>JAWDJD010000001.1:163775000-173737500 GCA_035047305.1 Bradypodion pumilum | reverse complement strand
AATAATAATAATAATAATAATAATAATAATAATATAATAATAATAATAATAATAATAATAATAATAATAATAATAATAATAATAATATGATGATGATGATGATGATGATGATGATGATGATGATGATGATGATACAATTCTCTACCTCCAGTGCAGCATCCGTGTCGGCTTTTTCCCCCTCTAGCCAAGCAGGGCTCACAGGGGGCAGAGGCAGCGGTAGGCAACGGAAGCACCAGGCTCCTATCTCCGGAGGCGGGGAGCCGCTTTTGGGGCCGTGGAGAGAGGCGAGCCCCAGGTGTGGCGAGTTCTTTCTTCCCTGCCTCCTCCGGCTGGCTGCCGGTCGAACTCCATGGGGCCTCCCAGCTCTGGCATCAGTGGGGTCCGTTGGAGGTGGGGAGCTGCTTTTGGGGCCACAGAGAGGCGAGCCCAAGTTCGGTGAGTTCTTTATTTCCCTGCTCCAATGGACCCCACCGATGCTGGGGCTGGGAGGCCCCATGGAGTTCGATCAGCAGCCGGCCAGAGGAGGCAGGGAAAAGAAAGAACCTGCCGCACTTGGGGCTTGCCTCTCTGGTGAGTTCTTACTTCCCTGCCTCCTCCGGCTGGCTGCCGGTCGAACTCCGTGGGGCCTCCCAGCCCCGGCATTGGTGGGGTCCGTTGCAGAAGGGGAGCTGCTTTTGGGGCCATGGAGAGGCGAGCCCCAAGTGTGGTGAGTTCTTTCTTTCCCCGCCTCCAATGGACCCCACCCATGCTGTGGCTGGGAGGCCCCATGGAGTTCGGACCGGCAACCAGACGGAGGAGGCGGGGAAAGAAAGAACTCACCGCACTTGGGGCTCGCCTCTCCGGCGAGTTCTTTCTTCCCCGCCTCCTCCGGCCGGCTGCCGGTCGAGCTCCGTGGGGCCTCCAAGCCCCGGCATTGGTGAAGGCGAGGTGAGGCAGGGCCGGAGGGAGGCAGGGCCGATGGCCACAGCTGACTTCCATCCTGGACCGATGGCGGGGGCCCGGGAGAGTCGCGGCAAGGCTTGTGAGCTGCTCCTCCGGCATCCTCTTATCCCTCCGGTCAAGGCAGGGCCGGAGGGAGGCGGGGCTGGTAGCCGCAGCTGCCAGCCATCCTGGGCCGATGGCAGGGGCCCAGGAGAGTCATGGCGAGGCTTCTCGGCTGCTTCCTCCGCCATCCCGGAGGGACAGAGATCCCTGGAGGACGATGTTCTATAGGGTCGCAAAGGGTCGGAATCGATTGTGCGACTGAACAACACAAAAAAACTGAAAAACCCTAATACCTTTTTTGAAAGAATTGGGCGACATTGTATGGATCTGACGTATGAAGCGGACGTTGTATGAGTATTACTGTACAATGTCCCAGCTAGAATGATTCACAAACCTAGATCCTAATGTTACTACTTTTTGTGTTGTATATGTAAAGCAGAATCTTGTAAATCTTATAAAAGAGGGTCCCTGTTTGCCTCAAGTTCCCTGCTTTTCGTTCTGATACAGGGTATCATTATGTACAGGGACCCTCAGTTATGAACACCTCAGTTAACCTAATTTTCAGTTTACAAATGAAAATCCATTGAAAACAATGCCTCAGTTTACGGATTTTTTCCGGAACAAATTAATTGTTTTTCAATGCATTCTATGGAAAACCACATCTCAGTTAGCATATTTTGGTTTTCAATGTATTCCTATGGGAAATTTCGTTTATGACTTTTTGTAATACAAAAAGTCTGGAGAATGCATTAATTTCTTAAACCAAGGTCCACTGTATTTAGCCCCTTCCCATAGATCTTTTCCACTTTCAGCATTATATAAGCTGTTAACTGTCTATTAACTAGTCTTTGTTCAAGGTCTTCTCCTAAGTTACAGCCATTATTTCCTACAATACGGACATGTTCAAAGATATAAGCATATTGGATAACAGAAGTTAATGTGTAAAAACTATCTTTTATACTGCTACATACCTGTCAAGGTATCCCATATTGGCTGGGATTTCCCGTAATTCAGTGCTGCTTTTTCTACTTTCCCGCCTGGAGCCGCCACCATCCCATTATTTGACGGTGGGGGAAAGTAGTTACTTCACATCCCCTTCTGCGCAGAACCCTTCTGAGCATGTGTAGAAGCCTTCTGTGCATGTGTAGAAGCCTTCTGTGCATGTGTAGAAGCCTTCTGCGCATGTGTAGAAGGGTTCTGCGCAGAAGCATTCTGCGCAGGTCCCGTATTGTCCGGAGCCATGCTTGACAGGTATGTACTGCTACCATGCTAGGGGTTATTAATATTATTATCTTTTAATTATCACATTCCTTTTCCCCTTAACAGGTTTTATTTAATGCAGAGAACAAAAAGGTTGCAGAGAGAACATCCTTAATAATTCTGTGCACCACACTTTATGTTCAAAATTGCTTGATGTTAACACTTAGCACTGTCTCCGTGGATTTCAGCAAGCTTCTGGGTTGGCTTTAGGTAGAAGCAATGCAAATAATAGCTTTTAGGGATTCATTATTTCCATGGTAACACAGTGGGATCATAGACATTTCTTTGTAAGCAATGTGGGTGTTCCTTTTTCTATGGTAATCATGGATGTATACATTACCTGGAGACATCAATATACATATTCATCCATTCTTCATACAAGAGCAGTAGGGGCAGATGATGAGGCAATTCACAAAGTCTCATTTTGCTACAGTCAAAGGCCTGGGGCTTAGGATGTTGTCCACAAATATATAAACCTTTTCTTGAGAATGCCATTTTGTAGAACAGCTAACCTTAGGCATTCAAACTCTTGTGCCTGAAGCAGAACATGAACAGTTTTGACCCAAATAATTGAACATAGGCATGCAGGTAAGCTAAGCTTTTTAAAGTTTGCTTTCTTGTACTCTCATATGCACCCTTTTAACAAAGAACAAATATCAGAATCTGAAATAATGCAATATTCATTTAGGTATGTAGACATTTTATTTTGGAGTAAGACTTTATTAAAATGAGGTCTACTGTACAATGATAGGTTTCTTGTTTTCATAGTAAAGTGCACAATTAACACCAAACCTTTTGTTTACCCATCTTACAGCATTATTGAATGTGGGGAAATTTAACATATTGAGGGGAGGGATGCTAGTTGTACTCTTCCATCAATGTACTCTTCTTTGAAGAGGAGGTTTTCCTCAGTTGGAAGATCTCCACATGTTCTGGGACTCTGCCAAGTCATGATCACCTGGAAAGTGTTTCTTCTTCAACACGTTGCTCTACACTTGAACAGAGGGGCACAAATAATGATGAATGTCTCCCACCTCATGTCTTGCTTTTCCTACTGTTGTGATGCCTCAGGAGGGCTCTTGTTACGTGCTAAAGTAAAGAAGAACTCTCAAGAGTTCTTGATATTTAGTTTGTGCCTTGATGTTTAGTTTTGTTTTTAATTTATGGAAGTATGACCAATAAGTTATCTTTGTGGGACCAATGGCATAGTAAGCAAATTCTAATATCTTTTTACCTCTATAAAACTAACAGATTTAGTATACAATTGAGTAGCTTTTCAAAAAATTACAAGTTGGTTCATCCTCTGGCAGGCTCCCTTTCTGGTTTACCTGAAGGACAGAGGAAAAAAAGGACAAACTCACACCCTTTCTGCAAAATGGGAGACACAGGGACCACAAATCAGTGATTTTTTAAAAAAATTCCAGAACTAAAAAATGCATAGAGGAGGAGAGAAGCCTTTCCTCAGACAGGTAGAAAAATGCAGGGACACATTGGAGGGAGTTTCCCCAGACAATACAAAATTGTTTACAGAACATCTTGAACTTACAATCATCTAGCTATATATTATATTTTCCTCTGTTTTCTTATCAGCTTGCTACTGTCACAGAGGGTAGAGAGAACTTACTCAGAACAAAGTGAAAGTCAAAGGCCTGACTATTCATATGCAGATCTATACTAGAAATGAATTAGAAATAAGAATTTTCAATACCCAATGCAATTTTACTACATAGTAATGACATGGATTAAGGGGAGGAAATGCTCAGTGAACTAAATGCTGAGCACATGTAAAAGTTTATTGAGTTTGTTTGGAACCCAACTAGGAGATTTGGATTTCAGTTAGATATAGGTTACATCTAACCCAGACTGATATGTATCTGAAATAAAATAAACAATCAGAAATTTAAATATTTGATTTGCATTGAGAAACCAAAAAAGCTTTTTTTTTGCATATATGCAAACTAAATTTGACAATATGATAGCTCCCTCAGAGAGAATTATTCCTAATACAGTACATTGTATACACATAGGTCCAGAGTTTTGTTTTGTTTTGGTATTATGGTATACATTTTAAAAAGTTTCCTAAAAAACAGCACAACTGTATTTTTCCCATATAGAGCTAATATTTGGGAGCCTTAAGAGTATCTGATTAAGATAGGTTTCATGCAGATGCACCTGGAAGTTTCTATGCTATCTATCTTCATCATTTGTTTTAACATGTTTGAAGTCTGGTAGAATGTGTGCTCCTTTTCTGCAAACAGCAGCATCATGCCCTAAATACTAGATTTATTTATTTGTTTATTTATTTTTGTGATTTATATTGCCACCCAACTCAAAAGACTCTTGGTGGCACACAAAGAATAAAAACCAGCATCCATAACATTATTTTCATGATTCCTAATTTAGCAGGATAGACACCAGCTCTTGAACATGTACTATATTGGATATAGATGAAATATATATAATAATAGTGCCTGCAGCCAGTTTCTGGTTTTCAGATTAAGTTTTAATACTATAAAGAAAACTAAACTGAGGAAAATGAAGAGCTTTACTTGCACGTTAAAACAAAGTTATGGTAGTTTAATTATATGTCCAACTTGATTGTTTAAAGCTGGGTTTTAATGGATAAACAGATTATAACCTGGCTTCTGTCTGGGGCAATTACATGAAAATTTATTTTATTATCAGTGTAAATTACATTCTTATTACTACATTAAATTATTGGTATTTTTATACACTTTATAGAGACATTATTTAACCATTTTATTGGCATAAAGAATTATCAAAGTTGTTGTTAATTTGTGCTATCAAATTCAAATTCTAATGATTTATTTATTTTATGCCCAGTGGTGTTATTGTTTAAGGTTAGCAATTTATTTAATTAGCTTGTTACAACTAAGTTGCTAAACCCCAGTTAAATATCTGAACATTCCACGAGAGATTAGATGTCTTTTCTGGAATGTAATTACATTGTTAATTTTCTGCTTTTGCAACTTTGGGATAATTAATTGAAAAGTCAGTTCTGTCTTTAATTTCAGCCAATAAAACTTGAGCAGTGGTGTCCTTTCATGCACAACAATGTTAATATCTTAGTT
This sequence comes from Bradypodion pumilum, assembly GCA_035047305.1. Lineage (NCBI taxonomy): Eukaryota > Metazoa > Chordata > Lepidosauria > Squamata > Chamaeleonidae > Bradypodion > Bradypodion pumilum. The sequence continues at coordinate 173,732,164 of JAWDJD010000001.1, read as the reverse complement.
CAGTGGTTTTGATAATGCTGATCAAATGTTCACTATATCTGTTCCACCACTTCTCACACACTACTATAAAATGAAACATTCTTAGCCCAAATATGAAACATGTGAAAGAGGAAAAACCGATTGAGGCTATATTGGGTCACCAACAATATTTTTATACTGATTGCAGTCATATCTTCAGTAAATAATAATATCTGTGTAGACTTCAAAAAGTTTATTCATGAGTTTTTTGTCTTCAAAGAGTTTATTCAAGAGTTAAAAAGTCCTCCGGATTAGAAACTTTTTTCGAGTACATTCTTCATCAGAACAATATTGACTGTAAATACAAAAGTGAAGAAAATGATGTACCAAGTATTTTTAAAAAGACTGCAATAATGGTGATAAAACCCATAGAGATACATGACTGAAACATATTAAGGTATATACAAATATGTTATAATGCTTACACATGCAATACATATATTCTTTATTCTAGGCTTCTGGGATATATACATTTATTTTTATTATTAATATTAATATTAATATTAGTTTGAGTGCATACCTTGCCTCCCTCAACTTATCACAAGTTTCATGCCTCTCTATAGCTTTACTCTTATTGTGCTAAGGAACTAATTCAGTTTTCAGGCTAAAGAACTGCACTAACTAATGTTCCTGATAAAGTACCACATAAAGCCCATAAAAATACTACACCAAGACATGTTGAATAATGTTTACAAAGTTAATAGATATATACATTTATTTTATTGTATTAATAATTATTATTATTGGTTTGAGTGCATTCCTTCCCTCTCTCAACTTATCTCAAGTTCCATGCCTCTCTATAGCTTTACTCTTATTGTGCTAAGGAACTAATTCAGTTTTCAGGCTAAAGAACTGCACTAACTAATGTTCCTGATAAAGTACCACATCAAGCCCATAAAAATACTACACCAAGACATGTTGAATAATGTTTACAAAGTTTATAGATATATACATTTATTTTATTATATTAATAATTATTATTATTAGTTTGAGTGCATTCCTTCCCTCTCTCAACTTGTCTCAAGTTCCAAGCCTCTCTATAGCTTTACTCTTATTGTGCTAAGGAACTAATTCAGTTTTCAGGCTAAAGAACTGCACTAACTAATGTTCCTCATAAAGTACCACATGAAGCCCATAAAGATACTACACAAAGACATTCTGAATAATGTTTACAAAGTTTATAGTTTAATAACAAGCCAAGTATCATATGTGAAATACAGCTGCTAACTCCTACTGCTTGTCTAAATTGACAGAATAACATACCTTAGTTATTTTCTAAAATTGTTTACATTCAATTGCTTTCCATGCCTATCTCAGCTTGTTCTCTTATCAGGCTGAATGACTAGAATTACTATCTGAAACTCTTATATAGAGTGTTCACAAAAGGAGAAGTTACCCTTAAAGGAGACAGACCACATTGCTGAAAAAACCCTAAGAGTCTAATACATAGGTCCTACAGAATAATCTTCTCAATCTTGTATATGATGAACTTCTTCATAACATAGTAGATATTGAATCCAACTCCTTTCCAATGATTGAAACTGTAGTTTGGTACTTTTGCCTGGAGAGTCTCAAGTTGCAGGAATGACTGTTTGGGTTAGCAATAAGGTCATAACATTAATAATCAGTTGTATGGGAGAAGCAGCTGTGTGAAATGCCATGAAGCCAAGAAATCTAGTAAAAGTCAATAAGGATGTGGCCAACCGGTATGTAACAAGTGAAAGAGGAAAAACCGATTGAGGCTATATTGGGTCACCAACAATATTTTTATACTGATTGCAGTCATATCTTCAGTAAATAATAATATCTGTGTAGACTTCAAAAAGTTTATTCATGAGTTTTATGAAACATGGCATCCTATGTCTGTATTGCAGGGGGGGGGGTGTTTGTTACATTGTCCTTGCATTGTGAGACAATGGGTACAACTTAAAACTTTCTTTCCTCGAATGAGTAAAGAAACACTTGAGGAAAGAAAACTCCTTGCAAAGTATAGTGCCTTTCCTTTAAAGATAGCTTTGCATCCCAATCTTGTACACAAGGATGTCACACAGAACTTTCATACCACTTTGTCGACCTTCATAAGTACAGCCAAACTGAATATTTTGTCTGTCGGTCTGTTTTTGTTTTGGGCACATTTGTTTGCCTTTAAAGGATTGTCAACATCCTCAGAGTGGTCAGCAGATTTTTATTTGACTCATATTCTCCAGTCCAGTCAAAAAGTGTCCCAAAATACAATATCAACCCAGGAAAACATGGGTATATATTGAGCTTGAGAATATATCCTCTCCCTACAATCAGCTGTATATGTCAAATGGTATATATGTCAAAGTCCTGTCCAAATGTCTCAGGGCTGTTGGGGTCTGGATGAAGGACAATGGATTACAACTGAACCCTGACAAGACCGAGTGGCTATGGATCATGGATTCGGTGTTATCTCGGGAGTTTCCATCCTTGGATCTGGATGGGGCGAGTTTGTCCCAGACAGATCTGGTACGCAACTTGGGGGTCCTCCTGGACTCTCAACTGCTGCTTGAAGATCAGGTGGCGGCCGTGGCCAGGAGGGCCTTTGTCAGCTTTGGGTGATCCACCAGTTGCGCCCGCTACTACAATGGGACTCCTTGCTCGTGGTCACTCATGCTCTGGTCACCTCTAGACTAGATTATTGCAATGCGCTCTACATGGGGCTGCACTTGATGACCATTCAGAGGCAGCCGTTGGACCAGAATGCGGCTGCCCAGGTGGTGTTGGGGTGTGGACGCTATGCTCAGGTCTCACTACTGCTTCGGGAGCTGCACTGGTTACTACTGCTTCAGGAGCTTGCCTCTCTAGCACAAGAAGGAGGGCCTTCTCTGTGTCTGCCCTGGCCCTATGGAACCTCCTGCCAGTGGAACTGAGGCAACAGATGGAACTGCTGCCCTTCAGGAAAGAACTGAAAACCTGGCTGGCGGGGCAGATGTTGGAGGTTGGTGGAGCAAAGTAAAATAAGTGCCTTCCTCTCTATTTTAGTATGCGCGGGTGGGTTTTTAACTGGGTTTTTAAGGGACTGATTGTTTTTAATTGGTTTTTATTTGTTGGGCTGACAAGTGCCAATAGGAACTTTCATCCTTTTCTTCTAATAAGTGTGCACATGCAGACGCAGATATGCATCCTACGTCACATATTGCTTTGAACCATCCCTTTCTTTGAAAACAGTTTGCCATGTTTCATAGGGAGCTCTTTAGGAAGCAGAAATCTAATGCTGCTTTCAATGTGCTATTTAGACACAAAAAACATGAATCCTTTTTTTACTGCATTAATGAATTTCATAATGGGCCAGATCTTGATGTTGTTATATTATTTAAGAAAGTTTTTTTTGTTATCTTTGTTGTTGTTCAGTCCCACAGTCTAGTCCAACCCTTTGCCACCCCGTGGACCACAGCACACCAAGCTCCTCTGTCATCTACCATCCTCTGCAATCCACCCAGATCTAAACCCACTGCATCAACAATGCTATCTAACCACCTCATCCTCTGCCACCCCCTTCTCCTTTTGCCTTTAATCTTTCCTAGCATCAGGGCCTTCTCCAGTAAGTCCTCTCTTCTCATTTGCTGGCCAAAGTACTTTGGCTCTAGTTTCAGTATTTGTCCTTCCAAGGAGCAGTCAGGGTTGATTTCCTTTAGGATTAACTGATTTGATCCCTTTGCAGTACAGGGGTCTCTCAAAAGTCTCTTCCAGCACCACAATTCAAAGGCATCCATTCTGCAGTCAGCCTTCCTTATGGTCCTGCTCTCACAGCCATATATTACTACTGGAAAGACAATGCAGACTTTTGTTGGTAGGGTGATGTCTCTACTTTTTATTATGTTATCTAGGTTTGCCATAGCTTGCCTCCCTAGGAGTAAGCATCTTTTTATTTCATGGCTGCAGTCACCATCTGCAGTGATCTTAGATCCCAAAAAGGTAAAGTTTGTCACTGCTTATATTTCTTCCCCCTCATTTACCAGGGAGTGTTGGGGCCGGATGTTGAGTTTCTAGCCAACATTTACACTCTCCTCTTTCACCCTCATCAGGAGACTCTTTAGATCATCTTCACTTTCTGCCATTAGGGTAGTGTCATCTGTTATCTTTAGTAATATTAGCATAGGTTGCCCGGTGTTGCCGAGCTGTTATAAATTGTGTGTTGTTGTGTGGTGTGTTTTTTTGAGGGGGGGTGGGCGTTTGAGTTAAAAATCGACAGAGGATACTATAAATCTTTTTATTTTATTTATTTAACATATGTTTGTTATTTGTGTAAACTTTTGATTTATTGTAATTTTTTTGACTTATTTTTACTCTTGTGGCCTCTAGGTGGGGCTGTTGTGTTTTTGACTTGTCTTTAATATTCCGGCCTGCAGGTGGGGCTGTTGGTTTTGGTTTCATTTCACTTGTTTTTTCTCTCCTGTCCTCTAGGTAGGGCATCTTCCAGTAAGTTGTCTTTCTTTGTTTCTTAATTTCTGCTCTGATCTTGTGCAGGGAGGACGTGCTGGTGAGTTCTCTGAGTTTATTTATTCTGGGATTTTTTTTTGTTTTGTTTTTGTGGTGGTGGGCTAGGAGGTGTTTCTGTTTGTTCTTTTTTGTTTTGGTTTGGCTTTAGATGTGTGTAATTCATTTGTTTATTTCTGGTGTTGTTTATGTTTGTTATTTCTTTGGTGTTTATTTGTTTAATTTGTGGTATTTTTGTTGTTTGAGTTAGGTATTTTCGTGTTGTAGTTAGGTGTTTTTTCTGTGCTTTCATGGTATTTTGGGTATTATTGTTTGTGGATTTAGTTGTTTATTGTTTTGTTGGTTAATGTGTTTTTTAATTATTTATTTGTTTGTGCTTTATTAATTTTGGTGTTTGGCGTTTTGGGTAAATGTTTTGTTTTGTTATTGTTGTGTATTTTTGTGTGAAGAACGGGCTGCCTGTCGGTTCCTCTTCTCCCCATTGCTGCTTTGAAATTTGGTTTCAATGCATCAATGGGGAAAAGGAGGAGCCAGCAGTCAGCTTGCTCTTCCCCCAGGAAGGTTTGTTAGGCAGGTTGGGAAAAAAGGAGGCAGAGAAGAGCTATCTGCCTGATGATGGTTCTCTCCTCTCTGTCTCCTTTCTCTCCTGGCTTACCTAACCGGAGATCGGCAGGCAGCGATCCGTAAGGGGTGGTGCTCTTCCCTGCGGATAGCTGGCTGCTGCTTTTGTATTACCTCCATCGGAAGTACAAAGGCAGCAGGCAGTCATTCGCCAGGGAGAGTGCTTCCCCTGATGAACTGCTGCCTGATGTTGTTGTTTTTTTTTCACCCCGGCTCAAGGTACCTTGAGGACGGCAGTGGTCTCGCCATGTCTTTGGCGGGGTAGCGTGGAGGAGAGGGAGTCCCTCTTCTCCCTGTTGCTCCGGGAAAGGCTGGCGGTGGTCTCATCGTGGTTGTTTGTGTGTGTTTGTTTTGTGAGGCTGTGAGGCGCTGCATCCGCCTGCTGTGGACTTGTGCTCCCATTGTGTTTTTTAATTTTATTTTTCACATGGTGGCTTTCTCAGCGTTCTGTGCGCTCACAGCACATAGGATGCTGGGACTTTGAGTTTTTCATTTTTTGTTTGCGTTTATGCGGCGGTTTTTTTCCTGCGACTTGATTTTAATTGGCCGCACAGTGTTTCCCAATGTTCTTTTTGCTCGCGCCTCTCAGCCTGATTGGCTGTGGCGCGGCATGGTGCAGAGAACATTGGGAAGTGAAGTTCTTTTCCTTTTTTCGCGGTCATGGGGCTCTTGCCCCACTGGCGCCTTCAGCAACCCTGCAGTAACCTCTGGACCGATTTCGGACGAGTGCAGGAGGCTCGGTACGGGATAGGATGGACGGGTGCAGAAACGTATACCAAGTTCCAACGGTTAACCCTTGGATTTATAGGTATAGATTTTATTAGCTTCTTTGGATATTTAGGATAGATGAAGAAAGAGGGACAGTGTAACTACATAAATTTTTTGAAAAAACAAATAATTAGCTGACATTCGTTTCCTAACAAATGGCCCTTTAAAAGTGGTTACATGGTAAGACATGTTACCCCTTCAACCTGTAAAACAAAGTGAAGTGCTAGAAGTAGTCAAGCTGTCACAAATCATTTTAAACACAGGGTGTGTTGTTTATTTGGAAATGAGGCCAAACTATCAATCAAATCTCCCTTCAAAATATAAGAGAGAAGAGATAACATCATTTAGAGATCAAAAATTGCTGAAGAAACAATGAGAAAAAGTACACTGCAACACAGAAATAGCCATATACATAGCATGTAACTCACCAGAGCTATCTGAAGCAGAGCTATGTTTTTTGAAAGATATCAGCAAAACAGAGCAGGTGAGTTCCAATTTAATGTCTTTGGAACAGGATTAATGAGAGTTTCTTTCTACTTACTGTAAGACTTGCACCTGCAAGCAAGTTACTAAGTGATGTAAAGTTTAGCAACACACTTTTGTGAAACACTTTTGTGTAAAACACTTTTTTTGGTGGGGAGGGAAATTTGTAAATGCTATAGAAGACTACACAAATTTGGAAAAGCACACATTTTTTCCTATCTACACAAAGATTATTTCACATCAGCCTCAGTCTCTATCAAGGAGGCACAGTGGGGAATCAAACTCTCAGCTTCTGGCTTTACTTAAGCCACTGAGCTATCCAGCATTGTTCACAGTTACAATAAATGTACAGAAATGTCAGTTGTGCTCCAACCTAATACAGTTTTCTGTCAGAGATGTGTGATAATATTTATGGAAGCAGAAGATTCTTCTGCCCACCCGTAATAATATCTTAAGAACCTTGCCAGTGAGATGTAGCAAAGAGAGGAGGGACAGAAAATCTGGAGAGGAACATTTAAACTCATCATTTTCCACTCTTGCTCATTTCATAGCCCATAAGAGTAAAGGTTTCCCTTGCTTGAAAGCAAAGCACATCCTACTCTAGGGCATGATGCTTATCTCTGTTTACAGCCAAAGAGAAACTGCTGTCTATATCTGCAGATGTTTCTGTGGTCATGTGGCAGGCATGCTGTATGCTGTATGTCACAGCATACAGAAGGATGGAGGGCTGGATCAACCTTGATCCCTGGTCAGGATCGAACTCCCAACCTTTTGGTTTCAGCACACCAGTTTCACCACAGTGCCACCAGGGCTCCTGATGGCACAGTGGTTAAACTGCTGTATTGCTACCAAAACATGGTTTGCCCCTCAATATTATGTGTATATCAACCTTTTTCTACCAACAGTCCTCAGGGTTGTATTGGATTGAACTTCTCATTATCTCAGGCCAGAGTATCTTTGACCGTAACCATGTTGGCAATCAAGGATGTGCATGTCAGAATCCCTACTTTCCATTTTGGTTCACTTTCTTTTAGGGTCTTCTGCTTTAGTTTATAGTATTTTGGGGGTGGGAAACACCACTCTTTTCATTTACTACACAATTTTTAGTTAATTTCAGTTCAGGTTTTGGGTGTTATGGATTGTCACTGATGTCAGAAGCACAAGAAGCCAATGTAGTCTGCAAAAATTACTGGGGGGGGGAGGGGTTACATGTGACCTATAGCAATAAGTTACTTCAGTCTTCTATTTCTTGCCGGTTTTTCAGAAAGAAATGTCCTGCTCAGGCATTAGATGAAAGGATTTCCCCTCAACCTAAAGGTAAAAGGAACAAGAGAGTCTTACCCCATCTGTCCTAGTCCTCCATTGTGAAAATCTAATGCTAAACAGAAGCTCAGTCTATACACATGAATCATCTCTACACTAATGGGAACCTAAGGTTTTCTGATCTCATGGAAAATACCATAGATAGCAACTGCTCTAAGTAACTCTACACAAGTGAGAGCTAATATGGAGGGAGGCTAGCCTGCTCTTTCTACCCACCAGTCAGAATTCATCTTTTTATTGATTACTTCAGTAGGGCTGTAATAATGGAGGGATAAAACAAAACAGGCATGTTGCACTTTTGCATTAGTCAACGTTTTTTAAAAATAGCAGGCAAACCTTCTGCAGACACTTTAGATGTGACAGTATTCAAAGGTTCGGGGCTGTGTATGTATGAGGAAAAAGCAGCCGAGTGCTTTTGCTCTGCTTGAATGCACTCCAGAAAAGAGCACAGAGTTTTAGTGTGCAATGCCACTTAGCACTCAGCTCAGTCCCAGGTGGTACTGAGTCTCCCTTGGTGCATATTGTGCAATGTTTTATTCTGTGTAAAAGTGAGGGAAAATAAAAAGGAAGGATGGATATAGCAGATTTTCCATGGCAGGTGAAACAAAACATTCCCCAAACATTAGCCTAGTGCTGTATAGTCACCCCAAAATGCAGCTAAAAATATTCAGAAATGTAAGATGTTTACAGCAGAAACAGAGAACTGAACTTGGACTTGTTTTTCCTTTTCCACTTGTCACGTCATTGCAAGTGGCTGCACACTGAGCTTCTTGCCTTCCTTAAGGAACATCCCTTTTTACATTCACAGCACTTATCCAGGCTGGGATAGAAACAGTAGGTTCTCTATTACTGCCTCCTCTTTTACTCCTTAAAGAGCTCTACTTCAGAAATAGAACTTGGCTATAACCACACATACAGGAGGGTGCAAAGTGAATTCACAGTAACTTGGGCTGCAGCCTACGACGCAGGCCCACATGTGGTTTAATAATGATGCCAATACTGTACGTACATTTTCAAACCACATAGAGACTTCCATCACCAGCTGGCCATTGCTAGGACTCTTTCCAGCTACTGAAAGTGCTAGAATTGGGTCTTGACACACTGCATGATGCTGCTTGTGCCCCTTAGGCAAAAGGAACCTCGCTGCCCAGCCAGTACTCAGGGGTAGGGCTTCCCAGCAGCTTCCGCACTGTCCAGCTGGTGACATTCTTCCTGCATGGGGCAGTTCCAGCAGTTCTGTTTTCACCACATGTCAAGTGGGAGAGCTGCCACCACTACCCTGTTACTGTTAGCAGTGGAAGGAAGCTTCCTTGCATCAGCCAGCCAGCAAGCTAGCAGCTGCTCTACATGCTGCTTTGATGGGAAGAATCACATTCAATCAGGACATGTCAAACAGTTTTGACTGTTTTCAGCTCATCTGCAGTAAAAAGATTGCAGCAGGTGATCTTGAAACATGTAGTTCCTGCTTTTGTTACAGACAGGCAGAGCTGGGATACAAATTAAGTTCAGCAGCAACACAAAGATTTGCCATGGTGGGGCAAAGCCTGTGCTCTTGATCACTTCTAAGAGCCTCAAGCCATAACTGCTTGATTTTTCCACTTGTTCCTTCCTCATGACAGCTGGAGCTATGCCGTTGTGCAGCAGGGAAAAACAACATTCTACAAGGAAGTTCTAAATATGGGATGCCAACCCCCCAAAAATGGTAACTTTGAAACTAAACTTTGGATCAGCACCAAGCAGATGTGACAGACAGTCTGCTCTTGCCTCATGCCAAATTTGGAGAAGTTTGGGCAAAGAGTTAACGAGTTATGCTTTTTTAAATAAAAAGTAAAACTTTTAATCCTCCCACAAACTAATGATCTTTTATTATTACCCCAGATTTAAAATAGTTCATAAAGATTGGAAAAGACATATGGTTGTTCTCACTTGCTTTTTTTATCTTTCTAAATAGACCATTAAAAAGCTCCAGCACTAGAAAAAAACTACCAGTTGGGGAAGGTTGTTCAGGAGATCCTAGAGCAAGAGTGCCCAAAATATGGCCCATGGATTGGGCCAGCAGCACCTAATAATACGGCACGTGCCACTCACACTGCTACTGGAAGCAGAAGTAAAACATACCCGCACATGTGCAAAACACTGCCATAAACATGTTTATGACAGCCACAGGTGCATTTACGGCAGCATTTTGCACATGTGTGGACGTGTTTTACTTCCACTTCTGGTGGGAGGAAGCACATGACCAGCCCACTCAACCACGTGAACTGCCCGTGGCACAAAAAGTTTGGGTGCCCCCATCCTAGAAAGATGGGATTTCTAGATACCTCAAAGACAGGGGGGAAAGGGGATAAATAGCCGTCTAATACACATCTTGTGTTATAGCCTACTAATGTTCTACACCCTGTATCTGATTGCTCCTAAAGCTACAGAGACACAAAAAGATACTGAGATATATACTGAGGTATATTACAGGGACTCTGCTGTTCCAGAATAGACTGGACATATTGAGTGTATATACATATACTGTATATTTCTTCTACTGTAGCTTGCTTTCAGATGACCTATTAATCCTTCATATTCCTTTTTTTATAAAGTAGTTTACTTCAGAAATACAAGATAACAAAGGATGAAAAACAAACAGCAATTGTAAATCAATTACACACAGCATATGCTCAATGGCTGTTTTCACAAGGATCAAAGTCCATTTGGTGTCAATTTACACCAGCAGAAGCTGAGGATGTCATCAGTTGGTGCTGGTAAAATTTAATTTAAATTAATTAAAAGCTCCCTATCCCTCTGTTTTATGTTTGGAGGCACCTTGGAACTCCCTTTTGCCTGATGAGGTGGGGAACCTTTAAGAGTTAAAATTACAACCATGTCCCTACTGTGACAATCTTGAAGGGGATAGCTATAACTGTGAGCAATTATAGTCTCAGCATTGAAATGTGACCAGTCTACAATAGCTATAGCATAACAATGTCAGTCCTTCATTTTGTTAAGCCAGACAGCTGCCCTTGCACCCCATTTCAGGATCCATTTGAATGCAGCATTCATTATTACATCATTAATGTTGTAACACATTTCATACTCTCAGTAAGTCTGCATGTTCCACAGACTTTACTTCTTTATCAAATTTCTTGACTGAGAGGAAGATGGTCATTTCTGGCAAGCGGCTGTGTATCATTTAGTCATCTCTGTGTAAAAATCAGCCATTTGGGCAAGATGTAAAATTAAAGAAGTCATGGATCCAGGAAGTTTGAAGGCATCCCTTTTGTCCATAATGGATAAAAAAGTGACTTTCTGAGCAAGACAGAGGCACTAAAAATAGTGCTTTGTGGAAGAGAAATTGGACAATTATATATCACCTCTTTGCAGACTGATATGTCCAATTAGCTTGTCAGTTCTTTGCAGTAGATAATTCACTGATGACAGCTTTGCATTGGTTCTGATTTCCTCCCTCCCTTGCTTTGTGTTCCTCTGAAATATTAATAGCTTCTGGATCAAATAATATGCCCAAGTGTGGACAATTATAATGGGATCAAGCAAGGTCACCCTTGCTCGAAAGCCATTCATATTCCCAGAAGCCTAAGTCAGTACATTGGCTGATCAATGCTTTGGAGAATTGAAGTCCAAAAACCTAAGGTTTGGAAACACTGCTGTAGAGGAAAACAGCAGCACCATTTCTCCTAGCGCATCATCTCTATACCTGTTCAAAGGATGGTAGTTATTAGCGCTTCCGTACAGTGATGTTTGGATATGTTAAGGGGAATTGTCTGAGCTTTCTTCACATCATGCTTTAGGAGATCTGATACATAGGCATGTGGTTTGTTGACTTAAAATTCATTAGTTGATTCAGTAGGTCAACTCTAATTTGGGAACAGGAAGTGGATTTAGGACTGTATTTTTGTTGTAGTTACCTCACAATTTTACTGCTGATTTTTAAAAAAGCCTTGTCCTCTCCTTTCTCTTAAGATGGTTGAAATTGTCTCTCTTAAAAGAACATTAAAGAAGGCCTTTAAGAGCATCTCCCGCATCCAGTGGTGGTTTTTTTTTTAAAAAAAATTACTACCTACTCTGTGGCTGTGGTTTGGTGGGTGTGACCAGGGGGAAAGCCCTGCATTGCACCCGAATTAGGACTACTTTATTTCAATACTTGGATGGGTGGGGCCAGCCAGAATTTCAGCTACCGGTTCTGGTGAACTGGGGCGAACCTGATGAATCCCACCACTGCCCCCATCCCCAGCTAACTAATCCATTTTACTTAAGTGGATTTTTAAAATTATTTTCTTTGGACATGCTTTCCTTTTTCTTATACGTTGGTTGGCTCTTAACTTAGGTTGTCACGGGGCTAGTTTTGGATGTTTCATGAATTATGTGTGCTTTTAATAATGTACATCGCCCAGAGTGGGAATGTCTTCCAGTTGGGTGGGTGGTATATAAATGAAACAGATAAATAAATAAATTATATATAAAGGCCTTTTAACAGCAGTCCATATTCATCTCTTGTTTTTTGTACTAATATACTGCCCCATATAATGCTTAGTGCACTATCTGGGCGGTTCACAAGCTAATTATCATTCCCACCCCAACATGTTGGGAACTCATTTTACCAACCTCTGAAGGATTGAAGGTTGTGTCAACCTTGTTCCTTGGTCAGGCTTGAACTCACAATGTTCTGGCACTAGTACAGCAGTTTAAGCACCAAGGCTCCTCGGTTTTGTACCCAGTTTTTAGTACAGTGAACCAGCTTACCAGACAGTTCTCTCTTCCCAGTATACACATGGCTTTCAGGTGAAGGCTATTTTTTTAAAAAAAATGACATACATTTCTGAGACAATGAGCACATTTTAAAAACCATTTTTATGAATGTGACTTCTCTCCTCGTTATCTGCATTTGGAGGAATTTATCAATTCAGGGTGTTTTTGCAGCTCAGTGGTGCAGTTTTCATTCTCTGTTCATCACGGGCTAAATGGGAAAATGGAGCTTAAAAGCTTCTTCATCAAAGTTCAAACATCGGTCAATATAGCTAATTGCAGTCCTGCTCTCCAAATTCTTAAGGTACAGTGGTGTTGCATGTAATATAAAGACCAATAAAGATAGATCATGGTGGGTTTTTTTAATTCACCTAAACCAGAATCAAGGATAGCACTGATGAAAAATGCACTGCCATAATCTCATTCCATTTTTAAATTCAGTGCACTAATTTTTGGTGAAATTTATTCCTTTTCTACAGATGGGCATTTTTCAGTGCACTCTAGGATTTATGTGGCTGCATGCCTGTATTAATATAGTTCATTCATTTTTGAGAAATCTGCAAAATATGATCAAAATAACACTTCCATTTCTGCTTTAGATATTCATTAACTTTGAACATTTCCATTATACGTAAAATGACATCAATGTTACTGTGCAATAAAAGTTTTTCTCCTTGAAGTCTATCAATAAATGCAAGCATACCTGTCATGCTATTCATTAGCTTTTATCAAGACAAGTACCTGTATATACTATCGTCCCTACTGGACAATAAAAAAACCTACTGAAAAACTGTAAACTTATGTTTTAGGATAGTGTGCTGCAAAAACCTTCCCAATCAGAATTGTATTCTGATTGGGTAGAGAAATTAAGTCATCTTCTTTCTTGTCCCAATCAAACCATGTACTATCAAAATGAAGCCACTTTCTTGGCTTTATCGTTGACCAAACTTAAGTCCTCATGTTACTGGCAGTAATTAGCAGATCAGTAAATGAGCTGGATTCTGTACACAGAAAGAGCTTCCACAAAGATTGTGAATACAATCAGGTGTGCTCGGGCGGCAGCCTTGCCAGCTAATCTTTCTAACACCAGATCAACCCAAAGAGAAATTAAGTAAGTTGTGTTGACAAATTGCACCTAATAAATGAGCTGTTTGCAGAACAGCCATCACTGCAGTGCCAAAAAGGAGGACAAGAAGGAGGAAATTTCTGCATTAAATTTGCAACCTAAATTTAAATTAATATGTGCTAATATAATCAAAATTATACATATTTAATGTAATTTAAGTAGACATATTATACTCTTTACCTAAAATGGAAGCAAGCTGGGGCTTAAACTTAATAAACCCGCAGTAGGAAATAAATCTCACTGAATACATTGTTATGTTGTCTGGACAAAGCATACATAAGAATACTGTTTTTATCCACATTTTATGGAAATACCTTTATTTATTTATTTATTTATTTATTCAATTTATATCCCGCCCACTCAACACAAGGCCGACTCTGGGCGGCTAACAACATAAAAAGTAACCCCAGGGCAACCCAAGGAGTTTACAGACAATATTCACAAATACAACAATAATCCTAAAAACAGTTAAAACAGTAAAAAAAAAGTTAAGACTACCCACCCCCTAAAAAGCAAGGGCTGCAGGATCGAAAAGGCACCATGGGGAAGAGTTCCTCTACACCAACCACCCCATGGTGGTTACCCTTCCACCCGCACCCCACACTTGACCTGCCAGCCAGGTTTTAAGATCCCTTCTGAAAGGCAGCAACTCCGTCCGAAGACGTAATTCTGTTGGCAGGAGGTTCCAGAGGGCCGGTGCAGACACGGAGAAGGCTCTCCTCCTTGTGCCAGAGAGGCGAGCCCCTCTGGCTGATGGAACAATTAGAGAGCCCCTCCGGTCCGCTCTGGTTGGACGGACAGACGTCCTCAGGGCGATGCGGTCTCTTAGGTAACCTGGCCCACTACCATATAGGGCTTTAAAGGTCAAAACCAGCACCTTGAATTGCACCCGGAGACATACTGGCAACCAGTGCAGCTCCCGGAGCAGTGGCGAAGCATGAGCATAACGGCCACACCCCATCACCACCCGGGCAGCCGCATTTTGGACCAGCTGTAGCCTCCGAATGGTCGTCAAGGGCAGCCCCATGTAGAGCGCATTGCAATAGTCTAGTCTGGAGGTAACCAGAGCATGGGTGACCATGAGCAAGGAGTCCCGGTCCAGGAGTGGGCGCAACTGGTGAATCACCCGAAGTTGGGCGAAAGCCCTCCTGGTCACAGCCGCCACCTGTTCTTCTAGCAGTAGCCGTGAATCCAGGAGGACCCCCAAGTTGCGCACCGGGTCTGTCTGGGGCAAAATAGCCCCATCCAGAACCAACGATGGAAGCTCCCGGATTAACGCAGGACCCCCTATCCATAGCCACTCAGTCTTGCTTTGTTAACTATGTCAGATAAGCCTGACAGCTTCTTCTTCTTCTTCTGTGTCTAGGGCAGACGTGAAACTGCCAAGATGAAGGCACTTTTTGGTGAGGCCTACCTTGCATGTCCTGCCAGTCAAAGAGGGGGTTCTGGAAGCCACAGGTGGGGCATAAGCCCCACCAGCAAGGAACGCCGGTTTTTCATTGGGCTTCCGATGATGCACCAAAACACGGTGTCGCCCCTTGCGCGCTCCCACAAGGCTCCCCGAGGAGGAGGCCATGCCGGGAAGAGGGGCAGCCAAGCCAGCTAGCACTCCCACCAGACTTGCGACGCCCTCACCCATGGTGGCCATTTCACTACCATGGTTCCTTGTTCTTCCTTTTGACATTAATAACAAATCATGTAAACAAAGCAAATATATGTCAATTGTCTTAACTTTGCTATTCAATACTGATTACAAAGGTTAGTTTTCCTTCTTATTGCTCTTTACATGCATTTTTGTACTGCAGGCAGTATTCAAAAGACACATGGATACATTAAATGACATTGATTACACATTTTCAGCTCCCACTACTCTGAGCAAAATGAGCCCTTAAAAGAAAGTAAAAACATACAATGTCCTGGCTATAAAAGGAGCTTACCTTATTTTAACAACTGCAGACATAGAGCCTGTCTGTGCTAGCCCTTTTGTTACAGACTCACCAATTGTAAACAGAGTCACAGTGGTAGAGGGGCAGAGTGATATGCCATTTGATGCAATCTAGCATCCAGATGGCATATAGACCTCAAGCAACTCCTCAGCTTCTTCCCCTGTTAAATGAACACTTCCCCTGCTTTCCTGCATCCAGTAGTTCTCCACCGATGTACTGAATCAAGTAAAGTAAAGTAAAGTAAAATGTTTATTCCAGCAACATGCATGCCAGGAAAAAAATGGACCAACCTGTCCCATGGGTGTTAAAATGATCAGGACAAATACCTGCATAGGCAACCTCTTAGCCATTGTAGATACTTTAATCAAGTTTCTGATTCATACTCCCTATTAGCAGGAAAGGCAAAAAAACATTAGGAAATGTTCTCCAAAAAAAATCTGAGTTACAATTAGATTCACAAGTGCAGCTCACATGTAATAGCTCCTTGAAACTGATCTGAAGTGGGAGAGAGTAATCAGTTTCTTAGTGATCTCACATTTCCTCTGACATAAGAAATTTGCTTTGCATCTTTTAAAGAAAATATTCATTGTTCTGTACTTTTGGAGTGTTTGGACTTTCCTCGGAGAAAAGCTGGATTGCAAGTGATTGGCACTCAGCATGCAGAGTGTGATGGTTAAAGGAAAACTGTAGATTCTCATTACACCTCAAAATAATGCCTTTTCCTAAGCTTTGAAGGACATCATCACATGCGGCTATTGAAACAAATCAAGGATTAGCCTGGCAAAAAAACAACAGAGCGTTTATCCTCAGTAGGGCAGATCAGGCAGAAGAAATGTCGGAGGCTTGTTCATACCTGTCAAGT
The DNA here is from genome assembly GCA_035047305.1 of Bradypodion pumilum. Classification (NCBI taxonomy): domain Eukaryota; kingdom Metazoa; phylum Chordata; class Lepidosauria; order Squamata; family Chamaeleonidae; genus Bradypodion; species Bradypodion pumilum. The sequence continues at coordinate 173,715,804 of JAWDJD010000001.1, read as the reverse complement.
TTTAGATTTGAAAATAAGGGAATTTGGGCCATACCCCTCTGTGGGTTTGGCCAAACTTGTGGGTGTGGCCAAATATAGTCATGTGACTTGCTGGGCTCTAGTCATGCCTGCCACATGGCCATGAAAATGTCTGCAAACACAGACAGCACTGACTCTTTGGCTGTAAATGGAGATGAGCACTGCACCCTAGAGTTGGATACGACTAGCACATTTTACTTTCTTAGGATCAAAGATCACTGCAGATGGTGATTGCAGCCATGAAATAAAAAGGCGACTGATGCTTGGGAAACAAGCTATGAGAAACCTGGGGAACATAGTTAAAAGTAGAGACATCACCTTGCAAAGAAAAAATTGCATAGTCAAAGCAATGGTATTCCCAGTGGTAATGTATGGGTGTGAGAGCTGGACCATTAGGAAAGCTGAGCGCAGAAAAATAGATGCCTTTGAAATGTGGTGTTAGAAATAGGTCGATCCTAGAAGAAATCAACCACGACTACTCATTAAAGGTGAAATAGTAAAGATGAAGCTAAAGTACTTTGGACATCAAATGAGAAGAGAAGATTCACTTGAGAAGGCCTTGATGCTGGGAAAGGTGGAGGACAAAAGAAGGGGGTGGCCAAAAATAAGATGGCTAGATGGTATTGCAGATGCAATGGGCACAAAGCTGTGTGGGCCAAAGAACCCTTTCCCCCATCTTCTTGGGGGACTTTTGTTTTGTTTTCTTTCTTGTTTACTCATTTTTAATTATTATTTTTTTCCCGGGAAGCAAAGAAAGTGCAGAATAGTAAACCAGCCCCCTAGGGTTACTAACTGCTTGTAAAGCAGCTTAGCTTTAATGAACTAGCCCTGCACATGGCTAGACCCCCCCCCCCAATTAGGGTGGAGGAGCAAGGGATTAATTCCCCCAAATTAACCAATCCAATCTATTTGTTCCTCACTGCAACCAATTGAAGCACCAACACCTGAGAATGTTGGATCCAGTTTAAGGAAGGGAATTAGTAAAGTAAAAAGCAATCTCTGTAGTTTCCAAACCTCCCAGCAGCTGAGGAGTTAATCTTCCTCCAGTCCAGATGGTTTGTTAGAAGGTGGGGTGTGCTCTCTCTCTCTTTCATATAGTGATCAAGCAACATTCGCCCTCCCAAGTTAACTCTAGAAAAGAAATGAAAGCCTCCAGCCAGGAGTCAGGGCAGAAACAGCTCAATAAACCATGAGATTGAGAAAGAAGTCTCTGCCCCCAGACCATGAGCTGATTTGCCCCTGCATATATGAAATATATCGCTCACCTAGAGTAGACTCCCGTCCCATGGTGGCTCCGACCACCACCAACAGCAAAAACGAAGCCTCCATGACCATGTGGCAGGGAAATGAAAGAAAAACAAACTACAGAAGGCCCCCACCACCTTCTCTCTCTCCCCTTCCACAAGCAAAAAGCCACACAGCAGCCTCTGGTGGCAGGAAAAACATACTGCAGCTTCACCTGTGAGGGCTCCAGTCAGGATTTTTAAAATATATATATATATATAAGGGATATTACGGGGAAATTAATAAAATGGGAGGGTGGTGGGAAAAGGGGTTAAAATAAGGGGTTTCCCCGGGAAAAACAGGATACTTGGCAGGTATGGGCTTGTTACAGAAACCCTTTCTTTCTCATGATGTATCTTCAAGCAATCCTGAGTCAATCATGTTTTGCTTATCATCTATATTCTTTAAGCTTTCCAATTCAAAGAACAACTTGTTTTCAGTCTTTTAAAAAGTGAATTAATGCATCCCTCATGTTACATTTTGTTTCTTTCTGTAAATTGATTAGTTTGGTGGGACACCAGCAATACTAGGGTTGGCATTGTTGAACATCTACCAAGATTTAGGTGTACCACAGCTTATCACCCAAACCTGGCCTGCTGATAATTATTGCCATTCATGCCTGCTTATCTCATTATGGCAAAAGTGGGAATTGAAAATGTAAAAGGAGACGGGCAGCTGAAGGCCCAGTGAAAGCCCAAACATCACCTAGTTATCCCGCTGGTAATCTCTCTTACCAATTACTGTAATGCTCTCTATGTGGGGCTCCCCATGTGCCTGATATGGAAACTTCAAAGGGTACAGAATGCAGCTGACAAGCTTGTTACTGGGGTGAGAAACTTCATACATTATCTCCCCAGTCCTAGCGGAATTGCACTGGCTTCCTGTTGCTTTCTGTGTCGGGTTCAAGGTGGCTATGCTGACCTTCAGTGGTTTGAGACCTTCCTACTTGACTTCCTACCTCTCTGAAATGAGGCCTGCTTCACCCACTCTTCTCTTACACCTCAACTCCAAGTACTGACTCGATTTGATAGAAAGTCCGTTACCTATCGGAGGGCTTTCTCAGTGGTGGCCCCAGCTAACTGAAATGCTCTACCTGGTGAGCTGCATTTGATTGACTCTTTACGGTCCTTTAAGAAGCACCTGAACACTTTTCTTTTTGAGGAGGCCTTTGGCAGCTTGTTGAAGTTTAATTAGAAAACCCTCTCATTATGGCCACTTGGGCTAGTGGTCCTTGGTGCTGATCGGACTGGGTGGGTGGGGGGTTTCTATGGTTTCATTGTGGTTGTTCTGCTTTTTTAACATTGTGAGCCACCCAGAGTAGGAGGGCATTCCAGATGGGCAGGCTATAAGTCAAATAAATAAATAAAATAAATAAAAATGGCAATCGCTGAACATTTGGGAAGGGCTCAGACCATTGGTGGATTCCAAAAAAATTTACTACCACACTGTGGCCATGGTATGGTGGGTGTGGCCAGGGGGAAAGCCCTGTGTTGCACCTGAATTACGACTACTTTATTTCAAAATTTGGATGGGCAGGGCCAGCCAGAATTTCTGCTACCGATCCTGGCGAACTGGTGCGAACCTGGTGATGCCCACCACTGGCTCAGACCAACTTCACCAAACTATAGATATTTTTCCATCCACCATGTCAAATCATAGCCTTCCCCCTCCACTGAATTCATACTAAAACCTACAACAAATCAGGTCAGGTTGTCTTCAAGCCAGCTTGGTGTGATTTGGCTTTGATTTCTGTAGCTGACATTTGGACACAAATTGCATCTGAAGATACTTGTACACCTTTAATATTTTATTCCAGGCTCTGTGCTCTGTCACTGTGCTTCCCATAAAGAGAATTAATTACAATAATTTGACAGGCTGCACAGTTAATCCAGATAGTTCTGGCAGATAGGGCACAACATAAACAAGATTTGATTCTAATAAAGCTGCCCATCCATTTTATTTCTACCACAACAACTCAAGAGAAGTTCGGCTGTATCCAGCTCTCTGAACATTCAGCCAAAGGTAAACACTGCTTAGTTCCCTGCCTCAGTGGAAAAATTCCACATATGCTTGGACTGTGTTGTACAATAATTTATTTTTAAAAGATAATGACACTTCTTATTAGAAAATCTAACATGATGTCAACACAAAAAGCATCCAAATGGTTTCTATATTTCTTCTCATTTATACAAATTGAAGTTTCCCATCATTTCAACATTTTTACCCATCTGGCTTTATATTCAAAACTGGCTTTTAACATTATTTCTCCATGCACATTACAATTTTTCCACATCTTTCTAACCTATTTTTTTTTCAATTTAGGAAAAAGTAGCTTCTAAAATACTGTCCTATGATTTCCTAATGTATTTTTATTATGCATGGTAGATGATCATCTGTGATTCAAAGTACTGTACATTGGTTGTCTAATAAGGTAGCCATTCCCTCCTGTGTCCTTTTACTAGCTGGCAATGCACATGTGGAGTGTACCAAATGCTCAATATGCTTATTAGATTAATTCAGTGCCTGAACACTTAATCATACTGTTTGATATTGCATGTTGTTTTTGCAGAATTTACTAACTAGAGAAGCCAGATGGTAACATTAGTAGTTAAGATTAGCTATACTACTCAGCATTCTGAGATGCAAAAGAGATTGCTTAGATTACATGTTTCTTTTTGTTTGTGTTAAAAAAAATCTGAACACCAAACAAATAATTATTTCCTCAGTCATTTAAAATCTTGTTGTAGCTCTTTAAACCTTGTTTTTAGGTCTTCTCTTGTTCTTCCTACCCTTGCTTTTTATCTTGTTTCTTATATTAGCAGTTTTTTTTAAAAAAAATGTTGCATTACATTGTATTGCATGTTTTGCTCTTATTCTTTTAACATTGTTTTTATTTTGTGAACTGTTCTTAGAATGTGTCATTACCATGCTGCATATGAATTACAACCATCCATCACATACATTCATCTTGTTCAAATCATTTCAGAAGGTAGAAAAGATTTAAAACTTCATTTCAGCAGCTGCACCGGACTGCAGATCTAATCACATCTGTACATACAATCACATCTGTTATGTGTCATCAACTCATGGTGACAAAATGAATTCTTCTTCTTCTTCTTGTCTGGATCAAATTTTAAACTGCCAAAATGAATCCACATTCTTGGTTTTGATGTTGACCACAAATAAATGGTACATGTTTTAGGTAGCAGTCAGTCGACAGACCAGCAGGTGAGCCAGGTTCTGTGCCTCTCCCCATGCACACAGCATTTGATGTCTACCAGCAGCCCCCACTTGAGCATACTGGCCTTACATTTAGGCACTCCAACCCTCAGCCTATTCAGGATCCTCCAAGTGACACAAGGCAGGTTGATTTCCTCAATCAGCTCCTACTTTAATGTTATTTCTTATTCAGTCAGCTCTATCCTCTAATTTGATTTTGTTCTTACATACACTCAAGAATGTTTGTCCTTCACATAAAGATCTTCCTGGATCTGATTCAGTGGAATCTTCTTTCTTTCCTGTTTCCTAATTCAAATAGTGTATAAAAAAAGAAGCTGGCAGGGGTATTCTTTCTTTTAAAAGGGAATCATGTATCCTTATTGATTTTTCTAAATAACAATCACAACACCTCTACTTAGAACTTCATATATACTCAGACATTATTTTAACAGTCCTTAATTTGTATCCAATAATAATAATAATGAGGAGGAGGAGGAAAGAAACTTATTGGGATGTCAGGACTGATGATGTCATCTAACTTGTGGTCTTTGTATAACCAACACTTTCTATAAATGATTGTAAAGTTGTCACCACAAGGTTAAACTTGGCACATATTAGGATGGGCCTCATATTAGTAGTTTGTGAAATCCTAGCAGTTTTCATATTATTTCAGTACCATTCATTTATGAAAATATTACAGTTTCTATAATAAATAGTGTTTTGCAACATTATGATTGCTTTATTCTGATTTATCTATTTAAAAATTGATATGCTGTTTATTTCCCCCTCACAATGAGTACAGTGACCAGGCAGAACTCTTTAATTATTATTGAAAGATTTATGTAGTATATTTCTCAGACAAAGATGGTAACAAGTCCACACAAAAATAATAATTAAAAACATAGAACTGTAAACAATTGTAAAGTTAGTATCTTTACATCTTCAAATAGTAAAGGTAAGGGTCACTCTTGATCAAAAGCCAGTCGTATCCAACTCTACGGTTCAGTGTTCATCTCTATATATAGCCGAAGAGTCAGTGCTGAATGCATTTGCAGACCTTTCCTTGAGCATGTGGCAGGCAAGCCTAGACACCGGAGTGCATCGAACGCTGTTTACTTTCCCACCAAAGTGGTCCCTATTTATCTACTTGCAATTTCTTGCTTTCGAACTGCTAGGTTTGCAGGAGCTGGGGCAGAGACAGGCACTCAAACAATCGTGCAGTACTCGGGTCTTGAACTGCTGACCTGCCACCTTCCAGTCAGTGTCTTAACCACTTGAGCCACTGCAGCCCCTTACATCTTCAAATATCTGCCTACAAATCAACATTTTTTCTCTTTCTCATTCTGAAAAATCAAAGGACCACATGGTGACAAGCTTTTTGAGGAATAATTTGCAAAAAGCAGTGACATTCACTAAGGTTATTCTCCAATGAGCTACTGTTTTGTAGTTTACAAACCTATTTCCATATTAACCTATTACATGGGTTGAAAATCTGACGTTATCCAATTTTCAGACAGCCTAGTGTTCGGATGTTTGCTGTACAACCCTGCTTCTGTACAACCTGTTTGAACTACAGGCAGTTAAGATGGCCATTTGCCATCAACCTCATTCTAAGCTTGCTCCACACTCATCATGGGCCAGTTGATGCTGCCAGCACAAACTCTTAAAAACATTTCAATTAACATGGAGAGGATAAAGAAGATAAGCATACAGGGGGACAAAAAGGAATAACTCCTGAGGACTCCTTGTGTTTTATTTACTGCGATTTGCATTCAGAGCCATGCTTTTGTATCATTCTGAGCCCCAGAGGAGCACTTGAAAGTGTCTAGAAGTTAATAAATTTTACTGTTTGCTTAAACAGCACCCTTGCCATTATGAGACCTGCTCCTGTAAACTACTGAGGAAATCCATTAAAAAAATCAATTCAAGAGCAGATTGTAAATAAATTTTTATTTTCTCTTGAACCATACACCAGAGCCCAATTTCCCTTATAGCCTTCATTCTCAAGTAGATGATCACTGGACACTCTTTTCCTCTTAACTGCAAATTTTTTTAAAAAGGTATTGTGTTGTTGTTTTTAAAAAAATTAGCCTTCCTGAAGTAGTCAGCAGGATGCCAAAGGAGCAAAAGACTTTTCTGTTCATGTCAAATGGCATTTCCCAAAAGAAGCTGGTCTAACTAATTAGGAAGCTATTTTCAGATAAATTATTTTGAATATTGTGTCATGAACTTTTGACATTCCCACATTATAGTGCCCTATGTGTTCTTGGCAAATTATTAACTTGAGAAGCTAAGATTCCAGCATTGCATGACTAAAAGATTATGTTGTTGTTGTTATCTGCCATCAAGTTGCCTCTAATTTATGGTGACCCTATGAATGGATGATCTCTAAAATGTTCTGCTCAGTTCTTGCAAACTCAATGCTGTACATTTCTTTAGGAAGCTAAACCATCTTGTATTTGATCTTTTCCTGATGTCTTCAACTTTTCCCAACATTATTCTCTTTTTTTTAGTGAAACTTGCCTTCTTGTGATGTGTGTAAAGTAGGACAGCCACGGTTTCATAATTTTTGCCTCCAGAGATAGTTCAGGGTTGATTTGCTGTAGAAGTCACTTGTTGATCTTTCAAGAAGTCCTAGGCATCCACAAAGATGACCTCCAATGCCATATTTTAAACAAATCTATTTATTTCCATTTACTATCCTGCTTTCATGCCCATACATAATGATAGGCCATATGTTCTTTTTACTTCTCAGTTGGTGGCAGTCTTCATCAGATATTTTTTTTGGTTGTGAGCTCAATCCTGTCTAAAGTAACCCCTAGGACAGTATTTGAGATGCATGTTGTGATTGAGAAAATTTCCCTTAAATCTTAAATTAAGTTCTCTGCCTGCTGATCTATTGTAAAGATGGAAACATGTTACTTCCATCTTAGTTAGATTAGGCTGTAATCTCCATTAATGAAAATATTTACCCAGTATGTCTAAATTAGTAGTAGGAATATTTTCAGTTGTCTCAAAATATTCATTTTGGGTGCTTATAGCCCAGTCATCTACATAACCAAACTTCCTGGAATTTGTGTAGGGTATGTCGGTTATGTATAAATTAAAAAGGAGGGCTGCAAGAACCAAGCTTTGTGGTAGGACCACTAATATCCTCTCCCATAGTCACAAAGAAAGCTCTTCCAGTAAGTATTATCAATAAGTCAAATAGCTTTTCAATTTTGGATTACTTGTATAACAATCCATCTTTCTATGCGGTGCCATATGCTGCACTCAAATCTATAAAGGCAGCTGAAATTTTTTGCTATGCCTGATATTCTGCTTCTAAGCAATTTGTTAGTGAAAGCACTTGGACAACACAGTTTTGGGAAAGTTGGAAACCAGCTTGTTCTCGTGGGATGATCTGGATAATCTCCTGACTAATTCTGTTATATAAGAGTCTTTTAAGAATCTTACAGATAGTGCTTAACAATGTGATTGGTTGGTAATTTTTTGGTTGTTTTTCCCAGTTTGAGAATTGTAATAATTTTGATTGCTTCATTTTATGTAGTATGTCTACATAATGTCCAAGAATTCTTTTGCACATCATCTTTTTGCATATTTTCTACAATGCAAAAGGAATTCTGAGTGCATACCTTCATGTCCTTACCAGCTTCCACATTCTTAAATGCATGTGTAATTTCAAATGTGGGAAAAGGGCATGCATATTCAAATTGCACTAAATTTGTGACTAATTTGTCTTGTATGGATGTTGTCCCTTAGTATTCTAGATGTAGACAATATATGTATCACAATCTTATTAGCTGGGATATGAATTATTATTATTTATCTTTCTTTTAGAAGCTCCTCCAGTGGCTTAGTAGTTAAAACGCTGAGCTGGAGACTGGAAGGTCGGGTTTTGATACTCAAGAGCTGCACTTGGGGACATGAAAGGGGCCTCATTTAGACATTCCCTAAAAATCCTTTCAACCCAGAGTAATCGTTGACACATCATCATCATCATCATCATCATCATCATCATCATCATCATCATCATCATCATCATCATCATCATCATCACCATCCCCCAAATTTTCATAATAATGACAATGCTCCCCTACTAAATGTCTTAAATTTAAGCTATTCAACAGATTCCATCCATATCTCTCATCGAGTTACATCAGGACTCATGTAGTAGAGTACATCAAGACATTTAGTAAATAATCCACAATTTCTTGCTCTTCGATTTTTAGGTATTCTTGATACAAGTTCTTGCAGGTATCATTCCAGTCCAGAATATATTGTTCTTGGAACAGCTTTTCTTGCTGTGCAAATAAATGTTCCTACAAATCTCTCATGATCATTAGATTTATTGTGTGTGGGGGGGTGGGGGGGGGTGGGGGGAGAATCCAGCCCAAGCAGTTAGCTAAATTGTCTCCTTTGAGGGAATGACCTGTATAATTTGTGTTGAAAATTCTAATAATTGTTTAATACCCAGTATAGTGTAATGGAAAGAATGGTGGACTAAGATTCAGGAGTCCTGGATTCAAATTTGTGCTTAAACACAGAAATTTACTGGGACAGGGTGTGGAACTAGAAAAAGCACTCCTTAAATACAGTATATCACTTCACTTGAAAACCCCACTATAAGGAGCCCTGGAGCTGCAGTAGTTAAACTGCTGTCCTGCTGTCCTGTTGTGAGTTCAATCCTGACCAAGGATCAAGGTTGACTCAGCCTTCCATCCTTCTGAGGTTAGGGGGACAAAATACCCCAAATTGTTGGGGGGGATGCTAATTAACTAGAGAATACACTAAACACTATGGGGCAGTATATAAGTATGATTGCTGTAAGACAGTTTTGGTTTGAAGGCACAAACATAAATAAATCTTTAATTTATTTACTATTGCTTCCACATGTGAATGACGTTCATACTAGCTTTTCTACAATATAGATAAAAAGGCATGTAAAATATTCTTGCAGAATTCCTAGTGATGGGATTATGGGACCAAATAATTTATGGGTTCATTGGCCAGTAATGGGAAATATTAAAATAGAAGTCTTCAGGTACTACTGATTTCGGTTAGGAAAGTTTATATGGCTAAATAAACGATTACAGATGTTTTAAGAAAGGACTGAAAATATAGTGGTGGGGGCATTTTTGGGAAACCATGCATTTTTATTTTGGAGTTGCAAACTAACTTCTGAAACAGATTCTGAACAACTATCAACAAAACTCTCTCTCTCTCTCTCTCTCTCTCTCTCTCTCTCTCACACACACACACACACACACACACACCATCAAAATCCCTATGGCTGTTTTCAAGTGACAATAATCCTTTGGATGATGAATCACAGATATGCTTCATAGTGCCTTCCAGTGAGGTGAAGGAGTTAAGATTCTTAGACAAAGCTGTGTGGAAATGTGCCTCCCCCAATTTTAGGTTCAGATTTCAACATGGATTCATTTTGCTTTAACTCAACCTGGTGATGTGCAAGTGCTTAAACCGTCCTAATCCTGAAGCTGTCTTAAAAATTTCACAAAGTCAGCTGGTGGTTGCTAAGCAACTAGAATTGCCATACTCCATATGTAGGCTAGATATTAGCTACCATTACACTTCCATCACATCTAAATTAAAACTGAAGGAACTGTTACAACAAGGTGTGTTGCTTGTTACTGATGGAGTACTGGTGAACAGAATAATAGTAATCCATAATAAAATAAGTCCTAGGTTTTATTTTTTAAAAATGTTATTGGTCTTGCATGTTACACAGAGATGTTTAAAAAAGAGAAATGAGGCTTGTGCCATTACAGAAAATAAAGAAAATATAGATATACTTTAATTGTGCTTACACTGAAATAAGTAAATACAGTAAAACCCCGTAAAATGAAAATAATTCATTCTACGGGGCTTTCCATTATGCGATTTACTCGTTATACGATTTTTCCTATGGAAAAAAACGTAGAATACAAATCTCTATGGAAAAAATCATACAACAAACATTTTTGCTAAGTGGTTTTTCCCATTGAATTTGTGTTGTATGATTTTCCCCATAGAGATTTTCATTATGCAAGGTGCCATTTTTTTTCCAAAACCTTTTCATTTTGCAGGGTTTTTTTCTGCTATGGGGGTATTCACTATACAAGGTTGCACTGTGTATGAATTATTCGGCAGCTGTTGCTGTCTGTCAAGAGGTAAGCGAAAGTAAATTATATTATATACGTATGTGAAATATAGAAGATGGAAACATAGTGTCATAGAGTAGGCCCATTGAATCACTGGGGATTTACTAAGTGAACTGCCTTTGATTCAAATAGGCCCATACTAATGCTTAGTGTAATAAGTAGTTACTAGAGAAGATCCATGTGAATCAATGGATCCTATGGAAGGGTTGATTCACTAGATCTCCACTAATTCAATGGACCTACTTACTATACTAAGTAACAGGATTTCAGTTATTTGTTTGTAATTGTTGAGTAACTTCTTTAATTTAGGCACCATTACTCTACCAGATAAACCTATAGTAAAGGTTTAATAACACTACCAAACAGTAATTAAAATGAGTACAAATTATATTGCATATCAAGGAAAAACAATAGATACATCTATGGCTTATTGTGCTTCTCCAGTTTCTATTTTCTGGCTCTGATCTTGTGAAGAAATTCAATACTCTGATATATAAAATGTGGATATAAGAGTTAGTACAAGAGTCTACCACTATTTGCAACTACAGAAAGAAACTAAGGAGCAAAGCAGGAGAGTTCATTTATACCTTTGGGGCCTGAGTCCCATGCCTGAGAGAAAGCAAGAGGTGAGATCTTCAAAGGGGCTTTGATCCTTGCAAAACAACCATAGGAAAAGTGTATTCATCTGTTGAATGCTAATAGGCGTGTTGCCTTACAGGTTGCCACATGAAGAGAGAGTAATTTAAACAATTGATCAAAAAATGATGGCCACTTTCAAAGGGAGAGTAAGTATAAAAGGAAATTAGCTGATACAGATAGCTTCAGCTTCTTTGTGGCAAACCCCAAGGATTGGAGGGAGCTCTCACTGCCAAAGACTTGTTGGCATTCAAGCTGAGTGCATGCAAAGGTGAATCTTCTAGAGGACATTGATATAGGAGGAAATAGAAAAGTTATTTTCATTTGTGATCTGTTACAATGGTATAACTTGGTTCACTTGAAAATAGTTTACTGGGAGAATGCCCCCCCCCCCATACTTAGAGATTTTTCATTTTCTAAATTGTCTTTTCCTCTCCTTTTCCTCTTTTAATCAATTTATTAAGAGGGGGGATTTTTGTTCTAAATCCAATCTTCATCTCGACCAGACTACAGGAAAAGTTTTATGACCCCCCCCCCTTTTTTTAAAAAAAGGTTTTACAGACTACTGTGTGAAGCACTGAGATGGTAACACAGTTAAAGTTAAATGCCTTCTGGTCCTCTTCCCTTTAGAATATATTTTCAAATTCCATATTCTGAATAAATCTTTCAGTTGCATGAAAAAAATAGCTGAAGGTGGAGATACGCTATCCAGTGACTGCCATGTGGTGATGGTGAATTGGTAGAGGAAAAAGGTTTCCCCAAATGAAGGATAAAGTAGGATATGTAGTCCAGACAAACATGGAGAAACTATTAATTCCAAATCAGTTTATTTTTTCTAGGTTCACCTATCATTAGCAATAAATAAAGTTATATCAAAAAATGAATGATGTTTTTAATAATTACTTAGGTACAGTATATTTAGCAATAACAATTACACTTATATACCACTCCATAGTGCTTAGTGCACTCTCTGGGAAGTTCACAAGTTAATTATGAGTTTGCTGCAAACTTGCTGGGTACTGATTTTACCGACCTCAGAAGGATGGAAGGCTGAGTCAACTTTGAGCCCTGGTCAGGATCGATTCACAATGTTTTGGCTGCAGTACAGCAGTTTAACAACTTCGCCTTCTTCTTTCATGACCTGGTCAAAACCTTCTTCTTGTACTGTATACACATCCAAATATTGGCAATCATAGTGGTGATCAGCCATGAAGACTGTCCTGTGAATATAATGCTGTGGCCTTTCATCTGCCTTCTGCATCACAGCATCACCCTTGTACCACTGATCCAGCCCTGCAATTCACTTTCTGTTCCTGAGCCCTTTTGGCACACAAAGTCCTCCTCAACCCCAGGGCAGTACAGATGGAGCTGCTGCCCTCCATCAAGATGGAATCAAGTGGGATTTAATCCACTTGGGGACCATCACCCTTCACTTTGGACTTTGCCAAAGCTGCTAGTTATCTGGGTTGTAGGGTTAGTTAACTGCCGCCTTATGCGTGCCATTGAGTCGATGGCAGTATGGTCTGCTCTATTACAATAGCAGGATAACCTGGCCAAATCAAAACCTGGACTGCCAAAATGAAGCCACTTTCTTGGCTTTGTCATTGGCCAAACCTAAGTCCTCAACGGTGCATGCTTCTGGCAATTATCGGCAGACCAGTAAATGAGCTGGATTCTGTGTCTCTCCACATTCACACAATGTGTTGTTGTGTGCCAGCAGGCCCCACTTGAGCATGTTGGTTTTACATTTAGACACTCCAGCCTTCAGCTTATTCAGAGTCTTCCAAGTGGTGTAGGGGAGGTTGAGTTCATCAGCTATATCCTCCTTTAATGTTTTTCCTTGTCCAGTGAGCTCTTTCCTCCATTTTCTAATTTGGTTTTGTCTTACATACACTCAAGGAGTTAGCTAAGGCAGAAGAGATTAAGAAAAGATGGTCACTCATGCTCTGGTCACCTCCAGACTAGATTACTGTAATGCGCTCTACATGGGGCTGCCCTTGATGACCATTTGGAGGCTACAGCTGGTTCAGAATGCAGCTGCACGGGTGGTGATGGGATGTGGACATTATGCCCATGCCTCCCCACTACTCTGGGAGCTGTACTGGCTACCAGCTTGCCTCCGGGTGCAATTCAAGGTGCTAGTTTTGACCTTTAAAGCCCTATATGGCAGTGGGCCAGGATACCTGAGAGACCGCATCGTCCTGAGAGTGTCTGCCCGTCCAACCAGAGCGGACCGGAGGGGCTCCCTAGTTGTGCCTTCAGCTAGAGGGGCCTGCCTCTCTGGCACACGAAGAAGGGCCTTCTCTGTGTCCGTACCAGATCTCTGGAACTTCCTTCCAACAGAATTGAGGCTACAAACGGAACTGCTGCCCTTCAGGAAAAGTCTGAAAACCTGGCTGGCAGGGTAGTTGTGGGGCCTTAATGGTAATACGGCTCCAGCCTGTTGGCTCATCCCCAGTTAGTACTTAGTTAATATCCCTCCCTTTGTGTTGTTGTATCCCCACCATTCCCTTTTATTTCTTTTTATTCTTTTAATTGGGGTGGGGGGTAGTAGGGTGGGGAAGTGAGTGGGATATTAAAATCTGTTTTTATACATTTTTAATTGTTGTATGCCACCCTGAGTCGGGTTCTCCTGATTGGGCGGCATATAAATTTAAATTAATAATAATAAAATAAATAATAATAAAGAGTACACAGAGGAACTATACAAAAAGGACCTCAACACCCCTGATAATCAAAATGATGAGAATATTGAACTTGAGCCAGACATTCTAGAGAGTGAAGTCACGAAGGCCCTAAAAAGCACTGCAAACAACAAAGCTAGTAGAGATGATGGTATCCCAGTTGAATTTTTCAAAGCCCTAAAAGATTATGGAATCAAATTACTACATGCAATATGCCCGCAGATATGGAAAACAAAACAGTGGCCACAGGATTGGAAAAGATCAGTATACGTTCCAATCCCAAAAAAAGCAATGCCAAAGAATGTTCAAATTACCGAACAATTGTGCTTATCCCACACGCTAGCAAGGTGATGCTCAATATAATACAGGACAGGCTTCAGCAGCATGTGGAGAGAGAACTACCAGAGGTACAGATGGGGTTCAGAAGAGGCAGGGGGATGATAGACCACATTTCCAACATACGTTGGATCATGGAAAAAACAAAGGAATACCAGAAACAAGTCTACTTCTGCTTCATTGACTACATCAAGGCATTTGACTGCGTGGACCACAACAAAATGTGGCAAATAATGAAAGAGATGGGAATCCAGAACACCTTATATGCCTCACAAGAAATCTGTACATGAATCAAGAAGCAACAGTTAGGACAGAATACGGAATGACGGAGTAGTTTGGAATAGGAAAAGGAGTAAGACAAGGCTGCATTTTATCACCCTGCTTATTCAACTTATACACAGAGCACATAATGTGCAATGCAGGGATGGAGGAATCACAATATGGGATCAAAATTGCAGGGAGAAACATAAACAATTTGAGATATGCAGATGATACCACCCTAATGGCAGAAAGTGAGGAAGATCTAAATAATCTCTTGATTGGGTTGAAGGAGGAGAGTGCAAAAGTCGGCTTGAGCCGCAAAATCAAGAAAGCCAAGATAATGGCAACAGGCCCCATCAGTTCCTGGAAAATAGATGGGGAAGAAGTAGAAGCAGTGACAGATTTTACTTTCTTAGGATCTAAGATCACTGCAGATGGAGATTGCAGCCATGAAATAAAAAGTCGATTGATTCTTGGGAGACAAGCTATGAGAAACCTGGGGAACATAGTGAAAAGTAGAGACATCATCCTGAAAACAAAAATTTGCATAGCCAAAGCAATGGTATTCCCGGTGGCAATGTATGGGTGTGAGAGCTGGACTATTAGGAAAGCTGAGCACAGAAGAATAGATGCCTTTGAGATGTGGTGTTGGAGAAGAGTTTTGAGAGTCCCCTGGACAGCGAAGAGAACAAATAGGTCAATCTTAGAGGAAACTAGCATAAGTTGCCTGGCGTTGCCGGGCTGTTATAAACTGTGATCAGCTTTTTTTGGGCTCCCGTTGCTTTTTGTAATTTTATTTTTCACGCACCGGCTTTCTCAGCATTCTGCACGCTCATGGAGCGCAGGATGCTGGGGCTTGTAGTTTTGCATTTGTTGTTTCCGTTCGTGCAGCGGTTTTTTCCTGCAGCTCGATTTTGATTGGCCGTGGCACGTCTCACAATGTTCTTTTTGCTCATGCCTCTCAGCCTGATTGGCTGTGGTGCGGTGCGGCACAAAGAACGATGGGAATTGAAGTTCTTTTTCTTTGTTTGTGTTCGTGGGGCTTTTGCCCCACTGGTGTGTTTCTCAACCATTCAGTAACCTCCGTACCGGGTTCAGGCAAGTGCAGGAGGTTCTGTATGGGATAGGATGGATGGGTGCAGAAACGTATAGCAAGTTAACCCTTGAATTTATAGGTATAGATCAACCCTGACTGCTCATTGGAAGGTCAACTAGTAAAGATGAAGCTAAAGTACTTTGGACATCAAATGAGAAGAGAGGATTTACTTGAGAAAGCCTTGATGCTGGGAAAAGTGGAAGGCAAATGAAGAAGGGGGCAGCCAAAAATGAGATGGCTAGATGGTATTGTAGACGCAATGGGCACAGAGCTGGGTGGGTTATGGAGGATGGTGGAGGACAGAGGTGCCTGGCGGCCAATAGTCCATGCAGTTGCAAAGGATCGGAATCGACTATGTGACAGAACAACAACAAAATAAGTGCCATCATAATTGGTTCACAGATCAAAAAATACAAAGGCACAGTATGTTGTTGTTGTTCAGTCACACAGTCGACTCCGACTCTTTGCGACCCCATGGACCATTGCCCTCGAGGCACCTCTATCCTTTACCATCCTCCTCATCCCACCCAGCCCTGTGCCTACTGCATCCATGACGCCATCTAGCCATCTCATCCTTGGCCGTCCCCTTCTTCTTTTGCCCTCCACCTTTCCCAGCATTAAGGCCTTCTCTAGTGAATCCTCCCTTCTCATTTGATGTCCAAAGTACTTCATCTTCATCTTTGTTATTTGTCCTTCTAAGGAGCAGTCAGGGCTAATCTCTAATATTGACCTATTTGTTCTCCTCACTGTCCAGGGGACTCTCAAGACTCTCCTCCAACACCACATCTCAAAGGCTTCTATTCTTCTGCGCTCAAGCCTTTCTAATGGTCCAGCTCTCACAACCGTACATTACCACCGGGAATACCATTGCTTTGACTATGCAGACTTTTGTTTGTATTGAGATGTCTCTACTTTTAACTATGTTCCCAGGTTTCTCATAGCTTGTCTCCCAAGAATCAGTCTACTTTTTATTTCATGACTGCAATCTCCATCTGCAGTTATCTTTGCTCCTAGGAAAGTAAAATCTGTCACTGCTTTTACTTCTTCCCCATCTATTTTCCAGGGACTGATAGGGCTTGTTGCCATTATTTTAGTTTTCTTAATATTGAGTCTCAGACCAGCTTTTGCACTCTCCTCTTTCAACATAATCAGGAGCTTCTTTAGGTCTTCCTCACTTTCTGCCATTAAGGTGATATCATCTGCATATCTCAAATTGTTGATGTTTCTCCCAGCAATTTTGATCCCATATTGTGATTCCTCCATCCCTGCATTGTGCATTATGTGCTCTGTGTATAGGTTGAACAAACAGGGTGACAAAATGTAGCCTTGTCTTACTCCTTTTCCTATTCCAAACCACTGTCCTAACTGTTGCTTCTTGATTCATGTACAAATTTCTCATGAGGCATATAAGGTGTTCTGGTATTCCCATCTCCCTAATCACTTGCCACATCTTGTTGTGGTCCACACAGTCAAAGGCCTTGGTGTAGTCAATGAAGCAGAAATAGACTTGTTTCTGATATTCCTTTATTTTCTCCATGACCCAACGTATGTTGGCAATGTGGTCTCTGGTCCCCCTACCTCTTCTGAAACCAGCCTGCACCTCTGGTAGTTCTCTCTCTACATGCTGCTGCAATCTATCCTGTATTATCTTGAGCATCACCGTGCAAAAATACAATGCAAAATACAAATACAATATGGTTCACAGATCAAAAAAATACAAAGGCACAGTACACAATGCAATAATTGCCCCACTGATACAAAATACATCACACCCAATGCATTTAAGTTGGGAAACCAAACCTGTGGTGGGGGCGAAGAGAGGGCCATTCCATCGGCCTCCCCACCTGGCCGGCGTCCTTGGGCCTCGCCTTCCCCCTCGCCCTTGGACTTAAAAGGCGAGGGGCACCTGGCTGAGCCTGCCGCCACCGCCGTGCGTCCTGCCCCGGTGGGGGAGAAGAGAGGGCCATTCCATTGGCCTCTCCACCTGGCTGATGTTCTTTGGGCCTCACCTTCCCCCTCGCCCTTGGACTTAAAAGGCGAGGGGCGCCCGGGTGGGCCTGCCACCGCCGCCGCGTGTCCTGCCCCTGTGGGGGCGAAGAGAGGGCCATTCCATCGGCCTCTTCACCTGGCCTCTCCACCTGGCCAGTATCCTTGGGCCCCGCCTTCCCCCTCGCCCTTGGACTTGGAGGACTTTAAAGGCAGGGGATTTCGTGGGTGGTCTTGGATATTTCTTGTGATTTTTTTGTTATTAATTGCATCTTTAATATTGTATTTTGATTATATTATTGTTATACTGTGTTTTTTGAATTGTGTGCCTTTGATATTGTGTTTTTGAATCTTCTGTAAGCCGCTTAGAGTCGTTCCATTGGATTGAGAGAAGCGGGATATAAATTTAAGAAAATAAATAAAAATAAACCTTTCTTGTTTCTGCTCTATGTGTCCCTGCTCCTTTGTCCCTGCTGCACGTGGTCAAAATGGAGGGGGAAACCATGCTTCCTGGTTGCCGGGAGAGCAAGCGGCTAGCCTACAGCATGGCTTCCTGCCTCAGTGCAATTGGCCTGCCTGCCCATTTCCCCTGCAGCGCCATCACTGGTTGGTGGTGAAAGTACAATACTTTGGTTCAGAATCCCCCCCCCCCCTGTTTTCTTGCTCCAAAACCTGGGTGTGTCTTATGGTTAGGTCACGTGCAGCTTATGGGCTGTAAAATATGGTAATTTTTCATTAGTGGAATAAGACAATAGCAAAAAAAAAATCCATGCTGTCAGTAGCTGCAATACTAACTTTCTGCTGGGAAGCTAACTGTGGATAACATAAGCACTCTGTAGTGCAATTGTACATGCATATTGAACTGCTGTTAATTATTATTGGGAGGCATGTGTGTTTCAGGATTTTTTTCCTCCATTGTAATTATAGTTTCTCTTCATAGCACTTCTGCTGAAAAAATAAGCCTAAAGCTATTTTAAATATGGGAGCTATTAGACAATGTTAATAGAGAATCAACTTCTACATTGTTCAGTAAGCCTGAGAATCTCAGAAGGTTTCTCATCCATTTACATAAATACTGCAATTTCCATAATAAACGGCATTTTGCAACATTGTGATTGCTATTATCTATCTTATTTATTTAAAATTTGATATGCTGCTTATTCTGTTTTTCACAATGACCAGACAGAACTCTTTAATTATTGAAAGATGAATGTGGCATATTTCTCAGACAAAGACAGTTGCAATTCCACATGAAAAATAATTTATAACATAGAACTGAAAACAATTGTAAAGCTATTATCTCTACATCTGAAAATACTTGTCTATAAATTAACATTCCCCCCATCTCATTCTGAAAACTCCAAAGACCATGTGGTTACAAACTTTTGGGAAGAATAATTTCCAGAAATGCAATGACATTCACTAAGGTTATTCTCAAATGAGCCATCATTTTGTAGTTTAAAAAACCTCATTTCTGTTAGTGAGAAGCTAGGATACCATTATTTTATGTTCTTTTCTCTGTGAATGGTTTCTCATAAAAAAGAGCACCAAATGCATAAAAGGGCCATCTAGAACTACATAATACCCGCCACATGTGGCAGTGAATACAAATTCTTTCCTTGGCTGAGAGTGAATGGTTAAGAGTGATTGGGAGAGTTGAGAAGGCAACCATTTCTTGTAAAGCTCTAGCTAAGAAAGAATTTTTTTGGCCAGAATGCTATTGCTAAGTTACACTTTTTGTGTAGATAGGATGTGATCACATGGGAAAATAGATCACATTTTGGACCTCTAGTTCTATTCAGTGAGACATATTACCTGGTAATCTCATGATGTACAGGGAATTGTACGCCAGTCAGACACCAATCTCTGCCAAGCTGGACCTAAAAGATCTACTACTGCTAGGACTGTGCTTGAGCAATTCCTCAACAGATAGAAAGTTTGCTTTAGATGAGATTGTTTTCTGCTTTCCAGTACAATTGGGTGTGTGCCATTCCCAATGTTTGAGTGCATTCTTAATTGGTAAGTGTCATGACTTAAATCACAGTTGTAAATTTCTGCTGATTAACAAATTGTCACTTCTACCTCAATTCATGCATCTGGTATGCAATGAGGAGTCTTGGTAACAAGCAGCAATTCATCACTAAAATTTTCACCATTGCACTTAGGTTAGCATAACTAACTGACAGGAATTTGACCCTTTATTCATGCTTCATCAGCCACCCTTTTTTTCAAACTTCTTTTTTAGTGTTACAACTAGCACATTTGTGCCCGGCCAGCCGGGCATTTTTGATGTGTGTGTTGGTGGTTAGGGGCGGTTTTGGGTGTGCACAACCCCCCCCCCCACCACCAATACAATACCACTCCAACTACCAACACACACATTAAAAATTCCTGGCAAGGCAGGAGTGGTGTGTGTGGGTGTGTGTGTGGGTGGGTGGGTGGGTGGGTTGGTGGGTGGGCGGGTGTTGGTGGGTGGACGGCCGGGTGGGCCGGGGGGGGAGAGTTGTCCCACGGTGGGTGAGTGCTTAGTGTTTCCCACGTTTGTGTGTGTGTGTGTGTGTGTGTGTGTGTGTGTGTGTCTGTGTGTGTCTGTGTGTGTCTGTGTCTGTGTGTCTGTCTGTGTGTGTGTGTGTGTGTGTGTGTGTGTGTGTAGAGTTCTCTCTGGGTTGGCTGGGAACGAAACTTTCATCCTCAGCCAACCCAGAGAGAAGCAATTCCTTCTCTTCAGGAGGCAAATGCAGCACCTTTGCCTCCCGGAGAGAAGGAATCCCCATCACGGAGGGGCTTTGCTTCTCTCTGGGTTGGCTGGGAATGGAACTTTTGTTCCCAGCCAACTCTCAGAGAGAAGCGAGTCCTTCTCTTCGCGAGGCAAAGGCAGCACCTTTGCCTCCCAGAGAGAACGAATCCCCATCACGGAGGGGCTTTGCTTCTCTCTGGGTTGTCTGGGAATGGAACTTCCCAGCCAACCTAGAGAGAAGTGAGTCCTTCTCTCCGGTAGGCCAGGAGGCACTCCGGCCTCTCCTTTGTCCATGCAGGCATCGAGGCCACATCGCCTACAGGGACGAAGGAGAGGTCGGTGCCTCTCCCTACACAGAAGGCCGCACCGAGAGGGAAAGAGTTTCAGAGTCCCAGCCGGAGCCGGCAAAAGGTAAGTGTGGTCGGTGGGGGTTATGGAGTAGGGGGAGCAAGGTGGTGGTGGTGGCATGGTTACAGGGGCTGTGGCTCCTCCCTCTCTAACCCCCACTGACCGCACTTACCTTTTGCCGGCTCCAGATGGGTCTTTCAAAGTCTTTCCCTCAGTCCTGGCGTTTTTTTTTTTTAGTTGGTGTGCCGCACGTTCCCGGCCTCCTCTGCGCTAACATCCCTCAGCCTGATTGGCTGAGGGGTTGCGCAGTGCAGAGGATTCTGGGACTTGTAGTTTTATTTTTTTTGGTCACGTGCGTGGGGCTGTTGCACCACTGCTGACTGCGGGACCATTGCGGCGCTCTGCGGGCTGGGTTAAGGTGAGTGCAGGCGGCTCTTAACGGGATACTATTGCCAGGTGCAGGCATGTATTATTATTATTCATGTAATTTATATCCCGCCCTCCTGGTGGGAAACACCACTCAGGGCGGCTAACAACAATAGAGGAAAGAGGAAAAAGGAAAAACAAAAATAAAAATAGAATACAATATAAAACAATTAAAAACATTCACAGCTAAAAAACCCAGCTAAAATCCACATTAAAACACATAAAACCTATGTAAACATTCAAAAAACAACCCTAACCACCCACCACCCACAATTAAAACTGAGATCCAAGACAGGACAGGTCCATCTCCTCGGCTAGACAAGCCAGCGGGCCTGAGAGGTGGGGGCACTCATGCCCCACCCATGCTGAAACAACCATGTCTTCAGCATCTTCCTAAAGGGGAGCAGTTCCTAAAGGGGAGCAGTGTATGCCAGAGTCCAATGGTTAACGTCTCTCCTTATAGGTAAAGATTGTATTTTTGCATTAATATGACTTCTCTCTTTACAGTATATATGATTCCCTTCAAGACACTTAGTAAGTAATTATGGTACCTTTTTTCTGCAGAAAATATTGCAGGAACATCAGTGGAATATGTGACCAACATTTTATTCTAACACATAAAGACAATCTGTAAAACTATATATGAAAATAAACATTGTTATCCTGCTTGGCGGGGGAGGAATCATTATTTCAGATTTCTTTTGCCTGTTGCTTTGTCCATTTTCATAGCTATGAAAGAACTGTAGTGATCCTTGTTCCACAATATTTAAGAAGAGGCTTGGATTTTATTTTATTCCAACTGCAAAAATCTTTAGGGATATCTAGTGAGCTTTAGTGGATAGAGTGCTGGACTAGTTTTCAGGAGGTCTGGATTCAAATCCCCATTCAGCTTTGAAAGCTCAAAAGCCCTAATAGAAAGTGTTATAAGTTGGTTCCAACATCTGCTAATTCTTGCATATAACTTCTAAAAATATTTCAACACACCAGGAATGAAGAGTTTTTAGGACTTATCTTTTCTGAGTATCTCATTTTGATGATTTATCATCCTACAAGAAAATAAAAGTCGGCACTTGTTGGGCTCAATTATCACCACTTTAACATAAATTAAGTCATAGCTGGACAGTAGTACAAGCTAATTAAAGCAAAATGCTTCTCTATATCAAAAACGTTCTAAATCTAGAGAACCAATGCACTGTAGCAGGTAAGATTTGAGTATGAAAATAAATCCGAGACATAACATTCTGTTACTATAACTAGTGCAGTAGAATCTTTGGGGCCACTTAGTATGATAAATGATATTGTTCATGAAGCATGATCACTGAGTGATCTTTGACAAGACATGTGGGATTAGTGTGGGCCATTTCACAGGGGTTTATGAGAAGGAAGTGGAGGCAAGACATAAACCTGAAAAGTAATATTATAATTTTAAAAATACTTCTACGTAAATGCCAGAAGCAACGCAAGCGATGGAAGTGGCAAAAACAGCCAAAAACGTGCTGCCCTGGCTCCTGCCAGAAACAGCAAAAGTGGCAAAAACAACTGAAAATGCACCATAAATGCACCCACGGCTGTCATTTATTGCAACCACTGATGCATTTTATGGCAGCATTTACAATGGGGGGAAACACGTGTCTGGCCTGCTCAACTGTCTGAGGGGATGTGATCTGGCCCACAGCACAAAAACATTGAGAACCCCTGGTGTAGGCAATGGGGCAAATGACTCATTTTAGTTTAGGGCTGATCTGGCAGAAAAACAAGTCATCCTAACTCTTGCTAGAGAAAGAGCTCTGGGTAGTACATGCCTTTATTTAAAAATCAACCAAGTTGTTAGTTTCCAACAATTCTGCACAATTTTTGATCCAGCAAGCCAACAGCTCATTCACAACTGCACCCTTTTTACCCTGTAATTTCCAGGAATGTTATTGAACACCTGGTCATGAATCGCAATAGATTCCTGAAATGCATACAAGATGTTTATTGGTCACCTGGTAGATTATCAGATGCTTAGTGTTTCATGGATTACAGCACACAAAGACATGCAGCTGCCCTGTATTGTCAGACTACTAGTGTGTCTATGTCACAGACTGGGAAAACTCTATGGGAGAGAGGGGAGACTACAGCTCTTCCAAAACACCTCAACCAACCTGGCCAATGTATCATATTTGAGCACAGTAGTTCTAATGACTCGTTTTTCAGAATACTGGCTAGATTAGGCTTCTATATTTTAGCCAGCAGCAGAGTTCAAATACAGATCTTTCCAGTCCAGTTTCTGGTGTGTGTGTGTGGGTGTGTGTGTACACTATATATATATATGTTAAAAAAAATCAGCAGAAAATGAATTTATTTTGGACACAGAATGTTTTCTGTCACCAAACTTTAGTCATTTCTTTCTAATTGCACTATACTGTCCAAAGGGCCACTGGGACATATTGATGAAAAAGAAAATGTATGAGGGCATTATGTGCCTTTGAACATTTTTAAAGCAAAATTAACTGTTAGAAAATCCTTTTGTTGTGGTTGTTTCCTTTTTTTACTAACAGACAGGTATAAATTTGGTCTTCATTAGTACATATATGGCACTGGGGCCTATTGAGTATAATCATGGCTTTTATTGTTCTCACTCAAGATATAATATATCTTCTCTTCTTTTTTTAAAAAAAGAACTCTGGATGAGTTTTTAAAATACAGACATTCATTATTAATTTTCTTCTAGGAGAATTGTTATATGTTTGTTTGTTTCATGGTGATTGGATGTGCCCGGGGGAAGAGAAAAAGAAGTGAGAAAGAAAAAACAACCATGTTTTGAAGGTGTTGGAAGAAAGGACTCTGGTTGTAGAAGTGGAGTGTGAAGTTTTGTCGCTGAAGCAAAGCTGGTACAGTACAATGAGTATAGGATTGCAGGGAAAGAAAATTCCGAGAGAAAGAAAGGAAGCGATGGAGGGAAGAGAAAGTGTTGGCATGGGGAGAAACCAAAAGAAGCTCATCTCAACAAGTACTGATGTGAAGGGGGAAACAGCAAGAAAGTGGAAATATTGGCATGGAAAATTACCATTTTCTATTTTAAACAAAGTTGGTACTTTCTGACATTGTACAATACACTGTACAAAACCCACTTGGTCTTTTCACAATGCCCTGAGAGGTAGAACAATTCTATCATTTCCTGAAGTTTGGGGGTTGCTCCAGGTTAGGGATGCCATAAGTCCAATTTTTTCGTGATTGTAACGGATTCAAGCTGTGCCATCAGGTTCATGTAAAAGCTTGTAAAAATCCCAGTTCAAAGCTATGGAGAATTCCTTCAGACTGCAAAGGTTTAAATGCATAGTCAGCATTCCTAGAGTGGAAGGGAAGTGCTTCCTATCCACAGTGTTTCCTTCCTCTCTAGCATTGCTGACTCTATGCATTTAACAAAAGACCTCTTCCAAAACAAGACCCTTCCTTTTCTCCTTCCGGAGGGAAACAGGGACTCTAAGGGCTGCATTTCCCTTCCAGACTTCTCCGTTCCAGACTTTCTTCCAAGAGATCCTCGTGTGGGGTTTGAAGGTGAATCCAACTCAATGTGTGTGTGTGTGTGTGGGGGGGGGGGTACGGGTGACCTCAGGGAGAGGAAGGTCAATTCCCTGCTGGTCAGGGATTCTGCGGTATCTAGTCATGCCTGTCACATGACCACGGAAACGTCTGCAGAAGCAGACAGCGCTGGCTCTTCGGCTTTGAAACAGAGATGAGCACTGAACCCTATAGTCGGATACAACTGGCTTTTGAGCAAGGGCAACCTTTACTCCTGCCCCGTTTTTTTGGGTGGGGAGGGAAATATGCCATCCCTACTCCAGGTGGTGCTAAATAAGGTTTATTCATAGATGTTGT
Organism: Bradypodion pumilum; assembly: GCA_035047305.1. NCBI lineage: Eukaryota > Metazoa > Chordata > Lepidosauria > Squamata > Chamaeleonidae > Bradypodion > Bradypodion pumilum. Next base: position 173,690,748 of record JAWDJD010000001.1, on the reverse strand, counting down.
TTGCCTGAGAAACCCTTATGGGCTCCATTGAAAACAGTTCTGGATGTTAATCACACTTGTACAGCATGCCACATTAGAGGATGTTTCAACTTTGTGAGGAAAAACATAACCATAACTCTTGACAAGTCATGCAGCACAGACCTCTCTGACAGAATAAAACATAAAGTTCTTTGTAAGCCTGGGTTCACTTATGTGGAGCCAAGAGTGAGGAATCTTATATCTGCCCAGCAGTGTGTCTGGAAACACAACGACTAGGAATCATTCAAATGCTTTTATTTCAGCCATTTGAGCTGGAATGGCTAGAAGTATGCTCTGTTGTAAAGCAAAAGTCTATTCTGAAAGCAGCCACCAACTTAATGTATAAGATAAGTAAAGGAAAAAATAGGGCACGTTCTGCAGTGATTTGTATGGACATCTGAAAAGCAGAACCACAAAAGACATAGTTTGCTCCAGCGGTTTGTGTGTGTGGATTTTTTTTTTACTAGTTATGAAATATATATTTTCACTGCCCATCTGAGAATGCTAAAAAGAGTGTGGGCTTGTTTGCACATAAAAGTTCTACCATAATCCTTTAGGGATTTTTGTGGTCTGTGAAGGGGAAAGAAATCCTGCTCTGAAGCGGAATGTCTCTTCCTTTTCAAAAGCAAAGTAAATTTCCTCTGTAGTTTCTGAAAGGTGCCTTCTTTTCATGCCCTTCTTCCTAGCTGAAATACTTAGTTAGGCCAAGTGATTAACACTGCTTCCCCAAACATTTTGGGCTTGTTCTCATCAGCCCAACAAACATGGCCAATGATCATGGATTGTGGGAACTGTAGACCATAATATCTGAATGTTCCCAGCTTGTTTATCTCTTTGTCTAATTAAAAATCTAGCATTTTAATCCTTTAAAATTCTTCCCTCATCCTCCTGACAGAGGAGTAATGTCCACAGGAATTTCGTACAAGGTAAAGAAATGCTGAAGCAACAAAGCCAACACGTCACAGAAGACCTATGTTACTCAGATACAAATCTTCGCAGATTTAGCAGGCAATCCTTTTGCACAACTTCATGTGATTCGCCAGTTGCGCCCGCTCCTGGACTGGGACTCCTTGCTCATGGTCACGCATGCTCTGGTCACCTCTAGACTAGATTATTGTAATGTGCTCTACATGGGGCTGCTCTTGATGACCATCTGGAGGCTGCAACTTGTCAAGAATGTTTCTGCCCAGGTGGTGATGGGGTGCAGGCACTATGCCCGGGCCTCACCACTGCTCTGGGAGCTGCACTGGTTACCAGTATGCCTCCGGGTGTAATTCAAGGTGCTGGTAATTACCTTTAAAGCCCTATGTAGTAGTGGGCCAGGATATCTAAGAGACCGCATCACCTCAAGAACATCTGTCCGTCCAACCAGGGTGGACAGGAGGGGTATCTAACTTTACCATCTGCTAGAGGGGCATGTCTCTCTAGCACAAGAAGGAGGGCCTTCTCTGTGTCCACACCGATCCTATGGAACCTCCTGCCAACAGAGTTACGGCTGAAGACGGAATTGCTGCCCTTTAGGAAAGAACTGAAAACCTGGCTGGCAGGGAAGGTGTGGGGCACCGATGGAGGGGTGACCACCGCCAGCTGGCTCATATAATCAAGATTCTCTATCTCTTTTAATGGAAGGGGTGGGTAAATTATTTTAAATTATTTGGAATTTTTAATGTGATTTTTATTTGGGTTTTAAGGATTTTTGAAGGGTTTTTAATTGTCTGATGTTGTTGTTGATTGTTGTTAGCCGCCCAGAGTCATTGCTGAGTTGGGCGGCAATAGAAAGTTAAGGAAATAAATAAATAAATAAATAATTCTTTACATATTAACTTGGGAGTAAGCCCCATTATAATATTATAACACATCAATGGTTTTACCTGAACCTTTTTGATGTTATTGGAGGGCATTTCTAATTAGCCCTAATCTGAATCATCAACACTGAGGTCTAATGAAAATTTCATTCTCACAACACCTGCAGGAACACACAATTCCTATCCTTTACTTCTAGCAACTATACACACGTTGTATGGCAGTGCCAATAGACTCATCATGGAGTCCCAATTTTTTAGAGTCAGAATTCAATACGACTTAATCCCTGCTTAACTGTGGTGAGAATTGCACTGCATGGTACAGAATGAGATTTTCTGAAGCACCAACAACTTTAAAAAATACTGCTTTTGAATATGGTGCATGTGTGGAGAAGGGTTTGAGAACCCATGTCTTTTTTCAGTCATGGAAAGCAACAGTATATAGTCCTGTGCATGTTCAGTTCCAATATATAGCAACAATTGTATTGCTACGTTTTTATTTTAAAACAACCCGTTATATGTGAATAACATTGAAAATGTTTTCATTAGTTAAATAAAAAAGTTTATTTAATGCCTTATAGCAGGGGTTCCCAACCATTTTATGCCATAGGCCTGACCACGCCCATGGACAGCTGAGTGGGCTGGACCACAGCCCTGGAAGCAGAAGTAAATGTGCCCACTTCTGCATTTACGACAGCCACGGGCGCATTTATGGCTGACGTAACCACACATTTTATGGCTGTCGTAAATGTATCTGCTTCCACTTTGGGGTGCATCAGCAGTACCAGTGGGCCACATGAAATGGTGCCACCAGACAGGTCTGGCCCGTGGACTGTAAGTTGGGAACCCCTGTCTTATAGGAACAAAAAAACATTCAATGAAACAGCTTCATGAACATTGGCTGAAATCCTGTTGCTTAATGTAGTATGTTGCAATAGAGCAGGCCCATTGAATCACTGGAGATTTGGTGAGTTAACTTCTCCATACCTTCCATTGATTCAAATAGGTTTATTCTAATTGCAACATATTTTAGCATAGCTAAATATGATCAATTGAACTTTCAGAGAAGTTGACTCACCCAATTCCCATGATGCAATGGGCCTGCTCTGGAACAACTGGATGTCAGTCAGTGTGTCCATATGTCCTGTTATGTGGTAATTACTTATATACAGACACATATACCTTTGTAGTGAAAGTTGTCTTATTTAGATCTACTTAATAGTATCAAATGTGGAAAAATATTTCTGTATACAAAAGTTACTGTTTCTTCGGTAGAGGATGTTAATTGCATAGTGCTGCAGTAGTTACCTGGGAGTAAACCATGCTGAACCCAGGGGCCTGCTGGCTACCCTAAAAGGATGCTGGACAATGAATAATGAGGGCATCTAACCCTAACAAAATTTATATGTTCCCATTTGCCTTCTATGCAATTTCTGGGGATTCGAACCAACAACTTCCTGATTACAGGACAATGGCTCTCCTATAGTATTTAAAATCCTCTTATACCATATTTCCAAAAAATATGTCAGAAATTATACATTATACATGTTTCCACTATTCTTCCTGGGGAATTGAATTCAGACCTCCAGCTTACAAGGCAAAATTGCAAACTCTAAGCCACGGCGGCTACACTGTCAATGGAGCTGCTTTTTGGTAATCTTATCTTTCGCGACACAGGAGGAGGAAGGCAGGCAGAGGAACGCAGAGCCCCACTCCTTTGTTCAATTATTCCAGGCATTGCAGCTCTGCTCAGCAATGGCCGTCACCACCCACAGAAGGGCCCAGCCTGGCACTCCACCCTCCGTGGCTGCCTACTGCGCAGAGCTGCCCAAGGCTCAAGAGAAAGGCAGTTGCCAGTGGCCGCAAGAGAAGGAGCACCAGGCTGAACAATGGCACCCCTTGGTTTGAATTTTTTTTTGGCCGTCTTTGCTTTGGATTGGCACCCAAAGGGGGTGCCATGGTACTGGGGGCCTGGGGGCACTCCAGGATGAGTCCCGGGAGCCAGATGGGCCAGAACACATCTGGCTGAACTCAATAAAACTTTCTTTTGAATAGACATGCATAGGATTGACCTATGAATATATTGAACACTTCAAACCACTGGTGACATATTTTGATGCTGCCTGTGGCACCACTATGATCCTCATTTCATCAAACATTTCTTCTAGTCTGACGAAATGTATTTATTTTGATATATGCAGTCATTATTCATCCCCCCCCAAAAAAATTTTTTTTTGTGAGATTAGATTGGTTATGAGGCACGTTACAAAGACCAAGAGCAAATAATGTGTTTAATGCATCTCAACATTTTTTTCTTATTTGCACATAATTTGCAAAGACACTGGAAAAATTATGAATTGTTTACTAAAGTCTGATTGCTGACTTGGTACTTGAACTATTTATTATTCCTTATTTGTGTTGTGTGATTGCTAAAGTCACCTCAATCACATCCTGACATTTAGCTTTTATTTTGCATCTCAGTGAGAAAATTGATGAAATCTTTATGCATGGAAGAGTGAAGGCATTCAATGAAAATCTCAAGGAAAAGCATGAGAACATAGCATTGCAACCTTCTCCTGAAAGATGTCCCTGATAATTTTTCATACCATGTTTTCTCAGCATGAGAAGGCTGGAAATGTCACTACACGTACCCCACCCACCCCACCCCCAAAAAAGAGTTGTAAATGATATTTTTGTGGCATTAGAGTTTTTTCATAAGTACTTGAAATTTTCTTCTTGTGACAAAGAAGATTGGTTCAGGCTTTGCTTCTGATTCAGCATAGGGGCATGTTTATGTGGTACCTCCACATTTTGGATGGGTACGTTTGCAAATAAAGGGGGAGGGGAGAAAATAAAGAAAAGTAAAAGAACCAAACACAGTTTTCAAAAAATCCTCATGCACAAGACTCATTTTAGTACTTAACTCCATACACATGTTGAGCCACTTGACATTATTTTATCAAATCCATGATAATGAGTATTGAGACTAAACTAATTCATGCCATTCATGGCCAAACTATGATGCTGAGAAGCAGCAGGAATGTGTTTGGGTTGTCAGAGAGTTGGATCAATTCTGAAGAGGGTATTGGAGTTTTCACTGAGTTCTTGGAAAATAAGATGTGAATATTTAACTCATGTGTGTTTGTGTGTGTGGTGTATAATGATCCTTTCTAGGGTTTTATAAGTAGATGATATGCACAAGTGGCTTAACATTCTCTTCTTTCAGGAGGCTCCACATCTATGTACCTAGATGACCCAGCTATCCAGCCAACATAAATATGCCACAACACATTCAATGCAATGTTTTCCTTTATAATCAACCAACCAATCAATCAATCAATCTTGGTGAATAAGGTTTAAAGGATCTACAATACTGACTACTTGAATTTCATGTCCTCTCTAAGTTGAATCACAAGCTGCATATCACATATTTCATACTCAAACCTTGTGGAGCCATTCCATTTTATATCTTGCTCTTTTTACCTGTTAAATTTAATATGAGCATACAAACTCCACTTCCCACTACGCAGAACAGAGATTACTAGTCCTGTATTTCTGGCCTGCTAGAAACTTGACAGTTTCCTCTGACAAGGGAAATGGGAACATAGTTTAAGAGGTAAACAATGATAACATGGAGAAGCCACAGCAAAACTAAGGAACTCTGGTTGTTACCAGCACCCCCCCTTGCCCAAAATATGGACCTTAGCACATACTCAAAGAGGCAAAGGCGGTGTGGTGTTTTGTTGTCATTTTCTTGTTAGGATTCTGATAGATTTAATCTCTGTCATTTGAAATAGGAAGTCTAGCCAGGTTATCCTGCTATGGTAATAGAGTAGACCAGGTTGCCAGTGACTCAACACCGAACATCAGGTGGCAGCTAGCTAACCTGACAACCCTGAGGATTAGCGGCCTTGGCAAAAGGTGATGGTCCCCAAATGGATTAAATCCCACTTTAATCCATCTTGCTGGAGAGCAGCAGCTTCATCAATACTGGCCTGGGGCTGAGGAGGACTTTGCATGTCAAAATGGCTCAGGACCAGAAAGTGCTTCGTGGAGCTGGATCAATAGTTGGGGGATCACGCTGCAATGCAGAAGGCCGATAAAAGGCCATGGCATTATATTCTCAGGACAGTCTTCATGGCTGATTGCCATAATGATTGCCAATGTTCAGAATTAGATATGGCAGAACAAGAATAAAGTTTGAAATAGTTTTATCAGTGTCTCATCTACCCAGATGATTTATTTCTTCCCAATGTTTTCGGAGCAGCTTTTCCTTCACTTTTTAGAACTGTTGAATTGCTAGCCATGTTAGTCTGTGCAAGCATATCAGAGAGTAAACAAAAAAAAGACAAAAAACATTGTGGCACATTAAAGACAAACTCTTTTATTTTAATTTTAGCTTTTGTGGATCAAATTCACTTCATCAGACATATAAGAGTGAGACTTTATGGACAATCTCTTTGTAAAAGAGTTAATGGACGTAAATCAGATATCAGGAATGGTAATGCACAGAAACCAGTCTCAACTCATTTTAATCCAGTAATAAATCTAACCCAAATCAGGAATCTTTTCTTATTCTAGGTGTAAATAGCCACATTGATATTCTGTTATTATTAGTTGTAAATAGCTATCTGTTATGCTAGCCAATCATTGTGTATCTCTGTGCAGTACCTGATATGTATAAAATAATGCTATGAAGTCTCACTCTTATTTCTAATATAGTGGACTTGATCCATGAAAGCTAACATTAAAATACAGAATTGTTTTGGGAATAGTATCCATTTTAGACTGTGTTTCAAGCAAATCAGAGAGTAAACAAAACAACAACAACATTGTGGCACTTCAAAGACTAACAACCAGAGATCCCCTGCTAAATAAATACGATTAAAATACAGGAGTTAGTATTTAAGGTGCCACAAGATTTTTTGTCTTTTTTGTTTTGTTTACTCTCTGATATTTTTAGAACTGGCCATTCTACATCATAGGATTCATCTTCAAAGGAATCTGTCATTCTTTTGTACAGGTCTTCAGTAAACTGTTTCTATCTTTTTTTTATTTTCTGCAGGCCCTGATTTGTGTGCTTCCCTGTTAATCTTTCCTAATCATTCCTAATCAAGGTTTTAATTTCCCTTAGATATCTCAGATCTTCTGGAAGCGACGTCTTGTTTTTCCTCTTCTGTTGTTCTACTTCTTTGCACTGGCTGTTGTAAGAATTCTCTTTGTCTCTGCATGACAGCTGATGAAAAAGCTGCATTCAGGATTCTGACCCCTATACCTGTCACCTTTTACTTTTACTTTTCACCTGTCATTTATAAGCTTCTTCTGTCATTCATCTAAGTTTTTCTTTTCATTACATGAACTATCTTTTGGCATTCTTTCTGAATAATATCTCTGGTGGACCACTCTTATATTTGTAGTTTTCAGCAAGGTCCTGTCACTTTCCTACACCTTATTTCCATTTGTAATGGATCTAAATATAGCCACATTTTTCCCCAAAATGCAATATACTGTGACATTCTTCTCAATGACAATGTGTGTGATTATATTTCATATACATTCTCTCAGGCAACTTTCCTGTTCTTCAACAGCAAGGGAGAAGGAGGAAATAGTGGTTGAAATCCTATTGATTAGCACAATAAATCACACTAGAGTGGGGCTATTAAATCAGTAATCTGATTTGGTGAGTCTATAAATGTCATTGATTGAAATGGGCCTACTGTAGTTGCAAATTACTACTCTAAACTAGAGGATTTAAGCCAACACATTGAAGTAAAAAGTCAAGATCTCACTGATCTTATCTGACATGAATAAAATCAGAGTCCCAAGTGCTGTTTCTACGGGTCCCAGTTAATTCTTAGTAAAGGAAAAGAGGGACTGTTCTGTAGTCCCTTAAATAAGTTTGCTCAGTAATGCTATAATATTTACCTCTGAATCTCACCAAGTTAAAAAAAAGATCCTTCTTGCTCCAATCCATGTAATAGCGTGGGATTATTAAATTCTCTGCAGTATGTTCTGGCCATATGAAACAATTAACCATTCTGCTGACTGTAACAGCTTGTAAAAAAAAACACCACTGGAAATGAGGAGGAAAAGATGTATTAAAGTTTTCACAGATTTCTATGTATTAATTAGAGTTCAGTAGAAAGGGAACAAGGAGAAATCTGTTTGAAATAATTTACTGAGCTTGTTGCTCCATTTTTAATATGCTTAGTTAAGATTGCCATCCTATGCTTTAACTACCTTCAAGTCCATCCTATTGAACTGAGTGGGACTTATTTATCTGCAGACACATCTAATATTGCACTGAAGAATAGGGAGGGGTTTTTCACATTTTAATGAAAGACAACAAAATGAAAGAGGCTGGTTTTTTTTTCATTTACATGTTTTTTCTTTGATTGGCAAAAGGGGGCCTCTAAAACAAGAATGATTCATGTTACGTAAATAAGGTATCTTTTAAATAATAAAAAAATTACCTTTCTTTCACCCTTTGTTTTCCAAATCGCTCGGCATTACTTTAATCCCATACTGTCATGAAGGCTACTCTCAGCAGCCAATTAGAATGTCTAGGACAGGGGTGGCTAACTACAGCCCGTGGGCTGGGGCCGGCCCACATGATGTCACCACCCAACCTGTGGGCCAGATTGCAGCTAACACTGGAAGTGAATCGCCACCAACAGAAGTGCCAAATTCGCAGCAAAAATGCCCTGAAAGTGAGCTGAACTTTTTAAAAAGCACGAAAATGGTCAGACCTTACTCCCTTCTCCATTGGAAGCAGCGAAGGTGGGGAAAATGCCTTGAAATGCAGCATGAATTTGCTAAAAATAATCTCAAAATAAATGTGAAATCTCATTCCCAACAACCCAAAACGAAATATAAAAATTTTCACCATGCACATCCCTAACAACAAATATGTGTTGCTTTTTGTTCTAGGCTAGAAATTTTAGACTAAAGATATAATCAAGTGAGAAAGAGAAAGCATTTTCAGTTTTTCAAAATAATTTCTGCACAAATTGCACAGCTAAACTACATTTGGAAAGATTTTTTTCCCAATTTTGTGTTAAGAAAAAGACAATTATCCAAGCAAAATATTAAATTCTTTTGGAAAGAATATGGGATGAGCTAAAACATGATATATAAATATTGGAATCTTGTTGGTCCTGGTGTTGCATGCACTGTTGATTATCCTATTTGATATTTGATATTGATTTTTATTTGTTTAAGTATCATTATTACATTTCTGTTTTCTTTTTGCTGTTTTTCATTTTCTTTATGCTTATAAATAAATGACAACAACTGCTACCCTAGTACATTACCTTTTTAAAAAAATTAGAAATAAGAATGCAGCTGCAGAGAGTTTTCCTTGTCCCAAGTTTCCAGCTGAGAGGGCTGTGTAAAAGGTTAGAAAAAGCACTAAGGGTTTAGATTACTAGAACACTAAACTAAAGGCCTTGGTGAGAACAATTTGGAGCGCGATTATGTGCTATAGAGGATAGGACCTCTGCAATTTTTTTAAGATGTGTGAAAGGAGAAATTAAAGCATGTGAAGCTTGCTATGGCATAGGCTGCAGGACTTGCTGAATTTACTCTTCTACACAACTGTGCAGTATAATCTGTGTATCTAGAAATGTTTTTAAAAAAAATATCTCCTAGGTGTTTCCATAAAGGATTGTTGAGAATAACATATCAGAGAGTAAATAATAATAATTTAAAAAACATTGTGTTACTTTAAAGTCTAACTGCTGTATTTTAATGTTATCTTTCATGGATCAAGTCCACTTTGTCTGATATAGGAGTGAGACTTCAATTTATACACATCAGGTACAGAGGTAACAGATAAGTATACAAATCAATCTGGCTTTTAAAAAAAGATAAAAGCAGATCTCTGGTTGTTATTCAGATTAGTTGTGAAGTTCTACTGAAGTAGTTTCTGTGAAGGTGGTGTAATATAACAGCATATAACATACAACATACATAGCGGCATATAACAACCTATTTGTTGTGGTGTATCAAATTTGGTAATGTCCCATTGACCCTTGACTATTATTCAAACCTTTGAGATGGGTGTCACTTCTGATATAATCACTGGGTAATGACTTCTATGTTGTGAATTCTGTAAACACAATAATATGCTGTTTATTTTTTGCTCAGCTGCTTACATTAATTTGTGAAACAGGAAACATATTGTTTCTTTTATGAGAGAAATAGATAGGGATTCTTTGCCCAGCTGGTGTCATCAGCTGAGTCACACCAAAATAGAGACATGTAAAAGCTCAGCAGTAATTGAATGCAGAGACAGAATTATCACAAGAATTTTGAAATCTTTCTTCTGAACTATAATTCTTTAGAAGAATAGTGCTACTTAAAGACATGATACAATAATTGAGTGATTAGTCAAAAGAATGAAGACATATTTCACCATCTATCAATGAAGACTGATTTCCTCAAGTCTGGTTTCAATAATAGGTCTGCATTAATTGCATTTTATTATCTCTGATGAAAATCTATATCAAGCTCAAAATGTCTTGTGTTTTCTTTTATTCTTAGACAAATCTGTATCTGTACTTAGATAAGGGGTTTCCACCCTATGGCCCATGGACTGGCTGGCCCCAACCCGTGGCATCATTTCATGTGACCCACCGCTGCCCCACCCAGAAGTGGAAGTGGATGCGTTTACATCCCTCCCTCCCTCCTCCTCCCTATGCCTTGAGTGGAGGAGGTGGGGAGTTGAAAGTTCTACGGCCCACTGGGGGCGATGGGGGGGAGATATGGGCCAAAAGGGGGGAGGAGATGGTGGAGGGAGGGAGGGAGAGTTAGAAGGATTGAGGGACTAACTTGCCTGCCAGGGAATAGCAGCAGCAGTCTGTCTGGGGCTGGCTTGGAGGTCCATGGGGATAAAATTAAGGTGACGATTCGAGATGGCCTTGAAAAGCCAGCCCACTGCCGTTGCTACTGTGGGTGGAATGTCTCACCCCAGTTGAGGGCTCAAGGTAGATTTGGAAGAATGCCCCACCACTTCCATCACCGCCGGAGCCTTGCGGAGGGTGGTGGGGGGAGTGGGTGGGGCGGTTTTATATGGGGGTGGGAGGGAGGGAGGGAGAGACTGCCCGTCCAGCCAGGAAGGAGAGGCAGCATTCTGTCCAACGCAATCAGGGAGGCTCCGGAGGCCAATATAGAGGTTGTGATGGGCATGGGGCGATATAGCGGGTACCGAGGGGCGTTGGAGTTCCCTAGACTGATGGTTCAGGGGGACTTCAATTTGCCTTCGCTGGGGACTGGCTCCGAGGTGGCTCAGGAGTTCATGGCTTCCATGGCAGTTATGGACCTGATTCAGGTAATTCAGGGCCCGACCAGGGGCAGTGGCCACACACCAGATTTAATCTTTTTGTCGGAGCGGTGGCAGAGTGATCTGAGACTACGGAAATTAGACATAACCCCTGACTTAGATAATAGAAGTGTAAAACTTAACCAAGCATATATCAAGTGTGATAGTACCCAGGTTCAGGGGCTCACACTCTAGTCACATGACCTTGATTATCCTGGGGTGCATGACCCCAGGGGACAGTAAATTGTGTTGAAAACTATGGAATAAGTTGACACTGTATCCTTACAACATTCCAATCCACCCAGACATAGCAGTGCTCCAAGAAGTCAAAATAATAATAATCCACAAGCCTAGGAACTTATAACCAATGCACTCATCTTGCAAAGTTGAACTGCCACCATGCCCACACAAATACAAAAAATCCCAGTAGATGGTCAAAACAAGGCCTGGTGTTAGTACTGTAAATTATCTGAATCAAAAACCCAAACAGTTGTTTGAAAATATTTTCTATTTTATTAAATGTAGCAAAAATATCAGTAAATGAAAAGGGAAACTGTTTGAAAGAAGCATTAAAATACTATGATAAGAATAAAATTCAGAGACAACACTAAAACAATTGAGAAGCACACCAGAAAACAAACAAGCTGATTTACCCTATCTGATATTCACACCTTAGCAAGGAATCATAGTAGTTCTGAGGCATACACAGAGTACATTTCCCCCAGGTGTTGCAGGACAGCAGCTGAGCAAAGCCTCCCTCCTTAGAAACAAATCAAACTGAGCTTTTCCCTTAGATATAGGCTGAGCCATCTAATGAGATTTCTGATCCCCTTTTATACATGAAAAAGTCAATTGTCCCAACTTTTCCAATGTTGACCAAGATAAAAGATCTTCTGTCCCTTTCTCAATTTGCATTACTCTGGGCATGAAGAAGATTGGAATCATACTCAGCTTTGATGTTTTCTCTAAAACGTTGTAAACTGTAGGTGTTAATTCTCTCTCAGTACTACTTTGATGTCCTTCCTGGCAGGAAATAAATTATAGGGGTTATTTCCATCTTGGTAACTAACAAATACTGGCTCCCAACTTTTCTGCTAGCTCTTCTCAGGCACTTATAAGGGACCCTGAAGTTTCTAGAAGATAGATTCCATGTTCCTCCAGTTTCTCAGTTTCTTCACATCAAGTGTGTAAGGTGAAAACTAGCCAAAAGACAATTCTTCCAGGAGAAATTTCTTTCTCATGATAGAAAGTGGTCTGCCAACAGAACTGCTCTAGTGGTTGAGTTCTGCCGGGATATCAGCCGAAAATCGTAATGGAAAAACAGCAGAGCAAAGGCAGAGAAAAGATAAATGAGATCAAGCTCCCTTTATCTCAGGAACATAGGCACAGTTTCAGTACAATTTCAATTTACGGTGACTCTTTCCAGGGTTTTCCTGGTAGGGAGTTATGAAAAGTGCTTTACCATTCCCTTGTTCTGGGAGGATCCTGGAACTATACAGCTTGCTAAGGCTATACGGTCTGCATCTGCTCCCAAGAAACACAGTAGCAAATCAAACTTCCAATCTCCGGCTCAATAGCCAGATACAGTACATAACAAATTGAGCTATCCAGCTCACTTGGGGAAGTTAATGATACACTTAAGTAATTGTTAATCTCCCTAAAGTAGAAGGGATTTGGATTACACACAGGCATTGTCCATTTCAACAAGTGAGCAGGCCTTTGGATCTTTCCACAAGTAAGATTGTCCTTTAAATATTGTTTGTAACCTGTGAAGCAATCAAATTCTGCACCCAATAAGTAAAATTTGCCGGATCCCAAAAATCCAAAGATAAAGTGTCAGGAAACCTGAAATACAGAATAAACCTCAGAATTGTTTAACCTCTGAACTAACACAAATCTTTTCTCCACTTCTGAACCTTGACAGTGCCTTGGCCTCATTTTTAAAATATTCAAAGCCTTTTATGAGTGCTTGTCTATATGGCTCAATTGTAGGTGGGCAGAGCAGGCAAAATGAGTCAGTTAAGGTCACACAGAGTTCCTGTATGCCATTTGGTATGATCCTTGCATTCACATCTAAAATGACTGTATTTGATTCATCTTGTTTAGGAAAAGAAATGACCTTTAAAGCCCTATATGGTAGTGGGCCAGGATACCTAAGAGATCTCATCGCCCTAACATACTTGTCAACCTTCCCAGATTGGCCGGGATTTCCCATTTTTCGGTGCCGATTTTCACCATTTCCCGCCCGGAGCTGCCGAAACCCCGGAATTTGGCAGTGGGGGAAAAGGTGTTACTGCGCATCCCTTCTGTGCAGCTCGCTTCTACGCATGCGTAGAACCCTTCTACGCTTGCGTAGAACCCTTCTACACATGCGTAGAAGGCTTCTGTGCAGAAGGGGATCGTAGAAGCTGCAATGTGTGAGTACAAATCCTCTGGGAATGTTGTGAGCCTGGCCCCCGGCCCGGCTGCCGGCCCAGCCTCGGCCCCTGAACTGGCCCACCTTGGGTATGAGGACTCTGAGGATGAGGGGGAAGAGCTGGCAGGATCCCTCTCCTCAGGAGTGCCCCCCCCCCCGACATTGCCTCAGCCTCCGTTGGAACTGCAGCAGCAGTCTGATGGAGAGAATGTTCCTCGACAGCAACCGCAGCTCACAGACAGCTCTGGTGACGAGGCGTGGCTTGATGCCAGACATCGGAGCAAGGCAAAGCATCTCCAGCAGAGGCAGAGAGAGAGGTGGGCCAGGAGGTAATTAGGAAGCATCGGGCCACACCCAATGGGGGGATATAAGGAGCCAGAACTCCGTGATGGACAAAATTTGAGCTTCCCCATTCCTGCCCCTATTTGCTCATCTCCTCAACTTATTGAAACTCTGGACTTGACTTTTGAACTCGGACTTCTACTTGGATTTACCATGCTGTGAGTGTTTCCCCGGCAGGGAAAGTAAGAGGGAGGGGGAGACAGAACATCATGTCCATCACCCCAAACAGGCAACATTGCTGGCATGATGGAGGAGCTGCAATAGCTGCAGGCAGCGAACCAACAACTACAGCAGCAAGTGGTACACCTGATGGCCCAAGTTGCTGCGCTGGCCGCCCCGGGCCACTCCTCCTCGTCACAAATGCCCAGTGGCCATGCCTGATAAGTTTTCTGGCCAACCAGGGATGTTTCCAGTGTTCATGGAACAATGTCAATTGTTTATGGCTGCACGGCCCGAGGATTTCCCCGACGACTGGGCCAGGGTGGGGTTTATGATCAGCCTCCTGTCTGGCCCGGCTGCCCGGTGGGCTACACCTTTGCTAACCCAGAACAGCCCATTGCTGATGGACTACCAGGGCTTTTGGCACTACCTGGGCCACATGTATGAGGACCCCATCTGGGCCCAGACGGCAGCCAGGCACATCAAGGACCTCCGGCAAGGGAAGCACCCCCTGTAGGAATACATCGCTGAGTTTTGGCTTTTGTGCCAGGACTCAGTGTGGAATGACGCGGCACTGATGGACGCCTTCCAGGATGAGTTGGTCTGGGTGGAGGCCCCCTGACCCTCGATGCCATGGTGGTCCAATGTCTTCGCATCGACACACACCTTCAATGCCGACGGACGCAGCACACCACCCGGGATCCATTGGTCATGCCCGTGCCCCCAAGGTTGGTGCCAGTGACACCCCGCCCTGCCCCATGGTTCGTGGCGATGGCTGAGGAGCTGATGGAGCTTGGAGAGGCCCAGCCCCATCTGATGGCTCATGAGCGGGTGCTCCACTGCCAAGGGGGTCTGTGTCTGTATTGTGGGGAGCCTGGACACTTTGCCGCCGTCTGGCTCCGGTTCTCGGCCCGGCCAGCCAGGAAACGGGGTCGGCCTGCCCTAGGGGAAACCCTCAGTTGGGCGCACACCACGCCCTCACCAGAGTCCTCCGACATGGACCCCGGCCCCCTCCGGCACCTGGTGTTGGACACTCAGACCCTTGTCTCCGGCCGGCCCGAGGGGATTCCGGCACATGCGCTGGTGGATTCGGGAGCCACGACAAACTTCATGGACTAGGCTTTTGTGGCCCACTTTGGGATTCCCCTGGCCCCGGTCGACCCGCTGTTGCGGGTAGAAACTATTGAGGGGCGGGAAACTCATGCCGGGGCCCATCACGACAGCCTCCCAACCTTTGCGCCTGGCCATTGGGGCACATGAAGAAGCAATCCAGTTTTACATAACTGCAGACCTCCATTTTCCTCTGGTCCTGAGCATGGCCTGGCTCTGGGCCCATGACCCTCAGGTAGCGTGGTCATGGAATGTCATCGCCTTCCCAGCCCTGCAGTGCATCAACCACATCTGCCACACTTGCGCCAACCAGGAGGTCTCCTTTCCTGCAGTCTCCTTGCCCCCAATCTGTCTGATTTTGCGGATGTGTTCAGCAAACGCGAGGCGGACTGTTTGCCCACACACCGGCCCTATGACTGTCCTGTGGACCTCAAGCCTGATGCGCCGCTGTGGCGCTTGTACCCTATTTTAGGACCCGAGCTGGCCACCTTATGAGAGTTCCTGGACAAAAACCTGGCCCGAGGGTTTATCCGGCCCTCAACTTCCCCCCTCTCGGCTCCAGTGCTCTTCATCAAGAAGAAGATGGGGGATCTGCATTTGTGCTGCGACTACCGCGGGCTGAACACCATCACGGTGCAGAACCGGTACCCCCTACCGCTCATCTCGGAACTCATGGAGAGGCTGCGGGAGGCCACCATACACACCAAGCTTGACTTGCGAGGGGCCTACAACCTGGTGCAGATGCAGGCGGGGGATGAATGGAAGACAGCCTTTAGCACCCGCTACGGCCATTTCGAGTACACAGTGATGCCGTTTGGTTTTACCAATGCCCCCGCAGTTTTCCAGCACTTCATGAATGACATGTTCCGGGATGTGCTTGACCATTTTGTGGTGATCTACCTGGACGACATCCTGGTCTACTCCGGATCCCAGGTGGAGCATGTTCGGCAGGTCCGCCTCATCCTACAGCGCCTGCGGGAGCACCAGCTCTATGCCAAGCTGGAGAAATGCTGCTTCTTCCGGACTTCCATCGAGTACCTTGGCCATGTCATTTCTCCTGAGAGTATCGCCATGGACCCACACAAGATAGAGGCCCTGTGTTCTTGGTCACTCACCCCCCCCCCATCAAGTGAAGGACGTCCAAGGTTTTTGGGGGTTTACCAACTACTACTGCATGTTCATCCCTGGTTATGCTACATTGACGGTACCCCTCACCCAGCTTCTACAGAAGAAGGTTCCGTTTTGGTGGGGTCCCCTGCAGCAGCAGCCGTTCAAGGCCCTCAAGCAAGCCTTCATCACTGAGCCCATTCTGCACCATGCAGACCCCAGCCAGCCCTTCGTGGTGGAGGCAGATGCATCTGCCGTGATGATCGGAGCAGTGTTGTTGCAAGCCTCGGAGGATGGCAGAACTCTATTTCCCTGCGCCTATTACTCCCGGAAGCTCACCCCGTCTGAATGCAACTATACCATCTGGGAAAAGGAGTTGCTGGCCATCAAGGCTGGGTTCGAGGCTTGGTGGCATCATCTTGAAGGGGCTCAGCATTGGGTGGAGGTTTGGATGGACCACCAGAACCTCGAGCGTCTGACGACGACCAGGCAGCTGAACCAGTGACAAGTCCGATGGTCCCTGTTCTTCAGCTGATTCGACTTCCGTGTGACTTACATCGCCAGCAGCACCACCCGATGTGCGGACACTCTTTCCCGCAAACTGGAGTGCTCCCACACCAAGGACCCAATGCCCACGTGGATGGTCCTGCCCGCAGCCTCCTTGGCTGCGGTCCACGAGCCGGCGGACTTGCGAGCGCGAGTGCAAGACGCGCAGGGCTTGGATGCATGGGCTCAACAACGGAAAGCGGAGGTAGGCCCCACATCTCCATGGACTTATGAGGAAGGACTACTCAGACACGGGGCGTCTGTATGTTCCCATGGGCCTGCTCCAAACTCTCATCTTGATTCAATGCCATGACAATCCCACAGCAGGTCATTTTTGGTTCTTCAAGACCCTCAATTTGGTGCTACGGACTTTCTGGTGGCCTCGGGTGCGGCATGACGTCTATGCCTATGTGACCTCCTGTGTGTCGTGCCGCCAGGCGAAAGCTGCCACCGGAGTGCCTCCCGGCCTCCTCCAACCCTTGCCAATGCTGGACAGGCCGTGGAATGTCATCTCCATGGACTTCTTGATGGAACTGCCACTGGCGTCAGGGTACACGACCGTCTTGGCGGTGGTCGACATATTGACAAAGATGGTGCACTTCATCCCCTGTCGGGGGCTGCCATCGGCCCATACGACCGACTGCCCGTTCCTGCAACATGTATTCTGCCTCCATGGCTTGTCGGATAGGGTGGTCTCGGATCGGGGCATGCAGTTCATGGCACATTTTTGGAAAAGCCTGATGGCTACGCAGGATGTGCAGGTATGCCTGTCATTGGCTCACCATCTGGAGACTGACGGGGGCATGGAAAAGGTGATCGGCATCCTGGAGCAATTTCTGCGCTGCTTCGTGAACCACCAGCAAAGTGACTGGGCCGAATACCTCCCCCTTGCGGAGTTGGCCTTCAACAATTCCCACCACACCTCCACCTGGCTGACCCCATTCTGTACAAACCTGGGTTACCACCCATGCCTCTTCCCTTTGACTCCCTCCGATTCCCCTGTTCCTGCGACTCGGGACTTCCTGGAGTAGCTGCGGGTGGTCCATCAACTAGTGTGGCGCCAGCTGACCTAGGCTAAGGAAGATTACAAGAAGGTTGCCGACTGCTTGTGCCAGGCGCCACTGCCGTAAGCGGTCAGGAATCAGGTTTGGCTCTCCACAAAACACCTCCCGACCGACCGTCCCACCAAGAAGCTGGACCTTAGATTCATCGGGCCATTTCTGGTCACAGTCATCAGTCCTGTTGCCTCCGCCTCACTCTGCCCCGCTCATTGCATGTCCACCCGGTCTTCTACTGATCCCTTCTGGTACCGGAAGCCCTGGCGTGTTCCCTCTGGTGCCCGGCCACCCCTGCCCTGCTGTCCATGCCTGACGGGGTTGGCGCGGTGGAGTGTGACGTCTCCAGCATCCGTGCCTCTCGTTGGCTCAAGGGGCATTTCCAATACCTGATTAAGTGGCAGGGGTACGGGCCAGAGGACTTCACCTGGATGGACGCTGCTGACGTCCATGCCCCCAACCTCATCCACTCTTTCCATGCCCAGTTCCCCTTGCAGCCTCATCCTGACCGTCAGCCCCAGGGGAAAGGTCCTGCGGTGGGGGATAGTGTTGTGAACCTGACCCCTGGCCCAGCCACCAGCCCAGCCCCGGCCACTGAACCAGCCCACCTTGGGTATGAGGTCTCTGAGGATGAGGGGGGAAGAGCTGGCAGAATCCCCCTCCCCAGGAGTGCCCCCCCCAACATTGCCTCAGCCTCCGTAGGAACTCCAGCAGCAGTCTGATGGAGAGAATGTTCCTCGACAACAGCCGCAGCTCACAGACAGCTCTGGTGACGAGGCGTGGCTTGACACCAGACATCGGAGCAAGGCAAAGCATCTCCAACAGAGGCAGAGAGAGAGGAGGGCCAGGAGGTAATTAGGAAGCATCGGGCCACACCCCATGGGGGGATATAAGGAGCCAGAACGCCGGGTGTGGCTCCGTGATGGACAAAGTTTGAGCTTCCCTGTTCCTGCCCCCATTTGCTCGTCTCCTCAACTTAATGAAACTCTGGACTGGACTTCTGGACTGAACTCGGACTTCTACATGGATTTACCATGATGTGAGTGTTTTCCCGGCGGGTCAAGTAAGAGGGAGGGGGTGACAGAACAGTCTGGTTTGTTCTAGCAAATATGTCACCAGATCACTGGCAAAAAGAGCAAACCAGCCTGTCCTCAGAGTTGACCAAACTGTGAAGAAAATGTCCATCTGATAGCACCCAGAGTTAATGAAAAAATGGTTTTGATTCAGAGTGGAACAATTTTATCAGACCACTAAGGTCATTAAAAGACCACTAAGTTAACAATTAAGCTGACAGGGCAGTCATTTATGTCTGTTTACAAGTTATTGCTCCCAAATTCAGCAGAACATGCCCCTAAATATGACTGCATGCTGATAAATGTAAGCAGCTTGTAAATCTGCTTATTTAACTTATATGCAGAGTACATCATGTGTAATGCATAGCTGGAAGAAGTACATACTGGAATTAAGATTGTTGGGAGAAAAATCAACAACCTGAGATATGCAGATGACACTACACTAATGGCAGAAAGTGAAGACCTGAAGAACCTCTTGATGAGAGTGAAAGAGGAGAATGCAAAAACTATTCTGAAACTCAACATCAAAAAAACCAAGATCATGGCATCTGGCCCCATCACTCCCTGACAAATAGAAGGGGAAGAAAGGGAAGCAGTGACAGACTTTATCTTCTTGGGATCTATGATCACTGCAGATGGTGACTGCAGCCATGAAATAAAAAAGACACTTATGTCTTGGGAAGCAAGCTATGAGAAACCATGCAGCATAATAAAAAGTAGAGACATCACCCTGCCAACAAGTCCTCATAGTTAAAACAATGTAGTAGTAGTAATATATGACTGTGAGAGCTGGACAATAAGGAAGGCTGAGCACAGAATAATAGACCCCTTTGAACTGTGGTGCTGGACAAGACTCTTGAGAGTCCCCTGGACTGCAAGGAGATGAAATCAGTCAATCCTAAAGGAAATCAACTTGACTGCTCCTTGGAAGGACAAATGCTGAAGCTGAAGTACTTTGGTTACCAAATGAGAGGACTCATTGAAGAAGTCCTTGATGCTGGGAAAGATTGGAGACAAAAGAAGGGGGTGTTTAGTGTATGGGACAACAGGACAACCGGAGGGTTGGTTTAACACAGGTTTATTGCATGGTGTTCCGGTGAAGCATGAGGTAATGGCGGTGATACATCTCAATATATACAGTAGCCCTCTACATTTGAATCTTGTAGCACGGTAGCTCATTGGCTGCTACCGGCGTGGCCTCGCCCAGGCACGCCTCTTTCTTCTGCTGCTGAATGCGGGGAAGGTTTTCCCGCGGCTGTCCGTGATTGAGCAATGTGAACCATGTGAGACTGAACGCTCGCAGCTGCCCTCTATGGGCTGTCTGCTCGCGTTCCTTTACAGCTGAGATCGTTTGTATTTGGAGTGGTTACATTCTTGCCTTTACAGTACAATGAACATGCACGCATACATACACAACATCCCTCCCCCCTAGGATGGGACGAAGTCCCGCAACCATGTGGCTTGCCGCACGTGCGCTTGGGGCGTGCCTGCGTCTGACCTAGTACTGGAGAGCCTGTGATCCCTGATTCCGCGGGTGCTTGTCCTGCAATGGGAAACGGGGATTCGTTAGTGGCTCTGTGGGGCGTCCGTGCCTGCCTTGCACCCGGGGATGGGAACGGAATGAATAGTTGGGAGGTGAACCCCTGCCTGTTGCTCTCGGACCCCGGGGACCCGCCTATTGTGAACCGCGGAACCGATGAGGTCGCCCTTGTGGTCCTGCTACCTTCCGATCCTTGCTCGGGGGACCTTGAGACTGTGGTGGGTGGACTTGCTGTTGCCTCCCGTCTTGGGGGTGTCGGTCTCCGGGAAATTGGCGCTATATTGCATTCTAACTCACAGGGACTACTTGGACTGGAAGTACCAGGGGCTGAACTGAAACCCCTCTTTTCGCTAGGACGGGTGGGGGACCACTCCGCTAACTCCCCCTGGTACTGTAAATCAACGTCTAAACTTCTATGGGCATCTGTGTTTCGGGGAAAATTCCGGGGGGTATGTGTGAGGTCGGGGCTCTTCCTTTCTGCCGCGAACTCCCGCAAAAGATCTCTGTGGATCGATTCCCTTTCCTCCCCCCTTGGTGGGGGCCCATGTTCCCCTTTCCCTCCCCCTTGGGCTAAACGGGTGGGGGAGTACCCTAACGCTGATTCACTGCTTGTCTCGTCTCCGTCCTGCTCTCCGGGGACCCTGCGCCTGAGTTGGTCCACGTGTCGCCTCCACAGGAAACCTGTACTGGTCTCCACGCGGTATGAGACGGGGCCGGTTCGTTCTATTACGGTGCCCGGCACCCAGGCTGGCCCCGCGCTGGCGTAGTTCCTGCAGTGCACCGGGGCGCCTACGCTGAAACTCTTTGAAGGTTCCACCCCTATGTTCCACCCTTTGTCCTCTACTCTCGTGGGGTCTAGCTTGGAGATTCCCGTGGCCAGCTTCCTGCGCATCAACAGCTCTGCGGGGGAGTGCCCTGACGCCAATGGGGTGACCCTGTACCTTAGCAGGAATTGGCACAATTTCAGGTCGAGGTCTCCGGGGCCCATGCGCAGCAGCGCGTCTTTCGTGGTGCGCACGAGGCGCTCTACTTGGCCGTTGGTGGCCGGGTGAAAGGGGGCGGAGGTGATGTGCCGAATGGCGTTGCGCTCCATGAACGCCCCGAACTCGGCGGACGTGAAACAGCTAGCGTTATCGCTGATGAGGGTGTCGGGTAAACCGAACGTGGAAAAGACCCTCCGTAGCTGTTTAATTGTTGTGGCCGAGGAGGTGCTCGAGACTGGGATGACCTCCAACCACTTGGAGAACGCGTCCACCACAAGGAGGAAAAGCGTTCCCCTGAACGGGCCAGCAAAGTCTACGTGTACCCGGGACCAGGGCCCCCTCGCTGCGTCCCACTCCCTATGTGGCGAGCGGGCCTCTTCTGGCCTGGAGCTTTGGCACGCTTCGCAAGTGCCGACCATGTGTTCGATGTCGGCGTCTAGCTGGGGCCACCAAAAGTAACTGCGGGCCAGCGCCTTAGAGCGGACGATCCCCGGGTGGCTGACGTGCAGCAGTTTAAGCACCCTCGGCCGGAGAGACGTGGGGATCACTACCCGCTGTCCCCACAAAAGGCAACCCCTCTCTAGGGACAACTCTAGTTTCTTTTTGAAAAATGTGTCGAATTCCGCTGCTGGGGAAGACACGGGCCACCCTTTCTGTACCCAGGAGCAAACTGTGGCCAGCGTTTTGTCCTTGCCGGTCGCTTTAGCGATGTCGGCCGGTACTACTGGAGGGGAGTCTAGGACCTCTATCATTAAGACCTGGTGGTCCCTCTCTACTTCGCCCACGTGGCAGCAATCCCGGGGAATGGGGGACCTCGACAGGGCATCCGCATGGCTGATCTCCTTCCCGGGCCGGTATACCAACGTGTGCTGATACGCGTTGAGAAAAATGGCCCACCTGAGCATTCTCGGGGACAGGATTTGGGGTGTGGGCTTATCTGCGGTGAAAATGCCTAGCAAGGGCTTATGGTCAGTCACTATGGTGAAGGGGCGGCCGTACACAAAATCATGAAATTTCTTAGTCCCCGCAATTATCGCTAGTGCTTCCCTGTCTGTCTGGGCATAGTTCCTCTCCGCTTGGGACAAGGACCTAGAGTAGAACGCTATCGGGGCCTCCCTCCCGTTCTCCAGTACGTGGCATAACACCGCCCCCACCCCCACCGGGGATGCATCGCATATCAGGACCACTGGGCGTTTGGGATTGAAATGGGTCAGTACCGCATCTGATGCCAGGAGTCGCTTCAGGTCATTGAAAGCCCTCTCCTGGTCGTCGCCCCACTTCCATGCCTCGTCCTTTTTTAACAATTTGTGTAGCGGTTCCGCTACTGCTGCCTTCCGCGGAAGGAAGGAGTGGTAAAAGTTGAGCAGTCCAAGGAACGACTGCAACTCGGGCTTGGAGGTGGGGCGAGGGGCCTTCTTGATGGCGGCCACCTTGGATTGGGATGGCCTGATTCCCTCGGGAGTAACACGGAACCCTAGGAACTCAACCTCAGTTGCGAAGAAAACGCATTTGTCCTTCCGCAACCGCAACCCCGCTTTCTCGAATATTGTCAGGACCCTTCCCAACCTGCTTGCTAATTCGGCCCGGCTCCCCCCTGTAATCAATACGTCATCAAAGTAGGGTAACACCCCCTCTAACCCCTTCAGGAGGCGTTCCACGAGTGACTGGAAAATCCCGGGCGCCGAATTCACGCCGAATTGGAGGCGCGATACCTGGAACGCCCCTTTGTGGGTGACTATGGTCTGTGCAGCAGCTGCGGCGGGGGTCACCGGGAGTTGCTGGTAGGCTTGGGCCAGGTCGAGTTTAGCGAAACACCTCCCCCCGTGTAACCTGGCCAACAAGTGGCTGACTACCGGCACCGGATAAGCATTAGGGCGGATCGCCTTATTGATGGTGCACTTGTAATCAGCGCGCGCTGAGTCTCGGTATCCCTCAGACCGCAGAGCAGGCAGTCCCGGAGGGTGACTTCTGGGGTCTCCCACTTGCATGGGCCGGCGGCCAGCCGCAGGGCCGCGGCGAACTCGGCGACCGATTCCCCGGGCGCCTGGACTCGCCTCCAGAACGCGCTCCGAGCGGGGAACATCGCTATCGCTGGCCGGAGATGGGCGCGCAGTGCCGCTAGGAGCTCTGTGGCTTTGAGGTCGCCCACCTTCCTCGGCGCGATCAGGTCCACCAAGGTCCTCTTGGTCTCGTGTCCGAGCATGCGGACGAAAATGGCCCTCTTCTTGGCCTCATCTGAGACTTCGAGCTCCACCAGCGCTGCGTTGAAGTCTATCTCAAACAGCTCCAAGTCTCCCGGCTTCCTGATCTCGTAGCCGGCGCATGTCTTGGTCCCGTGGGCAGCCATATCCCACCTTCGTCGCCAATTTAGTGTATGGGACCAAAGACAACAGGACAACCGAAGGGTTGGTTTAACACAGGTTTATTGCATGGTGTTCCGGTGAAGCATGAGGTAATGGCGGTGATACATCTCAATATATACAGTAGCCCTCTACATTTGAATCTTGTAGCACGGTAGCTCATTGGCTGCTACCGGCGTGGCCTCGCCCAGGCACGCCTCTTTCTTCAGCTGCTGAATGCGGGGAAGGTTTTCCCGCGGCTGTCCGTGATTGAGCAATGTGAACCATGTGAGACTGAACGCTCGCAGCTGCCCTCTATGGGCTGTCTGCTCGCGTTCCTTTACAGCTGAGATCGTTTGTATTTGGAGTGGTTACATTCTTGCCTTTACAGTACAATGAACATGCACGCATACATACACAACATCGTGGCAGAGGATTAGATGGCTAGATGGCATCATTGATGCAGTGGGTGTAGATCTGGGTGAGCTACAGATGATGGCAGATGACAGAGGAACCTGGCAAGCTGTGGTCCATATAGATGCAAAGAGTCAGACTCAACTGTGCGACTGAACAACAGCAGCAGCAGCAACAACAGCAACAACAACAACTTACTATCGCTGGTGGTAGAAAAACAGGTTCCTGTTTGCCCAAACACCTCTCACAGTGTTTCTGTTTGTTGAGGGACACTAACCCCCTGTAGCCATCAACAGCCAGCTATTAAGCTTCCACATCTTAAGCATACTTTGGCATTTTAGAATTTGAATTGTTTAACCTGCTTAGAGAGAGAGAGTTGTCATTGCTGCTGCTGTAGCAAATGCATGAAAACCTGTGAAGATCCCCCCTTTTCTTTGAAGGTTGAAGACAAGACTTGTGACCTTCAAAAGAGATTCAAATGTCATTGTCAAATACTGAGTAAAACTGTTAATTTCCAAACAAAAATGGCATTTCATATGAATGAAACACATGAACTTATGCCTGCCACACACATAAAGAAGTACTTCTAGGCTTTAGAATTCAATATGGTGATATGTCAGGTACAGATTTTTAGAGCAACAAAATTGGATCATAGAATCACCAAATTGTAGAGCTGAAAAAGACCAAGAGTCATCAAGCCCAATCCATTT
The DNA here is from genome assembly GCA_035047305.1 of Bradypodion pumilum. Classification (NCBI taxonomy): domain Eukaryota; kingdom Metazoa; phylum Chordata; class Lepidosauria; order Squamata; family Chamaeleonidae; genus Bradypodion; species Bradypodion pumilum. The sequence goes on along the minus strand of JAWDJD010000001.1, from coordinate 173,665,812 downwards.
CCATTGCAGGAAAGCCATAGTTAAAACATCTCTGAGAGGTAGCCATGCCTTATAAATCTCCAGTTAAGCTCCTTTCTATTCAAATTGCCTTCAGCTTAGGCCAGGCATGCCCAAACTATGGCCCATGGGCTGGCCAGATATGGCCCCCAAAGAAATTCCATCAGGCCACGTGATGCCCTTGCCAAACCAGGAAGTGAATACGGATGCTTCTGAACATGTGCAGATGTGTCCGTATTCACTTCCTGGTTCATCATAGACGTGCTCGCACATGCACAGAAGCATCCATATTTACTTCCTGGTTTGTCGTGAATGTGCTCACATATGCGCAGAAGCATCTGTGCCTAACCAGGAAGTGAATACGGACAATTTCACGCTTGCGCAGAAGCCTCTGCACCAAAACCAGGAAGTGAATACAGATGTGCATGTGCAAACATGCCCATTTCCAGGGATGTGGTCTGGCCCACTCAGCTGTTCCAGGGGCATGGTCAGGCCCCTGGTGCAAAAAGTTTGGGCACCCTTGGCAGTATTGTTTCTTGACTTAGATATTTAAGAAATCATATTTTACACTGCAATCTTGTTTCTCAACAGCTTTGTATTATTTCAGGTTGCTTAAGACCATGATTATTTTATTAATTTTATTGCTTTTGGGATGTAAAGATACATTTTCCATACATAATACCAACAATGTAAGGAGTTCCTCCTTCAGTACCTTGGCAGCAGTCCAGGAAAACTGGAAATTTGTTACTGTAGGACATTATGAATGCTGACATCAGATAAATGCCCTCCCCATCCGTGTCATATCTGGAGACATGACACCAGATCATATATGTAGTCATTGTTGCTGGGCTGATTGGATTTGTCCAATGTTCATACATGCAGCATACTATGGAGATCCTGATATTAATCAAGATATTTCTGGGTGGCCACTTTGCCCCATATGATTTATGAAGCATTTGCTTTCAAGGACTCCATTCATATGTGCCTTGGAAATAATACGGCAGGTAGTCAGAAGGGAAAAGGAATGTTGTCCTATCTGTTGTATGATAGGCAGAATTCAGCCCCCAAAACCTTGTGCAGTCAGGAGTTCTATTTACATGCATGACTACTTGTAAGCCATACCATTTCATCTATGCATTTTTTGTAATGAAGAACATAATTTCTTAATTCTTCAATATGTAATTAAACAGTATGTTTTTATCTCCTTCTCCTGTAGATTTTAGCTATATCCACTATCAAGGGGATTCTTACATGGAATTTCAAGGTTTCCATTTGCATCCACAAAACAACATCAGTTTAAAATTCCAGACTACTGAGTTCCAGGGAGTCCTTCTATATATTGAACAAAATCCAAACACAGCTGGACAGTTCTTTATTCAGCTCTGTGTCAACCATGGTTTCTTACAGGTAACTTTAGAGATATTTCTCTAATACTGTTGTTTAAGCTTTTTTTAACAAGCATTTATCTATTTTCAGTTATCATGCTGAGAATTTCCTCATTTAGGTTAGGTAAATTTGAATGAAGTCATTGTTTAAATTGGCCTTTTTCCAAATTCTGGTACAAATAGTATTATTAGGACACATAATAATAATATTTGTGGCTGATAGAATAGAAAGGCATGTGGAGCTAATGGCAACTATTATCTTGGTCAGGCCCATGGTGGGGAGAGATTTTACTGGGACAGGAGTGTGTGCGCTGCTCCTCAAAGCCCATACCATAAAGGGAAACACCACCTCAACATTTTCTGCTTCGGTTCCTATCACCAGTCTCTGCTCTGCTCCGTGGGAGAAAGTCCGAAGCACATCAGGCAGCTTCAGCAGCTTCTCCTAAAGCTGCCTGAAGATTTTCAGACTTTTTCCCATGGAGCAGAGTAGAGACTGGCAAGAGGAAGTGAAGTGGAAATTGCTGAGGTGGTGTTTCCCTTTAAGGTATGGGCTTTGAGCAGCAGCACACGCCCATCCATCCCGGTAAAATCTCTCCCCACCACGGTGCTGATCTTTGTAAATGTACAAAAGCCAACCAAAACATAAAAATGTGACCCTGCTTTATAGATTATTTGTGGTTTCTCAGATAAAAACAAAATATTTCTGATGCACTGAACCACATACTAGTATGAGGTGCATTACAAAAATAGTAAAATTTGTGGGAAGAAAAATCAGTCAGCCAGGTAGTCAGTGAATTGTAGATGTTAATTCTTATATTGTTTTTCAAAAATTTGCTATAACTTTGACTACCTAAAGAGAAGATAATGCAAAGATAATTGTTGTTTTCCCCTTTGCTGTACCCACACCCCAATAACGACACAGACACGTTTATTGGATTGAAAATTGGGCCACTTATTGAAATTCAAACTGAAACCTACCTTAACAACAGTTAAGGATCAAACGGGCCAAAATAGCACTGATGAGGGGCAAATCCAATTATAACCCTAATGGATTGTCTATCACAGCTTGTTACTGCGGCAACAAGGTGTGAGCCTCTGTCAACAACCTGCTTCTGCAGAAGTGTGTTGTTGACCCAATCTGGATATTATCCTAACTAAGTCAGTTGGCTGGCCATACAAGTTTGGCTAACCTTGTCCTCCCTATGGCCAACCAAGTGAATTTGCCCTATTAAGTAGTAATGCAGTTGCCCCTCACCAGTGCTATCTGCCACACGGGGAGAAGTTCACCTACTCACCGCCCCACCCTGACCGAACATGGTCAACAGGCCCGTTTGCAAAGATGACAAGAAGAGGTCCATCCCTCCAACTGACAAATGCACACCATCACCGTGATACAGACTGTGGTCTTGTATGCGGATAAGGGTGTGTGGGACAACAGTCCCCAAAGCGTTGGCATAAAGAAAACAGGCCACTGCCCTGTTGACTGACCAACGGGCCCGGTCAACACCACGTGGGTCAATCCCACCCTGATAGAACATGCGTGGCACCATCTGGGACCAAATAATCCGTACCCGTGGCCAGGACTGACCCAACAGGGCAAGATCTCTGCGGATGGCACATATCAAGTCCAAACTTGTGACCTGGGCCAAATCATTCCCACCCAGGTGGATGATAAGGACGTCTGGGGGACATTGGTCACCCATGGACCTGATGAACGGAAGAAAAGACTGCCAACGCATGCCGCGGAAGCCGAACCATCGGAGTAGCGCCACTGTGCCAATGCCCAGGTGGGTCCCCCAGGAAGTGGATCCTGCATGGCGGGCGGCCCAGTAGACATAGCTGTGCCCAACAATCCACACCCTCATGGGTGTACGAGGACGTGCCGGAGCTGAAAGAGAGGAAAAAGAAAGGTGCACGAGCAAAGTGCTACTGGGACAGCGGCCTCACATAGGAACAAAAGCGCTCGGAACCCCATCTCCCCATGGACCTTATGGCATCCTCAGGATAACCATACGCCGCTGCAGTGGATGCTGCACCGATGTGGAAGGAGTGGGTGCCAAAACGCACCCCGGCAAGACCCAACCCAGCCAACGCCGTACCAGTAACTCGCCAAAACTGATACCTGGTCAATGGGGATGAATCCTGATGACAAAAAAGGGGCCCTGCTTGCTGCCACGGGTGGCCAAGAAGGCACCAAGTGCCCTAACCGGGCAAATAACAGGATTACTACACCTTACAGCGTACACCTGTACGGAGCAAGCTGCCCCGTCATAGCTGATCGGTCTTGGAAAAACGGATGGACAGACACACCAAATCCTGGGTCATGGATACATCCGCCAGTTCTAAAGCCCTGTGAGATGCATCACTGCAGGACCCCATGACCAGCTCACTAATCCTGAGGGCACCAAAAAAAGCCACCGTGGTAGCAGCATGGAACAGGCCACCTTCATACTGGTCCCTGCAAACCACCAGCCAAGGCCCAGCCAGGCGCATGAGAAGATCAGGGGAAATGGGTTGTCGAGAGTCAGGGTGAGGATCACGTTCATGGGTCCATCCCTCCAAAACCCAATGGACCCTGAAATCCGGTGCCATCGGAAAGGCCATCGACCTTTGCATAAAAGGCCAATGCAGAAAGACGGCCCACAATGGTTCTAGGTGCCAATCCCTGGGAATGAAGGTGTACCATAAACTGCAATAGGTGTTTGATCGGGACAGGCCAACATAGAGGGAAGGAAGCCTCATGGCGAAACACCTCAAAAGCTCTATGCGTGAGAGCGTACGCCTTATGGGTGCTACTAGCCAGCGACAGACCGATGGCCCGGTTCACCTCTCCACGCCAAACCTCCACATCTCGGCCGGGAGTGTCAAAGGCAGGTTGTCGGCCTCCGGTGCCAGAGTCCGGAAATGATCTAACTGTAGGCAAGACAAAGCGTCAGCAATATCATTATTGATATCCGGGACGTGTCTGGCCTTAAACAGTATGTTGAGGCGCAATGCACACAACACAAAATGGTGGATGAGGGCCATGACCTGGGGGGAACGGGATGTCTGAGAATTTACTATCTGGACAACACCTGCGTTGTCGCACCAAAAATGAACCACTGAGTTAGCCCAGGAGTCTCCCCAGAGCAGGAGTGCACCCAGTATAGGAAAAAATTCCAGAATGGTTAGATCCCTGAGCACATCCCTGCCCTGCCAAGACTCCAGCAACTTGCTGTATGACCAGTGACCGTCAAAGTACAAACCATAGCCAAACGCTCCGGACGCATCCGACTGGACCTGAAAAACAGGTGACGCAACGCGCTCAGTGCGCCAAAAAGAAACCCCATTGAATTCCGATCGGAACTCCAACCACATCTTGAGGTCATCCCTGTTGCCCCTAGTCAACCACACCCTGTGGTGCTTCCTGGATAAACCAACCATGGCATCGCATAAGTGCCTGGCAAAAGCCCAGCTGGGTGTGATGACCTTACACGCGAAGTTGAGGTACCCATGAAGCACCTGAAGGTTGTGGAGTGATGCCTTACACTTGGCCAATAGGGACCGAATAGCCTCCGAAATGCAGGCTATCTTATCTATGGGCAACCTGGCGGTCTGGGCCACAGTGTCAATTTCAATCCCTAGAAAAACTAAAGTGGTGGCAGGACCTTCACTCTTTTCGGGAGCCAATGGCATGCCCAATTCTGCCATCAGCTCCTAAAACGTGGACAACAGGTGCGCACACTCACCAGAGCCCGCAGCAGCCCTGAACAAAAAATCGTCCAGGGAGTGCACGATTGACCAGGCCCCTGAGCGGGAGATGAAGGCCCAATGCAAGAATGAACTGAAACGCTCGAATGCCGAGCAAGAAACAGAGCATCTGAAAAGCATGGCCTTGTCCACAAAATATTGGCCCTGAAAATAAAAAACCAAGCAACTCGAAGTCGCCCGGGTGGACGGGCAAGAGGCGGAAGGCCGACTTTATGTCACATTTGGCCAATAGTGCTCCCAGTCCACAGGCCCGTACCATGCTAAGTACCTGGTCGAACAAAGTATACCAGACAGTGCAAAGTTCGTCCGGTATAACATCGTTGACAGATTTGCCAGCCGGGTATGACAAATGGTGAATCAAACTGAATTCACCCTGAACTTTTTAAGGAACCAAACCACGGGGAGAAACTTTTAAATTGGGAAAAGGAGGTACATCAAAGGGACCGGCTACCCGGCCTTCCTGCACCCCCTTAAATATCTTACTCCTCGCCACATGTTCCATGCCCTGTAACGACACCAAATTTGAGGCAGTCTACGGCGAGTGCACCCCCACAAAAGGGATGCGAAAACCCTCATAAAAACCAGACCATATGTACTCCGCGTCCACCCGTTTAGGGTAAACACGTAGCCACTGCTCCAAAACATCAAACCTAATTGGGGAGGGGGCCTTTTTGGGCAGATGCTGAATCTGAGTTGGGCCGGCTGGCGCCCTGCTGTCCTCTGCCCCTCCCCCTGCTGGAAGGCAAGGGGTTATTAAAGAGGAAACAGAGATTGCAGAGAGACTCAATGAATTCTTTGCTTCAGTATTCACTGAAGAAGACAGAGACCACATGCCCAAAACAGAGCCTGTCTTCGTAGGGAGGGAAACCGAAGAATTAAGCCAGATAGAAATAACCAGGGAGGAGGTCCTTGCATGTCTTGTTAAACTAAACACTGACAAATCACCAGGACTAGATGGCATCCATCCACGAGTTCTCAGGGAGCTTAAAGATGAAATTGCTGATCTCCTAGCCAAAATATATAATATTTCCCTCAAATCAGCCTTTGTGCCTGATGACTGGAAGGTAGCGAATGTAACACCAATTTTCAAAAAAGGATCCAGGGTTGATCCAGGAAATTACTGACCTGTCAGTTTGACATGTGTCCCAGGTAAAGTGATGGAAACCACCCTAAAAGATAGAATTAATAGGCACATAGAAGAGAAGGCGCTGCTAAAGGAAAGCCAACATGGCTTTTGCAAGGGCAAATCATGCCTCACTAATCTGTTGGAATTTTTTGAGAGTGTCAACAAGCATGTGGATAAGGGTGATCCAGTTGACATTGTTTATCTGGACTTTCAGAAGGCTTTTGACAAGGTCCCACACCAAAGGCTCTTGAATAAACTTACCAGTCATGGAATAAAGGGACAGGTCTTGTCCTGGATCAGCAACTGGTTAAGGGACAGGAAACAGAGGGTAGCACTAAATGGACACTTCTCCAAGTGGAGGGAAGTAAAGAGTGGGGTCCCCCAAGGTTCAGTACTGGGACCCCTGCTTTTCAAACTCTTCATAAATAATCTAGAGGTAGGAGTAAAAAGCAAGGTAGCCAAATTTGTTGACGACACTAAATTATACAGGGTAGTGAAAACTGTGAGTGATTGTGAGGAGCTCCAGAGGGATCTCTTGACACTGGCGGAGTGGGCAAAACAGTGGCAAATGAGCTTCAACATTAGTAAGTGCAGAGTGATGCATGTTGGGGCAAAAAAAACCAATTACATTTATAAACTGATGGGGTCTGAACTCTCTGCAACAAACCAGGAAAGGGACCTTGGTGTCCTGGTGGACAGCTCAATGAAGGTGTCAACCCAGTGTGCCTCAGCAGTGAAAAAAGCAAACTCAATGTTAGGGATCATTAGGAAGGGTATAGAAAATAAGTCAAGAAGTGTCATTTTGCTTCTTTATAAATCTATGGTGAGGCCCCATCTGGAATACTGTGTGCAGTTCTGGTCACCATACCTCCAGAAGGATATTATGCAGTTGGAAAAAGTACAGAGGAGGGCAACCAGAATGATTAGATGTCCTTACCATCTGAGGCTGCAACGGTTGGGCCTTTTCTCTCTTGAACGACGGCGTCTAAGATGTGACCTGATTGAAGTTTATAAAATCATGCACGGTGTGGACAAAGTAGATAAAGAAAAACTGTTTTCCCTATCGCATAACACTAGAACTAGGGGACACTCCATGAAACTTTTGGGTACTAGTTCTCAAACAAATAAGAGAAAGTACTTTTTCACCCAGAGGATTACTGGTCTATGGAACTCCCTGCCAGAAGAAGTGGTGACACTTCTTAATTATGGATACTTAAGGACAACCTCCTGGTTGGAGAGATAGGCAGGATATCTCTCAATGCTATTTCCAGGGAATCCTAAGCAGGTGAAGGCATCTCCTTGGGAATACTCTGAAGGAAATGGTGAGCCTCTGTGTGAAAAAACCGTTTGGAGAGATATCTTGGCTAAGAAAGGAGTACAACCGTCGTATTTTCATAAAAGTCTTTATAGGTGTAAATGTAGCCAGGAACGTAATAACATAAAAAATTCCTCTATGGGTAGAAACAAAAACTATAGCTGATCGCTGGTAAATAGGAAAATGAGCCAAGATGAACAAAAAAGAGCTGTACAAACATGGAAGTGCACAGAAATAGCGATGTAGTTCTCTAAGTCGATACTAGTTATAGCGACTTTTCGAATAAGAAATATCTTCAAGGAGATCTATACATAAAAATTACACATAAACAGAATGATTAACATGGCTGAATATAAATAACATAGGCACATAAAAATACAATGAATGTACAGAATGAGAATACAAGCTTACCAATGTGTAATGCTGATTTCTTATGGATTCCCAAAATCCATAAGCCCAGAATTCAGGGCATGCCCACCCCCGCCAGGCCAATTATCTCCGGCGTAAACTCCGCCCTCGAACCCATTGCTAAGTATTTGGATTCTTTCATTAACCCATATGCTAGACAAACCCCTTCATTCATTAAAGACACCACACATTTTATTTCTCAGGTAGAGGGCTTGGTCGTCCCTCCAACGGGGGTGCTCCTTACACTTGATGTGGAAGCGCTCTACACCAATATACCCCTTGAGGAAGCCAGGACTATTGTCCAGGATAAGTTGGATTCTAGAGCATCTTTACTTCCACCAACTCATTTTTAATGGATTTATTAGACATCATTTTTGAACACAATTATTTCAGATTTGACAAATCATTCTACTTACAGGTAAGAGGCGTGGCCATGGGGTCCCCATTGGCCCCCTCCGTCGCCAATATGTACTTGAATAATTTCGAAAGTCTTTACATTCATCACTCCTCTAATCCCCATTTAGGTCACATCATATACTATGGTAGATTCATTGACGACCTATTCTTTATTCTTGATTCCTATGACATTGTTGACCATTTTGTACAATGGATTAATTCCATTGACAACAATTTACGCTTTACCCCCCATTACCATACTTCCTCCATCCCTTTTTTGGATGTGGAGGTTTACATTTCAGGATCTAGAAAGGTGGCAGTCAAATTGTATAGGAAACCAACAGATAGAAACCCATACTTAGCATACTCCTCCCATCATCCAGCCTTTGTTAGGAATAACATCCCCTTTGGGCTTTTTGCTCGTGCTAAAAGAAATTCCTCTACACCCGCTGACTTTCACACATCTGCTTCTGAAATTCTATCTAAACTTAACAATAGGGGTTATTCCATGCATATTATTAATTCGGCATTCCAACGAGTCAGGGATACTCCCAGACAGTGCTTGTTCGATAGGAAACAACGAGGTGGGGGCAATTTAATCAGGTGCTCCTTTGAATATTCACCAGTGGCCAACCGAGTCAAGAATATAATCTATAAACATTGGCACCTGGTTCAAGACCTTCCAGGTTGTAAGGACAGACCATTGATAGGGTTTAGGAGAGCGCGATCTATCAGTAATATGCTAGTACGATCAGATCATACTGCTAGATATAAATCTACTGAAAAATTGCTTCCCACAGGACATTTCAAATGCCATTCGTGTACGGTTTGCCAATTTTCTTGGGAAACTAAGGAAATAGAGGTTCCCAACAAGGGTTTAACATTCACCTTGCAATCACTCTCAAGTTGTGCCAGTAAATGTGTTATTTACATGTGGGAATGCCCTTGTCAGAAGCGCTATGTGGGTCTTACCAGCAGACCCCTCAGACAGCGGATTTCGGAACATAGGTCCAAAATCAGACATCAGGTTAAAGAAGCCCCTTTGGTCTCTCACTATATTGAAAAGCGCCATACGGATAGGGACTTTCGTTTTGTGGTATTAGAGATTGTTAGACCAAAATTATTCGAACGATGTGACATTTACAAAAGATTGAGACAAAGGGAAGCATTCTTTATTCATTTTCTCGACACAATGTATCCTAATGGGTTAAACCAGGAGCTTGACTTGGCAGCGTTTCTGTAGGAGTACTATCCTCATCACCTGGGTGAGCTCTAATTTAGCTATTGGCTACACATGAGTCAGCTTTCAACTGTGATAAAGGTAGCTGTTTCTCATACACCTTTCAACGTCCATATGCACCTAATAATTTGAGCGGAGGCAGGACGCGGTTTTAAGAAATCAGCATTACACATTGGTAAGCTAGTATTCTCATTCTGTACATTCATTGTATTTTTATGTGCCTATGTTATTTATATTCAGCCATGTTAATCATTCTGTTTATGTGTAATTTTTATGTATAGATCTCCTTGAAGAAGATATTTCTTATTCGAAAAGTCGCTATAACTAGTATCGACTTAGAGAACTACATCGCTATTTCTGTGCACTTCCATGTTTGTACAGCTCTTTTTTGTTCATCTTGGCTCATTTTCCTATTTACCAGCGATCAGCTATAGTTTTTGTTTCTACCCATAGAGGAATTTTTTATGTTATTACGTTCCTGGCTACATTTACACCTATAAAGACTTTTATGAAAATACGACGGTTGTACTCCTTTCTTAGCCAAGATATCTCTCCAAACGGTTTTTTCACCAGTTGAGCTCTTCACCGTTTGCCCCCCTTTCTTCTCGAGCCTCTGTGTGAGACAGAATGCTGGACTGGATGGGCTGTGGCCTGTTCCAGCAAGGCTGTTCTTATGTTCCCCCTGGGTCCTCCGCATCTGGTGCACACGGTGTCTGAGTGAGGGCCAGAACAGATCGTGCACTCGTGCCTGTACCTACACTGCCTGCGGGCGCAGCCGGCTGCGGATGAGAAGTTCCAGCACAACAGGCAGCCTGGAACCTCCTGCTCCGCCGGCTGGCAGGGTGATTGTGCAGGGCCAGGCCGCTGGACGGCGAGGCCGGAATGGTACCGGTCACCTGTGGCTGGGCGGGACGGGGTCATGTAGCACAACCACAAAAGTTGGTTGGACTCATCCCAACGCATCTCCGGGTGAAGCGCAGCCCTCATACGAAATCCTTCATCATACGCTAGCCACGCCTGGCCCGGAAAGTCCACATATGCTCGATAAATAATATCGAGATATTGGAACAGTGGGATAGCCAAGTCTGGTCGTGCCCTTAAGGATACCACCACGTAAATGAGGTAGGCCGGCAACCAGTTGGCTCAAGTGCGTGGTGGCTTGCGGCGACAGGACAATTCCTTGTCCTTGTCGTCCTCCCTTTCTTTTTCCTGTTTGGTGGGTTCCCTGTTCAACAAGCTGAACAGGTCCACATACTCCCTGTGCCAGATCTTATCCCTGGTCGCAGGGAGGAGGTGATCACCCAACGGCAGGACTACCCCAGCCGTCGGCAAGGCAGACCTATGCACTGTGTGGTAACCGGTGTTGACCGGCGGACCATAAGGCCAAGTAGGGTAAGGTAGAGGCGGGCCAGTTGTCACGACACTGGGTGGCAGTGGCGGGTAAGAGCCCCCCAACCCCCTGAAATAATAGCCCTGGCCCCCGGGAGCTGCCCGGGCCGGACAGCAGGTGCCGGGGTCTGCTGGTTGGGCCAGGGCCATGCAAACTGGGTGGGCGGAACCACAGCGGGTGTGTTTGTTGAGTTAACTTGACCGTTATACTCACCAGATGCTACCCCCCCCAGCCGCCCCCACCGGGGGTTCCAGCCGGGGATGGGCACCGGAGCTCTCGATCGAGTTAGAGCTCGCCCTGTCTGGAACAACAGCAGTGTTGCAGCCAAGATCAGTCCCAGCCACCTAGCTGGGCATGCCGGCGGGGCTGGACAGTGGGCCGCCTGTGGGTAGGAGCAGCAGAGCCGCCTCCAGATGCGCCAGCCTCGAGTCGGCTGAGGAGGGAGAGTGGTGCCCTGTGTCAAGCTCGGGCCGGCGGTGGGCCATGCCGCCCCTGCCCATGGCCCAATTCCAGCGGACGACTCGAGGGCCACAAATCGGGCCTCCCAGGATGGATGGGCCAAGGGGCCAGATGCCAACACCAGGGCCTCCCAGGAAGAGTGGGCCGGCTGACCAGCCATCAATGCCGGAGGGGGGGGCAGGGGCCCCTCAAGCGCCGGAGGCCTGCTCATGGGTGCCTGGATGATAGGCAGGTCCCCCCAGGGTATCCACAGGGGGAGAAAGGCCTGAAGTGGAGGGCAAGGTGCTGGCCACCCTGTGAGACCTCCGTCTCGGGGGGGGGGAACTGTTGGGCCAGAGCAGGTGGCACCGCCACGCATGAGCGGCGCACCGCGGGGGCCCTGCCGCGTGCGGCCATCTTAGGCGCCATGTGCGCTGGCGCTCCCACCTCGGGAGCAAACGCGCGGCCCAAGCCCGTTCACGAGATGAGGGCTGGCCAGCAGACGGGCGAAATTCACCCCCAATCGCATACACGGTGTACGGCACAGGCCCGTTCCCGGGCAGAGGGCCGGCGCTGATGGAGCGAGCAATGTTCGCCCACGAAGGGCGACATGCTCGAGCGCAGGGAAGCCGGGCTCGGTGGCAGACCCGATGGGGGGGGGGAGCCCTGGGAGCCCGGCTGGAGTTGAGCGCGGCTGGAAAGCCGCAAAAGAAAGAGGCGGAAACTCCGCCTAAGGTACTGGTGCTAGCCCGTTCCTGGGCTGGCGACAGCCACTCCTGAGAGGGCAGAAGGCCCGACAAGGGATCAGCTGGGCACGGCAATTGCGCCCGGGGCCCAGCCGATTTTGAAAAGAGGAGGCCGTTGGCTCGGCCACCCCTTATAAAGGGGTGGCTGGCCACGCTCCCTACTCCATGATTCTGTGCCTGTGCCTCAGGGGCAGGGCCAGCAAAGCGCGCGGCGGCCATTTTGGCACCACACGTCCCTTGTCTTCATGGTTGTCAGCCTGATGTTGAACTATGAAAAATGATGTTGAGAAATATAGATATGTTCTTTAAATTTGTTTTAAAATGAGGCATGTGGACAATCGACGAAAATACATAAGGTAATCCAGGAAGCTTTCCTATCCCTGATCAGATTGCTTACCATCTATCCCCACTCAGTCTGATATTTTGAGGTCATACCCTCATTATAATTGTTTATAACTGTGCACATTTTATACTCATGTCCAAGAAACTGTATGAGAGTGTCTGATATCTTAAGAGCCAAAATCCCGCAGCTGTTATTAGTCAACAAAGACATTTGCACAAGAAACACATCTGTATTTTTGTCATGAAAAAGTGTAAAAACATGGAAATGCATGAAAGTTATCATAATCACACCAACAGGGAGAAAACTTTTGAAATTTTCATTCTTACTTTGGAGACTAAAATAAGCAAATATTCATATTTCTACAAATGTTCTTCATAATATAACATGTGGATGGATGTAAACTACACCCATATGCCATGCATGATTTAGCAGGAAATCTGACTTTGAGCAATGTTGACAGCAATAATAATTATGCCTAGATGGAGGTCCTGAAAATTAAGTTGAATTACTTATGCCCAGTCATATCTGAAGTAAAGGAAAATAGGCATAGATTTATTTTAGAATTACTTTAAAAATGGTTCAGATTTCAATCTGACTACAGGATTTGTATTTATGATCCACAATTCTCATGCTGACCAGCATGATCCAGCATTCGATATGCACAAACCAGTCTGTGAAAGAGAAAGTTCAGTATGCTTATGAGAATCTACCACTGTGTTGATCTGAATAGTTTTGTGCTTCTAGATGATCATGAGAATCCCCTGCTTATTGGGAGAGTCTCTAGAGCAGAGGTTTTAGCAGAGGTGAGGCTTGGCCAGGAGAGATGGAGAATGTTCCATGGCAGTAGTAGACTTCTTTTACTGCTTCATTTATTTGTTATTTGCCACAGGTCCAGACTTTACTAAGTATTAATTAGCAAACTTTTAAATCCTTCTTGTCCTTGATTTACTGTATATCATCCTTGGTTTCTCTCTGTTTTCTTTCAGTACCAATTTGCATGTGACATCAAAGAGGAAATTAGAAACATCAGTACTAACGTTAGAGTGAATGATGGACAGAAATACAGAGTACACATTAGGTAGGTTTTTCTTTATTTCTCATTTAAAATATTCACAACTGCCTAAGGTACAGCAGATCAGCTCTAAATGGATTGATTTGTTTCTTGATCAAAAACAGTGATGCAGCCCTAACTTCCATGAAGTCAGTAAGAAATTGACACTGACGTTGGTGAATGAGAGCTCGATAGTATAATACAATTGTGGTGAACCTATGGCATGTGTGCTAGAGGTAGCACTCGGAGCCCTCTCTGTAGGCACTCATGCGGTCACCCGAGCACATAATTTGCCCCACCCCTCTGCCCAGCAACCTAAAGGGAGTGCTTCTTTCCTCCCCTGGCACAGAGATAGATCCGCCCCTCTGCCTAGCGGCCCAATGGGAGCATTTCCTCCCTCCCCTGTTGTTGTGTTGGCACTTTGCAATAAATGAGTGAGTTTTGGGTTGCAGTTTGGGCACTCCGTCTCTAAAAGATTCACCATCACTGGTATAATGTAATTCATTAAAATGTATAACCTGTGTCCATCTCAAAAGGCTTTTGGGAGCCACATGTTTTCTCTCCTACCAGACATTTTCCCCCATGGATTTTTGGGAGGTTTTGTTGTGCTATTGGAAAGTGAGTACTGTACTAGGAAACTGGAAGTACACTTCCCATGAGTCCTCCTTCCCAATATAATTGCTAGGATTTCTATACTGGTGGTAGCAACTTTCTCAGAGCAGGGGAAGTACCTATTCCCATGGATTAGACAAGGGTCCTACCTCCTCTCCAAACTCATTTCCTTGATATTCACAGCCTTGATATTCACAGCCTTTGGCTCCTGATTCCTCAGTGGTTCTGAGCAGTTATTTCCCCCTAGGTTCTAGCCAGTGTCAGGTTCACCCTCCTTGGAGGGGATCTCCAACAGGAACATGGCATGCACCTCCTATTGTAAAAATAGAATAATTTTGAGTCATAGCAGGAGCGAAGAAACTGGCAGCTTAATTGCAAAAAACTCTTTCAACTCTTTCAGCTTCATTCTTAAGGTTTCATAATTTGTCACAACTCTAGTCAATCCCAGTGTTACCCAAGTTGAGACAGGTGGAATGCTAAACCATGGTTAAAAGCTGAAAGTCTCCAAGATAATGGAGGATAAATTTGGTGAGGGTAAGAAAGGGCAGGGAACACATGTCACTGTGGCTAAATCTTGCAGTGTAAACCACAGTTTTCAAGAGGCTGGCATCAGATTTATGTTAGCCTACAGTGGCTACCAGCAACTGCAAAATAAAATTAATAAAATTGTGCACATTTTATCGCCTCAATTATTTATTAATCGGCTGTATTATGGTACCATGAATTCCAATGAAGCAGAATACTTAAAAATTCAATAAGTAAGTTAATTGAGCAATAAGATGTGACAGAAACATTTTATTAATTTTAAGTGTCTTCAGACTAAAACCTTGGGCCAAGTGCTGTTCTTCACCACTGCTTGTCAGTTAGTAGGTCCTATCACACACCATGAAGTACCATATTGGAATTATAAAATGTTAATTCTGAAGGGAAATTTTCAAAGAAGATACTATTAACAGCTTTTTAATATGGACAGGAACTTTGAATTAAATGGAAAATGTCCTTACTAATTTGAAGGTGTGAAAGGTAATGTTGAAGGATTTCATTCAAAGGAACATATGATCTATACTTTGTTCTGGAAATACAGTAAAACCCTGAATCCTGGATACCTCTTCCAAAAGAAGTCAAAAAGCTAAATTGTTTGCACTACACCTGTGAAGCAAGCAGTTTGACTCAAAGAGGATTCAAAGTTATTTGGCTTATCACTTTCCATCCAGTCCTCTTTTGTTAAACTTGCACTATATTTGTTCTAAAATAGTCCTTTATAAGGAATTGAAAGTGTTCGTTAAATGAAAACACACTGTGCATCCATCCCATAAGTAATTACTTGGAAAGTTCATGTGAGTTGAGGAGGAACAAGCAGTTGCTATTTCTACAAAATTAATTGAACATGATGAATGTAATTATATTTAATTGATCATAATGGATTTAATAACAACCTAATCATACCAATTAGTTGATACTAACCATTGTTTTGCATCCTTTAAAAGATAACAACTTAATGAGGCTATTATGCCATATTTTGACAAAAATTACGTAACAGATCTTTGCAAACCAGTGACATCATAAGAGAAATTTAAGACTGGAAACCCCACCACCACCACCACCACCAAGATCAACATCAGAATAAAACTTCAATAAAACTTAAGGACGCCTAAGACATGATTTATCAATAAAAATTAAATGAATTCTGAACCAATTTTGATGTAGCTTCAAATTTACATTTGTTTCAAGCATCTGTAATTTACTTCTATAATAGTTCAATGCATTCAATTATACTGACTGAATAGCTCAATGGTTAAGATATCTGGATTTTTATTTCCCACTGCACCTCTTGAGGGAAGAACCAGCCTGTGTAGTTATGGGCAAGTTGCACAGTCCTAAAGATGCCCTCAGAAGAACAGAATGGTAAATCACTTCTGAGTAATTACTATCTTAAAAAATTCTGAAAAGGGTCATCTTACAATTATTATTATATAGTATCTATATCAGGGTAGACAACTTCCAGAATGTCTCTACACTCCCTCAAATAAAATAAGTTTTCTTTTTAAAAAAATCTCAAAGGACCCTGGTGATAGAGAAGCACAATTTTGTCATTTTTTATGATCCCCCTGCACTCTGGGGCAGCCTGAAAAGAGATTTATTTCTTCTTTAAAAGGGTTTTTGCATTCTAAGAAAAATAATGTTGTGGGGCGTGGCCAAGATTGTGATGGAGTAACACACATTTTGATCTGCTTGTGCTCGCTAATGTGGAATTCAAAGTGGAATATATATATCAATGAAGATCTAACTTTTTTAAAATTGGGTAATCCGAAGCCCTAAATACCTTCTATTGGATCGCAGCTGAGACTGAGGCCGGAGTTTAGAGATCGGGTAGTAAGAAAGGTGCAGTGTAGGCTGCGCCGATCGAGCTGCTCCGAGGCCGGACGGGACCTTCATAACAGAAGAAAGTGGACTTCAGAGCCTGGAGTTTTCCTTTTTAAATAATTAAAAAGAAGTTTGGCGGTGGCTGTTGAAGGGTCGCAAATTGTGAGGCCAGGAGCCCAGAAGGAAAAAGTAAGTTTGGAAGAAGTAGAGTGGAGGTTGTGGCCAGGAGGAGGAAGGAGGGTGGATGATAAGGAGGAAGAGAAGGAGTAATGGCAGCAAAGAACGAAAGTTTAAAGAAAAAGTGCTGAAGTGTTGGAAGCTGAATGGAGTTAAAGTGTTAAGAACGGAGTGTTGGATTTGGAGAGGTGGGAGAGGTGGGTGAAGTGAAAAGAAGGAAGGAAGAGAACGTAAGAAGGAGAAAGAAAAAGAAGGTGGATATTGGAGGTGTTGGGCTCTAAGAAGGAGGGGGGGATGATCGAAAGTTGCAGCTTGGATTTCTTAAAAGCGGATTACTCGGGAAGCTATTTTTTTACTACTGGGATTGCTTCACCCTGAATTTTTTTTTGGATTATGTTATAAGACTTTTTCATCTCTTTTGTCTGATTCACTCTTATTTTTTGATTTGAGTTGAAGCTGTAGTTTGGTGCCAGTGGGGGTTTTTCCCCCCATTCCCCCCTCTCTTTGTAAATCGGATCACTGGAGCAATGCTGCCGCAGTCTTGGGTTTAAAAGTGGACTTTTGGATAGCTGAAATGGATCATAATTTTTGGGGTGGCTTTTCTTCCCCAATTTTGCTGTTTTGCTGTTTTAAATTGGAGCCAGTTTGGAGATTGGAATACTGAATTACATCATCTTTTTTCTTCCTCCCGTCATCATTTTTGGAGACATAATAACAATAACACCATTTTTAAAGTTACAATTTTACTATTTGTGGATTCGCTTTCTCTTTATCTTTTTGGAATTTAACGCTGTCATCAATATTTAAGTGGAAAAGCAAGAGTATCTTTTTTTTGTTCTCTTTTTTTCCTTTTTTTTACTGAATTTAGCCTAAGCTTAGGATATTGAATCAAAGGTTCACTAAATTTTTGTTTTGGACTATAATAAAGGTTACCTAAATTTTGGAATTAAATTTTGAAGATTTAATAAAAATTAAATTGTATAAGCTTAATATATTTATTTGAATCTGGAATTTGATTAGGAGGATGGTTTTGGAGGTCATAAAGAGGTTGCTGTATTGAGACTATTATTTGAAATTATAATGGAAAAACTTGGAAAAGGAAAGGGAAAAGATGAAGAGGTGGTGAAACCTAAGAGGATGGAGATGAGGAAGGATGAGAAGAAGGATAAGGCTGCAAATGAAGAGACACCCCCATCAACACCATCACCAGAACCTGCCTCAATGGACCAATTGCAAATTATGGTTGAGCTGGGTAAATTTTTAAGAAATTTGACAGGATGGAGGATGCAAATGTGAAGGGTTTTCATTAAATTAAGGAAACAAGGGTAAAAGATAAGGACGAAATTATGGAAAAACAGGATAAGCTGGTTGCAATGTTCACTGATTTTTCTAAGAAGGTTGATTTTAATTTTCAGAGGATGGATATAAGTGTTAAGTCAATGCAAAAAAGATATGAAATTGATGCAGGAGGGTATGAAAGGGTTGCATGAGGAAGAAAAAGATATTAAAATGAAAGTAGAAGTACAGGAGAGAAGGATAGATATGATGGAACAGATGATGAGAAACCAGAATAAACTAATTCGTAATTTGGTGGAAAAAATGCCAGATCAGCTGAAAGAAAGAATAGTTAATTGGCTAAATAGTTTGAAAATGGGGAAAGATTTTTAGAATGAATATATTGCTAATGTTTACAGATTGGGGGCAAGGAAAGGGAAAAGTATTCAAAGAAATGTTTTGGTTAAGTTTGCAAATTGGGGAGATAAATTAAAGGTGGTGGCCTTTATAAAACAAGCTGGGTCTGGCGTTTTAAAATTGATGGGAGTGATGTGGAGGTTTACAATGATATATCAGTGGAATAACGTGGTTTGCGATACAAGATGAAACCAGCAACAAAAATTTTGATGGCACATGGGATAAAATATAATTGGAGATTTCCACAACAATTGAGGTTCTTTTATGATAAGAAAATGCATACAATTGATGTAGGGATGGATGCCTTGGAATATCTGTGCTTGATTGGTCTGGTCAAAGCGGCTTCACAAGAATGGCTTGAATTGAGGAAAGCTTTAATTGATTTCCGGGGAATCAAAAGAGATTATGGAGATGTAGAAGAGAGGCGTTCTACGGGAGGAACAGATGCGGATTTTAAAGCATTGATGGTGGTTGAAGAAGGGTGAATCAGGATTCAGGGGATGGAGAAGATAATGGGATGATACAGGGTGAAGAAATAAGTTTAATGAATGTTTTTATGTTTTGAAAATATGATAGAGCGCTGGAGCAGTAAATAGTAGGGTCATCTTGCACATTCCCCCCCTCCTCTCTTTGATAGTCAAAGGCTACTTTTGTAAAAAGAAGTGTTGTAATTTATGTTATGGTTTTTGTGTGGTAGAGGGAAACATGCCCATAGGAGGAAGCGAGAGTTATAGAGAATGGTTTTTGAGATTATGATATGAGAAATATTAAAGTGTTGTCCTGGAATGTGAAAGGTACTGGTTCTCAAGTGAAGAGGAGAAGGATAGAATCAGCCCTGAGGAAAGATAAACCGGATATAGTCTTTCTGCAGGAAACTCATCAAAAATCGGAGTTTGCAAATAAGATTTTTTTAGGATGGATGCAAATTTATGAAAAGTCATATGGTACATCAAAAGCAAGAGGGGTTGTGGTTCTGATCTCGAGTAGATTAGGTTTTGAGATGATAAATAGTGTTTCTGACCCAGAAGGCAGATATTTAATAATAAAAGGGAAGATAGATGATGAAGAAATAATTTTAGTAAATATATATGCACCAAATGATCACCAAGGGGAATTTTTAGATAAAATATATGGTTTATTGAAGAAAGAAAAAACAACAAAAATGATAGTAACTGGAGATTTCAATTTAGTAAGGTCAAATTTGGACTGCACAAATATAGCAAGGTGTGGAAGAGGATCTAAGAAACAGATTCTCGATAAATGGATGGAATTACTGGGTTTGAAAGATGCATGGATGGAAGTTAAAGGGTCGGAAAGGGTTTATACTTTTTTCTCAGGTTTATAATACATACTCCAGAATAGATTATATATTTGTAACAGAGAATATGATCAGGAATATAGATGAGTTGGAAGTGGGAGTTTTGAAAGAATCAGATCATGCAAAAGTGTTGATGGAATTGAGGATAGAGGGAGTAAAGAAAGTTAGAAGGAATTGGAGATAAGATACCAAACTTTTTAATGATCATAAATGTAAAGAGCAAATTATTGAAAATTGGAAGGAAAGTTGGTACTGGAATGATATGGATGAGGTGAGTTATAATATGGTTTGGGACACCATGAAATCAGTTTTCAGAGGGGAGAGTATTAAGTTGGCTAGTTTCAGAAATAAACAATTTAGGGAAATACAGGACAAAGCTGAAAAAGAGATAAAGCGGTTACAAGATGAGCACGCTAAGACACAATAAGAAGATTTATGATAAGTTGCAAAGATTAAAGATGGAATTGGTAGGAAAGTACATTGAAAAAGTGAAACGGGATTTGGTGTATTTAAAAAGGGAATATTTCGAATATAGTAATAAGAATTAAAAATTATTAGTGAGAGCCGCTAAAGAGAAATAAAAGGGGAAATGGAATATTGGTTAATAAAGAGGGAATTAGATGTAATAAGACTAGAGATAAATGTAAGATTGTTAAAGATTTTTATCAAGAACTATATGCTAGAAAGAATATAGACCTGGGGAGGTTAAAGGGTCAATTAGGGAAACAAATTGAAAATAAGATCAAACAGGAACATAGTGATAGATTGGAAGAGCGAATAATGGAGAGAGAAATAAAAGACATAATAGCCAACTTGAAATTAGATAAAGCCCCGGGAGAAGATGGTTTATCAGCTGAATTTTATAAGTAATTTAAAGATATTGTGGTTCCAAAATTGGTGAAATTATATAATTATATTGTGGAAGAAGGGCAAATTCCAACCTCATGGTATAGGACAATAATTGTTTTATTACCAAAACCTGGAAAAGACTTAGAAAAAGTAGAATCATATAGGCCTATTTCATTGATAAATCAAGATGCTAAGATTTTTACAGCAATATTGGCAAATAGATTGAATAGTTTCATGGGCAATTATATAAATGAAGATCAAACGAGTTTTATGAAAGGGAGACATATGGCAGATTTGACAAGGAGAGTTTTGGATCTAATTGATATTGTAGGACAAACAAAAGAGAAAGTTGGATTATTGTCATTAGATATTTTCAAGGCATTTGATTCACTACAGTAGACAACAATTAAAGAGATAATCAAAAGTTATGGATTTGGAGATAAATTTAGAAGGACGATGGAACAATTATATCAACATGGCACCACCATTGTTAGGATAAATGATGAGGTTTCAGAAGAAGTAAAATTAGAAGCTGGAACAAGGCAGGGTTGCCCATTATCACCAATTTTGTTTATTATGGCAATGGAATTGTTGGCAAAAGCTATAAGAGAAGATAAGGACATTGAAGGAATATTAGGAAGTAAGATAAGTTTGTATGCTGATGATACTTTGATAACAATGAAGCATCCTAGGAAGGCATTAGAAAGAATACAAGTGCAGTTAAAAGATTTTGAAGAGATGACAGGTTTGAGAATAAATTGGGATAAGTCAGAAATGATAGTGTGCAATATCAATAAGGAAGAACAGCAGAAAATAAAGGGTAAATTTAAATTACAAGTTAAAGATAACTTGAAGTATTTGTGAATAAATATTTCAAAAAAAATGAGGAACTAAAGAAATTGAATTATGGAAAACAGAAAGTGGAAATTAAAGATAAAGTACAGCAATATAAAAAGTTGAAGTTGTCTTGGTTCGGCAGGATTGTGTTATGTAAAATGATGTTATTACTGAGAATTAATTTTTTGTTTGATGCCCTGCCAATCCAATTAAATGACAAGGAAATCAAGGAATTTCAAAACTTGTTGAATAATTTTTGTAATGGTGGAAAGAAATCCAGAATTGTAAAAAAATTGTGGTATTTATCTCAGAAAGAAGGAGGGCTAGGATTACCAAATTTGAGGAATTATTATAGAGCTTTTCAAATTAAAAATATTGTGAAAATTTTAGCGAAGGAAAAGGTAATTTGGGAAGAAATTGAGATGAGGGAGTTAAATCAAATGGGGAAAATGGTCTTTTTAGACAGTAAAATGGGGAAAATAGTTATAAAAAACAAAATGATGAAGACAATGTTAGGAGTATGGAAAAAGGTGAAGAAGGAATTGGCCCCAGATACATCTCCCATAATAGAAATTGAGGATATTAAAATTTTTCCAATACAAATCGATAAAAGAGTGAAAGAAGTTTTATTGAGAAATGATGTTTTCCTGCTGAAAGACGGGTTTGTAAAGATGGAGAGAGAAAAGTAGATTTGTTTGTACAATTAAGGTTGAACTGGTTCCAGATTGCATTGGTAAATAAATGGAATAGTAAATATTTGATGGAAGCCAGTTTGGAAAGAGGTATGACTGAGTTTAAAGAATTGATATCAAAGATAAGAAAGAGAGAAAGGGGTATTAAGGGCTTAGTAAGCAAAATATATATATTGTTAAATAAAGATAGTAATACACATGAAGCTTTAAAAATAAATTGGGAACAGGAATTGAAAATAAAAGTAGATGAGGTTTGGAGAAATAAATGGAAGAAAAGGATAATGAGAACAATGTCTGTTAGAGTGAAAGAACATAATTATAAAATGTTGTGGAAATGGCACTTGACCCCAGTGAGGTTACATCAAATAGATAAAAATAATGATAAAATGTGTTGGAGATGTAAGGATACACTGGGAACATATGTGGTGGGGTTGTAATGTGGTAAAGGACTTTTGGGGAAAAATTGAGAAAGAGATTTGTGCTGTTATGGGCATGAGACTTAAATTGGGGCCAAGTACTGTTTTGCTGACAGATGTTGAAAACACGGATTTAAATAAGGATAAAAAAGAATTATTGTCAATAATGTTGACGACGGGTAGACAGTTTATAGCGAGGAATTGGAAAAATGAAGTAAATTTGAAAATAGAAGAATGGTACAAAGAGATGTGGGATCTCACGTTGAATCATAAATTAACACGGGAAATGAATAAGAAAAAAGGTATAATCAAAGAAAATAGATTTTGGAAAATATGGCAACTATTTGTGGATTATCCATTGAAGGGAGATGAAAGGAATAGACCAGTACCGGAACAAATGAGTTTTTGGAGTTAGAAAATAATTGTGATACTCCGTTTTCTCCTGGGCATTGTAAATAACACTGGGTGTAATATCTGAAAATTGTATTACAATTAGTTATTTTTACTGCAACTTAATAGTAGTATCAAGTTGATGAATTTAAGAATAAAGTTTGAATATGTATAGATAGGATAGTTATAAGAGTATTACTAATGTATTAAAATTTTGGCTGAAAGAGGAAGTTGGTATATTATTGAGACGTAGTTTATATTTTATGTTTAGTTTTTTATTATTCTTTTTCTTATTTTTTTCCTTATGTTATGTATAGTGTATTTGTAAGTAGATGTTTGTATTTTCATTTATAGTTGCTGTTATTTTAAAGTTGTATTTACTGTCAAAAATTTCAATATATAAGATCAAATCCAGCTCACCAAGTGTGGGACACTGGGTATCAAATCAGCCCCATTGACACACAACAGGGAGGTAGTGGCATAAAGGTGGGAGTAAAAAAATTGGGGGGTTGGGGGACATGAATGGAAGACATAGACACTCAAAACAGCCTTGTGAGAACCAAGTATGTTCTGCACAGATAAGCAATATATATGGATTGGGAAACTTATGAGAAAAGTAGAATGGATTGTGGATTGCCCAGGCCGCTAATTGGACAGCTACCTTTCCCAAAGGGTTTGTCGGGCTATGCAAACATTCCGAGACCATCCTGGCTCGACAGGAAAAGCAATTGAGTACGGGCAAATTAGTTATAGGAAGCAATTGTGACTCCATGTTTACTTGGCTCAGGGCACTGAAAGCAGTAGAGCAAGAGAGAGACTCAAGGTCTCACAAACAGCTATGATATCTGGCTCACGTCCACGAACTGAGCTGAGCAAAAGCAAACCACAGCTAGACAAAATAGCTATGCATAAATACACAGAGTCTTCTAGCTTGAGATAAGGCAGGAACAGTGAGTCTTGCCACTATCTGCTGATTAAGCCTGCCTATGGGCAACCTGGGCACACAGGCTGGTAAGTGTAACCCAATCGGCCAAGTGCCACGTAGTAAACTTTCCACCACAGGGGTCTCACGCAGACTGTGCGTGCTGACTCCCAATTGTAGTCAATAAATACTGTCCACCCGAGAATTCGGAGCTGGCTTTTACCATCATCCTTCAGTCTTGCGTGCCTTCCTTGAGTTCAGCACCTCAACTCCCACGGACCATTACAACAATGGAGTATTCTTGAAGTGGTCATGACTTGCTGACTGGCTTGCTTTAATCTGAACTTGTGTATTCTATCATCCAACATCTTGTGCCAGGTCCCTCCAGATTTCTGTAATTACTGAAGCCCTATTTCCTGCATCCTATTGATCCTACAATAACCTGATTACCTGTTGGCCCACCAGTTCAAGAGTTGGGTCCTAATACTCTGACAATATATCTATCTGTAGGGTATAATCTACATGCTAAAACCTGACCCTACAACTAAGTGTATAAATGCCAACCCACCAGCCAGGAAGGTTGGCCAAGGAGTGGTGAGCAACTGTGGTAGAGTCCACTGGCATCCTTGCCCATCAGGGGTAGCTAGCATGATGTAGACAATAAGAAAAATACACTGACTGAGCATCTCCCAGGTGGATAGTGGAATGGTGACTCACAATTTGATGTAACCCTTTGTGTGAAGGAGGTGAGACAGGGAACACAACCCCTCTAGGTGGTTTTTCTAAGAAAGCTACCATCATCTTCTTTATGATATAGCTATATTGGAAAGCCAGATAGAATCAAATCACTGAGATGGAAGGGGCCTTTTATGCCATCAGGTCCTACTCCCTGCTCAATGCAGAACTCCAAATCAAAGCAGATCTGATAGATGGTGTGATGGAATGGTCCCAAGTCATTCACATGGTTCTCCCTGGTTCTAAAAAGCTGTTTGGCTTTTTAAAAAATGGGTCATGGCTTTTTAAGTCTTTCTGTGGTTTCAGGATTTGGATGAGGTCATCTGCTTACTACTTGCTTCTTTCCTTATCACCTATCCCTAATAGCTAATTAATTCTAACACCAAGTTTGTTAGATTGCTTGGGTCCCTTTTGGGGGTAGATAAAAATAAGCCAGCAAGAGAAGAAAGAGAGGGGCATAGGAGCCTTGGGGGTAACTGTGAAACCCAGAAGCTTGGCTGGAGTGGGTCCAACGTCTCACATGGTAGCAGTGGTGGGATATTAATAAAATCCTATGCATAGTGGTCTGATACTCTTTTCCCTGGAGTTGTTCTGTTTTCAAATAGGAAGCAGGGAATGGCTCTTCAGTTTTTATCGTGGTCTGTGTAACTGCTGCTTTTTCTAGAGGGTTGGCACTTACAGGATACCCCAAGTCCTTTTATTGATTTTAAGACAGGTTTGGGTAGAGGCAATACTTGCCGAAAAGCAGCAACGTTTTCTGGAAAAGGACATTTGGCCCAGGACTTAAATATATTAGCATTGGTGCCTTTGACTTGCCTGTGGAGGTTGATTTTCCTGTGGTTGAGCAAGGCCATCTAAAGTTAGATGGCCTAAAGTTAGATGGCCTAAAGTTAGATGGCCAAGTCATTGCAAACTTTGATGCCCTTAAAGTAGTACCACCTTCTGATGTTTTCTTGGGAAATATTGGTCCTAAAGGGATACCTGAATCAAGCATTTTCAAGAACCAGCCTAGTCACTTGGTCCAAGGACTAGGGGAACTGAACTCTGTTGTCCAAAGGGAGGATGGGAAATCAGCTTTGTATCATGTGAATTCTCTTAAACAGCATGTGTCTAGATTTGTGTCTATAAAAAAAAACATTGCTTCGCCTGTTTGTATTGAGAATATTGACATCTCTTTTTCAGATGAGTACCAATATGCAGAAAAGTTGTCTAAATTAGATGTAAGCAGTGTGGTTCCTGAGCATGAAAAACTAGAGTTAAGATCTGTTCTTGAGAAGTTTAGAGAGCTTTTGTTTCTGTCCCGGGTGAATGTAAGATTCAAATACCTCACATTGAAGTTACCAACTTCAAATCAATCTGGATCTCCCATGGGCTTCTGGCAAACTCTGTTAACCAGTGATACTAGGATGAAAATTGCTTTTCTTTGCCAGAGGTTAGGCAACTTCCCTTTACTAAGATGCCTTTTGGATTGAGGTACAGTGGGGAAAATGCTATCTAAGGATTGTAATTGGGTTATTCTTTAATCTTTGTACCACTGTATATAATTGTATAAGTGAAGGTACTTCTAGGAACGGGGGAAAGCCTTATTTCTAGATTTGTAAATGTAAGAGTGTATGTTTAGTACCTCCTTACTAATTGTCATGTTCATAACTTAGTCCCATGTTAGGAAAAGGCTTAAGCAGCCTTTCCCTTTGTGGAAGGTGTGTGATGGAATGGTCCCAAGCCATTCACATGGTTCTCCCTGGTTCTAAAATGCTGTATGGCTTTTTAAAAAATGGGCCATGGCTTTTTAAGTCTTTCTGTGGTTTCAGGATCTGGATGAGGTCATCTGCTTACTACTTGCTTCTTTCCTTATCACCTGTCCCTAATAGCTAATTAATTCTAACACCAGGTTTGATAGATTGCCTGGGTCCCTTTTGGGGGTTGGGAGGTTTGTGGGGACAAAAGGGATCTGTCCCCCCAACGCTTCTGGACCCAGGAGACCAGGGAAAGGGGATCGAATACACCACCACCCCAAAAAAACAACTCCATCTTTAAAGAGAAGAAAACAAGCGGTTTCTTCTCTTTAAAAACAGAGGTTTTTTTTATTTGGAGGGGGGTGGAATCGATCCCCTCTCCCTGGTCTCCTGGGTCCAGAAGGGTTGGGGAGACATACCCCTTTTGTCCCCCCAAATCTCCCAACCCCAGGGGAGCCAGCGGAGAGGGGGGTCGCAACTCCCCACCTACTGATATTAAAGGGGAAACCCTGATCTACTTTCACGACTCCACAATCAAAGCACCATAACACAATAAAGCCCGCCTCCCCACCACCTAGCCCACCCTTCCTAACCCCCACCAACCGCGTCCCCCTCCCCACCACCTAGCCCACCCTTCCTAACCCCACTGACCATGCCCCCCTCCCCACCACCTAGCCCACCCTTCCTAACCCCCACTGACCATGCCCCCCTCCCCACCACCTACCCCACCCTTCCAACCCCCAATGACCACGCCCCCTCCCCACCACCTAGCTCATCCTTCCTAACCCCCAATGACCATGCCTCCCTCCCCACAACCTAGCCCACCCTTCCTAACCCCCAACAACCACGCCCCCCTCTCCACCACCAAATAAATAAATAATTACTAAAAACACAGTCAAAAATATCCAAAAATACGCAAAAACAAACAAAAACAACACCAAAAAACAATATGAAGTAAACAAAAACACAATCAAAAACAAAACAAACAGACAAAAAATACAAATTCCAACCACCACCACCACCACCACCACCCACACACACAAAAGAAAGAAAACAAGCAAACTTACCAAAAGATGTCCTACCTCCACGAGGACAGGAAAAGAAATGAATAAAGAAAGAAAGAGACTACTTACCAGAAGAAGCTCCACCCAGAGACCAGGAGAGAAAAAACAGTCAAAATACAATAACCCCTACCAGCACTACCTGCTGGCCACAATAGT
Organism: Bradypodion pumilum; assembly: GCA_035047305.1. Classification (NCBI taxonomy): domain Eukaryota; kingdom Metazoa; phylum Chordata; class Lepidosauria; order Squamata; family Chamaeleonidae; genus Bradypodion; species Bradypodion pumilum. The sequence goes on along the minus strand of JAWDJD010000001.1, from coordinate 173,638,267 downwards.
AAAAACAATTCAAAAACACACAATAGCCCCAAACAAAAGGCCACAAGAGTAAAAACAAATCAAAAACATAACACAAATTCACAATTTTACACAAAAGGTCACACCAATAAAAACAAGTCAAAAAAATTACACTAAAACACACTTTAACACATATCACAAACATATGTCAATAAAATACAATAGAAACTTTTAAAAATCCTGTGCTGAGTTTTAACTCAAATTAAAACCCAAAACATCTATACACATCTTAAAATCATTGAATTAAAAAACATTTACTTTTACATTATTAAAAATATTACCTACGGTATAACTAATTAAAAAAATTCAAAAAACTAAAACATTATTCGCTTACATAAAACAACTTGAAAAAATTATATCATACTTTGTTCTTTTATTAATCCTCAAAAAAAAAAAAAACAGATCACAGTTAATAACAGCCAAGCCAAAAAAATTACATAAATAAACATTTTAAAAGTTAAAATTACAGACTAAGCAATTTAAAAAAAACATTAACACAATTTAACCTTCCAACACAATTTAAAACAGCCCGGCAATGCCGGGCAACCTCTGCTAGTAGAATCATATAATCAGAACTATTTGATTCTGCTGCAGTTTGAATTGCAGCCTCAATTACATCTGAAAATGTAATGTGTTGCTAGATCATTGTTTTGTTTCTAATGGAAGCCAAATGAATGTTCTAGACAAGGGGTTCTCAACCTATGGCCTGTTGGCTAATTCACCCCTTGGCACCAAATAATCCAACCCCTGCCCTCACTCCAGCCGCCGCCACCAGAATCGGCTGCTGGACTTATTGAAATCAGCCGTAAATGTGTTTATGACACCTGCAGACTCATTTATGACAGCTGTAAACAGTGGGTGGGGGACACAACCAGTTTGGCCCCCTCAAGTGTTTGATGGAGCGTGATCTGGCTACCAATATGAAAAGATTGAGAACCCCTGCTATAGACCAGTGTTTCCCTTTGGTTTTTAGGATTCCCAGAATCCTAAATCGGTTCCCCAAAAACACTGATCAGCCAATGTACTGGCTTAGACTTCTGGGAATTAACGTCTCCCTGTGGGGTGTGGGACCCAAATTGGGAACCACTACTCTAGAATGAGTAATACTCTAGTAACATTTATTATGTCAATCAAATGGACTCTGTTTATTTCCTTACTGTTTACAATAGTTTGCATAGAATACAGAGTATAATTTCAGTTATCACTGACAAATGTCACTAAATAGTAGGACACCACATGCAAGGGTTTGGAGATACTTAAACATGCAAATGTTATTGTTGTGTTAAGCCACTCTGTATCCCTGTGGTGCAGCAACTGATGGTCTGACCTTTCTATCCATCCAGCTCTGAATGGCTTTAGGCACAGAACTCAGCTCTGCATAGATAGAAATCATCATCCAGAGTGCAATTAGTCAGCCAGTATTTCACAATTATATTTATAGTAGCACAAAAACCAAAGCTATCCAACTGCTGCTTGGTTGACCAGGGGTACAATTACTAGAAGCTAACTACCAGGAGCACTGGACTGATTGTGTATGCATTTTTCAAGATTTCTAACAATGCAAAGGAGAAAAGAAAAGGAGGGGAGTAAACCAAAAAGTATTTTCTGCTCACTTGATCTTTAAAATACTCTTGGTTGATGATTATAAAATACTCTTGGTTGATGATTATAAAAATACATTATATATATCATATATATGTTCACATTCGGGCGTCCCCTGAGCAGAGTTCCTCCAGCAAAACTCCTTTCAATCCAGAAATCACCTTTCTGTGCTTCTGATGATTATAAAAAACAGTCAATAGTGTCTATAGCAAATGTTAAACACTCATATCTCAAGATTGTTATTTTAATTTAGCCAGTCCCTGAAAGATCCAATCAAGCACTATCAAAGGTTGCTAGGTTGCATGCTTCAGAAACACAAGGCAAAAACTGCCCAACATCATCCTGAATTGTTAGTAACTTGTCCTATGAGTATAGGGTCCAGGAATCCATTCCAGAATATTGCTAGCCCATAGGCAAAAGCATATGCAACATCTGTTAGGATGGAATGTTCTTGTAGCAACAGCTGCCTCTTTTATCAACTGGAGTCTTGCAGCTAATGTTTGGCTGTACATAACTTGGGAGCAGAGCAAGCTAGCTTAATCTGAGCTATAAAGATCTTAGGGGAAGGAAAGAGAGAAGTTTTTGGAAATTAGCAAATGGCCAAAACATATCATATTTACACATGGACAAGAGGAACTGCAGAAGTTCCCAGAGCTATTATGACAAGATGCCATTATGTGCCTGATTGCACGCCTAGAACATGCCTGACACCTTGTCAGTTAACTACAAGTAGCACTGCTGCAGTTTTTTTCAGCGTGCCTAAAGATCACATCAGATTCTATTGACAGACTCTTTCTCAATCTCAAAAGTTCTTATAAGGACACCCTAGGATTGAATCAAAGCTGAAATCAACATCTCACTACAGAAACAGCAGAGTTGTTCTGCTTCTTTCTTTCTTTCTTCCCATTGTAGCCAGGGAGTCCTTGGGAGTCGCCAGGGCCACTGCTCCACAAGTTCCGGGTTGTGAGGCCCTGCTCCTGCAGTTGGGCCCTAAGGGTCAGTTGGAAGTCTTACTCATGTACCTGCCTCTTTGCAGGGTAAGGGACTCCCTGCCTGAGCTCCTCGAGGCCATCTCAGCATTGGCGGAGTTCCCTAGGCTGATGGTTCTGGGGGACATTAATTTGCCTTCGCTGGGGACTGGTTCAGGGGTTGCTCAGGAGTTCATGGCTTCCATGGCAGCCATGGACCTGACTCAGGTAATTCATGGCCCGACCAGGGGCAGTGGTCACACACCGGACCTAGTTTTTTTGTCGGAGCGGTGGCAGAGTGATCTGAGACTATAGAAATTAGATACTATACCTGTGCCATGGTCAGATCACTATCTGGTGACTCTGGACTTCCTGGGGGCGGCGGTTTACCACAGGGAGGCAGGGCCTATTAAATTGGCCCGCCCCCGGCGACTGATGGATTCTGACGAATTCCAGAGGGAACTGGGGGATTTTCCTCAGGATCGGCTACACGATTCATCCGAGGCACTCGTTGACCTGTGGTACAGGATGACTACCGCTGCCTTGGATGAAATCGCACCACTACGGCCACTCCGAGCACGTGGGGTTCGATCTTCCCCGTGGTTTACAGAAGAACTGCGGGAGCTTAAACGGGCAAAGAGACGCCGAGAGCGCCGCTGGGTGAAGACCCGGAGTGATTCCGACTGGACACTGGCTAGGGCTGCTATTAAGACCTACCTGGTGGCGATAGGGGTGGTGAAGCAACAATACTTCACCGCCCTCATTGCCTCCGCAGATAATCACCCAGCCACTCTGTTCCGGGTTACCAGGTCTCTCCTTGGCCGGGAGGTGCCGGTGCCCAGTTGGCAGGGTTCGGCTGAGGTTTTTGCAGACTATCTGGTGGAGAAAATCACTCGGATTCGCTCGGGGTTTAATCCCAGCGTGGATGGGGAGGGTCCAGAGGGGATCAGAGCTCAGTCTGGCAGTGTTGTATGGGATTGGTTTGATCCAGTTGTCCCTGAGGAAGTGGACAGGCTTCTTGCAGCTGTTCGCACCACCTCCTGCCCTTTGGATCCCTGTCCCACTTGGTTGGTGAAAGCCTCCAAGGGGGTGACGGGAGGCTGGGTCGGGGCTATAATAAATGCTTCATTGTGGGAGGGGGTGTTTCCTGCACCTTTAAAACATGCTTTGGTGCGCCCCCTCCTGAAGAAACAATCTCTTGACCCAGCAGTTCCAGCTAATTATAGGCCGGTCTCCAACCTCCCTTTCTTAGGGAAGGTACTGGAGAAGGTGGTGATGCGGCAGTTGCAGGGGGTCCTGAATGAAGCGGATTATCTGGAACCCTATCAGTCGGGTTTCTGGCCTGGATATGGTACTGAGACTGCATTGGTCGCACTGGTTGATGACCTCTTGCGGGAGCGGGACGGGGGTCATCCATCTGTCCTGGCTCTTCTGGATCTCTCAGCGGCCTTCGATACCATTGACCACGGTATCCTTCTGGAACGGCTCAAAGGCACTGTGCTGTACTGGTTTTCCTCATTTCTGGAGGGTCGTACCCAGTCAGTGTGGTTGGAGAGTGAGAGGTCCAGCGCTGGGCCCCTACAGTATGGGGTGCCTCAGGGCTCGGTGCTCTCTCCTCTCCTATTTAACATATACATGAAGCCGTTGGGCGAGGTTATCCATTCCCATGGGGTAAGGTATCATCAGCAGTTGGAGTCTGGATGGGGGGACAACGGGCTACAATTGAATCCCTACAAGACTGAGTGGCTTTGGATGGGGGGGGGGGTCCCGCGTTATCCAGGGAGCTGCCAACTTTGGTCTTGGATGGGGCTGCTTTGCCCCAGACAGACCCGGTACGCAACTTAGGGGTCCTCCTGGATTCAGGGCTGCTACTAGCAGATCAGGTGGCGGCAGTGACCAGGAGGTCTTTCTCACAGCTTCGCGTCATCCGTCAGTTGCGTTCGCTCCTGGAGCGGGACTCCCTGCTCAGGGTCACACATGCTCTGGTCACCTCCAAACTAGATTATTGCAATGCGCTCTACATGGGGCTGCCCTTGACGACCATTCGGAGGCTGCAGTTGGTCCAGAATGCGGCAGCCATGGTGGTGATAGGGCATGGGCGTTATGCTCATGCCTCACCATTACTTCGGGAGCTGCACCGGCTACCAGTTTGCCTCCGGGTGCAGTTCAAGGTGCTGGTTTTGACCTTTAAAGCTCTTCATGGTAGTGGGCCAGGATACCTTAGAGACCGCATCGTCCCAAGAGTGTCCGCCCGTCCAACCAGAGCGGATTGGAGGGGCTCCCTGATTGTTCCATCTGCCAGTGGGGCTCATCTCTCTGGCACACAAAGGAGGGCCTTTTCTGTGTCCTTGTGGAACCTCCTGCCTGTAGAGTTGCGGGAGCAGATGGAGCTGCTACCTTTCAGAAAAGACCTAAAAACTTGGTTGGCAGGGCAGGTGTGGGGCCAGATGGAAGAGTGGCACCTGCCTGTTGGCTTATGGATTAGGCCCCCATTTCTTTTAATTGTCTTTTATTATTATTATTATTATTATTATTATTATTATTATTATTATTATTATTATTATTATTATTATTATTATTATTATTATTATTATTATTATTATTATTATTATTATTATTAATGTGGGTTTATGTGGGTTTTACGAGGAATGGGGTGAGTGGGTGGGTATGTTGGGTTTTAATTGGTTTTAATTGGTTGTACTGTTTTATGTGTGTTTTAACTTGTTGTGAGCCGCCCAGAGTCGGGTTTACCTGATTGGGCGGCATATAAATTTGAATATAAATAAAATAAATAAAAATAAATAAAAATAAATTCTGGGACTAAAATTTCAGAACCTAGGAAAGGAAAGATGTATACATGGTGTAGGTTTTGCTGTGAGGACAAAGTTAGAAAATGACTATCAACTCACTCATACTGCAATTAGTGAAAGGCTTATGATTCTCCATATACCTCTCTCAGGAGATACCTCCATCACACTCATCTCTGCCTATGCTCCCACTTTAGATGCTGCTGCTGATGTTAAAAACCAGTTCTACAATCAGCTGAGCTCTACCATCACTATGGTACCAGCTAGGGACAAACTTTTACTGCTTGGGGACTTCAATGCCAGAGTTGGAAGGGATTTTCAATTCTGGGGAAATGAGATGGGTAAGCAAGGACTTGGTAACAAGAATTCCAATGGACTACTACTTCTTGGTCTATGTGCAGAACATCAACTCATCATCCCCAACATTCAGTTTTGACTACCCAACTGTTTTAAGACCACATGAATGCATCCCCGCTCCAAGCACTGGCACATCCTTAACTACATCATCACCCAGCAGTGTGATAAGAAAGATGTCCTCATCACCAGGACAGCTAGAAATGTCAACAACTGTTGGACAGTCCAACAGACTCAGGATTACTTTACACTGAAGACCATCTAGGGACCCACCTAACCTGCCCAAATGGAAGTTCGATATTTTTAAACTTTGGGATGAGTCCACTGCTGTAGATTTTTAGAATAAGATCTCCAACCGACTGTTGAAAAACCCAGTCAGCAGTCATGACATTGAACAAGAATGAGCCTCCCTAAAAAATATTATAATAAAAACTGCTGAGGAAACCATTGGTTTTGTGAGAAAGAAGAGGCATTGTTGTTATTGATGACAACAATGATGAAATCTCATGCCTCATCAATGCCAAATGGCCTATCTCTCTTCTTTAAGGGCCCTGAGCATTTTGTAGATCTGGTCCAGGTGCTTCATGATGGCATGTCTGGGAGGGATTCTCCATCAAAACAGCATATCAGATGCCTTCCCTATTACCCACAGATTGAAGCAGGGTTGTGTGCTTGCTCCAACCCTTTTTGCCCTTTATTTGACTGCCATGCAATATGAAAGATTGAATAATAACACAGGCATAGCGATTAAATACTGCTTCGATGGAGGACTCTTTAATTTGGCAAGACAATCCTTCAGAAGACTAACTAGTGTTAACAGGATAATGAAAATGCAGTATACTAATGATATTGCATTGCCTGCTCTCACACCTGAGGAGCTGCAACAGTCAGTCAACTGTTTCAAGAATGCATGTGATCATTTTGGCTTCACTATAAATGCTCAGAAAACCAAGGTACTTGCACAACTTGCCCCAAGGACTTCAGTATTTCCGATTCAACACTGGAACAGGTAGACCATTTTGCTTACCTTGGTAGCCTCCCATCTAAAAACTACACCTGTGAACAGGTTGTGATGAAAAGAATTGATGCTGCCCATTCTGCTTTTGGTCATCTATCACACTGGGTTTTCATAAACAAAGACATAACAGTTCATACAAAGCTTGTGGTATACCAAGCTGTTGTTATCTCAAGATTATTGTATGCCTGTGAAACATGAACCCTCTATAACCAAGACATCAAAAACTTGAATGCTTTCACCAACAGAAGCTAAAGTCCATCTGAACATCAAGTGGGATGACTATGTCACCAACATTGCAGTTCTCATGAAAGTTTCAAGTATAAACCCACAAACTTGGGAGGCAGCAGCTGTAGATTGCCCATTTTGGCACCAACCATCTCTGCTGTTACTGATCACTTCGAAGGATAACACAACGGACATAAAGAGGCTAAACAACAAGCACGGAAGCTTCATCAGACTCAGCCATGCCCTCCACCATCTATTCAATGTAATGTGTATGATCACATGTTTCATGCCAGGATCTGCTTATTGAGTCACCAGAGACACATCCATCAACTGAAAAAATGAGTTCCAGGAAAAATGTATGCTCGGATATGAGTAGCAACAATGATAATGGTAGCTTACCACATATTTTTCATAATGATTGAATAGTCACATGCACACTTTCTCTTAAATTACATTAAGACGGACAAGATATAATTTTAATTCTGGGACTAAAATTCCAGAACCTAAGAAAGATCAATTATTTAGTAACATGCTGTCAACTTACAGAGAACCTAACAGGTAACAAAAGGTAAGTGAGATATTTAAGAAGGTTCCACTCCTCTTGTGAATTTCCATGGCTAAGTGAGGATTTGAACACTAGTCTTCAGAGACCTAATCCATCTCTGTATCCACTACACCACACAGGATACTTCCTAGGAGTATTAGTGGCACACAATTACACATACATATCAAAGTCACTTCACAGATCTCTCTCCTTTTGCCTCTGACTGTGTCTCCTCCCAAATCTATAATCTCTCTTGTTCTCTTCTTCTTCTTTGTCTGTCTGTCTATTTGTTTCAAACACACAGAAACACATGCATACCCCACACCACTCTACACAGTGCTAGAATAATATCACCTCCTCCAGCCACTCTGTGTGTGTGCATGCACGCGCGCACCTGTTTTTTATGTGTGAGTTTGTGCTGTTAGCTGCCCAGAGTAGGAAAATCCCCTTGATGGATGGGGTATAAATATAATAAATAAATAAAAATCATAATTTTGCATTAACAAAATTTCCTTGCAATGCCCTCAGTTATATACCTGCAGGATTTTGTTTCCACTCAAGTATTTTATTTTATTTAATGTTGCTTACCACTGTCCTTTAGAAATCCTGTTGCCACCAGAGCATAAGAATCTTACCGTAAATGTTTTTAATCACCCAACTGATCCAGTTTCAGTTGTTTGGCCTTGCACTTAGGCAGCCTTATGCTTTCTTGCTGTGCTGGGGAGTAAAAAAGATGGATATGGTGAACAACAAACAGAGAGATGGTTGCTGATTTTCACAAGTCCTCACTGTGCTTCCTTTGATTAAGGAAGAATAGTTGCTGTGAGCTGGCTGAAGGAACATGAATTAGAGCGGCACTATTAAGAGAAAGAATAAAATCACATCATTTGTGCCAAGTGTTTTCTGTGAACAATGTTTACATGTTTGCCCCTTCACTAGAGCTGAATGATCAAAGTTGTTTTCAAGGTCTCTTTGAGTTCTGTGGGTTTACTCTTGGCAAAAGAAATATAGGATTGTACTGGTAGTCTAGAATGAAAAGAAACAGTCCAGTCCTGCTTATAAATGAAAAGTTGGATCATGAGGGAGATATTAAAATGTGAATAGAAAAAGCAATATCCACCTTCATAAAAGAATATGACATATGTTATGTAGCAGAGATCTAACTCTCGCTACAAAGATCTGAATAGTGAGATGTTACATATTCCCAGTGTTGCTATATGGAGTTGAAGCTTGGACATTGACTAAAAGCATCTGAAAGAAAAATTGAAGCTTTTGAAATGTGGATCTACAGACGGATCTATTTATTTATTTATTTATTTATTTATCACGCTTATATACCGCCCACTCAGGTACAACCCAACTCAGGGCGGTTTACATAGCGGACAGTAAATACATAAAAGACACATGATAAAAAAGTTAAAAGTTTTAAAAAAAACCACCCCTAAAAGGGGTGCTACGAATATCATGGGCTGACCATATGAGTAAAGTAGAAGTGTTGCACCAGATGGATAAAGAACAAGAACTGTTTAAGTTCACTAAACAAAACAAAAAAGCTCCACTACTTTGAGTATATCATGAAGAATGGTATAATGTATAGAATACTCCAACTCATTATGCAAGGGAAGATCCTTGGGAAGAGAGGCCCTGGACATAGACGGACCTCATGGCTGAAGAACCTGAGAGACTAGTGTGGAATGTCCTCAGAAGAATTGTTCCAAGGAGTTAAAAAGAGGAAGACAACCACCATGATGATAGCCAATATTCAGAATGTATAAAACACATGAAGAAGTCCAGTCATAAGCCACTTTATTCTTGCTTGGTTCAGGAATGTCTGATCAGATATCCCACTATGGTAATGGAGTAGACAGTACAGCCAGTGACTCAATGTCGAGTGTTGGGCAGCAGTAAATAACCAGACTTCTTAAAGAGACCAATGGCTACAGGCAAATGAGCCTCTTTAGCTGGGGTGATGGTCCCCTCAGTGGAGGAAATGCCACTGGAAACCACTATATTTGGCCCAACGGCAAAATGAGCAGAGGAGGAACTCTAATTCTCATGGCAGAAGAGGCCATGCCAGATGCACTAGCCTTGAAGGCACACCTTGTCCATATCCTTATGGCTGCAGCAGTCCTTTGCAGTCTCAGTGTTAAATCCTGCATATCTCATTTCATATGTGCCACAGGAGATGGCTCTGTGACCATAGTGTGTGGGTCAGTTCATGGCAAACTGGGATCCACCTTAAACAAATTCACACCAATGGCATTTTTCCTGCTTCAGGAAAAAAATACATTCTTGGATACGAGTTGCAGCTCCCACACAGCTGCTGGTTCAGGAGAACTCTGTTCCTGGGAAACATACATTTAGGGATCCACCCTAAGAGTGTGAGCTAGAAATAAATTTCATCCATTATGAACTTAGAGATACTACTACAGGGATAAGGGAAAATATTGTATCTGATTGTTTGGCTGATCTTTGTAAATATTGACTGAGAATGATGACCTTGTTGCTTCAATCATGTGGTGCTGCCTTACTAGACTGTAAAGATTTCTAATATGGGAGAAGGAGAGCTTGGAAATGTTGCCTCTTTGGACCACAGATCCCACCATTCCTTAACCATGTCGGAGTTCTGGTTAAAAAATGATTAAATGTTTCAAGCTATGATGTGAAACAATTTGAACAATGAATTGATATATTCTAACCAAGAAAGGGAGAAATGCTAAAAGTCCTGTCAGGGCTCCAGGTCGACTTCCAAGAACAGTAAAATGAATACCCAGCATGTTGAGGGCAGAAGTGCTAATTACAGTACCTTGCAAACTACCCAGAGAGAGTTCTAAGCACTTTTGGTCCATATCGAGCTCTAACAGCTATTACTATTGCTATTACTAACAGTATCGGTAGATTTTCTGTTTAAAACTGGTAATCTATTACAATTTGTGGAATGAGTAGGGGGTTGACTCCAAACCAAAATTGTGGGTAACATTCAATTCATGAGCTGTCAACAGAAGCAGTCAATTTTAACTGTGAAATTTGATAACTTTTCCACTCCAGTATGAAAATGTAACTTAGCTAATAGTGTATCTACACATTATTTGAAAGTATTTGCCAGGAAATAAGAAAAGAAACATTTGTTTTAGAAGTATGTACTTGTTTTACAAATTCTTCTCATCATCATTGATTTCCCCCTCTCATCTTTAAGTTGTGATTACAGTCATGTCTTTCACATAACCATTTCATTTTTATGGCAGTCACACTCTACAATGGCATGTCAATGTCCAGTATCCTCCTCAAATCCCTACCAATGATTTTATAGGGTTCAATGTAAGATGAGTCACTTACTTCATTTTCCTCCTCTCTTCATTTGGCAACACTAATTAGTTTGTCAGAGAAGCATTTACACAATATATGGCATAATAATAAAGTTTGTCCTTCTTCTAAATGCATGCAGGCAAGACTTGGTGAAGTGTGAAGCTGAAGTGACTATCCTTGGAATAACTACAGAGAAAAGTATACCCAGCAACCATTGGTCATCTTTAATTTGGCAGACAACAGGACCCCTATTTATAGGTGGCTTACCACATCATTATGCAAGAAAGCAGGTACTAAATGTTATATGATGCTCTGTTCTAGGAGCTTACTGACTAAAACCATTTAAAGGTAGTTTGGCTTCAGTGGGTTGTTTCCAGTGTTGTGTTGTGTTTTGTTTTGTTTTGTTTTGTTGTTGTTGTTGTTTCATACTAAGGTTGATACTGAAATAGATGGTTCAAGGGGGTGATGCTGAATGGATGAAAAAGCAAGAGTTTCCACTATTCCTACTATTATTGTCTGGTTTTGTTGAGGTGTGTGTCTTCTCATAAGTTCAAAGTAAAATAATCACAGTTTAGTTGTGTTAACGTCTAGTGAGAATTCAAGCTTTACTTTATTTAGAATGTAAACTGACCTTTTCCAATCCTGTGGCCACTGATGCATTTTCCAAATTTACTGTTATATTGAATGCAGCACTTTCACAGCATCATTTTTGTCTTGCTGGTGGCCCACAGTATTTGTAAAGCTCACCTCCAATATCACATTTTGCATGGATCAATTAATTTCCTCCTGTCAGTTTTCTTCATTGTCCAACTATCAGATCCCTTATCAGTACTTGAGAATACTACTAAGAGAACATAAACATAGTAGAATCGGAACCCCACCGCCACCCCCCCAAAAAATCTGGTTTCTTCACTCTATGGCTTCATCTTTTGCTTGCCAAAGGCTTTGGATCCTCCAGAGCCTCCCACCAGTGGAAGAGGGACATGATTTTTAGAGATGGAACTTTTGTGTTTCAAGGACCTCCACTCACATATGTCAGCTGAACACCCCTTCCCTGGCAAGGCTGAATTATAGGAGTGAAAATCTTCAAACCAGAAGGAAGTAGAGCAACACTCTCACCTCCCTGCTGTTCTCACCCCAATTCTGTTGAGCAAGAAAAAAGCACCCCACAAAAGTATGTGAGTAACAAACATTTCCTACAATTCACAAAGGTTTGAGAGGATGTGTTCCAACCTTGGTTGCCTGCATAAAAAGTATGAGGAGGTGAACAGCAGGGAAATGACAGAACTACGCTATCTTCTGCTGGTTTAAGGACTTTTGCTCCCATAATTCAGCCTGGAGAGTGCTCACCAATTTATGGGAGTGGAAGACCTTCAAATACAAAAATCCATCCCTATATATGGTTTCAATCATCCTCTATTATCCCTACAGCCCCTTTCTATGTCCACACACATATCTTTGGGACAGTTTTTGAGATCTACAGCTGGAAAGGCGATACAGCCCAAAAAAAGGTCTTTCCACCTCAACTGGTATGTGTATTCCCTTATCAGTGCTCCTCTCAAAGGAACCAAAAAACCAAGTCCACAAACATTTTCAGATTTACTTCACTGTGGTGATGCCTATCTTTTCCACACATCTTGGTAGGAATATTCACACTACAGATATATTCTATACATAGCCATCTGAAGATCAGTATTTTTAAATTGAAGGTTAAACTTAAATAGAATTTGCTTTGACATTTGTGTGTTTGTGAAGCCAAAAGTAATTGGACTTCGTGTATAAGCTTATCATAAACTTTTGGTTGAAGGCTTGCTGTTTGTTTTGTATGTCAATACATGAACTCCTTAAAATGTGATGGATGGAAGCCATTCTGTTGTCATTTAGTTGGCTGAAAAATATTTGCAGGACAATCTTTTACACAGTTACTCAGAAATATGCCTTGATTTTAGTGGGACTTAATGTCCACATAGACGAATATAGAGTTGCAGCTTAAGTGAAATTTCCAGACAAGTTGAAAAGAAATATTATTGGCTGTTATCATAGTTCTGCTTCCACAGGCTGAACAAGAAATTGGTAAAAAAAACAATAATCTACAAATGCTACTATGCAGAAGTATAGTATAGCGAATAAGTCTGCAATTGTTTCCTGCTTTCCCTTGACAGTGTGAAACATTTTATTTGGAAGGATTTAACAAATTTAGGGTAATTGTTTATGCTTCAGTTTAAGCTATTACTAATAAAGCTACATTTTATGCAAATGAAAATGGTTACTAAGAACAAGACTAAAGATTCAAGTTTGGGATAAAATGTTCATGTATTACAAATACAGAAAAGATGCATATTTATCTGAGGATATCTGGCCTATTATGGTGTTGTTTTAAGGTCATAGAAATATGTCGCTCTATTTTTCTTTCTTTAAAGGGAAAGATAAAGGTTTGCCTTGCTCGAAAGCCAGTCGTACCCGACTCTATGGTTCAGTGGTCATCGCTGTTTCAAAGCCGAAGAGCCAGCGCTGTCTGCTTCTGCAGACATTTCCGTGGTCATGTGGCAGGCATGACTAGACACCAGAGCACATAGAATGCTGTTTACCTTCCCACCAAAGTGGTCCTTATTTATCTACTGTACTTGCAATTTCTTGCTTTTGAACTGCTAGGTTGGCAGGAGCTGGGACAAAGGTGGGAGCTCATTCCGTCCAGCAGTACTAGGGAATCAAAGTGCTGACCTGCTGCCTTCCAGTCAGGTCTTAGTCACTTGAGCCACTGCAGTCCCTTTCTTTACTTGATATGATATTTTTATGTTGTTGTTCAGTTGCAGAGTCGAGTCCAACCATTCGTGACCCACACCAGGTTTCTCTGTCTTCTGCCATCCTCCAGAGTCTGTCCAGATTCATGCCCACCATGTCAAAGAGACTATCAAGCCATCTCATCCTCTGCTGTTCCTTTATTCCTTTGCATTTCAGCTTTTGTAGCACCAGGGTCTTCTCCAGGGAGACCTCTCTTCTCATTTGTTGACCATATTATTTGAGCTTCAGCTTCAGCTTCAGTCTCTGTCCTACCAAGGAACAGTCAAGGTTGATCTTCTTTCTCCTTGCAGTCCAGGGGACTCTCAAGAGTCTTCTCCAGCACCACAGTTCAAAGGTGTCCATTCTTCTGCGCTCAGCCTTCCTTATGGTCCAGTTCATTACTACTGGGAATATCATTGCTTTGACTATGCGGACTTTTGTTAGCAGGGTGATGTCTCTACTTTTTTTTAATTCTGCCTAGGTTTGTCATAGCTTGCCTCCCAAGAAGTAAGTGTATTTTTATTTCATGGTTGCAATCACCGTCTGCAGTGATCTTGGGGTCCAAAAAAGGGAAGCCTGTCACTCCTTCCATTTCTTTCCCTTCTGTTTGCCAGGGAGTGATGGGGCTTTTTGGATCTTCTTCACTTTCTGCCATTAGCGTGGTGTCATCTGCATATATGAGGTAGTTGATATTTCTCCCAGTAATCTTAATTCCAGTTTGTGATTCATCCAGCCCTGCATTATGCATGATGTGCTCTGCATATAAGTTAAATAAGCAGGGTGACGGTGTACAACCTTGTTGTACTCCTTTTCCTATTCTAAACTAATCAGTTGTTGCATATCCATTCCTAACTGTCACTCTTTGACTGGCATATAGGATTCTGGTTCTCCTATATCTTTAAAGACTTGCCACAGTTTGTTGTGATCCACACAATCAAAGGCTTTAGCATAGTCAATGAAGCAGAAGTAGATGTTTATCTGGTACTCTCTTGCGTTCTTCATAATCCAGCAAATGTTGGCAATTTGGTCTCTGGTTCACATGCCTCTTCAGAACCCAGCTTGTACTTCTGGTAGTTCTTGAGCCACATACTGCTGAAGCCTAGCTTTTAGGATCTTGAGCATGACCTTGCTAGCATGTGAGATGAGTGCAGTTGTATGATGCCTCCATCCATAGCTCCTTAGGCACTCTGTCTATCACGTCAAATCCCTTAAAACAAGGGTCCTCAACCTTTTTAAGCCAGGGGATGGATCAAGCCCCCTCAGACTGTTGGCAGGCTGGATAGGTACTGCCAGCGCCACCGCTGGTGCCAGTGTGGGTGGAGTGGTGGGGGCTCAGGGTGGTCTTGTCACTGCCAAAGGTAGTGGTGGCAGCGGCAGCAGTGGGACCACCCTGAGCCCCCACCACTCCACCCACATTGCCATCAGTAGCAGCAGTGGGACCACCCTGAGACACCCACCACTCCCCACCTACCACCACACTACCCACCCCCGAGCCACCCACCACTCTCCCCACCCACCACTTCCCTGGAGGAGCTGCATGGCACCAAATCATCGGGCCTGTGACC
Source organism: Bradypodion pumilum (assembly GCA_035047305.1). NCBI lineage: Eukaryota > Metazoa > Chordata > Lepidosauria > Squamata > Chamaeleonidae > Bradypodion > Bradypodion pumilum. Next base: position 173,623,079 of record JAWDJD010000001.1, on the reverse strand, counting down.
TCACTCCAGCTGCTGCTTCCACTTCCACTGCCACCGCCTCAATCCTTGTCTCCTCCACTTGGCTTGGTGTGCCCCTAACAGCGCTCCATAGGAGGGTGGATGTTGTAAGCCTTACAACAACAACCCTTTTATGGAGCACCGTTAGGGACATGCCATGCCAAGCCAAGCCAAGCAGAGAAAAAAAGGATTGAGACAGCAGCAGTGGCGGAAGCAGCGGCTGGAGCAAGGTCGTTGGCTGGCTGAGTTGATGCCATGGGCCAGATCCAGCCTGTGGGTCATAGGTTGAAAACCTCTGTCTTAAACCTTCTTCACCTCCACTATTTATTTGTAAGGAATGTGATTTATGTCATACTTGAATGGTCTAATGGTTTTCCGACTTTCTTCATTCTAAATTTGAATTTTGCAATCAGTAGCATATGATCTGACCTACAGTCAACTTCAGGTCTCATTTTTCCTGATTGTATAGAGCATCTCCATCTTTGACTGCAAAGTACATAATCAATCTGATTTTGGTGTTGGCCATCTGGTGATGTCTATGTGTAATCACCTCTTAGGTTGTCAGAAAAGAGTGTTTGCTATGACCAATGCATTCCCTTGGGTGGGAAACTCTATTAGCCTTTGCCCTGCTTCATTTTGTACTCCAAGGGCAAACTTGTCTGTTATTCCAGTTGCCTTTTGGTTTCCTACTTTGGCATTCCATTCCGCTATGATGATATGGACATCTTTTTTGTGTCAATTCTAGAAGGTGTTGTAGATCTTCATAGAACTGGTTGCTTTTAACCTCTTCTGCAGCAGTGGTTGGGTATAGACTTGGATTACTGTGGTGTTGAATGGTTTGCTTTGGATTTGGATGGAGATAATTCTGTCGTTTTTGAGATTACAGCTTTCTGAACCACATTCAGGCATACTCTGGACAATGGCAACCTTGTTGTGCTGCTAATCTTTCTCACACTAGGTCAGGTGAGAGGAACTGTGGAATGAATTCACCAAAAGGTGGCTTCATCTTGGCAGTTTAAAGATTGACCTAGACAAAAGAAGATGAATAGGCCTACTCTAGATACAACATACTGTGCTGGATATCAGCCACTGAAAATGAGGAAGAAGCACGTGTTAATAAGCAGTCTGAGCAATGCCCTGTAAAAAAAGGAAAAACAAACTGTATTCTCATTTCTGCTGGTTATTATGAGAGTTAAAAAGAGTTAGAAAGACCAAATGCCTTAGTTTATTGGAGTAGAAAACAGGTTAGCCATTGAAGCCACAAAATATGGCAGGACACCGGGCAAACCTTTTAAAATAAGTTCTACAAGAGATTGAAATATTCCGAGGGCCGCATTCACCCTGAATTGTAGCCGAGTTACCTTAAATGCCCCCCTATGCGTTACTATGGTCTGGGTTATGGCAGCAGCAGGAGACACAGTCAATTGTTGGTAAGCCTGGGCAAGGTCAAGTTTTGCGAAGCAATTTCCTCCATGCAAGGAGGCAAGAAGGTGGCTTACCACGGGCACAGGATATGCATTCAGGCGAATAGCTTTATTGATGGTACACTTGTAGTCAGCACATATCCTGACCTCCCTGTTACTTTTCAAACCAGTCACGATTGGTGTCTCCCACTCTGCGGAGTCCACTGGCACTAGGATGCCCTGCCCCACCAGTTTCTCCAGCTCGGCTTCTATCTTCTCCTTTAAAGCAAAGGATACCCAGCGTGGCTTCATCCGGATGGGGTGGACGGTTGGGTCAAGCTCAAAGTCCACAGGGGGTCCTTTGTATAACCCTAAACCGTTTTTGAACACCTCAGGATGTGCAGCACAAACGCCCCGGATTGGGTCAGCGTCTATTGAGTGAATGCCAGAAAGCTGGATTCCCAGGGGCCTAAAGCATTGGGTCCCAATAAGACAGTTAGTGCCCTGCTTAACTACAAACAATGGAAAGGAGGTGCGAATGTTTTTGAATTTGACCAAGAAATTTCCCACCCCCAGGACTGGGATCTGGCAACCTTGCACATCCTGGAGGGAAGTTTTAAAAGATTTGAGTTTGGGCCGAGAGGCAGGGGGAATTCTCAAAAACTCCCACTGTGGGATTATGGAAAATTTAGTACCTGAATTCACCTCCATCTTGAAGGGGACATCCTGCATGCTCAGGTCTGCGAAGAAACGCTTGCTGACGATGCCCACTTGGCACGGCTCAGGCTCTGGTGACACTTTGGTGATGGACGTTTTGTGGTGATGACTCTTCTTGGACTCAGGTGCTAGAGTTCTTTGCTTTTGCTGTCATCATACTTTAGCAATGTGCCCTCGTCGCCCACAGTTGTGGCATTCTGCGGTGCAGAAGGGGTACTTCCTGCTGTCATGCTGGGCTCCGCAGCCATCACACTTGCAAAAGAATTTCTTCTCCCAATCGTCACGGTGCTCTCGGTGTTTTCGTCGGACCACTCAAACTTCTCCCTCTGCATCGCTGGACTCCGATTAAGAGGTGGAACCAGGCGATGCTGAGGAGGATGAAGATGAATTTTGCTGAGCTTGCACAGCTGAGTCGGTGGCACTGGTGGTGGAGTGGCGATGCCAGAAAAGCTTGATGCCAGACCGTGCAGCCTTAGATGCTACCGCCTCTTCTAGGACAGCCTTGAAAGTTAGCGTCTTCCTGATCATGAGGTGACATTGAGCATCTTCGTCCCTCATACCAGCCAGCAGACGGTCCCAGAGTGCTTCTTCAATGTCGTCCCACTTGCATGGGGCGGCAGCAATGCACAGAGCGGCGGCGTAGTCTGCAATGGACTCCCCAGGTCGCTGCTCCCTTCTGTGGAAGGCCACCCTGGCCAGGAAGGTCGAGACCTCTGGCTGCAGGTGTTTCCGCAGTGTGGACATGATTTCTGCGAGCGGCACCACATCCATGTCCCTTGGGAGAACGAGGTGGGTTGCCAGCTCAAGCGTTTCAGAACCGCACTGAGCAAGGAAACAGGAGCGGTTCTGGTCTTCGTCGGTGATCTTCTGCGAGGCCATTGCGTGGCGGAATTGGGGTTCGTATGTTGCCCATTTCTCTGGATGCGCTGGATCAAATGGGCCAATGTTGCTGCCATGTGGGGACGCCATCCCACCTTTGTCGCCAGTTTCGTGTTCAGAGAATGAAGAAGCAGACGAGTGAAGTATTGAAATTCAGCTCTTTATTAGTGGGGTTTGAACACAGTTTGGATGGGGCAAAACTCGGACTTATATACACTATAAACAGTAACGGTAACAATAATACAACAAGCCCATTGGCTAACAGAGTGTGCACATTTTCGATCCACTTATTTGCATAAGAATAGATACATGAGAAAACACAATTAACATACATAACACATCCCAACAAGAATGAGAAGATACTTAACTGATTCCGTTACAATCATTATTTCTGTACCTCCTTTAACCCAGTTTCTGAATCATGCCTCACATAACTCACTGTTAATTTACTCTTCAAACACTGACTGGAATCCTATTTTCTTAGTACAGTAAGGCACAAGGAAAGCAGGCTACTGATTCAGTAGATTTTTGGACCCAGAAGCCCAAGTCAGCAATCCTGCTTATCAGGGCTTCTGGGAATTGAATTCCAAGAACAGCTGGAGTGCCAAGGGTAGCCATCACTGAGCTATGCCTGTACTGACCTTCTAAAAAACAAGTTCAGCAAATGCACTAGCTTTAGCTTGGAAAAACCTTCCTTGCCTCTATCACAGTTGAGGCATCTAAATACAAAGATACATCCAGAAACACGGAGCGATTTTGCATAGGAAGACTTTAACAGGAGGAGGATGAGTTCCAGGATCAGCCAAACAGTCTGCAGGCTATATATATAAACACCAAATCATGATAGGTTCTATTAGCCCTGTTCAGGTGCTCTGGAATCAAACACATAAACAATGAATGGTGCAATATTGTGTAGCTTCATCCATAATACTGCAGCACCTCCCAAACAGTGTGTCCATAAAACTGTCCAGGAGAGAAATGGCATTACTATGGCTTTTTCTGGTGGTGCAGTGGTTAAACTGCTGTACTGCAACCAAAATGTTATGAGTTCAATCCAGACAGGATGCAAAGTTGACTCAGATTTCCATCCTCCAAGGTTGGTAAAATGTACCAGTATGTTTGGAGCAAAATGCTAATTAACTTGTGAACAGCCCAGAGAATGCACTAAGAACAACGGAGCGCTAAAGGTAAAGGTCACCCTTGCTCAAAAGCCAGTCATATCCGACTCTAGGATCCAGTCCTCATCTCTGTTACATAGCCGAAGAGCTAGTGCTGTCTGCTTCTGCAGATATTTCCATGGTCATGTGGCAGGTATGACTAGACACCAGAGCATACAGAAAGCTGTTTACCATCCCACAGAAGTGTTCCCTATATATCTACTTGCAATTTCTTGCTTTCAAACTGCTAGGTTGGCAGGAGCTGGGACAGAGACAGTCACTCAATCCGTCATGCAGTATACAGGTATTGAACTTCAGTCAGCATCTTAACCACCTGAGCTACTGCAGTCCCACTTGAGTGTAATTGCTATTTTGCTTACAGAAAAGCTAGTGCATAAAACAACATACAGTACACCTCCTTTCTATAGACAGGCACACTGCATGCAGACTCTGAGGTCAAGGCTAGGCAATGTGGCCTCACCTTCTGCCTCACACAATTGCCTCAGCAGATACCTCAAATGTGTTTTTTTAAAAAGGCTTTGGTGGCTTCCAACTCCATTTGTGTTTCCATGCCCAATGCCATGCTCTGTTTTTTTCATGCACAATCTCCACACCTTTCCAGGGGTCTCAGACCAACTAGCACATCTAATTAAAAGGCTGAACAGGCACACATAGTTATTTCCAGTGGAGAGTTGTGCAACGAAGTTAAACCCTCAAGTACACAGAGGAACATTTTGTAAACAAAGTGCATGTAGACTTATCCCCTCCATTTCTAACTAAGCTGTCGCTAGGTGAATGCTGTGACAAAAGGGGAACTTAGTTGTGGGGGATTTCTTATTTGCTTGGTGGACCAGCTTCCAAGAGGCCATCAATATCCTAAATGTAAAGCAGTGTAGTCACAGATTTTTATGCAAATTGGTGAACTCTTCTTTTGATAGTCTCATCTCTCCCTGCCCCCTTATTCCAGCTGGGATGTATAAGTCACCTTCCAAACAAACATCCTCATTATAAATGGCCTTGGATGTTTTCCTGAACTGTCCTGTTGCTTCACTTTCAGGCAAAAATTAGGACTGTAGCACCTGTTCTTGTCTCATTAAAGTTTTGTGCCTTTAGTTTCATTACAAACTGTAATTATGCTGAGGGAACATCTTTTTCATCTATAGAGGAGAAATATGAAATAATGACAAGTGATATCTTCAGTGCTATAATAATAATAAGCCCAGAAGTATAAATTACTGACGCAATTACAGCAGCACAAATAACACCATTAATGCAATCAACTGTTAGAGTGAGTATTTGACAACAACATTTAATCTTTCTTCAAGTGCACCTATTTTACGTTCCCCAGACCACAATGCAGCCTAATTAAGCAATTAATGATACTTTAGTTACCATATTTTAGTTAGGTAATTGCACTGGAATTCCAGAATTCAGTTATAAGGCATAATGTATTTTGCCCTTTTTTTCATATTAGCATTTATCCTTGTGCATTTTCATTTCAAATGATAGCTTGGTTGCATTTGTTTGTTTTCAGAGCCACGACACAACCTTCTGATTTCCTGTGCATGTTCTTCTTCTTCTTCTTCCATTTCGACTTGTATGCTGCCCCACTCGCGATGCGACTCTGGGCAGCTAACAAAGAAATAGAGTATCACAAATTACAGTTACAAAGTATCACATTAACACAATATAAAAAACATTTCAAAAACAATACATATTTCTAGAGCAATACACATTCCAAAGCAATACATGGGGGTGGGGGTGGGGATACATTCAAAAACCTCAGACTTGTGCACTTCCCTCCTGGCTGAACGGCCGAGGGGAAAAGTCTGGCAGCAATGACAGCGGTGGCATTCTTATAGCCGGCCGGCCGTGCCGCACAGCTGTTCCTTCTTTCCCTCAAGGCCGGGGCTGGCCAAGGGAAGAGTCCAATGGTGGCGTCGGCAGCATCGGCGTTCATATATCCGGCCGGCTGCTCCACACAGCTGGTTCTTCTTTCCCTCCAAATAATAATGAGCAAAGGTAGCTATTAAACCACAGTTACAATGAGGATTTGTTGCTGGGTGACAAAAGTTATAAAAACTGGTTTCAAATATTAATGCCCTCATGTGACCAAAAAACCCTTCTATTTTGTTTTTCTACTGAAAACTCTTCTACTGTTCTGTACTTTCTAAGTCACCTATCAGTATTTGCAAATAGTTTCCCATGTCGGTTGCTCAGATCACATAGTCATTGCCCAATTGTTACCAGTGGGAGCTCCACTGGAAAAAGGCAAAACCCAAACGTTCATTGCCAAATAATGCCTTTAAGAGATCCCCTTTTATGTCATCCATCCAAGGAAGACAAATCTTTCCATTCTGTTTACCTGGGACATCAAATATGGAAACAAGATTTTACTGTCTCCCAATTGGCCCATTTCAAAAGAGAAGCAATTCAATTTGCCAAATAAGGACTGAGGTAAGCTCCTGTTACAATAAAGGAGCAATCATTCCTCTTAAAGGAACTCTGCTTCTAGACCAGGGCCTTGCAACCCCTGGCCCACAGGCCTAATCTGGTCCATGCATCTCATTAATCGGGCCCTTGGAGAAAACATGGGCACCTCTAAACCTGCCCCCCACCACCAGAAGTTCAAAAATATCACTTACTGCGGTGGCAGTAGCAATTGTGTCATCTTTCCAGCTTCTTGCACAGCCTCCGCTGCTCCCCAAGGTGGTGGGAGGCTTTTTGGAGCATAATCACTCCATTTTGGGCTCTTTTTTTGCTGTGTACCCGCTGTGTTTCAGTTGCTAGAATGCACCACTGGGTGTCTTCCAGTGCCAGGTGGAGCTTGCATCAGTGGCTGGGTTCTCAGCACGGAACCAGGAAGTCGCTCAGTAACATGTTCTAGCAGCCAGAATGCAGTGGGTACATGGCAAAAAAAGCCCAAAACAGAGCAATTATACTCCGAAAAACCTCCCACCACAGTGGGGAGTGCTGGAGGCTGTGCAAGAAGCTGGAGAGACAGTGTGATTGCCACTGCTGCCACTGATGTTGATGAAAACACAAGTCCATGGAGTATTCATGCCTCCGGCCCAGGGCTGTAGCCAGGGGGCAGGGGGAGTCAAGAAGCTAACAGCCCACCCCGCAACCCACCCTGGGATGCCAATGTCATATATGTGAGTGTGACATTGTTGCCCCTCCTGAAAATGTTTTGCCCCTCCTAAACCACCCCAAACCTAGAATCCTGGCTATGGCATTGCTATGTCCCCTGGGAATGTGTGTTGGGGGTGGGTCCAGCCCCTGGTGGCAAAATGCTGCGAACCCCTATTCTCAATGGGAAATCTATATTTTGTCTCTCATTGTGAGGTCCTAAAGTGCAAGTTCTTGCTTCAGAGTCAGATTGTTCTAGATCAGCTATTCCAAATTTGTGTAAGGCCATAATTCTTGTGCTAGCTGGGAATGGTGGAAAATGTCATGCAGTATAACTGGAGAGCATCATGTTTAAGAGTGCTTGCTTAGACCAGTGATTGCAAACCTTGGCACTCCAGGTGTTCTTGGACTTCAATTCCCAGAAGCCCAAGTCAGCTGATCAGGGCTTCTGGGAAATGAAGTTCCAGAACAGCTGGAGTGCGAAAGTTAGCAAGCACTGGCCTAGACTATTCACTACAGATCATATCCTTTGCTGATTTTTTTGCCAAATTGCAGAATTTATACTAGAGTTGAGGAAAGTTAATTTTTGGACCATAGGGCCTAGAATTTCCCATCCAGTATGACCAGTGGCTACACCTATATGAGTATTCTGAGAATCAGAGTCCTGAAATGCATCTTTTCCAAGATCTGATTAAGAGTAACAGAAGAAAGACTACTGGAAGCTTGGATGCAAATACAGTAAAACCCCTACTTACATAAAAAGTCAGTTCCGTAGGCTTTTGCTTAAATCATTTTTTTATGTAACTTGAATGAAACTCATAGGAAAAATGAAATTTTTATGTAAATTGAAGCAAACTCATAGGGAAATGAATTTTTACGTACAGTAACTTGAAGCAAACACATAGGAAATCGTGTTACATAAATTGGGACATTTATGTAAATCGGAACATGGTTTTAGCACACAAATTATGTAAGTCGAATTTTATGTAACTCGAGGCATATGTAAGTCAGGGTTTTACTGTAATTTGTGATGAATTAATTAACTAAAAACTAGATTAATGTAAATTAAATTAATGTGAAATATGTTTCCCATTCCACTGCTCTTTTACCCTCTGTGACCCATTAGGAAAATCAGATTGCATTGGAAAATCCAATATTTTGCCCAAAAGTTAAACTTTTTTTTTTGCTCTGATTTGTAATGGTAAAAAAATAATGGTAGAATCCTGAAGGGGGGAAACTAATAAATTGATAGTGGGGGAAATTACATTAAATTTATGTGGAATTTTTTTTTTTTTAAAAAAACCTCACCCCAATGCATTACAGTGGAACATATAGACCACTGTCCTGTGTTTAAAATAGAAAGTGAAAGAGGGACAGCTTCAGTAGAGAGACTGCTGAAGAGAAAACTGATTAGAATAAGATAATGCTGCTAGTTTTGTACTAACACACAAAGAAGGCCAAGCAGCGAATGCTCTCTTGATTGTTGCACAAACTTTGCAAGGTCTCATTCTGAGCTATGAACCAGGAATGGTTCACTATATGACCCCACCTTTGAAAACAGTCTCATGTAACTGGTTGGCTTCCAGGACTTGGCAGAGGTGAAGGGCAAACTGTCTAAATACACCAGTAACCATGCAATGATGGTGGGCTAACATTTGGCCAAACACCACCCACATCTTCACATAACGGGCTAAAAGAGAGGCCGCTGGATAAATTTTAACTCAGGGTGTGTTAGAGTCTCTGCTTCTGTGAACCTAAACACATACCTTTCAAGTATCCCGTTTTGCCTGGGAAACCCCCAAAATTTAGAGCCCCTCTTTCCACCATCACATATTTTTTTTATAATTTCCCATATTTTTTTAAAAAAAATCCAGAGGCATGTAAATCTCCCATATATTATTGTGTTATATCTTTATTCATGAGGTGTGCAGCTCATACCAGAGCAGAGGAGAGTTGGGCTCCCCCTGGTGGCGGAAGAACCACCCCATAGGCATGACTGTTTTCTCTCATGGCTTACTTTTTTTGTAATAATTCTATTCTAAATTCCCCCCTATTTTCCCCCTATTCGACTGCATTTCATATTTAAGAGAAAACCATGGAAGTATCCTGTTTATACTGTATGCAAATATACTTGAAACCGATTGGCTTATTGACTTCCCTTTAACACCCTCTTTCCCAGGAGAGATGGCTTCAAGTATATTTGCATACAATATAAACAGCATACTTCCATGGTTTTCTCTTAAATACAGAGTTTTTAAAAATGAATTGAGGCACAAAAAGCTAAGGCAGTAGACAATTAACTGATTAAAATGTAAAAAACATAATATGAAATGCAGTCGAATAGGTTGAGAATAGGGGGAGATTTAGAATAGAATTATTTCAGTAAACCTGGCTTGCTGGCTGCCTTTTTCCCTGTGAGGGGAAACAGTCATGCCTATGGGGTGGTTCTTCCACTACCAGGGGAATTCAACATTCCTCTCTGTGGCTCCTCCTCTTCTAGGCTCTTGGATGTGCCTAGATTTTGGGGAGCAAGGGGTGTGGCCTGGGAGAGAAGGGTGTGGCCTAACATTTCCCTTATTTTCATGTCCAAAACTTGACAGGTATGTAAACAAAAAGCTCACCATTCAAGACTTCTCACCTCCATGTTAATTCCATCACAATTCACACTGTCCACTCCAAGCTATCTAAGGAGATAGAGATGCTGGTCCTGGTAATGTTGACACATATTGACCTATACAGCGAAGGCAGCCCAGAGCAATTTCCTCAAAGCAGTGAAATCATGCTGAGCTTCACCATTCACAAGCAGAGCAAGGAGCAGATAAGGACATTTTAAAAATAATATCAAAATGTCAGCACTGTAGTTTTTAAATCTCTCTGCAAACACAGAAATTGAAAACATCCCACTTGTGTACAATAGGCATAGCAGAGAAGGCTTATTTGATTTTTTAGTGTATGGCCTTTTAATGAAGCACAAGAAGTAGACACATAGTTCTGAACTCACCCACCCATTAGTCAATGTTACCATACATACAATTTCCATGTTTTAGAAGGTATTCAATTTTTCTGAATTTTAATTCAAAAACAACACAGATTAAGAAAATAATTAGACACTTGATCTTTATTTTGTCACAAGCAAATTTTTGTGTCACAAACTAAATGAACACAAATGATTTTACTTCATGATTTTGAATTGCATGTTTTCATTTTGCTGCAGGTGATGGTTTGTTTTAAGAGAGGCAGGTTTGAGACACGTTCATGAAGAGACACATTTGCTGTGAAGAATAAAAATAGTTTTGAGGGTTCTTCCCTCTTCCTTCCTTCATAAAGAGCCAGCTAAGCATAATGTAGTGAAGTGGCACAAAACTATCAGTTTATGGTACGGTTGAAGAGCAGGTGATGTTTTCTTGCAAGGAGTGGGAGAAATGAACAAATCTACCTTGCAACTGATTTTTACAGCAGCTCCATCTTGCTTTTTTGGAGGAGCAAAATGCTGTTGGGTCTGCAGGAATCACTCCAAAAAGTCAATTTACTCTCCATCCCACCTAGGGTTGCCAGTTGGTATCCTAAAGGAGGACATGTCCTCCTTTTCTATAATTTGTCCTCCTGTCCTCCTTTACCTACTGTATGTACATATGAACAAACAGTAGGTAAAGGAGGACAGGATGACAAATTATAGAAAAGGAGGACATGTCCTCCTTTAGGATACCATCTGGCAACCCTAATCCCACCCGCCCAGAATAAAAAACCATGCTAAAATAGCTTCTTAATTGCTACCATAAGGACCATTATGGTGGCTCAAGTGGTTAAGACACTGAATTTGACAAATGGAAAGTCGGAGGACAATTCCCGAGTACTGCACGATGGAGTGAGCTTCTGTCTCTGTCCCAGCTCCTGCCAACCTAACCATTTGAAAGCAAGAAATTGCAAATAGATAAAGTATCACTTTGGTGGGAAGGTATTCTGCGTTCCGAGCACTCCAGTGTTGAGGCATGCCTGCCATGTGTCCACAGAAATGTCTGCAGATGCAGACAGCACTGGCTCTTTGGCTGTAAATAGAGATGAGCACTGAACCCTAGAGTTGGATATGACTGACTTTTGAGCAAGTGTGTCTTTACCTTTACTAAAGTAGAAACAATTGTACCTGATTAGATGGTGCTCTGCTGTTTAAAATGGAGCAATCTCTAAACCATGTATATCTAAATAAGAACTTGTCTACGTATAGGTTATGAAATTTGTGTTAATGAATAACACAACTTTTGTTGTTGTTGTTGAATTGCTTTAGATTGTTTTAAAGTGATTTTATTGATGGTACTGAGGTTTGTTAATATTGTGTGCTGACTAGAACACTAAGATCACTTAATATAGCACTGTCTAGAAATATTTTATCTAGAAATAAATATCTAGAAAGACCAGGCCCCAACTGCCCAGAAACCATCCAGAGGCCTAGGAGGGAGGTGAGTGAAGAATCAGCCCCTCCCTCCCACCCCATCCTAAAACCTGGGTGTAAGGAAGAAAGAGGCAGAGAAAGACCAGGCCCCAACTGCCCAGAAACCATCCAGAGGCCTAGGAGGGAGGTGAGTGAAGAATCAGCCCCTCCCTCCCACCCCATCCCAAAACCTGGGTGTAAGGAAGAAAGAGGCAGAGAAAGACCAGGCCCCAACTGCCCAGTAACCATCCAGAAGCCTAGGAGGGAGGTGAGTGAAGAATCGGCCCCTCCCTCCCACCCCATCCTAAAACCTGGGTGTAAGGAAGAAAGAGGCAGAGAAAGACCAGGCCCCAACTGCCCAGAAACCATCCAGAGGCCTAGGAGGGAGGTGAGTGAAGAATCGGCCCCTCCCTCCCACCCCATCCTAAAACCTGGGTGTAAGGAAGAAAGAGGCAGAGAAGGACACAGGCCCCAACTGCCCAGTAACCATCCAGAGGCCTAGGAGGGAGAAGGTCACCATCCACCACTGCAGCCAGAGGCAGAGGAAGAGGAACAGCTGAGACACAGGGAAAACATCCACTGCCCGCCACTGCGATGCCCCTGGAGCAAGGGACCCAGAGACAACAACCCCACCTGGGGAGTGAGGACACAAGGATAAGTAGCTGATGTGAAAAATGTAGCTGAATTAATATAGCGATTGACATAGAGACTTCATACTGACTTAATATAGCAATTAACATAGAGACTGTGTTTTAGAGTGTGATAATTATGCATGATAATATGTTGTGTAAACTGTTTTAAACTTTTAAAACTGTGATATGATGTATGATGCGAGGAAAAAATTGGCGTAGAAACCGGCAAACCACGCCACAAAGCTTGCCAAGAGAACCCTATGGACCAAAACAAAAGGCAAAACAAAAGGGCAGGCTAGGAGATACAGGATGCTTAACACCTCAGAGGGGAGAAAGGGGATGGACAGGAAAGGGGGAGGGGAAATGCAATGTTGTAAGGAGCAATACTGTATAGGGACATGGAATGTGAGATCAATGAACCAAGGTAAACTGGAAGTGGTAAAAAATGAGATGGAAAGAATAAGCATTGACATCTTGGGAATCAGTGAGCTCAAATGGACAGGGATGGGCGAATTCAGCTCTGGAAACCATCACATCTACTACTGTGGACAAGAAAACCTTAGAAGACATGGAGTAGCCATAATTGTCAATAAAAGAGTGAGAAGAGCAGTAATGGGATACAACCTCAAAAATGACAGAATGATGTCAGTAAGAATTCAGGGCAAACCATTCAATGTTACTGTGATCCAAATATACGCACCAACCACGGGTGCAGATGAAGCCACAGTGGACCAGTTCTATGAGGACTTACAACACCTCATAGAACAAACACCAAGAAATGATGTTCAAATTATTCTAGGAGACTGGAATGCCAAAGTAGGCAATCAAAAAGTGGAGGGAATAACAGGCAGGTTCGGTCTAGGAACACAGAATGAAGCAGGACAAAGATTGATAGAGTTCTGCCAAGAGAACGCACTGGTCATAGCAAACACCCTCTTCCAGCAACACAAGAGGCGACTTTACACATGGACATCACCAGATGGCCAACACCGAAACCAGATTGACTACATACTCTGCAGCCAAAGATGGAGAACCTCCATACAGTCAGCAAAAACAAGACCTGGAGCAGATTGTGGCTCAGATCACAACCTACTGATTGCAAAATTCAGGCTTAGACTAAAGAAAATAGGGAAAACAAAGAGACCAGACAGATATCACCTAGACAGCATCCCTAAAGAATACACGGTGGAGGTGATGAACAGATTCAATGGCTTAGACTCAATAGATAGAGTGCCAGAAGAATTATGGACAGAGATGAGGGACATCATGCAGGAAGCAGCAAAGAAAACCATACCAAAAGAAAAGAAGAGTAAGAAAGCAAAGTGGTTGTCTGATGAGGCTCTTAAAATAGCAGAAGAAAGAAGGAACGCAAAAGTCAAAGGAGAAAGGAAAAAATACAATCATTTGAACACAGAATTTCAAAGAAAAGCAAGGAGAGATAAGGAAAACTATCTAAAAGAACAGTGCAAAGAAATGGAAGAAAACAACAAAAGAGGCAGAACCAGAGATCTTTTCAAAAAAATCCGGGAAATCAAGGGAACATTTAAAGCAAAAATGAACATGATAAGGGACAAAGACGGAAAGGAGCTAGCTGATGCAGAAGAGATTAAGAAAAGATGGAAAGAGTACACAGAGGAACTCTACAAAAAGGAACTCAACACTCCTGATAGTCACAATGATGAAGAAATTGAACCTGAGCCAGACATCCTGGAGAGTGAAGTCAGAAAGGCCCTAAAGAGCACTGCAAACAACAAAGCTAGTGGAGATGATGGTATCCCAGTTGAATTTTTCAAAGCTCTAAAAGATGATGGCATCAAATTACTGCATTCAATATGCCAGCAGATTTGGAAAACAAAACAGTGGCCACAGGACTGGAAAAGATCAGTATATGTTCCAATCCCAAAAAAGGGCAATGCCAAAGAATGTTCAAATTATCGAACAATTGCGCTCATCCCACACGCCAGCAAGGTGATGCTCAAGATAATACAGGATAGACTTCAGCAGCATGTGGAAAGAGAATTACCAGAGGTGCAGGCTGGTTTCAGAAGAGGCAGGGGGACTAGAGACCACATTGCCAACATACGTTGGATCATGGAGAAAACAAAGGAATACCAGAAACAAGTTTATTTTTGCTTTATTGACTACACTAAGGCATTTGATTGTGTGGATCACAACAAGATGTGGCAAGTGATTAAAGAGATGGGAATACCAGAGCACCTCATATGCCTCCTGAGAAATCTGTACATGAACCAAGAAGCAACAGTTAGGACAGAACACGGAATGACAGAGTGGTTTGGAATAGGAAAAGGAGTAAGACAAGGCTGCATTCTGTCACCCTGCTTATTCAACTTATACACAGAGCACATAATGCGCAATGCAGGGATGGAGGAATCACAATATGGGATCAAAATTGCTGGGAGAAACATCAACAATCTGAGATATGCAGACGACACCACCCTAATGGCAGAAAGTGAGGAAGACCTAAAGAATCTCTTGATCGGTGTGAAGGAAGAGAGTGCAAAAGCTGGCTTGAGACTCAATATCAAGAAAACCAAGATAATGGCAACAGGCCCGATCAGTTCCTGGAAAATAGACGGGGAAGAAGTAGAAGCAGTGACAGATTTTACCTTCTTAGGATCTAAGATCACTGCAGATGGAGATTGCAGCCATGAAATAAAGAGGCGGCTGATTCTAGGGAGACAAGCCATGAGAAACCTGGGGAACATAGTGAAAAGCAGAGACATCACCTTGAAAACAAAAATTAGAATAGTCAAAGCAATGGTATTCCCAGTGGTAATGTACGGATGTGAGAGCTGGACAATTAGGAAAGCTGAACGCAGAAGAATAGATGCCTTTGAAATGTGGTGTTGGAGGAGAGTTTTGAGGGTACCTTGGACAGCGAGGAGAACAAATAGGTCAATCTTAGAAGAAATCAACACTGACTGCTCATTGGAAGGTCAAATAGTAAAGATGAGGCTAAAGTACTTTGGGCATCAAATGAGAAGGGAGGACTCACTTGAGAAGGCCGTGATGTTGGGAAAGGTGGAGGGCAAAAGAAGAAGGGGGAGGCCAAGGATGAGATGGATAGATGGTATTGTAGACACAATGGGCACAGAACTGGGAGGACTGAGGGGGATGGTGGAGGACAGAGGCGCCTGGAGAACGATGGTCCATGGGGTCGCAAAGGGTCGGAATCGACTGTGCGACTGAACAACAACAAGAAATATTTTAATTAATTGCAAGCTTAAGTTATGTTAAATGCAAAACCCTTGACAGGATAAACCAAAAGGGTGTATCTCGGTCTCCGTTTCCATAATGAACCACTCCTGGGATCTGCAAACAATGCATAGAGTCTCCAATAACCCACATACAAAATACTGCCCAACAGCTGCCAGAGTCAGTAAGGACTCTGATTTAAAATACAGCCCATCCTTTGAAGAGCAAAATGGAGTGGCTGGCTATTAAGCAGCCTCTTTAGAGCAAACCATGCTTGTCACCTGCTTCTTGTTAACAGAAATCACACTGTGGCTTGCCTGACAGAGACTATTTTTAACTTGTATAGAGACATCTAGTGAATGCTCAAGGAAACAATTCTAGCAAGTTTAAATAAGGAGAAAGCCAAGCCGCTTGCTGCTTTTAGACAGTGAAGTTGAGGGGGGAAAGCTGCCCAGTCTCCTGCTGGCCAGAAATCATTCTGATTGCCAGTGTCCAGATGTGATGTTTCCAGTCTGGGTTTTATTGTAGTATTTTACTCAACGGGATTATAATTGCTTTATACTTTACAAATACAGATCCTCTTGGAGGTTTGAACGAGACGGCTGATGTGCCATCTGAAACTCTTTTTCTGGAGTAAAATGTAAAGGGAGGCACCAAGTTATTACACTTCCACTCTAGTCATAGGAGCACATTTTTAAAAAGCAGAGGGAGCTGAGAAGTAAATAAGGTGACAACCCACAGGACTTTATAAGACACTATCTCTTTCAATTAACATTGCTGAAAAGAGCCAACATAGAATGGCAGGATGTATTGGACAGAGAGTTAAACCTCCATGGCTGGGATGGGAGGGGGAGTGGGTGGGGTGGGGGTGGGCTATTATTTGTTATGACATCTAGCCTACCTAAAATCCACCAGATATATGTAGATATATGCACATCACAATTTACACATGTCCATATATATATTTGCTGTACCTGAACTTGAGTAAACTACACAGATTTGTATATCAGAGAGTAAACAAAAAAAACAAAAGACAAAAATGCTGTGGCACCTTAAAGGCTAACTCCTGTATTTTAATGTTCGCTTCACAGATTTGTGTTATTCTACTAAAAGCTCTACTTGCAAAGAGTCAAAGGCTTCATCTATACAACCAATTTGTTCTTAGCCAATCTCCAGCTTTGCATTTTCTCTTCTATCTCCACGTTTGCCCCTTGGCTTCTGTAAATTCTGGGACCTCATCCCAGTTGTTTG
Organism: Bradypodion pumilum; assembly: GCA_035047305.1. Taxonomy (NCBI): domain Eukaryota; kingdom Metazoa; phylum Chordata; class Lepidosauria; order Squamata; family Chamaeleonidae; genus Bradypodion; species Bradypodion pumilum. The sequence goes on along the minus strand of JAWDJD010000001.1, from coordinate 173,606,272 downwards.
CCTGCCCTTGTATGAGGTTTTAACCTTGGCCAAACCAACAAATTCCCCATCCCTCACAGAAGCTGGACAGCAAACTGATTAGTTCCCTAAGCAACTCAATGTCGATGCCATTATAGCATCTCAGCCAACCTATTTGGGCACTATTGATAAGCTACTGTAATGCATGTTGTAACACTTTCCTGGCATTAACCCATACATTGATGTTAATGTTTATACATTTTAGAAAGAGCTTCCAAGCATGGTCTAGCAAGAAGAAAAGCCCATAGCGATGAAGAGGGAAGCCTCCAAATTAACTCCTTCATTGGTTTGAAATAGCAAGGAGCAGAATGATGTTAAGGTTCAAAATGCATTGGCCATCAGAAACTAGTGAGCTACATTGATCAGGGAGGCACTATGACAAAGTCATCCCCAGAATATACCCGTATAGTATATCAATGGAAGCAACAATTTGTTCTTTAAATTTTTAAAAAAGGGATGTAGGAATATTCTGCCTGGTAGTGACCCGCAAGTACGCTTGCATTTGTAAGAGGGGTGGTAGTGGTAATGAAGGAAGAGGAGGAGAAGGAGAATGATTAGATATTTCAATTTAAAACATTTGGTGAAAATAGACCTTTGTTGCATGTTTAAAGAGCTGTATGGACTAAACAGAAGTGGAACAATCACACTCTTTTTCAATAGCAAATTACAGTCTTTAACTCTGACATCACACACATTTGTTACCATTTTCCTGTACCTTATTTATAATGATTATGTAAACAGAGTCACTTCAAAAGGAGCAATTTCCCTTAAAGTACCCCTCCATCCTATCAGAGAATTGATCCAGTCCAGTCCTATATAGTAGTAGCCCTACAGCTGGCCCAAAAATGTCTAGATTGGGCATGGATCAGGGACTCTTTCCAATATTACTCATATGTCATGGGATCACCAGGAAATAGTTTGCAGTGGATCATTCTACAAGCAGTCCAAAATGGGAGCTATATACCCATGGAGTCACATACTAAGTTATTAATGCCATGCTATGAGCACACTAATAGAACGGGAGGAAATGGAAGCAATGACAGACTTTACCATCTTGGGATCTAAGATCACTGCATATGGTGGTTGCAGCCATGAAATAAAAAGATGGTTACTTCTTGGGAGGCAAACTATGAGAAACCTTGGCAGCATAATAAAAAGTAGAGACGTCACCCTGCCAACAAAAGTTCTCATAGTTAAAACAATGGTCTTCCAAGTAGTAATATATGACTGTAAGAGCTGGACCATAAGGAAGGCTGAGTGCAGAAGAATAGACGCCTTTGAACTGTGGTGCTAGAGAAGACTCTTAAGAGCCCTCTGGACTTCAAGGAGATCAAATCAGCCAATCCTGAAGGAAATCAACCCTGACTGATCATTGGAAGGACAAATACTGAAGCTGAAGCTCAAGTACTTTGGCCACCAAATGAGAAGAGAGGATTCACTTGAGAAGGCCTTGATGATGGGAAATATCAAAGGCAAAAGGGGAAGAGGGCGGCAGAGGATGAGGTGGATGGATGGAATTGTTGATGCGATGGGTGTGGATCTGTCCAGGCTGTGGAGGATGACAGAGGAGCCTGGTGTCCACGAGGTTGCAAAGGGTCAGACTCGACTGTGTGACTCAACAGCAGCAGCAGCAGCAGCAGCAGCAACAACAACAACAACAGTGGCAGCAGCAGCGACAATGACAAGAAGAAGAAGAAGAGAACACTAATGCTAAAGGTTTTGGATGTATGGAATAAGTCTTTGCAGGCGCACCCCCCAAAGAAAGACTCAGACACCGGTATATGGATAAAGGCATTGGGCCACTTTTATTGAATAATGCCCTAGTCCGAATTATAACTTTCAATTGGCACTCATCCAATTATAATTCTTTAAGGCAAGCAGGCCGCCGTAACACTGGTAAGGTTCCTCCCAAAATTGCCAATGGTAATTGGCTACAATGTATCCATTTGTATCAATTTGTTTGTTGACACAAACAAATTGTTGACCGTAGTCAATAAACTATCTACTGACCCCACCCTCTGACATGTATCCATCAAATCACGGGGTGATGCATGCTGAAAAGCTCCTGCCATCACCCCTTGCCTGGTTCGTCGTTGACCGGTCAACGTTATTACACCTGTACCTGTCTAAGTATTGGCCAGTCAATTGCGAACCTGCTGGATACCTATGGGTCATAAATATTTACCTTACCAGTGCTACCCGCCACACGGGGAGGCGTCCATGATGACTCAACGCCCCCCCCCCAAGACCGTCAGCTCGGTCGCCAGGCCTGCTTGCACCACACCCAGAACGAGGTACATACCTCCAGCCGACAGGTGGACCCCTTCCCCTGCCTACCGGCAAAATTTTTGTAAGCCTATCCTCAGGTGTCCAATGGCTGTCTCCAAGCCATGCTCAGCAAGGGACTGAGCAACAGCCCTGTCCACTGACTGCCGGAAGAGTCCGAACCACGGAGATCCACGTCTCCCCTAAATTGGTGTCTCGGCACGATGTTAGACCATAGCGACCGTGTGTAAGCCATACGTGATATAAAACGCCAGGTCACAGCCCCTCAACCGTTTAGTAACAGAATTAACTCAGTCAGAAGGGGTTGGACTTATCTAAGTAAAATTCACCTTGGAACCTAAAAACCCAATAGCTCTAAATCCATTGGGTGCACTGGCAGTAATCTGAAAGCCGAGTGCATATCACACTGTGCCAGGAAAGCACCGGGACTACATGAGCGAGCCACCCATAGGGGCTGAACCAACTATGAGTACCTGACTGAACAAGGTCATCAGGAATGGCATCCCTAACCGGATAACCCACAGGGTGAGCTAAATGGAGGATTAAATGACATCCACCCTGGTTCTACCTCGGTACTAGCCTCATAGGGGAGACGTTCAACTTAGGAAAGGTGGTTCCAAGAAGGGACCCGCTACTCTCATAGCCCCAACTCCCGTAGCTGTGCGCAGTGGAGTAGCCTCTTCGTTACCTTTCAAGGTAACCAGATTAGTAGCATCCTGGGACCCCTAACACCCCCGAATGGAATACAAAAGCCCCATTGAAAACCCTCCAGCAGGTACCCCGCATCATCCCTTCTTGGATGAGCTGAGTGCCATCACTCCAGCCTCAGTACACTAATTGGGGAGGGGGGGGGCTTTGACAAGGCTAGTTCTTTCAGACGGAGCTCTGATCGCCCCCTGTGCACCCCTACCTCTACCCCGTAACCCACCAACCCGCAGGCACGTGGAGGCGGCGTAAGGGCCAGCGCAAAAGGGGACACCAAGTCGGTAACGACACTGGCGCTTAGTACACACGCCGCCAGCTGAGCAGGTCGAACACGGCAGGCGGGCTGGAACCCCCTGCCCGACTAGTTAGCGTGGAGCCTGTGTCTGAGCAGCCCGCTGCACAGCACGACCACAATGGTACCTATCACCAGGCGCCAGTCACGTGGGAGTCATGTACACAAGCACAATTGCTGACAGGGCTCATCCCACCTCCTCTCAGGGTGTAGGACCATCCTCATCTACATTCCTCGTCGTAAGCCAACTGCGATGGGCCCATCAAATCAACCATCGCCCTGTAAATATTAGCAATGGATGGAACCATCGGGATGGCCCAATCAGGCCGGGCCCTGCGGCATACCCCCATATATACAAGGTATGCCGACAACCAGTTGGCCCTAGGTGCACGGTGGCTTACGACGATGGGACAGCTCTTTGTCTCTGTCATCCTGTCCCTCTCTCTCCTCCTCAGTGGGCTCACAGTTCAATATGGAGAATATCCACATATCCCTCTACAGACCTTACCCCTCGTGACCCGCGGCAAATGATCACCCAGGGGCAAGGAATAACCAGCCGTTGGCACGTTCTGTATCAAGGGCATACGCAGCAGGACCCGGACAGCCCCTGCGATGCTCAGCACCGCCCCGGGGGCGGACACCCCCGCCCTTAACGAGGGACCATTTAGCACCATGGGATACTGGGATAAAACGGTAACTGATGCCCACTCGCATCAACTGTACTCCCCCGCCAAATCTTTTCCCTCGTGACCTGGGACAAATGATCACCAAGGGGCAATGAATAACCAGCCGCCGGCAAGGCCGTCACCGGCACATTAGGTACACGGGGCATACGCAGTGGAACCTGGACAGTCCCTGCGATGCCCGGCACTGCCCCGGGGGCGGAAACCCCCACCCCCAACGCTGCACCAGTATGGAACCAAGGGGCACTGGGATAAGCTGGCAACTGATGCCCACTCGCCTCGACTTGATGAGGCCATGGCCACTGAACCCCACCATTGGAAGTGGACTGTGATGTGGGTGCATTAACTTGAACCTGATACTCACTAGGTGCACCCCCGTGAGCCGCCCCCACTGGGGGTTCCGGCCCACGGCGGGCGTCGGAGCTCGCGACCAGAATCGAGCTCTGGGGCCACACCTGACCACTCTCCTGCTGTGGCTCTGGATGAACAAGGAGCTGCGAGACACCGGCAGGCGCAGGCCGGAGCGTCTCAAGCAGCTCAACCCTGCTGGCCGCTTGTTGCAATGCGGCGGCCGTCGAGGTAGCTGGTGAACACGAAGGACCCCCGGTAGAGAGTGAAGGGCCCCCTGTCATGGGGTTGTGTGCAATCCCCAAGGATGCCTCAAGCACAGCTAAACGCGTTAGCAAGGCATCCACTGTCACAGATCCCCCAGTATAAAGTGGGCCGGACGGCCCACCAGGCATTTGACCAGGAACCCCAAAATGAGAGCCTGGGCCCGAATAGGGCCATGCCCAAAACTCCGGCCCATGAGGGGCCGGAGGAGGAACGTGCTGTGCACCAGCACCGCCCCTCCCCCCGCTGACCTGACCCGTGGCCGGCACCTGCGGGCCGAGGGCCGAAGCCCCTGAAGGGCCGGTTGAAGGCTGGCCAGCCGAGGGCCGAGCACCAGCCTGGATCGCCCCACCGGTATCGGTGGGGGTAGTGCCCTGCTGCGTGGGCGCAGGACTGGTCCTCCGACTGGAGGGCTGCCCCCCGCGTTGCGCAGGGCCGGCAAAAGTCCTCCCCGTTGGCCGCGGTTTCGTCACCGTGGCCTTCCATTTGGGAGGCATATCAGTAGAAATAGCAGGATCCCTGTCCAGGGATCAACCTATGCCAAAAAGGACAGAGCAGCCAGCAAGCCAAGGCTCTGCGCAACTCCTTCCTTCCGAAAAGGCTAAAGAGCCGAAGGATCAAAGGAACAGCGACGGAGAAAACTTCTCCTCTCCGTCGCTATTTTAAAATGGCAGCTCGGCTGCCTCGTGGCCACCCCTTTTATAGAGGGGTGGCCACGCCCCCTAACTCACCCGGATGTCTGAGTCTGGGTGGGGGGGCCCTCAAAGAGCGTGGCGGCCATTTTGGCGCCATGCTTTCATTTGTTTTAAAAATGCACTTTAGGGCACAACTCACTTGAAGCTGATTGCTCACATTTAAATACACTTTGTCCTTTCTGATGCAATCAAATGCATACCTTTCTCACTCTCTGGTCACACTTTTAGACATTCATGCAGGTAGCTTTGGGTGAATTTGGAGCCATGGGTTTGTCTTTAGTATCAAGCTATGGGGAACAACATTATTGCTCTCTAACTGCTAAGAGCTGTACTTGTAAAGTACAAAAACAGGTACTGTAATGTAGTTACCTTTGGGGGTAATGATGCTGTTTTCAAAAGCAACATGACAAGTATGAAAGATAAGATTCTTTAGTTACTCTAAAAGTTATTTAAAGGATATTTAAAAGTATTTTAGAGATAATTTGTTGGACATTTTTTCAAGTTTGATGCAATCTTTTTATCAATCCTAATAGGAACAGACAATGTAATGCATAATGGACACAACCATCTCTTTAAAAGTGACTTCCCAAGCTCTGACTCTATTAGCATGTTAATTGTTAATGATTATTCTTGCCTTTGTAACATGTCCACAGTTAGACTATTACAGAGTACTTCAGATGGAGTTTATAGTCTGCATACCTGTCAGGTTTCGGGAATTTTCTGTCAAACCCTTGTATTTTACATTCTTTCCCACCGTCATCCCGTATTAGTTAGACTCCAATTAGACTGGAGTTAGACTGGAGGCCAGCACAGGATAAGCATAGCTGTCTAGTTTCCTGTTTTGGCCGGGAAATTTCCCTTATTTGACAGAAATTACCTGAAACTTGACAGGTATGGGTCTGTAGTTGTCCAGAGATCAATTACAGCCCCTGCCTTAGTGATTTATGTCCCCCCTTACTCCAGATTATGAACACTTCAGAAGGTATTGCTCATCAGGAGGATTTGAACATTAGGAGGGGCGCTTTGTGAGCATAGGTGTGTAGGACATCTCCATGGGTTATGAAAGTCCTGATTAAGCCAAGATGGATGAAATGTTGCAAATTTACTGTTGGATTTCTTTAGTGTATGGGACCAAAGACAACCGGACAACCGAAAGGTTGGTTTAACACAGGTTTATTGCATTGCATGAGGTTCCAGTGAAGCATGAGGAATGGCGGTGATACGTCTCAATATATACAGTAGCTCTCTACATTTGAATCTTGTAGCACGGTAGCTGATTGGTTGCTACCGGCGTGGCCTCGCCCAGGCACGCCTCTTTCTTCAGCTGCTGAATGCAGGTCTTGCTTCAGCTGCTGAATGCAGGTCTTTCTTCAGCTGCTGAATGCAGGTCTTGCTTCAGCTGCTGAATGCAGGTCTTTCTTCAGCTGCTGAATGCGGGGAAGGTTTTCCCGCGGCTGTCCGTGATTGAGCAATGTGAACCATGTGAGAGTGAACGCTCGCAGCTGCCCTCTATAGGCTGTCTGCTCGCGTTCCTTCATAGCTGATATCGTTTGTATCTGGAGTGGTTACAATCTTGCCTTACAGTATAATGAACATGCATACATACATAACATCCCTCCCCCCTAGGATGGGACGAAGTCCCGCAACCATTGTGGCTTGCCGCACGTTCGCTTGGGGCGTGCTTGCGCCTGCCCTAATTCTGGAGAGCCTGTGATCCCTGACTCCGCGGGCGCTTGTCCTGCAACGGGAAACGGGGATTCGTTAGTGGCTCTGTGGGGCGTCCGTGCCTGCCTTGCGCTTGGGGAAGGGAATGGGATGAACAGTTGGGAGGTAAATCCCTGCCTATTGCCCTCGGACCCCGGGGACCCTCCTAGTGTGAACCGCGGCACCGATGAGGTCGCCCTTGGGGAATGGCTACCTTCTGATCCCTGCTCGGGGGACCTTAAGACTGTGGTGGTGGGCGGACTCGCTGATGCCTCTGGTCTTGGAGGTGTCGGTCTCCGGAACATGGGCGCTATATTGCATTCTAACTCACAGGGGCTACTGGGACTGGAGGTACCAGGGGCTGAACTGAAACCCCTCTTTTCACTAGGACGGGTGGGGGACCACTCCGCTAACTCCCCCTGGTACTGTAATTCAACGTCTAAACCTCTATGGGCCTCTGAGCCTCGGGGGGACTTCCGCGGCTTCCGCGGGGTATGAGTGTGGTTGGGGCTCCTCCTTTCTGACGGGGACTCCCGCAACCCGGGGCTCCTCCTCTCTGGCAGGGACTCCCGCAAAAGATTTCCGTGGATCGATTCCCTTTCCTCCCCCCTTGGTGGGGACCCATGCTCCCCTTTTCCTCCCCCTTGGGCTAAACGGGTGGGGGAGTACCCTAACGCTGAATCAATGCTGGCCTCATCCTCGTCTTGCTCTCCGGGGACCCTACGCCTGAGTTGGTCCACGTGTCGCCTCCACAGGAAACCTGTACTGGTCTCTACGCGGTATGAGACGGGGCCGGTTTGGTCTACTACGGTGCCCGGCACCCAGGCTGGCCCCGCGCTGGCGTAATTCCTGCAGTATACTGGGGCGCCTATGCCGAAACTCTTGGTGGGTTCCACCCCTATGTTCCGCCCCTTGTCCTCTACTCTCGTGGGGTCTAGCTTGGATATCCCCGTGGCCAGCTTCCTGCGCATCAACAGCTCTGCGGGGGAGTACCCTGACGCTAAGGGGGTGACCCTGTATCTCAGCAGGAATTGGCACAATTTCAGGTCGAGGTCTCCGGGACCCATGCGCAGTAGCGCGTCTTTCGTGGTGCGCACGAGGCGCTCTACTTGGCCATTGGTGGCCGGGTGAAAGGGGGCGGAGGTGACGTGCCGAATGGCGTTGCGTTCCATGAATGCCCTGAACTCGGCGGACGTGAAACAGCTAGCGTTATCGCTGACGAGGGTGTCGGGTAAACCGAACGTGGAAAAGACCCTCCTTAACTGTTTAATGGTTGTGGTCGAGGAGGTGCTCGAGACTGGAATGACCTCCAACCACTTAGAGAACGCGTCCACCACGAGGAGGAAAAGCGTTCCCCTGAATGGGCCAGCAAAGTCTACGTGAACTCGGGACCAGGGTCCCCTCGCAGCGTCCCATTCCCTAGGTGGCGAGCGAGCCTCTTCTGGCCTTGAGCTTTGGCACGCCTCACAAGTGCCGACCATGTGTTCGATGTCGGCGTCTAACTGGGGCCACCAAAAGTAACTGCGGGCTAGTGCCTTAGAGTGTACGATCCCCGGGTGGCTGACGTGCAGCAGTTTAAGCACCCTCGGCCGGAGAGACGTGGGGATCACTACCCGCTGTCCCCACAAGAGGCAACCCCTCTCCAGGGACAACTCTAATCTCTTTTTGAAGAATGTGTCGAATTCCGCTGCTGGGGAAGACACGGGCCACCCTTTCTGCACCCAGGAGCAAACTGTGGCCAGCGCTTTGTCCTTGCCTGTCGCTTTGGCGATTTCGGCCGGTACTACTGGAGGGGAGTCTAGGACCTCTATCATTAAGACCTGGTGGTCCCTCTCTACTCCGCCCACGTGGCAGCAATCCCGGGGAATGGGGGACCTCGACAGAGCGTCGGCATGGCTTATCTCCCTCCCGGGCCGGTATACCAACGCGTGCTGATACGCGTTGAGAAAAATGGCCCATCTGAGCATTCTCGGGGACAGGATCTGGGGTGTGGGCTTGTCTGCGGTGAAGATGCCCAGCAAAGGCTTGTGGTCAGTCACTATGGTGAAGGGGCGGCCGTACACGAAATCATGAAATTTCTTGGTCCCCGCAATTATTGCTAGCGCCTCTCTGTCTGTCTGAGCATAATTCCTCTCCGCTTGGGACAGGGATCTAGAGTAAAAAGCTATCGGGGCCTCCCTACCGTTCTCCAGCACGTGGCAAAGCACCGCCCCCACCCCCACCGGGGATGCATCGCATATCAGGACCACCGGGCGTTTGGGATTGAAGTGGGTCAGTACAGCATCTGATGCCAGGAGTCGCTTCAGGTCATTGAAAGCCTTTTCCTGGACGTCGCCCCACTTCCATGCCTCGTCCTTTTTTAACAATTTGTGTAGCGGTTCTGCCACGGCTGCCTTCCGCGGGAGGAAGGAGTGGTAGAAGTTGAGCAGTCCGAGGAACGACTGCAACTCGGGCTTGGAGGTGGGGCGAGGGGCCTTTTTGATGGCGGCTACCTTGGATTGGGCTGGCCTAATTCCCTCGGGAGTAACACGGAACCCTAGGAACTCAACCTCTGTAGCGAAGAAGACGCATTTGTCTTTCCGCAACCTCAACCCCGCCTTTTCGAATATTGTCAGGACCTTTCCCAACCTTGTTGCTAATTCGGCCCGGCTCCCCCCTGTAATTAATACGTCATCAAAATAGGGTAACACCCCCTCCAACCCCTTCAGGAGGCGTTCCACCAATGACTGGAAAATCCCGGGCGCCGAATTCACGCCGAATTGGAGGCGCGAAACCTGGAACGCCCCTTTGTGGGTGACTATGGTTTGTGCAGCATCTGCGGCGGGGGTCACCGGGAGTTGCTGGTAGGCTTGGGCCAGGTCGAGTTTGGCGAAACACCTCCCCCCGTGTAACCTGGCCAATAAGTGGCTGACTACCGGCACCGGATACGCATTAGGGCGGATCGCCTTATTGATGGTGCACTTGTAATCAGCGCATATTCGGACTTCCCCGTTGGCCTTGAGCGCTGTTACAATTGGAGTTTCCCACTCCGCAGAATCAACAGGAACAAGAATCCCCTGGCCCACTAATTTGTCCAATTCCGCCTCAATTTTGTCCTTTAGTGCGAAAGGCACTCTGCGCGGTTTAAGTCTGATTGGACGCACTCCAGGGTCCAGGTCGAAAGTCACTGGGGGGCCCTTGAATTTTCCTAGCCCCTTTTTAAAAACCTCGGGGTGCGCGTCGCACACGCTCTGTATTGGATCAGTCCCGGCGGCGTGTGCTCCCACGGCGTGCACCCCCCCAATGAACAACCCCAGGGGCTGGAACCATTGAGTCCCGAGGAGGCTGCATTTACCCCCCTTGAGGACGACTAAGGGAAGCGTTGCGGTGTACTTTTTGAACTGGACCTGGAACTTCCCAACCCCCAACACTGGGATGCGGTTCCCCTGCACGTCCTTCAGCGTGGCCCTCAACGCCTTGAGCTTGGGCCGCACGCGGGGGGCGATTTTCATGAACTCCCCCTGGGAAATAATGGAGTATGAGGAACCCGAATCCACCTCCATCCTAACAGGGGCCCCTTGTATTACTACCTCAACGAAGTAACGGGGGTGCTCCGTGGAAACGCTGCAAACCGGCGCGTCGTCCTCGCTGTCGTCGGAGACTCGTCCTACTCCGTCCCGCGTCCTCGTGGTCCGTGTGCCGTCCTTCGGCCTCGTGGTGCGGTCCTGCCTCGTGGTGCGGTCCTGCCTCGGTCTGGAGAACTCCGGGTGGCCTCGCGTCGTTTCCGGCAGACCTTGGCGATGTGCCCGCGCCGGCCGCAGTTGTGGCACTCGGCCTTGCGGAATGGGCATTTGGTGCGGGCGTGGGCGGCGCCGCAGCCATCGCAGCGCCGGCCCTCTCTCTGGACCCTCCGGACGTCCTCGTCGTCGCTGCTCTCTGCAGAAGACGAGTTCGAAGTCCGCCGGGCCGCGCGCACCGAACTCTCTGCCTTGGCGGTCTTCGGGCGCCAGTCCTGAAGTTCGTGCACCCCGGCCGACGTGGCCTCTGCGGCCTGTGCCGCGTCGAGGACTTGTTGCCACGTGGGAGGCGGCTCCCTTTTCATCAGCGCGCGCTGAGTCTCTGTGTCCCTCAGACCGCAGAGCAGGCAGTCCCGGAGGGTGACGTCGGGGAGTTCCCACTTGCAAGGGCCGGCGGCCAACCGCAGGGCCGCGGCGAACTCATCGACCGATTCTCCGGGTGCCTGGACTCGCCTCCAGAACGCGCTCCGAGCGGGGAACATCGCTATTGCCGGCCGGAGATGGGCGCGCAGCGCCGCCAGGAGCTCTGTGGCCTTGAGGTCGCCCACCTTCCTCGGCGCGATCAGGTCCACCAAGGTCCTCTTGGTTTCTTGTCCGAGCATGCGGACGAAGATGGCCCTCTTTTTGGCCTCGTCTGAGACTTCGAGCTCCACCAGCGCAGCGTTGAAGTCTATCTCAAACAGCTCCAAGTCTCCCGGCTTCCTGATCTCGTAGCCGGCGCATGTCTTGGTCCCGTGGGCAGCCATTATCCCATCCTCGTCGCCAGTTTAGTGTATGGGACCAAAGACAACCGGACAACCGAAAGGTTGGTTTAACACAGGTTTATTGCATTGCATGAGGTTCCAGTGAAGCATGAGGAATGGCGGTGATACGTCTCAATATATACAGTAGCTCTCTACATTTGAATCTTGTAGCACGGTAGCTGATTGGTTGCTACCGGCGTGGCCTCGCCCAGGCACGCCTCTTTCTTCAGCTGCTGAATGCAGGTCTTGCTTCAGCTGCTGAATGCAGGTCTTTCTTCAGCTGCTGAATGCAGGTCTTGCTTCAGCTGCTGAATGCAGGTCTTTCTTCAGCTGCTGAATGCGGGGAAGGTTTTCCCGCGGCTGTCCGTGATTGAGCAATGTGAACCATGTGAGAGTGAACGCTCGCAGCTGCCCTCTATAGGCTGTCTGCTCGCGTTCCTTCATAGCTGATATCGTTTGTATCTGGAGTGGTTACAATCTTGCCTTACAGTATAATGAACATGCATACATACATAACAATTTCTTACTGGCAATTCCTGATGGGTTTTCAACTGCTACATGACCCCTTTCTGTACCTGAAGTAGAAGCTTTGTCTTACTTCCCTCCTTCCCTCCCCTGTTTCTTTTGTGTTTATTGTTTTCTTTCCAGTGCAGTCAATAGGAGAATATTAATAAAGTCAGTTCCCTTTAGGGAATATGGGAGAATAGGATCTTGTATATCAATGGTATGCTGTAATATAAACTTAATTTGCTAAATTATCAGCACTAACATTGAGATCTTTCCATGAAGTAAGCATTTCTATGTGTTTAGGTACAAATTCTGGGGGTGGCGGGGGGGGGTGTTGTATGAATTTAAATGTGAAAACACTGATGAACAATGTTAGCATAATAGCTTGTTCTGACTGATATAACAGGTCTTTTGACACTTCTTGGGCAAATGCTTAAAGGTTAAAGGTATTTGTCTTCACTTCTTCCCTCCTATTAGCTCCCCTTCATCATAATCATCTTCTCAAATTATGTATGTGTTTTGCAGCTCATTTAGTCTTGCTCTTCCCATGTGGGTGGATGTTGCTTGACAGGAATGGTTGTGAGACTATGTTGCTCTGGGCAAGAAGGCAAGGCTCATAATTATTTTATTTTTAACAGAAGGAGGGGGAAAACACTGTGTCTGACATATACTGTCAGCAAATCTGAGGAACAGACTAGTCTGTGGCTGTAATATTATTTTTTTAAAATAAAAAAAACTCACTAAGAATATAGTTTCAAGAAAGTGCACATAACCTTTCTCTCTGTCCTCCACCATTTATTTTTCATATAGTCCCAAACTGCATTGTTAATTTGCTCTTCAGCATGCAATATAGATTTCATGTTGCTATGGTGATGATTTTGCCCACACTAACTTGACATTAGAAATGCTGAAATAACTTCAGTGACGACTGGAGTTATAATGGTGGTGCTTTTGACTTTTGTTATAATGGTGGTGGTTTTTATCACAGCCTATTGTTTTGCTTCTTATGCTAATGATAACAGGAATTTGACTTGAAATGTTAGCACATAGATGATACTGGGTAAGGATGACTGAAAGATTCATCAAGCAAAACAACAACTTAAATGAGAACTACTTAAAGAATGCAGTTACATGAGACAAATATATCATCAGCAGCATTATTTATCTCAGGAATCCGTTAATTTCTTACAAGCTCCATGTCAACATTGTACCTATTATCTCATTAGAATATAAGTTAGGGCCTATCTCTAATCGTATGCGCTAACAATTCTGTCAGGAAAACAGGTGATGATTATATTGATGCTAAATGTTAGTTGAGAAGAAGAGTACTCCCTAAGCCTAAAATAATTATTTCTAGGTGAAACTCGGAAAATTAGAATATCATGCAAATGCTCATTCATTTCACTTAAAAGGTGAAACAAATACAGTATATAAGATAGACTCACTACATGCAAAGCGAGAGATGTCATGCCTTAATTCGTTATAATTATGATGATCATGGCGTACAGCATACATGAGATTATGTGATGATTATGGAGTACATGAGATTGGGGTTTTCATAAACTGTAAGCCATAAGCATCAATATTATAACAAAGTAAGGCTTGAACTATCTCGCTTTGCATGTGATGAGTCTATATCATATATTTGTTTCACCTTTTAAGTTGCATTACTGAACTGAATGAACATTTGCATAATATTCTAATTTTCTGAGTTTTACCTGTAGCCATCTTGTGCTGTACAACAGCTCCACATGGGGATCATTTTTGCTGGGTACTAACCTCCCCCAATACAGTATTCTTTGACAAAGAGAGATATCAATGTTTGCTAAACTGAATGGCACAGATAGCTAGTATCTGAATTCCCTCTGGCTTGGAATTAAAATTGCAAAGAAAGCCCATGTTTACTTCCTCATGCCCAATAATAAATGAACCTAATGTGCAAGTTACAGGAGGTGAGAAAAGCTTTTGTTGTGATAATAAAATGTCTCATCAACACTTAAAGAGTTCCTGCTTCCATGAATGCTATTTGTATTGTCTAGTTTAGACCCATAAAAAGGGAACATTATGAAAGGCTCTTTTAATTTTTTTAAATGAGGATAAATCTAGTAAGACCACCCAGAGGATCACCAGTGAACTATCAAAACTTTCAGAGACATCAAATATTAGTAGCTACAATATAAAATACATATTCAGACAGGAAATGGCGTGTTATATTTGTTTTTCTGTTTTACCCATCTGATAGCAATATCAATTACAAATAAAATTGTTCATTAAAATTGATTAAAATGTTGAAAACATAGCTACAGACACATTTTTCTGTTGTCCTTTAAAATGCCACATGTAAAAAACAATTCTGACTCTAGGGACATGAAAAAATATGACAAAATTGTTCCCTATTTATTATAAATTTGAATGGAAAGTAAATATATATGCTGGAGCTAGTCTCAATTCTCACATAGTCTAGATCGGGGGTGCCCAAATTATGCCCAGGGGCCAGATCCAGCCCCTGACACCAATTCATCTGGCCCTCATCGCTAGCAGAAACGGAAGTAAAATGCACCCATATGGGAGCGACGAGGGCTTCACAGGCTGGATGAATTGGCTTTGGGGCTGGTTCTAGCCCCCCAGGTCATAGTGACTAGCCCTCTGAACCACATGACTGGCCCATAGCCAAAAAAGTTTAGGCAACCCGGTCTAGATATTGGAAAAGAATAGCAGTACTGGACCAGTGATTAAGGGTGTGCCTACACTGGCCAATAATACAGGAAATACTCTAAGATTAGAACATACCTGTCAAGTTTCGGGAAATTTATGTTAAACCCCCGTATTTTACACTCTTTCCCGCCATCATCCCGTATTATGGAGTGGCTTTGGGGAGAGGCCCGCGCTCTCCCCGAAGCCACTCCATCGCTCGGGGATGGAGCTCACCTGCGCCCGCCGCCGACGCCGCCCCCTCCGAGCCACGCCGGGCTGGAGGGGTGAAAAGCCACCGCCGCCGCTGCCGCAGAGAGGCCCGCGCTCTCCCCGAAGCCACTCCATCGCTCGGGGATGGAGCTCACCTGCGCCCGCCGCCGCCGCCGCCCCCTCCGAGCCACGCCGGGCTGGAGGGGTGAAAAGCCGCCGCCGCCGCCGCCGCCGCCGCCGCCGCCGCAGAGAGGCCCGCGCTCTCCCCGAAGCCACTCCATCGCTCGGGGATGGAGCTCACCTGCGCCCGCTGCCGACGCCGCCCCCTCCGAGCCACGCCGGGCTGGAGGGGTGAAAAGCCGCCGCCGCCGCCGCCGCAGAGAGGCCCACGCTCTCCCCGAAGCCACTCCATCGCTCGGGGATGGAGCTCACCTGCGCCCGCCGCCGACGCCGCCCCCTCCGAGCCACGCCGGGCTGGAGGGGTGAAAAGCCGCCGCCGCCGCCGACGCAGAGAGGCCCGCGCTCTCCCCGAAGCCACTCCATCGCTCGGGGATGGAGCTCACCTGCGCCCGCCGCCGACGCCGCCCCCTCCGAGCCACGCCGGGCTGGAGGGGTGAAAAGCCGCCGCCGCCGCCGCCGCAGAGAGGCCCGCGCTCTCCCCGAAGCCACTCCATCGCTCGGGGATGGAGCCCACCTGCGACCGCCGCCGATGCCGCTGTCTGTGGGACTTTTGCCTTTGCCCTGTCTGGGACTCGTTCTCTACGAGGGGAGTGACAGGTGGGAACCACTGCTGTCGACGCAGCTGCCCTTATGGTCTTTGAACCATTGGGCACCTTTGTGGCTGCTGGGTGGTTGAGGTTAATGTTTTTGTTTTTTGCTCTGTTTATTGTATTTTTATATATGTTGTAAGCCGCTTTGAGTGGCACTTGTGTCAGGAAAGCAGGATAGAAAAATGAAAAATAAATAAATAAATAAATAAATTAGTTTGACTACAGTTAGACTGGAGTTAGACTGGAGGCCAGCACAGGATAAGCATAGTTGTCCAGTTTCCTGTTTTGGCTAGGAAATTTCCCTTATTTGACAGAAATTTCCCAAAACTTGACAGGTGTGGATTAGAACAATCAAATTATGTGCAAGTCAATGTGAATCAGCCTAGAGTCAGTCTTTCTCTCCCTCTCACTCCCTTCCTTTCTCCACCCCCCCTCCCTCCTTCTCTCTCTCTCTCTGCTATGTAAATTTTAAAGAAAAGATTGCTATGTAACTTTGGATTTTTTCCCATTCTTATGTTTCTTTGCTCCCAAGAGTTGTTCCCATTCAACCTGTACTTGATTAGAGAAATGTTCTCCAACACCATGTCATGTTTTGTTGCTACTTGCCATTTATAGGTCAGTTCTTTGCACTGGAGAAGATGCAAGCTGATTCTTGGGATAACTGACCTCATGATTGCAAATTGCTGTTAAAATTAATTGATATTTTAAATGGCATTTCCCCCCTATAAATCAAGTCAAGTCTGTTTACCTTGCACATGGCAAAGTCTAAATGACTACTTCTTTGCTGCTTTTTGGACATGATTCAGGGAAAAAATGAAGGTGCATTTATTTCTTTGAGAAAGTTAAGGATGTGCAAATATGTCCAAGATAGGTAAATAATTGCAATAAAAGGCAAAAGCTATTAATGTGACTCTTAATGTAGATGAAGGGTTCAACTAAATACATATACAAATTCACCGAATACATTCAAAAATATACATGAAATGAATGTATAGTTTCAATGAAACTAACTAGATTTAATGGTGTTTACCTTTAGCTAGACAGTCTCACTTGTATTCTATTATGTTTGCTTTGTATATTGTTCTGCATTTGTTCATAGAAAACAGTCATGATTTCATGTTTATTTAAAGCAAATTTTATCTCTAATTTGCTTGTAGCCATGAACAGGATTGTTGGCAGGGCTCTTTTATAATGTCGTTCATATTAGTTCATGAATCGGACTGAATTCCCCACAATAGGGAACTATGTGGTTTCATGGTTGGCTTTACTTCTTACCACTGGTATGAGAGATGTCTGATTATTTTGATTTTCCCTTCTTCCCTCTTAGGTTACTAGATCCATTTACAATTTTACTGGCTGCATAGAAGTTACAGATATCAATAATGTCGGACCATTCACCTTTCTTAATGCTCTGGATAGAAAAAATATCAAAAGCTGCAGGTAAATCATATATATATGTCTCTGAAATTCTGTGCATATTTTTGAAGAATAGTCCAATTAAACTTGATAACTTAAATTTTCTGAGCCTTCTGCCCAGGGGAACAACTGAAAAATAGAATGAAAGATAAAAATTAAAAGGAAAAACACTTTTCTGGATGAAGGAAAATGGAAAATTTTCACCTCAGCATTCTAGAGTTCCTCTTAATATATAATATTATGAATGGTAGGAGGAATGGTGGTGAGAGGAAATGGATGATGGAAATGGAATAAATGTGAAGGTTATGAAAAAAATATAGACTCAAGGGTGGAATGTGATGTTTTTAGTATGACAGTCTTAGTATGATGGTATGGTACCAATAATGTGAAGCATTTGAAGGGGGGTTGGATGGGAAATTTGATATGGAGTGGGATTGATGAATGAATTAGTCAAGAGGAATTGAAGATTTGTAATTTGGGGGTGGAGCCATAGGGGTATATATCATCATTGCATATCATCACTTTAATATAACATAAATTTCACATTTTAAGTGTCATAATATCAACATCAATTTTATAATTTCCTCTTGCATTACTGTAAATATTTTATTTGAAGCTCTGTGTTTGATGGGAACAGGGTTATAATAAAAATTATATGGGACTGCAGTGGCTAAAGTGGCTAAGACGCTGACTGGCTTTGAAACAGAGTTGAGCACTGAACCTTAGAGTCGGATACGACTGGCTTTCAAGCAAGGGAAAACTTTACCTTTACCTTTACCTATACCTATACCTATATATAATACCACGGGTACCTGGCGTTGCCTGGGTGGGGCCCAACCCAGGCTGAGAAGAGACCCAGGCCCATTCCCCGCCAGCATGCACCACTGCTGCATTACCTTTTTGTCCGCTGTCATCGCCCTCGTGATGGTGATGGTGCCAATGCCGGCGGCCTAGGCCTTGCCGGGTGCCACGTTACGCCAGACAGGCCTGGAGGCGGTTCCAGGGGCTGCTCCACATGGTGCTGGGCTGCATAGACATCACAGCCTGGTGCTTGAGCAAGCCAGACTGAGGGCCAGTGGCCTCCGGCGGCTTCCCCAGCAACTACAGGCAGCAGGCAGCCATCGCAGCCCCGGCTCCCCCATTGCCCCAAGGGTTGCCTCAGGTGGAAGGGAGGATCCATTTTGGTGGACCGGGCAGAGGACAGGGCTGGGCCGCTGCCTTCCACAGCTGCGAGGCCTGCAGAAGGTGGTGACCCGGTCCCGTCCTCTACCCATCCTCCAGCTATGGGTTCTCCCTCCCCCCCCCGAGGCACACTTCAGGAGTGTGGAGGAGCCAGGCTGCATTGGCCGCCCGCCGACAGTAGTCGTCCACCGACAGTAGTCGCTGGGGCAGCGACACCCATAATGGCCGCCTGGAATGCCAGGTAGCTTTGGTGCATGCACAGAATTTTGCTCATGTGCCACAGCCAGGAACATCAGAGAGGGTTAGGTGCATGCATGGATTTTCACGCATGTGCAGTCACCTCCCCTGGTTGTTTCTGGTGGCTGGTGGGGGCCTTTGCAGCTTGTTTGGGAGGAGAAAATGCAAGGGAAAAAAGCCTACCGGGGCGATTGTGATGTCATCGCCAGAGCTCAACCAATTCCCAGCTGACTGGGACTAGGGCTCTATGACATCATCATCATCATCATCATCATCATCATCATCATCATTATTATTATTATTATTATTATTATTATTATTATTATTATTATTATTATTATTATTATTATTATTATTATTATTATTATTATTATTATTATTATTATTCCCCCATCCAGTTGCTACGGCAACCCAGTCAATAATAATAATAATAATAATAATAATAATAATAATAATAATAATAATAATGATGATGATGATGATGATGATGATGGTGGTGGTGGTGGCGGCGGCGGCGGCGGCGGCGACATGGAGCCCCAGACCTGGTTGGCTTTTTTCCCTTGCTTTTTCTCCTGTCAGTGGTGGCATCCCCTTTGGCCAAGGGGTGGAGTCCTGTGATGTCACATAGCCCCAGACCTGGTCAGGATTTGTTGAGTTCTGGCGATGACATTACAATCCCCCCGGTTGGCTTTTTTCCTTTGCATTTTATCCTGTTGGTGGGGGTGTCTCCTTTGCGGATCAATTTCAGGGGTGTACCACACAACACAAACACACAGACGCACAACACAACCCCACAACACAACACAACCTCCCCCCCCCACACACACACAACATACACACACAACACAACACACACACAAAACACATTAACCACATACACACAAACAATACACACACAACACAAAGTGTCTCCCGGAGGGAAGTGGTTCGCTTCTCTCTTGTTTGGCGGGGGAGGTGAGGTAGCAGGGAGAGCCCATCATCTCCCTGCAGCCACTGAGGATGGCACCCGCCTTGCCGCGGCTTCAGGGGGAGGAGGGGAAGCCCCTCCTCTCCCTTCGCGGCTTCAGTGAGGTAACGGGGAGAGTCTGCATTGGCCTTTTTTTTACACGTGCACTGGCTGCCCTGCCTCCTCCACGCTCACGCCCTTCAGCCTGATTGGCTGAGGGGTTGCGTGGCACAGAGGACGCTGGGAAACATAGTTTTTTTTGTTCGTTTTCATGGGGTGGTTGCCCCACTCTCGGCGTCTGGACCTTACGCTGACACTCACAGGGTCTTAAGGTAAGTGTGGATAGCTCAGTACAGGATGGTTGGGCCGGGTATGGCCACTAATGCTGAACACGCTCGATCCAACCCTCTTTTTATAGGTGTATATAACTGTAGTAATAAAAAACAAAAACCACTAACAAAATTCCCAACACACACACCCAACTAAGGTCATGACCCAATAACTAAAAAAATAATCTTATATTTATATTTAATAATTTATTTTTAGTTATTGGATTATTTTCTTTCTAGTGTCTTCCCTCAAGGGTTTTAGGTAGGGTCATGATCTTAGTTGGGGGGGGGGGTTTGGTAGTTTTGTTAGTGGTTTTTGTTTTTTATTACTACAGTGGGCTTTTTTGGAGGGGTCTGCCAGGCCTTTTGTTTGGTTGGGTAGGATCTGTTTTTGGGGTGTTTGGCAAGGAAGTTATAGGGAAGGATGGAGGTTTCTGGTGCAGAAATATAGTTTTTTATGGGTCAAGGAAGATATGGTGTTGGCTGGTGGTCTGGCCAGCATACGGAAACATGTAAGAGCTATCTAACATTGGTTTCATGTGCCAGTCTCCAGAGCATCCTGCAGATGCATGATGATCCTCTTGGTCAAGGTCCATTCAGCCTGTCCATTATGTTTTTGAATGCCAGGTCATCTTATTCAGGACACTGTACTTGATGGCAATGCTGACATGGCCTGCATCACTGAGACCTGGGTAGGCAATAGAGGGGGAGTTCCCCTCTCCTTAATAGGCCTACCAAGTTTCTCAGTTAGTCATCAGGGCAGGCTGGAGCTGAGGTGGGGATGTTATCATTGCCTGGAACACTTGAGCAGGATCACCTCTCTGTCAAGTTCAGGTATGGAATGCCTCCATGTGGAGGTGGGGGATAGGGGGAGAGAGGGGATATTGTTGGTGTACCATTCTTCTTGTGAACCAACACTGTCCCTCCCAGGGCTGACAGATTTCGTCTCCTCTGCAGTGTTGAGCTCCACTAGGCTTTTGGTCCTGGGGGACCAAAATTGGTCAGGATTTCCCGTAATTCCGTGCCGCCTTTTCTACTTTCCCGCCCAGTCCTGCCGCCATCCCGTAATTTGATGGTGGGGGAAAGTAGTTACTATGCATCCCCTTCTGCGCAGAACCCTTCTACGTATGCGCAGAAGGGGATGCACAGAAGGGGATGCGCGTGCATATAAGGGTTCTGTGCATGCGTAGAAGGGTTCTGCACAGAGGTCTTCTGTGCAGGTCCTGTATTGCCCGGAGCCATGCTTGACAGGTATACCAAATGGAGAGGGCTTGATCTGGGCTGGCTGCAGACTTTTTAGAAACCATGATAGCCATGGAGCTTTCACAGAATGTCTTCACTCTCACACATGTAGGTGAGCACATACTAGACCTTATTTACATAGCAGCTTCAAGAGATGACCACTCCATTCCCATGGCCGGTTCATTTCTTGCTCCAGTTCTGTGGGGAGCTTGGACCTATTTTGATGGTCCATCATCGCAGGGTGATGTTTTTCAAAATTTCTTGTGAGGATCTCTGGTCATGCTGCATAGTGATAATGTCACTACTCTGGTGAACAATTGATATATAGCTGGGGTTCTCAACCTTTTCTAGTTGTGGGTGGGGTCATGCTCCCTCAGACAGCTTCGGGGGCCAGACAGCCATTTTGCCATGCCTGCCACACATGGCACTTCTGGGTGTGGTGGAGGAGGTGGGGGCCATATGAAATGGTGTCATGGGTTGCACCCATCTCCCAGGCTGTAGGTTGAGAACCCCTGATATATAGGAACCACCAGGACAGTGGACACTATTGCCCCTAAATGCTGAATTCAGCTCAGAATCCACCCATCCATTTGGTATAACGAAGAGAATAGAACTCTGAAGCAGTTAAGGAAGGGTTGCCATATGTCACAGAAACCTGGAAATTTGCCAGGTTGTAACTGTCCTGCCCAGTTCCATAAAAAACATTGAAAATTCCCGGTTTTCAAACCAAGGCATGTGCTTGGTTTGAAGGGAAAAAATCACGCCTTTTTCTTGCCACCTTAAAGCGGCACCTCTATTTAAGCACTAGCAGCCAGCATCATTAGCAGCAGCCGCACAGTCACAGCAGCAGCAGCTTGGTGGCCAAAGAAGAAAGAAAAAATTGCGCCCTTTTCTTGCTGGCTTAGAATGGCTCTTCTATTTAATCACCAGTATCCAGCGTCATTAGCAGCAGCCACAGTCGCAGCAGCAGCAGCAGCTTGGTGGCCAAAAAGGAAAGAGATCGAGTAAACCTTTATGCAAATAGAAAGTTAATGTCAAAACAGGAGTTAGTCTTTAAGGTGCCACAAAACTTTGGTGTCTTGGAATGCCTGTTGCCACATGTCCACGCAAACGTCTGCAGACGCAGACAGCACTGGCTCTTCGGCTTTGAAACAGAGATGAGCACTGAACCCTAGAGTCGGATATGACTGGATTTTGAGCAAGAGAAACCTTTACTTCTGTCCTGGTTTTGTGGGAGAGAATTATGGCAACCCTAAGTTAAGGAGGGGGCTAGAGTGCAAATGGTGGAGAGTTCTCACAGATGACAACCTTCAGGTGGTGAGAGATTGCTCCAAGGGATACAATAACACCCAGCAGAAGCCTTTCTGATGGCTTGTAGCTCTTAGCTGTAGTCACCCTGCAGTCCAGATGGAGTTTTGTTGAGGTAACATAGGGCTTCACCTGGGAGGGTGGGAAGGGGCAGAACAGAAGCCAGGCTTCAACTTGTAGTTACTATATAGTAATATGTGATTCAGTAGCAAGGAGATTGCAAGCGCGGCGCCAAAATGGCCGCCGCGCTCTTTGCGGCCCCCCCCCCCACAGGACGAATGATCCGGGTAGTTTAGGGCGTGGCCAGCTCCCTCATAAAAGGGGTGGCCACGAGGCAGCCGAGCTGCCATTTTAGCTAAGCGACGGAGCGGAGAAGTTTTTTCCCCTGTGTCTCCGTCGCTCCTTACCTAGTTGGGAAGCCTTTTTGGCGGCGAATCTTATCTTTCGGCTTCCTTTTGTCTCGAGTAAGATGCCTTCGAGGAAGAAGGCGCTTCCGAGTGCGGCTCGCACTAGTAGGAGGCGCAATCCGGGTCGGAGGACCACGGTGGCGCCTCCTCAGCAGCCGCCTTTGCCGGCACCCGCCGGGACCGGCGGGATGGGGTCGATCACCCCTTGGCAGGAAGCGGGAGACCTGAGCATGGGCTCGGTGAGGGCAGCGGCCCGCGCCCCGCATGCGGTGGACACTGCTCCTGGATCTGCTCATTCTGCTGGGCCTGCACCAGTGGTGGCGCAGCTCCCCCCGGGGCCTTCTAGCCTTGGGGGGTGGTGTGGCCCCCTGCCTTGGCAGGTTCCGGCACCGGCCCTTCCGGGCTTCGGTGCGGGACAATGGCCCTACTCGGGTCCTGGGGTACAGGGACCTGTACCCGCCCCTCTACCAGGCGGGCCGGCCGGCCCTTGGCCCCAGGTTAGCGTGGAGGCCTTACTGGCCCGTGTGGCGGCCCTCGAGGCCTCCTTGGCTCGGGCCAGCCATGCTGGGGCTGCTTGTGGGGTTAGTTTTGAGGCGCCGTCGGTAGGCCAACAGCAGGCGACGGGACGGGTTGAGCTGCTGCAGGCGCGTAGTGCGACTTCGGCCACTGCCTCGCAGCTCCCCGGCCAGCAAGCAGGCGTGGGTCAGGCCCCGATGATGAGCTCTACGGCAGTCGTGAGCTCCGACGCCCCCGGTGGGCCGGAACCCCCGGTGGGGGCGGCCTGCGGGGGTGCGACATGTGAGTATGCGGTACAAGCCAATACACCTACACACATTGCCACTACGGGGGTGGCCTTTCAATGGCCTTGGCCTCGCGCGGGTGGTGCAGTGGCCCAGCCGCCGGCGCCCCACTCGGCGATGACAACTGCTACCCAGACCACTGGGGTTGCAGGTGTTCCCTACCCTGCCGGGAATCTATTGGGGGTGGCGGGGCCAGCGCAGGCCCCTTTTCAGATGCCCGCGTTGGCTGCGGACCCGGTTTCGGCCTTGCCAACGGCGGGATATTCTTTGCCACTGGGTGATCACCTAGCGCAGGCCACCAGAGAAAAGATATGGCGGGGGGAGTATGTAGATATCTTCTCCCTCTTAAACAGAGAGCCCACCAAGGAGGAGAGGGAGGGGCAGGATGAGAAGGATAAGGAGCAGGCACGTCGTCGCAAGCCACCACGTACCTGGGCCAACTGGCTGCCGGCTTATTTAATTTACATGGCAGTGTACTTGAGAGCGCGGCCGGATTTGGCTATTCCGATGGTCCAATATTTGGACAACATCTATAGGGCGATGGTCGACTTTCCGGGCCCCTCGTGGCTGGCTTATGACGAGGAATTTCCCATGCGGATTCCCCTGCACCCTGAGATGAGGTGGGATGAGCCGTGCCAGAGGCTTTGGCTTCTGTACATGACGCCCACGCGCCCAGCGCCAGGGGAGAGATACCATTGCGGACATGCGGTCCAGAGAGCGGCTCCAGCTCAGGTTCCCCGCCAGGTGGCGGGGCAGGGGGTTCCAGCCCGCCTGCTGTGCTGGACTTTCTCGTCCAATGGTTCCTGCAATAGGAAAAATTGCAAGTACAGGCATGAGTGTCCCACCTGTGCGGGCCGCCACGCAGCCTCCGCCTGTCCCAGGCCTGGAGGGACGCGGGGCAGAGGGAGGGGCGGACAGTGGGCTGGCAAGACTGCCGCAGATGGGGCTGGTTCACCGAAAGGCTCCCTCCCCAATTAATGTGGACATGTTGGAGCATTGGCTCGCATTGTACCCGAAGGGGGAGGATGCAGATTATCTACTTCAGGGTTTTAGACAGGGGTTCCGTATTCCTTTTATGGGTAATAGGTCCCCTCAGGATGCCCCCAATCTTTTGTCCCTTAGGGGGAGGGAGGAAGTGGCTGCCGCCAGCATTAATAAGGAGGTCAATGCGGGCAGGGTCGCTGGCCCTTTCCCTGTGCCCCCTTTCACTAACCTTAAGGTATCGCCCCTGGGCTTGGTTCCCAAGAAATCTCCAGGCGAGTTTCGCCTTATCCATCACTTGTCCTACCCAGCCGGCCGATCGGTCAATGATGCTATACCTGATGACCTTTGCTCAGTCAGGTATACATCTTTTGACCACGCGCTGCGCATGGTGCGCTCATGTGGCCCGGGTGCGCTGCTGGCTAAGTGCGACATTAAGTCGGCTTTTCGCCTCTTGCCGGTGCACCCGGGCGACTTTGAATTGCTGGGTTTCAAATTTCGGGGCGAATATTATTTTGATAAGGCCATGCCTTTTGGCTGCTCCATATCATGCTCGGCTTTCGAGCGTTTTAGTACCTTCCTGGAGTGGGCTTTCGTCCGCAGGTCAGGGTCCCGGTCTGTAGCCCATTACCTGGATGACTTTTTATTCGGGGGTGAACGGGGCTGGGACACGTGCACACGTCTCCTCAACGCATTTCAGACGCTAATGGAGGAACTCGGTGTCCCTTTAGCGCCCGAAAAGACCGAGGGCCCATCTAACAAGCTAGTATTCCGGGGGGTGGAGATCGACACAGTAGAACAGGCTTCTAGGTTACCGGGGGATAAGGTGTCCCGGTTAGTGGCCCTCATCTCGGATTTGCTGGCCAAGCGCAAGGCATCGCTGAGGGAACTCCAAGTGTTACATGGTCACCTCAATTTTGCCTGCAGGGTGGTCGCACCGGGCAGGGCTTTTGCCCAGCGCTTATGCGACGCCATGGCAGGGTTATCCAGGCCCCACCATAGAGTCAGGATTACCCGGGGTATCAGGGCAGACATGTTCGTCTGGTTTCAGTTCCTGAGGGAGTTCAATGGGGTCTCATTTTGGAGGTCTGACCTCCTGGCTTCCCCAAATTTTTAGATCCAGTCTGATGCCTCAGGATCCCTGGGTTATGGCATGTACTTCAATGGCAAGTGGGCCTATGGTGGGTGGCCACCGGCATGGGCAGGCACTGGTCGCCTGCGCGATCTCACATACCTTGAATTTTTTCCTATTCTGGGGGCTTTGATGCTGTGGGGTGAGGAATGGGCCAACTCGGTCGTGCATTTTTGGTGTGACAACGCTGCGGTTGTCCACATTGTCAATGCACAGACTTCCAAATCACCCAGGGTTATGGACCTAGTGCGCCAGTTTGTGCTGCGCTGCCTGCGCCTCAACGTTTTGTTCAGGGCTAGGCACGTCCCAGGGGTTAATAATGATATTGCCGACGCTTTGTCCCGCCTGCAGATCTCCCGGTTCCGTGCCTTGGCCCCGGATGCGGAGGAATTTCCCTCGCCACTCCCGGAGGAGATATGGACCATTGGCAGGGAGAGGTGAACCGGGCGATCGGCCTGTCACTGGCGCCCCGCACGCGTAAGGCGTATCGACAAGCTTTTAATTCTTATAGGGCATTTTCTGCTCAATTTCACCTGCCAGAGACCTGGCCTATCCCGGTGGATCATGTTCTGCGGTTCATGGTCCACCTGCATTCACTGGGCCTCGCACCTCGCACCATAGCATCTAAGCTATCAGCATTGGCTTTTATGGCCAAAGTGGGGGGTCATGTGGACAGCACCTCTGACTTCTGTGTGAGACATGTTTTGGAGGGGTGGGTGCGCGAGCGCGGGCGTTGCCCGGACGACCGGCACCCTATTTCCCCAGGGGTGCTTACCCAGTTGGCCCGGGGCTGGCCAGGCCTCTGTTTTGATCATTATGAGGCAGCCCTTTTTCATGCAGCCACAACGGTGGCATTTTTTGGAGCGCTCCGCATCAGCGAACTTGTGATGCTGTCTAAGGCGGATGCAAGTTGTAGGGCACTGGAACTCGAAGATGTCTATGTTGCCAAAGACTGGGCTCAGTTGAGGATACGCTCCTCTAAGACTGATCAGCAGGGCGTAGGCAGTGGTGTAAGACTGCTACGGTGTTCTTTGGCAGACATCTGTCCGGTTGGTGCCCTACAGGAGTTTCTTGCACTGCGTGGCACGCACCATGGCCCGTTTTTCTGTCACCAGGATGGGTCTCCCCTTACTAAATTTCAGTTTTGGAAGGTGACAGGCAGAGCCCTCGCCAGGGTGGGCCTACCAGGTGCCCGTTATGGCACACATTCTTTCCGTATTGGGGCAGCCTCTACAGCAGCTGCTTTTGGGTACTCCGGGGCTGACATTCGCAGCATGGGAAGGTGGGGTTCACAATGTTTTCAGTTTTATGTGCGCCCGCTCCCGCCGTGAGTACCAACCCAGTTACCTTACATCATTTCCCTCAATTTTTCCTTACATACCCTGGGTGTCGTATTACACCGGTGACAGTATGGCTGGTGGGCCACAGCTACGTGCAAAGGGCAGCGCGTTACGCTGCGGCGACAGAGTGGGGACCCCGACTGGGACTGGGTGAACACGCCAGTCTCACATGGCATGGTAAGCCTGGGATGTTGTGGCGGGAGCTGCTGCCTTTTCTGTTTTCAGGCAGAAGTGCTGCCCCGCCTGACATTCTCATCATGCACCTGGGGGGCAACGATTTGGGTCAGGTCACCGGCTTGTCGCTCAAGCATGCGATTTGCGAGGACCTCGCCTACTTGCACTACGTCTGGCCTCCCGCAACCCTGGTTTGGTCGGACATTGTCCCGCGCCATTCTTACAGAGGAGGGGTTGACCTCATGGCCATTGACCGCGCTAGGCGCACGGTCAATAAGGCGGTGGCGCGGTTCCTTGCCGACAAGGCTTGGGGACGGGTCAGTCGTCACCCCGCTATTGGACTAGAAAATTATGATTTGTATGCAGGGGACGGGGTCCATCTGTCACGAGGAGGTATGGATCTCCTGTTGGGTGACTGGCGAGCAGGCCTGTTGACCGAGCTGACGGTCTGGGGGGGGCGTCAGGCCTTCTTTGAAGCCCCTCCGTGTGGCGGGTAGCACTGGTAAGGTAAACAGTTATGACCCACAGGTATCCGGCAGGTTCGCAATTGACTGGACAACACTAGATAGGAATAAATTAGTTAAACGTTGTCCGGTCAACGACGAACCAGGCGATGGGGTGATGGCGATAGCTAGCCAGCATGCATCACCCCGTGATTTCACAGATACGAGTCAGAGGGTGGGGTCATCAGTTAGATATTGACTACGGTCAACAATTTGTTTGTTGTCAACAAACAAATTGATACAAATTGATACATTGTAACCAATTGCCGTTGGCAATTTTGGGTGGTACCTTACCAGTGTTACTTCGGCCTGCTTGCCTTAAGAATTATGATTGGTCGTTTTACCAATACAAATTTATAATTCGGACTAGGGCATGAATCAATAAATGTGGCCCAATGCCGTTATCCACTTTCAATGGTGTCTGAGTCCGTTATTGGGGGGTGCGCCTGCAAATATTGTATAATCACTCTTTTCAATAAATACTGTGACTTTGTTTGGCGTCTAGATAAGCCGAACAATTTTTTAAGCTGTACATCATGATGGACAGTTTAACAAAAATGCAAAAACTGTTTTGGAAGTGCCTGAAAATTTACTTATTTATTTATTTATTTATTTTAAAAAAGCTGATGTTGCTCAGCATTCAGCAGGTGAGGGCCTTTTATATTCAGTTCTAACATCCTCTCCTTTTTATTGTGCCAGCTTTATCAGCAATGAAATTGGGTCTGCCTGATTCAATGTGAACTGCCTTCCTCCTGGTTTATACCTAGGCAGGCAGGCATCTTTATTATGGTGTTAATTCCTGGCTTAGATGGAATGAAAGTGACATGTAATTGTTGGCTTTTGCAGCTGTGTATGACATTTAACCTGCAAAAAGTAGATAAACAACAAATTAAAACGCTATTTTCAGATTTAATGGACTAGAGATTGGCAATTTATGTTCTCCAAACCTCTGATGGATTATCAGTTTTTCTTTTTCTTGCTTTCTTAACCTTTTTTAGAAGTGTTCTGTGTGTTTAACCACTGCATGGTATCGAGTAATTCCACTAACAGAGTTTTTCAACATTTTTGTCTGAAATGTATTGCATCACTCTGAGCAATGGCATAGACTGCAGCAGCAAATTGTCAATAGAAAACAAGTTGCAGTGTGTATCCTTGCTGTACAACAAATTAAAAATTGCTGTGATATCTGCTGTTAAACTTGTTCTACCATAACTAACCCATAGTATTCTGACATACTCTTCTCCCATATATCATCAGGAAATTATGCTACCTCTTCACTTTGATGATGATCTCATCTACAACACTTAAAGATGTAGGAGTCCAGCAAAAAAGATGGCAACTCCGTCTTTTGTGTGTCAAAATAAACTTGTAATATTAGTTTCTTTTTCCCATTATTCAAGGTGTAGCTTTGTGTAGATTAGGTTTGCATTTCATTTGGTTTAGGCCAGTGCTCTGAAAATTAATTTACCTAGGCTATAACTCTACAAATCACCAAAAAGGCCCTGCTGGCTAGGGATTTCCATGCATTTTAATCCTGAAATCACTTCCCAAAATTTGATTTTGCTTTATTCAGCCCTTGGGGATGATACAAAAATGGTCAGGGCAGATAGCCAGGTATGTGAATGTACCATTGCAGAATGCACATGAAACATATCTTACATGAACATTTCTGCACTTGGAATGGTCACCAAAAAGGAGAGGACTTCCCATACATTTTATGACATACTGGGTCCTTCTAAATAAGTAGTTCTGAATGGGGATCTTCAGGTGGTATAGTCACTGGAGTCCAGGACTACATATACCTGGGGAACATGTGAATGAACAGTAAGGCTTGGTGATTAAAATTTAAAACACACACACATAAACCTTTAATGCCTATCTTTAAAAAAACCAGCCAAAATACTTCAAATATTTTTACCCAAACTCCAAAAGCTTTAATGATAGTGATCTTTTTACAGGATTTTCCATAACTGATGGTTCTCCCTGATGCTCATAAATGCTTTGATCATGATACTTAAAACCAATTATGTTGTTTCTCTGATTTATCACAATAAAAACTATCATATGTTTTTGTTTTGAAGATACCTGGGGAAAGGAAGTTCTTTAAGTATTCAGTACATAGGTTCTAAAATAGTACAGGGCATATGTAGCCCTTCAATTTTTGCTAGATTTTAATTACCAACACTATACCTCTCGCTACATATATATATTATGTATTCTACCATATAGACCAGAACATTTTATACACTGTAGGAGACACTGAAGAATATGAGATCCTATTCTACAATGTAAATACAATTTCTCTACAAGTATAACTAGCTCTGATAGCAAAACAAAGGGAAGATAATCACTGCATTATACAGATGAAAGAGAGTGGGAAGAAGTTAGTTTATTACTTGGAATTAGAATGCACAAAGTACAAAAACAGAATAGAAGCATGGATGAAATCCTGTTGCACAATTTTTCACCATGTAGGTCTAATGACATCTTCTTCTTCTGCCATATCTGAATCTGATTATGGGTGACCATCATGGCGATGAGCCATGAAGACTGTTCTGAGAATATAATGCAGTGGCCTTTCATCTGCCTCTGCATTGCAGCATGACACCCATACCACTGATCCAGTTCCATGAGTAATTTTCTGGTCCTGAGTCCTTTTGGCATGCAAACTCCTCAGCAGCCCAAGGCCAGTACTGATGAAGATGCTACCTTCCATCAAGATGGATTCAAGTGGGATTTAATCCACTTGAGGACCATCACCCTTTGTTATGGACTTAGGCACTCGTTAGTCCTCAGGGTTGTCAGGTTAGTTATCTGCCACCTTAGACACAGCGTTGAGCCATCATTTCGACCTTTGAAGGATGAAATGCTGAGTCAACTTTTATACCCATCAGGATTGAACTCACAACATCAACAGTACAGCATCATCAGCCTTGGTTTTTCACCCCGCTCAGCCATAAACATTTACTGGGGCTGTGGAAATCATATAACCACTCCTTAAATATCTGATTTATCTTGTATTAAGGTCACTATACATTAGTTGCAACTTGACCACAAGTAACATAACATGTACAATTAAGCTACCTGTTCAACTGCACATATTTTTCAAGCTCATATATGGCTTAATTTTACATGGTTCATCATTTAAAACTGCAAATCTGAAGCAATTATACTTCCCCTTGAACACTCTTGAATAAATGTACTGACTTGTGCTTTCCTTTGAACAATCTTTTGAACAATTTATCAAAACAATGAATAATAAGAACTAGAAAATCCTAGCCTTCTTCATATTGTATGTCCACATCTTCAGTATCTTGACTACTGTAGCCTTTGTTTCCTAACTATGCAATGTATTCCCATGATACGGGGCATGTTTATCTTCATTCATAGTTTATTAAGATAAAACTGTCTGGCTTTTGCTAGATTTTCCTTTATGCGTATTATAATTCTGGTCAGATGACTCCATTCACTTATTATTTGCTTAATAGAGACTAAATACTTTCTCTACCAACACTAGCAATTGGCAATTGGTTGCCAACTCAAGAAAATCACAGAAAAGACAGCAAACACTTTTCTCTGCTCCTGATGCTTTTCACACTACATATCAGGAAAAGGTCAGTGGTGGGCATCAGCAGGTTCACACCAGTTTGCCAGAACCGGTCGCAGAAATTCTGGCTGGCCCCGCCCATCCAAGTTTTGAAATAAAGTAGTCCTAATTCATGTGCAACACAGGGCTTTTCCCCTGGCCATGCCCACCATACCACAGCCACAGTGTGGTAGTAAAAAAATGTTGAGCCCACCACTGGAAAAGGTGATTCAGTTTTCACTTGATTGGGTCTTCATTTGGAGAAAGGCAGAATATAAGCAATAAAATGAAATGAGAGTAGAATGATTCCATGTGATATCATCACTCTGTCAATCTTTCTTTTAAAAGAAGAAACAGTTAGCCTTGATTGAGAATGCTCCATTTCACCACCAGGCAAGTGGTGAAACACACTTCTGAGTTTTCAGACAGCTATAAAGGTGTCTGTGAAAAACCTATAAAGATTTTTCTGTGGAGAATGCTGTATTCTTGACTAGAGACTATTTTAAATAGCCCCTTTGAGGCTCCCATTCTGCTGAGAAGACCCTTCTACACAGTGTTCTTGCCTTAATTTTAGTTGTCAACTAAGAAGCCAGAGGTCATTCCGAAGACAGCATGTGATTGGATGTGACCCTCATTGCTGACTGCACTCCAATTTATCCAGGCTTACTTCATGAGTTTGTGAAGCTGGAACTAAGTTCCTTACTAATTCTGTTTATAGTTATATGGCACCTATAAAGCTAAGTGCTTTTTATTTCTCATGAACCTTTGTGCATCCAAGCACACTTCTCTACGTGGAGTATAAAACTATAGACATTTAGAAACTATTTGCAATGGTTCTAAGCTGCCAACACTTCTCCTTATCAACAGTTTAAAACTAGATCTTTACGTTTAAAACTAGATCTTTAACCAACAGTGGATTTATTGGCTGCTTTCCAAGTACAGTAGGCCAGTGATGGCAAACCTGTTAGAGAACGAGTGCCCAAACTGTGACCCAAAATCCACTTATTTATCGCAAAGTGCCAACACGGCAGGTTGAACTCTTTACTGGGAAGAGGGAGGAAGCCCACCCATTGGGCTGCTGGGCAGAGGGGTGGGGCTAACTCTGTGCTGGGGCAGTGGTGCGCATACCCACAGAAAGGAGTCTGAGTGCCACCTCTGGCAAGCATGCCATAGGTACGCCACCATTGCAGTAGGCCCACTGTATCTATTGGGGATAGGGTCAAAGACTTTACAAGAATGTTTTAAACCAAAGTAGTAAACACTACATACTGTTTAGTCTCTGGTTCCCTCTCATCACCAGTTCTGGTAAAGCATCTTGAAATTTGTGGGATTTTTCTGTGAATATTTTTTGGGCCAAGAATAACTGAAATCATGGATACCAAACTGACAAATACAGCAGGCCTACTGTAATGAATGGTAGAACATGGCACAAAATTTGGAGCATAGCTTAAATGATAAGGGGATGTTTATATTCAAGTATAAGCTGTGCATTTTACTAGCACAGAGGTTTTCAAAAAGAATTAGAGAATAGTTCAGATTTTTATTAATTTCAAAAGCTGAACAAAAAGAATGAGATTTCACAGATAACTTACAAAATTAAAATTAACAGCATTCATATTTTTCTCTCATAATAATAATTTCACATCAGAAATTTTTCTGGGTTGAAAGGATTTTTGCGGAAGAAACTCTGCTCAGGGAACGCCCAAATGAGGTTCCTTTCATGTCCCCAAGAGCTGGGACAGAAATGGGTGCTCAATCCATCATGTAGTACCCAAGTCTCGAACTGCCTATTTGCCTACCTTCCAGCTAACAAGGTGAGCTTCTTAACCACTGAGCCCCTGCAGCCCCTTTCTCTCAGTTAATTTGAAATGTTTGTTGTAAATGGTAAATGTATTCTTCTACATCAGATGGGAAAAGATTTTTTGTTGCTATAGTACTTAGCTCTCAGCCAAAGAATAAGAATAAAAGAAAGAACATCAGAAGATTTTATTTTTAAAATAATTCAAAAATTGCAGACAAAACTTTGTATCATGATTTTAGGATTTATTTCTGCTACAGAAATGTCAGTGTTAAATGTTAAAGAATCAAAGAAATCAAATAAAAAAGTTCTGTAGAAAAAATGGTTAAAAAGACATGGTGGTGGCAGTGGTGGAAGATGTTTTCAATATTCAATATGTGTGATGCTACCGTGGTCTGAAAGCTTACAGTTTGATCTTTTACCAAAGAAAAAAGTGTAAATGAAGGGAAATCATTCTACTATGCATTCATAAATAGATAAGGACTTCGCAGCAGGCTTCTCAGATTTCCATGTTATCTACTGGGAATTTCTTATCATGGAGATAAAGTTGTCGCTGTTCCTTTAATAGGTTTTACTGTAATGAAGCAGAACACATTAAAGAAAATGGGTAGAGATGTTAAACATACAGAAAGGAGGTGTTCATCTTATGAATTAGTGTTTTACTCATGGCTTTCCCATTGGTGGACAAAATTCGTCGTATTCTTCAATACTAAAGGTCATAAATGTAAAGACATGGTAAAATTATTGAAATCAATAATCAAATGCTGTTCTTCTACTTGTACTTCACGTTGCTTAATACTTGTCATGTGAAATTATTATTATTTTAAGATTTCACAACAATATTAAGACAAAATATTTTTAATAAAATGTTACATGTAGTCACTTGGGAATTTCATTTAGTTAGTAGGAATCACAGAGACAATCAAAATGACTTGTGCATAAGCATAATTACTTCAATATGTGAGATCATATTAGAACATATTGGATCATACTAAATTATCGTTATCAGCTGCAACTCATACCTGAAAATGCATTTTTTCCTGAAGCAGGACAAATGTCATTGGCATGAATTTATTTAAGGTGGATCCCAGCTTGCCATGAAATGACCCACGTACTATGATCCACACAGAGCCATCTCCTGCAGTGCATATGAAATGAGACATGCAGGATTTAACACCGGGACTGCAATGGACTGCTGCAGCCTTGAGGATATTGTCAAGGCACGCCTTCACAGCCAGTCCATCTGGCATGGCCTCTTCTGCCTCCATGACTGTTGGGAATCAGAGTTCCTCCTCCACTCATTTTCCCGTTGGGCCCAATATGATGGTTTCTAGTGGCATTTCCTTCACTGAGGGGTACCATCCATCTGTAGCCATTGGCCCCTTTAGGGAGTCAGGTTATTTACCATCACCCAATACTCAGCGTTCACACGCTAGCTTTACGGTCTACTCCATTACTATAGTGGGATGTCTGGCCAAACTAAATTATAATTATTTCATAAAGTACATATTATGGTAAGATTGTGAATATGGGAAAATATTAAACCAGGTGTAAATGACACTTTTCTCCTTTCATTCATGAATTTGAATTCACATTCCAGGACAGAATATCCACCATGGTCCTCAGGCAAACCCCAGTGTAGGTAGTTGCTAACTAACAAGCAATAGCTCTACTGCCCACTCTCAATTTACAACAAAAGGCTGGAGCAAATGAGAAAGTGAGGGGGGGTTGGAGGAGGGGGTCCAGAAAGAGAGGGTGAGACAGAGCTGAAGCCAGGGGGTGGCCGGGTGAGGGGGTCAGTCCCTCCTGAGCTAACAGCCTGCTCTCACACCCAACTTGTGTGTGTGTGTGTGAGAGTGTTGTGTTCTGATGGTTTTACTGTACACATGGATTGAAATGTATCTGAGTCAATGTAACCTTGCCTATAGCAACAATGTAACCTTCAGCTGTATCATATAAGCCCTGTAATAGGACGCGAGCTAATGACCACCAGCTGGCAGCAGCGAGCGTCCAAGCTCTCTTGGTCCGAACTCATCAAAGGCAACAGCGCGGGAAGTTTTCCCGCCACTACCTACACCTGGACAAGAAGGGCGTGACCTGTAATGACGTCACGCAGACAGTAGCCAATGGGCTACCATGGCACCACGTTCAAATGTATTACTGCTGTATATAAAGAGCTATTGATCCGCCATTACCTCATGTTCCCTCTGTCCACGATGCAATAAACCTGAGTTAACCCAGCCCGAGGCTGTGTCCCGTGTCTTGGTTTGCATACACCAAATTGGCGACGAAGGTGGGATGATGGATCCCCACGGAACAGCCAGGGCACAGAGCGGGTTCAACATCACCAAACCGCAGGACTGGGAGCTGCTTGAGATGGACTTCCAGGCGGCACTGGTGGAACTCAGAGTCAAACAAGACGACGAGGAGAGGAAGAGGGCCATCCTCACCAGAATGCTCGGGATGGAAACCAAGCGGACGCTGGTGGGCATAATCGCTCCGAAGAAGGTGAGCGACTTTAAGGCGAGCGACATCATGAAGCTGCTGCGAGAGCGGTTCTGCCCCTCGAGGGCAATGTTTCCCGCTCGGAGCGCGTTTTGGAGGCGAGTCCAAGCGCCAGACGAGTCGGTTGAGGCATTCGTGGCTGCCATGAGGATAGCCGCCGCCCCCTGTAAATGGGGCGACATCCTGGAGATGATCCTCAGGGACGGCGTGTTATGTGGCCTGAAAGACAAGGAGGTGCAGCGCAGCTTGATGAATAAGGAGCCGCCACCCACGCTGGCCGAAGTCATAGAGGCCGCGGAAGCCGCAGAGTCCACGAATGCCGGAGTGGACGAGATGCATCAGTGGCGTGAGTGGCGTCCTAAAGCCGGCAAGGCGGAAAATTCGGTGCACGGGAAGGCCGGACAGTCGGTGCACGCGACTCGGCGGGCCTCAAAGTCGTCTACGGAAGGCAGCGACGGCGAGGAGGTCCAGAAGGTCCGGAAGGGCGGTCGACGCTGCGAGGGTTGCGGAGCGGCCCACGAGCGCGCGAGATGCCCGTTCAGGAAGGCCGAGTGTTACACCTGCGGCCGTCGGGGGCACATCGCCAAGGCGTGCAGAAAGCGGAAAGAGGGCCGGAGGCAATCACAAGACCGCGCGGCCAGGCCGGACCGTCCAGCAAGGCCCAAAGATGGCGCCCAGACCACGAGGAAGCAGGACGGCGTGGGCCGCGTCTCGGACAGCAGCGAGGACGACGCCTCAGTGTTCAGCGTGTCCGCGGGACAGTCCCATTACTTCGTTGAGGTATTAGTACAAGGGGCCCCTATTAAGATGGAAATTGACTCGGGGTCCTCCTTTTCCATAATTCCCCAGAAAGAGTTCCTGAAAATCGACCCCCACGTGCGGCCAAAGCTTAAAGCGTTGAGGTCCACACTACGGGACGTACAGGGAAACAACATTCCGGTATTGGGGGTTGGGAAGTTTCGGGTCAATTTTAAGAGACATTCTGCGGAACTGCCCCTAGTTGTCCTGAAAGGGGGAAGCTGTAGCCTCCTGGGAACACAGTGGTTTCAGCCCTTAGGGTTGTTCATAGGGGGGGTGCATACCGTGGGGGGAGACCCAATACAAGCGGTTTGCGATGCGCATCCCGCCGTTTTTGAGAAAGGACTCGGAAAGTTCAAGGGACCCCCTGTAGCTTTCGACATAGACCCGGAGGTCCGCCCGATAAGACTCAAACCACGCAGGGTGCCGTTTGCACTCAAGGACAAGATAGAGGCGGAATTGGACAAACTGGTGGGCCAGGGGATTCTTATTCCTGTTGATTCCGCGGAGTGGGAAACTCCAATTGTAACGGCTCTAAAGGCTAACGGGGAGGTGCGCATTTGCGCAGATTATAAGTGTACAATTAACAAGGCGATCCGCCCTAATGCATACCCGGTGCCAGTGATAAGCCACCTTTTGGCCAGGCTAAATGGGGGAAAGTGTTTCGCTAAGCTCGATTTGGCACAAGCTTATCAGCAACTTCCTGTGACCCCCGCCACGGCCGCGGCACAAACGATAGTTACACATAAGGGAGCGTTCCAGGTGTCGCGGTTACAGTTCGGCGTGAACTCGGCACCCGGTCTTTTTCAATCGCTCGTGGAACGCCTCCTAAAGGGCCTGGAGGGGGTGTTGCCTTATTTTGATGACGTGTTGATAACAGGGGGGAGTGAGGCTGAACTAGCGAAAAGGTTGGACAAGGTACTGACCGTGTTCGAGAAAGCGGGGCTGAGATTGAGGAAGGATAAATGTGTTTTTTTCGAAACAGAGGTCGAGTTTTTAGGGTTCCGAATCACACCCGAGGGGATTAAGCCGTCCAAATCCAAGGTAGCAGCCATTAAAAAGGCCCCTCGCCCCACATCCAAGACCGAGCTGCAATCTTTCCTGGGGCTCCTAAATTTTTACCATACATTCCTCCCGCGGAAGGCGTCCGTGGCCGAACCGCTCCATCGGTTGCTGAAAAAGGAGGAGCCGTGGATGTGGGGTGATGAGCACGAGAGGGCGTTCAAGGAGCTAAAGCAACTCCTAACATCTGAGGCAATCCTGACGCATTTCGACCCCAAACGGCCTGTGGTCCTAGTTTGTGATGCATCCCCGGTGGGGGTGGGGGCGGTGCTGTGCCACGTGTTGGAGGACGGAAGGGAGGCCCCGGTAGCATTTTACTCAAGGTCCCTGTCCCAAGCGGAGCGGAATTACGCGCAAACCGACAGGGAAGCATTAGCAATCGTATCGGGGACCAAAAAATTTCACGATTTTTTGTATGGCCGCCCGTTCAAAATCGTGACCGATCACAAACCGCTGTTAGGGATTTTCACGGCGCACAAGCCCACGCCGCAGATCCTGTCCCCGAGAATGCTGCGATGGGCTATTTTCCTCAACGCGTACCAACATGAGTTGGAGTACAGGCCCGGAAAGGAGATCAGCCATGCTGATGCGCTTTCGAGATCCCCCTTGCCATTGTCGGACGCCCAAAAGGCGAGAGCAGAAAAGGACCGCCAGGTGTTGCTAATTGAGGTTTTAGACGCTCCCCCAATAGTGCCAGCCGACATTGCTAGGGCGACAGGAAAGGACAGGACGCTGGCGAAGGTTTGCTCATGGGTGCAGAAGGGGTGGCCGGGTTCGTCCCCGAGTACGGAGTTCGACCCGTTCTTTAGGAAAAAGCTAGAGTTGTCCCTAGAGAGGGGGTGCCTTCTGTGGGGCCAACGGGTGGTGGTCCCTGCGCCCCTGCGGACGAGGGTGCTCGAACTGCTGCACGTCAGCCACCCGGGCATAGTTCGTTCAAAGGCGCTGGCCCGGAGTTACTTCTGGTGGCCGCAGCTGGACACGGATATTGAGCACATGGTTGGCACTTGCGAGGCTTGCCAGGGGTCCCGCCCTGAGGCGGCCCGTCTTCCACATAGGGAATGGGACACAGCACGGGGGCCATGGTCCAGGGTGCACGTAGATTTCGCTGGCCCATTCCGAGGAACCATGTTTCTCCTAGTCGTGGATGCGTTCTCCAAGTGGCTGGAGGTTATCCCGGTAAAAAGCACGTCCTCCGCCACGACAATTAGCCGGCTGCGGAGAGTCTTTTCCACGTTCGGTTTACCCGACACTTTAGTCAGCGATAACGCTAGTTGTTTCACCTCCGCTGAGTTCGGGGCATTCATGGCGACAAACGCCATTCGGCATATCACGTCCGCACCGTTTCACCCGGCCACGAATGGCCAAGTGGAACGGTTGGTGCGTACAACGAAGGAGGCGCTGCGGCGCATGGGCCCGGGGGACCTGAATCACCAAGTGTGCCAATTCCTCTTAGCGTATAGGGTGACCCCTTTGGCATCCGGCTACTCGCCGGCAGAGCTCTTGATGCGGCGAAAACTGACCACGCTCCTGTCCAGGCTAGACCCAACGAGAATCGAGGATAAAGGGAAAAACGTGGGGTTGGCAGTCTCGAAAGGTTTCGCTGCCGGTGACCCTGTTCACTGCAGGAACTATTCCAGCGCAGGGCCAGCCTGGGTACCAGGGACGGTTGTAGAACAGACGGGGCCAGTGTCGTACCGGGTCGAGACGAACACCGGCCTCCTCTGGAGGAGGCACGCAGATCAACTGAGGCACCGGGTGATTGGGCCAGTCAGTGGAGCTCAGCAACAGGATTCAGCGTTAGGGTTCTCCCCCACCCGCGTAACCCAAGGGGGAGACAGCAGTGGACAACAGTCCCAAGCATGGGGGGAAGGAAGCAGAAGCAGCGGCCCCGACTCATATCCCTTTGATACGCCAGCTCTAGCAGGGGCCGGGGAAGGGGGAGAGGAGTTCGCGACCGCTGCCCCCGATAGTGATTTTGATTTTGATTTGGCGAGCCGGGGGGGTTTTCAGGAGTGTTCCCCCACCCATCCAAGCGAGAAGAGGGGTTTTTCGTTAGCCCCCAGTGCCCCCGGTTCCTCCCTAAGAAAGAGCACACCTCCCAACAGCGCCGCGGAGCCGCGGAAAGTCACTAACGAGTCTCCCTCTCATATTGCAGGACAGGAGACCAGGGGACAAAGAGAAGGTAGCAATCCCAGGGAGAGGCAGCCCGCACCGAGACCCCAGCGTGTTCGAAATAAGCCATCTTGGCTGAGAGACTTTGTCTCATAAGGGGGGGGGAGTGTGTTAAGGTGGGCTCGAGACTTTGTCTCGTCCTAGGGGGGAGGGATACACCAAAGAGAGAGAGAGAGAGAGTGAGTGAGTGAGTGAGTGACATTGTCCCCCCCCCCCATCTAGAATCCTGGCTATGGCCCTGGGGAAAGAGAATAGTAAGAGAGTGGAAATCTAGAGAGAAGCAAACTAAATAAATAAAAGAAGAATCCATGGCTGAGTAACTGTACAAAACATCTAACAAAACAAGATTTTGGGGTGATTAAGAGTAAAATAGCTCTGTCTACACTGTTATTTTGTAGTGATATTCATCTGGTTAAACCCAAGCAGCAAATTACATTGGAGAATTAACTAGATGGAATTAGATCAGAAAAGAAAATGGTTTAAAGAGAGAATATCCTGCATTAACAACAATACAATTTTCTGCTGTCTTGATATCTTAGTAAACTGGATATCTGGATATAAAACCAAATGTTGGGTATTCAATTTTCCAACATATGTCCCAGGAGAAGCTTTAGGTAAACTGTGAAATCTCAGAGGATCCCCAGATGAAGGGGATGCTAAACCACTTCTTCATACTCTCTGCCCATAAACATCTGGAAATGGTCACCTTAAATTGGAATTAACTTGATGGTACATAATTACTATTTATTATTAATAAAGAGACCATATTAAAGTTCTCATATATGTCTTGGATTGTATTGATGGAATATCAATTGAGGGAGTTCAGCAAAGAGAGAAGCTGGAGAATTAACACACAGCAATATCCCTTTTATGTGGAGAAAGCATAAAGAATTGATCACAGCAGTAGCACCACTATTGATTTAAAACTTCATCATGGTGGCTGGAAAGTACAGGCACCCTGCCCTCTGAAAGCATCGCTAACTCATTGTGTGTGTGTGTGTGTGTGTGTGTGTGTGTGTGTGTGTGTGTGTGTGTGTGTGTGTGTGTGTGTGTGTGTTCCTAAACCTACATAGATGATTGCACTGCTAATCAATGATCAATGATCACATCCCTCCAAAAGGTTTTTGCAAAACATTCTTTCTCTTCCTCCTTTTCCTCCTCCTCCTTTTGAAGGAAGGAAACAAACAAACAAACAAACAAACAAAATGTCTAGCCAACTTTCTTTGTTTCTTTGTAGAGGCATTTACCACAGACTGCAGTGGCTCAAGTGGCTAAGATAGTGACTGGAAGGCGGAAGGTCAGCAGATCGATTCCCGAGTAATGCAGGACAGAATGAGCTCCCGTCTTTGTCTCAGCTCCTGCCAGTCTAGCAATTCGAAAGCAAGACATTGCAAGTAGATAGATAGGGACCACTTTGGTGGGAAGGTAAACAGCGTTCCATGTGCTCCGGTTTCTAGTCATGCCTGCCACATGACTACGGAAACATCTCCAGAAGCACACAGCGCTGGCTCTTCAGGTTTGAAACAGAGATGAGTACTGAACCCTAGAGTTGGATATGACTGGCTTTCGAGCAAGGGAAACCTTTACCTTCACCTTTTACA
This sequence comes from Bradypodion pumilum, assembly GCA_035047305.1. Lineage (NCBI taxonomy): Eukaryota > Metazoa > Chordata > Lepidosauria > Squamata > Chamaeleonidae > Bradypodion > Bradypodion pumilum. The sequence continues at coordinate 173,565,058 of JAWDJD010000001.1, read as the reverse complement.
CTTGGGTAAATGATCCACCCATTTTGTAAAAAGTCTGTAGTTTTGTTTGGTACTCAGTTGCTGTCTCCCAAAGTGGTTGGGATCATAGAGAAGCCCCATTGTTATGGCAGGAAAGGTTATGAATTGCTCAGCATTGAAAAGGCACTTCAGGACTGAGCTGACTAGGTCACTTAAAAAGCTGCCCTACTGGGGATTTATTTTTTATTTTTAACAGTAGAAAATATTTGCTCCACCCCGAATTCATAACAAAAAGACCTGCTTTTACAGTTGGGGAAGCAACTAATGTTCCTTGTCAGTTCACTGTGCAGCCCTAGTACGGTATATGCTCTACAGATTTTCATTACTTCCACTAGGAGTTTTCACAAAGGATGTTATCATCGGCATGAGGAGGATTTAATCAAAAAAAGAATTTGAAAGAAATTAATTTAATCAGTCAAGAACTGTGCCTTTTCTGGAGAATTAGGACACTGGTCTTGAGGATCCAGAATGATGCAACCTCTCGGCGGCTTATTAAAAGCTGCTCATCTGCAACCAGACCTGAATTTTATGCCACAGCATGCTAGGTGCCTGATTGTGAAGGACACAAATTACCTAGAGTTTGTTCAGTGGCATATAAGAAAGACAGGCAGGCAAACAGCAAAAGGAAAGGGCTCACTATCCGCTCGCTATGCTGGCAGAGGGAGCTGCAATGGCCAATGAGGACTTTTCCCAAGCTTTCAGTGTTGCCACATCCCATGCAAATATGCGCTGGAGGCCTTTATTTGACTGGTGAAATATGGAAAGCAGCCCCCTGTGGGATCATTTGGAACACCATTTAAGAAAATCTTTGTTTGCCACAGGAGGGCAGGAGTTTGATAGGGCTGAGTAATGCCATATTAACATGATAGAGTGACCTTTATCAGACCTTGACAGCAAAAGTTAAGGAAACATTTCTGTTAGCAAACACTAGCATAATGCAGCAAGCAGGCACATGAGAAGAGAAATTGCATTTTGGAAATAGTGGGGATAGCTTTGCATATAAAATATTTTGCTTAAATTCTCGAAGTTTAGGTTGATTTTACATAGTTCTTATGCTTCTCCTTCTTGTATCTATAACCTACAGTATTCCTTGTCAAATAATGTCTTAAATACGACACAACCATAACTTAGATACGTAGTCTACCAGTGCCCCCTGCAGTTTGGCTATGTTAATGATTTGTGGAGAGCAAATGCTTCTTGTTCTTTTGCTTTCTTGTTTTATGTACCCATTTTAACTCATATGATCTACACTCCTCTGGCTGCATGTGCCTAGTTTTATACCAAATGCTTTAAATGCTAGTAAGGTTTATGAAATTCATTATTTAAGATCCAGCTGATCAGAATTAAGGTGTTTTTGTATATAAGAAGAGCAAGCTAATTGATCTATCTCTCCGCACTTCCACCACCTGCACTATCAAGACTGGGGTTCAACATATGTCCTATTAATCAGTGAAGATAAACATTTGTTGAGACAAGCAATACAGCACATATACAGACATGAACATCTAAGGGTGGCGCAGGCCCTTGATCCTAACTGATGTATGGACACATGATTTATTTATTTATTGCAGGCAACGTGGGAGGTGGGGAGTCTGTATGCCACTAGCATAATGTATGCCTTTGATTCAGGTTCATTTTGTTGTTCATCCATGGACCATTGCATGCCAGGCACCTCTGTCCTCCTCCATCCTCCTCAACCCACCCAACTCTGTACCCATTGTATCAACAACACCATCTATCCATTTCATTTTCTGCCGCCTCCTCCTTCTTTTGCCCTCAACCTCTCCCAGCATCAAAACTTTCTCAAGTAAATCCTCTCTTCTCATTTGATGTCCAAATTACTTTAGCTTCATCTTCACTATTTGACCTTCCAAAGAGCAGTCTGGGTTGATTTATTCTAAGATGAACCTATTTGTTCTCCTCGCTGTCCGGGGTACTCTTAAGACTCTCCTCCAACTGCACATTTCAAAGGCATCTATTCTTCTGCACTCCACTTTCCTTATTGTCCAGCTCTCACAATCATACATTACCACCGGGAATACCATTGCTCTGACTATGCGGACTTTTGTTTGCAAGGAGATGTCCCTACTTTTCACTATGTTCCCCAGGTTTCTCACAGCTTGTCTCCCAAGAATCAGTCGCCCTTTTATTTCATGGCTGCAGTCACCATCTGCAGTGATCTTGGATCCTAAAAATGTAAAGTCTGTCACTGCTTCTACATCTTCCCCATCTATTTCTCCAGGAAGAGATAGGGCCTGTTGCCATTATCTTGGTTTTCTTGATGTTGAGTCTCAAGCCAGCTTTTGCACTCTCTTCTTTCAACCTAAGCAGGAGTCTCTTTAGGTCTTCCTCACTTTCTGCCATTAAGGTAGTACCATATTCAGGTTCATATTTATTGGCTAAAAATAACAACCTAACCCCAGCAATCAAGGACACCATTAGTCTGCTGAAAACCCTTTGCGATGGTATTAAAACTCCATAAGTATGAGTAGCCCATAATAGGACAAATTAATATATTCTAATTGGAGGATCATTTTGTATGCCTTCCTCTCATTTGTTATCAGTCACATGTGGATGATAGATGGAGAGTTCATATTTTTCTCTCCTTTCTGTGCAAGCTCCACACAAACTCAACTTTACACCTGGATTAACAGATTATGTATTATTATTGTGTGTACTAAATACAACTAACATTTGCCATATGCTTTGAAGAAGGCCTCTACTTAAGAGACCGCATCACCCCTAGGTATTCAGCCATCTTCAGGCCGTCCCATGAGGGCAGACAGGAAAGACTCCGTAGTGGTCCCATCCCCAAGAGAAGCTCAGCTGGCTGGGACCAGAAAGAGAGCCTTCTCAGTGTCTGCCTTGGCCCTGTGGAACCTCCTTCCATCCGATCTTCACCTACAAACTATGCTCCTCCCCTTCAGGAAGACACTTAAGACATGGCTATGCCAGCAGGTGTGGGGCATGTCGGGCACTTTGGCCCAATCCTGCTGGCTGGTGTAGCCTGTGTAGTTGCCTTAGGTGATTGGTTTTCTGTCCCCCCTCCCCATTCTACCTCATCCTTTTTAATGGTTTACTGAAGATTTTAGATGTTAGGAAATTTTTAATCTTGTGTTTTTATGTGTTTTTTCTTGTGTTTTAAATTATGTTTTTGATTAGTGTTTTAATTGATGTTTTTATCACTGTTTAAATTGTCGATTTTATAACTTGTTGGAGGCTGCCTTGAGTTGTCTTGTGATGAATAAGGCAGGATAGAAATATTGAAATAAATAAAATAAATAAGATCTAATACAGCCATGTTGCGCTCTCTCTCTCTCTCTCTCTCTCTCTCTCTCTCTCTGCATTGGTTGTGGATAGGAATGTAGCTGCTCACAATCCCAAATCCAAATCCATTAATTACATTATAAATGGAAAGCTTGTCTCTGCAACACCATGAGTGACTTCAGGGGTAAATGTCAAAAATCCCTGTTTCTCACCCTATCCGTCTCTCATTTCACCTCCCACCTCTCAAGTTCATAAATGTAGGAAGAGTGTTTCAAAAGCAGGGATTTTGCAAGCCTTCTCTTGATATACACCACTATGTTCTCTTTACTATCTTGATCTTAAATCTTTTTTGCAACTCAGAAGGAATTACTCATAGGAAGCAGGAACAAGTCCTCATAATATTGGGGGAGGGGGGCACAACAACTTTAACTCACATTTTCATTCTGTTCACTCTCAGAATGGTGAGGATTTCAAGCAGCTACAAGATGGGGTCATGAATTTTGAAGATTCAGATAGCCAAAAAAGAAAAAGGAGTAGAAACCCCTATTTTGAGTACATTCTAGTACGAAACTGTTCCATATAATCTGACACTGTGGAAACACATTGCTTTTTTGTCTTTAACTTATTCCTGAAAGAAGAAGAGTGATCGATAAGAACACTACAGAATCTATCCGGAAGGATATAATATCCTTGAAAGAATGGATGCAAGATGATGTCATGCAATAATCATCCTTTGTGTATCTTCAACTTTTTTTAAAAAAAACTTGTTTTTCTTAGTAAGGAATGACAAGGAGTGCTTCTGGCAAATATAGCTCACCTTGGGTGGCAATACTGTATATAGAATAAGGATAGAAGCCAAGTGACATTAAATGCAGTAGCAATTGATCAGCTGGCAGATTGCCTAAAAAGAAACTATCTGAAATGGGCCACTGGAATTAAGCAATTTAAAATAATTGTGTCTCTAAATAGATCTATTCAATTTCAATGCATTATTAAACTGGACTGATGTAATTATCATTTTTATTGTACAGTCAAAAGTTTAAACCTGCATTTCTCAACCTAATTTCAGATCTGGAAAATATAGAATTGTTGGAGCTAAACTGGAATGAATGAGATCTTTTAAAATGTGCTTATGGACTAATACAGACCAAGGATGTTTTTAAGTGTATCAGGTCAGGGTAGAAATAGTCTGTTCAGAATAGCACTAAATATGCAATTAAATATGATACAGCCCATTTTAGAAAAGCAAATATTGTCTGAATTCCTGCTGCATGGCTCTGTGTACACAATGGGAATGGCAACAGTGGTGACAAAGTAAAGGTTTCTTTTGGCGATTTTGAGGTGCGGTTCAACTTTGCTATAATATGTACAAATTGCATGCAGCTCAGAATCACCGAATGAAGCCTTTAATCAGCAGCAATAGACCTCTGGTGATGACATCATTCCCATTGTACACATGGAGCTGTGCAGCAGGATTTTGATAGTAGGTGGTTATTTGTACAGAGATCTGATCCATTAGGTGACACTAGTACAACGACTGCAGGAACAATTGCACTGACAGTGTTTGCCTTAATCTCTAAATCTCTTAATAAGAATATTTAAATATTCTTTAGCCACTAGTTCTAGATCCAGATCTATTTCAGATGACACTTGTGAGACAACATTACATTACCTTGTTAACTGACAGTCAGACCTTTCCAACTGCATTTGTAAGTACAATGCACAAAATAGCTATTGTAGATGAAACATTGTTTTGATGAGCTAATGAATGAACTAGGCAACTCTTTAAAATAGATCAAAAATGACTTAGTGCTTTTATCCTCAAAAACTAAACTATTGTGATTTGTTTTTCTATGGAACCTGCCTAAATAGCTCTAGAACATATTTCAGGAAACAAATTATGATTTTCCTCTCCCCATCAATAATTGGCATATCAATGATTCCACTGTGCTTCTTTTTCCGTTGGGTTTTACGAATGTTCTCTTCGTTACTCACTGGCCAAAATTTTGGGACACAGTTATGCAAAAGGCATAACTTTTAGAGGCAAACTGCTGTTATTTAAGAAATCTCCAAAGGCATTATTTGATCTATGCTCAATTGTATAACTCACTGTACTCACAGGTAACGTCTACGGAGACTTAACTTACCAACCTAGCAGTTCGAAAGCAAGAAATTGCAAGTAGATAAATAGGGACCACTTTGGTGGGAAGGAAACACCTGTGTGCTCCAGTGTCTAGTCATACCTGCCACATAACCACAGAAATGTCTGCAGAAGCAGAAAATACTGGCTCTTCGGCTTTGAAACAGAGATGAGTACTGAACCTTAAAGACGGATACGACTAGCTTTCAAGCAAGGGAAACATTTACCTTTACCTAGTTCAGCTTTTACAGAGTGAGCTCATCTGTTCCATTTCCTGCCAACCTAGCAGTTCAGAAGGAAGAAATTGCAAGTAGATAAATAAGTACCACTTCAGAAGGAAAGGTAACAGCATTCCGTGTGTTCTGGCATCTAGTCATGCCTGCCACATGACCATGGAAATGTCTGCAGAGACAGACAGCACTGGCTCTTTGGCTGTAAATGGGGCATACCTGTCAACCTTCCCAATTTGGCCAGGATTACCCCGTAATCCTGCAACGATTGATGTCATTTCCCGACCCGCGCTGCCAAAACCCCGTAATTTGGCAGCGGGGGAAAGGAAGTACTGCGTAGCCCTTCTGGGCAAGTCACCTTCTACACATGCGTAGAAGGGTTTTACACTCGTGTAGAACCCTTCCACGCATGCGTGGAAGCCTACGCCGCTTGTGTAGGGGGCTGCGCAAGCGGCGTAGCCTTCCACGCATGCGTGGAAAGCGACCTGTGTGAAACCGCTCTGCACAGGTCCCATTTTTTCCAGAGCCGCGGCTTGACAGTTATGAAATGGGGATGAGCACTGCCTCCTACCGTTGGGAATGACTGGCTTTTAAGCAAGGGAGACCTTTACCTTTACCATAATGTTACCTCCTCTTTCTTCCTTGTTCCTTCTGTCTTAAAAAGAAGGCCTTGATATTACATTTCTCTAATTAAAAAAGAAATAATATACATTGTTTGTCAAGATTGATGGAGGTGTGGGAAGTTTAAACTGAAGATGCATGTATGTTTTCAGGGGAAGGAGCAAATAAAGACCTCTTGAGGATTTCCTAGAATGTCCTTTATTTACTCTGACATATGCTAACCTTCAAACTAGACTGATCCTCTTAGGGTTGAGGAATACATTGTGTAAGTCAGTACTGTGGGCTAATGAAGTACAGAGAAGGGTAATTAACTTTCACAGTGTTGATTACATAAATATATTTAATCCTACTACTCTTCAAAATGGAATATATATATGGGGAACAGTTTTTGTCCTATAGCGGAGAGGACAGGGAGAATTTCCAACCAAGCTATAGTTGCCCTATTGGGGCCACACTTATATGGCTCATTAGCCAAATGAAGGAATCTGACAATTATTACTCTCTCTGGATAGGCAGTGTTATCAGGCACAAATGGCCATTAAAAGAAGGCTTTTCCCCACCATCAGCTTTAATTAAAATTGCCTCAAAACTTTCAGTATGAAGAAGTTACAAATGTGAAATGTCAGCAGGCTTTGTAGTTAGCACAGCTTCCTGCCAGGTATGTGTGCCTTAGACTGCAGCCTAAGGCAGATTTTTTTAAAAAGCTACAAACCTTCTAAACCACATGATGTTTACCATATATGACTGGCGGTTCAAAACTCAGAGGGACACATAAATTATGGCTGCTCATCAGTACCTATTAATTGCAAACATAAACAGGAAGAAGTGCCTGTTTAATTTTAAAGAGCTGGGTCCACATTTCTGCATAAAAGTATTTGATCATTTATCACGGGCTGTCCACACTTTTTGCATCAGGAACCACTTCTGGGGGTGGCATGGGCATGTTTGTGCATGTGCAAGTGTGCCTTGCCACTCCTGGAAGTGATTCTAGATACCCCATCGATGCACAAATGTGCCCGTGCCACTCCCGGAAGCAGTTTTGGACAGGTTGCACATGTGCAAATGCATCTGCACCACTCCCAGAAGTGGCTTGGGTGCATTTGCACATGTGTAAGTATATGTCATGCAGGAGGAAGAAATATCTGTCTCTTAACATTTGATTGACCTGCAGTACCTATCAATCCAGCTAGCATAATCAATAGTGAAAGGCCGTAGGAGTTGGAATCCAACAATAATCCCAGGAGGACTGCATGCCTCCCATTCCATCTTAAAATCCCTGTTCCAAAGTCTTTCAATTTTAATTAAAATCATGTATGTCTCATTAGATAGCCAGTATGATGTAGTGGATGTAGTGGTGTGCTAGGACTCATGGGATCTGGATTCAAATCCATTCCCAGTCATGGAAATCTACTGGGTACTGGGTGGCAATGCTAAAATCTTTTATTCAATATGTCACATGCCTTGAACACCATACTTGAGTTACCACTAATCTGGATGTGACATGTCAGCACACAACACACTCACCCACCACCTGCCCCACTCACTAAAGAGGCAGGACACAGTACAAATTGGTATTAAAACTTGGGCCATAATTTATTAACATTTATTGAAATCCTCTGACCTGTGCTGGGACTTGGTAGTGCATAAACCTGGAACCAGAGCAGGAAAACCACCTCATTCCCTCTCTAGCCTGGATTGGTGAATGCCTTGCCCCAGTGCAGTGCTGAGTCATGAGTTACTTTCCAGGTTGGCTAAGTCAGATGCATGTGTACATCTTTGTGGGTGTTGCCAACCCTATTCACATGAATAGATGTTGGTCATACCTCAGAGCTGTCTAATGATGGCCACTGTGTGCCCAACTGATTCACCCAAATCACCCCAGGCACCCAATGAATACCTTGTCCAATTATGCCCTGAAGGATTCACTGATACATGTTTCTTGCTTAGATGCAAACATTTCTGAAACAAACAAGAATATCAGAACTCATTCCAACCCTTTTTCCTTTGCTGACAAACATAAAAGTTGGGTAGACAGGAGCCTGAGATATCACCTGCTGGCTCCTCAAAAGGGTGATAGTTCAGCCATAAGAAAGAGATCCTTAGCATGCAGCTCAAGGATAAGACGAGGCAAACATTAGCCTGTTTAGGTGGGTCACCTTCTGGGAAAGAATAAGCAGTCAAAGAGGAGCTTATCTGACCATAAATAAAGATGGTCAGCACCATTTCAGGGAACTGTATATGTATTATGAAGGTAGAGGTCATAGACCTAGAGTAGCAGCCTTTGGGACTTTTAATATCTGAATTAGGCTTCATTGCATCAGATTTTTGAATGCTGTCTTCCATAAGAAAATGGAAGTCCTGCTGTATACAACCTAACAGGTCTGGATGATGACCTATGTTAAATTAAAGATGGGGGATACATAGCCTTCCAGAAGTTGTTGTATTACAGATCTGGGGCCTACACTAGGAATGGCCCACCGATTTCCTGACCCGCCCCAAACCTTTCATCCCCTTAAGTTTGTCCTTTCTATGTAGAGTTTATGCTGGAGAACATTATAAATACTGCCTCCTATCTGTATGTTGATAAGATATACTCTGACATCTGTCACTTTCCTCATTATGCATGGCTAGAGGAACAGCTCTCAGTTTCCCTAGATTGGTTGTGGACAATATGGTATAGGCAGTGCACCAACGAGCACATGAAGCAAACTGTAAGGTGTGGAGCACTGTACACTTATAGGATCTGGGGCACCCATGGGAACTGTTTAAAAGCAATTCCTAAATTGGGGATGTGATGCAGCCTCCATCCAAAACACTTTCCTGATTCCTCTAATCTCTGTACTTTAAGAAGTTCTATTATAAGCATGTTTTGAGAGACTTATTCATAAACTTCTCACATAAGTACCTCTAGATGAAGACTGAGACACACATTTGCCTGTTGAGAGGACTTGAAACACATCTACCCTTAATCTCCTCTGTGGAAGTGCACAAAACAGAAGTGTGTTGTTAATGACAGAATGGACCTGAAGGTATCAGGATATCATTACAGACTGATCAGCATTATTAATGATGTCAGTAGATGGACCATGATTGGTGAATCTGCTATAATCTAGCTGCTTGAAGAAAGATTTATTTTGTGTGTGCTAATTTTCCTCCCAATAGCTGTAGGACTAAGTGCCAGATTTTCTTAAATAAATTTCATGGTGGTTACAGAAGCCTATATTCCTACCAGCTACAAACACAGATTGGAAACATCTGTTCATATGATTACAAACTTGATATAAAATGACCTTTTCATTCTGTTCATGGCTCCTGGAGAAGCTCTGTGGAAGCCAGTCTGCTTTTCCTTTGGGTACTGCTGTTAGATGTCACTTATTTTAAGGATAGGGAAGATGTTCTCATTGGTGTAAACAGTTTTCTTTTACTTGAGTTTTAAATTTCAGAGGCTCTAATTTTAGGTATTTTGATGCTACCCACAATGCCTTATATACTATGTAAATGCCTCATGGTTTCAGAAAGACCCATTTCCTAGCTGTTCTTGAAGGTATCGGGGTTGAACCTAGGACCTTCTACATACAAAACATACACTCCCCTTCTCATGATGTCATCAGACCTGCCTCTGTACAGAAGATGGACAAACTGTGGTAGAGTGTGTCCAACAGATGGGATTGCCTAAGGGCCAGCTGTTTATTACCTAAATTCGTTAGTATATCTGCATTCAAGGTGAGAGTAAGATTTGCATGTTAAATTTTCAGTTGTATTCCCACTGCCAAAAGGGACCAGCCTTTTGGCAACTAGATGTACCATTTCTTTTTAAGGACCATGCTTTGCTTAAAAGACATGGGGTACTCTTTGTCCTAGTACAGTGGGTGGGAACAAATACGGTAGACCCTCGCATAACGACGTTACTTGGTTCTCCAAGTAGTGTTGTTAAGCGATTTTCATTGTTATGTGGGTTTCTATGGAGTTTCCCGCATAACGATGTTTTTAGTGTTGTTATCCGGATAACGGTGGTTATTTTTAGCGTCGTTATCCAGATAACGACGCTAAAATGTTGTTATGCGGGGGAACATGTGGTGCATAATGATGTGTCATTAAGCGAAAATGACGCTATCCGAACACGTCGTTATGTGAGGGTTGACTGTAAAAGAGAACCTTATTACGGGGGGGGACCCCCAAAATTGTATCCTAGACATTTTTTTGTTTGGAAAGGGGGGGCACAATAACCCTGTACATAGTGTGTGAGTAAAACTGAGAGGTATTGTTTACAACATGTCAAGTGACAGTGTCATAAAAATGCCATTGAAAATGCCATGTAGCTCTAGTAACAAAATCTGAATCTGCAAGACTCAAAATGCCTATTCTGTTGGAAGATGGTTCAACCGACATGGAGGGCAATCCCAGGTGAAATCTTCCAAAATGGATTTAAATCAGTACTTTGGAAAAGTTCTTTTGCATTTTAGTGGTCAATAAGGATATGATCTCAACTTCGCATGGTATCTTCCTTCCTTTTACATTTTAACACAGCAATAGCAATAAACTCCTAAGCATGCAAGGACCTGAATAAAAACATTTTCATAGTCAAGCTATAGCTCACTTTCAGCTGTGACCTATGTGGATTTAGTGGAAAGTAAATTCCAGAGAGTTTGAGCTGGTTTTCTCTCTAATACTGTATGTGTACATAGAATTCTAGCCCTAGTTTTTCACCTGCTTGTTTTATTTATTCACTTCTATAAAATAAATCCACTTTCTCATATACCAGCCTCCATGGCCTCTGAATATTTTGCTATTCGAGGATGGCAAACAATCCAGAAGAAAATAATGGAAAGAAGTGAAGCAAAATCAGTAGTATTATTCATGGAATATTATGCAACCTTGCTAAAAGTCAACTGAATCTTTGACTTGATATGATTCAATTGTGCATTGCTGAAGCTTCCAACCCCTCAATTACTGAATGACTTTTAAATGTTTCCCAACTCTTTATTCAAATAAGCATTTTTGCTAAACTGTTTGGAATCAGGGGTATTATTTATTCATACGTTGGAATACATTCTGAATGCATTTGCAGATGTTTGCTCCACTAAAGAGCTTGCACACGCCTTTCTCCATGCTGAAGGCATCACCAGAAGGAGAACTAGAAGGAATGCCAGTGTATCAGCAGTTTGGTACCATTTGGAAGGCAGGTTTTAAGAAACAGAATGAGTCCATCGCTGGCAAAGCACAAGTGAATCCACAAAACCTGTTGCTGCTTGGTGTTTTTCAAGCTTGTGAGAAACTTAGCTTTATCCCTGGGAGTTAGAGATGACATATGGATGGTACAGTGCATTCATTTAGAGCCTCTGAATCAATCATGGTGCCCAGTTTCAAGATATTGGCTATTGCCAGACGTAGCTACTATTAAACTTTTGGTAGTTGGGGCTATGTGCAATTGATACATGTGCTCTCTGACCTCTTGTTTTAATGGCTATTGTGTTTATGATTTATAATCTATGACAGGGTTCCTCAACCTTGGGTTCCCAGGTGTTCTTGAACAGAATCCCAAGTCAGCACACCTGCTGATCAGGGCTTCTGGGAATTGAAGTCTAAGAATATCTGGTGACCCAAGGTTGAGAAATCCTGATCTATGACATATGGGGAATATAAGGAGAGTTTGGAAATAACATATTACAAGAAACATTATTACTTATATTGTACATGGTTTAAAAATGTTGTCAAATGTTCTTGGGGGTGGGGGCCGAGAGCTTAATGCAATTTTAGAGGGGGGAATTCTCTTTGGAGTCAGGACAAAAGGTCCCACTTGACCAGAAAAGGGTGAGGCCCAAAATAGTAGCATGTTTCATTTTAACACTTTTCCTGCCAACAAGTCAGTCTTAGGAGACATATTTCTATCTTCCTCATTGGGGAAAGGGGTTCACTTGATGGGCCAGATTTGTCCTTAAGGCTTGAAGATGCCAATCTCTATTTAAAACATTGGTTTTGGGGAGTTTAATTACATTGTTTTTTTTTGGATTCTTGAGAGACACACACACATACATTTTGATTTCTGAATATAGACCACTTTGAATATGTATCAGAAAGCCAGAAAACAAAGTTTTAAAGGGGGGATTAGCATGTCTTTTTATCTTTTGAGGCAGTGTTCAGCGATCAGATGTGCACTTAGCTGCAAATAATTTAAGCTGTGCTTGGTGAGACAAACTGCCCCTTAAACATGCATTGGATTAGTTCCCTGTGCAACACATTATTTTCATGTCTCCAACAGAGGCTCACTATTTTGTGAAATGTCCAGTGATGCATTAGCAAACAGGTGTTCTCCACAGTGTGTGACCAAACTTCAAATCGCAAAATGGAAGCAATGCCCCTTGTCTATTTTGCAAATAAATGATGAAACAGCTTTTTAACTGTGTAATTTTATTCAAAGTCCAAATCTCCTGAAGACATCTGGCTTTATGCAACTGTTCCATGTGTTTTGCTTTGATAAGGCCAGCTCAGAGCTATCCTGTTAGCTATCCTGCTTAATATTTGTTATAAAGTCCTCATAATCAAACACAGATTATTTTGCATGCAAAAGAAATCAAAAAAGAAACTTAACTAACATTCTTATACTAAAAAATACAACTTTCTTACTTAATATATTACATGGCACAACAACGATTTTGCTACTGGGAATAACACATGTGATTTACTTTATATCGAGTGTGATGATTCCAAATCTGAACTCAGAATTTGTCCATCATGTAAAGATATGATCGATAATTGGGTAATGCATTTTTACATGAGAACAATATAACAGTTGCAGCTACCACTATGCCTACTGCCACTTCAGCTGAATCACGTCCCCTGGATGCATGCATGCTCCAGCAGTGGCCAGGCATGTCTGGGCAAGTCAGTAAGCTGATGTCAGAAATAGGTATATAATAAGGTGAGATGGACCAAGGGCTTATTGGATAATACAGCTAGGCCATAGTGAGTCTGTTTTGAGCTAAAGATGAGTAGATGCAGTTGTGAATAAACTGGACAGTTTTTGCTACATTTGTGACAAATATACCCCACATGATCTACGCAAGAACCTAAACAAGAAGGTGACATCCGCTAACTTATTATCCTGATCTACGCAAGAACCAAACCAAGAGAGTGAGATCTGCTAACTTATGATCCTGAAATCTTAGGCAGAATCAGACTTTAAATTTTGCATTCAGCACTTGATTTAGTATAGGACACATGGATTAGACCAAGTAGCAGACAATATTTGTTTTTTTGTGATGCAGTGTCATTGCTATATGTTCCCCCATACTTCTGATGATTTCATAACTTTGCATACATAGCAATTACTTCCAAAATCATTGGATGTAACTATATATCTCAGAAAATTATAGACCAACATTCTGACATTATATAGTGTGTATTCTTCATTCCTTTGCTCAATATTTGGTTACAATTTATCTTGGTTTAGTTCTCCTCTATATATACTAACTTGATTAATCAAATTTTCCATAAGAGGAGTTTGTCATATCCTAGTAAAAAAAATTTTTTGTAAGGATGTATCCTATTTTTCCAAGACTACACACTGCATAATGTAACAAAAATTAGAGGAGTGGGCAGTAAGGATCAGTCCAAAACTGGCTGGCCACCCTCAACGGCAGCATGAAACAAATTTATTTGACCAGGAGGAAATGCCACCATGGCGGTATAGCCCCTGACTATCCTATGGGGAGAGAGAACCATGACACAGTGGACATGCTGTGGAGACCACTGGAAAAACCAACTAAGGTTTAAATCTATACCTTGAACCATGCACTAGCTAGAAGCTTGCACTAAATGCAAAGCTTCTGAGCAGTTTTCAAGCATAGCCCAATGAATGAGGGTAACAAAAAGACTGAGGAACTAGAAATTAGCAAGCTCTTGGGACAGGGAGGGGGAAAGTGAAGAGAATGCAAGCGCGGCGCCAAAATGGCAGCCGCGCTCTTTGCGCCCCCCCATCGGACAAAGGCATCCGGGTAGTTAGGGGGCGTGGCCAGCTCCCTTATAAAAGGGGTGGCCACGAGGCAGCCGAGCTGCCATTTTGCGAAGCGACGGAGCGGAGAAGTTTTTTCCCTCTTACCTCCGTCGCTTTTGACTTTTACCGGGAAGCCTTTTGGCTGCTGAATTCTCTCGTTTCGGCTTCCCATCGATTTGTCCCGCGAAGAAGAAGGCGGCTGCGAGCGGGGCTCGTGCGGTTCGGAGGCGCAATCTGGGTCGGAAGACCGCGGCTGCGCCTCCCCAGCAGCCGCATTTGCTTGCACCCACCGGGACCGGTGGAATGGGGTCTATTCCCCCTGGCTAGAGGATGGTGGCCCACGCACGGGGCCAGTAGGGGCTGCGGCCCTCGGACCGCAAGCGGTGGACACCTCTCCTGGTGTTGCCCATTCCGCTGGGCCTCCCTTTATAGGAGCGTAGCTCGCTCCGAGGCCTTCCAGCTTTGGGGGGTGGTCCGTCCCCTTCCCAGGTTGCTACATCGGCCCTAACGGGCCCGGGCGTGGGGTTGTTGCCCTATTCGGGCCCCGGGGTGCAGGGACCTGTACCCATGCCTGTAGTAGGCAGGCCGGCTGGTCCTTTGCCCCATGTCAGCGTGGAAGCCTTATTGGCCCACGTTGCAGCCCTCGAGACATCCCTGGCCCGGGCTAGCCACTCTTGGTCTCCCTTTGGGGTTCGTTTCGACGCGTCGTCTGCTGGGCAGCGGCAGGCGACGGGACGGGTCGAGCTGCTTGAGGCGCGTGGCACGACCTGGGGCCACTGCCTCGCAGCTCCCCATTCAACAGACCGGTGCGGGTCAGGCCCCATCGACGAGCTCGACGGCGGTTGTGAGCTCCGACGCCCCCAGTGGGCTGGAACCCCCGGTGGGGGCGGCCTACGGGGGTGCAGCACGTGAGTATGCGGTCCAAGCTAGTGCACCTACACACGTGGCCACGTTGGGGGGGTTTCCAATGGCCTGGCCTCGCGCGGGTGGGGCGGCGGTCCAGCCGCTGACGCCCCACCTGGCGACGACAACTACCACTCAGGGACCCGTGGTGGGGGTGTTTTCTACCCTGTGGGGAATGTTTTGGGGGTGGCTGGGTTAGTACAGGCCCCCTTTCAGATGCCAGCAGTTCCTGTTGTGCCCGTGTCGGCCTTGCTGACGGAGGGGTATTCTTTACCGCTGGGTTCCATTTGGCACAGACCACCAAAGAGAAGATCTGGCAGGGGGATTACGTGGATATCTTCTCGCTCCTCAACAGAGGGCCCACCAAGGAGCAGGGGGGGCAGGATGAGAAGGATAAGGAGCAGGCACGTCGTAGCAAGCCACCACGTACGTGGGCCGACTGGTTGCCGGCCTACCTCATATACATGGCGGTGTACCTTAGGGCCCGGCCGGATTTGGCAATTCCGATGGTCCAGTATTTGGACAACATCTACCGGGCGATAGTTGACTTTCCGGGCCCATCGTGGTTGGCTTATGACGTGTAATTCCATATGCGGATTCCCCGGCACCCCGACATTAGGTGGGTCGAACCATGTCAGAGGCTGTGGCTTTTGTACATGACGCCCACGCGCCCTGCGCCCGGGGAGAGATACCATTGTGGACATGCGGTCCAGCGGGCGGCCCCAGCACAGGTCCACTGCCAGGGGGCGGGGCAGGGGCTTTCCAGCCCGCCTGCTGTGCTGGACTTTCTCGTCCAATGGTTCCTGCAATAGGAAGAATGGCAAATACAGACATTAGTGTCCCCCCTGTGCTGGCCCCCATGCAGCCTCTGCCTGTCCCAGGCCTGGAGGGATGCGGGGCAGAGGGAGGGGTGGACAGGGGGCTGGCAAGACTGCCGCAGATGGATCTAGTTCACCAAAGGGCTCCCTCCCCAATTAATGTGGACATGTTGGAGCGCTGGCTCACATTGTACCCGAAGGGAGAGGATGCGGATATCTCCTTCAGGGTTTTGGGCAGGGGTTACGTATCCCTTTCATGGGTGATAGGTCCCCTCAGGATGCCCCCAATCTTTATCCCTTAGGGGGAGGGAGGAGGTGGCTCCTGCCAGCAATGATAAGGAGGTCTATGCGGGCAGGGTCGTTGGCCCTGTCCCTGCGCCCCCGTTCCGGGGAGCATATTATTGCAATGATGCCATGCCTTTTGGCTGTTCCAATTCGGGCTCGGCATTCGAACGTTCCTCCATCTTCCTAGAGTGGGCTTTTGTTCGCAGATCAGGGTCCCGGTCTGTAGCCCATTCCCTGGATGTTTTTATTCGGGGCTGAACGGGGCTGGGACACGTCCACACGTCTCCTCAACACATTTCAGACGCTAATGGAGGAACTTGGTGTCCCTTTAGCGCCCAAAAAGACCGAGGGCCCACCTACACAGCTAGTATTCCTGGGGGTGGAGATTGACACAGTAGCACAGGCTTCTAGGTTGCAGCGGGATAAGGTGTCAAAGCTAGTGGCCCTTATCTCGGACTTGCTGGCCAAGCGCATGGCATCACCGAGGGACCTGCTGGTGCTACATGGTCACCTCAATTTCGCTGGCAGGGTCGTCGCACCGGGCAGGGCGTTTGCTCGGCGATTGCGCGACGTCATGGCAGGATTATCCAGGCCCCACCATAGGGTTAGACTTACCCGGGGTATCAGGGCAGACGTGCTTGTCTGGCTACAGATCCTGAGGGATTTCAATGGGGTGTCATTTTGGAGGTCTGAGCTCCTGGCTTCCCCTCACTTTAAGATACAGTCCGATGCCTCGGGATCCCTGAGTTATGGGATGTACTTCAATTAGAAGTGGGCCTATGGTGGGTGGCCACCATCCTGGGCAGGCACGGGTCGCCTGCGTGGTCTCACGTATCTGGAATTTTCCCTATCCTGGGTGCTTTGATGCTATGGGGCGAGGAGGGGGCCAACTCGGTTGTCTATTTTGGTGTGACAATGCGGCTTGTCAATGCACAGACCTCTAAATCGCCCAGGGTTATGGACCCAGTGCGCCAGTTTGCGTTGCACAGCCTGCGCCTCAACGTTCTTTTCAGGGCCAGGCATGTCCCTGGGGTTACTAACGATATTGCTGACGCTTTGTCCCGCCTGCAGATCTCCCGGTTCCGTGCCTTGGCCCCGGATGCGGAGGAATTTCCCTCGCCACTCCCGGACGGGATATGGAACATTGGCAAGGAGAGGTGAACCGGGCGATTGGCCTGTCACTAGCGCCACGCACGCGTAAGGCGTATCACCACGCATTTCATTCTTTCAGAGCATTCTGTACCCAATTTCAAATGCCAGGAACCTGGCCGATCCCGGTAACCCATGTTCTGCGGTTCATGGTTTACCTGCATGCCCAGGGCCTTGCACCTCGCACCATAGCATCTAAGCTGTCAGCGTGGGCTTTTATGGCCAAAGTGGGAGGTCATGTGGACAGCACCACTGACTTCCGTGTGAGACATGTTTTGGAGGGGTGGGTGCGCGCGCGTGGGCGTTGCCCGGACGACCGCCACCCGATTTCCCCAGGGGTTTTTACCCAATTGGCCAGGGGCTGGCCTGGCCTCTGTTTTGATAAAATGAGGCAGCCCATTTCATGCGGCTACAACGGTGGCCTTTTTTGGAGCACTCCGCATCGGCGAGCTTGAGATGCTGTATAAGGCGGATGCAAGTCTTGGACAGCACCACTCACTTCCGTGTGAGACATGTTTTGGAGGGGTGGGTGCGCGCGCGTGGGCGTTGCCCGGACGACCGCCACCCGATTTCCCCAGGGGTTTTTACCCAATTGGCCAGGGGCTGGCCTGGCCTCTGTTTTGATAAAATGAGGTAGCCCATTTCATGCGGCTACAACGGTGGCCTTTTTTGGAGCGCTCCGCATCGGCGAGCTTGAGATGCTGTATAAGGCGGATGCAAGTCTTGGACAGCACCACTCACTTCCGTGTGAGACATGTTTTGGAGGGGTGGGTGCGCGCGCGTGGGCGTTGCCCGGACAACCGCCAGCCGATTTCCCCAGGGCTTTTTAACCAATTGGCCCGGGGCTGGCCTGGCCTCTGTTTTGATAAGATGAGGCAGCCCATTTCTGCGGCTACAACGGTGGCCTTTTTTGGAGTGCTCCGCATCGGCGAGCTTGAGATGCTGGATAAGGCGGATGCAAGTCGTAGGGCACTGGAACTCGGAGATGTCTGTGTGAACAATATTGGGCTCAGTTGGGGATACGCTCCTCTAAAACGTATCAGCACGGCATAGGCAGTGGAGTAGACTGCTACGATGTTCCTCGGCAGACATCTGTCCGGTTGGTGCCCTACAGGATTTCCTTGCACTGTGTGGCACGCACCATGGCCCGTTTTTCTGTCACCAAGGTGGGTCTTCTCTTACTAAATTTCAATTTGGAGGGTGCCGGGAAGGCGCTAGACAGTGTTGGCCCCTCTGGGGCTCGTTGCGGCACCCATTCGTTCAGGATAGGGGCGGCTTCTACTGCAGTTGTTTTTGGGTACTCCGGGGCTGAATTACGCCGCACAGGAGGGTGGGGATCACAATGTTTTCAGTTTTGTGTTCGCCCTCTTTAACCGTGAGTACCAGTTTAGTCACTGCACTGTTTCTCCCCCCCCCCCGTTTTTTCCTTGACAGACCCTGGGTGTCGTTTTACACCGGTGACAGTATGGCTGGTGGGCCGTAGCCACGTGCACAGGGCAGCGCGTTACGCTGCGGCGACAGAGTGGGGACCCCGACTGGGACTGGGTGCAGCCGCACGTCTCAGGTAGTATGGTAAGCGCGGCATGTTATGGTGGGAACTGTTGCCATTCCTTTTCTACATCAGGGATGCTGACTCGCCCGATGTCCTGGTTATGTACCTTGGGGGCGATGGCTTGGGGCAGGTCACTGACCTATCGCAGAAGCTTGCGGTTTGCAGTGACCTGCCCTACTCACATCATGTGTGGCCTGCCACATCCCTCAATTGGTCGGACACGATACCGCGGTACGCTTACAGGGGGGCGTTCGGCCTCGAGGCTCTGACTGAGCCGACGCTCCGTGAACGGGGCTATTGCCCGGTTCCTTTTCGACAAGGGCGGGGGACGCGTCATTAGCCTCCCCGGCGTCAGTCTGCAAAATTACGAGCTTTACTCAGGGGATGGGGCCCATCTGTCGCAGGGAGGTATGGACCTCTGGTTAGTGGAATGGCGAGCAGGCCTGTCGACCGGTCTTGGGGGGGGGGGCGGTGAGCCTTTTGGGAAGCCTCCCCGTGTGGCGGGTATCACTGGTAAGGTAAACATTTATGACCCACAGGTATCCGGCAGGTTCGCAATTGACTGGACAACACTAGACAGGCATAAGTTGGTTAAACGTTGTCCGGTCAACGACGAACCAGGCGACAGGGTGATGGCTACAGCTAGACAGCATGCATCACCCCGTGATTTCACGGATACGCGTCAGAGGGTGGGGTCATTAGTTAGATATTGACTACGGTCAACAATTTGTTTGTTGTCAACAAACAAATTGATACAAATAGATACATTGTAACAATTGCCGTTGGCAATTTTGGGTGGTACCTTACCAGTGTTACTTCGGCCTGCTTGCCTTAAAGAATTATGATTGGTCAATTACCAATAGAAATTTATAATTCGGACTAGGGCATGAATCAATAAATGTGGCCCAATGCCGTTATCCACTTTTACCAGTGTCTGAGTCCTTTATTGGGGGGTGCGCCTGCAAAGAAACCAGATCTGTGTACAATTTAAAGAATGTCTCTGAGCAGTAGAATAGGAGTAGACAGAGCCTAATAGTAGATGAAACCCAGGTGTGTATTCAGAGGTTCTCTGTCATATATCAGAGTCCGTACAATGCTGGGAGCAGGTGATGATCTCAGCCTGTGTCATACAAGCTGCCGGTGTTGCTGATGCTCTATGAAGACATAAGATGGTAGATGTTCACTCCTTTCTTTGTGATTTTATTTTTTCTCTTCTTCCCATCTCTTCAGGTTTGCCTCTTCTTCTGCCCTCTCTCCCTCCCCATCATTCATGTCTCCTCAGAATTTCCCCAAAGTTTTCCCTGAAGTTCCCAAAGATTTGAATATTCACTTTTACACAGTTTTGCTTCTTTTGCTTTGAAAAAATATTGAACTGAAAAGTCTGTCTTGTTGTTTTTTAAAAGTGGTTTTGAAATCAGTGGGTCACGTGATTTGGCAAAACATGCGACAGCTGAGAAGCAAAATGTCAGATTAGTGAATGGGTTTAATTTGTTTTGTTTATGAATAAATGCAAGAAGTTCAAATTCTCTGTGCTCCCACTACTTCATCATCAAAATAATGGTGTGCAGTTGGCAGAATTTAACTATTTCACTGTTTATGCAACATAATATCCCTATGATGTGAAAAGAGAGTTTATAATTGGACAATTAGAAGGAAGTGTGTTTGGATGGAAAATGAGAAGCAGACTGTTGAACAGATCTTTAAATGAGTCAATGGCATATTTAGTATCTGTACAATGTGACAAGTGAAGCAAAGGTTTATATGATAGTGAAGGACTTTTATATGGCATCTCTACCATAATGGCAGAGATCGTGGATGGACTCCTTTTCGTGATATTGCTGCACACAATACTGTGGACTTTTCTTAGAAGCATTGATTGGAGAGAGAAAGTAGGCAGTAGCTGACCTTTTGTGGTGGCATATGAAAAATTACCAAAACCACACATTGAGTTTATGTACACACAAATGGTTGGCTGCATAATGTTCTCTACCATCTGGATCAATTTTAAATGACTATAATATGCACTTTTGTGATGAGAGCAGATTTATATTTTTAGTTTGTGCTAACCATTTGAAAATAAAAGATCAATTTATTTGTGATAACCAGATTAATTTAATGCATTCATAAAAATACAGAAGCTCTGCTGAACCAGTTCTGTCTAGTCTAGAATACTACTTTTTCATTGGCTAGTAAGGTGATTAATTCTAGTAAGAATAATTCTAGTAAGGTGCCAAGCTGACATTAACAGCCAGCTGGTTCTTATTGGCATGTTCTTGGCATAAATATTGTTTGTTGTTTCAGATAAAAGCATAAAATTGAACAAATTGTATTCCACAGGTTTCCCCTTCCTGAAGGAACATCAGCAGCCATCTTGGGCTCTTCCTCAGGGGATTCTGAAGCATTCAAGACAGCTTTACCCTCACCAACCTACCCAGCATTGTGGTTAGCCTGCCTAGAAAACTTTTGCCAGAATGGAGGAACATGTCAGAAAATTAATCTTCCAGAAGGTGCAGCTTCATTTCGGTGTGATTGCCCTCTACATTTCACTGGCCATTTCTGTGAAAAAGGTAAGTGTGCTTCACCTTTCTTTGCACTTTCCAGTTTAGAAAAAATGACAGTTCTTTAACTTATTCCATTAACACAGAATGCATAAAGTAGGTTTATGCTGCTATGGTAATAGACTACTAGACCATACTGCCAGTGGCTCAACGCCAAGTGTCAGGTGGTGGTTAGCTAACCTGACAGCCCTGAGGACTAATGGCTTGGGTGCCAAAGTCCACAAGGAAGGATGATGGTGCCCAAGTTGATTAAACCCCAATTAAATTAATCTTAATGGAGGACAGCAACTTCATCAATCCTGGTCTGGGACAATGAAGACTTTGCATGCCAAAAGGACTCAGGACCAGAAAGTGACTCGTGGAACTGGATCAGTGATACAGATGTCATGCTGCGATGTGGAAGGCATTTGAAAGGCCAATGCATTACATTCCTAAGGACAGTCTTCATGGCTGATTGTCATAAAGATCACCGATTTTTGGATGAGGAAGGGGGAGGGGGGGAAGAAGAAAAAGAATGTGGTTGTGTGAAACTGGACTGTGCACACCAGCGGTAGTAGTTGAATTTATTTACATTGATTTCATCCTTACACACCAGAACTGTAGATGCCTATCCTGTATTATTCATTCACCTACACAAACATATCCACACAATGGCTGAAATCCAATAAAAAAATCACAAGTAGAATAGAATTAACAGAATTTACATATACATTGACTCAACAGGTCCCCAATGATTTAACAGGCCTTCTGTAGTTGTGAATTTTAGCCATTGAAAAAATACATGGACCAGGAACACTCTCTGTTGGAATAATACTATACAATTCCAAAATTATAGCCCAAATCATGTTGCTTAGCATAGTAAATTGCACTAAAGTAAGCACACAGAATTAATTGAGATTTAAAGAATCTATTCGTCTATAAATTTCATTGATCCCAAAAGACTTATTCTAACTGCAACTGATTGTGCTGAAATAAGATGTAATTAGATTAGACCCATTAGAATCAATCGGATTTACAGAGAATTTACTGCACTAAATCTACTCTTATTCTGTTGGCTTACTTTAGTGTAATTTACTAGGCTAAACAAGAAGATGTTGGTTTATATGTAGAAAGCCAGTTCTCCTACCAACCAGACAATGAAAAACATTTGATAGTATGGGGTTCTTGGGTGGGACATACAGCAGCAGAGGTAGGACTATCCTATTTCCTGTACAACCAACTTTGCATATGATTTTGGTGAGATGATGATAGGTTTTTGGTCTGCTACTCCATCAGTGATCATGCTGGTTGGGGATTATTGCAATGTAATGTTCCAAGCAGTGGACCATCATTCTATTTTGACAGGTTTCAGCTTGGGCAAATGAGGTGTGCAAAGTTGTATCAATCTTGTCTGGAGGGAATGCTACATGTTTTCTGATCTGTGTCTACCTTGCAGCTAATACTAAAGAACAGGATGTAAATATTAAGTCACATTGATTTTATAAGGATTTTAGTACAATAAAACCTCGCATAAAGAGCACCTCGCTTACAGACTAACTCACTTAAAGAGCAGAATTTTCTCTGAATGGTCACCTCGCTTAACAATTAAAACCAACCAAAAAACCCATTTAACAACTAAATCGGGGTTCGCAATCCCCCCTCCCCCCGTCAGAAGTCACAATTGGTCACTTACAATGGTGTTTCGCTGAAGAGCAAACTCGCTTAAAGAGCAATCCCGTGGAACGCAATATGCTCTTTAAGCAAGGTACCACTATACATTTACTTATTAGCATGGGCAATTCCAATTGATATATATATATATATATATATAAAATCAGGTGAGAAAAATATAAAACAGATCTACTATGGTATAAAGGATTTGAAAGTCCCATTCTCTTACACATTCCAAGCAAGCATATATCAGGCAATATCAAAGGAACATATGCTGTTTTCATTTATGATACTGTAGGTGTTGTTCCTGTCTATTGTCCTACCTTGTTCACCAATCTGAGAGTCTGAAATTACAGAATAAATTTGAGGCTCTTTCCCTCATCACACCTGATGAGGAACACACAGAGGAACAACTGGTTCCACCTGATGATCTCTCCTTCATCACACTTGATGAGAACCAGGAAGATAAACAACAGGAACAAACTGAGGTTCTCTCCCTTAATATGGTTGATGAGGTGCATGTAGATGAACAGATTGCAGGAGAGAGGCTCCTTGTACTAGGTGATTCAATAATTAGAAATACAGAGAAATGGATTTGTGATGCACATGATAACCGTATGGTGACTTGCCTGCCAGGTGCAAAAGTTGCAGACATCACAAGAAATCTAGATAGATTGTTAGAGAGAACTGGGAACGAGCCAGTTGTCATGGTACATGTTGGTACCAATGATGTCGGGAAGGCCAAGCGGTCTGTCCTGGAAGCCAAATTTAGGTTGTTAGGAAGAAGATTAAAGTCCCGGACTTCCAAGGTAGCATTTTCAGAAGTGTTGCCAGTCCCTCGCGCAGGACCTACCAGGCAGGCAGAGCTCAGAAGCCTCAATGCATGGATGAGGCGGTGGTGTCAAGAGGAGGGCTTCAGATTTGTCAGGAACTGGAGAACATTTTGGGACAAGCCAAATCTGTTCAGGAGGGATGGGTTGCATTTAAACCATGATGGGACCAGATTGCTGGCACTCAACATCAAAAAGGCTGCAGAGCAGCTTTTAAACTGATAACTGGGGGAAAGCCGACAGGAGCTGGGCAGCATCCGGTTCGGGAAAGTGTGTACTTGAGTAGTGAGGAGGATGCAAAAATTACTGAGCAGAGCAAGGAGCTAGTCACCAGCACTCTAGCAGAAGGATGCAAGAGGCAGTCTAACAATGCAACTGGACTCAAAAGACTGTATCAGGAAAGCATATATAAATGTTTGTATACAAATGCCAGAAGCCTCCGGAACAAAATAGGGGAGCTGGAATACTTAGCAATAGATAAGAATATTGATATTATTGGTATCACTGAAACCTGGTGGACGGATGATAACCAATGGGATACAGTTATCCCAGGCTACAAACTGTACAGGAAGGATAGGAAGGGGCAAACGGGAGGTGGTGTAGCCTTGTATGTCAAAGAAGTGATAAAATCATATGAATTGGAATATCTAGCTGATTTAGAGTCACCATTAGAAGCTCTGTGGGTAAGAGTACCAGGCCATAAGGATGGTCTAACAGTAGGCATATACTATCGGCCTCCGACCCAAACTCTTGAGGGAGACCGGCAGTTGGAGAATGTTGTAAAGGAGGCATCCAAGAGGGAGGCCTGGTTATAATGGGGGACTTCAATTACCCTCACATAGACTGGGTGAACTGTTGTTCAGCACATGATAAAGAGATAAGGTTCCTAGATATGCTAAATGATTGTTCCCTGGGACAGATGGTTGAAGACCCAACTAGAGGTACAAGAATCCTTGACTTGATCCTGAGTAATACTCAGGATCTGGTGCAAGATGTAAATGTGACTGATCCAATAGGGAAAAGTGACCACAACTGAATTATGTTTAACTTGATCATAGACTGCAAGTCACTGATAAAATCTAACACAGAGACCTTAAATTTTCAAAAAGGAAATTTCCCAAAGATGAGGAAACTAGTAAAAAAGAAACTGAAAGGGAAAATTGAGAGAGTCCAAACACTCCAAGAGGCATGGAGCTTGTTTACAAAAACAATAACAGAGGCCCAATTGGAATGCATACCCAAAAGGAAAACAGGCACTGCCAGTTCCAAGAGGACTCCGATGTGGCTTACAGGAGCTGTTCGGGAAGTGATCAAGAGCAAGAAATGCTCATTTAGAAGATGGAAGGCTTTTCCAAATGAGGACAGCAGGCAGAAACATAAATTCTGGCAGAACAAATGCAAGGCAACAATCAGGAAAGCAAAGCAAGACTTTGAGGAGCGTATAGCTAAAAACCATCCTAAAAGATAGAATTAATAGGCACATAGAAGAGAAGGCGCTGCTAAAGGAGAGCCAACATGGCTTTTTACAAGGGCAAATCATGCCTCACTAATCTGTTGGAATTTTTTGAGAGTGTCAACAAGCATGTGGATAAGGGGATCCAGTTGACATTGTTTATCTGGACTTTCAGAAGGCTTTTGACAAGGTCCCACACCAAAGGCTCTTGAATAAACTTACCAGTCATGGAATAAAAGGACAGGTCTTGTCCTGGATCAGCAACTGGTTAAGGGACAGGAAACAGAGGGTAGCACTAAATGGACACTTGTCCAAGTGGAGGGAAGTAAAGAGTGGGGTCCCCCAAGGTTCAGTACTGGGACCCCTGCTTTTCAACCTCTTCATAAATGATCTAGAGGTAGGAGTAAAAAAGCAAGGTAGCCAAATTTGCTGACGACACTAAATTATACAGGGTAGTGAAAACTGTGAGAGATTGTGAGGAGCTCCAGAGGGATCTCTTGACACTGGGGGAGTGGGCAAAACAGTGGCAAATGAGCTTCAACATTAGTAAGTGCAGAGTGATGCATGTTGGGGCAAAAAACCCCAATTACATTTATAAACTGATGGGGTCTGAACTCTCTGCGACAAACCAGGAAAGGGACCTTGGTGTCCTGGTGGACAGCTCAATGAAGGTGTCAACCCAGTGTGCCTCAGCAGTGAAAAAAGCAAACTCAATGTTAGGGATCATTAGGAAGGGTATAGAAAATAAGTCAGCAAGTGTCATTTTGCCTCTTTATAAATCTATGGTGAGGCCCCATCTGGAATACTGTGTACAGTTCTGGTCGCCATACCTCCAGAAGGATATTATGGAGTTGGAGAAAGTACAGAGGAGGGCAACCAGAATGATTAGGGGACTGGAACACCTTCCTTACCATCTGAGGCTGCAACGGTTGGGCCTCTTCACTCTTGAACGACGACGTCTAAGAGGTGACCTGATTGAAGTTTATAAAATCATGCACGGTGTGGACAAAGTAGATAAGGAAAAACTGTTTTCCCTATCGCATAACACTAGAACTAGGGGACACTCGATGAAACTTTTGGGTACTAGTTCTCTAACAAATAAGAGAAAGTACTTTTTCACCCAGAGGATTACTGGTCTATGGAACTCCCTGCCAGAAGAAGTGGTGACAGCTGTCAGTCTTGACAGCTTTAAGAAAGGATTAGTCAAGTTCATGGAGGACAAGAGTATCAATGGCTATAATTATGGATACTTAAGGACAACCTCTGGGTTGGAGAGATAGGCAGGATATCTCTCAATCCCATTTCCAGGGAATCCTAAACAGGTGAAGGCACCTCCTTGGGAATACCCTGAAGGAAATGGTGAGCCACTGTGTGAGACAGAATGCTGGACTGGATGGGCTGTGGCCTGTTCCAGCAAGGCTGTTCTTATGTTCTTATGTATATGTGTGAGAGACTGACCATTATATGCAGTGCACTTGTACTGAGATCAGAAAAGTAGTTTATGGGACTTAACCTGAGTTTTAGTGTTCCCCCAGTTCTAAACTAGCAAAAGGATTGTTAGGAATCAATGACCATTCATAGCCTGCACTCTCATTCAAAGCACAATTATAATAGAGACAGGAGGAAGATTCTCCTCTTTTCAAAGTCAGTCAATTGTCAGGAATCTCTCTTTTAGTTTTTGCTTCATTGGTCCAACAGAGCTACCCTTCTAGATTGAGACACAGTCTAGTCTAGTGACTAATGTTATAAGTTTGGAAAGCTGCAGCAGCTCTGCCAATCCCAGTTGCTTGTTTGTTTATGTCAGCTAGTATACTGTCCCATAGTGCATAGGGGTCTCTGGGTGGTTTACAGCAATACATTCTATCAAGTAAATAATTCATGCAACATACAATATAATACAACATTATAGATAGTCTGCTACCATAGATCTACACAACTTTAAATAAATTAAACATTAAAACAACTTAAAATTTCAGATCCACATTAGTAAAATAGCAGCTCTAAAAAGTTCTATTTTCACACATTTATTGAAGACTGGGAGCAAAAGAACCAGCCAAACCTCTGTTGGAAGTTTATTCCAAAGAGACAGGGCCACAGCCAAGACAGCGTGATTCCATGTGCTCATCATTCTGATTTCCTTCAGCATCACAGTTCTTTACATCATGGGCTGAGAAGAGCAGGTGGGACAGCCATTTTGGCATACACAATCACCAGAATGGGAAAGTCAAAGGATCTTTTCACTTTTTACTCTTCTCTTATTACCTGATCATCAGCAAATAATAGGGATTGGGTTGATCCATACTAGAATATTGAACTGAGGCAATCAGGAATCAGTTGGACTTTTTATGCTTCCCTAAGAAAAGTGGGGAAATAGTATTTTCCTTCCATACTCCCATCATTGCAGAGAATAGAAGTAGTATACTTTTTATTGGCTCCTCATTCTTTGATAATACGCATGACTGTTTCACCAAAGACAGCGGAACAGTAGATGTAAAAGGTACCTTCGCCATATCTACTGCAAGATATTCTTCCTGCTTAAAAGAAGCATGGCTGGGGGGTGGGGGGACCTAGCATTTGTTGTCCACAATGTCCTTGACTGATAATCTTGTCCAAATTAGCAGTGAGACCTCTTTGCAAATGACACATTTCCTGTCCAAGAGTCAACAGCTTGTCCAAAAGTCAACATCTTGGACAGGAAGGTTTGTCACTTCTCTTTCTCCTTTTTAGTACAATAATGCAGAGTGGCCCTAGTTCTAATGGATAATATGAGCTGGTCTACATCTGTGGAAGAGTGTAAAATCTTGCCTGGTACCATTTTGAAACTCAACAGAAAAGACTGTTTAATACTCCCCTTTGTGGGGCGGGGAATAGGAAGTCTAATCAGAGTAATATCTTTAAGATCCCTGGTGGCACAGTGGTTAAACAGCTGTACTGCAGATCAAGCTGCTGACATTGTGAGTTTGTTCCTGACGGGACTCAAGGTTGACTCAGCTTTCCATCCTTCCAAAGTCGGTAAAATGAATACCCAGCAAGTTTGAGGCAAAATGCTAATTACCATGTAAACTGCCCAGACACTGCTCTAAATGCTATGGGGTGGTATATAAGTGTAATTGCTATTGCTAAGGTCAATACCTTTTTGCTTTCTGTATTTTCAATAACCTTTTTATTCAATTCAAACTCACTTTACTCTCTTCTATGTTAGTTCTCTACTTAAATTGATTTTAATGGATGATAAAAAATATCATGTGTCTTTTAATAAGAACAGGGTGTGGTGAGCAGAGTAAATGGGAGAATCAGACCTCGTGCCCAGTGTATGTGTGTGTGTGAGAAATACCCTATGCAGCAGACTCTCTTCCACAGTTGCTCCCCAGGAACTGTTATTTAGAGACAGGCTCCCTCTGACTCTTGCCATCTTGGGAATCTAGAATCTCAGCCCAGCCTCAGCTGCCATAGTTGTAGACCAGACCTAAATCTAGAGTCTGAGAATAAAGAAACAAAATCAACATAACCCCATCATTAGCATACATGAACTCATTAATATCTGAAGTCTTTTTCTTTCTCATGCAGAGGAAGGAAAATATCTCTTTTAGTCTTCCTGAAATTAGAATTTGCTGGGCTTTGATTGTTCCAGATTACAAAGGTCAACATCACCAAATATTATCATGTGTGGGCAGGAGCCGCTCAGTGTAATACCAAAATTACTTCCTGAAAAATTTCCCAAGTATTCAAAATTGTACCTGAATTAGCCTCTTCCTTTGGCTCTAACCATTTATTTGCATGCTGGCTCTTCGGCTTTGAAACAGAGATGAGCACTGATCCCTAGAGTTGGATATAACTGGCTTTCAAGCAAGGTTAACCTTTACCTTTACCCAAGCATATTTAGTTTGTCTACATTTTCTGCCTGTTTTAAATTACCATAAAGACATTTAATTGTTTATGAAGTCAAAGCAAATAAAATTCTAAACTAAATATGTTTAAAAAAATATTATGATGCAAACTGGTCAATACCTTTTTGCTTTCTGTATTTTCAATAACCTTTTTATTCAATTACTTCATTTCTTTAATATGTTTGAAACTTGGCTTAAATGACTGCTAGCATCTGAGGTACATTCTTCTTTTGTTGACGCAGACGCTGGACAATTTCCATTACTCTTATTGGAAATTACTAGTGTGCAGCAAAATGAAAGAGTGCCCCTATTATAATTAAAGTTCTAATATCCTTCTAATAGACTTTCTATTGTATGAAATAAGCACAGGGCAAGTACAGCCAAAAATGCCCTTGCCAGATTGTCAATATATTTGAAAGTAATGGAAACCAAGCCGGCAATGCTTGCTGAAAGTAGGTCCTTACACTGTATGCGAATCCAATAAAGGATCCTGGGCTAGAAATGATGAGTCCTGGTTAATGATGCCTCAGATTTCGAAAAAGAAATATGTTTTTAAAAACTATTCCTCAAGTTTGTAGTAAATTAAATGGCATTCATACATTTCAAAGTGCCATTGCAAAACTGATCTATGAGCAATGTGTCTTACAGATTTATGTAAAGCAGGGCTTGAAATTAAGAAAAGGTGTGGAGTACAACTGAGTGAATAAGGGAGGGAGGCAAATGGGATTCAAAGATTGTTCCTTGTTAGTTTCCCCTGACACATACTTGAGCAGCAGCTGACTTAGTGCATCAGCATCTCAGATCTCAGTCTCCAAAATGACCTAGTTCTCAACTGTCTTGCAAAAAACATAACCTTTTCCAATTTCTTTTGCCCTCTATATTAACAAGTGAGGAAGCAATCCCTGGATTTAACCCCACGGCTTTATTTCCTAAACCTTTGCCTGGATAATCCCCTTGACGTTGTATAGCATTTTGGGTGGCAGTAAGAGGTCACTGCAGTTGCTTTGAAAGAGACTTCTTTCCAGCAAATCAAATGATAAACATATACCCCACATCTTTTCTCATTGCTAAAGCTTAGCACTGTTTATTTATTAACCAGTGCAAAATGTGACATTCTGAGTGCCCCCACCAGTTTCTTTTCCTGGTTCAAAAATTAGCTTGATCATTGTCATCATTGGCGTTGGCGGAGTTGGTGGCTGTGGGGGCGGGGGCAGAGGCATCTCCTCCTCCTCCACCCTCCTCCCTTCTTTTACCCCTTTTGGGATCAAGGAAGATACAAGAACCTGCTATGGCACTTCTGGTGGCCTCCACTGATATTATTTGGTTTTCTTCTAATATTTCTTTGATATTATCTCTCCACCTTCCTCTGGGTCTGCCTTGTGCTCTTTGTCCTTATCCTCTTTTCACATATGCCTTGTATGGTGTGGAATTAGATTGTTAGCTGGAAATTAAACATGTAGAATTTCTTTACCTCCTTCCCTGGTGTCAAAACCAAACACAACTGCTGAATATCCCACTTGTATGCGGCTATTAAAATCACAGAATAAAAGTCCTATAAGGTGACAATTTGTACATGTGTGGAGCAGGTGGCCATCTTGACCTCCTAACCAATGTAGAGCAGCATGTGAACTTTTTATATATATATAGATACTTTGGGCAATTGTGGAAGGAAAATAACACACAATTTGCTCATAAGCTCAACTTTCCTAAAACACTTTTTAAAATTACATCATAAACTTTCAGAGACCATATGTAAAGATTCCTGTTTTCTCAGGTTTCATTTTTAAAGTAAAATCTTAATCATATATTGAACTGAGAAGATACAAAAGCTTCCTATTTTATTCCTTTTGTGAACTTCATTTAATTATTTTCTTCTTTCTATCTTTTTTCAAACATTCTATACAATAACTCCAGTTCTAAATGCTTGGGGACATGAAAAGAGTCCCCATGCTTTTACTGTGGAGACTGGAGAATTAAATTCACTTATAATAACCTCGTTCTGCTTATCAGTGTTAAATGATTTGGAATTAAACATTTTCTCTTGGTTTTTTGCTTATTGTCTTACATGCTGCAACAGTTTGTACGGTCCCTAAAGAGAAAAAAATATGTGATCTAAAATATAATACTTGTCTTCACAAACCTTTTTTCCCTTCTGATCCATATCTGATACACCTCAAGACATAGCAGATGGCATGGGTAGGACAGATTACATAATGTGTCAGTTTAGTGCAAATGATAGAGAAAATCTGGAAATACCGGGTCAGCTTAGTAATACCTTCACATTTTCAAAAAAGAGTGTTTCCAAAACTTCACCCACATGTATAAGGTTTCCAAGTTTCAAAGTTCTGGTTGAAGTTTCAGGGAATTGTTCCATTTATTAGAGTGTCCAGATGAGAGAACAAATCTCATGTCAATTAATGCTGGAGGAAGAGAAAATGTATGTATGTATGTACAGTATTTATTTATTTATTTAGTGTGTGAAATGACTTTAGAGCAGAAGACCACTTTCCCAAATCAAGAAAGACAACCCAGAATTTCCATTACAAATGATAGTTTCTCTGTTGCTTAGGAAGCTCTATGACACCATACAGGCAGTTACGTGACCTCCCCCCCCCCTCCCGTTTTAGTGTTAATTTAGTTCTAAAAAGAGAATTTACCACTTTTGTTTTTGTGTAAAATACCCATTCTTTGCCATAACAATCATAATTAATCAAAGAAGTCTTTCATCTCTATGTTATTTCTTGGACTAGGCCTTTTGGGAATAACATTAAGTCCAATGAAAATGGGAATCTCATTGCAGAAGTTAAACATAAAGGCCGAAATTTTTCCTCATTTAATGAAGTAAGTGTTTTCGTCTTTGCAGGCATATCAGGAAAAACATGAAACATAAAAAATAAAAAGCAAAAGTTTTGTGGTGCCTTAAATACTAACTGTTATATTTGAGCCATAAAAGTTGACATTAAATTAAAATGTATTTTTAAAATTTATTAGCCAATTTGACCAGGGTGCATAGAGACTATGACCATTGGAGTGGCATCAAATTGAAGAATTGGCCCTCAAGTCCCTGCCCCAGGCTTGTCCACCTTTGATTTAAAGCTATCTCTACCCATTGTGAGCAGGTGCTATGGCTCAATGGCCTCAGCATAGAGACATCTGCATGTATCATACTTGTTTCCCTGCCAACGTTTGCTTTTCATGCCTCTGTGCCATCAGAAGGGCCTACACTGAGGGAACTTGTGACCAGGGCATGGCTAGGTACCTCCCCTGAAATTTTTGGGGAAAGCATTCACCATCTTGGCCCATGAACTGTCTGAACCCTATTTCACTTGAAATTTCAGGAAATAAGACTCTGTTGACTTTGCAAGACTTCTCATGTGTATTATCATGATGGCACTTTAATAGTCATCTGTATCTTCAATTTGAATTTGTAGAATGGCTGTGTATCAATGAGTGCAAAGTACAGTCAGATGTGGGCATCCACCTGCTAAAACATTCAGTTCCATTGCATGCATTTGGTTGCATCATTTGTTGCTATTACTGAAAACATTTCTTGCTTGGAAAAATGAGCCGAAACCTGCTTGTTGAACTGACTGCTATTCTTGCAAGCTAGTCTGCTCTGAATAGAAGCCTCCAGACACGTAATATGTGAGGGAAATGCATGATCAGAAAAATCAAGCAGTTTTGTTTTGGCCAATTTGTACCATTTCAGATAATAGCCAAGAACTATCTTCCAAGTGCTTTTTCACTGTTTTATATATATATACAGAATTTCAAGGTGGCAGCAAGAATTGCAATTTAGACGTCTGTATTACATTTAATTTAGATTAGATTAGATAAATCTTTATTGCCATTGTCCTGCACAGAACAACGAGATTGGAAGAGGAAAAACACTTACCGGTATCAACCCAGCAAAACCTAAACAAAATACAACTATCAAAATTATCAACATACTCCCACCCCACATATACACATTTAACCCCTAAAAAGCTCTAAAACTCCAAGACTCTAAAACTCTAAAAACTTTATAGAGAAGCTCCCTCATACACTCCATTGCACTGCATTCAAAGCCAGAACCACTTTTGGGTAGAAACTATTTCTCAAGCAGCTGCTCCTGGTCTTTATGATCCTATACCTTCTTCTAGAAGGCAGATCATTTCCGGGGTGCGTACTATCTTGCACAATCTCTACAGCTTTCTTATAACACCTGGCGGCATAGATTTGATCTAAAGTGGGAAGAGTACGCCCGATTATCCCCTCCGCAGTCTTTACGCCCCTGGACAGCATTGTTCTTTCCCTAGCTGTACAACTCCCAAACCATACCTTTTGACTTTGCATGTGCTCTTAAGCAGAGCTGCTGCTGAGGAGAGCCAAACAAAGGAAGTGAGCACTGGTAAGTTTTGCAGATGGAGTAGAGCTGCTTTAGAGGCCACCACTAATTTAAATTGATAATTTAAACTGCTGAGAGCCACCTCTGTTCAAACAGAGGAAGCAGTTAGAAGCTTCCAGAAGCAGGGGGGCAGAGCCACACCAGGCCCTTCCCTGAACCGTGACTCATAGGGGCGGAGCCACACTAGCCTTTCAAAGCTCTGAGCTCTTTCAGGGTCAGCCCTTTTGACTCTACATGTGCTCTTAAGCAGAGCTGCTGTCGAGGAGAGCCAAACAAAGGAAGTGAGCACTGGTAAGTTTTGCAGTTGGAGTAGAGCTGCTTTAGAGGCCCACGTGCCTAATGGCGCGCGAGATTGCAAACTAGTAACAAAGGAAGAATATAGTCTTACTAGGTAGAAAGGTAGTAAACGTGTACATTTTTGAGGCCCAGAATACTGCACTTGTTAAAATGGATTCTGAGGGAACAGCTGTAGTTACCTGCAATACTTGGGCCATGTTTGTGTTCTTGCCAAAGCATATGGAGAACTACACTTGTAGCAAGTGCAAGCTGGTTGCACTACTAGAAGAGAAGGTCCAGCAGCTAGAGGCCCGCATATCTAACCATCAACAAATTAAGGAGCTTGAGCTGTTATTGGACAGAGTGGAGCAGACTATGCTGGACAAAGAAGAGACAGGGCACAGTTCTGAGGGAGAAGGCCCTTCACTAACTCAGGAGGGAGATGTTTGGAGGAGTGTGACTCAAAGGAGGAGAAGGGGATCACTCTGAGAGTCTGAAATTACAGAATAAATTTGAGGCTCTTTCCCTCATCACACCTGATGAGGAACACACAGAGGAACAACTGGTTCCACCTGATGATCTCTCCTTCATCACACTTGATGAGATCCAGGAAGATAAACAACAGGAACAAACTGAGTTTCTCTCCCTTAATATGGTTGATGAGGTGCATGTAGATGAACAGATTGCAGGAGAGAGGCTCCTTGTACTAGGCGATTCAATAATTAGAAATACAGAGAAATGGATTTGTGATGCACATGATAACCGTATGGTGACTTGCCTGCCAGGTGCAAAAGTTGCAGACATCACAAGAAATCTGGATAGATTGTTAGAGAGAACTGGGAATGAGCCAGTTGTCATGGTACACGTTGGTACCAATGATGTTGGGAAGGCCAAGCGGTCTGTCCTGGAAGGCAAATTTAGGTTGTTAGGAGGAAGATTGAAGTCCCGGACTTCCAAGGTAGCATTTTCAGAAGTGCTGCCTGTCCCTCGTGCAGGACCTACCAGGCAGGCAGAGCTCAGAAGCCTCAATGCGTGGATGAGGTGGTGGTGTCGAGAGGAGGGCTTCAGATTTGTCAGGAACTGGAGAACATTTTGGGACAAGCCAAATCTGTTCAGGAGGGATGGGTTGCATTTAAACCATGATGGGACCAGATTGCTGGCACTCAACATCAAAAAGGCTGCAGAGCAGCTTTTAAACTGATAACTGGGGGAAAGCCGACAGGAGCTGGGCAGCATCCGGTTCGGGAAAGTGTGTACTTGAGTAGTGAGGAGGATGCAAAAATTACTGAGCAGAGCGAGGAGCTAGTCACTAGCATTCTAGCAGGAGGATGCAAGAGGCAGTCTAACAATGCAACTGGACTCAAAAGACTGTATCAGGAAAGCATATATAAATGCTTGTATACAAATGCCAGAAGCCTCCGGAACAAAATAGGGGAGCTGGAATACTTAGCAATAGATAAGAATATTGATATTATTGGTATCACTGAAACCTGGTGGACGGATGATAACCAATGGGATACAGTTATCCCAGGCTACAAACTGTACAGGAAGGATAGGAAGGGGCAAACGGGAGGTGGTGTAGCCTTGTATGTCAAAGAAGTGATAAAATCATATGAATTGGAATATCTAGGTGGTTTGGAGTCACAATTAGAAGCTCTGTGGGTAAGAGTACCAGGCCACAAGGATGGTCTAACAGTAGGCATATACTATCGGCCTCCGACCCAAACTCTTGAGGGAGACTGGCAGTTGGAGAATGTTGTAAAGGAGGCATCCAAGAAGGGAAGCCTGGTTATAATGGGGGACTTCAATTACCCTCACATACACTGGGTGAACAGTTGTTCAGCACATGATAAAGAGATAAAGTTCCTAGATATGCTAAATGATTGTTCCCTGGGACAGATGGTTGAAGACCCAACTAGAGGTACAAGAATTCTTGACTTGATCCTGAGTGCAAGATGTTAATGTGACTAATCCAATAGGAAACAGTGACCACAACTCAATTATGTTTAACTTGATCATAGACTGCAAGTCACTGATAAAATCTAACACAGAGACCTTAAATTTTCAGAAAGAAAATTTCCCAAAGATGAGGAAACTAGTAAAAAAGAAGCAGAGGCATGGAGGCTGTTTACAAAAACAGTAACAGAGGCCCAATTGGAATGCATACCGAAAAGGAAAAAGGGCACTGCCAGGTCCAAGAGGACTCCGATGTGGCTTACAGAAGCTGTTCAGGAAGTGATCAAGAGCAAGAAATGCTCATTTAGAAGATGGAAGGCTTGTCCCAATGAGGACCGTAGGCAGAAACATAAATTCTGGCAGAACAAATGCAAGGCAACAATCAGGAAAGCGTATAGCTATAGCAATGAGGAGCGTATAGCTAAAAATACTCAGATAAATAACAAAGACTTCTTTAAGTACATTAGAAGTAAGAACCCAACTAGGAAGGCCATTGGACCATTAGATGACAATGGAAAGCAAGGGGTTATTAAAGAGGAAATAGAGATTGCAGAGAGACTCAAGGAATTCTTTGCTTCAGTATTCACTGAAGAAGACAAAGATCTCCTTAGGGAGGGAAACCGAAGAATTAAGCCAGATAGAAATAACCAGGGAGGAGGTCCTTGCATGTCTTGTTAAGCTAAACACTAACAAATCACCAGGACCAGATGGCATCTATCCACGAGTTCTCAGGGAACTTAAAGATGAAATTGCTGATCTCCTAGCCAAAATATATAATATTTCCCTCAAATCAGGCTTTGTGCCTGATGACTGGAAGGTAGTGAATGTAACACCAATTTTCAAAAAAGGATCCAGGGGTGATCCAGGAAATTACCGACCTGTCAGTTTGACATGTGTCCCAGGTAAAGTGATGGAAACCATCCTAAAAGATAGAATTAATAGGCACATAGAAGAGAAGGTGCTGCTAAAGGAGGGCCAACATGGCTTTTGCAAGGGCAAATCATGCCTCACTAATCTGTTGGAATTTTTTGAGAGTGTCAACAAGCATGTGGATAAGGGGGATCCAGTTGACATTGTTTATCTGGACTTTCAGAAGGCTTTTGACAAGGTCCCACACCAAAGGCTCTTGAATAAACTTACCAGTCATGGAATAAACGGACAGGTCTTGTTCTGGATCAGCAACTGGCTAAGGGACAGGAAACAGAGGATAGCATTA
Organism: Bradypodion pumilum; assembly: GCA_035047305.1. NCBI lineage: Eukaryota > Metazoa > Chordata > Lepidosauria > Squamata > Chamaeleonidae > Bradypodion > Bradypodion pumilum. The sequence goes on along the minus strand of JAWDJD010000001.1, from coordinate 173,527,869 downwards.
AATGGACTCTTCTCCAAGTGGAGGGAAGTAAAGAGTGGGGTCCCCCAAGGTTCAGTACTGGGACCCCTGCTTTTCAACCTCTTCATAAATGATCTAGAGGTAGGAGTAAAAAAGCAATGTAGCCAAATTTGCTGATGACACTAAATTATACAGGGTAGTGAAAACTGTGAGAGATTGTGAGGAGCTCCAGAGGGATCTCTTGACACTGGGGGAGTGGGCAAAACAGTGGCAAATGAGCTTCAACATTAGTAAGTGCAGAGTGATGCATGTTGGGGCAAAAAAAAACAATTACATTTATAAACTGATTTAAATTTAATTTAATTTAATTATCACATTTATATACCGCTCACTCGGCCAAAGCCAACTCAGGGCGGTTCACAATAAAAATTAAAAACACAAGTTAAAACAGTTAAAACAGTTAAAACTACCCACCCCCTAAAAACAAGGGCTGCAGGATCCAAAGGCACCATGGGGAAGAGTTCTTCTACACCAACCACCCAATGGCGGTTACCCTTCCACCTGCACCCCACACTTGACCCGCCAGCCAGGTTTTAAGATCTTTTCTGAAAGGCAGCAATTCCGTCCGGAGACGTAGCTCTGTTGGCAGGAGGTTCCAGAGGGCCGGTGCAGACACGGAGAAGGCTCTCCTCCTTGTGCCAGAGAGGCGAGCCCCTCTGGCTGATGGAACGATTAGAGAGCCCCTCCGGTCCGCTCTGGTTGGACGGACAGACGTCCTCAGGGCGATGCGGTCTCTTAGGTAACCCGGCCCACTACCATATAGGGCTTTAAAGGTCAAAACCAGCACCTTGAATTGCACCCGGAGACAAACTGGCAACCAGTGCAGCTCCCGGAGCAGTGGCAAAGCACGGGCATAACGCCCACACCCCATCACCACCCGGGCTGCCGCATTTTGGACCAGCTGTAGCCTCCGAATGGTCGTCAAGGGCAGCCCCATGTAGAGCGCATTGCAATAATCTAGTCTGGAGGTAACCAGAGCGTGAGTGACCATGAGCAAGGAGTCCCGGTCCAGGAGTGGGCGCAACTGGCGGATCACCCGCAGTTGGGCGAAAGCCCTCCTGGTCACAGCCGCCACCTGTTCCTCTAGCAGTAGCCGTGAATCCAGGAGGACCCCCAAGTTGCGCACTGGGTCTGTCTGGGGCAAAATAGCCCCATCCAGAACCAACGATGGTAGCTCCCGGGTTAATGCAGAACCCCCTATCCATAGCCACTCAGTCTTGCTGGGATTCAGTTGTAGCCCGTTAGCCCCCATCCAGACCCCCACAGCTTCCAGGCATCTGGAAAGGACTTTGACGGCATCACTGGGGTCCCCATGGGCCGAGATGTACAACTGAGTGTCATCCGCGTACTGATGGTACCGCACCCCATGGGAACGAATGATCTCACCCAGCGGCTTCATGTAGATGTTAAATAGGAGAGGAGAGAGCACCGAGCCCTGAGGCACCCCCCATTTGAGGGGCCTAGGACTGGACCTCTCACTCTCCAACCACACCGACTGGGTACGACCCCTCAGAAATGAGGAAAACCAGGACCACACATTACCCTGGATTCCCAATCCTCGGAGCCGTCCCAGAAGGATACCGTGGTCAACGGTATCGAAAGCCGCTGAGAGGTCAAGAAGAGCAAGGACGGATGGGTGACCACCGTCCCGCTCCCGCCAGAGATCATCCATCAGTGCGACCAATGCCGTCTCGGTACCATATCCCGGCCTGAATCCTGACTGAAAGGGGTCCAGATAATCCGCTTCATCCAGCACCCCCTGCAGCCGACACGCCACTGCCTTCTCCAACACCTTCCCTAAAAAGGGGAGGTTAGAGACAGGCCTATAGTTGGTTAGGACAGCTGGGTCGAGGGAAGGTTTCTTCAGGAGGGGGCGCACCAAAGCATGTTTTAAAGGTGCAGGAAACACCCCCTCCCGCAATGATGCATTGATCACAGCCCCAACCCAGTCACCTGTCACCGCCTTGGAGGCTTTCACCAACCAGGTGGGACAGGGGTCCAATGGGCAGGTAGTGGCGCGCACAGCTGCAAGGAGCCTGTCCACTTCATCAGGGGCAACTGGATCAAACCGGTCCCAGATGGTATGGCAAGACTGTGCTCCAGCTCCCTCCGGACTCTCCCCAACCACGCCCGAATTAAACCCAGAGCGAATCCGATCGATTTTCTCCACTAGATGGTCAGCAAAGTCCTCAGCCGACCCCTGCCAACCAGGCACCGGGGTCCCCCTACCAAGGAGAGACCTGGTAACCCGGAACAGGGTGGCCGGGCGATTGTCAGCGGAGGCAATAAGGGTGGTGAAGTATTGCCGCCTCACCACCTCCATCGCCACTAGATAGGCCCTAATAGCGGCTCTAGCTAGTGTCCAATCGGAGTCTCTCCGGGTCTTCACCCAGCGGCGCTCTAGGCGTCTCTTTGCCCGTTTGAGCTCCCGCAGTTCATCTGTGAACCACGGAGATGACCTAGCTCGATGAGCTCTGAGAGGCCGTAGTGGTGCGATTTCATCCAAGGCCGCTGTTGTCATCCTGTTCCACAGGTCAACCAGCGCCTCGGGCGAATCGTGTTGCCGATCCAGAGGGAAATCCCCCAGTTCCCTCTGGAATCCATCAGGATCCATCAGTTGCCGGGGGCGGGCCATTCTAATAGGCCCTGCCTCCCTACGATGAAGCGTCGCACCCAGGAGGTCTAGAGCCACCAAATAGTGATCTGACCATGGCACAGGTGTTATGTCTAGTTTCCGTAGTCTCAGATCACTCTGCCACCGCTCCGACAAAAAGATTAAATCTGGTGTGTGGCCACTGCCCCTGGTCGGGCCCTGAATTACCTGAATCAGGTCCATATCTGCCATGGAAGCCATGAACTCCTGAGCCACCCCGGAGCCAGTCCCCAGCGAAGGCAAATTGAAGTCCCCCAGAACCATCAATCTAGGGAACTCCAATGCCAACGCTGAGATGGCCTCGAGGAGCTCAGGCAGGGAGTCCCTTACCCTGCAAGGGGGCAGGTACAGGAGTAAGACTCCCAACTGACCCTTAAAGCCCAGACGCAGAAGCAGGGCCTCACAACCCAGAATTTGTGGAGCGGTGGCCCTGGTGACTCCCAGTGACTCCCTGGCTATGATGGCAACGCCACCGCCCTTACCCTCATCCCTAGGCTGGTGCCAAATACTGAACCCAGCTGGACACATTTCTGACAGAGGAACCCCATCCTCTGGTCTCAGCCAGGTCTCAGTGATACATGCCAGGTCGGCCCGCTCCCCCATAATGGAGTCTTGTATCAGGGGGGCCTTATTACATACCGACCTGGCATTCATCAGCAGCAGCCTAAGGGCAGGGTCACCCTGGGTCAGCTGCTCAGGACCTAGAGGTGTAACCGTGGGGCTGGAACGAGGGACAGCTACTAAGCATCTGCCCCGCGTTCCCCGGGTGCGGCCCGCCCCTCGGTACCCGCTATATCGCCCCATGCCCATCACAACCTCTATATTGGTCTCCGGAGCCTCCCTGCTTGCCCTGGACAGAATGCTGCCTCTCCTTCCTGGCTGGCCTGGCAATCTCTCCCTCCCTCCCTTCCACCCCAATATAAAACCGCCCCATTCACTCCCCCCACCACCCTCCGCACGGCTCCGGTGGTGATGGAAGTGGTGGGGCATTCTTCCACAACTGTGTTGAACCCTCAACTGCCGGGCAGGGCCCGAAACGCCGGCCGATGGCGAGGCCAGCGAGCCTCTTCGCCCCCGCCGGGGCCGAACACAGCGACGGTGATGTTTCGTCCGGCAGGCCCCCTCGCCTTTTGAGTCCTGGCGAGGGGCGGGGGGCGGGGCCCAAAACGCCGGCCAATGGTGAGGCCAGCGAGCCTCTTCGCCCCCGACGGGGCCGAACACAGCGGCGGTCCTTGGCGTTGGCCCCGCATTTGAGGCTGCCTGCCGAAACTCCCTCCAGCTGTACCTGTTCATCTCCCGCCGGTCTGGCCGGGAGGGAAAGAGAGCGCCCGGTGTCCTTGGCGTTGGCAGCGTCGGCCCCACTTTTGAGGCTGCCTGCCGAAACTCCCTCCAGCTGTGCCTGTTCATCTCCCGCCGGTCTGGCCGGGAGGGAAAGGGAGCGCCCGGTGTCCTTGGCGTTGGCAGCGTCGGCCCCACTTTTGAGGCTGCCTGCCGAAACTCCCTCCAGCTGTGCCTGTTCATCTCCCGCCGGTCTGGCCGGGAGGGAAAGGGAGCGCCCGGTGTCCTTGTCTCTGCCCCAGCTCCTACCAACCTAGGCATGCCTGCCACATGTCATAGGAACAGCAGGTCCCTATAACTGATGGGGTCTGAACTCTCTGCGACAAACCAGGAAAGGGACCTTGGTGTCCTAGTGGACAACTCAATGAAGGTGTCAACCCAGTGTGCCTCAGCAGTGAAAAAAGCAAACTCAATGCTAGGGATCATTAGGAAGGTTATAGAAAATAAGTCAGCAAGTGTCATTTTGCCTCTTTATAAATCTATGGTGAGGCCCCATCTGGAATACTGTGTACAGTTCTGGTCACCATACCTCCAGAAGGATATTATGGAGTTGGAGAAAGTGCAGAGGAGGGCAACTGATTAGGGGACTGGAGCATCTTCCTTACCATCTGAGGCTGCAACGGTTGGGCCTTTTCATTCTTGAACGACGGCGTCTAAGAGGTGACCTGATTGAAGTTTATAAAATCATGCACGGTGTGGACAAAGTAGATAAGGAAAAACTGTTTTCCCTATCGCACAACACTAGAACTAGGGGACACTCGATGAAACAAATAAGAGAAAGTACTTTTTCACCCAGAGGATCACTGGTCTATGGAACTCCCTGACAGAAGAAGTGGTGATAGCTGTCAGTCTTGACAGCTTTAAGAAAGGATTAGACAAGTTCATGGAGGACAAGGGTATCAATGGCTATAATTATGGATACTTAAGGACAACCTCGGGGTTGGAGAGATAGGCAGGATATCTCTCAATGCCATTTCCAGGGAATCCTAAGCAGGTGAAGGCATCTCCTTGGGAATACCCTGAAGGAAATTGTGAGCCACTGTGTGAGACAGAATGCTGGATTGGATGGGCTGTGGCCTGTTCCAGCAAGGCTGTTCTTATGTTCTTATGTTCATACACACAGACCATAGGTTAACACACTATCTATGGTACAGTGGTAGAATGCCAACAGCAGGTCCTTTGAAAGATTGTTCTTCCTGAGGATTCTCAAGAAGTGTAACCTCTGCTGTGCTCTCTTCATCAGATCTGTGGTGTTTGCTCCCCATGTTAGATCATCCTTCAGCTCCATTCCCAGAAATCGAAACACCGAGACCTGTTCCACATAATTCCCTCCAATAATAAGTGGCTGGATGTTCGATTTACATTTTCTAAAGTCCACAATGATCTCTTTTGTCTTTGTACTGTGTGTACATGTGTAACTTTGTATGTATGTGATTTTTCCCCATTTATAAATGGAGAATAATTCAAATGTGGTGACAATGAAGGTTTATTTGTCTACCACCATTCTCATAGAACCACTCAGCACAATTTTACTGAGATGTGAACTGTCTGCTTAGGCGGTAGACTCAGTTGACTACCTTTAATCTGATGAAACAGATGTACTTTGAGGACAAAGTTGCTCACATCTGCATCAAATTTGGCAAACCAACATAGGTTATTGAAGTACCATCTGGTTCTAGGGTGTGTGATCACTTTCAGTAGCAATCTAGATAACTGAGGTAACACTAGGAGTGTGTTCTACCTTACATTTCTTTCAGAAACTTTCATATTTGGTTTGGGTTTTATTCTCCTGTTGACTTCTGTGGGTTTTTTTTAATTGCACAGCTCCTTTTATTCACCTTGGGAAGTTGTGTGGCTTCCAGCACATTTCAACAAATGAGGGAAAGATGAATGAATATGGAAAATATGTGTTCCTCTTATTTATTCAAATAGATATTTTATATTTCCAGTGCTTTCTTTAGGAACATCACAAAGAATTTTAAAAAATAATGTAAGTGATATCTCATCACTAGTTATCATTAACCATTGGAAACAGAGTTTCTATAAGAAACTGTTTATCCCATCATGTCCAGATATTGCAAATTAACTTGCTTTCTTGTTTTGTGATTGGTCATTGAAAGTAAACACAGTCTTCTTTTACAAGTCTGTTTACTAGGGTACTGAATTTAAAGGAATTGTGTACCTTGAAGAACCGTATAGTAACAGGAAATACACTTTCCCCTTAAGATATAATTTGGAGTTAATTTATATCATGCCTGTGGAAGTGTTCTGGTTGCATAATGCTTGCAAGGTTTTAGGCTAATCACTTCTTTACTTTTGCTTATCTTGGTTGATAGGATTTATCAGAGAAAAGTTGAATGGGGGATCAAAAGAGTGAGTAATGCTTTGTTGCATGAGAGAATTATGCTCATTTCTCTCAAAAAGAACGGTGCAATGCTCCTCTGAACCATGAGATAACAGACAAATACCAGCCAACTGCAATATCCCCTGGGGGGGAGTAAATGCCAGCCAGATGCAGTGTGGAAACAATCTCATTACATTCAGCCAAACAATTTTTTTTTCTCCTGAGATGGTTCTGTCCCTAGAAGCATGCCTTCTGTGTACCCATTATTTTCCAATTTAAATATCATGAGGGCCAGCCAAAAAGCAAAAGCTCCAGTCATTCATTATATATTATGTTGTTACCAACACATTTGGAGAGGATTGACTAGCCCTTTTTCATCAGCTGTCCCTTTTTATGAAGAAGGGTAACTCCTGCTCACATGCCAATTTAGTATTGACCAGGAATCCAGGTAAATCAGGGCTCTCCCTTGGACTGAAAGTGTGCACGTTGACAGGAACCAAGGATGGGGGAGAGAATGGGCTACTTGCCCATTTCTATGCTTGCTGGTAACAACAGGGAACAGAACTGAAAAGGACATCATTTATGTAACGTACCACATAGTTAGTTTCATGTGGAAATTAAGCCCATGGGCCGTCAGACACATTCTCAGTCCATGGATTGCTGTGCTGTTAATACTGCATGAGTTATGCGGGTCAATCTGTTTTGGACTAAGGAAACCACCAGATGAAAGGCCACATAGGTGAGATATTGTAGCTATTTTACCCATAATTAAATAGGCCCTGTAGGTTTGAATATTAAAGTAATTCTTGTTCTCTGAAACTCAATTTATTGCTACTGCCTCACTTTTTTCCAGCCCTCCAGTGCAGAAAAAATATCATCCGTGCATGTTTCATGGGAAATGGCCGGATATTGGCAGACAGGTGTCTGCTACTATAAAGTTCAGCATAATAGATTTAGACCCTCAATGACTGGTGCTATGGTGGGTTTAGATGTTTCCAATTATTAATTGTGGGATTAACATTTTAAACAGGCTCAGAGTTGGGGATATGATAATCTCCCCCAATAAAAGCTCCACTGCAGAAAAAGGTCTGTTTAAATACCGTGCAACAAACTCACAGAAAGAAGGATTATTCAAATGTGCCAGTTTATCTGTGTGTAGAAAGGAGAGAAGCCTCCGGTCTATTAGATGCATTGGATTACAACCTCCCTTACATTTGAGCCTGCTGTCTGGGGTTTCTAGGCACTGAGGCCTAAAAGAACAGCAGGGGCCATTTTCCCACTCTTGTGTATCCTGTGTGCTGACCTAAGGATTAGTTTCTAGCACAAAACATAAATGAAACAGGAAGGAAGGATTTTGTTCTAGGCTTTTGAAAAGAAGTTTGGCCAGAACCTTATCTTGCGTTACCTACAGTACAAGAGATGCACAGGGAATTTGGAGATCAAGTTTGTTGATGATCACAGAGAAGAGGCTTTTCCACAGGACTTCCATTCTCACTGCTAAGCCTAAGTCCAGAGACACACTGGTGCTCTCTCTTGAGCTTGCTTTCCTTACATCTGGATTTTTTATACCCTGGTATTGTGTAAATGCAACATAAATGCAATCTTCATGCACATTCAGCAAGCCCTGGTACAAGATGAAAATCAGTGAAGATGAGTGCAGAGGCTATGAAGCCAACTCAAGCACAAAAAACAAACTTTCTCCTCATTTAACCCTCCTTGCCCTGAAATATGTGTGTCTCTGCCTGTAGAACAAGGGAAAGCATAGCAATTATCTGGGACTTCATCTGATGTCCTGAGAACTGGCAACACTACCAGAATGTTGTTGTTGTTTTTACCCTTTTTCTTTTGCTTTTCAGTCTATTTTGTCAGAATTCTTTGACATTTCTTTTGGATAATACTTTGACACACTAAAAAGTATGTATAGTATAGGAAGAGAGGTTCAAAGAAGTATGTCTGTTACATTTGGACAGGTATGAGCAACTTCAGAGGTTCCAGAGGCCACTGCAAGGACCTAGAAGGATCTTCAAAATAAGCAAAAATGTACAAGCAGTAATGACCGAATGTTTCCAGAAGTCTGCATTCTTTTTTATTTCATTTTTGTTTACTACTTGTTGAGGCTTCCAAGGGTGGAATTGGACTTCATTTTTTGCAGAACTTTCTATTTCAATGGGAGGACATCAAGGGATCAATAAAAGAGCCTTAGAAGCCCCACATGTGGCTGTACATTGTCCACCTTTTCTTTAAATGAAAGAAGATTTACAGGAGATAGAGACTACATGGTAAGAAACTGTGGCTTGCTTTTTGTTCAGGGAAGTAACGTTTATGTTGTAAAAGGTCTATGAGCATTTTGGTATAAACAATGGTAGATGAATTGAAAAATAAGCCATTTGTGTCCCCTGATGGCCCCTGGGGTGGTAGCAGGGGCAAAGTCATTTGAAAATAACTTCATGGGCTGCTGTTCACTTTATTTGCTTGGAACAACAGCTCCCCCATGGGCCTTTTCCCCACACTCTCAGAGGGCTAGGTTACATCAACTGGTTCATTAAGCATATCATGCCAGTTTGAGGCCTTACTTAACATCATGGATTTCTCCAGAGTCCAAGTCATGGGAGGCAAGTGAAATGGGTGATCTTCACACCGGGGCACACGTCTTATTGGGAGGGCTTGTACTGATATGTGGCAGAAGCCAAGCCCTGCAGGTTCTCTCTTCCTGTCACCCCCTCCCCTGTGTTCCTTTTGTTTTTTGCCTGTCTAGTGCTGCATCTGTTTTGAGACAGTGGTTACCACGGGCAAACATGAGGCTGGAGTCTTCTGTTGTCTTTCATAAGCAGGCAAATTGGATGAGAAGAGGAAGCCCTGAGTTTCTTCTCCCTTTGTCTCTGCCATCACACAAAAGAGAAGGTCCCAATCTTCTTCTGCATCTTCACAGAGGCCAGAAAAAGTCCTTGTTTTCTGCAGTCAGTGGTGACAAATCTCTCCAAGCCTTCCTTTCCTCCTCCCTTTACCCTGTCAGTCCAGCCTCCTCCTAGTCAACTAAATCAACACACTGGCTAGCTTGAGACTTAGGCACCCTGCCCTACCCTTTGCCTTCTTCATACTGTGGGCTGGGGCCTGATGTCCCATCAGCTCCATAGATGTGTTTGTGCATGTCCACCCCCACCCCCACACACCACCCAGCAAAGGACAAAAAAAAAGCCAAATTATGAAATAATGACAATCAAGAGTGCTTTACAATGGAGAAGAGCAGTGTTCAAATGTACACTGTATGTATGAGTTCTATGCTTCTAAAACAGCCATTCAAAGTCTTTCAACACTGCCCATATTAAAGCTCATGAAATTGCTTCCATGGACACAAAGATTTCCTTCGCTCCCTCTGGGAACTGGGTCGCATATGGGCAACCCAACCTAACGTTGAGGACTTGGGGACAGCTAAACCACACAGATTCATTACCAACAGATTTTTTTTTTATAATTTTTATTGAGTTTTTAATAAACATACAAAAAAGAAAAGAAAACATTAACAATACATTAACAATACAATACACTAACAAATCCATAGTATCATACTAACAAACATTACTATATGCTAGTACATAACAATATCTGTACTCATTAATTACTATTTAACCACCAAATATTAAAAGCCATTATTTCAAAGTCCAAAATGATAGAAAGAAAAAAAAATTTTTCCTGTAATACCACAAATCTTTTTAACAAATAATAATCACCCTGTGAATATGTACAATGCCCGGAGAGTTTATTTTCTACTCAACTCCAAAAACTCCTTTGAAATGGTACTGGTCCTGAACTATCACTTGCCATAATAGAGTGATCCACGAACGGTTTCCATATGTTCCAAAATCTGTTCTCTTTTAAATTATCTCTTTTGACTTTAATCTCCCATGTCAATTTATCGTTCAGTGCTAAACTCCACATTTCTTTATACCATTCTCCAATCTGTATATCTACATCTTTTTTCCAATTTCTAGCTATACATTGTCTACCCGTTGTCAGTACAATTTCCAATAATTCTTTTTCCTCCTTGTTTAAGCCCAAACCTTCCACATTCGTTAAAAGAATAGTACCCGACACCAACTTAACACTTTTACCCAATATTTCACCAAACTCATTTTCTATTCTTCCCCAAAAATCCCTCATTTTTTTACAGCTCCACCACATATGTTCGTATGTTCCATCAATTTCTTTACATCTCCAACATAACTTATCTCTTTTATTATCCATCTGGTAAAGTCTTAATGGTGTCAGGTACCATTGCCACAACATTTTAAAATTATGTTCTTTAATTCTTACAGACATTGTTCTCATAATCCTCTTTTTCCATTTATTTTTCCATTCAATCTCCCCAATTTTTATATTCAAATTTTGTTCCCACTTCCGTTTCAAGTCCTCCTGTGGATCTGCACCTCTATTCAGTATATTATAAAGCTTGCTTACAAGGCCTTTAATACTGCTTTCCCCTTTTCTAATCTTCCTTACCAATTCCTCAAACTCCGTATGTATTCTATCTATCCCTATTTCTCTTTTATATTTTTTATTCCAATTGTCCACCTTTAACTTCTGAAACCAATTCAAATTTAATATCTCAAACATTTTTTTCCGCTCGGCATCAACATCACACACTTTTAACCAATCCTTCAATAACAGCGTCCCATTTTTATCCAATATTTCCCTTTTTTCTTTGTTTAATTTTATTGGGAAACACATCATATCAGTCAATTCCAAAATTGGAGAGAGATTCGGAACCATATCTTTTTTTACCTTCTTCCACACCTCCATGAGACCTTTCATCATAAAATTATTTGACCTTTTCACCTTATCCTTCATTCCCCAAAAAAATCAAGTTTCCAATATTTCTATACTCTTTCATTTCCAATTGTTCCCAAATTATCTTTTCTCTTGCCAAGATCTTCACAACATTCTTGACTTCAAATGCTCGATAATATAATAACAAATTTGGCATACCCAAACCCCCTTTTTTCTGAGACCAATACCATAATTTTTTTGGAAGCCTAGATTTTTTACCTCCATTACAAAAACCATTAAACATTTTTTGAAACTCATTAATTTCTTTCTCTTTTAAATGGATCGCTAGTGTATCGAATAAAAAGTTAATCTTTGGTAACAATATCATTTTACACATGGCAATCCTTCCGAACCAAGACAGCTTTAACTTCTGAAGTTCTTGTATTTTATTCTTAAATTCAATTCTCAAGATGTCATAATTCAATCGTTTAAGTTCTTCTAATTTATTTGAAATGATTATTCCCAAATACTTCAGCTTATCTTTGATTTGTATATTAAGTGTCGACACCGTGCTACCCATCTCGCTCGGTTTCAAATTACACAACATCAATTCAGATTTGTCCCAATTTATCTTTAATCCAGTTATAGCTTGAAATACTTGTAGATGATCTTTAATCCTATCCATCACCTGCTCCGGGTGCTTCACCATAAGCAATGTATCGTCTGCGTACATACTCACTTTATTACCCATAATCCCTTCTATATTTGAGTCCTCCCTTATACTTTTAGCTAAAATCTCCATTGCCATTATAAACAAGATAAGAGATAATGGGCAACCCTGCCTAGTACCAGCCTCTAGCTTTACCACATCCATAAGCTCCTCGTTTACTCTAACCCTGGCATTTCCTTTTTGATATAGTAAATCTATAACCCTGTTAAATTTCTCTCCAAACCCATATTTTCTAACTATTTCCTTAATTGAGGACCACTGCAATGAATCAAATGCCTTAAAAATATCCAATGATAGTAATCCCACTTTTTCCTTTGTTTGATTAACATTGTCTATTAAATCTAATACCCTTCTAGTCAAATCCGCCATGTGTCGTCCTTTTAGAAACCCAACTTGATCAACATTTATATATTCCCCCATAAAACTATTTAAACGGTTAGCCAATATTGCCGTGAAGATCTTCGCATCTTGATTTATAAGCGAAATTGGTCTGTACGAATCCACTCTTTCCAAATTCTTACCAAGTTTTGGCAAAAGAACAATTGTAGTGTTATACCATGAAGTCGGGATTGATCCTCCATCTAATATATAATTATATAGCTTCACCAATTTCAGGACCACCACCTCTTTAAATTCTTTGTAAAACTCTGTTGATAATCCATCATCCCCCGGGGCTTTCCCTATCTTCAATCCGCTTATTACCCCCTTAATCTCTTTATCAGTTATCTTTTCCTCCATTTTCTCCCTATGCTCTTGTTTTATCCCATTCCCTAACTGCCTCTCCAATATCCTTTTAAGCTTTTCCATTACCAACAGAATTTACCATTCCTCCCCCCCCCTTGCAAAGACACCAGAATTTCCTGCCCGTTCACAACGTACCTCCCGCACCCTTGGGGCACCTGTGGGACGTGACCACTCTTGCCAGGGGCACTGAGAAGGGACTGTCCCCCCAATTCAGGATTAATTTCGGGGCCACCACGTCAAGCACTACCGGAGTGGGAAGAGCAGTGCATTCGACCTGCAGTGACAACAACACATGCTTCTGTTCTGCCTTCACTAATGGACTCGTTGAACACTCTCCTGCACCTCCCAAGGAAAGCTCCTGTTCCCCCTGCGTGCAGAGATGCCTAGAACCTTGGTTGTCCCTTTCCATACCAGAGGACTAAGAGTGCTCCTGCAACCCCTCCCATTTCCCCGGGGATTGCGAGCCAGCACATTGGCGTTCCTTCTCGTGCCAATCTATGTTAGGGGGCAACTGTGGGACCCTAATCTGATGAGATGGCAGATCCAGGGCAACATTTCCTCCCTTCCCCTCACCCACCGGGGAATCCTGTTCCATGATAAACCAGAGCTGAATGACAGACTGAATTCTTCTAAGCGCCTCCCAGGCAAAAACAGTTTATTACGGTCCCTATTAAATTCCATAACTCTCTGGGCGGTGGCCACCCACTACTAACCCAAGTGGTGACCACGGACAGACAGACACAATAAGCAGACACATCAGATTCTCCACAATTAACTTGAACTGAGTCCAACTCCGGCAGCTTCACCAGCCCGGAGGTATCAGGTCCACTCCAGGCCAGCAGCCAGTTCTTGTAAAGTCCAGTCTCAGAATAGTTCTCTTGCTCTGTAAACACCTGACAAGCTGTTCGTACTTCGGCCTTGACTGAGGGATCCGCACCTGGACTCCCCCCAAAAAAACCTTGACAAGATCCAACCCAACCTGACTAGGGGTTCACTGATTTGGGTCAGTGCCCAAAAAGGTGGCTTCTAGGGATTTGAACCACTGAACTCCCATAAAATTGTTCTTACCTTTTCTGGTCCCGACGAGAGGAAACTCCGCAGCGAGGCTCATGAACGGCACCTTGTGTATCACCATGCCGAACATGGGGGAAAGGCGACCCGGTCCACCCTCCAACTGGACCTGCAGGGCCTGTAACTCGGGACGGATGGTTGGCAGATATTGCAAAGACTCACGCCGGACAAGAGTTGAGGCCAACAATCCTGAACCGACCTCTGCGCAACATTGGCAACCCTGGGCTAGGATGCTCTCGAAGAACTGGACTGCACAACTACTGGGGCGAATCTTGGGCTCTTGCCTGGCGTGGACCTTGGAGACATGCCGCTCTCCAAGCCAGCAAGTCCCAACACTGATGGACTCCTCTGGAACTTGCAACCCACTGTGCAGGCTAACTTGGACTGCCTGAGGTGAAAAGCAAATTTGTGACTTGAAGGTACTGAAGTTGGTGGGAACTTTGGAGACGTCAGAGTTACCTTGACCTTGCACTGGTGCCTGAGCTTCTTGGATTGGATCGGAAGATCCTCAAAGGACTTGGTCGGCAACTTCGGTCACGGATGGAGCTGAAGAAGTAGAAGTGGGCGGCTCAAGGTCTGGACTCATACCCCATGAAGACCCGACTGCAGACAAGGACAATGAAAAGGAGACCTGAGGCTTCTGCCCTTGACTGGCACAGTCCAAGAACCTGGCCATGGTTGTAGGCCGGACTGGCAGTTCAAAACCAACAAATGCAACAGGAGACTGACTACCCTCATTTGCTGAGCTCTCGGATGGACTACTCTCTAGGTGCTTCTCCACTTCAAGTAGGTTATCTGTACTCACACTCTCATCCTTCCAGACATCGTCAGGGGGCATGGTGGCCTTCACTCACATCATCCCCTGGTTCCTCAATGTCTGAAGATTCCATGGATAATGACTCTACACATAACAACTCAGGATTTTCCGACTCCTGCTCACTCTCAATGGCTTCTGAGGAGGAGTGTTCTTCGCTGGGCACCGTTACTACTGGCCTCGTGACTTTGGACACCATAGCCACATCAAATGCCCCATCGAAAGACAGCATGCACATCTCCACCCTCTCTCTCAAGGCGTCGTCCACATCAGGCCATTGGCAGACATCAGCCATCTGACGAAGTGTGGCCATGTAGACTCACCTGGCATCTGATTCCTCCTGAAGAATCTTACCCTGGCCAAGAACACGGAGACCTTCGGCTGGAAGTGCTCGCCGAGCATTTCGAGAATGCCCTCGAGAGGAATGTCCCTTACTTCTCTGCCTGCCAATAGATTAAACATGAGTTCAACTTTCCGTGTGCCACAACTCATGAAGAAGAAAGCCTTCCACTCCTCTGGGTCGATCTTGTTGGCCATCGCCCAGTCTGCGAACCTGGCTTTGTAGCTTGACCATGTCTGTGGCTGAGACACGTCGAACCACCTGAGTGTCGGTGCATTGCCGGACAATCCCATCCTCGTCACCAATTGTTGTGTATTGAAGAAGAGTCACACACGACAGCACTTCGTTCTAAACAAGTGGTAGTTTATTAGAGTTGAGTACAGATAAAAGTTAGGTGTGTCAGCTGGACTTCCGATCATGTACGACCACTGAACATTGGAAAAGCAGGGCGAGGTAACACTTATATAACTACAGAAAGGCAGACTAAGGCATACATTTGCCCAGACCAAATAAGGGCGGGAAAACCTGTGCAGAACCAACCAGAATGATAACAATATAGAAACAAGGTGCAGCAATAGTTTGATCATAATTGCTCTAAGCAATATACGTTAATTTAGGCTCGGACACAAAAGAAATTGATTGTGTTGCTGGAACAAAAATAATGACAGATGTGTGTTTAAATATGCAGAAAACAATTTATACAATTGTTTATGCAGAAGATAGTGAAAGACAATTGCTTTCAGAAGCATTCTAGAACTGCAGTAATTTTCATGAAAGCCAGCAGGAATTATCTCTCTCTTCTTCAGTGTATAAAATAACCACTGCAGGATTCTGTGAAAGGAAAGCAAGACCATTCTGACTAAAATAGAAGCAGATGCAGAAAAAGCTTCATTGGTAAAATTGTAGGAGTATTAACAGGTGAAACAAAATGCTAGAAACAGGAGATTCATAAGGTTCAATGTAAACCTTGATTTAGCAGACAGCAGCTGGCGGAGTCTGCCTTATAGGAATTTTCAACTGAAACATTTGTAAATATTCCTCAAACTGCTCTCCTACAAAGAAAGCATAGTCTTCTTCATCAATAGATGGCAAAATGAAGCTAAAATCAGTGCTTTATATAGAAAAAAGAGAAGGATCCAATGCCAAGAGAATCCAATTGTGATAAATCAATTATAAAGAGACCAGGTCTAAAAAAAATTACACAGACAGAATTGCTGCCTTTCAGGAAAGGTTTGAAGACCTGGCTGGTGGGGCAGGACCCTAATGGGAACATGGCCCCAGCCTGTTGGCTCATCTCCAGCTAGAGCATAGCTGTCAAGTATCCCTTATTGGCCGGGAAAACCCCTTATTTTACCCTCTTTCCCGCTGTCATCCCTTATTAATTAAACTGCAATGCCCTATTGCCACCATTGGAGGGCAGCACAGAATAAGCATAGCTGTCAAGTATCCCATATTTGCCGGGAAATTTCCCTTATTTCCAAATCCAAAACTTGACAGGTATGAGCTAGAGTCCAGTTATGCCCTTCTTCTATGTTTTTGTATTCCCCCCCCTCCCTTTTAGCTTTTAGTTTTTAGTTTTAAATGGGGTGGGAGTAAGAGGGTGGATAGATGGGTAGATGATGGGGTTTTAACCTGTTTTTTATATGTTTTTAATTGTTGTACGCCGTCCTGAGTCAGGTTTTTACCTGAGTGGGCAGCATAAAAATTTAAATAAATAAATAAAAGAGAGTAGGATATTGCCTACTGTTTTTACTGAATCGTACTGTTAGTACTTCTCAGCTGCTTAAGTCTTCATTAGAGAAGTATTTGTAGCCTCCTGGTGAAGTTCTCATTCTTTCAGGAGGTTGTTGAAGATAGTTGTACATAGGTGAATTTTCCCCCTATTTCTTGCTTGTATTGCTGTCATGTAGTATAACAGAGTGCTTCCAGAAAACCTTTTATTGTGAAATCACCTTGTCTCATTCACAGAATTTGACACGGTATATAAAGGTTTTGGCTACTAACAATCTAAGCGTTAGTGACTATATTACCAGCAGTATCAACACTGAAATGTGCTGGTTGCGTCCTAAGAAACAAGACAATATTTTTCAGCATTGTGAAAATCCAGAGTATACGAGGATGGTCCCTCTGAGAGGATGGTCTTCAATGTGCTGCTTTTGGGTATTCCTCAACCAATTTATAGCTGCTGAGTATGAACTGTTTGCATTTCTTTCCAGCTTTGCAGCATCTGAGGTACTCAAAACTGGATGGAAAAATATGTTTGGTCAAACATCATGGAAGAATTGTCACTGAAAAGTGGTTGGGATAATGCAAAGGTAATGGTTCAGAGGTGTGTTTGTGGTCTGATCAAGAGGAAACATCTCTGTTGCTTACAAGGAGATGGCTGTGAAGTTATACTTCATTTGTACGTAGAGCCGTGGATCCCAACATGGTGCACACATACCACAAGGGGGGCAGTTTGGGTTTTTTGGGGGGGACAATTTGAGAATGAGTTATATGTCACGAGGTGGTGGTGGTTGTAAACCACTGACGTAGAGCCATCCCATCTGGAAATATACTAAGAAAATTATTGCAGGCAAGGAGTTTTCATGTACTTATTCCTGCCACTGGATTTCAAATTTGGCAGTGAAGGGGTTGATATATATAGATATATACTGTACCTATTAAAAGATATATATTCTTTCTGACTCCTTATACGGTATGCCCAAATTTCATGACATGTTTTTTAATCTGGCTCTCAGATGAAAATAGCTTTACTTTTTGAGTTTGTGCTACAAGTAACAATGGGACTCTACATCTCAGGGGCAAAAGTATATATAAATCCACATTTTCAAAGCAAAGAAAATTCAGGAAACATAGAAAATTTTACTAGCCTATAAGAATTTAAGGGTGTGTCCTGACAGTCAAAAGAATTGGGTTTCCAATCAGGGTTTTTCTGGAACTGGTTTAAGGTTGCATGGCCTTTATATTGGTTTATGCCTCCTTCATGAAACCTTGCCTGAGTGATTCTTATTCTTATTTTATATATTTATAATTCTAATTAATTTTTTTATTCAGCATAGGAGATTTTTTTATATTTTTTAAAAAGACATATAAAAGAAGAAACAAACAACATAAAATAAAACTTTAAAAACACTATGCTAACAAATAAGTGCAGCCACCACCACAGGGACATTATATGCCTTCAATCTATTGTCCATACACAACATTCACTTTATATAATTATCCTCCATTTCCAAAAGTCTTTATATTTGTGTCCCAGTCTTGCTCCTTTAGATTTATTTATTTATTTAGTACATTTTTATACCACTTTCCTCACCTATTGGTGACCCAAAGTGGTTTACAGACAAACAAAGATGGTAAATTACATAAAACTTGAAATACAATTAAATAATTTAAAAAATAACTAAAACATGGTTAACAAACTCCCCCCAAATCTCTTTAAAATCATTTTTAAACCAACCCCTCCTTTAATTTTAATTCACAAGTTAATCTATTATTTATTGCTGTACAGTATTCCATAGTTCTTTATACCAACCCTCCAACACACCGAATGGTTCTTTCCCATGTGTTTCCAACTTTGTTGCCCCAGGTGGCTCCCTTTGCCTTTCTTGTCCTTTCTTCTATTAAAAATTATTCCAGTACCATAGTCACCACCTCTGTCTTCGTTCATACCTGTCAACTATCCCGTTTTCCCCGGGAAAACCACTTATTTTTACCCCTCTCCCTGCCCCTCCCGTTTTATTAATTTCCCCATATTTTCCCTTATTTTAAAAAAAATATCCTGACTGGAGCCCTCACACGCGAACATGCAGTATTTTTTTCGGCCACCAGAGGTCGCTGTGTGGCAGGCTTTTCGCTTGTGGAAGGAGAGAGAGAGTAGGTGGGGGGGGGCATTCTGTAGTTTCTCTTTTCCTTCCCTGCCACATGGTCGTCATGGAGGCTGCTTCATTTTGGCTGCTGGGAGCAGGAGTCTACTGTAGGTGAGCGATATATTTCATATATGCGGGGGCAAATCAGTAAGGGGGTGTTTGCCTGATCATACCTGTCAATCTTCCCAGATTGGCCGGGATTTCCCAATTTTCGGCGCCATTACAATAATTATTATATTTTGGAAGTCTTTAATTTATTTATCTTTCAATTGGATTGGTAAAACATCAAATAAAAAGTTAATTTTGGGCAGCAACATCATTTTGCTTAACGCTGTCCTGCCAAACCAAGATAGTTTAATCTTTTTAAATTGCTCTATTTACTCTTTAATTTCCTTTTTTTGAATCTCATAGTTCAATTGTTTAAGATCCTCAAGTTTATTTGAAATATTTATACCTAAATATCTCAAACAGTTTTAACTTGTAATTTAAATTTACCTCTTATTCTCTCTTGTTCCTCTTTATCTACATTACAAAATATCATTTCAGATTTATCCCAATTTATTCTCAGTCCTGTCATCTCCTCAAAATCCTTTAAATGACCTTGTATCTTTTCTAATGCCTTTCTTGGGTGTTTCATAATTACCAAAGTATCATCAGCATAAAGACTTATCTTATTATCTAATACTCCTTTAATTTCATTGTCCCCTCTTATAGCGTCCGCTAACAACTCCATTGCCATAATAAATAATATTGGAGAGCCCTGCCTTGTCCCTGCTTCTAATTTTATTTCTTCTGTAAACTCATCATTTACTTTGATCTTAGCAAATCCAAATTGATATAATTGTCCAATCATATTACGAAATCTATCACTGAATCCATAGGATCCGATAATCTCCTTAATTGTCTCCCATTGCAGTGAATCAAAAGCCTTAAATATGTCTAATGATAATATACCAAATTTCTCTTTTGTAGATCCTACTGTATCTAATAAATCCAAAACACTCCTAGTCAAATCCATCATGTGCCTTCCTTTCAAAAAAACAACTTGGTCCCCATTTATATAATTAGTCATGAAACTATTTGCAACTATCGCTGTAATTATCTTGGCGTCCTGATTTATCAGAGAGATAGGCCTATAAGATTCCACTTTTTCTGGATCTTTTCCAGGTTTTGGCAGCAAAACAATTATAGTTCTATACCATGAAGTCGGTATCTTCCCCCCATCCATTATAAAAACTTCGCCAAACTTGGAACCACACAATCTTTAAACTCCTTGTAAAATTCCACTGTTAAACCATCATCACCTGGTGATTTACCTACCTTCAAGTTGGCTATTGTGTCTTTTACCTCTTTTTCAGTAATTTGTTCTTCCATTCTATTTTTATGCTCTAAGTTTATCTTTTTTTGCGTTTGCTTCTTCAATTGTTCTCTCAACTTTTCTAAATTCACTTCCCTTTTAGTATGCAATTCCTGGTAAAAATCTTTCACTATCCTAATCTTGTCCTTAGTTTTATTACACCTCCTATCAGTTATATCCACCAAAATTCCCATCTCTCTTTTAATCCTTTTTTCTTTAGCAGCTCTTGCCAACAACTTCAAATTTCTATTACTATATTCAAAATACTTCAAATATCTTCAAATACACCAAATCTTTTTTCACTTTTTGAATATCTTTCCCTACCAATTCTGTCTTTAACCTTTGCATTTTTAAAAAAACATCTTTTCTATTCTTCTTTGCATGTTCTTCTAATAGCTGTTTAATCTCATTCTCAATTTCATGTTGTTTATCTCTAAATGACTGCAGTGGCTCAAGCAGCTAAGACGCTGACTGGGAAGCGGAAGGTCAGCAGTTCTATTCCCGAGTACTGCAGGACAGAATGAGCTCCCGTCTATGTCCTAGCTCCTGCCAACCTAGCAGTTCGAAAGCAAGAAATTGCAAGTAGATAAATAGGGACCACTTCAGTGGGAAGGTAACACCGTTCTGTGCGCTCCGATGTCTAGTCATGCCCGCCATATGACCACGGAAACGTCTGCAGAAGCAGACAGCGCTGGCTCTTCGGCTTTGAAACAGAGATGAGCACTGCACCCTAGAGCCGGATACGACTGCCTTTCGAGCAAGGGAAACCTTTACCTTTACCTTTACTATCTCTAAATTGCTTATTTTTAACACTAGCCAACTTGATACATTCCCCTCTAAAAACTGATTTCATGGTATCCCAAACCACATTGTAACTAACCTCACCTGTGTCATTCGATTTCCAATACTCATTCCACATTTCAATTACTTGTTCTTTGCACTTTTGATCATAAAATAATGTATTGTTATATCTCCAATTTCTCCTGAACTTTTTTCTCTGTCAATTTTTAATTCCAGCCAAAATTTTGCATGTTCCGATTCTTTGAAAATTCCAATCTCTGCATCCTCTAGATTTTTAACCAAATTTTCTGTAACAAAAATAAAATCTATCCTGGAATATGTATTATGGACCTGTGAAAAATAGGTATATGCCCTCTCTGATCCTTTAATCTCCCTCCAACCATCTTTCAGACCTAGGCTCTTCATCCATTTATCTAAAATCTTCATTCTGACAGCCCTCTCAACTCTTAATACATTAGTACAATCCTCTGGTGCCCTTATTAAATTAAAATCTCCTGCAACAACCATTTTCAAAGTTCTGTCTTTTTCCAATATAAAAGGTAAAGGTTTCCCTTGCTCGAAAGCCAGTCATATCCGACTCTAGGGTGCAGTGCTCATCTCTGTTTCTAAGCCGAAGAGCCAGCGTTGTCTGTTTCTGCAGACGTTTCCGTGGTCATGTGGCAGGCATGACTAGACACTGGAGCGCACGGAATGCTGTTACCTTCCCACCGAAGTGGTCCCTATTTATCTACTTGCAATTTCTTGCTTTCGAACTGCTAGGTTGGCAGGAGCTGGGACGAAGACGGGAGCTCATTTCCGTCCTGCAGTACTCGGGAATCGAACTGCTGACCTTCCGCTTCCCAGTCAGCGTCTTAGCAACTTGAGCCACTGCAGTCCCAATACCATATACTTTATTTAAAAATTCTTGCTGTTGATCGTTTGGAGCATATATGTTTACTAACGTTATCTCTTCATCATCTATTTCCCCAATTACAATCAAATATCTGCCTTCTGGGTCTGAAATACTTTTTATCATCTCAAAGCCAAGTCTCTTCAAAATCAGAACTGCCACACCCCTAGCTTTAGAAGTTCCATATGACTTTTCATATGTCTGCATCCATCCCAGAAATATCTTATTAATATCCTCTGATTTTTGATGAGTTTCCTGGAGAAAGACTATATCCTGCCTATCCTTCCTCAGGGCTGATTCTAATCTCCTCCTCTTCACTTGACAGCCGGTACCTTTCACATTCCACATTAATACTTTAAGATTCCTCAGACCTAGATCTTAGTACCTTTCTTTTTGACAATCACGGACTCCTATTCGTGCCATATCTTTCACCACATATAAAATAACTATCAAACAAAAAAAGAAATCACATTTAACATTCAACATCCAGTCACAAAAAACAATCATATCTACCATCCCCACCCTTCTTTCCAAAAAGTGGCCCTTGACAATCAAAGAGGGTAGGGAGGAATGTGTAAAGAATGCATGTTAACTATAGTTCTAACGCCATATCTACTAATATTGTGAAATTAATATTTTTTTATTTTATTTAAAAGAATTCTCCCTCCTGTATATATACACACAACTCCCTTTCAAATTTAATCCATCTCACCCGTCATCTGCAACCACCTGCACCTCCAAATCCACGTCTGTTCCTCCTGCTGCCCCCTCTCAGATTCACCTGCATGTTCTCTTTGAATTCCACCCAATTCCACCAAAGCTTTTTTTAATCCCCTCCATTCTCGAGATGACATTTTAATCAATCCAATCTGACACGGATAATCTAAATCCATTTCTTCATCCATCGTATGCATTTTTTATCATAAAAGAATCTGAGTTGTTTAGGAAATTTCCAGTGATAGTCAATCGATCGCTTCCTAAGAATTTTTGTCACAGGTTTCATCTTGTATTGCCACACCCATTCCTCAACAGATATGTCATTATATACCTCAACATCATATCTATCAATTTTTAAAACGCCAGATCCAGCCTGTTTTATAAAAGCCATCACCTTTAATTTATCCGCCCAATTTGCAAAATTTACTAATAAATTTCTATGACCCCTTTTCCCTCTTCTTGCCCCCAATCTGAAACTACTGGCAATGTCTTCATTTACAAAATTTATCCACATATTCAAATTATTCAACCAATCAACGATTCTTTCTTTCAGCTTATCTGGCGTTTTTTCCACTAAATTGCGTATCACCACATTCTGTTTTCTTATCACCTCTTCAACCATATCCAATTTTCCCCATGAGTTTCCATTTTTAATTTAACCTCCTTTTGTTCCTCATGCAACCCTTTCATGTCATCCTGCATCAATTTCATATCATTTTGCACCACATTCAAAACTTTATCCATCCTCTGATAATTAGTGTCAACCTTTGTAGATAGATCAGTTAACTGTGAAACAAGCTTTTTATGACATCCCATTAACTCTTCCTTATCTTTCACCCTCACATCCTTCATTTCACAAAAACCCTTTGCATTTGCATCCTCCATCTTATCAATTTTTTTCATCAATTTCCCCAACTCCACCATTATTTGCAATTGATCAATTGATTCCAAATCTGTCCCTCCTGCTGGTACTGTCTCCGTGGCTGCAGATTTCTCTTTCTTCTCGTCCCTCTTCTTTTTTCAGATCCAACTTTTTAGGCCTAACCACCTCCTCCTCCTTTCTCTTATCCATTTCTTCTATTAGGTTTTCAAACAGTGAGCTCAGAAGCTGTACAGTTCTTCGACCCCCAAACTCCTCCTCCCAGGCAAATTCCAGCTTTTCCAGCACTAAAGTGTAGTCAATTAAATCCAAATGCTATTCCAAAAGGAGGAGCCCCTCCAATCGCATTGTAATCCAAACTGTGCCTGTTACTCCGATTGTCCAACAGCCCAGTTAAAATCTGTATATCCAAAAAATGAAGGGGGGGTGAGGAACTCCAAAATACTGTGCAGCCCTTCGATAATCAACTTTTCAAAGTCCAGCCTTGTGGAGTATTAAAATTAAAAATTTAAATACCAATCCAGGGTAACCAAAGTTTTACACTGTGGAAGTTCGGGTGTGACGAACAAAAAACGAAACCTATCAGCTGCATCCAAAATGCAGCAGTGCAAAGATTCAGTGAATGCAAAAATTCAAGGCGAGATAGAAAAGTATCTTTTAACAATGGAGAAAGGGTTCCCTCAAAAAAATTCAGTATATTGGAAAAGCCCAGTAACTGTTGCAAAAAGTACGCTATAATGTTGCAGCCTCCGGTGGCCTCCGAGGTTGATCTCCCACCTCCCTTACACAACCCAAACGAACTAAAACCTTCCAACTGTCTTCAAAACTTTATGCCATCATCTTCTTTCTTACTTCCCTTCTTTCTCTCTTCTTCCACCTTCCTCTCCTTCCTCTCCACCAGCACCCTCCTTTACTTTCTCAACAGCGTTGAACAACTTTCTTTAAGTTTAATTTCCTTCACAGCCACCATTAACCATCCTGGTCTTTCTCTCTCGCTCTTCACCACTTCCACCCTCCTTCCATGCTTGCCTTGCCTTCTCTCGGGTCAAGCTTTTCCACCGTCTTGCCCCTCGGGGAACCTGCTGGGGGCTGCGTCCCGTTTAGAGTCCTTCTTAGCCACTTTCTTTCCAAAAAAAAATTCCGCCGGCTTCCCCTCCCAGGTGTCCCACCCACCCGTGGCTCAGTCAGCCACGGCTTGTGCCACTTGCCTTACCAGCCACATCTGTGGACTTCGATCTCTCGATCTAAAAGACCACAGCAAAACCTATCCAAGCGAGGAAGTCTGAAAAAGCTTTTCAAAACTGGGAACACATCTGACTCTTTCCAGTGAGCCTTTTCCGATAATTTTTGCTTAAAATCTCATTCAAAACCACTTTAATGGCGCGAGTTATAAAAGTGTGTGTTAAACCTTTGCCATCTTGGCCACACCCTCCACTTTTTTTGTTTTCAATGCATTCCTATGGAAAATCGTGCCTCGGTTTACTATTTTTTTGGTTTATGATGAAGGCTGTCGGAACGGACCAAGGTCATAAACTGAGGTTTTACTGTAATAGCTGTAACATTATTGATCTATGTACTAATATTCTACTACTTAACTCTGAACAAAAATTCGCCTTCTTAAGCACCCTCATTTTAACTTTTGTCTCTTGATATATTTTAGGTACCACCAATTTAACTTCTGTTCTCTTTGCTGCTCTATGCTGGTCATGGACCAAAATAAAGATTTGAATAAAGATTTGAATGTAGATTTGAGTGCAATTTTTTGTTGAGTCACGTAGAATCAAATAAACTTATCTAGAATATTCAGAGTGTTTCCTGTATACTACTTATAAAATTACAAAAACAGCAACAGGAATAATAACACCAAGATACACAATTTATAACTATGTCCTAATTTGTTCTTAACATAGGATAGTTTTTAAAATTTAAAGCCATGCTCCAGTGCACTCAGATTGTGCAGTAACTGGCAGGCAATCATTCTAACATCCAACCTGATTATTTTCTGAAAGCCTGAACAAAAAGCAAGAGACTTCATCTACATGAGTTTTATATGAATCAACAAATAAATGTTTAGCAACACATGAGATATTCACATAGATGCTCTCGTCCTTGTTGCTTCTATTTATGTTTGGTCTGCTTTTGGAAATAAAGTGTGTGAAATCTCTATTCTCATTTTTTTTAAAAAAACTTTCCTCCTTCCTATAGACCAGTGGTTCCCAAAGTGGGGCCCACACCCCACATGGGGAATTCAATTCCCAGAAGCATAAGTTAGTAAATTGGCTGATCTGTGCTTTGGGGGATCGTCTTAGGGCAAAAAAACCTCAATTACATTTATAAACTGATGGGGTCTGAACTCTCTGCGACAAACCAGGAAAGGGACCTTAGTGGACAGCTCAATGAAGGTCAGTGTA
The DNA here is from genome assembly GCA_035047305.1 of Bradypodion pumilum. Lineage (NCBI taxonomy): Eukaryota > Metazoa > Chordata > Lepidosauria > Squamata > Chamaeleonidae > Bradypodion > Bradypodion pumilum. Next base: position 173,502,126 of record JAWDJD010000001.1, on the reverse strand, counting down.
CCTCAGCAGTGAAAAAAGCAAACTCAATGCTAGGGATCATTAGGAAGGGTATAGAAAATAAGTCAGCAAGTGTCATTTTGCCTCTTTATAAATCTATGGTGAGGTCCCATCTGGAATACTGTGTACAGTTCTGGTCGCCATACCTCTAGAAGGATATTATGGAGCTGGAAAAAGTGCAGAGGAGGGCAACCAGAATGATTAGGGGACTGGAATGCCTTCCTTACCATCTGAGGCTGCAACGGTTGGGCCTCTTCACTCTTGAACGACGGTGTCTAAGAGGTGACCTGATTGAAGTTTATAAAATAATGCACGGTGTGGACAAAGAACATAAGGAAAACCTGTTTTCCCTATCGCACAACACTAGAACTAGGGGGCACTCCATGAAACTTTTGGGTACTAGTTCTCAAACAAATAAGAGAAAGTACTTTTTCACCCAGAGGATCACTGGTCTATGGAACTCCCTGCCAGAAGAAGAGGTGACAGCTGTCAGTCTTGATAGCTTTAAGAAAGGATTAGACAAGTTCATGGAGGATAAGGGTGTCAATGGCTATAATTATGGATACCTAAGCACAACCTCCGGGTTGGAGAGATAGGCAGGATATCTCTCAATGCCATTTCCAGGGAATCCTAAGCAAGTGAAGACATCTTCTTGGGAATACCCTGAAGCAAATGGTGAGCCACTGTGTGAGACAGAATGCTGGACTGGATGGGCTGTGGCCTGTTCCAGCAAGGCTGTTCTTATGTTCTTATGTTCTTTTTCTTATGACTTAGGCTTCTGGGAACTGAAGTCCAAAAACCAAAGGTTGGGAAACACTGCTATAGACATACATCATCTAAGATACAGGTGTGTTCCACAATATACATTTGCTCAGTTGGTTAATGTTGTGAACAACTGCTCAGATACATCGATTTCCTTCAAACTCTAATGTAAGTTTAACAAACAGAGAAAACATAGATGTCTAATTTCCTAACCTTGTGCTTTTGTCTTTTAGTTCTTGTTTCCTATCTGTGAAAGCTTCCTTTTTATAAAGGGACTATACACTTAAAAAACATGTAACTTATCCTGCTCCTTCCTCCAGCATTCTGCAAACTTCTACATCCTGGATGGTCCAAAATGGTTTGTGTAGACAGGGCCTTTGAAAGACTAAATTAACAAGCTTCCTTCAAGTGACATTTACTATAGCTGCCTTCAGGTCACTTATGGAAATCCTAATAGATTTTTCAAAGTATATCACATGTTAAATGGGTGGTTCACCACTGCCATGCATCCCCAATGAATCTCTGTGGTTTGAATGTGAGTCTCCTGAGTCTTAGTTCAGCACTGTGTCTGCTACTCCATACTGACTCTCAGTAACATAATAAGGATCACAGTAACCAGGTTTAAAAGAAGTATACCCCTGGCTTTTGGCCACAGGTGCTACATATATCTTCAAAGTTAAATAGTGTCCTTCCCTGAATTAGGTTATGGTGGATATAAAATTTGAATTGGAACATACATTCTTACTTACTGTGCTATGCTATATAAAAATCCTCATGCATATTGAGAGTAGACATTGAATAAGGAAACACTGTGAATTTATACATGTATTTAAGTAAAGTGTTGTAATGAGTGATACAAGGCAAGCTGAAGCTAAACAAAATAGATTTCTCTCTTCCCTAAAGCCAAACTTTGTTGTTGTTCAGTCGCACAGTCGGTTCCGACCCTTTGCGACCCTATGGACCATTGTTCTCCAGGCACCTCTGTCCTCCACCATCCCCCTCAGCACTCCCAGTTCTGTGCCCATTGTGTCTACAATACCATCTAGCCATCTCATCTTTGGCCTCCCCCTTCTTCTTTTGCCCTCCACCTTTCCCAACATCATATATAACATTATAACAACCTCTTTTCCAGAATCCCTCTGAAAAGCTATATGTAGGCTGATTTTATTGATAAGAGACATCAGAGACCTAAAAAAAAAATCAGAGGAAGAAATGATTTTTCCAGCTCCATTCTCCTCTTTCAATGCTTAATCAGACAATTATGAATGCCTGGGGTGTAAACCTTTGGTTTGATATCAGGCAAAGAACTGTGGGGAATAACATTATCTCAGTGATTCACATTTTTAAAATGGAGAAAACAAAAGCCATGAGTTATGTATCTGTCCTGCCAACACTTACCTTTCCACTGCCACTCCAACTGCACCCTTTAATTGCACTAACTAATTAGAACTCTACTTCTGTTTGTATAACAATTCATGTTTAGTATATTACTCACCTGAGGTCCTCCTCTTTTTGCTTCTTTATTTGCCTTCTGAAACAAAGGGCTTAACAACTATTGGACAGAAAGCTAGTAAAGAAAGGTAATATAATGTGTCAAAATAGAAGGTCTGGTGCTGCTGCCCACATTTCAATGTTAGTCGGAATTAGGGATAACTGGTGCTGAATTCAGCTAAGTATCAGTCTAGAAGTAACTGACACTATTAAAGGTTGTCCCAGTTGTAACAGGTCATGTTTCTCTTACAGGTTTCTTCAGATAGTAGGGGTGAGATAAATACTTTCTAAAGTTCTTATCGTCCTTTATTTTGGTTGTCTCAATGCTCTGAGACAACTCAACAAGTTTCTTTCCTGTACAAGACAAGGAACAAATCATAAGCACAAATGGCCATTTGATTGTTAAGAAATATAGAAAAACTTATCCAAGGCATAAAATAGGCAAATGAGGATGAAACAGTTTGTTTTGTCCTGTTGCTTTCTTATTGTGTTTGAAAAGTTGTCACTTGAAGATGGAGTTGGCTTGTGCTTTTTGCAGCTCTAGAGATCCAAAGTAATAATTCAAATCATGAATTTTTATCTCAACATTAAATAGAACTTCTAGAGAGAAAGAGCTGTTCAGCAATAGAATGTATTGATAGAAGTTTCTTAAAAAAATCATCCCTAAAAATGTATGGAATAATTCAAGAGTAGTTTTACACAGCCTTTGCCCACAAGAAGGAGATTTCCTCATCTACAGTTGCAAAGAGAAACAACAGCTAAGAACCCTAACATAAAGTACTTTCAGTAATATCACTGGAATGGATCCATTTAGGAAACATCAGGTTTCACTGATAAACTGCATTTATAGATTTCAAAGTGTCTGGTTTTAAAAGGAAACCACCCTCTCCCATCCCATGCTGCAAACTACCCTGTGAACTGAAAAAGAAGCTGAGAATTCTCCAGTTCAGAAAAGAAAACTTCTTTATGTTTATCATTCCTTTGAGATAACAAGTCCCAAAAGCTATTTTCCAGGGTCAAACTCAACAAGCTTCCAAATTAGCATGTCCCAGAATTTTCTATGATAGTTTAATAGTTAACAAATTTACCAAAAAATAATGAGATAAATATGTGATTTTTGAGCTAAGGCTTGTGAGAAAATAGATTGAAAATATTACCTTATTTTATATTTTGTAGCTGACTGGATAATTCAGTGGTTAGGAGTTGAATTCCCTACTGTGCTTCCTGGGAGAAAAGCCAGCCAGTGTTGCCTTTGCAGTTCCGGCAGGAGGTATATTAGTTCTTTCCATTGCAGTATAGTACTCTTGAAATTTTGGATTATATTGATTATTGTCATTTGGCCTCATGAAGCAAGAGTTTCATTTTGGTGTGACTATTTAAATATATGACTAAAGCATCTGAAAAGAAAATCAAAGCTTTTGAAATGTGGTTCTACAGACAGCTGCTAAGGATATCATGGATTGACCATGTGATTGATGTAGAAATGTTGCACCCGATGGATAAATAACAAGAACTGTTTAAGACCATTAAACAAAGAAAGCTCTAATACCTTGGGCATATCATGAGGAACAACATTATGTCTGGAATACTTCAACTTGTTATGCAAGGGAAGATCCTTGGGAAGAAAGGCCCTGGATGTATATGGGCATTGATGAAGAACCTAAGAGACGGGTGTGTAATGTCCTTTTTTTTAAAAAAAAATTTTTTTTATTGATTTTTCAAAATATATAACAACATTCAAAACATAATAAAAAATACAAACGTTCCAACACAATAAAAAATAACAATAAGAACATAAGAATACATATACATCGAAAACAGAAAAAAGAACAAAAAAAAAAGAAAACCTCTTTATATTCAACCTAATTTTATTTTTGGTAATCTGTTATGACCTTAGATTCTATCACAGTATAAAGATTTCATGCTTACACACTATATTTTTATCTTATTATTAACCATTGTCCTCCACATCTTATCTACATATTTCAAATCTACTTTTATGTCCATAATTTACTTTTATTCAACTTCTCAACCTTACTAAAAACCATTATGTTTCCATTTTAACCTTTACCAAGTATTTTCCAAAATACATTACATACATCATCACATTACATACATCATCACCCTGTGCTATATACATTGCCCTGGAGGATGTGGTATTTCCCATTCTATTGTACCCAAAATTTCATTTGGTCTGGTGCCGGTTTGTTCGTTCCATCTCTCGTCAGTGAATAATCAACAAATTGTCGCCATATATTCCAAAATCTATTTTCTTTTATTATACCTTTTTTAAAAATTTAGCTCCCATGTTAATTTTTCATTCAATGCGAGATCCCACATCTGCTTATACCACTCCTCCACCTTTAGCTCTATTTTTTTTTTTGCAATACACATTCTACCCATTGTAAGCATTATAGACAACAATTCTTTCTTAACATTATCTAAACTCTTATTATCTACATCCATCAGCAAGATGTTATTTGGCCCCAATTTGATACACAGTCCCATAAACTTAACAATCTCGTTCTCAATTTTTGCCCCAAAATTTTCTCTTCACCTGACAACCAGTACCGTTCACATTCCATGATATTACTTTTTTATTTCTCATCGATTATTTTCCACCCCTAAATTTTTACATTTCCCACTTCCTCCTACAGGTGTGCAATATAACATATAACAATTCCTCCACCTTAAACAAAAAAAGAAGAAAAATACACACTATACATTCTACTACTAACCCTCCCCACTTCTTTTACAAGTAGCCTCTGAATTACAAAGGGGGGAGGGGGAGATGCGACAGACTGTACACGCACCGATGGGGCCTAAACCTAACTTCTGCCCACAACAATTCCTCCTTCCATGCCTTTGGGCATATCCTCATTACCATTGTTCCCCCGCCTTGTATATCCACCAGATATAATCAACTCTTCCTTCAAATCATACCACTCTTTAGTTCCAGCTTCCAACAACTTTGCATCCACCATTACGTCCAAAACATTGACATCTCCACTTATCATGTAACGTCTGCCCAGGTGAAGAAAGCTTAATTTATGTGGAAATTTCCAATTATACCTCACCCCTTTGTCTTGAAATCTCTTTGTGATTGGTTTCATCGATTGTCTCCATAAGCGATGCTCTATTGGGATATCATTATAAACTTCAATATCAAAACCTTCAATTTTTAACACTTCCGCACCTTTTCCCCGAATAATTGCCATTAAATGAAGCTTATCAGACACATTAGCAAATTTTAACAACACATTCCTTGCCCCAGCTTTACCCTTTCTTGAACCCAACCTAAATACACTTACAACATCCTGCTGTGTAAAACCATCTTCCATAATTTCATCCAACCATTTCACTATTCTTTCTTTTAATTTATCCGGAGAATTCTCTGGCAACTTTTGAATTATAACATTTGCGTGTCTTAGCTGTTCTTCCACCATTTCCAATCTTTTTTCATGGTCTCCAACCTTATTTTCTCTTTCTTTTTCTCTCTCTCTCAGATCCGTGACCTCTACTTTGATTGCTGCCTGTTCTTTTTTTATGACATTTTGTTCTTTTTTAAGCTTATCTTGTCCTTTTTTTAACCAATCAATTCCCTTCAAGATGTCCGCTAACATACCTTGCATATCTTGTTTTCGTTCTTGTTTGTCTTGAGCCAGCATAATCCCAATTTTTTGTTCCAGGTTATCAACTTTCTCATTAAATCTTTCAAAATCAGATTTAAGTCCTTGCCCACCTTTCATTACCAATGTTGTTGGCATTGTTACTATAGCTGTGGTTGCAATTGTTGTTACTGCTGTCGCTGCTGTCGCTGCTGTAGTTGTTATAGTTGTTGTAGCGGTTGTTGCTGTTGTTACCTTTGTGGTTGTTATGACAATTGTTTTCACTGCAGTCGGTGCAATCGTGGTTGGAGTTGTTATTATCTTCTGCTGCTGTTGCTGTTGTAGTTGTTGTGCAATCTTCTTCACCGTCTCTTGCTCCTCCAAATCCTTCATCTCCTGTTGTGTTGTTTTCTTCATCTCCTCATCCTCTTCTTCTAGCCTTGTAAGCCTTGTGAAACTCCTATCCAAGGATATCGGTCTCTCCACTCTTGTCCAACCCACTTTCTTTTCCTTCTCCTTTCCTCTCCCCTGTCATTTCATCCAAATGTACTTCCAATTGCATGACGTTGACAGTTTACATAAACAATTTACTGTTTACTTCCGCCTTGGGTATTAATTTGCTCTAACAAATTTTAATATAATTATATCCAAATGTAATATTAAACCTTTATTTTCCCTCTCCTCCCTCCCCCTCTCCCCCTCCCTCCCCCTCTAATCAAATATATCTATATGTACCTACACATGCATGTACATATACATATATGTGTGTATATCCACCAAAAATCAAAAGGAAAAAGGAAAGGAAAGGAAAAAAAAGAAAGAAATCCCATTTCAGTCCAAATTAATCTCCTTCTTAAATTTTAATATATTACCCCCAGGGGAAACTAAAAAAGAAAAAAGAGAAGAAGAAAAAAATCCTGAACAGTCTCCAAAAATAATTTTTATTAATCACTGTTCTTCTGATTTATTCCTTATTTAATCCTCATTCTTCGTCCCCTGGTGGAAAAGAAAAAAAAGGTCCAAAAACAAGCAACAGGAAAAAAGAAAGATCTTCAGCATTTGTTCCCACTCCATTTCCACCAAAAGCAGATATTTTATTTCTCTTCCAAAGTCTTTTACTCTCTGTTACTGTTACAGCTTGCAGTCACTGTCCTAACTTTAAAAACTATATATTTATATTCAAGCAGTAAAAAGGAGAAGGGAGGAGAGAGGGGGGAAAAAAAGAAGAAGAAAAGGCCACAGCCACACTGAGGTAAATCTTGTAATATTCCAAGGCGAAAAAGCAAAAACAAAGTCAACAAACCGCCCACCAAGTCTCAGAGAAAACAACGCTTTACCACTCACGGCACAGTTCAGAGTCCCAGCGCCATCTTATTCTTTTTTGAACTTCATGGAAAGTAAAAAAAAAAAAAACCAATCCCAGTCCTCCAAAATTCCAACTTCTTCTTCTTTTTTTAACACCCATATTTAGAAGTCTGAAACTCGAATAATAATGAAGAAGAGAAAGGGAAAAAAAGGAAATCCTGGTATTACCACAGTTACTTGATCCTAGCTTATTTATACTTCACTAAAGGGGAAGGATTAAAAATCCAATCCTGACCTCTGCACTTTTCTTCTCCTTTTTTCCTTCTCCTCTTATTCTTTCCAAATTCGTTCACTGCTGTGGCTTCTCCCCTTCTCCACTTAAGCCAAATCAGGCTCCACTTGAACAAGGCTCACTTTAGCTTTCCCCTTTCGGGTCCCCACCGGACTTACCCTTCTTGTTCCGCTCGCCCGCTTGCCTGTTTGCTTGCTCATTTCTATCGGACTTTGCCGCCACACCGATCTCCACACACTTCTCCAAACAGTCCATTCTTCAACTAAAAAGTTTGCCGCGGCCGCTTGTGTGTTGAATCGGCGCCATTAAGGATCGCCCATCCCCCGCTCTCTCCAAGATCGGAACTCACAGTTTTCTCCCTTTCTCCGCTCGACTTCGAACCAATCAAGGTAATTTCCACAAATATTCTTTCTTATGGGTATTCTAACACATTTTTTTTCAAGGTCTCAGGAACTTTTATCACTTTTAACAACCACTTTCACAGCCCTCCTTTCTGAGTGGAAGAAAATTCACCCCACTCAGCTCGCCATCTTGACATGCCCCCGTGTGTAATGTCCTATCGCATTAATGATAGCCAATATTCGGAACAGATATGTCATTTGAAGAAGAAGGCAAAGGCAGTGGCAAAGGCGGCAATAAAATTAGTTTAGCTGAGTCTTTAAATAATAAGGGGATTCTTTTATTTAAGTAAAATGTTATTGTGCTAGCTGATTTGTTTATTTTATCTAAAAATAAAGATATGTTGCATACTTCATTTTTTAGTAAATTTTTGACAGATTGGGGGTGTGTGGATTCTAAGTTTATAGACAAAAAGTAACTTTTCTACCTTCTGATGATCATTGGGCATGGAATACCAATTATCTCTTTATAGTGGAATTAGGCAGAAGGGAAATAAAATTGATTGACCAACATTCAGAACAGAAGCATTCCAAATTACTGTATTTTGTTCTAGTGTCAACTTTTTAAAATAAATAATTAAGTACTATCAAAATGGCTTCCAAAACCAAAACTGAAATTTAGGAGAACAATTCCTGAATAATTTAGGGCATGATATTCTTTCTCAAAAAAGAGAATGGGAAAAGAAGCAAATTTGATATTTTAAAATGCCATAATTTGAATAGGATGTGATTGGCAAAAGAAAACATTGTTTAAAGATTTACGAATATGAATGCCATCAGATGTCATTAAGTGCGGGGTTAAAAATATGAGGATGAATACATATTGTGTCTGAGTATCAATGCAAGATGTGAAACTTCTTCATTTTCGTGGTGGGCAACACTCTGAGATATATTAACTTAGCTATCTTTATATAAAAGAATTGTTAAATAAAATGACAATCATCATCCTATGCAATTATAGCTGTTAGTATTCATTATTCAAAACACCAATGACAATGGATAATGTCACTTGTACTTGAAGTGTCACATAAATTATGGGTTTCAGACTTGGTAATGAAATTGTCAAAGACCAAAGACGTTTAAAATGAAGGAGAAAGACAATTAATTTTCTTTAAAAGTAAAAGAGAGAATTCAGCAAAGTATTGGGAATTCAAAATTTTGTATTAGTGTTTGTTAGAGTTAATTTCAACTTGAAAGGAAGAAATCTGAGTACAGTAGGTTGTGACTATTATGATATTTTAAACAAAAATGACATAGTAGACAATGTTTTTAGACAAAATCCAAATGTAAAGAAAAATACTAAGTAGCAGAACCAGCAACATGTTCCTCCCTCGTGGTAAAAGTCTCATATGGAGAAGTTCACATATATGTGTGTTCTTTGGAAAGCATTTTCAGGAGGCTCAAGCTGTAAATATTCATGCGGAAATGCTGTAACTAACACACTATAATAAGACTATGTGATATGTACAAAAGTTATGCTAATCTATAATGATGTGAAACAGCTGGGAGAACTCTAGATCTTCTCACATCTGAATTTATTTTTAAAAGTTCCTGTAATTTTAGAAAAACAGACAAGAAATGGTGTTATTAAAACCAATGAAACTGCAAAGCTTCCTTCAGTTTATTGAAGGTGAGTCTGGTAGACAGCATGCAGAAGACCAACAGGAGACCCCAAGAGAGAGGCTGAAGCTCAGCAAAGCAGATACACTTAACCCACAGCCTACAAAAAGAAGAAGATAGGGACAGATGTAGTAGGAGACTCCCTGCTACATGGGACTGAAACCGACATGTGCTGTGGAAAACCTTGAGACTGCCAGATATGCTGCTTCTCTGGAGTATGGATTAGGGATGAGATTACCATTACAGTAGAACCCCGGATAATGTCAAAACTTGGTTCCACAAGTTGTGCTGTTATCCAGTTTTTGACGTTATGTGATCCCTATGGGAGATGCCTTGGATAACAACAACAAAAATCACAAAAAAAGTCGTTATCTGGTGCATCGCTACCAAATGACCACATAACAGCATTTTTTGAAAGTTTCCTGTCATTGTGCAGGGCATCACATGGTGCATACCGAATGCGTCATTATGCGGTTTTGTCATTATGTGAGCACATCATTGTCCAGGGTTCCACTGTATTAAAAAAAACACAGATCCATATCTCTTTCTTGTCATCCATGTGGGAACAAATGACAAAATCAAGAGGAACTATGATAAAATTACATTAGACTTTGATGCTCTGAAATAGAAACTCAATGCTTTGGTAGCCCACGTAGTGTACTCATCCATCCTAGCAGTGTTCAGAAGAGGGATAAAAAGGGAAAGGAAAGTACTATCAGTGAATGCCTGGCTGTGAAGGTGTTAATGATGTAAGGGATTTGGGTGTTGGGACCATGGGCTATGCTTCCTGGAAGGTGGACTGCTGGGAAGGGATCGGTTGCACCTCAGAAGCCCCTGGAACAATGTGTTTGGAAACAGCATGGAGAACATCAGGAGAGCTTTAAACTGAATTGGACAGGGGAGGGAGATGTAAACTCAGAAGTAAAGAAAGATGAAGACTCATGAACAATAAGAGGAACAGACTGAGCATCTCTAATGGGGATCAGTAATAATAACAATCTCCACAAAAATGTAGAAAGGAAAGCAGGCTACAAATCAAACAAATCTCTAGTGTCTATATATGAATCCAAGCAGTATAGGAAACATACAAGAAGAACTGGAAATCTTAGTTCAGGAGGGCAAATATGACTTGACAGGGATAACTGAAACTTGGTAGGATAACTCCCATTACTGGAACAAAGCAACATAAGGATACAAACTGTTCAAAAATAATAGAAAGGGCAAAAAGGGAGGTAGTGTCACAATATAAATAAAAAACACACATCCATTCATAGAAATATGTGACAATGAGCTCAGTTGTCCCATTGACAGCATCTAGATTAATATGATTAGGGAGAAAAACAAAAGGTGGTGGAAGTCTACCACTAATCACCTAAACAAGTAGAAGATGTGGATGAAACCTGTAAAAATTTGCAAGAATGTTAGAGATACATGACTTAGTAGTAATAGGAGATTTCAATTATCCTGACAGCTGTGGGGAGAGAAATCTGCCAAATATGGCTGTCCCAAGAAATTCCTGGCTTGTGGGCTGGTAATTTTCTCCTACAAATAGTGGAGGAAGAAATTGTAGGATGAGTTGTCCTTGACTTGATTCTAACAAAAAGAAATTAGTTGGTGAAAGAAGTGGCAGCAAGAGGAACTGTGGGGGAAATTGACTATTTTCTACATGAATTCTTGGTTTCCAAGGAAATGGAAAGTGTAGCTGCACAAATACATTGAACATTAGGAAAGCCAGCTCAGAACAAAGATAGGTACAGTTTCGTGGCAGGAGATCCTATCAGGAAAAGGAATTCAAATGGGTAGGAGTTTCTCAGACAAGGAAAATCTAAAGCAGGAGTTCTCAACCTTTTAAAGCCAAGGGCCGAGTCATGCTCCCTCAGACAGCTTCGGGGGCCAGACAGCCATTTTGTCCTTCCTCCACCACATGGCATTTCCTGGTGTAGTGGAGGTGGTGGAGGGTCATATGCAATGGTGCCATGAGCTGCAGATTGAGAATCCCTGATCTAAAAGCACAACTCCAAACAATTCCGAGAAGAAAGAAAGGTGGGAGACACCAAAAAAGACCAATGTGGTTCCGCAAAAAGTTCAGAGTGGAGCTGGGGGAAAAGGATGCATATAAGATGTGGAAGGTATTGATTATTCTAAGACAGCCCTAGCATGCAGTAAAACAGTGGAAGTAAATACAGTGGTAACGAACGCATCGCATAGTAAAAAATTTGCATAACAAAGTATTCGTTATGCAAGGGCGATACCCCACATAACGAAAAAAATCATTGGTTATGTGGGTTTTTTGGTAACCAGTGTATATCCGCTCAATGGGAACCTAGGTTAATGGGGGGGTGGGGGGGATTTGTTATGCAGGGTATCTCCAAAAGGGAACCGCATAATGAAAAAAACTGCATTTCATTTATTTATTTATTTATTTATATTCATATTTATATAGCCGCCCAACTCACAAAGACTCTGGGTGCATAGTGAAGAGATCCGTGGAACGGAGTCTTTTTGTTATGTGGGGTTCTACTATACTAACATGCTAACCAGAGAGACAGGAAAGACTAGCCTAAAGGAAGTTGTTTACATTTTTTGTTTGTAAGTAGCCAATTAGAAAAGTTTCTGTTTTGCCAACATAGATGTCACCTCACCTGATTGGCATATTTTGTAACCTTCTTTTGTTCTAGTCACTTATTGCTTTGCCTTTGGAAGAAGATGCTTTTTTAAGCATCTCCATCATCCCAGCCTCCTTTGGCTAAAAGAAAGGCCTCCTTTATCTAACTTCCTTTTAAACTACCTCACTTGAATTTCTTACATTCACCTTCTGTCTGATGCTACCTAGCAAGACTTCTGAGCACATGTATCTTTTGACCACATTTTGGGAATAAACACTATTTTTTCCTTTTTTTAAAGAATTTTGTCCAAATGTGTTTATTAGCTGTGCTAGTTGTTAGCTGCCCAGAGTCATTGCCGAGTTGGGTGGCAATAGAAATTTGAAGGATAAATAAATAAATAAAGAGATGGGAGGACTGAGGAGACCTGCTTCAAACATAAAACACTTATAACCTGCCCAGGTTTGCTGCTCAGCTACTATAAAGCTTAACAGAAGGAAGACTAGGTGTCAAAGGAAAAATATAGATAAGTAGCAAAGAATTGCAAGGATGGTATTATGAAAGCAAAAGCTAACAATGAGTTGAGGTTAGGAAGAGATTCTAAAATCAACAAAAATGCATTCTTCAGGTATGTGTGTAGCAAAAGACAAAAAAAAAACTAGTGTCAGCAACTCAATGAGAAAATTATAACAGACAACAAAGAGAAAGGAGAAGACTTCAGCTCAGTCTTTTCCCAAAAGGTAGTCTATGATCCTCCAAGAAAATGTAAAGTACAAAGGAAAGGGGCAGGATTGCAGCTTCAGAGTGATAAACAAATAGTCAAGGAATACCATATTACTTTGAAAGAGTTCAAATCCCCATGGCCAGTTGAACTGCATCTAAAGATATTTGAAGGAACTGGCTGAAGAAAAGCTGGAACCACTGTCTATCAATTTTCTTTAAATCATGGAGAATGGGTAAAGTACCTGATGATTGGAGGAGGGCTAATGTCCCTATCTTCAAAAAGGACAAAAGGTTGACCCGAGAAATTACAAACCAATCAGCATGACCTCAATCCCAGGGAAAATTCTGGAGCAGTTTATAAAGTGCTCACTCTGCAAACACCTTGAAAAATGTGGTAATAATTAGAAGCCAACATGAATTTGTCAAAAACAAATTTTGCGAGATTAATTTTATCTCATTTTTAATTGGGTAACTTCCTTGAGAGGACTGCAGTGGCTCAAGTGGCTAAGATGCTGACTGGAAGGCGGGAGGTCAGCAGTTCAATTCCCAAGTATTGCAGGATGGAATGAGCTCCCGTCTTTGTCCCAGCTCCTGCCAACCTGGCAGTTCGAAAGCAAGAAATTGCAAGTAGATAAATAGGGACCACTTTGTTGAGAAGGTAAGCAGTGTTCCGTGTGCTCCTGTGTCTAGTCATACCTGCCACATGACCATGGAAATGTCTGCAGAAGCAGACAGCGCTGGCTCTTCGGCTTTGAAACAGAGATGAGCACTGAACCCTAGAGTTGGATATGACTGGCTTTCAAGCAAGGGAAACCTTTACCTTTTAACTTCCTTGATATATGGTAGGAATGACCTGGATGTATTATATTGACTTCTGCAAAGCATTTGACAAAGTGCCCCATGACATTCCGATTAATAAATTAACTAGGTATGGCCTGGATAGCACAAGTGTTAGATGGTCACACAGTTGGTTACAGATTCGTACTCAGAACATGTTTATCAATAGCTGTTTCTCAAACTGGAATGGAGTAACAAGTGGGGTACCACAAGGCTCAGTCCCGGGGCTGGTGCTCTTCAACTTCTTCATTAATGACTTGGATGACGGAGTGCATGGAATACTTATCACAATTGCAGATTACACAAAACTGAGTGGGATAACTAATACCTTGGAAGATAGGCACCAAAAAAATGCTTGAAAGGCTTCAACTCTGAGCTGGAAACAACAAAATGAAATGTAACAGAGATAAGTGCAAAGTTCTACACCTGGACAGGGGGGGGGGGAATAAAATGTACAGTTACAAGATGGAAGATACTTGGCTGAGTAATAATAGAGTAGAAGGATCTTGGAATTTTTAGTAAATCACAAACTGAATATGAGTCAACAACACAATGTGGTTGGAAAAAGGTAAGTGCTATTTTGGGCATCATTAACAGAAGTATAGTCTCCAAAACCCATGTGCTACTAATCCCCCTCTATTTGGCACTAGTTGGACCATATTTAGAGGACTGTGTCTAGTTCCTGACACCATACATTAAGAAGGATGCTAACAAATTAGAATAAATGCAGAGAGCAACTAGGATGATCAGGAGATTGGAAACTAAAACCTATAAGGAAAAACTGAAGAAACTAGGCATGTTTGTTGTTGTTCAGTCGCACAGTCAATTCAGACACTTCCGCATGCCAGACACCCATATCAGGCATGTTTAACTTGAGAAAATGAGGCCAAGAGGGACTATGATAGCAGTTTTTAGATACTTGAAAGATAGTCGTAAAGTGGGAGGGGCAGGATCTGTTCTTGATCATCTCAGAATGCAGGACATGTAACAACAAACTCAAATTAAAAGAAGCCAGATATAGACTAAATATCAGGGGGTTCGATAATTTCCTTTCCTGATGAAAGATTGAAAAGAAAAATTATCGAATTTTCTTTGAAGGGAAGAGCATTTTGTGCCAGTTTTTCAAGAAATAACTCAAGAAATATACTTTACCTGAGATGCTAAAGGAATTTAAGTTTTGGAACATTGAAAAACAAATATAAACTTTGCATTTATTCTTTAAAGAGACAGTGGAAAGTAAACTTTGTGTTTGTAACATTTTTGGTGTTCTTTGAAGTTGTTCATCTCCCCTTGTGAACGGAGTTATTTGAGCATTGATTTGGATTCCTGCATTGAACAGGGAGTTGGCCTTGATTGACTTAGATTCTCTTCCGATTAAATTACCATATTTGCCAGTTTATAAGACATATCGGGTTATAAGATGCACTCCATTTTTTAGACATATTTTTAAGGAAAAAATAATTTTCTACATTTTAACTACAGGAGGCAGGAAGGGAGGGATTGACTGAGCAAGAGAGCTCCTTTGGAAGCCTCTTGCCAGGCTGATCCCACTGCCACTGGCCGTCAGGAGGCAGGGACAAAATGTGGGCAAGTTTGCTCCTTGGCCAGCAAACTTGCTCAGGTGAGGCCTCCCTTCCCTGCTTGCTTTCCTCTCCAAGGCTGGTGGGAGACTGAGATAAATGGTTTCAGCATGGAGGAAGACAGCCAGGATGGGACCCCTTCCACCCCTTTCTACAGACAATGTTGTTACCTCACCCAGCTTGGCAATGGTTAAAGGATTGCTCTTCCCCCTGGATCTTGCCAAAGGGCTTAAAAAAGCCCTTTCCATGTGGATCCCAACCTTACTAGCAAGATCTGCATGGAAGGGAAATCCTTCCCCCATCATCCCATGGCAGCCGGCGGTGGCGGTGTGTGTGTGAATAGCTCCTTTTGGAGCAATTTTGCTCATCTCATCCCACCCCTTTCAGCTTATGGCAGCCAGCAGGGGTGGAGTCGGTGGAAATGTCCTTTAAAGGGTCCTTCTTTCCCACCCTCTTCAGCTTATGGCAGCAAGAAGGGGTAGGGTGGTAGTGGGAAAGCACTCAGGAGGTGAGGGGAAGAAGCCTCATGTGGGCAAGTTCACTTGCAAAGGCAATCCCTTCTGGCAGCAAACTCACCCACTTTCCCTCCCCGGCTCCTGATGGCCATCGGGCTGAGAGGGGAGGCCCTGATCCCAGCCTGGTGTCCACACACATGGCTAGGGCAGTTTAGTGTAAGGGACCAAAGACAATGAAACAGCCGAAGGATTGGCTTAACACAGGTTTATTGCATGATGATCCGGAGGAACATGTGGTAATGGCGGATGGGTAGCTCAATATATACAGCTGGCTATACATTTGAATGTGGCTCGTTGACAGACTATTGGTTGCTGCCTGCGTGACGTCGTAGGAGGTCACGCCCTTCTTGACCAGGTGAGGAAGTCGCGGGGAATCTTCCCGCGCTGCTGAACCAGGTGGCTATGATCCATTAGAGCTGGACGCTCGCTACTGCCCTCTGGTGGTCACTAGCTCGCGTCCCCTTATTAGGCTTACATTGATACAGGTGATGGTTATAATGTTGCACACAGAAAGGTTACATTGATAACACATGGTAAAGGTACATTGTTAAAGGCACTGCTTTACAGAACACAACATCCCCCCCCTAGGATGAGACGAAGTCTCTCAGCCAAGATGGCTTGTTGCATGTGCGTTTGGGCCGTGAAGAGGGCCGCCCCCCCCCGGGGGCGTTATTGCTTCTTTGTTCCCTGGTCCCTTGTCCTGAAATGGGAGAGGGAGACTTGTTAGTGGCTTGCCGCTGTCTGGCGGTCTTAGGGGAAGGGAAAAACTCCATTGTGGGCAGACCGGGGGCCGTCGGGACTAACGGAAAACCCCTCTTCTCGCTTGGACGGGTGGGGGACCACTCCGAAAAAACCCCCCGGTTCTGAAAATCAAAATCTAAGTTGGTAGGGGTACCTGCATTTGTGGGGACTTTCCGCGAGATATGTATGGGGTCGGGTTCCTCCTCCTCGGAAAGATCCCCCAGGGTATCTACGAGGATATCCTCCTCCCCCCTTGGTGGGGGCCCACGGTCCCCTTCTCCTCCCCCTTGGGCTAAACGGGTGGGGGAGAACCCTAACGCTGACTTATTTCCTGCGTGAACCGTGTCCTGCTCATCGGAGACCCTGCGTCGGAGCTGGTCTGCGTGCCGCCTCCATAGGAGCCCTGTGCTGGTTTCCACGCGGTACGACACGGGGCCGGTTTGTTCCACGACTACGCCCGGCACCCAGGCTGGGCCTGTGCTGGCGTAATTCCTGCAATGCACGGGGGCGCCTATGCTGAAACTCTTTGTAACTTCCAGCCCGATGTTCCTTCCTTTGTCCTCTACCCTTGTGGGGTCTAGCCTAGTAAGGATGGTGGTCAGCTTCCTGCGCATTAAGAGCTCAGTGGGGGAGTATCCTGACGCCAACGGGGTCACCCTGTACCCTAGCAGAAACTGACACACTTGTAGGTTCAAATCCCCTGGGCCCATGCGCCGCAACGCGTCCTTCGTGGTGCGGACGAGGCGCTCTACTTGGCCGTTGGTGGCCGGGTGAAACGGGGCGGAGGTAATATGCCGAACGGCGTTAATCTCCATGAATGCCTTAAACTCGGAGGACGTAAAACAACTAGCGTTGTCGCTAATTAACGTGTCGGGTATGCCGAACGTGGAAAAGAGCCTCCGCAAATGCCTAATGGTCTGGGCCGAGGAGGTGCTCGTGACTGGGATAACCTCCAACCATTTTGAGAAAGTGTCCACTACAAGGAGGAACAGGGTGCCTCTGAACGGGCCCGCGAAATCAACGTGCACCCGGGACCACGGCCCCTTAGCCGCGTCCCATTCCCTGTGGGGAAGGCGGGCCTCCTCCGGTCTGGAGCATTGGCAACTTTCACAAGTGCCGACCATGTGCTCGATGTCGGCGTCTAGCTGGGGCCACCAGAAGTAACTCCGGGCCAGCGCCTTGGATCGCACGATGCCGGGGTGGCTGACGTGAAGCAGTTTGAGCACCCGCGGCCGAAGGGAAGTGGGAATCACCACCCGCTGCCCCCACAAGAGACACCCCCTCTCTAGGGACAGTTCTAGCTTTTTTCTGAAAAATGGAGCGAACTCCTCCGCTGGGGAGGATGCGGGCCACCCTTTCTGCAGCCAGGAGCTGACTGTCGCTAACGTTTTGTCCTTCTCTGTCGCTTTGGCAATGTCGGCGGGCACTACGGGGGGCGAATCCAGCACCTCTATCATGAGAACCTGATGGTCCCGCTCCCCCATGCTCACCTGGCTGGGCGTTAGGGGAAGGGGAGACCTAGATAGGGCGTCCGCATGGCTGATCTCTTTCCCGGGCCGGTAGACCAACGCGTGCTGATACGCGTTGAGAAAAATGGCCCACCTGAGCATCCTTGGGGACAGGATTTGAGGGGTGGGCTTATCCGCGGTAAAAATGCCTAGCAGGGGTTTGTGGTCCGTCACAATGGTGAAGGGGCGGCCGTACAGAAAATCGTGAAATTTTTTCGTCCCCGAGACTATCGCTAATGCCTCCCTGTCCGTCTGTGCATAGTTTCTCTCTGTTTGGGGCAGGGACCTGGAGTAAAATGCTATCGGGGCCTCCCTTCCATTCTCCAGCATGTGGCACAGCACCGCCCCCACCCCCACTGGAGATGCATCACAGATCAGAACTACTGGGCGTTTGGGGTCGAAGTGGGTCAGTATGGCGTCGGACGCCAGGAGGCTTTTCAGCTCACTAAATGCCCTCTCTTGGTCATCGCCCCACTTCCATGCCTGTTCTTTCTTTAGCAGCTTGTGTAGCGGTTCAGCCACCGCTGCCTTCCGGGGAAGGAAGGAGTGGTAAAAGTTGAGCAGCCCTAGGAACGACTGCAACTCGGCCTTGGAGGTGGGGCGGGGGGCTTTCTTGATGGCTGCCACCTTAGACTTGGATGGTTTTATCCCCTCAGGAGTCACACAAAACCCTAGGAATTCAACCTCGGTTGCGAAGAAGACGCATTTGTCCTTTCGCAACCTCAGCCCCGCCTTTTCGAATATCGTCAGGACCTTCCCCAACCTCTTGGCCAATTCAGCCCGACTCCCCCCTGTTATTAACACGTCATCAAAATAGGGCAACACCCCCTCCAGACCCTTCAGGAGGCGTTCCACGAGTGACTGGAAAATTCCTGGCGCCGAATTCACGCCGAATTGGAGGCGCGTCACCTGGAACGCCCCCTTATGGGTGACTATGGTCTGTGCAGCAGCTGCGGCAGGAGACACCGTGAGCTGCTGGTAGGCCTGTGCTAAGTCGAGCTTAGCGAAACATTTCCCCCCGTGTAACCTGGCCAGCAGATGGCTGACTACCGGCACCGGATATGCATTCGGGCGGATCGCCTTGTTGATGGTGCACTTGTAGTCGGCGCATATGCGGACCTCCCCATTGGACTTAAGAGCAGTTACAATTGGAGTTTCCCACTCCGCAGAATCTACAGGCACAAGAATCCCCTGACCCACCAATTTGTCCAGTTCCGCCTCTATCTTGTCCTTGAGTGCGAACGGCACCCGGCATGGTTTTAGGCGAACAGGGCGGACCTCCGGGTCCAGGTCGAAAATCACTGGGGGCCCCTTGAATTTCCCCAGTCCCATTTTGAAGACTTCGGGGTGCGCCTCGCACACCTCCTGAATTGGGTCAGTCCCAACAGCGTGCATCCCCACGGCATGCACCCCCCCAATGAACAAACCCAGGGGCTGGAACCATTGAGTCCCGAGGAGGCTGCAATTTCCTCCCTTGAGCACGACCAGGGGAAGGGACGCGGCGTGCTCCTTGAATTTGACCTGAAATTCTCCAACCCCCAACACTGGAATACTGTTCCCTTGCACGTCCCGTAACATGGCCCTCAATGCTTTGAGCTTGGGCCGCTTTTGGGGGGCAATTCCGAAAAACTCCCTCTGGGAAATGATTGAATATGAGGACCCCGAGTCAATTTCCATCCTAATGGGCACCCCTTGGACTAGTACCTCAACAAAGTAGCGGGTGTGTCCCGTAGACACGCTGAACACTGGGGCGTCGTCCTCGCTGCCGTCGGCGATGCGGCCCACGCCGTCCTGCTTCCGCGTGGCCTGGGCTCCGTCTTTGGGTCTCGCTGGGCGGTCTCGTCCCGCGGAACGGTCTGGGGAGCTTCTCCGGGACTCGTGCTTCTTCCTGCACACCTTGGCGATGTGCCCGCGGCGGCCGCAGTTGTGGCACTCGGCCTTCCGGAAGGGGCATTTCACGCGGTCGTGGGCCGCTCCACAGCCGTCGCATCGTCGGCTCTCCTTCCGGACCCTCTGTACGTCCTCGTCGTCGCTGCTCTCTGTAGACGACCTCGAAGTTCGCCGGGCCGCCTGTACCGGAGCCTCTGCTTTGCTCGACTTTGGCCGCCAGTCCTGGAGTTCTTGGACCCCGGCCTTCGTAGCTTCTGCGGCCTGGGCCGCTCTGACGACCTCCTGCAGCGTGGGAGGCGGCTCTTGGTTCATTAATGTGCGGTGGGTTTCGGCGTCGTTCAGGCCGCACAGCACACAGTCTCGGAGGGTGATTTCGACGTTTTCCCATTTGCACGGGCCGGCCGCCAGCCGCAGGGCCGCCACGAACGCGGCGACCGTCTCCCCGGGCGCTTGGACTCGCCTCCAAAACGCACTCCGAGCGGGAACATCGCCGTGGCGGGCCGGACGTGCTCACGCAGCAACTGCATGAGTTCCTTGGCTTTGAATTCGCTGACCCTCCTCGGTGCAATCAGGTCCACCAAGGTCCTTTTTGTTTCTTGTCCGAGCATTCTGGTGAAGATGGCCCTTTTCTTCGCCTCTTCCGTGACTTCGGACTCGATCAGTGCGGCCTGGAAGTCCATCTCGAAGATCTCCCAGTCGCCCGGTTTCCTGATTTCGAAACTGGCGCATGTCTTGGTCCCGTGGGCTGCCATCCCACCTTCGTCGCCAATTTAGTGTAAGGGACCAAAGACAATGAAACAGCCGAAGGATTGGCTTAACACAGGTTTATTGCATGATGATCCGGAGGAACATGTGGTAATGGCGGATGGGTAGCTCAATATATACAGCTTGCTATACATTTGAATGTGGCTCGTTGACAGACTATTGGTTGCTGCCTGCGTGACATCGTAGGAGGTCATGCCCTTCTTGACCAGGTGAGGAAGTCGCGGGGAATCTTCCCGCGCTGCTGAACCAGGTGGCTATGATCCATTAGAGCTGGACGCTCGCTACTGCCCTCT
This sequence comes from Bradypodion pumilum, assembly GCA_035047305.1. NCBI lineage: Eukaryota > Metazoa > Chordata > Lepidosauria > Squamata > Chamaeleonidae > Bradypodion > Bradypodion pumilum. The sequence continues at coordinate 173,481,198 of JAWDJD010000001.1, read as the reverse complement.
GGTGGTCACTAGCTCGCGTCCCCTTATTAGGCTTACATTGATACAGGTGATGGTTATAATGTTGCACACAGAAAGGTTACATTGATAACACATGGTAAAGGTACATTGTTAAAGGCACTGCTTTACAGAACACAACAGGCAGGGTGCAGGCTTTGAGAGAAGCTCTCTCAGAAGCTCTGACCCCTGCCTGGTGTCTGTACTGCCAATCTGCACCAGCATGGGGGGGAGGCTTTTACCAGTTTATAAAACACACACTGTTTTCCCCACATATTTTAAGGGGGGAAAGTGCATCTTATAAACCGGCAAATACGAGCCGTCTCAAGAACAGTTTCTTCTCCAGAGCAATTTTGGCCTTAAATGGAAACTCTGGACTCTGAAGTCATCTTATCTTATTTTAATTTTTATAATTTTTAAATTATACTGTATGGTACTGTCTTAATTGGTGTTTCTGTAGCTGTTTTAAATTATGGGGTATACCTTATTCGAGTTGATATATAGCAACCGAGAAATTTCGTTGTTCTCGCAAGGGGACAATGACAATAGAGATTTATGAAAAAATATATATGGTATTCTATAATTCTATGATGCAGTAATTTTCACTTAGTACGTTTGCAAGAAAATAATGCAGATCTGGTTTCAGGAAACCACTGGCATTATTATACAGTAAAAAAATCAAAGCGGTAGTGAAAGGTGTTGTTTTTTAATTATCCACATTTCTAGACAGTGTGAGTATATTATATATTATTCTCTGGGGGCTTTCACTTTAGTGGTTTGATGTGAGATTGCTGTGCTTCTTTCATTTACTTTTTCAAGGACTTCCAAATAATCTGTCATTCATTCATAAATCATTCTATTATCTCTTCAACTGCTTGTCTACCTTTGAACAGATCAATTGAATGAATAAAATGCTGGCAAATCAACACATATGTAGCTCTTGATTCAATGGATTGAATAGGTCTGTTGTAGTTGGGACTAATAAGTGCGTTTGCGAGCTGCAGAACTCCAGTTTAAAAATAAAAATAAAAATGGAAGGTGGCTGCAGTCTCTTTTGTCTTCAGCACTATTCCTCTGTGTTTTAAAAGGGATGGGAGTTTCATGATGTGGTAATGTACTGGAAAATGATCCCAGAAAAAGTCAGTGACTGCCATTTTATAGCTTTGTGTTTCCTTTATAATTAAGCTGTTAATTATAACTAAATAGTTTCTGTTTAGAATTAATTTGGGAAAAGAAGGAGCCTGCCTGCTCGGAGGATTCGAAGGTGGGACACTGAGGCTTGGAGCTAAATTCCCAGTCTGGCAAACGGGGGAATGAGAAACACCTGCTCCAGATGCTGCCTTCCTGCCTCTCTGCCCCTTTTGTTCTGCATTGCTTTTGATATTTGATTGATGTCTTTAATACCTTATATCTGAATTTTGTAACTATTGATTATTGATATTTTGATGTTGTGCCTTTTGTACTATTGTGGATTTTTGATTATTTATTTCGTTTATGATTAGATGTATTATTATGATATTGTAATTGTATGTGTATTGATTGTTGTAGCCGCTCTGAGTCAGCCTTGTGCTTGAGTAGAGCGGGGTATAAATCCAATAATAAACAAATAAATAAGCCAGTAATTGGGCATATAATGCTAAAACATCATAACATATAATACCATTTTTTTTTGCTTTATACTACTTCATAAAATAATGCTAACTTTCCAAAGTTTCAAGGGTGGGTATGATATAAAACAAAAGATCTGAAATTACAAACCTTGTGTGTTAATACACAGTTAATATACTTTTGTTGTTATGTAACATCAAGTCACATTTAATGTATGGCTACTATAATAGCACTGTCAAAATATGAGAGATACAACTTTTAAAGAGTGGGGTTTTTTCCAATGCTGTCTGGCCCTTCATGAGTTTCTACGGCTGGGCAGAGATTTGAACAAATCTTCATGACTCTATGCACTACACCACACTGGTTCATTGTACAGTACCATGAGTTCATGTTCTCAGACTTTGCTAACCATTAGGGTAGTTTGTGATAAACAAGTGCCATCCACAAAGCGTTAGTTGATGGAACATTTGTTGGTGTACTGTTGTCTTGCAGACTCAGACAAGATGACACAGACCACTAACCCACTCATCAATAGACTACTCTGCAGTTAGCAGTTCAACAGGCTTACTGAGAGATAGATAATATTGTTGATGCTTAGTAAAAGACCACACTTTTGATTGGTTCCAGCTGCCTAAGTAATAAATCACTGTGTGGGCTGACCCAGCTGCCTATTGATTTTTACCACTTCAGGCTGTTATTGAGTAGCCAAAGACTAGCAAGTGAAGTTGGGTACCCCCTCCTGGGCACAAGTTCGCCAGGAGAACTCTTAAGACGTACCTATTATGGAAGACTTTGGTAGCTGATCTGGACGCACCCCACCATCTCTTCCTTGTGATAGTCCTGAATGCCCATATCTCCCATCAAGGGTCTGCTTCTATTTGTAAAAAAAGAAAACATCAAGAGAGGCAGAGATGGGCTGAGGGCTTGGCCTATCTGCCTCAAAACTATTCCCATTGCAGTAATCTCTATGAACTTTACAAATTATTTCCCGATTTCATTGAGCCATGAACTGACAAACTATGGTCTGAGCAAGATTTCCAAAGGACATTGCAACCCCAGGATTCAACTGTTGGTGTTCAAACACTTGAATCTGACCCTTTGCGACCCCATGTAGCCCCTTCTTAATTTCTGAGATTTTGTGCTCAAACTCACAATGAAACATTGTGATCTTATGTCTTGCCTCCAACTTACACTGCTGGCAATGCTTTTGAACAATGACTTGAAACTCAGGAAGCAATTGTGAGTATATTCAAATTTATATTTTTGCTTTTATTTTTGTTTTGTTGAGGAGGGAAAGAATCAGAATGGAAAAGCAACTTCAGGAGCAATGCAGATAACTAGAAAATCAAACATTATGAAAGCTTTCATGATTCAAGATCTCTTCTTCAGACATGCACCAATTTCTTGTGGATAGTGCAAGAAAATTATCAATGGGAGTACCAAAAGTTCATGGCAAGATATTATTTCAAGCTTTGTTTCTTAGAGGTGAATTGGGGAAAAACAGGAGGCTACTTCTGCTATCATTTCCCATTTCGCAAATGCAGGAAACCAGGTATCTGCATAATGCCATCCTGTAACTGGCCTTCTTTTGAAACTGCAAATTTCAGAATAGGAAAGCACCACTTCTAAATAAAGAAATTTACATTTACTAGACTATGATTTATACACTGTCTCTGAAATTCTCACATAAGCAAAGTGTCTAACAGAACCATTCCCCTGCTAATATAGTATTCTGATAATGTACAGTGTCATATGGGATTATGAAAAAAGATAAAACAAGAAAGCAGCTAAGTCAAAAGATGACCTAGAACATTATTAGAAAAGAGTTTAGAAACAATTTGCTACTGCAGGTTATTATTTTTAAAGAATCCTTCTCCAAGTTATAATTTGGAGTTGTGCTCAACTTGAATGCCGCTAAGTGAGGTGGGCGGAAATGCAAATTCCTTTGTAATAAAAAATGGTTTGGATTGACTGAGTAAATTGTTATCAACAAATATAGTGAAGAGGGAATGGATTACTAAAGTCAACATTTGGTTGTGGACTATATGTAGTGAAATAGCTTTTTAGTAGGGGAATTTTTCAATGGGGGTTGCTCCCCATCCCTCTGCAAATAGCATGTTTGTTTTGAAAAAGGGGTTATTTGCAAAATCAGTGATCTACTTGGTGACTTTTTTTTCTAGCACCCTGGGCAAGATATCATTAGAAGTATAGCATGTTCTGCAACCTTTATAACAAACATGACAAATTGACAGCAAGGTTGTACAAACACCTACGACCATGCATATTCCCATTCATTTACAACATTGTGTTCATGTGAAAAATAGACCTTGTCAGACTTTAATAATTTGCTCCCCCCACACACATGCTTCCTGCTGGTGCTAATTCAATAATAATGAAGTCATCTGCAGAAATGTTAGATGTGTCCTCCAGCTGTATGACAGTACAATCACTATCTTTGTGTCTGTGGTTGGCTCATTTGCATGTATCTATTGAATATATCACATAATAAAGCAGGTTGGGTATTAAATAACATTTTAAAGCTTTCTCACTTAGTCCAGTAACAAAATGATACTGCTGACCTGGTTCTTTTTTGTAGTTGTTGTTTACCACCAAGTTGCTCCCTATTTATGGCAATTCTATGGATTAATCACCTCCCAAGCTTCATGCTGTGGTTTGTTTTATTGAGTTGAACCATCTCTACTTTTAATATTGCCTTCCACATACTAGAAGTATTGTCTTTTCCACTGTGTCTTGTCTTCCTACAATTTGCCCAAAGTTCAATAGCCTTGGTCATCTTAGCTTCTCATGAGCGTTCAGGCTTTATTTGATCTAGAATCCATTTATTTGGCTTTCTAATAGTCCATGGTATATATTGTGCTTTCTTTCAGTGCTGAATTTCAACTGAATCACTCTTTTTTGTCTTAGCTTTCTGCACTGTCCATCTGTCACATCTGTGCAAAGAAATTGGGAAAACTAGAGTATGGATGATTTTGGTCTTGGTCTCTAGCAATACACTTGAAGATCTTTCTGACTCTTTGTATTTGCTCTTGTGAGACTTACGATAGTCTTCCTCTGCTTTGTTGGTTACTTTTGGGGAAATTGTATATAGAAATGTGAATGTGCATTCTTTTAACTAAACTTATATACTATGCAGAAAATGGGTGGAACAATCTTATGATTGCCTGAACAACTGACAACCCAAATTCCCTCTGCCCTTGAAGTGAAATAATACATTTACTTCAGGTTCTTCTTTGCAGCAGATCAGAAGACACTGGAAGTATTTTAAGAACAACTATGAGGAAACCCAAAGGTTAAGTAATGCACGTTGCAGCTAGGAATATGGGGCTGGGGGAAATCTAAACCAGGGATTCTCAATTTTTTTAAGCCAGAGGCCTGATCATGCCTCCTTAGACTGTTTGTGGGCCAGACTAGTGGTCTCACCACTGCCACCTTTGGTGATGGGACCACCCTGAACTCCCAACGCTCCACCGTTCTGGAAGTAGGATGACCCTGAGCCCCCAACACTCCCCCCTCTGCCACTACCAGGACCACCCCAGCCAAAAACATTCCCACACACGCTGCTTCCCTGCTTACCGGCCTGGCATGGGTGAAGGAGGGATCCTGGCTGTTCTTGCCCACACTCAATCAGAGTGGCCCCCAGGAAAGATGTGGGCAGCTGTGGGTGGCTGCCAGAAAAGCCGCTCTTGGCCAGGGCAGTCCCTGGGAAAGATCCAGGCAGCTGGGTGCATCTGCCATTTCCTCCTCTGCCACCACCTCAATCCTTGTCCCCTCTGCTTGGCTTGGCATGTCCCTAATGGTGCTCCATAGCAGGGCGGATATTGTAAGCTTTCTTAAAATATTCACCCTGCTTTGGAGCACCATTACGGTCACACCAAGCTAAGCAGAGGGGACATGGATTGAGGTGGAAGTGGAGGCGAAGGTGGAGGTGGAGGCGAAGGTGGAGGTGGAGGCAGCAAGGCCAGAGGCCAGATGGAATTGTGCTGCTAGCCCACGGGCCATAGGTTGAGAACCCCTGTTCTAAAGTATCAGTCTTCAGTGTAAATCTGAGTTCCAGACAAATTTTGGGAAAATAACTTTGGTCTTTATATTCCTATTGCAACGAATGGGGTCTATTACAACTTATTATATAGTTGCAGAAAGAAAGAAAAAATTACCAGCTAAGAACACACTTTCCAGTTATATGAGCTTCTAACAGGAACAACTAAGACTGTTTTTGTGTTGCCTTAATTTACCAAAATTCATGTCTTCAACTATGTATTACGTTAAACATGAGCAAACATTATGTGGAGGTTCCATGTGTCATGGGTGGCCTTGCTCTGGTGGCACAGTGGGCAAACTGCTGTATTGCAGCCAAAACTACTGATGTTATGAGTTCAATACTGATTGGGATAAAGGTTGACTCAGCCTTCCATCCTTCTGAGGTTGGTAAAATGAATACCCAGCATGTTGTGGGGATGCTAATTAACTTGTGGACCACCCAGAGAGTGCACTAAGCACTATGGGGTGGTATATAAGGGTAATTGCTATTGATACTGGGGAAGCATGTGATCTATAGTCTGTTAATGCTGGATCTCCAGGTAACGCCTGAATGTTGATGGTGTCTGTTTGGTAGCAGTGGCATGAAATCCTGTTGTGTAGCTCAGCATATATAATGGTGCTTATTAGCAGCAGATAGCCACTGATTAAAGTCTTTGTTTGTGGATTTTGGGGTACACGTAATTTTGTCACATTGTGTTCGAGCCATGTGCACTTCAAAAGTGCCTTTAATCAGTGGTGATTTTCCTTCAATCAAAGGTGTGTTGCCAATGATGATGGCTTAATCACTATCACAGAGAGCTATGCAACAGGCTTTTGCCAAATTGATGCCCTGCAAAATGAGTATTGAATGGCAGGCCCCACATGCCATCCATGGGTCTTCCTCAGTAAATAACTGATCCTGCAAAGGCTGACAGTACCAACAATTACTGTATTCATTGTATGTTATGTTATTGTATTTTTGTATTTACTGTCCGCTATGTAAACCGCCCTGAGTCGGGTCCGCCTGAGTGAGCGGTATATAAGCGTGAAAATTAAATTAAATTAAATTAATTGTATTTGGTGTTTGTGTTTGGTGTTCTCGAGTTCTTCAGGGTGAACAAAAGCAGGCTGCTTTGTAAAGGTAAAGGTCACCCTTGTGTGAAAGCCAGTGATATCCGACTGTAAGGTTCAGTGCTCATCTCTGTTTATATCCAAAGAGCCAGCACTGTCTGCGTTAGCAGACATTTCTGTGGACATGTAGCAGGCATGTCTAGACACCGGAGTGCACGGAATGCTGTTTACCTTCCCACAGAAGTGGTGCCTATTTATCTACTTGAAATTTCTTGCTATCAAACTGTCATGGTTTTAGCATAAAATCATTATGTAAGTCAAATTTTATGTAACTCAAGGCATTTGCAAGTTGGGGTTTGACTGTAGCTTGCTTTCACTGACAATTAGCTTTCCAGGTTTAAGTCTTTGAAGTCTCATTTCCCAAACACAGACTCTGTCTGAAACATATCTCTCTGACACAAAGGATGTTTTGAGGTCTCATCTCAGGTCACATATAGTGTTTGCTTCTGCCCTCAGAAAAGTTGGAGGCAGTTATTTGTTCCCCCTTTTCATTTTGTGTCTAGTAATGCCCTATTCAATCTTTCAAAGAGTAATTTAGCAGAATAAACCAGTGGTGGGCATCAGCAAGTTCCATACCTGTCAACCATCCCGTTTCAGCTGGGAAAGCCCCGTAATTTTGCCCCTCTTCCTGCCCCTCCCGTTTTATTGATTTCCCCGTATTTTCCCTTATTTTCTGCCACCGCACACTCTCAGCCGGGGCTGAGGAGGAGGACCAGGCAGCTGAGCGGCGGGAAGGCCAGCCGCCACAGTGAGGCCTCTGTCTGGAGCCGGGCGGAGCCACCCGGAGACCACACCCCCAGCTGGGGTGCCATGCGCAGGGCAGCCCCTCGCTAGATGCCAGTCCTCATATCTCACTCGCTCGCCCACCCGCTCCGGAAGCCCATGGCTCCCCCGCAGCAGCCCGTGGGCTCCGGTGTGTGGCTACGGGCTGGGACTTGCCTGCTGCTGTACACAGAGATGAGCACTGTGTAAAGGTAAAGGTTTCCCTTGCTCGAAAGTCAGTCATATCCAACTCTAGGGTTCAGTGCTCATCTCTGTTTCAAAGCCAAAGAGCCAGCACTGTCTGCTTCTGCAGACGTTTCTGTGGTCATGTGGTAGGCATGACTAGACACCGGAGCGCACGGAACGCTGTTACCTTCACACCAAAGTTGTCCCTATTTATCTACTTGCAATTTCTTGCTTTCAAACTGCTAGGATGGCAGGAGCTGGGATGAAGACGGGAGCTCATTTCCATCCTGCAGTACTCGGGAATCGAACTGCTGACCTTCCGCTTCCCAGTCAGCGTCTTAGCCACTTGAACCACTGCAGCATCTTAGCCACTTGAGCACTGTGTATCTTGTATCTAATTTAATCAAATAGTAAAGATTTATTTTATTTTTATTTATTTTTTTGTGAGTTGGGCGGCTATATAAATATGAATATAAAATAAAATAAATAAGATGAAGCTAAAGTCCTTTGGACATCAAATGAGAAGGGAGGACTCACTTGAGAAGGCCTTGATGCTGGGAAAGGTGGAGGGCAAGAGAAGAAGGGGGTGTTCAAAGATGAGATGGCTAGCTGGTATTGTGGATGCAATGGGCACAGAGCTGGGCAGGCTGAGGAGGATGGTGGAGGACAGAGGTGCCTGAAGGAAAACGGTCCATGGGGTGATCGCAAAGGGTCAGAATTGACTGTGCAACTGAATAACAACAAGTAACAGAAAATCCCTGAATGGTGTTCAAAATTGCTGTGAAGTTTGGCCCTGTTTATGCAAGTGCTTAGTAAAGGTCTTCCTTGCTCAAAAGCCAGTCATATCCGACTCTAGGGTTCAGTGCTCATCTCTGTTACAAAGCCGAAGAGCCAGCGCTGTCTGCTTCTGCAAATGTTTCCGTGGTCATGTGGCAGGCATGACTAGACACTGGAGCGCACAGAATGCTGTCACCTTCCCACCAAAGTGGTCCCTATTTATTTACTTGCAATATCTTGCTTTCGAATTGCTAGGTTGGCAGGAGCTGGGATGAAGATGGGAGCTCATTTCCATCCTGCAGTACTCGGGAATCGAACTGCTGACCTTCCGCTTCCCAGTCAGCATCTTAGAGGTGCCTGAAGGGTGATCATAAAGGGTCGGAATCGACTGTGCGACTGAACAACAACAAATAACAGAAAATCCCTGAATGGTGTTCAAATTTGCTGTGAAGTTTGGCCCTGTTTATGCAAGTGCTTAGTAAAGGTCTTCCTTACTCAAAAGCCAGTCGTATCCGACTCTAGGGTGCAGTGCTCATCTCCATTTACAATCAAAGAGCCAGTGCTATCTGTGTTTGCAGACGTTTTCATGGTCATGTGGCAGGCATGACTAGAGCCCAGCAAGTCACATGGTCAGATTTGGCCACACTCACAGATCTGGCCACACCCACAGAGGGGTGTGGCCAAAATTTCCCTTATTTTCAAATCCAAAAGTTGACAGGTATGGCAAGTTCGCACCAGTTCACCTGAACTGGTAGGAGAAATTCTGGCTGGCCCCACCCATCCAAGTTTTGAAATAAAATAGTCCTAATATGGGTGCAATGCAGGGCTTTCCCCCTGGCCACGCCCACCATACCACGGCCACAGTGTGGTAGTAATTTTTTTTGGAGCCCTCCACTGAAATAAACCATAGTATATTTTACATATGTGGTAGCATACAGCCAATGAAAACACAAAGACAAAATGAAGCTGTATACCGGGTTTTTATGGATTTTAAGCTTTATACTGTGATGCTGATTTTAATACAGTATTATGAGCCACCCAGAGTCATTTAAATAAATAAATAAATAAATATTGACATTTAGATTCAAAGCAATTATTGGCTTTATTTGTTCTGCTATTCTTGTAGCTGGCACTTCTGCTTTTGTTTCTTGAACTCATAAGTGTTCTGTCAGGACGAGACTCCCTTCAGCCTTTTGCCCACACATCCTTGGTTATCAAATCATTTCAAGAACCCACTATCTATGTTCCATGCAGTACTGTGCACATGTCATATTAAATCTTGAAATAACAGGGCAACTGGGATGCGGCAAACATTTATAGAAGGTTCAGAGAAGAGCACTGGGTACATAGCAAGCATTGCAGGGTGCCGAGAGGCAAAGGAAAAGGGAAGTCTAATCGCAAAAACGGTTGCCCCAAGCGCACCAGCTGAAATCCCAGGGCAGAGATGTCATTCAAGTGCAACTGGACAGCTTCTTAGACTGCTGCTGATAGTGATTTATTTAGATCATCCTATTGTAACGTAACTATTTAAAGCCTACCATCAGAATCTGATTTGACAAAGTGAGCTGAGTACACGGTGAAAGTGAAGCTAAGGGAGGCCAGCCTTCTAGTGTTCCGAGAGCTTAATTTTTAAAAAGGCATCCTGTCATGCAGCTTTGTGGGAATAGTTCTTGGGTGAAAGTTTAACTTTAAAAGCGCTTTGTGGTGTCAGTGTACAGTGCACTGCACAATGTCCAATTTTATGAAATAAAAGGGAAGGGAAAGTTGCACACAATGCAAAGGGCTGTAGTAAATAAAAGAATTGACTCTTCCTGACTGCAAAAGGATGGGTTTTTAAGGGATGCACATAGAAATAAAATCTGAACGTTACAGCAAGCTGACCTTTCTCAGGCTCAAGTACAATAATTTACCAGACAAGAGCTTCCAGATATAATGGGATACATACCAGGAGACGTAGCTGGCCAACCAGTCAAAAATAAGTAACTGGTGTTCTCACTGTGTTTCTTCAACAGAGCCAGCCCTCCAGCACTTCATAGTAACAGCCTTTGACAATGTCATTGTGTGCTGCAGTTGATATGGTTTTGTGGAACGAGCTCAACAGGGCACATTCTCTCATCAATTTTATTTCTGTATGACACTCTTGACTGTGAGGCAGTACCTGAGACAGTTTCTTCTGTTCTTGTTGTTGGGGAGGGGGGAAAGTGAACCGCTCAGGGCCCACTTAAAGTTTATGTATGTCAAATAGCTGAAAGAAATTGTGTAAGGTTTTCCAGTTCCTTGTGCTGACAAGATAGGAGTCAAATTCCCAACCAGATGGGCCCCCAAAGCAATATATCTGTATGTTTTGTTTCTACACTCCTGTTGTACCAAGTCTGCCTTGTCAGCCAATTAAATTTATACAGAACACATAAGCACATGTACATGTGTGTGCACACACATTTGTTTTTTTTTATTAAGATAGCTGAAGGGGGGCTATTTGCATGGTCTTCTTTTTCCGTGTCTAGGCCAGATGTGAAATTGTGAAATGAAGCCACCTTTGGGTGAATTCATTCCTTAACTCCCTTCACATGACCTAGTGAGAGAAAGATTAGCCAGCACCAGTTGGCCATTGCCTGAGGTATGCCCGATTGTGGTTCAAAAATACCACAAACTTTGGGGAGGCTCTTTCTGTTGAGGTATTTACATGGTTATCCACAGACTATCAACAGTTACCTACCATCCACACCATCTCAATGATACAATCACACTGTATGATACAATCATTCTGAGGCAGTCCATTCTATTGTCAAGATTTTATTCCATCAAGATATTTAGACAAAATCTTTTTTCTCATTTCATAACTTTGTAGTTTGAATCTATTTGATTGAAATCTGTTTCTGCAATATAGCTGTAGAAAACAAGCTTGAGCCCATCCAGGCGCATACTGGTATATTGGACAATTGGGCTTTGTCCCACCCCGCCCTCAGCTCTGGTGCCCTGTAGCACCAATAGCAATGTGTGGGATTCCCCCCAACCCCAACCCCAAATAAGCGCCCCCACCACTCCCTGTCCAGCACCTTCCCATGGTGCCCTGCACAACCCTGAGCCCATTTTCCATATTATGATCATGTTGCCTCTTTTTCTTTTATTCTATTGGTTAAACATACACAGGTCCCTCAACTGTTTTGCATGAAGAAACTGAGAAATAGGGTAACATGGTGCTCTTCTGGAAAATTCCACCTCTTCTGTCAGTGCCTGAAAATGGCTGGCTAGAAGTGTTTGCCAGAAATGAGAGGAGAGAAACACCTGGAATTTGGCCTGGTATGGGTCCATTCTGGAGTTTGGCCTGGTTCGGGTCCATTCTTGAGGGCTGTGCTCAGAAGGTACAGCTAGGGGAGGAATCATCAGATTCTCGAACACAACAATATGTGGTGTCCTAGGGTTTGGCTATCTCCCCAATTCTGTTTAATATCTAAGCTAGGTTGCTAGGAGAGGTCATCAGGAGATATGGAGTTCGCTACTACCAATATGCTGATGATATACAATTCTATCTCTCCTTCATCTCAGCAGAAGAGAATAACAAATATTATTTTGGGTTTGTCTGGAGTTACTAGGATTTTTTGATAGAAACTTTTAGGTTATTGGAGTAATTTGAATTTAGAGTTGTTATCTCGGTGGGTATATTTAATTACTTTTTGTACTTTTATTGTCTTAGTTATTTTTTATTTATAATAATTAATGATTATTTTGTTTTTGTACACTATTGTTGGTCTTTGAAATCTTATGAACCCCCTCCCTCCAGAGTAGTGCATTTGCACTTAATTGGGGTGGGATACAAATCCAATGAATGAATCTATTCCAAGTGGGGCCTTTAAGGCCAGTTTGGCTAGTACCCTGGCACTGTGTTAAATGGTAAATTACTTCAGTGGTGTGAATAAAAGTTGGCAGAAAGTGTTCTTGTCCTCATGAACATTTGAAGGAACTCAAAAGGCCTCTTCCACTTTTTCCTCTTCACCTTTCTGTCCAAGCAGTTAGCTAAGCATGCTTCTGCTAGCACCCTGCTATATCACACTGCTATACAAGAGTACATTAGGTCATATTTCAGATATCATTAACTCTGGAAACATATATTAGCCAAGGTGGGAAGCTTCCTTTCTTAAAAAAACAACTATACAAATGAGGAAGACAGATCCCCCTCCCCCGTTGATCTTAACTGGCATGGCTGGGTGAGATATTGAAATAATGATTTTGTGGGTGTTCTTTTAAAATATGCTTAAGATCTATAATGCTTTTCACCTTTAAGAATTTTTTTTTACTTTTAACATAGTTACTTGGAAAACTCTAATGTTTTAAGAAATGGATTTTATTTCACACATTTTTACTCTTAAGGACTTTAGTACTCAAGAGATGTAATTCTCTGCTTTTCTTACATGCCTTTTACAGGCTGTAAGCTCTTGAATTTTTAAAATGCAATTAAAGCACTTTGGTAATTCTATTGTATTCTTCATGCTCCTGCATTTTAGAATGGAGGCAAAACATTCTTTTTCATAATTTATTATATATAAGTTTATGATCCTGGTATAAATCCATCCTGGCAAGCCAGGGATGGATTTATACTTTCAACATATTTTTACTTTACTTGCTGCCATAATTTGGATTGTATCATGGCTAAAGTATTTGTGCCTGTTCACAGCCAAGCAGGAGCCAGCATAGATGATCCCCCTTCATCAGAAAGCAAAGGAGTTGAGTGTTTGCAGAGACTCATGAGAGCTCAGAATGCTGCCTTGGTTGAACCACTTGTATAACCATCTAAAAATGTATGTGTATATCATCACAGTCTGCATAGGGTTTGTTTCTATTATTATATTCTGTTTTGACTTTGATCCCTGCACTGGGCATGGGGTTGGAATAAATGGCCTTATAGGCCCCTTCCAATGCCATTTGTCTATGATTCTAAACCCGTAGTTCCCAACATGGGACACATGTTTTTATTATTATTATTATTATTATTATTATTATTATTATTATTATTATTATTATTATTATTATTATTATTATTATTATTATTATTATTATTATTATTATTATTATTATTATTATTATTATTATTATTATTATTATTATTGGGGGGCAATTCAAGAATGAGTTATTAACAGCGAATGGTCTTTTAGGCTTCCTCTACATGAATAAGAGCTCACGTTTTGAATAATAAGAATTATTTTTCACGGGAGGGGGTGAAATCAGGATTTTAAAGATGTTTAGGTGGGGCATGGCCAAAAAAAGGTTGGGAACCTTTTTGGCTATTCTTCTACAGAAACTTTCCCATTTCTAGGTGTCCTTTGACTGTATTGGCTAGAACAACACATGGTATTCCAGGTGTGGTCTGAACAAGACAGAGTGAAGTGCTAATATTACTTCCCTTTATCTGGACACTATACATCGGTTGATGCAGTCAAACTTTCCATTTGCTTCCTTCACTCCCTGCTGCATCACATGAGCTGGTGGTTTACTGAGATTCCTAAAACTTTTTCACATGTACTATTACCACACTATATGTTATCCATCATTCTCCATCTGACTTTCCTTCTTAAATGAAGATTATTTTTTCATGTTGTAAAACTATTTTGTTCGTTTTGCCCCAGTCCCCCAATGTTTAGGTTTTGTTGAATCCTGAATTGATCTTCTGGAATATAAGATTCACCTCCCACTTCAGTCTTATTTACATACTGTATTTGATTAGCATTCCCACCATACCTTTGTCCCCAGCCATTTACACAGAGGTTGAACAACACATCTATGTTGGACAACACAGGTGGCTGTGGTACCACCACCACCCTGTAACTCCTATATTGGTGGAACTGAAGGTATAAACATTTGGGATGACTTTTAGATCTCCTTCAGCCTTGCAACTCCTGTAATTCTATACTTCCAAAAGTAAATTAAACCTCTGTAATTGACTCATATGCTTCATCCTTCTCCCACACTGTACTTAATGCTTATTTTTAATTGTGTTCCCTACATGAAACTCCCACTGTGAATAATAATATAATGTATTTGTAAGTGACTCAATTAGTCATGACTATGTTTTGTTTTCTCTCTCAAAACACCATGTTCTTGCCATTTCTAGCTATTCTACAGGAGGAATAATCCATCTTTAAGTTCCTCCCAAAAATATTTCTCAAGAGAGATTACAAAATGGTGAACTGATAGCCTGTATTGACCTGTATTGGGAAAGACCGTAACTCATAAAATTATTATTATTAGCCTGCTTTATACCATTAACATAAATGACATGTCTGAATTTGTTCTAGGATTTGCTTTCCATGGCTAAAATATACCTGCATTATTTGTTAACTCCTGCCAACCTAGCAGTTCGAAAGCAAGACATTGCAAGTAGATAAATAGGGACCACTTCGGTGAGAAGGTAACAGTGTTCCGTGTGCTCCGGTGCCTAGTCATGCCTGCCACATGACCATGGAAATGTCTGCAGCTGCAGACAACGCTGGCTCTTCGGCTTTGAAACAGAGATGAGCACTGCACCCTAGAGTCGGATACAACTGGCTTTCGAGCAAGGGAAACCTTTACCTTTATTTGTTAAACTGCAAATGCAAAAGTGTTTTTAAACGGATGAAATTAGTAGACTGTAAACATGAGTTAACCATTAATATAGGTTGACCATGTACAGTATTTAAAAAAATCTAAGCATAGTTAATGCTTGTAAGATTTCATTTCATTTCATTTCATTTATTCGATTTGTATGCCACCCACTCAGCATACGCCGACTCAGGGTGGCTCACAACAAATCAAACATTGCAATACAATAAAATACAGCAATACAATGCAACCAAAAATAGCAATACAATAAAAATGGCAATACAAATGGCAATACAATGTGATTGTACAATATTCAGTCCAGACAATATATCAATAGAAAGCAATACCATGTCACAATACTGCAGCGGTCTCTCTGCCCCAGCCACAAATAAGTCTGGGGGGGGCAGCGAAGTCCTACCACCCACTGCCGCCGCAGGTGAGTCCAGGGCAGTGAACAAAGTTCACACAAGCTCTGGATTATGTAACTTTAAGGGGGTGGGTGGGTGTCGAAGCAAAAATTACAATGGGATTACATGGGGGGTAGGGGGTCAGTTCCCACTCCCAAAAAATGGATCACATAATTGTTGAATGGCCCAAAATGTGAATTAATATAAATACTGTACTGTATCAATAGTGGATATGTTTGTATGATCCTCAGATTACAGAGTAATGAAAGATGATTGTCTCTGCAGTCAGATGGATGTTTGCCTATAATACAGTATATACAAACTCCTTGCTTCAGGATACAACCATAACAAATATCAGATAAGCTATAAATAGGAAGGTTATAAATCACAAAGGAATAAAGAAATACAAATACCAAAGATTTTTCTGAGATAAAATGTATAGAATGCCCATCTCCACTCATGTGCCAACTTAGAAATAAAGCTCCCTGCAAGGACAGGACAGAAAAAGTACACTCAGCTGGAGCTTGGTCTAGCTAAGCAACAAAGACCTCCAATTTGGGCCTGTCAGATGCCTGCAAGGGAAGCAGATCTCTGAGAATGGTGGATGTTGGTATTTGTGGTCCAGAAAGTCCTAAAATCCCATCCTTGCTCACTGGTGATATGAATCCTGTCACACTCCTAAGCCTAACCTATTTCACAGCATTGTTGTGAGCAGAAAGTGAGGATGAGTAAAGCCACATACTCACTGCAGGAAATTGAATATGTAACCATAATGATAAAGAAACAAAAGTAAATATATAGCTGAACAAGCCAGCCACCTGACCCATTTTTCCCCATTTTAGTTTTGGCTAAACCATCTTCTCTCTTACATCTAAAGGAAAACTGCATTGATGCAGTGCATATTTGCTCCTGGATTAGGGTTACCATAATCCTATCCTCCCAAACCGGGATTGCCATGTGTAAATTTCCCTTGCTTGGAAGCCCGTCATATCCGATTGTAGGGTTCAGTGCTCATCTCTGTTTCAAAGCCAAAGAGCCAGTGTTGTCTGCTTCTGCAGATGTATTCTGTGGTCATGTGGCAGGCATGACTAGACACCGGAGCGCATGGAACGCTGCTTGCCTTCTCCCTGAAGTGGTCCCTATTTACTTACTTGCAGTTTCTTGCCTTCGAACTGCTAGGTTTGCAGGAGCTGGGACAAAGACGGTAGCTCATTCTGCAAGCTGTTGCTGCCACAACTTCAATAGAAGCAGCAATAAAATGGCACATTTGTTGTTGTTGTTGTTTTGGGGGGGGTTGTTTTTTTTTTTTTTTTTGCTGTCTTCCTTTGCTATTGCTGCACCACCTGCTGGTGTTCAATAGAAGCACAACTCTATTGCAAGAAAAAAGTGCATGTTTTTCCTTCAAACCCCCTTGGTCTGAAAAGCGGGAATTTTAAATGATTCTTTTGGAACTGGGCCGGAACAGGTTCAACCCGTGCAATTTCTGGTTTTCCGTTACATATGGCATCCCTATCCTGGATTTGCATTCAGTGGTAAACTTTATATAATAATATTGAGAGTGCTTCAAAATATATGCTTTTATTGATACTGCTCACTTATTGCAGATATATCTGAGCTCAGTATTCAAGGTTTGCTAGCTGGAGGGTATGATGCTATTGTGCTTGAGCTGCCTTGTCAGCTCCAATTATTGTATGTTCAGTAAAACCCCTACTTACGAAAAAAAGTCTGTTCCGTAGGTTTCATGTTCAGTGAATGAAGAAGCAGACGAGTGAATTAGTGAAATTCAGCTCTTTAATAGCGGGGTTTGAACACAGTTTGAATGGGGCAAAACTCTGACTTATATACAGTATAAACAGTAACAATAATACAACAAGCCCATTGGCTAACAGAGTGTGCACATTTTCGATCCACTTATTTGCATAAGAATAGATACATGAGAAAAGATACATTCCGCTCCTATAAACAGTAACAATAACAATAATACAACAAGCCCATTGGCTAACAGAGTGTGCACATTTTCGATCCACTTATTTGCATAAGAATAGATACATGAGAAAAGATACAATAATGCAATAATCCAGGGCAGTTCATTAGTTTTCACAAAATGGCATTTTAGTGATGTGGTGGCAAACAGGTGCCCACCATATGCTTAGTGCGAGAAGCCACTGTACTTGCCATGGTGCATCACCATTAGCTAAATGCTTCTGTCTACCTATTCTTATTTCAATAGCTTGCAGCCTAGCAATGTACTGGCTGAGTATCTCTTAGTGGCAGCAATTTTGGGGCAATTAAAGGCCCCCTAACCACTTCCTGAAGATGGAAGGTATTCCACAGGAGTCTTGAGAGTCTCAGGGGAGAAACTGGAAATGTTTTATTTCCCCCAAAAAATGTCATAGCTAATGATGCCATCAACCTTATACAGTGTAACTTATAGATCAAAATTCTACTATATAGAAGTATACACTACTCTATATACATACAATTCATTAGCTTGACATTAACCAGGAACTTCACAATGTGTGCCTTTTACTGAAATTTTGACAGTATTGTAAAGACATTAAAGTCTGGCATTTAAGATAATGACAAAGCTATTTTCTGGAACAGAAACTGTATCATTACATTGCTGTTGTTGTTGTTTTTTTAAAAAAGCATAAGTCCAATCATTCTCAACCAACTATGATACCAATGGCATTATATTTGCCACCCAATCCCCCCTGAATGAGCAAGTGTGCAACCATTTCTTTGGTGAAAACATGGGCCACTTTATTAATTAACATAATAATACAATCTTAACACAACCTGCAATGGGGCATTGTAGTGGATAAATGGTACTTAACTATGGATACGCCTACCCATGTATCAATTAAGCATTATGACCCTGTATGGAGTGATGACGTCTCACTCCATACCTCTTATGTCGTGGATTTACACCAGGCTAGCCAATGTATTCAATTTGTAATTGAGGGTTCCTTTCCAGACAGTAGATGCCTCACACGCTTGTCATTCTGTTCTACAAAGGAACCCCCACTACCTCACCTCAATTGAGCACAAGTTTGATCACCATTTGCCACACTACCGCCACCAAGGATGTGCATTTGCAGACAGATGCCCCCACCTTAGTCTGAAAACTCAGACTCAATGCCCCATCACAGGTCCAGAAGGAACTTTGGTAATCCTTCCTCGGATAAGTGCACTCCATCCTGCCTGTAAAGGCCAGGAAACTCAATCTTTATCTCCGGGTGTTCAATAACCATGCCAAATCCTTCAGCCACAAACTTTGCAACAGCCTTGTTCATGCTGCGGCGTGCCCTGTCTATCCTATGGGGGTCACCCGTGCAGTGCCACATAAAAATGTGGCAGGATATCTGACCACGCCAGCTGGAGGCCAGGCCACCAGCACTTTACCAGGTACAGGTCCCTTCACACAGCCATGCTTAGTTCAACGCCTTTCATCAGACATAATTTGTTGCCCCCAAGGTGGATGACCAAAATGTCTGGGGTCTGGGTCCCCCACACCACATCCAAATACGGCAACAATTCACCCCAATGCATTCCCTGTTGCCCACACCACTACACATATGCTCTACTGTGCAGTCCTTAGTCCTTGCCCCATGGGGAGCGGGTCACTTTTTGCAGTTGATCTACCATTTTTTGCCATATCTTGGACTACAACAATCACAACCTGCCATAGGTGATAAGGAACTCGATCTGGAAAGCAAGGAAGAAGTGGCAGTCTTTTGTTCAACATAAATGGGTCAAATATACATTTGGTAAGCCCAAAACCTCCAACGTCCCACCCTTTGAATGTTCTCGCGGGCGTATCCTGCCAGTACCACAGTAGATATGGCTCCTTCCCTCAGCCGAGGACCAGCTGTGGGGGAAGTTTGAGCGCCAATGCTCTGGCTGCCCGCCTGGATGCTGATGCTGCCCTTGCGCTCCTTCCCTCAGCATAGGACCGGTTCGGGGAGGGCGGAACACCTGCACTCAGGGCCTAAGAGGCTACAAAAATGCCACCTGGACATTGTCCAGCGCTCCTTCCCTCAGCCAAGGACCGGCTGTGGGGGAAGTTTGAGCGCCAACGCTCTGTCCACCCACCCAGATGCCAATGATGCCCCGGAGCTCCTTCCCTCAGCCGAGGACTAGCTGTGGGGGAAGTTTGAGCGCCAACGCTCTGGCTGCCCGCCCAGACGCTGATGCCACCCCTGTGCTCCTTCTCTCAGCCCAGGACCGGATGGGGGAGGGCAGAACACCTGTGCTCGGGGCTGACGAGGCTCTCTTCGTCTCTCCCAGGCTTTTGCCATCAGCCCGGGATGGAAGATAAAGCTCAACTGGGATGGCCGGCACTCCTCTCCCTCCTGGCCCTGCCAGCCAGGAGGGCTTCAGAAGAATGCTGGAGCCATCGCAGCAGTTTCAAGGCCAGGCTTTCCCTGCTCCTCTGAGGACATTTGATCCGTGGAGCTCAGTCATGGCTGTTTGAGCAAGGGTTCTGTTATGGATATTAGGTGGCCGAGGACATTGTGGTACTTATTTTGTTATTTGTTATTTCATTATTTAATGCTGTTTTATTGTATAATTTGTATTGCATAATTTGTTGCTACTATTATATATTATATTGTATTATGTATTTATTCCTGTTGTATGGCAGCCTTGAGTCACACTTGCACGAGTAAGGCGGGATAAAAAGCTAACAATAAAAAAATTAAATATACGGAAAGAGTGTGTTCCAAACAGCCACACGTTAAAGCCAAACAAACCCAAAACTTTATTTGTGACTGCCCAGAATTGGTATCTAGTCAATGGACTTCGGTCAAAGTGTAAGAACAAAGGTCCAGCGTCAATTTCTCATACCTTCATGTAAGCCTCTAGGGCAACACAAGGGCAAACGGCAGCACGGGCATTGCGAAGCAAAGTCACTTGGGCACCCTGTCCCAGTTGGTCAGTTTTTGACCATCGTATGTTCAGAACTAATGACTGGTCCTCCATATTCACGTCAGCCAGCTGCACTATATGGCCACACTCCCCTGACTTAGATGGGGCCAGGAACTCATCGGCCCTGAGGGCTCCAAAAATGCCACCATGGATGCTGCATGGAAAAGGGTGGTCTTGAATTTATCAGTGTAGACCATGCTCCAAACGGCTGCCATATCAAGTAATAGCTTTGGTGAAATGGGAAAGCAGGGTTTGCCGCAGCTACCCCGCTCCTGATTCCAACCCTCTAGCACTTTGGTAGTGTGGAAATCTTTCAATGAATTGGGGTAACCCAGAGCCTTGGCGTAAAAGGCCAGTGCTATCAGTTTGGAGTAGATTGTGCATGGTGAAAGCCCAAAGTCATGTAAATGGGCCATGAATCTATGTTTCATGGGGACCAGCCAGGCTGACTGCAATAACTGTGCATGATGGAACTTATCCAACTTATGTAGTTCCGGCATAGCTGCGCAGGTTCTAGGTGCAATGGTGGCACCAATGGCACATTCTACTTCAATTCAGAAACTGAGGGCCCGGAATCTGCTCATCTGCCGCCAGGATAAAGCATCAGCAATTAGGTTTTTTACACTGGGAATGTGGTGTGCCCTAAACAATATACTAAATATTGTAAAATTAACTTGCACACCAAACGTATCATCCTTGGGGATTTCGATGTCATGCAGATGACCACCTGAACTACTGACATGTTGTTGGTCCAAATTTTTACTGCAGAGTTGGCCCATCCAGCCCCCCACAAGAAGACAGCCCCCACTATCGGGAATAGTTACCTGCTCCATCAGAATATACACTAAATTGGGCTTCCGTGGTTAATTTAGAATGCCAAAAGGAAGCACCATTGTATTTGTGCAAAAATCTCAGCCATAAACGGAGGCTGTCCCTCCATGGTAAGATGGAATGGTTTTAACAATCCCATCATGGAATTACATATGTGGCGGGTGAAAGCTCTGCCCATGGCAACTACCTTGCATGCAAAATTTAAATGACGGTGCAGGATTTGGAGTTCTTTAAGGGTCACCTTCTGCTTTGAAAGTGTGGCCTCCAGTTTTTCATATAAGATCTGCAATTTATCTTGGGGAAGACATGATAGCTGCCGGGTTGAATCTAACACCACATCCAAAAAGAGGAGGGAAGTGGCCGGGCCCTCCGCCTTGTCGTCCGCCAAGGGAACACCCAATTTGGCCATCATTGCTTTAAATGCATTCATGAGGTCCACACACAACGCTGAGCAGGCGGGGCCGCAAAAAAGGAAATTGTTCAAATAATGGACCACGTGACCGAGGCCAGACAGGTACCATAAGGTCCATTCAAGGAATGTGTTAAAGCGCTCAAAAGCCGAGCAAGAAATTGAACAGCCAAATGGCATGGCCTTGTCCACAAAATACTGGCCTTCAGAACCAAAACCCAACAACTCAAAATCTTCTGGGTGTACCGGCAAAAGTCAGAATGTCGACTTAATGCCCCTGGCCTGCAAACTCCTAGCAAACCAAGCGGTGTTGAACCACATGCCCCGCCTGCTGGCGGGGAGAAGCTGCAAGCCCAGGGTGTTGTACCAAATGGCTGCAGTCATAGCAGTCTCCTGACACAGGCTGAGAAGGGGTCATAAATTGCAGCCATAACGGGGTGTGAGGATCATCCCATTGCATGTTCGAGCATATCGCCGTGCGCATACGGAAGTTTTCATCATAAAGAACCCACACCTGGCCAGGGATGTCCACATACGCTCTGTAAATAATGTCCAAATATTGAATCAGCAACAATGACAAGTGGAGCCTGGCACATACTGCTACGCTTTCATAAATCAGGAAGTCCGGCAGCCAATTTGCCCAAGTTCTAGGGGGCTTTTTGCGTTGAGCTAATTCCTTATCTTTCTCATCCATATCCTTCTTAGGTTTGTCCAAGTTTCTGTTAAGCAGAGAAAGTATGTCAACATACTCCTCCCACCCTTAGTATCTTAACCCTAGTGCTCAGCAACAAATGGTCACCCAATGGAAGGGACTGGTCACCAAAAGACAAGGCCGAAGCCAGCACTGTAGCCAAAGTTGGTGTCAGGGCACCTGGGGCAGGTCCCACCACTGCTGCACCCTGAAACAGTATCGGGGCAAGAACCCCGGGCAGGGGATAAAGGGCCACTCAAACTGCCAATGCAGGAGACTGTGTGGGTGTGGGCTGTGAAGCCCCCAATGGACTAGTAGTAGGCGAAAGCTATAACTGCTGCGGTTGTACATGTACTGGCAGTACTGGATGTGGTCACATTACATGGCACTAAACACTCACTTGGCCTCGGCACACTGTGGGTCACTCCAGCTCCACCGATGAGTCAGCGCCAGGCACTCAACCAGGCTCCTCCACCTCCTCATCTGGGGCTGAACCGACAGAAGAGATCACCTCCATCACTGATTCAGCTTCTTGGGTCATCACTGTGGCCTTTAACGCATCGACACACTTCTGGAGGGCTTGTGCTATCTCCTTACAGGTGAGCGTGTTGTCTGCTGGATTCCCATGCCATCTCATCACTGGTGGCAAAGGAGACAGAGCCGGCCTAACTGCCACCACCCATTCAAGGGCCATGATTCTGGTGAGCAGTTTAGCCAGGTCTAGACTCAAAATAACCATGGGAACCATTGAATCCCAGGATGGACGTGGACAAGGTCTTTTTCCTGAGCCATCACCCGGTAAGGAAGAAGACCGGTGCTTAGGCGTCATTGTGAATACTATCTACTCCAAAGGCCATAACTCCACTGCTCGCACGTGCATCGCACAAGGCACGTGTGCTTTTGCGCTGATGTGTAGAAAAAGAAGAAAGAGGGCAAGGTGGGAAAGAACCGCACCTTTATAGTGCCTTGGCTCCTCTCCATGACACCAGTGGCCCTTAGGGTGGTTGCCCGCCCAGGGGAGATGGTTGGCAAAACACATTCACCTGTTAAATCACGTGACACTGCCATTATTGAAAATGTGTTCATTATTTGGGAACTCAACAGTAACATATCATCCAGAGGTCAAATTATGACTGTTGGCACTGCTCTGCCTCCGTCCCACATGGTGTGACCACATGTTGGCACTCTAACCTGATTTATCCTTGATTAATTTTCTGCTAGCCACCCCAGGTCTCATCAGTTAGGGGAATGGTGGAACTTTCAAAATGCCCAGTGCATTGGCCTTGCCTTGGTAGCTTCTGCCCTGGCCCGTAGTAGATTATTGGATGAGAGAAGTGGCTCCCCTGCTGCTCTGTTAGCTGGGTAAAGGGTGGCTCTATAAATGAAGTCAGTTTCCTTTGACTCCTGTAAGTAAGCGCCGTCTTCCCTATCACCTTGCTGCACTGGGAAGAATAGAAGGTGAATGAGTATGTCCTTCTGAGATACTTGGGTGTCAAGTTGTGGCCCTGTGCCTTCTTTGAAGTTTCCCCCTTCACTTTGTCCCCTTTTTCTTAAAGGGCGAAGGCAGGCCCAGCTACCCTTCTTCTTAGGACTTCTGGTTTTCAAGTCTTTGGAAATTAAAGGAATAGTCTCTTTGTTTAGAGCTTGTTAAATTTCTTATCTCACCTTCCACTCTCAATTTCCTATTTGCTTTGAAGAAAAACACACTTCAGCAGCATAGGATCTCTTTATTAGCAAAAGAGCTATTTTCTATCAAACAGGCATTTGAACAACATTTAAAAACTTGTTTCTTAAAATCCTGTCTCTCTCCTCTGAGCATTCAATGAATGCAAGAAAGAAACATAATAAATTCAGCTTTCATAGCTACCTGTTTTCTCTGGCTAATTGGCTTCTTGGATCGGGCCGGATGCCCCCATGAAGTTTCCATTTGGCATCAAGTCAAATAAGGCATCTTGATAAGGTTTCCTCCCTCATCAGAGATGTGAGCTTCTCAGCTTTCTCCCCCCAGCTGTGGGCTGTCAGCTGCTTGTGTATTTTATAAGATTCTGAGCCAGACTATCTACGTCATTATCTTACAGTTAATGTACCCTTAGTGCTATAGATTGTTGGCATTAGTCTGTGCCAGACTGGGCCAAATATGGTACATCTCAATGCATGGATGCCCTAAGGCAAGCGTACATTGAACTCCCCCTCCCATCTAGTGGATGAGGTCACATATACATTGCTTCTCTCTTCCCCCCTCCTAACTGTGAGTCTGAGGTGAAAAGTTCGACTAATTAAATTCTTTCAGGTTACTGTGCCAAGTACAGTGTGTAGGCTTATGCCAGCTGTTAGAAAATGCTGGATTCTCAACCTTTAAGCAAAATGCTTTCTATAAACTACAACTAGGCCCTTAATATATGTTGTGTAGGTCCTAACATAAAGGATTATTTGATTATTTGACAATGACTTCCCATTTTTTATATAAAACAATGAATTCTGGACCTGGCTTAAATCCCTTAGGTGTTTGGAATACATAGTTGAAAAAGTCTCCCCAGATTTTCTAAACTCATTCTTCCAATCCAATATATATGTACACTTTCCAATTCTTTGCTATTAATAATCTCATAGTTGTAGTTAATTGTGAACATTGACCAATTGTGCCCACCTCTTTCCCCCAAAAGAAAACAGAAAAACAAAACAATCCATAATATGTTACATATAACAATGTTCTCATAACACACTTTTATTTATCTGAGAATTTTAGCAGTGCTACCAGTGTTTTGAGTATAGATTTATGAGTGTTAACTTCACTTGGTGTTGCAAACCCTAATAAGAACAAAGTGCTATTGAAAGTTCCATTGAACTATGGCATGGCTAAGATGGCTTCTTTTGTTCTGAAATAATAAAAAATAGGAAATTTGAAGAAACTTCTAGGAAAGAGATTATTATGGAGGAAATTGCTCCATTACATACCCAATGACTAAGTTTATTTTATGACATCCACCAATTAACATTCAATATATATTGTTTTATTGACAAGTCAATAGTACCAGGAACAATGAAAGTACATTTGCTCCAAGGCTACTGATAAGAAAAAACATAGAGTCCATTATACTATTATTATTTTTACAACAAGATCAAAGAATTTGATTAAAAGCCAAGCAGTTCTGAATGGATATTTCCCGCCTCTTCATTTCATGGGAAAAAGTCATAACTCTCATGTCACAAGCAATCATACATTTCTCCTAGGGCTGTGGATTTAGTCTGTGTTGTGAGTTATCAATTTCATTGAGCCCCAACTGTGTTATCAAAATCCTGCTATTTATGCTTCCTACTGATTCACACTAGAAAATCAAAATGACCAGAACTTTTTATATTGTCTCACAAAAGTGCATAAAATCTGGTGACCCTTCAGAGGGGGTTAAGGTAAAGGTAAAGGTTTCCCTTGCACCGGAGTGCACAGAATTCTGTTTACCTTCCCACCGAAGTAGTACCTATTTATCTACTTGCGATTTCTTGCTTTCAAACTGCTAGGTTGGCAGGAGCTGGGACAAAGATGGGAGCTCATTCTGTACTGCAGTATTCGGGAATCGAACTGCTGACCTCCCGCCTTCCAGTCAGTGTCTTAGCTACTTGAGCCACTGCATGAGATTAACCCTGCCAAATTAGCGGGCTGGCCCAGAGGAGTTTTGTTCTAGCTACCTTTTAAAATATGCTTAAAGGTAACGCACATACTGCTTTTTTGCATTACGGTAGTGTCTTGTGACGTATGGGTCATGCTTATGCACCAGGACTTCTTGCATGTGTGTAAACACCACATAAATACAGGCAAATGCAAGAGAAAAAGTATAAACAAAACCAACAGCACAAATTGAACACAATTTCAGACCCAGAAGAAAGTGGTGGTGGGGGGGGAGGGAGTAAAGGGTTAAATGTCATTTTGTGCTCTAAAACAGAGAACAAGAATAGCACAAAGATGAAGACACAGATGCTGAAGAAATATAAATAGTACAGAAGGACATGCCTGTATTTGGAAAGAATTTAAGAATGGTTGATGGTTATGCCCTGGTATGAAAGAAGGAGTAATACAGTGCAGAGCTGGGGTTCTCATTTTTTTCAAGCCGAGGGCCGGGTCATGCTTCATCACACAGCTTCAGGTGCTGGACATCCATTTTGCCCAGCCTGCCACACATGGCACTTCTGGATGTGGAGGAGGTGGTGGTGGGGCCACATGAAATGGTGTTGCGGGCTGCATCTGGCCCCCGGGCCATAGGTATAGAGTAAAACAAAACTTTCATCAAAATCCAGCAAAACTCTTTAAAAAAACTAGAGAAAGAACACAAAAGAGATGTTATATGCTCCTCACCACTTTTTCCCACAGGGACTATGATTGTGGCTTCCTGGTGAAATTCATGCTCCAGAAGGGACACTGCATACTATCAAGAATGACTTGGAGGCTTCCAGTAACCATCTTGCTGTTCACATTGGGATGTGAGACATTAGATTAAATTGATGTTTATTCTCATCTAGCAGGGATCACCTCATGTGTCCTTGTAATTCTAGACAATTAATGATAGCCATGCACAGTTCAGAATACTTGCAATTACTTCAGCATCAGTAGGATAATTCCAGTAATATAGGGTATGGATAAACACCAGGCTTTGCAATTCCAAGGAAGACAAAGGCCCATCTGATATTTTATGTGAATAAAACATATTTCCTCCACCTTGTCCTACAAAGCACATGACTATCAACTAGCAACAAAATATACCATTAGTGGGGCGTGGCTAAAATGAGCCGGGAGTAGGGTGCATTTTCCCTCGGCTCACGCTGGAATGAGGAAAGAAAGTGGTTTTTAAAGAAAATTAACTGACTTGCTGTTCCATAAAAGATAAATTTGGATTCCTGTGGTGTTTCGGATCAAAACGAAGTGTGGCGCAGGCTCAAAGCCCAAAAATTGAGTGGCGAGCGAGGCACGGCGAAAGTCGCGCTGAGCGAGCCGCTCTGGTCTTGGACAGGAGCATAGTGTTTGGAAAAATAGCTGAATAATAGCTGAACAATACTTGACCCGCAAGGAAAATAAGGACAAAAAAACATGGGAGCAGTGGTGGCAGTGGCGGCGGAGATGAGAGACCCCTGTTTTTGATGGCAGAAAAACGCAAGTAAGTGTTGATCTGAGAATGGGGGAAGAAGGAGTAATGGCGGAGAGTGACTTTAAAAATGAAAGTTAAGTGAAGGGGAAGAAAGCTGACCTGGGTGGTGAAGAATGCGGTGATTAATGAAGGGAACAGCAATTAAAGGAAACGGAGATAAATGTGGAGTGGTTTAAGAGGTATATTGAATCGGCTGGATTTCCTTATGTGTAGAGGTGGGCACTCAGATCAGCTAGAGAGTGGAAGGAACAGATATCGCCATTACTGGCCCGGAATCAAAGGCAACATTGTAACTGTAACTGTGTAAAGGGATTAGCAAAGCCGGACTTGGATTTTTTCTGAGGCTTGATTTGGAATATAACTTTTGGTTCCTGATGCGTCTGCATCTTCTCCCTTTTTCTTGACTCTCTTCTGACTTTGCTCGGTGTTGGAGTTGATCACAGTATATGGATACAGTTACGTCATTTCTTCCTTTATATTTTTGCCTGGGGCTGTGAAAGGATACAATCTTACTGTGGGTTTGTTTTACACCACATTCATAAGGATTTTGTTACTGCTACTTTGGCTTGGTCTTTCTTCCTGCTTCACTGAGGATTACAAATACAGTTTCTCCCTGTTTCATTGAGGATTATAAATCTTTATTTTTTCTCCTCCAGTATTGGATTGTTTGGGATGTATTTTTGCGACTTCCTTCTCCCTCTCCTCATCTGTTTATTTGAATATACACTTGTTTGGCTTTTCAATTGAGTTTTTTGGGATATATTTTTGCAATTGGAACATCTAAGTTTGCCTTTTGACGGACGTACAAAATATCTGAAGAAATTGGGAATTTATATTGGGTCTTTCAGCAGAAGAAAGGAGACTTGCTGTGTTGAATCTTGGAGGGGATTGTCTGAGACAAGAGTGGTGTGGCTTGGAATTTTTCATTTGATGCCATAATGGATAGAAGCACAAGAGGAAAGGGAAAGAAGGAGGAGCCGGTGGTGAAACCCAAGACGAAAGATAAGGTAGCAGCTGTGGAGTCCCCTCCATCATCATCATCAACATCATCGCCTGAGCCATATGATCAGACCCAAATAATGGTGGAACTTGGTAAATTGTTTCAGAAATTTGAAAAGATGGAAGAAGCAAGAGTGAAAGATAAAAATGAGATTTTGAAAAAAAAACAGGACAAATTGGTTATAATGGTTATGGATTATTCTAAAAAAGTAGATTTAAGTTTACAAAAAATAGAGGGAAATGTTAAATTGATGCAAAATGATTTGAAAATGATGCAAGGAGAAATAAAAGGGACACAGGAAGAGGTGAAGGAGAATAAGATGAAAGTGGATGAGCATGAAAAAAGGATAGATGTCATGGAAGAATTGATGAGAAAACAGAATATTTTGATACGCCATATGATGGAATGATCACCAGACCAGCTAAGAGATAGAATAGTTGATTGGCTAAATATTTTGGAAATAGGGAAAGATTTTGTTAATGAGTATATTGTAAGCACATACAGAGTGGGGTCAAAAAGGGGAAAACTGTTCAAAGAAATGTTTTGGTTAAGTTTGCAAATTGGGGAGATAAGTTGAAGGTAATGGCTTTTTAAAAACAAGCTGGTTATGGCACTCTGAAAATTGATGGGATTCATGTGGAGGTATACAATGATATTTCCATTAAAGAACCCAGTTGGAGGTACAAGATGAAACCTATAACAAAATTGTTTGTGAAAAAAGGAGTAAAATATAACTGGCGATTTCCACAGCAGCTAAGATTCTTCTATGAAAAAAATGCAGGTGATTGATGCAGGGACAGATGCATTGGAGTATGTGAGCTTACTTGACTTGGTTAAGGTGGGCTCAAATGAGTGGCTAGCTTTAAGGAAAGAGCTCCTGGATGTGGGAACTATAAGAAGAATTTACGAGGGTGCAGATGAGGGTGGAGTTGGAGGAGGAGGGCAATCAGGAGGGGCAGAGGAAGACTTATCATTGATAGTGATGGAGGAAGAGCTGAGCAAAGGATAGAGGGTTAAAGGAATGTTAGGAGAGAATGGTTTTTTAAGCTGGTTTTTTATAATGTGGAGGGATCACAAGAGCATTAACTATCACGCACATCTTACACGTTTCTCCCCCCCTCTCCTCTTTGGATGACAAAGGCGACTTTTTTGAAGAAGAAAGTGGGGAGGTTAGTAATGAGTGTTTTTTGTTTTAGGTTTTGTTTTAATTGTTGTGGGCTGGTAGCATGCCTAACGGAGAACTCATAAGTGGTGGATGAGAGTGATAAGTTTAAGTATGAGAATCATTAAAGTGTTATCATGGAATGTAAAAGGTACAGGATCTGTGATTAAGAGGAGGAGGATATAATCGGCGTTGAGGAAAAGCAGACCGGACATAGTCTTTCTACAGGAAACTCATCAAAAGTCTAAAGATACAAACATTTTTTTTTAGGAGGGACGCAATACTATGAAAAGTCGTATGGTACATCAAAAGCAAAGTGGGTCACAATCTTGATTTTGACTAGATTGGGGTTTGAGATAATAAATAGTACTTCGGATTCAGAGGGCAGATATCTGATAGTAAAAGGGAAAATAGAGGAGGACGAAGTAACCTTGGTGAATATATATGCCCCAAACGATCATCAAGCTGAATTTCTATAAAAAATGCGCAAGTTCACAATTCACACTTCAGAATAGACTATATATTCATAACTGAAAATATGGTTAAAAATATGTAGGATACTGAGATTGGAATTTTTAAAGAATCAGATCATGCTAAAGTGGTTTTAGAAAAAATGCACAAAATTTTGATAAAAGAAAAAACAACAAAAATGATTGTGGCTGGCGACTTTAATTTGGTAAGGTCAAATTTGGACTGTACAAATATATCAAGATGTGGAAAAGGTATTAGAGGACAGATCTTGGATAACTGGATGGCTGCCTTAGGTTTGAGAGATTCCTGGAGAGAGATTAAGGGGTCAGAAAGGGCATACTCCTATTTTTCACAAATTCACAATTCATACTCCAGAATAGATTATATATTTGTAACTGAAAATATGGTTAAAAATATGGAGGATACTGAGAGTGGAATTTTTAAAGAATCAGATCATGCTAAAGTGGTTTTAGAAATGAGAATACAGAATGAAAGCAGATCAAGAAGGAGCTGGAGATATGATGTTAATCTATTTAAAGATCAAAAGTGCAAAGAACAAATTATGGAGAGTTGGAAGGAAATTTGGCAATGGAATGATAACGATGAGGTAAATTTTAATATGGTCTGGGATGTCATGAAGTCGGTTTTTAGAGGGGAATGTATTAAGTTGGCAAGCAACAGATATAAAAAGAATAAGTTAGCATGGGCTAAAATTGAAAACGAGATAAAGCAGTTACAGGAGGAACATTCAAAGACGAAGGATAAGAAAGTTTTCACTAATCTACAAAGATTGAAGGCTGAATTGGTAGGTAAAGATATAGAAAAGGTGAAAAGAGACGGCCTATTTAAAAAGAGAATACTTTGAATATAGTAATAAAAATTCAAAATTATTGGCAAAAGCAGCAAAAGACAAAAGGGAAAAAAGGGAAATTGGAGTTTTGATAAATAAACAAGGAGTAAGATGTAGCAAGGCTAAAGATAAATGCAAAATTGTGAAAGACTTTTATCAGGCCTTATATGCAAAAAAAGTTATAGATGTGGAAAAGCTTAAAAAGCAATTAGAGAAGCAAATAGCTAGTGGAATAAAACAGGAGCATAAAGATAAAATGGAAGAACAAGTGTCAGAAAAAGAAGTAAAAGAGGTAATTGCAGGTTTGAAATTGGGAAAAGCTCCTGGGGAGGATGGATTACCTGCAGATTTTTATAAGGAATTTAAAGACATTGTGGTTTCAAAGTTGGTAAAATTATATAATTATATTTTGGATGGGGGGCAAATTCCGACTTCACGGTATAGGACCACGATTGTACTGTTGCCAAAACCAGGAAAGAATCTAGAAAAGGTTGAAACTTTTCTAGACCAATATCGTTAATAAACCAAGATGCCAAGATCTTCACCGCGATACTGGCCAATCGGTTAAATAATTTCATGGGTAATTATATAAATGTAAATCAAGTAGGTTTTTTGAAAGGGAGACACATGGCAGATTTGACAAGAAGAGTGGTAGATTAAATAGATATTGTAGGTCAAACAAAAGAAAAGTGGGATAATATCTTTGGATATTTTCAAGGCGTTTGATTCTTTACAATGGGTCTCAATCAAGGAAATAATTAAAAGATATGGATTCGGCGATAAATTTAGAAGAGTAATAGATCAATTGTATCAGCAAGGAATAGCTACTGTAAGAGTAAATGATGAGGTTACTGATTTATTTATTTATTGTTAAATTTCTATACCGCCCACTCAGCCAAAGCCGACTCCGGGCAGTTCACACAGTGGGTAAAAACAGATAAAAACAAATAAAAACAGATAAAAACCAGCAATAGGAACCCACCCCTAAAAATAGAGGGGTGCAGGAACCGAAGAAACTGTGGGGCAGGCATCCTCCCCTATATTAACCACCCAATGGAAGCCACCCCTCCACCTGCACCCCAAACCTGGCCTGCCAGCCAGGTTTTTAGTTCTTTTCTAAAGGGCAACAACTCCATCTGGAGATGCAGTTCTACTGGCAGGAGGTTCCAAAGGGCCGGTGCAGACAAAGAGAAGGCTCTCCTCCTTGTGCCAGAGAGGCGAGCCCCCCCTGGCCGATGGCACTATTAGAGAGCCCCTCCAGTCCGCTCTGGTTGGATGGACAGACGTCCTTAGGGTGATGCAGTCTCTAAGGTAACCTGGCCCACTACCATATAGGGCTTTAAAGGTCAAAACCAGCACCTTGAATTGCACCCGGAGGCAAACGGGTAACCAGTGCAGCTCCCGAAGCAGTGGTGAGGCATGGGCATAACATCCACGCCCCATCACCACATGGGCCGCCACATTCTGGACCAGCTGCAGCCTCCGAATGGTCATCAAGGGCAGGTGAGTTTTACCTGATGAGGTAAAACTAGAGGCAGGCACGAGACAGGGTTGCCCATTATCCCCGCTATTGTTTATTATGGCAATGGAAATATTAGCAAAAGCTATAAGAGAAGATGGAAAAATAGAGGGGATTATGGAAAATAAAATAAGTATGTATGCTGATGATACATTGATAATTGTAAAACATCCAGAGAAGGTAATGGATAGAATTAGAGCACAATTAAGGGACTTCGAGGACATTACTGGGTTGAAGATAAATTGAGATGAATCGGAAATGATGCTTTGCAAAATGGGAGAAGAAGATCAGCAGAAGTTAAAGGGAACGGGAAATATCCAAATTAAAGATAAGTTGAAATACCTAGGATTAATTATATCAAATAGATTGGAAGAGTTGAAAAAATTATATTATGACAGTTTGAAAATTGAAATTAAAAACAGAATAAATAGTTTTCAAAAGTTGAAACTGTCATGGTTTGGGAGGATTGCACTTACTAAAATGATGTTGTTAACTAGAATTAATTTTTTATTTGATGCACTAGCAATTCAATTGAAAGATAAGGAAATAAAGGAGTTTCAAAAATTGATTAATGAATTTTGTAACGGAGGAAAGAAATCTAGGTTGCCAACAAAAATTATGGTATTTACCTCAGAAGGAAGGTGGATTGGAAATTCCGAATCTAGTAGCATATTATCAAGCATTTCAAATCAAGTATGTTGTGAAGATCTTGGCAAAGGAAAAAGCGATTTGGGAGGAAATTGAGATGAAGGACTATAGACATATTGGTAAAATGGTTTTTTTGGACTATAATTTGGGAAAGGTAGTGACTAAAAACTCTATGATGAAAGGTTTAATGAGTGTATGGAAGAAAGTAAAGAAGGATCTGGTCCCGCGTATCTCTCCAATATTGGAACTCTCAGACATGGCCAGCTTTCCGATTAAGATAGATAATGAAGTCAAAAAAGTATTGGATAAAAATGAAATTTTCCTGTTGAAAGATTGGTTACGGATCTGTAGGGATGAGGTTAGTAGGATTAAATTGTTTGAGCAATTAAAAATGAATTGGTTCCAGATAATGAAGATTTGCAAATGGAATAGTAAATGTATGAGTGAGTATGATTTGGAAAGAGAAAAGACAGAATTTGAGGAATTGATCTTAAAAATTAGAAAAGAAGATAAAAATATTAAGGGATTAGTTAGCAATATATATATTATTAAATAGGGAGGGTAATTCACAGGAGGACTTGAAATTAAAGTGGGAACAAGAGTTGAATATAAAGATAGATAATGATGCATGGAGAAACAAATGGAAAAAGAGGATAATGAGAACTATGTCGGTCAGAATAAAAGAGCATAATTACAAAATGTTATGGAGGTGGTATCTGACCCCAGTGAGGTTATATCAAATTGACAATAAAAAGGATAAAATGTGTTGGAGATGTAGGGATACAATTGGAACGTATGAACATATGTGGTGGAGTTGTATTGTGGTAAAATATTTTTGGAAAAGAATTGAAAAAGATTGGTGAAATATTGGGAAAGATAATTAAGCTGGGGCCGGGTACCACTATGTTAACAGATGTGGAATGTATCAATTTGATTAAAGAGGAGAAAGGGTTATTAGAAATAATAATTACATCAGGGAGACAGTGTATTGCTAGAAATTGGAAAAATGATGGAACTATACAAACTGAGGAATGGTATAAAGAAATGTGGAATTTAGCTTTGAAAGATAAATTGACCTGGGAGATAAAGATAAAAAGGGGTAGTTTGAAAGAATGAAAGTGCGGCGCCAAAATGGCCGCCGCGCTCTTTGCGCCCCCCCCCCCACCCGGACTCAGACATCTGGGTAGTTAGGGGGCATGGCCACCCCTCTATAAAAGGGGTGGCCATGAGGCAGCCGAGCTGCCATTTTGTAAAAGCGACGGAGAGGAGAAGTTTTCTCCGTCGCTCTTCGTCTTTCTAGGGAAGCCATTTTTTGGCTGCAGGACTTAGCGCGATCTTTGCTCTTATTTTCGGCTTCCCAGCCATCGGGTTTCGATCCCTGGGAAGGGATCGTGCTTGCTATGCCTCCTAAGAAGAAGGCTATGGCGACTACGGCTCGCCCGAATAGGAGGCTGCAGTCGGGTCGGAGGACCGCGACTGCGCCCCCCCAACAGGACCCCTTAATGGAGGCACCCACCGGGACCGGTGGGATGGGGCAGCTTAGGCCATGGCCCGCGGCTCTCCAGCCTCAGACCGCCCCTACAGGGGCTCCGGCCCCTGGCCCGCAGTTGCCGGCCATGGGCTTTGAGCAGGGGGGAGGGCCTGGCGTGGTTGGGGCTTCGGCCCCCGGCCCGCAATTACCGGCCATGGGCTTTGAGCAGGGGGGAGGGCCTGGTGCGGTTGCACAGCAGGGCTTACCCCCGGCCCCTCATGGGCCGGAGTTTTGGGCATGGCCCTATTTGGGGCCAGGCTCTCAGGTCGGGGGCCCTGGACCATTGCCCGGTGGGCCGTCCGGCCCACCTGGCCCCCTTTATGCAGGGGGATCTGCGACAGTGGATGCATTACTGGCCCGCGTGGCGGCGCTTGAGGCATCCCTGGGGATCATCAATAACCCCATTGGAGGGGGGGCTTCATTGCCCTCTGGGGCACCCTTTTGCCAGCCGGCTACCATGACAGCTGCCACCCTTCAGCAGGCGGCCAGTCGGGTTGAGTTGCTTGAGGCGCGCAGGCCTGTGCCCGCCGCGGCCTCGCAGCTCCCCGTACCTCTGGCACTACAGACAGGTAGTGGTCGGATGTGTCAGAAGAAGTGGTGACAGCTGTCAGTCTTGACAGCTTTAAGAAAGGATTAGACAAGTTCATGGAGGACAAGAGTATCAATGGTTATAATTATGGATACTTAAGGACAACCTCCGGGTTGGAGAGATAGGCAGGATATCTCTCAATATCATTTCCAGGGAATCCTAAGCAGGTGAAGGCATCTGCTTGGGAATACCCTGAAGGAAATGGTGAGCCACTGTGTGAGACAGAATGCTGGACTGGATGGGCTGTGGCCTGTCCAGCAAGGCTGTTCTTATGTTCTTATGTTCTTATGTGTCCTCAGAGCTCGATTTCAGTCGCGAGCTCCAATGCCCGCCGTGGGCCGGAACCCCCAGTGGGGGCGGCCCACGGGGGTGCACCCAGTGAGTATCAGGTTCAAGCTAATGTGCCCACATCACACTCCACTTTGGGGGATGGGTTCCAGTGGCCATGGCCTCGTAATGTCGGGGCGGGTGGGTATCAGTTCCTGGCTTACCCGGGTGCAGCTTGGCCTCATTCTGGCATAACATTGGGTGGGGGGGTTTCCGCCCCCGGGGCTGCACCGGGTGTCGCAGGGACGGTCCAGGCCCCTCTTCTGATACCCCGTGTCAATACTGTGCCGGTGTCGGCATTGCCGACAGCCGGGTATTCCCTACCCCTCGGGGATCATTTGGCCCAGGCCACGAGGGAAAAGATTTGGCGGGGGGAGTACGGCGATATTTTCTCCCTATTGAACAGGGAACCCACCAAGGAGGAGAAAGAGGGGCAGGATGAGAAGGACAAAGAGCTGTCTCGCCGTCGCAAGCCACCACGCACATGGGCCAACTGGTTACCCGCATATCTCATCTATATGGCGGTGTATCTCAGGGCCATGCCTGACCTGGCCATTCCTATGGTCCAATATTTGGACAATATTTACAGGGCAATGGTGGATTTTCCTGGCCCATCATGGTTGGCTTACGATGAGGAATTCAGAATGAGAGTGCCCTTACACCCAGAGATGAGGTGGGATGAGCCCTGTCAGAAGCTGTGGCTTTTGTATATGACCCCCACGCGCCCGGCGCCTGGGGAGAGGTACCATTGTGGACATGCGGTCCAGCGAGCTGCTCCAACTCAGGCCCCCCGCCAGCTGGCGGGGCAGGGGGTTCCAGCCCGCCTGCTGTGTTGGAGCTTCTCGGCCAATGGTGTATGCAACAGAAAACAGTGCTGATACAAACATGAGTGTCCCTCTTGCGCTGGCCCCCACGCCGCCGCTGTGTGTCCGCGAGCCGGTGGGTCACGGGGCAGAGGTAGAGGTGGACAAGGAGTGCGCAGACCTGCCGCTGATGGAGCTGGTCACTCAAAAGGCCCCCTCCCCGGTTAATGTAGCGATGTTGGAGCGGTGCCTCTCTGCTTACCCGAGGAGGGAGGATGCTAGGTACCTCCTCGAAGGCTTCCAGCGGGGCTTCCGCATCCCATTTAGAGGGGAGCGGTGCCCCCAAGATGCCCCTAATTTACTTTCCCTGAAGGGTAGGGAGGAGGTGGCCGCCCTAAGTATTGCTAAGGAGGTTAATGCAGGTAGGGTTGCTGGCCCCTTTCCCATGCCACCCTTTCCAAATCTGAAGGTTTCCCCTTTAGGGTTGGTTCCCAAAAAGACCCCTGGGGAGTTTCGTTTAATTCACCATCTGTCATACCCGGCAGGCCATTTGGTCAATGATGCCATTCCTGATGACCTTTGTTCGGTCAGGTATACATCATTTGACCAGGCCCTGCGCATGGTGCGCTCTTGTGGCCCGGGTGCACTTCTGGCAAAATGTGGCATTAAGACGGCATTCCATTTGTTGCCTGTGCACCCGGGTGACTTTGAGTTATTGGGTTTTAAATTCCAAGGAAAATTTTATGTTGATAAAGCCATGCCTTTTGGCTGCTCTATTTCCTGTTCAGCATTTGAACGTTTTAGCACTTTCCTTCAGTGGGCCTTTGTTCGCAGGTCTGGGTCCCGGTCTGTAGCCCACTACCTCGATTATTTCTTGTTCGGGGGTGAACGGGGCTGGGACACGTGTACGCGTCTCCTCCATACATTTCAGACGCTAATGCAGGAACTCGGTGTCCCTTTAGCGCCCGAAAAGACCGAGGGCCCATCAATTAAGCTCACATTTCTGGGTATTGAAATTGACACGGTCTCGCAGGCATCCAGGTTACCCATGGATAAGGTTACCCGGATCACTGCGTTGATTTTGGCCTTACTGGCCAAACGCAAGGTGTCACTTCGTGAGCTCCAGGTTCTCCATGGTCACCTTAACTTTACCTGCAGGGTGGTCGTGCCTGGCAGAGCTTTTGCTCGACGCTTATGCGATGCCATGACTAGCCTATCCAGGTGCTATCACAGGGTCCGACTGAACAAGGGCATGAGGGCTGACATGTTGGTTTGGCTTAAGTTCCTGAGGGATTTCAACGGGGTATCATTTTGGAGATCTGACCTTTTGGTTTCCCCTAGGTTCCAGGTTCAGTCGGATGCCTCGGGGTCCCTGGGATATGGGATTTACTTTGAGGGGAGGTGGGCCTACGGCCGATGGCCTCCAGCCTGGAGGGGCACGGATCGTCTACGCTATCTTACATTCCTCGAGTTCTTCCCGATACTGGGAGCTTTGATGCTGTGTTTTGACAGGTATGAGGCAGCTCTGTTTCATGCGGCTACCACGGTGGCCTTTTTTGGAGCGCTCCGCATCAGTGAGCTGGTGCTACTGTCTAAGGCGGATGCGGCTCGTAGGGCACTGGAACTCGAATATGTCAATGTTTCCAATGAGTGGGCTCAGTTGAGGATACGGTCCTCAAAGGTTGATCAGCACGGTGTAGGCAGTGGTGTTAGACTGCTATGATGTTCCATTGCAGACATCTGTCCGGTTGGTGCCCTACAAGAGTTCCTTGCAATGCGTGGTACGCACCCTGGCCCGTTTTTCTGCCACCGGGATGGGTCTCCCCTTACCAAATTTCAATTCTGGAAGGTGACCGGTAAGGCACTGTCCAGTGTTGGCCTCCCCGGGGCTTGTTACGGCACCCATTCTTTTAGAATAGGGGCTGCTTCTACTGCGGCTGCATTTGGGTACTCTGGGGCTGATATATGCCATATGGGGAGGTGGGGATCAAAGTGTTTTGAATTATATGTTCGCCCTCTTCAAGTATGAGTACCAGTTAAGTCACTGTCCTGTCTCTTTTATTTTACAGACCCTGTGTGTCGCCGCACACCGGTGGCAGTTTGGCTGGTGGGCCACAGCTATGTGCACTGGGCAGCGCAGTACGCTGCGGCGACAGAGTGGGGACCCCAGCTTGGACTACGTGCATCCGCATGTATCAGGTCGTATGGTAAGCACGGAATGTTATGGCGGGAACTGTTGCCATTCCTTTTCTCCATCAGGGATGCTGAACCGCCTGATGTCCTGGTGCTGCACCTCGGGGGCAATGACTTGGGCCAGGTCACTGGCCTTTCTTTAAAACATACGATCTGCAGTGACCTAGCTTATTTGCATTATGTGTGGCCTGCCACAACCCTGCTATGGTCGGACATCATACCGCGTCACGCTTACAGGGGGGGTATCAACCTCCAGGCCCTTGACCGCGCTCGTCGCTCGGTGAACAGGGCAGTGGCCCGGTTCTTTGCTGACAAGGGTTTGGGGTGGGTCATCCGACACCCCACCATTAGTCTCCAAAATTATGATCTTTACACAGGGAATGGGGTCCATCTGTCGCCCAGAGGTATGAACTTCTTTTTGGAAGATTTGCGAGCAGGCCTGTTGACCGAGCTGGCGGTCTGGGGGGGTGGTGAGTCTTTATTAGCCTCCCCGTGTGGCGGGTAGCACTGGTAAGGTAAATATTGATGACCCACAGGTATCCGGCAGGTTCGCAATTGACTGGCCAACACTAGATAGGTACAAGTTGGTTAACGTTGACCGGTCAACGACGAACCAGGCAATGGGGTGATGGCAGGAGCTCTTCAGCATGCATCACCCCGTGATTTGACGGATACACGTCAGAGGGTGGGGTCAGTAGATAGTTTATTGACTACGGTCAACAATTTGTTTGTTGTAAACAAACAAATTGATACAAATGGATACATTGTAGCCAATTGCCAATGGCAATTTTGGGAGGAACCTTACCAGTGTTACTGCGGCCTGCTTGCCTTAAGAATTATAATTGGCTGAGTACCAATTGAAATTTATAATTCGGACTAGGGCATGAATCAATAAATTTGGCCCAATGCCGTTATCCACTTATACCGGTGTCTGAGTCCTTTTTTGGGGGGGCGCCTGCAATGAAAGTGCGGTGCCAAAATGGCCGCCGCGCTCTTTGCGGGCCCCCCCCCACCCGGACTCAGACATCCGGGTAGTTAGGGGGCGTGGCCACCCCTCTATAAAAGGGGTGGCCACGAGGCAGCCGAGCTGCCATTTTGTAAAAGCGACAGAGAGGAGAAGTTTTCCCTCCACCCCCTCCCTAGTGAACAGTGTGATATTTTGGTCACTTCGGGGCCAGGTGGTAATTTTTGGCTGGAACCTACAATTGGCTTACTGGTTCTGGCTTTTTTGCCCATTCCACACTGTTGCTATGGTTTGATACAGGGGCTTTGCTATTGACTTTGGTCACATGGGTGGGTAGCACTGGTAAGGTAAAGATTGATGACCCACAGGTATCCGGCAGGTTCGCAATTGACTGGCCAACACTAGATAGGTACAAGTTGGTTAACGTTGACCGGTCAACGACGAACCAGGCAATGGGGTGATGGCAGGAGCTCTTCAGCATGCATCACCCCGTGATTTGACGGATACACGTCAGAGGGTGGGGTCAGTAGATAGTTTATTGACTACGGTCAACAATTTGTTTGTTGTAAACAAACAAATTGATACAAATGGATACATTGTAGCCAATTGCCATTGGCAATTTTGGGACGAACCTTACCAGTGTTACTGCGGCCTGCTTGCCTTAAGAATTATAATTGGCTGAGTACCAATTTTAATTTATAATTCAGACTAGGGCATGAATCAATAAATGTGGCCCAATGCCGTTATCCTCTTATACCGGTGTCTGAGTCCTTTTTTGGGGGGTGCGCCTGCAAAATAGATTTTGAAACATTTGGAAGCCCTTTGTGGATCACTCCCTTATGGGAGAGGAAAGAAATAGACCTGTACCCAATCAAAGTGGTTTTTGGAAGTAAAACAATGAGATACTCTGAGTTCTCCAAGGCACTGTAAAAAACACTGGGTGTATTATGTTGTGAAATTTTATTTTTGTTGTTGTTTCCTATCCTAAATATTAATGAATGGTATTTTGGGAAATTTTTAGTTATTGTTAAAGATTAACTACAAAGTTATAATTAAGTGAAATTATTTTTAAAAGGTGGTTTATGTACAATTGAAATATAAAAAGAGACATAAAATGGTATCAGGATAGGGGACGTTTATTTTTTAAAAAAATATTGTGTGTTTATTTTGTATTCTAATTATGTTATGTAATACGTATTGTGTTGTAATTTTTCTTGAAATTTTTAATAAAAAAAATATACCATTAGTTCCCAAACTGGCAAGTGCATCCACAATGTGAATGTGCACAGGTAATGTGTATATTTATGCTCGATTAGATATTGAAGAAGCTGGCTGGAGAGCTCATTGGATTAAGTATGTGGCTGTGTATCCAGACATTGTGAATTTCATTCTCCACAGGGCCACCAAGGAAAAGAGCCAGTTTGTTTAGTCATGAGTAAGTTGCACAGTCCCAGGATGAACGCCCAAAGAAGGGAGTGGTAAACCACTTTCTACCTAGAAAACCATGGAAAGGGTCACTATAAGTTAAAACTGACTTGACAGAATACACTTATTTTAGATATTGAAGAATCCTCTGAGCCCTTGTGGTGCAGTGGTTAAACTGCTGTACTTCAGCCAAAACTCTGCTCATGATCTGAGTTCGATCCTGATGCAGATCAAGGTTGACTCAAGTTTCCATCTTTCCGAGATCAGTAAAATGAGGACCTGGTATGTGTGGGGCAATACACTAATTACCTTGTAATCTGCCCAGAAAGTGCACAAGGGTTATGGAGCAGTAAATATGTGCAATTACCATTGCTATCACCCTGAGGACTGAGGTGCCACTCTCAAGCAAGAAAAATCCATTGTAGTATGCTTCTACTATCCTTGTAATATAAAGACATTTTATACAGGGACATTAAATATAAAATGTTTTTATGCCCCATTTTACTTCCTGTTGTTTCCTTCCTGGAACAATATAACATGTTTCTTTTGTAAACAGCTGGTGCTCATGAACTGAATGTTCCACTATAATAAGGATTTTAGTATGGGTTCTTTGCCTGTATTTTTTTTGCAAAGAAATACATTAACAAGCTGGCAGTAATGTTGCTCTGGTTACAGGGGGTGTTGGTTGACAGACAACCAGTTCTTAAGACCTGAATATTTGCATGGGAAATATCAGATATCTATATGTGATTGTTAGCAATGAATTACCTTACATGTTGCTTTGCAAATCTAATTCAAAGCTTCAGCTTCATATCCTGCATCTCATATCAAGAAGGAATATAAAGCAGAGCACAGCCAAACAGCTGATTTCATTTTTATTATTTTTATTATTATTAACATACATTAAAATGAATGAAGTTAAATCATTTTAAACAAGACTACCCATTTCATTTGTGCTCTTCTAGGGACCAGGGATATGAAAAATTACAAATCACATCCTCGTTAACTTTGCCAGCCTCCAAATTTGATCTGTGCTAGTACAGCTACATCTTTATTTTGCTATTAGTGGATTCTTTTCTACCCCTAATCCCACCCCCATCCCAAAAAACATCAAGCAAACATGGACAGTTTAATAACTAGATAACATATATTGCCAAGGTTACAGTCCTGGGTACAATTTAAAATACACTGATTTAAAGCTTATATACGTCTATCTGGAAGCAGACTCACTAAGTTCATCAGAATTTGATTTCTAGATATGTTTTTGTGTGATTATAGCTTACACAATAGTCTTCAGGACTGTAGCCTAAGAGCACAAATGAAATGGGTTGGTTGGTTGGTTGGTTGGCTGGTTGGCTGGTTGGTTGGTTGGCTGGTTGAATGAATTATATACCACCAAATCTAGTGTTATACCACTACTCACAGCAGTGACCAATACGAAGGATAAAACATTTTACTGCAAACAAAGGAAAAGATACAGTAAACAATTTTTAAAAAGACAAAGCTTAAAGTTATTGATCAATCTCTCTCCCAATTCATTGTCTTGCATGCACATATGGATATCCTTGAACAGTTGTCTCTCTAATACAGTGGCGTCTAAACTATGGCCCGTGAGCCCAATTAGGCCCCTGCATATCATTAATGTGGCCCGTGGTGAGTACCCGAGCTCACCGCAAACCACCCTTCCACCCATCCCCACTGCCTGATGTTAGCAGTGGCAGTGGTGGTAGCGGTGATTGTGCTTTGTCCTGGCTGCTCCGAGCAGACTCTTGCTCATTTCCATCCCCTTTGCAGCCTTTGCCAAAGCCGATCACTGTGTTAGGAAAATCTTCAGAGCCTCTCTCTGTTTCAAAATCCATGATGCTAGGAGAGCCCCCTGGCACGCCCAGGATGACATCACTGCAGCATGCCATGTTTACCCTTCCAGTGCCACGGATTTTGAAACAGAGGAGGCTCCGAAGATTTTCCTAACACGGCGATCGGC
Source organism: Bradypodion pumilum (assembly GCA_035047305.1). NCBI lineage: Eukaryota > Metazoa > Chordata > Lepidosauria > Squamata > Chamaeleonidae > Bradypodion > Bradypodion pumilum. The sequence goes on along the minus strand of JAWDJD010000001.1, from coordinate 173,438,261 downwards.
TTTGGCAAAGGCTGCAGAGGGGATGGGACTGAACAAAAGGCTGCTTGGAGCAGCCAGGACAAAGCATGAGCGCTGCCACAGATGCCGCTGCTGCTGACATCAACACTGTCAGCAGCGGGAGCAGTGTGCCTCCGGCCCCTGCAGCTGTGTGTCGGGGGTGGGACTGGACTGCAAAAAAAAGTTTGGGCACCAATGCTCTAATACAAGACAGAAGCAAAGGAAGGATTGAAATAGCACCTGAATAACTTGAGTTGCAGCCTACCTACTAGACCAGGGGTGCCCAAACCTTTCAGCCTGTGGGCCAGTCAAGTGGTTGAGCATGCCTGTCATGTGGTTCCTCTCACTTGGAAGTGGAAGTATAATATGCATGCACAGTATGCACCCACACAGAATGCTGCCATAAATGACCTGTGGCTGCATTGTTGGGCTCTAGCAGGTTTGGGCAGGTTTGGGAGAACCAGTAGTAAAACTGGCTGGAACTGCCCTGCCCTGCCCACCTCCTCCTTCTCCTTCTCTCACCCCATTCTGGACGTGACTCCAACATCCTTGCTGCTGGGTCCGGGCACCCGGAGTGAGGTGAGGCTGAGCCAGAGTTACTCTGCTGCAGTTACTCTTTAAAGGAAAATTAGAGCATTGAAGTGTAATTGCTAACTAATGGTCCGACAAAGTGGACTCAATCCACAAAAGCTCACATTAAAATACAGCAGTTTAACTGTGTCCACCCAGTCACCTGGCCATGACCACAGAGTTGGCCACACGTACAATGTGGTAGTAAAAAAAATTTGAAGCCCACCAATGCATTTATGACAGCCGTGGGTAATTTATGGCAGTGTTCTGTGCATGCACATGTGCATTTTACTTCTGCTTCCGGGAGTGGTGCGGGTGGCACAGGCTGGATTAATTGGTGCCACTGGGAACCTCTGTACTAGAGAGTCAGAACCTGTTCAGACAGACATTAAGTCCACTTTCATCAGCATTAGGGGACAATCTGGGCCATTTATTTTTTTCCAATGTGTAGGCACATTAGATGCTGGAGTGGTCCTTATCCCCTCAAGGTGTGTCTTTTGAAATCCCATTGAGGGTTCAACTTTTGGCATGCTCCAATATATAATGTTTCCAGTGACTGTGAATACTGGGAATGAGACTCTTGCAGTTGTCAAAGGCTAGCCCTCAGTCTCATCAATGGCATAAGGACTTACTGCTATGTAAGTCATATTTTATCTATTTGTTCTGTTGTGTTGTGAGAAATAACATCTAACTTATGACAACCTTAATATGGTTTTCAAGATGTATGGGATATTTAAGGAGCTGTTTTACCAATGCCACCACTCAGTAAGTTTCTGTTGCTGAGTAAGAAATTGAACCCAAGTCTCTGGAATCTTGGACAATCACTCTACCCATTATGTCAAACTGACAGCTTGCTTTATATATTTAATTATGTTGTTACTATGTATTGCTAGGTTACCATTTACTTATGGAAACTATGTGAATGAGTGACCTCAAAACTGAGTAAATAGGTTAAAGATCATGTTCTGTGCTTAAAATCTTACCCATGACACACTGGTCTGCATTATTAGTTATTGAGTCCCATTTGATTCAATGGAAAGTTTGAGTAGACTTGTGGGATTTGGGTATTACATCAAATGAAAGGTGTCCATTCTGACTTATATGTCTTCACTTTATCCAGTATCACCTAATGTGTATGAGTTAGAGTATGTACCAAAAATAAAGTGCACAGGGACCATTTACATTTTCCAATCTGCAGTTCTTTCAATACGGAGCTGTTCCTGAGATGAACACCTGAGGTAAGACGGTAAAATCTGTTACAGAAATGAGATGCAGATGGACCTACAAACATAGAAGGAGCATTTGCTACTAAATAAATTTCCAAAACCAAGAGAGGCAGCTGTGCCTTTTCCTAGGGCATATTTTTGATATTATCTTCTGACCTTCCCGCAGCCTTTTGGTTTTGCTGCTCCCTTTTAAAAGGATATTTAGAATCAGTAGAGGATTCTGAAAGCCTTTGGAAGCTCAAGTGAATTTGAGTTCACGTCAGGTTAATGAGACCTTCCTTCCCATCTCTGTGGCTATTTATTTATTGCACTGTAAAACTATCAATTGTGCTTGATCGATCATTCCAAATAAAACGTGCAAACAGAATGGTGAAGACACTTGCATTCAGTTTCAACAGACAATGATATCCCATTATATTTCTCATTTTCTTTCTGACTTCTTTACTACGTATATTCTGGGGGTGATCACCTCCCAAGTTCATCTATTAGTGAATTGATGTTACTGCAAGTTTATGCCTCTATGTTATGTGATTGCTGGGAAATTATTCTCACTGGACTGTGGCACAAGCAGTCCAAAAGGTGAGCTATTTCCTCATCTTGTTGCATCCTGTGCTTTTTCATTAACAATTTGGTTCTCCTGACTTTACAGTAATACCTCAGATAATGTTTGCATCAGATAACGCTAAAACCGCATAACGTTAAGCAATCTGGGGGAGGGGGAAATTTCATCACGTAATGTTAAAATCCTATGGGATGCATTGGATAACATTCATTAAAGCCTGTGCTGGTTACAATGTATCTCTATGGAGTTTTAACATTATGTGATTCATCCCATAGGATTTTAACGTTATCCGATACATGAATCGGATATCGTTAAAATCGGATAACACTAAGACTTGTGGAACCAAGTTTTAGCATTATCCGGGGTTTTACTGTATATTCAATAAATCCTCTACATGCAGAGAATAAATTGAGCTATAATAGTTCTGACTACTAGAATTTTTTAAAATGATGTTTTGAATAAAAATTTCTCCCTTTCTAGTAAGAGATTAAGTTGACTGAACTACAGGGCTCTCTGCTTTAAGAACTAATGTCTTGCTATCTTGAATAACGGACTGCGGTGTCTTAGTGGCTAAGACACTGAACTTGAAGGTTGGCAGATCAGCAGTTCAAGACCAGAGTACTGCATGACGTAGTGAGCTCCTGTCTTTGTCCCAGCTCCTGCCAACCTTGCAGTTTGAAAGCAAGAAATTGCAAGTAGATAAATAGGGACCACTTCAGTGGGAAGGTAAACAGCGTTCCATGTACTCTGGTGTCTAATCATGCCTGCCACATGACCACGGAATCATCTGCAGAAGCAGGAAGTGCAGGATCTTCGGCTTTGAAACAGAGATGAGCACTGAACCCTAGAGTCGAATACAACTGGCTTTCAAGCAAGGGAAACATTTACCTTTACTATATTGAGTAAACCAAATGTTATGTTCTTTTTTAATTTTACAGTATAATCGGTGCACATTTCTAAGAAATCATTATCTGGACATAACAATATGATACTAGTCAAAGATTTTATTTTTACCCTTTTAAACATCACCTCCCGTGGGTGAATTGTTTGTTTATTTCACTATATCTCATTGCCAAAGTTCAAGTGGAAAGAGCTTCTCTCACTCAAAGCTTTGGTTTAGTGCTCTTTGCAGGCACCCCCCCCCCCCAATAAAGGACTCAGACACTGGTGAAAGTGGATAACGGCATTGGGCCACATTTATTGATTCATGCCCTAGTCCGAATTATAAATTTCTATTGGTATTCAACCAATTATAATTCTTAAGGCAAGCAGGCCGAAGTAACACTGGTAAGGTTCCTCCCAAAATTGCCAATGGCAGTTGGTTACAATGTATCCATTTGTATCAATTTGTTTGTTGACAACAAACAAATTGTTGACCGTAGTCAATAATCTAACTATTGACCCCACCCTCTGACGCGTATCCATAAAATAACGGGGTGATGCATGCTGCCTAGCTCGTGCCATCACCCCATTGCCTGGTTCATCGTTGACCGGACAACGTTAACCAACTTGTGCCTGTCTAGTGTTGTCCAGTCAATTGCGAACCTGCCGGATACCTGTGGGTCATAAATGTTTACCTTACCAGTGCTACCCGCCACACGGGGAGGCTTCCAAAAAGGCTCACTGCCCCCCCAGACCGTCAGCTTGGTCAACAGGCCTGCTCGCCAATCTCCCAACAAGAGGTCCATACCTCCCGACGACAGATGGACCCCATCCCCTGTGTAGAGCTCGTAATTTTGTAAACTGATGGTGGGGTGTCATTTGACGCGCCCCCAACCCCTGACCAGAAGGAACCGGGCAATAGCCCTGTTCACCGAGCGCCGAGCCCGATCAAGGGCCTGGAGGTTAAACCCTCCCCTGTAAGCGTGCCGCGGTATCATGTCCGACCAAAGCAGGGTTGTGGCAGGCCACACATAATGCAAGTAGGCCAGGTCACCTCAAATCGCATGTTTCAGCGATAGGCCCGTGACCTGTCCCAAATCATTACCCCCTAGGTGTATAATCAGGACATCAGGCAGGTCAGCATTCCTGATGGAGAAAAGGAATGGCAACAGTTCCCGCCATAACATTCCGCGCTTACCGTACCACCTGAGACTTGCGGAAGCACCCAGTCCCAGTCAGGGTCCCCACTCTGTCGCCGCAGCAAACTGCGCTGCCCTGTGCACATAGCTGTGGCCCACCAGCCATACTGTCACCAGTGTAAGACGACACCCAGGGTCTGTCAAGGAAAAAAGGAAACAGGGGAGTGACTAAAACGGTACTCACGGTTGAAGGGGCGAACATATTACTGAAAACATCTTGATCCCCACCTTCCCATGTTGTGTATCTCAGCCCCAGAGTACCCAAACGCCGCTGCAGTGGAGGCTGCCCCTATTCTGAATGAATGGGTGCCGTAGCGAGCCCCAGGGAGGCCAACACTGGCCAGTGCCTTGCTGGTCACCTTCCAAAACTGAAATTTAGTAAGGGGAGACCCATCTTGATGACAGAAAAATGGGCCAGGGTGCGTACCACGCATTGCAAGGAACTCTTGTAGGGCACCAACCGGACAGATGTCTGCCATGGAACATCGTAGCAGTCTGACACCACTGCCTACCCCTTGCTGATCAACCTTAGAGGAGCGTATCCTCAGATGAGCCCAATCATTGGAAACATAGACATCTTCGAGTTCCAGTGCCCTACGACTCGCATCCGCCTTAGACAGTAGCACCAGCTCACTGATGCGGAGCGCTCCAAAAAAGGCCACCGTTGTAGCCGCATGAAACAAGGCTGCCTCATACCTGTCAAAACACAGGTCATGCCAGCCCCGTGCAAGGTGGGTAAGTACCCCTGGAGTAATTGGGTGGCGGTCGTCCGGGCTGTGCCCACGCTCCCGCGCCCACCCTTCCAAAACATGCCGTATGCGGAAATCATTTGTGCTGTCAGCATAACCACCCACCTTGGCCATGAATGCCAGCGCTGACAGCCTGGATGCTATGGTACGGGGAGCTAGGCCCTGGGTGTATAAGTAAACCATAAATTGGAGGACGTGGGCCACTGGGTTGGGCCAACTTTCAGGCAGCTGGAATTGGGCACAAAAGGCCCGGAATGTACCGAATGCATGGTCATACGCCTTACGCGTGCGGGGCGCCAGCGACATGCCGATCGCCCGGTTTACCTCTCCTTGCCAAGCGTCCATATCTCGTCCAGGAGCAGCGAGGGAAATTCCTCTGCGTCTGGGGCCAAGGCACGGAACCGGGGGATCTGCAGGCGGGACAAAGCGTCAGCAATATCATTATTAATACCTGGAACATGTCGAGCCCTGAAAAGCACATTGAGGCGCAGGCTGCGCAACACAAAGTGGTGGACCAGCCCCATAACCCTAGTAGATTTTGACGTTAGTGAGTTGACAATGTGGACAACCGCCGCATTGTCGCACCAGAAATGGACAACTGAATTGGCCCACTCCTCGCCCCATAGCATCAAAGCTCCCAGAATGGGAAAAAATTCCAGGTACGTGAGATCCCGCAAACGATCCGTGCCCCACCAGGCTGACGGCCATCTGCTGTATGCCCACTTCCCCTCGAAGTAAATCCCATAACCCAGGGACCCCGATGCATCCGACTGAACCTGAAAACGAGGGGAAACCAGAAGGTCGGACCTCCAAAACGACACCCCATTGAATTCCCTCAGGAACTGGAGCCATATGAGCATATCTGCCCTCAAACCCCTGTTCAGTCGGACCCTGTGGTGGGGCCTGGCCAAGCCAGTCATGGCGTTGCACAAGCGTCAAGCAAAGGCTCTGCCAGGTGCAACCACCCTGCAAGCGAAATTGAGGTGACCATGTAACAACTGAAGCTCCCGAAGGGACACCTTGCGTTTGGCCAGCAAGTCCATGATCAGCGCAGTGATCCGTGAAACCTTATCGACAGGTAACCTGGATGCCTGCGCAACCGTGTCGATCTCCACCCCCAGGAATGTGAGTTTGGTTGAAGGGCCCTCGGTCTTTTCGGGTGTTAAAGGGACACCAAGTTCCTTCATTAGCGTCTGAAATGTGTTTAGGAGACGTGTGCACGTGTCCCAGCCCCGTTCACCCCCGAATAAGAAATCATCAAGGTAGTGGGCTACAGACCGAGACCCCGACCTGCGAACAAAGGCCCACTATAGGAATGTGCTGAAGCGCTCAAATGCCGAGCATGAAATGGAACAGCCGAAAGGCATGGCCTTGTCAAAATAAAATTCACCCCGGAACTTGAAACCCAGCAGCTCAAAGTCACCCGGGTGCACCGGCAGGAGACGGAACGCCGACTTAATGTCGCACTTTGCCAGCAGTGCACCCGGGCCACAAGAGCGCACCATGCGCAGGGCATGGTCAAAATATGTATACCTGACCGAACAAAGGTCATCAGGGATAGCATCATTGACCGAACGGCCGGCCGGGTAAGACAAGTGGTGTATCAGGCGAAATTCCCCCGGTGCCTTCTTGGGCATTAACCCCAAAGGGGAAACCTTGAGATTGGGAAATGGTGGGACAGGGAAAGGGCCAGCGACCCTGCCAGCATCGACCTCCTTAGCAATGCTCACGGCAGCCACCTCCTCCCTGCCCCTGAGTGACAACAGGTTGGGAGCACCTTGGGGGGACCTGTCCCCTGTGAAAGGAATGTGACACCCTTGCTGGAAACCCTCAAGCAGGTAAGCTGCATCTGCCCTCCTCGGGTACATCGTGAGCCAACGCTCTAACATGTCCACATTAATTGGGGAGGGGGCCTTTTGCTTGACCAGCTCCCTCCGCGGCAGTTCTGCCCGCACCTTGTCCACCTCTCCCTCTGCCCCGCAGTCCGCCTGCCCTCGGACACGCAGAGGCGGCATGGGGGCCAGCGCAAGAGGGACACTCATGCCTGTATTGGCACTGCTTCCTATTGAAGGAACCATTGGCTGAGAAGCTCCAACACAGCAGGCGGGCTGGAACCCCCTGCCCCGCCACCTGGTGGGGTGCCTGGGCTGGAGCAGCTCGCTGGACCGCATGTCCACAATGGTACCTCTCCCCCGGCGCCGGGCGCGTGGGGGTCATGTACAGTAGCCACAGCTTCTGACAGGGCTCATCCCACCTCATCTCTGGGTGTAGGGGCACTCTCATGCGGAATTCTTCATCGTAAGCCAACCACGACGGGCCAGGGAAATCAACCATCGCCCTATATATGTTGTCCAAATACTGGACCATCGGAATGGCCAGGTCAGGCCGGGCCCTAAGGTACACCGCCATGTATATGAGGTATGCGGGTAACCAGTTGGCCCACGTGCGCGGCGGCTTACGACGACGTGACTGCTCCTTGTCTTTCTCATCCTGCCCCTCCCTCTCCTCCTTGGTGGGCTCCCTATTCAGGAGGGAGAAAATGTCAACATACTCCCCCCGCCAGATCTTTTCCTTGGTTGCCTGGGCCAGATGATCCCCAAGGGGCAAGGAATACCCTGCTGTCGGAAAAGCCGACACCGGAACATTGGCAGCACTGGGCACCATGAAAGGGGCCCGAACCAGCCCTGCCACCCCCAGTAGGTTCCCTGCCGTACAGGGTCCCCCGCCCCAAGTGGGGCCTTGGAGTGGCAAAGCTGTACCCGAATGGGCTGGCGGCGTCTGTCCCGCCGGCCCAACCAGGCGAGGCCACGGCCACTGTAAGCCTCCCCCCGTTGTGGGTTGTGGTGTGGGTGCATTAGCTTGACTTGGATACTCACAGGTTGCACCCGCATGGGCCGCCCCCACTGGGGGTTCCGGCCCACTGCGGGCGTCGGAGCTCGCGACCGCAACCGAGCTCGTAGATGGGGCCGGACCACTACCTGCTGGCGGCATCAGCTGCGCGGGGAGCTGCGAGGCCGCGGCTGTCGCCGACCCACATGCCTCAGGCAGCTTGACCCGGTCGGCCGCCTGCCGAGGGCCGGCGGCCGTTGCATTGACCTGTAAACCAAAAGGTGCCCCAGGTGGATTTACTATCCCCAAAGATGCCTCTAGAGCCGCTACGCGGGCCAGTAGGGCATCAACGTTTACAGAGCCCCCGACGCAAATGGGGGCCATCGGACCAGCAGGCCCACTGTTAGCAGGGGCCGCGCCAGACAACTGGACACCGGGGCCCAAATATGGCCATGCCCCAACCACCAGCCCCTGAGAGACCGGGGGCATGCCCTGCCAGGGAAGGGAACCCAGCCAACCCCCCTGGTTGTAGCCCACCACTGGACGCAGCGGGGCAAGTTCCGAAGGCCCAGCCTGGGCATGCCCACCCGCCTGGCCCGATCCGATGGCCGCCAACCGCGGGCCGGGGGCCGCGGTCCCCTCCGGGCCAGGCTAGGGCCACCCAGCCTCCGGCCAAGGAGCAATCGACCCCATCCCACCGGTCCCGGTGGGTGCCCCCGGAAAGGGGGCCTGCTGAGGGGGTGCAGTCGCGGTCCTCCGACCCGGCTGCTGCCTCCTGGAAGGGCGAATCGAATTCGCCATCGCCTTCCTCTTGGAAGGCATTGCCACGAATCGCTGGGAAGCCTGAGGAAATTAGCACAGGAAAAAAACCGCTGCCCAAAAAGGCTTCGCGAAGAGCGACGGAGCAAGTGGGGAAAAACTCCTCTCCGTCGCTTTGCAAAATGGCAGCTCGGCTTTTAAAGAGGGATGGCCACACTCCCCTAACTACCCGGATGTCCAAATCCGGTGGGGGGGGGGGCGCAAAGAGCACGGTGGCCATTTTGGCGCCGCGCTTGCATTCTCCAAACAAAACAAGAAGCAGGGAAGAGTATTTTGAAAGGGCTTCTGCAATACTTTTGAAAGATTTTTGATCCATTTCTTAGAAAGCTGTTGATTCGAAGTAGAGTTGTAAGAACAACTTTCAATAGAAATCCTGGTAAGCTCTGGGCTCAAGTGACACTAAGTGGCACCAACAGGGACAAAACAAAGATAAACAAATGCTCTCTCTGGATACTCCCTCTGTTTAAACAGAGATTGTCAACCTCTAATGCATAAATTTATTTTGTTCAGGTATCTTATTCTATAATCATAATAATTCCGTGTCAGAAATTATTCTGGGTTGAAAGGATTTTTGCTGGAGAAACTCCACCCAGGGGATGCCTGAATGATGCCTCTTTCGTGTCCCCAAGATCTTTTCCCACTGAAGTGGTCACTATTTATCTACATGCAATTTCTTGCTTTTGATCTGCTAGTTTGGCAGGAGCTGGGACAGAGACAGGTGCTCAAACCGTCATGCAGTACCCGGGTCTCAAACTGCTGACTTGCTGACCTTCCAGCTAACAAGGCGACCTTTTTAACCACTGAGCTACCACAGCCCCTATCTTCTTCCATTAATCAATTTGATGGGCAAAGACTAGATTTTTTCACCCAACAGGGAGTTGGTTTTATTATACCAGTAAGGATACCTGTATAGAATATATAAAATGATGACTGATTCTGGGGAGACAAGCTATGAGAAACCTGGGGAACATAGTGAAAAGTAGAGACATCACCTTGAAAACAAAAATTCACATAGTCAAAGCAATGGCATTCCCAGTGGTAATGTATGGGTGGAAGAGTTGGACCATTAGGAAAGCTGAGCACAGAATAGATGCCTTTGAGATGTGGTGTTGGAGGAGAGTCCTGAGAGTCCCTTGAACAGCAAAAAGAACAAATAGGTCAATATTAGGAGAAATCAACCCAGACTGTTCATTGGAGGGACAAATAGTAAAGATGAAGCTAAAGTATGAAGCTAAAGTACTTTGGACATCAAATGAGAAGGGAGGACTCACTTGAAAAGGCCTTGATGCTGGGAAAGGTGGAGGGCAAGAGAAGAAGGGGGCGTCCAAAGATGAGATGGCTAGATGGTATTGTAGACCCAATGGGCACAGAGCTGGGTGGGCTGAGGATGGTGGAGGACAGAAGTGCCTGGAGGGCAATGTGTCCCACTTTCACAATATATGCAGATAATATGTTAATTTATCTTTATGGCAGCTTTCAGGGGCTATTACCAAGCTATAGTGAAATATACTGAGTACATTAATAACGACAGTAATAAAAGTGGCTTTGAAAAGCACTAAAGACAACACAATGTTCCTTGCAGAGCTACAGACACCTTGGTGAAAGAATGAATGTGTACTAAATGGACTTTCATTTTGGTAACATTCACTCTGATTTGGATGAGTGTATGAAACAAGTTAATTTACATTTGCCAGCAACCCGTGAAAGATTTAATCATGAAAAGTGCATTTACTTATTACTGCCAAACTTGCACCTTCACAAATTGAATTGTGTTTTTGCTGGAAGGCATTTGCCCATTAAGGAATGGAAGGACTACTGACCTAGCTGTTGTGAGATCTGATTATTACAATTTAGATGGGATGAGGGAATAATTTGTAAATAGAAATGGGGGGAAAGTCACGATTAATATCAGGAAAAACAGGTAGAAGATACCAAAGTTAAATTTTCAACTTGACCTACAGCATAGTTGAATTATTTATATTTCAAGAATAGAATTTGTTATATGCTGTCAAGTTGGCATTGACCTATAATGACCCTAATAGGACTTTCAAAGTACGTAGTGAGATATTTGAGGAGGGGTTTTACCAGAGCAGTCCTCTATGGCTGAGTGATGATTCAACCCCAAGCCACCTGAGTTCTAGTCACTCACTCTATCTACTACACCACACTAGTTTCCCATAAAGTCCAACTTTCAATAGTGCTATTTTAATCTCACGAAAACAGTACAGAACTACTAAGAAGTGTGTCTGGGGCAAAAAACAAGAGTGGATGGGTCTGCAAATCTATAGCCAAAATCTCTTAAATTTTTAGCTCAATAAAGCACAATAGGCATAGATCTCATTGTTGAACTGCCAGAAGATAAGAAGTTACGAGTTAGAATAAAATACCAAATCCCTACATTAACTGTTTACCTTCTAGCAATTTGCCAATGAGATTTTGTTACACTCTCATAATTTGACTATGTGTTTCCTTGTCAGCTAATACAGCAGGTTTAGCTAACCGTATTCCAGAAGAGAGTGTAATATAGCCTCTATTTCTCTAGTTTAGCTGTGCAGTCAGAGTCACAGGGTGATGACCAATGTTTAAACCTTTGTGAATGCCATGTTGAACTTACCCTATGAAGCACTCTCTTTTAGCTTTCATTTTTGTTCAAACCAAGCTAGATATCTCAATGATTTAGAAATCTGATTGTGGAGCCAAAGGTTGGGAGTTTGATTCACCGCTGTGCTACTTGAGAGAAGAGATTGTTTGTGTAGCCTTTGGCAAGCTGTAAAGTCACAGAGTTCCTTTTAGGAAAATGGAACAGTAAATCACCTCTGAAAACTCTGTATGTAGAAAACTCTGGAAAAGTTTGTGATAAGCCGCGATTGCAGGGAAGAAACTTGTCATCTCCCTGAATACTGTGGTTGTGAAAACAGTTGTAAATTTCAATCCCTGTACAGTAATACCTCATACAACATCCAAACTTGGTTCCACAAGTTTGGACTTTATACGGATTTGGACTTTGTATGAGGAATGCAAAATCCTAGCTGCGATGCCTCATACAATGTCCAAATCCTTGCCGCGATGCCTCGTACAACGTCGTTTCCATAGAGATACATTGTACTGTAACAGCACAGACTTCAGGGCAAAGTCAAGGAAACAGACAGGAAACTGACAGAACTTTAAGAGATCATTGTCTAAAGGCTAAAAACATTACAAAAACATGTCAAACAACCCTGATTGTCCAAGACCCTGAAGAATGCTGCAAAAATCCCAGGAATGCTTCTAAAAATTCTGATGAAAAAATTCAAAAAAAATCCAAAATCACGCTCAAAACCACTCCTAAACACTTTTTGCCTCATGCAAAACCCACAAGAACAATGCACGCATGTGTCCTGCCTTTTATATTGCCCAGGCAAAATGCAACCTGGGAAAAACCCAATGCCTCATACGAAGTCGAGCGACTTTGTATGAGGTAACCTTTTTCAAGAAATTAGGCGGTGTTGTATTAATTCGATGTTGTATGAAGCAGACTTTGTATGAGGTATTACTGTACTGTGATAAAGAAGAATGGGTAGTGGCCTTACTGCTGGGATCACATGCAAATAAACCAAAATGAGAGCTAAACATCTCATTTTTCAGACCAAATGTTGCTTTATTTATTTATTTATTTAAATTTTGGCCACTTTGTCAAAATGGGCACGCGATGGAGAGGGGAAGGGGTTATAGGTTTGTCTTGTGCACAGATGAGCAGAGAAGGTGACATTTTATGGCTCAAGAAGTGTCATTTAACTTTATTCACACTGACTGTTCTTTATTTATGCTTCTTGCAGATACAACACTGTTTTTCCCATCATTCAGCATGAACTCGTATTTAGAACTGCCATCACTGACATCTTTGGTTGAAGGTGGATTTGCAACAGGGCAAGAACATAACAGAGTGATGATCTACTTGACGGTGAGGACCAGTGCATTGAATGGCACTATCCTTTACAGTAAGTACAGATAACATATAAATACTGAGTGCCATCTAATGTCATGCAAGAAAACTTGAGTGTACACCATGGGACCTCTCTTAATCATCTGCTTGCCCCACTCTGCTCCAAAGGCTTCCCAAATGTAGAGGGCCAAGAGAGTCTGTTTTCACATTAGACAGACACCGTCTGATTTTACCCAGGATCGGTAACATATTTTAGTATTTCATAAATTGCTTTCAATTTTTTGATACATTAAAATGAAGGGTATACTTTTTATCTCATTATTTCAGCATCTAACAAATGAAATCCTGTTTCTTAGTGTAGGAAAATTAATAACATCAGTACATGATTCTTTAGGGCACGTGCACATACACCAAGACCCAGTATGCTCACTCACCACCATCGTAGCAGGGACTTTTGCTTTGCCAGCTAGGGGGATGGACTGAGTGTTACAAATTTTCTTCTAAACAATACAATTTCAGCCAGTAAGTTTAGTAAGAATGGCAAGTGCAGGGCTGTAGCCAGAGGGTTGGCCAGGGTGGGTATCACCCACCCTGAGTTAGCAGTTTGCCTACCCTCAAACTCCCGGCTGCTTATATATATGACATATTTATTTATGACATTGTTGCCCATCCTGAAAAAATATTCGCCCATCCACATCTGGCTACAGCCCTGGGCAAGTGATGTGTGGTATTTCACCACCACCACCACCACCACTACTACTATTAGCACCCACCACCACCACCACTATTTTATCAGTTTCTTGTTGGTTGTAAAAGCCTCCAAGTCCTTTGGCACAATAAAACTGTATAAACTGAAATCTGTATGAACAGATTTATTGTAGTGTAAGGTTTTCTACACTAGAATCCTGATGTTGATTTCAAAGATTCTTCTGTACCTTTCAAAGTGTGATATCTGTTCAAAAGTATGTTACAATAAGAGTAAGTTCATTTCAATGAGTTGAAATAAAAAGGAGTTGATCCATTCAATTTGTAAGTTCAGCTAATAGAAATGGGCCTACTCTGCTTGTAACTTAATTTAGTGTAGTATGTTGTGACTAGGGTAGGTCTCTTTGAATCAAAGAAACATATGGAGGAGTTGACTCACTCAATCACCATTGATTCAGTGGGCCTTCTGTAGTGCAATTTACTGTGATAAGTAACAGGATTTCAGCCATTGTATGAGATGCAGCCCTGCAAGAATCTGTTGTTCTTTTCTTGTGGCTGGATGTTGTTGACTATAGATAAGATTTTAAAAATTGGAAATTAACTTCAGGGGGTATATTCCTAATTGTTGCAATGTCTGCTTGGGAGGCATCTGTTCTCACCTGATCAACCAAGAGACAATGAGCAGAAAGGAGAAGATGGGCAGACTCGGTTTAAAAAATGCAAATTTTCTAAGCTGTTTGCTTTCCCAGACTTCCAGACGATCCTTGCTGTACAGAAACAAAAGAGGGTGATCCAACTTATAGATAACTTTGCAGGAGGGGTTATCCTATGAGATGACTCTTTGGCTGAAGTATTCCTGTCTTGTATGTAATGTTGACCAAGATCATTTAGAACTTCATGTCGGTCATTTCCTTTAGAGGCTTGATTCATTTGAGATCAGAGACTAATTCTTCTCAGCCACTTTTTAAAAACTTATACTTGTCCTTGGCCAGATAGGTTGTCTAGTTAAAACCATATGTGGCAGTTAAAACAGTATGTGGAACTCCAGCAGGGAGCTGCACAATCCTGGATCATTTTGTAACAGTGTCCTATAATATTGTTTGTTACACTCTGTTGCTGACTCTCTGTGGGCCAATGGGCCATCCCATCATGGAGCCTTTACTCCCTTGTCCTTTCATGTGAACTGTCAGCCTGCAGCCTCATTGGCATTCACACTTCACCTAGGTGTAACCATAACAACAATAAACTCTGCAGGGATCCTGCACATAAGTTTCTGGAACAACTCTACACATCAATGCAAGCTGAGTACTAAAAAGCAAAATGAGACTTCCACATCAGCTGTTTGCATGTGCAACCAGCTATGAGAAATATAATGGGGATCTCCTATAATTGTGAATGCATGTAATGAGAAAGAGCTTTTAGACCACAGTAGCCTTATCCTATAGAATGTTTACTTAGAAATACTGTATATCCCACCAAGTTCAATAGAGCTTCCACTCAAATAGAATTACAACCTAACAATGTGTTCCTGTAGAAAAAATATCTGATAGTAATTGTCACAAGTATTGATCTGGTGTTTGTGATGGTGAGTCTCTGATGCTGAACAGCTTTGCTAATTAGATTACATTAAATGTTCAGTTACCAGGGAAACAGAGGTGTTTCTAGCCCTTTTTCTTTTGAGGGAGGAGAAAGTTATCAGATCAGCTGGGAATAAAAACACATACACACACAAAGGCAGGATGAGGACCCAAAGCAGTCTCACAGGGAAAGGAGACCTAAGGAATAGAGAACTGAGCAGCACATAGACAAAATAATAAAGAATGGACTGAGAATGCAAGCGCAGCGCCAAAATGGCCGCCGCGCTCTTTGCGGGGCCCCCCACCGGACTTGGGCATCCGGGTAGTTAGGGGGCGTGGCCAGCACCCTTTAAAAGGGGTGGCCACGAGGCAGCCGAGCTGCCATTTTCTGAAAGCGACGGAGAGGAGAAGTTTTCTCCATCGCTCCTTCCCCCCTTTTTACTAGCCTCTGCTAGAGGCTCCGTCGCTTCCCCCTCTGTCAGCCTCTGTGCGAGGCTTCCTTTTACCTTGGCTTGCCTCTTGCAAGAGGCTGGATTTCGCTCCTATTGGTTTCCTTTTTTGCCTGTAACCAGGCAGAACTGCTGGATAGCTCAGTGGTTTAGGAATCTGACTGCAAAGTCAGAGGCTGGGAGTTCGATTCCCCATGGTTTTTTCTTGCTCGGAGGGGGATCGCGGTGGCTCAAGTGGCTAAGACACGGAGTGTTAAGTGCCTGAGACGCTGACTGGGACGTGGAAGGTCAGTGGTTTCACTTCCTGCGTACTGCAGGACAGAATGAGCTCCCGTTTTCAGCCCCAGGCCGGCCCTTCAGAGGATCCGGTCCTCGGCCCACGGCTGCCGACCATGGGCCGGAACGATTGGGGGGAGGGCTTGGTGCTGGCTCACAGCACGTTTTACCCCATTGGGGGCCAGAGTTTTGGGCATGGCCCGATTTTGGCCCAGGCTCTCAAATTAGGGCCTCTGGCCCATTACCTAGTGGGCCGTCCGGCCCACTTATTTACTGTGTCTGTCAGATAATGTTCCTGGTTGCTCTAGAGATTATCAACCTGTGGCTCGTGGGCCAGATGTGGCCCACATGCCATTTTATGTGGTCTCCCACTGCCTCCACCCCACTAGGAAGTGCCATGTGGTGGAGGAGGGGCAAAATTGCCATGCAACCCCCAAAGCTGTCTGAGGGTACACGACAGCTGGGTCAAGCTCGGCCTGTGCCCGCTGCTGTCTCGCAGCTCCCCGTTTGTCTGGAACTGCGGCTGGAGTGCGTTGGAGGTCGCCCCAGAGCTCGATTTCGGTCGCGAGCTCCGACGCCCACCGTGGGCCGGAACCCCCAGTGGGGGCGGCTCACGGGGGTGCAACTTGTGAGTATTTGGTTCAAGTCGAATGCACACACATCACAGTCCATTTCCAGCAGTGGGGGCTCAGTGCTCTTTGCCTCGCTTATTTGAGGCTGGGGGGCATCACTCGACATCCTATCCCAGTGCCCCTTGGTTGCATTCTGGCACGAGGTTGGGGGTGGGGGTTTACGCTCCCGGGGCGGTACGTGGCATCACGGGCTGTCCAGGTCCTGCTGTGTATGTCCGGCGTTCATCAGGTACCGGCAATGGCATTGCCGACGACTGGTTATTCATGGCCCCCCAGTGATCACCTGCCCCAGATCATGAAGGAAAAGATTTGGTGGGGGGGAGTACCTCCCTATGAACTGAAATCCCAATAAGGATAGGAAGTACGGACAGGAGGATAGAGACATTGTGTGGTCCCGCCGTAGTAAGCCACCACGCACTGGGGTGTCCGCCCTCGGGACAGTGCTGAGCAGCACAGGGGCTGTCTGGATCCTGCTGCATAGGCCCTTTATACAGAATGTGCAGTCCATGGCTTTGCCGATGGCTGGCTATTACTTGCCCCGGTCGATTATTGGCCGCCGACCATGAGGGGTAAGGGCTGGAGGGGGACATGTGGATGTTCTCCCTATTGAACTGCGAGCCCACTGGGGGGGAGAGAGAAGGACAGGACGGCTTAGACAAAGAGATGTCCCATCGTCGTTAGCCACCGCGCACCTTGGGGCCAACTGGTGGTCGGCATACCTTGTACGTATTGTGGTATGCCGCAGGGCTTGGACTGTTCGGGCCATCCTGATGTCGATCGGATGGGCCCATGACGGTTGGCTCATGGTGAGGAAGGTGGACGAGGGTGGCTCTATATCCCGAGGGGAGGTGGGATGAGTCCTGTCAGCAAGGGTGCTCGTGTACATCATTCCCACGGGACTGGTGCCTGGTGGTTGGCACCATGGTGGTCATGCTGAGCAGCGGGCTGTTCAGACATTGGCTCCACACAAACTGGTCGAGCGGGGGGTTCCGGCCCGCCTACTGTGTCCGGCCTGCTCAGCTGACGATGGGTGTACTAAGCACCATGGTCATTACCGACTTAGTGCCCCCCCTTTTTTGTGCTGGCCCTCGTGCCACCTCCGCGTGCCTGCGGGTTGGTGGGTCGCGGGGCAGAGGTGGGGGTCCACAGGGGCGATCAGAGCCCCGTCTGAAGCAACTAACTTTGTCATAAGCCCCCCCCCCGCCCCAATTATAGTCAGCCTGGGGGGATGTCACTCAGTTCATCCAAGACGGGATGGGGCGGGAGACCTGCTGGAGGGTTTTCAATGGGGCTTTTGTATCCATTCGGGGGGGTTGGTGGCCCCAGGATGCTACTAATCGGGTTCCCGTCCAGGGTAACGGGGAGGGGGCTCCACAGCCCACAGTTATGGAAGTTGGGGGCCATGAGAGTAGCGGGGGCCCTTCTTGGAACCACCTTTCCCTAGACGAAGGTATCCCCCATGAAGCTCATACTGAGCTAGGATAAGGGTGAATGTAATATAATCCTTCATTCAGCTCACCCTGTGGGCGTTGCGTTCAGGGATGACCTTCCTGATGACCTTGTTCGGTCAGGTACTCGTAGTTGCCTCGGCTACTATGGGTGGCGTGCTCACACAATTCTGGTGCCGTTTTGGCACGGTGGGATATGCACTCGGCTTCCGGCTTTTTGCCAGTACACCCCATGATTTAGACCTATCGGGTTTTTAGGTTTTGGGGGAATTTTAATTAGACAACGCCGATCCCTTTCTGAATGCGTTAATTCAGGTTCAGCACCCGACCGATGTGGGACTTTTACTCAGTGGGCATTGGCTCACAGGTTGGGGTCTCGGTCTCCAGTCCATTACCTCGACAACTTTTGGGTCCGGGGTTAAACGGGGCTTGGACACGTGTACGCGTCTCCTCATCATGATTCAGACACTCAGGTGGGAACTGGGTGTCCCCTTGGCGCCTGAATAGACCGAGGTCCCATGTTCTAGCATCACAATTTTTACCTCGATGCTGTCACGTGGGCATCCAGGTTAACCGGTGATACGGTGGCTTGGATGTCCATGTGCGATTTTGGCATTGATTGCCAAACATCGAGTGTGCCCTTGGGAATTGTAGTTAATTCACTGCCCCCCCCCTTGATGGGTTTGCTCTGGCTCAAATTACTCCGGGGTTTGGATGGGTATCTTATGACCTAGTGGTCTGCCTTAGATATCTAGTACGGTCAGATACCTCCGGCTCCCGGGCTGATCGCCCGGCAATCTTACCTGCCTTGCGTTTTTTCCCATTTGGAGAGCACTGATGCTATGGTGCAAGGGGTGGGCCTACTCAGTGGTCCAATTTCGGTGTGACAATGCGGTAGTGGTGAACATTGTCGACACCCAGACATGCAAATCCCCCAAGGTCATGACATTAGTCCGTCTACTCTCTTGAGAAGCCTACGCCTAATGTGCTGTTCTAGGCCAGACATGTTATGGGTATTTATAATGACATTCTGCTCCTCTCCATTACCGCAGATCACCTGGTTCTGTGCCGTACTCTGGAAGCAGAGGGATTCCACTCACCACTTTTGGCTGAGGGTTGGATGTTTGGCAAGGAGAGGGGAACCGGACATGTCGTTGGCATCTTGCACGCGTAAGGCGTATCACTCTGCATTCAGGCGTCGTGTTTGGGAGGGGTGGACACGGGAACGTGTCCGCCGCCCTTACGCGCGTCACCCCTGTTCCCAGAGTTTCTACCCACCTTGCACGAGGCTGACATTGCTTATGTACAGATAGGTGTGAGGTGGCTCTTGGCCACGCAGCTACCACGCTAGCCTTTTTTGGAGCGCTCCACATCGGTGAGTGGGTGCCAAAGTTGGTGCCAACGGTGTAAGGCGGATGTGTCTCATAGGGCACTGGAACTCGAAGATGTCTCTGTCACACATGAGTGGGCTCGAGTGGGGATGCGGTCCTCACGGGTTATTCAGCACGGTGCAGGCAGTGGTGTATACTGCTACTAGGTTTTTGAGACATCTGTCCGGTTGGTGCCCTACCTGAATGTTCGACAGTGCCTGCTGCGCGCCCCAGCCTGTTTTCTGCCACCGGGTTGGGTCTATCCTTACCTTTGTACCGTCCCTGAGGGTGACCGGTCCCGCGTTTCGCGGTGTGGTGCCCGTTTTGGCACCATTTACTTAAGATAGGCGTCGCATTGATCGCGGCTACGTTTGGGGTACTCGGAGGTGGATAGGCGTCTACGCGCAATTTCGAATATGTACGTCCCATCACTGTTTGAGTACCCAGTTATGTCCTTCACCTTTTTTCTCCTCTTTTACAGATCCTAGGGGTCTCAGCACACCGGTGGCAGGGGGTTGGTGGGCCGCAGCTATGTACACTGGGCGGCAGTATATGCTGCAGCGACAGAGAGTGGACCCCGGCTGGGCTGTGTGCATCCGCACGTCTGCTATGGTATGGTATGTGCGGCACATGGGGGCGGGAACTGTGGCCATTCCTGCTGTCTGACAGGGATGCTGGACCGCCCGATGTTTTGCAGGCGCCTCGGCGGCAGCGGTCTCATTCGGATCACTGCTGTTATTAAATTGTCGAGGGGCTGTGACCTGGCATTTTGTATCATGTATGGCTTACATATGGTCGCTATGGTCTAACATCGTGCCGAGACACCAATTTAGGGGAGACGCGGATCTCCCTAGTTTGGACTGTTCCGGCAGTCAGTGGACGGGGCTGTGGCTCTGGCCCGTGCTGAGCATGGCTGTGAGACGGCCATTGGAGTCCGGATGATCGGCTTACAAACAAATTTTGCTGGTAGGCAGGAGAAGGGGTCCACCTGTCGGTCAGAGGTATGTACCTCGTTCTGGGTGTGATGCAAGCAGGCCTGGCAACCGAGCTGACGGTCTTGGGGGGGGCGGTGAGTCATCATGGATGCCTCCCCGTGTGGCAGGTAGCACTGGTAAGGTAAATATTTATGACCCACAGGTATCCGGCAGGTTCGCAATTGACTGGACAACACTAGATAGGCACAAGTTGGTTAACGTTGTCCGGTCAACGACGAACCAGGCAGTGGGGTGATGGCACGAGCTAGGCAGCATGCATCACCCCGTGATTTTATGGATACGCGTCAGAGGGTGGGGTCAGTAGTTAGTTTATTGACTACGGTCAACAATTTGTTTGTTGCCAACAAACAAATGGATACAAATGGATACATTGTAACCAATTGCCATTGGCAATTTTGGGAGGTACCTTACCAGTGTTACTGCGGCCTGCTTACCTTAAGAATTATAATTGGTTGAGTACCAATCAAAATTTATAATTCGGACTAGGGCATGAATCAATAAATGTGGCCCAATGCCGTTATCCACTTTCACCAGTGTCTGAGTCCTTTTTTGGGGGGTGGGCCTGCAAAGAAGGCAGTGAAGGAAAATTAATTGGCATGTGTGGGAAAGGAGAAGAAAAGGGGAAAGGAAATGCACACAAAAAAGAGCCAATCACAGGAGGCACTGTGGAGAAGTTGCAAAATGCTTATGGTCAAGAAAGAGCCTGTATACTACTGAAAAGATGAGTAAAAAAAGTCCTGAGTTGTTTGAGAGAAAGGATATCTGAAACATGATCACTCCTAAAGTCTAGACAACAGAGGAGTGTTTGTCCATCCGTCCGTCCGTCCGTCCATTCAAATAGCCTGGACCCAAGTTGTATAGGGGCTTTATAGGTAACAACCAGCATTTTGAACTGGGTATAAAAACAGAATGGTAGCCAATGAAGCTGTCTTAATAAGGGAGTGACATGCTCCCTCTAACCAACATCAGTCAGCAACCTGGCTGCAACATCTTCAACTAGCTGAAATTTCTGTACACTATTCAAAGGCAGCCCCATGTGGAGCCTGTTACAATAATCTAAATAGATGTAACCAAGGCACATGTCACCATGGCCAGATTGGACATCTCAAGGAACGGGATGCAGTGGGTGAACCAGGTTTAAATGTGCAAATGCATTTCTGGCCACCACTGAAACTTGTGCCATCCAGCATTGAGTTCTGGAGCATACCCAAGCTGCAGAGCCTGACTTTTCAAACACTAGTCAAAGCATAAAACACTCTCCTTCATATCAGATGGGAAGGCAAAATAAAGGTGGGTGTCGTCAACATGTATATGAAACCTCTCCCAGTGGTTTCATATAGATATTGAATAACATGGGGGACAGAACTGAGCCCTGAGGTCAACTAGAAACTAATGGTCAGGATGCCGAAGAGGGTTTTCCCCAACACTACCTTTTCAGTTTGCCCATGTGGAAAGGATTGGAGATGCTGTAAAACAGTACCTTACCAACCCATCCAAAAAGGCACCCCAGAAGGATACCATGGTTGATGGTATTGAAAATGTTTGAGAGGACCAACCAACAGGGACAGACTCCTCCTATAGCTTCTGGTGTTCGTCATTCATCAAAGATCAAAACTGTCTCTATTCCTTAACCACATCTGAAGCCAAACTGATCTGGATCTAGATAATCTGCTTCATCCAGGAACCTCTGCAGCTGAGATGTTGCAACATACTCCAAGATCTTTCCCAAAACTGGAGTCTTGGAGACGGGCTGATAATTATCCAATAAAGCTGGATTCTAGAAAGGGTATTTTAAAAAACAAAATTCTTACTATTGTCTTTTTTAGGCATTCTGGTTTTCTGCCTTGTTGTAAGGAGGCATTTACCACTCTTCTAATCACGCTTAGCCAGTCCTCCTCTGTCAGGAAGGAAAAGGTTTCAGGACACATGTGATGGCTTTTCACTCCCCAAGGAGCCTTTAATTGTCACTGCTGCATTATGACTTGGCAATCCTGAAGCAAAATTAGGAGCTGAAAAGTGGAAGAAGGGCAAATACACATTTTAACTAATCCTTAGTCTGCCTAGTTTCAAATTACTTCATATTTTCCACACAGTAATCAATAAAATTGTGTGATCTCTAATGGAATGTAGACTCAATTTTTAATATCAAATTCTAGCTTAATATCAAATTGTAGCTTACTGGATGCACATACAGTATTTCCCTGTATAGCAGCTAATTGATCTAGGCCAGTGGGATAAGGGATAGACAAAGCAAAGAACCTGATAGACGCCACCTCTGGTGAAAGAATAATGGAACTTGTTAGAATTAACACTTTGAAACAGACTTCACAGAAATAGAGTAGAAGTTATGGGTACCAGTTGAAATGAAAAATCGATAGCTTTTTGTATCTGCCTCTGAACAGCCTGTTTGAATTCTAGGTCTTGTAAAAAGGCAAAGAGGGAAATGATAAGATTAAAAATGTGTCATGAGATGCCTTAGTTGGGAATCTTGCAATAGGAGTGTGGAGGTTTTTGCCATAGGATGTACAAGTACCAAGTAAACTTTAACTTTTCTGCATTTCATTTGCAAAAGGAACTAAGTATTTAGCAAAATGCATGTGGCCAAAGCTTTAAATTGGATGTTTGACAACACCCTAGATCAGTGATGGTGAACCTTTTAAAGAGGTAGTGCATGGGTAGGCGCCATGCATGTGCATGCACCCACATGATGTTGCCAGTGCACCTCAAGTGGCACATGCATGTCCTCATGCATGTACCTGCAGCCTCCCAGGTGGGATTTCAGCCAACCTTCTCATCTCTCAATTGGTGGAAGAAGAAGGGTGGGTGGGGAAGTGGTGTTGCCATTGGCACCAGCAGTGCAGGGTGGCATGGTGTGGGGTGGTGCAGGGCAGGGCTTGCCCACGATGGTGTACATGCCAAAAGAAAGGGCTCTGCATCCCACCTCTGGCACAGGTTTGCCAACACTGCCCTAGATGGTAAACTATGCCCATTGCTTTAAAGAAATGATTGATCACAGAGAATGCTTCACTCATCCATGTGGTAAACACTGATATTTAAAATGAAAACTATATGTTAAGATCTGATAGGATTGTGATGTCCTGTAGGTATTGTGTAAGATGCATGAAGCTATATCTTTAAGAGATCCTTCAGCATAGCACCCAGCTGTAACCACTGAGTGGGTGACTGAGCAAATTGTCAAGTATAAATCTAGGCTTCTCAGAAGCCACTTTGCTTTTAGCCATAGGCTTCTATGCCAAAAGCTTCAATGCCAAAACTCTTGCTAGCCATACTGCCTTCTTGCCAAAACTGCTTCTGCAAGGCTTGCACAATTATGTAAATAATGTAACTTTTGAACATGAATTGCCACTAGTTAAAAAAAATCCATAGGCATTACCTGGAGTTATTATATTACTAAGTATGCAGCAGGTAATGTCTACAGAAATTTCTTAACCTACTGCAATTCACTTCCATATGCCATTCTGTTTGCATATCTGCACAGCAGGATTTCAGTCACTGTGTGTGTGTGTGTGTGTGTGTGTTCTCCTGAATACATTTACTAAATGCAAGGCATATCATGCCACTGGCTACTATACTGATTCTAATATTTCTGTCAATTCTGTTATGTTCCTCCTCTGCCGAGATCCTAGTTTTCACATTCTTACAGCTCATTATCATTCCTAGTTCCACTTCTGAGGTAGTTCATGGCAAGATATTTGCAATGGGTCATGCTCCTTGAACACAACAACTAATTTCTCCTTACCAGGGCTGTTGCCACTTATATGCTGGTCTTTCCTTCTTGGCCATGTGTTGTGTATAGAATGTAACTGCTGTAATGTGCCTTTAAGTCAAGTTAACCGTACGAATGAGTGAATGTAACAATCCTTATCATGTATAAGAAACAATGTAACCAACCGCACTGGGACGTGAGCTAGTGAACACTAGGGGCAGTAGTGAGCATCCAGCTCACATGGTACAAATTCTCCAAATACCCACAGCCGTGGGAAAGATTCCCGCCACAACCTCACCTGGACAAGAAGGGCGTGACTAAGGGTGATGTCACACAGACAGTAGGCAATGAGCTACCGAGGAGCCACATTCTAATGTATAGCCACCGTATAAAATGAGCTGTTTGTCCACCATTTCCACATGTTTGTTCTGGAGTCCATGCAATAAAGATGTGTTAAGCCTAACTGCGGCTGTTCCTATTGTCTTGGTTTCCAAACACTAAACCATGTTTTCAGTATCACTCAAAGGAAGAGCTCAAGCAGTGGAGACCTAACTTGCTCTTCTCACTGCTTCCCCACTTGGAATCTTGACTTGATCATTCAGCAGTAACTAAGACAAGAAGCAACATGTCATGGAAAGACCACTGGCTGGCAACAAGGCTACTACTGGATGTGAGCCATGGCCAGACTTGATACCCAACTTTTGCCACCTTTTCCAAAGTGTGGAATACTGTTATTGTTTTTGAAGTAGTGGGGTTGAAGGGTAGTAATGGAGTGGCTAGAAGCATTGTGACCCTCTTCAGTAACAGCCGGTTTCATAGATCTCTGGAGGAATTGTATGGCATAATGTCTTTTGGACATAAGATAAATTCAGGTGCTCTTGAGAAGGATGGAGGTTGTTTTTTCTCCATTGTTGCCATGTCTGGTGCCTCGTTTCACCTCCAAGGAACGCAGCAACAAGGAGAAGCAATTGAGGGCAGGCAGGCAGATTGGGAAGGAAAAATAATCAAAAAGTCTTAGAGGCATTAGCTTCATTTTCAGGGTCATAACCACAATATGGAACTATTAACAGAAATGATTCAGATTAACAAGAAACAAATAAATGTAACTGTACAGATAAAACATTCTAACAGGTGTCACTAGCTACTGTCAATCCACTGTGTAGAGACAAACCAGCAGCAGGAAGAACCCTGAATCTGTGCCAGATCTCATTTACAATTGGCACTATCCATGCAAATTGCTTCGAAGCATATGATCCATTTTTTGTTAACAAAATCTCTGTGAATCTTGGATGCTGCAAGTTGCATTTGGATGCAAAACAAATTTCTTGGTGACTTTTTTGTCTGAGCCATTTAATCTGAACCATTATAGGACAGTCAAATAGCATATGACGATTTTAAAATTTGTTCTGGGCATACATGGATGACTAGTTAAAGGCTTGTGCCTTATTCTGTCCACACAATACCAGTCTTCAGAAGTAAAATGAGCCTATCTCTCTGCAGAGACCATGTTTTGCACTGATCGAAAGTGAAAAGCAGTAAATGCTTCATTGATTTTCCCAGTACTCCAGTTAATTTAAATAGCTTTGATAGCCAATATGACTTCTGATGATGCTGTAATGAGGAGATACATTAGAGCAAGTCATCTTGTTGGGCTAGTTTTGGTGCTAGCATAATCGAGTCTGTTCTTTAGGAAGTAATTGCAAGCACACTGGGGAAAATCAGACCAAGGTGATGAATGACATTGGAAGGATACCTTATACTTGACTAAGGGTATGGTCAACAGGTGGAATAATTTGCTTATACTTTCCCAGGGACAAACTGGCACTCATCCAAATTAGAAAAGTCTAATGACTGGTTAGAATCAGCTTTGGGCTTTTCCACATAATCTTTTGTCTGCAACTTGTTTTTAGATGTTCAAGTTGTATCTATAAATGTGGTCTCCAGTTTAATCAAATTCAAATGTTTCATTGCTTTATCTCCAAATCTGCAATCAGCAGCCTTATTGCATTCTCTTTTTTCTTAATATCTACCAGAGTGATTATGTTTTAGCTTCCTACCACCAGTTTTTCAATGTTATATGATTGATTGTTTTTTATTGTTATGACTCATTATGTTTTTACTATACCTGTTTTCAGCTATTTGTAGTTTGGGCTCCCTTAGAAAGACATCATAAGAAACACACATTCAGTGTGACATGTGGCATAATTTTAGAAATCAAGCCTCAGAGGTAAGGAGCAGTTACAGAAGGCTTAGTCTCCTAATTCTTGAACATAGTCAACTCTTCAGATACTGGATTCATTCATGATATGGAAGATTGTCATTCTTCCTTTAAGTTTTCCAGAATGTGATAAATTAGATGCCATTTATTTTTCTGATTCTGGAAATACATCATCACTTGGGGAATCTATGAAGATTTTGACTTAATGACTTCTGTATTGGCTCAAGTGGCTAAGACGCTGACTAGGAGGCGGTAGGTCAGCAGTTCGATTCCCGAGTACTGCAGGATGGAATGAGCTCCCATCTTTGTCCCTGCTCCTGCCAATCTAGCAGTTTGAAAGCAAGAAATTGCAAGTAGATAAATAGGGACCACTTTGGTGGGAAGGTAACAGTGTTCCGTGCTCTCCGGTGTCTAGTCAGGACCACATGACCACGGAAATGTCTGCAAAAGCAGACAGCGCTGGCTCTTCAGCTTTGAAACAGAGATGAGCACTGAATCCTAGAGTCGGATACAACTGGCTTTCGAGCAAGGGAAACCTTTACCTTTACCTATATTGGTCTTACACACTAAATTCTCAGCAATGCACAATTCCAGGAACGGAAAGATCTGTTTGTACTTTGTATGACCAGCAAGAACCCATTTGTCTTTCTGAAGTTCTTATTTTAGATGAGTAGTAGTACCTACATTAGCTGTCTTTGCACTGCATGAAGGCTTAGTACAACCCCCAGCACCCCCGCTAAAAATGTCCCCTTGTAGCCTCTGATGCTTGAGCTGGAATTTTGACATATTTTAAGGGAAACCAGGACCCCTCAAAATTTAAAATAATGACTACTAGATGATACAAGGGAACAAAATCAGTTTTAACAATATAAGAAAAATGAAGGATTATGGAAGTAGGTGTAGCCCTCCAAAGTCCAGGTATGGGCATGCGTGGTCCCTGGATATTTAGTGGTTGCCTACCTCTGTTTCACAGTTATTGGTGCTAAGATCATTCTGTACATAAAAAAGTAAATTTTCTTGATTTTGATCAGTACTGCACAGTAGTCTAATTTCAAGAAACCAATGGCTTTGGCCAATAGAGAACACTGTCAGTGGGAACAGAATACATTGAACAATTTAGGATTTAAATTTTCAACTGTTGATTTAAAACTACAAAGAGAGATTTCACTTTTACCAACTTTCTTTCACTTTTACCAACGTTGTCAAGAAAAGCTTTCTCATCTAAGCTATCATTTACTTTAAACGAGAACATTATTGACTGTGGGTAGATTATCACAACACTAAATTGAAGCATGGCAGTTTATTCAAGGCTCCAAATCATTGCAAAAAGGCATACAATCCTTACTGCATACCAGGAGGTTAAATGATTTTTCTCTATATACCAGCAGCTAGTTTTAGAAGGCAAGGAGGGGGAGGAAACAGGAGACACACAATTCACAGAAAATTACTATGCAACTTGACAGGAACCAATGATTATGTCACAGTTGAGCAAAGGCCAATAGCTGGCCTGAGGAAATTGTCATGATGAGATTTTACCAGTTGAGGAAGAAATGGCATGCAAAGGCTTGTTCTTATCAACAAATCCATTTTCCAAGATATGCAAGTGAAGTTTAGGCTCTTTATTTCTCAGTCCTCCTTTGACAAATCATCTATCAATGAACACTCAAGGATCTTTTCCTAGCGGAGAGAAAAAAGACAATTTGGTGTCCATATTACATAGGAGCTATATTCACCCCATGGTGTGTTTGTTAAACAGGGCCATGAAAGTCATAAAAGAAAAGAAAAAAAATGAACACAAACATATGATAGAAATAAGATTCCAAAAAACAAAAGGGGTGAAATAAATAATATTCATCAAAAAAAGTCAAGCATGTGGAAGCTTTGATCAATGCTGGTAGTGTGGTGGACGGAAAGGAATGGAGTCTTGGTAGTAGGGAGTTGGCGGTGGAGGGGCGCGGGGGTATCTTCAAGACCTTAAACTAGGCAGCAATACATTTTGGACAGTATCTTACATCTGAAACACTTTTTTGCCCTTCACTCTTCAGTAGGGAGAATTGGTCTACCTCAAAGACCAACACATTCCGGTCTAGGGATTAGCAACTGCTGGTTTCTTATCAGCAAGTATACAATCCTTTCAGATAGCTTCAGATTCTTATAGCTACTCAAGTGCTTATGTGACCTGTCAGGGCATTCTGAAGGTGGGGGGAAGGAAATCTAGCAGAAGAACTAACTACATCCCAAGTACTCTTCATATAGGCACTGCTATTATCAGTTCAGTAAACACCACACAGTTAAATGCCACTTTGGGGGCTCAAGACTGTACATACAAACATCCTTAAGTTGTGGTTGCAATAAATTCTGCATAGACGTTGTGTCTGAAAGTTTAAATTCCACAAAAAGAAGAGTATAAGATGGGTCACGATTTGTAGAAGAAGAATTAACACTCCATGAAGAACATTTTAGCTTTATTATTTTATTGTTTTAAAAATACCTTTCCGACATCATTTTATCTAATAATAATTCAAGGGGCCCATACTTATATGAATGTAGCCAAACAGCAAGACACAAGAGTATCAGCAAAATTAGGGCGATACTGAGGTCTGCATTGGTATGAAATAATCCAGACTGGTCAGTGGTACCTATGTTGACACACAGAGAGAAATGGACAATTGGGTAGAAAGAATAATAGAATGAAGCAGTTAAAGAAAGAAAAAGGACCAAACGCTCATTGGCTAGATCAGCCATTTTCTGTTTCACACTGAGAAACTATTTCAAAATATCCTTGGGATGATAGTAAAAACAGTCCATAGAAATTTTGTGAAAAAACAAAGCTCTCAATGAAGGTAGAAATTGGCACAACTGTTTCACCACCATCAAAGAGTGGGAAACAAAAACACAGAATTAAACGTGATTAGACAGGCATTTGTCCCATTGTTTGTTCTGCTACACACACACACACACTACTACCACCACCACCACCACCACTTTTCTGGGTCAGAGGCTACTCTTTTTTGTATGTGGGGGGGTGGGGGTGGGGAGTGGGGGTTAGGTTTGCTCCATTTTGGGTTGTTTCCAGCATGTGGGTTCAGTGGAAATTAACCAAAACAGAGCTTGTAACTTTACCTTCCTCTTTCAATTTTCCTTATCATTAAGCATCTCAAGAAGACAACTTAGCCACTTCATGATATTGGGAAATTAAACACTTGCTCTGCTCTATGGAAGAGCTCTGCTCAGTGGAGAAGCAGAGGACACAAACTTTTAAAAACCTATATTAGCAGTTTTGATGTACTGCATCACTTAGAAAACATTTTAAAAAATGAAAGCTTCCTTCTGGGAGAAGACAAAAGGGGGCAAGAAGCGATTTTTGTCTTTGCTTTCTTAAAGCAGCTGTATCA
Organism: Bradypodion pumilum; assembly: GCA_035047305.1. Lineage (NCBI taxonomy): Eukaryota > Metazoa > Chordata > Lepidosauria > Squamata > Chamaeleonidae > Bradypodion > Bradypodion pumilum. Next base: position 173,408,714 of record JAWDJD010000001.1, on the reverse strand, counting down.
AATAGGGTTGCTTGAGGACATACAGTAGAACCTTGGATAAAGTCCAAGCTCCATTCCACAAGTTTGGACATTATCCGATTTTGGACTTTATCCAAATCAAATGGGCGATGCATCAGATAACGTCCAAAAATGGACTTTATCTGAGGTTCCTATACCAAATAGCTTGGATAACGTCCATTTTTTTAGTGATTTTGGACTTTATACGATGCATCACGTGTGCATGAAAACCGCGACTTTATCTGAATCAGACTTTATCCGAATCGGACTTTATCCAAGGTACCACTGTACCAGATTTCTACCAACCTTAAGTGATTGAATTTAGTTTGAACCAACCCACTCCAAATCAGCCTGTGTGGTGACTGGAAATTTGAACAAATCTGTATTTTGCATTATCATTTTGTTTTCTTTACAGCTAGCGATGAGCATTTTGGAGAACATTTCCTTCACCTTTTCCTTCTGGATGGAAGACCAACAGCTCAGTTTGGTTGTGGTGCTTCCACGAAGGTTTTGACAGTGACTGCCAACCACTCTATTAGCAGAGATGCCCTTGTGCCTCTCACAATAAGGTATGGGTTTCCTTTTGTTTCATTGAAAGGGAGACTTTTGTGATGTCTACTTCTTCATTTTGGCAATGAAAACTGTAAAACAGGAACAAGATGTAAGGATTGGGTAAGATCTTCTTTGGAACAGCTACCATTTTCTTTGAGAAGGGGCCATAGTTTAGTGGTAAACTACATGATGTGAATGCAAGATGTTCCAGGTTCAGAACTTTGTAGAAATGAGAGGGTAACCTGAAATATTTTCTGCTGTATTTCTGAACGTTTTTTAGACAGTTTGTCCCGTAACAGTAACTGCCTTGGAGTGCTCAGCTTGCATCCTTTTTATGTTCATGTACCTGGGCAAGCAAGTGGTTTGACTACCGTTGTGAATAATCATACCCATTCTTCTTCTTCTTCTTTTTTAAAAAGTTTATTTTATTTTTAATTTTAAAACAATAAAAATACAATAATCAATCATACTATTCATACAACTAACAACAATGACAAGTATGATAAAAACACTTGAAAAATTACAATTGCATTAACTACTAAGTGCACCCACCACCTATGGGGCATTACAAATATAATAAATAACTATCTATATCTATATCTATATCTATATCTATATCTATATCTATATCTATATCTATATCTATATCTATATCTATATCTATATCTATATCTATATCTATATCTATATCCATATCCATATCCATATCCATATCCATATCCCCATCCATCCATCCATCCATCCAGAGAGAGAGAGAGAGAGAGAGATTTGTCCCAGTCCCATTCCTTTCAATTTAACTAAAACATACTCAACAAACTCTCCCCAAATCTATTTAAAAGCATTTTTGTTAGTCCTTTCTTTAACATGCTCACCTCTGAAGGTGAGAGGTTAGATGAATTATCCTCTGATCTGAGGATAAGATTTGGTTGGGGATAAAGGTGACCAGGGGTGTGCTGGCTATGCAAAAATGGTGCTGGACAAAGAGTGCACTGGACAGGGAATGTGTGTGTGTGTGTGTGCACGCACACACACATGCTAGGGGCCTGGGGGTGCCCCGGGGCGAGTCCCAGTACCCAGGTGGGCCAGCCCACCACTGAAGCTGACCCTATTCCTCTTATTGTGATGCCAGGCCTCCTTGTTTGGCAGGAAATATAGGAGGGGGAAGGAGTCTGGCATTGCCAAAAAGAAGAAGAAGAAATGATTACACAGATTTTCATCAAATGGTGTATGCTAATTCATATGTATGGATGCAAAATTCAAAATTATTTTTATAATTGAAATGGAATTGCTGTGCATTTCACTTGGGTGGTGAAGACTGTGAGTATGCAACCTGAGTGCTTCCTGAGCCCAGGTACTCATAATTTTAGTTTTCCTGATGTCTTTCCTTCTCAAAGGTGTAGTGATGACTTTGGAGGTGCAGGTATTCATTGTGATAGTCCAAACAACCCCCACCTGTTGGCTAAATCAAGGCACAAAGATTTAGGGCCAAGTTTCCCTAAATGCCTAGTTCTTATTTGCCCATTCAGGATCAAACCTCTCTCCGATACTTTGCATTATAGCCCAAATAGCTTGCAATGCTATACTGTTCCTGAGAAAATCCAACTCTGTCTCAATTACCGTGAGGGCTGCAAGACAAGTTCAAAGATGAATAGGAAGTCTGAGTTGGGTGATGGCCAATGCCATAGATCCTGGTGATCAGAAAGCCCTGGAGGTTTAATCCTGTGAGCCCTGCCTCCACTGGTTTATTGTCTTTAAACGCAACTTAGGCTGGACTGTCCTTCATATGGAGAACACTTTCAAAAGGAACATTGCTCTCTGGCCAGTCTTTCAAATGGAGACCCATGCTTCCTTTTTATAAAAGGACTAGCAGATTTTGGCCGGCGGTGCCGGGCTGTTTTCAATGGTGTTTGTATTTATTTATTTTTGTTAATGCTTGTAAAGGAGAGGCTAGTCTATATTTGAAATTTTTAATATGTTTATTTATTTATTTATTTATTTATTTATTTATTCATTCATTCATTCATTCATTCATTCATTCATTCATTCATTCATTCATTTATTTATTTATTTATTTATTTATTTATTTATTTATTTATTTATTTATTTATTTATTTATTTATTTATTGCCGGGCTGTTATAAACTGTGATTAGTTGTGTTTAGATGTTTTGGGTTTGTATTTTAGTGAAAATTCAGTACAGGATTTTTGAAAAGTTTTTATTTTATTTTATTGTCATATGTTTTTGATTTGTGTTAAATAGTGATTTTGTGTTATTTTGTTGACTTGTTTTTACTGTTGGGGCCTTTTGTTTGGGCCTGTTGTGTCTTTGTGAATTGTTTTTACTTTTGTGGCCAGCAGGTGGTGCTGGTAAGGTGTTTTCTTGTATTTTGACTGTTTTTTCTCTCGTGGCCTCTGGGTGGAGCTTTGTCTGGTAAGTATTCTCTTTCTTTATTCATTTCGTTTCCGGCCATCGTGGAGTGAGGATGTCTGCTGGTAAGTTCCCTTGTTTTATTTATTTTGTGTGTGTGTGTGGGGGGGGGGGTGTTTGGATTTTGTGTTGTTTTGGTGGGTTTTTTGTTGTTTTTGTAGTGTTTGGCTGGGTGCTGTTTGTTTTTTGTTATTTTTGTGTGCGTTTAATTTGTATGTTTTTTGGTGTTTTTTTGTTTGTTTTTGTTTGTTTTTGTTTGTTTTTGATTGCTGTTTTTTTAAGGGGGTCTTTCCTTCCTGCGGGCTGGGCTCGATGCCTGGCCCATGGAAAGGAAGGGCCGGGGCCGGGGGGGTCTTTCCTTTCCGTGGGCCGGGCTCAATGCCTGGCCCGTGGAAAGGAAAGGCAGCGGCCGGGGGGGGGACTTTCCTTTCCTTGGGCCGGGCTCGATGCCTGGCCTGTGGGAAGGAAAGGCAGCGGTGGGGGGATCTTTCCTTTTCCACAGGCCTGGCTCAATGCCTGGCCCGTGGAAAGGAAAGGCAGTGGCGGGGGGTCTTTCCTTTCCGCGGGCCGGGCTTGATGGCTGGCCCGTGGAAAGGAAGGGCAGCGGTGGGTGGGGGGGTCTTTCTTTCCTGGGCTGGGCTCGATGCCTGGCCCGTGGAAAGGAAGGGCAGCAGCGGCAGGGGGTTTCCTTACCGCGGCCTGTGTTGCTGTGATGCGCTTCATTTTTTACTTTTATTTTTCGCGCACCAGCTTCCTCAGTGTTCTGCGCGCTCATGGCACACAGGACGCTGGGGCTTGTAGTTTGCCGTGTGCAATTTCAGTTTGTGCAGCGGTTTTTTTCCTGTGGGTTCTTTTTGATTGGCTACGGCACCTTTCCGAACGTTCCTTTTGCTCACACCGCTCAGCCTGATTGGCTCTGGTGCGGCGCAGCACAAGGAGCATTGGGAATTGAAGTTCCCTTTTTTTGTTTGCGTCCGGGGGACTCCTGCCCCACTGGCGCAAAATTCAACCCAACAGTTACCTGCGAACCCCGGTCGGGCGAGTGCACGGAGGCTCAGACAGGGCTAGTGGGGCCTGGCTAAACATCCTTTGTCACATTCCAACGGTTAACGCACAGATTTATAGGTATAGATATACATTGTAACTGTTCTAGTTGGGACCTAGTCCCAGTGTTTTAAGAATACATGACATATTTGGGGATTTTGCTTAAGACTACAAAGGCTAATCTATGTTAGAATTATGCACTATCAGTCTGTAAGTATGTGTCTGATTTTAGACAAATCCAGTGTGTTAATATGTCAGTTAATACAAACAGCTGGGAGGGGAGGTTCCTCTTCATTTGTATCGCATTTTCTTTCTTCTTGGTTTTCTGGTTCTTTTGTTGTGGTGGTGGTTGTTAAAAATTGAATTTCAAATATCTTAGAACTATCCCCACAAACCCACATCAAAATATAGCAGTTAGTCTTTAAGGTGCCACTACATCTTTGTCTTTTGTGTTCTTTTTTCTGCTGTCCTGCTTCTCCTGTGATGTACTTGCATATGCTAACATGAATACCATTTCAAACACTTCAACTGGAAATCTCTCTGTGACATTTCCAAAGCAAGGGGTGTGGGTGCTTCTATTTTGTTTAATCTCAATTACATGTTGACTAGCTCATTGCATTGACTTTGCCACCTGAGGCCGCACAATCCCTGAGCCATATAACTGAAATATTAAAGTGATTTACTGATTTTTCAGAAGGCAGCCATAGATCATAGTTATACATTCAGTGAGATTGCATTGAAGATTGTGACATTCAAACATCACAACCAGATGCTCACTGTTCAGTTTCACACTTCACCATTTATAATGTCAGGCATTCACAGATTTACTCCATATGATGTTGCTATGTAAGGATAGCAATGATAGCTATTTACATGTACTTGGTGGGTTTTTTCATGTACTGTACATGGATTTATTGATATTCAGTGTCATCGTGTTTTCAGAAATAAATTCCACATGGGCAACTCTGCGCTTTGAGGGGGATTTATACCTTTTGGGTATGATGAGTTGGTGTTTGTTTGTTTGTTTTTTGTTTTTGTTTGTTTGTTTGAAAAGGCACAATTTATCCTTCACTGAGCAACAAGAAATATATAATCCTTCAGCAGTCATATTTAATCCATGGCCAAAGAAAAATGTGAATATGATGTTGCCTTTATGAGTTCTCTCGGTGCAGGGTGCTTTAAGCTGAAAAACATGCATGTATGAGATAACTGTTTATATTTCTTTCACAACTAGCACTTGAATAATAGATAGTTCTCTTTTCTCTGCTTCCGCTAGTATTGCCAAGAGCTAGGAAGCAGCCAAGGACTGATTAAAATAGAATGTTTGCTCATAATTCCAGCAAACGTGGAGGGAAGAAATGCCTCCTAGATGGTTTGCCCCAATCACCTTCTGAGAAGCACAGTCAGCTGCTTCATGTTTTAGAACTCAGCCACAGGGAATGGTTTCTCAACTTTCATATCTTCCCTCTGTCCACATGATGCAAGGTTGAAACTGCTGTCAATAGGGGCTAACCAGTGTTGGGCACCAGTGTTGCCCTAACCAGTGTTGCCCTAATCAGGCATACCGGTAGCAGAAATTTCTGGTGGCCATGCCCACTGGCCTCCATGTGCATGTGCACCTCCAGAACTCTGAAAAACCCTTGGCTTGGCTTGGTGCGCAAGATCTGTCTCAGTACATGTGTGCTGAGATCTGTCTCAGCACAAACAAAAGATCACAAGGAGGCCTCTCCCCGTGCTCTCAGGCATGGGCGGCTGCAAAGTTCAGCGCTCATGCACTGAGGCAGATCTCCATGCAAACTGTAAAAAACCAAGCCAAGCCGAGGTTTTTTTAGTGCCAGTGAGCTGAGCGCAGCAGGGAGCACCGGTGGTAGCAGGGGAGCGTTCCAACGGGCGTCCCAACCAGCCCGGAGGTGGAGGCAGCGACTGAATTGGCAGCTGCAAACGCAACCCACATCCCTCAAAATTTCCTTTGGCCTGGCATGCTGAGGCTGGGGCGGCCATGCCAGAACCTCCTGCCCCTGCTGGGACCACCACTAGATCCTCCACCTGGGTAGAGTCCTTAGCAGACACCAGTAAGTCCCTTGCAAAAGTATATATACTAATACCTCATACAACGTCCAAACTTGGTTCCATAAGTTTGGACGTTGTATGAATTCCGACTTTGTATGAGGCATGCAAAATCTTATCCGCGATGCCTCATACAACGTCCAAATTATTGCCACTGATGCTTTGTATAACGTCGTTCCCCTGGTGAGAGCGGGGAGGTGGGGGGCTAAAGTCTGGCCTCAGCTGTGAGGCGGCCAGAGAAGCAACTGTGGGAGAATCCCCCAAAATATCCAAGCAGCCCCGAGCACCCTCGCCCGAGGACAGGAGGAATGGGGCGAGGAGGAGGAATGGCGCTTCCGGGGCGGCGGCGGGAGACCCACTGTGAGGCGGCCAGAGAAGCGACCATGGGGGAATCCCCCAAAATATCCAAGCGGCCCCGAGCACCCTCGCCTGAGGACAGGAGGAATGGGGCAAGAAGGAGGAATGGCACTTCTGGGGCGGCAGCGGGAGACCCGACAAGTCTCCTCTTCACGCACTGGTTGCTTCTCTTGCTCCCACCGGCGAGTCTCGCTCCCACCTACCCACTCTCAACCAAGGGTCGCTTCCCTGGTGAGAGCGGGGAAGGGAAGCAAGAGGCAGCGTGGCGCATAAGAAGACCAGCCACGCTGGAGTCTCGCTTCTCTTCCCCGCTCTCAACCAAGGGATACTTCCCTGGCGAGGGCGGGGAAGCGATCGAGACTCTGGTGTGGCTGTCTTCTTATGCGCCACGCTGCCCACCTCACAACTGAAGCCAGTCTCCCTTCCCTTCCCTGCTCTCGCCAGGGAAGCGTCCCTTGGAGACTGGTCTTTTCTGTGGATGAGGCAGAGCACTCCCCGCAGCACCTGGACGCTGGGAGCACCATCACCGCCAGTGTCCTGCCCCCCCTCGGCGGGGGATTTTAAAAAAGACCTTTCATCGCTGCTACTTTTGCCGCTGCTCTTGCAGCTGTGTGTTTTTTGTACTTTTGTATTGCTATTTTATTATTGCTGTAATACTATGTACTGCTATGTAACCTTGGATGTTTTTATGGTAAAATTGTATTTTTGCCTTGCATTATTATAACATTGTATTGGTCTATGTTCTATTTTTTTGTATATTGTGAACCGCTTTGGGTAGTCCACAAGATGAGGAAAGCAGTATACAAAAATAAGTTCAAATCAAATCAAATTGTTAGGGAGGTTAAGATCCTCAGCAGTTTGAGACCCAAGTACTGCACAATGGAATGAACTCCCATCTCAGTCCCAGCTCCTGCCAACCTAGCAGTTTGAAAGCAAGAAATTGCAAGTAGATAAATAGGGACCACTATGGTGGGAACGTAAACAGCATTGCGTGCACTCCGGCATCTAGAAATGCATGCCACATGACCACGGAAAACAGGACTGGCTCTTTGACTATAAACAGAGATGAGCACTAAACCCTAGAGTTGGATACAACTGGCTTTTGAGCAAGGGCAACCTTTACCTTTACCTAATAACAGAAAATCCGTGATCGGTATTCAAATTTGCTGTGAAATTTGGTCCTGTTTAGTTGAAAGTGATTAGCAAAGGCAAATGTCACTTTTGCTCAAAAAGCCAGTCATATCTGAACTCTAGGGTGCAGTGCTCATCTCCATTTACAGCCAAAGAACCAGTGCTGTGTTTGCAGATGTTTTCATGGCCATGTGGCAGGCATGACTAGATCGACTACCCAGTCGCATGGCCACACCCACAAAGTAGGCTCTGACCACAGTGTGGTTGTAAAAAAATGTGGTGCCCATCACTGGGGCTAACGGTATGATCAGGCATGCATTTAAACTGTTTGGACCACTTCGGGAGTTGGTTTGCTGTTTTTGGCAGCAATCACGCAAATTAATCATTGGAGCTCTGTCTAGCCAGGTTATTCTGCTATGGTAATAAAGTAGACCATACTGCCAGCGACTCACTGCCAAGAGTCAGGCGGCAGTTAACTAACCTGACAACCCTAAGGACTAATTGCCTTGGTTGGTGAAGTCCACAGGGAAGGATGATGGTCCCCAAGTGGATTAAATCCCACTTGAATCCATCTTGGTGGAGGGCAGCAACTTCATCAGTACTGGCCTGGGACTGATGAGGACTTTGCTTTCCAAAAGGACTCAGGACCAGAAAGTGACTTGCAGAACTGGATCAGTGGTATGGGTGTCATGCTGTGATGCAGTCGGCAGATGAAAGGCCACTGCATTATATTTTCAGGACAGTCTTCATGGCTGATCGCTCTGAGGATTGCCAATATTTAGATTCAGATGCAGCAGCAGCAAAAGAAGAAGAATCATTGGTGCAAACCAAATAATCCCCAGAGCGCCTCCACCTTCCCTTTTCTGAGTCTATGTTAGGGGCTTCAATGTTTTTGATGTGGGTAAGATTCCTCCATTTCCATTGGATGTGATTGCTGAAAATGGGCCAACATTGACCTTTTCATCTACTTTGCCAATATAATGAATTGGCTTAAGAAGAGAGCAACTCCATAATATTGACAAATTAATTTCCATGGCTTGGTGGAGAGGGAAAGGATGTGGTTCTTTTTCAAATTAGGGCACCGAAACATCACTGCATCACTTTAAAACCTAAGACTAATGGAAAGCAAATGTATATTAGGACAGCAAATGTGTGTTTTGACAGCAGGCTGCTCTGTGCTGTGTTGCATATTCAAAGTCATATCAGCTGATTTGGATCCAAGCAACCATGAGCAGAAGGCAAACCATTGCTACTGTTGTTCCATTAACATTGGCAAAAGACCTTGCATAAACATTTATGCAGCACAAAAATGGGTAGGTTTTGTTTGATCACATCAGAGTTAATTTCACCATTTGCATGCGACCCCACTAACCACACAGAAAGGCTCCACTGGATTCATCACACCTCCCAAAATATCCCATGGCAAAGTTGTGTAAGGAATTCAAAAAGCCACTTTTCTGGGCACTCTTGAACATCACATTCAATGCTACAGGCTAGCACAGAGCAGTGAAACAAAACAGCAGCTGTTGCACGTGTGAGTACATAAACAATTTTGATGCAGTGTAGAAGCAAAATATGGAAGGTTTTTTTAGGAGCAAGAATCCTCTTGTGACATCAATTGATGATTGTTTTGAATATACACATTTCTTTGACAAAGAAACAGCTTTCCAGTTCTTGAAGAATAGCTGTGTTAGTCTGTTACATCAAAAAGCAAGATTCTTGTTGCATGTTAAAAATTGGCAAGTTCTTTTTGCCAAGAACTTTGCTGGTCTTTAGTACACTTCTTTTGGATTTACAATATTTTGCCGCATTTAATAGGCAGGTGTTTGGTTAGAAGAATGAAAACTGTGGAGTGATAGAGGATAGAAATGCAAAAAGTAGAAAAATTAATGATTATTTCAAAAACAGTCATCAATCAATAGTAGTTGGGTGTTAACCCGACCATCCTAGTTATACTAAAATATTTTGTAATAATGATGAAATATTTAATCTGTATCTGTGAATAAAATCACTCCTTATACTTTCCAGATGATTCCTGCAATATGACCTTACTTGTCCCTGCCTCCTCCCCCCAGAAATTACTTTTGGGGGGGGGGGGTGTTCTGAGAGATTCTCATAGATTGGTAAGAGTTTTCTGCCATCAGTAGAAACTCATACCTAACATAGAATCAATGAGAATATAAACAGAATTCTTAGGACATGATAAAATGAAATTATTCACTTATGTGTCATAGAAATATATGCAGCAACATTACATGGCTTTTCCCTACAACATTCAAAAACAAAGCAATCACACTTATATACTGCCCCATGGTGATTAGTGCTCTCTCTGGGCGGTTCACAAGTTAAATAGCATTTTGCCCCCATCATGCTGAGTACTCATTTTACTGACCTTGGAAGGATGGAAGGCTGAATCAACTTTGATCCCAGGTCAGGACTGAACACATAACCTTTTGGTTGCAGAACAGCAGTTTAACCACTGCACCACCAAGGCTTTAGATAGAAGATAGTTGTTGGCCTAAGGAAAGCAAGTAAGCTTTGAGGTCAAGAAGAGACATGCACCAATCAATCTACTCATTCTTTCAGATCAGTATTAACTGTGTAAACAATGTCTAGGATAACATATACAGGGGAGGAGGGTGCAGCTATTAATGCACCTTCTTTGCAACACACTAATAATCCCTATTTGCATAATATGCATGTTTGCTAATTAGCTTGTCCACATCTGGAACACTGGAATATGACAACCCTATGTAAATAGCTCTTACTTGTCTTCATTTCATTTCGTTTCATTTCATTTCATTCATTCACTCATTCATTTAAAAAACCTGTATAGATTTAGAGATATATTATGACTATTTTCCCCTTGACCACTAAGGGCTTTCTCATCAAATTGTTTATGATCCCAGAAATTTGTTTTAGGTATGCACTACCTGCAGATCTGAAATCCCTTTGATTCATGGACTCTTTAAATTCTTATTTGTTTAGGTGAACTATCTTAATATACAAAACTGTAAACATAATCTAGCATTTCCTCTGCAAGGTAGGAAAATCATGACACTAGTCTCAAAGCTTCAGTTTGTGACAGGATCATTTTTTCTTCTGAGGTTATCACCAAGCAGCATCCACTTAGGTCAACTGTGATTTGTAAACATCCACCATCTTGCTTGACACTTCTCATGGCAACCTAAATTTTGAATATATCTTTGACCTGTGATCCTAACTCAATCTTGGCTGTCATTGCCATAACATCTACTTTAGTGCCAGCTACGGTAGCTTTATTTACTGTCCAAATTGCTTTGTGATTGATGTTGGAATCATCTCTAATCAACTTCTCAACTACAACAAACATTTTGCTCAGAAGTGGAGTCATAGACAACTCCCCACAAGTAAAATCTGGCATATTATTTGATCTTCTGTGAATAACAACGTTATCTTCAGGAACAATCAGTCCCATCCCATCAATACTGACATTGTCAAACTATTTCTGACTTCATAGTACACTCAGTACTCCCCTTCAAGACATTCTATCTGGGATTTAGATTACAATCCTTTCTGCAGACATTACCCCTCATACTTCCTATTTTACACATGGGAGCAGTAGTCCCCAATCAGATATTAACTAGTTTATTTCCTCTCATCTAGTCCATTACTAATATTAGACTCTGTTTCAGAAATGAATTAAAACAGCTTCAGTTGATTTAACTGGAAAGAGAGATAGAGCTGGATGTCATCTGCATATTGGTGACACTGAATCCCCAAGCTCTAGACAACTACTTCTAACTGTTTTGTGTAAATGTTATGTAGCATGGTGTACAAAAAAGAACCCTGAGGGTTGTTTCAGGCCAGTGGACAGGAGCCCTTCAACACTACTTTCTGAGCTTCTGCTCCTTCCCTGGAAGGATCAGAGCCAGTGTAAAATAATGCCAAGTCCCATCTCAAAGAGACAGACCCAAAGGTACCATAGTCAAAGGTAATGAAAGCCACTGAAAGGTCTAGTACCATGATGGTGGACATTGGCACCTCAGTTGTTCTTGGACTTCAATTACCAGAAGCCCAAGTCAGCACTCCTGCTGATCAGGGCTTCTGGGGATTGAAGTTCAAAAACAAATGGAGTGCCAAGGTTCACCATCACTGGTCTATTAGAACCAACAGAAACACATACTCCCCCATCCAATTCCTTATCTAGGTCATCCACCAAGGTAACCAAAGCAGTCTCCATCCCATAACTAGTTCTGAAGCCAGACTAAAATGCATCTTGCCCAGAAATGCTTGGTACTAAGAAGCCTTTCCACACCTCACTCTCCATTCTCATCCTGGCCTCTTTAATACAAGCCAAATAAGGGTTCTTGTTTCCCCATTTAACAACCTGGCATCTAGTAGCAATTCTTCCAAACCAAGAGTTCTGCCACCATGACTATTTGAATTTGGACACAGCTTGGAGGCAACTAATGCCTTGTTGTCCTCCACTCTAGCCCAGGGCCATGACTGTCATCCCCTCCCCATATTTCCCCCTGTCCTGCACAATGCTGACGGCTGCTCCCTGATTCCCCTCCCTGATTGTTTTTTCCTTCATTATTGTGTATGTAAGGAAATGTGTTTGCCATTTTGTCTTGTTGTGAAAGAGTTTAATATGTATTTGCTTTACTATGGTCCAAAGTCCCGCGAGACTTCGGGAGGGTTCTGAATGAGAACAGAGCTGTCAACGGTTCTAACAGTTTTTTTCCAACTGTCAGTTCTGATCAGAGATAGTTAAGGAATGTGAGGGTGTGTGGTTAGCTCTGGTCACCTATTCTTATTCCAAATAAAGTTGTGTGTTTGGCCCGTATTGCTGGCTGTTGCCTATTTCCAGAACACTAAATTCATGGAAACACATGAGAGACAAATTAAGTTAAAATCACTCCTGAGGTACATCAGAGAAAGGCAGGCAGTAGCTGATTATCCTCAAATGAAGTTCTGCTGGATGTTTGGCAACCCAGAGGCTTGCAGTGAAACTCCTCTTGCTACTAGAAATGTTACACTATGTTTATGTAGCATCACATTTTGTGCATTGTTGAGGAACTGCCTCTGTCAGGGTACCCGATATATATACTTCAAAATGAGAGGGACCACAAACAGATCCAGACTGGCAGGCAGGCAGCTCAAATTTTTGCAGTCCCATCCCTTCTGATGTGGATAATTTTGTTCCAAGGTTCTTTTCTCTGGTGAAATTTTAGAAAGAGCAGCCAAAAGGCAGAATAATGTTTTAACACACAGTTTTATTTACCAGTAAATAAGACACTACAAGAACAAACAGAGCTGGTCTGAAATATCCTGCAGTCTATCCATATACTGCAAAGAAAGAATGTTTATACTAGTCTGTATCCCTAATAAATGAATTTTCTTAAACTACCAATCCCCAGAGAATAGGTAAATATTATCTAGCAAATATGAAAGGTATTTAAAATATCTGTCTAATATGGAAGATGGGATATTATACATGTCATCTATTATATTAGCCAGAAATAGGTGTTGTTTAGCTGTGCATTAGTTAGCAGTAACTATTCATTCTCAGGCCTTGAGTTTGTAACCTTGAAACTATGCTGAAAGTATAGCATGTAATAGAACTACAGAAAGCAAAAATAGACATAAGCAATTTAAAATGTCATTACAGGCAGCTTTAAGATAATAGCACAACCTAGCTCTTGCTTATAGAAAATACTTTCCCAGTTTTTCATATTTCTATCACTCTCCTCTAGCACAGCCTTCCTCACAATCTTTTTCCTGTCTTCTATCACATGTCTGCACAGTCTGAATATGGTGGAACCCAACATGGCATTTGTATGCAGGCATACATTTTTGAACTCCAAAGCTTTAGTGAGAGATGCATCCTCCCATAAATGAAGTGCACACTACCCAACCTACTGAATTCACATTCTTTGATCTCAAAAGGAAGAAAGGTGGCACGTACATATTTTAGAACTTCTTTGTGATTCTGGAAGGCCTTCATGCTTTCAGACATATAATTTCACACCATTGTTGCTAAGTCATGACAGACAATAACACAGCGGTGTTCTACATCAAGAGGCAGATCAACACAAAGCCCAAAACACTTATGGTCACAGTTGCACATGTGTAGACTTGGTGCATACAGAGAACATTTTGGCCTGTAGCAGTGTGTGTTCCCAGTAGAGATAATTTGAAGGTAGATATCTCAGCCACAGTCCTATCCATATATATAAAACAGAAGTGTTTGTTTGTATGTGCTCCAAAGGCACCCGCATCCTTGGCCCGATCCCGCTGAAATTTGGCACATACATACCTTGGGCTTGGGAGATTAGCACTGTGGGGTTATCAAAACCCATGGGGGTGTATGCCCCCCAAATTGGGATGCAATTCATCTATACAATGTGTGTGTTTCCCAGTGGTGTAATTGATCTGATGTCATAGTCCCATTGTGACATCATCTGACTAGCTCAGCTGTAGCCCTCTGAACTGAGCTGTAGTTTTCACAGTAGGTAGAAGGCAAATGGGCATGCAAGATCAGCACAGTAAGTGACTGTTGATGGAGGTGAGGGAAGTGAGAGACAGAGGAAGACAGGCAGGAGTGACCCACATACACCCCATGAGGTTTCCAAGAGGGCAAGGCTGGCCTACGTTAAAGAAAAGGAAAACCCGAACGAAACCGGGTAATCAGCTAGTCCTCACATAAAACTGGTACCATCATCCTCCAGAAGTTCAGCATTTTGGACATTGGAGATAACCCAAGCTAAATTTATTGTGGCAGAATTCAGTCTGCAGTACAGGACTCTTTGTTTTGTGTGGGGACTCCTCGCTACATGTTGTGAGGTGATGCCTTTCTTCTCAACTGATCTGGCTAATTGGATTAAACATTTTCACCATTCTGGTATGATGGGTGTCACAGCCCGGGTCCCAGACTAACTGTGAAGGCAGATATCTCAGCCACACACCAGATGGGACAAAACATTGACCCCCAGGAGGGTATGATGGAAGAAAAGCCAAGAGAATAGGTGGGAGAGGCTGAGGGAGAAATAAAAGGGGGAAGAGAGATAGGACCGGGGTGTGTGTGCTTGTGAGAGGGGGTAATAAGATGGCTTACTCAAGGACTGGGGAAGAGAGGAAGGCTAACTCAGACAGTGAAGAACCCTGGAGAGAAGCTGAGGAGGAGTATCTGTTCTGTGCCAAGAGTAAATTTGAATACCATCTGGAGAAAGATGTCAAGGCATCTTGGTAGAGATAGCAGTAGCTAAAATGTGAGGGCAGGGTGGTGATGCTCTCATATTTTCTCCACTGGAGTCACCAACTCACCCAGCTTCCACCTGGTTATACAAGAAACAGGGTGCTGCAGCATTGTAAGAACTAGAAAAAAAGGTGGCACTGGCTTGAGCTGGAGTTAGAGGATGCCAGTGTATACTGCCCAGTCACCTTTACTAATCATCCCTGAAAGGAGCAGGGCAGAATTTTGGAGCATATCAGCTGCATAGTCTTGTGAGCCAGGGCGCTCCCCTTTCTCTAGAGAGGTTAATTAGGGGATGGATAGGAAAGACTGTACCAGAGAGGCTAGAATTAAGAACTCACAACAGTAGGAGGTGACATAATCTCTACCTCTGCATCTCCATGCCAGCAACCAATCAACCCTGTGCCTGTTCACATCAGCAGTCTGGAGCCTATGAAATTGGTTACTGGGGGCATTTTGAACCCTGGCATTGCAACATTCTAGATTGGGGGCAAACACACCAGGCTGTTACTGCAAATGTAGCACAATAATATCAACTTCATTGTCCTCGTACCATGATGGCCAGGACAGACATGGTGTTCTGACCTCTTATCAATGTCAAATCAGTTCCAGAAAAATTGTCTTCAGCCAGCTCCACTCACAATCAGGAATGGAGAAAAAGCCATCAATTTCTTTACTCTCTGTTTCTTATGTTTGTAAAATTAGACCACAATCACTTATTCTAGCTGTATTACAAAAGTCAAATGTTTTAAACTCCTATAAACCTAAACATAAGATTTTTCAGTAGTTTTTCAGGGATTCCTTGCTGAACCCATGCGGATTAGACACTGCCATCATTGAATATCAAGTGTTTATCAATGTCTTCCCTTTGTATTTCCCTAATATCAGTTCATGCACCATTATCTTCATGGCAAATATGGTTCACCCATCCAGATGTTAATAGGTTTCTGAAATATTTCAACATACTTTCCCCACCAGCATGGAGTCTATCAATAGTGTGGAGCTGCCATACTGTTCAACCATTTGAGCTATTTGATATTTCCCATCTTTTGTCTATGAAAGAGGCCTTTTCAATGGCAATGTCTTCAGCAAGAAGAGCAAGTTAGCAATGAGATTTTCTACTGGTCCATTCATATTTCATTTTTCATAAGAATTAAGTGGTGAACTGCTGGGATATATAATTTGTGCCTCCTCCATCTTCTATATAATATTAGATGCATTAGTACTGTTGCCTTCATCAAATGCTACTGTTGTTTAAAGGGTGGAGCCTTTCTTATTTAAATCTAATTTGAGTAAGATGACTAGATTGGCTATTTGTCCCATATTTTATGTTGGACTAGGCACAGATTAATTCAAATTAAAACCTGCAGACTACCCACGTAAAGCTTAATGCAGGAAAGTCCATTGCAGATTTGTCTTTTCTCTTCTTTTCTTTGTTCAGTCAGCAGAGATGATTTAAATTTGTTCTGTTTTGTCTGTTTTCTGCTATATCTGATCACTTGATCTGATCAGTGATGCACTCCCAAAAAATTTACTACCACACTGTGGGTGTGGCCAACTTGGTGTGAGTGGCTAACTTGGTGGGTGTGGCCAACCCAGTGGGTGTGGCCAACTCAGTGGGCATGGCCAACTCAGTGGGTGTGGCTAGGTGGCCATGTGACTGGGTGGGTTCTCTAGTCAAGCCTGCCAAATGACTACAGAAACGTCTGCAGAAGCAGACAGCGCTGGCTCTTTGGTTTTGAAACAGAGATGAGACCTGAACCCTAGAGTTGGATATGACTGACTTTCTTCCTTTACCTTTACCTATACTTAAATGAAAGGATATCAGAGAGTAAACAAAACACGACAAAAGACAAAAAGGCTCTGGTGCCTTAAAGACTAACTCCTGTATTTTAATGTTAACATTAAAATACAGGAGTTAGTCTTTAAGGTGCCACAGCCTTTTTGTCTTTTGTCCTGTTTTGTTTACTCTTTGATATGCTTGCACAGACTAACACAGCTAACACATCAAAAATTTAAGTGAAAGGAGGCTTACTTACCAAGGCCACGGCAGAGGGGCACCAGCGGGGCTCTTCCTCCTCCTCCTCTTTCTCCTCTTCCTCAAGTAGCGCAGGGTCCCCCTCGGGCGGCGGCACATGGTGGGAGCTCTTCCCTTCCCTTCCCCCAGCATCAGCAGCAGCAGCACTGGATGGGCAGAGTTCATGCTGGTCAGGTGGAAGGTCAGTCAAGAGTTGAGGCCAAGGCAGTGCAAGCTCCTCTCTCCCCTCCTCCCAGCCCTTGGCCAAATTTCTGCCCACCTGGCGCAAACTCTGCCCATCCGGCGTTGGGGGGCAGTGGCAGGGGGAAGAGGATCTGCCTGGACCAGCCCACATGGTGCTGGTGCCACCCCTTTTAGCAGCAGCATGACTCTCACGATTTCCAGACATCCTGCAGGAAGAGAACTTCCTGCAGGGTGTCTAGGCATTGAAAGAATTGTGCTGCTGCTGCTGAAAGAAAAAGCGGCGGCAGCATATGGGCTGGCCAACTAGGTCAAAACATCCCTCTCCACACAAACACCCTCTCCTACACACACACACAAGCACGCACACACACAGCCTTTCCCCCCTCCCCCCCCCACACACAACCCCAGGCAAGGGACTCACTTACCCAAAAGGGGAATGCGGCGGTGATTTCTCCTCCCCACCCCCGGGGCCACAGAGGCTCGTGAGGGAAAATGGACTCCCAGCTGGGTGGCAGCGACATCAGGGCCTCCCTGCTGAACCCAGCCTGGGCGCTTTCTCCTCCTCCCCGCCCCTGGGGCCACAGCAGCCATAGAGGCTCGGAAGGGAAAAGGGATGCCCAGACAACAGCTGTGGTTGCACAGCTATGCTGGGCCCAGCCACGCTTCCTCCTCCTCCTCCCTGACCCTGGCTCCGGCGGCTCTTCCACCTCGAATCCTGGATGTGCCCAGAGTGCGGGGAAAGGAGAAGGAGGTGGGCGGGGCGGGGAGGTGGATGGGGCCAGCCAAGTGGGTGTGACCTGGGGGAATTTCCGCTACCAGTCCACTCAGACTGGACAGGGCCAGCTTCAGTGCATCACTGGATCTGATGCAAAGAAGCACCACTGGGGGTTTCAGTTCTCTTCATCTGAGTGCATACCTGTCAAGTATCCCATATTGGCCAGGATTTCCCATATTTCAGTGCTCGTTCCTCTGCTTTCCTGCTGCCATCCCATATTTTGAACGGTGGGAAAGTCGGTTACTGCACATGCATGCCCATCAGAAGCAGTTCTGTGCATGCGCAAAGGGGTTTTGCGCATGCGCAAAGGGGTTGTTGCTGTGCATGCATGCCCAGGCCGGAGCAGTTCCCATATTTTCCGGAACCATGCTTGACGGGTATGTCTGAGTGCCCTGGTTTTCCATACAGTGTCTTGAAAAAAGTTCCAACTCAGTGCTGTAACAGATTTTCACTAAGGAACTCTTAATAAACAAAAAAGAGAGATAGAAGTTGCCAACCAACACCTCGTTAGCACCTTAAGGCAAATTTTGCTGTTCCTCGCAATGTAATCACACCATAAAACAGAAATATGAGACCTCCCTGTAGCAATAGATTTCCACTGATACAAGGGAGTTCCTCTTTTTCACTTGCCCAGTTCTACAAAATTTGTTCTGAATGGCTCTCTCCAACACTCTAGAATAGATCTGGGCACACTGAGGCTGCAGAAGAATGGAGAATCCATTTCACTGACACATGGACAGTATCTGTTTATATATTTGTATGCTCATCAAGGTCAAGGAGTGAAAAAGAAGTCTTCATTTCTCTCCATCTTAGCTTGATTTCATTAGTTAAATTCTGTGCATCATTTCCCCCTTGCTTATGTTGCTTTTCCAGACACCTGGCTTGAATTATATATTTCATAAGAAAAATCTGCACTTCCCTTAAGATGATCTGGCAAAGATAACAAAGGAATTCCTGTAACTATTCAAGCTCATTAAACAAGTACTTGAAGAGCAGATGTCTGTTGCTGAATACTTCACTCTTTGAAAATTGCTTGGTCTTCATAAATTAACGGCCCTGGTAAAGGTGCTTTAATAAATGCTTAACTAGCTTTTCGTAAATATAATTTTAACTTAGATCCTCTGTTTATATTTATGAAAAGCTAGGTAAGCATTTATTACCTAAGAACATAAGAACAACTGTGGATTCCCCACGCCCGTTGGGCATGGAACGGTCCTGGCAGAGGCCACTACGGTAGAGAAAACTCCTGCGGGCAGAGAAATTAAGGGGGGTGGATAAATGGTAGGGTTTGATTCACCCAACTCCTGACCTGACCAGCGGTTCTGCTGAACGAGCAAATACCTAACCCAGTTACCTATTAGAGTAATCACTCATCTCCGTGTCTCAGTGTAATCTCAGGCACAAACAGATGCCATGTTTACCCCTGCCTGATCCCTGAACAATGGAGACTCCGAGGTCCATGTTTGCCCCAGTTAATTAACTTCCCCAAAGAGATTCCCAATTAACTTGAGTACACAGGTGATGTAATTTCTGTCAGGTGACAGTCTTGCCACTGTTGCGCTTTTCCTTCTATATATGTTGCAGCCTTTTCTCAATAAAGTACTGATCATATCCTCCTCCATACTGCCTCGTATCATTCCTTGATCAGTCTCCTCCGGGACCTACGGCCCTCAGCGGCCCCGATTCCTACATCTGGTGATCCCGACGTGATCTAGTCGTGAGTAAGAGCGGTCTTCCTCAGAGTAGCGATCACACGGTCCGGTTCTGCGCTTGAACCGTGTCCGAATCGTCCCGGAGGACAGCGCGGCACTCTGTCCGGCAGCCAGCCAAGCGGAGGGACGGCCTGCGGTGAGGCAGTCCAAAGAGGCTTTCCTACAGCTTACTCCCGGCTTTCGCGGTGGCTTGCGCCAAAGGGAAACGCGCGTTCCGCTCAGGGCAGCTGTGAGCCCCTGACAGCACAGTCGCCACCGAGGGCCCGTGGCCGCAGTCCACGCTCCGAGCTCTATCCAGAAAGCGACGTCGCCAGAACCTGTTGCCTGCCAAAGACGCGTCGACTCGTCCCGAGGAGGAATCTTCCGAGGACCCAATCGCAGGTAATATGGGGACCTGTCCTCAGTGACAGCGTCCATCCACTAGCCAAAGAACCCATGAGGAGGGGTTCATCATCCTGGCCAGGGTATTTAATTTGCGTTTTCACAGCGGGGAGCTAGCGAGACTTTTGGTGTACCTAGGGGAACACTGCCTGCTTTACCCAGAAGTAGGTACGTTAACCCTTGAGCTCTGGGATCAGATAGGAGACTGCATTCAGCAACCCCCGAAAGCTCCAGGAGGCGTAATTCGCACATGGAGAAAGTGTAGGAAGCTCTTAGCGGAGATAGATCCAGTCCGGGTAGAGGCCAAAGAACCCCCAAGTCTGCCAGAAGTGCCAGCCAATCCAACGGCGCCTACGGCGCTCTATCCGTCACCCCAATTTAGGCAGGGTAGCGTAGGGAGCTTTCCCCCGGCGACAGCTGCAGACGTCACCGGTGGAATGCAAGGAATGAGGAGCGCAGGCGCTTCTCTGACAGTTCCAGGTTCCTGAGTTACCAAGAGTCCACTTCAGCGGACCATTGAAGAGGAGATTAGGAAGGGGGAATTGCCAGCAGAAGAACTAGCTGAGCTTAGTCAGATATGTCCCATCCGCATGGAAATGGACGCACTCACAGGCGCACAGCAGATAATTCACTCCCCAGTTCCGTATAAGCTTCTCATGGCTATACGGAAAGCCATCTCAGAAACAGGGCTCCAAAGTCGTTTTACAAGGGGCACACTTCAGCAAGTGTGCGAGAACACCATGTTCATTCCCCATGACTGGAAAGCCGTCATGCGGATGATGCTCAACCCTAGCCAGTACTTAATTTGGGACAGCGAGTTTCGCCTAGAGGCACAGACGAGGGCTGCCAGGATGGGAGGCGCAGTACTTCCTGACCAGTTATATGGTTCAGGTGCCTTCGAGCCCATCGATGCCCAAATCAACTTGCCTCTCGCCACTCTCCAGATGTCGGCCGAGGCCGCCTTCAGGGCGTTTTTCAAAGTCCCAGCAACTGGCAAAACGGCTAAAAATTACACCGCTATCAAGCAAGGAGCCCAAGAGCCCTATATGGACTTCATCAATCGCCTGGAGGAAGCAATTAGCAGGCAGATTGATAATGAGCAAGCCCAGCAAGAGCTCATGATGAAGTTAGCCAAGGACAATGCCAATCTAGACTGCCGTAAAATCCTGCAGTCACTAGGCAATCGTCCCGACTTGACACTTACGGACATGATTAGAGCTTGCGCCGACGTTGGCACTGAGTCCTACAAGATGGGATTGCTAGCGGCAGCGGTGCAAGGGGGCAAGAGACCCAAAGGAAAGACCCAAGGAGCATGCCACAGTTGTGGCAAGATCGGTCACTTCGCTAGGGAGTGCCAATCCAAGGGAGGCGGGCAAAAGTCCGGCCCTCCCAAGGCTCCGAAAACCCAGTGTCCGAAATGTCAAAGAGGCTACCATTGGGCCCGAGACTATCCGAATTCGGGAAACCGGAACGCGGGCATGTCTCTGGCCCCGGTCCAAACAGAGGCTTCCCTCATTCAGAGCTCACCCGAGCTAGACTAGATCCCAGCCCCATTCCAGGCATTGCGAGGGCACAGGCCAGCCCCAAGGGTAGTACAGGGTTAGACTTGACTTGTCAGGCGGACGTTACATGCGACCTGCCAGGCACGGTCTATCTGGTGGACTCCCAGTACATGGGTCCACTGCCCACGGGCTTTATAGGTTTAGTTTTGCCCCGCAGCGTAGCTGGAGCACGTGGAATTTTCATAATTCCAGGAGTCGTCGACTCCAATTTTTCAGGCATTCTCCAAGTTCAGCTTTGGACTCACCTGCCCCAGACAATTCACAAAGGAGACACCCTAGCGCAACTGATCATGGTTCCTTGTCACTCGCCAGCAGATAGCCAGGGAAGGCTCAGTGACAGCTCCGAGTCCCGGTCAGAGGACCGCTCGAGCGCCAGTGAGGCAGTACAAGGATACCAGGTCTTAGCGACAGTGGAGACCAACATTGAGTGGAAACAACGCCCCGTCATCGAGGTATTTCTGAATAATAGAATATTCTCAGGCCTGTTAGATACCGGAGCAGATGTCAGCGTGATAAGCAGAAGCCAGTGGCCAAGGGAATGGGCCATTGAGCCGGTCTCCGATGTGTGGGGGGTAGGCGGCATTCAGGAAGCGTTTAGAAGCCGAGAGTGGGTAACAGTCACGATCCCAAAGGCTGACGGCACGGCGGTAATTCGGCCGCACATCCTTGACGTGCACATCAACCTTTGGGGGCGAGACATTTTACAGCAGTACGGTGCTACGCTTACCTTCGGGTAATGGCGTTGCCACTTAAGTTCTGGGTGGAACAATGGCCGGTAGTAGGAGAGAAGTTAGTTGCCCTGAAACAGCTAGTGAGAGAACAGCTAGACGCAGGACATATAGAGCAGTCCACGAGTCCATGGAATTCGCCAATTTTTGTGATTAAGAAGAAGTCGGGGAAGTGGCGACTCCTCCACGATCTCAGAGAGATCAATAAATGCATACAGCCAATGGGTCCGCTCCAATGCGGCATCCCGAATCCGAACATGATTCCCGAGGGGTGGGAGATCCTAGTCGTAGATCTCAAGGATTGTTTTTATACAATTCCCTTAGACCCCCGGGACCGGGAAAGGTTTGCCTTTACGGTGCCAGTTGTGAACCACAGTGAGCCTACGCAGCGTTACGCGTGGAGATTTTTGCCACAGGGCATGCTCAATTCGCCCACCCTGTGCCAAATTTATGTTCACAACGCACTGGCAAAGTTCCGAAGCCTTTACCCAAAAGCTATAGTTTGCCATTTCATGGACGACATCTTGGTCACGATGCCGCAACTCGGCAGCGAAATGTTTTCTGACCTCCAGGCCAGCCTGGGGGACAAAGGCTTACTCATTGCCCCAGAGAAAGTGCAGAGAACCGAGCCCTTCTCGTACTTGGGTCATCGGCTTCTCCGCTCTTTCGCAGCACCGGTTTTGCCTCAAATCAATTTACAGGACTCAGTCACCTTGGTAGAATTGCAGCAGGTTTTAGGGAATATTAATTGGGCCAGACCGTATTTTCGTTTGGATACGGATCTTTTGAAACCGCTCTTCTCGCTGCTAACCTTAGGTAAGCAGCCGGCAGACCGGATACAGGTTTCTCGAGAAGCGCGCTTAGCTATCAAGAAAGTGAACCAAGTTCTCAGCCAGAGGTGGGTAGATAGGATCACCCCAGGGCCATATGCTCTGATCTTGAATTTGTACATCGTACGGTCAGGATCCATGTTCACCGGAGTGCTCGACGTAGATGCCGAGAAAGGGGCGAGTATCGTGGAATGGGTGTACCTTCCGAACACCTCTCCACGAAACATCGTTCCTCCCCAAGAATTGGTCTCCGCGGTGGTTTACCGCGGAAGGCTGAGAGCTAGGGACATTTCTGGGCACGATTTAGCCAAGATCGTAGTCCCGTTCACCAAGGAACAAATCCAGCAGTTGATGCAGCTTGGTGACTCGCTTCCAATTGCGTTGGAAGGATTCACCGGATGCTTGGCATACCACTTGCCGAAGGACCCCAGACTAGTCTCACTTCAGACGCAGACAGTCAGCTTGTTCGAATTGCTCTCGCTGGTTCCACTTCAGGGAGCCAGGACAGTTTTTACTGATGGTGGTCGGACATACGGTGTCTTGACCTGGCAGGAGGGCCAAGCTTGGCGCACGCTGCTAACTCTTCCACAGAAGTCCGCACAGCGGGCAGAGTTGGCAGCGGTGAACCTTGCCTTGCACACCTTCGCCAAGGAACGCCTAAACATCATTACGGACAGCATGTATGTCAGGAACTTGCTTCACAGTCTACCGGGAGCATACATCACTCCCGCGATAGACAAGAATTTGCTTAGCCTGTTTCTCACTGCTCAATTTCACTTGCGAAACCGCACGGAGCGGCTCTATATTGCCCACATCCGAAGTCACCAAGACCTACTGGGTCCGATTTCCGCGGGCAATAGCAGAGCGGATGCGGCGGCAAAGGAAATTCAGCAACGTTCAGTTTTGGGTGTTTTTACTACTCCAATTCAGAGTCATGCTTTCTTTCACCAAAATGCCAAAGCACTTGCCAGACAGTTCAATTTGCCACTTTCTCAAGCCCAAGGCATAGTTCGCTCTTGCCAGCATTGTGCAGGGGCGCCGGGGGGGCCCTCGTGGGGGGTCAACCCACGAGGGACGGAAGCCAATCAGGTGTGGCAAATGGACGTCACGCATGTCCCGCAGTTTGGCAGATGGCAGTACATGCACGTCTGCATAGATACTTTTTCCCAGTTCGTTTGGGCCACGGCGCAGAAAGGGGAGACTGCTTCCCATGTGGAGCAGCACCTCCTTTCCTGCATTGCAGCCATGGGCAAACCACGGCACGTTAAAACCGATAACGCCCCGTCCTACAGTTCTAGGCAGTTGGCCACCTTCATGGCCACTTGGGATATTCAGCATACTTTTGGCGTTCCTTACAATCCGCAGGGGCAAGCGATTGTGGAACGGGTCAATCGGAAGCTCAAATCCTATATTGACAAACAAACAGAAAGGGGGGAGCCGCCGGCCCTCCCCAAGTCACAGGGCCAGGCACAGCATTGTCTGAATAAGGTATTGTTCACTTACAACCACCTTAATGTTTTTTCGGATTGTACGCCGCAGGAGAAGCACTTCCGCCGTTCGGAAGCTCTCCCACGACCGATGGTCCGATACCGAGTGCCACTGGACCCTTCTTGGAGGGGCCCGGCGCCGCTCATAACCTGGGGGAGAGGGTATGCTGCAGTTATGTCTCCTACAGGTGTCATTTGGATTCCAGCACGGTGTGTCAAGCCTCACTTGGAACCACATGGCGTGGACCCAGACCGACCAGAGTCCGATCCCGCTTGGGGCCAGCGGTTTGATACCAGACGGAGACCTTTCCGCCCGGATGCATTACAACTTGTGGGAAAGGTTGGCGGGTCTCGTCAACCAGTCCGATTTTTGCCTGAAGCAGGACGCAGGTTCTGCCTCAATTCTGAGCACCTGTCTCATCCCAGTCTGCCACACTCTAGATGCACACGCCAGGGATGGCGACTGGTTGCTGAAGAAGATCTTCGGACCGCATCTCCCTGCGAGTTTTGCAGCTTACGCTCGCTGGGGGGGATTGCGGTTCACCATGACCTTGCTGGCTGACGCAGCCACTCTTCACACCCCACGAGTGGCGGCCAGCCCGAACTCTACTTGTACTCGAATAGTCGGCTGCGCTGCGGTCGGCCGAACTCAGCGCCGCTGCTTCGATACCGGCAGCAGCAACTGGACTTGTGATAAACCAGAGACACTTGGTTCTATGTATGCTCATGTTACATTACCATCTGGTTGGTTCTTTACATGTAATCAGTATACTTTTAACTACATTCCCGCAAATGTATCAGATTCCACATGCTGCCTTAGTCGGTTGACACTGTTGCTCCCCACTAAGGATATGGTTACCCCAAGCACAAATGTTCCCAATGTTTCAAATGCTTTAGATGTTCCCGTACCCGTAAGGCACACTCGCACGACCCAGTTAGACAGCTCATGTGATAGCAGCTTTAGAGTCCTAAGTCCAGCCGAGTATGTCTCATTGGCAGTCAGCATAGTGGCGTGCCGGCCTTAGCCGTCGGCAACGCCCGGAGGATCGGTCGTTTGGCTTGCAGATTAGCCAAAGCCATTAACCATACCTCCACAGCGATAGCGCTGCTCAACCGAGAGCAGGCAGAGCTTCGCCACACCATTCTCGACAATCGAGCGGCTATCGACTACCTCTTATTGCTCCATCATTTGGGTTGCGAATCCCTCCATGGTATGTGTTGTTTCAACCTTACCGATAATTCCCGCAGAATACAGAATCAGCTCACAGATCTCCACACCATAGTGAAGGGTATTAGAGAAGGTTCCGCATGGGAGACCTGGTGGAGTTCACTGTGGAGCTGGATGTGGTCGTGGATTCCGTGGGGGTGGCTCCAGACGGTACTCAAGGTGGTAGTGGGGGTGATCATACTAGGCATAGCGTTATGCTGCTTTGCGCAATGTATTCCCTCACTGATCTCGAAGTGCCGCCCCAAGAAGGAACCCCGAAGCGTCATTCCCGCTCAACAGCTGATGCCGCTCCTACGCAAAGTCGCTGGTCAGGTCCTTAAATGAAAATTAAAGGGGAGATGTGGATTCCCCACGCCCGTTGGGCATGGAACGGCCCTGGCAGAGGCCACTACGGTAGAGAAAACTCCTGGCTCGTGGCATCTGCGGGCAGAGAAATTAAGGGGGGTGGATAAATGGTAGGGTTTGATTCACCCAACTCCTGACCTGACCAGCGGTTCTGCTGAACGAGCAAATACCTAACCCAGTTACCTATTAGAGTAATCACTCATCTCCGTGTCTCAGTGTAATCTCAGGCACAAACAGATGCCATGTTTACCCCTGCCTGATCCCTGAACAATGGAGACTCCGAGGTCCATGTTTGCCCCAGTTAATTAACTTCCCCAAAGAGATTCCCAATTAACTTGAGTACACAGGTGATGTAATTTCTGTCAGGTGACATCTTGCCACCGTTGCGCTTTTCCTTCTATATATGTTGCAGCCTTTTCTCAATAAAGTACTGATCATATCCTCCTCCATACTGCCTCGTATCGTTCCTTGATCAGTCTCCTCCGGGACCTACGGCCCTCAGCGGCCCCGATTCCTACAAACAACACCTTTATTAAAGCACCTTTATTTAAAAAACAGCACCTTTATTAAAGCACCTTTATCCTCCTTTCTTCCTCCCTGTGTATATAAACAGATCCAACCCGTTCAAGACTGGGTGTCATGTTAATTCTCACCATAATAATTGCAGAAGGAGATCATGTAAGAATATTAGCTAGGACTATTTAAAATATTATTAGATTGTTAAATGTATATCAATATAAACACTAATATACTTGTAAGTTTTTCATCTTGACTTGTTGCATGTTCCAATTATGTTTTTAATTCTTCAGTTCAAAGCTTTAACCCAGTAATGTTGTTTCTTAGAATGTTTCCTTCCCTCATTTTTAATTTCCTAACTCTGCACTGTGTTTTGGAGAAGACGGGTAGAACCAGGAATGAGTTTGCTTTACTTTGAGACATTGATTTGTGGATGTTGTATGGAAAGATGGTACTTTTCTGGATATTTTTGGGGTTTTAAAGTTCACTTATTAAAAGTAAAAAAACATAATAATAAATAAATGCAAAGAATATTACAATAAATAAATAAAATGATATCAAAATTAATAATAAAAAGTAGCATGCTGCTAGTGAACAGTGTATGTCATACAGCTAAGAAATTACAAATGTCATTTTTATGATGAATGAGTACCATGTTGTCTTCATTCTGCTGTCCATGTCTGCATTAGGAAACACTGCAGTTTTGTAGAATACATTTAAGGAACAGCAGATCATTACAGCATGCTTGAATGGAGGGAGTTGTCCCAGAAATGAGATAAGTCTGAGTAGCACTACTTAACATAATTGTGCTGTGGAAAATGTCTACAGAGAAAATCTGAAAATCAATCCAGTTGTATTGTGAGAAATAGCTGCTTGTACACTTAGATTTAGTCTATTAATCTTCAACTAACCTTCCTTGTACAGTAACGAGTAGATCCTGTTCATTTAATTATTTGTGAAGGTATCTACCTTATCACATATGGTCAGCATAGATGTATTAATTAAATTAATCTAAATTTTTATCTTATTTCACTGTAAACAGTTTCAATACTTGGGAGGAAATGGCTAAACTGATTTTGATTATTGCCATGTTTACATTTATATAGTCAATCAGGAATCAGGATATTATATGCAGTATTTATTCATTCATTTTTTCATTCACATTTATACCCCACCCTTTTGGCCAAGCACCACTCAGGGCAGCTTACAATAGGTAGGTAGGTAGGTAGGTAGATAAAACCATAACAGTATTCAAAGTAAAACACTGTCAGTAGCAGTCAAATGAGGTAATATCAATTAAAAAGGCCAACCAGAGCGGACCGGAGGGGCTCCCTAGTTGTGCCTTCAGCTAGAGGGGCTCGCCTCTCTGGCACACGAAGAAGGGCCTTTCTGTGTCCGCTCCAGCCTTCTGGAACCTCCTGCCAACAGAACTGAGGCTACAGACAGAATTGCTGCCTTTCAGGAAAGGTTTGAAAACCTGGCTGGCGGGGCAGGTGTGGGGACCTAATGGGAATACGGCCCCAGCCTGTTAGCTCATCTCCAGCTAGAGTCCAGTTGGTGCCCTCCTTCTGTGTTTCTGTATTCCTCCCTTCTCTTTTAGTTTTTAGTTTTAAATGGGGTGGGGGGTAGGAGGGTGGATAGATGGGTGGATAACGGGGTTTTTAATCTGTTTTTATACATTTTTTAATTGTTGTACGCCACCCTGAGTTTGGTTTTTATCTGAGTGGGTGGCATAAAAATTGAAATAAATAAATAAAAAGAGTCCAGGGTCAACATTGCACAGTGTCAGGTGCGGTTAACTAAACTGACAACCCTGAGGACTAACAGGCTTGGGTGCCAAAGTCCACAGGAAAGGGTGATGGTTCCCAGGTAGATTAAATCCCCAGGGCTGACATCAGAAATTTCCAGGCCTGGTACGCCCCCCCACACACATTTTGGCCGTGCCCCCCCTGGTTTCTGCGCATGTGTGGTCTGTTTGCGCATGCATACATCGGTGGTTTCCCGGTGGCACCACGCCCCATGGTTTTCTGCACATGTGTGGTCTGTTTGTGCATGCACACATCGTTTATTTCCCAGCACCAATGGGCCCCTGTCTGGGCCTGGGATGGGAGTCCTACCCCCCCTCCCTCAATTGCGGCACTGTAAATCCCACTTGAATCCATCTTGATGGAGGGCAGCAGCTTCATCAATACTGGACTGGGGCTGATGAGGACTTTGTGTGCCAAAAGGGCTCAGGACCAGAAACTGACTTGCAGAACTGGATCAGTGGTATGGGGGTCATGCTGCGATGCGGAAGGCAGATGAAAGGCCACAGCATTATATTATCAGGACAGTCTTCATGGTTGATCACCATGATGATCGCCTATATTTGGATTCGGATACGGTGGAAGAATAAGAATAAGAATATAGGCATTAAAAGGCTTGCTGACACAGGTAGAGCTTAAGTGATTTATGGAATGTTAATAAAGTAGGAGCAGTTCTAATCTCCACTAACAGATGGCAGCTCTCGATGTTGTCATAGTTTTTGCCTCTCTAGGTGTAACCACTTGGAGCTCACATGCCTGAGTGCTTCAGGTATAAGTCCAGAGGAAGAGGCACTCCCTCAAATAGCTTGGTCCCAAACTATTCAAAGCTTTGTAGGTCAAAACCAACACTTTGAATCTGACATGGAGCACCACCTGCAGCCAATGCAGACTAGCCAGGAATGGTGTGATATGGTCAAACCGATCAATACCTGCAACCAGTCTGGCTGCTGCATTTTGCATCTGCTGAAGTCTCTGTACCAGCTTCAAGGGTAATTAAAATCTCTTGTTAATTAAGTCAAATAGACAAGGAAAATGCTAACTTTTTAATGAAAATAAAAAACCAGGAAGAAACCTTTTATTCCAATGGAAGGAATTTT
This sequence comes from Bradypodion pumilum, assembly GCA_035047305.1. Lineage (NCBI taxonomy): Eukaryota > Metazoa > Chordata > Lepidosauria > Squamata > Chamaeleonidae > Bradypodion > Bradypodion pumilum. The sequence continues at coordinate 173,379,215 of JAWDJD010000001.1, read as the reverse complement.
CATTTCAAAAGGTAATCTAGCATAGCATAGGATTTGAGCATCAGTACAAAAATAAATTATTTGCATTTACATGACTGATCTGAAGATGTCAAATTATTCAGAGGATAATATTTACACAACATATCCTGCCCATATTTTAGCATTCTTGTTTCTTTGGCATTGTGCCATGTGTTCTAAGACACATCTGAGACAGTCTGACCTAAAGAATATAAAATTCAACTTACTGACTTCCCTACCATGCATGATAATGGCATCTTAAGACAATGACATTCCAAGAGCAGCATTTATCCTTCTGAATATTTACTCATACTTCCATCAGTATCCACAATATTTAAATGGCATATTAAAGAAACATTCTGAAAAATTGGTCTTCACATTTTGACTTTGAAAATACCATCACTATGTATGTAACTTGCAGTAGTTATTTGGGATTCAGGGGGTAAAAAAAGAAAGTGCTCTAAGGGCCTATGTGGGACAGTGTCTTTAAACTATGTATATAGGAGGCAAAGTAATAAAACATAAATGCAAAATATAAGAGATGCAGGTATGTAGCGTTAGGTTTGGTTTGCAGATGAGGATTGGTGAGATCAGGAGAGACCTACAACCAGGCATGGGCTGGAGACTGGGACAGGGGGATTCATCCCATTGCACCCTCACCTCTGGCACCCTGGGCGCAAATAATAAATTTATTATTATTTTATCCGCCCGGTGTGCTGCACTTTAGATTAAGCCATTGCTCCAAGCTCCCTCCTTCAGCTTGGAGCAATGATTTTTTTTCTAAAGTACCGCGCTGGGCAGAGCAAGTCAGGGGCAGCAACCAAGTGGTTCCCAGGGGCAGCCTTCTCCTCCGTCCCTTGGTCACCGCCCCTTGTCCCTGTCCCTGTCCAGCTTGTAAAACTGTGATAGATGAGCTCCAAATAAATTGTGAGTTAAAATCTGGAGAACCTGCCATAAAGGAGGCAAACTAAACCCATACTTCTGGCTCTGTGAGTCGTCTCCCTTCCTCAGTCAGCAACTAGCAACAACCATTCTATCAGGCCCCAGCAAAGGAAAAGATGGAAAGCTTTGCTTGTTTTCTTTTTCCTCCTTCTTTTCTTATGTGTTGGATTTTAGCTTGTATGTTTGTCAACCAGGGCTGTTTTGTTTTTATGGAAGACTAGCTGTTTGCCTTGCCTTGGCCAGGGTGTATTTGTCGTGTGTATAGGTTTTCTGGCCCCTGGTTCACTCCAACACAGAGACTCTCTCTTTGTCTCTCTCTCTCTCTCATTCAGGCACACACATACACACACCAGTGACTGACCCGGAACCCACTGTCTTGTGCATTTTCTTGCACGCACACACACACAGACACATACTCCTTGTCTCTCTCTGTCTCTCACTCACACAGCAGTGATGCACATTGAAAGTGTCCTGTTCCTGGGTTATAGAGGCTTACATGGAATGGGTTGTTCCATCTGCATCTGTTTTATAGATGTAGGTTTTCTCAGGAATTCCAGGACCTTTCCCTATCAGTCATTCACCCTCAACCAATCACAGTCCAACATGCAAATCAGCTCTCTCCAACATTCTATTTCCAGGCCTTGCTGTTAAACCAATCACAGTCCAACATGCAAATCAGTTCTTTCCAACATTCTATTTCTAGGCCTTGTTGTTAAACTGCCGTGTTTTCTCCCAAGGCACCTTGGGAGTTGTAGTTCCCATTCCTTTTCTCATTTTGTGGGGTGCAGGGCCCACCTCGGGCCCCAGGACCCACATCTTGACCATCTCTCCCATGCAAGGTAAGTGTGTGCACAGTTTGGACGGGGACAGTTAAGGGGTGTGGAAGCCTTTCCAGGACCCACACAGGGACATTTCTCTTTTATAGGCATAGATATAGAAATCCTTTGGGGAACTTTTCTGTCTGGGGAAGATGATAAAGAAAATCACATAAAAGGGGGAAAGGGCATATGCTCTCTTGTATTGTTTGACAGAAATCTTTTGCTGAAAAACAGTTCACACTATCATACATAAGATGTATTCAGGTCTTACACCTGTAAGGGCTAAGTGGATGCACATGTCTTCCACATCTCCAGTCCAGTTGGAAGTCAGAAAGCTCTTCACACCTCTAGCATGGAGCTTTGCAAAGGAGCCTCCTGGTATGTGGGGAGGAATCCACTTAAGGCATTAATGTCATCATAAACTCTGGCAAGAAGAGGCTTCTGAACATGCTTACAGGTTTCTCCACCCACCTTGATGTTAAAAGCTGGGGAATATGGTGGTGGGCATCAGCAGATTTGCACCAGTTCGCCAGAACCGGTAGCAGAAATTCTGGTTGGCCCCACCCATCCAAGTTTTGAAATAAAGTAGTCCTAATTCAGGTGCAAAGCAGGGCTTTCCCCTGGCCACACCCACCATACCACGGCAATAGTGTGGTAGTAAAAATGTTTGGAGCCCACCACTGGGTGTGCCCTCTTGTCACCTGTTTACCCCTCTGCAGTTCCACACATAGTGCCTAAAAGGCTGTAGCAATTCCCCCACGCATTTACAAGTGGAGAGAATGCAGATGCCTTCATTAAATGTTATAGAACTCCATGGAGGCATAATAGCCTCATTCTTAATCTTGTGTCATTCTTTGTATTAAATTATTATCCCCAAAACAAGAAAGAAAATTTAGTCTTGTATAATATATTATATAGATGATGGAGTAACCAACTGATGATGGAGGAAGCATTGTAAAGTATTTTGGCACTCTGCTGTCATTCTTACTTTTCTCACTCAAAGTAATAGAACTAATTAATGATATTTATAGACCTTGTCATTATAAATACATATATTTATTTAAACAACAAAGACAAATGAGAAATTGCCATTATACACCCTTATATATAATCAGTATTACACCATTAATCTTCAACACTTATAAACAGGAGCCAATTATGCTTACCAAGATCTTACCATTTTTTCATAAGCTAGAGACTTCCCAACCATTTATTTAAAGAAGTGCTCTACTCTGCCTGCAATTCAGAACAAACTGGATTGAAATAAACCAACAATGAATTGAAACTGTCATGCAAGAATTATATGCATAATAAGAAGTTACAGTAAAACCTCACATAAAGAGTGCCTCGCTTAGAGACTAACTCGCTTAAAGAGTAGAATTTTCTCTGAATGGTCACCTCGCTTAACAATTAAAACCAACCAAAAACTCACTTAACAACTAAATCAGGGTTTGCAGTCCTCCCCTGCCAGAAATCACAATTGGTCACTTACAATAGTGTTTCGCGTAAAGAGCAATCCCGTGGAATTCATTATGCTCTTTGAGCGAGGTACCACTGTACTAATATATTCATTTCTGGGGAGGGACTTGCTAAGATTGTACCTTATGCACAAGACTGGGTGGAGAACTGAAACTTCTCAAGGCTTTGTTGTTTTTTGCTTACATTAAAAGATAAATTGTGTCTGGCCAGGTTATCCTACTATGCTAATAGAGTATACCAGGGGTTCTCTATGTTTTTGCACAGTGGGCCAGACCATGCACCCTCAGCCAGCTGATCGGGCTGGTCGCATAGTTCCTCCCACCCAGAAGCAGAAGTAAAACGCTTACCACACATACACAGAATGATTTGGCAGTGTTCTGCACATGTGTGGTGCACGTTTTACTTCTGCTTCCGGGAGCAGTGAGGACATCCGGGGCTGGGGCTGGCCCGTGGGCTATAAGTTGTGAATGCCTGGAGTATATTGTACTGCCAGCAAGTCAATGGCAATCATTAGGTGGTGATTAACTAACCAAACAACCCTGAGGACTAATGCCTTTGGGTGGCGAAGTCCACAGGGAAGGGTGATGGTTCCCAAATGGATTAAATCCCATTTTAATCTATCTTTAGTACTGGCCTGGGGATAATGATGACCTTGTGTGCCAAAAGGGCTCAGGACCAGAAGTGACCCTCCGAACTAGATCAGTGGTACGGGTGTCCGGGTATGATGTTGAAGGTTAGGGAGGACCACTGCATTTTACTGCCCCCAGGACAGTCTTGATGGCTCCTCCTTCATGGGAAGAGGAGGGGGAGGGGGTGGATAAATGACTATGGCTGAAATTCTGTTGCTTCGTGTAGAAAGTAGCAACTAGAGTAAGTCCACTGAATCAATGCAACTTACAGAGGAGTTTTTGCAAAACACCGATTGATTCAATGGAGCTATTCTATTTGCTACTTTCTACACTAAGCAACAGGATTTCAGCAACATGTGAAATTATATCCATAGATGCTAACTACTTAGGTATTTATCCTGCTGTTTGAATCATTGCAGGGATGGCCTGGTGCACTCTTAGACACAAATTGGACAATGTTATTGCTAGAGCACACCATCCCACCCCCTGGAGTGTTCCTGCCCTCCACCTTTCTGGCCCCTTGTAGGGGCTTCTAATTTCGAGAGTGGGTCAGATCATTCTGAGTTTGATCAGTTCCAGTACATGTGAGCGCTGGAGCTGATCCAAAGCAAACCTTCCATTTTGAATTTCCCAGTGTTATGAAGTGGCTTAATATACCAAAACCTTTGTAGGCAGAATTATTTTATAACATAGTTGAAGTTTAGAAGCTGGGGTAAGGGGAGGGGCCTACTTGTACTGAGGTGACTGACTGTACAGTGAAAGACAACACATTCATTTACATTCCTCATCCATATGACATAAGTAAGGTAAACACAAGAATCTTGAACTGCATTCACTGGAATCCTTCTGAAAATTTTCTTCCTTTCAAATTATTTTTGACAGGGTTTTTTTTTTCCTATTAAATCAGATGGTCAACATTCTCGTGAGAGAACTGTTGGGTATGACACTAGATTTGAACCTACGCCGGATCCCATTGCAAATTGCACCACATCACGCCACCTTTTTCAGTGACATTCTTTAATATTTCAATACCGTTTCCACTTCCAGGCATCCCACTGGATGTTTCCCCCGTTCTTCTTTATTATTTTTTTTGTGCCTTCCTTCTTTCCTTATTCTGAACTGCTGGAGCGTTACTTCTCTTTGCCGTGACAAAAAGGCAAGCAAGGACATCAACTGGAAGCAGAAACAGCAGCTGTGACCCCAATCTCAGCACACAGTTCTTGTTTGCTTATGGGCAAGCTATTAATTTATGTACGTGTTTGTTTCTTCTTTTCAAGTAATATAATTTCCTTGCTGTAGAGACTGAAGTTGCTGGGGAGCTTATTGTGAGAGCGGGGAGAAATATTAGAAACTGCTAAATATCCTTTCTCCTCACTCTGCCCTCACAAGTCCCCCATTCTCTTGAATCATCCTGAAAGCTTTGGCTGTTTGGTACTTGTTTTTGTTATGAAAAACTGTGTGGGGGGGGGGGGAGAGCCTTCCAACTAACTACTTGCATTGCCCATATCTTCTGGCTCTTTTTGGGACTGGTATGCAATGGAGAGTGCAGGGTTTTGGTGTAGAAGGGAATGGCACCACAAAGGGACAAACTGAAAAATATTCAAATGCTCCTCTCAAGATTCATCCACCTGAGTCTTTTGAAGCAAATTAAACACAACATTCTCCCCCACTCGCCCTCATTCACTTGTTTCATAACCTCCATTTTAATAGCCCGGTGCCCGCCCAGTCAATTTTGGAATTGGAATACAAGTTATAGTTTGCATGGGCACTTCACAAAAGGATCAGAGCTGGTTGATTCCTTCCTTTATGAAATGCTACAGTTTGGAAATGGCAAACTATTTAGTATTTTACTTAAAGCTGATTAAACTGACTTCCTTTGAAGGTTAATACGGGCCAACGTAGTAGCAGTGGCACATTGAAAAATGAAGCAATGGGGAAAATGTGTGTGTGTGTGTGTGTGTGTGTGTGTATGTGTGTGTATGTGTGTAAAAGCTATGTTGCAAGTTCAATGCATCAATCTTATTTAGAGGCAGCTAGAATTATTTGCTAGGATGTTCTGTATTCATTCCATCCTGAATGTCAACCTATCCTCATTATCTTTTGCTCTTTAACTGAGTCACGCATGATATGGCATGATGCCAAGATGTAAATGCTGCCTTTAGGACTTCTTTCTCTAATTTCTCACCTTTACTTTCCTCTTGTCTTGCCTTTTTCCTTGTTTTTGCCCCCACTTTTTGGTCACTTTGGTGCTTTGAGCTTTTTCTGTTCGTGTTTACTAGCACCAGAGCTCCCTTTGAGAATAGATAAGCTTCAAAAGACTATCAAGTTTGTGTTGTTGCTGTTTTAATGGAAACATGATTGAAAGCAAGCATACTGCTGGAGTGCTAAAAGGTAGCAAGAAGCTTAGGACCACTTCCAACCAAATCTCAGAGGGCGAGAGAGGAAAAAAGAAGTCTTTGAGCAAGGAATCTAGCATTTAATATTTCGTGGCTCGTCAATTTTATTATTATTATTAATTATTATTTATTTATTTAAATTTATATACCGCCCAATCAGGAGAACCCAACTCAGGGCAGCGTACAACAGTTAAAAATGTATAAAAACAGATTTTAAAATCCCAAATCGCCCACTCACTTCCCCACCCTACTACCCCCCACCCCAATTAAAAGAATAAAAAGAAATAAAAGGGAATGGAGGGCGGGGGATACAACAACACAAAGGGAGGGATATTAACTAAGTACTAACTGGGGATGAGCAAACAGGCTTTTAGTGTATGAGAACCAAGACAATAGAAACAGCCGAAAGGTTGGCTTAACACATCTTTATTGCATGATGGTCCGGGGGAACATGTGGTAATGGCGGATGAACAGCTCAATATATACTGTGGCTATACATTTGAATGTGGCTCCTCGATAGCCCATTGGCTACTGTCTGCGTGACCTCATTCCCCGTCACGCCCTTCTTGTCCAGGTGAGGTGGTGGCGGGAATCTTCCCGCGCTGTAGGTATTTGGGGAATTGGAATCATGTGAGCTGGGCGCTATTGCCCCTAGTGGTCACTAGCTCGCGTCCTGATACAGAAGGTTACAGTGTTACAGCTGGTGATTATTATATCCACTCATTCGAGTGTTACATTACTTAAAGGCACAATATTCCAAACACAACATCCCTCCCCCCTAGGATGAGACGAAGTCTCTCATCCAATATGGTTTATTGTAAGCGCGTTTTGGGCGCAAGGCTGGCTGGCTTGTCCCGGGGGCGCTATCACTTCTCTGTTCCCTGGTCTCTTGTCCTGCAATGGGAGAGGGAGACTCGTTAGCGACTCGCCACGGGTCTGCGGTTTTCGGGGTAGGGGTAAACTCCATTGTGGGAAAACCGGGGGCAGTGGGGGCTAACGAAAAACCCCGCTTCTCGCCTGGATGGGTGGGGGACCACTCCGAACCCCCCCCCCCGGTTTTGTAACTCAAACTCAAAATCATCTTCTGGGGTATCTGTGGGGGTATCCCTCAGGATATCTATGGGGACAAACTTATTCCCTTCCCCCCTTGGTGGGGACCACTGGCCCCCCTCTCCTCCCCCTTGGGCTGAACGGGTGGGGGAGAACCCTAACGTTGAATCCTGTTCCGTGCTGTCCGCGCTCTGGCTCCCAGAGACCCGGCGTCGGAGTTGGTCCGTGTGCCGCCTCCAGAGTAGACCTGTGCTGGTCTCTACACAATACGACACGGGACCCATTTGCCCAATGACTACGCCCGGAACCCAGGCCGGCCCTGCACTAGCGTAGTTTCTGCAATGGACCGGGGCGCCTATTTCAAAACTCTTCGTGCCCGCTAACCCGATGTTCCTCCCCGTGTCTTCCACCCTTGTAGGGTCTAGCCTGGTCAGTACCATAGTCAGTTTTCTGCGCATTAGGAGCTCTGCGGGCGAGTATCCTGATGCTAGGGGGGTCACCCTATATCCCAGCAAAAACTGGCGCAACTGCAGGTTTAAATCCCCGGGGCCCATGCGCCTCAGCGCATCTTTGGTGGTACGCATGAGGCGTTCTACCTGGCCATTCGTTGCCGGGTGGAAGGGCGCAGAGGTGATGTGCCGGATGGCGTTGATGTCAGTGAATGCCCTGAATTCGGCGGACGTGAAGCAACTAGCGTTATCGCTAACAAGTGTGTCAGGTATACCGAACGAACTGAACACCCTGCGCAATTGTTTAATTGTTGCGGCTGAGGAGGTGTTCGCAACTGGGATAACCTCTAACCATTTGGAATAAGCATCCACTATGAGGAGAAAAAGCGATCCTCTCAAAGGGCCCGCGAAGTCAATGTGCACGCGGGACCACGGCCCCTTTGCCACATCCAATTCCCTGTGCGGAAGTAGAGCCTCTTCGGGCCGGGAGCTTTGGCAACTCTCGCAAGTGCCCACCATGTGTTCGATATCAGCGTCCAACTGGGGCCACCAGAAGTAGCTCCTGGCCAGTGCCTTGGAGCGGACAATTCCAGGGTGGCTGACGTGCAGCAGCTTGAGCACCCTTGCTCTCAGGGACGACTACCCGCTGGCCCCACAGGAGGCAACCCCTCTCCATGGACAGTTCTAACTTTTTCCTGAAAAATGGGGCAAATTCCGCCGCCGGGGAGGACGTTGGCCACCCTTTCTGCACCCATGAGCTAACCAGGGCCAACGTCTTGTCCCTGCCCGTCGCCTTGGCGATCTCTGCGGGCACTATGGGGGGTGAATCTAGGACCTCTATCATGAGCACTTGGTGGTCTTGTTCCACCTCGCACACGTGGCTGCCCGTGTGGGGGAGGGGTGACCTCGACAGGGCGTCCGCGTGGCTTATGTCCTTTCCAGGGCGATACACCAGCGCGTTCTGGTACGCGTTTAAATAAATGGCCCACCTGAGCATCCTAGGGGACAGAATCTGTGGCGTGGGCTTGTCTGCGGTAAAAATGCCTAACAGGGGCTTGTGGTCAGTCACGATGGTAAAGGGGAAATCGTGGAACTTCTTCGTCCCAGCAATTATCGCTAATGCCTCCCTGTCTGTCTGTGCGTAGTTACGCTCTGCCTTAGACAGGGACCTGGAGTAGAACGCCACCGGGGCCTCCCGCCCGTTTTCCAACACATGGCACAGGACCGCCCCCACCCCCACTGGTCAAGCTTTGCAAAACACTTTCCCCCATGTAACCTGGCCAACAGGTGGCTGACTACCGGCACCGGATACGCATTTGGGCGTATCGCCTTATTAATGGTACATTTGTAATCAGCGCATATTCGAACCTCCCCGTTGGCCTTAAGCGCTGTTACAATCGGAGTTTCCCACTCCGCGGAATCAACAGGAACAAGGATTCCCTGGCCCACCAATTTGTCCAGTTCCGCTTCTATCTTGTCCTTAAGTGCAAAAGGCACTCTCCGCGGTTTGAGTCTTTTTGGGCGGACCTCCGGGTCCAGGTCGAACGCAACTGGGGGCCCCTTGAATTTTCCGAGTCCCTTCTTGAACACTTCGGGATGCGCGTTACACACCTCCTGTATTGGGTCAGTCCCAACGGCATGCACCCCCCCCAATGAACAAACCCAGGGGCTTAAACCATTGAGTCCCGAGGAGGCAACAACTCCCCCCTTTGAGAACAACCAGGGGAAGTTCTGCGGCGTGTTGCTTGTATTGGACCTTGAATTTTCCAACCCCCAACACCGGAATGCTATTTCCCTGCACGTCCCGCAGCGTAGACCTCAGTGCTTTGAGCTTGGGCCGCACGTTGGGGGAGATTCCCAAAAACTCCCTCTGGGAAATAATGGAATATGAGGAACCCGAGTCTATCTCCATCTTAACGGGGACCCCTTGCACCAGTACCTCAACAAAATAACGTGGGTGTCCTAAGGACACGCTGTGGACTGCCGTGTCGTCGTCGCTGTCGTCGGAGATGCGGCCCACGCCGTCCTGCTTCCTCGAGGGCCGGACGCCTTCCTGGTTTTTCGGTGAGTGGTCTGTTGAGCCTTTCTGGTCTCTGCTCCTCGCCCCGTCACGCCCTTCACGCCAGAGCTTCAGAGTTTGATTTCCTACTGCTGTGATGGTGAACCTTGGCACTCCCAACAGTTGGAGTGCCAAGGTTCACCATCACTACCTACTGTATCTCCAGAGAAAAGAGTGAGCTTTTGTGTCCTTGGGCAAGCTGCACAATGCCAGGGCCTCCACAGAAGAGGGGAATGGCAAACCACTTCTGTGTATTCTCTACCTTGAAAGCCCTGGAAAGGGTTGCCATTAGTTGGAATTCAAATCAAATCAATCTTTATTACAGTCCAAGACCAACATAGTACAGCGGGAAACAAAAGTTAAAATGAGAGTATTTAAAATATATTTCAAGAGGAGCATTTATGATCAGAACTAAGGGAGTAATAAAATTAGTACTTAATATTAATGATGCTACAACTACTACTAAGCTTATGATGTAGTGCTGATAGTTTATTTAGCCAGGAGTGTTCTTCTGATCATACATGCTGTGGTGCAGAACCTGGCAGTGTTGTGGGTGAAGGTGGGGCTTTAATCAGTTAACAGACAGTGGGTATATGTGCTGTTTGACTGGCCCAGATACTTACAGAGCAGTGGAAATATGAATTTGTTCTGGATGTCTCTATAAAAAGGGCATATGCAAAGAAAGTGTTTTATGGTTTCAATTTCTCTGGTGTCACAGGGGCACTGACTCTCTAACATTGGTGTCCTTTGAAACTTCCCCTCAAGAACTGTGGAAGGGAGAGCCCGAAGAATGTTTTAAAATATATTTTAATAGTTTAATGTCATTTAACTATTAGATTGTGGTATTTTTGAACCACAGTCAGGCATACCTTGGTAACCTTGGTAACCTTGTGTTGCCGGCTAATCCTTCTCACACTAGGTCAGGCGAAAGGAACTGCAGAACAAACTCACTCAAAGTTTCCTTTGTTTTGGCAGGTTCTCATCTGGCCTAGACATGGAAGAAGGAATTGTTTTAAAGTGCAAAAAATGCAGGAGGAAGGTGATACCTTTATTGGATCACTCAAAAATTAAAACATTGCACGAACTTTTGAGATTCAAAATCTCTTCATCCGGCAGGCATAAAGATCATGGCACGATGTTCTGCCAGGCACTCTTCTTAGAAATGCATGTTGAACAAACAGCAAAAGGCTTATATGTATAATTTATTGTGTTTTAATCATTGGAAGCCTTTTGAGTCCCTCATCAGGAGAAAGGCAGCCTATAATTGCAACAAACAAACAATAATACAATTGGAATTCAAATGAAATTGTACCTCTGTTGCTCCAAATAGAACACACACACCTAGGCTGACTTGACCTTTTATGAAATACTAGCAGAGGTTGCCCGGCAATGCCGGGCTGTTATAAAATGTGATCAGCTTTTTGGTTTGGTTTTTTTGTGTGTGTGGATTTGAAAAAAAACAAAGGATGATATAATTTTTTAAAATTGTTTTATTTAACCAAATAATGTTTTTGTTTGTGGGTTTTTTTTAAATAGTTGTACCGTAGCTAATATTTTTTAAAATGTGAAAGTACATGTTTTTTACATTCAATGTTTTTACACTGTGTTTAGATATTTTGGGTTTTTATTTAAGGTAAAACTCAACATAGGATGTTATAAATCTTTTTATTTTTTGACATATGTTTGTGATTTGTGTAAAATTGTGATTTATTGATATGTTTTTGACTTGTTTTTACTCTCGTGGCCTCTAGGTGGGGCTGTTGTGTCTTTTTGAGTTGTTTTTACTATTCTGCCCTGCAGGTGGAGCTACTAGTGGTTCTGTTTTAGTTTCACTGTTTTTTCTCTCCTGGCCTCTGGGTGGGGCTTCTTCAAGTAAGTAGTCTCTTTGTTTCTTCATTTCTGTTCCGGTCGTCATGCAGGGAGGACGTGCTGGTGAGTTGTCTGGTTTTCTTTCTTCTGGGGTTTTTCTTTGTTTTGCTTTTGTGGTGGTGGGCTGGGAGGTGTTTCTGTTTGTTCTTTTTTGTTTTGGTTGAGTTTTAGGTTTGTTTAATTGGTTTGGTTTTTTCTGATTTTGTTTAAATTTTCTTATTTCGTCGTTGTTTATTTGTGTAATTAGTTGTTTGTGTAATTTGTGGGGTTTTTTCATGTTGTAGTTAGGTGTTTTGTATGTGGTTTTGTGTTATTGTGGATGTTTTTGTGTATTTTGTGGTTTATTTTTTTATTAATGTTTTTTTTAATTATTGATTTATTTTTGTTTTATTATTTTACTTTAGTTTGAAGAACGGGCTGCCTGTGGGTTTCTCTTTCCCCATTGCTACTTTGGGGGAAAGAAGGAGAAGGCAGTCTGCCCATTCTTCTCCCGGGAAGGTTCGTTAGGTAGGTCGGGGGGAAAAGAGGAGGCAGATGGTTCTCTCCTCTCTGTCTCCTTTTTCTCCTGGCTTACCTAACTGCAGATCGGCAGGCAGCGATCCATAAGGGGTGGGGCTCTTCCTTGCGGATTGCTGGCTGCTGCTTTTGTATTCGGAACTACAAAGGCATCAGCCAGTCATCCACCAGGGAGGGTGCTTCCCCTGATGAACTGCTGCCTGTTTTGGGGTTATTTTTTTCACCCTGGCTCAACTTTCCTTGTCTTCGGCGGGGTAGTGTGGAGGAGAGGGAGTCCCTCTTCTTCCCGTTGCTCCAGGAAAGAAGGACGGCAGGTGTCTCACGGTGGCGTTTTGTGGTTTTTTGTTTTGCGTGGCTGTGAGGCACTGAATCTGCCTGCTGGGGACTTGCGCTCCCATTGCTTTTTGTAATTTTATTTTTTGCGTGCCAGCTTTCTCAGCATTCTGCACACTCACGGCGCGCAGAATGCTGGGACTTGTAGTTTTGCGTATGTGGTTTGCTTTCGTGCGGCGGTTTTTTTTCCTGTGGCTCAATTTCGATTGGCCGTGCCGCATATCCCAATGTTCTTTTTGCTCGCGCCTCTCAGCCTGATTGGCTGTGGCGCGGCGCAAAGAAAGTTGGGAATTGAAGTTGTTTCCCTTTGTTCGCGTTTGTGGGGCTCTTGCCCCACTGGCATGTTTCTCAAACATTTGTTGTCCTCTGGACTGGGTTTGGGTGAGTGCAGGAGGCTCGATATGGGACAGTGTGGATGGGTGTGGGAGCCTTTGTCACATTCCAACGGTTAACGCTTGGATTTATAGGTATAGATGAAATTGCATGAGTTTGCAACTCTGAAGTAGTACTGCTCATGTGAATAGACCTTATCCTGTAAGCAATATTTTTCCAGAAAATGACCATTGATTGATTGCTGAAACTGATTCCTTTACATGCCCACTTAGGAAAAAATACTTCAGTTTTTGAAAATACAAGCATGAACGTTGTGTAATTCTTATATTTTTATCTCATCTAATCAGTGTGACTCAAGTCTCTAAAATGCTCTGAGTTATTTAAAACTGTCCTTTCTTTGATGACACAGAAAATTTTCTGAGCTTCCTCTGTACGTATGGTTGGCTATCCACATCAAAGTCCTTGTTACTAACTTGGCTGATGTTACTAAAGTGCTACACTGGTCTGTATTTGTTGTTCAACAGCAGCAGATATGTGTTGCATGCTCTAAAGCTGGGGAAGCGGCAGGGGAGAGGTGAATAACTGGAACCCAGAGTTCTTCACATGGAAAGTCGGTGCAACCAAGAAATATCATCTGCACAGAAACATTGTTCTTCATATGGAAAAATCAAGAAGAGATTGGGTAAAGCCCAAGAGCTCTCTTCCAGATATGCTGGAGAGCAATGGGTAAATAATATCTCTGCAGGGTAGCATTGGAATTTTCATTTTCTGGATCCATTTTTTGCTCAAAGAATCTCAACAAACAAGGTGAGGGAATAAATTTTCACAAACCTTGAGAACTTCTACAATACCTAATTTGTGTAGGAAATGCTGAGCTCAGTGGCAGTTCTTAGGGTGCATTCATGCCATATTCTGTGGAGAGGGAAAATTGTGGCCTAAAGGTCATATGTGGTCCCTTGGGGTCATAGAATTGCTTCTCAGCACTCCCAGGATCTCCAGCACCCCAAACCCACTTACCTTTTTAAAAAATTATAAAGTTTTCTGGTTTTGCTCAACATCACTCATAGATATCAAACTGGCCAGCTTTGTGTACCAACAATGAGAATGGCAAAAGAGACCACTACAAGGAGGAGGGCTTTCTCAGTCATGGTTCCTCCTCTTTGGAATTCTTTGCCACCAGAGCTGTACCAAGCACCATCCTTTGGGGATATTTAAGAAACAACTTAAAACTTTCATTTTTAGAGAGGCCTTTCAAAACATCCTCCCCAACACCATTTAACTGTGTTTTGATTTATTATATTTGGTTTCTGTGCACATCACCTCTGGAATATTTTTGGCCTTAATCTTCAAATTTTTTTTTGTTTATAAATTTATATTTTCATATTTTAAACATTGTATTTTTATGCTTTATTTAATGTACACCACCCAGAGTGGGTAGACCACCCAGATGAGCAATATATAAATGGAAATAAATAAATAAATAAACTTCATTGGCAAGACCCATCACCTTCAGTCCTGCCTCTTTTGCATTGGGACCCTCAAGCAGCTGGCAAATCTGACAAATATCTCTCAGTCCCATTGAGTTTATCCACTCCTGTTAGGGCTTGTTTTTATGTTATAATTTCCTATTTGACCTTCACTTCCAGCTCTTACATAGAACTCAAATGAGATAATACAGCTAGGATGTCATTATAAGCTGATGAGGAAAATTTAACTATAACCAATAATGTTTAATTAATGATTCTATGTCTCATTGCCTTTAACTGTATGCTCTTTTTATAAATGTTTAACTTTCACATAATAAGTAAGTTGCAGATTAGTTAAGACTGGTTTGGCCAACATCCTATTGCCCTGTAAAGGAACTTGTGATAGTGAGACACACTTCCTAGCATGTGTCCTAATGAGTCAGGAATCATGTGCAAGTGTCCAATGTGCAAGTTCCTATTTTGTTGTGGCCTCATGTTCAAAGACCCATAAGATTATTAAGTTATTAGCGAAGAGTAATTTGCTGATTGGTCTGAAATGTATATCTGTAACTTGCTCACTGGTATATTTAATTGCTTGTATTGTGATCAATGGTAGGCATCAGCATCAGTTCACCATAACCGGTAGCAGAAATTCTGGCTGGCCCCACCCATCCAAGTTTTGAAATAAAATAGTCCAAATTTGGGTGCAACACAGGGCTTTTCCCCTGGCCACGGCCACCATACCACGCGCACAGTGTGGTAGTAAATTTTTTTGGAGCCCACCACTGATTGAGCTGTACCATTACCAAGGTAATTAGATTCCTGTCTGTTCACCTCACTTGTCACTGGTCTCCTTCTTCACTGAGAGGATGAACCTCTGGATGAAATGAGTGTGTGACATAAGCTAATGTCAATTCCACAGAGGTGTATGTTTGAGCGGCTTGGAAAAAAGCCTGTGTTTGCAAGGCATTGTGTTTTTCTCATTCTAAGACTTCCAATAGCAGAAGACACCTAGACTCCCCCATACAAACTGTCTTCCCCATGCAGTAGTGAGAAAGAAGTGGTTCAGCTGGAAAGGATAAAATTCTGGGTGACTTTGTGGACTGGAAGTCTACAAAGTCTAGCTTTTACCTCTCAATGACTAGTTGTAAACAAAGCATGCTAATTTGCAGAATACTTGGACTATGTCAATCAAAACATCTTTCGGCATATAAAATAATGGCCACTTCTAGCAACATGATATCTGTATCATGTAGTTTTAGCTTCAGTCACAAGAGTTTGGCCAATTAGTGCTTAATCCAAATCCCAATGGAGAAGAACTATTTTGATGTGTGCAATTTCATTTTTCACGTTATAACATGATGTATAAGCAGGCAGACCATCTTAATTAGGGTGTGGGTTCATTGTATACATCACTTGCTTTTCTTAGCTAATAATACAGCTAGATATATACAGCCTTGTGACAGAGCTTGGAAAAGTTATTGTGTGGGTTCTAATTCCCACCCACCCACCATGGCTAGTGTTCACACTTACAGGGGATACTGAGAGCTATACCTGAAAAACATAGATTTTTAAACCTCTTCACTGGAACTTCCAGCTACTGCCTCTTGAACCTATCATACCACATAGCTCATCCTTATGGTCCCTGCCCAGATCCAAACAGATGCTTGCTTTGTTTTATGGTATTCTATCTGAGGCAATCAAGAAAATAAATTCAGAAAAAGCAAATGTAGCCATGGTAAATTATGTTCCACTCCAACCCCCTGGCTTACTGGAATACGAAGAATCTTCAATAATGGAAAGGTTTTGTCACAAATGCAAAAGACTACAGGGCCAAAGCACCTTTATGGCTACATTAGGCAGCAAATGAAGCTGTAAGGAATTGCTTGGTTTAAATTCAAGCTGAGCTGTGCAAAGCCACTGTACCTCATCTCACATTACATACATTCTGTAGCTACAATTCTTAACTAACATTTTATTACTGACAAGTTTCACAGTGCATTGCTGCTGTGCCCTGTGTCTTATTATTTTTTACCTTGGCAGACTTAGGCAAAAGTTGAGATACTCATTTAGAAATTGCTTCAGGTAACTGGGTAATATAGTCTAAATCTTACTTGGGCAGAGTATAGATGTATGTTTGGTAATGCTCAGACACAGCTATGATGATGTAAACTGGAAGAAAGCCAAGGATAACACTAAACGTTAGGTGTAAGTAACATTTGAAAGTCCCAAGATATTCTAACTTTCCACCTGTTTGATAAAAACATAGTTTCCAGCCATAGCATTTACACCGTGCAATTTTCATTTTACAACTCAAGCCAATCTCTGTTTGGGTCTTCTTATGAAATCAAAGACAAGTCTTTGACGTGATCTGAAACTTGTTTCTTGGAATCATAACTTCAGAGGCAACTTCAAAGTCGATTATCAGGAGCATGTTAGTCTTTCTTTACATCATCTTCACAAGCTGTCTATTTGATTCATTGCTTAATTCAATCTACTGCTTATTATCTTCAGTTCTGAATAGGGGGTGATGAATAACTGAAGCATTGTTTTCTATCTGTCAAATGTACCTTTTCCCTAAGTACATTGGAACAGCTCCTGTTTTATATCTTCTGAAAATCCAACATTGATTTAGAAGGAATATGTAATGTCTAAGATGTGTTTGGAGTCTCCATTCTCAAAAATTCAGCTAAATGGCTTAGCTGATGGGAGGCAAAGATGGGAGAATGATCCCTGACATTTTTCCTCTTTACCTTGTAAAGTGAAGATGTTACTAGTGCCATGATACTGAAGATGTCTCCCTCCCCAAATATTCATGTTAATATGAACTACTAGGTTTGATATCCCTGGCAGGAAAGGAAGCTGGTATTTATTTATGTATCTGCTTAAAACAAATACTGATGGACAAATAATCCATATACGTGAATGGGCTCATTACTAGGAAAGGATTAAAAAACATGTTTAAAACAAAATACAATGGCCTTACTTTTAGGTTCTTTCTGGATTCCTGAAAGAAACCGTCTTGAACACAAAGTTGTTTAAATGTAAAAAGGAAACTTGAAAACATTCCTATCAGGTTGCCAACCCACAAACCAAAGCATAAGGAGACAATACAAATGATGCCCAGGTTCTAAATATGGTTGGAGTAAACTTGACATTGAGTACTGCTTAGTTTGCAAATATAAGATTTAATGTATATGCAGATGTATGGAGTTAAAAAAGGTTTGGCACATTCAACTTCTACTGACCCCAAGAAGATTTTCAAAGTATATCAGATATTTAGGGAGAGTTTTACTAATCCTAACCCCCTCCCTGGTGAATTTCTATGGCTGAACAGGGGTTTGAACCCAGGTCAATTATTCTGTCAACTACACCACATTGGTTTCCCATGGAATGCTGCTTACTTGTCAACATGAGTACGATTGGGCAGTATTTTTGCAACTCAGCTACTAGGACACTTACTCTTCTGTTTTGTTTTCTGTGCAATAGCATATTAAGATGGCAATAAATTGGCACATTCTGCTCTAGTGACAAATCAGTACTAACCTGCAAAGTTAAGCATAATACTTTGTTGTTGTTGTTAAAAAGGATTTACCATTATGCTATTCCAGATGTGTAAAACAACCATACAACACAGTCTTCTTTGCATTCTATGTATTTAATTTTATATGAAAGTGGGATTTGCTATATAAATATATCAATTTACATTTAAATAAAATCAAGCCAAGTGCGATTTAGCTCTGCTGTAAAAAACAGAGATAAGGAGTTTGTGATTCCACATTATTAAATAGAAGCAGAAAAGTTAAATTGAGTCTGATTAAACTTCTACATCTCGTCCAAACACAGTCACAAATCAGAAGGAGGCAGTTTAATCTGAAATGAAATTTTTGTCAGTTAGAAATATTTATTCAGATAAATTGGAACCTTACTCACTGTACTGTGTTTTGCTTAAAATATCTATGTGATTAATGTCCTTTAAGCATTTTTAGAGAATGAGATATTATGTCTCACCTATTTCCCTTCAGTTAGCTCTTCTCTCATAAATCTAGCTGTTAACATGCATGGTTCAAGAGTAATTCTATGGCAGACAAAACTGAAATTTAATTTTACCAAATAGCTATGAAAGTATTCAATCTCAAACCTAGGAGGTTTAGTCATTCTGTACATGGTATGTGACTTGGCAAACACAGCAATCAAGAAACATCCTGGAGCTAGTTTTCATTTTCTTTACAGTTTTAATGATTTATATTCTGATAATACTAACTTATTCCCATAATAATATTGCTTGGTGCAACATTAAGGGACCTATCATATTCACAACAACATGTTTAGAAGGAGAAAAATCCAGGCAAAACTGTGTGCATGTACATTTAGTGAACCATGGTAAATGTGTTACATTTCTCTCTTATTCATTAATATTCATTAAACCTGCATGGCTCCCCTCCCCCAAAAGAATTTTGTTCAGCTATTTGTTTAGATGACATGTTTTTAGAAGATGACTTTTTGTACTGTACATGAATAGACAAACAAAGAATCTGGATTCCTGCAGTGTGCTTCCCCCTCTCCATTTTAGAGGAGGGGGAATATATATGACTATTTTTTCCATACGGTCAGCAAAGGCAGACTTTTGCATGTATGTAAGGGAAGTTGTGAACTACAAAAAATTACGTCCTAGATCTAAGAATACATTTGCTTCAATCAATAGGGTTTTAGAGCTTGAAAATTTCCTTTAAGAACCGTGTATATAATGACATCTTGGAGCTATCTACTGATTAGTGGAAGGATGATGCTTCAGTCCTAGGGTATCATTCTCTTACAGCTCTATTATGGATAACTTCGCTATGTCATTATATTCCTTCTTCCCAAAGGGAACTTTCCAAGCTGTAATGGTTTGCATGCTTTGTTAGTACAGGCATATCTACTAGGTTCACTGAGAAGAGGAGATATGGTTTTTTTAAAGTGGTGGGTTATGGGTCTTTTAATGTGTTTTTAATGTGTTTTTAGAACTTGTTGTAATGCCGCCCTGAGTCGGGTTCTGCCTGAGTGGGCGGCATATATAAATATGACTATTAAATTAAATTAAATCTCATGGCAAAGAGTCTCCCCAGATCAGATTCTGTGATGCAAGATGGCAAGTACATATCCAATTCACCCACAGATTAATAATGAGATTAGGTCAAATTTGTTCTTTCCTTTGGTGATTGTCTCTGGAGGGGACAGAGATTTAGCATGACACTGCCACCTATGGAGAATTCATTTCTTTGCTGGAGGCTCCCAGCTAGAAGCCGTTAATTTGCCTTGGAATTAGCTTTTTAAAAAGGGAACAAGTGCAAACCAAGCAACCTCTAGAGGGAATGCTGCAGCTACAAGTTTGAAGTCAGCTTTTAGAAATGGAAGAAAAACAAACAAGCAAATCTCTAGAGGCAATGCTACAGTAAGGAAATTGATTTATTCAGATTTCTTCCCTGAGAAGCCTAGGATAGCAGTCTTTAATATGTGGCTTTTGCACTGCAGTGCTGCACAGACATGGCAAACTATGGTCCCCTTCATGAGTAACTGCTGTCAAGGAATTACGGTGAAAAGGAGTGTGAAAGTTGGAATCCATCATATAGCAGGCCCGACTCTGTGGGGAGATGTTTTTGCTGTGGTGCTTTGCTCATCAACAAAATGGAAACCCCCTGTGGTTTATCTTCAAGGACACATCAGTACTGTGCTAATTAAACTTTGCATTGTCTGGAACTGTGGGGGAGAGAGCAAAAGTCTTCTCTGTGGTTGTTAGATCCGGCCCTTATAAGCACGAGTCCAGGACAACGGTGAACAAAACAACAACAGGCTTTATTATAACAGTCATTAGAGTTCAGCTTACAAGATGTTCCGGATCCCGAGATAGCTATACATTCCTAACGGAGTCAAGTCCCTCTGGATTCGTGCCCGGCAATAGGCAAATACTAGCTACCAGGATTGTAGCATAATGGAGGGACTCAGGTTATGTGTGGAGTAGGAAGTATAGATCCGGTCCGGCCCTACCCTTGCTTGTTTGTGGGGCTTATATAGTGTCTCCCCGGCGGTTGCTATTGGACACAATGTAGCAACCTGTCAGAAAAATGTATCTAACCAATCAGTGAAGGGTATATATGAAAGTAACCATTGACAAGCAGGATCCTAAACTGTAACCAATGGTAGGGCTTGGATTAGCATGACCGGTGCGCTCTTTTTGCAGGGGATTTCGCACCACTTTAGGCTTCAATTAAGGATGGCGGGAAACCACAGTTTTCCATTGCAAGAGCATTCCCTTTATACACAACAGTGGTCATGGGGTTACTAGGTTCAAGGACGTCTTTCTAAAATCATGGAACCACACTCCTAATTGCCCTGGACTGGGTAAGCCCAAGAAAGTAAAATATGGTAATGACCATAAGGCCCTACCCAGCAACACATTTTCCCAACACATCAATCTACATTAGACTTGGCAGTATTTTAAGATGTTTAGATTTAAACGCCACAAGGCTAGGCACTAGAAAGCAAGGTGCCTACCTCATGAAAGTAGAGCTGCCGCTAATAGAAATAAATTATCCCCCACAAAAAAAAAATATCCAGTCAAGTAAAATCTGCCTTTTTGTACCACAAACACTTTGAGCCAAAAATTCAGGTAATTACTTGAAAATATTTTTATAATTTATTAAAAGACAAAAAAAGAAAAGGTAAAGAATATGAAGAATATACTGTCTGGCCAGGTTACCATGCTATGGTAATAGAGTAGACTATACTGCTAGCAACTCAACGCTGATTGTCAGGAGGCAGTAACTAACCTGACTGCCCTGAGGACTAGCGACCTTCTGTGGCAAAATCCACAGGGAAGGATGATGGTTCCCAAGTGGATTAAATCCCACTTGAATCCATCTTAATGGAGGGCAGCAGCTTCATAAATACTGCCCAGAGGCTGTTGAGGACCTTGTATGCCTAAAGCACTCAGGACCAGAAAGTGAATCATGGAACTGGATCCATGGTATGAGTGACATGGAAGGTTGGGGAAGATCACTGCATTATGCTGCTCCCAGGACAATCTTCATGTTTGAAAGTCAAATAAACATTGTCCTCAGTCCCTGGCAGCCCATCAGTGGGCAGAGGGTGCTAAGAATCTCTGGGTCAGCCATAAAAGACTGTACCAGGAACGTCAGGAGTATTTATGAAAAAGGAAAGGTTTATAATGTAGTAAAGGAAATGAAGAGGCTGGATGTTGATATAATGGGAATGAGTGAGATAAGGTCGCCAGGAGCGGGCCAATGTAGTGTGTTGAAGTACATGGCCCATTACTCAGGAAACAATGAAAAGCATCACTGGAATGGAGTTGGGGGTGAACCTGAGCAAAGCAATAAAGAACACAGTGCTTAGTGTGATACCATTTTTCAGATAGGATCATTATGATCAAACTTAAAGGCAAACTTTTCAACATGAATGCCATACAAGTCTATGCATTAACTGCAGACAAATTGGATAAAGAAATTGAAGAGTTTTATTATCAACTCAAAGCTGTGATGAAGTATACAAAAAGAAATGAAGTTACTGTGATTATGGGAGAATTTAATGCTAAAGTTGGCCAGGGTAAAGAGAATGACATAGTTGGACTATATGGCCTGGAAAAAGGAACAAGAGAGGAAATCACCTCATACAGTTCTGCAGAGAAGATCTACTGATCATCAACACGTGGTTTAAGCTGCCACCCAGACTACTTTACATTTGGAAGTCCCCTGCCGATAGCCCAAATAATACTGTCAGAAATCAAATAGACTTTGTTCACATAAACAGAAGGTTTTGTAACAGCATCTCATCTGCTAAGACCTATCATGGAGCAGGTATTTCATCAGACCATAACCCAGTAATATGTTGTCTTCACCTAAAATTGCTTAAAATTGTAACTAAAACAATGAAAAATGGATGATGTCAATGTCCTTAAGGACAAAGAATGTAGAACAGCAGTGAAAGAGACAGTGAAAGAGGAGTTAGACAAAATGATAAAACAATAATAAAAGAAATAACTCAGAAACATGTGGATCACATATGACATACTCCACTTATTGTAAATAGAAAGGACTTATAACAATCAGGACAAGGAAAAATATAATGATCTACAGATGATGATTAGGCACAAAATAAGACCTGCAAAGGAATCTTATATGGCTGACAGATGAGCAAAAGATTGCGAAATACCAAAATAAGCAGAATTTTTTCAACATACATAAAAAGATCAGGGTACTGTTGGCCACAAACCTTGCAGATCTTCAGTTGATGCTGGATTGAGTAATGGGCCATGTACTTCAAGCATAGAATATGATTTGGATCTCAACACCAAGAAGATTAAATATCTGGTTATAAGCCGAGCACCAACTCACAGCAAGCTAATGGCAGGAACACAAGAAATCTAAAGAGTGGATACAATTGTCTATTTGGGAAGTATGTTAAATGAAAATTGGGATCCCAAGGTAGAGATTAGAATACAAATAGAAAAAGCAAGATCCACCTTCATAAAGATGCATTCAGTAGAAATCTAACTCTTGCTACAAAGATCCGAATAGTGGGATGTTACATATTCCGAGTGTTGCTATATGCTCTTGTAAACACAAGGCTTCCCTAGGCCAGAGAGTCAATCCATTTCATATTTACTCTTTCTCTTTTCCTACTGCAATCAAATTTTCTTAGCGTTATTTTCTTTTTCAACAAATTTTGTCTTCTTATGCTATGTCCAAAGTACAACAGCCTCAGTTTCATCATTTTTGCCTCCATAGCTAGGTCAGGCTTGATTTGCCTGATTATTATTATTCTTTGTTGTTGTTGTTTCTGTTGTTGTTGTTGTTGTTGTTGTGAGCAGTCCAATGATTTGCCTAGCTCTCTTCAAGCACCATATTTCAAATGAATCAATTTATTTTCTTGTCAATTTTCTGCACTGTCCAACTTTCACAACTGTACATAGTGATCGAGAATACAATAGTGTGGATGATCTTGGCTTGGAGCACCAGTGACACATCTTTTCACTTGATAATCATTTCATATTCCTTCCTTGCTACTTTTCTGATCAGTCTTGGAATAAATAGCAAGACTTCTTCTGATTTCTTGGCTGCAGTCTCCATTTGGAATAATGATTCAACTAAGTCAGGGATTCTCAACCTGCAGCCCGTGGGCTGGATGTGGCCCATGGGACCATTTCACGTGGCCCCCTCACCTCCTCCACCACACCAGGAAGTGCCATGTGGTGAAGAAAGGGCAAAATGGCCGTCTGGCCCCCACAATTGCATGAGAGTGTGTGATCCAACCCCCGGATTTAAAAGGTTGAGAACTCCCAAACTAAGGTATAAAAATGATTTCACTCTTTCAATTTATTCATTGACAAAATTAAGGTTGTTTAATTCTTCTGTAGTCGTGATTTTTGTTTTGTTAATGTTCAACTGCAGTCTTGTTTTGGCACTTTCTTCTTTCACTTGTACTGGAAGACATTTAAAGTAATTGCTACTTTCTGCCAGTAAGATCATGTCATTTATTTATGTTTCTTTCACTGGTTTTCACTCCTCCTTCACTTGAATCTAGTCTAGCTAGATTCATTATGTTTTACATATGGATTCAATAAATAAGGGGAAAGGTCTAACATAGTCTGTCCTAACAGTAACATCTTGTTCAAAATTTAGGTTCTGAATTAGGACAATCAAATGCTGAGACACACCCTTTTTTATCTAAAACATTTTCCACACAGTCAAAAGTTTAGCATTAGTCTATAAACCATAGACTGACATGTTCTACAGTCAAAAGCTTTGCTTTAGTCTATATAGCATAGACGTATCTATTTCTGTAATTCTTTGGTTCACTCCAGTAGCCAGCAGATATTAGCAATAGAGTCTCAAGCATTAGGAGAGAACATATCTGAATTCTGTGTTAACAGTGGTTCCCCATACAATTTTAAATGAAAGATTCAGTGAGAATCAGAACATAGAAAGGAGGAAAATTGTTTAGTGGCTGTTATACTCCCACTTTATAGAGGAAGATAAATTGCCCCTCTCTGAGCTAATACTGTTTTATTAAGTGTGTTAAAGTTTCTGTAATTTGCTTTTCTGGGTTTCTAGAGGTTTTTTGTCTTGTATAAATGTAAAAAAAAAGAATAGAAATGCCTAGAACCTTTTGTTTGTTGGGGAAAGACAGAAACCTTTAGCCCCATTTCAAACTAATATCCTCAATGAGATTACAAGTGTATTTTGCCAAATTGAGTGCTACAAAGGA
This sequence comes from Bradypodion pumilum, assembly GCA_035047305.1. NCBI lineage: Eukaryota > Metazoa > Chordata > Lepidosauria > Squamata > Chamaeleonidae > Bradypodion > Bradypodion pumilum. The sequence goes on along the minus strand of JAWDJD010000001.1, from coordinate 173,354,616 downwards.
GAATTTAGGTTTTTTTTCCATAAGGGGTTATTGCTAGCTGCATCTCTGGAGAATGCATTTACCAGTTTTCTTTACAAATGGCTACTTGGTAGAAGCTGCTGCAGGTGAAACCCTCATAATGAAACAAACAACAAAGAGAAGATGAAGAAGGTATATTAGAGGAAATGTGATGCAGAGTCTTGTTAACGGAGAACCAGGAATAAAAGTCTCAGTTATAATACTCCTTGAGCACACTTCCAAACAAAAATGGTGTGCTGTTTAAACTCTAACAAGTGAGTCGCATTGTGTTATCTTTATTGATATATGAAATATTGATTTAATGCTTAGGATTTGCTGTAAAAGCAAGGTAACACCAAGCTAATAATCACGGCAAGCTAATATTCATTGGTACATTAGGTGGTTTTGCCTAGAAGCCAGTTTTCTTGTATAATCATGTAAGAGTGATTGCAAAAACATTTTCCTCCTATAAACATTTATCCTAATGTTCAAGATCACATTGGCTGCACACAGGTATATGACAAGACACACACACAAAGGAGTTAGCAAGAAAATAAAAAATAAAAACCTTGTGTGTGTATTTTTCCTCCAATTGGATTTTGGCAAGTGCATCTGGATATTGTTGATTTTTTTCCATCTGATTACATTATATGCTTTGCATACTCTGTGTCCAATTATTTATATGACATTCTGATCAACTACATTTTCTTGTTCTCTGGCTGAAGTCCTCTTGCTTTGTTTAGTAAATTGAACCAGAGTAGGACCACTGAATCAGCAGAGATTTGGCAAGTCAACTCCTCCATAGGTTGAAATGGTCATATTCTAGTTGAGATTTGCTTTGCTGAGGAAAGTCACAACAAAAGTGGGCCCATTCAAATAGATGGAATTTTTACAGAGAAATTAACTTGCCAAATCCCAAATGATGCAAGGCTCTGCTCTAATGTGACATAGTATATGATCACACAGACCACAATCTAGACTCTTGGGGAGTGGTGCAGTGTGATCTTTTCCTTGGCAATCATATGATGCAAAGGGAATTATGCACCATTCTGACAGCAATCTGTCCCAAACTATACTGTTTTGCTCTAATTGTAGACCTTTTATCGGGGTTTGGGTGATTGGACTGTCCCCAGGAGACAGAAGGGTTGCTTTAAGGGAGATCATTCCTGTTAACGCAACTCTTTGCAGGCGCACCCCCCCAATAACGGACACAGACAACATTGAAAGTGGATAACAGCATAGGGCCACATTTATTGATTCAATGCCCTAGTCCGAATTATAAATTTGCATTGGTAAAACGACCAATCATAATTCCTAAGGCAAGCAGGCCGAAGTAACACTGGTAAGGTACCACCCAAAATTGCCAACGGCAATTGGTTACAATGTATCAATTTGTATCAATTTGTTTGTTGACAACAAACAAATTGTTGACCGTAGTCAATAACTAACTTATGACCCCACCCTCTGACGCGTATCCGTGAAATCACAGGGGTGATGCATGCTGGTTAGCAATCATCATCACCCCATCGCCTGGTTCGTCGTTGACCGGACAACGTTTAACTAATTTATTCCTGTCTAGTGTTGTCCAGTCAATTGCGAACCTGCCGGATACTTGTGGGTCATACTGTTTACCTTACCAGTGCTACCCGCCAATGTGACCAAAGTCAACAGTAGAAACACAGAAAGCCCCCAATATCAAACCATAGCAACAGTGTGGGGTGGGCAAAAAAGCCAGGACCCGGAGCCAATATGGGTCCCAACCAAAAATTCCCACCCGGCCCCGAAGCGACCATAATATCACACTGTTAACTAGGGAGGGGGTGGAGGGGAAAAAACTTCTCCGCTCCGTCGCTGAGGTAAAATGGCAGCTTGGCTGCCTCGTGGCCACCCCTTTTTATCAGGGAGCTGGCCACGCCCCTAACTACCCGGATTCTCTGTCCTGTGGGGGGGGGGCCCGCAAAGGGCGCGGCGGCCATTTTGGCGCCGCGCTTGCATTGCAGGCGCACCCCCCCAATAACGGACACAGACAACATTGAAAGTGGATAACAGCATAGGGCCACATTTATTGATTCAATGCCCTAGTCCGAATTATAAATTTGCATTGGTAAAACGACCAATCATAATTCTTAAGGCAAGCAGGCCGAAGTAACACTGGTAAGGTACCACCCAAAATTGCCAACGGCAATTGGTTACAATGTATCAATTTGTATCAATTTGTTTGTTGACAACAAACAAATTGTTGACCGTAGTCAATAACTAACTTATGACCCCACCCTCTGACGCGTATCCGTGAAATCACAGGGGTGATGCATGCTGGTTAGCAATCATCATCACCCCATCGCCTGGTTCGTCGTTGACCGGACAACGTTTAACTAATTTATTCCTGTCTAGTGTTGTCCAGTCAATTGCGAACCTGCCGGATACTTGTGGGTCATACTGTTTACCTTACCAGTGCTACCCGCCACACGGAGGGGCTTCAAAGAAGACCTGACGCCCCCCCCCAGACCGTCAGCTTGGTCAACAGGCCTGCTCGCCAATCACCCAACAGGAGGTCCATACCTCCTCGCGACAGATGGACCCCATCCCCTGCATACAAGTCGTAATTTTGTAGACTAATATCGGGGTGATGACTAACCCGCCCCCAAGCCCTGTTGGCAAGAAACCGCGCCATTGCCTTATTGACCGCGCGCCTAGCGCGGTCAAGGGCCAGGAGGTTAACGCCCCCTCTGTAAGAATGGCGCGGGACAATGTCCGACCAAACCAGGGTTGTGGCAGGCCAGACATAATGCAAGTAGGCGAGGTCCTCGCGAATCGCATGCTTAAGCGATAAGCCGGTGACCTGGCCCAAATCATTGCCCCCCAGGTGGATGATTAGAATGTCAGGCGGGTCAGCACCCAGGCCAGAAAAAAGGAAAGGCCGCAGCTCCCGCCATAACATCCCTGGCTTACCATGCCATGCGAGACTGGCGTGGTCACCCAGTCCCAGTCGGGGTCCCCATCCTGTCGCCGCAGCGTAACGCGCTGCCCTGTGCACATAGCTGTGGCCCACCAGCCATACTGTCACCGGTGTAATACGACACCCAGGGTCTGTAAGAAAATTGAGAAAAAAGGCGGTAAGGTGACTGGATTGGTACTCATGGCGGGAGTGGGCGCACATAAAACTGAAAACATTGCGAGCCCCACCTTCCCATGCTGCGTATGTCAGCCCCAGAGTACCCAAAAGCAGCTGCTGTAGAGGCTGCACCAATCCGGAACGAATGTGTGCCATAACGGGCACCTGGGAGGCCCACCCTGGTGAGGGCTCTGGCTGTCACCTTCCAAAACTGAAATTTAGTAAGGGGAGACCCATCTTGGTGACAGAAAAACGGGCCATGGTGCATGCCACGCAGTGCCAGGAATTCCTGTAGGGCACCAACCGGACAGATGTCTGCCAAAGAACAACGTAGCAGTCTTACACCACTGCCTACGCCATGCTGATCTGTTTTAGAGGAGCGTATCCTCAACTGGGCCCAGTCCTTGGCTACATAGACATCTTCGAGTTCCAGTGCCCTACCACTTGCATCCGCCTTAGACAGCATCACGAGTTCGCTGACACGGAGCGCTCCAAAAAATGCCACCGTTGTGGCTGCGGCGAAAAGGGCTGCCTCATAATGATCAAAACAGAGGCCAGGCCAGCCCCGGGCCAACTGGGTAAGAACCCCTGGGGAAATAGGGTGCCGATCATCCGGGCAACGCCCGCGCTCGCGCACCCACCCCTCCAAAACGTGTCGCACACGGAAGTCAGAGGTGGTATCCACATGACCTCCCACTTTGGCCATAAAAGCCAACGCCGAGAGCTTGGATGCTATGGTGCGAGGTGCAAGGCCCTGTGCGTGCAGGTGAACCATGAACCGCAGAACATGGTCCACCGGGATGGGCCAGGTCTCTGGCAAGAGAAATCGAGTAGCAAATGCCCTATAAGAATTGAATGTTTGTTGATACGCCTTACGCGTGCGTGGCGCTAGTGACAGGCCAATCGCCCGGTTCACCTCTCCTTGCCAATAGTCCACATCTCGTCCGGGAGTGGCGAGGGTAATTCCTCCGCATCCGGGGCCAAGGCGCGGAACCGGGAGATCTGCAGGCGGGACAAAGCGTCAGCAATATCATTATTAATCCCTGGGACATGCCTGGCTCTGAACAAAACGTTGAGGCGCAGGCAGCGCAGCACAAAATGGCGCACTAGGTCCATGACCCTGGGCGATTTGGAAGTCTGTGCATTGACAATGTGGACAACAGCAGCATTGTCGCACCAGAAATGCACCACCGAATTAGCCCACAGTTCGCCCCATAGCATCAAAGCCCCCAGAATGGGAAAAAATTCCAGGTATGTGAGATCCCGCAGGCGACCTGTGCCTGCCCATGCCGGTGGCCACCCACCATAGGCCCACTTCCCATTGAAGTACATCCCATAGCCCAGGGATCCTGAGGCATCAGACTGGATCTGGAAATTGGGGGACTCCAGGAGGTCAGACCTCCCAAATGAGACCCCATTAAACTCCCTCAGGAATTGCAACCAGACGAACATGTCTGCCCTGATACCCCGGGTGAGCCTGACTCTGTGGTGTGGCCTGGATAACCCTGCCATGGCGTCGCATAATCGCCGAGCAAAAGCCCTGCCCGGTGCGACCACCCTGCAAGCAAAATTAAGGTGCCCATGTAGCACCTGAAGTTCTCTCAGTGATGCCTTACGCTTGGCCAGCAATTCCGAGATAAGGGTCACGATCCTGGACACCTTATCACCCGGCAACCTAGAAGCCTGCACTACTGTGTCAATCTCAACCCCCAGGAATACTAGCTTGTTCGATGGGCCCTCGGTCTTTTCGGGCGCTAAAGGGACACCAAGTTCCTCCATTAGCGTCTGAAATGTGTTGAGGAGACGTGCGCACGTGTCCCAGCCCCGTTTACCCCCGAATAAAAAGTCATCCAGGTAATGGGCTACAGACCGGGACCCTGACCTGCGGACGAAAGCCCACTCTAGGAAGGTACTAAAACGCTCGAAGGCCGAGCATGAAATGGAGCAGCCAAAAGGCATGGCCTTATCAAAATAATATTCCCCCTTAAATTTAAAACCCAGCAACTCAAAGTCGCCCGGGTGCACTGGCAAGAGGCGAAAAGCCGACTTAATGTCGCACTTGGCCAGCAGGGCACCCGGGCCACACGAGCGGACCATGCGCAACGCATGGTCAAACGATGTATACCTGACTGAACAAAGGTCATCAGGAATAGCATCATTGACCGATCGGCCGGCTGGGTAGGACAAATGATGAATAAGGCGAAACTCACCCAGTGACTTCTTGGGGACCAAACCCAGTGGCGAGACCTTAAGATTGGGAAACGGGGGTACGGGGAAAGGTCCAGCGACCCTGCCCGCAACTAACTCCTTTTGAATGCTGGCCGCGGCCACCTCCTCCCTTCCTCTGAGGGATAAAAGGTTGGGGGCATCCTGGGGGGACCTATCACCCACAAAAGGGATACGAAATCCCTGCTTAAAACCTTGTAGAATATACTCCCTGTCCTCCCCCTTCGGGTACGATGCGAGCCAGCGCTCCAGCATGTCCACCTTAATTGGGGAGGGGGCCTTTTGGAGGACTAGCTCCATCCGTGGCAGCCTTTCCAGCCCACTGTCCACCCTTCCCTCTGCCTCGCGGCCCTCCAGGCTTGGGGCAAGCAGAGGCTGCGTGGGGGCCAGAGCATGTGGGACACTCATGCTTATACCTGCAGTTCTTTTGATTGCAGGAACCAATTGACGAGAAAGTCCAGCACAGCAGGCGGGCTGGAACCCCCTGCCCCGCCGCCTGGCGGGTAACCTGCGCTGGAGCCGCTCGCTGGACCGCATGTCCGCAATGGTATCTATCCCCCGGGGCAGGGCGTGTAGGTGTCATATACAGAAGCCAAAGCCTCTGGCATGGCTCATCCCATCTCATCTCAGGGTGAAGGGGAATCCTCATACGGAATTCCTCATCATATGCCAGCCATGAGGGGCCCGGGAAATCGACCATCGCCCTGTATATGTTGTCCAAATATTGGACCATGGGGATAGCTAAATCCGGCCGCGCCCTCAGATATACCGCCATGTATATCAAATAAGCGGGGAGCCAGTTGGCCCAGGTATGCGGCGGCTTACGGCGGCGTGCCTGCTCCTTGTCCTTCTCATCCTGACCCTCCCTTTCTTCCTTGGTGGGCTCTCTGTTCAGGAGTGAGAAGATATCTACGTACTCCCTTCGCCATATCTTTTCCCTGGTAGCCTGTGCCAGGTGGTCACCCAAAGGCAAGGAATACCCCGCCGTCGGCAAGGCCGCAAAAGGGACAGCCGGCCTGGTAAAAGGGGCCTGAACTAATCCAGCTACCCCCAGGACATTCCCTGTAGTGTAAGGACCCATGCCCACCCCAGTGCCCAAGGTGGCAGTCGTCGTCGCCGGGTGGGTCGCTGACAGCGTGGCCCCCGCACCACCCGCGCGAGGCCAAGGCCATTGAAAGCCCCCCCCCCCGAATTGGGAATGTGTGTGGATGTACTCGCTTGCACCGTATACTCACACGCTGCACCCCCGTGGGCCGCCCCCACCGGGGGTTCCGGCCCACTGGGGGCGTCGGAGCTCACGACCGACGTAGAGCTCATCACCGGGGCTTGACTCGCACCTGGTTGCTGACTGGGGAGCTGCGAGGCAGTGGCCGAAACCGCGCCACACGCCTGCAGCAGCTCGACCCTCCCCGCCGGCTGTTGTCCTCCAGCCGACAGCGTCTCAAAAGGAACCCCAAAAGGGGCACCCGCCTGACTGGCCCGCGCCAACGACGCCTCCAGGGCCGCAATGCGGGCCAGCAAGGTGTCCACGTTGACCATGGGCAAAGGGCCGGCCGGCCCGCCTGGCCCAGGCATGGGTACAGGTCCCTGTACCCCGGGCGCCACATATGGCCATTGGCCAGCACCTAATCCCGGCAGGGTTGGTGGAGAAACCTGCCAAGGCAGGGGGCCGCACCACCCCCCAAGGCTAGAGGGCCCCGGGAGAGGCTGCAGTCCAAGAGGCGTAGGCCCGACAGAGTGGGCAGGAGCAGGAGCGGTGCCTACCGCTCGTGGGCCGCGGGCCGGAACCCCTTCCGCGCCCGCGCTCTGATCACCCACCCCGGGCCAAGGGGCAATAGACCCCATTCCGCCGGCCCCGGCCGGGGCCGGCAAAGGTGGCTGCTGAGGAGGCGGAACCGCGGTCCTCCGACCTGGGTTTCGCCTCCTAACCCCACGAGCTGAGCTCGAAGCTGCCTTCTTCTTCGAAGGCATCTCCACCAAGAGCAAAAAGGGGAAGCCGGGAAGGCAGAGCCGCTACCAAAAGGCTTCGTAAGCTAAAGAGCGACGGAGCCGCAGGAAAAAACTTCTCCGCTCCGTCGCTGAGGTAAAATGGCAGCTTGGCTGCCTCGTGGCCACCCCTTTTTATCAGGGAGCTGGCCACGCCCCTAACTACCCGGATTCTCTGTCCTGTGGGGGGGGCCCGCAAAGGGCGCGGCGGCCATTTTGGCGCCGCGCTTGCATTCTGGTGTGGTCAGGTTCATGCCTTTGCAGTCATCTGATTCTATCCAAATTACGCTAAGCAACAGGATTTCAGCCACTGAGTCTACAGTAGCTCTGTGTGTGTGTGTGTATGTGCGTGTGTGTGCGTGTGTGTGTGTACATGTGTGTGTGTGTGTGCATGTGTGTGTGTGCGTGTGCGTGTGTGTTTGTGCATTTGGAGGGAGGAGAAGAAGAGATGTAATACTAGAAATCTGGCTTTTCATACTTTTTCACTTACTATCCATTCTGAGCTTTTCAGGGTATAACAGGATAGATTAGTCTTCAGGAATTCTGTTGAATCCAGTGCTTGGATTTTGGCAGAAGCATTTCTAATTCAGTTCTCAGCTTGAATCAGGGATAGAATGCATTCGACCTCAGTTGAAATTGGGCTTGTTAAAACACCAGCAACTGCAGTGCGAAGGTTGTGGATAGCCACAGGCAAAGTCATGTTTACATATACTGTTTGAATTAATAGGAGAACAGAAACAATCACCTTTGCATTGGTAGGATTAATGCAGCAAATTTTAAATATCCAAAGAAGGAGATTATAATTTGTTACTACTTGATTCACTCTCTCTGTTGTTGTTTTATGTCGTCAAGTTGCTCCCAACCTACCGTGACCCCTATGAATGAGAACTCTCCAAAATGCTCTGCTCAGCTTTTGTAAAGTGAAGGCTGTGTGTCAGTGATACTGAGAGCAATGCTGTAAAAAGGTCTGACTCCATAATGAGCCTGGACTACTAGCAGGATCACAAAAGGCAGAATGGTCACAGCAGAGACATCAGACTAAGATACATCCACCCTCTTCAAGGTGATGGCCACATCAGCAGACGAGAATGGATAGTTTCAATGGTGATGGGACAGGCAGCCATTGGGTAGCAGCAGTAACTGAAGATGACACTCTATCACTTGCCATTTCTTATGGAACTGAGCTTTGGTAAATCAAAAGCATATAATATGTTGCTGCCATTAGCCATTTAACCATTGATCTGTCTGTGAGCAGACATTTGCTCTCAAAGAGCTCACATGCTCCTAAGGAAGCTACTACTCTTGGAGAGACCTCTCTTGGAGCCAAACAACATTATGTCCCAAGGCTTTGTGTCTTGCTTGAAACTTTATTCTTCCTTCCTCTTGTGGTCTGGGAGAAGCTCCCATGTTTGCCATTGGAAGCCAGTCCTTATCCTCACAAAAGAACACGTTCAGCAAAGGCATTATACGTCTGAACTATAATCAAGCAACCAGGGAAACAAGAGGACCCAGACATGTTTGAAGGTCCACCTCCTGGTGATTTCAATTTTATTTGTTGTTGATGAAAAAATAGCTTGCTGTGTTAAAGCATTAGGCATCATTCCATTCTTACTTTTAGAAACCAAACAGTCTTACATTGGCATGAGAGATAGATACTCCTACTTCATGTGTCTTGTAGTAAAACAATGCCAAGCCCAAGGTAAAAGGAATACAGCTGATCTGTAGAATGAGGAAAAGGAAACACAAAATCAGCAATACATACTTAAAACAAACAGGTTTGCTAATTCAGCTATCAGGATTAGAGGTGAACAGGGAGTGTTTCATTGGAAAGTCCACTAGTCTTCAGTTGGGTGTAGCAGTGTATGTTCACAAAAGTTTCATGAATTCCGTGTACACATAATTAAGAACTAATTTCACCTCAAACTCAGTGTTGAACATCTGGTGTTGGGGAAAACAGAAGGCAACTGTCAGGCTCAAATTGTAGATGGCACTTATTTCATTTGGGTAGTGTAAGTGATGTATAATGATGAACAGTAATTTAGCAACACAGCTCTATACAGACATTAACAATTTATGTTTGCAAGGTCACAAAATGGAGGGAATTGCCATTTGCAGGCGCACCCCCCAATAAAGGACTCAGACACTGATAAAAGTGGATAACAGCATTGGGCCACATTTATTGATTCATGCCCTAGTCCGAATTATAAATTTCTATTGGTAATTGACCAATCATAATTCTTAAGGCAAGCAGGCCGAAGTAACACTGGTAAGGTACCACCCAAAATTGCCAACGGCAATTGCTACAATGTATCCATTTGTATCAATTTGTTTGTTGACCACAAACAAATTGTTGACCGTAGTCAATATCTAACTAATGACCCCACCCTCTGACGCGTATCCGTAAAATCACGGGGTGATGCATGCTGTCTAGCTATAGCCATCACCCCGTCGCCTAGTTCGTCGTTGACCGGACAACGTTTAACCAACTTATGCCTGTCTAGTGTTGTCCAGTCAATTGCGAACTTGCCGGATACCTGTGCGTCATAATGTTTGCCTTACCAGTGCTACCCGCCCATGTGACCAAAGTCAACAGCAGCAACAGACAAAAACCCCTATGTCAAACCATAGCAACAGTGTGGGATGGGCGAAAAAACCAGGACCCGGAAGCCAATATGGGTCCCAGCCAAAAATTCCCACCCGGCCCCGAAGTGACCAAAACATCACACTGTTAACTAGGGAGGGGGTGGAAGGGAAAAACTTATCCGCTCCGTCGCTTCGCAAAATGGCAGCTCGGCTGCCTCGTGGCCACCCCTTTTATAAGGGAGCTGGCCACGCCCCTAACTACCCGGATGCCTTCGTCCCGTGGGGGGGCCCCCGCAAAGAGCGCGGCGGCCATTTTGGCGCCGCGCTTGCATTGCAGGCGCACCCCCCAATAAAGGACTCAGACACTGATAAAAGTGGATAACGGCATTGGGCCACATTTATTGATTCATGCCCTAGTCCGAATTATAAATTTCTATTGGTAATTGACCAATCATAATTCTTAAGGCAAGCAGGCTGAAGTAACACTGGTAAGGTACCACCCAAAATTGCCAACGGCAATTGCTACAATGTATCCATTTGTATCCATTTGTTTGTTGACCACAAACAAATTGTTGACTGTAGTCAATATCTAACTAATGACCCCACCCTCTGACGCGTATCCGTAAAATCACGGGGTGATGCATGCTGTCTAGCTATAGCCATCACCCCGTCGCCTAGTTCGTCGTTGACCGGACAACGTTTAACCAACTTATGCCTGTCTAGTGTTGTCCAGTCAATTGCGAACTTGCCGGATACCTGTGGGTCATAATGTTTACCTTACCAGTGCTACCCGCCACACGGAGGGGCTTCAAAGAAGGCTCGACGCCCCCCCCCCAGACCGTCAGCTCGGTCAACAGGCCTGCTCGCCAATCACCCAACAGGAGGTCCATACCTCCTCGCGACAGATGGACCCCATCCCCTGCATACAAGTCATAACTTTGGAGGCTAATAGCGGGGTGACAACTGACCCTCCCCCAAGCCCTGTCGACAAGGAAATGCGCCACTGCCCTATTCACCATGCGTCTAGCACGGTCAAGGGCCAGGAGGTCAATGCCCCCTCTGTAGGAATGGCGCGGAACCATGTCCGACCAAACAAGGGTTGTGGCGGGCCAGACGTAATGCAGGTAGGCGAGGTCCTCGCAAATCGCATGCTTCAGCGACAAGCCGGTGACCTGGCCCAAATCATTGCCCCCCAGGTGTATGATCAGAATGTCAGGCGGGTCAGCATTCTGGCCTGAAAAAAGGAAAGGCAGCAGCTCCCGCCATAACATCCCAGGCTTACCATGCCATGTGAGACTTGCGTATGCACCCAGTCCCAGTCGGGGTCCCCACTCTGTCCCCGCAGCGTAACACGCTGCCCTGTGCACGTAGCTATGGCCCACCAGCCATACTGTCACCGGTGTAATACGACACCCCGGGTCTGTAAAGAAAAATGAGGAAAAGTAGGTAAGGTGACTGGGTTGGTACTCACGGCGGGAGTGGGCGCACATAAAACTGAAAACATTGCAAACCCCACCGTCCCATGCTACGTATGTCAGCCCCGGAGTACCCAAAAGCAGCTGCGGTTGAGGCCGCCCCTATACGGAATGAATGAGTGCCATAGCGGGCACCTGGGAGGCCCACACTGGCCAGCGCTTTGCCCGTCACCTTCCAAAATTGAAATTTAGTAAGGGGAGACCCATCTTGGTGACAGAAAAACGGGCCATGGTGCGTGCCACGCAGTGCCAGGAATTCCTGTAGGGCACCAACCGGACAGATGTCTGCCAAAGAACACCGTAGCAGTCGCACACCACTGCCTACGCCATGCTGATTGGTCTTAGAGGAGCGTATCCTCAACTGAGCCCAGTCTTTGGCAACACAGACATCCTCGAGTTCCAGTGCCCTACGACTTGCATCCGCCTTAGACAGCATCACAAGCTCGCTGATGCGGAGCGCTCCAAAAAATGCCACCGTTGTGGCTGCATGGAACAGGGCTGCCTCATATGCATCAAAACAGAGGCAAGGCCAGCCCCAGGCCAACTGGGTAAGGACCCCTGGGGAAATCGGGTGGCGGTCGTCCGGTCAACGCCCACGCTCGCGCACCCACCCCTCCAAAACATGTCTCACACGGAAGTCAGAGGTGCTGTCCACATGACCCCCCACCTTGGTCATAAAAGCCAACGCTGAAAGCTTAGATGCTATGGTGCGAGGTGCAAGGCCCTGAGAATGCAGGTAAACCATGAACCGCAGAACATGGGTTACCGGGATCGGCCAGGTTCCTGGCAGTTGAAATTGGGTACAGAATGCCCTGAAAGAATTAATTGCGTGGTGATACGCCTTACGGGTGCGTGGCGCTAGCGACAGGCCAATCGCCCGGTTCACCTCTCCTTGCCAATGGTCCATATCTCCTCCGGGAGTGGCGAGGGAAATTCCTCCGCATCCGGGGCCAAGGCACGGAACCGGGAGATCTGTAGGCGGGACAAAGCGTCAGCAATATCATTATTAACCCCTGGGACATGCCTGGCCCTGAACAGTACGTTGAGGCGCAGGCTGCGCAACACAAATTGGCGCACTAGGTCCATAACCCTGGGCGATTTAGAAGTCCGTGCATTGACAATGTGGACCACAGCCGCATTGTCACACCAGAAATGCACGACCGAGTTGGACCACTCCTGGCCCCATAGCATCAAAGCACCCAGGATAGGGAAAAACTCCAGATATGTGAGATCACGCAGGCGATCCGTGCCTGCCCAGGCCGGTGGCCACCCACCATAGGCCCACTTCCCATTGAAGTACATCCCATAACCGAGGGATCCCGAGGCATCAGACTGAATCTGAAATTGAGGGGAAGCCAGGAGGTCATGCCTCCAAAATGAGACCCCATTGAACTCCCTCAGGAACTGTAACCAGACAAGCATGTCTGCCCTGATACCCCGGGTAAGCCGAACCCTATGGTGAGGCCTGGATAATCCTGCCATAGCGTCGCACAAGCGCCGGGCAAAAGCCCTGCCCGGTGCGACCACTCTGCAGGCGAAATTAAGATGACCATGCAGCACCTGCAGTTCCCTCAGTGATGCCTTGCGCTTGGCCAACAAGTCCGAGATAAGGGCCACTATCCTTGACACCTTGTCCCGCGGTAACCTAGACGCCTGCGCTATCGTGTCAATCTCCACCCCCAGGAAGACTAGCTGTGTAGATGGGCCCTCGGTCTTTTCGGGCGCTAAAGGGACACCGAGTTCCTCCATTAGCGTCTGAAATGTGTTGAGGAGACGTGTACACGTGTCCCAGCCCCGTTCACCCCCGAATAAAAAGTCATCCAGGTAATGGGCTACAGACCGGGACCCTGACCTGCGGACGAAAGCCCACTCTAGGAAGGTACTGAAACGCTCGAAAGCCGAGCATGATATGGAACAGCCAAAAGGCATGGCCTTATCAAAGTAATATTCATCCCGAAATTTAAAACCCAGCAATTCAAAGTCGCCCGGGTGCACCGGCAAGAGGCGAAAAGCCGACTTAATGTCGCACTTAGCCAGCAGCGCACCCGGGCCACATGAGCGCACCATGCGCAGCGCGTGGTCAAAAGATGTATACCTGACTGAGCAAAGGTCATCAGGGATAGCATCATTGACCGATCGGCCGGCTGGGTAGGACAAGTGATGGATAAGGCGAAACTCGCCTGGAGACTTCTTGGGAACCAAGCCCAGGGGCGATACCTTAAGGTTAGGGAACGGGGGTGCAGGGAAAGGGCCGACGACCCTGCCTGCATTGACCTCCTTACCAATGCTAGCGGCAGTCATCTCCTCCCTCCCCCTAAGGGACAAAAGGTTGGGGGCATCCTGAGGGGACCTGTCACCCATGAAAGGAATACGGAACCCCTGCCTAAAGCCCCGAAGTAGATAATCCGCATCCTCCCCCTTCGGGTACAATGCGAGCCAACGCTCCAGCATGTCCACATTAATTGGGGAGGGAGCCTTTCGGTGAACCAGCTCCATCTGCGGCAGTCTTGCCAGCCCACTGTCCGCCCCTCCCTCTGCCCCGCGTCCCTCCAGGCCTGGGACAGGCAGAGGCTGCATGGGGGCCCGCACAGGTGGGACACTCATGTCTGTACTTGCAATTCTTCTTATTGCAGGAACCATTGGACGAGAAAGTCCAGCACAGCAGGCGGGCTGGAACCCCCTGCCCCGCCACCTGGCGGGGAACCTGTGCTGGAGCCGCTCGCTGGACCGCATGTCCACAATGGTATCTTTCCCCTGGCGCGGGGCGCGTGGGCGTCATGTACAGAAGCCAAAGCCTCTGGCATGGCTCATCCCACCTCATCTCAGGGTGCAGGGGAATTCGCGTACGGAATTCCTCGTCATAAGCCAACCACGACGGGCCCGGAAAGTCAACCATCGCCCGATAGATGTTGTCCAAATACTGGACCATCGGAATTGCCAAATCCGGCCGGGCCCTCAGGTACACCGCCATGTAGATGAGGTAAGCCGGCAGCCAGTTGGCCCACGTTCGTGGTGGCTTGCGACGACGTGCCTGTTCCTTATCCTTCTCATCCTGCCCCTCCCTCTCTTCCTTGGTGGGCTCCCTGTTTAGGAGTGAGAAGATATCTACATACTCCCCTCGCCATATTTTCTCTCTGGTGGCCTGTGCCAAGTGGTCACCCAGTGGCAAGGAATAGCCCGCTGTCGGCAAGGCCGAGACAAGCACCGCAGAAACTGCGGGCATCTGGAAAGGGGCTTGGACTAGCCCAGCCACCCCCAAAACATTCCCCACAGGGTAGGAAACGCTCCCCACCCCGGGGCCCTGGGTGGTGGTTGACGTCGCCTGGTGGTGCGTCAGCGGCTGTACCGCTGCACCACCCATGCGAGGCCAAGGCCATTGGAAAGCCCCCCCCCCAATGTGGCCACATGTGTAGGTGCACTAGTTTGGACCGCATACTCACATGCTGCACCCCCGCGGGCCGCCCCCACCGGGGGTTCCGGCCCACTGGGTGTGTCGGAGCTCACGACCGCCGTAGGGCTCGTCGCCGGGGCCTGACCCGCACTGGCTTGTTGGTTGGGGAGCTGCGAGGCAGTGGCCGAAGTCGCGCCATGCGCCTCAAGCTGCTCGACCCGTCCCGTCGCCTGCCGCTGCCCAGCAGACGACGCGTCAAAATGAACCCCAAAGGGAGCCCCAGCGTGGCTGGCCCGAGCAAGGGAAGCCTCGAGGGCCGTCACGCGGGCCAGTAAGGCCTCCACACTGACGTGGGGCCAAGGGCCAGCCGGCCCGCCCGCTACGGGCGTGGGTACCGATCCTTGCACCCCGGGGCCCGAATATGGCCATGACCCCACACCCAGGCCCGGTCGGGCCGATGTAGGCACCTGCCAAGGAAGGGGACCACACCACCCCCCAAGGCTGGAAGGCCCCGGAGTGAGCTGCGCCCCTATAGGAGAAGGCCCAGTAGAATGGGCACCAGGAGCGGCGTCCGCCGCTTGCGGGCCGCGGGCCGCAGCCCATGCTGGACCCCTGCTCGGGTCCCCAGCCTCTGGCCAGGGGGAAATAGACCCCATCCCACCGGTCCCGGTGGGTGCCGGCAAAGGCGGCTTTTGGGGAGGCGCAGCCACGGTCCTCCGACCCGGATTGCGCCTCCGAACCGCACGAGCCGCGCTTGCGGCCGCCTTCTTCTTCGAAGGCATCTCAGTCGAAGCTAAGGGAAGCCGAAAAGAGAAAGGTCAGCAGCCAAAAGGCTTCCCAATCAAGGTAAAAGCGACGGAGTAAGAGGGAAAAACTTCTCCGCTCCGTCGCTTCGCAAAATGGCAGCTCGGCTGCCTCGTGGCCACCCCTTTTATAAGGGAGCTGGCCACGCCCCTAACTACCCGGATGCCTTCATCCCGTGGGGGGGCCCCGCAAAGAGCGCGGCGGCCATTTTGGCGCCGCGCTTGCATTCTCTACCCACCTCCTCCAACCACCTTTTTTTTCTGGTGAGGATGTAGGTCAACAGAGTACATTTTGTCCTCAACTGATCCAGTGTGGTGGTTGGTAATAGTGGGAATAAGAACTAAGGAGATTGTTTGTATTGACTGGAAGAGTTCTTATCAAAGAGCCTCATTTCAGACAGAAATCAGGGCATAGCCTAATGTAAATATTATATTCTGTGAAATTGGTTGCACAGTGTGTATGCAGTAGGCTCTTAGATAGTTTTACAATATCAGAAGACATGGTAGCTCCTGCCACAAGTCTCACTGGTTCCTTTCATGTCAATTTGATCCAGTGGATCTGGGCAATACTGACCAGTTAGCTGAACACTGATGTCAATAATATTTCTAGAATAGCCAATTAAACAGTTTGTGAGCACATTGGCCCAAATCCTTTTACCTGGTAATATTGGCATAATGCAAGTGGTGTAGCATTTGGAGGTGAGTTGACTTAAGTTAAGAAATCACCATAGACAATATATTTGTATATGTTATGCAATTCAGCATGAGACTGATAATAGCTATGGTGATTTCTTAACTTGGAGGCAGTTTCTTTGCAAAACCTAACATCCTAACGTGTAGCTACACAAGAGGATTTTGGCCTGTGAAATGATAAATTGTTCCACCTGCTGTTGAACCAAATCAGGATTCTTGACTTTTGATCCATGACACATAGGGAGAGTAGTGAATGCAAGGACTGGCCTATGATTACTAAGAGCCAGGATAGGTTTCTTTTTCAAAAATAATAATCAAATTATAGTACATTAATCTTGCATATTATTTTTTAAAAAATAGAGTTGCAATTTTGCAGATGTACTGCACCATGATTTCCGTCAGGTGTTTGACAAGATGCCATCTCAAAAGTGGTAAATGTTAGGTAGACAATGTTAAATGAAAATTGGAATCTCAAGGTAGAGATTAAAATATGAATAGAAAAAGCAAGATCCACCGTCATAAAAATGTGACACTTGTTATGCAGTAGAGATCTAATTCTTGGTACAAAGATCTGGATAGTAAGATGTTATATATTCCCAGTGTTACTATATGGAGTTGAAGCTTGGACATTGACTAAAGCAGTGGTGGTGAACCTATGGCATGTGTGCCAGAGGTGGCACTCAGAACCCTCTCTCTGGGCACCCATGCTGTCACCCCAGTGCAGAGTTTGCCCCACCCCTCTGCCCAGCAGCCCAAAAGGAGTGCTTTCTCCTTCCCCCAGCACAGAGTTTGCCCCGCCCCTATGCCCAGCAGCCCAATGGGAGAGTTTACTTCCTCCCCTATTGCTGTGTTGGCACTTTGCAATAAATAAGTGTTTTTTAGGTTGCAGTTTGGCACTCAGTCTCTAAAAGGTTCGTCATCACTAGACTAAAGCATCTAAAAAAAGAATCAAAGCTTTTGAAGGATCTATAGACAGCTGCTAAGGATATCATGGATTGACCATGTGACTAATGTAGAACTCTTTAAGGCCATTAAGCAAACATTAAATATAGAATACTCCATCTCACTTTGCAAAGAAAGATTCCTGGGAAGAGAGGCCCTGGATATAGACAAACTTCATGGTTGAAGAACCTGAAAGACTAGTGTGGCAGGTCCTCGGAAGAACTGTTCTGAGAAGTTAAGAACAGGAAGACTATCGGCATGATGATAGCCAATATCCAGAACAGATACGGCACCAGAAGAAGAAGAAGAAAACGAAGACAATGTCACTATCAAATAGATTTATAGCTCCATTTGGCCATAGCAAAAGAGGACTCACTGGTGCTTTGTCAGCACCAGATTCTCATCCTGGAAAGAATAGGTAAGTGGGATTCTCCAGGGTTCTGTTGTGGATCCAGTGCTTTAAGAATGACTTTGATAAAAGAGTAGAAGAGATCCTTATCAAAACTGTACAGATGATAAGAAACTTGGAGAGGTTATTAATAATTCAGAAGACAGAATCAGGATCAAAATAACAGAATGGAGAACTGGATATAGACAAACAAGTTTCAATAAGATGTTAGGAAGACCTTCCTAAAAGTAAGAGTTGTTCAACAGTGGAGGCAGGGTCACCTGCATCATTAGAGGGTTTTAAATGGAGGCTGGATAGCCATGTGTCAGAAGCCCTAGATTTCTACTTAAATAAGGCAGACCTCAGCTGAGATAGCTAGCTTTGCCTTTCGTAGCAAGTAACTCTGTTACTTGAAGGGGCTTTTAGCTGTATGTTTTAGCCACCTTTGGCTCAATTCTTCATTTCAGCGATATTGAGAGGAGCATAGCTTCGTTGCATTTATTTTGGTACAGCACTGTGATGATCTTTGACCAGGTAGATGACTGCAAGATGGGTTCTCCTCATGCACTGGAACACCTAAACAAGGAGTTAATCCATGATCAGTTTGGAGGCTATTTTCTCCCACTTCAGTCCCTCATGAATGACAGTCTATGGCCACGGTGGTGAACCTTGGCACTCCAGCTGTTTTTGGACTTCAATTCCCAGAAACCCTAATCAGCAGGTGTACTGACTTGGGCTTCTGGCAATTTAAGTCAAAGAATACCTGGAGTGCCAAGGTTCTCCACCACTGGTCTATGGTGTCATCCACCTAACACTGAAGTTCCCAACCTTTTCAAGCCAGGAGGTGGGTCATGCTCTCTCAGTTAGCTTCGAGGGCCAGATGGCCATTTTGCCCTGCCTGCATGATGGTGGGGGCTGCCATTTTGTCCCAACAGCTTCAAAGGGATGGCCATTTTGTTTCTTGAATGCCCTCGGAGGGTTGGGGGCACATGGAATGGCACCACAGGCCAGATCCGGCCCATGGGCCTTAGGTTGGGAACCCCTGACCTAACAGGAGAAAGCTGATCCCAGTCCTTGTGAAAGAACAGGAGGATTAAAAGGCACTTAAAAATTAAAAATAGGTTTTGTTTACAAAATGGGGAAGATGAACATATAAGCACCTGAGAAAACTTGCCTTAATAGAAAGTGTGCTGCCACTTCATTACACTGAAAGTTCTCTTCTCTCCCTTTTCTTAAGTGGACAGCTAGGTGTGATGCCTCTGAGAGCTCATTAGGAGAAGGGAAAGAAAAGAAACTGTTGACTGGATGTTACAAAACATGTAGCTGTGTTTAATTTGCACATTTCCTTTGAATCGTAGAAATGCCTTCAGAATTCAAAATGACATCCTATTTAAAAATGCAAGTCTTGAGCAAACTGTTATAGGAGCAGTGGTAGCACCATAAGTAAGGGTAAAGGTCTCCCTTGCTCAAAAGCCAGCCCTTTCCGACTCTGGGGGTTGGTGTTCATCTCCATTTGCATCCAAAGAGCCAACACTGTCTGCATCTGCAGATCTTTCCGTGGTCATGTGGTAGCCATGACTAGACACTGAAACACTCAGAATGCTGTTATCTTTCCTGCTGTAGTGGTAGCTATCTACTTTCAGTTTTTTGCTTTCAAACTGCTAGGTTGGCAGGAGCTGGGACAAACAATGGGAGATTACTCTGTCGTTCAACACTCAGGTCTCAAACTGCTGACCTGCCAACCTTCCAGTCATCAAGCTCAACATCTTAACTACTAAGCCACCATGGCCAATAGGAACAGTGGTGCCTCCATACTTTGTCCAAATGTGTGGATGCAACACCAATACTGAGCATTCTGATAACACTCCACGCAGTCTCATCTGTGTCAGCTCCATCCCAAGACCCTTCTGTATTCTGTAGAAATATCCAAAAAGAGAACGCTTTATGCACATACATAATTCTCTCTCGGACTAGGATTCTAGAGCAATCCTTCTGGGAAGCTGGGAGGGGAGCATTTAGTCCCACATCTATTGAAGAAAGAGCCACTTAGCCCAGAATAAGTACAAAGAAATGATAACTGGAATGATTGCCAGAATTTTCATGAAAAATATAGGTAAAGGTCTCCCATGCTCGAAAGGCAGTCACATCCGACTCTAGGATTCAGTGCTCATCTCTGTTTACAGCCAAAGAGCCAGTGTTGTCTGCGTCTGCATATGTTTCTGTGGACATGTGGCAGGCATGACTAGACACAGGAGTACACAGAATTCTGTTACCTTTCCCATTGAAGTGGTCCCTATTTATCTAGGGGCCATTCAACAATTATGTGATCCATTTTTTTGGAAAAATTGACTCCTCCCCCCTATGTAATCTGACCGTAATTTTAGCTTCGACCCCCTCCCCCCCTTTAAAATTATGCAATCCAGAGCTTTTGTATCGGAACTTTAATTTTTAGAGCTTTTCACTATTGGTGCCTAATGCACAACAGCTCCAAATGGATTATGTAAACTTTGACCTGATAACCACCTACCCACGTAATTTTTCCATAATTCAGATGGCAGACCGCCTCCCCCCTTCAAGGATCACGTAATTGTTGAATCCCTACTTGCAATTTCTTGCTTTCGAACTGGTAGGTTGGCAGGAGCTGGGACAGAGATGGGAGCTCATTCCATCATGCAACACTTGGGTCTCGAACTGCCAACCTGCCAGCCTTGTCAGGTTCAGCATCTTAGCCACTAAGCCACTGCAGTCCCATGAAAAATATACTAGACCTCTAATTACATTGACATATTAAGCTCTGCAGCCTTTGTGTCCATTTGTTTTTGGCAAGTGTGAAAGGTCAAGACAACAAACCTCACAGAAAGGAAGATTAGATAAATATATATAATGATCTAAACCTCAGGCCAGTCTTCAACCATTGTTAGCTAATTAATTATCTCTGTGCATTTCAGAATAAGGAGCAAAAGAATGCCATGAGAAAATAAAGAGCAGAATAACTTAACTGTTGTAGGGGAAGCATATATGAACAAAAAATAAAATCAAAAGTTGTTAATCTCTTATTAAATCTGAAGAAAAAAGAGAATATTATTAATAGTGAATGTTAACAGTAAATATCATAAGGTGGAGGAGGCGACAAATAGCTGGAAAAGAACAAGGAACATCTGGATTCAAACTGAAATATGAAAGAAAATTTTCATTCCTAACTGAAGAAAAGGGATTTAGGAGAAATAAGTGAAGTGGAATTAAGAGGCTGATTTCTGAAGAAGATGCACATAAGAAGCCTGACAGCAGAAGTAAAAATAACAAGTGACAAAAAGGAATTAAGAAGCTCAGTACAGAATAAAGCTTTGGAGCAGGTTGCTGTTAGGAGGAAAGAGAAAGCAGAAGAAGTGAGTGAAAGAGGAAGGATAGAAAACATGGGAAAATGAAGTAGAAAAGACATTTAAAGGAAACCACAAACATCAGAACACAACTTCCCAACTCTGCTATGTCCTGACTCAAAAGTCTTTCTTCCCCCATCCCAGTAACTCTGGGTCTGTCTACACATATGGATTGATCTGTTTCACATTGAAAAGCCTCTTATTTGTATTGTGATGCATTTTATCTCTCAGTTGAGCAATGTTTTCATGCATACTGTAGATGTTTATTCTCCCATGACACTGGTCTTCAGATCATTTTAATTTGTCCTCCCTTCAAAGACTGACATTCCTCTTCCTTCCTTCCCTTCTTCTTTCCTTTTCTTTTTGCCAGCCATCATTCTGTGGTCTGAGATTATGTCCCCCCCTCCACTAGATAGAGTAAGTGAAATAGCAAAACAGCAATGCATCTGCCTAATTAGTGTATCTGGAATTGCACAATGTCTCTTAGGGAACTAATAAAAAATCAGATTCAACAGAAATCTAGGAAGGGGCTTGTCTGTTGTTCATTTTAATCTCACAACCCAGTGCATATGTGACAAGAGATGGGGGAGAGCACTCTGTAAATGCTCAGAGGAAATGTGAAAGGCCGATCAATGAGGAATGTCTCAGGAGCCATTTGTCAGGGAGGTGTCTGTCTACAAAGGTATTTGTAATAACAATGGAGAGTCAGCAAGAGATTATCTGCTGGGTAGTTCAGGAGTTTTAGGATTCATCCAAGCTATGCATCATTAAAGGACCATAAGGAGCCATCCAAGGGCCACCCAGAGTGAACAGCCAAAGCTTTCCAGAGCAATAGCCATATTGTTCACTTGTGATCCCACTCAACTCTTTGCCTCCTTTTTGTGTAGCCATGTTTTCCGTGCTCTCAAAATCACAGGAACTTGGTCATGAACAGGCAAGAATGAAAATCTATGTGAAGAAACAAAGTAGAAGCACTCTTGACTGCACAATGAAGTCCACAGCCCCGTCATCCTTATTGCAAATGATATTCGGTTTTCAGATAGTATAATGTAGGATAAATAACGTCTATGTGAAACGAAATGGTCCAGCACAATGTGTCATAAAGAGGTGTTGCAGAACATCTGGGTCGTTTTCATACGGAACCTTGAGTATCTGTAGAGTGTCTTATCTTTGGATGTTGTTACTCTCTGGATGAAGTGATAAAAAGGCAGGCAGCTTAGAGATTTGTCTTGTATCCCCTCCTACAGTTGTCCAGTCAAGTTTTCCTTGGGCTCAAATGACAATAGCTATTGCAGTACTCTGATCTAAGCACAACCAGGTGATTAGGGAGAGGAAGGATATATCCTGGCTGTTGTGCTGTGTGATTGTGGTGGATAAGGATTCTGGGATTTATTATTTAAGAACATCTGGAGATTCAAAGTCAACTTTTTTGCTGGGAAAGCACAATCTTGCATGCTTTCCCTTTAACACTACATGTCTGTGGGGAACATGCTCTGCATATGTCATTTAACATAGAAGTTCCCCACCACCACTTCAAAGTCTTTCAGACCACCTCTTCTTTCCTGTTGCTTTTTTGTTGCCTTTCCTATATCCTTTATTTTTTCTTCTCTTCAAAGATAGACACTTGGAGATAAAGCACCATACTTTATATATAAATGAACAAAGCCATGATCTGTAGGTGATTTTTTTTTGCTTCTTTTAACAAAGAAGCAACTACTGTATAATGATCTTTTCCACCCCCAAGAAAGGGGGTTAAATTGGAAAGGTCTCTCCACACTTTTCTCTCCTCTAAAAAGAAAATACAGTAACCAATTTTCAAATCCAACCTGTTGAGTTTGGTGATAATAATCTGTCATATCATGGTTTAAATAGGGTTTGTTTATCAAACCTCTGCAGCCTGAAGTGGCAAAGAGGGCTCTTGCATGGGGAAGGATTTTTCAACTGACTTGAATCTGAAAGCAGATGTGTGTACAGACCTTCAATGTGGACATAAAGCTGGCTTCCTAATGGAAATTGCTCAAGCTAACAGAATATCATGTCCATTGTGTCCAGAAGGTTCATCAGGTCATATTCCTAAACCAGATTCCAATAGTGCAGTGATGGAGAACATTTTAGAGAATGAGTGCCCAAACAGCGGGGCAGAGGAAACTCTGTGCTGGGGAAGGGCAGAAGCACTCCCATTGGGCTGCTGGGCATACCTGTCAAGTTTTGGATTTGAAAATAAGGGAGATTTCCTGGCCAAAACGGGAAACTTGACAGCTATGCTTATCCTGTGCAGCCCTCTAGTGGCAGCATTAGGGCATTGCAGTCTAACTAATATGGGAGGATGGCGGGAAAGAGGGTAAAATATGGGAGTTTCCCAGCCAATACGGGATACTTGACAGCTATGCTGCTGGGCAGTGGGACTGAGCGAACTCTGTGCTGGGGGAGGGTGGAAGCACTTCAATTTTGCTTCTGGGCAGAGGGGCAAGGTGAACTCTGTGCTGGGGAAGGATGGAAGCACTCCCATTGGGCTGCTGGGAAGAGGGGCAGAGCAAACTCTGTGCTGAGGAGGGCAGAATCACTCCCATTGGGCTGCTGGGCAGAAGGGCAGAGTGAACTCTGTGCGGGGGTGATGGCACACATTCCAACAGAGAGGGCTCTTAGTGCGCATGCATGTCATAGGTTTGCCATCACTGCAATAGTGTATTTGGGTCACATTGTATCTGTCAGAATCTTAACCTTTATTTTACAGCCTGCCCCCTCCAAAATACACCATTTGATCTTGGCATAGTGTTAAGCACTGGCTTTATTTTCACTTTGCAGGTTTCAATGAATCCGAGACTTTGTGGAGTAGATTTTGTAATTTGTCATTCAAAGAAAATACCAGCCATAAAAGGAACACTTTTCTTTTAATGATCTTTCTTTAACGTTATACTTGAAACTGCTGAAAATCTGCTAGAGGTAGAAAAAGGTTCCCTGTCGAGCAAAATGAGAAAAGGAGAAAAGCAGATGATTAAAGGCAAACTTGGTTTAGAAACATTAGTGCATTTGTAAAAATATAACAAGACAAATATCCCACCTCTGTGAGGCCTGTAACTTTCTAGAAGACATCTTTCTTTTTAATTAGCAGAGGGCAGGCAGAATTTAGAACAATGTCACTATTTTATTAATCATGCCTCTGGATATTTTGGAGAGAAAACCGAGAGGCTGTTATAGCTATTTTAAAAAAGCATATATATCCTTATACTTCTGAACTGGATGTGTGCACTCAAAAGTAAAATCACTGTTCGGAGTGGGTGGGGAGGATCTCATATATTACTTGACAGTCGGTTAGCTGTACCCTTGACAACTGCTCTGGTTAATCAAGAGTGTAAATGAAGCTACGGCTTCAGTGTTCCAAGGCAGTCATTTCAAATTCTTTCCTTAATGTCAACCCTTTACAGGTAAAACAGCTTGATTTTCTTGCCCCCAAGTGATACGTTAAGCAGATAGAGGTTGTTTTTTATGCAAGAGCAGGAAATCAGTTTGTTATTGGTGTGTGTGTGCGTGCGTGCGTGCGTGCGTGCGTGCGTGCGTGCGTGCGTGCGTGCGTGCGTGCGTGCGTGCGTGCGTGCGTGCGTGCGTGCGTGCGTGCGTGCGTGGGGTGGGGGTGTCTAAATATACATGCCTGATATTTCAAATACAAATTGCTAATGTACTTGGGAGCATTGTATGTGATTATTTTCCCCAAAGCTTGGCTGCCCTGGTTTTTTTAAAAAATGTGACCACCCTGCCTGTCAGTATGAAATCCCTATTGATCGGTGGCATGAGAGACTGCCACACTTGTTCAAAATGGGTCAGAGCTACCTCTGCTTGGCGTTTATGCTCCCCGATTTGATATTTTTATTTTGCCGGATCCGCTTGGCAGTCCCCCGGAAATATGGCTGTGGTGATAACACTGTATAAAATTGTAATTGATGTAAACAAAATGTCCCTAAGTATGTTTGCATGAGCATGAATGCATTGGTTTTTTTTTAAGAATAAAAAACAGCAGCAACACATGATTATATTAGGTAATTATAATGCATGAGCATGGCTAGGAAAATCTGATGTCTGGGACCTATCCCCATCCATATTGTCAAAAGTGTAATCAGTTTAAAATACTTTGCAGTGCTTCTCTTGATATAAGGAGGAAGCTGAAGCAATCATGCTGTCAATTAGGGCTTAAGTTAGACTTTTCAATGACTAGAGAGATTTGGCAGGGGTGGGTGGGGTGCCAAAGAATTTGTTTGGAGAGTTTTGAGTCTCCATTTTTTCTCTCACATGTCTTTACTGCCATCTTCTGGCTTCACGGGGCAGAATGATACCTCCCTTGTAGAGAGCTGTTTGTCTAGCTGTTGTCTCAGTGTTCCTGTGCAAGCTATACATCAGTGCTTCTCAACCTTTGGTTTTTGGACTTCAATTCCCAGAAGCCTAAGTCAATTCCCCAAAACACTGATCAGCCTAAGTGCTGGTTTAGGCTTCTGGGAATTGGAGTCCAAAAACCAAAGGTTGAGAAGCACTGCTATGCATAGTGATGGGGAAATCATCAGGAAAGGCTTTAACGGTTTAATTTGCTGTCAGTGAGCTCATGAAAATGTAACCAACAGTCAACTAATTGTTCAGCTTGTACGCTGGGTGCTCCTTCACTGACTAAAACATTTACTTGAGCTCTATTCTGTGAGCTAACCTGCAAGTTCAAAAATACCTTGGTATTAGTTAGCATATACCAACTACAAAGATATCACCCTGCCATAAAAAGTCCACATAGTTAAAGCAATGGTGTTCCCAGTAGCAATATTTGGCTGTGAGAGACCATAAGGAAGGCTGAGTGCCATACCTGTCAAGTATACTGGATTGGCCAGGAAATCCCGTATTTCTCCACGCATTCCTCCCCTTTCCCACCGCCGTCCCATATTTGAATGGCGGGGAATGGGGTTACTTGCGCATGCGTGTCCATTGCAAATGGGCTCTGCGCATGCACAAAGGGGTTCTGTGCATGTGCAAAGGGGTTCTGTGCATGTGCAAAGGAGTTGTTGCTGCGCATGTGCGCCTGGGCCGGAGCAGTTCCCGTATTTTCTGGAGCTGCACTTGATGAGTATGCTGAGTGCAGAAGAATGGATCCTTTGAACTGTTGTGCTGGAGAACACTCTTAAGAGTCCCCTGGACTACAAAGAGGTCAAATCAGTCCATCCTAAAGGAAATCAACTCTGACTGCTCCTTGGAAGAACAAATACAGAAGCTGAAGCTCAAGTACTTTGGCCAGCAAGTGAGAAGAGAGAACTCACTAGAAAAGGCCCTGATGCTGGGAAAGATTGAAGGCGAAAGGAGAAGGGGGCAGCAGAGGGTGAGATGGCTAGATGGCATTGTTGACGTAGATCTGGGCAGGCTATGGAGGATGGCAGATGACAGAAGAACCTGGTGTGTGGTGGTCAATGGAGGTACAAAGGGTTGGACTTGACTGTATCTGAACAACCAACTACAAATCATACAATTGTGCTCATTTCACACATTGGCAAGGTCATGTTCAAGATCATTCAAGCTAGGCTTCAGCAGTACGTGGATTGAGAACTACCAAAAGTACAAGCTGGGTTCTGAAGAGGCAGGGGAACTAGTGACCAAATTACCAACATTTGCTGGACCATGGAGAAAGCAAGGTTGTACATGAAAAAGATCTACTTCTGCTTCATTGACTACACAACAAACTGTGGCAAGTCCTTAAAGAGATGGGAGTACCAAACCACCTCACCTGTCTTCTGAGAAACCTTAATGCCAATCAAGAAGTGACAGGACCATATATGGAACAACTGATTGATTTAGAATAGGAAAAGGAGTATGACAAGGCTGGTCAGACTCTGAATCTGGAGTTTACTGAGCCTATAAAGGTATTGCCCAACACAAAGTTTTGGGTTTTTAGGCAGACATTTTGCTGGGTTCACTTTGAACAGGCTAAAACTTTCATAATGTTTAAAGTAAAAACATTTACAAAAATTCATTTTTTAAAAAAGGACAAGAAAGAGAAAGCAGGATGGCAGTGCTTGAAAATTACTATTATCTAAACCAGGGATTCTCAACCTTCAGCCCACGGGCCATATGTGGCCCGTGGTACCATTTCATGTGGCCCACCACCACCTCCACCACACCAGGAAGTGCCAAGTGGTGGAGGAAAGGCAAAATGGCCATCTGGCCCCCGAAGCTATCTGAGGGAGCGTGACCTGGCCCCCGGCTTTAAAAGGTTGAGGACTCCTGATCTAAACCATTTTCAGTAACTTAGTGACATAATTACATTAGTATCAGAGAAGATGGCTAGTGTGGAAATGACTACTATTAGACCATGAGGTGCTTATTGTTATGATTCTAGAAAACTTTAAGACGAATCAGTGGTTGCTCAGATGGAAAACCTCAGGATTCAAAGCAGTATTTTTTTTTTCATTTGAAGGAAATATTTGATCTGTATTTGCGATTTTAATTAAATTTAGTAGCAATTTAATGAGAGAAATTATAACAAAGGAGCACAAAGAGACTCCTGCTTGATGTGTAGTGAGTAGAGTCAAGAACTAGGACTCAGAAGGCCTGGATTTGTTTCTTCGCTGGGCCAGGCAAACTTACTGAAGGTAAAACCACTCCTTAAACATCTCAGTTACCTCAACGGCCTTGTTAGAGTTGCTATAAGTCAGTTCTCACTTGACATCTGAAAGAAACCTATTTGCCACTATGACCAGCCAGGAGGATCTGGGAAACCCACACATGACCATGAAGAAAATCGCACTTTCCTTCTATGGTTCTTTCTAATGGGGAATAAGTGCTCAATGCCATGCTGCCCCTGTTCACAGACATTTCAAAGGGCCCTCATTACTAGCTGATTGGCAATCTCATGTAAACAGCTGCCATGTTGATATTTATGTGACAGTCTCCAGATCTTCCAAGGCAAAATGTAGCAGGAGTATTTTCTAGGCTTTGGACTACTTTTGATGTTAGAACATCTCCCCATGCACCTGATACATCAATAACTCTAGTCATAGAAGATAGTTGGTATCGTTTAAAGCTAATAAAGAGTGCATCACCATCACCTAGGTTGCAGTGATTAGACACAGCTTTGGAACACAAAAAATATTTTTAGAGCCATTAGGAGGCCCAATTAATGCAAAACTGTGTGGCTTCTCCATAAGTATTTCATTTCTCTTTGGCTTTTGATTGGTCATACAGTGTAGAATGTCTATTCTTCTCACGTAAACCCCATCTTCTTTAGGAATCACATGGTGATCTGTAAGCTTTCTCTGGCTGTCTCTGTAAGGGGTAAAGAAATACTGGTGTTTCAACACAGCTGGAATTTATAGCAGAAAGCTGTAGCAGGTGCCTAAGAAGATTTGCCAGATCAAAAGCGTGAATCACAGAAAATGCTGCTACTACTACGTTTTATGTTGAAGATCTGAACAAGGAAATGATTACACATTATGATGCTTGCTGTTTTTAGTGTCAGATCACTATCGTAATAATATAAGAATGATGAAAAATTGAACCTGACAATATATTGAGGTGATACTATCAGCTTAATCCCATGGCTCCCAACATGGGGCACATGCCCCACAGAGGGGCAATTTGATTTTTAAGGGGGGCAATTCAAGAATGGGTTATTAACAGTTAATGGCCTTTTAGGCTTCCTCCACATGAATAGGAGTTCACTTTGGGAACAATAAGAACTAGCTTTCGGTTCCCGGATTCGCCTGGGCGGTGGATGGGTGCGTGTTGGTGGGACCCCATGGAGGGTACCTGGTTGGGCGCGAACAGTCCAGGGTGGGGAAGGGATCCGTGCTGCCATGCTTCCATGGGTAGGACTGCAGGGTGACCAGCCGCATTGTGGTGATGCATGCATGCTCACGTGTGTGGGCCTGTGGCAGTGGCCTTGCAGGCGGCAGTTGTCTCAGCAGCAGGCAGTGTTTGTGGTGGGGGCATTGTGGCATTGGCCGGGAGGGTGAGGGTGTTGGGTCCGCACTGGCATTTCTTCCGGGGGTAGGGCTGGTGGGTGACCAGCCGCATTGTGATGATGTGTGTGAGCTCGGGCATAAGAACATAAGAACAGCCTTGCTGGAACAGGACACAGCCAATCCTGTCCAGCATTCTGTCTCACACAGTGGCTCACCATTTGCTTCAGGGTATTCTCAAGCAGATGCCTTCACCTACTTAGGATTCCCCGGAAATGGCATTGAGAGATATCCTGCCTATCTCTCCAACCCGGAGATTGTCCTTAGGTATCCATAATTATAGCCATTGATACCCTTGTCCTCCATGAACTTTTCTAATCATTTCTTAAAGCTGTCAAGACTGACAGCGGTCACTCCTTCTTCTGGCAGGGAGTTCCATAGACCAGTGATCCTCTGGGTGAAAAGTACTTTCTCTTATTTGTTTGAGAACTAGCACCCAAAAGTTTCATGGAGTGTCCCCTAGTTCTAGTGTTGTGCGAAGGGGAAAACAGTTTTTCCTTATCTACTTTGTCCACACTGTGCATGATTTTATAAACTTCAATCAGGTGAACTCTTAGATGCCGTCACTCAAGAGTGAAGAGGCCCAACCGTTGCAGCCTCAGATGGTAAGGAAGGTGTTCCAGTCCCCTAATCATTCTGGTTGCCCTCCTCTGCACTTTTTCCAGCTCCATAGTATCCTTCTGGAGGTATGGCGATCAGAACTGTACGCAGTATTCCAGATGGGGCTTCACCATAGATGGGGCCTCCCCATAGATTTATAAAGAGGCATGCATGCACACTTGTCTGTGTGGGCCTGTGGCAACGGCCTCGTGGGCAGCAGTTGTCTCGGCAGTGGGCAGTGTTTGCATCGGAGGCAATGTGGTGTTGGCCGAGTGGGCAAGAGCATCGGGCGCAACCGGGCATCTGGTTTTGATGCGTGTGCACTTGTGCATACATGCGCACCAGTAGCCATGTCAGGCACCCGGTTGTGATGCCTGCACACTGGTGCACACAGGTGCACCGGTGGCACAGTTGCAATCCTCGTTGTTGGGGCTTATGCCTCACTTGCGGCTTCCGAAACCCCCTCTTTGACCGGCAGGCCATGCAAGGTAGGCCCTGTCCGATTGTCAGGGGGTTGGGTCACAGGGTGGGGGACTGCATCCAGGACATACGAACGTACATCCTTGCTTTATATTTATACTAGCATATTTGTGCCCGACCTTGCCGGGCAGTGTCTTGTGTGTGTGTTTTTTGTTTTTGTTTTTGATAGGTGTGGTTTGGGTGGTGGTGTTTTGAATTTGTTGTTTTTGACTTTCTTTGAATTTGTTTATTTATTGTATTGTTTATTTTGTTTTAATTATTTGTGACTGTTTTTACTCTTGTGGCCTTTAGGTGGGGCTGTGCTTAAGAGTACTGTGTTTGGTATTTTTAATTGTTTTTTTATTGTTTTTACTCTTGAAGGTGAAGCCTGAAGGTGGTGCTGTGGTAAGAGTTTTCATTTTTTTAAAAAATTCAGTTCGTTTCAGTCGGCATGGAGGGAAGACGTGTCTGTAAGTGCTCTCGGTTTTTTAGTTGTGGGTGGGAGGGTTTTATGTTTGTGTGTGGGGGGAGGGGTTAGGAGGGTTTAACATGGCCTTGCCTTGCTGGCCATGCCGCATTAAATCCTTGCATGGGGGGTATTTATTTATTTGTGTTTTATTTTTTTACAGGGGGGCTGGCCGGTGCCTTGCCATAGCCTGAGTTGGGGGGGAAGAGGGGGTAACCCTCTCCCCCCCAAGCTATGGGCCGGCCTGTGCTAGGCTCCAAGGCTGTGGGGGAAAACATCATTTTTCCCCGCTGCCTTGCCAAAGCACGGGTCAGGGGGGGAAGAGTAGGGTTTCCTCTTTCCCCACCCCCCATGCTACAGTGGTGTCTTGTGCCGGACTCCAAGGCTGTGGGAGAAAATGTTTTCTCCCTGCTGTTTGTGAGAAGCCTGGGGGTGGGGGGGAAAGGGTGCGATTGTGGGAGACGGAGGCCGAGAACGGTGCTCCATGCTTGGCCTTTGTCTTCCGTTGTTAAGGTGTTCATCTTCCTTGGAAGACGGGGGCCAAATCTTTTGGCCTCCAGCCTCCTAGGAAGTCAAATCAGTTCCCTCTGGGAAACACTTACTCTCCCATCGCGGCCTTCTGCGTAGCGAGAAGCACCAGCCTCTCCTTCATCCCTGCAGGCATCGAGGCCACGTCGCCTGCAGAGATGAAGGACAGGCCAGTGTTTCTCCCTACGTAGAAGGCTGCAATGAGAGGGAATGACTTTCAAAGACCCAGCCGGAGCCGGCAACAGGTACATGGGGTTGGTGGAGGTTAGGGAGGGGGCTAGGTGTTGGGACAGGGGCAGCGGCATGGTTACCAGGGCCGTGCCTCCCCCCCAACACTCCCTAACCCTCATTGACCGCACTTATCTTTTCCCAACTCCGGCTTGGTCTTTGAATGTCTTTCCTGGGCCGGTGTGGTTTGGCTTTTAACACCACCGTGCCACGCTTTCCCAGCCTCCTCTGTACTTGCATCCCTCAGCCTGATTGGCTGAGGGGTTGCACAGCGCAGAGGACTCTGGGACTCGTAGTTCTTTTTTGGGGGGTCGCGTTAGTAGGGCTGCTGCCCCACTGGCGACCACTGGAACCCCGTGGCATTGGGAAGGCGGGGGTTACGGTGAGTGCGGAGGGATAGGTCGGGGATGGTTGGGCCGGGTGTGGAAGCCTTTGAACGAACCCAGCGGTTAATGCCACTTTTTATAGGTATAGATGTCACAGGAGGGAATCAGGATTCTAGAGCTGCTTAGAATGGGCATAGGCAAAAAAAAGTTTGGGAACCACTGGCTTACCATATATACTCGAGTATAAGTCAGGTTTTTTAGCCCCCAAAATGAGGTCCAGAAATGGGACTTGACTTATATTGGGGTCAATGTAAACATTCAAAAGCATACCCACACATATATCTAAATTAATTAGTTTTACCATATTTTCATGTATTTTAATAATTGAAAATTTCTAGCAGCTGCCGCATTTTCCACCCCTGACTTATACTTGGGTCGATCTATTTTCCTTGTTTTAGAGGTCTAAATTAGGTACCTCAACTTATATTCGGGATGACTTATAGTCGAGTATATACGGTAATCTTTCTTTTTTTGAATTTAATCAGCTTGATACCTTGTTGTAAAAAGTTTGAATGTTTAAGTCTGTGTCCTGAGTTACTGTGCAGTAATTCTGCCCAATTTCTAAATTGTTAAGAAAATATTTTTCCATCAGTTTCAATCATTTATATATACACACATTAATATACTGTCCTGGAGAACATAATTAATGCATTCTCTGGGACGTTTCTTACAGTGAAAATTACTTTAACCAAATTTCCCATAGGAATGAATTGAATGCAATTTCCCATAGGAATGCATTGAAAATTAAAATACATTAACCGAAATGTGGTTTCCCATAGGAATGCAATTGATGTGTTATTTCACACTTATCACCAATATATGAAAAATCAGCATTTATATATATATATATATATATATATATATATATATATATATATATATATATATATATATATATATATATATATATATATATATATATATATATATATATATATATATATATATATATATATATATATATATATAGGGAAATGGATTGATGGAGAGGGCTGTGGCTGTGGGCATGCTAATAGAAGAAAGACTAAAATGTTTGATTTCAGTATGAAATCCAGTGTTATTTTGGGCTTCAAGATAGTGCCATTCTCATATTCTGAATTCAGTAAAGTATCAGGTGCAGTAGTGGAAGGTTAGAGAAGAGGAACTAGGCTGTGAATGGAAGCTTGAGTAGTAGAGCTTTGCAGAAATGGCACGCCATTCTCTTTATGGGGTAGAATCTTCTTGAAGTTGATGTGCCTGGGTATGATGCCATTCTTCTCTCCCAAGACATTAACAACGAAAGGTAGAATAAAAGCATGGGATGGTAATTTCTCTTTCCTTTTGCAGAAAGACCTATCTGCAAGACCTGGAGATTCCTACACCTATCACTTTTTAAATTGTGGTTTTGGCAGCTTTGAACTTTGACTAGTGGCCAGCTAGAAAGTAGCATTAGATCAGTGCCAGTCGCAAATTATGCAATTCCCCCACACATCATGCAAAAGACTTATGAGATGTCTGTTTCCATACAGTACTTCTTCCTTCCTTTTAATGGTATGAAAATAAGAGAAAAGACTGGACAGTGGGGGATGTAGAGAGATGTTGAGATGATGGAGAGCACATCGGATTTGACCAATAAGAACTCAATTTTTCCTTATTGAAATGAGTTAAGGAAAGAAATCAAAGATATAGAGCTCCAAATGCTAAGTCTCTGGTAGGATGTGGACCTTGAGAAATAAAGGCAACAGCAAAGGATGCGGTGGTTGTTGTTCAGTCACACAGTCAGTTCTGACCCTTCATGACCCCATGGACCACCGCCAGATGCCCCTATCCTACACCATCCTCCTCAACCCGCCCAGCTTTGTGCATATTGCATCAACAATGCCATCTAGACATGATAGAAATAGCTCTCACGAGGAGGCCACCTTTCTATAGTTCATGAGCCCTTATATCTTATTAGTTGAACATTTTTCCTGTTTCTCTTTTGTCCATTGTCAGAGGGTGCTAGCTGACAAAGAAGACCTCATTTTGGCGACCCTCCCAATGCTTGGGTTCTCCATGGAGAATAGGCTGTCAAATTCCTTAGCAGTCCAATCATAAAATGTATTGTGAAAATACACACACATGCTTGCACGCACGCACGCACGCACGCATGCACGCACGCACGCACGCACACACACAGAGAGAGAGAGAGAGCCAGCAGTGAGGGATTATGGATGTTGAATTTCAACCCTTGACTGTGTGAATGCCTTTGCTCTCTTTTCAGTGTGACAATAGATATGTGGTATTCTTTCATTCTCATGCAGATTCCTTCTCTCTGTGGAATGGAATGGGGATCCCTAAGCATGAAGGATATAAATAAATAAATGTATTCCTCTGAACACAGATTGATTTATTGATTAGGGTACAAATGTTAACATTAGGTTGCCAGGTGCAAATGGAATTTCTGACTGAACCATAGCAAGAAAGAACACTTTCACCCATTTGAAAACTCATTTTAATTAAGCTCTTAGCCAATATGTTATCACATTTAACAATCACTCCTCATCATTTTCCTCCCTCAAAAAATAACAATTTGAAAACAATTATGTGAAAACGATATTTTTGGAGAGAGGTTTTTACTGTTAATAATGTGCATAACATTCTCCCTCCCCCTAGACCTTATCACAATGGACAAAGCCCTGAAGATTTCTCAACAATTTATCAAACATTCCTTGCATTTATTTTACAAATTCCCTTTACCATTTATTCCTCTTTATCTTTGAAGCCCAATACTAGACTATACATTAGTAGCATCCATCACGAATTGTGATAAGACTATCTTGATGTAATCTTGATGCTCAGAGGTATAGCCCTTCGTTTTGTATTCCATTTCTATTTTCCCCTGTAGACCAAGAAAAGGAAAATATCTGTCTGGAGAGTTCACTATCATACAGTGCTGATGTTTCTTGTTCAACAGCCACCTACACAAGGGAAAGTGTGTCAGCCACAGTTAGCACTTACATCTTATCAGTTTCTCCTTACACATGTAAACATCTTCTTTTCCTTGCTCTTGTCCTTCTTTCTATATATATTCCAAATGTTCTACATGCAATATTGGGCAATGCACCCCCAAAAAACAACAACAACATGTTCTTGGTTTGCTTTTGAAAGCTGATTCAAATCCTAATTCCAACTAAAATTGTATGGGACCTTTGTAAGTATTCCCATACAACCCAACAAATGATCCAATGTTGGCTGGAAGTTTCAGTTGGATTTAGATTTATAGGAGCTTCTTGCCTCCCATATTGCTCTAAGTAAGGTCCAGTTCTTTACTTAGTGATCCCCTTGAACATTTGCCAGCAGGAGTATGTGAGACTACTGAGACTATACAAGCCAATTAATTTCATGTGGAGGACTGTACGACCAAGTACTGCCATGTAGTGGCCATACATGTAGATCCCAAGCATTGGTACAATCAATACCAACAAGTCTGTCCACCTATTCTTTTAAACGATGAGGCCCCAAAAGTCCTACACTCTTGTACAAGAGTTCAAGTAGTGGTCTCCATGAACCAGGACTGTCTTTAAAACTCATGCTTGTTTTTGTGTTTCCTTCCAGCTACATGTTGCCTTTTGCCAATCCTGAAGGTTACTGCCTGATTGAAATGATAACAGATGAAAATTCTCCCTTTTGTCAGGGAATTCCTCTGCCACAGCAGCTGACTCAGGTGAGCTTGTAAAGCAATTCCCCAATTCCAATTCTAGCATATATATATTTTTAAAAAACTTTGCCTACCATCCCCTAAGTGAAGAGTCGGACACATGAACATGGGATTAAACATCTGGGCCACTTTATTCAAAGCAACAATTAGTGACCAATCACAATGAGCTGTGATGTGGGCGCAGGACAAAGGCCGAGAGCAGGATGTGCCTCACCACATCCTCTCCCTGTGATGATACCCTAGGCTGGGAATTGTCTGTTAACAGCGCTAATCTCCCTGCCACTACTTTGGGCTTTAAAGAGTGTTGCCTAACAGTTGCCAAGCTGTTGGATCCAGCGAGCGCCAAGGACCGTATTTAGCCTGACTACCGTGATCCAAACATTTCGGATCCTTACCACTGCCAGGCACCCATCCACGGCCCTTACCCAAACGTAACTGGGTCTTCATCTTTTACCTTTTCCTGCACTACCTGCCACAGCAGGGGGCATCACCTTGATGGACCTCCCGCCCCACCAGGCCACAATGCAGTTCAGCTCAGAGCCACCATCAAAAGTTTGTAGAAAACAAGCCCTAGCTGCAGTGGCCAAAAGCCATGGTGCCTCCATGTGCAGACAAGGGTGAAATACGTAATGGCATATTGTCAAACCATGGCTTCAGGAATGTCCCTGCAGTGGGCAGCTGCCTGTGCCAGTAACTGCCAGGAATAGGGGTATGGCATCCGCACTCTGTGCTCCACACAGCTCACAGTGCTCCCAACAGAGTCACCTGCAAGAAAAGGAGGGTGACAGAGACTTGTGCAGAACAAAGGCAACCAATGGGCCTGCTGGAGTCAGAAGACCCGAGTCAGTTCCCTGAGCAATAGAAAGGGGGGAAGGGGGAACTGCAGGCCTGTGCCAGCAGCAGCCGTCACTTCTAGAATGCCTGATAGCATCCATTGCCCCACATAGGATGGTCACAATCCAATCAACATGTTGCCTGCAACATGCTAGGCACCCAGTTGACCAACCATGGAGGATGTAAGGCTGGGTCCACCGTGATCAGCGATAAGTATTGAACTCAACCTAGGTTGTAGTACCACAGTTTGACACACACACACCCCGCCCGGCCATAAGGGCATACAAGAGATGAGGGAGAGCAGCCTACAAAAGCTATCTGGGTATGACCCGGGGGCAGTGCCAGAGCAAGCTAGCATGGGACCCGTGCAAAATTATGAAGGGGCCCTCGCTTAGCTAAAGATTCCTATAAAAGGAAACAGCAGTAGAAAGGCCAAACTGTCCCTGGTTGATGTGATTTTGCCCCCAAGATGCTGGGTCCTCATTTTCCTACCTTGGAAGGATATAAGACTGAGTCAACCTTGAGTCCTGGTCAGGATCGAACTCACAACCTTTTGGGTGCAGTACAGCAGTTTAACCACTGCTCCTTGAAATTTAGAGAGGATGCTAGTAAAACCAAATTCTCCAAGTAAATAACATTAATGCCCATGAAGGTCTTGCCCCATTGTGTTCCTTAACTAATTTTGTAGTCACTCCAATTTAAAAAAATAACAGTCGAGGCTGCAGCTAGCAACCATACAGACAAGTACAGAGGGAGGCAACAAAGCAGGCAATTAAAACTGAACACGAATTCAAGTAAAAAGAGTCCCTGTAATTAAAGGAAAATTATCTAAGGGAGAAAGCTCCTCAAAATTCAAAGTTAAACTATAAATACTACTGTTAATGTCTGTAGGCTAGCCAGTCATTGTGTGCTGGTGCGACTGTGTGTCTAATTGATGCCATGAGGTCACATATGAGGTGTGGGACAATCCAGGAAAGCCCACATTACGATATGGAGCAAGTCTTTAAGAGACCCAAGGTGTGGCAAAGGGACACCAGTGGGCATGCACCCACAGGCGTCATCCATTCTGTCACAAGGCACTAGTAGATAGTAGATTGACTACTTTCACGTTGTTTTATTTAGTTGAAGCAAACCTATTAGTTGTTTTCATGGTGTTGTTCTAGATACAGTCTGCCAATACTCTGGCATTTCTATTGAAATGTATTGTGATACTCTTCAATAGTGCCTGTAAATTTTGGTGGTCCTTTATATGGAGACCTTTCTGGTGTGTGTCCTTACAATTAGCATACATTTTCTGTCATTCAGCTCACATAATCTCTAGATTGGGACATAGGTATGAAACAGAAACACATGCAGTCAAACCTCTGCATACAAATTTAATTTGTTCCTCGAATTTCCCATAAGAATTTATTGAATGCAATTTCCCATAGGAATGCATTGGATTTCTTATCTCAAAAAATCCTATTAAAATTCGTATCTCAAACCTAATTTGTTCTGAGATTTCCAGATGTATCTTGAGTTTTTCTTAAGTCGAGCAGTTCTTATCTCTAGGTTTGACTGTACATCATAGTTAAAAGATCGAGTGAAATGAATATAAGTAGCTGATCTACAAGACAAGCATCTGCACTCTTTTTCTTGTATTTATTTCAGGACTACATCCCATAAAGACAATTCAAATGATTCATGATTTTTAAAAATCCTTTGCAGGTCAATTTTGGGCCAATATTCCTTGGGAATGTACCTCGTCATGCTAAGATTCATCAAAGCTCTGGACAGATTTCTGGCTTCCAAGGCTGCATTAAGGAGTTCCAAGTAAACAACAAAGAATTGTTCATCATAGATGAGGCCTTGGGAGGAAGAAACATTGAGACATGTGATGTTCAAATTTGTGACCATCATCCATGCCGCAACGGGGGCACATGCACTAGGTAGGCACTGCCTTTTTCTTATCATTGTAAAAAACATCCTTCCTTCTCTGACTGGTTTCCTTTATAAAGTCACCACATGCAGGTTATTTATTTGTTTCTTTATTAATTTAATTGGTTTCTTGATTGCTTGGTCACATCATGTATCAGCTACTGTGTAACATAACTACAGCTATTTATTTGTTTTAAAAAACGTTTGGTTGAAAATGTGGGAGCTGCTCTTCTAACTCTTACAAAAATAATTCTGCAGATAGATCATCTTTAAAGTGTTATAACTCACTTTGTAGCAAAATAAATAAAACCATCTCTCCAATAGCTTGCATATGATCAATAGCAAGCAATAAAGCTTAAAAACTTGCAATCTAGAAGACATGCTGCAAAAGGAAAACGGAACAGAGAGGAAAGAGGAAGCATAGGCTATAGTTCTTTGTTCTTGTAACGCTCAGCAGCAAAGAAAACAGCTCGAGAAGAGGATGAACCATTGTGGCCTCCCATCCCAGCTAAGCCTAGAAAATGGTCTTGCTGCCCCCCCCCTTCTATCTGCAGTGGTGTGATGGAGTGACTTCTGCCAAATGATGGGTGATGGAGAGCACAGCCTAGTATAGAGTCGTCATCTTCTTCTTTTTCTTCTTGTTCTCCTCCTCCTCCTCCTCTCTGGCTATGTATGTAAGAGGCAATGTATTTATTTTTATGTGTTTTTTTTTTAAAAAAAACTTCTGCCTCAGCCTTTTAAAGTAACACATACAAGAAACTGACTGTGGTTTCACACCTTCCTAAAGGAGTGGCAGGCAGGGAGTTAACTGAGATGCTTCCACCATTACTGATCAAGAGCTGTTGTTCTATTCATATACACAGTAATAAAACAACTTCATGTGAGACTTAGTTGGTGTTTTCTCAAGATTTTATTATGATAGGGTGTTGATTTTTTCACATGTACTCAAAGAGAACTTTATTACACTTCACAAACTGACATAGTTCACAGTCATCTAAAATGTTGACAGTGGTTTCACCAGAACTGGCTAATAGCTTTTTAAGAGAGCCTTCTCTTCTAGTTGATGATGCTGGGATATCAGAAAACCTTCCACAAGATTTGATGTGTGGGGTGGGTTGGGGGGAATACAGGCTGTTAAATAAGCAATTAAACTACAAACTAGAAAACTCAGAGCTCTATTCCATAGTTTATGATAAAACTACTGGAAGATAAGGCATTGTTCTGAATAGCTGTAATATTTTGCTTTGTGGTGAGCAGAAGGCTAAGCCTTCTTTACAGCAACACAGAAGCACTGGCTCTGAATGACATAAAGCTGCAGCTTCTGCCTTCCTTTAAGATACAACAGGAGAATCCTATTCACTGCTTCCTTCTCTCATGCTGGGCATCAGGCTACATGCTTATGTGTGCAATAATACAGTGGCTTTGTGTGAGGTTTGTCTTAAATGTGTTCAGTGTGGGACTTACATGTGCATGATAGTCTTGATCTTTATTGAACCCCACACAATTATTTCTGGATAAAAATTAAAAAATGAAGAAAGGCTGCCACTAGGTAATTCATGGGGTAGTTTGACCCTCAGTTCCTCTTAGTGCATAATTGATGGGAAGAAACAATCCTAGAACAATAATGTATTACGAGGCATAATGAGGGTATGAATTAGCACAAGAATTCACCAGTTTCTCTCTACGATAATATTGGGCAACCTGAATAAACTAATGGATGAGACAACAGACTGCTATCAAACCCTCATGCGATGCAGTAAGGAGAGTGAAGTTTTTTTTTCTTGCTTGCTTCCTTTGCAACATGTCTGACTCCCACATTTCCGAGCTCACCCACACAGACATAGGATCCATATGACAATGAAACAATAAAAGGCCTGCCTGCATTTCATCAAAGCACTTCAAGAGTTGTATAATTCAACAAGCTGGACTGAATGGAATTTCAGCTGTGAAAGGTGGTAAGGGATTAAATTAGTCTGAAAGACCCATGCATGAACACACACATGCATGTACACAAATACACACAGAGAGAGCATTCTTTACCCCCCCCCCAAAAAAAGCACTATGCGCTCAATGTACACAATCTGAACACAAAGGTGGGTGATGTTGTATTATACCACTCAAAATCACAAACTTAAATTAGCTTTCAACCACATAGAGGTTTTCACCAGGCTGCACACCACAGATTGTTGTTGTTCAGTCACACAGTCAATTCTGACCCTTTGCGACCCCATGGACCATTGCCCACCAGGAACCTCTGTCCTCCACTATCCTCCTAAACCCACCCCGTTCTGTGTCCATTGTGTCTACAATACCATCTAGCTATCTCATTTTTGGCCACCCCCTTCTTCTTTTTCCCTCCACCTTTCCCAGCATCAAGGCTTTCTGAAATGAATCCTCTCTTCTCGTTTGATGTCCAAAGTACTTTAGCTTCATCTTTACTATTTGACTTTTTAAGGAGCAGTCAGGGTTGATTTCTTCTAAGATCAACCTATTTGTTCTCCTCGCTGTCCAGGGTACTCTCAAAACTCTCTTCCAACACCACATTTCAAAGGCATCTATTCTTCTGTGCTCAACTTTCCTTATGGTCCAGCTCTCAAAACTATACATTACCACCAGGAATACCATTGCTTTGACTATGCGAATTTTTCTTTGCAAGGTGATGTCTCTACTTTTAGCTATGTTCCCCAGGTTTCTCATAGCTTGCCTCCCAAGAATCGGTCACATTTTTATTTCATGGCTGCAATCATCATCTGCAGTGATCTCAGATCCTAAAAAAAATAAAGTATGTCACTGCTTCTTCTTCCTCATTTCTAGGGACTGATAGGTCCTGTTGTCATTATTTGGTTTTCTTGATGTTCATCTTTTGCACTCTCCTCTTTCAACCTAAGCAGGATTTTCTTTAGGTCTTCCTCACTTTCTGCCATTAGGGTAGTATCATCTGCATATCTCAAATTGTTGATTTTTCTCCCAGCAATTTTGATCCCAACTTGTGATTCATCCATCCCTGCATTGTTCATTATGTGCTCTGTATATAAGTTGAATAAGCAGGGTGACAAAATGCAGACTTCCTTACTCCTTTTCCTATTCCAAACCACTCTGTCATTCTGTATCTTGTCCTAACTCCCCCCACAGATTGGGAGGAGGTATAGAAGAAAGGTAAAAAATCTAAAAATAATGGTCAAGTACACTGGCCAGGCTCCTTTGTTTAAAGCAGGATCCAAAATAGGTGGTATAAATTAGAATGTCTCTCCTTTGCATTCTAAGGTATACCTCTTATCTCTGACCAGAGCTCATGCACATTTGAAATACACTTTAAACAACAGATCCTGGTCCATAGGCCACATGTATAGGGTCAAAAACTAGCTTATGTTCATTATTTTTACTGGTATAATGAATGGTATCACCTACACTTGCCTCCCTATTCTCTTGTATTAACAGCAAAGTAGGATTATAATCTTAATCAAGAGTGCTCCAGGTATTTGATAAAGAAGATTGAAACCAGAGCTTAATGAGATGGCTCAGGAGATGTAAGGAAAGAAGGGAGAGAAAATTCACCGTTGGACATGATAGTAAAAACTAAAAAAAAAAGCCATACTATATTGCACAGTAGCTTTCCAACTGTGCTGAAGCTATGATGGGTTTCTGGAGCATATCCTGGTCACTACAGTTGGACTTTCTAACTTTGTCATGCTGTTGTTAAAGGCATAAATGCCCTACCAGAATTAAAGCAGGTCAATGTGCAGGAGTGATGCATTAACAATGTCATTCTCAGCCCTTCAATGCAAACCTTAAACTTTCTCACTTTAATGATTGTAAACCATACTTTTTGAGTGAACTGTAAAGGTGCAAAGACACACACTTATCCATATCAAATTTACATGAATGTAAGTAAGAGAGCAATATAGGATGTAATTTTATGCATGTACCTGCTTGGAACTGAGTCATGATGAGTTCAACTGGACTTTTGACTAATAAGTACATAGGTAAATTATGTCAGTCTATAATTCATTATTTGTTTGAATGGGTGGTCTAAGCCTCCTTTGTGTGAAGGGGACATCTTGTGATTGTTGAAAAGCTACAATCCTTACCGCAGCTTTGAATACAATAATTAGTATATAGGTCATTCCTCACACCCACCGGTTCAGTATCCACAGCTTCAGTTATCCACAGGTCTAAAAATGTTCTAAGTCATATGTTTTAAATATAGGACCCACTATTATCAGCTGTTTCATGTATCCATGGAAGGAATTGGAACGTCTCCCCCATGAATATAGGGGAGAGAGTGAACTGTAGTGTGGGGCCAGCAAACTATTCTCTTGTTAATCCTAACAATGGTGAGAAAGAAAACTTAAAATTCATTTTGTCAAATCAAGAGTGGAAATCCTACTGGGGAAAGGCAGTCTAAGGCATAGGAACAATGTAGAAACTTAAGACTCAAAAGCAAAGAGTTGGTCAGGCAAAGAGTTTCTCCGTGTGGAATGGGTTTTAGCTCTGGAAAGGTGTACTGTACCAGGTGAGAAGCCAAGTTTGTTTGAATAGCCTTGGAAAAAATAATCCTTCAATAGACCACACTTTCACCTGGGTTTGACAGTAATTAAATTTAATGATCAGTGTTGTGAAAGTAGCTCATAAAATTACTAAACCAATGTTTGTGTTAAAATCTACAGTTTTAGTGGTTGATAAATAATTTTATATCTGGCTGTTTAAAAAGCTCATCAAAATGTAAACATGCAAGAGCTTAGTCTTCATAGTGCTGAGTACAATCAGAAAGTTAATTAGGTCCATACATGAACATGTTTCCAGTGTCTTAAATGATTCTCACAACAATTATTCATAATATTGTTCTTGTACATCTATCAGAACAACAGATGGCTCAATTAATGTTAATCAATTAATTAAGTCTAAGAAATCAAAGTCAATTAACAATAAATTTCCATACGAAGTAGATTTTTAGACTCTAAAAACAACGTAATTATCAAAATCTTCAAGAAGAAAGATTTTCCAAGTATAAACTAGTGTTATGTCAAGTACAGTCTTCATATAAAACTAACACCACTTTGTAGACGAGAAAGAGGGCAATTATATATCTGTCTGTTAACACTAGAGTTAATGATATAGGTGCCCATTTTCTGCACAGCCAAAGCACATTCAGTGCTCCAAGTCATTTTATATGGAGAGTCATTCCAGAGATTCAATTCATTGTGTAACAAATGTGTGGTATCTTCAAGGAAGCTCTTCAGTTTTGATGATGTTATGATCACCATTGGAGATCCCTTGCTGTCCGATATGCTACATAGCATTGGAGGATTATGAAATACTGTACCATAAATTTCAATACTTTCTCCTTTCAAGAGAAAGCTGACCATTTAGCAGATGCATCAGGAACTTCTTGCTGCTCAAGGAAGTAGATATGTACACTATAATTATTTCAGCATTCAAATTACAATTTGTGATGTACGAACAATGATGGAATCAACATGGAATATCTTTAGCTTTGATAGATTTGAATTGAATTAGGGTGAAATGTAAACTCATTTAAGGTCAACTTCATTTGGATTTTGCCCAGGGGGTTTCCTGTCTTCAAATACTGCCCATGGGACCTTTTCTTGTGACAAAGGAAACTCGGGCAAATTGGGACTTACATTTAACAGTATGGCTCTGGAAGGTTTTGTACATATGATCCAGCATCTAGGCTTGCCAAAATCAAGAGGAGATGAAATAACCACAATTCTCGACTTTTTAAAATATAATAGTTCCTGGCAGCTGTTTCTACACCAATGCCATGCTTTTCCCTTACTGTTAGCTGCAGGAGATGGCTAAAAGAAGACAAAAATCATGACAGACTGATCTTGTTCCAAAGCAGAGTGGAATTCAGTTGGAATTTATTCTTTACTAAGAAATAGCCTGGATGTGTTTCCAAGTTTCATGCATGCATGCATATACCACCCCATTAGAGAACAAATGATCCCCACTCTGGGCAGTTTACAATGTTAAAATCAAATAAAACAAACATAAACCAATAAAAGTAAAAAATTAAAACAATAATTCCCCCAGCATTGATGACATAATAAATAAATAAAAGCTTTGTTTTCAGAACCAAACAAATCAATTAACTAGGGGAGA
Source organism: Bradypodion pumilum (assembly GCA_035047305.1). Taxonomy (NCBI): domain Eukaryota; kingdom Metazoa; phylum Chordata; class Lepidosauria; order Squamata; family Chamaeleonidae; genus Bradypodion; species Bradypodion pumilum. The sequence goes on along the minus strand of JAWDJD010000001.1, from coordinate 173,310,441 downwards.
GACAACTTTGAATGGCTCCCTAAATAAAGTTGCTTTTAAGTATTTTTTTTTTAAAAAATGTTTCTAAAAAGGAGATTGCCCCAGTTCCACTGGCAGGTTGTTCCAGAGGGGAGGTGCCACCACTTGAGAAAACTTTTTTCCTAGTTATAATATTTTGCCATTCTCTGTGTTTGCACTTCGAGCTGCTTATTTTAGGAGTGCTGGGTTATGTAGGGAGTAGATCATTGGGAGAGATACTCCTTCCTGTGAAAAGGTCTCAAGCCATTTAGGGCTTCATATATTAGAGTTAATACCTTGTATCTGAATTAGCATATAACTAGAAGCCAGTGTAACCAGGCCAAGGTTAGGGTGATATGGCCAATTTTTTTTCATTCCTGAAATCACCTAACTATGGCATTCTGGACACCTTGCAGTCCTCATGTCAGGTACAACGGCAGCTCCACATAGAGAACCTTACAGTAGTCAATTCTTGAGACTATCAATATGGTTATGAATGTTGTCAAAGACCCCTGTCCAAGTAGGGGGAGTTAGGCAATCTGATGGACGTGGGTAAATGCAGTGGGTCACTGCAGTGATCTGAGGTTGCAAGTTAAGTGCTGGATCAGAATGACACCCAAACTGTAAACATAGCTCCTCAAAGAGAAGGCCACTCAATCAAAGGATGGAACCAGATGTCCTCAGTCAGGCACAGATCCCCAAAAAAAACCTGTACCTCCATCTTGTGGGGGTTCAGCCACAACCCATTAGCCTTCTCCATTCCATTATTGGGGTCAGACAACCCTCAACGCATCAGTCAATAGTCATTGCAGAAGATATAAAAGATAGATAAGAGTTGCTTATCATCAGTTTATTGATAGTATTGAACTCTAAATCTTCAGATGAACTTCCCCCAATGGCTTTAATAACATTGGGGGGGGGGGAATGATCACACCCAGGTGAACTCCATGGGAGCAAAACAGCCTCCCCAAGTTGAACATTCTGAGAATGACCCTTGAGGAATAATCAAAGCTATTGGAACACATTGCCTCCAATACCTAACCCTAATAGGCTTTCTAAAAGGATACCATGGTCAATGTTATCAAAAGCTACTGTGCGATCAAAGAGCACCAGGAAGGACAAAGTCTCCCATTCTGCTTCCAGGATATGGTCATCATGCAATGTGACCTGTAGAGTCTCAGTCTCATGCCTGGGCCTCAACCCTGACTGGTATGGATCGAGGCAATTGGTATCATCCAAGAATGCCTGCAGTTGATCAATCATCACCATCTCAATCACTTTGCCCATGAAAGGCAAATTGTCAACCAGTTAGAGCTCATCACAAATAAAATACATCTCAGGCAGTTTCTCCTGCAATGGCCACCTGTCCTTCTCACATCCTGGGCAGCATCACTCATCACAATATATTCTTGCCTCCTCATCACACACACCCCAACTAAAGGAAAGAGTCAGACTCCAGCTTGGAATAAACTGCACCACTTTTATTAATAACAGTTAACAATAAACAAAGTCCCTAACAAGGGGCCAAAAACACAGAGGGAATTGCCCACAATGATGTCAAACTCCAGGGAAGGAGTAGCACAAGTGACCCCAGCCAGGGTCACCCAACCAATGCCAGATGATCACCCCGATGTTTTGTAACCCCTCCCCCGACCTGATTTACTAACCCCCTCCATGCTTACCGCTCTGGTGACCAACCACACTTACCCAGAATCTGATTCGGCACGAAGTAGGCGAAAGCAACCCCAGCTCGGACAATCTGCTGGGGTCCAAAATTCCTACTTGGCCCAAAATATTGCAACCGGCCCTCCCACATTGAAAACAAGGTGGAAGGGTGGGCTGCTGAAAACCCTACATCACAAAGAAAGATCTGGAACAGTTAGGATACAAAAAACAGCAAAACACCGCCTCCTGCTCTGACCCTCCAAACCCAGACCTCCTCGCCGGAGCCAACCAACCAAGAAGGGGGATGAGGGGCGACAAAGCCCTCTCGCAACTCCGCATGCACAGGTGTGAAATGGTACCTTTTAGGTTTTGTTCTGAATTCACAGCTAGTAGAAGAACTGTGCTGCTGAGGAAAAACATTAAAGTGAAAATCTTTTGCCACAGTTATTGGGTCAGACCAGATAATAAATGCTCCTACCAGTGGTGGAAGGGACACGGTCATTGCACATGGCGTCCCTCATCTTGCATTTTCTGTTATTTGTTTTGTCATTGGTCATCACAAAATAGATAAAATACTAATTTACAGTTCTGTTTACTGAGACATGCATTTACCTGAGGAAATCTCATCAGTGAAAGGAGGGAATGTGTTAATCACAAGGATTCTGACTCTTCTGCAGTGATCACGTTTGATGCTCAGAGTCTCCTCTTTGACATACCAAATTGCTTTGATCACCTTGCCCTGTAAAAAGGCAGGGCAGGGCAGCAAAATGGCTTCCACCTTCCCCCACTCCACAGGAGATTCTGTCACAGGCAGAACAGATATCGACTCATCATATACCTGTATGACTCAGGACTTGTAAGACTATTCTGCAAAGGTCAAAAACCCTCTTTGAATTGATTGTTTAGATAAGCCAGGATTTGAATTGATTGGCCTGTCTTGCCATTTCAATAATGACATTTTTGCAGGTTATCAGACAGAGTTAACCTCTGTGATATTTGCAGAGGTGTGAAATAAATTATTTGACTGGAACTAACAGAAAATGCTCTCGGCTCCCATCCTAAGTGTGTTTAATAGAAAATAAGCTTTGCTGATCTCTGTGGCATCTTCTTTTGAATAAACATGCATAATCTTGGGCTGCATACAACACATTCAGATTAAAATACTCCATTGTTGGGATCAGTCTGGGAAGCAGTGCAGAGCACAATCCCTTCTTTCCCCCTCCACCACAGGTTTAATTGAGGGTGGTGGGAGGGGAATCCTTGTTGACCTTGACTGTTCTTTTGGACCTATTTGTGCTTTGTTAACCAATAACCAAAGTCTGATGGGCAAATGTGTGTAACACAAATCAAATGTTGAAGTGGCTGAAAACTCTTTATGATCTGAGTCCAGAAATACTTCTGTCCTGGATAACACTTCCGCATCCATCACAAATTATTATTTGAGTTCTGGGAGATGCAATCCAGAAAAGTAGCCTTGGGTGTTTGCTGAAGTCTCCCCATCAACACCAACACCTGCCAGTCTTACCATTCATTCTAACCTCTGCAGCTGATTTTTCTTCAAATAAGAAAAGGAAATCCAGTTGACAGAATAGGGTTCAGAATGAGGAAGCTTACAAAGGGGAGGTGGAGGACTAGGAACAGCATGAGGGTCCTGCATTCTCCTTTAGCTATTTAATACAGTCTGTTTATGCCTCTTTACTTGGTGGAAAGGGACTGCAATGGCTTAGTGGTTAAGATGCTGAACTTGACAAATTGAAGATCGACAGGTCAGCAGTTCGAGACCCGATTACTGCATGACAGAGTGAGCTCCTGTCTCTGGCCCAGCTCCTGCCAACCTAGCAGTTCAAAAGCAAGAAATTGCAAGTAGATAAATAGGTACCACTTCTGTGTGAAGGTAAACAGCATTCCGTGCACTCTGGTGTCTAGGCATGCCTGCCACATGTCCACAGAAACGTTTGCAAATGCAGACAGCATGGTTCTTTGGCTATAAACAGAGATCAGGGCCGTAGCCAGGGGGTGGCCAGGGAGGATCAGCACCACCTGACCTAACAGCTCTTCCCCCCCCCCCCCGGCAAAGTTCTAATGTTATACAGTATGTGTGTGTGTAACAGTGTTGCCCCTCCTGAAAAAATATTTGTCCCCACCAGTGATGCACTCAAAAAAAAATTACTACCACCTCTGTGGACGGGGCTAAATCTGTGGGTGGGGCCAAATCTGTGCGCATGGCCTGGGGGGATTTCCACTACCGGTTCTCCCAAACATGACAGAACGAACCTGCTTCAGTGAATCACTCGTCCCCACCTCATCTAGAATCCTGGCTACAGCCTGACAGAAATGAGCACTGAACACTAGAATCAGATACTACTGACTTTCCAGCAAGGGTGACCTTTACCTTTAATCTTACTTGATGGAAAGCACTATAATGTTCAATAGGTTTTACTGCCATAAGTATACATAGAGCTTTGAATCGTTAATCCCAGTGATTTAGAAGGTACAGAACCAGAACTCCTGTTGTTATTTGTCATTTGAGCTTCAGTTAAATGAGTTAAAGGGAGAAATGCTCATGCTTGTCCTAATGCCAAGTTTATTATCAAGTCATAATTTAGATTGCCCTCTGCTATATTTGGCAACTTCTGAACTTCTGCTAACATGCCCATTGCTTTAAGTCCTCACAATAGTAACAAAACAAAACAGAGGACTTCAAATTAGGTAGGAAAAGTCCTGCTATTTTGTGTATATAGCTTTGTCTGGGAGATTTTTTTGCGTGCGAATGTAGATTGCTTTTGGAGCAGAGTGTGTATGGGAATAAGCAGGGATAAATAGAAATATTCTCTTTGGGCAAAGCATTATCCATTTTTATTTGCTCAATTATCAACACTAATATTGTGTTCTGCATTCCTTCTGACATTTGAAAAATCACTCTGGGACTCAAACTATGTTCATCTGTTCATTTTGCCATGGAGAAAGTGGCAAGCACTGCAAATCTATAAGCTTTTCAGACAACAGATAGGCTATTTGGGAGAAAAGCAATTCTTCCCCCTCTTTGTGTGTGTGTGTGTGTCAAGGGGGTCTCAGTGTAGTCAAAACCATTTACATTGTTTTTCTAACAGATTTTATTATCAAGGCCCTTGCCAGTTGGCACATTTGAGTGATTAAGTTGGAAAGTAAAAATCATTTGGACCCTTTGAGAGCCTCTTCAAACAAATAAGATTTCTTCTGCTGCAAATTAAGAGAAAGTCACCTGACTACTGCGTAATCACAGAGCCAATTTGGGAGAATGAACCCTTAATGTTCATGGCTTCTCTCCAAAGAAATTATAGTTTTCAGGGTAGCAATACAGTGTCTGCATCATAATACTTGCTGTAGGATCAAACAAATGGGAGTGGGGGAGGGCATGAGGAGATATGTCTTTAGGTGGCCAGAATTGCAGACCTTCTCCATTAGAAAGTAGTGCAAAGGCTTGAAATGATTGTGGTATTTACCTCTTCAGCAATTAGGTTCTGCCTTCAGTAAGAGAAGGTTCAAGAAAATGCAAGAATATACAATCCCTCCTGCTCTGATTCAAGGTATAGACTAGTGTGGCACAGTTGCTTTTCCTCCTTTTATCCTGATATTGCTATGTTAAGACATATTACTCATGGCATTCTTGAGCTCTTTGATAGAAAACCATGACCAAAGGATAGAGGCATCTCCTCTCTTTGGTTAGTAAGCTGCTTTGGGTAAAATTATGCTACAAATGTGAGTGATAGATGGTCAGGAGTAGGGTTGCCAGATAGTATCCTAAAGGAGGACTTGTCCTTTTCTATAATTTATCCTCCCATCCCCTACTGTACATACAGTAGGTAAGGGAGGACGGGAGGACAAATTATAGAAAAGGAGGATATGTCCTCCTTTAGGATACCATCCGGCAACCCTAGTCAGGAGTCAGAATCCAATGGGGAGATCTAGTGATGCTTTCATCAGTAGGGTAATGAAGAGAGGGTGGGATTCCGGTGGTGGGATTCAGCAGGTCCACCCCAGTTCACCAGAACTGGTAGCAGAAATTCCTGCTGGCCCCACCCATCCAAGTTTTGAAATATAGTAGTCCTAATGCAGGTGCAATGCAGGGCTTTCCCCCTGATCACACCAACCATACCACGCTCACAGAGTAAGTAGTAAAAAAATAAATGAATCCCATCACTGTGCCCTTCCCATTCCTGTCCTCCATGCATCCCAAAAGAAACTACACTGAAGGACTGGGAAACACATTGAAGGCAGCTTTTAGATGGTGCCTCTTGGAGAATTTTTGTTGTTGCTTTTAGCAGAGTATGGGGTAGGAAAAAAACATTAGAAGTAGCATAGAAAAAATGAGGGCAGATTAGCTCTGTTCTCATTAACCTCTGTGACCCAAAACTGACTACCATTCTGCATAGTAAAAACCACTCTAGAATCACTTTAAAAAGAAAAAAAAAGTATTCTTACTTAGAGTTGTCATCTATAGTTACAGTCAATAGAAAAATAGGGGAAATGGAGAGCTTCTATGCTTGCTGCTTGGAGCATGTTCGAAGGAAGAAGAGTATCAATAACTGGAAGCAAACTAACAAACAGGGAGAAGGGTTGGGGCTTGCCTCAAAATCCAGAGGCAGGAAAAGAACCCTACCAATCAGGTTGGTAGCAAAATACAATCACACTAGGCTATCATGCCTCCTCTCACTGATACCCAGTGTTAGTGCATGCAAGATTGCTATTATCTTCCCAAGAATGCTAAAGGCTACAGATGGAAAGAGAGGTTAAAAAAAACCTTCTGTTTTACTGGCACTGCAGTGCCAGCATAACACTGGATCACTCATAACACTGCATTCTCACTCTTATCTAAAGTACACATAGTAAAGGTAAAGATCGCCTTTGCTTGAAAGCCAGTCATCCTCTATTTTCAATATTCCCTACCAAGCATGACACTGGAGGGCTGACTGAAGAGATCAACCTCTATGAAGTTATTTTCAAAGTAAAGCTTTCCAAACAATGATATTTTTTTTTCAGTGCAAGAAATGAAAAGGGCATTTTTAAAAGCCTTGCTGTTTTCCTGTGTGAGAGATTTTAAAAGGCATAGCTCTTTAAATGGTGATAAGAAGGACTGTGTGTTTAGAACACACCAGATAATGCATTTTGTGAACATTCACAAAACTAGGAAACAGAATATGGAAGCAATGTTCCCAATATAAGTAGCTGGGCATGAAACCACAAATTGTGTGTCATTACATCATGAAATTTACTAGCATCTAAACAAAGTAGCTGACATAAACCAATGTGTGCTATGGCTATTATTTTCAAGCTATTCAAAGCAAAATTATTTCAATTTCTTCTCAAAAACATGCTCATTTCTTAACCAAGACACAGGAGAATTCAAAATGCTTGTTTGGTTCCTTAATATGTATTTCTACAGGGACAGTAAGGATACCTTTGGCAGATGAACAATGATGTAATAAAGCTGTATTTGATTATGGTGTGTACAATCACATTTGCAACTTACATCAGAGAGGTTTTGGAGGCTTCTTGTATGCTAGACCCATGTGACCAGAAATAAATGGGAGACAACAGAAATGAGAAATGAATGTAGGACAAAATGTAGGAATCAGGGCCACTGGGGGCCGGAGGAGCCCAGAGGAGGACTGATCAAGTAACGACACGAGGCAAACGGAGCGAGATCAGATCAGTACTTTATTGGAACAAGGCAACATCATTTATAGGGAAAAAAGCGCAACGGTGGCAAGCTGTCACCTGACAGGAAAATTACCTCACCCACGTACACGGGTTAATGGGGAATTCTTCAAAGGGAAGTTAATTATCTGGGGCAAACATGGGTTTGGGGACCTCATTGTCTTGGGGATTAGGCAGGGACAAACATGGCTTATTTGCGCCAGGGATTTCCCGAGCCGGGAGATGAACTATGCACTTAATATTTGACAGGAGTCAGCTATCTGCTTACTTGGCCGAGTCGCAGGTCAGGTCACGGTAATTGGGTGAATCAAACCCTATATTTTATTCACCCCCCTTAATTTGGCGGCCGCAGAGCCCACGGGCTGGGAGCGTCTCTCACCGCGGTGGCCTCTGGCGGGCCGTTCCATGCCCTGCGGGGCATGGGGAAACCGCATCTCCCCTTTATTTTCTATTTAAGGACCTGACTGGCGACCTTGCGCAAGAGCGGCATCAGCTGTTGAGCGGGTATGACGTCACGGAGTTTCTCTCTGGGGCGGCACTTGGAGATCAGCGAGGGAATGCACTGAGCAAAACAACAAAGCGTAGTATGAGCAAAGCGTAGTATGAGCAAAACAACAATGCCTAGTATGGCTATCCCCACCACTACCTTAAGCACCGTTTGCAGCCACCCCCAGGGGATCCATGACCACATCCAATTCCACAGGGAGCTCCACCAAGCTCCCCACGCGGAGCCTTCTGTAATGCCTGCAACTATGGTGTGGAGGTTCGTGATCTGGCTTTGGATCTTATGGGAGTTATCAGTAAGATTGAAGCAGCACATTCCATGAACAGACTCGCAACCCAGGTGGTGCAGCAAGAGGAGGTAGTCGATAGCCGCTCGATTGTCAAGAACAGCATGGCGAAGTTCTGCCTGCTCCTGATTGAGGAGCGCTATTGCTGTGGAGGTGTGGTTAATGGCTTTGGCCAAACCGCAAGCCAAGCGGCCAATCCTCCGTGCGTTGCCGACGGCCAAGCCTGGCACGCCGACAAGGCTGACTGCTAGGGATACATACTCAGCGGGACTCAGTACTCTGAAGCTGCTGTCACAAGAGCTGTCTAACTGGGTTGTGCGTGTGTGCCGTATGAGTGGGGAAACATTTGAAACATTGGAAACATGTGGGACATTAGAAACATTTGTGCTTGGGGCAATCATGTCCTTAGTAGGAAGTAACAGTGTCAAACGGCTGATACAACACATTGAGTCCGACAGATTCGCAGGAATATAGTTCCATGTGAACTGGTTGCAGGTGAAAAACCACCCTGAAGGTAGGGTGACGTGAGCGTACAGCGAAGTGAGTGTCTCTGGTTTGTTACAAGTCCAGTTGCCGCTGCCGGGGTCAAGGCAGCGGCGCCGAGTCTGACCGCCTGAGGTGCAGCCGGTCATTCGGGTGCAAGCAGCGTCCGGGCTGATCGCCACTCGGGGGGTATGAAGAGTGGCGGCGTCAGCCGGCAGGGTTGACACAAGTCGCAATCCCCCCCAGCGTGCGTATGCTGAGAAGGTGGTAGGAGTGTGTGGGCCAAAGAACGCCTTCAGCAGCCAGTCGCCATCCTTGGTGCGCGCGTCCAGAGTGTGGCACACGGGGATGAGACAGGTGCTGAGGATAGACGCAGAACCAATGTCCTGCTGTAGACAAAAATCGGACTGGTTGACGAGACCCGTCAACCTTTCCCACAAGTTGTACCGCATTCGTGCGGAAAGATCTTCGCCAGGCGGCAAACCGTCGGCCTGGATCGGAGTAGCCTGAACACCTCCCCCCAAGAGCAGGGAAAGGGCCAGGATGATGGTGATCGCCGCTGTGTTGGCGTGAATCAGGGCGAAAACTGCAGCTGCGAGGTTCTCCGGTGTCGGCTCTTTTTCCTCGCGCTGAACGGCGTCCTGGGCGTCACTGCAAAGAGCCTTGACCATCCCCCAGGTGATCTTGGGCATCGGCGGCCGTTTCCTCCGGCGGGTCCTCCCGGTCAGGGTGAGGTCCTCCATCTCCGGGATCGGACTCGGGCCGGCCTGGTTCCACGCCATGCGGTTCCAGGTGGGGCTTGACACACCGGGCTGGAACCCAAACGACACCTGTAGGAGACATAACTGCAGCATACCCTCTTCCCCAGGTTATGAGCGGCACCGGGCCCCTCCAAGAAGGGTCTGGTGGCACTCGGTACCGGACCATAGGTCGCGGGAGAGCTTCCGAACGGCGGAAATGCTTCTCCTGCGGCGTGCAGTCCGAAAAAACATTAAGGTGATTGTAAGTGAACAATACCTTGTTGAGACACATCTGTGCTTCTCCCTGTGACTTGGGGAGGGCTGGTGGCTCCCCCCTTTCTGTTTGTTTATCAATATAGGACTTTAGCGTCCGATTGACCCGCTCTACAATCGCCTGCCCTTGCGGATTGTAGGGGATTCCAAATGTGTGCTTGATGTCCCATGTTGCCATGAAGGCGGCCAACTGCCTAGAGCTGTAAGATGGCGCGTTGTCTGTTTTCACGTGCCGTGGTTTGCCCATGGCAGCTATGCAGGAAAGGAGGTGCTGCTCCACATGGGAGGCAGTCTCCCCCTTCTGCGCCGTCGCCCAAACGAACTGTGAAAAGGTATCTATGCAGACATGCATGTATTGCCACCTCCCAAATTGTGGCACATGCGTGACATCCATCTGCCACACCTGATTAGCCTCTGTCCCTCGTGGGTTGACCCCCCACGAGGGCCCCCCCGGTGCCCCTGCACAATGCTGGCAAGAGCGAACTATGCCTTGGGCTTGAGAAAGTGGCAGATTGAACTGTCTGGCGAGTGCCTTGGCATTTTGGTGAAAAAAGGCATGACTTTGGATTGGAGTAGTGAACACTCCCAAAACCGAACGCTGCTGAATTTCCTTCGCGGCCGCGTCCGCTCTGCTATTGCCCGCGGAAATCGGACCCGGTAGGTCTTGGTGACTTCGAATGTGGGCGATATAGAGCGGCTCCGTGCGGTTCCGCAAATGAAATTGAGCAGTGAGAAACAGACTGAGCAAGTTCTTGTCTATCGCGGGAGTAATGTAGGCTCCCGGTAGACTGTGAAGCAAATTCCGTACATACAGACTGTCAGTAATGATATTTAAACGTTCCTTGGCGAAGGTGCGCAAGGTAAGGTTCACGGCCACCAACTCTGCCCGCTGAGCGGACTTCTGTGGAAGAGTTAACAGCGCTGTGCCAAGCTTCGCCCTCCTGCCAGGTCAAAACACCATAGGTGCGACCGCCATCAGAGAAAACTGTTCTGGCCCCCTGAAGCGGGACCAGCGAGAGCAGTTCAAACAAGCTGACTGTTCCTGTTTGCAGTGAGACAAGCCTGGGGTCTTTGGGCAAGTGATATGCTAAACTGCCGGTGAAACCTTCCAAAGCTATCGGAAGCGAGTCACCCAGCTGTATCAGCTGATGAATTTGTTCCTTGGTAAACGGAACCACAATTTTGGCCAAATCATTTCCTGAAATGTCCCTAGCTCTCAGCCTGCCGCGGTAGACCACCGCGGAGACCAGTTCTTGGGGCGGAACGATGTTCCGTGAAGATGTATTAGGCAAGTAGACCCACTCCACAATCTTCGCTCCCTTCTCTGAGTCTACTCCTAGCGCCCCAGTGAACATGGAACCTGACCGTACGATGTACAAATTCAGGATCGGGGCATATGGCCCCGAGGCGATCCTATCCACCCACCTCTGGCTGAGAACTTGGTTCACCTTCTCGAGCGCCAAGCGCGCGTCTCGAGAGATTTTTATCCGGTCTGCCGGCTGCTTACCTAAGGTTAGCAGCGAGAAGAGCGGTTTTAGAAGATCCGTATCTAAGCGAAAATACGGTCTGGCCCAATTGATGTTCCCCAAAACTTGCTGCAACTCTACAAGGGTGACTGAGTCTTGTAAATTTATCTGAGGCAGGACTGGTGCTGCAAAAGAGTGGAGAAGCCGATGACCCAAGTATGAGAAGGGCTCGGACTTCTGTACCTTCTCAGGGGCAATAAGTAAGCCTTTGTCCCCCAGGCTGGCCTGGAGGTCAGAAAACATTTCGCTGCCAAGCTGCGGCGACGCTACTAAAATGTCGTCCATGAAGTGACAAACAATAGCTTTAGGGTAAAGGCTTCGGAACTTTGCCAGTGCGCCGTGAACATAAATTTGACACAGGGTGGGCGAATTGAGCATGCCCTGTGGCAAAAATTTCCACGCGTAACGCTGCGTGGGCTCTCCGTGGTTCACGACCGGCACTGTAAAGGCGAACCTTTCCCGGTCCCTGGGGTCTAAGGGGATTGTATAAAAGCAATCCTTGAGATCTACAACTAGGATCTCCCACCCCTCGGGAATCATATTAGGATTTGGGATGCCGCACTGAAGCGGACCCATCGGCTGAATGCATTTATTGATCTCCCTGAGATCGTGGAGGAGTCGCCACTTCCCCGACTTCTTCTTAATCACAAAAATTGGCGAATTCCAGGGGCTTGTGGACTGCTCTATGTGTCCTGCGTCTAGCTGTTCTTTCACTAGCTGCTTGAGAGCAACTAATTTCTCTCCCACTACCGGCCATTGTTCTACCCAGACCGGGGTGTCGGTGAGCCATTTAAGTGGCAACGCCATTACCCGAAGGTAAGCGTAGCACCGTACTGCTGGAGAATGTCTCGCCCCCAAAGATTGACGTGCACGTCAAGAATGTGCGGCCGAATTACCGCTGTGCCCTCAGCCCTTGGGATTGTGACTTCCACCCACTCTCGGCTCCTAAACGCTTCCTGAACTCCACCTACCCCCCACACATCGGAGACCGGCTCAATGGCCCACTCCCTAGGCCACTGGCTCCTGCTTATCACGCTCACATCCGCTCCGGTATCGAGCAACCCTGAGAACGCTCTTTTGTTCAAAAATACCTCGATAACGGGGCGCTGTCTCCACTCAATGTTGGTCTCCACTGTCGCTAAGACCTGGTATCCTTGCACTGCCTCACTCGCGCTCGAGCGGTCTGCTGAACCGGACTCTGAGCTGTCCCTGAGCCTTCCCTGGCTGCCTGCTGGCGAGTGACAAGGAACCATGATCAGTTGCGCTAACGTGGCTCCCTTGTGGATTGTTTGGGGCAGGTGTGTCCAAAGCTGGACCTGGAGAATGCCTGAAAAATTCGAGTCAATGACTCCTGGAATTATGAAAATTCCGCGTGCTCCAGCTACACTACGGGGCAAAACTAAACCTAAAAAGCCTCTGGGCAGGGGTCCCATGTACTGGGTGTCGACTAGATAGACTGTGCCTGGCAGGTCGCATGTAACGTCCGCCTGGCAAGCCAATTCTAGCCCTGTACTACCCTTGGGGCTGGCCTGTGCCCTCGCAGTGCCTGGGATGTGCCTGGAATCTAGTCTTGGTCTGGGGAGTTCTGGATCTGGGTGAAGGAAGCCTCTGTTTGGACTGGGGCCAGAGACGTGCCCGGATTCCGGTTTCCCGAACTCGGACAAAACCTGGCCCAATGATAGCCTTTCTTGCACTTCGGACAGAGGGTATTCGGAGCCTTAGAATGGCCGGACTTTTGTCCGCCTCCCTTGGATCGGCACTCCCTAGCGAAGTGGCCGACCTTGCCACAAGTGTGACATGCCCCTTTGGTCTTTCCATTAGGATGAGATCTTCTACCCCCTTGCACGGCTGCCGCTAGCAGACCCATCTTATAGGAATCTGTGCCAACGTCAGCACATGCTCGGATCATGTCCGTTAAGGTCAAGTCAGGACGATTGCCTAGCGACTGCAAAACCTTACGGCAGTCCAAGTTGGCATTGTCCTTGGCTAGCTTAATCATGAGCTCTTGCTGGGCTTGCTCGTTATCAATCTGCCTGGTGATTGCTTCTTCCAAGCGATTGATGAAGTCCATGTAGGGCTCCTGGGCTCCCTGCTTAATGGAGGTGTAATTTTTGGCCGCTTTGCCAGACGCTGGGACCTTGAAGTAAGCCCTGAAGGCTGCCTCGGCTGACATCTCGAGAGTGGCGAGAGGCAGGTTGATCTGAGCGTTGATTGACTCAAAGGCACCTGAACCATATAGCTGTTCAGCAATTACCGCGCCTCCCATCCTGGCGGCCCGGGCCTGAGCCTCGAGCCGATACTCGCTGTCCCAGATCATGTACTGGCTAGGGGTCAGCATCATCCTCATGACGGCTTTCCAGTCATGGGGAATCCACATGGTGGTCTCGCACGCCTGCTGAAGCGTGCCCCTGGTAAAACGGCTCTGGAGCCCTGTCTCTGAGATTGCTTTCCGCAAAGCCATGAGAAGCTTGTACGGGACTGGGGAATGGACGATTTGTTGAGCGCCGGTGAGCGCGTCCATCTCCATTCGGATTGGGCATATCTGTCTAAGCTCAGCTAGTTCTTCCGCTGACAGTTCCCCCTTTTTGAGTTCTATCTCTGCTGTGCGCTGAAGGGCACTTTTCACGACTAGGGAGCTTGGAGCTGTCAGAGAAGCGCCTGCGCTTCTCATTCCTTGCATTCCTTCGGTGACGTCTGCAGCTGTCACCGCGGGAATGGTCCCTGCGCTACTATGCTGATAGCTGATTGACGGATAGAGCGCCGTGGGCGCAGTCGGCTCGACTGGCCTGCCTGATGACTTTTCTAACGGGGGTTCATTGGCCTCTATCCGGACTGGCTCGATCTGTTCTAAGAGCTTCCTACACTTCCTCCAAGTACGAACTATCCCTCCTGGAGCTTTGGGGGGCTGCTGAATCTCCTATCTGATCCCAGAGCTGCAGGGTTAACGTACCTACTTCTGGGTAAAGTAGGCAGTGTTCCCTGAGGTACGCCAAAAGTCTCGCTAGTTCCCTGCTGTGAAATCGTAACTGAAATACCCTGGCCAGGATTCTGAACTCTTGCTCCCGAGTTCTTTGGCTAGCGGACGGACTTGGTCTATGAGAACAAGTCCCCATATTACCTGCGATGGTCCTCTGAAGTTTCCTCCTCGGGATGAAGATCGACGCGTCTTTGCAGGCAACAGGTTCGGGCGTCGGGTGTCTGGGGTAGACCTCGGAGCGTGGACCTTCTGCCACGGGCCCTCGGCGGCCTCTGCGCTGTCAGGGGCTCACAGCCTGCCCTGAGCGGAACGCGTTTTTCCCTTTGCGCAAGCCTCCCCGAAAGCTGGGAGCAAGCTGTAGGAATGCCTCTTTGGAATGCCTCGCCGCTGGCCGTCTCTCTGTCCGGCTGGCTGCCGACCAGAGCGCCGCGCTGTCCTCCGGGCTGGTTTTGGTCGCGGTTCAAGCGCAGAACCGGACCGCGTGGATCGTTACTCGCGAGTAGACCTCTCCAGGGTCCCTTTACTCACGAGTAAATCACGTCGGGGTCACCAGATGTAGGAATCAGGGCCACTGGGGGCCGGAGGAGCCCGGAGGAGGACTGATCAAGTAACGACACGAGGCAAACTGAGCGAGATCAGATCAGTACTTTATTGGAACAAGGCAACATCATTTATAGGGAAAAAAGCGCAACGGTGGCAAGCTGTCACCTGACAGGAAAATTACCTCACCCACGTACACGGGTTAATGGGGAATTCTTCAAAGGGAAGTTAATTATCTGGGGCAAACATGGGTTTGGGGACCTCATTGTCTTGGGGATTAGGCAGGGACAAACATGGCTTATTTGCGCCAGGGATTTCCCGAGCCGGGAGATGAACTATGCACTTAATATTTGACAGGAGTCAGCTATCTGCTTACTTGGCCGAGTCGCAGGTCAGGTCACGGTAATTGGGTGAATCAAACCCTATATTTTATTCACCCCCCTTAATTTGGCGGCCGCAGAGCCCACGGGCTGGGAGCGTCTCTCACCGCGGTGGCCTCTGGCGGGCCGTTCCATGCCCTGCGGGGCATGGGGAAACCGCAACAAAAGATAGTAGTATATGTTAGGAACAATGATCATTCTACATAATATTCTCAAGATCAAATGTTTAAACTGCCTGTCTCTGGCATTTAATTTTGAAACATTTTGGCAAAAAAGGTCAGTTCAAACTCTTCCTATTTGGTGCAAATTACTAAACTGAATTTAGTATATCTTAGCCTTGTCACACTGACATTAAAGCTTGTCCTGTTTCCAGACTTGCCTCCTGTGGATTTAGGTTGAAGAAAGAAAGGAAATTGAAAAATATTTCCTAACCATTAAATCCTTGTCAAATCCTTCCAATAGTGGTTGCTGCTGCAGAGATTTAATCCATATATGTTCTGGAATCACAGTAGATGCTTTCCGTGATTTATGTGCACCTGTCAGGGTATGTTCAAGCAACTGTGGCCACCAAGGTGCTGAAGGACAGAACAGTCCAACCGCAGCAGAAGCTGAAATCACTCTCTTATCAACACAAGAAACAAAATGGTAACTGATATTTCTAGCCCAAGGAAGGAAGCCCTCTGTTCAGTCTAAGTTCATTAGAGTATGCCACCACACACATTACTCTGGGAAGGATTTATTTGACATAAATGGTGATCTTATTAATTAAGTGGGGGGATTGTAGATGGAGGAACCTATTCATTTTTATTTTTATTTTGTAAGTTGGGTTTTCACCCAACCTTAATGACATCCAGGACATTTACATTTAAAAATATGAAAATCTGGCAGACCACTTGCAAAGTTCCTGATGTAAAGTTTAAGACTTTGCAAATTGACATTAAGAAAGGTGATTATTTGTAGCATTTACCATCACATCATAGCTCTCCACTGGGGGCAAGGAGGAGGAGGAGGAGGAAGGCGACGGCAACAGGAAAGAGATTTGGGAGTTGTGCAAGATATCTTCATTAAAAAATCAGGTTCTGTTGGTTTTTTAAAAAAGCATTTGTTTGGCAGTGTAGTAACAGATTAGATGAGCCTTTTGTCATTATAGCACCACTAGTCTTACTTTTTTTATAACTTCATTGCATCAGCCATAGAGAATGGAGACATGGGAGCAAACTGAAAAGAGTAGAAAACTTGCATGCATGTTATTGCACACAATAACAGCAGAACCTCTTCGCTCCATTGCCTGTAATCCTGTATACCAGGATCTGGTGCTATTTCATGTGGTGCCATTTCATGTGCCCCCCACCCTTCCAAGGGCATTCAAGAAACAAAATGGCTAGCCTTTGAAGCTGTTGGGACAAAATGGCCACCCACATCATGCAGACAGGGAAAAATGGCCATCGAGACCTCAAAGCTGACTGAGCGAGCATGACCCGGCCCCTGTCTTGAAAAGGTTGGGAACCCCTGCTGTATACACTTTATTGGGAGATAGCCCCATGGGGCACAGTAATACTTCCATTTAAGTAGATATGTCCAGGATTGTACTAAGACTTCCTTTCTGATCGTGTTATCATATTTTCCCTTTTTTAATGAATGAGTCATCAAGTTTTAATGATGTCTGGCTTTAATTGCTTAGCAGACACATCCTCCGAGTGAGCTAATGAAATAAATAAGATTGAAATCTAATTTTAGAAATAATGATTTGTGAAATGGGAAAATATGAAGCAATAATGTTTGACTTATTTCTTTTATGCATTTTGAATGTCAGTGTAGAAATCTATAATTGAAAGGTTTATGTCAGTTTATGTCGCTCAACTAAATTATTCAGTTTTTCAAAACAAAATCTCTGCTTTATGACTGTAAGGAGGTGTTTCCCAACCTTGGGCCCACAGGCGTTCTTAGACTTCAAGTCAGCACACCTGCTGATCAGGGCTACTGAGAATTGAAGTCCAAGAACATCTGGGGGCCCAAGGTTTGGAAACTCTGCTGTAAAACACCAGGAAATGAACTGACATTGCTGTGCAGTATCATGCCCATGATGGCAACAGGAAAAAAAGGATGTCAAACTTTTCTTAGTGAAGTGCAGCCTCAGTATTGACCACATCAATAGAAGCAGGCAAGAAGGTAAAAAAAAATACCCTCTTGTACTCACTACCAATGGATTTTAACGTATAAAAATGTATGCCACAATAAATGTGCTCATACTTATTGAGCCACAAGACTTTGTGGCTTTTGGAACCAACAATAAAATAATAAAGTAGTGCTGATCAGCAGCAGCAGGATTATAATAAGGATTCCACAAGTGGCTTTTGGAATAAAAAAAGTGTGCATATTTTTCCATAAAAAAAGAAAATGTGTGATACAGAAGTAATACAGCTAGCAGAGGGGGAAATCATACTGAGTCATGGATATGGTGAAAACTACACGTATTTGGGAATTTTACAATCAAATGACATAAACCATGCAATAATAAAAAGGAAGACTAGCAGAGGATTTTTAAAAAGCAAGAAAAATCCTGAAACCGAGACTGAATGGCAGAAAAATCATAAAAGCAAGAAATACCTGAGCGGTATTGGTGATAACATATAGTGCTGGTATTGTAGATTGGATGGTGACTGAATTGGATGCTTTGGACCAAAGAACAAGGAAGCTGATTACTGCAAATCACACTTTTTATCTGTAAAATGATGTGGATAAATTATATATGTCATTGGAGAATGAAGAGTGCTGCAAGTGAAACAAAATACTTAAAATAGGAAATGTATCTTGGTGAATACATTTGTAACAGTAACAAGAGAATGCTTGTTATGGGGATGCCGCAGGGGTGTGTGCTGAGCCCGCTTCTGTACACACTTTACACATATGATTGTGTTCCCAGTTACCCCAGCAATAAGATCATCAAGTTTGCAGACAACACAACGGTGGTGGGTCTGATTACTGCTGGGGAGGGGGAGTCGGCTTACAGGAAGGAGGTTGAGATGCTGACGGAGTGGTGTAGGGAAAACAATTTATTCCTCAATGTAAAAAAGACAAAAGAGATATAGGGTCATAAAGACCAGGACCAGCCGCTTGAGAAATAGTTGTATTTTGTTTAGGTTTTGTTGGGTTGATAAGTGTTTTTTCCCCCACTCTTGTTGTTCTGTGCAGGACAATGACAATAAAGATTTATCTATATATGCTGAATGAAGTTTTTAGGGCAGGGCTCCCCAAACTAGAGCCTGTGGGGCAGATCCAGCCCACAACATCAAATCATCCGGCTCACGCCCTCACTGTGGCCATGGGTGGCACCACGGGCAGTGCCTCAATACTTGTCCCTTCCCTCCCTTGCCCCTGGGCACTGCCTCAATTCTTGTCCCCTTCCTACCTTGTACCTGGGCAAGCCAGGCAGGCATGTGTGGTGGCAGTGGCAGAAGCAATTGTGGCTGAAGCAGCAGTGGTGGAAGCACCAGTGGTAGAAGCAGCAGTGGTGGAAGCAGCGGCGGCAGGGAGGGGGTGTGGCCTGGCCCAGCATTATCCTCTGGTGCCCTTGCCTGCATCCAGTCTCCTCTGCTTCCACTGCCCAGGAGAGGCCTCTATGGGGAGGCATCCCACAGATGCCTCCAAGATGGCTGAAGTGGAGGAGGGTGCAGGGGTTCGGCCCTGCCTTGTCCACTAGCATCCTTGCCTGTTTCCAGTCTCCGCTTCCACCACCCTGGAGAGGCCTCCATGGGGAGGCTCCCTGCAGAGGCCTTTCCAGGGCGGCAGAGGCAGAGGGCAGGTGGCCTGGCCAAGCCTTGTCCGCCAGTGCCGACAGCCTTGCCCACCTCCAATTGCCTCTGCTTCTGTGCCCTGGAGAGGCCTCTGCAGGGAGGTTCCCCATGGAGGCCTCTGGGGTGGCGGAGGTGGCAGTCGGGGGAGCGGCCTGGCATTGTCTGCCAGCACCAGCAGCCTTGCCCACCTCTACTCGCCTCTGCTTCCACCACCCTGGAGAAGTAAAGCAGCAGTTGCATGAAGTGGCATTGGCGAGAAGTGGTGGAGGCAAAGCAGCAGAGCCATTTGGCATCACGAAAGGGTGTTTGAAGAAATGAAGGTAGGAAGGAAGGTCTCACACCTCAGAGTTGCCTCAGGCAGGGCTGCCTAGCCTTGGCAGGTTGTCCCCTTTCCCTTGGTGGTTTGTCCCCAGAGAGAGAGGGAAAGCCAGTGTGTATTGTTCCATGTTTATAGGGGGGCTCAGGGTGGTTGCTGCCACAGCAGTTGTAGGACCACCATCCAGCCCCTCAATAGTCCGAGGTAGCATGAACTGGCCTTCGGCTTAAGAAGTTTAGGGGCCCCTGTTCTAGGGAAAGCATTATCAAAATTACTGAGCTGAAAGATGCATAAAGGGAAGTGGTGTTAATAAAATAAATGCTTGGAATAGTAAACTATTACATGCTCAATATGTTTTTAAAAATCAAAGGTAAAGTGGATAGGGATAATAATAATAATAATTTTGGGTTAGAAATTATTCTGGGTTGAAAGGATTTTTGTGCGAAAAACTCTGCTCAGGGAATGCCCAAATGAGGCTCCTTTCATGTCCCCAAGAGCTGGGGCAGAGATGGTTGCTCAATCTGTCATGCAGTACCCGGGTCTCAAACTGCCAACTTGCCAGCCTTCCAGCTAATAAGGCGAGCTTCTTAACCATTGAGCCACCCCAGCCCCTAGTTGATAGGGACAATAATTGGGTATGGCTAAAATCAGAGGAACTTATATTTGCTGCCCAAGAACAAGCAATATGAACCAACAAAATTAAAGCAAAAGTAGAAAAAACTGGAACTGATACTAAGTGTAGGCTTTGTTTTAAAAAAGGAAGAAACAGTGAACCATATTATCTATGGATGCAGTAAGATCACACATACTAACTACAAAGGATGGCACAACTGAGTTGCAGCAATGGTACTTTAGAATCTTTGCAAGAATTATGGAATATCATCTTCTTGAGGAAACATTGAGAATGAGGTTAAGGTGGTTGAGATCTTATGGGACTTTAAGATCCAAACTGATAAGAAGCTTGAACACAACTCTACAGACATTACTGTGGTTGAGAGAAATTTGGTTAAAAGGACTGATGTGGGGATTCAATTTCAATTTGTATTCCAATTTATACCCCACCCTACTTAGCGTTAGCCCACTCTGGGAGGCATCACAACATCAATACAAATACAATATAACAGTACAGAAAATAAATCCAATACAATAATAATCAATACATATCACATAATACATAATACATAATTTCAACAAGAGCAAGAGTAGGAAGCAAAAATACAATACAATAAAATATAATAGGTCCACATTCGGCCAACCCACTGTCTTTTAAGTCCGGGGGGCAGGAGCACCAGTGGTGGAGTGGAGTGGCCGGGAACCACAGCAGCAATGGCGATGGCGTGTCCGGCATCCGGCCGGACCCTCGCCATTTTTTTATCCACGTCATGGTTGGGCAGAAGAAAAAGAGAATGAAAAGATTGTGCGATAACAGGGTTTAAGAACTGAAGTACAGCATCTCTGGAAGAAAATAATGATACGAGCAGTGATTGGGAGCAATCCAAAAAAGGGTTGAAAAAAATATGAGATTGACATTGATAGGATCAGGACCAAGCAGTTGCAGAGAGTAGCACTACTAAGTCCTGTACCTGCTGTATTATCAGATAATACCTCACTGACTTTTAGGTCCAGGGCTAGGACCTAAGCAGGGGTTTCCAAAACTCCAGTCCAAACATGTGGTGAACTGTGTACACTGATGATGATGATGATGATGATACACCACTTAATAATGTTTTCTTGTGTTTTCCTGTCTTGTTAAGAAAAAAACCTTGCAAATACTCTTCACATTGTGAGTTCAAAATCAGCTTCTTTTTCTTTCACAACAACAATACTTTTATAACATCTTATAACACATTTTTAATCCAAAAGAGAATTGGTTTTTTGGGGTTTGCAACATTTATCTCTGAAAATCAGTTTTTGGATGCATAACCTGCCAAAGATGTAGAGATGAAGTTTTTTGTCACCGAACAAGAAAATCTGGACATATTTTGTCACGAAACAATAATGTGCTGTGTTTAATATAGGTCAGAAGGTTTCTCTCATTTTGTGTGTATTAAATGAAAACAGGGTCGCCAATGGAATATAAAACTATTGTCCTCCAGAATGTCAGAAATGCTACAAAAGGTTTAGGCTTCTTACATGATATTGATTTCAGCTAGTATGTGATACAGTGCAAGGTTTATTAGAGAAAAATGCCTACTGTGCTCTGACCTATATTGGTTGCCTTTCTTTTATTAGGTGGTACCTATTTAAAAGGACTCAGGGTGTGTGTGTTTTTTGTCTCCCCAAAGAATCTGCATTGTACTTCAAAAGTAATGAGGAAAATCTGGAAGAAAGACCCTTTTCTTTGTAACTCCTGTAACAATACGTTGCCTTACTCTCAAGTAGGCCCTGTTGTTCTTCTGAGTTGCAGCTCCCTGGCTGGACAACCCAGGCATCTAGATACGTGTAGATAAGGTAGTGTTGAGCCAATAATCACTCAAAGTCTCTTCAGGTATTTTAGAAATACAGTAGTACCTCATACAATGATTTTAATCTGTTCCATGGGGCCTGCTGTTGTACAAAACAATTGCTATACGATGCACGCATCGTATAGCGATTTTCCCTATGGGATGCATCATACAACAAATTTTTTGATAATTGGTTTTTCCCATTAAAAAAATGTTGTACGATTTTTTCCATAGGGAAAATTGTTATGCGGGACACCATTTTCCCCCAAAACCTAATTGTTATGCGATTTCATTGCTATCCTGGGAGATTGTTGTATCAGGTTCCACTGTACTGTATATTGAAAGCATAGCGAGATTCAGGATACAGTCCAGCAAAAGCTCAGAAAGCATTTCAAACCAGAAATAAAGCAAGCTGCATGTTCAAGGGATGCCCATGGCCCCCTCCTGCTCAAACCTCTACATTTTGCAGTTTAAAAGCATAGCATCCAAGAGACAGGTATGAGAATTTATTTTATTTATTTATTTTATATTCAAATTTATATGCCGCCCAATCAGGTAAACCCAACTCTGGGCGGCTCACAACAAGTTAAAACATACATAAAACAATACAACCAATTAAAACCCAACATACCCACCCACCTACCCCATTCCTCTTTAAAAACCCACATTAAAAAACTGCCTTCATTGACAATTAAAATAAATGGGGGCTTAATTTATAAGCCAACAGGCGGGGGCCACTCTTCCATCCGGGCCCCACACCTGCCCCGCCAACCAGGTTTTTAGGTCTTTTCTGAAAGGTAGCAGCTCCATCTGCTCCCACAACTCTACAGGCAGGAGGTTCCACAAGGCCGGTGCGGACACGGAAAAGGCCCTCCTTCGTGTACCAGACAGATGGGCCCCTCTGGCAGATGGAACAATTAGAGCGCGCCTCCAATCCGCTCTGGTTGGACAGGCGGACACTCATGGGACGATGCGGTCTCTAAGGTATCCTGGCCCACTACCATGAAGGGCTTTAAAGGTCAAAAACAGCACCTTGAACTGCACCTGGAGGCAAACTGGTAGCCAGTGCAGCTCCCGAAGTAATGGTGAGGCACAAGCATAACGCCCGCGCCCCATCACCACCCGGGCTGCCGCATTCTGGACCAACTGCAGCCTCCGAATGGTTGACAAGGGCAGCCCCATGTAGAGCGCATTGCAATAATCTAGCCTGGAGGTGACCAGAGCATGTGTGACCCTGAGCAGGGAGTCCCGGTCCAGGAGCGAATGCAACTGACGGATGACACGAAGCTGTGAGAAAGCCCTCCTGGCCACAGCCACCACCTGACTTGCTAGTAGCAACCCCAAATCCAGGAGGACCCCTAAGTTGCGTACCGGGTCTGTCTGGGGCAAAACAGCCCCATCCAAGACCAAAGTTGGCAGCTCCCTGGATAACGCGGGACCCCCTATCCAAAGCCACTCAGTCTTGGAGGGATTCAACTGTAGCCCGTTGTCCCCCATCCAGACCCCAGAATGTATGGCTGCAAATTATCCTAGTACTTACAGTACTCCTTCCAAAAGCCAGGGATGGGTTAAATGGATTTGCCTTTGCAGGAAAGGATGGGCTTATGAGTTTTATCATAGAGCTGTAAAGGAGTTTCCCATTTTGTTTTAGTGGATAATTGGCAGCCTTGGAATACATCTCAATTTGGTCTGGAGCAATTTCTATCCCATCCAATTTGAGCTGTACAATGAATCTAAATCAGTTTGTAAACTCTGTAAAGTCAATGCATTGGAAAATTAGTGTGGCTATATTGTTTGCTCTTGTGCTGAAATAAATGAAATTTGGAGATATGAAAGGTCCTAGATTTTGTCTTATTTTAGATGGCAAACTTTAGGGAGCTATACATCAGGCATCTTTAATGTCTGCTGTTAAAAAATACTAATAGGCTGAAGCAATGGTGGGCATCAGCAGGTTCACACCAATTCGCCAGAACCGGTAGCAGAAATTCTGCTTGGCACCGCTCATTCAAATTTTGAAATAAAGTAGTCCTAATTTGGGTGCAACACAGGGCTTTCCCCCCCTGGCCACACCCACCATACCATGGCCACAGTGTGGTAGTAAAAAAATTTTTGATCCCACCACTGGGCTGAAGTGATTTTGAGCTATCAAAGTTAATTTATCTCCTGGATCTGAACTGATTTTTAAATTTGATTTACCTTGTTCCAGAAACAAATCTAGCCATTTTGCTTGGATTCAGACTTCATACAATCAGGTTAATTCCACTCAGGATTTGAGGTTTCTTTGAATCTGGTGCACATTCCTGTTTCACAAAATGTGTGGTAAGTTTACTTATTGAAAGCAACCTAACATCTGTAAGCTGTTTTGCAACATTTCAAAATAGAGGTTGCCTTTCTAATCTTGTCTGAATGTGGAATTAAACTCTGCTGGACTCTATCATATTTCCTTCACAAGCAGACTTGCTTATGAATAGATAAGATTGTTTTGTCATATTTTGAGCAACTTTGGGTTCAGGAAAAGGAATTTTAATAGTACTTTAATGTGGTATTCTTACATAGGCCTTTAACCCCTTTAGAAAATGGTAAATGAGAAAATGAATTTAGGACCATATGAAAACATTTTGAAGATCAAAGCCACTCAATACATTTCTATTTAGTCTTCTCTGAATTAGATGAAGCAATTAGAAATTTGATTATTGAAGTTGAAATAAATATATTTTTATAAAGCAAAATACACTGTACATTTCATTGTAAGCTGAAGATAATAAGGTCTTAAGACTTTTCCTTAAGCATAGTTACTCATGATTGTGTCAGTGAGAATAATATTGCATTTGAGGTCAAAGAGCTGATGCACTGAACATCTTTGGAGGCAAACTTTTACCACATTGTTGCAATGGCTCTCAGGTGTTGGAATGGCTGGCCGCAAGGAAGACACGTGAGACAATCGTGCGGTGAAGTCCAGCCCCAAACGAAGTCGGGGATACGTATTTATTCCCCTGCCTTGGGGTCATGCGCACCTAAGATGCAAGTGACCCCCTAATACAGAAGGCTTGCATAAGTGGCATTTCCATTGGCCAAGTTACATCGACAGTTCTCGGAAGTTACTCGGAAGTTACTGGGTATCTTGGACCCCGCTGGGAATCTAATTAACAGGGTTGGCAAAATGCATTGTTCCTGCCCTAATCTTATCTCAGAACCTTATGTATATTGACTCTGGGTAATTAACTTGATTAATTTGTCTGGCGCGGCTTATTTGTCCAACTAAATCCACAGCCAGGAACTGGAAATCTGTGTATCACCTTAGAGTCATCACCTCTTGACTTTTGCCCTAATTCTGCCATAGCCATCAGCCATGGCCTTATGAACTGCCCCCCAAACTATCTAACTAGCCCGAACCCTAATTATCTTTCCAGCAAAGCCCGGTTGGTACCCAGCTGTGTTCTAGCCGAGCGAACCCATCGGAAAAGGTTTGGCCAATTATGAACACAGGCAACCCACACCATATAGCTATTATTATAAACTGATGCAAAATGCAATGCAAGATAGCATGAATGCAAACCATACCAACTTAACTTGAGGCTCAAAAGTGTCTAACATTCTTTAGGCTTATCTTTACTTTTTATTTTATTAAGCAGAATTATTCTGAGCTACCTGAAAACGATTTATCATGAGAGATCCATGCAAAGAAATACCATGACTGCCTAAAATAAAGGGGACCACTGTGGAGCTTATTACCATATTTTTTGGATCATAAGACACACCTGACCATAAGACACACCCAGTTTTCAGAGCAGGAAAATAAAAATATATATTTAGCACTGTATTTTGCACCACCAACCAGTGGTGGCGCTGCAGGGGAAATGGGCAGGCAGGCCAATTGCACTGAGGAAGGAAGTGATACTCTAGCCTAGCCTCTTTCGCTCCTTTTAACCAGGAAGCATGTTTTCCCCCACCATTTTGTCCACATGGAGTAGAGACAAAGGCATTGAAGGTAAGTGAAACCCTTTCTTTTTAAGCACAGGTTTGGTTTCCCACTTAAATGAATTGGGAACATAAAAACAGAAAACTTTTGAATACAAGAAATTTATTTCCAATGCATTTAAATGGGAAATTGTGATTTTCGCCCTCTAGTAGCCACTTGTTTTTCATGTTTTTCTTTCCCCTGCCCAGGAACAACTGAGAGGCGGCAGTAGAGGTCTTGGGCCAGCTGCGCTCTTGTAAAGTATCCTTTTACAACAGCCACAGCTGGCTGAAGACCAGCATTTGGACTATAAGATGCACCCTCATGCCCCCCCCCTTTTTGGAGGAGAAAAAGTGCATCTTATGGTCCAAAAAATACGGTAACTTAAAAACAGCTCCAAATTTGCTCCATTACTTCTTTCAAAGAGAAAGCATTTCCCAAATAAGTAGAAAGTAGAAAGCAAAATAAGTCAGAGGACAAATTTTTAAAAGGGGGAGCAGCACAGTTTACTGCTGCATGTAATTAATTCCAAACTGTTGGATCAATGACTCTGCTTGAGGGGAACTCCAGTTGTTTTCACCTTCTTCCTGCTACCAGCAGGCATCCCTATGGATACAGGCTCTCTTAAAATAAAAGAAAAATCTATTTGATACATGTTTCAAGGAGATGAAGAGGCAGAAGGAGACTCACTTTACCCTAATGTACAACTCTCAAAGTTAGAAAAGTGAGTAGGATGGTTGCAGAAACAATGTGGAGATAATAAAAAGAAACTGAGCCATGTTATCTGTGAGTACAGACAAAAATCAGAACTGAGTACTACCTTTTATTAGGGAAAATATCATTACAAAGCAAGCTGTTGAGTCCTTCAGGATTCTGAATTGATTCAACATCATTTCCAGTTGTAGCCCAATACTATTGCACTTCAAGCTGATTCAACAAGCATTCAAACTCTACATTTGAACCTAGGTACCTATAGATCCCACAGTTGAGACTTTCCATAATGATTGTTAGACTTTTCTGTTTCTACTGTACTCCAAATTTTGTTATACCCAAAATTTGGAAAAATTTCAAAGAACCTAAACTTTTCTCCTGCTATTCTATTTTACTGGTCTAATAAAGGCATTACAAAACTTTGGACATAAAGATAAAAACTGAATAGGAAAATGAAAAATGGTCACAACTGTTACCATATAGAATTACATAAAGAACAATAAGCCATAGCTGGGGGAAAATGGGGTTTGTGGGAAGATCTTTTTACTCTGTGTAGCAAAGGAAGAGGCCTGGATCTTCATGCCACATGTCTCCCTCAGCTTGCTGTACTTAAACTTGAGTGTTCAGGCCTTGGAAGTGGGACAGGTCAAACCAAAGGCTAGAGCAGGACAATGTGAGTATCAGTACAAGATTTACTAAAGAAAGATGGTGCAACCGTACAGCAGCACCATGGTGCAAAGGCATAGTGCCTACAACTAAGGCCAGATGTTGATAGCCTGAATCGGCTTCCAGGCTACCAGCAGAGGAGGCAAAGCTACAATACCCCAACACCAGCCAGCCATTAGGCTTCAGGTGCACCATGTAGTGGTTGGTGGACTGAAACAACTTCAGATGCAACCTATTGATGATGAAAATTCCCCAGCATAGTGTACAGGACCTTTCTCTTTAGCCATAAGTTTAGATTGAGCCAGCTTGGTGACCCTGTGTTATTCTCTTGATAGATCTCGTTAGAATGATATTAAGAAACCAGTTTGTCTTTGCAGCCCATTCTGTCTCTTCTATCCATATTCAGCACCTGCTTCATTGTACATTAAAGAAAATCTTGAAGACATCCTGTTTACTGCTTATGTCTGCCTGTTGTTGTGTACCATTAAGTGGTTTATAAATTCTGGTAACCATAAACAGATTTTCAAGGTACTGTATTTGATTTGAGCTCAGGTCTCTTGAGTCCTAGACCAACAGTCTATCTGCTACACCACACAGGATTTCCCAAGTGGCTTTAAGGCAGACTGTTGTGTTCTGTAAAGCTGTGCCTTTAACAATGTACCTTTGCCATGTGTTAGCAATGTAACCTTTCTGTGTGCAACATTATAACCATCAGCTGTATCAATGTAAACCTGATAAGGGGACGCGAGCTAGTGACCACCAGATGGCAGTAGCGAGCGTCCAGCTCTCATGGCTCAGATTCACCTGGTTCAGCAGCGCGGGAAGATTCCCCGCGACCTCTTCACCTGGTCAAGAAGGGCGTGACCTTCTACGACGTCACGCAGGCAGCAACCAATAGTCTGTCGACGAGCCACATTCAAATGTATAGCCAGCTGTATATATTGAGCTACTCATCCGCCATTACCACATGTTCCTCCGGATCATCATGCAATAAACCTGTGTTAAGCCAACCCTTCGGCTGTTTCATTGTCTTTGGTCCCTTACACTAAATTGGCGACGAGGATGGGATATGGCAGCCCACGGGACCAAGACATGCGCCGGTTTCGAAATCAGGAAACCGGGCGACTGGGAGATCTTCGAGATGGACTTCCAGGCCGCGCTGATCGAGTCCGAAGTCACGGAAGAGGCGAAGAAAAGGGCCATCTTCACCAGGATGCTCGGACAAGAAATCAAAAGGACCTTGGTGGACCTGATTGCACCGAGGAGGGTGAGCGAATTCAAGGCCAAGGAACTCATGCAGATGCTGCGTGAGCACGTCCGGCCCGCCACGGCGATGTTTCCCGCTCGGAGTGCGTTCTGGAGGCGAGTCCAAGCGCCCGGGGAGACGGTCGCCGCATTCGTGGCGGCCCTGCGGCTGGCGGCCGGCCCGTGCAAATGGGAGAATGCCGAAATCACCCTCCGGGACTGTGTGCTGTGCGGCCTGAACAACGCCGAAACCCAGCGCACATTAATGAACCAAGAGCCGCCTCCCACGTTGCAGGAGGTCGTCAGAGCGGCCCAGGCCGCAGAAGCTACGAAGGCCGGGGTCCAAGAACTCCAGGACTGGCGGCCAAAGTCGAGCAAGGCAGAGGCTCCGGTACAGGCGGCCCGGCGAACTTCGAGGTCGTCCACAGAGAGCAGCGACGACGAGGACGTCCGGAGGGTCCGGAAGGAGAGCCGGCGATGCGACGGCTGTGGAGCGGCCCACGACCGCGTGAAGTGCCCGTTCCGGAAGGCCAAGTGCCACAACTGCGGCCGCCGCGGGCACATCGCCAAGGTGTGCAGGAAGAAGCGCGAGACCCGGAGGAGCTCCGCAGACCGCTCCGCGGGACAAGACCGCGCAACGAGACCCAAGGACGGCGCCCAGGCCATGCGGAAACTGGACGGCGTGGGCCGCATCTCCGACGGCAGCGAGGACGACGCCCCAGTGTTCAGCGTGTCTACAGGACAACCCCGCTACTTTGTTGAGGTACTAGTCCAAGGGGTTCCCATTAGGATGGAAATTGACTCGGGGTCCTCATATTCTATCATTT
This sequence comes from Bradypodion pumilum, assembly GCA_035047305.1. Classification (NCBI taxonomy): domain Eukaryota; kingdom Metazoa; phylum Chordata; class Lepidosauria; order Squamata; family Chamaeleonidae; genus Bradypodion; species Bradypodion pumilum. The sequence continues at coordinate 173,281,411 of JAWDJD010000001.1, read as the reverse complement.
CCCAGAGGGAGTTTTTGGGAATTGCCCCCCACAAGCGACCCAAGCTCAAAGCGTTGAGGTCCACACTACGGGACGTACAAGGGAACAGCATTCCAGTGTTGGGGGTTGGAGAATTTCAGGTCCAATTCAAGAAACACGCCGCGTCCCTCCCCCTAGTCGTGCTCAAAGGGGGAGATTGCAGCCTCCTCGGGACTCAATGGTTCCAGCCCCTGGGTTTGTTTATTGGGGGGGTGCACGCCGTTGGGATGCACGCCGTTGGGTCTGACCCGATCCAGGAGGTGTGCGAGGCGCACCCCGAAGTTTTCAAAAAGGGACTGGGGAAATTCAAGGGGCCCCCAGTGACTTTCGACCTGGACCCGGAGGTCCACCCAATTCGCCTAAAACCACGCCGGGTGCCGTTCGCACTCAAGGACAAGATAGAGGCGGAACTGGACAAATTGGTGGGTCAGGGGATCCTTGTGCCTGTTGATTCTGCGGAGTGGGAAACTCCAATTGTAACCGCACTAAAAGCCAATGGGGAGGTCCGCATATGCGCCGACTACAAGTGCACCATCAACAAGGCGATCCGCCCGAATGCATATCCGGTGCCGGTAGTCAGCCATCTGCTGGCCAGGTTACATGGGGGGAAGTGTTTCGCTAAGCTCGACTTAGCACAGGCCTACCAGCAGCTTACGGTGTCCCCTGCCGCAGCTGCTGCGCAGACCATAGTCACCCATAAGGGGGCGTTCCAGGTGACGCGCCTCCAATTCGGCGTGAATTCGGCGCCAGGAATTTTCCAGTCACTCGTGGAACGCCTCCTGAAGGGACTGGAGGGGGTGTTGCCTTATTTTGATGACGTGTTAATAACGGGGGGGAGTCGGGCCGAATTGGCCAAGAGGTTGGGGAAGGTCCTGACAATATTCGAAAAGGCGGGGCTGAGGCTGCGAAAGGACAAATGCGTCTTCTTCGCAACCGAGGTTGAGTTCCTAGGGTTTTGTGTGACTCCTGAGGGAATAAAACCATCCAAGTCCAAGGTGGCAGCCATTAAGAAAGCCCCCCACCCCACCTCCAAGCCCGAGTTGCAGTCGTTCCTAGGGCTGCTCAACTTTTACCACTCCTTCCTCCCCCGAAAGGCAGCGGTGGCTGAGCCGCTACACAAACTGCTAAAGAAAGACCAGGCATGGAAGTGGGGCAATGACCAAGAAAGGGCATTTAGCGAGCTAAAAAGCCTCCTGGCGTCCGACGCCATACTGACCCACTTCAACCCCAAACGCCCAGTAGTTCTGACCTGTGATGCATCTCCAGTGGGGGTGGGGGCGGTGCTGTGCCACGTGTTGGAAAACGGAAGGGAGGCCCCGATAGCATTTTACTCCAGGTCCCTGTCCCAAGCGGAGAGAAACTACGCACAGACAGACAGGGAGGCACTAGCAATAGTCTCGGGGACGAAAAAATGTCATGATTTTCTGTATGGCTGCCCCTTCACCATTGTGACGGACCACAAGCCCCTGCTAGGCATCTTTACCGCAGATAAGCCCACCCCACAGATCCTGTCCCCGAGGATGCTCAGGTGGGCCATTTTTCTCAACGCGTATCAGCACGCGTTGGTCTACCGGCCCGGGAAAGAGATCAGCCATGCGGACGCTCTATCAAGGTCTCCCCTCCCCCTAACGCCCAGCCAGGTGAGCAAGGGGGAGCGGGACCATAAGGTCCTCATGATAGAGGTGCTGGATTCGCTCCCCGTAATGCCCGCCGACATTGCCAAAGCGACAGAGAAGGACAAGACGTTAGCGGCAGTAAGCTCCTGGGTGCAGAAAGGGTGGCCCGCGTCCTCCCCAGCGGAGGAGTTCGCTCCATTTTTCAGAAAAAAACTAGAACTGTCCCTAGAGAGGGGGTGCCTCTTGTGGGGGCAGCGGGTGGTGATTCCCACTTCCCTTCGGCCGCGGGTGCTCAAACTGCTGCACGTCAGCCACCCCGGCATCGTGCGATCCAAGGCGCTGGCCCGGAGTTACTTCTGGTGGCCCCAGCTGGACGCCGACATCGAGCACATGGTCGGCACTTGTGAAAGTTGCCAATGCTCCAGACCAGAGGAGGCCCGCCTTCCCCACAGGGAATGGGACGCGGCTAAGGGGCCGTGGTCCCGGGTGCACGTTGATTTCGCGGGCCCGTTCAGAGGCACCCTGTTCCTTCTTGTAGTGGACGCTTTCTCCAAATGGTTGGAGGTTATCCCAGTCACGAGCACCTCCTCGGCTCAGACCATTAGGCATTTGCGGAGGCTCTTTTCCACGTTCGGCATACCCGACACGTTAATTAGCGACAACGCTAGTTGTTTCACGTCCTCCGAGTTTAGGGCATTCATGGAGATCAACGCCGTTTGGCATATGACCTCCGCCCCGTTTCACCCGGCCACCAATGGCCAAGTAGAGCGCCTCGTCCGCACCACGAAGGATGCGTTGCGGCGCATGGGCCCAGAGGATCTGAACCTACAAGTGTGTCAGTTTCTGCTAGGGTACAGGGTGACCCCATTGGCGTCAGGATACTCCCCCGCAGAGCTCTTAATGCGCAGGAAACTGACCACCATCCTTACTAGGCTAGACCCCACGAGGGTAGAGGACAAAGGAAGGAACATCGGGCTAGAGGCTACAAAGAGTTTCAGTGTAGGCGCCCCCGTGCATTGCAGGAATTACGCCAGCACGGGCCCAGCCTGGGTACCGGGCGTAGTTGTGGAGCAAACCGGCCCGGTGTCGTACCGCGTGGAAACCAGCACAGGGCTCCTGTGGAGGCGGCACGCGGACCAGCTCCGACGCAGGGTCTCCGATGAGCAGGGCACAGACCAAGCAGGGAATAAGTCAGCGTTAGGGTTCTCCCCCACCCGTTCAGCCCAAGGGGGAGGGAAGGGGGACCGCGGGCCCTCACCAAGGGGGGAGGAGGATATCCTCATAGATACCCTGGGGGATCTTTCCGAGGAGGAAGGACCCGACCCCATACATATCTCGCGGAAGGTCCCCACAAATGCGGACACCCCTACTAAGTTAGATTTTGATTTTCAGAACCGGGGGGGGTTCGGAGTGGTCCCCCACCCGTCCAAGCGAGAAGAGGGGTTTTTCGTTAGCCCCGACTGCCCCCGGTCTGCCCACAATGGAGTTTTTCTCTTCCCCTAAGGCCGCCAGACAGCGGCAAGCCACTAACAAGTCTCCCTCTCCCATTTCAGGACAAGGGACCAGGGAACAAAGAAGCAATAACGCCCCCGGGGGGGCAGCCCTCTTCACGGCCCAAACGCACATGCAACAAGCCATCTTGGCTGAGAGACTTCGTCTCATCCTAGGGGGGAGGGATGTTGTGTTCTGTAAAGCTGTGCCTTTAACAATGTACCTTTGCCATGTGTTAGCAATGTAACCTTTCTGTGTGCAACATTATAACCATCAGCTGTATCAATGTAAACCTGATAAGGGGACGCGAGCTAGTGACCACCAGATGGCAGTAGCGAGCGTCCAGCTCTCATGGCTCAGATTCACCTGGTTCAGCAGCGCGGGAAGATTCCCCGCAACCTCTTCACCTGGTCAAGAAGGGCGTGACCTTCTACGACGTCACGCAGGCAGCAACCAATAGTCTGTCGACGAGCCACATTCAAATGTATAGCCAGCTGTATATATTGAGCTACTCATCCGCCATTACCACATGTTCCTCCGGATCATCATGCAATAAACCTGTGTTAAGCAAACCCTTCGGCTGTTTCATTGTCTTTGGTCCCTTACACTAAACAGACCAATTACTCTGCATCAAACATAGTTAGCATCCTTCTCCATACCCACAGAAGGTGGGAAGCAAGAGCTACACCTACACCCTAGTTTCTACCAAGGCATGCTCTGTTAGGGATGCCATTTATACACCCCATAGGTTCATGCATAGCCCAGAAAGTTTTTATGTGGACCCCATTGTTGAAAAATATTTCTGATGGAGAAGGAAAGTTACATCTCTACTGGCCTCTTGGAGCCACAATTCCCCTTTTAATCCTGGCCCTCAATAGAACCCAGATTAGCTATTTTAATAACTGGAGCTTTCAGTCACTTCTAACTTGAGGGAATGGGTGACTAAATTCTACTACAATCCAGGAAATTAAAAAAAATGAAGATTAACCTTTACACCTGGTATCTAGTCCAGTTCTTAATATAAACTCCTCTAGCTCTTTAAACTCCTGCCAACCTAGCAGTTCGAAAGCAAGAAATTGCAAGTAGATAAATAAGGACTACTTCGGTGGGAAGGTAAACAGCATTCTGTGCATTCTGGTGTTGAGGCATGCCTGTCACATATCCATGAAAACATCTGCAGACGCAAACAGTGCTGGTACTTTGGCTGTAAACAGAGATGATCACTGAACCATAGAGTTGGATACAACTGGCTTTCGAGCTCTTTTTTTAAAAAAAGCAACAGAGACAGTCCATCAATTGTGAATCAGCAGTTTCTGTTTAACAAGCACGAAACTGCTGTGACTTATCTCAACAAATATTTTCTGTTCAAAATAGGCTCATACCTTGGATGTATTGGTGTTAATTTTATTGGGCTTTCACTTTGCAAAGGAGAATGGAAGAACTGGACACAAATTTAAATAAGGGAAAGCAATTGCTGTAAGAATGAAGTGCCATTTCTAACCCATCTGATGTGTCTTTGATGTAACTTTTGCCCACTAGAGGCACTTCACAGTTTTATCTAGTTATCTCAAGGGTTCATGCAAAACCAGAAGCAAAAAAGCATATCCATTTATATCTCATCTGCAGAGAAGCAGGAGCATTCACCACAATCTAATTAGACACTAATGCAGATGTACAAGGTTCGCTATTACAAACTTAACAATGATTTTGTGAACTGAGAAGAGCTAGGACAGCTGAAACACAATCTTCCTTTAATGAACATATTTGTCTTGCATATTGATCTATGCTCAGATTCCATTACCTTTATATAATGATGAAAAAGGATGAATACATCTTCTGTTCAGATTTAATTTCAGCAATGTAAAATGCATTTATAATTCATTCTCAATTGTTTAGTATGCCCCCCCCCATACTTTTACTTTTGCTTTCCTCATACCAGTACTGTATGTGTTTTTATCCTCAGAAACAATCTTTTTTTAAATAAAAAAGCAGTGGTGGAAGAGGGTAGGACAGTGTTAATAAAAAGGAAAAACAAAGCAATCATAAAGATTGCACAATTCTTGATAGAGCCCTACACCTTAACTTAGGCAAATAAATTGAGCTGTAGTGATGAGCTCCTGGGCACAGAATTGCTTTCACAAGCAATTGCAATATGCTGGATGCAGGACAGCAGTGGAGAAGCAACATATGCTATATTGCATTTGAATTTCTGTGCAGAAACATCAGGTTAGTGACTGCAAGTCTATTTTTTTAGTTACAGTCACAGATAGATGCCTGCCACCAAGTCAGAATGATTTACAGCAATCCTATAAGGTCTTTCAAAGTGAGGTAGTTGAGAAGTGGTTTTATCAGTTCTACATCCCCAGGGGATTTCCATGGAAGAGCCAGGGAGTTGAACTCAGGCCTCCAGAGTCCTGGTCCATCATTCTATCCAGTATACCACATTGGAAAAGCTTGTTGTATATTTCAGAGTAAAGGTGAACTAGAGCTGCATTCCTCCAAACTTCAGGTGCTTCTGGACCATTGCCTAGTCTTTCATTTAATCTTCTTGCCCTAAACATGAGAGTTTTACCAGGATCAGAATGACATCTTGTACACTACCCAGGTACAAATAAGACTAAATGGATAAGTGCAGGAAGGAATCGATGCTCCATTACCCATGACGGCCGCAGTGGCTTAGATGCTGATCTGGACAACCAGAAGATCGGCAGGTCAGCACTTCAAAACCCAAGCTTGAACTGTCCTTGGTGGCAAAAAATGATAAAATTGAGTCTGTGCTACTTTGAATTCATGTATTAGAGTTTATCTAGAAAAAAAATCAATATTGGTGGGAAAGATATAAGGCAGAAAAAAACAAGGGGGGCCAAATGTGAGATTGATTGATTCCCTAAGAGGCTTAGTGGCTAACTCTAGCTCAAGTCTCAGTATTTTCCCTCTTGCTTGTTCATTGGATTGAACAAAACTGTAGCTGCCTTGTCTTCCTTCTCCAGAGCAGTTTCAGTTTCTCCACTTGCCCTTTGAGAGGACAATTATGCATCCTCCCTTACTATACCTCCCAGCAGCTGCTTCTGTATTCACTTTGCAAAACATATTTACTTCATATACATATTTATATGATTAGCTGCATTCCGAGCAGACATCAGAAATTTAATAAAATTATCAATGCAGCATGTGCCAGAAGATTATAAAGAAATAATTTGTTCCAAGTTCACCTTTTAAATTTCAATAAATCAGATAAGGTGAGAATTCTCTCCTTGATATGCACTACTTGTCCTGGGAGAGGGGAGGGGGAGGGAAGAGAATAATAAATTCCTTTGTTAGTTGTCTATGTTATTAAGTGACCTCAAAGTATGTGGATCAGAGCAAACTAATATTTTGATAGGATTAAGAAAAGAAGAGGGAAAAACAAGTGTAGTACTATTTCTTTTCCAGCCCTTTTATCATATGCCGTTTGTAGTGCTAAAGAGCATTTTTGATACCGACACTCGATTATGGCAAGTCAACTGATCTCTCAGTTTGATCCTACACTTTTTAGATCAGTTCTAATATTGTGCCATAAAGCAGGCTATGTGTTAGATTTATGTCCTAATCTAGACAAAGTAAATTCTTTCTAGTCATATTGATTTGAACACAACTTCTGAATAAGACTTGGTGTTTTTCAAGATTAGGAGTTTAATATGTGCCTGCTGTTTTCCAGGCTAATGATATTTTGCAGGAAGAGTTTGGCAGCACCTACATCATAGTTCTAATGTTCGTTTCCCCAAAGCACACACTTTTAGTTCAATCAAAGAGAAAATGTGTAGCTTTACAGTCAATGTTCAGTAGTTTAGAAAATTTGACTGAAAATTTCCTCTGCTCATATGAATTGCCAATTTACATAGTTCCAGTTTGAAAATGTATCCCAAATATTTGGAATATTTTAAAACATTCTACCTTTTATGCTATATAAATATCCAGTTTTGAGTCCAGATTACTGTAGTATTACAAGATTTGCTCTAGAAAAGCTTCACTATCTAACAACATATTTCATACAGCTCAATCAATTTATTTTATTGTCTTTATTATTTGGGGGTCAGGACCTTCGTTAGCACCATTTGAACTTAATGAACTCATCTGAATTCATGTGCATAAAATCTGTATTTATGTGGTATTACTTCAAAATTTTACAAGTGTGGTCTTTTAAATCGTACCTGCTCTGGAAAATGAGATAGATCACTGATCCTCAATCTAATATTTATAATCTCCTAGTTCTGTGTTATTTATTTGTTTTAAATAATCCAACATTAAAAACCTTAACTAAGAAAACTAGATAACTAGGAAAGGAGCAGGGTTAACCAGAGGTATTCTACCACCTAAGGCAAACCAGGGCATGGTAACCATGTTCCTCTTCCAAATCAAGATGCATAGTAACCAAGGATGAATAAGTTCTTTTCATACCCAAGACAAAAAGGTTGTATAAATACCTTTATCTGGGAGTAAAAATAATAGTAATTTAAAAGGCACACAATCAACTAGCTAATAATATGTGGGTCTTTAAAGAAACCCATTACAAATTGTATAAAGCAGCTCCCTTACTCCACTTCATGTTAGGGCTGGGGCTGGAGAAGTATAGCAGGAAAATGTTTATCAGCGGTCACCCTACATTGTGTAATTTACAAAAACCATGTTGTTTTTGGACTAAGCATTTTAATTTTAAAAATCCTTAAGGAAATGCAGAACTTTGATTTTTAAAAAATCTTTTAATCTTTTGTTTTTTCAAAGCATTTCTCTGATCTAATCTAGTGGGAATTCTGCACTAGGTCAATCTTTATTTCCTTATTCAGCACCTTTATTCTTAATCTCTAGATGCCCCAACCATATTGACCTAATCTAAGCATGCTTGGAATCTACATGGAGGCTAGGATTTCTAGGAACTTTGCTTTCATTCTTCTCAGGGACAGAGAACAGAGACTTCCAGAGTTGCTGCTGGCTGAGGAGACCCTGAGAATGTTAGGATGCACACGAGGAGGGAGACCTACATTTCTGTAGATCAGGTGTTCCCAACCCTCGGCCCGTGGGCCTAATCTGGCCCCTGCATATAATAATAATAATAATAATAATAATAATAAGTTTTAATTTCTACCCCGCTTTCATAGCACAAGTGCCACTCAAAGCGGCTTACAACACATATAAATACAATGTTACAAATATAATTACATAATTACAAGAACAGATTGAAAATTAACACATTACAAGAAAAAAGAAAAGAAAATCCCATACAGTTAATCTCAAAAAACGCAAGCCCCATACTACCCCCCCCCTCCAGTGGGAGCACCCAAAAGCTCCCACTTCCCCACATCCCCACAGCCAATGCCGGAGCAGGGAAAGGCTCGGGTGATGGCAGCTACCCTCCCCCATAATTGCAAGCGTCCCTCTTCTGACCACTGGCTGGACAGGACCAGGGGTGAAGGAACAATGTCCGCATGTGCCACCCATTCCTTCCCCACGCCGACCCAGCAAGGTCCAAGAATCGCTGCAGCGGCTCCCACCTGTCTCCACTCCCGGGGCCGATGGCGTGGCTCCGGGCGAGACAGGGAGCTCCTCGAGGGCCGGCGTCGGCGGCGTCCTTTTCTGCTCTCCGGGCGGGCGGGCCCGGAGAGCGAAGGCAGCTGCGCCGGCTCCGGCGGCGGCTCCGGCGGCTCCCACCTGTCTCCACTCCCGGGGCCGATGGCAGCCCATAGTGGCCACCTGGGCACCTCTAGACCTGCCCCCCACCACTGGAAGCTGTGATGTGTCACTTACCTTGGCAGTGGCGGTGGTTGGAATTGCACAGTTTTTGCCACTTCATGCACAGCCTCCACTGCTTCCCAGGACTGATGGATGATCTCTGATGGATGATCTCTGGCGGGAGCGGGACTGGGGTTATCCATCAGTCCTTGCTCCTCTTGACCTCTCAGCGGATTTTGATACCGTCGACCACTGTATCCTTCTGGAATGGCTCAAAGTACTGGGGATCCAGGGCACTGTGTTGTCCTGGATTTCCTCTTTTCTGGAGGGCCATATCCAGTCGGTGAGGTTGGAGAGTGAGAGGTCCAGCCCTAGGCTTCTCAAGTATGGGGTGCCTCAGGGTTCGGTGCTCTCTCCTCTCCTATTTAACTTCTACATGAAGCCTACATGAACTTCTCCTACATGAACTTCTACATGGGTAAGATCATTCATTCCCATGGGGTGCGGTACCATCAGTACGTGGATTACACTCAGTTGTACATCTCAGCCCGTGGGGACCCCAGAGATGCCGTTGAAATCCTATCCGGATGCCTGGAGGCCATTGGGGTCTGGATGAGGGCCAATGGGCTTCGGCTGAATCCCAGCAAGACAGAGTGGCTATGGATAAGGGGGCCCGTGTTATCCCGGGAGCTACCATCTTTGGTACTGGATGGGGCTGTTTTGCCCCAGACAGACCTGGTGCGCAACCTGGGGGTCCTTCTGGACTCGTGGCTGCTGCTAGAAGAACAGGTAGCGGCTGTGGCCAGGAGGGCTTTTGCCCAACTTCGGGTGATTCGCCAGTTGCGCATGCTCCTGGACCAGGACTCCTTGCTTATGGTCACTCTCGCTCTGGTCACTTCCCAACTAGATTACTGTAATGCACTCTACATGGGGCTGCCCTTGACGACCATTTGGAGGATGCAGCTGGTCCAGAATGTGGCAGCCCGGGTGGTGATGGGGTGCGGACGATATGCCCGTGCCTCATCACTACTTCGGGAACTGCACTGGTTACCAGTTTGTCTCCGGGTGCAATTCAAGGTGCTGTTTTTGACCTTTAAAGCCCTATATGGCAGTGGGCCAGGATACCTTAGAGACCGCATCATCCCAAGAGTGTCTGCCCATGCAACCAGAGCAGACCGGAGGGGCTCTCTAATAGTGCCATCAACTAGGGGAGCGCATCTATCTAGGACCCGAAGGAGGGCCTTCTCCACGTCTGCACCAACCCTCTGGAACCTCCTGCCAACAGATCTAAGACTTCAAAGAGATTTGCTGCCCTTCAGGAGAGGATTGAAGACCTGGCTGGCAGGGCAGGTGTGGGGCCCTAATAGGAACACAGTCCCCGCCTGCTGGCTTATGTAAACAATTAAGAACTCTCACTTCTTCTTTTTATAGTGGGTGGGATGGGTGGGTGGGATATGGGTCTTTTAAAGTGGGTGGGATATGGGTCTTCTAAAGTGTTTTTATGTGTTTTTAGAACTTGTTGTAATGCCGCTCTGAGTCGGGTTCTACCTGAGTGGGCGGCATATATAAATATCACTATTAAATTAAATTAAATTTCAGAGTATGTTCACTCCATTTTGGTAATTTTCTGATGCTCCTCCACTGCGCTTCAGCAGCTAGAGCAGAATGGTGAGTGACTTCCGGTGCCAGGTGGAGATGATGTAGGCACCTGGGATCCCAGCACAGAACCAGGAAGTCACTCACCACCCCACTCTAGCTCCTGAAATGCAGCAGAGGAGCATCAGAAAATTACCAAACTGAAGTAAACATGCTCCGACAAGCCTCCCACCACCCTGGGGAGTGGCGGAGGCTGTGCATGAAGTGGCAAAAGCCATATGATTCCCACTGCTACTGCCAATGACAATTATGACAATGAAGATGTAAGTTGTGGGTGCAGCCTTGCTATGCACTCACTCCAAAGGCAAAGTTCCTTACCTTCTCAAAGGTCATTACCTTCAGGAAAGAAAACCAGCTGAAATGGAAGAAAGGTCTAGAGAAAGCATGGCCCTTCACTTAGCAATAATTTCTGTAATAATAAGCCTTACTTGATGATTTTTGTTATGTAAGAGATAATGAGAATTCTTTTATCCTTTTGAGTAATTTTACATAACTTGGGAAATTTTATTGAAATCAAGTGCCTTTTCTTAAGTTTCATTACTTCAGTGGTACCATTTCACTAAAATTAAGATTTTCTATTTGACACCCCCCAATCTGGACATACTTCTCTCACGTATGAGGAGCCCAAGGAAATCTATGGAAATGGATATTATAGCTTCATCTCCTGTGCCCTTGCTTGTCTGTCTAGCTTAATAATAGCAGTTCACCTCTTCATTAGCCCTGTTCTTAATCCATTAGTTCCATTTATGCTTAAAAGTAGGGCATATGAGTGAAATCATTCAGTTGCAGAACAACCTTTAAGGCATGCAAGGACTGTGACGACTGCTTTCATGAACATAAAGCTCCTGTTTAAATAATATAGATATTCCTTTCCTTTCTCTGATGTTTTTAATTTTCTTTGTAAGCAATATACTGTTTACTTTAAATTATTGTGGGAAAGACCATTAGATAGATTTCTAGATCATAGGCACAAATTTGTCCTTCCCATCAGAAGGCTATCACCCAGAATAAAATTAACTTGAGTTACCAGATATTTGATTGCTATCACAATTTGCTTCAATTGTTGTTGCAATCTCTCATCAAAATCCTATAGAGTATTGGACTCAGAATTGATGTATGTTTGGTTCACAACATGACAGTAGCTAGTAGTGTAAACCAAGGAGGTTCACTGATGATTTCAGCACATTCACAAATCAAGACAGCATAGGCTGGCTGGTTAATGAAACAATGTCAGTACTACAGTGGCACAAAAAGGCACCTGTATTTGGCAGATATTTGTTTATCTATATAACTAAAATCAAGGTCTGGCACTGTATGTTACCCATACACAGCGCCGGACCTGCACCCCCTGCCCGGACGACACCAGCCCAGCCTACCTCACCCTTCAGTTGTGTCCGGTGCGGGGTTCTGCCAGCGCGCTCTGGGGGCCCTCACCCGAAAAAGAGGCCTGAAGAGGGTGCACCCAGCACCAGGGGGCGTGGCACTGACCCACAAGGCACTGGGGAACATGCCAGGCCGGATATCCGACCTTGGGCCTGCCACCCGGAAGCCAGAGGCGACAGATCACAAGCCGTCACTGAGAGGCCAGACCATGGAGGAAGATGCCTGGAGGAGGAGAGGATGGAGAAGGGAACCACTGAGGATCTGCTGTTGAGAGCCGCCGCCTAACGCCGAGGATGCCACATGGAGGAGGGGAGGAGATGGGAGCTGCGAGCAGTGGGTAGGCCTGGCAGGGAATGAGGGGTGCTGACGCTGGCACTGGTGGGGCCCGTGGGGGTGAAAGAGGATGGGGGCCACACTACTTCACTTAGGGGTCTGGAGAGGGCCCCAGGAAGTGACGGAGGTGCTTGCAGGGAACAAGGGGTGCCGGCGTTGGTGGGTCTTGGGGGAGTGCAGCTCCGCTTCACTTGCGGGGTTGGGGGCCACAGGGGCTGGTAGGCCTTCCAAAGCACATCAGGGGGCATGGGGGGAGGGGAGCATGCGGCAAGGACTCTGGGGGTGTCGGGGGTGGGTGGGTGAGGGTCCCACATGGGTCCCACACATGGGTCCTACATGGGGGTGGGGTCCATCATGGGGGTCCAGGGGGCCCACCACTGCACCAGCACATACCTGTCAAGCACAGCTCCAGAGATTACGGGACCTGCGCTGAATGTTTCTGCGCAGGTCCGTTCTATGCATGCGTAGAAGGCTTTTACGCATGCGTAGAACGGACCTGCGCAGAACCGTTCTGTGCAGCTCACTTCTATGCATGTGTAGAAGGCTTCTACGCATCCCCTTCTGCACAGAAGCCTTCTACACATGCATAGAAAGGACCTGCACAGAAGGGATGTGCAGTAACTCCTTTCCCCCCGCTGCCAAATTACGGGGTAGTGGCAGCTCCGGCCAGGAAATGGCAAAAATCGGCGCAGAAATACGGGAAATCCCGGCCAATCTGGGATATTTGACAGGTATGCACCAGCACCCGAGACAAGGGCACCACAGGCAGGAGAAACTAAAACAGCAGGAGCGCCGCACGCAGCTACTGCACCGACCACGGCACCACCAGGTGAGGTGAGGCCGCTGCAGGCGGCCGCCATGCAGAGGGCAGGTAAAACTGCACTTCCCAGCAAAGCGGGTACCTCTGCTAGTCTATTTTTGAAATCCAACTCATATATCATCCTATTAGTGCAAGTACCATGCCCCATTCAAATTTTTCATGGTCTAATCCAGGGGTCAGCAAACCTGGTTCTCTAGGTGTTCTTGGACTTCAGTTACCAGAAGCCCAAGTCAGTACACCTACTGATCAGAGGTTCTGGGAATTGAAGTCCAAGAATATCTGGAGAGCCAAGTTTTCTGACCCCTGGTCTAATCCAATTGCTGAAATGAAACTGATTGAATGAGACACATTAAATCAATGAGTTTTATTTAAGTGTTGAGTTTCCATCCAGCAGTTGATTCATTGGGCCCACTGTGGTTGGGAGTAGCAATTACATTTATGCCCATGCTTCCAATTGGAGGTTACAAAATCTTCAAATGTCCACCATTGTTCATACATAAGAGCACATCTGAACCTGAAATGTATCTAGGAATATAGCTTCTCCCTGCAAAAACAACCATCTTCTTGAGAGTAAGCTAAGTTGCACTCTTTCCCAACCCATATGAAGAACCTGTTACACTGCAGAGGTTCTGTTTTCTAAGATGTATAATCACTGAATATTGACCATGTTGGCTAGAACTGATAGCAGATATTGTTCCAAATGTCTTAAGGCTGTCCATCTCTGATCTTTTTTTCTCTTGTGGATGTAAACAGGGTGGATAAAACACAGATAAAGTATCAGGCAAAAGTTCAAGCCTGTGATACCAGACTTATTCTGGCAGGAAGAAACTACAGGGTTGTGAAGTGGTCCAAAAGTTCTTCAAGTTCATTTTGAAACATTATTTGAGAGGATGGTGGCAGATAGTTTTGACCGGAGGCTGTCTCTGTAGAACTGACATAATACTTTAGGAACAGCAAACAGCTGTTCTTCCTCTTTTCCTTTTCTGGAAAGCATGTAAAAGTTGCCATGCTTATTCCTCATGAGCAATCACACATATTTTGCTTTGGTTTGGTTAGCATCCCCTTACAATGATAAAACCTAACCTCAAGGAGAGACTACTGAATAAATATTAACTTGAATTGTCTTTGCCATTGCTCCTTGTGTGTGTTTGCTCACTGGCTCACGGCCTATCCAGAAGGTATGCCTTGTGTGGATTAAGGTGCCTTCTAATTAGGATTTATTTTTACAGACAGCTATTGCCACTATATAACAACAGTAGCAAGAAAGCCTTTGAACTTTCCATCTTCTAAGCACAAACAACACGTGCAAAGAATGATAGTGCATATTATATTGATAGGAACACAGACAAAAACTCTTATCCCTTCAGTCCAGGGACTAGCATTTCAAATGTTATTGACTCCTGTCAGTGGGATTCACGGTTTTATGCCAAAAACAGGACTTGACTCATTAGAGGTACTGCAGTTATAAATTTGTTGTTGTTCAGTTGTACAGTCGACCCCAACTCTTTGCGACCCTATGGACCATCGCTCTCCAGGCACCCCTGACCTCCACCATCCTCCTTAGTCCACACAGCCCCGTGCCCATTGTGTCTACAATACCATCTAGCCATCTCATCTTTAGCTGTCCCCTTCTTCTTTTGCCCTCCACCTTCCCCAGCATCAAGGCCTTCTCAAGTGAATCCTCTCTTCTCATTTGATGTCCAAAATACTTCAGCTTCATCTTTGTTATTTGTCCTTCTAAGGAGCACTCAAGGGTCAGGGCTAATCTCTTCTAATATTGACCCATTTGTTCTCCTCACTGTCCAGGGGACTCTCAAAACTCTCCTCCAGCACTACATCTCAAAGGCATCTATTTTTCTTCGCTCAGCCTTTCTAATGGTCCAGCTCTCACAGCCATACATTACCACCGGAAATACCAATGGCTTTGACTATGCGGACCTTTGTTTGCATTTAGGTCTATACTTTTAACTACGTTCCCCAGGTTTTTCATAGCTTGTCTCCCAAGAATCAGTCGCCTTTTTATTTCATGGCTGCAGTCTCCATCTGCAGTGATCTTTGATCCTAAAAAAGTAAAGTCTGTCACTGCTTCTACTTCTTCCCCATCTATTTTCCAGGGATTGATATGGCCTGTTGCTATTATCTTGGTTTTCTTGATATTCTCAGGCCAGCTTTTGCACTCTCTTCTTTCAACCTAATCAGGAGTTTCTTTAGGTCTTCCTCACTTTCTTCCATTAAGGTGGTATCATCTGCATATCTCAAATTGTTGATGTTTCTCCCAGCAATTTTGATCCCATATTGTGATTCCTCCATCCCTGCATTGCACATTATGTGCTCTGTGTATAAGTTGAATAAAGAGGGTGACAAAATGCAGCCTTGTCTTACTCCTTTTCCTATTCCAAACCACTCTGTCATTCCATGTTCTGTCCTAACTGTTGCTTCTTGACTGACTCATGTACAGATTTCTCATGAGGCATATAAGGCGTTCTGGTATTCCCATCTCTTTAATTACTTGCCACATTTTGTTATGGTCCACACAGTCAAAGGCCTTGGTGTAGTCAATGAAGCAGAAGTAGACTTGTTTCTGGTATTCCTTTGTTTTCTCCATGATCCAACGTATGTTGGCAATGTGGTCTCTGGTCACCCTGCCTCTTCTGAACCCAGCCTGCACCTCTGGTAGTTCTCTTTCTACATGCTGCTGCAGTCTATCTTGTATTATTTTGAGCATCACTTTGCTAGCTTGTAGGATGAGCGCAATTGTTCGATAATTTGAACATTCTTTAGCATTGCCCTTTGTTGGGATTGGGACGTATACTGATCTTTTCCAATCCTGTGGCCACTGTTTCGTTTTCCAAATCTCCTGGCATATAGCATGTAATAGCTTGAATCCATCATCTTTTAGGGCTTTGAACAATTCAACTGGAATACCATCATCTCTACTGGCTTTGTTATTTGCAGTGCTTTTTAGGGCCTTTCTGACTTTATTTTCTAGGATGTCTGGTTCAAGTTCAATTTCCCCCTCATTGTTATTATCCGGGGTGTTTAGGTCTTTTTTGTAAAGTTCCTCTGTGTACTCTTTCCATCTTTTCTTTATCTCTTCTGCATCCGCTAACTCTTTACCATCTTTGTCTTTTATCATGGTCATTTTTGCTTTGAACTTCCCCAATTTTTAAAGAGATCTCTAGTCCTGCCTCTTGTGTTGTTTTCCTCTATTTCTTTGCACTGTTCATTTAGGTAGGATTCCTTATCTCTCCTTGCTTTTCTTTGAAATTCTTTATTTAAGTGGTTGTATTTTTTTCCTTTCTCCTTTTCTTTTTGCGTTCCTCCTTTCCTCTGCTATTTTAAGAGCTTCATCTGACAACCACTTTGCTTTTTTGTGCTTCTTTTCTTTTGGTATGGTTTTCCTTGCTGCCTCCTGCATAATGTCTTGCATCTCTGTCCATAATTCTTCTGGTACTCTGTCTATCTGGTCCAAACCATTGAATCTGTTCCTCACCTTATAAATACCGGGGTACAATTAATAAACCAACTAGCCCAATCTCAATCCTAAAACATATCATTCCTCCATTTTATACACACCACAGCTTTCATTAAACTAAGCTTTGTCTTTTGCCTTATATATCATTATCAACATTATCACTACATGCCAGAAAAGTAATTATGATCTTTGTTATCCCTTCCAGAGTTTCCTAGATAAATAATACTCAGAGGTTTTACCATTCCCTCCTTCTGGGGACACTCTGGGATTGTGGAGCTTTCCCAAGGCTACATTGTTTCACTCTTCTCCCGGGTGGGAAAGTAGGGAATTGAACTTTTAATGTCTGGTGTTGCAACCAGATACCTAAAACAGTTATCCACACTCTTAAAGGTGCCATAATTTTTTTTATATACATGCTGGTTGTAGCACATTGTCCTTGCTGAAAACTGCCAATCTGGGGAGCTTTCAATGGGAAGAGGCACAATCATGGAGGACAAGGGTGTCTGTAGCTACTTGTCATGGTCCCTTAATTCAAGTATCAAAAGCCATGTGAATCACATTGCCAGATGTTAGAGACCAGGAGCCTATTGTTGTCAGTCCTCTCTCCTTTTGATATCTTGTTGGTCACTATTAGGGAAGAACATTGAGAGCGTTCAACATTGAAACAATAGCAATAACTATCTAAGGGAGTGCTGGAACTATAACTATAACTACTTTTTAAAAGGAACTTCCCATCATCTGACTATGCTGCCTTAAAGAAGCCTTGTTTCTCTTGTTTTCTTATGACTTCATTCTAATCTGTTCAAATGGAATAAAACTCTAGAGCAGCATTTTTAAAAGAATTCAGGTTAAGATTGTCCGGATGTTTCTGTGCTTACTCATTGACATCATCATACTACTGGAATATAGGATAAGAAGCAGCATTTGAATGTTTTTGTAGTTACATCCCAAGTGTATGCATGGACATACACCAAAGAGGAACTCAGGTTTAGGAAAGGACTACAGTAGAAATATTTACCTAGAATAATTGGCTGATCACCATCTTGTTAAAAGGCCTTTTGAAAAACAACTGAAACAACAGAAGGGTTTTATTCTTTACAGTCACACAAAATTTCTATCTGCACTTTAATTTAACGGTTCTTTAACTTATATGTGGATTTTGCTGCCATCTAGTGCACTTTGATATAAATACAGATCATGGTGGGATTCTGATTTGATAAGGATGGGGAACTAGGCCAAAATGGATGTAAATTTACATTGGGGAAACGAAAGGTTATTGGCTGTGCCAATTTTGTATGCTTGCCCAAGTATTATAAGCATATAGTGGTAAACATTTGTAATATTTATGTTGTTTATGTCATGTCAAGTTGGAATTTATTTAAAGCAGCCTTAATAAGACTTTCAAGTTAAGTGATATATTTAAGGAGTGGTCTCACCAATTCCACACACCCATGAGCTTTCTGTAGCTAACCAGGGATTCAAACCCAGGACTCCAGAATCTTAGTCCATCACTCTATCCACTACTACACTATGCTGGCAAAACATCAGTTCCGTGTAATCATTTGTTTTATTTTTTTAGACTAGCCTTCCATAACTTCATGCCCTCATGTTCTGGATTACAAAGTCCAATATCCACGACCATTGGTTATTCTGCCTTCAGCCAATGGAATCTGAGCTCCCAAACATTTGAAGGAAACCAGATTGGGGAAGTGTATTTAGACTATCTAAGAGCAACAAGACCTTTTCAGAAATTTGCCGATAAAATTAAAGATATTTGGGGAATTATTATGTTTTGTTGAAAGAAAAGGTATAAAGCCAGTGATGGAAATAAAGACTTTTGGGGGATGAATTAGGGCAGTGATGGCGAACCTTGGCACTGCATGTGTTCTTGGACTTCAATTACCAGAAGCTCAAGTCAGCACTCCTGCTGATTAGGGCTTCTGGGAATTGAAGTCCAAGAACAGCTGGAGTGCCAAGGTTTGCTATCACTAAATTAGAGAATCTAAACTATGGTAAAAATACTAAAAACACTTAAATATTTTCTAGCTAAAGTCCCATGAGTGATGGGGTTCACATAGTTATTGTTTTGATTAGTTGTATATTTGGTTCTTGTGTTTTATAATTCATTTTCTTTTGTTTTCAATTGTATGTTTAATTAACAAATTAAAGAAAAGAAATGTAAATGAAACGTAAATGAAAAGGGGGCATCAACGTACAGTTTACAGTACCCCTCTTATATATTAGACTGTTGTGATCCAGCCCTCCTCCAACTCCGAAGATGACCAGGATCAGGGGGCACTCCCTATGCCCAGCCCAGTTCTACGGGTACCTGAGGATATCCTGAGCTAGGGATCTCAGCCTGTGCCTGGCCCAAGACTGTTTCCCCTGCAGCTGACCTGTCAAATCAGCTGGTCTGGTTCTGACAGTGATCAGACCTCAGTCAGGGAGAGGTCCATAAAGGAGCTACACCTGAGACACAGGCAGGCTAGAGCAAATTACCAAAGCAGGCTCCCAGCTGATACTGATTAGCTGGGAGGCTTATAAGCAAGGTTCTTGCAGCCTGCCAGCGTCAGTCCAACTCTTGTGTGAAGACTGACACCCTGCTCAACTCCAGACTCCGAAGATGACCAGGATCAGGGGGCACTCCCTATGCCCAGCCCAGTTCTATGGGTACCTGAGGATATCCTGAGCTAGGGATCTCAGCCTGTGCCTGGCCCAAGACTGTTTCCCCTGCAGCTGACCTGTCAAATCGGCGGGTCTGGTTCTGACAGTGATCAGCCCTAGATCCTGACCTGCCTGCCATGACCTTGACTTCTCTGCCAACCCTGATGGTGCCCCTGGACACCCTTTGGATTAGATGCTTGCTCAGACTACCAGTAAACAGACCTTGGCTTGCATTATGGACTTTGATATCTGCACTCTCCTCGAATACACTCTCTGTGCAGCGCTGCCATGTGGCAACCATGCCCAATTGGGTGGGTCAGCACATAGGATTTTATGTATATTACAATTGTAAATAAGGAAGATTTAAACTATCTTCCTGTTGTGTTCTGTAAAGCAGTGCCTTTAACAATGTACCTGTACCATGTGTTATCAATGTAACCTTTCTGTGTGCAACATTATAACCATCACCTGTATCAATGTATGCTTAATAAGGGGACGCGAGCTAGCGACCACCAGAGGGCAGTAGCGAGCGTCCAGCTCTAATGGATCAAAGCCACCTGGATCAGCAGCGCAGGAAGATTCCCCGCGACCTCCTCACCTGGTCAAGAAGGGCGTGACCTCCTACGAGGTCACGCGGGCAGCAACCAATAGCCTGCCAACGAGCCACATTCAAATGTATAGCCAGCTGTATATATTGAGCTACCCAGCCGCCATTACCACATGTTCCTCCGGATCATCATGCAATAAACCTGTGTTAAGCCAACCCTTCGGCTGTTGTATTGTCTTTGGTCCCTTACACTAAACTTCCTTTTTAAGGTTAATCTGAACATGTGAGAGGGGGGGGGGAATGCTCACCCACCTCATTTACTGTCATTCCAAATGTATTCAAAGCCACACTCCAAAGGAGTGCTGAGAGCCTTTTAGCTGTTTGGGAATATCTACCATGTGAAAGAATCACTTATTTTAAAAGATTGCAATGCAGGACAAGCCCCTAATTGCTGCTTGTGTAATGAGTAAGCTAGAACACCAGAAACAAAGAGCCAACTAGGAACATTTTTACATTTAGGGCTGCTATAGAAGAGAAGGGAAAGTGAACATTATTGTGCTACAAAAATAATTACCACACAATCATAGCATAATGTCAAGATCCTGTGGATTATTTTATTGCTCATGATTTCTAAAGTACATTGCACCACTGTTTTAAAGCATACACAACAATACTATATAATAGTAATACTGTTTGGTATGATTTCAAGAAAGCCTTTTAGCTTTTTAAAAAAAGCAACAATTCATTACAGCAAAAAGTACAGTTGCTTATTGCATTATAATCCATTAAGATAACTTTAAATGAAAGGCGCAGAAATAAAAGGGCTAAACTCTGAGGCTAGTTTTGATTAACTGTATTAGTGCAGTCCTGGCCTGGAGGGGAGAGAACAGCGGCACACCTCGGCAGGGCTTGAAAATGTCACCACCGCCCACCACTATCACCAGACTCTTCCCCTCGGCCGGGCCGGCCTGAAGGCTAATGGACAGAGTGGTTTGGGCTGAGATTGTAATGTATTTCTGAGTTTTGCTTTTGAAATGTTTTGGTAATTATAATTTTAATTGTGATGTTGTAATTGTGATATTTTGTAACTATGATATTGTAATTGTATTTACTGTAAATGTGATATTTTGCTTGTTAGCTGCCCAGAGTTGCATTGCGCGTGGGGCGGCATACAAGTCAAATAATTGAATTGAATTGAATTGAAGAGTACTGTATTATTTTATCCTTACAGCTGTGGAGTTTACATTAGAGGCAGTTGCTAGCACCATAAACATTACAAATGGCCATAAAGCAATTCTGAAATCTGATGGATGAAGCCACTTGACTATGCTGCTGAGAACGTTAACATTTTCTTCGCCTTGGATAGAAAACCTTGATGTAGCTCGTTATGTCCCAGTAATAAATGGCACACACTAGACATTTGTAACATGCTTCTCAACCTTTGAGCTCCAATGACTGTTCTGTAAATGCAGCTTAGAAAGAAATTCATAGGCTGCACAACTTAGTGTAGCTATTGTAGATATATATAAGTCCTTTCAATGTTACACTAAGTTCATGAGAGTCTTGTTTGTGTAAGAATCATCCACACAACTCAGAACCTTTTTAAATTCAATTTGGGGAGGATCTATCTGGATAATGAATATGGGATATTGAGGTTCTGTATTCACAATACAAATTGACAGGAAATGGCTTGATATTGTTGCACAGTAGAAGAAAGGATGCCAAGCTTTACATAGAAAAGGGCAGCCTGAATGTTGACAACACCAAAGGCAGCAATCAAGATGATCTGCAAGATTCCTTCTTGTGCTCACTACCATTCACATTTGTCAAAAAATAGTTTGTTGCTTTGCATTTTGGTGGGGAGTAGTTATCTAATGTTTTAAAAGTCAGCTTCTGAGATTTTCACTTGCTTGGTATCTCTGTGTGAATGGTGCTAATCTCTACATGGATGTAGACCAGTGATGGCAAACCTATGGCATGTGTGCCAGAGGTGGCACTTCATGCCATCTCTGTGGGCACCCATGCAGTCACCCCAACACAGAGTTTGCCCTGCCCAGCAGCCGAATGGAAATGCTTCCTCCCTCCCCCAGTACGGAGTTTGTCCCAAACCTCTGTCCAGCAGCCCAATGGAAGAATTTTCTTCCTCCCCTGTTGCTGTGTTGGCACTATGAGATAAATAAGTGGGTTATGGGTTGCAGCTCGGGCACTCTGTCTCTAAAAGGTTTGCCATCACTGATGTAGACCATCTTCACAGCTGCCATTGGTGTTGTCAACATTCTGGCTTCCCTTTGATGTGTAAAACTTGGCATCCTCTTTCCTGCTGGCAATGGAGGCATAGTCAGCAAGAAAGGCAAAAAACTGGGTGCTTGATCAAGACAAGTATGAAGTCTCACACGAGCAAAAATGAGTTGATTGGGTCATAGAAAGGTCAAAAATTTAGATTGGCCCAGATCTCACTGAACCTGAAACAAGCAAGGTACCTATACTTTGCTGGCAAGTCTGTTGCATGCAGCTTATAAGAGTAACTGTTTTACTCTTTTGAGTAACCTTTTATTAGGATCAACATTTTCAGATCTTGTAGCTGGGATTTTATTTTTTTAAAGTGAGTGGAACCAACCATTTTTCTCAAGATAAGCAGTATTCATCTTTTCTATCTATATGACCTGTTTTTATTCTGTGGGCATAAGAGGTAATTTGATTCTACATAAAGGGTAGAAAAGTTTTACCCTTTAAAAAAATCATATTATTAAAATCCTTGACCTAAACTTCCCAAAATTTGCCACAGAGTCAGAACAGATTATGCTGCATCTGTGCTAAGTTTGGTGTTGGTTCAAAATTGAGGTTCAAAGTTAATATTTATTTGCTTGAAATGTTCCCATTTTTAGAATTGCCTTGCAGAACATTGTTTTGCTCTGTTGCACAAAGAATAGCTGCACTCCTGTGCAACTATAATGATTCTACTCCAGTGGCAGAGGCAAATCATACAGATCTATCACAAAATTGGCACTCTAACATTAAGAGTTGATGCTAGGGAAAGTTAAAGGCAGCAAAAAAAGAGAGGAAAACTTGATATGAAATGGATTGACTGCATATAGTAAACCACAGGCTTAAATTTATACAAACTAAGCAGGATTGTTGGGGACAGGACATTTTGGAGGTCACCCATTCATAGTCACCATAAGTCAGAGGTGACTTGACAGCACATAACAACCTTCTTTGATTTTGTCCAAAGCTAATATTGTACCTTTGATTTATTCAGGTAGTTTTTCTCTTTTTCTTTAATATCATTGTTCTTACTAGTAGAATGTAGCTAGCTGTGGCATCATGTATTATTGTCCATGTATGGGTTGTTTTACTTCTTAGTTACATGTAAAATAAATAATGAGAAGTTGATTTAAATAAATAAATAGGAATTTTATTGAATGATCATAGGTAATAAGTATGGTGAATGGCTGATGAGCTGAGACAGTATCCGCACCTGCCAAAAATTCTTTTTTCTCAGACTTAGGGCTTTTTGTGACTTCCACAGCTCTCGAAACTCCAGCCCCGTAACTTTGTGCATTACAACTGAGTTGGCTCACTGCCTTCCCTCGGTTCACCTTTCCAAAAGACGAGCCATGGAAGATTTGCGGTAGTGTGAAAAATAGTTATTAAGCAGGAAATAAAATTGTGCCAAAATCTCATATCTCAGGATCACACCAAACTGGACACAACACCTCCAAATTCCTTGGAAAAGAGACTTGTGTAGCCTCAAAGTTTATTTGATAAAAAGAAAAGCAATGTCCATAAATCTAATTGTTGCTTCAGCAAGCAAAACATAACAATGGCTAGATTGAAACTCTGGTTCAGAAAACCTGAAATAAAATATCACATTTCTAGGTCTAATTCCAAGCTATGAATTCCATAAATTGCTCCTTCTAGCTAACTTATTCCAAAATATGCAATCTGCCCTATTACTTTTAATCTAGAAAATAAAAACATGATATTTTCTAAGTATTGCCTCTTCTGGCTAAAGATTTTTCTAAGTGTCGCAGCTGGGAGAGTTTCTAAGTGTTGAAGTTGGAAAAAACTTCTGAGCCTGCAACTTTCCTCCCACTCCGGTTATAATCTCTGTGGTGATGGCCTTTTGAGGCCGCATTTGCCTCAAAGTTTCATTTCTCTGTTGTGCTGCATCTTCTCTCAGGAATGTGGTCCTACATTCTTGGGACGCTCTCCTCTCCCAATTCTCTGTCTCTCTCGGGCAGCTTGGGGTGCACTTGTTATATACTAAGGTGTTACTCACCCCCTCCTTTAGAATGTGAAGCATCTAAAGGTTAGATCTTTATCTACCTGGGGCCATCCTTCCCCCACTGCCAAGGGCAGATCTTTATCTGTTCAAGGACACCTTTTCCTCCCCACCCCTCCTCTCTTTGGGTGGATGACACTTGAGGTTAAAGTGTATGAACTTGCATGTGTCCTGCTGGGTAAATTCTTCTCTTAATAATTAAAAGGTGTTGCTAGAGGGACTCATCTAGGTGACATAATGATTCTCTATGGGGACTCGTAGGCACAATACAACTCAATGCAGTTTCATTTCTTCCAAACTCAAACCAGCATAATGAACTAAATCATACCGACACACTTTAAAAGCTTATTTACATGAATAATTCATTCAAATTCCTGACAATAGGCATGAGTGAAAAGTTAAGTTCTCAGATGTGAATGATACTCTCAGGTAGACAAATTCAACACTAAGCTCTCTAGATAGACTTCTTTTTAAAGAATTTTATCATAGTCTGATAAGATGTGTGATCATGGGACCAATCCAAAACAAGTCTTCTTTGAATTTACCAAAATAGTAAAGTAGCTTAATCAACAACTTATTTCCAGATGTTGACAAATTAATCACTTCTGTTTGACAGAGGGCAGAGAAATTAGGGGGGGGGGAATGTTGAGTGTTTTAAACTATCACTGATAAGAGAGAGAGAGACTGATGCACTATGTCAGTGATGGTGAACCTTTTAGAGACTGAGTGCACAAACTGCAACCCAAAACCTACTTATTTATCACAAACTGCCAACACAGCAACATGGAAGGAAGGAAACATTCCCATTGGGCTTCTGGGCAGATGGGCAGGGCAAACTCCGTGCTTGGGGAGGGAGGAAGTGCTCCCATTGGGCTGTTGGGCAGAGAGGTGGGACAAACTCTGTGCTGGGATGACTGCACAGGTGCCCACAGAGAGGGATCCAATTGCCAGCTCTGGCACGCGTACCATAGGTTTGCCACCACTGCTCTATTTCATATATAAAAATAATTAAAATTATGTTTTGCCATGTTTGTCAAGAAACCTTTTGTAGTCAAATCCACAGTAGAGAGTCAGTGATAGTCTTAAATAGTCAAATAAAATACATCCTTTTGATCGTATGATGACCCTACAAACTATTGATGTCCAAAAGATCCTATTGTTAACAGCCTTGCTCAGGTCTTGGAAGCTACAAAACTGTGGCTTCTTTTACTGAGTTGATTTCTTTCATGTTTAGCTTTCCTGTTTCTTGCTGCCTTCTAGTCATCCCAGCATTATTCTACTTTCTGGTGAGTCTTGTCTTCTCATGATATGCTCAAGGTATGATACACAGCATACTCTGGCACCAAGGGTTGACACAGAGAAAGAAGCTTATGGATTGCCAGACAGTTATCAGTATGAGGCAGAGAAGATGTGGGTCATGGTGTGGATGTCATAAGACAAGAACTGCTCACCCTACTTTGGAGTGCCCTGATCTTTCCATAATGTTGTCAGGGATCTAGGGGAAGGAGTTCTAAAGAGGCTACTCCTCATGAGTAGTCATGCATCTTTTACTTTGGTTTGGTTAACATCCCCTTATTACTTAGATAAAAATTAACCTCAAGGAAAGACTATTGGATAAATATTAGTGTGAATTGTCTTCCTAATTGCTCCTTGTGTGTACTTGCTCACAGGCTCACAGGCTATCCAGAAAGGATGCTTTGTGTGGATTAAGATGTCTATTAATTAGGATTCATTTTGACAGTCACGTATTGCCCCTACATGACAATAGTAGCAAGAAAGCCTTTGAACTTTCCATCTCCTAAGTACAAGCAACATGTGCAAAGAATAAAAGTGTATCATATATTAAAGGGAACACAGACAGAAGCTCTGATCTCTTCAGTCCAGGGACTAGCATTCCAAATGTTATTGATTCCTGTCAGTGGGGTTCACAGTTTTATGCCAAAAGCAGGACTTGACTCATTAGACTTGTTACTGTTATCAAGACCAGGGTGCAACTAAAGAACAGAATAGCTCAATAGTATAACATACAATTCCTCCATTTAATTCACACCACATCTTTCATTAAACTAAATTCTGTCTTTTGCCTCATTCATTATTATTATCATCACTGCATGCCATCAAACTGAATCTGACTTTTGGTTACCCTTCCCAATGTTTCCTAGAGCAATAGTACTCAGAAATATTTGCCATTCCCTCCTTCTGGGGGGTGCCCTGTGACTATGTATCTCAAGGCTATGTGAGCTTGTTCTTTTCCCTGCATGGATGCAGGGCAATAAACCTCCCAAATTCTTGCAGTATCCTGCTGATTGTACTATGTAGGCAGCTTTCCTTATACATACCAATACCTTAGTCCAGCATCCAGTTTCCCATAGCAGCCTCAAAAATGACATGAGAAAAATAATTTCCCCTTCTCCTACTATTTATAGATCAGGGGTTCCCAACCTACGGCCCATGGGCTGGATACAGCCCACAACATCATTCCATCCTGCCTGTTGCTGTCTCTCCCGCACCTGGCAGTGGAAGTGGACACTTTGATGACAGCCATAAATGTGCCCTCTTCCGGGATGCGTGGTCTGGCCCGTTCAGCTGTTCCAGGGGCATGGTCAGGCCCACAGCACAAAAAGGTTGGCCATCCCTGCTATAGATGATAGTGAAGGCTCTTCATAATTTTCATGAAGGTGGATCATTGAGACCTATGCCTTTTTCTAGCCATCTAAGGGAATCAACCAAGGTTTGCTGAAAGAATGGCCAAGGGATAGCTCTCCCTGTTACTGGCAGAGGAAGAGAGCTATAGTAAGGTCTGACCAGAAAGACCTTCTCTTGATGGCAGGAAATTCTCCCATTGTGGCTGGACCACTGGCTGTTAAATGGTGGAGCCCAAAGCAGGGCAAGTTGCAAGTATGTAGTGGAGTGCTTGAGGATCACCAGGATTCTAGGTTCCTCCCACTGACATGCCACTGACCAAACACAAGCTAGAGTCTCTATTAGAGCCTACCTTGTGGCGATATGGGCAGGAAAATGGCAGTATTTCACCACTCGTATCGCATCGGCAGATAATCACCCGGTGGCCCTGTTCTGGGTGACTAGGTCCCACCATGACAGGGGAAGATCTGACCCCGGATTACAGGGGTCTGTACCCCGGATTACAGGAGTTTGCTAATTATCTGGAGGATAAAATCACTCAGATTCGCTCAGGGTTTAATCC
The DNA here is from genome assembly GCA_035047305.1 of Bradypodion pumilum. Classification (NCBI taxonomy): domain Eukaryota; kingdom Metazoa; phylum Chordata; class Lepidosauria; order Squamata; family Chamaeleonidae; genus Bradypodion; species Bradypodion pumilum. Next base: position 173,254,212 of record JAWDJD010000001.1, on the reverse strand, counting down.
CGGGTTTAACATCATGTCATGGGAGATGGCCAGGAGCCAGTCTTGCCAGGTTATCTGGGATCAGTTTGGTCCAATTGATCCTGATAAAGTGGACAGGATCCTGGGGAGTGTACATGCCACCACCTGCGAGTTAGACCCATGTCCGGCCTGATATGTGAAAGCGGGCGGGACCGTGATGGGTGGTTGGGTTCAAGCAGTGGTTAATGCTTCACTGAGGGAGGGGGTATTCCCACCACAACTCAAACATGTGCTAGTATGCCCCTTCCTTTAAAAAAATCCATCGCTCTATCCAAATATACCATTCCATTTCCGCCCTGTCTCAGAAACACCATGCACACACACTTTTGGGGAAGGTTGTTGAGAAAGCGGTGGCACGGCAGCTCCAGGGGGTCCTGGAGGAAGTGGATTATCTGGACCCTTTCCAGTCAGGCGTCAGGCTTGGTCATGGTACAGAGACAGCATTGGTGATGCTGTTCAATGATCTCTTATGAGAATGAGATGGAGTGTACCCCTCCATTCTCTCTCTTCTTGACCTCTCAGCGGCTTTCGATACCATTGACCACGGTATCCTTCTGGACTAGCTACAGGGGTTGGGGATCCAGGGCACTGTGCTGGCCTGGTTCTCCTCCTTCTTGAGTGGCTGGACCCAGTCAGTGTAGGTGGGGGGGGGCGTGGGGTCAGATCCAAGGCATCTCATCTGTGGGGTGCCACAAGGCTTGGTCCTCTCGCCCTTACTTTTTAACATTTACATGAAACCGCTGGGTGAGATCATCCGATTCCATGGGGTGAGATATCATCAGTATGCTGATGATACTCAGATGTATATTTCTGCCCGTGGGGATCCCAGTGATGCAGTCAAGGTCCTGACCAGTTGCCTAGAGGCGGTTAGTATCTGAATGGGGGACGACCGACTACACCTGAATTCTGGCAAGACTGAGTGGCTGTGGGTAAGAGGACCTGGTCCTAATAAGGAGTTATCACCGCTGGTTTGAGATGGGGCATCGTTGCTGCAATCCAACCCAATGCACAAACTGGGGGTCCTCCTGGACTCACGTCTTCTGCTCCAGGAGTAGGTTACGGCCATGGCCAGGAGGGCCTTAGGGCAAGTCCATGTTATTAATCAATTGCGCACACTCTTAGACCAGGAGGCCCTGCTCACCGTTACCCATGCCCTGGTCACCTCCCGTTTGGACTATTGTAATGCGCTCTACATGGGGCTGCCTTTGATGACCATCCAGAGACTGCAGCGACCAGCGCAGTGGTGGGGTGTAGTCATTTCACCCACGCCTCACCACAGTTGCGGGAGCTGCACTGGCTGCTGATATGTCTCTGGGTGCAATACAAGGTGCTGGTTGTCACCTTTAAAGCCCTTCATGGTAGCAGACAAGGATACCTCAGGGTCCGCATCGTCCTTAGGCCATCGAACTGTCCCACGAGAGCAAACCGAGAGGGTACTCCTCAGGTACCATCTGTTGGGGAGGCTCGCCTCTCCAGCACAAGGAAAAGGGCATTCTCGGTCATACCCCCACACTATGGAACCTCCTCCCAGTAGAACTACGCCTCCAGGCCCAGTTGCTACCATTTAGGAAAGAATTGAAGACGTGGTTGGCAAAATGGGTCTGGGGGCTGGGATTGTCACCAAGCTCCCCTTTCTGGCTCATCTGAGGCTCCCCTCTCATGTAATTACGTTTTTAATGTTAAGGTTTTCTAGATTTTATATTTCTTTTTAGATAATAAATGGCACAGTGGGGGGGGGGTAATATTGCTATGTTTTAGAGGGTTTTTAATTGTTTTATATTGGTTTTAACTTGTGTACACCTCCCAGAGTCCATTGGATAGGATGGTATATAAATCTATTAAATTAAATTAAATTAATTGGTTGAGTCAGCCTTCCATCCTTCTGAGGTCAGTAAATGAGTACCCAGCATGTTTGGGGCAAAACGCTAATTAACTTGTGAACCAGCCAAAGGGTGCAGTAAATGCCATGGGGCAGCATAAAAGTGTGATTGTTTTGCTTGCTCTTGAGTGCGAGTGCTAATATAATTGGCTCCAATCATGGATGCTCAATAAACATATTCCACCAGTCCCATTTCTTCAGACCTACTCCTAAATAGCCCTAAGGTATGGTTTTCTTTGCAAGTAGAATCACACTTCTGGAAGGCACACAGCCATGTTGTAAACAAAGTGGGTGTGGAGCATCAATCTTAGTTTAAAAGAAAGGGTCTACTTTTTAACCACCACTACTAGGGAATAAAAGGCGGCTGTACCTGTTTTCAGCTGTTGTGCAGCACAGGGATGACCTAGGAAGGTGGGAATAGCGGGACAAAGATCCTCCAACCCTCCTAGGGCTGCAGGGGAGGCAGAGAGCCCGAAACATGCACCCGACGATGGTGATTTTTTTGTTCCCAAACAGCGTGAAAAGGTGGGAGATTACGTAGTCCTTTTTGTGGGGTGGGCAGCTGGCGTACGGGTGCTCCGTTTGGCGGCTGCCTTTCGGGGAAGGGAAAGTGGGCCGCCTGCCTTCCCTTCCCTGAAAGGCAGCCGCCAAATGGAGCACCGGTATGCCGGCTGCCTTTGCAGGCGGATCGATCTCCAGTTCCCTTTTCTCTTCGGAAAGGGAACCGGGCTTTTTTTAAAAAAAAAAAAAGTTATCCAATGCATGCATTGGATAATGCTAAAAATCGGATAACACTAAGACTTGTGGAATCAAGTTTTAGCATTATCCGAGGTATTACTGTAGATAAATAGGGATCACTTGGTTGTGAAGGTAAACAGCATTCCATGCACTTCAGTGTCTAGTTCGTACCTGTCAACCATCCTGATTTGGCCGGGATTACCACCGAATTTGACGCCGATTGACGTCATAACCCGCCCCACGCTGCCAAAACCCCATAATTTGGCAGTGGGGGGAAACGCTTTCCACACATGCGTGGAAGCTCTCTGCCGCTTGCGCAGCCCCTACGCGAGCGGCAGATCGCTTCCACGCATGCGTGCAAGGGTTCTGCACAAGCGGCGTAGTGCTTCCACGCATGCGTGGAAAGCGACCTGCACATAAGCGATCTGCGCAGGTCCCGTTTTTTCCGGAGCCGTGGGTTGACAGGTATGGTCTAGTTATGCCTGCTACATGTCCACGGAAACATCTGCAAACATAGACATTGCTGGCTCTTCAGCTATAAACAGAGATGAGCACTGAACCCTAGAGTTGTATACAACTGGCTTTCGAGCAAGGGTGACCTTTACCTTACTGGCGAATAAAGCAGTGGCTGAGAAACTAGAAAGAGCTTTAAAATGGGCAAGGAATTCATGCAATTCACACATTGACAACCCTGGATTGAGCCAGGACTCAGTAAATTTCCTCCTGCTAGAAGCAATGGCCGGGTGTGTGTGTAAAAACTGGTCCCCAATGGCCACAGATATTACCATACTGTTGTGTTCTGTAAAGCTGTGCCTTTAACAATGTACCTTAGCCATGTGGTAACAATGTAACCTTTCTGTGTGCAACATTATAACCTTCAGCTGTATCAATGTAAACCTGATAAGGGGACGCGAGCTAGTGACCACTAGATGGCAATAGCGAGCGTCCAGCTCTCATGGCTCAGATTCACCTGGATCAGCAGCGCGGGAAGATTCCCGCCACCTCTTCACCTGGACAAGAAGGGCGTGACCTTCTACGACGTCACGCAGGCAGCAACCAATAGTCTGTCGACGAGCCACTTTCAAATGTATAGCCAGCTGTATATATTGAGCTACCCATCCGCCATTACCACATGTTCCTCCGGATCATCATGCAATAAACCTGTGTTAAGCCAACCCTTCGGCTGTTCATTGTCTTTGGTCCCTTACACTAAACATACCTTCTAGCAACTCCAAGAAGTACTTTCAAGCAAAGATGACGTGACTTTTTCAAAACAATTAAACCAACAAAATCCTTCATGATTCTGTTTACTCAGGGTGGGGGCATGTCTGGCTAATTTGAAGAGATTACGTGTAGGAGATGAATTTGAAGCTCCTTGTTGATTTTTCTTATGGTTAAAAGAAAAGATAATTGCACAGGTCCATCCATGTGGTACGTGATGTCTTGAGATAATTATGCTTACCTTCAAAGAGGGAATGTGTGAATTTTCATAAGACTAAAGATTAACCTGAGTGGCTCTGCGTGGGCTTTGTAGTTTCCTGTATTGCAGCCAGCTTAGTACGCTCATCTTGTGCACCACGATCCACCTGCCCTTTCCCGCACATGCAATCTTATTTCTGTGCAAACAGCTTTCTTGAAATGCTGCCAATGTAAGCAGAAGGGATAAAATTTGCAGACCCAGGAAACTCTTGCCAATGAAGAAACTGCAGGCACCTGTTCAGTATGCAAAGCATGGTATTAATTACTCCCACTTACAAACCTATCAAAGCATGTTCTCTAAGTTTCTGGGGAGGAAAACAAATTAATAAGGTCTAGTAAATAGCACTCTTTCCCTACCTGTCCTCAGACATTTATGTAAATGAATGCTGCTTTTTCTACCACCCAGATGGGAAAAGCAGGGCACCCTAGAGGTTGTTGCCCAGCAATGCCCAACATTTCTGCCACTTGGCTGGGCTGGATGTTGCAGGCCAACCACAGCTGGTTAGCCACATGTTCTCGACCCACTGTTCCACCGGTTTCTTTCCTGGCCAATGTGCTCATATTTTCCTTGGGCTGCTTCTTCCTCCTTTCTTGCCAAGAAAAATCCAATGAAGAGGGAAAAGAAGAACTAGCTTTTTATTGGCAGGAGTAGAATCTTTTGGTCTAAAACAAGTGTAGGGAAAGTATGGTGCTGTAGCCCTCCTCTCCATCGGGCTATTTTTGTGCCCCCAACTCCTCAAAAAGATCCAAGTTACAAAATACTGCATTTTTACTCTTGAGAACTTTCAGAAACTGCAACTCGGCTTTCCAATTGATCATAGAACCCACCATGCTCCATTTTGCTTTGGGAAAAATGTTTTTTGAAACAATTTCTGGTTTTGTTCTGGAGTTTCCCATTTGCAGTGGATCCTTGAGACAGAAAATTGTTCCCAGCCCTGCTAAAAATTGCCCATCTCTGGTCTGGAAGTCATCAAATAGTCCAACCTGGTACATCTTGCTTGAAGGTTAGCACAAACACCTAATTCATTATAATTTTAGTGAGATGATTCTAAAAATAGATTTAGTTTAGATTTATATTGGTAAATAAAGCTTCCAATTCATTAAGATTAGCATTAGATAAGCGGCTGCTTTTTTTAAAAAAACTGTGAAAAGATGATGTTACTGTAGTTTGCATTGCCCCCTTTGACAATTTGTTCTTTGCTCCTTCAAATTTAGTTATTTATTTATTTGGATTTCTATTTCTGCCCCCTCACCGAAGCAACTCCGAGTGGCTCACAATCACCATAAAAACATTCAATATAAAACATCCCCACACAATAAAATCACAAAAGCATTTAACGTTTAAATACCATTTAAATACCCTCCCAGCCACAATAAATTAAAAACTGAGACTAAAAAACCGAACGGCCTTCAAATGGGCTGTCTCTATAGTTATCCTCCTCAACATGGCACCTTCCATATGTCTTGGACTACAAAGGCCACCATTGGTGGATAGTAGTCCAACAGCACTGGGAAATGTCACATCAGAGAATGCTGCCCTAAAACATGAGTCTAACAATCTGTTCAGTTCAGCTTTGTTGTTAATCTGTGCCCCTGTCCTCTTCTGCATGCCAGTCCTCAGCAACGCTTTGGGTTCTTCATGATGCAGAGGCCAATGTGAATCAGCATGGCCCTTTTTTGCATCTGATTTAGAGATATTTTTTCCCTGCTGATGGGGGCTTCTATTTTGTTTAAAGCCAGATCAATTTGAACAGTGTTTTCCTTGTGTGATCATTTATTTTGTTCTACAAAAGGATAGGAGACACACCAATGTATGCTGTTATGGTGATGTATTCAAGCAGGGCATGGTGTTTTGGAACAGCAAGAACACCCAACTCTGAGATCTTTTGACCTTGTTGTCGTGAAGTATTTTTCTAATTTTTTTTTAAAATGGGTTTATCTCTTGATCACTTTGTCACTGCACTTTAGCACTATATCAACTCTGCATAGAGGGGGAAAGATAAGAAATGAAAGTCAGGTATTGCTAAATGTGAGGCATCATAGGAAGGAGGCATGGGTTGTAGGTGTATTTCAAATTACATCTGATTGAGAGCCAGTATGAACACTGGCACTGAAACCATCCAGGCTCTTTAAGTTATCCCTTAATTGGAATACAACCAAAACAGACACTGCAAATCGAGCTGCAACAATTGGCATGCCAATATAGTCATGCACTCTTTATCTGGCTCATTCCCATGTGGCAATCTCATTGTTACATTTTAGGAATGAATTTGAAATAAAAGATCCCTTCAGCTTCTATTGCTGCTATGGTTCATTCACTTCTCTATTTCCTGGTCATGGCTTAGATATTATCCATGCCTTCTCTGCTAGTATAGCCTCATCTGAAACTATTTCAGATATTCATCTAATTAAATTATGTTACTAATAATGTCACCATGTCAATAGCATTTAGCCCTAGTTGGGTTAAAAGTTAATAGATTTCTCTTAATTAGACCAAAGTTTATTCCCAGCTTTGGTTCTAACAATGCCTTTGTTTTACCCTTTGCTTAAAATACATCATTTTTTACTTAAAGAACATCATTTTTCACTTGTCATAGTAATTAAAAGCACACTTAGGTCCATTTGGTAGCCAGGCTTGATATGGTGGAAACAGACATTTGGCTTGGTTTTTTTTAAGATTCCCATCCATTCATATCCTGCACCCCCTGCTACCTCTTTTTTCCTTCAACCTGTTTCCTCCTTCTCCTCCTTCTTCCATGTCTAGGCCAGACATGAAACTTCTAAAATGAAACCACCAGAGTTCATTCTGTAGTTTCTTTCTGTAGGTTGCTGTTGCCCAGGGTACACCCGATTGTGGTTCAAAAATACGACAGTCTTCGAGGAGGCTCTAATCCAGGGGTGCCCAAACTTTTTGGGCCACAAGCCAGTCACGTGGTTCGGGGGGTGGTCACTATGGCCCAGGGGCCAGATCCAGGCTGTAAAGCCCTTGTTGCTCCCAGAAGTGGGAATAAAACCAAGCCGTTTGTTAACCCAGGTTCCACTGTATTAGGAAGAAGGCAAATACTCAAGTGTAGAATGGAACATTCTAACCTCACTCTTGTTACTGTTTCTTCAGTCACTTTCCTATAATGGAATATGAAAAGTATGAAACAGAGGTAGAGCTCTTTATGAAAGTCACGACCTTGAAAAATCAGGGCATCAATTCATGTAGAGACAGCCACACCTTTATGTGAAGTTCTCCCTTCACACCTGTCACCTTCCACATGTTGGAGTGTTTAAAAAAACTGACACATAGGGATGTGGCTAGAGCACTGCTCTCTACCTTTGAGTATTCGAAAAGATGAATATGGGTACTGTAGTGGCTCAAGTTGCTAAGACGCTGACTGGGAAGCGGAAGGTCAGCAGTTCGATTCCCGAGTACTGCAGGACGGAAATGAGCTCCCGTCTTCATCCCAGCTCCTGCCAACCTAGCAGTTCGAAAGCAAGAAATTGCAAGTAGATAAATAGGGACCACTTCGGTGGGAAGGTAACAGTGTTCCGTGCGCTCCGGTGTCTAGTCATGCCTGCCACATGACCACGGAAACATCTGCAGGAGCAGACAGCGTTGGCTCTTCAGCTTAGAAACAGAGATGAGCACTGCACCCTAGAGTCGGATACAACTGGCTTTCGAGTAAGGGAAACCTTTACCTTTACCTTTACCTTTCTTCTAAATTTGCCCTTACTGGTAAAATTCAATTGTAAACATGTTCTGGAGACCAGTTCTGGTTGTGAAGATTTTTCACCATTCCTAGGGGAAGAGCAAATCACTGTATTTATCTAACCCAGTTGACTTCCTAAATGCTTAGCCTGAGAATGTCTAATTCTACTGAGGTTATTTCACCATATTTCTTTTGAGATAATAGAGAACAACTGACCTTTTGAATGAGCCATAATGGTCAGGCTGTTAGACAAGCTTTTCTTCCCCTATTAGACTTGGAATCATTTCATCTACTATATCGTATATCTTTACCTTTATCATCCAGATTAATTTAATCTTCAGTGCCTCCATCTCCTCAAAATCATACTTTTTTTGCACATTTGAAGAATGTCAACATTCAGGTTTTTAGTATTTGGTTTCACAGTTTTTAGGATTTTTTTTAAAAAAATAATTTTTATAATTTATAGCCATCAGCTACAAATACACAAAATACAGTACTAAAACCATCAGTGAAAGCAAAAGGTCAGTCTACAATACTGCACAGCACTGTAATCTTTCTTTGTTATGTAAACCTTTACATTTCTAAAGAGAGGCATAGCTATAGCTTAGATGCACACCCATACATATGCAGAATCTATTGCTTGCTTCTCCCTCTTACAATTACAAAATTGGGGCGTTCACGATAAGAGAGAAGGCAGTAAAACAGATATGGGGACAGTTTGGCATTCCAGATTTTGCTCAGTTGCAATTCTCGTGATTCCTCACCATAGTTAAAGGTAAAGGTCACCCTTGCTCAAAAGCCAGTCATATCCAACTCTAGGGTTCAGTGCTCATCTCTGTTTCATCGCTGAAGAGCCTGCACTGTCTGTATTTGCAGATGTTTCCATTGTCATGTGGCAGGCATGACTAGACACCGGTGTGCACAGAACACTTTACCTTCTCACCAATGTGGTCCCTAATTATCTACTTGCAATTTCTTGCTTTCGAACTGCTAAGTTGGCAGGGGCTAGGACAGAGACAGGAGCTCACTCCGTCCTGCATTATTCGGGTATCGAACTGCTGACCTGCCGCATTCCAGTCAGAGTCTTATCCACTTGAGTCACTGCAGTCCCTTTCACCATAGTTAAGTTAATGGAAATTGAATTCTAGCAATATCTGGAAGGCCACATGTTCTGCATCCCTGCTTTGACAGGCAGTTGTCCAACTTTTGCTTAAATACTTCAAGCAGAGTGGAACCCATCGTCCCAAGGCAATCTGTTCCCCTGCTGAACAGCTTTGCAGGCGCACCCCCCAATAAAGGACTCAGACACCAATGAAAGTGGATAACGGCATTGGGCCACATTTATCGATTCATGCCCTAGTCCGAATTATAAATTTCTATTGGTAATTGACCAATTATAATTCTTAAGGCAAGCAGGCCGAAGTAACACTGGTAAGGTACCACCCAAAATTGCCAACGGCAATTGTTACAATGTATCTATTTGTATCAATTTGTTTGTTGACAACAAACAAATTGTTGACCGTAGTCAATATCTAACTAATGACCCCACCCTCTGACGCGTATCCGTAAAATCACGGGGTGATGCATGCTGTCTAGCTGTAGCCATCACCCCGTCGCCTGGTTCGTCGTTGACCGGACAACGTTTAACCAACTTATACCTGTCTAGTGTTGTCCAGTCAATTGCGAACCTGCCGGATACCTGTGGGTCATAAATGTTTACCTTACCAGTGCTACCCGCCACACGGAGGGGCTTCAAAGAAGGCTCGACGCCCCCCCCCCAGACCGTCAGCTCAGTCAACAGGCCTGCTCGCCAATCACCCAACAGGAGGTCCATACCTCCTCGCGACAGATGGACCCCATCCCCTGCATACAGGCCATAATTTTGCAGACTAATGGCGGGGTGACGACTGACCCACCCCCAACCCCTGCTGACAATAAACCGGGCAACAGCCCTGTTTACCATGCGTCTAGCCCGGTCCAGGGCCTGGAGGTCGAACCCTCCCCTATACGCGTGCCGCGGCACCATGTCTGACCAAACGAGGGTTGTGGCGGGCCACACGTAATGCAGGTAGGCGAGGTCGCCGCAAATCGCATGCTTCAGCGATAGGCCGGTGACCTGACCTAAATCATTGCCCCCAAGGTGTATGATCAGGATGTCAGGCGGGTCAGCACTCCGGCCCGGGAAAAAGGAATGGCAACAGCTCCCTCCACAACATCCCAGGCTTACCATACCATGTGAGACTTGCGTATGCACCCAGTCCCAGTCGGGGTCCCCACTCTGTCGCCGCAGCGTAACGCGCTGCCCTGTGCACGTAGCTATGGCCCACCAGCCATACTGTCACCGGCGTAATACGACACCCAGGGTCTGTCAAGGAATAAACGAGTAAGAGAAAAGGTGCGGTGACTCGACTGGTACTCACGGTGAAAGAGGGCGGACATAAAATTGAAAACATTGCGATCCCCACCTCCCCATACGGCATATCTCAGCCCCGGAGTACCCAAAAGCAGCCGCCGTGGAAGCCGCCCCTATTCTGAATGAATGGGTGCCGTAACGGGCCCCTGGGAGGCCAACACCGGCCAGCGCTTTGCCAGTCACCTTCCAAAATTGAAATTTAGTAAGGGGAGACCCATCTTGGTGACAGAAAAACGGGCCATGGTGCGTGCCACGCAGTGCAAGGAACTCCTGTAGGGCACCAACCGGACAGATGTCTGCCAAAGAACACCGTAGCAGTCTTACTCCACTGCCTACGCCATGCTGATCCGTCTTAGAGGAGCGTATCCTCAACTGAGCCCAGTCTTTGGCCACATAGACATCTTCGAGTTCCAGTGCCCTACGACTAGCATCCGCCTTAGACAGCATCACAAGCTCGCTGATGCGGACTGCTCCAAAAAAGGCCACCGTTGTAGCTGCATGAAACAGGGCTGCCTCATACCTATCAAAACATAGGTCCTGCCAGCCCCGTGCCAGTTGGGTAAGAACCCCTGGGGAAATTGGGTGGCGGTCATCCGGGCTACGTCCACGCTCCCGCACCCACCCCTCCAAAACGTGTCTCACACGAAAGTCAGCGGTACTGTCCGCATGTCCGCCTACTTTGGCCATAAAAGCCAGCGCTGACAGCCTGGATGCTATGGTTCGAGGTGCAAGGCCCTGGGAATGCAGGTCAACCATGAATTGAAGTATATGGGCCACCGGGATCGGCCAGGTATCTGGCAGCCGGAATTGGGCACAGAATGCCCTGAAAGAATTGAATGCGTGTTGATACGCCTTACGCGTGCGTGGCGCTAGCGACATGCCGATCGCCCGGTTCACCTCTCCTTGCCAAAGGTCCATATCTCGTCCGGGAGTGGCGAGGGAAATTCCTCTGCATCCGGGGCCAAGGCGTGGAACCGGGAGATCTGCAGGCGGGACATAGCGTCAGCGATATCATTATTGACCCCCGGGACATGCCTGGCCCGGAACAGTACATTAAGGCGCAGGCTGCGCAACACAAACTGGCGCACCAGGTCCATTACCCTGGGTGATTTGGAAGTCTGTGAGTTGACAATGTGGACAACGGCTGCATTGTCACACCAGAAATGAACGACCGAGTTGGCCCACTCCTCACCCCATAGCATCAAGGCCCCAAGGATGGGAAAAAATTCCAGGTACGTAAGATCCCGCAGGCGCCCCGTACCTGACCAGGCTGGTGGCCACCCACCATAGGCCCACTTCCCATTGAAGTACATCCCATAACCCAGGGACCCCGAGGCATCGGACTGTATCTGGAAACGAGGGGAAGCCAGAAGGTCAGACCTCCAAAATGACACCCCATTGAACTCCCTCAGAAACTGGAGCCAGATAAGCATATCTGCCTTAATGCCCTGGGTTAGTCTGACCCTATGGTGGGGCCTGGACAAGCCTGTCATGGCATCGCACAAGCGCCGAGCAAATGCCCTGCCCGGTGCGACCACCCTGCAAGCGAAATTGAGATGACCATGCAACACCTGCAGTTCCCGCAGTGATGCCTTGCGTTTAGCAAGCAAGTCCGAGATAAGGGCCACTATCCTTGACACCTTATCCCCTGGTAACCTAGAAGCCTGCGCTACCGTGTTAATCTCCACCCCCAGGAAGACTAGCTGTGTAGATGGGCCCTCGGTCTTTTCGGGCGCTAAAGGGACACCCAGTTCCTCCATTAGCGTCTGAAATGTGTTGAGGAGACGTGTGCACGTGTCCCAGCCCCGTTCACCCCCGAATAAAAAATCATCCAGGTAATGGGCTACAGACCGGGACCCTGACCTGCGGACAAAAGCCCACTGTAGGAAGGTGCTAAAACGCTCGAAGGCCGAGCAAGATATGGAACAGCCAAAAGGCATGGCCTTATCGAAATAATATTCACCCCGGAACTTAAAACCCAGCAACTCAAAGTCACCCGGGTGAACCGGCAGGAGGCGAAAGGCAGACTTAATGTCGCACTTAGCCAACAGCGCACCGGGCCACATGAGCGCACCATGCGCAGCGCTTGGTCAAAAGATGTATACCTGACCGAGCAAAGGTCATCAGGGATAGCATCATTGACCGATCGGCCGGCTGGGTAGGACAAGTGATGGATCAGGTGGAACTCGCCCGGTGACTTCTTGGGCACCAAGCCCAAGGGTGACACTTTAAGGTTGGGAAACGGGGGTGCAGGGAAAGGGCCAGCGACCCTGCCCGCATCAACCTCCTTAGAAATGCTGGCGGCAGCCACCTCCTCCCTCCCCTTAAGGGACAAAAGGTTGGGGGCATCTTGGGGGGACCTATCACCCTGGAAAGGAATACGGAACCCCAGTCGAAAACCTTGAAGCAGGTAAACCGCATCTGCCCCCCTCGGGTACGATGCGAGCCAACGCTCCAACATGTCCACATTAATTGGGGAGGGGGCCTTTCGGTGGACCAGCTCCCTCTGCGGCAGTCTTGCCAGTCCTTTGTCCGCCCCTACCTTTGCCCCGCACCCCTCCAGGCCTGGGGCAGGCGGAGGCCGCATGGGGGCCAGCACAAGAGGGACACTCATGCCTGTACCGGCAATTCTTCCTACTGCAGGAACCATTGGACGAGAAAGTCCAGCACAGCAGGCGGGCTGGAACCCCCTGCCCCGCCACCTGGCGGGCTGTCTGTGCTGGGGCCGCTCGCTGGACCGCATGTCCACAATGGTATCTGTCCCCAGGCGCAGGGCGCGTGGGAGTCATGTACAGAAGCCACAGCTTCTGGCAGGGCTCATCCCACCTCATCTCAGGGTGCAGGGGAATCCGCATACGGAATTCCTCGTCGTAAGCCAACCATGACGGGCCCGGGAAGTCTACCATCGCCCGGTAAATGTTGTCCAAATACTGGACCATCGGAATTGCCAAATCCGGCCGGGCCCTGAGGTAGACCGCCATGTATATAAGGTACGCTGGCAACCAATTGGCCCACGTACGTGGCGGCTTACGACGACGTGCCTGTTCCTTATCCTTCTCATCCTGCCCCTCCCTCTCCTCTTTGGTGGTCTCTCTGTTAAGAAGGGAGAAGATGTCCACATACTCCCCACGCCAGATCTTCTCTTTGGTGGCCTGGGCCAAATGGTCCCCCAGGGGCAAGGAATACCCCGCTGTTGGCAATGCTGACACCGGCACAGTGGGAACCACGGGGATCTGGAAAGGAGCCTGGACCAACCCGGCCACCCCTAACACATTCCCAACTGAATAAGAGGTACCACCCAAAACTGGGCCCTGGGTGAGCGGTGAAGTCGCCGGGTGGGACGTCGGCGACTGAACCGTCGCGCCACCCATGCAAGGCCACGGCCACTGGAATGCCCCCCCCAACGTGGGTAGGTGTGTGGGTGCACTAGATTGAACCGCATACTCACATGCAGCACCCCCGCGGGCCGCCCCCACCGGGGGTTCCGGCCCGCTGGGGGCGTCGGAGCTCACGACCGCAATTGAGCTCATCGACGGGGCCTGACCAGCATCAGCCTGTTGAGTGGGGAGCTGCGAGGCAGTGGCCGAAGCCAGCCCACACGCCTCGGGCAGCTCGACCCGACCTGCCGCCTGCCGCTGACCGGCAGACAATGGATCAACCTGCACCCCAAAAGGCACCCCCGGGTGGTTAACCCTCGCGAGGGATGCCTCGAGGGCCGCAATGCGGGCCAGAAGGGCCTCAACACTAACGTAGCCCCCTAAGCCAAGTGGGGGCAAAGGGCCAGCCGGCCCACTGGCTGCAGGCGCTGGTCCAGGTCCCTGGACCCCGGGGCCCATATACGGCCACGACCCCAGGCCCGGCCCCTGCAGGGCCGGGGTGTACCCTGCCAGGGGAGGGAACCCAGCCACCCCCCATGGCTGAAACCCCCCGCAGGAAGCTGCGGACCCATGGAAGAAGGCCCCGCAGAATGGGCCATGCCAGAGGCAGTGGCCACTGCTTGCGGGCCAAGGGCCGCAGCCCCAGCTGGGCCAGTACGCGGACCCCCCGCCTCGGGCCAAGGGGCAATTAACCCCATCCCACCGGTCCCGGTGGGCTCAAGCAAAGGAGGCTGCTGGGGAGGCGCAGCCGCGGTCCTCCGACCCGGCTGGCGCCTCCGTGCAGAACGAGCCGCGTTCGCAGTCGCCTTCTTCTTCGAGGGCATAGCAGCTACACGATGGGAAGCCGAAAAAGTCAAGAAAAATCAGCAGCCAGAGGCTTCCCTAAGCAAGGCAAGAGCGACGGAGGTAAGAGGGAAAAACTTCTCCGCTCCGTCGCTTCGCAAAATGGCAGCTCGGCTGCCTCGTGGCCACCCCTTATATAAGGGTGCTGGCCACGCCCCCTAACTACCCGGATGTCTTCGTCCGGTGGGGGGGGGGCCGCAAAGAGCGCGGCGGCCATTTTGGCACCGCGCTTGCATTCTCGTTACAAAGTTCTTCCTAATGTTAACAAAAATTTGATTACTTGCAATTTTCACCTTTGAGTTCTAATCCAGTCTTCTGACGTAACAGGGAATAAGTCTGCCCATTGAGAGACTGTTCCAAATTTCTCCGAAGGCAATTTCTCAGAAGGCAGTAGGAGTAGGAAACTTATTTCCAATTATTTGATGGCTGCCTTCCCATTAAGACCATCAGAATACCCTAGAATGACAGTAGGCTGGGGGCAACAGTTTTTGGCTGTGCCAAAAACACAGAATCCTTTGTTTTGTACATTGGCAATGCCAGAAGTAAAATGAAACAAAGATGTGCCACGGTTGTTACTAGTTGGTGAAGCCATATAACATTGTTGCCCATCTTGAAAAAATATTTGCCCACCCATATCTAGAGTCCTGGCTATGGTCCTGAATACAACACAACATCAAAACAAGCTAAGAACAATATATATGACATATATATCATATATCATACTAGCATATTTTGCCCAGCCCTCTGCACAAACACACACACAACACAACCACACACACACAATACACACACACACAACACAACCACACACACAACCACACACACAACACAACCACACACAGCCACACACACACAATCACACACACACTCAACACACACACACATACACACAACACAAACACACAGACAACACACCCAAACACATTACACCCACACATTACACCCACACACAACACACACATACACCCACACATGTGCAAGCTGCATGGGGAGAGGAGGGGCTATCCCTCCTCCCCCCCCCCGAAGCTTTGCCGAGAACACACACACACGCAGGCCTCCCCGTAACTTCGGTGGGAGAGGAAGAGCCCCTCTCCTCTCCCCCCCCCACCCCGTGTGTGGCTTTGGCGAGGCAGCGTGAAGAGCTTCGACACTGGCACGGACGGAGGACAGGCCGATGAGTTTGGTGAGCTGTGCAGCTCAGAAGGTCACATTGGGGAGGCCAGGCAATGGAAGGCCCAGCCAGCATCAGGTAAATGGGGTGGGGGACAGGGACTGGGGGTAAGGGGGTGGGGGCGGCATGATCTTTGGCCCATTCCCCCCCCTCAGTTCCTCTCCCCCGCCCCACTTACCTGATGCTGGCTGGGCCTTCCGTTGCCTCGCCTTTTCAGCGCGGCCTTCTGAGTTGTGCAGCTCACCGGCGTGCCCTCCGTCCCTGCCGGTGTCGAGGCTCTCCATGCTGCCTCGCCGAAGTCACATGGGGGAGAGGGGTTCTTCCTCTCCCCCAAGCTATGGGGAGGCTCTCCATGCTGCCTCGCTGAAGCTGCAAGGGGGAGGAGCTCTTCCTCTCCCCCCCAAGCTATGGGGAGGCTCTCCATGCTGCCTCGTCAAAGCCATGTGGGGGGAGAGGAGGGGCTCTTCCTCCCCCCGAAGCTATGGGGAGGCCCGTGCCGGGCTCCAGGGCTGCGTGGAGAGTATGTGCTCTCCCCACTGCCTCGCTGAAGCCACACAGGGGGAGAGGAGGGGCTCTTCCTCTTTCCACCCATCCCCCAAAGCTACAGGGAGGCCGGCGCTGGGCTCTGGGGCTGCGTGCTCTCCCTGCTGCCTTGTCGAAGCCTCATGGGGGGAGAGGGTGGGGATGGCTTCCCTTCAGGAGAAGAATTGTTTCCCAGAGAGAAGTTGTCGGCACGTTGGCAGTTTTTTTACCGAGCGTGTTGACTGCCCCGCCTCCTCCACGCTCACGCCCTTCAGCCTCATTGGCTGAGTTGTGGTGCGGCGTGGAGGACGCTGAGCTTTGTAGCTTTCTTCTGGCCACGTCTGTGGGGCAGTTGCCCCACTCGTGGTTGGCAGACCCTTGCGGCGATGCTCGGACAATCTAAAGGCAAGTGTAGGCAGCTCGGCACAGGATAGTAGGGACGGGTGCGGGCATGCATGCCGGACACCAGTGGTTAACCGGCCACCTTATAGGTAAAGATATATAAGCAGCCAGGAGTTTGAGGGTGGGCAAACTGCTAACTCAGGGTGGACAACGCCCCGGTTACGGCTCTGGTTGTATTGTTGGTTCATGTTTACCTTGCAATCCAGTAGGACGACTATATTCTTATGACACGTAACATTGGCAATCTGGATCTCCTCTATCCTATACTTGTGCATTTGATTGATTTAGTGAGTGGCTGTTTCATTTTCGTTTTAGGAAGCTAAAAACAAGATCCAATGCCTTCCCAATTCAGTGGGAAGGTAATGGTGTTTCATGTGCTCTGGTGTCTAGTCATGTCTGCCACATGACCACGGAAACGTCTGCATAAGCAGACATTGCTGGCTCTTCGGCTTTGAAACAGAGATGAGCACTGAACCCTAGAGTCAGATACAACTGGCTTTCGAGCAAGGGAAACCTTTACCTTTACAGTACCTTTACCTAGCCTTTTGTCATCTTCAGACATGATAGCCAGACTTTCTACACCAGACTTGGCAGCCATGGAAGCTACAATTATATCATTATTATAAAATAAAAATCTATCATTAGATTCAGTCAAAAATGGTATAAGATTAACAGTTCAAGACCGAAACTTGGACCTAAGAATTGTTAGGATAACATATAAGTATATAGGCAGTTCCTAGTAAAGTTGTTTTTGTAGAGTTAGTGGTGGTGGTGGTGGTGGCGGAGGAGGAGGAGGAGGAGGTGGGCTTATTGATTGCCTTGGCAGTAGTGTTTAGGTTCCCCAAACTTGTTTTCTTGAGGGACTCTGACATCCATGCTGAGGCAGTGGCCCCTGGCCTTTTCCTAGAGTTCATGGAAATCATGACCTCCCTTGGGTTTGTTCTAACATGTATTCCTACTCATGTCACAAGCCATACACTAGACCTGATATTTACAATGGGGCAAAAGAGTGATGATCTGTGGGTGGAAGGCATTACTTCCACTCATTTATCTTAGTCTGACCACCACCTGCTTAGAATCAATTTGGAAATGGAGATTCCATTGCAGGGAGGCAGGTCCATCACACAGCCCAGATCTCCATTGGTGATTTGGGTGGCAGACACAATCACTCCCAAGCACCGCTTCCTTCACCCTGGTTTTTGGATGACTTATGGGTGATGAAGGGGGAAAAAGAGAAAGCTGGAGAGCTAGTGAAGAAAAAGCCCCCTTGGATATTAATTTGGCCACAGTGAGGAAATTTTCCAGTTGGTATAGTGCTGCCATCCTTCTTCTTTCTCCTTTCATGTCCAGATCAAACTTTGGACAGCCAAAATGAAGCCACCTTCTTGGCTTGTTACTGGCAATAATTAAATCTTCATCAGTGCTGTTAGAATAACCATACCATGAACCTATATCATCAATTGCATCAATGAGGCTTCTAATCGGCATGCAGAGTTATTCTGTGGTCTCGTTTCACCTGTAAAAGAGTGGTGGCTTCCTGTTGATTTTGAATCTTGCAACCAGTTCACGACTAATTTCCAAGCTGAAACTGAAGCCATTCAAAGGGAGCTGGACTCCAATATTAATGCAGTACATCATGTTGAGATACCAAGGCACTATCTTGTCCCATTTATGTTGGATCAATTTCAGCCTGTAATACCTGATGACATGGACAAGGTGCCTGCAAAGCCACCACCTCTTCTTTAAATCCTTGCCCATCATGGCTCTTTTCACCAGCTAAGGAATTAATGGTGGATTGGGACACACTAATATCTGTATGAAAGCTGCAGCAGGTACAGAATACAGCAGCCAGATTAGTGGCAGGAGGTCAAAAGTTTGACGATATCTCCCCAATCTTGGCCTGCTTGTATTGTATTCTCTTAGCTTCCATGCTTGATTCAAGGTACTGGTTCTAACATTAAAAGCTCTATGCAGCTTGGGAGTTCAAAACCTAACACAGTGTCTCCTGCAACAAAATTCAGCTCAGAGCATACATTCGTCCCAAGTGCTGGGGCTACAGACTCCCACCCTAATGAATGCCCAGAAAGCTGTCACAAGGAACTGGGCCTTCTTTGTGGTGGCCCAAAACATATGGAAGGCCCTGCCAAATAACATTTACTTGTCCCTCTCACTTCAGGATTTTCACAAATCTGTAAAGGCTGTACCATATAGGAAACCATTTCATAATATTCTCTCACTTCAGTCCCAAAATTCTTGATATTCTAGCTGATTGTTTGTTCTTGGCCTGCCTTACATCCTTATATTTTTATATTTCATATTTGACATTTTATATTTCTATTTTAACTGGTTTGCTTTTCTTAATTCTTGATTTTGCCTGTATTTTATCTGTTTTACTATTCTTGCCCACTGCCCAGAGTGGCCTTTGGCCATTAGGCTGGGATATAAGCCAAATAAATAAATTAATTAAATACACAGGTTTAAGGTAGATATCTGAATGGAAACTGTGTGCTCAACCTGCACAGGCAAGCTCTCGTTTAGACCTGGGAAATATTTATGTCTTGAATGCATTAGTATTTTCAGTGAGGTAAAAAAATACCTGCATGGATCACACAATGCAACCACCACCTTTCTGAATCTGGCGTATGAAGGATAAACCCTGGGTCTCATTTAATGTTTCTTGGGAATTTTCTCCAGCTTTTCAATGTAAGTGCTGTGTTCTCTAGATTTGCCTTCATTTGTTTTCCCCATGATAAATAGGCAATGCAGTAATATTCTGCAGTTGGGATATCAGTGTGTATCTTTGTTATATTTTGCATTGTCCTTTTGTTCTTACATTATTTTGTTTGTTTTTTGTCTGGTGGTTGTTCACTGGTGTAGCTACACCAAACCGTTTCAGAGTTACCCTTTAGATTTAAATCAGTAGAAATAAAGTCCACAAAGATATTGGCAAAATTAATTTATAAATACATCTTTTCCTCATTAGTTACCCTTTAGATTTAAATCAGTAGAAATAAAGTCCACAAAGATATTGGCAAAATTAATTTATAAATACGTCTTTTCCTCATTAGATAAAACTTAGCTCCACAGAATAAAGAAATTTAATATCAGCTTTTCAAAGGCCGTACCATATGAGATTTCCACTTAAACCACTTAATCCTGCTGCTCATCTGTAAAATGCAAATAATATTATTGGTCTATTTATATAACTTGCAAAAAATGCCAAGATAATGGTTGCCGCCACACTTGTTCTTTTCTCCAGATCACTGGCCACTCCTAAATTCAAAATTCTCCACTCTATTTGTGAAAATTTATGAAGTAGAACCAACCTTCAGGGTCAAAGACTTCCTGTATAGTAGGACCTATGGTAGTGCTGATGAACCTTGACACTCCAGGTGTTCTTTGAACTTCAATTCCCAGAAGCCCTGATCAGCAGAAGTGCTGACTTGGGCTTCTGATAATTGAAGTCCAAGAACACCTGGAGTGCCAAGGTTCGCCATCATGGGCTATGGCATCGTTGCCCTATTCCTGCTGAGTTTAGAATTTCCCATGATACAACTGCTTGTTGGATAGGAAATTAGGAAGAAAACATTTCATCAGGGCAGGAGAAATTCTCCAACCTCTAACAGCTACCCGGTTGGCAGCTTGGCAAACATTTTGTTTCTACAACTTCATTTACCTAATGTCATTCTAGAGTGGCGGTTCCCAACATGGGGCACATGCCCCATGGGGGAACAATTTGATTTTTAAGGAGGACAATTCGAGATTCGGTTATTAACAGTCAATGTCCTTTTAGGCTTCACTTTTTGAATAATAAGAATTATATGTCACCGGGGGGGGGGTAACATTAGGATTTTAGAGATGCTTAGGTGGGGCATGGCCAAAAAGGTTGGAAACCACTGCTCTAGAGCATTCTGATAGTGGTGGTTCCTACCGAAGTCCTCTGTAGAGTTGGTACTCATCCTTGCATCTCAAGCAAAATGTTAAGGGTTTCAAACCAAACTGAACTAAACCAAATTACAGTACTGTACTTGCTATTGCCCTATGTGGCATTACACCATGGCCAAAAGCCACTGCAAGCCTATTAAAGTGAATGGGAACGGAACAAAAAACCCATCTGTTAATTTCATTGCATTGCAAGAGAAAATTTCATAGTAGTTTCAGCCTTTTAGGACTAGTGACTGAGAAACTGTGATCAAATGGCTGACCGACCACAGGAATAAAAAATGATTGAAAATGCAAGGCCCTCCATGCTGTACTTGCATTGACATTCCTCTCTGGCTCTCTTTTCCAGCAGCAGCTCTTTCCATACAGTCCGCAATTCAAAGAAATGTATTATTTGAGCTGAAAGCAGTGTTCCTTTTAAAAGCTGTCTGGCCAAGACATTATTCAAGAGGATTCATTCTGGGGAGGCTTCAAAAGCTGAGCTTCAGAACTGTGGGTGGGCTGCTTTGAAATACACTAATGAACTACTAGGCATAGGAATGTCAAAAGAGGGTGGATTTTTTTTTAAAAAAAAATAGCAGCCTCTTTTTCTCTGGATTTTTCTGATATGGTTGTGTATTTTCTTCCATTGTCTAAGCAGTGAATTTCATTTTTTTTTTAAAAAAGAACCATTTCCTTAGCGTCAGTCAAGCAAAACTTATTAAAAATTGCACCACCATCAATAACGGCAAAATTTCACTTCACACAGCTATGTTCATGGGTTCTTTAAAGTCCATGGGGGTTAAATGTTTGTAACTCTGTACTTGCTTATGAGTGGGACTGTGATGGCTTAGTGGCATACCCTTCGGCTCCCTCCCGTGGCTCTGCCGGTCACAGGAGGTGGGAGCGAAGCCCAGCTGTCGCCCATCATGGCCGGGGCCATCAAAAGCTGCGCCGCCGCCCCGGATGCTGGCTGAGGACTGTCCCATTGTGGCCGGATGTGTCAGACTCACTGGACCCCCGCACCTGGTGAGAGCGGTGGCGGGGAGGAGAGTCTGACCCTGTGGTGAGGCGACTGACATGGCTTCAACAGCTCTGTCACCTGAGGACTTTGTCTATTGGGATGTTTTTATTTATTTATTTATTTATTTATTTATAGTCATATTTGTATATGCCGCCCACTCAGGCAGAACCCGACTCAGGGCGGCATTACAACAATTCTAAAAATACATAAAAACATTATAAAACCCACATCCCACCCCATTTAAAAAACCCATATCCCACCCAACCCCATCCACCTACTATACAAAAGGAAAGAAGAGAGAGTTCTTATAAAAGCCAGCAGGCGGGCACCATAGTCCCATTCGGGCCCCACACCTGCCCTGCCAGCCAGGTCTTCACTCCTTTCCTGAAGGGCAGCAGTTCACTTTGGAGTCTTAGGTCTATCGGCAGGAGGTTCCAGAGAGTTGGTGCGGACACGGAGAAGGCCCTCCTTCGGGTGCTAGACAGATGTGCACCCCTAGTTGATGGCACTATTAGAGAGCCCCTCCGGTCCGCTCTGGTTGGACGGGCAGACACTCTTTGGACGATGCAGTCTCTAAGGTATCCTGGCCCCCTGCCATATAGGGCTTTAAAGGTCAAAACCAGCACCTTAAATTGCACCCGGAGACAGACTGGTAACTAGTGCAGCTCCCGAAGTAGCGGTGAGGCATGGGCATATCGCCCACACCCCATCACCACCCGGGCCGCCGCATTCTGGACCAGCTGCAGCCTCCGAATGGTCGTCAAGGGCAGCCCCATGTAGAGCGCATTACAGTAATCTAGTCGGGAAGTAACCAGGGCATGGGTGACCATAAGCAAGGAGCCCCGGTCAAGGAGCGTGCGCAATTGGCGAATCACCCGAAGTTGGGCAAAAGCCCTCCTGGCCACAGCCGCTACTTGTTCTTCTAGCAGCAGCCGTGAGTCCAGAAGGACCCCCAAGTTGCGCACTGGGTCTGTCTGGGTCAAAACAGCCCCATCCAGTACCAAAGGTGGTAACTCCCTGGATAACACGGGGGCCCCTATCCACAGCCACTCGGTCTTGCCGGGATTCAGCCGAAGCCCATTGACCCCCATCCAGACCCCAATGGCCTCCAGGCATCCGGATAGGATTTCAACAGCATCACTGGGGTCCCCACGGGCCGAGATGTACAGCTGAGTATCATCCGCGTACTGATGGTACCGCACCCCGTGGGAACGAATGATCTCACCCAGTGGCTTCATGTAGATGTTAAATAAGAGAAGAGAGAGCACAGAGGCCTGAGGCACCCCATACTTGAGGGGCCTAGGGCTGGACCTCTCACTCTCTAACCGCACCGACTGGGTACGGCCCTCCAGAAAAGAGGAAAACCAGGACAACACAGTGCCCTGGATCCCCAGTCCTTCGAGCCGTTCCAGAAGGATACCATGGTTGACGGTATCGAAGGCCGCTGAGAGGTCAAGAAGAGCAAGGACGGATGGACAACCCCCGTCCTGCTCCCGCCAGAGATCATCCATCAGTGCGACCAATGTCGTCTCCGTTCCATACCCGGGCCTGAACCCTGATTGAAAGGGGTCTAGATAATCCGCTTCCTCCAGGACACTCTGCAGCTGGCGCGCCACCGCCTTCTCCAAAACCTTACCCAGAAAGGGCAGGTTGGAAACCGGCCTGTAGTTGTTAAGGACAGCTGGGTCGAGGGACATTTTCTTCAGGAGGGGTCGCACCAAAGCATGTTTTAGCTGTGCAGGAAATACCCCCTCCCGTAAAGAAGCATTTATTATCCCCCCAACCCAGCCACCTGTTACCTCCTTGGAGGCTTTCACCAACCAAGTGGGACAGGGGTCCAAAGGACATGTAGTGGCACGAACAGCTGCAAGGAGCCTGTCCACTTCATCAGGGACAACAGGATCAAACTGATCCCAGATCGTACTGCAAGACTGTGCCCCGGCACCTCCCCGACTCTCCCCATCCACACCAGGGTTCAATCCTGAACGAATCCGATCGATTTTCTCCACCAGATGGTCAGCAAAGTCCTCAGCCGAACCCTGCCAACCGGGCACCGATCTCCCCCTACCGAGGAGGGACCTGGTTACCTGGAACAGGGCGGCTGGGCGATTATCAGCGGAGGCAATAAGGGCGGTGAAGTATTGCCGCCTCACCACCCCCATCGCCACTAGGTAGGCCCTAATAGCAGCTCTAGCTAGTGTCCAATCAGAGTCATCCTGGGTCTTCACCCAGCGGCGCTCTAGGCGTCTCTTTGCCCGTTTGAGTTCGCGCAGTTCATCTGTGAACCACGGAGATGACCTAATCCCCCGGGCGCGGAGAGGCTGCAGTGGCGCGATTTCATCCAAGGCTACTATTGTCGTCCTATTCCACAGGTCGACGAGTGCCTCGGGTGAATCGTGTAGTCGATCCAGAGGAACATCTCCCAGTTCCCTCTGGAATCCGTCTGGATCCATTAGTCGCCGAGGGCGGACCATTTTAATAGGCCCTGCCTCCCTACGATGAAGTGTCGCCCCCAGAAAGTCAAGAGTCACCAGGTAGTGATCTGACCATGGCACAGGTGAGATGACTAAATCCTGTAGTCTTAGATCACTCTGCCACTGCTCCGACAAGAAAACTAGGTCTGGCATGTGACCACTGCCCCTGGTCGGACCCCGAACTACCTGAGTCAGGCCCATGGCTGCCATGGAAGCCATGAACTCCCTTGCCACCTCAGAAGCCATCCCCAGCGATGGCAAATTGAAGTCCCCCAAAACCATAAGCCTCGGGAACTCCAACGCCAGCATCGAGGCGGCCTCGAGGAGCTCAGGCAGGGCATCCCTTACCCTGCAAGGGGGCAGGTACAGGAGTAAGATCCCCAACTGACCCTTGGGGCCCAGCCGTAGAAGCAGGGCCTCACAACCATCCACTTGTGGAGCAGTGGCCCTAGCAACTCCCAAAGACTCCCTGGCAACAATGGCAACACCACCGCCCCTCCCCTCACCTCTAGGCTGGTGCCAGATACCGAACCCAGCTGGACACATGTCCGCAAGAGGTACTCCATCTTCAGGAGTCAGCCAGGTTTCGGTGATGCATGCCAGGTCGGCCAGCCCTTCCTGGATGGCATCCTGAATCAGGGGGGCCTTATTACAAACCGATCTGACATTCACCAGCAGCAGCCTAAGGGCGGGGTCACTCCGGATCTGCTGCTCAGGGCCCAGAGATGTACCTGCAGGGCTGGACTGAGGGACCACATTTAAACATCGGACCCGCATTCCCCGAGTGCGGCCCGCCCCACGGTACCCGCCATACCGCCCCATGCCCGTCACAACACCTATATGATTCTCCGGAACCTCCCTAGATAGAATGCTGCCCCTCCTTCCTGGCTGGCAAGACCAACATTCTCTCTTCCCTCCCCATCCGCCATCCCCCCCCAATTCCAGCAACAAGCATGGGCTCCCAAAACGCACAGGGAGCACTAGCGAGTCCCGTCGTCGACATCTCCTTTTTCTTCCCCCCAGGTAGGGAGGACGGATGTTATGCTGATGTGATGTTTTTGGAAATTTTGTATTGCTTTACTGGTTTTTGGCTATAATGTATTTTTGGTTTTGTTGTTTTATATCTTTAGATTATAGTTTTGATTTTATTGGCATACTGTATTTCTGAATTTTGTATCTTATTATTGTATCTTTAAATGTCTTGTAAGCCACTTCAAGTCATCCATTGGATGGAGGGAAGCGGGATACAAATTAAAAATAATATTGTTGTTGTTGTTGTTGTTGTTGTTGTTGTCCAGGATTTCCCATTTTTCAGCACTCGTTGCTCCCCTTTCCTGCCGCCGTCCCGTATTTGAATGGCGTTGAAAGGGCTTACTAACGCATGCATTGCCACGGTGCGCATGCACAAATGGGCTACTGAGTATACGCGTCCACGCATGCACAGTAATTTCCCATAATTTGCAGAGCCGCATTTGACGGGGATGCTTAGTGGCTGAGGTGCCAAACTTGACGGCTGGAAGGTCAGCAGGACAGCCGTTTGAGACCCAAGTGCTGAGCAACAGAGTGAGCTCCCATCTTGGTCCCAGCTCCTACCAACCTAACAATTTGAAAGCAAGACACTGTAAATAGATCTGCTTTGGTGGGAAGGTAACACAGGGTCATAGCCAGGATTCTAGATGTGGGTGGGCAAATATTTTTTCAGGGTGGACAACAAAGCCTCTTTTCTATGCATTCCTATGGGAAACCACACCTTGCCAGAGTGGGAAAACTACTAATTCAGGGTGGGTCAAGCCCACCCTGGCCCCCTCTGGCTAAGGCTCTGAGGTAATAGCATTCCATGTGCTCTGGTATCTAGTCGTGCCTGCCACATGACCATGGAAACGTCTGCAGACGCAGATAGCACTGGCTCTTTATGTAAACAGAGATGAGCACTGCACCCTAGAGACAGATATGACCAGCTTTCAAGTGAGGGCGACCTTTACCTTTACCTGCTTAAGGCCAGTTGTTTGTGATTTCCTGCATATGTGTGTCCATCTAGTCCAAAGGTGAAAATGTCCTCTCTTTCCCACCTCAATGCCTAAATTCTGCCAAGGCAATGAGATGAAATCCATCTCTTTTCTTTGACACCACCACCACAACCACCACCATTTGTATGCACGTTTCCAATCATACAGATTGCCTGAATGCATTCTGTCATTTCAAAAGAAGCTTGTGAGCATCATTCTATGCTGGACTCTCACTGTTATGTTTATACTGACCGAGATGTTTACTCAGTTTGGCTGGCTAAAACAAAACAAACAGTGAGTGGGTTTAAACAGAGCTTTTGTGCCCATTTCAAATTGCACATTTTTCTATGCTTACTTTTCATATGTACCTGAAGGAATACTTAATCCTGCTTAATGCTGTACTGGAGACAGGACTCACACAATCCTGGAGCCTTTTGAGCAGCAGGGACTATCACATTGTGTGCCATCCTCTTCAAGTTTCACTATTCGTTCTGAGCTTTGTTGCAACCTTCACGGTAGCTGAGGAAGAAATGGATTTGCCCCTGAACTGTACCTTGTTGCAAACTATGCTTTTTGTAATGTAAAGTATCAAGGCCTGTTTAGGTCTGAAAGGGCAAATAGAAGCCGTTAACTTTACAAGACGTGCATCTCATTTGCTGATATGGATCAATCTAACTATCTGCAGTTTGGGGCTCTTCCTTTGAGGGGACTGTCTGTGCAGACTGTCACAATGAGTTGCCTAAACTCCCAAACATAACTCTCTGACGCGGCCATCCATAAGCAACATGACAATCCTGGAGTACAAACTGCATCACGTGGACATCAGGGTTCCAATTTCAGCAAAACAAGCAAGCATCAATTCACCATTTATTATTCTAGCCTGCTCATTAACCATCATAAACTGACCATAGGTCTGTCTGGGCACAGTAAGGAATCTCCCCTCAACAAATTTCACACACTGAGAAATCAATGGCAAGAAACAGAAAATAGACATATATTTTTAATGGTTGTGAAATGTGTTAGCTAAAGTAATAAAATATGAATCAACAGCTTGCTCAGCTTGCTCAGAACAAAGTGTGGAAGCTTACAAATGTCTCTAAACCACCATCAAAGGTATCATCCATGTTGGTCAGTCAATTTGCACTCTATCGGATTGGCGGGGGACGGGAGAGAGAGAGAAATGCAAATTATGTTTATGTTTATTGGATTTATACCCCGCTCTACTCAAGCACAAGGCTGACTCAGAGCGACCTCTTCCCTCCAGTAAGTGTCAATGAAACTATGGCCTGATGAGCTTTCTCTTTTTATCTAACAGTGATACGGAAAACTGGTTCTGTGAGTGCCCTGACTTCTACTCTGGGAAATTATGTCAGTTTTCAACCTGTGAAGAGACTCCCTGTGGGAATGGAGCGACGTGTGTTCTGAAATCCAGCCAAGATGCTGTATGCCTCTGCCCCTATGGAAGAACAGGAATCCTTTGCAATGAGAGTAAGTGGAGGAATGCCAGCCTCAGCAAACTCTTTGCCACATCAGACCAGAGACAACAGGAAGGCAGAGTTACATATGAAGCTGGTTTACCAGCAAGGCTAAGAAAGCCTTTTTTCACTGTAGAGCAAATTAACTTCATCACTTGCTTCTCTCTACTTCCTCCTATTCATTTACTCATTAGGAGCAACTCATTTTCTCAGTGAGGAGCAAATGTGCAATTTATTGCAGCAGACCTATAATAATTAACAATGGCCATGCTCCTCCAGTCTAACTTTGAATATAGATAATTGAACTGGATTAATCTGCACACATTCTTTTTGGCTTTATGTTCTGAATCAGCCTAAAAGTCTTCCCCACAAACCCTCAGAGACTGACCAACTGACCTTCTAACTGACCTTATTTCTTTCCTAGGTCAAGATTAGTAAGCCAGGTATTATACATCTAAACTAGCCTATTGTTTGCTGCCTCATATTCCCAATCCCATAATGTTCCTCCTCTTTTCTTTTTGAAACAGTTGTTCATATTACATACCCTAGCTTCAGTGGTACAGATGCCTTTGGCTATACTTCGTTCGTTGCCTACTCAGCAATTCCGAATATCAGCCTCTGTTATGAATTCCATCTGAAATTTCGGCTGGCAAAGCACAACTCATCAGTACAAGACAACTTGATATTTTTCACAGGTCAGAAAGGTCAAGGTAAGTTATCCAGGCTCAGGTTTTATTTTCCTTTTTAACAGCAACTATATATGTGTGTATGGATTTCAATTTATGAGTCCCTCAAGCACTGTAAACGGAAATACACATCACTGGATCTTGGCAGTTTCCTTAGTCTGTCTGTCTGTCTGTCTGTCTGTCTGTCTGTCTGTCTCTCTCTCACACACACACACACACACACACACACACCTGTGTATGGAAAACAGTACTTCTATAACAGGAGTAAAGAAACTCTGGCCTTTCAGATGTTATTGGATGCTGATTCCTGCCAGTTTGCAGTCAGCATGGCCAGAATAAAGCCTTATGAGAATAATGACCCAATAATAACTGCCAGGCCATTTAGTGTATGGGACCGAAGACACCAGGACAGCCGAAGAGCTGGCTTAACACAACTTTATTACATCCTGGTCAGAGGGAACATGAGGTAATGGCGGACGAACAGCTCAATATATACAGTGGCTATACATTTGAATGTGGCTCCTTGATAGCCTATTGGCTACAGGCTGCATGACGTCATTGCAGGTCACGCCCTTCTTGTCCAGGTGAAGGTAGTGGCGGGAATCTTCCCGCGCTGTTGTTCTAGGGGAGTCTTGGACCAATGAGCTTGGACGCTTGCTATTGCCATCTAGTGGTCACTAGCTCGCGTCCTATTAAGGTTACAGTGATGCAGCTGGGGGTTACAATGTTACACATAGAAAAGGTTACATTGGATACACATGGATAGGTACATTGTTTAAAGGCACAGGCTTTAGGACACAACACCCCTCCCCCCTAGGATGAGGCGAAGTCTCTTAGCCAAGATGGTTTATTGCACTCGCGCTTGGGCCGCGATGTGGGTTGGCCCGCCCTGGGGCCGCTCCCGCTTCCTTGTTCCCTGGACCCTTGTCCTGTAATGGGAGAGGGAGACTTGTTAGAGGCTTGCTGCGGTTTTGCAGCTTTAGGG
Source organism: Bradypodion pumilum (assembly GCA_035047305.1). NCBI lineage: Eukaryota > Metazoa > Chordata > Lepidosauria > Squamata > Chamaeleonidae > Bradypodion > Bradypodion pumilum. The sequence continues at coordinate 173,225,101 of JAWDJD010000001.1, read as the reverse complement.
GAAAGGGTGGATTCCGTTGTGGTTGAACCGGGGGCACCAGGGGCTAACGTAAAACCCCTCTTCTCGCTTGGATGGGTGGGGGACCACTCCGAACCCCCCCCCCGGTTCTGGAAATCAAAATTAAACTCTGTTGGGGGATCCCGCGGGATATCTATGAAGATGAATTCCTTCTCCTCCCCCCTTGGTGGGGACTCTGGACCCCCCTCCCCTCCCCCTCGGGCTAAACGGGTGGGGGAGAACCCTAACGCTGAATTTGTGTTCGCGCCGTCGGCGCCCTGACTTCCTGGGACCCGGCTCCGGAGCTGGTCCACGTGTCGCCGCCACAGTAGACCCGTGTTTGTCTCCACGCGGTACGACATGGGGCCGGTCTGTTCCACGACCACCCCCGGTACCCAGGCTGGCCCCGCGCTGGCGTAGTTCCTGCAATGCACCGGGGCACCCACGCTGAAAATCTTGGTGGCCTCTACCCCTATGTTCCTCCCCTTATCCTCAACTCTCGTGGGGTCTAGCCTAGTGAGTATGGTGGTTAGTTTCCTGCGCATGAGAAGCTCCGCAGGGGAGTAGCCTGACGCTAGCGGGGTCACCCTGTACCCTAGCAGAAACTGACACACTTGCAGGTTGAGGTCCCCGGGGCCCATGCGCCGCAGCGCGTCCTTCGTGGTGCGTACGAGGCACTCCACTTGGCCATTGGTGGCCGGATGGAAAGGGGCGGAGGTGATATGCCGTATGGCGTTGATCTCTGTGAATGCCCTGAACTCAGCGGACGTGAAGCAACTGGCGTTATCGCTAATTAGAGTGTTGGGTATGCCGAACGTGGAAAAAATCCTCCGCAAATGCTTAATTGTCGCGGCTGAGGAGGTGCTCGTGACTGGGATGACCTCCAACCACTTGGAGAAAGCGTCCACCACAAGGAGAAACAGGGTTCCTCGGAACGGGCCCGTGAAATCTATGTGCAGCCGGGACCACAGCCCCTTAGCCGCGTCCCATTCCCTATGGGGAAGGCGGGCCTCCTCCGGTCTGGAGCATTGGCAGCTCTCGCAAGTGCCGACCATGTGCTCGATGTCGGCGTCTAACTGGGGCCACCAGAAGTAACTCCGGGCCAGCGCTTTGGAGCGCACAATTCCGGGGTGGCTGACGTGCAGCAGTTTAAGCACCCGCGGTCGAAGGGATGTAGGGATCACCACCCGCTGCCCCCACAAGAGGCACCCCCTCTCTAGGGACAGTTCCAGCTTCTTCCTAAAAAATGGGGCGAATTCCTCTGCTGGGGAAGACGCCGGCCACCCTTTCTGTACCCAGGAGCAAACCGCCGCCAACGTCTTGTCCTTCCTTGTCGCTGTGGCAATGTCGGCGGGCACTACAGGGGGCGAATCCAGCACCTCTATCATGAGAACCTGATGATCTCGCTCCCCCTTGCTCACCTGGCTGGGCGTTAGGGGGAGGGGGGACCTCGATAGAGCGCCCGCATGGCTGATTTCTTTCCCGGGCCGGTACACCAACGCGTGCTGGTAGGCATTGAGAAAAATGGCCCACCTAAGCATTCTCGGGGACAGGATCTGTGGCGTGGGTTTATCTGCGGTAAAAATGCCTAGTAGGGGCTTGTGGTCAGTCACGATGGTGAAGGGGCGGCCATACAGAAAATTGTGAAATTTTTTGGTCCCCGCAACTATCGCCAGCGCCTCCCTGTCTGTCTGGGCGTAGTTTCTCTCCGCTTGGGACTGGGACCTGGAGTAAAACGCTATTGGGGCCTCCCTCCCGTGTTCCAACACGTGGCATAACACTGTCCCCACCCCCACCGGGGATGCATCACAGATCAGTACCACCGGCCGTTTGGGGTCGAAATGGGTCAGAATGGCGTCAGACGCCAGGAGTTGTTTCAGTTCCGTGAATGCCCTCTCCTGGTCATCGCCCCACTTCCATGCCGCATCTTTCTTGAGCAACTTGTGAAGCGGCTCAGCCACCGCAGCCTTCCGTGGAAGGAAGGAGTGGTAGAAATTTAAGAGCCCTAGGAACGACTGCAACTCGGGCTTGGATGTGGGGCGGGGAGCTTTCTTGATGGCGGCCACCTTGGATTTGGACGGTTTGATCCCCTCGGGTGTTACTCGGAACCCTAAGAACTCAACCTCCTTCGCGAAGAAGACGCATTTGTCTTTTCGCAACCTCAACCCCGCCCGTTCGAACGCCACCAGGACCTTGTTTAGCCTTTCAGCCAACTCAACCTCACTCCCCCCCGTTATCAATACGTCATCAAAGTAAGGTAAAACGCCGTCCAGCCCTTTGAGGAGGCGTTCCACGAGCGACTGGAAAATTCCAGGCGCCGAGTTCACGCCGAATTGGAGGCGCGTCACCTGGAACGCCCCCTTATGCGTGATTATGGTCTGTGCGGCAGCTGCGGCAGGGGTTACCATGAGTTGCTGATAGGCCTGTGCCAGGTCGAGCTTAGCAAAACACTTTCCCCCATGTAACCTGGCTAGCAAATGGCTGACCACCGGCACCGGGTACGCATTAGGGCGGATTGCCTTATTAATGGTGCACTTATAATCGGCGCAAATGCGAACCTCCCCATTGGCCTTCAATGCTGTGACAATTGGAGTTTCCCACTCCGCGGAATCAACAGGAACAAGAATCCCCTGGCCCACTAATTTGTCCATTTCCGCCTCTATTTTGTCCTTGAGCGCAAAAGGCACCCGGCGCGGTTTGAGTCTGATTGGGCGGACCTCCGGGTCCAGGTCAAACGTTACTGGGGGTCCATTGAATTTCCCAAGTCCCTTCTTGAAGACTTCGGGGTGCGCGTCGCACACCTCCTGTATCGGGTCAGGCCCAACGGCGTGCACCCCCCCAATGAACAGACCCAGGGGCTGAAACCATTGAGTCCCGAGGAGGCTGCAATTACCCCCCTTAAGAACGACTAGGGGGAGTTCCGTGGCGTGCCGCTTGTACTGAACCTGGAAATTCCCAACCCCCAACACCAGGATACTGTTCCCTTGCACGTCCCGAAGCGTGGACCTCAACGCTTTGAGCTTGGGCCGTACGCGGGGGGCAATTCTCAAAAACTCCCTCTGGGAAATGATCTAGTAAGAGGAGCCAGAGTCAATCTCCATCCTAACAGGGGCCCCTTGCACCAGTACTCAACAAAGTAACGGGGGTGTCCCATGGACACGCTGAAAACCGGGGCGGCGGCGTCGCTGTCGTCGGAGATGCGGCCCACGCCATCCGGCTGCCTCGTGGGCCGGGCGCCATCCTTCGGTCTCGTCGAGCGGTCTGGCCTCACTGAGCGGTCAGGTGAGCTCCTCCGGTCCCTCGCTGGGCGGTCGGGCGAGCTCCTCCGGTCCTTGCGCCGTTGTCCGCAGACTTTGGCTATGTGCCCGCGTCGCCCGCAGTTGTGGCACTCGGCCTTTCTGAACGGGCACCTGGCACGGTCGTGAGCCGCCCCGCAGCCGTCGCAACGCGGGCCCTCCTTCCGGACCCTCCGGACGTCCTCGTCGTCGCTGCTTTCGGCGGACGATTTCGAAATTCGCCGGGCTGCGTGCACCGAACTCTCTGCTTTGTCGGCCTTCGGCCACCAGTCCTGGAGCTCTTGCACCCCGGCCTTCGTGGCTTCTGCGGCCTGTGCCGCTTTCAGGACCTCTTGCAACGTGGGGGGGGCGGCTCCTGCTTCATCAGCGTGCGCTGAATCTCGGCGTCCTTCAGGCCGCATAGCACGCAGTCCCTGAGGGTGACTTCCAAATTCTCCCATTTGCATGGGCCGGCAGCCAGACGCAGGGCCGCTACGAAAGCGGCGACCGACTCACCAGGCGCTTGGACTCGCCTCCAAAACGCGCTCCGAGCGGGAAACATCGCTACCGCGGGCCGGAAATGGTCTCACAGCACCGTCAGGAGCTCCTTTGCCTTGAATTCAGCCGCCTTTTTGGGTGCGATGAGGTCAATCAATACCCTCTTGCCGTCGTGCCCGAGCATTTTGGTGAGGATGGCTCTCTTCTTCGCCTCGTCCGTCACCTCGAACTCCACCAGCGCGCCTTGGAAGTCCATTTCGAAGAGTTCCCAATCTTGCGGTTTCTTGATGTCGAAACCGGCGTATGTCTTGGTCCCGTGGGCAGCCATGATCCCACCTTCGTCGCCAACTTAGTGTATGGGACCGAAGACACCAGGACAGCCGAAGAGCTGGCTTAACACAACTTTATTACATGCTGGTCAGAGGGAACATGAGGTAATGGCGGACGAACAGCTCAATGTATACAGTGGCTATACATTTGAATGTGGCTCCTTGATAGCCTATTGGCTACAGGCTGCGTGACGTCATTGCAGGTCACGCCCTTCTTGTCCAGGTGAAGGTAGTGGCGGGAATCTTCCCGCGCTGTTGTTCTAGGTGAGTCTTGGACCAATGAGCTTGGACGCTCGCTATTGCCATCTAGTGGTCACTAGCTCGCGTCCTATTAAGGTTACAGTGATGCAGCTGGGGGTTACAATGTTACACATAGAAAAGGTTACATTGGATACACATGGATAGGTACATTGTTTAAAGGCACAGGCTTTAGGACACAACACCCCTCCCCCCTAGGATGAGGCGAAGTCTCTTAGCCAAGATGGTTTATTGCACTCGCGCTTGGGCCGCGATGTGGGTTGGCCCGCCCTGGGGCCGCTCCCGCTTCCTTGTTCCCTGGACCCTTGTCCTGTAATGGGAGAGGGAGACTTGTTAGAGGCTTGCTGCGGTTTTGCAGCTTTAGGGGAAAGGGTGGATTCCGTTGTGGTTGAACCGGGGGCACCAGGGGCTAACGTAAAACCCCTCTTCTCGCTTGGATGGGTGGGGGACCACTCCGAACCCCCCCCCCGGTTCTGGAAATCAAAATTAAACTCTGTTGGGGGATCCCGCGGGATATCTATGAAGATGAATTCCTTCTCCTCCCCCCTTGGTGGGGACTCTGGACCCCCCTCCCCTCCCCCTCGGGCTAAACGGGTGGGGGAGAACCCTAACGCTGAATTTGTGTTCGCGCCGTCGGCGCCCTGACTTCCTGGGACCCGGCTCCGGAGCTGGTCCACGTGTCGCCGCCACAGTAGACCCGTGTTGGTCTCCACGCGGTACGACATGGGGCCGGTCTGTTCCACGACCACCCCCGGTACCCAGGCTGGCCCCGCGCTGGCGTAGTTCCTGCAATGCACCGGGGCACCCACGCTGAAAATCTTGGTGGCCTCTACCCCTATGTTCCTCCCCTTATCCTCAACTCTCGTGGGGTCTAGCCTAGTGAGTATGGTGGTTAGTTTCCTGCGCATGAGAAGCTCCGCAGGGGAGTAGCCTGACGCTAGCGGGGTCACCCTGTACCCTAGCAGAAACTGACACACTTGCAGGTTGAGGTCCCCGGGGCCCATGCGCCGCAGCGCGTCCTTCGTGGTGCGTACGAGGCACTCCACTTGGCCATTGGTGGCCGGATGGAAAGGGGCGGAGGTGATATGCCGTATGGCGTTGATCTCTGTGAATGCCCTGAACTCAGCGGACGTGAAGCAACTGGCGTTATCGCTAATTAGAGTGTTGGGTATGCCGAACGTGGAAAAAATCCTCCGCAAATGCTTAATTGTCGCGGCTGAGGAGGTGCTCGTGACTGGGATGACCTCCAACCACTTGGAGAAAGCGTCCACCACAAGGAGAAACAGGGTTCCTCGGAACGGGCCCGTGAAATCTATGTGCAGCCGGGACCACAGCCCCTTAGCCGCGTCCCATTCCCTATGGGGAAGGCGGGCCTCCTCCGGTCTGGAGCATTGGCAGCTCTCGCAAGTGCCGACCATGTGCTCGATGTCGGCGTCTAACTGGGGCCACCAGAAGTAACTCCGGGCCAGCGCTTTGGAGCGCACAATTCCGGGGTGGCTGACGTGCAGCAGTTTAAGCACCCGCGGTCGAAGGGATGTAGGGATCACCACCCGCTGCCCCCACAAGAGGCACCCCCTCTCTAGGGACAGTTCCAGCTTCTTCCTAAAAAATGGGGCGAATTCCTCTGCTGGGGAAGACGCCGGCCACCCTTTCTGTACCCAGGAGCAAACCGCCGCCAACGTCTTGTCCTTCCTTGTCGCTGTGGCAATGTCGGCGGGCACTACAGGGGGCGAATCCAGCACCTCTATCATGAGAACCTGATGATCTCGCTCCCCCTTGCTCACCTGGCTGGGCGTTAGGGGGAGGGGGGACCTCGATAGAGCGCCCGCATGGCTGATTTCTTTCCCGGGCCGGTACACCAACGCGTGCTGGTAGGCATTGAGAAAAATGGCCCACCTAAGCATTCTCGGGGACAGGATCTGTGGCGTGGGTTTATCTGCGGTAAAAATGCCTAGTAGGGGCTTGTGGTCAGTCACGATGGTGAAGGGGCGGCCATACAGAAAATTGTGAAATTTTTTGGTCCCCGCAACTATCGCCAGCGCCTCCCTGTCTGTCTGGGCGTAGTTTCTCTCCGCTTGGGACTGGGACCTGGAGTAAAACGCTATTGGGGCCTCCCTCCCGTGTTCCAACACGTGGCATAACACTGTCCCCACCCCCACCGGGGATGCATCACAGATCAGTACCACCGGCCGTTTGGGGTCGAAATGGGTCAGAATGGCGTCAGACGCCAGGAGTTGTTTCAGTTCCGTGAATGCCCTCTCCTGGTCATCGCCCCACTTCCATGCCGCATCTTTCTTGAGCAACTTGTGAAGCGGCTCAGCCACCGCAGCCTTCCGTGGAAGGAAGGAGTGGTAGAAATTTAAGAGCCCTAGGAACGACTGCAACTCGGGCTTGGATGTGGGGCGGGGAGCTTTCTTGATGGCGGCCACCTTGGATTTGGACGGTTTGATCCCCTCGGGTGTTACTCGGAACCCTAAGAACTCAACCTCCTTCGCGAAGAAGACGCATTTGTCTTTTCGCAACCTCAACCCCGCCCGTTCGAACGCCACCAGGACCTTGTTTAGCCTTTCAGCCAACTCAACCTCACTCCCCCCCGTTATCAATACGTCATCAAAGTAAGGTAAAACGCCGTCCAGCCCTTTGAGGAGGCGTTCCACGAGCGACTGGAAAATTCCAGGCGCCGAGTTCACGCCGAATTGGAGGCGCGTCACCTGGAACGCCCCCTTATGCGTGATTATGGTCTGTGCGGCAGCTGCGGCAGGGGTTACCATGAGTTGCTGATAGGCCTGTGCCAGGTCGAGCTTAGCAAAACACTTTCCCCCATGTAACCTGGCTAGCAAATGGCTGACCACCGGCACCGGGTACGCATTAGGGCGGATTGCCTTATTAATGGTGCACTTATAATCGGCGCAAATGCGAACCTCCCCATTGGCCTTCAATGCTGTGACAATTGGAGTTTCCCACTCCGCGGAATCAACAGGAACAAGAATCCCCTGGCCCACTAATTTGTCCATTTCCGCCTCTATTTTGTCCTTGAGCGCAAAAGGCACCCGGCGCGGTTTGAGTCTGATTGGGCGGACCTCCGGGTCCAGGTCGAACGTTACTGGGGGTCCATTGAATTTCCCAAGTCCCTTCTTGAAGACTTCGGGGTGCGCGTCGCACACCTCCTGTATCGGGTCAGGCCCAACGGCGTGCACCCCCCCAATGAACAGACCCAGGGGCTGAAACCATTGAGTCCCGAGGAGGCTGCAATTACCCCCCTTAAGAACGACTAGGGGGAGTTCCGTGGCGTGCCGCTTGTACTGAACCTGGAAATTCCCAACCCCCAACACCAGGATACTGTTCCCTTGCACGTCCCGAAGCGTGGACCTCAACGCTTTGAGCTTGGGCCGTACGCGGGGGGCAATTCTCAAAAACTCCCTCTGGGAAATGATCTAGTAAGAGGAGCCAGAGTCAATCTCCATCCTAACAGGGGCCCCTTGCACCAGTACTCAACAAAGTAACGGGGGTGTCCCATGGACACGCTGAAAACCGGGGCGGCGGCGTCGCTGTCGTCGGAGATGCGGCCCACGCCATCCGGCTGCCTCGTGGGCCGGGCGCCATCCTTCGGTCTCGTCGAGCGGTCTGGCCTCACTGAGCGGTCAGGTGAGCTCCTCCGGTCCCTCGCTGGGCGGTCGGGCGAGCTCCTCCGGTCCTTGCGCCGTTGTCCGCAGACTTTGGCTATGTGCCCGCGTCGCCCGCAGTTGTGGCACTCGGCCTTTCTGAACGGGCACCTGGCACGGTCGTGAGCCGCCCCGCAGCCGTCGCAACGCGGGCCCTCCTTCCGGACCCTCCGGACGTCCTCGTCGTCGCTGCTTTCGGCGGACGATTTCGAAATTCGCCGGGCTGCGTGCACCGAACTCTCTGCTTTGTCGGCCTTCGGCCACCAGTCCTGGAGCTCTTGCACCCCGGCCTTCGTGGCTTCTGCGGCCTGTGCCGCTTTCAGGACCTCTTGCAACGTGGGGGGGGCGGCTCCTGCTTCATCAGCGTGCGCTGAATCTCGGCGTCCTTCAGGCCGCATAGCACGCAGTCCCTGAGGGTGACTTCCAAATTCTCCCATTTGCATGGGCCGGCAGCCAGACGCAGGGCCGCTACGAAAGCGGCGACCGACTCACCAGGCGCTTGGACTCGCCTCCAAAACGCGCTCCGAGCGGGAAACATCGCTACCGCGGGCCGGAAATGGTCTCACAGCACCGTCAGGAGCTCCTTTGCCTTGAATTCAGCCGCCTTTTTGGGTGCGATGAGGTCAATCAATACCCTCTTGCCGTCGTGCCCGAGCATTTTGGTGAGGATGGCTCTCTTCTTCGCCTCGTCCGTCACCTCGAACTCCACCAGCGCGCCTTGGAAGTCCATTTCGAAGAGTTCCCAATCTTGCGGTTTCTTGATGTCGAAACCGGCGTATGTCTTGGTCCCGTGGGCAGCCATGATCCCACCTTTGTCGCCAACTTAGTGTATGGGACCGAAGACACCAGGACAGCCGAAGAGCTGGCTTAACACAACTTTATTACATGCTGGTCAGAGGGAACATGAGGTAATGGCGGACGAACAGCTCAATGTATACAGTGGCTATACATTTGAATGTGGCTCCTTGATAGCCTATTGGCTACAGGCTGCGTGACGTCATTGCAGGTCACGCCCTTCTTGTCCAGGTGAAGGTAGTGGCGGGAATCTTCCCGCGCTGTTGTTCTAGGTGAGTCTTGGACCAATGAGCTTGGACGCTCGCTATTGCCATCTAGTGGTCACTAGCTCGCGTCCTATTAAGGTTACAGTGATGCAGCTGGGGGTTACAATGTTACACATAGAAAAGGTTACATTGGATACACATGGATAGGTACATTGTTTAAAGGCACAGGCTTTAGGACACAACAGGCCACAAACTCCAAACTCTTCTACTCAGCACCTGGACCACCAATGAAATCAAATTATATTACTTCATCATATAAATACTTCCAAATTATTGTTTGAGCACAACTCCCTGATCTTTGTCTGCTTGCCTTGGCTGCTTCCATGATAGATTCAAGGTTTTGGTATTAATATACACAGCCATATATGACTTGAAATCTTGGGACCTGGTAGAGTGTCTCCTCCGATTAAATCCAGCCCAGTCCACCCTATCTTCTCAAGCATTACTGCAGGACGGAATGAGCTCCCGTCTTTATCCCAGCTCCTGCCAACATAGCAGTTTGAAAGCAAGAAATTGCAAGTAGATAAATAGGGACCACTTTGGTGGGAAGGTAACAGCGTTCCGTACGCTTCAGTGTCTAGTCATGCCTGCCACATGACCACAGAAACGTCTGCAGAAGCAGACAGTGCTGGCTCTTCAGCTTTGAAACAGAGATGAGCACTGCACCCTAGAGTCAGATATGACTGGCTTTCGAGCAAGGGAAACTTTTACCTTTACCTATAGACTCCCATTCCTTCACTCTCTTTCTCTCACGCAGACACACACAGAGAGCCTTTTACTAATCTCTTTCTCTCTCAAGCACACACAAATGTAGTGCCTTAGCCAGATTTATCACAATTTGCGCTGCTGCTTCTGGTGCGTGATGCAATCAGAACACACTGTGGGAGATCAGGTTGGGGCCAGGAATGGGGCAATGAGAAATCATCCCTCTGATGTGTTGTACTCTTTTGGCAACCCATGCTCTATCCATCCTGCTAAAGACCTTTTCTGCATGTGTAAGGAGACCTGTGGCTGAGAAAATGACCTTTCACAAATCACTTGCTCAGCCTATCACAGTAGTACTGCCCTGTTCATTAAAATTGCTCTCAAGAGCAGTGTTTCCCAACCTTTGGTTTTTGGACTTCAATTCCCAGACGCCTAAGTCAATTCCCCAAAGCACTGATCAGCCTTTCTACTGATTTAGGCTTCTGGGAATTAAAGTACCCTTGTGTAGCATGAGCCCCACATTGGGAACCACTGCTTTAGAGAGTATGGGAGAAAGGAATGGAGATGTGGGTTGGCTGAGGTGTTGGGAATTTTGGAGCCAGGAACTCTCATTGAAAACCACTTGCAAGCCATATATCATATGCATGCTCAGAGAAAAAGAGTCGTCACATGTACATTTCCACTCCATATTGCAAAACAAAACAAAAGGATGTACACACATGTGTATGTGTGGTTGTGTGCATGCATACAGAGAGAGCGGAATGCAAAAGCTAATATATGGTCATTGGGGCCCTTTGAATTGCTCAGAATGGATTTAAAGGAAATTCATCTAAACAAGCGCCTGGAAAGTCTGTGCGTATCAGCCACAAGGGGGCACGAGAACACCATCTGAGAGACATATTCAAATAAAGTTTAAGAGTACTGTACCAATTTTCTCTGCACAGTGTTGCAACAAATAATGCATAAACCCCAGCAGTACATTCCTGCTGCTTTTTAAAGAAAAAGTGATTGCATTTAAAATCACTCAAGCAAAAGAACTTGTATAGTTTCCTACAGGAGATGAAGTTTATTCTCACAACACTAATGTTTTCTTCATTTCATTGGACAGTTCTCATTAAGAAACCTATAGGCCATCTATTCCATAAAATATAATTACTTTTATGTACAATTTGCTTTCTTTCATCTGCATCGAGAAACTTGCTTGGAATTTCATAATTAAAATTGAAGTTTGTATGAATAAAAGAACTCACAAGAATGTAAGTCTTTAAAGGTCAAATTAGACAATATCATAGTACATGTTTCTACTCATCTCAGGAACTTGCATTTCAAAAAGCATTGCTTTTTGATTAATTGTAGGAGGGTAAAATAAAGGTAAAGTTTGCCCTTGCTCGAAAGCTAGTCGTATCCAACTCTAGGGCTCAGTCCTCATCTCTGTTTATAGCCAAAGAGCCAGTGCTGTCTGTGTCTGCAGACATTTCTGTGGACATGTGGCAGGCAGGCCTCAACACCGGAGTGCACTAAAGGCTGTTTACCTTCCCACTGAAGTGGTCACTTGCAATTTCTTGCTTTCAAATTGCTATGTTAGCAGGAGTTGGAACAGAGACAGGAGCTCACTCCATCATGCAGTCCCCGGGAATTAAACTCCAACCTTCCAGTGAGTGAGTTTGGTGTCTTAACCACTTGAGGCACCGCATAGGCTTAATTTGCTAGTTGGCTTGACCAAATTAGTATCTCTGAGAAAATTTGTCTTCCTTTTGGTTATGTCATGGTGGAAAGAAGGAGAGAAAAAGCAAGTGAGAAGGGGGAAATTCGACATGCCACATAAGAAAGGATTCTCTGAAGGAGTGTCAGATTATATATTTAGTGATATAGACTAAAATTCTTTCTTTCATTATCTTTTACTCTAGGTCTCAGTGGTGATGATTTCCTAGCGCTAGGCATGCGCAATGGCAGCATGGTGTACACCTACAACCTAGGATCAGGAACAGCTACTATTATTAGTGAACCACTAGATCTGACCCACGATATTCATGTTGTCAGTCTGGGCAAGTCTCTGCAGATTGGATGGATGAAGGTAACAATTGCTTCAAAGGGGCTGCTTACAAAGATGTTCTTCACCCCACAATAGCCTACAACAGTCACTGTCTGTTGTGTATGTAATTTAAGCGAACTGTGATTGAAAGCGAACATGTAGCCAAGTGAAATGTGAATGAATCGGATCTAGCGATCCTCCCTTTCCCCCTCCCTTCCCCCCCCTTATAAATACTCCTCTTGTGTAGATATCACGGGACTGCGTTCCCACCGTAGATGTACTTATTGTTTACTCATTACCCAATCAAGTGTTATCACCTGGCTGTTTACCTGCACTGACCAGTCATGTGGCTCCACGCCAGGTTTGAATCGTTATTGTTACAGATATAAGGAACATCGTTCCCCCATTGACCTCATGTTCAGATTGACTACACTGCAATAAAGATGTGTTTGGCCCCCTGACTGCTGCCTACTGCATATCAATCTGCAAACATCAAATTGGCAATGAAGGTGGGATAATGGCTTCCCACAGCATCACGCTACCTCCGTTCGACCTCAAGGAACCAAAAAAATGGACTCTGTACGAGCGCCAGTTCAAGCATGTGATGGCCGCCAAGCTGATTGAAGATGAGGATTAAATGCACTCTTGCCTCCTCACACAATGCGTCCTCCCCACGCTCGAGCTTGCAACGCACCTCCTGCTGCCCCGGGACATTGATATGGTCCCGCTCAAGGAGATCCTGGCCGTGCTGCAGAACCACCTTCAGCCAAAGGTGTCCACCTACCCAGCAAGAGTTGCCTTCCACAGGAGAGACCAGTGCCCGGGAGAGTCCGTGGCTGACTACGCCGCCGCCCTCAGGTTACCCGCTGCCTCTTGCCAGTGGGACAACCTGGAGGGATTGTCTGCTGTCCGGGATTCGGGACAAGGAAGCCCAGTGGAGGCTGATGGCCAGAGACCATCTCACGTTCAACTCTGTCCTGCAGGAGGCTCTGGTGGCTGAAGCAGCAAGGTCCGGGGTAAAAGCATTCAAGGTGAAGTCTGCCACACCTGGAGGGTCCGGGTCCGCTGTGCAGGCTGCCCAACTTCACCCCCACGCTTATCCAGCTCATCTCCATCTCTGGAGGCCTCTTCATCCTTGGGGTCCGGGACCAGCAACGATGATGATGACGTCCAGAAATTCCGGAGACAGCTGGCCAAGAAGCAGGCCAGCGAAAAGGCCCACCCCACCGCCGATGCGACAGCTGTGGAGCATCCTATGACTGGAAAAAGTGTCCCTTCCGGAAGGCCGAATGCCACCACTGTGGGTGCTGGGGCCACATTGCAAAGGTATGCAGGCATTGTCGGAAGCACGACCAGGAGCCATCTGAGTGCCCTCGAGGAAAAGGAGGGGCCATTGGGAAGATTTCCATGGAGGAGCCGACCGTGGGCCATGGGCCCAATGCACACTGATGCTTTTTTGTTGAGGTACTGTTGCATGGGGTCCCAGTTAGGATGGAGGCGGATTCGGGTTCATCCTACTCCATCGTGTCCCAGAAAGAGTTTCTGCGCATTCCCCCCAATGTGCGCCCAAAACTTAAGGCTCTCAAGACATCCTTGCGGGACGTGCAGGGCAACCTGATTCCTGTTTTGGGGGTGGGGGACTTCAGGGTCAAGTTCAAGGGCTTCACGGAGAAGTTGCCCCTAGTGGTTCTTAAGCAGGGGTCAAGCTGCCTTCTGGGGAGCCAGTGGTTTGCTCCCTTGGGAATTGAACTGTCCAGCATCAACACCATCGAGACTGACCCAGTGCGAGACGTGTACGATGCACACCCAGCAGTTTTCGAGAAGAGGCTCGGGAAGTATAGGGGGGGGGCAGTCTCCTTTGACCTGGATCCAGCAATTAGACCTATACGGCTCAAGCCATGAAGAGTACCCTTCGCCCTCAAAGACAAGATTGAGGCAGAACTGGACAAACTGGTGGGTCAGGATATTTTGGTTCCGGTGGACTCCGCAGAGTGGGAGACACCGATTGTTACTGCTATGAAATCCAATAGGGAAGTTAGGATTTGTGCTGATTACAAATGTAGAATTAACAAGGCCATTCGAACCAATGCCTACCCAGTGCCGGTAGTTAGCCATTTACTAGCCACTTTACACGGGGGTAAATGCTTTGCAAAATTAGATTTAGCGCAGGCTTATCAGCAGCTAATGGTCACACCTGCTGCAGCAGCTGCCCAGATGATCGTTACGCACAAGGGTGCATTTAAGGTGGCACACCTCCAGTTCAGCGTGAACTCAGCCCCTGGAATATTCCAATCTCTAGTGGAACGCCTTCTCAAGGGTCTCCCCGGGGTGCTCCCCTATTTTGATGATGTTTTGATCACAGCTGGGAGTGAGTCAGAACTAGCTAAGAGGTTGGACAGTCTTAATTGTGTTTGAGAAGGCGGGGTTGTGGCTGAAAAGAGATAAATGTGTGTTTCTTGCAATGGAAGTAGAGTTCCTAGGGTTCAAGATAACCCCCGAAGGAGTTAAGCCCTCCGACTCAAAGGTTGCCGCTGTTCGAAACACCCCTCGCCCTACCGCGAAACCAGAATTGCAGTCTTTCTTGGGACTCCTCAACTTCTATCATTCCTTCTTGCCAAGGAAAGCTTCCATAGTGGAGCCACTGCATCATCTTTTAAAGAAAGATGTGGTTGGTGGGGGGGGACAGTCAGGAAAGGGCCTTCAAAGAGTTAAAACAGCTCCTGTCATCAGAAGCGATCTTAACTCACTTCGACCCAAGAAAGCCCATGGTGTTAGTTTGCAATGTTTCACCAGTGGGGGTGGGGGCAGTGCTGTGCCACATGTTGGAAAATGGGTGGGAAGCCCCAGTTGCCTTTTATTCAAGGTCCCTTTCGAAAGCAGAGTGCAATTACATGCAAACAGACAGGGAGGCGCTTGCGATAGTCGCTGGGACCAAAAAGTTCCACGATTTCCTCTATGGTCGGGAGTTCACTATTGTAACCAACCACAATCCACTGTTGGGAATTTTTACCATGTGCAAGCCCACACCCTAGATTCTGTCCCCTAGAATGCTTCGGTGGGCAATATTCCTAAATGCTTACCAGTTTACACTTGTCCACTGCCCGGGCAATGAGATCAGCCATGCTGATGCGCTTTCCTGGTCTCCCCTACCTGAGTTAGGGGAACCCAAGTGCGAGGTTGAGCAGGATCATCAGGTATTGCTGATCGAGTCCCTCGACTCGCCCCCAATTGTGCCCACAGATCTCGCCAAGGCTACAGCAAAGGACATGGTTCTGTCCCTGGTTGTTTCATGGATAAAGAAGGGGTGGCCTATGACTCCTCTGGCTGAGGAGTTCAAAGCATATTTTTGAAAGAGGTTTGAACTTTTTATAGAGAGGGGCTGCCTCCTGTGGGGCCAGAGGGTGGTCATCCCTGAGGTATTGTGTTCAAAGGTACTCAGACTGCTACACATTAGCTACCCGGGAATCATGCGCTCAAAGGCTTTGGCCAGGAGCTATTTCTGGCGGCCCCAGATAGACGCAGATATTGAGCAGTTGGTGGGCACTTGTAAGAGTTGCCAGAGTTCTCGACCCAAAGAGTCCTGACTTCCTTCCAGAGAATGGGACACAGCCTGCGGACCATGGTCTCGATTACACATCGACTTCGCTGGGCCATTCAGGGGCACACTCTTTTTGCTAGTGGTCGACTCCTTTTTGAAATGGTTGGAGGTTATTCCAATGCCTAACACTTCCTTGGCCACAAGCATTAAGCAATTGCGGAGGCTATTCAGTTGTTTTGGTTTACCCAATGTGCTTGTCTCCGACAACGCCAGTACTTTCACTTCTGTCAAATTCCAGGCATTCCTCGAGAGGAATGCGATTCGACACATCACCTCTGCCCCATTTCACCCCGCAACGAATGGCCAGGTTGAGCACCAAGTGCGAACTACTAACGAGGCACTTCGGCAAATGGGCCATGGGAATTTAGAGTTACAATTGTGCCAGTTCCTCCTTTGCTACAGGGTAACCCCCCTGGCATCTGGACTATCGCCAGCCGAGCTCCTGATACGCAGAAGGCCAGTCTTGCTTTTCGACCAGCTGGATACAACCAGGGTGGAGGATAAGTGGAGGAATGTTGAAATTGTGCACACCAAGGTATTTGCAGCTGGGGACCCAGTATATTGCAGGAATTATGCAGCTGCCGGCCCAACATGGGTCCCAGGGATTGTGGTCGAGCAAACACGACCAGTGTCCTACCATGTAGAGACAAATACGGGGCTACTGTGGTGGCAACACGCCAACCAGCTCAGGTGTCAGGTCATGGATTTCCAGGGAGATGAAGGTTTGGGCAATTCAACATTAGGGTTCTCCCCCACCTGCTTATCCCAAGGGGGAGACACGGCAGACAGCCCACCAAGGGAATCGAATCCCTGTCTCATTCATCCTTTGCAAACAGGCTGGGAGGAGTATGAATGCCCAGACCCTGACAGTTTAGATTTTGAGTTTCAGGACTGGGAGTTTGCAGAGTGTTCCCCCACTCGTCCAAGAGAGAAGTGGGGCCTTGATTTCTCCCCAGCAAACCCCCCCCCCCGGTCCTCTGGTATTCGAGTCTACCTCTACTCCCAAACAAACGAGGCAATTTTTGGTTGAGTTGCCCCCTACTCAGAGTAACAGGTGGGAATTTCCTTTAGGTTTTTCTCCATCCTTCCAGGTTTTGATTTAGAGCGATCCCCTGCTCCAGCTGAAACAAAACGGGGTTTTGATTTGAGCTATCCCCTCCCGGGTTTCTTTTCTGAATCGGGCCAGTGCTCCCAACATGCCACTAGCGCTACTCGCCTTCCCGCTGCGGAACGGGAGTCTGCAGAACCCAAACCACCCAGTTCCTCCGAGTTCAGCCATGCAGCTGTGCAGCCCAAATGAACATGCAGGCCACCACAATGGTTGAGGGACTTTGTCCCATCCTAAGGGGGAGTGATGTTGTGTATGTAACTTAAGCGAACTGTGATTGAAAGCAAACATGTAACCAAGTGAAATGTGAATGAATCCGATCTAGCGATCCTCCATTTCCCCCTCCCTTTTCCCCCTTATGAATACTCCTCTTGTGTAGATATCATGGGACTGTGTTTCCGCCGTAGATGTACCTATTGTTTACTCATTACCCAATCAAGTATTATCACCTGGCTGTTTACCTGCACTGACCAATCATGTGGCTCTGCGCCAGGTTTGAATTGTTACTGTTACAGATATAAGGAGCATCGCTCCGCCATTGACCTCATGTTCAGATTGACTACACTGCAATAAAGATGTATTTGGCCCCCTGACTGCTGCCTACTGCGTATCAATCTGCAAACATCAAACTGTCTCACAAGCTAACCTCTCTCATAGAACTGTTATGAAGATAAAATAAAAAGGGACAAGAACAGTTGATGCCAACTTGAATTTGCAAGGGATTAAAGAAATGATGTCAGGGAGAGGGTTCCAGGCAGTTCTGATGAAGGCAGCATCATTTGAGGGCTCCCTCCTTCACCCACTATTCTACACACCAAAGGCACAGTTTGAGAGAGATTTATACAAAAAGGTGAGAACAAGAATCCAAAGGACAAGAATTCTGTTGAGTGAACATTCCTGTAAATGTTCCCCTCCGTGCAACAGATTTCCCTTCACATTCCTTGTTGTGAACCAGTTTCACGGTTGATCACACAACCAGCTGCTTGCCACATGGCACAACAGGGCAACAGGCAATGGGGGTTGTGTGATATCCCCTGTGCATGCAGTTTTTCTGGATAACATTCTGACCAAGACATTTAAAAAGAGCAGTCTGCCCAAAGGACTGCAATACATCCTGGCATTCCTTCTTTAAAAATCTCTTTGCTAGATGTGGTATCGCTAACTTCCACGCAAAAAAGAGCCCGAGTCGCAAGAGGATTCTGGAAGTTATCTACCTGCTTCTACTACAGTGGAACCTAGGTTAACAAACGGCTCGGGTAACATAAAAATTGCATAACAAAAGGAAATCCATGGAAAATAGTGGTTCAACTAATTAATTGGTTTTCAATGCATTCCTACGGGAAACCACGTTTTGGTTAAAGTATTTTGGTTTTCAATACATTCCTACGTGAAATTGCATTCAATGCATTCCTATGGGAAATTTGGTTAAAGTGATTTTTGCTGTAAGAAACATCCCAGAGAACACATTAATTATGTTAACTGAGGTACCACTGTACAGTTACCATATAAACTGGGGTTGGAAACTCAAGGCCTTTCAGCTGGACTGAAACTGCCATCCGCCTTAGCCAGGAGGGCCAGTTGTGAAAGAGAATGAGAAATTCAGTCCATGTGTAGAGCCACAAGTTCCTGCTTGATTACCTACTCTACCTCTAGAAGGGCTTTTCTGTGTGCTGCCACCCACAGTGGTACAACAGGATAGCTACCACAGAAAGAACTCTCTCAGTTACCCCATGCTTTGTGGAATATTTTTCTAAACAAAGTCATCATCCTTCCAGGTAGCATTTTGATACCAGGCTAAGATCTTCATCTTCCAGCCTTCACCCCTCAATTTGTGTATCTTCATTGCTTAAATATTGTTGTTGGTTTTAACATTTCAATATTTTAACACTTTACAACCCTGTAGCCAATTCCTTTTTACTGTGAAATGTGTGATTTTATTGATTGTTTTATGTTTATATATTTTTAAAAACTCTTTTTCATATGCATTGCCATTTCAGCAGCAAACAAACATTATTTTAAAATAAATAAATAAGATAATTTATTCTACAATTTTTATGCTCTGGAATCTTAAGAGCAATATATATTCATTTTTATCCTCATCCAAAGTGCTGCATGCTAAAGTCTGTGTATAAATTTACTAAAAGACCCTGGTTTTAAAAAGCAAATCCACCTACATCTATCCCTTCCATATCCCATGCTCTTTTCAATATGATTTTGAAAGTCTGGGGAGCACAAAGATAATGTAATTCTTTTTTTAAAAAATAGAGATGGTGAGGGATCAAAATACTTTAGCATCTCAGTATAAACCAAAAAGCCCTTTGGATCAGCTCTGAAACTGAAGTGAATTAAAACTCCAGCACAAGCTATGTCTTGCAAGCATCCCTCTCCCACCATCTCATCCCATTATTAAATGCATGTTTCAGGGAATGAGAATTTTTTAGGACTATAGATCCCATAATTCTCCATTCTCGGAGTTCTAGCTGACAGACCCACACCAACAAACATTGAAATAAGTCTCATCTGGAGAAAAGGCCAAGCTGTGAAACAGGGGTTCTCAACATTTTTCAGCAGTGGGTCGGACCACGCCCCCTCAGACAGCTGAGCAGGCTAGGCTGGTGATTCCCCCTGCCATAAACACTGCCATAAAAGCCATCCGCGGCTGTTGTAAACACATTTGCAATGGCCATAAATGAGTCTGTGGTCGATTCCGGCACTGGCGACTGTGGCGGGGGTGGCTGGAGCAAGGTCAGGGGCTGGATTATTTGGTGCCACAGGCCGTAGGATGCCAACCCCTTCTATGGTGGCTTCATGATCTAGCATAGACCTAGCATTGCCTAAGTTTCCTCCTCAGAAAAGAAGCTCTTAGCTAACAGTCCCATATCTAAATGTTTCCTTGTTTGTCTCTCTTGGGAGGCATCCAGGAACACAGGGATAAGACAATTTACTGTTTGAATAACATTTCCCCCTTTTTTTTTCATTTGCTTGCTTGCTTGAAAGGTGGATGATCATAAAAACAAAACGACAAGGTCTCCCGGAAAGTTGGTCGGACTCAATGTGTTCAGTCAGTTTTATGTAGGAGGTTACATAGAGTACATCCCAGAACTCTTACCTAATGGAGCCCATTTTAAGAATGGTTTTCAGGGTAAGTAAACATATCTTTTGTGTTGCATCGTTTTGCCTGTAGTGCCATTGTATTGATAATCAACACAAGTTTTTTTTAAATAGGAGTTATTGTCGTGGCAGGCTGCTATCGGCTATTAGAATCCACTCAGCATCTGTTTATGCAGCACTATTTTTTATTTTTATTTTTATTTTTTATTTTTAAAAATACCACACAGCCTCATGCCGAAACAACCTGAGGTGGCTTTCAGTCAAATAAAAGGGAATGTTCTAAAATATATAAATGAGTCAAACAACAGTGAAATAGAAGTATTCATAAATATAAAATGTTTGAAGCAACTCGAAAACCTAAAATGACATACGTCGGCTCAGAGGGGTTAAATGGAGGAGCTTCTTTTACTCTGGTAAATATTGGCTGAACTCCTGTTGTGCAGTTACTGATAATTGAGGGCAAATTGCTGCTGATTAAAGGCAAATAGAAATGTAGTGAAAGATATTTTGTTAAACAGAGAGAAATTAGTATTCTTTGATATACTTGACTATTTTGTTTATGTTTGTTCAGTACATTTTTCTGTCTTTGGCCATTTTTTAGGTAACCTTCAAACTAACTGTAAAGTCCAGCATCACCTTCCTTCCCATGACGGCCCTACTGTCATTTGGAAGGTGCCACATTCTGCTTTGAATGTCCTCATATGTTCTCAAGAGAGAATGGAACTAATCAAGTACACTTCTATTTGTTATCAGATTTTAGCAGCAAGAGGACCAGAAGGAAATATGTTGCACAAAAGTTTGCTAGTTTTTCAGAGTTGAACAACCTGGGATACATACGCAGCCTGTCCAACATAGGTCCTAGGCATGTGTGAAGGTATCACAGAGGCTTGCAGAGAAACATGAGACATATTGAATTCATACAGAATGCAGCAACCAATAGCATTCAGGGAAAACAACCTGCACAAGTGTCTGTCACATGATTCTGAGACATAAGCACATTTGCCAGGTTGTGCCAATATGTAGACAAATGATTTTGTAAGATGTTTTGAGCTCAGAATCAGGTACGTGACAACAAAATGCCTCAGGTTTGAAGGCTATATGTGTGCAAATCATACTGTTCATCTTCTCAAATCCACACAGCATGCATATATCTAATTATGCATTACAGTATGAGACAGTTCAGCATCAATGCACAATATTCATTTTTGCACCAACATACTTAGACATTAACATCTTTGTTGGACTAATAAGGAATGGGCATCCTCTGCATCTAAAGGGTTTTATGACTGGGGGTTGGTATTTTTATTTGCTTCCTACGAGTTTTATATGAAAATATTTTAACTGCAGTGGCTCAAGTGGCTAAGACACTGACTGGAAGGCAGGAGGTCAGCAGTTCAATTCCCGAGTACTGCAGGATGGAATGAGCTCCCGTCTTTGTCCCAACTCCTGCCAACCTAGCAGTTCGAAAGCAAGAAATTGCAAGTAAATAAACAGGGACCACTTCGGTGGGAAAGGAAACAGCGTTCCGTGCACTCCGGTGTCTAGTCATGCCTGCCACATGACCACGGAAACATTTGCAGAAGCAAACAATGCTGGCTCTTTGGCTTTGAAACAGAGATGAGCACTGAACCCTAGAGTCGGATACAACTGGCTTTTGAGCAAGGGAAACCTTTACCTTTACTATTTTAACTAAATAAACTGTACATGCTTTGGTACTTACTTCTAAATGTGATCTACTGAAAGTGACCTTGCTATTGTAGTAAAACTATGGAAATTCATTTGTATTTTCCTTTGTTTTTGTTTCAGGAAAAGTTCGGTTTCACTTACCAGTGATAACTTTCGTTCTTCGAGTATATAGTTTGTGAATACACACTCATGGGTTATGCGCCTGCGCAGAACGGCCGATCGGAGGCTTGAAAAGCTATTGGTCAAAAGTTTTGGCGGTAAGACCGCCCACCGTACCGCCCACCCTGAGGCGCCCGCATGCCATTTTACCTCAGTTCCATACTTAAGCCAAGCACAGGATAAACCAATTGATCTCATCCGTGCAGCTCAAGAGGGGAGGCAGGGTGGGTAGTGTGTATTCACAAACTATATACTCGAAGAACGAAAGTTATCACTGGTAAGTGAAACCGAACTTTCTCCTTCATATAGTTTGTGAATCCACACTCATGGGAGATTAGCAAGCTCACACTTACTTGGTCGGTGGGCAGTCGGATGAGATGATCCCACGATGAAGATGATGACGGTCAGGCAGGGTGAACTGTCAAAGGCGATGGGCCCGGAGCCCCCGAGTGAGGACGACACGGCCAAGCCTGGCGTCCGCAGTGGCTCTGGTGTCCACCCTGTAGTGCTGGACAAATGTAGAAGGTCTGGACCAGGTGGCAGCCTTACAGATGTCCTCAAGTGGTGTACCCTCCAGAAAGGCCATGGATGTTGCAACCGCTCTGGTAGAGTGCGCCCTGACATGCGGTGGAGGGGGCAGCGATGCCGACTCGTAGGCCAAGTAGATGGTAGAGGTGATCCATTTGGAGAACCGCTGCGCAGAGATGGGTTCACCTTTGGACTTGCCCCCATACGCCACGAAAAGGCGTTGCGACTTCCTGAACTCCCTTGTCCTGCTGGTGTAAAACAATAAAGCCCGTTTGACATCCAGCGTGTGCCAAGTCCTTTCTTGGGCGTTAGCGGGGTTCTGGAAGAATGTTGGCAAGGAGATAGTCTGTGCCATATGAAACTGGGAGACCACCTTGGGGAGGAAGGTGATGTCCGGTTGGAGCACCACACGGTCATTGAAGAACTGGAGGAAGGGTGCGTCCGCCCGCAGGGCGACCAGCTCACCAGCTCGCCGAGCAGACGTGATGGCCACAAGAAAAGCCGTCTTCCACGTGAGGAGACGAGCATCCGCGGTAGCCATGGGCTCGAAAGGAGTCCTGGTGAGCGTGTTAAGGACGGTAGAGAGTGACCATTGGGCCGTCGGAGACCTGACCGGCGGGAAGGCGTTCCGCAATCCCTTGAGGAAGCGTTTCACCGTTTGGTCGCGGAAAGCGCTAGAAGCGGGCGATCCAGCTGGAGAGTGAGCCACCACCGCAGCGAGGTGTACTCGGATGGAGGCGATGCTGAGGCCAGACTCCGCCAGATGGAGGAGGTAGGTCAAGACGTCCTGCAGTTCCACCTGCGAGAGGGGGGTCCGCTGAGCTGCCAGGAAAGCACAGAAGCGTCTGTATTTGAAAGCGTAGGACTTCCTTGTGGAAGGGCGCCTGGCTAGTTCCAGGATCCTGGACAGTCTGGGGTTATTCTCCACACGGTGAGGTGGAGGCTGGGCAGGTCCGAGTGGTGGAGCTGGCCCTGCTCCATTTGGAGGAGCGTCGGTGACTCCGGTAGCGTGCAATACTGAGATGACATGCGCAACAGCAGCGGAAACCATGGTTGGCGAGGCCATGCTGGGGCCACCAGGATGGCTCTGGTCCTGTGCTGAAGCATTCTGGTGAGGACCTTCTGGACCAGGGGAAACGGAGGAAAAGTGTAGAAATAGTCCTGATCCCACCGTTTCATGAAGGCATCGCCCTCGGAGTTGACACCGATGCCCGCCCTGGAACAGTACCTGTGGCATTTCGTGTTGGACTCCGATGCGAAGAGGTCGATGTTCGGAGTCCCCCAGGCCTCGCAAAGCGACTGGAACACCTCGTCGTTCAGTTCCCATTCGTGGGTCGTCGAGGTGAGGCGGCTGAGATGGTCGGCCAGGACATTCAGCTTGCCCTGAATGTGCACTCCAATCGGGAAAATGTGCCTCTCCAGGCACCACTCCCAGAGTTGCACAGCGAGGTAAAGAAGGGTGGTGGATCGTGTTCCTCCCTGCTTGTTCAGGTACGCCACAGCCGTGGTGTTGTCCGAGGCCACTTGGAGCGCCTTGCCCAAGAGCAAGCTCTCGAAGGAATGGAGGGCCTTCCAAATGGCCAGTAGCTCCAAGTAGTTGATATGGTGCACCATCTCCTGAGGCGACCAAGGGTTGTTGACCGTGAGAGTCCTGCAGGCAGCCCCCCAGCCGAGGTTGCTTGCGTCAGTCAATATTTGCAACGAGGGTTGCGGGGGTAAAAACTCTTCCCCGTTGTCACGTTGAGTGGTGTTGTCCACCACACCAGCTGGTCCCTCAGCTCCGGGGATGGAGTCAGCCGTTTGGACTGACTCTCCCGGAGCGCATCGAATTCGTGCAGGAGCCACGACTGTAGGGACCGGAACTTTAACTTGGCGTGAGGGACCACAGCCGTCGTTGAGGCCATAAGGCCTAGCAGTCTTTGAGCCTTTTCCGCCCGGATGCACGGTTTGGTGCGTAGGTCGTTCACTCCCTGCGCGATGTCCTGCAAGCGCTTCTGGGGTGCAAAGGCTCTGGTGGCAAGCGAGTCGAGTACCGCTCCAATGTACTCGACGTGTTGAGAGGGGATCAACTTCGATTTGGTGAAGTTGATCCTGAGGCCGAGACTCTCCATGAGGTGGGCCGTGAACTGCGTGTCCCGAATGGCCGACGAGCTGGTGGGGGATACAATCAACCAGTCGTCGATGTATGGGAAGACCCTGATTCCCCGCTGGCGAAGGAAGGCGGCCACCGGAGCCATGCATTTGGTGAAGACTCGCGGTGCCGTGGCCAGACCGAACGGTAGACATCGGTACTGGTAAACCGAATCGCCGATGCAGAATCGAAGGAACCTTCGGTGCTCCTCGAGGATGGAGACATGGAAGTAAGCGTCCTTGAGGTCTATGACTGTGAACCAGTCCCCTTTGTTGATGAGGGGAAGGACGGTCTGCAGGGTCACCATCCGGAACTTCCTGGTGTGGATGCATTTGTTGAGGCGGCGCAGGTCCAGGATCGGGCGAAGTCCTCCGTCCTTCTTCTGGACCACGAAGTACCTCGAGCAGAAGCCGTTGTCCCAATCGGGCGGGGCCACCCGCTCGATGGCTCCCTTGGACAGAAGAGTTGATATTTCTTCATCCAAATGGGGGGACGAGGTGGTGAAACGATGTCTTCCTACCCGAGGCGCCCGCACGAACTCGATGGCGTAGCTAGAGGACAAGATCCTTAAGACCCACCGGTCGTCCGTGATGCCCGACCATACCTGGAGGAAGTTCCAGAGGGGGAGGTATGGGAGATGGAGCGCGAGAGACTCGGCCGTCGCAGCTTCAAACGCGCGACTTGGACTTAGCGTCCGAACGCTTGCCGTGCCCGTAGGGCTGGTAGCGCGGCTTGTGCTGGCGTCATTGTTTGTAAGAGCCAGACCTGGGCTGCTCCACGGGGCCACCCTGTTGTTGCGGGTTTCCCTGGTAGCGCCGCGTGAAGGGCTGGAACCTCGGCCTGGCAGGCGGAGCCGGCGTGGTAAGCCCCAGAAACTTGGCGGTGGAGTTGGTCTGCCGCATTTCATTGAGGACCTTGTCCGTGTCCTGCCCAAAAAGGCCTTGCCCGTCGAAAGGAAACTCCTCGATGAGCTTCTTCATAGCGTCATCGAGGGAGGTGCCCCTAAGCCAGGCGTGGCGACGGAGCAGGATCGCAGACGACATGTCCTTCGCCGCATAGTCATTTATATGCCTGGCAGTTCGCATCTGTTGCTCCACCAGGAAATCGCCCTCGGATGCCAGCGCGTCGATCCGTTTCTGGGCGTCGGCAGGTAACGTCGCCGTCTCGGCCTTCACCCGCTCCCAGAGGTGAGACTGGTACAGGCCCATGGCAGCCAAGTAGTTGGCGGCGCGGAGGAAGAGGGAACCGGTGGCGTAGAATTTGCGGCCCACCGCGTCCAGCTTCTTCCCTTCCGGGGTCGACGGCACCGGGAACCCGCTGGTGGCCGTCCTGTGTTGGAAGGCCTTGACCACCAGGGAATTCGGCAGGGGGTGCGCCTGCAGGAACTCGACGTTCTCGTCCAGGACTCTATACATGCCGTCGAGCCTGGACGAAACGGAGTGCGCTGACACCGGCTTCCTCCACGTCGCCTTCGCCGACGTCAGCATGGACGGAAGCATGGTGATATGGACCGGCCGTACCGCACGCCTGTCCAGTTTTGCGGTCATTTGGTCCTCACCTTCCAGTGGCGGCTGCTCCACCTTCAGGTTCAACGCGGTCCCCAGGCGCGTCAGCATGGCCGTGAGCGAGCGTTGATCCTCACCACGTGGTGGGTCAACCACGCCGATGGCCTGGCCCGGCGTCTGTTCGGCGTCAACGTCTCCCTCGTCCTCCTCTGAAGAGGCGCTGGAGTCATCGGAGGACGAGAGAGGAACTCTTGCATCCACGTCAGGACCGCGCCAGTACGGCCTGGGCGGGCCGGCGGGATGGGAGTCCACCGCTTCGACGTCTGGACCAACCCGCGACGATGTGGGTGGGCCAGCGGAGCGGACACTCGACCCTCGGGAGGTCGGAAGGGCCACAGCAGGGCCAGCATCCCTGGGGCTTGCGGTGGTCGGTACCGGAGCCGCAGAGGCCGCAGGCATGGAGGTCTTAAACTGGTTGGCAAAAGTCTGAGCCATGACCTCAAACATCCCCTTCAGGAACTCCATCTGGGATGGGTCCCCCACCGTTGGGAGCGACGAAACGGTGGCCGACGAAACGGTGGCTGGCAGAGTCGGCGACGAAACGGTGGCCGGCAGGATCGGCGACGAAATGGTGGCCGGCATGGTGATCGCCGCGTCGTCGAGCATCGGAGCCCTGGGCCTTGGGGAGACGGAAGCCTGCCTCATAGGTGAGCGGGCCCTCCCACGAGGCGGTGACGGGAGTACCTGAAGTGGGCGAGCTGGAGCCCCAGCCCTGCGTCCTTTTTCAGGCGAACCCAAGGAGGACCATCCTCCCCAGATGGAAGACCCAGGAGACGGACATCTCACGACCGAGTATGGTGGCAAGGGTCCCGGAGACACAGGGGTGTGCGGAGTAGGCGGGAGCGATCGCCTCTTCTCCGTCCCGCGCTTCTTTTTCTTGTCTCCGTTCTTGTCCCTCTTCTTCTTCTTCTTGATGGTAGCGGAAGAAGAGGCCGAAGGAGGCGGAGGCTGAGAGACGCTAGCCGAGGTAGAAGCGGCCGGAACGGGAGCCAGAGAGAGTTCCATCAGGTGCGCTTTGAGCCGGTAGCTCCGGTTTTGCACGGCCAGCCGGGTGAATTTCTTGCAGTGGGGGCAAGACTGGCTCTGATGAGACTCTCCGAGGCAGAAAAGGCAGAGGCTATGCCCGTCGGAAGCCGGAAACTTTTTCAGGCAAGCCGAGCACTGTTTGAAGGCCGCGGCCATCAAAGAAAAATTCTTCCAACGGAAGTTTCTGGAACGCGGTTACCCCAAAGGGCTGGCCAGCCGCCACCCCCTTGAGGGGGGAAACGGTGACCGAAGCGAGTAGGTAACTGAGTCCACCAGAAGGAAGAAACAGCACCGGGGTGGCGATCCTGCCCGAAGGACAAGATCACTGAGAAAAAATTTTAATTTGCCAAAAGACTTTCCCTCAGAAGGGCGAAAAAATTGAGGAAGCTCTCAACGATCGTCCTGCTGCTACGGCGGAAAGAAGAGAACTGAGGTAAAATGGCGCGCGGGCGCCTCAGGGTGGGCGGTACAGTGGGCGGTCTTACCGCCAAAACTTTTGACCAATAGCTTTTCAAGCCTCCGATCGGCCGTTCTGCGCAGGCGCATAACCCATGAGTGTGGATTCACAAACTATACGAAGGAGAACTAGGGGTTGGCTGACTGATAGACTACTGGGTTATCTGCAGTAGATCTGCAAGGATGTCTGATTGTCAGTGCTGTGACAAAAGGAAATGACACAGCAAGAAAACCTAGCTCTAGTAGAGCATGGCTAGCCTTTTGTTAATCTCTCACAGACAAACTCTATATTACAGGTCACCCAATATTCAAAGAGTATATTCCTTAACTACTGAAAATGGCTGATGTTCATTTCAGAAACTTTTCATGCCTCCTACAGTTTTCAAATTGGTTTTGTTTTGTTTGTGCTTAGTCATCAGGAAGCAAGCAAAAGTTCTCTTTACAAATACAATTACTCATTTATGAAAGTCTTCCTGAATCATTACATCTCTCTTGTGTGATGATTCAGGAACACAACCTCTGTGTTCCTCTTCTGTAAAACAGCAGTTGAGGACTAATTGATTGCCTTTGGCCAGGTCTTTTTTGCTGGCCAGTTTTGCAGTGCTTTGCTGAAGAATCTCTTAACTCCGGTAAATTTATATACTGTATACTATATATGTATAGTGGTTACCAGCAGCGTGCAGACACTTCTGATTACAGTGAACTACTGCTTGAGCAACGTTGATTAAAGTGTCCACGGGTATTGCTGTGCATGCCGTTTTAATTCCTTCCTGAAGTACTGCCAAGGTAGCCAGTTTTCATCCTTTAAGGTAGAAGTCAAAGTGTGTTAAGTCAGGAGAACAGGGGGGGGGTATTCAACCACATTTCTTCAAAATGGTCTTGAGCTCCTTGAACAATAACCATGCTTCCACCATTTTCTTTGACTGTCCTGCCTGTTTCATGGTAATGCTAGCATTCATTCTTTTGAGTGAACATCATCATAATTCAATTCGACTTCAAAAAGTAAAACATAGATAGTAAAGGTAAAGGTTTCTCTTGCTTGAAAGCCAGTCATATCTGACTCTAGGGTGCAGTGCTCATCTCTGTTTCAAAGCCAAAGAGCCAGCACTGTCTGCTGCTGCAGACGTTTCCGTGGTCATGTGACAGACATGACTAGACACCGAAGGGCACGGAATGCTGTTACCTTTCCACCGAAGTGGTCCCTATTTATCTACTTGCAATTTCTTGCTTTTGAACTGCTAGGTTGGCAGGTGCTGGGACAAAAACAGGAACTCATTCTGTCCTGCAGTACTCGGGAATCAAACCACTGACCTTCTGCCTCCCAGTCAGCATCTTAGGCACTTGAGCCACTGCAGATACTTTAGTGTCTTGCACGGAAGACAAAGAAGGAGTCGCAGTGAGGACTAACACAGGTTTATTGGTTGATGATCAGGATGAACATGTGGTAATGGCGGAGGTACATCACATTATATACAGTAGCACAATACATTTGAATCTGGTTGCACGGTAGCTCATTGGCCGCTACCGTCGTGACGTCGTGTGAGTCACGCCCCGTGTCCGTAGTAGTTTGTTGGTGCGGGAGAGTTCCCGCAGCTGCCGGTGATTTGAGGAATGAGAACCATGTGAGTTGAACGCTCGCAGCTGCCCTCTATGGGCAGCTTACTCGCGTTCCTTTACAGCTGGGCTACATTGTGATTGTGGTCAGGTTACATTCATACATTTCTTAAAGCAACATTGTACATACATAACATCCCTCCCCCCTAGGATGGGACGAAGTCCCTCAACCATTGTGGCTTGCCGCACGTGCGCCTGGGGCGAGCGGCCGCTTGACTTAAAACCGGGGAGCCTGGTTCTGCGGAGTCCTGCCCTGCAACGGAAAGGGGGGACTCATTAATGGCTCGGTGTGGGCTCTGTGGTAACCTTGCATTGGGGGACGGGAATGGAATGAACAGTTGGGAAGTGAAGCCCTGCCTACCGTTTGAGGAGCTTGGGGTCCCCCCCAGTACGAATCTCGGGACCGACGAAGAGGCCCTCGTGGCCACGCCACCCCCGGTTACCTGCCCGGGAGTTCTAGAGACTGTGGTGGGTGGACTCCCCCCCCCCCGTTGCCTGTCTTGGGGGTGTTTGCCTCCGGGGAGCTGGCGCTATGGGATATTCCAGAACAAAAGGACTGGGGGGACTGGAGGTACCAGGGGCTGAACTGAAACCCCTCTTCTCGCTAGGACGGGTGGGGGACCACTCCACTACACCCCCCTGGTACTGCAAATCATAATCACAATCAAACTGATCCCTCTCTTTCAAAGTATCTTCCTCTGTGGTCGGGAACCCAGGATATGCATTTGTATCCGCGGGTTCTGCCGTGTCTCCCCCTTGGGTAATGCGGGTGGGGGAGGACCCTAACGCTGATTCCCCTTCACTGGTGACTCGCCTTCTGAGTTGGTCGGCGTGCCTTCTCCAAAGTAGACCCGAGCTAGTCTCAACCCTGTAGGATACTGGCCCCGTCTGCTCAATGATTGTCCCTGGAACCCACGCTGGCCCCGAGGCCGCGTAGTTCCTGCAGTGAACCGGGTCCCCTACTGAAAAACTTTTGGAGCTCTCTCCCCCTATGTTTATATTCCTTCCCTCATCCTCCACCCTGGACGGATCCATCCGGTCAAAAAGTGTTACCGGACGCCTCCTCATGAGGAGTTCGGCTGGGGAAAATCCTGAGGCTAGGGGGGTTGTCCTGTAACAGATGAGGAACTGACACAGATGAAGGTTCAACTCACCGGGACCCATGCGCCGCAGTGTGTCTTTCGTAGTGCGCACTTGATGCTCTACCTGACCGTTTGTGGCGGGGTGAAACGGGGCAGCGGTAATGTGCCTGATGGCGTTCCGCTCAATAAACGTCTTGAACTCTGCAGACGTGAAAGTACTAGCGTTATCACTAACAAGAACGTCTGGCAGGCCGAAACAGGCAAAAAGCTTGCGCAACTGTTTAATGGTTGCCGCAGAGGAGGTGCTGCTCATGGGGATTACCTCCAACCATTTAGAGTAGGAGTCGACTACCAGCAAGAACATGGCCCCGCGGAAAGGGCCAGCGAAGTCAACATTAATCCGGGACCATGGCCCGCGGGCCGTGTCCCATTCCCTATGGGGTAACCGGGACTCCTCGGGCCGAGAGCTCTGGCAGCTCTCACACGTGCCCACTAAATGTTCTATATCCGCGTCTATCTGGGGCCACCAGAAGAAACTCCTTGGAGCGCACGATCCCCGGGTGACTGGTATGCAGTAGCTTTAGTACCTTGGCCCTCAGTTTCTCTGGGATCACTACCTGCTGGCCCCAGAGTAAGCAGCCCCTTTCCAGGGAAAGCTCTACTCTCCGCCTGACAAATGGCTTGAACTTTTCCTCGGGGGGAGTAGTGGGCCACCCTTTCCTCACCCAGGAACTAACTTGGGCCAGCGTCTTGTCGGCCGCCGTGGCTTTGGCGAGGTCGGCCGGGAGAATGGGGGGTGAGTCAAGAGACTCGATCAGTAGGACTTGGTGGTCCTGCTCTACCTCGCAAGTGGGATCCCCTACACTAGGGAGGGGAGATCGGGACAGTGCGTCCGCATGGGAGATCTCCTTCCCTGGGCGATAGACCAGCTCGTACTGGTAGGCGTTGAGGAAGATGGCCCAACGCAGCATCCTGGGGGAGAGAATTTGCGGTATGGGTTTGCCGGTAGTGAAGATCCCCAGAAGTGGCTTGTGATCCGTCACTACCGTAAACTCGCGGCCGTATAAAAAGTCATGGAACTTTTTTGTTCCCGCGATGATGGCTAGGGCCTCCCTATCAGTTTGCGCGTAATTGCGCTCGGCCTTCGAGAGGGACCTTGAGTAGTACGCTACCGGGGCTTACCTCCCGCTCTCCAACACATGGCATAGAACCGCCCCCACTCCCACCGGGGACGCATCACAGACTAGGACTACTGGCTTCCTAGGGTCAAAGTGGGTCAGGACAGCACTTGAGGATAGGAGTGCCTTCAGTTCCCTAAACGCTTTCTCTTGCCTATCTCCCCACCGCCAAACCGCCTCTTTCTTCAATAATGCGTGCAGTGGCTCAGCAACGGATGCCTTCCTCGGCAGGAAGGAATGGTAAAAATTTAAGAGCCCTCGAAACGACTGCAGCTCCGGTTTCGCGGTGGGGCGAGGGGCGCTTTGCACAGCCGCAACCTTGGACTCGGAGGGCTTGATGCCTTCCGGGGTTACCTTGAACCCAAGGAACTCGACCTCCCTCGCAAAGAAAACACATTTGTCCCTTCTCAGTCGGAGGCCCGCTTTCTCGAATATTGAAAGGACCCTGTCTAGCCTTTGCGCTAATTCTGACTCGCCACCCGCTGTTATCAACACGTCGTCGAAGTATGGGAGGACGCCTGGAAGCCCCTTTAAAAGGCGTTCCATGAGGGACTGGAAAATTCCGGGGGCCGAATTCACGCCAAACTGAAGGCGCGTCACCTTAAATGCCCCCTTGTGCGTTACAATCGTTTGCGCAGCGGCAGCAGCCGGGGTTACAGAGAGCTGCTGATATGCCTGCGCCAGATCTAGCTTGGCAAAACACCTCCCCCCATGAAGCGTGGCCAGTAAATGGCTGACCACGGGCACCGGGTATGCATTTGGCCGAATGGCCTTATTAATCATACATTTATAGTCCGCACAAATCCTAACCTCCCCGTTTGATTTAAGGGCGGTCACAATCGGCGTTTCCCACTCTGCCGAATCAACTGGAACCAAAATCCCCTGCCCCACCAATTTGTCCAGTTCCGCCTCGATCTTGTCCTTGAGGGCGAAAGGCACTCTTCTTGGCTTGAGGCGTATGGGTCGGATTTCTGGATCCAGGTCAAAGGAAACTGGGGGCCCTTTGTAAGTCCCGAGCCCCTTCTTGAAAATGTCCGGGTGTGCATTGCACACGTCCCGCATTGGGTCAGTCTCTATGGCGTTAATGCCGGACAGTTCGATTCCTAGGGGAGCGAACCACTGTGTTCCCAAAAGGCAGCACCTCCCCC
Source organism: Bradypodion pumilum (assembly GCA_035047305.1). Classification (NCBI taxonomy): domain Eukaryota; kingdom Metazoa; phylum Chordata; class Lepidosauria; order Squamata; family Chamaeleonidae; genus Bradypodion; species Bradypodion pumilum. Next base: position 173,192,894 of record JAWDJD010000001.1, on the reverse strand, counting down.
CCTTGAGGACCACTAGGGGCAGTTTCTCGGAGTAATTCTTGAACTTCACCTTGAAGTTCCCCACCCCCAACACTGGGATCCTGTTCCCTTGCACGTCCCGTAGGTGTGACCTCATGGCCCGCAACTTGGGCCGCGCATCTGGGGGAATGCGCATAAACTCTTTTTGGGACATGATGGAATAGGACGACCCCGAGTCTATCTCCATCCTCACTGGGACCCCCTGTAACTGTACCTCAACGAAAAAATGCCGGTGCTCCAGGCCCACGCGGTTCACGCCTGCCATGCTGTGGTCGTCTGAGACCTTCCTGGTGCCGGCCGCCTTCCGTTGGTGCGTCTGGGAATGGTTCGAGTTGCCCTTGTTCTCGACTCGCCCGTGCCTGCACATTCGGGCGATGTGCCCCTTTCGGCCGCAGTTGTGACACTCGGCCTTTCGGAACGGGCACCTCGTGCGGTCGTGGGACGCCCCACAACCATCGCAGCGGCGGTCCTGCCACTCGCGGGTCTGTCGCTTCTCTCCTCACTTCTTGACCCGCTGGACGTCGTCGTCCTCGCTGGAACAGGGGTCTGCCGTGGTGGACGACTCCTCGGACGCCGTTGGTGTGCCGGCGGGCGGCTTGGGGGCCTGCCAGGCTGTTTTCGCTGGTGTCCCCCGGGCCGCCTGTACTGGTGACTTGGCCCTTTCGGACGCGGCCCCTCGGGACTTGAACACTCTGACCTCGCTTCTGGCCGCTTCGGCCGCTTGGGCCTCCCGCAGTACCTCGTTGAACGTGAGGCGGTGGTCACGGGTCATGAGCTTCCGCTGAAGCTCCTTGTCCCTCAGGCCACACAGCATGCGGTCTCGGAGGGCCTGGTCCAGGTCGTCCCACTGGCAGTGCACCGCTGCCAGCCTGAGGGCCGCCGCGTAGGCGGACACGGATTCGCCCAGTCGCTGCTCTCGCCTGTGGAACGCGACCCGGGCTGGGAAGATCGACACGGGGGGCTGGAAATGCTCGCCCAGCAGCCCCAGCATGCGGTCGATGGACACCTCTTCCACCTTCTTGGGGGCCACCAGGTTCATCAGGATGCGCAGCGTGGCCGGCCCCACCTGGGCCAGGAAATAGGAGCGCATCCTCGCGGCGGCGGCGACGCCCACAGCTTCCATTGCGTGCCGGAACTGGCACTCGTAGAGCTCCCATTGTTCGGGCTCGCTGACATCGAACTGGTAAGGCTTGACCTTGGGATTCGCCATTATCCCACCTTCGTCGCCAATTTAGTGTCTTGCACGGAAGACAAAGAAGGAGTCACAGTGAGGACTAACACAGGTTTATTGGTTGATGATCAGGATGAACATGTGGTAATGGCGGAGGTACATCACATTATATATAGTAGCACAATACATTTGAGTTGGTTGCACGGTAGCTCATTGGCCGCTACCGTCGTGACGTCGTGTGAGTCACGCCCCGTGTCCGTAGTAGTTTGTTGGTGCGGAAGAGTTCCCCCGGCTGCCGGTGATTTGAGGAATGAGAACCATGTGAGTTGAACGCTCGCAGCTGCCCTCTATGGGCAGCTTACTCGCGTTCCTTTACAGCTGGGCTACATTGTGATTGTGGTCAGGTTACATTCATACATTTCTTAAAGCAACATTGTACATACATAACAGATACCATCTCTTAAAATATGTATACATTTTGGCACCCTCTGCGTATACCAGTGTACCTCTTCCTAAGAAACAGTAGGTAACTGACTACTTCCTGAGGCAGCATTGTATGTTTAGTTGGGTTGAGTAGATAGACCTCATCTGTCAGGAGCTGTGGTGGCTCAGTGGTTAAGAATCTTGCCTTGTTAGTTGGAAGGCTGGCAAGTGGGCAGTTCGAGACCCAGGTACTGCATGACGACTGCATGCCTGTCTCTGTCCCAGCTCTTAGGGACATGAAAGGACTTTCATTTGGGCATTCCCTGAGCAGAGTTTCTTCAACACAGAATAATTTCTGACATGAAATTATTATTATTACCAGTGAGAATTATTATTATTATTTAGCCAAGGTAGACTTTTAAAAACTGAAGTCTGTCTATCACTGTCTTAAAAGTTTTCTTTGACACACAGAACCCTTTCGCTTCTTTCTTTTGAGGTTGCATTTTTGACATTCGGGTCCGCACTGGGAGGGATCAGCAGCTTAAGGCGCCAGGGATTCCTGAAGGCCATCCCAATGCTGGCCGTAATGTAGGACAGTGTGAAGAATCTCCGTGCCAGCTAATACAATGCAGAAATGGAGGGACATGTGTGGAAAGTGGCTCTACTCTTTAGTAAGTGAAAAAGATTTTGGTCAACTTTTCTCTATGAGAATGCACCATGTTTTTCCTATCTCATCCAAAGGTCTGTACATATCTGGTTGCAAGTATATAAAATCTAGATGCCCATTCAAATCCCACTATCCCCTTTCTCCCACAGCTTCTACTTCTAGCATTTCCACTCCCTATCACTTCAGCTTCCTTCCATGCCTTGTGCTTACTTGGTACTAAAACCATAATTTAAAAAACCACCCTTTGGCCACTATCCTATTGGCAATTTCCATGCACATACTGTAGCAGAAGTTGTACAAGTAGTTGCACTATTCAACAACGTATATGTTGGCATGGCTGATTGCATAAACAATTATTCAAGTCATTGCATTGCCTCTCACACAGCCACCATCTTGCCCAATAGCACAATTGGTTCTGAAATAATAATTGTATGTATACCTGATACCTTCAAACAGAGATGGGAAACCTGTGGCTCCTCTAGCTGTTGCTATCCAGTATAAGATGGCTAGTGGCCAAGAGTAATAGAGATTATTGTTTTCTTGTTCCCCATGCCTTTTATACAGAAAAAAGCCGTCTCAGACAGTGAAAGGGCTACTACCCTGCTTTAAAACATTGGTTAGTTCACTTTTTTACAATTGTAATTTGAAAGAAGAACAATTAGCTTAGAAACATTGCTGTAGTGGTCCATACGAAACCATATCCTGAGTGACAGCTTACTTTACAAAGGTAACAGTTGTACAAATTCTTAAATCATCCTGAAAACGTAGAATAGGGTGCTTTTCAAAGATATGAGGCCACAGGTTATCTGTTAAACAATTACTCCCAGTCAATGTCACTTTTACTGGTTCCTGGGAATGAAACTTCCTCCCTCTTCTCCAGCTTTGTTCTTTTGAGAATTTGAGTTTGTTTTCAGACATCATCTGGGGTTTCTAGAAGTAATTGTCTCCTAGGGATTTTCACTTTATGAGAAATTGCTTTATGGTAAGAGAGCTACCATTCTGATGTTATGCACGGTGCATTTAAATGAGAGGGCCTGTTGCTATGGGGATGATACTGCGGATTTAAGTAGGTGTATCATTGCGCATCATTTTCATGGAGTTTTTTTTTAAGTAAATGTCGCATTCTGCTTATCCTCTGGGAAAACCTCTGTTTTCCATGTAGATATAAATCTAGCATTTCCAAATGTGTTTTAATGGACATTCAGCCCTCTTAGTAGTTTATCTACAGAACCAGCCCCCCTTCATGACAAATGGGTTGAAATAGGGGGAAATTTTTCCACTGTACTGTAACAGCTTTGGTGAAAATGAAACATGAATCTGATATTTGGTAATTTCTTTGAAATGATGAGAAATCAGAGCACCATGATGAGGTCAGATGCCTTATTTTAGATATACCAATTTGTGGGCTGCACAAATCTGTTCCTGATGCAAACACTATTAGTACGTCATTACTGTACTTCCATATGAAAAGGTCCATGGTCCGAGAGGAAGGCACATCACATGGCTGAGTAGTGGGGATGAGGCAACTCCCCTGCTAAGACCGTGGGCCACCAGTAGGCACAGGGCACCACCTGTAGATCAACCATCCAAGGAATTCTGGGAAAGAACTTAAAGTCTAGCAATGACCATTGCACCTATAGATCAAGAGATGCAGCCACAGAGCCCCTCCTACAACCATTGAGAAGTTTGTGGTCAACATTGACTTTTGGCCAACTCTGCCCAACATTTAGTTAGCATTGTGACACATCTTTTCTCTACAAGTTATGTGGGAATTGTAATAGGATACAAGTCAAGTATTGTGTGGGCAGCTTCCCCCACGCACCCCCAATAGATTTCATGGTTCTCTGCATCTGAATCATATTCGTTTCAGTCTGACTCCTCGTAAGTATATCTAACCCAAAAATATTCTTAAGAAGAGTCAAACTGATTAACCCTCATGGCTTCCTTCCCTTGGGAAGTTTAGTTTAGTGAGTGTGCAAGGTGTTATGTTTGAGACCTCGACCTCCATCCCCATCTTCATCCTCAATTATAATTCTCAGGTTTTTACAAAGAGAGGCATCATTAATATCCTATCTTAGGAAATGAATAAATCTATAATGTTTTCACCCACAATCCTCATCCCTTTTCCAACTCCATGACTGGTTGCTTTCTTTCTTAATCAAAGGAACAGAATTCATCTCTCTCTTTTTTTTTAAAAAAAAATGTACAGTTCCCCCCTGCACATTTTAAAGTATATGCATCAATGGAATACATTCCACATCTCAAATCAAAAATGTTATGTTTGGCATACAGTTGAAATGTGCATACTTTTTGTTTGTGAGCTTTTCAAATGTACACATTTTTTTAAACAAAAATCTGTCAAACGGTGTGCAGAGTCTGGAACACAAGTTGTTTCCTGCCCACAGACATTTAAAATATTGCAGAATGAATTAATCAGTCACACAGCATCTGCCACAGTACATCTTTCTTGTGTCCCTAAACTTGCTTGTCCCTATACCTGCTAACAGAATGAATGGCAAGGTAAGAAAGATCATGTGTGTTTGCTATCAGCTTTTGACTGTGTCAACTTGCCTTACCTGACGTTCTCTTTCCAACCCCTATGTTCCTGAAGCAAAAAATGGTTACTTTCATCATGCAGAAACCATTCACAGAAGAAATGGTGAAGGGATAACCATTAACCAGAATTTTAATGGGTGTTTACATCAGCATTGGTTGTTGTTGTTCAGTCGCACAGTCAAGTTGGACCCTTTGCGACCCCATGGACCACCGCACACCAGGCTCCTCTGTCATCTGCCATCTTCCGCAGCCTGGCCAGATCTACAGTTGCATAAATCATGACAGTGAATAGCTACTAATTGAGGAGTTCCTGCTTATATTTCGAGTCATGTTTGTTGTCAGGCAGGCAGATAGTCAATGATGAGGGTTTACCAAGAACATCTGGAGAACCACAATTGCCTACCATGAATTCCTAGATATGTAACATGCAGATTAGCCTTTTCTTAATTATATCATAATCTCTCTTTTTTGCACATGCTAGCTGTCAATGCCCCACTGGCTGGAAAGGGGCATTCTGCACAGAGACCACTTCTGTGTGTGATCCTGAGCACAATCCTCCACACAAGTGCAAGCAAGGTTCCACCTGTGTCCCACTGCCTGATGCATATACCTGCCATTGTCCACTAGGAACCACTGGCATCTACTGCGAGCAAGGTATGGCAAAAAATCTCTGATTAAAAAAATGTACTGTGTTTTCTGCAGGGAATGTTCCTTGTTCTTGTTACTTGCTGTTTAGGAGACCTTTGCTGCTGCTGCTGCTGTGGTTGCTGTTGTGGTTGTCTCAAAGAAACAAAAATAATAAAGTCCTTGCTCTGTTCATAGCCTGATTTCTTAGTATGGTAGCTGTTGCTCTAGAAAACATTGTAGCCTGTGAGGGGTCGCCCTTCCACTCCCCAGCAGGCTTTGGCCCCATCCTACAAGCCCAGGGAAGCCCAGGAGACGAAAAATCTCCCAGGTCCCTAGCCAGCATGGAGGTGATGATGATGACGTCCCCTTGTGGGGCGTGTGCCTCATGTTGGGAATTACTGCTATTACGTTATTGCCAAGGGTCCCTGCTGCCACTGGGCCCCCGGAAGGTGAGGACTGACAGGACTCACAAAAGCATAGAATGACAAAATGCTCCAATCCATATCCATTTTATGTATTTTTCTGGAACTATAATGCTGTGAGAGTTGGCATTTTATCAGAGCAGGCTCTGACCATCTTTGTTTGAATGCCTTTCAGTGACTGACACCCAAGAAAGAGAGACAATAAGCTTGCTTGTGTCCTACTAAAATCTATAGTATCTGCCTTGGTCTTATAGTATTTATCACCCAACCTTGTGGATATGTTCTGTTAAGTAAGAGCAGTCATGCACTGCTTGCAACCCTCAGACCAACCTTTTGGCTGAAAAGGTGGTAAATAGAATTACAGTAGCTAAGATGATTAGGAAAATCAAGAAAGTCAAATATTATCTGTCTTCTGGAAAATGTCCTTTATCACTGAGGCAACTGAGGTTTAAGGTAGGGTACCAGTTTAGTAAGATAATCAGCATCTTACAAAGATTTTTAAAGTTGTATAGCTGTCACAAGCTTGAACATCTTGCTGAAGTACAGTAAATGATTACCGTAAATAATAGTGCAGTATCACCATGAGGATCCTCGACTTCATTTCCGAAACAGTTTTACATTGTCAATTGTAAGGGATGAGAATCATCTTCTCTAGGTTATCTTTGTTACTTTTCTTTGGTTGAACAAACCCAGACAATATTAGTACTATTCAGGAAGGAAGGAAACTGGTGGGGGTTTTGCCTGTACAGTGGAAGTCAAGCGATTAAAATTAATCACTACAATAGCCAGGATAGTATAATTGTCATTATAATTGCCAGTATATGTTTTATTGCCCCATATATTTCTTTCTTACTGGGGCTTTTTACAGCTCTGTTACCCTCTGGGCATGAAATTAAAAAACAATACAACAACTGTGTTTCACAGATTGGTAAATAACCAAACCAGCTCTTAACTTCATTAATTAGTGACATTCTGCCCTCCCATGTGATGTGCTAGAAGTACAAACTACTCACATCTGACCTGTATTGCAGAATATGCAGAGAGAAATTTGTGTTCCCTTAATGGTGCTTTCAATAAATCCCATCAGTAAATACAACTTGGTAATGAAAAGGACCTGCTGTGCCTGCCTTAAAATCCTTGACCTCCATTTCCCCTTCTCTTGGCAGTGTGACTAACTGTCATGAGATTTTTGTAAGTACAGTTTCTCCTGGTTTTTTTTTTAAAGCAAATGATAGGCTAGGAGCAATCAGCTGTTTGTCCTGTTTGTCCAAGCTAAACATCTCTACATCTCTAGATTAATGTTGGGTATAGGAACCACAGCATGTGGCCCCAGGGAAGTACAAAGCAAACAAAGAGAATAATAGCTACCAAGGAAGGAGGAAGGAAATGCATTAAAGGATACCTGAGGATTTATGATGTACAAAGTATAGTTGAAAAGAAAAGAAAACCAAGCAAGGAAAGATACTAACAGAACTTTGCCAACGGATGAAGTAAACAACTTTATGTTACATTAGAGCAGAGGAAACCTACAGAGACTAAAGATGATTAGGAAGGATAATCTTATGGCACAGTGGATTAGAATGATTGTTTAGTATACATGCCAGGAATTCGTTATTATAAATAAAAAAAACAGTTAGCATCCCATCAAAAATCTCAGTTTGTCCATCCCGTCCACTGCATTTGTATGCTCCTTTCAAGTTGTTATGCTTTTTATATATCACACCAACGTTTGGCACCCAGAGTTTGAGATGAAAGGACCATCATTTTGATGCAATCATACTTGCATACAAACTGAAGTTAGTTGAATTCCTCTGTCACTTATGGTAACACACTTGGCAATTTCCTATTCTTCACAGAAAACCATATAGGACAAGCTCATGAGAAACTGTAAATGTCATGAATTACCTCTGTTTCACATGCCCTTGAAGAACTTTACCTGGAAATCCACATTAAATCATTCCATATTAGCATTCACAGGTGTTACTAATCTCAGTCTTTTTCTTTTAACCAGTGGTTTCCCTTGTAGTGGGGAAGAAAAAGTTGTATATCTACAATCAAATAACACATGTATAGTTGGTCAATGAACTGACCATGCAAAGACTAGATCATGCAAGTATAAAACAAAGACCCAGATAAAATTAGGTATGAATAAAATTAGGTACGAAGAATATGGGCATCCCTAGCCTGTAATTTGTGACATAGAGCTTGGAAAAGTCTCAATTTTTGGAGTACAACTACCAGTGCACAGACATACACATGCCTGTATGACCACTGTATGTGTTGGTTAGGGATTCTACACAGTGGTGGGCTCCAAAAAAAATTACTACCACACTGTGGCCGTGGTATGGTGGGCATGGCCAGGGGAAAAGCCCTGCATTGCATCTGAATTAGGACTACTTTATTTTAAAATTGATGGGTGGGACCAGCCAGAATTTCTGCTACCGGTTCTGGCGAACTGGTGCAAACCTGCTGGTGCCCACCACTGATTCTGCAAATTTTGTCCAGGTAGTAGTTTTTCCAGTGGGGAAAAATAATAACATGCTGATGATTCAAGTATAACTTACAGCAATCTTTCCCAGGCACAGTGGGAAATCAGACACCCAACCCCTTAGGGGACTGTGGTGGCTCAAGTGGATAAGACACTGAACTTGATGACTGGAAGGTCAGCAGTTTGAGACCTGAGTACTGCATGACAGAATGAGGTCCAGTCTCTGTCCCAGCTCCTGCCAACCTAGCAGTTCAAAAGCAAGAAATCGCAAGTAGATAAACAGGGACCACTTTAGTGGGAAGGTAAACAGTATTCCGTACACTCCATTGTCGAGGCATGCCTGCCACATGTCCATGGAAACATTTGCAGATGCAGACAGAGCTGGCCCTTTGGCTGTAAACAGATGAGCAATAAACCCTAGAGTCAGATATGACTGGCTTTCAAGCAAGGGTGACCTTTACCTTTACCTAATCATGGGTTGGATCCAAAAGAGTATGTATGGAAGGAGGAAAGTTTTGTATTGGAGATTGAGACATTTTCTATTTTTAAAAGTATCAGGCTAGTTCCATAACAGTTAATACAAATGCTTAGGATTGCAATGTGAATAATCTGGCATGTCACTTTCAGCCAAGTTCACTTATTAGTAGAAATGAGAGCTGTTTCATTTGTAGGAAGGTTAAGAAGCTTATAAGATTGAAATTGTTAACATCATCCTGATACTTCCTCTCCAAGTTAAGATTGTTTTGACTGGACTATCAACAAGACTCTTTTCCATCCAATAGCTTTAAAGGGTATGGTGCGGCCCCTTAGCACATAATATCCCAGCCCCAATTCTGAAGCAAAACACAAGCCAAACTAAAACTCTCCAGTCTGGCACTCTAGAAGAAATCCATTCTCAAAAGGCTCTGGCAGCCTAGGAATGTGAGAAAATCATGCCAGCCAGAGGACTATAAATTTGGATGCAAGGGTGAAGAACAAATAAAGGTTGAATAAGAGGAATTTATCCTAAGCAAACAGTCTGTGAATATTAAAATAAGACTGTCCATATAAAACAATTGATTAAGTTGTACACACATGATAAATGCCAATTACATGTTGATTAAACAGTCTCAGTTTGCTGCTTTTAAAATTTGAGGGGGGAAGAATAAAATTCAGAAATAAGGTAGAGAGTGCCATCTGGTCTTTGATGAGCTCTTTAGTTATATGGATCTTGTTACTACATTAGTTGTTCTCAAATAACAGTTGGATTTTGAGCATTGATTCTTCCAACACCCCTCTAATAGCCTTGTAAAGTGTTTCACAGTGAGTACTGAAGATTTCAGAAATACATTCTCAACAGCGGATATAGAATTTTAATCAATCTTAAAGATAAGTACTTTGCAATGGAGACAATGCCAGGAGCTCTGCCGCACTGCCTCTTCCCAGGGCTCACTCCATCAGCCCTGGGGATGAGAGACAGGTGTTCTCCTCAGCCCTGCTGAGCCTCAACTGCCCGGAGGGCTTCAAAAGGGAGACGATGCCAGGAGCCCTGCCGCGCTGCCTCTCCCCAGGCCTCACTCCTTCAGCCCTGGGGATGAGAGACAGGTGCGTCTCCTCAGCCCCGCCGAGCCTCGCCTGCCCAAAGGGCTTCAAAAGGGAGACGACACCGGAGCTCCCTACCTCACCCCGTGGACCACGCTATCGGCTCCTGGAAGTGGAGGCAGGTGGGAGCCACCACAGACCATCTGTGCCAGCACTTGAGACTCCCCCCTCCTCCAGGACCTGGACTTGGACCTTGGTGGCAGGGGTCCATTGCTTCCTTTACTTCCCTTCTTGGATTTTCTGGGGTGACTGGGGTGAGTTGCTGGGTGTGACGTATTTTTGTGTCAGTGGGGCAATTATTATTGTATTGTATACTGTGCTTTTGTATTTTTTGATCTGTGATTGTAATTATATTGTATTTGCATTTTGCATTGCTGTTTGATATTTTGTTGGTTGCTATATATATTTACTACAATGTATTTCTTTCGCTTTATTCTGCTGCTGTCTGCTGTGCAGACAGCACGCATTGGGTGTAAACCGCTTTGAGTCGCCTTCGAGCCAAGTAAAGCAGTATATAAATAAAAAGTTAAATGAAATGAAAATGCGAATTGTTTATTTTAATTGAACCACATTTTAACTAAGTGTTTCTACAGCTTCAATTCCGATGCAGAATATATTAAAGAATTCCAAGGTTCAGAAAACACTACCTACCTTATACTCCTTGGAAATACAAAATCAAATTCTTTGAATTCTTTGCAGCCCTTTTGATTTTCCCTAATAGTTAGGGATAAAACAATTCTCCCAAATAAGTAGATGCTAGAACAAATCAAGCCTGGATACTCCATGACTAAACTGAGAGTATTGTTTTTGGTCATATCATGAAAAGACAAGATTGTCTGGGAAGACCAGAATCCTATTACTTACACCTACTGGGATAATGCCATAAGCCTAACTTCCAGTGTCTAATTGCTACGAGTTAAACTGAAGTACTGTATTTTCTGGCGTATAAGACTACTTTTTAACCCCGAAAAATCTGTGCCAAAGTCGGGGGTCGTCTTATAGGACAGGTACTTACCTGCAGCTTGTTTCCCCTTGCTTCATATGTCCGGCGCATATGGTGGGGGGTGCCGCGGCCGAGTCCCTTCTCTGTGCGGGGAGTATGAAGCAAGGGGAAGCAAGCTGCACACATCTTCCTGTACCTCGAGGAGGAGAATGTGAGCGTGGATTTGCTCTCCACCAGAACCTGCCCATTCGACTCGGAGGGCTGCGCGTCTTCGGGTTGAGTGTGGTGTTGTGTTCTGATGGTTTTACCTTCCACATGGATTACAATGTATCTGAGCCAATGTAACCTTGCCTATAGCAACTATGTAACCTTCAGCTGTATCATATAAACCCTGTAATAGGACGCGAGCTAATGACCACCAGCTGGCAGCAGCGAGCGTCCAAGCTCTCTTGGTCCGAACTCATCAAAGGCAACAGCGCGGGAAGTTTTCCCGCCACCACCTACACCTGGACAAGAAGGGCGTGACCCGCAATGACGTCACGCAGACAGTAGCCAATGGGCTACCATGGCACCACGTTCAAATGTATTACTACTGTATATAAAGAGCTATCGATCCGCCATTACCTCATGTTCCCTCTGCCCACGATGCAATAAACCTGAGTTAACCCAGCCCGAGGCTGTGTCCCGTGTCTTGGTTTGCATACACCAAATGTGGGTTAACTTTTATTTGGTGTGCATTGGAAGAGAGGTAGTCTTATACGGCAAGTATATTCCAAACTCTATATTTTAACTGGAAAAGTTGGGGGTCGTCTTATACGCCCAGTCGTCTTATATGCCGGAAAATACGGTAGGTACTTTCTGTTTCACAGTGTAGTAGCACTTTCCAGGTGGCAAAAGGGTCTCTTCTGGAGTTTTACTGCTCATTTTACTTGGTTCTCGCAGGCATTAGGGTTCCAGATTCTCACTCTGAAGGGGACCTAGAAGACTCTGACCAGAATCGGGCAGTGACTCCCTCCTAATGGAACCCTTTCCCTTAAAACCCTTAAGAAGTCATTTGAAATACTGGGAGCATTTGGGAAGACATTTCATTAGGTTTGTGGTTCTGGAATGAATAAGGCTTCTCAATCTTGGGCCCCAAAATATTCTTGGACTTCAATTCCCAGAAGCATCAATCAGCAGGTGCACCGACTTGGGCTTTTGGGAACTGAAGTACAAGAACATCTGGGGCCCCAATGTTGAGATGACTATCATTCTTTCAATTGTCTACTTATTTGTTATGGTAATGCTTGTGGAGGATGGGGTTGTGTTATTTTCTTGTGGTTTTCATTATGTGATCTATTAGATTTGTTTTTATGTATGCATGCTATATGTTATTTTATTCTAAACTGCCTAGAATAATATTTATACTAGACGAGTGGTACATAAACCAAATAAGTAAAGAATTAGAAAGTAGATAAGCCTGTGATAAAGCAACTCCTACATTACTGTGAATAATGAGGATATTTCTTCCAGTGAGATGCATGCATCTTGGGCATACCAAAGGAGAAGCAACTTAGGAGTATGGGATCCAAAAGAGTAAGCTGGTACCTAGAATGATCAGAGTATATTCTGGACTACATGTAAAAGTGGAAAGAACTCTGACTTCAGAGTTGCATATTCAGTGTTAAGCCCAACTGCTTCTTCTTTCGTGTCTAGGTCAGACTCTAAACCAGGGGTTCTCAACTTTTTCAAGTCAGGGGCCGGGTCATGCTCCCTCAAACAGTTGGCAGGCCAGTGATCTAGCCACCACCGGAATCAGCCGCGGACTCATTTATGATTGTTTGTAAATGCATTTACGGCTGTCGTAAATACATTTACAATGACTGTAAATAATTTAATTTAATTTAATTTACACATTTATATGCCGCCCACTTGGGGGGCGGGGGGGGCCTCAGGTCAGCTTACAACAAAAATGCAATATATAAACAGCAATACAAAATACCATAGACAATATAGACAATAAAGACAATAGCCATATACATCCTCCAAATGCACATATCATAACACAGTATGAAAGTACCAAAGTACAACGGCCTTTCTAGTCTGGCCACAAGCAAGTCTGAGGGCAGCGACAGCAAAGTCCTACCATTCACAGCCAAAGCAGCCTTTCTGCCCTAGCCCAGGGTGGGGGCCCAGGACACCAGCGGTGGTGAAGGGGTCCCGGCACCTGGTGCTTCTCCACCCTGCCACCCAACATACCCAATGGAGCCCGTGGCTCTGCGTCTCTTACACCCTCCAGCCAGGGAGATCCAGGGGGGCAGCAATGGCCCTAGCTGTCTCCCATCCCAGGTGATGGTATGGCCACGGGAAAGACGCTGCGAAGTCCTCGAGAGCCGGTCTGCAGCTGTCGTAAACACGTTTACAATGGATGTAAGTGAGTCCGTGGTTGTTGTAAATGCATTTACAACAGCCGTAAATGAGTCTGCAGCTGTTGTAAATGCATTTATGATGGCCGTAAATGAGTCTGTGGTCAATTCTGGCAGCGGTGGCAGTGGCTAGAGTGAGGGCAGGGGATGCATTATTTGGTAGTGTGGGCTGGATCTGGCCCATGGGCCAAATGTTGAGAACTCGTGCTCTAAACTGTCAAAGTGAAGTCATAGTTCCTTTGGCCTGACCTAGTGTGAGAAAGATAAGCACAACAAGTTTGCCATTGCCTGGGGAACTCCTGATTGTGGTTCAAAAATGCCACCACCTTCGACAACTCTTTCTGTGTGCCCCACACAACTGCTGGTAAAATACCATTACAATAAGACAATAAGAATAAGTGACACGGAGCTGGAAACATTTTGAAAAAGATGCACTGTGTCAGAGATGAATATAGCAGAAGCCTTGCATGAGAGCAATGATAGTATTGGATTGAAAAAAATACTCTCAAGTAGCTGGCCTAGAATGCTTTTGCAGCAGTAATGGTTGCATTGTTGTTGTTGTTCAGTCGCACAGTTGATTCCGACCCTTTGCGACCCTATGGACCATTGTCCTCCATGTGCCTCTGTCCTCCACCATCCTCCTCAGCCCTCCCAGTTCTGTATCCATTGTGTCTACAATGCCATCTAGCCATCTCATCTTTGTTCTCCCCCTTCTTCTCTTTCCCTCCACCTTTCCCAGCATCAAGGCCTTCTCAAGTGAATCTTCCCTTCTCATTTGATGACCAAAGTACTTCAGCTTCATCTTTACTATTTGACCTTCCAATGAGCAGTCAGGGTTGATTTCTTCTAAGATTGACCTATTTGTTCTCCTCGCTATCCAGAGGACTCTCAAAACTCTCCTCCAACACCACATTTCAAAGCCGTCTATTCTTCTGCATTCAGCTTTCCTAATGGTCCAGCTCTCACAGCCTTACATTACCACCGAGAATACCATTGCTTTGACTATTCTAATTTTTGTTTGCAATGTGATGTCTCTGCTTTTCACTATATTCCCCAGGTTTCTCATAGCTTGTCTCCCAAGAATCAATCGCCTTTTTATTTCATGGCTGCAATCTCCATCTGCAGTGATCTTTGATCCTAAGAAAGTAAAATCTGTCACTGCTTCTACTTCCTCCCCATCTATTTTCCAGTGGCTGATTGGGCCTGTTGCCATTATTTTGGTTTTCTTGATATTGAGTCTCAAGCCAGCTTTTGCACTCTCCTCCTTCAACCCAATCAAGAGATTCTTTAGGTCTTCCTCACTTTCTGCCATTAGGATGGTATCGTTTGCATATCTCAGATTGTTGATGTTTCTCCCAGCAATTTTTATCCCATATTGTGATTCCTCCATCCCTGCATTGCGCATTATGTGCTCTGTGTATAAGTTGAATAAGCAGGGTGATAAAATGCAGCCTTGTCTTACTCCTTTTCCTATTCCAAACCACTCTGTTATTCCATGTTCTGTCCTAACTGTTGCTTCTTGACTCATGAGGCATATGAGGTGTTTTGGTATTCCCATCTCTTTAATTACTTGCCACATCTTATTGTGGTCCACACAGTCAAATGCCTTGGTGTAGTCAATAAAACAAAAGTAAACTTGTTTCTGGTATTCCTTTGTTTTCTCCATGATCCAATGTATGTTGGCAATGTGGTCTCTAGTCCCCCTGCCTCTTCTGAAGCCAGCCTGCACCTCTGGTAATTCTCTCTCCACATGCTGCTGAAGTCTATCCTGTATTATCTTGAGCATCACCTTGCTGGTGTGTGGCATGCGTTATTGTGCCATAATTAAGCACATTCTCTAGATGGCAGTAGAGGACAAAAATGTACAATTTAAAAGCCTTGGTCCAACATAGAGAGAAACATGGAGAGATTACTGTTTGTTATAGGTATGACACAGAAGCAGTAAGGGACTGTGGTGGCTCACTTTGTTAGCTGGAAGGCCAGTAAGTTGGCATGATGGAATGAGCGCCCATCTCTGTCCCAGCTCCTGCCTACCTAGCAGTTTGAAAGCAAGAAATTGCAAGTAAATAAATAGGGGCCACTTCCGTGGGGAAAAGATCTTGGTGGCATGAAAGGAGCCTCATTTGGGTGTCCCCTGAGCGGATTTCCTACAACAAAAATCCTTTAACCCAGAAAGAACCTTTGTGTACTTCTGACACGATTTTTAAAAAGGCACAGTAAAATTGCAGGCATAAAGAGATTTTCAAAATAGATAACAAGATCATTATAGCAGGCCTACCTAACCCAGCCTTTTGCTTCCCCAGTGAACCACTGGATTCCTGTGGAATCTGGCAAACAGAACACCTTCTCTCTCAACTCCTCTATGATAATTGGGATTTGTAGGCATTCTGCTTCTGAGCACTCCAATGCTGGAGGTGTTCCAGAGAAAATTGGACAACCATATGTCAGATTTGCTCTTGGGTTGGACTCGGTGGCCTCATTAGGCCTCTTCCAACTCAATCATTCTATGATTCTATTCTGTGATTCTGCTCTGGTATATAGCTGTCATGTCACTCTTAATTTCTGCTAACTTTCTATTGTGAGTTATTGTCAAAGACAACTTGTCAGTCTTCCTAAACTGCTTCAACTCAAAAAAGGTGTTTTTTTCATTCATTTACTAAATTAAAAAAATCAACTTTAAGAGATTTGGAGATCAATTCTTTCTCTCTCTCTTGAGGCAGCTGAAAATTCATAGGCAGTTGTTACAGGTGTTAAGGGTCAGAGTGATCTCACCATCTGCTGTTTGAAATTGTTACTCATCATGTCTACGGATGTATAGAACGTGTTCTGCATAGTTTAACTGAAATGGGGACATAGATTATTTATGAACAGACTTCAAAACACCATTGCTAAAAACTGAGAGGAGAAGCTGTTAGGTGTGCAGTCATGCACAGTGGGGGGTGTGTGTTAATAATAGCTTCATCTGAGAGGCCATTCACACATGTGCAAAAACCCATTGGTGTGATTCACAGAGACCACAAAGATTACTTCTTCCTAATGTATGCTTCTAGTTTTTAAATTCAGTGAGCTTTCTGCAAGTTGACATCTCCTTTTATACCATTTGCTTATAAACCTATGAAAAGAGATTTTGTCCAAGTTGTTTTTGATTGCTGAAGTTCACAGCATCCATGAGGCCACTTTTCACCACATGCTTGCTGACACTGTCAAAATACCCTGAAATGTTAGTGAGTTTTACACTTAGAAAAACAAAATTCCATCCCTGTGTCAAAATTCATTTAATCCAGCTCCTTGTTGGTGCGGGAAATAAAATCCTATAAAATCTTTGAGAAGTGGCTACCAAACATTTATCTAAAGACCTCTAACACAGAAGGGTCAATTTTCCAGCTTCTGAGGCAGTCTGCTCCTCTGTTTAACAGCTACATCACTACAAATTGAGAAGTCTTCTGACTGACTAGCCAACCACAATCCACCATGAATTTATTGGAGATTAAGCCTGTTGATTATGGTGGGTTTCACAGTTGAGACTTAAGAATGATGTCTGAAGAAGTGGCAGATATCATATTGCCTCCAGAGCCTCCCCATAGATGAAAAAATGCTTACCTCCCACGCCTCTTATTGATTATGATGATGCCCTCTTCTAAAATAACATGGGAAGACTCTAAACAAATCTTATTTTGGCCGAGAGATAAAACGTGATTTATTAGTCACATCTGGTCACTTCTTATTTCATTTGGAGAAGATTGTGCCATCCCCTGAAGGATTCCAGGGCCAGAAAAAAAATCCCCCATCTTTCCTATCCTATTTCTAATGGATTATTGGGCTGCATAGAAAGAGCCTCCTTGACGATTGTGTTATTTATCGGGCGTATCCTGGTAATGACAACCTTGTGTTGCCAGCTAATCTTTCTCACACTGGGTCATGTGAAAAGGAACTGCAGAAAGAAATCACCTAAAGGTGCCTTCATTTTGGCAGTTACATATCTGGCCCAAACAGGAGGAGGAAGAGAAGAAGAAGAGATTATTACACATAACTGCCATTTTGCAGCTATGTAAATTGCACTTCCCATTGTGTTGCAACAGATAGAAGAATGGAGTAGGATTCACAAGACCTGAGTTCAAATCCCAATTTAGCCACAGACTCTCATAAGTAGGAGGATAGCACTGGTAAGACCATTCCTTAAATAGCTCACTTACCTTGAAAGCTCTGTTATGGTTGTTATGAATAGATTCTGACATGACAGGACATAATACATACAAGTTACAGTATATTTAAAGGATCTTGGTACTAGCAATGCAATTGCACCGTAATGAGATGATATTTGTATAGCTAAAAAAATCATGAGTACATTATTTGTGTTTTAAAAATTGTACCTAATGCAATGGTATTATTGCCAGAGAATGTGTGTTCTTGCTGGAAAATTCAAAGTGTGCAATACTGATACCTCCCTGTTGTTGCTATAGCAATGCTGTTTGCTGAGGATCAACTTTACTTTTACTTTCTTTGGACAAGGCAAAACCACATAAAATTTCAGATTTAACATACATCAGCATTGTGCAAAAAGAATACACAAAAATACTCACTAAACATTCTTAATTACACAGCTTCTTTGTGTAGTGTGTGAGTGTAAACAGCCTTATGTGGAGACACAAAGGACTCTGTGTGCATTAGATTTTGCCTGAGAAGTCTTGCCTAGTAGAATATCACTAGTGGACTGAATGTTGGATAATTGTTCATGTGATGGCAGTAATTGAAAAAAGCAGTGCCAAAAGATACTATAGGGCAGTGTTTCCCAAACATTGATTTTTGGACTTCAAATCGAAGCCTAAGTCAACCCCTCAAAAAATTGAACAGCCAATATACTAACTGAGGTTTCTGGAAATTGAAGACCACCAGAAATGCTAACTCAGTCTAATGACAGAAACTTTGCCCTTGCAGGTTAAAAACTAGGCAAATACAAGAGCCTACATCTAGTTAGGTAAATGAACTTACAGAAGAAGACTGTCAACACAGCTCCCCAGACATAGCTCATGTTCCCTGGATCATCATTGTCTACTCCAGAAGAACAGAAATACTTCCAGAATAAGAGCGATGTGGAGACCTGTGTTTAGACAAAGAGGAAATTGTCTTCTCCTGGATCTGTTTAATCCTGGCCGAAGGTCTTACTGATATTATTATTTTTTTCCTGGAGAACTAGGTTGCAAACTATGTCTGGTTGAGATTTTGCAGCTCATTCACATAAAAATTCAGAGCAAGCATACACTCATACTTTGCAAGACCCCAGTGAATCCAGGAACCAAAATATCAAAGTCCTGGGCTGCTGAAGCCTGCTAAAAAGAAGGTGGTAATCCTTCCTGCCTGAAAAAAGAGATGGTGTGTATTATTTTATGTTCTGTCCAGTCACTTCTGACTGTTTGTTAGATGTGTTGGATTTGAATTCCCACAGTCCAGCAGCCACAAAAGGGAATGGTAGATGACTTCTGAATGCCCAGAAAACCCTAAAAAGTGTTGCCATGAGTTAGAATTAACTTGACAGCATGCAATTATTATTATGTCTATGAATGCATTACCACCAGAATGTCCTATCCTCAACAGTTCTGCACAATCAAAGCTGTGACTTCCTTTGTGGAGTCAATTAATCTCATATTCGGTCTTTCTATTTTCCTTCTGTCTTCAATTCTTCTTGGATAGAACATATGTTTTGTCTGGTCTGACATACAGTGGAACCTTGGTTGACAAACAGCTCGGTTAACATAAAAATTGCATTAAAAAAAGGAAATCCATAGAAAATAGTATCTTGGTTTATGGATTTTTTCCCCGGAACGAATTAATTGGTTTTCAATGCATTCATATGGGAAATTCGTTTAAAGATAACACATTAATTACATTAACCAAGGTTCCACTGAATATCATCCTAGCAAAAAGGAGTTATTTTTCCATAACAGGCAACATCTGCTTATTCCCCCTTATTGTAATTGGTTGGATTGGTAGTTTCATCCCAGATTCCATTGTGGGGAGTGGGTGGCATTTTGATCCTCTACCTGACAAGTGAGTCTTGAGAAAATGCTGCTGGCTATCGCTTTAAATAAAACAACCCACACATTCTCCAATAAAATTTGCCGAGGGAGACAGATACTGCCCTGATTGCCAGACATATCATGAGAGTTCTTCAAGGTGGGAGAAAGTGAACTCCTTTTCAACCACAAGCAAACACTCAATGCACCTGAATCAAGCCTCTCAGTATCTACAAGCAAAATGGCAACTGTTATAGATTCCTGTGTCTCATGATGGACAGATTTTGCAATCAGGGCCAATTTTTTAAAAAAGATGAAAAATAACGAAAAATAATATCTATAGCTGTGTCTGTCTGGTGCACGACAGAGATTTCTGAACCAACATCTAGTTCTTCAACAGATTTTGTTCTTAGGATAGTCAGATTTTTCATTTTACTTTATAATGTTTTCACACAATTTTATATTTCGTGTCAGAAATTATTCTGGGTTGAAAGGACCGCCGCAGCGCTCCCTGCCCCGGTAGGGGCGAAGAGGGCTCCCGGCCACACCACCGGCCGGCGTTCCGGGCCCCGCCCTCCACCCCTCGCCAGGGCTTAAAAGGCGAGGGGGTCTGCCGGGCGAACCCACCGCCGCAGCACTCCCGGCCCTGGTGGGGGCGAAGAGGGCTCCCGGCCACACCACCGGCCAGCATTCTGGGCCCCACCCTCCACCCCTCGCCAGGACTTAAAAGGTGAAGGGGTCTGCCGGGCAAACCCACCACTGCAGCGCTCCCGGCCCTGGTGGGGGCGAAGAGGGCTCCCGGCCACACCACCGGCCGGCGTTCCAGGCCCCGCTCTCCACCCCTCGCCAGGACTTAAAAGGCGAGGGGGTCTGCCGGGCGAACCCACCGCCGCAGCGCTCCCGGCCCTGGTGGGGGCGAAGAGGGCTCCTGGCCACACCACCGGCTGGCATTCCAGGCCCCGCTCTCAACCCCTCGCCAGCACTTAAAAGGCGAGGGGGTCTGCCAGACGAACCCACCGCCACAGCACTCTCAGCCCCGGTAGGGGCGAATAGGCCTCCCGGCCACACCACCGGCCGGCGTTCCGGGCCCCGCCCTCCATCCCTCGCCAGGACTTAAAAGGCGAGGGGGTCTGCCGGGCGAACCCACCGCCCCAGCGCTCCCAGCCCCAGTGGGGGCGAAGAGGCCTTACAGCCATGCCACCGGCTGGTGTTCCAGGGCCCTGTCCTCCCCTTTGTGGGTGGTTTCGGTTGAATTGTTTTCTATTTTGTTGTGGTGCTGATATTTTGCATTTTGTGGATTGTTTTGCTTAATATTGTAATTTGTATTATTGTATTTACTTGAAACATTGTATTTATTATTGTATTTTGAACATTGTATTTTGTATCTTATATGCAAACCCCTTGAGTTGCCCTGGGGTCATTTTTATGTTGTTAGCCGCCCTGAGTCGGCCATGTGTTGAGTAGGGCGGGATATAAATTGAATAAATTGAATTGAATTGAATTGAATTTTTGCTGGAGAAACTTTGCTCAGGGGATGCCCGATTGAGTCTCCCTTCATGTCCCCAATATATTTTCCTACTGAAGTCCCTATTTATTTACTTGGAATTTCTTGCTTTCGAACTGCTATGTTGGCATTAGCTGGGTCAGAGACGGGCACTCAAACCATCATGGAGTACCTGGGTCTCAAACTGCTGACTTGCTGGCCTTCCAGCCCACAAAGCGAGTTTCTTAACCACTGCGTTACCACAGTCCCTTATAGGCATGCACAATGCCTTATAGTTAGCTGTAAAAACTGGAGACCTTCCATATAGAAATCTGTCACTAGCTGAAATCCAGTGATAAATTGCAGCTAGGGTTAGGCCCATTGAATAAATAGAATTTAAAGAGGAATTGACTCAACAATTCCCCATTCATTCAGCAGGCATATTCTAGTTGCATCTTACTAGTGGATTTCAGCCAGTGTTTGTATATTTTGCTTTTTCTGTTAGCTTCAAGATTCCTAGGTAATAATAGTGGTCAAATGATGGTAAAAGAATCTCTTGTAATTAAGTTTCAGAATTCTGACTGTTACACTAAGAAGGAGTCTGGGGCTTGAGGGCTTTGAGGAAATTATCTAGAGAGTGATAGGCTTCCATGACAACAACAGCCAATGGAACTGGAAGGCTAGTGAACTGGTGTATGTTGTGAGAATAATGAGTGCAACAGGGAAAAGGAAAATGCACTTCAATGGCACTGCTTGCAAAGTCAACACAGTCCCATGATTCTAATTGGTCCAGTGAGATTCTAACCTTAATTTTTTCTACATTAACAATACTTACTTACTTACTTGCTTGCTTACTTGCTTACTTACTTACTTACTTACTTACTTACTTACTTACTTACTTACTTACTTACTTACTTACTTACTTACTTACTTACTTACTTACTTACTTACTTACTTACTTACTTACTTATCAACCAACCTCCCATCTGGGTTATCCCCTGCTCTGGACAGTGTACAAAATTTAACATTTTACAAATTAAGGTACAAACAATAACTCAACCAACACAATCTCCCCCAGCAGCATCTGAGGCAAACAATAAACTAAATTTGAACTAGATTGCTAACTGGCAATGGGTAAAATGCTCCATAATGCTTCTTTAAAGAGTAACATTTCTAGTTGTTCTTTGAATATATCGAAGGATGGGGCATAGCCTGGCTACACTGGTAGAGAGTGCCATAATGAAGGTGCCACTATCAAGAAGGCTCTGCTCTTTGTCATACGCTTTTCTTGTTGTTCTCTGCATTGAACCCTGTGAGAAATGAGTGATGCAATAGCTGTTCTAAACTGTCCTAAACCGCATAAAGCTTTATATGTTAGAGATAAAGCCTTGTACCTTATACGGGAAGGAATGGGAAGCTAGATCAGATTTTCCAAGGCTGGGGAGATGTGCTCAAATTTCTTTGTTCCAGTTACCAGCCTGGCCACTGCATGCTGAACCCATTGAAGTTTCCATATCAGGAACAAGCATTACAGTCGTCAATTTGTGAGATTACCGATGAATAGACTAAGGTTGTGAGGAAATGTCTAAGTAGGGACACAGCTACACAGCTTGATGCAGCCTTACATATTGCTGCAATTTGTGAATCAAGGGTCAATAAAATTACCCACAAACTGAGAACCTGATTCCTAGGCATAAAGGTCACCCCAATTCAGCTATGGTGAATTTGCACTTTTCTTGGGGGAAGAGAGACAGGCATATGTGAGTTGGAAGGGCATTCCAGACCATTGGAGCCATCACCAAGAAATTGAGAAGGAAAATATATATTGAATATAAAAATCTCACTTCAGCCTAAATTCCAGTCAACAGAGAGAAAATAACATACGAAAGCAGTGCTATTACACTGTCTGACAAGATTACTGTCTTGTTTTTGTTTTTTTTTAATAGCCCTGATCATAAGTGATGCTTCCTTCAATAGCAGTCAGTCTTCTTGGATGGCATTTGATTCCTTCAATATTCGACACAAGGTTCATATCCAGATGCAGTTCCAGGCTCTTTCACCTAATGGCATCCTCTTTTACACTGCCCAGCACTTAAGTTCACGATCAGGTAAGCAACACTAATTTTGTTTGTGTTTTACCGTTGGAAAATGAGATGAAATTATCAAAGCAGAGGGAAATGGATGGAACCACCTCCCAAAACATGAGGAAATTTGAGTGTCTCCTGAGCTGACCCTTGAACTCCAGGAGCACCTGTGTATACACATCACTGAATGAGTGACTATATGTCTTTGGCAACAACCTATAAGTGATCACCAGTAACAAGAAGGCCTTTGTTGGAGCTAAAGTTAACCATTATCACCTTTAGCAAAGAGCACTTGTCAACACCTAAAGAAGAGCTGCTACATTAGTTGTGCCAGACTAATACTTTGTATTCAAGAGATGCATAGAGGTAGCTACTAATGATGCCCCAAAATACTGGGCATGAGACGAGAAACCTCACAGAAGTATGGGGGAAATGCTATCAAAGCAAATATGTCTGACTCCATTGGTATGTCTCATAGTCTGATTTCAGCTGATGAAGTCAGATTAGATAATTTTTTTAACAAAGTATACACAGATTTTGAGAGTAAAATGGCTGCACTCCATTCTAAACAAACAAATAGAAAAATGAAACCTACTTATTTGTGATGTAGTAGATAGAGTGCCAGGCTACAGCTCAGGAGACCTGGGTCTGAATCCCTGCTTGGCCATAGAGACTTATGGGGACTGAGATGAAAATGGTAAAACCACTTTAAAAGGGCAAAGAGTCCTGGTTTGTTTGTTTTAAAGTAGCAACACTTCTCTACAGTTGTTGTCCTTTCCCTCCACCCCACCCCATCCTTCCTTTTTCCTGAATGTGAAATGAATGGTCATGGTATAGACCAGTGGTGGTTAACCTTGCTACTCCAGCTGTTCTCGGACTTCAGTTCCCAGAAATCCTGATCAGTGGGTGTGCTGACTTGGGATTCTGGTAATTGAAGTCCAAGAACTGAGGATTCCGCGTGCCCGGTTGGGCATCGGTGGCCTCTGGCAGAGGTTAAACCAGTGAGCAGACTCCTGGCCTCTGGCCTTTGTCGGCGAGCAAGGGGGGAGATTAATGGTAGGGATTAATCCGGCCGCTTATTGCCTGACCAGCGATTCTGCGAGGAGCTCATCTCGCTGACCCCAGTTACCCATTAGAGTAATGACTCACCTCCTACCCAAGGTTATGCCCGGTGCAAACAAGGGCTATGTTTGCCCCTGCCTAATCCCTGAACAATGGGACTCCTAAGTCCATGTTTGCCCCAGTTAATTAACTTCCCTTTGAGGGGTTCCCCATTAACCCGTGTACGTGGGTGAGGTAATTTTCCTGTCAGATGACAGCTTGCCACCGTTGCGCTTTTTTCCCTATAAATGATGTTGCCTTTTTCCAATAAACTACTGATCTGATCTCGCTCCTGTTGCCTCGTGTTGTCATTGATCAGTCTCCTCCGGGCTCTAACGCCGCCCTAGCGGCCAGATATCGCTACAGCTGGTGACCCCGACGTGATTTACTCGTGAGTAAGAGACCCCGGAGAGGTCTACTCGTGAGTAGCGCTCCACGCAGTCCGGTTCTGCGCTTGAACCGCGACCCGCCAGCCCGGAGGATAGCGCGGCGCTCTGGTCGGCAGCCAGCCGGACAGAGAACGGCCCGCCGCGAGGCATTCCAGAGAGACATTCCTACCGCTTCCCCCCCGCTTTCGAGAGGTTTGCCATAGAGGGAAACGCGTTCCGCTCAGGGCAGGCTGTGAGCCCCTGACATCGCAGAGGCCGATAGAAGGGCCCGTGGCAGAAGGTCCACGCTCCGAGGTCTACCCCAGACACCCGTCGCCCGAACCTGTTGCCTGCAAAGACGCGTCGATCTTCGTCCCGAGGAGGAAACTTCAGAGGACCATCGCAGGTAATATGGGGACTTGTTCTCATAGACGAAGTCCGTCCGCTAGCCAAAGAACTCGGGAGCAAGAGTTCATAATCCTGGCCAGGGTTTTTAATTTCCGATTTCACAGCAGGGAGCTAGCGAGACTTTTGGCGTACCTCAGGGAACACTGCCTACTTTACCCAGAAGTAGGTACGTTAACCCTGAAGCTCTGGGATCAGATAGGAGACTGCATTCAGCAAACCCCGAAAGCTCCAGGAGGGATAGTCCGCACATGGCGGAAATGTAGGAGACTCTTAGAGCAGATCGAGCCAGTCCGGGTAGAAGCGGAAGAACCCCCGTTAGAGAAGCCATCAGGCATGCCAGTCGAGCCAACTGCGCCCGCCGCACTCTATCCGACATTCCAGTATCAGCAGAGTAGCGCAGGGAGCCTTCCCGCGGTGACAGCTGCAGACGTCACCGAGGGAACGCAAGGAATGAGAGGCGCTGGCGCTTCTCTGACAGCCCCAGGTTCCCTAGTCGTGAAGAGTGCCCTTCAGCGCACAGCTGAGATAGAACTCAAGAAGGGGGAATTGCCAGTTGAACAGCTAGCTGAGCTCAGACAGATTTGTCCCATCCGCTTGGAGATGGACGCGCTCACAGGCGCACAGCAGATAGTACACTCCCCAGTCCCGTACAAGCTTCTCATGGCTTTACGGAAGGCAATCTCAGAGACAGGGCTCCAAAGTCATTTTACGAGGGGCACGCTTCAGCAAGTGTGCGAGACCACCATGTGGATTCCTCACGATTGGAAAGCCGTCATGAGGATGATGCTTACCCCCAGCCAGTACATGATTTGGGATAGCGAGTTCCGCCTAGAGGCGCAAGCTCGGGCTGCCAGGATGGGAGGCGCGGTAATCCCTGACCAGCTGTATGGTTCAGGTGCCTTTGAGTCCATCAACGCTCAAATCAACCTGCCTCTCGCCACCCTAGAGATGTCAGCCGAGGCTGCCTATAGGGCATACTTCAAGGTCCCAGCGTCTGGCAAAACGGCCAAAAACTACACCGCTATTAAGCAGGGAGCCCAAGAGCCCTACATGGACTTCATCAATCGCCTGGAAGAAGCAATTAGCAGGCAGATTGACAATGAGCAAGCCCAGGAAGAGCTCATGATTAAGCTAGCCAAAGACAACGCCAACTTGGACTGCCGTAAAATCTTGCAGTCCCTGGGCAATCGCCCTGACATAACCTTAACGGATATGATTCGAGCATGCTCCGACGTTGGCACAGACTCCTACAAGATGGGTCTGCTAGCGGCAGCGGTGCAGGGGGGAAGAAGATCCAATGGCAAGAACAAAGGGGCATGTCACACTTGTGGCAAGGTCGGTCACTTCGCTAGGGAGTGCCGATCCAAGGGAGGCGGACAAAAGTCTGGTCGTCCCAAGGCTCCGAACACCCCCTGCCCGAAGTGCAAGAAAGGCTATCATTGGGCCAGGTTTTGTCCGAGTTCGGGAAACCGGAATCCGGGCACGTCTCTGGCCCCAGTCCAAACAGAGGCTTCCTTCACCCAGATCCAGAACTCCCCAGACCTAGACTAGAGTCTAGGCACATCCCAGGCACTGCGAGGGCACAGGCCAGCCCCAAGGGCAGCACGGGGCTAGAATTGACTTGCCAGGCGGACGTTACATGCGACCTGCCGGGCACAGTCTATCTAGTCGACACCCAGTACATGGGACCCCTGCCCAGAGGCTTTATAGGTTTAGTTTTGCCCCGTAGTGTCGCTGGAGCACGCGGAATTTTCATAATTCCAGGAGTCATTGACTCGAATTTTTCAGGCATTCTCCAGGTCCAGCTTTGGGCGCACCTGCCCCAAACAATCCACAAGGGAGACACATTAGCGCAACTGATCATGGTTCCTTGTCACTCGCCAGCAGGCAGCCAGGGAAGGCTCAGGGACAGCTCAGAGTCCGGTTCAGCAGACCGCTCGAGCGCGAGTGAGGCAGTGCAAGGATACCAGGTCTTAGCGACAGTGGAGACCAACATTGAGTGGAAGCAGCGCCCCGTTATCGAGGTATTTTTGAACAAAAGGGTGTTCTCAGGGTTACTCGATACCGGAGCGGATGTGTCAGTGATAAGCAGGAGCCAGTGGCCAAGAGAGTGGGCCATTGAGCCGGTCTCCGATGTGTGGGGGGTAGGAGGCGTCCAGGAAGCGTTCAGGAGCCGAGAGTGGGTAGAGGTCACAATCCCAAGGGCTGACGGCACAGCGGTAATTCGGCCGCACATTCTTGACGTGCACATCAACCTTTGGGGGCGAGACATTCTCCAGCAGTACGGTGCTACGCTTACCTTCGGGTAATGGCGTTGCCACTTAAATGGCTCACCGACACTCCGGTATGGGTAGAACAATGGCCGGTAGTGGGAGAGAAATTAGTTGCCCTCAAGCAGCTAGTTAAGGAACAGCTAGACGCAGGACACATAGAACAGTCCACGAGCCCCTGGAATTCGCCAATTTTTGTGATTAAGAAGAAGTCGGGGAAGTGGCGACTCCTCCACGATCTCAGAGAGATCAATAAATGCATTCAGCCGATGGGTCCGCTTCAATGCGGCATCCCTAATCCGAATATGATTCCCGAGGGGTGGGAGATCCTAGTTGTAGATCTCAAGGATTGCTTTTATACAATCCCCCTAGACCCCAGGGACCAGGAAAGGTTCGCCTTTACGGTGCCGGTCGTGAACCACGGTGAGCCCACGCAGCGTTACGCGTGGAAATTTTTGCCACAGGGCATGCTCAACTCGCCCACCCTGTGTCAAATTTATGTTCACGGCGCACTGGCAAAGTTCCGAAGCCTTTACCCTAAAGCTATTGTTTGCCACTTCATGGACGACATCTTAGTAGCGTTGCCGCGACTTGGCAGCGAAATGTTTTCCGACCTCCAGGCCAGCCTGGGGGACAAAGGCTTACTTATTGCCCCTGAGAAAGTGCAGAGAACCGAGCCCTTTTCATACTTGGGCCATCGGCTTCTCCGCTCTTTTGCAGCGCCAGTCCTGCCTCAGGTAAATCTACAAGACTCAGTCACCCTTGTAGAGTTACAGCAAGTTTTGGGGAACATCAATTGGGCCAGACCGTATTTTCGTTTAGATACGGATCTCCTAAAACCGCTCTTCTCGCTGCTAACCTTAGGGAAGCAGCCGGCAGACCGGATAAAAATCTCTCGAGACGCGCGCTTGGCGCTCGAGAAGGTGAACCAAGTTCTCAGCCAGAGGTGGGTGGATAGGATCGCCCCGGGGCCATATGCCCCGATCCTGAATCTGTACATCGTGCGGTCAGGATCCATGTTCACTGGGGCGCTAGGAGTAGACTCAGAGAAGGGAGCGAAAATTGTGGAGTGGATATACTTGCCAAACACCTCTTCTCGGAACATTGTTCCGCCCCAAGAACTGGTCTCCGCGGTGATCTACCGCGGCAGGCTGAGAGCAAGGGACATTTCTGGGCACGATTTAGCTAAGATCACAGTCCCGTTCACCAAGGAACAAATCCATCAGTTGATGCAGCTAGGTGACTCGCTTCCGATAGCTTTGGAAGGATTCACTGGAAGCTTGGCATACCATTTGCCCAAAGACCCCAGACTCGTCTCACTTCAGACAGGAACAGTCAGTTTGTTCGAATTGCTTTCGCTGGTCCCGCTTCAGGGGGCCAAGACAGTTTTTACCGATGGGGGACGCACATATGGTGTCCTGACTTGGCAGGAGGGCGAGGCTTGGCACACGCTGCTAACTCTTCCACAGAAGTCCGCGCAGCGGGCAGAGTTGGCAGCTGTGAACCTTGCCTTGCGCACCTTCGCCAAGGAACGTTTGAATATCATTACTGACAGCCTGTATGTAAGGAATTTGCTCCACAGTCTACCGGGAGCTTACATCACTCCCGCGATAGACAAGAACCTGCTCAGTCTGTTTCTCACTGCTCAATTTCATTTGCGGAACCGCACAGAGCCGCTCTATATTGCCCACATCCGAAGTCACCAAGACCTGCCGGGTCCGATTTCCGCGGGCAATAGCAGAGCGGATGCGGCGGCAAAGGAAATTCAGCAACGTTCAGTTTTGGGAGTTTTCACTACTCCAATTCAAAGTCATGCCTTTTTTCACCAAAATGCCAAGGCACTCGCTAGACAGTTCAATCTGCCGCTATCTCAAGCCCAAGGTATAGTCCGCTCTTGCCAGCATTGCGCAGGGGCGCCGGGGGGGCCCTCGTGGGGGGTCAACCCACGAGGGACAGAGGCTAATCAGGTATGGCAGATGGACGTCACGCATGTGCCGCAGTTCGGCAGATGGCAATACATGCACGTCTGCATTGACACTTTTTCTCAGTTCGTTTGGGCAACGGCGCAGAAAGGGGAGGCGGCTTCCCACGTGGAGCAGCACCTCCTTTCCTGCATTGCGGCGATG
Source organism: Bradypodion pumilum (assembly GCA_035047305.1). Lineage (NCBI taxonomy): Eukaryota > Metazoa > Chordata > Lepidosauria > Squamata > Chamaeleonidae > Bradypodion > Bradypodion pumilum. The sequence continues at coordinate 173,163,742 of JAWDJD010000001.1, read as the reverse complement.
GGCAAGCCGCGGCACGTGAAGACGGACAACGCGCCGGCCTACAGTTCCAGGCAGTTGGCCGCCTTCATGGCTACTTGGGACATCAAGCACACATTTGGAATTCCCTACAATCCGCAAGGGCAAGCGATTGTAGAGCGGGTCAATCGGACGATAAAGTCCTATATTGACAAACAAACAGAAAGGCGGGAGCCACCAGCCCTCCCCAAGTCACAGGGAGAAGCACAGATGTGTCTCAACAAGGTATTGTTCACTTACAATCACCTTAATGTTTTTTCGGACTGTACGCCGCATGAGAAGCATTTCCGCCGTTCGGAAGCTCTCCCGCGACCTATGGTCCGGTACCGAGTGCCACCAGACCCTTCTTGGAGGGGCCCGGTGCCGCTCATAACCTGGGGAAGAGGGTATGCTCCTACAGGTGTCGTTTGGATTCCAGCCCGGTGTGTCAAGCCCTACTTGGAACCACATGGCGTGGACCCAGACCGACCCGAGTCCGATCCCGGAGATGGAGGACCTCACTCTGATCGAGGAGACCCACCGGGAGACGCGGCGGCTGCGGACCCCGGCACAGAGGATCACCTGGGGGATGGTCAAGACCCTTTGCTGTGAGGCCCGGGACGCCCTCCAACGCGAGGGGAAGGAGCCGACGCCGGAGAACTTCGTTGCAGCTGTCTTTGCCCAGATTCACATCAACTCGGTGATCTACACCATCCTCCTGGCCCTCCTCCTGCTTTTGGGGGGAGGCGTTCAGGCCGCTTCACTCCAGGCCAACGGCTTGCCGCCTGGTGAAGACCTCTCAGCACGGATGCGGTACAACTTGTGGGAAAGGTTGGCGGGTCTCGTCAACCAGTCCGATTTTTGTCTACAGCAGGACATTGGTTCTGCATCTATCCTCAGCACCTGTCTCATCCCCGTGTGCCACACTCTGGACGCGCGCACCAAGGATGGCGACTGGTTGCTGAAGGCGTTCTTTGGCCCACACACTCCTACCACCTTCTCAGCATATGCACGCTGGGGGGGATTGCGACTTGTGTCAACCTTGCCGGCTGACGCCGCCACTCTTCATACCCCTCGAGTGGCGGTCAGCCCGGACGCTGCTTGCACCCGAATGACCGGCTGCACCTCAGGCGGTCAGACTCGGCGCCGCTGCCTTGACCCCGGCAGCGGCAACTGGACCTGTAATAAACCAGAGACACTCACTTCGCTGTACGCTCACGTCACCCTACCTTCAGGGTGGTTTTTCACCTGCAACCAGTTCACATGGAACTATATTCCTGCGAATCTGTCGGACTCAATGTGTTGTATCAGTCGCTTGACACTGTTACTTCCTACTAAGGACATGATTGCCCCAAGCACAAATGTTTCTAATGTTCCACATGTTTCCAATGTTTCAAATGTCTCCCCACTCATACGGCACACACGCACAGCCCAGTTAGATAGCTCTTGTGACAGCAGCTTCAGAGTAATGAGTCCTGCTGAGTATGTATCCCTAGCAGTCAGCCTTGTCGGCGTGCCAGGCTTGGCCGTCGGCAACGCGCGGAGGATTGGCCGCTTGGCTTGCGGTTTGGCAAAAGCCATTAACCATACCTCCACAGCAATAGCGCTCCTCAATCAGGAGCAGGCAGAACTTCGCCGTGCCGTTCTTGACAATCGAGCGGCTATCGACTACCTCCTCTTGCTGCACCACCTGGGTTGCGAATCTTTTCATGGAATGTGCTGTTTCAATCTTACTGACAACTCCCGTAAGATCCAAAGCCAGATCACGAACCTCCACACCATAGTCCAGGGTATTACTGAGGGTTCCGCATGGGGGGCTTGGTGGAGCTCCCTGTGGAATTGGATGTGGTCGTGGATCCCCTGGGGGTGGCTGCAAACGGTGCTTAAGGTAGTGGTGGGGATAGCCATACTAGGCATTACGCTTTGTTGCTTTGCTCAGTGCATTCCCTCGCTGATCTCTAAGTGCCGCCCCAAGGAGAAACCCCGTGACGTCATTCACGCCCAACAGCTGATGCCGCTTTTGCGCGGGATCGCCGGCCAGGCTCTTAAATTAAACAGAAAGGGGAGATGAGGATTCCGCGTGCCCGGTTGGGCATCGGTGGCCTCTGGCAGAGGTTAAACCAGTGAGCAGACTCCTGGCCTCTGGCCTTTGTCGGCGAGCAAGGGGGGAGATTAATGGTAGGGATTAATCCGGCCGCTTATTGCCTGACCAGCGATTCTGCGAGGAGCTCATCTCGCTGACCCCAGTTACCCATTAGAGTAATGACTCACCTCCTACCCAAGGTTATGCCCGGTGCAAACAAGGGCTATGTTTGCCCCTGCCTAATCCCTGAACAATGGGACTCCTAAGTCCATGTTTGCCCCAGTTAATTAACTTCCCTTTGAGGGGTTCCCCATTAACCCGTGTACGTGGGTGAGGTAATTTTCCTGTCAGATGACAGCTTGCCACCGTTGCGCTTTTTTCCCTATAAATGATGTTGCCTTTTTCCAATAAACTACTGATCTGATCTCGCTCCTGTTGCCTCGTGTTGTCATTGATCAGTCTCCTCCGGGCTCTAACGCCGCCCTAGCGGCCAGATATCGCTACAAAGAACAGCTGGAGTGCCAAGGTTAGCCACCACTGGTATAGATTCTGATGATTGAATCAAGCACTTTGCAGCAAAGAAGGGTAATTTCTAAAATAAACAGCCGACTTTCCTTCTCTTTTGACACCAGCTTAGCCCCTTTCCTGAGTTTTTCTTTCCCACATTTAAATGTGACCAAGCATGCCAGGTTTTCACACAAATGATGTGTCCTGCTCTGCTCTGTTTGACTCTTTGCTCCATCTTGTGGTCCTCTCAGAAATACTCAAATACGTATGATGTGGTTTGCTTTTTACACATTTGTCCAAGGATTGTACAGTGCCCTTCCATCACCAACAACAAGGGTGTTTACAGCAGAACAATCACGTCAGCCTGTTCTTTTTAAGCCTTAGCAGGAACAGTCCTGAAGAACTAATTACTAGTGCCATGACTAATCTTTGCAATTACACTGTCCTCCCTTTCAAGTAGCTAGCGTCCCTCAACAAAGTACTCTTAAGTGATTTATAATATCCACGTTGCCTCTTCAAACGGCACTGCCCCAATGAAGGTAGATGGAAGCAAACACTGAATCTTGCATCTGTTCTCTTTTGCCTTCCAAAGAGGCTGTCAGAACAGACTGATCTGGACTGATTAAAGGCCCAGGAAGATTCTAAGCCGCCGCCAAAAGAAATGAAAGGAGTCTCTGTTGTGTTGTTTGCAAAAAGCACCTTATGTAAAAACATTTCCTTCATCCACCATTATGTAAGGCTGAGCAATTTAAACCTTAACAATTTCTCTTATGTAAGACTTAGCCAGTGTTCCTTTGCTCCTAAAAGCTGACTGGCACTACAATGTATTACTATGTATCTTCAGACCACTGGATCCTGGCAGTAGCATTTGCCAATTCACTGGCCAAGATTTTAAATGGTGTGGATTTCTCTATTTCATGTAATTATGACTTAGTACAGCAATTCTCAATGTTTTCCCGCCAGGGGCCAGTTCCCACCACCGTGTTCAATTGTGGGGGCTGGAGGCACGGCTGCACCCACTACTTGCTTTTTCATCATCATTGTCATCATTGTCGGCGGTGCTGGTGGTGGGGAAGCACGCTGTTTTAGTGGGTTCTTGGAGAGGCTCTGCTGAATCCCAGGGTGGTGGGAGGCTTTTCGGAGCATGTTCGCTCTGGTTTGGGATTTTTCCGTTGCTTCTCAGCTGCGCTTTGGCAGCTGGAGCATGACCATGGCTGACTTCCTGGTTCCACACTGGGATCCCAGAAGTTGGCCACGGTCGTGCTCCAGCTGCCGAAGCACAGCCGAGAAGTGATGGGAAAATCCCAAATTGGAGCAGACATGCTCTGAAAAGCCTCCCACCACCCTGGGAAGTAGCAGAGCCTGTTCAAAAACCCAGAAAAATGTTGCAGTTCCTGCCACCACCGTGGTGACGTATTGTGACTTCCAGTGGTGGTGGGCAGGTCTAGAGGTGCCTGGGTGGCCACTATGGACTGGATTAGTGATATGCATGAGCCAGATTAGGCCTACGGGCCGGGGGGTTGAGAACCCCTTGTTTAATATCTTGTTGTTAAAACAGTGCAAGATGGGAAACGATGCAAGCATCTCTCCCCTCCCCACTCCTTTCAGGGTCTGGGAAGCTCATCTTTGTACACCTGTTCTTGTGTTGGTTGCAGAATTAATCAGGCAACTGTTCATGCTATTTTCTTTTGTATATCTAGGCAACAAGTAACTAGCCATGATTCAAAAATCAAAAACAGTCCCCTCTCTTATGCTATTCTGTACTAACATCTCCCTTTCCTACCACCATCATCTTCCTTTACCTGATTCTGAAATATTTTTGCCACATCTACCCCAGGCTGCACTATATGATACCCATAAAGCCAGCAAAACCTACCACCAACCATTCCTTATTGAACCTCAGGGCTTTCTGTTTTTGCATCCTGTCTTTGAAGCATGTCAGGGACTTACTAGATACTAAGCTAAATATGAATCGACAGTGTGATGCTGTGACCAAATTAATGGAGAAATAATTAATAATAGACTTCTAGGTTGCATTGACAAAATTATAATATTTCTGTTTTGGTCAGACTTCACTGAGAATACTGTGACTAGTTCCAAGTGCTTCACTTTAAGGAGAACATTTGACAAGCTGGAATGTATCCAGATGAGGGCAATCAGCAGGGCCGTGCTGGGCTGCCAGGATACCAGGATGGGTGTCCGCACACCTTTACTTAGAACATAACTTAAAAGGCCATGCCACCTTGGCAACAGCTGTGCTCCCACCCCCACCCCCCTGACCAGGGCAAGTCAGGGGAGGGAGCCAACGGTGTTGCGGCGGCTCGGCGGCGGTGGCTCTTTCGTAGCCCCGAGGTGGGAACCCAAGGCAACTGTGGCATGCTCCCACGCCTGTGCAGAAGTGCTTTGGACTTTCTCCCACAGGGTGGAGGGGAGCCCCCAGCGAGAGGAGCTGAAGCGGAAACTGCCGAGGTGGTGTGGCCCTTTAAGTTATGAGTTCTAAGCAGAGGTGTGCAGCCGCCCGTCCTAGTATCCTGGCAGCCCAGCATGGGCCTGGCAACGAGGATGATATAAAGTTTGGAAACCTAACCCTATGCAGATTGGTTGAGGCAGTTAGGGCCATTGTAGCTTAATGGTTAAGATGCTAAGCTTGGTGACTGTAAGGTCATCAGGTTAGCAGTTTGAGATCTGAGTGCTGTGCAACAGAGTGAGTGCCCATCATCTGACCCAGCTCCTGGCAACCTAGTATTTTAGAAGCAAGAAATTGAAAGTAGATAAATAGGTGCCACTTTGGTGGGAAAGATAACAGCATTTTGTGTGCTCTGGTGTGTAGTCATGCCTTCCACATGACCATGGAAACATCTGCAGATGCAGACAGCACTGCCCCCTAGAGTCAGACATGACTGGCTTTCAAGCAAGGAAGAACTTTACCTGAGGTAGTTAGATGCACAGGACCTGAAGAGGACAGAGAGGTAATATGATAGTCATCCTCAATATTTGAAGTGTGTCTAAAATGGGAGATGGAACAAGCTTGTTTTCTGTTCCTCTGCAGGGTAGGGTCTGAAACAATGCATTTAGATTAGAACATAGTAGCTTCTGACTACTTCGTAATGAGACGCTGCAGATAATAAGAGCTATTCAGCAATAGAAAGGAATGCCTTTGAAGTGGGCAGAAGGGTACCCTTGTTGGTGGTTTGTAAACCAAAGTTGGATGGCCAATTGGCATAGACACTTTACTCAATGGTATGGAAGTAGAATTGGTAACCCTTGGGATTGCTTCTAGTTGTGCAGTTCTGTTCTATGATTGTCTGATTCTTATAAATTGCACATAAAAGGAGGGTTGGTGTTACCGGGTACCTAGCCAGCCAAGTTTCACTGGGTGGATGAAACACTTGGTACAAAATAAAGGCCTGCCATCTTGATGCTTAACAGATAAAGATTTTACAGACTTAAGTGTAATGGTGTTTTTTCCCCTCCTTTTCCTTAGGTGACTTCCTAAGCCTCTCCTTAGTAAATGGATATGTGCAGTTACGCTACAACCTGGGTGACAGAACAGTAATTCTGCAGACATTTCAAAATGTTCATGTGTCAAATAGTATCTGGTACTTAATTAAAACAGGAAGAGTCGGCAATGAAGGCTACTTGGATCTTGATGGCATCAATATAACCCAGAAAGCTACCAGTGGTATGACTGCTTTGGACACACGTACAGATTTCTATATAGGAGGGGTCTCCTCTTTAAACTTGGTTAATCCAATGGCAGTCCAAGATGAGCCCTTTGGATTTACTGGCTGCATTCGAGAAGTTCTCGTCAATAGCCAAGAACTAGAATTAAACGTGAAGGGGGCAAAAGGTGGTTGCAATGTTGGTGACTGTGATGGAACATCTTGTGGATACAAAGTGTGCAAAAATAATGGAAAATGCAAAGTTGAAAATGCTGATTTTTCTTGCTTGTGTCCCAGACACTGGATGGGAGTAAGCTGTGAACAATCTACTTATTGTTCTCATAATAAGTGTCTAAATGGAGGCATTTGTATACCTAACCCAGTTCTGTTTTCTTACACATGTGCATGTAGACTTGGCTGGTCGGGTTTTGGGTGTGAAAGACAGGTATCATTTTTTTCTGCAAAATTTACAGGCAATTCGTACATCAAACATGTAGACCACAATTATAAAGCAAGAGACCTCAGGTTCACTAAGCTGTCTTTTAATTTTACCACAGCAAAAGCAGACGGGTTACTTGTATGGTTAGGAAAGGCTGAGGATGAAGATAATGATTTCCTTTCAGTGGGAGTTTTTCTTGGCATGCTGAAAGTTGTGGTCAATCTTGGAGAGAGAATTGCCGTCCCTCTTATTCATCACAGCAACACACTGTGTTGCAATAAATGGCATTTTGTCACTGTGGCACAAAACAATACTGTCATTAGAATATACCTCGATGAAGAACTAGTTATCTTTGAAGATCTAGATCCACAAAGAAAATACACTTTTCTAAATTATGGAGGCATCTGCTATTTTGGAGGTTTTGGACTTGATCGGAGAGTAAACACTGTCACCTCAGGACATTTTAGTCATGAACTGTTTGGTAGAATTAAAGATGTTGCCCTCTTTCAAGATTCCAGAAAGGTAGCACTAATTAAGGGAGAAGGTTATAATGTTTATAGTGGAGATAAGAATTAACGGAGTAATAAAAATTGTATGTATAGGCAGGCAGGCAGGAAAGAGAGATAAAACTTTATTTACAACATGTGGTCCATAACTAGGATAGCAGAAATGTACTGGCTGCTTAGTTCGATTTGGTGGCCAAAATCCTGTTGTGTAGCTATGTTTGTGCAACTCACATTTGCACAACTGGTTGTGAAATGTGCATCAGTTATATCCAAAAAACAGTTCTCCAGTCAGTTTTGCAACTAGTTGTGTAGTTAAGGCAGTTAGTTTTACAGTCAGCAGCTCTTTGGACAACCTGACTGCCTGGGCAGATCTTAGCATGAATGTCTGCAGGAGGAACTTCATGCTACATGAACATCTGCAAACAAACCCTGAGCACTAATGCCCTTGGATGTTGAAACCCACAGGGAAGGGTGATGGTTCCCAAGTGGATTAAATCTCACTCGAATCCATCTCGAAGGAGGACAGCAGCTTCATCAATACTGGCCTAGGGCCGATGAGGACTTTTTGTGCCAAAAGGGCTGAGGACCAGAAAGTGACTCATGGAACTGGATCAGTGGTACGAGTATCATGCTGCGATGCGTAAGGCAGATGTAAGGCCACTGCATTATATTGTTCCCTGGACTATTATCATGGCTGATTGCCATGATGATAGTCAATATTTGGAATCAGTTATGGCACCTGAAGTTTAAATGTACACCAAATACAATAGGATTTCAGCCACTATGAGAAATTTAGCCATACTACATCTGCAGATAACTTAATTCTTTTGATCTTTAAGTCAAAATTATTCAGTGCGGTCTCCACCTCTATACCAGTGGTAATGTACGGATGTGAGAGCTGGACAATTAGGAAAGCTGAACGCAGAAGAATAGATGCCTTTGAAATGTGGTGTTGGAGGAGAGTTTTGAGAGTACCCTGGACAGCGAGGAGAACAAATAGGTCAATCTTAGAAGAAATCAACACTGACTGCTCATTGGAAGGGCTAATAGTAAAGACGAAGCTAAAGTATTTTGGACATCAAATGAGAAGGGAGGATTCACTTGAGAAGGCCCTGATGTTGGGAAAGGTGGAGGGCAAAAGAAGAAGGGGGAGGCCAAAGATGAGATGGCTAGATGGTATTGTAGACACAATGGGCACAGAACTGGGAGTGCTGAGGGGGATGGTGGAGGACAGAGGTGCCTGGAGAACAATGGTCCATAGGGTCGCAAAGGGTCGGAACCGACTGTGCGACTGAACAACAACAACAACCATCTACCCTTATCTGTCCTCATCATTTCTTCCATTAATGCATACCCCTCTCATCTCTAGGCTTTATAGTTTTAGTCCACCCCTACTGCCACTCCCTTGCTGATATTTCCCATACCCATTGATATTTTGCTACATGAACTTAGGGTCACTACCAAACCTGTCTCAGCTTTAGCCATACTTTGCCTTGACTGGCTTCTCTTCCATCCTCCCTTCACACCTTAAACACTTAAAATCCTACTCACACTAGTCTCTTTCTTCCTTTCCTATCCTCCTTGCTCTGTTCCTTAAATTTCACTCTCTACCTATATTTCACAGTTATCTATTCTACATGCTTCCTTATTGAATGTAATTTTCCTGCTAGGTCCTTCTGCCATGTGACCTTACCTATCATTGCTTGGAATTTATTAAAATAGGATTTCCCCAAATCCAGCATACACATGAAAGTTCTGCTCTGCAGGGCCACAGGTTTAAAACAAGGGCCCCAATGCCTCCTAGGTTTTAAGCCAAACTACATGTGACTTTAAGACAAATTGTTTATGGGTAGGTTGCACGACACATCTGGGTCATATGTTGCTCATTTCTGATTTATATATAACCACTGGATGGGATCATCAGTTTAGGATTTTGGTACCATTGGTATCCTAACATTATTTCTCCTTGTACTTAAAAGATGAGGCTAACTAGCACTAGACCATAATCTGAATGTTATGATAGAGTGGACGGGGTAGATCAGGAATTCTCAACCTGTGGCCCGTGGGCCAGATGCAGCCTTCGGCACCATTTCATGTGGCCCACCACCATATCCACCATGTGCCATGTGGTAGAAGAAAGGCAAGATGGTCATCCAGCCCCTGAAGCTGTCTGAGGGAGTGTGCCCCAGCCCCTGGCTTTAAAAGGTGGAGAACTCCTGGGGGAGATAAACTGAAGATAATTTCCAACTAGGACTATCTGTGGACTGATTGTTCCCAAGTCTTGGGTAGGCAACTCATCCTCAATAGGACTGGTTGTACTAACACTGCCTCACCACTAACTCCAAAAAAGAGTAGACATACAGACTTACTTCATTGCCACTGAAGGGCTAAAGTGGCCTTAGTGTGCTTTTAATCTACGTCAGCAGGTTCATTAATCCAATAATTCATGGACACAGTATCCATTCACTAGATAATTGCAATGCATTCTACATGTGATGGCCCTCAAGGGAAGCATGGGTGCGCCTAGTGCAAAATACAGAAACTGTGCTGCTGTTAGGAACCTTGGAAATATACCAGTTATAAAGGAACTGCACGCGCTGTCAATATTTTCATGGAATGAGTTTAAGATATTAATGACTTTCTAGACCAGTGTTTCCCAACCTTTGGCTTTTGGACTTCAATTCCCAGAAACCTAAGTCAATTCCTCAAGGCACTGATCAGCCAATGACTTAGGCTTCTGGGAATTGAAGCTCCCCCCCCCCCCCCCGTGGGGCATGGGCACCACATTGGGAAACACTGTTCTAGACCCTACATTTCTTCAATAGGGGTTGAGGAGAACACTTTTATCTGCTAGAGTAATGCCAATGAATTAATGAGACTTCCATTTCTCAAGTCACATGGATGAGTTTAGTCGGAACAAACTCAACTGAAGCCTCGAAGTCTTATGCCCTTGGCTTGGTTTTGATCTATTTCATTGAAGGTTCTGTTTTGACCCACTTTCAGTCTCCTACAACAGATTGAACTATTTAGGTATAAGGTATTTTGCTGGCTGGATCTATTTCTGTCTCTTGGAAATAACCAATAATAACAGCTTCTCTATCTCAGCAAGCCTATTATGTGTATCAAGAATATGAAAAATCAGTCTAGCTCAAAGCATTGGTTTCTTTTGTAGTAAGTGGCTGTTACAGATCACAATAGGCAACTTGTAGTCTTCTAGATGGTGAACTGTGTTTAGCAGTATGGCTAATGATCTGGAACTCTTGGGAGCAAAAATCCAAAATATGTAAAAGCATCACCTTATGCATATCCCATCCCTGAAATTCAATTTGCAGGGTCTCTAGCTTTGAGGGACACTTTACTAAAACATATTTCGAAATATATGAGAGACTTTGCACATTTATTCAATGGTCTTATTTCACAACAGTTAATCATAGCTTCACAATAAAAGACTTTTATTCCATACTGCTTGAGAATAACTCATTGTGCATCAGAATGAATGAATGCTTCCTTTCTTCCAACTCAATTTTCAATGTGATCATGTGTATGTATGAGAAGGTGGTTTCACTACTTATAGAGTGAAGCTGAAGGGAAACGGATTGAGAATATGAGTGATAAACTATTATTAATTCGTAAGAAACATTTGGTTCTTTCTGTATACATTTCTGACATTCCAGTCTGTATATCATTCCCATATAACATGCAGCACAGACTCATTGTCACAGATCTATCACTAATACAAGACCATCACCACTTTACTTTCCAGCTTGTATTTGAGGGGAGGAGAAGATTCATAGAAAGAATCAAAGATTTGAAATAAACATGGCTTTGGTATAAGAGGAGGAAAGGTTTTGTAGGTGAAATTCTTTGACTCTTTAACCATTTTCCCATTTGGATTAATACAAGTGAGACACACTTCAATACTTTTATTTGGAACAGTAGACCACAGATTCAGGGCAACATGGTATGTGGACTTGATGCTCATTCAGATTGGTCTAAAAAGCTTGGCACCCACTTTTTATAATCCCTGGAATCCCTGTTCTGTGAACAATTTACAATCAGTTTACTTGTACAGTATATCAAAGCTACCCCAATAACCTCTGCTCATACCACTCTGTTGATACTTGTACTACTCTAGTAGACATATCTGATGCTGAGTTGGGGGACAGCAGGACAACCAAATGACAACTAGCTGAGACTCTTTGTTGAATAACAGAGTGTTACCAAGTGTAAATATGTAACTAAAGGAATAAAACTGAGAGCCAAATAGACATTTCAAGTGTCATTCCCCACCTAGCACAAACATGAATTTACCTCAGAATTAAAGTTATCCCAGACTTCTATTTGGAATCAACATCCAGTGTAACAAAAATACAGTAAACCCCCTACTTACGTAAAAAGTCTGTTCCGTAGGCTTTTGCTTAAATTGTTTTTTTATGTAACTCAAAGCAAACCCATAGAAAAAATTATTATTATTACGTAACTAGAAGCAAACCAATAGGAAAAATGAAATGTTTGTGTAAATTGAATCAAACCCATAGGGAAATGAATTTTTACATAACTCGGAGCAAACCCATAGGAAATCGTTACGTAAATCGGGACATTTATGTAAATCAGGACATGCTTTTAGTACAAAATCATTATGTAAGTCAAATTTTATGTAACTCGGGGCATATGTAAGTCAGGGTTTTACTGTATGTTACATTCTGTCCAACAGCTTCCAACATATAGCAACCTATGAATTTGTGACTTCCATAAATTCCTAAAAGTATGCTCAGATCTTGTAAACTTAATGCCATAGCAACCTTTATTGAGTCAATCCACCACCTTTTGGGTTTTCTAATCTTGTTGCCTTAAACTTTTACCAGTGAGACTTGTTTTTCCACAATGTGCCCAAAGTACAACAGTTCTACTTTAGGCATTTCTTTTGCTTCTAGAGAGTTAAAAAATGCATTTTCTAAAATTCAACTCTCTGAATTCACATATTAAAATAAAAGCTACCAAGAAGCAATGTAAGGTATAGCACTTTTAATTTGACTAATAAAGCCATATGCAAGGTTTGAAAATGAGCTGTTATAATTAAGTATGATTTTTAAAATAACCTAACAATTTATTTTAATCATATATTACTGGATGGAAGTTTCTACTGATATCAAAGTGCAAAAAAAAAAAAATCTATGTTCATAGGTAAGGCAATTTATTCCAGAAAGTGTTTTATGCACAATGCTCTCCCATTAGCTAAATACTGTACTTCAAAACAGGATGTTAAACAGAATAGTGCAATGGTATCCAACAAAATCAACAATATACTATCATTCTCCACAGAAAATCACAAAAGGTTTACTGATCTATTTATTTAAAACTGTAGGGTCATTAAAAATTATCAGTCATAAATTGTAAAGCCAAGCCACATTTATACATCTTTCTGTTATACTGTTTTAGTCTATTGCTTCACAACAAATCAAACAAACAATGGCTGTGAGAAGGCTTTATCTTTTGTAGAATCAAAATATCCCTTAAATATTTACATTTTACAATATAAAGGATATAATAAAACACAATGTCATGTACAAGCTTAGGTATTCAGGTTTTCAAAGCATGAGAAATGATCTGGAAATAGAAATCATAGCATAAAGGCTAAAGGTGTTTTAAAAACTGACTAGAATAAGTGTACCCATGAGCAGTAAGGTTTGGACCAAGTAGCCTTCTAATTTCTACTTCTTTCAGATGCATAGGAATTATCCAGGGATGGATATCACTCTTTCTGCATGGTGCTTTTCTAAAAGTCTTTAGTGCTATTCAGCTTATGCCATACATTGCATTTGTACGTGGATTCTGAGACTATGCCACAGTTCATTAGGAAAAAATAATAATGCCAGTAGAAGAGTAAATGGTACAAAATCCACTTTTACAGTTACAGGAGCATCTTCTGACAGAGAGCACAAATAGTCAGAGGTTGCATATATCTCAAATAAAGCCAAATTTGACAAAGAACCTTTTAGAGTGTGGTAAATGAAAACTCTTAAAATCTTGACTATAGAAGTAATGTAAAGTTTTGAATTATTCACCTATTTGAAGATCAACAGAATGTAAAAATATCTGAGTAAATGGTATGTGGACTGGTATCAAACCAGACTTGTTCTTACAAAACACTAAACGTTGAATCTATATATTTATATATATTTATAAAAGCATTGATGGCACAACTATACCCAAGCATATATTTTTACAGAGTTCTAGGACATATATAAAATGGATTATTTCCTATTCATCTAAAATGTGAGAAGATGACTATGTCTTTTCATTTCCTCCCTCATCCCCCTTTTACCTTTTGCTTTTCCCTCGGTCACTATGGTCCCTCTCTTTGTGGTGTTTATCTCGATTCCTTTCACTATCCCGTTCTCTCGGTCTCTCCCTACTTTTTTCTCGTTCTTTCTCCTTCTCATGACCACGGTCTTCACTTTTAGGAGCATCTTTTTTTTCAGGATTCCTACACTCTCTCAAAGATTTGCCTTCAGAGTCTTTACCACCATGTGAGAGCCGCGACCTCTCTTTGTCACGATGCCCTTCCTCCCTGCCTTTTCTCTCCCTCTCTTTATCCTGGCTTCTGTCTCTGTGTCTATTTCTTTCAGAATCCAGCTCCCAGTCATATCTGCCCTTTTTGGACTGCTGGAATTCATTGTAAAACCTTTGCCTGTGCTGATCACTTTTTCTCCTATTGAATACCCTCTCCATGTGGGGGGGCGGCCGACCCCAAGGGTCACTGTGACGCCTTTCTGGTCTCCTACTATCTCTACTTTGATAAAAGTGCTCTGGCCCTGTAAATCTCAACGGTTTGTGAGCCCGTGGTGGTGCTGGTGTAACTGGTGCAGCAAAATGTGGTGGTTGACCTGACAGATGAAGAACAGGGGGCCAAGGCATCAAAGGGTTTTGAGCAAAACCAAAGCCTGGGGGAGGAAGGAGGGGAGGCGGAAGGTGAGATGGGAACCGAAATGTGGGATTATTTTGCAGAAGAAAGTTAGGGGCAATAGCTCTTTGAAATGGAAAACCAGGCGGGTTAGTATTTGTGTGCTGGAAATTGGGCTGTGGAGTCCTGATTGGTGTGAAGTTTCCACTTGAAACAGGACTAGGTATTTTGATAACAAATTCAGAATGACAGGGATTTTCCGTTTCAAACTGCGATGAAGCCGCTGAAGGCAATAATCCTCTTCTAGCAGGGTGTACTGCCTCAACGCTTTGCATCGGTGCTTCTTCATGCAACTGATTTGATTCTTCTAGCTGCAAGGAACATGCACTATCTGCTTTAGAAACTGCTGAATCCAGTGTCGTCTGGCATACCTGGCCATCACTTTGATCTGAGTCTAGGTCATTTCCTGAAGGCTGGTTACAATCTGTTTTAGTCTGTTCTGTTTCAGAAATGTCCAGCTGCCGATTATTTTTTATGTCATCATTTTTATTACCATCGCCTTCATTTTCCAGAGCACCGCTCTGCTGTCCTCGTCCAGCAGCTTGCCTTGGATCCCTTTTAATATTAATGAACGGTGGAGAGTTTGCACTATTAATTGTCAGAGGATCAGCAGGTGCCACACCAGCATTATTGCTCCCAACTACTTTCCCCATGCTTGATGGGAGAGGACAATTTATGGTCCTTTTACCTTCCTGAGAAACATCATCTGTGTCACTCAGTTTTGGACTGTTTTCTGTAGTCTCTTTGGTTTTGTGGTTTTGTGACACAAGAGTCAGCTTTGCTAAAAATGCTTCAGTAGAAACATCTGGTGGTTTCCCCTTAAGACTTAGGCTTGTGAGGTTTCCTGAAGAGCACGAAGTATCTCCTACTGACATATCAGTCACTATATTGCTGCTGGATCCTTTAATATTGTCCTTGTTGTCCTTTATTTCTTCAGTTTCAGAAGTTTCTCCAGGAATGCTTATTTTTTGTTTCTGCACATTTTCATGGTTATCTGGCAAAAGCAGATCCTCACTAGCAATCTGGTCTCCTGCCGGCTGAGGATGTTCTGCCATCTGCCCTGTGGTATCGAAAAGGCTCTGAAGGATGTCATCAACTGGCAATGGTTTACTTGCAAGCTCAAGAGCAGATGCCTGACTCTCCCATCCAACTAAAACTCCAGGAAGGAACCGCAGAGGCTTTGTTGGTTCAAGTTTGATGCTCTCAGTAACAGAGTCACTTGCTGTTATCTCTTCAGCACTAATCTGTTGTGCCTTGATCCTTTGTTTGTGCAACACTGCTGTGAAAGAATTAAAGAAGTCGTTTTCTTCTTCCTCTTCCTCCTCTTCCTTTTCTATTACATCTGAATGAACAATCTCAGATTTGCTTGGTTTACTTTTCTTCTCTGGTGCTACGCTTTCATGATCTTCTTCAACATGACCAGCAATAGCACTCATCTGTCTTTTTAGCTTCTGGCGAATGATCAACCCCAGCAACAAGTTGGGTCGGTGCACCTCAATTCCTATATTTAAAAAAAACATAGCAACAATAATTAGAAATACCACTGAATTATCTCAGGTGAAAAGAGAGCAACCCATGTCTCTGCCACCTTGGGAATCTTAAGTGGTTCACAGATATCACTATGTACTAGGAGAGGCACTAAATCAAATTGCCCCTTATGCGTCTCCCAAAATTGTTAACTTACAACTAGAATTGTTATTCCACAAAGTCATTAATATTTGTTAAAACAAGTGTTAATTTCACTCATTAGCTAAAAGGAGGCAGAAATGCATGCCCTGTGTCTGTACGTGTCTGCAAGGCAATGCACTCTACTAAGGATGGTTCACCCAGTCAGATGTTTCAAAAAAAATGTGATCCAAAAAGCATCACACTATTTGATATCTAGATTTTTAAAATGCACCTCGACAGTTAAAAATATTTTTAAAAGTTCTCTCTCATAAACATCTTCTGGGTCCCCAACAGGTTTTCACGTGACCTTTGTTACCTACCCGGACCATCAAAAGGCACCAACTGATGTGGAATTTTATCAGAGGCACCTAAAGGGATAATATATAAATCCTTGATTTGCTTCATGTTATTAGCTACCACACCATAACGCTTCCTGCTGCTGAAGTAGGCAAACAGCAGGGCATATGAAATCTGATCCTCTTCCGTCACGGGAGTAAAACGAACCACACAGATTTCCTATTGAGAAAAGAGAGGACGTTCATTTACCATTAGGAAATATTTCCTTAAAGCCAAAATTTGTCACCGTAGGAAGAGGAAGAAAAATGCAAGCAACCAACATCTCTACTTCCTTACGACATATGCTAGAGCAAGGGTTCTCAACCTTTTAAAGCTGGGGGCCCGGTCACGCTCCCTCATACAGCTTCAAGGGCCAGACGCCCATTTTGCCCTTCCTCCACCACATGGCACTTCCTGGTGTGGTGGAGGCGGTGGTGGTGGGCATGAAATGGCACTGTGGGCAACAGGTTGAGAATCCCTGTGCTAGAGGTTGTTCTTGGTCCTTTTAAACCCAGAGATATAGTCTCAGGGTGTGCACCTGGAATTAAAATAACAACACTCAGATAGCCTATAACCTTCCTGCACTGGAAATTGCCAATTCCTATTTAGAGAAAAGTTTTATATGATGTTGACTTTAACTGCTAGAATGTTTCTGAAGAAGACAGTCTTAGTTATCACAGACTGGCCCCAAGTATTACGGACACCTCCAACACTTTGGACAGTGCTGTTAAGGCTAAGTTAAGTGGTCAGTTCAACAAGGTTTTCATAGAAATGAAGCCATCTCAAATAACAGTCATAAAAGGTTGCTCAGCTCTTTGAATCAGCTAGCCACACTATAACCTGGAGGCCTCAAGCTTTCTTTGCAGAAACATTAGACTTGCATATAGGTATTATATAAAATTAAGCCAAAATCATGTGTTTCTGAATAGGAGAAATAACGCTAACGGAAAGTCTTGTGTTTTGTTTTGAAGCAAAGCATAATTTAAGCTGCAACATTCCAGTAATAAAAATGTTTTTTTAAAAAGTTGCCTCTTCGTTGTTTCATAGCTTACATTCCCCCCACCCCCCTTTACTATATAACTCCTTCCCAAAAATATGAGAACTGTAATATTTTGGCTTTTGCTGTATATCCTCTTATCATTTCAGTCTTCACATTTACAGGAAGTATCATATAAGAAAGGTAAAGGTCACCCTTGCTCGAAAGTCAGTTGTATCCGGCTCTAGAGTTCAGTGCTCATTTCTGTTTATAGCCAAAGAGCTAGTGTTGTCTGCATCTGCAGACGTTTCCATGGACATGTGGCAGGCATGCCTCAACACCCAAGTGCATGGAACGTTGTTTACTTTTCCACCGAAGTGGTCCCTATTTATCTATTTGCAATGTCTTGCTTTCGAACTGCTAGGTTGGTAGGAGCTGAGCCAGAGACGGGAGCTCACCCTGTCATGCATCATATAATATCTACCCACCAATTTAACCCCATAGAAAGAACCACTCCACTCCTCTTTGTCATGCGCAAAACTTAATTGCTTCTGTATTCTTTATGGCACCCCAAAAAAAGCTTTGCAAATTTATGTGAAACCATAAGAACAGCAGTATGAAATCCTGCACTTCTAACAATCAAGAAACATTTATGTGTAAGTGCGAGAAATATCTATTTAGTCATATTACACTTGGAAAACAACACTTGTCTTTTACCTTTGTCCCCGAAACTTTGATTTTGTCAACATACTCCCAAACAGTTTGAGGTGATATTCTGCCACCAACTTGGATACTATCTGGAAAATTCTATAAGGAAAAATATTATGTTTATCTCTATTATAAAGTAATATTTAATCTGAACATGAGCAAGATAAATTAATACCTGGAAATAGTTAAACACAGACACTGCTGTTGGCTTTTACAATTAAACTAGAGTAATCAGTATAATGGATGTGATTCATAATAAAAGACACATTGCATAAGTACCGTGTAAAATAACAATAACAGTAGCAATCACACTTATATACCACCCCACAGAACTTAATGCACTCTTTAGGCATTTTACAGGTAATTAACACTTTGCCCCCAACATGCTTGGTACTCATTTTGTTGACCTAGGAAGGATGGGTCAACCTGATGCCCCTTATAGCAGGTGTGGCCAACCTTGGTGCTCCAGATGTTTTTTGAACTTCAATTCCCAGAAGCCCTAATCAGCTGGTGTGCTGACTTTTGCTTCTGATAATTGAAGTCCAAGAAACCTGGAGCACCAAACTTGGCCACCCTTGCCCTATAGCAGTGATGGCCAACATTGGCACCCAGGTGTTCTTGGACTTCAATTCCCAGAAGCCCAAGTCAGCACTCCTTCTGATAAGGGCTTCTGGGAATTGAAGTTCAAAAACAGCTGGGGTGTCAAGAATGTTCTGTCTGCAGTACAGCACTTTAACCAATGAGCCACCAGGCACATAACTTTTTACTACATAACATTTTACTAAATGATACTGTAAGACATGGATGGTAGCATTGCCCAGGGCTTGCTGCCCTGGCCCCCAGCCCTTGGACCTCATCAGTCATGCACACAAACTCCAGACAGCTTCATCAGTAGTCTCATTTTATTGCCAAAGCCATAGTCCACCAGGCAGTTCTCCCCCCTCCCTTCCAGCCACTCTGCCTTACAGATACTAATGAGCAAATGGTCAGAAATGTCTGCAAAAATGTAGGCAGTGTCAAGACAGAAATCAGGATTTAAATCCCAGATACATATACACATCAAAGATTTCAGGTCATCCCTCCAGGTAGACTGGACACCTAGTTTGGAAAGATTTTATTAAATGGACAATTATAATACAAATCTTCCTAAAAGGAGAGAATGAATGCCTCTTGCTAGTTTTGCATTACTACATCCAAATTGTCATTGTTCTTGATGGAAAGAAAATTCAGACTAAGACTAATACTGCCATTGTGAGCATATTACCTCTGTTAAAGTTTCAAATGAACCAGAAACTGGGTAAGCCTTGATAACGAACTTTGCAACAGACGGCATGTTGATGATGCCTTTCCAAATGAAGTTCAGACGTGCCAAAAATAGGGTTTCACTTTCAATAGTGCCAGGTGTTTCTGATCTGAAGAATGAGAGTATAAAAATATGATTACAAACTCCTGATTCTATGAGGTGAGAAGTAGAGGGAATAGAAGAAACAAGAGCAGGTTCTGGCAACATAATACTAAAATAAATATGTGCAAGATTAGTAGCAATCTCAAGATGCTTTATTTTTGCATTGATGAAAGGAAGAAAAGGAAAGAGAGCATCACTTCTGGAAGGGAGGAAGTGTCTTAGGATCCCTTTATCCTAAAATATATATAAAAAAATGATGTGCCATACATAGGATACGTCCAACTCACAGATATTGGGCCAACACAAAACTTTCCAAGATAAAGTCAGTTCAAAGGGTAGTTTTATTAATTGTGTCAACAAGCATGTGGATAAGGGGGATCCAGTTGACATTGTTTATCTGGACTTTCAGAAGGCTTTTGACAAGGTCCCACACCAAAGGCTCTTGAATAAACTTACCAGTCATGGAATAAAGGGACAGGTCTTGTCCTGGATCAGCAACTGGCTAAGGGACAGGAAACAGAGGGTAGCACTAAATGGACACTTCTCCAAGTGGAGGGAAGTAAAGAGTGGGGTCCCCCAAGGTTCAGTACTGGGACCCCTGCTTTTCAACCTCTTCATAAATGATCTAGAGGTAGGAGTAAAAAGCAAGGTAGCCAAATTTGCTGACGACACTAAATTATACAGGGTAGTGAAAACTGTGAGAGATTGTGAGGAGCTCCAGAGGGATCTCTTGACACTGGGAGAGTGGGCAAAACAGTGGCAAATGAGCTTCAACACTAGTAAGTGCAGAGTGATGCATGTTGGGGCAAAAAACCCCAATTACATTTATAAACTGATGGGGTCTGAACTCTCTGCGACAAACCAGGAAAGGGACCCTGGTGTCCTGGTGGACAGCTCAATGAAGATGTCAACCCAGTGTGCCTCAGCAGTGAAAAAAGCAAACTCAATGTTAGGGATCATTAGGAAGGGTATAGAAAATAAGTCAGCAAGTGTCATTTTGCCTCTTTATAAATCTGGTAATAAATGGTGAGGCCCCATCTGGAATATTGTGTACAGTTCTGGTCGCCATACCTCCAGAAGGATATTATGGAGTACAGAGGAGGGCAACCAGAATGATTAGGGGACTGGAACACCTTCCTTACCATCTGAGGCAGCAACGGTTGGGCCTCTTCACTCTTGAACGACGACGTCTAAGAGGTGACCTGATTGAAGTTTATAAAATCATGCACGGTGTGGACAAAGTAGATAAGGAAAAACTGTTTTCCCTATCGCATAACACTAGAACTAGGGGACACTCCATGAAATTTTTGGGTACTAGTTCTCAAACAAATAAGAGAAAGTACTTTTTCACCCAGAGGATTACTGGTCTATGGAACTCCCTGCCAGAAGAAGTGGTGACAGCTGTCAGTCTTGACAGCTTTAAGAAAGGATTAGACAAGTTCATGGAGGACAAGAGTATCAATGGCTATAATTATGGATACTTAAGGACAACCTCCGGGTTGGAGAGA
Organism: Bradypodion pumilum; assembly: GCA_035047305.1. NCBI lineage: Eukaryota > Metazoa > Chordata > Lepidosauria > Squamata > Chamaeleonidae > Bradypodion > Bradypodion pumilum. Next base: position 173,142,986 of record JAWDJD010000001.1, on the reverse strand, counting down.
TAGGCAGGATATCTCTCAATATCATTTCCAGGGAATCCTAAGCAGGTGAAGGCATCTGCTTGGGAATACCCTGAAGGAAATGGTGAGCCACTGTGTGAGACAGAATGCTGGACTGGATGGGCTGTGGCCTGTTCCAGCAAGGCTGTTCATATGTTCTTATGTTCTTATGTCAAAAGAACAGAAATCTATGTGATGCACATTTGGCAGAGTGAAAGGTGGATAAATGTTGATAAACCTTATTCAACCATATATTGGGAAAACACAAAGTACTAACCATATAATCATGGTCTGAAATGGTGCCACCAAAACTTTGATAGTCATTAAGTCAATGAAACAGACCGCTCTCTGTTCTTTAAGGACAGCAAAATCTAAGACACTGGGCAAAAGGCAGATATCTCCATCGCTCTGAAACTCTGCCAAGTGATTCAGGAATACGTTTGCACATGACACTTTCATTAGCAGTTAACAGGCCAGCTGAAATACTTCATCCACTCACCAGAAGACTCTGACGGGCTGAATGAGTCTAGAGGACCCAACTTCCTGCATCCCCCACCACATTCCCATTTTGTTTTGCTCCCACACTCATAATTGGTGGGGTGTGTGTGTGTGTGACTGGTCAGTTTGCATCATTTCATCCCATGAAACCTGTTTTAGGTTAAAGGAAGGGCCTTTTTGTTTCAATAACAGAAGCATTCAGGTAGTTTTGAAAATACTAAACAATTCAGAAGAAATGGTACAAAATATTCAATCAACTCCTCTAAAGCAGTAATGGCCAACCTTGGCACTCCAGTTGTTCTTCAACTTCAATTCCAGGAAGCCCTGATCAGCAGGAGTGATGACTTGGGCTTCTAGGAATTGAAGTACAAAAACACCTGAGTGCCAAGGTTCGCCATTGCTGCCCTAGAGAGTGTGACTAGCCATTTGGATAGTAAAAAAAGAAAAATGCTTTGTGAGCCTCATGCCACACTTTGCTCTCTCTGATCTATGTTTGATTCATCTCATCTATCACAAAAGCTGAGAGTAAGTCGGAACGGAGGAAATGTACAAAACATGCATAAACAATAAACAAACATATCCCCGAAGGAATTATCTACAACTCTGGATCCCAAGGGTTCAAGTGTATGCTTCAGCTAGAAGATGTGCAGTCTTCCTTTCTTTGTATCAGATCATTGCACGATTCTACTACTTTTTACCTGAAGCAGGCAACTTCAATGGCATTATCTTGGTCATTTATTAGGACTTCTTTTGTACATGGGGGTGGGGGCATAAATTGCATGTACACAAAAGCTGCACTGTTTGTATTTCTTCACATTCATTGAAAATGTATCCAGTATCCAAAAAGCCCCATTTTACTTGATTATTCTTTGATCCACTCTGCTTCAATGTGCAATCAAAAGATGAGCGGTGAGGTACCCATCGAAATTCTTGTTTGCTTTAAAAGCTTCCTATATTAAGGTCTGCACACGCACAGCATGGAATCCACTTGTATATACTGTACAGAATACTGTATTCAAATACTGAAGATGAAGTTAAAGTACTTTGGATATCAAATGAGAAGAGAGGATTCACTTGAGAAAGCCTTGATTCTGAGAAAGGTTGAGGGCAAAAGAAGAAGTGGGCGGCCAAGGATGAGATGGCTGGTGGTATTGTGGATGCAATGGGCACAGAGTTGGGTGGGTTGAGGAGGATGGTGGAGCACAGAGGTGCCTGGAGGGCAATGGTCCATGGGGTCGCAAAGGGTCGGACCCAACTATGTGACTGAACAACAACATACAGAAAGTGACATTTTATTTATTATATCTACAAAAAGTAGGATTTCCGTGATGGACATGGCATTAACTAGGGGTCTTTTATTCAAGTACTGATCAGAGCTGGCTCTGCTGGATTTCAACAGAACGGATGCATCACTGAGGTCACACCTGCCCCATATCACAGGACAGGTTTAATCTTTTATACAACAGTCCACCTAGATTCTCTTTTTTGCTTTTCTGAGACACCACAACCAGAATTAAATTATTTCATTTCTAGAAAAGTAAGCTTCAATTTCAGTTTAATATCAACAACAACAACAACAACAACAACAACAACAACAACAACAACAACAACAACAACAACAACAAAAGAATTATCCCAGTTTGTCACTTGTAGGTAATCTAAGATTCAGTTTAGCAAATAAAGAAAAGACTGAAATATCTGCAACCTTTGAAGCAGAAGAAATTTGTGTCTGGCCTACCCAGTCAGACTTTCTACCTTTCAGACACCAGACCTCTCATGATCTATCCCAAAATGCTTTTAAAACTCTTTTCAATTTAGAAGTTATCGCCCATAGAGAGTTGTTTAAGAAGCATAAGTTCAGTGGCTCCATTTCAGAACTTACGATACAGTTCAGAGCTGCGGTTCACAAGGGTTCGATTTCCACCATTCACTCTCTCAAAAAACTGTAGTCCCATCATGATAAAACCCCCCCAAAAAATCAGTTGCTCTGAGAAGGGCATTTCTACATTTACAGGCATTCTGTTATATTTATATAATATATAGAGAACACAAGATTGGCAGAAATATAAACATGACTACCGATAATAAAGTGTCAAATAAGTCATCATGGATAATCAATGGCAGGTAGAGTGGGTTTGATTCAAATGATCATAACTGCAGAAATATTGAGAGTGACCTCCGTTATTTTATAGATCACAGAAGATGTTGCTTCAAATGCTAAATATGCACTGCAGCAAATGACTAGGAACGTGAATTTCAAAATTTATTTATTTATTTATTTGCTCGATTTATAGGCCGCCTTTCTCGCCTCGGCGACCCAAGGCAGCTCACATCAATTAAAACGTCTCATACATTAAAAACCCACAGCTAAAACAGCTAAAACCCTCCCAAAGTTGCATTTTTCTGCTCTGTTTTCCAAAAGCAAAAATTGCAACTGTTTTGTAGATAGGAGGACCAGTATAACCTCAGATGAAATATAGATTCTGATACAGTAAATGTTTCTCTAAACAACATCACTAAAGATGTCTATATTATTACTATGGAAACACCTAGTTTGGTGTAGTGGCTAGAGTGATGGACTAGGATGAAAGAGGCTTGGGTTCAAATCCTAGCTCAGCCACAGAAATTCACTGGAGCAAAGGAACTAGTAAAACTACTCCTTTAAAGTCATATTAGGGTTGACTTGAAGGCACATAACAACATTCAAGTTACAAATTCAAATCTCTCTGGAAACGTTTAAAGTTAAATCCCAACGTGGACCAGAGGGGTTTGGAGTTAACTGGATCACAGTCTTACCATGTTACCTGGGATTGGTTTGATCCAGTTGTCCCTGAGGAAGTGGACAGGCTCCTTGGATCTGTTCGTGCTACTGCCTGTGTGTTACATCCATTCCCCACCTGGTTGGTTAAAATGACCAGGGGGGTGACAGGCAGTTGGGTGGGAGCGATAGTTAATGCTTCTTTGAGGGAGGTGTGTTTCCTGCAACACTGAAACATGTGCTGGTGCGCACCCTCCTGAAGAAGCCATCGCTCGACTCAACAATATTGACTAACTTTTGGCCTGTATCCAATTGGATTTCTTCCCTTTTTAGGGAAGGTATTGGAAAAGGCAGTGGTGCGGCAGTTACAGGGGGTTCTGGATGAAGCAGATTATCTGGACCCTTTTCAGTCAGGATTAAAGCCCAGATATGGTACTGAGACTGCATTGGTCACGCTGTTGGATGATCTCTGGCATGAGCAGGATGGAGGGAAACCGTCCATCCTTGCTCTTCTTGACCTCTCAGCGGCATTCCATACCGTCGACCATGGTATCCTTTTGAAACAGCACCGAGGATTGGGGATCCAGGGCACTGTGTGGTCCTGGTTTTCCTCATTTCCTCATCCCTATGGGAAATCATGATTCAGGTTACGACCATTTCAAGTTACGACAGAGGCTGTTGGAACGTACCTCTATCGTAACCTGTGGTTTTACTGTAATCACATAAGTAAATTCAATTTATTCATGCAACTAACCCAAAACAGTATCTAGGGAACATGAGTGATCATTCTTGTACCTAGAAGCAATCACAAAATATTACCTAGAACTTGAAGCAGAGGTAAGCGCAGTGCTTGGCAACTCATTCTCTTCATCTAATAATTCTGAAGCCAACATATTTGTTGTTGAAGAAAGGGCATCTGCTATGCTTTCCGCTTCATTATCTGAGGGTTTACGGGCAACCCCAGCGGACACTTTCACATTTTTCCCAGAAAGATCATCACTAGGAGGTGCCATTCGACCTTAAAAAGGCAAATTAGAAAGCTTCATTAAAGGAAAACCAACAAAAAACTCTGTTCATAATACCAATTAACAAACTATAACATTTAAAAATCGTGTGAGCCAAAATAGGAGCATTGTGCACTTCTATAATTTGAAGTAAATGACTCTTTTTAAAAAATCATTATTAAGTATAATAAAGAAAGATTTCCCACAGAGGCAAGAAGACCTGTTGGATGCAGTATTAAACTACGGCATACCATTTCAAGCACAGAAAGCCACAGGTTTGTTCATCCCTAAAAACTTAAACTAAATAAAGCTTGTGGCACTATCCTACTCAGGACAAATTTTGCTTTGTTGAAAAAATTCATTTTAAAACATCATTTATGCCAGTGGTGCCTAAACTTTTTTCCGTTGGCCGGTACTGCCCCCAACAAACAGCTGCGGGGGGTGGAGGTGGGCTGCTCCTACTGCTGACAGTTTTGATGTCAGCAGCCGTGGCAGCGGCGATGATCATGCTTTGTCCCGCGTCAGGGAAGGAGCCTCCTGTTTCAAAATTCGCAGTGCTGGAAGGGTAAACCTGGTGCACTGCAGGGACATCATCCCGGATGCGCCAGGGGGCTCTCCTAGCACTGCAGATTGTGAAGCAGAGGAGGCTCTGAAAATTTCCCTGACGCGGTGATCGGCTTTGGCAAAGGCTGCAGAGGGGATGGGACCAAGCCAGAGGCTGCTCAGAGCAGCCAGGACAAAGTGTAATACCATCACCACACCTGCTGACAATCGGGTGGTGGAGGCAGGTGGAGGGGCTGTCCGCAGTGAGCCCACGTACTCAACACAGGCTGCACTAATGATATGCATGGGCCTAATTGGGCCCACGGGCCATAGTTTGGGTGACCCTGATTTATGCAAACTGCTTTATTTCAGCTACTGACAATAAGATTAGCCATGATTTGTCCTACCTTGGCAGATGCACTTACTTTAAAAGGGAAGCAGAAGGTCAGACAGCAGATCTCTACAGTTGCAATAATGCTAAGCTAAGCTAAGACATCCTGCCAACCTAGCAGTTTGAAAGCAAGAAATTGCAAGTAGATAAATAGGGACTTCGGTGGGAAGGTAACAACATTCTGTGCGCTCCGGTGTCTAGTCATGCCTGCCACATGACTAAGGAAACGTCTGCAGAAGCAAAGAGCGCTGGCTCTTCGGCTTTGAAACAGAGATGAGCACTGAACCCTAGAGTCAGATATGACTGGCTTTCGAGCAAGGGAAACCTTTACCTAACCTAAGACAATCTAATAAAATCAGAGAAAGGAGGGCCAGTGGCTGGCAAGAATATCCAGTTATGGAGGGTCCTGATACCAAGCCATTGTTTATGACACTTACTGATCTCACTCTTTCAATTTTCTGAAACTGGCAGAGGCCAGATCTTACCTCTGACAGTTTTGTGCTCTGAAGGCACTCACTTGTCCTATTTAGCATTTATACCCTACAGAAGTAAATATGCATCATGCAAGAGGTCTGAAGCTGAGGGCAACAGGTAAGCATGAAGTCTCTCCATGTGAACCTTGGAGAATAAGGATTCTGATTCACGTGAGAAACATCAATCCTTACACTCTATTTCAGGTTCATCATGTAGGTCAAGCAATGATGGACCGGGGGGCGGGGGGCTAAGCGGCATTTCCCAAACTATGTTCCACAGAACACTGGTGGACTTCAATTCCCAGAAGCCTAAATCAGTACATTGGCTAATCAGTGCTTTGGGGGAATTGACCTAGGCTTCTGGGAATTGACGTCTAAAAACCAGAGTTTGGGAAACGCTGTGCTAGAGCACACACAACTACAAGTGTCTGTGTATCTCAGATCAGAATGCCCCAAAGAGGCTAACATTGCCATGATTTTAAACTGTTTCTCTAAAACATAGGAGAGAAGGGAAATCTTGTTGCCAACTTCAAGCTGCGCTTTTGAGACTTACAGAACGAGCTTGGGACCAAGGGGATTTGCATGTTTGGTCTCTGACATCATGCTGTAAAAAGCATGTTGAACAGAGTGATAATATATTGGTTCAGGTGTCTGATGAGGGGAACGGAGAGAGACAGGTAAAGATTCTTCTGAGCCATAAAAACAAATCACTGAGTGTACTAATCATTCTTTCTCAAAGCAGCTTATCCCAAAGAATTGCAAGGATACAAAAAAAGGGAGAGGAGAGAGGACCTATTTTACAGTTTATCCTGTCCCTCTTCAAAAAAAAGTTGAGAAAGATGTTATTTCTATCAGGATATGTTACATATATTATATTGCTATGATATGTACAAAGAGCAAATCAAATCAATAGCAAACACTGATTATTATTTTTTTAGGCATAGCAGTTAGTATTACCTGTGCAAATTTTACAGTTAAGATCAAACAAATGGTTTTTATGTTGACTGGTGGTATCAGGTGTGGCAGACGCATCGACTTCTTTCTCCTTTTCAATCACCTCTGGTTTTTCCCCCGTCTTGAGTGGAGGAGGTTCCTATACATAAGACAATGGACCATCTGTTATACAAGTACTGTTTTGTATTCCACAAAAAGACAAACCCCTCCCCCAAACCCACGAGTAATACTGCTAACATGATACCAAGTAACCCACACAGGCAGAATAATAATAATAATAATAATAATAATAATAATAATAATAATAATAATAATAATAATAATAATAATAATAATAATAATAATAATAATAATAATAATAATAATAATAATAATAACAACAACAACAACAACAACAACAACTAAAGATGGGAGTAGGATATAAAGTCATGGGTTGTCTATAAGAAGTGGGCTTATTATTATTATTTGGACATTATCAGCTCTGCTTCGTGCCGAAAGGGAGCAAAATATTTATGCCAGCTTAATACTAATAAAATGAACAACCCTATTTCCTCTCAGGGAAATATAAGGGCCTTGGTTTCAGAAGATCTGGGGCTGACTCTGATCTGATTCTGGAATGTCCCACTTTGGGGCCTAATGCGGCTAACAACACATCTATCTCCACAGAGCTTTCTATAGGATTACCAGCAACCAGCAGACAGAGATTTCTTCTTGCGCAGCAGAGGGGTTGACTCTTTCTATCACATGCTCTTTTTAGACAAGAAATCTTGGGAACGGGATGGTGGCTTTAATTAACAGAAGCCACAGTGCCTTTTTGACATTTGAAAGTTAAGAGAGGGAGAATCTTTTTTGGGAGTGGGGAGAAGCTTTGAATGTGTGAACAGATTTATCCAGTTAGTAGACTGGCTCTCATTTCTGACGTTAACTGTAGCATAAGCAAATTAGCTCTCATTAATGAAATTAACTGGCACTCACTGCTAGCATAAAAGCATGCCTGCCCTGGAGATCACTCAATGGGTAACTTATAGACATTGGCCAGAATGCAAGCACTTCCTCCCCTCTAGTGTGCTGTTCTTCCCATATCCAGCCACACACTATGAAACAGGGAGTACACTACCTGTTATGTGTCCAGTCATCCAGAACACACCATGACAAACGGATGACAATGCACAGATGCCTTTGTGCACATGGTTTTTCCCAACGGTATTTTGGCTTTTGTTATTCTGCTTGAAACTACTAATCAAAAGCAATGGGCTTTTCTATTTTCAAATCAATACGCAGATTTCTTTATATATACACAATCCCTCCCATTAACAATGTTAATAATCTCACATTAAAAACAAAGCAAAATCTAACCTGAACTTCCATAGCTACTTCTTGCACTTTGACTGGAGCCTGGCTCTCAATTTCTATTTCTCCTTTATGTGTAATCTTTGTGATTGGTCTCCTTTCAACTTCCCTTTGCTCTTTTTCAATCATTTCAATTGTCTGTCAAAAAACAAGGAAAAGAACAGATTTAAATCAGGCCAAGGTATGGTAGCAGTTACCAGAGAAGAAAACTAGATTCTACATTAGGTATTTAGCATGATCAACGGGCTTGATAGAGAAAGAATATATAATATTGGCAAAGACTATCACTGTTTTGCAGACACAGGGGAACTGGTCAGATCATAACACAATGTCAAACTACAGTTCAGTGACATGAACACAAGTCTGAGATTATCCATTCTGTCCTCCCCTAGCACAGTGGAAAAAAAAGAGAAAATTGACTTTCTCAGCTTCATTTTCAAACAAGCATTATGTATGAACCTTAAACTGGGCTTAACCTTACTATGGTTTATTGAAACAAGCAAGCTTTATATGGCATGGACCTTTTTTGCAGTAAACTTTGGCTGGTTACACTATGGTTAATGAATGACAAATCTCACTGTAATGGATTACTGTCAACTCTGGCCAGAACTGATGAGACCTAAAGGCAAACAATATCGGGCACCTCAAGGCTTCCCATAACTAACCCACAGTTGAGACTAACTGTAGAGTAGACTATTAAGTTTCAAACCAGATGACAACATGAAAATACAGTAGTTAAAAATGGAAGCAAAATCTTATACTTTTCTTATGCTTATTCATGAGGAGGGAAAAGATGAACTCAACATCCATTGGCATAAAGGTAAACAATAGTTTACTACTGCACCTGAACCCAGTTATTATTTCTACTATTCCTCAGCTGTCAAGAATAGAAGAGCCATAGTTCTAGAGAGTGAGTTAATGTTTTTCCCAATACATTGCCAACTGTAATAAAGTTAGGTAAAGGTTTCCTTTGCTCGAAAGCCAGTCGTATCGACTCTAGGTTTCAGTGCTCATCTGTTTCAAAACTGAAGAGCCAGCGTTGTCTGCTTCTGCAGATGTTTCCGTGGTCATGTGGCAGGCATGACTAGACGCATGGAACGCTGTTAGCTTCCCACCGAAGTGTTTCCTATTTATCTACTTGCAATTTCTTGCTTTCAAACTGCTAGGTTGGCAGGAGCTGGGACAAAGACAGGAGCTCAATGTGTCCTGCAGTACTCGGGAATCAAACTGCTGACTTTCCGCCTCTCAGTCAGCACCTTGATTTTTGGCCCATAAACATCCACCTACAAACTGGATGTCACTAAACTGGATTTTACAAGTTTCAGGCATGGTTTGTGTCAAGAGAATGGAAACGCACTGCTCTTGGCATTATTTTCCCTATCTAAAGTAGCAGGCACCTCTTGGGACAAAAGTAAAGGCTGGAGAAGTGAAACAAAACAGATGCTGTTCAAAGTGGTTTCCATCGGGAACACTGATGACTCAGCCACCTAACAGGACCTACCCACATATGTACACATCAAGACTTTGCCAAATGCATCCCTTTCCCCGCCCCAATGGAAAATTAAATAAGAAAATTACTAGCCATGCTACATTATATAAGAAAATTAAAATGAAGTTAGGAAAATTAAAAGGATGCAATGTTGTTGACAATACTGTTAGGTTGAGGAATCAATCTGCTCTTAAGGAGCCAATACGCGTTAGCCCAGGGATTCTCAACCTGCAGCCCAGATGCAGACCACAGCATCATTTCACGTGGCCCCCTACCACCTCCACCAGACCAGGAAGTGCCAGGTGGTGGAGGAAGGGGAAAATGGCTGTCTGGCCCCTGAAGCTGTCTGAGGGAGCATGGCCTGGCACTGTAAGCAAATCAATCAATCAATCAATCAATCAATCTTCTTCTAGTTCTACATAACTAGACAGTTCAGTCTCATCTTATTCTGAAGTGTAGACTATTTAGCCATGACTATTTCACGTTGCCCAAGATACACCACGTGGAGGCTAGTCTACTCTGTTCACATGTGGATGGAAGTCCTCTCCCCAGTGTGACTGTGGAGAAGAAGACCAAACCATGGACATTATATTTAAGTATCCCTTATGCGCTCTTAGAGGCACAGTGGAGGATTTGCATACTGCCACAGAAGGGCATACAGCCCTTCAATTGCTTTCAAACCTAAACGTGAGCTCTAGTTAGGAACTTGAAATGGTCAATTTATGCTCACTATATAGATCAGTATTAATGTACTCAACTGAAGTTCATCATACGATCAATCAATCAATCAAATAACACAATATCTGTTGTTTTAATTGCAAATTGTGGCAAATCTTTGGAGAAAGAAGACCTTTGACTTCACACAATGTAGAATCAGGAGGTAGGTGATAAAACATCATCATCCACAAGTATCACCTTGGAGGCAGAACTAAGATGTTTTCTTTTGAAATCGTCACATAAAATTCTGAATAATCTATCCAATTTCTTAATTAAATCACTCTTCTGCACAGCTACTAAATAAACAGTTAAAGATTTACATTTCTCAGCTCTTTGCCACAAGATGGAACAAACTTTCATAAGGACAAGAAGTGTAATGGATATCCAGTGCCCCAATGTTTCTGAAGCTGAGCTCTGATGATGCACTCATCATTTTTATGAAGCAAACACTCAACATTTCAGGTCTGGTAACAAACTTATGAAACAGCCCCAATTCCTTTGCCACCTGAGAATCTCAGAATCTAAAAAGAATAGGGCAATAGGAATCTTTTCTTTTTATATTTAAGTAATGTATCAAAAAGAAATGAAAAAGCTGTTCAATATTTATAGAGAAGGCCATACATGTCTATTTTCTCTTTTCCTCCATGCAGCTAGTTCTTTGGAAGCCAGTTCTTCAGGACTCATTCTTATGAGATGATCTGGAGTAACTTCACCTTTCAAGACTCTTTTAAATAATATCTGAAACAATAATATGTAGTTATACTCAACAGATTAAAAATCTACAAGTTGTTTTTTAGTGCAATTTAACCATAGAACAAAAAATATCAAGTACTGTATTCCAGTCATAACCAATATTAACTTTTTAAAAAGTGCTTTTTCTGAAGATATACAGAGAGAAGGGCAAAATAGTTCGGTTTCACTTACCAGTGATAACTTTCGTTCTTCGAGTATATAGTTTGTGAATACACACTCATGGGTTATGCGCCTGCGCAGAACGGCCGATCGGAGGCTTGAAAAGCTATTGGTCCAAAGTTTTGGCGGTAAGACCGCCCACCGTACCGCCCACCCTGAGGCGCCCGCGCGCCATTTTACCTCAGTTCCATACTTAAGCCAAGCACAGGATAAACCAACTGATCTCATCCGTGCAGCTCAAGAGGGGAGGCAGGGTGGGTAGTGTGTATTCACAAACTATATACTCGAAGAACGAAAGTTATCACTGGTAAGTGAAACCGAACTTTCTCCTTCGTATAGTTTGTGAATCCACACTCATGGGAGATTAGCAAGCTCACACTTACTTGGTCGGTGGGCAGTCGGATGAGATGATCCCACGATGAGCTGAAGAACCCGTAGGTGGACCCGTCAGGGGCGTTGAGTCCGGAGCCCTCTGGTGAGGACGACACGGCCAAGCCTGGCGTCCGCAGTGGCTCTGGTGTCCACCCTGTAGTGCTGGACAAATGTGGAAGGTCTGGACCAGGTGGCAGCCTTACATATGTCCTCAAGCGGTGTGCCCTCCAGAAAGGCAGTGGATGTGGCAACCGCCCTGGTGGAATGCGCCCTGACATGCGGTGGAGGTGGCAGTGAAGCTGACTCATAGGCCAGGTAGATGGTAGAGGTGATCCATTTGGAGAACCTTTGAGCAGAGATGGGTTCACCCTTGGACTTTCCCCCATAAGCCACAAAGAGGCGTTGCGACTTCCTGAACTCTCTAGTCCTGCTGGTGTAAAACAATAAAGCTCGTTTCACATCCAGCGTGTGCCAAGTCCTTTCTTGGGCGTTAGTGGGGTTCTGGAAGAAGGTTGGCAAGGAGATAGTTTGTGCCATGTGAAACTTGGAGACCACCTTGGGTAGGAAGGTGATGTCCGCTTGGAGGACGACGCGGTCGTTGAAGAACTGGAGAAAAGGTGCGTCTGCTCGCAGGGCAACCAGCTCACCAGCTCGTCGTGCAGACGTGATGGCCACCAGGAATGCTGTCTTCCATGTGAGGAGACGAACATCGGCGGTAGCCATGGGCTCGAAGGGGGTCCTGGTGAGCGCGTTAAGAACGGTGGACAGTGACCATTGAGCCGTCGGTGTCCGGGCCGGCGGAAAAGCGTTCTTTAGTCCCTTGAGGAAGCGCTTTACCGTTTGGTCGCGGAAGGCCCCGGAAGCGGGCGAGCCAGCAGGAGAGTGCGCTACCACTGCTGCGAGATGCACTCGGATGGAGGTGATGCTGAGGCCAGACTCCGCCAGCTGGAGGAGGTAGGTTAAAATGTCCTGCAGTCCCACCTGCGTGGGGGGTGTTTGCCGGGCGGCCAGGAAAGCACAAAAACGCCTGTATTTGGAAGCGTAAGACTTCCTTGTGGAAGGGCGCCGCGCTAGTTCAAGGATCCTGGCCAGTCTGGGGTTATCCTCCACGCGGTGAGGTGGAGGCTGGGCAGGTCCGAATGGTGCAGCTGGCCCTGCTCCATTTGGAGGAGTGTCGGTGATTCCGGCAGTGTGCGATACTGCGACGACATGCGCAACAGTAGCGGAAACCAGGGTTGGCGCGGCCACGCCGGTGCCACCAGAATTGCATTGGCTCTGTGTTGGTGCATCCTGGTGAGTACCTTCTGGACCAGAGGAAACGGAGGAAAGGCATAGAGATAGTCCTGATCCCACCGTTTCATGAAGGCATCGCCCTCGGAGTTCAGTCCGATGCCTGCTCTGGAGCAGTACCTGCTGAGTTTCCTGTTGGACTCCGATGCAAAGAGGTCGATGCTCGGCGTCCCCCAGACCTCGCACAGGGACTGGAACACTCCGTCGTCCAGCTCCCATTCGTGGGTCGTGGAGGTGAGACGGCTCAGGTGATCTGCCAAGACATTTAGCGTGCCCTGGATGTGCACTCCAATTGGGAAAATGTGCCTCTCCAGACACCATTCCCACAACTGCACTGCCAGGTACAGGAGGGTGGTGGACCGTGTTCCTCCCTGCTTGTTGAGGTACGCCACCGCCGTGGTATTGTCCGAGGCCACTTGAACCGCCTTGCCGGTGAGCAGAGTCTCGAAGGAACGCCGGGCCTTCCAAATGGCCAGCAGCTCCAAGTAATTTATGTGGTACACCGTTTCGTGCGGTGTCCAGGTGTCGTTGACCGTGAGAGTCCCGCAAGCAGCGCCCCAGCCGAGGTTGCTCGCGTCGGTCAGTATCTGCAACGAGGGTTGCGGGGGGTAGAAACTCCTCCCCGTGGCCACGTTGAGTGGTGTAGACCACCACAGCAGTTGGTCCCTCAGTTCTGGAGATGGGGTCAACCGTTTGGATTGGCTCTCCCGAAGTGCGTCGAACTCGTGAAGGAGCCACGATTGCAGGGACCTGAATTTCAACTTGGCCTGGGGGATCACTGCCGTCGTTGAGGCCATCAGGCCTAGAAGTCTCTGAGCCTTCTTCGCCCGGATGCACGGTTTCGTGCGCAGTTCGCTCACCCCCTGCGCAATGTCCCGTAAGCGTTTCTGGGGGGCGTAGGCTCTCGTAGTAAGCGAGTCGAGTACCGCTCCAATGTACTCGACGCGCTGGGAAGGCGTCAACTTCGACTTGGTGAAGTTGATCCTGAGGCCGAGACTCTCCATGAGGTGAACCGTGTATTGTGTGTCCCGAACGGCCGACGGTTTGGTGGGGGAGACGATCAACCAATCGTCGATGTACGGGAAGACCCTGATGCCCCGTTGGCGGAGGAATGCAGCCACCGGAGCCATGCATTTGGTGAAGACCCGCGGTGCCGTGGCCAGACCGAACGGTAGGCATCGGTACTGGTACACGGAATGGTCGATACGGAAGCGGAGAAAACGTCTGTGTTCCTCGAGGATGGAGACGTGGAAGTAGGCATCCTTGAGGTCTATGACTGTGAACCAGTCCCCTTTGTTGATGAGGGGGAGGACGGTCTGTAGGGTCACCATCCGGAACTTCCTGGTGTGGATGCATTTGTTCAGGCGGCGTAGGTCCAGGATAGGGCGAAGGCCTCCGTCCTTCTTCTGGACCACGAAGTACCTCGAGTAGAAGCCGTTGTCCCAGTCGGACGGTGCTACCCGCTCGATGGCTCCCTTGGAGAGAAGGGTTGCTATTTCTTCCTCCAAATGGGGGGACGAGGTGGTGAGACGATGTTTTCCTACTCGAGGCACCCGCACGAACTCGATGGCGTAGCCAGAGGACAAGATCTTTAAGACCCACTGGTCGTCCGTGATGCCCGACCATGCCTGGAGGAAGTTCCGGAGGGGGAGGTACGGGATGTGGAGCGAGAGAGACTCGGCCGTCGCAGCTTCAAACGCGGGGCTTGGGCCTCGCGGTCGAACGCTTGTCCTGTCCATAGGGCCGGTAGCGGGGTTTGTGTTGTCGCCGCTGTTTATAGGAGCTGGATCTAGGCTGCTCCGTCGGTCCCTGCTGCTGTGGATTGCCCTGGAACCGCCGTGTGAAGGGCTGGAACCTCGGCCTGGTGGAAGTTGCCGGCGTGGTGAGCCCCAGGAACTTCGCCGTGGAACTGGTCTGGCGCATCTCATTCAGGACCTTATCGGTGTCCTGACCGAAGAGGCCCTGCCCGTCGAAGGGAAACTCCTCGATGAGCTTTTTCATAGCGTCATCGAGGGAGGTGTCCCTGAGCCAAGCATGGCGACGGAGGTAGATTGCGGAGGCCATGTCTTTTGCCGCATAATCGTTGATATGCCGGGCAGTGCGCATCAGCTGTTCGGCGACGAAGTCCCCCTCGGTGGCCAGCGCGTCAATCCTCTTCTGGGCATCGGCGGGCAGTTTAGCCGTCTCAACCTTCACCTGCTCCCAGAGGTGAGATTGGTACAGGCCCATGGCGGCCGAATAGTTTGCGGCCCGAAAGAATAGGGAGCCGGTGGCGTAAAACTTACGCCCCACCGCGTCCAGTTTCTTTCCCTCCGGCGTCGACGGAACCGGGAATCCGCTGGTGGCCGTCCTATGCTGGAAGGCCTTGACCACCAGGGAATTCGGCAGGGGGTGCGCCTGCAAGAACTCGACGTTCTCGTCCAGGACCCGGTACATGCTGTCGAGCCTGGACGAAACGGAGTGTGCCGCCAAAGGTTTCTTCCACGTCGCCCTCGCCGTGGTCATCATGGAGGGGAGCATGGTTATGTGGACCGGCCGCACAGCACGCCTGTCGAGCTTCGCGGTCATCTGATCCTCACCCTCCAACGGCGGTTGGTCGACCTTCAGGTTGAGGGCGGTGCCGAGCCTCGTGAGCATGGCGGTCAGTGAGCGCTGGTCCTCACCACGCGGTGGGTCCACTGAGCCGATGGCCTGTTCCGGCGTGCGCTCGGCGTCGACGTCTCCCTCGTCCTCCTCCGACGACGAGCTGGACTCATCGGAGGACGAGGGAGGCAGTCTTTCGTCCACGTCCGGACCGCGCCAGTACGGCCTGGGCGGGCCGGCGGGATGGGCGTCCACCGCATCAACGTCCGGACCACACCATGACGGGTTGGGTGGGCCGGCGGAGCGGGCACTCGACCCACGGGAGGTCGGTGGGGCCGCGGCAGAGCCGGGATGCCCGGGGCTTGCGGTGGTCGGAACCGGAGCCGCAGAGGCCGCAGGCGTGGAGGTCTGGAACCTGGTCGCAAACGACGCCATGACCTGGAACATCTCTCGGACGAGGGCCATCTGAGACGCGTCCGAGTCCGCTGGCGGTGGAGCTCCGGTGGCCGGCGGGATGGTGGCCCACGAAACGGTGGGAGCCGAAACGGTGGCCGGCGTCGGTGTCGGCGAAACGGTCGTCGGAACGGTGACGACCGCCTCGTCCGTCGGCGTTCTGGGCCGTGGAGAGACGGAGGCCTGCCTCGGCGAGGAATTTCTGCCCCGAGGAGGAGAGGAGAGCACCTGAGGTGGGCGAGCTGGAGCCCCAGCCCTGCGTCCTTTCTCAGGTGACCCGGAAGACGACCGTCCTCCCCAGATGGAGGATCCCGGAGAAGGACATCGGGCAGTCGAGAACGGCGGCGAAGGCCCGGGAGAGGCGGGTGTGCGCGGAGTGGGGGGAAGCGACCGTCTCTTCTCCGACCCACGCTTGCGCTTCTTCTCACCGTTCTTGTCCTTCTTCTTCTTCTTCCTCATCGGAAGCACGGAGGAAGAGGCCGGCGGTGGTTGAGCGGCAGCGGCGGCCGTGGAGGCGGACGCGGCGGGAGCCAGAGCGAGCTCCATCAGGTGAGCCTTGAGGCGATTGCTTCGGTTCTGCACCGCGAGGCGCGTAAACTTTTTGCAATGCGGGCAAGACTGGCTCTGATGCGACTCTCCCAAACAAAAAAGGCACAGGCTGTGTCCGTCGGAAGCCGGAAACTTCTTAAGGCAAGCCGTGCACTGTTTAAACGCTGCAGCCATCAACCGCGGAAAAAATTCTTCCAGTGGAAGTTTCTGGAGACAAGTACCCCGAAGGGCCGACCAGCCGCCACCCCCTTGAGGGGGGAGACGGTGATCGATGCGAAAAATTGGCTACTGAATCCACTCAAGAGAAGAGACAGAGCCGGGGTGGCGATCCTGCCCGGAGGACAAGATCACCGAGAAAAATTTGTTAAGATTTGCCAAAAAGACTTTCCCTCAGAAGGGCGAAAAAATTGAGGAAGCTCTCAACGATCGTCCTGCTGCTACAGCGGAAAGAAGAGAACTGAGGTAAAATGGCGCGCGGGCGCCTCAGGGTGGGCGGTACGGTGGGCGGTCTTACCGCCAAAACTTTGGACCAATAGCTTTTCAAGCCTCCGATCGGCCGTTCTGCGCAGGCGCATAACCCATGAGTGTGGATTCACAAACTATACGAAGGAGAAGGAGCCAGTACTTTTTATGCCTTCCCTGTTCTCCCCAGAACCTCCTAAAACCTTTTAAGAAAAACTCTAGGTTTTCTGCTCTTAAGCAGGTTTGGTGTGTATCCCTTAAGACAGGGGTCGGCAACCTTTTTAGTCAGGGGCCAGATCATGCTCCCTTAGATAGTTGAGGGGGTCAGAGTGGTGTCCTCCCCCCCGTAAATGCTGACATAAACACATCTGTGGCTGTCATAAACGTGTTTATAGCAGCCGAAAATACATCCGCAGCTGCCATAAACGTGCCCATGGCTGCTTCTGGCAGTGGCTGGAGCGATGGTGGGGGCCTGATGATTTGGTGCCATAGACTGGATTTGGCCCATGGGCCGTAGGTTGCCAACCCCTGCCTTAAGCCTTTCAAAATCAAAATCAGAAGTAGCCATGTGAACATTTCCTGTTCTGGTTACTTCTATATATCAGGAGTTTTTCTTTTCCAATCAACACTGGCAAGAGGAAAAATGAAACTCCCGCAACAAAATTAATATACATATTGATTCTTCTTTTTGGCTATTTTAAAAACAAATATGGCTCCTGCAAGCTCCAAAAGATTGATTTACTTAATAAACTAGATTTCTAATACTGTATATTCAGTATTTTCCACCGCACATATGTAGCAGTTCCTATATACATGTTAATTGTACATTTCAAACTTTTTTTATGTAATTTTTTTTGCCTCTTATGCATCCTATCTTAAAATATACCAATTTTATTGTGTCAATTTTAATTGTTGCGTACGTGTTATATCCTAGTTTTTTATTACTTGACATCTTGTACTTTGTCATGGCTGATTGACTGGCACAATAAACGTCATGATTGATGATAATAAACTAGATTTCTAATACAGTATATTCAGTATTTTCCACCACAGATATACAACATTTTCCTTTTTAAAAAAACTGGGGAGATCCCTGAGCAAAAACATCAGCTCAAAGCCAAGCTTCCATCAAATTACTTAAGCAGTATACATACTAAAATAAAAAAGATGATTACACAAATTAACTCCAATTCTGGGGGAAAGTGGCCAGAATCCTTCTGTTTATACTAGTATAAAGGCAATAGTGTAAATTATACTAATACACTGCTGCTGGTTAAGGAATCACTACTTGTACTCTTTGTCACACACCAAATCATGCAATTGGCGCATGGTAAGTAGCAACTCCTTCATTAGCAGCAACTGACAGCTGAAATTTAAACTGCAAATATGACAGCATATGTAAGCAACTGGATTATGGGTAGTACTGACTACTTATAAATAAAATTAATGCATTGGATATAGAATTTGTCTCCAAATGGTTCCTTCTGTTAACAGGCTTCCAGTGCAGCAGAAAAAGCCTGCAAGTATCTTTGGAGGGGAGAACATTTATGTCCCTAAAAATCAACACAAAGGGTTTTTCTTTGTTCATGTCAGAAGCAGCACAGTATGATTAATGAAGGGTGAGAATTAGAGGAACACTGGTGAAGGAGCAAAGAAACTAACAAATTCACATTTATTCTACCTTTAGAAGAGAATGATGCTTCTGACATGAACAAAGAAATAATATTTCACTCAAAGGAGATAATCAACATACTGCATATATATGGAATTGTTAGTAATAATTTAACTTGGATGGAAGGCAACACAGTTGGTGACATGAGCTAAGAAGTCATAAACAAAGTTGGAACAAAGAGCTTTCATTAGAGGAGGCATTAATCGGAAACATTATAGATTTCATTCCAGTTTGGATTCAAGACAAAAATTAATAACATTAATGAACATGTTAAAATGAACCCCCCCTCCCCCACCTTCTCTTAAAGATTTCAGGGCACATGATGGTGATGTTAACATACTTTGTTCTTTGGATCTTTCAGATTGAATATCAAGCTCCTGTATTTATTCTTATACTTTGAATCAGTATCCCGAAAGAAGGAAAACAGTTCTTTTTCAATCTTAGTTGCAACTTTGGCTGCTCTCTCTTCAGGAATCTTCGATGTGGACTCTGCAAGTCTGAAGAGGAAAAACACACACCACACATTTTATTTTTATTTTCAGGCAAAAGTAGGGATTGAAATGGCAATAATTAATTTAGTGCACCTAACATACCTTTTTTCTAGGATTTCTTTAAGTGACTGTCTAACACTTTGTCTTATCTGATCAGTAGAAGGCTTCGATGCAGAAGTGGTAGGTGGAGGTACGTTACTAACTGTTCCCCCCTTTTCTGTTCTCTTTTTCTTGACTTCCTGTTTATCCTGAACACCTACATGAAAAGATAATCAAAGAAACTTTTAAAAAGTTAAACCAACTTTTCTAGTAGCTATAACTCACTGGAGTTTTGGAGACACATTGTTTCCCCGGCCTGGTAGCTGTTCCAACTTCAGACACCAAGTCATCAGACAACATTTACGTTAGCCTGCTGCCAGATCCTCCATTCTCAAGGGAAAGTTCCAAAGGTCACCAATGTCAAAGAGACAATGCCCCTGTGACACTGGAGAAATCAAAACCATAGAACACATTCTTTGCATCTACCCATATCTGTCAAGTTTTGGACATGAAAATAAGAGAAATTTTGGGCCATGCCTCTCTCCCCATCAGACCACATCCCCACCCCCTCTCCACCAGGCCAAACCCCCTCCTCCCCAAAATCCAGGCACATCCAAGAGCCTAGAAGAGGAGGGGCCATCAGAACCAGGGAGGAGTGGTGGGCTCCCCCAGGTGGAGGAAGAACTGCCCCCTAGGCACTCCCCTTAGCACCATAGCTGCCCCTCACGGGGAAGAAGGCAGCAGGCCAGCCTTACTGTGATAATTCTATTTTAAATCTCTTTCCCCATTCTCTGCTGTGACAGCATTTCATATTATGGTGATTTTTCATGGGACTGTTTTTTACACTTATATCAGTTGTCTACTGTCTTAGCCGTGTGTACAATTTCATTTTTTAAAACTGTGTTTAAGACAAAACCACAGAAATATCCTCTTTATGTTGTATGCAAATATACTTGAAGCCGATTGTCTCTTCCCTTTAACACCCTCTTTCCCAGGAGAGAGAAGAGATAATGAGCCAATCAGCTTCATCCACAACACTGCTAGGTTCTGTGCCACAGCGTGTAAGATCAGAAGAATAATCCTGGCAGGTCCTTCAGCTAAATAAATTACTAGCATGACTCCATAGGTTTAGTAATTTGACTACTCCTTAACTCTGAGCAGAAACACTCCTTTTTAAGTACTCTCATTTTAACCTCTGTCTCTTTATATATTTAAGTACCCTCCTTTTAATTTCTGTTCATTTTGCTGTACTATGCTGTCTTGGACCATAAAGATTGATTGAACCCACTGGATCAAACTGAACTTCTAAAGTAAAATAGAAATTCCATGCAAATTATCCTCTTTTATAACATCCTTCTCCCTTTAGCTCCTCCTTTGTGGGAATGAGGCCCAAGGCTACAGACAAATGTGAAAAATGGCCATGCTGAGGTCACTCATCCTGGATTTAATGAAACTTACTTAATTCAAAGCATTAAAGACCATGTCACATTGTAAGGACTTTCTTCTAGGATCATAGTCATTAACACAGAGACTTAAGTTAAATAAGAAGTTTGTGGCTCTTAGAAAGCTCCATCCATGACTGCTCAGCAATAGGTCTGTGATCTATTGCTGCTTGCTTCTATCCATGCTTCACATTTTAAATGTACCTAGTTAACCAGAGTCACTTACATTGTGTGCATTCTTTGATGACTATCCACTTCGATGATTATGCTAAAACAATACTCTAAGAATTCAAACCTCCCACACCTTGATGGATGAAGCTCCTATTACTATTACTTCAGGCTATTTAAACATTAAGTAGAATGGGTATTTAATGTCACTCTCAGGATTCAAAATATATAATTTAGGTGCTTTAAGAAACAAAACAGCTTATTTCAGTTTTAACTACCTGATTTTGTTGTGCTTTCACTAGAACAAGAAACATTAAGACTGTTTTTATTGATTTTTTCATGTTTGTCTTCAGAGGATCGCGGAGAGACCGGGACTGTTTGCCCTGTTTTCCTACCAGGAATATGCAATCCTTTTCTCATTTCAGATTCTTTGCATTCTGATAATGCTCTTCCATCACCAGATTCCTGAAACAAATATTAATAAACAATAAAAGAAATTATAATCACTGTTAAAATAAAACCTTCTAGAGAAGGTTACACATGCTAAAGTTCTTCAAAAGTCAACTTTTTTCTATCTGTATTTTACAACAGGGGTTCTCAACCTACATCCCGCGGCACCATTTCATTGGGGCCGCATCACCGCCACCACTGGAAGTGGACGTGTTTACAGCAGCAGTAAATGTGCCCACATTTTACGGCAGCATTAACAGTGGAGGGAACCACCAGTCCGGCCCACTCAGCTGTCTGAGGGGCCGTGGTCCAGCCCGCAGCTTTAAAAGTTTGAGAATCCCTGTTCTACAACTTAAAATACAAATTGATGTTTTCAGGATAGCTCTTACAAAACTAATATAAAACATCTTTTAAAATATTATCACAGTGATCTATTTCATGAAGGTACATATCACTGATTCTAACCCAGTATTTGTTAAACAAGTAAAAACTATTTAAAAGCCAGAACTATGCATTGTTATCCATTATGACAAGTCTTAGCAATATTGGGGGTAGCAGAAAAACAGGAGGTGTTTGATGAATACAATTAAGAGGGCTAAAAGAAAAGGGTCAGAAGTGTTTTTAACTTTTTCACCATCTCGATTTTATCTGCAAATGCTTTCTTCTTGTGCTCAGTACTCATTGACACACCATAACCAGAGTCCTAAATCAATCAAGATTAGAATTATTATTTTTAAAAATTATAATATGGAAATTTAACTGTTTTATGCATTATAAATATTTTGATAAACACTTTGGACATAAAAATTAAAGTATAGTCTTAACATTTAAATTTTTTAAAGGAAATAGCTCCTTATATGTAACAATAACAACGTGCTTACCCGTTTATAAATTTTGACTTTATGTTTCACGGACTCATCTCCCTGCTTTGTTTTAATTCGAGGGCACATAGAAGTTTGCTTCAACACTCCTGGTTTCTCACAATCCATCTTTCTTTCTTCTTTAGTTGTTTCCAGTTTCACTTGTGCATCCGGAATATTATGTTCAACGAAATCTGGGTTTTTGTCTTCTTTTACACAACATTTCACACATACATATTCTTTGTCGTCTTCTCCCATTTGTTGTGCTTGAAAAAGGCTTAATCCCACACAATCACCATGAAACCAGTCATCACACCGACCACAGCCTACCATGAATCTGTAAGTGAAGGGGAAAAATACATTAATACATTATATTACTTTTTAAAACGGTATTTGGCATGCAAAATGATCATAGCCTTGTATGTTATTTCTCACAGAACAGCTTCTCAATTTAATGCATTCCATGTTGAAGATGACATCTACTCCTCCAGCCTTACAACATGGTGTTAGATGCTAAGGTATACATTAAGATGTTTTTGTTGCAATAGTCTAACAAGTCATCAGTTTTGGTATAAAACCAATTCATTCAGCTTTCTAACACATATTTTTTAAATACCAACCCACCCCCAAAAGAAATTAAAACAAACACAAATCTGTATTTTTATATCCTTATTATTGCTATTTTCTAGGGTAGATTACATTTCTTGTGGTATAAAGATAAAACAGCACAGAGGAAGGTATATATTATCAAGGCAACTATGAATTGTTGAAATATCTAATTTTTAACATCTGGGCATCAATATTTTACAGCCTTTGAATATTCAAAATATGATTTTTATATAGGTCATTTAACAAGTATTGCCACAGACACAATATTTAACCCTATCATATGAAGAAATTGCTAGGGAGTCTAAGAAGTTTACAAGTGCAAGAGGGGAGGGGGAGAGAAGGGGGCAAAATGGCAAAAATATTCTTAACTTCCTACACAAACTATTAAATCTCTAAATGTGTTCTTAACTCTACTGAAAGAATGAGTGGTTTGACTCAAATATAATAGCTCAAATCCTGATGCATGGAGTATGAGATCACACTAGAATTACCCCATTAAATCAATAGGGATTTAGCAAGTCAACTTCTCCATAAGTTCCACTGATTTAAATGGGCTTACTTTAACTGCAATTTACTATGTTAAAGTTTTATGCTTTCAAAGTTCAGCTCAGCCAATCATTAATGACAAGGACCCTCAAAATTATGCCGATTGCCCCAAAACCGAAGCTTTTTGGAGTGAACACAAACTGACTTCAAAGGGGCTCAGTAGCAGCTTGACCAACACACTTTCATGACGGTTTACTGATAAAAAATCCAATATTACTATGGAGACTTCCCAACTCTGGCATCTATTCTTAGGTGGATTTTTTTTGTGTGCCAAGGTATTACCAAGGAAATGCCAACTTTACAAAGTTTTCTACTACTTGTGAAAATCACAGCTATTATTCTGATGTTCTGGGCAAATGAAATGTAGTAATTCTGACACAGCAGGAAACATATTTTTCACATCAAGGTACAAAAGCCTTGATATTCTTATCTAATCTGGGATTTTTAATTAACTGGCTGTCCTCTATCCACTGCATGTAATCCACCTACTGTGGTACTCCTGTGATTTCTGAAATCTTATATTTTTGTGTGGTTTGCTCAAGAACAAAATACATAAACTAGAATGGCCTATATAGCTTGCAGACCAAAAGCATAGTACGACCTTTTCAAAGCTGGATACTTGCCAAAACAATATATTGCGTTCACACTGCTAGTATGAATTTCAAGTACATTTTAACAGCTCTGGATATTCAATATATACTTGAGTATATAGTTGGAGAACAGTGTAATTACATTGGCTTCCTGCCAATAATGACATGTGATCACTTAGCTTTTTAACTATCAGATGTGTGTCCTAAAGTTCTGTTAACAATTGCTCTGTAGTGCATCGAGCCGTACATCCCAGCTGCTTGTTTTCCCATACAAATGCTTTTGGTAAATGTTTCAAATTTCCCAGACTTTTATTGTAAGGCTGTAGCCTGAACTATCTAAAACTGGATATAAAGAGACAAGATGACATCTTATCTCAGCCGATTCCTCAACATTCAGGGTGAAATTCATTGTGATGGCTGATAGAATAATGCAATCTTTCAGCGAAATATCTGTCTTTCTGTATTGCAGCCACATGTCCCTGGAATGTGTGTGGATTGCTGAGATGTGAAACCATGTCAAGAACTGCAAGAAGGGCAGGAACAGTCTGTTGCACCAGCGGTAATCCACTTGCATGATGCTGGATGAGTTGTGGCAATGAATCTATTTTTTGCTACCAGACTTTTGCTGCCACTGCTGCAACATATGACTAGGATAAAGGTTTCAAACAATTTTAGGATAGCTGAGAAAAGGGGGTTCCTTTATAACCACAAATAACTGTTCTTTACTGTTTCATGGAGAAATGACCATGACCTTTTACATCAGAGTGTTCCATAGATTTATGCTTGGGCACCCCTAAAATAATTGCAAAGCTCTTAGATGACAACCCATGAATTCTTGTTGAATTAGAATTCAATCTGTAGCACGCAAGGCTGGTCAAAGTAAAGAGATATATCAAGAATTGGTGTGAAATTTAAAAAACCATTAGGACTTTAACAAATTGGCTAAAATCCTGTAACTGAGCATAGAAAGCTGCACTAGAGTAGGCCCAATTAGTCACTAGGGATTCGGTGAGTCAATTCCTTTGTACGTTCCATTGATTAAAATGGGTCTATATTATTCCTGTGTATATGCCATGTTTTTTGGAGCTGTGTTTGAACTGTCAAAACCCAGTAACAATACTATAGGGCTCTGTTCAGTATTAGGTGAATCAAAGGATTTCTCCTCCTCCTCTTCTACACTCCCAAACATGTTCTAGGTCTCCAAACTCCTTCAGAGCAGAGGGCCCACAGAATGCAAGAAGGTAATCTGTTCTGCCATGAGATAACCACACTTGAGCACAAACCTTAATTTTTAAAATCAGAGGGGGTGAACATGATTCTCCAGATATCGCTGAGGCTCACGGAAATTAACAAAAATGCTGTGTAACAATATCTGGAGGGTCACAGATTTCTCATCTTCTGTAAAGTCACTGAGTATTTTATTTCTTTATTAATATTGTGATGAACATTATGTGATGAGCATTAGGATGAAAAGGTACAATGGTACCTTTTTAGAAAAGCATTGTCTTCTCATAAAAAACTTAGGACTCAGTTCAAATGTTTTAATAATGATGGTTAGGAAAACTATGTTTTCGCACTTGCATTAGGAATAAATTACAACTATTGAGAGAACAGAGCTACTAGTAAGAAATGTGTTTTTATAAGGAGACTGCCATTCAAGAAAGTCTGAAGATAAAGCATTCCCCTCCCATTGTTCTTGTAGGTATGTGTAACTGTAGTAGTATTCAACATCGTGGCCCACTAACACTAAAAGCTCTGGCTGTTGTCTGCTTCATAGTATGTTGTCCAAGTGTATAAGGCATGTTGTAAGGCTGGATTGGAAGATGTACAGCTGCAACACAAAGAGAAGAAAATGGGTTTAAAAATATGACTATAGTAGTATTAAGTAAATTTTATTTAAACTACCACCATTGTGATGTCAACATTTAAAACATCTAGACCAAAGCACTGATTATATACATTAATACTCTGAAATTTCAAAAGTTTAATAAAAGCTCTGAATACAAATTTAAGCAGGCACAATGAAAATAATGGGATACTATGAGTAAAACAAAAGATAGTGAATATGGACTCCTCTTGTACTTACAAATCTCCACCTTTACAAGTGGAAATTAATATTCTGAGGAGTCTTTATACCAACAAAATGCCCAGACTATCTTTTTCAAATAAACAAGAAATCCAACAGCACGTGGAAAAAGCAACACATTTCTGTAGTCAGGTGACACCTCCTTACTGGAATAGTTTTATATTTGCCATAATTAGACTGCTCAAATAAATGAATCAACTAAATTGCATTAGACATTGACACAATGTTCATTGACACCATAATACTAATTACACAGTGGATAGCATATTCAAAAAATGAGTAAAATAATTCTGTGTGCATACAGATATATGTGTGAGAGAGAATGGATGCATTTGCAAACTATAAGCTTTCATTCCCATTTACATTCTTCTATCCTGGAAAAACAATCTCTACCACATGGTGGCCTAGAAATCTCCCTATCGGTTCTCCACTATTTTTCATAGGGAAGCAACTTTATTTGTGGGATGTAACCCCATATTAGGGTTATTGATGTTGATTGAGTTTTTAATAAACAATCCCCTAAAGCCCTTCTCAGATATTTTTAAATAAGAGGTTAGCAGTCATATGCCTTCCAAAATGCCTAAATCAAATTGTAGTCCTCACAATAATGTAAATTGTACTAGGACCATTGAATCAACTGGAAACTAGCGAGTCGTTTGTGGGCCCATTAGCGTGGGCCCATTTGAATCAAAGACACTTATGGAGGTGATATATATCCCCATTCATTCAATGGGCCTACTTTACTGCAATTTACTACACTAAGCAACAAGCTTTTGGCTACTGTACTTCTTCCATGTCTAGGCCACATTTAATTTAAATGTGCACTCTGACAAATTTCTTTTTCCGTGTTTTATTATGTAAAACTGCAAAAATGTGAAACTGCCACCAAAATGAAGCCATCTTGTGGTGAGTTCCTTCTGCAGTTCCTTTCACCCGACCTAGTGTGAGAAAGATTAGCTGGCACTAGATGGCCATTGCCTGGGGTATACTGATTGTGGTTCAAAAATATCACAAATCTTCAAGGAGGCTCTTTCTGTGTACCCCAGCCACTGTACTGAAGGAATGGGATTTATTTAGGTGTTGAATTGATGTAATGGGTTTATTCTGGGCAAGAGTACAAACTGCATTTAGGCCCAAATGTTGTAGATTACAACCCCCATCAGTCTCAACTAGCATGGCTAATGATAAAGAATTGTGTACTAGAGGTACAAGTTCAAAACAAATGTAGAGCAACAAGTTATCAACTCTTACTTCAACACAACTGAAATTGGCTAAACAACATACAGGATTAATGTCTCTTGACCAACAGATTTATCATATTTTTTATCCTTTAAACCGGTGTTTCCCAATCTTTGGTTTTTGGACTTCAACCTAAGTCAATTCCCCAAAGCACTGATCAGCCAATGTAGTGACTTAGGCTTCTGGGAATTGAAGTCCCCCAGTGGGGTGTCTGCCCCACGTTGGGAACCATAAATTTAAACTGTTACATTGGATGCTATTTAGAAATGGAATATTTTTTGCTTTAGAGACATAAAGGATGAAAGGCAATTTCAAACTTTAATGAAAATAAAGTGTGGATGCCAATGTTCCATTCCAATGAAAATAAAGACTAGCTACTATCCCACTATTTTAAAAGTACTGTATATGTAATTAGCAATGTAAAAAAAGTGTGAGTCCATACATAGATGAAATTGGGGAATAGGAAGGTCCATGTACATAGATATTTAAATAAACATACATCAGGACTGAGGTATAGTTGTTGGGTTTGTTCATCAGCACAATGTGATCCACATATTCCAAACAAATAATAAATGAAAGGAAAATCACTTCTGCTCAGCAAAATAGAATACAAATGTAAGGTACATCTTTGCAGGAAAACCAGAAAAAATACATTACAAACATATGACACTAAAGATCCAAAATTAAATTTAGACTTTTTTCTTTTCATAAACAAGCTTCTAGCAACTTTAAGAGTAAGTGAGGGTAATCACTGGTTTAAATCAAGTTCACAAAAATAAAAGATTAAAAATATTAAAGCTCATATACGCTCTACAGAAAATATACCTTTCCCTGGTGTTTACATGCCTCTTGTACTCAGATGACTTGCAATGAAACAGAAAGCAACTTTAGCCCTGTAAAGATACTGATACAGTAGTAGCAACTAAATAGCATTAAGTATAAGGACATTCATTATTATTATTATTTTGCATATGACCCATTTTCATGCAGATTTTAAGACTGCTAGAGTAACATCTAGATTCTAGAATTAGATGCTTGCAATGTGGCTGGGGAAAGTAACCTCAGAGAAGAAATTGAGCTGCTCAAAGGCCTATCATAGCATGTAAGAAACAAGAAAAATTAACTGCTGATGGTGTGGCTCATGTGCCTAAGTTTGGATCCAACCTATCCAATTTTAGTTCACACACAAATCTTTCAAAGAAACATAGGCATTTTTCAGCTTTCTGTGTTAAAAGATATGTAAAATACACAAATGCACATATTACATATTTCTGGGATTTTTCAGTGAATATTTTCAAGTTGTAGAGAAGTGAAACTAGGGATATGAAATCCATGAACACTGGGAAAGGGAGGGAGTGCTATTGTAAATGTGTGTGAGATAGCCTGAAATCATGCTGGTGCTTTCACTGTGCTATGTAACCTCCCTGAGCTAACTCTCAAGGAACAGAGCCTTATGATGCACCACTGGGTGAGTGACAAGAGACAACCTGACACCTAATTGCTTTAATTAGCCATGGAAAGTGATGCAAATCTGATGTGACTACCGCAACATTATGGCCACAGAGCATAGCTCATTTACGTTTTACACAATGAAGAGCATTGGAGCTTATAGGAAAATATACTGGAATAGTTTTCTTCAGCCTTTCCTGTTGAATGCTTTTATGCACTGTAAAGAATCCTCCTGGCATATACTGTATTTTTTTTTATTCTGCAATTGCTGTGTATGCTCTAAGTTGCATTAGCAATTTTGAATTCTAAATGTCTGACCAAACCCAGACTATGTCAGTTGAACATAGCTGAAAGACTGCTATTTTCTTAGTTATTTCAGTGTAACAGACTGCACACAATCCTACACCTAGGTTATCACATATATTTGAGGGAACTTGCTTTGAATTTGCTAATACTCTGGTTCCAAAACAATGTCTAACCTCTTTCCTGCCAAAGCAATGATTTTCCCCATCCCATTTTATTATGACAGAAAACAACACCCCTTTTTAGCCCCCCCTTCCCCCCCCCCCCCATAAGGGTATTCAAAATACCCATTAGCTCAGCATTCACAACTGCAGTGAAAAGTTCCTTCATACCCCTATGCCAGGATGGTTCACAGGATTATAGAGCAATAATCTCCTACCCAAACATTGTTCCCCTTTTGTCCACACCTCCTTTGATAAATGCACACTGAATGAAGTCCTACAGGGGTAAGGTAAAGGTAAAGGTTGCCCTTGCTCAAAAGCCAGTTGTATCTGACTCTAGGGTTCGGTGCTCATCTCTGTTTACAGCCAAAGAGCCAGTGCTGTCTGCGTCTGCAGACGTTTCCATGGACACGTGGCAGGCATGCCTCAACAACAGAGTGCTGTTTACCTTCCCACCGAAGTGGTACCTATTTATCTACTTGCAATTTCTTGCTTTTGAACGGCTAGGTTGGCAGGAGCTGGGACAGAGAATGGAGCTCAATCCACCATGCAGTACTCAGGAATTGAACTCCGACCTTCCAGTCGTGAAGTTCAGTGTCTTAACCATTTGAGCCACCACAGTCCTACAGGGGAGATACTTCATGGGAGATCTCTTGTAATTGTGAAAGCTCCTCCTACGATGCAGGTCTCAAACCTCTACATACAGGTATAGGCAGTTCTCCTTCAGAACCTTCCTACCTCCCAAAGGCTAGAGTGCAGAGAAGGCAAGCATGCCATCCATCCAGCCATCGCTGCTACTTTTTGCTGTGTGGGGCACTTTCATGTGCATGAACACTCAGTAGCCTGTTGTGTAGGTCCACCAGTGGGGAACCAGGGCTTTTCAAAAAGTAAAATATTGCCATTAATTAATTTCAGGTTGTCTATGACTCACTTGTAGCAAGATAAGGTTGCGTGCAATTTGAAATCAAAGTAGAAACTCTTTAATTAGCAGCAAATCTGCCCCTGTCAGTGATTTCACTCCTGTTGCACTAGAGATGCTATGCAATTTTCTGTCAATATGTAAAGAAGGCTGCAGTTCTGAACAATCATTGAAAGCTGCATGGATTAAACAAAATATCTATTTACAAATACATAGACTTTTATTACTGGGATAAAGAAAGAATACTAATTGTTCTTTCTCACAAATCCATAGTTATTAGGTATAGATTACTCATCATTGTGAAAATGGCTTGTTCCCAATTTCAAAAGGAATGAATAAACATTTTATGAAAAGCAGAATGGATAATTAAAGCAAACAGGTGTTAAAAATGTTTTATGTACAGCAGTTCCTCTTCAAATACACTTCTAACAAGTGGGAAATCCCCACCCTAAGCATCTAAGCAAAACTGCAGAAAAAAAGACATTCTGTACAAAAATGTATATCACATCAGTTACTGGGAATGCCGGGTTCAATGCTGCTTTACCTTATTTTACTATGTTTAAATTATCAACTTAATTTTCCTATACTCAGGAGTCATTTCCAGTTACAGTAAAACCTCACATTAACAACTAAATCAAGGTTTGCAGTCCCCCACCCACCCGCCGAAGTCACAATTGATCACCTACAATGGTGTTTTGCTTAAAGAGCAAACTCACTTAAAGAGCAATCCCATGGAACACATTATGCTCTTTAAGTGAGGTACCACTGTATTAGATATTAGAGGGGGAGAGCTTCAAATTTTAATTTAGAGGTAGAGATTATTTTTAAGTGATAGTCAAAGGATGAACTATTCCAAATATTTCAAGAGCATATGGAAACACAATGTAAAAACATAGTAGACTGAAATTAAATATCTCTGTAAACTGCAACAACTGATAAATTTTCTGTTACTTGAGTTCCATTGAGGATTTGGAAGAAGTTTTATACTCTCAAATAAGGTCAATCTCTGATTGAAACTAG
Organism: Bradypodion pumilum; assembly: GCA_035047305.1. NCBI lineage: Eukaryota > Metazoa > Chordata > Lepidosauria > Squamata > Chamaeleonidae > Bradypodion > Bradypodion pumilum. The sequence goes on along the minus strand of JAWDJD010000001.1, from coordinate 173,112,147 downwards.
ATACCATGCAACAGACCTGTTTATTCAAATTTGGGCCTATCTTAAGGAGCAGAATCTAATTTTAAAAACAAAAAGAGGTACAGTATACTGTTGAAGGTAGCTACTTCAGCCCATACTTCATGATTCAAAGCCCTTTTCCCACATCATAGAGTGACTCTAGTCCTAGAATATAATCCAGGTAAGAGAAAGGCAGTTGGGTTCACCAAGAGCAAGGAAATATTCCATAAAACACAGGGTGCAATTACACACTTGCCTTATTTGTTCCTCAAACCAATCCTCCAAATACTATTCTGTGTGATTGGAGCAAATTTGGAAACTAAATAAACATCACTGCAACTCCTTATCTTGTTTGAGGCTTAAATCCACTATGCAAGGCTAACTATCATGATTAGTCTATTATGGCTACCCAGAAAACCTGGACTATTATCAACAAATGATGTTATTTTTTTCCTAGTAGTATGCCCCTGGTATTAAAAATAAACACAAAAACATACATTTTAAACACCTCCCTATATACACAAAATGATTCAATATTTCACCATTAAATCGGGTATTACTCCATTTTTAACAGCTATGAATTAAAGTTAGAAAAGGCCCATGTTCAAAACAAGTTTTCAGTTGTCATCAGTGACTTAACTAACATATTTCTAAAATACATTTTTCTTACTATGTATTAGTAATATAACAAATGAATACTACATTAGAAAATTTACAAAGTCTCAAACTTCCTATTAATTTTGTTTTATGTAATACACCCCAAGCACATCTCTTTGGGCACACATGATGGATGAAATCCAATTAGTCTTTTTTTTTAAAAAAAAAATCTCTACTGGCAGATTTACGTATGTCAGTAGAAACTGACAGGCAATCTCCTCACTGGCCATCCAATGTGCACCAAACTCTGTTCTGGAGGGTTAAGAGATAATCTGCTTCAAATTTTATTGGGGTGGGGAAAGAAAGATCATGCGAGAAAATAGATTTCTGCTGAAATAGATTTGATATCTGGATAACCACTTACTTTCCCCACTAAATTTAAGTTTTAGTTGCCTCTTCAAAGGAAGTCTCAATGAAATGTTCTTCCTCCACATCAATGTTTCCCAACCTTTGGTTTTTGGACTCAATTCCCAAAAGCCTCAGTCAATTCCCCAAAGCACCGATCAGCCAATATACTGATTTAGGCTTCTAGGAATTGAAGTCCCCCTGTGAGGTGTGTGTCCCATGTTGGGAACCACTGCTCTACAACTAGCTACCCACAGAGCTGCCAGAAAACTGGCTACAAAGGATTTACTTGCTCCTTGACAAAGGATTTTTGAGTGCATGGGGTGTATAACATGGGTTGAAAATTATCCCTCCTGATTTCACTTTTGTACCAACATAAGTCTAATATTGGATACTGCCCCAGGATTTAAAATATTTGAAGGAATTCTAAGAAAAATATTTTTCCAGTAAAGCTTTGAATTCCTCTGAATATAGAATTTTTAAAAAACATTTTAAGTGCATTTTATTTCTTGATCAAAGTTGAATGCAAATTTTTTATTTGCTAATTAAGTATTTCAGAAGAAGTACTTCTGGCTACAGGGCACAAAATATATTATACAGAAGCCTTTGATAACCTAATGTTTCCCACTAGATCAGGAGTTCTCAACCTTTTTAAGCCGGACGGCCATTTTGCCCTTCCTCCACCACACGGCACTTCCTGGTGTGGTGGAGGTGGTGGGGAGCCACATGAAATGGTGCCATGGGCCGCATCCAGCCCACGGGTTGAGAATCCTGGCACTAGATTTTTAAAACCATGCCCAAAATTCATTTACTACACTTTGCCTGTACAACAGGAATGAGATAACTGCCAGTGGCAAACTGCTACTAATTGAAAACTGTTTTGTTTGTTTTTTCATTTTTGGGATGGGCATTTTTGGGATGGGCACACCTCAAGTGATAAAGATATGTGCATTCCAAAATGGGGGGGGAGGGGAATATTTAATCAGTGGCAAACTGCTGCTTTTGATGAGATCCACTGCAAAGGTAGAATACACAGGTAGACTTGGTTAAGTTTTCCTTACTAATTATAAACAAAGTATACAGAAACCAATTATTTAAATTTTTTGAGGGGGGGGAAATAATTTCCCACCCCCACCCCCCAAAAAAAAACCATACCTCAGCAAATAGCATTCTTCCACAAAACATAATCCCTATTTATTTATTCTTAAAGAGATGTGTATTCAAGCATCTGAACAGCTGGAATTTCTTTTGCACTGTAAGTTCTACAAAACCCTGTTGAAAATGAACTGTGGTTTGCCTTGTCTGCAGCCAATCACCACTTGTGCATACTCTAATTTCTCTTTCCACAAAATGCAGTTAAAAGAACAGTGTAATTGTTGCCAACAATGAGTGATTCATTATAGGCATTTTTTCTTTTTGTTTGTTTAATTTGAAAAAGATAGTCTAAACCTAGGACATAATGAGCAGATTTCTGAGTAGAAGAATTTTTAAAGTACTAAATATGCACACACGCAGATGAGCAAGCACACACACAAACACACACCTGTTGCCATGTGGCTTTTGACAAAACCCACAGTGTTTACTAGGTACCCAGAGACTTTTGCTTTCGTTGGGAGACCAATGTTCTGAACTCTCTTTTTTCACAGAAGAAATATTATCTGGAATAAATAATGGTGGCTCATCAAATGAAAAGGTTTTGCTGCTTCTCCTCTGTCGAGGCTGAAGATTCTTCTCCAACTTTCTGAGCTTCAGTTTTTCTTTCTCATCCTCTTTCAAAGAATCCACCGATACTCCCATGGATTCTTTTTTCCCACCTTCTTCCTTAACACAGTTATTTGTTTTAGGAAGCTGGAGTTTCTGAAACAGTTTCTGGTTCTGGTGTGGCAATTGCCCTTGTTTGTGATGCACCAGCCCAGATGTTACATGTGAGGCTTCTTTTGAGCCGGTATGATGGCCGGAGGATTTGTCAACTATTCGTTCTGTTGATGTTTTTCGTACATGTGATGGGCTTTGGGCCTGTGAAATATTTCTCCCTAAAAGATGAAAAGGTTGCTTCTTCACCATTGCTACAGAGTCATGGCTCTGGGCCTTCACATCCTTATCTATGGTTTTTTTCTTAGCTTTCGCTGGTTTATGAATATGCTGAAGATCCCCCTTCTCCTCTACATGACGCTTCAAATTTACTGAGGAGTGTCTGTGACCTGGAAGAACTTTTCTTCTAACAGCAACTTCCTGGTCTTCAAGAGCTAGTTTCTGTTGAGTAGCTGGATTTTTATTTTGCTTAGACTTCGTGTGTTTGGTCTTAACATTTTTTACATGTTTTGATGAAAGGCCAGAATTCCCATCCTCTTGCAAACCATCTTTCTCATGCTCTTCTGTTTTTACAATGTCTGCCTCATGACATATAACTGCAGCTGGAATGTCTTGAACTGTACCACCTTCTGAAGTATTATTTTCTGATTCTGCAGGCATGATATCAATAATGTTTGAACTGATCTGATCAGGTTCCATACTACTATCTGAATCTTTCAATTTCTTACTACTATCTGAAGGAGGGTCATTTTTCAAGTCTGCCATTTTAGCGTCTTCAAAAGACTCTTGTTTCTCTTCTACTGGTAGGCTAATTTTACTAACAATATCTGCACTAGTTTGTAATCCAGAGGTGAATTTGGGCTTTTCTTTCACAATGTCAGAATTAATTAGAAGATTTTCCTGAATTTCACTTGCATTTGCATCCGCTCTGGCAACAGACAGAATATGAACCATTCCAGTTTCCTTCCTTTCTTTATCTCTCTTTGTTTCACTTAGCTCTTTCACAGTTTTATAGTCTATTTTCTTTTCTGAAGAGATTTCAGAAGAAAATTCATTAACCACAGCTTCACCTTCATTCTCTATTTCTGTTTCTTTGACTGGGGAACTGGTCTCTGGTAAATGAGACATATCTCCGTGAGAAGCACCTCCTGTTTTATCTTGCCTACTGTCCCGTTCAGTATCTGTTTTCACTTCAGATGAATCTTCAAAACAATCAAACTGTTCAGAATCTGCTGAAGCTGCTGGTGTCGTCTCTTTTTGCTTGAAGGTTTCAGTACTATTGTGCTCAACATCTTTTGAATGTCCTTTGGCAATATCATCTTCCTGATTGTTCTGCTCCCTATCCTGCTGCTTCAATCCTCCCTTTTGGGCAGATCCAGATTTCACAGCTGATTTCTTTGTGGGTGGTGGGGCATTTGAGCGCTTATCTAGCGTGCTTTGTCTCAAACTTCGCACTGGTTCTATTAAAAGAAAAACAAAGTATTTAATATTTGTATTCGTCTTTCCTCAACAAGCTATGCTAAGAATAAACTTTTGTTCATTACATTTAAATAACCTTTACAGTTTAATACTGTGAGCAAAAAGTTGAAATGATCAAACACAAATTCAAGTTAGTTTAGGATGAGTAGTTTGCTCAGAAAATTATCAACAAATTAGGAAGAGTAAATAAAACAAGTCTTTAGAACTGTCAATAACAGAAATACAAACACAACTGAATCAAATATTAGCGTTTATATTAGATCACTTAAAGCAGGGATTCTCAGCCTATGGCCTGTAGGCCGGATCTAGCCCATGGCACCATTTCAGGTGGCCTGCCACCCTTGCTCCCACCGCCACTGCCAGAAACAGCCATAAATGTGTCCGTGGCTGTCATAAATGCGTTTTTACGCATTTACGGCTGTTGTAAACACATTTACGACTGTTGTGAATGCGTAAAAACACATTCATGACAACCACATCTGCATTTTATGGCAGTGTTTATGGCGGGGGACCAGAAATCCGGCCCACTCAACTGTCTGAGGGAGCATGACCCAGCCTGTGGCTTTAAAATGGTGAGAACCCCTGACTTAAAGGCTTGACCAGAGAACAGCAACAAAACACGTTATGATTCAACTCTTCACAGGTACTGCTGAAAACTCTATCCTGATACCTATGATGCATAGGCCCCACTGAATTTAATGGAAGTTAGTTGTGTCTGATTAACTATGCACAGAATTACTGCTAAACCTTTTCAGGAAATACTTAGTAAGGACAACTGAATCCTCCTATACTAATCATTCCTCAATAAATTTGTGAAGAATGTTCAGATCAAATACGAACTGGCTGCTGTTTAAAACTAAATTTAGAGCAATTGTAAATAACAAGTTTATAACATGTTCATAGGTAATGATAATAATACAATACAGAATTATATGTAGATATTTGAATAGATTACTTGAATAATAGACAACTTTTCAGATCCCTACCCACCAAATGTTACTTCAAGAAAAGCACAGAAAATACTCTACTGAATGTATGTATTTCCTTTGACCAATTACCTTGTGTCATTAAACGTGGAGATTTTCTTGGTGATTTGAGTGTAGTATCATCCATTTGGTCCCTCAATTTTCTGTTAGATGAAAGATCATCTTCATCAATCATACTGTGAGAAGATTCCTTAGCTCCTTCATCCATAATATCATCAAGTCCAACAACTAAAAAAAATGACAAAACAAAAATCCTAAACCTTAGCATCTATTTAAGGCTATAATCTCATGAAAGGAGCTGAAGGCAGCTAAAATAAAATGATGGGTAATGTAAAGGTAAAATAATATTAAAAGTATGGCTAGGAAGCATGATGTACAGATTTCCCACAAAATAAGCAATACAAGTGGTCATCTAGAGCAGTATATGTCTCATACATGGTCCTTCAGAAAGAGTCATAACCACTTTTAATGGACTCACATGTTATTGATATGCCACAGGAAGTTCTCAGTCCTTAAAGGATCAGCTGTCCCCTCACTGTCCCTTCCCACCTAAGAGAAAGAGAATTTAACAATAGAGAAAGCTGATCCAAAAGTGAAGATTTCCTTTACTTTAATTCATGTTTTCATTCATATTTCTTCATAAATTTCTTAAACACTGAACAATGTTCATTTACATCTAAAAACTCTATAGTTTGCATTAAATCTAAAGGGCTACCCTATTTTTATAAGATAACTTTTTTTACTTTTTAAGGTTATGTTACAGATAATTACAGTGATATCATGATCAAAGTGTTTCTGTTTAGTAGGCTAAATTTAAAAATTTGTTTGAGAATTGATCAAATTCATAACACTGGCCAACAGTTGATTTGGTGCCGGGGTTTTTTTGAGCTGATTTCATATAAATTTGATCCCCTGAATTCAAATATGGCAATTTATTTATTTTTTGCCTGGGAGCTCAAATTTCTAAGATATAACATTTTAGTGAAATATACATTACACTATCTTAAGTTAAATCCATGGAACAAATAAAAAAACTAAACATAGATTTTTTATTATTATATTATAAAAATATTATTATATACAAAGATAGAGGAAAAAGTCATTGATGAAACCAACTAGTCACTGAACACTTTGGAAGCTTCTTTTCCGTGATATTCTTGAATGTATTTTGGAACAGTCCCTTTTTAAACTCCAGCAGTAATCTGCCAACATGTGTGTATCCCATCTTCCTTGGTAGTGGTCCTCCATAGTTTTAATATCCTGGTGAAATCTTTTACCTTGTTCCTCACTGGTGTCTCCTGAATTTTTAGGAAAACAGTCTAAGTGGCTGTGTAAATAGTGCACCTTAATAATCATGTTACACCCAAGTGATTTGAAACTGCCAAGCATCTCATTTACCACTTCAACATAGTTTTCAGCTTTGCGTTCACCTAGAAAATTTCCGACAACTGCAAAAAGTGAAGTCCAGGCTTTACGCTCAGCCTCATTCATCAAATTTACGAAGGCAGGATCCTTAATGAGTTGTCTTATTTGTGGGCTGTCAAATATTCCTGCTTTAATTTTTTCCTTACTCAACTGAGTCATCCCCCCCCCTAATATATGCAATGCATGATCTGTTCTTATCAAGAGCCTTTACAAACTGCTTCATAAGGCCCAGCTTGATATGCAGTGGAGGAAAGATGATTTTCTCTTGTTCAAGTAAGGGGTGATTAATGACATTCTTTCTCCCAACGTCCATGTATTATCTCTTAGGCCACTCTTTTCTAACCCAGTGGTGTGTTTTGTCTCTGCTATCCCAGATATTTGGTGTAGCCACTTTGCTGTCCAAGGAGAAATTTACCATTTTTAAGTCCACACAAATCACCCATCGATGTTCATGATATTTTATCTTCCCCAAGACCAAAGCTATGGTGTTATATTCTTCTTTCATTTTCGTTGAGTGAGCAATTGGTATTGAACCATATTTGTTCCCATTGTATAGAAAGACATATTTCAAACTTCGCTTTGAGCTGTCAATAAATAGGTGCCAATCATCTGGAAAATATCCAGGAAGACCCATTTTTTCCAGGAGTCCTCTAATTTCAAGACAAAATATAAGATTGTCTTCTTGAAAGAAGAAGGGTAGCAGACCATTTTCTCTTGTACGGTAAAAGGTAATTTTGGTTCCTTGTTCCAGTAAATTTTTGTCGTTCAACCCGTAAGCCAGTAATTCAGAAGCTTCTTTTGACAAGTTGAGATCTCTGGTGAGGTCATTTAACTCAGTCTGGTTGAAACATTGAGGAATTGATGACATCCCCTCACAATCACAGTCACCTTCATTAGTATCAGAAGGGTGATCAGAGGGACAATACTCGTCCTCACAGAGCTCTAGTAGGGGGGTGAAACGATGGGATCAGCACTCCTTCTGAGTATGGGACCGGGCGTCTTGCAGAGACTAAATCAGGATAAGTCCACCTGTTACAGTTGTTGTGATTGATTCCATTAATATTTACTAGGCAGAAATTACCAGGCAGAAATAACAGTCATCGAAGTGGTTTTTAGGTTCTCTCCAAACCATCGGTATGCAGAATTTCAGACTCTTTCTTTTCCAGGTAGTCCACCGTCATAAATGTTCTGTACAAGTTTTACAGACATGATGCAGTGCCCAGGTTTTATCCTGATCACCAAGCCTAACACCAAAGTATCCAAGATAAGCTCTCTTTACAAAGTCACTAACAGTTTTTCTGTTTTCTTTTAACATGTATTCTCCACATATGTAGCAAAACACATCAGGATGATTTACACAACTTCTTCTACTTGAACTCATTTTTTTCTATTCAACAACACAAATACAACAATCTAGAACACAGTACATTTTAGGTTAACGTTATAACAACTCTTTCCTAAACACAAATATCACGTGAGGCCAACTTCGATCAACCCTGCACAGCGAGAACTCACAAACTAACCTCAACTCTAGTTGAAGCATTGAAGGTCAAATCAGTTACTGTATGTTTACTCGATCTGGTGAATTTTCCTGGAACTAACTGGATGGCAGAATGACAATCTATCTATCTATCTATCTATCTATCTATCTATCTATCTATCTATCTATCTATCTATCTATCTATCTATCTATATATATATATATATATATATATATATATATATATATATATATATATATATATATATATAAAGCCAAAGTGCCGTGGGGTATGTCCCTCATTGACACCCCTGCACCGATCGCGCTGGAGGATGGAGGAGCCAGGCCGCGGTGGCCACCCGCCGATAGTAGTCGCTGGCTGTTATGGCAGTAAGCGCCGCTGCCTGTACTGGAATGGCGGGCAGGCTTAGGCGCATGCACAATTGCCTCCCCTGGTCGTTTCTGTTGGCCGGTGGGGGGTAGGCACGTGCGAGTCAGGCAAGGCATCATGAGCAGTCAGCCAGGGGGCCCTGTGCATGCTGCACTCCTGGCTGAGACAGCGCCTCGCAGCGGGGCTAGAAGAGCAGCCGCCTCCCCGCAGCCTGGCCTGCCCGGGCACCGAGCCATGCTGTCTATGCAACCCGACGCCGTCCAGAGCAGCCCCTGGCTCCGCCTCCAGGCCTGTCTGGCGTCAGGCCTGGCCGCGGCACCATGAGCCCCAGCAAGGCCTAGGCTGCCAGCACCATCACAAGGGCGACTCCAGCAGACAAAAAGGTAAGGCAACTGGGGTGGAGTGGGAGGCACCAGGCCCGGGTCTCTCCTCGGCCCGGGTTCAGTACCCCCAAGCAATGCCGGGGCCTCTGCTAGTAGGGCAAATATACAGGAACCAATCCTTGTATATGTGATTTAGAACTGCACAAAATGGAGTTAGAACTGCACATTTCGTGTAGAACTGCATGTTAAAAACACTGATCTAAAAAAGTAGAGCAGATAGAGAAAAACTGATTTCATATTTAGATTCAGCAACCCAAATATAGCACTATCTTTAAGAATCTCACTTAAAGATTGCTCTGTTTTATCTGTTGTTGTTTGTTTTTTGTTTCTTCCTTTTTAATAAAACTTATAAAATACATTCCTGTTGTTGGTTTGATTTTGCATTAGGGAAACTTCTAAATCAGATGCCTTTGCCTCACCAAACTACTCTAATGAGATTAAGCATTTAGTAACACTGAGGACGGTGGCAGTGATTTTTTAAATTTGTTGTTTGTTTGTTTGTTTGTTGTTCTTGTTTTGAGTGACACTCCCTGTAAACTGGAGTGTCTGGGAGTAGGGGTGGGGGAACTCAATAGGCTTGATAAATCCTCCAATTTCCTAGTAGTGGAGCATAGCAACTATTAGAGAGAAAAGTGGGACAAAGCAGCTATCAGAGGAACCTGGGCAGAGTATTATCACAATGCTGGAAACTAAAGGAGGCAGCTTTTCTTGGGGGGGGGGTGTGTGGGGGTGTGTGTGTGTTATGATGATGATGTTATGATACTTGCTTAACTGTATTATTGGATTCAGTGTTTACCTTGAATGCCCTTATTTTCATAGTGGCCATAAATATTATAGAACCACTAAAGTTAGTATGTTAGATGAGATCTTTCCATAGTGACAATGTCTTAGTTACAACTCCACTCAACTACAACAGCATGTTTGAAAAATGACCAGAAACAATTGAGACAGACTACTGAAAAGTTTTATAGTAAGAATATTGTTCCCATGATGCAGAGACTTCAAAGTTCAGTTTCCAAAATGCACGTTATGGCATACCTAATCCTGTATAATATTGGCAACCAGGCTATTTGAACTCTCACACCCTCTGGATTGAAAGACCTGTCTACTTTTTAGGATACTCCCAAGTTTATCTGTGTTCATTCGTCATCTGAAGAATAAATGAGTAGTGGTGGGGACACTTTCCAGGTGCTGTTTCTATGTTCTAGAACTCCCCGCTAAGGGAGAGTAGTACAATTCCATGTTTGATGTCCTATGACTGAGAAGCTGAAGTAAATTTGAAATGGTAGATGTTGGGTATTATTTCTCTGTTTCAATTGATTTACTATCATTATTACTGTTTTTATTTTACTGATATTAGATGACCTGACATCACTTGTAATAACAGGATGAGATTTGAACAAAGGATACATACAAAATTAAAAACATATGGGAGTAAAAGAAGGAACATCTCACTCATTCATTAGTCTCTTCTCGCCACTGCCTTTTGTTTCATGCATTATAGGATATGGGTAGCTAAATTTTCTACAAGACCAGGTTTGGTACCCCACTTGAACTCATTGTAACTTATTCCATTCAGCATGGCTAGACAATAACACTGGTATATATCCAGAATTATCCTTTTAAAAATATGGGAAGGCTCACAATGACAGAAATTATTATCTGAGACCGAAAATGCCTTTACATGCAAGATATTATGCACTAGTGTCTGTTTTTCAGAGATTTTTTTTTATAATTTAAACCCCTTGAAGCTGCAACAAGATTTACTGTAAACTACTACTATCCATTGGAATAAAAACTGACCAAAAACAATGTGCACAGTGAAACAAATAACACATAAAAGACTGCAACTATATGAACAAAGTAGAAAGTAGGCTGCAATTCAGAGAAAGAAGAAAAAGGGCACTTCATCACACCTAGTGTGAGACTAGCTCTATTTGGCTTCACCTATCTTTTAACTGATTCCATTATTATTGGTTATTTTATTATTATTATTAGTTATTTTAAAGATTACTGTGAGTTAGCTTGGCTCCACTCCATTCCTTTTTCTGTTATATCTTTAAGTTTAAGGCTGCAGGTTGGGGACACTTTGACTTTACAGTTGTTAAGCGAGTTTTTGGTTCGTTTTAGTTGTTAAGCGAGGCGACCATTCAGAGAAAATTCTGCACTTTAAGTGAATTAGTCTCTAAGTCAGGCGCTCTTTATATGAGGTTTTACTGTAGTAATATACAGCTGACTCAAACAGGCAGCTTCTGCCTGACTGGGAAGCCCGGCCCCTTCTTTGGATGGGGCAGCTCTTCCTTTGAGGAGCAAGGTTCACAGTTTAGGAGTCATTTTAGATCTGCTCCTTAATTTGGAGTAGCAGATTGCAATAGTTTCAAAAGCTCCATTCTTCCAGTTACATCAAATCACTCAGCTGCGCCCCTACTTAGCTAGTCCATGCATTAGTAATTTCAAAATTGGCTACTGTAATGCTTTCTACATGGGATTTCCAAGATTACAACAGGACCAGAATGCTGTGGCTAGATTGAGCAGTGAAGAAATTCAAACATACAGTAAAACCCCTACTTACGTAAAAAGCCTGTTCCGTAGGCTTTTATGTAAATCGGTTTTTTATTTAATTCGAAGCAAACCCATAGGAACAATGAATTTTTACATAACTTGAAGCGACCCCATAGGAAAATGATATTTATGTAAATCGAAGCAACCCCATAGAAAAAATGAATTTGTAGTGCAGAAATCATTATTTAAGTCGAATTTTATGTAACTCGAGGCATATGTAGTCAGGGTTTTACTGTATTACCATAGCTCTAGCCAATCTGCACTGGCTACCCTTTCTTTTCCATCGCAAGCACACGGTATTAACATTTGCAAGCCCTGGATGGTTTAAGACCTTATTATTTCTCAGAACATCTTTCCCAAAGAATGTATGTCTACATTACTCCAATCATATCAAACAGTGCAGTTGAATGACAGCCAATATTTACAAACTAATGGTACTGTCAAATCACTAGACAAAATAGCAACACCATCATCAAATCCAACACCATTATACTTCATCTCAAAAGAATTTTTTTTCAAAACTGAGAGTATAAAAGAGAGTCAAATTCCTTCATGAAATTCTAATGTCACTATAAAACAGGCTGATGGAAAAGCTAAGAAGAGGCACAAACAAGTTAGCTTAATTAAGTAAAAAGACACAATAATATATCAGAAATATAGGAAGTCTTGCCTTATGAGGAATAACTGAGTAAGACTGCAAATAATCTAAATTAAGCTGAAAAGGAATGGGAATAAATTAATTTTATTAACGGGAGTATAACATAAATGAGGAACTAGTCAGACAGTGATATTATTCGATGTCAATGATGTAAACTACATACAAAAATAAGAAAAGAAATTGCATTAAAACTGAGAATTCTTTACCTTAGCTTTCACTGCTGTAAAAAGCAGTTAAATAACTGTTCAATTACTGGATTTAACCATAAAACCATTAATCCTAAATGTGTACTTGCTTGCTATAATGTTAACATGTACTTTTCACAATCCTCTTGATTACAGATAAGCACAGAGTGTCTATTCATTGTCACTCTCCAAGTGGAAACTTGCAAAGAAGGAGGTAAGAGAGCTTGGCTTTGTCTCTACAAAATTGCAGAGAACAGTATTAGAGTTTATTTATTTAAATTATTCTTACCCTGCCTTTCTCCATAAAATAATCCAAGGCACCTTATATCATTAAATAACAACTAAAAGCAATATAGTTCAAATATTAATATATATAAATACATACATATAGATAGATACACATAATGTGCGTACATAATTAAAAATAACCAATTCAAGGTGCAATGCAAGGTGCTGGTTATGACCTTTAAAGCCATATATGGTAGTGGGTCAGTATACCTAAGAGACCGCATCACCCTAAGGACATCTGTCTGTCCAACCAGAGTGCACCAGAGGGACTCTCAACTTGTACCATTGGCTAGAGTGGCTCGTCTCTCTGGCACAAGAAAAAGGGCTTTCTCCGTGTCCGCACCAGCCCTCTGAAACCTCCTGCCAGTAGAGCTACGGTTGCAGATGGAGTTGCTGCCCTTTAGGAAAGGACTTAAGACCTGGCTGGTGGGGCAGGTGTGGAGCCCTGAGGGCAATGTGGCTCCTGCTCACTGGCTTTTATCATAGGATGCACCCTCTCTCTGCTTCTTGGGGTGGGTGGGATTTTAACGTGGGTGGGGGTTTTAAACGTTTTTTTATTGTGTGGGGTTTTTATATTATGTAAGCCACCCTGAGTCGGGCTTGCCTGAGTGGGCGGCAAACAAGTTGAAAAATTAAATTAAACAAAAGCACACAAAGGTTAAAAACAACAAAATACTAATAATCCCAACTTTTAAAACTCTACTGGGGGACTGGCTGTCAAAGTAGCATTTTTAGAGTTGTCTATCTGAGAGAATTAGCATAACTCAGGGAAACTGCTGGATATAATCCTGGAGATTTTAATAAAATTACAAGAATTTTCATGGTGAAAGGAAAAACAACTTCAAGAAAGAACTTGAATAAATAAAAGAACTTTCACTCTTTTTAAGTAAAACAGCGCTGATAAATAGCTGATTAGGTCTTCTATTTCTCCTCCTCAACAATTTTGGGAACTGGAAATTTACAGCCTCTAAAAGTTGCCAAAGTCTGTAAGTGTCAATTTACAGAGATGAAAGCTAAACCATACAAAAGTTATGTGCTGGGTTTAGTTGCTAAACTTGGATTATCAGAAAATGTGGCAAGCCTCAATTATTGTGTAATAAAACAAGATTGATAGAACTGATTGTTCAAACAGATGTAAAATGGCTAGACTGTAAATTTATTTAACTCTCTACTGCTGTTCCATAATTCTGAGAGAATAATTTCATGTTCAAAATTTCCAAATCAGGGCAAGGGGACAAAACTGCCCCTTGCTTTCTACAGATTTTAGACATGCCAAACTTATTTTTTTTTCAATCTTCTGTCTAACTATCCAAAAACCCAACTTAATGGACCACTACTTGCTTAAAATACTTAGAACAAGTCACTTTTACCAGCAACTTCTAGTCATACCTGTCAAGTTTTGGAATTGAAAATCAGGGAAATTTTGGCCACACCCCTCTGTGGGTGTGGCCAAATCTGTGGGCATGGCCAAATATAGCCATGTGACTTGCTGGGCTCTAGTCATGCCTGCCACATGGCCATGAAAATGTCTGCAAACACAGACAGCACTGGCTCTTTGGCTGTAAATGGAGATGAGCACTGCACCCTAAAGTTGGATATAACTGGCAGATTTTACTTTCTTAGGATCAAAGATCTCTGCAGATGGTGATTGCAGCTAGTTCTTCTTCCAGGAAACAAGCTATGAGAAACCTGGGGAACATAGTTAAAAGTAGAGGTATCACCTTGCAAACAAAAAATTGCATAGTCAAAGCAATGGTATTCCCAGTGGTAATGTATGGGTGTGAGAGCTGGACCATTAGGAAAGCTGAGTGCAGAAAAATAGATGCCTTTGAAATGTGGTGTTAGAAATAGGTCGATCCTAGAAGAAATCAACCACGACTGCTCATTAAAGGTCAAATAGTAAAGATGACGCTAAAGTACTTTGGACATCAAATGAGAAGAGAGGATTCACTTGAGAAGGCCTTGATGCTGGGAAAGGTGGAGGACAAAAGAAGGGGGTGGCCAAAAATAAGATGGCTAGATGGTATTGTAGATGCCATATTGTAGATGTGGGTTCTTTGGCCCACAAAGCTGTGTGGGCCAAAGAACCCTTTCCCCATCTTCTTGGGGGACTTTTGTTTTGTTTTCTTTCTTGTTTACTCAGTGGCTTAAGTGACTAAGATGCTGACTGGGAGGCAGAAGGTCAGCAGTTCGATTCCCGAGTACTGCAGGACGGAATGAGCTCCCGTCTTTGTCCCAGCTCCTGCCATCCTAGCAGTTTGAAAGCAAGAAATTGCAAGTAGATAAATAGGGACCACTTTGGTGGGAAGGTAACAGCGTTCCGTGTGCTCTGCTGTCTAGTCATGCCTGCCACATGACCACGGAAATGCCTGCAGACGCAGACAACGCTGGCTCTTCAGCTTTGAAACAGAGATGAGCACTGAACCCTAGAGTCGGATACGACTGGCTTTCGAGCAAGGGAAACCTTTACTTACTCATTTTAAACTATTATTTTTCCTGGGAAGCAAAGAAAGTGCAAAATAGAAAACCAGCTCCCTAGGGTTACCAACTGCTTGTAAGCAGCTTGGCTTTAATGAACTAGCCCTGCACATGGCTAGACACTCCCCTCCCATTAGGTTGGAGGAGCAAGGGATTAATTCCCCCAAATTAACCAATCTATTTGTTCCTCACTGCAACCAGTTGAAGCACCAACACCTGAGAATGTTGGATCCAGCTTAAGGAAGGGAATTAGTAAAGAAGTAAAAAGCAACCTCTGTAGTTTCCAAGCCTCCCAGCAGCTGAGGAGTTAATCTCCCTCCAGATGGTTTGTTAGAAGGTGGGGTGTTTTCTCTCTCTCTCTCTCTCATAGAGTGATCAAGCAACATCCCCCCTCCCAAGTTAACTCTAGAACAGAAATGGATGCCTCCAGCCAGGAGGCAGGGTAGAAACAGCTCAATAAACCATGAGAGTGAGAGAGAAGTCTCTCACTGATTTGCCCCTGCATATATGAAATATCGCTCACCTCTAGAGTAGACTCCGTCCCATGGTGGCTCCGAACAGCAGCAGCAAAAATGAAGCCTCCCTGACCATGTGGCAGGGAAGGGAAATGAAAGAGAAACTACAGAATGCCCCCACCACCTTCTCTCTCTCCCCTTCCACAAGCAAAAAAGTCACACAGCAACCTCTGGTGGCCGGAAAAACATACTGCAGCTTTGCCTGTGAGGGCTCCGGTCAGGATTTTTTTTAAAAAAACATAAGGGATATTACGGGGAAATTAATAAAATGGGAGGGGGCAGGAAGAGGGGTAAAAATAAGGGGTTTCCCCAGGAAAAACAGGATACTTGACAGGTATGCTTCTAGTTCATTGACCATTTATTAGGACTGGTCCATTCTACTAAAACCAATAATCTTACTTTGTTCATTAAGCAGATTTTGCATGCAACAGACACTGAACTGTTTCAAAAATCATTTACAGCCTGTTATGAGATGTTAACACCGTGTCATACATAGAAAGCAGTACTGACACAACTTTTCCACCTTTTCTTCCTTAGGAAAGTTGTAATCCTAACAAAATATTTGACTGTACCATTTATATAGCGGTTAAAGGAGAAGGCCAAGATTTTTTTTTAATTTAATTTAATTTTCACGCTTATATACCGCTCACTCAGGCGAACCCGACTCAGGGCGGTTTACATAGCGGACAATAATACAAAATACAGTAACATAACATACAATAAATACAGCAAAAAATGCAGATGCAGCCTTGATAAGCCTCTTTTGAGGTTTTGCCTAGGTTTGACAGTTGCACATACAGGTGAAACTCGGAAAATTAGAATATCATGCAAATGTTCATTCAGTCCAGTAATGCAACTTAAAAGGTGGAACAAATATATGAGATAGACTCATTACATGCAAAGTGAGATAGTTCAAGCCTTACTTTGTCATAATATTGATGCTTATAGTTTACAGCCTATGAAAACCCCAACCCCCCAATCTCATGTACCCCATAATCATCACATAATCTCATGTTCGCTGTATGCCATGATCATCACAATTATAATGAATTAAGGCATGACATCTCTTGCTTTGCATGTAGTGAGTCTATCTCATATGTTTGTTTCACCTTTTAAGTAAAATGAATGAACATTTGCACAATATTCTAATTTTCTGAGTTTCACCTTTAAATACCAGATCTGACCTTTACAGTGGTATCAACATAATGGTATTTGCCTCACTATAGCAACCTGCCACCTAGATTGTTTAATTTTCTCCATAAATAATAGGAGGGGAGAGGAATCAATGCAATTTTGACACCAGTAAATGTAATATATACAGTACTGTGTCTTAGTCCACCACCAGCTGGTTTGGGGAAAATTCAATGAGTCATTTGACAGGCACTAAATCAGACATCGAAACTCCAAAGTTCACCAAACTTGGAAAAGGTTGAGAGGAGAGTCAACAGAAGACTCTCTCCTATGCCCCTACAAACCACTCATTGTACTTTCCCCCAAACCATGGCCTAAAATATTTGCATAGTACTGTTGTTGCCCAGACATCTTCAAGTATTTTTAATATATTATTTTTTAAAAGTGATCTAAGTCAAAACCCACACCTAAAATTCATCCCCCCACCCCAAGAAATAGTAGGCTATTTTTCAATCACCTACACCTCAAACTTAAAGGGGGGGATGTCTTGCATTGATTTTACGTATGTCAAGCAAACCTATTGTTATACTATTTGCTGCTTAATTTTGTCCCTCATCTTGTAAATGGGTGCAGTTATTAAGGTGGTCATTCCTACACTTATTATCTATGTAGAAGAATAGATTGACTATGGCAGGTGCTCACCATGCTAGAAAGGTTTAAATTGGGGAATACAGTTTTTCTTATTGTTGTTCTTTATGCATGTTAAGCAATACAATCTTTACTACTGACATCCTTAACTGCACAGATTTTCTTTCCGAAAGTATTTACTGAAGACAGTACTAAGGAAGACAGAAAGATTAATCTGAATACCTTCAAACATAATTTTGAAGATTCAATCCTAGGACTACTGGATCTTTTCTACATTTTTTTTTAAAAAAACAGAATACCGTATTTTCCGGCGTATAAGACGACTGGGCATATAAGACGACCCCCAACTTTTCCAGTTAAAATATAGAGTTTGGAATATACTTGCTGTATAGGACTACCTCTCTTCCAATGCACACCAAATAAAAATTAACCCACACTCAACCCGAAGACGCGCAGCCCTCCGAGTCGAATGGGCAGGTTCTGGTGGAGAGCCAATCCACGCTCACGTTCTCCTCCTCGAGGTACAGGAAGATGTGTGCAGCTTGCTTCCCCTTGCTTCATACTCCCCGCACAGAGCAGGGACTTGGCCGCGGCACCCCCCACCATATGCGCCGGACATATGAAGCAAGGGGAAACAAGCTGCAGTTAAGTACCGGTCCTATAAGACGACCCCCGACTTTGACACAGATTTTTCGGGGTTAAAAAGTAGTCTTATACGCCAGAAAATACAGTATATAAATACCTTAACTCATAAAACAGAATTACAATTCATGATCCCAATTCTATAATCTGATCTTTAAGATATAAAATTATTAAAATTAAAATTCTAAATTAAAGTAAAGTAAAGTAAGCAAACAAAAATGTACTAATAGGTTTAAAATCCACTTAATTTTTTAAATTGTTTTTTAAAAACAATGAAAAACACACAGATTTTTATCCACTATAGTCATAAGTAGTGCTAGATGGCATTCATCCATAAGTTCTATAAAATCTCAAGTATGGCACTGTTGTACATCAACCAAAGTATACTGTATTTGATTTTTAAGAAGAATCAGGATGGGTTAAAAGGCTCCATCCTAATTTTTGAACCAAGTACAGTATACTGGTTACAGATACAGTAGAACCCCGTATAAGAAATGCCTCGTACAGCAATCAAATCGTACAACAACGAGGATTTAAAAAAACATTGTGCCCCGTATAACTAAAATTGTTATACAATGCAATGCATCTCTATGGAAAAATCGTACAATGAATTTTTGTTGTTGTACGATTTTCCCCATAGAGATATTCATTGTGCGACACATCCCATATGGAAAATCGCTATATGACCATATAGCAATTTTTTCGTACAACAACAAGCTCCGTGGAATAGATTAAAATCATTGTACGAGGTACCACTTTATTAATAAATTCAGAGAGTTTTTAGATAAATCTTTGTTCACTGCCAAGTGAGTCTTTCCCAGCAAACCAATATTTATATTCTTATTTTAGTTTTCTCTTGAATAGCTTCTAGTTCCAGGTATTGCAAACAGAGAAGAGAGATTAACAAAAGGATACACTTCAAAAGAGTACTTAACACTCAACATTTCTTTCTCATTGTGCTTGATATGAGACTGCTCTAGAGCACCTTTGAGAATCATCTGTTATATCCACAAAGGTATGTTAAAACAAACTTATAATAAGTATTTTAAAAAGAAAATACTTAATTAATCTGCATGTAAAATAGCACTACAGTATAACATCACTATATTTTCTCAACTACATCTGCTTGAATAAAATTTGTCAAAAAATCACTAAAATAACATCAATCAATTTAAATCAAATGAATAATGCTATGGATCAGCATTTCCCAACCTTGGGTCTCCAGATGTTCTTGGACTTCAATTACCAGTAGCCCTGATCAGCAGGTGTGCTGACTTGGGCTTCTGATAATTGAAGTCCAAGAACACCTGGGGGTCCAAGGCTGGGAAGGAAACCCTGCCATAGATGGGGACTTGCCAATTCCCAAAATGACTGCACAGTACAGATGGCTAATCATGTAATACCAACTTCACTAATGCTTAAAGAAAAACAATTTGCCTAAGAACCTGGATACAAGGCGAAATGTGATCTCTGCTCCAAGATGTATTTCACACAAAGCAAACTGAATAGCTTTGGTTCAACTAGCTTGAGTTGGGGTACGCCGAAAGAGCTTCCTCAAAGATTGTGGTATTTTTGAACCACAATCGGGTGTAACCTGGTAACGACAACCTTGTGTTGCTGGCTAACCTTTCTCACATTAGGTCAGGTGACAGGAACTGCTTAATGAACTCACCAAAAGGTGCCTTCATTTTGGCAGCTTCACATCTAGCCTAGACCTGGAAGAAGAACTAGCATCTGGGCCTTAAATACAAGTTTATATATTTGTCCCTAAAAAATAACCAATATTATACTCATTTAACAGAAGACATCCTGGTGATGTGCAGAAGAACAGACCAGTGCTTTGATCTGCAATATGTCAGCCTCATAATTTTTTTAATGTAAGCTTCCAGATGCAGAGATTAGTGACATGAAACGTTTGTTATATTGCTGCCCATGGGGATCCTAGTGCTAATATATACTATTGGAAATTTAAGAAATTAGCATAGACTCCAATATCTACAAAAAGTAAATGTCGTCTTGCCCATTTCTTTTGATAAAAAGAGGACCATCACAACACATTTAGCATTAACATGACACAAAATCAATGCTACCTCAAACAAGAGGACACGGTTGAGTGCACAATACTCTAGTTCAGGGGTCAGAGAACCTGGCTCTCCAGCTGTTCTTGAACTTCCAATTCCCAGAAGCTCTGATTAGTAGGAGTGCTGTCTTGGGCTTCTGGTAATTGAAGTCCAAGAACACCTGGAGAGCTAGGTTTGCTGACCCCTGCTCTAGTCTAAAGGACATCCAGAGAAACTTTCTATGTTCAGGCACAATCTACCAGAATGAAATTACTTCCAAGATACTGTATATGTATTTTCTACTATAAGTTGTTTAATCGAGACTTCACAGCATTTTTGGTGAATGTATAAGGAATATATTCAAAATTAAATTAAAATAATATCAGTCAAGTCTAAAACTGAAGAATACAACTTATATTCTCTTATGACAGGTACAAACCATGTCCCTACATCAGTAGAACAAACGTTAACAGAAAATAGTCCGAAGTATGCCTCTCCAATTCTAGCTTAAATCATTTTTATTTCAACTTAATTGAACAACTACTAATGTTTATTCTTTGGCTCCAAGTCATGTACCAAGACCAAAAAAGAAAACCATGTTTTTAGAGGAAAGGGGAAAACACTACAGTACTGCTCTATTTAACTGAGCAAACTTTAAAAATTTTAAGAGTTACCTGTTGAACAAGGCATCTGGAAATTGGGATCAGTGCTATCCAAAACAGGCAAACAGTACTGGGCACTTGCAGATCCTAGCATAGGGTCCTTATCACTGAGCATGTTCTTCAGCGAATCCTCTAAGACATTCTGACTTGTACTAAAATCCTCACAGACTTCATTCTCCAGGTTGGATCCTAGAAATAGGGCATCATCTAAGTGTTCAGTAGGGATTAAATGGTTAAATGTATCAACTATATCCATGAAGACTCCTGTGTCTTTAAACCCTATAGGAAGACAAGAAAAATACCATAAGAAAATAAGTTTTTGTATTATGAATCACCTTTAACAAATTAACAAATTTCATCTGGCTTCCTCGAAAGAGGTTCCCTTTCTACATTAACCTGATATAAATTAAATGTACCTTTTTTCAACAGCAGAAGGTTTAGCAATTTACTTTATTTGGTGAAAGGAAATGTGGTGCAGAGGGATAGCAGCATGGAAAGAATAAAGAACCAAACATCCATCTGCTTCTACTCTTGCAAAATAAAATACTGCTACCCTATATCCAAGGGCAACACCTGGGATTCCTTGAGTCATGCTTGCCAACAAAAATAAGAATCTGCCTTAGTATAAATAATAAAGGCATTCTAAACTGGATGATCTTTAAACTATCCCTTCTCAAATAGAAGGCTGACATTTTAAACTCCCAATGAAGTTTAATGAGTTGTCTCAACAGCTAATTGAATCAATATCTCTAATTAAAATCTGCCAATGTAATATAAGAGTTATATTTTAATGGATAATAAGATTACTGTACAAAAATCATTCCAATATTTTTTAGCCATAAAATTGAATTTATCTAAACCCGTGGTTCTCAACATGGGACACACACCCCACCCCACCCCACCCGGGGGCAATTTAGATTTTTTAAGGGGGGCAATTCAAGAATAATTTATTAACAGTGAATTGTCTTTTAGACTTCATCCATGTGAATAAGAGTTCACTTTTTGAATAATGTCATGAGGGAAAGGAGAAATCAGGATTTTAGAGATGCGTAGGCGGGGCATGGCCAAAAAAAGGGGTTGTTAACTACTGGTCTAAACCCTATTATGAACAATCAATATGATGTTAACAAGACCTATCTCTACTGATGTGTGTGCTATTTATTGTTGGTTTTCTTTACTACAAATCCCAGAATTCTCCATTCTAAATGTTGCACCTGACCAATAGACAAATACAAATACATGGCTCAACCAGGAGGAAGGCCTAAGGTGCAAGCCTTCACAGACTGCATCCAACTTTATTGTTTCTGACCAATATACAATACAGTATAAGAAACACATTCTAATTTAAAGACAGGTGATTATAATAGCTTATTGAGGTGCTCATCAACTGCCCATTGATATCATCCTTTGAAACAAACTTCCTGATCCACCAGTCATTCTAATGGTAATTACATAATATTGCAATCCTTAACAAAACAGGAATGCAACTTCTTGGCTGCCTGCCAGTGCAAACTGTGCTAAAGCATATTTGACAGATAACTGATTATGAGAGATTAATCCTAACACTACTTCCTCAGGGTTACAGTTGGTACACAACTGGATTATAGGTCAGGAATCTTTCTCTAGGACCTATATAGAGTGGATAAAACAATAATGAATTATATCTTCAATTTAATTACAATCAAAAACACAAACCTAAAATAAGTGGAATTCTTAGGTATCTCCCTTCAAGATATGTAGAGGGCATCTCTTAGAATCTAAGTTCTGTAAAAGTTTTACAGAGCTTAGGAAAGTTCAGTGTCTCACTCAAGATAATGTGGCCTTGCATGATTAACTTGAAGTTGAGGATACCAAACAGAGAATTGTGACCCAACAATAGCAGCCCTGTCTAGGATCAGCATTAGGATCCAAGATCCAATCATAAGAACTGAAACAGAGAAACCTTTTCATAGAAAAACTGCAGGCTTTTGATTTATCATGATACCACTGTGGCCATCCTCTAGTCCACATTTCTTCTAGCCACCAACACATGGTCAGGGAATGGTCCTCCAAACCATTTAGTCTATGCCAATACTGTATCTGAGACAGGCCAAATGAACTCTTTCACTGAAAAAGGAAGCTCCCAGAAAGTATTGCAGTACAGTGTTTCCTTTTTGAACAGGAACTTGGGTGCGGCTAGGCCTATGCTACAAAGCCTTCCAATTTAGGCCGTTCTCCCTGATGAGCCACATTTAAGTGTCTATCTGTCAAATGGGGCTCCCTGAAAAGAGAATTCTGGGATCTGTACTAAAAACAACCACTACCAATGGCATCTCCCTACTTGTCACAAGCTCTGCCCAAAGTAAAGCATCATTATGTCCCAAAATGGTTCTCCAAAAATAAATGACAACATCAAAACTATTCATCTCAAAATGCCTATTTAATCTCAAGATCTTTTAAAGAACTAAAATCTGACACTAACACAGAGAACAACTAGTATGAGCAAAAGTGAATGTTACCATTAATAAGACAAAGAACAATGAAATATGTACAAGAGGTAAATTAGGGTTCCCTTATAATCTTTCATTTCAGTAGCCAATGTTTTCTTCAATAAACTTAAAGCTCAACAAATCAGTTCATCTGAAGCTCTCAAAAGAACCACATGGCTCCACAAAGAAATGTACAATCTTTGAAAAATGTTGCCCATTGAACGTTTCTAAGGAAGTAGATTTTATTATTACTTTAGATCATAATTCTTATTCGATGTGATCTTATTATGTTGTGTGATGTCTGTCAGGTTGGACCTGACTTACAGTGATCCTAATACGTTGGATCTTTAAAGAGTGCCATCACTACTCCTCCACCACAAGTGAGTTTCCATGACAAGTGCGTTTCCATGACTGAGCATAGATCAGAACCATAATATTCTGAGTCCTAGTCTATTAATCTATCTGCTACAACATGCTGGGTAGCTCAGAAATAACATCTTACTGCATTATAAAATAACTAGCTGTTTAAATCCATAATGTGATAAAATGCAACACTATTTTAATGAGTCAGTTTAAATAAGTGCTGCCACAGAAACCTTTGAAAATACAGGTGAAACTCGGAAAATTAGAATATCGTGCAAATGTTCATTCAGTTCAGTAATGCAGCTTAAAAGGTGAAACAAATATATGAGATAGACTCATTACATGCAAAGCGAGATAGTTCAAGCCTTACTTTGTCGTAATATTTATGCTTATGGCTTACACCTTATGAAACCCCCCAACCCCCCAATCTCATGTACCCCAAAATCATCACATAATCTCATGTACGCTGTACGCCATAATCATCACAATTATAACGAATTAAGGCATAACATCTCTCGCTTTGCATGTAGTGAGTCTATCTCATATACTTGTTTCACCTTTTAAGTGCTTTTAAGTGAAATGAATGGACATTTGCATGATATTCTAATTTTCCAAGTTTAACCTGTAAGCTAAAAAAAAGCTGAGCTATTTACTACTGCAATTATTAATATAGATGCTATTAGCAACAAGCTTCTGCTAGAATACAATTAAAAACAAACATCTATGTGCAACTGAAAGTCAACGCCAATATCAACCTTACAACGTGTCTTAGAGATTTCATTTTTGCTATATAAAATGTTGTATCTACAAATAATCATATGCATTTACCCATTACTGAAATAGCCATCAGCATAAAATACAATGTCTGTGAACTCAAACTTAATGAGCAATTGTCTAACTGGCACCGTTGTACCTATCTTTTATCAGATATCTTAGTAGGAACCTGCTAATTTTTCCAACTAAAGTATTCTGCGCAATAAAATTGCATTTACAAATATGTTTTTATAAGATATCCGCCACCCATACATGTTTTACCACAAACAGCACCATGTAACATTACTGTTCACCTTCAATGAAACTAACCTGAACCTGTAGCAGCTATGACAGGCCCCTCCAGCCTGACCTCTCTCTATCCACCACTTTTTAATGCGCCTGTGAATAATTAACCTGCCCTAAATGCATAGACATCAGGACTCAGGAAGTCTGTTTTAGAATTCACCTGGCTGAACTAGACTGTCAGCCACTTTAAGGTGGGCTTCTTACATTAATCCACCCTTGGGTGAGAGAGTTGAAGAAATGATAGCATAGGCTTTCTTACTGAAATGGCAGATTCTTCTGGCAGCACTCATTCCCGCTTTCCAAAGACAACACACAGTGTAAAATTATTCCATTTATTAAAGATGGATAGTAGCAAAAGTATAGATATCGTCAGAGATACAAAGATCCATTATTCAAAAATAGAATTAAGAAAACAACTAATCAAAAACTGTTGGAGCAGCTATCTACTTTCCCCTTCCCAGAAAACGATGAAATCTATTCTGGGTGATCATTTAAAAGTAAGTGTCTAAGTCATCTCTACCTTTCTGTAAAAAGCTACCACTAGAACAACCTCCAGACTACCCTCAAACCAATTAACCAGTGCAAAAACTGTCACACATTGCTCACCTCACAAAATTAACCATTTGAAACATTTCTTTAACATACATTCCTGTTCACTTGGCACGTTCGCATAGACTATAATTTCTAATTACCTCAACTTTAGATGGCAAAGATTCTCTACACATCCAGACATCTGCTGATAAGGAGTTCCCAAACAAGCAGCTCTTGTGATACTCCCTTCAACTAGGCTAGTGATGGCGAACCTTGGCACTCCAGGTGTACTGGAACTTCACTTCCCAGAATCCCTGAGCAGAGGGATGCTGACCGGCTTCTTGTAATTGAAGTCCAAGAATACCTGGAGTGCCAAGGTTCACCATCACTGAACTAGGCCATTAACCCATTCCTTGTAACTTTGTACCAACTTCCAGCCATTTTCTTAATCCATTCATGCACTGGCCTGCTTCATACATTACACACCACAGACAACAATCAGTAGTTAAGACTTGCGGCAAATACTGTGCGATATATTAAATTCCTATTTAGCATTTCTCCTTGTGGACACCTCAAGGCAGACACCAAAGAAGAGGGAGACCATGTAACACCTGGTGCCAAACATCCATAAACAATGTTTTACAAATGGGTGTCCACTGGAATGAAGCTGAAAATCTGGCAATGAATTAGATTTGCTGGGGAAATCTCTGTGCCCAAAGTGCGATATAGCAAAAGAGGAACTAAGTCTAAGTAAGTAAACCCAAGGCCAGGCTGCAGAGAAGGGTTTTTTGAACTGGTACATTTCAAAGGAAAATTATTATACTGAATCAGCACCACAATATGAAAATTAGCAACCATTAGGATCATATTAGGCTATTGACTGGTCTAAATCAAAAGGCCCCAGCCTCATTAGAAGAATGAATCAAGTACAAAGGTAAAATACAGGAATCATTACCTGTTCCACAAATTGCCTGCATCCCCTCCTGAAAGCGCCATAGTTTAATGACTTAAGTTCTACGTAACCTGTATACTAGTATACCTAGTATATCTGCAAACTCTATTTCCTATAGTTTTTGAAACTGTGTATTTCATTAATTGTTATTAATACAGGAAACATTTCAGGAAGTGAAAGACAAATTTATCATCATTATTCCCCACTTCCATTTAAGACTATAATCAGATGCCACCAAAGCTTCTGCACAGCTCCACTCAGCTTTTAAGAGACATACAGAAATATGGCATAGCCATATTATGGCACATATATTATGGCATAACCATCTGCTGGTTATTCTCTAATGCAGATGACTGCCCTTTAACTGCCCTAGGAAATCACAGAAACGACAGTGTTTCCTCTTTTTAATTGTCCATGGCAAGTAAATGATCTCTGACTGGTTCCCCCTGTAGTTTTCTGATTTCTTCAGTAAGATCACCTCTAATCTCTTTCATATGGCTCATTTGTCGACTGCAACTCGTATCCAAGAATGCATTTTTTCGTGAAGCAGGAAAAATGTCATGGGCATGATTTTGTTTAAGGTGGATCCCAACTTGCCATGAAGTGACCCACATACTATGATTACGGAGCCATCTCCTGTGGCACACATGAAATGAGACATGCAGGATTCAACACCAGGACTGCAATGGACTGCCACAGCCTTGAGGATATGGACAAGGTGCGCCTTCTCAGCCAGTACATCTGGCATGGCCTCTTCCGCCTCCATGACCGTTGGGAGAGTTCCTTTCTCCGCTCATATTGCCGTTGGACCCAATATGATGGTTTCCAGTGGCATTTCCACCACTGAGGAGACCATCACCCCACCTAAAGGGGCTCATTTATACTCATCTGCCAACTCTTCTCCTCCCTCCCCCTTATATATTACCCTTCTCTCTAGGTAAGGGACTGGAGGTGGTTTACAACATTTAAAACAGGCTTATAAAACATGCCAACTGAAACCTTGTTGTTTAGCATAGAAAGTTGGAACTAGACTAAGCCGAATCATTGGGCTTTCGGTAAATCAACTCCTTCATAAGTTCCACTGATTCAATGAGCCTAACTGGTTGTGACTTACTCTACAAATCAACAAGATTTGAGCCAATAAATTATCATTTAAAAGCCTTCTGGTTACAATTTAATATATGGGAAACTAAAGCAGAAGGCAAAGGCTAATACTGTTCAGTACATTTAATTATTTGCTAAAAGCTACTTTGGGAGTCAACCTTGAAAAGAGGGATAAAATATAATGTACCACAATTACTACACATATAAGGCTCATCAGCGAGAACAGAAACCTCTATCCCAAAAATCTCAAAATTAGTTATCAGAATCAAAATTACACATGCCTTAAACACATATGATATCAATATTGTATGTCCATTTTGCATCCTGTCCTATCATCAGACAGAGGACAATTTATATAAATTTTCCCCACAACAGCTCAAAGAGGCATGTTAGGCTAATAGATAAGACATTTGCCCCAAAACATTAACAATCACTGTGTATAAACACAAAAGAAGAGGTTTCTTATTGTTCACCTTATAACCCTAATAATTTCTCAAGGTATGTGAGATATTTAAAGAATGGTTTTACCATTGCCATTCCATTGCGAATTTCAATGGCTGAGGAGATTTGAAGCCAATTCTTCTAAGTTCTGGTCTGGGCTTTCTCAACCTTTTAGGGGTGGGGGCCAGATCACTCCCCTCAAAATGGCTGTGTGGGCCGGTCACTGTGTTCTCGTGCAAGTTCTCATGTGAACATGCAAGATTTTGGTGAGATCATGTGAGATTTCAGAGAGATCTTGTGATATTTCAGTGAGATCTCGCCAAAATCTCATAAGATCTCACCAAAATCTCATGAGATTTCACCAAAATCTCTCAAGATCTCATGCGATTTCACTGAAGATGTGTTTTTGCCAGTTAACAAGGGGGCCTGATAAAATGAGGACATTGGGGGCCAGATGAAGAGGCTTCAGGGGCCGGGTCTGGACCGTGGACCGTAGGTTGAGAATGCCCCTTATATCTGACTGGCTCTCTTAAACAGGTACTCTCTTAGAGAACAGCATGTTCACCTATTCAAAGTCCAGCACTTTAAGCATTATATCATAAAGGACCTATAGAGAACTCATGAAACTAGTTCACATAATTTCAATTCAACAGCCTTTCCAATACTAAATTGTAATTAATTCTTTCAAGCACAGATAATTTCCAGAATTTCACCCTGCTTTACCAGAAATGCTACTTTCATTTTTATCAGAATAGGCTTCCAATTCTCAAGAATATTTGTTTAAAGTAAATTACAGGACCAAGGAAAATACAAATTAAAATGTTTTCAAGAAAACATTATAGAAGAAAACAGATATGTATATATTTCAACCACAGAGATGAAAAAAACTCATGGAAATATTTTAAAGATGGGGGAACTAGTTCCCCCCCCCCCCAGGAAAGACTGAACATTTAGAAAAAACTGAAATTCACTATTTATTTTTGCATCAAACCAATGGTTTATTACTTGTTACCAAATACAAAAATTCATCAACCCTAAGAGAAATAAGTTTACTCGCACCAGAAAGAAAGCTCTTCTATGAGTAGGAATCGTTGGGTCATAAAAATAATGTGCCATTTTACCCAAACAGGATTCAATGCCTAACATTGTTGCAATTCCATAAATAGGGACGCCTTAAATTTAAAGTGATCTAAGTGTGATGTTTGATATGTATTCATATTGCCATGCTTTGCTTAGTTTTAGGGTTAAATGGGGTTCATTTCTAGCAGCCAGCTAGGATCCATTTTAAATAATCTGTCTCAAATCAGCAGACACTGCGTTTCTCTCTTCCAGAGAAAGTAGTCTCACTAGCAAGCAGAAAAACATCTTGCTTTGCAAGGAGTCAATAACAAGCAGGAATGCAAAGAGTGGCATCCATGTTCGGGTTATGGGGGAGAAATCTTGCCACAAGGGGATTTCCAATCCAAGATGCAGACCTGGGCCATATTCTTGGGGTGCTTAGTCATCTGTCAATAATTGCATTGACACACATTGAATTTCAATGGTTCCCATGAAAACCCTATAAGTGTTAATGTAAACAAAAAAGGTTAAATGAATTCGAATCATGAATTGCTTAGGATTCTGTTAGCCATGCTGTCTAACTGAACCTGCACCCATATGCTTTATGAGTAGCTAAGGCCGCTGAACAATATACAATATATTCAGAATCCTATCTCAGAGGAGATATAGCTAGGATGCAAATCTATTTTCTATATTCTGGACTTTTACTATTTCTATTTAATAAAATTACAAAAAGAATATATTTTTGTAACTCATTCTTAAGAACTCCCAAAATACACCTGGGAAGTCTAAGGGGTAGAATTGCACATACGCACGCACTGAGCAAATGTCTCAGCACTGCGGATGGAGGAAACCAGCTCCAGGAATTCCAGCAGCTTTGCAACAAGGAAGGAGCCATTTCCCAGATGAGGAGTTAAGGTATGCTGATACCCACACACATCCTCCTTAGCAATTCAAGGCCACAGCGCCTACCCCATCTTAGAAGGGATACAATGGGCTCTGTTCTCACGGGAAAACATGTCCAGCAAGGAGTAGCCAGCCTTAATCTACACCTGGACATTAAATTGCCAATGGGGCATGCTGAGAACTACCCTTTGTACTTACTCTTCAGCCACTCAGGAGAGTACTTGCCCATCTCTCCTCTAGATGAGAACCCTTCACCAGGCCACGCTCGGAAGAGCAAATTAATCGGGGCCGGGACTCTGGGGAGTTCCATGCGCTACCCACCGCAGAGCTCAGAGCACCCCTGGTCCCCGACAAACATAACACAAAAGGTTGAATAGGCCTAAACCTTTGATGTTTCAGATCTAAAAGTCTCTGCTTAATAGTTATAAGAACTCCACTTTCATCCATTTAAAATATATCATCAATGGCAATCCCAATTTGTTTGAGCTTATTTGTTATACAGGAAAACCAAGATGAAGGACAAAATTCATTTTTTTATAGAAACAGCAGAGGCCTTGAACAGTTTTATAATGGTAGTGAGCTCCCTCAAATAATAGTTTTTCCATTAAATAAAATTTGCTTAACAATATTTGCATACAGAGGGAGAATTCCAAGATGGAAATCTAAATTTCAGGCTAAACTCTATCTGAATACCTTTGCTTCATATCAGACCCCAGCGGATCGATTTGGTGTCTATTGACCTCCTTAATATTACTCATTCAGTCTAAAGATTTATTTTAGTACTGTATTTAAATCTGCTAACTTGCCTTCTTTAATTCAAAGGCATAAACAGCTTCTGTTGGCAAAAGGGTTTTCTCTAGTACAGTATGTTCATTTGATAAAATAAACATCATCAAACTTTTTCCGAAATCTTCGGCGTACCATGTGACTAATAAGAGAGCTCAGAACCTGTTACAGACCCAAAAGCAACCATTGTTGATTTATCCAAAAAGGGAATTAATACAAGGATTAGAGGAATGCCCAGAAAAAAATCTTACTGATTGGCTCTATCTTTGTTGTCAGGACAGATCTTATCTTGTGATATAATATTCTTAAAGAATACTATATTAAAGAAATTGTATCATATTTCCCCAGCCTTGGCAGGCCTGCACTGGCTACCTGCTACCAACCATGTCAGATACACGGTGTTAATGCTATCATATAAGGCCCTATATGGTTTGGGATCTTGTTATCTGGCAGAGCGTCTCTCCCTCTGAACAACTCCCCACATCACCTGTTCATCACAATCGGTGCAGCTCGTGGTGTCGACCCCAAAGATGGCTCAAAAGTCTATAAGTATAAATAGAGCCTTCTCGGTGGCGGCACCAACACTGTGGAACACTCTACCAGTGGAGCTGTGCCAGGCCCCATCACTGGCGATCTTTAAAAAGCAATTTAAAACTCTCTTGTTCAAGGAGGCTTTTCAGGGTGTGTATTTACCTATAAGGAGAGACGTTAACCACTGGACTCCGGCATACACGCCCGCACCTGACTATAGTATCCCGTACCGAGCCACCTGCTCTCGCCTTAACCCGGCCCACAGAGCGCCGCAATAATCCCACAGTCGGCAGTGGGGCAACAGCACCACAAACGCAAACAGAGGAAAACAACTTCAATTCCCAACGTCTTCTGCGCCGCGCTGTCCCTCAGACAATCAGGCTGACAGGCAAGAGCTAAGAGAACGTTGGGAAATGCAGCACGCCCAATTGAAACCAAGCTGCAGGAAAAAAGCCGCTGCACGAACGCAAATAAAATAAACTAAACTCCAAGCCCCAGCATCCTCCGTGCCGTGACCACTTCAGCCAATCAAGCTGAAGGGTGCGAGCGCGCAGAATGCTAAAAAAGCCGGTGTGCGGAAAATAAAATTAAAAACGCCTCATGCAACAGGAGTGCAAGGCCGCGGCAGGCGAACGCAGCACCTCATGGCCTTGCAAACAAAAAAACCCCGCAAACAACCACTACGAGACTAATGTCGCCCTTCTTTCCCGGAGCAACAGGGACCACTACCCCGCCAAAGACACGGCAAGACCACCGCCGGCCTCAAGGTAAGTTGAGCCGGGGTGGGAAAAAAACCAGCAGGCAGCAATTCGTCAGGGGAAGCACCCTCCCTGGTGGATGACTAGATTCTGCCTTTCTACTACCCACACCGCTATTTCGAGAACTAGCACAAAACAGCGGTGGAGGTAATAGAAAAGAAGCAGCCAGCAATCCACAAGAAAGAGCACCACCCCTTACGGATTGTTGCCTGCCGATCACCCCATTGGGTAAGCCAGGGAAAAAAGGAGGCCCAGATAAGAAAACTATCATCAAACAGATAGCTCTTCTCTGCCTCCTTTCCACCCGACCTACCTAACAAACCTTACCAGACAAAGAGCGAGCTGACTGCCGGCTCTTCCTTTTCCCCATCGCTGCATCGAAACCTAATTTCGAAGCAGCAATGGGAAAAAAGAAGAAACGACAGACAGGCCATTCTTCACACAACAAAACACAACAACAACAAAACCAAACAGTAAACCAAAATGCAAAGCACCAAAATTAACAAAACACAAATAAATAAATAAAATAAATCAATTAAACAACAAAACAATAAACAACAAAATAAAAAACACCCGAAATACCTTAAAGGCACACTAGAAACACCTATCTACAACACAAAAATACCTAACTCAAACAACAAAAATAGCACAAATTAAACAAATAAAGACGAAAGAAATCAGAAAAATAAATAACAACCAGAAATAAACAAAACAATTAAACACATCTAAAACCCAAAATAAAAACAAAAGAACAAGCAGAAACACTTTGTGGGGGGGGGGGTTAAGTAGAAACTCTACTTAAACCCCCCAGCCTAACACCACAAAATAATTTAAAAAAAAACAACAACTCCAGGACAAAAAATCAAGAGAACTCACCAAACACATCCTCCCTCCACGAGTCCAGGACAGAACTGAACAAACAACAAAGAAAGACTACTCTTAACCATAGCCCCACCTAGAGGCTGGAAGAGTAAAAACAGTCAAACAAATAATTATTAAATTAAAAAAGCAAAAGCAGTACTCTTAACCACAGCCTCACCTAGAGGCCGGAAGAGTAAAAACAGTCAAACAAATAATTATTAAATTTAAAAAAGCAAAAGCAGTACTCTTAACCACAGCCCCACCTAGAGGCCGGAAGAGTAACAACAGTCAAAAAATAATTATTAAACAAAGCAAAAGCAGTACTCTTAACCACAGCCCCACCTAGAGGCCGGAAGAGTAAAAACAGTCAAAAAAATAATTAAACAAACCAAATAAATAAACACAAATTCAAATCACCACCACCCAAACCACCCCTAACCCAAAAAAAAAAAACCCAAAAAAACTGCCCGGCAACGCCGGGCACAAATATGCTAGTAATCAATATAGGAAAGTACAGACTCAAAATAAGCAAACTCACATAGCATAGAGGTTTATAACACTCAGGCTATGACTACAAAGTTCTGTGTTGCCTAAACAAACTATTTGCAGAGGTGTTTTAAGGGAAAGAAGAGGAAAGAAATGAAAGATGTTACACTAAATAACACACACAAACAAAAAATGAGGATTGGGGAGGCACCAATGTCTGGGGAAACTACCAGAATATAGAGTAGAGTGGAAAAGATTACCTCTCCTTAGTCTACTTCAGTGGTTCCCAATGTCGGGCCAACACCCCACAGGGGGGCTGCAATTTACAAAAGCCTAAGTCAGTACATTGGCTGATCAGTGCTTTGGGAAATTGACTTAGGCTTCTGGGAATTGAACTCCAAAAACCAAAGGTTGGGAAACACTGGTCTACTTGGAGCTGGGAAAGTTTGGAACTCCAACATTGGCTCCTATGATTATTAGTATTGTGTCTAGGCCAGACGTGAAACTGCCAACATGAAGCCACCTTCTGGTGAATTCATTCTAGTTCCTTTTGCCTAATCCAGTGTGAGAAAGACTAGCTAGCACAACAAGGTTGCCACTGCCTGGGATACCCCCGATTGTGGTTCAAAAACATCACAATCTTCAAGGAGGCTCGAGAGAAAGGGGGAGGGTATGTTATATAGAATTCTACTATAAGCTTTGAAGTATCTGTCTATGTAACTGGGAAAGCTTGCTATAAAGGTGTGAGCCAAAACCCAGCATGTGCCCTGAGCAAAAGGAAGAATTAACACTATTGGCATCCTGCCAAATGAGGCTTCAAAGAAGGACTGAGAGGAGTCTCACACTTCAGGCTTAAGTATTGACTTCAAAAGACACACTGCGTCCTTCCTCAGGGACATGGAACTGCAGAAAATATTACAATTGTGTGTTTTGTCTGTGGAAACTATTGATTTGTATTCAATATGTTAATTGGATAGGACATGTAAGATATAAGATACATAATGTGGTGGCTCAGTCTCACTTAGAAGGAGGGGAGCTTTGTCTACAAGCCAAATTTGCCTCTTAAGAGGAGCACTAGCTCACCTTCATGGGGCTGTGGTGGCTCAAGTGGTTAAGCTGCTGAACTCGCTAACTGGAAGGTTGGAGTTTGATTCCTGCATACTGTATGATGGAATGAGCTCCCGTCTTTGTCCCAGTTCTTGCCAACCTAGCAATTTGAAAGCAAGAAATTGCAAGTAGATAAATAGGGACCACTTTGGTCGGAAGGTAAACAGCATTCTGTGCACTCCGGCGTTGAGGCATGCCTGCCAGATGTCCACGGTGCAGATAGTGCTGGTTCTTTGTCTATAAACAGAGATGAGCACTGAACCCTAGAGTTGGATATGACTGGCTTTTGAGCAAGGGTGACCTTTACCTAGCTCACCTTATGTCCTTCTGACATTCTTCAATACTGTACCAGGAATAGTAGCTTTCATGTCTCAGAAGTAACCTGTCTTGGTGTGTTAGATAGAAAAGTGAGCTTTCTTATTCTCTGGTATATTCATCTTGAAATTGGTCTAACTTTGCCTCTGCCTTTGCTGGTTGTTGTTGTTTTTTAAACATTTTTGTATATGCATTTGGAACTTTTGCTCCCTTGTCCTTTCTACCATTTTCTTTAATGCAATAGAAAAATCATTTCAAGCAACTATTTAGATTTTTGGGTCAGAGGGTTTATGATACTTAAAATCAGTCTTTTCCTTGACCTTGGAAATTGAAGCATTCATGTGAGAGCTGTTGCAGATACCCTGCAGGATCAGCATCTTGCTTTTCAGTGCCTAGCCTTGTAGATTTTTTGTGTTCCCTGGAACACTGCTTAGTTGGGGTTATTGGAGTGATGTGGTTTCAGTCAGGGTTCATAAGTCTTCACCACTTTCTGACTTCTGGGTGCTCTCACCCCATGGTAAAACAAGGGGGTAGTGTGGATGAGTGGCTATTGAGAGGGATCCTGAAGCCGGGAACCATGAAAGATCCCAAAATTGGACAGGCTTGCAGATATCCTAGGCAAGACACCAGGAATTTAGAAGAGCAACATAGGCTAGGACAGTGATGGGCAATCTTGGCCCTCCAGCTGTTCTTGAACTTCAATTCTCAGAAACCCTGACCAGCTGGTGTGTTGACTTGGGCTTCTGGGAATTGAAGTCCAAGAACAGCTGGACGGACAAGACTGCCCATCTCTGGGCTAGGAGGATTCTCTAGCTAAATCCTGGATTCTGGTGGGCTAAGGTAGTGATTTCAGTTCAGAAATGGTCGGCACAAAAGGCCTGGCACGACTAAGCAGGAATGGAGTTTAGGCAAATATAGACACAGCGATAAATTTCATTCCAGAACCTTCCTCCCAGAATAACTAATATAGCTACTGTATCTCTTTTTATCTGGATTTGGCCTGACTACAGTGATCTGTAGTTTGTTAGGCATGTGTCCTCTTCTGCCCTGATCTTAATCTTTGCCCAACCTGGCTAATCCTCTCTCATGGTCCCAGGCAATTCACATGAAGAAGATGATGGGCAGTCTCTGCAGACCAATCTAGGCTGTTTGTTTTCAGAGCTACAGGCAATACTTGTGGCAGGTAAACAAATGAAGGTGGTCTACTCTGTATGACTTCTCTACAGGAGAGGAGATGGCTTTTGGGGTGGGTATTGATGCTATTTAATTTTGATAGGGATTGTTTAGTTACATTCTTTTAATTTTCTCTTAGGGGCTTGGCTCTTTTGAGACCAGAGGCTAATTCTTCACAGACAGTTTTTAACCTATACAGTGGTACCTCGGTTAACGTAATTAATGTATTCTCCGGGACGTTTCTTACAGTGAAAATTGCTTTAACCAAATTTCCCATAGGAATGCATTGCAAACCAAAATATATTAACCAAAACACAGTTTCCCGTAGATAGGCATTGAAAACCAATTAATCTGTTCCAAAAAAAAATCTGTAAACTGAGCCACTGTTTTCTATGGATTTCCTTTTGTTGTGCGATTTTTATGTTAACTGAGCTATTTGTTAACTGAGGTTCCATTGTCCTTGTCCTTGTACACAGACCTTTTCCAGTTAAAACAATCTGAAACTCTGCCAGGATATTGTAGAAACCTGACCAGTTTGGTAACAATCAGAACTATGGAAGCCTTAGGACAGAAAGATTATTTTATTTATAGGTTTTGCCAGTTTTTGTTCCTATTCATTATCAGAATGATAGAGCATTTCCAAACTTTGGGACTTCAATTCCCAGAAGCACTGATCAGCCAATGTACTGACTTAGGCTTCTGGGAATTGAAGTGCACCAGTGAAGTCCACCAGTGTTTGGGAAATGCTGAGATCTCAGAGAAGGAATATATAAAAATACATTATCATAATCCCATCGAAAACAACAACTCTTTAATAAACATGTGTTTAACTCTAATTGCTAGAAAATAAAATTAATAATAGGCTGTTTCTTATTTGTCAGGCCAACTATGTGGTAAGAAACAATTACCATGTGTCTAAACAAGGCCTGAAACTGAAGGAAGTTGACCCAATCCTCTCTTCTCAACATCTTCCATATGGTTACACCCATAATAAAGTACACTTTGAATCTGTTGGCATCTGTGAGAATATCCATAATCAATCAAAATGAAAATAAACTATATCATGAGAAAGCACGTGCAAGATCATAAAGCCAGTTTTGAACATTGTTGTAATCCTGCAAAAGAATTTGCATTGCATTTTAACATGCTAGGTTTCTTGTTCTGTCATACCAAATCTGTTGTATTTTAAAGCAGTACAACAATTTGGTTTTTAAGGCATTTTATAAATATAAATAATAAAAGTTTATTTTACATTCTATAACAGATCAGTAAATTGCTGAGAAATGTTCATTTACAATTTAGATTTGCAATCGGTTCAGATACAATTTAGCTATTTGGACTACACTGTTATTCATGTAATTGTCTGCTGGTGATACTGGGTTTTGCTTTTTGCTATTTTACTGCCTTTAAAGTAAACATAAAAAATATTTTAGATAAATAAAAACAGATCTGAAGAATGTAAAATTGTAAGTCTTGTTGGAAATGTGATAAATCTATACATGCTGATTATGTTTCCCCCCAAGAAAAAATATGATATCTGTTGAGATAACAGCAATCTTGCATGTACTAATAGTGGGTATCAGTGGGATGGGACTATGGTGTAATGTCACAGTCCTTTGTCCCTAGCTTGATTGATAAAGTTCTTTTCCCCATCTAGCAACAAAAAAGTACATACCCTAGAGCAGCATTTCCCAAACTGTGAAAGAGGGAAAAACACAAAGCTTGCATGGTTTATGAATTGGGGGAAAGGGTTACATGAGTGGATCATTGATTCAGGATATACCAGCAACTTCACAAATAAGGAAAATCTTCATTACCCTAAATGAGACTGCTGGCGGAAATATTCAGTCTCAATGTTGGTTCCATGTACTGTACTGTATATAGAAGGAATTAGAATTGGCATTTTACAATGTGAACTATCCAATGAAATCAACATCTAAAATTAAATATTCTAAATGGGGTTTTTATATATTCCTGATTTGCAATGCAACCTGTTAAATATTTCAGCCTTAAATGACAGATTCCCCATACATATTGAAAATTGAATGTGCTTAGTAAAGAAATATAATGAAGTATATTTTCAAGCTCAGAAATCTAATGATGTCTACAAACTGAGTCTTTTAGCATAACAAGCTAGCACAACACAAGTCCATAGGGGGGATAGCACCATTCTGGAGCTCTGGCAATGTTTCACTGCACACAGGGATTCAAAGCCAATTCTCATGCTAAAAAACAACAACTTTGTTAAGGTTTGAAGGAAAACTCATGTGATACAAATAGCACAACCAGGTGTATAAACTGTATCACAGGAAAAGGTGTCTGGCCTTCATCCCACCAAGGATTAAGAGAACACCAAAGTGCTGCATCCAATACACCAGTGAACTTTTAACAGAGTGCCCAAACTGCAAAACAAAACCCACTTATTTATTTCAAAGTGCCAACACGGTGTGGCGAACTCTGTGCTGGAAGGAGGAAGTGCTCCCATTGGGCTGCTGGGCAGAGGGCAGGGTGAATTCTGTGCTGGGGTGACAGCATATGTGCCCACAGAGAGGGCTCTGAGTGCCACCTCTGGCACACGTGCCATAGGTTCGCCACCAGTGCAATACACAGTGCCTTGTGTGGGCCAATTAATATATCATCACCAGGGCACAATGCATACATCTAAGTATTTGTGAACAATTTTTTGAGATACCATGTCACCTACATACTGAAGGCAAAAAATAAGACACACGAGATGCTCCAAATGTATCTGGCCTTGGTAAGCAACAAGTTTGAAAAGGAAACCTCAAACATTACATACAAAATGGGGCTGAATACATTTCACACTACATATAAGCTTTCCTAGGGGACAACACATTTTGCACAGGGGGAGTATCACACATTCTCCTTGAAGAAAGGAACAATTGAAAGGAAGCTGAGATCTCTTTTAGAGTTGAGATGATATATGCAAAGTTACCCAACAGACTTTAGGGTATTGCAAATCATGACTGCAGCAGTCATGGTGGCTTAGTGGTTAAGATGCTGAGCTTGACAACGAGAAGGTCGGCAGGTCAGCAGTTTGAGACACGAGTGCTGCATGACAGAGTGAGCACCCGTCATCTGTCGCAGCATCTGTCAACCTAGCAGTCTGAAAGCAAGAAATTTCAAGTAGATAAATAGGTAACATTTCAACGGCAAAGGTAACCGTGTCCCATGCGCTCTGGCATCTAATCATGTTTGCCACATGACCATGGAAACATCTGCAGATGCAGACAGTAATGGCTCTTTGGCTGTAAATGGACTCTAGAACTAAACAGACTATTTAACTCGGCTGTTTTCTTGACAGCAAGTCTGGCCAGGTTATGGTAATAGAGTAGACCATACTGCCAGCGATTCAACACTGATCGTCAGGCAGCAGTTAACTAATCTGACAACCCTGAAGACTAACGGCCTTGGATTAATGGATTAAATCCCACTTGAATCCATCTTGATAGAGGGCAGCAGCTTCCCCAATACTGGCCTGGAGCTGATGAGGACTCTGTGTGCCAAAAAGGCTCAGGACCAGAAAGTGACCCATGGAGCTGGATCAGTGGTATGGGTATCACGCTGTGATGCAGAAAGCAAATGGAAACTCAATGCATTATATCAGTTTCTCAACCTTTGGCTTTTGGACTTCAATTCCCAGAAGCTTAAATCAGTCCATCGGCTGATCAGTGCTTTGGGAAATTGATTTAGGCTTCTGGGAATTGAAGTCCAAAAACTAAAAGGTTGAGAAACACTGCATTATATTGTCCCCAGGACAATCTTCATGGCTGATCGCCATGAGAATATACAATGTTTGGAATCGGACGCGGCACTTGAAGAAGTTTTCCTGACAGCAAAGGCTATCAAGTAATAAATTTAAAAACAGATGGAGACAGCTTAAGATATTTGTTTTGATGAATAAAAAGATGTCAAAAGAAGGACTGAGGTTAGATACCTCAGAAAAGGAAAATAACTATGTTGGACCTCTCTTAGGGACAACGGTGCCAATCCCTCCACAACCTGAGTCAAACAGAGAGCAGGAAGACAGTGACACACGGGATGTGAGTAATATACGAAGAAAATGGGATAGAGACAGAGATGCTGTGTCTGTTGATGGAAGAGGCACTGGTAACACAGCATGCTCCAGAGGCTGCCATCAGATACCAATTATGACCCAGCAAAAGTGTACCACCTCCTTGCCTACCTCACAAAGTTATCACTATTAAATGAGCTAGCACCATGAAGGGAAACTGAACAAATGCCACCCGTGACCCGCTGAAGCAGGTATATGGAGATAAGCTGCAAGAGAAGAGACAGAAGCACTACACAAGAAGGAGACATAGACCCTGATCAAAATACCATCAGGCAAGAAAGTCACTGTATGCAAATGGGTCTTAAAGGTGAAGCAAGGTGCAGAAGGAAAAGTTGAATGCTGCAAGGCAAGACTAATTGTCAAAGGGTTACTGCACAAGACTTTGATGAAATATTTGCTCCTGTTGTCCAGCGCGGCACTGTTAAGAATACAGTACTCCTAAATTTGGCAGCCTCCAGACAGATACAAGTCAAACACCTAGATGTCAAAACTGTGTTTTTACACAGATAGGTTGAAAAGAAGCTATACATGGAACAGCCACTTGCCTTCATTAACCAGATGTAGTCTGCCAACCACAGAAAAGCCTGTCTGGGCTGAAGCAACCTGCTCAGGACTAGAATGAGAAACTGAAGAAAAACTGCTGGATATCTGTGGTTTAGATATCTGGATGCATGGGCAAAGGATGGGAGCTCCATTCCTCACTGTGCCTCCTTAAGAGAAGCTGGACTTGATGATCAACAGCAGGGATTCTCATCTTGCAGCCCACAGCACCATTTCATGTGCCCCACCACCACTGACTCCACCACACCAGGAAGTGCCATGTGGTGAAGGAATGGCAAAATGGCTGTCCAACTCCCAAAGCTGTCTAAGGGAGTGTGACATGGGCCCCCGGCTTAAAAAGGTTGAGAACTCCTGATCAATAGGATCCCTTCCGG
The DNA here is from genome assembly GCA_035047305.1 of Bradypodion pumilum. Lineage (NCBI taxonomy): Eukaryota > Metazoa > Chordata > Lepidosauria > Squamata > Chamaeleonidae > Bradypodion > Bradypodion pumilum. The sequence goes on along the minus strand of JAWDJD010000001.1, from coordinate 173,071,432 downwards.
CTCTGAAATTCTAAGGTGATGATGATTCTACTGTTAGCTTCACAAAGACTGGTATAAAACTAACCAGGGTGGATAAAAATCAATGATTTTTTTTAAAAAAAAAAACAAAACAAAAAAATCGGATTTTAAAAAATTTAAATCCGATATTTTTATTTAAATCGGATTTTTTTATTTAAATTGGATTTTTTAATTTAAATTGGGTTTTTTAAATTTAAATCGTTTTTTTATTTTTATTTAAATGCTTTTTGAGGGGAAAAATCTCTCTAAAGATCGTGTTCTAGTTAAGATACATTATAGTCCAAAGGTTATTCATCATGAAATTAGTTTTTAATTATGTGGCATAAGGCTGTATTAATCCATTCACAATGTCATGCTCTCCCAGAGGTTTCTGATTATTTGGGGCAATTTTTCTATCTAGAAGATATTATCAAATCAAATGCTTGGTTTTGCTGCTTTCAAAACTGTGCATTTGGATCTGCAACGATAACATGCCTCCTTCATTCATAGCAAAAAATGTTATAAAATAAACATCAGCATAGAGAAAAAGACCTTAATCCCATTGTTCCTCTGCAAATCTATGTACACAGAATCAACCCCCTTACCTCCTAAGTGCTGCTACATTTCAAGAAGTTCAATGAATAGAAGGTTGTTTGGAATGGAATAGCACAAGGAGCAAAGTTTGAGGAGGGAGGGACAAGTAGTAAAATAAAAGTGAAACCTTTGGAGGATGGAACTCTGCATCTTGAGATCTTTATTTGTATAGCAGCCTGAAGTTTATCATATTATTAGTCAATGACTGTCTAAGTTTTTTAAAATATATTTACCACATCCGTTAACAAACATAGATGTTTAAGGAAATATAAGCATACATAATGCTATATAATGTTATTGTTTTGGTAAAATAAAACTATTTAAATGTTAAGGCAATGATTATTTTTCTCCTTCCAATAAAGTACAACAGAACAGTTGTCCAAATATGAATGATTAACCTATTAAACTGGAGATAGTTCACCTTGCAGTAATTTCATAATTATCTATGTATTTCTAATTTCTAATGTTATATAACCACCAAATCAGTAATTTTCTGATATAACTGTAAAACTACTGTAATCTGAAAAGTTATTATTCTAAAAATGAAACCTTTATCTGGTTGTAAAAAGATTAAAACAAATCCAGCAAAAATAAGTCTTTATGTAGAACATCATGATTTAAATCGAACCTTAGTGACTAGTGATTTAACTCATGATTTAAATCAAAGTGATTTAAATCAAATCTACCCAGAAACTAACAGTTCAAGATATAGCCAAAGACCAAAGAACTGTTAATGCAACATCTCTAAATATATAGACAATTCCTAGTAAAGTAGATTTTTTGTCAATTTCAAATCCAATAAATCTAAAAATTCCAAATACTGTATTTAGGGAGTCCTTTAGGTATTGGTCCAAGGACTCCGATTACAATGGGTACAACAACACATTTGTTTTCCCATAAATGATGTTCGACTTCAATTTGCAAATCATGATTATTTTGTGATTTTTCTCCAGCTGCTTGTCCACAATTTGTGCATCCCCAGGCATAGCAATGCCAATAAACCAGGCCTTTGTTTCCACAACAGTAATATCAGGTGAATCATGAGTCAGATGTCTGTTTAAATTTTAAAATCCCACAGGAATTTGACTCTCTCATTTGCTAATACTTTCTTAACCTGATGTTCCCAATAATTTTCACTGCATTCAAATCCAAAGATCTGATTACTATTATCATTATACTAATAAAAATCTACTGTTAGATTCATAGTCAAAGGCTGGTATAAAATTTACACTTCAAGAACTAGCCAAGGACCTAAGCACTGTTAAACCAATGTCTAAGTATATCAGCAGCTCCTAGTAAAGCTGTCGTTGTTGTTAAGATGGTGCTGTAACACGATTTCAACAAGAATCAGAGTTCATTGTTACAACAGAAGCATACAAAGCATTGCTACGGGTAGAGAAGTTGTTAAAGGACTTTGGAATAGATGAAGAAACACCAGATCAGATGATGGAAGATAACCAGAGCTAAACCAAACCGTCATAAAGTGAGAAGATGAATGCACAAACCAAACATGTTGGTGTGAGGTATCACCTGATGCATGCCCTGAACAAGAAAAGGACCATCCAAATGGTCCACCATCCTACTACAGATATGAGAGCAAATATCCTGATAAAATATCAAGATTTTGCTTTGAAACCTGTGAAGCAAGATGAGACTTGAGCATTTTTACATGCAAGCTTAAGAAGGAATGTTGGGTAATACCACAAGCACTAACACTGGGTATCAGTGGGAGCAGGCTTTATAGTGTAATGTGATTGTCCTTTACCATTAACTTGATTGGTAAAGTTCTTTCCTTGCGGCTAGTATCTTTTTGTTCTTTTTTCCCCTTGTTTTCCTTGTTTTTGTTGATAGCTCTCTCCTTTCTCTGACCCTCCTCCAAGCAACACTCATGGAGGGTTTTTAACAAGCTGGAGATTCCACTGTTTTATTTTTCCTCCTGACTATAACTACAGATGGCAACTGTAAGTAAAGATATATTATTTTACTTCAGATGTTTCAAGAACGATTTTATAAAAAAGCCAGTTTGTGCACAAAAAATTAAAAACAAAGAGGGGACTGATGAAACTCATTTGATCTCTCCATATCTGTGTTGCTATTTTTAATACCTCATGCTCTGTTAACTAGAGAGAATAATCAAAAGGGAAAAAAATCCCCAATATATTCAAAACCAAATACTGTATATAGGAAAATCAGGGAGAACATCAAGATTTGTTAGATGAACTTAAGCAGTGATGGAGAAAGAGGAGAACATAAGTACGGAGTAGTATGTTACAACAATAGGGTCAGAAAAATGTATCTGTTATCTATTCAGTGACTGGGAAGGTGAAAGACTATGGCCATATAATAAAAACAGAGTGTGTTATGAGTAGAACACAGTACATTTTTGAAGAAGCATGAGTTGGGTGGGTGGGGAGACAGAAACATGAGTAGATAGTCAAGAAATTTTTTATTTATCCACCAAAATACTCATTCTACCTCTACTCATCTCTCTCTCTCTCTCTCTCTCTCTCTTTCTCTCTCTCTCTCTCACACACACACACACACACAAAGAACATGGTTAAAGAGTAACAGAAATTAGTCCCTCACCCTTTTGATGCATGTTTATAGTCAAAGTGAGATCATCCAAGGTAACAAAGGCAAAGTAGAAGCCTTGGAGATAGTCAACCAAATTTCACAGCATTCCAGTGTGTGAAGACACAATTGTAACTGGACCAGTGATGGCTAACAGCATAATACTATTCACATTTATCTGGAAATAAATACCACTACTGTATCTTCAATGAGCTTTACTTACATTATAAAGGAGAACTAGTAATACATATTTACAAAAGAGCAAGTCCCATTGAATCAGTAGGCCTCGCTTCAGTGTAAATCTGCTGCCAAACACTGAATGAGGAGGGGGAAACAACCTCCACCAGTTGACTTTCTGAAAGACAACTGGAGATAAGAAACATGATGTGGCAGATAGGAAGTAATGTCCAAAGGACTGAAATTGAACTTTGATCAACAGAAGGGAAAATTCCAATGTACATTTCTAACCACCGCTTAGAATAGTTGTATTTTGGGTCATATTGCCTGCAGGATTTTTCAGGATCAGTGATCCATAGTCCCACTTCTAACTGGAGTGGATCTAGATCAGTGGTTCCCAACCATTTTTTGGGCATACCCCACCTAAGCATCTCAAAAACCCTGATGCCCCTCCTACCTGTGACATATAATTTTTATAATTGCCCCCTGTGGGCTTAGGATCTACGGATCTAGACCCATTGTTTCAAGTTAGCCCATTCCCCACAGCTTCCTCAAACAACCCACAGATAACCTATCAGTGGCAACAGTATGACAAAGTTGGTTCAGTCTCTTGCCATGGTTCATTTTTTTGCCTCCCAAGCAAACATCAAGCAACCTGTGGCCTTCCAAGAAATTACTGGGTTTCCATTCTCCTCAGCCACATCTAACCCCAGTCAAGTGTGAAGGATGATGGGAGTTGCAGCCTAAAAACATCTAGACCAAGCGATCACAAACATGGGTGCCTGGATGTTGTGGAAAATTTTGATGTGGTAACCATGTTAATCTGTGCAAGCATATCAGAGTAAACAAAATGAAAAGACAAAAACGTTGTGACACCTTAATGGCATACATTTCTACCCAATGTCTACTTTCACACAGCATGTTCAACAGATACTAGTCGTGTAAGTTAAACTCATTAGCAAATGTGCAGTGCCATGATGTTTGTCTTGAACCCATCTACTAACCATTTGCAACTCAATAGGGCCAAACCTCACAGCACATCTGAATAACAAGCAGAGACCTTCTGTTATTCTTCTTGTTCTGCTGTATCCAAATCCGAATATTTGCTGTCATCATGGCAATCAGCCATGAAGACTATCCTGAGGTTATAATGCAGTATCCCTTTCATGCATTGCAGCATGACACCCATACCACTGATCCAGCTCCGCAAGTCACTTTCTGGTCCTGAGCCCTTTTGGCACACAAAGTCCTCATTGGCCCCAGGCCAGTATTGAAACTGCTGCTCTCCATCAAGATGGGTTCAAATGGGATTTAATCCACTTGGGGACCATCACCATTCCCCGTGGACTTATGCACCCAAGCCATTAGCCCTCAGAGTGGTCAGGTAAGTTAACCGCCCCCTGACACTTGGCCTTGAGTTGCTGGTAGTATAGTCTACTCTTTTGTTCTTGTTCAGTCGCATAGTTGAGTCTGACCCTTTGCGACCTCATAGACCAAGGTCTACTCTATTATTATTATAATTTCGTGTCAGAAATTATTCTGGGTTGAAAGGATTTTTACAGAAAAAACTCCACTCAGGAAATGCCCAAATCAGCTCCTTTCATGTCCCCAAGAGCTGGTACAGAGACGGTTGCTCAATCCGTCATGCAGTACCTGGGTCTTGAACTGCTGTTTTGCCAGCCTTCCAGCTAACAAGGTGAGCTTCTTAACCACTGAGCAAGATAACCTGTCAAAACAATCCTTCTGCTATTAAAGGTAAAGGTTTCCCTTGCTCAAAAGCCACTCGTATCTGACTCTAAGGATCAGTGCTCATCTCTGTTTCAAAGCCGAAGAGCCAGCACTGAATGGTCATGTGGCAGGCATGACTAGACACCAGAGCACACGGAACACTGTTACCTTCCCACCGAAGTGGTCCCTATTTATCTACTTGCAATTTCTTGCTTTCGAAATGCTAGGTTGGCAGGCACTAAGACAAAGATGGGAGCTCATTCCGTTCTGCAGTACTAGGGAATCAAACTGCTGACCTCCCGCCTCCCAGTCAGGGTCTTAGCCAGTTGTAAAAATCCACATTTATTTGTATACTTATTTCTTATGCTAGTCAACCACTGTGTATCTCTGAACCTGAGGTGTATAAACTGATGCCATGAAGTCTCACTTTTATATCTGACGAAGGGGACTTGATCTACAAAAATTCAGATTAAAATACAGCAGTTAGTCTTTAAGGTGCTACAACAACATGGTTGTTGGGTTCTTTTCTCCTTTTCTTTTCTGTTTTCTCTCTCCTATGGATATTTTTGGGCAGCTACTTCCAGAATCCCTCTGCCCAGGCTTATGAAACCTAATAGGGGCTGCCCCAAAGGGGGAAGCCCAGAAACATCTGGGAAGCCAAGTTTGAGAACCACTCCAAGGACACACACACACACATACAAGAGAAACTCATCCTCCCAAATTAAGACAGACAATAGAAACCCTGACAGAAAGAGAGAGGGTATGTGTAACAGAGAGGTGTGTGTGTGAGAGGTGTGTGTGTGAAAGCAAGAGTGTGTGTGAGAGAGAGAGAGATGTGTGTGTGTGTGTGTGTGAAAGCGAGAGTGTAAGAGAGGGTGTGAGAGAGAAAGAGAGGTGTGTGTCTGTGAAAGCAAGAGAGTGTGAGACAGAAAGGGGGTGAGAAAGAGGTGTAGGTGTGTGTGTGTGAAAGCGAGTGTGTGTGAGAGAGAAAGTGGGTGAGAAAGGTGTAGGAGTGTGTGTGTGAAAGCGAGTGTGTGTGAGAGAAAGGGGTGAGAAAGAGGTGTAGGTGTGTGTGTGTGTGAAAGCGAGTGTGTGTGAGAGAAAGGGGGTGAGAAAGAGGTGTAGGTGCGTGTGTGTGTGAAAGCGAGTGTGTGTGAGAGAGAAAGTGGCTGAGAAAGAGGTGTAGGTGTGTGTGTGTATGTGTGAAAGCGAGTGTGTGTAAAAGAGAGAAAGGGGGTGAGAAAGAGGTGTAGGTGCGTGTGTGAAAGTGAGAGTGTGTGTGTGTGTGTGAGAGAGAGAAGGGGTGAGAAAGAGGTGTGTGTGTGTGTGAAAGCGAGTGTGTGTGAGTGTGTGAGAGAGGGGGGGTGAGAGAGAAAGAAAGGGGGTGGGAGGAGAAAGGGGAAGAAGACTGGGTTTGGGGTTTAGGATTTCGGGCAGCAGACCGGCCTTCGTGGGGAGGGAAAGTAGATGACGCTGGCTCTGATCCAACCACAACCTTAGAAGTACGGGCACCCACGACGCCTCCTCCTCCTCTAGGCCGCTGTCTCACCCTCCCCCCCCTTCCCCGCCGCCCCAAATAGGACCGTCCTTACCTGTGCTGGCCAGGGGCGCGCGCCAAGGTGGCTGGTGGGGCTTCTTTTTTTCCCTGCGCGCGCGCCCCCTCCTTCCCTCTCTTAACGTCTCTCTCTCTCCTTGCTCCCCGCAGTCCTAGGGGGAGGGGAAGAGAGGGGAGGAAGAGGAAGGGAAGAACTAAGAAGGAAGGCAGGCAGGCTGGCCTGGCCGTGCGGAAGTGGAAGGGCGGGAGGGAGGGAGAGGAAGTGGGCGGAGCCACAGGCTGTGGCTCCTGTTTGGCCAGAAGGGAGGGAACACGTCCAGATTTCGTCTCTCGCCCGCCCCCCCCCCCCGCAGTAGGTGGTCTCTCCCGAGTCCCGCACGTCGGTCGAGCCTGCTGCCCGGCTCGCTGCCAACTGGGCCGCTCGCTCAAGGAGGGGCGCTTTTAGGCAAAGGAAGAAGCGGCCCAGCAGGCCATCATGTTCACGTGACGGGGCTGTTTACCCTGCGCGTGGTTGGGCCTTGCGCATGCGCCTTGGTGGCGCAGTCGTATAGCTTGGACGGCGACGGTTGGGGACGGGGGGGGGGGGTGGCGAGTAGTTCTTCCGTCCGAGGCTCTTCTGGGGTAATAAAGTTTAAACTGGGGTTAAAACAGACTAAAATAAAGTGTGACGGAGATATACGAACTAATGAAAACTTAAGAATAGGTAAAATATTTATTTCTGATTGATTAATCGAAACAAATATTTTAGTTAATTAATTAATTTAGAAAAAAAGTCAAATTAATTAATTGTATTTTTTTTTTAGGAAAAGTATTCTGCCTGCTCAATAGAATATTTTTCCTAAAATATTCATTTCGATTGATTAATTAATCAGAATAAATATTTTAGGGGAAAAGATATTCTAGTGTGTGGGCGTAGAACACTTTTCCTTTAGAAATTACAATTATTTATTTTATTATTTATTTATTAGTTCAAATTTATATTGCTGCCCACTCGCCAAAGCGGCTCAGGGTGGCTTACAAACAATAATTACATTATAATACAATATGTTGGTGGGGGCTCAGGGGGAGGGGCGGCAAAGTCCTCAAATTGAATAAATTATAGTAATACCTCATACAACATCAAATTCACACAACATCGCCTAATTCCTTGAAAAAAGTTGCCTCATACAAAGTCGTGTGACGTTGTATGAGGCATTGGGGTTTTTCCCAGGTTGCATTATGTCTAGGCAGTATAAAAGGCAGGACACATGCGTGCATTACTCTTGTGGGTTTTGCATGAGGCGAAGAGTGTTTAGGAGTGGTTTTGTGCGCGATTTTGAATTTTTTCATCATAATTTTTAGAAGCATTCCTGGGATTTTTGCAGCATTTTTCAGGTTCTTGGACAATCAGGGTTGTTTGACATGTTTTTGTAATGTTTTTAGCCTTTAGACAATGATTTCTTAAAGTTCTGTCAGTTTCCTGTCTGTTTCCTTGACTTTGCCCTGAAGTCTGTGTTGTTACAGTGCAATGTATCTCTATGGAAACGACATTGTACAAGGCATCATGGCAAGGATTTGGACGTTGTATGAGGCATCGCGGCTAGGATTTTGCATGCCTCATACAAAGTCCAAATCCGTATAAAGTCCAAACTTGTGGAACCAAGTTTGGACACTGTATGAGGTATCACTGTATAAATATCAGGAAGAAAAATAATACCCACACATTTAAAAAAAATACCAGCAATAAGGATACATGAGGTATCCTTGTAAGAAATATTTCTCTGCACTTTCAAAAGGGTTCGTATAAAGTACTGCTAACAGTACTGAGCAAACTTAATACCTATGGAGGAAAGTTCTTCGTTATAGGTAAATAATTAATTAAACTTTTTTCTAAATTACAATCAATTGAACTTTTTTTCCCTTAAATTAATTACAGTGGAACCTCAGTTAACAAATGGGACTGCAGTGGCTCAAGTGGCTAAGACCCTGACTGGGAGGCGGAAGGTCAGCAGTTCGGTTCCAGAGTACTGCAGGACAGAATGAGCTCCCGTCTTTGTCCTAGCTCCTGCCAACCCAGCAGTTTAAAAGCAAGAAATTGCAAGTAGATAAATAGGGACCACCTTGGTGGGAAGGTAACAGCGTTCCGTGCACTCCAGTGTAGTCATGCCTGCCACATGATCAGGGAAATGTCTGCAAAAGCAGACAGCGCTGGCTCTTCGGCTTTGAAACAGAAATGAGCACTGAACCCTAGAGTCAGATACGACTGGCTTTCGAGCAAGGGAAACCTTTACCTTTATCTTCAGTTAACAAACAACTCGATTCACATAAAACACGCATAACAAAAGGAAATCCATAGAAAATAATGGCTTGGTTTGCAGAATTTTGGAAATGGATTAATTGATTTTCAATGCATTCCTATGGGAAACTTTCAGTTAAAGTATTTTGGTTTTCAGTGCATTCCTATGGGAAATTTGGTTAAAGTAATTTTTGCTGTAAGAAACATCCCAGAGGACACATTATGTTAACCGAGGTACCACTGTAATTGTATTTTAGAAAAAGTATTCTGCCCACCCAGTGTTTTATTACAAGTTTCACAGGAGATGCTGCCCCTTCCCTGCATATTTGTGTGAGGAGAAAAATGCTGAGGGCCCTGCTTGAATATTTAAAACTACATCCTGTGGGATAAGCTCCTGAAGGCACAAAAAGGGTGGTTGGGTTACCAGTCCTGTAAACGAAAGTGTGTTTATTTTGAAGTAAATCCATCTGAGACTTACCTGACAAACCACAGTAACACTGCTCTGGGGTGAGGTGACAAAATGGTTTCTGGGCTAGGCAGCTATCAGATCTGCAGGTTAAGCAACTCTTGAGGTGGCTACGTGAGCCATGATTTCAGATCTGTGGGAATTTATCTCTGAAGGGAAGCATCTGATGTTATTGCCTCAACAAGGGGTAGGTGCACAAGTAACATTTGCACGACATCTCCAATGAATATCAGAGGGTAAACAAAGCAAAAAGACAAAAAATTGTGGTGCCTTAAAGATTAATTACTGCATTTTAATGTTAGCTTTTGTGGATCAAGTCCACTTCATCAGACTAACATGGCTAGCACTTCAAAGATCCCTTATGAAAGTTCTGCATTTTGCCAAGAAAACAGATGCAGAATATATTACATGGGAGTTAAGCAGCCTGGAAAGGGTAGGCTTTCTTCATTATCTCTGTTACATCTGAAGCATATTCCTTTTTTCACCCTTTGCATCACTTCATGTGCTCTCAGCATTCAAAAAATGGGATTCAGATCCATGATGTTATTCAAATTAAATTGGGTTTGCTTCCCTGGCTGAAGGCCTCCAACAGGTACTACTGGCACAAGACGTCCTCCACCATGAGGTCCAGGGTCTGGACGCTGTCCACCAGCTCAGAGGACTGCATGAGCAGGAAGCGGATGTGGCAGAGGACCTGGCTGGCATCGCGGCGCTGGGCCGGGTCGTGGCACAGCCAGCTGACGGCCACCCGGAAGAGCTCGATCTCCAGGCAGCCCTAGAGCTTGTTGCTGCGGAGGAAGAAGACCAGGTGCTCCAGGGGCAGGTGGAGGAAGTTTTCTTCTTGGGAGATCTGGAGAAAGTGGCGGAAGCTGAAGACGTCCACTGAGGCCTTGAGGGAGGCCAGGCTGAAGACGGTGGCCATCTGCCCAATGTTGAGGCAGGTCTCCATGCTCATGGCTGAGGTGAGGAACTGCTTGCACAGCTCCACCACTGGTGCCGTCTGCAGGAAGACCGCGGCCCCTAAGACATCCTGGATGGACTCCAGGTTGAGGGTCACCCCGGCGGTGTAGGTGAACTCAATGATGTGCTTGAGGTCCCTGGCGGAGACGCCCTTCAGCTCAATGACGTCCTGATTGTCTTCCCTCATCCCGCCAGTGAACATGGCCCTGAAGTAGTCACTGCAAGCCGCCAGTACGACTTTGTGCATGTAGAAGACCTCGTTGACAGTGAGGATGATGTCGAGCAACTGCGCCCGCAGGGAGGCTAGGCCCTGCAGGAGAGTAACACTGACCTGCTGTGGCTGCTGCTGCCAACGCCTCCCCCGGCAGGGCTCAGGCTGCCGCCCGGGGTGGGCATCCTCTGATCGGCCACCAAGGCTTCGGTCCCGCTAGACTCTGCCATCTTCCCTCCCCGCCCCCAAGCAATGGCAATGATGGGCGGGGCAGGCCCCTTCTTCAACCCTTCGGCAGTGGCGGCCTCCCTGCCGGTCTCTGTATCTCAGCCTCCGCCTCCTTCCTTGGTAAAATGAGTACCCAGCATGTTTGGGGAAAAATGCTAATTAATTTGTTAACCGCCCAGAGAGTGCACTAAGTTCTATGGGGTGGTATATAAGTGTAATTGCTATTTTTAATTTGGATCCTTGCTGCTGTTAATGTAAATAATATAATTTTATTTTATTTTCCAAATGTGGATTTCCACTATGCACTTGTAGAGTATGATAGAAGGAGGGTTTTAGTTTTTCCATAGCAGGCACGTATGTCAGTATTGACTAGGCTTACATTTTTATCAATTTATTTTTTACAACCCTAAGATTGATTTCTTAGATCATATTAACAAGGATCAGTGGTACTCAATCTTCTGGGACATGGGTGGGGGGCCTGTATTAGAGTGCCCAGTGCCTAAAAATGGCCACATAGTGTCACTAGAGAACAAGACCAAAACCATCCATATTATTATATTCTTGATCACTACGGATGGATTGAAGCCTGGACAGTAACGAAAGCTGATTGGGGTGAGGGTGGGGTTTGATTTGTTTGAAATATGTTGCTAGAGGAGTGTTTTGATACTCTGGATTGCCAAAAAGAGAAACAAATGGATCCTAGAACAAATCAAGTGTGAACTATCTCTGATGCTCTCATACATCATGTACATCATGAGAAGGTGAGGTTCTCTGAAAAGAATATAATGCTGGGGAAGGATGAAGGCAGCAGGGAAAGACCAAATACAAGATGTATTGGCTCCCTAAAGCAGGGGTCTACTGGGTCACAGGCTGTCCCAAACCAGGCCACAGGGGTGGGTGGCACTGGAATCCTTGATGGCAGCCTTCTGCCCTCAACATTTTTCACCAGGTCTGCCCAGCAAACTGAGCGAGAGCATGGATTTCAGAGACAGCATATAGGCAGGTGGTCGGGCACCTCTATATTGTTTAACTATGGCGGGGATCCCCCTTACCTGTGTGCACTGTCCAATCCCACCACCTCGGTGGAAAAATTATTTAGCATGAAACCAGTCCGTGAGTTTACATGGGCTGTGCAGGATTGTTAAGGACAGAACATTTTGGAGATCTCTCATTAACAGGATCATTGTTAAAATGGGCGTGACTAGCGAGCATATAACAACAGACAACAATGCTTAAGAAGGATGAAGGCAGCAGGAAAATACCAAAAACAAGATTGATTGACTCACTAAATAAAGGAAACACATAGGTGAGTTTACATTACCTGATTAGTGCAATATAGTTTTCTTTCGGAATAAATTAAATGTAAATATAAAGGATTTTTATTTACCATTTGGACAAATCTGCAGTAGATCCTGTAGACCAGTGGCTCCCAACCTTTTTTTGGCCATACCCCACCTAAGCATCTCTAAAATCCTGACACCTCCCTCCCAAAGTGAAGTCCTATTCATGTGGAGGAAGACTAAAAGGCCATTAACTTGGTCTAACTCATTGGTTCCCAACGCGCCCCCACAGGAGGACTTCAATCCCAGAACCTTTTCTTATGCCTTTGCCTATGCAAAGCCATTACGTCTCTGGATTCTGTCATAGGGGTAGGTTTTTGTCCAGGATTTAGGTTACTCATCAGGACAATTAAGTGCTGAGGCATTATCCATTTGTTTAAGAACCCATGGTGTTTCATGATATGCACAATCAAAGGCTTTGCTGTAGTCTATAAAACATAAACAGATCGGAAATTCTTTGGTGCACTCCAGTAGCCAACAGCTGTTTGCAATATGATCTTGAGTGTCTCCTTTTTTGGACTCTAGCTTATCAAGCATTTATTGCTCCATATAATGTAAAACTCATTGTTGTACAAGCTTAAACATCTCTTTGCTTCCATGGGAAGTTAGAGCAATGGTCTTATTGTTTACTACACTCCTTGGTATCCTTTCTTGGAAAGTGTATTTAATGTTTCTAATCATAGACTCTGTGTGATGTTAATTGATTGAATGCCTGAATGCTTGTGGTGGCAGTTTTAATTCTTCCCTTCAACAGTCCCAGCAGAAATCGTGTATTGACGTTGTCATATTTATTTTACTGAAAGAAATAATACCACTGAGAACTTACCTTGAAATGGCATTTATTTCATTGCTTGGGTGAGGACAACTTGTTGGAAATATGGTAGTTGGGGGCGGGGGGGGGCATTAACTTTCTCCCAAGGAAAGCTGCATCAGTTTATGTAACAAAAACATGCATGTTAACTACATCCAGACGAACATGAGAAATGACAGACACATCTCCAGTGGACTAAAGCTTTTACTGGCATCAAGTCTTCCATGTACATGTTGAGGGGCATAGAGTACACTGACATGGGCATGAAACTGCCTGTTCTGCTCCACACTTGGTGAGGACTGTTGGTGAAAATAAAAGTTATTTTCTTTGGTTTTCACTTTGGTTTTGCCAGCTCGTCTGTAGCCTACTGAGTGGCTTCCAAGTAATCAAGTTCTCTGTGTGGCCAATGAGTAATCCTCCTTTATTCGCTGTACCTGTTGCTTGACTGTTCTTCCTTGTTCTGTATGTTTTTTGTAAATAAAGCAGTCCAGGTCACACATACCCATATCTGTGGGTTCAGTATCCATGGTTTCACTTATCCACAGGCTGAAAATATTCACTAAAATCCCTTACACATTACCAGAGGTGGCCACAATCTACAATGTAATATTGATAAGGAATGGTGTTTTGATTAACAGTTTCACTGGAACCATTTCATGACTGCATGTATAGATTAGCAGAAACATTTCCACCTCATTCCTCCCCCCCCCCCTCAGCTGTGTCGCTCAGATATCTGCAGTATAATACAGGGTTCAGGCATTGCAGGGAAATGATGGGAAGTATCTCCCACAAATATGGGTTGTGTGTGACTTGTATCACAAGAATTGGAAGTGAAGCTGCTATTCTGCTATACAACATGAAGCTGACACTTCTACTGCTCTCCCCTTAGTGGTTGAAATTAGTTGCAATTAGAATAGACTCATTAAGTCAATGACATTGATAGTGATGAGTCACCAAAGCCCCAATGATTCATTGGGCCTAGTCTAGTTACAATTTAATCAGGGAGTAGGTGGATGAGGGTTAGAGTATGCTTTACAAACTTCAGGATAGAAGTGGGGCACAATGTTTGCAGAAGATCTAGGATTTTTGATTCCCGCCCCCACTAGAAACAATGGAAATAGTTCCCTTGGAGTGTTAAACCTTGCATTGGCCAATAGCTGCCAAATTGCGTCACATTATGACAAGGCATCAAAGGTTTTGGGGAGAACTAACTTTGTTGTGAAAACATATTTTCCCTCTCAACTCATTGTGTATAAATCTTATCTTTCTACCCTTTCGCGTGCAGAATGCTGACAAAAATTAGTGCATACATTAAGCAGTAGGGGCTGACATTTTAAGTATACTCCCCATCAGAAACCTTGAAATGCTCAACTTCAGGTGAAAAGGGAAGTAATGGGAACACCACTACCTGATGTTCTAAAAATTTCAATGTGGCCTTCAGTTCTTGATCTCAAAAGAAGAATTGGAGTTACACCAACGATGGCGTCTGGTGTAACTCCACTGGTAGAACATTCCACAGTGTGGCTGCTACCAAGAAGGCTCTATTAGTTCCATAGCATAAGCTCAGTTAGTTCTATAGATGTAAGATTACAACAGAGGCACCCATCTCCTTGATTACCAGTCTTGCTAATCAGAACTGTACAATTTCAGTAATCCACCACAATACAGGCAGGATTGCACGGATAAGGGAAAATTTCTAAATTGGTTTTGAACTGAGTCGTATATGCAGAAAAATATTGTTAAAGGGCTAGGAAGATGGAAGTTGGTGCATGCGTTTTGATGTCTCATAGACATTTGTGGAGTGGATTTTAGACTGCAAAACAAGTGAACACTTAAGACTGAAGGCAAGAAACTAGCTTTCTACCTTCTCCCTTTCATACCAGACTAGTGAAAAGAAACTGGGCGCAACTCTGTCCTCCATTTATGGCTTCCCAAACCCTTTGCAGTGGGGGGGGGGGTGGGGGTTTACGTGGAAAGGGGGGGTACTTAATCTGGATCTGAGGGGAAATACTTTGTCTGCTTTTCCTATTTAAGAAGTGGAAATACATTTAAAGAATCCTGAAAAGACTGGTGTGTTAGATAACATCTTCACAGCCAGATACCTAAGCATCATAAAAGAACAGAAATATTGAAATTATTTCATAGTTTTAGTGACATAGGCCCATTTGGATGTTCTGTGGGTGGCACCAAAGTAGTTTGGCTAGTCTGTGCAGTGCAGATTGGACCCTCAAATCACTTGCTATTCATCTCCTACAACTATCTCGAAGCGCTGACTAATGCAGACTCAGTTTCTCATGATTCCTGATAGAGAAATTCAACTTCAGTTGGAAAGACTGGAATGACTCCCTGGAAGCACTAAATAAAGGCAGATACATCTGGTATAACCAGATAGAATAAGAAACTGTTTTCTAAGTTACACAAATGCATGAGGAATACAGTTTTTAAAATAATTTACACACTTTATGCATCAGCTGCATTGTTGCATTTATTGTTAACCTACTTTTAGACTACTAGGAGATAAGGCAGATTCCTAAATAAATTAAATAGGCAATGTGCATACATGGAAACTGGTGGCTCAAGTGGTTAAGACGCTGAACTTGCTGACTGGAAGGTTGGAGTTTGATTCCTGGGTACTGCATGACAGAGTGAGCTCCCTTCTGTCCCAGCTTCTGCCAACCTAGCAGGTTGAAAGCAAGAAACTGCAAGTAGATAAATAGGGACCACTTTGGTGGGAAGGTAAACAGTGTTCCGTGCACTCCGGTGGTGAGGCATGCCTGCCAGATGTCCATGGAAACATCTGCAGATGGAGACAGCTCTTTGGCTATAAACAGAGATGAGCACTGAACCCTAGAATCTGATACAACTGGCTTTCAAGCAAGGGCAACTGTTACCTATACATGAAAAGGGGCATTTTAAGCTTGACAGTGGGAATTAGAACAGAGTAACACAGCCTTATAGACGGGCATGAAAAATAAGTAACACCAGGTTTCACATCACATTTACAAAACCAAATAAGCTTTCTTTACTTTGCTGTTTCACACTACTTTGAGACACACACACACCATGAACGTAAAATAAACTCATTTAGATGCGACTGAACATGGACTTTGCCATGCTATTACTGGAATTTATTTATATACAGTTCTCAATGGCTGACATACAGTCTCCAACTCTACAACTTCAGTGGGAAGCAGTACATATACAGTATTAACTTTAATGGAAAAGCTCTGCATATCCAGTAGATGTTAAGAAGAATATTCAATGAAAGAAAAGGAGCCATTATAAAAACTGGTCTAATTATATCACTAAATTTACCATTTCAAATACTCTGTTCCAGGCAGATTCATTGACAAAAATTATTCTTAACGCAGATTTGGTTTGGAGGGCAATGTCTTTTCTGCCAGTAATTTCCCATTTAACTTTTTATACTGACGTCACAACAAGATTACTTAAATTTATCCAGATTCAGGTACCACATTACATTACTTACTGAGGATGACGATAGTCATTAGGCTTAAGTGTTTTTCAAATAAACATGCAGAATCCATCAACTATTTGCCTCTGTAAACATGCTCCCAATGGTGATTTGCATTTTTGCTACATTCATAACAAGAGCTAGATCAGACCCTGCTTCTGTTCTCCTTTACCCCAAAGAAAGTTTCAAGCAACCTGCAATGCAGCTTTGAGTTTATTTAGATGTTTGAGCTCTCGCACTAGATTTTACAAGCTGGTGAATACTGGCAAATATTTCTCCCACAGTACTATTACCACACATTCCCAAGACAGTATAAATATATGATTGAACATTAATACACACCACCGTTTTATCAATTACATAACAAATCATCAAGTATTCAAATATTAAGTTACGCTGCTCAAAAGGCATACAAAATATTACAGAGGTCTGCCCATACTGACAACAGAAACTAAAGGGGGAAAAACAAAATCACTTCCAACAAAGCAATAATTGGTAAACAACTTCCAATACGTACAATGAAAGAAATTACAAGATCTGAGATTTCATGGTTAAGAGGTTTCAGCTACAATAAAGCATTTCTACATTAAAAAATATTTACTAAAGTAAAGGGCATATTCTATACTTCCTGCACAAGACAAAAGGCAGCATTTTACTAGAAATATTTATTAGTCCCCTCCCATCCTTTTACAGGCCATCTTCTAAAGTTGCACTTCATGTGCCAGTATTTAACTGTAAGGCTTTTGTCTTGAGACAAAGACTTGTGTGCTTCTGTACAGCGTGAAGGGTTATTTTCTATGAGTAACCAGAATGTATATGAATGGGAAAGGGTTATGTAACAGTAAATGCTGTGCAAATCCTGACACTCATTCTAGTGCGATTGCTGAAGACAAACAGTGAATAGGCTGATAATTCTATTAAACCCTATCACAAAAAAAGGAAATGAAATGGGAAGAGGGAAAAGATCCAGATAGTTGTGTAGTTATGAGGAAGCTACAGTGTGGTATTCAGAAACAGAGTGATGGGCTTTTTGGCACCTCTATCTCTACATGTGCTGTAGCAATTTAACTATGGGGACTTGAAAGAAAAAACTGAAATGCATGATTAAGGATAGTTTAATGATACAAATTACAAATAAGACATTTTAAAGGCCTTGTACACTTCTTGTTCGCTAAAAAGATCATCAGCTAAACAAGGTTGCTCTCCTGCCAATGTTGTGGCCTACTCCTACAGAAGCTTTATGTAGACACACATGTATGTTTTTCCATGTAACCCACCCAATTCTAGTTTAGTCTTCTATTTCCAAACCAGCAATATAGGCAGCTTGGTTTTTACTGAATACAACAGTTGTTGCGATGACCATTTGAATCTTTAAAACGTAGACGCATTTTGGGACGATATTTCTCCAAATAGAGAAGCTGCTTGCTGTTAAAGGCTCCACGGCGCTTCCTAAACAAATAACCAGATTGAAAATATTAGCAACATTTAGAAAGGGAGAACAAGTTCATTCTTGACTAAATGCTTTTCTTTAAGACCAAACAGGTAAGTTTCTCTAACAAGCATATTTAACAGTCCTCAACCAGCAGACAATAACCAAGCTCGGAGATGACAGAATTTTCTTTTGGGTAAGAGTCCATTTAAAGACACAACTGCCACTCCACTCTTGGGCTTGAAGTGTGCCAGTGGCTGATAGTGTCACAGCATTCATGGGAGCTGGAGGATTAAATGGAGACTGCTGCTTAATTCTTGCTTTGTATGTGGTTCTATGCAGTTTAATCAGTTGAAATAACAATCTGGAACTAGGAAACAGATTCTTTCCTAATGGTCTATGATGGTTCTGCACACCCATTCAGGCAGACATGTATAACACAGCTGCTTAATACTTACTGTCTTATGAACTGCACCGCATCCTCATACTTCATTCCACATTCAATGAGTGCAAGAGCAACTAACACTGGTGCTCTGAAAAAAAGAGAGTGCTAGGTTACACAAAATTCTTTCCAGATCTTGTTCATGTCCTGTTGTGGCTCATCAGATCCCCACTTTGTAGATATAAACTCTTAATCTTAAGTATAATGTCTGACAGATGAAGTTAATGATGCTAATTGCATCTGGCAATTACTATAATTGCATCTGGCAATTACATTTTACTGAACACTATGAAGCTCCTATTTGCTGGCTTATAAAAAAACTATTTTTTTCTCAGACTACTACTGGCAAAATCTAATTACATAGGTCCCTTATCAATGCTCTTTAGAAAGCTAATTCACCAGTTCAGACAAAAGGGCAGTTTCTTTATGCAATGAAACAAATGTAGTTGGAACAAATCCTGGTAAATTGAAAATTTGTCTCACCTTCCAAGACCAGCAACACAATGTACAGCAATACAGCAGCCAGGCTCTTCACGGAATTTAACTTTCAAGAGGTTTAACCAGTCGTCAACAATCTGAATAGATGGTGGGGCTCCATCATCAAAGGGCCAGTCCTGGAATTATGAAGAAAGCAGTTTTCCTCACTGCAGTAGCAAACGTTATAATCAGCAAACAGAACTGAACTTCAATTATTATTTTTTATTCTCACAGCCAACCATGCTTTCAATCTGCAAATTTTAGAACTTGTGTCATTAATGCTATTTAACAGCAACTTGAGACTTTCCCATTTAAATAGTCATATTTTTGTGCTTTCTACAGCAAAGTCACAAGTGTTTTTTGTATTTAAGTCTCCACTGGAGAGTAAGGAAGCACAAAATATTCAATGGTTAGATATCTTAGGGCATATAAGATACTCACCAAAACCTGAATACCTTCTTTTTCTACTGGAGCAGTGTCATAAGTGGCTTCACAGACTCTTACCACCGTAGTAACTCCATATTTCTTAAGTTCCTAAGGAGAATATTGAATTTATATGCAAATCATTATTAGGCCTTTTTAAAAACTTCAATTTACTATTCTTATTATCTAAAACCAGATGTAAAGAGAAAAACCAATTCTAGTTTTCTGACCTTACTCATTGTTTCTGAATCTATGGCCCTAAACTATCAAACCATGACTCACAAACTGCAAATCATAGTTAGAATCCATATTGCTCAATTGCTGAAAACATGTCACTGTGTTTTAAAAGGAAGATGTAGTGAGTTTCTGCCAGCTTCCTTGGCTGCCAATCTTAAATCTAGCAGTGATAAAAAGGGCAGGACAGAAACACACCAAACTGGGGGAAAACAAACTGGTTTCCTGGGTGATCTGAAGAGCAGTTCAACAATAACTTCTTAGTTACCATGGTATACCAGTTCATAGCCTTGGTGACATTAATTGGTTGAAAGGACACTGCACTTCCAATAGATAACTCACACACACACCCCAACTCACTCCTACTTCTGCTTACAAAACTTCAGCACTTTTGCAATTATCATGTGCAATATCCTAAATGCAACTGGAAAAAATCTGCACATACGTTTTGTCTTACAAAAGGAAATCAAGCCTGGAATTAATGAAGGATGGTACAAATGCTTTAACAAATGCACCACCAGCATCACAAAAATAGTAAGACATTCTAGTAAAAAAAACTAATCCTTACCTCTATGAACTTGTTTAAGGTTGCATTGGTTGGATTATGAGTGATAAGGAATCGCATATTCTTATAAGTGATTTCCACAGGAGCTGGGCGGTTCATTCGGGCCATTTTTATTTAAGATGTAAGAAAAGGATGATACTATTTAAATGAAAAAGAGCAGAACTGATGGAGAAAACTGAAGTCTACTTCACAAAAAGCCACTCAAAGCTTTCAGTGCTGATGAATATGTTGGGAACAATGGGAAATGAAATGAACCTCCTTGACAAGCAGCAGCAATTCTTCAATCCAGTAATACTGAGGCAAAAAGAAAGGCAGTGCACCGAGGTTACCCCATCCAGGTCTGAACTCCTTTGTAAAAAAAAAAATGCTCTGTCAATTTCAATCCAAACTTCTTATCTTGGTAACCACTCTTAAGGGGGCTTCTTGGTGGAGTAGTAATTAATTTCTACAGTTCACTTGTCTGCATAGAGGCCGTGCTGTGCCTGGCAGTAGTCCCCACTGCCCTTCAAAAACTCCATAAATGTGTGACCAAGAACACCACAGAACTGCTGCAAAGAGAAAGAAAAAAGAGGCTCATGGTTAATGGCTGAAGAGGCTTCGTTCTAAACAATTTGTCTTTGGTACATAAGATAACAAAAAGGAAGAGAATACAAGAATTATCTGTATTTCTAAATGTTTGTCTGTATTTCTAAATATCTTTCATTTAAAGCAGGGGTTCTCAACCTAAGGCCCGTGGGCTGTATCAGGCCCACAGTGCCATTTCATGTGCCCACCCACCCACTCCAAGGGCATTTGAGAGAGAAAATGGACACCCCCTTTGAATCTGTTAGGACAAAATGGCTACCCCCATTGTGCAGGCAGGGCAAAATGGCCATCTGGACCTCAAAGCTGACTGAGAGAGCATGACCTGGCCCCTGACTTGGAAAAGTTGGGAACTCCCTATTTAAAGTAACAAATTCTGCTACCAATTTCCATATTGAATCAGAAAATAAGAGGATCTACATTACTTTTTTTCTATTATTTTTTAAATCAGGCTTGTGACATTTCACCTGAATGGCTAAAATTAACAATGGCTCTCACTCCATTACTCAGTCTCTTTGCAGAAGCAGCAAACACAAGTGAACCCCAGGATTCAGAACAGACTACTGATTAAGACCACTATCAATTAAGGAGATGGAGCAGGAGTAATTTTTCCTCTTCATAGCTATGAGCTCCAGTTTACCAAAGATCATCAAGACTGAGTCTTGTGTAGGGTTAAATTCCAAGAAAGCAGTCATTAGTAGCACACTTCATTAAAAAAAAAACAGAGACCTATAAGCTCTTCAGTGTAGCAAAAATCCTGTGAAATGAAATGCATGACCATATACTGAACTTTATGGCAACCAGAGACACAACCTCTTTGTTCCCACTCTGACATAGAGATGTAAAGGCCTGGAAAAATTTGTGGGAAACTTTTTTTCTGAAGCCTTTTTTTGTCCCCCCCCCCCCCCCAAATTGGGAAAAATGAAAAAATAAAAAATATATCATTGGAATGTTTTATTTTAACATGAATAAAATATTTTAAGATAAGGCTGGGTTCAAATATTTTATAAATCATTTCTAAAAAGATATGTATGGTATCAGATTATTTTCAATTTCTCTGAACATTTCCATCCCCCCCCCCCAGAAAAAAACGGTTTTTTCCGGAGCTTCAAAATTTCTGGAAATTTTACATCTCTACTCCGACAGCAGATTATATTGGTTAATAAGACAGATTTCAAGATGTGTTCCCATTTGCTTTACAATCTGTAATTATTGTATGTCAAAAATGATAAATGCTCTATATTATGCCAATAGGGAGAACAAAAAGAAGAAATTTTAAAAAATGACTTGTTAATGAAGCAAAAAAGTGGACATTCTGTGGCATGGTATCTGCAAGACTAGTATTAGAACAGACCTTGATATTGTACTTGTGCAAGAAAGAAATTAAAGCTCTCAAACTTCATTATGAACTCAACTGCAATCAAAAACAACAATTACACATTACATTTAAGTGCATGGGTACTTTGGCACTTCTCAGATTATAACTGGGTAGCAGGAATGAAGTAGTCAGCCTCATTTGCAATGTAATGTTCAGTTCTGACATAATTCAAGATAAGCCACAAAGAATTCAGAAAACAGTAATGAAAGTGAGCTAAAATGTACTTATGTCAGAATTTCCCTTTTGAGACTGTGTCCAGCTTTTAAATGAGGAAAGGAAACTTTTTTAAAAAAGAAATATATATCAGGGTAGAGGGATTAAAAACACTTATCATGGTTCTAACTTTTAAATAGCTCTACGCATTTCACTACAATTCCAGACCTGATACAGGTCAGGTCAAATGTGGCTTGCACGTTTTCTTTGTACTTTGATCCATCATTACAAATTATAGTATAACTATAAGAATGTACAGCCTATGTGAGGTGCTGTTCAGGAGGCTTCAGGCAGTTGAAGCTAGCTGGAGAAGGTAGTTTAATTGAAACACATCACTCAGTAAGAGAATCAAATCCATCCTGCAATTAGTGGAATTAAGCACAAAGGGTAAAATGCAAGCAAACAAGCTTCCCTGCCAAGGCATAACCTACTAGTTCCAAATAGGAAGGTTGAGAAAGAAATGTCATTTAAGAATTACCATGTTTGTTCAGCTACCATACAAACTCTTTTGCAAAGAGAGCTAAGTGCACAGCTATGAAATACAGTCCAATGCAAAATATAATGATATCCATACCACTCAGCTAAATTTTACATCTAAGTACATGACACGTGTACATTAAACATTAAAAAAAAACACCTGAGTGGCCCTCATGCATAATCCATAGACAAACATAAACTAACCAACAGAGCCAAGCAAGAACACTTAAGTGTTATCCAAATAGGACTGTGAACTGAGGATAACATCTGATTCTAGCCATCATGGAATGCTTTTACTTGGGCTGCAACTGGCTTACCTAGTGTGCAAAAACTGGAAGAAGAAAAAAACCTGATAGGAAAAAAGATTGATTCATTTGAAATATGGTCCTGCAGGAGAGCTCTGCAGATACCCTGAACTGCCAGAAAGACAAGTGATTTCTAGAGAAAATCAAGCCTGAACTTTATCTGGAGGCAAAAATGATGAAACTGAGGCTGTCGTACTTTGGGCACATCAAGAGAAGGTATGTTTCTCTGGAAAAGAGAACTGTGCTGAGAAGATGATAGGGAGCAGGAAAAGAGTGAACATGAGATAGATTGACTCCATGAGGGAAACCGCAGAACTGAACAGGACCCTGCTAAAGATCGGATATTTTAAGGATTTCTCATTCATAGGGTTAATATAGGTTAGATACAACTTGGTGATACAGTGTGGCCTTTTGCACATTGTTGATTACAATTCCAGTAGCCTAGCAAGTAAAGCCAGTGCTGAAGCTTGGAGAGCCACTCCTCACCCCTTTCCTAGTTTAAAGAACTCAGCAGACATGGCTCCAACCAGCCAGATACAATGGCAGAATATGGTTGTAGGACTCTTTGAGTAAATGGAGCAGCTGAATGCTTTTGAACAACAACAAAAGTCCACTACTTGTTCAGATCTTAATTTTAAAATTAGCAATAAAATTGGTCCACTGGATGCAAAACTATAGCATCTGCATTCAAAATTGGAATTTCAATCTAATAAATCAAGGGGTGTGGACCTGAGAGCTACAAGGAATGGCAGAAACCATTATTTCATAGTTGACTTCATTTCAGATAATTGGCGCTAGAAACATTCTAGGAAAGGGTGGGGGAGTGGAGAACCATGTCATGCCTGCCACATGACCACGGAAATGTCTGCAGAAGCAGACAGCGCTGGCTCTTCGGCTTTGAAACAGAGATGAGCACTGAACCCTAAAATCAGATACGACTGGCTTTCGAGCAAGGGAAACCTTTACCTACATTCAGACAGAATTTCAAATTAAACTGCAGAAGCCCTTGGCAATAGGCCCTGCATATAATGGAATGTTTATTCCAAGACAGTGGAATAAACCTAAGAGACAATAGCTTAAGTCCCCACATTGTTAGAAAACTTGCTGGGTGACCCAGTCTGATCTACATGTTTAACTATGAGGACACAGGGGGCATTGTGCTTTTATTCCATAATCCTACTGAATTTCTTCCCTAGTTAAAATAGTAAATGAGAGCCGTTCAGTAACTAGAGATAGCAGAGTGTGCAAACTCTACCCTTTTTTACTAGCAGAATCACTCAACTAGTATAGCCAAGCTGTGATAGGCAAAATAAATTGAACCCCAAAGAAGCCTTCCACATGCAAATGATCTGAAAACATGATTTATGGCAGCATTTATGGCAGGGGGGAACTATGTCTGGCCCGCTCAGCTCTCTGAGGGGGCATGGTGTAGCCCGCGGCGGGAAAACATTGAGAACCCTGATTTAAGCCATCCCTAAACCACATTTTATGTTAGAAACAAGGAAATAGTGTATTAGATATAGCAAAAAAATTGGATTGTATATAGGGAAATGTTCTAGTTTTTCTGTATCATTTATGTATGATTTACCCAAATGGTAATAAGGGTCAAAAAGCAGTCAGGTTACTTTGTTTTACACTCAATTATCTTGCTTTTTTCTTGTTCTTTCTGGTGTTAGCGGTACTGCCTATAGCAAAATTTTGCACTTAGAGACAATCTTGCAATTTGGGAGAACTGAAACTAGATTTTCAATTCTGATACAGATGTGGACCTAGTATTCCATAATTCTCCCAGGCCTCAAAAAGCCAAGCAAATGCATTTATGTTTATTTTAATTATCAAGTACAGTAATAACTCGGATAACAACCAAACTTGGTTCCACAAGTCGTTATCCGATTTTGACATTATCCGAAGCATCCATTGGATAACGCTAAAAAAACAGCCCGGTTCCCTTGCCGAAGAGAAAAGGGAACAGGGGGTCGATCCACCTGCCTCTTTGGAAAGGACAGAGGGGATTCCATGTGTGGAACCCCCACTGCCCTTTCCAAAGAGGCAGGCGGATTGAAGACAAGACCCTCTCGCCTGCCTCCTCGGAAAGGGAACTGGGACGCGGACTGCCTGGTTTGTTTGGGGTGAGAGCAGACAAGCGTGCGTGTGCACCAAACAAAAGGGCACTCTGACTGCCCGGTTTGTTTGGAGTGAGAGCAGACAAGCGCGCAATCTCCCCAAACAAAGTGGCGCTCGGACTGCAGCTTTGTTTGGGGAGAGACCGGGCGATCATGCACTCACCCCAAATATACCGGCGCTAGGTCCGCAGCCTTGTTTGGTGAGAGATCGGACGCTATTTGGCTGCTCACTTCTGGAGAAGACAAGGCGGCCCTTCCGCCTTGCTTTCTTCAGAAGACAGCAGCCAAACGGAGCAGCCGATCAGCCGCTGAGTTCTGGAGAAGACAAGGTGGGCCTTCCGCCTTGCCCTGTCCGGAACGCAGCGGCCAAAGGGAGCGCCCGAAGGGACCAGAGAGGGAAGGTACTGGACTCCAATGCCCGGTTGCTGGGCAGAGGACAGTGAAAATACAGGGATGATCTCTGATTGACTAATGTAAATGAGATAAGGCAGGAGTGGGATGATGAGGTATTAAAAGGAAAGAGGGTTTTCTGAGGAGAACTGGAGGGAGAAAGGACTTGAGGGACACTGGCTGAGGTAAACTTTCAGAGAGGCTGAGAAAAACTTTCTGAGGAGAATCTGAAGAAATTCTGAGGTGAATCTGAAGAGATTCTGGAAAACTTTTGGAAGAGATTCTGAGGAGAATCTGAAGAGAACAAGCTGGGGAAGAATGAGAGGAAGGAAATCCTGCTCACTTCTAAACTATCCGAATAAGTTAGTGAGTTAGATTAATTTATGTTCATGGGGGAAACCAAGGTGTTGATTTTCCTGAATCTTTTTGAATAGTGTTGTATCTATTGTATAGATATCTGTATTATGTGAACAAAGTCTCTTTAACAGCCCTTATGGAAAATAAACTACAATCCCTTTGATAACTTGTATGCTTATTGAAGGGAGTGGGGCAGAGTAAAGCCATTTTAAGACAGGAGAGGCCACGTTGCTGCCATTCTCTTATTTCAACATTTTCTGGGGATCACTTTTAGAGTGGATCTTCCAGGTTCCGCTCCATGGAAAATGGCTCGGAGTCTCAGTAGTCCCAAATTGGAGCTGCCTGTGTCTGGGAGACCCAGGAGGGGACAAGGAGAGGAGTGAGGCCGAGGAAATTTAGTGCCAGGTAACGTTAAAGTAACATTGTCATGTGTCCAGGAGTCGCTGACACCTTGGGCCCCCTTGTTTGGCTTGACGTGGCATGACCACTCTGTAGCAGGGCAGCAATCCAGCAGTAGAAGCGGTGGCTGGAGTGAGGGTGTGGGCTGGATGATTTGGTGCCAGGGCCAGATCCAGCCCATGGGCCACAGGTTGAGAATCCCTGAGTTAGATCAAACAATCTCAGTGAGGCCAAATTTGCTCGACAGGTCTGTAAATAGTCAGGTTATTTGAGAATGCTGCCTCTCACAATAAAACTAATGTTCCAAGGGAAGAATAGGACTTTGGGGCCTAGAAATGAGGGTGGTCCAATTTAATTTGCTCTTTCTCTTTATACAGTGATACCTCATACAACGTCCAAACATGGTTCCACAAGTTTGGACTTTATACGGATTTGGACTTTGTATGAGGCATGCAAAATCCTAGCCGCGATGCCTCATACAACGTCCAAATCCTTGCCATGATGCCTCGTACGACATCATTTCCATAGAGATACATTGTACAGTAACAGCACAGACTTCAGGACAAAGTCAAGGAAACAGACAGGAAACTGACAGAACGTTAAGAAATCATTGTCTAAAGGTTAAATACATTGCAAGAACATGTCAAACAAACCTGGTTGTCCAAAAACCTGAAGAATGCTGCAAAAATCCCAGGAATGCTTCTAAAAATTCTGACACACAAAAAAAATTAAATCCAAAATCGCGCTCAAAACCACTCCTAAACACTCTTTGCCTCATGCAAAACCCACAAGAGCAAGGCACACGTGTCCTGTCTTTTATACTGCCCATGCACAAAGCAACCTGGAAAAAACCCCAATGCCTCATACAAAGTCGCAGCAAGGAATTAGGTGTTGTATGAATTCGATGTTGTACGAAGCAGACTTTGTATGAGGTATTACTGTATTTCTTAACTAGCAGGATAACTGTTGAAGAACAGGAAAGAACTTTGTGCAATAACAAGTATTTATCTTCCTGTTTTGTTCATGCTAGGTTTTTTTTCTTTCAATTCACAGGCCTTCCATAAAAGACAATCCTGTTATGTAGAGGGGGCTACTGTAAATCCAAACTATTATTTCTATCCAATTTTAATTTATTGATCACATGTGTTTTATTCAGAGATCACAAGCCTTTATCCCATTGAGTTCTCATCATATGACAGCCTCAATAACTCTGAGAAATACCCTCTGTAATCTAGAAGGTCCAATTTTGCATGTGGTATCACAGTAAGGAACAAAATTATATTCATACTAATAGTCCCACTAGTTTAGAAAATCACTTATCCTTGTTCAACTCCCAGTAGAATAAACACTGTTTTGGACATTTTAAAACAGAAGGTAGGTATATTTGTCCCAACTGATCAAGAACCACATTCTTCCCTAAATTTATTCATTACACCATAATTCAGCAGCAAGATAGGAAAACAGCTGCAATTTGCCATGATTTCAAGTTGAATCACAGTTCTGGAAGTGCAATTTAATGTGAATGCCATGGATGACCTGTCCACCTTGTTGCAATGATAAATGGTGGCTAATTATACAAAATAAATGGGAAGCAGTATGCAACCCAGTTGTCCACCCCAGTGTAGATAGTTCAATTAAGTATTGCATTAACTGTGAATATCAATGACTTCTGCAATGGCCCATTCAGAATCACAGCATTAGCATGGTCTACATATCCTCATTATGGCCAATTACCTTTTCATCAGTCACTAAATAGGCTGTAAGCCAGGGGTTCCCAACCTTTTGAAGCCAGGGGCCGGGTCACCTTCTCCCTGTCAGCTTCAAGGGCCGGACAGCCATTTTACCCAACCTGCCTGATGGAGACAGCCATTTTGTCTCAAAAGCTTCAATGGGGGTGGTCATTTTATTTCTTGAATGCCCTTGGAGGGGGGCATATGAAATGGTGCTGTGAGCCGGATCCAGCCCATGGTCCTTAGGTTGAAAACCCCTGATGTAAGCATTATCTTGTGTAAGCATTATCTTGTGTGACATGTTAGAGAATATCCTTTTGTGACCAGTTCCCAGGTATGGTATGTTGAGATGTGCTACAAGCTGCGAAAAAGAAATCTTGACAATAGCACAAGTAGAATCATTGCATACCTGTCCTCTAATTTGTACTTTATTTAACACTTACTAAATACTGTATTATTTACCTTTTGTAACAAAGAGGATTCTATATGGGAGATCACACAGATTTTCTACTTTAGTATGATAGACATGTGAACGCATAAAAGAGGGAGTAAAGAAGAAATTTTTGAAGTGATAGCAGTGTTAGTCTGTGCAAGCATATCTGAGAATAAACAAAACAACAAAAGACAAAAACATGGCACCTTAAAAACTAACTCCTGTATTTAAACAAGAATGAATAAAGCACACAATTATATGTTAACAGCAGAGATATCTGACAGGGCACCAATATCCTTATCTACTAACAGTGCAAAGGAAGCAAATTATAAAAATCTGAAAGATTAATGATTTATTCATTTCACATACCTATTTAAAGGGTATTTGCCTACCCCCAACAGAAGGGTGCATTGAATGTTACAATATAACATTTATTATTGTTACAATAAAACATTTATCCCAAGGCCTAGTAAAAATAAAAGTTGTTACTCTATTTTAGAAAAATTGTAACAACTGCAGGCTTTATACAATCTCTTCTTCAGCAGAAAGTTTTTGTTATGCTGCCAGGCAGGATAAAACAGTTTTGGATAAACTGGTCTTCCAACCAACAGATAACAGCCACACCAAATGGCATAGGAATTTCCCAAGAACTTCCCCTCAGCCTCCTGTGATTTCAGTGAGCACATAAAGGAAACAGAAGGGACATACATGTATA
This sequence comes from Bradypodion pumilum, assembly GCA_035047305.1. Lineage (NCBI taxonomy): Eukaryota > Metazoa > Chordata > Lepidosauria > Squamata > Chamaeleonidae > Bradypodion > Bradypodion pumilum. Next base: position 173,042,372 of record JAWDJD010000001.1, on the reverse strand, counting down.
GTGAGGCCACATATATGTGATGGGGCAGCCACTGCAAGCTGCCTGAAGTGGCAGAAAAGAAGTCAGAGGAAAAAAATACTAGTCCTCAGTTATCAAGAGGCAGGATGAATGTGTGTGGGAAGACACAAGAAACAAAAAGTAATAGATAAAAAAACAATGGTGGTGTGAAAACTGATTTTCGAGAAGGTGGAAACTATGGACTTGGAACAGGGTAGCAGCTACAGTCAAAGTGTGGCAGCCACAATAACCATTCCATGATGCACAAACTACCTCCTTCAGCTAAGTTGTGTATGTAGACTACAGTGACAAACATATCACAACTCAATTTCCAATTTGAAGAAAGAAGCAAATGAGAAAATTCACAACCTGAGTTTTGTCCTCACCTTTGCCATAGTAGGTAACTGGACTTTTATATTTCAATCTAGACATACTTGTTTGTTTAAAAACAGAGCCCAAGGGTTGATACTAACCCAAAAACAATTTCAAAAATAATAACACAAGAAAGGTTGTCCTGAAAATACAAAAACCATCCCTTTCTATTCCAAGTTTGTGTGTGTGTGGGGGGGGGAGTGTTAGTAGAAGAGAAACAGGCTTTTGTGAGCAAATCTGGAGAAAAACAACAAGTGCTGCTTGAATTATGGTACAGGAGAGGTTGCTTTTTACATACAGAAACACATCAACACAGATCCCCAAAAGAGAAAGCCAGGAACGCAGCCCTATGACTCAGCCCTAAGATGATGAGTGTGTGAGCTCAGCACCCATAAAAGTGCTGCACCTTGCTTGCCACTTAATATCCTTCTCACGTGGCACACGAGTACACCTTTCTTTAGCACAACTGTTTTCAAAGAGAAAAGGATACAGCAGGGGTGCCTAAACTTTTCGGACCATGGGCCGGTCACGAGGTTCAGGGTGCCGGTCGCTATGACCCAGGGGCCAGATCTGGCCCCCGACGCCAATTCATGATGTTTTATGATGTGATGATATATATTGTGACTTATTTGCTGTTATGTAATTTATTCACTGTTATGATTTGCATTTTTGTTAGCCGCCCTGAGTCTCATAGTCAAGTGGGTGGCATATAAATGTGAAAATAATAATAATAATAATAATAATAATAATAATAATAATAATAATAATAATAATAATAATAATAATAATAATAATAATAACAACAACAACAACAACAACAACAACAGAGTCCACGAAGCCCTTGTCACTCCTGGAAGTGGAAATGTGCCCATATGGGCACATTTTACTTCCGCTTCCAGGAGTGACGAGGGCTTCGTGGGCCAGATGAATTGGCATCGGGGGCTGGATCTGCCCACGGACCATAGTTTGGGCACCCCTGGGCTACAGGACAGATTCAGGTTAATAATAATAATAATAATAATAATAATAATAATAATAATAATAATAATAATAATAATAATAATAATAATAATAATAATAATAATAATAATAATAATAATAACAACAACAACAACAACAACAACACAGCCCACGAAGCCCTCATCACTCCTGGAAGCGGAAGTAAAACGCACCCATATGGGTGCGTTTTACTTCCGCTTCCAGGAGTGACGAGGGCTTTTTGGGCCAGATGAATTGGTGTTGTGGGCCGGATCTGCCCACCAGCAGTAGTTTGGGCACCCCTGGGTTCCAGGGCAGATATAGGGAGTCAGGGAAGCCTGGGGGGGGGAGCAAAGGCACGGTTTCCAAAGCTGCCCACGAGGCCTTGCCATCCCAAATTCCTTGGATTAAACCCGAAAGAAATCCAAAGGGTCCCACGAGGAGACCCTTGCTGGCCCGCCATGCGCCCTTCCTTTGGCTCTTTCCCCTTCCTCTCGCTTTCACGATCGACAGGCCCGGGAAGAGAAGCAGCGAAGCAGCCAGAAAAGCAGGCCGGAAAAGCAGACCATGGCCAGACGAACAAGTCTGGACTTGTTGCCCAAAGGGGGGAACCAAAATGGGAGGGGGGGGGCAATGGAGCCTCCCAACCAAGCCCAGTTTCCTCCTGGCCCACCAATCCCAAAGGACGAAGACTGCGGATTATTATCCGCACTAATACCCCCGGATCCGAGGATGGATCTCAAGTCATTCCCCACTGTCCCCCCTTCTTCCCCCCACTTTTAATTCTGCCCGGAACGGGAGTGAGTCACTGCCTCGGATCGCCAAGGTTTCAGGAATAGGGGTGGGAACAAAAGAGATCGACATCGGGTATCTTTTTTTCCCCCACTCGCGTGCGCTCAAGGCGAGGCCCTCCAAAAACCCACCGACGGGGAGGGAGGGAAGCAGACCCCACTCCGTACCCAAAACGGAAAGCGACGCCCCATCTCTCCCCCCACCCTTCTTTCCCAGTGTCTAGGCCAGGCATGAAACTGCCAAAATGGAGCCACCCTTTGGGGCCGTGATGGCGAACTTCGGCACTCCAGATGTCCTTGGACTTCAATTCCCAGAATCCATGGGAATGGGTATACTGCGATTCATCTGGCCCACGCGGCCCTCCTCGCTCCCGGAAGCGGAAGTAAAACGCGTCTGTACCGGCATGTTTTACTTTTGCTTCTGAGAGTGACGAGGGCAGTGCGGGCCGGATGGGTGCCTTTTACTTCGGATGGGCCTGTACGGGCACGTTTTTACTTCCGCTTCCAGGAGCAACGAGGGCCACGCGGACAGATGAATCACAGCAAACCCCTTCGCGTTGATTCACAGGGGGCTTGGGCTTCTGGGAATTGAAGTCCAAGGACATCTGGGGTGCCAAGGTTCACTATCACGGCTTTGGGGGTGTTCATTCTGCAGTTCCTTTTGGCCTGACCCAGTGTGAGAAAGATTAGCCAGCAACACAAGGTGGCCATTCACCAGGGGATGCCAGATGGCGGTGCAAGAAGGAGGCGCTTTCTGCGTACCCAATCCCATGTATTTTAATGTTATGGTAAAGATATATATTTTAATGTGTTGTGGAAGAATATCCCAGGTGGGCGAGATATCAATGCAAATAATAAATAAATAAATATCCGAAGATGCTGCTGTTCCTATGCTTCCTCTAGCTCCTTTGTGCCACGTTGACCCCCCCTGCTCTCAGAACCCCCCCCCCCCCCGCCAGCCCCCGAAGCGACGCCCCGCCACGTGCTCCTGTTCAGGCTTCATGGGAATCCCCCACCCCAGCAGCCTCCTCTAAAGCCCGGGAAGGCAGGAAGGGCAGAGCTGTCTCTTACTTCGTCCGCCCCCCCCCCCCCTTCTCAGGCGCCTGTCTCGCCTCTCCCCGCCGCCCCTTCCTCTTAGTTCCTACAGATCCTGGTGTCGCAGTGGTTGAGCTGCTCTACTGGAACCCAGAGGTTGGGAGTTCGATCCTGACCAGGGGGCTCAAGATGGACTCGGCCTTCCATCCCTCCAAAGGCTGGGAGTACGATCCTGACCAGGGGGGCTCAAAGTGGTCTCGGCCTTCCATCCTTCCGAGATCTTGCAGCCCCAAGAACAAAGAGACCCAACATGGAGGGGAAGCGCGGACGGGCGCCGAAGGGGCGCTGGTGGGGCTGGGGATTCCCTAGGTGGGTGGGTGGGTGGGGGGAAGAGGGGCGGCGCGACGGCTTCGCCGTTTCTTACTCACAGGAATATGGTTACTCATTGAAGACTGTAGCCGGATCATACAGCCTGGGTGCGGAGGGCGCCACCGCCGAGGGCAGGAGGAGCTGAGCCGGAGGGAACGGGCGTCGGCGGCGATGGAGAGGCGGCAGCTTCTGCCGAGGGCCTGCCGGCCGGATCAGGGCGGGCGGCGGCGGCGATGGACCATACAGGGTGCAGAGGAGCCCGGTGTGGCGAGGACGAGGCTCGGCGGCAGCAGTGGGTGTCGTCGACGCGGCTGCGTTGCTAACGCAGGCAGGCAGAGCACTGAACAGCTGCGGCGGGGCGGGCACACGAACAGTAAGAGGAGGGGGAGGAGCGACGCCTACCCCCGCCCTCCCTCCACCCTTCCCGCCCCCCCCCCGACGGGTTCAGTCCGCGCAGGGCAACTAGAACGACGGCGGATTGAGGATCTTAATCGCCGCCTCGGGCTGGCTCTCGCGCCTGTCCGTCATGCGACGCCCCGCCCTTTTCTCTCCCCCCCATCCCCCCCCCCCGGCCATCAGTCCTCGGATGGCCCGGCCGCGTCACAGTCAGCCTCTGCCTCTCATGGCCAATGGGAGCTCGCGGGTGGGCTGGAGCGGCATGTGGCGATGGGCGGGCCTTGGAGGCTTAATGGTGGGGCGGAGGGGAGGGGCGCAGCAGGATTGGGGGACGCAGCACAGCCGCCCTAGCCGTAGTGGAAAAAAGGAGAAAGGCTAGTGGAGAGGCGGAGGAAGCCGGCGGGAACTGGTTCGGAAAGGTCGCCATGCCCATCCAGCGGGGGCTGGCAGCGGCAGGAGGAGGGGAGGGAGGGAGGGAGGGGCAGGCCAGCGTCCGCTCCTATTGGCCCGGGGGCTTGGCTCGGCTGCCGGAGGCATGATGCGCTGGCTGCCCGGGTCGCTCGTTGTAACCCAGTAGGGAGGAAGCAAGCTAGTTCTCTTAGTAGCACCACCACCAATGCGCGCAGTGCTGGGGTGGGCGAGGTGGCAACCTAAAAGCGCGACTTCCAGAAGTTGGTGTCTTGGTCGGTGGTCCAGCCCTTTATGTTGCCACGCGGTACAGAGAGATGGTGGCACTGGTGGCTCTCGTTGACAGCAAAACTTTCTCTCTGGCACACACTGTACACACAAAAGGAAATCAGAATTTAAAAAGAGACAAAAATAGTGTGGCACCTTAAAGACCAACTCTTGTGTTTTAATGTACGTTTTGTGGTGGGGCATGGGCACGGATCAAGAGATTTCATGATCCTGGCAGATGAACGTTTCAGGCATGCTGCAATCCAGCTGTCATATTCTCTCTCTCTCTCTCACACACACACACACACACACACACACACACACACACGAGAGAGAGAGAGAGAGAGAGAGAGATGGGGAGCAGAAAAAAAGAAAAGGAAAGCTTTGTGGCACCTTTTGTGGTGGGGCATGGGCATGGATCAAGAGATTTCATGATCCTGGCAGATGAACATTTCACGCATGCTGCAATCCAGCTGCACTTCTCTCTCTCTCTCTCTCTCACACACACACACACACGAAAGAGAGAGAGAGAGAGATGGGGAGCAGAAAAAAAGAAAAGGAAAGCTTTGTGGCACCTTTTGTGGTGGGGCATGGGCATGGATCAAGAGATTTCATGATCCTGGCAGATGAACATTTCACGCATGCTGCAATCCAGCTGCACTTCTCTCTCTCTCTCTCTCTCTCTCTCTCTCTCTCACACACACACGAGAGAGAGAGAGAGAGAGAGAGAGAGAGAGAGAGAGAGAGATGGGGGCAGAAAAAAAGATGAAAGCTTTGTGGCACCTTTTGTGGTGTGGCATGGGCACGGATCAAGAGATTTCATGATCCTGGCAGATGAACACTTCACACATGCTGCAATCCAGCTGCCCTTCTCTCTCTCTCTCTCTCTCTCTCTCTCTCTCACACACACACACACACACACACACACACACGAGAGAGAGATGGGGGGGCAGAAAAAAAGAAAAGGAAAGCTTTGTGGCACCTTTTGTGGTGGGGCATGGGCATGGATCAAGAGATTTCATGATCCTGGCAGATGAACATTTCACGCATGCTGCAATCCAGCTGCACTTCTCTCTCTCTCTCTCTCTCTCTCTCTCTCACACACACACACACACACACACACACACACGAGAGAGAGAGAGAGAGAGAGAGATGGGGGCAGAAAAAAAGATGAAAGCTTTGTGGCACCTTTTGTGGTGTGGCATGGGCACGGATCAAGAGATTTCATGATCCTGGCAGATGAACACTTCACACATGCTGCAATCCAGCTGCCCTTCTCTCTCTCTCTCTCTCTCTCTCTCTCTCTCTCTCTCTCTCTCTCTCACACACACACACACACATGCACACACACACACACACACACACGAGAGAGAGAGAGAGAGAGAGAGAGAGAGAGATGGGGGGCAGAAAAAAAGAAAAGGAAAGCTTTGTGGCCCCTTTTGTGGTGGGGCATGGGCACGGATCGAGAGATTTCATGATCCTGACAGATGAACATTTCACACATGCTGCAATCCAGCTGCCCTTATGTTCCCCAAACATCCATGAATCTTGAAAATGCAGTTAAGGTTTTACCTCAAAGTGTGTGTTGCCATTCGTGGGGTCTGTTGCCGCTGTACTGCCATAGGAGCCACCCAGTTGGCCTTTACAGACCTCAGATTAAGGCAACTGGTGCTGCATAAATGTCTTTAAGTACAGTACTGTATCTGATTCCGGATATTAGCTATCCTCATGGTGATCATTCATGAAGATTGTCCTGGGAACTAGTGGCCTTCCATTTGCCTTCCACATTGCAGTGTGACACCAGTTCCACGCTCCACATTAGAGAGAAGTAGCAGTAGATGCCTAGAGAACTAAGCAAGAGAATGATTCTCAACATCCTCTGAACGGATATGCAAGCTCGGATCCAGGAAGAGCGTTATGGCAAGAACAAACATTCTTGAGGGTATACAAGAGCAAAACCAAATTAGAAGATGGAGGAAGGAGCTCACTGGATGAGGAACAACATTAAAGAAGGATATACCTGAGCAACCCAACCTCCCTTACATCACTTGGATGACCCTGAATAGCCTGAGGGTTGGACTGCCTGAATGCAAACAAACATGCTCAAATCCTGAGTCGGGTTCGCCTGAGTGGGCGGCGAATAAATGTGAATATTAAATTAAATTAAAAATTAAATTAAGTGGGGGCTGCTGGCAGACAACAACATGTGTGAATGTGGAGAGATGCAGAATCTGGCTCATTTACTGGTCTGCCAACTACTGCCAGAAACCTGCATTGATGAGGACTTAAGTTTGATCAATGACAAAGTCAAGAAAGTGGCTTCATTTTGGCAATCCAGGGTTTGATTGGGACATAAAAGAAGAACTAGTTCCAGGAGTCATATTCTAGTCTTGAGTTCTTTTGGCACACAAAGTTCTCAACAGCACCAGATCAGTATTGATGAAGCTGCTGCCCTCCATCAAGATGGATTCAAGTGTGATTTAATCCATTTAGGGATGATCACCCTCCCTGTGGACTTTGCTACCCAAGGTAAACTGCCACTTGATGATCCTCACTGAGTCACTGGCAGTATTGTCTATTACCATAGCAGGATAACCTTGCCAGACTCTGCTACATAAACTAGCAATCTTTAAAGTAACAGCCACAAACCTTTCCACAACCCTGGGTTGCTGTGTGGCATGATCATTTCAGCAAAATCAGAGAAAGATGATGTGGCGCCAGCCCACCCACATTTATGACAGCCGTGAATGTGTTTTACGGCAGCATTTACAGCAGGGGGACCACCAGTCCAGCCCACTCAGCTGTCTGGCCCACAGCTTGAAAATATTGAGAACCCCTGCTCTAAGCAGTCAGAGGAGCTGAAATGAAAAAAAAGCATAAATATTAAAAATTATCTAAACAATAGATGGTAACAAACAGCAACTATGTCTACTGGCCAGAAAAGGACAAAGGCTTTTCACCCCACACTGTATATGTTAATCAGTTTATCAATGTAGCAATGCCTGTTCTTCCACAAACTGCTGTTTGTGAATGACAATGTTAAGATGATGATCATAGTTTGTATCTTTTTCATTTCAAATTCACTAAAACCTGCTGATTACAGTTCCCTTTGCCACCCACCTAAGGGAACATACTGTGTAGCTGAGAAAGTGGGTTGTGGTCCAAAAAACATTATTTTATGCCAAATATAAAAATTCTTAGTCTTTATGGTGCTGTAAGAATCTTTGTGTCTGATTTGGTCTTCAGTCTTCATCTACTTCCATAAGCCAATTGTCTTTAAAAATAATAATTCCATTATATATTGACCTTTTCTTATAGGATGTGTGCTTTGATCTCTTTTAACATCTATCTTTTTCTGCCTAGAAAATCCCTTTGTGAGATGGGGTGACAAACCTATACCCAGCACATCAAACTTGGCTGCACCAAGGGATTTAATTAACAACAGTATGAGAACAGTAGTTTTATTTTCAGTCTTTCTCCTACAGCTCCCTCTCTCCACAATATATGCTGCAACCTGGTCAATGTTTTCAGATAACCTCTGCCACAATCTCTTTCCAAATAGTTTCCACCAGCTGAAAGACCATTAAAATCTAAATGTACAGTATGAGATTCCTTGCCCACAGGTGATATCATTTTACTCTGATTCCAGGACCTGGACAGACTGTTTGTCTGCATAGAGAAAAGGGAGTACTGTACACACCTTTGTTATGCTGAATTTGTAATATCGTCTTGCCTTGTCAACTCTTTGCATTCAAGGACAATGGGTATGACATCTGGCTCAAACTTTTTCAACTACACTCGAACTCGAGATAAGAATGGCTCAACTTAAGAAAAACCTGAGATACATCTGGAAATCACAGAAAAAATCAGGTTCGAGATACGAATTTTTAATAGGATTTTTTGAGATAAGAAATTCAATGCATTCCTATGGGAAATTGCATTCAATGCATTCCTATGGGAAATTCAAAGTAAGAATTTTTGAGATACAACCAACCTCGAGGAATGAGTTAAATTCGTATGTAGAATTTTGACAGTATCTACTTTCTCTTTACCTCCAAATTATAAATCATCTTTGCCTGATGAAGAATTCTGCAGAACTCAAAAGCTCACCTTTTTAAAAATAACTTATTTGGTGATTTAACAAAGGTATTTCTTAGCTTAGAATATTGTTTAACCATCAGAAGGCCACCTGGTCTTCAGTACAAAAGTTGTATAATGCTACATTTCAGGTTGTATAACTCCAAAGCAGCCCTTAGTAATTAGAAAACTAGACATTCCAACAATATATTTGAAATAGTAAAGAAACATTGAATTCTTACACAACCTCCACCGGACCCCCAAAATTAGAATGAATAATTTTTCCTACTTGCATTTGTGCATATAGGTGGCAAAGTTTCACAGAAATAAAATAGAATAGAGAAATTGACATTTTAAACATTTCTCTTTCTAAATGTCACTCCATGATTGACCAAACTGAGTCAATATAGCAGACATTAAAACTGCAATCCAACATCCTTGGGAATCAGCCCCATGGAACTCAATGCAATTTTCTTTTGAGTAGATAAGAAAGACTATATTGCATAACTTTAAAAACAGAAAGAAGAATAAGTGGAGATGTTAAGTTTCTTAAGTGCTAATCAGCTGTTGTTAAATTGTATTTCTGGATGTCTTTCTGTAAATCCCACTATACCGTTTTACCCATTCTTTAGGCAGATGCAATTTGCATAATTAGACTTTGAAAATAATCACTATACATTTGCTAACTTTTTGAGAGAAAATGAAGCATTAGATTTTAAGTAGCTAGAGATTCATACAAAGAAAGGATTATTTGAGAACAACATGCATTACAAACCTTGACATGACTGGATTTCAGACACAGAACATTATACAGGTACTATTCAATGGCAGGAAGCTGAAACAAAGCCCAAATGTGTGTTGCAATCTGTGTTGAAGTCCTTATAAAAATGCTCAAGACATATAATTTGTGAAACTCTGGTATTAGCTTTGGAGGTTCATCTTTCATCAGAAGGAGTCTGTGGTTTTGTTTTGTTTATTTGATTGGACAAAAGGTAGAATAGGCCATGCTTGCTTCACATAAAATACAAGTTAGAAAACTTTTTGTAATAAACAATGTTGCTGTTTACTCAAGTTGCCCATAGATACTCATTACATTTTTCATGTGTTCTTCTGCTCTATTATGTCTACAGGTGTTCTTTGCCTACATTTTTACTTAATTGTTTGTCAGCATCATTCAGATCTCGTTATTGGGAATAGAACAGTAAAAGGCCTGTAGAATTGTACATATTTCATAAACTAGGGGCTGTGGTGGCTCAGTGGTTGAGAAGCTCACCTTGTCAGCTGGAAGGCTGGCAATTGGGCAGTTCGAGAGCCGGGTACTGCATGACAGATTGAGCACCTGTCTCTGTTCCAGTTCTTGGGGACATGAAAGGAACCTCAACCCAGAATAGTTTCTGACATAAAATTATTATTATTATAAACTAATAATATTGCTTTCCAGTTCTGCTCATCATTATCCTGCATCCAACTGCTATTCCCAAGTGGAATCATTAGGTTAACTGGTGAATAGTAAGCCAATTCTTTGGTGAAACATATTGTTTAAAATCCTGTAGTTTAATGTATTAAATTGCTCTAGATTGGGCCCATTGAATCAGTGGGGATTATCCGAGTCAACTCTTCCATAAGTTTCTTTGATCAACAGTGGGTCTACTCTGTGATTTACTAGGCTTTATTGATTCAGGACTGCAGTGGCTCAAGTGCCTAAGACGCTGACTGGGAGGCGGAAGGTCAGCGGTTCGATTCCCAAGTACTGCAGGATAGAATGAGCTCCCGTCTTTGTCCCAGCTTCTGCCAACCTAGCAGTTTGAAAGCAAGACATTGCAAGTAGATCAATAGGGACCACTTCGGTGGGAAGGTAACAGCGTTCCATGTGCTTCGGTGTCTAGTCATGCCTGCCACATGACCACGGAAACGTCTGCAGCAGCAGACAACGCTGGCTCTTAGGCCTTGAAACAGAGATGAGCACTGCACCCTAGAGCCGGATACAACTGGCTTTCAAGCAAGGGAAACATTTACCTTTACCTATTGATTCAGTGGATTCCTCTAGTTGAGATCCATTTAGATTTGGGCTATGACACATCTAGTTATCTGCCAAGAGATGGTGTTGGATTGGATGTACAATTTGACTATGAAAATAGAAAGACTGCTTTCTGATAAGAAAGATTGGATTAGGAGATTGGTTTCATTAATTTCCTCCTCTCCCTGCAGCCACATAATCCCTCTGACAATGTGATCCATAGTTTCAGGGTTTACAGGGAGAGGGTGGTAGGGCTAAGAATTGTATTTGGAAAGGCAAATTAGTTTTAAAAATATGTCTTTTTCTCGACTACTGAAGGTATTCTGAGGAGAAACTAGATCAGACAATTCCATCATCATGAGGGGAGAGGGAAATGCTACAGATCCATTACAAAGTGTCTTAGATGCATGGTTAGTGTCCATCATTATTTTAGTTTTGGGATAGATACTGTATTTACTTTCTTACAATACTATGAAAGACAGATCTCTGGAGGCTTCTACAAGGGGATTGTGCTGTTGCATTCTTTTCAACATCTCCAAGAATTTACAAACCTCAGTAAACCAATGTGGGTTACAGAAATGTTGCTGAAATGTTTTATTCACTGATGTTTTAAGCCTCCATAGTCCAAAACTTCTGGTCAAGGAATCTAAAGAACAAATACAAAATGTGGCAGCTAGTTCTCTGCCCCAGAATCAATTAGATCATGACATTTTGGAGGTTTGAATTTTCTTCTCCTGCCGTATATAATCACCATGTGAGGAAATATAACGTTTCTTGCCCTAGATTGCATAGAGGACTAGCATAGGTTGTCTGGCAATGCTGGGCTCTTATAAACTGTGATCAGCTTTTTTGGTTTTTTTGTGGATTTAAAAAAGAACAAAGGATGATATAATTGTTTCATATTGTTTTTTTAACCAAATAACGTTTTAGTTTGTGGTTTTTTTTTGTTAATAGTTGTACTGTAGGTAATATTTTTAAAAATGTGAAAGTACATGTTTTTTACATTCAATGTTTTTAAACTGTGTTTAGATGTTTTGGGTTTTTATTTGAGTTAAAACATAACAGAATGTTATAAATCTTTTTATTTTATTTATTTCACATATGTTTGTGATTTGTGTAAACTTTTTGATTTATTGCTATGTTTTTGACTTGTTTTTACTCTTGTGGCCTCTAAGTGAGGCTGTTGTGTGTTTTTGAGTAGTTTTTACTATTCTGCCCTATAAGTGGGGATGCTAGGGGTTTTGGTTTCATTTCATGTGTTTTTTCTCTCCTGGCCTCTGGGTGGGGCTTCTTCCAGTAAGTAGTCTCTTTGTTTCTTCATTTCTGTTCCGGTCATCATGGAGGGAGGACGTGCTGGTGAGTTGTCTGGTTTTCTTTCTTCTGGTCTTTTTCTTTGTTTTGTTTTTGTGGTGGTGGGATGGGAGGTGTTTCTGTTTGTTCTTTTTTGTCTTGGTTGAGTTTTAGGTTTGTGTAATTGGTTTGGTTATTTCTGGTTTTGTTTAACTTTTCTTATTTCATTGTTATTTATTTTTGTAATTAGTTGTTGTTTGTGTAATTTGTGGGTTTTTTCATGTTGTAGTTAGGTGTTTTGTATGTGGTTTTGTGGATGTTTTTGTTTGTGCATTTTGTGGTTTACTTTTTTGTTTATTAATGGTTTTTTAATTATTGATTTATTTTTGTTTTATTATTTTTTATTAATTTTAGTGTTTGTTTTTGGTGTTTACTTTTGTAGATGGCAAAAACCGTTTGAAATAGTGACTGTTTTATCTCAAAAATGGTATGGAATAAAGTGTATCCGGCTTTGTAAAGAGTTGATGTAGTTTATTCTTCTTCACAAACATTGTTCATAATTCTTGATAACCAAAATAATTCCATTTTTATAATTGTTGATAACGAAAATAATTCCTCTATGGGTAAGAATAAACGATACACTGAAACAGCTATGATTTTCTCTTGATAACAAAATTGATTCCTCTATGGGTAAGTATGAATGATTCACTAATACAGCTATAATTTTCAAAGTTGATACCAGTTATTTCGACTTTTCGAATAACTTTTTCTTCTTCAGGAAATCTGCACACAAACATAATTGTACATAAACATAATAAGTAGCATGACAAAGTAATAGAGAGAACTGTTACACATGAATATATATCTCTGCTATGCATCTAATATGTAGCTACAATACTATATGAAGAAAGGCAAAAGCTTACCAATGTGTAAAAAGGTCTCTTAACGTCGCGTCCTTGCCTCCGCTCATTCTATTAGGTGCATATGGACGTTGATAATGAATGTGAAGCAGCTGCCTTTATGCTAGTGAAAAGTAGCTCACGTGTAACCAATTGTTGTAAGCTCCTGAAACCACCTACTGTAGCTGCAAAAACTTATGACCTAGAGTGTTGCCTATAGAAACGCTGCAAGATCGTGCTCCTGATTTAATCCTTTTGGATACATGGTATCAAAGAGGTGGATAAAAAATGCTTCACGCTGTCTTAATCTTTTGTTAATATTGCACCTCTCGAATAGCGTTGATCTGACCATTTATAACGCTACAAAACGGAAATCCCTGTCTGAGTGGCATTTTTCCATATAGTGAGATACTAATGGTACATCTGTCACCTGGTGTCTGATTTTGGACCTGTGTTCCGAAATCCGCTGCCTCAGTGGCTGACTGGTAAGTCCCACATAATGTATCTGGCAGGGGCATTCCCACATATAAATCACGCATCTTCTGGCACAACTGGTGAGGGATCTCAAGCTGAAAGTTAATTTACTTTTATTTATTTGTTTTTATCTGTTTTTACCCAATGTTGTGAACCGCCCGGAGTCAGCTTTGGCTGAGTGGGCGGTATAAAAATTTAACAATAAATAAATAAATAAATAATTCTTTGGAATATAAATATCTTTAGTTTCCCAGCAAAACTGACACACTATACATGCATGACACTTGTGAGTCCTGTTGGAAACATTTTATCATTAATAATGGTCCTGGCAGTATGGTCTGAACGTACGAGAATATTACTAATAGATTTGGACCTTCTGAAGCCAATCATCGGTTTCTCGTTACACCCGGGGAGGTGACTGACCAAATGCCAGTGTTTATAAATGATGTTCTTTATTTGATTGGCTGCTGGTGAAAACTCAAAGGTGCACCTGATAAAATTACCCCCTCCCAGTTGTTTCCTTTTTAGCAACCGCTTTCTGGGTGTGTCCCTTACTTTCTGAAGAGCTGTGTTAACCACGTGCGTGGGGTAACCTCTATTTTTAAGTTTTTTCTGGATGACCAGGGCGGATTTATTGAAGTCCACGGACTCCGTGGAATTTCTCTTGGCATGGGCAAAAAGGCCAAATGGAATGTTGTTTCTAACAAAGGCTGGATGATAAGAAGAGTATTCTAAGTACGGGTTCCTATCCGTTGGTTTCCTATATAGCCTAACCGCTATTCTTCTAGACTCAGAAATGTAAACCTCGACATCCAAAAATGGAATGGAGGTGGTATCAAAGTGAGGAGTGAACTTTAAATTACTGTCAATGGAGTTAATCCATTGTACAAATTCAGTAACAATGTCCTGAGAATCGAGAATGAAAAATAGGTCATCTATAAATCTGCCATAGTGGATAATGTGCGACAGAAAAGGATTGGAGGCTTGATTATACATGTGTTGGCTTTCAAAATTGTTCAAATACATATTAGCCACTGAGGGGGCCAGGGGGATCCCCATGGCCATGCCCTTAATCTGCATGTAATAGGACTTTTCAAATCTAAAATAGTTATGTTCGAATATTATGTCCAATAATAGAAAGTATTTCAAACGGTTTTTGCCATCTGTTGAGTACCACACCGTTTGCGCCCATTACTCCTGGTTTACTTTTGTAGAACAGGCTGCCTGTGGGTTTCTCTTTTCCCCATTGCTGCTTCAAATTTTGGTTTCAATGCAGCAATGGGGGAAAGGAGGAGGAGGCAGTTACCCCGTTCTTCTCCCGGGAAGGTTTGTTAGGTAGGTTGGAGGAGAAGGAGGAGGCAAAGAAGAGCTTTCTCTGCCTAATTATGGTTCTCTCCTTTTTCTCCTGGTTTACCTAACCGGAAATGGGCAGGCAGCGATCTGTAAGGGGTGGGGCTCTTCCTTGTGGATTGCTGGCTGCTGCTTTTGTATTCGGAAGTACAAAGGCATTAGCCAGTCATCCGCCATGGAGGGTGCTTCCCCTAACAAACTGCTGCCTGTTTTGGGGTTTTTGTTTTTTCCACCCCAGCTCAACTGTCCTTGAGGCCAACGGTGGTCTCGCCGTGTCTTTGGTGGGGTAGCGTGGAGGAGAAGGAGTCCCTCTTCTCTCCATTGCTCCGGGAAAGAAGGCCGGCGGGTGTCTCGCAGTGGAGTTTTGTGGCTTGTTTGTTTTACGTGGCTGTGAGGCGCTGCATCTGCCTGCTGGGGACTTGCGCTCCCGTTGCATTTTGTATTTTTATTTTTCACGCGCCGGCTTTCTCAGTGTTCTATGTGCTCACAGCGTGCAGGATGCTGAGGCTTGTAGTTTTGCATTTGTGGTTTCCGTTTGTGCAGCAGTTTTTTTTCCTGTGGCTCAATTTTGATTGGCCGCGGCACGTCTCACAATGTTCTTTTTGTTCACGCCTCTCAGCCTGAATGGCTGCGACACGGCATGGCTCAAAGAATGTTGGGAATTGAAGTTTTTTTCTTTGTTTGCGTTCGTGGGGCTCTTGCCCCACTGGCATGTTTTTCAACCATTTAGTGACCTCCGTACCGGGTTCGGGTGAGTGCAGGAGGCTCAGTATGGGATAGGATGGACGGGGGCAGAACATATAGCAAGTTCCAACGGTTAACCCTTGGATTTATAGTTATAGATGGCTACATTCCTGCACTTCTGAATGTATTTTACTTTGAATGATCAGTTGTAAAAAAATCTTATTTTCATTTTTCATTACACAGTCAAAATATTCTGGCTTTCTTCATTTGGAGCCTGTTATGATTTCTTGGTTTTTAAAAAAAATTCATTTGTTTTAATATTTCTTAATAAGTCAGTCTCTTGATCAAAGAATTTCTTAGTATCCTTTGATAAAATCAACATTTTAAATGCTTATCTTCTTTTTGCATAGTTACTGTACATCTGTTAAAGCTTATGATTCCATTCTGTACAAGAAAGCCAGGAATGTATTGCACTTTGCACTGCATATTTTAAAAGCCAATATTCAATTTTTGGTGCCCAGTACATCATCGACTTAACACTGTTTCAGCATCAGTGGTTAAGTAAGAAATAATCTATTTGGTTCCTTATAATAGTGTTGTTAGTGTCATTTTGCAGAGATTTCTATCTATTTATAGATATACAGTAGTCTCCTTGACACTATTGTGCTGTTGGTTACTAGAGAGTTCCTTTCACAAAACTGTTTGTTCTCATTTGTTTTCCCTATTCATTTCATGTTCCTAGTCTGTATTTTCTATCAAATCTTCATTGGTTCCTTTCCCTGACTGACCATTAAAATGTCGATTATTAAATTTAGGCATTGCATCTTTGTAATATTTTATTAAAGCTTCAAATTCTTCATTGACTTTTTTCTAAACTTTCTTCATTTTATAACTAGGGCTAGTGATAAAATGAAAAGAATCACCAACAGTTAGAGTTGTGGAGTAAGTGAAACTGGATCCAGCAAACTGTAAGCACATACTGGGCATCCCATGTTTTACTGAGCAGCAGCAAGACACAACTCCATTAGGGAGCTGTATTTATAGTAACCTAGTAAGATATACATGCAGCTGCTAGTTTTCTCAATACTCATATCAGGGAGTGCTCATTTAACAAAAGAGGAATCCCATTGACATCAAAATCATACAATATATACATACACATATATACATATACACACACACCTATACATACACCTATATACATAAACCTATATACACATACACATACACATATACATAAAGCTCACTTGAGACTCATATCCATTCAGAGGATGTTGAGGGTCATTATTTTGTTAGCTCTCAGTGTCCACTGCTACTTCTAGCTTTATATTAGGTGGAGCAATACCAACAAGATGATATATTTTTTCAAGTGGTATAGGTATGAGGCATCTTTTCATTATGTGCATTGTTTCATTAACAGCAAAATCAACTTGTTTCACGTGTGCGTACTCTGCTGCAGAGACTTTCCAGGCCAAAGCTGATGTACACAACGTGGATGATTGAGCTCCCCATGTATAGTTTACCAACTTCCTGATTATATTGTTCTTTTTACTGACTTTCACTTTGGTATTCAAGACAGTGCTGCTTAAAAGAGAGCATCCTGTCAAGTGTCATGCAGAGGTATTTTGGTGTTGAACAACTTTGATGGAGTTAACAGGGAGGGGTGCATACCACACCATTATTAAGGAAATATCTATTACATATCCCCACTTACAATACATTTCACAAAGCCATCCTTTGCAGGCGCACCCCCCAATAACGGACTCAGACACCATTGAAAGTGGATAACGGCATTGGGCCACATTTATTGATTCATGCCCTAGTCCGAATTATAAATTTATATTGGTAAAACGACCAATCATAATTCTTAAGGCAAGCAGGCCGAAGTAACACTGGTAAGGTACCACCCAAAATTGCCAACGGCAATTGGTTACAATGTATCCATTTGTATCAATTTGTTTGTTGACAACAAACAAATTGTTGACCGTAGTCAATATCTAACTCATGACCCCACCCTCTGACTCATATCCGTGAAATCACGGGGTGATGCATGCTGGCTAGCTATCGCCATCACCCCGTCGCCTGGTTCGTCGTTGACCGGACAACGTTTAACTAATTTATTCCTATCTAGTGTTGTCCAGTCAATTGCGAACCTGCCGGATACCTGTGGGTCATAACTGTTTACCTTACCAGTGCTACCCGCCCATGTGACCAAAGTCAACAGTAGTCGTAGAAGAACCCCTATATCAAACCATAGCAACAGTGTGGGATGGGCAAAAAAGCCAGGACCCGGAAGCCAATGTGGGTCCCAACCAAAAATTCCCACCCGGCCCCGAAGTGACCAGAATATCACACTGTTAACTAGGGAGGGGGTGGAGGGGAAAAAACTTCTCCGCTCCGTCGCTTAGCTAAAATGGCAGCTCGGCTGCCTCGTGGCCACCCCTTTTATAAGGGAGCTGGCCACGCCCTAAACTACCCGG
The DNA here is from genome assembly GCA_035047305.1 of Bradypodion pumilum. Classification (NCBI taxonomy): domain Eukaryota; kingdom Metazoa; phylum Chordata; class Lepidosauria; order Squamata; family Chamaeleonidae; genus Bradypodion; species Bradypodion pumilum. The sequence goes on along the minus strand of JAWDJD010000001.1, from coordinate 173,024,488 downwards.
ATCATTCGTCCTGGGGGGGGGGGGCCCGCAAAGAGCGCGGCGGCCATTTTGGCGCCGCGCTTGCATTGCAGGCGCACCCCCCAATAACGGACTCAGACACCATTGAAAGTGGATAACGGCATTGGGCCACATTTATTGATTCATGCCCTAGTCCGAATTATAAATTTATATTGGTAAAACGACCAATCATAATTCATAAGGCAAGCAGGCCGAAGTAACACTGGTAAGGTACCACCCAAAATTGCCAACGGCAATTGGTTACAATGTATCCGTTTGTATCAATTTGTTTGTTGACAACAAACAAATTGTTGGCCGTAGTCAATATCTAACTCATGACCCCACCCTCTGACTCGTATCCGTGAAATCACGGGGTGATGCATGCTGGCTAGCTATCGCCATCACCCCGTCGCCTGGTTCGTCGTTGACCGGACAACGTTTAACTAATTTATTCCTATCTAGTGTTGTCCAGTCAATTGCGAACCTGCCGGATACCTGTGGGTCATAACTGTTTACCTTACCAGTGCTACCTGCCACACGGAGGGGCTTCAAAGAAGGCCTGACGCCCCCCCCCCCAGACCGTCAGCTCGGTCAACAGGCCTGCTCGCCAATCACCCAACAGGAGATCCATACCTCCTCGCGACAGATGGACCCCATCCCCTGCATACAAATCATAATTTTCTAGGACAATAGCGGGGTGACGACTGACCCGTCCCCAAGCCTTGTCGGCAAGGAACCGCGCCACCGCCCTATTGACCGCGCGCCTAGCGCGGTCAAGGGCCATGAGGTCAACTCCTCCTCTGTAAGAATGGCGCGGGACCATGTCCGACCACACCAGGGTTGCGGGAGGCCAGACGTAGTGCAAGTAGGCGAGGTCCTCGCAAATCGCATGCTTGAGCGACAAGCTGGTGACCTGACCCAAATCGTTGCCCCCCAGGTGCATGATGAGAATGTCAGGCGGGGCAGCACTTCTGCCTGAAAAAAGAAAAGGCAGCAGCTCCCGCCATAACATCCCAGGCTTACCATGCCATGTGAGACTGGCGTGTTCACCCAGTCCCAGTCGGGGTCCCCACTCTGTCGCCGCAGCGTAACGCGCTGCCCTTTGCACGTAGCTGTGGCCCACCAGCCATACTGTCACCGGTGTAATACGACACCCAGGGTCTGTAAAAAAAATTGAGGAAAAAAGGAAGGTAAGGTGACTGAATTGGTACTCACGGCGGAAGTGGGCACACATAAAACTGAAAACATTGTGAACCCCACCTCCCCATGCTGCGTATGTCAGCCCCGGAGTACCCAAAAGCAGCTGCTGTAGAGGCTGCCCCAATACGGAATGAATGTGTGCCATAACGGGCACCTGGTAGGCCCACCCTGGCGAGGGCTCTGCCTGTCACCTTCCAAAACTGAAATTTAGTAAGGGGAGACCCATCTTGGTGACAGAAAAACGGGCCATGGTGCGTGCCACGCAGTGCAAGAAACTCCTGTAGGGCACCAACCGGACAGATGTCTGCCAAAGAACACCGTAGCAGTCTTACACCACTGCCTGCGCCCTGCTGATCAGTCTTAGAGGAGCGTATCCTCAACTGGGCCCAGTCTTTGGCAACATAGACATCTTCGAGTTCCAGTGCCCTACAACTTGCATCCGCCTTAGACAGCATCACAAGTTCGCTGATGCGGAGCGCTCCAAAAAATGCCACCGTTGTGGCTGCATGAAAAAGGGCTGCCTCATAATGATCCAAACAGAGGCCTGGCCAGCCCCGGGCCAACTGGGTAAGAACCCCTGGGGAAATAGGGTGCCAGTCGTCCGGGCAACGCCCGCGCTCACGCACCCACCCCTCCAACACATGTCTCACACGGAAGTCAGAGGTGCTGTCCACACTACCCCTCACCTTGGCCATGAAAGCCAGCGCCGAGAGCTTGGATGCTATGGTGCGAGGTGCGAGGCCCTGGGAATGCAGGTGAACCATGAACCGCAGAACATGATCCACCGGGATAGGCCAGGTCTCTGGCAGGTGAAATTGGGCAGAAAATGCCCTATAAGAATTAAAAGCTTGTTGATACGCCTTACGCGTGCGGGGCGCCAGTGACAGGCCGATCGCCCGGTTCACCTCTCCCTGCCAATGGTCCATATCTCGTCCGGGAGTGGCGAGGGAAATTCCTCCGCATCCGGGGCCAAGGCACGGAACCGGGAGATCTGCAGGCGGGACAAAGCGTCGGCAATATCATTATTAACCCCTGGGACGTGCCTAGCCCTGAACAAAACGTTGAGGCGCAGGCAGCGCAGCACAAACTGGCGCACTAGGTCCATAACCCTGGGTGATTTGGAAGTCTGTGCATTGACAATGTGGACAACAGCAGCGTTGTCACACCAGAAATGCACGACCGAGTTGGCCCATTCCTCGCCCCACAGCATCAAAGCCCCCAGGATAGGAAAAAATTCAAGGTATGTGAGATCACGCAGGCAACCAGTGCCTACCCATGCCGGTGGCCACCCACCATAGGCCCACTTCCCATTGAAGTACATCCCGTAACCCAGGGATCCTGAGGCATCAGACTGGATCTGAAAATTTGGGGAAGCCAGGAGGTCAGACCTCCAAAATGAGACCCCATTGAACTCCCTCAGGAACTGTAACCAGACGAACATGTCTGCCCTGATACCCCGGGTAATCCTGACTCTATGGTGGGGCCTGGATAACCCTGCCATGGCGTCACATAAGCGCCGAGCAAAAGCCCTGCCCGGTGCGACCACCCTGCAGGCAAAATTGAGGTGACCATGTAACACTTGTAGTTCCCTCAGCGATGCCTTGCGTTTGGCCAGCAAATCCGAGATGAGGGCCACTAACCGGGACACCTTATCCCCCGGTAACCTAGAAGCCTGCGCTACTGTGTCGATCTCCACCCCCAGGAATACTAGCTTGTTAGATGGCCCCCCGGTCTTTTCGGGCGCTAAAGGGACACCGAGTTCCTCCATTAGCGTCTGAAATGTGTTGAGGAGACGTGTGCACGTGTCCCAGCCCCGTTCACCCCCGAATAAAAAGTCATCCAGGTAATGGGCTACAGACCGGGACCCTGACCTGCGGACGAAAGCCCACTCTAGGAAGGTACTGAAACGCTCGAAAGCCGAGCATGATATGGAACAGCCAAAAGGCATGGCCTTATCAAAATAATATTCGCCCCGGAATTTGAAACCCAGCAATTCAAAGTCGCCCGGGTGCACTGGCAAGAGGCGAAAAGCCGACTTAATGTCGCACTTAGCCAGCAGTGCACCCGGGCCACATGAACGCACCATGCGCAGCGCGTGGTCAAAAGACGTATACCTGACTGAGCAAAGGTCATCAGGGATAGCATCATTGACCGATCGGCCGGCTGGGTAAGACAAATGATGAATAAGGCGAAATTCGTCTAGCGACTTTTTGGGAACTAAGCCCAGGGGCGATACCTTAAGATTGGGGAACGGGGTGCAGGGAAAGGGCCAGCGACCCTGCCCGCATCAACCTCCTTCCTAATGCTGGCAGCAGCCACCTCCTCCCTTCCCCTAAGAGATAAAAGATTGGGGGCATCCTGAGGGGACCTATCACCCATGAAAGGGATACGGAACCCTTGCTGGAAGCCTTGAAGGAGAGACTCCGCATCCTCCCTCTTCGAGTACGATGTGAGCCAACGCTCCAACATACGCACATTAATTGGGGAGGGGGCCTTTTGGTACACTACCTCCATCTGCGGCAGTCTTGCCAGCCCACTGCCCGCCCTTCCCTCTGCCACGCGTCCCTCCAGGCCTGGGACAAGCAGAGGCTGCGTGGGGGCCCGCACAGGTGGGACACTCATGCCTGTACTTGCAATTTTTCCTATTGCAGGAACCATTGGACGAGAAAGTCCAGCACAGCAGGCGGGCTGGAACCCCCTGCCCCGCCACCTGGCGGGGAACCTGAGCTGGAGCCGCTCTCTGGACCGCATGTCCGCAATGGTATCTCTCCCCTGGCGCGGGGCGCGTGGGCGTCATGTACAGAAGCCAAAGCCTCTGGCATGGCTCGTCCCACCTCATCTCGGGGTGCAGGGGAATCCGCATCCGAAATTCCTCGTCGTAAGCCAACCACGAGGGGCCCGGGAAATCGACCATCGCCCAATAGATGTTGTCCAAATATTGGACCATCGGAATAGCCAAATCCGGCCGCGCTCTCAAGTACACTGCCATGTAGATTAAATAAGCCGGCAGCCAGTTGGCCCATGTACGTGGTGGCTTGCGACGACGTGCCTGCTCCTATCCTTCTCGTCCTGCCCCTCCCTCTCCTCCTTGGTGGGCTCTCTGTTTAAGAGTGAGAAGATATCTACATACTCCCCCCGCCATATCTTTTCTCTGGTGGCTTGTGCTAGGTGGTCACCCAGTGGCAAAGAATATCCCGCCGTTGGCAAGGCCGAAACCGGGACCGCAGACAATGCGGGCATCTGAAAAGGGGCCTGCGCTGGCCCCGCCACCCCCAATACATTCCCGGCAGGGTAGGGAACACCTGCAACCCCAGGGGTCTGGGTAGCAGTTGTCATCGCCGAGTGGGGCGCCGGCGGCTGGGCCACCGCACCACCCGCGCGAGGCCAAGGCCATTGAAAAGCCACCCCCGTAGTGGCAATGTGTGTAGGTGTATTGGCTTGTACTGCATACTCACATGTTGCACCCCCGCAGGCCGCCCCCACTGGGGGTTCCGGCCCACCGGGGGCGTCGGAGCTCACGACCGCCGTAGAGCTCATCATCGGGGCCTGACCCACACCTGCTTGCTGGCCGGGGAGCTGCGAGGCAGTGGCCGAAGTTGCGCCACGCGCCTGCAGCAGCTCGACCCGTCCCGTCGCCTGCTGCTGCCCGACCGACGGCGCCTCGAAACGAACCCCACAAGTAGCCCCAGCATGGCTGGCCCGAGCCAAGGAGGCCTCGAGGGCCGCCACGCGGGCCAGTAAGGCCTCCACGCTAACCTGGGGCCAAGGGCCGGCCGGCCCGCCTGTTAGAGGCGCGGGTACAGGTCCCTGTACCCCAGGACCCGAATAGGGCCATTGTCCCACACCGAAGCCCGGAAGGGTCGGTGCAGGCACCTGCCAAGGCAGGGGGCCACACCACCCCCCGAGGCTAGAAGGCCCCGAGGGGAGCTGCGCCACAACTGCTGCAGGCCCAGGAGAATGGGCAAAGCCAGGAGCGGTGTCCACCGCTTGCGTGCCGCGGGCCGCAGCCCTCCCCGAGCCCATGCTTGGGTCTCCCGCTTCCGTCCAAGGGGTGATCGACCCCATCCCGCCGGTCCCGGCGGGTGCCGGCAAAGGCGGCTGCTGGGGAGGCACCACCGTGGTCCTCCGACCCGGATTGCGCCTCCTACCCGTGCGAGCCGCACTCGAAAGCGCCTTCTTCTTCGGAGGCATCTCACTCAAGGCAAAAGTAAGCCAAAAGAGAAGATTCGCCGCCAAAAAGGCTTCAACTCTAGGTAAGGAGCGACGGAGACACAGGAAAAAAACTTCTCCGCTCCATCGCTTAGCTAAAATGGCAGCTCGGCTGCCTCATGGCCACCCCTTTTATAAGGGAGCTGGCCACGCCCTAAAGTACCCGGATCATTCGTCCTGTGGGGGGGGGCCCGCAAAGAGCGCGGTGGCCATTTTGGCGCCGCACTTGCATTCTCTGGTGTAAGCATCATAGCAATGGAAGGGCTCTTAATGGGATTGTAGGCTGCAATTGTCTGATATTAAAATACCCCCACCCCACAAGTCCTGAAGGTCCCAAAGGCTTCCCCGGTCAAGAAAAATCCCAAAGGAGCCTCAGAACCTGGGTGGGTGAGTGGGGGTGGGATTGAATAGGAAACTTTATTCAGAGATAAAAGTCCTACATGATGACGTTGACAGCTTACACAGGTACAACTTTATACAAGAGAATTTTGGCCAATGTCCTAATACGTCTTTGTAATACATCCATTGCTACTGGAAACTTTCAAAGGCCTTGGTAAGAAAAAATGAGAAAAGCATGCCTATCTGCACTAAACTCTTGTTTTTAACTAAACAAACATTATAAAGAAGGAAAAGATGAAAACATATTGATCAGATCCTTACAATTATACATTTGAAATAACTTTATTTAATATTTCCCTAATCAGTAGAAAATCAAATTGCAATTCTGACCTTGAGAGTTAAATTCTGATTGCCCAGAACAGACCTTGAAAGAGGAGGAAACGGAGGGAAGGAAGAAGAGGTGACACCAGCAGGGTGAAAGTGTGGATTGCCTTGGTCCAAATCTAAATTTATTTTAACTAGCACATAGCCCTGTTGCAATGCCCTAAACAGACTGACTACATGAGGAAAACAATGTTTAAATCAAGACATTATGAAAACAACTGCAGAATAAACAATAATCAACAGCCATACATCTCTACAATCATGGATGCCTTCTGGTCTCCTATCTGTCTGGACAGGGCTGGCAGTATCATTAGGGAGAGGGAAGTGGTTGGCTCAAGTCACATATGTTGGAAGTTGCAGGAGATGGTGGAAGAACGGTGTCACCATGCGTCACCTAACTTTCCCATCACCCCTCCGGTACAGTAGAAACATTCTGTTGCCAAGGTGGAAGCAAAATTCAACTGCCAGTCCAGATGACGTTTCTCTTGTACAGAAAAATATCTTAATCTTGCCTTGTGTTTGGTATAATTGCTGTGTAACATATGTATCAATATAACAGGAAGCTCAATGCACAAAAACAACCCTTTCCACCTATGTTTGATGGTAGAAAAGCAAGGCTGTAGTTAAGGAACCACAGTATTTAAGAAAACCTATCTTCATCTACTTCACAAGGCAGTGGATATCTTAGGAAACACCATGTTCTACATTTAGCTTCAGCTGTATAATTTCTTTTTGCCATCTTCCTAAAACAGTTTTTAAATCTGTTTAGATACCTTTTTTTTTACTCAATCAAGACTAGTAATTCCACGAGTAAAAAAAATCTGTATGCCTGTTGCTTATTTTGCCAACTTTAAGGTTTCAATGTTAACATTTAAAGCTCTGAATGGTTTAGGAAAGGGATTCTCAACCTGTGGCCCACAGGCCAGATGTGGCGCATGGCACCATTTCATGTGGCCCCCTACTGCCTCCATCACACCCAGAAGTGCCATGTGGCGGAGGAAGGATAAAATGGCTGTTGGGCCCCCAAAGCTGTCTGAAGGAGCATGACCCGGCCCCCGGCTTTAAAAGGTTGAGAAATCCTGGTTTAGGACCTCACTACCTCTCAGAGCCCCTCTCCTGAAGAATTTCTACTCATCTTCCCCAGTCCTTGCAGGCATTGGCACTGCAGATAGTTACCAAACTGGCCAGCTTTTCACAACAACCCTACACAATCTCATTTTTGCCAAGATATGTACATGCAGTCACACAGACTAACTTAACTGGAAAACTTGTCAGGCCAGGGACAAGTTTGGGTAGCTGAGAAGAAATAGCTTCAGGTCTCAAAGTGAGCCAAGCCCCTAGGAATACATCACAGGACTATAGCTGTCAAGGATCACATATCAACATTATGTAAGAGACATGAATACCCCAGCCTAAGGGTGTCATCTCACAAGATAGCCCTCCTGATTAGATCACCGTATTTTGTTTTGGTGCTAAAAGCATTGTCTGGAGGTCTGGGAAAGCTAGCAACTTGGGATGGTCTACCAATCTCCTGTTTAGTCAAAAGGCCCATCCTATGGCTGTTGTCCCTGGAGGAGTGAGGTGGGAAGATAATGATAACGACATAGCAGGACACATGCCTAAGAAGCCACCCCATCTTTTTTAATGTGGGCAGTTTTAATGTGGTTAGTTTTTAATAGGTGGGTGGGTATGTTGGGGTTTTAATTGTTTTTAATATGTATGTTTTAATCCTGTTGTGAGCCGCCCTGAGTCGGGTTCGCCTGATTGGGCGGCATAGAAATTTGAGCTATAAAATAAATAAATAAATAAATAAATAAATAAATAAATAAATAAATAAATAAATAAATAAATAAATAAATAAGAGGCCAGATCACATCAGTCAGCCTGGCCAAAACCATATGAAAAGATACAGTAGCCATATTAGAGGTTCTAGGGAAATATGGGGTGGGGGAAGATCTTGAATTAATCTTCTTGCTGTGTTTCTGTCTGATCCCTGACAATAGGCATCCTCAAGGCTTCCCAGATCCAAGAGAGTCTAATAAGATTAAGGAGAGATAACCTTTGTCACCTCTAATCTTATCTTTTGGGAGTATTTTCCCCACACATTGGTGGCTTCCTCTTGAATATATTTCCTTATATGTATTATTGTGATTCTTTCCTAGTTTGCAATTTTTTTTGTACTAAATAAAATTCCCTTTGTGAATAGCACTGTGATGTACCTAGCAGCTTAGTGGTTAAGCCGCAGAACTTGATGACTGGAAGGTCAGCAGTTTGAGACCTGAGTGCTGGACAGGGCCATAGCCAGGATTCTAGATGTGGGTGGGTGAATATTTTTTTCAGGATGGGCAACAATGTCATATATATAAGCAGCCGGGAGTTTGAGGGTGGGCAAACTGCTAACTCAAGGTGGGCGACGCCTGCCCTGGCCACCCCCTGGTTACGGCCCTGGTGCTGGACAATGTAGTGAGCCCCCATCTCTGACCCAGCTCCTGCCAACCTAGCAGTTTGAAAACAAGAAATTGCAAGTAGATAAATAGGTACCGCTTTGGTGGGAAGGTAACAGTGTTCAGTGCACTCCACTGTCTAGTCTTGCCTGCCACACGACCATGGAAACATTCGTAGACACAGACAGCACTGGCTCTTTGGCTGTAAATGGAGATGAGCATCAAATCCTAGAGTTGGATACAACTGGCTTTTGAACAAGGTTAACATTTACCTTTACTATACCCAGCCCAATCTGGGTCAAGACACAGTATTGCCATAGTTCAAAGATCCCTTATGGGCATACCCGTCAAGCGTGGCTCCTGGAAATACGGGAAATTACTGCGCATGCATGGGCGCGCAAGCACAGAACCTATTTGTGCATGCACAGAACCCATTTGTGCATGCACTGAGCACATTTGCACATGCACAGAACCCCTTTGTGATGGGCGCTCATGCACAGTAACCCCTTTCCCTGCCATTCTAAATACGGGATGGTGGCAGGAAAGGGGAGGAACGCGCACCAAAATATGGGAAATCTCGGCCAATACGGGATACTTGACAGGTATGCTTATGGTTGTATCACTGAACATGTGTGAATTTATACATGTGCTCTGACAGCATATCTGGTAACAGGATTGCCATTCTGAGAGAGGTGAAAATAGTTTTGATAAAGAAACATGTTTTCTCAGTGGTGGCTCAGGGTTGTACAATGATTTAGGCCCTGCAATCTGCCAGGCTCCATCCTTTCATGTTTTAAGAAAGCAGTTAAAACATTGCTTTTTGTAGAGTTCTTTAAAGACATTTTCCCTCTGACAGGCTATCTAATAATAGTTTTTAATTGGGTTGTTAATTGCCACCTATTTTTTTGTTATGCTTATTGTTAATGTTGTGCGTTGGGTGGGTTTTTGAGTATTTGGGTTAGTTAAATTGATGGGATTATTGTCTCTATTCCACTGTCCAGCATAGTGTTTGTTACTGGATCAGGTGGTATATGAATACAGTAAAACCCCAACTTACATATGCCTCGTGTTACATAAAATTCAACTTACATAATGAGTTTGTGCTAAAAAACATGTCCCGATTTACACGATTTCCTATGGGTTTGCTTCGAGTTACATGAAGATTCTTTTCCCTGTGGGTTTGCTTTGAGTTACGTAAAAATTCATTTCCCTATGGATTTGATTTACATAAAAAATTTATTTTTTCCTATGGGTTTGCTTTGAGTTACGTAAAAAATATTTTTTCCTATGGGTTTGTTTCCAGTTACATAAAAAATGATTTAAGCAAAAGCCTATGGAATGGACTTTTTTTTCCTAAGTAGGGGTTTTACTGTATAACAAGCAAGCAAGCAAGCAAGCAAGCAAGCAAGCAAGCAAGCAAGCAAGCAAGCAAGCAAGCAAGCAAGCAAGCAAGCAAGCAAGCAGGCAAGCAAGCAAGCAAGCAAGCAAGCAAGCAAACCAGTCCCTTGGCAAAGACTGTGGACTGGGCTTAAGCCTTAGCGAAAACCTAAAGTCAAAACTGAGTACTAGGTCAGGGCCCAAAGATATGGCTGAATGTCAGGGGAAACTGCTCTATAGTTCAATAGCATATGTTGTGTCCTTACTGTTAGCTATTAGCTGTGCCACTTAAGAGTCCATTTATCACCTGCCTTGAACCAAGTGCACTGGCTTCCAATCTGTTTCTGAGTTCAGTTTAAGATCTTAAAAACCCTAATTGGCTATTGGCCTGGACATTGGAAACACCACTGCCTGGTATCTGAGATTTTCAGTGGGGCATAATTTGCATATGACATCAGAGTGAAAAGCAAGATTGCTGAGCACATGAGTCAGAGCATTCTTTGTAGCAGAATCTCGATGGTTGAGATCCCATCCAAGGGATGTCAGTTTGGCTCTGTCCCTGGTGATCTTCTGGTAGGCAGCAAGGTCTGTTTTGTGTCTGAAGCAGGAAGTGAGAAGAGTGGACTGCCCAAAGCAAGATAAAGCTCTAGAGGAAAACAGCAGTTGTTTTAACTTAATAAACCACCTCTTTGTATACTAGGCTGCACCTCAGTTTGATGATCACATAACAGTAGACAAACAAGGCCACAAAAATAAGACAGGCAAGAGACCAGTCAAATTACAGAAGAGAAAAGTACAGAATGAAAATGAAAAAAAAAAATCACAAGCAGTGATTAGAAATTGTTAAAAACAATAAAACATATAAGAAGCAAATTGAGGAACAAAACAGAGGCTTGAGAAGAGGAACATAGTAAGATTCCCCACATGCCAGGTCAATAACTATCAATTTACTAAAAGCCTAGCAGTAAACAGGAACATTATACAACAATGATGAGGAACACTTGATGGACTTCAACTCTCACCATCCTTTCCAGCCTAAGGTTAATGGAAGTAAAGGTTTACCATTGATAGGCCTGTTTGTTTGATTGATTTTATACCACCCATGAAACTAGACACCCATCATCATCATCATCATCATCATCATCATCATCATCATCATCATCATCATCATCATCATCATCATCATCATCATCATCATCATCATCATCGGTTTATTTATATCCCACTTCCCGCAGCCCGAAGGTGACTCGAAGCAGCAGAACAACTGTAGCGATGTCTGGCCGCTAGGGCGGCGTTAGAGCCCGGAGGAGACTGATCAATGACAACACGAGGCAACAGGAGCGAGATCAGATCAGTACTTTATTGGAAAAAGGCAACATCATTTATAGGGAAAAAAGCGCAACGGTGGCAAGCTGTCATCTGACAGGAAAATTACCTCACCCACGTACACGGGTTAATGGGGAACTCCTCAAAGGGGAGTTAATTAACTGGGGCAAACATGGGTTTAGGGACCTCATTGTCTTGGGGATTAGACGGGGGCAAACATCTGCACTGTTTGCACCGGGGATTTTCCTTGGCCAGGAGATGAGTGTTTACCTAATCAGTTACTGGAGTTAGTAATTAGCCTACCTTGCAGAGCCGTCGGTCAGGTCATGTAATTAGGTGAATCAAACCCTATATTTTATTCACCCCCCTTAATTTGTCTGCCCGCAGAGCCCGCGGCTCAAGGAGCGTCCTCCTGAAGCGGCCTCTGCAAGGGCCGTTTCCATGCCCGATGGGCATGGGGAAACCACATTTCCCCTTTCTTATTTATTTAAGAACCTGACCGGCGATCTTGCGTAGGAGCAGCATCAGCTGTTGGTCGGGAATGACGTCACGGGGTTTCCTTCTGCGGCGACACTTCGAGATCAGCGGGGGGATACATTGAGCAAAACAGCAAGCGGCAATGCCTAGTATGACTACCCCCACCACCACCTTGATCACCGTCTGAAGCCACCCCCAGGGGATCCACGACCACATCCATTTCCACAGGGAACTCCACCAAGCCCCCCATGCGGAACCCTCAGTGATCCCCTGGACTATGGTGTGGAGATCAGTGAGCTGACTCTGGATCTTACGGGAGTTGTCAGTAAGATTGAAGCAACACATTCCATGAAAAGATTCGCAACCCAGGTGGTGCAGCAAGAGGAGGTAGTCGATAGCCGCTCGATTGTCAAGAACTGCATGGCGAAGTTCTGCCTGTTCCTGATTGAGGAGCGCTATCGCTGTGGAGGTATGGTTAATGGCTTTGGCCAAACCGCAAGCCAAGCGGCCAATCCTCCGTGCATTGCCGACGGCCAAGCCTGGCACGCCGACAAGGCTGACTGCTAGTGATACATACTCAGCGGGACTCAGTACTCTAAAGCTGCTGTCACAAGAGCTGTCTAACTGGGTTGTGCGTGTGTGCCGTATGAGTGGGGAGACATTTGAAACCTTGGAAACATGTGGAGCATTAGAAACATTTGTGCTTGGGGCAATCATGTCCTTAGTAGGGAGCAACAGTGTCAAATGACTGATACAACACATTGAGTCCGACAGATTCGCAGGAATATAGTTCCATGTGAACTGGTTGCAGGTGAAAAACCACCCTGAAGGTAGGGTGACGTGAGCGTACAGCGAAGTGAGTGTCTCTGGCTTATTACAAGTCCAGTTGCCGCTGCCGGGGTCAAGGCAGCGGCGCCGAGTCTGACCGCCTGAGGTGCAGCCGGTCATTCGGGTGCAAGCAGCGTCCGGGCTGATCGCCACTCGAGGGGTATGGAGAGTGGTGGCGTCAGCCGGCAAGGTTGATGCAAGTCGCAATCCCCCCCAGCGTGCATATGCTGAGAAGGTGGTAGGAGTGTGTGGGCCAAAGAACGCCTTCAACAACCAGTCGCCATCCTTGGTGCGCGCGTCCAGAGTGTGGCACACGGGGATGAGACAGGTGCTGAGGATAGATGCAGAACCAATGTCCTGCTGTAGACAAAAATCGGACTGGTTGACGAGGCCCGCCAACCTTTCCCACAAGTTGTACTGCATTCGTGCGGAAAGATCTTCACCAGGCGGCAAACCGTCGGCCTGGATCGGAGTAGCCTGAACGCCTCCCCCCAAAAGCAGGGTGAGGGTCAGGATGGCGATGATCGCCATGGAGTTGGCATGAATCTGGGCAAAGACTGCTGCTACGAGGTTCTCCGGTGTTGGCTCCTTCTCCTCGCGCTGGAGGGCGTCCTCAGCTTTACTGCAAAGCGCCTTGACCATCCCCCAGGTGATCTTCGGCGCCGCCGGTGGCCGTCTCCTCCGGCGGGTCTTGTCGGTCAGCGTGAGGTCCTCCATTTCCGGGATCGGACTCGGGCCGGCCTGGTTCCACGCCATGCGGTTCCAAGTGAGGCTTGACGCACCGGGCTGGAATCCAAACGACACCTGTAGGAGACATAACTGCAGCATACCCTCTTCCCCAGGTTATGAGCGGCACCGGGCCCCTCCAAGAAGGGTCTGGTGGCACTCGGTACCGGACCATAGGTCGCGGGAGAGCTTCCGAACGGCGGAAATGCTTCTCCTGCGGCGTACAATCCGAAAAAACATTAAGGTGATTGTACGTGAACAATACCTTGTTGAGACACATCTGTGCTTCTCCCTGTGACTTGGGGAGGGCTGGTGGCTCCCCCCTTTCTGTTTGTTTGTCAATATAGGACTTTAGCGTCCGATTGACCCGCTCTACAATCGCTTGCACTGTAGGGAATTCCAAATGTATGCTTGATGTCCCAAGTAGCCATGAAGGCGGCCAACTGCCTGGAACTGTAGGCCGGCGCGTTGTCCGTCTTCACGTGCCGCGGCTTGCCCATCGCCGCAATGCAGGAAAGGAGGTGCTGCTCCACGTGGGAAGCAGCCTCCCCTTTCTGCGCCGTTGCCCAAACGAACTGAGAAAAAGTGTCAATGCAGACGTGCATGTATTGCCATCTGCCGAGCTGTGGCACATGTGTGACGTCCATCTGCCATACCTGATTAGCCTCTGTCCCTCGTGGGTTGACCCCCCACGAGGGCCCCCCCGGTGCTCCTGCGCAATGCTGGCAAGAGCGGACTATACCCTGGGCTTGAGAAAGCGGCAGATTGAACTGTCTAGCGAGTGCCTTGGCATTTTGGTGAAAAAAGGCATGACTTTGGATTGGAGTAGTGAAAACTCCCAAAACTGAACGTTGCTGAATTTCCTTTGCCGCCGCATCCGCTCTGCTATTGCCCGCGGAAATCGGACCCGGTAGGTCTTGGTGACTTCGGATGTGGGCAATATAGAGCGGCTCCATGCGGTTCCGCAAATGAAATTGAGCAGTGAGAAACAGACTGAGCAAGTTCTTGTCTATCGCGGGAGTAATGTAAGCTCCCGGTAGGCTGTGAAGCAAATTCCTTACATACAGACTGTCAGTAATGATATTTAAACGTTCCTCGGCGAAGGTGCGCAAGGCAAGGTTCACGGCTGCCAACTCTGCCCGCTGCGCGGACTTCTGTGGAAGAGTTAGCAGCGTGCGCCAAGCTTCGCCCTCCTGCCAAGTCAGGACACCATATGTGCGTCCCCCATCGGTAAAAACTGTCTTGGCCCCCTGAAGCGGGACCAGCGAAAGCAATTCGAACAAACTGACTGTTCCTGTCTGAAGTGAGACAAGTCTAGGGTCTTTGGGCAAATGGTATGCCAAGCTTCCAGTGAATCCTTCCAAAGCTATCGGAAGAGAGTCACCTAGCTGCATCAACTGATGAATTTGTTCCTTGGTGAACGGGACTATGATCTTAGCTAAATCGTGCCCAGAAATGTCCCTTGCTCTCAGCCTGCCGCGGTAGATCACCGCGGAGACCAGTTCTTGGGGCGGAACAATGTTCCGAGAAGAGGTGTTAGGCAAGTATACCCACTCCACAATTTTCGCTCCCTTCTCTGAGTCCGCTCCTAGCGCCCCAGTGAACATGGATCCTGACCGCACGATGTACAAATTCAGGATCGGGGCATATGGCCCCTGGGCGATCCTATCCACCCACCTCTGGCTGAGAACTTGGTTCACCTTCTCGAGCGCCAAGCGCGCGTCTCGAGAGATTTTTATCCGGTCTGCCGGCTGCTTACCTAAGGTTAGCAGCGAGAAGAGCGGTTTTAGAAGATCCGTATCTAGACGAAAATACGGTCTGGCCCAATTGATGTTCCCCAAAACTTGCTGCAACTCTACAAGGGTGACTGAGTCTTGTAAATTTATCTGAGGCAGGACTGGTGCTGCAAAAGAGCGGAGAAGCCGATGGCCCAAGTATGAAAAGGGCTCGGTTCTCTGCACTTTCTCAGGGGCAATAAGTAAGCCTTTGTCCCCCAGGCTGGCCTGGAGGTCAGAAAACATTTCGCTGCCGAGCTGCGGCAACGCTACTAAAATGTCGTCCATGAAATGACACACAATAGCTTTAGGGTAAAGGCTTCGGAACTTAGCCAGTGCGCCGTGAACATAAATTTGACACAGGGTGGGCGAATTGAGCATGCCCTGTGGCAAAAATTTCCATGCGTAACGCTGCGTGGGCTCACCGTGGTTCACGACCGGCACCGTAAAGGCGAACCTTTCCCGGTCCCTGGGGTCTAAGGGGATGGTATAAAAGCAATCCTTGAGATCTACAACTAGGATCTCCCACCCCTCGGGAATCATATTAGGATTTGGGATGCCGCATTGAAGCGGACCCATCGGCTGAATGCATTTATTGATCTCTCGGAGATCGTGGAGGAGTCGCCACTTCCCCGACTTCTTCTTAATCACAAAAATTGGCGAATTCCAGGGGCTTGTGGACTGTTCTATGTGTCCTGCGTCTAGCTGTTCTTTAACTAGCTGCTTGAGGGCAACTAATTTCTCTCCCACTACCGGCCATTGTTCTACCCATACCGGAGTGTCGGTGAGCCATTTAAGTGGCAACGCCATTACCCGAAGGTAAGCGTAGCACCGTACTGCTGGAGAATGTCTCGCCCCCAAAGGTTGATGTGCACGTCAAGAATGTGCGGCCGAATTACCGCCGTGCCGTCAGCCCTTGGGATTGTGACCTCTACCCACTCTCGGCTCCTGAACGCTTCCTGGACGCCTCCTACCCCCCACACATCGGAGACCGGCTCAATGGCCCACTCTCTTGGCCACTGGCTCCTGCTTATCACTGACACATCCGCTCCGGTATCGAGTAACCCTGAGAACACCCTTTTGTTCAAAAATACCTCGATAACGGGGCGCTGTTTCCACTCAATGTTGGTCTCCACTGTCGCTAAGACCTGGTATCCTTGCACTGCTTCACTCGCGCTCGAGCGGTCTGCTGAACCGGACTCTGAGCTGTCCCTGAGCCTTCCCTGGCTGCCTGCTGGCGAGTGACAAGGAACCATGATCAGTTGCGCTAACGTGTCTCCCTTGTTGATTGTTTGGGGCAGGTGCGCCCAAAGCTGGACCTGGAGAATGCCTGAAAAATTCGAGTCAATGACTCCTGGAATTATGAAAATTCCGCGTGCTCCAGCTACACTACGGGGCAAAACTAAACCTATAAAGCCTCTGGGCAGGGGTCCCATGTACTGGGTGTCGACTAGATAGACTGTGCCTGGCAGGTCGCATGTAGCGTCCGCCTGGCAAGTCAATTCTAGCCCCGTGCTGCCCTTGGGGCTGGCCTGTGCCCTCGCAGTGCCTGGGATGTGCCTAGAATCTAGTCTAGGTCTGGGGAGTTCTGGGTCTGGGTGAAGGAAGCCTCTGTTTGGACTGGGGCCAGAGACGTGCCCGGATTCCGGTTTCCCGAGCTCGGACAAAACCTGGCCCAATGGTAGCCTTTCTTGCACTTCGGGCAGGGGGTGTTCGGAGCCTTGGGACGGCCGGACTTTTGTCCGCCTCCCTTGGATCGGCACTCCCGAGCGAAGTGACCGACCTTGCCACAAGTGTGACATGCCCCTTTGTTCTTGCCATTCGGTCTTCTTCCCCCCTGCACCGCTGCCGCTAGCAGACCCATCTTGTAGGAGTCTGTGCCAACGTCGGAGCATGCTCGGATCATGTCCGTTAAGGTTATGTCAGGGCGATTGCCCAGGGACTGCAAGATTTTACGGCAGTCCAAGTTGGCGTTGTCTTTGGCTAGCTTAATCATGAGCTCTTCCTGGGCTTGCTCATTGTCAATCTGCCTGCTGATTGCTTCTTCCAGGCGATTGATGAAGTCCATGTAGGGCTCTTGGGCTCCCTGCTTAATGGCGGTGTAATTTTTGGCCGTTTTGCCAGACGCTGGGACCTTGAAGTATGCCCTATAGGCAGCCTCGGCTGACATCTCTAGGGTGGCGAGAGGCAGGTTGATTTGAGCGTTGATGGACTCAAAGGCACCTGAACCATATAACTGGTCAGGGATTACCGCGCCTCCCATCCTGGCAGCCCGAGCTTGCGCCTCTAGGCGGAACTCGCTGTCCCAAATCATGTACTGGCTGGGGGGTTAGCATCATCCTCATGACGGCTTTCCAATCATGAGGAATCCACATGGTGGTCTCGCACACTTGCTGAAGCGTGCCCCTCGTAAAACGACTTTGGAGCCCTGTCTCAGAAATTGCTTTCCGTAAAGCCATGAGAAGCTTGTACGGGACTGGGGAGTGTACTATCTGCTGTGCGCCCGTGAGCGCGTCCATCTCCAAACGGATGGGACAAATCTGTCTGAGTTCAGCTAGCTGTTCAACTGACAATTCCCCCTTCTTGAGTTCGATCTCAGCTGTGCGCTGAAGGGCACTCTTCACGACTAGGGAACCTGGGGCTGTCGGAGAAGCGCCAGCGCCTCTCATTCCTTGCGTTCCCTCGGTGACGTCTGCAGCTGTCACCGCGGGAAGGCTCCCTGCGCTACTCTGCTGATACTTGAATGTCGGATAGAGTGCGGTGGGCGCAGTCGGCTCGACTGGCGCGCCTGATGGCTTCTCTAACGGGGGTTCTTCCGCTTCTACCCGGACTGGCTCGATCTGCTCTAAGAGTCTCCTACATTTCCGCCATGTGCGGACTATCCCTCCTGGAGCTTTTGGGGTTTGCTGAATGCAGTCTCCTATCTGATCCCAGAGCTTCAGGGTCAACGTACCTACTTCTGGGTAAAGTAGGCAGTGTTCCCTGAGGTACGCCAAAAGTCTCGCTAGCTCCCTGCTGTGAAATCGGAACTTAAAAACCCTGGCCAGGATTTTGAACTCTTGCTCCCGAGTTCTTTGGCTAGCGGACGGACTTGGTCTATGAGAACAAGTCCCCATATTACCTGCGATGGTCCTCTGAAGTTTCCTCCTCGGGACGAAGATCGACGCGTCTTTGCAGGCAACAGGTTCGGGCGACGGGTGTCTGGGGTAGACCTCGGAGCGTGGACCTTCTGCCACGGGCCCTTCTATCGGCCTCTGCGATGTCAGGGGCTCACAGCCTGCCCTGAGCGGAACGCGTTTCCCTCTATGGCAAACCTCTCGAAAGCGAGGAGGAAGCGGTAGGAATGTCTCTCTGGAATGCCTCGCGGCGGGCCGCTCTCTGTCCGGCTGGCTGCCGACCAGAGCGCCGCGCTATCCTCCGGGCTGGCGGGTCGCGGTTCAAGCGCAGAACCGGACCGCGTGGATCGCTACTCACGAGTAGACCTCTCCGGGGTCCCTTACTCACGAGTAAATCACGTCGGGGTCACCAGCTGTAGCGATGTCTGGCCGCTAGGGCGGCGTTAGAGCCCGGAGGAGACTGATCAATGACAACACGAGGCAACAGGAGCGAGATCAGATCAGTACTTTATTGGAAAAAGGCAACATCATTTATAGGGAAAAAAGCGCAACGGTGGCAAGCTGTCATCTGACAGGAAAATTACCTCACCCACGTACACGGGTTAATGGGGAACTCCTCAAAGGGGAGTTAATTAACTGGGGCAAACATGGGTTTAGGGACCTCATTGTCTTGGGGATTAGACGGGGGCAAACATCTGCACTGTTTGCACCGGGGATTTTCCTTGGCCAGGAGATGAGTGTTTACCTAATCAGTTACTGGAGTTAGTAATTAGCCTACCTTGCAGAGCCGTCGGTCAGGTCATGTAATTAGGTGAATCAAACCCTATATTTTATTCACCCCCCTTAATTTGTCTGCCCGCAGAGCCCGCGGCTCAAGGAGCGTCCTCCTGAAGCGGCCTCTGCAAGGGCCGTTTCCATGCCCGATGGGCATGGGGAAACCACAAACAACAATATCAAAACAACAATAGGACAATCAATATCAGAATAACAATAATATAGCAATAATAATAATACAGCAATAATGAATACACAAATACCAAATAGCAGTGCAATTATAACAGTAATAATATAAAAAATACAAATAACACCCTTAACTAGGGCCAGGTCAATGAACATATCGGAGCCCAGGACCAAGTACTCTTCACTCCCCCGTGGCCAATAATATACTTAAAATAATAAGTATAGGTTGCCTTTGCTCAAAAGCCAGTCATATCCGACTCTAGGGTTCAGAGCTTATTTCTGTTTACAGCCAAAAAGCATTTGTTTGCATCTGCAGACATTTCTGTAGACATGTGGCAGGCATGCCTCTACGCCAGAGTGCACAATAATAAGTATAGACAGAAGAAGAAAAAATACAATACTAAAATAAAATACCAGATTCAGATTTCATACAAAGTTAATTTCAGTCTACTAATAGGTTATGGCACAAGAGGTGAGTGCAAAAGCTGGCCTGAGACTCAATATCAAGAAAACCAAGATAATGGCAACAGGCCATATCAGTCCCTGGAAAATAGATGGGGAAGAAGTAGAAGCAGTAACAGATTTTACTTTCTTAGGATCCAAGATCTCTGCAGATGGAGATTGCAGCCATGAAATAAAAAGGCAACGGATTCTTGGGAGAAAAGCTATGAAAAACCTGGGGAACCTAGTGAAAAGTAGAGACATTTCACTACAAACAAAGGTCCGCATAGTCAAAGCAATGGTATTTCTGGTGGTAATGTATGGCTGTGAGAGCTGGACCATTAGAAAGGCTGAGCGAAGAAAAATAGATGCCTTTGAGATATGGCGCTGGAGGAGAGTTTTTAGAGTCCCCTGGACAGCGAGGAGACAAATAGGTGGAGGGCAAAAGAAGAAGGGGATGGCCAAAGATGAGATGGCTAGATGGTATTGTAGACACAAATGGCATGGGGCTGTGCTGACTAAGGAGGATGGTGGAGGACAGGGGTGCCTGGAGAGCGATGGTCCATGGGGTTGCAAAGAGTTGGAATCGACTGTGTGACTGAACAACAACAAACTAATAGTTACCTAACAGTCTGGCCAGGTTATCCTGCTATGGTAATAGAGTAGACCATACTGCCAGCGATTTAGTGCAGAGGGTCAGGCAGCAGTTAACGAACCTAACAACCCTGAGGACTAGTGGCCTTGGCAAAGTCCACAGGGAAAGGTGATGGTCCCCAAGTGGATTAAATCCCACTTGAATCCATCTTGATGGGGCGCAGCAGTGTCATCAATACTGTCCTGGGTTTGAGAAGGACTTTGCTTGCCTGAAAGTGACTTGTGGAGTTGGAGCTGGAGCTGGATCAGTGATATGGGTGTCACTCTGTGAGGCGGAAGGCAGATGAAAGGCCACGGCATTATATTCGCAGGGCAGTCTTCATGGCTGATCGCCATGATGATTGCCAATAGTTGAAATAGGTTATGACACAAGAAGAAGAAGAGTTACTAAAAGCATGCGCCTATATGGTGAACAAATGGGGGGAAAGTCATGTCTATGGAGCATAAATCAAAATATGGGCAAAATATTCTAAAATATCTCCTTTAAAAGCTCAGCTTTCAAAAGTCTATGGAACATTTGAAGTGCTGAGACCTGTCAAATGTGGATGAGAAACTATTTGACAATGTTGGGGCCACCACAGGAAAACCTGTGTGTTCTTGTAGTGGTGTTCCACACCTCCTTTGGGGTAGACACTCTCAGCCCACCAGACTGGGAAAGGTGTGTTGTCTGGATAAGATTCCTCGAAGAGAGGTGTTCCAGCCGGGATTGAGATCTTAAACTATTTTGGGCTTTGTATCGTAGAATCAAAACCTTGACTTGGACACAAAGCCTACAGGTGCAGGTGACTTGTTACAGTGTTATTGCTAAGCCTAGGATTGGAGACATCTATTTTTAAATCTCTGCTGAGCCACACATTTTATTAACTTACTTGAACTAGAATTAGAACACAGCTGTTGCAAGAAAAAAACAGATGAATTTGGGGGGGGGGACATGTTGGACTCTCCTGAAAGAGTGTTTGGATAAAAAGTCTCCCCCTCCTCCATAATGAACTTTTTGTTATCTCCAAGTGCAGCCTATTATGGAAAGCATGGCAAATATGTTACTCATTTGTCCATTGTTTGATGCAGCACCATGTAGCATGTAAACCCTGATCCTGGAACCCCGTTCCTGAAAATACACTTCAGCTGGATGTTCACACAATCAGATTGTCAGGTTCCTTTAGAACAATTCATTCCACCAGACAAATCCCTCTTCAGAGCTGACAGATTGTTCCTCAGAGCCACACAGTTATTAAGAAAGTGTTAGATAAGGCACATTTTATTCTTTTTTTATAAAAAAAGGCTAAAACATGTGAATGTTTTTAATTTTCCCTTAAAACCAGAAAAAACTGGGATCAGTTTCAATCGTTTTTGCCCTTGGTTTGACTGCTTCCCACCAAGCCTTCCAAATACAGTGACACACTATTTGCAATTCCTCACTGTACAGAAGGGCTCTTTCAAGGGAACAGCTTAAAGAAATATTGCCTTTTGTACTACACAAGGGTTGTGAAATTATGGATGCCTATGAGGAGAGGATACCACAACGCTTGGTCATGTGCTATTTTTCTGCATTTTGTCCCCAAGTCTATCAGAAACAAACAAGGATGACTGTAGGGAAAAGTCCCAGGCTTAGGAAGTTTCATTTCAGGCAAATATTATTGGAGAACGCCATCAATCCATCCAACATTCCAAGTTGTTGGCATAAAAAAATAGATTGATCAAATAGCACAAGCTTCTCATTGTTCCTTTTCACATGCTAGTGGACCACATGTTTTGACTCTCTCAGCTTTTCCTCGGATCAGAACTCCAAGGTTCTAAGAATTCTTTGTGTTCTCCAAGCACCATAATTACTACCTCAGGTCTCAGTGACACAGAACATTGGCATCACTCAACTCTGCTCAGCTGACAAATGTATTTTAAAGCATAGCTTTATCTGACATAGACCCAGAGGTATTGTTGTGATCCAGGCCTCATTGGACTCTGAGGATGACCTGGATCAGAGGGCACTCCCTATGCCTAGCCCAGTTCTGCCTGCACCCGAACCTGAGAATGTATTGAGCCAGGAATCTCAGCCTGATTCTGGCCCAAGTCTGTTGCCCCCGGCAGATGACCTGTCAGATCAGAGGTCTGACGACAGTGATCAGCCCTCAGTCAGGGCATAGTGCAGAAGGTGGCTACACCTGAGACGCAGGCAAGCTAGAACTAAGTACCAGAGAAGGGTCACAACTGATAGTGATTAGCTGGGGGCTTATAAGCAAGCTTGTTGTAGTCTTCCAGCATTGCAAAGACTGACACCCTGCTTGACTTCGGATAACCTGCCTAGACTCTGACCTGAATGCCATGACCCTGACTTCTCTGCCAACCCTGACAACGCTCCTCCTGGACATCCTTTGGACTAGACACTTGCTTGAACTACCGATAACCAGATCTCAGTTTGCTCTTTAGACTTTGCGATCTGGAATCTCCTTGAATAGACTCTCTGTGTAGCGCCACTGTGCGGTGACTGCTGTGTGGTGACCTTGACTGCTGGGGTGGGTCAGCACAGGTGTACTACTGCATAACACCTTTCCTAGGAGAAATGTAGGGGAAAGGCTTGTTTCACCTCACTGAGCCAGTTTCTTGTATTAGTCTTTTTTTAGTGTATGGGACCAAAGACAACAGGACAACCGAAGGGTTGGTTTAACGCAGGTTTATTGCATAGTGTTCCGGTGAGGCATGAGGTAATGGCGGTGATACATCTCAATATATACAGTAGCACTCTACATTTGAATCTTGTAGCACGGTAGCTCATTGGCTGCTACCGGCGTGGCCTCGCCCAGGCACGCCTCTTTCTTCTGCTGCTGAATGCGGGGAAGGTTTTCCCGCGGCTGTTCGTGATTGCGCAATGTGAACCATGTGAGACTGAACGCTCGCAGCTGCCCTCTATGGGCTGTCTGCTCGCGTTCCTTTACAGCTGAGATCGTTGGTATTTGGGTGGTTACATTCTTGCCCCTACAGTATAATGAACATGCACACATACATACATAACATCCCTCCCCCCTAGGATGGGACGAAGTCCCGCAACCATTGTGGCTTGCCGCACGTGCGCTTGGGGCGTGCCTGCGTCTGACCTAGTACTGGAGAGCCTGTGATCCCTGACTCCGCGGGTGCTTGTCCTGCAACGGGAAACGGGGATTCGTTAGTGGCTCTGTGGGGTGTCCGTGCCTGCCTTGCGCTCGGGGATGGGAATGGAATGAACAGTTGGGAGGTGAACCCCTGCCTGTTGCTCTCGGACCCCGGGGACCCTCCCATTGTGAACCACGGAACCGATGAGGTCGCCCTTGTGGTTCTGCTACCTTCTGATCCCCGCTCGGGGGATCTTGAGACTGTGGTGGGCGGACTCGCCGTTGCCTCCCGTCTTGGGGGTGTCGGTCTCCGGGGAATTGGCGCTATATTGCATTCTAACTCACAGGGGCTACTGGGACTGGAAGTACCAGGGGCTGAACTGAAACCCCTCTTTTCGCTAGGACGGGTGGGGGACCACTCCGCTAACTCCCCCTGGTACTGTAAATCAACGTCTAAACTTCTATGGGCATCTGTGTTTCGGGGGAACTTCCGAGGGGTATGTGTGTGGTCGGGGCTCTTCCTTTCTGCCGCGGACTCCCGCAAAAGATTTCTGTGGATCGATTCCCTTTCCTCCCCCCTTGGTGGGGACCCATGCTCCCCTTTTCCTCCCCCTTGGGCTAAACGGGTGGGGGAGTACCCTAACGCTGATTCGATGCTATTTTCGTCTCCGTCCTGCTCTCCGGGGACCCTGCGCCTGAGCTGGTCCACGTGTCGCCTCCACAGGAAGCCTGTACTGGTCTCCACGCGGTATGAGACGGGGCCGGTTTGTGCTATTACGGTGCCCGGCACCCAGGCTGGCCCCGCGCTGGCGTAGTTCCTGCAGTGCACCGGGGCGCCTATGCTGAAACTCTTTGTGGGTTCCACCCCTATGTTCCACCCTTTGTCCTCTACTCTCGTGGGGTCTAGCTTGGAGATTCCCGTGGCCAGCTTCCTGCGCATCAACAGCTCTGCGGGGGAGTACCCTGACGCCAATGGGGTGACCCTGTACCTTAGCAGGAATTGGCACAATTTCAGGTCGAGGTCTCCGGGGCCCATGCGCAGCAGCGCGTCTTTCGTGGTGCGCACGAGGCGCTCTACTTGGCCGTTGGTGGCCGGGTGAAAGGGGGCGGAGGTGATGTGCCGAATGGCGTTGCGCTCCATGAATGCCCCGAACTCGGTGGACGTGAAACAGCTAGCGTTATCGCTGACGAGGGTGTCGGGTAAACCGAACGTGGAAAAGACCCTCCGTAACTGTTTAATTGTTGTGGCCGAGGAGGTGCTCGAGACTGGA
Organism: Bradypodion pumilum; assembly: GCA_035047305.1. Taxonomy (NCBI): domain Eukaryota; kingdom Metazoa; phylum Chordata; class Lepidosauria; order Squamata; family Chamaeleonidae; genus Bradypodion; species Bradypodion pumilum. The sequence goes on along the minus strand of JAWDJD010000001.1, from coordinate 172,999,881 downwards.
ATGACCTCCAACCACTTGGAGAACGCGTCCACTACAAGGAGGAAGAGCGTTCCCCTGAACGGGCCAGCAAAATCTACGTGTACCCGGGACCAGGGCCCCCTTGCTGCGTCCCACTCCCTATGTGGCGAGCGGGCCTCTTCTGGCCTGGAGCTTTGGCACGCTTCGCAAGTGCCGACCATGTGTTCGATGTCGGTGTCTAGCTGGGGCCACCAAAAGTAACTGCGGGCCAGTGCCTTAGAGCGGACGATCCCCGGGTGGCTGACGTGCAGCAGTTTAAGCACCCTCGGCCGGAGAGACGTGGGGATCACTACCCGCTGTCCCCACAAGAGGCAACCCCTCTCTAGGGACAACTCTAGTTTCTTTTTGAAAAATGTGTCGAATTCCGCTGCTGGGGAAGACACGGGCCACCCTTTCTGTACCCAGGAGCAAACTGTGGCCAGCGTTTTGTCCTTGCCGGTCGCTTTAGCGATGTCGGCCGGTACTACTGGAGGGGAGTCTAGGACCTCTATCATTAAGACCTGGTGGTCCCTCTCTACCTCGCCCACGTGGCAGCAATCCCGGGGAATGGGGGACCTCGACAGGGCATCCGCATGGCTGATCTCCTTCCCGGGCCGGTATATCAACGCGTGCTGATACGCGTTGAGAAAAATGGCCCACCTGAGCATTCTCGGGGACAGGATTTGGGGTGTGGGCTTATCTGCGGTGAAAATGCCTAGCAGGGGCTTGTGGTCAGTCACTATGGTGAAGGGGCGGCCGTACACAAAATCATGAAATTTCTTGGTCCCCGCAATTATCGCTAGTGCTTCCCTGTCTGTCTGGGCATAGTTTCTCTCCGCTTGGGACAAGGACCTAGAGTAGAACGCTATCGGGGCCTCCCTCCCGTTCTCCAGTACGTGGCATAACACCGCCCCCACCCCCACCGGGGATGCATCACATATTAGGACCACTGGGCGTTTGGGATTGAAGTGGGTCAGTACAGCATCTGATGCCAGGAGTCGCTTCAGGTCATTGAAAGCCTTCTCCTGGACGTCGCCCCACTTCCATGCCTCGTCCTTTTTTAACAATTTGTGTAGCGGTTCCGCCACTGCTGCCTTCCGCGGAAGGAAGGAGTAGTAAAAATTGAGCAGTCCCAAGAACGACTGCAACTCGGGCTTGGAGGTGGGGCGAGGGGCCTTCTTGATGGCGGCCACCTTGGATTGGGATGGCCTGATTCCCTCGGGAGTAACACGGAACCCTAGGAACTCAACCTCAGTTGCGAAGAAAACGCATTTGTCTTTTCGCAACCGCAACCCCGCCTTTTCGAATATTGCCAGGACCTTTCCCAACCTTGTTGCTAATTCGGCCCGGCTCCCCCCTGTAATCAATACGTCATCAAAGTAGGGTAACACCCCCTCTAACCCCTTCAGGAGGCGTTCCACGAGTGACTGGAAAATCCCGGGCGCCGAATTCACGCCGAATTGGAGGCGCGATACCTGGAACGCCCCTTTGTGGGTGACTATGGTCTGTGCAGCAGCTGCGGCGGGGGTCACCGGGAGTTGCTGGTAGGCTTGGGCCAGGTCGAGTTTAGCGAAACACCTCCCCCCGTGTAACCTGGCCAACAAGTGGCTGACTACCGGCACCGGATACGCATTAGGGCGGATCGCCTTATTGATGGTGCACTTGTAATCAGCGCATATGCGGACCTCCCCGTTGGCCTTGAGCGCTGTTACAATTGGAGTTTCCCACTCCGCAGAATCAACAGGAACAAGAATCCCCTGGCCCACCAATTTGTCCAACTCCGCCTCTATTTTGTCTTTTAGTGCGAAAGGCACTCTGCGCGGTTTAAGTCTGATTGGACGTACTCCAGGGTCCAGGTCGAAAGTCACTGGGGGGCCCTTGAATTTTCCGAGCCCCTTTTTGAAAACCTCGGGGTGCGCGTCGCACACGCTCTGTATTGGATCAGTCCCGGTGGCGTGTGCTCCCACGGCGTGCACCCCCCCAATGAACAACCCCAGGGGCTGGAACCATTGAGTCCCGAGGAGGCTGCATTTTCCTCCCTTGAGGACGACTAGGGGAAGCGTTGCGGTGTGCTTTTTAAACTGGACCTGGAACTTCCCAATCCCCAACACTGGGATGCGGTTCCCTTGCACGTCCTTCAGTGTGGCCCTCAACGCTTTGAGTTTGGGCCGCACGCGGGGGGCGATTTTCATGAACTCCCCCTGGGAAATAATAGAGTATGACGAACCCGAGTCCACCTCCATTCTAACAGGGGCCCCTTGTATAACTACCTCAACGAAGTATCGGTGGTGCTCCGTGGAAACGCTGCAAACCGGAGCGTCGTCCTCGCTGTCGTCGGAGATGCGCCCTACGCCGTCCCGCGTCCTCGTGGTCCGGGTGCCGTCCTTTGGCCTCGTGGTGCGGTCCTGCCTTGCTGAGCGGTCTGGAGAACTCCTTGTGGCCTCGCGCCGCTTCCGGCAGACCTTGGCGATGTGCCCGCGCCGGCCGCAGTTGTGGCACTCGGCCTTGCGGAATGGGCATTTGGCGCGGGCGTGGGCGGCGCCGCAGCCGTCGCAGCGCCGGCCCTCTCTCTGGACCCTCCGGACGTCCTCGTCGTCGCCGTTCTCCGCAGACGAGTCCGAAGCTCGCCGGGCCGCGCGCACCGAGCTCTCTGCCTTGGCGGGCTTCGGGCGCCAGTCCTGGAGCTCTTGCACCCCGGCAGTCGTGGCCTCCGCGGCCTGCGCCGTGTCGAGGACTTGTTGCCACGTGGGAGGCGGCTCCCTTTTCATCAGCGCGCGCTGAGTCTCTGTGTCCCTCAGACCGCAGAGCAGGCAGTCCCGGAGGGTGACTTCTGGGGTCTCCCACTTGCATGGGCCGGTGGCCAGCCGCAGGGCCGCGGCGAACTCAGCGACCGATTCCCCGGGCGCCTGGACTCGCCTCCAGAACGCGCTCCGAGCGGGGAACATCGCTATCGCTGGCCCGAGATGGGCGCGCAGCGCCGCCAGGAGCTCTGTGGCTTTGAGGTCGCCCACCTTCCTCGGCGCGATCAGGTCCACCAAGGTCCTCTTGGTCTCGTGTCCGAGCATGCGGACGAAAATGGCCCTCTTCTTGGCCTCATCTGAGACTTCGAGCTCCACCAGCGCCGCGTTGAAGTCTATCTCAAACAGCTCCAAGTCTCCCGGCTTCCTGATCTCGTAGCCGGCGCATGTCTTGGTCCCGTGGGCAGCCATATCCCACCTTCGTCGCCAATTTAGTGTATGGGACCAAAGACAACAGGACAACCGAAGGGTTGGTTTAACGCAGGTTTATTGCATAGTGTTCCGGTGAGGCATGAGGTAATGGCGGTGATACATCTCAATATATACAGTAGCACTCTACATTTGAATCTTGTAGCACGGTAGCTCATTGGCTGCTACCGGCGTGGCCTCGCCCAGGCACGCCTCTTTCTTCTGCTGCTGAATGTGGGGAAGGTTTCCCCGCGGCTGTTCGTGATTGCGCAATGTGAACCATGTGAGACTGAACGCTCGCAGCTGCCCTCTATGGGCTGTCTGCTCGCGTTCCTTTACAGCTGAGATCGTTGGTATTTGGGTGGTTACATTCTTGCCCCTACAGTATAATGAACATGCACACATACATACATAACACTTTTTCAAGAGCTTTTCGAGTGCAACTTGAAAGAGATTGTAAACATTTTGTCCTTCTTCTGTACAGACAAGTCGATTCCACTTAATAGATAACAAATCCAGCTTCAGAACAGCTTGATGTGCAGTGCTCCCTGCACATAAAATATTCCATATTGTTTGCAGCTACAATTTTCAGCCTGACAAGGGACCCTAGTTATAAAGGATGCAGCAGCTCTGAAAAACACAGAAATTATATATATTCTTTGGTAGCCAAAGAATCACAAGACCAGCTCCATGTGTTCAAGGGCATTGTGAGATACATCCCCAGTGGTGTGTATGGATGTTCTTGTTTGTCTCTCTAGTTTAGAGCATACCAAACATTAACATGATTCATTTCTGGCTGATTGTATGGAACATTCAAAACAAAATTAATTGCCCATTTTCCTCATTTTCATCTTCCTTTACTGTCTTTTCATATAAAATAAGAATTACAAGCTAAGCACTGATGCTTGTAGGGAATCACTTTAAGCCAGTAGGAAATAACTGTAAGTTAGGCAGAACTAGCTATTTCCCCCTGTCTTTAAACAATTCCTGCCAATTGATGTGTGTAGTGTTTTTCTTAGGCTCAGCTCCTTTCATTTTTCTGCAAGAGGGGTTTCCCCCCAGATAGAAGCAGCTGTGTATCTATTCCATAATGCCTGTAAGCACACCTATACTCATAAAAGGTAGCTCTAGGTGTTTCGTAAATAAAGGATTTTACTTTTTATCTACACTCTGAAGGGGTTTCTGGAACCAACTAGAAGGTGTTGGAAAAAGCAGTGGCTCGGCAGCTCCAGGGGGTTCTGGATGATACAGATTATCTGGACCCGTTTCAGTCAGGATTCAGGCCCGGGGTTATGGTACCAAGACGGCATTGGTCGCACTCTTGGATGATCTTTGGCGGGAGCGGGATGGAGGCAACCCCTCTGTCCTTGCTCTTCTTGACCTCTCAGCAGCTTCTGATACCGTTGACTATGGTATCCTTCTGGGCCGGCTCTGAGGAGTGGGGGCCCAGGGCACTGTGTTGTCCTGGTTTTCCTCATTTCTGACGGGCTGGACTCAGTTGGTGTCTTTAGAGAGTGGGTTGTCCAGCCCTAGGTTGCTCCCATGTGGGGTGCCTCAGGGCTTGGTACTCTCGCCTCTATTATTTAATATCTACACGAAACCACTGGGTGAGATCATTCATTCCCACGGGGTGAGGTATCATCAGTATGCAGATGATACCCAGCTGTACATCTCGGCTCATGGGGACCCGAGTGATGCAGTCGAAGTCCTGACCAGGTGTCTGGAGGCTGTTCGGGTCTGGATGGGGAACAACGGGCTTCAGCTGAATCCTGGCAAGACTGAGTGGCTTTGAGTGCGAGGTCCCGTGTTATCCCAGGAGCTACCATCTTTGGTCATGGCGGGGACCTCTTTGCCACAGTCAGATCCGGTGTGCAATTTGGGGGTCCTCCTGGACTCGCGGCTACTGCTCGAAGAGCAGGTGGCAGCCATGGCTAGGAGGGCCTTTGCACAGCTTTGTGTCAATTACCAATTGCGCCCGCTCCTGGACCAGGACTCCTTGCTCATGGTCACTCACACTCTGGTCACCTCCAGATTGGATTATTGTAATGCGCTATACATGGGGCTGCCCTTTGTGACCATTTTGAGGCTTCAGCTGGTCCAGAATGCAGCTGCCTGGGTTGTGATGGGGTGCGGGCGTTATGCTCGCTCCTCACCACTTCTCTGGGAGCTGCACTGGTTGCTGGTGTGCCTCCGGGTGCAATTCAAGGTGCTGGTTTTGACCTTTACAGCCCTTCATGGCATTGGACCAGGCTACTTAAGAGACCATGTCACCACACAGAATTCAGCCTGTCTTACTAGGGCAGACAGGAGGGGCTCACTGGTGGTCCCATCAGTGAAAGAAGTACATCTTATTGGGACCAGGAAGAGAGCCTTTTCCATGTCCGCCCCAGCCCTGTGGAACCTCTTACCACCTGAGTTGTGTCTCCAGTCGGAACTGCTCCGCTTTAGAAAGATGCTGAAGACATGGCTCTTTCAGCAGGTTTGGGGCACGCTTGACTCCACTAGTCAAGCCTGCTGGCTGATTTAGCCTATGTGAGGGGCTGCCCCCCAGCTTGGTTATTCTGTTTTAATGTGGGTAGGGTGGGGAAGGTTGATTTTTTAAAATGATGATTTGGTTGTTTGTTTGTGTTTTAATGCTGGTTTTAGCTGGGGTTGTTAGGTCTTGTTTTAGCTATTGTTGTTGAACTGTTTTATATTGTAATTTTTATTCATTGTATTTTCTCCCTCTTCCCTTTCCCTTTTTGTTGTTAGCTACCTTGAATGGTGTACCCACCAGGAGGGCGGGATATAAATTTGCAAAAATAAATAAATAAATAAATATAGAGGTTTCATCTTTTAATTACTGGCTCCTCGAATATTTATTTTCTTTCAGAGAAACAAGCTCTGTACTAAACTGCTGCACTCTGCTGCTAGAAATATCAATGTTTTCTTACAATAAGAGGTTCAGAATGCTTAGCACATCCATTGAGCTAGTCCTCGGCTCTCCCACTTCCAGCATAGTTCCTACTGCATCTTATGAGCAAAAGTTGTTCTGCAAGGGTCTCAAGACATTAGAACACCGCAAATGAAGAGCGTGTGGCTGTTTGTGCACAGCATGTGAACATACACACACTGTGCACAAGAATGAGCACACACGAGTCACACTTGCAGTCCATCCTATAACAGAAAGCAGGCAAAAGCTTGTTATGAAAGCAGGTATATTCTTGCATGGGGGTATGGGGGCTTAGTGGGTAAGACACTGAGCTTGATGACCGGAAGGTGGGCAGGTCAGTAATTCCAGACCCAAGTGCTGCATGATGGAGTGAGCTCTTGTTGTCTGCCTCAGCTCCTGCCAACCTAACAGTTCTAAAGCAAAAAAAATTGCAGGCAGATAAATAGGTACTGCTTCGTCTACAAAGGTAAGTGTTCTGTGCGCTCCGGCATCTAGTCATGGCTGCCACATAACCATGAAAATGTCTTCAGATGCAGAGACCACTGGCTCTTTGGCTATAAACGGAGATGAGCACTGAATCCTAGAGTTGGGCATGACTGGCTTTCAAGCAAGGGGAAACTTTACTACATTCCTGCTGGGAATAGGGAAAAATACAGCTTTTCATTCTGTTCTAGAGCTGTTCTGCTTCACCCATATTGTAACAATTCGAATAAGCATGGTTTAGAAGGCCTCTCCAAATAACATCCTTCTACATCATTCACAGACAAGTGGGGCATAGAATAAGCCTCCCTGAAGAGTGGAAAGCATCATGAGAAAACATGGGTGTCCCCTGAGCAAAGGAGTAGAGCCACTGTTGCTCTGTACAGTACATGGCTCAGTTCCAACAAAGAAAAGTTTATGAGGGTTGGGGGCGGGGGGACCAGGCTGTATTTTGGAAGAAGAAAACAGAAATTGGAATAATGATCTCAACAAAACCATGCAGAATAGCACAAATGTATCCATAGGGATTGCCAGTATCCAGGAGACTCAGCTGAACTTTTTGCTCCCTCAGGCCTGTGTTGCTATAACAGTGGCTAAACATAAACACAGAAGAGCACCCGTCTTGCCACCCTGAGGAGAAGGCAGCGATGCTGAAAGCAAGGAAAAGAGTAGGGAGTATAAAGACAGCTGGTCAGCACTAGCATAGCACCATGAGTTTTCAATAACGGAACCTGAAGAGGAGATAGCAAACAGTCGACAGATGTGCACTATTGAACAAACAATCATTAGTTGACAGAAAAAGCACCCCGCATACACCCATTCCTCCCTGCTCTAAAATCCCTGGTTTTATATACAGGATTATGTATGTTGATACTAATTTAACCTTTGGTTCCAATCTGCTTTAGTTTGCTCTTGGGCTTCTGTTAATGTTTGTAATGTTTAATATTACCTGTAAAGTTGTTGTAATTTTTAGTGATTGTCATATTGGAAACTTGAAAACTCTTTGAGATAGTCAAAGTGTGGAAGACAAGACAACAACAGTAGTGTTTTACCAGCACTCATGAGGTGCCCGGCTTTCAGTTGTAATCATTCTGGGGTACAAATGTGGGATGGAGCTTAGCATAAATACAAATTGCATCATTAGAGTCTGTATGAAGATCCAGAGGTAATTTTGGCTTCAAAAGATAGTTTCAGCCAGATTAATTGTCATTTTTTATTGCATACACTTTGACTCCACTTGTGGTGGACATGAAGAAATAAGAACATTTTTTTTCTTTTTAGTTTTGGTCCCTAACAGAATGCAGACGACTGAATCCAAACATTTTCACCTCAAATTAATCCTAAATTATCTCTGTCTTAATGTTGGAGTGGATAGAATGTAAATCTACTGTGAAATCTCTGATTGATCTTAATTAGATTATCAAGGCTTTCCTAACCCAATTGTTTAACAAGCCACAACCACAAAATGACTTCCTCCTCTTTGTCTTTTCTTCTAATATGGATAAAGGGTCTGGGAGGGCAGTGAATCATCAGGGAAGATTTTTTTTTTTTTGTGGGAAGCATATAAACTTAGTACAGTTCTGGTACTCAAAACAATTTTTGTAGCCTGGAATTATGTAATTCAAAGGTCCTCTGTAGGCACATGCTGGATCATGAACAGGGCAAAATTAGGGGACAAGTATGTGACTGTGTACACCAGACTGAATTACAAATTCAATCAAAGTTAGATCTTGACATGTTGAACACAAAGGTCTAAACTGAGTTCTCTAACTTTGTTTGACTGAACACAGTTGTAAAACTCTCATGACCAGGAATGCAACATTATTAGGTTACTGAGGAGAAGAATCCCAACAGGAAGTGTGCAATTTATTTCACCTGGATGTGGTTTACAGAGCACTCTCCAGACCTTACTTCCAGGTACAGTACTTGCTGGCAACATTTGAGGTTCATATCCATGTCCACATGCTTGTACCCAGTTTTAGTACAAAAAATAACCAGGAAAAGTTTGAAGATGGCTCTTGTGCCCAGTACTATTCATTAGATGGAGTTCTAGTGAAAAAACAAACCAACTCAAAGTAGATCCTACAAAACTGAAGTCTTGCACTTAGAAACAGAGAAATATGTGAATGTACTGTTGCTGTTTGATGTCTGTATACATTCTGTGAAAGGCTTTGTCAAAGGTGACACACCTGGTTGCAGTCAAGGACATTAACAAAATAACAGCTAATACTTCCCAATGACTCAGGGTGCTTCTTTAATGAGCAGTTTGCCCACAAGAAAGGGAGAGAAAGCAGGATGTAAAAGATGAAAATACATGAGAGTAGAAAATCTGTTTTTGGAAATGGAGGCAAAGAATGTACTGGCTGCCTATATATCTCCTTTTGGGTGCAATTCAAGGTGCTGGTTGTTACCTTTAAAGCCCTTCATGGTAGCAGACCAGGATCGTCCCTAGGACATCGACCCATCCCACGAGAGCAAACCGAGAGGGCACCCTTCAGGTACCATCTGTTGGGGAGACTCGCCTCTCCAGCACAAGGAATAGGGCCATCTCAGAAGCTCCCCCTTCTGGCTCGTCTGAGGCTCCCCCCTCCTGTAATTAATTTTTTAATGTTAAGGTTTTGTAGATTTTATATTATTTTTAGATAGTAAATGGCACAGCAGGGGGTATTTTATTGCTATGTTTTAAGGGTTTTTAATTGTTTTATATTGGTTTTAACATGTGTACACTGCCCAAAGGCCATTGGATAGGGCGGTATATAAATCTATTAAATTAAATTAAATTAATTAAATTAAATGAAGAAGAAGCCAGGGCAGGTTGAGGACTTTGCCGCCACTTGCCTTGTGCCCACACCAACTGCCAGAGAGGAAGAAGCCAGGGCAGGTTGAGGACATCGCCACCCTTCCCCCTGAGCCCCCATCAACATATTGTATTGTATTGTAATTTCTTGTTTGTAAGCCGCCCTGAGTCGCTACGGCGAGTGGGCGGCAATATAAATTTGAACTAATAAATAAATAAAGAAAGAATGTTAAATAAAAGTAGCAGTCCAAGGAAGTTTATGAAATTGGAAACACTTAGAGTTTAGGCCTCTTGGGTGGGTTGAATGTACACATTCAAAGCTTTAATAAATTACCTTTCTGGAGAACAGCCCCATTCTCTAACATTCCCAAGTTCTGGGAATAAAGAATATGCTGCTTTGTGGCAATGTCACTTTTTCCTCCTCCTCCCTCTCCCCCTCCTTTTTCGGTTAATTGTAAATAAAGCAAACATTGCAAAGATTTGTTATTGTTCAGTCACATAGTCAAATCCAACCTTTTGTGACCCCATGGACCACTGTATGTCAGGGACCCCTGTCCTCTACCATCCTCCGCAGAAAGTTTAAAGAACAAAACCATCACGTTATCCTTCTACAAAATCCCAGAACAGGGATGATGTCTTTATTGCACTACAGAAATTTTAGAAGTCTTTTGAAGAGATGTTAAAGTATATTTGGGCTTGGTGCTCATACCTTTCTTTCAACTGGGAAAAAGAAGGAGAGGATGGGTTGGCCACAGGGGACCTACCCAGAAGGCTACTGTGAGGCATAGGCCTGAGCCAGGCTACAATTTGATTGTGAGCTATTTGATAGGTCGCCCTTGCTCGAAAGCCAGTTGTATCCAACTCTAGGGTTCAGTGCTCATCTCTGTTTATAGTAGAACACTGTAAATTTGGAAGTGGCAGGAGGCCATTGGAAAGGCAGGGATGTTGCCTCCAATGGTCTGCAAAGGTCTATTTCTGAAATCCCTTTATAAAGAGATTACACTAGTTGGACTGTTGGGATTCTTCTCCTCAGTAACCTTTGCTTTTTGTGTTTTCTGTAAACTCTGTAGTTAAGATTACTCTAATTCTTTGAGTGCTTTCTGTCAAAGAGAAACAAGTATTTCTCTCCTTTACCACATGATTAAACCTATGTCTTTCTCACCACACCCTATACCTCCTTGCTTCAATTTATCTGCACATTTTGGAACAATGAGTCTGTTGATTATTCTTATGTCCTTCAGTTTCAGTGGCAAGTTTCAGAATGATGACAGTGTTTAGTACTTTATTGGTCTCCAGGCAGTTTGCTCACAGAAAACAAAGAGAGCAAACACCACCAGTAAAGGCAGTCATCATCTTTTGTTACTTCCATAAACAAAGACAGCGGTGTGATTCTTACAGGATACAAACACAAGAAAAAGGTGAGTCTTTTATTACATCACTAAAAAAAATTACGTGAGTACTGTGGCTTTGAATTGGACACCACTCCACCTGAGATGTGTGTCGGGCAGGTGGAAGCTACTTTTGCTTCAGGCTCACCGGAGGGTAGCTGGATCCGATTATACCTTCTCTAGGACCTTGGACCCTACCTGACATCATTGGGCAGGGTATTTAAATTAATTCTAATTATTCTAATTTTCACCCCAGGTGTTGTGTCCTAATAGTGTAACCTTCTACATGTGATATCAATGTATCTGAACCAATGTAACCTTGCCGATGAGTAACAATGTAACCTTCAGCTGTATCACATAAACCCTGTAATAGGACGCGAGCTAATGACCACCAGCTGGCAGCAGCGAGCGTCCAAGCTCTCTTGGTTCAAACCCATCAAAGACCGCAGCGCGGGAAGCTTCCCGCCGCTACCTACACCTGGACAAGAAGGGCGTGACCAGCCATGACGTCACGCGGACCAGTAGCCAACGGGCTACCGTGGAGCCACATTCAAATACGTTACTACCATATATATAGAGCTGTTCGTCCGCCATTACCTCATGTCCCTCTGTCCACCATGCAATAAACCTGAGTTAACCCAGCCTTTGGCTGTGCCTTGTGTCTTGACTCTCATACGCTAAATTGGCGACGAAGGTGGGATAATGGATCCCCACGGAGCCAGGACACAGAGCGGGTTCAACATCACCAAACCGCAAGACTGGGAGCTTTTTGAGATGGACTTCCAGGCGGCACTGGTGGAGCTCAAAGTCAAAGAAGACGACGAGGAAAGGAAGAGGGCCATCCTCACCCGCATGCTTGGGATGGAAACCAAGCGGACGCTGGTGGGCATCCTTGCACCGAAGAAGATGAGCGATTTCAAAGCCGGTGACATCATGAAAATGCTGCGTGAGCGTTTCCGACCCTCGAGGGCAATGTTTCCCGCTCGGAGTGCGTTTTGGAGGCGAGTTCAAGCGCCGGACGAGTCGGTAGAAGCCTTCGTAACGGCTATGAGGGTAGCCGCCGCCCCCTGCAAATGGGACCACATCCTAGAGATGGCCCTCAGGGACGGAGTGCTGTGTGGCCTGAAGGACAAGGAAGTACAGCGCAGCTTGATGAACAAGGAGCCACCACCCACACTGGAAGAGGTTGTAGAGGCCGCGGAAGCCGCGGAATCCACGAATGCTGGAGTAGACGAGATGCACAAGTGGCGTGAGTGGCGTCCGAGGGCCGGCAAAGCGGAAAACTCGTCGCACGGGAAGTCCGGTCAGTCGGTGCATGCAACCCGACCGACCTCGAAATCGTCTTCAGAAAGCAGCGATGGCGAGGAGGTCCAGAAGGTCCGGAGAGGCGGGCGCCGCTGCGATGGTTGCAGAGCGGCCCATGAGCGCGTGAAGTGCCCATTCAGGAAAGCCGAGTGTTTCAACTGTGGACGTCGGGGGCACATCGCCAAGGCGTGCAGGAAATGGAAAGAGGGCCGGAGACAGTCGCAAGACCGTTCAGCCAGACCGGACCGTCCAGCGAGGTCCAAAGATGGTGCCCGGGCCACGAGGAAGCAGGACGGCGTGGGCCGCATCTCGGACGACAGCGAGGGCGACGCTCCTGTGTTCAACGTGTCTGCGGGACAGCCCCATTACTTTGTTGAGGTACTAGTACAAGGGACCCCTATTAGGATGGAAGTTGACTCGGGGTCCTCCTATTCTATAATCCCCCAGAGAGAGTTCTTGAAAATCGACCCCCACGTGCGGCCCAAACTTAAAGCGTTGAGGGCCACACTACGGGACGTTCAGGGGAACAGCATTCCAGTGTTGGGGGTCGGAACGTTCCGGGTTCGCTTTAAGAGACATTCTGCGGAACTTCCCCTAGTGGTGCTAAAAGGGGGGAGTTGTAGCCTCCTCGGAACACAGTGGTTTCAGCCCTTAGGCCTGTTCATAGGGGGGGTGCATGCCGTAGGCGAGGACCCAATACAAGCAGTGTGTGACGCACACCCCGCCGTTTTTAAAAGTGGACTGGGAAAGTTCAAGGGACCCCCTGTAGCCTTCGACTTAGACCCGGAGGTCCGCCCGATAAGACTTAAACCGCGCAGGGTACCGTTCGCGCTTAAGGACAAAATAGAGGCGGAACTGGACAAACTGGTGGGTCAAGGAATTCTCGTTCCTGTGGATTCCGCGGAGTGGGAGACTCCAATTGTAACAGCACTGAAGGCTAACGGGGAGGTGCGCATTTGCGCTGATTATAAGTGTACCATTAATAAGGCAATCCGCCCTAATGCATACCCGGTGCCAGTGGTCAGCCACCTTCTGGCCAGGCTGAATGGGGGAAAGTGTTTCGCTAAACTCGATTTAGCACAGGCCTACCAGCAACTCCCGGTAACCCCCGCCACAGCGGCGGCACAAACAATAGTCACACATAAGGGGGCGTTCCAGGTGTCGAGGTTACAGTTCGGCGTGAACTCGGCACCTGGCATTTTTCAATCGCTAGTGGAACGCCTCCTGAAGGGGTTGGAGGGGGTGTTGCCATATTTTGATGACGTGTTGATAACGGGGGGGAGTAAGGCCGAGCTGGCCCACAGATTGGATAAGGTCCTGGCCGTGTTCGAGAAAGCGGGGCTGCGACTGAGAAAAGACAAATGTGTATTTTTCGAAACAGAGGTTGAGTTTTTAGGGTTCCGTGTCACGCCCGAGGGAATTAGGCCGTCCAAATCTAAGGTAGCCGCCATTAAGAAAGCCCCTTCCAAAACCGAGCTTCAGTCATTTCTGGGGCTTCTCAATTTCTACCATACCTTCCTTCCACGGAAGGCGTCTGTTGCCGAGCCGCTCCATCGGCTACTTAAAAAAGAGGAAAAATGGCTGTGGGGTGACGAGCAAGAAAGAGCGTTCACAGAGTTAAAGCAACTCCTCACATCCGAGGCAATCCTGACTCATTTCGACCCCAAACGGCCCATAGTTTTGGTCTGCGATGCATCCCCGGTGGGGGTGGGGGCGGTGCTTTGCCACGTGTTAGACGACGGAAGGGAGGCCCCGATAGCGTTTTATTCAAGGTCCCTGTCCCAAGCAGAGCGGAATTACGCACAGACCGATAGGGAGGCACTAGCGATAGTAGCGGGAACCAAGAAATTTCACGATTTTCTGTATGGTCGGCCGTTCAAGATCGTTACTGATCACAAGCCCCTGTTAGGAATCTTCACTGCAAATAAGCCCACGCCACAGATCCTGTCCCCGAGGATGCTGCGGTGGGCTATTTTTCTTAACGCATATCAACATGAGTTGGAATACCGGCCAGGGAAGGAAATCAGCCATGCAGACGCGCTCTCACGGTCGCCGTTACCCTTGTCGGACGACCAGAAGGCAGGGGTAAGAAGAGACCGCCAGGTATTGCTAATAGAGGTCTTGGAGTCACCCCCGATAGTACCGGCCGACATTGCTAGGGCGACCGGAAAGGATAGAACACTAGAGAAGGTATGCTCGTGGGTGCAGAAGGGGTGGCCGGCGTCATCCCCAGGCACGGAATTCGACCCATTCTTCCGAAAGCGAGTGGAGTTGTCTTTAGAGAGGGGGTGCCTTTTGTGGGGCCAACGGGTGGTGGTTCCTACGTCCCTGCGGCCGAAGGTGCTAAAGCTGTTGCACGTCAGCCACCCGGGAATCGTCCGTTCTAAGGCGTTGGCCCGGAGTTACTTCTGGTGGCCCCAGCTGGACGCCGACATAGAGCAGATGGTTGGCACTTGTGAGGCATGTCAATGCTCTCGACCGGAGGTGGCCCGCCTACCGCATAGGGAATGGGACGCAGCAAGGGGACCGTGGTCCAGGGTGCACGTAGATTTTGCTGGCCCATTCCGGGGAACCATGTTTCTCCTGGTGGTGGATGCATACTCAAAGTGGCTGGAGGTCATTCCGGTAAAGAGCACATCCTCCGCCACTACCATTCGCCAGCTAAGGAGGGTCTTTTCCACGTTCGGCTTACCCGACACTTTGGTCAGCGATAACGCCAGTTGTTTCACGTCCGCTGAGTTCGCAGCATTCATGGAGGCAAATGCAATTCGGCATGTCACATCCGCGCCGTTTCATCCGGCCACGAATGGCCAAGTGGAACGGTTGGTGCGCACCACAAAAGATGCGCTGCGGCGCATGGGCTCGGGAGATCTAAATCACCAAGTTTGTCAATTTCTATTAGCGTACAGAGTGACCCCCTTAGCGTCTGGATACTCGCCGGCTGAGCTGCTGATGCGGAGGAAACTGACCACGCTTTTGTCCAGGCTAGACCCGTCGAGGGTCGAGGACAAAGGGAAGAACATAGGGTTAGCGGTCTTGAAAGGTTTCGGCGTAGGCGATCCTGTACACTGCAGGAACTATGCCAACGCAGGCCCAGCCTGGGTGCCAGGGACGATAATAGAACAGACGGGGCCAGTGTCCTATCGGGTGGAAACTAGCACCGGCCTCCTCTGGAGGAGGCACGCTGACCAACTGAGGCACCGAGTGAGCGAGGGGCCGACCAGTGGGGCTCAGCGACAGGATTCAGCGATAGGGTTCTCCCCCACCCGTTTAGCCCAAGGGGGAGACAGGGGGGAAAGCAGCGAGCCCGACTCATATCCTTTTGATACCCCAGTTCTATCCGAGCCCGGGGGGAGGGAAAAGGAGTGTGCAGCCGCCGCTGCCGCTTCCCCCGAATCCGATTTTGATTTTGATTTTGCTAGCCGGGGGGGGGTTTTCGGAGTGTTCCCCCACCCATCCAAGCGAGAAGAGGGGTTTTTCGTTAGCCCCCAGTGCCCCCGGTTCTTCCCAAACAAAGCACACACCTCCCAACAAAGCCGCAGAGCCGCGGCAAACCACTAACAAGTCATCCTCTCCGATTGCAGGGCAGGAAGCCAGGGAGCAAGGAGGAGGGAGCGAAGCCGGGGCAGGGCAGCCCGCGCCGAGACCCCAGCGTGTTCGAAATAAGCCATCTTGGCTGAGAGACTTCGTCTCATCCTAGGGGGGAGGAGTGTTGTGTCCTAATAGTGTAACCTTCTACATGTGATATCAATGTATCTGAACCAATGTAACCTTGCCGATGAGTAACAATGTAACCTTCAGCTGTATCACATAAACCCTGTAATAGGACGCGAGCTAATGACCACCAGCTGGCAGCAGCGAGCGTCCAAGCTCTCTTGGTTCAAACCCATCAAAGACCGCAGCGCGGGAAGCTTCCCGCCGCTACCTACACCTGGACAAGAAGGGCGTGACCAGCCATGACGTCACGCGGACCAGTAGCCAACGGGCTACCGTGGAGCCACATTCAAATACGTTACTACCATATATATAGAGCTGTTCGTCCGCCATTACCTCATGTCCCTCTGTCCACCATGCAATAAACCTGAGTTAACCCAGCCTTTGGCTGTGCCTTGTGTCTTGACTCTCATACGCTAAACCAGGCTGCACTATGTCAGACCCCTCCCCCTTTATAAGATCCTGGGTAATTCTGTTCTTGGTTCATGTTTTCACCATTGCATTGCATTAATAAAGTTGGCCCTAGTTTACTCTACTCTGTTGTCTGGCTCTCTATTTGGGCAGGTGGGGGCAAAGGGACTTTGTTGTGTCTCTGAAGGCATGGGAAGGCAAGATTCAGATTTGCATGATCTACTTTGGTTCTTTTATTAGAACCTCAAAATCCACCAAACACAGCCTAGTGCAAAATACAAAGGTTAAAATGAAAGAATTCCTAGTCCAGGCGTTTGTTTTGAATACTGGGACTGAACTGCCCACACGTTCTATTGGTTATTCCTTGTAGTTAACAGAATATGAGGTAGAAAACAATAACAATGGCTGATCATAGAAAACATCATCTCAGCCCCTGCTTGCCCCTTCCATTTTCCCATATAAACACTGATAAAATTAACTGTACAAACATTTAAAGCAGAAGAAGGCATCTTTACTTGCAGTTACCATCTATAGTTACAGTCAATAGAATTTAAAAAAGGAAAAATGAAATCTTAACATGTGCAGAGAACCACCATGCTCATTGCTTAAGGGAGGCCAAAGAAAGAAGAAGAGCTATCAACAAAATAATGAAATCAAAGAAAACAAACAAGAAGAGAGATTGGGGCTTGCCTCAATTGCCAGAGGTAGGGAAAGTGCCTTACTAATTAAATTTGTGACAAAAGACAATCACGTTAAGCTGTAAAGCCCCCTCCCACTGTTTTTCAGGCTTTCTTCATTTCAACAGCTTAAGAAAAGGAGAGAGACAGAGAAATTGATGTTCTTGTTCCCATAGTTAAACAATTAAATCATTCTTGCTAATCTTGCTTAATTCACCAATCAAGCAGTACCTGTTGTCTACTCATGGCCTGAGTTAACCTGCTGTGTTCAGATGTGTGGGGACATGCTGTCCTGTCACCAACATTGAGAGAAAATTGATTTGCCAGACTGTTTTATAAATGGACGGAGGAAATAAATGGACGGAGGAAAAGACATTAAGCTTCCCTTTGCATCAGATAGAAACCATTATTTAGCGTTACAAAGAGAAGCCGCGGAGCTTTAGCCAATGCTGCTGCTTCATCCACCATGGGATGAGACTGGAAGCTTCCATGTTAAGCTTTGAATAAACTATTGATCCTTGTTAAGTCTGAACAAGCAGAATCAAGACATACACTACATTGCATCCTTTCTTTCATCACATCTGACGATGCTAAACCACATAACAGTATGGATGCATCTTGTGCCCAACTTTAGATGTCAAAGTTTCTTTAAAACTCTGTCACTGACAAAAGAGTTAAAGTGAAAGTCTTAATAGTGTGGGCTAGATTTTTTCCATTAAAATGAGTACACATTTTGTGCGTATCTAAATTAAACAAAAAGAGTGGGCGCATATGCTGTACTTTACTTTATTCTTTAGCATGGCATTATTTTGCAATTTAATTCTTTATTGTGCCAGAGATGAGGTTTTTTAGTAAAGGTTTCCCTTGCTCAAAAGTCAATCATATCCGACTCTAGGGTTCAGTGGTCATCTCTGAGTTCAGTGCTCATGTCTGTTTCAAAGCCGAAGAGCCAGCGCAGCCTGCATCTGCAGACATTTCCGTGGTCATGTGGCAGGCATGCCACATGTTTGCACACGGAATGCTGTTACCTTCCCACTGAAGTGGTACCTATTTTTCTACTTGCAATTTCTTGCTTTCAAACTGCTAAGTTGGCAGGAGCTGGGACAGAGACGGGAGCTCATTCCATCCTGCAGTACTCTGGAATCGAACTGCTGACCTTCCACCTCCCAGTCAGCGTCTTAGCCACTTGTCATCTCTTTTGCAAAAATGTTTGTCTTGCAAAGGCTAAGATGCAATGAAGAGTAGGCGTAGCATTAGTTATGATATATTTAATGCCTACCCTTTGCTTCTAAAGCATCACACCTGCTGTTAAGAAAACTTAAAAACAATTAGTTATTTTTATCTCATGGACTATTTGATGCACAATGGGAGAAAGGTGGGGGGGACAGGGTTCATTAAGAAGAGAATCTTTCAGAATTCTCTGGAAAGGTCTGAGAAGTTTGGAAAAAAAGGGAGCCATTTCTTATGATTTTGTTTTTAAATACAGCTACATCACTTTTTTTATGTAGCCATGGAGGCAGAAGGAGAGATAGCCAATGTAGCGAATGTCTGCCGCTAGGCGGCGCTAGGTCCCGGAGGAGACTGATCAATGACAATACGAGGCAAGGAAGCAGGATCAGATCAGTGTTTATTGGGAAAATGCGTACACCTTTTATAGACCAGAAGGCCAGGAGAAAACAGCTATCACCAATAAGTCACTCACAATACCTGTTTACTCAGGTTAATTGGGGAGACTCTTCAGGGGAAGTTAATTAGCAGGGGTAAACATTGACAGAGGAAGCCCTATTGTTTCGGGCTTAGAGGCTGGGCAAACATGGTCACTATTTGCACCAGGGATTTACGCCAGGCTAGGGAGATGAGTTGTTTGCCTAATTATGCACAGGAGATAGCGATCTGCTTACCTGGCAGACCTGTAGGTCAGGTCAATGAATTGGGTGAATCAAACCCTATAATTTATCCACCCCCCTTAATTTGTCTGCCCGCAGAGCCCGCGGCTCAAGGAGCGTCCTCCCGAAGCGGCCTCTGCAAGAGCCGTTTCCATGCCCGATGGGCATGGGGAAACCATATTTCCCCTTTCTGTTTTATTTAAGAACCTGACTGGCAACTCTGCGTAAGAGGGGCATCAGCTGATGAGCGGGAATGGTGCTTCGGGGTTCCCCCCATGGGGGACATCTCGATAGCAGTGAGGGAATACATTGCACGAAACAACACACTGTCGTGCCCAGTATTACCACCCCCACAATCACTTTGAGTGCCGTCTGGAGCCAACCCCATGGGAACCGCAACCACAGGGAGTCCTGCCACCCCCATGAAGAATCCTCCTAACTAGGGTGTGGAGGTCCGTGAGCTGGCTCTGTATCTTGCGGGTGTTGTCTGTGAGGTTAAGGCAACACATGCTGTGGGCAGACTCGCAACCCACAGGGGGCAATCGATGGCTTGCTTGATTATCCAGTATGGCATGGCGAAGCTCTGCCTGCTCCTGGCTGAGCAGCGCTATTGCTGAGGAGGTATGGTCAATGGCTTTTGCTAATCCGCAAGCCAGTTGACCAATTCTCCGAGCGTTGCCTATGGCTAAGCCTGGCACACTGAATATACTGCTGCCTGGTTTTTCAGAGCTGTGGGTCTGAATTCAGACTGCTTTCTGTAGCAAGGCAAGATAACGAGATGTGTCGTTGATCTCTTACTGTGACCTGGGGAGATTCTAAGCTATCTCTGCAGCTTCTGGCATTGTGCAAATGTCTTTCTAACACCTATGGGGAGGTGTGAAACTAACTGGGGATTGCCAGCTACCGGGTACTCAATCTTTCCAAGCAATGGGCCGATGCGAAACATGGGCCGGTCTGGCTTCCTTTGGTGGAAGCTGGCCGTTATTAACAACATACAGAAATTCAAGTGTCCCTTGCAAATCCCAAATGGAGCATTGTACAAGGCATGTATAAATAATAGCAACTACAGATAACAATAGCAATAAAAGACATTCAGCTGCTTCTTGAGGCTTCCCTTCTTGGTGGGGCTTCATGTGCAACTTGAGTTTGGAAAAGTCCTTAGAAGTGGCACTGAGTGTGCAAAATGTTCATAGAAATGTCTTTGGAGATGTAAGTCATAAAGGAAGACGGACAGCTGATGACCTCCAGGACAGTGACTGGTGCCGCTCTTTGCAATCATCCGGGTCTGATTCTGGCCTCTGGGACCTGCATGGGGAAGAGACTTGTTTGGGAGATAAAAATTCTGAAAGAGTTAGTTAGTTTTTGCACTTATAGGATAGCAATTGCTGTGCAACTATGGGACGTTGTTCCCCCCCTTTCTGTTTGTTTGTCAATGTAGGACATAAGCGTCCGATAGACCCGTTCCACAATCGCTTGCCCCTGCGGATTGTAAGGAACGCCAAAAGTGAGCTTAATATCCCAGGTGGCCCTGAAGGTGGCCAGCTGCCTGGAGCTATAAGCTGGGGCGTCATCGGACTTCGGGTGCCAAGGTTAGCCCTTGGCAGTGGGAAAGGAAATGCTGCTCCACATGGGGAGCCATTTCTCCCTTCTGTGCTGTTGCCCAAACAAACTGTGGGAAGGTATTAATGCAACGTGCATGTGCTGCCATTTGCCAAAATGTGGGGATGTGTGACGTCCATTTGCCACACCTGAATGGCCTCTGTCCCTCGTGGGTTGACCCCCCATGAGGACCCCCCCAGTGGCAGGTTGAACTGCCTTGTGAGCGCTTTGGCATTCTGAAGAGGGAATGCATGACTCTGAATTGGAGTTGTGCGGGACAAACTTAGCAAACTTTTGTCTATCCCGGGAGTGATGTGTGCTCCCAGTAGACTGTGAAGCAAATTCCTAGGAAACTGGCTGTCAGTAATTATGTTGAAGCGTTCTTTGGCAAAGGTGCGCAAAGCGAGGCTCACGGCTGCCAACTCTGCCTGCTTGCGGAAGAGTCAGGAGCGTGTGCCAAGCTTGGTCCTCTTGCCAAGTAAGAACCTAATATATGCGACCCCCATAAGTGAAAACTGTCCTAGCCCCCCGAAGGGGAACCGGTGACATCAATCCACACAAGGTGACTGTCTGCGTTTGAAGCGAGACGAGTCTGGGGTCTTATGGCAAACCTTGGCGCATGAAGCGCCAGGCTTCCCTAGGGTAAATTTCTCAAGAAGGCCCCCCTGCGCACATCCATTCATGGTGTGCGTGCACACTTTCACTGGAGCGATTTTGGTGCTCCTGTGAGAAGGGTGCCAGATGCTGGCTTAGCCTTTTGCCTGTGCTTAGACCAGCCGCAAAAAGGGAAGGGGTGGCCTAAAAATGCCTGTATCTGATTGAAGGTGTGACCTGACTGCACTCTTAAAATGGTCCTAGGCAGTCCTGGCTAATGGGTGGCACTCTGCACATGCTCGGGAGCTCAGGGACTAATCCTTCCTCTGTGCTCTGGAGTTTGCAAAATGTGTCTGCACACTAGAGAGGGTGCTGCGGGCCAGGTGCCATACTTAAAATGACCTACTAAGACTTGTTAAAGACAAGCCAACTATGACGTGCCAGCTGTAAGGAAATAATACACAAAGAAAATGAAAAGACACACAGTTAAATATTTCCAGCAGGGAGTTCCACTGGCGAAAGGAGGGAAGGAGGAAAGACAAGTCAGAAGTTAGCACAATGAAAATGCAGCAACTCTTATCATAACGAAATCAGATTAGGTCAGGTAACCAAGGCGACTGGCTGGGATCCTCCTGTTAAGAAAATCCCTCTCAGTAATTAGCTTCTGGACCCTGTGAAAGGAAGCAATTTAAGACTTAGAAGGAAACAAATTGGTTAGTTTTGTTCCTGTAAAGAGGCAAGCATCTTTTGAATATGCAGAGCGCAAGAATGTTTGCGTGCTTTTTCCTGTGAAAGGGGTACAATGAATGAGTTACTGATTACAGTCAAAATACCAGAACAGTGTCTTCCTTAAGAGAATGAAGGAGAGTTAGAGCGATTCTCAACCTGCGGCCAGATGTGGGCGAGTGGGCCGGATGTGGCCCATGTTGCTCTGCCACTCCCCCCACCAAGCCAAGAAGGGCTGTGCGGCGAGGGAATGGCAGGATGACTGTCCGGACCCCCGGAGCTGCCTGCGGCCCCGGAACTTTGGCCCCTGACTTTAAGAGGTTGAGAACCAAGGTTACAAGATGATAACACAATACACACATGAAGGCAATGCAATTCTCTCACTCCTAGTGAGATACGACTTCCAGACGCTAAGAGACATTAAAAAAACCTTAAACACAGAGATGGTGGTTTGAGGAACACACACAGACGTAGGAAGGGGCCCCATAGTTTATTATCTGGTGAGGAAAACTCATAGAAGTAATTTTTGTTTTCAGATCGCGCTTCTGAAAAGAAAAATCTGTTTTCCTGAGTGGCAAAACCGGTTTCCAAGAGAGGCTTAATCCTTTGACAGAGAAAAAGTCTCAAGGGAAGGAGGGGGAACCACCCCCCTCCTGCTTTTCGCCGCCCTTAAGCTGCTAGGCAGGCAAGGCAAAGGGTTTCGTTCTACATGCTTTCTCAACCTTTAAATAGCTCCTGTCCATGAGCAGAGTGCAAATTGTTTTAACACATATTTCACAGTGACATTACCACGCAGTTACACACAAGGAACACTTTTCCAGTCATACTGTGGTCATAGAGACAAGGCTTTTGCAATCATACACAGTTCTTGCAGTCATACATTCAGTGGTGCACCACGCATACACACATTTATTTACGCATTCGCACATTCCTCCCCTGGTCTGCAGCGTTCTATACTACACATGAGGAGATGGCTTTATGCACAGATGGCTGTTTACAGCCACCTGGGTGCTTCTACTTAGGGGCAAGTTTCTCTGGGCTACTCCCAAGGTGAGACAAGTAGGTTCTGCCTGTGCCCTGGGGGAATTCGGGGTACTATTGCTGGGATGGTTCTTCTGGCATAGCCAGGGCGATGGCTGCCTCCTTTCTAGCCTGGGCCAGATGCATGCCAGGGTGGCCATTTGGCATGAAGACAATCTTTTGAAGATCTGCCTGGTCTAGACTGGCTTTCTCTTCTAAGGTGTC
This sequence comes from Bradypodion pumilum, assembly GCA_035047305.1. Taxonomy (NCBI): domain Eukaryota; kingdom Metazoa; phylum Chordata; class Lepidosauria; order Squamata; family Chamaeleonidae; genus Bradypodion; species Bradypodion pumilum. The sequence goes on along the minus strand of JAWDJD010000001.1, from coordinate 172,976,924 downwards.
TCATTTTTCCACACTGGAAGCAGGCACCTTGGGGTTTTGGCACTGCTCTGCGCCTGAGTGTGGCAATGGGCCTGCTCTGGAGCCCTGCGTGGCCAAGGGCCATGCAGATTTCCGTGAGCAGCGGGCGCTGAGCAGCCCTGCCTGAACGTGTGTCTGCCTTCAGATAGGCTGAGCACAGCAGCTGGGCGCTAGCTAATTGTGCCACTGGCAATTTCCCTGTGAATGGATCTTCCTCACCCCTGCGCTGAATGGAGTTCTTTCTTTGCAGGGAACCTTTAACTGTCAGAGAAGTGCCAGGGCCTCTCATGCCATGAATTCCTTCAGTGGCGTCTGCAGCTGCCACTGAGGGAATGCTCCCTACACTGCCCTGCTTAAGCTGAAATGACGAATAGAGACTTCTTGGGGCTGATGGTTCTGACTGCGCTGGGGTTTTCTGGGTCTCTATCCGGACTGGGTCATCCTCTACTGAGAGTTTCCTACATTTGCTCCATGTGCGGGTTATGCCCTCTGGAGCTTTCGGGGGTTGCTGAATGCAGTCTCCTATCTGATCCCAGAGCTCGAGGGTTAACGTACCTACTTCTGGGTAAAGTAGGCAGTGTTCCCTGAGATACGCCAAAAGTCTCGCTAATTCCCTGCAGTGAAAGCGTAATTTAAAAACCCTGGCCAGGATTCTGAACTCCTCCTCATGAGTTCTTTGGCTAGCGGACGGACTTGGTCTATGAGAACAAGTCCCCATATTACCTGCAGATGGTCCTCTGAAGTTTCCTCCTCGGGACGAGTCGACGCGTCTTTTCAGGCAATAGGTTCGGGCGTCTAGTGTCTGGGGTAGACCTCGGAGCGTGGACCTTCTGCCACAGGCCCTTCGAACGGCCTCTGCGATGTCAGGGGCTCACAGCCTGCCCTGAGCGGAACGCGTTTCCCTCTATGGCAACCTCCTCGAAAGCGGGAGCAAGCTGTAGGAATGTCTCTCTGGAATGCCTCGCCGCAGGCCACTTCTCCGATCGGCTGGCTGCCGGCCGGAGCGCCGCGCTGTCCTGCGGGGTGACGGGTCGCGGTCCAAGCGCAGGACCGGACCGCGTGGATCGCTACTCACGAGCAGACTTCTCCGGGGTCTCTTACTCTCGAGTAGAATCACGTCGGGGTCACCAGATGTAGCGAATGTCTGCCGCTAGGCGGCGCTAGGTCCCGGAGGAGACTGATCAATGACAATACGAGGCAAGGAAGCAGGATCAGATCAGTGTTTATTGGGAAAATGCGTACACCTTTTATAGACCAGAAGGCCAGGAGAAAACAGCTATCACCAATAAGTCACTCACAATACCTGTTTACTCAGGTTAATTGGGGAGACTCTTCAGGGGAAGTTAATTAGCAGGGGTAAACATTGACAGAGGAAGCCCTATTGTTTTGGGCTTAGAGGCTGGGCAAACATGGTCACTATTTGCACCAGGGATTTACGCCAGGCTAGGGAGATGAGTTGTTTGCCTAATTATGCACAGGAGATAGCGATCTGCTTACCTGGCAGAGCTGTAGGTCAGGTCAATGAATTGGGTGAATCAAACCCTATAATTTATCCACCCCCCTTAATTTGTCTGCCCGCAGAGCCCGCGGCTCAAGGAGCGTCCTCCCGAAGCGGCCTCTGCAAGAGCCGTTTCCATGCCCGATGGGCATGGGGAAACCATAAGCCAAAAATAAAATAAAATTAGGCAGTGGTGGAGAAACAGAAGATGATTGCAACAGGACCCCAAAAGAACATAACAACTACGTGTGTCTACGTGTGTGAAGGAGGGACAGAAAGAGAATGAGTCACAAGGTTTGGGAGGATGTTAACTGTAAGTAGGGCTCAAGTTGCTGAAATATGACTTGGTGCAGTGATGGCGAATCTTGGCACTCCAGGTGTTCTTGGACTGCAATTATCAGAAGCTCAAGTCAACACTCGTGCTGATCAGGGCTTCTGGGAATTGAAGTTCAAGAATAGCTTGAGTGCCAAGGTTCGCCATCACTGAATTAGTGATTTGTATGGCTTGTCATATAGAGAGAACTGATATTAATAAATTTGGTGCAAAGAATGACTTTCCATTTACTAGGGAAACAAAAAACATACTTGATTTTTTGTAAGAGAAAAGATTTGGCCTTTAGTCTGCAGTCCCAAGTCTCAAGGCTCTGGCTGAAGTCTCAGGGAATTTTTTGTGTTACTCTGAATCTGCTGGCAGGGAGACTGATCTCAGGGTGAGAAGTATCTTGGGAAGAGAAATTTTGTTTGTGTGCTTTTTTAAATGTAGAATTGATTTTACAGCCTAGGCATCATACCTGTCAAGTTTTGATTTTGGAAATAAGGGAAATTTCCCGGCAAATACAGGATACTTGACAGCTATGCTTATCCTTTGCTGCCCTCCAATGGCGGCAATAGGGCATTGCAGTCTAATTAATAAGGGATGACGGCAGGAAAGAGGGTAAAATAAGGAATTTTCCCGGCCAATATGGGATACTTGACAGCTATGCTAGGCATCCATGTCCACCCATTTCCCCCTCCCAGTTCTTTCCTGCTCTACTTTTGTAACATCACAAGGAAACACCCCTATGACATCACAAAGGTCCTCCACTGTGACATTTGGGAGTGGCAGTGGCTATAAGAATTGTGTGCCAATAAAAGCCAGTGTTTCCATTGCCGAGCCCACCCCTGAGTAAGGAGACAGACACATTGCTTGGTTTTAAAAATTGGGCCACTTTATTAACTTGTAAGTTTGATTAACTTGGGTTAGGACAAACAGACCGGAGTAGCACTGGTAAGGACTGGTTCTTATTACCTGAATTTAATTTGCTACATTGTATCTAGTTTGTTTACATCATTAACCAAATTATTGACCCTGGTTAGAAGTAATCTTTGTTGACTCCAATTTCTGACCGAACTCCGGTGAACTGTCAAAAGGTTTTGCAAGTCACCAAACTTTACATTACTTTGTTCCTGGTCCACATTTGATTGACCAGCCCGACTCTCCCTATACCTTGTGCTTCTGCTGGCCAACCAAATGCATACCTTCCGGGTTCCTTGGGGGTCAAATGGATGTCCTTACCAGTGCTAACTGCCAAAGTGACCTGAAAAACAAACCAACAACGATCCCCATGACTCAACCATTCCATTCCATTCCATTCCACTTTATTTTTGTATACCGCTCCACTCTGCCCGAAGGAGACTCAGAGCGGTTTACATAGGTGCATGCTATCTGAAAGCAGACAGCAGCAAAAAGTATACAATAATAGAGATATAAAAATTACATCAGAACACAATACAATAAAAGCATAAACAAGTACAAAATACAATGTTCAAAATACGTATAGTCAAGAGCCCCAAATACACAATTAAGTAAGAGAAGAACCCGCGCTTACATAAAAAATAGAATCTGAGAGACGGAGTCCTTTAGCATAATGAGGACCCCAGCCGTGGAGGCAGGGGTCGGAGGAGAGCAGCCCAGGTGCCTTGGATCCCCTTGGCCGGTGAAGGGGGCCAGAGAGAGGCAGCCACAAGGAGGCTGGGGGGGGGGGTGGCAGCGGGCGCAGGTGTGCTCGATCCCCCAGCGATGGTGTGGCTGCAGGGGTGAGCGGGGGCCTCTCTGCTCGGTGATGGCGGCGGCTCTTTTCACCCCTCCAGCCAGGCGTAGCTCGGAGGGGGCGGCGGTGGGCGCAGGTGTGCTTGATCTCCCAGCGATGGTGCAGCTGCAGGGGTGAGCGGGGGCCTCTCTGCGCAGTGGTGGCGGCGGCTCTTTTCACCCCTCCAGCCAGGCATGGCTCGGAGGGGCGGCGGCGGGCGCAGGTGTGTTCCATCCCCGAGCGATGGTGCGTCTGCGGGGCGAGCGTGGGTCTCTCTGCGTGGTGGTGGTGGCGGCTCTTTTCACCCCTCCAGCCAGGCGTGGCTTGGAGGGGGCGGCGGCGGGCGCAGGTGTGCTCGATCCCCGAGCGATGGTGTGGCTGCGGGGGCGAGCGGGGGCCTCAGCAACAGTGTGAGATGGGTGAAAACTACAAGAACCAGAAGGCCAATGCAGGTTCAAGCAAAAATTCCCATCTAGGGAGGGGGAGGGCAAATGTGCCCCGGCTCAGCTGAACTCCACGAGGCCGGCACGGGCATGCGGAGCTCCCTTTAAGGGCTGCTGGGCTCCACCCCTCATGTTCACCCCCAGCGTCTCTCTCCTCCGGGGGGGGGGGGAGGGAGCCGGCAAAGCATGCGCCCGTGTGATTTCCCCGCCACCACATGCCCTTTGCCAACAATTAGTGGATGTGCTTGAAGGCCTTTTTCAGTTTGGCACTAGGATGTTACTGCCTGTGCCAGCACATAACAAAGAGTAGGTTCTTGTGAAAATGTACTTCTTCTCCTCTGTAGATTCTGTTCAGTTGAGTTAAACAAGACAGCAAGAAGCCATAAGGAAAAAGGAAGTGTCAGATGTAGAGCCATGGAAAGTGTTCTAATGGTCTTCCCCAGAGAGCTTTGCTTTTACACTGCCAAGTACTGCATGATGGAATGAGCGCCCATCTTTGTCCCAGCTCCTGCCAACCTAGCAGTTTGAAAAAAAGAAATTGCAAGTAGATAAATAGTGACCACTTTGGTGGGAAAAGGATCTTGGGGACATGAAAGGAGCCTCATTCTGAGTGGAGTTCTTCTAGCAAAAATCCTTTCAACCCAGAAAGCACCTTTGTGTGCTTCTGACACGATGAAAAAAAAAAAAAAACCCCTGTTACACTGCCTAACTCAACGGCTCAAACTGTGAAAGCTTTTTAAAATTTGCTTTCTTCTTACACCAAGAAGAAAAGATGTGGCTGTCCCCAACAGCCTCTCTATGTGTTGTCTCTGGGGAGGACATTTCTAATGTCAGCTCACTCATCGGTGGTTAGAAAAGAGGGAAAGAGAAGTACAAGAACCATGCTAGGTGAGACCCAAAGGTCCGGCTTGGTCAGCATCCTGTTTCTTGCAATGACCAAACAAATGGATTCCAGGCGGTATATGTTGTGAATTGAATTGAAATTTTATTTATATACCGCCTTCCTCACCCAAGGGTGACTCAAAGCGGCTTACAAATACAATAGAAAATATGCAATACAGTTACAAGTACAAGTTACAAGTTATAAATCAGAAAAATACAATATAAGATACAAAGTACAGCGTACAAAATACATCAGCCTTCCGATGGCGCCACAGCTGGAAATCCAGGGGTTCACTGACCTCAAGGCTCCAAGGCTCCTTGTCGAAGCCAATAACCTCAAGGCTCAAAGACTTCAACAGAGCCCGGGCACAACGCTCTTAATTGGGCCCGGGCTCAACGTCTTTGGCAGAGCCTGGGCTCAATGTCTTCAGCAGAACCCAGGCTCGACTTCCATGATGGAGCCTGGCTCTACGTCCTCAACGGCGTCGGTGGAAGAAGGCGGCAAACTGAGGTCCTCCTTATGTCCACGGCGGTGCTGTTTTCCTCACACACAAATTCTCTAGTTTTTGTCACCTCTGTGATTTGGTTACCATCTTTATGATATGGTGTCATCAGCAAACATACCTGTCAACCGCGGCTCCGGACAATCCAGGACCTGCACAGAACAGTTCTGTGCAAGTCGCTTTTTACACATGTGTAAAAGCCTATGCATGCGTAAAAGCGACTTGCGCATAACCGTTCAGCGCAGTTCACTTCTACGCATGCATAGAAGGCTTTTACACATGTGTAGAAGGCTTCTACGATCCCCTTCACAGAAGCCTTCTACGCATGCATAGAAGGGTTCTACGCATGCATAAAAGCCTTCTACGCATGCGTAGAAGCGAGCTGCGCAGAAGGGATGCACAGTAATGCCTTTCTCCCCGCTGCCAAATCCTGGGGTTTTGGCAGCTCCGGGCGGGAAATGGCGAAAATCAGTGCCAAAAAATGGGAAATCCTGGCCAATCCGGGAAGGTTGACAGGTATGTCAGCAAACTTGGCTGTTTCATTGTTCACTCCATGTTCCAAATTGTTTATGTATGATTACAAAAGATGTGTATTCTTCTTACATCCTGCTCTTACATTCCTCCACTTCAAGAACTGTATATTTATTCCTATCCTCTGCTTCCTGTTCTCCAGTTGGATAGTAACCTTTATGACATGCTTCTTTCCAAATCATTAAAGAATTGTCAGATAACAGAATTCTTGCCAGATAATAAGAAATGTTATGATCTTCATTTAGATTGAAGCAGAGTTTCATTAGTTACAAAATATTTATGTTTTTCACTTCTGCATTTTGCAGTCTACCTTTCTTTGTTCTATGATTGGCTATTTAAAGGTAAACACAGGCTTCATTTGGAAGTTTGATTGCTCAGTTATGTGACTCTGAATTATTGTTACCTATTTCTCTGCCTGTGATTGTATTATGATTATATATTCCTTACTGCTTTATGACATCTGACCGGACATCCTGATACAGTAATGGAGTAGACCGTACAGCCAGTGACTCAACACCGAGTGTCAAGTGGTGGTTAACTAACCTGATTCCCTAAAGGGGCCAATGACTATGGGCGGATGAACCCCTTTAGGGTGGGGTGATGGTCCCCTCAGTGGAGGAAATTGTAGGAATGTATCTGTTTTCCGTCTGGCTGTCTCTGACACATTGTGTAAACAAAGACCTCTTTGCTTACTGAGAGACAACGCTTGCTTTTGGGCATGCGTAGAATAGTGAAAAAGAATTCTCCCTTCTTTCTCCTTATTTGGGTTCTGACATTCTGATTGATTATGTAGGTTAAGTTTCGTTTCTGAGATACTCTGCTTGAATAAAGAGAAGCCATTAGTATCCTTTGTAAAGCCAAAGACTGCAGTCGTGTTTTCTGTCTCTCTCTGTTCCTTCCTTACTCTGAGCCTAATGAAGCTGGACTTCGTGGACTCTTAAGTTTCTATCTTAAAAGATCTGATGATATAAACTGCTGCTTCATGAGACTGAGTGAGAAGAGATCTTTACATGAATCAGATTCCTACAGGAAATGCTGCTGGAAACCATCATATTGTGCCCAACGGCAAAATGAGCAGAGGAGGAACTCTGATTCCCAAAGGTCATGGAGGCAGAAGAGGCCATGCCAGATGGACTGGCTGTGAAGGTGCACCTTGTCCATATCCTCAAGGCTGTGGCAGTCCCTTCCAGTCCAGGTGTTAAATTCTGCATGTCTCATTTCAAATGTGCCATGGGTGATGGCTCTGAGATCATAGTGTGTGGGTCAATTCATGGCAAGATGGAATCCACCTTAAGCAAATTCACACCAGTGACATTTTTCCTGCTTCAGGGGAAAAAATGCATTCTTAAGAGATGCAGTTGACAACTTTTTTTAATATAGTTATGTCAAAATTAGACCCCTTTTCATTGTTGTTTGAAAATAAATAGGAAGCACACGTACCCATTCAGAATACTACATCAGAGTCTACAAAATTGTGACTGATCACTTTTAGAGAGTTGTACTATACAAGGGTGATGACATCATCAGCCATGGTGAATTTTTGCAAATACATTTCTTGACACACACATCTCAGAAATCCAGAGGCACCCATGGAATCTCCTTCATCATGGGAAAAGAAAATGAGGGCTGCAGGAGAGGTGGAAGACTTTAATTTCTGAAAATTGCCAGTGCTGGGATGATTTTACCAATAGTGCCAATATTTGGAAACTAAAGACTTCACAACCTCTCCCAAAGCCCCCAATGGCTTCCCCACATTGAAAGGGATTTAGGGGATCCTCAGGAAGTTTGGAGGGTGAGGAGAGAGTTTTAGAAATGTTTTATTTTAAAAAACTCACCACAACTGATGACAACATCAGCCTTACATGGTGTAGCTTTCTGAAGAGATCTCAGCCACTATTCCTAAGAACATGGCACTGTTCTCTTTTAAAGATGTTACAGTATTTGGAAATACAGTAATACCTCATACAAAGTCCGCTTCATACAACATCGGATTCATACAACACCGCCTAATTCCTTGAAAAAAGTTGCCTCATACAAAGTCGTGCAACGTTGTATGAGGCATTGGGGTTTTCCCAGGTTGCATTGTGCCTGGGCAGTATAAAAGGCAGGACACATGCATGCATTGCTCTTGTGGGTTTTGCATGAGGCAAAGAGTGTTTAGGAGTAGTTTTGAGCACGATTTGGATTTTTTTTTGAATTTTTTCGTCAGAATTTTTAGAAGCATTCCTTGGATTTTTGCAGCATTCTTCAGGTTCTTGGACAATCAGGGTTGTTTGACAAGTTTTTGTAATGTTTTTTAGCGTTTAGACAATGATTTCTTAAAGTTCTGTCAGTTTCCTGTCTGTTTCCTTGACTTTGCACCGAAGTCTGTGCTGTTACAGTACAATGTATCTCTATGGAAATGACGTTGTATGAGGCATCGCGGCAAGGATTTGGACGTTGTATGAGGCATCGCGGCTAGGATTTTGCATGCCTTATACAAAGTCCAAATCCGTATAAAGTCCAAACTTGTGGAACCAAGTTTGGACGTTGTATGAGGCATCACTGTACAGAGGAACCTCATACAACAATCGCCCCGTATAGCAACGAAATCACATCACTATTAGGTTTTTGGGGAAAACTGGCATCCCGCGTAACAATTTCCCCTATGGAATAAATTGTACAACAATTTTTCTATGGGAAAAACCACTTAGCAAAAAAAAAAAAGATTGTTGTACGATGCATCTGCATCCCATAGGGAAAATCGCTATACAATGTATGAATTGTATAGCGATTGTTTCGTACAACAACGAGCCCCGTGGAACAGATTTAAATCATTGTATGAGGTACCACTGTAGTGTTATCAGCAGGCAAGTTGTAGACCTTGTATTACTGATCCTATAGTACTAATTCTGAAGATCATTGCCTTTTCTAAGTTGATGAAGCATCATTTGGTACTGTGATTCCATGAACTTCACATACAGAAGGAGGTTTGCTAGTAGGAGATGAATGACTTTTTGTATGTGTGGATTGAGGAAGTTTTTTCTCTTTCTGATTTTGGGAAGGTGGGCAATAAAGACTTTCCTCAGTCCTACTACGTATCCAGGGGTTTTCAATAAATCTGAAATCATTAGAAAAAGAGCAGGCTAGCCACAAAACATAATCTTGGTTCTCATATGTGGAGAGGCAAACCTGAATTCTCTCCTCCTCCTCCTCCTTCACCGCCACCTGCCATATCCGAATATTGGCAATCATCACTGCAATCAGAGAATATAATGCAGTGGCCTTTCATCTGCCTTCCATGTCACAGCATGACCTCCACACCACTGATCCAGTTCCATGACTCACTATCTAGTCCTGAGCCCTTTTGGCACACAAAGTCCCCATCAGCCCCTAGCCAGTATTGATTAAGCTGCCGCCCTCCATCACGATGGATTGAAGTGGGAATTAATCCACTTGATGACCATCACCCTTCCCTCTGGACTTTAGCACCCAAGGCCGTTAGTCCTCAGGGTTGTCTGGTTAGTTAACCACCACTTGATATTCGGTAGAAATTTTCACACAATCAGGAATCCTGGTTTTTCAGGTCTTATGAGTATGTAGAAGGCCTCCACGGATAGATACTGTCATCCTCTTAAAATATAGTTCTCCACACATGAGTGCAGGTGGGTTGGGGCAGTTAAGCCTGTCTTTAGGATTAACCGGTTCATTGAATATCTAATAAAATGATTCCACAGAATGAGAGGACAACAGGTCCTCTGTGGAACGTTATCTTGCCTATCTAATATCCTAGTAAGTGAATCTAAATTCATATTGCTAACTTGTTCTGGAAACCTCTCCAAAGCTAATTCCAGGGTGTGAAGGACAACACCTACATGCAAAAAAATCCATCTCCTACCGTGGTTTGGCTTAATCTAGTCAGGAATGCTGCCTTCATGAAGTTAAATTCACATCCTGGGTGTCAGACATGAAACTGTTAATCTGTCCTAGTTTCAAATAATTTAGAAGTCAACTTGGTTTGGATTATCTGTAGTTGAAGAAAGAAAAATGCAATCTCCATGTGGACGGTGCGGCGGTGAGGAACTTTGCCAGCTGTAGCCCCAGCTGAGGTTGAGCCACCACACCCCCGGGCCTCCGCCCCCATGCCATCGGGGCCTCAAAAGCCGGGAGGGATGGTGCAGTGGCGAGGAACTTTGCCAGCTCTACCCCCAGCTGCGGGTGAGTCACCACACCCCCGGGCCTCTGCCCCCATACCATCGGGGCCTCAAAAGCCGGGAAGGACGGTGTGGCGGCGAGGAACTTTGCCGGCTCTACCCCCAGCTGCGGGTGAGCCACCACACACCCGGGCCTCCGCCCCCATGCCATCAGGGCCTCAAAAGCTGGGAAGGACAGTGCGGTGGCGAGGAACTTTGCTGGCTCTACCCCCAGCTGCGGGTGAGCCACCACACCCCCGGGCCTCCGCCCCCACACCATCAGGGCCTCAAAAGCCAGGAGGGATGGTGCGGTGGCGAGGAACTTTGCCGGCTCTAGCCCCAGCTATGGTTGAGCCACCACACCCCCGGGCCTTTGCCCCCTCGCCATCGGGGATGCAAAAGCCGGGACGCTCTATTGTTGTAGTGTTTATGAGGATTGATGATGTTGTATTGCCTATTCGTTTGATGTAATTGTTTTTTATGATATGTGATATGTTTAACTGCTGTAATTGTTATAATGATTATTGTATAATTATGCTTGATGCTATTTTGCATCTCTTGTGTTCGCTTTTGTATTGATTATATGCTTGTGCTGCTTGTTTTGTGAACCGCTTTGAGTTGCTCATTGGGTGAGTAAGCGGTACAGCCGCACACCTGGCCCCGCTGGGGGTGAAGAGGCTTCCCGGCCATGCCACCGGTCGGAGCCCTGGGCCCCGCCCCCCTCACCCTAGGACTTGAAAGGCGAGGGGGACTCCCAGCGGAATGCCACCGATGCACACCTGGCCCCACTGGGTGCGAAGAGGCTTCCCGGCTACGCCATTGGCCAGAGCCCTGGGCCCCGCCCCCCGCCCTAGGACTTAAAAGGTGAGGGGGATGCCCAGCTGAATGCCATTGCCGCACACCTGGCCCCGCTGGGGGCGAAGAGGCTTCCCGGCCATGCCACCGGCCGGAGCCCTGGGCCCCGCCCCCTCGCCCTAGGACTTAAAAGGCGAGGGGGACACCCAGCGGAACGCCACCTCCGCACACCTGGCCCCGCTGGGGGCAAAGAGGCTTCCCGGCCACGCCACTGGCTGGAGCCCTGGGCCCCGCCCCCTCGCCCTAGGACTTGAAAGGTGAGGGGGACGCCCAGTGGAACACCACTGCCGCACACCTGGCCCCACTGGGGGCGAAGAGGCTTCCCAGCCACGCCACCTGCTGGAGCCCTGGGCCCCGCCTCCCTCGCTCTAGGACTTAAAAGGTGAGGGGGACGCCCAGCGGAATGCCATTGCCGCACACCTGGCCCCGCTGGGGGCGAGGAGGCTTCCCGGCCATGCCAACGGCCAGAGCCCTGGGCCCCGCCCCCTCACCCTAGGACTTAAAAGGCGAGGGGGACACCCAGCGGAACGCCACCACTGCGCACCTGGCCCCACTGGGGGCGAAGAGGCTTCCCGGCCACGCCACCGGCCGGAGCCCTGGGCCCTGCCCCCCCTCGCCCTAGGACTTAAAAGGCGAGGGGGACGCCCAGCGGAATGCCATTGCCGCACACCTGGCCCCGCTGGGGGCAAAGAGGCTTCCAGGCCCTACCCTCCCCCTTCGAGGGTCTCTGAAGGCATGGGAATTTGTGGGTGGTTCTAGCTGATTTGTATTTATTGCATTTTTGTATTGTAGTTGGTGTAATACCATGTACTGTTGTGTAATTTTGCATTGTTGTTTTGCTTGTGAAATTGTATTTTGCTTTGTATTGGTGCTATATTGTATTTCTGTACATTATGCATTGTGAACCGCTTTGGGTTGTCTGCTGGATGAGGAAAGCGGTATATAAGAATAAATTTCAATTCAATTCAATTTCAAAATTTCAATTCAATTCAATTTCAATTCAATCAGCAGGAAGTTGAGGGGGCAAATGAGGACACCCTACTCATCTTCATGCCAGCTTATCTTGTGTTCTCTGCAGCTCCAGAGTATGGATAGCATACTTTGGAAGCGAGGTACATCGTTTGACTGCTGTAGTAGGTGGCCTGGCAATTATCTTGCCAACTCAGTCTCTCCAGCTCCTCCATTCTGTGGATGTAAACACCAAGTAAGGGAAAGATAACAAAGGAGAAACTACCAGCCAATGTAAAATGGGTTTTACAAAGCTACTTGATTTGGGAGGGAGGAGCAAAATGCTGTTGGTGTGCATCTTGCTTTTCTGATAAATTTGCAGCAACTCCATCAGTCCCATAGGAATGTTTTGCAGCTGACAGGGAAAAGTTTCCTGTCAGATGCAAAGGGAAATGGAGTGAGTGTGGGGAGATCAGGGAAGGGAAAAGGCTTTGCAGAAAATTCCCTGTCAGCTGCAAAGTGCCTGTTTAGCTTTTACTGAAGATTCCCCGTGCCCGGTTGGGCATCAGTGGCTTCTGGCAGAGGTTAAACCAGTGAGCAAACTCCTGGCCTCTGGCCCTTGTCAGGGCATAAGGGGGGTGAATTAATGATAGGGATTAATTCGGCCGCTTGTAGCCTGACCGACGATTCTGCCGAGCAAGCATCTCGCAGACCCCAGTTACCTATTAGAGTAATCACTCATCCTCTGGCCAAGGTAATCCCCGGTGTAAATATCAGCCATATTTACCCTTGCTTAAGCCCTACACAATGGTCTTCCTTGCCCCATGTTTGTCCAAGTTAATTAACTTCACTTTGAGAGGTTCCCTATTAACCCGGGTACGTGGGTGAGGTAATTTTCCTGTCCGATGACAGTTTCGCCACCGTTGCGCTTTTCCCCCTATAAATGATGTTGCCTTTTTCCAATAAAGTACTGATCTGATCTCGCTCCTTTTGCCTCGTGTCGTCACTTGATCAGTCTCCTCCGGGACATTAAGGCCACCCCAGTGGCCCCGATTCCTACATCTGGTGACCACGACGTGATTTACTCGTGAGTAAAGCGGCCCAGGAGAGGTCTACTCACGAGTAGCGAACCACGCGGTCCGGTTCCATGCTTGAACCGCGACCCGTCCGCCCGGAGGACAGCGCGGCGCTCTGGCCGGCAGCCAGTCGGTCAGAAGGACGGCCAGCGGCGAGGCATTCCAAGAGAGGCATTCCTGCACCTTGCTCCCGGCTTTCGGGGAGACTTGCGCCAAAGGGAAAAACGCGTTCCGCTCAGGGCAGCTGTGAGCCCCTGACAGCGCAGAGGCCGCTGAGGGCCCGTGGCAGGAGGCCACGCTCCAAGCTCCACCCAGACGATCGTCGCCAGAACCAGTTACCTTGCCCCAAGACGCGTCAACCCGTCCCGAGGAGGAAACTTCAGAGGACAACTCGCAGGTAATATGGGGACTTGTTCTCAGGGACAGAGTCTGTCCGCTAGCCAAAAAACTCGTGAGGAAGAGTTTAGAATCCTGGCCAGGGTATTTAAGTTACGCTTTCACAGCAGGGAGCTAGCGAGACTTTTGGCGTACCTTAGGGAGCACTGCCTGCTTTACCCAGAAGTAGGTACGTTAACCCTACAGCTCTGGGATCGGATAGGAGACTACATTCAGCAACCCCCGAAGGCCCCAGGAGGGATAGTTAGCACATGGAGGAAGTGTAGGAGACTCTTAGCTGAGATCGAACCAGTCCGGATAGAAGCGGAAGAACCCCCGTTAGAGAAGTCATCAGTCCAGCCAGTCAAGCCGACTGCGCCCACCGCACTCTATCCGACATTCAAGTACCAGCAGAGTAGCACAGGGAGCCTTCCCTCAGAGCCTTTAAAAGCTCTGAGCTCTTTCAGAGTCAGCCATTTTGACTCTGCATGTGCTCTTAAGCAGAGCTGCTGCTGAGGAGAGCCAAACAAAGGAAGTGAGCACTGGTAAGTTTTGCAGTTGGAGTAGAGCTGCTTTAGAGGCCTCTACTAATTTAAATTGATAATTGAAACTGCTGAGAGCCACCTCTGTTCAAACAGAGGAAGCAGTTTGAAGCTTCCAGAAGCAGGGGGGCAGGGCCACACCAGGCCCTTCCCTGAACTGTGACTCATAGGGGCAGAGCCACACTAGCCTTTAAAAGCTCTGAGCTCTTTCAGAGTCAGCCATTTTGACTCTGCACGTGCTCTTAAGCAGAGCTGCTGCTGAGGAGAGCCAAACAAAGGAAGTGAGCACTGGTAAGTTTTGCAGTTGGAGTAGAGCTGCTTTAGAGGCCTCTACTAATTTAAATTGATAATTGAAACTGCTGAGAGTCACCTCTGTTCAAACAGAGGAAGCAGTTTGAAGCTTCCAGAAGCAGGGGGCAGGGCCACACCAGGCCCTTCCCTGAACTGTGACTCATAGGGGCGGAGCCACACTAGCCTTTAAAAGCTCTGAGCTCTTTCAGAGTCAGCCATTTTGACTCTGCATGTGCTCTTAAACAGAGCTGCTGCTGAGGAGAGCCAAACAAAGGAAGTGAGCACTGGTAAGTTTTGCAGTTGGAGTAGAGCTGCTTTAGATTACAAACTAGGAACATAAGAAGAATATAGTCTTACTAGATAGAAAGGTAGTAAACGTGTACATTTTTGAGGCCCAGAATACTGCACTTGTTAAAATGGATTCTGAGGGAACAGCTGTAGTTACCTGCAATTCTTGTGCCATGTTTGTGTTCTTGCCAAAGCACATGGAGAACTACACTTGCAGCAAGTGCAAGCTGGTTGCACTACTAGAAGAGAAGGTCCAGCAGCTAGAGGCCCGCATATCTAACCACCAACAAATTAAGGAGCTTGAGCTGTTCTTGGACAGAGCGGAGCAGACTATGCTGGACAAAGAAGAGACAGGGCACAGTTCTGAGGGAGAAGGCCCTTCACTAACTCAGGAGGGAGATGGTTGGAGGAATGTGACTCAAAGGAGGAGAAGAGTAGGGGATCACTCTGAGAGTCTGAAATTACAGAATAAATTTGAGGCTCTTTCCCTTATCACACCTGACGAGGAACACACAGAGGAACAGCTGGTTCCACCTGATGATCTCTCCTTTATCACACTTGATGAGATCCAGGAAGATGAACATCAGGAACAAACTGAGGTTCTCTCCCTTAATATGGTTGATGAGGTGCATGTAGATGAACAGATTGCAGGAGAGAGGCTCCTTGTACTAGGCGATTCAATAATTAGAAATACAGAGAAATGGATTTGTGATGCACATGATAACCGTATGGTGACTTGCCTGCCAGGTGCAAAAGTTGCAGACATCACAAGAAATCTAGATAGATTGTTAGAGAGAACTGGGAACGAGCCAGTTGTCATGGTACACGTTGGTACTAATGATGTTGGGAAGGCCAAGCGGTCTGTCCTGGAAGCCAAATTTAGGTTGTTAGGAAGAAGATTGAAGTCCCGGACTTCCAAGGTAGCATTTTCAGAAGTGCTGCCTGTCCCTCGCGCAGGACCAGGCAGGCAGAGCTCAGAAGCCTCAATGCGTGGATGAGGCGGTGGTGTCGAGAGGAGGGCTTCAGATTTGTCAGGAACTGGAGAACATTTTGGGACAAGCCAAATCTGTTCAGGAGGGATGGGTTGCATTTAAACCATGATGGGACCAGATTGCTGGCACTCAACATCAAGAAGGCTGCAGAGCAGCTTTTAAACTGATAACTGGGGGAAAGCCGACAGGAGCTGGGCAGCATCCGGTTCGGGAAAGTGTGTACTTGAGTAGTGAGGAGGATGCAAAAATTACTGAGCAGAGCAAGGAGCTAGTCACTAGCATTCTAGCAGAAGGATGCAAGAGGCAGTCTAACAATGCAACTGGACACAAAAGACTGTGTCAGAAATACATATATAAATGCTTGTATACAAATGCCAGAAGCCTCCGGAACAAAATAGGGGAGCTGGAATACTTAGCAATAGATAAGAATATTGATATTATTGGTATCACTGAAACCTGGTGGACGGATGATAACCAATGGGATACAGTTATCCCAGGCTACAAACTGTACAGGAAGGATAGGAAGGGGCAAACAGGAGGTGGTGTAGCCTTGTATGTCAAAGAAGTGATAAAATCTTATGAATTGGAATATCTAGGTGATTTAGAGTCACAATTAGAAGCTCTGTGGGTAAGAGTACCAGGCCACAAGGATGGTCTAACAGTAGGCATATACTATCGGCCTCCGACCCAAACTCTTGAGGGAGACTGGCAGTTGGAGAATGTTGTAAAGGAGGCATCCAGGAAGGGAAGCCTGGTTATAATGGGGGACTTCAATTACCCTCACATAGACTGGGTGAACTGTTGTTCAGCACATGATAAAGAGATAAAGTTCCTAGATATGCTCAATGATTGTTCCCTGGGACAGATGGTTGAAGACCCAACTAGAGGTACAAGAATCCTTGACTTGATCCTGAGTAATACTCAGGATCTGGTGCAAGATGTTAATGTGACTGATCCAATAGGGAACAGTGACCACAACTCAATTATGTTTAACTTGGACATAGACCGCAAGTCACTGATAAAATCTAACACAGAGACCTTAAATTTTCAAAAAGGAAATTTCCCAAAGTTGAGGAAACTAGTAAAAAAGAAGCTGAAAGGGAAAATTGAGAGAGTCCAAACACTCCAAGAGGCATGGAGGCTGTTTACAAAAACAATAACAGAGGCCCAATTGGAATGCATACCCAAAAGGAAAAAGGGCACTGCCAGGTCCAAGAGGACTCCAATGTGGCTCACAGGAGCTGTTCGGGAAGTGATCAAGAGCAAGAAAAGCTCATTTAGAAGATGGAAGGCTTGTCCAAATGAGGACAGCAGGCAGAAACATAAATTCTGGCAGAACAAATGCAAGGCAACAATCAGGAAAGCAAAGCAAGACTTTGAGGAGCGTATAGCTAAAAATAC
The DNA here is from genome assembly GCA_035047305.1 of Bradypodion pumilum. Classification (NCBI taxonomy): domain Eukaryota; kingdom Metazoa; phylum Chordata; class Lepidosauria; order Squamata; family Chamaeleonidae; genus Bradypodion; species Bradypodion pumilum. The sequence goes on along the minus strand of JAWDJD010000001.1, from coordinate 172,960,040 downwards.
TCAGAGGAATAACAAAGACTTCTTTAAGTACATTAGAAGTAAGAACCCAACTAGGAAGGCCATTGGACCATTAGATGACAATGGAAGGCAAGGGATTATTAAAGAGGAAACAGAGATTGCAGAGAGACTCAATGAATTCTTTGCTTCAGTATTCACTGAAGAAGATAGAGACCACATGCCCAAAACAGAACCTATCTTCGTAGGGAGGGAAACCGAAGAATTAAGCAAGATAGAAATAACCAGGGAGGAGGTCCTTGCATGTCTTGTTAAACTAAACACTAACAAATCACCAGGACCAGATGGCATCCATCCACGAGTTCTCAGGGAACTTAAAGATGAAATTGCTGATCTCCTAGCCAAAATATATAATATTTCCCTCAAATCAGGCTTTGTACCTGATGACTGGAAGGTAGCGAATGTAACACCAATTTTCAAAAAAGGATCCAGGGGTGATCCAGGAAATTACCGGCCTGTCAGTTTGACATGTGTCCCAGGTAAAGTGATGGAAACCATCCTAAAAGATAGAATTAATAGGTACATAGAAGAGGAGGCGCTGCTAAAGGAGAGCCAACATGGCTTTTGCAAGGGCAAATCATGCCTCAATAATCTGTTGGAATTTTTTGAGAGTGTCAACAAGCATGTGGATAAGGGGGATCCAGTTGACATTGTTTATCTGGACTTTCAGAAGGCTTTTGACAAGGTCCCACACCAAAGGCTCTTGAATAAACTTACCAGTCATGGAATAAAGGGACAGGTCTTGTCCTGGATCAGCAACTGGCTAAGGGACAGGAAACAGAGGGTAGCACTAAATGGACACTTCTCCAAGTGGAGGGAAGTAAAGAGTGGGGTCCCCCAAGGTTCAGTACTGGGACCCCTGCTTTTCAACCTCTTCATAAATGATCTAGAGGTAGGAGTAAAAAGCAAGGTAGCCAAATTTGCTGACGACACTAAATTATACAGGGTAGTGAAAACTGTGAGAGATTGTGAAGAGCTCCAGAGGGATCTCTTGACACTGGGGGAGTGGGCAAAACAGTGGCAAATGAGCTTCAACATCAGTAAGTGCAGAGTGATGCATGTTGGGGCAAAAAACCCCAATTACATTTATAAACTGATGGGGTCTGAACTCTCTGCGACAAACCAGGAAAGGGACCTTGGTGTCCTAGTGGACAGCTCAATGAAGGTGTCAACCCAGTGTGCCTCAGCAGTGAAAAAAGCAAACTCAATGTTAGGGATCATTAGGAAGGGTATAGAAAATAAGTCAGCAAGTGTCATTTTGCCTCTTTATAAATCTATGGTGAGGCCCCATCTGGAATACTGTGTACAGTTCTGGTCGCCATACCTCCAGAAGGATATTATGGAGTTGGAGAAAGTACAGAGGAGGGCAACCAGAATGATTAGGGGACTGGAACACCTTCCTTACCATCTGAGGCTGCAACGGTTGGGCCTTTTCACTCTTGAACGACGGCGTCTAAGAGGTGACCTGATTGAAGTTTATAAAATCATGCACGGTGTGGACAAAGTGGATAAGGAAAAACTGTTTTCCCTATCGCACAACACTAGAACTAGGGGACACTCCATGAAACTTTTGGGTACTAGTTCTCAAACAAATAAGAGAAAGTACTTTTTCACCCAGAGGATTACTGGTCTATGGAACTCCCTGCCAGAAGAAGTGGTGACAGCTGTCAGTCTTGACAGCTTTAAGAAAGGATTAGACAAGTTCATGGAGGACAAGGCTATCAATGGCTATAATTATGGCTACCTAAGGACAACCTCCGGGTTGGAGAGATAGGCAGGATATCTCTCAATGCCATTTCCAGGGAATCCTAAGCAGGTGAAGGCATCTCCTTGGGAATACCCTGAAGGAAATGGTGAGCCACTGTGTGAGACAGAATGCTGGACTGGATGGGCTGTGGCCTGTTCCAGCAAGGCTGTTCTTATGTTCTTATGTTCTTATGTTCTTATGACAGCTGCAGACGTCACCGAGGGAATGCAGGGCATGAGAAGCGCAGGCGCTCCTCTGACAGCTTCGGGTTCCCGAGTTACCAAAAGTCCCCTTCAGCGCACAATTGAAGAGGAGATTAGGAAGGGGGAATTGCCGGCAGAAGAACTAGCTGAGCTCAGACAGATATGTCCAATCCGCATGGAAATGGACGCGCTCACGGGCGCACAGCAGATTGTTCATTCCCCAGTCCCGTATAAGCTGCTCATGGCTATGCGGAAGGCAATTGCAGAAACAGGGCTCCAAAGTCGTTTTACTAGGGGCACGCTTCAGCAGGTGTGCGAGACCACCATGTGGATCCCCCATGATTGGAAAGCCGTCATGAGGATGATGCTGACCCCTAGCCAGTACATGATCTGGGACAGCGAGTTCCGCCTAGAGACGCAAACTCGGGCTGCCAGGATGGGAGGCGCGGTGCTTCCTGAGCAGCTGTATGGCTCGGGTAATTTCGAGTCAATCAATGCTCAGATCAACCTGCCTCTCGCCACTCTCGAGATGTCAGCCGAGGCAGCCTTTAGGGCTTATTTTAAGATCCCAGCCACTGGCAAAGCGGCTAAAAATTACACCTCCATCAAGCAGGGAGCCCAGGAACCCTACATGGACTTCATCAATCGCCTGGAAGAAGCCATTAGCAGGCAGATTGATAATGAGCAAGCCCAGGAAGAGCTCATGATTAAGTTAGCCAAGGACAATGCCAACCTGGACTGCCGTAGAATCTTGCAGTCCCTAGGCAATCGTCCTGACTTGACCCTATCGGACATGATTAGAGCTTGCGCCGACGTTGGCACAGAATCCTATAAGATGGGTCTGCTAGCGGCAGCGGTGCAAGGAGGGAAAAGACCTAATGGTAAGAACAAAGGAGCATGCCACAATTGCGGCAAGATCGGTCACTTCGCTAGGGAGTGCCAATCCAAGGGAGGCGGGCAAAAGTCCGGCCGTCCCAAGGCTCCGAACACCCTCTGTCCGAAGTGCAAGAAAGGCTATCATTGGGCCAGGTATTGCCAGAATTCGGGAAACCGGAACACGGGCATGTCTCTGGCCCCAGTCCAAACAGAGGCGTCCTTCACCCAGAACTCCCCAGAGCCAGAGTAGAGTCCAACCCCATCCCAGACATTGCGAGGGCGCAGGCCAGCCCCAGGGGCAGCGCGGGACTAGAATTGACTTGCCAGGCGGACGTCACATGCGACCTGCCAGGCACAGTCTATCTGGTCGATTCCCAGTACATGGGACCCCTGCCCAGAGGCTTTATAGGTTTAGTTTTGCCCCGTAGTGTAGCTGGTGCACGCGGAATTTTTATAATTCCAGGAGTCATTGACTCCAATTTTTCGGGCGTTCTCCAAGTTCAGCTTTGGACACACCTGCCCCAAACCATTCCTAAAGGAGACACCTTAGCGTAACTGATCATGGTTCCTTGTCGCTCGCCAGCAGAGAGCCAGGGAGGGCTCAGTGACAGCTTCGAGTCCCGGTCAGAGGACCGCTCGAGCGCCAGTGAGGCAGCGCAAGGATACCAGGTCTTAGCGACAGTGGAGACCAACATTGAGTGGAAACAGCGCCCGGTTATCGAGGTATTTTTGAATAATCGATCATTCTCAGGCCTATTAGATACTGGAGCAGATGTCAGTGTGATAAGCAGAAGCCAGTGGCCAAGGGAGTGGGCCATTGAGCCGGTCTCCGATGTGTGGGGGGTAGGCGGCGTCCAGGAAGCGTTTAGGAGCCGAGAGTGGGTAGAAGTCACAATCCCAAGGGCTGAGGGCACGGCGCTAATTCGACCACACATTCTTGACGTGCACATCAACCTTTGGGGGCGAGACATTCTGCAGCAGTACGGTGCCACCCTTACCTTTGGGTAATGGCGTTGCCACTTAAATGGCTCACCGATACTCCGGTCTGGGTAGAACAATGGCCGGTAGTAGGGGAGAAATTGGTTGCTCTCAAGCAGCTAGTTAAGGAACAGCTAGACGCAGGACATATAGAACAGTCCACAAGTCCTTGGAATTCGCCAATTTTTGTTATTAAGAAGAAGTCGGGGAAGTGGCGACTCCTCCACGATCTCAGAGAGATCAATAAATGCATACAGCCAATGGGTCCGCTTCAATGCGGCATCCCGAATCCGAACATGATTCCCGAGGGGTGGGAGATCCTAGTCGTAGATCTCAAGGATTGCTTTTATACAATCCCCTTAGACCCCAGGGACCGGGAGAGGTTTGCCTTTACCGTGCCGGTCGTGAACCACAGTGAGCCCACGCAGCGTTACGCGTGGAAATTTTTGCCACAGGGCATGCTCAATTCGCCCACTTTGTGCCAAATTTACGTTCACGACGCGCTGGCAAAGTTTCGAAACCTCTACCCACAAGCCTTAGTTTGTCACTTTATGGATGATATTTTGGTAGCGTTGCCGAAACTTGGCAGCGAAGTGTTTTCAGACCTCCAGGCCAGCCTGGGGGACAAAGGGTTACTCATTGCCCCGGAGAAAGTGCAGAGAACCGAGCCCTTCTCATACTTGGGCCATCGGCTTCTCCGCTCTTTCGCAGCACCAGTTTTGCCTCAGATCAATCTGCAGGACTCCGTCACCTTGGTAGAATTACAGCAGGTTTTAGGAAACATTAATTGGGCCAGACCGTATTTTTGATTGGATACGGATCTTCTGAAACCGCTCTTCTCCCTGCTAACGCTCGGTAAGCAGCCAGCAGACCGGATAAAAATTTCTCGAGACGCGCGCTTGGCGCTCGAGAAAGTTAACCAAGCTCTCAGCCAAAGATGGGTAGATAGGATCGCCCAGGGGCCCTATGCCCCAATCCTGAATCTGTACGTCGTGCGATCGGGATCCATGTTCACTGGGGCGCTAGGAGTAGACTCAGAGAAGGGAGCGAAAATTGTGGAGTGGGTATACTTGCCTAACACCTCATCTCGGAACATTGTTCCGCCCCAAGAACTGGTCTCTGTGGTGATTTACTGCGGCAGGCTGAGAGCTAGGGACATTTCTGGGCACGATTTAGCCAAGATCGTAGTCCCGTTCACCAAGGAACAAATTCAGCAGTTGATGCAGCTAGGTGACTCGCTTCCGATAGCTTTGGAAGGATTCACTGGAAGCTTGGCATACCATTTGCCTAAGGACCCCAGACTCGTCTCGCTTCAAACAGGAACAGTCAGCTTGTTCGAATTGCTCTCGCTGGTCCCACTTCAGGGGGCCAGAACAGTTTTTTCCGATGGCGGACGCACCTATGGTGTCCTGACCTGGCAGGAGGGCGAAGCTTGGCACACGCTGCTAACTCTTCCACAGAAGTCCGCACAGCGGGCAGAGTTGGCAGCCGTGAACCTTGCCTTGCGCACCTTCGCCAAGGAACGTTTAAATATCATAACCGACAGTCTGTATGTCAGGAATTTGCTTCACAGTCTACCGGGAGCCTACATCACTCCCGCGATAGACAAGAATCTGCTTAGCCTGTTTCTCACTGCTCAATTTCACTTGCGAAACCGCACGGAGCCGCTCTATATTGCCCACATCCGCAGTCATCAAGACCTACCGGGTCCGATTTCCGCGGGCAATAGCAGAGCGGACGCGGCAGCAAAGGAAACTCAGCAACGTTCAGTTTTGGGAGTTTTCACTACTCCAATTCAAAGTCATGCTTTTTTTCACCAAAACGCCAAGGCACTCGCTAGACAGTTCAATTTGCCACTTTCTCAAGCCCAGGGTATAGTACGCTCTTGCCAGCATTGTGCAGGGGCACCGGGGGGGGCCCTCGTGGGGGGTTAACCCGCGGGGGACAGAGGCCAATCAGGTGTGGCAAATGGACGTCACGCATGTGCCGCAGTTTGGCAGATGGCAGTACATGCACGTCTGCATAGACACTTTTTCCCAGTTCGTTTGGGCGACGGCGCAGAAGGGGGAGACTGCCTCCCATGTGGAGCAGCATCTCCTGTCCTGCATTGCGGCAATGGGCAAGCCGCGGCACGTGAAAACGGACAACGCCCCGTCCTACTGCTCTAGGCAGTTGGCCACCTTCATGGCCACCTGGGACATCAAGCACACATTTGGCATTCCCTACAATCCGCAAGGGCAGGCGATTGTAGAACGGGTCAATCGGACGCTAAAGTCCTATATTGACAAACAAACAGAAAGGGGGGAGCCACCAGCCCTCCCCAATTCACAGGGACAAGCACAGTTTTGTCTGAATAAGGTGTTGTTCACATACAATCACCTCAATGTTTTTTCGGACTGTACGCCGCAGGAGAAGCACTTCCGCCGTTCGGAAGCTCTCCCGCGACCTATGGTCCGGTACCGAGTGCCACCGGACCCATCTTGGAGGGGCCCGGTGCCGCTCATAACCTGGGGGAGAGGGTATGCTGCAATTATGTCTCCAACAGGTGTCGTGTGGATTCCGGCCCGGTGTGTCAAGCCCCATTTGGAACCTCATGGCGTGGACCCAGACCGACCCGAGTCCGATCCCGGAGATGGAGGACCTCACTCTGACCGAGGAGACCCACCAGGAGAAGCGGCGGCTGCGGACCCAAGCGCAGAGGATCACCTGGGGGATGGTCAAGACCCTTTGCAGAGAGGCCGAGGACGCCCTCCAACGCGAGGAGATGGAGCCGACACCGGAGCACTTCGTTGCAGCAGTCTTTGCCCAGATTAATGCCAACTCCGTGATCTTCACCCTCATCCTGGCCCTCGCCCTGCTTTTGGGGGGAGGCGTTCAGGCCGCTTCACTTCAGGCCAACGGCCTGCCGCCCGGTGAAGACCTTTCAGCACGGATGCACTACAACTTGTGGGCAAGGTTGGCGGGTCTCGTCAACCAGTCCGATTTTTGCCTGAAGCAGTACATTGGTTCTGCCTCAATCCTCAGCACCTGTCTCATCCCAGTGTGCCACACTCTCGATGCACGCGCCAGGGATGGGGACTGGCTGTTAAAGAAGATTTTCGGACCGCACCTCCCTGCGACTTTTGCAGCCTACGCTCGCTGGGGGGGATTGCGGCTCACCATGACTTTGCCGGCTGATGCAGCCACTCTTCACACCCCGCGAGTGGCGGCCAGCCCGAACTCTACTTGCGCGCAAATAATCGGCTGCGCCACAGGCGGCCGGACCCAGCGCAGCTGCCTCGATACTGGCAGCAGCAACTGGACTTGTGCAAACCCAGAGACAATTGGTTCGTTACCTGCCCATATCACCCTACCCTCAGGGTGGTTCTTCACATGCAACCAGTATACCTTCAATTATATTCCCGCAAATGTGTCAGATTCCACATGTTGCCTTAGCCGGTTGACACTGTTGCTCCCCACTAGGGATATGGTTGCCCCAAGCACAAATGTTTCTAATGTTCCACATGTTTCAAATGTCTCAAATGTTTCTGCACCCATCAGGCACACTCACACCACCCAACTAGACAGCTCATGTGACAGCAGCTTTAGAGTTCTAAGCCCAGCCGAATACGTCTCACTATCGGTCAGTATAGTTGGCGTGCCAGGCTTAGCCGTCGGCAACGCACGGAGAATTGGTCGCTTGGCTTGCGGTTTGGCAAAAGCCATCAACCATACCTCCACAGCGATAGCGCTCCTCAATCAGGAGCAGGCGGAACTTCGCCATGCCATCCTCGATAATCGAGCGGCTATCAACTACCTCTTATTGTTGCACCATCTGGGTTGCGAATCCCTTCACGGTATGTGCTGTTTCAACCTTACTGACAACTCCCAGAAAATCCAAAATCAGCTCACTGATCTCCACACCATAGTCCAGGGCATCACTGAGGGTTCCGCATGGGGGGCTTGGTGGAGTTCATTGTGGAGCTGGATGTGGTCATGGATCCCCTGGGGGTGGCTCCAGACGGTACTCAAGGTGGTAGTGGCGGTGACTATACTAGGCATAGCATTATGCTGCTTTGCGCAATGTATTCCCTCACTGATCTCGAAGTGCCGCCCCGAGAAGAAACCCCGTGACGTCATTCCCGATCAACAGCTGATGCTGCTTCTGCGCAGAGTCGCCAGTCAGGCTCTTAATATTAAAAAGTAAGGGGAGATGAAGATTCCCCGTGCCCGGTTGGGCATCAGTGGCTTCTGGCAGAGGTTAAACCAGTGAGCAAACTCCTGGCCTCTGGCCCTTGTCAGGGCATAAGGGGGGTGAATTAATGATAGGGATTAATTCGGCCGCTTGTAGCCTGACCGACGATTCTGCCGAGCAAGCATCTCGCAGACCCCAGTTACCTATTAGAGTAATCACTCATCCTCTGGCCAAGGTAATCCCCGGTGTAAATATCAGTCATATTTACCCTTGCTTAAGCCCTACACAATGGTCTTCCTTGCCCCATGTTTGTCCAAGTTAATTAACTTCCCTTTGAGAGGTTCCCTATTAACCCGGGTACGTGGGTGAGGTAATTTTCCTGTCCGATGACAGTTTCGCCACCGTTGCGCTTTTCCCCCTATAAATGATGTTGCCTTTTTCCAATAAAGTACTGATCTGATCTCGCTCCTTTTGCCTCGTGTCGTCACTTGATCAGTCTCCTCCGGGACATTAAGGCCACCCCAGTGGCCCCGATTCCTACATTTTACCCCTGAAAATACTACTGTGTTATGCAGGTGGGAGTAAAAGCAACCTTACAGTTGATGTCTGATTAGCTGTAACGCATATGGTTCTACTTTATCCTTCCCACTGTATACATATATTGAGCATGGGGTGCAATAAAGTGGAGCTATTTAGTTGAAACCTATGATAGGTTACTCAAAATGGGGCAGGTTGGGGTGGATTGGCCTGATTGCTAGGTTTGCCATGTTTTGATTTCAAAATGGCTGGTACTTAGAAAGGGCCCATCAGATTTGGGAAACCCAGTCTTTAATGGTAGCTCTGTGTCTGATGATGTTAATGCAGATGTGAACTATTGCAATTTGGAAAGGTGTGTGCAAATGTTACCCTTTCACCTAGTTTCAGTATCTACAAACAGAGGCTTAAAAATTTCCTAACAGACGATTCTTTGGTGTAAACACAGTCTCCAACCCACACTGGGGGCGAAAGGAGACATTTGGAGAGACATTGTGCTGTGATTACTTCATTGCTCTTTGAACTCTTTCCCTTGTTATCATGCTTGCAAGATCCTTCAGGGACTCAGGGAAAGAAGTATTCAGAGCAACACAAGCAAAGCACTGGGTTTATTAAATGTTGCTGATAGGTATGCTGAGTGAGTCCTCCTAGAATCCTTTGGGCTGGCAAAGCGGGTTAGAGGTCAGAAATGCTTGATAAAAACTTGCAGTTCTTTCCCAAGACTGCAAGTAGTGCAAGGAGAGAGAGAGAGAGCATGCAATGTCTTGCTTTCCCTTTCAGGATGGTAGTGTGAATTGGGAGAGAGCAAGTGTACCAACAATAGCGAGAAGTTGGACCCACACAGGACATCATGCCCAAAGGCCATCTAACATATCAAACTGTAGGAATCGGGGCCGCTGAGGGCCGTAGGTCCCGGAGGAGACTGATCAAAGAACGATACGAGGCAGTATGGAGGAGGATAAGATCAGTGGTTTATTGAGGAAAAGGCATAACCATTTATAGATCAGAAGGCAAGGTAGAAAAACCGTCACCCAACAGTCAATCACATCACCTATTTACTCAGGTTAATTGGGAATCTCTCGGGGGGAAGTTAATTAGTGCGGACAAACACTGGCTGGGACAACACCATTGTTTTGGGCTTAGACTAAGGCAATCATGACTCCTGTTTGCTTCTGGGATGAGACTGAGACTCGGAGATGAGGGATTACTCTAATAGGTAACGTATTTGCTCTCTCAGCAGGTTCGTTGGTCAGGTCAGGTAATTGGGTGAATCAAACCCTATCATTTATCCACCCCCCTTAATTTGGGTGCTCGCAGAGCCCACGGGCCAGGGAGCCTTTCTCCCGAAAGTGGCCTCTGCCGGGCCGTTCCGTGCCCACGGGGGCACGGGGAATCCACATCTCCCCTTTTAATTTCTCTTAAGAGCCTGACCGGCGACCCTGCATAGGAGCGGGACCAGCTGATGAGCGGGAATGACGTCTCGGGGTTTCCTTCTGGGGCGGCACCTTGAGATCAGCGAGGGAATACATTGTGCAAAGCAGCAGAGTGCGATGCCTAGTATAATCACCCCCACAACCACCTTGAGTACCGTTTGGAGCCACCCCCAGGGGATCCATGACCACATCCAGTTCCACAATGAACTCCACCAAGCTCCCCATGCAGAACCCTCTGTGATGCCCTGGACTATGGTGTGGAGATCAGTGAGCTGACTCTGTACTTTGCGGGAGTTGTCAGTAAGGTTGAAACAGCACATACCATGAAAGGATTCGCAACCCAGGTGGTGCAACAATAAGAGGTAGTCGATAGCCGCTCGATTGTCAAGAATGGCATGGCGAAGCTCTGCCTGCTCTTGATTGAGGAGCGCTATTGCGGAGGAGGTGTGGTTGATGGCTTTTGCTAGACCGCAAGCCAAGCGACCAATCCTCTTTGCGTTGCCGACGGCTAAGCCTGGCACGCCAAAGATGCTGACTGCCAAAGAGAGATATTCGGCAGGGTTCATTACTCTAAAGCTGCTCTCACATGAGCTGTCTAACTGGGTGGTGCGAGTGTGCCGTATGAGTGAGGGAACATTTGAAACATTTGTACTTGGGGTGACCATTTCCCTAGTAGGGAGTAACAATGTCAAATGACTGATACAACATATAGAGTCTGAAACATTTGCAGGAATGTAGTTCCACGTGTACTGGTTGCACGTGAAGAACCAACCAGATGGCAGGGTTATATGAGCGTACATGGTGCCAAGTGGTACTGGGTTATTGCAAGTCCAATTGCCACTGCCAACATTGAGGCAGCGGCGCTGGGTACGACCAGCTGAAGCGCAGCCGTACATTCGTCCACAGGTAGAGTTCGGGCTGACCGCCACCCGAGGAGTGTGGAGGGTGGCTGCATCAGCCGGCAAGGTCATGGTCAGCCGCATCTCCCAGCGGGCATACTCTGAAGAAGCCGCTGGGTTGTACGGGCTGAAAAGTCTTTTCACAAGCCAATCCCCATCCCTGGGGTGCGCGCCTGGAGAATGGCACACTGGGATGAGGCAGGTGCTGCGGATCGAAGCAGAACCAAGGTCCTGCCTGAGGCAAAAATCGGACTGGTTGACGAGACCCGCCAACCTCTCCCAAATCTTGTACTGCATCCGGGCAGAGAGGTCTCCGCCGGGCAGTAGATCGTTGGCCTCCAACGAGGCGGCCTGAGCGCCTCCCCCCAAAAGCAGGGAAAGGGTCAGGATGATGGTGAGCGCCAGGGTGTTGGCATGAATCTGGGTGAAAACTGCAGCTGTGAGGTTCTCCGGCGTCGGCTCCTTCCTTTCGCGCCGGACGGTGTCCTCGGCCTCACGACAAAGGATCTTGACCATTCCCCAGGTGATCTTGGGTGCTGTCGTCGGTTGCCGTTTCCTCCAACGGGTCCTCTCGGTCAGGGTGAGGTCCTCCATTTCCGGGATCGGACTCTGGTCGGTCTGGGTCCACGCCATGTGGTTCCAAGTAAGGCTTGACGCACCGAGCTGGAATCCAAACGACACCTGTAGGGGACATAACTGCAGCATACCCTCTTCCCCAGGTTATGAGCGGCGCCGGGCCCCTCCAAGAAGGGTCCGGTGGCACCCGGTATCGGACCATCGGTCGTGGGAGAGCTTCCGAGCGGCGGAAGTGCTTCTCCTGCGGCGTGCAATCAGAAAAAACATTAAGGTGATTGTAGGTGAACAATACCTTATTCAGGCAATGCTGTGCCTGGCCCTGTGACTTGGGGAGGGCTGGTGGCTCCCCCCTTTCTGTTTGTTTGTCAATATAGGACTTGAGCATCCGATTGACCCGTTCCACAATCGCTTGCCCCTGCAGATTGTAAGGAACGCCAAAAGTATGCTTAATATCCCAAGTGGCCATGAAGGCGGCCAACTGCCTAGAGCTGTAGGACGGCGCGTTATCGGTTTTAATGTGCCGAGGTTTGCCCATGGCTGCAATGCAGGAAAGGAGGTGCTGCTCCACGTGGGAAGCAGTCTCCCCTTTCTGCGCCGTTGCCCAAACGAACTGAGAAAAAGTGTCTATGCAAACGTGCATGTACTGCCATCTGCCAAACTGCGGAACATGCGTGACGTCCATTTGCCACACCTGATTGGCCTCTGTCCCTCATGGGTTGACCCCCCCCGAGGGCCCCCCCGGTGCCCCCGCACAATGCTGGCAAGAGCGAACTATGCCTTGGGCTTGAGAGAGTGGCAAATTGAACTGTCTGGCGAGTGCTTTGGCGTTTTGGTGAAAAAAGGCATGACTCTGAATTGGAGTAGTAAAAACACCCAAAACTGAACGTTGCTGAATTTCCTTTGCCGCCGCATCTGCTCTGCTATTGCCCGCTGAAATCGGACCTGGTAGGTCTTGGTGACTTCAGATGTGGGCAATATAGAGCGGCTCCGTGTGGTTTCGCAAATGAAATTGAGCAGTTAAAAACAGACTAAGCAAATTCTTGTCTATCGCGGGAGTGATGTATGCTCCCGGTAGACTGTGAAGCAAATTCCTAACGTACATGCTGTCAGTAATGATGTTTAAACGTTCTTTGGCGAAGGTGCGCAAAGCAAGGTTCACCGCTGCCAACTCTGCCCGCTGCGCGGACTTTTGTGGAAGAGTTAGCAGCGTGCGCCAAGCTTGGCCCTCCTGCCAGGTCAAGACACCATATGTGCGACCACCATCAGTAAAAACTGTGCTGGCTCCCTGAAGCGGAACCAGTGAGAGCAATTCAAACAAGCTGACTGTCTGCGTTTGGAGTGAGACAAGTCTGGGGTCCTTTGGCAAGTGGTATGCCAAGCTCCCGGTGAATCCTTCCAACGCTATTGGAAGCGAGTCACCGAGCTGCATTAATTGCTGAACTTGTTCCTTGGTGAACGGAACTACGATTTTGGCCAAATCATGCCCTGAAATGTCCCTAGCTCTCAGCCTTCCACGGTAAACCACCGCGGAGACCAATTCTTGGGGAGGAACGATGTTTTGTGAAGAGGCGTTCGGAAGGTACACCCACTCCACGATACTCGCCCCTTTCTCAGCATCTACGCCGAGCGCTCCTGTGAACATGGATCCTGACCGTACGATGTACAAATTCAAGATCGGGGCATATGGCCCTGGGGTGATCCTATCTACCCATCGCTGGCTGAGAACTTGGTTGACCTTCTCGAGAGCCAAGCGTGCGTCTCGAGAAATTTTTATCCGGTCTGCCGGCTGCTTACCTAAAATTAGCAGCGAGAAGAGTGGTTTCAGAAGATCCGTATCCAATCGGAAATACGGTCTGGCCCAATTGATGTTCCCCAAAACTTGCTGTAACTCTACAAGGGTGACTGAGTCCTGTAAATTGATCTTAGGCAAAACCGGTGCTGCGAAAGAGCGGAGAAGCCGATGGCCCAAGTATGAGAAGGGCTCGGTTCTCTGCACTTTCTCTGGGGCAATGAATAAACCTTTGTCCCCCAGGCTGGCCTGGAGGTCAGAAAACATTTCGCTGCCGAGTTGCGGCATCGCGACCAAGATGTCATCCATAAAATGGCAAACTATGGCTTTAGGGTAAAGGCTTCGGAACTTTGCCAGTGCGTTGTGAACATAAATTTGGCACAGGGTGGGCGAATTGAGCATGCCCTGTGGCAAAAATTTCCACGCGTAACGCTGCGTAGGCTCACTGTGGTTCACAACCGGCACCGTAAAGGCGAACCTTTCCCGGTCCCGGGGGTCTAAGGGGATTGTATAAAAGCAATCCTTGAGATCTACGACTAGAATCTCCCACCCCTCGGGAATCATGTTCGGATTAGGGATGCCGCATTGAAGCGGACCCATTGGCTGTATGCATTTATTGATCTCTCTGAGATCGTGGAGGAGTCGCCACTTCCCCGACTTCTTTTTAATCACAAAAATTGGCGAATTCCAGGGACTTGTGGACCGTTCTATATGTCCTGCGTCTAGTTGTTCCTTAACTAGCTGCTTGAGGGCAACTAATTTCTCTCCCACTACCGGCCATTGTTCTACCCAAACCGGCGTATCGGTGAGCCATTTAAGTGGCAACGCCATTACCCGAAGGTAAGCGTAGCACCGTACTGCTGCAAGATGTCTCGCCCCCAAAGGTTGATGTGCACGTCAAGAATGTGCGGCCGAATTACCGCCGTGCCCTCAGCCCTTGGGATTGTGACTTCCACCCACTCTCGGCTCCTAAACGCTTCCTGGACGCCGCCTACCCCCCACACATCGGAGACCGGCTCAATGGCCCACTCCCTTGGCCACTGGCTTCTGCTTATCACGCTCACATCCGCTCCAGTATCGAGTAACCCTGAGAACGCTCTTTTGTTCAAAAATACCTCGATAACGGGGCGCTGCTTCCACTCAATGTTGGTCTCCACTGTCGCTAAGACCTGGTATCCTTGTACTGCCTCACTGGCGCTCAAGCGGTCCTCTGACCGGGGCTCGGAGCTGTCACTGAGCCTTCCCTGGCTATCTGCTGGCGAGTGACAAGGAATCATGATCAGTTGCGCTAAGGTGTCTCCCTTGTGAATAGTTTGGGGCAGGTGAGTCCAAAGCTGAACTTGGAGAACGCCTGAAAAATTCGAGTCAACAACTCCTGGCATTATGAAAATTCCGCGTGCTCCAGCTACGCTGCGGGGCAAAACTAAACCTATAAAGCCCTTGGGCAGTGGACCCATGTACTGGGAATCCACCAGGTAGACCGTGCCTGGCAGGTCGCATGTAACGTCCGCCTGACAAGTCAAGTCTAACCCTGTACTACCCTTGGGGCTGGCCTGTGCCCTCGCAATGTCTGGAGTGTGACCGGGATTTAGTCTAGCTCTGGTGAGCTTTGGGTGAGGGGAGTCCCTGTTTGGACCGGGGCCAGAGACATGCCCGCGTTCCAGTTTCCCGAATCCGGACAGTCTCGAGCCCAGTGGTAGCCTCTTCTACACTTCGGACACGGGGTGTTTGGAGCCTTCGGACGGCCGGACTTTTGTCCGCCTCCCTTGGATCGGCACTCCCTAGCGAAGTGACCGACCTTGCCACAACTGTGACATGCTCCTTGGGTCTTTCCTTTTGGTCTCTTACCCCCTTGCACCGCTGCCGCTAGCAATCCCATCTTGTAGGATTCTGTGCCAACGTCGGCGCAAGCTCTAATCATGTCCGTAAGGGTCAAATCAGGACGATTGCCCAGTGACTGCAAGATTTTACGGCAGTCTAAATTGGCATTGTCCTTGGCTAACTTCATCATGAGCTCTTGTTGGGCCTGCTCATTGTCAATCTGCCTGCTAATGGCTTCTTCCAGGCGATTGATGAAGTCCATATAGGGTTCCTGGGCTCCTTGCTTGATAGCGGTTTAATTTTTAGCCGCTTTGCCAGTTGCTGGAACTTTGAAAAACGCCCTAAAGGCGGCCTCGGCTGACATCTGGAGAGTGGCTAGAGGCAAGTTGATTTGGGCATCGATGGGCTCGAAGGCACCCGAACCATATAACTGGTCAGGAAGTACTGCGCCTCCCATCCTGGCAGCCCTTGTCTGCACCTCAAGGCGAAACTCGCTGTCCCAAATTAAATACTGGCTAGGGGTGAGCATCATCTGCATGACGGCTTTCCAGTCATGGGGAATCCACATGGTGTTCTCGCACACTTGCTGAAGCGTGCCCCTCGTAAAACGACTTTGGAGCCCTGTTTCCGAAATGGCTTTCCGTATAGCCATGAGAAGCTTATACCGGACTGGGGAATGTACTATCTGCTGGGCGCCTGTAAGCGCGTCCATCTCCATGCGGATGGGACATATCTGACTGAGCTCTGCTAGCTCCTCTACTGGTAATTCCCCCTTCCTGAGTTCTTCCTCTACTGTGCGCTGAAGGGCACTTTTGGTAGCTAGGGAACCTGTTGCTTTCTGAGAAGCGCCTGCGCTCCTCATTCCTTGCATTCCGCCGGTGACATCTGCAGCTGTCACCGGGGGAAAGCTCCCTACTCTACTCTGCATAAATTGGAGTGACGGATAGAGCGCCGTAGGCGCCGTTGGTTCAGCTGGTGCGTCTGGCAGACTTGGGGGTTCTTTGGCCTCTACCCGGACTGGCTCTATCTCCGCCAAGAGCTTCCTACACTTTCTCCATGTGCGAATTACGCCTCCTGGAGCTTTCGGGGGTTGCTGAATGCAGTCTCCTATCTGATCCCAGAGCTCAAGGGTTAACGTACCTACTTCTGGGTAAAGCAGGCAGTGTTCCCCTAGGTACACCAAAAGTCTCACTAGCTCCCCGCTGTGAAAACGCAAATTAAATACCCTGGCCAGGATGTTGAACTCCTCTACACGAGTTCTTTGGCTAGCGGATGGACGCTGTCGCTGAGGACAGGTCCCCATATTACCTGCGATTGGGTCCTCGGAAGATTCCTCCTCGGGACGAGTCGACGCGTCTTTGGCCGGCAATAGGTTCTGGCGACGACGCTTCTGGGTAGAGCTCGGAGCGTGGACTGCGGCCACGGGCCCTCGGTGGCCACTGCGCTGTCAGGGGCTCACAGCTGCCCTGAGCGGAACACGTTTTTCCCTTTGGCGCAAGCCGTCGCGAAAGTCGGGAGCAAGCTGTAGGATGCCTCTTTGGACTGCCTCACTGCAGGCCGTCCCTCCGATCGGCTGGCTGCCGGACGGAGTGCCGCGCTGTCCTCCGGGATGATTCGGACACGGTTCAAGCACAGAACCGGACCGTGTGATCGCTACTCTGAGGAAGACCGCTCGGGGGTCGCTTACTCACTAGTAGATCACGTCGGGGTCACCAGGTGTAGCGAATCGGGGCCGCTGAGTGCCGTAGGTCCCGGAGGAGAATGATCAAAGAACGATACGAGGCAGTATGGAGGAGGATAAGATCAGTGGTTTATTGAGGAAAAGGCATAACCATTTATAGATCAGAAGGCAAGGTAGAAAAAACCGTCACCCAACAGTCAATCACATCACCTATTTACTCAGGTTAATTGGGAATCTCTCGGGGGGAAGTTAATTAGTGCGGACAAACACTGGCTGGGACAACACCATTGTTTTAGGCTTAGACTAAGGCAATCATGACTCCTGTTTGCTTCTGGGATGAGACTGAGACTCGGAGATGAGGGATTACTCTAATAGGTAACGTATTTGCTCTCTCAGCAGGTTCGTTGGTCAGGTCAGGTAATTGGGTGAATCAAACCCTATCATTTATCCACCCCCCTTAATTTGGGTGCTCGCAGAGCCCACGGGCCAGGGAGCCTTTCTCCCGAAAGTGGCCTCTGCCGGGCCGTTCCATGCCCATGGGGGCACGGGGAATCCACATCAAACTAACAGATAAGATGGCTCTTCTCTTGGGAAGCTTACTGGGGGATCAAACTTGCAACACCATGCTCCACAGCCAGTGTTCCCTCTCCCTGAGTTATCCATACCAGTTTGTCTTCAGCTGTCCTTCAGAGACCAATATGAGGGGACAAGAATAAAACAAGCAGAAATATAGAGCAGCAGCTAGGAGAGGCAATTTGCAAGCTTGTTTGTTTGGGTTGATAGGGGTAAGAGTTTATGCCATGGACATACCTGTTAAGTATCCCGTATTGGCCAGGATTTCCCGTATTTTGGTGCTCATTCCTCCCCTTTCCCGCCACCATCCTGTATTTTGAACGGCGGGGAAAGGGGTTACTGTGCTTGCGTGCATGCACAGAACCCATATGCGCATGTGAAAACATTATGCCCATGTGCAAATGTGTTCTGAGCTTGCGCAAATGAGTTCTGCACCTGCACAAATGGGTTCTGAGCATGCGTGCATGCGCAGAAAATTCCCATATTTTTGGGAGCCGTGCATGACGGGTATGGCCATGGAGTACCTATGGAGTGACAGTAAGCTGCCAAATCAGGAGATTTACTTGAATATCAAATTTCTAAAAAGTATTAGCATATTTCTTAGAATGAAATAATTCTTCAAAGCAATTTATTATATATATTTAAATGAGGCTGAATGGCCATCTAATTACTTTATTTTTCCCAGTTTGCAAGTTGCCTTCCATTAATAAAATAGCATAGCTGCAGGCTCTGCACATTTACTTTTAATCTTGTTTTTAATTTAACAGCTGGGATTTGGGACAAGAAAAGTCTGGGGAGCTTCAGCTCATTTTGCTGTAATTAACAGACAGGTACTATTGCAGGTGGTAAAGAAAGTTAGGATTAGTGTGAGGCTTCAAAAGAATTGATTGGCTGGGAGGATTCTTTTCTGATTCAATATTGGACTGGCATGTTTCATATGTACAGTATCTGGAATCCTGTAGACAAAAAATGCTCAAATGAACCCTCTGGATACTATTGGACTGCTACTCCTGTCTACTCTCACTCTCAGCTGTGCTGACTCAGATTTATGGGAGTTGTAGTCCAATAACTTCAAGAGGGACAGAAGTTGTGTATGCTGACATAGATCTACAGTGCAATTCTATGCAATTTTATTCCAAAGTAACACCCATCATGGGCATCATTCCAGGAAAGCATATGCAAGTTTGAAACTTTCAAGTATTGCATTAAGTTAGAACATAAGAACAGCCTTGCTGGAACAGGCCACAGCCCATGACAGTCCAGCATTCTGTCTCACACAGTGGCTCACCATTTCCTTCAGGGTATTCCCAAGGAGATGCCTTCACCTGCTTAGGATTCCCTGGAAATGGCATTGAGAGATATCCTGCCTATTTATCCAACCCGGAGGGTGTCCTTAGGTATCCATAATTATAGCCATTGATACCCTTGTCCTCCATGAACTTGTCTAATCCTTTCTTAAAGCTGTCAAGACTGACAGCTGTCACCACTTCTTCTGGCAGGGAGTTCAATAGACCAGTAATCCTCTGGGTGAAAAAGTACTTTCTCTTATTTGTTTGAGAACTAGTACCCAAAAGTTCCATCGAGTGTCCCCTAGATCTAGTGTTGTGCGATAGGGAAAACAGTTTTTCCTTATCTACTTTGTCCACACCGTGTATGATTTTATAAACTTCAATCAGGTCACCTCTTAGACGCCGTCGTTTAACAGTTAATTAAATTGTATTTATTATACTTTATGACAAAACATTATATTGCTAACTTTATTACCTTATTTGCATCTGCTGAATAAAGTATGCCACAAGAGCAAATATCTCACGCAGCTTCAGAGTCAACAGCTACAGCCTAATGCAAATGTCAACCCAGTGTGCAGTGGATTTTAAAACAGTAAATTCCCATGTTGGATATAATTAGGAAAAAAAGCCTGGAATAAAATTGCTCTTATATAAAACTACATGTGGCCACATTTGGAGTATTATGTACAGTTCTGATCACCCTACCAGAAAAAGGTTATTGCAGGGCTGAAATGGATGCAGAAAAGGTTGGAAGCAACTAGTTAAGGCGACATGATCACCTATCACGTGTTCCTTTTTGCAACAAAGAACTACAATGTTATAATAAAGGAAATATACAAAGTAATTACAAAGCAATTTTTTTAGGCATAGCAAGAGCATTTTCTAGTTTGAAAGATTATTTTAAAAAGGAGCTCAAAAAGGTGTTGCCATCCTTTTTTTGGGAAAAAGTAGAAAATGCCTAGACAGACACTTCCAATTTCATTTTTTTCTTGAAAATTCTGGAAGAAAGGCAAGCCTCAGTGAATCTCTCAAAGCATCCATTGAAAAATGAATGTTCCTACAGGTTTCCAGAAACAGAAATAGGCCTTATTTTTATTTTTTTAAAGGGAAGTCTTTCCAGTAGCCTTCAATGGCATGACATTCTCTACCTTAGGATCCAGTAATGGGCACCCACCTGCAAAACATAGATTCAAACAGACAGGAGATGGAAACATGCTGGCAAATGTCTCCTAATGAAAACAGGTCAAATAAGGTTTAAAACTGATGGGCATTCTAGTCCCGTGATGGTGAACCTTGGCACTCCAGTTGTTCTTGGACTTCAATTCCCAGAAGCCCAAGCACCCTGTGAATCCTCACGAATGACTTTACTGTGATTCATCCAGCCCGCGCTGCTTTCGTCGCTCCCGGAAGCGGAAGTAAAATGCACCCATCTGGGAGCAACGAGGGCAGTGCGGGGCAGATGAATCACAGTAAACCCATTTGTGTGGATTCACAGGGTGCTTGGGCTTCTGAGAACTGCAGTCCAAGAACATCTGGAGTGCCAAGGTTCACCATCATGGTTTTAGTCCATACAGAGGGCTTAATGGGTGGAACAGATGGGGGAGTTCTCAAGGTCAGAAAACCTAGATAAAGTGGGATTCCCATTCATGGGAACTCAACAAGCAGATTCAACCAAACTTCCTTGGTGGTTCTCCTTCAGACCTTACACTAATCACACTAATATCTGTCTTGATTATAGATGACAGTGAATGTTAGGGGCAGGGATTGCTTACATCTGAATACTCTACCTTGTAAAGAATTGCCATAAGTCAGAATCAATCTAATGGCATGTTGTTGTTATTGCTGTTGTTACTGCTGCTGCTGCTGCTGCTGCTACTACTACTCTTTTAAATTCTTAAGTCATAAATCTCTGTCTGCTGGGTCTGAGCAGAATTGTCTCCACAGGATTTGAACAGATTCAGTCACATTTTTAGGAGTAGTGCTAGACAATGAACGTTGTGTGCTACCACACTAAGGTAAAGGTTGCCCTTGCTCGAAAGCCAGTCTGATTCAAGGGTTTGGTGCTCATCTGCATTTACAGCCAAAGAACCAGTGCTGTCTGCATCTGCAGATGTTTCTGTGGTCATGTGGCAGGCATGACTAGACACCGGATTGCATGGAACGCTGTTTACTTTCCTACCTAAGTGTTCCCTATTTATCTACTTGTAATTTCTTGCTTTCGAACTGCTAGGGTGGCAGGAACTGGGACAGAGATGGGAGCTCACTCTGTCATGCAGCACTCTGGTCTCGAACTGCTGACCTGCCAACCTTCCAGTCATCAAGTTCAGCATCTTAACCCCTACTCATTGTTAAACCTATTATTCCTGTTTCTACTTGTTGCATTTCAGTTCCTTCTGCCACTCTTGAATACAACTCACCAGTTACTATCTGCCCACCCATCCAAACTAGCACACACATAATAATAAACTGATATGCCACTTCTTGGTTCTGAAGGAATCAGCTGGCATCCATGAAAGCTTATTCCATAATACTATATAATATACCCAATTTAAAGGTTCCAGAAGACTGTTTGTTATTGTTGTTGCAGTAGGCTATCTTTGTGAAGAATGGGATTCCACGATAAATCTGGGGTGGCGTAAAAGATTACTTCATTTAAGGTTTGTTACTGTATTTATTTCAAGTTGCTGTATTTATTTCAAGTTACTGTATTTGTTTCAAGTTGCTCCAGATGCTTTTCCTAGTAAACAATTTTTTACAAACAAATATATTAAGTAATGATGCTTGCATATGCAGAATTTAAAAAAATAGAAGTAACCTTTATTATATGAAGCAAGAGCTCATGATAACTCAATACCCTTATAGAACATGTGTGTATAAAGAAAATGACAAAAGTGGAACACAAAGAATATTAGCCATTTGTATAGCAGTAAGCAATTGTACAATGTTTATGAAATCAGGCTCTATTACACAAAATTTCATTCTACAACTTTGACATAGTGACCTCATTATAATTAAGAAAACAAATTCTATGCAGGAATGTTGTGTCACTTGGTTTTGAGTTATGCTTGCTTTAACCCAAATTTACAGTACATTCATATGTAAGAATACTCAGAAGTAAACGGGCTGAGTTAAACGGGCTTAAGAACATAAGAACATAAGAACAGCCTTGCTGGAACAGGCCACAGCCCATCCAGTCCAGCATTCTGTCTCACACAGTGGCTCACCATTTCCTTCAGGGTATTCCCAAGCAGATGCCTTCACCTGCTTAGGATTCCCTGGAAATGGCATTGAGAGATATCCTGCCTATCTCTCCAACCCGGAGGTTGTCCTTAGGTAGCCATAATTATAGCCATTGATACCCTTGTCCTCCATGAACTTGTCTAATCCTTTCTTAAAGCTGTCAAGACTGACAGCTGTCACCACTTCTTCTGGCAGGGAGTTCCATAGACCAGTAATCCTCTGGGTGAAAAAGTACTTTCTCTTATTTGTTTGAGAACTAGTACCCAAAAGTTTCATGGAGTGTCCCCTAGTTCTAGTGTTATGCGATAGGGAAAACAGTTTTTCCTTATCTACTTTGTCCACACCGTGCATGATTTTATAAACTTCAATCAGGTCACCTCTTAGACGCCGTCGTTCAAGAGTGAAAAGGCCCAACCGTTGCAGCCTCAGATGGTAAGGAAGGTGTTCCAGTCCCCGAATCATTCTGGTTGCCCTCCTCTGTACTTTTTCCAGCTCCATAATATCCTTCTGGAGGTATGGCGACCAGAACTGTACACAGTATTCCAGGTGGGGCCTCACCATAGATTTATAAAGAGGCAAAATGACACTTGCTGACTTATTTTCTATACCCTTCCTAATGATCCCTAGCATTGAGTTTGCTTTTTTCACTGCTGAGGCACACTGGGTTGACACCTTCATTGAGTTCTCCACCAGGACACCAAGGTCCCTTTCCTGGTTTGTCGCAGAGAGTTCAGACCCCATCAGTTTATAAATGTAATTGGGGTTCTTTGCCCCAACATGCATCACCCTGCACTTACTAATGTTGAAACTCATTTGCCACTGTTTTGCCCACTCCCCCAGTGTTGAGAGATCCCTCTGGAGCTCCTCACAATCTCTCACAGTTTTCACTACCCTGTATAATTTAGTGTCGTCAGCAAATTTGGCTACCTTGCTTTTTACTCCTACCTCTAGATCATTTATGAAGAGGTTGAACAGCAGGGGTCCCAGTACTGAACCTTGGGGGACCCCACTCTTTACTTCCCTCCACTTGGAGAAGTGTCCATTTAGTGCTACCCTCTGTTTCCTGTCCCTTAGCCAGTTGCTGATCCAGGACAAGACCTGTCCCTTTATTCCATGACTGGTAAGTTTATTCAAGAGCCTTTGGTGTGGGACCTTGTCAAAAGCCTTCTGAAAGTCCAGACAAACAATGTCAACTGGATCCCCCTTATCCACATGCTTGTTGACACTCTCAAAAAATTCCAACAGATTAGTGAGGCATGATTTGCCCTTGCAAAAGCCATGTTGGCTCTCCTTTAGCAGCGCCTTCTCTTCTATGTGCCTATTAATTCTATCTTTTAGGATGGTTTCCATCACTTTACCTGGGACACATGTCAAACTGACAGGTCGATAATTTCCTGGATCACCCCTGGATCCTTTTTTGAAAATTGGTGTTATATTCGCTACCTTCCAGTCATCAGGCACAAAGCCTGATTTGAGGGCTTACTCCCAAGTAGGTGTGTTTATTTAACAGTGTTTTATCTGGCTGAACATGAGATAATTCAGTGAAAGTCAATGTCATGTTGAAGAAGTTTAAGCAAAGACATCATGGGAAACAGGGATAATAAACTGGTTTGTCATAAGAACTCTTCTGCTGGAACAGATCAAGTTTCACCGAAGCATCTGCAGCAATGGCCATAACAGAACATGAAGAAGATGGTCATGTCTTACTCATACTCAGACAACAGACATACAGCTGTGGAAGTTGGAGTATTAATTGAAGGTCCATCCTATGAAGTTCCAAACTGAAATAAACTCAAAAGTCTTGCTGCTCTGTGAAAACTGCCAGGAAGTAGAAGGCCATCCCAAAGTGAGGAAAGCATTAAAATAGCAAATTCTTAAAACAATTCCTTAAATGTTTACATATCTTTGGATTAATTTCCCCCAATAAATTCATTACATTCCAGTGACAGTTTAAAATATTAATTTGAGTGTATTGACAAAGAGCTGGTGTATTAGAAATTAATAAGAAATAATAATTGTATCGCATCAAGTCAATTTGTGGTGAGCTTTTCCAGGTTTTTTTTGGGAGAGAACACAAACGTTGTTGACCAGTCTCTTCTTCTGGGGGTGCCCTTGGTTTGTGTAGCTTGCTTATAACTACAAATACTGGCTTTTCTCCCGGGAGGCACAGTGGAGAATCAAACTTCCAACCTCTGGCACTGAACCACTGAACTATTCAGTTAACTTGAAGGTAGATCAATTTGAAGAAAGATATGTCCATTTTTGTTGAGTCTGGAACAAGAAGTACTCTAACCAGCAGGATCGGGTTAAACCCAGTGATTCTTTATTCAGCTCATACTTCGGACTGGGGACTAGGTACAGGGGTGGCCTCTATATATACACAGTGATTTGACCATTACAAAACAAGATACATTTAGGCGGGCTTCCAGAGGACAAACAAAGTTCAACATTTCCTGCTTAGACATGCATTTGAATTTCACGCCTTTAGAAATGGTGCACGTCTGCTCTTTGCAGGCGCACCCCCCAATAAAGGACTCAGACACCAATGAAAGTGGATAACGGCATTGGGCCACATTTATTGATTCATGCCCTAGTCCGAATTATAAATTTCTATTGGTAATTGACCAATCATAATTCTTAAGGCAAGCAGGCCGAAGTAACACTGGTAAGGTACCACCCAAAATTGCCAACGGCAATTGCTACAATGTATCCATTTGTATCAATTTGTTTGTTGACCACAAACAAATTGTTGACCGTAGTCAATATCTAACTAATGACCCCACCCTCTGACGCGTATCCGTAAAATCACGGGGTGATGCATGCTGTCTAGCTATAGCCATCACCCCGTCGCCTAGTTCCTCGTTGACCGGACAACGTTTAACCAACTTATGCCTGTCTAGTGTTGTCCAGTCAATTGCGAACTTGCCGGATACCTGTGGGTCATAATGTTTACCTTACCAGTGCTACCCGCCACACGGAGGGGCTTCAAAGAAGGCTCGACGCCCCACCCAGACCGTCAGCTCGGTCGACAGGCCTGCTCGCCAATCACCCAACAGGAGGTCCACACCTCCTCGCGACAGATGGGCCCCATCCCCTGCATACAAGTCATAACTTTGGAGGCTAATAGCGGGGTGACGACTGACCCTCCCCCAAGCCCTGTAGACAAGGAAACGCGCCACTGCCCTATTCACCATGCGTCTAGCACGGTCAAGGGCCAGGAGGTCAACACCCCCTCTGTAGGAATGGCGCGGGACCATGTCTGACCAAACAAGGGTTGTGGCGGGCCAGACGTAATGCAGGTAGGCGAGGTCCTCGCAAATCGCACGTTTCAGCGACAAGCCGGTGACCTGGCCCAAATCATTGCCCCCAGGTGTATTATCAGAATGTCAGGTGGGTCAGCATTCTGGCCTGAAAAAAGGAAAGGCCGCAGCTCCCGCCACAACATCCCGGGCTTACCATGCCATGTGAGACTTGCGTATGCACCAAGTCCCAGTCGGGGTCCCCACTCTGTCGCCGCAGCATAACGCGCTGCCCTGTGCACGTAGCTATGGCCCACCAGCCATACTGTCACCGGTGTAATACGACACCCCGGGTCTGTAAGGAAAAATGAGGGAAAGTAGGTAAGGTGACTGGGTTGGTACTCACGGCGGGAGTGGGCGCACATAAAACTGAAAACATTGCGAACCCCACCGTCCCATGCTACGTATGTCAGCCCCTGAGTACCCAAAAGCAGCTGCGGTTGAGGCCGCCCCTATACGGAATGAATGAGTGCCATAGCGGGCGCCTGGGAGGCCCACACTGGCCAGCGCTTTGCCCGTCACCTTCCAAAATTGAAATTTAGTAAGGGGAGACCCATCTTGGTGACAGAAAAACGGGCCATGGTGCGTGCCATACAGTGCAAGGAAATCCTGTAGGGCACCAACCGGACAGATGTCTGCCGAGGAACATCGTAGCAGTCTACTCCACTGCCTACGCCGTGCTGATACGTTTTAGAGGAGCGTATCCCCAACTGAGCCGAATATTGTTCACTCAGACATCTTCGAGTTCCAGTGCCCTACGACTTGCATCCGCCTTATACAGCATCTCAAGCTCGCCGATGCGGAGCACTCCAACAAAGGCCACCGTTGTAGCCGCATGAAATGGGCTGCCTCATCTTATCAAAACAGAGGCAAGGCCAGCCCCGGGCCAATTGGGTAAAAACCCCTGGGGAAATCGGGTGGTGGTCGTCCGGGCAACGCCCATGTGCGCGCACGCACCCCTCCAAAACCTTCTCACACGGAAGTGAGTGGTGCTGTCCACGACTTGCATCCGCCTTATACAGCATCTCAAGCTCGCCGATGCGGAGCGCTCCTAAAAAAGGCGAGCGTTGTCGCCGCATAAAATGGGCTGCCTCATCTTATCAAAACAGAGGCCAGGCCAACCCCGGGCCAATTGGGTAAAAACCCCTGGGGAAATCGGGTGGCGGTCGTCCGGGCAACGCCCACGCGCGCGCACCCGCCCCTCCAAAACATGTCTCACACGGAAGTCAGTGGTGCTGTCCACATGACCTCCCACTTTGGCCATAAAAGCCAACGCTGACAGCTTAGATGCTATGGTGCGAGGTGCAAAGCCCTGGGCATGCAGGTAAACCATGAACCGCAGGACATGGGTTACCGGGATCGGCCAGGTTCCTGGCATTTGGAATTGGGTACAGAATGCTCTGAAAGAATTAAATGCGTGGTGATACACCTTACGCGTGCGTGGCGCTAGTGACAGGCCAATCGCCCGGTTCACCTCTCCTTGCCGATGTTCCATATCCCATCCGGGAGTGGCGAGGGAAATTCCTCCGCATCCGGGGCCAAGGCACGGAACCGGGAGATCTGCAGGCGGGACAAAGCATCAGCAATATCATTAGTAACCCCTGGGACATGCCTAGCCCTGAAAAGAATGTTGAGGCGCAGGCTGCGCAACGCAAACTGGCGCACTGGGTCCATAACCCTGGGCGATTTAGAGCTCTGTGCATTGACAAAGTGGACAACAGCCGCATTGTCACACCAAAGTGGACAACCGAGTTGGCCTCCTCCTCGCCCCATAGCATCAAAGCACCCAGTATAGGGAAAATTCCAGATACGTGAGACCACGCAGGCGACCCGTGCCTGCCCAGGATGGTGGCCACCCACCATAGGCCCACTTCCAATTGAAGTACATCCCATAACTCAGGGATCCCGGGCATCGGGCTGTATCTTAAAGCAAGGGGAAGCCAGGAGCTCAGACCCCCAAAATGACACCCCATTGAAATCCCTCAGGATCTGTAGCCAGACAAGCATGTCTGCCCTGATACCCCGGGTAAGTCTAACCCTATGGTGGGGCCTGGGTAGTCCTGCCATGGCGTCGCACAAGCGCCGCGCAAATGCCCTGCCCGGTGCGACGACCCTGCCAGCAAAATTGAGGTGACCATGTAGCACCAGCAGGTCCCTCAGTAATGCCATGCGCTTGGCCAGCAAGTCCGAGATAAGGGCCACTAGCTTTGACACCTTATCCCGCTGCGACCTAGAAGCCTGTGCTACCGTGTCAATCTCCACCCCCAGGAATACTAGCCGTGTAGGCGGGCCCTCGGTCTTTTCGGGCGCTAAAGGGACACCAAGTTCCTCCATTAGCGTCTGAAATGTGTTGAGGAGACGTGTGGACGTGTCCCAGCCCCGTTCAGCCCCGAATAAAATCATCCAGGGAATGGGCTACAGACCGGGACCCTGATCTGCGAACAAAAGCCCACTCTAGGAAGATGGAGTAACGCTCGAATGCCGAGCCCGAATTGGAACAGCCAAAAGGCATGGCATCAGTGCAATAATATGCTCCCCGGAACGGGGGCGCAGGGACAGGGCCAACGACCCTGCCCGCATAGACCTCCTTATCATTGCTGGCAGGAGCCACCTCCTCCCTCCCCCTAAGGGATAAAGATCGGGGGCCTCCTGAGGGGACCTATCACCCATGAAAGGGATACGTAACCCCTGCCTAAAACCCTGAAGGAGATCTCCGCATCCTCTCCCTTCGGGAACAATGTGAGCCAGCGCTCCAACATGTCCACATTAATTGGGGAGGGAGCCCTTTGGTGAACTAGATCCATATGCGGCAGTCTCGCCAGCCCCCTGTCCACCCCTCCCTCTGCCCCGCATCCCTCCAGGCCTGGGACAGCCAGAGGCCGCATGGGGGCCAGCACAGGGGGGACACTAATGTCTGTATTTGCCATTCTTCCTATTGCAGGAACCATTGGACGAGAAAGTCCAGCACAGCAGGCGGGCTGAAACCCCCCGCCCCGCCCCCTGGCAGTGGACCTGTGCTGGGGCCGCCCGCTGGACCGCATGTCCACAATGGTATCTCTCCCCGGGCGCGGGGCGCATGGGCGTCATGTACAAAAGCCACAGCCTCTGGCATGGCTCAACCCACCTAATGTCGGGGTGCCGGGGAATCCGCATATGGAATTACACGTCATAAGCCAACCACGATGGGCCCGGAAAGTCAACCATCGCCCGGTAGATGTTGTCCAAATACTGGACCATCGAAATTGCCAAATCCGGCCGGGCCCTAAGGTACACCGCCATGTATATGAGGTAGGCCGGCAACCAGTCGGCCCACGTACGTGGTGGCTTGCTACGACGAGCCTGCTCCTTATCCTTCTCATCCTGCCCCCCCTACTCCTTGGTGGGCCCTCTGTTGAGGAGTGAGAAGGTATCCACGTAATCCCCCCACCAGATCTTCTCTCTGGTGGTCTGTGCCAAATGGACACCCAGCGGTAAGGAATACCCCACCGTCAGCAAGGCCGACAAGGGCACAACAGGAACTGCTGGCATCTGAAAGGGGGCCTGTACTAACCCAGCCACCCCCAAAACATTCCCCACAGGGTAGAAAACACCCCCCACCACGGGGCCCTGAGTGGTAGTTATCGTCGCCAGGTGGGGCGTCAGCGGCTGGACCGCCGCCCCACCCGCGCGAGGCCAGGCCATTGGAAACCCCCCCAACGTGGCCACGTGTGTAGGTGCACTAGCTTGGACCGCATACTCACGTGCTGCACCCCCGTAGGCCGCCCCCACCAGGGGTTCCGGCCCACTGGGGGCGTCGGAGCTCACAACCGCCGTTGAGCTCGTCGATGGGGCCTGACCCGCACCGGTCTGTTGAATGGGGAGCTGCGAGGCAGTGGCCCAGGTCGTGCCACGCGCCTCAAGCAGCTCGACCCGTCCCGTCGCCTGCCGCTGCCCAGCAGACGACGCGTCGAAACGAACCCCAAATGGAGACCAAGAGTGGCTAGCCCGGGCCAGGGATGTCTCGAGGGCCGCAATGCGGGCCAATAAGGCCTCCACGCTGACATGGGGCAAAGGACCAGCCGGCCCGCCTACTACAGGCATGGGTACAGGTCCCTGCACCCTGGGGCCCGAATAGGGCAACAACCCCACACCCGGGCCCGTTAGGGCCGATGTAGCAACCTGCCAGGGAAGGGGACCGGACCATCCCCCAAGGCTGGAAGGCCTCGGAGCGAGCTACGCTCCTATAAAGGGAGGCCCAGCGGAATGGGCAACACCATGAGAGGTGTCCACCGCTTGCGGGCTGAGGGCCGCAGCCCCTACTGGCCCCGTGCGTGGGCCACCATCCTCCAGCCAGGGGGAATAGACCCCATTCCACCGGTCCCGGTGGGTGCAAGCAAATGCGGCTGCTGGGGAGGCGCAGCCGTGGTCTTCCAACCCAGATTGCGCCTACGAACCGCACGAGCCGCGCTCGCAGCCGCCTTCTTCTTCGCGGGTCTCTCAGCCAATCGATGGGAAGCCGAAACGAGAGAATTCAGCAGCCAAAAGGCTTCCCGGTAAAAGCCAAAAGCGACGGAGGTAAGAGGGAAAAACTTCTCCGCTCCGTCGCTTCGCAAAATGGCAGCTCGGCTGCCTCGTGGCCACCCCTTTTATAAGGGAGCTGGCCACGCCCCTAACTACCCGGATGCCTTCGTCCTGTGGTGGGGCCCCCGCAAAGAGCGCGGCGGCCATTTTGGCGCCGCGCTTGCATTAGCTGTGGCGCAGTTTGTCTTTTAAAACAGAAGTAGGCTTTGGACATAACAATTTTGTAATACATGCATATAGAAGGGTCAGGGTTATTTAATAATGTCTTCTCAGGGCAAATAATGTATATTTGTCATGTCACAACATGAATCCAAGATTCCTGAGTCCTAGCCCATCACACCATCTACTACACCAACCTGGGTACCACTTTTAAAAATATTAAATAAAATTAGCCTATATTATGTCATCATTGTGCAACGAGGTTTTCTTATGGACTGGGAGTCAACTAAACTGTTCATTACATCAAGGAGAAGGAAACTTGGATAAATAAATATACTTGAAATGCAAATTTCCCATGTGATCTTTTTTTAATTCAATTTTTAATTCAAGTGGTAGAAGGATTATTACATGTTACCTGAAAAGTGATTGCTCTAAATAAGCAATTTCATCTTTTACAGGTATAACTAACACTCACAACTGTTTCAGAAACTGTTCTTAAGCAATCAAAATGCCTGTAGGGTAAAGCGCTTTTTTGTGTTGTTGATTTAGCTTTTTTGTCTTTTCTTTTTCAGTGTAAGAGGTTACTGGAGCAAACCTGTTTGTGTAGACTTGTGAGTCATCTTTTCGTGTGAAATGTGATCTACAAACAATCATCTATCTCCAAACACCTGGTACAAGCAAGAAAAAAGAACAAGGATAAATTTGGCTGCATTCTTCAAACTATTATAGTCATCCTATTGATTTTAATGTCTACCCCATGGGAATGCATGAGACACAAGTCTTCCTAATTTGCTAGACAATGGGAACAAAAGTTACAACAAAAAGATCCCTCACTATCTCTCCCTCTCTGTTTATGAAATAATCTATCACTATCTCTCTCATTTTTCTTTCATGCATGGTTTCTACTGTATATCAGCAAAACACTGAACTTGGACATCAGAAGGGGGATATTTGTGGATACCCAAAGATTATGGAGATATAAATCCCATCATCTTTCACCAATGGTTAAGGCTGATGGGATTCAGAATCCAACAACAACAGGTTGATTCTGATATGGCAATTTTTTGCAAGATTTCCTACATACAGAATATTCAGATATGTTTTAGCATTCCCTTCCTTTGGGGGTGTCCTGGAACCGTATAGCTAGCCCACCAAAACAATGTTGTCTGTCTCTTCTGGCAGGAAGCGCAGTGGGAAATCAATTTCTCAAACACTGGCTTCATAGTCAGAAGTCTTAAGTCTGTCCAGCTAGCAAAATCCATTTCTTGGATTGTTCTTCTCAAAATTCCATCTCCTATACAACTATTTTACAAAATGTGTGGCAAACTGATAGGTTGGGTGATCAATAGTCATCTATGTAAAGTTAATGCTAAGCAAGAAAGGCAGTGAAGTTTCAATTAAAAACTTTTTCTTTGATAACTATTCTGCACTGCTTGCTCCTAATTGATATTTGTAGTTTTAGATATATATTTTTTATTTTCTAGGTCAGGAGTCTGCAAACTTTGCTCTCTAGGTGTTCTTTGACTTCAGTTCCCAGAAGCCCAAGTCAGTACACCTGATGATCAAGTTTGAAAGTCAAGTTTGCTGACCCCTGTTCTAGGGAGTGTATTTCTCAGAAATCTGGTAGCCTGTCAAGAAAAACATTGACAATATTGAATGTAATTTACATGAACATATCTTTATATAATGGTTTAAATCCTATTGTTTAGCATAGTATGTCACAACTAGAGCAGGTTCATTCAATCAATGGACTTTGTGGTGGAGCTGGTTCACTAAATCCCCTCTGACTAAGTGGGCCTAATTTAGTTATGACTTTACTACACTAGACAACAGGATTCAGCTGTTATATACTGTTAAGAAAACCTCCACTTTGCATGTACAAAGACACACTTAATTGATGTCATAGAAAGGTTCATTGTATATGTTCAGTTAATTCCTCCATCTTTGAGCTGGCCTAGGATTTATGTGGATTTTCTCTAACCTTTTGCTCACATATTACATTGCTTTAAAGCCCAATTTTCATGAAGTCCGGTAAGTAGATTAAAGTTGTTTTCAAGAATAGTCTGTCTAATATCAGAATCAGATGCTGATGGTGTATGGTCAAGTTATTTTAAACTTATTACAACTCTCATAGGGTTTTCAGGTATGTTGTTCTCAGAGGTAGGCTATTAATTCCCTTCTTTAGGTAGTGCCCCATCCATCATACACACTCCAGGTGATCTTGGCTGGCTATTCCCCAGGGAGACACAATGGCAACTGGAATTCTCTATCCCAGTTCTCAGCATTCCAATCCACAGATCTAAACTAGCTGGTAGAAATAGCTATTTTTTTTAAATAGCCAGAATCCTCTTGCTGAGCCTTTCTTCTGTAGCAGAAGTGATGTCACTAGCAATGTCAGATTGCTGCTAATTAAAGCGTTCCTTTGCTACAATTATCAATATCATTTTCCAAGTTCTACCTCTTTCTCTTTGATAGAAATTTTATAAAGCTGCACAGTAATTTTCTCTTTATTTTACTAGCAGGACCACATTGGCCTCTCTCCTTCTGGGAGGGCCAGCTGTACCTCATGTGCCTCTGTCATAGGAGAACTCTGGCAGCAGGAAGGCCCAGGTCTACAAACTATTTTGCCTCTAAGTAGTTTCAAGGGAGAAGAGAGGCCAAACATTTTACTTAACAAAGAACGGTCCATTTTAGGGGGTGGCCAGATCATGTCTGGTTTAAAGATCAAGAACCATAAAGGTCAGTAGATGGAACAAAGATATAGTTCACCTGGTTACAGTCTCTCCCATTGACTCCCTTCATATTATGATTTTTTTTTACTCACATACTCTCTCTCTCTCTCTCACATGCACACAAATGCATATACATACTTATAAATACACACATGAATTTTATGCAAATTTTGTTCCTTTTGTCCTCCTTTTTGGTGCTGACACCATGGAAGGTAAGACTGGTCATTCTGATTAATCTATGTGACCAGAGATCCTGGTAATGAGGTGATACTCATTCCTGGCTAGAGTCCACTAACACTTTACAGAATATTAAATTTAGCATGCACCTCTTTTGTGTTCTACTGACTCCTCTTCTGTATTATTTCTAACCAGATCCTTTTTGAAGTAGAAACAGGTTAGTCACGTGTGTGTGGTCATTTTCAAATGAGTTTGACTCTGGATCAAGCTGTCCAACTCATGGCCTCCACTCCACTTTCTCTTGGCCGTGTAGCCTAACAAGAGGGTGTTGACACTTCCAATTGTATAGCTCTGGGCCAAGGTTGAGGTTATCATATCTCTGCTGGGGCACCATAAATGGATTATGTTAAGCAATCTGTCAAGGTTTGCTTTAGAAAGAGTTGTGTTATCTGTACCTACCTTTCAACATCTTATCTTGCTTTTGGTTTTTCTTCTTTTGTAAAAAAAGAAAGAAAAGAAACTCAGCAGCTGAATACAATCTTGTCATAGTTGACCTTGAAGATAACAATAACAGCTTTCTGTGGGAAAGATAACTTGGCTTTTGAGCTCTTCCCACAAGAGTCTTTTTCTCCACTACAGGCTGGCCACTGCAGCCTGTGGAATGATCATTCCTTCTGGCTCAGGAATGTGTCTGCTGTGTCTTACTGTTCGCTCAGGAAGCAGACAGCTTGCAGAACAGCAAATGGCAAATATTTAGTACAGTATATCATTACGCCAAGCCAAGGACAAACTGTTCCGCTGAAGAATGGTTTAAAACCTTAAATAGGGAGAAAAACCACTTGGCTGCACTTAGTTGTATTCACAGGAGAGGAAGGATTGCCGCTTAGTGGCTAAATCCGGAACAAAAATCACTCCAGGTTTTTAAAAGGAAAGGTTTAGCATGCATTTGGAGGCAGCTAAGTGCCAAACACCACAGTTAAGGGGGGAAAAATTGCTAAAG
Source organism: Bradypodion pumilum (assembly GCA_035047305.1). Taxonomy (NCBI): domain Eukaryota; kingdom Metazoa; phylum Chordata; class Lepidosauria; order Squamata; family Chamaeleonidae; genus Bradypodion; species Bradypodion pumilum. The sequence continues at coordinate 172,926,285 of JAWDJD010000001.1, read as the reverse complement.
GATGTTTCTTTACCTTACCACATGGTTTCTGCAGTTCTCTAAGTTGCGAAATAGCTTCCTGTTGGAAGTGTAGACAGGAAATTTTATGTTCAAATTGATTGTGCAGATAGGGTTGCTTTGAAGGAATGTGTCTCTGGAGGAGGAACTTTTTAATAATTTCTAATTGCAAAGCTGCAATAGTTTGGCACTAGGAAAGCATCCCTGACTTCTATTGAAGAAATATAGTTTCTACCTTATATAATTCTCCTACCTATCCTATGTTATGCTAGCCAACCATTGTGTGGCTCTGTATCTGATGCATGAAGTCTCACTCTTATGTTGATGAAGTGGGCTTGATCCACAAAAGCTAACATTAAAATACAGCAGTTAGTCTTTAATCGTAAAGTTTTCTCTTGCTCGAAAGCCACTCGTATCCGACTCTAGGGATTCAGTGCTCATCTCTGTTTCAAAGCCGAAGAGCCAGCGCTGTCTGCTTCTGCAGATGTTTGTCTTTAAGGTGCCACAATGTTTTTGTCTTTTTGTCTTGTCTTGTTTACTCTCTGATATGCTTGCACAGACTAACATGGCTACCACCTCAAAAACTCCTACCTATGTGTATGTCATTGCTATTATGACAATGGGATAATGCATTTCCTCTTGCAAAATGTTACTTGCACATATTAAAGAAAAAGACTTTTCAAAAGTGCTTTTGTTCAAAAGATTGGGAAACTTTCATTTTGTAGATGCTGGGGTTTACCACTTCCATCATGCCCAGCCAGTATGGCTAATGGGAAGCCATCATAGGAGTAAAAACAACAACAATCAAACATGAAGGGTCAAAGGTTCCTCACATTTTGCCTTCATGTCTTAGGACAGCAGCAGTCCTGTGTACCTACATTAGTAATGGAGCAAGGCTCCTTCAGCTCTTCAGATGTAAACAGCTTGCAAAGCTACTCTGACCCTTCTCCAGCCAATAGCAATTGTGCTTATATAGTGCCCCATTAACTTAGAGCACTCTCTGGACGGTTCACCAAAAGGCCTTTCACTAAGGAAGTACCAGGAAATCAAAACCAGTGGTTACCAACATTTCAGAATAGGGGGCCAGATTCTAGTTCCAGTATCATGGAATAGTTATTCCCTCCATACTGAGTCCCTGGTATGGATTTGAGTTAGCAATTTTGTTGTTGTTCAGTCGCACAGTCGATTTTGACCCTTTGCGACCTGATGGACCATTGTCCTCCAGGCACCTCTGTCCTGTATCATCATCCTCAGCCCTCCCAGCTCTGTGGCCATTGTGTCCACAATACCATCTAGCTATCTCATCTTTGGCTGCCCCCTTCTTCTTTTGCCCTCCACCTTTCCCAGCATCAAGGCTTTCTCAAGTGAATCCTCCCTTCTCATTTGATGTCCAAAGTACTTCAGCTTCAGCTTTACTATTTGACCTTCCAATGAGCAGTCAGGGTTGATTTCTTCTAATATTGACCTATTTGTTCTCCTCGCTGTCCAGGGGACTCTCAAAACTCTCCTCCAACACATCTCAAAGGCATCTATTCTTCTACGCTCAGCTTTCTTAATGGAAAGAAGGAACGCAAAAGTCAATTTTGAGTTAGCAATGGCAGTAGCAATTACACTGATATATTGCTCCTAGGTCAAATCTGTGCATGGAACAAACTTTTGGGAAGGTACTCAAAAGCCCCATCTGGGTTCAATTTTCTGGTTCGCTGGAGGCATAATACACCATCTCTATGAGAAGAAGAAAATGGGAGGCAGCTCATGTAGCTGGCCTAGGAGTTTTGTGATCAGATAGGACGTAGAGACAACATGTGTGGATGAAAGGATATTTAATGAAAGAGAAGGATGACAGAGTGTAGTGATGATGGCAAGATGACTGAAGTCCAGCAATTGTGGAGACACCAACAGAAGAAGACAAACAAGGAACATCTAGAAAGGATGCTGAAGTGTTAAACCAGCAGATGACAACCTCTGTAGGTCCAGAACCCATGCTTGTTCTCCTTAGACGTTCTCAGAAAAACAGCCAAACGGTATAACTGGGTACAGACACAAAAGACCATTGGTACTGGTGCAATAAAAATAATGATGTACTTGACTTCAGTAAAATAAAAAATGTATTAAGTTCATACATGTGCTTTAACAAGCTTCTTGTAATCTTTTCAGCAGTTTTACAATATGAGTCCAATGTCAACCAAAAACAGATAAATTCTCTTCAACTTAATTATCTTCTTGTGTATTTTAAATGAGATGAAACCTCTTCAACTAGTAATCCTTTCTTGTATGTCTTTAAATTATTGAACACTCCTAATGTCTAGCCGCTTAAACCAGGGCAATAATTCAATAGAATTTGCTGTCATAAACTGCGGCAAATGTAAACCAGGGCATTTGTAAACCTGGGTTTTACTGTAGAGCACATAAAACCACCCTTAGCTTTAGTCACCTGCCCACCAGTTTCAAGAAGTTACCTTGACTCTTCTGGAGGGAAATCATACTCAAACAACCTGCTGTTCTTTTTTATAAATCTGCAAATCAACTTTACTTGGGAATGAGAATTTCGATGTGCAGATGGTGCCATCTACTGCCAAAATGATTGCACAACATATCCAGTTGTGCATTGTGTAGTGGGATTTTTAAAATTCAGTTCAGTATAAATACAGTACTGTATTTAGTAAGTATGGCATACATGTGATTCTGCCCTGTGCTTGATGTCCCAAAGGTAAATGTGTGAAGTAACTCTCTGAACATCACTGAATGTGTCTGTCTCACACTGCCTTGATTTAACTTCTGTCTTTTCATCCAAAAGACATGGCACCCAGATACCTGAGCTGACAAGAAGACTAATATAATGATGTATCGGCAACAATGTTCATGTCATTTTATGGATCTAGGGGGAAAGCTACAACAATTGAAGCCCAGGTACTCACAAACACGCACATAATTTCCTTGTTGTATACAGGTGCATGTTGGTATATCGGGCAATCGGGCTTTGTCCCACCCCACTCTTGCTTCTTGTGCCCCGGGGCGCCAATAGCAATGTATGGGATTCCCCCCAACTCCCCAATAGGCGCCCCCACCACTCCCTGTCCAGCACCTTCCCATGGTGCCCTACACACTCCTGATTGTATAATAGCAAAAAAGCATCCCCCCAAATGCACATTTTAGAGTCTAGCTTATTCCTTGAGCTTCCTCTTTCAATATTGTCACAGATCATGAAACCAGTTTCAGATAGACCTTAATTCAATGCTCCAAGCTTTTTGCCTTTACCTTTAAAATAAGCAAATACATTGCCAGTTAGTAAGGCCTAGTAATTTAGCTTGGAAATATTCACCCAGTGATTTTTATACATCAAAGGAACATAGACCTTTTGGTTAAAAGCCACAAAGGCAAGCAAGGCCAGGCCAGGTTCCCTCAAAACTGGTATTTGATTCACTGAGCTGTACAGAGAGCAAGTCTATCTTTACAACCATAAGACAAAATAGTGAAGTTATTCTGTCAAATCAAGGATAGTCTTTATTTGTTTTTCACTAGAAATAATTCTACCTTTAATTAATTAAGTTATGATTTGCAGTTATAAAACACCAGCAATTATCTCTCTCCTACACAACTCCTCACTATCTTACTTATTGAAGCTACAACCCAACTTTCCTACAAAAAGAACATGTAACACTTTACCGGGGGGTGGGGGTGGTATACATAAACTATGCCCATGGTGGTGGTGGTGGTGAGAACATCACAGACTTAGACATTAGCAAAATATTTGAGTCTTCACTGTGTATTCCAAATGTCAAGCAAACTTGGGGGGAAGTCTTTGTAGGAGTCAAGAGATTCTGTGACCCTTCCTCCCTTTCAAACGGTTTCACCCATGTTTGCAATAGAAGAAAACAAAACAACATTAAACACAATCAGAATTCATAAATCAGCATTTTTAATTCCATCTGTCTGTTTTGTTGCTTGCTTGTTTTTTGAAAAATACTTTTTACATCTTCTTGTAGATACCAAGATGATGTACAGAGAATATGAACAAAGTTATACAGAAATGGAGGGGGGGGCGATGTAAAATTCTCATAATAAAATAACTGAAGGGCAACCAAGGCAAAAGAAGAGAACAAAGCAGCCATAATCCAGTTGGAGACCATGGTATGAGCAAGGGGCATTCACCCATTCTTCTGACCTACCTCAGCAGGTGCTGTTTACATTTCAAATTGGCATCCAAATGACATATAACTACCCCAAAAGCTTTAAAACATTGCTCCTATGATGGAAGTTGTGGTCCAGCAAAATTTGGCAGGCTACAGGTTGTCCATATGGAAGCTAGGAGCTACAGATGTTGGAAGCAGCCTGCTATATTAATCTCTACTATAGTTGGATGGAGAAATAGAGGCACAAATGGGAGATGTTGAAGACATAAATACAAAACGGGCCCTTCTCTGTAGTGGCCCCATCACTTTGGAACTCATCATCTGTGAAAGTGTCATAGGTCTTCTCCCTCCAAACCTTCAATAAATTGCTGAAAGAAAGCAGGTCAGTAGTTTGATTCCCGAGTACTGCAGAATGGAATGAGCACCGGTCTTTGTCCCAGCTCCTGCCAACCTAGCAGTTCGAAAGCAAGAAATTGCAAGTAGATAAATAGGGACCACTTTGGTGGGAAGGTAAACAGCATTCTGTGCACTCCGGTGTCAAATAATGCCTGCCACATAACCACATAAACATTTGCAGAAACAGACAGCGCTGGCTCTTCGGCTTTGAAACAGAGATGAGCACTAAACCCTAGAGTCAGATATGGCTGGCTTTCAACCAAGGGAAACCTTGACCTTTATGCTTGGTTTGGTGAGTGTTTATTCAGTTGCAAACCTAATGAGAAAATAAATGCACAGTAAAAGACAGTGTACCTGGTGGTGGGTGCAAATCAGATGCAAGGTCATGAACCTTCTTGTTACAAAACCTCTTGCAGCAATGGTGCAGAGTCTACGGGAACAAACTCCTCAGGGACTGGTGGTAAACCTTCCACAAGTCTCAGCAGCCATACAGCACTGTAGGCATGAAATGTGTGCTCCAACATGAATGGTGTCATCTGCTGCAGCTTTTGGGAGCATTTTGCCAGCTGTCCAGCTACACAAATTCTACCCCCACCCCCATTCTAGGTTGTCATATCATTCACTTAGCTAGGTTTCCCCCAGATTCTGGGGCCATTTATTTGTATTCAGATTCCCCACTATGCGCTTGTTCTTTTTTCATGTCTACATCAGATCCTAAACTGCCAAAATGAAGCCACCTTGTGGTGAGTTAATGCTGTAGTTCCTTCTGCCTGACCAAATGTGAGAAAGATTAGCTGGTACAAGGTTGACTGGGATACGCACAAAAATATCACAATCTTTGAGAAGGCTCTTTCTCTGTATCCCCCACCATGAGCTGCTGCCCTCACAATGCTTGTTCATCCCCACTTTGTGACACCATAAGGATCCAGCCCTGTGACATCATGACATCAACTGTCCCTGGTTTCAAGTTTTGGTCCTGAAAGTCAGTGAATGTGATAGGGTTGAACTGGCAACTCCGATGTTAATGCTCTGTATTTGTAGTCACATGGTACTTTGGGGACGGTGTCTTAGAATGTGTTCTTTCATGACATGTATCAAATCTATGTATTATAAATTAAAAAGTAATTAAGCACCTCTGAGCACCTATTTCATTTGATTGGAACAGAATGTTGATATTTGTTGATGATTGCAGAGTACTGATGGAAATGGAAATGAGGAGGTCGATAGCAACCTTGTATGCAGATTAAGAGGCAAGAGGAATCAAAGTCACTGGAAAAAGTGACTGGCAGCAGGATGTGATCTAATGGATGCCCCTCATCCTGAAAGCACATCTGATCAAAGGAAGATGGGGGGGAGGGGGGGAGAGTCTTCTGAATTTACCAGCAATGCAGGAAGCAAATGATAATCTGGCTGAGGACTGTACAAAAGATGACTCTCAAGAGCACAAAGAAGAAGCCCTGAGAAAAGAGCCCAGAAGCTCTGGACACTGAGAACAATGAAGATTGGTTTGCTTGACCAGATCCAATGAGAAACAGCAAGAATTCATAAAGAAGAGCCTGGTGCAATTCGGGGTATCCAGAGCTTCCACATGACTGAGGAAAAAAAAGCCATGGTTATCTAGTATCTGCTGTTTTATGTCTGGCTTAGACATAGAAGGAGAAGGAGAAGAGGATGCCTAGGAAAAATAAGCCAGCAAAACAACTTTTAGTTCCCTGGGATTTCAAAGCAAACACTGTAAATGCTGAAAAACCTGTCCAGTGAGTCTCCTTCTGAGTATGAGGAGTAGGAACAGCAGGGAACCAAGCAGTAGTTCTTCCCATACATATCCACTGCCACCTAGTAATACACAAGGCCAGTTTGTGGAAACCTCTTGCCCTCATTTCAGAGAAGGCATCTATGAAGTCCTCTCTGGGCCACCCTTCAGAACAAGGCAAGGAGGCAGGCCACCTCTGCTTCATAGCTCTGCTGTGTCAGATGAGCAAAGTGAGAGTGTGGAACATCTTCAGAGACAACAAACACCCTCCCTGGATTAGAAGGACAGTGCACCAGAAACTAAATATTTTCACATGCCTGGTAAGCCTCTAACTTCAGTATTCAGCTATGGGAAGGGAATTTGAGGTGCTTGAAATGCGGTTGGATAGATGACAGACCCACCAGCATAGCTACCAGAGCCATTGAAGAGAGATCATGGGAGTTGCAGTTCAACAACACTGGAGGGCAACATGTTCCTCACTAGTGCCTTCAAGGATGAAATAGTCTTCAATATGGAATTGTATTCATTCAATACAACCTTATTTGACATTACAACCAGCATCCTATTGAGCTTCCATGGGCTTCTCAAGTTCCAGTAGAGTAGTGGTGTACAATCATGCTGACTCCATAAGTGTTGCCTTAGCACAACTACAGTGCTGCTTTTCTTCATGGAGATCACTCCTTGTGTGATGGCAATGCTTGTACAATTAAATGGTGATACTGTGTTGCTATGGTAACAAGACCTCTCTTTGTGCTACTTCGCTTCATGGTATTCATGGACAATATGCAATAAAATCAGGACAAATAAATCTCAATAAGCCAGTGCCACAATAATAGCAAATAAATAAATAAATAAAAATCAAAGCCATTACCAAATATTATAAAACAGCAGTAACACTAAATTGCAGTAATAAAAACAAATAGCTGCATGAGGCTGTTTCAGATGGGGGTCTTGAGACATTATGTTCCACACAAGGATCTGATTGCCATTTTCACCCATGTGGAGTTGAGATTCAGTGGGAGTGGTGCAGTTTATATGAAGGAAGAACCAGAGTTTGAAAATCTGCTTTTCAAATGAAAGAATGTAATGCCATATTGAAACCATTAACAATGAAAATATGGTAGGATGATAGTCTGTGACCCAAGCATCATACCAGCACACCTTATTTATGAATTCACCATATTGTCATACACATTTCTCTAATAAGTAATTTTTCAAACGTTCTATGGCAGGGGTTCCCAAATTTTTCATGCTGTGGTCTGGTCATGTGGTTCAGTGGGCCAGTCACATGGTACCTCCCACCAGAAATGGAAGTAAAATGTGCACATGCATGCACAAAATGCTGCCATAAATGCACCCACAGCTGTCGTAAATGTGTTTGACAGCTGCGAGTGCATTTACATCAGCATTTTGCGCATGTCTGGGTGTATTTTACTTCTGCTTCTGGGAGCGGCACAGGCAGCACAGGCTCGATGATTTGGCACTGCAGGCCATAGTTTGACCACCCCTGTTCTATGGGATGGAGTGCATGGAAATAATCTGTGCATAAACAACCTGGGTGAAACCAATAACCTAATAACTAACTTTGAGACATGGTATGGAATTTTTAAAAACAAAGTTGATTTCTTATCAAGCTAAACTTCCTGTGAGAAGCTACCAGGTGCTAGAGGCCGTGACTAAGCCAGTAAAATTAAATGGTCATGGATGTTAAAACATTTCTTCAGTTCAGAGTGGCTCAGGCCAAACAAAACATGATTAATTGTGTGTGAGAAAACAATTAAGAGGCATGCTTTAAAAATGCAATCAGCAATTGCTGGAAGTGTAAGAAGAGGACATCATCAGAGCAGCTGGTGGTAGAGAGGGAAAATTTATCATTTTAATGTATGGGGGCTAATGAAGTATCCTTCCAGATGCAAATAACAGATTTGAAGAGGGGAGTTCTGCTAGTGGAAGAAGAAGAAAAAAGAATTGAATCCTTCCCTTTTCTCATTTGTAGTCCGAATGCTGTCTCTTCTGTTCCTTTATGGTGTTTTTTAAAAGAAATAACAGCCAAGGTACATTATCTGCAATGGTACAATGAAAATTTCACCAAGTTTAGACCATGAACAATACTCCCTCCCTTATTCTTGCTTATTGCACTTTTTTGTCTTCCAAGGCATTGCCCAGTGACTTGATTTCATATTCCATTTCTTTTGAAAAGAGGATTGTTGATCTATCATTGAGATGTACACACAAGTTCCAGAAGCCCGTTGGACAGCAAGCCCTCTTTCCCCAGTTAGGAAGGCATTTCTCAAGCTGTTCAATTTAATGAAAAGTGGAAGGAAGCAAATACTGTATATATATTCCATTGCCTTTATAAGAGAATTTGAATGACAGTCAACTTTCTGGCTCAGCAAAGCAAGGTGACTGATGGATTGGTCTGTTTAAACTAAAATCTCATTTGGTCATTTTGCCAATGGAGTACAAAATTATCCAAAAAGAGCTTCAGAGATAAAGTAACAGTGCTCTTACCTTCGTTGCTATCAAATCTGTTTGGGTCTGATGGTTTTCTCTCTTTCTGAGTCATTCCCCCCTAATTTAAAAACATAGTAGAAATCTGAACTTTTCAATGTCTTCTGATGGTCAAGTATGCACAGATAATTAAAACATTAGCTGAAATCAGGAATTTTATAATGAGACAAATAAAACAGTCAAGATTTATCACAGGCAGTTAGGAGCTATAATGTGAAGTCTGACCAAATAATATAAAGATAGACTCAAGGCATAAGACTTGACAACTTAACATACTGGACAGTCTGCTAACTAGTAGTGGCTGGTGACTCCCATTTTAGAGGCGCTTGAATATACTCCAATATTTAGTGTGTACTTCACAGAAGTTATCCAAGATACTATAGAGTTCAGGATTATGTACAATGTCTATAAAGTGGAAACTAAAAACTGCAGTGGCTCAAGTGGCTAAGACGCTGACTGGGAGGTGGAAGGTCAGCAGTTTGATTCCCGAGTACTGCAGGACAGAATGAGCTCCTGTCTTTGTCCCAGCTCCTGCCAACCTAGCAGTTCGCAAGCAAGAAATTGCAAGTAGATAAATAGGGACCACTTTGGTGGGAAGGTAACAGCGTTCCATGCACTCCAGTGTCTAGTCATGCCTGCCACATGACCACGGAAAAACGTCTGCAGCAGCAGACAGCGCTGGCTCTTTGGCTTAGAAACAGAGATGAGCACTGCACCCTAGAGTCAGATACGACAGGCTTTCGAGCAAGGGAAACCTTTAAAATCCAAAGAGGACACCTATCACTAGTCATTTTGTGTTTAGTCAGATGCAAGTTCCACTGTGCTCAGCATTTCTTGCTTCCCAGTCTGCAGCTATGTCTGTAGATTCTCTCTCATCCTTTGAAAACCACATATATGCACACAGATGAATTATCTAGACTAGGGTTTCCAAACCTTTGGTTTTTGGACTTAAATTCCCAGAAGTCAATTCCCCAAAGCACTGATCAGCCAATGTATTGACTTAGGCTTCTGGGAATTGTCCTCCTGTGAGGCATGGGCCCCACATTGGGAGCCACTGGTCTAGATGGCTAAACAATTATTTGCATAACATGACCTCCATGAACCATGTTGCTCCCACTCCAGTTGGAATTTTGAATCCTTCGGAACAAGGCACCTCAGCCCAACTAACTATGAGCTGGACTATGCACTGTGCTGAGAAAGGTCTACTACCTTGATAAAACTGATGGCAAATACTGAAACTGTGTCATATGGTTGCTTTAAAAAATAATTTGTTTTAGAACAGAACAGGAAGCCTGTTCTCAAGAAGCGTGGTGGTTGCATTCTTCTGTACTTGGCCTCTGAGATTAACCGCATCAAGGAACAAATGGCCAGGGACAATATCCATTTTGTCAGATTTGAAATGATAGATCTTCTTGGGGTGTCAAGATCAAAGACCATTCCTTCCCCTTTTTTTCAGGTATGCTTCTCTAGCCCCTTCAAGCTTTTTTCATGGTTTTTTCCATAAGAAAATATAAGCTTCCTGTTTGCACAGCAGAGACGTAGTGTTTATATATCTCATTGCAGCTTATGACACAGTCAACCATGTAGACTTGGTGAAGAAAGTCTCCTACATCACAAACTATTTTAAATTCACAAAAATCATAGGCTGTTTATTGGGAAATGATAGATTTTTTTGTTGATTTCCAAGGACAACACAGCCAATGGAGAATTCAAAGAAATGGCCTCCTGATGGGCAGTATGCTAGCCCCCACACTTTCAAACATATATACTAACGATCAACCACTGCTAGAAGCCACTAGGAGCTTTCTTTATGCCAACAACCTGGCAATTGCCACACAGTGTGTAAACTTTGAGGGTGTTGAGAAAAAACTGACTGATGCTTTGCATTAATGACTATATATTGTATGGATAACCAACTGAAGCCAAAACTGTCTAAAAACTCAACTCTGTGCCTTTCATCTGAAAAACTGTGAGGCGTCAAGAAGCCTGCAGGTGACTTGGAATGGCACCTGGCTCAAACATTGTGTCATCTCCAAATACCTGGGAGTTACCCTGGATTCAACTCTCACTTTCAAGACCCACTGCCATAATACCAAACAGAAGGTTTTTGCCAGGAACAATATTCTGAGGAAAATAACAGGCACAAGTTGGGATGCCCAACCACACACATTAAGAACTTCTGTGCTAGCTTTATGTTACTCTACAGGAGAGTATGCTAGTCCAGTGTGGTACAGATCAAAACACACAAAACAGGTGGATATGGCCTTAAGTGAAACAGTGAGACTGGTCACAGGATGTTTAAAGCCAACTGCAATACAAAAAAATGCATTAGTTCGCTGGCATCCCTCCACCAAAACTCACTCGAGAAAATGCTGCTCAGAAAGAGTGGATCAAAGCAAGTTCCCCAGAAATACACCTGCTATTTGATCACCAACTACCAAAGCAGAGACTGAAATCAAGGCACAGCTTCCTCACAACTTCTGCCCCTCTGGACAACCAGTCCCCGTAGACTGGTTTAGAACTATGGAAGGTGAGCAAGGAGCTACCAGATAACTGGGCAGAATAACATAACTCTCTACCACCTGGCCAAGAACAACCTTGGCCATAGCTGTCAAGTCTCTCATATTGGCCTGGAAACTCCCGTTATTTACCCCTCTTTCCCGCCATCATCCCGTATTTGTATTTTCCCATAAATCTCCCGTATTCTATAATTTTTAAAAAAATGGGCTGGGAACTACAGCCCCCATGGTACCTTTCGTGGAAGGAAAAGGCAAAACCCGTACTGCGCATGTGCACTGGTGCAAAATGGACCGAGAACTACAGCCCCCATGGTGCCTTGCACAGAGGAAAAGGCAAAACCCATACTGCGCATGCACACTGGCGCAAAATGGGCCAAGAACTACAGCTCCCATGGCGCCTTGTGCAGAAGGAAAAGGCAAAATCTGTACTGTGCATGTGCACCGGCGTAGCAACTGCTCAGCGCCGCTGGCTTTCCCTTATTTTCAAATATAAAACTTGACAGGTATGATCATGGCCTGTGTGGAAAGCTTTAAATAGACTGTGTGAAGGGGTAGGAAGATCAAGGGCTAATCTGAGAAAGTGGGGTTTTCCTGTAGATGACAGCCTGTGTGAATGGGGAGAAGTACAAACTATCTCACAGCCATTTTGCTCTTCCTCCACCACATGGCACTTCCTGGTGTGGTAGAGGCAGTGGGGGGGGGGGCACATGAAATGGTGTCATGGGCCACAACTGGCCCATAGGCCGCAGTTTGGGAATCCCTGCCCTAGATTTCTCTCATTTCTTTCTTTCTTTTATATTTGCTGAATCTACAAGGATTCTATTTTATTTGACTTAAGCAAATTGCAAGAAAAAAACAGGTGCAAATAAGAAAAGACACAAAAGTGATCAAATGGGAACTATATTAGTTATGGCGAATTCACAGCTCAGTGATTAAATCTGATGAGAAAATATTCCAGAAACAATGGGTGGCTTCATAATAACTTTGACTATGTTCCAGTGAATACAAATCACATTTGGAAGCTTTCAGGAGCTGGCATAAATTAAGGCAGAGACCTCAAAAGGCCTTTTGGTCTAATACTCAGCATGTAGGCTTGACACACGCTCCTTAAGCTTAAATCCTCTTATGAATATTTCAGGTTTCATTGGACAATCATGAAAAATTTGCTAGTGAGACTGAAAGCTTAATGGCATTCTGCTTTTATTCTAAATTTCCTTTGAAGAAAACCAGTATATTTTTCTTTGCTTAAAACATCTCTACTTTAATGGTGATTGGGTTTTAATTGTGAGTCTCAAATCATGTTCTTTTTAACGTCCTGCCTGTGAAGAGATGGACCCCAAAGGTCACAAGGAGGACCCTCACTGGTTCCCAGGCTAGCAGCACCGCCCCATGGCTCCTAAAGCCTCTCTTGCTAACTAACCTATCAGTGCAGTAATGAATTGATCTAGTCTAAACTCAGTAGTTTACAAATACTTTGGGATGATTAGGAGAAAGATTGCTGAGGTGGAAATTTGGGATGGGGTGGGGATTGATTATTCAAATTGCTCTAGCTTGAAAAAAAGGGAAAAGCTTTTAGCACCAGGAGAAAAAACTCCATTCTGGAAGCACACAGGGCCGGATTAATTATGCGATCTGCTTTTAAAAAATTTAATGTTTCAATTACTGCAACATTTCCCATAATATTTACTCATGTTGTCTCTGCCTAAGGCTTGGAATGGCAATCTAATCCATGCTGCACGTATGCAACATGGATCTAATGCAGTGGTTCCCAATGTAGGGCCCATGTCCCACAGGGGGACTTGAATTTCAGAAGCTTAAGTCAGTACATTGGATGATCAGTGTTTTGGGGAATTGACTTAGGCTTCTAGGAATCAAAATCCAACCCCTCCCCCCAAAAAAACACACACCAAAAAACACCACCAACAAAAAACAAAGGTTGGGAAACACTGGTCTAATGCATGGATGGTGAAGGGATGAAGTTGAGCTACAGCAACCTCTTGAGGGAAAGCTGATTTGAATTGATAGCTTACTTATTGGTGTTTTCAAGGGTTGTTGTGCATGAAAGGGCTTGGATTGTGGTTGTAGGAAACCATTGTGCAAAAATACAACTCATCAGATTTGCAAATAAAAGCGTAACTAGACCGTCCATTTGTTCTGCCCTGGATTGATCTAAACAGGGTCCCTTTGAGGTGTGGTACATCATTCTGGATGATCCTTGGATCCACATCTTCAAGTGACCCGGTTTAGCAAGATCCAGACCAATCTTGTTTCACTGTAAAGGGGGAAAAACAAACAAAACAAACAAAAACCCTCCTATCTCCTTCTGTATGATTTGGCTAAGCTGCTTTATGATCTTGAGAAATGAAAAGAGAAGAAATTTTCCATTTTAGTTGTTTCTTACTGACACAGTCCATAAGTGATGCATTGAAAAGGTATTAAAAAGCTCTTTCAAAGCATCGCTAATGCATTAGGAACAATTAAAAAGAAATAGAAAACTTTCTCTCCCTTCCCCACTACAGGGTAGTGGTAAGGAAAGCTTTCATTTCTCAAGATCATTAAGTGTTTAAACAAAGAGACAGCCTAAGCCATCCCCCTTGGTTCAATCTGAGTGATTGCACGTGCTGCAACTGAATAAGAACAATCCAAGATGGCATAAATAGGTATTCAGCTATGTGCTGGTTCTCATTGTGTGGTTGCTAAGAAAAGGAGCAAACCCAGCACATCCCACAAAATGGACCAAACTGTAAGATAAATAACTGCCTACCCATGTTCCAATTCCCTGGGTGATGGAATTATCTATACAGCTGTATGTTCATCCCTAAGAAGCTTTTATAACTGGGGTGTAGTTTTATTATTGCTAGTTTCTTTTATGCAAGTGTTTGGAATCTGACAAAAGATCATCTGTTGGAATGGGGGGATGTTTACCTGTTTGCCGTTTCCCTGCACCCTCTGTACACTGCTTCAAATAATTCCACAACCATGTGGAACAAATTGGGGGCTTGGACTGCATGGGGTTTGCAGAGAATGGTGAAAAGGCAACCCACCCCTTCCATCCTTTCAACTAGTTGGAGCATTGTGTGAGCTCACGAGAAGCTCTGGATGAAGGTAACTCAGGATCCAGGTCTGTATATTAAAGAAGAGGAATACTGATCTGTACAATGACTCATAAATAGCATAAGCAAATCTACAGATGCAAACAGGTAGTTTATGTAAATAGTTCATGTCCTTTTCCTCCTCTAACAAGCTACAGGAAGGGTGCCATTGTGTGATGCTAATGATTTCTTTTATTGAAATATATAAATAATAAATGGTTCTGGATTGATTTCAATTTAAAGTGCATAGTTGGCTTGCCTCGTTTTGTTAAGAGGTCACTGGAGATGCTACAAGGGATGAATGGTGCTACATTTATTATTTAAGCAGCAAAATGACATCTGTCATATCACAGGCAACTGGAAGCTGCATCTCCAGATTTTATTGCTGATGCTTTGCTTAGCAATTGGTGCAAGCAATTTCATGTTGCAAAAGCACAAGTTAACAACGTAGAACTGAACGTGGTGTTGTAGTTTATCTCATTCCATATACTGTAGCAACATTCCCTTATATACAGTACATGCTCCTCTCATTTCTCCTACTGCCTCTGCATTTTTCTCTTATACACAATGTATAACCATGTACTTTAGGGCTCTGTAAAAGCAGGATCACAAGTTGGGATCAAAATTGCTGGGAGAAACATCAACAATTTGAGATATGCAGATGATACTACCCTAATGGCAGAAAGTGAGGAAGACCTAAAGAAGCTCCAGCTTAGGTTGAAAGAAGATTGTGCAAAAGCTGGCTTGAGACTCAACATCAAGAAAACTAAGATACAGTAAAACCCCGACTTACAAATGTCCTGAGTTACATAAAATTCGACTAACACAATGATTTTGTGTTAAAACCATGTCCCGATTTACACGATTTCCTATGGGTTTGCTTCGAGTTACATATTATTTTTCCTATGGGTTTGTTTTGAGTTACGTAGTGTAGCGAATCGGGGCCGCTACGGGCCGTAGGTCCCGGAGGAGACTGATCAAGGAACGATGAATCAAACCCTATCATTTATCCCCCCCTTAATTTGGGTGCTCGCAGAGCCCACGGGCCAGGGAGCCTTTCTCCCGAAGTGGTTTCTGCCGGGCCGTTCCGTGCCCATGGGGGCACGGGGAATCCACATCTCCCCTTTTAATTTTTCTTAAGAGCCTGACCGGCAACTCTGCACAAGAGCGGTATCAGCTGTTGAGCGGGAATGACGTCTCGGGGTTTCCTTCTGGGGCGGCACCTTGAGATCAGCGAGGGAATACATTGCGCAAAGCAGCAGATTGCTATGCCTAGTATAATCACCCCCACAACCACCTTGAGTACCGTTTGGAGCCACCCCCAGGGGATCCAGGACCACATCCAGTTCCACAATGAACTCCACCAAGCTCCCCATGCAGAACCCTCTGTGATGCCCTGGACTATGGTGTGGAGATCAGTGAGCTGACTCTGTACTTTGCGGGAGTTGTCAGTAAGGTTGAAACAGCACATACCATGAAAGGATTCGCAACCCAGGTGGTGCAACAATAAGAGGTAGTCGATAGCTGCTCGATTGTCAAGAATGGCATGGCGAAGCTCTGCCTGCTCTTGATTAAGGAGCGCTATCGCTGAGGAGGTATGGTTGATGGCTTTTGCTAGACCGCAAGCCAAGTGACCAATCCTCTTTGCGTTGCCGACGGCTAAGCCTGGCACGCCAAAGATGCTGACTGCCAAAGAGAGATATTCGGCAGGGCTCATTACGCTAAAGCTGCTCTCACATGAGCTGTCTAACTGGGTGGTGCGAGTGTGCCGTATGAGTGAGGGAACATTTGAAACATTTGTAACATTCGTGCTTGGGGTGACCATGTCCTTAGTAGGGAGTAACAATGTCAAACGGCTGATACAGCATATAGAGTCTGAAACATTTGCAGGAATGTAGTTCCACGTATACTGGTTGCATGTGAAGAACCAACCGGATGGCAGGGTGACATGAGCGTACATGGTGCCAAGTGGTACTGGGTTATTGCAAGTCCAATTGCCACTGCCAACGTTGAGGCAGCGGCGCCGAGTACGACCAGCCGAGGCGCAGCCGTACATCCGTCCACAGGTAGAGTTCGGGCTGACTGCCACCTGAGGGGTGTGGAGGGTGGCTGCATCAGCCGGCAAAGTCATGGTCAGCCGCATCTCCCAACGGGCATACTCTGAAGAAGCCGCTGAAATGTACGGGCTGAAAAGTCTTTTCACAAGCCAATCCCCATCCCTGGGGTGCACGCCCGGAGAATGGCACACTGGGATGAGGCAGGTGCTGAGGATCGAAGCAGAACCAAGGTCCTGCCTGAGGCAAAAATCGGACTGGTTGACGAGACCCGCCAACCTCTCCCAAATATTGTACTGCATCCGGGCAGAGAGGTCTCCGCCGGGCAGCAGATCGTTGGCCTCCAACGAGGCGGCCTGAGCGCCTCCCCCCAAAAGCAGGGAAAGGGTCAGGATGATGGTGAGCGCCAGGGTGTTGGCATGAATCTGGGCGAAAACTGCAGCTGTGAGGTTCTCCGGCGTTGGCTCCTTCCGTTCGCGCCGGACGGTGTCCTCAGCCTCACGACAAAGGATCTTGACCATCCCCCAGGTGATCTTGGGTGCTGTCGTCGGTGGCCGTCTCTTCCGACGGGTCCTCTCAGTCAGAGTGAGATCCTCCATCTCCGGGATCGGACTCTGGTCGGTCTGGGTCCACGCCATGTGGTTCCAAGTAAGGCTTGACACACCGAGCTGGAATCCAAACGACACCTGTAGGAGACATAACTGCAGCATACCCTCTTCCCCAGGTTACGAGCGGCGCCGGGCCCCTCCAAGAAGGGTCCGGTGGCACCCGGTATCGGACCATCGGCCGCGGGAGAGCTTCCGAACAGCGGAAGTGCTTCTCCTGCGGCGTACAATCCGAAAAAACATTAAGGTGATTGTAAGTGAACAATACCTTATTCAGGCAATGCTGTGCCTGGCCCTGTGACTTGGGGAGGGCTGGTGGCTCCCCCCTTTCTGTTTGTTTGTCAATATAGGACTTGAGTGTCCGATTGACCCGTTCCACAATCGCTTGCCCCTGCGGATTGTAAGGAACGCCAAAAGTATGCTTAATATCCCAAGTGGCCATGAAGGCGACCAGCTGCCTAGAGCTGTAGGACGGGGCGTTATCGGTTTTAACGTGCCGAGGTTTGCCCATGGCTGCAATGCAGGAAAGGAGGTGCTGCTCCACGTGGGAAGCAGTCTCCCCTTTCTGCGCTGTTGCCCAAACGAACTGAGAAAAAGTGTCTATGCAAACGTGCATGTACTGCCATCTGCCAAACTGCGGAACATGCGTGACATCCATCTGCCACACCTGGTTAGCCTCTGTCCCTCGTGGGTTGACCCCCCACGAGGGCCCCCCCGGTGCCCCTGCACAATGCTGGCAAGAGCGAACTATGCCTTGGGCTTGAGAGAGTGGCAGATTGAACTGTCTGGCGAGCGCTTTGGCATTTTGGTGAAAAAAGGCATGACTCTGAATTGGAGTAGTAAAAACACCCAAAACTGAACGTTGCTGAATTTCCTTTGCCGCCACATCCGCTCTGCTATTGCCCGCGGAAATCGGACCCGGTAGGTCTTGATGACTTCGTATGTGGGCAATATAGAGCGGCTCCGTGCGGTTTCGCAAATGAAATTGAGCAGTGAGAAACAGACTAAGCAAATTTTTGTCTATCGCGGGAGTGATGTATGCTCCCGTTCCTCTTGGGGAGGAACGATGTTTCGTGAAGAAGTGTTCGGAAGGTACACCCACTCCACGATACTCGCCCCTTTCTCGGCATCTACGCCGAGCGCTCCAGTGAACATGGATCCTGACCGTACGATGTACAAATTCAGGATCGGAGCATATGGCCCTGGGGTGATCCTATCTACCCATCGTTGGCTGAGAACTTGGTTGACCTTCTCGATAGCCAAGCGTGCGTCTCGAGAAATCTTTATCCGGTCTGCTGGCTGCTTGCCTAAAGTTAGCAGCGAGAAGAGCGGTTTCAAAAGATCCGTATCCAATTGGAAATACGGTCTGGCCCAATTGATGTTACCTAAAACTTGCTGCAACTCTACAAGGGTGACTGAGTCCTGTAAATTGATCTGAGGCAAAACTGGTGCTGCGAAAGAGCGGAGAAGCCGATGACCCAAGTATGAGAAGGGCTCGGTTCTCTGCACTTTCTCTGGGGCAATGAGTAAACCTTTGTCCCCCAGGCTGGCCTGGAGGTCAGAAAACATTTCGCTGCCGAGTTGCGGCATCGCGACCAAGATGTCATCCATAAAATGGCAAACTATGGCTTTAGGGTAAAGGCTTCAGAACTTTGCCAGTGCGTTGTGAACATAAATTTGGCACAGGGTGGGCGAATTGAGCATGCCCTGTGGCAAAAATTTCCACGCGTAACGCTGCGTGGGCTCGCCGTGGTTCACAACCGGCACCGTAAAGGCGAACCTTTCCCGGTCCCGGGGGTCTAAGGGGATTGTATAAAAGCAATCCTTGAGATCTACGACTAGAATCTCCCACCCCTCGGGAATCATGTTAGGATTTGGGATGCCGCATTGAAGCGGACCCATTGGCTGTATGCATTTATTGATCTCTCTGAGATCGTGGAGGAGTCGCCACTTCCCCGACTTTTTCTTTATCACAAAACTGGCGAATTCCAAGGACTTGTGGACCGTTCTATATGTCCTGCGTCTAGCTGTTCTTTAACCAGCTGCTTGAGGGCAACTAATTTCTCTCCCACTACCGGCCATTGTTCTACCCAGACCGGCGTATCGGTGAGCCATTTAAGTGGCAATGCCATTACCCAAAGGTAAGGGTAGCACCGTACTGCTGTAAGATGTCTCGCCCCCAAAGGTTGATGTGCAAGTCAAGAATGTGCGGCCGAATTACCGCTGTGCCGTCAGCCTTTGGGATTGTGACTTCCACCCACTCTCAGCTCCTAAACGCTTCCTGGACGCCGCCTACCCCCCACACATCGGAGACCGGCTCAATGGCCCACTCTCTTGGCCACTGGCTTCTGCTTATAACTGACACTCCGCTCCGGTATCGAGTAACCCTGAGAACGCTCTTTTGTTCAAAAATACCTCGATAACGGGGCGCTGCTTCCACTCAATGTTGGTCTCCACTGTCGCTAAGACCTGGTATCCTTGTACTGCCTCACTGGCACTCGAGCGGTCCTCTGACCGGGACTCGGAGTTGTCACTGAGCCTTCCCTGGCTATCTGCTGGCGAGTGACAAGGAACCATGATCAGTTGCGCTAAGGTGTCTCCCTTGTGAATTGTTTGGGGCAGGTGAGTCCAAAGCTGAGCTTGGAGAACGCCTGAAAAATTCGAGTCAACGAGTCCTGGAATTATGAAAATTCCACGTGCTCCAGCTACACTGTGGGGCAAAATTAAACCTATAAAGCCCTTGGGCAGTGGACCCATGTACTGGGAGTCCACTAGATAGACCGTGCCTGGCAGGTCGCATGTAACGTCCGCCTGACAAGTCAAGTCTAACCCTGTACTACCCTTGGGGCTGGCCTGTGCCCTCGCAATGTCTGGAATGTGACCGGGATTTAGTCTAGCTCTGGTGAGCTTTGGGTGAGGGGAGTCCCTGTTTGGACCGGGGCCAGAGACATGCCCGCATTCCGGTTTCCCAAATTCGGACAGTCTCGAGCCCAATGGTAGCCTCTTTTGCACTTCGGACATGGGGTGTTTGGAGCCTTGGGACGGCCGGACTTTTGTCCGCCTCCCTTGGATCGGCACTCCCTAGCGAAGTGACCAACCCTGCCACAATTGTGACATGCTCCTTGGGTCTTTCCTTTTGGTCTCTTACCCCCTTGCACCGCTGCCGCTAGCAAACCCATCTTATAGGATTCTGTGCCAACGTCGGCGCAAGCTCTAATCATGTCCGTAAGGGTCAAATCAGGACGATTGCCCAGGGACTGCAAGATTTTACGGCAGTCTAAATTGGCATTGTCCTTGGCTAACTTCATCATGAGCTCTTGTTGGGCCTGCTCATTATCAATCTGCCTGCTAATGGCTTCTTCCAGGCGATTGATGAAGTCCATATAGGGTTCCTGGGCTCCTTGCTTGATAGCGGTGTAATTTTTAGCCGCTTTGCCAGTTGCTGGGACTTTGAAAAACGCCCTAAAGGCAGCCTCGGCTGACATCTGAAGAGTGGCAACAGGCAAGTTGATCTGGGCATCGATGGGCTCGAAGGCACCTGAACCATACAGCTGGTCAGGAAGTACTGCGCCTCCCATCCTGGCAGCCCTTGTCTGCGCCTCAAGGTGAAACTCGCTGTCCCAAATTAAATACTGGCTAGGGGTGAGCATCATCCGCATGACGGCTTTCCAGTCATGGGGAATCCACATGGTGTTCTTGCACACTTGCTGAAGCGTGCCCCTAGTAAAGCGACTTTGGAGCCCTGTTTCTGAAATGGCTTTCCGTATAGCCATGAGAAGCTTATACGGGACTGGGGAGTGTACTATCTGCTGGGCGCCCGTAAGCGCGTCCATCTCCATGCGGATGGGACATATCTGACTGAGCTCTGCTAGCTCCTCTACTGGCAATTCCCCCTTCCTGAGTTCTTCCTCTACTGTGCGCTGAAGGGCACTTTGGGTAGCTAGGGAACCTGTTGCTATCTGAGAAGCGCCTGCGCTCCTCATTCCTTGCATTCCGTCGGTGACGTCTGCAG
The DNA here is from genome assembly GCA_035047305.1 of Bradypodion pumilum. Lineage (NCBI taxonomy): Eukaryota > Metazoa > Chordata > Lepidosauria > Squamata > Chamaeleonidae > Bradypodion > Bradypodion pumilum. The sequence continues at coordinate 172,905,213 of JAWDJD010000001.1, read as the reverse complement.
CTGTCACCGAGGGAAAGCTCCCTACACTACTCTGCCTAAACTGGAGTGACGGATAGAGCGCCATAGGCGCCGTTGGTTCGGCTGGCGCATCTGGCAGATTTGGGGGTTCTTTGGCCTCTACCCGGACTGGCTCTATCTCCGCCAAGAGCTTCCTACATTTTCTCCATGTGCAAATTACGCTTCCTGGAGCTTTCGGGGGTTGCTGAATGCAGTCTCCTATCTGATCCCAGAGCTCAAGGGTTAACGTGCTTACTTCTGGGTAAAGCAGGCAGTGTTCCCCTAGGTACACCAAAAGTCTCGCTAGCTCTCCGCTGTGAAAATGCACCTTAAATACCCTGGCCAGGATTCTGAACTCTCCCTCACGAGTTCTTTGGCTAGCGGATGGACGCTGTCACTGAGGACAGGCCCCCATATTACCTGCGATTGGGTCCTCGGAAGTTTCCTCCTCGGGACGAGTCGACGCGTCTGTGGCAGGCAATAGGTTCTGGCGACGACGCTTCTGGGTAGAGCTCGGAGCGTGGACTGCAGCCACGGGCCCTCGGTGGCCACTGCACTGTCAGGGGCTCACAGCTGCCCTGAGCGGAATGCGTTTTTCCCTTTGGCGCAAGCCGCCGCAAAAGTCGGGAGCAAGCTGTAGGATGCCTCTTTGGACTGCCTCACCGCAGGCCGTCCCTCCGATCGGCTGGCTGCCGGACGGAGTGCCGCGCTGTTCTCCGGGATGATTCGGACACGGTTCAAGCGCAGAACCGGACCGTGTGATCGCTACTCTGAGGAAGACCGCTCGGGGGTCGCTTACTCACTAGTAGATCACGTCGGGGTCACCAGGTGTAGCGAATCGGGGCCGCTACGGGCCGTAGGTCCCGGAGGAGACTGATCAAGGAACGATACGAGGCCGCATGGAGGAGGATAAGATCAGTCGTTTATTGAGGAAAAGGCATCACCTTTTATAGATCAGAAGGCAAGGTAGAAAAAACCATCACCCGACAGTAAATCACATCACCTATTTACTCAGGTTAATTGGGAATCTCGCTTGGGGAAGTTAATTAGTGCGGGCAAACATTGACTGGGAAAACACCATTGTTTTGGGCTTAGGAGCTGGGTAAACGTGGCCACTATTTGCGCCAGGGATTTACGCTAAGCTCGGAGATGAATGTTTGCCTAATTATGTTACAGGAGTTAGCGATCTGCTTACTCGGCAGAGTCTTAGGTCAGGTCAAGGAATTGGGTGAATCAAACCCTATCATTTATCCACCCCCCTTAATTTGGGTGCTCGCAGAGCCCACGGGCCAGGGAGCCTTTCTCCCGAAGTGGTCTCTGCCGGGCCGTTCCGTGCCCATGGGGGCACGGGGAATCCACAACGTAGAAATTCATTTCCCTATGGGTTTGCTTCGAGTTACATACAAAAATATTTTTTCCTATGAGTTTGCTTCGAGTTACATAAGAAACCGATTTAAGAAAAAGCCTATGGAACAGACTTTTTTCATAAGTAGGGCTTTACTGTAATGGCAACAGGCCTTATCAGTTCCTGGAAAATAGATGGGGAAGAAGTAGAAGCAGTGAGAGACTTTATTTTCTTAGGATCAAAGATCACTGCAGATGGTGATAGCAGCAATGAAATAAAAAGGCAGCTGATTCTTGGGACGCGAGCTATGAGAAACCTGGGGAACATAGTTAAAGGAAGCAATGTTATTCGCAGTGGTAATGTATGATTGTGAAAGCTGGACCATAAGGAAAGCTGAGTGCAAAAGAATAGATGCCTTTGAAATGTGGTGTTGGAGGTGAGTTTTGAGAGTCCTCTGGACAGCGAGAGGAACAAATAGGTCAATCTTGGAAGAAATCAACCCTGACTGCTCTTTAGAAGGTCAAATAGTAAAGATGAAACTAAAGTACTTTGGACATAAAATGAGAAGAAAGGATTTGCTTGAGAAAGCCTTGATGCTGGGAAAGATGGAGGGCAAAAGAAGAAGGGGGTGGCAGAAAATGAGATTGCTAGATGGTATTGTAGATGCAATGGGTCCCGGGGCTGGGCGGGTTGAGGAGGATGGTGGAGGACAGAGGTGCCTGGTGGGCAATAGTCCATGGGGTTGCAAAGGGTCGCAATCGACTGTACGACTGAACAACAAAAAAGCTTGAAGGAATACATTCATTAGGTCATTCCAAATTCTGATGGGCAATATATTGCCACTCTTCATTAGCAAAAAAAACTGCTAGTGGCTCTGTTATGTAAAGTTCATAATTTTTATTTCAAACACACTTGGTCTTGTATATTCCTTCAAATTTCTTGTTCAATATATTGGACAAAATATATATTTGAAATAGGTGCAATCAACAAAGGAGTCTTCTATGTGCCCAAAAAGTATGTCTCACATTCTCCTCACATTGAACAAGTTCTCTTATATGTTTCTTATTATCAAATTCCAAAATCTAGCCGGTTAATAGATTTTTTGATTTTTCTTCCCCAGGAACTAAAAGAATTACACTAGAAGCCATTAGAACGCGAAAATATAGTTATATTTTCCTGAGGAAGAAAAATCGAAAAATCTATGAACCGGCTAGATTTTGGAATTTGATAATAAGAAGACTTGGGGAGGCTCAGCCCCTGCGGAGCTGCCGGCAGACTTCGGAGATGGTGGCACAAACTTCGGCGGCGGCTGCAATGGCGGAACCTGTGGTCGCCACTGAAATCTTCCCCACATGGCTGTGCTTCTGGGCTTGGCAGACACTGCCCGTCCTGATTCCCACATTGCCAAGACCACTGGGTGACACACACCCCGGGTAGTCCTGCAGACATGGGGGTTGAAGGGGGCTGGAAAAGAGCCTCATACTACGAAGGGAGGGGACTGGTAGGCCACCCATCGGGGGGTTCCCATGGGGAAGCAGGGGGCAAGGGGGAAGGGAAGCACCCCATGATGGCTGGGGGAGCACACCAGGTAGGTCTGTTGACATGGGGGGGGGGGTAAGGGGGGCCTCGGAGCGTGCCCAACCCAGGAGGCCTGGTGGGGAGAAGCATCAGAACAGGCCCCCACAACACCCCATGTCCTCCCCAATGGGAAACACTTTACTTCGAGGGGAAGGGAGCCGCCACAGGCCGAAGGCCCCCCCAAAGACTGGAGGGTCCAGCAAAATGCCCCTGCCATCATGGGGGGAGGGGGCACCGCATACCACCATAGGTCTGGGGACACGGGTCAGGGTGCCAGACACACTGCATACATGCAGCCCGCCATTGGACTGGAGCCCATCCTACCAGGATGGGCTGTAGGTTTGGGTGGGGGGACCACGGTGGGGGGAAGAGCACCGGCACCAGCGTGCACACCACCATGCACCCACCACTGCGGCACACCCTCTCCAGAACATCAACAGGTGAGGTTGGAGTCTAGGGCACAAAGGCATCTCTACTTGCACCGGGTTGGGTCCCACACCCGGACAACGCCGGGTACCCCTGCTAATAGTAATACTATACATGAGGAATACTGGCTGTATCAGGATCTCTTCCCAATAGGACGGGTCCATATGGTGTCTACATGGATATACTCTTGTATGGAGACAAAGGCAATCAATCAATCCTTCCCATGTGATTGTCTGGAGAATGGGCACTAGGAAGAAAAGGACAGGGGCCATCCTTATGTGCATTCAGAGTCTGGGGTGTGGGTGTCAGGCAGGCAGGATTCCTGGACTCAAGGCAACCAGGTAACAGGACAAACAGTAACTGCATCTCAGTCCAGCCAGGGGTGCAGGATTAGTCCAGATGACAAAAGTGTAGTCCAAATGGGTCAGAAGTTAGATGATCAAGAGAATAGACAAGGCAGAGTACTTTCAGAGACTGGAGAAAGTTGAGGATGGAGTTCAAGGAGCAAGGATCCAGGTAAGGCACAACAAAAGTCCCCAGAAACAGGGCAGGAGATCTTCTGGAGTAGGAATCAGTAGCAAGGCAGAGATCTTCGACAACAGAAACCAGGAACAAGGCAAGATATCCAGGAGCCAAGCAACTGCAAGTCCGCTAGCATTTGCTGCAAAAGCAGATTATCTTCAAGGGTTGGAAACAAGATGATAAAATTCAAGGAGCAAGAATCAAAGCAAGACACAAGAGTCCACAGGAACCAAGAACTGGGCAAACATCTTCAGGAGTAAGAATCAGGGACATGGAGGAGATCTTCCAGAAAGCCAAGCCACTCAGAGTCTCTAGATGGAGCCTATGAAGATCCAGAACCTTCTGCAAGACTTCCCCAGGGCTCTCAGATGGGGCTTAGCAGATACAGCAAGATGAAGGCCCAGTCCTGTAGGACTTAGAGCAGTTGCATCCAGGCTGGAGGCTCCAGTCCTGCAGAACTTTGAGGAGCAGCTGCAAATCCTGACACATGCATTCCACATTAAGCTGAGCAGACGCAGTCTGTTTTGATTTTAGAATCTAAGCAGGACCAGGCTTCATTAAATATTTGGCTGGAGGACCAGAAGGAAATACCAGGAAGGGCTAGGAAGCACCATGCTGCCTGAAGCCCTGAAAAATGAATGTTAGTCATGGATGAACAGTCTGATTTAGTATGAGTATACTTCCTAAGCTCTTCTTTAGCCTACTCATGGATTATTTAAATACTATGAGTAAAGGAATGAGGGTTTGGATAGCAAAGAGGAGCAACTGATTGGAGAAAATGGTATGGCAGAGACCAGAGAGAGAAAGCAAGAGAGTGCGTAACTGACAAAAATCAGGTGAAGTAGATGCCAGCTAGCAAAATGAAAGGACACCTTTCGAGAATATGGAATGACTGTAGTATGACTGCACAAATAAGTGTGCAGTCATACTACTGCACAAATAAGTGTACTGTTCTGTCATGAACAATAATAATGTCTTGTACCTGCTCATTATGTCTGTGCGGGTATATTTTGAGACAGCGTAAGACAAATGATTTTTTTAAAAGACAGAGCTTGGTGTTATTGTCTTTGAATTTCACAATGACAGCTTTAGATTCATGAGTTAGTGGAAATGAAATTTGATTTATAAAGAACACTTCCTGATGCAGTCTTCCATAAGCAACAGGAGTTTCTTTCTCAAACTGTAGCACAGTAGAGGGCAGCAGAAGTCTGTAGACCTGCTGCAGTCCTCTGACTCAGAAATCTGGGGACATTAGAAGAGAAGAGAGAGCTATTTTTTAAAAAAACTTTAAAAAACAAGAAAAATAAGGACAACAATAAAAAAGCTAATACAGGTAGTGTTGCCACAAAACTGGGACAGAACTAAAGGTTGCCTTTGCTCAAAAGCCAGTCATATCTGACTCTAGGGTTCACTGCTCATCTTTGTTTCAAAGCCGAAGAGCCAGCACTGTCTGCTTCTGCAGACGTTTCCATGGTCATGTGGCAGGCATAACTAGAAACTGGAGTGCACAGAATGCTGTTTACCTTCCCCTGAAGTGGTGCCTATTTATCTACTTGCAATTTCTTGCTTTCGAACTGCTAGGTTTGCAGGAGTAGAGACATAGACAGGAGCTCATTCCGTCCTGCAGTACTCAAGTATCGAACTGCTGACCTGCTGCCTTCCAGTCAGTGTCTTAGCCACTTGAGCAGGCATAACTAAGGTGCAAAGACCATTTTTCAGCAATTGGTTAAATCTTTTGTATTAACCACATCTTTTCCTCCATGTTATAAATTCTAGCTCCCTCCAGTTTTAAAAACAAAACTGCAGTATCAAAACATTAAATATTATGAAGCAAGATCCACCTACTCATATTAATTTCAGAAACTGGAGTAATTCAGTTTATCTGATCTCTTTCTTTGGCCACCATCCAAGCTGCTGCTACAGACACCACTTGCTGGTGCTTCAATAGAAGTGCTGCTCTAAGGCAGCAAGAAAAAGGCACAATTTTTTCCCTTCAAACCAAGTATGCCCCTTGGTTTGAAAACTGGGATTTTCAATGTTTTTTATGGAACCGGGCGGGACAGTTACAACCTTGAAAATTCCCAGTTTTCCGTGACGTATGGCAACCCTAAATACAGGTGACCCCAGCTACTAATATATTTCTCCTCACCCCATGACTTTTGATTAATTTGTTGTTGAGTTTGCATAATCGTTATCAGCTCCATCAAATAGTATTTTTGTAGGTACTTGGAATAAGGATGCAGGATATAAATTAAAACAATTTTAGTCATATCTATCTTCTGATTTTTTTTTGACCTGGCGTATTATGAAAAATGCAAGTCGTGCTTTCTGCTGATGTTTTATGAGTGGTGCCTTCTATTTGCTTTGGCCTGCAACTCTCATAATCTTGACCACTGGTCATTTTGGCTGGGGTCAAGAGAAGTTGTAGTTCCTAGCTCAGACACCCTAACTCCAAATTTCACCAAACTTGGAGAGGGTAGAGGAAAGTCTGCACAAGATTCTCTCCAATTTTGGTGTATTTAGGTGGCTCAGGGCTCAGTTATGCCCCCACAAATCACTCAATGAATTTTCCACAAACCAGCTGCTGGTGGCCTAAGACTTTTTCACAGTACTGCATGACCATTGCTGGGCTCATATTCTGAGGCAGACTACCTGGAGTCTGAATCTGTATCCCGCTTCACCTCAGTGTGTGTGCTGGTGGCTATTGCCTTCTCATGTCATCTTAGCAGGACTAGAGGATGGTCCATTAAGGCAAATGAGACACTTCCCCATCTAGTAGCCAGAAAGAGTTGTAGAAACCACCACCACCACACATTACAACCTTCATTATTAGTAGAAGAAGAAAATGGTATACAGTCAAAGGAGTCCTTGAAGAAGGTGTTCCCTTCTTATGACAGCAAAAAGTTGATGTTGTTTTTTGCAATATTACCTGAGCCACACTATTCATGCATGTTAACAAAAGATTATTATTTTTTACTAATGTACCTGCACTAAGGTTCTCTTTAAAATTCTGGAGGATTATGAAGTGTCACAAAGATAGAGGTTAATATCTGGAAGTGATTGGGCTTCTTGTGTGAAAATAGTCTTGTTAAGTCCCTAAATATAGGTATACGAGGTATGTTCAACTGCAGCTGAGATGGCATGTACATGCAGGAACTCCATGCTAATATATACATTTTTAAAAAAATCGGCAATTTTTGATGGGGGGGATATTGCTTTTATATCCATATTTTAAAATTTCTGGAAATGATCCAACACTGCCTTGCAATATAGTGCCTGTATTGCTAGCAAGAAAAAAGTTGCAAAGCATTTGGACTTCAATTCCCAGAAGCCTAAGTCAATTCCCAAATCACTGATCAGCCAATATACTGACTTAGGCTTATGGTAATTGAAGTCCCCCTGTGGGGTGTTGGCCTCATGTTGGGAACCACTGTCCTAGATCCTTCAGATGTCTTTTCTTAGTTTAGCTGTAATTCTCATAACAACCAGAAAGTCAATGGATTATCCCACATATAGCTGCAAGCTATTGAAAGCCGGTGTGGTGGATAAAGTGGCAGTCTAAGACTCAGGAGACATGTAGTGATGGTAAGGGATGTGCGGCGGCAAGCAATATGGCCGCCGCATGCTTTGCCGGCCCTGCCCCTGAGAGCCGGGCACCTTGGCCGAGTGAGGGGGCGGAGCTGAGCTCCCCTTTAAAAGGGGAGGCTCCACACGCCCTCGTCAGCTTTTCAAAGCTGATCGGCTGGGCCAAGGGCACGTTTGCTTCCCCTTCCCATTCGATCTCCTCGGGCTCCATCGGAGCCATTTTGTTGCGGCGCTTGGCCGCAACTGGTGGGTCTCACTACTGTGGGCCCCGAGTGTCGCTGCCCAAACCGCCATTACAGCGGGCGCTGCGCAGCAGAGGCTATCGGCCCTATGGCTTAACTAAGGCCTTGTGCAGGCCACTTGCCTCCGGTGTTGGGGTATTTCCCCTCCATTGAGTCCTTGCGCCATGGCGCCAAAGAAGAAGGCCTGCTCGGGCGAGCCTTCCCGAACACGCCGCACCAGGCCGTCCAGGCCGGTGATGGCACCCACTAGGCCTCCATCTGGTGCCAGGGCCCCAGCTACTTCTAGGCCAGAAACTGAACCTCCCCCGAGTCGCAGGGCTTGGGTGAGGCTGGGACCCACAGCCCCCAATGGGGCCTCCAGGTGAATCAGGGGCCGGTCAGAACATGCTCGGGCAGCGCCCGTCTCTGCCACCACATCGGGGGTATTCCCGGGCCTCTCTAGGGGGGCAGGGCATCAGACCTCGCAGGAGGCCTTGCCCTTCGGTGCTGGGGCCCTTCTGGCCCGTATCATGGCCTTGGAACATGCTGCAGGCCTTGAGCCCACAACAACCTTGCACCAACCGGATAGACGGTCAGCATCACAGGGGCTTAACCAGGTGGATACAGATTGGCCCTGGTTGTTTGCACTACTCAATCAGAGAGTGGAACAACTCGAGGCCACTCAGCCCCCTTTGGTACCTCAACCAACTGGGGCCGCTCCGACCAGCCAGCCTGCTTCCACCCAGGCAGACGGCTCCGACATCGTAGGATCATCTGTGCCCGGTATAGTGGGCTCTAATTCGGCCATGAGCTCCGACGCTCCGCACCAGTTGGAACCCCCAGTGGGGGCAACTGGGGGGAGTGCACCTGATGAGTATGGAGGTCAAGTAAGCTCACACTACATGGGTTCCTGGCCTTCGACCTCCACGGCTCATTGGCCCTGGCTGCAACAGCCGGCTCCGGTCAATCCAGTGCAGGGGCCCAGGTTTCCAACCCCGCAAGTTAACCCTTGGAGGGCGCAGTACCCACCGGTACCACCTGGGGTCTCACCAGCAGGACCCATTGTGCCATATCCAATTTGGCCTTATGGTCTCCTGGTTAACACAGCTTATCATACGGTCAATAGCTTGGCAATCCCGACTGCCATTATTATTATTATTATTATTATTATTATTATTATTATTATTATTATTATTATTATTATTATTATTATTATTATTATTATTATTATTATTATTATTATTATTATTATTATTATTATTATTATTTATTTATTTATTTATTTATTTATTTATTTATTTATTTGATTTCTATCCCGCCCTATTCGGCACCAGCCGACTCAGGGCGGCTCACAACATATCTGTAAAAATACAATATAGCAAAGAACAGAGCACAATATAACAAAGACAAATTACAATGTGAGAATAACCTGGCGTCCGGCGCTGCGGGGGCCGCTCCGCCTCACCCGCAGGGAGAGTAATCAAGCAGAATGACAGATAAGCATGCATATCAATTTTTGAGGCTGTGTTTCAGCATGTTGCCTCAACCACAACAAGACCTGATCCAAAGCAAAGGCAGTGCGGTAGCCCCCTTACTCATTGCCATTGGGGGATCACCTTTTACCAGCTACCAGAGATAAGATCTGGTGCCATGAATACATGGACTCATTTAGTCTCCTACATAGGGAACCGACTAGGGAGGAGAAGGAGACAGAGGATGACCAGGATAAGGAATTAGCCCATCGTTGTAAACCTCCACGGACTTGGGCAAACTGGCTGCCGGCTTATTTGATTTACGCCTCAGTGTCCATTAGGGCCCACCCGGATCTGGCGATTCCATTGATCCAATATCTGGACATTATATACAGGGCCTACGTAGATTTTCCAGGACAATCATGGCTCGCTTACGATGAGGAATTTTGTATGTGGGCCGCCCTCCACCCGGAAATGCATTGGGATGAACCTAACCAGCTCCTTTGGCTCCTTTACATGATACCGTCTTGCCCTGCCTCCGGAGATCGTTACCATTGCGGCCATGTCATACAGTGACCCAGTTCCGCACAGTCTCCCTGCCAGTCGGCGGGGCAGGGGGTTCCACCCTGTCTACTGTGCTGGAATTTCTCATCCCTGGGGGGCTGTACATGGAAGCAGTGCAAATTCAAGGACGAATGTTCCATCTTTGCTGGACCTCATTCGGCCACCGCTTGCTTCCGATCAGGTGGGTCGTGAGGTAGAGGTTGCGGACAACAGGGTTTGGGTCATGCCCCCTCAGATCCAGCAACAACTTCAAAAGGCCCCCTCCCCAATTCAAATTGAGGTACTTCAATGCTGGCTTTGCGTATACCCCAAGAGGGCAGATGCGGCCTATTTGTTAGCAGGTTTTTCGTTTGGCTTTCGCATTCCTTTTGTAGGTGCACGTGCACCACAGGATGCACCTAATTTACAATCATTGAGGGGCAGGGAGGATTTGGCATGGGAAAAGATTCTTAAGGAAGTAAGAGAAGGCCGGGTTGCTTGCCCTTTTAGCGAGCCCCCATACCAGAATCTAAAGGTGTCCCCACTTGGCCTGGTACCCAAGAAGTCTTCAGGTGAATTTCGTCTTATACATCACCTGTCTTACCCGGCGGGCTCATCTGTCAATGATGCTATACCGGGGGAGCTTTGCTCCATGCGATATACATTCTTTGATCAAGCGTTACAGATGGTCCATTCCTGTGGTAATGGGGCACTGATGGCCAAGTGCGATATTAAATCTGCCTTCTGGCTTCTCCCTGTGCACCCAGAGGACTTTGAATTGCTAGGTTTTCACTTTGAAGATAAATATTTCGTGGATAAGGCCATGCCTTTTGGCTGTTCTGTATCTTGTTCAGCCTTTGAACTCTGTAGTTGTTTCCTTCATTGGGCAATGGTTCGCTGGTCTGGGGTGCAAAATGTGGCTCATTATCTGGACGATTTTTTGTTTGGTGGGAGGCATGGCTCTGGGACATGCGAATGACTGCTGGTCACTTTTCAGGGGCTCATGGCCGAACTGGGAGTTCCATTAGCCCCTGAAAAGACCAAGGGCCCAGCCACTACATTAACATTTTTGGGTATTGAAATTGATACCATAGCGCAGACGTCCAGGCTTCCCAGGGACAAAGTTGGCCAAATTTCGGATGCAATTTTGGGCCATGTTGGCCAAGCGCAAGGTTTCTCTCCACGACCTGCAGGTGCTTCACAGATATCTCAACTTTGCTTGCAGGGTTATTACACCTGGCCAGGCTTTTGCCCGGCGCCTGTGCGATGCTATGGTGGGCTTATCGCGGAAGCACCACAGAGTCCGGCTCACGAGGGGTATGCGGGCTGACCTTCGGGTCTGGCTCACATTTCTGGCCGACTTCAATGGGGTGGCCTTTTGGTGGACTGAACTTTCCATTACATCTAAATTTCAAGTCCAGTCCGATGCTTTGGGGTCACGGGGATACGGCATTTACTTTGATGGCCAATGGTGCTGTGGACAGTGGCCCAATGCATGGCAGGGTACAGAATTGCTCCGGGACTTAATGTTTCTGGAATTTTTTCCCATCCTGGGTGCACTGATGTTATGGGGTGATATTTGGGAGAATTCTGTGGTCCACTTCTGGTGCGATAATGCTGCCGTGGTACACATTGTCAATGCCCAAACATCTCGTTCCCCTAGGGTTATGTCCCTGGTACGTCAGTTTGTATTGTGCTCCTTGCGCCACAATATTCTTTTCAAAGCTAGGCATGTTCCGGGCATTAATAATGATATCGCCGATGCTTTGTCCTGCCTGCAGATTGCCCATTTTCATGCACTAGCTCCAGAGGCCGAGGACCTTCCCTCTCCACTCCCGAACGAGATATGGACGTTTGGCGAGTTGAAGTAAGCAGGGCCATCTGCCTCTCCCTGGCCAGCCGCACCCATAAGGCGTATCAACAGACTTATCAGGCCTCCCTTACATTCTGTCAGAATGTGCCTCTGCTGGACTTGTGGCCTGTACCGGTGGACCATGTACTTCAATACATGGTACACTTGCACAGTTGTGGTCTGGCTCCTCATACCATTGGCGGGCACCTCTCCACTTTGGCTTTTGCCGCCAAGGTCCGTGGCTGCCACGACACCATGGGGGACTTCCGCATCTGCAGAGTCCTGGAGGGTTGGGCTCGGGAACGTGGCCTTTGCCCCAACTCGCGGCAACCGGTGTCCCCTGCGCTGCTCTTGAGCCTGGCTGATGCTCGGCCGGCCCTTTGCTATGACCACTTCGAAGTGGCTCTTTTTCATGCTGCCACCACAGTGGCCTTTTTTGGGGTCTTGAGAGTGAGCGAACTGGTTGCTCTTTCCTGGAACGACCGGTCACGCCGGGCACTAGAGTGGGACAATGTCTCAATCTCTAATGAATCGGTCCAATTGACCATTCGTTACTCAAAGGTGGATCAACGGGGCAGGGGCAGTACGGTCACTCTACTTAGTTGCTGCACGCGAGCAATTTGCCCAGTTCTTGCTTTGACATCATTTCTGGCTGTTCAGGGTACAGCACAGGGCCCCCTCTTTTGCCACCAGGATGGTTCACTGTTGACAAAATATCAGTTTTGGAGGGTTACTGGGACCGCACTTGCCAAGCTGGGCTTTCCTGGGGCAAGGTATGGTACCCATTCATTCCATATAGGTGCTGCATCGACGGCTGCGGCTTTTGGTTACTTGGATGATGACATCCGTAGGATGGGCTGGTGGGGATCTGCCCGCTTCCGTTCATGTGTTCGCCCCATATTGCACTGAGCACCCCTCTGGCACTTGTTCTTTCTGTTTTCTTCCAGCTCCTGAGCCCCTGCATGCACCAGTACGGGTGTGGCTCATTGGCCACAGTTATATATTTTGGGCCACTCGCTACGCTGCTTCGTCTATGTGGGGCACGCACCTGGGGCTTCTTGCCATTGCGCGCCTGACGTGGTGCGGATTTTGTGGAATGAGGTGGCATGAGCTAATTCCTTTTGTTCTGTCTATTGGGAATTCCATTCCACCCGACATTTTGGTAATACATCTGGGTGGCAATGATTTGGGCCAAATTACCGGCTTAGATCTGATCATATCAATCTGCAGGGACCTGGGCCTGATCCGCCTACGTTGGCCACAGGTTCAAATCATGTGGTCTTACATGATTCCGTGAACGTATTTCCAGGGAGGTTGTGATCCTTGCCGTGTTGACCGGGCAAGGCGGTCTGTTAATCGGGCAGTGGCTCGACATTTTGAGGAGCATGGTTTGGGGACCGTGGTCCAGCACCCCATGATCCGTATACAGGATGCCATTTTGTATAGCAGAGACGGGGTGCACCTCTCTGCACGGGGCATCGACCTCTTTTTGGCTTCTTTGCAAGCAGGCCTGGTGACCGAGCTGGCGGCCGGGGGATGGGGTGGTGAGTCGTGGAAGACTCCTCTCCATGTGGCAGCTAGCACTGGTAAGGACAAAGTGGATGACCCCTAGGAATCCGGCAGGTATGCAGTTGATTGGCCACCTGAAGGACAAGGTAGAGGGAAAGTTGGGCTGGCCAATCAAAGGTGGGCCATGAACAAGGCTCAAGACAGCCTGCAAAACCTTTGAAAGTTCACCAGATGTACGTCAGAAGCTGGAGTCAACAAGTAGCATTTCTGACTGGGGTCAACAATTTGTTTAATTAAGTAAACAAATTGATACAATGTGGTTAATTAAGAACTGGAGTAACATCTAGTCCTTACCAGTGCTATTTCGGCCCGTTTGCCTTAACGAAAGTTAAGTAAAGTTATAAGTTAAATAAAGTGGCCCAATTTTTAAATCCATTACAAGTGTCCGTCTCGTTATTGGGGAGTGGGTCTGGCAAAGCAATCCTTTAACATACCACATACCTTTAAAACCCTATTAGAGTTGCCATAACATGGAAACAACTTGATGCACATAATAACTTCTCTGTTCTAAATGTTGATATATCATGTTCATATTAATCTTGACCAGACAACTCAAACCCATTAGTCTGCAAAATATGCACAGTTATTGTGGGGAATGCATATAAACTAAGACTGAACAGGAAAGTTGAGAGGCCGTGTGTGCAGATTATATCATCCTGCTAATTCTTAGGCCATGTAACTCCTGGATCTGTTATAAGAATGTTATACCGTGAATGACTGAGAATGATACATACATGTTGTACCTTAATAGTGATTTGACATGCATATTAGCTAGCTGCACCTGATGAATGTTGGCAAGTAGTCAAGAGCTTGAAAAACTCCTTTTTGGAATACAGTTTCCAGAGTCCCCCAATCGAGTACAGCTTCTAAAGGTTGTTGCCCAAAACACTCCCGCCCCCAATGATTAATGATGTCTAGCTGATCAACTTTGTCTAGTTGATCAGCAGAATGGAGGTTTCAATCCTGAGCATTGGATGTCATTGAAACCACATCTGTTCACTGTGACAGCCATGGATATCAAAAGAACTGAGAATCTTGTCCTTTTGATTGACTGAACTAGGACATGGGTACATCACTTTGAAATTCTGAAGCTCTGTCTTGTGAATTCACATCAGAATAAGACACCAAACTGGTCCAAAATGACAACATACTTTGGGAATTCCTTCTGTACAAAAATAAAACCAAATATTGTACCATGGATTAGATTATCAGCATTTATGTTTTATAATTTGTGTTTTGGGGTGGCTATGGAGCATTGTTCTCCTAACCATAAGAAATATATTTTTATCTCACTTTACATCAGAAAATCTTAGAATATTTAATAAACCATTTGTTTTGGAGGGCAAAACAGCTGCAAAATATTAACGTTACCCGTAAGGCAGTTTCAAAAACTCTATGAGGAGATTTTCTGCATTCATGACTGACAAAATAGAGACTGCTAGTTGTAGGCAGGTCTAAAACTTGTTGTTGTTCAGTCGCACAGTCGATTCCGACCCTTTGCGACCCTATGGACCATCGTTCTCCAGGCACCTCTGTCCTCCACCATCCCCCTCAGTCCTCCCAGTTCTGTGCCCATTGTGTCTACAATACCATCTATCCATCTCATCCTTGGCCTCCCCCTTCTTCTTTTGCCCTCCACCTTTCCCAACATCACGGCCTTCTCAAGTGAATCCTCCCTTCTCATTTGATGCCCAAAGTACTTTAGCCTCATCTTTACTATTTGACCTTCCAATGAGCAGTCAGTGTTGATTTCTTCTAAGATTGACCTATTTGTTCTCCTCGCTGTCCAGGGTACCCTCAAAACTCTCCTCCAGCACCACATTTCAAAGGCATCTATTCTTCTGCGTTCAGCTTTCCTAATTGTCCAGCTCTCACATCCGTACATTACCACTGGGAATACCATTGCTTTGACTATTCTAATTTTTGTTTTCAAGGTGATGTCTCTGCTTTTCACCATGTTCCCCAGGTTTTTCATGGCTTGTCTCCCAAGAATCAGTCGCCTTTTTATTTCATGGCTGCAATCTCCATCTGCAGTGATCTTAGATCCTAAGAATGTAAAATCTGTCACTGCTTCTACTTCTTCCCCATCTATTCTCCAGGAACTGATCGGGCCTGTTGCCATTATCTTGGTTTTCTTGATATTGAGTCTCAAGCCAGCTTTTGCACTCTCCTCCTTCAATCCGATCAAGAGATTCTTTAGGTCTTCCTCACTTTCTGCCATTAAGGTGGTGTCGTCTGCATATCTCAGATTGTTGATGTTTCTCCCAGCAATTTTAATCCCATATTGTGATTCCTCCATCCCTGCGTTGCGCATTATGTGCTCTGTGTATAAGTTGAATAAGCAGGGTGACAAAATGCAGCCTTGTCTTACTCCTTTTCCTATTCCAATCCACTCTGTCATTCCGTGTTCTGTCCTAACTGTTGCTTCTTGGTTCCTGTACAGATTTCTCAGGAGGCATATGAGGTGCTCTGGTATTCCCATCTCTTTAATCACTTGCCACATCTTGTTGTGGTCCACACAATCAAAGGCCTTGGTGTAATCAATAAAGCAAAAGTAAACTTGTTTCTGGTATTCCTTTGTTTTCTCCATGATCCAGCGTCTAAAACTACAGGTGTCAAAAGGATAGCAAACAGCCATTAAAATGTCTCTCCAACGTGTGTGCAACCATCAACACAGGCAGAAACAAAGCATAGTTAAGTAAAAATCAACCAGTCAACTGGTCAATCAATCAATATTAACTGCACTCTTTTACATCTCCCAGCATTTTACAGATCAAAACAGGATCACTCTTGCATACTTGAACAATATTGTTGATCTATAATGTTACCTTCTGTGTCTTTACCTTCTGTCTGTTCTTCCATCTCCTATGTAATAGTTGTTTATTAAATCTAACATTTCTATCATACTCAATTACTCCTCAATATTTATTTATTATAGGCTGTCTTGTCGCGGTTTCTAAAGGACATTGTCACAATCTACTGTGCATCCTATGTGTGCATATGTACACACATATAGACATATACAGAAATATGGAAACAAGTGAGTAGTTTCAAAATTTTGTACTCTCTTCATCCTAAATTCAAAATCACTTGTTGAAGGAGACTGATTAAATGGGTTCTCAAAACCATCTTGCAGTCACTCACCCACCCTCGTTCTAATGCAAGCATCAGAAATGTCATAGAATCCAGACAGGCCTTGCAGCATATGTGCTTGAGATTTAAAAATGTAGATACATAAATATTTTTGTTTGGATAGTTGCTTTTGATCAAATCTTTCAAAAATGTACATTTCCCGCCATGAACTTGACAGAATCTCCCCCCCCCCAAAAAAAAAAATTTGATTTCAAAAGTGAAATTGATAGATTCCCCCACTGAGACAGGGGAGTTTGGAATGCTTAGCTTGTAAAAATCTGGCATGTCGAGCCACGCTGGGTGGTACTCAGTTAGGGCTGTTTTCCTGCCATAGGCTCTTTGTCTTCAGTACCTACATGGGAAGCAGTTACGACATGGGTGTTTTGCAGTTTGCCAATTGTTAAGAATTTTGTTCAATTTTGCATAAGAACTTGCCAAAGTACATAACTTTAGTCACACATGATCTTTTTTTTTTTTAAACTTGAATATGAGAGAAAGCAAAACCGACAGCTTCTTTACTTTGGAAAATTAGGCTTCAACTGTTAATTACACAAATAACTGTTTGGTTGACTGCAGTGGCTCAAGTGGCTAAGACACTGACTGGGAGGCGGGAGGTCAGCAGTTCCATTCTTGAGTACTGCAGGACGGAATGAGCTCCCATCTTTGTCCCAGCTCCTGCAAACCTAACAGTTCGAAAGCAAGAAATTGCAAGTAGATAAATAGGGACCACTTCGGTGGGAAGGTAAAAGTGTTCCGTGCACTCCAGTGTCTAGTCATGCCTGCCACATGACCACGGAAACATCTGCAGAAGCAGACAGTGCTGGATCTTCGGCTTTGCAACAGAGATGAGCACTGCACCCAAGAGTTGGATGCAACTGGCTTTCGAGCAAGGGAAACCTTTATCTTATATCAGTATAAATTTACTTTGAAGGCTTTAGCTTCAGAAGCATTTACCTTTACAGTATCATTTGCATACTGTTCCTGTCACAAGGATCTTTGGCAGTTGTTGTTTCTGAAAAAGACACCCTCTCCCGGAATCTGACCATGTTTGGTTTTCATGAACCTCCAAGAAAATACTTGAATAGTGTTTCCCCCCCATTGTTTTGTGCTCTTCATTCTGCTTAAACAAGAATACTGTACCTCAGACCTCCAGCGCCTCCATTTTCTTTTAGTACCTTTCAGTTGCAATTACAAAGATTCTCCTTTGAGCCTCTCAGCAGGACACCATTTTAAGAGTGTGAGCAGTGGCACAAAGATGAATTACAATGAATTGTTGAGATTAAGGCCCAGCTGGCAAATGTCTTTCACCTGTTTCCCTCCGATACACCTGGGGATTGATTTTCAGCAAACAGTCGTTCCACTGAACAATTCTACAAGAAAAAGATCAAAGGAAATTGCCACTTTCTTGCAAATGCTTGAAATGAAACAGCTGTCAATTGTTGTTTTAGAGGACGTCAGCTGAGGAATCTTCCATTTAGAGGCCTTCATGTCATCTCCATTTTTGTTTTGCAACCCATAGGATGGGGGATCCCTTTCACTCCACAGCAGTTGCAACTAATTTAATTTAATTTAATTTAATTTTTCGGCTTGTTCGCCCCACACTCAGGCAACCCCAACTCAGGGCAGCTTACATAATTTAAAACCCCACATAATGAAAACAGTTAAAATCCCCACCTCCATTAAAATCCCACCCACCCCATGCAGGAGAGAGAAGGTGCCTCTTATGGAAAGAGCCAACGGGCAGGAACCACATTGCCCTCAGGGCCCCACACCTGCCCCATCAGCCAGGTCTTAAGTCCTTTCCTGAATGGCAGCAGCTCCTTCTGCAGCTGTAGCTCTACTGGCAGGAGGTTCCAAAGGGCCAGTGCAGACACGGACAAGGCACTTTTTCTTGTTCCAGAGAGGTGAGCTCCCCTAGATGATGGAACAATTAGGGAGCCCCTCTGGTCCGCTCTGGATGGACGGACAGATGTTCTTAGAGCAATGCGGTCTCTTAGATATCCTGGCCCACTACCATATAATCAACTACTTTTAACAATCAACTACCAATTACTTTTCCTATCAGCCGTTCCAGTAAAGGGCATTTACTGTAACACAGTTCTCTTTTAATAACAGTAAATAATTTCCTTACATTTGTTAAAACCAGATGTTCCCTTAGTAATGGTGAAGTAATTTCCTGTAGGTCCATATTCCAGTTTAAATAATTTAGACACATGGTTAATTCCCCCCCAACACAAAAGGTTCATATGACATTCAGAGCTATAGAAATGATTCAGATGATTGTGATAAAATCCAGACATTGGAGAAGTACCTCTTGTCAAATTCTGCAGAGGTGTTTAAAAGAAAAGAAGCCTTGAATGATGTTTCCAAGGGGTTGTGGAGATTAGGACGTGCGTCACACAAGTATTTCTTGCTATCTCAATTTTCAACTAGTCTTCAGCTGCAAACTTTCCTAGCCCTGTCAGGAAAGTTCAGTGAAACTTTGCTCAAGGCAAATGCAACCTCCCTTCTGACAATTGTATAGATGGATGGAAATACATACATGTGTATGTGTTTCTGGAATTTTAAAATCCCTTTTCAAATATCAGGGCTCTCCTAGGGATGAATAATTGGCAGGGGCTGCTACTCGTATCAGAGTATACATTTTCCCCCTGGAAAATCATTTAAGCAGTTGATGGATATGTTTCTAGTGACTCAATTGGTCTGAACTAAAGGCTTCAGTTCCACTCGAAGCCTGCCTCTACCATCCTAAACCCATCGCCGTTGGACTTTGAAAGAGGAAATACAAAAAGGAAAAATGCCACTGGCCTGAATTTGTTTAAGATGGATCCCAGGTTGCCATGAAGACTCAGAGTGATTCTGACTGGACACTGGCTAGAGCCGATATCAGAGCCTACCTGGTGGTGATAGAGGTGGTGAAACAGCAAGTTTGACCCTGGCATGGACACTATAGGTCTGGAGTTGACTGGTTCGCAGTCTTGAATAGATAGAGAAACCACTAGTGGTGGGCATCAGCAGGTTCGCACCAGTTCGCCAGAACTGGTAGCAAAATTTTTGGCTGGCCCTGCCCATCCAAGTTTTGAAATAAAGTAGTCCTAATTTGGGTGCAATGCAGGGCTTTTCCCCCTGGCCACACCCACCATACCACGCCCACAGTGTGGTAGTAATTTTTTTTGGAGCCCATCACTGGAAACCACCCAAAGTTCAAAATACAAAGATACAAAAAAAAAAAAAAAAGCGGGGGTCTGGGCATAAGTGAATAGCATATCTTAACCTATAAAACCAAGTGTTCACCGTTGGAATTGGCTATGGGCTGCTGTGCGTCGCCCTACTTACCCGTTCCCTCCCTTCGAGAGCACGGGCGAAGTGGCTACGCAGGTCAACGAATGGTTTAAAAAATCGCGATTGGGGCATCAGCCCCACCATTGGCAAGAAAGGGAAACAACTTCATTTCCCAAAAAGCATTGCGTTTCGCCGTGTTTCTCCCAGTGTCAGCCAATCAAGATGATAAAAACAACGCACTCAGTCTTTGTTTTACGAGCCGCAACCAATCAAAAGTAGCGTTTCAAAACCTTGCCGAGCGACGGACGTCAGAAACTACAAGTCCCAGCGTCCTCTGTGCTGTGACCCCTCAGCCAATCACGCTAAGGGACATGAGCATGGAGGAGGCTGGGAAAGCCAATGCGCCAACAACTTCCCTCCAGGAGGCACTTCGTCTCCCGGAGGGAAGCCATCCCCAGCTCATCGCGGTGGGCGGCTGGCCATGTCGGATCCTGGACTGCCTGCTTTTGGCGGCCCCCACCCAACCGGTGAGGACCTCGGCACCAGCGGAGAGGGAGAAAAGGCTGCGCCACAGAGGCATGGAAGGTGAGGCCCGGCACAGAAGGCTGCACTGGGGAAACGTAGAGTACGAAAGGCCCAACTGGCAATGGGTAAGTGGGGCGGGGGAGAGGAATTGAGGAGGGGAACGGGCCTGGGGAGCACGCCACCCACACAGGTCATAGAGAAGAAAGGGGGAGAACGAACCAACCACCTTCCCCCCAGTCTCAGTCCCCTGCCCCACTTACCTGTTGGCAGCTGGGCAATTCGTACTCTGCGCCTCCCCAGAGCGGCCTTCTGTGCTGGACCACTCACCTTCCATGCCTCCATGGTGTGGCCTTTCCTCCCTCAATGCCGGCGCCAAGGCCTAAATCGGTGGGGTGTGGCCCACCAAAATCAAGCAGCCCAGCCGGCAAACGATGCTCCCGCCCGCCCAGCAAAGGCCTCCTGGGTGTCCTCACCAAGGCTTGGGGGGAGGAGGAAGAGCTCCTCCTCCCCCTGCAAAGCTTCAGCATGTGTGTGTGTGTGTGTGTGTGTGTGTGTGTCCTCACCGAGGCTTCAGGGGGGAGGAGGAAGAGGCCTTCCTCTTCCTGCAAAGCTTTGGCATGTGTGTGTGTGTCCTCACTGAGGCGTCAGGGGGGGAGGAGGAAGAGTCCCTCCTCCCCCTGCAAGGCTTCGGTGTGTGTGTGTGTGTGTGTGTGTGTGTGTGTGTGTGTGTGTGTGTGTGCTCACCAAGGCTTCGGGGGGGGATGAAGAGCCCATCCTCTCCCCATGGAGCTATGGCATGTGTGTGTGTATTGTGTGTGGGTGTGTTTGTGTTGTGTGTGTGTGTGTGTGTTGTGTGGGTGGTTGTGTTGTTTGTGTGGATGTGTTGTGTGTAGTTCTGTTGTTTGTGTTGTTTGTGTGGTTGTGTTGTGTGTGTGTATTGAGTGTGTGTGTGGTTATGTTGTGTGTGCTGTGTGTATTGTGTGTGTTGTTGTGTGTGTATTGAGTGAGTGTGTGGTTGTGTTGTGTGTGTGTTGTGTGTTGTGTGTGTGTGGGGTTGTGTGTGTGATTGTTTTGTATTTGTGTATTGAATGAGTGTGTGGTGATATTGTGTGTGCTGTATGTGTGTATTGAATGAGTGTGGTTGTGTTGTGTGTGCTGTGTGTGTATTTTGTGTGTGTGTGTATGTGTTGTGTGTGTGTGTATTGTGTGCGCGTGTGTGGTTGTGTTGCATGTATGCTTATATTGTGTGTATGTCTACCCCTCAAAACCACCCCAACCACAAGCACACATGTTATACCTGCCCGGCAGGGCAAAAAATGCTGATCTTAACCTATAAAACCAACCTATAAAACTTTACAAAGTTAAAAAAATAAAAAATTTACAAAAAACAACAAAGAATTCATTGTTTTATATAAAGCACAGGGGGGAAAAAGCCCGGCAACGCCGGGCAAACTATGCTAGTTTATTAATAAAACATTGAAGTGTCCTGAAGAGTCATCAATAATAACATGGCTCAGTGGTCCTAAAAAAACTTATCATTTACAAAAATACTAGCATAATGTTGAAGGAGAGAATACAAATGCAGGACGGAGTTCAAGTAGGATACAAAGTATTAATTCATGTAGTCAGCAATCTCAAGGGAAATAAAGTGCAATTTTCAGTAGATGCCAAAATGCAAGTAATCATGAATTCTGATAGGAAAATCAGTATACAGCGTCGTGATATCCCTCCGGTAGATGGATATTTCGAAAACCTTCATCAGAGAAGAGTATCTGGAATTCACAAATACATATATGGTAATAGCCCAGAAAGAAAATTACAATTGTAAACATCAATGATTATTTTAACTAACATAAATACTAACTAACATTTGGTTTGATAGCCTCCAAAACATAAGGAGAATGAGGGGGGAAAAAAATTCATGACAGGCCAGAATAACGAACAGATTCAAGGTAATTAACTGGAGAAAACTGGAAGCACCTGTAATGTTTCCAAGGTCGCCCTCCAAGGCAAGAAGAAGTACAAAAGGGTAATTCCCAGAAAGCCAAAGCTCCTGTACAAGAAAATGGCCGCCGCATGCATTTTTACTGGAAGCTTTGGCTTTCTGGGAACTGAAGTCAAAAAAGCAAAATGGCCACCGCAACACTGATCAGCTGTTTGTCCGGGGCCTCGGGGCAGGCTAGGGAGAGATTTTTTCCTCCACAACCAGCACAGGTAGGAGGCCAGTCATCTTTTGGGGGAGGTGGATGGACAGAGGCACCCCGGGTGCCTCTCTGATCCTAGTGGGAGCCAATTGGGCTTTTTCCAAAAAAAAAAAAAAACCCACCTGCCTGGACTGCTGGAAGGCAAAACAGTAGGGAAAACTCCTTTGTAGGCTGCAGTTTTAGGCTTGCAGCAGCGTCCGGGGGGGGGGGGGAGCAGGAAAAAGCCTCAATTGACTCCCCTGAGCCTCCTGGAGGTGGCAGGGGTAGCAGAGACCCCAAAATGGGCTACAAAAAATTCTGCCCGAACAACGACGAAATCCGAATAACGACGTGACTTGAGGAACCAAGTCTTGTCGTTATTCGGGGTTCCACTGTACTTGCATTTTGGCATCTACTAAAAATTGCACTTTATTGCCCTTGAGATTGCTGTCTACATGAATTAATACTTTGTATCCTACTTGAACTCCATCCTGCAGTTGTATTCTCTCCTTCAACATTATGCTAGTATTTTTGTAAATGATAAGTTTTTTTAGGATCACTGAGCCATGTTATTATTGATGACTGTTTAGGACACTTTGATGTTTTATTAATAAATACATTATTCACGTATGCCCAGACCCCCCCCTTTTTTTTGTATTTTGAACTTTGGGTGGTTTCTCTGTCTGTTCAAGTTACCCCACGCTGCCATCTTTTTGTGCATGGTTCGCAGTCTTGCCATGTTATCTGGGATCGGTTTGACCCAGATAACCCAGTTGTCCCCGAGGAAGTGGACAGGCTCCTTGGATCTGTTCATACCAATGCTTGCCCATTAGATCCATGTCCCGCCTGGTTGGTCAAGGTGTCCAAGGTGGTGACAGGCAGTTGGGTCGGAGCAATAGTCAACACATCTTTGCAGGAGTGGTTGTTTCCTGCACCATTAAAACATGCTTTGGTGCACCCCCTCCTTAAGAAGCCAGTGCTCGATCAAACAATAATGGCCAACTATCGGCCGGTATCCAACCTCCCCCTTTTAGGGAAGGTTTTGGAGAAGGCAGTGGTAGGGGGTTCTGGGTGAAGTAGATTATCTGGACCCCTTTCAGTCAGGATTCAGGCCTGGATATGGTATGGAGACTGCATTAGTCGTGCTGTTGGATGATCTCTGGCAGGAATGGGATGGAGGTCATCCCTCCATCCTTGATCTTCTTGACCTCTCAGTGGTCTTCAATACCGTTGACCATGGTATCCTTCTAGAATGACTCCGAGGATTGGGGATCCAGGGCACTGTGTGGTCCTGGTTTGCCTCATTTCTGAGGGGCCAGACCCAGTCGGTGTGGTTGGAGGATGGGATGTCCAGCCCTAGGCCTCTCCAATATGGGGTGCCTCAGGGCTCGGTGCTATCACTTCTTCTATTTACCATCGACATGAAGCTGTTGGGGGAGATCATCCATTCCCACGGGGTGAGGTATCATCAGTACGCAGATGATAGCTGTATGTCTTGGCCCATGGTGATCCAAGCAATGCAGTCAGAGTCCTATCCAGGTGTCTGGAGGCTGTTGGGGTCTGGATGGGGGACTACAGACTTCAGCTGAATCCCAACAAGACTGAGTGGCTATGGTTTAGGGGCCCCACGTTATCTCGGGAGCTACCATCTTTGGTTCTGGATGGGGCTATCTTGCCTCAAACAGACCCAGTGCGTAATCTGGGGGTCCTCCTGGACTCATGACTCCTGCCCAGTGAGCAGGTGGCAATCATGGCCAGGAGAGCTTTTGCACAACTTCGTGTCATACGCCAGTTACATCCACTCCTTGCTCATGGTCACTCATGCTGTGGTCACCTCCAGACTGGACTATTGTAATGTGCTCTACATGGGGTTGCCCTTGATGACCATTTGGAGGCTGCAACTGGTCCAGAATGCGGCTGCCCGGCTGGTGTTGGGGTGCGGAGGTTACGTTCATGCTTCGCCGCTGCATCGGGAGCTGCACTGGTTACTGGCATGCCCCCAGGTACAATTCAAGGTGCTGGTAATGACCTTTCGAGCCCTACATGGTAGTGGGCCAGGAACTCTGCCGGCTCCAGCCTCAGCTGTGGGTGAGCCACCACACCCTCGGGCCTCTGCCTCCGCCCCCACGCCATCGGGGCCACAATAGCAGGGAGGAACGGCACGGCGGCGAGGAACTCTGCCGGCTCCAGCCTCAGCTGTGGGTGAGCCACCACACCCTCGGGCCTCTGCCTCCGCCCCCACGCCATCGGGGCCTCAAAAGCCGGGAGGGATGGTGCGGCGGTGAGGAACTCTGCCGGCTCCAGCCTCAGCTGTGGGTGAGCCACCACACCCTCGGGCCTCTGCCTCCGCCCCCACTCCATCGGGGCCACAAAAGCAGGGAGGAACGGCACGGCGGCGAGGAACTCTGCCGGCTCCAGCCTCAGCTGTGGGTGAGCCACCACACCCTCGGGCCTCTGCCTCCGCCCCCACGCCATCGGGGCCTCAAAAGCCGGGAGGGATGGTGCGGCGGCGAGGAACTCTGCCGGCTCCAGCCTCAGCTGTGGGTGAGCCACCACACCCTCGGGCCTCTGCCTCCCCCCCCACTCCATCGGGGCCACAAAAGCAGGGAGGAACGGCACGGCGGCGAGGAACTCTGCCGGCTCCAGCCTCAGCTGTGGGTGAGCCACCACACCCTCGGGCCTCTGCCTCCACCCCCACGCCATCTGGGCCACAAAAGCAGGGAGGAACGGCACGGCGGCGAGGAACTCTGCCGGCTCCAGCCTCAGCTGTGGGCGAGCCACCACACCCTCGGGCCTCTGCCTCCGCCCCCATGCCATCGGGGCCTCAAAAGCCGGGAGGGATGGTGCGGCGGCGAGGAACTCTACCGGCTCTAGCCCCAGCTGTGGGTGAGCCACCACACCCTCGGGCCTCTGCCCCCAATCGGGGATGCAAAAACTGGGGCGCTTTACTCTTATAGTGCTTATGAGGATCGATGATGTTGTTTTGCCTATTCGTTTGATGTAACTCTTTTTTATGATATTTGATATGTTTAATTGTTGTAATTGTTATAATTATTATTGTATAACTATGCTTGGTGCTCTTTTATTATTGTATAACTATGCTTGGTGCTATTTTGCACCTGTGTTTGTTTTTTTGTATTGATTATGTTGTTCTTATATGCTGTATTGTTTGTTCTGTGAACCGCTTTGAGTTGCTCATTGGGTAAGTAAGCGGTATATAAATTAAAAATTTCATTTCAATTTCATTTCATACTTAAGAGACTGCATCACCCTGAGAACATCTGTCCATCCCACCAAAGCAGACCGGAGAGGTTCTCTTATTATGCCATCTGCTAGGGCCTTCTCTGTGTGTGCTCTGGCTCTATGGAACCTCCTGCCAATTGAGCTACGACTCCAGACAGAGTTACTGCCCTTCAGGAAAGAACTAAAAACCTGGCTGGCAAAGCCGGTGTGGGGCACTGGGGATGCGGTGACCCCAAGCTGCTGGCTGATATCGCAATATCGCTCCCTCACTATTTTTAGTTGTCAGGATAATTTTTATTGTATCTTTTATTGTTTTTTTCTGGTTTTAATTTTTTATAGTTCTCTAGTGGGATTTATGTAGTTCATGATGTAATTGTTGTATGCTGCCCAGAGTCGCTTGCCAAGTGGGTGGCAATACAAATGTGACTAATAAATAAATAAATAAATAAATAAATAAATAAATAAATAAATAAAACAAAGTGACCCACACACTGTGATTATGGAGCCATCTCTTGCGGCACATATGAAATGAGACACGCAGGATTTAATACCAGGACTGCAATGGACTACCGCAGCCTTGAGGTTATTGACAAGATGCACCTTCACAGCCAGTCCAACTGGCATGTCCTCTTCTACCTCCATGACCATTGGAAATCAGAGTTCCTCCTCCGCTTATTTTGCCATTGGGCCCAATATGATGGCATTTGCTCCACTGAGGGGGCCATCGCCCCACCTAAAGGGACTCATCCACCCAGAGCCGTTGGCCCCATTAGGAAGTTAGGTTATTTACTGCCACCCAACAGTGGCTGTATGGTCTACTCCATCATCGTAGCAGGTAAGAGAAATAAACGTTATTTTCTGGGGCCCCCCCCCTAAAATCGGTACCCTCATGTAAATAGACAACTGGATTTTTACTCAGCTGAACCTGCAATATGTTTGCCTACAGCAGTTCAAGATACAGTAATACCTCATACAAAGTCTGCTTCATACAACATCGAATTCATACAACATTGCCTAATTTCTTGAAAAAAGTTACCTCATACAAAGCCACTCGACTTTGTATGAGGCATTCAGTTTTTCCCAGGTTGCATTGTGCCTGGGCAGTATAAAAGACAGGACACATGTGTGCATTGCTCTTGTGGGTTTTGCACAAGGCAAAGAGTGTTTAGGAGTGGTTTTGAGCGTGATTTTGGATTTTTTTTTGAATTTTTCATCAGAATTTTTAGAAGCATTCCTGGGATTTTTGCAGCATTCTTCAGGTTCTTGGACAATCAGGGTTGTTTGACATGTTTTTGTAATGTATTTAGCCTTTAGACAATGTTTTCTTAAAGTTTTGTCAGTTTCCTGTCTGTTTGCTTGACTTTGCCCTGAAGTCTGTGCTGTTACAGTACAATGTATCTTCTATGGAAATGACGTTGTACGAGGCATCGCAGCAAGGATTTAGACGTTCTATGAGGCATCGCGGCTAGGATTTTGCATGCCTCATACAAAGTCCAAATACATATAAAATCCAAACTTGTGGTACCAAGTTTGGACATCGTATGAGGTATCACTGTATATGGAAAACATGCCAGCCAGAGGAGTCAGTGTCTAAAAATATGTACAGCATCCTGCCTCCTTTTCCTCTGTTCCTCCCCTCCCATCAACGAAAAACAATCTAAAGTGTTCTTTTTTCTAATTTTCAAAGCCTCCTGAGGGTGTAGTCGGAACAACTATGCTAGTTACAATTCAATTAAATGACAATCTTTGCAGAATAAATTACTGACATGCACATGCATTTAAAGCTTTTAAATTATCCATAAAAGCTTCACCAAAGGACAGCCCTCCCTCCTTCATGGGTTTTGAAAATGCTTCATCAAAGTAACTTCCAAGATGCTTCAAGTATAAGAACCCTTTCTTGGGCTGCATGTTTCTTGAAAGGACAACGATACAGCAGCAATGCTCTTACTAAAAAGAAAAGTTTTAGGATGATGATTTAGTTCATGCACGCATGCACACACAGAGATAAATGTATATATAAGTTGCACTTTCAGCATTTTTCAAAGGTCTCTCCTATATTGTAAAAGCAGTTGTGAGTAGCAGCTAAAGTACTGAAAACTGTCTGGTAGTTTGACCTTGATATTGCTAGTCTCATTTTGTTAGTCTTATCTAAATTCCTGCTAGCCTTAGCCAGTCCAATGGATCATGAGAGTTGTCAACAATATCTGGAGAAGAGTTGTCAACAATATCTGGAGAGCCACTAGTTCACCATTCTTGATATCCATCAACACATTGGAATGGTGCCTATGTTTGGTGGCCAAACTGGCACTTTTTCTTCTTCAGGTGCCGTATCTGTTCCAGATACTGGCTATCATCATGGTAATAGTCTTCCTGTTCTTAACTCCTTGGAACAGTTCTACTGAGGACACGCCACACCAGTCTCTCAGGTTCTTCACCCATGAAGTCCGTTTAAGTCCGCTTGATGGTCTTAAAGAGTTCTTGTTCTTTAGACATTCGGCACAATACTTCTATGTTAGTTACATGGTCAACCCATTATATCCTTAGCAGCCATCTGTAGATTCACATTTAAAAAGCTTTGATTCATTTTTTAGATGCTTTAGTCAATGTCCAAGCTTCAACTCCATATAGCAACACTGGGAACATGTAACATCTCACTGTTCGGATCTTTGTAGCGAGAGTTAGATCTCTACTGCATAACAAATATCACATTTCTATGAAGATGGATCTTGTTTTTTCTATTTGTATTTTAATCTCTACCTCGGGGTCCCAATTTTTATTTAACATACTCCCTAAGTAGACATAGAATAATCCACTTTCTTTCATATGAATATTTTGGGAAACATAGAAGGGGCCTCCTCAAAGAGAGGAAAGCATTGTGAGTACACTAGTATATCACCTGAGCAAAGATGTGCAACTGGCTAACTTCCTATCCAGAATTGCTTAAACTTGCTGATGAACAATATCATCCAATGGTCCTTTTTAGGACCACAAATGACAATAGTTTCTATTGATATAAATGGCATGTCTTAATCTAAGGTGGAACTCTTAGTTTCACTTTAATACAAACAGAAATGTGACCCCGTGTCCAAAAAACTCAAAGAGGAACTGATCGGCATTGATCGAAAGTTTTTTGGGACTTGTCTCATTGCTGATATGCTCTATATACAATATGAAGTTCCATTTTGTAAGACAAAATATATTGAAGATGACAGCATAGAAATCTTGCCAGTTGAACTGGGTGCATGTTATGGTAACATCAAAGTACAAACCATCTAATATATCATTCTACTTTAAGAAGCTATCTAATCTGGAAAACCAAAACCTCTTTCTAGTTGGAGATTTCAGCAGCTATAGCAACATTTGGGGCTATGAACATAATGATGAAAATGATGAAGCTGTTATAAAATGGTCAGAATCCCATTCAACATGCCTTATACATCATACTAAACAACCTAATTCCCCCTGTGGCTTAGTGGGCAAGGTGCTGATCTTGGAGACTGGAAAGATGCCGTTCAATACCCGGCAGCTGCACAATGGGGGACATGAAAGGCGCCTCATTCAGGCATCCCATGCAAAAATCCTTTCAACCCAGGGTAATCTCTGAAATGAAAACACACACACACACACACACACAGTTCATTTAATAGTGGCATGTGACAAAGAGGCTACAATCCAGATCTAATTTTTTTAGAGAGCTGTAGCAAAGCATTGCTTTCCAAGCACAATTGTTCCAATCCCAAATACCCAGCATAGATCCATTCTATGTCAGATCTGTTCAGTCATTTGACCTCTATCTACACCAGGGATTCTCAACCTGTGGCCTGTGGGCCAGATGTGGCCCATGGCACCATTTCATGTGGCCGCCCCCCACCTCCACCACTCCCGGAAGTGTCATGTGGTATAGAAAGGGCAAAATGGCCATCTGGCTCCTGAAGCTATCAGAGAGAGCATGATCTGGCCCCCAGCTTTAAAAGGTTGAGAACTCCTGATCTACACCATTCTGTTGGAGGTATTATTTCAAAAAAGCAAACTGGGAAAAGTTTACAAAAATGTAGCAGCTGTTTTCAGATTGCTTCTCAATCAACGAACTATTCTTCTTCTTCCATGTCTAGACCAGGTGTGAAATTGCCAAAATGAAGGCACCCTTTGGTGAGTTCATTCTGCAGTTCTCTTCGCCTGACCTAGTGTGAGAAACATTAGCCAGCAACACAAGGTTGCAGTTACCAGGGTACGCCCGATTGTGGTTCAAAAATATCATAATATTTGAGGAGGCTCTGTGCACCCCATCAAAGAACTATGATCAATGTGTAACTTGCATTTGGAATATTATCGTGCCTTCATTTCAAGAGGGTGTCAGAAAAGCGACATATCAGAAACATCTTCCCACTGCTTATATTTCATGCTTCAAAGAAAATGCTTTTTAAAAACATATAATAAAAGCTGGGATAAATTTGATCTTGACACTTGCAGGAAGAAAAAGAACTCATTGGATAGACATTATATAACAGAGCTTGACATAGCAAAGCAAAACAATCACACTTATATACCGCCCCATAGCGCTTAGTGCAGGTCACAAGTTAGTATTTTGCCCCCAACATGCTGGGTATGCATTTTACCAACCTTGGAAAGATGGAAGGCTGAGTCAACCTTGAGGCCTGGTCAAGATCAAACTTACAAACTTTTGGGTTGCAGTACAGCAGTTTAACCGCTGCACCACCAGGCCTCTTAGCTGCAAGAAACAGCCAGAAAGCTTACAGACTACAGAAAAGAATGAACAATGATCTAAAAAAAAGAGTATTGAATGTAAACATAAACACAAACCAAATAGCACACTAACTTCTTTTGGCAGGGAAGGCCAACCAATCTATATCTACAAAACAGAGGTGTGGGTTTGTATGTGCTCTAAAGGAACCCACACTCCTGGACTAATGTCACTGAAATTTGGCACATATATACCTTGGGCTTGCGAGATCACCATTGGGGGGGGGCACAAAACCCATTTGGGGGTTTATGTCCCCCAAAGTGGGGTGCAAAGGGGACACCCCCACCGACAGGAGAAAAATCAACGAAACAGCAGTACTGTGCATGCGCACCACAGCCTCCATTTTTCCTAATTGATCTCAATGCAGCATACACAGCCACACTTTTCCTTGAGGAGAACTTACTGACAGGACGTTTTCCAGGCTTTCTTGCCAGTAGAACAAAAATGTGGCAAAGACCACAGAGGACCACATTTACAAGCAAGGCTTGAAAGAAGGAGGACGTGGCTTGACAGTGGTGTGAAATTACAGAACGCCTGCATTTTTGGCCCATAAACTCACATTTCTGTCAAGCCACGGCCTCCTTCCACTGAAGGAAGGAGGATGCAGCTGGACAATGGTTTGAAGTTTCCGCTGGGACACACCACCGCTAAAGAAAACTGTGGCCACGATTAGTGGCCACAGCTTTCTTCAGCGGCAGAGTCTCTGGCCCATAAACGTAAAGTTCTGTCAAGCAGCAGCCTCCTTTAGCTGAAGGAACGAAGACGCAGCTCGGCAGCAGTTTGAATTTACCACCAGGACACGCCGCCAGTAAAGCTTTCTTCAGCAGCAGCATCTCAGGCCCGTAAACTTAAAGTTCTGTCTGGCTGGAAAATTCAAACTGCATCCTCCTTTCTACAGTGAAAGGAGACCGCGGCTTCACAGTACCATAGGTTTACGGGCCGCGGATGCCACCACTGAAGAAAGCTTGAACAGAGGTCTCAACAGAGGCAGCAGAATGATAATGCAGCCAGTGACAACAGTGCAGGCAATGATGGCAGAGGCAGGACATGCAAACAGAACTATACTTCCTTTACCCGAGCAAGGCCGGGTAATCAACTAGTGCATAATAAACTAAAACATAAAAGGGATAATCAGAGTGAATTCAATAAATTTTCTACTGCCTTCATATTGATCCAACTAGAGCAGAGTTTCTTAATGTTTTCAGGTCGCAGGCCTGACCATGCCCTCTGGACAGCTGATCAGGCCAGTCACTTGGTTCCACCCACCAGAAACAGAAGCAAAATGCACATGCACAGGCGCATTACATGCCCATGCATGTGTAGAACACTGCTATAAATGCACCCATGGCTGTCGCCAATATGTTTATGATGGCCCCAGGTCATTTACAGCAGCAGATGTGCATTTTACTTCCACTTCCAGGAGTGGTACAGGCAGCACAGGCCAGATGAATTGGCGTTAGGGGCCAGGGCAGGCCTGCGGGTCGTCTATTGTGAATACTGGAACTAGAGGAAGCCAAAGATTTAGGAATGTCAAAGTTGCAGGCTTCAATTATATCTCGATCAAGTAAATTAAACATTTTGGGCAAGATACAAGGAATGATTCCTTCAACTCTTCAATAACTGCTAGACAAGCAAACAAAATTTAATAATAAAATGAAAAACTAAAATAATTGCTATAGTCAAACAAGGCAAAGAAACACCAGGTTCCAAAAGTTACAGGCCAGTCTCTCTACTATGCCACTTATACAGAGTGCTTGAATGAGTGATATTAAATAATCTAGCCACTTAAATTGAACTTCTTCTAATTCCAGAACAGGTAGGATTTAGACCTGGAAAGAGCTGTACTGCTGAAATCTTAAATTTTCCTCAGTATATAAAAGAAAGGTTTGAAACAAACAGAAAAACGGGAGCTCCCCCTTCTCTCCATGGCCCCAGCAATGAAGGCTGGCACCGGCACTGCCGCGGCTTCAGCGGGATTGTGGAGAGAAGGGGGAGCTCCTCTTCTCTCCATGGCCACAGCAAAAAGCTTCCCTCGGGGAGACTGAGCCCAAGAACGGTGCTCCGTTCTTGGCCTCCATCTCCCGGAGGGATGACATCGCCTTCCACAGAGAACAGGGGCCGAAAGCTTTGGCCCTCGCTCACTGAGGAAAATGAACGGCTTCCCACCGGAAGATGGAAGCCAAGAACGGAGCGCCATTGTCGGCCTCCGTCTCCCAGAGGGAAACCATCTGGAGCTCCCCCCTGTGTGTGTGTGTGTGTGTGTGTGTGGCCACGCCGAGGCTTCAGGGGGGGGGAGGAAGGGGAGCCCCTCCTCTCCCCGTGCAGCTTCAGTGTGTGTGTGAGTGTGTGTGTGTGTTGAGATGTGTGTGTGTGGTTGTGTATTGTGTGTGTGTTTGTATGGTTGTGTTGTGTGTGTGGTTGTGTTGTGTGTGTTTATTGTGAGTTTGTGGTTGTGTTGTGTGTGTGGTTGTGTTGCGTGTGTGTGTGAACCCCCCAAAACCACCTCAACCACCAACACACACAAAAAAACTGCCCAGTGCCGGGCAAAAATTGCTAGTTTAATAAAAGAAATAAGGTAGTAAAGCACTAAAGCCACCTACTTCATGGACACAAACCACCCCACTGATGACTAAAATAGAGGAAAGATTTTTTGCATAAATCTCAAGATCTGAATCTTAAACCAGAAGATGCTAGGCTATTCCTATGGAGAGTAAAAATAATGCACCTTGTTGCATGGTTGCTTGTTGAAGAATGTCTCCCACCAGGACAAGATTCTGTCTGTACCATATTTAAGTTACTCAATAGACTTTGAAGCAAAGGAGAAAAATAAAAGAATATTTTCTAAAATGGGTCTGCTTGGATATAAGACAAATTTCCTATTAATTTGGATATATTCAATCATTGCACATTTCTGTGCATGCAGTTTATGGCCCCCATGCTATTGAAGTAGCCAACTTCTGGTAAAAAACATTCTAATTATTTCAACATTTTGATTTGTTCTGAATTTTATCTATTTCATATGTTCATAACATAATTTTTATATTGTATGATTCTATGCTATGAATATGAATTTATGTACACATTTTTACAAACATTAAAGGAAGAAAGGAAATTAATAGCTGTTCTATTGGCTTATTTTCTTCTAATGAAGAATTCAGGCCTTTTCAACCACTAGATAGAGCTAAGGGACTTTGTGCTTCAAGATGGAGCTTTCATGACCCATTTTGCTTCTTTTATTTCACACAGCACTTGTTTTCGCTTGATGTCTTCTTTTTGTACACCATGAAGGGGCACTGAGAACTCCTCTCACAAAAAAACCTAGGTCAGAACTTCGTTTATCTTGGGTCTCTTATTTTATGTTAGTGTACTAAAAGACACTTCATCATCTAATGAATTATATCTACCAAGGAGGAAATATGATCACAGACTACTACATTATTCATAATCTTCCTTGGCAAATCTTTCTTTAGAAGTAGTAGCTTCACTACACATGGTTCATTAGAAAAGGAACAGGAACAGGAGGAGCAGCAGCAGCAGCAACCTTAAGGAACAGTACCTTGACACAGTGGGAGGCTTGCATGTTTGCAAGAACCAGACTAAATCTGTTCCACAACCCATTGAATATAGTGAGAAGACATAATTCTAATCATGTGCCAGCTTGGTTATCACCTGGACCACAATGGATGTTATCACTCCTGGACATCTATTGAAAAATGAACTAGAGGGCTCAAATCCCTCTGCCAGGCAACCAGGGCATGGAACTGATGGATGACTGGAAGACAATAAAAATACCAGAAGAATCTGGATGAGGGAAGAAAACTATTTTGTGATGGAAGCCTATTACCAGTGTAAGCCATCAAAACATGGATTCCAAAAATGTATGTACCAAATTTGGAAATAAAATCACCCAGATTTGGAAATTGGTGAGCAAAGACTAATGGACCAGAAACGTGTTATTTTGAAACACAAGTTCTTCACTGTACTTGAATTACAAGAGATTGAAAGCAGATCCGTGCAAGATCCAGACCCAAGCATAGTTTATAAGGCAGCTAATTCACAAATAGAGAAGCAAGTAGTGGAGGAAAGCAAGGAGTCCAATAGGGCTACTGTGAAACAAAAAATAACAGCTAGAAAAGATCTTGTGTAACCAATGGTGAGTGATGAATTAGTGGAGAAGATTAAAGTTCAAATGAAAATGGCAGAAAGAGTCCAACTGCCAAAAGTGAACCAAGTTAATAAGGACAACTTGGCCACGATATTGAAGAAAGTGAATGAAGCTGTACAAAATATTCCTACAGAAACATTAGCTCAAACAAACCAGCTAATGTATGCAGCAGCTTATGTTACCACCAAATAACTGGGTTTGAAAGCCCAAAAGAGTCAAGGGAATAGAAAAGGAAAACCAAAATGGAAAATTTGCTTGGAGTTGAAAATTAATAACATTTAATTGGACTTGAAGAATCTGAGACAAGGAAATCTATAAGATAGGAAGATCAAAAGCAGCCTGATAACAAATTATGACTTGAGCAACAAGGAAATTGCAGTTATAATTGAAGAGTTGAAACAAAGTGTTGTGGCCATTGCACTGTTTCCGACGCCCCCCAACCTTCTGGGGCAGTGGGGCAAGGCAAAACCTGCAGCTGATGAAAGAGCTCTCCCTGGCATTTTGCCTTGCCCCACTGCCCCAGGAGGTGTGTGTGTGTGGGGTGTGTTGTCGGAAACAGCGTGGATCGACTCCCCCGAACCTCACAGAGGCACCCGGGCTTTTTTTTTTTAGCATGGCCCATGCATGCACTGGACAACTGCTGCACGACTTGTGGAACCAAGTTTTTTCATTGTCTGGGGTATTACTGTACTAGACTGAGTGAAACCCAGCAATCACAGACTGCTGGGAGTTCCTCTCCCTTGACAAATCATTCACCAGAGGCAAAGATGCAATTACTTGTGCAGTATTTCGCTCTTTGTTTTTCTGTTACTTACTATAAACAAGTGACAGCTTAATACTTAAAAAGAGCTCAGCACTGATAGGTCTTGGAGCTAGCTCAGACTAGTGCTGTGTTGAAAATTTCTCCCTTGAGAACCTCAACTGTTCCTCTTCCATTTGGTTGAAATGTTGTTCAAATAGAATTTCACAGAATGAGAGATTTCAGAGAGATTCTCCTGTATGTGATTCAAGATGCTTGTGCTCACTTTACATATGGGGTAGGTGGAGTATAGGGTTCTCAGTTCTCAAGGTGCCTACTAAAGGGTCAGGAATATGGCTATGTCTACCCATGTTTCTAGCCAGGGGAACTAAGTTCAGGGCCCATCACACTGAAAGAAAAGAAAGACAGATTTGTAAATAAAACAAAGAAAAGAAATAAAGAAAAAGACAAAAATCTTGTGGAACTTTAAAGACTATTATATTTTAGGCATATCAGACAATAAACAAAACAAAAAACAAAAACAAGAACAAAAACGCTACAGCACTTTAAAGACTAACTAGTCAAATACCCAGAAGTAACCTACTACAAGACAGGCCCAGAAGAGAAAGCAATCGAACACTGCTGGCTGTTCCTTTCAGCCCTCAACTTAAACCCCTCAAGCACATAATGAAAGATCTCCAACCTATCTTGGACAAGAATACTTCACTCTCCAAAGCCCTTGGTGACAGACCTCTACTTGCTTATAGACAGGTCAGCCCTCCAACAACTATTGACACACAACAGACAACACAAAAGTAAAACATAGATGGGAACCAAACCCTGCTGCAAACCCAGATGTCAACTTTGCCCCCACATTCACTCTGGAAACAGTATTACTGGACCCAATGGAACCATACACAACATTAAAGGCAGTTTTACTTGTTCTGCCAATGTGATTTATGCCATCTTGTGCCAAAAATGCCCTTCTGTGCTCTAGGTAGGACAGACAGGACAATCTATGTGCAAAAGAGTTAATCGACATAAATCAGACATCTGGAATGGCAACACAGAGAAACCTGTTTCAAATCATTTCAATCTACCTGGACACTCTATCCAAAACCTGGAAATAGCAATTCTGGAACAGAGAAATTACAAAACTAGGATCCAGAGAGAGAAAGACAGCAGAAATAAAATACATCCATCTGTTGGACACCTATCGCAAAGGTTTTGAATATTAGCCAGGGGTTTCTGGGACATTATCAAATTTGATACACAGATTGTTATGTCTGCTATATATATTGTATATTATAATTTCTTATGTTATACCACCTTCACAAACTTTCCTGCAAAATTCTCTTTCACAACATGTCTCACAGAACAAAGGATGTGTTCACACAGTAACACAGAAGTTAAACTCATTAGCAAATGTTCAGTGCCAGATGTTTGTTTTGTATCTTCCCACTATTTACAATTGAAAAGGGGACATT
The DNA here is from genome assembly GCA_035047305.1 of Bradypodion pumilum. NCBI lineage: Eukaryota > Metazoa > Chordata > Lepidosauria > Squamata > Chamaeleonidae > Bradypodion > Bradypodion pumilum. Next base: position 172,868,585 of record JAWDJD010000001.1, on the reverse strand, counting down.
TAGAGCTAATCCAAATAACAACCAGAGATCATCTGCTACTGCCAGCTTTAGGAAGCTGTATTGATTTGCATACTTATCTGTCATGCTGATTAATCACTCTATGCCTCTGTATCTGGTGTATATAAGTTTATGCCTTGAAGTCTCACCCCTATGGCTGATGAAGTGGACTTGATCCATGAAAGCTCACATTAAAAATATAGCAGTTAGTTTTTAAAGTGCTGCAGTGTTTTATTTTTATTTTTTGTTTATTCTCTGATATGCTTGAAACACAGACTAACACAGCTACTATTCCAAAAAATTCTACTATATTTTAATGTTAACTTTCGTGGAATAAGTTCACTTATTTTAAAGCTAACATTAAAATATAGTAGTTAGTCTTTAAAGTGCCACAATGTTTTTGCCTTTTCTGTTTTGTTTTATTTACTATCTGATATGCTTGCATAGATTTGTACATTAAGTGGTTTAAAATATTGGGTGCCCATCTCCACCCCTTCCAACCTTATTTTAGGTTTTTTTTTGCCCCTGTGCAAAAGTGTCTTCATGTGTGCTGTAGTGGTTCGATGTCAACACATGTAAAGCAAGAAGAAAGGGGAGGGTCTTGGGGAACAGAGCTATCGGGTGCTTGCATTGGAGACTACGGTGTCATTTTGGAGCAGGGTAGTGAGTGGACCACAAACACCATGATATATGAGTCTTCTTTTTGAACAAGCACTGGGAGCAGTAATTGAGAAGCTAGGGAAAATTCCCTCTAGACAGGAAGTGTTCACAAGTCTCTGCAGCAGCATAGAGCCTGGAAAAATCTCCCAGAGGTTATATATGTTGTATATAAGGTTGGGAGGCAAGCCCTAATGGGAGTGCTGGCCACTATTGAAACTGCTGCACATATTTTATTAACTGTCCAACTTACAAACATAGTTGTTTTCCTCCAGCTTGCCATTAAGTTGCCATAATATCTTGGTAGTAGTTTCTAACCAGATTCTGGACCCATTTATTTAGATTCACTCCAAGCAGATGTCCCCAATCAGTTGGTGAAAAGCAATGAAAAGCTGTCCCAGAATCTCACAACCCTTTTCTGCTCCCACCCTGTGATGTCAGAAGGACCTTAGATTTTGGTCCTGAATCTTCAAGAATTGGATGCTGCTGATCTAGCAATGCTAGTAAAGGTAAAGGTAAAGGTTTCCCTTGCTTGAAAGCCAGTCGTATCCGACTCTAGGGTGCAGTGCTCATCTCTGTTTCTAAGCCGAAGAGCCAGCACTGTCTGCTCCTGCAGACGTTTCCGTGGTCATGTGGCAGGCATGACTAGACACCGGAGTGCACGGAATGCTGTTACCTTCCCACCGAAGTGGTCCCTATTTATCTACTTGCAATTTCTTGCTTTCGAACTGCTAAGGAGAGGTTATGTGTAAGGCATGTCTTTTATTGTACAGTCATCTCTATAGCAACCATCAACCTCCCTCCCCCAGTTTCTCACACTTCAGTTAGCTTCAGGTGAAGATATCATGATGCAACCCCTTCTGCAGGGCCCCCTCCCCACAAGATTGAGAAGTATGGGCCACCAAAGAAGATATAAAGCAATCACACAATATTTAACAGATTATTATTATTATTTTAAAAAAGTTTGCATATTTGGCTCCCTGGCTATGTCATAGATAGTTCAAACATCAGGTTTAAAAAATCAAAGTCTTTCTTTTGGGGACATAATACAGTGGTACCTCGAGTTATGAAATTAATACGTTTCCTGGGATGCTTCGTATTATGAAAATTTCATAACTCGAAACACAATGCAGAAACACATTACCAGAAGTGGCCACAGAGGCCACTGTATATCATGTAATTTAATAGGGAAACTTTTTCATATCTCAAAAAAAATTGTATCGCAAGGTGTTATTTTCAATGGATTTTCGTTCGTATAGCAGAAATGATGTAACTCGAGGCATTTGTAACCCGAGGTACTAATGTCTTGTGAAACTAGTGTACACATGAATGGGTTCCTGGGGGGGAGGGGGAGGTACTGAATCTGAGTAAGTAATGAGAAATGAAAATAATGCAACAAAAATTCTCAGATATTTTGGCTGTGTTTACACCAAGCAAGGCCAATGATGTCATTAGCTGTTGTAATATTTTGTCAGAATAAATGCCTATTGGTTTCTCCTCTGAAAGTTGTGAGGCTCCCATGGAATCACTTTCATCATTGGGAAGTGGTGGTGATGGCAAAATGGGAAGGGAAAGCTTTTAATTGCCAACAATTGACAATGTTGGGAGGACTTCACTGTTGGTGGTGATATTTGATAATTAAAGATACTCCCTACCCATTCCACAAGCCCATTGGCTTCTACAGGAACTTCAGTACCGTGAGAATGTGCTTGTAACACAGCAGGGTTTTAGCATCTGAGTTCTTTCCCTCCTACTACTGTAGAAACAGAAGAGTCGGGATAACTTTATTCTCCCCAGATCTTTCTACTGTTTTTGAGTGACCGCCCATCTTCTACCACCATTACCAACAACATGCTCCAGAATGACTCTAGCAATTAAAGAAGAAACTGAATGATGGATTGTCTGTCAACATTGCTGTTGCTGTCACCTTGGTCTTTTGTGTAAAAAATATCATTTGTAAAAAATACAGTGTAAAATGGTGGTTAGACTAAGTCTTGGAAAAAATCAGCATTCAAAATTCCTATTTGTGAAATCTTATGGCTAGTGTTGTTCCAGTCACTCTTGCCTCTTTAGGGATATTTTTAGGGTAAAATGGGAAGGCAATAACTATGAACTTTCAGCTTTTGAGGAACAGGAGAGATATTAATGTTACATTTAAAAAAAAACCAAATAAAAACATTTCAACCTGACTGTGGTAGGTGCATTCATTCACAGTAGAAAATGAACATTTTGGAGTTTTCCTTTGTTCTTTCATTATTGCATTTTATACATTCCAATGATCTTAGACCACTGCCATACCTAATAAAACAGGATGAATGAGAGCTGGTGTGACAGCTGTAACTTTGAATTTCCTTGCTTTTACTGCCAAAAGTTATAACCTTTAAAAAAATCATACAGGAGGCAACATTCCACACTCACAAAACCTGCTTTTACAAAAAATGATCAATTGAATTAAATTTAGTTTTATGTAGTCTATTCATATAAGCATCTTAAAACACTTTACAGGAAGAGATAAAGTAATGAAATAACACATCTCAAAAGGGAAGAGAACTACCCTCAGATCTAGAAGTAAGCCAGAATGTAATGTTGTGAAGAAGAAAAATATGAGGAAATAAACATTCTCAGTTATATGTAGTAAAATCTTAACTTAAATCTCCACAAAGTAGAGAGTTAACAAGATGGCCAGGATAAGAACTGTGCCCAAGCCCCTGCAGCTGAGAATGGCCATCAGAAAAATCAGTTGAGAATGGCCATCAGAAAAATTCAAGGTGCTAGTAATGACCTTTAAAGCCCTACATGGTAGTGGGCCAAGATACTCAAGAGACCGCATCACCCTGAGAACATCTGTCTGTCCCACCAGAGCAGACCAGAGAGGTTCTCTTATTGTGCCATCTGCTAGAGAGGCTCACACCTCTAGCACCAGAAAGAGGGCCTTCTCTGTGTCTGCCCTGGCTCTATGGAACCTCCTGCCAATTGAGCTACGACTCCAGACGGAGTTGCTGCCCTTCAGGAAAGAACTAAAAACCTGGCTGGGAAAGCAGCTGTGGGGCATTGGGGATGCGGTGACCACCACCTACTGGCTGATATAGTAATGTAGTTCCCTCACTATTTTTAGTTGTTGGGCTAATTTTTTATTGTATTTTTATTGTGTTTTTTAAACTGGTTTTAAGTTTTTTTTTGTCCTCCAGCGTGATTTATGTAGTTCATGATGTAATTGTCGTACACTGCCCATAGTTGCTTGCTGAGTGGGTGGCAATATAAATGTGACTACTAAATAAATAAATAAATAAATAAGTGTTGTGAACTTGCTCACATCCTGAAGAACACATCACAGGACAGCCATGCATATGTCAACTTAGAAAAAAGTTCCACTGAGCCCTATGTGACTTACTTTAGAGTAGTCTTGCATGGAACTGTGCTTTTCAGCTGCATTACAGAATTGCTTTCTGTGCATGTTATTTCTCTGAAATATTCAATTGAATGTGACAAAAGAACACAATGAATTCTCAGATGTGCAAAAAAAAAGGCTACTTTTACTGAAACTGTCAAATTCAAGGAAATTCTTTTCTATACCTGCCTGAATTCCTTATCCAAATCTACAGCTGAACCCTTGAAAGAAGAACATTCATCTCAAAAACTCCCACTAGCTCCAGATACTTAATTATAGCTTCTGTGTTGTGGTTGGCAAGACAACTAGACCCAATTGTCCATCTGTGGGACTGAGAGTTTATTTAAAGCATTCAGGTACGAATGATGTGATTTGACTCCATGCACCCTTTTTTTTTTCTTCTTGTTATTGTAAAGTTTAGCCTTTTGGCTGCTCTGATTTCTGATGAAATGAGACAGATAAGGTGCATCATGTCCTTTTGGTAGAGGTACATTTCAAGATGAGGCAGAGGAAGGTGTAACTTAATTCAAAGTGACAAATTGGTGGTTTCCTCCCCACCCCAACTCTATTTTGTTGAGAGTTGACTTTTCTCCTTCTATCACTTATATAGGAGCATAATTTAAGAGCTAAAATGGCAAGTAAAAAAATTCTGGAACAGCAACAACCCACTTCCCCAGTTTTAAGGTGTTGGATGTGGGAAAATATGCAATCATACCTGGGAGCATTAGGGTTACCACAGGGAGTTAGAGAAGAAAAGTTTATTCTTCTTCCATGTCTAGGTCAGACCTGAAACCTGCCAAAAGGAATCCACCTTTTGTGAGTTCATCCTGCAGTTTCTTTCACCTGACTTAGTGTGAGAAAGATTAGCCAGCACAAGGTGGCTGTTGCCCAGGAAATGCCCGATTGGGGTTTAAAAGTACCACAATCTTTGAGGAGACTCTTTCTGTGAAAAGAGATTCATTAAGATTCATTAAAATGTATTGGAAGATAGTTTTATGGATTACTGTGAACTATCAGAAACACAAATAAATTGATTCTAGACTTAATCATGCCTGGACTATGACTAGAAATTGAACTGAGACCATCATACTTTGGACATATTATGAGAAGATAAGAATTTCTGAAGGAGAAAAATAAGTAGGAAAAGATTAAGAGTGAACATAAGATTTTGTTGTTGTTGTTGTTGTTGTTCAGTTGCACAGTCGATTCTGACACCCTGCAATCCCATGAACCCTTGCATGCCAGGCACCCCTATCCTCCACCAACCTCCTCAACCTGCCCAACTCTGTGCCCATTGCACCAACAGTACCATCTATTCATCTCCTTTTCTGCCACCCCCTCCTGAAAGAAGAAACCCTTACCTTTTAAAGCAGGGCCCCCCGAACTATGGCCCGGGGCCCGTATTCGGCCCCCAATGCCAATTCACCCAGCCCACAAATATCTCTTCACTCCTGGAAGTGGAAGTAAATGTGCCCATATGGGTGCTTTTTACTTCTGCTTCCAGGAGCGACGAGGGCTTCATGGGCCAGATGAATTGGCATCGGATGCTGGATTCAGCCCCTGGGCCATAGTGACTGGCTCCCTGAACCACGTGACCGGCCCATGGCCCGAAAAGTGTTAGCACCCCTGTTTTAAAATAACTTGACAGCACATAACATAAATTTATGGCAAGAACAACATTCTTGAGGGTGAGCAAGAGCTAGATCAAATTAGAAGATGGAGGAAGGAGCTCACCAAACAATGAATAACATTAAAGGAGGATATGACTGAGGAACTCAACCTCCTTTATGTCAATTGGAAAGGAGTTCTCAATCTTTTAAAGCTGGGGGCCAAGTCACACTCCCTCAGACAGCTTCAGGGGCTGGATGGCCATTTTGCCTTTCCTCCACCACATGGCACTTCCTGTTGTGGTGGAGGCAGTGGGGGGGCCCACATGAAATGGTGCCATGGGCTGCATTTGGCTTGTGGGCTTTTAGTGTCTTTTCCAGGAGACATAGAAGGAGTCGCAGTAAGGACTAACACAGGTTTATTGGTTGATGATCAGAACGAACATGTGGTAATGGCGGAGATACCTCACATTATATACAGTGGTACAATACTTTTGAATCTTGCTACACGGTAGCTCATTGGCTGCTACCGGCGTGACGTCATCCGGGTCACGCCCATCTTCAGTGGTGGCTCGGTAGTAGTTTGTTGTTGCAGGGAGTTCCGCAGGTGATTTGAGGAATGATCACCAGGCTGCAGGTGATTTGAGGAATGATAACCATGTGAGTTGAACACTCGCAGCTGCCCTCTATAGGCAGCTTGCTCGCGTTCCTTTAACAGCTGGGTTACATTGTGATTGTGGCCAGGTTACATTCATACATTTCTTAAAGCAACATTGTACATTCATATGAAGCGACATTGTACATACACAACAGGGCTGCAGGTTGAGAATCCCTGAACTTTGAGGACCCTGCATAAGCTGAGGGTCAGAGTGCCTAAATGCAAGACCAACATGCTGAAGTGGCTGGCAGACAACAACATGCTGTGTGAATGTGGAGAGATATGGGATCTGGCTCATTTGCTGGTCTGCCAATTACTACCAGAAACATGTACCGATGAGGATTTAATTATGGCTATCAACAAAGCCAAGAAGGGTTTTGCCTTTTGGCAGTTTAAATTTTTGACTTGGACATGAAAGAAGCAGCAGTAGAAGAACATACCAGTTAAGGTGATGTGTGATTGTACAGTGTCTCCTCTGTCGGTTAACATGTATACAAGTGGGCTTGTATGAAGCTAAATTTTATTTTGACTCCTGCAGGTACAGAGAGCTCCTGTAAAAACACGTCTCCTTTTACATTAATGGAGAAAACACAGGTGCAGAGCAGAAAGGGGAAACTGGCCTTCTGGAAAATTTGGAACAGAATCCTATAAACACTTATCAAAGATGATGTCTACTGCAGCTTCTGGCCCATCTGCAAAATGAAAGGTTTCTTGCCTCCATTCTGGGGGGGAAACAGGAGAAGAATATAGGACAGCAAAATCACATTAATCTTTTTGTTGAAAGATTAGTATTTTTACTTTTCTCCTGTGATTTTTAGGGCAACAATCCAGTCAGATGAATAGATAGTACTGTACTCTGCATTTCAGCCACTTCTTCATCTGATTATTTGGCCATGTAGTCAATGTACATGATGAATATCCAGGCCACTAAAGTGGATAATTTTGAATGAGAAACCCAGAGCTCAAGTTTTTTGTGTGAAACCTTGGATGCAGACTCAGATCATTCAACTCTTCAAATTAATTCAAGTAATATTTTCCTCATTTTGTTCTATGACTTTCAGAGCATAATTCACCTCCAATATCTCTCAGCTAGCCTAATGATCTAGTAAATCTTGAGAGCAATTATTTTTGCAGTCTCATTCCCATTCCAGGAAGTGGGTTTCATTGAGTTTGGGTGATTAGCTTCCAAAGGTGGAATAATAGCGTTATAAGTAACAGGTTCCCTATACCTTGTTACCTTTTTCAGATAACGAGGATGAATTGAAATTTCATTTCAACAATATAAAACATGTAAAGTTGAAGTTACTTCATTGAATAATGATTTCTAATTATTTTCAAATGTTATTTTTAAGAAAAGTCAAAGTATTTTAGAGGAATTTAGTCAAGAATCATTCATGCTTCCACCATTCTGCTATCAACATGAAATACAAGCAAATGCAGGAAAGAGATACCTTTTTCAGGTCACTTTAAAAATCCAAGACTTGGCATGCTTTCATAGTTCACAATTACTTCTGCAGACTAACCTGGCATGGAGTATGTACAGCAGAAACAAATAGCAGCTTACATCTTTTTACAATTTAGAAGCAGGAAATCAGGATTTGCATATAAGGTATCATTGCTTTCCCGCATTTGTTTGAATTTGTGATGGGTCATCCCGCAATATGAAATAAGCATTTATAAAATGTAACTTTCCAAGGTCTATATATTTCTCAATATATATGTACAGGATTCCATTGTGTGCTAAGAAATGGTACAATTCTATTATACAGAGAGCAGAAGGAAGTCCAGTATTTATACTTTTACAGTCAGCACTGGGTCTTTGGGTGGTCATTCTTCCTAGAGATTTCTAGATGTCAGGATCACTTTAGTGCTGAAAATCAGGGCCAACATTTTGACCATTAAATGGGTTGGACTGTCAAGAATACATCTTGGCCACAGTTATGGAAGTAGGTAGAAAGGGAATCTGAGTAAATGGAGCTGGAATCAAGGAAAACACTGGCTAACTGAATAATACATATGGTAAGTCAAAGTCTGGGGTTTGCTAAAATGAATCCTTTCCTTCTTTTCCCTGCTTCCTTTTCGGAGGCTGGGTAAGCAGCAAAATGTCCCCAGTACATGCATCCGTTTCAGCCATTACTGCTAGACCTCACCTCCCAAGTGATGTTGGAGGCTGTTGTGTTCTGTTGGTTTTATTGTACACACGGATTACAATGTATCTGAGCCAATGTAACCTTGCCTATAGCAACAATGTAACCTTCAGCTGTATCATATAAACCCTGTAATAGGACGCGAGCTAATGACCACCAGCTGGCAGCAGCGAGCGTCCAAGCTCTCTTGGTCCAAACTCATCAAAGGCAACAGCGCGGGAAGTTTTCCCGCCACCACCTACACCTGGACAAGAAGGGCGTGACCTGCAATGACATCACGCAGACAGTAGCCAATGGGCTACCATGGCACCACGTTCAAATGTGTTACTGCTGTATATAAAGAGCTATCGATCCGCCATTACCTCATGTTCCCTCTGGCCACGATGCAATAAACCTGAGTTAACCCAGCCCGAGGCTGTGTCCTGTGTCTTGGTTTGCATACACCAAATTGGCGACGAAGGTGGGATGATGGATCCCCACGGAACAGCCAGGGCACAGAGCGGTTTCAACATCACCAAACCGCAAGACTGGGAGCTGCTTGAGATGGATTTCCAGGCGGCCCTGGTAGAACTCAGAGTCAAAGGAGAAGACGAGGAGAGGAAGAGGGCCATCCTCACCAGAATGCTCGGGATGGAAACCAAGCGGACGCTGGTGGGCATAATCGCTCCGAAGAAGGTGAGCGACTTTAAGGCGAGCGACATCATGAAACTGCTGCGAGAGCGGTTCTGCCCCTCGAGGGCAATGTTTCCCGCTCGGAGCGCGTTTTGGAGGCGAGTCCAAGCGCCGGATGAGTCGGTTGAGGCATTCGTGGCCGCCATGAGGATAGCCGCCGCCCCCTGTAAATGGGGCGATATCCTGGAGTTGGTCCTCAGGGACGGCGTGTTGTGTGGCCTGAAAGACAAGGAGGTACAGCGCAGCTTGATGAATAAGGAGCCGCCACCCACGCTGGCAGAGGTCATTGAGGCCGCGGAAGCCGCAGAGTCCACGAATGCCGGAGTGGACGAGATGCACCAGTGGCGTGAGTGGCGTCCTAGAGCCGGCAAGGCGGAAAATTCGGTGCACGGGAAGACCGGACAGTCGGTGCACGCAACTCGACGGGCCTCAAAGTCGTCTACGGAAGGCAGCGACGGCGAGGAGGTCCAGAAGGTCCGGAAGGGCGGTCGACGCTGCGAGGGTTGCGGAGCGGCCCACGAGCGCGCGAGATGCCCGTTCAGGAAGGCCGAGTGTTACACCTGCGGCCGTCGGGGGCACATCGCCAAGGCGTGCAGAAAGCGGAAAGAGGGCCGGAGGCAGTCACAAGACCGCGCGGCCAGACCGGACCGTCCAGCGAGGCCCAAAGATGGCGCCCAGACCACGAGGAAGCAGGACGGCGTGGGCCGCGTCTCGGACGGCAGCGAGGACGACGCCTCAGTGTTCAGCGTGTCCGCGGGACAGTCCCATTACTTCGTTGAGGTATTAGTACAAGGGGCCCCTATTAAGATGGAAATTGACTCGGGGTCCTCCTATTCCATAATTCCCCAGAAAGAGTTCCTGAAAATCGACCCCCACGTGCGGCCCAAGCTTAAAGCGTTGAGGTCCACACTACGGGACGTACAGGGAAACAGCATTCCGGTGTTGGGGGTCGGGAAATTTCGGGTCAATTTTAAGAGACATTCTGCGGAACTGCCCCTAGTTGTCCTCAAAGGGGGAAGCTGTAGCCTCCTAGGGACACAGTGGTTTCAGCCCTTAGGTTTGTTCATAGGGGGGGTGCATACCGTGGGGGGGGACCCAATACAAGCGGTTTGCGATGCGCATCCCGCCGTTTTTAAGAAAGGACTCGGAAAGTTCAAGGGACCCCCTGTAGCTTTCGACATAGACCCGGAGGTCCGCCCGATAAGACTCAAACCACGCAGGGTGCCGTTCGCACTCAAGGACAAGATAGAGGCGGAACTGGACAAACTGGTGGGCCAGGGGATTCTTATTCCTGTTGATTCCGCGGAGTGGGAAACTCCAATTGTAACGGCTCTAAAGGCTAACGGGGAGGTGCGCATTTGCGCTGATTATAAGTGTACAATTAACAAGGCGATCCGCCCGAATGCATACCCGGTGCCAGTGATCAGCCACCTTTTGGCCAGGCTAAATGGGGGAAAGTGTTTCGCTAAACTCGATTTGGCACAAGCCTATCAGCAACTTCCTGTGACCCCCGCCACGGCCGCGGCACAAACAATAGTTACACATAAGGGAGCGTTCCAGGTGTCGCGGTTACAGTTCGGCGTGAACTCGGCACCCGGCCTTTTTCAATCGCTCGTGGAACGCCTCCTAAAGGGCCTGGAGGGGGTGTTGCCTTATTTTGATGACGTGTTGATAACAGGGGGGAGTGAGGCTGAACTGGCAAAAAAGGTTGGACAAGGTACTGACCGTGTTCGAGAAAGCGGGGCTGAGATTGAGGAAGGATAAATGTGTCTTTTTCGAAACCGAGGTCGAGTTTTTAGGGTTCCGGATCACACCCGAGGGGATTAAGCCGTCTAAATCCAAGGTAGCAGCCATTAAAAAGGCCCCTCGCCCCACATCCAAAACCGAGCTGCAGTCTTTCCTGGGGCTCCTCAACTTTTATCATACATTCCTCCCGCGGAAGGCGTCCGTGGCCGAACCGCTCCATCGGTTACTTAAAAAAGAGGAGCCATGGATGTGGGGTGACGAGCACGAGAGGGCGTTCAAAGAGCTAAAGCAACTCCTAACATCTGAGGCAATCCTGACGCACTTCGACCCCAAACGGCCAGTGGTCCTAGTCTGTGATGCATCCCCGGTGGGGGTGGGGGCGGTGCTTTGCCACGTGTTGGAGGACGGAAGGGAGGCCCCGGTAGCGTTTTACTCAAGGTCCCTGTCCCAAGCGGAGCGAAATTACGCACAAACCGACAGGGAAGCGTTAGCAATAGTAGCGGGGACCAAAAAATTTCACGATTTTTTGTATGGCCGCCCGTTCAAAATCGTGACCGATCACAAACCGCTGTTAGGGATTTTCACGGCAAACAAGCCCACGCCGCAGATCCTGTCCCCGAGAATGCTGCGATGGGCTATTTTCCTCAACGCGTACCAACATGAGTTGGAGTACAGGCCCGGAAAGGAGATCAGCCATGCTGATGCGCTTTCGCGATCCCCTCTGCCATTGTCGGACGACCAAAAGGCGAGAGCAGAAAGAGACCGCCAGGTGTTGCTGATTGAGGTTTTAGACGCACCCCCAATAGTGCCAGCCGACATTGCTAGGGCGACAGGCAAGGACAGGACGCTGGGAAAAGTTAGTTCATGGGTGCAGAAGGGGTGGCCGGCTTCGTCCCCAAGTACAGAGTTCGACCCATTCTTTAGGAAAAAGCTAGAGTTGTCCCTAGAGAGGGGGTGCCTTCTGTGGGGCCAACGGGTGGTGGTCCCTGCGCCCCTGCGGACGAGGGTGCTCGAACTGCTGCACGTCAGCCACCCGGGCATAGTTCGTTCAAAGGCGCTAGCCCGGAGTTACTTCTGGTGGCCACAGCTGGACGCGGACATTGAGCACATGGTCGGCACTTGCGAGGCTTGCCAGGAATCCCGACCTGAGGCGGCCCGTCTCCCGCATAGGGAGTGGGACACAGCAAGGGGGCCGTGGTCCAGAGTGCACGTGGATTTCGCTGGCCCGTTCCGAGGAACCATGTTTCTCCTGGTGGTAGATGCGTTCTCCAAGTGGCTGGAGGTTATCCCAGTAAAGAGCACGTCCTCCGCCACGACAATTAGCCGGCTAAGGAGAGTCTTTTCCACGTTCGGTTTACCCGACACTTTGGTCAGCGATAACGCTAGTTGTTTCACCTCCGCTGAGTTCGGAGCATTCATGGAGGCAAACGCCATTCGGCATGTCACATCCGCACCGTTTCACCCGGCCACGAATGGCCAAGTGGAACGACTAGTGCGTACGACAAAGGACGCGCTGCGGCGCATGGGCCCGGGGGACCTGAATCACCAGGTATGCCAGTTCCTTTTAGCGTATAGGGTAAACCCTTTAGCGTCAGGCTACTCGCCGGCGGAGCTCTTGATGCGGCGAAAACTGACCACGATCCTGTCCAGGCTAGACCCGACGAGGGTCGAGGATAAAGGAAAAAACATAGGGTTGGCAGTCTCGAAAGGTTTCGCCGCCGGGGACCCTGTTCACTGCAGGAACTATTCCAGCGCAGGGCCGGCCTGGGTACCAGGGAAGGTTGTAGAACAGACGGGGCCAGTATCGTACCGGGTCGAGACTAACGCCGGCCTCCTCTGGAGGAGGCACGCTGACCAACTGAGGCACCGAGTGAGTGGGCCAGTCAGTGGAGCTCAGCAACAGGATTCAGCGTTAGGGTTCTCCCCCACCCGCTTAACCCAAGGGGGAGACGGCAATGGACAACAGTCCCAAGCAAGGGGGGAAGGAAGCAGAAGCAGCGGCCCCGACTCATATCCTTTTGATACGCCAGTCCTATCAGGGGTCGGGGAAGGGGGAGAGGAGTTCGCGCCCGCTGCCCCCGATAGTAATTTTGAGTTTGATTTTGCGAGCCGGGGGGGTTTTCAGGAGTGTTCCCCCACCCGTCCAAGCGAGAAGAGGGGTTTTTCGTTAGCCCCCAGTGCCCCCGGTTCCTCCCTAAGAAAGAGCACACCTCCCAACAACGCCGCGGAGCCGCGGAAAGTCACTAACGAGTCTCCCTCTCATATTACAGGACAGGAAACCAGGGGACAAAGAGAAGGTAGCAAACCCGGGGAGAGGCAGCCCGCATCGAGACCCCAGCGTGTTCGAAATAAGCCATCTTGGCTGAGAGACTTTGTCTCCTAAGGGGGGGGAGTGTGTTTAAGTGTGGGCTCGAGACTTTGTCTCGTCCTAGGGGGGAGGGGTGTTGTGTTCTGTTGGTTTTATTGTACACACGGATTACAATGTATCTGAGCCAATGTAACCTTGCCTATAGCAACAATGTAACCTTCAGCTGTATCATATAAACCCTGTAATAGGACGCGAGCTAATGACCACCAGCTGGCAGCAGCGAGCGTCCAAGCTCTCTTGGTCCAAACTCATCAAAGGCAACAGCGCGGGAAGTTTTCCCGCCACCACCTACACCTGGACAAGAAGGGCGTGACCTGCAATGACGTCACGCAGACAGTAGCCAATGGGCTACCATGGCACCACGTTCAAATGTGTTACTGCTGTATATAAAGAGCTATCGATCCGCCATTACCTCATGTTCCCTCTGGCCACGATGCAATAAACCTGAGTTAACCCAGCCCGAGGCTGTGTCCTGTGTCTTGGTTTGCATACACCAAAGAGGCTTTGTTACATACTGACACCTCCATTGTTATCATACTTCCACAATGTTCTCAAATTTCAAATAACACTTCAAAATGGCCTTGCACTTCTCAAACAACAACCATGCTTTTGCCGTTTTCTTTGAATGTCCTGCCTCTTGCATGGTGATGCTGGAATTCATTTAACTTTAATTCAATTCAACTTCGAAAAATTAGGCATAGGTAATATCTCTTAAAGTGTATATACATTTTTGGCACCGTCTGTATAACCCAGGGTTCCTCAAACTTGGCTCTCTGGGTGTTATTGAACCCAAGTCAGTAACCTGGTGATCAGAGTTTCTTGAAATTGAAGTTCGTGAACATTTGGAGAGCCAAGTTTGAGGAACTCTGGCCCATCCTGTAGATATTTCTCCATCTATCCTATGTTCTATAGATGCTGCTGCTGCTTGGTCAGATGTTAAACTGCCAAAATGAAGTCATCTTAGGTGAATTCATTCTGCAGTTCCTTTTGCCTGACCTAGTGTGAAAAAGATTAGCCGGCACAATAAAGTTGCCATTGCCCGAGGTATGCCTGATTGTGGCTCAAAACACCACAATCTTCGAGGAGGCTCTTTCTGTGAATCCCACTGAATCTGGGGAGATAGCCACTCCAGGCTGGCTCATTTGAATGCCATCCGGACTCCCAGCTTCCAGTGTTTTTGTGTTAGTTTTAGAAATATGAGGATGTGACACTGGGGAGGGTACTTTATTTTTTTAAATTTTAACAATTTAATATTTTAACGTCTTTTATCTTATTGTTATGTAGAGCTTTTAACTGTCGTGTTTTTATATGTGTAAGCCACCCTGAGTCGCCTCGGTGAGAGGGTGGAAGTAAAAATGTGATTAAATAAACAAACAAATAAATAAATCCTGGTACCAGCTGGGAAAAAAAGCTGCCCAGTTTCTAAATAGCTTTGCAAATAAAATAAAATAAAAACATCCTTCCGCTTCCAGCATTGCTCAAACTGAGATTTTTCTCTTTCTCTGCAGACTACAGATTGTTAGTCACCTTGAACTCTTGATTGCAATTATTACCTAAAAAGTTGATCTACACTCTCAACTTAACTGTCTTCAATATTTTAACAAGGGAGAGGAGTGTCTGGTTTCTTTTGCAAGTGAGAGCCCGGGTTGCAAATTGTTTAAGCCTGAACTTCCATCAGCATATAACAGCAACAAAATACTAAATCCCAGTTTGGACATCTCTGCAATTCAGATTTAGAATCTGTTGGATAATATTTCACACACACTACAGCCATTTATATGCTAATGTTTCTAACAAATTATCAGATACAACCTTTTCCTGCCATAAATGACCTGTCATATTCATAACGACATCTGCATTGGTGACAGGGTTCCCCCTCCACTTTATCCAGCCCAAACCGCACATCCATAAAGAAAACTAATTACATAGTCTCACAGCTAATAATATACTTTCTTGCTTCCTCATTTACGATGTGCAAAATAATTCACAGAAATTGATATCCTAGAATTTAAGGGATTTGTGGGGAGGTAAAGATGATTGATAGGAAATACCAGCAGATTTATTTTATTTTGCTGTCACTGTTGACTTTTCACTATTCTGTTAAAAAAAAAAGAAGAGAATGTTTAATCCATGTCAAATGTCTATTTTATGATACATTGATAGTAAAAAGCAAACACTGCCTTTTTGACAGCATAATCAACATTCTCTGTTCTACATACGATCTAGATTTGGTCATACTCAGAAATTCTCCTTGACTCCAGTAAGTATCTTTACCTATAAAATGGTGGATGGGCCGTGTGTGTCCGGCATGCGTGACCACACCCATCCCGAATATCCTGTAATGAGCTGCTCACACTTACCTTTTGACACTGTGAGAATCGCCGCAAGGGTCCCGAAGCCAAGAGTGGGGCCAATGTTCCACGAACCTGAACAAAAAAAACCTACACTTCCCAGCATCCTCCATGCCGTGCCACCCCTCAGCCAATCAGGCTGAAGGACGCGAATGTGGAGGATGTTGGGAAAGCCAGCGCACGCAAAATAAAAAACCGCCTCACGTAGCAGGAGTGCAAGGACGCCGAAGGTGGATGCAGACTTTGTCAACCATGCCAAAGCTGCAGTGAGGCCTGCACCAGCCTTCTTCCCTGGGGCTGCGAAGAGAAGAGGGGTTCCCCCTCCTCCCCGCTACCCCGCCGAAGCCATGGCCAGGCTTGTGCAGGCCTTCATCCCCGGGGCCGCAGGGAGAAGAGGAGCTCCCCCTCCTCCCCACTACCCCACCGAAGCCACGGCGAGGCTGGCACAGGCCTTCATCCCTGGGGCTGCGAGGAGAAGAGGGGCTCCCCCTCCTCCCTGCTACCCCACCGAAGCAGTGACAAGACCGGCGCCGGCCTCAACTTACAACGGTGAGATAAGTTTAGGGGAAAATACAAAGGCAGCAGGCATCGATTCGTCAGGGGAGGCACTCTCCCTGCTGGATTACTGACTGCTGCCTTTGTATTACCCCCACCGCTGTTTCGAGAGCTGACACAAAACAGCGGTGGGGGTAATAGAAAGGTGGCAGCCAGCAATCCACCAGTGAGAGCACAACCCCTTATGGATTGCTGGCTGGCGCCTTTGCATTTCCCCATTAACTGTTTTGAAGGCTGACATGGAGCAACCTTCAAAACAGCTAATGGGGAAATGCAAAGGCGCCAGCCAGCGATCCGTCAGGGGAGGCACTCTCCCTGGCGGATCATTGGCTGCTGCCTTTCTATTACCCCCACCACTGTTTTGTGTTAGCTCTCGAAACAACGGTGGGGGAAATACAAAGGGGGCAGCCAGTGATCCGCCAGGGAGAGTGCCTCCCCTGATGAAATGCTGCCTGCTGCCTTTGTATTTCCCCCTCAACAGTTTCGAAGGTTGAAACAAAAACAAACAAACATTGGAACTGTTGAGGGGAACAAAGGCCTCCCGCCCCCCATGGGAGGGAAAGGGGGAAATGGAAAGCTTCTGCCTCCCACCCTTCCCTGCTCCCCCCACCCCAGGCAGGGAAAGGGGGAAATAAACGTTTCTGCCTCCCACCTTCCCTCCCTACTCACCCGGGCACAGCCTCCTCACCTGCAGCCTTCTCTCTCTCACACACACACTCACACACGCACACACCTGCTTCTCTCTCTTTCTCTCACTCTCACTCTCCATCTCTTTCTCTCACTCTCACTCATAAGAACATAAGAACAGCCTTGCTGGAACAGGCCACAGCCCATCCAGTCCAGCATTCTGTCTCACACAGTGGCTCACCATTTCCTTCAGGGTATTCCCAAGCAGATGCCTTCACCTGCTTAGGATTCCCTGGAAATGGCATTGAGAGATATCATGCCTATCTCTCCAACCCGGATGTTGTCCTTAAGTATCCATAATTATAGCCATTGATACCCTTGTCCTCCATGAACTTGTCTAATCCTTTCTTAAAGCTGTCAAGACTGACAGCTGTCACCACTTCTTCTGGCAGGAAGTTCCATAGACCAGTAACCCTCTGGGTGAAAAAGTACTTTCTCTTATTTGTTTGAGAACTAGTACCCAAAAGTTTCATCGAGTGTCCCCTAGTTCTAGTGTTATGCGATAGGTTAAACAATTTTTCCTTATCTACTTTGTCCACACCGTGCATGATTTTATAAACTTCAATCAGGTCACCTCTTAGACGTCGTCGTTCAAGAGTGAAGAGGCCCAATCGTTGCAGCCTCAGATGGTAAGGAAGGTGTTCCAGTCCCCTAATCATTCTGGTTGCCCTCCTCTGCACTTTTTCCAGCTCCATAATATCCTTCTGGAGGTATGGCGACCAGAACTGTACACAGTATTCCAGATGGGGCCTCACCATAGATTTATAAAGAGGCAAAATGACACTTGCTGATTTATTTTCTATACCCTTCCTAATGATCCCTAGCATTGAGTTTGCTTTTTTCACTGCTGAGGCACACTGGGTTGACACCTTCATTGAGTTGTCCACCAGGACACCAAGGTCCCTTTCCTGGTTTGTCACAGAGAGTTCAGACCTCATCAGTTTATAAATGTAATTGGGGTTCTTTGCCCCAACATGCATCACTCTGCACTTACTAATGTTGAAGCTCATTTGCCACTGTTTTGCCCACTCCCCCAGTGTCAAGAGATCCCTCTGGAGCTCCTCACAATCTCTCACAGTTTTCACTACCCTGTATAATTTAGTGTCGTCAGCAAATTTGGCTACCTTGCTTTTTACTCCTACCTCTAGATCATTTATGAAGAGGTTGAAAAGCAGGGGTCCCAGTACTGAACCTTGGGGGACCCCACTCTTTACTTCCCTCCACTTGGAGAAGTGTCCATTTAGTGCTACCCTCTGTTTCCTGTCCCTTAGCCAGTTGCTGATCCAGGACAAGACCTGTCCCTTTATTCCATGACTGGTAAGTTTATTCAAGAGCCTTTGGTGTGGGACCTTGTCAAAAGCCTTCTGAAAGTCCAGATAAACAATGTCAACTGGATCCCACTTATCCACATGCTTGTTGACACTCTAAAAAAATTCCAACAGATTATTGAGGCATGATTTGCCCTTGTAAAAGCCATGTTGGCTCTCCTTTAGCAGCTCCTTCTCTTCTATGTGCCTATTAATTCTATCTTTTAGGATGGTTTCCATCACTTTACCTGGGACACATGTCAAACTGACAGGTCGGTAATTTCCTGGATCACCCCTGGATCCTGATTTGATAGAAATATTATCTATTTTGGCTAGGAGATCAGCAATTTCATCTTTAAGTTTCCTGAGAACTCGTGGATGGATGCCATCTGGTCCTGGTGATTTGTTAGTGTTTAGTTTAACAAGACATGCAAGGACCTCCTCCCTGGTTATTTCTTTCTGGCTTAATTCTTCGGTTTCCTCCCTACGAAGATAGGCTCTGTTTTGGGCATGTGGTCTTCTTCAGTGAATACTGAAGCAAAGAATTCATTGAGTCTCTCTGCAATCTCTGTTTCCTCTTTAATAACCCCTTGCCTTCCATTGTCATCTAATGGTCCAATGGCCTTCCTAGTTGGGTTCTTACTTCTAATGTACTTAAAGAAGTCTTTGCTATTTCTCTTAGTATTTTTAGCTATACGCTCCTCAAAGTCTTGCTTTCCTTTCCTGATTGTTGCCTTGCATTCGTTCTGCCAGAATTTATGTTTCTGCCTGCTGTCCTCATTCGGACAAGCCTTCCATCTTCTAAATGAGCTTTTCTTGCTTTTGATCACTTCCCGAACATCTCCTGTAAGCCACATCGGAGTCCACTTGGACCTGGCAGTGCCCTTTTTCCTTTTGGGTATGCATTCCAATTGGGCCTCTGTTATTGTTTTTGTAAACAGCCTCCATGCCTCTTGGAGTGTTTGGACTCTCTCAATTTTCCCTTTCAGCTTCTTTTTTACTAGTTTCCTCATCTTTGGGAAATTTCCTTTTTGAAAATTTAAGGTCTCTGTGTTAGATTTCATCAGTGACTTGCAGTCTATGATCAAGTTAAACATAATTGAGTTGTGGTCACTGTTCCCTATTGGATCAGTCACATTAACATCTTGCACCAGATCCTGAGTATTACTCAGGATCAAGTCAAGGATTCTTGTACCTCTAGTTGGGTCTTCAACCATCTGTCCCAGGGAACAGTGCAGTCGCTTCTTCATTTCATTCACTCTCTCTCTCTCTCTCTCTCTCTCTCACACACACACACCTACCTGCTGGGCTGCACATTCCAAACCACAATAGCTAGTCAGGTATATAACTAGGGCTAGGGCAACTGGGGTCTTTGTCCAAGGGTATCAAGATGTAGAGAGCAATGAAATGAAGAAGCGACTGCTCTGGTCACTAGGAAATAAATGGCAACATTAGTAGATCTGCCATTAGTAGATCTGCAAAACTACATCTGGATCCATCTCTATTCTCATTTCCTTTATTTCTTATATTTACACCCCATCTTTCCAGCACAGATGGCTCTCACAGTAGCAATTTCTCTCTCTCCCCCCCTTTCTCTGGGTTTATATCATACATATCATACACACTTTCCATTTCTTGTAAGAGGAGAAAATGCAGCAATGTAGTACTTTAGTTTTCTTTGCAAATGGTCACACAAGGCTTATGATAGTCTATAATATTTATTTGCAAATGCATTAGTGGAGTAACAATTTAAACACACTCCCAGAGAAACAAATCTGTAATCTCTGATCAAATTTTCAGAAAGAAAGAGTCCCTTAAAGTCATTTGTTCAAAGTCTCTCTCTCTAAATCAGGGGTTCCCAAACTTTTTGAGCCATGGACTGGACCACACCCCTCAGAAAGCTGAGTGAGCCGGTCACCTGGTTCTTGCCACAGTAAATGCTGCTGTAAAATGCATCCACATCTATTGTAAATGTGTTTACAACAGCCATGGGTGTATTTATGGCAGGCATGGGCACATTTAAGCATGTGTGGGTGCATTTTACGGCTGTTGTAAACATATCTGCTTTCACTTCTGGTAGCGACGAGGGTGGCAGTGGCACACATGAAATGGTGCCATGGGCCAGACCTGGCCCATGGGCTGTAGGTTGGCCACCCGTGCTATAAATCTCTCCTTCCACTCCACTCCATAAAAAAGCCTGTTCCTCTTGTTTTCTTCTCCCTGTGAGCTTGTCCCTTCCAGAATGTACAATGTCCAAAGTCCTTGGGGCTATACATCTCACAGAATCAGTAGGGGAGCATGGGGTTAGGAATGGAGTGTCACAAGCCCGCTTAAATTCTTTCCTTAGGCTTCAGGGCAATGGTTGACTCCCACAGCTCCTTACAATCCTGCCCTGAAACCTTGTGCATTCTGCTTGAGCCAGTCACCTTTTCTCCCTTCCTGCATACTCTTCAAGGATGAGCCATGGGAGATTTTGTAGTAGTGTGGTAAAATTGTTGTAAACAGGAACAGGTGGTGCCAAAATCCCATATCTCAAGACTTCACCAAGCTTGAACACAATGCTTCCAAATGTCTTTAGGGAAGAGACCTTGTGTGGCCTCCCCGTTTATTGGAATAAAAGGTTAAATAATGTCCATAAGGCAATCCATTGTTTCATCAAGCAAAACATAACCATAGCAAAAAGTAAAATCTGATTAAACAAAAATAAAATAAAGCTTCCCATTCTTGGGTAAAATCTAAGCTAAAACTTCTCAAGTTGCTCCACGTAGCAAACTAATTTCCTAGATGCAAAGTCCTACCTAACACGTTGTATAGTAAAATAATAAACGTGTTGTGCTCTAAGAGTAGCTAATGCAGATATCAAAATATCTTCAAAGTCCAAGACTCTGAAAATTGGCTATGTATGAAAGCCAAAACATTTCTAAATATTCAGCCTTTGTAATCCAGGCTAAATCCAAAGAATACTCTGTCTCTGATAAGATTCAAAGGGCCAGCCGGTGTCAGCCGCATATTTTCTTCAGATGTCCATCCTCGTTCCTTTGGGGATGTGTTGTTTCGAGCTTTAAAGGCTCTCGCTGAATTCAAAAAAGGTCCTCTCTAACTGAGCTCTAACTGCCCTTTTTATCCCCAAAAGGTCATTCACTTCCCCCTTAGGAATGTCAAGTGACCTTGAGATAAGGATTCGGTTATCTCTTTGAGATCTCCCAAGGTCACGTTACCAGGATCCAACCCTAATCCTGGCTAGGTTCCAAAACTTTCACACACCTTTTTCTGGGTGGTTAACCTCTGAAGTTTCAAAGTGTGTGAACTGGCCCTAGGTGTGTATGGGTAATCTTTCCCCTGATGATTCAAGAAGCCTCTAGGGGTGCTCATCCCAGTGACATAATGTCTCGCAGGGAAATCTCAATGCAAAGCTGCATGGAAGGGCTTTGTTTCTCTGAAACAGAATGCAAGCGCGGCGCCAAAATGGCCGCCGCGCTCTTTGCGGCCCCCCCCCACAGGACGAATGATCCGGGTAGTTTAGGGCGTGGCCAGCTCCCTCATAAAAGGGGTGGCCACGAGGCAGCCGAGCTGCCATTTTAGCTAAGCGACGGAGCGGAGAAGTTTTTCCCTGTGTCTCCGTCGCTCCTTACCTGGAAGCCTTTTTGGCGGCGAATCTTCTCTTTCGGCTTCCTTTGCCTTGAGCGAGATGCCTTCGAAGAAGAAGGCACTTTCGGGTGCGGCTCGCACGAGCAGGAGGCGCAATCCGGGTCGGAGGACCACGGTGGCGCCTCCCCAGCAGCCGCCTTTGCCGGCACCCGCCGGGACCGGCGGGATGGGGTCGATCACCCCTTGGCCGGAAGCTGCGGCCCGCGCCCCACACGCGGTGGACACCGCTTCTGGATCTGCTCATTCTGCTGGGCCTGCACCAGCGGTGGCGCAGCTCCCCACGGGGCCTTCTAGCCTCGGGGGGTGGTCTGGCCCTCTGCCTTGGCAGGTGCCGGCACCGACCCTCCCGGGCTTCGGTGTGGGACAATGGCCCTACCCGGGTCCTGGGGTACAGGGCCCTGTACCCGCGCCTCTCACAGGTGGGCCGGCCGGCCCTTGGCCCCAGGTTAGCGTGCAGGCCTTACTGGCCCATGTGGCGGCCCTTGAGGCCTCTTTGGCTCGGGCCAGCCACGCTGGGGCTACCGGTGGGGTTTTTTTTGAGGCGCCGTCGGTCGGGCAGCAGCAGGCGACGGGACGGGTCGAGCTGCTGCAGGCGCGTGGCGCATCTTCAGCCACTGCCTCGCAGCTCCCCGGCCAGCAAGCAGGTGTGGGTCAGGCCCCGATGATGAGCTCTACGGCGGTTGTGAGCTCCGACGCCCCCGGTGGGCCGGAACCCCCGGTGGGGGCGGCCTGCGGGGGTGCGACATGTGAGTATCCGGTACAAGCCAATACACCTACACACATTGCCACTACTGGGGGGGCCTTTCAATGGCCTTGGCCTTGCGCGGGTGGTGCGGTGGCCCAGCCGCCGGCGCCCCACTCGGCGATGTCGACTGCTGCACAGCTTGCTGGGGTTACAGGTGTTCCCTACCCTGCTGGGAATTTATTGGGAGTGGCGGGGCCAGCACAGGCCCCTTTTCAGATGCCCGCGCTGGCTGCGGTCCCAGTTTCGGCCTTGCCAACGGCGGGATATTCTTTGCCACTGGGTGACCACCTAGCGCAAGCCACCAGGGAAAAGATATGGCGGGGGGAGTATGTCGATATCTTCTCACTCTTAAACAGAGAGCCCACCAAGGAGGAGAGGGAGGGGCAGGATGAGAAGGATAAGGAGCAGGCACGTCGTCGCAAGCCACCACGTACCTGGGCCAACTGGTTGCCGGCTTATTTAATTTACATGGCAGTGTACTTGAGAGCGCGGCCAGATTTGGCTATTCCGATGGTCCAATATTTGGACAAGATCTATAGGGCGATGGTCGACTTTCCGGGCCCCTCGTGGTTGGCTTATGACGAGGAATTCCGCATGCGGATTCCCCTGCACCCCGAGATGAGGTGGGACGAGCCGTGCCAGAGGCTTTGGCTTCTGTATATGACGCCCACGCGCCCTGCGCCAGGGGAGAGATACCATTGTGGACATGCGGTCCAGCGAGCGGCTCCAGCTCAGGTTCCCCGCCAGGTGGCGGGGCAGGGGGCTCCAGCCCGCCTGCTGTGCTGGACTTTCTCGTCCAATGGTTCCTGCAATAGGAAAAATTGCAGGTACAGACATGAGTGTCCCACCTGTGCGGGCCCCCACGCAGCCTCTGCCTGTCCCAGGCCTGGAGGGACGCGGGGCAGAGGGAAGGGCGGACAGTGGACTGGCAAGCCTGCCGCAGATGGAGCTAGTTCACCGAAAGGCTCCCTCCCCAATTAATGTGGACATGTTGGAGCGTTGGCTCGCATTGTACCCGAAGGGGGAGGATGCAGATTATCTGCTTCGGGGCTTTAGACAGGGGTTCCGTATTCCTTTCATGGGTGACAGGTCCCCTCAGGATGCCCCCAACCTTTTGTCCCTTAGGGGAAGGGAGGAGGTGGCTGCCGCCAGCATTAATAAGGAGGTCAATGCGGGCAGGGTCGCCGGCCCTTTCCCTGCACCCCCGTTCACTAACCTTAAGGTATCGCCCCTGGGCTTGGTTCCCAAGAAATCTCCGGGCGAGTTTCGCCTTATCCATCACTTGTCCTACCCAGCCGGCCGATCGGTCAATGATGCTATACCTGATGACCTTTGCTCAGTCAGGTATACGTCTTTTGACCATGCGCTGCGCATGGTGCGCTCATGTGGCCCGGGTGCGCTACTGGCTAAGTGCGACATTAAGTCGGCTTTTCGCCTCTTGCCTGTGCACCCGGGCGACTTTGAATTGCTGGGTTTTAAATTCCGGGGTGAATATTATTTTGATAAGGCCATGCCTTTTGGCTGTTCCATATCATGCTCTGCATTCGAGCGTTTCAGTACCTTCCTGGAGTGGGCGTTCGTGCGCAGGTCAGGGTCCCGGTCTGTAGCCCATTACCTGGATGACTTTTTATTCGGGGGTGAACTGGGCTGGGACACGTGTCCACGTCTCCTCAACACATTTCAGACGCTAATGGAGGAACTCGGTGTCCCTTTAGCGCCCGAAAAGACCGAGGGCCCATCTAACAAGCTAGTATTCCTGGGGGTGGAGATCGACACAGTAGCGCAGGCATCTAGGTTACCGGGGGATAAGGTGTCCCGGTTAGTGGCCCTCATCTCGGATTTGCTGGCCAAGCGCAAGGCATCGCTGAGGGAACTCCAAGTGTTACATGGTCACCTTAATTTTGCCTGCAGGGTGGTCGCACCGGGCAGGGCTTTTGCCCGGCGCTTATGCGATGCCATGGCAGGGTTATCCAGGCCCCACCATAGAGTCAGGATTACCCGGGGTATCAGGGCAGACATGTTCGTCTGGTTACAGTTCCTGAGGGAGTTCAATGGGGTCTCATTTTGGAGGTCTGACCTCCTGGCTTCCCCGAGTTTTCAGGTCCAGTCTGATGCCTCAGGATCCCTGGGTTATGGGATGTACTTCAATGGGAAGTGGGCCTATGGTGGGTGGCCACTGGCATGGGCAGGCACGGGTCGCCTGCGTGATCTCACATACCTTGAATTTTTCCTATCCTGGGGGCTTTGATGCTGTGGGGCGAGGAATGGGCCAACTCGGTCGTGCATTTCTGGTGTGACAACGCTGCGGTTGTCCGTATCATCAATGCACAGACTTCTAAATCACCCAGGGTTATGGACCTAGTGCGCCAATTTGTGCTGCGCTGCCTGCGCCTCAACGTTTTGTTCAGGGCTAGGCACGTCCCAGGGGTTAATAATGATATTGCCGACGCTTTGTCCCGCCTGCAGATCTCCCGGTTCCGTGCCTTGGCCCCGGATGCGGAGGAATTTCCCTCGCCACTCCCGGACGAGATATGGACCATTGGCAGGGAGAGGTGAACCGGGCGATCGGCCTGTCACTGGCGCCCCGCACGCGTAAGGCGTATCAACAAGCTTTTAATTCTTATAGGGCATTTTCCGCCCAATTTCACCTGCCAGACACCTGGCCTATCCCGGTGGACCATGTGCTGCGGTTCATGGTTCACCTGCATTCCCAGGGCCTCGCACCTCGCACCATAGCATCTAAGCTGTCAGCGTTGGCTTTTATGGCCAAGGTGGGGGGTCATGTGGACAGCACCTCTGACTTCCATGTGAGACATGTTTTGGAGGGGTGGGTGCGCGAGCGCGGGCGTTGCCCAGACGACCGGCACCCTATTTCCCCAGGGGTTCTTACCCAGTTGGCCCGGGGCTGGCCAGGCCTCTGTTTTGATCATTATGAGGCAGCCCTTTTTCATGCAGCCACAACGGTGGCATTTTTTGGAGCGCTCCGCATCAGCGAACTTGTGATGCTGTCTAAGGCGGATGCAAGTTGTAGGGCACTGGAACTCGAAGATGTATATGTTGCCAAAGACTGGGCCCAGTTGAGGATACGCTCCTCTAAGACTGATCAGCAGGGCGTAGGCAGTGGTGTAAGACTGCTACGGTGTTCTTTGGCAGACATCTGTCCGGTTGGTGCCCTACAGGAGTTTCTTGCACTGCGTGGCACGCACCATGGCCCGTTTTTCTGTCACCAGGATGGGTCTCCCCTCACTAAATTTCAGTTTTGGAAGGTGACAGGCAGAGCCCTCGCCAGGGTGGGCCTACCAGGTGCCCGTTATGGCACACATTCATTCCGTATCGGGTGCCCGTTATGGCACACATTCATTCCGTATCTACAGCAGCTGCGTTTGGGTACTCCGGGGCTGACATACGCAGCATGGGAAGGTGGGGTTCACGATGTTTTCAGTTTTATGTGCGCCCGCTCCCCCCGTGAGTACCAACCCAGTCACCTTACATCATTTCCCTCGTTTTTTCCTTACAGACCCTGGGTGTCGTATTACACCGGTGACAGTATGGCTGGTGGGCCACAGCTACGTGCAAAGGGCAGCGCGTTACGCTGCGGCGACAGAGTGGGGACCCCGACTGGGACTGGGTGAACACGCCAGTCTCACATGGCATGGTAAGCCTGGGATGTTGTGGCGGGAGCTGCTGCCTTTTCTGTTTTCAGGCAGAAGTGCTGCCCCGCCTGACATTCTCATCATGCACTTGGGGGGCAACGATTTGGGTCAGGTCACTGGCTTGTCGCTCAAGCATGCGATTTGCGAGGACCTCGCCTACTTGCACTACGTCTGGCCTCCCGCAACCCTTGTTTGGTCGGACATTGTCCCGCGCCATTCTTACAGAGGAGGAGTTGACCTCATGGCCATTGACCGCGCTAGGCACGCGGTCAATAAGGCGGTGGCGCGGTTCCTTGCCGACAAGGCTTGGGGACGGGTCAGTCGTCACCCCGCTATTGGACTAGAAAATTATGATTTGTATGCAGGGGATGGGGTCCATCTGTCGCGAGGAGGTATGGATCTCCTGTTGGGTGATTGGCGAGCAGGCCTGTTGACCGAGCTGACGGTCTGGGGGGGGGGGGCGTCAGGCCTTCTTTGAAGCCCCTCCGTGTGGCGGGTAGCACTGGTAAGGTAAACAGTTATGACCCACAGGTATCCGGCAGGTTCGTAATTGACTGGACAACACTAGATAGGAATAAATTAGTTAAACGTTGTCCGGTCAACGACGAACCAGGCGATGGGGTGATGGCGATAGCTAGCCAGCATGCATCACCCCGTGATTTCACGGATACGAGTCAGAGGGTGGGGTCATCAGTTAGATATTGACTACGGTCAACAATTTGTTTATTGTCAACAAACAAATTGATACAAATTGATACATTGTAACCAATTGCCGTTGGCAATTTTGGGTGGTACCTTACCAGTGTTACTTCGGCCTGCTTGCCTTAAGAATTATGATTGGTCGTTTTACCAATACAAATTTATAATTCGGACTAGGGCATGAATCAATAAATGTGGCCCAATGCCGTTATCCACTTTCAATGGTGTCTGAGTCCGTTATTGGGGGGTGCGCCTGCAATGCAAGCGCGGCGCCAAAATGGCCGCCGCGCTCTTTGCGGGGCCCCCCCACAGGACGAATGATCCGGGTAGTTTAGGGCGTGGCCAGCTCCCTCATAAAAGGGGTGGCCACGAGGCAGCCGAGCTGCCATTTTAGCTAAGCGACGGAGCGGAGAAGTTTTTCCCCTCCACCCCCTCCCTAGTTAACAGTGTGATATTATGGTCGCTTCGGGGCCGGGTGGGAATTTTTGGCTGGGACCCACATTGGCTTCCGGGTCCTGGTTTTTTTGCCCATCCCACACTGTTGCTATGGTTTGATATAGGGGTTCTGCTATGACTGCTGTTGACTTTGGTCACATGGGCAGGTAGCACTGGTAAGGTAAACAGTTATGACCCACAGGTATCCGGCAGGTTCGCAATTGACTGGACAACACTAGATAGGAATAAATTAGTTAAACGTTGTCCGGTCAACGACGAACCAGGCGATGGGGTGATGGCGATAGCTAGCCAGCATGCATCACCCCGTGATTTCACGGATACGAGTCAGAGGGTGGGGTCATCAGTTAGATATTGACTACGGTCAACAATTTGTTTGTTGTCAACAAACAAATTGATACAAATTGATACATTGTAACCAATTGCTGTTGGCAATTTTGGGTGGTACCTTACCAGTGTTACTTCGGCCTGCTTGCCTTAAGAATTATGATTGGTCGTTTTACCAATACAAATTTATAATTCGGACTAGGGCATGAATCAATAAATGTGGCCCAATGCCGTTATCCACTTTCAATGGTGTCTGAGTCCGTTATTGGGGGGTGCGCCTGCAAACCACTGTGATTAATTAAATCACAGTACTACATTCAGGTGAGCTTTCTTTCAAAATTAAACCTTTCCAAATTCATTACAATACATGCCCACTTATGAGACTTGGTGGTCCTACTATACTTAGTCTATTCTTAAAAAAGAATGTTGATTGATTGATTTGATTGATTGATTGGACTTATATGCCACCCACTTGGCTAAGCGACTCAGGGTGGCTAACAGCAATCACAATATATCACAATACATTTAAAATTAAATACAATAAAAATACCATATAATACAATGCAGCAAAACAGCAAAATAGCAACAAATACATCAACAATATCATCAGTGCATGTCATAAGACAATTACAATTACAAAACGGTCACTTCCCTCCAAGCGGCCAGTTACAGACACTTCCCTCTGAGTGGGCAATGGACTGGGGAACCCATTCCCAGCCCTGGGAAGGTGGGGCCCAAGGTCTGGCCACCTGGAGAAGCCCATGGCTTTTCTTCTCCCCAGCACCGGGAGGGTGGGGCCTAAGGTCAGCTGGGCAGGGGTGTCCAGCTGCCTGGAAAAGCCTGCTGCTTTTCTTCTCCCCATCTCTGGGAGGGTGGGCCCCGAGATCAGCAGGGGGCAGTGTCTGGTTCACTCAAAGAGATAACTCATAGGCTCTAATTAATATGGTAAGACAATTTTGCAATGTTCAGGGCTGCTCTTGCTTTGGTTTAGCCCCCCAAAGGCTCCCCTTTTTCACAACTTTTATTTTTTTTAAAAAAAAATATACAAGTATTGTATGGGCATTTCCAATATTTGAAAGGATAGTACTTAGTCTCTTAGGGGCCACAATGTCTTAGTGGTTAAGATGATGAACTTGACAATTGGAAGGTCAGCAGTTCAAGACACATTTTATGAAGATTCCTGAATTTCATCATAAGCTTTGTCATGCTGAAGATTGGGTTGTCTACCTACCATACTTAGTGGATAGTCGTTACTTACAAACCCTGTGTAATAAATGCTGCCTAGGGAGGAATTCACCAACATTTCAGCTATTGATTTAGAACAGGGGTTCCCAAATGTTTCAATAAAACATTATAAAAATTTAACCATTTATAGGACAGTTTTCTCAAACAAATCTGAAAGAAATATGATGGAAGACACAAGCAATTGATACATTGAAACCAGGCAAAGAGCCATCAGGTCCCAACCAAATTAGGTTTCCTGCTGTGTGAATAATTATGTGACCAATATTGCAACCAGTCTGAGAACAGACACACGACAAGGAGCCTGCCTGAATGTGTGTAAAGAGGAACACTTATACAATGTCCTTGCTGCCCCATGTTTAGGCAGCACAATACTAGTCATTGACATCCATTTGCATCCCTCCCAGGCTTTACTATTTCTTCATCCATGTTTTTCCTTGCTTTGGAAAAGCCATTCAACAACAAGGATAAAATAGCTGCAAAATGCCATTGGACTGTAGACAAAATAGAGTCTTGTCATAGTATGGACTGGTCCACACAAATAGTAGAACAAGGATGCTAAGTGTGTTGCATCATGGTGAAGAGCAAAGGTACAGTGGTACCTCGCATTAAGCCCAATTCGGATAAAGTTGCGGTTTTCATGCACACGTGATTCATCGCATAAAGTCCAAAACCACTAAAAAAATGGACGTTATCCAAGGTATTTGGTATAGGAACCTCAGATAAAGTCCATTTTGGACATTATCCAATGCATCGCCCATTTGATTTGGATAAAGTCCAAAATCAGATAAAGTCCAAACTTTGGAATGGAGTTTGGACTTTATCCGAGGTTCTACTGTATTTGGGAATATATATGGAAATATGTCTGGGTTTTTCTGTATTTTTTAAAACTTTTTGCAAATAGAAAAAGTGAAAGGGCAAGACTTGAATATCTCTACTTGATCTGTGGATTTTGAATTTGCAAGATGTTTTTTGGAGTTTTTAAAGATTTTCTGTTCTTTTCACTTGTAATATGAATTGGTACAGTCCACTTCTGCCTACTATCACATTTCAACTTCATGTCTGGAGCCAGACATTAGATAAGTAAAGTGGCACTTGTTTAAGGAGATGCTTCCTTGTATAAACCCTGGGAAGTGATAGCCACTTGAACAAGCTTACATGAACATACCATAACCTTGGATCCAGGCCTTGTCAAGGAATCTACCTAATAGAAATCTAGGCTTGCCTTCTTGTTCCTTGCAAGAGAATCACAAGTATGTAAGATGGCCTTTAGTTTACTAAATAAATAAAACTCAAACTGCAAAGAGGTGGACAAGAGCTCACATCTCTTTGGACAACAATTGTTGCCCTATCCTCCATGGAATCCTTTCTCACACACTAAGAATTATGACATTAGACCAGACAACCACTAGACTGAGCCCCTGGGCATGCCACCAAAAGTATTGGTACCACCTCTAATTTTAATCCAGGGAACTTCAGCTATTTTGGAAATAATTCACATTCAGTCAATTATTCTGCTCCAACTACTTTTAGGTAAATCATATTCATTTCCACAAAGCTTATGATGAGTAGCTGTGCAAAATTGAAGCTAAGATGTAATACACAAAATGTCCACCTGCTGCCTTCATTTAATTGGATTCTATCTAACCTTAACAAACGAGTCAAGATATTTAAATAAGCAAACAAAGAAACAACTTGATGGAAAAATCAGATGAAATTTCTGAGCAGCCCTTGAAAGCAATGGCAGATGAAAGATAACAACAGCAAGACAAACACAAAAGAAAAAGTAAATTGCAGAAAAGAGATGAGAGATGAGATATGGCTGAAGATGAGGTTACATGAATCTTACTAGAAATCCTTTGATGAGTTCCTTTGAATCTCCCTTCTTAAGACCCTGAAAAGAAAGCAAGAGGCAGTAAATTGAATTTCACTGCATTACATTTTTATTAAATTAAACAAGAAGTTATATCAGATTAACTTTACTTAATGTAGGCTCGATTTCCTGAAATCCAGAAAAAAGAGTATTGGCCCTAGGATGATGTTTATTCAAATTTAGAAGAAGCAGAGTATACAAAGCATGGTCTTGGCAGTGCAATGCATTTTAGACATTATAAACCAGTCAAATTTAAACATTATAATATTTAGATTTGATCAGAGGAATTTTTGCTCAGTCTTTGCTGTTCAGACTTTGAAGTTTCACCCACCATTCAACCTTCATAGCTTACAGATAGAGTAGAGCAGGATTTCTCAGCATTGGGAACCCAGACGTTCCTGGACGTCAATACTCAAAAGCCCTGAATAGCAGGTGTGCTGACTTGGGCTTCTGGTAATTAAAGCCCAAGAGCACTGGGGGCCCAAGGTTGAGAAACCCTAAAGCAGGGCATCTCATGGATTCAAAGTACAGTAGTACCTCAGATAAAGTCCAATTCGGATAAAGTTCGATTTGGATAAAGTCGTGGTTTTCATGCACATGTGATGCATCGCATAAAGTCCAAAACCGCTAAAAATGGATGTTATCTGAGGTATTTGGTATAGGAACCTCAGATAAAGTCTATTTTTGAACGTTATCCAATGCATTACCCATTTGATTCGGATAAAGTCCAAAATTGGATAAGGTCCAAACTTGTGGAACAGAGTTTGGCCTTTATCCGAGGTTCTACTGTAGCTAATTGCATGTAACATAATTGCCTGAAATAAGTTTCTTTTCTGGGAGGCATATATATGTAACTAAGTTAAACTTCAAAAAGAGTTACAATAAATAGTTACTTTTGACAAAATGAAAAATATTTTCCAGCTACATTCAAAACTATTAAAGAGAATTTTAGGGCATTTTTAGTGGAATTTTGAGAGGATTTTTTTCAACTGTTGTGTCACATTCTTAGTAATCATGCATGACAAGAGACATAATTATTTTGTTTCATGTATGCTATGTATATATCTTCAAAGTGCAATATCGGCAGCAAAAACCTGCCAAGTATATTCCTTAAGATAGGGAGAATTGCATACATAATCAGTAGAATCTGTCCCTTAAATCACCTTCAGCTCTCTGAGAGCAGTGGGGATGGGAAATGTGCTTCATTGGCAGTGTACACATTCAAAATCATTGGCAGCTCATGGACCAAAAAGAGGTCTTTTCATCCATCATTTAAGGAGGTGATGCCTTCCAGCCTGTGATTTGTTTATTTTTAAAAGAACCTGTTACATTACTTGGACCCATTATTTTTATCACTGTTCCACTCTTAAAAATGATTTTTACACACAGGAGCTGAAATCCAGATGCTCATTGTGATGTTGCAGGTATCAGGATTATATCTACTGTGGTGTAGTGGATAGAGTCATGGAGGTTTTGGTTCAAATCCCAGCTCAGCCATGGGAACTTATTAGAAGAGTGGAACTGGTAAAATGGGGTCTACGACCCATTCCCTGGTGCCTCGCTTGTGGGGGACCCCAAGTCCTTCTGATCAAGCCCACAGATGGTATGAGGCTAGTAGTGGCCCCCGGCACGCCAGGACCGGGTCTTCTCAGAGTTGGGTTACTTGGGAATACAGCCCAAAATGGATGGTAAACTCCATTTGAGACTAAATAGTTGACCCCCCGGTCGGCGGGGAGTGAGAACAGCTGGGGGTGGACTGCGCCCTCAAAAGCGCTGCCGTCGCCCCCACCCCAGCACTGGACGCCGGACTCTGGAGCTCCGCGCTCCTCCCCCCGGCCCGGCCGGTCGGCGGGGAGTCAGAACAGCTGGGGGTGGACTGCGCCCTCAAAAGCGCTGCCGCCGCCCCCACCCCAGCACCGGACGCCGGACTCTGGAGCTCCGCGCTCCTCCCCCCGGCCCGGCCGGTCGGCGGGGAGTGAGAGCAGCTGGGGGTGGACTGCGCCCTCAAAAGCGCTGCCGCCGTCCCCACCCCAGCACCGGACGCCGGACTCTGGAGCTCCGCGCTCCTCCCCCCGGCCCGGCCGGTCGGCGGGGAGTGAGAGCAGCTGGGGGTGGACTGCGCCTTCAAAAGCGCTGCCGCCGCCCCCACCCCAGCACCGGACGCTGGACTCTGGAGCTCCGCGCTCCTCCCCCCGGCCCGGCCGGTCGGCGGGGAGTGAGAGCAGCTGGGGGTGGACTGCGCCCTCAAAAGTGCTGCCGCCGCCCCCACCCCAGCACCGGACGCCGGACTCTGGAGCTCCGCGCTCCTCCCCCCGGCCCGGCCGGTCGGCAGGGAGTCAGAACAGCTGGGGGTGGACTGCGCCCTCAAAAGCGCTGCCGCCGCCCCCACCCCAACACTGGATGCTGGAGTTTCGCATTCCTCCCCCCGGGTCGGCGGGGAGTAAGGACAGCTGAGGGAGCAATCACCGCCGCCCCAAGGACCATTGCCACAGCTGTGGGCCGTCACATCATGCTGAAGCCCATCGCCGCTCCGGCCAGCTGGACTTGCCATCATCGTCGCTCATGGTCTTGGCCTCGGTGGAGGTAAGGAGGCCTGTCGACTAGGAGCTCCAGGACTGGTGCACGTTTTTGTCCCATTCCCCTCTGGAAGGACCAGAAGGACTGTGCGGGGTACATTTTTGATATTGTTACTCTGTGATGATTTGTATTTGATGTTTGGAATTTTTTATATTGTGTACCTTTTGATGTAATTAATTGACTATTTTATAATTGTGATTTTGTATTTTGTCTGAATTTGATTTGTATACTGTTTCTGTATTTTGGATTGTATTTCATACTTATTTTACATGCTGTAAACCGCTCTGAGTTCTCTTAAGGGAAGTGAAGCGGTATAGAAATGTAAATATAATAATAATAATAATAATAATAATAATAATAATAATAATAATAATAATAATAATAATAATAATAATAATAATAATAATAATAATAATAAGTACCGTGAGGGAAAGTTGAAAAGAACTTTGAAGAAAGAGTTCAAGAGGGCGTGAAACCGTTGATAATATCCTCAAGGCTGCGGCATGTCTCATTTCATATGTGCTGCAGGAGATGTCTCCATGATCATAGTATGTAGGTCACTTCATGGCAAGCTGGGATCCACTTTAAACAAATTCATGCCAATGGCATTTTTCCTGCTTCAGGAAAAAATGCATTCTTGAATACAAGTTGCAGCCAACGGCCAATTCCATTAAAAATGTACAATTGGAAACTGAGATACATGCAACACACAGAGAGAGAAATACAAAGGTTTGTGGTTGTTGTTGTTCAGTCGCATAGTCGATTCTGACCCTTTACAACCCCATGGACCGTTGCCCGCCAGGTTATACATATCCATTTATTAACGATTTAAATGACAGATGGTGTCATGTAACACAATTTATATAAGGATCAGGAACAGATTGCCCACACCATAGTAAAACAACTTTGTTTTTGTTTGGAACCTCCTCTTATTTATTTATTTATTTATTTTGTTTATTTGTACCCCACCCTCCTGATGAGATCTTTGCCATCATCAATGCTGAAATTCTGTAGTGACATCAGGATAACAGATAGTTAAGTGACCACCCATCCTGAAGATATGTTTGGCTTTCCAGGGAGAAGTCTGGCAGGGTGTTTGTGCAGTTGAAACAGTGCTTTAAATCTTGATCAGGTTTTTTCCCTTCCCTGTCACAAAATGTTCTAGATTCATCCATCTATCAGTTTAGCCATATCAAACTAGTGTCTGCCTCCGTGAAGATCTGACCTGGAATCAGTGGATTTTAGCTGTCTGTAGGAGTGTTTTTAACACTATGCCTTCATGTGTGTACAATCTGTGCTTTTGTCAATGCAAACCATACAATCACTCTAGACCTCCACTAACCTCTAACAATAGAGAATCAATCTACTTCAAAAGCAGGCAACAGTACAGGTGGTGGTGGTGGGGGAAATGAGACCAACACAGGCCCTCCCAACCACCAGTCCCACACATGGAAAAAATACCTCACATGCCAATTAAAAACACAGTAAAGCACCACAATTTTAAAGCTATGGTAGGATTTCAGTACCAGCTACACAACACAACAGACCCACTGAACCTGTGCAGCACAATATATTTTTAAAAGGCAAAGGAGCAGCTGAGCAATCAGGCATTGGCTGCTACGAAGCACAGAAACACTCACCAATGCAACTATCAGAGTGTATAAATAGATAAAGCATATCAGAGGGTGTTGTGTATGTACAATGCTGTTTCATATGAATGTACAATGTTGCTTTAAGAAATGTATGAATGTAACCCAGCCACAATCACAATGTAACCCAGCTGTTAAAGGAACGCGAGCAAGCTGCCTATAGAGGGCAGCTGCGAGTGTTCAACTCACATGGTCATCATTCCTCAAATCACCTGCAGCTGCGGGAACTTCCCGCAGCAAACAACTACTTCTGATCCACCACTGAAGACGGGCGTGACCCGGATGATGTCACGCCGGTAGCGGCCAATGAGCTTCCGTGCAGCCAAGTTCAAATGTGTTGTACCACTGTATATAATGTGAGATACCTCCGCCATTACCACATGTTTCTTTCTGATCATCAACCAATAAACCTGTGTTAGTCCATACTGCGACTCCTTCTATGTCTCCTGGAACAGACACCAAATTGGCGACAAGGATGGGATTGATGGCGAATCCCAAGGTCAAGGCGTACCAGTTTGATGTGAGCGAGCCCGAACAATGGGAGCTCTACGAGTGCCAGTTTTGGCACGCGATGGAAGCTGCGGGCGTCGTCGCCGCCGCGAAGATGCGCTCCCACTTCCTGGCCCAAGTGGGGCCGGCCACGCTGCGGATCCTGATGACCCTGGTGGCCCCCCGGAAGGTAGACGAGGTCCCCATCGACCGTATCCTGGAGAGACTGGGCGAGCACTTCCAGCCGCCCGTCTCGATATTCCCAGCACGGGTCGCGTTCCACAGGCGAGACCAGCGTCCGGGCGAATCCGTGTCTGCCTACGCGGCGGCCCTCAGGCTTGCAGCGGTCCACTGCCAGTGGGACGACCTAGACCAGGCCCTCCGTGACCGCATGTTGTGTGGTCTGAGGGACGAGGAGCTGCAGAGGAGGCTGATGACCCGCGACCAACGCCTCACGTTCAACGAGGTGCTGCGGGAGGCCCAAGCAGCCGAGGAGGCCAGGAGCGGGGTGAGGCTGTTCAAGTCCCGAGGGGCCGCGTCCGAGCGGGCCAAGTCACGAGTACAGGCGGCCCGGCGGACACCAGCAAAGACGGCCTGGCGGGCCCCCAAGCCGCCCGCCGGCACACCAACGTCGTCCGAGGAGTTGTCCACAACAGCGGACCCCTACTCCAGCGAGGACGACGACGTCCAGAGGATCAAGAAGCGTGGTGAGAAGCGGCAGTCCCGAGAACGGCAGGACCGCCGTTGCGACGGTTGTGGGGCGTCCCACGACCGCACGAGGTGTCCGTTTCGAAAGGCCGAGTGTCACAACTGCGGCCGAAAAGGGCACATCACCCGAGTATGCAGGCGCGGGCGAGTCGAGGACAAGAGGAGTTCCAGCCATCCCCAGACGCACCAGCGGAAGGCGACCGGCACCAGGAAGGTCGCAGCCAGCTACGAGGAGGAAGGCGTGAACCGCGTGGGCCTGGAGCACTGGCGGTTTTTCGTAGAGGTACTGTTGCACGGGGTCCCAGTGAGGATGGAGATAGACTCGGGGTCATCTTATTCCATCCTGTCCCAAAAAGAGTTCATGCGTATTCCCCCAGACAAGCGGCCCAAACTGCGGGCCATGAGGTCACACCTCCGGGGCGTGCAGGGAAACGGGATCCCAGTGTTGGGGTTGGGGAATTTCAAGGTGAAGTTCAAGGGCTACTCTGAGAAACTGCCTTTGGTGGTCCTCAAAGGGGGGAGGTGCTGCCTTTTGGGAACGCAGTGGTTTGCCCCCCTGGGAATCGAACTGTCCGGCATTAACGCCATCGAGACTGACCCAATGCGGGACGTGTGCAACGCGCACCCGGACGTTTTCAAGAAGGGGCTCGGGAAATACAAGGGGCCCCCTGTTTCCTTCGAGCTGGACCCAGAAATCCGGCCCATCCGCCTCAAACCAAGGAGGGTGCCTTTCGCCCTAAAGGACAAGATCGAGGCGGAACTGGACAAATTGGTGGGGCAGGGGATTTTGGTTCCAGTTGACTCGGCGGAGTGGGAAACGCCGATTGTTACAGCCCTTAAGTCGAACGGGGAAGTCAGGATTTGTGCAGACTATAAATGTACCATTAACAAGGCCATTCGGCCAAACGCATATCCGGTGCCTGTGGTCAGCCATTTGCTGGCCACGTTACATGGGGGGAAGTGTTTTGCCAAGTTAGATCTGGCTCAGGCGTATCAGCAGCTCTCTGTAACCCCGGCTGCTGCCGCCACGCAAACAATAGTGACGCACAAGGGGGTGTTTAAGGTAAAGCGCCTTCAGTTCGGCGTGAATTCGGCCCCCGGAATTTTCCAACCCCTCGTGGAACGCCTTTTAAAGGGGCTTCCAGGCGTGCTCCCATACTTCGACGACGTGTTGATAACGGCGGGGAGCGAATTAGAGTTGGCAAAGAGGCTAGATGGGGTCCTTTCAGTGTTCAAGAGGGCAGGCCTTCGGCTGAGGAGGGACAAATGTGTATTCTTTGCGAGGGAGGTTGAGTTTCTAGGCTTTAAGGTAACCCCGGACGGGATCAAACCCTCTGAGTCAAAGGTTGCAGCCGTGAAGAACGCCCTTCGCCCCACTGCAAAACCGGAGCTACAGTCATTTCTAGGGCTCCTAAATTTTTATCATACCTTCCTGCCCCGGAAGGCATCGGTCGCGGAGCCACTGCAAGCCCTGCTCAAAAAGGACGCGGCTTGGCGGTGGGGGGACAGTCAGGAGAGAGCATTCAAGGAGCTTAAGTCACTCCTGTCTTCGGACGCTGTCCTGACCCATTTCGACCCGAAAAAACCAGTGGTTTTAGTCTGTGATGCGTCCCCAGTGGGGGTGGGGGCGGTCCTGTGCCACGTGTTGGAAAGCGGGAGGGAAGCCCTGGTAGCGTACTACTCTAGGTCCCTCTCAAGGGCCGAGCGCAATTACGCGCAAACCAATAGGGAGGCCCTAGCCATCATCGCCGGAACGAAAAAGTTCCATGACTTTCTATACGGCCGCGAGTTTACGGTAGTGACCGATCACAAACCACTTTTGGGGATCTTCACTACCGGTAAACCCACACCGCAAATACTATCCCCCAGAATGCTGCGCTGGGCCATTTTCCTCAACGCCTACCAGTATGAGCTGGTCTATCGCCCAGGGAAGGATATCTCCCATGCGGACGCACTGTCCCGATCTCCCCTCCCAAGTGTAGGGGACCCCACATGCGAAGTAGAGCAGGATCACCAAGTCCTACTGATCGAGTCTCTCGACTCACCCCCCATTGTCCCGGCCGACCTCGCCAAAGCCACGGCGGCCGACAAGATGCTGGCCCAAGTTAGTTCCTGGGTTAGGAAGGGTTGGCCCACGACTCCCCCCGACGAAGAGTTCAGACCATTTTTTAGGCGCAGAGTAGAGCTGTCGCTGGAAAGGGGCTGCCTACTCTGGGGCCAGCGAGTAGTTATCCCAGAGAAGCTGAGGGCCAAGGTACTGAGACTATTGCACACCAGTCACCCCCGGATCGTGCGCTCCAAGGCTCTGGCCAGGAGTTTCTTTTGGTGGCCCAAAATAGACGGGGATATAGAGCGTTTAGTGGGCACGTGCGAGAGCTGCCAGGGCTCTCGGCCCGAGGAGTCCCGGTTGCCCCATAGGGAATGGGATACGGCCCGCGGGCCATGGTCCCGGATCCATGTCGACTTCGCTGGCCCTTTTCGCGGGTCCATGTTTCTATTGGTAGTCGACTCCTATTCCAAGTGGTTGGAGGTAATCCCTATGAACAGCACCTCCTCCGCCGCAACCATCAAGCAGTTGCGCAAGCTTTTTGCCTGTTTCGGCCTGCCAGACGTCCTTGTTAGCGATAACGCTAGTACCTTCACGTCTGCAGAGTTCAAGATGTTTGTAGAGCGGAACGCCATAAGGCACATCACCGCTGCCCCGTTTCACCCCGCCACAAATGGTCAGGTAGAGCGCCAAGTGCGCACTACGAAAGACGCACTGCGGCGCATGGGTCCCGGTGAGTTGAACCTGCATTTGTGCCAGTTCCTCATCTGCTACAGGACAACCCCCTTAGCTTCAGGATTTTCCCCAGCCGAACTCCTCATGAGGAGGCGTCCGGTAACACTTTTTGACCGGATGGATCCGTCCAGGGTGGAGGATGAAGGGAGAAACATAAATATAGGGGGAGGGAGCTCCAAAAGTTTTTCGGCAGGGGACCCGGTTCACTGCAGGAACTACGCAGCGTCAGGGCCGGCGTGGGTCCCAGGGACAGTCATCGAGCAGACGGGACCAGTGTCCTACAGGGTCGAGACTAGCTCGGGTCTACTCTGGAGGAGGCACGCCGACCAACTCAGGAGGCGGGTCACTAGTGAAGGGGATTCAGCGTTAGGGTCCTCCCCCACCCGCATTACCCAAGGGGGAGACACGGCGGAAACCGGGGATACAAAGGCATATCCTCGGTTCTCAGCCACAGAGGAGGATACTTTGAAAGAGAGGGATCCGTTTGACGATTATGAGTTACGGTACCAGGGGGGTGTAGCGGAGTGGTCCCCCACCCGTCCTAGCGAGAAGAGGGGTTTCAGTTCAGCCCCTGGTACCTCCAGTCCCCCCAGTCCTTTTGTCTTAGAATACACCATAGCTCCAGCCCCCCGGAGGCCAGCACCTCCACGACAGGCATCGGGGGGGAGTCCAACCACCACAGTCCCCGGCACTCCCAGGCAGGGTACGGGGGGTGGCGAGACCACGAGGATCTCTTCGTCGGTCCCGAGATTCGTGCTGGGGGGGACCCCTAGCTCCTCAAGCGGT
Source organism: Bradypodion pumilum (assembly GCA_035047305.1). Taxonomy (NCBI): domain Eukaryota; kingdom Metazoa; phylum Chordata; class Lepidosauria; order Squamata; family Chamaeleonidae; genus Bradypodion; species Bradypodion pumilum. Next base: position 172,828,814 of record JAWDJD010000001.1, on the reverse strand, counting down.
AGGCAGGAGTTCACTTCCCAACTGTTCATTCCATTCCCTTCCCCTAATGCAAGGTTACCACAGAGCCCTCACCGAGCCACTAACGAGTCCCCCCTTTCCATTGCAGGACAGGACTCCGCAGAGCCAGGCTCCCCTGTATTAAGCCAAGCGGCCGCTCGCCCCAGGCGCACGTGCGGCAAGCCACAATGGTTGAGGGACTTCGTCCCATCCTAGGGGGGAGGGATGTTGTGTATGTACAATGCTGTTTCATATGAATGTACAATGTTGCTTTAAGAAATGTATGAATGTAACCCAGCCACAATCACAATGTAACCCAGCTGTTAATGGAACGCGAGCAAGCTGCCTATAGAGGGCAGCTGCGAGTGTTTAACTCACATGGTCATCATTCCTCAAATCACCTGCAGCCGCGGGAACTTCCCGCAGCAAACAACTACTTCTGATCCACCACCGAAGACGGGCGTGACCCGGATGACGTCACGCCGGTAGCGGCCAATGAGCTTCCGTGCAGCCAAGTTCAAATGTGTTGTACCACTGTATATAATGTGAGATACCTCCGCCATTACCACATGTTCGTTCTGATCATCAACCAATAAACCTGTGTTAGTCCATACTGCGACTCCTTCTATGTCTCCTGGAACAGACACCAAAGAGGGAAAACTCCAACAGCCTCCAGACACCTGGATAGGACTCCGAGTGCATCACTTGGATCACCACGAGAGTGATTCATACTGATGATACCTCACCCCGTAGGAACGGATCTCCCCCAGTGGTTTCATGTAGATGTTAAATAGGAGAGGTGAGAGCACCGAGCCCTGAGGCACCCCATACTGGAGAGGCCTAGAGCTGGACATCCCATCCTCCAACCACACCGACTGGGTCTGGCCCTTCAGAAATGTGGCAAACCAAGACCACACAGTGCCCTGGATTCCCACTCCTCGGAGCTGTTCCAGAAGGATACCATGGTTCATGCTATCGAATGACACTGAGAGGTCAAGAAGAGCAAGTATGGAGGGATGACCTCCATCCTACTCCCACCAGAGATAATCCAACAGTGCAACCATTTGCTAATGAGTTTAACCTTCAGCATCTACAGTATTGGCAATTGTGTGAGTTCATCCTTTGTTCTGTGAGACAGCTTATGTTGTGAATGAGAATTCTAATGAAAGTTTTCTGTGAAGGTGGTATACTATAACAACATATAAGATACAACCAGTGGTGGGCATCAGCAGGTTTGCACCAGTTTGCCAGAACCGGTAGCAGAAATTCTGGCTGGCCCCACCCACCCAAGTTTTGAAATAAAGTAGTCCTAATTTTGGTTGCAATGCAGGGCTTTCCACCTGGCCACACCCACCATACCACACCCACAGTGTGGTAGTAAATTTTTTGGGAGCCCACCACTGGATACAACACATATAGCAGCTTGTAACAACCTATGTATCAAATTTGGTAATGTCCCAGAAACCCTTGACTAATATTCAAACCTTTGTGATGGGTGTCCAGCACATGGATGTATTTTATCTGTGCTGTTTCTCTCTCAATCCTTGTCTTGTAATTTCTCTGTTCCAGAATGGCAACTTTTAAGTTTTGGATAGTGTGTCCAGGTAGATTGAAATGGTTTGAAATGGGTTTATCTGTGTTGCCATTCTGGTTGGTTGCTGATAGCCCTTATAATGCAATTGGATGAAAAACTCTTAGATGATTTGACCAACAAATGTTGAAAGATTACACAAAAGAGGGAAAACTAAAATTAACTATTTTGTGTGTCCCTCTTTTATAAAATAGGAATTGTTTGTGTTTAGAGATTTTCTACTGACAAATCACCAAAAAAAGAGAGAGACTTTTTGTGTTTTGAGCATTTGGTTTAGAAATCAGAGGATCATCTCCAATTGCACACTGATAAGTTCACCTCTAAACTTCGGTGCTCTCTTAATTTTTGTGCCCTGGCAACAACCCTGTAGCAATACAGGATGAAGTTTTGGTGATTTGTGGCTCACAGTCACTTCCTATCATTTCATTTTGGCTGAATATAATTCATGGACCTGCCCTTTTAAAAAAAAGTGTGAAAGAGTTTTTTAAAAAAATAATAATCCAAAAATTTGCATAACCATTGCTAGGCATATTATTTTCATATATTTTTATGTTTATTAAAGCTTTGTTCTATTTTTCTGAGTTATGATGTATGAATATTTGTATGATGAATTATAAGAGAGAGATTAAAAAAAACAACGAGGCTGGCATTTCAACATATGTAGATGAAGCAGATTTTGCCAGGGCCTTGTTCTTAAATGAAAATGACTCTTGCAATCAAATGCACAGATGGGACATAGTTATTGTGGAGTTCTCCCCAGTTCATTTCTTAGGTAAAAATGGTATATAACAGTGTTAGGGAACAAAGTTGTATACAAAATCTAGAGTTGTATGTGTCAGACAGAATTGGTTTTAAAAAATTATAATATGGGACCCATTTCTTTTAAATCACATTGTACTAAGAGATGTAGAAATCTGATGGATTTGATATGGCACAGACTGAAAACAGGTTGATTTGTCTATCCACACCTACCACTGAGTCACAAAGATTACTTAGGTTTTAAACAATATGTAAAATCAACACAAGTTTATATCAATGCATGCAGCATCTGGTTTACTCAGGGTCATAGCCAGGATTCTAGATGTGGGTTGGCGAATATTTTATCAGGGTGGGCAACAAAGCCTCTTTTCAATGCATTCCTATGGGAAACCACACTTTGCCAGGGTGGGCAAACTGCTAATTCAGGGTGGGCCAAACCCACCCTGGGTCTCCTCTGGCTATGGCCCTGGGTTTACATAAGGTCCTGTATTTTTTACATCAACTCATTTTTAACTTCCATTTGCTGTGCCTGATTTCCCAGATACTGCCAAAGAAAACCACCAGGTCAGTTCCTATTCATGTCCACTTGAATGTAATTGTGGTTAAGTTCCATGGTTAAGTTCTCAGCTCTGTGAAGACAGAATTGTCACTGTAATGCATGCTTATTTTAGCTCATTTTCCTGTGGATGAAAAAAAAATCATTCAGCATTTCTTTATGTTGAGTCCATTCTGTATGCTGCTTTTCAGGAGCCATTTTAAGCTTACACATGTCTGTTTTCATTTCCAGCACAAGAGCACAACAGCTACCATTTCAAAACATGCCAGAATGATTCTGTTAAAAGGTTCCATAATCATTGTAAGCGAAGTAATCAAATTCCCACTGAGATTTAGATTCCATTCTCTTTTTCATCTGTGGCACCGTCAATGAAGAGTGGCTGGAAGTGCAGAGGCTTATGATTCAAATAAATATGAAGACCTTTGAAATTCTGCCATCACTTCAAAAGCCTTTCAAGCAGCAGATTACTATTTATTTCGGCGATAAGGAAATAAAAGGAAGATATTTCTGTTCAGATGGTATGTGTGCTGAATGGCTGCAAAAGTTGTACCCAATCTAATTGAAAGAGAAGGCACACACAGTAAGGGAGATTCAAGTAGCTGGTTTCTGAAAGAAATCAAAACATTCAAACAAGGCCCAACTTCTTCCCTTTAGATGACAGTAATTATATTTCTTTTATCTGGAGGAAAAAAGGATTCCCTAAAATGAGCTTTGTATCACCTCAAGGCAATTTCTGAAGGCACAGATTTGAAGTTGGAAAAAGACAAATCCTATGTATTTTAAGCCTCAGAAAGGAGCCTTTAGATATACAGTAAGATGTTTAACAAACTTTAATTCACAAATATATTCCAAAAAGAAAGAAAAAATATTTGTAGAGAGGAAAAAAGATTACATTTTCTACATGTGAATAGCAACTGCAGGCAGCGTTGGCAGCAGTTTATACATTATATGTTGGGCTGTGTGTCTGCGGAGAGAGCCAGTAGCAGAAAGTAGAACAAAGGTAAAGGTTTCCCTTGCTTGAAAGCCAGTCGTATCAGACTCTAGGATGCAGTGCTCATCTCTGTTTCTAAGCCGAAGAGCCAGCGCTGTCTGCTCCTGCAGACGTTTTTCCATGGTCATGTGGCAGGCATGACTAGATACCGGAGCGCACGGAATGCTGTTACCTTCCCACTGAAGTGGTCCCTATTTATCTACTTGCAATTTCTTGCTTTCAAACTGCTAGGTTGGCAGGAGCTGGGACAAAGACAGGAGCTCATTCTGTCCTGCAGTACTCGGGAATCGAACTGCTGACTTTCCACCTCCCAGTCAGCATCTTAGCCACTTGAGCCACTGCACATGGCCATAATGTGGCAAAAATGCAATAGTGTCAAGATAGTGGAACCTTAACTAAGATGCTGGTTGATGCTAGATTTTCAGGCATCTATAACAGCCACTGTACTGTCCAAATGTGTTTGGCAAATTATTCTAATCATTCTTCATGAGTTTTCTTTGCTCAGTGGCAGCCTTTTATTTCTATAATTGGTGGAATTTGTTAAGCTATGACCATAAGTATTTCAGATAGATGAAATGCATTTGCTCATCCAAAGGCCCATATGTAAGCATACAGAAGGCTCTTTTATTGCATTAAAATCAGCTCTAGATTATTTCAGTACTGGAGTCTGCACCTGTGTATCAGTATACAAACAAGCAGAGTTTGCCAGAGTTGATTCTGTTGAGAAGTAGAGAATAGGAAGTGCCTTCATTTTTGTACTAAATAATTGCATGCTGTCAAGCCAATTCTGACTTAAGGCAATCCTTTCCATGGTTTACTAGTTATAGGGTTTTCAGAGGTGGCTTCCAATTTTCTTCTACTGAAATGCACTCTGACTCTGTACAGCTTGTCCAAGGCTACACAGCTCAACTCTTTTCTTGGGAGGCACAATGAGGAATTGAACTCCCATACTCTGGCTCTGCACCCGGATACTTAACTAACTGAACTATCCAGTTACAGTTATGTCATACCATCTCTGCGCTCATGCTAAAATGCTAAAATCATAGCATTGTTAAAAGCAGGTAAACCCATAGATCAACCTCATAGTTATCACCCTATAGCCCTTCTCAGTTCTGTTTACAAGCTGTTGGAACATGTACTATATAATAGAATTAGTGCTATAATTCTTACTAAGATTCTGATTGAGCAGATGGGGTTTCATCCCAGGAGAAGTTTTCATCCTGGGAGAAGTTGTGTGGACCAGGTTTTATCGCTAACAACGTTAATAGAAACAGGTTATCAGAAGAAGCTCTGTTTTCATTGATTTGTTCTCAGCATATGACACTGTGATATGTAAACTTTTAAAAACTGTAAAATGCCAAATAACTACTAGACTTATTGAGAGGATGATCAGGGACCACAGCTTCCAGATTATTTTTGGCAACAAGATGAGTTCCAAAGATACCCTCAACAATGGTTTTCCACAAGTTTCGGTCTTGGCCCCATTGCTCTTTGCACAGTACGTAGCTGACCTACCAGCTACACAAAGCAGGACGTTCGGGTATGCTGATGACTGGGCGATAGCTACAAGGCATAAGTCATTTGAAGCCTCAGAAGAGACCCTTGCAACTGATATCTCTGCAATGACAAACTATCATACTTTCGTAGATGGTGCCTTAAACCAAATGTCACCAAGACAGAAGTTGTTTGCTTTCATCTGAATAATGAATTAGCACACAGAGAACTAATAGTATAAATGGATGGGAAATGTCTTGGTCATAATAAAGAGTCTAAGTACCTAGGCATCACCCTTGATCGTACTTTGGCATTTAAATCACACTTCTTAAAAACCACAACACAAAGTAGAACAAGGAATAATATCTTACATAAATTTTGTGGTACAACTTGGGGATCTTTAGCCACTACTCTATGAACGTCTGCACTAAGTCTAGTTTATTCAGTAGCAGAATACTGCACCCCTGTTTGGTTAAACAGCACTCATGTAAGCAAGGTTGATGTGCAGCTTAATAACACCATGCACATTATATCTGGAACAATTTGGTCCACACCTACTTACTGGCTTCCAGTGTTAAGTAACATTCCTCCACCAGAACTTTGCACGGAAAATGCTCTTTTAAGAGAGTACCGCAAAATAGTTCAGAATCCAGAAATGCCAGTAAATTTTAACATAGTTGATTTGAATATTAACAGACTGTGTTCCAGACATCCACTTTTATCCAGTGCCACAATTAGGGGTAATGAAGAGTTCAATCTGCAGGAGGTATGGAGAAGAGAATGGTTGGAAAAAGCACCATAACATTACCAGAATTTTCAATGTGTAACGGAAACACCACCTGGTTTTGATCAACCTTGCAAGATATGGGCTGGCCTTAATAGAATACATACAGGGCATGGTAGATGTGTGGACTTTTTTTGCATAAATGGGGGAAAACTACCATCATCAGCATCTGAGTGCAGGGCATTGTGACAGACTGTGCAACATATTATAGAACAATGTAGCCTTTGAGCATATGAAGGCAATAGTGAAGATTGGTGCAGTTAAATATATAAATTGTTTAGATATTTGTTTGTAAAATAATGTTTAGTTTTTATACAGTTTATATATATTTTCTTTTTGTTGTATGTTGACTCAATGTTTACAAGTGCCATACGCTAAATAAATGTGCTCATGAATTCAAGGCAGTATATGTGGCTCTCCTTTTTATCTTCACAACAGTCTTAAAAGGTAATATATAGGTAGGGGAGGTTTAAATCTGCTCCTAGCCAAGTGTCCCACTTATTGGAGCTTTGTTGCATCCTTCTGGATTGACCAGATTAATTGTGAGAACAAATTCTCTGAATAAGTTGATCAATAGCACAGGTTGCTTCTCTTCCCATGTTTGTAGAGTGAAGCTGTTCTGGTCTCAGAACAATGATTGTAGGCAGAAAACATTCCTTCCTCTCTAAGCTTATGCAGCCACCATTGTAAGGTCCTAAAATATATTATATCATTAATTATGTGATTTGTAGTTGTCATTAGAATCGGCTAGTTGTGACCAAACCATTGCGTAAAGTAAAGTTAGCATAGAGAACTGGTGAAGGATGATGGATCATGTCATTGTGTTCCTTATGCTGTATGCTTGTGTGAAACTGTTAATAAAGATTGCTGCTGGGAGAAGGAGATAGAAAGAGAAGATGGAGAGGAGGGGAGAGAAGACTCCGAAGTACCCAGCTAGCCCCCCTCCCCCCCGAATTCCTTCCCAAACAAGCTGGCCACAATACACCAGATGAAGCAATTCTTCAATTATTAATGCAAATATAACAGTCATGCTCTTGGTATCCTCAAAAAGGCAGCATAAAACTTGCTGATTAGGAACGGGTTGGCCTTAAGCTGCATGAAGAACCTCATTTCACTATCCCAATTCTGCAGACTTGGTTCTTTTGCAGAGATGCCATTGAAAAAAATAAAAAAATCCCCTTCTAGACCGCCCTGTGGGATCTATCACCATGTGGGATCTATCCCCTCTGCATCCCCATCCTCATCATCACTTTTTATTAGTATACCACATTTTCTCAGCCTGAAGGTGACTCAAAGCGGTTAACAACAAAGTGTCCGCAGCACACAACGGCCGAAAAAGCAATACAATAAATGTCAATATACAGAAATAATAAATACATATTAATACAGTAATACAATAATATAACATAATCCATATAATATCAGCAATACAAATGCAATACAAAGTATCAGCAAAACAGTGTATAAAAATATCAATCTAAACAGTCACAGAAAAAACTTCAAAACTTTAGTGTAAGGGACCAAGGACAATGAAACAGCCGAAGGGTTGGCTTAACACAGGTTTATTGCATGATGATCCGGAGGGACATGTGGTAATGGCGGATGAGTAGCTCAATATATACAGCTGGCTATACATTTGAATGTGGCTCGTCGACAGACTATTGGTTGCTGCCTGCGTGACGTCGTAGAAGGTCACGCCCTTCTTGACCAGGTGAAGAGGTGGCGGGGAATCTTCCCGCGCTGCTGAACCAGGTGAATCTGAGCCATGAGAGCTGGACGCTCGCTATTGCCATCTAGTGGTCACTAGCTCGCGTCCCCTTATCAGGTTTACATTGATACAGCTGATGGTTATAATGTTGCACACAGAAAGGTTACATTGTTAACACATGGCAAAGGTACATTGTTAAAGGCACAGCTTTACAGGACACAACATCCCTCCCCCCTAGGATGAGACGAAGTCTCTCAGCCAAGATGGCTTGTTGCCTGTGCGTTTGGGCCGAGAAGAGGGCTGACCCCCCCCCGGGGGCGCTACTGCTTCTTTGTTCCCTGGTCCCTTGTCCTGAAATGGGAGAGGGAGACTTGTTAGTGGCTTGCCGCTGTCTGGCGGCCTTAGGGGAAGGGAAAAACTCCATTGTGGGCAGACCAGGGGCAGTCGGGGCTAACGAAAAACCCCTCTTCTCGCTTGGACGGGTGGGGGACCACTCCGAACCCCCCCCCGGTTCTGAAAATCAAAATCTAACTTAGTAGGGGTATCCGCATTTGTGGGGACATTTCGCGAGATATGTATGGGGTCGGGTTCCTCCTCCTCCTCAGAAAGATCCCCTAGGATATCTACGAGAACATCCCCCTCCCCCCTTGGTGGGGGCCCGCGGTCCCCTTTTCCTCCCCCTTGGGCTGAACGGGTGGGGGAGAACCCTAATGCTGATTTTTTCTCTGTTTGGTCTGTGCCCTGCTCATCGGAGACCCTGCGTCGGAGCTGGTCTGCATGCCGCCTCCACAGGAGCCCTGTACTGGTTTCCACGCGGTACGACACGGGGCCGGTTTGCTCTACCACTACGCCCGGTACCCATGCTGGGCCCGTGCTGGTGTAATTCCTGCAATGCACGGGGGCGCCTATACTGAAACTCTTCGTGGCCTCTAGCCCGATGTTCCTTCCTTTGTCCTCTACCCTCGTGGGGTCTAGCCTAGTAAGGATGGTGGTCAGTTTCCTACGCATTAAGAGCTCTGCGGGGGAGTATCCTGACGCCAAAGGGGTCACCCTGTACCCTAGCAGAAACTGACAGACTTGTAGGTTCAGATCCCCGGGGCCCATGCGCCGCAACGCGTCCTTCGTGGTGCGGACGAGGCGCTCTACTTGGCCATTGGTGGCCGGGTGAAATGGGGCGGAGGTGATGTGCCGAACGGCGTTGATCTCCATGAACGCCCTAAACTCGGAGGATGTGAAGCAACTAGCGTTGTCGCTAATTAATGTGTCGGGTATGCCGAACGTGGAAAAGAGCCTCCGCAAATGCCTAATGGTCTGGGCCGAGGAGGTGCTCGTGACTGGGATAACCTCCAACCACTTGGAGAAGGCGTCCACTACGAGAAGGAACAGGGTGCCCCTGAACGGGCCCGCGAAATCAACGTGCACCCGGGACCACGGCCCCTTAGCTGCGTCCCATTCCCTGTGGGGAAGGCGGGCCTCCTCTGGTCTGGAGCATTGGCAACTTTCACAAGTGCCGACCATGTGCTCGATGTCGGCGTCCAGCTGGGGCCACCAGAAGTAACTCCGGGCCAGCGCCTTGGATCGCACGATGCCGGGGTGGCTGACGTGCAGCAGTTTGAGCACCCGCGGCCGAAGGGAAGTGGGAATCACCACCCGCTGCCCCCACAAGAGGCACCCCCTCTCTAGGGACAGTTCTAGCTTTTTTCTGAAAAATGGTGCGAACTCCTCCGCTGGGGAGGACGCCGGCCACCCTTTCTGCACCCAGGAGCTAACTGCCGCTAACGTCTTGTCCTTCTCTGTTGCTTTGGCAATGTCGGCGGGCACTACGGGGGGCGAATCCAGCACCTCTATCATGAGAACCTGATGGTCCCGCTCCCCCTTGCTCACCTGGCTGGGCGTTAGGGGAAGGGGAGACCTAGATAGAGCGTCCGCATGGCTGATCTCTTTCCCGGGCCGGTAGACCAATGCGTGCTGATACGCATTGAGAAAATGGCCAACCTGAGCATCCTCGGGGACAGGATCTGTGGGGTGGGCTTATCTGCGGTAAAGATGCCTAGCAGGGGCTTGTGGTCCGTTACAATGGTGAAGGGGCGGCCGTACAGAAAATCGTGAAATTTTTTCGTCCCCGCGACTATTGCTAGTGCCTCCCTGTCTGTCTGTGCGTAGTTCCTCTCCGCTTGGGACAGGGACCTGGAGTAAAATGCTATCGGGGCCTCCCTTCCGTTTTCCAACACGTGGCACAGCACCGCCCCCACCCCCACTGGAGATGCATCACAGGTCAGAACTACTGGGCGTTTGGGGTTGAAGTGGGTCAGTATGGCGTCGGACGCCAGGAGGCTTTTTAGCTCACTAAATGCCCTTTCTTGGTCATCGCCCCACTTCCATGCCTGGTCTTTCTTAAGCAGTTTGTGTAGCGGTTCAGCCACCGCTGCCTTCCGGGGGAGGAAGGAGTGGTAAAAGTTGAGCAGCCCTAGGAACGACTGCAGCTCGGGCTTGGAGGTGGGGCGGGGGGCTTTCTTAATGGCTGCCACCTTGGACTTGGATGGTTTTATTCCCTCAGGAGTCACACAAAATCCTAGGAACTCAACCTCGGTTGCGAAGAAGACGCATTTGTCCTTTCCCAGTCTCAGCCCCGCTTTTTCGAATATTGTCAGGACCTTCCCCAACCTCTTGGCCAATTCAACCCGACTCCCCCTTGTTATTAACACGTCATCAAAATAAGGCAACACCCCCTCCAGTCCCTTCAGGAGGCATTCCACGAGTGACTGGAAAATTCCAGGCGCCGAATTCACGCCGAACTGGAGGCGCGTCACCTGGAACGCCCCCTTATGGGTGACTATGGTCTGCGCAGCGGCTGCGGCAGGGGACACTGTAAGCTGCTGGTAGGCCTGTGCTAAGTCGAGCTTAGCGAAACACTTTCCCCCGTGTAACCTGGCCAGCAGATGGCTGACTACCGGCACCGGATATGCATTCGGGCGGATCGCCTTGTTGATGGTGCACTTGTAGTCGGCGCATATGCGGACCTCCCCATTGGCCTTTAGTGCGGTTACAATTGGAGTTTCCCACTCCGCGGAATCAACAGGCACGAGGATTCCCTGGCCCACCAATTTGTCCAGTTCCGCCTCTATCTTGTCCTTAAGTGCGAACGGCACCCTGCGGGGTTTAAGACGAATTGGGCAGACCTCCGGGTCCAGGTCGAATGTCACTGGGGGCCCCTTGAATTTCCCCAGTCCTTTTTTGAAAACTTCGGGGTGCGCCTCGCACACCTCCAGAATTGGATCAGTCCCAACGGCGTGCATCCCAACGGCGTGCACCCCCCCCAATAAACAAACCCAGGGGCTGGAACCATTGAGTCCCGAGGAGGCTGCAATCTCCCCCTTTGAGCACGACTAGGGGAAGGGACGCGGCGTGCTTCTTGAATTTAACCTGAAATTCTCCAACCCCCAACACTGGAATGCTGTTCCCTTGCACGTCCCGTAGTGTGGACATCAATGCTTTGAGCTTGGGTCGCTTGTGGGGGGCAATTCCCAAAAACTCCCTCTGGGAAATGATTGAATATGAGGACCCCGAGTCAATTTCCATCCTAATGGGAACCCCTTGGACTAGTACCTCAACAAAATAGCGGGGGTGTCCTGCAGACACGCTGAACACTGGGGCGTCGTCCTCGCTGCCGTCGGAGATGCGGCCCACGCCGTCCTGCTTCCGCGTGGCCTGGGCGCCGTCCTTGGGTCTCGTTGAGTGGTCTTGTCCTGCGGAACGGTCTGCGGAGCTCCTCCGGGTCTCGCGCTTCTTCCTGCACACCTTGGCGATGTGCCCGCGGCGGCCGCAGTTGTGGCACTCGGCCTTCCGGAACGGGCACTTTACGCGGTCGTGGGCCGCTCCACAGCCGTCGCATCGCCGGCTCTCCTTCCAGACCCTCCGGACGTCCTCGTCGTCGCTGCTCTCTGTGGACGACCTCGAAGTTCGCCGGGCCGCCTGTACCGGAGCCTCTGCCTTGCTCGACTTCGGCCGCCAGTCCTGGAGTTCTTGGACCCCGGCCTTCGTAGCTTCTGCGGCCTGGGCCGCTCTGACGACCTCCTGCAACGTGGGAGGCGGCTCTTGGTTCATTAATGTGCGCTGGGTCTCGGCGTCGTTCAGGCCGCACAGCACACAGTCCCGGAGGGTGATTTCGGCATTCTCCCATTTGCACGGGCCGGCCGCCAGCCGCAGGGCCGCCACGAATGCGGCGACCGTCTCCCCGGGCGCTTGGACTCGCCTCCAGAACGGACTCCGAGCGGGAAACATCGCTGTGGTGGGCCGGACGTGCTCACGCAGCATCTGCATGAGTTCCTTGGCCTTGAATTCGCTCACCCTCCTTGGTGCAATCAGGTCCACCAAGGTCCTTTTGGTTTCTTGTCCGAGCATCCTGGTGAAGATGGCCCTTTTCTTTGCCTCTTCCGTGACTTCGGACTCGATCAGTGCTGCCTGGAAGTCCATCTTGAAGATCTCCCAGTCGCCCGGTTTCCTGATTTCGAAACCGGTGCATGTCTTGGTCCCGTGGGCTGCCATATCCCACCTTCATCGCCAATTTAGTGTAAGGGACCAAGGACAATGAAACAGCCGAAGGGTTGGCTTAACACAGGTTTATTGCATGATGATCCGGAGGGACATGTGGTAATGGCGGATGAGTAGCTCAATATATACAGCTGGCTATACATTTGAATGTGGCTCGTCGACAGACTATTGGTTGCTGCCTGCGTGACGTCGTAGAAGGTCACGCCCTTCTTGACCAGGTGAAGAGGTGGCGGGGAATCTTCCCGCGCTGCTGAACCAGGTGAATCTGAGCCATGAGAGCTGGACGCTCGCTATTGCCATCTAGTGGTCACTAGCTCGCGTCCCCTTATCAGGTTTACATTGATACAGCTGATGGTTATAATGTTGCACACAGAAAGGTTACATTGTTAACACATGGCAAAGGTACATTGTTAAAGGCACAGCTTTACAGGACACAACAAAAACACAACCTCACCAGGGGGAAAGGCGACGGGTGCAGCTGCTTCCCATCCCAGGGCCGATGGTGTGGGCTCCGGGAGAGGCTTGCAAAATCTGGTTGCTGCAGCTGCTGCGGAGGCTCTGGCGCCTTTTCAGCTCCCCACCCAGATTGGGCCAGGGGGAGGGGTGACGGGCACAGCTGCCTCCCATCCTGGGGCCGATGGCATGGGCCCCAAAATACAGAAGCAGCACATTGTTGCAGTCCAATAAAAATTGCATCCTTATGGTCCCTACAGAGCCCAAGGCTCAACGCTCTCACCGGGCCGGAAAAGAAAAGACTGGGGGAAGTAGCTCATGGCGGCAGCGTTGGGGACAAGGCGGGCTGGTATTTATGGCTGGTGTCTTGGCCCCAGCTGCTCCCACTCCCCCGGCTGGCAATACCGGGGGAAGGAGCTCACGGCAGCAGGGATGAGGTGGGCTGGTCTTTATGGCCGGCATCTCGGCCCACGCTGCTCCCCCTCCCCCCGGCTGGCAATACCAGGGGAAGGAGCTCACAGCAGTGATCCTCCAGCATCAATTCATGAGGAGCCAATTCAGCCACCTCCTGCCACTCCCCCTGCTCCAGGATTAGGCATTTCACAGCTTAATGTCACTGTCATGATTCCATGGCAAGATGACATTTTTTAATGTTATTAATCATAGTTTCATGTATGTTATCATGTAGAGATGTTATGTAGTTAATTTTGTTTAATTCTGATTAAGTACACTTAGCCTAAGTGCACCCATTTTGTAAGCATCTTTCCACCATTTTCTAGAAGGTTTAACATACCTGCCTTGTGGCCTGTTTTCAAGGCCATCCCTAGGGAAAGAACCTTGAACGTGTTCTCTCTCATGGACTTAGATGAAGAACACTGATAAGATCACATCTGTGTTTTTGAAGTCCAAACAGTAGCTGTCATTTTGACAAGTCAATTAGCACTGGTTATCTACCTTTTCCCATCAAAAAAGGTATATAAACAGAAGCTTAATTCAATTAAGGGAGTTTTCTTTCTGTAGAGAGATAAGCACACTTCCATGCATTCGATATACTTTCCTACCATTGAGGAAGCTATCGAACCCATCTTTCTTGGGTATACAGCATATGGAACACAAGCATATGGAACACAGCTGCTGGGAGAAGGAGATAGAGAGAGAAGATGGAGAGGAGGGGAGAGAAGACTCCGAAGTATCCAGCTAGCCCCCCAAAAATCTTGTCTCATCATTCTGTTGGTCAGAATCCCATGTAGTAGGTTGCTACAGAGCTTAAAAGGGGGAGGGGAAAACTCTCCATTGGTATAAATGAAGTCTCTCTCTCTCTCTGTCTCTCTCTCTGTGTGCGTGTGCTCCAACACTTTTCTCCCAGGGCTGAGTCCCATGGAAGCTACTGTTTGTGAATTGATGGGTAACAATCCAGAGCAGGCAAACCTCCTATATATGCATGTTATTAACATAATATGGAGCAAGGCCATGCGTGCTTACTTGTAAATAAAAATGAAAGTAAAGCTGTCTACATACTGTGCAGTTAATGTACCACATAGTAAACACCGGAGAATAGGAACACTAGTTTTTGGAACTTCCTATCTGAGGTTGAGAGATATGGCATAGGGTATTGCTTTAAAGGAGGCATTTGGATGATTTGATCAACAATGCTTAATGTGTATGTTTACAAATAAACTCAAACGTTACAGAAAGCTGTTAAAAATAAGTGGTTCTCAAACCCGAGACTCCAGATACTGTTGTTGCAGGGCTGATAAGGTGAGATTCTGACAACATATTCCAGCAACCTTCAAGGATATAAGTTTGCTATCCACTTATGATCTCATTTTGCCTTCAGAGGAAGCCAAATTCTATTTTTATGCTATTTCACATTGCAGTGTATCTGAAAATGACTGCAGTGGTGTTTTATTTATTGAAGGAATTCTGCAGCGATGAAAAAGTAGAGTTGTCATATTCTTTTACTCCAAATCTGAGTACACTACTTAGCACATTATGCAAATCAGATAACTTGATTTGCATAATATGCAAATTATGATTATTTTGAAACTAGGCCCTTAATTTCTGCATAGTTTTTCTATTAACGTGCTTCAGCCTTGGAATCATTTATGGAATAATCACTGAACTGAAAGAGCCAATGTAATGTCTGGCTATGAGTGCTAGACTTAGAGAGACCCAAGTTTAAATCCCAGCTCAATCACAAGGCTTACTTGGTGTTTGTGGGACAACCAAGATCTCTGAGCTAATCTCCGAGGAGATTAGAGCCATGAAAAATCATTGTATATATGGCTAGTGCATATGAATAAAGAACAAATGTCATTTTGCCACATATGGAGTGCTGGTGATATTCTCATGAAATGACTGTTATGTTTTGTCATCACTTTTTGCTAATGGCAAAATATCCCTCTAGAGACCCATGGTAATACTAGAGAACTTCTTACACATAACACATTGTCATTTAATTTCTAGAGGGAAATGCAGGATAAAATGAGGACAATCTGCAGAAATCAGAAAATAATAATAATACAATTTCCTTCAAGTGTAGGTACGATATTTGCCCTATAACTAGAAAATATCCTAGCTTTACTTTTTTTGCTATGTTCAACTTTTCCCACAGATACATGTGTGCACGGACATGCACACTCACATGAGCATGCATGCACATGCACACGCACACACAGAGCAAAGCAAATGACAGTCTAATGTGGCAATACTCAGATTTTGCTTCTACTCCTCTAAACAAATTCTTCGTAAAAACCCTAACTCGTAGAAACCCTAAATTCTTCGTAAAAACCCAAACTACAAGCCCCAGCGTCCTGTGCACCATGAGCGCGCAAAACGCTGAGGAAGCTGGCGTGCGAAAAATAAAAAAGGCAGGCCACGGAACCCCACCCCCCACTTCCGCATACAGCGGTGATGGGATTCCCGTGGTCTGGCCACCCAGGCCGGCCAATGGAAATACCCCCACCCCAATGCCGCATCAAGTGGCGATGGGATTTCCATGGTGTGGCCACCCAGGCCGGCCCACAGAAATACCCCCACCCCAATGCCACACGTAAGCGGCGATGCAATTTCCGTGGGCCAGCCACCCAGGCCAGCCCACGGAAATACCTCCACCCCAATGCCACATCAAGCGGCAATGGGATTCCCGTGGTCCGGCCACCAAGGCTGGCCCACGGAAATACCCCCACGCCAATGCCGCATCAAGCGGCTATGCAATTTCCATGGTTCGGCCACCCAGGCCGGCCCATGGAAATACCACCACCCCAATGCCGCATCAAGCGGCGATGGTATTTCCATGGTCCAGCCACCGAGACTGGCAAATGGAAATACACCCACCCCCAAAACAAAACAACACAATCCAAAAACATTCAAAAGTAATCAAAACCAAAAATAACAAACAGAAAAAGTAAACACAAAACATCCAAAAACAAACAAGAAAAAACACACAGAACCCCCCCCAAAAAACCCAACCCCCCCAATTTTTTTTTTAAAACCAGAGACCTTACCAGGAGACGTCCTCACTCCATGACGACCAGAACTAAACTGAGGAAAGAAAGAGACTACTTACCGGAAGAAGAAGCAACACCCAGAGGACAGTAGAGAAAAATAGTAAATTAAAAGAAAAGCTCACCAGCCCCACCCAGAGGCCACAAGAGAAAAAACATTCAAAAATATTTACAATAATTACAAAGAATTCACAATTAATGAAATAAGTTTTCAAAACATTCAAAATTATTCACAATAATCACAAAGAATTCAAAAAAATAAGTTTTCACTAAAAAAAAGAAACAAACATCTAAACACATTATAGAAACATTGATTTTTAAAAAACATATTCTTACACATTTTTAAAATTATTATCCAAGGTACAACTATTTAAAAAAATTCACATAGTAACACATTATTTGGTTAAATACAATAATTATAAAAAATTATATCATTCTTTCCTCAAACCAAAAACCAAAAAAAAAATGATCACAGTTTATAACAGCCCATGCGTAAAAATAAAAATTTAAAAAACCACAATTAAGAACTAACCTCATTTGCATAAACATAAAACAAAATCCTTCCAAAACCATTTTAAACAGCCCGGCACTGCCAGGCAAAATCTGCTAGTGGTGATAAAAATGGCACCTGATGTTTCAGAAAGCCAGTAGAATCAGAGACTCATAGGGCTGTTGCTTCGTTTAGTAAGCCATTAGAATAGGCACACAGAGGCTCCATAAGTTCAGTTGATTTAATGGGCCCACTCTCGTTTAACTTATTACACCAACTTTGATACAAGTTTGAGAGTGGTCTCATATCTAGTCTTGTTGTCAACTTTAACAGCCATGAAAATGCAAACAGAAGGTTGGAGCACTTCTCATCTTCCCAAGTCAAAGTTCCCCAAGCCAGCCAAATTATTGTGGTTAATACAATCAGAATCCCATAAGGCAATGGTGGGTGCCATTTTTTTTTACTACGACACTGTGGGTGTGGTATGGTGGGCGTGGCCAGGGGGGAAGCCCTGCATTGCACCCGAATTAGGACTACTTTATTTCAAAGCTTGGGTGGGTGGTGCCAGCCAGAATTTCTGCTACTGGTTCTGGCGAACTGGTGCGAAACTGCTGATGCCCACCACTGCCATAAGGGCCTATGTCTATCCCTTTTTTTTTTTGGTCAGTAATGAACAATTTGCTATCTTTTCACATAACACTCACAATCCTCTCTAATTC
The DNA here is from genome assembly GCA_035047305.1 of Bradypodion pumilum. Lineage (NCBI taxonomy): Eukaryota > Metazoa > Chordata > Lepidosauria > Squamata > Chamaeleonidae > Bradypodion > Bradypodion pumilum. The sequence continues at coordinate 172,811,215 of JAWDJD010000001.1, read as the reverse complement.
TGTCTCATCCTCCCTCATTCTACCTAACAGTAGGAACAGGCTTCTGTTCCCACAGTCCATCATCTGGAAACTGGAGGCAGGTCAGAGGCTAGGTCTCACATTGGCTTTGTTCACACTTGTCTTTCAGAACATGAAGTCTGGCAATAATCACACACCTCAAAACTTTCAGATGAAAAATAAGAATGAACAAAGGGAGTGTTTCCCCTTCAAGCACTGGCTGACTTCCATCTTATGCTGCCATCTTTATACCTGTAGGAAAGGATTTTCACACAGTAAACCAGTATGCCCAGTACAGAAATATTTTCTGGCATAATAGTCCAAGCTTGGTTTTTTTATCACTTTGAATGAACTATTTCACTACAAGAACATAAGCCTTTTTCTGGTAACAAGTGTGGACAAAAGATGGGCAAATGTTGTTGAATTATAACACTTATTGCAGGCCCACCCCCCACAAAAGGACTCGGACACCAGTATAAGTGGATAACGGCATTGGGCCACATTTATTGATTCATGCCCTAGTCCGAATTATAAATTTCGATTGGTACTCAACCAATTATAATTCTTAAGGCAAGCAGGCCGCAGTAACACTGGTAAGGTTCCTCCCAAAATTGCCAACGGCAATTGGCTACAATGTATCCATTTGTATCAATTTGTTTGTTTACAACAAACAAATTGTTGACCATAGTCAATAAACTAACTACTGACCCCACCCTCTGACGCGTATCCGTAAAATAACGGGGTGATGCATGCTGCCTAGCTCTTGCCATCACCCCATTGCCTGGTTCGTCATTGACCGGACAACGTTAACCAACTTGTGCCTATCTAGTGTTGGCCAGTCAATTGCGAACCTGCCGGATACCTGTGGGTCATAAATATTTACCTTACCAGTGCTACCCGCCCATGTGACCAAAGTCAACAGCAAATAAACCCCTGTATCAAACCATAGCAACAGTGTGGGATGGGCAAAAAAGCCAGAACCCAAGAGCCAATTGTAGGTTCCAGCCAAAAATTCCCACCCGGCCCCGAAGCGACCAAAATATCACACTGTTTACTAGGGAGGGGGTGGAGGGAAAAACTTCTCCTCTCCGTCGCTTTCGCAAAATGGCAGCTCGGCTGCCTCATGGCCACCCCTTTTAAAGAGGGCCGGCCACGCCCCCTAACTACCCGGATGTCCAAGTCCGGTGGGGGGGCCCGCAAAGAGCGCGGCGGCCATGTTGGCGCCGCGCTTGCATTGCAGGCCCACCCCCCAAAAAAGGACTTGGACACCAGTATAAGTGGATAACGGCATTGGGCCACATTTATTGATTCATGCCCTAGTCCGAATTATAAATTTCGATTGGTACTCAACCAATTATAATTTTAAGGCAAGCAGGCCGCAGTAACACTGGTAAGGTTCCTCCCAAAATTGCCAACGGCAATTGGCTACAATGTATCCATTTGTATCAATTTGTTTGTTTACAACAAACAAATTGTTGACCGTAGTCAATAAACTAACTACTGACCCCACCCTCTGACGCGTATCCATAAAATAACGGGGTGATGCATGCTGCCTAGCTCTTGCCATCACCCCATTGCCTGGTTCGTCGTTGACCGGACAACGTTAACCAACTTGTGCCTATCTAGTGTTGTCCAGTCAATTGCGAACCTGCCGGATACCTGTGGGTCATAAATATTTACCTTACCAGTGCTACCCGCCACACGGGGAGGCATCCATGATGACTCACCGCCCCCCAAGACCGTCAGCTCGGTCGCCAGGCCTGCTTGCATCACACTCAGAACGAGGTACATACCTCTGACCGACAGGTGGACCCCTTCTCCTGCCTACCAGCAAAATTTGTTTGTAAGCCGATCATCCGGACTCCGATGGCCGTCTCACAGCCATGCTCAGAACGGGCCGGAGCCACAGCCCCGTCCACTGACTGCCGGAACAGTCCGAACTAGGGAGATCCGCGTCTCCCCTAAATTGGTGTCTCGGCACGATGTTAGACCATAGCGACCGTATGTAAGCCATACATGATACAAAATGCCAGGTCACAGCCCCTCGACAATTTAATAACAGCAGTGATCCGTATAAGACCGCTGCCGCCGAGGCGCCTGTAAAACATCGGGCGGTCCAGCATCCCTGTCAGACAGCAAGAATGGCCACAGTTCCCGCCCCCATGTGCCGCACATACCATACCATAGCAGACGTGCGGATGCACACAGCCCAGCCGGGGTCCACTCTCTGTCGCTGCAGCATATACTGCTGCCCAGTGTACATAGCTGTGGCCCACCAGCCCCCTGCCACCGGTGTGCTGAGACCCCTAGGATCTGTAAAAGAGGAGAAAAAGGTGAAGGACATAACTAGGTACTCATACAGTGAGGGGACGTACATATCTGAAATTGCGCGTAGACGCCTATCCACCTCCGAGTACCCCAAACGTAGCCGCGATCAACGTGACGCCTATCTTAAGTAAATGGTGCCAAAACGGGCACCACACCGCGAAACGCGGCACCGGTCACCCTCAGGGACTGTACTAAGGTAAGGGTAGACCCAACCCAGTGGCAGAAAACAGGCTGGGGCACGCAGCAGGCACTGTCGAAAATTCAGGTAGGGCACCAACCGGACAGATGTCTCAAAAACTTAGTAGCAGTATACACCACTGCCTGCACCGTGCTGAATAACCCGTGAGGACCGCATCCCCACTCGAGCCCACTCATGTGTGACAGAGACATCTCCGAGTTCCAGTGCCCTACGAGACACATCCGCCTTACACCGTTGGCACCAACTCTGGCACCCACTCACTGATGCAGAGCGCACCAAAAAAGGCTACCGTGGTAGCTGCGTGGCCAAGAGCCACCTCACACCTATCTGTACATAAGCAATGCCAGCCTCGTGCAAGGTGGGTAGAAACTCTGGGAACAGGGGTAACGCGCGTAAGGGCGGCGGACACGTTCCCGTGTCCACCCCTCCCAAACACGACGCCTGAATGCAGAGTGATACGCCTTACGCGTGCGAGGTTCCAACGACATGTCCGGTTCCCCTCTCCTTGCCAAACGTCCAACCCTCAGCCAAAAGTGGCGAGTGGAATCCCACTGCTTCCAGAGTATGGCACGGAACCAGGTGATCTGCGGTGGTGGAGAGCAGCAGAATGTCATTATAAATACCCATAACATGTCTGGCCTAGAACAGCACATTAGGCGTAGGCTTCTCAAGAGAATAGACGGACTAATGTCATGACCTTGGGGGATTTGCATGTCTGGGTGTCAACAATGTTCACTACTGCCGCATTGTCACACCGAAATTGGACCACTGAGTAGGCCCACCCCTTGCACCATAGCATCAGTGCTCTCCAAATGGGAAAAACGCAAGGCAGGTAAGATCGCAGGGCGATCCTTGCACCCACCCTCGGAGTAAACCCCATCAGTCCGGGAGCCGGAGGTATCTGACCGTACTAGATATCTAGGGCAGACCACTAGGTCTGACCTCCCATAAGATACCCATCTAAATCCCAGAGTAATTTGAGCCAGAGCAAACCCATTAAGGGGGGGGCAATGAATTAACTACAATTCCCAAGGGCACACTCGATGTTTGGCAATCAATGCCAAAATTGCCATGGACATCCAAGCCACCGTATCACCGGTTAACCTGGATGCCCGCGTGACAGCATCGAGGCAAAATTGTGATGTTAGAACATGGGACCTTGGTCTATTCAGGCACCAAGGGGACACCCAGTTCCCACCTGAGTGTCTGAATCGTGATGAGGAGACACGTACACGTGTCCAAGCCCCGTTTAACCCCGGACCCAAAAGTCGTCGAGGTAATGGGCTGGAGACCGAGACCCCAACCTGTGAGCAAATGCCCACTGAGTGAAAGTCCCACCTCGGTCGGGTGCTGAACCTGAATTAACGCATTCAGAAAGGGATCGGCGTTATCTAATTAAAATTCCCCTCAAAACCTAAAAACCCGATAGGTCTAAATCATGGGGTGTACTGGCAAAAAGCTGGAAGCCGAGTGCATATCACACTGTGCCAAAACAGCACCAGAATTGCGTGAGCACGCCACCCATAGTAGCCGAGGCAACTACGAGTACCTGACCGAACAAGGTCATCAGGAAGGTCATCCCTGAACGGAACACCCACAGGGTGAGCTGAATGAAGGATTATATTACATTCACCCTTTTTCTAGCTCAGTATGAGCTTCATGGGGGATACCTTCAACTAAGGAAAGGTGGTTCCAAGAAGGGCCCCCGCTACTCTCATGGCCCCCAACTTCCATAACTGTGGACCGTGGAGTCCCCTCCCCGTTACCCTGGAAGGGAACCAGATTAGTAGCATCCTGGGGCCCCCAACACCCCCGAATGGATACAAAAGCCCCATTGAAAACCCTCCAGCAGGTCTCCCGCCCCATCCCGTCTTGGATGAACTGAGTGACATCCCTCCAGGCTGACTATAATTGGGGCGGGGGGGGGGCTCATGACAAAGTTAGTTACTTCAGATGGAGCTCTGTTCGCCCCTGTGCACCCCCACCTCTGCCCCGCAACCCACCAACCCGCGGGCACGCGGAGGCGGCGTGAGGGCCAGCACAAAAAAGGGGGCACTAAGTCGGTAACGACCGTGGTGCTTAGTACACACATCGTCAGCTGAGCAGGCCAAACACAGTAGGCGGGTCGGAACCCCCCGCCCGACCCGTTTGCGTGGAGCCAGTGTCTGAACAGACCGCTGCTCAGCAAATCACCATGGTACCCATCACCAGGCACCAGTCCCGTGGGAATGATGTACACGAGCCACTTGCTGACAGGACTCATCCCACCTCCCCTCGGGATATAGAGCCACCCTCGTCCACATTCCTCACCATGAGCCAACCGTCATGGGCCCATCCGATCGACATCAGGATGGCCCAAACAGGTCGAGCCCTGCGGCATACCACAATACGCACAAGGTATGCCGACAACCAGTTGGCCCCAAGGTGCGCGGTGGCTAATGACGATGGGACATCTCTTTGTCTCATCCGTCCTGTCCTTCTCTCACCTCCCAGTGGGCTCGCAGTTCAAAAGGGGGAATATCCACATGTCCCCCTTCGACCTTTACCCCTCATGGCCTGCGGCCAATAATCAACCGGGGCAAGTAATAGCCGTCCATCGGCAAAGCCCTTGACAGCACGTTCTGTATAAAGGGGGCCTACGCAGCAGGGTCTAGACAGCCCCTGCGATGCACAGCACTGTCCCGGGGGAGGACACCTCAGTGCGTGGTGGCTCACTACAGTGGGACCACACAATGTCTCTGTCCCCCTGTCCATACCTCCTATCCTTATGGATCTCAGTTCCTAGTGAGAACATATCCACGTACTCCCCCCCACCAAATCTTTTCCTTCATGACCTGGGTCAGATGATCACTGGGGGGCCATGAATAACCTGACGTCGGCAATGCCATTGCCGGTACATGATGTACACAGGGCAGACACAGCGGGTCCTGGACAGCCCCTGTGACGCCACGTACTGCCCAAGTGGCAGAAACCCCCACCCCCAACGTCGTGCCTGAATGCAACCAAGGGGAACTGGGATAGGATGGCAAGTGATGCCCACCAGCCTCAAATTGGCGAGGCAAAGAGCACTGAACCCCACCGCTGGAAATGGACTGTGAGTGTGTGCATTCAACTTGAACCTAATACTCACTAGTTGCACCCCCGTGGGCCGCCCCCACTGGGGGTTCCGGCCCACGGTGGGCGTCGGAGCTCGCGACCAAAATCGAGCTCTGTGGCGACCTCCAACGCACTCCAGCCGCAGTTCTGGACAAACGGGGAGCTGCGAGACAGCGGCGGGCACGGGCCGGAGTGTCACGAGAAGCTCGACCCAGCTGGCCGCCAGTAGCATAGTGGCAGCAGTCGAAGTAGCCGGCAGACACAAAGGGGCTCCGTAGTTAGGGAAGGGGCCCCCCACCAACCGGTTAGCTAAGGATGCCCCCTGCACAGCCAAACGTGCTATCCAGGCATCCCCTGCCATGAAAACCCCTAGAAGGTGGGCCAGGTGGGCCGGATGGGCCAGGTGGGTCGGACGGCCCGCTAGGTATTGGGCCAGAGGCCCTAATCTGAGAGCTTGGGCCAAAATAGGGCCATGCCAAAAACTCTGGCCCCTAATGGGGTAAAACGTGCTGTGAGCCAGCACCAAGCCCTTCCCCCGATCGTTCCGGCCCATGGCCGGCAGCCGTGGGCCGAGGGCCGGATCCTCTCAAGGGCCGGCCTGGGGCTGAGAACAGGAGCTCATCCTGTCCTGCAGTACACAGGAAGCGAAACCACTGACCTTCCACTACCCAGTCAGTGTCTCAGTCACTTAACACTCCGTGTCTTAGCCACTTGAGCCACCGCGATCCCCCTACGAGCAAGAAAACACCATGGGGAATCAAACTCCCAGCCTCTGGCTTTGCAGCCCGATTCCTAAACCACTGAGCTATCCAGCAGTTCTGCTCGGTTACAGGCAAAAAGGAAACAAATAGGAGCGAAATCGAGCCTCTTGCAAAGAGGCAAGCCAAGGTAAAAAGCCTCGACAGAGGCTGACAGAGGGGGAAGCGACGGAGCAAATTTCTCCACCCCGTTGCTTCAAAAGGAATCGAGCCTCTAGGGGCGAGAAGCAAACAAAGCCTCTAACAGAGGCTAGCAAAATCAAGCCTCTTAAACGAAGCCTCGAACAGAGGAAAGAGGTGAAAAGGGGGAGAGAGCGATGGAAAAAACCTCTCCTCTCCGTCGCTTTCGCAAAATGGCAGCTCGGCTGCCTCGTGGCCACCCCTTTTAAAGAGGGCTGGCGACGCCCCCTAACTACCCGGATGTCCAAGTCCGGTGGGGGGGGGCCCGCAAAGAGCGCGGCGGCCATGTTGGCACCGCGCTTGCATTATCCTTCAGTAATTGGCTATGCTGGCTATGGTTGAGGGAGTTTCAGTCCCACTACATCTGAGGGGCCACAAACTACCCACCCTTGTCTTCTAATAAGACTAGCATTTTTTTTGCCTGGCCCTGCAGGGCAGGTATAAATTTAGTTGGTGGTTGGGGTGGCTTTGGGGTGTGCGTGCACACACAGACAGGGGGGAAGAGTGGGGGAAGAGAGAGAGAGATTTATGGATTTTGCAACATTCTATATCAGATTCCCATAGATCTTGTTTGTCATTGAATTTTGCCTTACATTTCAAGTTTTCTAAGCATGCTGGTTTCTAGCTAAACACTCTGTACCCAAATATTAGCATGCTTTCTCTAGAGTTAGATTTAACTGTCTCCCTTCAGCAGTATTACAATGGTGCTATGTAGGATTCTATATGAAGACTGGCTTCTAGGTCCAAAAGAAATAGCTAGTTTTGACATTTGAAGCTCTTTTTAAGTTGGCACCTCCATAGCAGAGGACTCACCTCATCCTTCCTGCACCCACAAAATCCCTAAGGCTGTTGTCTGAGGTCTTTCTGCAAGTGCTCAGAGAGAAGGAGATGTCCACAGAGGTTTTTCCTCAGTAATGGCAATAATTCAGATTCAGATAAGTAGGAATGACTTACTGAATTTAATGATGGATATAACATTGCGGAGCTTTGAAATTCTGTTAAAATCCTCTTTAGTTGCACAATAGATGGTGAGACTGACAGAAGATAATGGCTACAAGTCTCCCAGAGCCCACCACTTTCTCATTAACTGGCACTCAAGGGCTCAATAACTTACTCTGAGAATTGATCGGAGGAAGAATATTTTTAAAAACTTACAGTTACTTGGAATTATAGATATGTGCATGCTGCTTTGTTTACTGCATGTGTGCTAACAACCAAACAACCAAACAGATCATCAGCAAATAAATAAATAAATAAATAAAATCAACTGAAAAAAGAGAACAAAAGAATACAGAACAGAAAGAGGCTGGCCTCTCTTTGAAATCAGAGCCAAGAAGGAACATTTGGTTACTGCTGGATACACCGCAACCCTAGTCCAGAAAAGTCCCTCCCAGTCACTCCAACTATAGGCAGTATGTGAGATTGCAAAAAAAAAAACTACACATCTTCCAACATTCCAAAGTCACTGCCATAAGATTTTATACATTGAATGGTGCTCATGAATTGTGCTTATGTTTCCCTCTATCTCGCAGTTCAGTCTTGTTTATTTTACATTCTAATTTGAATGCTCCTTTGCTGGATTCCCACAGGAAATTGAGTTTTATTTGACTTTCTCTCCTTTTTAAGGAAACTATAAGCTAACATCATCCTGACACATCAAACATAATGTCACAGAAATAAACCTCCGTTCACCTTCCTTGACAATTTAATATCATTCTCTCTGCTTCTCTTTCTTCCCTTGCCAGAAGAGTATAGCCCCTTCAATGACCTTCCTGTTGAATTCAGTAGAACTGAACTCATTTCTTGATACATTTATTTAAAAATGCACACACACACCACTTCTCTGTGAATATATAAGATGGTTTCCACAACTGATGGAACCTGATGGGCCAGTTACTTTAATTGGTCTTCTTTTGGATACTTTTTTGTTTTTGATTTAACTGTTGTAAGCCGCCCTGAGTCGGCCCTGGTCGAGTAGGGTGGGGTATAAATCGAATAAAATAAATAAATAAATAAATAAATAAATAAATAAATAAATAATAAATACTTTTGTACTTTTATTGTACTAATGATAATGATACATTCACACAGAAAAATGAAGGGTAGTTTTAAAATATCCTAAAACCAACCAACCAACTAACAAATCTTGATCTTGGGGTGCTCTGGAACTTGTGCTGACCAGTAAACCAAGTGTAAACTCCAAATTCTGTAATATGCTGGATTTGAATATTTATTTATTTATTTATTTATTTCAATTTTTATGCCGCCCACTCAGGTAAAAACCCAACTTAGGGCGGCGTACAACAGTTAAAAACATAAAAACATGTTAAAACACCATTATCCTCTCATCCATCCACCCTCATTACTCCCACCCCATTTAAAACTAAACTAAAAGCTAAGAAGGAGGGGGGGGATGCAAAGACACAGAAGGAGGACACAACTGGACTTGTTGGGGATGAGCCTGCAGGCTGGGGCTGTATTCCCATTAGGGCCCCACACCTGCCCCGCCAGCCAGGTCTTCAAACCTTTCCTGAAAGGCAGCAATTCTGTCTGGAGCCTCAACTCTGTTGGCAGGAGGTCCCATAGGGCTGGAGCGGACATGGAGAAGGCCCTCCTCCATGTGCCAGAGAGGTGAGCCCCTCTAGCTGAAGACACAACTAGGGAGCCCTTCTGGTCCGCTCTGGTTGGAGGGGCAGACACTCTTGGGATGATGTGGTCTCTCAGGTAACCTGGCCCACTGCCATATAGGGCTTTAAAGGTCAAAACCAGCACCTTGAATTGCACCCGGAGGCAAACTGGCAACCAGTGCAGCTCCCGGAGTAGTGGGAAGGCGCGGGCATAATGCCCACACCCCATCACCACCCGGGCAGCTGCATTCTGCACCAGCTGTAGCCTCTGAATGGTCATCAAGGGCAGCCCCATGTAGAGTGCATTGCAGTAATCTTATCTGGAGGTGACCAGAGCATGAGTGACCATGATCAAGGAGTCCCAGTCCAGGAGCAGGTGCAACTGGCAAATTACTCTAAGTTGAGCAAAAGCCCTCCTGGCCACAGCCGCCACCTGCTCTTCCAGCAGCAGCTGTGAATCCAAGAGGACCCCCAAGTTGCACACCGGGTCTGTCTGGGGCAGAACTGCCCCATCCAAGACCAGAGATCGTAACTCTCTGGATAACCCCGGACCCCCAACCCATAGCCACTCAGTCTTGCTAGGGTTCAGCTGAAGCCTGTTGCCCCCCATCCAGACCCCAATTGCCTCCAGGCATTCGGACAGGACTTTAACCGCATCACTGGGGTCCCTATGGGCCGAGATGTACACCTGAGTGTCATCCGCATACTGATGGTATTCCCTATGGGAATGGATGATCTTGCCCAGCGGCTTCATGTAGATGTTAAATAGGAGAGGAGAGAGCACCAAGCCCTGCAGCACCCCATATTTAAGGGGCCTATGACTAGATTTCTCCCTCTCCAACTATACCGACTGGGTATTGCCCTCCAGAAATGAGGAAAACCAGGACAATACTGTGCCCTGGATCCCCAATCCTTTGAACCATTCCAGAAGGATACCGTGGTTGTCAGTATCGAAGGCCGCTTAAAGGTCAAGGAGAGCAAGGATGGTTGGATGACTGCCATCCTGCTCTCGCTTGAGATCATCCACCAGCGCGACCAATGCCGTCTCTGTACCATGTCCGTGCCTGAATCCTGATTGAAAGGGGTCCAGATAATCCACTTCCTCCAGAGCCCCCTGCAGCTGGCACGCCACTGCCTTCTCCAATACCTTCCCCAAAAAGGGGAGATTGGAGACTGGCCTGTAGTTGGTTAGGACAGCTTGGTCAAGGGTCAGTTTCTTCAGGAGGGGGTGCACCAAAGCATGTTTTAACGGTGTAGGAAACACCCACAAAGATGCATTTATTATAGCCCAGACCCAGCCTCCTGTCACCACCTTAGACACTTTCACTAACCAGGAGGGACAGGGATCCAAAGGACATGTAGTGGCCTGCACTGCTGCAAGGAGCCTGTCCACTTCATCAGGGGCAACCGGGTCAAACCGATCCTAGATCACACAACAAAGCTGTGCTCAAGCCCCCCCCCCAGACCTTCACTGCCCATGCCAGGATTAAGTCCCGAGCGAATCCCATCGATTTTCTCCACCAGATGGTCTGCAAAGTCCTCAGCCAAACCCTGCCAACTGAGCACCGGCCCCTCCCTGCCCAGGAGGGACCTGGTCACCCAAAACAGGGTGGCTGGATGATTATTGGTGGAGGCAATAAGGGTGGTGAAGTATTGCTGCCTAACCACCCCCATCGCCACTAGATAGGCCCTAATAGCAGCTCTAGCTAGTGTCCAATCGGAACTGGTCTGGGTTTTTGCCCAGCGGCACTCTAGGCATCTCTTGGCCCGTTTGAGCTCCCGCAGTTCATCAGTGAACCACGGGGATGGCTTAACCCCCCAGGCTCGGAGAGGCCGCAGTGGCGCGATTTCATCCAAGGCCGCTGTCGCCATCCTATTTCATAGGTTGACAAGTGCCTCAGCTGATCCTGAGGAAAAAACCCCAGCTCCTATGAAGTTTAAACCCTGTTTTGTATCTCTGTGTGGATCAGGGCTTGAATGTGCAGCTATTTGTCTAAAGCGGAGCTTCCAGAATCCTCTAGCCAGCTACCTGCAAGATTATAGGAGTTGTAGTCCCTCAAAAACTCTGACAAATGCTTCTCCCATCTAACACTTTTATTTCTGACAATGATCACTGATATGTTTGTAAGAAACCCACAATAAGCAAATGAGACCTTCGTTTGCTATTGTTCCCAGCTTGGTATCCATAGACATATTGCATCTTATACTTCATCTTATAATGCATAGCAATTGTTACTAGGAGCAGTTATGTATGCTAGGTCCAATATTCTGATGAAGGTATAATATATACTCAGCAATTGCTGAGAATGTAGCCATAAAGGGGTGTCTCTGCTTTTTATACTTTTAGTTCCTAGCAGCCAATATTCAGTCAGGGGAGGATTAATTATATCTTGGGTACCTCTAACTCAGTTTTTGCAGAGAACTGTTGAGACACTCAGTTAATTTATAAAAATGTTTGTAATCCTTAGAGGGAGACCCTGTATGCACTATACATATGAATAATCACTGGCATTCTTCCAATGCGATTTTTTTCAAAACAAGCACAGGCATTTCTATAAATCTGAAGTATTAATGTTTGCAATTATGACTGCTAAGAGCTGGTTATTAACTTTAATTTGATAAATGTTTTGCATGGCAAATGGAATGCTTCTATCTGGGCTAAACACTGCTAGTAAAGGTAAAAGTACAGGTTTCCCTTGCTCGAAAGCCAGTCGTATCTGACTCTAGGGTTCAGTGTTCATCTCTGTTACAAAGCTGAAGAGCCAGCGCTGTCTGCTTCTGCAGACATTTTCATGGTAATGTGGCAGGCATGACTAGACAACGGAGTGCATGGAACGCGGTTTACCTCCCCACCGAAGTGGTCCCTATTTATCTACTTGCAATTTTTTGCTTTCGAACTGCTAGGTTGGCAGGAGCTGGGACAGAGACGGATGCTCAAACCATCAAGCAGTACCCGGGTCTCGAACTGTTAACTTGCCAGCTAACAAGATGAGCTTCTTAACCACTGAGCTACTGCAATCCCTTAAACACTGCTAAGGTGCAGGTTTTCAGTAACTGTTGAAGGATCATTAGTTGCTAGTGCCAACTAGAGTAGAGCCATGGAATCAGTGGGACTTATATTTATGTTCAGCTGTAAAATATTGAAATTGTAAGTGTATATAAGTTTCACAATTATTTTTGCAGAGTGCTTCTTCTTGAACCACTTACAGCAGCTATAGCAAATGAGGGGTTGTGATGCAATAGTATCATTTCAAATGCCTTGTTCTTTCTGTACCATCACATCCCCAATTAATTAAGGCACAATTAATCCAAAATGAGTAACTTTAATAAAGTCAATTTACTAACCAGGACCTTAAACTAATGATGGTTTAGTACGCCTTGATTGAAGCATCCAAATCTGTATCAAACCACCATAGAACTAGCACTAGAGAGATCGTTGGTTTGCCACTTATTCCAAGGGCACCAGAAGGTTGTAGAACATCCTTGACACATCACAGAATTTACAGTTTCAGAATTTTTAGGGATAGTGCAGAAGCAGCTGCTGTGGTCTTCTAGTACAGAAATGTCCTGAAAACAACTGGCCTGTGCCCCCCCTTTTCAAATCCAAATCAAATTTTTGACTGCCTAAATGTAGCCACTTTCATAGCTTTCTTCATCGGTACATGTTTCTAGTAATAATCATCAGACCAGTAAATGAGGCAGATTCTGTATCTCTCCACATTCACACAGCATGTTGTCATCTTCCAGCAGCCCCCACTTGAGCATGTTGGTCTTGCATTTAGGAACTCCAGCCCTCAGCCTATTCAGAGTAACTGATCTGTAACTGATATAAAACCAATATGATATACAGTATCTCTGCATGTAATTATGTCCTTACGTCTACTGGTAATGTACTTTTTTTTTGCTTGTAGCTTTCAGAATTGTTCACCCTTAACTATGTTGACTAAAGTAATGGGAATTATATTCCAACAATATCTGGACGGCTGTATGTTGTCCACCGCCACCTTAAACAGTAGTTTATGTTGGGTATGCCAGAGCTACTGATTATGAACCCAAAGAATATGAAGAGAGCCTTCTGTACATGAAGCAGAACACATGTACTGGTATTCATCTGAAAACACAAAGATAAGTTTCAGAAGGGCTGCTGTCTCTCCCCCCCCCCCACACCCCCACAATGTACTTTTATTTTTTACACAATCTGGGTACCCAAACAGGGCTCCTAATATCCTTAAGAAATGTAGCTCAGCCTTCTATTAGTAAAGGTAAAGGTCACCCTTGCTCAAAAGCCAGAGTTGTATCCAACTCTAGGGTCCATTGCGCATCTCTGTTTATAGCCAAAGCTGTCTGCGTTTGCAGACTTTTCCATGGACATGTGGCAGGCAGGCATGCCTAGACACCAAAGTGCATGGAACACTGTTTACCTTCCCACCAAAGTGGTCACTATTTATCTACTTGCAATTTCTTGCTTTCGAACAGCTAGGTTGGCAGGAGCTGGGACAGAGTCAGGTGCTCATTCTGTCATGCAGTACTTGGGGTTTGACCTTCGGCCTCCCAGTCAGTGTCTTAACCACTTGAGCCACTGCAGTCCCAAGCCTTCTACTACTTGATGAGTAATGTGCAGTGGTTCTACCAATAGGCAAAGTCAGACATCTGCCTCAGAGTGATGATGCTGAGGGTCACAGAAGGTGAACAGCTGTACATGGCATCAGATCTCTCCCCCGCCCCCAACTGATCCTCATGCCAGTACTGAAATAAAATTCCATTGTCAGTCTGCTTGGCTGTTGTATGCAGTATGGAGAATGGGTTGAACAAGGGTCCATCTTTTCTTTTGCCTCAGGTGGAAAAAATTTTCATTCTGGGCTTGTTCAGCAGTTTACCCTGTAACACAGCCAAACAACAGGCAGCTATAAAATCTGAAATGCCATGTATTCTAAATGCTGCTGCATCAGTTAGTGCTTCTTCTGCCTTTGATCACTTGGCTCAATAAAACTTGAATTGTTGCTTCTAGCTGAAATCATACAGAAACTGAGGCTGAGGAGAGTTATAGTTTCAAAAAATAAAATAAAAAATCTTACACTTGATTAACACACCACACTTGTTCTTGGTCCAAGCAGCACGCTTTGCATGAGGCTCTGACTTTGGAACAGATGCTACTGACAGACTGATTTAGAACCTAGTTCTGTCTCAAAGTTCCCTACTCAGACAAAGCAGTAATTATGACTTCATTGTATGCTGGCTAGGTAGTTCAGTGAGGGTGTGTCTTGATTTGTAAAAAGTACTAATTTGTGTCCATTTTGCCAGCTCAGAAAGCAATTCAAGTAGTGAGGAATATATGACATATAGTTGGGGCGCACATTATCTTGCTGAAATGTACCTGGTAGGGGTTGTTTATTTCGTTGTTGTTGTTCAGTTGCACAGTTGGTTCAGACCCTTAGTGACCCTATGGACCATCACACACCAGTCAGCTCCACCCTCCACCATCCCTCTCAACCAGTGTTGAGCTGCTCCAGGTGCCCACAGGTGCCTGGGCACTGGTAGTGGAAATTCCCCCAGGCCACACCCACTTGGATGGCCATGCCCACCTCGCTACCCCAGGCCATGGCATAGGGAGGCCAAGTGGGCATGGCCCACAGAGTTAGCCATGCCCACAGAGTTAGCCACACCCATGGTGGGGGTAGTAATTTTTTTTGCAGCACATCACGCTCTCAACCCGCCCAACTCTGTGCCCTTTGCATCAACAATACCATCTAGCCATCTCATTTTCTGATTCCTAAACTGTTATATTCCTCCTTGTGCATGCATGTGTCAGCACATATTGTGTATTGTGTCTCTTGCCTTGTAAATTTTGCAGGATTCCCCGCAGCTTGAAAGTGTTTTTCTTCTCCCCTGAACCCCTTACTGTTTTAGCACTACAGCAGTTTAGCAGTTAGCTATCATGGAAAAGAACTTTGATAAAAATAAAATATTATTTAAAAATAAATATTATCATGTGTCGGGTGCAAGGCAGCAGCAATGGGGGCTGTGCCTGAACGGCTAATTCTCCTCTTTTGGAATGGAGGCCAGTGGTGAGAGACATTAATAAAGAATAAATTGGGAGGGTGGTTAGCTGTGATGGCTGCAGGGTTAAAAAAAATTCATTTGAGCCAGGTTACTTCCCAAGGATATGGGAACTGAGTCAAGTATTACGTGATCTTGGCCCATTTTTTAAAAAAAAGATTGAAAACCCAATATATTTTAAAGTCAAGACACAGCCTGAGTTTGGAAAGGTTAGGAGCTTGATTCCCCACTCTGCCTCTTGGGAAAAGAGCCGGCATATGTAATGACGGGCAAGCTGCACACTCCCAGGGCACCCCCAGAAAAAGGGAGGGGTAAATCACTTCTGTGAATTCTTTACCTAGAATACTCTGGAAAAAGGTCACCATAAGTTACAACCGACTCAACAGGACACAATTATTGTTATTACAATTTTATTACAGCCAATTCTTTCAGAGGATGTTGGTGAACTGAACAATTCCAGTCCTCTTTTACAATTCTGCAGAACTGAAATTTCATGACCAGATGTGTAACTATTCTCAGAACTTGGCCAAGATACTTTTTCAAAACTACAGCTCCAGAAACCTCCAAATAGCAGCCTTGGTGGGGCTTCTGATAGTTGTAGTATCCTCAAATGACTTTTCTAGCATGGGTTATTCCTTGGCTGAGAGAGAAGACAAGTGGGAAAGAACAGGAGAGACTTCATTTGAATTTATAGATTCTTCAGGACAGGCATGAAAATAATTTGGAACAACTTTGTGAAAGAACCAGCAAAGGACAACTACAAGAAATTCAGAGACATAAACAGCTCAAAGAATTATTCATTAGGAACGACATCAATCAAAGTGCTAGAATGAATAGTAATAAAAAATTCTTTTTTCTGGCTAAGGATTAAGTTAGAGGATATGTATTATCTGTAGAGCTGGAATTCATTTTCTAACCTGCCTCTACAGAAAGTACTAAAAGAAGTGATTTATGCCCTGACTACTTCCCTGAGGCATTCCAAGTACCTCAGAAACATGGAATTAGAATATTTCATGTGGATAAAAATAACAGGAAGGCTTATTCTGTCTGTCCAAAATGGTTTCTGGACTTAGAAATTTGAATAATGTAAAAATCCAATTCTTTCAAAAACCTATGGTTTATTAATGAGGGATATTTTCCTTCTATATCCATGCTTCAAATTACTAAGAAATGACCTGATATTACTGTGCAATATCTTGCCCGCATTGCCAGCAGGCAAAAAGATGCCAAACTTTACATTGGAAAGGGCAGCCTGAGTGTTGATGACACCAACATAAGCAGTCAACATGGTCTACTGGTTACCCTCTTGTGTCCACTACCATTCACAAAGAGAAACCAAGCTGTGGAAAATCCCAGAACCCTGTTCAAAGTGGGGAGAAAGGAGACTTTGGAAACTGTTAAACAGTACCTGGTGCTTACCTGGAAAAAGTCGCCAAAACCCAGGTCTCTGTTGCTCTCCTCATCCAAATGATGATGGATTTTACAGAAATTCATTCTGGCAAGCTTCTACTTAACCATGTTTAGATGTAGTGAAGTGGCTGATCTTCCTGTTTGAAACATCCATTTTAAATTATCATCTTTTCTATAACTACTGGTAGAATTTGATACAAAAAAAGAGAAGGGTAAGGCAATTATTATTATTTTAAGATAGAAAGTTGGGTGTTTGAAATGTATTTGAGCAGCTTCTTTTCTGCCGTCAAAATTGGTTCCCTATGTCTGAACAAGAGGCTAATTATGTGTATATTTTAAAAATCATAGCTTCCAAATTATGTAAGCAAATGCAACCACGTGTGGCACAGAGCAACATCAGACTGTCTACCCCAGGGATTCTCAACCTGTGGCCCATGGACCAGATGCGGCCCACAGCACTATTTCATCTGACACCCTCCCTGTCTCCACCACACCAGGAAGTGCCATGTGGTGGAGGAAGGGCAGAATGGCCATCCAGCCCATGAAGCTGTCTGAGGGAGCATGATCCAGCCCCTGCCTCAAAAAGGTTGAGAACTCCTGGTCTACTCCCACTTTGCAAAATTTGGGGCTGATCCAAGGGCTAGTTCCAAAGTTATAATTTTTTTGTTTGGGGTGCTCCCAAATTTAGAATTACCTTGTAGAAAGTTGATTTGCAGTGATACACAATATCATTTGCTGCACTCTCAGGCACCAATTATGATTCTTTCATAAACTATAGGATGGAATTCACATCTTGTGTGAAATGATTTCCTCTGAGAGGCCTGACTGATGCTGACATTGTCCTTATTTTGGCACCATGTCAACTCCTTGCCTTTTACCTGTGTGGGTTCTGCGCACATAATTGGCACACTGTCCCTGACAGGACCACGATTTTGGGGGAACACTCCTTTGAGCCGTTGGTTCCGAAGGGACAGAAATTGGGGAGCGGATTAATAGCTATAGGTTAATTCACCGATCGCTGACCTAACAGGCAGTTAGGACAATAGAGGGCAAAAGATCGCCAGGTGGTCAACTCGATAGGCATGTAATGAGTAATCTCGCATCCGCAGAAGCTCTAAGCCCAAGAGTCAACCTCGGCGCATGTTTGCTCCCGATAACAGTAAACAATGCATGTCCCCGGTAATAAATTAGATAGATAAGAAACTTCCCCCGGTGAAGTCATCCCTAATGGGTAACTTGTGTAATCTTAAAGTGCAGACTCAGAGTTTTCCTGTCATGGCTGCGTGCAACGTATGCACACGGTCAAGCTAGGTAGAGTATAAAGTTAAGTGCCTTCTGATCAATAAACGCTGGTCTTCGCTCCATCTTGCCTCATGTGTCTTTGCTTGACCAGTCTCCTCTGGGACCCTCCGGCCCACATCGGGCCCCGATCCAACATATGGTGACCCCGACGTGATCCTACTCGTGAGTAAGCAACATCCTTGGTCTGGTTCTATGCCAGAACTGCGTCCAAGTCTTCCCAGAGGATCGTGAAGATGTTCAGGTCGGAAAGCCATCCGATCTGAATTCAGCTATGCTAAGAGGCATTCCAGAGGCAGAGCACGCTCCAAAGCTCTGAGGCATCTTGCGCATCGGAAACGCGTTCTGATGCTCAGGGTTGGCTGTGAACCCTGATGCCATCACAGAGGCCACTGAGGGCCTGTGGCAGCAGCCCACGTTCCGAGTCCTTCCCAGAGGTTCGTAGCACCAAATCCTGTTACCCTACTTAGATGCGTCAACTCGTCCAGCGGAGGCAACTTCAAAGGACCGGCAGGTAATATAGGGACTTGTCCGCAGCGGCAACGTCCCACCGCTAACCAGAGAGTTCACTTAATGGAACTCAAGGCCCTGGCCAGGGTAAATCGTACTCGCATTCACAGCGCCCAGTTAGCGGATCTTTTGGTGTACTTGGGGGAGCACTATCTGTTTTATTCAGAAAAGGGCATGCTTAGCCTCCAACTTTGGGACAGGATAGGGACCTGCATTAAGCAAGAACCAAGAGCCCCAGCTAAGGTGATTAGCACATGGAGTAAGTGTAGGAAGCTCATCGCAGAGGTAGACCCAGTCCGGATAGAGACTGAGAACCCCCCAGCGCAGTCAGAGCCATCAGCCCCGATGGGTCTCTATCTGACATTACAGCTTAAACAGGGAGGCTTAGGGAGTTTTCCTTCAGTGGCAGCTGCAGACGCCACTGAAGAAATTCAAGGTTTAGGAAATGCTGGCGGTTCCCAGACAGTTAAAAGTTCCCAGACAGTTAAAAGTTCCATTCAGCGCATGATAGAAGAGGAAACCATCAAGGGGGAGTTGTCAGCGGAAGAACTAGCTGAACTTAGGCAGTTGTGCCCAGTCCGTATAGAGCTGGACACCCTCACAGGTCAACAGCAAACAGTCCACTCGCCGCTTCTGTACAAATTGCTCATGGCAATACAGAAAGCAATTACAGAAACAGGACTTCAGAGTTGTTTCACTAGAGGTACACTTCAGCAGATTTGTGAGACAATGATGCTCATTCCATACGACTGGAAGGTTGTCATGAGAATGATGCTCAACCCAAGCCAGTATTTGCTCTGGGACAGCGAGTATCGACTTGAAGCACAGGCAAGGGCTGCCAGGATGGGAGGAGCAGTACTTCCTGACCAGCTATATGGGTCGGGTCAGTTCGAAACCATCAATGCGCAGACCGCCTTGCCAATCACCATGCTCCAACTGGCGGCTGAGACAGCCTTTAGGGCTTATCTCAAGGTTCCGGCAACTGGCAAAGCAGCCAAAAAATACACAGCGGTTAAGCAGGGTGCCCAGAAATCCTACATGGATTTCGTTAACAGGTTGGAAGAAGCGATCAGTAGGCAGATAGACAATGAACAAGCCCAGCAGGAGCTTATGATGAAGCTGGCTAAAGACAATGCCAACCTTGACTGCCGTAAAATCTTGCAGTCACTGGGCAATCGTCCCGATCTGACGCTTACTGACATGATCAGGGCTTGTGCCGACGTTGGTACAGATTCCTACAAGATGGGTCTGTTAGCAGCGGCGGTGCAAGGCGGTAGGAAACCCAAAGGCAAGACCATGGGAGCATGTCACAATTGTGGCAAGATCGGTCATTTCGCTAGAGAATGCCGATGCAAGAAGGGTAATGGCCAAAACACAGGTCGTCCCAAGGCTCCAACCACCCAATGATCACGATGTCACAATGACTTTCACTGGGCCAGGAACTGTCTGAATTCGGGAAATCAGAGCGCAGGCATGTCTCTGGCCCTGGTCCAAACAGAGACCACATTCACTCTGGGAGAGTCAGAGCTGGATTAGATTCACGGAACATTCCACCCTGCATTCCAGAGGCGCAGACCAGACCTAAGGGTAGTACGGGACTAGATTTGACTTGCCAGTCAGAAGTCACTTGTGACTTGCCAGGCACAGTCTATCTGGTTGATTCCCAATACATGGGACCCCTGCCTAAGGGCTATATAGGTTTAGTTTTGCCCCACAGTATCGCAGGAACACGAGGAATCCTTGTGATTCCAGGAGTCATTGACTCCAATTTTTTGGGTGTACTCCAGGTTCAACTTTGGACACACCTACCACAAACCATTGACAGAGGAGACACATTAGCGCAACTGATCATGGTTCCTTGTCACCCGCAAGCAGGCAGCCAGGAAGGGCTCAGAGACAGCTCAGAGTCTGGGTCAGAAGACCGCTCAATTGCAGAAGGGGCAGTACAAGGATACCAGGTCTTAGCGACAGTGGAAACCAACATAGAGTGGAAGCGGTGGCCAGTCATAAAGGTATTTTTGAACAAAAAACCTTTTGATGGGGTTATTAGATACCTGAGCTGATGGTAGCGTGGTCAGCCAGAGTCAGTGGCCACGTGAGTGGGCTCTTGAGCCGGTCTCCAATGTGTGGGGGTAGGCGTGTCCAGGAAGTGTTTAGAAGCCAGGATTGGGTAGAAGTCACGATCCCCGAAGCTGAAGGCACAGAGGTCATTCGGCCGCATGTCTTGGATGTGCACATCAATCTCTGGGGGCGAGACATCTTGCAGCAGTACCGTGCCACTCTTACCTTAGGGTAATGGCTCTACCACTCAAATGGCTTACCAACACGCCAGTCTGGGTAGAGCAATGGCCGGTAGTAGGGGAAAAATTAGTCACCCTAAAACAGCTGGTTAAAGAACAGTTAGATGTAGGACACGTAGAACAGTCCACTAGTCCCTGGAATTTGCCCATATTCGTCATTAAAAAGAAGTCAGGAAAGTGGCAACTCGTTCACGATCTAAGAGAGATCAATAAGTGTATTCAGCCAATGGGTCTGCTTCAATGCGGCATCCCGAATCTGAACATGATCCCCGAAGGTTGGGAGATCCTGGTCGTAGACCTGAAAGACTGTTTTTACACCATTCCTTTAGATGTAAGGGATCGGGAAAGGTTCGCTTTTACTGTGCCAGTCATGAACCACAGAGAGCTACGCAACGTTTCGCGTAGAAATATTTGCCACAGGGGATGCTCAATTCACCCACCCTGTGCCAAATTTACGTTCATGACACACTGGAAAAGTTTCGAAACCTTCACCCCACAGTCTTGGTATGTCATTTCATGGATGATATTTTGATCGCAGCGCCACAACTCGGCAGCGAAATGTTTAAAGACCTCCAGACCACTCTGGGGGAGAAGGGGTTACTCATTGCCCCGATAAAGTTCAGAGAACCGAGCCCTTTTCATACTTGGGTCATCAGCTTCTCCGTTCTTTTGCGGCACCAGTTTTGCCATAAATTAACCTCAAAGCTTCAGTCACTCTCGTGGAATTGCAACAGATTCTGGGGAATATCAATTGGGCTAGACCATATTTCAGGCTAGATATGGAACTCCTGAAGCCGCTCTTCTCGCTGCTAATGCTAGGTAAGCAGCCAGCAGACTGGATACACATTCCGCGAGAGGCTCGCTTGACTCTCGAAATGGTCAACCAAGTTCTCAGCCAGAGATGGGTGGACAGGATTAGTCAGTGGCCATATGCTCCTGTTCCGAACCTGTACATTGTCCAAACTGGAGCCATGTTCGCTGGAGCTCTAGGCGTAGACTCTGACCGAGGGGCGAACATCATGGAATGGGTGTATTTACCACACACCTCTTCCCAAAACATCGTCCCTCCACAGGAACTGGTTTCCGCAGTGATTTACCGAGGAAGGTTGAGAGCAAGGGATATCTCAGGGCACGATTTAGCGAAAATCGTTGTTCCATTTACCAAGGATCAGGTCCAGCAGCTGATGCAGCTCGGTGACTGACTCCAGATTGCATTGGAAGGATTCACAGGATTCTTGGCATACCATTTGCCAAAAGACCCCAGACTTGTCTCACTTCAGACGCAGACAGTCAGTTTGTGTGAGTTATTGTCCCTGGTTCCGCTTTGGGAGCCAGGACAGTGTTCACTGATGGGGGCTGAACATATGGCGTTCTTACTTGACAAGAGGGCCAGGCTTGGCGCACGCTTCTGACTCTTCCGCAGAAATCCGCGCAGCGGGTGGAATTGGCAGCAGTGAACCTCGCCTTGTGCACCTTTGCCAAGGAACGCTTGAATATCATTACTAACAACCAGTATGTCCGGAATTTGCTTCACAGTCTACCGGGAGCCTACATCACTCCCGCGATAGACAAAAACTTGTTAGGTCTCCTCCTCATGACTCAATTTCATTTGCGGAACCGCACCGCAGCACTCTATATCGCCCACATTAGAAGTCACCAGGATTTACCTGGCCCGATTTCTGCGGGCAATAGCAGAGCGAATGTGGCCGGAAAGGAAATTCAGCAGAAGTCAGTTTTGGGAGTCTTCACGACTCCGATTCAAAGCCATGCATTTTTTCATCAAAATGCCAAAGCACTTGCATGGCAGTTCAACCTGCCACTTTCCCAAGCTCAGGGCATAGTCCGTTCCTGCCCATAATGTGCAGGGCCAGTGGGGGGGGGGGGGCTCGTGGGGTGTCAACCCATGAGAGACAGAAGCCAACCAGGTGTGGCAGATGGATGTCATACACATTCCGCAGTTTGGCAGATGGCAGTTCACGCACGTCTGCATAGACACATTTTCACAGTTTGTCTGGGCTACGGCTCAGAAGGGAGAAACAGCTTCCCATGTGGAGCCGCATCTCCTCTCCTGCTTCGTGGCCATGGGCAAACCAAGGCACGTGAAAACCGACAATGGTCTGGCTTATAGCTCCAGGCAGCTGGCCATGTTTATGGCCACCTGGGACATTAAGCACACTTTTGGTGTTCCATACAATCTGCAAGGGCAAGCAATTGTGGAGCGGGTGAATCGGACGCTCAATTCCTACCTTGATAAACAAAAGGAAAGGGGGGAACTAGCCCTCCCCAAAAATCAGGGTCAGGCACAGCATTGTCTGAACAAGGTACTGTTCACGTACAACTACCTCAATGTTTTCTCAGATTACACTCCGCAGGAGAAGCACTTCCGTCGCACGGAGGCTCTCCCACGTCCTCTGGTGCGTTATCGAGTGCCACCGGATTCTTCTTGGAGGGGTCCGGCGCCACTCATAACGTGGGGGAGAGGGTATGCCGCAATTATGTCTCCTTCAGGTGTCATCTGGATTCCAGCTCATTGTGTGAAACCTCATCTCAAGTCCAATGGCATGGAGCCAGGCATTCTGGATCCACTGCCGGAGATGGAGGGATTTACTCTGATGGGGGGAACCAGGCGGAGGAGGCGACGACAGCCGATGACAGCACTGAAGATCACCTGGGGGATGGTCAAGTCCCTGTGCCAGGAGGCAACTGACATCGTGCGGCGGCAGAATGTGGAACCAACTCCAGAGAACATCATGGTTGCAGTTTTGTCCCAGATCACCTTTAATTCCTTGACGACCATCATCTTGATCCTTTCCTTGCTTATGGGGGGAGTGGTTCAAGCCGCTTCATTTGAAGCAGAAAATCTGATGCCTGGTGGAGATCTCTCTACCCGGCACCACTACAACATCTGGGAAAGATTGGCGAACCTCGTCAATCAGTCCGATTTTTGCCTGAGGCAGACCCCCAATTCTGCCTCTCTTCTCAGTACTTGTCTTATCCCAGTGTGTCATTCTCCAGGTGTGCACATCAGGAACGGTGACTGGTTAGTGAAGCGGATATTTAGCCCATTTCACAAGATCATGTATTCAACATATGCACACTGGGGAACCCAAGTCACAAAAGTCCTACCGGCTGATGCAGCCACTCTGTACACTCCCCGAGTGGTGATCAGCCCGAACTCAACTTGTGCTTGCATGACCGGCTGTTCCACGGTCAAAGGGCCACATCTCCGTTGCCTCGACCCCGGCAACAGCACTTGGACTTGCAATCACCCAGAGACTATTGACTCATGTCACTTTGTTCATGTCACTTTGCCTTCAGGCTGGTTTTTTACATGTAACCAACACACTTGGAACTATATTCCCGCAAATGTATCTGATTCCTTCTGTTGTATCAGTTGTTTGATACTGTTGTTTCCCACAAAGGATATGGTTGCCCCAAGCACCGATGTGTCTGCCCGCACACGGTGCGTTCGTGCCACCCAGCTTGATAGTTCATGTGACAGTAATATCAGGATTCTGAGCAAAGCTGAGTACGCCTCATTGGCGGTCAGTCTGTTCGGCGTGCCAGGCGTAGCCGTAGGCAACGCTCGCTGAATAGGTCAGCTGGCTTGCGCATTGGCAAAAGCCATTAATCCCACCTCATTGGCGATAGCGCTGCTCAATCAAGAGCAAATGGAGCTTTGCCATGTAATAATCGAGCAGCCTACTCATACACCATTTGGGTTGCGAGACAGTTAATGGCATGTGTTGTTTTAACCTCACGGACAACTCTCGCAAGGTACAAAGTCAGATCACAGATCTACATAGCCTGGTTAAGAATATCAGGAAAGACGCCCCGTGGGAGTGGTGGGATTCGCTTTGGTTGTGGTCCCCCTGGGGGTGGCTACAAACAACGCTCAAGGTGATTGTGGGTGTTGCAATTTTGGGGATAGCGGTTTGCTGCTTCACACAATGTATTCCCTCATTGCTGTCAAAGTGCCCCCCATGGAAGAAACCCCAGGATGTCCTCACTCTACGTCAGCTCATGCCACTCCTGCACCGAGCCGTCTGTCAGGTCCAATTAAACAAATAAAGGGGGAGTGTGGGTTCCGCGCACATAATTGGCACACTGTTCCTGACAGAACCACGGTTTTGGGGGAACACTCCTTTGTGCCGTTGGTTCCGAAGGGACAGAAATTAGGGAGCGGATTAATAGCTATAGGTTAATTCACTGATCGCTGACCTAACAGGCAGTTCGTACAATAGAGGGCAAAATATTGCCAGGTGGCCAACTCGATAGGAATGTAATGAATAATCTCGCATCCGCAGAAGCTCTAAACCCAAGAGTCAACCTCGGTGCATGTTTGCTCCCGATAACAGTAAACAATGCATGTCCCTGGTAGTAAATTAGATAGATAAGAAACTTCCCCCGGTGAAGTCATCCCTAATGGGTAACTTGTGTAATCTTAAAGTGCAGACTTAGAGTTTTCCTGTCACGGTTGTGCGCAACGTATGCACACGGTCAGAGTATAAAGTTAAGTGCCTTCTGATCAATAAATGCTGGTCTTCGCTCCATCTTGCCTCATGTGTCTTTGCTTGACCAGTCTCCTCCGGGACCCTCCGGCCCACATCAGGCCCCGATCCAACATACCTGAACATGTGGTGCCATCTTGGATCATGCTCTGATTTCCAGCCAATCAGTTTGCCAGGCTTGTTTGTTTTTCCTACATTGTTTTATGGTGTTTTAAATAATTTTATATCGTTTGAAATGTGTGAAATTGCTTCAATGTGATACTATTTATTGTACTCAGTCTGAAGTCTGTTTTTTGTTGTTCAGTCGCACAGTCGATTCCGACGCTTTGCGACCCTATAGACCATTGTCCTCCAGGCACCTCTGTTCTCCACCATCCTCCTCAAACTGCCCAGCTCTGTGCCCATTGCATCTACAATACTATCCATCTATCTCATCTTTGGCCACCGCCTTTTGCTTTTGCCCTCCACCTTTCCCAGCATCAAGGCCTTCTCAAGTGAATCCTCTCTTCCCATTTGATGTCCAAAGTACTTCATCTTCATCTTTACTATTTGACCTTCTAAGGAGCAGTCAGGGTTGATTTCTTCTAAGATTTATCTATTTGTTCTCCTCGCTGTCCAGGGGACCCTCAAAACTCTCCTCCAACACCATGAGGCAGTTAGCAAAGTGTTAGTTGGAAATCTTCCTGACTCAGAAGACTCAGTAATGATGTCTCCTATTGATTTCATCTCCTTCATTACTCTGTGGAATGCCATAAAAATATTATTGATAGATTAATCAGGAAAGCAACAGCTCTAGAAGCATAGTGGGCAATGTTTGGCCATTCAGTTGTGAACTTCCTACAGCACAGCATGAATTACTAAATGTTACTAAATATTAGTTTTTAAAATAACCAAGAAGCCCAGCCAGCACAGTCACTTTAAAGGATTAGGAGAATTTTTACTTTGAATTACATGAAGGGCTAATGCTTCTTGACTGGAGTAAAGGTCAGTGGTGTCACTCGTTAATATATGGAGCCAGGGACATATTGAGAAATATTGTGCCACAAGTATTTCAAGAAATGTTCTTTGTTGTATTGGAAAAGATATAATACTGTACATTGCAATTCTAGAGATGTCTATTCAAAAGTGAAAATGAAAGAGTAGATAAGGAGTTCTAAACCTTTTAAAGCCGGGGGCCGGGTCACGCTCCCTCAGACAGCTTTGGGGGCCGAACAGACATTTTGCCCTTCCTCCACCACATGGCTCTTCCTGGTGTGGTGGAGATGGGAGGTGCACATGAAATGGGGCTGTGGACCACATCTGGCCCACAGGCTGCAGGTTGAGAATCCCTGGAGTAGATGTAATGTACATCAAGGGAATGTACAGCCCTACCTGGTCCTACTCAAGAAACATTGTCGCATATTTATACCTATAGATCTATCCACTATGAATGGAATATTACCAAATATAACTTTTAAAAATAAACAGGCAAAAACTTTACTAAATTGGTGGACAATAAATGGGCAAAATGCTTCCCTCTGAACTGCTGTGTCGATATCTTTCCACTCATTCTGAATGCACTTTGTTCTCCATCCCTTTTTAAAAACAAGTATTAGCATATTGAAGAATGGGCTCAGCATTCCACACATATGGATGAATAAAGAATATAGTCAAATTCACATGTCTTCAGCTTCACTGAATATGTAGGGATATATTACTGGCATCTGGAAATGGCAGTAAATCAGAGCAGAGCCAAAGCACAAGTCAGATTTATCAAGTGAGAGCACCATATGACACAGGAATTATGAACAGCTTTACTTTCCCCTATAATAGATAGTGTGGTCAATTTTGACATTTGTTACAAGTTTGACATTACAAGTTAATTAGGGATCAGAGAGCAGCGCTCACAGTACGAACTAATGAATGATGATAGATGGAGAAAAATGTAAAATAATCTCCTTTGTCCCAACACAATGTCTAGTGGTCTGTTTAATAAACGCGGGTTTGGGTTTCTAACAACAACTTTGAGCCATCTGTTCACAGGCAAGAGACTGTCTATTTCTCATCCTCTCTTCTGTAGCGGGGAGGTAGGGAAACTGTGGCCTTCCAGATGTTATTGGACCATAACTGACATCAGTTCCAGCAAAGCATCACTTCTGCTGAGGGATTGGAAGCTACAGTCCCAACCTGCAGAAGGCTGCATGTTTCCAATTCCTGCTGTGTCCCACAGTTTATATAGCAGTTAACAGTTTCACCTGGGCATTGCTGGAAATTTTATATTTCAGAAATGCCATGTACAATCACATACATGGCCACTCACAATTAAATTTCATTCAGTTCAAGGACATGTTCTTCCTAGAAAATTTTTACAAGATGGTTGCTGTAACCAAGAAGAGAGATTTCAATAGCAATAGTAGAACCAGGAATTAAAGCACCATTGTTGGGATTTTTCAAGATTAAAATTTCAAAAATAACACCACAAATAAGTGTTGAACCCTGGGGGCTAAATAAAATATGATTTTAAAAAGTGTATTCCCTAGAAGAATATGCCTCCAATAATAAAATTTCCACAGAGGGGTGGAGCATGCAAACAGCTTTTCACACAAGCTTGTGTTTAGTCACAATAACCAATCAGAAAAGAAAGCATGGTTAAATATAAAATAAACAAGTAAGGAAGAACATGTGCCATGACAAACAAGGGTTTTTCACCATTTGAGAGAGGACCTATTTTAAGAATGTGCTATATGCAAAATTCAGAATACATTACTTATACACTAAGCACTAAATATACAAATAATGTATATAGACTTTGATTTTAAAATATCTCAGAGAGAGAAAAGATGTATACAGGTTATATTTTCCTTGTATTTAGCTATTATTATTTTTTTAAAAACATTTTTAGTGTTCTGCTAATATAAGCTGCAGAATTTTGATGCTCTCCCATTTAGGATGCTGGGGTAGATTATTTCTTGCTTGGTGCAAAATACTGCTATGGAAGCAATTCTCCCATAGATCTGAAAAGTGCATTATGAGGTCCAAAAACTAATTGTGCTGTGGAGAACCCACTGCCTCTGTGTCAGGTCAGATAATCTGATGCCTGATCATTGCCCCAAGAGTCCTATAGAACAGTGATGACAAACCTTGGCACTCCAGGTGTTCTTGGACTTCAATTCCCAGAAGCCCTGATCAGTAGGAGTGCTGTCTTGGGCTTCTGGGAATTGAAGT
Source organism: Bradypodion pumilum (assembly GCA_035047305.1). NCBI lineage: Eukaryota > Metazoa > Chordata > Lepidosauria > Squamata > Chamaeleonidae > Bradypodion > Bradypodion pumilum. Next base: position 172,782,739 of record JAWDJD010000001.1, on the reverse strand, counting down.
CCAAGAACACCTGGAGTGCCAAGGTTTGTCATCATGGCAGACCTTTTCAAAGAGGTAGCTATGTTAGTCTGTGCAAGCATATCAGACAGAGAAGCAAAACAAGACAAAATTTTCTATTTCAGAAAGACAAAAACATATGGCACCTTAAAGACTAACAGCTATATTTTAATGTTAGCTTTTGTGGATCAAGTCCACGTTTACAGACAATGGATTTGATCCACAAATGTTAGTATTAAAATGTAAGGTACTATACATTTTAGTCTTTATTTTTATATTGTTTCTTGCCTGATATACTGTACTATAGAACTTTTTAGAATTCTAAGGAAAAATCAGAAGCCTTTGCTCATTACAGATGGCATTTTTCCTAAGAAGGTAAAGCTCAATAAGACTCAGAAGAATATTTTACACCTTGTACAAATTGCTATCTTCTTCTGATTAGCCTTTAGTTTCTTTGTTCCATGCAAGACAAATGGATTGAAAGTCGAGAGAGATCTCTACATTTCTTCCTTTTATTAATACAAGCACATGTAAGTAGATATCTAAGATTTGTAAAAATTCAGTATAATGTTCCAGGAATATAGCTATGAAAACATAATGAACTAAATGTAAAATTAATGTATGGAATAAAAGTGCTCTAGCAAAGCAGAAATAAGACTGTAAGTAAAGTGTTACAAATACTTGGTCATTAAAAGAGTGGGAAAACAACCCATTTGGATGGTACAGAAAGTTAATTAATAAATAATAAATAAAATAAAAGTATTTTTTAAAAAGCATACTCTCCAATTTATAAAAACTAGCTCTCAATTTAAGATACTTACACAGATGTGAATTATCAGACTATATAGTATCTAGACAACCCATTAGTTTGAGTAGAAGCTCCTGTTTAGGTTGAAAGAAGAGAGTGCAAAAGCTGGTTTGAGACTCAACATCAAGAAAACCAAGATAATCAGCCCCTGAAAAGTAGATGGGGAAGAAGTAGAAGCAGTGACAGATTTTACTTTCTTAGAATCAAAGATCACTGCAAATGGTGATTGCAGCCATGGAATTAAAAGGCGACTGATTCGTGGGAGGCAAGCTATGAGAAACCTGAGGAACATACAGGTAGACTGGGTTGGTCTTAATCTGTCTAACAAATATTTGGATACAAACTAGGTCTAGAACTACTTACATAGCTTTAATTTCTGGTACAGCCAGCATCCTACAGTGGATTTACACATGCATGCGTATTTGCACACATTAGGGTGGCAAGTTATTTCTAATTAGGCAGTTCTCAGCCATGGAAGGAACTAGGCTCATGGACAAGAATCTGAGCTGCAACTCATTAATTAGAGGTGATTTACAACCACGCTTTATGCAATTACTCTCATACCAGTACCATAATACTGTCTTAACTAATGACAAAGACAGTAAGCCTATGTAACTCAGGCAATGATATTTATATGACCTCCAGTTCTGATAAAAGAAACAAAATACAATCCAAGAGGATAAATTACTTGCTCATACCTTTGTTCCTGACCTATGGTGACATTTTGGAGGGTTTTCTGTGTACACAATACTGAGAAGTGATTTACCAAGGTCTTCTTCCCAGGGTGCTCTGAGACTACAAAGCTTTTCCAAGACTAAGAAGTATGTATAATGTCTATTTCTATCTGTAGGACAATTCCTATAGTTCTCCTATAGATCCACAGAAGTAAAATGGTAAGAAGAAGCTTGTAGTGATGCAGACAGGAGAACAATGGACGACTTGCAATAATTCAGCAAGAATGCTTCTGCACAAGACAGAAGAAATGTTTAATAGGTAGTTAAGAGATACAGCTTAATATAACCTGTGCCATTTTGCAAAACCTTGGTTCTGTAATCAGTTTTTGATTAACATTGATATTTTCTTCTGTGGTAAATGCTTTTCGATAGGAAGAACAGATAAGAAGTGTACATTGAACAAAGACCTCTTTCTCTGTATCAGCCTTCACCAAAAATTCCTAGGGAGTGTGCAAGAGGAAGTAGGTAATGGTGATCGGCACAGGCACTGGCTGTGCAGAAGAGGGAACTAAGCAGGCACATTTACGGCTGTTGCGGGTACATTTTAGGGTTGACGTTAATGCATCCTCTTCCACTTCCTGGTGTGGCGGCAGCGGTGGAAGCGGGCCACATGAAATGGTGCCGTAGGTTGGGTCCAGCCCGTGGGCCATAGATTGGAAACCCCTGCTTTGGAGCAAAAGATTTTGCTTTAAAGACTGTAGGCATATTACAAAAGAATGTCAAGCATGAGGCTGTTGGGTTATGTTAGGCCTTAAGTGTATGTACTTTCTTTTTGGGCCAGGAAACATCTGAGAGTGCTTTCATTGGTAAAGGATAATATTCTGGGGTGTCATTTTAAGCTGTTTGTACTAGGCCCCAAAGAATTATGAACAGAAGGTCACCTTAAAGTAATGATAATTGATTCTGCATTACGTTCTTACAGGGAATCAATAGCACCTAGCACAGGGATGTTAATTTCCTTTGAAATAGCTTGATTTTTTCCCCTTTAAAAATTATTATTGGGTCCTAAGGTAGATAATTCATGGTGATAAAGTGCTTATTATGTACATTTTTTTCAACATCAGAAGCAAAATGATTTCTTCCTTTTATTATTTATAAACCTGGGAAACGCTAGTGGGATGGGGTGTATAATATCTACTGGGGTGGATGTGGTGCTGTGGAGTGGTTCTTTCTACTAGTGTAGTTAATAGAGAACACAAAATAGCCAGAAGCTATTTAAAACTGAATGCACAGTCTGGCAGGTACATATTTTAAATGTCTGCATTTCAGCTGCTGGAGAGACCAAAGCAAAAATGAAGCAGCATGACTGAACATAGTAAGAATAATGGTTATAATAATAATTAGCTAAGGTGGAACTGTTTAGAAAATTGGTTGTTGCCTATGGACAACAAGATCTGGATTTTCAAAGTATGTTGATACTTGTGAAAAATGTGTGGTTCATTTTACATTGAAAATTGAGGCTGTCCATAGGGACATGGATTCCATTGCTAGGGAAGTTAATCATGAAGAGGTGTCCAGTGCATCCTCTGGTCCTGTAGTGTTGGATCAATTTCAACCTGTGAGGCCTGATGATGTGGACAGGGTGCCCTTACAGTGCAAGAAAATGACCTCCCTACTTCTATAGATGTCAAGTATCCCATTTTGCTCGGGGAAACCCTGTAATTTAGCCCTTTCCCCCACCATCATATATTTTTTATAATCTCCCGTATTTTTTTTAAAAAATCCAGAGGTCCTGTAGATCTCCTGTATATTATTGTATTATTATATCTTTATTTATGAGGTACTAGCATAGTTTGCCCAGTGATGCCGGGCTGTTATAAACTGTGATCAGCTTTTTTGGATTTTTTTTTGTGGATTAAAAAAAGTACAAAGGATGATATAATTTTTTCCAATTGTTTTATTTAACCAAATAATGTTTTAGTTTGTGGGTTTTTTAAAAAAAATAGTTGTACGGTAGGTAATATTTTTAAAAATGTGAAAGTACATGTTTTTTACTTTCAATGTTTTTAAACTGTGTTTAGATGTTTTGGGTTTTTATTTGAGTTAAAACTCAACACAGGATGTTATGAATCTTTTTATTTTTTATTTTTTACATATGTTTGTGATTTGTGTAAACTTGTGATTTATTGTTATGTTTTTGACTTGTTTTTACTCTTGTGGCCTCTAGGTGGGGCTGTTGTGTCTATTAGAGTTGTTTTTACTATTCTGCCCTGCAGGTGGGGCTGCTAGTGGTTCTGTTTTAGTTTCACTGTTTTTTTCTCTCCTGGCCTCTGGGTGGGGCTTCGTCCGGTAAGTCGTCTTTGTTTCTTCGTTTCTGTTCCAGTTGTCGTGGAGGGAGGACATGCTGGTGAGTTGTCTGGTTTTCTTTCTTCTGGGTTTTTTCTTTGTTTTGCTTTTGTGGTGGTGGGCTGGGAGGTGTTTCTGTTTGTTCTTTTTTGTTTTGGTTGAGTCTTAGGTTTGTTTAATTGCTTTGGTTATGTCTGGTTTTGTTTAATTTTTCTTATTTTGTTGTTGTTTATTTGTGTAATTAGTTGTTGTTTGTTTGTGTAATTTGTGGTTTTTTTGTGTTGTAGTTAGGTGTTTTGTATGTGGTTTTATGTTATTGTGGATGTTTTTGTTTGTGTATTTTGTAGTTTTTTGTTTATTAATGGTTTTTTAATTATTGATTTATTTTTGTTTTATTATTTTTAAAATAATTTTGGTGTTTGTTTTTGGTGGTTACTTTAGCTTGATGAACGGGCTGCCTGTGGGTTTCTCTTTTCCCCATTGCTGCTTTGAATTTTGGTTTATATGCAGCAATGGGGGAAAGAAGAAGGAGGCAGTCAGCCCATTCTTCTCCCGGGAAGGTTCTTTAGGTAGGTCAGGGGAGAAGGAGGAGGCAGAGAAGAGCTTTCTCTGCCTAACATGGTTCTCTCCTCTCTGTCTCCTTTTTCTCTTGGCTTACCTAACCAGAGATGGGCAGGCAGCGATCCATAAGGGGTGGGGCTCTTCCTTGTGGATTGCTGGCTGCTGCTTTTGTAATCAGAAGTACAAAGGCATCAGCCAGTCATCCGCCAGGGAGGGTGACGAACTGCTGCCTGTTTTGGGGTTTTTTTCCATCCCGGCTCAACTTTCCTTGAGGCTGGTGGTGGTCTTGCCGTGTCTTCGGTGGGGTAGCATGGAGGAGAGGGAGTCCCTCTTCTCCCCGTTGCTCTGGGAAAGAAGGACGGCGGGTGTCTCGCGGTGGCATTTTGTGGCTTTTTGTTTTGCGTGGCTGTGAGGTGCTGAGTCTGCCTGCTGGGGACTTGCGCTCCCATTGCGTTTTGTAAGTTTATTTTTGCGTGACGGCTTTCTCAGCGTTCTGCACGCTCATGGCGTGCAGGATGCTGGGACTTGTAGTTTTGCGTTTGTGGTTTGCTTTCGATCGGCGGTTTTTTTCTGTGGCTCGATTTCGATTGGCCGCGCTGCGTTTCCCAACGTTCTTTTCGCTCACGCCTCTCAGCCTAATTGGTTGTGGTGCGGCATGGCGCAGAGAACGTTGGGTAGTGAAGTTCTTTTTCTTTGTTTGCATTCGTGGGGCTCTTGCCCCACTGGCGCATTTCTCAAACATTTAGTGACCTCTGGTCCGGGTTTAGTGACCTCTGGGCGAGTGCAGGAGGCTCGGTATGGGATAGTGTGGATGGGTGCGGGAGCCTTTTTCACATTCCAACGGTTAACGCTTGGATTTATAGGTATAGATGTTCCTCATAACAGAGCCAAAGAGGAGTGTTGGACTCCCCCTGGTGGAAGAGGAAGTACCTCCTATGCACTGCTGTTAGCACTACTGCTGCCCCTCATGGGGAGGAAGGCAGCAAGCCAGCCTTACTGTGATAATTCTATTGTAAACCACTTTCCCCATTCTCTGCTGTGATAGCATTTCATATTATGGTGATTTTTCATGGAACTGTTTTTTACACTTATATCAGTTAATTGTCTACTGTGTGCCTCAATTTATTTTTTAAAAAACTCTGTGTTTAAGAGAAAACCATGGAAATATCCTCTTTATGTTGTATGCACATATACTTGAAGCCCTCTCTCTCCTGGGAAAAAGGGTGTTGAAGGGAAGAGACAATGAACCAATCGGCTTCAAGTAAATTTGCAATTCCGTTGGGAAAATGCTTTTCCTCCTCTTTTCCTTTCTGGCCAGTTAATTTGTACATATCTACGGAAACCTAAGTCCCCCTAGTGTGTAGTTGCATCCTTTGTCAGACTGGATTGTCTGCTTTCCTGTTGTCCTGTTACAACTCTTCTTTCAGTCTTACAATGTAGGTTGGGGCAAATTACATAATTCACTCAATATATACCATATTTGCTGGCTTATCAGACCCACTCCCCCCTTAAAATACACTGGAAAAATGAAGTGTGTCATGTACTATATATGGTGGCCTATAGTGGGCTATTTTAGTAATAACAGGATACAACTTATACTTCGGTGTATCTTATACACTGTCAAATATGGTAATTGCTCTTAATATAGCTAGGCTTTGTTTAATTTATTTTTATGATACCAAAGGTAAAGGGGTCCCCAAACTTTTCACGCTGCAGGCCGGTCACGTGGTTCGTCTTGCTGTAAAACACATCCACAGCTGTCATAAAAGTGTTTATGACATCGGCGGGTGCATTTACGGCATCGTTTTGTTCATGTGCATGCGTGTTTTACTTTCGCTTCTGGTAGTAGCACGGGACGGATGATTTTGTGCCACAGGCTGGATCTGGCCTGTGGTCCGTACTTATAGTTGCCATAATTCTCTCCCACAAAACCGGGACAGAAGTATACGTGACAAAAATGGGCGGGTTATCTACAAAATTGCCTTTTTAAAAATGAACTTAATATAATGACAGCTATAAAACACATTCACATTAAATATATCTATATATAAATGAATTTATTTACTATTGTTAATTCTAATTATAAGATGATCTGTTGTACTTCTGAGAAGTTGCACTGTGGTCAACTCTTAATGTCCTCAGTTCCAGGAAACACACTGGTCACACTTATCAGGTGGTGGTGTGAGGTGAGGATGTTAAGATTTGTCTCCAGGTATACAGCAACTCCAATGTGGCAGGAAATGGCTCATTTGATGGCAAGAGTTCGAATTTATTTCAATGGTGTGTTATAATAAACAATCAGTAAGTTTTAAAAATCCGGGACTTTAACATGATTTTTATTGAACTGGCTGGGACAATTTCTCTGACTTTGAATCCAGGACAATCCTGGTTTTCTGGGACATATGGCAACCCTAGTCGTACTTTGGCGACTGCTGGCCTACACAGTCCTGACAAAAGTTCATACACAATCCCTCACAGTGTTATTTGATACAGTAAGGAAGATGGTAGAAACACTGATAGCAGTTTCTTTCCCTGAAAATAGCTGGGTGTGTGTGTGTGAGAAGAGGAATAAAGCCATCACTACCTGTCATAGTCCTGAACATTGTCTTCCTGCAGTTGCTGTTCAGCAACAAGAATAAGCTTAAACAACAAGCCTCTTGTGCTATTTGGCCCTTGGGGTGAAAGTACATGTGCGCAAAACTACTCATTATAATCTTATTCCTCTAGAAACTGCTCAGGTGTGTCTCTTCTTAATGATACATCATGCAGCAAATCCCTCAATCCCTGACAAGCTGAAAATACACAGTAGCTGAATCATGATTCCCAGTGTTCCATCCACTTAGGCATTGTTTGTCAACCATTTTGTACATCCCTACTTCAGTTGACCAACAGATTTCTGGTTAACATTGATTCCTTTTGTTAGCAAAGAGTAGCAGTCAATTTTTCACAAGTTTTTTTTCCTGCTCTTGGGGTGCTGGGGAAGGGTCAGCGACCTCACTGTGTTCCAATGAATCTCACTACATGTGTAATTTAGTTGAGCTGTCAAAGCCCATTACTAGAATCCTCTACACTGTGTTTCTTCGTTTACTTGTTTTTTACCAAGAGTCCAAAGATTAAACATGTCACAAAATGCATAGAGGTACACTGGCAAAGCTCTTTTCTAAACCCATTTGACTACATAATGGAATGTTGCCTTTAAAAGATTTCACTAAATGTTTTCCTCTGTTGTGTGACAGAAAGTTAACTGCATTCAGATTAGACATCACCACTGAATCAATGCTTTGAATACATGAAATGTCAGTGTGCCGTACACAAGCAGAATTGAACAATAGGGATCTCAATTCAGACTGTGACACTACCCAGGGTTCCACCCTTAACAGCAATTCTATTCTCATTCTATCAAATCAGATTCAAATTGTACTTTTCAGACCCGCGGTATTTGTTATTACTCTTATTTGAGTATTCATATGTTGTTCAACATATGCTTCCCCTTAGGCAGCTTACAGTTACAAAGTTAAAAACAACCACCAGACACTAAAATAAGGCAGAAGAAACAACTATGGGAAAATGTAGCATGAACGTTATTGCCCACCTCACCCCCAGAGTAAGGAGACAGAGACGTTATTTTAGTTTCAAAAATTGGGCCACTTTTTAACCAGCAAACTGTATTAACATTCAATTAGCAAACAACGGGCCGAAATAGCCCTGGTAAGGACTTGTTATTTTCAGAAATTAACGGTTCCTTTATTGATTGTAATCTTAATTTGTTTGTTTATTGTCCTAACTTTGACCCCATTCAGAAGTATCTTTGATCACTCCCACTTCTGCTGATAACTTAGGTGAACAATTTAAGGGGTCAGCAAGTTGCCAAACTTGTCAGTCCCTCATTCCTGGTCTGCATTTGGTTGACCATAGATGCCCTTCTATCCTTGTCAAGTCTCATGGCCAGCCAAATGTGTACCTGCTGTGTTCTTTGTGGCTGAATAGATGTCCCTACCAGTGCTAACCACCACATGCAGTGGATTCTAATCCTCCCCTTCCCCCCGGACCGACAGCTTGTTCAGCATGCCAGCCCGAAGAGAGCCAATGAACAATTGCAAGCATGCACCAGAGAGGTACACCCCATCTCCGTGAAAAAGGTGCGGGTCCTTTGATCCAGATCCCTGGATGTTCAACAACGGTCCCATTGCCTTCCTCCCTGAAATATCATGCAATGGACCAATTGACTGCCCGCCTTGCACGATCAATGGACCGGGGGTCATCACACCCTCAGAATACAGCACGTGGGGGAATGGAGGACCAAATGAAGTGGACACCTGGCCAATGCTGGCAGATGAGGGCCAAATCTTGGTGAATGGACATGCAAAGTTCCAGGCAAGTAATCTGCTCCAGATCATTGCCACCCAGGTGTAGAACAAGCACGTCCGGAGCCACACACCACCATGCAGCCAGGATGAATAGAAGCAGCTGGGACCAACGCATGCCACAAAATGTGCCACATCAGAAATGCGACCTCACGAAGGCCCAGGTGAGTGCCCCACAGTGAAGATGCAGCAAAACAGGCGGCCCAAAAAACGAAGCTATGGCTGACTATCCAAACGTGGGCAGGAGGCAATGGGACAACAGGACTTGCAAGAAAAAGGAAGAGAAACATGTGCCAGTGAGAAGCTCATTGTAACATGGGATGGACATACAAATGGTAATGGGTGGAGCCCCAGTACACCATGTGCTTGATATTGTCGACCAAGTAGCCAAATGCCGCACCAGTAGATGCAGCGCCGATCCGGAAGGAGTGAGAACAGTACCAGACCCCAGGCAGCCCAACCGAAGACAGGACCGAACCCATAACCTTAGAGACCGCATCGTCCCAAGAGTGTCTGCCTGTCCAACCAGAGTGGACCGGAGGGGCTCTCTAATAGTGACATCAACTAGGGGTGCACATCTATCCATCACCTGAAGGAGGGCCTTCTCTGTGTCCACACCAACCCTCTGGAACCTCCTGCCAACAAATCTAAGACTTCAAAGAGAATTGCTGCCCTTCAGGAAAGGATTGAAGACCTGGCTGGCAGGGCAGGTGTGGGGCCCTAATGGGAATATGGTCCCCGCCTGCTGGCTTATGCAAACAATTAAGAATTCTCTTCTTTTTTATAGTGGGTGGGATGGGTGGGTGGGATATGGGTTTTTTAAAGTGGGTGGGATATGGGTCTTTTAAAGTGTTTTTATGTGTTTTTAGAACATGTTGTAATGCCACCCTGAGACGGGTTCTGCCTGAGTGGGCGGCATATATAAATATGACTATTAAATTAAATTAAACCTTCCAAAACTAGTACCTGGTAAGGGGGAGACCATCGTGGTGAGAAAAAAGGGGACCGGGAGCTGTGCCCCTCATGGATAAGAATTGAGAAAGTGCTAAGACGGGGCAAATATCCCAGGCGCTGCAATGCAGAAGCACCACTGTAGCCCCTGACCCAGCTGATCACCTTTAGAGCTGTGGATGGTCAGGCAGATGGACTCGGCAGAGACGGATACGTCCGACAACTCCAGGGCCTTACGGGAGCAGTCCGTCTTAGAGGAAGGTACCAACTTTGCTAACTCGCAGAGCCCCCAAAAAAGCCTTGACCTTGCGTGTGTGTGTGTGTGTTTCTCATCGCTACATTTGACCATCTTCTTACTATTTCATACAAGACAAGAGGCCACATTATTTATTTATTTTATTTCTATTGTGGCCCCCTCACTGAAGCGACTCCGGACGGCTCACAATCCCCATAATAACACTCAAATATAAAAACATTCCCATGGCAATTAAAATAATAAAAACATTTAACATTTAAAAGTCGGCAGGAGGTTAAAATGCCCTCCCAACAATCACAATAAGTTAAAGCTAAAACCTGAACGGCCTTTCATATAAGCCGGGGGGGGTGCTGCCCCAATGGCAGTACCCCACACCTGCTGTGCCAGCCAGGTTTCTAGGCCTTTCCTAAAGGTCAATAGCTCTGCCTGGAGGCGCAGCTCGGTCGGCAGGAGGTTCTGAATGACCATACTGAATGACCACACTGATCCATTGGTAACATTTGCACTGACTGGGCTCAGCTCTCCAGGTTTCAGACAGGAAAGTAGCCATTGTAGCTGAGGAATTCTGGGAGCTGTCATAAAAAATAAATTTTCCTGAACTGTGGTCAGAAGTCTTTTCTGGCTTTCTCTAAAGATGTGGAAAGCATGTGAAGGTTCTACTCTGCTGCTCTACTCTGGACCTTTGCCAGCATAAATTGTGCAAAGGATGTTGTATAATGATAATCTCCTTTATAAGCAGAAATTAAACTGGTTTATTCTTTCAAGAATGCAAGTTTAGAAAGCAACTCCTAGGAACACTTCAAGTGTATAGTTTCCTTGCTCTCTAGAAAATGGATAATAAAAGATCTTAAAGAAAGGAGTGAACCTTCTAAATTTTAAACAGCTATTTTCAGGGGTTACTGCATTAAGGACCTTCAAAAAAATTAAAAAATAAAACCAATATATTTACACTCCTAGAAGTGTGTATGCTCAGTTGAAGGTTCAATCTTGCTCCTTCCAATGTTCTCCTTCTACTGGGCCACCAATTCAGAGCCCTCACAAAATCTTCGAACTTTACACTTGTGGATATGCTTTACACTTGGCAGTTTGGAATCTTTGGTAAAGTGGGCAGTGGCATCAAAGGCAACATTCCCAAGGTAGAGAAAGTCCCCTTCATTGCCAGATAAAGCAGTGCTGAACTAAAAAGTGCAGTAAATCTAACAGTCAAAGTGGATGGATAGATGGGGAGCACCAATAACCGGCAAAGGTGGGCAGGAAGGCAGCAGGTTAGTGTTGGTTGTTATTTTATTTAACATTTATTGCAAAATGATAGTATAAATGTTTGTGCAGGGTTAGAAGCTAATTTTATTTATTTTATTCATCTTTCTCTCAGTGGAGTGGCTCACAGCTAATTAAAATAATACATGATTAAAAACACAATGGGATATAGTATTAAAAACAATTAAACAGAACAATATTCTTAAATTACCATTTAAAAACATAAAAAATATAGATATAGAAATTTTGTAGAAAAAGAATATTCACACAAATACAGGTCACACACAAACACACCCCTATGTGGAGAGATATGTTCTGAGATTTACTGTGAATACCTGAAATGCCTGATAACAGTGAACCCTATACTTACAATACAGACAGTGGCCTCTAGTGGCTTGCTCTAGTAATATACACACAAGGCAAGAAAGGGTTGTCTGTTCACTTTCTACCAGCCTGAATGCTTGATGTCCTTGGTTCCCCCCCCCCCCTAGTTTATTTGTTTGCTCTGCATAGTTCAGTGAGCTATGGTATCTAGAGGTCAGAGGTTCAATTCCTCATTGTGCATCCTCGGACACATTCCCAGGGAACCCCCAGAAAAAGGGAATGGTAGTAACTTCTGAGTATTCCTGAAAAATGGTCCATAGGGTCACAAAGGGTCGGAATCGACTGTTCGATTGAACAACAATAAGTCAGAAATCACTTGATAGCAGGTAATCACTCTCTGGTATGAAGAGTGTTCTGTCACTAAAGTAATAGACAATCATGTTTTAAGCAGGCCAAATCTAATAACCAGGATGGCACACATTGTTTCTATGGAATGATCAAACCCCAATTTATACTAATTGTGATAACTTGAGTGAAACAGAACCACATGATAACTTGATTAGGACTATCAGATAGTAAACAAAACAACAGCAACAAAAAGACAAAAAAATGTTGTGGCACCTTAATGACTAACTCCTGTATTTAGATGTGAGCTTTCATGGATCAAGTCCACTTTGTCAGACTTAAGAGTGAGACCTCATGACATCAATTTAAACACATCAGGTACAGAGGCACACAATGGTTGTCCACCCTAACAGAAAAGTAACGTTGTAGCTTTTTACAACTGGCAATAATGGAAAATTCCTGGGAGTTATTCAAATTTGCTGTGAAGTCTGGCCCTATTGAGTTGCAAATACCTGTAGTTGCAAAACAAACTTTTCTTGCAAGCTGATGCATCACATCCAAAGAATGGATGTAAGACAAACACTGTGGCATTACGCATTTGCCAATGAGTTAGCATCTATTGACAATGGTTTGAGTGACCCAGACAAAATGGCAGCACATAACAATCTGTTAGTCTTGGTGCATCTAATTTGATAATGTCCCAGAAACCCTTGACTAATAATCCCTGCTGTCTCTCTCTCTGGGTTCTAGTCTTGTAATTCCTCTTTTCTAGAATGGCAACATTTAAGTCCTGCACAGAGTGTCCAGGTAGATTGAAATGATTAAAAACAAGTTTCTATGTATTGCCTTTTATATCCATTAACTCTTTTGTGCAGAGATTTTTGGCAAAGGGTGACATAAATTGCATTAGCAGAGGAACAAGTAAAACTTCCCTTAATGTTGTGTGTGACATTGTTGGGTCCTGTAATTATGTTGCCAGAGTAAATGTGGGGGCATAGCTGGCATCTGCATTTGTAACAGGGTTTAGTTCCCATCTCTGTTCCACTGTTGTGTAGTTTGTTGAGAGTCAATAGTTGATTAGAACTGAATACAGTGTCTCAAAGATCACAAGCAAGTTCTTGAGTTGTCCTCAAAAGAAGAAAATTGTATTTGGAGGTTTTGAGAAATCAACTCCTTGAATGTTTTGTAAATGTTCCATCTCCTTTCAGGGCAAAAAAAAAAGTTGTATTCCTTTATTTGGCAAGCTTAAAATTGATAAATAAAAACATGACATAAAAAGATTGAAAAGCTGTTTTTATGTTTGTATTTAGTAACAGAAATTGTAGCCACAAGTGCTTTTGTTAAGATGCAGAGAGAATGCAGGCGCGGCGCCAAAATGGCCGCCGCGCTCTTTGCGGGAGCCCCCCCACAGGACGAAGGCATCCGGGTAGTTAGGGGCATGGCCAGCTCCCTTATAAAAGGGGTGGCCACGAGGCAGCCGAGCTGCCATTTTGCGAAGCGACGGAGCGGAGAAGTTTTTCCTCTTACTCCGTCGCTTTTTACCTCGAGCGGGAAGCCTTTTGGCTGCTTATTTTCCTCTTTTCGGCTTCCCTTAGGTCCGACTGAGATGCCTTCGAAGAAGAAGGCGGCCGCGAGCGCGGCTCGGGCGGTGCGGCGGCGCAATCCGGGTCGGAGGACCGCGGCTGCGCCTTCCCACCAGCCGCCTTTGCCGGCTCCCACCAGGACCGGTGGGATGGGGTCTATTACCCCCTGGCCGGAGGCCGGGGACCCGAGTAGGGGTCCAGTATGGGCTGCGGCCCGCGGCCCGCAAGCAGCGGACGCCGCTCCTGGTGCTCATTCTGGGCCTTCCTCCATCGGGGCCCAGCTCACTTCGGGGCCTTCCAGCCTTGGGGGGTGGTGCGGTCCCCTCCCTTGGCAGATGCCCACACCGGCCCTGCCGGGCCTGGGTGTGGGGTCATGGCCTTATTCGGGCCCCGGGGTGCAAGGGCCTGTACCCACGCCCGTAATGGGCAGGCCGGCTGGCCCGTGGCCCCAGGCCAGTGTCGAGGCCTTGCTGGCCCGCGTGGCGGCACTTGAGGCTTCCCTCGCTCGGGCCAGCCACGCTGGCGCTCCTTTTGGGGTGCGCTTGGACGCGTCGTCTGCTGGGCAGCGGCAGGCGACGGGACGGGTCGAGCAGCTTGAGGCGCGTGGCGCGACTTCGGCCACTGCCTCGCAGCTCCCCGACCAACAGGCCGGCGCGGGTCAAGCTCCGGCGGTGAGCTCTACGGCGGTCGTGAGCTCCGACGCCCCCAGTGGGCCGGAACCCCCGGTGGGGGCGGCCCGCGGGGGTGCAGAATGTGAGTATGCGGTACAAACTAGTGCACCTACACATGTGGCTACGTTGGGGGGGCTTTCCAATGGCCTTGGCCTCGCATGGGTGGTCCGGCGGTACAGCCGCCGACGCACCAACAGGCGACGTCAACCACCACCCAGGGCCCCGGGGTGAGTAGCATTTCCTACCCTGTGGGGAATGTTTTGGGGGTGGCTGGGTTAGTTCAAGCCCCTTTCCAGATGCCCGCAGTTTCTGCTGTGCCTGTCTCGGCCTTGCCAACAGCGGGCTATTCCTTGCCACTGGGTGACCATTTGGCACAGGCCACCAGAGAAAAAATATGGCGAGGGGAGTATGTTGATATCTTCTCACTCCTAAACAGGGAGCCCACCAAGGAAGAGAGGGAGGGGCAGGATGAGAAGGATAAGGAACAGGCACGTCGTCGCAAGCCGCCACGGACGTGGGCCAACTGGCTGCCGGCTTACCTCATCTACATGGCGGTGTACCTGAGGGCCCGGCCGGATCTGGCAATTCTGATGGTCCAGTATTTGGACAATATCTACCGGGCAATGGTTGATTTTCCGGGCCCGTCGTGGTTGGCTTATGACAAGGAATTCCGTATGAGAATTCCACTGCACCCTGAGATGAGGTGGGATGAGCCATGTCAGAGACTTTGGCTGCTGTACATGACGCCCACGCGCCCCGCACCAGGGGAAAGGTACCATTGTGGACATGCGGTCCAGCGAGTGGCTCCAGCACAGGTTCCCCGCCAAGTGGCGGGGCAGGGGGTTCCAGCCCGACTGCTGTGCTGGGCTTTCTCGTCTAATGGTTCATGCAGTAAGAAGAATTGCAGGTACAGACATGAGTGTCCCACCTGTGCGAGCCCCCATGCAGCCTCTGCCTGTCCCAGGCCTGGAGGGACGCGGGGCAGAGGGAGGGGCGGACAGTGGGCTGGCAAGATTGCCGCAGATGGAGCTGGTTCACCGAAAGGCTCCCTTCCCGATTAATGTGGACATGCTGGAGCGTTGGCTCGCATTGTACCCGAAGGGGGAGGATGTAGATTATCTACTTCAGGGCTTTAGACAGGGGTTCCGTATTCCTTTCATGGGTGATAGGTCCCCTCAGGATGCCCCCAACCTTTTGTCCCTTAGGGGGAGGGAGGAAGTGGCTGCCGCCAGCATTAATAAGGAGGTCAATGCGGGCAGGGTCGCTGGCCCTTTCCCTGCACCCCCGTTCACTAACCTCAAGGTATCGCCCCTGGGCTTGGTTCCCAAGAAGTCACCAGGCGAGTTTCGCCTAATCCATCACTTGTCCTACCCAGCCGGCCGATCGGTCAATGATGCTATCCCTGATGACCTTTGCTCAGTCAGGTATACATCTTTTGACCATGCGCTGCGCATGGTGCGCTCATGTGGCCCGGGTGCGCTGCTGGCTAAGTGCGACATTAAGTCGGCTTTCCGCCTCTTGCCAGAGCACCCGGGCGACTTTGAATTGCTGGGTTTCAAATTTCGGGGCGAATATTATTTTGATAAGGCCATGCCTTTTGGCTGTTCCATATCATGCTCGGCTTTCGAGCATTTCAGTACCTTCCTAGAGTGGGCTTTCGTCCGCAGGTCAGGGTCCCGGTCTGTAGCCCATTACCTGGATGACTTTTTATTCGGGGGTGAACGGGGCTGGGACACGTGTACACGTCTCCTCAACACATTTCAGACGCTAATGGTGGAACTCGGTGTCCCTTTAGCGCCCGAAAAGACCGAGGGCCCATCTACACAGCTAGTCTTCCTGGGGGTGGAGATTGACACGATAGCGCAGGCATCTAGGTTACCGCGGGATAAGGTGTCGAGGATAGTGGCCCTTATCTCGGACTTGTTGGCCAAGCGCAAGGCATCACTGAGGGAACTGCAGGTGCTGCATGGTCACCTTAATTTTGCCTGCAGAGTGGTTGCACCGGGCAGGGCTTTTGCCCGGCGCTTGTGCGACGCTATGGCGGGATTATCCAGGCCTCGCCATAGGGTTAGGCTTACCCGGGGTATCAGGGCAGACATGCTTGTCTGGTTACAGTTCCTGAGGGACTTCAATGGGGTCTCATTTTGGAGGCATGACCTCCTGGCTTCCCCTCAATTTCAGATTCAGTCTGATGCCTCGGGATCCCTGGGTTATGGGATGTACTTCAATGGGAAGTGGGCCTATGGTGGGTGGCCACCGGCCTGGGCAGGCACGGGTCGCCTGCATGATCTCACGTATCTGGAATTTTTCCCTATCCTGGGTGCTTTGATGCTATGGGGCCAGGAGTGGTCCAACTCGGTCGTGCATTTCTGGTGTGACAATGCGGCTGTGGTCCACATTGTAAATGAACAGACTTCTAAATCGCCCAGGGTTATGGATCTAGTGCGCCAATTTGTGTTGCGCAGCCTGCGCCTCAACGTACTGTTCAGGGCCAGGCACGTCCCAGGGGTTAATAATGATATTGCTGACTCTTTGTCCCGCCTACAGATCTCCCGGTTCCGTGCCTTGGCCCCGGATGCGGAGGAATTTCCCTCGCCACTCCCGGAGGAGATATGGACCATTGGCAAGGAGAGGTGAACCGGGCGATTGGCCTGTCACTAGCCCCACGCACCCGTAAGGCGTATCACCACGCAATTAATTATTTCAGGGCATTTTGTACTCAATTTCAATTGCCAGTAACCTGGCCAATCCCGGTAACCCATGTTCTGCGGTTCATGGTTTACCTGCATTCTCAGGGCCTTGCACCTCGCACCATAGCATCCAAGCTTTCAGCGTTGGCTTTTATGGCCAAGGTGGGGGGTCATGTGGACAGCACCTCTGACTTCCGTGTGAGACATGTTTTGGAGGGGTGGGTGCGCGAGCGCGGGCGTTGCCCGGACGACCGCCACCCGATTTCCCCAGGGGTCCTTACCCAGTTGGCTCGGGGCTGGCCTTGCCTCTGTTTTGATGCATATGAGGCAGCCCTGTTCCATGCAGCCACAACGGTGGCATTTTTTGGAGCGCTCCGCATCAGCGAGCTTGTGATGCTGTCTAAGGCGGATGCAAGTCGTAGGGCACTGGAACTCGAGGATGTCTGTGTAGCCAAAGACTGGGCTCAGTTGAGGATACGTTCCTCTAAGACCGATCAGCATAGCGTCGGCAGTGGTGTGCGACTGCTACGGTGTTCTTTGGCAGACATCTGTCCGGTTGGTGCCCTACAGGAATTCCTGGCACTGCGTGGCACGCACCATGGCCCGTTTTTCTGTCACCAAGATGGGTCTCCCCTTACTAAATTTCAATTTTGGAGGGTGACGGGCAAAGCGCTGGCCAGTGTGGGCCTCCCAGGCGCCCGCTATGGCACTCATTCATTCCGTATAGGGGCGGCCTTGACCGCTGCGGCTTTTGGGTACTCAGGGGCTGACATACGTAGCATGGGACGGTGGGGATCGCAATGTTTTCAATTTTATGTGCGCCCACTCCCCCCGTGAGTACCAACCTGGTCACCTTACCTATTTTCCCTCATTTTTTCCTTTACAGACCCGGGGTGTCATATTACACCGGTGACAGTATGGCTGGTGGGCCATAGCTACGTGCACAGGGCAGCGCGTTATGCTGCGGCGACAGAGTGGGGACCCCAACTGGGACTGGGTGCATACGCAAGTCTCACATGGCATGGTAAGCCTGGGATGTTATGGCGGGAGCTGCTGCCTTTCCTTTTTTCAGGCCAGAATGCTGACCCGCCTGACATTCTGATCATACACCTGGGGGGCAATGATTTGGGCCAGGTCACCGGCTTGTCGCTGAAGCATGCGATTTGCGAGGACCTCGCCTACCTGCATTACGTCTGGCCCGCCACAACCCTTGTTTGGTTGGACATGGTCCCGCACCATTCCTACAGAGGGGGCGTTGACCTCCTGGCCCTTGACCGCACTAGACGCATGGTGAATAGGGCAGTGGCACGTTTCCTTGTCGACAGGGCTTGGGGGAGGGTCAGTCGTCACCCCGCTATTAGCCTCCAAAGTTATGACTTGTATGCAGGGGATGGGGTCCATCTGTCGCGAGGAGGTATGGACCTCCTGTTGGGTGATTGGCGAGCAGGCCTGTCGACCGAGCTGACGGTCTGGGGGGGGGGCGTCGAGCCTTCTTTGAAGCCCCTCCGTGTGGCGGGTAGCACTGGTAAGGTAAACATTATGACCCACAGGTATCCGGCAAGTTCGCAATTGACTGGACAACACTAGACAGGCATAAGTTGGTTAAACGTTGTCCGGTCAACGACGAACTAGGCGACGGGGTGATGGCTATAGCTAGACAGCATGCATCACCCCGTGATTTTACGGATACGCGTCAGAGGGTGGGGGCATTAGTTAGATATTGACTACGGTCAACAATTTGTTTGTTGTCAACAAACAAATTGATACAAATGGATACATTGTAGCAATTGCCGTTGGCAATTTTGGGTGGTACCTTACCAGTGTTACTTCGGCCTGCTTGCCTTAAGAATTATGATTGGTTATTACCAATAGAAATTTATAATTCGGACTAGGGCATGAATCAATAAATGTGGCCCAATGCCGTTATCCACTTTCATTGGTGTCTGAGTCCTTTATTGGGGGGGTGCGCCTGCAAAGATACTGTACATAGACATATATTCAGACAGGGATTCTTATAAAAATAGAATCTTTTCTATAGTCCACATTTCAATATATTAATGTCAGCCAGCATGCAAAACAATGCTGAATTGAGAATGGAGTAAAGAGGGAAAGATATTTGGGTAAAAGAAGCAACAAATCCCAACAAACAACAAGAATCGTCAGATTCTGGAGAGTTCTATGCGGATACCAGACTGTGAAATTTAGAAAAGTAAGCTTTCTTTATAACTGTCCCTCCCTTTTTCATAGACTCAATTCTTGTTACAACCAGGGATTAGGAAACACATTAATGGTTATGTAAATTTTAACTGTAGAAAGTCTTGGAAGACCACCTTCTCCCACATACATCAACCTGAAACATAAGACTTTATTTCTGCTGCTAATGTTTCTGTTAAATGTGATGAAGCAGACAAATATGAAGCATGGCCACTTATGTATTGTGTCAGGTGTGTGCGCAGGAAATGCCTTACCAAAAAAGTAGATGCATCTGGCAGATTCCTCTTAGTCCTCTGAAATGTTTTCTGCAACTTACACTGGCTAATCACAGCTAATTGATGTGGTGCCAAGGTGCCTTTCAGGCATGTCTGTTAATGGTCCTGATTGCATAAAGAAGATGTACCCTGGCTTCTTGTCAATTAGTTGGCTCTGCGTCAGCCCCGCCACTTTGGAACCTCTTACCACTCTAACTACGCCTCCAGCTGGAGCTGCTCCCCTTTACAAAACAACTAAAAACATGGCTATGGCAATGGGCATGGGGCATGGATGCATCAACTTCCCAGTCCAGCTGGCTCATTTAGCCCACATTGGTCTTTGTCCTGTCTGCTTTTTAACTGTGTTGGGAGGGAAGGGATATTTTTAGATGGTTTTAAAATAGGCTTTTTAATGGGGTGTTAATTAAATTGTTTTATTGTTGTTTTAATTATGTTGTTGAGCCACTTCGAGTCACTCTCAAGCAAGGGAAGCGGGATAGAAATGTTTTAAATAAATAAATAAATAAATAAAATTAGCCATAGCAAGTTATATAAACTTGCTTTAAATTTATTTATTTATTATTTAAATTTATATGCCACCCCCTCGCCCTAGGGTGACTCTGGGCGGCTCACAACAAGCATAAAACATATAAAATAATTAAAAAGACCACCCCATAAAAACCCCATTAAAAGACAGTTAAAAGGCCTACCCACCTCCACCCCCATCAGTACAAGAGAGGCACTTTATCTTAGAAGAGCCAATGGGCAGGGAACACTTACCCATCAGCCCCCCACACTTGCCCTGCCAGCCAGGTTTTGAGCCCTTTCCTAAAGTGCAGCAATTCTGTCTGCAGCTGTAATTCGCCTGGCAGGAGGTTCCACAGAGTTGGAGTGAACACGGAGAAAGCCCTCCTCTTTGTGCTAGACAGGTGTGCCCCTCTAGCACTGGTTGGATGGGCAAACACTCTTGGGGTGACATGGTCTCTTAGGTATCCTGGCCCACTTCCATGTAGGGCTTTAAAGGTCATCACCAGCACCTTGAATTGCACCCGGAGGCACACCGGTAACCAGTGCAGCTCCGGGAGCAGAGGCAAGGCAAGGGCATAATGCCCACACCCCATCACTATCTGGGCTGCTGCCTTCTGGACCAGCTGCAGCCTCCGAATGGTCATCAAGGGCAGCCCCATGTAAAGTGCATTGCAATAATCCAGTCTGGAAGTGACCAGAGCATGTGTGACCATGAGCAAGGAGTCCCTATCCAGGAGCGGGTGCAACTGGTGAATTACACCGAGTTGTGCAAAAGCCCTCCTGGCCATGACTGCCACCTGCTCTTCTAGCAGCAGTCATGAGTCCAGGATGACTCCCAAGTTACGCACTGGTCTGTCTGGGGCAAAATAACCCCATCCAAGACCAATGATGGAAGCTCCCGGGATAACGTAGGACCCCGAACCCACTGCCACTCAGTCTTGCTGGGATTCAGATGAAGCCCATTGACCCTCATCCAGACCCCCACAGCCTCCAGACACCCAGATAGGACTTTGACAGCATTGCTTGGATCACCACAGGCCGAGATGTACAACTGAGTGTCATCCGCATACTGATGGTACCGCACCCCGTGGGAATGGATGATCTCACCCAATGGCTTCATGTAGATGTTAAATAGGAGAGGATAAAGCACCAAACCCTGAGGCACCCCATATTGGAAGGGCCTAGGGCTGGACTTTGTTTGTTCTCCAAATAAACGCCTGTTCTCTGATTGCCTTTTCATTAGATGATTTGGTATAAAGTGGGTTAAATAGCCACTCTTGCACTAAGGAAAGTTTTCTGTTAGACAACAGGTTTATGTTTTTTTTAAAAAGTTCGGTAATAACCTCTTTAGTCATCCAGGACTTTCAAATAAGTGATATCTTTTAATTTGGGAATCTCCTTTTAAAATATGTGTTAACTGTGCTTTTACTTTGAATAGCATTCACTGCATCATACAGTATTTTCATGTTACATTTGTTTTGAAGTCACTCGCTAATTTTTTATGGGGCCATATGAATACATTAATATGAAAAAAACCATGTAAAATATTTACTGGTGTAAAAGTTGAGTTCTTGTGAACATAGACAGTCGATCAGCATATTCCTAAATGTTATGCATATAATATAAGGCATGCATAGACAATTATGCATGTATGTATAATAGATATACAGCAATTGGGAGGATGGGAAAACAGCAAAACAAGCAGCCTATAAGCTGATGAGTTTTTGCTTCCTGGTTGAGCAGGAAATATATGGTCTTTTGAGCATCATTTCTCATGTGCTAGCTTACATGGTTCAGTTCTCACTTCCAAGGTCACAAAGATCCACCTGATTTACTAAACGCTACTTACTTGAGATGCTGGAAGTGTACGCTGCACGCTTATTTATGTCTTCATAAGTATACAGTTATAGCCATTTGTTCCCAAATACATGTCTAAAGTAACAGAAAGAAATTAAACACATCACTCATGCAGGTTCCAAAATGGCCATTTTGGCCACCGAGGAAAAGACTTTCATTTAGAATGCCAAGCAGAAATGCAGGTCTCAGCAGAAGCTGGAAGGAACAGAATACAGAGTGTCTTGTTGGTACAAATGGGATCCTGAATTATTGTTTATACATCTCAGCAGCACGTCAGGACATCCATATCACATTCTCAATGGTCCTTTTCCCTGCAGCAACCTAGAAGTCTTATGAATCTAGGATCTTCTTTTTAATTGGCCTGGATCCTGATCCAGTAAGATTCATTGCTGGTCTTGAGAACATAAACATGTAGACAGGATTGCTATATGAACTGCTTTGTGGTTATCTTTGGGAAGAGGAAAAGCTGGACGCAGACCCCTCTGGGGAAACAGAACTTTTGCATGAGGTTCTTTTGTATGTCCCTCACTCACAAGGTGGATTCACAGCCAGAACACCAGAGGATTAGGCCACCAGGCCTCACCTCTAAAACAGTTATGTCAGCAGCAAGATAATTTAATTATTTTTTTTGGTGGTGCTGGTGGTTGGAGAGGCAAATCCTTAGGCCAAATCACAGGGTAGCATAATAGAAGTTGCATGTTCTAGTTGTAGGTTGGCTCATTTGATGAAAATAGAAATGCATTTCATTGAGGGTATACTGGAATTCACTGTAGTATGAAAATACATGTTTTTATTTTGTTTTATCTGATTTTATTTTTAATTGTACTCAGCATTATGTCTTTTAAATCTGGGTATTTGGATGCAACACACTTCATTTAGCACACAAAAATGCTTCTTTATATACTGAACATTTTAATATACAATCAACTAGAATTCTCACTGAGGTGAGAAAATACCTCACAACCCACACAGTATAAATGCTATTGTATTAGTGCAGGAAGAATGAAACATTGTTTTCTAAATACTAACTTCCATTTTTATGGAACAGATACTGAAATTTCATAGCTTGTTCTTCAAACAGACAATAAACTCAAGATCAGAAGGAAAATGTTGAACAAAAATAAACAAAACCTAGGTGTTTAAGAATTCATAGTAATTATGCTAGTGGAGTGCAGCAGGCTAATAAGGTGAGTTTACAGCCAAGGATGAGGAGTAACCACATCAAAGCAATGTTCCAGGAAACCCTTTCAGAGTAAAACAGCACAAGACCGAGACTTTGGTACAGTGTCCTCTAGAGTCAGCTGCTATATGTGCTGGTGCACCCAAATTTCAAGTTGAAGATACCCTCCTGATTTGTCCTCCATTGCAGATGTAGGAGAAAAAACACCAGAAATCTTTTATGAAGAGAGGGAAAGTAGCATGACAAAGAAGGGATCCATGAGTAGCTACTTCCAAAGGCTGAGAAAACACTCTAAACCACCTGACTACCTGTCAGACAATACCTGTTCTAATACAATATTGCTGTATTTGTCAGAACAAGTATCAAGTTCTTCAATCTGAACTTCAGGAAACTCTTGAAGGTTAATAGCAATGGAAAGAAGAAGCTGAAACTTTGTTGTTGTTTTTGGATCAGCATAAATTACATCTAGTGAACTGATAAGAACAGCAAGATATATTGGTATTTACTGCACAAATATTTGAATGAACGAATGAAAGGGGGGAATTCAGATTTCCTGATCAGTTAAACAAATCCCCATAGGTATGCTCCTTCTAACTGGGATCGTATTGATAGCTTTATTCAATGCTTGGCTTAGGGATGTCCTGAAAGTGGCAAAAGTTGATGTGTAAAGATAAACCAAATGCGATTGTTTGTATTTATATGTCTTTATAATTAAGGTCAGTGGGTTGTATCATGCAAAGACATACTCTGTTTCGGGTGGGAAATGTTGCAGAAAATGTATGGAGTCATGGTGGGATTGCCAATCATCCCACCAACAGGGAGAGAAGAAAAGAATCAGGATCATGAATGCAACAGAGATGAGGAGGAGGGGTTTGGAAATGTTTGACAGTCACCAGACAGTGGCACCACACAGTGGGCCAGGCAGCTTGAGATGAGAGCATGTGTATCTGAGGGTCAGTAGTGAAAGCAGATTGAAAATGTCAGGTGGATACATACCAACAGTTGCAGGAACAAATTCATGATTTCCCTCTGAAATAGACATGATGGTTCAAGTCAATAAAAATATGATTAAGAGCATCTCACCCAACTGCATATACACCAGCTAGCCTGTTTATAGAGATGAAATGAGCTACCTGATTTTGCTCAAAACAAACCCAAACAGCCTTGGCAAATTGGGACTTTTTGATTCAGATATCTCTTACAGGTGAGGCCCATAAGAATGTACTGAAACATGGCAGGTTTGGAGACACAGAACCAGCTCCAAAAGTTTTACTAACACTGTAGACCAGGGGTTCTCAACCTATTTTTAGCCATGGGCCAGACCACGCCCCCTCAGACTACTGAGGAGGCCAGATTTGTGGTTCCCCCTTCCGTAAAAGCTGCTGTAAAATGTATCCGTGGCTGTTGTAAATGGGTTTACTACGGCTGCAGACTCATTTACGACTGTAGTAAATGTGTTTACAATGGCTGCGGATTCATTTATGGCTGTGGTAAATGCATTTATGATGGCCGTAGATGAGTCTGCAGCCAATTCTGGCAGCTGGAATGAGGTTGGGGGCAGGATTATTTGGCACCATGGGCTTGATTCGGCCCATGAGTCATAGGTTGAGAACTCTGCTGTAGACTATACCAAATGTGAGCAAAAGTGTGACAAATTTCATGTGAATATGCAGTCAGTACAGCCTAGGATTCCAAAAGAAGCTTCCTGGACCTGCAGCAGATGCTACCTGATTCAAGTTGGTCCAAGTTTCAGTTTGAAGGCAGAAGTACTAATCTGTCACTCAATTCCACTTCTAACTGAATTTGGAAACTCTCTGCATCTCAGTGGCTCCAGAGCCTGTCTTCTACCTTTCTTTCCTTGAAAACCAGCCTTGTTCCACTTTTCCATGGAGCTTAAGGAATTAGAGTTTTAGAGTTTTTAGAGTTTTAGAGTTGTTAGAGCTTTAGAGTTTTAGAGTTTTAGAGCTTTTTAGGGGTTAAATGTGTATATGTGGGGTGGGAGTATGTTGATAATTTTGTATAGTTGTATTTTGTTTAGGTTTTGTTGGGTTGATAAGTGTCCCCCCCCCAATCTCATTGTTCTGTGCAGGACAATGACAATAAAAGATTTATCTTTAATCTTTAATATCTCAGGGCACTTTGCTTTTTTCCAAGATTTCTTGGAATGAAGTTATTTGAAAGCTCATACCAATTTTCTGTTAAAAAGCATATTTCAATATTTTCCAAGAAAGGAATCAAAGCAACATATTAAAGCCCCCTACCCCACAGAAGCCAACTGCTTGGCTGCTTGAATTCCACTCGAGTGAATTACAATATGTTGGCCTTTACTGTTGCTGTGCCTTGCTGTTCTGTGTGCCTTGCTTTAAGCAAGCTTTTAAAACTGTGTGACTTCCTGCCAAGCATTTTAGAGGGTCCTTGGGGGGTGGGGGAGAAAGAAAAAAACCCCAACATTTCATAATGCAACTTGAATTGTTTCTTTGTTCCATTTTGCCAGAGTGAGGCTTTGGCACGCTTCCTTAATGCTGACACTACCTTCAAGTGCTTCAGAAATTGACTCTGTTCAGCATGATGCCTTGAAGGAGGTTACAACAGCAGAAAGGATAACATCCAAACAAATGCACAGAATGTCAAGATAATTTTCATTTGTTATAACCAGGGGAATTGACAAAGAAAATTGGTACTAGACAATTTTTTGCTCTTTGGAGGATTGTTTGGACTACTAGGTTACACAGTGGAGAACATTTTTTTTAAAAAAACATGCTACTGTATTATTTGTAATGACTCTTAAGAAAGTACTTGTAATAAAGCACAATGGCAATGTTTCTACTCCCACAAGTTCTGAAATTGAGGTATTCTTACTAACTTCTATCATGACAGAGCAAATGGAGAACAACAGTTTCCCCCCAAGTTGTGGTTGTGTGTTTTCTCAGCTCAGTTGATTCTTTTTGGTTTGCTTAGAAAAGATCATGAAATGTAGAAATGTGCCATTAGACAGCAAGACCAATATCACCCAAACTTTTTATTCCCTGTCACTATATACAGGTGTGAAAACCATACAATGAAGAAAACTGTTAGGGGAAAAATTGTCTGAAAAATGGTGCTGGTGAAGAGCTTTGCAGATACCATGGACTGCCAGAAAATGGTCAAGTGGCTCATAGAGCAAAGCAAGCTTGAATTGTCTCTGGAGGCAAATATGATGAAGCTGAGGCTGTTCTACTTTGACCATATTGTCAGAAAGCAAAGTTCTCTGGAAAAGACATTAATTTAGGGAAAGAGTAAAGGCAGAAAGAAAAGAGAAAGACCAAATGTGAGAGGGATTGACTCCTTAAAGGAATCACAGACTTGAGTTTGCTGAGCAGGGCTGTTGAGGACAGGACATTATGGAGATCTGTCATTCACAGGATCACCATAGGTTGAAGACGATAGCACAAAAGAACAACAAAGTGTTACAGCACCAAACCCATCCATTTCATGGACATCAAGTCCTAGGTAATTCGTAAAACTGAGGAAAAGTAGTCAGCACACTTCTCTAGCTATCAATATTAAACTAGAAGAGGCTAGGCTAAACCTATGGAGAGGAAAAACAACATACTGAATGGATGGATGTCAAGATTTTGGTTGGCCCATTGAAAGTTACTTAATAGACTTCAGAGAGATGTAGGAAGGTCAAAGATTAATCAAGTAAAGTAGGGCTACTTGGATACAATAGAAATGTTCTTGAATGCAACATTTATGTGCATACAGTTTATGCCTCCCATGCGTACAAAACAAGACCTAACAAAAGGCTGAGATAATGATATTGAAGTAGCCCACTCCTGATCAAAAATAGTCTAATTATGTTAAAAATGTAATTGGTTATGAATTTTACCCATATTTCATATATTACATACATAATTTTGAATGCCAACTTAGCCGTTTGAAAGCAAGAAATTGCAAGTAGATAAATAGGGACCACTTCGGTGGGAAGGTAAACAGCTTTCCATGCACCCTGGTGTCTAGTCATGCCTGCCACATGACCATGGAAACATCTGCAGAAGCAGACAGCGCTGGCTCTTTGGCTTCAAAACAGAGATGAGCACTGAAGCCTAGAGTCAGATACGATTGGCTTTCGAGCAAGGGAAACCTTTATCTTTACCTATGAATAAAAAAGAATGCAAGCGCGGCGCCAAAATGGCCGCCGTGCTCTTTGCCCCCCCCCCCACCGGACTTGGACATCCGGGTAGTTAGGGGGGCGTGGCCAGCACCCTTTAAAAGGGGTGACCACGAGGCAGCCGCGCTGCCATTTGGCGAAGCGACGGAGAGGAGACGTTTTTCCCCAATCGCTCCGTCGCTCTTCCCTTTAGCCGGGAAGCCTCTTTCGAGCAGCGGTTTCTTCTGCGCTTCTTTTCTTCGGCTTCCCAGCGAATTGCAGCAATACCTTCCAAAAAGAAGGCGATGGCGAACGCGGTTCGCACTTCAAGGAGGCGCCAGACGGGTCGGAGGACTGCGACTGCGCCCCCTCAGCAGGCCCCCTTTCCGGGGGCGCCCACCGGGACCGGCGGGATGGGGTCGATTGCTCCCTGGCCCGAGGCTGGGCAGCCTCAGACCGGCCCTGCAGGGGCTGCGGCCCCCGGCCCGCAATTAGC
This sequence comes from Bradypodion pumilum, assembly GCA_035047305.1. Taxonomy (NCBI): domain Eukaryota; kingdom Metazoa; phylum Chordata; class Lepidosauria; order Squamata; family Chamaeleonidae; genus Bradypodion; species Bradypodion pumilum. The sequence continues at coordinate 172,755,254 of JAWDJD010000001.1, read as the reverse complement.
GGCCACCGGCCCGGGCCTGGCGCATAGCCAGGCTGGGCCTTCGGGCCTTGGCATGCAGCTTCCAGCGGTGGGCTTTAACCAAGGGGGTTGGCTGGGTTCCCTTCCCTGGCAGGGCATGCCCCCGGCCCCTCTGGGGCCGGTGGTCGGGGCATGGCCGTATTCGGGCCCCGGGGTCCAGAGACCTGGCCCGGCGCCAGCGACCGGTGGGCCGGCCGGCCCTTTGCCCCCCATCAGCGTTGGGGGCTATGTAAACGTTGATGCCCTACTAGCCTGCGTAGCGGCCCTGGAGGCATCTTTGGGGATAGTTAAACCATCAGGGGCACCCTTTGGTTTACAGGTCAACTCAGCGTCTGCCGGTCCTCGGCAGGCGGCCGAAAGGGTTGAGCTGCCTGAGGCAAGTAGGTCGGCGACTGCCGCAGCCTTGCAGCTCCCCACTCAGCAGATGCCGCCAGCAGGTAGTGGTCAGGCCCCGTCTACGAGCTCGGTTGCGGTCGCGGGCTCCGACGCCCGCAGTGGGCTGGAACCCCCGGTGGGGGCGGCCCATGGGGGTGCAACTTGTGAGTATACGGTCCAAGCTAGTGCACCCACACCACAACCCACTACGGGGGGAGGTTTGCAGTGGCCGTGGCCTCGCCTGGCTGGGGCGGCTGGTCAGCCGCCTCCGGCCCATCCGGGAACAGCTCCAACACTCCAAGGCCCCTCTTGGGGTGGGGCACCCTGTCCTGCAGGGAACTTATTGGGGGTGGCGGGGCTGGTCCAGGCTCCTTTCATGGTGCCCAGCACGGTCAATGTTCCGGTGTCGGCCTTGCCAACAGCAGGTTATTCTTTACCCCTTGGGGATCATTTGGCCCAGGCTACCAAGAAAAAGATCTGGCGGGGGGAGTATGTGGACATTTTCTCCCTCTTGAATAGAGAACCCACCAAAGAGGAGAGGGAGGGGCAGGACGAGAAGGACAAGGAGCAGTCTCGTCGACGTAAGCCGCCACGTTCGTGGGCCAACTGGTTACCCGCATACCTTATATACATGGCGGTGTACCTCAGGGCCCGGCCCGACCTGGCAATTCCGATGGTCCAGTATTTGGACAACATATACCGGGCGATGGTTGATTTCCCTGGCCCATAGTGGTTGGCTTACGACGAGGAATTCCGCATGAGAGTGCCCCTACATCCAGAGATGAGGTGGGATGAGCCCTGCCAGAAGCTGTGGCTTCTGTATATGACCCCCACGCGCCCGGCGCCAGGGGAGAGGTACCATTGTGGACATGCGGTCCAGCGAGCTACTACGGCCCAGGCACCCCGCCAGGTGGTGGGGCAGGGGGTTCCAGGCCACCTGCTGTGTTGGAGTTTCTCGGCCAATGGTGCGTGTAATAGGAAGCAGTGCCGTTACAGGCATGAGTGTCCCTCTTGTGCTGGCCCCCATGCCGCCTCCGCGTGTCCTAGGGCAGGCGGACTGCGGGGCAGAGGTAGAGGTGAACAGGGAGCGGGCAGAACTGCCATGGAGGGAGCTGGTCAAGCAAAAGGCCCCCTCCCCAATTAATGTGGATATGCTGGAGCGTTGGCTCGCGATGTACCCGAGGAGGGCAGACGCAGCTTACCTGCTTGAGGGTTTCCAGCAGGGGTTTCACATTCCTTTCACAGGGGACAGGTCCCCTCAAGATGCACCCAACCTGTTATCACTCAGGGGAAGGGAGGAGGTGGCTGCCATGAGCATTGCTAAGGAGGCTGCTGCTGGCAGGGTCGCTGGCCCTTTCCCTGTCCCACCATTTCCCAATCTCAAGGTTTCCCCGTTGGGGTTAGCGCCCAAGAAGTCACCGGGGGAGTTCCGTTTGATACACCACTTGTCTTACCCGGCTGGCCGTTCGGTCAACGATGCTATCCCTGACGACCTTTGTTCGGTTAGGTATACATCTTTTGACCAGGCCCTGCGCATGGTGGGCTCATGTGGCCCGGGTGCACTACTGGCTAAGTGCGACATTAAGTCCGCGTTCCGTCTCCTGCCAGTGCACCCGGGCGACTTTGAGTTACTGGGTTTCAAGTTTCGGGGTGAATTTTATTTCGACAAAGCCATGCCTTTTGGATGCTCCATTTCATGCTCGGCATTTGAGCGCTTCAGCACTTTCCTGCAATGGGCCTTTGTTCGCAGGTCAGGGTCCCGGTCTGTAGCCCACTACCTCGACGATTTCTTATTCGGGGGTGAACGGGGCTGGGACACGTGCACGCGTCTCCTACATACATTTCAGACGCTAATGAAGGAACTCGGTGTCCCTTTAGCGCCCAAAAAGACCGAGGGCCCTTCAACTAAGCTCACATTCCTGGGGGTTGAGATTGACACGGTTGTGCAAGCATCCAGGTTACCTGTTGATAAGGTTTCCCGGATCGTTGCACTCATTTTGGACTTGCTGGCAAAACGCAAGGTGTCCCTTCGGGAGCTCCAGGTATTACATGGTCACCTTGCTTGCAGGGTCGTCGCACCTGGCAGAGCGTTTGCTCGACGCTTGTGCGACGCCATGACTGGCTTGGCCAGGCCCCACCACAGGGTCCGACTGAACAAGGGCATGAGGGCTGATATGCTCATCTGGCTTCAGTTCCTGAGGGAATTCAACGGGGTGTCCTTTTGGAGGTCTGACCTTTTGGTTTCCCCTCGTTTTCAGGTTCAGTCGGATGCATCAGGGTCCCTGGGTTATGGGATTTACTTCGAAGGGAAGTGGGCCTACGGCAGATGGCCGCCAGCCTGGTGGGGTTCGGCTCGTTTGCGTGATCTCACATACCTGGAATTTTTCCCCATTCTGGGAGCTTTGATGCTATGGGGCGAGGAGTGGGCCAATTCGGTCGTCCATTTCTGGTGTGACAATGCGGCAGTTGTCCACATTGTCAACTCACAGACGTCTAAATCTCCCAGGGTCATGGAACTGGTTCGCCAGTTTGTGTTGCGCAGCCTACGCCTCAATGTGCTTTTTAGGGCCAGGCATGTTCCAGGTATTAATAATGATATTGCTGACGCTTTGTGACGCCTGCAGATCCCCCGGTTCCGTGCCTTGGCCCCGGACGCAGAGGAATTTCCCTCGCCGCTCCCGGATGAGATATGGACGCTTGGCGAGGAGAACCGGGCGATCGGCATGTCGCTCTCCCCCCGCACGTGTAAGGCGTATAACCATGCATTTAGTTCATTCAGGGCCTTTTGTGCCCAATCACGGCTGCCTGAAAGTTGGCCTATCCCAGTAGCTCACATCCTCCAATTTATGGTTTACTTACATGCCCAGGGCTTAGCCCCCCGCACCATAGCATCCAGGCTGTCAGCGCTGGCATTCATGGCCAAGGTGGGTGGTTTTGCTGACAGCACAAGTGATTTTCGCATACGACATGTTTTGGAAGGGTGGGTGCGGGAACGTGGGCGCAGCCCGGATGACCGCCACCCTATTTCTCCTGGGGTGCTTACCCACCTTGCACAGGGTTGGCATGACCTGTGTTTCGACAGGTATGAGGCAACCCTGTTTCACGCGGCTACTACGGTGGCCTTTTTTTGGGGGCGCTCCGCATCAGTGAGCTGGTGCTACTGTCTAAGGCGGATGCGAGTCGTAGGGCACTGGAACTCGAAGATGTCTATGTTTCTTCTGATTGGGCTCAGCTGAGGATACGCTCCTCTAAGGTTGATCAGCACGGTGTAGGCAGTGGTGTAAGACTGCTACGATGTTCCTTGGCAGACATCTGTCCGGTTGGTGCCCTACAGAAGTTCCTTGCACTACGTGGTACGGACCCTGGCCCGTTTTTCTGTCACCAAGATGGGTCTCCCCTTACTAAATTTCAATTTTGGAAGGTGACCGGTAAGGCACTAGCCAGTGTTGGCCTCCCTGGGGCTCGTTATGGCACCCATTCATTCCGGATAGGGGCGGCTTCCACCGCAGCAGCGTTTGGGTACTCTGGGGCTGAAATATGCAACATGGGAAGGTGGGGATCACGATGTTTTCAGTTGTATGTTCGCCCTCTTCAACAGTGAGTACCAGTTAAGTCACTGCCCTGTTTCCTTTTTTCCTTGACAGACCCTGGGTGTCGTCTTACACCGGTGACAGTATGGCTGGTGGGCCACAGCTATGTGCACAGGGCAGCGCAGTTGCTGCGGCGACAGAGTGGGGACCCCGACTGGGACTGGGTGCATCCGCAAGTCTCAGGTGGTACGATAAGCGCAGAATGTTATGGCGGGAACTGTTGCCATTCCTTTTCTCCATCAGGGATGCTGACCCGCCTGATGTCCTTATTATACACCTCGGGGGTAATGATTTGGGACAGGTCACGGGCCTATCGCTGAAGCATGCGATTTGCGGTGACCTGGCCTACTTGCATTATGTGTGGCCTGCCACAACCCTAATTTGGTCGGACATGATACCGCGGCACGCTTACAGGGGAGGGTTTAACCTCCAGGCCCTTGATCGGGCTCGGCGCTCGGTGAACAGGGCTATTGCCCGGTTCTTTCTGGACAAGGGTTGGGGGCGCGTCATACGACACCCCACCATCAGTCTACAAAATTATGAGCTTTACACAGGGGATGGGGTCCATCTGTCGCCGGGAGGTATGGACCTCTTGTTGGAAGATTGGCGAGCAGGCCTGTTGACCGAGCTGACGGTCTGGGGGGGGGGCGGTGAGCCTTTATTGAAGCCTCCCTGTGTGGTGGGTAGCACTGGTAAGGTAAACATTTATGACCCACAGGTATCCGGCAGGTTCGCAATTGACTGGACAACACTAGACAGGCACAAGTTGGTTAACGTTGTCCGGTCAACGATGAACCAGGCAATGGGGTGATGGCACGAGCTAGGCAGCATGCATCACCCCGTTATTTTACGGATATGCGTCAGAGGGTGGGGTCAGTAGTTAGATTATTGACTACGGTCAACAATTTGTTTGTTGTCAACAAACAAATTGATACAAATGGATACATTGTAACCAATTGCCGTTGGCAATTTTTGGTGGAACCTTACCAGTGTTACTTCGGCCTGCTTGCCTTAAGAATTATAATTGGTGGAATACCAATAGAAATTTATAATTCGGACTAGGGCATGAATCAATAAATGTGGCCCAATGCCGTTATCCACTTTTACCAGTGTCTGAGTCCTTTCTTGGGGGGTGCGCCTGCAAAGACCAGGCTCTGCATTCATTTCATACAATTTGTCTTCATCAGTTTTTTGCTGGTCAAGTTCCCCTATCTCAGGGTTAAATGTTAACCTGTGCTTTGCCCACTGATAAAACTTCTTTCATCAGAAAAATTGGGAAACGGGATAGAAACTCCCAGGTGGCCACTCTACTGCAGCCAAAACACCCTGTCTATCAGCAAAACCTTCTTCAAAAATGTGAGAAGCCTTCTGCAATTGTTTCCTGAATGCTACCTAGGGCTGCAAGAGGGGGGGGGGTGTATAAAGTCCCATCCCAGGCACTAGCATGCCATTGGACAGAGATACAGTACTCCAGTTGTTCATAGTGACTATATTTAGACATTGGTATGTTAAGAAGATGAGATATTTCTTATTCTTGATCCTGCAGTTTTTCCAACTGTGGTTAATTTCTGCTAGCAGCTTTGCTTTTCTAGTTTTGTGATAAATGCCAAAATCTGTACAGAGTCAAACTGTGGGGGTGATTCATTGAGTGTATTAATCTCATGCCCTTGAAGAACACAAATTGATTTTGCTTCCCCCCCTTTCATATTTACATAAATTAATTTCCCACCATATTTCAGGAGAACTGAATCTCACCACTAGGTTTGCAATCTGGATTATATGTGAGTGCTACTCTTGATGATTTTGCTGGACTGATTCTCTTGCAGTACTTTATTATCTTGGCTTCTTAAGATGTTTTAATCAATGGTGTTTTCTTACAATATTTCAAATATACTTTCTCAGTGATACACAAAAGGGCTTATAAATTAACACAGCTATAAGATTATTCAGTTCTAATGCCAACTATAACTGTATCATAGAACCATTCTATTATCCGCTGTAGGCAGCTGGCATAATAATACAATTTAATGTTTGCCATTTCTAAACCTCTTTTGCTTTCATCCAGCTACTGAATAAGTTATTTAATCCTAGCTTTCGCTTTCTCTCACGTACACACACAAATAACATTTCTTAATAATAGTAGCAAAAATCTCTACTGGGCCACTTGATTTGTTATGTTTGAAACAAACAAAAATATTTAATTGTGACAAAATTGCTATTTTAGCTGCAGTGAAACACCCAGAAAGACTGAGATTAATTTTGCCACCATTCTTCCTGAAGTTTCATTTCACTGCAAATCCCCTGCCCCCGCACACAATAGTCCTAATACTTCCACTCAGATGAAGGAATAATTTTTTTCTAGCCAACGTAGGTGAAGATAGTTCCCTCCAAATCCACTTGAAGAGCAGCTGGGTTATTGAGATGGGCGGTGGCAGTTACAGCCATGACAGGTAAAAGGAAAAGGCCAATTGCAATGTTGGTGTTGCTCCACCGCGGCACCAACACTGAACCATCTGATGTGAACCCTTCAGTTAGTCTAATGCCCCGGTGGTTAACCTTGGCACTTCAGCTGCTCTTGGACTTCAATTACCAGAAGCCCAAGTCAGCACACCTGCTGATCAAGGCTTCTGGGAATTGAAGACCAAGAACAGCTGGAGTGCCAAGGTTAGCCATCACTGGAAGGGATGGGTTAGCCTGGATTACCTAATTTTCCTTCCCTTTGGTGCCCTTAAAATCTTCCACAGAGCAATGGGATATTCTCCAGAGAAGGGTACCACAGAAGTTTGTCTGTGGAGGAAAGGGGCATGAAAATGCTTATGTGCTGGAGATGCATCCTAAAATAGCATTTATAATGGTCTTTGGAAATAATCAGAATGAAAGAAGAAAAAAACAATAATTATATTGGCAACAGCATTGAGAGTGACTATTTGTTTTAAAAATGGAAAGTAGATTGTGAATTTGAACTGGATGACTGGTATAAAAAGATATGAAATACAGTGGTACCTCATACAACAATTTTAATCCATTCCACGGGGCTTGTTGTTGTACAAAACAATTGCTATACGATACATGCATCGTATAGCGATTTTCCCTATGGGATGCATCGTGCAATGGCATTTTTTTTTTTTTTTGCTAAGTGGTTTTTCCCATTTTAAAATTGTTGTACAGTTTTTTCCATAGGGAAAATTGTTATGCAGGACACCATCCCCCCCAACCTAATTGTTATGTGATTTCATTGCTATACGGGCCATTTGTTGTATGAGGTTCCACTGTATAGCTAATAAATGACAAACTAACATGTGAATCAATTTTTAAAAAAGTGATTAGTAAAGAAAACTGACTTCAGAGAAATTTAGGGAGAGTATATAGAACATGTATTAGTGAAAGGGAAAGGAGTAAGGCCTAGGCAAGATCTTTTATCTTTTCAGAATGAGGAGACAAATATCTAAATAAAATGTAATGGTTAAGAGCAGGGATATGGCCTGTAGGCCGAATCCAGCCTGCAGCTCCAAATAATCTGGCCCCCACCCTCACTCTAACCACTGCCACCGCCAGAAGAGGACATGTTTAAGGCAGCCGTAAATGCATTTACAACAGCCATGGACACATTTACAGCAGTGTTTATGGCAGGGGACCAGTCTGGCCCCCTCAACCATCTGAGGGAGTGTGACCAAGCCCCTGACTTAAAAAGATTGCTGACACCTGGTATAGAGAATAGTTAAATGAAGGTATATACCTTCATTTAACTATTCTCTATACCAGGTGTCAGCAATCTGGTGGTGGGTGCACATAGTAGTATGTATAAGTTTGTTAACATTTTGTGTATTTTTTTAATTTCATATTTGTATGTTGTTTTTCTGTTTTTATTTTGAATTAAAAATGAAAAAAAATCCTTCAGTGCTAGCAGAAGTTTGCTACTGTAATATTAGATATAAGTTTAAATAGCTGTATCTTTATCTGTATTTTGCATAACAATAAAGGAGAGTGCTGGCCTGTCTCTATCTTACACTCAAAGCCATAATTTCAAGACTATGAAACCTAGACCCCTTAGCCATGACAGTCACACTGAGTGTATTTATCTCTCTCCCCCCAAAAAATTGATTAACTGATTTTGATTTATTTAAAATTTCATTTCTGGAGCCTTTAGTCACTTGACCTGCAGATAATTTTGCATCTGGAAGATAAAAGAATGAAATTAAGAGAGAGAGAATGCTTCCAAGGGAAGCTTTTACTGTGTAGTCCCGGTGTCTCATTCATGGGAGGTCCAGGTATTGTTATCTTCCAGGCAGCCTGTGTTGACTTTCCTCTTCCCTGTTTGTTTCTTAACAAAGAAAATCAGTTGAGAGAGAGAGAGAGAGAGAGAGAGAGAGAGAGAGAAGCATATTAGCTGCACAATGTGTTTTTATTGTGCACAGTAGTACCTATCTATTTGGAAGCAGCCAGAATTATAAAACTGTCTTCTCTTCCTGCTATGAGGCAGCCTCTTATTCACAAGCAGTGGCAAAATGAAGCCACTTTCTTGGTGTTGTCATTGGCCAAACTGAAGTCCTCATTGGTGCATGTTTCTTGGCAGTACTTGGCAGACCAGTAAATGAGTAGATGCTATTTACCTCAGTAGGGTTTGCATTTTTTAAATCTGAGAATCCAACTGGACTAGACGGGGACATTGGGGCAGGCGACAAATAGGTCCACTACCTCAAAGTAAGCAGAACATAATGGTAATATATTGTACTTTACAGTCCTCTGTTTGAAGGATTCTCACAAGAGAGACCTCTGTTGGAATGGCTATTCTGCCCACCTTAAGTTGAAGGAACCATTCATAAGGAGACCAGGGACTTTGAAAGTACCCATCCACAACTTGTCACAGTCTCCTCCCACTTTGGGGAGTTGTACCATATCTCTGCTTAAATTATACTCAATGTTTCTAAATCTGCTTCTCTACCTGTACAATAATACATGCAAAAATTTATTTCTGAGAATGGATATGCTTTGGATGATGCAAAGTTGGCTACCCTATCTGGCAGGCAGGTTGACCTTCACAATTATGGCTGCTTGGATTGGTGCTTGTTAGATAATTTCTGCCGGTCCCATGTATATTTCATTTCATTTCATTTCAAGTTTAATTTCTATACCGCTTTACTCACCCAGCGGGCAATTCAAAGCGGTGTACATAGTAACAATAAGATAGTACAATAATACAGGTAAACATAACACAATAAATCAACAATACAATAAAAAAGCAATAATGTCATCAAATTACAAGTCAGAAAAAACATAATATAAGTAAAGGGGAAAAAGCAAATAAGTTACACTAGAACTCTCCACAATATGGCAATTTCTACAATGTTAAAGATACAAAATTACAAAGTCTAATACAGATCCTGACACAATACAATTTATCATTTAATACCAACTAGTACCCTCGGCTACTACAAGTCTAAGACAGAGCCCCTAAAAATGTCTCATCTGAAAAGAAAGGGGTGTCCCACCACATGGCAGCTGTACTCAGTGAACAGCTGTGCTCCCACCCACCCCTGACCAAGGCGAGTCAGGGTGAGGAGCCAGCGGTGTTGCGGTGGCTCGGCAGCGGCAGCGGCAGCGGCAGCGGCAGCGGCAGCGGCAGCGGCAGCGGCAGCGGCAGCGGCAGCGGCAGCGGCAGCGGCAGCGGCAGCGGCAGCAGCAGCGGCAGCGGCGACGGCTCTTGTAGCCCTTAGGCGGGAACTCGGGGCAGCTGTGGCATGCTCCCACCCACCCCTGACCAAGGCGAGTCAGGGTGGGGAGCCGGCGGTGTTCTTGGAAATATATTTGGAAAAATTAGCTGATACTATAAACATAATCTAGAATGGCCTAGATTTTCCTGCCCGCAGAATTTTGTACTCTTCAAGGAAGTTAGGAGCTGGGGGTGAAGGAGCTAAAGAAGACACAGATGGGTTGCAGTAGCTGAAGGCAAACACGAAGTGGAGATGCTGAACCTGTATTTTGGGACTGTGGGCTGCCTACAGAATCCACATTGCACATGTTACAACTCATGCAGGAAGAAGCTTAGTTGCAAGGAAAGCCAGCAGGGTGATTTCTATTTAACAAGTGTACCAACTTTATCCTTATCTTTCTTGTGTAAGCCATGAGCTTTCTTGTAAGCTCTTACCACAGTCTTTCTTAAACGTCAGACACACAGAGAAGCTTCAGAGCGGATGAAAATTGTAGCTTTAGAAAAAAAAAGGAGGCTGTTTTCAGATTTTGTTTTCGGCAAGGGCCTCAAGAGATCAGAGTGACTGAAAAGCCACACTTGCCAATGGGCTGTCTCAAGGCAGTGGAGAGAATGGCTTTTCTTTTGAAATCAATTGTTTTGATTTTCTGCTTCTCGTTCAGCTAAAAACAATTGCTTTCTTTTAATTCTCAAAACCAATTGCTAGGTAGTGTTTTTCTGCATCACTGCTACTTATAAATAACTATTTTATTTTTCCATTAGTAGAAAGTTTTGGTTCAAGGTGGGGAAAATGTCAGCAAATTCTCCGAACCCAATTACTTGTTCAGGCTATAAGTTTGAACCCTGCTGCTGCTAGGTTAGCTGCACCAAGACTTAAAATGGGCTATGCTGGGTGACATGGTTCACAAAGTATCTCTCTCCCCCCCAAACTGTTTCATATTCTTAATAAAAATACTGCTTTTTAATTGATATATAAATACTTTGATGAGGATGGTTAGAGAGCTGTCTTCAAATGCCTTCAAACAGCAAGGTTCTCTGTAGGCCTCACTACCATTGTTTTATTTGATTTTTATCGAGCATCTATTAGAACATTTTTATTCTGTTTCATACCTCCTTCTCTGCTCCCTTCACTGTTTAAGATATTGGAAGGATAGGTAAGTTAGCTACATGCTTCTGTCTCTGAAAGAGGCAATAAATGCTAACTTAGATGTTATTGGATATTTAGAACAGGTATAGTTTAGTGGATTAGAGCACATGGCTGCATAGGTTCACAGAGAAATGGCAATCCAATACTAGCTATGCAGGGGAAATTGAGCTGCAAAGACCCCTGGGATGGAAGCGCCACTTTCCCATATGAAAATCACCTTTATCTTGCTTCTGGGGAACTTCTGGCCCTGGCTGTATGAAGGTGTGTGAGGGTATGCCTCTGTTACCTTTGTAGCAGCAACTTGCTGGTCCAGGGTGCAGAGCAAGGTTTCTTCTCCTGGATAACATGCCCCATGGAGTTGGTAAAAATAGACCCAGTCCTTCTTACAATAAAGGCTTATTGTTAAAGTTTCCCCTCCTCAATTTGCTCTGGTGGCAGCAGGAGCAAAAAGGAGTAAGCTTGACAAAGAAAGTCTGTTTTGTCAGTTTATTGGAAAAATAGCAAAAGTCCAGAAAATGCAGAATATGAAGAAAAACTAATTCTAACTAAACTAAGACACTACTTGCCCTAGGAAAGAAATGAAAAGCCATAAGCTATCACTTATCTAAGTAGAAGCGGCGGTCCCAGCTGCCCCATACAAGATGGTACGGATTGAGACCCATTAAGATGATGGGCATTTAAAAAGTGAATTTTAAGTCTCCCCTTTCCTTAGAAATTGGGTAGGTTTTTATACCTTTTTCATGAGAAACTGTCCTGGAAAAGTGCTAATTGACTTGTTAAAGTGACAGTTTCGTGCATAGATCAAAGATAGCAGATGACTCACTATCAGAGATATCATCTCTTCTCATGAGAGAAGTCCACCTCTTGGGTCACTGCCCAGACCTTGGGCTTGAGAAAAGAACAAGAGGTGATTTCCCATTGTCTTAGGAAAATAGTGGAGTGTGCTTTTTAAAATGGCTTCACTTAGGCTAAGTGACATAACTCATAGAAAATAAAAGCAGTGCTAGCATATTTAGGTAAAACCCTACTAAACTAACAGGTAATTAGCATAAAAATGACATCAGCCCACATGGAATCTTTACAATGATGATGATGATGATCTGGCTGCATTAGCAGATACTGCACCTTACATTGGATCAGAAAATTGGTGTAGCAGATTTGAGAAAGATGTCAGGGAGTTCCTGCAGCTCTCTGGGGTTTCATTTCTACCCCGAGTTATCAGGGATTAAATGCTGGATCTTCTGCATTCCAAGTATGAGTGCTACTGTTAGGGCTTAATCCATACCCTTCAATTGGTCTTATCAAACGTCCAGGTTCACACAATCACATATTCTGAGAGCTTTAAACTGTGCAAAAAGGTGGAGTTGCGAGGGTTGTACAGGCAAGCTTCTTTTTTCTTTAACTAATATAACATAAAACATGAGGAACTGTGAAGGAGGAAATTCATGCATCCGTTCCAAAGCTGAGATGCTCATGGTATTCAGATGGAAACTGTGACAATATGTACTGAATCAGGTGGAGTTGGAAGGATGAACAGTAATCGGGGAGGTGGCAAAATGTCCTATTTTGTGTCAGACTAGAACAGAACAGCAAACCTTGTAAATGATCTCTAAGAACTTACCTCAGTAAACAACATGGTTTATATTAAGGGAAGGATTTGGCTATATAAATGATAGCATATGGATAAGTAGCTTCCTAAGTCACACAGCCTTCCAATATGCAGCACTTGGCAGTTGGCCAACCATAAAAATAGCCCCCAATTCTGAGGAAATTTCCCCACCCATTCTAAGTCATCTTCAGCCTTTATGCTCACCTCAAAATGAGCAAAGTAACCTCCTTCTGTAAGGATATTGAAGAATCTCCCTTGACATAATAGAAATTTTGGCACTATGCCAAATTGCCACTGTTGTCCACCTACTCTACTCTGAAAAAAGAGGAAGAAAATGTGGTATCCCCCTCCCCACAAAAAAAAAAGATGAATGCCTCCCCACCTCAAATATGGAAACGGGTGTTGCCGTTTATTTTCCTGACATTCACCAGTGGATTCACCAGTAGATTTTAGTAGTGTCCTGGGGTGTTTAGTATTATATCACTGACTTTAGGGGAACTAAAGTATCTTTACAATTCAGCTATCTTTCACTAACAGGACAATTGGTGTATTTTGTTTCTTACATTTTTCTGTCAATATAAACCACTTTTAGCTATAAAATAACCATGGCTAACCTTATTAACAGTTTACCTGATATCCTGCTTTCCCTTGCAGGGCTAGTACTTGGGGCTTATAGTAGAAAAACATTTCCCCTCCCCTCCATTCAGCAATGCTATATTCAGTATTAAATTCAAATTGACCCAAGGCAAAACTGTTTAATAGAACATTGGAATCAATGGCATTTTCACCTGAATTAAAATTGGTCCTCAGAGTAAAATCTGTCTGGTGTTCTATGCCAGACTATTAAACACCATAGCTACCAGGAGTGTCAATCAACTTCTTGGAAATGTGACAGTTATGTCAGAGCCAGCAAAGAAGATTTAATAGAAATTTCACAGCCCATTCAGTATGGAAAATGCAGGACCGCCACAAGTTTGTACACCAGCTGGAAAATTCCTTTTGCATTATTGGAATTTCTACTTCTTTATATTGATAAAAGCTATAAAGCTAAATCCAATTTTAAATTCCCACTAGAGTAGTTTCATTGAATCCAAAGGTAAGTTGTTGTTTGTTGTTGTTGTTCAGTCGCATAGTCGATTCCGACCCTTTGCGACCCTATGGACCATCGTTCTCCAGGCGCCTCTGTCCTCCACCATCCCCCTCAGTCCTCCCAGTTCTGTGCTCATTGTGTCTACAATACCATCTATCCATCTCATCCTTGGCCTCCCCCTTCTTCTTTTGCCCTCCACCTTTCCCAACATCACGGCCTTCTCAAGTGAATCCTCCCTTCTCATTTGATGCCCAAAGTACTTTAGCCTCATCTTTACTATTTGATCTTCCAATGAGCAGTCAGTGTTGATTTCTTCTAAGATTGACCTATTTGTTCTCCTCGCTGTCCAGGGTACCCTCAAAACTCTCCTCCAACACCACATTTCAAAGGCATCTATTCTTCTGCGTTCAGCTTTCCTAATTGTCCAGCTCTCACATCCGTACATTACCACTGGGAATACCATTGCTTTGACTATTCTAATTTTAGTTTTCATGGTGATGTCTCTGCTTTTCACTATGTTCCCCAGGTTTCTCATAGCTTGTCTCCCAAGAATCAGTCGCCTTTTTATTTCATGGCTGCAATCCCCATCTGCAGTGATCTTAGATCCTAAGAATGTAAAATCTGTCACTGCTTCTACTTCTTCCCCATCTATTTTCCAGGAACTGATCGGGCCTGTTGCCATTATCTTGGTTTTCTTGATATTGAGTCTCAAGCCAGCTTTTGCACTCTCTTCCTTCAAACCGATCAAGAGATTCTTTAGGTCTTCCTCACTTTCTGCCATTAGGGTGGTGTCGTCTGCATATCTCAGATTGTTGATGTTTCTCCCAGCAATTTTGATCCCATATTGTGATTCCTCCATCCCTGCATTGCGCATTATGTGCTCTGTGTATAGGTTGAATAAGCATGGTGACAAAATGCAGCCTTGTCTTACTCCTTTTCCTATTCCAAACCACTCTGTCATTCCATGTTCTGTCCTAACTGTTGCTTCTTGGTTCATGTACAGATTTCTCAGGAGGCATATGAGGTGCTCTGGTATTCCCATCTCTTTAATCACTTGCCACATCTTGTTGTGATCCACACAGTCAAATGCCTTAGTGTAGTCAATAAAGCAAAAGTAAACTTGTTTCTGGTATTCCTTTGTTTTCTCCATGATCCAACGTATGTTGGCAATGTGGTCTCTAGTCCCCCTGCCTCTTCTGAATCCAGCCTGCACCTCTGGTAATTCTCTTTCCACATGCTGCTGAAGCCTATCCTGTATTATCTTGAGCATCACCTTGCTGGCGTGTGGTATGAGCGCAATTGTTCGATAATTTGAGCATTCTTTGGCATTGCCCTTTTTTGGGATTGGAACATATACTGATCTTTTCCAGTCCTGTGGCCACTGTTTTGTTTTCCAAATCTGCTGGCATTTTGAGTGCAGTAATTTGATGCCATCATCTTTTAGAGCTTTGAAAAATTCAACTGGGATACCATCATCTCCACTAGCTTTGTTGTTTGCAGTGCTCTTTAGGGCCTTTCTGACTTCACTCTCCAGGATGTCTGGCTCAGGTTCAAATTCTTCATCATTGTGACTATCAGGAGTGTTGAGTTCCTTTTTGTAGAGTTCCTCTGTGTACTCTTTCCATCTTTTCTTAATCTCTTCTGCATCAGCTAGCTCCTTTCTGTCTTTGTCCCTTATCATATTCATTTTTGCTTTAAATGTTCCTTTGATTTCCCGGATTTTTTTGAAAAGGTCTCTGGTTCTGCCTCTTTTGTTGTTTTCCTCCATTTCTTTGCACTGTTCTTTTAGGTAGTTTTCCTTATCTCTCCTTGCTTTTCTTTGAAATTCTGTGTTCAAAAGATTGTATTTTTTCCTTTTTCCTTTGACTTTTGCGTTCCTTCTTTCCTCTGCTATTTTAAGAGCCTCATCAGACAACCACTTTGCTTTCTTACTCTTCTTTTCTTTTGGTATGGTTTTCTTTGCTGCTTCCTGCATGATGTCCCTCATCTCTGTCCATAATTCTTCTGGCACTCTATCTATTGAGTCTAAGCCATTGAATCTGTTCATCACCTCCACCGTGTATTCTTTAGGGATGCTGTCTAGGTGATATCTATCTGGTCTCCTTGTTTTCCCTATTTTCTTTAGTCTAAGCCTGAATTTTGCAATCAGTAGGTTGTGATCTGAGCCACAGTCTGCTCCAGGTCTTGTTTTTGCTGACTGTATGGAGGTTCTCCATCTTTGACTGCAGAGTATGTAGTCAATCTGGTTTCGGTGTTGGCCATCTGGTGATGTCCATGTGTAAAGTCGCCTCTTGTGTTGCTGGAAGAGGGTGTTTGCTATGACCAGTGCGTTCTCTTGGCAGAACTCTATCAATCTTTGCCCTGCTTCATTCTGTGTTCCAAGACCGAACTTGCCTGTTATTCCCTCCACTTTTTGATTGCCTACTTTGGCATTCCAGTCTCCTAAAATGATTTGGACATCATTTCTTGGTGTTTGTTCTATGAGGTGTTGTAAGTCCTCATAGAACTGGTCCACTGTGGCTTCATCTGCACCCGTGGTTGGTGCGTATATTTGGATCACAGTAACATTGAAGGGTTTGCCCTGAATTCTTACTGACATCATTCTGTCATTTTTGAGGTTGTATCCCATTACTGCTCTTCTCACTCTTTTATTGACAATTATGGCTACTCCATGTCTTCTAAGGTTTTCTTGTCCACAGTAGTAGATGTGATGGTTTCCAGAGCTGAATTCGCCCATCCCTGCCCATTTTAGCTCACTGATTCCCAAGATGTCAATGCTTATTCTTTCCATCTCATTTTTTACCACTTCTAGTTTACCTTGGTTCATTGATCTCACATTCCATGTCCCTATGCAGTATTGCTCCTTACAACATTGCATTCCTCCTCCCTCCTTCCTGTCCCTCCCCTTCCTCCACTCTGTGGTGTTAAGCATCCTGTATCATCTAGCCTGCTCCTTTGTTTTGCCTTTTGTTTTGGTCAATAGGGTTCTCTTGGCAAGCTTTGTGGCGTGGTTTGCCGGTTTCTACGCCATTTTTTCCTCACATCATACATCATATCACAGTTTTAAAAGTTTAAAACAGTTTAAAACAACATATTATCATGCATATTATCACACTCTAAAACACAGTCTCTATGTTAATTGCTATATTAAGTCAGTGTAAAGTCTCTATGTCAGTTGCTATATTAATTCAGCTACATTTTTCACATCAGCTACTTATCCTTGTGTCCTCACTCCCCAGGTGGGGTTGTTGTCTCTGGGCCCCTTGCTCCAGGGACATTGCAGTGGCGGGCAGTGGATGTTTTCCCCCGTGGGTCAGCTGTTCCTCTTCCTCTGCCTCTGGCGGCGGTGGTGGATGGTGACCTTTCCCGCCGCCTGCCTGGTCGTCCTCACCCCCGGCTGGGGTGGTCTTGCGGCTGCTCCTGACCGCGGGCAGCCTCCTCGTGGCGGCGGCGGTGGAGGATCGCAACCTCTCCCGCCGCCTGCCTGGTCTAAGGTAAGTTAGTGAATAAGAATGATTGTAAGTGCCATCGATTCAGTAGGTCATCTCTGGTGGTGGTGCTAACAATTAGATCTAGCCCACAGACTCTACTTTATCATATTGCGTTGAATAACATTCTGAGTTAGATATTAATTTATTAGATTGCCAACAAATTACAAATAAGAAGAATTCTGAGTTTTCCAAATAGGTCAACCACTAGTTTTACATCATCATTTCTTCCTGAAGATGTGTAGAAAAACTTGAAAAAGCACTTGGTTTGTAATATTTTAGTAACACAGTAGAGGAATAAATCAGTCCAGACAGTTCTACCTGTAGTTACATGACTTCTACTTTAAAAAAAAAAAGATGGTGTTCACAACTTACAGTGAAGGGCAAGAAACAAGAAATTGTGAAAATCAAAATCAAAACAAACAGTGTGTGTTCAGAAGTGGAATATGCTTCATTATAGATGTTGGAAGCAATATCAGATGACAGTTTATTGTCTCTACAGTTTAAAGAAAATATAGTGGGTGATGGTTTGATCCAAAATGCTGGATTAAATTGGCCTTTAGGCTGCAAGAAATGGGATAGTTTCCTATAAAATTCCCTACCTGTACATTTTTTTAGCCTTTTGGGACTTGCTATTCTTGTCACTTGCTTCATTTTTTCCTTATGGTGGTGTCACTGTAGATGCAGATGTGTCAAGAGCTAGGAAAAAATACTTGACTTCTGTTAAGAGAGGGCTTGTTTCATTCCCCAGGTGTCAGGACAAATGGCCCTTAAAAATGGACTCTTCTGCTTACAATGCTACTTCAAAAGCTGCATGAGGAAGAAAATTACACTTGAGGGCAAGACCTTGCCATTCTTTAAAAGCGCTCCTGATCTGAAAACTTGAGGAGATAGCGATTTTGCAAAATTACTCTCTTGGAATATGGGAGATAAGTGCCATGCTCGTTGGTCAAGGATATTTTTTAAAAATCTCTACATGCATGTTTAAATTTCCACTAAAAAGCTTCTCTGATAATTGTATTAAAGAATCCAATTTCGTGCGTTTTAATGTCATAAATTCACGTAAGGAAAACAAACCATTTGAGGCAAAAAAAACCCCACGTTTTCCTTATTGACTCTTCACCGTTTGGCCTTATACCACATTATAAATTCATGTAAAACATTACTAAAACTGTGCAAAAAAAGCTTCTATCCATGTGATTCACAGCAAAGCTTGGAAGTAATATATTTATTAAAAATATAGGAAGTAGCAGCTAATCCTTCCCCCCAATAGCTATGTTTCTTAATGACTGCAACTTAATGAGGAATAACCATAGTGATAATTTTGGGATGGGGGTGACATTTGCGGATAATTTTGAGATGAGGGTCCCACTGTCAAGAGGGCTGTATTCTTAAAATGAAGATTCAGAATTTATTATTTCTTATGCTTCTCGTTCTTGTCAAATCTGGGTTGGTTCAGAATCAAATTTATTTATTTGCCAGAAGAATGTTCCTATAATGTCTGCAACTTTCTCCCATTTACATCTTAAGATAGCACACTTTTAAAACATATTTCTTAATCACAATTATCGTAATATGTCTATCTTTGGGTCCCAGGGTGTCCCCAGAAAAAAAGAGTGGTAATCCAATATTGTGTATTCTCTAACTAAAAACCAATGGAAGGGGTCACCATAAACCTGAGGTTGACTTGACAGCACAGAATAAAGTTTTGTCACAACATGGATTTAGGAAGTTGCCTTGTGACCAAAATGGTTTCCTCTATATTTAAAATTTAAGCTAGTTTTATTGTTGCAGGGTTGTGGCTTCACACAGTTCAAATGTTTCTCTTCATTATCCTGCTGGATGAAAAACATATTTTTATATGGGAAAGCAAGAATTAATTTTAACATTGAATTAGTTTTAACATAGGAATATAAAAAAAACTACCATTTGAACTTGAAATCAACCACTGTATTCAAATACTTCTTAAAATAAGTATGCAAAATCTGATTCATAATTAAGATTTGTCTATAGTTTTTTCCTGCAGATTATTATTGGTCAAGCTCTTTTGCCTATGCTATACCTTATTGATTCATTAGTGAACAGCAAATAAATGTAGTTATTTTATTTTAAAATGGTGTTAGCTGGAGACTAGAGTCAGGGCTGTCCCACATTGGCTCAAACATTTCAAAGCCAGGAAACTAGAAGCCAAGGTTGATGTTTTAACAAGAGGTGTGAAGAGCATCCAGTACCACAAGTGATATTTTGAAATTATCTTTCTTATTTATAGGCAAAGAAAATGAGGCTAGATAATATCACAGAATTTTTCCAGAGAAAGGAGAAATTGTTAAAAAATAATTTCTCAAAGATGGGACTCGCCATTAGCTATGCTTGTTAGCAAGTATTGTCAGTTCCCCCTTGATAGTGATTATTTTTTGACAGTGTAACAACACCAGTGGTGTCCAGATAGGCACATAACTCACTATTTGGATCACTTTTGGTGCTGTTTTGTTTGAATCTCATTACAATCTCCACATGTTTATGTATCATTGACAGGAACAAAGAGAAAATCCTTTTTCTATTTTTGTCATCTCTAACCTATTAAAAATGATTTCCTAACTGACTCAGCACAGTTCTAGATACATTGGAGATGCTCTTCCATATTTGCATTACACCTGGTACAGTGCTGACTCTTAGGAAGGAATTTCTTTTTAAAAAGGAAGGAAATTGCCATGGCAACTTGATTACAAAAACAGGAAAGGGGGCCTTTATTTTCATCTACTGAACTATTCTAAAATTTTAAAATATGCATTTTCCTATTAAAACTGTGCTATTCTACATACATTCAAGATAAACTGGATATATGATGTATACCATGTGGTACATTTGAGATACACTGGTAGTATTATGTATACCATGGTCAGTAAGTACATTGATGCTGCAATATGTCACTTACTTTTTAACAAAAGGAAAGCCACTAAATGACAGTTACTGGAAGAGAGAAGCATCATTAAGCAAAAGGGGGATAAGTTGAAGTGATCCAGAGATCTGTCTGGACCCTTCTCATGGGACAAAAACATTGACAGTGTGAATGAAGGATTGCTTATATGAGAGGTAAAATATTGCTCACTAAAGATAGGAACCTGTTAAGCGTGAACTAGATCACTCCAAATTACCTTCTGGACAAACCCTCAGAGAAAGCAATGCCCTTGGATGGCATGGAAAGTCTCATATGTCTGTGTGGTCTCCAAGGAATTGCCACTCCTGGTTGGACTTCTATGTCAGATAAATAATGCCTCACTGCCCTTCGTCACCAATGACCACAATGCACCACTACCCCCTGAACTCCGACCTCATCCTTCCCTCTGACCCTTCACCCTAACCCCTCCTCCCTGAAAGAAGGTTATAAAATAAGGTTCGCCTCACCATGAGGCCCCCCAGTCTAATGGCGTCCTCCCTGAGGACACTGTGAGAGAGGAGATGTGTAATCAATAAAGCCTCTAAACTTATTCTGGTGTCTGTGGTCATTTTTCAGTAAAACCATTCCTAAAATCCTCAACAAATGGTAGCAAGAGGATGGTTTGCTGAATAAAACACAAAACGTACAAAAATACAAAATGCCCAGAATAAAGAGGTCAAAAAAGAATCGACCCCAAGAGACCAGCCCCCAAGGAGAGCTGGACGAAGCAACAGGAGGGGGCGACCTGGTCCAGAGAATGGCTGAGGAAATTCGAATAAAACTTGCCGAAGTGGAGGAAAGCATCCGAGAGCTTTCTCTCCAACAACACACGCAAATCAGCACCCATCTAACTCAAAGCGAAGGAGAGGATGGGGGAGAGAGCCTGATCGGAGATGACCAGATTGAGACGGAGATCCAAAGAGGAACTACGGTAAGCCACCCCAGGAGGGGAAGCGACGGGACAACAATGGAATCCAAGCAATCAATGGAAATTGCTGCCGGACTCCGAAACAGCCTAGCCGGGAGGGAGGGGAAATTCCAGAGCCAAGGGCAGACCCCCTCCCCCTCGCGGCAACAGAGCACAGAAGGGGAACCCAGCAATAGCGAAGAAAATGAAGTGGAGGAAATAAGAAATGATCTCTGGGAACTGTATAAAGCCAGACAAGAGAAATATCACAGAGATCATAGAGGACCCTACCCAGAAGCAGAAGTTTCAAAAGCCATAGAAATACTTTCAGCTGTCCTCGGCCCTCCACGCATAAACTCTCCACATGAAAACAACCACCCACAAAGAACCCCACAGCGCAGCAGCCCTCAACATATGAGCCATAGATCCAGCCAGGGACAGGCACCCCCATGGCGCCCATCGGAAGACAGAGGCATTCCGAACAACCCAATACTACCTTACTGCGCACCAACTTACTCACTTCCAAAGGCTCCCGAAAATGAACCCCGGAGCGTGGGCACCCCCCCACCATACCAAGAGAGAACACTGCCACCATTTTTCAAGCCCCGAGGAGCATCCGTTAGCCACCACCTTTTACCCAGCCACTCGGACCCTAGACCAGGAGAGCAGAGGTACTTTCCCAATGAAGAACTGAGCAAAATAAACCTCACGCACGCACGTTGGGCCGCGCATGCGCAATCAACTCCAACAGCAACCTACAGACAAAAAGGACCAATGGGAAACCCAAAGGCGGCCGCTTGCATACCTATGCCTTTCTGCCCTTTTCAGTACCAAAAGGGACACCTAGAACAACAGACCAAATCCAAGGATAACTCCAACCAGCAAACCAACCTGCCCAATGACTTCCCAAAATTAAGTGTTACTGGGGAAAATCTGCCAGAGTGGGCACAACGATTTCAAATTCTGCTGATGGGTCATGATGCACTGTACTTTATCCTAGACCCTCCTGAAGAACCGTGGTCCATTGAAACAGACCGCAAACACCATAAAGCCTTCCACCTACTCCTAAGCTCCATTGAGCCAGCCATTTTCCCAAGCATACCCCATGAACTGACAGTTTTTGAGATATGGAACAAATTGAATGCCTTGTTCCACAGCAGCAACAGAAGCACCACCAGCCGGATCTCCAGGGAACTCCACTCTGTGAGATTAAAACCCGGCACCCCTATGGGTGAGCACCTCCTAAAATTAAACTCCATGAGATCCCAGCTGTTACAGCGTGGTGAAGCAATCGCTGAGAAAAGCATGATCAGCATAATACTCAACTCCCTGGATCCCAGCTGGAATAATTTCCTGGATCAGCTTGATGCAATAGACTGTGAAAACATGCCACTGGACACATTGGCAGGAAAACTCATAGCACATGATAACATGAGGAGGGACAGATCAATCATACACAGAGACGCCAAACCAGGTAGAATGGTGAAGTTCACGGAGCCAACCAGCCAGCAACAAGGCTGTTTCTTCTGTGGTTCAAGGGACCACATCAAACGGAACTGCCCCAAAACAAAAGGAAAGGAAGACCACACGCAAAGGGAAAAATACACACCTGAAAACAACGCAAGATACAAATATGAACACAGGCGGAATAGGTCGCCCAGCCCCGGAAGGGAACACAGATACCAGAAGCATGAATTCAACTCCATAAACAACACAGAAGACAGGGTATACCCCACAGGCGCCCTGGATAACAAAAAATATTGGCTAATAGACTCAGGGGCAACCATACACACTTCATGCAACAAAGACCTATTTGACTCATTCACAAAAACATCCTTCCGAATAAAGGTTGCAAATCAAAAGGAAGCTCACGTGATGGGAAAAGGAGACATAAACATCCCAGGTTTGGGAAAAATCAATGGAGTCTTATTCATCCCTGAAATTCCATACAACATACTGGCTGCATTCAAGCTATGTGAAGACACCGCCACGGAGTTGCTTTTTAAGAAAGGTAGAGTATCCATCACCAACAAAGAAGGAAACGTCGGGGAAGTGATCATCGTGGGCGGTCTGCCCTACTACGTGCCCACTGGAGAAGGTGATAAAAGGGATCACGCTAGTACATGCAGAACAGAAAGAGAGGAAATAGAAGGGGAAAACAATAGACATAATATCTACAAAAGTCACGCCGAAGCAAGTGTTGCAAAACTACAGGGGGAAGAAAATTCAGACATCGAGTATACTAAAGCAACAACTCCCCACAGCACCACTGTCATTTCCATAGGGAAACTCATGCACGACGATTGCGCCCACCTGCTACACAGAAGATTAGGACACACCAGTTTCTCCACCGTCAAAAAAATGCAAGAACATGCAGAAGGTCTGAAGGTGAAAAACTGTGACAAATACCTGGAGTGCTCTGTGTGCCTAAGCTCAAAGTCCAAGGAAATGCCAAGACCAAAAACGTCGAAGAGAAGCACATCTCAGGCTTTTCAACTCCTACACATGGACCTAGTGGGGCCACTCCCCACCTCTATAAACAAAAAGAAATTCTTTCTGACCATCGTCGATGACTACAGCAGATATGGATTTGTTTACACGCTCAGAGACAAAGGTGAAACCTTTGCAAAGTTCAAGGAATTCTACAAGAGAGTGCAAACGCAACACAACTCACAAATAAAACAAATAATGACAGACAGGGGTTCTGAATTCCTCTCAAGGGAATTCAAGGAATGGATCACTTCCCGAGGCATGATGCACTCCACCACCGCACCTTTTTCAGCTTTTCAAAATGGAATAGCTGAACGCAGGAATGGGGTACTACAGACCATGATGAGATGTGTACTCGAAGATGCTTGACTAAAGTTCTCTTACTGGGGTGAAGCATTAATGTATTCAAATTACACACTCAACAGGATCTGGTCGAGTGTAGTAGAGAAGACCCCATACGAAATGCTGTACAAGCGCAAGCCTAGTCTCTCCCACCTCCATATTTTCGGGGTAATGGCCGATGTCCACATACCAAAACAACTAAGGAGAAAAGGGGACAAGGTATCGAAGAGGCTGAGATTTGTTGGTTATGAACCAGGATCAAAGGCATACAGATTCATAGATGAGTATCACAAGGTAACCATCTCCAGATCGGCCGCGTTCCATGAAAATGCAAACTGGATGAAGTTACACTCAAATGAGGTAGTAACTGACAGGCGTACTCAAGATACACCAAGACTTCCTGGAGAATGTAGGATTGAAGAAAACAACACAAATGACGGCACAAGTGAACTTCAAGGAACAAGAGAGACCACCAAAGCATCAAACAGGAAGTCAAACAGAGCTACAAAAGGCCAAACCCCCAAGCGCCTGGAAGACTACGTGATATCCATAGGCGATTCGACTGGCATACCCGACAACTACGCCGACGTGAAAAAGTTACCAATTGAAGAACAAATAAAATGGGAGCAAGCGATGAAAAAGGAATTGGACAGCCTCAAGGAGCTCAATGTATACACTCCGAGGGAACCACCAGAAGGACAGAAAACCATAGGCACAAGATGGGTTTTCAGGGTCAAGACCCTTGAAAACAATGAAGTCCTTTACAAGGCCAGGCTCGTGGCACAGGGTTTCGCACAAAGATTCCCAGATGACTACACCGACACGTATTCGCCAACCGTGAGGGCCGAAAGTGTGAAGGCTGCACTAGCCTTAGCTTCAATCCGAAAAGAGTACGTATACCAGTTCGACGTGCAAACAGCCTATCTGCACGCGGCCTTAGACAAGAAAATATACGTCAGAGCACCCCAGGGAATTGAGATGGGAGAAGGTGGGACCTGGCTGCTAAACAAGAGTCTTTATGGATTAAAACAATCTGGCAAAATGTGGTATGAGTGCTTGTCTAATGCATTGGAACAGATGGGTTTCTCACACACCCAAGCCGACAGATGCGTTTTTATCAAGAGAAATGAAGGGGATATAGAAAAAATACTGGTGTACGTTGATGACATTCTGTACATAGGGAAAAGTAAGGCCAAATGTGACTACTTTGTACAAAATCTACGAGAAAAATTCACTCTGAAGTTACTAGGGAAGGTAAACAATTACTTGGGAGTCAAAATATCCGAAGTAACTGGTGGTTTTTCCCTTTCGCAAGAAGACAAGATAACTGAACTATTGAAGAAATGCAACATGGCTGATGCCGCCCCTTCGGACACACCAATGCAAACTGATTTTTTAAGAAACACGTATAGTTGCAATGAAATTTTTGGAGATAACACATTGTACAGATCCACCATAGGGTCACTACTCTACCTGGCCAATTGGTCCAGACCGGACATAAATCTAGCGGTGAACCTTTTATCGAGACATCAGAACAACCCAAAGACATACCACTGGAATGCAGTTAAGAGACTATTAAGGTACCTGAAGAAAACCAAGGGCGCCATACTGTCAATTGTCCCCTCAATAACTGAGAGACCCACCCTATCATGCTACGCAGATGCAGATTGGGCTGGAGACAGTGAAGAGAGGAAAAGCACATCCGGTTACGTGATTTTTTTAAACGGCAGTCCCATATATTGGTGCACGGGGAAACAAAAATTAGTATCCACTTCCACAGCAGAAGCAGAATATGCTTGCCTATCCGATGCAGCGAATGACTTGATATGGTTCAATAAATTAATATCTGAAATTTGGGATGAACCCACTCTCCCCATCCCTATACATGAAGATAATAAGGCCGCAATTGAAATCTCAAAAGCATACGCGGTAGGGCGCAGATCCAGGCACGTTGATATCAAGTATTGCAACATAAGGCAGATGTGCGAAGAAGGCTTCATTAAAATGACTTACTGTGACACCAAGAGTCAAATTGCAGATATTTTAACCAAACCTCTCCCATCAAACCAACATCAATATCTTGCAAACAAGATGGGACTTATCATCGAGAGAGAAGAATTGAAAACTGTAGATGAAGATGCAATGAGGCATTAGAAGGGGATTTTGTCAGATAAATAATGCCTCACTGCCCTTCGTCACCAATGACCACAATGCACCACTACCCCCTGAACTCCGACCTCATCCTTCCCTCTGACCCTTCACCCTAACCCCTCCTCCCTGAAAGAAGGTTATAAAATAAGGTTTGCCTCACCATGAGGCCCCCCAGTCTAATGGCGTCCTCCCTGAGGACACTGTGAGAGAGGAGATGTGTAATCAATAAAGCCTCTAAACTTATTCTGGCGTCTGTGGTCATTTTTCAGTAAAACCATTCCTAAAATCCTCAACATTCTAGATAGCTGGAGGCAATGTTGGTAGGCATTGGGGCACACTTGGGTCACCCTATGCATTGAATCTAGCTCAGTGTTGGGCCAGCAGTACTGCTATTGTCACCAATGAAGTTCTGGCCTATTTCCCTCCAAGAAATTGTCTGTTGTGATCCTTTTGTGATGTGTTGTTCAGTGGGCCAGGACTTGCTCAGCACTCAGTCATTACTGGCTCCAGATTCTTGTCTGTTTCTGAAGCTAACCAAACTTATAATTAACACAAATGGGTAAGCAGATAGCTTAGACAGAAGCCATGCTTCTGTTATTGGTAATCCATACACAATAGAGTAATTATAGTAGGTTTATTTCATTACATTTCTGGAAATCAAGAAAAAGCAATCTTGCGAATATATAAATCCTCTCTGAGACTGACCCTGCACCTCTCATAGAAATGCTCACTATCTTTGGAGAATAAGGGGGGGGACTTGACACTCTTATTCAGTAGGTGAGAGCAAAGCAGATCACAATTCATATGCCAGCCTTAATAAGCATGCATGGTGACTGGGAATAACACAGTGCAGTGTCACAAATCATATTTGCTTAAAAGCTGCTTAAAAACTGATACCCAGGCCAGAATCCAGCCTCACGAAAATGGAAGCCAGTGCTGTCAACTATCATCATAGTTTCTCTCTCTCTCTCTGACATATTTCCATTTGAAAATTGTTCAATAGCTTTCCCAAACCTTTCAGCATTAACATGATCTTACTCTCCATTCTCAGTATAATTCCATTTCCCTTTAGCTCTTTTTTCCTGAAATATCTCTTTTACTGAAGGCAAATAATAATTCCCAATGCCCCATTTCCTTCCAGCTGGCATATATTTCTTCTTTTAAACCACAAAATTAAAATTCAGGGCTGCACCAGTACTGGATCTAGATGTATAGTCCTCTTTTTATATGTTTTTTGTTGTTCAAAATTAAACCTCTTTCACATCTGTTAATGGCAACAGCTAACAAAGGGTGATTTCAACAAATTTATGAAAGGAATTTTAATGTTCATCTCACTTGCCAGAAATGTCTTTAGCAATTCTCTGAGTATCGGTATTGCCTCTTACGCTTTGATGTCTTCTGTTCCTTGCCTTTCTCTGGGGTATGTCTGATTTTTGGCATCAAAAGATGGATGCTGCACAGTCATGGGGTCAGATCTTTTCCTTTTCCTCTTTTCCTCCCCAGAACTATGTTCCCTGGGGTTCACCACATCTTTTAGACTACTTTCTTGAAAAGTCACACTGCCTGAGTCGTTGTGACAAGAAATAGAATCCTCATGCTTTTTTGTGTAATACAAATCCAGTAGGTTTGGAAATGAGATATTTATGCACTATACTCTGATTTAATGATCATGCAAGGCAGTGCAGATGCCAGAGATAAAAGAGTCAAACTGGTACTACAGCACTTATTCAGAGAAAGTAGTTCATGAGAAGTTGAAAAATTTTCTTGACCAGACATGACAGTCAAACAAAAGTGGGTGTGAAGTATAGGAAGTAAATTCTCTGTTAATCCATTCCCAATGTTTAAAACAAGTTCCAATATGAGGCTGTTCCATTGAGATCTCAGTGATCTGATCATACTCAGTGAGTCTTTACATAGGTTACTCCTGCAGCAGTCCTCTGCTTCCATTGTTTTTATTTTATCATATACATTAATCTTTCCCCTTCCCTGAAGGAATTTCTCTTCTTACTCCTCTTTGTTTCACCCTGCATGGTACGTTAGGCGGAGATACAATCAACAATGCAAGGGCACCAGTGATATGAATGGCTGTACTGAGGAGTTGGATCTAGGTTTCTTCTGCCAGATCTGACCACACAACTTTGTTGTGACCCCAACAAAGGCATTTTTGCTGCCCCCAGCATCTGTTATGAGCTGCAGCAAATCTGGAGATGGCCATAAATGAGGAAGAGGCTCTGTCACAGATGGCTACCTCTGGTTTTAATTTTGCAAGGTGGCAGTAGTTTGGAGAAGGTGGGAAACTGCTGTCAACAACATTCCTAAAACAAAAAACAAAGAGGAAGGAAGGAATTAACACATTTTTATTAGTTTTCGAATTGGTGGTGGTTCTTGGGTGTGTGGGGAACAGCAAATATGCCCTTGGTAATTCAGGGTGGCTGGGTTCAGTGGGGGATGGCCCCACCGCAACACAACAATGAGGTGGCCAAAGCCACCACCAGAGCAGCCACCAGCCTACCCCTCCTCCGATGATGATGTCGCGAGGCTATAGTGGAGGATGGGCAGCAGCAGGGGTGCTTTGGCAGTGAAAGGGGCACCCAGGGGAGTCCAACATGGCTATTCCTCCTCCTCTCTGCCCCCAGGTAAACAGCAGTGGCTCTTACTCCTCCTCCTCCTCACTCCTTCAGGGCGCTGAGGCTGGTTCCTGCCCAGCAGTGAGGCAGAGAAGAGAAGGGGCAGCATGAAGAGCTGCTTTTCTGGAGGAGGGGTGGGGTGGGGTGGGGTGGGGTGGGGTGGGGAGGTGGGTGGGGCCAGTCAGTTTTATTACCGGTTCTCTCTAACTGGTGCAAACTGGTAGGAGCCCACCACTGGTTAATGTGTGAATGTGTGAATTTGGGTGGGGAAAATATAGTTTTGCATTTTATTTATTGACATTAGACTTCTATTAAATTGTGTAGCATGGATACAATAACCACTAGCATTCAATATTTATGCACTTACAAATGTGTGCACAATGGAAGCTGTGCTGCAATCTGACACTGTGCCAGTTATGTGCAACCAACCACATGAGTGGCAGCTCATGAGATTGCTGTAGCAGCTTCTGCAATTGAAGTTCCATTTTCATAGAGGTGGTTTTAAGCCACAGACTTAGCCATTCTTAGAGAAGATCTGGTGAAATTGATAAGACTGAAGTTAATTGTAAGTCATGATGAACAGAACTCCCTTTGAGTTAGGGCAGTGGCTCTCAACCAGTGGTCCACTTTACACTGTTGTGACAGATAGTTTAGGTGAGACACAAGACTTTCATCATAATCCATACCCCAAAAATTCCCTCTGCTTCAGTTCCCATGTCTTTCTGCAAGAGCGATAAACATCTGACTGACCGTGCCTACCATGGATTGTCTACTTCTCATCCTTCAAGGCTGGTTTACTCTGCCAACATTTCATAAACACTGGTTTAAGGGATCAACCTGGCTCCAACCCAGATTCAGATCCAATCTAGCACATTTGGCTCCTATGCCTACCCAACTCCCTTTGAGCCACAATAAAAATGACAAACCTTTGACATTTTTCTCTTCTGACTTGACAGACTTTTAAATCTTTGGAAATTCCAAGGAAAATATAAAGACTGATAGCACTATTATATATCTGAAAATATGAGAATTTCTTTTCTTCTTTCTGGGAGATGGGGGGGGGGGACCAGCTAGCTGATTTGGTAGCTGTTTCTTAAGGAAGCTAAAATGATGGCAGTGATTTGCTCTTATTTCACCCTTCATCACTCCAGTGCACAAAGCACAGATGCCCACTGAATACTCAGCAGAATTTAGTACACAAGTAAGATTGCAGTCCCTTGACTATTTGGATTCCTGTCCAAGGAAGATCAGAATGGGGCAGAAATGTCTTTCTCCTTGAACAGGTCCATTGGCAGTGGAGATCATCTGTCTGAGAGCCCCTCAGTAGCCCCATAGCAGACATAAATCTGCCACCAGCAATGTTGCTACTGGCAGAAGGACCCAGGAATCAGTCCTTTTGATGGTGGATGAACAAAGCTTAGAAATAATGGGTGAAAAATGACATGTCGTTTGCAGTACAATTTCCAGTAGCTGCAAGTGTAATTCCATGAGGAAGTGTTTCAACCATTTGCAGAGGATATCAAACAGGTGGTTTGAAAGGTTATGTGTCATCAAGTTGCCTCTGACTTATAATAACACTAACAGGACTTTTAAGGTGTTGCTAACAGGACTTTTACGGGACTGCAGTGGTTCAGTGGTTAAGGAGCTCACCTTGTTAGGCTGGCAAGTTGGCAGTTTGAGACCCGGGTACTGTATGATGGATTGAGTGCCCGTCTCTGGCCCAGCTCTTGAGGACATGAAAAGAGCATCATTTGGCCATTCCCTGAGTGGAGGTTCAACCCAGAATAATTTCTGACAGGAAATTATTATTAAGGAGAGATATTTAAGGAGCAGTTTTACCAGTAAATCTCCACAGCTCAGCACGCATTTGAACCAGACCTCTTGAGTCCCAAGACTATCATTCTTTCCACTGCACCACACTGGGTATCAAGCAGGACTAAACCACATATGCTAAAAATACATCATACAGCTCAGTGCTTCTTTCTTTTTCCACTTAAAACTAAATATTTGTGGCCCACATCTAGACAAGGACCATGGGGCATTGTTATTTTTTATTGTTTCACCCATGATTTTATTCTGTTTGGGTTTTTTTTGGTTTAGGTTTAATTTTATATTGTTAAATTTTTATATTGTAAAAATCATTTAATTTGTTGTATGCTGCCCCTATTGGGAGAATATCCCAGATGGGCAGGATATAAATGTAACAAACAAACAAATAAATAAATAAAATATACAGATTAAGTGTCAGGGAATGAAAACTCTTCTATCAATACTCAGTTTTCTAAATGTGCATCTCCCACTCTGGGGAATAAAAGAAGGAGGAAAAGACTTGATAAGCAAAATTATTATGGAGGGGGTGGGATTCCTCCTAATTTTTCTGAGCTGCATTCTATTTCTTTGCATAGTATGTTTGTAAGCCTCTAAGTGTTGTGATTAACAACCACTGGATTAAGCAGTAACTAATAGCAATAGCAATTACACTTATATACCATCCCATAGCACTTTAAGCACTATCTAGGTCAGAGGTTTCCAACCTTTTCAAGCCAGGGGCTGGGTCACACTCAGTCAGCTTTGTGGGCTAGATGGCCATTTTGCCCTGCCTGCACAATGTGGGGATGGCCATTTGTCTCAACAGCTTCAAAGGGGTGGCCATTTTGTTTCTCAAATGCCCTTCTAGGGGTGGGGGGGCACATGAAATGGTGCCACGGGCTGTATCTGGCCCATGGACCTTAGGTTGGGAACCCCTGATCTAGGCAGTTCACAAAGTAATTACCATTTTGCCCTCAACACTCTGGGCATTCCTTTTATCAACCTTGGAAGGAAGAAAAGCTAAGTCAACCTTACCTGATGGGATAAAACTCAGATCATGAGCACAATTACTGCAGTTTAAACACTGTCCCACAAGGACTCATAATGTTATGAGTAACTAATGTTAAGCATGGCAATAAAAGAGATGTATTCTACTCTTTGGAAAAATGAGAAATCAACACAGATTATTATAATTTTTCAGAAGGTTATGTCACATGTTTTTTGCAACTTCAAAATAAAGTTTAAAACTTTAAAATAAATCTTCAGTTAAAAATATGACTTTCCCAACATTGTTGTGTTTGATTTGCTTTCTGCAGCATAGAGTTTGACCATCAGACAATGACTGTAAATGTCTGCAAGGTGTGAAACATCTCTCTCCAAGTTGTTCAAACACCAAGGAAGAGGGAGGGAGGAATGAAATTAGGTGTAATTTCATGATGCAGGGCAGTATCTATATCAGTGTTTCCCAATCTTTGGTTTTGGAGTTCAATTTCCAGAAGCCTAAATCCATACCTGTCAAGCCTGGCTCCTGGAAATACGGGAACTGCTCTGACCTAGGTGCACATGCACCACAAAAACTCATTTGTGCATGCGCAGAACCCCTTTGTGCATACGCAGAACCCTCTGCACATGCGCAGAGCCCATTTGTGATGGGTGCATGTGCGCAGTAACCCCTTTCCCTGCTGTTTAAATACGGGACAGCGGTGAGAAAGGGGAGGAACCAGTGGAGAAATACGGGAAATCTAGGCCAATCCAGGATACTTGACAGGTATGCCTAAATCAATTCTCCAAAGCACTGATCAGCCAATGTACTGATTTAGGCTTCTGGGAATTTAAGTCCACAAGTGTTCTGCGGAACATAGTTAGAGAAACGATAATCTATACCATAAGCAGGAAAGCAAAGCCGGAGGTGGGCTGGCATTCTCAGGGCTAAACTGCATACTTCATTACATACAAAGCATGCAGTATAACTCCACTCACTTTTTTTTTACTCTTGAGGAAGTGACAGAGACCCAATTTGGTTTGAGATCCTCACACATGAGTTAGGTAATGTTAAAATTAGTTTTCATTTCAAAACATTGTCCAAACCATATGTATATTTTAGAAATGTGCACAGTTAAAATACATTTTTTTTAAAAAAAGAGCACAAATACATTTTAGTTAGAAAGAAAACTTAAGTAAAAAAAATTGGGGGGCAAATACATACACAAATACGTACATTAGCAATGCACACAAAAATAGACAAGAACTTCTATATACAGTGGAACCTCATACAACAATCACCCCGTATAGCAACGAAATAGCATAACAATTAGTTTTGTTTTGTTTGTTTTTTGGGGGGAATGGCGTCCCGCATAACAATTTTTCCTATGGAAAAAATCATACAACAATTTTTCAATGGGAAAAACCACTGTACAATGCTTCCCATAGGGGAAATCACTATACGATGCATGCATCATATAGCAATTATTTCGTACAACAACGAGCCCCATGGAATGGATTAAAATCATTGTATGAGATACCACTGTATATGTGAAGAAGGTTTATCATCATCTAACAATGAATGGGATGAGAATAGCAGGGATTTCCTGAGAAATAGAATGAAAATAAAGCCGACAGTTTGTAACATCCTTACCTCTGACATTTCTGTTTCTTTAGAAATTCTTCAGGAACAAATAGAGTTCTATCCATTCCTTTTGACAGACCACATAAATGTTAGAGTTCTTTTGCAAGCATGCAGAAAGCTGATATTTAGGCATCTACAGTGGATAAATTCTCAGCAGAGTCCTAGAGGAAATACAATCTAAAATCTCCTCCAGCTTTAGTACTTGTGTGCTTTTTATTAACATGTTCACAGCCCTTTCAGAGTACTTTCTTTTAGCAGTCTTAATGCTGTAAACGCAGATGGAATCTCCACTTTAAAATTCAACAGGAGTATCATCCTAGATGTGGATATGTTGGTTATGGACTCCACAAGAACTCACATGGAGGGGTTATAAGATCGTTTTTATTGTTACATATTCTGTGTTAATAGTCTCTGAGTGCAGGAATCTAAAGATGCATTGTATTCTGTTGAATGTAACTATGATGGGATCACATTTCCTTTGGGGAATGTGGGCACATGTTCTGCATGCTAAGTGAAGTACAACAGTGTTCATTCAATTGGGCGATACAACACCCACCAACCAAAGCCCTACATGGTAGTGGACCAGGATACCTAAGAGACCGTGTTGCCCCAAGAATATCTGTCCATCCAACCAGAACAGACCGGAGGTGCTCTCTACTTGTACCATTGACTAGAGGGGCTTGTCTCTCTAACACAAGAAGGATGGCTTTCTCCGTGTCCGCACTGGCCCTATGAAACATCCTGTTTTGCAGCTCCAGATGGAATTGCTGCCCTTTAGGAAAGATCTGAAAACCTGGCTGGTGGGGCAGGTGTGGAGCGCCGATGGAGGGGTGACCCCCGCCTGCTGGCTTGTTTAAACAGTAAGACTCTCTCTCTTTTTATGTGCGTGGGTGGGGTTTTTAATAGGGTTTTAAGTGTTTTTAACAGGGTTTTATGTGTTTTTAGTGGGTTTTCTGTAAGCCACCTAGAGTTGTCCTCAAGTCAGGCGGCAATAGAAGTATGAAAAATAAATAAATAAATAGCAAAATGGCCAACACTTACAGTTGTGGAGTTCTCACAATCCACTAAGCTAAGCCAAATGAGGAGTGCTATGTGCTAAATTATTATTAGAATTTTTTAAAATTTATTTATTTATTTATTTTTGCGCATTTATATCCCGCCCTCCTGGAGGGTACACCACTCAGGGCAGCTAACAACATAATAAAAAATTACAATAAAAACAATAAAGCAACAATAATTAAAACAGGTCTAACAACCCCAATTAAAACCAACAGTAAAAACACAAACATATCATTATTAACAAACAACCCACCCCCACCCTACCCCCGTTAAAACAGAATAACCAAGCCAGGGGACAGCCCACCACATAGGCTAAATCAGCCACCGGGCTTGACTGGTAGAGTCAAGCGTGCCCCAAACCTGCTGAAAGAGCCATGTCTTCAGCATCTTCCTAAAGGGGATTAGTTCCGTCTGGAGCCGCAACTCAGGTGGTAAGAGGTTCCACAGGGCTGGGGCAGACACGGAAAAGGCTCTTTTCCTGGTCCCAGTAAGATGTACCTCTTTCACTGATTGGACCACCAGTGAGCCCCTCCTGTCTTCCCTAGTAGGACGGGCTAAATTCCTATGCTTTATAAGTTTCTGCCTCCAACCCAGAAGTGCTGCCATACTGTGTTACTGAAAATGAGACTGCAAGTATCTATTTACTAGTAAATGTGTAGCTCACTCAAGGCAGTGCATGTGGTTCTTCTGATTATCTCAACAGTACTGTGAAGTAGCTCAGGGTTCTCCTTATTGTGTGTCCCAATCAAATCCTGGACTGCCAAAATGAAGCCACTTTGTTCACTTTGTCATTGCCCAAAACCAAGTCCTCATCCATGCATGTCTCTGGCAGCAATTGGCAGACCAGCAAAAGAGCCAGATTCTGTGTCACTCCACATTCACACCATGTGTTGTCTGTCAGCAGCCCCCACTTGAGCAGATTGGTCTTCCATTTAGGGACTCCAACCCTCAGCCTATTCAGGGTCCTCCAAGTGACATATCCTCCTTTAATGTTGTTCCTTGTCCAGCAAGTTCCTGCTTCCATCTTCTAATCTGATTTTGCTCTTGTGTACCCTCAAGAATGTTTGTTCTTGCCATAAAGCTCTTCCTGGACCTGAGCCAGTGGATTTGAGGCTCATATCCATTCAGAGGGTGTTGAGGGTCATTCTTTTGTTTAGTTCTCTCAGAGGAGGAAGAGGCCACCCCACCACCATCACCTGGGGCTGGCCCGCCGCACCGCTCACCACCGCTCGCCACCCCCCGGTTCCCTCAAGGAGCCGGAGGAAAAGAGGAGGAGGAAGAGGCCGCCCCACCACCCTCACCTGGGGCCGGCCCGCCGTGCTGCTCGCCACCCGAGCCACCCCCCCCGGTTCCCTCAAGGAGCTGGAGGGAAAGAGGAGGAGGAAGAGGCTGGCCCACCACCATCACCTGGGGCTGGCCCACCATGCCGCTCACCACCCGAGCCACCACCACCCTGGTTCCCTCAAAGGAGCCAGTGGGAAAGAAGAGGAGGAGAATAAATAGTTAATTATTTCAATATAGAAACTGTAGTGACTCTGAAAGGACCCAATTTTTAGCGATTTGATGTAACTAACTTACAGGAGAGACTTTCTCATATAGAGACTTTATAAGAAACTGACTTACATAGTGACTTGAAATAGTTAACTAACAGCAGAAAATTAACTCAATTTTTAGCCTGATATTGTGTTCTAAACAGATATTGTGCTCTAAACTGTGATAATATGCATGATGTTACCTTGTTTTAAACTGTGATAATATGTATGATGGGGGGGAAATGGCGTAGAAACTGGCAAAGCACGCCAGGGAGTTTGCCAAGAGAACCCTATTGACCAAAGCAAAGGCAAAACAAAGGGACAAATCAGAGGAAACAGGAAGGATGCTCAGCACATTAGATGGACAGAAAGGGATGGGCAGGAAAGGGGGAGGAGAAATACAGTGTTGTAAGGAACAATATTGGATAGGGACATGGAATGTAAGATCAATGAACCAAGAAAAGCTGGAAGTGGTAAAAAAGAAAATGGAAAGAATAAGCATTGATATCTTGGGAATCAGTGAGCTAAAATAGACAGGTATGGGCGAATGCAGCTCTGGAAACTATCATATCTACTACTGTGGACAAGAAAACCTCAGAAGAAATGGAGTGGCCATAATTGTAAATAAAAGAGTGAGAAAAGCAGTAATGGGATACAATCTCAAAAATGATAGAATGATGTCAGTCAGATTACAAGGCAAACCATTTAATATCACTGTAATCCAAATATATGCACCAACCACTAGTGCAGATGAAGCAACAGTAGACCAGTTCTATGAGGACCTACAACATCTTATAGAACAGACACCAAGAAACGATGTGCACATTATCTTAGGAGACTGGAATGCAAAAGTAGGAAATCAAAAAGTTGATGGAAAAACAGGCAAGTTTGGTCTGGGAACACAAAATGAAGCAGGGCAAAGACTGATAGAGTTCTGCCAAGATAACACACTAGTCATAGCAAACACCCTTTTCCAGCAACACAAGAGGAGACTCTACACATGGACATCATCAGATGGCCAACATCGAAACCAAATTGACTACATACTCTGCAGCCAAAGATGGAGAACCTCCATACAGTCAGAAAAAAACAAGACCTGGAGCGGACTGTCGCTCAGATCACAATCTACTGATCACAAAATTCAGGCTCAGACTGAAGATAATAGGGAAAACTAATACGCCGGATATATATGACCTAGACAACATACCCAAGGAATACACGGTGGAGGTGAGGAACAGATTCAATGGTCTGGACCAGATAGACAGAGTACCAGAAGAATTATGGACAGAGATGAGAGTCATTATGCAGGAGGCAGCAAGGAAAACTATACCAAAAGAAAAGAAGCGCAAAAAAGGAAAGTGGTTGTCAGAGGAGGCTCTTAAATTAGCAGAGGGAAGAAGGAACGCAAAAAGCAAAGGAGAAAGGAAAAAATACAATCACTTAAATAAAGAATTTCAAAGAAAAGCAAGGAGAGATAAGGAAACCTACCTAAATGAACAGTGCAAAGAAATAGAGGAAAACAACACAAGAGGCAGGACAAGAGATCTCTTTTAAAAAATTGGGGAAGTCAAGGGAACGTTCAAAGCAAAAATGACCTCAATAAAAGACAAAGATGGCAAGGAGTTAGCGAATGCAGAGGAGATAAAGAAAAGATGGAAAGAGTACACAGAAGAACTTTACAAAAAAGACCTAAGCCGGCCGGTGGAACGAGCGGCACCTGAGGGCTTTCCATCACCCTCAAAAGCCGCCCCAGCCTTCACCAAGCCCGGCAGGGCTTTCGACCGGCAGCCGGCCGGTGGAACGAGCGGCACCTGAGGGCTTTCCATCACCCTCAAAAGCCGCCCCAGCCTCCACCAAGCCCGGCAGGGCTTTCGACCGGCAGCCGGCCGGTGGAACGAGCGGCACTTGAGGGCTTTCCATCACCCTCAAAAGCCGCCCCAGCCTCCACCAAGCCTGGTGGGGCTTTCGACCAGCAGCCGGCTGGTGGAACGAGTGGCACCTGCCAGCATCAAGATCTCGCCACGGGGCCTCTTCCAATGCCGGTTGCCTCCTCCCTCCCTGGACTGCCTACGGGCGAAATGGAGGTCAGCTGCGTCAGACCCCTGCAGCTACAAAGATCTCGCCGCGGGGCTGCTCCCGATGCTGGTTCCTGCCTCTGCCCTGGACTGCCTGCCTGGAATTGAGCCCAGCTCACCTGCACTTGCAGCCGCTGCCACCCTCTATGAGCCACGCTTGGCCAGAAGGGTGAAAAGCTGCCGCCGCCACCACAGAGGTCCTGTGCTTCCCCGGAGCCACACCATCGCCCGGGCGGGGGGGGGGGGGTTGAAGCCACTTGTGGACCATTTGACGTAACTGAGGAACGTTTACCTTTTATCCTGGCTGGGCTTTATTGTTTGTATCTTGTCTTTGTTTCTATTTCATCACTGCTTTCTTTTGATTGTAACTTTAATTATGTTTTGACACTTTTCGTATATTTTATATTGTATTTTCTTGTTTATGTTTGCTGCTGTCTGCTGTGCAGACAGCATGCGCCAATGTAAACCGCTCTGAGTCGCCTTTGGGCGAGTGGAGCGGTATATAAATTAAAGTTTATTATTATTATTATTATTATTATTATTATTATTATTATTATTATTATTATTATTATTATTATTATTATTATTATTATTATTATTATTATTATTAAACACCCCAGATAATAATGAGGGAGAAATTGAACTCGAACCAGACATCCTAGAGAGTAAAGTCAGAAAGGCCCTAAAAAGCACAGCAAATAACAAAGCCAGTGGAGATGATGGTATCCCAGTTGAATTCTTCAAAGCCCTAAAAGATGATGGAATCAAGCTGCTACATGTTATATGCCAGCAGCTTTGGAAAACAAAACAGTGGCCACAGGATTGGAAAAGATCAGTATACGTCCCAATCCCAAAAAAGGGCAATGCCAAAGAATGTTCAAATTATCGAACAATCGCGCTCATCCCACACGCCAGCAAGGTGATGCTCAAGATAATACAGGATAGACTTCAGCAGCATGTGGAGAGAGGATTACCAGTGGTGCAGGCTGGTTTCAGAAGAGGCAGGGGGACTAGAGACCACATTGCCAACATACGCTGAATCATGGAGAAAACAAAGGAATACCAGAAACAAGTTTACTTTTGTTTTATTAACTACACCAAAGAATGCCAAAGAATGTTCAAATTATCGAACAATTGCGCTCATCCCACAAGCTAGCAAAGTGATGCTTAAGATAATACAGGATAGACTGCAGCAGCATGTAGAAAGAGAACTACCAGAGGTGCAGGCTGGGTTCAGAAGAGGCAGGGGGACCAGAGACCACATTGCCAACATATGTTGGATCATGGAGAAAACAAAGGAATACCAGAAACAAGCTTACTTCTGCTTCATTGACTACGCCAAGGCCTTTGATTGTGTGGACCACAACAAAATGTGGCAAGTAATTAAAGAGATGGGAATACCAGAATACCTCATATGTCTCATGAGAAATCTATACATGAGTCAAGAAGCAACAGTTAGGACAGAGTATGGAATGACGGAGTGGTTTGGAATAGGAAAAGGAGTAAGACAAGGCTGCATTCTGTCACCCTGCTTATTCAACTTATACACAGAGCACATAATGTGCAATGCAGGGATGGAGGAATCATAATATGGGATCAAAATTGCTGGAAGAAACATCAACAATTTGAGATATGCAGATGATACCACCCTAATGGCAGAAAGTGAGGAAGACCTAAAGAAGCTCCTGATTAGGTTGAAAGAAGAGAGTGCAAAAACTGGCCTAAGACTCAATATCAAGAAAACCAAGATAATGGCAACAGGCCATATCAGTCCCTGGAAAATAGATGGGGAAGAAGTAGCAGCAGTAACAGATTTTACTTTCTTAGGATCCAAGATCACTGCAGATAGAGATTGCAGCCATGAAATAAAAAGGCGACTGATTCTTGGGAGACAAGCTATGAGAAACCTGGGGAACGTAGTTAAAAGTAGAGACATCTCACTGCAAACAAAGGTCCGCATAGTCAAAGCCATTGGTATTTCCGGTGGTAATGTATGGCTGTGAGAGCTGGACCATTAGAAAGGCTGAGCAAAGAAAAATAGATGCCTTTGAGATGTGGTGCTGGAGGAGAGTTTTGAGAGTCCCTTGGACAGCGAGGAGTACAAATAGGTCAATATTAGAAGAGATTATCCCTGAGTGCTCATTAGAAGGTCAAATAGTAAAGATGAAGCTGAAGTATTTTGGACATCAAATGAGAAGAGAGGATTCACTTGAGAAGGCCTTGATGCTGGGGAAGGTGGAGGGCAAAAGAAGAAGGGGACGGCCAAAGATGAGATGGCTAGATGGTATTGTAGACACAATGGGCACGAGGCTGTGTGGACTAAGGAGGATGGTGGAGGACAGGGGTGCCTTGAGAGTGATGGTTCATGGGGTCGCAAAAAGTTGGAATCGACTGTGTGACTGAACAACAATGCAAGCGCGGCGCCAAAATGGCCGCCACGCTCTTTGCGGGGCCCCCCCAGGGGACAAAGGCATCCGGGTAGTTAGGGGCGTGGCCAGCTCCCTTATAAAAGGGGTGGCCACGAGGCAGCCGAGCTGCCATTTTGCGAAGCGACGGAGCGGAGAAGTTTTTCCCTCTTACTCTGTCGCTTTTACCTTGATCGGGAAGCCTTTTGGCTGCTGACCTTTCTCTTTTCGGCTTCCCTTAGGTTCGACTGAGATGCCTTCGAAGAAGAAGGCGGCCGCGAGCGCGGCTCGTGCGGTTCGGAGGCGCAATCCGGGTCGGAGGACCGCGGCTGCGCCTCCCCAGCAGCCGCCTTTGCCGGCACCCACCGGGACCGGTGGGATGGGGTCTATTCCCCCCTGGCCGGAGGCTGGGGACCCGAGCAGGGGTCCAGCATGGGCTGCGGCCCGCGGCCCGCAAGCGGCGGACGCCGCTCCTGGTGCCCATTCTACTGGGCCTTCCTCTATAGGGGTGCAGCTCACTCCGGGGCCTTCCAGCCTTGGGGGGTGGTGTGGTCCCCTTCCTTGGCAGGTGCCTACATCGGCCCTACCGGGCCTGGGTGTGGGGTCATGGCCAAGGACCTGTACCCACGCCCATAGCAGGCGGGCCGGCTGGCCCTTGGCCCCACGTCAGTGTGGAGGCCTTACTGGCCTGCGTGGCAGCCCTCGAGGCTTCCTTGGCTCGGGCCAGCCACGCTGGGGCTCCCTTTGGGGTTCATTTTGACGCATCGTCTGCTGGGCAGCGGCAGGCGACGGGACGGGTCGAGCAGCTTGAGGCGCGTGGCGCGACTTTGGCCACTGCCTCGCAGCTCCCCAACCAGCAAGCCAGTGCGGGTCAGGCCCCGGCGACGAGCTCTACGGCGGTCGTGAGCTCCGACGCCCCCAGTGGGCCGGAACCCCCGGTGGGGGCGGCCCGCGGGGGTGCAGCATGTGAGTATGCGGTACAAACTAGTGCACCTACACATGTGGCCACGTTGGGGGGGGGGCTTTCCAATGGCCTTGGCCTCGCGTGGGTGGTGCGGCGGTACAGCCGCCGACGCACCACCAGGCGACGACAACCACCACCCAGGGCCCCGGGCTGGGGAGCGTTTCCTACCCTGTGGGGAATGTTTTGGGGGTGGCTGGGCTAGTCCAAGCCCCTTTCCAGATGCCCGCAGTTTCTGTGGTGCCTGTCTTGGCCTTACCGACAGCGGGCTATTCCTTGCCACTGGGTGACCACTTGGCACAGGCCACCAAAGAGAAAATATGGCGGGGGGAGTATGTAGATATCTTCTCACTCCTAAACAGGGAGCCCACCAAGGAAGAGAGGGAGGGGCAGGATGAGAAGGATAAGGAACAGGCACGTCGTCGCAAGCCACCACGAACGTGGGCCAACTGGCTGCCGGCTTACCTCATCTACATGGCGGTGTACCTGAGGGCCCGGCCGGATTTGGCAATTCCGATGGTGCAGTATTTGGACAACATCTGTCGGGCGATGGTTGACTTTCTGGGCCCGTCGTGGTTGGCTTATGACGAGGAATTCCGTATGCGAATTCCCCTGCACCCTGAGATGAGGTGGGATGAGCCATGCCAGAGGCTTTGGCTTCTGTACATGACGCCCACGCGCCCCGCGCCAGGGGAAAGATGCCATTGTGGACATGCGGTCCAGCGAGCGGCTCCAGCACAGGTTCCCCGCCAGGTGGCGGGGCAGGGGGTTCCAGCCCGCCTGCTGTGCTGGACTTTCTCGTCTAATGGTTCCTGCAATAAGAAGAATTGCAAGTACAAACATGAGTGTCCCACCTGTGCGGGCCCCCATGCAGCCTCTGCCTGTCCCAGGCCTGGAGGGACGCGGGGCAAAGGGAGGGGCGGACAGTGGGCTGGCAAGACTGCCGCAGATGGAGCTGGTTCACCGAAAGGCTCCCTCCCCAATTAATGTGGACATGTTGGAGCGTTGGCTCGCATTGTACCCGAAGGGGGAGGATGCAGATTATCTCCTTCAGGGCTTTAGGCAGGGGTTCCGTATTCCTTTCATGGGTGATAGGTCCCCTCAGGATGCCCCCAACCTTTTGTCCCTTAGGGGGAGGGAGGAGGTGGCTGCCGCCAGCATTAATAAGGAGGTCAATGCGGGCA
Source organism: Bradypodion pumilum (assembly GCA_035047305.1). Taxonomy (NCBI): domain Eukaryota; kingdom Metazoa; phylum Chordata; class Lepidosauria; order Squamata; family Chamaeleonidae; genus Bradypodion; species Bradypodion pumilum. Next base: position 172,713,124 of record JAWDJD010000001.1, on the reverse strand, counting down.
GGGTCGCCGGCCCTTTCCCTGCACCCCCGTTCACTAACCTTAAGGTATCGCCCCTGGGTTTGGTTCCCAAGAAGTCTCCAGGCGAGTTTCGCCTTATCCATCACTTGTCCTACCCAGCCGGCCGATCGGTCAATGATGCTATCCCTGATGACCTTTGCTCAGTCAGGTATACATCTTTTGACCACGTGCTGCGCATGGTGCGCTCGTGTGGCCCGGGTGCGCTGCTGGCTAAGTGTGACATTAAGTCGGCTTTTCGCCTCTTGCCGGTGCACCCGGGCGACTTTGAATTGCTGGGTTTCAAATTTCGGGGCAAATATTACTTTGATAAGGCCATGCCTTTTGGCTGTTCCATATCATGCTCAGCTTTCGAGCGTTTCAGTACCTTCCTAGAGTGGGCTTTCGTCCGCAGGTCAGGGTCCCGGTCTGTAGCCCATTACCTGGATGACTTTTTATTCGGGGGTGAACGGGGCTGGGACACGTGTACACGTCTCCTCAACACATTTCAGACGCTAATGGAGGAACTCGGTGTCCCTTTAGCGCCCGAAAAGACCGAGGGCCCATCTACACAGCTAGTCTTCCTGGGGGTGGAGATTGACACGATAGCGCAGGCGTCTAGGTTACCGCGGGATAAGGTGTCAAGGATAGTGGCCCTTATCTCGGACTTGTTGGCCAAGCGCAAGGCATCACTGAGAGAACTGCAGGTGCTGCATGGTCACCTTAATTTCGCCTGCAGAGTGGTCGCACCGGGCAGGGCTTTTGCCCGGCACTTGTGCGACGCTATGGCAGGATTATCCAGGCCTCACCATAGGGTTAGGCTTACCCGGGGTATCAGGGCAGACATGCTTGTCTGGTTACAGTTCCTGAGGGAGTTCAATGGGGTCTCATTTTGGAGGCGTGACCTCCTGGCTTCCCCTCAATTTCAGATTCAGTCTGATGCCTCGGGATCCCTTGGTTATGGGATGTACTTCAATGGGAAGTGGGCCTATGGTGGGTGGCCACCGGCCTGGGCAGGCACGGGTCGCCTGCGTGATCTCACATATCTGGAGTTTTTCCCTATCCTGGGTGCTTTGATGCTATGGGGCCTGGAGTGGTCCAACTCGGTCGTGCATTTCTGGTGTGACAATGCGGCTGTGGTCCACATTGTCAATGCACAGACTTCCAAATCGCCCAGGGTTATGGACCTAGTGCGCCAATTTGTGTTGCGCAGCCTGCGCCTCAACGTACTGTTCAGGGCCAGGCATGTCCCAGGGGTTAATAATGATATTGCTGACGCTTTGTCCCGCCTACAGATCTCCCGGTTCCGTGCCTTGGCCCCGGATGCGGAGGAATTTCCCTCGCCACTCCCGGAGGAGATATGGACCATTGGCAAGGAGAGGTGAACCGGGCGATTGGCCTGTCGCTAGCGCCACACACCCGTAAGGCGTATCACCACGCAATTAATTCTTTCAGGGCATTCTGTACCCAATTTCAACTGCCAGGAACCTGGCCGATCCCGGTAACCCATGTTCTGCGGTTCATGGTTTACCTGCATTCTCAGGGCCTTGCACCTCGCACCATAGCATCTAAGCTTTCAGCGTTGGCTTTTATGGCCAAGGTGGGGGGTCATGTGGACAGCACCTCTGACTTCCGTGTGAGACATGTTTTGGAGGGGTGGGTGCGCGAGCGCGGGCGTTGCCCGGACGACCGCCACCCGATTTCCCCAGGGGTCCTTACCCAGTTGGCCCGGGGCTGGCCTTGCCTCTGTTTTGATGCATATGAGGCAGCCCTGTTCCATGCAGCCACAACGGTGGCATTTTTTGGAGCGCTCCGCATCAGCGAGCTTGTGATGCTGTCTAAGGCGGATGCAAGTCGTAGGGCACTGGAACTCGAGGATGTCTGTGTTGCCAAAGACTGGGCTCAGTTGAGGATACGTTCCTCTAAGACCGATCAGCATGGCGTAGGCAGTGGTGTGCGACTGCTACGGTGTTCTTTGGCAGACATCTGTCCGGTTGGTGCCCTACAGGAATTCCTGGCACTGCGTGGCACGCACCATGGCCCGTTTTTCTGTCACCAAGATGGGTCTCCCCTTACTAAATTTCAATTTTGGAATGTGACGGGCAAAGCGCTGGCCAGTGTGGGCCTCCCAGGCGCCTGCTATGGCACTCATTCATTCCGTATAGGGGCGGCCTCAACAGCAGCTGCTTTTGGGTACTCAGGGGCTGACATACGTAGCATGGGACGGTGGGGTTCGCAATGTTTTCAGTTTTATGTGCGCCCACTTCCGCCGTGAGTACCAACCCAGTCACCTTACCTACTTTCCCTCATTTTTCTTTACAGACCCGGGGTGTCGTATTACACCGGTGACAGTATGGCTGGTGGGCCATAGCTACGTGCACAGGGCAGCGCGTTACGCTGCGGCGACAGAGTGGGGACCCCGACTGGGACTGGGTGCATACGCAAGTCTCACATGGCATGGTAAGCCCGGGATGTTATGGCGGGAGCTGCTGCCTTTCCTTTTTTCAGGCCAGAATGCTGACCCGCCTGACATTCTGATCATACACCTGGGGGGCAATGATTTGGGCCAGGTCACCGGCTTGTCGCTGAAGCATGCGATTTGCGAGGACCTCACCTACCTGCATTACGTCTGGCCCGCTACAACCCTTGTTTGGTCGGACATGGTCCCACGCCATTCCTACAGAGAGGGCATTGACCTCCTGGCCCTTGACCGTGCTAGACGCATGGTGAATAGGGCAGTGGCGCGTTTCCTTGTTGATAGGGCTTGGGGGAGGGTCAGTCGTCACCCCGCTATTAGCCTCCAAAGTTATGATTTGTATGCAGGGGATGGGGTCCATCGGTCGCTAGGAGGTATGGACCTCCTGTTGGGTGATTGGCGAGCAGGCCTGTTGACCGAGCTGACGGTCTGGGGGGGGGCGTCGAGCCTTCTTTGAAGCCCCTCCGTGTGGCGGGTAGCACTGGTAAGGTAAACATTATGACCCACAGGTATCCGGCAAGTTCGCAATTGACTGGACAACACTAGACAGGCATAAGTTGGTTAAACGTTGTCCGGTCAACGACGAACTAGGCGACGGGGTGATCGCTATAGCTAGACAGCATGCATCACCCCGTGATTTTACGGATACACGTCAGAGGGTGGGGTCATTAGTTAGATATTGACTACGGTCAACAATTTGTTTGTGGTCAACAAACAAATTGATACAAATGGATACATTGTAGCAATTGCCGTTGGCAATTTTGGGTGGTACCTTACCAGTGTTACTTCGGCCTGCTTGCCTTAAGAATTATGATTGGTCAATTACCAATAGAAATTTATAATTCGGACTAGGGCATGAATCAATAAATGTGGCCCAATGCCGTTATCCACTTTTATCAGTGTCTGAGTCCTTTATTGGGGGGTGCGCCTGCAATGCAAGCGCGGCGCCAAAATGGCCGCCGCGCTCTTTGCGGGGGGCCCCCACGGGACGAAGGCATCCGGGTAGTTAGGGGCGTGGCCAGCTCCCTTATAAAAGGGGTGGCCACGAGGCAGCCGAGCTGCCATTTTGCGAAGCGACGGAGCGGAGAAGTTTTTCCCCTCCACCCCCTCCCTAGTTAACAGTGTGATGTTTTGGTCGCTTCGGGGCCGGGTGGGAATTTTTGGCTGGGACCCATATTGGCTTCCGGGTCCTGGTTTTTTTGCCCATCCCACACTGTTGCTATGGTTTGACATAGGGGTTTTGTCTGTTGCTGCTGTTGACTTTGGTCACATGGGCGGGTAGCACTGGTAAGGTAAACATTATGACCCACAGGTATCCGGCAAGTTCGCAATTGACTGGACAACACTAGACAGGCATAAGTTGGTTAAACGTTGTCCGGTCAACGACGAACTAGGCGACGGGGTGATGGCTATAGCTAGACAGCATGCATCACCCCGTGATTTTACGGATACGCGTCAGAGGGTGGGGTCATTAGTTAGATATTGACTACGGTCAACAATTTGTTTGTGGTCAACAAACAAATTGATACAAATGGATACATTGTAGCAATTGCCGTTGGCAATTTTGGGTGGTACCTTACCAGTGTTACTTCGGCCTGCTTGCCTTAAGAATTATGATTGGTCAATTACCAATAGAAATTTATAATTCGGACTAGGGCATGAATCAATAAATGTGGCCCAATGCCGTTATCCACTTTTATCAGTGTCTGAGTCCTTTATTGGGGGGTGCGCCTGCAAAAGCATCCACTGCTGTTTCTCTCCTGAACTTTGGTAGAGCAATACCAACAAGAGGGTATATTTTCTCAACTGGTGTAGGTTTGAGGCATCCTGTCGTTTAGGGTGAAAAAGAGAAAGATTGCCCCCAGGACAACCAGTGTCCTTCATGTCCTTGAACATGAATCTCCCAAGCCCTTATCCAGTACACTGAGTACTCCCATACTAGGTCTAATGCTGTGGAGGTCAATTTAGGAATTCTGTTCCTTGACCAAATACTATATTTTCAGCCTCCTGCTCCTTCGAAATGCAGGATAATTATCTAAAGCAAAGAACTGCACTGTTTAAAGCCAAAGTTATGTTGAAGCTATAACTCCCAAAGCAAGGAAGTTAAGAACATAATAAATCCCTCTCCTGATCGTAACTCAAGATACTGATTTTTAACATTTTACATTCTGGGTTCTACCAGAGTAAATACTCCTACTAGCTATCCCACTTCCCATATAACACATTACTATTGGTGATCTGAAATGAAATAGAATTTTATAGTGTCAACATTTACAGACATCAGATTTACAACTATTTATCTATGGTTACATAGTCTTTACTAGCCCCATCCAATTTATCTATATTTGAGGCAACGATGTTAGATTGTGCTTAATTGGGTTACTCCTGGTTGAGCAGACTTTTTGTATGGCTTTTCCCATTCTTTAGCAAATCTAGGACAGGAGATTACTCTTGTGTTTACTTGGAATGGAAGTTAAGGTACCAGGAAGGTACCGATATATCAATATTTTGAGTGAAGCTGTGTGCTCCCTCTCTGTTTGGGATTAAATAAGTAATGGACATTACTCTTTGAATACATGATTCTGAGGCAGCTGATTCTGTTATGTTGAATCAGAAATTGCCAGATTTTTAAGTGTGTTGTCAAGTGAGTATGCTTTCCATAAATGTGTATATGAGAGAGAAAGTGAAATCATCTCAATTCTGATGTTGTTTTCTATTTCAAGAAAGAACTGAGAGATGCCTCAATAACGGGTGGACAGCTGGTTTATAGGCAAAGAGGCACAGTCAGTTTAGGGTACTGTATAAAACTACTGAAGACAGCTGTATTCCACTAATGATTTCTAGTAGTTTTGCATCTTGTGTATTCTGGATCTTTGTAATGACATGCACATTATGTTCCTAGTGAACCTTTTAAAGGAAGTTATTTTACAATGCCTACCTTTTTACTCCCAGGGATATATTTGTATGTATAGACAATGGTTGCCTTCAAAGTTATAGGAGGTTAGGCATTGTACAATAGTGGCACAAAGTGTTTAAGCATTGAGAATGGTGTATCTGAACAAGGTTTTATATAGATGCATGAAGGGTGACATAGTTCCCATGCAATGCATAGTCAGTACAGAAAGCAGGAACTTAAACTTGGCTATGAAAGTTTAATTAAGGCATCAACCCATGTTCTGTGACAAACACTTACGGTACATATGAAGTTATTTTACTCTAGTTTTCAAGTTGATATCTTTACCAGATAAGGTGTAATGCAAATTAGGATGCAACATAACACAGTGCAACCAATCCAGATTTCATCACAGAGTAGTGAAGGAAAGAATACCTGAAAATCTCTTTGTTCCTGTCAGTTTAGACTGGCTTCATATGATGAGACACCCAGGAATCATTTTAAAGCTTTGTGAGATTTCTTGTTTCCAGACAAGAGGGATACAACAGAAATATCTCCTTTCTCCACCTCAAGGACACAGTAAGTTGTATAAAGTGTCTCTAGAGTGAATTTAAGAAATAAAAAATACACAGATATATGTGAATGTGGACACAAGGCAAGCACAGAAAGAGTGGCTGATTGTTTAAAAAAGATGCCAACAACCCAAGTAATGGGTCATATTCTCCACCCCTCTTCTTGTTTGTTTGTTTCTCCATTGTTGTTGACTCAAGTTCCATGTGGCAGGCATAGAAGGATGTCTCTTCCACATGGCAAAACTCCAATGTTTTACCTTATTTCTTTTATTCTTCTGTTTGTAACTAATGACCAGAAATGTAAGTAAATATACTTTTTTGTTCCAGTCAAAATGCCTCTAGAATGATTTTTATTATACAAAAAGTTAACCACCATGAGAAAGGGTTTAGGTCTGACATTTGTGCTATTAAGTGATACTTCCCCCTGCTGCTGTTATTTTTTTATTCCAGACTCTGCTAACTATAAAGTAATAATCAATATTCACAAACACTTAAGTCAATCAAAGACACAGAGATAAAATCAAGCTAGATATATTTCTTTACTAAAAGTCAAGATAGAGTTATCCTGAAAGCATGAAGAAAGTTATTGTTTTTTACAATTTGCTTGGGCCTCTACTTGCTGAACCTTGTTGTTTGTTTTATTATATTATTTTGTTATGTGTATGTGCACCACCCAGAGTGGGAAATATCCCAAATGGGCAGTACAAAATGCAATAAATAAATAAATTATAACTTTTGGTTTAACCTTTTAGTGAGCGCCTGAATACTGCCAGATTCATGTAGAAAGTTGCTTGCTTTGGAATGAAAAGTATAAACCAAACAAAATCCCACACATCCCTAAGGAAGACCTTAGAAATACAAAGAACTTCACATGTGCACTGGACTCTGATTTCAACCTTCCATCCCTTCCTATTCTATTTGTGTCACCTCAGACAGATGTTTTCAATAACTACTAATAGTTCCATGACATCAAGTCAATTCTGATTCTTTGCGACCCTTTCCAGGTAGAGAATGCAGAGAAGTGATTTACCACCTCCCTTCATTTGGGGGCATCCTGGGACTGTGCAGTTTGCCCACGATTACACAGGGTTGGCTTTACTCACAGGAGGCACAGTGAGGAATCAAACTCCCAGCTACTGACTCAACAGCCAAATGCCTAAACCAGGGGTTCTCACCTAAGGCCCATGGGCAGAATCTGCCCCATGGCACCATTTCATTTGGCCCCCACCCCTCCAAGGGCATTAAAGAAACAAAATGGCCACCCCTTTGAAGCTGTTGGGACAAAATGGCCACCCCCATCATGCAGGCAGGGCAAAATGGCTGTCTGGCTCTCTAAGCTGAATGAGAGAGCATGACCCAGCCCCCAGCTTGAAAAGGTTGGGAACGCCTGGCCTAAACTACTGAGCTCTCCAGCTGGCTGGATACTGAAATTATCCAGCTTAGTTTCAATAACTAAGACCCTGAAAATTCAACTCTTGGCATTTCCTATCCTTTCTCCCTTTGCCGTACTGCTTCTATTTCCCTTTCACTTGTTTCCTTTCCTCCCTTGAGCTAAGAGTGGAAAGGGGTGGGATGGGGGATAGCTGACCAATCAACTAAACAAACAAATGTCAAGATCCAGGTTTGTGTTTGCTTCTAAGCAATATGATCTCAAATGTGCTGCGACTGGCATCACATTTTGGTTAAGGTAAATGACAGGGCCTGATTGGTAATTTATTTGAGATGGTTTGAGATATGCAGCCAAATGTTTTTTCTGTCATAGCTGTCAGTGGTTAGGGAAGACATTTGTGAATAGACAAGTAAGAAAGCAACAGAGGAAAGGAGACAGAAAAAAAAATGTTTAAAAGCCCGAGGACTAGTCTGTGAAGAAACAAGTGTACGGAGAAACTCAATTATTCCTCTTGCCGCACTTTTTTGGGGGGTTGGGGGATGGGGTGTGTGTGAATTATGAATCTAATGCAAGGTTGTTATGAAAATGTATGCTACATACTTGCAAAACTGCCCTTTGTTACTGGGTTACAGACAGACAATTCATCAATGGAAGTTGGAGGACGTGAGCTTCACCACTGAAGCTGTGAAGTTATGTAGGTTGCACAGACTGAAAAGAAATTGTGTGCAAGATGAATCCTTTGAACATACACAGTCTGTGATTTGCTCTTTCTGCCATGAAGGCTTCTATTACAAGGTGCCATTGATGCAATTATTTTGCATGAAGTTGATTTTAAATGCCAAATTTTAGAAATTATATGGAACAGATTTTAATCCTACCTTGTTTTGATGTTTCAAAGCGAGAAGAGCTGCTTTTAAAAACACTCACACAGAGAAAGGAAATTATTCCAGAGAGTTTCAGGGGGTAACAATCTGTCTCTGGAAGTCTGAAAAATTAATTTTCAAAACCCAGGCTGTCCAGCTACTTTAATATAGCATTTTGGATTGGAAAATACTAAATGAAATAATAATTATAGTGTTCTCCCCTACATACTCCCCAAACCATTCATATAAAACATTGTATTGAGATACACCAAAAAACATTTGATCGGGATTCATGATGGATTTAAGATAATGCCTGTATATTAATAAAATGTTGATTAAAATTCATCATACTCAACAGGGGCAAAACTAGGAAAAGAAAGAACATGTTCATAAAGCAGAGGTGATGAGGACAGAGAAATCCTATGAGCAATCAAAACAATGCACCAACAGTCCACTCAGATTACATCTCTCCCCAGAGCATAAATGTTAAGTTTGAAAATTAATTGATTGCTGTTCAACTTTAGAAATGCAAAGATTGATCTATTTCTGTTTACATTTAGAGCTGAAGTGATATAATTCATTAAGCTAATATTATTAATTTATTAATCAAATTATTAGCTTTGAAATAAACAACGGGATTTACAGATAACCCCATGTGGATTGTTGCCATCAACCCCTAGTTGCACATTCAATTTTGATTCCTTCCAAAGTGGTATTTTGACACTTTAAAGTTATAAAAGAACTGCAGTAGCTCAAGTGGCTAAGATGTTGACTGCGAGGTGGAAGGCCAGCAGTTCAATTCCTGAGTACTGCAGGGCGGAATGAGCTCCTGTCTTTGTCCCAGCTCCTGCCAACCTAGCAGTTCAAAAGCAAGACATTGCAAGTAGATAAATAGGGACCTCTTCGGTGGGAAGGAAACAGTGTTCCGTGTGCTCCAGCGTCTATTCATGCCTGCCACAAGACCACAGAAACATCTGCAGGGGCAGACAGCACTGGCTCTTCTGCTTTGATACAGAGATGAGCATTGCACCCTATAGCCAGATACGACTGGCTTTTGAGCAAGGGAAACCTTACCTTAACTTAAAACTGTCTCTCCCCCCCCCCCCGACACTTTCTTCCAGATGGACTACAAATCTCATAGTACAACAATTGGCTGGGGATGGTGAGATCATATGTATCTGAAAATTGTTAGATCACCAATTCTACTGTTCATAGATTATACTGGGGCCAGTGTTGTATCTATTCCTTTGATCATATATCTCACAATATAGGCACTGGCCACTATATTTTAAATGATTAGTTACGGACCAACATTTTGTTCTACAATAAGTAGGTGGACATTTTTTTAAAAAAATCTCAAATATATTATATATAATATTAATTATGCTGCCATGAATTCTCTTGAGGAGAAAGTTGGTGAATGAATAAATGAATGGAACCACACATTGGGAAGTGTTCAAAAATGGGAAGCAGCTATTTCTAATGACAGAGATTTCATTCATTCATTCACCTGACCCATTTTCTAGTGGTGATTACAATTATGAGACGGATGCCTTTGAAGTCAGTTTGGGTTTTGGTCTGCACTTCTTGGGAGCTATCCAAAGTGCTGAATTTTGTCTCCAAAATAGCTTCAACATCTGAAAAAACTTTCATGAAGTGCACACTATAACCCACAGTGAATTCACAGAACCCTCAAAACTGGAATCATCAGCTCCCAATGAATCTGCCTCCTAGTGTAGGATTAAGAATGTCCATATCTTTTTATTAAGAACAGAAACTGTTTAAAAGTTATAAAATTAAAATATATTTAAACAAGTGCTCACATTAAAACAAACACTGATTTCCTCTTCTTCTTTCTTGTCTAGGCCACACCTGAAACTGCCAAAATGAAGGCACCTTTTGTTGAGTTCATTCTGCGGTTCCTTTTGCCTGACCTAGTGTGAGAAAGATTAGCCAGCAACACAAAGTTGCCTTTACCAGGGCACACCAGTTTGTGGTACTAAAATGCCACAATCTTCAAGGAGGCTTTTTTTCTGTGTGCACTGTATTAAAATAATTCAGGAAAACATTTGAAAGCAAAAGAAAAAGGGCACCAGGAAATAAAAAAGAGATATCAGCATGAGAAGTGCCTCAAATGTATAAGTGAATGTTCACTCCTTGGTAAACCTGCATAAAATAACACCCTGACAAATTTTGTTACAGCATAAGCAGAACCCACTTCATCACAATAAACATGAAACATAATGTTTAACTTTAACTTCAGGCACCTCTGTCCTCCACCATCCCCCTCAGTCCTCCCAGTTCTGTGCCCATTGTGTCTACAATACCATCTATCCATCTCATCTTTGGTCTCCCCCTTCTTCTTTTGCCCTCCACCTTTCCCAACATCACGGCCTTCTCAAGTGAGTCCTCCCTTCTCATTTGATGCCCAAAGTACTTTAGCCTCATCTTTACTATTTGACCTTCCAATGAGCAGTCAGGGTTGATTTCTTCTAAGATTGACCTATTTGTTCTCCTCGCTGTCCAGGGTACCCTCAAAACTCTCCTCCAACACCACATTTCAAAGGCATCTATTCTTCTGCGTTCAGCTTTCCTAATTGTCCAGCTCTCACATCCGTACATTACCACTGGGAATACCAAAATTACTATTCTAATTTTTGTTTTCAAGGTGATGTCTCTGCTTTTCACTATGTTCCCCAGGTTTCTCATAGCTTGTCTCCCAAAGAATCAGTCGCCTTTTTATTTCATGGCTGCAATCCCCATCTGCAGTGATCTTTGATCCTAAGAATGAAAAATCTGTCACTGCTTCTACTTCTTTCCCATCTATTTTCCAGGAACTGATTGGGCCTGTGGCCATTATCTTGTTTTTTTTTTTGATATTGAGTCTCAAGCCAGCTTTTGCACTCTCTTCCTTCAATCCAATCAAGAGATTCTTTAGGTCTTCCTCACTTTCTGCCATTAGGGTGGTGTCGTCTGCATATCTCAGATTATTGATGTTTCTCCCAGCAATTTTTATCCCATATTGTGATTCCTCCATCCCTGCACTGCACATTATGTGCTCTGTGTATAGGTTGAATAAGCATGGTGACAAAATGCAGCCTTGTATTACTCCTTTTCCTATTCTAAACCACTCTGTTATTCCATGTTCTGTCCTAACTGTTGCTTCTTGGTTCATGTACAGATTTCTCAGGAGGCATATGAAGTGCTCTGGTATTCCCATCTCTTTAATTACTTGCCACATCTTGTTGTGGTCCACACAGTCAAATGCCTTAGTGTAGTCAATAAAACAAAAGTAAACTTGTTTCTGGTATTCTTTTGTTTTCTCCATAATCCAGCGTATGTTGGCAATGTGGTCTCTAGTCCCCCTGCCTCTTCTGAAACCTGCCTGCACCTCTGGTAATTCTCTCTCCACATGCTGCTGAAGTCTATCCTGTATTATCTTGAGCATCACCTTACTGGCGTGTGGGATGAGCGCGATTGTTCGATAATTTGAACATTCTTTGGCATTGCCTTTTTTTGGGATTGGGACGTATACTGATCTTTTCCAGTCCTGTGGCCACTGTTTTGTTTTCCAAATCTGCTGGCATATTGAATGCAGTAATTTGACACCATCATCTTTTAGCGCTTTGAAAAATTCAACTGGGATACCATCATCTCCACTAGCTTTGTTGTTTGCAGTGCTCTTTAGGGCCTTTATGACTTCGATCTCGAGGATGTCTGGCTCAAGTTCAATTTCTTCATCATTGTGATTATCAGGAGTGTTGAGGTCCTTTTTGTAGAGTTCCTCTGTGTACTCTTTCCATCTTTTCTTAATTTTTTCTGCATCAGCTAGCTCCTTTCCGTCTTTGTCCCTTATCATGGTCATTTTTGCTTTAAATGTTCCCTTGATTTCCCCAATTTTTTTGAAAAGATCTCTGGTTCTGCCTCTTTTGTTGTTTTCCTCCATTTCTCTGCACTGTTCTTTTAGGTAGTTTTCCTTATCTCTCCTTCCTCTTCTTTGAAATTCTGTGTTCAAATGATTGTATTTTTTCCTTTCTCCTTTGACTGTTGCGTTCATTCTTTCCTCTGCTATTTTAAGAGCCTCATCAGACAACCACTTTGCTTTCTTACTCTTCTTTTCTTTTGGTATGGTTTTCTTTGCTGCTTCCTGCATTATGTCCCTCATCTCTGTCCATAATTCTTCTGGCACTCTATCTATTGAGTCTAAGCCATTGAATCTGTTCATCACCTCCACCATGTATTCTTTAGGGATGCTGTCTAGGTGATATCTGTCTGGTCTCCTTGTTTTCCCTATTTTCTTTAGTCTAAGCCTGAATTTTGCGATCAGTAGGTTGTGATGTGAGCCACAGTCTGCTCCAGGTCTTGTTTTTGCTGACTGTATGGAGGTTCTCCATCTTTGGCTGCAGAGTATGTAGTCAATCTGGTTTCGGTGTTGGCCATCTGGTGATGTCCATGTGTAAAGTCGCCTCTTGTGCTGCTGGAAGAGAGTGTTTGCTATGACCAGTGTGTTCTCTTGGCAGAACTCTATCAGTCTTTGCCCTGCTTCATTCTGCGTTCCAAGCCCAAACTTGCCTGTTATTCCCTCCACTTTTTGATTTCCTACATTGGCATTCCAATCTCCTAAAATAATTTGGATGTCATTTCTTGGTGTCTGTTCTATGAGGTGTTGTAAATCCTCATAGAACTGGTCCACTGTGGCTTCATCTGCACCCGTGGTTGGTGCGTATATTTGGATCACAGTAACATTGAAAGGTTTGCCTTGAATTCTTACTGACATCATTCTGACATTTTTGACGTTGTATCCCATTACTGCTTTTCTCACTCTTTTATTGACAATTATGGCTACCCCATTTCTTCTAAGGTTTTCTTGTCCACAGTAGTGGATATGATGGTTTCCAGAGCTGAATTCACCCATCCCTGTCCATTTTAGCTCACTGATTCCCAAGATGTCAATGCTTATTCTTTCTATCTCATTTTTTACCACTTCCAGTTTACCTTGGTTCATTGATATCCCATTCCATGTCCCTATGCAGTATTGCTCCTTACAACATTGCATTTCTCCTCCCCCTTTCCTGTCCCTCCCCTTCCTCCACTCTGTGGTGCTAAGCATCCTGTATCATCTAGCCTGCTCCTTTGTTTTGCCTTTTGTTTAGGTCAATAGCGTTCCCTTGGTAAGCTTTGTGGCGTGGTTTGCCAGTTTCTACACCATTTTTTTCTCGCATCATACATCATATCACAGTTTTAAAGTTTAAAACAGTTTAAACAACATATTATCATGCATATTATCACACTCTAAAACACAGTCTCTATGTTAATTGCTATATTAAGTCAGTGTAAAGTCTCTATGTCAGTTGCTATATTACGTCAGCTATATTTTTTGCACATCAGCTACTTATCCTTGCGTCCTCACCTCCCAGATGGGGGTTGTGGTCTCTGGGCGGCCCTTTGCTCCAGGGACATCACAGCAGCGGGTGATGGATGTTTCCCCCGCAGCACAGCTGGTCCTCCTCCTCTGCCTCTGGCGGCGGCGGTGGATGGCGACCTTTCCCACCGCCTGCCTGGTAGTCCCCACCCCTGGCTGGGGTGGTCTCGCGGCTGCTCCTGGCTGTGGGCAGCCTCTCCGCGGTGGCAGCGGTGGATGGCGACCTTTCCCGCTGCCTGCCTGGTCATCCCCACCCCCGGTTGGGGTGGTCTCATGGCTGCTCCTGGCCGCGGGCAGCCTCTCTGCAGTGGCGGCAGTGGATGGCGACCTTTGTAACTATATGCTACAAAATAATTAAAGTATTATATTTCTTGTTATCTGTTTCTGTTCTCATTGGAGTATCTTTATCTCTTCAAAGGAACAGAAAGAACCCAAACAACTACAGCTGAGCAAGCAAAGACATTACCCCTGTAGATTTGTTTGTTTTCTAACCACAACCATGTGACCTGCTTCTGTTGTTAGTCTTTTAGTGTGGCTGCTAGGCAGCACATCACTCCTTAACACGGGAAAGAGTCATATTTATACTTTGTAAAGGATGACGTGACTCATGTCCACCCTTGTTACTTTGGCTTATTAACTCTTAAGCTTTGCTTAAGCAAAGGGATCTCAACTCTGGCAAGCTGATTGTTTCACTGATTGCTAGCCTCCTCTTTTCCAGTTTATCTTTTAAATGTATGGTTAAACAGCATTTTTCTAGCTTCAGATAACAATTGCAGTTATACAAATTATAAACAAAGCTGTACGTATTACATTCTTGTAGTTAATTACTTTCATATCACTTTATTATGAGATATGACACCTTTAAAAGCATTCCTCAAACTAAATTATCCAAGAGAAACTGGAAGCCAGTTTTTCCAGTTATTTGATTGCCCTATTGAGGCAGTGGATTGTGAGATGAAGATGCCCACTGTAACTAGCATTCCTTACAGGAGAGTAATGTTGGATCTGGGCCGCGAAGCGGCTGTTGGGTCCTGGAGGAGACTGGTCAAGCAATGAGACACGAGGCAAGATGGAGCAAAGACCAGTAATTTAATGAAGGCAAATCATCAGTATTTATCATGTACAGGCTGCATACAAAAGAACTGTGATCTGACAGGATCCACATGCCATTTTACACGAGTTAATTGGGGAAGTCTTCAGGGGACTAACTTAATCAACGACAGGGGAAATACATTGTTCCATGTTATCTGGGGTAAACATGTGGCTGATATTGGTTTTAGGATTTAGAGTAATCCGCAGGTGCGAGATTACCTATTACATGACTAGCGAGTTAGTCATTAGCTTCCTATTGTCCAGGCTGCTTGTCAGGTCAGCTGTAGGTGAATTAAACCCTATCTAATATTCCACTCCCCCAATTTCTGTCCCTTCAGAAACCCCTGGTAACGATGTGATCACCCCTTACTGGGGTTCTGTCAGGGCCAGTATACCAATTGTGTGCGCGGATCCCACAGAGTAAGGCTAGGAGTCTGAAGAAGATTTACTTTAGAAGACTATTCTTTCAAAGCCAGCCTTAATAGTGTTCTGCTAAAGAAAGTGATCTAAGAATTAAATGAATGCCTGATTCTTAAGAGAGGGTCTGGCACACATTTGCACTCTGTTAAGGGTGCAACCATGACCATTAATGAAATTAATGAGCCAAATCCCTTCAGTGTTACTTTGTAAATGCTAATTGGTAAATATTAGATGGATTGGTGCCCATTTTGGTAAAAAAATAATGAATTTAAAGTTACAATTTTCAACCTCTGATCTCCCTCTCAGCTTCACCTTGCCATTTAGATTTTCTGTATTGAGCCATCTGTTCTAGTTCTGACATGAACAGATCATTTACCGTTTGGAGAGATATCTTGGCTAAGAAAGGAGTACAACCGTCGTATTTTCATAAAAGTCTTTATAGGTGTAAATATAGCCAGGAACGTGATAACATAAAAAATTCCTCTATGGGTAGAGTCCTGCCTCCGCTCAAATTATTAGGTGCATATGGACGTTGAAAGGTGTATGAGAAACAGCTACCTTTATCACAGTTGAAAGCCGACTCATGTGTAGCCAATAGCTAAATTAGAGCTCACCCAGGTGATGAGGATAGTACTCCTACAGAAACGCTGCCAAGTCAAGCTCCTGGTTTAACCCATTAGGATACATTGTGTCGAGAAAATGAATAAAGAATGCCTCCCTTTGTCTCAATCTTTTGTAAATGTCACATCGTTCGAATAATTTTGGTCTAACAATCTCTAATACCACAAAACGAAAGTCCCTATCCGTATGGCGCTTTTCAATATAGTGAGAGACCAAAGGGGCTTCTTTAACCTGATGTCTGATTTTGGACCTATGTTCCGAAATCCGCTGTCTGAGGGGTCTGCTGGTAAGACCCACATAGCGCTTCTGACAAGGGCATTCCCACATGTAAATAACACATTTACTGGCACAACTTGAGAGTGATTGCAAGGTGAATGTTAAACCCTTGTTTGGAACCTCTATTTCCAGCGTTTCTGTAGGAGTACTATCCGCTTTCAACTGTGATAAAGGTAGCTGTTTCTCATACACCTTTCAACGTCCATATGCACCTAATAATTTGAGCGGAGGCAGGACGCGGGTTTAAGAAATCAGCATTACACATTGGTAAGCTTGTATTCTCATTCTGTACATTCATTGTATTTTTATGTGCCTATGTAATTTATATTCAGCCATGTTAATCATTCTGTTTATGTGTAATTTTTATGTATAGATCTCCTTGAAGAAGATATTTCTTATTCGAAAAGTCGCTATAACTAGTATCGACTTAGAGAACTACATCGCTATTTCTGTGCACTTCCATGTTTGTACAGCTCATTTTTGTTCATCTTGGCTCATTTTCCTATTTACCAGCGATCAGCTATAGTTTTTGTTTCTACCCATAGAGGAATTTTTTATGTTATCACGTTCCTGGCTATATTTACACCTATAAAGACTTTTATGAAAATACGACGGTTGTACTCCTTTCTTAGCCAAGATATCTCTCCAAACGGTTTTTTCACTAGTTGATTTCTTCTTTTTCCCCATTGCTGCTTCAACATTAGGTTTCGATGCAGCGATGGGGAAAAGGAAGAGCCGGCAGTCAGCTCACTCTTCGACCGGTAATGTTCGTTAGGTAGGTCGGGTGAAAAGGAGGCAGAGAAGAACTCTCTGCTTCACAATGGTTCTCTTCTCTGGGCCTCCTTTTCCCCCTGGCTTACCTAACGGGAGATCGGCAAGCAGCAATTCATAAGGGGTGGTGCTCTTCCTTGTGGATTGCTGGCTGCTGATTTTCTATTAACTCCACGACTGTTTTGTGCTAGTTCTCGAAATAGCAGTGTGGGTAGTAGAAAGGCAGAATCCAGTCATTCGCCAGGGAGGGTGCTTCCCCTGACGAATTGCTGCCTGCTTCTTTTTTCCCCACCCCGGCTCAACTTACCTTGAGGCCGGCAGTGGTCTTGCTGTGTCTTCGGCAGGGTAGCGGGGAGGAGAGGGAGTCCCTCTTCTCCCCGTTGCTCCAGGAAAGGAGGGTGGCAGTTGTCTCACCGTTTTTTTTTGTGGGTCTTTGTTTGCGAAGCCATGAGGTGCTGCGTCCACCTGTGGCGGTCTTGCGCTCCCTTTGCGTGAGGCGTTTTTTATTTTATTTTTCACGCGCCAGCTTTTTCAGCGTTCTGCATGCTCGCGCCCTTCAGCATGATTGACTGAAGTGGTCACGGCACGGAGGATGCTGGGACTTGAAGTTTAGTTTATTTTGTTTGCATTTGTGCGGTGTTTTCCCCCCCTGTGGCTCGGTTTCTATTGGGCACGCCACGTTTCCCAATGTTCTCTTTGCTCTCGCCTGTCAGCCTGATTGGCTGAGGGGTGGTGTGGTGCAGAGGACATTGGGAATTGAAGTTGTTTTGTTTTGTTTGCATTCATGGGGCTGTTGCCTCACTGCGACTGCAGGACCATTGCAGTGCTGTGCGGGCCGGGTGAAGGCGAGTGCAGGCGGCTTGGTACAGGACAGTATGGACGGGTGCGGGAGCCTTTGCTACATTCCAACAGTTAACATCCTTCCTTATAGATATAGATAGTCAAAATGGGTGCAGACTGCAAGACGACTTTGGGGCTCCTGTGTATGAAATTATTCAAAATAATTGTGGCTACAGTGGGATGTTCAGTATCTTATTCAGACTGCAAGTTTACCAAGGCTATCTTACATCTTGGCTCTCTCCAAGACAAAATGTGAAACTCCCGTGTTCCTCAATTCAGTAAAAGGAGGATATTAAAGATATCCTCCACAAGCCTTTAGGAAACAGTTACATCTAATTCTCTACAAAATCTAGGACCTGGGCTTATTTTTTTCAAATATCACTGAGGTTGAGCAAGCAAGAGATGGAGTGAGAGCTAGAACGACTTCTGAGCCACCTGACTGTGGAACCATCCATGAAGGAAATCCAGGTAAATGGGCCTATAATCTTGGTCGGGGTAAGGAGAAGGCTTGCCCCCAAACCACTAACAATTTTTTCTACCCTGGGCTCTGTATATGCCACAAGAAAGCTCATGGATGACAAAAGTGTCATTTCACTCTTGGGCTTGTTCCAAACAGCAGTTCTCATACGAGTGTAATATCAAATCAAATCTTTATTATGGTTCAAGACCAGCATAGTACAGGTGTAATGTGTCTCCAGGATAAACATTCCTGAGAAAGTCTCTCCCTCTCAGAACCCAGAAACAAGAATACTATCTGTCTTGCAGCATGTTGTGTCCACTCTAATTAGAGAAGGATCCAAATGATTTGTAGGAAAAGACTTACTAGTTTTGTGAACAATGCTGTTTGTAAGGAGCTGTCCATTCCTCTTATTTTCCCTAACTCAATAAATGTGTCAAATAAACAATTGCAATTAATTTGCTGTTGTAGTTTAAAGGCTTGGTACCAAAGACATCACTAATCATATCCCAGTTCAAGTGTTAAATGCCACACCTGAGTTTAAGTTTTTTGGTCTGAAAGACATTGCAAAAGTACTTCATGGTAGAACTTGAGGGTTTTTTTAATCGTTGCGGTAGCAATAGCAATGAGCTCCTGTCTTTGTCCCAGCTCCTGCCAACCTAGCAGTTTGAAAGCAAGAAATTGCAAGTAGATAAAAAGGGACTACTTTGGTGGGAAGATAAACAGCATTCTGTGCACTCCAGTATCTAGTCATGCCTGCCACATGACCATGGAAATGTCTGCAGAAGCAGACAGTGCTGGCTCTTCGGCTTTGAAACAAAGATGAGCACTGAACCCTAGAACTGGATACTACTGGCTTTCAAGCAAGGGAAACCTTTACCTTTACTAGCAATAGCAATTAGCAATAGCAGTAGCAATAGCAATCACACTCATATACCTCCACATAGCGCTTAATGCAATCTCTGTGTAGTTCACAAGTTCTGCTGCCCCACCCCAGGACCTCCATCTCACCGGGGGTAGAAAAGCCACGCTGGCTCGAGCAGCAGAAGACGGTTCCGCGGCCATTAGCTGTGGATGTTCTGCCACCCCACCCCCGGACCTCCATTTCACCATGGGTAGAAAAGTCGTGCCGGCTCGAGTGGCACAAGACGGTCCCATGGCTACAGCTGTGGATGCCTGCTGCCCCACCCCTGGACCCGGCTGAAGATGCCGTCAAGGACGTTGAGCCCCAGGCTCTGTCGGGAATGTTGAGCCCCGGGCTCCATCAGGAACATTGAGCCCCGGCCTCCGTTGGGGATGTTGAATAGCATTCCCCCCCCCCCAACAAGTTTGGTACTCGTTTTACTGATCTTGGAAGGATGGAAGGCTGAGCCAACTTTGAGCCCAGTCAGCATGAAGAAAACTCTGTCCATTCCCGCTTGTATGTATCTGGTAGTTCTCTAAAGATATTCTTCCAAGTTCTCCTAAGTTTGTAGTGTGACATATTTGATTGTATTCTCTCACCCCTCTGCGTGATTTATGCCATTCAGGAGAGTTGAAGCACAGATTGCAAGCCTCCAGGCATAGTGATCTTGCCGTAAGACAGGGTTCTGCTTGCATAAAGCATGTAGCTGCTTTATCTTGCTGACTTCTGAGGCAAAAATTTTAAATTCATAAACTCCTGATTGAAAATCTGGATTAGCAAGATAGGTGGCACCTGAGATGGTCCAACTGCATTGGTGTGTTCACTCTCTTCTTTCTGCTTGCAGCACTCTTCATGTTTAGTTACAATTTTTTCATCTTATATATATATATAAGAATATATATATATATATTCAAGATTAATCTGTTCTGCTCTAGGTGAGAACCATTAAGAGTATTTTCTTGAACACAACATGAAGCTTCTTTCCCCCTAGTGCCAATCATTTTAAGATATAATCATTGTAATAAAATCTGGTCAAATCCCAGTGTGTCTTTAAGGCAGGTGCACAACAAATATAGGTGATTGGATCTGATGATGTTGGGTGACACTATTAATTTTCATGTGTGCAGTGAGCCACAACTGTCTACCAATGCAGTCTTCAAATATAGTCTGTTAGCTCATTTCTGATGAACTAGAAGAAGATGGTGCTCTTACCTTTTTTTAAAAAATGGCCTCACTCATTCAGTGCCTTCCAACAATGTTCTGTTCTCTTTACTGTATTGAATTAACTTTGTTTTTCACACTCACAATCAATTTAAAAGAGAAAGAAGAAAATATGAAGGAAGACATATTAAAAAAAATAGTTGTCACTGTTTGGAAATTGAAAAAGTCAAATCTCTAAACTCATTATTTGAAGTGAATACATGCTTATATAGAGAGTTTCTTTAGAATTCTCATTTCTAAATTGAACTGTGCTTCCACTTCTGTGCCCTGTAGTTCAAGTAACATTCTTTCCCGTTTTTGCTTTTTAATGAAAGCAGGTCATGTGATTTTTTTGTGTTTTAAAAAGAAAAGAAAAGAATGATCATAATAAATGCTTTTCACCTCAAAATCCAGAGGATGTGCAACACATTCCAGTCTTTCTCTCTGAGCATCAGGAGAAAAATGAATAGAAAATTATTTGGCTAACCTGAAAGATGTGTGAGGAGTTATCATTATTTTACTTTTAGAAAAGATGTAAAGATCAGTGTTGCATCACTTGGTCTTATCTGACATTGAAAACCAACTGTCTCTGATTTTATGACAATTTTAATTCTCACTATGGACGTAACTAAGCAGAAATCACTCTTTTTCTTAAGGGAACTGAAAAACTCCTCTCAAACACACCCATTTCCATTTGTTTCACACAAGCCATCCTCTATACCCCCTGCCCATCTTTCAGAGCAGTAACCAGATCCCTTGTTTCAACTTTTCAATAGTGTTTTATGGAATACCAATAAAAGCACCAAAACTTGTATTCTCTCAAGTGCCTTCAGCAAAAGACATGGCAGATTATGGAGTGGAGATGTACCCAAACTATTTCTTTTCCTCTATGTTTTAGTTAAAATCCTGTTTTATTATTTCACTTCTGTTGAAACATTACACTTGGGTTTTGCCAGGCCAGATATCAGGTGACCCTTCCCCCGTTTTCCAAGGGCCAGTCACACCCAAAGGGAGAGGATAGAAGGAGAGGGCAATGCATGATGCCAGCCAGTCAGATGTCTGCTCTTCTCACCCATTTCTGAGCCCAGCCAGCATTCTCTCTTACATCCCCCAAATTACTTATTCATATTTATTCTTCTCTGTCTGGGTAACTGTGTGGCTTGAGTGGAACTTGGTGTGGGTGTCATTTTGGGTGGCAAGCCATGGCATCACTGTCAGTGCCTTATGCAGTGCCGCGTGTTCTGGCCCTGGTGGGGGCGAAGAGGCTCTCTGGCCACTCCACTGCCGGCATGCTGGGCCCCGCCCTCCCTCCCCCCTTGGACTTAAAAGGCGGGGATGCCGGGCAAACTGCCACCGCTGCTGCTGCGCATTCTGGCCCCGGTGGAGGCGAAGAGGCCCTCCGGCCACTCCACCGCCGGCATGCTGGGCCCTGCCCTCCCCCCTTGGACTTAAAAGGTGGGGGTGCCGGGTGAAATGCCGCCGCACATTCTGGCCCCAGTGGGGATGAAGAGGCTCTCCGGCCACTCCACCGCCGGCATGCTGGGCCCTGCCCTCCCTCCCCCCTCAGACTTAAAAGGTGGGGGTGCTGGGCAAACTGCCGCCGCTGCGTGTTCTGGCCCCGGTGGGAGTGAAGAAGCCCTCTGGCCACTCCACCGCCAGCATGCTGGGCCCCGCCCTCCCCCTCGGACTTAAAAGGCATGGGTGCCGGGTGAACTGCCGCCGCCGCCACGCGTTCTGACTTAAAAGGTGGAGGTGCTGGGCAAATTGCCACTGCCGTGCGTTCTGGCCCCGGTGGGGGCGAAGAGGCCCTCCGGCTGCTCCACCGCCAGCATGCTGGGCCCCGCCCTCCCCCTCGGACTTAAAAGGCAGGGGTGCTGGGTGAACTGCCGCCACACATTCTGGCCCCGGTGGGGGCGAAGAGGCTCTCTGGCCACTCCACCGCTGGCATGCTGGGCCCCGTCCTCCCCCCTCGGACTTAAAAGGCACGGGTGCCGGGCTTGATTTTGTATTTTGTATTTAATATTGTATTTTTTTTCCTGACTTGTAATCTTGTAACTTGATGACATTATTGCTTTATTATTGTATTATTGATTTATTGTGTCATATTTACTTGTGTTATTGTACTATCTTATTGTTACTGTGTACACCGCTTTGAGTCACCCGCTGGGTGAGTAAAGCGGTATAGAAATTAAACTTGAAATGAAAATGAAATGAAAATTAAAAGTTGGGGAGGGAAGGAGTTGGGCTGGGTTTATGTTTTATGTTTTAATCCATGTAAACTGTCACGATTAACTAATATGCTAGATGGGTGGTGTAGAAACCAAATAAATAAATAAATAAATGATTGATGATGAAGAACGTGAGAATATAAATTAGTGCCTTTATTAGCACTTGATGATGATGATGATTTTCACTTCTCATCTTTACTGTTGTCTGGAGGAGGAGGAGGAAGAGAATGATGATAATTTTTCTCTTTCTTGTATTGTTGGCTGCTTTTGAATAGATTGGTTCTCTGTTGCCTTGCATTTCTGCTATTTTTCCACAGGTTATGTAGGGCTTTTGGAGTGCTAGGAAACTCAAAATGAATAATCTGAAAGATGCTTTCCCTTTCATGTTAAGAAAGTGCAAAAATTACAAAAAATAAAAATAAAAGAAGCCCTTGCAAAATAACCCAAAAATGGAAAAAATGAAACATTTCACCATGCACCCCCTCCCAGAGGATCAATTTATTCCTCCACCTTCCATTCTGGTTTTATTTCCCTCTTCTGGGTAGCGGATGTTGAGTCTGAGTAGTAATAATTCCAGTATCCACTAATCCTCTCCATGTGAGTCAAGGCATTCGAAAATTAGGTTCCCAATTCATGAGGATAGTGTTCATGGATAGTGGGGGATCTTTGCTTCATACACACCACTCTCCACATATAGGAAGGTGATAAAGCCAGGAATAGAAAGGGAAAGGCTAGAATATCCTCTATTCATCTATACCTATAAATCTGTGTGTTAACCGTTGGAATGTGACAAAGGATGTTGCACCAGGCCCCACTAGCCCTGACCGAGCCTCCCTGCACTCACCCAAACCGGGTTCGCAGGTAACTGTCAGGTTGAGAAAGGTGGCAGTGGGGCAGGAGCCCCCCGAACGTGAACAAAGAAAAAGGACTTCAATTCCCAGCGTCCTTTGCACTGTGCAACCCCTCAGCCAATCAGGCTGAGGAATACGAGCACAGAGGAGGCTGGGAACGCGTGCTGACTTAAAAAAAACCAAAATGGTGGGAGCCAGAGGGAAAGACTTTGAAAGACGCAGCTGGAGGGAGCCAGGAAAAGATAAGTGTTAGATAAGGGTGAGGGGGTGGGTGAGGGAGGCAATGAAAGGTGCTGGGTCCAGAAGGGTTGGGGGGACAGACCCCTTTTGTCCCCCCAACCCTACCAAACCCAGGGGACCGGGGAGAGGAGATCGAATACACCCCCCACACCCACACCAAGGCACACACTCCATTTTAAAAGAGAAGAAACCACTTGGTTTCTTCTCTTTAAAAACTGAGTGGTTTTTTTGGGGGGGGAGGTGGGGAATGATCCCCTCTCTGCTGGGTCCCCTGGCTCTGGAAGGGTTGGGGGGACAGACCCCTTTTGTACCCCCAACCCTACCAAACCAAGGGGACCAGGGAGAGGAGATCGAATACACCCCCTCCCAAACACTCCTTTTTAAAAGAGAAGAAACCACTTGGTTTCTTCTCTTTAAAAACGGAGTGTTGTTGTTGTTGTTGTTGTTGTTGTTGTTTTGGGGGAAATGATCCCTTCTCTGCTGGGTCCCCTGGCTCTGGAAGGGTTGGGGGGACAGACCCCTTTTGTACCCCCAACCCTACCAAACCCAGTGGACCAGGAAGAGGAGATCGAATACACTCCCTCCCAAACACTCTGTTTTAAAAGAGAAGAAAGAGCTTGGTTTCTTCTCTTTAATAACGGGGTGTCCTGTGGGGGGAGGGAATCCCCTCTCTGCAGGGTCCCCTGGCTCTGTAAGGGTTGGGGGGACAACACACACACACACACACACACACACACACACTGCTTCTCTTTCTCTCTCTCTCTCACACACACACCACTCCTGCCTTGCCAGGAATTTTTAATGTGTGTGTTGGTGGTTGGAGTGGTATTGTATGGGTAGTGGTGGTTGTGTACACCCAAAACCACCCCTAACCACCAACACACCTCTTTTTTACATAAATTACCAAAAAGAATTATCCCTTACAACACAATTTAAATAGCCCGGCTCTTTACCAACATTAAGAAAAAAACCCGTCCAAAACCATTTAAAACAGCCCGGCACCGCCGGGCAAAATCTGCTAGTGTACAATGAATTCATTATGCCTGAATAAACCTTTTCTTCGATAGAAATGAGAAATTGAGAAGAAAACAAAAACCTTTTTCTCTCCAATGACAAATCTTGAAAGCAAAAACACAGTCCAGCTGACTAAGTGGTGTAACAACAACAACAACAACAACAACAACAACAGCAACAGCAGCAGCAGCAGCAACAACAGCAACAACAACACTTTGTACATGTCCCAGAGGAAATCTGACAATAGGGAAACTGAAAAAAATACCTAATGGTTGGGGAGATTTTATTAGGACAGGAGCTAGGAACATTGCAAAACAACCTGCTGAGAACTGCCTCAACCCTCATGAGAACTGTCACAGTCCAGCAACTGAGAGAGTTTTCATTTTATTTTCTGTTATTTGCACAAAACATGTAGAGAACTAAGATCTTTCCCTTTAGCTATCTCAGCACACATGCACATGCACACACAGATACAGGCTAATTAAAAATACATACAACCTACCTGATGCTTAACAGAAATGTATGAAACCAGCCATGAAAATGTACACAGTCCCTCTAAGACTGAAACAATCCCCTTTTCTCAAACTATGCCACTTGTTTGTGAATAAAGTAATCTCTCCTGAAGAATACACAATCCTAGCAGACACAAACATATTTCCTTTGTTGTCTGTCTTTTTTCTCTCATTCTTTTTCAAATGCATTATGTGGAGACAGTTGTCACTGAAGAGAACAGATTTTTCCAAACCTGCTGCTGTTTGCTGTACTCTTTCTACCGTGGATTGTGTTTGCCTACTACTAAATACAACACCAAAACCTCACAGAATCATATAGGGAGGAAGAGGTTAAATGAATACTCAACCCATAACTGGCACCAGATACAGGAAATGGTAGGTACTTTGGAGACCTCTTAGTTCAGGGGTCCCCAGCCTAAGTCCTGTGGGCCAGCTCCAGCTCATGGTGCCATTTTACATGGCCCCTATCCCTCCAAGGGCATTTGAGAAGCAAAATGACCACCCCCTTTGAAGTTGTTGGGACAAAATGGCCACCTCCATCATGCAGGCAGGGCAAAATGGCCATCCAGCCCTTGAAGCTGATTGAGAGAGCATGACCCAGCCCACAGCATGAAAAGGTTGGGAACCCCTGTCTTAGTTGATCACTTAACAAATACTTCTGAAAAACATATAGTTTTTTTAAAAAATTGATTGCTGGATGTGAACAAGGATACATCAATGTTAGTCCTTAATAGTCAATACATAATATATCATTTAGAAGAACAAAGTGACCCCCCCACACACACACACACACACACAGACTAAAGGAATGATTTGATTTCACAGATTCTCAGCAACTCTCTTAACATATGATCAGTACAAAAGCAAGCAGTTAATTATTTCAATTTCAAAATACCTTTGATTAGATTTAAGCCAGTACAGAGGGAGGCAAACTATTTTCTAATTAATTATTCTTTTTCCATTTCTTGCATTAAAATGATCTTTAACTGAAAAGGAGCCTTATTCGGGCGTCCCCTGAGCAGAGTTTCTCCAGCAAAAATCCTTTCAACCAAGAGTAATCTCTGACATGAAATTATGCTGCTGCTGCTGCTGCTGCTGCTGATGTGGTACAATCATGTTGATTCTAATTTATAACTGTCATTACCAGGATTTCCTAGGTACAGATTACTCAGAGGTGCTGCTTTACTGTACCATTTTTCTGTGAGTGTCCTGAGGCTGTTCAATTTACACAAGGCTACACGGGCTAGCTCTTCCCAAGAGAAGCACAATAGGGAATTGGATTCTCATCCTCCAGAACCAGGTACCAACTCACTAAGCAACCAACCCATACTAACATATGGTAATAGTGGGTCCTTTTCTGGATTAGTTTGAAAGAAATTTATGGCACTAGTTGTTCTGTCTCCCCCACTCACTTCCCTTTTCCCTGTCAGAACAAACACTCACTGTAAGGGATATCTGAAGAGAAGTCTAAGTCCAGTCCAAAGTCCTAATTCCAGAGTTTCCAAAGAGTAGTCAACCAGTCCAAAGTCCCAAAACCAGAGTTTCCAAGAGTCAAGACGCCACGGTACCAAACTAGAGCAGGGAGGCTAAACTTTGTTCGTTACAGAGCCACACCCGGCGTCCTGGTTCCTTATATGCCTCCATGGGTGTGGCCAGATGCTTCCTGATTACCTGCGGCCCCTCCTTCCTCTCAGCCTCTGCAGACAACGCTTCGCCCTGCTTCGATGCCTGGCGTCTAGCCACGCCTCATCCCCAGAGCTGTCTGAACATGAAGACTGCTGTTGGAGAACATCCTCGTTGCCATCCTGCTGTTGCAATTCCAAGGGAGGCTGAGGCAGTGCTAGGAGGGGGGGGATCCCTGAGGGAGAGGGGTCCTGTTAGCTCCTCCCCTTCATCCTCAGAGTCTTCATCCCCAAGGTGGGCCGGTTCGGGGGCCAGAGGTGGGCCAGAGGCCGGAGTCACAACACTAGTTTCCTAACTTGCCATTCCTATATTTACTTCCATTCAGTGGCCAAAATCTTGTGCAAATGGTGTTAACTTTTGGGAGCAAATTTGGGATTCATTTCCAAAAATGGGCCAAACTATATTCTTACCAACCCCATGTGGTTGGCAGCTATTCTCTACCTCCTCAACTCATGTTGCAACTGTTTTTCAAAGCATTGTGAAGGCTTTGAACACTGCCTATGCTCCCATTTTTGACAGTATGGTGGGAGTCAGTTAAGCATTTGGATCATGGTTTTTAACAGATTTTCACTGTCCACTGACTTTAAAAATGAAAGGTTGGGGGGGGGGGGAAGAATCCTAGAAATGGGAAGAGGAAAGACTGGCCAATGGCTAATAGTGGCTGCTTAAAGGCATTGCACAGCCAGCAGACTTCCCCTTTAATTTGTTAAAACTGACCTGGCACTTGTTCCAGCACCAACTGCTGTCAGTTTAGTAATGCAGTGCTATATGTCACTGTCAGGATGTCTCACCTTATTCCAAACGGAAGATGGATCTTGTTAAAAGAGCTACGTTTCCTTTTGGATGCCCCCTGACCAGTAATAGTGACAGCTTGATGATACAGTCACCATCTGACTTAACACCTGTTTTAAAAAACAACAACAACAGTACACAGATACTGTGGCCTTAAAGGTAATCAGTTTAGCTTGGAAACAACACTGAGAGGTTACAAAGAGAACCTGCTGTGAGATAATTGAAAGTGATACTTTCCAAACAGCAATATATTTGATCCTTTACAGCAGATGCATTAAAGCCAGGGTTATCAACCTTTTCAAGCTGGGGCCCGAGTCATGCCCTCTCAGTCAGCTTCGAGGGCCAAACGGCCATTTTGCCCTGCCTGCATGATGGGGTAGTGGCCATTTTGTCCTAACAGCTTCAAAGGGATGGCCATTTTATTTATTGAATGCCCTTGGAGGGGTGGGGGGGCACTGTGGGCCGGATCAGGCCCATGAGCCTTAGATTGGGAACCCCTGCATTAAAGCATGATTCAAAACATTTAGAGTCAGATTCAGAAAAGTGATGAAGATCAGACTGCCTCTTCCTTCTTGTTGTTTCCTTTGTAAGCCAGCTTTCCTCTCCTCTATTTTTCTGCTCTTCAAATTTAGATTTAGCTCTATAATGTGCATATAAAAAGAACAGAGGCCATGAACTTTAAATAAAACTATTTTGCTGTTTTCTTTAACTGAGAAGCATCTGAACTGATCATGTCCCCCTTTTTGCAATGAAGAAAGTGAGACCGAACAGAATCTCCACACTTTTCTCTGCACTAAAAGTGAATAACAGTTTTCCAAATCTCATCTGACATGCTTGCAATCACGTAACAGGGAGGAAAAGGTACCCTCCAAACCAAGTTAATATATTTATAACCAACCTCAAGGTGAAACCAAGCAACAACATCATGCTTATATACAGAGTTATCACATGTCTGATCTGATAGAATGCATAATACAGCTTCAGCAAGGCCCATTCTGGGAGCTATTTCTTCTTCTTCAGGTGCTGCATCCATTCTGGATATTGGCTATCATCATAGCAATAGTCTTCCTGTTCTTAACTCCTTGGAACAGTTCTTCTGAAGACATGCCACACCAGTCTCTTAGGTTCTTCAGCCATGAAGTCCATCTACATCCAGGGCCTCTCTTCCCAGGGATCTTTCCTTGCAGAGTGAGTTGGAGTATTCTATATTTCATGTTGTTCATCATGATACAGTGGAACTCCTGATAACGTCCGATCCTGATAATGTCAAATCCGCATAACGTCGTGTTCGTTATGCACCACGTGATGCTCTGGATAACGATGCAAAAAGGCTAAAACCCAATGTTATGTGGAGCATCTCCATAGGAGTTCCTGGATAATGGCAGGTTTTTTTGTGTGACTTTATCCGGAGCGTCTCCCATAGGGACCGCATAACGTCCAATTCTGGTTAACGACCAGACTTGTGAAACCAAGTTTGGACGTTATCAGGAGTTCTACTGTATGGCCAAAGTATTGGAACTTTCTTTGCTTGATGGTCTTAAAGAGTTTTTGTTCTTTATCAATCCAGTGCAATACTTCTACATTAGTCACATGGTCAACCCATGATATCCTTAGCAGCTGTCTGTAGATGCACATTTCAAAAGCTTCGATTCTCTTTGCGGATGCTTTAGTCTGCAAAGAGCTCCTTCTATATCTTATTAATAAATGATAACATTTATGACTGATATGTCTGGACTCTTTAATAAAGGATAGAAGTATTTTTACCATGCAGGGAGGCAGATGTTAGATATCTCCCAAGACAAGGTCTGTGACAGAAATCTTATTTGAGGGAAATAGTTGGTTTGGTTGTGGCTATACTATCCAATTCTATAATGCAAGTTTACTCTGTTTTTTTTTAAAAAATAGATCCGGTCTGCTAGAAAATGAATTAAAAATTCAGTGATATCAGGTTATTATTAAAATCTGTAACTAATAGAGAGGATAAGCTAATAGAGATCCCTGTTGCCTCAGTTAAAGCATATCTGACATTACAGTATTTTGTTTTTCTTACATTATTTTTCAAACCAGAAGAGAAACTAAATTTTTTCAAATACAGGCTAGTTCTTTCAGAGACTTAGAGTGCAACACCATCTGTGAAAAGATTTAGGAGACATTTTTTGATGTGTATAAACACATTTTAGTGTAGGATCAGAGCTCAATATCCTGGGCGTCGCAGGACCACCGTGCCGCTTTGCCCTGTCACCGCCGACGTTGCCTAGAATGATACCTGGGCCCGTTTAGTTTTGGTAAGGTCGTTGACCCTTGGGCTCTGACCCCCCCGGGATTCATTTGTTATTATGTAACTTGTCATATTTATGCTGTATTTTTATATTGTGATAATTGTATAATTTTTGATACTTTTCTGACCTCCCCCCCTTAGTTGTAATTGTAATTTATTATGAACTATATTGAACCTGTATTGTATTGTATGATTTATTTATGTTGTACACCGCCTCGAGTCACACGTTGTGTTGAGTGAGGCAGGATAGAAATTTAACAAATCTATACCTATAAAATGGTGCGTTAACCGTTGGAATGTGACAAAGGATGTTGCACCAGGCCCCACTAGCCCGTAATGGGCCTCCGTTCACTCGCCCAAACCTGGTCCGCAGGTAACTGTCGGGTTGAAATTTTTGACCCGGGGGCAGGAGCCCCCCAGTTGCAAACAAAAAAAGGGGACTTCAATTCCCAATGTTCCTGGCGCCACACCGCGCCTGAGCCAATCAGGCTGAGCAGCGCGGCAAAAGGAACGTTCGGAAACGCACCACGGCCAATCAAAAAAAAACTGCAAGGGAAAAACCGCTGCAGTAAGCAAACATGCGCAGCCAAACCTACAAGCCCCAGCGTCCTGCACGCCATCAGTGCGCAGAATGCTGAGGCGGCCGGTGCGCAAAAAATAAAAGTAAAAAAAACCTGCCCAACCGCCGCTGCCATTCTTCCCCACGGGTCAGCCAGCATGGCCCGTGGGGGAAAAAAACCCCCGCCGCCGCTGCCCTTCCGTTCAAAGGGCCAGCAGGCGCGCAAAAAATACAAGTAAAAAACAACAACACCCCGCAACTGCCCTTCTTCCCCACGGGCCAACCAGCATGGCCCGTGGGGAAAAAAGAGACCCTCCCGCCACCGCTGCCCTTCCATTCAAAGGGCCAGCCGGCATATGAAAAATAAAAGCAACCCCCCACAACTGCCCTTCTTCCCCACGGGCCAGCCAGTATGGCCCACGGGAAAAAAAGGAAACCCCCCACTGCCACTGCCCTTCCTTCCCACGGGCCAGCCAGCATGGCCCGTGGGAAAGAAAGCCTCCCCGCCATTGCCCTTCCTTCCCACGGGGCAGCCAGCATGGCCCGTGGGAAAGAAAGCCTCCCCGCCATTGCCCTTCCTTCCCACGGGCCAGCCAGCATGGCCCATGGGAAAGAAAGCCTCCCCGCCATTGCCCTTCCTTCCCACGGGCCAGCCAGCATGGCCCGCAGGAAAGAAAGCCACCACCCCCTGAAAAAACAAAAACAAAAACAAAAACCAAAAACATTCAAAAACACACAAAAATCCAAAAATGAAACACAAAAACAGCCAAAAAGAAAAAAACACAGACACCCCCCCCAAAAAAAATCCCACCCACCCCAAAAAAACCCCCAGAGAACTTACCAAAAGACGTCTTCCATCTATGAGGACCAGAACTCAAATGAGAAAAGAAAGCGAAAACTTACCAGAGGCGACACCCAGAGGACAGAAGAGAACAATTGTAGAGAGGCAACAATTGTAGAGAGGCAGAAAAGCTCACCACCCCCACCCAGAGGCCAAAAGAGAAAAAACATTCAAAAATATTAAAACTAATAAGATTAATTCCAAAATTAATCAAATAAATTATAAAAACATTCAAAAATAAACACATTAATCTCAAAAATTACCAAACCCGCCCCCCCAGAAATCACTTTTCACTCCAAAAAACCAAAACAAAATATAAAATTGCGTAAAAATAAACATTTTAAAAACCGAAATTAAATTTTAAACTAAATAATATTAAATTAAATTAAATAAAATAAAATTTGCATAAACATAAAACAAAAACGTTCAAAAACCAATTTAAAGAGCCCGGCACTGAGGAAGCCAGCATGCAAAAAAAAAAAAAAAAACCCAAAAAGAACAAAAAAAAACCCCACTGGGAGCGCAAGTCCACCGCAGGCGTATGCAGCGCCTCAAAGCCACAAAATCACAAAACCTTACAACACCATTTAAAACAGCCCAGCACCATTGGTTCAAGAAAAAAAAAACGAAACCCTTTACTATCCAACACAATTTTAAAAAGCCCGGCACCGCCGGGCAAAATATGCTAGTAATAAATAAATATCTCTGTCAAAGACTACCCTGCAAAAGAAAAGTCCCATGGAGAAAGGAGACATTCCTGCTTGTGATAGAATTTTATTGGGGATGAATCAATTTTGTTTTTCTAATAACTGCTTGATGTTACACCTATAAAGGATGTAAGGTATTTCTAGAGGATATACTCTGCCTTCATCGCCCTACATGGTTTAAACCAGAGGTTCTCAACCTTCAGCCCACGGCACTATTTCATGTGGCCCACGTCGCTGCCACCAGCGGAAGCAGGTGCATTTATGACAGCCGTACATGCACCCATGGCTGTTGTAAATGCATTTATGACATTCGCGGATGTGTTTTATGGCAGCATTTACAGCGGGGGGAACCACCAGTCTGGCCTGCTCAGCTGTCAGAGGGGCCGTGGTCTGGCCCACAGCTTGAAAAGGTCAAGAACCCCTGGTTTAAACAAAAAAGCTTTGTCAAAGACCTTTGCAATATCAAAGGAAAGTGTAGAGGTCAGGTGAGTACAATAATGAGCTACTTGAAAGGTTTGCAGATTGAATCTGATATTTGTTTGATGTATTTGTTAGCTACAGAGCCTAGTATGCCAAAACTCTAAAAAAAGATCTTAGCATATTGGTTTATAATTATAATAGATTTATATGGACAAATCTTCTTTGAGCTTTTGTCAAGCTTAGCAATTGATACTATGTTTGCCAAGATTTAGTAAGGGCTTGCTTTATAGGGTTATGTGAAACAAGGATAACAGAACTGAAAGACAATTTTAATAGACCGTATAAGCATTCTCATTAAACCCATCAAGTCCTGGGGGTTTATTGGGATTTAATTTTCCAATGGCTTTATGCAACTCATCAAGAACATTCTTTCAGGATAAATATTCTCTATTTTGGGGGGAAATGTTGTATTGTTGATAGGAAGTTCCTTTGGGTTGGTGTTATATGCAGTATAAATGCATTTAATATATTTCAAAGTGAATGCTTCCTCAGATAATTTATCTATAATGATCAATGCAATGATGAATGAGAACTACACCATTGTCAGTCCCAAGTCTGGATGAGAAAGGAGGAGGGTTGGGCATCGGGTTAGCACTCTAGCCCCATAAAACTTTATTGCTGAAGAAACAATGAGGAGCCTCATTGCCTGGTATGCTGTGGGGTGGAAGGAACTAAGAAATAGAATGATGAATGAGAGAACTTGCACAGAGTGTTCACCAATGACCTGGAGGGAAGTGAAAAAGTAGCAGGCTGCAAGGTTCTGTTCTAGACCAAGGTTGTTCAATATCTGTGTTAGTTATTTGAATGAAGGTGTAGAGGGGATACTTATTAAATTTGCAAATGGCACCAAACTTGGATATGTTGCTAATAATCAGAAAACAGACTCCATATTCAAAGTGCCCTTAACAGATTAGAGTGGTACATGTGAGAAGAATCTAGAGGTCTTAATAGATCACAAGTTAAAACATTTGCCCATAGGGTACTGTGGCAGAAAAAAAGTAGATGCTTTATCAACAAAAATAGATCAAGAGAAGTAATAGTGCCATTCTTTTCTGCTTTGATCTGATCTCATAGAGCCGTGTCCAGTTCTAGGGAACACAGTTTAAGAGGGATATTGAGAACCTGGAACATATGCAGAGGAAGGTGGCTAGAATGCAAGCGCGGCGCCAAAATGGCCGCCGCGCCCTTTGCGGGCCCCCCCCCCACAGGACAGAGAATCCGGGTAGTTAAGGGCGTGGCCAGCTCCCTTATAAAAGGGGTGGCCACGAGGCAGCCGAGCTGCCATTTTACCTCAGCGACGGAGCGGAGAAGTTTTTTCCCCCGTCGCTCTGTCGGACCCCTGTGGCTCAGGGGATTAAGATCCTGAACTCGCTGCCTGGAGGGTCGGAGTTTGATTCCTACTGCAAATGCTCTCGTGCTCCGGCTTTCCAGTCAGTGGGTGCTGAGCCCTGGATAGGGATCGTGTTGCTCTATACTACTTGAATGGCTGGTGAGTGTAAAAATAAAGCGACGGTGAGGAGGAGTTTTTTCCGTCGCTTTATTCCCTTCTGCCGCTTTGCAAGAGGCTTGAGTTGCCAGCCTTTGTTCGAGGCTTCCTTTCGGCTTTCCAGCCTATTGCCTTCAGAGCGCGGGGGAGCAGAGAAGTTTGCTCCGTCGCTCACTGATTTTTCCAACTTAGGGGTGCCCAAACTTTAAGTAGGACTGCAGTGTATCCAGTGCTACAGAAGCTGAATGGGTTGTTTAAGGTCAGTGTTTCAATTTCTGCGCATGCAGGACAGGATGAGCTCCCGTGCCGTGCCGTTTTCAACCCCAGGCCGGCCCTGCGGGGGATGCGGCCCTTGGCCCACGGCGGCCCGCCAGGGGCCGGGACAATTGGGGGGAGGGCCTGGTGCTGCCTCACAGCATGTTTTTGCCAATTAGGGGCTGGAATTTTGGGGCATGGCTTATTCGGGCACAGGCTCTGAATTCAGGGCCTCTGGCACACTTCCCGTCGGGCCGTCCGGCCCGCCTGGCCCACCTGCTGGGGGTTTACTGTGGCTGGGGGTGCCTGGTTGGCACGTTTGGCTGTACTGGAGGCATCCTTAGCAATCCAGTGGGTGGGGGGTCCTTTTCCGATCTACCGGGCCCTCCTGTCCGCCGGCTACTTCCACCGCTGTCACTCTGTAACAGGCGGCCGGCTGGGTCGGGCTTATGGAGACAGTCCAGCCTGTGCCTGCCGCTGCCTCGCAGCTCCCTGTTTGTCCGGTACAGCGATTGGAATGCGTTGGAGGTCGTCCTAGAGCTCGATTTCGGTCGCGAGCTCCGACGCCCACGGTGTGCCGGAACCCCCAGTGGGGGCGGCTCACGGGGGTGCAACTAGTGAGTATGGGGTCAAGTTGAATACGCCCACATCTCAGTCCACTTTCAGCGGGGTGGTTCAGTGCTCTTCGCCTTGCCAATTAGAGGCTAGTGGGGCATCACTTGTCATTCTATCCCAGTGCCCTTGGTTGCATTATGGTACGACCCTGGGGGTGGGGATTTCTGCCCCGGGGCAGTATGTGGCACTGCATGGGCTATCCAGGTCCTGCTGCGCATGCCTGGTCTACATTTTGTACCGACAACGGCCTTCCCGATGATTGGCTAGCCACCACGCACGTCGTGGTTGGCTTGTGGAAAAAAAGAATTCTGTACAAGAGTGCCCCTACACCCGGAGATGAAGTGGGATGAGCCCTGTCAGAAGCTGTGGCTTCTGTACATGACCCCACGCGCACTGCGCCTAGGGAGATGTATCATTGTGGAATTGCGGTCCAGCGAGCTGCTCCAGCGCAGGCACCCCGCCAAGTGGCGGGGCAGGGGGTTACAGCCCGCCTGCTGTGCTGGACCTTCTCGGACAATGGCTCCTGCAATGGGAAGAATTGCAAATACAGACAGGAGTGTCCCACCTGTGTTGGCCCCCACGCGGCCTCTGCCTGTCCCAGGCCTAGAGGGATGCGGGGCAGAGGGTGGGGCAGACAGGGGGCTGGCAAGACTGCCGCAGATGGATCTAGTCCACCGAAGGGCTCCCTCCCCAATTAAGGTGGACGTGTTGGAGAGTTGGCTCACATTGTACCCGAAGGGAGAGGATGCGGGTTATCTCCTTCAGGGTTCTAGGCAGGGGTTCCGGATCCCTTTCATGGGTAATAGGTCCCCTCAGGATGCCCCCAGTCTTTTATCCCTTAGGGGGAGGGAGGAGGTGGCTGCTGCCAGCTTTCACAAGAGGGTCTATGCGGGCAGGGTCGTTGGACCTGTCCCTGCACCCCCGTCCTGGGGAGCATATTATTTCAATGATGCCATGCCTTTTGGCTAGTCCATGGGGGCTCGGTATTCGAGCGTTTCACCACTTTCCTAGAGTGGGCTTTTGTCCGCAGGTCAGGGTCCCGGTCTGTAGCCCATTCCCTGGATGGTTTTATTCGGGGCTGAACGGGGCTGGGACACGTATACACGTCTCCTCAACACATTTCAGACGCTAATGGAGGAACTTGGTGTCCCTTTAGCGCCCGAAAAGACCGAGGGCCCATCTCCACAGCTAGTAGTCCTGGGGTGGAGAGTTACACGGTAGCGCAGGATTCTAGGTTGCAGCGGGATAAGGTGTCAAGGCTAGTGGCCCTTGTCTTGGTCTTGCTGGCCGAGCGCGTGGCATCACTGAGGGAACTTCTGGTGCTACATGGTCACCCCAGCTTTGCTGGCAGGGTCGTCGCACCGGGCAGGGCATTTGCTCTGCGCTGGTGCGACGCCATGGCGGGATTATCCAGGCCCCACCACAGGCTCAGATTTACCCGGGGTATCGGGGCAGACGTGCTTGTCTGGCCATAGGTCCAGAGGTAGTTCAACGGGGTGTCATTTTGGGGTCTGATCTCCTGGCTCCCCCTTGCTTTCAGACGCAGTCCGATACCTTAGGATTCCTGGGTTTATGGATGTACTTCCATTGGAAGTGGGCCTATGGTGGGTGGCCACATCCTGGGCAGGCAAGGGTCGCCTGCAGGGTCTCACGTATCTGGAATGTTTACCTACCCTGGGTGCTTTGATGCTATGGGGCAGGGAGTGGGCCAACTCGGTTGTGCAATTTCGGCATGGCAACGCGGCTGTTGTCCGCATCGTCACTCCACAGATTTCCAAATCGCCCGGGGTCATGGAGCTGGTTTGTGTTATGCAACCTGCGCCTCAACGTTCCCTTCAGGGCCAGGCATGTCCCAAGGGTTGATAATGATATTACTGCTGCTTTGTCCTACCTGCAGATCTCCCGGTTCCATGCCTCGGCCCCCGGATGCGGAGGAATTTCCCTCGCCACTCCCGGACGAGAGATGGAATGTTGGCAAGTAGAGGTGAACCGGGCGATTAGCCTGTCAATAGCGCCATGCATAGTAAGGCGTATCACCACGCATTTAGTTCCTTCAGAGTATTATGTACCCGATTTCGATTGCCAGGAACCTGGCCGAGCCCAGTAACCCATGTTCTGCGGTTCATGGTTTACCTGTATGCCCAGGGCCTTGCACCACGCACCATAGCATCTCAGCTGTCGGGTTGGCTTTATGGCCAAAGTGGGAGGTTGTGTGACAGCACCAATGACTTCCGGGTGAGACATGTTTGGAGGGGTGGGTGCGCGTGCGCGGGCGTTTCCCGGGCGACCGCCACCCCATTTACCCAGGGGTTTTTTACCCAAGTGGCCCGGGGCTGGCCTGGCCTCTGTTTTGATAGATGAGGCAGCCCATTTCATGCGGCTACTACGGTGGCCTT
This sequence comes from Bradypodion pumilum, assembly GCA_035047305.1. Lineage (NCBI taxonomy): Eukaryota > Metazoa > Chordata > Lepidosauria > Squamata > Chamaeleonidae > Bradypodion > Bradypodion pumilum. The sequence goes on along the minus strand of JAWDJD010000001.1, from coordinate 172,675,996 downwards.
TTTGGAGGCGCTCCGCATCAGCGAGCTTGAGATGCTGAATAAGGCGGATGCAAGATTTTACCAGGGTTTTACCCAATTGGCCCGGGGCTGGCCTGGCCTCAGTTTTGATAAATGAGGCAGCCCACTTCATGCGGCTACAACGGTGGCCTTTTTGGAGCCCTCCGCATCGGCGAGCTTGAGATGCTGAGTAAGGCGGATGCAAGATTTCCCCAGGGTTTTCACCCAATTGGCCCGGGGCTGGCCTGGCCTCTGTTTTGGAAATGAGGCAGCCCACTTCATGCGGCTACAACGGTGGCCTTTTTGGAGCGCTCCGCGTCAGCGAACTCGTGATGCTGTCTAAGGCGGATGCAAGTGGTAGGGCACTGGAACTCGAAGATGTCTACGTAGCCAAAGACTGGCCCAGTTGAGGATACGCTCCTCTAAAACAGATCAGCATGGCGTAGGCAGTGGTGTAAGACTGCTACGTTGTTCTTTGGCAGACATCTGTCCGGTTGGTGCCCTACAGGAATTCCTGGCACTGCGTGGCATGCACCACGGCCCGTTTTTCTGTCACCAAGATGGGTCTCCCCTTACTAAATTTCAGTTTTGGAAGGTGACAGCCAGAGCCCTCACCAGGGTGGGCCTACCAGGTGCCCGTTATGGCGCACATTCGTTCCGGATTGGTGCAGCCTCTACAGCAGCTGCTTTTGGGTACTCTGGGGCTGACATACGCAGCATGGGGAGGTGGGGCTCGCAATGTTTTCAGTTTTATGTGCGCCCACTCCCGCCATGAGTACCAATCCAGTCACCTTACCGCCTTTTTCTCAATTTTCTTACAGACCCTGGGTGTCGTATTACACCGGTGACAGTATGGCTGGTGGGCCACAGCTATGTGCGCAGGGCAGCGCGTTACGCTGCGGCGACAGAGTGGACCCCGACTGGGACTGGGTGACCACGCCAGTCTCGCAGGGCATGGTAAGCCTGGGATGTTATGGCGGGAGCTGCGGCCTTTCCTTTTTTCTGGCCTGGGTGCTGACCCGCCTGACATTCTAATCATACGCCTGGGGGGCAATGATTTGGGCCAGGTCACCGGCTTGTCGCTCAAGCATGCGATTTGCGAGGAACTCGCCTACTTGCATTATGTCTGGCCTGCCACAACCCTGGTTTGGTCGGACATTGTCCCGTGCCATTCTTACAGAGGGGGCGTTAACCTCCTGGCCCTTGACCGCGCTAGGTGCGCGGTCAATAAGGCGGTGGCGCGTTTTCTTACCACCAGGGCTTGGGGACGGGTCAGTCATCACCCCGATATTAGTCTACAAAATTATGACTTGTACGCAGGGGATGGGGTCCATCTGTCGCGAGGAGGTATGGACCTCCTGTTGGGCGATTGGCGAGCAGGCCTGTTGACCGAGCTGACGGTCTGGGGGGGGGCGTCAGGTCTTCTTTGAAGCCCCTCCGTGTGGCGGGTAGCACTGGTAAGGTAAACAGTATGACCCACAAGTATCCGGCAGGTTCGCAATTGACTGGACAACACTAGACAGGAATAAATTAGTTAAACGTTGTCCGGTCAACGACGAACCAGGCGATGGGGTGATGACGATTGCTAACCAGCATGCATCACCCCTGTGATTTCACGGATACGCGTCAGAGGGTGGGGTCATGAGTTAGTTATTGACTACGGTCAATAATTTGTTTGTTGTCAACAAACAAATTGATACAAATCGATACATTGTAACCAATTGCCGTTGGCAATTTTGGGGTGGTACCTTACCAGTGTTACTTCGGCCTGCTTGCCTTAGGAATTATGATTGGTCGTTTTACCAATACAAATTTATAATTCGGACTAGGGCATTGAATCAATAAATGTGGCCCTATGCTGTTATCCACTTTCAATGTTGTCTGTGTCCGTTATTGGGGGGGTGCGCCTGCAATGCAAGCGCGGCGCCAAAATGGCCGCCGCGCCCTTTGCGGGCGCCCCCCCACAGGACAGAGAATCCGGGTAGTTAAGGGCGTGGCCAGCTCCCTTATAAAAGGGGTGGCCACGAGGCAGCCGAGCTGCCATTTTACCTCAGCGACGGAGCGGAGAAGTTTTTTCCCCTCCACCCCCTCCCTAGTTAACAGTGTGATATTATGGTCGCTTCGGGGCCGGGTGGGAATTTTTGGTTGGGACCCATATTGGCTTCCGGGTCCTGGCTTTTTTGCCCATCCCACACTGTTGCTATGGTTTGATATAGGGGTCTTTCTGTGTTCCTACTGTTGACTTTGGTCACATTGGCGGGTAGCACTGGTAAGGTAAACAGTATGACCCACAAGTATCCGGCAGGTTCGCAATTGACTGGACAACACTAGACAGGAATAAATTAGTTAAACGTTGTCCGGTCAACGACGAACCAGGCGATGGGGTGATGACGATTGCTAACCAGCATGCATCACCCCTGTGATTTCACGGATACGCGTCAGAGGGTGGGGTCATGAGTTAGTTATTGACTACGGTCAATAATTTGTTTGTTGTCAACAAACAAATTGATACAAATCGATACATTGTAACCAATTGCCGTTGGCAATTTTGGGGTGGTACCTTACCAGTGTTACTTCGGCCTGCTTGCCTTAGGAATTATGATTGGTCGTTTTACCAATACAAATTTATAATTCGGACTAGGGCATTGAATCAATAAATGTGGCCCTATGCTGTTATCCACTTTCAATGTTGTCTGTGTCCGTTATTGGGGGGGTGCGCCTGCAATGACAATATGCTTGGAAAGGAAGCCCTATGAACAAAGGCTGATGAAATTTGGCCTGGAGACAAGGCAGATGAGAGGCAATATGATGGGTATCTTCTACTACTGTATTTGCAGGAATGTCTGCGGAAGAAGGAACAGGCTTGTTTTTCACACCTCAGAGTAGTGTCTAATGCCGACCAGAGTAGAGCCTAACATTTATTGTTGGTTGGATATTTAGTAATTAATTAAATAAATAATAGCTCAAGAGGACATTAACAGCAATAAGGGATCTAAGTAAAAAGGAATAAGATTTTGACTAAACACTAGGAAAAATTTCTAACAATAAGAGAGACATTCAACAATAGAATTGACTGCCAGGGGTGGGTGGGTGTGGGTGGGTGGGCAGTGGACTCTACTTCACTGGAGAATTTTATCAGAGTTTGGATGACCACCCGTGTGGGGTGCTTTAGGTGTGAATTCTTGCACTGGGAGGCAGCTGGACTCCATGATATTTGAGTCTCTTCCAGTTATATGATTCTATGGTCTTATAAAATTGCCTTGTACTGAGTCAGGCCTTTGAGCCATCAGTCTCAGTACTGTGGTGCCTGGGGAAAAAATTGTTCACCAAGCTCTGCAATATCATGTACAAATTCCATCCTCCCAGATGTTGTTGTGCTGAAACTTCCAGCAGCTCCATCCATCTCTATCCAGCATGACCCAGTGGTGAGGTGCTGGAAACTGCTATCTAGCAACATCTAAAAGTGATTATTTTACTCACCTTCTATCTATGCTGAGTGGCTGCACCTTTCCAGGTTTTCAGAGAATGTCCCCCAATCCTACCCAGAGATACCAGTGATTGAAACTGGAAACTCTCAGCATTGTCGAGTGTTCTACCACTGAGCTAAACCTGCTCTTTTAATTCATCCATGAGTGGAAGTCAGAGCTACCAATTTAATCCTGAAGCTGATCTGAAATAGTGCAGAGGCATGAACATTGTTAGGAAGCATGTGTTTCAAAAGAGACAGACCAACCAAGATGTTGCAACAATAATCAAAATCTGTGCTAATTGTTACCAACAAATCTTGGAACTAAAATCAGTTTATGGACTAGTCATATAATAACGTTAGATGTTGGCACAGCCAAATAATTTGTATTAGGCTGGCAATTTGGAGTGCTAACCTGACAAAGTTGGGGAAACTAAGAGCACATGATCAAAAGTTAGTAGAGAAAATGGGATAGTATAGCTATTTTGAGGAAACACTAATTACTCCTCTCTGTCACTGTCATTGTCTTCTTTAATGTTGATCCTTTACTTTAGAAGCCATGGTCCCCAGCCAGATGGAGTCATCTGCAAAAACCTATAAAAACTCTCTCGACACTGAAGTGTGCTTCATCTGTAGTTAAACTGAGCACACTGAAACTTCTCTGGCAGACTCCTGAGTCTTCAGGGCACCCTTAGCTCAGCTCTGTAGTAATTTAGAACCATCTTGAAAAACTTTGAAAAATGCTAGCACTTAAACTCTCCTAGACAGGCTGGTATTGTACTGCTCTTTGTGATACAAGGAGCATTCATGGGCCTACAGGAACCCAACAGGCAATCTCTCCCATAAGTGATTATAATCCACAGGAAGGATAGTGTTCCTCTGACAAGGCACAAGATATATGCAGCACTTCATGTCAGATACAAGGGGTGGGAGTGGGGGAAAGCTCTTCAATTCTATTGTGCCCAAAGGTAAGGAAGCTTGGAAGATACAAGAAAGTGACTAACGAAAGTATGAAATAGGGTGCTTTTTTTCAATCATAAGCAGTAGGTGGCACCATTTTCACAGTGACATAAGAAGCCATTAGTGAGTTAGTGAAAAGTCTTAGCAGGCAGAAACTGGAACAAACCCAGGCAACAAGAGTTTGTCACAGAATGGACACATAAGGTCAAACAAATGTTGGTTACACAGGTCAGGAAAGAATGATGAGGACCAAGCAGAAGCACATCAATCATGGCCCTGAAGACCTGAATGTGGGTCAAATCCAATTACCTGCGGTTGGTAAGAAGGCGTCAAACTGTGAGAGAGGCTTGGGGAAAATGCTGATACTACAAAGAGTTTCATGATAAAGTCCTCTCTCTCTCTCTCTCTCTCTCACACACACATACACACACACACACACAATCTCTCTCTCTCTCTCACACACACACACACACACATGGAGAGAGAGAAAGACAGAGAAGGAAAGATCAATAAGCAGCACAAGGAAATTATAAACAGATTTATATTATAAATTAATAGAATGAATTACTTTAAAAGTTAAGAAAAAGGCTAAAAATGTGCATGTGTGGGTAATATAACTAGTTAGTGAAAGGACTGAAGTGAACATAAGAATCCAGTGTAGTGAGCTGGCTAGAGCACTGGACAAGAACTGGGGAGAACCATGTTCAAATCCACAATTTGCCCACAAAATGTACTGTGTGAGGTTGTAGCAGTAGCTTCCTCACAACAGGTTTGGTGTGAGGATAACATGGTGAGGAAGAAGGCCCTATGTGTTGCCTCAAGCTCTTTGGAAGAAAGGCAAGAGAACAAGGTAATTACTAACTAATAATGAATGACTAAAATAGAAAACACATTGTAAACATCTTATAGCAAACATGTCTCTTCGAATGTTGTAGAGATATATTTAGCCCTTTCTTTTATAATCAGAATCCCAATGAAAGCCATTGTTCCTCCATGATACTGGCCTTGGGAAGGCGCATCCAATATCATCATTACTACTACTACTACTACTACTACTATTAAATAAAGAAGTAGTACTACTACTTTATTTTTATAATTGAAACCTGTGAGAGAAAGTTATAGAATGTAATTGTGATATAAATGAACTCTACACATATACTGCACCCTATATTATTACTCTACATATTCCATCAGTGCATGTTTCTGGCAGTATTGTTCAAATTAAACATTTGAAATATAGGACCATTATCTAGTCTTGGCATGGCAGGATTTTAATTTGACATCTTCCCAAGATATAGTGGCCTGTTGCCTCCAAAGTATTTATGTTTGGTAAGGCTGTCATCTTTTCCATGAAATAAAATAAAACAGATGGAAAGGGAGTAGACATAACAGTATATGGCTTTTTCAGAAAGACAACCAGTACATGTAATAATGAAGACTGAATATGTTGACGACTTTCTGCCCAAATGCAGTTTTGCCTTTTAAAACTGGAAGCCACAAATACAAGTAAGTCGGATTGTAGCAACATTGGTCTATATATGCCAGATTCATCACAAAATCCAAATAAACTTAGTGGAGGCTGTTCTGTAGGAAATATTCTTAGGACCACAACCCTAGATGGTGAAGCTATCAAGCATTTCCCCCTAGCCAAATAGAAAGGTTCAAATACTCCTAGTTTAATAGCTTCCGGGAACTCTACTGGAAAGTGGAATTGTTCTTCTGAAAACTAATGTATTAGCACTAAATAGAGCTTTAATTTTCAACAGGCCTGTGCAAACATGAATTAATTAATCATCATGATTTCCCTTGGAAAAAGTAACAAAATACCTTTCCTCCACCACCTACTCCTTTCAAGGATAACATTGTGCTACATTTGAAATATGAAATCCAAAAGTAAATTACATTTCCATACATGTGCCTCTGACATGATTTTATCATCTTAGACTGTACTTTATCCTAATTTGTTGTACCTCTGGGTTTAGGAAGTGTGCCTTTCAGTTAATTTAGGAAATATAAAACAACAATCCAGCACTTGTTTAAAGCTAAGTGAAATCAATGGGTTTCTGTATACCCCCTTTTGTGTGGTGGGGCTCAATTGTGACTTAAGTATCTGCAGGATTTCTCTGAGGGATGGCAAATAAAAAATCTGTATAAGGTGAGTTATATTCTGCGAAGTAGATTAGTCAAGGGAAGCAATGTTATTTGGGATATTTTCAATTTTATTGTGGCTTATGTCATGACTGGCTCTCTCTCATGGAGAGAACATTGTTTCTCCATAGTTGTAATAATCTGTTCCCATAGCTGGGAATAGTTCCTTGCTTGTTATCTTGGTGGGTTTTAATTTGTTGTGGATATTTCTGTTATTGGTTTCTCTGCTTGTTTACCACCCAGAGTGGGATAACACCCAGATGGGTGGTATAGAAGTCCAATAAATGAATGAATGAATGAATGAATAATCTTAATGGGATTCCCGCCAAACTTGCATGTACAGCAGGGGTTCACAACCTATGGCTCACAGGTCAATCCGGACCCTGACGCCAATTCATCCAGCCCACAACACCCACACCGCTCTTGGAAGTGGAGGCAAAAAATGCCCGTGCATGCGCTCAGGGTGGTAAAATACATTTACAACAGCCGCGGGTCATTTACAGCAGCGTTCTGCACAGGCACATTTTACTTCTGCTTCTGGGTGGGAGGAACCACATGACCAGCCAGCTCAACCACATGACCGACCTGTGGCCCCAAAAAAATGGGAACCTCTGATGTACAGGGTTGAAACTCACATTGTAATTTTGACAAATGGATCTACAAGATAAACACAGCATTGTAATCATCTGCTCTGCTCAGTCAAGATGTTAGTGGCAAAATGCTTATATTTAATTGGGTTACAATGACCTACTAAGCAAGTTTTTGTGGGATAAAAGAGACTAAGAGTAAAAATGTACATTTTCAAACAGTCACTCTTATACAAGTGCCACTCAAAATGTTATCAAATTATTTCAAGAGTGTAATTGTCATTTTTCAAATTAAAATTAATCTTCTACTTAGAGTCAAGATATTGTAAAGGATTGAGGGATGGTCCAGGACTTGAAAGATTCAGTTTCAAGTCCTTGTCAAGTCATGAAACTTACTGGGTGAAAGAAAACGTTTTATTGAAGACTTTGGTGAATGAGTGCCATGGTAGATAGGATTGTCCTAGTTAGACAAAGGCATGCAATTAATATCATATAATTTAATATGTTGTTTTGTTAAAAATTTAGTCATGCCTCGTGGAAGAAGTAAGGGACAATGCACCCCAAAATTTCAAGGGGGTACAGCTTTCTGCTTCTGTCACTGAATCACTTTTATTTCCTCTTTTTTAAAAAAATGAACACCTTAACAATCTTTCCTTCTGTAGCCATCCAGGTTTGATGCCAGGCACTTTCCAAAACAGTATGAGATATGGCACAGAGGGGTAAAGCTGGGTAATGAAATCAGTGGAAATAAGCAGGAAGAGTCTGCTAGTGCACAAATTAAAAATGAATTCTACTTAAGCAAGGGGCTAAAGTTAGTATGAAGAATAACATCATCAGGAATCTCACAAACTATAAATGGGGAACTCAACTATCCATATTGTGTACATCAGCTTTGGCCCTGAGGGTCTCCGTAGCAGTATGGAGCGCATCCACACACAGGAAACAAGCTGACATCGCTGTTAATGAAGCATTGTGACAGGATGCCTCAAACCTACTGTACACCAGTTGAGAATATATATTCTCATATTGGTATCACTCCACCTAAGATAATGAGAGAAGTAGCAGCAGATGCTGAGAGAACTAAATAAGAGAATGACCATTGACACCTTCTAAATGGAGCTCAGATCCAGGAGGAGCTATACGACAAGAACAAACATTCTTGAGAGTATGCAAGAGCAAAATCAATTAAGAAGATGGAGAAAAGAGCTCAATGGACAAGGAATAACATTAAAAGGAGAATATAGTTGAGGAACTCTAGGCAGCGTGGCCATAAAGACCGTCCCACCTCATCCCCAATGCTGCCTCGGGTGAATGCTCCTTCCTCTAGTCTAGCCAGCCGGGGGAATGGGAGCACAGCTAAGGGGAACCAAAGCAGCATGGCAATAAAGAGTGGCCCACCTCGTCCCCGCCGCCGCCGCCGCAGCGAATGCTCCTTCCCCTGGTCTAGCCAGCCGGGGGGAGTGGGAGCGCAGCTGAGGGGAATCTAGGCAGCATGGCCATAAAGACCGCCCCACCTCATCCCCACCACCACCGCAAAGTTGAAAAAGCTGTCCCTGCTATCACCAGTTCCACCGGCTCCCTCCCTGACCTGGCCAGCCATGGGAGGTGGGAGCTCAGCCAAGGCTCAACCGTGGTGAGGCTCACCCCCCCCCCCTGATGCCGCTGTCATAGATGCCAGTTCCATCAATGGACCTCTGTCCTCCATGAGAGTTTTTTTTGGGGGGGGGGCGGGAGAGACTATGAGGTTTCCCTTGTGATTTTGAAATGTTTTCTGATTGTCTACTATGATTTTTTTTACCCCTTGTAATTTATATTGTAACAATTGATTTTTACATTATTTTATTGGGGTTGTATGTAGTAATATTGTTGGTTTTTTTATTATTTATTTGATATTTGCTAGTATGTGTATTATTATATCATTGTAACTTATATGTATATTAATCCTGTTGTAGCCGCTCTGAGTCGGCCTTTGGCTTGAGTAGAGCGGGGTATAAATCCAATAAATAATAATAATAAATAACTCAACCTCCTCTAGATCACTTGGAGGACCCTGAATAAACTGAGAATTGGAATCCCTAAATGTAAGACCAACATGCTCAAGTGGGGGCTGCTGGCAGATGACATCACACTATGTGAATGTAGAAAGATACAGAACTCAGCTCATTTACTGGTTTGCCAGTTACTGCCAGAACCATGTACCGATGAGAACCTAAGCTTGACTAACGACAAAGCCAAGAAATTGGCTTCATTTTGGCATTCCAGGCTTTGATTTGGACATGAAAGAAGAAGCAAGGTTTTTTTTTTTAACATTAGGCTATGGCCTGGACAGATAAATAAAACTTATCTTCCACAAAAGGAAGTACCTCTCATCAACAGAAAGGTACTGAAGTAGAAGAGTAAGAATAGGGATGGGGCATCTATATAATTACCCCTCCACTTACTACCTGTTAACTAAAGAAAATCACATTTTTCCTGATGGAAATATCCTTTAAATTACCACCCAGAGTGTGCCCTTTTCTGGCAGCACACTCTGGATCGAAGTCTATGGTGTAAATCTAGCTGTTGGTCCCAACTAGAGTAGAACAATTGAATCAGCAAGCCTTTTATTTATTTATTTATTATTTTAGGATATGTATTGCCACCCAATTCCAAAGACTCTGGGCGGCGTACAGATATTAAAAACTACCACAAAGCATTCCCTACCCTCCCACCAGTTTAAAAAGGAGAGAGCATTCTTAAATCAGCCAGCCAGCTGGGGCCATAGCACTGCTGGTGCCCCACACCTGCTCTGCCAGCCAGATTTTTAAACCTTTCCTGAAGGGCATCTGGAGATGCAACTCGGTTGGCAAGAGGTTCCATAGGGCCGGAGTGGACACTGAGAAGGCCCTCCTTCTAGTGCTAGAGAGACATGCCTCTCTAGCAGTTGGAGAAATTAGAGAGCCTCTCCGGTCCACTCTGGTGAGACAGACAGATGTTCTTGACTTGGGCTTGTATTTTCATTCAACACTTTATTCAGACACCACTGATTCATCACTTCTAGCCACTAGTAGAAATCAGATTCATATCCATGCTGTCAAATTTCATGCTTCCATGCTGTCAAACCTCTAATGGAGGTTTCAATGTATCCAGTATATTTAAGGAATGGTTTTAACATGCCACATCATAATTGAATGGGAATTTGAACCCTGGTCTCTTGAGTCCCAGTCCATCACTCTATCCACTACGTTGCACTGGATGTTATGTTTCTCTATAGCCCAGTGAAATATCAGGCTGGAGATGCTTAGAGGAAATAATTGTTGAATCTCAAATCTTGAATTGGATCCCTTTGATTAACATTATTTTTATATTCAAGGTGCAAGGCATTTCCAGGCATGTGCATGCATTGAAAGATCAGCTTCTTTCAGTATCCAGTTCTAGGAGCCACAGGGTAGAAGATATCTCTGAGAAGAGCTTTTTATAATTTGCTTGCTTAATAAAATTAAAATAATAAATTATTCAACTCCATTATTATTCAAATACAGTAATTTTCAATTATTCAGTGAATATAGTTTTAAAGTGCACATACTCTCACTAATTTGAAGCCAAGCCATGCTACACTGATAAATTATGTTTATAATTAAAAATGAAAATGTTTCCAACATGATGGAAATTGTTTGCAGAGTGGTGCTAAAATTGATTCCCCTCCCCCTTCCCCCACCTCCACTCCCATTTTTTTGAGAATATTATTGAATTTATTTTAATAAAGCAGTCAAACAGAGTTTGGCTTCTATGTCTCCAAATGGCACCATTAAATATTAGCTATTTTACCCCCAAAACAAACCATTCTTCCTTCCAAATCCTTTCTGTTTATTTTAATTTTGATTTGACATTGTTAAAATAGATATGACCTTGCTCAACAGACAAGTCAGATCATGCATATTTAATATGAAAGTTTGTATTATTGATAATGTCTTGCAAAGAACTACTTTTTAAAACTGTTTTTCTCATATCTCCCGCCCATCCTCAAATACTATGAGTAGCACAGAAAAGTACATAGAACTGTTCAAATGTATACCACACCAGGGAGAAATTACATGAAATGCAAGTTATAATACACTTTGACACTATATTTTAATGTTTTTTAAAATTCTTTAGAGGCTTGTGAAGGCAAGAACTGAAACTGATAGATTCCTATGACAGTTATGGGGAAACTGGGTTCTAGAAAAGACTGTAGACCAGTACTTCCCAACCTTTTTTTGGCCATTCTCCACCTAAGCATCTCTAAAATCCCGATCCCCCCTCTGTGACATATAATTCTTATTATTCAAAAAGTGAACTCCTATTCATGTGGAGGAAGCCTAAAAGGCCATTAGGTAAAGGTAAAGGTTTCCCTTGCTTAAAAGCCAGTTGTATCCGACTCTAGGGAGCAGTGCTCATCTCTGTTTCTAAGCCGAAGAACCAGTGCTGTCTGCTTCCGCAGACATTTCCGTGGTCATGTGGTAGGCATGACTAGACACCGGAGTGCACGGAACGCTGTTATCTTCCCACCGAAGTGGTCCATATTTATCTACTTGCAATTTCTAGCTTTTGAACTGCTAGGTTGGCAGAAGCTGAGACGAAGACGGGAGCTCATATCCATCCTGCAGTACTCGGGAATTGAACTCCTGACCATCCACTTCCCAGTCAGCGTCTTAGCCACTTGAGCTACTGCAGTCTCATTAAAAGGCCATTAACATTTAAAGCTTCCAAAGAATTAACTGTTAATAACTCATTCTCGTATTGCCCCCCCCAAAAAAAATCTAATTGGCCCCCTGTGGGGCGTGTGCCCCATGTTGGGAACCATCGCTGTAGGCCCAAAGGGAGAGAGATAGAGACAGAGTTAGAGATATATTTAAAAGATTCCCAATCTCTTCATTTCAGGAGTTCTCAGGGCAGGGTTGAATCAGTGAAAGCATTTTAAAACCATTTAAAACAATGCAACAGTTCAAATTTACAAAGTAAATTCATTGCCTTGCCTCAGCCCTCTTCTCCAGTCGAGCGTTGGTCACGGGAATCCGGGCTTGTAACACCGTTCTGTTGCCTTGACGTGGTTGTTGAGCCCGCTCCTTGCTAACTCTGTTTAAAGTCATTGAGCCGTGGGCTCTGACACCCCCCTTGGATTATTGTATTTTTTCCCTGATGTGTAACTTTTTGTATTGCATTTTTATACTGTTATATTGTATTTATTATGCTGTGATTGCCACCCTGAGTTGGCCTTGCGCTGGGTAGGGTGGGGTAAAAAAAAAAAATCCAAAAATAAATAAATAAATAAATAAATCATTTGACGTTTTAAACTGGCACCAAAATGAGGACAAAGTTTGAACATTCTGGAGGACAGAGTTGAGATGCTACCATTGAAAGAAGCTGTTTTGCTTCCCCACATGACATACTGTTCATGATGATGATGGGACAAAGAGGAGATCCTACCCTTGGCCTACTTTATTGATCATTCCATTATGTATTAGGGGCAATAACCTTTTCTGACCTTGAAAATTATCATTGGCACAGCTAATGAAATTTCTCTAGAGTCCTGTGGGTTATGTGTAATTCCTGTTTTTCTTCAGATTCTTTCTGAGTGTGTGATTTGTGATTGGCTTATAAGGCAACAGACCTGGCTTTTGAACAGGTTTTTGAATCAGGGCTATAGTTGGTAAAGTGACGGTAGATATTGTGAACTTACTATGTGCCAAATTTTAAAGATATAATTTATGATTTAAAAACTATCTCTACCCTCCATTGGCATGTTTTGCTACCTTTTTGTCAACTTGCAACAAGTTTGGTAGCTATTTTTCAAAAATCTACCACCACTTCCTCAAAAGAAAATGATTCTTGATGCAAGTCTTTCTCTTTTTAAAAAATAAATACATAAACTCGATCCATCCCGTTGTTTAGAAAATACAGGACTTTAATTATGTTTATTTTATATTGGAACGTTTTAATAGAGGCTAGCTGTATATGCTCCCTCATGTATTCTGTAGCCATTGCCCAAACCCCTTGCCAGTACTAATGAGCCTTATTGAGTTGCATAGAGCATACTTCTGAGCAAGACTTCATCATTATCACAGACATAGGTATCTTTGAACAAATAAACTCACACAGAGAGTAGCCATGCTTAAACAGAGGATTTCTTCTAGGCATTTGGACTTCTTTGTGCCTCAAGCAACAAACAGTGGGAGAAAGGATTGAAAAACAGCCATGAAACAGCTTTATGTTTGGATAGGACATGGACTGAAACAACTTTTGGATAGGATGTGATTAATTGAGTTTTAAAAAGGAGTCAGGTTCAGGGATTTTCCTTTTCTTGGTGTCTCTTTGTGAATGGTAGTGAGCAGAAGAGGGGATCCTGTAGACCATCTTGACTCATTGGTGTCATCAATGTTCAGGCTGGCCTTTGCTATGGCTTGGCATCCTTTTTACTGCTGATGATGTAGTCACAATACACAATGCCTCTCTTGTACTGATGGATGTGGGTGTGGGTAGGCCTTTTAACTGTCTTTTAATGGGTTTTTATGGGGTTGTCTTTTTAATGATTTTATGGGATGATTTTATATGTTTTATGCTTGTTGTGAGCCGCCCTAGGGCAAGGGGGTGGCATATAAATGTAAATAAATAATAATAATATTTCCAGGCAACATTGTGCCATTTGTGGGCATTTTGGATAATGGATACAGAAGCACAATATCCCAATTCATAAACCAGAGGTTTTTAACAAGACTTCGGAGGGATTCTGTATCAAAGTCTTAAAGAACAACCACCCCAAAAATGCAACCTAATTGCTAAATAAAAGATGAGGAAAGTTCCTGCTATAGACAGATGTTTTCAGCAAATAAGGATTTCCTTTTGCAATTTGTGCCCTATCTGTAATGTGTAATAATGGCCTTTCACATCCCTATGCAAATATTCTGTATGCATGAAGGATGCTTGCAGATTCTATGGTCATGGTAACAGGGATGTATCCTTTTTCCCTTTGTAGTTGTGATATATTCATGATTTGTTTTAAAAGTTTATGTATTTGTTTTCAGTAATCGAGTGAACACATGGTGATGTGTGAGTGAGCATCTGCCTAAGCAATGGTTCTCCCGCCATATTTCAACTCCTCTACAGTTCCATGTGGCCTCTGAAAATTTGTCTGTGGAGATGACCAACTATACAGTCCAGATTTTGAGAACTTGCCTGCTGACCTAAAAGGAAGCGGGAAATGGCTCTATTCCTGATTCTATTCATGGAAACACTTCTGTTAGCAGGAGAAAGTGACTGGTTTTCCATCACAGTGTGTAGCTAGGGCTAATGTAGTAATTTTTGCACATTCTCATTGGTTGTTTTTGTTGTTCAGTTGCATAGTCGAGTCTGACCCTTTTCGACCCATGGGCCATTGCACGCCAGGCATCCACCATCCTCCTCAACCTGCCGAGCTCTGGCTGTAAATGGAAAATAAATCCATTAAATTACTGTTTCCCAGCCATTCAAAATACTGCAGATCAGCTACATGACATGCTGATCTCAGTCTGCCTAATGGTAGAGGCAAGCTGAGGCACTAAGATAAAGACCTTTAGTAAATATGCTTAGGATTGCCATCTGAGTCAAGATCACAAATAATGAGCAGAGAGTAACACATTTCTCTTTAAAGTAGGGCTTGGGAATACAAATCTCTGAATCATCTAGCCAACATGACTAGAAGGGGTTTTGGGAGCTATCACCTCAAAACGTAATTTTTCCAAGCTCTGCTTTAAAACAATTAAAAATAGAGTGCTGATCCTTTCACTATTGCCATTGTATTTTAAAGAGGAACACATTGAAAAGGTCATTTACTTTCCAGGAGCAATGAGGCTGGATTCTACTTTGTGCCTAAGGGGAGCATGCCATGAGACATTAATTTTTCCCCAGAACTGTAGAAAACCTCTATGTGAGCCTACTTTCACAGCCAATATTATTTTAGATAGTACTTTGTGATTGGTGAAAGACTCAGCACCTAGTGGAATCTATTTGGTGTAACTGTGATCACTTTCAGGATGGCACATGAAATTACAGAATTATCTATAGCATTCAAAATCACTTCTAGGGGAATGGCTTTGATAGAGCAATGAGAACAAAGAAGATGGCTGGGGGGCATATTTTACATCAAACTGACTTCATCAACAAGGACATTTTTGCAGTTTATATTGTCATAAGCTTCTCTTTAAGAAATAATAATAATTTTTACGACACACTTCATATGGCTTTCAAAGGTAGACACTTTGTAGAATCAAATGATCACTTAGGATGGAGTGATTTGTATCGCTTTGGAATGAAAACGAACACCCAACAGATATGGGCTTATTTTTTCACTGTCACTTCCCAGCAGTCACACTTCCACATCAGCTCAGCTGAAAGCTCCAACTGGAAGATAACCATATTTCTAAAGTCTGCAACAAGCATTGCATCTTATAGTTCTAAATGTCTATTCCTATCTATTAAAATTGCTATTTGGTGGAAATTATTTTTATTACCCCCTCCCCCGCTTTTTTTTGGATTCAGCCTTATTGGAACCATATTTTTTAATCACCTGACTGAACATTTGACATTTTGAAAGGTAAGTGTGCCTCTTCTGTGTCATAAATAACACCTTGAGATGTGCACTACAATGGTAGATTCAATCTAAACACAAGGGAGTCACAAGCGCAACAGCAAGAACAATTCCCTCTTTTTTTCAAGGGCAAATGTAAAGAAGCATTTTATTCAAAACAAAATCTTTTTGTAGCTTTCCCTCCCCCGCCCTCGGCAACAGGAGTTTTTGATTCTTTCTTCTGTAAGGGGGAGATTTGTCTGCACCACTGGCAATCAAATCACCTGCCACTGTTCTGACAGGTCCCATCAATAAAATTTGACATGTTGCTGATTGCTCCATTAAATCACCACTGTGGTCTTGAATTGTCTCATCACATCCAGCCCCCACAACCCCACCAACTGCAGAAGATAGTAAACCTTGTTTCCAATATTTTTGATGGGAGCCTCTCCTAGTAAACTTTAAGATCAACACTGAGCTGATATAATGGGTCATAATATTTATTCCTAATTGGTAGTTTTAGTGTAGAGGTTCTGTCCTGGTCAACAGACCAAGGGAAGGTTGGCTCTTTTGTTATTAAAGCTTAAGCAGAATGAGAATTTGTATAAACATTATGTATTATTAAAAGTTGGGAATTTTTTTATATACCTGCATCAGTTAAAACTGCAAACCTTATCCACCCTGGGCACTATAGCTTATGGTGAAGGATGGACCACATCTGAAGATAAAGGTGGCTAAAGGGATGACTGGATGAGTCCTCACCCCCAAAATGTGGAAGGTGGCTGCCTCAATCTTAAATTGACTCCATCTGAAGAGCCACAATTTGCTGCCCATTCCATCAATAGCATAAGGAGAAAATGGACCACTATTTTGAGTATGTAGTCCAAGGATGGGCATCTTGAGATGTTATTGCATCAAGGTATAGATTGTCCTGTCAGTGTGACTTAGTTGTCACAGATATAGGAGATGTAGCTCACAAAATCTAGAAGGTGCAGAGTGACACTTACTTGAAACAAACTGGAATTCAGCATAGATTAAGCATATAGTGATTTGTGTAGTCTGTTCTGGTCTCATAGATGAAATGTCTCTTGCTGTACAGTGGACTACAGGTTGGACTGGGATCCAGGGGGCTTGGATTTCAATTACTGTTCAGCCATAAAGTCTTAACAGGCCACTCTTCCTTTGCATTTGGACTCCCTGATGTTGTAGATTCCAGCTCCCAATAGCCCCATTTAGTAAGGCCGATGGTCAAGAGATTCAAATTCTTGGAGAAACAGCAAGATACCAGTGTAATAAATAAATAAATAAATAAATAAATATACAACAGTGAGAATTGTATATGCATAGCTACATTATCTCATTAAAACCATTCTTTTACACAGAGGGTATGTCCATGATAGGAGAAAATATAAAAATGAATGA
Source organism: Bradypodion pumilum (assembly GCA_035047305.1). Classification (NCBI taxonomy): domain Eukaryota; kingdom Metazoa; phylum Chordata; class Lepidosauria; order Squamata; family Chamaeleonidae; genus Bradypodion; species Bradypodion pumilum. The sequence continues at coordinate 172,658,856 of JAWDJD010000001.1, read as the reverse complement.
TCCTGTAACATACATTCTTAAAATGGCATCCAGATTACTTATTTGGTTAGGGAGTGGGTGGGTTACATACTGTATATTCTAAGGAATTCATCCTTACTTTTGGTGCCTGAAATCTCATGAATCATTGTCTGATGGATGGTTACATAGCATAAGATGTAACCATGTAAAAGGATAGCAGCTGAGCTTTGTTTTGACTTTGGGGGAAAACTGATACCTGTGTTTTATATCATAGGAAGTCACAAGTGGAGGGGATTCTGTTTATGCAATATATAAAAATACTTTTTCAGAACTTTGCATTTACTGAAGAGGAAAAGAAATGGGCAACTGAGCCAGGGGAAAGGAACCTTTGACTTTCCAACAATTTTTTCTGCTGCAGTTTCACCATTCCCTTAATAATGACCATTTTGCCAGGGCTTCTGGAATTTGAAGTTTGAAACAGCTGAATGTTCCGCCCCAAAACAAAACTTAGAATGGCCCTGATGCTATACTTTCTATATGACCCTTGAGGAAATGACTGGAAAACCAGTCTAAACATGGGTAAATCAATTGTCAGACATGCAACCACATAAATAATTAATTTCTATTGAACTTGTTTGGCGAGTCCAATTTGATCATATGATCCTAGTATCCCACATGTTCAGTTGACAGAAGGGACAAAGTATAATTATGATCCCTATTGTTTATGTTGTATGCAAATATACTTGAAGCCGATTGGCTCATTGTCTTCCCTTTAACACCCTTTTTTCCAGGAGAGAGAGGGCTTCAAGTATATTTGCATATAACATAAACAGGATACTTCCGTGGTTTTCTCTTAAACACAGAGTTTTAAAAAATGAAATTGAGGCACACAAGGCTAAGACAGCAGACAATTAAGTGATTAAAGTGTAAAAAACAGTTCCATGAAAGATCACCATAATATGAAATGCAGTCAGCAGAGAATAGGGGGAAATTTAAAATAAAATTATTACAGTAAGCCTGGCTTGCTGGCTGCTTTGTTCTCCATGAGGGGAAGCAGTTGTGCTAAGGGGAATGCTTAGGGGGTGGTTCTTCCACCACCTGGGGGAGCCCAACACTCCTCTCCTCTGGCTCTGGTATAAGGCACAAACCTCATGAATAAAGATATAATACACGGGAGATTTACATGCCCCTTGGTTTTTTAAAAAAATACGGGAGAAATGTGCCAGCGGGGAGAGTGGCTAAATCACTGGGTTTTCCTGGGCAATATGGGACACTTGACACCTATGGTGGTGGTGAATACTCTGCTGATGCACAGTTTGAGGATGTCCACTGGAGGTTCTCCTAAGGCCCTTGGGCAGGACATGTGGCTCTTGCTCCACAGGGTTCACTGGCTCTGTTGTTCTTCCTCATCCTCAACAAAGTTGCCTCTAGTGTCACCCCCATTCTTCCTAGTAGGATTATTTTGCTGATGGTTGAGCTCTCTCTTATCACTGCACCTTCTCAGAAGAGAGTTAGAGCTATATACTCTCTCTTATCCAGGGATCAGTTCCCCAGATATTTGCCCAGTCTCCAGTCTTGGCTGGTTAGGGGTGGGGGCTGTCCCACAATTGGCTACCTCTGCAGGCTTTGGGATATTCTTCCACTTCTCTTTTGATTTTTTGACCCTGTTTTCCTCAGGCCTTGGAAGGACTTCTTCCTTCAATGCCCTGTTTATATGACTCATATCCCTGGGGCCCCATCAGACTCTTTTTGGGCCAACCCCTTGTGTCTCTCTTCTCTCTAGGTCTCATCCTGGGACAGAGGTCTACCCCAATCTATCAGGGAACTAGAAGTCAGACATTGGCCTGCCAACTGGGGCTGCCCTCCCCATGATCGCCCTCTCACACTCATTTTAATTATCTGCTTACTTGATTTATATCTTGTATTTCAAGAATGGAAGTCAACAGCTAAAAACAAAACAGACACAGTTAAAATTTGAAGTGAGCCCTGGTGGCGCAGTGGGTAAAACTGCTGTCCTGCAACCACAAGGTTGGAAATTCGATCCTGAACAGGGTTCAAGGTTGACTCACCCTTCCAACCTTCCAAGATTGGTAAAATGAGTATCCAGCATGTTGGGGGCAAAATACTAATTAATTTGTGAACTGCCCAAAGAGTGTACTTAGTGCTATGGGGTGGATATAAGTGTGATTGCTTTGTTTTTGCTTGGCTTATGATAAACCTCTATATCCATGATGGTTAACCTTGGCACTCCAGGTGTTCCTGGACTTCAATTGCCAGAAGCCCAAGTCAGCACTCTTGCTGATCAGGGCTTCTGGGAATTGAAGTTCAAGAACAGCTGGAGTGCCAAGGTGCACCATCACTGCATATGCTTGTATGCATGCATCTTTGCCTGTTTTCTCTATTATATCTCCAGGACACTGAGACCTAAAATTGTTGTGAATATTTAGGGTGTGATTTTTAAAATGCATATTTCCTTTTTAAAGAGCTATTAATGTAAATATGTCTGTATCCTGCACTAATTTTGGAGAATTTTGGTTATTCCTCTCAATTAAAAGTATATGAAGGAAAAAAAAACAATACAGAGAAAATGTGGAGAGAGCAGACTGTGGTATTTTTGAACCACAATCAGGAATACTCCTAGTAACAACAACCTTATGTTGCCATCTAATCTTTTTTACACTAGGTCAGGCGAAAGGAACTTCAGAATGAACTCACCTAAAGGTGCCTTCATTTTGGCAGCTTCACATTTAGCATAGACACGAAAGAAGAACCACAGTCTCAGCACAATCTCACCACCACCAGCACCACCACCTTTCCACACAAACTAGCTCTTTGTATGACAAAATGACTCAACATTCAAAATAGAAAAAAGGTATTTTCAATTACAGTTACTACCTGTCAGTTCAGTCAGAAGGGGAAAAATAGGAAAATAGAGTCCCCAGCATGTGGAGAGACTTCCATGCTTGTTGCTTGGTCATAGATCAGAGGAAGAATAATAATTATCAACAAAACAATGGAAGAAGAAAACAAACAGGGGGAGAGGCAAGAGCTTGCCTCAAATGCCTGAGGCAGGAAAGATAACTTTACCCATCAAACTAGTGGAAAAGGACAGACACATTCATTTGTAAAGCCCCCTCCCACTTATACTCAGTGTTAATGCATACAAGGTTGCTATTATCCCAACAACTAGACTTCCTTGGGGACTGCTCAAGAGTAAAAAGTCTCCTCAAGCACCGAGGGTCTCAGAAGTAGGAAGCATTGGCATTTGATCTAAATGCTTAGGTTTGATATTGATTGGGCTTGAGTGACATGCAAAACTTTATTTCTAGTTTTTCCACTACTGGAACAGCAAAGGTCTTACTGCTGTGGATCCCAGCTGCTGGTCCATCTTGACTGTTCCTGGCTCCCTCTCTCTTTCTTTCTTTCTGTGTTAGTCCCAGGTTTTGTGAATCATGCCAATTCCTGATTGTAGGTATGATGTGTATGATAGTTACACAGAGAGAAACATGTTCTTGAGTTATTGTTATCTGGTATGTTGAAATGTTAGTAGAAAGAAAGGTCGAGTGTGCACTAGAGACAGGGTGAAGGGAAAAGAAAAACCAATGAAAAAGAGGGTGGAAGGTACAGTTGGCATATTATCCAGTTAGCCAGTTTAACTTGGATTGGAGCAATGCCATGTGGAACCAATATACAGTCTATCATTAGATGGATATTTGGATGTTGGTTTCAAAAAACCACTGACCTTCCAGTCTTGCAGAAGGCGGAGCCATCCCAAAGATTTTAAGAACAAGTTTGATTAAAATGGCTAAGGTTGCCCTGCAAAGAATGTGATACATCTCCATTCCTTAGCCATGCACCTGACATAGGCCTCATGTCCTTTGGTTCAAAACCAGAGGCTACTGGCCATAAGTCTTTCAAAGCTGCAAATGAACAGCCATTGATTATTCAGGCCATAACTTAATCGATTTAAGTTTAATTTTAAAATTAAAAACTGAAGTCTCAGTGGGTTTTGACTTTGGACTGTATATTCTTGATAACTGCCTATCTGAAAATTGGATATATAGCATCAACTCCACCATCAGGAAAGCAGGCCACATTGGGGTGGGGACGCTTTGAAAAGCCACATACTAGATGCTTCAGATGCTACCAGCTTGCCAGCGCTCCTGATGGTGGCCCCAAGTTCAGAACGCAAATAACCACACATAGAACCTGTTCTGGTGAAAACTGGCCCACAACCTTTTTGGTTGCAGCTGCCCAAAGCCGCTGGTACTAGCACAGGGCACAGGATTAATTACATAGATGTAGACCTCTGTGTAGGCCTACATGTCCCCAAGGAAGGTGTGTATGCAACAGCATGTGATCACTCCCTCCTTTCCCCACACAGGGGTCTTCACCATGGAGGTGAGCAACCACCACCACCTGAATCTATCCCCATGCTTCAAAGACTGCACAAGAACCCACACACTCTATTGGCATGGTTTTTACCACGACCCGTCTAAACTTACATCCTAGAAAGTGAATATCCTTGGGATGCACCACAAGGAGCCTGAATGCAGATTGTATATCACACTTTGTCATTAGAGTCCATTTCCCCAAAAAAACCCTCACCATCTGGACTGTGTGGTCAAAAGAAGCATAACTGACAGAACAAAGCTCCGCCAGAATAGCACCAATAACCATTGATCACTTAGAATATGACAGATGGTACATTATTCTAAATTTACCTGGTGTTTTTTTTGGCACCACCCCCTAGTGGGGAAATCATCATAATGGGGAAAATTGTGCATGGAAAAGAGCCTCCTACACTGTTTTCTAATTGTTTTCATTCTTGGCTTCCACCATGAGGAGCATTTTTCTAGTAGATTCTAAACTGCTAGGTTCATTCTGAGGTGAGCATTTCCCTGCTGGAATTCTAAAGCCAAGGTTAAATCTTTCTAAAATGTGACACAGATCTGTCTTATTGTGATAGCTGGTAAAGAGCAGCTGTGAAGCAACCACACAGGAATGCTGGCTAGAGGTGCTTTCCTTAGTTAGCTGTGGTGATTTCCTCTCACTTAATGGGTGGTGCATTAAGACTGTGCACTGCCCCCAAAGGGCTGCTGGGCCCCTGAGTTCTTTGCATAAGGTATAATGGGTTGTGTGGCCCAAAACAACTGTAAAAATTACATTTAAATTTACATTTTGGACAGTACCATTTTCCTTGACTGTATTTCCAGCATACCATACATGTAGGCTCCTTCTTAGCCAACAATCTATCTGTTTTGAATGTCTCATTTTCCCCCTTTTATATCGGGGCCAATAAGGATCAGCCATAGTTTATCACTAATTAAATCCCATCTGGCTCTACTACTACTTCTACTTCTACTACTACTACTACTACTACTACTACTACTACTACTAGAGGCACATTTCCTGAACCTGACATCATTTTTTATAAGACACTGACTCAGAACACAGTGGTCATGTGATTGGTCAAGTGCCAGCCCTTTTTTGGATATACAGACTACACCACCCTCATAAAGGCAGCAAACCCAGACAACCAATTGTCCCCTCCCACACCCTTTTACAATCTATTTTCCCATAATAGCAATAGCAATTACACTTACATACCACCCCATAGGGCCTAGTGAACTCTCTGAGCAGTTCATAAGGTAATTAGCATTTTGCCTCCAATATGATGGCTACTTATTTTACCGACCTCCAAAGGATGGAAGGCTGAGTCAACCTTGAGCCTCATGATGTCATGTTCTCCCTTTTATTGCCTCCAGTTTCAGCAGCTGAAACACATTAGCATAGTTCCCCATCATTGGATAGGTTGGTCCCTGGGGAGCCTTCGTTATCTTTAAATTTGCATATTTGGCAGTGGTATACCATATTGGTACCATCTGGGGCCCATCCTGATTCTGGCCCAGGTGTAGTCTTACCATTCTCCTTTCTTCTGCCCAAAGCCAAAACAGGGAGACCTGGGAAAGAGGCTGATGCTTGCCAGTAGTGCTCATCTCTTTCATTTTCCAGTCCTTTCTCACCCAATATCCCTAGGCTATCTGAGCAAATTTCCCCTGTGGTACTTCCTTCTCTTTCCTGCTCTTCTATTCTATCCTCCTCTCCTCCCTTATGAAGAACATCCCCTCCTGGAAGAGTAATTGTTGGATGATTGTCCCCACTATCATCTCCTCCTCCCAACACGGCCATTTTTATTGTCATGGGGTTCCTTCCTCTTCTGATTCCGGTTAGTTTCTGCTCACTCCTTGGCCCTGAACTTCTCCACTCTCTAAGCCAGCTTTTCAACTGAGCAGGACACTGTCTTGCATCCTGCCTCCTTGCCGGGCCTTTGGATTGGGAGGCCACCTTGGGAGTCCCAACTGGTGTCTTAACCTTCTTATTTCTTGCTCTGACCACATTTGCCTACAGCCTTCTTCCTTGGAGCCACCCCTGAAACAAGTCTGACACAAAAGCAGTTATGTATTGCCAGGTCTGTTGCACCTATCTGTTGCTGGCCTGGCTCCTCTTTTATTACCCTTCTTCACTAGTGCCTGTGGGAAATAACCAAAACCCCATCACCAGCCTTGATATCTATCTATCTATCTATCTATCTATCTATCTATCTATCTATCTATCTATCTATCTATCTATCTATCTATCTATCTATCTATCTATCTATCTATCTATCTATCTATCTATGAGAAACCTGGGGAACATAGTGAAAAGCAGAGACATCACATTGTAAACAAAAATTCGCATAGTCAAAGCAATGGTATTCCCGGTGGTAATGTAAGGCTTTGAGAGCTGGACCATTAGGAAAGCTGAACGCAGAAGAATAGATGCCTTTGAAATGTGGTGTTGGAGGAGAGTTTTGAGAGTCCCCTGGACAGCGAGGAGAACAAATAGGTCAATCTTAGAAGAAATCAACCCTAACTGCTCATTAGAAGGTCAAATAGTAAAGATGAACCTGAAGTACTTTGGACATCAAATGAGAAGGGAGGATTCATTTGAGAAGGCCTTGATGCTGGGAAAGGTGGAGGGCAAAAGAAGTAGTGGGAGGCCAAAGATGAGATGGCTAGATGGTATTGTAGATGCAATGGGCACAGAACTGGGAGGACTGAGGAGGATGGTGGAGGACAGAGGTGCCTGGAGGACAATGGTCCATACGGTCGCGAAGGGTTGGAATCGACTGTGCGACTGAACAACAACATCTTATCTATCTATCTATCTATCTGATGTGATCTCCTAACATGTCCAGTGCACCCAGGAAAAAGATCCTGTCCCTTCAATCATCTCGATTGTGCAAATTCAAACCAGGGTGGGAGCAGATCACCATGAACACAATACAGGTAAGCCTCGAGAAAGGAGAGGTCCTCCGATATGGCATCCACCATGCTGTCCATCCGTGCTGGTGGTGATGATGACAAAATGCAGCCTCCAGGGGAGCCTTGCTCCAGAGTTTACAGAAAATCTCAAATCTCTTTAGAAAAACCAACAAATCTTTGGCAGTCCATATTTATGAACTTTAGGATTGCAGGTACAGAGCTTTCTTACAACTGAAGTGCTATCACACAGTCTTGTCGTGTTTCTGGTATTCTGTCCCCTTCCTATTAATTTCAAGCATTAATTACAGTTAGTTAATTAGATTTCTCTATTTCTGTTTCCTGACAAAATATGTATCTTACACTCAGAACAGGATGTGTTCTTCATCTACATCATAGATTCACTGGCTAGGCTGGCTGATAACTGCAGTTCAAAAATGTCATGGGGCACAGGTTGCCCGCCTGATCTACAACATGCTGGTTAATTTTCCACCTTTTGCTTCAAAATTAAATTCAGTCATGCATGAGTTACAGCTTATGGAAAAATTAATCAAGAAGATCAGCCTTTTCACAATGGGAGAGGGGAAAACAAAGCAGCATTTCTAAACATGCCCTTATGAAATATGAAGAAACATCCTTTGATTTTTGGTAAAGTTTTTATTCCGAACTCAACAAATTGAAGGAAGCCTGAGACACTGAATATGCAATAATGAGGTTCAGATGGGATGGTTTGATCCTAAAATATTAGGGAAAAGTCAGATTCCTTTGAGAATGGACTACAATTTACCACCCTGGCCTTATGAAATTATATATGTTTCTTTTTGTTTTCCAGTGAGCAGACTTGCAGAGGAAGAAGGGGAGAACAAGCCTGTAAAGTTAGTTCTACAGTAATAATTAAAATCCTTTCTGCTGTATTTTAAAATGTTTGTTTCACTTTAGAATTCATTATTTTTTTTAAACTCAGTTTTCTTTATTTTTTAAAGAGCTATTTTCCATTTTAGCTCAATAGTGGCAGAATTTAATTAGACTTTTCAAATATTTACTTCACACAAACTCCAGATTCTATGGCACTGTGCTGTGCCAGAGTTTTGTTGGTTTCATTTGTTTCCTTTTCAGATTTTCCCCTCTAGCGGTAAGTGGGTTCCTATTCCCATTTGTTTTCTTCCAAATATTAAGTTTTGGTGTGGGTTTCTCTTCATAAACCATAACCGCTTTGTGTTTGGCAGTTTCATTTTCCTTTATCTCCACTGCTCTCCTGTTTCTCTTTTACAGTACTGTACAATTAATTTTTGTTAATTGGAAATTGTTTTTCACTTCCAGGCTGTGCTACCTTGTGTAAATATGGCTGCATATTCAACTGAGCTGTGAACAACCAGAATTAATGCTCAGAGCAGTTTCTAATTGTAGCATAGTCTTCTGATTTGGATGGGACAGATGCTTAGAGGAGATTATAGTACAGGAAACATTCATTACCTTTGAAATGTGTGATGTGATTGCCAATACAAAGTTATCACAATACTGTAAGCATTTTGCCACATAACAGGAGTATTGTTTAACCACTGTAGATGTTGGGAGCCCTAACTGCCTCAAGAAAAAATGAACCTTTATAAACAATAGACACAAACCCACTTTTTCTTCCTTATATCTCTCTCTTTGTACACAGATTTTCTTCAAACAAACAAACAAAAAAGCCAAATGTTCTGTAATTAAATCATTTAAAAACCTTAAGTTAATGCAGAAGTTCTCAACCTTTTTAAAGCTGGGGGCCTGGTCATGCACCCTCAGACAGTTTTGGGGCCCGAATGGCCATTTTGCCCTTTCTCCACCACATGGCGCTTCCCGGTGTGATGGAGGCAGTGGGGGCCACATGAAATGGCACTGTGGGCCTCAGGTTGAGAATCCCTTGGTTAATGGTTAACGTCTGTTATTGCTTCTGTTATCCATGATTCAAAACATAAGGAAATGCTCTGAGGCTGCCTTGCAGAATAATGCTGATGTTACTAATAGGAAAAATGCCATGTAACTTTACACAGAAAATGTTACCTTGATATTGACATCACCCATGTCTTCAGTCAAAATGGTCTACAGAATCCCCGCCTGTGCTCTCCCCATTTCTCACCCTGGCTCCGGTGTTTTCTCTATTAGACATTATACACATAGAGGTATAGATAGAGGCAGCAGGGTCTGAAATGAGTGCCCATTATGTTGTAGAGTACATTCATAACAGTACAAGAAAAATTTTAAATTCTAGATTCAGACTGTTGAGATTCTGAATGATTTCCTAAGTGAATTTTCCTTTTGCAAAAGAAGTACATCTGTAAAACCAGAAAGCCCGAGTTTATTAGAAAATGCACTTGAGATAGGAAAGATGATTGAAGCCCAAGTTCTAGCTAACTAAGTTGAAGGTGTTAGGAGCCATAGCTACCCCTTTCATCTCTGTAGAAAGATACAAGGTCTTTCCTTCTTGGAGGAGAAGAGAGCCACAGCAGAAAATGCGCTCCACTCTTCTTAACGGCCACTTTCACTCCTTTGCTTCTTGCCCCCCCCCACCCCACCCCCATGCTGCTTAACTCCTTCCTCAACTTCCATTTTTGTATAACATCTCCTCCAGAAAGAAAGGCAGTGGGAGCTAGCAGTAAACATTCAAACATTTCTGTTGAAAATAAGGCCTTTCACCTCAGAAATATCCTTCATTCCCATCTATCACTGTGCCATACCTGCTCCTTGGTAATGGGTAACAAGCAGCCACTCATTCTCCTTCAATTGACAAAGTAGTAACTTACAATCATGGTCACTACAATATTTTTTTGCTCCGACTTGTTGCTTCAGAGTGAAACTAATTTTAAAAGTAACATCTTGTTGGGTGAGAGCAACATCCTAGCTACGGCCATTTCCAATCACAAGGTTCAGCCCATCAGTCATTAGCCCTTAGCTTTCAGTTCCCTAGGTTTGTGGAGATTGAGCAACACGAGACAGACCTAACTGGTCTTAAACAAGCAGGGATATTTTAAATTGTCAGATCAACTGTAGGCCTAATGGAGGTGGAATTCCACAGTTTCAACTGTAATAGAGATGAGGAAAATGTTCCAGATATAAAAAAAATCACATCTTCCTTCTCATCTTCAAATTCTCATTTCCTTTTGGAGCTAATCATGGTGCAGTGTTACATATTAGACATGTATACTGTCTAGTGAGTATTAACACCTAAGATTGATTCCACATAGAGTTTGAAACTAACCATGAAAAAATCCTTTTCATTTATAGAATTTTCATATCTCACTCTTTAGCAAACTCCAGCACAAGTATTTCAAATTAAGGTGTGATCAGTTTTCAAGAAAGGATCTTATACGGTTGAACTGAAAGGGTAGTTTTGCTATGATCACTCTTCTTTCTTTCTGTTCAGCCACACGTTGTATACGTCCATCCCCCCCAAAAAAGAGTAGCCCTGCTTCAAGACCAAAAACCTCCAGGCTGGGCATGGACTAGGAAATAGCTCACAAGAGACCGCACCACAAGCAGTCCAAACTGTGAGTTATTTCCCCATTTGATCACATTCTCAAATGGAAGCTTATATCATGCAATACTGAATGGAGAGAGCTCCATGATTGTAGGTGACTGATAAGGCTTGTCTGTCATAAGAACATAAGAACATAAGAACAGCCTTGCTGGAACAGGCCACAGCCCATCCAGTCCAGCATTCTGTCTCACACAGTGGCTCACCATTTCCTTCAGGGTATTCCCAAGGAGATGCCTTCACCTGCTTAGGATTCCCTGGAAATGGCATTGAGAGATATCCTGCCTATCTCTCCAACCCGGAGGTTGTCCTTAGGTAGCCATAATTATAGCCATTGATAGCCTTGTCCTCCATGAACTTGTCTAATCCTTTCTTAAAGCTGTCAAGACTGACAGCTGTCACCACTTCTTCTGGCAGGGAGTTCCATAGACCAGTAATCCTCTGGGTGAAAAAGTACTTTCTCTTATTTGTTTGAGAACTAGTACCCAAAAGTTTCATGGAGTGTCCCCTAGTTCTAGTGTTGTGCGATAGGGAAAACAGTTTTTCCTTATCCACTTTGTCCACACCGTGCATGATTTTATAAACTTCAATCAGGTCACCTCTTAGACGCCGTCGTTCAAGAGTGAAAAGGCCCAACCGTTGCAGCCTCAGATGGTAAGGAAGGTGTTCCAGTCCCCTAATCATTCTGGTTGCCCTCCTCTGTACTTTCTCCAACTCCATAATATCCTTACTTTCTCCAACTCCATAATATCCCTGTCAGCAGAGGTAATGGAATATCTTTACATCCACTCTACATTTGCTGCAGTTTGGTGGAACGGCCACTGCCAGATGAGAGTGGAGGAAGAAACATTGCACATCAAATGCCTCTGTTCTCTCTCTCCCTTTATGGGATGGAATGACAATTAAAATCAGTACAGATATTTTGCCACAGGAGATTGGGAGAAAGCTGTGGTTCTATGCCCACCCCCTCTTTCTTTCTATATAATTATCTGCACTCTTCTTTATTTGTTTTTAATGGAAAGAGAGCAGATAATTATATATAAGGAGACAGGTGAATATGAACCCACGGCTTGCTCCCAATCTCCTGAGCACAGTTAGGAGGCTAGAAATATTACATCAGCACTGAGACAATAGAATATGAATCAGTATGCTTTGTATATAAGCAATTTATTCAGCCAATAGTTTGCTACAACTAAAAAAGCATATAAGCCCATGTTGGCCATTGGGATGAAGGCCACCTATACCTGGCCAGCCTTAGTGATACCAAATCTAGTTGTCCTCTGCCATGTATTTTTTTAAATAAATAAATGAAGGGTGGTCCATTAGCTGCCTCTACAAAAAAGACCATTTGCATTTGTACATACTTAGGAGCTCTGATGCCATTCTAATCCAGCAGATATGCAAATGCCAATTAGCAGGGAAATAGATTGCTAAAATAATAGATGAGAGAAGATGCATATTGCAAGATGAAATTGACTGGCAACAAGTCCTCTGCAGCCTTCACTTGATGAGGGACATTATTGAATCTGCAAATTAGTGCTTCTGATTAAATGTGCCAGAAAAACAGGGTAGAAAAAGAATAATGAGACGTTTGGTGAGTTGTGATCAACTGCTGAAGCTGATGAGGCTGATGAGGCTGAGCATTCTTTTAGAAAGGAGCACAAGAGGATGTTCTAGTTAATGAAGATAAGATGCAGTGCACAGAGGTAGAAGAGCATGAGCAATGTGTTGTCTTTAAGGTGATTAGAGTGAGATCTAGCAAAAGTGATCATGATAAATGATTTCTCAGATGATTTCTGCTCCTCAGAAAGGTCTACTGAGTGGAGGAAAACAGTAAGATATGTCTTTGAGGGACTATCTAGCAAGATCAACAGCATCTCATCTCCTTGTCATTCTCTATTAAGAAATGTATAACACGTATTTGTTACTTTCAAGTTTCTCCAACCCCTCTTCAAGTGGAGTAGGAGGATCTGTGTGTTGGATATTAAATAACAAATTGCATTTTTATTTGTAAGATATACACTGTAATATCCTGTTATTTCCCACTGGTAGAAATCCTTTTGGATATTTTGGCACATTTAAGAGGAATTACGGAAATCACTGCAGCTAATTGTGGCTAATTGAGAAGGCACTGGGTGCTAGATTGTTATTACTGGATGTTAGTGGTTGCTAGGTTGTTTTTAATTGTTGTGCACTGCGCAGAATGGGAAAATATCCTAGATGGGTAGTATACAAGGGTGATATACAGACAGACAGACAGACAGACAGACAGATAGATAGATAGATCAAGCTCATAATCAAGGAATGTGACTGGAACCTTGTCAAACTTCCACAACTGTGTAAATATCAAATAGGGTTCTGCCCCCAGTCATCATATGTCTACAACACTGTAAGTGGCCAGTGGTCTGAGTGAGGGGTGCCCTCATCTCATCCATTCTCATATCACAAGACCCCCCTCAAGTGAAAACATTATGCAATCATGTTGTTAATATAAAATAAATATTCATGAGTACAGTAGTAATGATAGTAATGATTGTTTTGCTCGCACCCTTCTCTAACTGGCAAAAAATTTGGGTGGCTTTTATAATGAAATGGCACTGAAAAATTACTATGAATTTATACAAATCAGTTTTATACTGTAGACATTTACTTATATAAAACATTTCTATCCTGCTTCCCTCACTCGAAAGTGACCCAAAACAGCTCAACAACATAAGATAAAAACAAAGACCATAAAAACAGTTTAACATGCCCATTTAAAATCCTGTTTAAAACCATCTACAAGATCCCCACCCACCCAACACTGTTAAAAAATGAATAGGACAAAACCCATTATTGGCTTAAAAAGCCAGCGGGACTGGGAAGTTGATGTATCCATGCCCCATACCCGCTGGCATAGCCATGTTTTCAGTTGTTTCCTAAATGGGAGCAGCTCCATCCGGAGGCGTAGTTCGAGTGGTAAGAGGTTCCAGAGGGCCAGGGCTGACACAGAGAAGGTCCTCCTCCTGGTCCCTGCAAGATGGGCTTCTTTTGCTGAAGGGACCATAACTGAGCCCCTCTGGTCTGCCCTTGTAGGACAGGTCTGACCCCTTGGGGAGATGCGGTCTCTAAGGTAACCTGGCCCATTGCCATGAAGGGCTTTAAAGATCAAAACCAGCACCTTGAATTGCACCCAGAGGCACACTGGCAACCAGTGCAGCTCCCGAAGTAGTGGTGAGGCACGGGCATAACACCCCCACCCCAACACCACCCGAGAAACTGCATTCTGGACCAGCTGAAGCCTCTGAATGGTCACCAAGATTTCCAGTGGGATGTAAGGACAACCTACTTAGGTAGATCCAGTTCTGTGCAGGACAATGACAATAAAGATCTATCTATCTATCTATCTATCTATCTATCTATCTATCTATCTATCTATCTATCTATCTATCTATCTATCTATCTATCTATCTATCTATCTATCTATCTATCTATCTATCTATCTATCTATCTATCTATCTATCTATCTATCTATCTATCTATTATTCAGATATTCAGGATTTTTCCAAAATTATACAATAAGATTCAAGAAATTCAAGAAATATCTATAGAAGATCAAGACAGTTAATCAAAGGTAGTGGTACCAGTTGCATAGCATTGTGGATGTTGATGAAATAATCCATATGGTCAGCAGTTAATTTAGAATCACCCAAACGTCTATGCTCCCTACTCAATCCTGCATTTATAGTCAGACTTTGTTGCTCATTTACTGTTCTGCTGAACTTTAATTTCATAAATCAATATAACAAAGACAATTTTATAGCCTATGATGGTTGTGAATCTGAACACAATGTAAACTTTATATCCCACAAAATTAATTAATAATATGACCATAGGGAAGACTATTCTGTATGTTTATTCATTTACTTAAGCTTCCTTTAGTCTAAACAGCAATAGATTATAAATGTTTCTCTGTACAGAATTCAGGCTAGGCTAGGCTGATAAATTTCATGGGTTTGTCATAGTGAAAATATTAAATTTCATGCTTTGTCCTAGATTAATAGAAGTACAGTACCATATTAAAACTGTGCAGGCAGTTCATAGAACTTAAACAGAATTTTGAAAGGAATCATTGATAAATAAAAGCAAAATGAAACATATTTAAGATCAAAGGGAAGGAAAGCTGACAGCTGACCCATGTAAGTTAGTTGGCGCCGTTAAATTTTGGCAAAACACAGTGATTATGATAATCATTGGGGTCAAATAGAACACAGCTTTATTGGAGAAATATGAAGTATGATCTTACTGTGTAAAGAAAATAACTCTAATCCTTTTGTAGGAACTCCTTATCATTACTGTCATGAATGCCTGGCCATAATGTTGCCAGTTTCCCATATGATTATCATTATTTTTATACATCTTTCCTATAAGAACACACTAGAATAGTTCACATCACAAAAATATATATATATATTGAATATTCCAATGCCAATTCATTCCAAATGATATTAAAAATATTCAAATAAGTACTGTATATACCCGAGTATAAGTCAAGTTTTTAGCCCCCCCAAATGAGGTCCAAAAAGGTGACTCAACTTATACATGGGTCAACAACCATGAGAGCCCCCAAACCCCCAAACCGCACTGGATTTGGTGCGGGTTCGGGAGCTTAAATGTGGCTTTCGGCTTCAAGAGAGGGTGAAAGGAAAACATATAGCCACAAGAGGGCGCAAATTGCGATTTCCCATTTAAATGCATTGGAAATTAATTTCTTGTATTCTGAAGCTTTTCTGTTTGTTTGTTTCCAATGCATTTCAGTGGGAAACCAAACCTGTCCATAAAAAGATAGGGTTTCACTTACTTTTGTGTCTTTGTCCCTGCTCCATGTGGCCAGGATGGAGGGGGAAAAGCCATGCTTCCTGCTTGCAGGGAGAAAAAATGGCTAGGCTAGAGCATTGCTTCCTGCCTCAGTGCAATTAGCCTGCTTGCCAATTTCCCCTGCAGTGCCACTACTGGTTGGTGGTGAAAATACAGTTTTTAAAAAAATCAGTAACTAAAGTAAACACTCAAAAACATGCCCACACAAATGTTTAATTTAATTAATTTTATTGTATTTTCATGTTATTTATTTATTCATTCATTCATTCATTCATTCATTCATTCATTCATTCATTCATTCAATCATTTATTTTGTGGATTTGTATCCCTCCCTCCTGATGGGGAACACCACTCAGGGCAGTTTAACAACACATAAGAACAATAAGAACAATACTACAAACAATTTAAAATGTCAATCAGCTAAAAAACAAACAAAGCTAAAACAATAATCAACCCCCCATTAAAAGATTAAAACACAAAAAAACCAATCAAATTATCATTTTAAAAAACTGCACTCAACCTCCCCCCTCCCCCTAAAAATAAAACCATACAGAAGCTAGCAGGAACCCTCAGACAGGCTAAATGAGCCAGCGGGCTTGCGTGGTCAAATCAAGCATGCTGCACACCGCTAGCATAGCCAGGTCTTCAGCATTTTTCTGAACAGGAGAAGGTCCGACTGGAGTCGAAGTTCTGGTGGTAAGAGGTTCCACAGGGCTGGGGCAGACACGGAGAAGGCTCTCTTCCTGGCCCCACTCAGATGGACATATTTTGTGGAAGGGACCACCATCAAGCCCATCTTATCTGCCCTTGTAGGATGGGCTGAATACCTTGGGGCAACACGGTCTCTTAGGTATCCTGGTCCAATGCCATGAAGGGCTTTGAAGGTCAAAACCAGCACCTTGAACTGCACCCAGAGGCAAACTGGAAGCCAGTGCAGCTTCCGGAGCAGTGGTGAGGCACATGCATAGCACCCACACCCCATCACCACCCGGGCCGCCGCATTCCGGACCAGCTGGAGCCTCTGAATGGATGTCAAGGGCAGCCCCATGTAGAGCGCATTACAATAATCCAATATGGAGGTGACCAGAGCATGAGTGACTGTCCAGAGCATGAGTGACTGTGAGCAGGGAGTCCCGGTCCAGAAGTGGACGTAATTGGTAAACTACATGAAGCTGTGCAAAGGCCCTCCTGGCCACGGCTGCCACCTGGTCTTCGAGCAGTAGCCACGAGCCCAGATTATGCACTGGATCTGTCTGGGGCATCAATGCCCCATCCAGAACCAAAGATGGTAACTCCCAGGAGACCATGGGTCCCCGGACCCACAGCCACTCAGTCTTGCCAGGATTCAGCTGAAGCCTGTTGTCCCCCATCCAGACCCAAACAGCCTCCAGACAGCTGGTTAGGACTTTGACTGCATCACTTGGGTCCCCACGGGCAGAGATGTACAATTGGGTATCATCGGCATACTGATGATACTCCACCCTATGGGAATGAATGATCTCACCCCGTGGTTTCATGTAGACGTTAAGCAGCAAAGATGAGAGTACCAAGCCCTGAGGTACCCCACAAGGGAGCAACCTAGGACTGGACAGCCCACCTTCTACAGACACCGACTGAGTTCGGCCTGTCAGAAATGAGGAGAACCAGGACAACACAGTGCCCTGGGCCACCAACCCTCGGAGCCGGCCAATGGGATCAAACTGATCCCAGATAATGTGGCTAGACTCTGCTCCAGCCCTCTCCAGGCGATCCTTTTCCACGTCAGGATTAAACCCCGAGCGGATGCGAGCAACTTTCTCTGCAAGATGATCAGCAAAGTTGTCCGCTGAACCTTGCCACCCAGGGCCAGGCCTCTCCCTGCCCAGAAGGAACCTGGTAACCCGAAACAGGGCCACTGGGCGACTTCCAGCGGAGGCAATGAGAGTGGTGAAGTACTGACGCTTCACCACCCTCATTGCCATGAAGTAGGCTCTAATCGAGGCTCTAACCTGTGTTTGGTCGCACTCACTCCGGGTCTTCACCCAACAGCACTCTAGGCATCTCCTGGCCCACTTCGGTTCCCTCAGCTCTTCTGTATACCAGGGTACACCACACTGCCTATGGAGAAGGAGAGGCCGCATAGGCGTGATTGTATCCAAGACCGATGTCACTTTCTTTCCCCAAAAGGCGACCAAGGTCTCGGTAGAGTCATGCAACCAGTCTGGAGGAAAAGGCCCCAGCTCTGTCTGAAATCTCTCAGAGTCCATAAGTTGCCGGGGCTGGGCCAATTTAATGGGTTACTCCCAGAAAATCCAGAGTCACCAGATAGTGATCTGACCATGACACAGGTGTTATCTCTATATGTTGTCATTTCAGATCACTCAGCCACTGCTCCGACAGGAAAACCAAGTCAGGGGAGTGGCCGCTGCATCTAGTAGGGCCCCCAATTACTTGAGTAATTCCATGGCCAATGGCTGCCATGGAAGCCATGAACTCCCGAACCAACTCAGACGCCGGTCCCAGCAATGGCAAATTGAAATCCCCCAGGACCATAAACCCTGGGAGCTCCAACGCCAGCGCCAAGACTGCCTTGAGAAGGTTGGGCAGGGAATCAACTACTCTGCAAAGGGGCAGGTACAGGAGAAGGATTCCAGGCTGACTCTTAAGGCCCAACCGAAGAAGCAGTAGCTCACAACCCTGCACCTGTGGTGTGGTGACCCTGGTAACTCCCAGTGATTCTTGGGCTACAATAGTGACACCACTACCCTTCTTCTGACCCCTAGGCTGGTGCCACACCCCGAACCTGGCTGGACACATTTCAGAGAGAGGAACCCCATCCTCAAGCATCAGCCAGGTCTCAGTGATGCATGCCAGGTCAGCATGCTCCCCCAAGATCTCAGCACATAGAAGGGGAGCCTTGTTGCAAACCGACCTGGCATTTACCAGCAGCAGCCTAAGGGAGGGGTCACTCCGAACCTGTTGTCCAGGAACCCAAGAGTGAACCGGGGGGCTGGAATGAGGGACAGATAGTAAACATCTGTCCCTCGTTCCCCGAGTGTGGACTGCCCCTCGGTTCTCACCATAATGCCCCATACCCATCACTACCGGAATGTAAGCCCCAGGAACCTCAAGCTGGGCTCCAGTCAGATAACCCCTCCCCCTACTCAAGGCTATGCTGTCTTCTGTAACCCTGTGTGGCGAAACAGGGCACCAATTTACCATGCACTCTAGCCCCCCTCAGGGAACCCCCAAAAAGGCCGGCAAGGAGGCGGCAGGAGAGACAGTGGCAGAGATAGTGGCAATGAACAATGCAGATTATTGAAAGTCACTAGCAGCTGCTGCATATTCCACCCCCGACTTATACTCGTGTCAATCTATTTTCCTAGTTTTATAGGTCCAAATAAGGTACCTCGACTTATATTTGGATCAACTTATACTCAGGTATATACAGTAATGTATTTCAGTAATCTTAAATTCATTACAAAACAGGTAAGATCAATCAGTATTGAGCTCTAACAGGAGATAACTAATGATTGGAGAACTGAGCCATTGGCTTCTGATCAATTGCTAGTACCAGCTAGAAAAAACTGAATAGATAGGAATAGCATTAGTGTGCCTTATTTTTTCATCAACTTATTCAAGAAGTACTTTACTTGTGATAGATAATTAGGTTTGGCAAACAATTTAAACTCAAGGGAAAGGTCTCTCTTATTCATGATTTTTATTTCAGTTTTTTGGGCATACCCATCACTGAAGTACATTTGAGGAAGAAGGCATGAGATGTCCTTTCCTGTGTATGCATTTATATTTGCCAGGAAAACAGATATACTTTATTTACAACTAGAGTTGATCAATATAGAGTGAGCAGCCATGAGTAAGAAAGAAACCGAGAATAGGGGAGGATTCAAGCCAACATGGCTTTGTCCTCAAATATGATTGACTGTTTTCTAGTTTCACTTCTAATATGTAATCAAATCTCTTCCATTGACAAACAGTAAACAGAGCAGTAAAAGTAAAACATTTTCACTTCATTGTTTTCATTTCCTTGTCAAACTAAACCTTAACAAAACAAGTGAAAACTGTTTAAAGAGGGGAGATTTGGCTGCTTAGGCAAGTCAACAGTACAAGTTGCAGAGGTACAGGTAGTGTGAACAAATACTTAACGTCTAACTCTTTTAGCATTATGAAAATATTAAACTAAATAAAATTGAAGTTGAGAACTTTTTAGCCATTTAAAAATGACGAAAATAGTAGATTTGTTTTATAAATTTGCATGGTGTAGTTTACCTTCATTGTTAAAGGTAAATGTAAAGGTCACCTGTTGTGTATGTAACTAAATAGTGCTTTAAACAGTTTGTAATTATTATTGCGGGATCGGGGTGATCCTCCATTTTGTCTTCTTCATGGTGCCAAGGTATCGCGGGACTTGTATTCCCGCCCTTTCTAACAAGACGCGTGAACTCTCCCCAGTCTCCGGTCACTCCACGATCACCCCACTTCTCTCCTAACCAAACCTGTCGTTTCCCACCCGAATGTATCCATTGTATATTGTATATAAAGCGCTGCTGCGCCATTGCTTTTTATGTTCAGTTTTGCTTACAATAAAGTTGTGTTTGGCCCTGTTATGCTGGCTGCTTCTCTTCAGTTCCTGAACATCAAATCACCCTTGCTCTAAAGCCAGTCGTATCTGACTCTAGGGTTCAGTGCTCATCTCTGTTTATATCTGAAGAGCCAGCATTGTCTGCATTTGCAGACTTTACTGCCTCTTAATTCCAAATTTTCCTTCTCTGAGAGAAAACGCTTTCTGTAAATTGCTAACAGACATCCATTTGCAATTAGATGTCCCAGGGAAGCTTACAAACAGAGTGTGAGTGATAGTTACCATTCCCTTCTCCTTCCAAAGTGTTAGATATAATCTGAGACATATTACCTCTCACTGTGGTGTTTCCATTTCTATTTGTCACAACTAATAGTCACTGATAGACCTATCTAACCCAGTCACATCTAATCCTTTTAAAGCCATTTGTACTGGTTGTCATAAAATATCCCATTGGAATAGATCCTATGGGTTAATTGCATTTCTTTCTAACGAAGTATTTTGTTTGACATGAGTTTACAGCTACTCAATTTCACAGGATGACCCTTTGATTCCTTTATTATAAGAAAAATGGATAATTTCTCTCTAATACTCTCAGAATATCACATATGGTTTTGTAAGCCTCTGTAAAGGAGGACCAGGTATCATTTTACCTCATGGAAAACTTCACCTACTCAGTTTTTCCACTATGCTATCCCAATAATTTTAGATGCTGTTTTCTGTAGCTTTTCCAGCTTAAAATCCTCAGTTATGCCGTAGGCCTATATTAAGTGTGAACTTTGATCACAAGACAGAGGTGGGTTCCAGCTAGGATGGAAGCTTCTTTGGGCAACTGAGAAGGGCCACACCAAGGGATGCTGTGTCCAGCTCCATCTTGGCCTTGGTGCCATTCCTGCTTGAATTTAATACCATCTGGGAATTCTTTTGCTGGTAATGATACCCTTTCCCAGTTCTTTATGATTAAGGGGAGAAAGGAAGCATGGAAGTCAGTTCAATGGAGTCATGGTTTGTGAAATTATGTAGGAACTATGTCTATGAGTCCCTTCTGATATTTAGAGTATGGTAAAGAGTACAGTTTAGTTTTTTCCAATTCTGTAGCTGGTTATAAGAACAGACCTTTAAAATTAGAAAAGAAGAATGGAGGGGGGGGGGGTAGTGGCTTTGTCCTTTCATGTGCTGTACCTCCTTTCTATACCATTTCCCTCCTGGCAGGGACTGAAGGAGTGATTATAATGAAGGAAGCTGGCCCAAGACATTCTAGTATCCAAATTGTTGTGTTCTGATGGTTTTATTGTACACATGGATTACAATGTATCTGAGCCAATGTAACCTTGCCTATAGCAACAATGTAACCTTCAGCTGTATCATATAAACCCTGTAATAGGACGCGAGCTAATGACCACCAGCTGGCAGCAGCGAGCGTCCAAGCTCTCTTGGTCCGAACTCATCAAAGGCAACAGCGCGGGAAGTTTTCCCGCCACCACCTACACCTGGACAAGAAGGGCGTGACCTGCAATGACGTCACGCAGACAGTAGCCAATGGGCTACCATGGCACCACGTTCAAATGTATTACTGCTGTATATAAAGAGCTATCGATCCGCCATTACCTCATGTTCCCTCTGTCCACGATGCAATAAACCTGAGTTAACCCAGCCCGAGGCTGTGTCCTGTGTCTTGGTTTGCATACACCAAATTGGCGACGAGGATGGGATCATGGATCCCCACGGAACAGCCAGGGCACAGAGCGGTTTCAACATCACCAAACCGCAAGACTGGGAGCTGCTTGAGATGGATTTCCAGGCGGCCCTGGTGGAACTCAGAGTCAAAGGAGAAGACGAGGAGAGGAAGAGGGCCATCCTCACCAGAATGCTCGGGATGGAAACCAAGCGGACGCTGGTGGGCATAATCGCTCCGAAGAAGGTGAGCGACTTTAAGGCGAGCGACATCATGAAACTGCTGCGAGAGCGGTTCTGCCCCTCGAGGGCAATGTTTCCCGCTCGGAGCGCGTTTTGGAGTCGAGTCCAAGCGCCGGATGAGTCGGTTGAGGCATTCGTGGCCGCCATGAGGATAGCCGCCGCCCCCTGTAAATGGGGCGATATCCTGGAGTTGGTCCTCAGGGACGGCGTGTTGTGTGGCCTGAAAGACAAGGAGGTACAGCGCAGCTTGATGAATAAGGAGCCGCCACCCACGCTGGCAGAGGTCATAGAGGCCGCGGAAGCCGCAGAGTCCACGAATGCCGGAGTGGACGAGATGCACCAGTGGCGTGAGTGGCGTCCTAGAGCCGGCAAGGCGGAAAATTCGGTGCACGGGAAGACCGGACAGTCGGTGCACGCGACTCGACGGGCCTCAAAGTCGTCTACGGAAGGCAGCGACGGCGAGGAGGTCCAGAAGGTCCGGAAGGGTGGTCGACGCTGCGAGGGTTGCGGAGCGGCCCACGAGCGCGCGAGATGCCCGTTCAGGAAGGCCGAGTGTTACACCTGCGGCCGTCGGGGGCACATCGCCAAGGCGTGCAGAAAGAGGAAAGAGGGCCAGAGGCAGTCACAAGACCGCGCGGCCAGACCGGACCGTCCAGCGAGGCCCAAAGATGGCGCCCAGACCACGAGGAAGCAGGACGGCGTGGGCCGCGTCTCGGACGGCAGCGAGGACGACGCCTCAGTGTTCAGCGTGTCCGCGGGACAGTCCCATTACTTCGTTGAGGTATTAGTACAAGGGGCCCCTATTAAGATGGAAATTGACTCGGGGTCCTCCTATTCCATAATTCCCCAGAAAGAGTTCCTGAAAATCGACCCCCACGTGCGGCCCAAGCTTAAAGCGTTGAGGTCCACACTACGGGACGTACAGGGAAACAGCATTCCGGTGTTGGGGGTCGGGAAATTTCGGGTCAATTTTAAGAGACATTCTGCGGAACTGCCCCTAGTTGTCCTAAAAGGGGGAAGCTGTAGCCTCCTAGGGACACAGTGGTTTCAGCCCTTAGGTTTGTTCATAGGGGGGGTGCATACCGTGGGGGGGGACCCAATACAAGCGGTTTGCGATGCGCATCCCGCCGTTTTTAAGAAAGGACTCGGAAAGTTCAAGGGACCCCCTGTAGCTTTCGACATAGATCCGGAGGTCCGCCCGATAAGACTCAAACCACGCAGGGTGCCGTTCACACTCAAGGACAAGATAGAGGCGGAACTGGACAAACTGGTGGGCCAGGGGATTCTTATTCCTGTTGATTCCGCGGAGTGGGAAACTCCAATTGTAACGGCTCTAAAGGCTAACGGGGAGGTGCGCATTTGCGCTGATTATAAGTGTACAATTAACAAGGCGATCCGCCCTAATGCATACCCGGTACCAGTGATCAGCCACCTTTTGGCCAGGCTAAATGGGGGAAAGTGTTTCGCTAAACTCGATTTGGCACAAGCCTATCAGCAACTTCCTGTGACCCCCGCCACGGCCGCGGCACAAACAATAGTTACACATAAGGGAGCGTTCCAGGTGTCGCGGTTACAGTTCGGCGTGAACTCGGCACCCGGCCTTTTTCAATCGCTCGTGGAACGCCTCCTAAAGGGCCTAGAGGGGGTGTTGCCTTATTTTGATGACGTGTTGATAACAGGGGGGAGTGAGGCTGAACTGGCAAAAAGGTTGGACAAGGTACTGACCGTGTTTGAGAAAGCGGGGCTGAGATTGAGGAAGGATAAATGTGTCTTTTTTCGAAACCGAGGTCGAGTTTTTAGGGTTCCGGATCACACCCGAGGGGATTAAGCCGTCTAAATCCAAGGTAGCAGCCATTAAAAAGGCCCCTCGCCCCACATCCAAAACCGAGCTGCAGTCTTTCCTGGGGCTCCTCAATTTTTACCATACATTCCTCCCGCGGAAGGCGTCCGTGGCCGAACCGCTCCATCGGTTACTTAAAAAGGAGGAGCCATGGATGTGGGGTGACGAGCACGAGAGGGCGTTCAAAGAGCTAAAGCAACTCCTAACATCTGAGGCAATCCTGACGCACTTCGACCCCAAACGGCCTGTGGTCCTAGTTTGTGATGCATCCCCGGTGGGGGTGGGGGCGGTGCTTTGCCACGTGTTGGAGGACGGAAGGGAGGCCCCGGTAGCGTTTTACTCAAGGTCCCTGTCCCAAGCGGAGCGAAATTACGCGCAAACCGACAGGGAAGCGTTAGCAATAGTAGCGGGGACCAAAAAATTTCACGATTTTTTGTATGGCCGCCCGTTCAAAATCGTGACCGATCACAAACCGCTGTTAGGGATTTTCACGGCAAGCAAGCCCACGCCGCAGATCCTGTCCCCGAGAATGCTGCGATGGGCTATTTTCCTCAACGCGTACCAACATGAGTTGGAGTACAGGCCCGGAAAGGAGATCAGCCATGCTGATGCGCTTTCGCGATCCCCTCTGCCCTTGTCGGACGACCAAAAGGCGAGAGCAGAAAGAGACCGCCAGGTGTTGCTGATTGAGGTTTTAGACGCACCCCCACTAGTACCAGCCGACATTGCTAGGGCGACAGGCAAGGACAGAACGCTGGGGAAAGTTAGTTCATGGGTGCAGAAGGGGTGGCCGGCTTCGTCCCCGAGTACAGAGTTCGACCCATTCTTTAGGAAAAAGCTAGAGTTGTCCCTAGAGAGGGGATGCCTTCTGTGGGGCCAACGGGTGGTGGTCCCTGCGCCCCTGCGGACGAGGGTGCTCGAACTGCTGCACGTCAGCCACCCGGGCATAGTTCGTTCAAAGGCGCTGGCCCGGAGTTACTTCTGGTGGCCACAGCTGGACGCGGACATTGAGCACATGGTCGGCACTTGCGAGGCTTGCCAGGGATCCCGACCTGAGGCGGCCCGTCTCCCGCATAGGGAGTGGGACACAGCGAGGGGGCCGTGGTCCAGAGTGCACGTGGATTTCGCTGGCCCATTCCGAGGAACCATGTTTCTCCTGGTGGTAGATGCGTTCTCCAAGTGGCTGGAGGTTATCCCAGTAAAGAGCACGTCCTCCGCCACGACAATTAGCCAGCTAAGGAGAGTCTTTTCCACATTCGGTTTACCCGACACTTTGGTCAGCGATAACGCTAGTTGTTTCACCTCCGCCGAGTTCGGGGCGTTCATGGAGGCAAACGCCATTCGGCATGTCACGTCCGCACCGTTTCACCCGGCCACGAATGGCCAAGTGGAACGGCTGGTGCGGACAACGAAGGAGGCGCTGCGGCGCATGGGCCCGGGGGACCTGAATCACCAAGTATGCCAGTTCCTCTTAGCGTATAGGGTAACCCCTTTAGCGTCAGGCTACTCGCCGGCGGAGCTCTTGATGCGGCGGAAACTGACCACGATCCTGTCCAGGCTAGACCCGATGAGAGTCGAGGATAAAGGGAAAAACATAGGGTTGGCAGTCTCGAAAGGTTTCGCCGCCGGGGACCCTGTTCACTGCAGGAACTATTCCAGCGCAGGGCCAGCCTGGGTGCCAGGGACGGTTGTAGAACAGACGGGGCCAGTGTCGTACCGGGTCGAGACTAACACCGGCCTCTTTTGGAGGAGGCACGCAGACCAACTGAGGCACCGGGTGAGTGGGCCAGTCAGTGGAGCTCAGCAACAGGATTCAGCGTTAGGGTTCTCCCCCACCCGCTTAACCCAAGGGGGAGACGGCAGTGGACAACAGTCCCAAGCAAGGGGGGAAGGAAGCAGTAGCAGCGGCCCCGACTCATATCCTTTTGATACGCCAGTCCTATCAGGGGCCGGGGAAGGGGGAGAGGAGTTCGCGACCGCTGCCCCCGATTGTGATTTTGATTTTGATTTTGCGAGCCGGGGGGGTTTTCAGGAGTGTTCCCCCACCCATCCAAGCGAGAAGAGGGGTTTTTCGTTAGCCCCCAGTGCCCCCGGTTCCTCCCTAAGAAAGAGCACACCTCCCAACAACGCCGCGGAGCCGCGGAAAGTCACTAACGAGTCTCCCTCTCATATTACAGGACAGGAAACCAGGGGACAAAGAGAAGGTAGCAAACCCGGGGAGAGGCAGCCCGCATCGAGACCCCAGCGTGTTCGAAATAAGCCATCTTGGCTGAGAGACTTTGTCTCCTAAGGGGGGGGAGTGTGTTTAAGTGTGGGCTCGAGACTTTGTCTCGTCCTAGGGGGGAGGGGTGTTGTGTTCTGATGGTTTTATTGTACACATGGATTACAATGTATCTGAGCCAATGTAACCTTGCCTATAGCAACAATGTAACCTTCAGCTGTATCATATAAACCCTGTAATAGGACGCGAGCTAATGACCACCAGCTGGCAGCAGCGAGCGTCCAAGCTCTCTTGGTCCGAACTCATCAAAGGCAACAGCGCGGGAAGTTTTCCCGCCACCACCTACACCTGGACAAGAAGGGCGTGACCTGCAATGACGTCACGCAGACAGTAGCCAATGGGCTACCATGGCACCACGTTCAAATGTATTACTGCTGTATATAAAGAGCTATCGATCCGCCATTACCTCATGTTCCCTCTGTCCACGATGCAATAAACCTGAGTTAACCCAGCCCGAGGCTGTGTCCTGTGTCTTGGTTTGCATACACCAAACAAATCAAAGCAGCAAATGGCATCACCTTCTAATGGCAAAGCACACTGTACTTAGACCAATCGAGATTTGGGGATCTGAGCAAATAGAATCTCAATAATGTATCTCCCCTGTCCTTGGACAGAAACCAGTTCCCAGTCTTTCTGATTGCTGGTTTCTGTTTTGTTAGCATTGTGAAACTGCTGTCGTTTGTTTTTACACTTTTAAAAATTGTTTTAAAATATTTGGCTTGCTTTAGATTCTTTCATGGCAATTAGATTGACTGAACGTCACCCTGAGATCTATTGACATGGAGAGATGTATGTATGTATGTATGTATGTATGTATGTATGTATGTATGTATGTATGTATGTATGTATGTATGTATGTATGTATGTATGTATGTATGTATGTATGTATGTAATGGATGGATGGATGGATGGATGGATGGATGGGAAACTACTGCTCAAATGGGCTCTCTGAGCTCTTCCATGGTGCCTAACTTTAGGACTGGACTTGGAAAGGAGTAGTATGATCTCGGTCTTCTGATGAGCAATGCAGAATGAAGTCACACTACAGCAGCTTCTACAGCTCTAAGGGTAACATTTGTCAAGAGATTATATCTTGGCTCAATTCTGCCATAGCCTTGAGGACAAGGTGCGCCTTCACAGCCAGCCCATCTGGCATGGTCTCTTTCGCCTCCATGACCATTTGGAATCAGAGTTCCTCTCTGCTCATTTTGCCGTTGGGCTCAATATGATGGTTTCCAGTGGCATTTCATCCACTAAGGGGACCATCACCCCCTAAAGGGGCTCATCCACAAAGAGCCATTGGTCCCTTTAGGGAGTCAGGTTATTTACTGCCACCCAACACTCGGTGTTGAGTTTCTGGCTGTACAGTCTACTTGTACTTTCAAGTAATGCATGCAGGAATTACATCTTTTGGTCACATATGGTTTTATTCTAGAGATAAGGTAATTCCTGCATGCATTACTTGAAAGTAAAGGAAAGGAGTAATGGCTGGGAAGGTAGTAATCCCTATTATGGAATCATTCTGATGTGCAAATCATTATGTATTTTGCAAAATTACTGTTCCAAATGTTCATGCTCCGTGCTCTTAGACCAGTGATGGTGAATCTTTTAGAGACTGAGTGCCCAAACTGCAACCCAAAACCCACTTATTTATCGCAAAGTGCCAACACAGCAACAGGTGAGAAAGGAAACACTCCCATTGGGCTGCTGGGCAGAGGGGCAGGGTGTACTCTGTTCTGGGGGGGGGGGGAGAGGAAGCTCTCCCATTGGGCTGCTAGGCAGAGGGGTGGGGTGAACTCTGTGCTGGGGGAGGGAGGAAGTGCTTCCATTGGGCTGCTGGGTAGAGGGGTGGGGCAAATTCTGTGCTGGGATGACTGCACAGGTGTCCACAGAGAGGGTTCTGAGTGCCACCTCTGGCATGTGTGCCATAGGTTTGCCACCACTGTCTTAGACTATGAAGTTCCTTTCCATATTATATTTCTTCAGGAAAGTTTTTGAGAAATATTGTAGTCTGAAGCTTTAATTGAGAAAGTAGGCTCACAATGAACCTTAAAAGGACCAGCAAAGCCAGGACCAGAGGAAAGAAGGAAAGAAGGTGGCTGTGGGCTAAAATGGAACTCACATTGCATCCAGCATGTACAGTGAACTTTCAAATCAATCTACAGCCCCTATGCAAGCCCTGGTTGCAATTTCAAACATAATGCAGGCTCCAAACTAAATCACAGCAACGTAGTCACACCCTTAGTTTTAACATTAAGATTGTGTTTAAGTGTTTTGCAGAATCTATCGAACAAGAGATGGCAAGAGAAGAAAATCACACTATAGTGATTATGATTCAGAACATACCAATATATTATGACTGGCTCATTTATTTAACCCTTTTTGTACTATAGAATGAATCTAGTACATTTCACCTTGCCATGTTAATATTACCTTGTCAAGTTGTGCAGAAATTTTTCCCCTCCACAAAATTATCCTCCATCAGAATGGGAAAGAACAGCTATATCTGTTCTAATGAAAGAGCGACTTTATTTAGGATTCAGCTAAAATAATAGGAATTTTTAAATGATACTACCTCATTTTGTCTTAGTGTTTCTTAGTGTTTCTTGTGTTTCATAAATAGGAATTACAGTAAGAAGAACAAATGCGGTGTCAGTTTAGTATGCTGGATATCCTCTCTGTTTTATTGTCATTTAAAATGTTCATGCCAAGAAATAAATGTCCTCATCAATGCAGACTCTATTTGACTGCTCAGTTGCAGAAACACTAAATGTTCAACTGGAATTGCTTGAGCTGCAGGCCAAGTAAAAAATTATGAAATAAAATTACATAATTTGCATGGACTAAAGATTTTGATCTGTAGGCCAGTTCCTCTCCACAACCACCTTAATCAATATGTGCAGTTTAACACAATTAACCTTTGTTTCAACAAAGACTGCTATGCAGAGCCTTCAAAAGGCTTAAAGTAGAAAAGCTAAATGTATTTATGTAGAACTGTTCTCACACACATGTACTTATTTCACATTTGCATTCTGATACATTTATGTATTGTATTTCACAAACATGTCCATTTTATACCTTTCAACTGTCCCATTTATTTCAGTCCCATTGATTTCAATCAAAAATCAAACTACATGCAAGGAGTTTAATGACATAGTGTGCCTCGCTTAACAATAAAGATACTTATGACTTCCTAAATATGAACAAAGTGTATTTGACATTGTTGAATATATTTAGCTTCACACAGATTAGAACTTACTAGCAGAGGACCTGGTGTTGCCCAGGGGTACCTTACCATGGCCAAGGGGAGACACGAGCCTGCCCCTGCCCCCCACCCCAGCTGCCTTACCCTTTTGTCTACTGTTGTCATGGAGCCCCATATCTGGTCAGCTGGGAATTGGTTGAGCTGTGGCAATGACATCACAATTCCCCCTGGTTGGCTTTTTTCCTTTGCTTTTTCTCCTGTCGATGGGGGAATCCCCTTTGTGAATTGATTTAGGGGGCATACCCCTCCGCATGGGGGTTGACACCCCTGCAGTGACTGTCTCTTCGGCCCAAGGTATGTATGTGCCGAGTTTCAGCGTGATCGGTGCAGGGGTGTGGATTTGTATAAGCAACATACAGCACCGGACCTTGATTTTAGTTATATAGATAAGTTCTACTCCCACCACCCTAATGAGTTATCTCTCTTTTTTCCCCAATTCAATTTTTCCATATTAATCTTTTCTCTTTCTCCAGCCCTGCATTTACTCAGTTCAGTGCTCATCCTGTCTCAAAAACCCATTGAAATACAACTAATAATTTATATTAGGAATTCTAGTATCCATTCAAAAATGGGATGCTGCTTGCTTTTATTTTGAGAGGATCTTTTGGGGGCAAACAAAGAAATCTCTATAGAAACTGATTTCAAGATGTAAGTACAGATTGTTCTCAATATCCACAGGTTCAGTACCCATGAAAATATTCAGTTGAAAAATTCTGAAATTCATAATATATATGTATTTCTAGAGCTGCCCAATAGAGGACACTGTCTGCAATGCAAAATACTATATAGGGTTTGATGTTATCCGTAGTTTCAGATATCCAAGACAGGTCTTGAAACATATCCACTGCAGATACAGGGGGCAACCCGTAATCTAGTTCTTCAACTTAAGCCAGCGATAACATCCACACTAAATGGAAAAAGGAAAAAGGGCACTGCCAGGTCCAAGAGGACTCCAATGTGGCTTACAGGAGCTGTTCGGGAAGTGATCAAGAGCAAGAAAAGCTCATTTAGAAGATGGAAGGCTTGTCCAAATGAGGACAGCAGGCAGAAACATAAATTCTGGCAGAACAAATGCAAGGCAACAATCAGGAAAGCAAAGCAAGACTTTGAGGAGCGTATAGCTAAAAATACTCAGAGGAATAACAAAGACTTCTTTAAGTACATTAGAAGTAAGAACCCAACTAGGAAGGCCATTGGACCATTAGATGACAATGGAAGGCAAGGGGTTATTAAAGAGGAAACAGAGATTGCAGAGAGACTCAATGAACTTTTTGCTTCAGTATTCACTGAAGAAGATAGAGACCACATGCCCAAAACAGAACCTATCTTCGTAGGGAGGGAAACCGAAGAATTAAGCAAGATAGAAATAACCAGGGAGGAGGTCCTTGCATGTCTTGTTAAGCTAAACACTAACAAATCCCCAGGACCAGATGGCATCCATCCACGAGTTCTCAGGGAACTTAAAGATGAAATTGCTCATATCCTAGCCAAAATATATAATCTTTCCCTCAAATCAGGCTTTGTGCCTGATGACTGGAAGGTAGCGAATGTAACACCAATTTTCAAAAAAGGATCCAGGGGTGATCCAGGAAATTACCGGCCTGTCAGTTTGACATGTGTCCCAGGTAAAGTGATGGAAACCATCCTAAAAGATAAAATTAATAGGTACATAGAAGAGGAGGCGCTGCTAAAGGAGAGCCAACATGGCTTTTGCAAGGGCAAATCATGCCTCACTAATCTGTTGGAATTTTTTGAGAGTGTCAACAAGCATGTGGATAAGGGGGATCCAGTTGACATTGTTTATCTGGACTTTCAGAAGGCTTTTGACAAGGTCCCACACCAAAGGCTCTTGAATAAACTTACCAGTCATGGAATAAAGGGACAGCTCTTGTCCTGGATCAGCAACTGGCTAAGGGACAGGAAACAGAGGGTAGCACTAAATGGACACTTCTCCAAGTGGAGGGAAGTAAAGAGTGGGGTCCCCCAAGGTTCAGTACTGGGACCCCTGCTTTTCAACCTCTTCATAAATGATCTAGAGGTAGGAGTAAAAAGCAAGGTAGCCAAATTTGCTGACGACACTAAATTATACAGGGTAGTGAAAACTGTGAGAGATTGTGAGGAGCTCCAGAGGGATCTCTTGACACTGGGGGAGTGGGCAAAACAGTGGCAAATGAGCTTCAACATCAGTAAGTGCAGAGTGATGCATGTTGGGGCAAAAAACCCCAATTACATTTATAAACTGATGGGGTCTGAACTCTCTGCGACAAACCAGGAAAGGGACCTTGGTGTCCTGGTGGACAGCTCAATGAAGGTGTCAACCCAGTGTGCCTCAGCAGTGAAAAAAGCAAACTCAATGTTAGGGATCATTAGGAAGGGTATAGAAAATAAGTCAGCAAGTGTCATTTTGCCTCTTTATAAATCTATGGTGAGGCCCCATCTGGAATACTGTGTACAGTTCTGGTCGCCATACCTCCAGAAGGATATTATGGAGTTGGAGAAAGTACAGAGGAGGGCAACCAGAATGATTAGGGGACTTCCTTACCATCTGAGGCTGCAACGGTTGGGCCTTTTCACTCTTGAACGACGGCGTCTAAGAGGTGACCTGATTGAAGTTTATAAAATCATGCACGGTGTGGACAAAGTGGATAAGGAAAAACTGTTTTCCCTATCGCACAACACTAGAACTAGGGGACACTCCATGAAACTTTTGGGTACTAGTTCTCAAACAAATAAGAGAAAGTACTTTTTCACCCAGAGGATTACTGGTCTATGGAACTCCCTGCCAGAAGAAGTGGTGACAGCTGTCAGTCTTGACAGCTTTAAGAAGGGATTAGACAAGTTCATGGAGGACAAGGCTATCAATGGCTATAATTATGGCTACCTAAGGACAACCTCCGGGTTGGAGAGATAGGCAGGATATCTCTCAATGCCATTTCCAGGGAATCCTAAGCAGGTGAAGGCATCTCCTTGGGAATACCCTGAAGGAAATGGTGAGCCACTGTGTGAGACAGAATGCTGGACTGGATGGGCTGTGGCCTGTTCCAGCAAGGCTGTTCTTATGTTCTTATGTTCTTATGTAAATGCTGTGTTATGTAGTTTTGTTTCAGAGTTTTTTCAGGGGGATGGGGAGGGGGGGACAAACCAATAAAAGAAGGTCACTGGAAATTTAATTCAGACCATGACTCATTCAGTTATGCAAGCTGTGAACTCAGTAACATCTACACCAAATGTCATATTTCTAGCTCTTGCTTTTTTTCAGATAATTCACGACATCCAACCAACCATGGTTTTCAGCCCACTTCAACAAATGTAGTGTGATAAAGTTTATGAATGCGTATGCCAAATAAAACTTCCTAATATTTAAGGTAATAAAATGTGGCTGTTGGTTTTTTCCTCCAACGCAGCTAGGTAAAGGTAAAGGTTTCCCTTACTCGATAGCCAGTCGTATCCGACTCTAGGGTTCAGTGTTCATCTCTGTTTCAAAGCTGAAGAGCCAGCGCTGTCTGCTTCTGCAGACGTTTCCGTGGTCATGTGGCAGGCATGACTAGGCACTGGAGTGCACAGAATGCTGTTACCTTCCCACCAAAGTGGTCCCTATTTATTTACTTGCAATGTCTTGCTTTCATACTGCTAGGTTGACAGGAGCTGGGACAAAGACGGGAGCTCATTCTGTCCTGCAGTACTCGGGAATCGAACTGCTGACCTTCCACCTCCCAATTATTTACTTACTTACTTACTTACTTACAGTATTTTTATACTGCTTTCCTAACCCAAGGGAGACCCAAAGTGGTTCACAAATCAGATAAAAAACATCAACTAAAACATCCGATAAAATTAAATAAATGAAAATATTAAATCCATTAACAACTTGATGTATGAGTCAAATCTGTAAGACATCTTTTTAAACATTTAGACAAGTGAAAAAGAAAAGCACTTGTTTTGCAATGAAAACATTGTTTTATTTTAATGCATATTTTAAAGAATGTCATGTATATACCTGTAGTCTCCATGAATAAGTCTACAAATAAATTTGTTGTATGTATCTTCACTAGATCAAATCAATGGCTGATTGTTGATAGGCAAGCTTTGAACAATAGCTTTCTGGAAATTCTTGCTCAAGGATCTCCTGCTTGAATCAGCCACTCCACTATTCCAGTACTTCCACATCAGATCTCCATCAGAAGCCCTGCATGGTTTCTCAACCTTGGCACCCCAGATGTGCTTGGACTTCAATTACCAGAAGCAATGATGAGCAGGTTTGCTGACTTACCTAAAACGTACCTAAATTCTTACCTAACCTGATGTCATTGACACAGTCAGAATACAGAGGTAAGCCTAACCTCCTCTCTTTTTCTCCCTTTCAGGAGGTACTATACTAGTCTGAAAACAACTTCTTGTTTTGCTCTAAATATGAACAAGAACATTTCCAGAACTTTTGCACATGAGTAGAAACTACACACAAGCAGAAAGTTGTCCTCTTCAGATCTGTCCTTGCTAACATGAGGGGAAAGATGAGGGAAATTATCAGTATCTTATCTATTGATGACACTGAGTTAGGTAACAACTGAATAAGGCTAGAGAGACACTTCATCTCAGATAATTGCTTCTCTGCCTCAGAATGCAACCTCCATTGTATTTTTCCCCACAGGAATAAATCTAGGAATCTGTGTGTGTGAAAGGGGCAGAATAAATTGCCTCACACAGTAGATCCTAGTGCAAGAACTGCCAGAAAACAGTTGGTAAACAGAGCAGTTATATTTGCCCCACAGCTTGCACAATATCCCCTTGAGGGAACTAGGGGCAACCAACAGTGAAGGAAGATTCAAACAAAAGTGTGGTTGGCCTTCTTAAAGGAATGGAGGTGGGATTTTGCTTAGCCTTAAACATCTTGAGCAGCCCCTGAGTGGATTGCATTATCCTTAATTTCGGAGAGATTGAGAAATGAAAACTATTTAAGAACAGAGATTGGAAAGATTATTGGTTTTTTTATTACAGCTTCCAGAATTCTCCAGCCAAAGTGATGCTTCTAGGAGTTGTAGATGAGAAAAAAGTAGCCTTTCCAAGTTCTGGCCTGGAGCTTCCAGCTATTTCTTAACTACTGTCTTTTGGCCATTTAGCCTAGGAATCTGCGTTTAGAAGAACGGTATTGCCAACATCTCACAGGAGGTCTGGCAAAGTTTAAACAGTTCTCAGCTACTATGTCGATTTCCTTTCCAAAAGCTCACAAGAGCAACAATACATTATGGGCTTGTTTAAAATGGCAGAAGGGTCAGACTATTTACAGTTGTCTGACAAAGTGGGCTTGATCCACGAAAGCTAACATTAAAATATAGCACTTAGTCTTTAAAGTACCACAATGTTTTTCTTCTTTTTGTTTTGTTTACTCTCTGATATGCTTGAAACCAGGGCCGCCATCAGAAATTTCTGGGCCCCAGACTGAGCAATCCTATAGGGGGGGCCCGCCCACACATTTTGGCCATGCCCCTCTGTGGGCGTGGTCAAATATGGAGCAGGCTAAGGTTTTTTTTTGTTTCATTTAATCTGATATACTTGAAACACATTTAAAATGGTTTATTCTGTGCAAGCATATCAGAGAGTAACCAAAACAAAAAGACAATGTAATAACTGCTGTATTTTAATGTGAGCTTTTGTGGATCAAGTCCACTGGCTCTTTAGCTATAAACAGGGGTGAGTACTGAACTCTAGATTTGGATATGACTGGCTTTCGAGCAAGGGCAACCTTTACCTTTACTAACCACAGCAAATCTGAATAGCAAATAGGGATCTTCTGTTATTAGGTAAAGGTCTCTCTTGCTCGAAAGCCAGTCGTATCCAATGCTAGAGTTCAGTACTTATCCCTGTTTATTGCCAAAGAGACACACACACACACATACAGAGTGCATAGTAAATTTCAACAATTTACAGTGTAATCCTATAGATAGCTGATCCAGATGTTCAGGACTTAATGTGCTGAATGTGGCTTGCTCATGAGTAAGTGCTATAGGTCTTGAGCTTTACCAATAGCATTTTTTTACAATTTTCAGACTATTGCAAAGCTGCCATTATCTAGTGCAATATACTTACAGGTTTTGCATACACTATTTTTTCCTCCTTCTGAATGCTTTTGTCCTCTCTTCTTATAATCCTTCCTAAGAGCTTGTCTGCACACTTAAATAATTCATTCTTGAAGAGGCCGCTTTACCTGTTTTACCTGGAAATGGAATGCCTACTGAACAGCATAGGCACCTAAGTTATACAAAGATGCTTAGCAATGAAAACAAGCAGGTTGAAAGTGCAAAGATAAACAGAAAGGCGAGCAAACTGTCAGCGGGAAATGAGCTAAAGCTGAAGGCATCTGACACCCCTTTTGCAAATCCAGCCTCTTTTCCTCGCCTCTTCTCAAAGGAAAATCACAAACACAAATAAGGAAAATTGTGATAGATGAAGAAACAGAAAGAGACAGATTGAAAATTGGCAGAGGAGCACAGAGGGAGGGGGAGGGCCAGGGGAATGTGTTGCTGCCAAAGGAGTAAACACACCAAAGTAAAATTGACAGGAAGGAATAGACTCTAATGGCTTAATGCAGCCCTGATATGCCCTATTGTTCTGACTAAGCAACTCCACATCTTGTGACAAAGATTCACTTGTGTAAAACTGATACTCTCGTGATGAATCTGGGCCTGCAAGAAACATGTGTGGGCATAAATCACTACTTTGCAAACAAGGCACAAAAAAAGAGAGAAAAAGAATTTGCTGGGGGAAAAGGGTGGGGGGAACAACAATACTATAGTGTTGTGTTCTGTTGGTTTTATTGTACACACGGATTACAATGTATCTGAGCCAATGTAACCTTGCCTATAGCAACAATGTAACCTTCAGCTGTATCAGATAAACCCTGTAATAGGACGCGAGCTAATGACCACCAGCTGGCAGCAGCGAGCGTCCAAGCTCTCTTGGTCCAAACTCATCAAAGGCAACAGCGCGGGAAGTTTTCCCGCCACCACCTACACCTGGACAAGAAGGGCGTGACCTGCAATGACGTCACACAGACAGTAGCCAATGGGCTACCATGGCACCACGTTCAAATGTGTTACTGCTGTATATAAAGAGCTATCGATCCGCCATTACCTCATGTTCCCTCTGCCCACGATGCAATAAACCTGAGTTAACCCAGCCCGAGGCTGTGTCCTGTGTCTTGGTTTGCATACACAAAATTGGCGACGAGGATGGGATAATGGATCCCCACGGAACAGCCAGGGCACAGAGCGGTTTCAACATCACCAAACCGCAAGACTGGGAGCTGCTGGAGATGGATTTCCAGGCGGCCCTGGTGGAACTCAGAGTCAAAGGAGAGGACGAGGAGAGGAAGAGGGCCATCCTCACCAGAATGCTCGGGATGGAAACCAAGCGGACGCTGGTGGGCATAATCGCTCCGAAGAAGGTGAGCGACTTTAAGGCGAGCGACATCATGAAACTGCTGCGAGAGCGGTTCTGCCCCTCGAGGGCAATGTTTCCCGCTCGGAGCGCGTTTTGGAGGCGAGTCCAAGCGCCGGATGAGTCGGTTGAGGCATTCGTGGCCGCCATGAGGATAGCCGCCGCCCCCTGTAAATGGGGCGATATCCTGGAGTTGGTCCTCAGGGACGGCGTGTTGTGTGGCCTGAAAGACAAGGAGGTACAGCGCAGCTTGATGAATAAGGAGCCGCCACCCACGCTGGCCGAGGTCATAGAGGCCGCGGAAGCCGCAGAGTCCACGAATGCCGGAGTGGACGAGATGCACCAGTGGCGTGAGTGGCGTCCTAGAGCCGGTAAGGCGGAAAATTCGGTGCACGGGAAGACCGGACAGTCGGTGCACGCGACTCGACGGGCCTCAAAGTCGTCTACGGAAGGCAGCGACGGCGAGGAGGTCCAGAAGGTCCGGAAGGGTGGTCGACGCTGCGAGGGTTGCGGAGCGGCCCACGAGCGCGCGAGATGCCCGTTCAGGAAGGCCGAGTGTTACACCTGCGGCCGTCGGGGGCACATCGCCAAGGCGTGCCGAAAGCGGAAAGAGGGCCGGAGGCAGTCACAAGACCGCGCGGCCAGACCGGACCGGCCAGCGAGGCCCAAAGATGGCGCCCAGACCACGAGGAAGCAGGACGGCGTGGGCCGCGTCTCGGACGGCAGCGAGGACGACGCCTCAGTGTTCAGCGTGTCCGCGGGACAGTCCCATTACTTCATTGAGGTATTAGTACAAGGGGCCCCTATTAAGATGGAAATTGACTCGGGGTCCTCCTATTCCATAATTCCCCAGAAAGAGTTCCTGAAAATCGACCCCCACGTGCGGCCCAAGCTTAAAGCGTTGAGGTCCACACTACGGGACGTACAGGGAAACAGCATTCCGGTGTTGGGGGTCGGGAAATTTCGGGTCAATTTTAAGAGACATTCTGCGGAACTGCCCCTAGTTGTCCTCAAAGGGGGAAGCTGTAGCCTCCTAGGGACACAGTGGTTTCAGCCCTTAGGTTTGTTCATAGGGGGGGTGCATACCGTGGGGGGGGACCCAATACAAGCGGTTTGCGATGCGCATCCCGCCGTTTTTGAGGAAGGATAAATGTGTCTTTTTCGAAACCGAGGTCGAGTTTTTAGGGTTCAGGATCACACCCGAGGGGATTAAGCCGTCTAAATCCAAGGTAGCAGCCATTAAAAAGGCCCCTCGCCCCACATCCAAAACCGAGCTGCAGTCTTTCCTGGGGCTCCTCAACTTTTACCATACATTCCTCCCGCGGAAGGCGTCCGTGGCCGAACCGCTCCATCGGTTGCTTAAAAAAGAGGAGCCATGGATGTGGGGTGACGAGCACGAGAGGGCGTTCAAAGAGCTAAAGCAACTCCTGACATCTGAGGCAATCCTGACGCACTTCGACCCCAAACAGCCTGTGGTCCTAGTTTGTGATGCATCCCCGGTGGGGGTGGGGGCGGTGCTTTGCCACGTGTTGGAGGACAGAAGGGAAGCCCCGGTAGCGTTTTACTCAAGGTCCCTGTCCCAAGCGGAGCGAAATTACGCGCAAACCGACAGGGAAGCGTTAGCAATAGTAGCGGGGACCAAAAAATTTCACGACTTTTTGTATGGCCGCCCGTTCAAAATCGTGACCGATCACAAACCGCTGTTAGGGATTTTCACGGCTAACAAGCCCACGCCGCAGATCCTGTCCCCGAGAATGCTGCGATGGGCTATTTTCCTCAACGCGTACCAACATGAGTTGGAGTACAGGCCCGGAAAGGAGATCAGCCATGCTGATGCGCTTTCGCGATCCCCTCTGCCATTGTCGGACGACCAAAAGGCGAGAGCAGAAAGAGACCGCCAGGTGTTGCTGATTGAAGTTTTAGACGCACCCCCAATAGTACCAGCCGATATTGCTAGGGCGACAGGCAAGGACAGGACGCTGGAAAAAGTTAGTTCATGGGTGCAGAAGGGGTGGCCGGCTTCGTCCCCGAGTACAGAGTTCGACCCATTCTTTAGGAAAAGGCTAGAGTTGTCCCTAGAGAGGGGGTGCCTTCTGTGGGGCCAACGGGTGGTGGTCCCTGCGCCCCTGCGGACGAGGGTGCTCGAACTGCTGCACGTCAGCCACCCGGGCATTGTTCGTTCAAAGGCGCTAGCCCGGAGTTACTTCTGGTGGCCACAGCTGGACGCGGACATTGAGCACATGGTCGGCACTTGCGAGGCTTGCCAGGGATCCCGACCTGAGGCGGCCCGTATCCCGCATAGGGAGTGGGACACAGCAAGGGGGCCGTGGTCCAGAGTGCACGTGGATTTCGCTGGCCCGTTCCGAGGAACCATGTTTCTCCTGGTGGTAGATGCGTTCTCTAAGTGGCTGGAGGTTATCCCAGTAAAGAGCACGTCCTCCGCCACAACAATTAGCCGGCTAAGGAGAGTCTTTTCCACATTCGGTTTACCCGACACTTTGGTCAGCGATAACGCTAGTTGTTTCACCTCCGCCGAGTTCGGGGCATTCATGGAGGCAAACGCCATTCGGCATGTCACGTCCGCACCATTTCACCCGGCCACGAATGGCCAAGTGGAACGGCTGGTGCGGACAACGAAGGAGGCGCTGCGGCGCATGGGCCCGGGGGACCTGAATCACCAAGTATGCCAGTTCCTCTTAGCGTATAGGGTAACCCCCTTAGCGTCAGGCTACTCGCCGGCGGAGCTCTTGATGCGGCGAAAACTGACCACGATCCTGTCCAGGCTAGACCCGACGAGAGTCGAGGATAAAGGGAAAAACATAGGGTTGGCAGTCTCGAAGGGTTTCGCCGCCGGGGACCCTGTTCACTGCAGGAACTATTCCAGCGCAGGGCCGGCCTGGGTACCAGGGAAGGTTGTAGAACAGACGGGGCCAGTATCGTACCGGGTCGAGACTAACACCGGCCTCCTCTGGAGGAGGCACGCAGACCAACTGAGGCACCGAGTGAGTGGGCCAGTCAGTGGAGCTCAGCAACAGGATTCAGCGTTAGGGTTCTCCCCCACCCGCTTAACCCAAGGGGGAGACAGCAATGGACAACGGTCCCAAGCAAGGGGGGAAGGAGGCAGAAGCAGCGGCCCCGACTCATATCCTTTTGATAGCAGCGGCCCCGACTCATATCCTTTTGATACGCCTGTTCTATCAGGGGCCGGGGAAGGGGGAGAGGAGTTCGCGACCGCTGCCCCCGATAGTAATTTTGAGTTTGATTTTGCGAGCCGGGGGGGGTTTCAGGAGTGTTCCCCCACCCATCCAAGCGAGAAGAGGGGTTTTTCGTTAGCCCCCAGTGCCCCCGGTTCCTCCCTAAGAAAGAGCACACCTCCCAACAACGCCGCGGAGCCGCGGAAAGTCACTAACGAGTCTCCCTCTCATATTACAGGACAGGAAACCAGGGGACAAAGAGAAGGTAGCAAACCCGGGGAGAGGCAGCCCGCATCGAGACCCCAGCGTGTTCGAAATAAGCCATCTTGGCTGAGAGACTTTGTCTCCTAAGGGGGGGGAGTGTGTTTAAGTGTGGGCTCGAGACTTTGTCTCGTCCTAGGGGGGAGGGGTGTTGTGTTCTGTTGGTTTTATTGTACACACGGATTACAATGTATCTGAGCCAATGTAACCTTGCCTATAGCAACAATGTAACCTTCAGCTGTATCAGATAAACCCTGTAATAGGACGCGAGCTAATGACCACCAGCTGGCAGCAGCGAGCGTCCAAGCTCTCTTGGTCCAAACTCATCAAAGGCAACAGCGCGGGAAGTTTTCCCGCCACCACCTACACCTGGACAAGAAGGGCGTGACCTGCAATGACGTCACGCAGACAGTAGCCAATGGGCTACCATGGCACCACGTTCAAATGTGTTACTGCTGTATATAAAGAGCTATCGATCCGCCATTACCTCATGTTCCCTCTGCCCACGATGCAATAAACCTGAGTTAACCCAGCCCCTAGATTTGGATATGACTGGCTTTCGAGCAAGGGCAACCTTTACCTTTACTAACCACAGCAAATCTGAATAGCAAATAGGGATCTTCTGTTATTAGGTAAAGGTCTCTCTTGCTCGAAAGCCAGTCGTATCCAATGCTAGAGTTCAGTACTTATCCCTGTTTATTGCCAAAGAGACACACACACACACATACAGAGTGCATAGTAAATTTCAACAATTTACAGTGTAATCCTATAGATAGCTGATCCAGATGTTCAGGACTTAATGTGCTGAATGTGGCTTGCTCATGAGTAAGTGCTATAGGTCTTGAGCTTTACCAATAGCATTTTTTTACAATTTTCAGACTATTGCAAAGCTGCCATTATCTAGTGCAATATACTTACAGGTTTTGCATACACTATTTTTTCCTCCTTCTGAATGCTTTTGTCCTCTCTTCTTATAATCCTTCCTAAGAGCTTGTCTGCACACTTAAATAATTCATTCTTGAAGAGGCCGCTTTACCTGTTTTACCTGGAAATGGAATGCCTACTGAACAGCATAGGCACCTAAGTTATACAAAGATGCTTAGCAATGAAAACAAGCAGGTTGAAAGTGCAAAGATAAACAGAAAGGCGAGCAAACTGTCAGCGGGAAATGAGCTAAAGCTGAAGGCATCTGACACCCCTTTTGCAAATCCAGCCTCTTTTCCTCGCCTCTTCTCAAAGGAAAATCACAAACACAAATAAGGAAAATTGTGATAGATGAAGAAACAGAAAGAGACAGATTGAAAATTGGCAGAGGAGCACAGAGGGAGGGGGAGGGCCAGGGGAATGTGTTGCTGCCAAAGGAGTAAACACACCAAAGTAAAATTGACAGGAAGGAATAGACTCTAATGGCTTAATGCAGCCCTGATATGCCCTATTGTTCTGACTAAGCAACTCCACATCTTGTGACAAAGATTCACTTGTGTAAAACTGATACTCTCGTGATGAATCTGGGCCTGCAAGAAACATGTGTGGGCATAAATCACTACTTTGCAAACAAGGCACAAAAAAAGAGAGAAAAAGAATTTGCTGGGGGAAAAGGGTGGGGGGAACAACAATACTATAGCCAGTTAGTTTTCTGTGAAATGTATATAAACATACTACCATTCACAGTATTTTCCCATTTTAAATTGTTGATGATGATGACAGTGTTGTTGGCAGCGGCTTAGTGGTTAAGATGCTGAGCTTGATGACCAGAAAATTTTAAAGTAAGTTGCTAGTTTCTGGAACTTGGTTGTCTGCAATGGTAGCATGATTATTCATCTCCCAGGACCAGTGAAGAAAACTATAGAGGTTGCCAAAATATATATACACATTTTAAGGATTATCTACGTCTTACTTTTTGAAGTTGAATTTAATTATGGTAGCATTGTGCTTTCGGGGGCATGGTGGCTTAGTAGTTAAGATGCTGAGCTGGAAAGTCAG
This sequence comes from Bradypodion pumilum, assembly GCA_035047305.1. NCBI lineage: Eukaryota > Metazoa > Chordata > Lepidosauria > Squamata > Chamaeleonidae > Bradypodion > Bradypodion pumilum. The sequence goes on along the minus strand of JAWDJD010000001.1, from coordinate 172,616,472 downwards.
CAGATCAGCAGTTCAAGACATGGTGCTGCATGAGGGACTGAGATCTTGTCACTTGCCTCAGGTTCTGCTAACCACAATTTGAAATCACAAAAAGGGCCAAACGGTAAAAACCAGGAAAATGCAAAACAGGCCGTTTGAGGTTAAACAATGTATTCCACAAGGTGAAAGTTCAGTCAAAATATTTATTGTCCATCTGTGTTGATCTTGTTAAACAACACAAGATTCTATTACTTTATAACTCAGTATCTTCAAAAATCAATATGTAGTCTTCAGGATAACTTGTTAAACAGCACAAGATTATTCAATCATATTAAAGGTAAGTGTATTGTCTTCCAGATACTCCATGAAACAGAAAATGTAGACTAAGTTTCTTACAGGAAAATCCCTAAGCTTTTGCCCGAAATCTTCTTATACAGGTATAATTTCCACCGAAACAATCTCTGTAAATTCCACTTTCTCAAAGCCAGACTATTTACATAGCTTTTCAAGCGATTTCATCAGGAGAAAACTGGAAATCTATCTGTAGAACAAAACACAACTATCAGTGTTGACTCAATTTAAACAATATAAATCCTACATAACATACCTTCCCTGTTATAACATACATTAATATCAAAAATACCTTAATCATGCGCATCCCACGGGCCTCTTCTGCATACTCTGTAAGTGCTCTTGGACATTAGAGGACTCGTATAGTATAGCTACTTTAGTGTATGGGACCAAAGACGACCGGACAACCGAAGGGTTGGTTTAACACAGGTTTATTGCATGAGGTTCCAGTTAAGCATGAGGTAATGGCGGTGATACATCTCAATATATACAGTAGCTCTCTACATTTGAATCTTGTAGCACGGTAGCTGATTGGTTGCTACCGGCGTGGCCTCGCCCAGGCACGCCTCCATTCCTGCTGCTGAATGCAGGTCTTTCTTCAGCTGCTGAATGCAGGTCTTTCTTCAGCTGCTGAATGCGGGGAAGGTTTTCCCGCGGCTGTCCGTGATTGAGCAATGTGAACCATGTGAGAGTGAACGCTCGCAGCTGCCCTCTATAGGCTGTCTGCTCGCGTTCCTTTACAGCTGATATCGTTTGTATCTGGAGTGGTTACAATCTTGCCTTACAGTATAATGAACATGCATACATACATAACATCCCTCCCCCCTAGGATGGGACGAAGTCCCGCAACCATTGTGGCTTGCCGCACGTTCGCTTGGGGCGTGCTTGCGCCTGCCCTAATTCTGGAGAGCCTGTGATCCCTGACTCCGCGGGAGCTTGTCCTGCAACGGGAAACGGGGATTCGTTAGTGGCTCTGTGGGGCGTCCGTGCCTGCCTTGCGCTTGGGGAAGGGAATGGGATGAACAGTTGGGAGGTAAATCCCTGCCTATTGCCCTCGGACCCCGGGGACCCTCCTAGTGTGAACCGCGGTACCGATGAGGTCGCCCTTGGGGAATGGCTACCTTCTGATCCCTGCTCGGGGGACCTTAAGACTGTGGTGGTGGGCGGACTCGCTGATGCCTCCGGTCTTGGAGGTGTCGGTCTCCGGAACATGGGCGCTATATTGCATTCTAACTCACAGGGGCTACTGGGACTGGAGGTACCAGGGGCTGAACTGAAACCCCTCTTTTCGCTAGGACGGGTGGGGGACCACTCCGCTAACTCCCCCTGGTACTGTAAATCAACGTCTAAACCTCTATGGGCCTCTGAGCCTCGGGGGGACTTCCGCGGCTTCCGCGGGGTATGAGTGTGGTTGGGGCTCCTCCTTTCTGACGGGGACTCCCGCAACCCGGGGCTCCTTCTCTCTGGCGGACGTGAAACTCGGCGGACGTGAAACAGCTAGCGTTATCGCTGACGAGGGTGTCGGGTAAACCGAACGTGGAAAAGACCCTCCTTAACTGTTTAATGGTTGTGGTCGAGGAGGTGCTCGAGACTGGAATGACCTCCAACCACTTAGAGAACGCGTCCACCACGAGGAGGAAAAGCGTTCCCCTGAATGGGCCAGCAAAGTCTACGTGAACTCGGGACCAGGGTCCCCTCGCAGCGTCCCATTCCCTAGGTGGCGAGCGAGCCTCTTCTGGCCTAGAGCTTTGGCACGCCTCGCAAGTGCCGACCATGTGTTCGATGTCGGCGTCTAACTGGGGCCACCAAAAATAACTGCGGGCTAGTGCCTTAGAGCGTACGATCCCCGGGTGGCTGACGTGCAGCAGTTTAAGCACCCTCGGCCTGAGAGACGTGGGGATCACTACCCGCTGTCCCCACAAGAGGCAACCCCTCTCCAGGGACAACTCCAATCTCTTTTTGAAAAATGTGTCGAATTCCGCTGCTGGGGAAGACACGGGCCACCCTTTCTGCACCCAGGAGCAAACTGTGGCCAGCGCTTTGTCCTTGCCTGTCGCTTTGGCGATTTCGGCCGGTACTACTGGAGGGGAGTCTAGGACCTCTATCATTAAGACCTGGTGGTCCCTCTCTACTCCGCCCACGTGGCAGCAATCCCGGGGAATGGGGGACCTCGACAGAGCGTCGGCATGGCTTATTTCCCTCCCGGGCCGGTATACCAACGCGTGCTGATACGCGTTGAGAAAAATGGCCCATCTGAGCATTCTCGGGGACAGGATCTGGGGTGTGGGCTTGTCTGCGGTGAAGATGCCCAGCAACGGCTTGTGGTCAGTCACTATGGTGAAGGGGCGGCCGTACACGAAATCATGAAATTTCTTGGTCCCCGCAATTATTGCTAGCGCCTCCCTGTCTGTCTGAGCATAATTCCTCTCCGCTTGGGACAGGGATCTAGAGTAGAACGCTATCGGGGCCTCCCTACCGTTCTCCAGCACGTGGCAAAGCACCGCCCCTACCCCCACCGGGGATGCATCGCATATCAGGACCACCGGGCGTTTGGGATTGAAGTGGGTCAGTACAGCATCTGATGCCAGGAGTCGCTTCAGGTCATTGAAAGCCTTTTCCTGGTCGTCGCCCCACTTCCATGCCTCGTCCTTTTTTAACAATTTGTGTAGCGGTTCTGCCACGGCTGCCTTCCGCGGGAGGAAGGAGTGGTAGAAGTTGAGCAGTCCGAGGAACGACTGCAACTCGGGCTTGGAGGTGGGGCGAGGGGCCTTTTTGATGGCGGCTACCTTGGATTGGGCCGGCCTAATTCCCTCGGGAGTAACACGGAACCCTAGGAACTCAACCTCTGTAGCGAAGAAGACGCATTTGTCTTTCCGCAACCTCAACCCCGCCTTTTCGAATATTGTCAGGACCTTTCCCAACCTTGTTGCTAATTCGGCCCGGCTCCCCCCTGTAATTAATACGTCATCAAAATAGGGTAACACCCCCTCCAACCCCTTCAGGAGGCGTTCCACCAATGACTGGAAAATCCCGGGCGCCGAATTCACGCCGAATTGGAGGCGCGAAACCTGGAACGCCCCTTTGTGGGTGACTATTGTTTGTGCAGCAGCTGCGGCGGGGGTCACCGGGAGTTGCTGGTAGGCTTGGGCCAGGTCGAGTTTGGCGAAACACCTCCCCCCGTGCAACCTGGCCAACAAGTGGCTGACTACCGGCACCGGATACGCATTAGGGCGAATCGCCTTATTGATGGTGCACTTGTAATCAGCGCATATTCGGACTTCCCCGTTGGCCTTGAGCGCTGTTACAATTGGAGTTTCCCACTCCGCAGAATCAACAGGAACAAGAATCCCCTGGCCCACTAATTTGTCCAATTCCGCCTCTATTTTGTCCTTTAGTGCGAAAGGCACTCTGCGCGGTTTAAGTCTGATTGGACGCACTCCAGGGTCCAGGTCGAAAGTCACTGGGGGGCCCTTGAATTTTCCTAGCCCCTTTTTAAAAACCTCGGGGTGCGCGTCGCACACGCTCTGTATTGGATCAGTCCCGGCGGCGTGTGCTCCCACGGCGTGCACCCCCCCAATGAACAACCCCAGGGGTTGGAACCATTGAGTCCCGAGGAGGCTGCATTTACCCCCCTTGAGGACGACTAAGGGAAGCGTTGCGGTGTACTTTTTGAACTGGACCTGGAACTTCCCAACCCCCAACACTGGGATGCGGTTCCCTTGCACGTCCTTCAGCGTGGCCCTCAACGCCTTGAGCTTGGGCCGCACGCGGGGGGCGATTTTCATGAACTCCCCCTGGGAAATAATGGAGTATGAAGAACCCGAGTCCACCTCCATTCTAACAGGGGCCCCTTGTATTACTACCTCAACGAAGTAACGGGGGTGCTCCGTGGAAACGCTGCAAACCGGCGCGTCGTCCTCGCTGTCGTCGGAGACTCGCCCTACTCCGTCCCGCGTCCTCGTGGTCCGGGTGCCGTCCTTCGGCCTCGTGGTGCGGTCCTGCCTCGTGGTGCGGTCCTGCCTCGCCGAGCGGTCTGGAGAACTCCGGGTGGCCTCGCGTCGTTTCCGGCAGACCTTGGCGATGTGCCCGCGCCGGCCGCAGTTGTGGCACTCGGCCTTGCGGAATGGGCATTTGGTGCGGGCGTGGGCGGCGCCGCAGCCATCGCAGCGCCGGCCCTCTCTCTGGACCCTCCGGACGTCCTCGTCGTCGCTGCTCTCTGCAGACGAGTTCGAAGTCCGCTGGGCCGCGCGCACCGAACTCTCTGCCTTGGCGGTCTTCGGGCGCCAGTCCTGAAGTTCGTGCACCCCGGCCGACGTGGCCTCTGCGGCCTGTGCCGCGTCGAGGACTTGTTGCCACGTGGGAGGCGGCTCCCTTTTCATCAGCGCGCGCTGAGTCTCTGTGTCCCTCAGACCGCAGAGCAGGCAGTCCCGGAGGGTGACGTCGGGGAGTTCCCACTTGCATGGGCCGGCGGCCAACCGCAGGGCCGCGGCGAACTCATCGAACGATTCTCCGGGTGCCTGGACTCGCCTCCAGAACGCGCTCCGAGCGGGGAACATCGCTATTGCCGGCCGGAGATGGGCGCGCAGCGCCGCCAGGAGCTCTGTGGCCTTGAGGTCGCCCACCTTCCTCGGCGCGATCAGGTCCACCAAGGTCCTCTTGGTTTCTTGTCCGAGCATGCGGACGAAGATGGCCCTCTTTTTGGCCTCGTCGGAGACTTCGAGCTCCACCAGCGCAGCGTTGAAGTCTATCTCAAACAGCTCCAAGTCTCCCGGCTTCCTGATCTCGTAGCCGGCGCATGTCTTGGTCCCGTGGGCAGCCATATCCCACCTTTGTCGCCAATTTAGTGTATGGGACCAAAGACGACCGGACAACCGAAGGGTTGGTTTAACACAGGTTTATTGCATGAGGTTCCAGTTAAGCATGAGGTAATGGCGGTGATACATCTCAATATATACAGTAGCTCTCTACATTTGAATCTTGTAGCACGGTAGCTGATTGGTTGCTACCGGCGTGGCCTCGCCCAGGCACGCCTCCATTCCTGCTGCTGAATGCAGGTCTTTCTTCAGCTGCTGAATGCAGGTCTTTCTTCAGCTGCTGAATGCGGGGAAGGTTTTCCCGCGGCTGTCCGTGATTGAGCAATGTGAACCATGTGAGAGTGAACGCTCGCAGCTGCCCTCTATAGGCTGTCTGCTCGCGTTCCTTTACAGCTGATATCGTTTGTATCTGGAGTGGTTACAATCTTGCCTTACAGTATAATGAACATGCATACATACATAACAGCTACCCACTAGTTAAAGGTACTTGTACATTCCTATCTCTTAATGCTCTAATTACATAAACCACCAAGTACCCATCTCAAAACACCTGCATTCCGACAGAACAATGATTCACAAAAATAACATGAGTAATCAATCTCTTGATTGAGTCTGTTTGGCCACACTGACTTTAAACTCAATCAAGAGATTGGCTAAAAGCATTTAAATGCACAGCAAGTGATTTCTTCACCTTCTATGATTTACATAAGGGACTGTGGTAGCTCAGTGGTTAAGAAGCTCACCTTGTTAGCTGGAAGGCGGCAAGTTGGCAGTTTGAGATCCGGGAACTGCATGATGGATTGAGTGCCTGTCTCTGTTCCAGCTCCTGCCAACCTAGCAGATTGATAGCAAGAAATTGCAAGTACAGTGGTACCTCAGTTAAAGAGCACAATATGTTCCATGGGATTGCTATCTAAGCGAGTTTGCTCTTTAAGCGAAACACCATTGTAAGTGACCAATTGTAACTTCGGGGGGGGGGGGATTGTGAACCCTGATTTAGTTGTTAAGCAAGTTTTTGGTTGGTTTTAGTTGTTAAGCGAGGCGATCATTCAGAGAAAAATCTGCTCTTTAAGCGAGTTAGTCTCTAAGTGAGGTGCTCTTTATGCAAGGTTTTACTGTAGATAAATAGCAACCACTTCAGTGAGAAAAGATTTTGGGGACATGAAAGGAGCCTCATTTGGGTGTCCCCTGAGTCAGGTTTCTCCAGCAAAAACCCTTTCAGCCCAGAATAATTTCTGACACAAAATTATTATTATGTGATTTACAAATGAACTTGCTTTGTTTTGTGGTTTGTCTTCAGGGTTTAACCACAGGATTCCTCTGAAACTTGATTTCTCAAATACAAAAGACTGTGTGACAACAACTCGCTAACATTACTGTACTCTCATGTTGGTATAATAGCAATCTTGCATGCACTAAGAATGGGAGGGAGCCTTTAGACCAGAATGTGATTGTCCTTTTGCCACTAATTTGATTCGTAAAGTTCTTTCCTTGAATTAATTAATTAATACCCCACCCTACTGGTGCAGGCACCACTCAGGGTGGCTTATAATATAAAGACAAAAATAATTAATTAATTATTACCCCACCCTACTGGTGCAGGCACCACTCGGGGCGGCTTACAATATAAAGACAAAAAGTAACAAAGTATCACATAATATCAAATATCACAAATATCAAAGCAATATCACATAATGTCAAATATCACATACAATATCAAATACAATACCACATAATATCAAATATCACCAATATCAAATACTATGCAACAAAGTCCACAAGTGATGGAGCCCGGCTCAACATCCCAGATGGAGCCCAGGACTCAACATCTATGACGGAGCCCAGGGCTCAACGTCATCAGCTAAGGAAACATCACACTCTGTGTCTTCTACCAACAGCTGGGCCAGTCTCTCTCCCCACACTTGCTCTCACTGAGGGCAGGGGTCCGATGAGCCCAGCAGCTCCAGCAGCGGCAGGGTCTTGCTGGGGCCAAAAGGGCATCATTGTTGGACACAGGTGCCTCTCCTCCCCGGCCAGTGATGTGGGCATTGGGAGGGAGGTGGCGGGGATCCTCCGCTGGCCATGGCAGTGGCGCTTCTTTTGCCCTCTGGCCGGGCAGGGCCAAGAGGGTGGCGTCGGCGGCCACAGGTGCCTCTCCTCCCGGGCCAGTGGCATGGGCATCGGGAGAGAGGCGTCGGGTAAGTTGTTGCAAATTCTCCAATAAGCTGATCAATAGCAACAGGTTGTTTCTCTTCTAATGTTTGTAGGGTGAAGCTGTTCTGGTCTCAGAACAATGATTGCAGGCAGAAAACATTCCTTCCTTCCTTGCCTCTCTCTGGCATTTAAGTCAAGCCCCTTTCCCTCTCCCTTTGTTTTCGTCTTCCATTGTTTTTTAATGGTTCTCCTTTATCAGATTTGGACCAAACAACAACTAGGGAGATTCTGTCCATGTGCTGGACACTCCATTTTACTCTATTTTTCTTCTGATTCTAACTATAAATGTTAATTATAAGTTCTTGCATCCTTCTGGATTGACCAGATTAATTGTGAGAACAAATTCTCCAATAAGCTGATCAATAGTACAGGTTGCTTCTCTTCCCATGTTTGTAGGGAGAAGCTGTTCTGGTCTCGGAACAATGATTGAAGGCAAAAAACATTCCTTCCTCTCTAAGCTTATGCAGCCACCATTGTAAGGGCCTAAAATACTTTATATCATTAATTATGTGATTGTGTGATTGTCCACCAGAATAGGCTAGCCGTAATCAATCTTTGTGTAAAGTTAGCATAGAGAACTGGTGAAGGATGATGGATCATATCATTGTGTGCCATATGCTGTATGTTTGTGTGAAACTGTTAATAAAGATAGCTGCTGGGAGAAGGAGATAATGAAGAAGATGGAGAGGAGAGGAGAGAAGACTCCGAAGTACTCAGCAAGCCCCCCACACACACACACACTAATCTTGTCTCTTCATTCTGTTGTTCAGAATCCCATGTAGTAGCTTGCTACAGTAAGTGAAGATCCTTTTTCTACTTTAAATCTTTCTAGAATGATTTTATTATCTAAAGTGTTAGTTTGTGTGTTTAAAAAAACAAACAAAGGATGATGAGAAAAGGGAGCTCCCTAATAGCTAAAAGCATTTGAGTGCACAGCAAGTGATTTCCTCACCCTATGTGATTTGTACAATGGGCTGTGGTGGTTCAGTGGTTAAGAAGCTCACCTTGTTAGCTGGAAGGCTGGAAAGAGGGTGGTGAGACTGAGCTATTGCTCCAAATTTTTCCCTGTGCTGTTCTTGGTTTTTTCCTACCTTATAATCTGTTAATTAAAATAACCAAAATTCCACAGTGACTCCATCAATGATCACAGCCTAATTGTAGTTTTCAGAGGGCTAACTGTGTTAGTCTGTGTCAGACAAAAAACAACAAAAAACAAAAAACAACACATTTTGGCACCTTAAAGATGAAATGCTATATTTTAATGTACGTTTTCATGGATCAAGTGCAGTTCCTCAGACCACAGACTGTTTGTAATGTCTGTTTCTGTTCCTGGATGCTGAAAAATACTTTTAGAAATGGAACTTCAGTAAGATAATGGAGGGAGCCGTGGAGAAATATGCCTGTAGCAAAGAATCCATCTCACACCAAACTATTTATTACTGAAAATCTGTCATTACAAGAGAAATCATACTAGTATTCAGGAGACAAATTTCAAGTACTCTTTTGTGTTGGAAAAATCAGATCTACAAAAGAAGAATGTTTGTGTGTCTTGAAGACCAATCACAAAGCAAAGCAGGATACTCTGCAAATTGTGGGATGTGAGGAAATTTCTTGCTGTGACAATCGTACACAAACAGCACTTAAGGAGTTCCCTTTTCCAGTGATGGATTGCCTGCAGTGTTTAGATCAGCCTTAAGTATAATGAAGCAAAGACTGAAAGAGAATGGACAAATGCAGTTGCTTTTGAACCACAGAATTGCATATTTCTGATCTGCATTTTCAAATTTACTAAAATTTAAATAATAACACACAATGCATCTTCTGCATGGATTGTTGTAAAGATTTATATAATTGTCTCCCAGTTGATATGTGGGAAGGAGAATTGTCTGGGCTATAGCCGGGGGGACAGGGAAAAAAACCCTCCTGAGCTAACAGCTCACCCCACACCTCCACAACCCGCACCAGGATGCCAATGGTGTGTGTGTGTGTGTGTGTGTGTGTGTGTGTGTGTGTGTGTGTGTGAGTGAGTGACATTGTTGCCCCTCCTGAAAATCCCCCCTCTAGAATCCTGGCTATGGTCCTGAGAATTGTGTGTTTTAACTACATATTTTTAAACCCTTGTTACTCACTTTTATGTAAAGCATAAAAAAAGTATTGCAATAAGGAAAATTCCATACAATCCAGTGAAAAGCTTCTCATAATTCTCATATAACTTGAAGCATCTATTGTCAATTTCCACCACGAGGTATAAATAGCACCAGTAAACATGTAAATGATAAATAATTTTGCACACATGTGGATAAATTCACCTTATTTACACACACAGTACTCTCACTCAGATTTGAGGGATGGTGTCAGGTTGCTTAAAGTCTGTCATGAAAATGGTGTGTGTTTAAAAATCTGACCGATATTGCCTTGTCATAAACTACCGGGATTTGTGCACCTTGCCCAGATTCAACGCCCCCCCCTTTCCCTCTGTTGTTTCATGGCCCAGGCCGAGACTTGTCGCTCTCCGTGCATTTTACCGCCAGTATGGCCTCCGACCTTGTTATGCAAAAATAGGGAGAGTTGTGCTCCCACTTTCTGGCAGGAATTATGGTAGCTGTTATCATGGCAAAGCAATACTCCTGTTTATATGGCCACACAAACAACCACGCAAACATTTCAGAGAGGGTCCGACCCTGGGAAAGTGATGTGGCATAAAAAGTAATGTTTACCTTCAAAGCAAAAAATGTCCTGGCTGATAAAATTTCCCAGGTCGCTGAGAGGGAAAGTAACTTCCCTTTCGGATTCACGGTAGCAATCCTTATCTCCAAGTAAATGTCCCCTTTGAGGAAAGCAACTCTTCAAGGTTATGTTGGTGTAAATGTGTAGCCTTATTGCTGGCTCCAAACCTGTTATCTGTTCTCCAGCGAAAACTCCCTTCTTCGAAGCAATGACATAACTCTGCGGCTTGTCTTTTTGGGATTTTATTAAAGCTTAGTTTTCATCCATAAAATGCAGGATAAACATGTGAAGAACTAATCTATTCTACTCTAATTTACAATCTAATAAAATAATAAAAGAGAAAATAGCTAACTTCCATAATTGCTGGTAAATGACGGACTTTAATAGCCCTCATGCGAGACTAGTTTTTCATGGTCCCAATAGAGAGTAACAAAGGCTCCCGCCTATTTGGGGAAAGGTCACTCTCGAGGCTTAAAACCCCTGGTCTTAAAAACCTTTTTCACCTCCTCACACCTTCCTCTAGAATGTCAAAGATGTTAAATGATTTCATTTGGGTGGGTGGGATGTTGGTCTTTTAAAGTGTTTTTATGTGTTTTTAGAACTGGTTGTAATGCCACCCTGAGTCAGGTTCTGCCTGAGTGGGCGGCATATATAAATATGACTATTAAATTAAATTAAATTAAATTTGTTTTGACTATTGTCGTGATTATTCAAATTCTCAGGTGTTTGTTTGTCACCTTATTCTCATTCCCAGGATTCCCCTTTCTTGATTGGCATCCCTATTCTCAATGTGCAGAGTGTGTATTGGTATGTTAATGACGTAAATGCCTTCTCTGTTTGAGTTAGCCTTTCTCAAATTAAAGAGAATATGCTATATGAACCTTAACACTACTTAAATGTAAAGTAAATCAAAATATGACATCATCTCTTGTGATTATCATGACAAAGTCCTCGGATGAAAAAGTTCTTTATTTTCATCCTGTCTCTTTAACTGTTAGCTTAGATCTTTCTGAATGCTAGTACTGTATATTGGATCCCTCAGTACTGACATTAGTCACAGTCACAGACAGTAGCAATAGGTGCCTCCAGGATGATCACACATCTTGACTTGTTTACCCCAGTCAATCTGAAACAATGATAGGAAATTGGTTATACTTGAAATTCTGGAGGAAAGAAAATACACAGCTGCACAACCGTATTTTTCTGAGGTGCCCAATATGCTTTTTCTAGCAATCTTTCCTTTAAAACAAAAAAGTCTGTTCACAGAATTCCAATGCAGTCATGGAATTCTTATACAGAGTTTCATATTTTGAGAGGACTGGCTGATGTGGGCAGTAGATCTTTGAGAGAGATGCTCCACCAAGTAACAAAGTCCCAAACTACTTAGGGCTTCATATATTGGAATCAATTCCTTGAGCATGATATTTTGTATACAATTAGAAGCCAGTGTAGCCAGGCCATGATTGGAGTAATACAATAAAAAAATTCACTCCCAAAATCTACCTATTTGTGGCATTATGAACCTTTTGTAATTCCCATATCAATAATTGATTTCCATGTTCAACTTAAGGAAAAGTCTACTTTTCAGACATAACAAATGGTACACATAACCAATCACTACAAAGGGGAATTTCTTAAATGCTGTAAACGTCTGAATGCACTGCAGGTATCTTACCTTACCTCATGCAATTTGCAAATTAGCTTGCTTTGTTTTGTGACCAGTTTTGAGGTCTGGTCATATTTCACCCATAAGAAGGTGCCATGAATCATTTGAACTACAATATGTGAAGCTTTGTTTGTGTAGTTTGTTTAATTTACAGTTAAAACAAAAACTGGAAAGAGTGGGGGGGGGGGGGAGAGAGAGAAAACCCTTGCTGGTGAACAATCACTTTGCTAGTTTAGAAATCACTCTGCTTAAGCAAGTAGGGATCCAATATAGCCAAAATAAGAAGAGGGATATGAATCACATTATCCCTTCAAGGTATAAATATGACTCTTTCTCATGTGTCAAGAGTGACACACTATTAATCAGGCATACTCAAAGATCAACAAATAGCGGCTGCATTTGAAAATCAACAATGAGGTTGTTATGTATGTACCATGCTTGCACTGTATTATTTATATTTCTCTCTTTACTTTAAATAGATAAAGATACTTCACTGAGAACAGAAGTAGCTACACATAAAATATAACTTTTCTTTATTGCTCTATACCTTATTTCTCTGTTTTGTACTCAACAATATTAATGTATGTACAGTGGTACCTCGCTTGAAGAGCATAATGCGTTCCACGGGATTGCTCTTTAAGCAAGTTTGCTCTTTAAGTGAAACCACATTCTAAGTGACCTATTGTGACTTCTGGCAGAGGCATACCTGTCAAGTTTTGGGAAATTTCTGTCAAATAAGGGAAATTTCCTTGCCAAAACAGGAAACTGGACATCAATGCTTATCCTGTGCTGGCCTCCAGTCTAACACCAGTCTAATTGCAGTCTAACTAATACGGGATGATAGCAGGAAAGAGTGTAAAATTTGGGGGTTTGACAGAAATTTCCCGAAACTTGACAGGTATGGGCAGAGGGGATTGCAAACCCCTATTTAGTTGTTAAGTGAGTTTTTGGTTGGTTTTAGTTGTTGAGTGAGGTGACCATTCAGAGAAAATTATGCTCTTTAAGCGAGTTAGTCTCTAAGCGAGGTGCTCTTTTATTAACTCTTTTTCGGTTACTTTGACTGTGTAACTAAAGTGAGCCTTCACTACAAGCTAGGTTATATTGATGTATTTGAAATGTTCATAAATATGTCATGTTCACATCGGTATGTCTATTTTTTCACTCTCTATCATTAATGTAAACCCAGTAATACCTCATACAAAGTCTGCTTCATACAACAGCGAATTCATACATCGCCTAATTCCTTGAAAAAAGTTGCCTCATACAAAGTCACTGCGACTTTGTATGAGGCCTTTGGGTTTTTCCCAGGTTGCATAGTGCCTGGGCAGTATAAAAGGCAGGACAAATGCCTGCATTGCTCTTGTGGGTTTTGCATGAGGCGAAGAGTGTTTAGGAGTGGTTTTGAGCGCGACTTTTTGATTTTTTTTGTCAGAATTTTTAGAAGCATTCCTGGGATTTTTGCAGCATTCTTCAGGCTCTTGGACAATCAGGGTTGTTTGACATGTTTTTGTAATGTATTTAGCCTTTAGACAATGATTTCTTTAAGTTCTGTCTGTTTCCTGTCTGTTTCCTTGACTTTGCCCTGAAGTCTGTGCTATTACAGTGCAATGTATCTCTGTGGAAACGACGTTGTATGAGACATTGAAGCAAGGATTTGGATGTTGTATGAGGCATCGCGGCTAGGATTTTGCATGCCTCATACAAAGTCCAAATCCATATAAAGTCCAAACTTATGGAACCAAGTTTAGATGTTGTATGAGGTATCACTGTAATCGTATATAAGCAATTTTATTTGTCATTTATATGACACCCTATGCTTTGCCAGGTAGTCATGCTACATATTCATGTTAAATAGATGTTAAATGTTAAATAATGGCTAAAAAGGAATTTTTTAGATGCTTGTTGTCTTCTAATATTGTTAAGGGAGTGCATATCAGTTACCTCTCATTTACAAAGGTACTAGGAATCCAAACTCTAGCTTCTGAAGGGTTAGAGAACAGTCTGGCTGTCTGACCAGGTTATCCTGATATGGTAATAGAGTAGACCATATTGCCAGCAACTCAATGCCAATCATCAGGTGGTGGTTAACTAACTTGACAACCCTAAGGTCTAACGGCCTTGTGTGTCAAAGTCCATAGGGAAGAGTGATGGTCCCCAAGTGGATTAAATCCCTCTTAAATCCATCTTGAAAGAGGGCAGCAGCTTCATCAATACTGGCCTGGGGCTGATGAAGACTTTGTGTGCCAAAAGGGTTCAGTACCAGAAAGTGGCATGCAGAACTGGATAAGTGGTATGGGTGTCACATTGTGATGCAGAAGGCAAATGGAAGGTCACTGCATTGTATTATTCCCACGACAATCTTCATGGCTGATTGCCATGATGATAGTCAATATTTGAAATTGGATATGGCACTTAAAGGAACACTGTTTACCTTCCCACAAAAGTGGTCCCTATTTAGGTAAAGGTAAAGGTTTCCCTTGCTTGAAAGCCAGTCGTATACAAATCTAGGATTCAGTGCACATCTCTGTTTCAAAGCCAAAGAACCAGCATTGTCTGCAGACATTTCTGTGGTCATGTGGCAGGCATGACTAGACACCGGAGCACACAGAACTCTGTTACCTTCCCACCGAAGTGGACCCTATTTATCTACTTGCAATTTCTTGCTTTCCAACTGCTAGGTTGGCAGGAGCTGGGACAAAGACGGGAGCTCATTCTGTCCTGCAGTAATCAGGAATCGAACTGCTGACCTTCGGCCTCCCAGTCAGCATCTTAACCACTTGAGCCACTGCAGTCTATCAATTTCTTGCTAGACTTACTAGCAATTTCTTACTAGACTTACTAGCAATTTCTTGCTTTCGAACTGCTAGGTTGGCAGGAGCTGGGACAGAAATAGGAGCTCACTCCGTGAGTGTTCTGTGCACTCCGGTGTTGAAGCATGACTGCCACATGTCCATGAAAACATCTGCAGATGCAGATAGCACTGGTTCTTTGGCTATAAACAGAGATGAGCACTGAACCCTAGAGTTGGATATGACTATCTTCTGAGCAAGGGCAACCTTTACCTTTACCTTATGGCACTTAAAGAAGAAGAAGAGAACAGTGTCTGCTGTGCATTTTGCATAGGGACCTTTTCCCTTCCTTGGTCCACTGGGTTCTTGGCAGAAAACGTTTTCAGAATTCTACTAAAGTTTGAATTCTCATACTGGAAAGACTATGGACATTTGTATGAATTATATCTCAATAACACTCTCTTGTGTTTGTTTCTGCTCTTAGAGTCATATACACTTCAACTGTGATCTTTGAAGACCTGTTAGCTCAAGTTATTGTCTCTGCAGCATTCTGGCAAAATAATATCTCAAACACATCTCCTACATTGGTGCTGGAGAGTGTCTGACTCTCCAGATATTGTGCACTACTATTTCCCCAGCCCCTTATTAGTGACCATGCAGATTGGCACCTCTAGGAATTGAAGAGCAAAACACCGGAGAGCCAAAGATTCCCTAATTATATCCTCTCTATAGGGACACGATAGCCAAATGAATTTCACAGAAGTGAGCTACTGTATTGTTAAGTCTCTCCTTGGGACTTTGTGAGGAAGCCATACCTGTCAACAATCCCGTTTTCCCCAGGAAAACCCCTTATTTTTACCCCTCTTCCCACCCCCTCCCGTTTTATTAATTTCCTCGTATTTTCCCTTATTTTTTTAAAAAAATATCCTGGCCGGAGCCCTTATAGGTGAAGCTGCAGTATTTTTTTCTGGCCACCAGAAGTCGATGTGTGGCAGACTTTTCGCTTGTGGAAGGGAAGAGAGAGAAGGTGGTGGTGGGGGTTTGTGGAGTTTCTCTTTCCCTTTCCTGCTACATGGTCATCACGGAGGCTGCTTCGTTTTGGCTGCTGGGAGCAGGAGTCTACTCTAGGTGAGTGATATATTTCATATATGCAGGGGCAAATCAGTGGGAGGGGGGTTGCTTGATCACTATATATGAGAGAGAGAAGGGGGGAATTAATCCCTTGCTCCTCCACACTAATTGGGGGGGGTTTTGCCTGATCACTATATGAGAGGGGGGGAATTAATCCCTTGCTCCTCCACACTAATGGGTGGTGTTGGTGTTGCCTGATCACTATTTGAGAGAGAGGGGGGAATTAATCCCTTGCTTCTCCACATTAATTGGGGTGGGGGTTGTTGCCTGATCACTATATGAGAGAGAGAGGGGGGGAATTAATCCCTTGCTCCTCCACACTAATTGGTGTGTGTGTGTTGCCTGATCACTATATGAGAGAGAGAGGGGGGGATTAATCCCTTGCTCCCAGTCAGCATCTTAGTCACTTAAGCCACTGAGTAAACAAGAATGAAAACAAAACAAAAGTCCCCGAAGAAGATGGGGAAAGGGTACTTTGGCCCATACAGCTTTGTGCCCATTGCATCTACAATACCATCTAGCCATCTTATTTTGGCCACCCCCTTCTTTTGTCCTCCACCTTTCCCAGCATCAAGGCCTTCTCAAGTGAATCCTCTCTTCTCATTTGATGTCCAAAGTACTTTAGCATCATCTGTACTATTTAACCTTTAATGAGCAGTCATGGTTGATTTCTTCTAGGATCGACCTATTTCTAACACCACATTTCAAAGGCATCTATTCTTCTGCGCTCAGCTTTCCTAATGGTCCAGCTCTCACACCCATACATTACCACCGGGAATACCATTGCTTTGACTATGCAATTTTTTGTTTGCAAAGTGATGCCTCTACTTTTAACTATGCTCCCCAGGTTTCTCATAGCTTGTTTCCCAAGCATCAGTCGCCTTTTTATTTCATGGCTGCAATCACCAACTGCACAGATCTTTGATCCTAACAAAGTAAAATCTGCCAGTCGTATCCAACTCTAGGGTGCAGTGCTCATCTCCATTTACAGCCAAAGAGCGAGTGCTGTCTGTGTTTGCAGACATTTTCATGGCCATGTGGCAGGCATGACTAGAGTTCAGCAAGTCACATGGCTATATTTGGCCATGCCCACAGATTTGGCCACACCCACAGTGGGGTGTGGCCAAAATTTCCCTTATTTTCAAATCCAAAACTTGACAGGTATGGGAAGCTAAAGGGTTAGGAAAAGCTTTGGTACACATACATAGCTATGTAGACTGTCCCTCACCCAGGCAATAAAAGCCTACATGATTTTTGTCTACTGATGAGAGACCATAAATATTGATCAACTACTACTAGGAATCAATTTCCTTTGGAACACCATTTGTTCTCATAAACAGACAGCAGCAGCATCTTTCCGCCAAGCCCTGTCAAGTGTCCTTACCTCTTGTCACCCAGATATTTTATTAGAACTACCGATTGTTAATGTAGTAATTCTTTAGCAGTGAAGCATTCTGTCATGTCATCCCACTTTCAGATTAGATAGTAATGGCTTGCACAGTTTTGGGGCATTGATTTGCTGTTCACTGAAAAACAATTTGTTCAAGAAGCACCAGTCTATTGCTAACTCTCCCCAGACATTCATGAAATGGAACCCCTTTGCCCCATTAATAGATTCAGGCATCATTTTTGCTTCCTCAATATGTCGAGCTTCATTTCGGTGCTTACCCATTTTAAAGCTGTCAGTGATGATTAACAGAAAGCACCTCCATGGCAAAATGTTCTTGCCTCAGCTGAGCAGAGAATATTGGGCGCAGTGGATTTGCATGAATTAATTTATTTGCCAACACAATTTTTTTAAAAGTCACCCATTGATTATCACCTGATGTAAGTTAAACAAGCAGGCCATGTCCCCAACAAAAGGTCAAACCTAGAGATGGCTGTGAAAGCAATTTTATGAGCGAACTCTGCCTTCTGTGCAGAAGGTGAAATTCTGTGTCTTGGCACTCCTGTCCTGCTGTGGGTCTTAATTCAGTTTTATATGTTGCACTGTTTATTCTCTGCTGGTGATTTTATGTTGGCTTTGAATTCTGCTGTCTTAGTCAGTGTCTTATTGCACTACTGCTGTACTTTACACTTTAAACAAACTGTTCATCTTCTAGAGAACTCTGATTAGCAGGTGGTTGTAATCTGAAGTAAATGGGGTACACCAGTGTTCCCAATGTGGGTCACACACCCCACGGGAGACTTCAATTCCCAGAAGCCTAAGTCAGTACATTGGCTGATCAGTGCTTTGGGGAATTGACTTAGGCTTCTGGGAAATGAAGTCCAAAAACCAAAAGTTGGGAAACACTGAGGTACACAGAAGGTACGCATGCTCCAGGCTGGCTGCTGGGAGCCCACGCTTTGTTGTCCATGCCCCGAAGAGATGGAGAACTGGTGCGCTCTTGCACAGAGTGGTTGGTGGGGGAGGAGCTGGCCCTATTTAAGCCCTGGGCTCCTTCCCTCCTTTCCCTTTCCTCCGGGCAAGCTGCCCCCCCCTCCATGATATATTAGTGTGACTTTATTGGTCTCTTTATGGGCCGGTTGGGAATTTTTGCTTGGGCCCTTGATTGGCCTTCGGACCCTTGTTTTTTGCCCATCCCACACTAATGCCAGGTCAAGGAAAGTGTTCTGAATTTTTTGGGTCACTTTAGGTGGTCAACACAGGTGAGGATAACATTTTCAGTAAAAGTAGACCCATCTGCAATTTAAGTTAACCAAAGGCAGAATTAGGATAATAATATAGGCTTGGCAAAATGGTAAATTCAGTAGGGGGCATACTGAAGCTGTGACAGCTTGGTTGTCAGTGGAGCACAACTTACAGAAATATTATCAGGACTGGAGATTCTAAATTGTATAAAGCAGTAAAGATATTCCTCACCCATGCTGCCTTGCCGCCATGCAGACCAGTTATGCCACATTTAAACTCTTGTTAATAAAGTGGCCCATTGTTTAAACCAAGGAAGTTGTCCATCTCATCACTCTGGATTGGGTCGGCAAAGAGCCTCCTCGAAGATTGTGAATACAATTGGGCATGCCCTGGGTGGCAACCTTGCTGGCTAATCTTTCTAACACCAGATCAAACCAAAGGAACGGAAGAATGAATGAATCTGGAGTAAATAAACTAAAATAAATCTACTTGCTGTCTTTTCACTGGCCTTTGTAACTATTGATTTAATAGCTATTTGATCTACAGCCATTCACAGAGATAGAATTTTTCACCACTGTAATACCTGAAAAATGAGGAAAAGAAGCCATGTGAATCTGCTCTTTGCTCTTGTTGAGAAACTGACTTTGACAGAAACGACCACACAGCCATGTTCCACAAATGTTTCCTGATACAGTATATTCTTTGGGGTTTTTTTTTTTTTGAACTACTGAGGAAAATCAGGGGAAAAAAACCTGCCCTACAACAACACTAAGAACACCACTTAGAGTAGACATTTAACATCAACCCACAAGACTACAAACTACAGCTACTTCCAACCACTAGGCAGCATCACTAATTGACTTTGATTTGGCTACAGTTGGTGGTCCTCCATGGGTAAACTAAACTTTAACCTTGTGTTGCCCTGTTCCCCAGCAAAATAGAAATTTGCAGTTTCAAAGGAAGGTTTTGGAGGAGAGGAGGACATATGCATATACAGTATCTAGTTCCCTTTGTTTGAGGAGTGTGAGTTGATATCCAACCAATAGCTACCTGACGCTGCCTGCTGTTTTGTTTCCTAGTTCACCTCTAAGAAACAGGGCCTGGCACAGACAAATGCCATGAGCTTTTGGAACTCTCATGTATAATTTTCCTGCACTATCCACATGATACGTACAGTATTGTATTTTCATTGTATTTTTTTGTTGTTTTTTTTTTGTATTTCATTGCACTCCATTGTATCCCACAAATTTTAATTCTTTTGCTGTGTTATTGATAAGGTTGTAAGGCTAATCAATTAATAAACATTCATTCATTCATCACAAGAAATTGGTGCATGGCTAGAAAAGTTACTTTTAATCACAAACGCTCATATAGCATTTGATTTTTATCTACTGTGATCCAATAAAGTCACCACCCTCCCCTTCATTTGTTTTATGTAAGAGTCACCTGACTTGCTTTGTTTGTTTTTGGAACATTTATTCTCAACACTTTGATAACTGTGGTTCCAAGCAATAGATAGCTACAGACCTTGTTGAAAAACAGCACTGACAATTGCTTTGTGTTTGGATACAAGGTAAAGGTTAAAAAGTAGTTAACCGATGAAAAAAGGAGTCAGCTTCTGGGATTTCCCCCTACTTGGTATCTCTTGCTGACTGGTAGTGAGCACAAAAGTGTATATAGATCATTTCAACTGCTGACATTGGTGTCATCAACATTCAGGCTGCCCTTTCCACTATAAACTTTGGCAAATTCCATCAGGGCTAATGCTAACTTTAAAAGGCAAAGGCTGGCAAACGGCAAAGCTATTTCCTGGTGTTTTGAATTGTGGATAGAGAAGTACAATATCCCACATTCATAAAGCAGTTTTTGAAATCGTAGCAATGTTAGTCTGTCCGAGCACATCAGAAAGCAGGGATGAGCAGGGCACCATGGGAAGGCACTGGACAGGAAATGGTAGGGGTGCCTATTTAGGGTTTGGGGGGTATCCCATACATTGCTATTGGCGCCCCAGGGTGCTAGAGGCGAGGGCAGGGTGGGACAAAGCCCGATTGCCTGATATACCAGTATGCGCCTGTCAGAGAGTAGATCAGTGATGGCAAACCATGGCACTCCAGGTGTTCTTGGACTTCAATTCCCAGAAGCCCAAGTCAGCACCCCTGCTGATCAGGGCTTTTGGGAATTGAAGTTGAAGAACAGCTGGAGTGCCAAGGTTTGCCATCACTGGAGTAGATGCTGCATTTTAATGTTAGCTTTCATAGACCAAGTCCATGAAAGGTCTGATGAAGTGGACTTGATCCATGAAAACTAACATTAAAATACAGCAGTTATTCAATTCAATTTATTCAATTTGTATGCTGCCCACTCAGCTTACGCCGACTCAAGGCGGCTCACAGTGATCACAGAATAAAACAACAATATAACAGATAAACCTAAAAACAAATACAAAACCGTTATAAAAACATAAAAAACACTAACATCATACAACATTAAAACCACCCACCCCATAAAAGAGTGCTAGAAAGCGAGAGGGGAGGTTTCTGCTGATCTATACCAGCCAACCAGTGGGGGTCATCCTTCCCTCAGTGCCCCACACTTGCCCAGCCTGCCATGTTTTAAGTTCTTTCCTGAAGGGCAGCATTTCCATCTGGAGACGTAACTCTGCTGGCAGGAGGGTCCAAAGAGCTGGTGCAGACACAGAGAAGGTCCACCTTCTTGTGCTAGAGAGGCAAGCCCCTCTAGTTGACGGTACAATTAGAGACGAACAGACATTCTTAGGGAGACGCGGTCCATTAGATATCCTGGCCCACTACCATGTAGGGCTTTAATGGTCATCCCCAGTACCTTGAATTGCACCTGGAGGCAAACTAGTAATTGCACCTGGAGGCAAACTCCCGGAGCAGTGGCGAGGCGCGGGCATAATACCTGCATCCCATCACCAAGTTACTCTTTAAGGTGCCACAACATTTTTTTGTCTTTTTGTTTTGTTTTGTTTACTCTCTGAAATTAATAAAGCAGTCTTTTTTAAAAGAAGAATCGAGTGTTGTCTTGTCAGCTTGGAGTCTCTTCTATGCAGTTTGTGCATATTGTTGAATGCAGTTAATGTAAAATGCCTGTTTTAAAGTCAGTCATATTTTTAGCCTGAAGCGTGGAGGGTTTATTCTCTAAAGGGAGATCCAGAAATTCAAAATGCAAATTTAGCATTGTTCTTGAAAAAAACCTGCCACCAATAATACTTTAAAATGTATGCATATGTCTGCTTTGAATTTCCTACATTGGTAATTTGAATACAAAACCTTACTTACCTAAAGGGTTCTTTAAAATATATATTTTAATGCCTTCCTCAAATTAGCAATACTCAAAGTAAAAGTCATTTTTACTATGCAGTCCTGTACTTATCTACTCAATGTGACCTACTCCTAGCAAGCTATTTTGGTGTATGCAAACCAAGACACGGGACACAGCCTCGGGCTGGGTTAACTCAGGTTTATTGCATCGTGGACAGAGGGAACATGAGGTAATGGCGGATCGATAGCTCTTTATATACAGCAGTAATACATTTGAACGTGGTGCCATGGTAGCCCATTGGCTACTGTCTGCGTGACGTCATTGCAGGTCACGCCCTTCTTGTCCAGGTGTAGGTAGTGGCGGGAAAACTTCCCGCGCTGTTGCCTTTGATGAGTTCGGACCAAGAGAGCTTGGACGCTCGCTGCTGCCAGCTGGTGGTCATTAGCTCGCGTCCTATTACAGGGCTTATATGATACAGCTGAAGGTTACATTGTTGCTATAGGCAAGGTTACATTGACTCAGATACATTGCAATCCATGTGTACAGTAAAACCATCAGAACACAACATCCCTCCCCCCTAGGACGAGACAAAGTCTCGAGCCCGCCTTAACACACTCCCCCCCCCTTATGAGACAAAGTCTCTCAGCCAAGATGGCTTATTTCGAACACGCTGGGGTCTCGGTGCGGGCTGCCTCTCCCTGGGATTGCTACCTTCTCTTTGTCCCCTGGTCTCCTGTCCTGCAATATGAGAGGGAGACTCGTTAGTGACTTTCCGCGGCTCCGCGGCGCTGTTGGGAGATGTGCTCTTTCTTAGGGAGGAACCGGGGGCACTGGGGGCTAACGAAAAACCCCTCTTCTCGCTTGGATGGGTGGGGGAACACTCCTGAAAACCCCCCCGGCTCGCCAAATCAAAATCAAAATCACTATCGGGGGCAGCGGTCGCGAACTCCTCACCCCCTTCCCCGGCCCCTGCTAGAGCTGGCGTATCAAAGGGATACGAGTCGGGGCCGCTGCTTCTGCTTCCTTCCCCCCATGCTTGGGACTGTTGTCCACTGCTGTCTCCCCCTTGGGTTAAGCGGGTGGGGGAGAACCCTAACGCTGAATCCTGTTGCTGAGCTCCACTGACTGGCCCAATCACTCGGTGCCTCAGTTGATCTGCGTGCCTCCTCCAGAGGAGGCCGGTGTTCGTCTCGACCCGGTACGACACTGGCCCCGTCTGTTCTACAACCGTCCCTGGTACCCAGGCTGGCCCTGCGCTGGAATAGTTCCTGCAGTGAACAGGGTCACCGGCAGCGAAACCTTTCGAGACTGCCAACCCCACGTTTTTTCCCTTATCCTCGACTCTCGTTGGGTCTAGCCTGGACAGGAGCGTGGTCAGTTTTCGCCGCATCAAGAGCTCTGCCGGCGAGTAGCCGGATGCCAAAGGGGTCAC
Source organism: Bradypodion pumilum (assembly GCA_035047305.1). Taxonomy (NCBI): domain Eukaryota; kingdom Metazoa; phylum Chordata; class Lepidosauria; order Squamata; family Chamaeleonidae; genus Bradypodion; species Bradypodion pumilum. Next base: position 172,593,452 of record JAWDJD010000001.1, on the reverse strand, counting down.
CCTATACGCTAAGAGGAATTGGCACACTTGGTGATTCAGGTCCCCCGGGCCCATGCGCCGCAGCGCCTCCTTTGTTGTACGCACCAACCGTTCCACTTGGCCATTCGTGGCCGGGTGAAACGGTGCGGACGTGATATGCCGAATGGCGTTTGTCTCCATGAATGCCCCGAACTCAGCGGAGGTGAAACAACTAGCGTTATCGCTGACTAAAGTGTCGGGTAAACCGAACGTGGAAAAGACTCTCCGTAGCCGGCTAATTGTCGTGGCGGAGGACGTGCTTTTTACCGGGATAACCTCCAGCCACTTGGAGAACGCATCCACGACTAGGAGAAACATGGTTCCTCGGAATGGGCCAGCGAAATCTACGTGCACCCTGGACCATGGTCCCCGTGCTGTGTCCCATTCCCTATGTGGAAGACGGGCCGCCTCAGGGCGGGACCCCTGGCAAGCCTCGCAAGTGCCAACCATGTGCTCAATATCCGTGTCCAGCTGCGGCCACCAGAAGTAACTCCGGGCCAGCGCCTTTGAACGAACTATGCCCGGGTGGCTGACGTGCAGCAGTTCGAGCACCCTCGTCCGCAGGGGCGCAGGGACCACCACCCGTTGGCCCCACAGAAGGCACCCCCTCTCCAGGGACAACTCTAGCTTTTTCCTAAAGAACGGGTCGAACTCCGTACTCGGGGACGAACCCGGCCACCCCTTTTGCACCCATGAGCAAACCTTCGCCAGTGTCCTGTCCTTGCCTGTCGCCCTAGCAATGTCGGCTGGCACTATTGGGGGAGCGTCTAAAACCTCAATTAGCAACACCTGGCGGTCCTTTTCTGCTCTCGCCTTTTGGGCGTCCGACAATGGCAAAGGGGATCTCGAAAGCGCATCAGCATGGCTGATCTCCTTTCCGGGCCTGTACTCCAACTCATGTTGGTACGCGTTGAGGAAAATAGCCCATCGCAGCATTCTCGGGGACAGGATCTGCGGCGTTGGTTTGTGTGCCGTGAAAATCCCTAACAGCGGTTTGTGATCGGTCACGATTTTGAACGGGCGGCCATACAAAAATCGTGAAATTTTTTGGTCCCCGATACGATTGCTAATGCTTCCCTGTCGGTTTGTGCGTAATTTCGCTCCGCTTGGGACAGGGACCTTGAGTAAAACGCTACCGGGGCCTCCCTTCCGTCCTCCAACACGTGGCAAAGCACCGCCCCCACCCCCACCGGGGATGCATCACACACTAGGACCACAGGCCGTTTGGGGTCGAAATGCGTCAGGATTGCCTCAGATGTTAGGAGTTGCTTTAGCTCCTTGAACGCCCTCTCGTGCTCGTCACCCCACATCCACGGCTCCTCCTTTTTCAGCAACCGATGGAGCGGTTCGGCCACGGACGCCTTCCGCGGGAGGAATGTATGGTAAAAATTTAGGAGCCCCAGGAAAGATTGCAGCTCGGTCTTGGATGTGGGGCGAGGGGCCTTTTTAATGGCTGCTACCTTGGATTTAGACGGCTTAATCCCCTCGGGTGTGATTCGGAACCCTAAAAACTCGACCTCTGTTTCGAAAAAAACACATTTATCCTTCCTCAATCTCAGCCCCGCCTTCTCGAACACGGTCAGTACCTTGTCCAACCTTTTCGCTAGTTCAGCCTCACTCCCCCCTGTTATCAACACGTCATCAAAATAAGGCAACACCCCCTCCAGGCCCTTTAGGAGGCGTTCCACGAGCGATTGAAAAAGACCGGGTGCCGAGTTCACGCCGAACTGTAACCGCGACACCTGGAACGCTCCCTTATGTGTAACTATCGTTTGTGCCGCGGCCGTGGCGGGGGTCACAGGAAGTTGCTGATAGGCTTGTGCCAAATCGAGCTTAGCGAAACACTTTCCCCCATTTAGCCTGGCCAAAAGGTGGCTTATCACTGGCACCGGGTATGCATTAGGGCGGATCGCCTTGTTAATTGTACACTTATAATCTGCGCAAATGCGCACCTCCCCGTTAGCCTTTAGAGCCGTTACAATTGGAGTTTCCCACTCCGCGGAATCAACAGGAATAAGAATCCCCTGGCCCACCAGTTTGTCCAATTCCGCCTCTATCTTGTCCTTGAGTGCAAACGGCACCCTGCGTGGTTTGAGTCTTATCGGGCGGACCTCCGGGTCTATGTCGAAAGCTACAGGGGGTCCCTTGAACTTTCCGAGTCCTTTCTCAAAAACGGCGGGATGCGCATCGCAAACCGCTTGTATTGGGTCTCCCCCCACGGTATGGACCCCCCCTATGAACAACCCTAAGGGCTGAAACCACTGTGTTCCCAGGAGGCTACAGCTTCCCCCTTTCAGGACAACTAGGGGCAGTTCCGCAGAATGTCTCTTAAAATTGACCCGAAACTTCCCAACCCCCAATACCGGAATGTTGTTTCCCTGTACGTCCCGTAGTGTGGACCTCAACGCTTTAAGCTTTGGCCGCACGTGGGGGTCGATTTTCAGGAACTCTTTCTGGGGAATTATGGAGAAGGAGGACCCCGAGTCAATTTCCATCTTAATAGGGGCCCCTTGTACTAATACCTCAACGAAGTAATGGGACTGTCCCGCGGACACGCTGAACACTGAGGCGTCGTCCTCGCTGCTGTCCGAGACGCGGCCCACGCCGTCCTGCTTCCTCGTGGTCTGGGCGCCATCTTTGGGCCTTGCTGGACGGTCCGGCCTGGCCGCGCGGTCTTGTGATTGCCTCCGGCCCTCTTTCCGCTTTCTGCACGCCTTGGCGATGTGCCCCCGACGGCCGCAGGTGTAACACTCGGCCTTCCTGAACGGGCATCTCGCGCGCTCGTGGGCCGCTCCGCAACCCTCGCAGCGTCGACCGCCCTTCCGGACCTTCTGGACCTCCTCGCCGTCGCTGCCTTCCGTAGACGACTTTGAGGCCCGCCGAGTCGCGTGCACCGACTGTCCGGCCTTCCCGTGCACCGAATTTTCCGCCTTGCCGGCTTTAGGACGCCACTCACGCCACTGATGCATCTCGTCCACTCCGGCATTCGTGGACTCTGCGGCTTCCGCGGCCTCTATGACTTCGGCCAGCGTGGGTGGCGGCTCCTTATTCATCAAGCTGCGCTGCACCTCCTTGTCTTTCAGGCCACATAACACGCCGTCCCTGAGGATCATCTCCAGGATGTCGCCCCATTTACAGGGGGCGGCGGCTATCCTCATGGCGGCCACGAATGCCTCAACCGACTCGTCTGGCGCTTGGACTCGCCTCCAAAACGCGCTCCGAGCGGGAAACATTGCCCTCGAGGGGCAGAACCGCTCTCGCAGCAGCTTCATGATTTCGCTCGCCTTAAAGTCGCTCACCTTCTTCGGAGCGATTATGCCCACCAGCGTCCGCTTGGTTTCCATCCCGAGCATTCTGGTGAGGATGGCCCTCTTCCTCTCCTCGTCGTCTTGTTTGACTCTGAGTTCCACCAGTGCCGCCTGGAAGTCCATCTCAAGCAGCTCCCAGTCCTGCGGTTTGGTGATGTTGAACCCGCTCTGAGCCCTGGCTGTTCCGTGGGGATCCATGATCCCACCTTCGTCGCCAATTTGGTGTATGCAAACCAAGACACGGGACACAGCCTCGGGCTGGGTTAACTCAGGTTTATTGCATCGTGGACAGAGGGAACATGAGGTAATGGCGGATCGATAGCTCTTTATATACAGCAGTAATACATTTGAACGTGGTGCCATGGTAGCCCATTGGCTACTGTCTGCGTGACGTCATTGCAGGTCACGCCCTTCTTGTCCAGGTGTAGGTAGTGGCGGGAAAACTTCCCGCGCTGTTGCCTTTGATGAGTTCGGACCAAGAGAGCTTGGACGCTCGCTGCTGCCAGCTGGTGGTCATTAGCTCGCGTCCTATTACAGGGCTTATATGATACAGCTGAAGGTTACATTGTTGCTATAGGCAAGGTTACATTGACTCAGATACATTGCAATCCATGTGTACAGTAAAACCATCAGAACACAACAGCTATAGAACAATTTCTTAATGTATTCTGACAGCAATGATACTTAGGGGCCAAACAGTCCTATTAAATGGAAGTAGTTTAGCTTACATTTAGAATGCTTTCCCTAAATATTTGAACTTACTTGTTTTTTAAATTACCTATATGTATCTTTGCAGTCTCGTCAGGTTATTCTGCTATGGTAATAGAGTAGACCATTCTGCCAGCAACTCCATGCTAATCTGACAACCCTGAAGACTAATGGCCTTGGGTGGCAAAGTCCACAGGGAAGGGTGATGGTTCCGAAAGTGGATTAAGTCCCACTTGAATCCATCTTAATGGAGGGCAGCAGCTTCATAAATACTGGCCTGAGGCTGATGAGGACTTTGTGTGCCTAAATGGCTCAGGACCAGAAATGACTTGTGGAACTGGATAAGTGGTATGGGTGCCATGCTGCGATGAGTAAGGTAAATGGAAGTCCACTGCATTATATTCCCAGGACAATCTTCATGGCTGATCACCATGATTATAGTCAATACTTGGAATTGAATATGGCACAAGAAGAAGGAGGAGGAGGCATGTATCTTGGAAACTAACTTCTAGTTAGCAGAAATGGATTGTTCATTTCCTCTTAAATGGGTATTATTTTTTGGCATAATAAAAACTCAGAATATTTGTGGATATTTAACATTTCACAATTAATTGGTGCCCTTTTTGCAGGGGGAATGATGGATAGTGGGAAAGGAAACATCTAAAACTCTTATAAATGCACTATCTACATTAGGACTAATGCCAAATTGGAAAGGTCCTGAGAAAAGTAATTCTTATTGGGGCTCCTCCCAGGGGTGTGCAGGGCACCATGGGAAGGCACTGGACAGGGAGTGGGGAGGGGCCTATTTGGGGGTTGGGTTGAGGGGAATCCCATACAGTGCTATTGGCATCCCAGGGCACCAGAGGCAAGGGTGGGGTGGGACAAAGCTTGAAAAAGCCACTGGCAGCGCTCCGGAGCTGCCCACACAATCTTTGGCCCCCTCCTCTGGCCCAGCTGGTCAGGGGAGGTTTGGTGTTCAAGAACCAAGACAATAGAGGCAGCCATAGTCTGGCTTAACACATCTTTATTGCATGAAGTACAGAACGAACATGTGGTAATGGCAGAGGTACAGCTCTTTTTATACAGTCACTATACATTTGAATGTGGTTACACGGTAGCCCATTGATGCCATCCTGAGACACACCCTTCTTGTCCAGGTTTATCTGTGTTGGGAAGGTTTCCTGCGGTCGGGGTGATTGGGGAATATGAACCATGTGAGCTGGATGCTCACTGCTACCATCACTGGTAGCAGTTCACATTATTATGCAGCTGGATACAATGTCTCAATGCAAGTTATGATAAGTATGCATTTCCTGTAGACCCGGTTACATTCATCTTTAAAGGCACAAGTATCAAGTTACATTCCATACCATACACAACAGGAGGTGAGAGGAGCCCAGCTGAGCCTCGTTCCATGGCGGGGCTTGAAAAAGCCACTGCCAGCACTCCGGAGCCGCCCGCACCATCTTCGGCCCCCTCCTCTGGCCCAGCTGGTCAGGGGAGGTGAGAGGAGCCCAGCTGAGCCTTGTCTCCATGGTGGGGCTTGAAAAAGCCACCGCCAGCACTCTGGAGCCGCCCACGCCATCTTCGGGCCCCTCCTCTGGCCCAGCCAGTCAGGGGAGGTAAGAGGAGCCCAGCTGAGCCTCGTCTCCATGGCGGGGCTTGAAAAAGCCGCCGCCAGTGCTCCGGAGCCGCCTGCACCATCTTTGGCCCCCTCCTTTGGCCCAGCCGGTCAGGGGAGGGGAAAAGAGTCCAGCTGAGCCTCGTCTTTGCCACAAGGCTTGAATCCGTGCAGAAGCCATGGAAGGGACATTTCTTTTCCTCAGCCGGACTGGTTTTTTCCCTTGGCCCCATTATGGACTTGTGAGTCAGGGGCACCATTAATTGATGTTTTTCGTATTTAATATTGTATTTTTCTTGATTTGCAATTTTGTAACTCGATGATATTATTGTATTATTATTGTATTATTGACTGTATTGAGTTATATTTATTTGTGTTACTGTATTATTGTGATTGTGTACACCGCTTTGAGTCACCCGCTGGGTCGAGTAAAGCGGTATAGAAATTAAACATGAAATAAAATGAAAAAAGCCCAATTGCCCTGGCTGGCCTTGGGAATGGGAGGCACAGATGACAGATGTCACCTGTAGCTGAGTCTATTTTTATCTTTATTATCCCGAGCCTCCCTCCCTTCCTGGTCTTAAGGTCCGTAATATAGTGTAAGGTTGGAGGACTGTGGTCCTTCTCCTCTCCTTATTCCTGTTGCACTTGTGGTGGTGTGGTGGGGGGGAACCTATAGTGCTCTGGTGTTATGTTATATTTATGCTGATTGTTACTTTAAACTGCACGTTTATATGAACTTGTATATGTTACTTTGATTTTGTTGGTGTGGGGAAACTTTGGTAGGACTACTGTGTTATATTGTATTCATATTAATAGTGATGTTAAGATTTATGATTGTGATGTGATATTTTGTATTATGTGATTTGCACCACTTATTTTATTTATTTTTGCCTTGATTATTGTATTTATGATGTATTTTTACTTAATTGCTCTATTTTTGTTACTGTTTCTCAGGGTTTTTTTGATATTCTGTTGATATGCTGATTTTCATATGAATTGTGTTTATTGCATTTTTTGAATTGATTGTATGATATGTATTGTACTTTTCTGAGGCTATTGATTTTTTATTTTTTATTATTGATATTCTGTATGGTTTTCTATATTTTGGTTTTGTTATATTGTATCTTTGATTATGTTGGAAGCCACCCTGAGTTGGCCTACAAGCTGAGTAGGGTGGGATACAAATTAAAAATCAAATCGAATCGAATAACAGCATGCACCTGGCTCCTCCTACATTAGTAAGCTGGCAGGTTTACTCAGTGGGTACAATGAGTTTGCAACTCTTCAGTAAATGGCAGGTGCTTGAGCTGCCACTTTAATTTTCCCAAAATAGTTGTAATGTAGGATTGTGGTGGGGCATTGTGGAAAATTAAAATGGAGGTCTTTAGATTGAGATATCCAGTGAAGGAGACCCCATTTTGGTATCTGTGCAAGGACATCACCTGTTGAATAGAATTGTATCTCACATTTCTCTTTGTCTTTGGCACTGCAGTGGCTCCGTGGTTAAGAAGCTCACCTTGTTAGCTGGAAGGTCTGCAGGTCAGCAGTTCAAGACCTGAATACTGCATGATGGAATGAGTGCCCGTTTGTTGTGTTCTGTAAAGCAGTGCCTTTAACAATGTACCTTTGCCATGTGTTATCAATGTAACCTTTCTGTGTGCAACATTATAACCATCACCTGTATCAATGTATGCTTAATAAGGGGACGCGAGCTAGTGACCACCAGAGGGCAGTAGCGAGCGTCCAGCTCTAATGGATCAAAGCCACCTGGATCAGCAGCGCGGGAAGATTCCCCGTGACCTCCTCACCTGGTCAAGAAGGGTGTGACCTCCTACGACGTCACGCAGGCAGCAACCAATAGTCTGTCAACGAGCCACATTCAAATGTATAGCCAGCTGTATATATTGAGCTACCCATCCGCCATTACCACATGTTCCTCCGGATCATCATGCAATAAACCTGTGTTAAGCCAACCCTTCGGCTGTTTGTTGTCTTTGGTCCCTTACACTAAATTGGCGACGAAGGTGGGATGGCAGCCCACGGGACCAAGACATGCGCCGGTTTCGAAATCAAGAAACCGGGCGACTGGGAGATCTTCGAGATGGACTTCCAGGCCGCACTGATCGAGTCCGAAGTCACGGAAGAGGCGAAGAAAAGGGCCATCTTCACCAGAATGCTCGGACAAGAAACAAAAAGGACCTTGGTGGACCTGATTGCACCGAGGAAGGTGAGCGAATTCAAGGCCAAGGAACTCATGCAGTTGCTGCGTGAGCACGTCCGGCCCGCCACGGCGATGTTTCCCACTCGGAGTGCGTTTTGGAGGCGAGTCCAAGCGCCCGGGGAGACGGTCGCCGCGTTCGTGGCGGCCCTGCGGCTGGCGGCCGGCCCGTGCAAATGGGAGAACGTCGAAATCACCCTCCGAGACTGTGTGCTGTGCGACCTGAACGACGCCGAGACCCAGCGCACATTAATGAACCAAGAGCCGCCTCCCACGCTGCAGGAGGTTGTTAGAGCGGCCCAGGCCGCAGAAGCTACGAAGGCAGGGGTCCAAGAACTCCAGGACTGGCGGCCAAAGTCAAGCAAAGCAGAGGCTCCGGTACATGCGGCCCGGCGAACTTCGAGGTCGTCTACAGAGAGCAGCGACGACGAGGACGTACAGAGGGTCCGGAAGGAGAGCTGGCATTGCGACGGCTGTGGCGCGGCCCACGACCGCGTGAAATGCCCTTTCCGGAAGGCCGAGTGCCACAACTGCGGCCGCCGCGGGCACATCGCCAAGGTGTGCAGGAAGAAGCGCGAGTCCCAGAGGAGCTCCCCAGACCGTTCCGCGGGACGAGACCACCCAGCGAAACCCAAAGACGGCGCCCAGGCCACGCGGAAGCAGGACGGCGTGGGCCGCATCGCCGACGGCAGCGAGGACGACGCCCCAGTGTTCAGCGTGTCTACGGGACACCCCCGCTACTTTGTTGAGGTACTAGTCCAAGGGGTGCCCATTAGGATGGAAATTGACTCGGGGTCCTCATATTCAATAATTTCCCAGAGGGAATTTTTCGGAATTGCCCCCCAAAAGCGGCCCAAGCTCAAAGCATTGAGGGCCACGCTACGGGACGTGCAAGGGAACAGTATTCCAGTGTTGGGGGTTGGAGAATTTCAGGTCAAATTCAAGGAGCACGCCGTGTCCCTTCCCCTGGTCATGCTCAAGGGAGGAAATTGCAGCCTCCTCGGGACTTAATGGTTCCAGCCCCTGGGGTTGTTCATTGGGGGGGTGCATGCCGTGGGGATGCACGCTGTTGGAACTGATCCAATTCAGGAGGTGTGCGAGGCGCACCCCGAAGTCTTCAAAAAGGGACTGGGGAAATTCAAGGGGCCCCCAGTGACTTTCGACCTGGACCCGGAGGTCCGCCCTGTTCGCCTAAAACCACGCCGGGTGCCGTTCGCACTCAAGGACAAGATAGAGGCGGAACTGGACAAATTGGTGGGTCAGGGGATTCTTGTGCCTGTAGATTCTGCGGAGTGGGAAACTCCAATTGTAACTGCTCTAAAGTCCAATGGGGAGGTCCGCATATGCGCCGACTACAAGTGCACCATCAACAAGGCGATCCGCCCGAATGCATATCCGGTGCCGGTAGTCAGCCATCTGCTGGCCAGGTTACACGGGGGGAAATGTTTCGCTAAGCTCGACTTAGCACAGGCCTACCAGCAGCTCACGGTGTCTCCTGCCGCAGCTGCTGCACAGACCATAGTCACCCATAAGGGGGCGTTCCAGGTGACGCGCCTCCAATTCGGCGTGAATTCGGCGCCAGGAATTTTCCAGTCACTCGTGGAACGCCTCCTGAAGGGACTGGAGGGGGTGTTGCCTTATTTTGATGACGTGTTAATAACAGGGGGGAGTCGGGCTGAATTGGCCAAGAGGTTGGGGAAGGTCCTGACGATATTCGAAAAGGCGGGGCTGAGGTTGCGAAAGGACAAATGCGTCTTCTTCGCAACCGAGGTTGAATTCCTAGGGTTTTGTGTGACTCCTGAGGGAATAAAACCATCCAAGTCTAAGGTGGCAGCCATCAAGAAAGCCCCCCGCCCCACCTCCAAGCCCGAGTTGCAGTCGTTCCTAGGGCTGCTCAACTTTTACCACTCCTTCCTTCCCTGGAAGGCAGCGGTGGCTGAACCGCTACACAGGCTGCTTAAGAAAGACCAGGCATGGAAGTGGGGCGATGACCAAGAAAGGGCATTTAGTGAGCTGAAAAGCCTCCTGGCGTCCGACGCCATACTGACCCACTTCGACCCCAAACGCCCAGTAGTTCTGATCTGTGATGCATCTCCAGTGGGGGTGGGGGCAGTGCTGTGCCACGTGCTGGAGAACGGAAGGGAGGCCCCGATAGCATTTTACTCCAGGTCCCTGTCCCAAACGGAGAGAAACTACGCGCAGACGGACAGGGAGGCATTAGCGATAGTCTCGGGGACGAAAAAATTTCACGATTTTCTGTATGGCCGCCCCTTCACCATCGTGACGGACCACAAGCCCCTGCTAGGCATTTTTACCGCGGATAAGCCCACCCCTCAAATACTGTCCCCAAGGATGCTCAGGTGGGCCATTTTTCTCAACGCGTATCAGCACGCGTTGGTCTACCGGCCCGGGAAAGAGATCAGCCATGCGGACGCCCTATCTAGGTCTCCCCTTCCCCTAACGCCCAGCCAGGTGAGCATGGGGGAGCGGGACCATCAGGTTCTCATGATAGAGGTGCTGGATTCGCCCCCCGTAGTGCCCGCCGACATTGCCAAAGCGACAGAGAAAGACAAAACATTAGCGACAGTAAGCTCCTGGCTACAGAAAGGGTGGCCCGCATCCTCCCCAGCGGAGGAGTTCGCTCCATTTTTCAGGAAAAAGCTAGAACTGTCCCTAGAGAGGGGATGTCTCTTGTGGGGGCAGCGGGTGGTGATTCCCACTTCCCTTCGGCGCGGGTGCTCAAACTGCTTCATGTCAGCCACCCCGGCATCGTGCGATCCAAGGCGCTGGCCCGGAGCTACTTCTGGTGGCCCCAGCTAGACGCCGACATTGAGCACATGGTCGGCACTTGTGAAAGTTGCCAATGCTCCAGACCGGAGGAGGCCCGCCTTCCCCGCAGGGAATGGGACGCGGCTAAGGGGCCGTGGTCCTGGGTGCACATTGATTTCGCGGGCCCGTTCAGAGGCACCCTGTTCCTCCTTGTAGTGGACGCTTTCTCCAAATGGTTGGAGGTTATCCCAGTCACGAGCACCTCCTCGGCCCAGACAATTAGACATTTGCGGAGGCTCTTTTCCACGTTCGGCATACCCGACACGTTAATTAGTGACAACGCTAGTTGTTTCACGTCCTCCGAGTTCAAGGCATTCATGGAAATTAACGCAGTTCGGCATATCACCTCCGCCCCTTTTCACCCGGCCACCAACGGCCAAGTAGAGCGCCTCGTCCGCACCACGAAGGACGCGTTGCGGCGCATGGGCCCAGGGGATTTGAACCTACAAGTGTGTCAGTTTCTGCTAGGGTACAGGGTGACCCCGTTGGCGTCAGGATACTCCCCCGCAGAGCTCTTAATGCGCAGGAAGCTGACCACCATCCTTACTAGGCTGGACCTCACGAGGGTAGAGGACAAGGGGAGGAACATTGGGCTGGAGGCTACGAAGAGTTTCACTGTAGGCGCCCCCGTGCATTGCAGGAATTACGCCAGCACGGGCCCAGCCTGGGTTCCGGGCGTAGTGGTAGAGCAGACCGGCCCCGTGTCGTACCGCGTGGAAACCAGCACAGGGCTCCTGTGGAGGCGGCACGTGGACCAGCTCCGACGCAGGGTCTCCGATGGGCAGGGCACTGATCAGGCAGGAAATAAGTCAGCGTTAGGGTTCTCCCCCACCCGTTCAGCCCAAGGGGGAGGAAAGGGGGACCGTGGGCCCCCACCAAGGGGGGAGGAGGATATCCTCGTAGATACCCTGGGGGATCTTTCCGGGGAGGAGGAACCCGACCCCATACATATCTCGCGGAAAGTCCCCACAGATGCGGGTACCCCTACCAAGTTAGATTTTGATTTCCAAAACCGGGGGGGGTTTTCGGAGTGGTCCCCCACCCGTCCAAGCGAGAAGAGGGGTTTTTCGTTAGCCCCAACGGCCCCCGGTCTCCCCACAATGGAGTTTTTCCCTTCCCCTAAGACCGCCAGACAGCGGCAAGCCACTAACGAGTCTCCCTCTCCCATTTCAGGACAAGGGACCAGGGAACAAAGAAGCAATAACGCCCCCGGGGGGGGCAGCCCTCTTCACGGCCCACACGCACACACAACAAGCCATCTTGGCTGAGAGACTTCGTCTCATCCTAGGGGGGAGGGATGTTGTGTTCTGTAAAGCAGTGCCTTTAACAATGTACCTTTGCCATGTGTTATCAATGTAACCTTTCTGTGTGCAACATTATAACCATCACCTGTATCAATGTATGCTTAATAAGGGGACGCGAGCTAGTGACCACCAGAGGGCAGTAGCGAGCGTCCAGCTCTAATGGATCAAAGCCACCTGGATCAGCAGCGCGGGAAGATTCCCCGCCACCTCCTCACCTGGTCAAGAAGGGCGTGACCTCCTACGACGTCACGCAGGCAGCAACCAATAGTCTGTCAACGAGCCACATTCAAATGTATAGCCAGCTGTATATATTGAGCTACCCATCCGCCATTACCACATGTTCCTCCGGATCATCATGCAATAAACCTGTGTTAAGCCAACCCTTCGGCTGTTTGTTGTCTTTGGTCCCTTACACTAAACCGTTTCTGTCCCAGCATCTGCCAACCTAGCAGTTGAAAAGCAAGAAATTGCAAGTAGATAAATAGGGACTACTTGCGGACATGGAAGGATTTTTGCTGACGGAACTCCACTCAGGGGACATCTCATTCAGAGGTCCCCTGAGTGGAGTTCCTCCAGCAAAAATCTTTTCAACCCAAAAAGCACTTTTGTGTGCCTCTGACACGATAAAAAAATATATCTTCACTTGAAGCCATATTTTTATCTGAACTTTATTCTTTTTTGGGATGTTTTGCTTCTGTATCCATGATTCAAAATATAAAACATATCCCTCAAACTTACCCTTCCCTACATGATGTATCCTTTGTTATCCATTCACATTTGTGAAAGCCCACCTATAAATATGGAATCATTAATTGAAATCACACAGTCCAAAATGATATGATTCTAAATGTGATCATCAGGGGGTGAGAATAAAAGAATGAAAAGGGGGAAACTTTAAAAAGAAATGAAGGAATAAAGGAATTTTAAAGTGAAAAACTGCCCAGAGGAGATATGAAGAAAAGCCAGCTTTCCTCCTGGGGGAGCTTGTTGAATTTCTGCCTATTTAAATTGGAGAGAGAAAGTAGATATTGTTAAATATTGCCTGGTCCTATAAGTGCAGTTTTAAAAAGGCTGATTCTGCTTTATTAAAAAGACTATTGAATATTTATACAACTACTAGATGCCTTTGCTGAAAATAAGGAAGGCACCTAAGGTAATGAATATATATTTGAACATATATTTTAAGATTAAAAAGTCAGATGTTTCAAAATTTATTTTAGTGCTATCTTTTCTGCTTGATAAAGTTGCCGGTGTATGCATGTTGGTAAATGAAGTCCTTACTTTTGGGATATCATAACATTCATGCTCTATGACCAAACATAACCAAAGTTGGCACAATGGGCGCACGATGGTGGGGACTCTCGCCAGCATGCGTTTTGCCGGCCCTGACCTTAGATACGGGCACCCCGGGCCAAGCGGCGGGGCAGAGCCAAGCAGCCCTTAAAGGGAGCTCTGTGCACTCCCGCCAGCCTCTGCAAGTTCAGCTGGGCCATGGCGCATCTGCCCTCCACCCCCTCCCTAGGTGACAGTGTGACAATTTTTGATTGCTCAGGGGCCAGATGGGAATTTTTGCTTGAACCTGCATTGGCCCTTGGTTCTTGTAGTTTTTGCCCATCCCACACTGTTGCTGATGGTTGAGTTACAGGGTTTGTTGTGGTTTTGTTTACAGGTCACTTTGACGGTTAGCACTGGTAAGGACAAATCTGATGACCCCTAGGAACATGGCAGGTACACATTTGGTTGGCCACCAGAAGCACAAGGTGGAGGGAAAGTCGGGCTGGCCAATCAAATGCGGACCACGAACAAGGTAATGTGAAGTTCGGAGACTTGCAAAACCTTTTATAGTTCACCGGATTTTCGTCAGAAGCTGGAGTTAACAAGTATCACTTCTGACTGGGGTCAATAATTTGTTTAATGAAGTAAACAAATTGATACAATGTAGGAAATTAAGATCAAGAAATGACAACTAGTCCTTACCAGTGCTATTCTGGCCCATTTGCCTTAACACAGTTAATTAAAGTTACAAGTTAATAAAGTGGCCCAGTTTTTAAACCAATACAAGTGTCCGCCTCTTTATTTGGGGGTGGGTCTGGCAATGCAGCATCAAACTGTCTATGTGCACTTTGCCAAATTTAGTACAGATTAAAAGCCCCGTTTCAAAATTATAATGTTTTGTTTGAGGTGCCTCCATTTTTAGAAGAGTATTGTTCAACATTTTGACTGCCATTCTCTAGACATTCTCTTTTTCTAACATTTTGAGGCTATAATTTTATAATTGTGAATTTTTGCCTGTTTAAAGGCATTTTTCAAAGGTCAAAATTGCAACAAACAAACAACAACAATTACAGGCACTGTAGAAGAGATTTTTTAAAAAAATAAAAAACACTTGATACTTATCCTCTTTAAAAGTACAACGTTGAATTCATACAGCATCGCCTATTTCCTTGAAAATAGTTGCCTCATACAAAGTCACTGCAACTTTGTATGAGGCATTGGGGGTTTTCCCAGGCTGCATTGTGCCTGGGCAGTGTAAAAGGCAGGACACATGAGTGCATTGCTCTTTTGGGTTTTGCACGAGGTGAAGAGTGTTTAGTAATGGTTTTGAGCGTGATTTTGGATTTTTTGAATTTTTTTGACAGAATTTTTGGAAGCATTCCTGGGATTTTTGCATCATTCTTCAGGTTCTTGGACAATCAGAGTTGTTTGACATGTTTTTGTAATGTATTTAGCCTTTAGGCAATGATTTCTTAAAGTTCTGTCAGTTTCCTGTCTGTTTCCTTGACTTTGCCCTGAAGTCTGTGCTGTTACAGTACAATGTATCTCTATGGAAATGACGTTGTACGAGGCATCATGGCAAGGATTTGGACATTGTAAGAGGCATCGCGGCTAGGATTTTGCATGCCTCATACAAAGTCCAAATCCGTATAAAGTCCAAACTTGTGGAACCAAGTTTGGATGTTGTATGAGGTATCACTATACATAAGTTTGTTGCTTAGCTCATTCTATAACCGTCTATTGACTGAAAAAGGTCCAGGAAGGAGTAACATTTTAATTTTAAGTAATCATAGCTTGTGAACCCCTTGCTAAAATGTCTCCAAATGTGGTGCAGAGCAAGAGCAGACAGTTTGCTATATCAGTGTCAACTTTGGAAAGGAAGAACATGCTTACGACATTTAGTGTTGCCTACTATTTTCAATGAGGCTTGGCTCAAGTGGCTGAGACACTGACTGGGAGGTGAAAGGTCAGCAGTTTGATTCCCGAGTACTGCAGGATGGAATGAGCTCCCGTCTTTGTCCCAGCTTCTGCCAACCCAGTAGTTTGAAAGCAAGAAATTGCAAGTAGATAAACAGGGACCACTTAGGTGGGAAGGTAACAGCATTCCATGCGCTCCGGTGTCTAGTCATGCCTGCCTGCCACTTGACGTCTGCAGAAGCAAACAGCGCTGGCTCTTTGGTTTTGAAACAAAGATGAGCAATGCACCCTAGAGTCGGATACGACTGGCTTTCGAGCAAGGGAAACCTTTACCTTTACCTTTATTCTAAGGTAAAGGGGCATAGGACTCCCATCTTAAACAAACACAGACCTGCACTGGCCAACTTTCCTCTTGGGAGACACTGACTTTTCTGCCAAATGCTTAAACCACTGAAAAAAGGCCTTTCTTCTTCCATGTAAACCTGAAAGTTCCTAACTGTCCTTAGTATCTGGTTTAAACAAAGTCAATTAGCAGAACTCCCATAATTCCCTGCACCACGCTGCTGACAAGTTCTAAGTATTATTGCCTGAAAACATAATTCCCCTCAAGCTGTGAAAATTACTAGGTTGGAGGGAAAATAGACAAAACATGTCATACTAGTACATGTTTTCAGGCCTCATACGTCAGTTTTAAGCTGTGAAATTGTACTCATGAAAGCACAAACCAGTGGTGAGGAGACCTTTGTCGATCTCTGTTTGATAATTAAAACTGAAATGTGTGAATTCACCACTCAAGTTTGCAAGTGGCATCATCAAGTGGTCATTTCCCCCCTCAGCGTCTTAACATTAGTGAAGTATGGAATGCTGTAAGAGTATAGACATTTAGTACATTATTGCCTACCACTGCACTTAATAGCAGCATCACTAAATTCCACTTGAAATATGTTATTTTTATAACAAACACATTATTACAGAGGCTTCTGTGTTGTGCCGCCAAGGCAACACCTTGCAAGCTTCATAGAAAATTATTTCTGAAAGGTAGTGATATTTGCCATAAGGCACACTTGTTACAGTTTTAGTCTAATTAACGTTCATTTTGATTAGGAAAATATGTGAAGAGAATGACCCTTGACATCCTCTGAACAGATATGAGCCTCAAGTCCACCAGCTCAGATCAAGGAAGAGCTTTATGGTAAGAATAAACATTCTTAAGAGTACACAAGGTGGAGAAAGGCACTCACTGGACAAGGAGCAACATTAAAGGAGGATATAGCTAATAACTCAACCTCCTCTATATCACTTGGAGAACCCTGCATAGGCTAAGAGTTGGAGTCCCTAAATGCAAGACCAACATGCTCAAGTGGGGGCTGCTGGTGGACAACAGCATGCTGTGTAAATGTGGAGAGATACAGAATCCGGCTCGTTTACTGGTCTGCCAATTACTGCCAGAAACATGCACCAGTGAGGAATTAAGTTTGGCCAACGACAAAGCCAAGAATGTAGCTTCATTTTTGGCAGTCCAGGGTTTGATCGGGACAGGAAAGAAGAAGAAATATGTTCTACCACATTTCTTTCCATCTAAAAAAATTCATGAAGAACATATTTCATGCAAAGTTGTATTATGCAAGCAATTCAGGAATGAAAATGAATTAAGTGAGTGAGGCAATGGCTGTGTGTTTCTAAATGCTTTGGTGTTTTTTAAATGGCAAAATCTGAGAAGGAAAATCCTGTTTCACTTCAAATGCACAAATATTTTAAGTATACTTTAGCCTACTGGGATATTGAGACATGAGAAGAGGAGCTGTTGAGGGGGAAGAGACGGCTTTTACATCTGCGATGCCCCACCCTCACCCCCGGGACTCTTGCCCACCCAAAGCTTGGGTGGGCAGCAGAGGAGTTGTTGGGGGGGGAAGAGGTGGCTTTTACATCTGTGCCACCCCCACGCCCAGGACTTTCGCCCACCCAAGGCCTGGGTGGGCAGAAGAGGAGCCATTGAGGGGGAAGAGGCGGCTTTTACATCTGCGCTGCCCCCCCGGGACTCTCACCCTCCCAAGGCCTGGGGGGGCAGAAGAGGAGCTGTTGAGGGGGAAGAGGCAGCTTTTACATCTGTGCTACCCCACCCCCCGGGACTCTTGCCCACCCAAGGCCTGGGTGGGCAGAAGAGGAGCCGTTGGGGCCCTGTGTATATCTTATGACATGTAAACCGCCTTGAGTCGCCCCAGGAGAGAGAGAGGGAGAACTAACTAACAAAGATAGGAAGCTTATGGAGCAGACAGAAGGGAAGAAGCAAGACTTTCTTTATAGTTGAGAGATGGGAAGAAACTAGTCAATTAGTGCTGGAAAATAAACAGTCACCTTATCCAAGACAAGACCCTCCCAATTACACCCACTGCCAAGAACATGTGAAATTGTTAAAACTTAAACAAGGTTATTATCCAAAAATAACTTTTCGAAATTTTGTTCAAGGTGTTGTAGGAATGCATCTCCCATCCCTCTTAGCTAACATTCCCAAAAACAAAGAATATTGAGAGCTGCAGTCTAACAGCATCTGGAGAGCCACACATTTTCCCCTACCTCTTCTTTGTGTAATTTGTGAGGAATGCAGTGAAATCAGGTAAGGATCCTTGCAGTGAGACCAATAGGGTTCCCATTGCAGCTGTGTTTTCATTGCCTGAAAAGAATTGGAGAAGCTTTGGACTAGATGTGTAGCATAGTCAATTCAAATCAATACCTGAGAGAGACACCCTTCTGTGGTAGAGGAGAAGTGGTACAATGCATAATTCCAGGTCAACACTTTGTACAGACAATTAAGGGCTGTTGGGTAGCAGAGCAAGAAATGACTGTCCAGTTAATGGATTTATCTCACAGAACTGGGAAAGACCTCTGCCTATACAAGGTATACCGGACACAGGGTCAAATCATGTGTTAAAAGGAATGTGCAATTCCTTTTCTTACAGTGTCTCCTCTCCAGGCAAGCCAGTCTTTGAAAGCAATTACCTGATAAATGAGACATGGAAAAGAAGCCACACTTATCTCCCAATTAAAAAAGTAACTTAATTTCTAATTAAAGCAAGCTTACTTTAGAATAAATGGAAGATCTTATGTTTCTTAAGGGAACTCTGCTTTACCAACCCTTAAACTGGCTCCAAAACAATGTAACATGCTTTCCTCTTTTAAAAACAATGGGCAATGCCTAATTTAAGTACAGACTGCTTTCCAAGGAGATCACTGGTGGTGTTTTGCAATATTTTAGTGTATTTACATATATATAGGTTGAGCACAGGTGGAGACACAGCTTAGACAATTCAACAAACAACCAAAGTCCCCTGCATTCACATCTGATTTCTAAACTATGACTCCAGCACCATAAGCTTACAGAGTCCAAGCTCATTACTTTTTCTTTTCACCTTTCTGATTCACAGTGCAATTGTATTATCCTTTTTTTACACAGACACCTAGATCAACTAGGATGGGAAAAGATACTTGCTAGAAGATCATTTCCTGAGAAGGATCAAGCAATCTCCATAACAAATGGACCTTGGCTAGGAATATTAAGCCAGTCTCAGGTAAGATGTCTGGCTCACATTGCCCATACTTTCAATCTTAACAATAATACTTCTTTTTCAGAAAAAGTGTGATTTCTCTAAATGCAGGTAGAGCTACCTAAGGGTCAAACTAAAAGCTATGGAGGTTTTATATTTCCTGATATTAGCATATTTATCTTATAGGAACAGGACTTCTTTACAGTTGCATGCTTGTGCCATCAGACAGCAAATTAAGGCCATGCAAATCTTCCCATGAGCACTTGCATGACAAAGCACAGTGGGGAAAAAGATAAGGACGTGGAAAGGCACACGCTAACGATACACATACATGTTTCACCAATTAAGGGAGCACTGCTTTTAAACACAAAAACTAAGAATCATGTTCAAAATTTAGTATTCAGATTTCTTGAAACAAAAGCATTTCTAGCTCATCTCTCTGCCTTCCATTTTCTTCTCTGCTCAGAGCCACCATCTCAAAAATAGGGACAAGTATATTCGTATATTTGATTGCATTATCTCTGTCTCTTCTGCATGAATAGCATTATAGGTTCAGCTGTTTCAGGAGTAATCTATTCCTGCTGCATTTTAATGTATCCCTAAAACACTGGGAGGAAATCCTCTTCAACTAAATTCTTTTATTTTTTGTCCTTCAGAGGTTACTCAAAGATAAGATGAAACTAGAACTTTAGCACTATTGGAAATAACTTAGTTCCTATATAATTAAAGAATGCAGATATTCTCTAATGGGATGGTTAATTTATCAAATACATAAGCCACATAGGCTGAAATCTTGTTCACAGTTATACAAATGACATAATTTTTAGAAGTGAATTGCCATAACTTAAGAAATCTCTGTAAATGTTATCTGTTGAATGTGAAGTCACAATTATGCAACAGATAATGTCAATGGAGATTTCCTAATTTACGACAATTTGGTTCTAAAAGTTATGAAGCAGCCGCATTTTGAATAACAAGATTTCAACTATAATACAGTAGAACCCCGCATAACGAAAAAACTCCGTTCTACGGAGCTCTTCGCTATGAGTTTTTTCCTTATGCGGTTCTCTATGGGAGATATCCCACATAATGGGGAAAAAAGTTCGTTAACCGGGGTTCCCATTGAGCGGGTATACCCTGGTTACCAAAACCCCCGAATAATGATTTTTTTTCATTATGCAGGGTATCGCCCTTGCATAACGAATGCTTTGTTATACAATTTTTTTGCTATGCGATGCGTTCAGTATGCAAGATAACACTGTACTAATCTGAGTACCCAGTGTGGTGTATTGGATAGAATGATGGAGTACAACTCTGGAAACCAGGGTTCAATTCCCCACTCAGACATGAAAAACCATTGGAGTAATGGAACTGGTAAAACTGCTCCTTAAATATCTCAGAAGAAATTTTTGAAGTGGTAGCCATGTTAGTCTGTGCAAGTATATCAGAGAGTAAACAAAACGAAAAAGACAAAAAAGATGTCACATATCAGTCACATATCTTGGGTAAAAGCCCATCAGAGCTAAGTAAAGTCCCAGACCTCCATCTTATAATTGATATTAAAAGGAGATAAGAGCATTCAGCTTTGTCTTAATTTGGTTTACGAAGATGTTTGATTTCTTCACTGTTATCCATGCAGTGGCATTTAATAAAAGAGGAGGAGAAGGAAAAGGAGGTCACCTTTGGCTCAGGATCTCCTGCCTTATTGCAGTCTAAATACTAATGGTGAGAAGGTAATTAAGGGCTAGAGAAAGAGGGAAGACTTGATATTCAGTTTCCTTCCTTCCTGTCTTCATCCCTCCCTTAGAAATAATTTTTTTGTCTCTACCACAGATTAGCATTATTTTGCTAATATAGTGAAAGCACTAATATAATTACTTTTCATCTACTATTATCATCAATAAGAGTAATATACTTTCGCAGTAATGCAATTAGAGTGAACGTCATGAATAAGAAATCTGGTAATGTAATGAAAAGAGCTTTTGGGAAACATTGTTCCTGCTTTATAGCTTTGTTGTGTGTTTCAAGGACTATTTTAATTTCTCTCCTGAGACCACTGTGGAATGGCAATGAGAAGAGCCATGCTACTACATGGAAGGGGGATTTCTTTTCTCTTCCTGTATCGCAAGAAGGGTAATACTAGCTCTGTGACTGACAAAGAAAATGTTTGTTACTCTATATGGCACAAGTGCTAGCCTTCCACATGTTGAAAAAGCATCAGGTAAAAGGATGCTAACAAACACTGGAAGTGTTCATCTATTATTTGAGATATTTTCCTTTGAATTTTATGTGCCTTCTTTCTTAGCTAATTGGAATGATCCAAACCTATCCTATATGTCCAGAGTTGCCATAATTCTCTCCCACAAATCAGAGACAGAAGTATACTTTTTAAAAATGTGTTGTTTGTTAACCGCCCAGCGTAGGGAAGACTTCCCAGATGGGCAGGATACAAGTGGAATAAAATAAATAAATAAATAAATATGGGTGGGTTGTCTACAAAACAGCCTTCACCCTAATAATCCCAGCTACTGCTGTGCCACTGGTGAGAGCCAAGTTCAGTCTAATCACACATACACACACTCACCTCCAGGCATGCACTCACTGGAAGCAAGGTGCAGGCAAGACCGAGGTGCAGGCGGCTCTCTCCAGCTTGTTGGCCGGCATGTTTCTTTACCTTCTCTTCCTCTTCGGGCGTTGCTTTCCCCTCCCAACCGGCAGGGCCGCGGCCAAGTGAATGATCTTCACATGGGTCATGAAATGTCAAGATCTGAGGCAGCTCTGGTATTTGCAGGTTCCCCAGAGGCAGCTTTACTGCTTGCAGGGTGGACTCTCACCTTGCTGGAGTTACTTGGCCCCATCTAAGAGGTTCTGGACCACCACAAGCTTCACTTGGAGGCCCTGGGAGGCTAGACTTCCCTAGAAGCTGTATGAATAATGCAGGTCATTGGATTTGCTCTTGCCTGGTTCTGGCCTTTGAAGATTTTTTTTGCCTTGGTTCCTATCTTAGAAGATCTCCTGCCTTGGTTCCTGCTTCTGTACTTGTTCCCAGTTCCTGTGGACTGTTGTCATGCCTTGCCTGGATCTTTGCTCTTTGAACCCTGTCCTCTTCTTGCTCCAGCCACCAAAGATACTAAGCCTCTTCTGTTCTCTCAATTGCCTGACTTCTAGCTCACTTGGACAATGCTTTCGTTGTCTGCACTAATCCTGTATCAATCTCTATCTAGATTTTGGACTTGGACTCTGGATTGTGATAAGTTTACTGTTTAGTCTGTGTCCTGGTGTTTGTGTTAAATGCCTATTGACCACATCTTGGGCTCTGTAGCACTGTTCATTAAAATGTGACCCTTGTTGTCATAGTTGTATCTGCTCATTGTGGGCCTAGAGAAATGACACATGATTGGCAGGAGAGCATTAAATCAAGCATAGGTTAGTGATATAGCTTGGAAATTTGCTTTTTGAGAGTAATTCTTTCTTTAACTCTTTCTAAAGCCTTTGAAATGTGGTGTTGGAGGAGAGTCATGAGAGTCCCCTGGACAGCAAAGAGAACAAATAGGTCAATTTTAGAAGAAATCAACCCTGATTGCTCATTGAAAGGGCAAATAGTAAAGATGAAGCTTAAGTACTTTGGCCATCAAATGAGAAGGGAGGATTCACTTGAGAAGGCATTGATGCTGGGAAAGGTGGAGGGCAAAAGAAGAAGGGGGCGGCGAAAGATGAGATGGCTAGATGGTATTGTAGACACAATGGGTACAGAGCTAGGCGGGCTGAGGAGGATGGTGGAGGACAGAGGTGCCTGGAGGGCAATGGTCCATAGGGTCGCAAAGGGTCAGAATCGACTGTGTGACTGAACAACAACAACAACAACAAAGCCTCTTTAAAAACAAGTTCTAAAATCCAAACTGGGGTGATATTATTCATAGACCAGATCACGAACAAGAGAAGGTGCTAACAAGAAAAGGAATTCAAGATGGATTTGAGTTTCTAAAAAGGGAAATTCTGAAGGCAAAAGTACGAACAGTTCCAATAAAGGGGCGGGGAGGGGGGGAAGGAACATAGCATAAAAGACCGATGTGGCTTCACAAAAAGCTCAGAGGCCCTAAACATAAAAAAGGACACATATGCAAAATTAAAAGAAGGCCTGGCTATAAATGAAGAGTACAGACAAATAGCAAGGGTAAAAGCTGAGAATGAGCTAAGGTTAACAAAAGATTGAAAAAGAAATCCAAACATTCTTCAGATACATACCTGTCAAGTTTTGGATTTTGGAAATAAGGGAAATTTCCCAGCAAATAAGGGATACTTGACAGCTATGTTTATCCTGTGCTGCACTCCAATGGCAGCAATAGGGCTTTGCAGTCTAATTAATAAGGGATGACGGCAGGAAAGAGGGTAAAATAAGGGTTTTTCCTGGCCAATAAGGGATACTTGACAGCTATGTTCAGATATAAGCATAGAAAAAGACAAAGAAAAGAAGCAGTAGCTTACCTACTCAACAGGGATGAGAAAATGGTAACAGGTGACAAAGAAAAGGCAGAAGTGCTCAATTCCTAATTCAACTCAATATTCTCCCAAAAGACATCTTATGACCCTCTAGATCAGTGATGGCTAACCTTGGCATGTCAGCTGTTCTTGGACTTCAATTCCCAGAAGGCCAAGTCAGCATTCTTGCTGATTAGGGCTTCTGGGAATTGAAGTTCCAGAATAGCTGGAGTGCCAAAGGTTAGCCATCTCTGCTCTAGACAAATTTAAAGACCAAAGGAAGGAGATAGAATTGTAACTTGAGATTGATAAATAGTAAGGGAATACCTTATGGCTTTAAAGGAGTTCAAATACCTAGGACCTGATGAATTGCATCCAAGGATATTGAAGGATCTGGCTGAAGGGATCCAGTAGACAATTTTCTTAAAATCATGGAAGACAGGTGAAGAGCCAAGTGAGTAGAAGAAGGTTAATGCTGTCCAGATTTTCAAAAAGGAGGAACCAGAGAACTACAGACTTGTCAATTATGGAATAGATTATAAAACAGTCACTCTGCAAGCACCCTGAAAATAATACAGTAATAACTAGAAGCAAATATGGATTTGTCAAGAAAGGTGGCAAGAGCAACAACAGTGGAGGACCATATTGCAACTTCAGGTCTGGATAGAAGATGAATCCAGGAAATCAAAACCTGATCCTCATGATTTCATATGACTTTTATATGGGACCCTTGCCAAACCACCATCAAACTATAGATACTATCTCTGCCCATAGACTACACCACAGAAATCATGGCTCTTCCAATGCATGTCTTTGCAGTAAAGTAAAAACAAGGATCCCTGACATGGATCCTCATGATTTCTACATTGAATCTTTCTCAAATCACAATCATATCATAGATGCCATTTGTGACCACAGAGTACAACACCGGAATCATGGAACATCTGGTGCATGAATTTGTAGTAGCATAAAACATAGAACATCTGGTGCATGGATTTGCAGTGGGACAAAAACATGGATCCTCGGGGATCCATATTATTTTTCCATGGGAAGCCATGCATGGTCTGTGGGAATACTGTAGACAGGACTTCTGATTTGACAGATTTGGGGATGAGCCAAAGTCAGAATCATATGGCTTTATGAGGATCCATGCCTCAGATGCATATATTTGCACCATTGCAAAGCCATAGACAGAAAGATCCATGATTACTGGGTGTAGTCTGTGGGCAGAGATAGAATCTATAGTTTGATGGTGGCTTGGCAAGAGTCTTTGGTCTGATGGTGGCTTAATCAGGATTTGGTTTCAAAAAAAAAAAATATCATACGAAATCATGAAGATTCCTGCCTCAGATTCAGGGATCCTGACTCTTTCCAGGATTTGAGTAAATAATGCATCAAAGTGATTTACCATTACCTTCTTCTGGGGGTGCCATGTGACTGTGCAGCTCACCCATGTCCACAATGGCTGCCTCTTCTTCTGGCAGACATAGTAGGGAACTCAACTCCCAGTCAACCCACTGAGCTATATTAGGCAGTCTACAAATAGAAAACATTGTCCCTTCATCACACATGGCAATGTAGTACTGGAAATAACAGAAAAGATTTTAAAAAGTTAGAAACCTTTTCATTCAGCATCTGAATGGCAACTAGAACTAAGGCATGAAAGAAAGCTTTTGCTGGAACACAGTAAGACTAGCAACCCCAAATATTTGCTAGAGAGTAGGGAGGCTCACCTTTTAGACTAATACCTGTCTCAAACAATGGCTTTCAACTCTTTTTGTAAACTTTTGGAAAAACAAACAGAAATTGAGGAGTGGACCAATCTGAGTAAAAGAAGTTCATTCTCAGTTTAGCAAAAAGGAGAATTGACAGAGGTTTATAGCAATTATTCTTCAGACAAAGATATATCTTATTAAGAATTTAAAGCTGTATTTGCCCATTTTAAACTGAGTTTTGATTTCTTCAGGGGGAAAAGCCCCCTTCAACCCTATATGGGTACATCATTTACAGTTTAAAATTCAGTAATCCACTTGAGAAATGGGTTTCTGGGGAGATTGAATTAATGCTGATGCCAAAGAGAAATTGACATCTCTGATGATTTTGGATGAGTTTTTTTTTTTATTTCAGCTTCCCAGAGAGACAAAACTGTTCATGAAAGATAAAATTCCCAAATCTATGACACAAGAAGTGAAGTTTGCTGATCAGTTAATTTTATATACTGAAGTGGAACACAAACTCTCTGAGGAAAACTGTATCTAAAGCAGTTTTCAATATGGTGAAAACAAAAGAACTTGGGAGGAAATACAGGGGTTACTGGTTGAGTGGGGAAGAATTTCAGAGATAGTGAGCCATCTATAGTTACATATACACTGTTTTTATTTTCACAGTTAGCATATTTTAATACAAGATGGTATTACTCTTTTAAATGAAGAAGTGCCTGAAAAATGTAAACAATCTTCTTTAAGTGCCGTATCTGATTCCGAATATTGGCTCTCCTCATGGCGATTGTCCTGGTCTTCTATTGCCTTCTGCATCACAGCATGACACCAGTGCCACTGATACAGTTCCACAAGTCACTTTCTGGTTCTGAGACATTTTGGTACACAAAGTCCTCATCAGCCCCAGGTCAGTATTGACAAAGCTGCCGCCCTCCATCAAAATGGATTCAAGTGGGATTTAATCCACTTGGGGACCATAACCCTTCCCTATGAACTTTGCCACCCAAGGTCATGGGGCCTCAGGATTGTCATGTTAGTTAACTGCTGTCTGATGTTCAGCATTGAGTTGCTGGCAGTATTGTCTACTCTATTACCATAGCAGGATAACCTGGCCAGATTGTACATTTTTTTAAACAAAAGCAACAAAATGTTTTATAAAAGTGCAATATGTGGGCACAGAGTTAGATAACAGTGGAACTTTGCAGCTCAGAAACAGTCATTGAACCTCTTTATAACCTTCAATTTTCTGATGCATTGACACAGCATGCATGAGCTTGCAACTAGAATAAGACCCACTGAAGCAAAGAAATATTGATGGTTGTGAAGATCCTTTTTTGGAAGGGATATGATTTTGTTTTTAATGTTTGGGGGGATTGAATGTCTTGTCTGGATGATGTAGTTTTTATTTATTTTTACGTTCATGTGTTGTTGATGGTATGTTAATAAAAATTTAAATAGAAAAAGAAAGAAAGAAAGAAACAGTCATCGAACCTCTTTATAACCTTTAATTTTCTGGTGCATTGACACAGCATGCATGAGCTTACAACTAGAATAAGACCCACTGAAGCAAAGAAATTTACAGAGGAACTTGCTAAATCCCTACTAATTCAAGAGGCTGGTTCCAGTGCATATTACTATGCCAGGTAAAATAATTTCAGCCATTGTTTTAGAAGTTAATAGTAAATAGTAATAGTACATGACAGCATTAAAAAGCACATAACAATTATCAATGTAAGTTCTAGCTTCTGTAATTCTTTGCTGTTGCATTCCTCACAATGGGACACAACTCTTAAATGTTCTGAAGTGCTTTGCTTGGGATAAGGGGCTTTTCTTTCACACGCATGGAATGGCTAGACCAGTGATGGTGAACCTTTTAGGGATCAAGTGCCTAAGGAGGAAGAGGAGGCACACTGGCAAGCACCATGAGTGCCCACACATCCATGTGATGTCACCAGCATGCCTCCGGCAAAATCACGTGGGTGGGTGTGCACGCTGCTCAAGGCGTGCAAGCAACACCACATGTGTACCTCCCCCCTGTGGGTGCTCCCTACTCCCCTGCAGGGCCTCCCCACCTCTTGAGCATTCTCCACATGCCTGAGGGGCCTCCCCGCCCCCTGGATTGTTCCCCACCACCATGGGGCCTACCCACTCCCCTCTCAGAAGGAGAGCTCCTTCCCCATGGTGGCAGTTTGATAGATCTGTAAACAAAGGCAAAGTTGTTTCCAATTCAAGATCAACCCATGCTCAGATATTTTCCATTACAATGGGATAACTTATAGAAATATATTGTTCCTAGGCAAATCCATTTCTCTCCTAGATATTTAAAGGATTGCAAGTAAGCTCAAGGGGAAGAGTAAAGGCTGAAGGGGTAAGCAGATAATGTCATAGTCTTCCCTCCTTAGAAAGTCTTGGGACTTTGACCTTGCAAGCCCTGCCTCTGCAATGGCATTGGATATGGAACAATACCTCTGTTTCTGGTCATGGGGTCTATTTGAATGATGATTTCAAGGTATCAGAGTCAGGGCTATTCCAGCTCATGCAGGCCTGAGTAATTTCCTCCCAACCCTGAAATGAAGAGGCAGCACGCAGAGAAACTTGGTATAGACCTGGACCATATTTTATTGAAATTTGATTAAAACCCCTGACCTGCGAAGGCACCAGAGCAGGTAGATTCCTCTTCACCTCTGTAGCCCAGACAGGCAAATCTTCAGCCCCTGTGCCGTGCCCCGCCAGCTACTGTGAAAGCCAGCTGAGTTGGGAAGACATAACTGCGATGGTTTCCAACTCAGCTCCCAAGACCGTAGATTGGTCATATCACAGCACTGTCCCATGGTATCCATTGAAGGCCTACTGATTCACCTGATTCATGTTGAGAGAGGCTGTACAGCGAGCAGGTGTTGTGTATAGAATGTAACTGCTGCATTATACCTTTAAGATGAGTGTAACTACTTCAGGAAAGAATGTATCCTTAAGCAATCTGTAATAGAACACAATGTATCTCAGCTGCATAAGAATGCGAGCTTGCTACCAGAGATGGCAGCAGTGAGCATTCGGCTCACATGGTACACATTCCCCAACTACCCAAGCCGCGGGAACTATTCCCACCACATATACACCTGGTGAAGAAGGTGTGACCCCAAATGACATCACACCGACCTTAACCAATAGGCTACCATGGTTCCACATTCAAATGTATAGTCACTGTATAAAAGGAGCTATATCACCGCATTGTCATCACAAATGTTTTTAATCTGCTACAAATTTTCTAGAGATCTACCAGTATATCTTCATCTGCCTTTTCTCTACCTCTGCTAAAAATGGGCAGCCAGTTCTCATCTGAGTACAAAGACGAGGCATTAATGGGCTGCTTTGCTGTGGATTCAAGTTCATTGCACTGATTAATTACACAATTCACATTGGGCAGCATCTAGCATTTTATACATAGTCTGCTGAAGCAAAAGATGTAAATATTATCCTCATAATAACTTTGATGCTTATTTTCTCCCCTGAATGATTTAACATGTGAAATAGTTGTGGGGGAAATAACATAGGAGATATTCTTTTTGTCATATATATTTGGAAGAAGCCCTGTCATATCAAGATGTTGTAGGTACAAGGTTAACAGAAAGCACATTTTAAATCTTTTTCCCCCATTTTACTATATTTGTATGCAAATATGCAATTTATATTTACTTCATTTTGTAATTTCCATTTTTATGTCAGACAATGTTGCGTTTATTTCTCTTTTAACATATTTTAGAACATTTATATTCAGAGTGTTTCCTTTCCAAAGACAAGCCCTGCACATCAATCAGTTTTACACCTAGGTACAGCTCATAAGGAAGGAACACCTTGCAAACACATTGCATGCTCCATCTGATACCTTCCATATCCACTTTTTCTTAACACAGATCTTAAAAAGTAAGTTCACTTATGGGGATTGCTGGATTTTGAAAAATGTGTTGGACTAAAAGAAACAGGTAAAGGTAAAGTTCTCCCTTGCTTGAAAGCCAATCATGGAAATCATGAAAGCCACTCTAAGGTGTGGTGCTCTTCTCCGTTTACAGCCAAAGAGCCAGTTCTGTTTGCATCTGCAGACATTTCTGTGGTCATGTGGAAGGCATGTCTAGACTTCAAAAGCACTGGAACACTGTTACCTTTCCTGTTGAAGTAGTACCTATTTATCTACTTGCAATTTCTTGCTTTTGAACTGCTTGGTTGGCAGGAGCTGGGACAGATGACAGACACTCACTCCATTCAGGCCTCAAACAGCGGACCTGCCATTCATCTGGTCATCAGGCTCAGTACTTTAAACACTAAGCCACCACAGCCCTAAAAAGATAGACAGTCACACCCCAATGCAACTACATTCATTGTGAAATCTACTGTTTTCATTATTTTCTGTCCAACCCAAAATGGCAAAACTGAAGTGTCATATATTAGATAAAATCCATCCATATTGCTACATCTGTATCCTTCAAATAGCTGTGTTCTGATAGCTATCAGAAGCAATAACCTAACTCTAAACAGTCTAGTATTAATTATGTACATTCCTATAAAGCACTAGTACTTTGTTTTGTTTGTGTGGAGGCAAAGCACTATCAATACCACATTTGTGGCTCAGTTAATATATGTTAATAATTATTATGTGCCATCAAGTTTCTTCTAAATTATAGCGACCCTTTCCAGGGTATTCTAGGTATGAAGTTCAGACATGGTTTACATTCCCTTCTCCTGAGGGCACCCTTAGACTGTGTATCTTTGTACATGACTAAACAGTGAGGAATCAAACTCCCAACCTCTGGCTCTTCATCCAGTTGCCTAACTCACTTAGTTACAAATGAATCCCCAAATAAAATAGTTCCCATGCAAGTAGCCCGCTATAGGGCTACTACTTTTCATGGCTAGGCTACAACAATTGCCCCCTGTGAAGCACCCTTTTCTAGTGTCATCAGATGCACAACTGTCCCACTGTGTGATCAAACCCTAAATTACTTTTGTGGAGATTAGTGAGTATGAGAAATATAAAATAGGTTCTTTAGGGATGGGCAAATCTGATTTTATTTTTCCCCATGTCTGAATTTTGCAAATGTTGATAAATTCTGCTTTAAAAAACAGAACAAAAAGAATTGTAATCCATTTCAAGGAAACAGCCAACTCTGTTAGCCCCTTCCCCCATTTGGATTTTATGAACATCAGCATATTCTGATTAAAAAACAAGTTGAAACAAAGTTCATTATTCCATTTTTGTGAGTTATTTCTAGGAAATTTGCTGCTCTCCTCAGTTCATATTTTCTTTCCTCCAAACAGCTTCAGCATAGGTTTGCTATTTTCTGGGAGATTTTATCTCATCTTAAATTTAATTTAAGATGAGATAAAATCATACTTTAATTTAAATATGTTTTGGAATATGTGGAGGTATAGATTTAATTTTGGATTAATATGAAAATGCATATATGCATGTGCTTGTGTGTATTACCGTGCCACAAAGCAGGGTAAATTTACCATATGACAAGTCCATATATGACCATGAAAACAGGTCTATTGGGACATCTAGTCCAGCACTCTATTTCTTAAATTGACCACCCAGAAGTGGACAAGTAAACTATGAAGGAAATTGCTCATTCCAGCTTCTGTGCCCATACCACAGCTATTCAATACCAACTGTTTCTGAGCCTCTATATTTCATATCTCTGAATCTTGACATGTATAATGCATCAGAGTGAGTTGGCTGCATCAGGCAGCAGATACTAGCAGGATGCAGTGTCCACCATTAATTCTGTGCTCAACCCAGGTATTTCTCTTTCTTCAGGACAAAGCTGTGTGTGCCACACAAACTATCCTGCACCCTGTAAACTAGTCTTCTACCTCAGTGTGGAAGAGAATCCCACAGCCAGTCTTCTGTCACCCAGAGGCAGCAGTGAAACAAATTTCTGGTTGTGGAATGGAGGGGCACCTTAGATAGAAAAATATGTAGAGCCAGCCCTTATATTCTGTATTGTCACTATTTGTTATAAAGTAATTATCTGTGCCTATCTGTCTCTTTAAAAGAAACAGTATACCTCCAAACACTCTGTCTTTCTCATATATAGTCTCCATAACCCAATTTTCTGAAGAACCTCAATAAGGTAGGAGAGTAGAACACAGATCTATATTGTTGAACTTGTTATTCGTAACTAATTACTTCTGATCTTTATCTTCAAAACACCTCTTACTAGATCAATTTCCATTAGTACAGTATCTAAAAGCTTTTTCACATGAATAACAACATTCCCGCTAGCCATGGTTTGAACACTAACACACTTACAAAATTATATTTTAAATCCTAACACATCCTTCTGCCTCAGGTTATTTTTGTGATATGCAGTTCCCTGGATGCCAAACAAATTGCATGGGTTTATCATTAAGTCACCCCTGTGCAATTCTAGATTTCTCTACTCAGAAACAAATCCCACTGAGTTCCATGGTACTTACTCTTTGCTAAGTGGATATAGATTCAGATCCTTTTTTAAAAAATAATTTTATTTAAATCTACACATTACATAATAACAAAAACAAACACATCAGCTTAATAGAGGACATTCACCATGTGCTATTTACATTGCCATATGGGACAGAGTTACTTAATTCTTATATGATTCCTTTCCAAAAGGAATGCTGATCCGGCATTGGCTTCTGACCTTGATCCTTATGCAGTATATAGTCTATAAAACATCTCCAAGTGTCCTGAAATTTATTTTCTTTTATTAGTCCTTTTCTTAAATTTAGTTCCCAGGTGAGTTTATCGTTTAAAGCAATAGTCCATAACTCATTGTACCATTCGTCAATTCTTGGAGTGACATCATTCTTCCATTGCCGCGCTATACAGTGTCTGGCACCTGATAACATGACTGCCATTAATTCCCTTTTACTATATTCCACCTTATCAACATCCATTAGTAATACTATAACTGCGTCCAATTTAACCTTTACATTCAACATTTTCCCAATTTCATACTCTACACTCGTCCAGAATGGCTTCAACTTCTTACACCCCCACCACATATGCTCATACGTTCCTATATCCTCCTTACACCTCCAACATATATTTAATTTTGTCTTGTCAATTAAATGTAATCGCACAGGGGTCATATACCATTTCCATAATAACTTGTGGTTATGCTCCTTAATCCTTACTGATAACGTTTTCATGATTCTTCTTTTCCACTTTCTATTCCAACATTCATCTGTGATTTTAACATTTAAATCTTGTTCCCATATTCCTCTTAATGCTTTTTGGGATTCGTTAGAACCATCCAATACTTTATATAATTTACTAACTAATCCTTTAATTTCTATTTGACCATTTCTTAACTTATATACTAGCTCCTCAAACTTTGTCATGTTCCTGTCTAAGCCTATTTCTTCCCTGTATTTTTTAATCCAACTATTCAGTGTGGCAACTTGAAGCCAATTTAGTTTCAGATTCAGATCCTAAAATAAACTTTAATATGTTCCTCACAGAACATGAGGAAAGGCTCTGGAGCCCTTTGCAGGCGCACCCCCCAATAAAGGACTCAGACACTGGTAAAAGTGGATAACGGCATTGGGCCACATTTATTGATTCATGCCCTAGTCCGAATTATAAATTTCTATTGGTATTCAACCAATTATAATTCTTAAGGCAAGCAGGCCGAAGTAACACTGGTAAGGTTCCACCCAAAATTGCCAACGGCAATTGGTTACAATGTATCCATTTGTATCAATTTGTTTGTTGTCAACAAACAAATTGTTGACCGTAGTCAATAATCTAACTCGTGACCCCACCCTCTGACGCGTATCCGTAAAATAACGGGGTGATGCCTGCTGCCCAGCTCATGCCATCACCCCATTGCCTGGTTCGTCGTTGACCGGACAACGTTAACCAACTTGTGCCTGTCTAGTGTTGTCCAGTCAATTGCGAACCTGCCGGATACCTGTGGGTCATAAATGTTTACTTTACCAGTGCTACCCGCCCATGTGACCAAAGTCAACAGCAGAACAAGAAAAACCCCTATGTCAAACCATAGCAACAGTGTGGGATGGGCAAAAAAGCCAGGACCTGAAAGCCAATTGTAGGTCCCAGCCAAAAATTCCCAACCGGCCCCGAAGTGACCAAAATATCACACTGTTAACTAGGGAGGGGGTGGAGGGGAAAAACTTCTCCTCTCCGTCGCTTCACAAAATGGCAGCGCGGCTGCCTCGTGGCCACCCCTTTTAAAGGGTGCTGGCCACGCCCCCTAACTACCCGGATGTCCAAGTCCGGTGGGGGGGCCCGCAAAGAGCACGGCGGCCATTTTGGCGCCGCACTTGCATTGCAGGCGCACCCCCAATAAAGGACTCAGACACTGGTAAAAGTGGATAACGGCATTGGGCCACATTTATTGATTCATGCCCTAGTTCAAATTATAAATTTCTATTGGTATTCAACCAATTATAATTCTTAAGGCAAGCAGGCCGAAGTAACACTGGTAAGGTTCCACCCAAAATTGCCAACGGCAATTGGTTACAATGTATCCATTTGTATCAATTTGTTTGTTGTCAACAAACAAATTGTTGACCGTAGTCAATAATCTAACTAGTGACCCCACCCTCTGACGCGTATCCGTAAAATAACGGGGTGATGCCTGCTGCCCAGCTCATGCCATCACCCCATTGCCTGGTTCGTCGTTGACCGGACAACATTAACCAACTTGTGCCTGTCTAGTGTTGTCCAGTCAATTGCGAACCTGCCGGATACCTGTGGGTCATAAATGTTTACCTTACCAGTGCTACCCGCCACACGGGGAGGCTTCAATAAAGGCTCACCGCCCCCTCCCAGACCGTCAGCTCGGTCAACAGGCCTGCTCGCCAATCTCCTAACAAGAGGTCCATACCTCCCGGCGACAGATGGACCCCATCCCCTGTGTAAAGCTCGTAATTTTGGAGACCAATGGTGGGGTGTCGTATGACGTGCCCCCAACCCTTGTCCAGAAGGAACCGGGCAATAGCCCTGTTCACCAGGTGCCGAGCCCAGTCAAGGGCTTGGAGGTTAAACCCTCCCCTGTAAGCGTGCCGCGGTATCATGTCCGACCAAAGCAGGGTTGTGGCGGGCCACACATAATGCAGGTAGGACAGGTCACCGCAAATCGCATGCTTCAGCGATAGGCCCGTGACCTGTCCCAGATCATTACCCCCGAGGTGTATAATCAGGACATCAGGCGGGTCAGCATCCCTGATGGAGAAAAGGAATGGCAACAGTTCCCGCCATAACATTCCGCGCTTACCGTACCACCTGAGACTTGCGGATGCACCTAGTCCCAGTCGGGGTCCCCACTCTGTCGCCGCAGCAAACTGCGCTGCCCTGTACACATAGCTGTGGCCCACCAGCCATACTGTCACCGGTGTAAGACGACACCCAGGGTCTGTCAAGGAAAAAAGGAAACAGGGCAGTGACTTAACTGGTACTCACTGATGAAAAGGGGGAACATACAACTGAAAACATCGGTATCCCCACCGTCCCATGTTGCATATTTCAGCCCCAGAGTACCCGAATGCCGCTGCGGTGGAAGCCGCCCCTATCCTAAACGAATGGGTGCCGTAACGAGCCCCAGGGAGGCCAACACTGGCTAGTGCCTTACCGGTCACCTTCCAAAATTGAAATTTAGTAAGGGGAGACCCATCTTGGTGACAGAAAAACGGGCCAGGGTGCGTACCACGAATTGCAAGGAACTCCTGTAGGGCACCAACCGGACAGATGTCTATCATGGAACATCGTAGCAGTCTGACACCACTGCCTACACCGTGCTGATCAACCTTAGAGGAGCGTATCCTCAGCTGAGCCCAATCATTGGCAACATAGACATCTTCGAGTTCTAGTGCCCTACGACTCGCATCCGCCTTAGACAGTAGCACCAGCTCACTGATGCGGAGCGCTCCAAAAAAGGCCACCGTAGTAGCCGCGTGAAACAGGGTTGCCTCATACCTGTCGAAACACAGGTCATGCCAACCCCGTGCAAGTCGGGTAAGTACCCCTGGGGAAATAGGGTGGCGGTCGTCCGGGCTGCGCCCACGTTCCCGCGCCCACCCTTCCAAAACATGTCGTATGCGAAAATCATTTGTGCTGTCAGCAAAACCACCCACCTTGGCCATGAATGCCAGCGCTGACAGCCTGGATGCTATGGTGCGGGGGGGCTAAACCCTGGGCATGTAAGTAAACCATAAATTGGAGGACATGAGCTACTGGGATGGGCCAACTTTCCAGCAGCCGTGATTGGGCACAAAAGGCCCTGAACGAACTGAATGCATGGTTATACGCCTTACGCGTGCGGGGGGCGAGCGACATGCCAATCGCCCGGTTCACCTCTCCTTGCCAAGTGTCCATATCTCGTCCGGGAGCGGCGAGGGAAATTCCTCTGCGTCCGGGGCCAAGGCACGGAACCGGGGGATCTGGAGGTGGGACAAAGCGTCAGCAATATCGTTATTAATACCTGGAACATGTCTAGCCCTAAATAGCACATTGAGGCGTAGGCTGCGCAACACGAACTGGCGAACCAGTTCCATAACCCTTGGAGATTTAGACGTCTGTGAGTTGACAATGTGGACCACCGCCGCATTGTCACACCAGAAATGAACGACCGAATTGGCCCACTCCTCGCCCCATAGCATCAAAGCTCCCAGAATGGGGAAAAATTCCAGGTACGTGAGATCTCGCAAGCGATCCGTGCCCCACCAGTCTGGCGGCCATCTGCCGTAGGCCCACTTCCCTTTGCAGTAAATCCCATAACCCAGGGACCCTGATGCATCCGACTGAACCTGAAAACGAGGGGAAACCAAAAGGTCAGACCTCCAAAAGGACACCCCGTTGAATTCCCTCAGGAACTGGAGCCAAATGAGCATATCATCCCTCATGCCCTTGTTCAGTCGGACCCTATGGTGGGGCCTGGCCAAGCCAGTCATGGCATCGCACAAGCGTCGAGCAAATGCTCTGCCAGGTGCGACGACCCTGCAAGCAAAATTGAGGTGACCATGTAACACCTGTAGCTCCCGAAGGGACACCTTGCGTTTTGCCAGCAAGTCCAAAATGAGTGCAACGATCCGTGAAACCTTATCAGCAGGTAACCTGGATGCCTGCACAACCATGTCAATCTCAACCCCCAGGAATGTGAGTTTGGTTGAAGGGCCCTCGGTCTTTTCGGGCACTAAAGGGACACCAAGTTCCTTCATTAGCGTCTGAAATGTATTCAGGAGACGTGTGCACGTGTCACAGCCCTGTTCACCCCCGAATAAGAAATCATCAAGGTAGTGGGCTACAGACCGGGACCCTGACCTGCGAACAAAGGCCCATTGGAGGAAGGTGCTGAAGCGCTCAAATGCCGAGCATGAAATGGAGCAGCCAAAAGGCATGGCTTTGTCGAAATAAAATTCACCCCGGAACTTGAAACCCAGCAACTCAATGTCGCCCGGGTGCACTGGCAGGAGACGGAACGCGGACTTAATGTCACACTTAGCTAGTAGTGCACCCGGGCCACATGAGCGCACCATGCGCAGGGCCTGGTCAAAAGATGTATACCTGACCGAACAAAGGTCATCAGGGATAGCATCGTTGACCGAACGGTCAGCCGGGTAAGACAAGTGGTGTATCAAACGGAACTCCCCCAGCGACTTCTTGGGCACCAACCCCAAAGGGGAAACCTTGAGGTTGGGGAATGGCGGGAGAGGGAAAGGGCCAGCGACCCTGCCAGCAGCAACCTCCTTAGCAATGCTCATGGCAGCCACCTCCTCCCTTCCCCTGAGTGATAACAGGTTGGGTGCATCTTGAGGGGACCTGACCCCCGTGAAAGGAATGCGAAACCCCTGCTGGAAACCCTCAAGCAGGTAAACTGCGTCTGCCCTCCTCGGGTACATCATGAGCCAACGCTCCAACATGTCCACATTAATTGGGGAGGGGGCCTTTTGCCTGACCAGCTCCCTCTGCGGCAGTTCTGCCCGCTCCCTGTCCACCTCTACCTCTGCCCCGCAGTCCGCCCGCCTTGGGACACGCGGAGGCGGCATGGGGGCCAGCACAAGAGGGACACTCATGCCTGTATCAGCACTGCTTCCTGTTACACACACCATTGGCCGAGAAGCTCCAACACAGCAGGCGGGCTGGAACCCCCTGCCCCGCCACCTGGCGGGGTGCCTGGGCTGGAGCAGCTCGCTGGACCGCATGTCCACAATGGTACCTCTCCCCTGGCGCCGGGCGCGTGGGGGTCATGTACAGAAGCCACAGCTTCTGGCAGGGCTCATCCCACCTCATCTCTGGGTGTAGGGGCACTCTCATACGGAATTCCTCGTCGTAAGCCAACCACGATGGGCCAGGGAAATCAACCATCGCCCGGTATATGTTGTCCAAATACTGGACCATCGGAATTGCCAGATCAGGCCGGGCCCTGAGATACACCGCCATGTATATAAGGTAAGCGGGTAACCAGTTGGCCCATGTGCGTGGCGGCTTACGTCGACGAGACTGTTCCTTGTCCTTCTCATCCTGCCCCTCCCTCTCCTCTTTGGTGGGTTCTCTATTCAATAGGGAGAAAATGGCCACGTACTCCCCCCGCCAGATCTTTTCCTTGGTGGCCTGGGCCAGGTGGTCCCTGAGGGGCAACGAATAACCCGCCGTCGGCAAGGCTGACACCGGAACATTAACAGTACTGGGCACCATGAAAGGAGCCTGGACCAGCCCCGCCACCCCCAGTAAGTTCCCCACGGGACAGGGTACCCCACCGCAAGAGGGGCCCTGGAGTGTAGGGGCCGTTCCCAGATGGGCCGGCGGCAGCTGACCCGCCGCCCCAGCCAGGCGAGGCCACGGCCACTGCAAGCCTCCCCCCGTTGTGGGTTGTGGTGTGGGTGCACTAGGTTGGACCATATACTCACAAGTTGCACCCCCGTGGGCCGCCCCCACCGGGGGTTCCGGCCCACTGCGGGCGTCGGAGCTCGCGACCGCAACCGAGCTCGAAGATGGGACCCGACCACTACCTGCTGGCGGCGTCTGCTGCGTGGGGAGCTGCGAGGCCGCGGCTGGCGCCGACCTATTCGCCTCAGGCAGCTCAACCCTTTCGGCCGCCTGCTGAGGACCGGCAAGCGCTGAGTTGACCTGTAAACCAAAAGGTGCCCCGGATGGATTAACTACCCCTAAGGATGCCTCCAAGGCCGCTACGCGGGCCAGTAGGGCATCAACATTTACATAGCCCCCAACACTAATGGGGGGGCAAGGTCGCTGGTGCCGGGCCAGGTCTCTGAACCCCAGGGGCCGAATATGGCCATGCCCCAACCACCGGTCCCTGCGGGGCCGGGGGCATGCCCTGCCAGGGAAGGGAACCCAGCCAACCCCCTTGATTGAAGCCCACCGCTGGAAGCTGGATGCCAAGGCCCGAAGGCCCAGCCTGGCTATGCGCCAGGCCCGGGCCGGTGGCCGCTAATTGCGGGCCGGGGGCCGAATCCCCTGCAGGGCCGGTCTGAGGCTGCCCAGCCTCAGGCCAGGGAGCAATCGCCCCCATCCCGCCGGTCCCGGTGGGAGCCCCCGGAAAGGGGGCCTGCTGAGGGGGCGCAGTCGCGGTCCTCCGACCCAGCTGGCGCCTCCGCGAGGAGCTAACCGCGTTCGCCATCGCCTTCTTTTTGGAAAGCATTGCTGCAATCGTTGGGAAGCCGAAGAAATAAGCAAAGAAGAAACCGCTGCCCAAGAGGCTTCCCAGCTGAAGGGAAGAGCGACGGAGCAAAAGAGGAAAAACTTCTCCTCTCCGTCGCTTCGCAAAATGGCAGCGCGGCTGCCTCGTGGCCACCCCTTTTAAAGGGTGCTGGCCACGCCCCCTAACTACCCGGATGTCCAAGTCCGGTGGGGGGGCCCGCAAAGAGCGCGGCGGCCATTTTGGCGCCACGCTTGCATTCTTGCAACACTGCAGGATCCTGCCATCAATCAGCCCATTCAGCTTCTTGAACAAGAAACTAAGCACTTAATTCAGTCCTATGAAAACTTAATATTTCCCATATTTTGACTGAATCATAAAAAAAGATACTGATATTTTCTTACATGTCCGAGCAAGATTTGAGGTTGTATGGCATCAGTCATTGAAAAAAAGCCCTAGGAACTCAATAACAGAGTCATTACTTTCTGGACATTAGTCTTGATTATGGCTCTAAATAGCCACTTGCAGTGGGAGGTCCTAATGAAAAAGATACAGTGAACAGCTTTTTTTTTTGGTCACTCCAAAAAGTAATGCTTCTTGAGTATACTAATATATAATAAGAGGGATTTTTTTTTAAAAAAGCAGATTATTAATAAAGGAAGGACCATAGGTTGTAAATGTAAAAAGGGTACCAATCTATTGTGTTATGGTAGTTGCTGGCATTTTTGTTGTTGTTCAGTTGCATAGTCAATTCCAACCCTTTGTGACCCCATGGACTATTGCCTGCCAGGCACCTCTGTCTTCCATCATCCTCCCCAACCTGCCCAGCTCTGTGCTTATTGCATCTGGTAATTATCTTTAAAACCCTACATGGTAGTGGGCCAGGATACCTAAGAGACCGTGTCTCCCTAAGAACATCTGTCCATCCAACCAGAGTGGACCAGAGGGGCTCTCTAATTGTACCATCGGCTAGAGGGGTTCGTCTCTCTAGCACAAGAAGGAGGGCCTTCTCCGTGTCTGCACCAGCCCTTTGGAACCTCCTGACAATAGAATTGTGGCTACAGATGGAATTGCTGCCCTTCAGGAAAGGACTTAAAACTTGGCTGGCAGGGCACTAAAGGAGAGGTGAACCCCCCACCCCACCTAATGGCTCGTTTGAATAACAACTACATCCTCCCTCTCTTTTATGGATGTGACGGGTGGGTGTCTTTTAAATGAGGGATGGTTTTTAATGTTTCTATTGTATTTTTATGAGTGTTTTATGTCTTTTAATTGTGAGCCGCCCGGAGCCGCTTCGGTGAGGGGGCGGTGATACAAATGAAAAAAATTAAATTAAATTCTTTTGCCCTCCACCTTTCCCAGCATCAAGGCTTTCTCAAGTTAATCCTCTCTTTTCATTTGATGTCCAAAGTTCTTTAGCTTCATCTTTACTATTTGACCTTCTAAAGAGCAGTCAGGGTTGCTTTCTTCTAAGATGACCTATTTGTTCTCTTCGCTGCCCAGGGTACTAGTTCAATTAATGTACAAGTGAAGTGGGTTGCCCTTGACTTGTGCTGGGTGACTACACTGCACCTAATTTCAGTGATTATGGAAGCAACTCATGAAATCATTAGGTGGCAAACCTCCGTAACATGCAAATGGGCATGCAGCACCACCAGTTTCAAAACACAACTCATCTGACCATCTCTGGCTCTGTGAAGCAGTGAGATGGCTTCAAACTGAGACATGTTGAGGACTGAAAGATACATAAATATTCAAAACTAAACTAAATCTCCTGAGACTGTTGCTCACAACTAACATACATTGGATTAATGACAAAATCCAGTCAACTCAGCCTATGGGTTCAAATAATGTATGCTGGGCAGAATCCACCCTGTGTTTTATTAACATGCAGTGGCCTGTTGCATACACGTGACTTCCCTTCCCCTCCGGCATTTGTACAAAAGGTTTTCTGTAGCATCTCATGCTTGATTTCAAAGGGCAGAAGTCCAGCTCACATGTTACTTGGAGAGCTGAGGCCATGGGATCACATTCTCCACCCCTTCCCCAACATGATTCTTCCTTTAGCATTTTGGGGTTGCCTAATATGGGGCATTTCTTTGTTTAATGAAAGTATGCCTTTTCAGGATTCCTGCATAGATGCTTTTAGGATTCCTGACCTACTTATTTTCAGCGGCAAGCATCATCATAATCCCCCATGTGTTTCTTCTCATTATTATGTCAGTCAGAGATTCTAAAGATTAATAACCACAACTGTTAAAATGTTAGCACTGACTCAGATTTAATGACAGCTATTTGTTATAACAGAAACTTCTCGCCAGCGAGAGTAGTCTGGGGGAGTCTGCTGTGCAGAGAGAAAATAGGTCAGTTTCAGATGAGAGATTCTGTCTCCAAATTTGTTGGCTCTCCCAACTCCCTGCTCTCGTTGGCGCTGCTGCTCATTTCATGCAAAAATTTAAATTCTTTAAAGAAAGGTGCTTCATGAGACAACCCAAGAGATGTCTGGCAGGTACAGCTTACTCTCGTGTGCCAATTCCCCTAAGCAATTTCCAGATGCAAGTGTCTACTGTGGAATTTTAATGCAGACAGACAGTATCTAAGGACCACTGTAAGGGTTATTACGCTCTAATGCAGATGAATTTTTGAAGCGGGAGTGGGGCAGCGGCATTGCATTGAGTGAGTTCTACGGTAATTTCTGACCCTAAAATAATAAAATATATTGAAAATGTCTTAGATTTTTATTCTTTTATTTCACTAGGAGGGAGAACCTGGTGCTTTTTAAAAATGGGGTTGGGAATGATGCCAACAATGATGCTCAGTAGATTGGTATGGAATGAACCCAACCTTTGACTGTGTGGCTAGTGAGATTCAGTGGGGCAAGAGAATACTTCAGGGGATCAGTAGTGTACTTTTATTTTATTTCATTTTATTCCATTTTGCATTTTCTGGATAGTCAGGTACTGGGAAATGTACTTTATTCTACAAACAACAACTTCTTTCAGCTGTTAACCATATTTAGAAAACAAAACAAAACTGCAATACATTGGGATTCTCAGTGGCAAAGGGTATTACCCCATTATACCAGTATTGTTAAGGTTTGAACCTTGGGAAGAATCATCTTTGATCCTAGACACTGCTGTGGGCAATGTGCTGTAGGCCAGCAGAAAAGTCTGAGATTAAAAACCCTGCCCATTTCCATATAAGATTAAGGAACAACAGTCTTTGCCATCATCAGCATCATTATGTGGCAGCCACCGTAAAACCATAACAAAAGAAAAAAACAAACAAGTAATGGCTTCATTAAAACTAAAATATATATTTGGGTGCAATCATTTGTGGATCGCAATCCACCTCTTCAGACACACAGGACATGTTGCTTTATTAAGAAGGGGATGATTTTTAGCAGAGCAAAGACAGAAGTGTCTTAGAAATTGGAGATCCACCAGGTATTACCGTGTGCATAATAGTGGCTTAGGCACTGAGATAGATGCTAAGCCTTAAGAAGAAGGATATCTCTGAGCAAATGGACAGCCATACCAAACCTGAAATAAAGAATCCTTCCAAGCAATAAATGATGTGGCCTTTCTCCCAGGTTCTTTCCCCTCAGGGTCTAAATATATATGTTTATCACAGCACCTGATTTTCCTCACTTCCATATTTTGTATTTGAATGTGTTTAGCATTGTGATTGGTCACAGGAATGTAATAATGGGCTTAATTTGCATGTTGATTGACCAAGTATCTCTTTGAAAGAAAGAAACCTCATTGTGAGAGATAAAATGTATTCTCTACTTCTGAATGCAAACTGAGCATCATGTCTTGTTTGTTTCTAGCTTTGGTAAGACAAGCTTTTTGGATGATGATGTTATTAGATGATGGAGAATTAGAAACTTTTACTGATCTATCACAAGCCATTAAGACAGATCTGCTGGTATATCTTAATGTGCCTTCCGTTTATCCTTGTACTGCAAATCAGACATACATTTTCTAGGTCATGTAGACACTGTAAATGTGTAAATACAAAAAGTAGAAAACAGCTTCTTTTGTGAGACAGACAACACATTTAGAAGACTTTTTAGTCTGTTAGGAGCTGGAAGGTGCACTGAAAAATTTACCATTACCCAATCATACAGAGGAATTGAAAGCAACCTGAGTGAAAAACATGAGCAATATCCCTGATCTTGGCTAAAGGTAATAAGCATTCTGTGCTCTTATTTCTAAAGGTCATTTGAACTATATTCACAACAGAATCTCCAGAGAAAGGAAGGATGAGGCTGGTTACTTCTGAAGGAAGCAGAATGGTACTAGTACGGAATAGTAAAAAGGAAGGAGGATTGTTAAGCCAGACTTGGTTTCCACTCCTGTTTATGTGAAGAAATATATGAATTGTATATAGGTTAAGGTTTGTCTTGCTCGAAAGCCAGTCATGTCCAACCCTAGGAGCAGCGTGCATCTCTGTTTATAGCCAAATAGGCAGCACTGTCTGCACCTGCAGACATTTCCATGGTCATGTTGCAGGCATGACTAGATGCCAGAGTACATGGAATGCTGTTACTTTTCCCATCAAAGCAATACCTATTTTTATCTACTTGCAATTTCTTGCTTTTGAACTGCTAGGTTAGCAGGAACTGGGACAGATGACAGGAGCTCACTCTGTCATGCAGCAATAGGGTCTTGAACTGCTGACCTGTCAACCTTCCAGTCGTCAAGATCAGCATCTTAGCCAATAAGTTCCTGAATTGTATATAGGAGCTTTATAATTCAGTACTAAAATGAGTAATATCTAGAGAAATCTACAAAGGAATTTTTTTAGGGCTTCCTTTCTGCCAATCCTAATTATTTTATAGGTCTGCATGCTACTTAAGTGATGAGGATGTTGAAAAGGAGGATCATATCAGGACAAGTACAGGTATGAAATTTGTGAGATCCCTGAAGGTAGCCTCTCTCTTGGTCACACCATCCTCTTGGTTACACTTTATGAGTACAAAAGAGGGGCTTTCTAGAGGTTGCTTCTGTACTGTGGAACTTGCTTCCATGGGAGGCCAGCCTAGCCCACTCCAAGCTGTTCATCTGCTGCCAGGTTTTCAGCAAGTAGCTGACTGCTTAAGCAATGTTTAACAAGGAAAGTTGTATTTTTTCTTCTTCAATAGTTTTAACTGTCATATATCTAACTGTTTTTAATACCATGCGGTGGAACCCCACTTTATGGACACCTTGCCTAATGGAAATCTCACTACACGGAAGGAAATCCTGTGAAAATGATACCTCAGCTTACGTATTTTTTGCCATACGATAAGGGGGGAGCAAACAGCTGATTGGCAGACATACTACCAGAGCTAGCCACTAGAGGTCACTGTCAGAAGTGCTTAAAATGTATTTAAATGCACTGAAAACCAATAAATCCCTTCTGGAGATCAGGGGGGGGGGAGCCAATAAAGGCTTATTTATCTGTTCAAATCTCTTTATAAAGTCGCAAAAATGCAGTGAAAAATTCCAAAGTGCACTTTATGAAAAGTTTGGAACAGAAAAATAATG
This sequence comes from Bradypodion pumilum, assembly GCA_035047305.1. NCBI lineage: Eukaryota > Metazoa > Chordata > Lepidosauria > Squamata > Chamaeleonidae > Bradypodion > Bradypodion pumilum. Next base: position 172,549,317 of record JAWDJD010000001.1, on the reverse strand, counting down.
TGTTTTTTTGGGTGGTGGTGGTGGTGGTTTCTGACCTCTGGAACAGAATACTTGGTTTTCAATGCATTCCTATGTGAAACTGTGCTTCGCGACAAGGAAAAATCACGATAAGGAAAAACCTGCAGAAACCAGCCCCCATTGAAACCTGAAGTGGGATTTTGGTTTATTGTTATCTCTCAGCTAGATTTACCCCTTAAAGTTGTTGTAAGGACAAAATCGAGAAGAAGAGAATGACCTTGATTTAATAGGAAGAAAAAGTAGATATAAATGCCACAAATAAGTAACTTAACAAATGCAAATAAATTCTTTATATATTTTTAAAGAGTGAAATGGGTTGTTTTCAAGACGTCAGTTGTTCAAGAGCTCTCTGTAGGAACCCATGGCTCTGCTTCCGAGTGTTGTATCTATTCCATTTTCAGTTAAGGAACTGCAGAACAGGTGACTCTGCTACGGTATCAGCAACAAAATGTTGACATGGCAATAGTCTTGCTTGCATTAACACAAGGGTATAAGTGGGAAAGAGCCATTATAGCCTAAAGTAATAGTCCTTTGCTACTAACCCACTAGAGATGTGCTTTTTCTCACCTGTGGCTTGCTCGCCCTCTTCCTGTTTGTTTGCTTGTGTCTCCATTGAGCTATTTCTCTTTTGTTGATTCCAAGCTCCATCTGGCAGGCACGTAAAGATGATGTGCCAGAGACTCTAATATTTTTCCTTTTTTATTCTTCTGACTGTAACTATAGATAACTCTAAATAAAGATACTGTACCTTTTTCCTACTTTAAGTAACTCTAGAGTGATTTTTATTATTATACAAAGTACTAATAATTGTGAGAATGCAAGCGCGGCGCCAAAATGGCCGCCGCGCACTTTGCGGGCCCCCCCCCCACAGGACAGAAGATCCGGGTAGTTAGGGGCGTGGCCAGCTCCCTTATAAAAGGGGTGGCCACGAGGCAGCCGAGCTGCCATTTTGCCTCAGCGACGGAGCGGAGAAGTTTTTTCCCTGCGCCTCCGTCGCTCGTTGGTATTGCCGGGAAGCCTTTTGGGTCGTTTTTGCTTAGCTAGCTTCCCTTTTTGCTCGAGATGCCTTCCAAAAAGAAGGCTGCTGCGAATTCAGCTCGGGCTGTTAGGAGGCGCAACCCAGGTCGGAGGACCGTGGTGCCGCCTCCTCAACAGCCACCTTTGCCATCCCCGGCCGGGGCTAGTGGCTTGGGGTCTATCGCTCCTTGGCCCGTTCAGAGTGCGGGCGCGGAGGGCGCTCCGGCCCGTGGCCCGCGAGCGGTGGACACCGCTCCTCCTTCCGCCCAACCCGTAGGGCCGACTACTTCTGGGCCGCAGCCTCTCCCGGGGCCCTCTAGCCTCGGGGGGTGGCCCGGTGCCCTGCCTTGGCAGGTTTCCTCACCAGCCCTACCGGGCTTTGGCCCTGGCCAATGGCCATATCTGGGCCATGGGGTGCAGGGAACTGTCCCCATGCAAGGGTCAGGTGGGCCGGCCGGCTCTTTTCCCATGGTTACTGTAGACACCTTATTGGCCCGTATTGCGGCCTTAGAGGAGTCTTTGGCTCGTGCCAGTCAGGCAGGTGCCCCTTTCGGGGTACCTTTGGAGGCACTATCGGCAGCAGGACAACGGCCGGCGGGGAGGGTTGAGCTGCTGCAGGCGGGTGGCGCGGCTCCGGCCACTGCCTCGCAGCTCCCCAGCCAGCAACCTGGCGCGGGTCAAGCCCCGGTGATGAGCTCTACATCGGTCGTGAGCTCCGACGCCCCCAGTGGGCCGGAACCCCCGTTGGGGGCGGCCCGCGGGGGTGCAGCATGTGAGTATATGGTGCAAACGAGTACATCCACACACATTCCCAATATAGGGGGGACCTTTCAGTGGCCTTGGCCTCGCGCGGGTGGTGCAGGGGCTACACCGCTGGCGACCCACCCGGCGACAAATACTGCCACCATGCCCGCTGGGGTGGGCATTGGTTCTTACACTGCTGGGAACGTACTTGGGGTGGCAGGGTTAACTCATGCCCCTTTGGGTAGGCCAGCTATCCCCTTTTCGGCTTTGCCGACGGCAGGGTATTCCCTGCCATTGGGTGATCACTTGGCACAGGCTACCAGGGAAAAGATATGGCGAGGGGAGTACGTGGATATCTTCTCACTCCTGAACAGAGAGCCCACTAAGGAAGAAAGGGAGGGTCAGGATGAGAAGGACAAGGAGCAGGCACGCCGCCGTAAGCCGCCGCGTACCTGGGCTAACTGGCTCCCCGCTTATTTGATATACATGGCGGTGTATTTGAGGGCGCGGCCGGATCTAGCTATTCCCATGGTCCAATATTTGGACAACATATACAGGGCAATGGTAGATTTCCCGGGCCCCTCATGGCTAGCATATGATGAGGAATTCCGTATGAGGATTCCCCTGCACCCCGAGATGAGATGGGATGAGCCGTGCCAGAGATTGTGGCTCTTGTATATGACACCCACACGTCCTGCCCCGGGGGATAGATACCATTGTGGACATGCGGTCCAGCGAGCAGCTCCAGCGCAGGTTACCCGCCAAATGGCGGGGCAGGGGGTTCCAGCCCGCCTGCTGTGCTGGACTTTCTCGTCCAATGGTTCCTGCAGTCGGAAGAACTGCAGATATAAGCACGAGTGTCCCACATGTTCTGGTCCCCATGCAGCCTCTGCTTGTCCCAAGCCTGGGGGGGTGCGAGGCAGAGGGAGGGGTGGACAGTGGGCTGGCAAGCCTGCCACGGATGGAACTAGTTCTCCGAAAGGCCCCCTCCCCAATTAAGGTGGACATGCTGGAGCGCTGGCTCGCATCGTACCCAAGGGGAGAGGACAGGGAGTACCTTATCCAAGGTTTTAAGCAGGGATTTCGTATCCCTTTTATGGGTGATAGAGCCCCTCAGGATGCTCCCAACCTTTTATCCCTCAGAGGAAGGGAGGAGGTAGCCGAGGCCAGCATTAAAAAGGAGTTAGACGCGGGCAGGGTCGCCGGACCTTTTCCCGTACCCCCTTTTCCCAACCTGAAGGTTTCACCATTGGGTTTGGTTCCTAAAAAGTCCCTATTCATCATTTGTCCTACCCAGCCGGCCGATCGGTTAACGATGCGATACCTGATGACCTTTGTTCGGTCAGGTATACATCGTTCGACCATGCGATGCGCATGGTGCGCTCGTGTGGCCCGGGTGCCTTGCTGGCCAAGTGCGACATTAAGTCAGCTTTTCGCCTCTTGCCGGTGCACCCGGGCGACTTTGAATTGCTGGGTTTTAAATTTAAAGGGGAGTATTATTTTGATAAGGCCATGCCTTTTGGCTGTTCCATATCATGCTCGGCTTTCGAGCGTTTTAGTACCTTCCTAGAGTGGGCTTTTGTCCGCAGGTCAGGGTCCCGGTCTGTAGCCCATTACCTGGATGACTTTTTATTCGGGGGTGAACGGGGCTGGGACACGTGTGCACGTCTCCTCAATACATTTCAGACGCTAATGCAGGAACTGGGTGTCCCTTTAGCGCCCGAAAAGACCGAGGGCCTGTCGACCAAACTAGTCTTCCTGGGGGTTGAGATTGATACAGTAGTACAGGCTTCTAGGTTACCGGGTGATAAGGTGTCCAGGATAGTGACCCTTATCTCGGAATTGCTGGCCAAGCGTAAGGCATCCCTGAGGGAACTGCAGGTGCTGCATGGGCATCTCAATTTTGCCTGCAGGGTGGTCGCACCGGGCAGGGCTTTTGCCCGGCGCTTATGCGACGCCATGGCAGGGTTATCCAGGCCCCACCACAGAGTCAGGCTTACCCGGGGTATCAGGGCAGACATGTTTGTCTGGTTGCAATTCCTGAGGGAGTTTAATGGGGTCTCATTTTGGAGGTCTGACCTCCTGGCATCCCCCAATTTCCAGATCCAGTCTGATGCCTCAGGATCCCTGGGTTATGGGATGTACTTCAATGGGAAGTGGGCCTATGGTGGGTGGCCACCGGCATGGGCAGGCACAGGTCGCCTGCGGGATCTCACATACCTGGAATTTTTTCCCATTCTGGGGGCTTTGATGCTATGGGGCGAACAGTGGGCTAATTCGGTGGTGCATTTCTGGTGCGACAATGCTGCCGTGGTGCACATTGTCAATGCACAGACTTCTAAATCGCCCAGGGTCATGGACCTAGTGCGCCATTTTGTGCTGCGCTGCCTGCGCCTCAACGTCTTGTTCAGGGCCAGGCATGTCCCAGGGGTTAATAACGATATTGCTGACGCTTTGTCCCGCCTGCAGATCTCCCGGTTCCGCGCCTTGGCCCCGGATGCGGAGGAATTTCCCTCGCCACTCCCGGACGAGATGTGGACTATTGGCAAGGAGAGGTGAACCGGGCGATTGGCCTGTCACTGGCGCCACGCACGCGTAAGGCGTATCAACAAGCATTCAATTTGTATAGGGCTTTTGCTACTCGATTTCAATGGCCAGAGACCTGGCCCATCCCGGTGGACCATGTTCTGCGGTTCATGGTTCACCTGCATGCACAGGGCCTTGCACCTCGCACCATAGCATCCAAGCTCTCGGCGTTGGCTTTTATGGCCAAAGTAGGGGGTCATGTGGATACCACCTCTGACTTCCGTGTGAGACACGTTTTGGAGGGGTGGGTGCGCGAGCGCGGGCGTTGCCCGGATGACCGGCACCCTATTTCCCCAGGGGTTCTTACCCAGTTGGCCCGGGGCTGGCCAGGCCTCTGTTTTGATCGTTATGAGGCAGCCCTTTTTCATGCAGCCACAACGGTGGCATTTTTTGGAGCGCTCCGCATCAGCGAACTCGTGATGCTGTCTAAGGCGGATGCAAGTGGTAGGGCACTGGAACTCGGAGATGTATATGTTGCCAAAGACTGGGCCCAGTTGAGGATTCGCTCCTCCAAAACAGATCAGCATGGCGTAGGCAGTGGAGTAAGACTGCTACGGTGTTCTTTGGCAGACATCTGTCCGGTTGGTGCCCTACAGGAATACCTGGCACTGCGTGGCTGGCACCATGGCCCGTTTTTCTGTCACCAAGATGGGTCTCCCCTTACTAAATTTCAGTTTTGGAAGGTGACAGCCAGAGCCCTCACCAGGGTGGGACTACCAGGTGCACGTTATGGCACACATTCGTTCCGTATTGGCGCAGCCTCTACAGCAGCTGCTTTTGGGTACTCTGGGGCTGACATACGCAGCATGGGGAGGTGGGGCTCACAATGTTTTCAGTTTTATGTGCGCCCACTCCCGCCATGAGTACCAATCCAGTCACCTTACCTTCTTTTTTCTCAATTTTCTTACAGACCCAGGGTGTCGTATTACACCGGTGACAGTATGGCTGGTGGGCCACAGCTATGTGCTCAGGGCAGCGCGTTACGCTGCGGCGACAGAGTGGGGACCCCGACTGGGACTGGGTGACCACGCCAGTCTCTCATGGCACGGTAAGCCTGGGATGTTATGGCGGGAGCTGCGGCCTTTCCTTTTTTCTGGCCTGGGGGCTGACCCGCCTGACATTCTAATCATCCACTTGGGGGGCAATGATTTGGGCCAGGTCACCGGATTATCGCTCAAGCATGCGATTTGCGAGGACCTCGCCTACTTGCATTATGTCTGGCCCGCCACAGCCCTGGTTTGGTCGGACATTGTTCCGCGCCACTCTTACAGAGGGGGCGTTAACCTCCTGGCCCTTGACCGAGCTAGGCGCGCGGTCAATAAGGCAGTGGCGCGGTTTCTCACCACCAGGGCTTGGGGACGGGTTAGTCATCACCCCGATATTAGTCTACAAAATTGTGACTTGTCTGCAGGGGATGGGGTCCATCTGTCGCGAGGAGGTATGGACCTCCTGTTGGGTGACTGGCGAGCAGGCCTGTTGACCGAGCTGACGGTCTGGGGGGGGGCGTCAGGTCTTCTGTGAAGCCCCTCCGTGTGGCGGGTAGCACTGGTAAGGTAAACAGTATGACCCACAAGTATCCGGCAGGTTCGCAATTGACTGGACAACACTAGACAGGAATAAAGTAGTTAAACGTTGTCCGGTCAACGACGAACCAGGCGATGGGGTGATGATGATTGCTAACCAGCATGCATCACCCCTGTGATTTCACGGATACGCGTCAGAGGGTGGGGTCATGAGTTAGTTATTGACTACGGTCAACAATTTGTTTGTTGTTGACAAACAAATTGATACAAATTGATACATTGTAACCAATTGCCGTTGGCAATTTTGGGTGGTACCTTACCAGTGTTACTTCGGCCTGCTTGCCTTAGGAATTATGATTGGTCGTTTTACCAATACAAATTTATAATTCGGACTAGGGCATTGAATCAATAAATGTGGCCCTTTGCTGTTATCCACTTTCAATGTTGTCTGTGTCCGTTATTGGGGGGGTGCGCCTGCAATGCAAGCGCGGCGCCAAAATGGCCGCCGCGCACTTTGCGGGCCCCCCCCCCACAGGACAGAAGATCCGGGTAGTTAGGGGCGTGGCCAGCTCCCTTATAAAAGGGGTGGCCACGAGGCAGCCGAGCTGCCATTTTGCCTCAGCGACGGAGCGGAGAAGTTTTTTCCCCTCCACCCCCTCCCTAGTTAACAGTGTGATCATGGTCGCTTCGGGGCCGGGTGGGAATTTTTGGTTGGGACCCATATTGGCTTCGGGTCCTGGCTTTTTTGCCCATCCCACACTGTTGCTATGGTTTGATATAGGGGTCTTTCTTCGTTCTTACTGTTGACTTTGGTCACATGGGCGGGTAGCACTGGTAAGGTAAACAGTATGACCCACAAGTATCCGGCAGGTTCGCAATTGACTGGACAACACTAGACAGGAATAAAGTAGTTAAACGTTGTCCGGTCAACGACGAACCAGGCGATGGGGTGATGATGATTGCTAACCAGCATGCATCACCCCTGTGATTTCACGGATACGCGTCAGAGGGTGGGGTCATGAGTTAGTTATTGACTACGGTCAACAATTTGTTTGTTGTTGACAAACAAATTGATACAAATTGATACATTGTAACCAATTGCCGTTGGCAATTTTGGGTGGTACCTTACCAGTGTTACTTCGGCCTGCTTGCCTTAGGAATTATGATTGGTCGTTTTACCAATACAAATTTATAATTCGGACTAGGGCATTGAATCAATAAATGTGGCCCTTTGCTGTTATCCACTTTCAATGTTGTCTGTGTCCGTTATTGGGGGGGTGCGCCTGCAAGATGGTTATGTCTGAGACGGGCTATTCTCTCACACTTTCTCTGCTGCTGCTGTTGTTTTGCATTGATTCCATGCTTTGCTAACTACATAAAAGAATAACCAAAATTTGCCAAAAAAGCAATGCTTATATTTCTTTTGGTTCATCAAGACATTGCAACTAAATTATTGAACATACTGTATGCTGAAGGAACCATTCTGTCATATCTGTTTTGTATCTCACATAGTAGCCAAAACGTTATAAATCAAAGTTGTATATGGAGTTAATCCATCATGAAGGAATGGGAAGGACTTTGGTTTAGAAGTGGGATAACACTTAATTCTGCAGCTTCTTTAGTGCTCTGATTCACATCTCGCTTCAGTGCTAACTCATTTTACTTTGCTTATACAGACTGAAGAATTTGCTGAAATGTTTTGCCAGTGTCAGCAGTGTTCTTTGTTTGCTCTGCCAATCAAAGCAACACAGTTCTGATGGAAAGCCATTATAAAGAAAAGATTAGACATTTTCTTTCCTCCTTGAAGGCATTTCATGGTATCTTTCTCCCAGCTCCTTCAGTTTATATTGAGTTGAAGACTCACTCAGGACTCTGAGGTCATGTGGACCTTCTGCTCATATTGCAGCACCTGAAAACAAAACAAACATAGCTGTTGACAGACAGGAATCTATAGTTTTGATAATTGATCCCTTTATCATTTCCCAGGAGGGGTAAGTCCTATTAGTCAGAATAAATATCTATCTATTAGTCAGAATCAGTACAGTTGTAGCCTTGCATCAGAAATTTATTAAAGCATCAAAGATAGAGAAAGGCATTGTGAATATTCATAGGTACAGAAAAGAAACATATGAATGCTACTGGTTAATGAATAATTTTGATGTAGAAAGAACTTAAGGAGCAAACCCTTTGCTCTTTCTGGGACAGCATTTTGGGAACCAAGATGCAGCCAAAGCAAACTGACAATTTTTCCTACATTCTAAATCTGCAGGAAAAGGTGACCACTTTACCACGTTACTGTGTATGGTGCGCAGGAAAGTTATTTTTGCTAAATAGTTAGGTGATGCTAGATCCCATACAGACAACCAAAGCAACTCATGTTTAATTCTTTTACTAAGTAATAGCTTGGTTGTCTGATCATCTCATCAAATGCCAAGGAAAGTTGTCAATATGCATCAAGAAAAAGGGTAGCTGCATTAGTCTGTGGACCTTGGTGCACTTGTTGTTCAGTTGCACAGTCGATTCTGACCCTTTGCGATCCCATGGACCATTGTCCGCCAGGCACCTCTGTCTTCCACCATCCTCCTCAGCCCACCCAACTTTGTGCCCATTTCATCTACAATACTATCTAGCCATCTCATATTTTGGCCTTCCCCTTCTTCTTTTGCCCTCCACCTTTCCCAGCATCAAGGATTTCTCAAGTGAACCCTCTCTTCTCATTTGATGTCCAAAGTACTTTAGCTTCATCTTTACTATTTGACCTTCTAATGAGCAGTCAGGGTTGATTTCTTCTAAGATTGACCTATTTGTTCTCCTCGCTGTCCAGGGTACTCTCAAAACTCTCCTCCAGCACCACGTTTCAAAGTTGTCTATTCTGTGCTCAGCTTTCCTAATGGTCCAGCTCTCACAACCATACATTACCTCCAGGAATAACATTGCTTTGACTATGTGAATTTTTGTTTGCAAGGTGATGTCTCTACTTTTAACTATGTTCCCCAGGTTTCTCATAGCTTATCTCCAAAGCATCAGTTGCCTTTTTATTTCATGGCTGCAATCACCATCTGCAGTGATCTTTGATCCTAAGAAAGTAAAGTCTGTCACTGCTTCTACTTCTTCCCCATCTTTTCTCCAGGGACTGATGGAGCCTGTTGTAATTATCTTGGTTTTCTTGATGTTGAGTCTCAAACCCGCTTTTGCACTCTCTTCTTTCAACCTAAGCAGAAGCTTCTTTAGGTGTTCCTCACTTTCTGCCATTAGGGTAGTATCATCTGTGTATCTCAAGTTGTTGATGTTTCTCCCCACAATTTTGGTGCACTAGCATGTTTGATTTGACAATATATCAGATAGCTATCTGGGAGGATTTGTGTTCAACTGTGCAATAGAACAGTTGAGCAGAATGGAATCAAATGACAAGCTCAGCAAACAGTATACTAGAGGGAAGTTATTCAGGAAACTCACAAACTATAAATGGGGAATTCATCCATCCACACTACGTACATCAGCTTTGGCCCTGAATATCTCCACAGCAGAGTATGTTGCTCCAATATGGAGTGCATCCACACATGCAAAACAAGTTGTTGTTGTTGTTGTTGTTCAGTCACACAGTCGATTCCAACCTTTTGCGACCCTATGGACCATTATCTGCCAGGCACCTCTGTCTTCCACCATCCTCCTCAGCCCTCCCAACTCTGTGTCCATACCATCCAGCCCTTTCATTTTTGGCCTTCCCCTTCTTCTTTTGCCCTCTACCTTTCCCAGCATCAAGGATCAAGTTGACATGTGTATAGTGACAGGATGTCTCAAACCTACACCAGTAGAGAAAATATGCTCTCTTTTTGGTATTGCTCCACTTAAGATAAGAAGAGAAGTAGCAGTGGCTGCCAAGAGAACTAAGCAAAAGAATGACTTAACATCCTCTGGATGGATAGGAGCCTGAAGTCTACCGGCTCAGATCCAAGAAGAGCCTTATGGCAAAAACAAACATTCTTGAGGATATGCAAGTGCAAAACCAAATTAGAAGATGGAGGAAGGATCTCAGGACAAGGAACAACATTAAAGGAGGATATAGCTGAGGAATTCAACCTCCCCTATGTCATTTGGAGGACTCTGAATAGGCGGAGGGTTGGAGTGCCTAAATGCAAGATCAACATGCTCAAGTGGGGACTGCTGGCAGACAACAACATGCTGTGTGAATGTGGAGAAATACAGAATCCGGCTCATTTATTGGCCAGCCAAAATACAGTTGCTCATCTGTGCTTTGGTGTATTATATTCAAGAAGGAGACTTTGTACATTGGAAGTGGATTTAAAAACCCCACACACTAATCAAATGGTATGTGTGAAAGTCTAGGATACCAATCCTGAGCATATTTACTACAGAGTCTTCCCTGCTAAACTCAGGGATCGGCTTTGGGCTTTATTTCTGAAAAGGTGTGGTTTAGGATTGCATTTTAATACAAAAAAAAGATGATTGACTGAATTCTACGTTCCATTTTTGCTACAAAAATGGTTGGGTTTTCCCCTCACTTTTGCTGATGGCCAATCTCTGTTCCAGCTACTGCCAACCGAGCAGTTCAAAAGCAAGAAATTGCAAGTAGATAAATAGGTACCACATCAGTGGGAAAGTAAACAGTGTTCCATGCTCTTCAATGTCTAGTTATGCATGCCACATGACCACAGAAATGTCTGCAGATGCAGACACTGCTTGCTCTTTGGCTATAAACAGAAAAGAGCACCAAACCCTAGACTTGGATACAACTAGCTTTCAAGCAAAAGCGACCTTTACCTTTACCTAAGACAGGCTTTCTCCTGATTAGTTGGTTTTATGCAACACGTATTAAATGAGTATTAGCAGGACCATAGTAGAAAAGACAAAATACTTTCCTTTTGAAGAGCTGCTACAATTTTCACACTGAACAAGGGAGATCATCTTGCTGGGTTCAATGGGTCTTAACTGAAGCCTATAAAATATGAAGTTAATTTAAAGTTCATCTTCAGAATTACTGAGAACTTTATTAGATAGGCCTGATTAAAATAGCCTACCTGAGAAGCATAGCAACAGCAACACTCTGAAGGTCCATCCCTTCTTTCCTCCAAACAAGGTTTTATGTTTCAAAACTGAAGCTGATAAATTAGGACATTTCCTTTTAGGAGCTGGTTGTCAAAAATTGGGGTAGATTAGCCTCAGCAGTGCCAACTGAAGAAAGTTTTTAGAACTACTGATACAGAAAGTCTATGTATGCCTATGAGTTATGATAAAAGCCCTGATTTTTTTTTTATTAAAAAACAGACAATAATTCCCAGAAAAATAATTCGTGTGGATATTTGGTCAGTTCTGAGTTCTTTTTTGCTTCAGTATTGTCACTCTGAAAATGCCACAGCCAGCAATGGGTAGAAAAAGTAACTTCTTTCTCTCCTTTGGTTTTGGTCATGTAAAGAATGAAATCCAATACAATAAAACCTACCATCATTATGATGATGTCCCGGAAGCTAAATCAAACATTGGAGTTTTAATATACTGTAATTGAAAATTTGCATATATCCAGTTCTCTGAGTTTAAGTACAGTGGGTAAAGTAAAAAAAGAGAAAGGTAGGTGCATCGTCTTCATATAAAATGGTGGTGGTGGGCGGAAAGACTGTGATACCTTTAATGGATCACTTAAATATTAAAAATATTAAAAAGTGGCAAGTTTTCAGCAGGGGCCTTCTTCAAGCAGGGAATTGCAGAACTTAAGAGGGCAGGGAAAGAAATAGAAACGTCCAAAAATTAGACATATATATATATATATATATATATATATATATATATATATATATATATATATATATATATATATATATATATATATATATATATATATATATATATATATATATATATATATATATATATATATATATATATATATATATATATATATATATATATAGATAGATAGATAGATAGATAGATAGATAGATAGATAGATAGATAGATAGATAGATAGATAGATAGATAGATAGATAGATAGATAGATAGATAGATCTTTATTATCATTGTCCTGCACAGAACAACGAGATTATCTTGACTGAACATTGCTGTGCCAGGATTTGCCTTAAAACAAATCCTCTGAGAAGCAGATGCAATAAGTCTGGAGCCTCCATTTTAATGTGTTACTTAAACACATAATCTGACACAGCAACATCTGGATAAGATTGGATTTTTCTGCTTCTTCTACCAAACACCCTCAAGTTCTGCATTACCTGCCTAAAGAAAGGTCCCACTGGACTAGTGAAATGGCATGTTTATAATGTTTTACCAATAAAGATATTACTCATTCTTCTATTTATATTTAGCACTGTGGTCTATATTCACTGATGGTTCTGTGCTAAAGGAAATGATTGCTCTCCAACACAGCAGGTAAAGAAGCGAGATATGTAAAGTTGGGTTAAAACATGGGCACATTCATTTAGTTTATTTAAAACCCAAACTGCAGTGGGGCCTAAGATGGTGATACTAGAACAGGTGGATCCCCTTGACTCTTCTCTAGCCTGTATAGATGAGTCCCTGGTCCCCGAGCAGTGTGGTACCACACAGCCATGCCCAGGTCAGCTCACTTAAGAAGGCATTCTCATGGGTGTATCCCATTCAATGCACATGAATGTATATTGTTGGAATACACAGAAAGAACCTCCTCAAAGATTGTGGTATTTTTGAACCACAATTGGACATACAGTAGAACCTTGGATAAAGTCCAAACTCCGTTCCACAAGTTTGGACTTTATCCGATTTTGGACTTTATCTAAATCAAATGGGTTCCTATACCAAACACCTCAGATAACGTCCATTTTTAGCAGTTTTGGACTTTGTGTGATACATCACGTGTGTATGAAAACCGCAACTTTATCAGAATCGGACTTTATCCAAAGAAATTTGAACCATAAATAAATAAATAAATGTAAATAAATCGGACTTTACCCTGTACCCTGGTTACGGCAACCTTATGTTGTAGCTAATCTTTCTCACATTAGGTCAGGCAAAAATGAATTGTAGAATGAACTCACCAAAGGGTGCCTAGACATGGAAGAAGAATGGATATTGTTGTGCCACAAACCAGCTTCATGATTCACCTCCACACACATGTGCACCTGATTCACATGAGTAATGACATGCATCCAATGACCAACTTGTCAAATGATGCCTTGAGGAACTCAGCAATACTCCCTAACCTAGCATTACCAACCACGCAAGAGAAATATCTCATGCTTAGTTCCTCTCACCCCAATTACTGTCTAAAACAGCTGATAGCCTCTCCACAGGTCTTCCCAAAATGTCTGCAACTGACAAATGAACCCTCCCCCTGAATAGAATGGCTGAACTGGACACCCATGTGTTCCAGGTCTAACCCTCCATTCATCATGACCCAGATTTGAGTTCTCTATTCACTCCTCTCCTAGCTTGGTCCAAACAATGGGGATATGGAGTCCCCCCTCTACACATGCTGCATCAGGATGGATGGCCAGATTAATATTATCTCTGGCCAGCAGCACCTCAATTCTTGAATGTACTGAGTCTAAGTACCCTTTAGCTTAGCCTCAAGGGCCAAATCTGCAAAGAGTTATTGAATGTAACAGGGTGTCAATACTGCATAAGGTGGGACATAGGAATGGGTCATATTACCGGTAATTTGTTGTTCTCCATGAAGCATTGGAACACACCTCTGTCTCTTTGGTAGCTTCAGCATGTGCCAGGTGCAAATGCTAACTCCATTGTCCCTTCTGCCTCATTCTACCAATCAACCACAATTCCACTGGGAATACTTGTGGGTCTTCCATTGTGTTGGGGCAAGCTCCTTGAAATGTTGCACTTGTAGGCAGGACAATGTTTCAGCAATCCTGTTGTCCAGATCTGGGACATGTCTCTCCACAAGTTAGAACACAAACAGATTAGAGAGAATTCCCTAACTTGCCTTATAATTATAATACAAAGTGCTTTTGTGGAAAAGTTGTTCACAATGCGAACTATGGCCAATTTACTATGCCAGTAATGTATTGTTGGGCCCCAAAAGGCAGGGGCATAACCACTCAGTGACCAATAGATGGGGAAAAAATCTTTAAAAATTAAATTCCTAATTAAAATTGATTCACTCCATTCCTTCGGCCATCTTTTGATGCACCAATGCCCCCTAAAATAAAGACCCAAATCAATCACTCCAAAAGCATCAGATTTCACTTAAAATTGTGAACTTATGCCCTCTCTCCAAAATGAAATGTTATTTAAATGGCTCAAAAATCAAGTACTGGCATTGCCCATCGTCTCAGCAGTTACTGTTCTCCTTTGATGCTGTTGAGCGCAACCCAAAAATGTTGCAGATTTTCACCAGTCCTTGTTACTGCAGATAAAGGAGTGTCACTTGATATCAGGAGAACAATCATTTCCCTCTTGCCTAGTTTTTGTATCAAAACTGCACATACGCACATGCAACCTGGGTTTCTTGTTGGCCTGTGGAATTGTCAAAGGCTATCTTAGTTGGATCCCACTTTGTGTTACCCCACAGGGATTTCTCTTCTCAGATCTGACCCAGAATCAATCAAATATAGTGTTGTCTTTACACACGTGGGACTCCTGGGGCCCTTCTTCCACACCACAGCCACCACTAGTGTGTAACTCTTCCATCCTCCTACTTTGTTGTGAAAGTATGAATGGCAAAGCTTCTCATCTTGGGGGAAAGTGTATGCAGAAATTTCTGCCTCATTCATAGGAAGATCTTTATTAAAACCTTTTGCTGAAATTCAGAGTCTAAGTTTAATGCAGCCATCACCTCTTCTTTAACAGAAACTTTTAAACTGATATATTTTCCTTCCTTTTCTCCTGTTGTTTGAGCTGCAGCCATGTAACTTGGGTGGGTGTTGACATGACAGCTGATAGCAAAAAACTAAAGTAATAATAATTTTTAAAATGGAACATAGATGATTAAACTATGAGAGATGGGGTGGGGATTATAACTGTCCTTTAGTAGAAATTTTTGAAATGATAGCCATGCTATGTTTCAAACATATCAGAGAGTAAATAAAACAAAACAAAAAGACATAAAACACATAAAATGTTGTGACACTTTAAAGACTGCTGTATTTTAATGCTAGCTTTCATGGATCTTAGTATTATTTAATATTATGCCCATTCATTCTCTATATAATGTTTAATTAAAGCACTACTTCCAGCACACAATTTTAATCAGCACTATCCTAAATATATTTTATACAGCCTATTGTCCAACCTTATCCTATTCCTAACTTCTCAACCTATCTACAGGTATACACATCTCTTTCTTCTAAACAATTATCAACTCTTATATACATTTTACCCCATTCCCCCTTGGAAATGGAGAAAACAATTGAGGAAAATAGGGTTGTGTGGTGATATTTTCCTCCTCCTAGCAGCTATAATAATCTTACCTGACACTCATCGAGCATTCTTATGTTACTTGACCCATTCATTCCTACAATCAAACCACCAACTTGTCTGTGATTTACAAGTAATAACAGATGTTGATGGCCGAAACCATTCACACTTCTTTATGTGAAAGGTTATTAACTTTCACTTTTCCCCTTTTTCATCAACCAAAAGTTGGAATGGGTCAGAAGAAATGGCGACATTTACTGCGTGTCAATCTTTCTCATAACATAAACCACTACTGCTCTTTTTTGTAACCCTGTGTTTTGCAGCACCACTGCCTTATATGAGATACATTTTAAAAGGATCCAAATGTTGGTTGCAAGGTGGCAGAAAAAGGCCTGTTTATGTGAACACTATCTTTGGAATAAGTTATCATCAGTTAACGTCTTCCCATTTATGCCAAGTGACACAAAAGAGAATACATCAAGTCTAATCTAGTCCAATTAGACCTGGTAAGGGCATATTATGGTGCAGTTTTCTGCAAAAAAATTGGAGCAGTTGAAAATTATTGGTATGTGTGTGGGAGGCGTGTTTCTGTTTAAAGCAAACTATCATGTGAAAATACAGACCCTTCCTTATATACTACAGATTGTTAATTTTCTCCTCCTAACCTTTGTGCTTCATAATAGCCCTGTGAAGTAGGTTACATTGAGAAATGGAGGAATGTTGCTGGTTCTCCAGCAACAGCCCTATTCGGACATTCTAAAATAATTGGTAGGGTAAATGGGGGCCCTTACTGTAGCCTCACATATAAGGAATGTAGGAGACAAGAGCAAATGTCGTGCTTTAATCATTAAACATCATTAAAGAGCTTCACATGATCAACAATCTCTGTCAGGTGAGCTTCCCAGTCATGTGGCACTCTGAAAACTGTTCAGCTGAATGTGATTATATCTTTACTTTAGACTTTCCTTGTAAATGGGGGATAATTTAAGGTTCTCTCCCCCACCGCCACCACCTCACATGCACAATTTTAGAGGTCCTAAAGTTTTCATGGATAAGCAGAGACCCAAACACAGGTATGACAAACCAATATACTATAAGCCCTGTTCAGATATTCAATCTGAAAGTGTGCAGGGTGAGAATGATATGAGGGGCCTTCCTTATTAGGGCAACAATCACAGAAATGTTGAAAGCATGTTTGGCTCCAATGGGAAGATTTGTAGGATGTCCTGGTGGGAAGGTAGAGGTGGGCTTGCTTACATCCCTATATTATCACATTGAGCTTTACAATCTTGCAGACTTAACACTTGAATAGGGCTTGTCTTTAGGCTTGGGGAAAGGCTATCAGGCTTCATCAGCAGAACAAATATAGATAGAGCTGTATTTCTTTTTATACATTTTTAATTTAGAAGCCGCCTCTGGGAGAAGCCATAGCTCAGGGGGAGCAAACATGTATTGCATGTAAATGGCTGCAACTCCACTACAGCATCTACAGCTAAAAAGCAAGCAATGGAAAATACACCTGACAGAGACTGTGGAAAGCCACTGCCAGACATTAGGCCAGATTGACTGACAGTCTCAATCAATGAAAGACAGATAGTAATGTTTCTTTAAATATTTAATACAATGGAATCTGATGAAACATATCAGTATTCCATAGATGCATTAAGGTCAGAGCAACATCTGTGTTATTTCCTTTTTACATGCCTGGAATTTTTCATCTCCTACCACTTGCCAGATTTCTCTTCATATCAAAATAACCACAGTGCTCTGTAGCATTGAGTTGCTTCTCACCAAGGGATTCCAAAAAGTCTTGCCATTAATGGCTCTACTCAGGTCTTGCATACTCAAAGGGATGCTTTCTTTATTAAGTCAATTCATCTCATTTTGGTTCTTCCTCCCCGCTATCCCATCACCTTCAATTGTACTTGGCATTATTATATTTTCCACTGGGTCTTGTCTTCCCATGATGTGGTCAAAGTTCACCAACTTCATTTTAGTATTTTTTGCTTCTAGAGGGAACACAGACTCAATTTCCTCTCACATCCATTTATTTGTTTTCCAGCAGTCCACAAAGAGACACAACAAAATACTTTTCCAACAGGTACCTCAAATGAGTTGGTGCCCCCCCACACACACACACATTGATATGAATCCTACCATATTTCCCCCTTCCTTGGCATCAAAGAGCTATGAATATTATTAGACATCATGATGGAAGAAATTGAAATTTAGTGGGGCAAGAGAAGATTTACTATATCCTAGGGCCTTGGGATGTGCTAACTCTGCATTGAAAGCTGTGAAAGCATGAATTTCCCATTATCGTTGGTAGTTGCTACTTATATTCGAGTATACATCCCCCTTTCCTAGAAATTGAAAGAAGGATGACAAACAGGAAAAATGCTACTGGCATGAATTTGTTTAAGGTGAATCACAACTTCCCATTAAGTGACCCACACACTGTGGTCATGGAACCATCTCATGCAGCACGTATGAAATGAGACATGCAGGATTTAACACCAGGACTGCAATGAACTGCTGCAGCCTTGAGGATATTAACAAGATGCACCTTCACAGCCAGTCCATGTGGCATGGCCTCTTCCTCCTCCATGACTGTTGGAAATCAAAATAGTGAAGTGATTGCTCCTATGCTCATTTTGCTGTTGGGCCCAATATGATGGTTTCCAGTGGCATTGGGGACCATCAACCCACCTAAAGGAGCTCATCCACCCATAGCCTTTGGCCCCTTTAGGGAGTCAGGTTATTTACCACCACCCAACACTTGGCGTTGAGTCGCTGACTGTCTGGTCTACTCCATTACCATAGTAGGATGTCTGGCCAGACAGTACTGAAAGCATAATGACTGAATGATAGGTAATTTGCATATAGTACTTTCTTTGTACATATTTTGAATAACTGCACAGAGTGCCTGTCACTTAGTTTTGCCCTCCTACTATAGGTTTTGGAAAGGTACATAAAGAAGACAAGTCTGATTTTGTCCAGCTTTACACGTTTTTGCATGAGTTGGATAAACCCCATAAACTTGTGATTCACAGGCCACACCAGCTGTCAAGACCATTGCAAGCTTTCTAGATCAATTTTAAAAAAATCATAGCAAGACTGGAAAGACTGCTGACCATATTATCAGTTCTTTGAAATGCTTCATGGCAAAGCCTGTGAACTTTCTCAGAATGAACCAGTTATTGGAAAGCACATTTATTCTGTCCATCCAATTCTTAACCTGTTTTAGAAAATGTGTTCCAGTAATGGGGGTGTAGGGATCAGGACCATGTATACGAACCATGTCATAAGCAATTTTCAGTTTCAGAAGTTGAAGGGAACTGACATAAGCTGGGCATTTTATTTCAGTTATTTTTAGGTGTCAGCTTCACATGTTGCATATAAATGGTAATATGCAAACATAACAAACAGGTACAGTATTTGCACATTTGGTTATAACAGGAGCACTCCTATCAGGATATTGTAATTAACTACAGCTGCTTTTGAGGTTACACTTAACAGCAACCTGAAATTAACTCTCTATTATATGATGTATAATGTGTAAGATGTTTCACTGTGTTGTGAAATAAATGCTAACTTCCCAGTTAAGAGTTAGCACACTTGAAGGGGAAGAGAAAACACATGGATCTGAATGTCATTTCAGTTTATTTTTGATAAGCATTATCACACACACACACCCCCGCCGCAAATTTCTTCATATTGAAAATAAAAATAATATAAGATTTTAAAAATCTGAAATTTTAAGAGATAAAAGTTCATCCAGACCCAAGGGTCTTAGTGTATATCCCTCTGTGTGGGTGTCCTTCTGTTCTACACTAACCATTTCTTTGTGTTAAATAACAGATGTTTAGAAAGCAGTGGTTGTTTCAGGAGACTCAAAGCTGTCTTAATGAAAAATGTTAGCTTAGACCTCAGCTTTAAAACCCTTTCAACAACTGGTTAATTGGGACATGCAGTCTACATTTTATGCTATGTAGGCAAATTATCTACGCATAATGAGGGAAACAGACAACAAACTTTAAGGGTACAGTGATTGATCAGAAGCTGATCATTAAAAAAGGCAACAACAGGGTTATGAATATTTATTTTGGAATGGAGGCAACACAAAGGAAGAGTGCCACATACAAATTCAATTTAGTTTCTGCTGTTTAATTTAGTGTCAAGTAATCTGGAATGAGCTCCTGTCTTTGTCCCAGCTTTTGCCAACCTAGCAGTGCTTGCTCTACTTATTCAGGCTGGAAGCATTCCCAGCTCTCCCACCTTCTTATGCAGAAAGCAAAGTGCTGCAACCATTGCCAATAGCTAGGAGATCTTCTACCCTGGGCAACTGTTGTGTCCTAAAGCCTGTGCCTTTAAACAATGTACCTATCCATGTCTATCCAATGTAACCTCTTCTATGTGTAACAATGTAACCTCCAGCTGAATCACTGTAACCTTAATAGGACGCGAGCTAGTGACCACTAGATGGCAATAGCGAGCGTCCAAGCTCATTGGTCCAAGACTCACCTAGAACAACAGCGCGGGAAGATTCCCGCCACTACCTTCACCTGGACAAGAAGGGCGTGACCTGCAATGATGTCACGCAGCCTGTAGCCAATAGGCTATCAAGGAGCCACATTCAAATGTATAGCCACTG
Organism: Bradypodion pumilum; assembly: GCA_035047305.1. NCBI lineage: Eukaryota > Metazoa > Chordata > Lepidosauria > Squamata > Chamaeleonidae > Bradypodion > Bradypodion pumilum. The sequence continues at coordinate 172,529,397 of JAWDJD010000001.1, read as the reverse complement.
TATATATTGAGCCGTTCGTCCGCCATTACCGCATGTTCCCTCTGACCAGCATGTAATAAAGTTGTGTTAAGCCAGCTCTTCGGCTGTCCTGGTGTCTTTGGTCCCATACACTAAAGCAACTAATTCAAAACTCCTGCCAACGAGGAGCACAGGCAATTTTCCAGGTCACCCTGCCTACTCTACTTGACGTTGACAATCGCAACGTCAAAGCCACTTTCTCCCAATTTTCAGTTTGGGCACTTAGGAGGTAGTGGCTCTGAATAGTGGTGTACAATAACCATGGTTCTGTTCCACAGAGTGAAACAGGTCCTTCTAGGACAGGGAGAGAAGTGAACTCACTACTATGGTGCTCTACCAGCTGGAGATGTGGTTTTGGTTTAGGGTTCTCATGTGATTTAGATTCCTGATCTTTTGGGATGCAGCTTGCAGGAATGTTACACAGAGAGAAAAAGTGCCCCCCTCACATGTTGTATTGGAGGAAGACATGCATTGTTTTCACAAGGAGACAAACACAAATGCAGCAGAATACTTTGGAGAAATAGATTCTAAATACACAATTTGGACAGAAGTCTCAGCTTATCTGAATAGGCATACCAAAACCATTTGGAAGCTACTGCTTATTTCTATGAGTCCTGTGGTTTCTTTGAAATGTTAACCATCACCATGTGAGAGAACTCATAAAATAAGTGGGCTTCTTTCAAGAATTACAACAAATACAAGGTAATCGTGGCACATGGCCAGAGCTTTAGCCCAAGATGTTAAACCTCAGAACAGTGTTAACCCTAGAAAGAAGAAGATGATGATTATGATAAGCTGAGACTTGTGTCCAAATAGTGTGATGATGATGATGAACACTTCAATTACCAAGGCTGTATGTGTTTGTCCAAATGCATTTTAACAAGATTCTAATTGTCATGCATCACTGCTGCCCTTTCTGTGGTTTGCAAAGAGCTACTATTTCTGGAATTGCTTCTAAGAATGCCAAGTGCTACTGTGTTATGACAAACAGCAGGCATCCAATAACCTTCTATTTTTTAAATTACTTTCTCAATATATTTTAACTGAATCTCTCTCCCTACCTCCTGTGTAGTTGGGTAGTATCCTATTAAGTGGGAAAGAATCTTCGTATCAGATATCTTTAACAAGTTGTCATTCATCTTCCTCCAACTTTTTCCTTTATTTTTTAAATTTTTAAATGGTGCTTCAAAACATCTTTTTTAGAGCCATAGCTTATTAAGCTTTCACTAAAGCCACAAAGGATCATGTAACAACTTAAAGGCTGAAATCTTTTGCTTAGTAAGTCATTAGTAAGTCACAACTACAGGTAGACTGGGTCGATTGAATCAATGTAACTTACAGAAGAGTTGACTTACCAACTCCCCACTGATCAATGGGCCTTCTCCAGTTATTGACTTGCTAGATTAAACAAGACAAAGGCTAAGAAATATATTATAGTGTAAGCTATCATACATCTGATGAAAATGGACTTTATTTTACAAAAGCTCAAGCCATAATATGTTTCTCAGGTTTAAGGTGACTCATTATTGTTTTGCAGCACCATTAACTGATATGTCTACATCTCTGGAAATGAAGAGAAAATGGTTTCCATTGTGTTGGAAGCAGAGCCAGTGCAGTGATCACTTTGAAACTGAACATCTTAGATTACTTATTTCTAGTATATTTAGTTCCAATTTGATACATATAGGCCAAACATTATAAATGCAACATGAACACCAAAGGATATGTTTGGTTACTATTGATTGGGGCATTTCTTGACTCTCTTGCTAAAAGCACAAGGAAGCATATCTGGCTGACTCCCCCCTCCCCCTCTCATTTTCAAGAGTATTTGTGAAACAGGTCAGACTAAAAAAGTGACTGGAACAGGGTCACTGAGTTTGATAGCTCAATAGGGACTGCAACCTGGATCTCTCAAATCACATTGCAGGCGCACCCCCCAAAAAAGGAGTCAGACACCGGTATATGTGGATAACGGCATTGGGCCACATTTATTGATTCATGCCCTAGTCCGAATTATAAATTTCAATTGGTACTCAGCCAATTATAATTCTTAAGGCAAGCAGGCCGCAGTAACACTGGTAAGGTTCCTCCCAAAATTGCCAATGGCAATTGGCTACAATGTATCCATTTGTATCAATTTGTTTGTTTACAATAAACTATCTACTGACCCCACCCTCTGACGTGTATCCGTCAAATCACGGGGTGATGCATGCTGAAGAGCTCCTGCCATCACCCCATTGCCTGGTTCGTCATTGACCGGTCAACGTTAACAAACTTGTACCTATCTAGTGTTGGCCAGTCAATTGCGAACCTGCCGGATACCTGTGGGTCATAAATATATACCTTACAAGTGATACCCGCCACACGGGGAGGCTTAATAAAGACTCACTGCCCCCCCCCCCCAGATCGTCAGCTCGGTCAACAGGCCTGCTTGCAAATCTTCCAAAAAGAGGTTCATACCTCTGGGCGACAGATGGACCCCATCCCCTGTGTAAAGATCATAATTTTGGAGACTAATGGTGGGGTGTCGGGTGACCCGCCCCAAACCCTTGTCAGCAAAGAACCGGGCCACTGCCCTGTTCACCGAGCGACGAGCGTGGTCAAGGTCCTGGAGGTTGATACCCCCGCTGTAAGCGTGACGCGGTATGATGTCCGACCATAGCAGCATTGTGGCAGGCCACACATAATGCAAATAAGCTAGGTCACTGCAGATCGTATGTTTTAAAGAAAGGCCAGTGACCTGGCCCAAGTCATTGCCCCCGAGGTGCAGCACCAGGACATCAGGCGGTTCAGCATCCCTGATGGAGAAAAGGAATGGCAACAGTTCCCGCCATAACATTCCGCGCTTACCATACCACCTGATACATGCGGATGCACGTAGTCCAAGCTGGGGTCCCCACTCTGTCGCCGCAGCGTATTGCGCTGCCCAGTGCACATAGCTGTGGCCCACCAGCCATACTGCCACCGGTGTGCGGGGACACACAGGGTCTGTAAGATAAAAAAGAGACAGGACAGTGACTTATCTGGTACTCATACTTGAAGAGGGCGAACATATAATTCAAAACACTTCAATCCCCACCTCCCCATATGGCATATATCAGCCTCAGAGTACCCAAATGCAGCCGCAGTAGAAGCAGCTCCTATTCTAAAAGAATGGGTGCCGTAATGAGCCCCGGGGAGGCCAACACTGGACAGTGCCTTACCGGTCACCTTCCAAAATTGAAATTTAGTAAGGGGAGACCCATCTTGGTGGCAGAAAAACGGGCCAGGGTGCGTACCACGCATTGCAAGGAACTCTTGTAGGGCACCAACTGGACAGATGTCTGCAATGGAACATCGTAGCTGATCAACCTTTGAGGAACGTATCCTCAACTGAGCCCATTCATTGGAGACATAGACATCTTCGAGTTCCAGTGCCCTATGAGCCGCATCCGCCTTAGACAGTAGCACCAGCTCACTGATGCGGAGCGCTCCAAAAAAGGCCACCGTGGTAGCCGCATGAAACAGAGCTGCCTCATACCTGTCAAAACACAGGTCATGCCAGCCTCGTGCAAGGTGGGTAAGAACCCCTGGAGAAATAGGGTGGCGATTGTCCGGGCGGCGTCCACCCCTCCAAAACATGTCGTATATGGAAATCATTCGTGTTGTCAGCAGAGCCCCTCACTTTGGCCATGAATGCCAGTGCTGACAGCCTGGATGCTATGGTGCGGGGAGCTAGGCCCTGACTGTGTAGGTAGACCATAAATTGGAGAACGTGTGTAACTGGAATGGGCCACACCTCGGGCAACCGGAGTTGCGCACAAATTTTTTTAAATTGACTGAATGCATGGTGATACGCCTTACGCGTGTGGGGCGCCAGCGACATGCCAATCGCCCGGTTCACCTCTCCTTGCCAAAAGTCCAAATCTCGTCTGGGAGCGGCGAGGGGAATTCCTCTGCGTCTGGAGCCAAGGCGCGGAACCGGGGGATCTGCAGGCGGGATAAAGCATCAGCAATATCGTTATTAATACCTGGTACATGTCTGGCCCTGAAGAGCACATTGAGGAGTAGGCTGCGCAACACAAACTGGCGAACTAACTCCATGACCTTGGGTGATTTAGATGTCTGGGAATTGACAATGTGCACTACCTGCAGCATTGTCACACCAGAAATGAACCACTGAATTGGCCAACTCCTCACCCCATAGCATCAAAGCTCCCAGTATCGGGAAGAACTCAAGGAATGTAAGATCGCATAGACGATCCGTGCCCCTCCAGGCTGGAGGCCATTGGCCATAGGCCCACCTCCCCTCAAAGTAAATCCCATATCCCAGGGACCCCGAGGCATCCAACTGAACCTGGAACCTAGGGGAAACCAAAAGGTCAGATCTCCAAAATGACACCCCGTTGAAGTCCCTCAGGAACTTAAGCCAAACCAACATGTCAGCCCTCATGCCCTTGTTCAATCGGACCCTGTGATAGCGCCTGGATAGGCCAGTCATGGCGTCACATAAGCGTCGAGCAAAAGCTCTGCCAGGCGCGACCACCCTGCAGGCGAAGTTAAGGTGACCATGGAGAACCTGGAGCTCACAAAGTGACACCTTGCGTTTGGCCAGTAAGGCCAAAATCAACGCAGTGATCCGGGTAACCTTATCCATGGGTAACCTGGATACCTGCGAGACCGTGTCAATTTCAATACCCAGAAATGTGAGCTTAGTTGATGGGCCCTCGGTCTTTTCGGGCGCTAAAGGGACACCGAGTTCCTGCATTAGCGTCTGAAATGTATTGAGGAGACGCGTACACGTGTCCCAGCCCCGTTCACCCCCGAACAAGAAATCATCGAGGTAGTGGGCTACAGACCGGGACCCAGACCTGCGAACAAAGGCCCACTGAAGGAAAGTGCTAAAACGTTCAAATGCTGAACAGGAAATAGAGCAGCCAAAAGGCATGGCTTTATCAACATAAAATTTTCCTTGGAATTTAAAACCCAATAACTCAAAGTCACCCGGGTGCACAGGCAACAAACGGAATGCCGACTTAATGTCACATTTTGCCAGAAGTGCACCCGGGCCACAAGAGCGCACCATGCGCAGGGCCTGGTCAAATGATGTATACCTGACCAAACAAAGGTCATCAGGAATGGCATCATTGACCGAATGGCCTGCCGGGTATGACAGATGGTGAATTAAACGAAACTCCCCAGGGGTCTTTTTGGGAACCAACCCTAAAGGGGAAACCTTCAGATTGGGAAAGGGTGGCATAGGAAAGGGGCCAGCAACCCTACCTGCATTAACCTCCTTAGCAATACTTAGGGCGCCCACCCCCTCCCTACCCTTCAGGGAAAGTAAATTAGGGGCATCTTGGGGGCACCGCTCCCCTTTGAATGGGATGTGAAAGCCCCGCTGGAAACCCTCGAGGAGGTACCTAGCATCCTCCCTCCTCGGGTAAGTCGAGAGCCACCGCTCCAACATAGCTACGTTAACCGGGGAAGGGGCCTTTTGAGTGACCAGCTCCATCAGCGGCAGGTCTGCCCGCTCCCTGTCCACCTCTACCTCTGCCCCGTGACCCACCGGCTCGCGGACACGCAGCGGCGGCGTGTGGGCCAGCGCAAGAGGGACACTCATGTTTGTATCGGCACTGTTTTCTATTGCATACACCATTGGCCGAGAAACTCCAACACAGCAAGCGGGCTGGAACCCCCTGCCCCGCCAGCTCGCTGGACCGCATGGCCACAATGGTACCTCTCCCCAGGCGCCGGGCGCGTGGGGGTCATGTATAAAAGCCACAATTTCTGACATGGCTCATCCCACCTCATCTCCAGGTGTAAGGGCACTCTCATTCTAAATGGGCCAGGAAAATCCACCATTGCCCTGTAAATATTGTCCAAATATTGGACCATAGGAATGGCCAGGTCAGGCCGAGCCCTGAGATACACCGCCATATAGATGAGATATGCGGGTAACCAGTTGGCCCAGGTGCGTGGTGGCTTGCGACGGCGAGACAGCTCTTTGTCCTTCTCATCCTGCCCCTCTTTCTCTTCCTTGGTGGGTTCCCTGTTCAATAGGGAGAAAATATCGACATACTCCCCCCGCCAAATCTTTTCCCTTGTGGCCTGGGCCAAATGATTCCCGAGGGGCAAGGAATACCCGGCTGTCGGCAATGCCGACACCGGCACAGTGTTGACACGGGGTATCAGGAGAGGAGCCTGGACCGTCCCTGCGACACCCGGTGCAGCCCCGGGGGCGGAAACCCCCCCACCCAATGTTATGCCAGTATGGGACCAAGCTGCACCCGGGAAAGCCAGGAACTGGTGCCCACCCGCCCCGACATTACGAGGCCATGGCCACTGAAACCTATCCCCGGAAGTGGAGTGTGATGTGGGCACATTAGCTTGAACCTGATACTCACTGGGTGCACCCCCGTGAGCCGCCCCCACTGGGGGTTCCGGCCCACGGCGGGCGTCGGAGCTCGCGACCGAAATCGAGCTCTGAGGACACATCCGAACACTACCTGTCTGCAGTGCCTGATGTACGGGGAGCTGCGAGACCGCGGCGGGCACAGGCCTGCGCGCCTCAAGCAACTCAACCCGACTGGCCGCCTGCTGGAGAGTGGCGGCTGTCGTGGTAGCAGGCTAGCAAAAGGGGGCCCCAGATGGCAATGAAGGCCCCCCCCCAACGGGGTTATTGGTGATCCCTAGGGATGCCTCTAGCGCTGCTACGCGGGCCAGTAATGCATCCACTGTCGCAGATCCCCCTGCATAAAGGGGGCCAGGTGGGCCGGATGGCCCACTGGGCAATGGTCCAGGGCCCCTGACTTGAGAGCCAGGCCCCAAATAGGGCCATGCCCAAAACTCCGGCCCATGAGGGGCCAGGGGTAAGCCCTGCTGTGCAACCGCACCAGGCCCTCCCCCATGCTCAAAGCCCATGGCCTGTAATTGCGGGCCGGGAGCTGAAGCCCCACCCGCACCGGGCCCTCCCCCATGCTCAAAGCCCATGGCCGGCAATTGCGGGCCGGGGGCCGGAGCCCCTGTAGGGCCAGTCTGAGGCTGGGGAGCCGCGGGCCATGGGCTAAGCTGCCCCATCCCACCGGTCCCGGTGGGTGCCTCCGGTAAGGAGTCCTGTTGAGGGGGCGCAGTCGCGGTCCTCCGACCCGACTGCTGCCTCCTGTTAGGGCGAGCCTGAGTCGCCATGGCCTTCTTCTTAGGTGGCATAAAGAAAGCACGATCCCTTTCCAGGGATCAGAAACCCGATGGCTGGGAAGCCGAATATTAAGAAGCAAAGATCCCGCTAAGGCTCTGCAGCCAAGAACGGCTTCCCCAAAAGAGACGAAGAGCGACGGAGAAAACCTCTCCTCTCCGTCGCTTTTCCAAAATGGCAGCTCGGCTGCCTCGTGGCCACCCCTTTTATAGAGGGGTGGCCACGCCCCCTAACTCACCCGGATGTCTGAGTCCGGGTGGGGGGGGGCCGCAAAGAGCGCGGTGGCCATTTTGGCGCCGCGCTTTCATTCCAAGACACTTTTCACTAGACTTCACTACAGTGTGCTATATGTAGACCAAAGGTAATTCCTCCAGGAATTGCAATTCCTATTTCTCTCTAGAAAAAGAAGGGGTCATAGGGAAATGTGGATGGAAGAAACTGCTTTGAGGGCCTCATGTGATCATAGATCTTATGTATTCTTAGAGTTAAACTCCATTAAACATTTTGAGGAATAAATTGGCAAATGATTGTACTATAATGATACAAGCCTTTAAATATCTACCCAGATTAAGACCTATAGAACCTGTACAAATCCAGAGATTGAAGCTAGTTAATTCAGTGGGGCTTACTCCTAGATTCAGTAGGTGTAGGATTGCATCCTTAATCACATTAAACTTATATGCTGGTCTCATGTAATAAATTGATGGAAGTGCCCCCCGCACTGAACTCACACACCTTTGTTTTGACTGTTAAACCAGAGCTAGCATTCTGTGAACCAGAAGCAAAACATCTAACATCTTTCAAACTAATCACAAGAAGGAAATAGAGTTACATGTTGGAAATTCTGATTTATTCAAACTCTGGTTTGTCCAGTTCATGTTTCTGACTTCTCAACAAAATGCAGGGATAGGCAACCAAGTGTTCTGTAGATGTTCTGGATATTTCGTTAACATTGGCTATGCTTGCTGGACTTTATGGGAATTAGAATGTACCTCATGGATCCCCCTACATTACACTAAACAGCAATACACCCAGTTCAGATGTTACAATCTTTTTCTTCTTCTTTGCTTCCTCTATTACCCCATTGGGTATCAAGGGAGATGCAAGGTTCTTATTCTGGAACTTCTAGTGGCCTCCACCAGTGTTATTTGACGTTCTTGTGATATTTCTTAAAGTCTAACCCCACATCCACATCATGAGAGGTGGAAGCCAGTCCCATTAAGGGATTGCTAGAACTGGGTAAAGTATGGTGTGGCCTTGTGCCACAGGACTATTACGGTAGCCATGAAAGCCATCCTGGATTACCCTGAAAAGACCTGGCCAAAAGGTCTATGGTGAAGTTGTGATAGACCCAGCTATCCAGTAACAGATAACCCATTGCTAAAAAAAAACTACAAAAGATGGTACAATACAGGCTGCAGATGTTTTCAATTTTTCTTGTGCCAAAGGACCACTTTTATTTGTTTAATTTGAGCTGTTGTTGTTGTTCAGTCGCACAGTCGATTCCGACCCTTTGCGACCCTATGGACCATCGTTCTCCAGGCGCCTCTGTCCTCCACCATCCCCCTCAGCCCTCCCAGTTTTGTGCCCATTGTGTCTACAATACCATCTATCCATCTCATCCTTGGCCTCCCCCTTCTTCTTTTGCCCTCCACCTTTCCCAACATCACGGCCTTCTCAAGTGAATCCTCCCTTCTCATTTGATGCCCAAAGTACTTTAGCCTCATCTTTACTATTTGACCTTCCAATGAGCAGTCAGTGTTGATTTCTTCTAAGATTGACCTATTTGTTCTCCTCGCTGTCCAAGGTACCCTCAAAACTCTCCTCCAACACCACATTTCAAATGCATCTATTCTTCTGCGTTCAGCTTTCCTAATTGTCCAGCTCTCACATCCGTACATTACCACTGGGAATACCATTGCTTTGACTATTCTAATTTTTGTTTTCAAGGTGATGTCTCTGCTTTTCACTATGTTCCCCAGGTTTCTCATGGCTTGTCTCCCTAGAATCAGCCGCCTCTTTATTTCATGGCTGCAATCTCCATCTGCAGTGATCTTAGATCCTAAGAAAGTAATATCTGTCACTGCTTCTACTTCTTCCCCGTCTATTTTCCAGGAACTGATCGGGCCTGTTGCCATTATCTTGGTTTTCTTGATATTGAGTCTCAAGCCAGCTTTTGCACTCTCTTCCTTCAAACCGATCAAGAGATTCTTTAGGTCTTCCTCACTTTCTGCCATTAGGGTGGTGTCGTCTGCATATCTCAGATTGTTGATGTTTCTCCCAGCAATTTTGATCCCATATTGTGATTCCTCCATCCCTGCATTGCGCATTATGTGCTCTGTGTATAAGTTGAATAAGCAGGGTGACAAAATGCAGCCTTGTCTTACTCCTTTTCCTATTCCAAACCACTCGGTCATTCCGTGTTCTGTCCTAACTGTTGCTTCTTGGTTCATGTACAGATTTCTCAGGAGGCATATGAGGTGTTCTGGTATTCCCATCTCTTTAATCACTTGCCACATCTTGTTGTGATCCACACAATCAAATGCCTTAGTGTAGTCAATAAAGCAAAAAGAAACATGTTTCTGGTATTCCTTTGTTTTCTCCATGATCCAACGTATGTTGGCAATGTGGTCTCTAGTCCCCCTGCCTCTTCTGAAACCAGCCTGCACCTCTGGTAATTCTCTTTCCACATGCTGCTGAAGTCTATCCTGTATTATCTTGAGCATCACCTTGCTGGCGTGTGGGATGAGCGCAATTGTTCGATAGTTTGAACATTCTTTGGCATTGCCCTTTTTTGGGATTGGAACATATACTGATCTTTTCCAGTCCTGTGGCCACTGTTTTGTTTTCCAAATCTGCTGGCATATTGAATGCAGTAATTTGATGCCATCATCTTTTAGAGCTTTGAAAAATTCAACTGGGATACCATCATCTCCACTAGCTTTGTTGTTTGCAGTGCTCTTTAGGGCCTTTCTGACTTCACTCTCCAGGATGTCTGGCTCAGGTTCAATTTCTTCATCATTGTGACTATCAGGAGTGTTGAGTTCCTTTTTGTAGAGTTCCTCTGTGTACTCTTTCCATCTTTTCTTAATCTCTTCTGCATCAGCTAGCTCCTTTCCGTCTTTGTCCCTTATCATGGTCATTTTTGCTTTAAATGTTCCCTTGATTTCCCGGATTTTTTTGAAAAGATCTCTGGTTCTGCCTTTTTTGTTGTTTTCTTCCATTTCTTTGCACTGTTCTTTTAGATAGTTTTCCTTATCTCTCCTTGCTTTTCTTTGAAATTCTGTGTTCAGATGATTGTATTTTTTCCTTTCTCCTTTGACTTTTGCGTTCCTTCTTTCCTCTGCTATTTTAAGAGCCTCATCAGACAACCACTTTGCTTTCTTACTCTTCTTTTCTTTTGGTATGGTTTTCTTTGCTGCTTCCTGCATGATGTCCCTCATCTCTGTCCATAATTCTTCTGGCACTCTATCTATTGAGTCTAAGCCATTGAATCTGTTCATCACCTCCACCGTGTATTCTTTAGGGATGCTGTCTAGGTGATATCTGTCTGGTCTCTTTGTTTTCCCTATTTTCTTTAGTCTAAGCCTGAATTTTGCAATCAGTAGGTTGTGATCTGAGCCACAATCTGCTCCAGGTCTTGTTTTTGCTGACTGTATGGAGGTTCTCCATCTTTGGCTGCAGAGTATGTAGTCAATCTGGTTTCGGTGTTGGCCATCTGGTGATGTCCATGTGTAAAGTCGCCTCTTGTGTTGCTGGAAGAGGGTGTTTGCTATGACCAGTGCGTTCTCTTGGCAGAACTCTATCAATCTTTGTCCTGCTTCATTCTGTGTTCCAAGACCGAACCTGCCTGTTATTCCCTCCACTTTTTGATTGCCTACTTTGGCATTCCAGTCTCCTAGAATAATTTGAACATCATTTCTTGGTGTTTGTTCTATGAGGTGTTGTAAGTCCTCATAGAACTGGTCCACTGTGGCTTCATCTGCACCCGTGGTTGGTGCGTATATTTGGATCACAGTAACATTGAAGGGTTTGCCCTGAATTCTTACTGACATCATTCTGTCATTTTTGAGGTTGTATCCCATTACTGCTCTTCTCACTCTTTTATTGACAATTATGGCTACTCCATGTCTTCTAAAGTTTTCTTGTCCACAGTAGTAGATGTGATGGTTTCCAGAGCTGAATTCGCCCATCCCTATCCATTTGAGCTCACTGATTCCCAAGATGTCAATGCTTATTCTTTCCATCTCATTTTTTACCACTTCCAGTTTACCTTGGTTCATTGATCTCACATTCCATGTCCCTATACAGTATTGCTCCTTACAACATTGCATTTCCCCTCCCCCTTTCCTGTCCATCCCCTTTCTCCCCTCTGAGGTGTTAAGCATCCTGTATCACCTAGCCTGCCCTTTTGTTTTGCCTTTTGTTTTGGTCCATAGGGTTCTCTTGGCAAGCTTTGTGGCGTGGTTTGCCGGTTTCTACGCCATTTTTTTCCTCGCATCATACATCATATCACAGTTTTAAAAGTTTAGAACAGTTTACACTACATATTGTCATGCATAATTATCACACTCTAAAACACAGTCTCTATGTTACTTGCTATATTAAGTCAGTATGAAGTCTCTATGTCAGTCTCTATATTAATTCAGCTACATTTTTCACATCAGCTACTTATCCTTGTGTCCTCACTCCCCAGGTGGGGTTGTTGTCTCTGGGTCCCTTGCTCCAGGGGCATCGCAGTGGCGGGCAGTGGATGTTTTCCCTGTGTCTCAGCTGTTCCTCTTCCTCTGCCTCTGGCTGCAGTGGTGGATGGTGACCTTCTCCCTCCCAGGCCTCTGGATGGTTTCTGGGCAGTTGGGGCCTGGTCTTTCTCTGCCTCTTTCTTCCTTGCACCCAGGTTTTAGGATGGGGTGAAAGGGAGGGGCCGATTCTTCACTCACCTCCCTCCAAGGCTTCTGGATGGTTTCTGGGCAGTTGGGCCTGGTCTTTCTCTGCCTCTTTCTTCCTTGCACCCAGGTTTTAGGATGGGGTGGAAGGGAGGGGCCGATTCTTCACTCACCTCCCTCCAAGGCTTCTGGATGGTTTCTGGGCAGTTGGGGCCTGGTCTTTCTCTGCCTCTTTCTTCCTTGCACCCAGGTTTTAGGATGGGGTGAAAGGGAGGGGCCGATTCTTCACTCACCTCCCTCCAAGGCTTCTGGATGGTTTCTGGGCAGTTGGGCCTGGTCTTTCTCTGCCTCTTTCTTCCTTGCACCCAGGTTTTAGGATGGGGTGGAAGGGAGGGGCCGATTCTTCACTCACCTCCCTCCAAGGCTTCTGGATGGTTTCTGGGCAGTTGGGCCTGGTCTTTCTCTGCCTCTTTCTTCCTTGCACCCAGGTTTTAGGATGGGGTGGAAGGGAGGGGCCGATTCTTCACTCACCTCCCTCCAAGGCTTCTGGATGGTTTCTGGGCAGTTGGGCCTGGTCTTTCTCTGCCTCTTTCTTCCTTGCACCCAGGTTTTAGGATGGGGTGGAAGGGAGGGGCCGATTCTTCACTCACCTCCCTCCAAGGCTTCTGGATGGTTTCTGGGCAGTTGGGCCTGGTCTTTCTCTGCCTCTTTCTTCCTTGCACCCAGGTTTTAGGATGGGGTGGAAGGGAGGGGCCGATTCTTCACTCACCTCCCTCCAAGGCTTCTGGATGGTTTCTGGGCAGTTGGGCCTGATCTTTCTCTGCCTCTTTCTTCCTTACACCCAGGTAACGCAAAATTCCGGAAAGTTGTTCTTTGCACCTTGAAGAATCCCCCAGAATGCATTTACTTTTCCAAGTTCTAGATTATCATTTCAGTCAAAATGAGCTATTATGGGCTATTATTTCAGTCAAAATGAGTTATTATAAGTTTAATGTGATTAAGGACTGTAGCCCTAAAATAAAAAGGAAATGCCCTGGGTTTCCAAAGAACTATTTGAATGTGAATAACAGGGTCCCTTATGTATTCTTAGAGTTAAACTCCATTAAACATTTTGAGGGTTAGGTCTTATGTCAAGTTATTAGATTAAAAAATGCAAATTTATTGTATACTACGTTACTTTATATATGTGTTTGTAATATGTTAACATAACATCGTATATATATAAATGCTTACTCTGTTTTTATCCAACCCAATAATACAGACTATTCCCAACATTTCAAAAACATAAAAAATAAGAAAAAAGAAATACCACCAATGATATATATGTACAAAGCCCTGGAGATTGCATTTGTCTTAACACAATATTAACACTTCCAAAAACTCAGTTGATCTGGCACTGGTTTACCATCTTTACCCTTGTACAGCGTATATTCCACAAATGGTTTCCATACATCCCAAAATTTGTTTTCTTTAGTTATACCTCTTTTTTTTGATTCAACTCCCATGTAAGTTTATCATTCAACTCAATGTTCCACATTTATTTATACCATTCCTCCACTTTCAAAATTGAATTATTCTTCCAATTTCTTGCAATACATTATCTTGCAATTGTCAAAAAAATAGATAATAATTCTTTTTTTATTTATATCCATATCAATATGCTCAACATCTGTCAGTAAGGCGGTGCGCGACTCCAGCTTAAAGTCACAACCCATTATTCCCAATATCTCCTTCTCTTTCTTTTCCCAAAACTCCTTTATCACATTACAACTCCATCACATATGTTCATAATTCCCCCATGAGTTATTACATCTCCAACAATTTGCCCCTTTTGTACTATTAATTTGATGTAACCAAACTGGAGTCAAGTACCACCTCCAAAGCATCTTATAATTATTTTCTTTAACCCTAACTGACAAGGTTGTTATAATCCTTTTTTTCCATTTACTTTTCCATTTTACTTCCGGGACTCTTTGCTCATGGTCACTCACACTCTGGTGACCTCCAAACTAGACTACTGTAATGCGCTCTACATGGGGCTGCCCTTGATGACCATTCGGAGGCTGCAGCTGGTCCAGAATGCCGCGGCCCGGGTGCTGATGGGGTGTGGACGTTATGCCCATGCCTCACCACTGCTTCGGGGTCTGCACTGGTTACCAGTTTGTCTCCGGGTGCAATTCAAGGTGCTGGTTTTGACCTTTAAAGCTCTACATGGTAGTGAGCCAGGGTATCTTAGAGACCGCATCGCCCTAAGGACGTCTGTCCATCCAACCAGAGTGGACCGGAGGGGCTCTCTAATTGTGCCATCAGCCAGGGGGGCTTGCCTCTCTGGCACAAGGAGGAGGGCCTTCTCCGTGTCCGCTCCGGCCCTTTGGAACCTCCTGCCTGTGGAACTGCGTCTCCAGACGGAGTTGTTGCCCTTTAGGAAGGAACTAAAGACCTGGCTGGCGGGCCAAGTTTGGGGTACCATTGGGTGGTTGGTATAGAGAAGTGTGCCGTCCCCCAAGGTCCCTTCGGCTCTTGCGCACCTTTTAGGGGTGGGTTTTTTAACTTTTAACTTTTAACTTTGTTTTATCATGTGTCTTTTATGTATTTACTGTCCGCTATGTAAACCGCCCTGAGTTGGGTTGTACCTGAGTGGGTGGTATATAAGCGTGAAAAATAAATAAATAAAAATAAATAATATTTATTTTTAAATCTTGCTCCCAAATTATTCTCAAAGTATCTTGTGGATTTCCTTCCTGGTTTACCATTTTGTATATCTTGCTTACCAATCCTTTAATACCTATTAAACCTCTTCTTTGTAAATTAATTCTTCAAAGTCTGTCATTTTCCTTTCTAAGCTAGTTACACCACTATATTTACTATTTCATTTATTCAGTAACACCTTTTGAAACCAGTTCAAACCCATTTGATTATACATTTCCAATCTTTTGTCATCATCGCTACATATTCGTATCCAATCCTTCAGCAGTCCCTAAAATTTCTGACAGGGAGTTCTGACATTAGTGTGGTAAGATTACTATATTCCATAGAGAAGCAAATTTGAATGAGAGTTGAAAATAGAATTTGAAATGTTTGAAAGGGGATAACAGATTATTTTTTCTAATTTGTGGGAAATATTCAATTAAGTAAAGAGGGGCTTGACCTAATCCCCCTTTTTGGCTTCATAATGGTTTTCTGAGCCATTTCTGAGCAATTGCATATTACACATGCCCTTTCCAATGCTAGAGACTGCAGTGGCTCAAGTGGCTAAGACTCTGACTGGGAGGCAGAAGGTCAGCAGTTAGATTCCCGAGTACTGCAGGACAGAATGAACACCCATCTTTGTCCCAGCTCCTGCCAACCTAGCAGTTTGAAAGCAAGACATTGCAAGTAGATAAATAGGGACCACTTTGGTGGGAAGGTAACAGCATTCCGTGCGCTCCAGTGTCTAGTCATGGCTGCCACATGACCACGTGTGGACTGCCCGTGTAGAGGGGAATCTTATGATTAATATACTTCTCCCTAGAAGTTCATTCGCCAGCCACAGCCATGCCATAATTCAGAGTAAGACTTCCTATCTTGGAAGCACGGGCTTTGCTGGAGGAGATAGATAAAAGATTGGGCCTACATTCCTGAGCTGGCTCTCGATTGACAGGCAACATCCTGGCTTAACATAACAATAGCCACAGATGTTTTCCTGAGTTAAGGTAAACAATAGAGATTAATAGACACAGATACTGATAGTGCCCAGGGAAAAAGATGCTCCTTTAGATTAGAGTCGAACATTAGAGACCCTTGCCTATAGTATAGGGGTGACTTAGAAATGCTTAGCAAGCAGGGCCCCTCTGTTACCAGGGGCGTCGACCACCTCAGGGTCGTTACACCCAGAGGCAGAGTAATAAAAGCTTTTTGCCCACCTCATTTTGGGGCTGGACCACTACATCACAATCTCGATGTGTCTTTATTCCAGCACAGCAGGGTTTCGCATTACAACAACCACGGAAATGTCTGCAGAAGCAGACAGCGCTGGCTCTTCGGCTTTGAAACAGAGATGAGCACTGAACCCTAGAGTCAGATACGACTGGCTTTCGAGCAAGGGAAACCTTTACCTTTACCTTCCAATGCTGCCTCAGTATTCTTACTTGTGAGCAGGTAAGAAGTCCTGACTATCTCACCAATATTTCCAATGCAGGAGCTTAGAGCCCTCATCTAGGAGGCTTTCCCTATTCAATAGAATGTGTATCCCATTCCTGCATCAGCATTCAGTTGGGCCCCTGCGACCTGCAGGAAAGCTTTCCATTTGTAAAAGGTCAAACATTCTTAGCCTTAAGCTTTTGAAATGAAGTGGAGAAAACAATTTTGGAGCTATTTACTACCCTGTTCTCTGACAGCTTTTGTCCCAGCTTCCTGAAAGAGAAATTTGCTTTTATAGTCGCAATCCTTTAAGTAAATATGATGCTTGTGGCTACAGAAAACCATTTGATTGCTTTCTTTTGAGTCATAAAGCTTTTATCTTGTTTCTAAAATCATAAAGCCCATGAGGCATTGTGATTTTCCAATGCTATCGACTGATGTCCCTTCTATACATTTTAGGTAATCAGATATGAGTATAGATGGTGACAGTCCAACTCAATCAACTCAGGAGATACTTTTGCTTTGCTTTGTCTTATAAATACATTATTTTGATTTGTTTTGCTACCCAGGTATAGACAAAGACACTTGAGAGTGGAGAGAAGAAAAGCACTGTTCTCATACTGGCTTTGTAACAGTTTTCTATGCTAGACAAACTACAACCAAATACAGTAATACCTCATACAACGTCCAAACTTGGTTCCACAAGTTAGGACATTGTATGAATTCCAACTTTGTATGAGGCATGCAAAATCCTATCCGCGATGCCTCATACAACGTCCAAATTATTGCCACCAATGCTTTGTATAACGTCGTTCCCATAGAGATACATTGCACAAACTGCAGGGCAAAGTCAAAGAAACACAGGAAACTGACAGAACTTTAAGAGGGGCCTTCGGCTCAACAACTTAAACAGGATTTAGCAAGGAGCGGGCTCAACAACTACGTTGGAGCCCAACTCCAAGTCCTCAGGATCATCGCCAGAGCAGGGCAACAAATAATAATAATAATAATAATAATTTTAATTTAAATACCGCAATTCTCTACCTTTGCAGTTTTTTTTGTTGTTCAGTCGCACAGTCGATTCCTACCCTTTGCGACCCTATAGAACATCGTCCTCCAGGGATCTCTGTCCTCCAGGACGCCAGAGGAGCAGCCGACAAGCCTCGCCATGACTCTCCCAGGCCCTCGCCATCGGCCCGGGGTGGGAATCAGCTGCGGCTACCAGCCCCACCTCCCTCCGGCCCTGCCTTGACCGGAGGGATAAGAGGACACTGGAGGAGCAGCCGACAAGCCTTGCCGCGACTCTCCTGGGCCCCCGCCATCAGCCCAGGGTGGAAGTCAGCTGCAGCCACCAGCCCTGCCTCCCTCCAGCCCTGCCTCACCTCGCCTCCACCGACGCTGGGGCTTGGAGGCCGCACGGAGTTCGACCGGCAGCCAGCCGGAGGAGGTGGGGAAGAAAGAACACGCTGGAGAGGTGAGCCCCAAGTGCGGCAAGTTCTTTCTTTCCCCACCACTGCCGGTCGAGCTCCATGTGGCCTCCCAGCCCCGGCGTCGGTGGGGTTCATTGGAGGTGGGGAAAGAAAGAACTCGCTGAACTTGGGGCTCACCTCTCCGTGGCCCCAAAAGTGGCCTTCCACCTCCAACGGACCCCACCAACGCCGGGGCTGGGAGGAATCGGAATCGACTGTGCGACTGAACAACAACAAAAAAACCTGCAAAAACCCTAATACCTCATACAATGTCCGGCAACATTGTATGAGGCACCTTTTTTCCAAGAATTGGGTGATGTTGTATGGATCCAACATTGTATGAAGCGGATGTTGTATGAGGTATTACTGTATATCACTTATGGACCCCTATTTTCAACTCATCTCAGAGGCTAAGCAGGGCCAAATCTTTCTGGTACTTAGATGAAAGACCATTGGAGAATACCAAGGATCTCCAAGTACAGCTAGAAAAGGATACAAACTGAGATCTTGGTGAGTGGCTGTCATTCTGAGTTTGCAGAATAGGCAAAATGGGACCAAGTCAAAGGAAGACAATTTCTTTTTTTTAAATTTTTATTAGGTTTTTCAATAATAACAATAAAAAACAATTACCAAAACAGAATCTAATACGAATATCAATACAATTTCTGATGTTATTTAAGGACACAAATGTGCTTAGGAACTATTCCCACAATTGTTTAACTCAATAGCTTTAAGCCTTTCTGAGGGAACACTGTCAGGCACACTACAATTGTTGAAAACTAATTTGAGTCCGTAAAATCATTTGAAACTGTAAGGGAAACTGTAAGTCTACAAAGAGGAGAAAGAAGGAAAGACTAATCTTGGTTATGATCTTTCAATGTTTAATTTACCATCTTGGTATATCAGCTATTGAGGGAAGAGATAGGTTGAAATATTAAGCCCAAAATTTTGGGGCCATTATGCCTTTGGATGAATTTTCCTAGTGGATAAAATAAAACAATTTGCAGGTGGACAATTTGCAGGTGGACAATGGATTTAAAGGTAGCCAAAAGTCACACACACACACACACACACACACACACACACACACACACACACACACACACACACACACACACACACACACACACACACACACACACACACACACACACACACACACACAACCAAATAATTTCTTCTGTTTGTTGTGAGAGATTGGTTGTTCCCTGGTATTTACTGACATCCTCTTTCTAGTATGGGACAGAGTTTCTTGTGGACTTCTCACACTTCATTACGGAGAGGTGGTTGCCCTCATAACGTCTCATGGTGCTGCTAAAGATTATACATGTAGGTCTTCTGTATTATACATTGTAAGCTGTTTGGAAAAGCACCGTATATACTTGAATATAAGTTGACCCAAATATAAGCCGAGGTACCTAATTTTGACCTGAAAACCCAGGAAAATAGATTGACCCGAGTATAAGCGGACAGTGGGAAATGCAGCAGCTGCTAGTGAGTTTCAGTAATTAAAATACATGAAAATACAGTAAAATTAAGTATTTTAGTGATTTTAAAAAACTGTATTTGCCCCACCACCCAGTGGTGGCACTGCAGGTGAAGTGGGTGGGCTGGCCAATAGCACTGAGGCAGGAAGTGTTGCTCTAGCCTTGCCTCTTGCTCCCCCTGCAAGGAGGAAGCATGGCTTTCTCCTCCAACTTGGGCAATGCAGAGACAAAGGCAGAAGGTACCAGTTAATGAAATCCTTTCTTTTTCCACACCAGTTTGGAAGGGGGACACAATTGTAATGTAAAGCTTCTTTCTTTATCTGTGTTTTTCATAGGAATTAATTGAAAACAAACTTCAGAATAGGAGAACTTGATTTTCAATATATTCTAATGGAAAATTGCGATTAGCGCCCTCTTGTGGCCAGTTGTGTAATTGCCCCTCAGATTCTTTTGCAGAAGAAGTCCCAAAACTTACTTTTCAAGCGCCGAATAACTAAAAAAACCTTATATTTTAAACCCTCATGGTTGTTGACCCATGTATAAGCCAAGTCTCTTTTTTGGACCTCATTTTTGGGGCTAAAAACTCGGTTTATACTCAAGTATATATGGTACATGGAAGTACAACCATGGCATCCAGATTTTTTTTGATAATATTCTTCATTTGGGTGAAAACCTTTTCTCACAGTGTCTACCAAGAGATAAGATTGCCACATGTGGACCAGAGTGCAACTCCCCTAACACCTCTCTAAGATTTATTTGTAGCAATTCTGACATAGTGTGACCTGATTGTTATTAAAAGCCAGTGAGAAAGTACTTTCAAAACAAATTCTTTTTGATCCTATATTTAGAGCCAGTGTTTATACCAAAATAAAATACTTCTCCCAAAGGAATTTTGTTGTTTTTGTTGGTCTTTCACTTTCCAGCAGGCTTTCAATATCCACAAAATTATTCAGTCAACAACCTAAACTGAATACCAGGTCTCAAAAGACATTCCTAGTTAATCAGTGGCATGACATTCCATGAAATAGAAAAGAACTGTGTAGGACCCGACATCTTGAAACATAATGGAACCAGTGAAGACTTCTGTCTTCAAAATGTCTGATATTTTCATGTTGATTCTTCTGAAAATATTTGTGGATATGTGATCCCACAAGACTATTCATTTGTTGTTCAGTCAAAGTAAACAATTAACAACTTTATTAAATACCATAACTTACACAGTCCTACCTGTCTGCCTTCTTCGTGATTCTGTGGAAAAACTCGGGGGGGGGGGGGGGTACATTTGTAAGGAATCAGAATTCTTACAAAATTCAGCTAAGGTGAGGAAAAATTACAGAAAAAAATACACTGAGAATTAATCTTCTATGGGTTTTGCATAAAATGCTGTTGCCATTCATGACCTGAAATATTTTAATACATGTAGTTCTTTTTTTGGAAATTTGTCTCCAGAAATCTTGAATTTTTTTCTAAATTAATAATATCATTTATTTTTAAATAAATAAAAATGTTTACTTAAATGTGTTGTGAATTTTAAGAAAACAAATCCCCCTCACCCCATGTTGTCCTCTGATTCTCCATACACCCAGAATTAGATCCTTTATAAAATGCTTACCACTTTCTCATTTTGTTGTACATGGTATCATGGCCATTATTTTAAATAATTTATCAATTCCGCTTGGGCTACTTTCCTTACAATTTCATTCTGCAGTAAGCATTAAGTCTCCAGACTTGGGAGGTGGGGCTGTAAGTGGGAGGCCATCAGCCTGAAGCAGGAGTCAGTCATGGCTCCTTCCACAGCATCTTTGAGCACCAGCCTGCCAAAGGGTGATGTGTGTTTTCCTTTGACCAGGCACTACTCAAGACAGGATGAGTATCTTGGTACGTTGCTTCAGCAAATACACAAAACCCAGTAGCCCCAGGATATGAGAAAGTAGCAGGATAGTCAGGAAGGGAAGAAAGGGGCAGCACATAAGGGGAAGAGCCAGTTGCTGAGTAGGAGAATGAAATGGAAGAAATGAGGAAAGACATATGGAGTGACACTGGAATGTCAGTAGGGCCCCTGTGGCTGGAGGCCCTTTACTACTATTGCTACACAGGCCACACACAAATCTTCCCATGAAACCCAGTACCTGGTGGACCCACTGGATTTTAGTACTGTATGCTACTTCAAAAACTACCGTACTCATCTCCATGCGGTACTGCAGAAACTACTGTACATCTCTGTATGGTAGTCGTATGTCATACGGAGGGCCGAATTACCGTACCGTATGGTAATTACCGTACGGGTTGGGAACCCTTATGTCTATGTCAATAATATGCACATAGTGAGCCAAAGTGCAGTGATAATGTCAAGCACAGGCTGAGGTCAGTTAACAAGGAACAGGTGCAAGCAATCATCGTAGCTCAGCTCTGCTGTGATTGACAGTTAATAAGATACATTGTAACCTTAAGTTTTTTGCTGGTTGTAGAAATAGAAGTTGCCTGCAGAGTTTGTTTTGCAGAACAGAGCAGAGCAGAACAGAACAGTGTTGGATGTAATGCTAATTTACTTTGCCTGTAAATGTTGTTAATATAACAGTTTGATTTAAACTAAATCTGGTGTATAGTCTTTCTTGGACCTATTGCAACTCAGATGCTACAACACTCACTCAAAACTAACAGTCTAAGGAGAATTGAACCTGGTAAACAGTAAGAATCTGGAAGATACTCAGACAGTGAACTAATCTGTGGAATATAGTTCTTAAATAAAATTCTTAGTTTATTACACTGATTCCTCCTCTATGTGATGCAGAACCCATGGTTCCTTCAATGTATTCTTGTCCATGGAGGGCAGGAGGACTCATGTAGGGAATGAAGTGTTTTTAATACTGCAGATGTAACCCTTGCAAAGTGAAAATAAAATACAACAGCTAATCAATTAACACTATATTTGTAGATACTAAGATGTTATCATTATTTATGTGTATATTACATATCTTAACCTATAAAACCAAGCATTAACCGTTGGAACTGGCTATAGGCTGCTATGCGTCGCCCTACTGACCCACACCCACCCTTCGTGTGCACGGACGAATTCCCTACACAGGTCAACGAAGGATTTAAAAATCCGGCACGGGGGCCTCAGCCCCACAAACGACAAGAAAGGGAAAGAACTTCACCCAACATTCCTTGCGCTGTGCCGTGCCAGAGCCAATCAGGCTGAGAGGCTCTCGCACGGGGCAGCGTTCGGAATCGCGCCACAGCCAATCAAAACAAAACCATTTTAAAAAAACGCAGCACACACAGAAAGCACCAACCCATTACTACAATCCCCAGCGTCCTGCGCGACATGAGCACGCAGAACGCTGAGGAAAACGGCGCCCAAAAAATTAAAAAGAAAAACAACTCACCGCGTCACAGCCAAACACACACCAGCCGGCTTTCTTTCCCACACCCACGGCGCCTGGAGTTTCCCCTTTAATATCAGTGGGTGGGGGCTTCGACCCCCCTCTCCGCTGGCTTTTCTAGGGTTGGGAGGTTTGTGGGGAGAAAAGGGGAATGTTTCCCAAACCCTTCTGGACTCTGGACACCAGGGAGAGGGGATCGATTCCCACCCCCTCCTTAAAAAAACTCCGTCTTTTCTACTCTTTAAAAACGGAGTTGTTTTAAGGAGGGAGTGGGAATCGATCACCTCTCCCTGGTGTCCAGAGTCCAGAAGAGTTTGGGAAACATTCCCCTTTTCTCCCCACAAACCTCCCAACCCTAGAAAAGCCAGCGGAGAGGGGGGTCGAAGCCCCCACCCACTGATATTAAAGGGGAAACCCCGATCTACTTTCACAACTCCACACAAACAAAGCACCATAAAACAATGCAGCCCCCTCCCTACCACCTAGCCCACCCTTCCTAACCCCAACGACCATGCCCCCCTCCCCACCACCTAACCCACCCTTCCTAACCCCCAATGACCAGGCCCCCCTCCCCAACACGGGCCGGCAGCGTACATATTCCAACGAGTCTGCCTTGCGGAAAAAAAACCAACACATGCTATTTCAATGGGCCACCCAGCCACCGAGGCCGGCCCACAGAAATAACCACACCAAACACATAAAATTTACACAGAAAATCTCCAACAAACACACACACAAAAAAAGGAAAAACACAACCCCCCACCCCCCACAAATCACACCAAAACCACCCATTACATATCGGAAATCACAACTTACCAAGAAAGGTCAAGCCTCAACGAGAAACAAAATTGAAATGGCAAAAGAACAGGAAGAAAACACAGGAGAGGACAAACATTACGCAACAGCACCACCAAGTGGCCACAGGAAAAATGACACTCAATGAATTCGAATTACACTTACACATTTTTAAAAAAATCTTATCCAAAGTACACCTATCACCAAAAAAATATATATATTTTTAAAAATGCAATTATTGGGGAAAAATATATATCAACCTTTCAACTTTTAAAAATCCAAATTTATTTAAAACAGTTTAAAAAACTACCAATGTATAAAAAATATTTTAAAAAAATAACATAACTCATTTAAACACACATACAACAAAAATCATCCAACACCATTTCTCATATTTTTTTAAAAACAAAACCCCCCAAAAAGCCCGGCAACGCCGGGCAACCCTTGCTAGTTTTATATATGTCTGGCCAGAATCCCTCTATGGTCCCCCAAGGTTCAGTACTGGGACCCCTGCTTTTCAACCTCTTCATAAATGATCTAGAGGTAGGAGTAAAAAACAAGGTAGCCAAATTTGCTGACGACACTAAATTATACAGGGTAGTGAAAACTGTGAGAGATTGTGAGGCGCTCCAGAGGGATCTCTTGACATTGGGGGAGTGGGCAAAACAGTGGCAAATGAGCTTCAACATTAGTAAGTGCAGAGTGATGCATGTTGGGGCAAAAAAAACCAATTACATTTATAAACTGATGGGTTCTGAACTCTCTGCAACAAACCAGGAAAGGGACCTTGGTGTCCTGGTGGACAGCTCAATGAAGGTGTCAACCCAGTGTGCCTCAGCAGTGAAAAAAGCAAACTCAATGCTAGGGATCATTAGGAAGGGTATAGAAAATAAGTCAGCAAGTGTCATTTTGCCTCTTTATAAATCTATGGTGAGGCCCCATCTGGAATACTGTGTACAGTTCTGGTCGCCATACCTCCAGAAGGATATTATGGAGTTGGAAAAAGTGCAGAGGGGGGCAACCAAAATGATTAGAGGACTGGAACACCTTCCTTACCATCTGAGGCTGCAACGGTTGGGCCTTTTCACTCTTGAATGACGGTGTCTAAGAGGTGACCTGATTGAAGTTTATAAAATCATGCACGGTGTGGACAAAGTAGATAAGGAAAAACTGTTTTCCCTATTGCATAACACTAGAACTAGGGGACACTCCATGAAACCTTTGGGTACTAGTTCTCAAACAAATAAGAGAAAGTACTTTTTCAACCAGAGGATTACTGGTCTATGGAACTCCCTGCCAGAAGAAGTAGTGACAGCTGTCAGTCTTGACAGCTTTAAGAAAGGATTAGACAAGTTCATGGAGGACAAGGGTATCAATGACTATAATTATGGATACTTAAGGACAACCTCGGGGTTGGAGAGATAGGCAGGATATCTCTCAATGCCATTTCCAGGGAATCCTAAGCAGGTGAAGGCATCTCCTTGGGAATACCCTGAAGCAAATGGTGAGCCACTGTGTGAGACAGAATGCTGGACTGGATGGGCTGTGGCCTGTTCCAGCAAGGCTGTTCTTATGTTCTTATGTAATGGAGTAGACCGCACAGCCAATGACTCAAAGCCAAGTGTTGGGCGGTGGCAAATAACTTGATTTCCTAAAGGGGCCAATGGCTATGGGCAGATGAGCCCTTTTAGGTGGGATGATGGTCCTCTCAACAGAGGAAATGTCACTGGAAACCATCATATTGGGCCCAATGGCAAAATGAGCAGAGGAGGAACTCTGATTCCCAATGGTCATGGAAATGGAAGAGGCCATGCCAGATGGACTGACTCTGAAGGTGCACCTTGATAATATCCTCAAGGTTGTGACAGGCCATTGCAGTCCTTGTGTTAAATTCTGCATGACTCATTTCATATGCACCACAAGAGATGGCTCCGTGATCACAGTGTGGGTCACTTCATGGCAAGGTGGGAGCCACCTTAAACAAATTCACACCAATGACATTTTCCTGCTTCAGGGGAAAAAGCATTCTTGGATACAAATTGCAGCCGGCAGCAACATATTTGATAATAAAATGCAAAAACATTTTTGGATGTCAAACATGAAGTTTTGGGTTGTCAATCATGGAGTTAACAGATACTTTCCAAGACATTTTAACAGAGTGCTAGATAAATAAATCTTTATTGTCGTTGTCCTGCACAGAACAACAAAGAGCAGGAGTTCTTTAACCAGATTTGATGCTTGATTTATCATTATCTACAAATGAGTACCCATTCATAGCCATTTATATTTTTACTGGAATCCCAGAAAAATATTGTAAATGGTTTGCATTGGGGTTATATATGCAAACTGGGACTTGAAATGTTTAAAGATGTTCCTGACTGTAGGAATTGGGCCGTGAGGAGGCCCTTAGGATCCCGGAGGAGACTGGTCAAAGGAGCGACACGAGGCAAGATGGAGTGAAGACCAGTAGTTTATTGAGAGAAGGCTGCAACATATATAGAAGGAAAAGCACAACGCTGGCAAGACTGTCAGCTGACAGGAATGACATCACCTGAGCACTCAAGTTAATTGGGAACCTCTTTGGGGAAGTTAATTAACTTGGGTAAACATGGACTTAGGAGCCTCATTGTCTTGGGGATTAGGCAGGGACAAACATGGCTTCTATTTGCACCAGAGATTACACTGAGACCTGGAGGTGAGTGATTTACTCTAATGGGTAACCGGGTTAGATATTCGCTCTTTCAGCAGATCCGTTGGTCAGGTCAAAGGAATTGGGTGAATCAAACCCTATAATTTATCCACCCCCCTTAATTTAGCTGCCTGCAGAGCCCACGGCTCAAGGAGCGTCCTCCCGAAGCGACCTCTGCAAGGGCCGTTTCCATGCCAGATGGGCATGGGGAAACCATAATTCCCCTTTCTGTTTTATTTAAGGACCTGACCGACGACTCTGCATAGGAGGGGCGTCAGCTGATGAGCGGGAATGACGCTTCGGGGTTCCCTCCATGGGGGACATCTCGATAGCAGTGAGGGAATACATTGCATGAAACAACACACTGTTGTGCCCAGTATTACCACCCCCACAATCACTTTGAGTGTCGTCTGAATCCATCCCCATGGGAACCACGACCATAGGGAGTAATGCCACCCCCATGAATAATCCTCCTTGATGTACCTAACTGGGGTGTGGAGGTCCGTGAGCTGGCTCTGTATCTTGTGGGTATTGCCTGCGAGGTTAAGGAAACACATGCCATGGACAGACTTGCAGCCCAAATGATGTGACCACAGGGGATAATCGATAGCTGCTTGATTATCCAGTATGGCATGGCGAAGCTCTGTCTGCTCCTGGCTGAGCAGCGCTATTGCTGAGGAGGTATGGTCAATGGCTTTTGCTAATCCGCAAGCCAATTGACCAATTCTCCGAGCGTTGCCGATGGCTAAGCCTGACATGCTGAATATACTGACTACAGCCTGGTTTTTCAGGGCTGTGGGTCTGAATTCAGACTGCTTTCTGTAGCAAGGCAAGATAATGAGATGTGTCATTGATCTCTTACTGTGACCTGGGGAGATTCTAAGCTATCTCCGCAGCTTCTGGCATTGTGCAAATGTCTTTCTAGCACCTATGGGGAGGTGTGAAGCTAACTGGGGATTACCAGCTACCGGGTACTCAATCTTTCCAAGCAATGGGCCGATGCAAAACATGGGCCGGTCTGGCTTCCTTTGGTGGAAGCTGGCCGTTATTAACAATATACAGAAATTCAAGTGTCCCTTGCAAATCCCAACTGGAGCATTGTACAAGGCATGAATAAATAATAGCAACTACAGATAATAATAGCAATGGAAGACATTCAGCGGCTTCTTGAGGCTTCCCTTCTTGGTGGGGCTTCATGTGCAACTTGAGTTTGGAAAAGTCCTTAGAAGTGGCACTGAGTGTGCAAAATGTTCATAGAAAAATGTCTTTGGAGATGTAAGTCATAAAGGAAGACGGACAGCTGATGACATTCCAGGACAGTGACTGGTGCTGCTCTTGGCAATCATCTGGGTCTGATTCTGGCCTCTGGGACCTGCATGGGGAAGAGACTTGTTTGGGAGATAAAAATTCTGAAAGAGTTAGTTAGTTTTTGCACTTATAGGATAGCAATTGCTGTGCAACTATGGGACGTGGTTTCCCCCCCCTTTCTGTTTGCTTGTCAATGCAGGACTCAAGGTCCGACAGGCCCGTTCCTCCACAATCGCTTGCCCCTGCTGATTGCAAGGAACGCCAAAAGTGAGCTTAATATCCCAGGTGGCCCTGAAGGTGGCCAGCTGCCTGGAGCTATAAGCTAGGGCGTCAACGGACGTCGTGTGCCGACGTTCGCCCTTGGCCGTGGGAAAGGAGATGCTGCTCCACATGGGGAGCCGTTACTCCCTTCTGTGCTGTTACCCAAACAAACTGTGGGAAGGTTTTAATGCAAACGTCCATGTGCTGCCATCTGCCAAAATGTGGGGATGTGTGACGTCCATTTGCCACACCTGAATGGCCTCTGTCCCTTGTGGGTTGACCCCCCACGGGGGGCCCCCCGGTGCCCCTGCACGACGCTGGCAAGAGCGAACTATGCCTTGCGCTTGAGAAAGTGGCAGATTGAACTGTCTGGTGAGCGCCTTGGCATTCTGAAGAGGGAATGCATGACTCTGAATTGGAGTTGTGAGGAACAAACTTAGCAAATTTTTGTCTATCACGGGAGTGATGTGTGCTCCCAGTAGACTGTGAAGCAAATTCCTGGGAAACTGGCTGTCAGCAATTATGTTGGAGCGTTCTTTGGCGAAGGTGCGCAAAGCGAGGTGCACGGCTGCCAGCTCTGCCCGCTTGCGGAAGAGTCAGGAGCGTGCGCCAAGCTTGGTCCTCTTGCCAAGTAAGAACCTAATACGTGCGACCCCCATAAGTGAAAGCTGTCCTAGCCCCCTGAAGAGGAACCAGTGACATGAATTCACACAAGGTGACTGTCTGCTAGAAGTGAGACGAGTCTGGGGTCTTATGGCAAACCTTGGCGCATGAAGCGCTAGGCTTCCCGTGGGTAAATTTCTCATGAAGGCCCCCCTGCGCACCTCCATTCATGGTGTGCGTGCACACTTTCACTGGAGCGATTTTGGTGCTACTGTGAGAAGGGTGCCAGATGCTGGCTTAGCCTTTTGCCTGTGCTTAGACTAGCGGCAAAAAGGGAAGGGGTAGCCTAAAAATGCCTGTATCCGATTGGGGGTGTGACCTGACTGCACTCTTAAAATGGTCCTAGGCTGTCCTGACTAATGAGCGGCACTCTGCACATTCTCAGGAGCTCAGGGACTAATCCTTCCTCTGTGCTCTGGAGTTTGCAAAATGTGCCTGCTCACCAGAGAGGGTGCTGTGGGCCAGGTGCCATACTTAAAATGACCTAAGACTTATTAAAGACAAACCAACTATGACGTGCCAGCTGTAAGGAAATAATACACAAAAAATGAAAAGACACACAGGTTAAGCATTTCCAGCAGGGAGTTCCACTGGCGAAAGGAGAAAAGGAGGAAAGACAAGTCAGAAGTTAGCACAATGAGAATGCAACAACTCTTATCATAACGAAATCAGATAAGGTCAGGTAACCATGGCAACTGGCTGGGATCCTCCTGTTAATTAATCCTGGAGCCTGTGAAAGGAAGCAAGTTAAGGCTGTAGGAAGAAATGAATTGGTTACAATTAAGGCCTGGAGAGGAGTTTTATTCCTGTAAAAAGGTAAGCATTTTCTGAAGATACAGAGCGCAAAAATGTTTGCGTGCTTTTTCCTGTGAAAGGGGTACAATGAGTGAGTTACTGATTACAGTCAAAATACCAGAGAATGAAGGAGAGTTTAGAACGGTTCTCAACCTGCGGCCAGATGTGGGCGAGTGGGCCAGATGTGGCCCATGTTGCTCTGCCACTCCCCCCGCCAAGCCAAGAAGGGCTGTGCGGCGAAGGAAGGGCAGGATGACTGTCCAGACCCCCAGAGCTGCCTGAGGCCCTGGAATTTGGCCCCTGACTTGAAAGGTTGAGAACCGAGGTTACAAGATGATAACACGGTACACACATAAAGAC
This sequence comes from Bradypodion pumilum, assembly GCA_035047305.1. NCBI lineage: Eukaryota > Metazoa > Chordata > Lepidosauria > Squamata > Chamaeleonidae > Bradypodion > Bradypodion pumilum. The sequence goes on along the minus strand of JAWDJD010000001.1, from coordinate 172,499,987 downwards.
AAGGCAATTCTCTCACTCCTAGTGAGATTCCAAGACGCTAAGAGACATTCAAAAAAACCTTAAAACACAGAGATGGGGTTTGAGGAACGCAGACGTAGGGAGGGGCCCCACAGCTTATGATACAGTGAGGAAAACTCATAGAAGTGATTTTTTGTTTTCAGATCGCGCTTCTGAAAAGAAAAATCTGTTTTCCTGATTGCAAAACCGGTTTCCAAGAGAGGCTTAATCCTTTGACAAAGAGAAAGTCTCAAGGGAAGAAGGCCTATTGTAGGTTAGGATTCCCCCCCCCCTCTCCTGCCCAAACTGCTAAGCAGGCAAGGCAAAGGGTTTCGCTCATCATGCTTCCTCAAAGTTTAAATAGCTCCTGCCCATGAACAGAGTGCAAACTGTTTTAACACATATTTCACAGTGACATTACCACGCAGTTACACACAAGGAACACTTTTTCAGTCATACTGTGGTCATAGAGACAAGGCTTTTGCAATCATACACAGTTCTTGCAGTCATACATTCAGTGGTGCACCACGCATACACACATCTATTTACGCATTCGCACATTCCTCCCCTGATCTGCAGCGTTCTATACTACACATGAGGAAATGATTTATACACAGCTGGCTATTTACAGCCATCTGGGTGCCTTTACTTAGGGGCAAGTTTCTCTGGGCTACTCCCAAGGTGAGACAAGTAGGTTCTGCCTGTGCCTTGGGGGAACTCGGGGTACTATTGCTGGGATGGTTCTTCTGGCACAGCCAGGGCGATGGCTGCCTCCTTTCTAGCCTGGGCCAAAAGCGTGCCAGGGTGGCCATTTGGCATGAAGACAATCTTTTGAAGATCTGCCTGGTCTAGATTGGCTTTTTCTTCTAAGGTGTCTCACTTTTCCACACTGGAAGCAGGCGCCTTGGGGTTTTGGCACTGCTCTGCGCCTGAGTGTGGAAATGGGTCTGCTCTGGAGCCCTGTGTGGCCAGGGGCCGTGCAGGTTTCCGTGAGCAGTGGGCGCTGAGCATCCCTGCCTGAACGTGTGCCTGCCTTCAGATGGGCTGAGCACAGCAGCTGGGCGCTAGCTAATTGTGCCACTGGCAATTTCCCCGTGAATGAATCTTCCTCACCCATGCGCTGAATGGAGTTCTTTCTTTGCAGGGAACCTTTAACTGTCAGAGAGGCGCCAGGGCCTCTCATGCCATGAATTCCTTCAGTGACGTCTGCAGCTGCCACTGAGGGAATGCTCCCTACACTGCCCTGCTGAAGCTGAAATAACGAATAGAGACTTCTTGGGGCTGATGGTTCTGACTGCGCTGGGGTTTTCTGGGTCTCTATCCGGACTGGGTCTACCTCTGCTGAGAGTTTCCTACATTTGCTCCATGTGCGGGTTATGCCCTCTGGAGCTTTCGGGGGTTGCTGAATGCAGTCTCCTATCTGATCCCAGAGCTTCAGGGTTAACGTACCTACTTCTGGGTAAAGTAGGCAGTGTTCCCTGAGGTACGCCAGAAGTCTCGCTAGCTCCCTGCTGTGAAATCGTAACTGAAAAACCCTGGCCAGGATTATGAACTCTTGCTCCCGAGTTCTTTGGCTAGCGGATGGACTTGGTCGAGGAGAACAAGTCCCCATATTACCTGCGATGGTCCTCCGAAGTCTCCTTCTCGGGACGAAGTTCGACGCGTCTTTGCAGGCAACAGGTTCGGGCGACGAGTGTCTGGGGTAGCCCTCGGAGCGTGGACCTTCTGCCACGGGCCCTTCTAACGGCCTCTGCGATGTCAGGGGCTCACAGCTTGCCCTGAGCGGAACGCGTTTCCCTCTATGGCAACCTCCTCGAAAGCGGGAGCAAGCTGTAGGAATGTCTCTCTGGAATGCCTCGCCACAGGCCACTCCTCCGATCGGCTGGCTGCCGGCCGGAGTGCTGTGCTGTCCTCCAGGATGATGGGACAAGGTTCTGGCGCAGAACCTGGCCGCGTGGATCGCTACTCACGAGTAGACCTCTCCAGGGTCCCTTACTCACGAGTAGAATCACGTCTCGGGGTCACCAGATGTAGGAATTGGGCCGTGAGGAGGCCCTTAGGATCCCGGAGGAGACTGGTCAAAGGAGCGACACGAGGCAAGATGGAGTGAAGACCAGTAGTTTATTGAGAGAAGGCTGCAACATATATAGAAGGAAAAGCACAACGCTGGCAAGACTGTCAGCTGACAGGAATGACATCACCTGAGCACTCAAGTTAATTGGGAACCTCTTTGGGGAAGTTAATTAACTGGGGTAAACATGGACTTAGGAGCCTCATTGTCTTGGGGATTAGGCAGGGACAAACATGGCTTCTATTTGCACCAGAGATTACACTGAGACCTGGAGGTGAGTGATTTACTCTAATGGGTAACCGGGTTAGATATTCGCTCTTTCAGCAGATCCGTTGGTCAGGTCAAAGGAATTGGGTGAATCAAACCCTATAATTTATCCACCCCCCTTAATTTAGCTGCCTGCAGAGCCCACGGCTCAAGGAGCGTCCTCCCGAAGCGACCTCTGCAAGGGCCGTTTCCATGCCAGATGGGCATGGGGAAACCATACCTGACAAAGCAAAACTACCTAAAGGATCTGTGAGTGAAGATTTTAGTACAAAACCTAAGTGTCTAGCTAAAATAATTGCAAGTGCTCATGATCTGGAAGTGCCACGTGCTAAAACATGCTCACTATAGCAGGATACCATAAATAGCTTTAGTGTGCAAAAATATAACTAACCCTTTTCTAGGCTATATACATAACATTTCAGCAGAAAGTAATTTGAAATCTTTATCATGAACACTTACAGAGGTGTTAGTGGTCAAAAGACTTAGCAAAATGTGCCTCCTGAGCACAAACAACTATCTGCTTTTAAAAAACCTGCATGAAACAAAAGGCTGCCCATTCTCAGAGGCATATGCAAAGGTAGTACCTGTACTGAAATACACATTTTCCAAAAAAATCTATCTGGGATGAATAGCAGTATCTAAGACCATTCATTCCAAGCAGTTCAACTAATGTCTTTCATTTCTCTTTCTTGAAAGAATCCCTAAAGCAGCATCAGGTTTATTGCTCTATAAATCAGTGAAAAGCCTCACAGTGAAAATAATGGTCATCTGTTTCTAAATTAAAACTACATTGCAGTAATGTGGGCTTGCATGTATAAAAGTACTAATTCTTATAACTACGGCATTAAGTGCAAGTGTGTGTCTGTACGATATGTCTCTTCATTTTATGTTTGCAGCAGAGTTGTGCAGTTGCTAAATGGGTGTTAGCAAGAAAAGAAGATTAAAATTAGTTTTTATGCTGCTGCTGCTGTTGGTGTATCTGCCTTTTTGATCACTGAAACATTTTCTGATATCAAAGCAAATGACTGCTTCTGACAATCAGTACAAACCATGCAAATATCCTTGTGTAACACCCTCTGGCTAAAGATATGCTTGTAAAACAAACATTGTTTTCAAAATCTCTGTCAGATTTTAATTCCAAGAAACAGAGGAATTAAAATGTGTGACTTTGAGAGCCCCAAGAATAAGACCAGAAAGGAATATATGAATCAAGCAAACATAAAACATTTTACTGATAATATTTGTCATGAGCTGTTGTGGTTCAAGCTGTCTATATGATTCTGAAATGTAGGCTAGTAAGCCTAGTTCTTCAGACTTAAAAGTCCTACCAAGTCATATTTCAAATCAGATCATTTGCAGATGATTCACTGCTGAACTAATTAACCTAACACAGAAGCCCATTAGACTGATTATGTCATATTTGAAAGCTGTGGAGATGAGATGGTACAGTAATGGGATGATTAATTATTGGGCTGAAATAGCACATCTTACAACACCTGAATGAGTGACAAACATATTGCTGCTACATAAACTTTTATGAGAACCTACTTCACCAGTGGTAAGGAAAACTGAAAAAGGCACATTCTGTATGTGGTACTAAGATAACATATCTTGAAGCAAAGAAGAACATACACCTACTGTAACTGTCGGGTGTTTTAGACTACAGTTCTCGTAGTCGTTTATTGTGCCATTAGCCAAAGTGGCCAAAGCTTCTGGCAGTTGATGTTGGGAGTTGTACCTGAATTACACTTATCTAGGGAAAAAGCTGGGCTAACTGGCCCAAAATAGACCAAACTTGGGCCTGCTTTTCTGTTGCCAAAGGTATCTGTCTCCTAGTAGGTGCCAGTAGTAAAATCAAAATACAACAATCGCAAATGCACATATCTAGTAATTCCACAATGGGCACGGACCTGGGCAGGTTGAGGAGGATGGTGGAAGACAGAGGTGCCTGGAGGACAATGGTCCACAGGGAAGCAAAAGGTTGGAATCGATTGTGCGACTGAACAACAACAAGTGAGTCGGCCTTGGCTGATTGGGCGGGGTAGAAACTGAACAATTAAATAAATAAATAAAATAATAAATAAAATGCTAAAACACAATTCTTTGCCTGTTTTTTTAAAAAAATATAGTTGCAATATAAGTTGCAACTACCTGCACAGGTCTATTTGAATCAATGGTGCATATGAAATAGCTGATTCACCAAATCCCCACTGAATCAATGGGCCTACTCTAATGTGATTCACTATGCTAAAAAATAGGACTTCAGACAATATATCTCAAAATAATAGTATTCTAAATAGTATTTGTTGCCACACAATAAGTCTCTGTTGTAATGGTGCAGTGGTAAATTCATTATTACTATCTCTACCAGCTTTTGCCCAGAAAGAGTTGAAAATTATAGACAATTGTTTTGATCCGTGACAACAAATCCGTTCTAGCAGTTTTCCTCTCTACCAAGAGCAGGTTTTTGGAAAACTAATGGATCCTAATTGTTCACTCAGAGCCAAGCCACCACGAAGTACTTTATATTGCTTTCTGTCTAATTCATAGCAATGTATTGATGGTGTGAAAATTTATTCCCCACTATATTAATAAGGAACAGAGAATTTTAAGATGGTGAATTATATCATCTAATCTATTTATCAAAAGTCTTATTGCACTTATCCTGCAAGCCTACAGCTGGTCCAGAATGCGGCAGCCCAGGTGGTGATGGGGTGTGGGTGCTATGTCCATGCCACACCACTGCTTCGGGAGCTGCACTGGTTGCCGGTCTGTCTCCGAGTGCAGTTCAAGGTGCTGTTTTTGACCTTTAAAGCCCTATATGGTAGTGGCCCAGGATACCTAAGAGACCGCATCACCCTGAGGACGTCTGTTCATCCAACCAGAGTGGACCGGAGGGGCTCTCTAATTGTTCCATCAGCCAGAAGGGCTCGCCTTTCTGGCACAAGGAGGAGAGCCTTCTCCGTGTCTGCCCCGGCCCTTTGGAACCTCCTGCCGACAGAATTACGTTTCCAGACTGAATTGCTGCCTTTCAGAAAAGAACTTAAAACCTGGCTGGCGGGCCAAATGTGGGGTGCAGATGGAAGGGTAACCTCCATTGGGTGACTGATATAGAAGAGAATGCCTTCCCCCATGGTCCCTTCGGTCCTTACACCCTTTTTTAGGGGGTAGGTAGTTTTAAGTAATTTTAACCTGTTTTTATCTGTAATTGTTAACTGCCCTGAGTCGGCCGAGTGGGCTGTATATAAATCTAACAATAAAATAAAATTTAATTAAGTCATCAAACTACTACTTCACAACCCTCGCAGAGACTTATATCCTTATAACACAAACTCTGAATAGCAAGGTTTTTCCTATAGCTTACAGTATGCAATGGGAAACAGTTGGTTTGTGACTTTTCTTTATGAAGAGTCTCCCTTCTCAAAAAGCCAACCAAGTCCCACCCCCGCCCCCAAGAAATCTCTAAAGAGAATATATATTTTATATTAACCAGAGAGAGACAAAACCTGAAGCTTTTCTTTTAAAGTCAGAAATATGAGTAGACTGAGATACTATTGGGAAGGGTTTGCCTGTTCATTGGGAAGGGTGTCATTGGTGGTAGCAGATGGCAACTGATTAAAAGCTTCCTTCTGCAATTTTGGGACACACACAGCTTTGTTGCATTGTATACAAGCTGTGCACATACCAAACTCACAAAAGGAAGAGTTTAATCAACAGTAGTCTGCTCTTGCTATGCAACAGGATTTGACCAACGGAGTTACAGTTTAACTTATTCCCAACAGATATTGAATCCTTATTGCTGCCCATGAGCAAAAACATTTTCCTGTTCCTTTACTGAAAACGCAGCAAGGAGGGTGACTTTATTCTCACATTATTAAACTCCATACTGTATCATAGTTTGGGTTGTGAGCATTTTGCAGCGAAAGCCAGTCCATTTCATACCTTGCAGAAGATGTATGGAAAATAAAGTAGCATCATTTCTTTAAAGAGCCCTGTAGATGGCTCTGGTTTTGAATTCATATTAAAAGTAAAGGTAAGCCTGTTATTTTGTCCATTACACTTATATCAAGGTCACTTCAAGACACCTCACCAGTGTTACTTATTCTCAAATTCTTGGACACAATCATCCAATATACCTAATCACTTTTCCCCTTATAAATTAACTTCTTGATTGGTTTCTATTTTGACTGCACTCTTTTCTAAGTACTTAAGCTGTCTAATTATGTGCGGTCAATTATCTCTACTTTCCAGACTATTACACTCTCTTTTTTCTGTCATGACCTTGATGTGATGCTTAAAGGTTCTAATGAGCATGACACCAATCTCAACCTCCTGACATTGTTCACTCTACTCTCGCGCTCTTTGATCTTCACCTTTCTACTTTTCAAACTTTTCCATTTCTATTTCTCAATAATTTTGCGCAATCAAGTGCCCCAGTTCCTTTCCTCTCTTTCTGTCCGCATTACTTTTCTTTGAATCTTTAGTGTAAGGGACCAAAGACAATGAAACAGCCGAAGGGTTGGCTTAACACAGGTTTATTGCATGATGATCCGGAGGAACATGTGGTAATGGCGGATGGGTAGCTCAATATATACAGCTGGCTATACATTTGAATGTGGCTCGTCGACAGACTATTGGTTGCTGCCTGCGTGACGTCGTAGGAGGTCACGCCCTTCTTGACCAGGTGAAGAGGTGGCGGGGAATCTTCCCGCGCTGCTGAACCAGGTGAATATGAGCCAAGAGAGCTGGACGCTCGCTACTGCCCTCTGGTGGTCACTAGCTCGCGTCCCCTTATCAGGTTTACATTGATACAGCTGATGGTTATAATGTTGCACACAGAAAGGTTACATTGATAACACATGGCAAAGGTACATTGTTAAAGGCACAGCTTTACAGAACACAACATCCCTCCCCCCTAGGATGAGACGAAGTCTCTCAGCCAAGATGGCTTGTTGCATGTGCGTTTGGGCCGTGACGACGGCTGCCCCCCCCGGGGGCGTTATTGCTTCTTTGTTCCCTGGACCCTTGTCCTGAAATAGGAGAGGGAGACTCGTTAGTGGTTTGCCGCTGTCTGGCGGCCTTAGGGAAAGGGAAAAACTCCATTGTGGGCAGACCGGGGGCCGTCGGGGCTAACGAAAAACCCCTCTTCTCGCTTGGACGGGTGGGGGACCACTCCGAAACCCCCCCGGTTCTGGAAATCAAAATCTAACTTGGTAGGGGTACCCGCATCTGTGGGGACTTTCCGCGAGATATGTATGGGGTCGGGTTCCTCCTCCTCGGAAAGATCCCCCAGGGTATCTATGAGGATATCCTCCTCCCCCCTCGGTGGGGGCCCACGGTCCCCTTTTCCTCCCCCTTGGGCTGAACGGGTGGGGGAGAACCCTAACGCTGACTTATTTCCTGCTTGATCCGTGCCCTGCTCATCGGAGACCCTGCGTCAGAGCTGGTCCGCGTGCCGCCTCCACAGGAGCCCTGTGCTGGTTTCCACTCGGTACGACACGGGGCCGGTTTGCTCCACAACTACGCCCGGCACCCAGGCTGGGCCCGTGCTGGCGTAATTCCTGCAATGCACGGGGGCGCCTATACTGAAACTCTTTGTAGCCTCTAGCCCGATGTTCCTCCCTTTGTCCTCAACCCTCGTGGGGTCTAGCCTAGTGAGGATGGTGGTCAGCTTCCTGCGCATCAAAAGCTCTGCGGGGGAGTATCCTGACGCCAGTGGGGTCACCCTGTACCCTAGCAGAAACTGACACACTTGTAGGTTCAGATCCCCTGGGCCCATGCGCCGCAACGCGTCCTTCGTGGTGCGGACGAGGCGCTCTACTTGGCCGTTGGTGGCCGGGTGAAACGGGGCGGAGGTGATATGCCGAACGGCGTTAATCTCCATGAATGCCCTAAACTCGGAGGACGTGAAACAACTAGCGTTATCGCTAATTAACGTGTCGGGTATGCCGAACGTGGAAAAGAGCCTCCGCAAATGCCTAATGGTCTGGGCTGAGGAGGTGCTCGTGACTGGGATAACCTCCAACCATTTGGAGAAAGCGTCCACTACAAGAAGGAACAGGGTGCCTCTGAACGGGCCCGCGAAATCAACGTGCACCCGGGACCACGGCCCCTTAGCCGCGTCCCATTCCCTGTGGGGAAGGCGGGCCTCCTCTGGTCTGGAGCATTGGCAACTCTCACAGGTGCCGACCATGTGCTCGATGTCGGTGTCTAGCTGGGGCCACCAGAAGTAACTCCGGGCCAGCGCCTTGGATCGCACGATGCCGGGGTGGCTGACGTGCAGCAGTTTGAGCACCCGCGGCCGAAGGGAGATGGGAATCACCACCCGCTGCCCCCACAAGAGACACCCCCTAGCTTTTTTCTGAAAAATGGAGCGAACTCCTCCGCTGGGGAGGACGCGGGCCACCCTTTCTGCAGCCAGGAGCTGACTGTCGCTAACGTTTTGTCCTTCTCTGTCGCTTTGGCAATGTCGGCGGGCACTACGGGGGGTGAATCCAGCACCTCTATCATGAGAACCTGATGGTCCCGCTCCCCCATGCTCACCTGGCTGGGCGTTAGGGGGAGGGGAGACCTAGACAGGGCGTCCGCATGGCTGATCTCTTTCCCGGGCCGGTAGATCAACGCGTGCTGATACGCGTTGAGAAAAATGGCCCACCTGAGCATCCTCGGAGACAGGATCTGTGGGGTGGGCTTATCAGCGGTAAAAATGCCTAGCAAGGGCTTGTGGTCTGTTACAATGGTGAAGGGGCGGCCGTACAGAAAATCGTGAAATTTTTTCGTCCCCGCGACTATTGCTAGTGCCTCCCTGTCCGTCTGTGCGTAGTTCCTCTCTGCTTGGGACAGGGACCTGGAAAAAAATGCTATCGGGGCCTCCCTACCATTTTCCAACACGTGGCACAGCACCGCCCCCACCCCCACTGGAGATGCATCACAGATCAGAACTACTGGGCGCTTGGGGTTGAAATGGGTCAGTATAGCGTCGGACGCCAGGAGGCTTTTCAGCTCGTCAAATGCCCTTTCTTGGTCATCGCCCCACTTCCATGCCTGGTCTTTCTTTAGCAGTTTGTGTAGCGGCTCAGCCACCGCTGCCTTTCGGGGAAGGAAGGAGTGGTAGAAGTTGAGCAGCCCTAGGAACGACTGCAACTCGGGCTTGGAGGTGGGGCGGGGGGCTTTCTTAATGGCTGCCACTTTGGACATGGATGGTTTTATTCCCTCAGGAGTCACACAAAACCCTAGGAACTCAACCTCGGTTGCAAAGAAGACGCATTTGTCCTTTCGCAACCTCAGCCCCGCCTTTTCGAATATCGTCAGGACCTTCCCCAACCTTTTGGCCAATTCAGCCCGACTCCCCCCATTATTAACACGTCATCAAAATAAGGCAACACCCCCTCCAATCCCTTCAGGAGGCGTTCCATGAGTGACTGGAAAATTCCAGGCGTCGAATTCACGCCGAACTGGAGGCACGTCACCTGGAACGCCCCCTTATGGGTGACTATGGTCTGCGCAGCAGCTGCGGCAGGGGACACCGTGAGCTGCTGGTAGGCCTGTGCTAAGTCGAGCTTAGCGAAACACTTTCCCCCGTGTAACCTGGCCAGCAGATGGCTGACTACCGGCACCGGATATGCATTCGGGCGGATCGCCTTGTTGATGGTGCACTTGTAGTCGGCGCATATGCGGACCTCCCCATTGGCCTTTAGAGCGGTTACAATTGGAGTTTCCCACTCCGCAGAATCTACAGGCACAAGGATCCCCTGGCCCAACAACTTGTCCAGTTCCGCCTCTATCTTGTCCTTGAGTGCAAACGGCACCCGGCGTGGTTTTAGGCGAATTGGGCGGACCTTCGGGTCCAGGTCGAAATTCACTGGGGGCCCCTTGAATTTCCCCAGTCCCTTTTTGAAGACTTCGGGGTACGCCTCGCACACCTCCTGAATTGGATCAGTCCCAACGGCGTGCATCCCAACGGCGTGCACCCCCCCAATAAACAACCCCAGGGGCTGGAACCATTGAGTCCCGAGGAGGCTGCAATTTCCTCCTTTGAGCACGACTAGGGGAAGGGACGCGGTGTGCTCCTTGAATTTGACCTGAAATTCTCCAACCCCCAACACTGGAATACTGTTCCCTTGCACGTCCCGTAGTGTGGACCTCAATGCTTTGAGCTTGGGTCGCTTGTGGGGGGCAATTCCCAAAAACTCCCTCTGGGAAATGATTGAATATGAGGACCCCGAGTCAATTTCCATCCTAATGGGGACCCCTTGGACTAGTACCTCAACAAAGTAGCGGGGGTGTCTAGTAGACACGCTGAACACTGGGGCGTTGTCCTCGCTGCCGTCGGCGATGCGGCCCACGCCGTCCTGCTTCCGCGTGGCCTGGGCGCCATCCTTGGGTCTCGTTGGGCGGTCTTGTCCCGTGGAACGGTCTGCGGAACTCCTCCGGGTTTCGCGCTTCTTCCTGCACACCTTGGCGATGTGCCCGCGGCGGCCGCAGTTGTGGCACTTGGCCTTCCGGAAGGGGCATTTCACGCGGTCGTGGGCTGCTCCACAGCCGTCGCATCGCCGGCTCTCCTTCCGGACCCTCTGGACGTCCTCGTCGTCGCTGCTCTCTGTGGACGACCTCGAAGTCCGCCGGGCCGCCTGTACCAGAGCCTCTGCTTTGCTCGCCTTTGGCCGCCAGTCCTGAAGTTCTTGGACCCCGGCCTTCGTAGCTTCTGCGGCCTGGGCCGCTCTGATGACCTCCTGCAACGTGGGAGGCGGCTCTTGGTTCATTAACGTGCACTGCGTTTCGGCGTCGTTCAGGCCGCACAGCACACAGTCTCGGAGGGTGATTTCGGCATTCTCCCATTTGCACGGGCCGGCCGCCAGCCGCAGGGCCGCCACGAATGCGGCGACCGTCTCCCCGGGCGCTTGGACTCGCCTCCAAAACGCACTCCGAGCGGGAAACATCGCTGTGGCGGGCCGGACGTGCTCACGCAGCATCTGCATGAGTTCCTTGGCCTTGAATTCGCTCACCCTTCTCGGTGCAATCAGGTCCACCAAGGTCCTTTTTGTTTCTTGTCCGAGCATTCTGGTGAATATGGCTCTTTTCTTCGCCTCTTCCGTGACTTCGGACTCGATCAGTGCGGCCTGGAAGTCCATCTCAAAGATCTCCCAGTCGCCCGGTTTCCTGATTTCAAAACCGGCGCATGTCTTGGTCCCGTGGGCTGCCATAATCCCACCTTCGTCGCCAGTTTAGTGTAAGGGACCAAAGACAATGAAACAGCCGAAGGGTTGGCTTAACACAGGTTTATTGCATGATGATCCGGAGGAACATGTGGTAATGGCGGATGGGTAGCTCAATATATACAGCTGGCTATACATTTGAATGTGGCTCGTCGACAGACTATTGGTTGCTGCCTGCGTGACGTCGTAGGAGGTCACGCCCTTCTTGACCAGGTGAAGAGGTGGCGGGGAATCTTCCCGCGCTGCTGAACCAGGTGAATATGAGCCAAGAGAGCTGGACGCTCGCTACTGCCCTCTGGTAGTCACTAGCTCGCGTCCCCTTATCAGGTTTACATTGATACAGCTGATGGTTATAATGTTGCACACAGAAAGGTTACATTGATAACACATGGCAAAGGTACATTGTTAAAGGCACAGCTTTACAGAACACAACAGAATCTCAGCCTGTGAGGGATTCCTTGTCACACCATTGTTCAGGTAGACATATATACTGCAAAGTAGCATGCATAATTCTATTTCTGTATCTATACTGATTCTTCCCTTTCCCTCTTAAAATAACATGGGGTCTTTTAAACTTGGATGATCAGAATGAGAGAGGGGTAGAGCAATGGTTTAATCCAGTTGATACAGAGCATTTTCTATAAAGCCCCTATGTAATATTAGGTCACTTTTAGGTGCTCAAAAGCTAGTTGTATCCAAGTCTAGGTTTCAGTGCTTATCTCTGTTTACAGACAAAGAGCCAGTGCTGTCTGCATCTGCAGACATCTCTGTGGACATGTGGCAGGCTTGCCTAGACACTGGAGTGCACGGAATGCTGTTTACTGTACTTTCCCACCAACGTGGTACCTATTTATCTGCTTGCAATTTTTTTCTTTCAAACCTCTAGGTTGGCAGGAGCTGAGATAGAGATGGGAGCTCATTCTCTCGTGCAACACTCAGGTCTTGAACTGCTGATCTGATGGCCCTCCAGTCAGCATCTCAGGGCCACCATCAGAAATTTCTGGACCCCAGACTGAGCAATCCTATTGACCCCCCCACACACACACACATTTTGGCCACACCCCTCTGTGGGCATGGCCAAATATGTGGGCATGGCCAAATATGTGGGCATGGCCAAATATGTGGGTGTTGCAAAATTTGGCCATGTGTCATGCCTGCCAGATAAAGGTAAAGGTTTCCCTTGCTTGAAAGCCAGTCGTATCCGACTCTAGGGTTCAGTACTCATCCCTATTTATAGCCTAAGAGCCAGTGGATTTGATCCACAAAAGCTCACATGAAAATACAGCAGTTAGTCTTTATCTCTCCACACACATACATATGCACGCACGCACGCGCACACACACACAGAGGAAAGTAAACAAAACAAAAAGAAAACCCCTTAGCCTACTCCAGACCCTCTCTCTCCACACACACGCACGCACGCACGCGCACGCGCACGTGCACGCACACACACACACACAGAGGTGAGTCTCCCCCCCTCTCTCACACACAGGAAAGCAAACAAAACAAAAGAAAACCCCTTAGCCTACTCCAGACCTCCTACACACACACACAGACACATGAAAGTAAACAAAAAAAGACAGACTTACTCAGAGGAGGCAGGCAGTGGAGCGCTAAGGCACATCCCTCTTCCTCCGGGAACTAGGGGGGAGAGGCAGGAGGAGGAGGGGGCTGCTACCACCATTGCCCAGAGTGTCATGACTGAAAGGACCTCACCATGCCACTCTGGGATGCTGCGCCGGGCTCAGGAAGAGCCTCATCGTTGTCCTCTGGACAAGGAGGAGGAGTCCTCCCAGAGAAGCCAGGCTCACCGTCCTGGCATGCTCTCACCTCTGAATTCCCCAAACACCTTCAGGGGATGGGCGAGGTGCATGGGAAGCATTGCCCATGCTGCTGGGAGGGGGAGGCTGCCAGCCCACCACCCCACCCACCCCCAAAGGTGGGTCGTGGGAAGTGTGGTGGTGAGAGTGCACCAAGATGGTGAGCCTAGCTGCTCTGGGACTCTTCCTCCTTGTCCAGAGGATAACGATGAGGCTCTTCCTGAGCCTGGCAGTTGCCTGCTCCTCCTCCTCCTCTGCAGCAGCTGCCTCCGGCCCCACCACCCAGGCGCAGGGTCTCTGCCAGACCGTCGCACCTCCTGGGCTGAAGCCTTGACCCCAGATATCCGGGTCGAGATGGAGCCCTCTGGTGGGGCATGCGCAGTAGTGCCGGGCCCTCATGGCATGGTTTTAAAAAAGTAAAAATAAATAAAAAAATTCACAGCTGAGTGCCATGCCAGGACCCAGACAAGCAAGTTAAAAAAATTCAAACCAGTAAAACAAAATCACACAGCTGAGCGTCGGGCCCCTGTCAGCTCTTGGGCTCGGGACGCAAGTCTCCCTTGTCCCCCCCTGATTGCGGCTCTGTAGCATCTTAACCACTTGAGCCACCACAGTCCCTTATGTAACAAAATCAAGGTCAAGCAAATGCAAGAGAAAATTCTCAGTAACTTAAATACAACATTGTTACAAGTTAAGGATGGATAATAATGTCATACATCTGGCCATAGTGATGTTATATAATTCTCACCAATCTTTAGCAAGAATCTAACTTCTTCTTGTAAAAAAATTGTTCACCTTTGTTAAATGCTGGGGTTGGGATGATGCTAAGATTTGAAATGGATATTAAAAATATCCATATTCATATTCCTTTAGATCTTTAATTTAGAATGAGAAAGTCAAATGTCAAATCAGCATTTTAAAATGAATGTGGAGGCTAAAACTGTGAATTGGCTGTTTCAAATTTTTTGATAACTCTTGATTGTTTTGCTTTCAGCAGACATCAAATATTAAACCTCAGAAGCTATTAAATTTTAATGTCCTGCAAATTATCTATCAGATACCATTAGAAAATACACACTGTTGTATGCAATGAATTAAATGCTGTCAGATTTTTTAAAAATCCTGCCTAAAGGCTAGAGGGTCAGTACATGCAAATAATACATTACAAATATTATGTGCTAGTGGTTTTATGTATCATAGAAAACATTTGTTTCTTTGGGAGTTCATCAGGGCTTCCTCAGTGAGAAGACTGTTAATAGGATCTTAAGGAGACAACTGTTTTGGTGAAATGTAGTCACAAGGGTGCTAGACAATTATCAAAGAACTAAACAAACTCATTTTAAGCATTATGAACCTTGGTGGCACAGTGGTTAAACTGCTGTATGGCAGCCAAAATGTTGTGAGTTCATTCTTGACAGAAAACAAGGTTGACTCAGCCTTCAATCCTTCCTAGGTCAGTAAAATGAGTACCTAGCATGTTGGGGGCAAAATGCTAATTATCCTGGGAATTGCTCAGAGAGTTTACTAAGCACTATGGGACAGTATAAAATTGTAATTACTATTGCTAAAGAAGTGTCCATGGATGCCAGGATTTGCTTTAGAGCATTATGAAATGCTCAAATTATGTACATGAAGAAAGGGGGAAGTTAATAAAAATGAAAGCAATTTTCAAACTGTAGCCTGGATGGTTGTCTAGGAGACATCTATTTCATTGTTCTACTGAGCAAGGTAATTTTAAAAAATGCAATATATTATAGGTTAAATTTCAGGTCTACAAAATTCATTATGTTTTTCCTTCTTCCAACAAACTGGAGTGTGGCATAAGCAATTTCCACCTTTATTTAAATAATTTTGAGCACGAAAATTTGTTTTGAGTACTGTAACTGAATGGAATTCATAATTTTGGCCTCTAACAATTTATTCCTAGTTGCCACAACTATTTTTTATCTGAGCAGTATAATCTAGGGTAGATGGAATCATTTTGCTGTTGCCATTGTTGATTGTTGAGTGTTGGAAATCCCTGCTGATCTACTGCAAACCAGCCATAGTCCAAGTCTACCAGAGTAGACCATACTCTCTGGGACCAATCATCAGGTGGTGGTAAACTAACCTGACAAGCCTTGGGTGGTGAAGTCCACAGGGAAGCATGATGATTCCCAAATGAATTAAATCCCATCTTGATGGAGGGCAGCAGCTTCATCAATACTGGCCTGGGGCTGATGAGGACTTTGTGTGCCAAAAGGGCACAGGACCAGAAAGAGACTTGTGGAACTGGATCAGTGGTATGGGTGTCATGCTGCGATGTGGAATGCAAATGGAAGGCCACTGCATTATGTTCCCAGGACAGTCTTCATGGCTGATTACCATGAGGATAGCCAATACATGATATCTTGAGATATGGAATTAATTCGTTCATATCTCGAGGTTTTACTATATTCGGAATTGAATATGGCACTTGAAGAAGAAGAAGAAATCACCTATCAGGAACAATGGTATTTTAAAAATCCTTGCTAAAACAAAGAAAGAAACCATAGGGCTAACTTCCTGCCTCCCACAATGGCCCACTAAATTCCCCTTGCAAACCTACAGGGAAGGTATGGTAAGTGGAAAATAGCCTTTCACTGCTTTCAACAGACAGTGTCAGAAACTTTTAAAAAGTCAGGTGTCAAATAGTTCATGGGTTTGCTGAACATTCATGCAAACCTACATGGTGGCCTGTAAGTACCTAACTGGCCCATAAGTCCCTACCCCTCCTCTCCATGGGCACACACATTGTTCCTCTGCTCAGCAGTCCAATGGGAGCAATTCCTTCCTCCTCCCAGCACATAGTTCACCACACCCCTTTGTCCGACAGCCCAATGGGAATGCTTCCTCCTTCCCCCAGCAGAACTCTACTCTCTTTATGGCTGAGTAGGGACTTACAGGCTACTCTGTATAAGAGGGGGAGAATGTTCAAAACAAAAGTCTGCAAAGGAGAGTTTTTAAAAGAAATTTGAATTGAGCTATATTCACAGTGCACTTGGTGTTCATTAATTAAGATCACAAGCATTAAGAATAATTATCTCAGAGTTTATAAAATTAGAAAAAGCAGGAGAAACAGCTGGTATTCTGGGAAGAAATCAGTGACAAATGACAAATTTTGTCACAGCATGCATTAATTAACATCTCATTTTTTATTATTAGTTTGACGCTAAAACATAGCAAACATGCATTATTGGTTTTCTGATGTTATACATCAGGTATTAATGTTCCACTCTACAAATTAAACTCCAAAATAATATCACTATGGAGTGGCAATTAAAGGATTAATCATAAAACAACTGCTGCCATTTCACGTATAGACCTTTTCTGTTTGACACAATCTCTGCATTAAGAAATAAAACTTTCTTGTGTCATGATGCACTAAGAAATGTTTCTTTTTTCTTGCCGTCAAGTTGTTCTTAAAATTCCTACAAATCAAACTCAGTACTCTGCTTTACTGCTATGTGTGGCCTCAGATTAATCTATAGCATGTCAATAAATCATAAAGTCTTTTATTCATGCTCAAAGTGCATGCAATCAATTTTACCCACTGCTGAGCGTCTGGTATTATCAAATGTTTTGATCTATCTTCGTGTATTTGCTAAATAATTTAGGATTATGATATCGACTGATTACACATTACTTTGAAGAACACAATCTATAGCAACCTTAATGTTTTTCTATTTGCTAAAAAGTTCCTTCAAGTTGTTGATGAGATACAGTCTGAATTTGATGTTGCTTTTTATTAGATATGAAAAATTCTTCTTCATCAGCATCTTCATCTTTCTCTTTGTCTTCAAAACATTTCATGTGATTGGAAAATGTTTCCTTAGCACCATGTATTCATATTAAAATGTAAATATATTTTATACACACTTTGTAGCAAATACAAAATAATAGTCAGAGAAAATGGAGAAATTGAGATTTGTCATTTCAGGAAGAGAGAAATGAAAAAATGGAAAATGAATGTCTACATCAAACCAATTCTTAATGTTGTTGTTTTGTTTTTTCCAACTGTGTCACATGCTTGCATCTATATTTGTGTCATCAATGTAGTGGAATAATGTATCCCACAAAAGAATTCCAGTGTGGCAAAGATAACTCAGTAATTTAGGTATCTGGCTGAGTAGCTGGCAGTGGGAGTTCAATTCCTCACTGTGCCTCTTTGACAGGGGCTGGGCTTTATGATCCATAGGGTCCCTTCTGGCTAGCCATGACTCTTCACTTGTCCTGGAGTCCAAAAAATGAGCTCAAGGAACACCAGGCTGAGTTGAAGGAGATGGGAAGCTTATCAGGTTGTGCCAAGCTAAGCTGAAGGCTATCAAGTTGAGGTGCCTCACCAAGCTGAGTTCAGTAAGTAATTTTTCTTAAGGTACAGTACTGTTACGAAAGTTACAAAAAGAGAAGAAATGCAAGAGACAGGCAGGCTAAATCCTATTGTGATTTTATGCATAATATAAACAACTTCATACCTCAAGTTAATTTGACACAGAGGTCATCTGTTATGAGCTGAGCTGCATGACACGGCATGCAACAGGTAATGTCTACATTGATTTCTTATCTTATGGCAATTTACCTCCACCAGATGTTGCAATTCTGTTCAACATTTTGCTAAAATTGGAAATTGTACATTAGATGACACTGACTCTCAACATGCATTTGTAACATTGTGAAACTTCTCCCTGGCTATAATAAGATCAATATTTTACAAAGTTGTGGGACAAGGTAATTGCTTAAAATATTGATGTACACTGAGTTTGGAAAAGAAAAGGTTAAATGGATTACTTTTCCTTCTTTGGTCAAATGTAAGCTGTAAAATGTATCCTTGGGAGGCTGGGAGAAGAATTGTGCTTGCTAGCAAGATCTATAGCCCATACATAAGAGAATCTAAACATTTCATGGTCAGATAAAAATTTTCTTAAACTGCAGCAGATATAAAACTGGGCAAGCAGACTTAGGCTTGGCTCAGACAACATAAGAACAGTTTAGCCCACTCTGTAGCCCACTGTTAAAATGATTGGGATCACCCTGTAAAATATCAACTACAGTAAAACCTTGGATAACGCTAAAACTTGGTTCCACAAGTCTTAGCGTTATCCAATTTTAAACATCGGATAACATTAAAATTCTATGGGATGAATCGCATAACATTAAAACTCCATAGAGATACACTGTAACTGGCACAGGCTTTAGCGAACATTATCTGAAAAATTACTTACTGAACTCTGTAATGTAGCTGTACCCTAGTCAAGGGTGTAGCTAAATAAACATCCAGGAGCAATCTATCCTAGGTGCCTGTGTCATCCTCCCTTAAAAGGTCTCATGCAGAGCAACCAATGCAATTTTAGTACTGTATTGTGGCATAAACCCTGGCTGGAATGGATCAAGGCAATTGGTTTCATCCAAGAACATTTATCTGCCACAATTCTGTAAGTCAACCTGCTTGTAAAAGGAATATTTGAAACAAGTCTAAAGTTGTGTAAATCATCTGTTGCTAAAGAATGTGCCAACTAATCGTCTCTTTAGCAGGAAGGGACATAAACATCCCAAAGAGAGGAATTTGTAGCCAGTGTGGTGCTGTGGCCAGTTCTCACTGGTTCTAGCGAACCGGTAGTAGAAATTCCAGGCCACTCCCACTTGGCCGCCCATGGCCACCTCTCAGCCTCCCCCTCCCAGCACTGCCGGAAATGCGTCCCATTTGCCTCACCCAGGGCCAAAGGCGTGCTTTCATCTCCGCACTTCCCTTGCACCTTTGGCCCTGGGTGAGGCAAATGGGACATGTTTCCAGTGTCACTGGGAGGGGGAGTCCAGCCATCACCAGGCCACCAACTCACCCTGCTCACCTCCCAGTAGCGCTGCCGGCAGGGACGCATTTCCAGCAGCACTGGGAAGAGGAGCCCAACCAGTGCCAGCCCACCAACTCACCCCGCTCACCTCCCAGCAGTGCCGCCGGCAAGGACGTGTTTCCGGTGGCACTAGGAAGGGGAGCCCAGCCAGCGCCAGCCCACCAACTCACCCTGCTCACCTCCCAGTAGCGCTGCTCTCTGGGACTCCTCCATCCTCGTCCTCACCTCCGCGATGAAAGAGTACAAGGTAGGTTTCTTTTTTCTGGGTGTGGGTGTGTGTGGGTGTGTGTGTGTGTGTGGGGGGGGTTGAGGCCATGCCCACAGTTTGGAAAAGAAAAGGTTACCATCTTTGGTTTTGGATGGGGCTATTCTGCCCCAGACCGACCCGGTGCGCAACTTGGGGGTCCTCCTGGATTCGCGGCTGCTGCTAGAAGAACAGGTGGCGGCTGTGGCCAGGAGGGCCTTTGCCCAACTTCGGGTGATTCGCCAGTTGCGCCCGCTCCTGGACCGGGACTCTTTGCTCATGGTCACTCATGCTCTGGTTACCTCCAGACTAGACTACTGTAATGCGCTCTACATGGGGCTGCCCTTGATGACCATTCGGAGGCTGCAGCTGGTCCAGAATGCGGCGGCCCGGGTGGTGATGGGGTGTGGACGTTATGCCCGTGCCTCACCACTGCTGCGGGAGCTGCACTGGTTACCAGTTTGTCTCCGGGTGCAATTCAAGGTGCTGGTTTTGACCTTTAAAGCCCTATATGGTAGTGGGCCAGGTTACCTTAGAGACCGCATCGCCCTAAGGACGTCTGTCCGTCCAACCAGAGCGGACCGGAGGGGCTCTCTAATTGTGCCATCGGCCAGGGGGGCTCGCCTCTCTGGCACAAGGAGGAGAGCCTTCTCTGTGTCCGCACCGGCCCTTTGGAACCTCCTGCCTGTGGAACTGCGTCTCCAGACGGAGTTGTTGCCCTTTAGGAAAGAACTAAAAACCTGGCTGGCGGGCCAAGTTTGGGGTGCAGGTGGAGGGGTGGCTTCCGTTGGGTGGTTAATATAGGGGAGGATGCCTGCCCCACGGTTTCTTCAGTTCCTGCACCCCTCTCTTTTTAGGGGTGGGTTCTTATTGCTGGTTTTATCTGTTTTATTTGTTTTTATATGTTTTTACCCATGGTTGTGAACCGCCCGGAGTCGGCTTTGGCTGAGTGGGCGGTATAGAAATTTGACAATAAAATAAAAATAAATAAAAATAAACAGATAGCCACACCCACAGATAGCCACGCCCACTGAGTGGGTAGTAAAAATTTCCACAGCCCATTCTACTGTCATTTTCTTCCTTGATTTTAAAAGCTATGACAGCTAAGGATCAAGATGTGGTAGCTTTACAGATGTTACAAGTTGAGATTGATCCAACAAAACTGGAGAAGATAGCACCTGAAATGACTCAAACTGATCTACTGAACCAATGGCGGAGTCAAATTTTCCTCAGATTTTTTCCATTTTAGTTAAAAAATGTGCTGTGAACCATTCACCTAACATTTAATCAGAAGACTCGATCTAATTCCATTGTCAGGTTTCAGTGAGGCTATGGACAATTTGACAGAGCTCTAACTGATGATTAGCAGCCTCACTGACAATTTGTATATGATCATTCTTCTTTGCAACTTTTATTGTATTGCTGTATCTGCTAGACAATTTATTCTCCATAGCCAAATTCTCATTGGAGGGAGCTTGGATCAAATACTCTCTAGCCTTTTCCTTCTCTCTTCATCATCCATAAAACAATGAAGAAGGTTGGCTCTGTAGAAAGGGCATTTGGGAATGATTGTGTCAGTTCTCAAGTCCCCTCTGTGTACCATTTGGCAACCAGGGCTTCGATAGGCGCACTAACCATATCAGCTAGAAACCCTCCCAGGACATACTGGAAACTCTCCAGATCCAGTAGACTTTGATGGTGGACCATTCAAATAGGTCCAATTTCCCTGTGGAGGGAGGGGGGGAGATGCCAGCATTAGTAGGTAGTAATGCAATCATAACAATGAAATAGTCATTATTGTTGTCACCCTAGGATAATGTTCTGTTTGCCCTGTCAAAAAAACATGCCCAATATATGACCTACTACATGTGTGGAGCCACTCAACTCGTGTTGGGATAGGCTCAAGAATTCCATGGAATCAAAAAAATCTGAAGCTGCTCTGTACACAACTATCTCCACAAGTCTCCCAAGAGCAAAAAGCTAGGAGATTTCAACATTGCTGCTGAAATGAAGTCCATCAGCTCCAGTAGAGAGACAGTACTGGGTCACAGGCAGAGCAATACACCAGTGATATCCCAGTTCTATTCCTACGGCACATAAACAAGTGGAGAACTTCTAGATCCAAGCACAAGAAAGCAAGGTCCTACTGACCTTGATGGAATCTGCCCAGATGTTGGATGGAATATCCAAGTAGGTAAACATATCTGAGACAGATACATGTGTCCATCCATCCAACTGTACCCATCAAAGTTTTGGTGATACAGGACAAAATATGACCAATGCACTTCTGACTTTATGGATTTTAGACATAGGTTTTTCATGACTGAGCAGAAGATGGCCTCCGAGAACATTAACTGCCCATTATTTTAGACCATAATACTGTACAAGTATTACTAATAGGTGAGGAAAATGGAAATATTTAAAAGTAATAATGTATTTGATATGATATCTTCAGCTGGTCAAGCCATTCTTTAAAATGAAAGTGAATGATTATTCTTTCATCAACAGGTTGGAACAAATTTCAATCATACTGAAAGATGTTAGTCTATATCAAGGCCCTTTCTTTTTTTAAAAAATAATTTTTTTATTTTTTCCCCAAAGACATACAAAAAAGAAAAGAAAACAATAACTAACAATACAGTACATAAACAAAACCATAATATCATCTTAACAAACATTACTAAATGTTAGCACATAACAATGTCTAGACTCATTAATTACTATATAACCACCAAATATTAAAAGCCATTATTTCAAGATCCAAAATAATAAGAACTTTCTGCACTATCACTAATCTTTGGATAAATAATAATCACCCTGTGAATATATACAATGCCCGGAGAGTTTATTTTCTGCTCAGCTCCAAAAACTTCTTTGAGATGGTACTGGTCCTGAACTATCATTTGCCATACAAGAATGATCCACAAATGGTTTCCATATATTCCAAAATCTATTCTCTCTTAAGTTATCTCTTTTCACTTTAATCTCCCATGTCAATTTATCATTCAGTGCTAAACTCCACATTTCTTTATACCACTCTCCAATCTGTATATCTATATCATTTTTCCAATTTCTAGCTATACATTGTCTACCCGTTGTCAATACAATTTCCAATAATTCTTTTTCCTCCTTGTTTAAACCCAAACCTTCCACATTTGTTAAAAGAATGGTACTTGACACCAACTTAACACTTCTACCCATTATTTCACCAAACTCACCTTCTATTTTTCCCCAAAAATCCCTTATTTTTTTACAACTCCACCACATATGTTCATATGTTCCATCAAATTCTCTGCATCTCCAGCATAACTTATCTCTTTTATTGTCCATCTGGCAAAGTCTTAATGGCGTCAAGTACCATTGCCACAACATTTTAAAATTATGTTCTTTAATTCTTACAGACATTGCTCTCATAATCCTCTTTTTCCATTTATTTTTCCACTCAATCTCCCCAATTGTTATATTCAAATTTTGTTCCCACTTCCGTTTCAAATCGTCCTGTGGATCTGCACCTCTATTCAATATGTTATAAAGCTTACTTACAAGACCTTTAATACTGCTTTTCCCTTTTCTAATCTTCCTTACCAACTCCTCAAATTCTGTATGTATTCTGTCTAGCCCTACTTCTTTTTATATTTTTTGTTCCAGTTGTCCACCTTTAACTTCTGAAACCAATTCAAATTTAATATCTCAAATATTTTTTTCCGCTCAACATCAGAATCACAAATTTTTAACCAATCCTTCAATAAAAGCATCCCATTTTTATCCAACATTTCAATTTTTTCCTTATCTAACTTTATTGGGAAACACATCATATCAGTCAATTCCAAAATTGGAGAGAGATTTGGGACCATGTCCTTTTTTACCTTCTTCCACACCTCCATGAGACCTCTCATCATAGTATTATTTGACCTTTTCACCTTATCATTTATTCCAAAAAAATCATATTTCCAGTATTTCTATATTCCTTCATCTCCAATTGCTCCCAAATTGTCTTTTCTCTTGCCAAAATCTTCACAACATTCTTGACTTGAAAAGCTCGATAATATGCTAGCAAATTTGGCATACCCAAACCCCCTTTTTTTTTGAGACAAGTACCATAGCTTCTTTGGGAGCCTAGATTTTTTACCTCCATTACAAAAACCATTAAACATCTTTTGAAACTCATTAATTTCTTTCTCTTTCAAGTGGATCGCTAATGTATCAAATAAAAAATTAATCTTTGGTAACAATATCATTTTACACATAGCAATCCTTCCGAACCATGACAACTTTAGCTTCTGAAGCTCTTGTATTTTGTTCTTAAATTCCACTTTCAAGCTGTCATAGTTCAATCGTTTAAGTTCTTCTAATTTGTTTTGAAATGATTATCCCCAAATATTTCAGCTTATCTTTAATTTGTATATTAAGTGTCGACACTATCCTACCCATCTCACTTGGTTTCAAATTGCACAGCATCAGTTCTGATTTATCCCAATTTATCTTTAATCCAGTTATAGCTTGAAATACCTGTAAATGATCTTTAATCCTGTCCATTACCAACTCTGGGTGCTTCACCATAAGCAGTGTGTCGTCTGCATACATACTCACTTTATTACCCATGATCCCTTCTGTATTCAAATCCTCCCTTATACTTTTAGCTAAAATCTCCATTGCCATAATAAACAGGATAGGAGATAATGGACAGCCCTGCCTAGTACCAGCCTCTAGCTTTACCACATCCGTACGCTCCTCATTTACTCTAACCCAAGCATTTCCTTTTTGGTATAATAAATCTATAACCCTATTGAATTTATCCCCAAACCCATATTTTTTAACTATTTCCTTAATTGAAGACCACTGCAATGAATCAAATGCTTTAAAAATATCCAATGATAATAATCCCACCTTTTCCTTTGTTTGATTAACATTGTCTATTAAATCTAATAGTCAGATCCGCCATGTGTCGTCCTTTTAAAAACCCAACTTGATCAACATTTATATATTCCCCCATGAAACTATTTAAGCGGTTAGCCAATATTGCTGTGAAGATCTTCGCATCTTGATTTATAAGTGAAATTGGTCTGTACGAATCCACTCTTTCCAAATTCTTACCAGGCTTTGGAAGAAGAACGATTGTAGTGTTATACCATGAAGTCGGAATTGGTCCTCCATCTAGTATATAATTATATAACTTCACCAATTTCGGGACCACCTCCTCTTTAAATTCTTTATAAAACTCTGTCGATAATCCATCATCCCCCGGGGCTTTCCCTATCTTCAGTCCACTTATTACCTCCTTAACCTCTTTGCAGGCACACCCCCCAATAAAGGACTCAGACACCAATGAAAGTGGATAACGGCATTGGGCCACATTTATTGATTCATGCCCTAGTCCGAATTATAAATTTCTATTGGTAATTGACCAATCATAATTCTTAAGGCAAGCAGGCCGAAGTAACACTGGTAAGGTACCACCCAAAATTGCCAACGGCAATTGCTACAATGTATCCATTTGTATCAATTTGTTTGTTGACCACAAACAAATTGTTGAACGTAGTCAATATCTAACTAATGACCCCACCCTCTGACGCGTATCCGTAAAATCACGGGGTGATGCATGCTGTCTAGCTATAGCCATCACCCCGTCGCCTAGTTCCTCGTTGACCGGACAACGTTTAACCAACTTATGCCTGTCTAGTGTTGTCCAGTCAATTGCGAACTTGCCGGATACCTGTGGGTCATAATGTTTACCTTACCAGTGCTACCCGCCCATGTGACCAAAGTCAACAGCAGCAGCAGAAAAAACCCCTATGTCAAACCATAGCAACAGTGTGGGATGGGCGAAAAAACCAGGACCCGGAAGCCAATATGGGTCCCAGCCAAAAATTCCCACCCGGCCCCGAAGCGACCAAAATATCACACTGTTAACTAGGGAGGGGGTGGAGGGGAAAAACTTCTCCGCTCCGTCGCTTCGCAAAATGGCAGCTCGGCTGCCTCGTGGCCACCCCTTTTATAAGGGAGCTGGCCATGCCCCTAACTACCCGGATGCCTTCGTCCTGTGGGGGGGCCCCCGCAAAGAGCGCGGCGGCCATTTTGGCGCCGCGCTTGCATTGCAGGCGCACCCCCCAATAAAGGACTCAGACACCAATGAAAGAGGATAACGGCATTGGGCCACATTTATTGATTCATGCCCTAGTCCGAATTATAAATTTCTATTGGTAATTGACCAATCATAATTCTTAAGGCAAGCAGGCCGAAGTAACACTGGTAAGGTACCACCCAAAATTGCCAACGGCAATTGCTACAATGTATCCATTTGTATCAATTTGTTTGTTGACCACAAACAAATTGTTGACCGTAGTCAATATCTAACTAATGACCCCACCCTCTGACGCGTATCCGTAAAATCACGGGGTGATGCATGCTGTCTAGCTATAGCCATCACCCCGTCGCCTAGTTCCTCGTTGACCGGACAACGTTTAACCAACTTATGCCTGTCTAGTGTTGTCCAGTCAATTGCGAACTTGCCGGATACCTGTGGGTCATAATGTTTACCTTACCAGTGCTACCCGCCACACGGAGGGGCTTCAAAGAAGGCTCGACGCCCCACCCAGACCGTCAGCTCGGTCGACAGGCCTGCTCGCCAATCACCCAACAGGAGGTCCACACCTCCTCGCAACAGATGGGCCCCATCCCCTGCATACAAGTCATAACTTTGGAGGCTAATAGCGGGATGACGACTGACCCTCCCCCAAGCCCTGTAGACAAGGAAACGCGCCACTGCCCTGTTCACCATGCGTCTAGCACGGTCAAGGGCCAGGAGGTCAACACCCCCTCTGTAGGAATGGCGCGGGACCATGTCCGACCAAACAAGGGTTGTGGCGGGCCAGACGTAATGCAGGTAGGCGAGGTCCTCGCAAATCGCATGTTTCAGCGACAAGCCGGTGACCTGGCCCAAATCATTGCCCCCCAGGTGTATGATCAGAATGTCAGGCGGGTCAGCATTCTGGCCTGAAAAAAGAAAAGGCAGCAGCTCCCGCTACAACATCCCGGGCTTACCATGCCATGTGAGACTTGCGTACGCACCAAGTCCCAGTCGGGGTTCCCACTCTGTCGCCGCAGCATAATGCGCTGCCCTGTGCACGTAGCTATGGCCCACCAGCCATACTGTCACCGGTGTAATACGACACCCCGGGTCTGTAAGGAAAAATGAGGGAAAGTAGGTAAGGTGACTGGGTTGGTACTCACGGCGGGAGTGGGTGCACATAAAACTGAAAACATTGCAAACCCCACCGTCCCATGCTACGTATGTCAGCCCCTGAGTACCCAAAAGCCGCTGCGGTTGAGGCCGCCCTATACGGAATGAATGAGTGCCATAGCGGGCGCCTGGGAGGCCCACACTGGCCAGCGCTTTCCCGTCACCTTCCAAAATTGAAATTTAGTAAGGGGAGACCCATCTTGGTGACAGAAAAACGGGCCATGGTGCGTGCCATACAGTGCAAGGAAATCCTGTAGGGCACCAACCGGACAGATGTCTGCCGAGGAACATCGTAGCAGTCTACTCCACTGCCTACACCGTGCTGATACGTTTTAGAGGAGCGTATCCCCAACTGAGCCGAATATTGTTCACTCAGACATCTTCGAGTTCCAGTGCCCTACGACTTGCATCCGCCTTATACAGCATCTCAAGCTCGCCGATGCGGAGCACTCCAAAAAAGGCCACCGTTGTAGCCGCATGAAATGGGCTGCCTCATCTTATCAAAACAGAGGCAAGGCCAGCCCCGGGCCAATTGGGTAAAAACCCCTGGGGAAATCAGGTGGCGGTCGTCCGGGCAACGCCCATGCGCGCGCACCCACCCCTCCAAAACATTCTCACACGGAAGTGAGTGGTGCTGTCCACGACTTGCATCCGCCTTATACAGCATCTCAAGCTCGCCGATGCGGAGCGCTCCAAAAAAGGCGACCGTTGTCGCCGCATAAAATGCGCTGCCTCATCTTATCAAAACAGAGGCCAGGCCAGCCCCGGGCCAATTGGGTAAAAACCCCTGGGGAAATCGGGTGGCGGTCGTCCGGGCAACGCCCACGCGTGCGCACCCACCCCTCCAAAACATGTCTCACATGGAAGTCAGTGGTGCTGTCCACATGACCTCCCACTTTGGCCATAAAAGCCAACGCTGACAGCTTAGATGCTATGGTGCGAGGTGCAAAGCCCTGGGCATGCAGGTAAACCATGAACCGCAGGACATGGGTTACCGGGATCGGCCAGGTTCCTGGCATTTGGAATTGGGTACAGAATGCTCTGAAAGAATTAAATGCGTGGTGATACACCTTACGCGTGCGTGGCGCTAGTGACAGGCCAATCGCCCGGTTCACCTCTCCTTGCCGATGTTCCATATCCCGTCCGGGAGTGGCGAGGGAAATTCTTCCGCATCCGGGGCCAAGGCACGGAACCGGGAGATCTGCAGGCGGGACAAAGCATCAGCACTATCATTAGTAACCCCTGGGACATGCCTAGCCCTGAAAAGAACGTTGAGGCGCAGGCTGCGCAACGCAAACTGGCGCACTGGGTCCATAACCCTGGGCGATTTAGAGCTCTGTGCATTGACAAAGTGGACAACAGCCGCATTGTCACACCAAAGTGGACAACCGAGTTGGCCTCCT
This sequence comes from Bradypodion pumilum, assembly GCA_035047305.1. NCBI lineage: Eukaryota > Metazoa > Chordata > Lepidosauria > Squamata > Chamaeleonidae > Bradypodion > Bradypodion pumilum. The sequence continues at coordinate 172,471,863 of JAWDJD010000001.1, read as the reverse complement.
CCTCGCCCCATAGCATCAAAGCACCCAGTATAGGGAAAATTCCAGATACGTGAAACCACGCAGGCGACCCGTGCCTGCCCAGGATGGTGGCCACCCACCATAGGCCCACTTCCAATTGAAGTACATCCCATAACTCAGGGATCCCGGGCATCGGGCTGTATCTTAAAGCAAGGGGAAGCCAGGAGCTCAGACCTCCAAAATGACACCCCATTGAAATCCCTCAGGATCTGTAGCCAGACAAGCACGTCTGCCCTGATACCCCGGGTAAGTCTAACCCTATGGTGGGGCCTGGATAGTCCTGCCATGGCGTCGCACAAGCGCCGCGCAAATGCCCTGCCCGGTGCGACGACCCTGCCAGCAAAATTGAGGTGACCATGTAGCACCAGCAGGTCCCTCGGTAATGCCATGTGCTTGGCCAGCAAGTCCGAGATAAGGGCCACTAGCTTTGACACCTTATCCCGCTGCAACCTAGAAGCCTGTGCTACCGTGTCAATCTCCACCCCCAGGAATACTAGCTGTGTAGGCGGGCCCTCGGTCTTTTCGGGCGCTAAAGGGACACCAAGTTCCTCCATTAGCGTCTGAAATGTGTTGAGGAGACGTGTGGACGTGCCCCAGCCCCGTTCAGCCCCGAATAAAATCATCCAGGGAATGGGCTACAGACCGGGACCCTGATCTGCGAACAAAAGCCCACTCTAGGAAGATGGAGTAACGCTCGAATGCCGAGCCCGAATTGGAACAGCCAAAAGGCATGGCATCAGTGCAATAATATGCTCCCCGGAACGGGGGCGCAGGGACAGGGCCAACGACCCTGCCCGCATAGACCTCCTTATCATTGCTGGCAGGAGCCACCTCCTCCCTCCCCCTAAGGGATAAAGATTGGGGGCCTCCTGAGGGGACCTATCACCCATGAAAGGGATACGTAACCCCTGCCTAAAACCCTGAAGGAGATCTCCGCATCCTCTCCCTTCGGGAACAATGTGAGCCAGCGCTCCAACATGTCCACATTAATTGGGGAGGGAGCCCTTTGGTGAACTAGATCCATATGCGGCAGTCTTGCCAGCCCCCTGTCCACCCCTCCCTCTGCCCCGCATCCCTCCAGGCCTGGGACAGCCAGAGGCCGCATGGGGGCCAGCACAGGGGGGACACTAATGTCTGTATTTGCCATTCTTCCTATTGCAGGAACCATTGGACGAGAAAGTCCAGCACAGCAGGCGGGCTGAAACCCCCCCTCCCCGCCCCCTGGCAGTGGACCTGTGCTGGGGACGCCCGCTGGACCGCATGTCCACAATGGTATCTCTCCCCGGGCGCGGGGCGCATGGGCGTCATGTACAAAAGCCACAGCCTCTGGCATGGCTCAACCCACCTAATGTCGGGGTGCCGGGGAATCCGCATATGGAATTACACGTCATAAGCCAACCACGATGGGCCCGGAAAGTCAACCATCGCCCGGTAGATGTTGTCCAAATATTGGACCATCGAAATTGCCAAATCCGGCCGGGCCCTAAGGTACACCGCCATGTATATGAGGTAGGCCGGCGACCAGTCGGCCCACGTACATGGTGGCTTGCTACGACGTGCCTGCTCCTTATCCTTCTCATCCTGCCCCCCCCTACTCCTTGGTGGGCCCTCTGTTGAGGAGTGAGAAGGTATCCACGTAATCCCCCCGCCAGATCTTCTCTTTGGTGGTCTGTGCCAAATGGACACCCAGCGGTAAGGAATACCCCGCCGTCAGCAAGGCCGACACGGGCACAACAGGAACTGCTGGCATCTGAAAGGGGGCCTGTACTAACCCAGCCACCCCCAAAACATTCCCCACAGGGTAGAAAACACCCCCCACCACGGGGCCCTGAGTGGTAGTTATTGTCGCCAGGTGGGGCGTCAGCGGCTGGACCGCCGCCCCACCCGCGCGAGGCCAGGCCATTGGAAACCCCCCCAACGTGGCCACGTGTGTAGGTGCACTAGCTTGGACCGCATACTCATGTGCTGCACCCCCGTAGGCCGCCCCCACCGGGGGTTCCGGCCCACTGGGGGCGTCGGAGCTCACAACCGCCATCGAGCTCGTCGATGGGGCCTGACCCGCACCGGTCTGTTGAATGGGGAGCTGCGAGGCAGTGGCCCAGGTCGTGCCATGCGCCTCAAGCAGCTCGACCCGTCCCGTCGCCTGCCGCTGCCCAGCAGACGATGCGAGCCAAAAGCGACGGAGGTAAGAGGGAAAAACTTCTCCGCTCCGTCGCTTCGCAAAATGGCAGCTCGGCTGCCTTGTGGCCACCCCTTTTATAAGGGAGCTGGCCACGCCCCTAACTACCCGGATGCCTTCATCCTGTGGGGGGGGCCCCGCAAAGAGCGCGGCGGCCATTTTGGCGCCGCGCTTGCATTATCAGTAATCTTTTCCTCCATTTTCTCCCTATGCTCTTGCTTTATTCCATTCCCTAACTGTCTCTCCAATATCTTTTTAAGCTTCTCCAAATCTACTTCCTTTTTTGCATATAATACCTGGTAAAATTCCCTAACAATTTTACATTTATCTCTATTCTTATTACACCTTAAACCTTGGCTATCAACCAATACCCCAATTTCTCTTTTTTCCCTTTTAACCTTGGCTGCTCTTGCTAATAATTTTGAGTTTTTGTTACTAAATTCAAAATATTCTCTATTTAGATAAATCAAATCTCATTTAACTTTATCGATATCCTTACCCATTACTTCTGCCTTAAGTCCTTGTAATTTCATTAAAAAAAATTTGTCTTTGTTTTTTGCATGCTCCTCCTGTAATTGTTTTCTTTCTCTTTCTTTTTCTGTCTGTTCTACTTTATGTTTTTTATATTTGTAGCTTGCCAGTTTTATGCTTCCCCCCCTAAAAACTGACTTCATGGTATCCCATACAACGTTAAAATTAACCTCATTGTTGTCATTCCACTGACAACTTTCTTTCCAAATTTCCATAATTGCCTCTTTACTTTTCTGGCCTTTGAACAAATTAGGATCGTACCTCCAATTTCTTACTCTTCTAATATTTTTTTGTACTTTCAATTCCAAATATACTTTAGCATGGTCCGATTCCTTAATAATCCCAATTTCCGTACCTTCTATATCCCCAATTAAATTTTCCGAAAGTAAAACATAATCTATTCTTGAGTAGGTCCCATGAATGTGTGAAAAAAAGGAATATGCCCTTTCCGAGCCCTTAAACTCTCTCCACGAATCCTTCAAGCCCATAACATTCATCCAATTATCCAACACCTTCCCTTTCAAACCAATTCCACTTCTAGCTATGTTTGTACAATCTAATCCTGACCTTATCAAATTAAAATCACCAGCCACAATAGTTTTTGCAACATTTTCCAACTCCACTATTTTCCGAATTTTTTCAAGAAACTCTGCTTGGTGGTCGTTCGGAGCATAAATATTTACCAACATAATTTCCTCATCCTCTAATTTTCCTCTTAGCAACAGATATCTACCCTCTTGATCAGCAATCTTTTTTGTAATTTCAAATCCCAACTTTCTAGAAATCATGATTGCCACCCCTCTTGCTTTTGAAGTACCGAACGCCATCTCATAATGTTGCATCCATCCCAAATAAAGTTTATTCGTATCCTTTGACTTCTGATGTGTTTCCTGTAAAAACAATATATCTGGTCTATCTTTTTTCAGCGCCATTTCCAATCTCCGACTCTTAAGAACAGAACCTGTACCTTTCACATTCCACGATATTATTTTAATACTTCCCATAACCAAATTCTTTTCCCAGCTTTAAACTCTCCATTGGGCGTGCCACCAACAACCCTACCACCATACCAACTACATAAAACACACACTTTCGCTCTCCCCACCTTCCTATAAAAAGCCGCCTCTGTCAACCAAAGAGGGGAGAGGGGGGACATGCAAGATGCGCCCTACTATCGGCGCTATGCGCTATTTGCCCATTCTACCTCTAGTAACTACTTAAAGTTACTGAAATCTAATGCTCATTGCTCATCAAGGCCCTTTCTGACAGCAGTTAACGAAGACCAAAGAAGCAAGAAGGATTTGGCAGAGTTGATACTTACCTTAAAATTAGAATGGCTGCTTCAGAAATAATTCCAGCAAAAACAAATAAATATTTATATATAGTAGTAGTTCCTTCTCATGATGCACTGTTCCAATCTTCACCACTACAGCATGTAGGCAAACAAGGCTCCTCATTGTTTCTTCAACCATAAGTTTTTTGGGGGACCAGAGTGCTAAACTTACGCCCAACCCTCCCTCTTTATATAAATATATAACTCCATCATTGCTAAATAAATTTGTAGCTAAACCCAGGTAGTTATGTACCAAGACAGGAGGAGAATAGAAAGACTGAGACTGAAAGAAAGAGAGAGAGATGCGTAAACCTATTTTAATGTCTCTCATAAATTGGTGTTCTCAAAAAAGATAAACATTATGTGCAAAAATATAGCAAAGAGAAGGGAGACTACACTGAAAAGACAAAAAAATATTTGCATTAAAATACTGTGATCTTTTCACTTTAACTGAAATTTAACAGAAGAAAGCTATAACCAAACTGACAACTTCATTATTATTTTTAAGATATGTTACAGAACATGAATTAGTGTTTTGTGAAGTATCATGAATAATTTAAGCTATTCTGTTCATGTCAATTAAATAGAGCACTCTTTATGACAAATGAGATTGCAATGTGTACTTGTTTGGTTGTTTATTAATTTACTATTTCAATCACTTGAAGAATTTGGACAGTATTACAACAACAATTTGAAGCCTAATCCAAGCAAGACTTAAGAGTGTGCTTTCCACCTTGAAAACCGAGAGGCAAGGGTTGAGTTGGATGTTATGTGGCAAGGGAACCAATTACAGCATTATTCAGCACCGAAATATCTCAGCATGATGCTTGATAGGACACACTCTTTTAAGTAGCACTGTCTGAATACCAAAACCAAAGTTAGTATAAGGAAGAACATCACCAGGAAACTAACAAACTATAAATTGAGAACTCAAACATCCACAATGCATAAATCAGCTTTGGCCCTGAGTGTCTCCGCAGAAGAGTATGCTGCTCCAGTAGGGAATGCATCCACACACGCAAAACAAGTTGGCATCACTGTTAACGAAACCATGCACATAGTGACAGGATGCCTCAAACCTACACCAGTAGATAAAATATATCCTTTTCTTGGTATCACTCCACCTAAGATAAGGAGAGAATTAGCAGTGGATGATGAGATAACTAAGCAAGAGAATCACCCTCAGCATCCTCTGAATAGAAATGTGCCTGAAGTCTGCCGGCTCAGATCCAGGAAGAATTTTATGGCAAGAACAAACATTATTGAGGGTGCACAAGAGCAAACCCAAATTAGAAGATGGAGGAAGGAGCTCACTGAACAAGGTACAACATTAAAGGAGTATATACTGTAGCTGAGGAACTCAACTTCCCCTACATCACTTGGAGAACCTTGAATAGGGTGAGAGTTGGAGTGCTAATAAAACCAAAGAGCCAGGGATCCAACTATGCCAGAGGATTGTTTTGGTAGAGTAGATATCAACCAATCAAAGTGTGAGTACCAAGAAGGAATTTGTCACACTGCACTGAAGGAAGGAAGGAAAAAAGTTTTGTTTATTTACAAAGAAAAAAGTAATTATCACTGAATTACGTAAGAATCTATCTAAATCTCTCCTACATAAACTCTTACTTACATAAACTTTTTGTGCCCAAAATGAGGCCACATTCTTTGCTTTGTTGATGGCAAAACTTAAATCCTCCTCTGTACATGTTTCTGGTAGTCATTGACAGACCAGCAAAAGATCTGGATTCTGTATCTCTCCACATTCACACAGTGTGCTGTTATCTGTGAGCAGCGCCCACTTGAGCATGATGGTCTTAAATTTATGGACTCTGAACTTCAGCCTATTCAGGTTCCTCCAAATGACATAGGGGAGGTTGAGTTCCTCAGCCATATCCTCCTTTAATGTTATTCCTTGTTGAGTATAGAGAAAGAACCTCCTGGAAGATTGTGGTACATTTTACATTTTTGAACCACAATTGGGCATACCCTCGGCAATAGCAACCTTGTTGTTCTGCCTAATCTTTCTCACATTAGGCCAAACAAGAGTAACTACAGAGTGTTGCTACCAAAATAATGCTAATGCTCATATATTGCTTTGTCCCAGAGGTTTTTTGCTTGAATATAATTTGGATGTGCACATGAATTTTACACCCAGCATGGAGAGAGCTTTAAACTTGCAAATTCATATTGAAAACTTGCCAGAAACTCTGTATTCTAAAAATAGACTTTAATTACAAGATGAACACATGATACATTAACAAGTTTTGAAATGCAGTGGTAAAGGAAGAATCAGAGCTTAGACTCTTAGGTCTGAACATTAATTTATTGGGGTTAAATGTTTTATTTTATAAGTAAAATGTACAGTCCTCTTCTGATTCTGCCCCCCCTTTTTTAAAATAATTTTTATTAAATTTTCAAAAATAATACAAACAATAAAAGAACATCAAAATTACAAATATAAAGAAACTTACGTATATAAAATTAAAATTACATATATATGTAAAATTAAACATCAACAAATCGAAACCACATTGTTTATAATATATACTATTTCAAATCAAACCAATAAGGTATGGTTTCTATGCCTCATTTTCCAATAATGTTTTCTAATATAAACGCAATACAAAAAACAACAACGAGATAAACAAAAATAAAAATAAAATACTAATCACCTGGTGTTATTTACAATGGACTGGAGAACTCGGAGATATTCATTGAGATTTTTCCCAAAAAATCTTGTGATCAGGTACAGGTCTTTGCAAATCATTCCCCCTCAGTGAGTAATCCACAAAAGCTTGCCAAACCTTCCAGAATCTATTCTCTTTAACAAATCCCTTTCTAAAATTTATTTCCCATGTCAACTTATCATTCAATGCTAAGCCCCACATTTCCTTGTACCACTCCTCAATATTCAAATTTGCCTCATTTTTCCATTTTCTAGCAATACACTGTCTTCCTGTTGACAACATTATTTCCAATAACTCCTTTTTATTAGTACTCAAGTTTATATTTTCCACTTCAGTCAACATAATCGTGCTAAGACCCAATTTAATTTTCTCCCCCATAATTACGGTTATCTCGTATTCAATTTTCTTCCAAATTTTTTTTACCACAGTACATCTCCACCACATGTGTTCATAAGTTCCCGTTTCCTTCTTACAACGCCAACACATTTTCTCTTTTTTCTTATCTATCTGATATAACCTCATTGGAGTCAAAAACCATTTCCACAGCATTTTATAATTATGTTCCTTAACTCTAACCGACATAGTTCTCATGATTCTTTTCCTCCATTTATTTTTCCAATTCTGTTCTTCTATTTTTATATTCAAATCTTGTTCCCAGCTTAATCTTAGTTCTTCTTGTGGATTACCTACCTTATTTATCATTCTATATATTTTACCAACTAGTCCCTTTATACCAATTTGTCCCCTTCTTATTTTCCAAATCAGTTCTTCAAACTCAGTCCTGTCTCTTTCTAATCCAACTTCATTCAAATATTTACTATTCCAGCTATTAACCATCCCTGTCTGAAACCAATTCAGTTTCAACTGTCCATACAAATTTATTTTCCTCTCTCTGTCTTTACAGGCACGTATCCAGTCTCTCAGCAGGAATACCTCATTCTTATCAAGTACTTCTTTGACCCTTTTATCAATTTTTATTGGAAAATTTGCTGTATCCTCCAACTCTAAAATAGGGGAAATGTCCGGTACCAAGTCCCTTTTTACTTTTTTCCATACCCCCAAAGTTGCCTTCATCATTCTATTTTTAGTGACCATTTTACTCATATTGCCTTCTAAAAAGACCACTTTTCCAATATGTTTAAAATCTTTCATTTCTACTTCTTCCCAGATTGCCTTTTCATTAGCCAGGATCCTCACAATGTTTTTAATTTGAAAAGCTCGGTAATATGCCATCAGGTTTGGCATTCCTAATCCCCCTTCCTTCTGGGATAAATACCAAAAAAATTAACCAATTGGGGCCTTTCCCCCCCATTATAAAAATTGTTAATCATTTTTGAAACTCCTTAATTTCTTTATCATTCAATTGGATTGGAAGAGCATCAAATAAAAAATTAATTCTTGCTAACAACATCATTTTACATATTGCAATTCTTCCAAACCATGACAATTTCAATTTTTGCAATTGTTGTATTCTATCTTTAATTTCCTATTTCAACTTTACGTAATTCAATTTCTTAAATTCATCGAGTTTATTCGAGATATTAATCCCCAAATATTTCAAATCATCCTTAATTCGTAAATTACATTTTTCCTTTATCCTTTTCTGTTCTTCTTTACCCATATTACACAGTATCATTTCAGATTTATCCCAGTTTATTCTCAAACCCGTTATATCCTCAAAATTTTTCATCTGCAGTTGTATGCTATCTAATGCCTTTCCAGGGTGTTTAATTGTTATTAAAGTATCATCGGCATATAAACTTATCTTGTTACCTAGAACCCCTTCTATCTCCTTGTCTTCCCTTACCTCCTTTGCCAACATCTCCATTGCCAAAATAAATAAGATTGGAGACAAAGGACAACCCTGCCTTGTACCTGCTTCTAGCTTTACCTCCTTTGTAACTACATCATTTACCCTTACTACTGCCTTCCCTTGCTGGTATAATTGTCACCAAATCCATAACATTTAATTATCTCGTTAATTGTTACCCATTGTAAAGAATCAAATGCCTTGAAGATATCCAAAGATAATAGTCCAACTTTCTCTTTTGTTTGTACTACCTTATCAATTAAATTTAAAACTCTTCTTATCAAATCTGACATATGTCTACCCTTCATAAATCCCACCTGGTCCTCATTTATATAAGTGCCCATAAAACTATTCAACCTGTTAGCTAGTATCGCTGTGAAGATCTTGGCATCTTGATTTATTAATGAAATTGGTCTGTATGATTCAATTTTTTCTAGATCTTTTCCTGGCTTTGGCAACAGAATAATTATCATCCTACACCATGAAGTCGGGATTTGCCCTCCTTCTAATATATAGTTATATAACTGATTCAGCTTTGGAACCACTATATCTTTAAACTCCTTGTAAAACTCGGCTGGTAATCCATCCTCTCCAGGTGCTTTATCTGTTTTTAAGCTAGCTATAACCTCTTTTATTTCCTTTTCTGTTATTCGTTCTTCCATCCTGTTCCTATGTTCCTGTGATATCTTATTATTTATTTGTTTCTCCAATTGTTTTTTCAATTTTGGAATATCTATGTTACTTTTCGCATATAATACCTGGTAGAAATCTTTAACAATTTTACATTTATCTCCAATCTTATTACATTTTATTCCATCCTTATTGACCAAAGTTCCAATTTCTCTTTTTTTTTCTCTTTTCTTTTGTGGCCCTTGCTAACAATTTTTGAATTTTTATTGCTAAATTCAAAATATTCTCTTTTTAAATACACCAAGTCTCGTTTTACTTTTTCTATGTCCTTTCCTATCAGTTCAGTCTTCAATCTTTGTATATTATCAAAAACTTTCTTATCCTTTGTCCTTGTATGTTTTTCTTGAAGCTGTTTTATTTCCTTCTCAATTTTATCTTGTTCCACTTTGAATTGCTTATTTCTAAAACTAGCCAACTTTATACTCTCCCCTCTAAATACCGACTTCATGGTATCCCAAACTACATTAAAACTCACCTCCTCTGTATCATTCCATTGCCAACTTTCCTTCCAATTCTCTGATATTTGTTCCTTACATTTATGGTCTTTATATAATTTAGGGTCGTATCTCCAATTCCTCCTTGTTTTTCTTATATTTTCAATCCCCACTTCTAACAACACTTTCGCATGATCCAATTCTTTGAATATTCCCACTTCTACCTCATCTACCTTTCCAAATCATATTTTCTGTTACAAATATGTAATCTATTCTAGAGTATGAGTTATGAACGTGCGAAACTAAGTATAAACTCTTTCCGATCCCTTAAGCTCTCTCCACGTGTCCTTCAATCCTATATCTTCCATCCATTTATCCAAAATTTGTCTTTTAACCCCTTTTCCACTTCTTAAAATATTTGTACAATCTAAATTTGACCTAATTAAATTAAAATCCCCAGCTACTATCATTCTTGTTGTTTTTTCTTTTACCAATATTTTATACATTTTCTCCAAAAAGTCCTCTTGATGATCATTTGGGGTGTATATATTCACAAAAGCCATTTCCTCATGGTCAATCTTCCCTTTTACTATCAAGAATCTTCCCTCAGGGTCGGAGATACTACATGTCATCTCAAAGCCCAACCTAGTCGAAATTAAAGTAGCCACACCCCTTGCCTTTGAGGTACCAAATGATTTCTCATAGTATTGCATCCCTTTCAAAAAGATCTTATTCACATCTTGAGATTTTTGGTGGGTCTCCTGCAAAAAGACTACATCTGGCCTGTCCTTTCTTAAATCTAATTCTATTCTTTTCCTCTTAACTTGAGATCCTGTACCTTTCACATTCCAGGATATTACTTTAATACTCCTCATAATTTACCAAAAAGCGATCTTATTTATTTTATTTGTATTTATTTTATTTTATTTGTTGTTAAATTTTTATACCACCCACTCAGCCAAAGCCGACTCCGGGCGGTTCACAACAGTGGGTAAAAACAGATAAAAACAAATAAAACAGATAAAAACCAGCAATAAGAACCCACCCCTAAAAAGAGAAGCCTGTGACCATGATCGGATCTTCTGTCATCTCCGATCTCTCCAATGAATGTGCAACCTCTATTCCCATAGCTAAAATTAAAACTAACACAACAAACATTCTACTCTACCCTCCCCACCCTTTTCCTTTACAATATTAAAGAAAAATCCGCCTTTGCCAACCAAAGAGAGGAGGGGGGAACGTGGAAGATGTAACTGCAAGCCTCAAACTGCCCATGCACACTCTCATTAATACACTTCCTTTTTTTAAAAAAACTTTTATACATACAATCCCAAGACCTCCCTAACACCACACAGCCACTCCTTAAATTCCTCCATCCTTATACTTCAGCCTTCCTTTGCCACATTATCAATTTTAGACCCCTCCTCCCTCCCCCTGTTGCCCCCTCCTGCTCCTGACCTCCATATTCTCTTCTTATGCCTCCTGATTCCAACAAATCCTTTCTTATTGCCGATCCCTCTCTTGAAGACAAGTCTATCATTTCAATTGTACTAAGATAATATAGCGCAACAGTGTCAGCATCAATTGTATGCATTTTTTGTCGTAAAAAAATCTTAATTGCTGTGGGAACCTCCAATTGTATTTTATCCCACGTGCAATCAACAACTTGGTCACAGGCTTCATTTTATAACGCCAGACACATTCATCCACAGCAATATCGTTGTATACTTCCACATCATTTCCATCAATTTTTAAAGCGCCAGACCCAGCTTGTTTTAAAAAAGCCATCACCTTTAATTTATCGCCCCAATTTGCAAATTTAACCAAGACATTCCTTTGAACACTCCTCCCTCTTCTCAATCCCAGTCTATAAACACTTGCAATGTCTTCATTGACATAATCTTTCCCCGTTTTCATATTATTCAGCCAATCAATTATTCTGTCTTTCAAATGGTCTGGCGTTTTCTCCAGTAAATTGCGTATCACAATATTCTGTTTCCTCATCAACTCTTCCACCATGTCTATCCTTTTCCCTTGTCCTTCTACCTTTATTTTGATTTCCTTATCTTCCTCTTGCAACCCCTTCACTTCAGCCTGCATCAATTTCACATCCTTTTGCATCAAATTAACTCTTGTTTCCAAATTCTGAAAAGTAAACTCAACTTTATGGGCAAAATCCTGAAACATTGTGTACATTTTATCTTGTTTCACCATGATTTCATTTTTGTCTTTCCCTCTTAGTTCCTTCATTTCCCGAAAACCCTTCACATTTGCATCCTCCATTTTATCTAATGTCTTAAACAATTTACCCATCTCAACCATTAATTGTGTTTGGTCCAATAATACTGGTTCCGATGATATAGATGATGGGGGTGTATCCTCAGTTTCATTTTTCTCCTTCTTCCTCTTAGGCTTCACCATCTCCTCTTCCTTTGTCGCCTTTCCCTTCACAAATTTATCCATTGTAATTTCAACCAATTCTTTCAATATAATCAAACTTTTATTATCTTCCAATTCCAGCTCTTGGCCTTTCCCAATTCACTTATGTTCAGAACCTTATTTGTGGGTTAATATCTTATAACCAAATTTTTAGTAACTTTGTAATCCAATCTGCATTGACATCTTCAGCAAAAATTATGCCCAACCTCAAATCCTGTGTGCCAAATCTTCAAATCCCACTCAATTTATAATCCAAATGTGCACTTACTTGGTTTCCACCAAATCTAGATTCTCAATCAGTTTTTACTGTCAATTAGTTCAGGCTTTCAGCCTCTATATTAGTCCCTTTACTTTATGCCCAGACAGAGCAGATCAGCTTCTGTATAGCAAACCATTAATAAGATTGTAATCCAAGAAAAAATGCTCCTGAACTGCGTTGCTGCTTTACTGCTTTACTATTATCCAATGAAAAAAAGGGTTGGTAATTTCAAAAGCCCAAAACTTGATTGAAGATTTTCATGTATTAACCAAAACAATAACAATGTGTCAAAAAGTGGGAAAAAGACGACCCAAAAACAATTGAAAAAACCAGTAACTGTATGTCCAAAATCTTGATGGAGGAAGGCAAGACAAATTGAAACCAAAAAAACAAGAAGAACAAAGGTAACAGGGAAAGGAGAGTCAGGTACCCCAAATAAGCAAAAAAGAAAGAGAAAAAAAGAACATAAAGGGGCAAAAGAGTCCGGGGGGTCTGAAAAAATAATTACAAAAAAAGGGATTGTTCTGCAAAGGAAGGAGGGAAATCCAAGGTATTTAAAGAGTTTATGTTACTCGGTACTTAATTGCTTGGTCCACGAAGTACAATTACAGCTGCGCCATTAGTCCCCAGCCTCGGCTGCGGCTTCCAAGGGGCCCCCGCCTCCCTTCTCCTCCGAGCACTCCAACCTCCGTACTTCTTCTGTTCTTACACCTCCCGTCCTTCAGCAACCCTCTCTGTTCCTTCACTTCTTCTTCTTTATCTTTCTCCTCTCCTTTCCTTCTCTCCTTTCCTTCCAGACTCTCCACAACACTCCAAAAATCGCTCCAGAAACCGTCTCCAGTTGTTTCCCTCCCGTCTTCAGTCACTCCAACTTTCGATTTCCTTCTTCACCGCTGCCATTAATCTCCTTTCACAAACTTTCTCTCTTCCGCTCTCCCTCTTAACTCCTCCTCGCTCCTTTACACACTTGCTTTTTCTTCGTTTTCACTCTCCTTCTCACCCCCTCAGTCGCGCCAGCCACCACTTCCAAATTCATGTCTTTAATTTCAACAACTCACATTTTCATTGTTTCTCCTGATCTCTTGGCAGTCCCATTCGCCGCGACTCAGCTGGTGAGGCCGCCGCTTGCACCGCTAGCCTCCCAGCCAAAATGCTCCCGAACTCCGACCTTCCGGATCAAGCCTTTTCAATTACGAGGTCTATAAACTTTCTTCTTGCCAATCTTTGAAAATTTGTAGTTCTCTATGTTTATTTTCTCATTGTTTTTCTCATTGAGAAGCACGAGCTCCGAGGAAAGTGTGTTAATGCATCGGCATCTTAGCCACGCCCCCGATTCTGCCCCTTTTGAAGCCACAATTTTCTGTTGTAATGTGGGAGGGCTTCACACCAGCCTCCCCGATGGATTCACACACAGAGATCACAGTCACGCATACACACAGACAGACAAAGAAAAGACACGGAGACAGGGAGCTTCTTGCTGAAGCCAGCTGGGAGGGAACCAACCCAGACAAAGAAAACCCAGATGGTTTTATTAGACATAGTGTTATATACAGGAAGTGGGCATGGTCTTTCAGGAGATTGGTTTGTCAGGTCATGTGACATTTAATATTGGCTTGGCAGTGATACAAGTCATGAGGAATGACATCATGATGTGTGCTCGTGATCAAGCTTAGTGAATAACAGGAAATTAGGTGATCCTCTATTTTAGGGGAGATGAGTCATAGGGCTGATCTTCGGCCAAGTTTTCATGGCCTCATCTGTGTACGCCACTTCCACCTTTTTGAAGACAGCCAGGGATTCCTACAATTTTCCCAAACACCCTACGTTCTCGCTTTAGCAATACAACCACCAGCTAGAAAAGTTGTATCAGCAACAGTTCAGAAAAGGGCCTCATAGATCATCCTGCCTTACTTAGTTATTTTTTTACATATTTCTCCATTCTTCCCAAACCAGTATACTCCAGACCCTAACATGAAAGAAAACTGCTTATTGGAGTAGCCATGAAGTGCTCCATGGGCTTTTATCTCATAGCAACAGATAATCATGAATGCAATGCACATATGAAACTATATGAGTTGCTTATGACATGACTAAAACACAAAATCCAGAATCCTACTGATTCCTATTCCCTATTGGAAGCAAATTATAGTAAAGTGACAATTGTATGAGTATTCCTCCAATCTTTAAGACTCCACTCCCCATACCTGACTCCCCACTGCTTGCTTAATCATTCTCTATGCAGATAGTCCATGACAGGTTCTACCAGAGGGGAGAAAACCACTGCATTGATGTTTTTGTGAATAGGATTCTGGCCCCAAAGTTTTAACATTAAAATAAGTTAAATAAATTACTGTATTATAACAATATCAAATGTAAAAGAATGTAACTAAAAGTGCAGACCTCTTCTATATATCTTCAGTTACTGAAAATTCCCACCCTGGTCATGTAACTTGTCCTGGATTTTTAATCTAAACATTTCTATATATTTAAACTCAGAAAACGACATACAGTATCATTAAATGCAATGCAGGAATCATGAGAGTGAGGTAAAATGCCACATAAGAATTGGGAGAGGCATAGATTAGAGTGCTTTCATCACAGACTTTGCTTCCAGTTAGACATATCTGATATGTAGTCTAGTGGACAGAGTGATGGACTAAGACTCAGACCCCCATTTGGTCATAGAAGCTCACTGGAAGAGGGAGGATGGTACTTGTAAATCTACTATTAAATATTTCAGTTACCTTGAAAACCCTATTAAGGTCACTGTAAGTTATATATGACTTAACAGCATATTACACAGAGAAATAATTGATTACAAGATTGAATAATGGGAATCTGTGTATACTACAGTATTAGCTTTAGAATTCTTAATCACAACCCAGAATACATTAAGAGAAACATGGGAATCAGAGTTAAAATAGATGGATTAATGTAGAATAATATATGGACAGGGAGAATTATGAAAAATTTATCAATTAGAATTAAAGAACATTGTCACAAATTACTATGGAGATGTTATATGACACCAATTTGGATGCATTGAATTGATAATACTTATTCAAAAAAATGTTGGAGATGTAAAGTTGAAGATGGGACCTATTTGCATTTATGGTGCCATTGTAGAGAGATAAGCACTATTTGGAAAAAATATTTGATGAAATAAATAAGATATTATCAACAAAAAAATTGCATGAATCCGAAAATAACGTTACTAATGGATCTAAATGATATTAAAATTGATAGAAATAAAAAAGAATTAGTAATAATAATGGTAACAGCAACGAGAGTGTTAATTGCAAAGAATTGGAAAATAAATATCTCCATAGATATAAAATAATGGTACAAAGAAATGTGGGAATGATAAATTGACCTGCAATCTGAGAGTTAAAAAAGGAGTGACTGAAAAAATGATTTTTTTAAAAAATATATGGGAAGACTTTATCCGATATGTTCTATAAGATTCGAAGGGAATTGGGCCACAAAAAGAAACTATGGATTTTTGGAAATAGGGAGGGGGGAGGAAATGTATGGTTCCAAGGTGGTGGGTGCACATTAATGTTATAGAGATAGATAATATGGAAATTATGTATACAAAGGGTTTTCTCTTTTTTATTTTTTATATATGGTTGTATGTACAGTATTGTAAATAACAATAAAATAATTCTTAATCACAATGGATTTATTTATCAGTGAGGTATCACCACATCCCCATATGTTCCTTCAGTCCACTATTATGTAATATATTTTGCTAAGGTTTTGGCTCTTTCTCCTTACATAAAATTATCACACATAGAAACAATTGTATGCTTCTTTTTGTTTATGACTTGGCTTAAAGCATCTCCAGTAAAGTGTTTACATAATATGTTAAGCAATATTCTTCCATTATAATCAGAACTTAGCACAGTGAATGTATTATGATGCATTCATTGAATCTTTCACTGAAGCTTCATGTGAAAATTAAGCAAAATGTTACACTTCCCCTGCTTTCCTTCCTTCAAGCCCCCATATGACTCTCTAACACAATGCCCCTTTAGTATATGAGAGTCAAGACACAAGGCACAGCCAAAGGCTGGGTTAACTCAGGTTTATTGCATGGTGGACAGAGGGAACATGAGGTAATGGCGGACGAACAGCTCTATATATATGGTAGTAACGTATTTTGAATGTGGCTCCACGGTAGCCCGTTGGCTACTGGTCCGCGTGACGTCATGGCTGGTCACGCCCTTCTTGTCCAGGTGTAGGTAGCGGCGGGAAACTTCCCGCGCTGCGGTCTTTGATGGGTTTGAACCAAGAGAGCTTGGACGCTCGCTGCTGCCAGCTGGTGGTCATTAGCTCGCGTCCTATTACAGGGTTTATGTGATACAGCTGAAGGTTACATTGTTACTCATAGGCAAGGTTACATTGGTTCAGATACATTGATATCACATGTGGAAGGTTACACTATTAGAACACAACACTCCTCCCCCCTAGGATGAGACGAAGTCTCTCAGCCAAGGTGGCTTATTTCGAACACGCTGGGGTCTCGGCGCGGGCTGCCCTGCCCTGGCTTCGCTCCCTCCTCCTTGCTCCCTGGCTGCCTGCCCTGTAACGGGAGAGGATGACTTGTTAGTGGTTTGCCGCGGTTCTGCGGCTTTGTTGGAAGGTGTGTGCTTTGTTTGGGGCGAACCGGGGGCACTAGGGGCTAACGAAAAACCCCTCTTCTCGCTTGGATGGGTGGGGGAACACTCCAAAAAAACCCCCCGGCTAGCAAAATCAAAATCAAAATCGGCTTCGGGGGAAGCGGCAGCGGCGGCCGCACACTCCTTTTCCCTCCCCCCGGGCTCGGATAGGACTGGGGTATCAAAAGGATATGAGTCGGGCTCACTGCTTTCCCTCCTGGCTTCGGACTGGTGTCCCTCTCTGTCTCCCCCTTGGGCTAAACGGGTGGGGGAGAACCCTATCGCTGAATCCTGTCGCTGAGCCCCACTGATCGGCCCCTCACTCACTCGGTGCCTCAGTTGGTCAGCGTGCCTCCTCCAGAGGAGGCCGGTGCTAGTTTCCACCCGATATGACACTGGCCCCGTCTGTTCTATTATCGTCCCTGGTACCCAGGCTGGGCCTGCGTTGGCATAGTTCCTGCAGTGTACAGGATCGCCTACGCCGAAACCTTTCGAGACCGCTAAACCTATGTTCTTCCCTTTGTCCTCGACCCTCGACGGGTCCAACCTGGACAAAAGCGTCGTCAGTTTCCTCCGCATCAGCAGCTCAGCCGGCGAGTATCCAGACGCTAAGGGGGTCACTCTGTACGCTAATAGAAATTGACAAACTTGGTGATTTAGATCTCCCGAGCCCATGCGCCGCAGCGCATCCTTTGTGGTGCGCACCAACCGTTCCACTTGGCCATTCGTGGCCGGGTGAAACGGCGTGGATGTGACATGCCGAATTGCATTTGCCTCCATGAATGCTGCGAACTCAGCGGACGTGAAGCTACTGGCGTTATCGCTGACCAAAGTGTCGGGTAAACCGAACGTGGAAAAGACCCTCCTTAGCTGGCGAATGGTAGTGGCGGAGGACGTGCTCTTTACCGGAATGACCTCCAGCCACTTTGAGTATGCATCCACCACCAGGAGAAACATGGTTCCTCGGAACGGGCCAGCAAAATCTACGTGCACCCTGGACCACGGTCCCCTTGCTGCGTCCCATTCCCTATGCGGGAGGCGGGCCACCTCCGGTCGGGAGCACTGACATGCCTCACAAGTGCCAACCATATGCTCTATGTCGGCGTCCAGCTGGGGCCACCAGAAGTAACTCCGGGCCAACGCCTTGGAACGGACGATTCCCGGGTGGCTGACGTGCAACAGCTTTAGCACCTTCGGCCGCAGGGACGTAGGAACCACCACCCGTTGGCCCCACAAAAGGCACCCCCTCTCTAAAGACAACTCTACTCGCTTTCGGAAAAATGGGTCGAATTCCGCGCCTGGGGATGACGCCGGCCACCCCTTCTGCACCCACGAGCATACTTTCTCTAGTGTTCTATCCTTTCCGGTCGCCCTGGCAACGTCGGCCGGTACTATCGGGGGTGACTCCAAGACCTCTATTAATAATACCTGGCGGTCTCTTCTTACCCCTGCCTTCTGGTCGTCCGACAAGGGTAACGGCGACCGTGAGAGCGCGTCTGCATGGCTGATTTCCTTCCCTGGCCGGTATTCTAACTCATGTTGATATGCGTTAAGAAAAATAGCCCACCGCAGCATCCTCGGGGACAGGATCTGTGGCGTGGGCTTATTTGCAGTGAATATTCCTAACAGGGGCTTGTGATCAGTAACGACCTTGAACGGCCGACCATACAGAAAATCGTGAAATTTCTTGGTTCCTGCTACTATCGCTAGTGCCTCCCTATCGGTCTGTGCGTAATTCCGCTCTGCTTGGGACAGGGACCTTGAATAAAACGCTATCGGGGCCTCCCTTCCGTCGTTTAACACGTGGCAAAGCACCGCCCCCACCCCCACCGGGGATGCATCGCAGACTAAAACTATGGGCCGTTTGGGGTCGAAATGAGTCAGGATTGCCTCAGATGTGAGGAGTTGCTTTAACTCTGTGAACGCTCTTTCTTGCTCGTCACCCCACAGCCATTTTTCCTCTTTTTTAAGTAACCGATGGAGCGGCTCGGCAACAGACGCCTTCCGTGGAAGGAAGGTATGGTAGAAATTGAGAAGCCCCAGAAACGACTGTAGCTCGGTTTTGGAAGTGGGGCGAGGGGCTTTCTTAATGGCGGCTACCTTAGATTTGGACGGCCTAATTCCCTCGGGCGTGACACGGAACCCTAAAAACTCAACCTCTGTTTCGAAAAATACACATTTGTCTTTTCTCAGTCGCAGCCCCGCTTTCTCGAACACGGTCAGGACCTTATCCAATCTGTGAGCCAGCTCGGCCTTACTCCCCCCCCCGTTATCAACACGTCATCAAAATATGGCAACACCCCCTCCAGCCCCTTCAGGAGGCATTCCACTAGCGACTGAAAAATGCCAGGTGCCGAGTTCACGCCGAACTGTAACCTCGACACCTGGAACGCCCCCTTATGTGTGACTATTGTTTGTGCCGCCGCTGTGGCGGGGGTTACCGGGAGTTGCTGGTAGGCCTGTGCTAAATCGAGTTTAGCGAAACACTTTCCCCCATTCAGCCTGGCCAGAAGGTGGCTGACCACTGGCACCGGGTATGCATTAGGGTGGATTGCCTTATTAATGGTGCACTTATAATCAGCGCAAATGCGCACCTCCCCGTTAGCCTTCAGTGCTGTTACAATTGGAGTCTCCCACTCCGCGGAATCCACAGGAACAAGAATTCCTTGACCCACCAGTTTGTCCAGTTCCGCCTCTATTTTGTCCTTTAGCGCGAACGGTACCCTGCGCGGTTTAAGTCTTATCGGGCGGACCTCCGGGTCTAAGTCGAAGGCTACAGGGGGTCCCTTGAACTTTCCCAGTCCACTTTTAAAAACAGCGGGGTGTGCGTCACACACCGCTTGTATTGGGTCCTCGCCTACGGCATGCACCCCCCCTATGAACAGACCTAAGGGCTGAAACCACTGTGTTCCGAGGAGGCTACAACTCCCCCCTTTTAGCACCACTAGGGGAAGTTCCGCAGAATGTCTCTTAAAACGAACCCGGAATGTCCCGACCCCCAACACTGGAATGCTGTTCCCCTGTACGTCCCGTAGTGTGGCCCTCAACGCTTTAAGTTTGGGCCGCACGTGGGGGTCGATTTTCAAGAACTCCCTCTGGGGAATTATAGAATAGGAGGACCCCGAGTCAACTTCCATCCTAATGGGGGTCCCTTGTACTAGTACCTCAACAAAGTAATGGGGCTGTCCCGCAGACACGCTGAACACAGGAGCGTCGCCCTCGCTGTCGTCCGAGATGCGGCCCACGCCGTCCTGCTTCCTCGTGGCCCGGGCGCCATCTTTGGACCTCGCTGGACGGTCCGGTCTGGCTGAACGGTCTTGCGACTGTCTCCGGCCCTCTTTCCATTTCCTGCACGCCTTGGCGATGTGCCCCCGACGTCCACAGTTGAAACACTCGGCTTTCCTGAATGGGCACTTCACACGCTCATGGGCCGCTCCGCAATCATCGCAGCGGCGCCCGCCTCTCCGGACCTTCTGGACCTCCTCGCCATCGCTGCTTTCTGAAGACGATTTCGAGGTCGGTCGGGTTGCATGCACCGACTGACCGGACTTCCCGTGCAATGAGTTTTCCGCTTTGCCGGCCCTCGGACGCCACTCACGCCACTTGTGCATCTCATCTACTCCAGCATTCGTGGATTCCGCGGCTTCCGCGGCCTCTACAACCTCTTCCAGTGTGGGTGGTGGCTCCTTGTTCATCAGGCTGCGCTGTACTTCCTTGTCCTTCAGGCCACACAGCACTCCGTCCCTGAGGGCCATCTCTAGGAAGCGGTCCCATCTGCAGGGGGCGGCGGCTACCCTCATAGCCGTTACGAAGGCTTCTACCGACTCGTCCGGCGCTTGAACTCGCCTCCAAAACGCGCTCCGAGCGGGAAACATTGCCCTCGAGGGTCGGAAACGCTCACGCAGCAGTTTCATGATGTCACCGGCTTTGAAATCGCTCATCTTCTTCGGTGCAAGAATGCCCACCAGCGTCCGCTTGGTTTCCATCCCAAGCATGCGGGTGAGGATGGCCCTCTTCCTTTCCTCGTCGTCTTCTTTGACTTTGAGTTCCACCAGTGCCGCCTGGAAGTCCATCTCAAAAAGGTCCCAGTCTTGCGGTTTGGTGATGTTGAACCCGCTCTGTGTCCTGGCTCCATGGGGATCCATCATCCCATCCTCGTCGCCAATTTAGTATATGAGAGTAAGACACAAGGCACAGCCAAAGGCTGGGTTAACTCAGGTTTATTGCATGGTGGACAGAGGGAACATGAGGTAATGGCGGACGAACAGCTCTATATATATGGTAGTAACGTATTTTGAATGTGGCTCCACGGTAGCCCGTTGGCTACTGGTCCGCGTGACGTCATGGCTGGTCACGCCCTTCTTGTCCAGGTGTAGGTAGCGGCGGGAAACTTCCCGCGCTGCGGTCTTTGATGGGTTTGAACCAAGAGAGCTTGGACGCTCGCTGCTGCCAGCTGGTGGTCATTAGCTCGCGTCCTATTACAGGGTTTATGTGATACAGCTGAAGGTTACATTGTTACTCATAGGCAAGGTTACATTGGTTCAGATACATTGATATCACATGTGGAAGGTTACACTATTAGAACACAACAGCCCCCCTGTCCCAAACTCTGGGGCCACCAACAGAAAGAAGGATGGGATCTGAATTGAAAGACTGAAGTAAAGCAACAAAACCATTTAGCATATAAAAGCATTCTAAATTTAGCCATAAGGTAAAGGTATTTAGCCACTACTCTGGGAGTTGCACTGGTTACCAGTTTGCTTCCGGATGCAATTCAAGGTGCTGGTTTTGACCTTTAAAGCCCTATATGGCAGTGGGCCAGGATACCTTAGAGACCGCATCGTCCCAAGAGTGTCTGCCCATCTGACCAGAGTGGACCGGAGGGGATCCTTGGTTGTACCTTCAGCTACAGAGGCTCGCCCCTCTGGCGGAGGGCCTTCTCCGTGTCTGCACCAACCCTCTGGAACCTCCTTCCAACAGAATTGAGGTTGTAGACAGAATTGCTGCCTTTCAGGAAAGGATTGAAAACCTGGCTGGCAGGGCAGGTGTGGGGCCCTAATGGGAATACGGCCTCAGCATGTTGGCTTATTTCCAACTAGAGCTCAACTGTCCCTCCTTTTTGTGTTGTATACTGTGGTATTCCTCCATTCCCTATTCCCTTTTTAGTCTTTTTAAGTGGGCTGGGAGTGGGAGGGTGGGTTGTTGGGTGGCCGAGTTAGGGTTTTAATCTGTTTTGTTATATTTAACTGTATTTTATCTGTTTTTACGGTTGTGCGCCACCCTGAGTCGGGTTTCCCTGAGTGGGTGGCATAAAAATCTAAGAATAAATAAATAAATAAATAAATAAAGGTAAAGGTCACCCTTGCGCAAAAGCCAGTTGTATCCAACTCTATGGTTTAATGCTCATCTCTGGCTATAGCCAAAGAGCCAGCGCTGTCTGTTCAGCAGACATTTCTGTGAACATGTGGCAGGCATGTTTACCTTCCCACTGAAGTGGTATCTATTTATCTACTTGCAATTTCTTGCTTTTGAACTGCTAGGTTGGCAGGAGCTGGGACAGAGACAGGTGCTCACTCCATAATGCAGCACTTGGAGTCCCCTTCTAAAATTATCTGTATAAACTCAATTGTTCAGAGGAGTTGAGAAATTTTATATTAAGAAGATCACAAGTGCCTAAAAAAATCTCATAATCCTGTACTACATAGACAACATAAGCAAAAAAGCTAAACCCATGAAAAGAAACAATATTAATGAATTACTTTTTGCAGATGATCAGTCATTGTCAGCAAGTCCAACTAAGGAATTACAGCAACACCTTATATCCATGAACAATGAATGCAAGATAAATAATATAAGAATCAATAAAGAGAAGTCTGAGGTAATGGCAATTGGAAGGAAACAGCAAACTTTAAATATCATAACAAAGGGAACAAGTATAAAACAAGTATAAATCTTTTCTGATATGCCTGCACAGACAGACTTGCAGGGCTGCTGCTTCAAATATTAAATCTGATATGTGTACTGTTGATAGGACCATGACATAATTTAAGTGGGAGACATGGTTCTTATAGCAACTAGTAAGAACTCTCTCTTCCTCAGTCCCCTATCATCCTGCCTGAAACCAATTCTACTTGCCATGGCTCATCTAAAGGTAAAAGTCGCCCTTGCTCAAAAGCCTGATGCGCCCATGTCCATTTACAGCTAAAAAACCAGTGCTTTCTGTGTCTGCAAACATTTCCATGTGGCAGACATGACTAAATGCTGGAGTGCCCAGAACACTATTACCTTTCCCGCCGAGGTGGTACCTATTGATCTACTTGCAATTTCTTGCTTTTCAACTGTAATCTTTTTGCATGCCAGCATTAACTTTGGACACTAAATGTTTTTCCTAACCATCTATTCCTGTGGCCTACAAATTTGTCATAAATATTAAATACAAAATATCAAAACAGAATGTCTAGAGACATATAAATGCACTTCCTGGAAAAGATGGTGAATCTCTGGTTCTTTGACAGAGTACTTAAGAAGATGGAAGGTATGAGAAGCTGAAAACCATTCCTCTGACCAAGCTCCCAAGGTTTATTGTGAGGGAACAACAGAGTGATTTATAGTGTCTTGGCCTTCTTGGCGAAAAGCTGAAGGAGAAATGTAACAAATGGCATTATTTCATCACAGATGTTAGTAAATCAAGCAGCACCAAGCTGCAGTTAAATTAATTTGTGGGTTTGGCCTCTTAATATCAGAATGCTTAGCAGAGCACACTTCCCCAGAAAGGGATTCTTGGTATGGAAAAGTTAGGAAGTGTTGTGTTCTGTAAAGCAGTGCCTTTAACTATGTACCTGTACCATGTGTTATCAATGTAACCTCTCTGTGTGCAACATTATAACCATCACCTGTATCAATGTATGCTTAATAAGGGGACGCGAGCTAGTGACCACCAGAGGGCAGTAGCGAGCGTCCAGCTCTAATGGATCAAAGCCACCTGGATCAGCAGCGCGGGAAGATTCCCCGCGACCTCCTCACCTGGTCAAGAAGGGCGTGACCCCCTACGACGTCACGCGGGCAGCAACCAATAGCTTGCCAACGAGCCACATTCAAATGTATAGCCAGCTGTATATAATGAGCTACCCAGCCGCCATTACCACATGTTCCTCCGGATCATCATGCAATAAACCTGTGTTAAGCCAACCCTTCGGCTGTTGTATTGTCTTTGGTCCCTTACACTAAATTGGCGACGAAGGTGGGATGGCAGCCCACGGGACCAAGACATGCGCCGGTTTCGAAATCAGGAAACCGGGCGACTGGGAGATCTTCGAAATGGACTTCCAGGCCGCACGGATCGAGTCCGAAGTTACGGAAGAGGCGAAGAAAAGGGCCATCTTCACCAGAATGCTCGGACAAGAAACAAAAAGGACCTTGGTGGACCTGATTGCACCGAGAAGGGTGAGCGAATTCAAGGCCAAGGAACTCATGCAGTTGCTGCGTGAGCACGTCCGGCCCGCCACAGCGATGTTTCCCGCTCGGAGTGCGTTTTGGAGGCGAGTCCAAGCGCCCGGGGAGACGGTCGCCGCATTCGTGGCGGCCCTGCGGCTGGCGGCCGGCCCGTGCAAATGGGAGAACGTCGAAATCACCCTCCGAGACTGTGTGCTGTGCGGCCTGAACGACGCCGAGACCCAGCGCACATTAATGAACCAAGAGCCGCCTCCCACGCTGCAGGAGGTCGTTAGAGCGGCCCAGGCCGCAGAAGCTACGAAGGCCGGGGTCCAAGAGCTCCAGGACTGGCGGCCAAAGTCGAGGAAAGCAGAGGCTCAGGTACAGGCGGCCCGGCGAACTTCGAGGTCGTCCACGGAGAGCAGCGACGACGAGGACGTGCAGAAGGTCCGGAAGGAGGGCCGACGATGCGACGGCTGTGGCGCGGCCCACGACCGCGTGAAATGCCCCTTCCGGAAGGCCGAGTGCCACAACTGCGGCCGCCGCGGGCACATCGCCAAGGTGTGCAGGAAGAAGTGCGAGTCCTGGAGGAGCTCCCCAGACCGTTCCGCGGGACGAGACCACCCAGCGAAACCAAAAGACGGCACCCAGGCCACGAGGAAGCAGGACGGCGTGGGCCGCATCGCCGACGGCAGCGAGGACGACGCCTCAGTGTTCAGCGTGTCTACGAGACACCCCCGCTACTTTGTTGAGGTACTAGTCCAAGGGGTGCCCATTAGGATGGAAATTGACTCGGGGTCCTCATATTCAATCATTTCCCAGAGGGAGTTTTGTGGAATTGCCCCCCAAAAGTGGCCCAAGCTCAAAGCGTTGAGGGCCACACTACAGGACGTGCAAGGGAACAGTATTCCAGTGTTGGGGGTTGGAGAATTTCAGGTCAAATTCAAGGAGCACGCCGCGTCCCTTCCCCTGGTCGTGCTCAAGGGAGGAAACTGCAGCCTCCTCGGGACTCAATGGTTCCAGCCCCTGGGTTTGTTCATTGGGGGGGGTGCATGCCGTGGGGATGCACGCTGTTGGGACTGACCCGATTCAGGAGGTGTGCGAGGCGCACCCCGAAGTCTTCAAAATGGGACTGGGGAAATTCAAGGGGCCCCCAGTGACTTTCGACCTGGACCCGGAGGTCCGCCCTGTTCGCCTAAAACCACGCCGGGTGCCGTTCGCACTCAAGGACAAGATAGAGGCGGAACTGGACAAATTGGTGGGTCAGGGGATTCTTGTGCCTATAGATTCTGCGGAGTGGGAAACTCCAATTGTAACTGCTCTAAAGTCCAATGGGGAGGTCCGCATATGCGCTGACTACAAGTGCACCATCAACAAGGCGATCCGCCCGAATGCATATCCGGTGCCGGTAGTCAGCCATCTGCTGGCCAGGTTACACGGGGGGAAGTGTTTCGCTAAGCTCGACTTAGCACAGGCCTACCAGCAGCTTACGGTGTCTCCTGCCGCAGCTGCTGCGCAGACCATAGTCACCCATAAGGGGGCGTTCCAGGTGACGCGCCACCAATTCGGCGTGAATTCAGCGCCAGGAATTTTCCAGTCACTCGTGGAACGCCTCCTGAAGGGACTGGAGGGGGTGTTGCCTTATTTTGATGACGTGTTAATAACAGGGGGGAGTCGGGCTGAATTGGCCAAGAGGTTGGGGAAGGTACTGACGATATTCGAAAAGGCGGGGCTGAGGTTGCGAAAGAACAAATGCGTCTTCTTCGCAACCGAGGTTGAGTTCCTAGGGTTTTGTGTAACTCCTGAGGGAATAAAACCATCCAAGTCTAAGGTGGCAGCCATCAAGAAAGCCCCCCGCCCCACCTCCAAGCCCGAGTTGCAGTCGTTCCTAGGGCTGCTCAACTTTTACCACTCCTTCCTCCCCCGGAAGGCAGCGGTGGCCGAACCGCTACACAGGCTGCTTAAGAAAGACCAGGCATGGAAGTGGGGCGATGACCAGGAAAGGGCATTTAGTGAGCTGAAAAGCCTCCTGGCGTCCGACGCCATACTGACCCATTTCGACCCCAAACGCCCAGTAGTTCTGATCTGTGATGCATCTCCAGTGGGGGTGGGGGCAGTGCTGTGCCACGTGCTGGCGAACGGAAGGGAGGCCCCGATAGCATTTTACTCCAGGTCCCTGTCCCAAACAGAGAGAAACTACGCGCAGACGGACAGGGAGGCATTAGCGATAGTGTCGGGGACGAAAAAATTTCACGATTTTCTGTACGGCCGCCCCTTCACCATCGTGACAGACCACAAGCCCCTGCTAGGCATTTTTACCGCGGATAAGCCCACCCCTCAAATCCTGTCCCCAAGGATGCTCAGGTGGGCCATTTTTCTCAACGCGTATCAGCACGCGTTGGTCTACCGGCCCGGGAAAGAGATCAGCCATGCGGACGCCCTATCTAGGTCTCCCCTTCCCCTAACGCCCAGCCAGGTGAGCATGGGGGAGCGGGACCGTCAGGTTCTCATGATAGAGGTGCTGGATTCACCCCCGGTAGTGCCCGCCGACATCGCCAAAGCGACAGAGAAAGACAAAACGTTAGCGACAGTAAGCTCCTGGCTACAGAAAGGGTGGCCCGCATCCTCCCCAGCGGAGGAGTTCGCTCCATTTTTCAGAAAAAAAGCTAGAACTGTCCCTAGAGAGGGGATGTCTCTTGTGGGGGCAGCGGGTGGTGATTCCCACTTCCCTTCGGCCGCGGGTGCTCAAACTGCTGCACGTCAGCCACCCCGGCATCGTGCGATCCAAGGCGCTGGCCCGGAGTTACTTCTGGTGGCCCCAGCTAGACGCCAACATCGAGCACATGGTCAGCACTTGCGAAAGTTGCCAATGCTCCAGACCGGAGGAGGCCCGCCTTCCCCACAGGGAATGGGACGCGGCTAAGGGGCCGTGGTCCCGGGTGCACGTTGACTTCGCGGGCCCGTTCAGAGGCACCCTATTCCTCCTCGTTGTGGACGCTTTCTCCAAATGGTTGGAGGTTATCCCAGTCACGAGCACCTCCTCGGCCCAGACCATTAGGCACTTGCGGAGGCTCTTTTCCACGTTCGGCATACCCGACACGTTAATTAGCGACAACGCTAGTTGTTTTACGTCCTCCGAGTTTAAGGCATTCATGGAGATTAACGCCGTTCGGCATATTACCTCCGCCCCGTTTCACCCGGCCACCAACGGCCAAGTAGAGCGCCTCGTCCGCACCACGAAGGACGCGTTGTGGCGCATGGGCCCAGGGGATTTGAACCTACAAGTGTGTCAGTTTCTGCTAGGGTACAGGGTGACCCCGTTGGCGTCAGGATACTCCCCCGCAGAGCTCTTAATGCGCAGGAAGCTGACCACCATCCTTACTAGGCTAGACCCCACGAGGGTAGAGGACAAAGGAAGGAACATCGGGCTGGAAGTTACAAAGAGTTTCAGCATAGGCGCCCCCGTGCATTGCAGGAATTACGCCAGCACAGGCCCAGCCTGGGTGCCCGGCATAGTCGTGGAACAAACCGGCCCCGTGTCGTACCGCGTGGAAACCAGCACAGGGCTCCTATGGAGGCGGCACGCAGACCAGCTCCGCCGCAGGGTCCCCGACGAGCAGGACGCGGTTCACACAGGAAATAAGTCAGCGTTAGGGTTCTCCCCCACCCGTTTAGCCCAAGGGGGAGGAGAAGGGGACCGTGGGCCCCCACCAAGGGGGGAGGAGGATATCCTCGTAGATACCCTGGGGGATCTTTCCGAGGGAGAGGAACCCGACCCCATACATATCTCGCGGAAAGTCCCCACAAATGCGGGTACCCCGACCAACTTAGATTTTGATTTTCAGACCCGGGGGGGTTTTTCGGAGTGGTCCCCCACCCGTCCAAGCGAGAAGAGGGGTTTTCCGTTAGTCCCGACGCCCCCCGGTCTGCCCACAATGGAGTTCTTCCCTTCCCCTAAGACCGCCAGACAGCCGCAAGCTACTAACGAGTCTCCCTCTCCCATTTCAGGACAAGGGACCGGGGAACAAAGAAGCAATAACGCCCCGGGGGGGCAGCCTTCTTCACGGCCCACACGCACACGCAACAAGCCATCTTGGCTGAGAGACTTCGTCTCATCCTAGGGGGGAGGGATGTTGTGTTCTGTAAAGCAGTGCCTTTAACTATGTACCTGTACCATGTGTTATCAATGTAACCTCTCTGTGTGCAACATTATAACCATCACCTGTATCAATGTATGCTTAATAAGGGGACGCGAGCTAGTGACCACCAGAGGGCAGTAGCGAGCGTCCAGCTCTAATGGATCAAAGCCACCTGGATCAGCAGCGCGGGAAGATTCCCCGCGACCTCCTCACCTGGTCAAGAAGGGCGTGACCCCCTACGACGTCACGCGGGCAGCAACCAATAGCTTGCCAACGAGCCACATTCAAATGTATAGCCAGCTGTATATAATGAGCTACCCAGCCGCCATTACCACATGTTCCTCCGGATCATCATGCAATAAACCTGTGTTAAGCCAACCCTTCGGCTGTTGTATTGTCTTTGGTCCCTTACACTAAAGGAAGGCAGTGTTTATCATAGACATACACTGATAGGAAAGATAGGAATCCAAGTTCTAACTAACTAAGATGGAGAGTCGTCCCTTTACCTCTTGAGAGCAAAGGTAAGATGTCTTCCTGTCCCTTTGGCTGTTAAAGGGAAAAAGGAACTACAAGTCCTGTATAAGTGTGTTGTGTTCTGTTGGTTTTATCTTACACGTGGATTACAATGTATCTGAGCCAATGTAACCTTGCCTACAGCAACAATGTAACCTTCAGCTGTATCATATAAACCCTGTAATAGGACGCGAGCTAATGACCACCAGCTGGCAGCAGCGAGCGTCCAAGTTCTCTTGGTCCGAACTCATCAAAGGCAACAGCGCGGGAAGTTTTCCCGCCACCACCTACACCTGGACAAGAAGGGCGTGACCCGCAATGACGTCACGCAGACAGTAGCCAATGGGCTACCATGGCACCACGTTCAAATGTATTACTACTGTATATAAAGAGCTATCGATCCGCCATTACCTCATGTTCCCTCTGTCCACGATGCAATAAACCTGAGTTAACCCAGCCCGAGGCTGTGTCCTGTGTCTTGGTTTGCATACACCAAATTGGCGACGAAGGTGGGATGATGGATCCCCACGGAACAGCCAGGGCACAGAGCGGGTTCAACATCACCAAACCGCAAGACTGGGAGCTGCTTGAGATGGACTTCCAGGCGGCACTGGTGGAACTCAGAGTCAAAGGAGACGACGAGGAGAGGAAGAGGGCCATCCTCACCAGAATGCTCGGGATGGAAACCAAGCGGACGCTGGTGGGCATCATCGCTCCGAAGAAGGTGAGCGAATTTAAGGTGGACGACATCATGAAGCTGCTGCGAGAGCGCTTCTGTCCCTCGAGGGCAATGTTTCCCGCTCGGAGCGCGTTTTGGAGGCGAGTCCAAGCGCCGGATGAGTCGGTTGAGGCATTCGTGGCCGCCATGAGGATAGCCGCCGCCCCCTGTAAATGGAGCGACATCCTAGAGATGGCCCTCAGGGACGGCGTGTTGTGTGGCCTGAAAGACAAGGAGGTACAGCGCAGCTTGATGAACAAGGAGCCGCCACCCACGCTGGCAGAGGTCGTAGAGGCTGCGGAAGCCGCAGAGTCCACGAATGCTGGAGTGGACGAGATGCACCAGTGGCGTGAGTGGCGTCCTAGAGCCGGCAAGGCGGAAAATTCGGTGCACGGGAAGTCCGGACAGTCGGTGCACGCAACTCGACGGGCCTCAAAGTCGTCTACGGAAGGCAGCGACGGCGAGGAGGTCCAGAAGGTCCGAAAGGGTGGTCGATGCTGCGAGGGTTGCGGAGCGGCCCATGAGCGCGCGAGATGCCCGTTCAGGAAGGCCGAGTGTTACACCTGCGGCCGTCGGGGGCACATCGCCAAGGCATGCAGAAAACGGAAGGAGGGCCGGAGGCAGTCACAAGACCGTGCGGCCAGACCGGACCATCCAGCGAGGCCCAAAGATGGCGCCCAGACCACGAGGAAGCAGGATGGCGTGGGCCGCGTCTCGGACGACAGCGAGGACGACGCCCCAGTGTTCAGCGTGTCCGCGGGACAGTCCCATTACTTCGTTGAGGTATTAGTACAAGGGGCCCCTATTAAGATGGAAATTGACTCGGGGTCCTCCTATTCTATAATTCCCCAGAAAGAGTTCTTGAAAATCGACCCCCACGTGCGGCCCAAACTTAAAGCGTTGAGGTCCACGCTACGAGACGTACAGGGAAACAGCATTCCGGTGTTGGGGGTCGGGAAATTTCGGGTCAATTTTAAGAGACATTCTGCGGAACTGCCCCTAGTTGTCCTCAAGGGGGGAAGCTGTAGCCTCCTAGGGACACAGTGGTTTCAGCCCTTAGGGTTGTTCATAGGGGGAGTGCATACCGTGGGGGGGGACCCAATACAAGCGGTTTGCGATGCGCATCCCGCCGTTTTTAAGAAAGGACTCGGAAAGTTCAAGGGACCCCCTGTAGCTTTCGACATAGACCCGGAGGTCCGCCCGATAAGACTCAAACCGCGCAGGGTGCCGTTCGCACTCAAGGACAAGATAGAGGCGGAACTGGACAAACTGGTGGGCCAGGGGATTCTTATTCCTGTTGATTCCGCGGAGTGGGAAACTCCAATTGTAACGGCTCTAAAGGCTAACGGGGAGGTGCGCATTTGCGCTGATTATAAGTGTACAATTAACAAGGCGATCCGCCCTAATGCATACCCGGTGCCAGTGATCAGCCACCTTTTGGCCAGGCTAAATGGGGGAAAGTGTTTCGCTAAACTCGATTTGGCACAAGCCTATCAGCAACTTCCTGTGACCCCCGCCACGGCCGCGGCACAAACGATAGTTACACATAAAGGAGCGTTCCAGGTGTCGCGGTTACAGTTTGGCGTGAACTCGGCACCCGGCCTTTTTCAGTCGCTTGTGGAACGCCTCCTGAAGGGACTGGAGGGGGTGTTGCCTTATTTTGATGACGTGTTGATAACAGGGGGGAGTGAGGCTGAACTGGCAAAGAGGTTGGACAAAGTACTGACCGTGTTCGAGAAAGCGGGGCTGAGATTGAGGAAGGACAAATGTGTCTTTTTCGAAACCGAGGTCGAGTTTTTAGGGTTCCGGATCACACCCGAGGGGATTAAGCCGTCTAAATCCAAAGTAGCAGCCATTAAAAAGGCCCCTCGCCCCACATCCAAAACCGAGCTACAGTCCTTCCTGGGGCTCCTCAATTTTTACCATACATTCCTCCCGCGGAAGGCGTCCGTGGCCGAACCGCTCCATCGGTTACTTAAAAAGGAGGAGACATGGATGTGGGGTGACGAGCACGAGAGGGCGTTCAAAGAGCTAAAGCAACTCCTAACATCTGAGGCAATCCTGACGCACTTCGACCCCAAACGGCCAGTGGTCCTAGTCTGTGATGCATCCCCGGTGGGGGTGGGGGCGGTGCTTTGCCACGTGTTGGAGGACGGAAGGGAGGCCCCGGTAGCGTTTTACTCAAGGTCCCTGTCCCAAGCGGAGCGAAATTACGCACAAACCGACAGGGAGGCGTTAGCAATAGTAGCGGGAACCAAAAAATTTCACGATTTTTTGTATGGCCGCCCGTTCAAAATCGTGACCGATCACAAGCCACTGTTAGGGATTTTCACGGCAAGCAAGCCCACGCCGCAGATCCTGTCCCCGAGAATGCTGCGATGGGCTATTTTCCTCAACGCATACCAACATGAGTTGGAGTACCGGCCCGGAAAGGAGATCAGCCATGCTGATGCACTTTCGAGATCCCCTTTGCCCTTGTCGGACGACCAAAAGGCGAGAGTAGAAAGAGACCGCCAGGTGTTGCTAATTGAGGTTTTAGACGCACCCCCAATAGTACCAGCCGACATTGCTAGGGCGACAGGCAAGGACAGAACGCTGGAGAAAGTTAGTTCATGGGTACAGAAGGGGTGGCCGGCATCGTCCCCGAGTACAGAGTTCGACCCATTCTTTCGGAAAAAGCTAGAGTTGTCCCTAGAAAGGGGTGCCTTTTGTGGGGCCAACGGGTGGTGGTCCCTACGCCCCTGCGGACGAGGGTGCTCGAACTGCTGCACGTCAGCCACCCGGGCATAGTTCGTTCAAAGGCGCTGGCCCGGAGTTACTTCTGGTGGCCACAGCTGGACGCGGACATTGAGCACATGGTCGGCACTTGCGAGGCATGCCAGGGATCCCGACCTGAGGCGGCCCGTCTTCCGCATAGGGAATGGGACACAGCAAGGGGGCCATGGTCCAGAGTGCACGTAGATTTCGCTGGCCCATTCCGAGGAACCATGTTTCTCCTGGTGGTGGATGCGTTCTCCAAGTGGCTGGAGGTTATCCCAGTAAAGAGCACGTCCTCCGCCACGACAATTAGCCAGCTAAGGAGAGTCTTTTCCACGTTCGGTTTACCCGACACTTTAGTCAGCGATAACGCTAGTTGTTTCACCTCCGCTGAGTTCGGAGCATTCATGGAGGCAAACGCCATTCGGCATGTCACATCCGCACCGTTTCACCCGGCCACGAATGGCCAAGTGGAACGGCTGGTGCGTACAACAAAGGAGGCGCTGCGGCGCATGGGCCCGGGGGACCTGAATCACCAAGTATGCCAGTTCCTCTTAGCGTATAGGGTAACCCCCTTAGCGTCAGGCTACTCGCCGGCAGAGCTCTTGATGCGGCGAAAACTGACCACAATCCTGTCCAGGCTAGACCCGACGAGAGTCGAGGATAAAGGGAAAAACATAGGGTTGGCAGTCTCGAAAGGTTTCGCCGCCGGTGACCCTGTTCACTGCAGGAACTATTCCAGCGCAGGGCCAGCCTGGGTACCAGGGACGGTTGTAGAACAGACGGGGCCAGTGTCGTACCGGGTCGAGACTAACACCGGCCTCCTCTGGAGGAGGCACGCAGACCAACTGAGGCACCGAGTGAGTGGGCCAGTCAGTGGGGCTCAGCAACAGGATTCAGCGTTAGGGTTCTCCCCCACCCGCTTAACCCAAGGGGGAGACAGCAGTGGACAACAGTCCCAAGCAAGGGGGGAAGGCAGAAGCAGCGGCCCCGACTCATACCCTTTTGATACGCCAGTCCTATCAGGGGCCGGGGAAGGGGGAGAGGAGTTCGCGACCGCTGCCCCCGATTGTAATTTTGATTTTGATTTTGCGAGCCGGGGGGGTTTTCAGGAGTGTTCCCCCACCCATCCAAGCGAGAAGAGGGGTTTTTCGTTAGCCCCCAGTGCCCCCGGTTCCTCCCTAAGAAAGAGCACACCTCCCAACAACGCCGCGGAGCCGCGGCAAGTCACTAACGAGTCTCCCTCTCCAATTACAGGACAGGAAACCAGGGGACAAAGAGAAGGTAGCAAACCCGGGGAGAGGCAGCCCGCATCGAGACCCCAGCGTGTTCGAAATAAGCCATCTTGGCTGAGAGACTTTGTCTCCTAAGGGGGGGGGAGTGTGTTTAAGTGTGGGCTCGAGACTTTGTCTCGTCCTAGGGGGGGAGGGGTGTTGTGTTCTGTTGGTTTTATCTTACACATGGATTACAATGTATCTGAGCCAATGTAACCTTGCCTACAGCAACAATGTAACCTTCAGCTGTATCATATAAACCCTGTAATAGGACGCGAGCTAATGACCACCAGCTGGCAGCAGCGAGCGTCCAAGCTCTCTTGGTCCGAACTCATCAAAGGCAACAGCGCGGGAAGTTTTCCCACCACCACCTACACCTGGACAAGAAGGGCGTGACCCGCAATGACGTCACGCAGACAGTAGCCAATGGGCTACCATGGCACCACGTTCAAATGTATTACTACTGTATATAAAGAGCTATCGATCCGCCATTACCTCATGTTCCCTCTGTCCACGATGCAATAAACCTGAGTTAACCCAGCCCGAGGCTGTGTCCTGTGTCTTGGTTTGCATACACCAAAAAGTGTGTCTGGGGAGTGAGCTGAAAAGTATTAACAGTCTGCTTGAATCATCTTATGTTTTCTGACAAGTTCTTCCTTTCTTTATTCATGTCAGAGGTAACACCAGCATATAATGATATACAAAGATAAAAGTAACACATCTAAAAACAAAATAGTTTAAAAGGGCTACATGACATCTGCCCAATATTGAGCCACATCAATAGCATTTCCTCTTGGCAACATAAGGTCCATGATACCACATGATACCGCATGTTAAGAAGGTCAAAACGAGAGAGAGCAAATAAAGGAAGCAAAATGAGATGGGGCAGGGCTTCCCTTTGAGTCCTGGAGATAGGACATTAGTTTCAAAAGACAATTTAGCCCACAAACCCATGTATATTCAGTACTAGTAGCATGCAAGATTGTTGATTTCCCAACAGTTTTCAAGGTGACCTAAATATTCCTCAACTGTTGTTTTTTAAACTAAAAATCAGTGCACTTTGAGGGGCATCATGTGCATTGTATCATATGTGAAATAGTTTGTACTTCTCCGCATTCACACAGGCTGTCATCTACAGGGAAACCCCACTTTCTCAGAATAGCCCTTGATCTCCCTACTCCTTCATGCAGTCTATTTAAAGCTTTCCACACAGGCATGGCTGGAGAAAAAAGTAGTTTTAGGGTGGCCATTTACACTTATAAGCATAGTGTTGGTCTCCAAGATGCCATCTGACATTCCTCAGGACAAATTTTCACCAACGACAAAAAGAGCAATATAATGAAAAGGCTGAGTATTTTCCACTCCACCATGAGTATTAGAGATTGCAAAGCAAATTAATACTGGATGAGTAGCAGCAGATATCATAGCAATAAGGCTTGAACCACATTCTTACATTGTAGAGATATTAAGTGGCAAGACATGTAGAAGCAAGCTGAGACATCTAAGAAAAGACTGCTCATCTCAGGATTAAAACAGGTGGTATAAGGTTTGAATTCCACATGTCTG
The DNA here is from genome assembly GCA_035047305.1 of Bradypodion pumilum. Lineage (NCBI taxonomy): Eukaryota > Metazoa > Chordata > Lepidosauria > Squamata > Chamaeleonidae > Bradypodion > Bradypodion pumilum. The sequence goes on along the minus strand of JAWDJD010000001.1, from coordinate 172,436,424 downwards.
TAATGGAACAGTATATCACCTCCTCAGATACATAGGGGTTGACCTGTTCCTGCACAATAGAACAGAGATATAACAAACTATTTTAGTACTTAGTGCTTTGCTCTCTGATTGGTTAAACATGGGCCAAATAAGATTAGCATACCTAGAGGAAGAACAATGGAATGAGGAAGAATACTCTGATCTGAACATTTTGTGGCCATGTTTGTTCTGTTCTAATTTACCTGTTGTATATCTCCTCTTGTTTGGAAGGAATGGCTAGAGGTGATATTTCCCTGGGGAGTAGGTAGGTTTACCCAAATGGTATTTGCATATTTCCAGAAGCAAGTGTTTGTTCCTCCATTTTGATGTCATGGATCAAAGTCTGGGTTGCTTAACCTTGCTTCAGTTGTCATGTGGAGTTTTGTGGGATTTCAGTTTTACCCTCTTTGAGTATGTTGCTGGATGTGTGTCCCTCACTGAATTAATAAACAAAGTGTGTTTCAATCTCCTTGCGTGGTAGGTATTGATCTGAGGATAGGTCACCAAGGCGGGAAAGCTGTGTGAAGTTCTAGCCACAGTCCAAGAGGAAGGAATGCATTACAATATCATCCTCTCCTGTTCAGAAGAATCAAGAGCTTATCTAATTTAAATCAACAGTTTATTGATTGTGTTCAAACACAGTTTCTGCCAATGAGCAGGAAATGGTTAAATGATACCGCATGCTAGGAAGGTCAAAATGTGAGAGAGCAAATAAAGGAAGCAAAATGAGTAAACATGAATAGATGGGGCAGGGCTTTTCTTTGAGTCCTGGAGATAGAACATTAGTGGCAAAGGACAATTTAGCCCACAAACTCCCCTCCCAGGTATATTCTGCTAACTTAATCTGCAGGAAAACAGGTATGGTTGGTTTTTTTTACTGACACCAGAGATAGATTATATTTAGCAGCACAGTCTGTATTAAAATTAATTTGGCCATTTTTTCTTGACCCAACATACCACCCTGAAAACATCCATCTAAATGATCGTGGAAGCTAAACAGGTTCAAGCCTGGTTAGAACAGGTCATCCCCTCAAAATCCTCTAGATATGCACCCCATAGATACATTTCAAGACCTATCACAGATACAGAAACTGTCGATAATAGTGAACCCTATATTTTATATTGCAGACAGGGGCCTATAGTGTATATCTGTCAAGTATCCCGTTTTTCCCGGGGGAAATCCTTATTTTTACCCCTCTTCCCGCCCCCTCCCATTTTATTAATTTCCCTGTAGTATCCCTTATTTTTTTAAAAAAAATCCTGACCGGAGCCCTCACGGGCGAAGCTGCAGTATGTTTTTCTGGCCACCAGAGGTGGCTGTGTGGCTTTTCGCTTGTGGAAGGAGAGAGAGAGAAGGTGGTGGGAGCGTTCTGTAGTTTCTCTTTCATTTCCCTTCCCTGCCACATGGTCATGGAGGCTTCATTTTTGCTGCTGCTGTTCGGAGCCACCATGGGACGGGAGTCTATTCTAGAGGTGAGCGATATTTCATATATGCAGGGGCAAATCAGTGAGAGACTTCTCTCTCACTCTCATGCTTTATTGCGCTGTTTCTGCCCTGCTTTCTGGCTGGAGGCTTCCGTTTCTGTTCTAGAGTTAACTTGGGAGGGGTGGGGGGGTATGTGCTTGATCACTATATGAGAGAGAGAGAGGGGGTGGAGTTCCGTTTCTGTTCTAGAGTTAACTTGGGAGGGGTGGGGGGTATGTGCTTGATCACTATATGAGAGAGAGAGGGGGGTGGAGTTCTGTTTCTGTTTCTGTTTCTGTTCTAGAGTTAATTTGGGGTGGGGGATGTGCTTGATCACTATCTGCTAAAGGTAAATGTTTCCCTTGCTCGAAAGGAAGTCGTATCTAGAGTGCCAAGGTTCACCATCAGAGTCATAGATTCCTACAGTGGCCAATTTTTAGAGCAAGAAGCTGCTTTTTGTACGAGGGACCAGATCCAAAATACACGGGGAGAATTATCAGAGCTCATAGATCCAGTGTGCTTGCACGGGGATCTGAGTTAGGTAAAGGTAAAGGGTCGTCCTTGCTCAAAAGCCAATTGTATCTGACTCTAGGGTTCAGTGCTCATCTCTGTTTCAAAGCCAAAGAGCCAGCGTTGTCTGCGTCTGCAGACATTTCCGTGGTCATGTGGCAGGCATGACTAGACACCAGAATGCACGGAACGCTGTTACCTTCCCACCAAAGTGGTCCCTATTTATCTACTTGCAATTTCTTGCTTTCGAACTGCTAGGATGGCAGGAGCTGGGACAAAGACAGGAGCTCATTTCGTCCTGCAGTACTCGGGAATCGAACTGCTGACCTTCTGCCTCCCAGTCAGCATCTTAGTCACTTAAGCCACTGAGTAAACAAGAAAGAAAACAAAACAAAAGTCCCCCAAGAAGATGGGGAAAGGGTTCTTTGGCCCACACAGCTTTGTGCCCATTGCATCTACAATACCATCTAGCCATCTTATTTTTGGCCACCCCCTTCTTTTGTCCTCCACCTTTCCCAGCATCAAGACCTTCTCAAATGAATCCTCTCTTCTCATTTGATGTCCAAAGTACTTTAGCGTCATCTTTACTATATGACCTTTAATGAGCAGTCATGGTTGATTTCTTCTAGGATCGACCTATTTCTAACATTTCAAAGGCATCTATTTTTCTGCGCTCAGCTTTCCTAATGGTCCAGCTTTTACACCCATACATTACCATCGGAAATACCATTGCTTTGACTATGCAATATTTGTTTGCAAGGTGATGCCTCTACTTTTAACCATGTTCCCCTGGTTTCTCATAGCTTGTTTCCCAAGCATCAGTCGCCTTTTTATTTCACGGCTGCAATCACCATCTGCAGAGATCTTTGATCCTAAGAAAGTAAAATCTGCCAGTCATATCCAACTCTAGGGTGCAGTGCTCATCTCCATTTACAGCCAAAGAGCCAGTGCTGTCTGTGTTTGCAGACATTTTTATGGCCATGTGGCAGGCATGACTAGAGCTCAGCAAGTCACATGGCTATATTTGGCCACGCCCACAGATTTGGCCACACCCACAGAGGGGTGTGGCCAAAATTCCCCTATTTGCAAATCCAAAACTTGTCAGGTATGCTATAGTGGCAAGCTCTGGTAATGTGCCATAGAAATACATATAACAATACAGTATATGTATCATGTATTTCAGGATTTTTTTATTGAACACTAGCAGAGGTTGCCCGGCGTTGCCGGGCTGTTTTAAATTGTGTTGGAAGGTTAAATTGTGTTAATGTTTTTTAAAAATTGCTTAGTCTGTAATTTTAATTTTTTAAATGTTTATTTATGTAAAAAATTTTGGGCTTGGCTGTTATTAACTGTGATCTGCTTTTTGGGTTTTTTTTAGGATTAATAAAAGAACAAAGTATGATATAATTTTTTCAAATTGTTTTATGTAAGCGAATAATGTTTTAGTTTTTTGAATTTTTTTAATTAGTTGTACCGTAGGTCATAATTTTAATAATGTAAAAGTAAATGTTTTTTACATTCAATGTTTTTAAAATGTGTTTAGATGTTTTGAGTTTAAATTTGAGTTAAAACTCAGCACAGGATTTTTAAAGGTTTCTATTGTATTTTATTGACATATGTTTGTAATTTGTGTTAAAGTGTGTTTTAGTGTAATTTTTTTGACTTGTTTTTATTGGTGTGACCTTTTGTGTAAAATTGTGAATTTGTGTTATGTTTTTGATTTGTTTTTACTCTTGTGGCCTTTTATTTGGAGCTGTTGTGTGTTTTTGAATTGTTTTTACTATTGTGGCCAGCAGGTGCTGCTGGTAGGGGTTATTGTATTTTGACTGTTTTTTTTTTCTCTCCTGGCCTCTGGGTGGAGCTTCTTCTGGTAAGTAGTCTCTTTCTTTATTCATTTCTTTTCCAGTCCTGGTGGAGGTAGGACATCTTTTCGTAGGTTTGCTTGTTTTCTTTCTTTTGTGTGTGTGTGTGTATGTGGGCGGGGGCGGGGGGGTTGGAATTTGTATTTTTTTGTCTGTTTGTTTTGTTTTTATTGTGTCTTTGTTTACTTTGTGTTGTTTTTGGTGTTTTTGTTTTTGTGTATTTTTGGATGTGTTTGACTGTGTTTTTAGTAAATTTTTAAAATTTATTTATTTATTTGGTGATGGGGAAGGGACGTGGTCATTGGGGGTTAGGAAGGGTGGGCTAGGTGGTGGGGAGAGGGACATGGTCGTTGGGGGTTAGGAAGGGTGGGCTAGGTGGTGGGGAGGGGGGCATGGTCGTTGGGGGTTAGGAAGGGTGGGCTAGGTGGTGGGGAGGGGGCATGGTCATTGGGGGTTAGGAAGGGTGGGCTAGGTGATGGGGAGGGGGCATGGTCGTTGGGGGTTAGGAAGGGTGGGCTAGGTGGTGGGGAGGGGGCATGGTCAGTGGGGGATAGGAAGGGTGGGCTAGGTGGTGGGGAGGGTCGTGGTCGGTGGGGGTTAGGAAGGGTGGGCTAGATGGTGGGGAGGGGGGCTTTATTGTGTTATGGTGCTTTGATTGTGTGGAGTCGTGAAAGTAGATCGGGGTATCCCCGTTAATATCAGTGGGTGGGGGGTTGCGACCCACCTCTCCACTGGCTCCCCTGGGGTTGGGAGGTTTTTTGGGACAAAAGGGGTATGTCCCCCCAACCCTTCTGGACCCAGGAGACCAGGGAGAGTGGATTGATTCCCCCCCTCCTTAAAACAACTCCGTTTTTAGAGAGAAGAAACCGCTTGGTTTCTTCTCTTTTAAGACAGAATTTTTTTAGGAGGGGGGGGGAATTGATCCACTCTCCCTGGTCTCCTGGGTCCAGAAGGGTTGGGGAGGGGCATACCCCTTTTGTCCCAAAAAACCTCCCAACCCTAGGGTAGCCAGCGGAGAGGGGGATTGCAACCCCCACCCACTGATGTTAAAGGGGAAACTCCAGTTGGGACCTTCTGGCGCCGTTGGTGAGGGAAAGAAAGCCAGCTGGTGTTTGCTTGGCTGTGAGGCGGTGAGTTGTTTTTCATTGGGGGTTAGGAAGGGTGGGCTAGGTGGTGGGGAGGGGGGCATGGTTGTTGGGGTTAGGAAGGGTGGGCTAGGTGGTGGGGAGGGGGTGTGGTTGGTGGGGGCTAGGAAGGGTGGGCTAGGTGGTGGGGAGGGGGGCTTTAGTGTGTTATGGTGCTTTGATTGTGTGGAGTCGTGAAAGTAGATCGGGTTTCCCCTTTAATATCAGTGGGTGGGGGTTGCAACCCCCCTCTCCGCTGGATCCCCTAGGGTTGGGAGGTTTGTGGGGACAAAAGGGGTATGTTGCCCCAACCCTTCTGGACCCAGGAGACCAGGGAGAGTGGATCGATCCCCCCTCCTTAAAACAACTCCGTTTTTAAAGAGAAGAAAAGACGGAGTTGTTTTAAGGAGGGGGGGATTGATCCACTCTCCCTGGTCTCCTGGGTCCAGAAGGGTTGGGGCAACATACCCCTTTTGTCCCCACAAACCTACCAACCCTAGGGTAGCCAGCGGAGAGGGGGATCGCAACTCCCCCACCCACTGATATTAAAGGGGAAACTCCAGTCGGGACCTTCAGGCGCTGTGGGTGAGGGAAAGAAAGCCGGCTGGTGTTTGCTTGGCTGTGAGGCGGTGAGTTTTTTTTTATTAAATTTTTCGGGCGCCGGCTTCCTCAGCGTTCTGCGCACTCATGGCGCTCAGGACGCTGGGGCTTGTAGTTATGGGTTGGTGCTTTGTGTTTGTGCTGCGTTTTTTTAAAATGGTTTTCTTTTGATTGGCTGCGGCGCGTTTCCGAACACTGCGCCGTGCAAGAGCCTCTCAGCCTGATCGGCTCTGGCGCGGTGCGGCGCAAGGAATGTTGGGAAGTGAAGTTGTTTCCCTTTCTTCGCGTTTGTGGGGCTGTTGCCCCACTGCCGGTTTTCTCAATCCTTCGTTGACCTGCGGACCCAGATCGGTCGTGTGCAGGAAGGGTGAGTGTAGGCAAGTAGGGCAAGGCATAGCAACCTATAGCCAGTTCCAACGGTTAACCCTTGGATTTATAGGTTAAGATTTTTAGATCCATGGATAACTAAAAATTTGGTTACTGAATACAGGAACTAACCTTTATTTGGATGGGGGGAAATCCTGTCTGAAACCATGAAGAGCCACTGCCAGTCAGAAAGCAATTTCTTGTGCTCCTGTGGCTGAAATCCTGTTGCTTAGCATAGTATGTTTCAGGGGAAATGTCTTAACAGATAAAGTAGTACAATAATGGAACCAATTACCTCAAGAGGTAATTACTCCCATGCTGGGGGCTATCAAGAGAATATTGGACAACCATATGTCAAATCTGCTTTGATTTAGATGCCTGCATTTAGCAGGGAGTTAGACTCAATAGCCTGATATGCCCCTTCCAAATCCATTATTCTGTGATTCTATGCTTTACTTTTCCTATGTGGAAATGTGTCGTATGAAAACAATATTTTACATCTGGAGTGAGCTTACATCATCATATAGAAGGAATAAAAAAGACATTTCTTTTTTATTATAAATGCAACAAATAGGGTCATTTTAATCATCCCAGAGATAATTAACTACTTTTATTTTAATCAGCAGTTGCTCTCATGAACTTTTCATGAAGCAGAAACCAAGGTGGAAGGAGGTCCTCTAAAACAAGTTATATAATATATTAGTAACTCGGTTTCTCTAAAATAGAGATGTTAATAAAATTTAGTCCATCTAGTAGAAATAAATTAGCAAATGGAAAAAAGTGGCAGAGGACAGACTTTTGTAATTATCTCTGACCCAAAGGGAAGAGTTATTTTTACAAGATTTTGTAACCTAGAAAATACAAACTGTTAGCTGAATAAAATAAAATTAAACCTAGTGCACTAGGATTTTTTTTATCATTGCAGTAAAGTTCTGACAACCACCCTGTGAAAACTGCAGGTCCAGAATCCTGCAGGTCATAAACAAAGAAGTATTTGTCTGCACGAGTGTTTCCAAACCTTTCTTTCTTTTACTTCAACTCCCAGAAACCTGTCAATGACCTAAAGCACTAATCAGCCAATGTACTGACAGGCTTCTGGGAATTGAAGACCTCCTGTGCGGCCTGGGCCCCATGTTGGGAAACACTGGGTCTACTCAGAATCACGTGTGTGAAATATAATGCTACAACTGGCAATCTCCCCCCAGTCTTGGGTGTGACATTCTACTTGGATACAGATTGCAGTGGTGTGAGATTTTATGGATTTCTTAATTTTTACTCCAATTTTATGGAGAGGTACTGTTATCAGATTATATATTTCTTTTGAAAGACTTGTACTGCTATTTTGTTGTTTTTGTTTCCATGTTCTTTTAATAACACTTTTAAAAAGAAAATGAGGGGACGAATACAAGCTACCATAACAAGGTGAGGTAGCCTGTCAAGGACTCAGCAGGACTTGCAAGAGATATTGCCTACAGTGTAAGGTCAAGTTCTTTCCTCCCTACGTATTTTCAATAATTGGTGCAAAACTAGTAAAGGTAAAGGTTTCCCTTGCTCGAAAGCCAGTCGTATCTGACTCTAGGGTGCAGTGCTCATCTCTGTTTCAAAGCTGAAGAGCCAGCGCTGTCTGTTTCTGCAGACTTTTCTGTCGTCATGTGGCAGGCATGACTAGACACCGGAGCGCACTTTCCACTGAAGTGGTCCCTATTTATCTACTTGCAATTTCTTGTTTTCGAACTGCTAGGTTCTCTACACAAAATGAGTGCCTTCCCCTGGTGGGAAGCAAAGTACGGAGACACCACAAGTGAAGAAGGTCTAGCTGTTTGATCATAAAGACATATCCATCCAATGGTGCTACAAAACAGTATATGCAACAAGGCAATCATTACCAGTTGTTAAATGTTGCACACTCACAGAAATGTGCAAACATTAGTCTCCAAAGTAGGCAAATATCCAAGAATGACAAATGCAAGCGCAGCGCCAAAATGGCCACCGCACTCTTTGCGCCCCCCCCCCCACCGGACGAAGGCAGCCGGGTAGTTAGGGGGCATGGCCAGCTCCCTTATAAAAGGGGTGGCCACGAGGCAGCCGCGCTGCCATTTTGCGAAGCGACGGAGCGGAGAAGTTTTTCCCTCTTACCTCCGTCGCTCTTGCCTTTCATCGGGAAGCCTCTGGCTGCTAATTTTCTTGACTTTTTCCGGCTTCCCATCGGTTAGCTGCTATGCCCTCTAAGAAGAAGGCGACTGCGAACGCGGCTCGTTCTGCGCGGAGGTGCCAGCCGGGTCGGAGGACCGCGGCTGTGCCTCCCCAGCAGCCTCCTTTGCCTGAGCCCACCGGGATCGGTGGGATGGGGTTAATTGCCCCTTGGCCCGAGGCGGGGTGTACGCGTACCAGCCCAGCAGGGGCCGCGGCCCCCGGCCCGCAAGCAGTGGCCACTGCACCTGGCATGGCCCATTCTGCGCGGCCTTCTTCCATTGGTGCGCAGCTTCCTGCGGGGGGTTTCAGCCATGGGGGTGGCTGGGTTCCCTCCCCTGGCAGGGTACCCTCCCGGCCCTGCAGGGGCCGGGCCTGGGGTCATGGCCGTATATGGGCCCCGGGGTCCAGGGACCTGGACCGGCGCCTGCACCCAGTGGGCCGGCCGGCCCTTTGCCCCCACTTGGCTTAGGGGGCTACGTTAATGTTGAGGCCCGTCTGGCCCGCGTTGCGGCCCTCGAGGCATCCCTCGCGAGGGTTAACCACCCGGGGTGCCTTTTGGGGTGCAGGTTGATCCTTCGTCTGCCGGTCAGCGGCAGGCGGCAGAACGGGTCGAGCTGCCCGAGGCACGTGGGCCGGCCTCGGCCACTGCCTCGCAGCTCCCCACTCAACAGGCTGATGCTGGTCAGGCCCCGTCGACGAGCTCAATTGCGGTCGTGAGCTCCGACGCCCCCAGCGGGCCGGAACCCCCGGTGCGGGCGGCCCATGGGGGTGCAGCATGTGAGTATGCGGTTCAATCTAATGCACCCACACACCTAGCCACGTGGGGGGGGCATTCCAGTGGCCATGGCCTCGCACGGGTGGTGCGACGGTTCAGTCGCCGACGTCCCACCCGGTGACTTCACCTCTCACCCAGGGCCCCGTTTTGGGTGGTACCTCTTACTCAGTCGGGAATGTGTTAGGGGTGACCGGGTTGGTCCAGGCTCCTTTCCAGATCCCCGTGGTTCCCACCGTGCCGGTGTCGGCATTGCTGACAGCGGGGTATTCCTTGCCCCTGGGGGACCATTTGGCCCAGGCCACCAAAGAGAAGATCTGGCGTGGGGAGTGTGTGGACATCTTCTCCCTTCTTAACAGAGAGCCCACCAAAGAGGAGAGGGAGGGGCAGGATGAGAAGGATAAGGAACAGGCACGTCGTCGTAAGCCGCCACGTACGTGGGCCAACTGGTTGCCGGCGTACCTCATATACATGGCGGTCTACCTCAGGGCCCGGCCGGATTTGGCAATTCCGATGGTCCAGTATTTGGACAACATTTACCGGGCGATGGTCGACTTCCCGGGCCCGTCATGGTTGGCTTACGACGAGGAATTCCATACACGGATTCCCCTGCACCCTGAGATGAGGTGGGACGAGCCCTGCCAGAAGCTGTGGCTTCTGTACATGACTCCCACGCGCCCTGCGCCTGGGGAAAGGTACCATTGTGGACATGCGGTCCAGCGAGCGGCCCCAGCACAGACACCCTGCCAGGTGGCGGGGCAGGGGGTTCCAGCCCGCCTGCTGTGCTGGACTTTCTCATCCAATGGTTCCTGCAGTAGGAAGAATTGCCGGTACAGGCATGAGTGTCCCTCTTGCGCTGGCCCCCATGCGGCCTCCGCCTGCCCCAGGCCTGGAGGGATGCGGGGCAAAGGTGGGGGCGGACAAGGGGCTGGCAAGACTGCCGCAGAGGGAGCTGGTCCACCGAAAGGCCCCCTCCCCAATTAATGTGGACATGTTGGAGCATTGGCTTGCATCGTACCCGAGGGAGGCAGATGCGGTTTACCTGCTTCAAGGTTTTCGACTGGGGTTCCGTATTCCTTTCCTGGGTGATCGGTCCCCCCAAGATGCCCCCAACCTTTTGTCCCTTAAGGGGAGGGAGGAGGTGGCTGCCGCCAGCATTTCTAAGGAGGTTGATGCGGGCAGGGTCGCTGGCCCTTTCCCTGCACCCCCGTTCCCCAACCTTAAAGTGTCACCCTTGGGCTTGGTGCCCAAGAAGTCACCGGGCGAGTTCCGCCTGATCCATCACTTTTCCTACCCAGCCGGCCGATCGGTCAATGATGCTATCCCTGATGACCTTTGCTCAGTCAGGTATACATCTTTTGACCAAGCGCTGCGCGTGGTGCGCTCATGTGGCCCGGGTGCGCTGTTGGCTAAGTGCGACATTAAGTCTGCCTTTCGCCTCCTGCCGGTTCACCCGGGTGACTTTGAGTTGCTGGGTTTCAAGTTCCGGGGTGAATATTATTTCGATAAGGCCATGCCTTTTGGCTGTTCCATATCATGCTCAGCCTTCGAGCGTTTTAGCACCTTCCTACAGTGGGCTTTTGTCCGCAGGTCTGGGTCCCGGTCTGTAGCCCATTACCTGGATGATTTTTTATTCGGGGGTGAATGGGCCTGGGACACGTGCACACGTCTCCTCAACACATTTCAGACGCTAATGGAGGAACTTGGTGTCCCTTTAGCGCCCGAAAAGACCAAGGGCCCATCTACACAGCTAGTCTTCCTGGGGGTGGAGATTGACACGGTAGCGCAGGCTTCTAGGTTACCAGGGGATAAGGTGTCAAGGATAGTGGCCCTTATCCCGGACTTGCTTGCTAAACGCAAGGCATCACTGCGGGAACTGCAGGTGCTGCATGGTCACCTCAATTTCGCTTGCAGGGTGGTCGCACCGGGCAGGGAATTTGCTCGGCGCTTGTGCGACGCCACGACAGGCTTATCCAGGCCCCACCATAGGGTGAGACTAACCCAGGGCATTAAGGCAGTTATGCTTATCTGGCTCCAGTTCCTGAGGGAGTTCAATGGGGTGTCATTTTGGAGGTCTGACCTTCTGGCGTCCCCTCGTTTCCAGATACAGTCCGATGCCTCTGGGTCCCTGGGTTATGGGATGTACTTCAATGAGAAGTGGGCCTATGGTGGGTGGCCACCAGCCTGGTCAGGTACGGGTCGCCTGCGTGATCTTACGTATCTGGATTTTTTCCCCATCCTGGGGGCCTTGATGCTATGGGGTGAGGAGTGGGCCAACTCGGTCGTTCATTTCTAGTGTGACAATGCGGCTGTTGTCCACATTGTCAACTCACAGACTTCCAAATCACCCAGGGTCATGGACCTGGTGCGCCAGTTTGTATTGCGCAGCCTGCGCCTTAATGTGCTGTTCCGGGCCAGGCATGTCCCGGGGGTCAATAATGATATCGCTGACGCTTTGTCCCGCCTGCAGATCTCCCGGTTCCGCGCCTTGGCCCCGGATGCGGAGGAATTTCCCTCGCCACTCCCAGACGAGATATGGACCCTTGGCAAGGAGAGGTGAACCGGCCGATCGGCATGTCGCTAGCGCCACGCACGCGTAAGGCATATCAACACGCATTCAATTCTTTCAGAGCATTCTGTGCCCAATTCCGGCTGCCAGATACCTGGCCGATCTCGGTGGCCCATATACTTCAATTCATGGTTTACCTGCATTCCCAGGGCCTTGCACCTCGCACCATAGCATCCAGGCTGTCAGCGCTGGCTTTTATGGCCAAAGTAGGTGGACATGCGGACAGTACCGCTGACTTCCGTGTGAGACACGTTTTGGAGGGGTGGGTGTGGGAGCATGGGCGTAGCCCGGACGACCGCCACCCAATTTCCCCAGGGGTTCTTACCCAACTGGCACGGGGCTGGCAGGACCTATGTTTTGATAGGTATGAGGCAGCCCTGTTTCATGCGGCTACAACGGTGGCCTTTTTTGGAGCGCTCCGCATCAGCGAGCTTGTGATGCTGTCTAAGGCGGATGCAAGTCGTAGGGCACTGGAACTCGAAGATGTCTATGTGGCCAAAGACTGGGCTCAGTTGAGGATACGCTCCTCTAAGACGGATCAGCATGGCATAGGCAGTGGAGTAAGACTGCTACGGTGTTCTTTGGCAGACATCTGTCCGGTTGGTGCCCTACAGGAGTTCCTTGCACTGCGTGGCACGCACCATGGCCCATTTTTTCTGTCACCAAGATGGGTCTCCCCTTACTAAATTTCAATTTTGGAGGGTGCCGGAAGGCACTAGCCAGTGTTGGCCTCCCTGGGGCTCGTTGCGGCACCCATTCATTCAGGATAGGGGCGGCTTCTACTGCAGCTGTTTTTGGGTACTCCGGGGCTGACATACGCCGCATGGAAGGGTGGGGATCACAATGTTTTCAGTTTGTGTTCACCCTCTTCAACCGTGAGTACCAGTTTCGTCACTGCACTGTTTCTCCCCCCCTTTTTTCCTTGACAGACCCTGGGTGTCGTATTACACCGGTGACAGTGTGCCTGGTGGGCCATAGCCACGTGCACAGGGCAGCGCGTTACGCTGCACAGGGCAGCGCGTTACGCTGCACAGGGCAGCGCGTTACGCTGCGGCGACAGAGTGGGGACCCCGACTGGGACTGGGTGCATCCGCACATCTCAGGTGGTATGGTAAGCGCGGCATGTTATGGCGGGAACTGTTGCCATTCCTTTTCTACATCAGGGATGCTGACTCGCCTGATGTCCTGGTTATGAACCTTGGGGGCAATGGCTTAGGGCGGGTCACTGGCCTGTCGTGGAAGCTTGCGATTTGCAGTGACCTGCCCTACTCACATTATGTGTGGCCTGCCACAACCCTCAATTGGTCGGACACGAGACCACGGTACGCTTACAGGGGGCGTGCGGCCTCGAGGCTCTTGACCGAGCCGACGCTCCGTGAACGGGGCTATTGCCCGGTTCCTTTTCGACAAAGGTGGGGGGCGCGTCATTCGCCTCCCCGCCATCAGTCTGCAAAATTACAAGCTTTTACTCAGGGGATGGGGCCCATCTGTCGCAGGGAGGTATGGACCTCTTGTTAGTGGACTGGCGAGCAGGCCTGTTGACCGAGCTGACGGTCTTGGGGGGGCGGTGAGCCTTTTGGGAAGCCTCCCCGTGTGGCGGGTAGCACTGGTAAGGTAAACATTTATGACCCACAGGTATCCGGCAGGTTCGCAATTGACTGGACAACACTAGACAGGCATAAGTTGGTTAAACGTTGTCCGGTCAACGACGAACCAGGCGACGGGGTGATGGCTACAGCTAGACAGCATGCATCACCCCGTGATTTCACGGATACGCGTCAGAGGGTGGGGTCATTAGTTAGATATTGACTACGGCCAACAATTTGTTTGTTGTCAACAAACAAATTGATACAAATAGATACATTGTAACAATTGCCGTCGGCAATTTTGGGTGGTACCTTACCAGTGTTACTTCGGCCTGCTTGCCTTAAGAATTATAATTGGTCAATTACCAATAGAAATTTATAATTCGGACTAGGGCATGAATCAATAAATGTGGCCCAATGCCGTTATCCACTTTCATCAGTGTCTGAGTCCTTTATTGGGGGGTGCGCCTGCAAACAAAACTTGCAATCTTGAGCCAAAGAGAAAAATCCTCACATTGCCTCACTAAAGAGATGAGATGAATCATGCCAGGACTTAGATCCCTCACTCCAGGAAGCCACCAAGATCCAGAAAACACAAGGTGTAATAGAAGTAAAATAAAATCACATGTAAACACCATGCAGTGCAACACTGTAATGAGGTCAAAAAGGCTTCCCAGTCAGGGATTGTGTCCCATGCTACCACCATCCAGCTGGTGGAAGGAATATGTTCAGCCTACTCTTGGAGAGAGATGACCCAAGAGAAGGAGAAGGGGGCAGCTAAAACTTCTTTAAGAATGCCTGTTCCTTAAAGGCTCTTTGACACCCTTTGCTCATGAAGGACTTAGGAACATGCACAACACAAAATAATGTATGCTTTGTGTATTTGGGGGAATTTGCTACCTGGCTGAATTCAATTGCCATCCCAAAGGAGAAGGGACAAGATTCCCCTCCCCTCCCCAAATGGGACCTGCATGCCAACAACTAGAGCACACCACTTCTTTTTTCCCTACAGTACAGTTTGTTGAAAATGGTGTGGGGCATTCTCATCCATCTATCCTATCCATCCATTTATTGGATTTATTATCTCCATGTGTTACATTGGGGAGGGACAAATGGCAAAAATCAATAGATTTGCTGTGACAAATATTGTCTCTCTTGTTTTTCTTTGTGTGCAAAAAATGAATACAGGCATTGGCTAAAGCTGGGGAAACCTGTTTATAATTCTTCAGGCAATTAGTATCTACTAAGCATTGCATTTGGGGATTTATATTTAAATTATTCACTACAAGACATGCTGATGGCCACCAATCTAAAGGGCTTTAAAAGAGGATTAGACATTTATGGAGGACAGGACATATCACTGGCTACAAATCATAATGATGGCTAACTGGTACAATTCGGAGCTTCAGGATACAGAGGGTATTCTGAGAATCACTTGCTGGGAAACAATAAACCTACAGTTTGTTTAGGTGTGATTGTCCAAAGCTTCACAAAGATGAATGAGTGTGGTCAGTAAATGTGCTTGGAACTGAAATGCAGTAATTACTGCATCCTTCCAAATTAGTTCTGACAATTATGGCGACACTTTCCAGTATTTTTTAGCTATAGAGTACGTGGAAGTGGTTTCCATTCTCTTCTTCTAAAATGTTCTGGCACTCAGGTTGGCTCTCATCCCATGAAACATGCTGAGGGAACAAATGCCCACATCCTGGCTCTGCTGCCATGTGCTCCAGCACACTGAGTTAATGCTGATGCTAATACCATTTCAGAAGATGAACTCTTCCATATGTTTCATTTTTGCAAAACTGGCCAGCTGTCAGGTCCAGAGGCAATGGTGTCTCCTGAAAACAAAGGACCCAGGTTCAAATGATTCACTGGGCTACAGGCCCTCTGAATTCACAGTAAAGTCTTCCTGACATAAAGGCTCTTCCGTTATTCTCTTGTGTCTGGAAAATGAATCAATCCCTCATCTTCTAGTTTCCATGGCAAGTTGCAAAGATAAATCATACTACTGAAATGGTATGCTAAAGTGGTAATGCATAGAAATTCTGGCAGTGCGTGAAAAATAAACATATGGTCTTGGATTTGAAGTGTGATGAGGCTGGCAGATGAGGAAGGTACTGCTATGAAAGGAATACATTGCTGTTTGTTTTAATAACACAGAGATTGTGGAACAGCTATGATGAGTTGAGATGACTCCTGTGTCGAGTTATGGAAGCAACTCGTATGTGGTGTAGCTTTCAAAATGGTGAACATGAAAGACTCTATCTTAAAATGGGAAGAAGTCACTGGTACAACTTCTGGGTCAGAAAAGAAAGAGGGTAGCCTCAGGAAACTTTAGCCAAAAGAAATAGGTCCAGTGGAAGAAATATAACAAACTAAATGCATAACAATATTCTTTGCCTTCATTACCACAGTAGGAAATGATTTTCTCTGTTCCTAATGAAACTTGCCAAACTGTGAAGAGGTCTCAGGGCTTTGCATGTCTCTAAGGAAAATTTGTAATTGTTATATATAGATAGATTTTTATTTATACCCCGCCCTACTCAGCTTACGCCGACTCAGGGTGGCTAACAGCACATCAGTAATACATTACAATAGAAATGCAATACAATAAAAATACAAAATACAACAGTGCAAAAATTCCAAAAATATCAAATACACCACACAATCAAGATTTCAAATAATACCCTAAGAAAAAGCCAAAAAGAACAATACACAAAATTAGACTCAGACCGACCCCTTCCCTCCAGACTTAAGGCAAAAGACGTCATCCAGCGAGGCCTCATCTCTCTCAAGGCTGGGAGCTGGCCAAAAGGGGGGGAAGTCCAGTAGTGACAGCTGCGGAGCTCCCACATCCGTCTGTTCACTCGGCACCGCTGCCCCTCATCTCCCTCAAAACCGGGGGCTGGTCGAGGAAGACAGTCCAATAAGCCTGCAGAACAAGGAGATAAAACAAGTCTGACTATCTGTCCATGGCCGCTGGCTCCTGGGGCGATGGCTGGGGCGCTTTTGAAGGCGCGCTCTGGATGCCCAGGTGCCGGTAGTTGGGCTGCAGTCCGTTCCCCGCCTCCAGCCAGGGTGGCGAGGCAGGCTCTGGGGCGACAACTGGGGCGCTTTTGAAGGCGTGCTCTGGACACCCAGGTGCCGGTGGTTGGGCTGCAGTCCGTTCCCTGCCTCCAGCCACGGTGGTGAGGCAGGCTCTGGGGTGATGGCTGGGGCACTTTTGAAGGCGTGCTCTGGATGCCCAGGTGCTGGTGGTTGGGCTGCAGTCCATTCCCCGCCTCCAGCCAGGGTGGCGAGGCAGGCTCTGGGGCGATGGCTGGGGCGCTTTCGAAGGTGCGCTCTGGACACCCAGGTGCCGGTAGTTGGGCTGCAGTCTGTTCCCCGCCTCCAGACAGGGTGGCGAGGCAAGCTCTGGGGCGACGACCGGGGTGCTTTTGAAGGTGCGCTCTGGATGCCCAGGTGCCGGTGGTTGGGCTGCAGTCCATTCCCCACCTCCAGCCAGCAGTATTTAAGTTTGTTGTCTGGCTCTTTGTATTTTAGACAATATGTATACAGTATCTCTGTTTGAAATAGTAACAAGGATAAAGGATTTACAGGGTAGCCCATAAGTCCCTACCCGCCCATGTATCTTATGTATCCAGTGTATCTGTGTGCTGTCCCTTATTCTCACTGCATCATATTATGTGATGCCATGTTGTGTGAGACATTACCTTCAACTTAGCTTAAATTGGCCATATTTCTCGGGGGGGGGGGGGGGATGAAATATTAATAATACATGCATAATTTAATATAACATAATAACATATGGACGGGTAGGGACTTACAGGCCACCCTGTAGATTAAAATACCGCATTACTTTGTTCATGCTATAGATTTTTTTACAAAAAGAAAAGAAAGAAAAATCAATAGCAATAATTCAGGTACAGGTATTGCCATGTCTCTGATCCTCCCATGCCAGAATGTTTTTTGTTAATTCTGATTACAGTACTGTATATTTTCCAGTAGCTACAGTCTGGACTGTAAGTAATACTCCTTGGTTTGTTTGCAGCCTGCTGTGACCAATAAATTCAAAGCAACCTCCTTTAATATACAGTAGATATTCCTTTCAAGCCTTCTAAGTAAGATCTGAAATGCAATACTGTGGAAAAAATGTACTAAATGCAAAATAGGACTAAAACTTTATATGCAAAGTGGAATAAAATGGAATTAAAATTTAATATGTAAGTGTGCCTTTCTTTCCATTAAAATGCAAAGGAAACATCAGCAGGTGGCTGCCACAATTTCCTAAATAGTGGTACTGTTACCAAAATTGTCTGTGCTTCTCTGGAGAAAGAATTCTGCAGCTGTATTAAACTGTAGACTTTTTTAAAAAAAGTCTGAAGATACACCAAATATATTAATTTGCTATTTATTATTTCAGGTTTCTATCCCCTCCTTTCCGCCACAAATGGCAACCAGATCAGCTAAACATTAATTAAAAGAATTTAGAAATTCTACATGAAAACAGATTAAAAATTACAAAATATTCCAATGAAAAGAAAAAGCAACACCCAAAGAGTTAAATATCTCATGAATAACAAGCCATCTGAAATATTGAAAATCTCATTGAGTTAAAACATTCAAATTCAAGGATGGTCAGATTGACTGTACAGTAATTCTGAGCAAGCCACAAAGGAAGTGTGCCTATCTATGTAGCCTAATAGTCTCTCTATACATCCCAAGGGACATATGTTTAATACTGACCACCATCTCAACCAATGTAATTACCTAGTAACATTTATTGAAAAAACAATATAATATAGTGTCACCACACTCTCCTTTTTCCTGTAGCCACTAATTGGCCATCAATCACACTGTTTGAGGGTTTTGTTAGTTAGTTTGCTTTTGTGTTGTTGCCACAGAGTCTCAGAGACAAAGACAAGAGACACAGCCAGTCAGGTGTTGCCTTATAACATTTTGTTAGGCTCTCACTGAGCATCAGAGGTACAAAGAGGCTGTTGGTTCATTGTGGATACTGTCTCCTGCTTGAGTCAGATTGTGTTTTCTATGTGGATCCTTCCTGCACTGGCTACATTTAAGGAGCTCATTTGCAGCTGTCCCTCTGCCCAGGCTAACAGGCAGCTGATAAAATGATAGCGTAGAGCAGCATTTCCCAACCTTTGGTTTTTGGACTTCAATTCCCAGAAGCCTAAGTCAATTCTCCAAAGCACTGGTGTAGAGAAAAGCCCAAGGGTGGAATCTTCTTCCTATGGGTTCCCATGCACCACAACTGTCCCCACGTTGTAACATAAGATATTGTGCAAAGTTTTCTGAAGCAGGGGTGTGAATCTCACATCCACTAGCTCACAACCTCTTTGCACATTTCCCCCTTAGAAATCTTAATGGGCTTTCTTGGGTATTTCAGGGCCATTTTTCCTAGAAGAAACACTAGTCTGTCCAGAATTGTTGCAATGCCTGTACAAAATAGTATGATTTATGTACAGGATTCTCGTGAAAGGCCATTGATCTCTGCAGAATTTTGGCAGGTCCTGGCACAAGATAGGACAGAAAAAAGGGAGTTGGGGGTTGTGAATGCGTCTGTGTTACTGTACAGCAGGTCAAAATAAATTTCTATGAGGCCATCTCTAAAAATGGTGGCACCATGAAGCCGAACATAAGACCAGCACCAAGTTTGGCCCAAATGTAGCAGATTGTCTGCTCTTGTTGTGTATCAAATTTGGGGAAAAATGAGCAAAGTGTTTTGAAATTATTATTATTATTATTATTATTATTATTATTATTATTATTATTATTATTATTATTATTATTATTATTATTATTATTATTATTATTATTATTATTATTATTATTATTATTATTATTATTATTATTATTATTATTATTATTATTATTATTATTATTATTATTATAAGGTAAAATTGTTTTATTCTCATACAAAAGCATAAGACATTTTATATCCCCAGATTTAAGATAGCTCATATAAACCAAAAGGACAAATCTTGCTTATCTTGAAAAAGAATGGTTAGTCCCATTTGCTTTTTTTTTCATTTAGAGGGAATCCTAGAGTATGCATTATTTAACCTTTAAAATTGCCTCAGAGAAGGGCAGAACAGTGACTGTTATTAATTGTGTTGAGTTGTGTTGTGTTGGACTGTTGTTAATTGTGTTGAATATTCCAAAAATTATTACATTATTGCAAGTTCCATGAGCTCTGGAGCAATATGAACTTTTGACCCTGCTAGTCAAGACCTAATTAACTGACACTCAGAAAGAGAGCATTTTAACTCCTTCTTGGTCAAACAGGCATAGCAAGTGAAATTTCAGGCTTTACTTGGTTGATCTGCCTTTTTTCAGGCCACCCTGAAAATGAACAACCAGTTGCTCATACTGAAAAGCCAAACTAGAATCAGAACTCCTATTGGCTGTTTCTGTGGCTGAGTGGATAACTGCAATTATATCTTCCAGCCAGAAGTGGTGCTGAACAGCAGCAAAGATTACACAAGCATATCTGTCAAGTATCCCTTATTGGCCAGGAAAACCCCTTATTTCACCCTCTTTCCCGCTGTCATCCCTTATTAATTAGACTGCAATGCCCTATTGTCGCCATTGGAGGGCAGCACAGGATAAGCAGAGCTGTCAAGTATCCCGTATTTGCCGGTAAATTTCCGTTATTTCCAAATCCAAAACTTGACAGATATCCACAAGGAATCTCTCCTAGGCAAGTTGATGTAGATTAGAAAACAGTAAAGTGTTTGGCTACTAATAGCACAATTTTGAATTAGAAACCTACAACAGACCCAGTTGGACTAAGAGCATTTGCCTCTGCTCAGTTACTTTTCTGACCAAGAGAAATAGGCTTTAAAATGGCAGGTATCCCTAGACCTTCCACAGGTCAGTTTGTGACTATCTGGGAGATAAACTCTGCCCACTGGCCAAATATTCCCCTCTCCTAATAGAAAGTTTTTGAGCCATTGTTCTGCACAAAACACACATGATGGTCTGATTTTGGAAGCTAAGAAAGGCCAGGTCTGGTTAATTTGTGAATGGGAGACCATCAGGGAATATTAGTGACCTCCTTTTCATTTCATTTCCTTTTTTCATTTGACTTTATTTTTGTATACCGCTTAACTCAACCAGAGGTGACTCTAAGCAGTTTATAGCAAGGAAAGTGCAAGAAACAATAATAACAATATACAAAATCAAAAGCATCAAAAATCACAGAATAAGCTAAATACAGCGATGCAACAAATACAGAATACAGTAATGAGTAAGTAATCAACCAACAAATACAAGATGCCATAAGCACAATGACTCGCCCCAGCCCCCAAGAAAAGTCCCAGAGTGGGGAAAATAGACCCATTGCCATCATGGCCCCAAGTCCTAGCCAGCAGCAAGAAGATGGTGGTGAGGTATCCTGGGGGGCTGACCAGGATAACCCATGGCATCTCCCACCTGTCTCCACTCCCGAGAGCCAATGCCTAGGAAAGGATCTTTCCAGAAAACCTGGCCTTCAGAATTGACAATAGATTAGAAACCATGATCTGTTAAGACTTTCTCTTCCAACACCACATTTCAAATGAGTTGACACACACACACACACACCATCTTTCCTGTCTTTATTTTACATAGTTTGAGTTATTTTGACCTTGGTGTCCAATGACAATTTTGTTAATTCCCAGTTCTTATGTCTTTATTTCAAAAGGTGAAAGCAACAAACATCTTTTGGAAAGCACACACATATATTTCTAGAGCTCTTACTCTGATTTAGTATTTCTTCTTCAGGTTGCATAACCCAAGGAAAAGGTTTGGAAATTGGGGGCTAGCTTTCTAAGCTGTGTTCTGGGGCATGGGCATGGCAGACCATGTGTGCATTTTCTTGGATATTCAGGCAATGGGCATTTCTACATGAGGGAAATTTCTGTCGGTATTTGTGTGTAGTATATTGTGGGTTGCCCGCAAGAATAATTGGCCAAACCTTTCCCCAGGGGTTCGCCGGGGGGTGTGTGTGTGTGAAATGGTGTTGTGGGCTGCATTCGGCCCCCAGGCCATAGGTTAAGAACCCCTGAGTTAACCTATCCTCACTCAAACACAAAGCAAATGTCATAGTTGTTTTTCAAGAAGTATGGATTATAGTGAACACAAGAGGATATCCGTTGATTCTGGCCTATATATGTATGACAGAGTTTTCTGAGATTATATTGTCCAAGGCAAAAGCCAAAAAAGCCATCTCTGCCATAGGAAAAAGCTGACTCAGCTAATATTTGAAATGTATTTTAATACTAGTGAACACTAATGACAGAACATTACCCTGCATTGAATCAGATGACAGCAAGCTAGCTAATGGCATGCAAGGATGGTTGTGTTCCAAACGCAGCTTTGTATCCCAGCACCTTGTCACTGTTCTAACTCCCCAACATCTATTGCCTAAATTGTCTAACACAGGGCTCTAGTACCCTGTAGGGAATTCCTTAAGCATTGTGTGTAGTTGTCAGAGATGGAGCTTTTCTCACCTTCTTCAATATGCAAAATAACTTGCATATTCTTCCACTGCAAATCTGATTTTTCAGACATGGAAAACTTCTCAGTCTCATCTCTTAAACACAAACATGCTTTCAACTGTAAGGATGGATCTGTAATGTATAGTTTGATCCTCATTCTGGTTACATCAGTGGTGACCAAACTTTTCTGGCTGCGGGTCGGTCATGTTGTTCAGCGGGCCGGTCACATGCACAAAATGCTGCAGCAAATGCACCCATGGCTGTCATAAATGACATAGAAAACATAGGCAGTGTTTTGCACATGCACAGGTGCATTTTACTTTTGCTTCCAGTAGTAGCA
This sequence comes from Bradypodion pumilum, assembly GCA_035047305.1. Lineage (NCBI taxonomy): Eukaryota > Metazoa > Chordata > Lepidosauria > Squamata > Chamaeleonidae > Bradypodion > Bradypodion pumilum. The sequence continues at coordinate 172,414,515 of JAWDJD010000001.1, read as the reverse complement.
ACAGCAGGGCAGGCAGGATTATTTGGCCCCATGTGCTGGATCTGGACCATGGGCTATATAGTTTGGGTAACCCTAGGTTAAATTTAAAGCAGGCCCTGTTGTGTGGCAAACTTGATGTAGCACCTACTTCATGAATATTTTGCTCATTACACAATAAAAATAGACTTCTGTAAAATAAAATTAGGTCAGACACTCAAACTTCGAAAATAGTTTTATTTTTACTTTATACAATGGGGAAAAAGTTCCATACAGCTTAGCTTGGAAACCTATTTAAAAATGAAAATGGGGTGGAAGAGCCTTATCTACTGTTGCTCAAATAGAGTAATTATAAAAACTGAGAATTGAAAAATGAGTGCAGATGCACTAGAGACTTTTAAGACTATGATATACCCTCCAGTATACATTTATTTTAAAGTCCCCATTCTTGGTCAACCTGAAGAATAGTATAATGACAACATTACATGCAGATAGTACCATACCTGTCAACCACGGCTCCAGACAATCCGGGACCTGCGCACAACGGTTCTGCGCAAATCATGTTCTACGCATGCGTAGAAGGCTTTTATGCTTGCGTAGAATCCTTTTACAATTCCCCCGCTGCCAAATTCCGGGGTTTCAGCAGCGAGGGGTGGGAAATGGCGCAAATCGGCGCCAAAAACCATGAAATCCTGGCCAATCCGGGAAGATTGACAGGTATGGATAGTACCTGGTGCATGAGGCCCACTCCTGAATGTTGGTATTTTAGCACCTGAGAATATATAGGATTTCCATTCAATATCTTGGCATCCAGCAAATAGATCCATAAATAATTTACACTTTGCCGGAAGTCAGACAGTCCAGCAGTTTTATTTGTTTAGTTGCAGTTAAATTTCTAAATCTTAGGTGGCAGATGTGCAGTATTCATCCACATGAAAATGTAAAACAAATAAACCATGCTTGAAATGGTTGTAAATTTCCAGAGAACGTGCATCTTCATTACTGCCAGTTATGGGATTAAGTTATTTCCTGTCTCACTCAATAAAGCTCGTAAAATTATTAGCCTGCAGTTTACAGTATTATTCAGTAATGCACATGCTTAATAGGTAAAATATAGCATATTGAATCAATTGTTGAAAATGCTGACTTCCAAGCCACTCTTAAATTAACCTTTATCCTAAAACATATTTGTCAGAAGAACAGGTTTATTTGCAGGATACAATACCAATTTTAATGGTAGCTTCCCTACAATTATTTGATATTTTGTTTTATTTTATTTTATTTTCATTCCAATATAAGGACCCACAGCAGCTGACAAAATGTTTGAAAACAAATACAGCTAGAAAAACACAGTGAATTATAATATTAAAGTGCAAGTTAGCACTTTATCACATTAAAACAACCACAGATGCAAAATAATTTTCCTGTATTAAATTGGCCTGTAGCAAATATCTGTTGCATCCAATATGCAGATAATGGGAATTGGTGGAAGTGAAAGTGGCAAAGGGGAAGGTAAGGGACAGAGCAGAGGACATTGTGGAAATAATGAGGGCAAAGAGAAAGAAAGGGAACATTTAAAGAGACTGCAGTGGCTCAAGTGGCTAAGACGCTGACTGGGAGGCGGAAGCAGGTCAACAGTTCGATTCCCAAGTACTGCAGGAATGAGCTCCCGTCTTTATCCTATCTCCTGCCAACCTAGCAGTTTGAAAGCAAGAAATTGCAAGTAGAAAAATAGGGACCACTTCGGTGAAAAGGTAACTGCATTCCATGCGCTCTGGTGTCTAGTCCACATGTCCACGGAAATGTCTGCAGAAGCAGACAGCGCTGGCTCTTCGGCTTTGAAACAGAGGTGAGCACTGAACCCTAGAGTCGGATATGACTGGCTTTCAAGCAAGGGAAACCTTAACCTTAACCTTAAAGAAACAGATAACTTGTTGTAATGAAGGGTGATCTTTTTGTCTGTTTATTATTATACTGCCCAATTTTATCTCCCAAGAAAATTCAGTCTTGCCCTAAGGACCATGAGAAAATTGAAAGTCAGTGCAATCCAGAGATCGCAACAAAATCATGGTCAAAATTATGCCTTGACTAAGTGAATGATCCCTGATGCCAGTGGGAACAATGAGCAACAAAATTAAGCAAATCATAATAGTCCTCCCCTGTTGTGTCACAAGAATACATACCATGCTCTCAGGCTTAGGTTCTGAAATCTGAAAATGAGTGTTATTACACATTCTTGCTCGGAGGGATGGCAATGGGGCCTCTTTTACATGCATTTCATCTCGAACTGAGTTGTCACAGATGGCATACATTGTACTTTATTGCTATGTATCCTCAGTATACATTTTTCTATGCTGTTGTATATAAGAATATTCTTAGTTTAGAGAGACCATAACTCAAAAGTATGTTTTACAAGCAGATGTTCAATCTTTTCTATTTCTGGGCATGCATACAACACACACACACACACACACAAATGGAGAAGGTAATAGAAACACATTTAATCTGTTAAAAACTCTCTTATTTATGAATGGGAGATAATGTGCTTCTATATCCGTGTGCTCATTTAGTGTAAGGGACCAAAGACAATGAAACAGCCGAAGGGTTGGCTTAACTCAGGTTTATTGCATGATGATCCGGAGGAACATGTGGTAATGGCGGATGAGTAGCTCAATATATACAGCTGGCTATACATTTGAATGTGGCTCGTCGACAGACTATTGGTTGCTGCCTGCGTGACGTCGTAGAAGGTCACGCCCTTCTTGACCAGGTGAAGAGGTCGCGGGGAATCTTCCCGCGCTGCTGAACCAGGTGAATCTGAGCCATGAGAGCTGGACGCTCGCTACTGCCCTCTGGTGGTCACTAGCTCGCGTCCCCTTATCAGGTTTACATTGATACAGCTGATGGTTACAATGTTGCACACAGAAAGGTTACATTGTTAACACATGGCAAAGGTACATTGTTAAAGGCACAGCTTTACAGAACACAACATCCCTCCCCCCTAGGATGAGACGAAGTCTCTCAGCCAAGATGGCTTGTTGCATGTGCGTTTGGGCCGTGAAGAGGGCTGCCCCCCCGGGGGCGTTATTGCTTCTTTGTTCCCTGGTCCCTTGTCCTGAAATGGGAGAGGGAGACTTATTAGTGGCTTGCCGCTGTCTGGCGGCCTTAGGGGAAGGGAAAAGCTCCATTGTGGGCAGACCGGGGGCCGTCGGGGCTAACGAAAAACCCCTCTTCTCGCTTGGACGGTTGGGGGACCACTCCGAAAAACCCCCCCGGTTCTGAAAATCAAAATCTAACTTAGTAGGGGTATCCGCATTTGTGGGGACCTTCCGCGAGATATGTATGGGGTCGGGTTCCTCCTCCTCGGAAAGGTCCCCCAGGGTATCTATGAGGATATCCTCCTCCCCCCTTGGTGGGGGCCCGCGGTCCCCCTTCCCTCCCCCTTGGGCTGAACGGGTGGGGGAGAACCCTAACGCTGACTTATTCTCTGCTTGGTCTGTGCCCTGCTCATCAGAGACCCTGCGTCGGAGCTGGTCCGCGTGCCGCCTCCACAGGAGCCCCGTGCTGGTTTCCACGCGGTACGACACGGGGCCGGTTTGCTCCACAACTACGCCCGGTACCCAGGCTGGGCCCGTGCTGGCGTAATTCCTGCAATGCATGGGGGCCCCTACACTGAAACTCTTTGTAGCCTCTAGCCCGATGTTCCTTCCTTTGTCCTCTACCCTCGTGGGGTCTAGCCTAGTAAGGATGGTGGTCAGTTTCCTACGCATTAAGAGCTCCGCGGGGGAGTAACCTGACGCCAACGGGGTCACCCTGTACCCTAGCAGAAACTGACACACTTGTAGGTTCAGATCCCCTGGGCCCATGCGCCGCAACGCGTCCTTCGTGGTGCGGACGAGGCGCTCTACTTGGCCATTGGTGGCCGGGTGAAACGGGGCGGAGGTGATGTGCCAAACGGCGTTAATCTCCATGAATGCCCTAAACTCGGAGGACGTAAAACAACTAGCGTTGTCGCTAATTAATGTGTCGGGTATGCCGAACGTGGAAAAGAGCCTCCGCAAATGCCTAATGGTCTGGGCCGAGGAGGTGCTCGTGACCGGGATAACCTCCAACCATTTGGAGAAGGCGTCCACTACAAGAAGGAACAGGGTGCCCCTGAACGGGCCCGCGAAATCAACGTGCACCTGGGACCACGGCCCCTTAGCCGCGTCCCATTCCCTGTGGGGAAGGCGGGCCTCCTCCGGTCTGGAGCATTGGCAACTTTCACAAGTGCCGACCATGTGCTCGATGTCGGCGTCCAGCTGGGGCCACCAGAAGTAACTCCGGGCCAGCGCCTTGGATCGCACGATGCCGGGGTGGCTGACGTGCAGCAGTTTGAGCACCCGCGGCCGAAGGGAAGTGGGAATCACCACCCGCTGCCCCCACAAGACGCACCCCCTCTCTAGGGACAGTTCTAGCTTTTTTCTGAAAAATGGAGCGAACTCCTCCGCTGGGGAGGACGCCGGCCACCCTTTCTGCACCCAGGAGCTAACTGCCGCTAATGTCTTGTCCTTCTCTGTCGCTTTGGCAATGTCGGCGGGCACTACGGGGGGGGCGAATCCAGCACCTCTATCATGAGAACCTGATGGTCCCGCTCTCCCTTGCTCACCTGGCTGGGCGTTAGGGGAAGGGGAGACCTAGATAGAGCGTCCGCATGGCTGATCTCTTTCCCGGGCCGGTAGACCAACGCGTGCTGATACGCGTTGAGAAAAATGGCCCACCTGAGCATCCTCGGGGACAGCATCTGTGGGGTGGGCTTATCTGCGGTAAAGATGCCTAGCAGGGGCTTGTGGTCCGTTACGATGGTGAAGGGGCGGCCGTACAGAAAATCGTGAAATTTTTTCGTCCCCGCGACTATTGCTAGCGCCTCCCTGTCCGTCTGTGCGTAGTTTCTCTCTGCTTGGGACAGGGACCTGGAGTAAAATGCTATCGGGGCCTCCCTTCCGTTTTCCAACACGTGGCACAGCACCGCCCCCACCCCCACTGGAGATGCATCACAGGTCAGAACTACTGGGCGTTTGGGGTTGAAGTGGGTCAGTATGGCGTTGGACGCCAGGAGGCTTTTTAGCTCACTAAATGCCCTTTCTTGGTCATCGCCCCACTTCCATGCCTGGTCTTTCTTTAGCAGTTTGTGTAGCGGTTCAGCCACCGCTGCCTTCCGGGGGAGGAAGGAGTGGTAAAAATTGAGTAGCCCTAGGAACGACTGCAGCTCGGGCTTGGAGGTGGGGCGGGGGGCTTTCTTAATGGCTGCCACCTTGGACTTGGATGGTTTGATTCCCTCAGGAGTCACACAAAACCCTAGGAACTCAACCTCGGTTGCGAAGAAGACGCATTTGTCCTTTCGCAGTCTCAGCCCCGCCTTTTCGAATATTGTCAGGACCTTCCCCAACCTCTTGGCCAATTCAACCCGACTCCCCCCGTTATTAACACGTCATCAAAATAAGGCAACACCCCCTCCAGTCCCTTCAGGAGGCGTTCCACGAGTGACTGGAAAATTCCAGGCGCTGAATTCACGCCGAACTGGAGGCGCGTCACCTGGAACGCCCCCTTATGGGTGACTATGGTCTGCGCAGCAGCTGCGGCAGGGGACACCGTAAGCTGCTGGTAGGCCTGTGCTAAGTCGAGCTTAGCGAAACACTTTCCCCCGTGTAACCTGGCCAGCAGATGGCTGACTACCGGCACCGGATATGCATTCGGGCGGATCGCCTTGTTGATGGTGCACTTGTAGTCGGCGCATATGCGGACCTCCCCATTGGCCTTTAGTGCGGTTACAATTGGAGTTTCCCACTCCGCAGAATCTACAGGCACAAGGATCCTCTGGCCCACCAACTTGTCCAGTTCCGCCTCTATCTTGTCCTTAAGTGCGAACGGCACCCTGCGTGGTTTAAGGCGAATTGGGCGGACCTCCGGGTCCAGGTCGAAAGTCACTGGGGGCCCCTTGAATTTCCCCAGTCCTTTTTTGAAAACTTCGGGGTGCGCCTCGCACACCTCCTGAATTGGATCAGTCCCAACAGCGTGCATCCCAACGGCGTGCACCCCCCCAATAAACAACCCCAGGGGCTGGAACCATTGAGTCCCGAGGAGGCTGCAATCTCCCCCTTTGAGCACGACTAGGGGAAGGGACGCGGCGTGCTCCTTGAATTTGACTTGAAATTCTCCAACCCCCAACACTGGAATACTGTTCCCTTGCACGTCCCGTAGTGTGGACCTCAATGCTTTGAGCTTGGGTCGCTTGTGGGGGACAATTCCCAAAAACACCCTCTGGGAAATGATTGAATATGAGGACCCCGAGTCAATTTCCATCCTAATGGGAACCCCTTGGACTAGTACCTCAACAAAGTAGCGGGGGTGTCCTGTAGACACGCTGAACACTGGGGCGTCGTCCTCGCTGCCGTCGGAGATGCGGCCCACGCCGTCCTGCTTCCGCGTGGCCTGGGCGCCATCCTTGGGTCTCGTTGGGCGGTCTTGCCCCGCGGAACGGTCTGCAGAGCTCCTCCGGGTTTCGCGCTTCTTCCTGCACACCTTGGCGATGTGCCCACGGCGGCCGCAGTTGTGGCACTCGGCCTTCCGGAAGGGGCACTTTACGCGGTCCTGGGCCGCTCCACAGCCGTCGCATCGCCTGCTCTCCTTCCGGACCCTCCGGACGTCCTCGTCGTCGCTGCTCCCTGTGGACGACCTCGAAGTTCGCCGGGCCGCCTGTACCGGAGTCTCTGCCTTGCTCGACTTCGGCCGCCAGTCCTGGAGTTCTTGGACCCCGGCCTTCGTAGCTTCTGCGGCCTGGGCCGCTCTGACGACCTCCTGCAACGTGGGAGGCGGCTCTTGGTTCATTAATGTGCGCTGGGTTTCGGCGTCGTTCAGGCCGCACAGCACACAGTCCTGGAGGGTGATTTCGGCATTCTCCCATTTGCACGGGCAGGCCGCCAGCTGCAGGGCCGCCACGAATGCGGCGACCGTCTCCCCGGGCGCTTGGACTCGCCTCCAAAACGCACTCCGAGCGGGAAACATCGCCGTGGCGGGCCGGACGTGCTCACGCAGCATCTGCATGAGTTCCTTGGCCTTGAATTCGCTCACCCTCCTCGGTGCAATCAGGTCCACCAAGGTCCGTTTGGTTTCTTGTCCGAGCATCCTGGTGAAGATGGCCCTTTTCTTCGCCTCTTCCGTGACTTCGGACTCGATCAGTGCGGCCTGGAAGTCCATCTCGAAGATCTCCCAGTCGCCCGGTTTCCTGATTTCGAAACCGGCGCATGTCTTGGTCCCGTGGGCTGCCATATCCCACCTTCGTCACCAATTTAGTGTAAGGGACCAAAGACAATGAAACAGCCGAAGGGTTGGCTTAACTCAGGTTTATTGCATGATGATCCGGAGGAACATGTGGTAATGGCGGATGAGTAGCTCAATATATACAGCTGGCTATACATTTGAATGTGGCTCGTCGACAGACTATTGGTTGCTGCCTGCGTGACGTCGTAGAAGGTCACGCCCTTCTTGACCAGGTGAAGAGGTCGCGGGGAATCTTCCCGCGCTGCTGAACCAGGTGAATCTGAGCCATGAGAGCTGGACGCTCGCTACTGCCCTCTGGTGGTCACTAGCTCGCGTCCCCTTATCAGGTTTACATTGATACAGCTGATGGTTATAATGTTGCACACAGAAAGGTTACATTGTTAACACATGGCAAAGGTACATTGTTAAAGGCACAGCTTTACAGAACACAACAGCTCCGGTGTCTAGTCATGCCTGCCACATGATCACGGAAATGTCTGCTGCAGCTCTTTGACTTTGAAACAGAGATGAGCACTGCACCCTAGAGTTGGATACGACTGGCTTTTGAGCAAGGGAAACTTTTACCTTTACTATATCCATGATTAAAAATTCCCTATGAAAAGTACAAAATATTGTGAGTTACCAATTAGGAATAAGTTTGTGATTAGAAGCAGAGTTAGAATTATGCTGAAAGTTCTTGTTTTTCCTGAAGCCATGGAGAATTCCAATGTCCCCTCCCCAAAAGGGATCAATTTAGTATTGGTTATATCCCTGCTTACATATCCTCTGTTGCTTGGTATCATAGGTTGTCCTTCCCATAAAAACCATATCTTTCATTGCTGTTGTTGTTGTGGTCACAATGTGTTATATACAATCAAAAGATAAAACAAAAACCCTGTGGTTTTTATTCTAAAAACAACATTTGCATATAGACAGAAGCTGAAATTCAGAGTCATTCTAAAACTCTTGAGGAGTACAGTGTTGTAGAATGCAAACATTGTGTTGTATCCTGTGTGGAGTAATACAAATGTAATAAAATACTAAGATGTCTCATGGTAAGATGGTTTAAGACAGCTTTATTACAGCATGAGCTTTCTTGCATTAGCTCCAAAATTCAGATTTGGAAAATCAGTATTATAGCCCTTTGGATTTGGAAATTGAAAATTTAAAAATATCCAGAATTCCATTACAGTCAAGATGAATAATACAGGTATATAGTCATTATTTCCCCTTTAAAATAAAACACAAGTAATGTCCACTATTAGGAAATTACTGTAATGGGCATACTGTTTGACCCCAGTGGTGTGCTATACCACAGGGATACAGGGACTCATCCCAGTGCACCCCAGTGACTGGCACTCCCAAGAGGTAGGCAGAGGTAATGGGAATGTATGGGATTTCTCCCCCCAACCCCCCAATAGGCACCCCCATCACTTCCTGTCCACCACCCTCCCAAGGTTCCCAGCACACCCCTGGTTGAACCATGAACAATAGGAATGCAAAATGCCAGCAACATTGGGAAGCAGAGACCAGGTCACTCTGGAGAATGGGAAAATACCCCGGCCAGCAGTGGCAAGGAGATTAGAGCAGCAGATAGCCTGTAGTGGGTGTGATCTCTGCCAATAGCATAAGGCACAGTACAGTTGAATGAGTGTTGTGTCCAAGCATTATTTGTTATAACAGCGTGAGCACCGTAAAGTCTACAAAGGTGCCACTTTCAAATATCTGTCCAAAGGAGCTGATTCGTCAGCACAAACTTTCCCGTTTCTCTGGAAGCCCGCCAAAATGTATCAACCTGTGTAACTGCTGTTTCCACTGTATATAAGCTGGCCACCTTGCATGTGTTCCCCAGTCAGGTATTATGAGCTGAATAATAAATCACTGTGTTTGACCCAATTCTGCTGGTCAGAATTCTTCTTAAGCACCGGACTCAACAGTGAGTGAGCACAATCCTGAAATAGCAGTTGGAAGAATGAAAGAGACAGAAGGAGAAGGCACTAGACTGAAGCGTACCTATTATTTTGAAGAGAGCGCACCATTCTCTCTTACTTAAAGGGGACTTCAGGGAAGCCCAGCAACAGTAAGGTAAAGGTCACCTTGCTCAAAAGCCAATCATATCCGACTCTAGGGTTCCATGCTCATCTCTGTTTATAGCCAAAGAGCCTGTGCTGTCTGCGTCTGCAGATGTTTCTGTGGACATATGGACTCAGCACTGGAGTGCACAGTTGACCTTAAGAAAAAGGTTTTCCACAGATCCAGGTTCCAGGTATTAGCAGTTTAGACTGACAGCATCCCCCGCCAGAGAACACTCTCACTGGGCACACTAGTTGGTGTGTAAGATAGCAATCCCACTGCCATCTTGGCCAGACGTCCCCCTGACTGACTCCTTCTCAGTCTAGTAAGACAAGGGATTAGTCTCTTTGGGCTTGTAGGGCACCTGCATGTATGCCTCTACTTCTGCCAAGTCCTTTTTCTGGGACGGTGCCCCTGGATAACAGGCCCCTGCCATGCTTGTGAAGATAATGTTCCAGAAAGCTTTCCTTGTTGTTGCTGGGGTGAGGAGTTTGACTCTAGAAGACATCTGCTGGTATTGCTGTTGTGGGTGCTATGAACAAGCAACTGCTAATTAAGAAAGAAAAATAGAGCACCAAATTGCATATTTAGTGTAACACCACACAGTTTCGTCTTAAGAAGCAGAGTTGTTCGTGATTATGCTATTTGTGACATTTTCCCCCTGGCTAGAATAGTCATAAGCACTGAATGACACAGCAGCAGCTCAGCCAACAGATATGGGCTTGCAAGCTACAACAAGAGAACAGCCAGTATTATTTAATTTAATTTAATTTAATTTAATTTAATTTAATTTAATTTAATTTAATTTAATTTAATTTAATTTAATTTAATTTAATTTAATTTAATTTAATTTAATTTAATTTAATTTAATTTAATTTAATTTATATACTGCCCTATCCAATAAACTAATAATAATAAACCTATAATAAACTAATACAACAATAATTTGGTGATTCTGCTCAGTGAATGGCATGGAGGACAGGGAAGCCAAGTCACTATGACACAACAGGTATAAGAACATAATTTGCTCAGTTATATTCATTGTTAGTATGAGGATAATGCTTTGGAGAAGATGGGAAAAATCACGTAACTTGATAAATCTTTGGTCTTTTCTAAGCTTTCACTTTCTTCAAGCTTAACAACTACTTTAAGACTTCAGGTTCTTTTATTGCTCTGAGAGTTCATTTTCTGTGCTGCCACTTTTTAGAGCAGATGATCTGATCGCTGAAAAATTTGCCCAAGGCAAAGAAAAGAGGAGAAGACTCTGCATCCTAACCTTGTTCCATTTACTGTTTTGTGAGAAAGCAGCTACCAGAACATTGCATCTACATTGAGCTTCGGGGAATGACTGACACAACAGAACAGTGAGTTAAATTCTTGGCAGAGAGAAATTAAACTTTACAATGGGGGAAAAGAAGCCACACAGGAACACAAAACTTTCCTGACCTCTGGCTCTAATTATAGCACTATTCTAAGTGAAGACTGTATTAGAAATTAGTATACTAAAGCTACCAGATCCAGATTTTTCCTTATCTTTTCATCATGCTACAAGGGAGAATAGTTAGAGCTGGCAGAATGTCGCCTTTTGTGGCTCAAAGAAACAGGCATTTTCTGAGATTAGGAGTAACTAAAACATGTAAGTATTTACTTGTATTAACATTATTTTTCAGTAGTAGTAGTAGTAGTAGGCGGTGGTGGTGGTGGTGTCAGTGGTGTTGGCAGTGGCGGCAACATCATTTGCATCATCATTGTCAGCATTGTCATTGTCATCGTATAGTTAGCTTGAATGGTAAAGAGAGAATTACTTTGTCTGGGAGGGCAATCCTTAAAAAAAAGTGAAGAACTTTCAGTCACAATTTCTCCATACAGAAAAGTCCCAATGCTACCCATGTCAATGCTATTCAGTCATTGGGAGGGTTATAGAAATGGAAAACGGCTGCCACTGTGACACAGGGTACAGAATGCTTTGTGTTTCAGTGAGGAGGGAATTTCCACACAGAAATGTTATCTTGTAATGGGCATAACAGGAAATGTCTAGTTATAGAATGAAAAATTTACAACATTCTTCTATGTATTTTATTTCATAAAATGTTCCACATTGGTGAAACAAATGTGAACACATAAAAATCTAGTATTCAGAGCACAATGATCTTTTTCCATGTTTAGGTCAGACATTAAACTGTCAAAATGAAGCCTCTATTGGTGAATTGATTGCATAGTACCTTTTGCCTGACCTAGTACTAGAAAGATTATCCAGTACAACAAGGTTGCCATTGCTCGGTGTACGCCCAATTGTGGTTCAAAAATACCACAATCTTTGTGGAATCTCTCTCTATCATGCTTTATCTCTTTCGCCACATGGAGAGCATGTTACAAGAACAATTGTGGAATGATCAAAACATGAGCACCCTTCTTTGTTTACTTAGAATATGGAGTCACTTTTACCTGGCCTAATTTCTAGCCCTGGCTAGACCAAGCCAGTTCAATTGACTGTTGAATAGTAGTTGTTGTTATATGCCATCTTGTCATCTCCAACCAATAGTGACTCTATGAATATGTAATCTCCAAAATCCTTAACAACCCTGCTCAGTTCTTGCAAATACAAGCCTGTGGCTTTTTCCACAGAGTCAATCCATCTCATAATTTTATCTTTTTTTCTTGCTGTCTTCCACCTTTCACAGCATTATTGCTTCTTCCACAGAATCTTGCCTTCTCATTATTTGCCCAAAGTAGGATAACCTCAGCTTCATCATTGTCCAAAGACAATTCGGGCTTGATTTGCTCTAGGACACATTTGTTCATCTTTCTGGCAGTGCAGAACCCTCCTACAGTGCCACAGTACTAACAAATCAATCTTTTTTTCCCACCAGCTTTTTTTAACTATCCAGCTTTCATATCCATACATGGTAATCCAAAACTCAACAGTGTGAATGATCTTGGTTTTGGTCTCCAGTGACACATCCTTATATTTGATGAACTATTTAAGTCCTTCATTGCTAACCTTCCAAGTCTCAGTCTTCTGATTTCTTAGCTGTAGTTCCCATTTGGATTGATGACTGAATCAAAGTATACAAAATTTCCCACTATCTCAATTTCTTCTTTGTCAGATTTAAAGTGTGTAGTTCTGTAGTGATACTTTTTGTTTTCTTAATGTTCAGCTGGCACTTTCTTTCAGTTTCTTTAAAAAATAGTTTCCATTCATTGATGTTTTTTGCCAGAAAGATGGTGTCATCTAGATATTTTAAATTATTAATGTTTCTACCACCAATTTTCATCCCATTCCCCCCCCCAAAAAAACCCACACATCACCACAGTTTCCCATAATCCACATAGTCAAAGGTTTTGCTACAGTCCGTAAAGCACAGGCTGATCCTTTTCTGAAATTATTTCATGTGCTCCACTATCCAATTGATATTTGCAATATAATCTCAGGTGCCTCTTCCTGTTCAGAATCCAACTTAAACATTGGGCATTTCTTTGTTGCAGCACCATGAGCATCACTTTGTTTGCATGGGAAATTAATGCAAGGGTCCTATAGTTTCTGCAGTTCTTTGTATCTCTTTTCTTGGGGATTGGAATATATACTGAATGTTGCCAGCCAGTGAGTCATTGTTTTGTTTTCAACATTTGTTGGCATGTTCTTGTTAGGATTTTGACAGTTTCAGTCTTTGTGGCTTGAATGAATTCTATCAGTATTCTATTGGCTCCTGGTGATTTATTTTGTCCTATTACTTTTAGAGCATTCTTTGTACAGTATCTATCTATCTATCTATCTATCTATCTATCTATCTATCTATCTATCTATCTATCTATCTATCTGGGTGATTTACCCATTCTGGGTGATGTAAAACATTAAAAAATATTGATGCAAAACAAACAAATATAATCAAACCCAACTTCCAATGGTGAAGTACTGTACAGAAGAAAACTAATCTCAGTCTTCAAAGACTATGTTTTTGCCTTCAAAGACTATGTCTTTAGACTGTCAATTCTCTTTATATCAGAGAAAATTTTCTTTTTTTGTTTGTGTTTTGTGTTTTATTGTATAATGTAATGATTGTTTGGTTGTTTGCCTTTTCCTTTACTTTGTATGTTATATCTTAAAATGTAATAAAATTAATGAATATAAAAATAAATATGTCATTCTTTTATATATCTCATATAGGTCTTCAGTATACTGTTTCCATCTTTTTTTTATTTTCTCCTGGTCACATAGCATGATTCCGTGTTGGTCATTCAGTATTCCTTGGCAGGGCTTAAGTTTCCCTTTACTTCCTTAGATCTTCTGGAAGAGATATCTTGTTTTCCCTTTTTGTTGTTCTTTTTTAGTTTTTCCCAATAGTTAATGTAATAGTTCTCTTTGTCTCTAAGTGCCAGCCACTGAAAGAATGCATTCAGGATTCTGACTATTTCTGACACATTTTTTTCTTTTGCTTCTAGCCTTTGCTTTCCAATTTTAAGTGTTGCTAAATGGTAGGTGACATTTTATGTAAATCCTATTAATTCAGTAATTCCATTTCTAATAATTGAACTCTGGCTCTTAAAACTAACTTGTTCTATTGGTTTCAATAAGACTTAAATATGGTTAACTTTTGTTGCTCTAGGTCAGTGATGGCCAACCTTGGCACTCCCAGTGTTATTGGAGTTCAATTACCAGAAGCCCAAGTCAGCACTCCTGAAAAGGAGTGAAAAGTAGTACCAAGAAGCATACCTGTCAACCATCCCGATTTGGCCGGGAAAACCCCATAATTTGACGTCCATTGATGTCATAACCCACCCCACGCTGCCAAAACCCCGTAATTTTGCAGCGGGGGGAAACGCTTTCCATGCATGCGTGGAAGTGCTACGCCACTTGCGCAGCCCTTACGCAAGCGGCATAGTACTTCCGCGCATGCGGAACCCTTCCACGCATGCGTGGAAAGTGATGTGCGCAGGTCCCGTTTTTCCAGAGCCGCGGGTTGACAGGTATGCCAAGAAGCTATTGAAAGAATATGCCAAACAGGTTCTCATTATAGTGCTGGAGGCTCTAGTAAACCAGTGTAGCATTAACTATACATTCTGAACCATTGTTAAAGTTTTGGAATGAGAGTCTGAAATATAACTCAGCTTTCATAAAATTTTATGGTGTCATGAAACAGTGATATCACTATAGCTCAAGACCCTTCTTTCAGATGGGATTTATTTCAGTTGAGAACAGGTGTGACCTTGCCATTTTCTGTAAGATGATGTGATGGTTAAACCATTTTACTGTCTACATATGTAGCCTTATAGAAAATGACAAAAGCAGAAATCTTGTGAGCCAAGACTAAATGAAGCTTATTTATAAAACACAGCATGGCCTTTTTCCATCAACAGGGCATAGATGAATGTCAGATGCTGCCAGGTTTCCTTGAAAAAGCTTTCAAAAATATATCATATAGATTTTTCACTGTACTGGGACCATAACAGTTTCAGATGCTAATTTTCTGTTGAGATACTCATGTCTGTACACAAAAAAATTATGGTGAGGGGAGGGATCCACAAGTTTAAGTACTATAGCTGTACTGTAGCTAACTTTTTTCCATGAAGAGCAAGTAAAAAGATTCCCAAACTATTGGAGCTAGCCCAAGGCAATGATGGACTGGATGAGGGCCAATAAATTGACACTGAATATAAACACAAGAGAGACAGTGTGGATAGGTGGTTCTGGGGTCCAGGAATTTTGTAGGTAGCCTGTTTTGGATGGAGGAGCTCTTCATCAGAGGGAGAAGGTGGGTAGATTGGGAGTACTCTTTGACTCAAAGGGCTTGTCTCTATGGGCTTATTACAAGATGACAAAGCTAAATAGAGTTGCTAAAGGTTGAGTTGAGGTCCAATATGCTGTTTGGTTCAATCCTTACATCCAAATATCATATGCAGCTCAAATGAGCCTATTTGTAATGTGCTCTACATGGGGCTGCCCTTGACAACCATTCGGAGGCTGCAGCTGGTCCAGAATGCGACAGCCCAGGTGGTGATGGGGTGCGGGCATTATGCTTGCACCTCACCATTGCTTCAGGAGCTGCACTGGTTACCAGTTTGCCTCTGGGTGCAATTCAAGATGCTGTTTTTGACATGGTAGTGGGCCAGGATACCTAAGAGACCGCATTGTCCCAAGAGTGTCGGCCCATCCAACCAGGGCAGACCGGAGGGGCTCTCTAATTGTTCCATCAGCCAGAGGGGCTCGCCTCTCTGGCACACGAAGGCGGGCCTTTTCCGTGTCCACACCGGCCTTGTGGAACCTCCTGCCAGTAGAGTTGCGGGAGCAGACGGAGCTGCTGCCTTTCAGAAAAGGTCTAAAACCTGGCTGGCAGGGCAGGTATGAGGTCCGGATGGAAGAGTGGCGCCTGCCTGTTGGCTTATAAAATAAAGCCTCCCCACCTTTTAATGCAGGTAGTTTTAATGTGGTTAGTTTTTAATGTGAAGGGGGGGGTTAAGTGGGGGGGGTAATTTAGGGGTTTTAATTGTTTTTTATATGTTTTAACCTGCTGTAAGCCACCCTGAGACGGGTTTACCTGAGTGGACGGCATAGAAATTTGAATTATAAATAAATAAATAAATTTGGTTTGGATCCTTCATCTTTGAATTTCCCATATTGTGAACTGGCTTAAGAGGGCACCCACTTCAAAATATTGTGAAATTAAAGCTTCCTGTGCTCCACAGCGGACTGGGTATCAGCTGGAAGTGAATTTGGCTGTCCTCGCTTTATTGGATAAAAGATAATGGCAAATTCCAGGAGGAAGTTTTTCATTTTTATTTTATTTTGTATAAGTTATGGGTTCTCAACCTTTTCTTGCCATGGGCCAGACCACTCCCCTTCAGGGAGCTGAGCGCGCCAGACATGTGGTTTCCTCCTGCTATAAATGCTGCCGTAAACCATGGCGGGCACGTTTGCGCATGCATGGGCATGTTTACGGCTGTCATAAATGCTTCTGCTTCTGGGGTTGTCACCAGGGGCCAGATGATTTGTCATTGTGGGCCAGGTATGGCCCATAGGCTGTAGGTTGTGAACCCCTGGTATAAGTGATGCAGTGCATCAGCAATGCTATAATACAATATTTTTACCCTCTTCTGCCCCTCCAGATAGAAGCAGAGGAAATGTTTTCCAATATTGTGACATATTTGTCTCCATAACTCACTTCATGTAAAAATTCAAAGAAGGAGACAAATGGATAGCAGAAGCCTCAGTTTGGTTGACTTCTAATTATTGATCACTCAGGAAATGAAACAAAAAGAAGCACCTATGTGCACCCACAATGTAGACACCCATGGCATGAACACATAAAGGGACAGGTAGAGACACAGGTAAGGGATAAGGCATCATTCGGGTTTTAAGAATATTAGACTGTTTGATTCAAACTCTTTTAATGGTTTATAAAGCTCTATAGCACACAACATGCATTCCCCAATACTGTACTGTTATTTGTTGGCCCTGGGAAAGAAGTTTAATCAAAAATGGAGAGCCAGTGCTTCAATAAATCATCCAGAAGCATTGTTAAGTGTGTATTTTTACATGTGTGTGTACACATTGTGTGCAAGAACTTTTCAATTATTTTTCAAAAGCAGACGTGGAATCACATTAAGAGAGGAGGTGCATAGCATAGGTCCCAAGATCTTGGTATATTCAGTTGAAAAAAATGTTGAGACATTGCATCAAATTGGCACGACGAGGCATGGAGCTCCTCCTCCCAGTCTTGCAAACTGGGAGGATTGGGAGCACCTGCACCGGCCCCTGCAGGGGATAAAAGACCTTTTGTGGCCACTGCCTCCTGCCATCTCCACCTCCTCGAGCCCGCCCACTCAGAGGATTTAAAAGAGGGATGCCGATTCGGCCTCCGCAGATGTTGTTGCTGCTGACTTGCCTCTTCTTGTATTGACGCTACAATATGGTATTGCTTTTACTGATATGTTGTTCCTGTATTCATTGCTGTATTTTATTATGTAGTTGTTTTTACTGTATTGCTATTTCCCTGTTGTATTTTTGTATTTGATACTGTATTTTTTGACTTGTAGTTTGGAATTCCCACTCGTAATTGTAACTGTACTCTTTATTGTATTTATTGTATTGCATTTTGTTATACTGTATATTGTATATTTTTTCTATGTTGTAAATGCTGCTTTGGGTCACCCATTGGGTCAAGAAAAGTGGGGTATAAATAATAAATGGAAAAAAATGAATGAAATTGTCAGTTTACAGAACTTTCGTACAATAATAATGTCAATCATGTCCATCCTCCCTGATGGCTGTTTTCTCCACAAGATGGAGAGGCTGTCCTATCTTGAAAAACTCCAAGTGATTAGCTAGTCCAGTGATAATTGTAGCTTAGCAGTTAGGATGCTGTTAAGATGTTGAACTTAACGACTAGAAAGTTGGCATGTCAGCAGTTCAAGACCTCGGTGCTGTTCCAGCTACTGCCAACCTAGCAGTTTGAAAGCAAGAAATTGCACGTAGATAATTAGGTACCACTTTGGCGGGAATGGTAACGGAATTCAGTGCACTCCAGCATCTAGCCATGCCTGCCACATGACCATGGAAACATCTGCAGACACATGCAGCACTTGCTCTTTGGCGGTGAATGGAGATGAGCACTGGACCCTAGTCAGATACAACTGGCTTTCGAGCAAAGGCAACCTGCAGTTGATGTGTATAAATTGATGCCATGTAGTCTCACTCTTATGTCTGATGAAATGGACTTTATCCACAAAAGCTAACATTAAAATACAGCAGTTAGTCTTTAAATTACCACATGTTTTTGTCTTATTGTTTTGTTTACTCTGTGATGCTTTACCATACCATAATTTTTCATTTCAGTAAGAAGTGAGCAAAAATGTTGAATCCAAGAACTCCATTGTCTTAGTTGAAATCTCTTGGCCTCACCTTGCAGCAACTCAAACCATTTTTTCCAGGGAACCCTACAGTCTGTTACAATAGCAATCCTATGGCACAATATCTCTCTTCCCATCCCTGCCCTTCCCACCCCACATTTTTCCTGAGGATTGTGCAACTGCAGTGTGAGCTCCAAATAAGGAGTTTACTTGGACATCACACACATACAAAAAGAAAAGAACAAAAGAAGACATTGACCTGCACAAAATTGCTAATTTATATCCACAGATGCAAATTTTTATTTATTTATAGTTTAATTTCTTCATCGCCCACTCGGCCGAGGCAGGCTCAGGGTGGTTCACAATCATATATAAAAATGACATAGTTAAAACTGAATTAAAACCACCCACCCCCTAAAAAAGGGTGCAGGGCTGCCATTGCCGCCACGGTTCCAGAGATCATTCCACTGCTGGTGCTCCTGCCCCCCCCCCAGACTTAAAGATAGTGGGTGGGCCAATTTTTTGTTATTGCGGTTAGGGTAGGGATTGACTTTGGACCGGTTGTGTATGTAACTTTAATTATTGCTGTAACGTTGTGTAAATTGTTATTATGGGATTGGGGTGATCCTCCATTTTGTTTTCTTCTTGGTACTGAACTATCGTGGGACTTGCGTTCCCGCCCTTTCTAACAAGACACATGAAGTCTTTACTCAGGTCCAGTAACTCCACAATCACCCCACTACTCTCCTAACCAATCATATTGTTTCCTGCCCAAATATATCCATTGTACAGTGTATATAAGGAGCTGTTGCACCATTGCTGTTCATGTTCGGTTTGCTTACAATAAAGTTGTGTTTGGCACTGTAATGCTGGCTGCTTCTCTTCAATTCCCAATCATCAAAGAACCTATTATATTTTATTGTACAGTATTTTTTGCTTCTTGCTCTTGTTGATATTATGTATTATGTTATTTGTATTAATTATTATTGTATTAGATTTATTTTCTGTGCTGTTATATTGTATTTCTATTGATGTTGTAATGCTGCCCTGAATTGGCTAATGCTGAGTAGGGTGGGGTATAAATTAAAATTGAAATGAAATGAAAAAATTGAAAAGGTACTGAAGGGGGAGGTTTTCCACTAAACCAACCACCCAATGGAGGCCACCCTTCCACCTGCACCCCATACTTGGCCAGCCAGCCAGGTTTTGAGTTCTTTCCTGAAGGGCAGCAATTCTGTCTGGAGACGTAGCTCTGTTGGCAGGAGGTTCCAGAGGGCTGGTGCAGACACGGAGAAGGCCCTCCTCCTTGTGCTAGAGAGGCTAGCCCCTCTAGCGGATGGTACAATCAGAGAGCCCCTCTGGTCCGCTCTGGTTGAATGGACAGACATCCTTAGGGCGATGCGGTCTCTTAGGTACCCTGGCCCATTACCATATAGGGCTTTAAAGGTCAAAACCAGCACCATGAATTGCACCCAGAGGCATACTGGTAACCAGTGCAGCTCCTGGAGTAGTGGCAAGGTACGGGCATAATGTCCACACCCCATCACCACCCGAGCAGCCGCATTCTGGACCAGCTGCATCCTCCAAATGGTTGTCAAGGGCAACCCCATGTAGAGCGCATTACAATAATCTAGTCTGGAGGTGACCAGAGCATGAGTGACCATGAGCAGGGAGTCCCTGTCCAGGAACGGGTGCAACTGACAGATTAACCGTAGCTGTGCAAAAGCCCTCCTGGCCATGGCCACCACCTGTTCTTCAAGCAGCAGCCATGAGTCCAGGAGGACCCCCAAGTTGTGCACCAGGTTTGTCTGGGGCAGGACTGCCCCATCCAAGACCAAAGATGATAGTTCCCAGGACAGCACAGGACCCCCAATCCATAGCCACTCAGTCTTGCTGGGACTCAGTTGTAGCCCATTGGCCCAAATCCAGAACCCTACAGCCTCCAGACACCCAGATAGGTCTTTGACAGCATCACTGGGATCACCACGGGCCAAGATGTACAACTGAGTGTCATCCGTGTACTGATGATACCGCACCCAGTGGGAACGGATGATCTCACCCAGCGACTTCATGTAGATGTTAAAAAGGAGAGGATGGAGCACCGAGCCCTGATGCACCCCATATTGGAGGGGCCTAGGGCTGGACCTCTCACTCTCCAACCACACCGACTGGGTCCGGCCCTTCAGAAATGAGGAAAACCAGGACCACCCCATGCCCTGGATCCCCAATCCTCAGAGCCATTCCAGAAGGATACCGTTGTTGATGGTATCGAAAGCCACCAAGAGGTCAAGAAGAGTAAGGACGGATGGATGACCACCATCCTGCTCTTGCCAGAGATCATCCATCAGAGCGACCAATGCTGTCTCAGTACCATATCCTGGCCTGAATCATGACTGGAAAGGGTCCAGATAATCTGCTTCATTTAGTACCCCCTGAAGCTGACGTGCCACTGCCTTCTCCAATACCTTTCCCCAAAATTAAAAAATTAAATTTTAGACTGGATCTTCCCATAATTTTGACTTCATCTCACCTGTGTGTTTGTAAGTTGAATTGCATCTAGACCAGTGGTGGCAAACCTATGGCATGTGTGCCAGAGGTGGCACTTGGAGCCCTCTCTGTGGGCACCTGTGCAGTCACCCCAGAGCAGAGTTTGCCCTGCCCCTCTGTCCAGCAGCCCAATGGGAGCACTTCCTCCCTCCACCCAGTACAGAGTTCACCCCCATCCTTCTGCCGAGCAGCCCAATGGGAGTGCTTCCTTCCTCCCCTGTTGCTGTGATGGTATTTTGTGATAAATAACTGGGTTTTGGGTTGCATTTTGGGCACTCGGTCTCTAAAAAGTTTGCCATCACTGATCTAGACTGAACAGTCCTCAAGTAGGAGACAATTATAAACTGAGGATTTTCTTTCCTAAAGGAGCACATGTGGTCACAAGGGAGCCCTGGTGGGCTAGATCAAGCTGGGGATTAGAAATTTGCCAATTCTTCCTGGGAATTGAAGTCCAAAAACCAAAGGTTAGGGAACACTGATCTAGAACTGCTTGGTCTCCTAGAACTAATTGTTCATGCAGTGACTGAAGTGAACCATACAAATATATTATGGCCAGATTGCTACTTATTGGGGATTTTCTTAGAATTGTTGAGGTAATAGACTATGCACTTGTATCTAGGAAGTAATTTTAAGAGTGTTTCAGTAAAAGTTGTCCAACAAAAAGCAAGAGAACCTTCATTGTTCAAACCTCACTTCCTGAAAAGGGAAAAAATAATATTGCAGACATGAAAGATATAAACACTCAGTAAGTTTATGTGTGGCTCCTTCAACTTGCTGAGCTAGCAATAATTAAGTGATAGTTCACAAGGGAAGAAAAAAAGTGAGGATTTATAATGAAATACGGACTGCGCTTATAGATTGTGATGTGAACTAAATAGAAATGAAAATTTCATGTCTTTTAAGGTTTATGTAAGGTGTGTTGTGGTGTAAACGTTACAATTTAGATCAACATTTTATGGAATCACATTTTTTGCATAAGGGTTGAAAAAGAATTATTGTTAGTATTAAACAGAAAGGATAATGCCTTAGACAACAGCAATGAACATGAACAGTAGATACATATGTTGTAGTTCAGGACTATAAAAATCAGGTTAGGGTCATCAAGCTCAAAGTGTGATGGATCTTCTTGCAAAGAAATATGTGGATTCTGGAATGGCAAATATTAAGGAGATAGAATCATGGATGGAAGCTGCCAAGGCACAGAATCCAATAGCTTCACAAGGGGTGGAGAACCTTTTCCTATTGGAATACTGCATACATTCAGTTGTAATTGTAATCAAATAAGACCACATTAAGTCTGGCCAAGTTTTCCTACTATGGTAATAGAGTAGACCATACTGCCCACGACTCAACACTGATAATCAGTTGGTGGTTAACTAACTTGACAACCCCGGTGATTAATGGCCTTGGATGGTGAAGTCCACAGGGAAAGGTGATGGTCCCCAAGTCAATTAATTTGCACTTGAACTCATATTGACGAAGGGCAGCAGCTTCATCAATACTATCCTAGGGCTGGTGAGGACTTTGTGTACCCAAAAGGTTCAGGACCAGAAAGTAACTCATGGAACAGGATCAGTACAGGATCAATACAGAAGGCAAATGGAAGACTACTGCATTATATTGTTCCCAGGATAATCTTCATGGCTGATCACCATAATGATAGCCAATATTTAAAATTGGATACAGCACTTAGAGAAGACAACCACAGGATTTAATACTGGGACTGCAATGGGCCGCCACAGCTTTGAGGATATGGACAAGGTGCACCTTCACAGCCAGTCCATCTGGCATGGCCTCTTCCACCCCCATGACCATTGGGAATCAGAGTTCCTCCTCCACTCATTTTGCCATTGGGTCCAATATGATGGTTTCCAGTGACATTTCCTCCATTGAGGAGACCATCACCCCACCTAAAGGGGCTCATCCGCCCATAGCCGTTGGCCCCTTTAGGGAGTCAGGTTTGTTAACCACTGCCTGACACTCAGCGTTGAGTAACTGGCTGTATGGTCTACTCCTTTACCATAGCAGTGTGTCTGGCTAGATAGTGACTGTGACTGGCTCTGTACTACAGCTATCACTTGATGCTTATTAGAAGCAATAAGCAGTGCAAAATGCATCTTTTGGTTAGCCTTGCATAAAAAGAGCATATCACACTGGTACCAAATATTGTACTACTGTACTAGTTCATTTCCAGCCCTAAAGCAATGGTGAGTACATTAAAATGACATTTGAATTCCTGGGAGTTTTACAGCTTGGAAAAAAGAGATATATTTGTTATACTGTTTTAAAATTGAATTCAGAAGGAAAGGGAGAAATTTGATACATCTACTAGAGACACTCTTGCAGCAAAGGCTGTTTTTGCAAATTGGTACTAAAAGCTGCTCTGATGCTGTAATTCGTGACAAAATATAATATAGCCACTTCTATCACTAAATGCTTTTGTATTCAATGAATTTTTTTCAGAACGGGACATAGTTCCAACTCTGTGACATTGTTTAATAAATGAATACTAGGTATGTAATGCTATTGCAATCTCTTGCTACGTGATGCAAATTGATTAGTTAAAATCCTTTGATCCGCTTGGCAGTAGATATACTCACATACAACTTCAAAGTTGTTCCAGAACTATCACAATTTCACCGGTAAATTTCAATGATGCAAAGATATTTTAAAAATCAGCAATACAGAATTACATCCCTTTAAAATGCTGATCTTGGAAGGCCCAAATTAGATGCACTTGATCTTGCTGACAAAAAATAAAAACAGAAGGAATGATCCAGTACACAGTTAAAATTTTAAGAGTCTATTGATTTTAATGGGGAAGCTGAGTTCTTGCTTAAATCTCCTCCACTGAAATCAATGGGACTTCAAAGTGCTTACCATTGGCCGGGTCCTGCTCAAAGGCTGCAAGTTGTCTCTTGCCAAAGTCAATGGCAAAGATTTTGTTGCATTAATAGCTGTTATATAATCATTGAATTGGCAAATAGACACTAGTGCTGAGTTCTGTATAGAAAGTGCTTATTTACGAGAATAAAATTAGACACAATTCCTATAGGCATCTGGGCCTATATTACATTTACCAATAAACCAGCCAGTCATACTCTGCTTCAGGCATGAATGGTGAATTTAAGAAAGTCATTAATCCTTCCAAATCGGATAGTCTCAACTGACCTTTAAAGAATAAATAAAAGCTGAGAGAGAATGTTTAAATTTATCTACGGTACCCTTAAAGTGTATAGAAGATAGGATATGAACAAGTTCATTTCCTGTAGATGAAAGACATATGTGTAAAATGATCATATCCATTTTTAAAAATAATCTCAGCCCTTTTAAATTTTGGACCAAATAATTTATTCTGTGGGAATATTTAAATTTATTCATCTCTTCAAAGAATAGTTAGCAAGAGCAAGAGAGAAGCAGCCTAGATCAGCATTAAAGCACAGGGAGGAAGGATTATGTTACTGAAGATGCTAAAAAGAAAAATACATCTGACTCTAGAGCCAGAGGTTGGGAGTTCGACTCCATACTGTGCCTCCAGGGAGGATAGCCACCCTATGCAGTCTTTGCAACGTTACACATTCCCAGGCCACCAATAGAAGAAGAGGATGGTAAATCACCTCTGTGTATTTTCTGCCTAGAAAACCCTGGAACTGATTTGACAACAAGTTGTTGTTGTTGTCGTCATTGCTGCTGTTGTTGTTGCTGCTGCTGCTGTGTTGCAATGGCCCATGGAGGCCAGAATGGCTGGCCGCAAGGGAAGGTGCGTGAGACGAATGTGCGGTGAAAGTCCAGTCCCGATCTGTCTCGGGTGAATGTATTTATTACCCTGCTTCAAAGGCTATGTGCCTAAGGCACATGTGACCTCGTTACAGAAGGCTTTTGCATACATGGCACTTTGCTGACCAGGTTACATTCGTCAGCTCTTGGAAGTTACTGAGTACCCTGAACCTCTGCTGAGGAACTAATCAACAGGATGGGCAAAACCCATTGTTCTTGGCCTTATCTTGGAGCCCATATGGTCTCCGGTATCTATGCATTAACTTGGGTTCATCACCTTATGACATTTGCCCTACTTCTCTCAGAGCCTCCAGCCAAGGCAATATGATTTATTCCAATTAATCTAGCCCGCACCCCAATTTCCCTTCCATCAAAGCCTGTGGTGGTCCTCAGTCGTGTGCGTAGCGAGCGAACCCATCAGGAAAGGTTTTGGCCAATTCATGAACATGGGCAAACCACACTGTTGTGTTGTTGGTGTTGTTAAAAAATTGAGGGGAGAGGTTTATCTGGAAAATTACCCATAACCTAACACTGCAGTCACAGCCCTGGACTAAGTACACTTGCACATTGTTTACAGGGACTGAGGTGCCTTCATGCATTTTTGTTGACTCAACAGTTTGTTCCCCAGTCAGAACTACAGATGCTGCTGTTGTGTTGCCCACACATATATTAATACATATAAAATGTATTACTTTTTTTAAAAAAAACAGGCCCAATGCCTTACCACACCCTTCATTCATTACATTGATACAGAACGTCTTAGGGACTATGTATTTCAATTTCCAGGTACAGTATTGTAGTACTGTATTATATCCCTTTTTGTTTTTGCTAGGTTTTTACCAAAACATAAGCAACTTAGTTGACACTTAAATCTCACTGTAACCTTTATTACATTAAAGTTGCAAGTAAACCTTTCTATTTTCCTTTCTTGAATTTTTTCTGTAACTCGGGATGTCATTTCCTCAGGATTGCCTTCTGTAAGTCGAGTTTTCCTTTACTCAAGGCTTCTGTAACTTGGGGTTTTACTGTACTTCCTCTTTGCTATTCAATTCTCCTTTGTTTGTATGTGTGTAGTGTATGATCACATGATATAGATATGTTCTATGTTCTGCAGATGACAGCTTGGAAAAGTCTCCTTTTTGGAGTACCACTATCTCTCTGCTATCAAGAGCTGCTGTGAATTCTGGGAATGTAAGTTTTAAAATTATTTTTTTCCAAGCTCTACCACTTTCTTGGAATTGTTACTGGTGAGCAACATACAAGAATATGTCAATATGGAACAGATGGGAGATTTACTTATAAATCAAATTTCTACTATGTTTCAATAAAATAAAATTTAGCAATCTATAACAAGAACTTTGGAAAAGGAACAGACTGGCAATATCCACAGTCCTCAGCCACAGTGTCTATCACAATGTAACACATATTGCATCCAAAATGAAAACTGCTTCAGCGTCTGTTGTTCACACCAGATGATGGAGCTTTATTTGATAAATGTGTCACAACATTTATGATGCTTAAAAAAGCCAGGTCATAATATTAACACAGACAAACAGATGAACCTCAGTAAAAAAGAACAGTTATTGCTCAAAATGAATGACAGAAGATTAGGCCAACAAAACATTTACTGGTGTGAAATGACAAATACATCTACGATTTTTTTTAAAAAAATAAATGCCCAATAGATTTATTTGTATGGATAAAATATATTACAGCATAACTTACAAAAGCTCCATAACACTGATTAGTTGCTTATCTCTTTCTGTGCATACACAGACACACAAAAAGAATCTCTCTCTCTCTCTTTTTCAGGAACAGCCATTTGTGGATGGCAGCATGGCTCAGAACCTGAAAAAATACCTGACAAAGAGGATGCCAAGGATGGAGGCAGTTGCACAGACTTCTAAGCTAAAAACTAGAACCTACATTATGTCTTTGTCATAACTACAGTACTAGCATAAACCCACAATCATCGACTGAATAATGACTTAGAGTCAATGGCTCACTCTACACATTAAAGGAAATGTGAATTTCTAAGAATTAATCAATTTTCCGTACAATATTTCCTCTTCAGTCAAACTTTCAGGTTAAGCCTGTGTTTACCTTTCCATGAGTAATCACTAAACCAGGGGTTCCCAAACTTTTTGAGCCATAGGCCTGTCATGTGGTTCAGAGGGCCGATTGTGTGGTTCCTTCCGCCAAAACCGGAAGTAAAATGTGCCTTGCAATCTGTTTTGCAACAGAATGAGATAGATTTTAAGCTGCCATTTTCTCTGCTTCAACCCAAACTATGGCCTGCAGGCCAGATGCGGCCCCTGACACTAATTCATCTTGCCCATGTTTATAGGTAACCAACGGATAGGAACCCGTACTTAGAGTACTCTTCTTATCATCCAGCCTTTGTCAGAAACAATATTCCTTTTGGCCTTTTTGCCCGCACCAACAGAAATTCTACGGAATCCACAGACTTTAACAAATCCGCCCTAGTGATCCAGAGAAAACTTAAAAATAGAGGTTACCCCGTGCACGTGGTTAATTCAGCTCTTCAGAGAGTAAGGGACACACCCAGAAAACACTTGCTTGATAGGAAACAACGTGGAGGGGGTAATTTGATTAGGTGCTCTTTTGAGTTTTCACCAGCAGCTAACCAAATTAAGAACATTATTTACAAACACTGGCATTTGGTTAAGGACCTTCCCGGGTGTAACGAAAAACCGATGATTGGCTTTAGAAGGTCGAGGTCTATTAGTAACATTCTTGTACGTTCAGACCATACTGCCAGGACTGTTATTAATGACAAACCATTTCCAACAGGACATTACAAGTGTAATTCATGTACAGTTTGTCAGTTCTGCTGGGAAACCAAAGGCATTTATGTTCCAAATAAGCGGTTAACTTTTTCTTTGAAATCCCTCTCCAGTTGTGCCAGCAGATGCGTGATTTACATGTGGGAATGCCCCTGCCAGATGCATTATGTGGGACTTACCAGTCGGCCACTCAGGGAGCGGATTTCGGAACACAGGTCCAAAATTAGACACCAGGTGACAGAAGCACCATTGGTTTCTCACTATATGGAAAAACGCCACTCAGATAGGGACTTTCGCTTTGTAGTGCTAGAAATGGTTCGACCAAGGTTATTTGAAAGATGTGATATCAACAAAAGATTAAGACAACGGGAAGCATTTTTTATTCACTTCTTTGATACTATGTATCCAAAAGGATTAAATCAGGAGCATGATTTGGCGGCGTTTCTATAGAACTTTCCAGGGTGTAAGTTTATACGGCTCTAGTAGTTCGCTTCAGGTGTGTATAACAATTGGCTACACGTGAGTCAGTTTTCACTCAGCATAAAGGCAGCTGCCCCACACATATCATTAACGTCCATATGCACCTAATAGTTTGAGCGGAGGCAAGGACGCGATTTCTAGAGACTCTTTTACATATTGGTAAGCTCGCGCCTTTTGGCTTTCTTACATATTAGATTCATAGTAGTGATATACATTTATGTGAACTCATGTGTAACAGTTTTTTCCATCTTCATGTCATGCTAATTATTATCTTTGTATATAATTATTTTTGTGTGCAGATTTCCTGAAGAAGAATATAGTAATTCAAAAAGTCAAAATAACTGGTATTGACTTTGAAAGAAAATATTGCTATATCAGTGAATCATTCATATCCACCTGTGAAAGAAACAGTGAATTATTTACATTTACCCATAGAGGAATTAATTTTGTTATCTAAGAATAACATTACCACTGTATCTCTTATCAACTACAATTACCCACAGAGGAATTATTTTTGTTGTTACGCAATTTGAAACATTTTCTATAAAATGTTTATATTATTATATTATTAAATATAATATAATAATATAAACCTTCAGAAATCCATATCATTAACAGTCCTGCTCAGTTCTCGCACCCTAAATTCCATGGATTCCATTACTGAGCCAATGCAAAATCTTCTGCTTCTCCTACTGCCTACTTCATTTTATTATTATCCTTTCCAGTCAGTTTGATCTTTTCATGTTATCTCCAAAGTACAATAGCCGATGTTTAGACATGTTAGCTTCAAGAAGGACTGAATTGTCTTAATCATGATCAAGCTTTCCTCCAGTATATGTTGAATGATCCTTCCTCTCTGGTCAGCTTTCTTCACTGTCAAGCTGTAAAAAAATAATTTGGAATATCATCAAATGAATGAACTTGACTTAGTCTCCAACACCACATCTTTTCACTAAAATATCTTTTCTAGTTCTTTCATAGCTGCCCTTCTCAGTCTCAGTCTTCTGATTTTTTGACTGCAATATCCATTTTGATTCAGTTGTATTCCTCTGGGACAGCTGAAATGTAATTATACTGTGGGACTATACTGGAGCTGAGAGGGAGAATTTAGACTCCACTGCCATTGTGGTCATAACTTATAATTCAAGTAATGAACTTAAATGAGAAGCAAATTAACTTCTATTAAACAAAAAGTCATGTTGAAGTAAATGAAGGCTTTTTCTCTTGTGCAAATTGCAGACATGACTGGCACCAATCTTTGTTGAAACTGAAGTGGAAGGTCAAGATGATCCACAGGATACCCTCTTGTGCTCACTACAATTTACACTTGTTGAAAACAGCCATGACAGTTGCTTTGTGTTTAAGAGAGAAATGGTTAACTGATGAAAAAAGGAGTCAACTTTAAGTTAGATCTATCGAAGACATGGATGCTGCCAGCTAGGACTTTTCTCCAGGAAGCACAATTTAGGTGTCTATAAGATCAGGGTCTTGAAGGAGGGACTCCCAGGGGAAAATTATGGGATTGATAGGCCATAAAATTAAAGGCACATCCCTATTAGTTTCTGTAGAGATTTCTAAGTACCTTTAACTAGACATACAAAGGAACTTGGATATACTGAGAAACTCAATAAGGACTGGTATCACTTCTTTCTCTTTTATTAACTCAACCACGAAACTCACTTCTTCCATGAATTTTACAATAAACCATTTTATGCACAGTTTCCAGATCAACAAAAAACATGTTCAATAAAACAAAAGTTGTGAGGAATGAATGTGCTTAGGGTAAACGGATGTATGAGAGCATGTGCAGAGGGTTGGGCAAGAATGGATAGAAAATTGCTTTAGTAAAAGTGCAGGCAAAGACAGCGAAGACTGCCAGCAGGGGGCAGAAACAGAATGTTATAAAAGTGGCCATTCATTTGCATTTTGGACTGAGATTGGTTGACAATGATTGATTGATGGGGAAGGTTCTGGAAAACCCTGAGGAGAAGGGAAAAAAGAAAATTGAGGTGTTGTTTTTTTAAAAAATGGCTGCTATTTGGGAATCATTCAGCTGAGTAGGGGTAAGAAAGCTCCCCTAAAATAGTAAGATAGGTTTATTATTTTGCCAATGTGTGGTTAAATTGCTGAGCTGTTTTGGCTGAAGTGCTGTTTTTTAGTATTTGATGAAACTGCCTTTTGTTTCCCCCCACTTTTTGAAATCTGACTCTTGCTGTTTGTAAATACCTCCATGTTGTTAAAATAAACCTTTTTTTAAAAAAAGAAACAAGCCCTTGTGTTTCTTCACACAATGGAGTTTGTTTGTATTTTAGTTTACCTATACCAGGAGTTCTCAACTTGGTCATGTTTCCACAGTCAGCTTGGGGGGGGGGCAGACAGCCATTTTGCCCTTCCTTCTCCCTTCTCCAAATGACACTTCCTGGTCTGGTGGAGGTAGTGGTGGTGTTGTTACCTAAAAACTGTTGGTCCTCTCCTTTCATTACAGGAGAAAGAAAAGGAAAGGAAAGGAAAAAGGAAAGGAAAGGAAGAAAGGAGGGAGGGAGGGAGAGAGAGATCCAACAAAACCTAAACAAAATACAACTGTACAAAATTATCAACACACTCCCACCCCACATATACACATTTAACCCCTAAAAAGCTCTAAAATTCTAAAAACTATATACAGAAGCTCCCTCATAGACTGCATTGCACTGCATTCAAAGCCAGAACCGCTTTTGGGTAGAAACTATTTCTCAAGCGGCTGGTCCTGGTCTTTATGACCCTAGACCTTCTTCTAGAAGGCAGAAGCTGAAAGAGATCATTTCCGGGGTGCGTACTATCTTGCGCAATCTCTACAGCTTTCTTGTAACACCTGGTGGCATAGATTTGATCTAGAGTGGGAAGAGTATGCCCGATTATCCCCTCCGCAGTTTTTACGACCCTGGACAGTATTGTTCTTTCCCTAGCTGTACAACTCCCAAACCATACACACAGACCATAGGTTAACACACTCTCTATGATACAGTGGTAGAATGCCAACAGCAGGTCCTTTGAAGATTGTTCTTCCTGAGGATTCTCAAGAAGTATAACCTCTGCTGTGCTCTCTTCATCAGAGCTTTGGTGTTTGCTCCCCATGTTAGATCATCCCTCAGCTCCATTCCCAGAATTCGAAACACCGAGACCTGTTCCACACATGTCCCTTCAATAATAAGTGGCTGGATGTTCAATTTGCATTTCCTAAAGTCCACAATGATCTCTTTTGTCTTTTTTACATTGAGGAATAAATTGTTTTCCCTACACCACTCCGTCAGCATCTCAACCTCCTTCCTGTAAGCCGACTCCCCCTTTCCCAGCAGTAATCAGACCAACCAGTAATCAGACCCAGCAGTAATCAGACGTTGTATCGTCTGCAAACTTGATGATCTTATTGCTGGGGTAACTGGGAACACAATCATGTTGTAAAGCGTGTACAGAAGCGGGCTCAGCACACACTTCTGCGGCATCCCCATACTTATACTGAGATCCGCAGAGACATGAGAGCCCATCCTGACCCGTTGGGAACGATCTGATAGAAAATCTAGTATCCACCTGCATAAGCATGGCGGAAGCCCCAGATCTAATAATTTGGGCACCAGTTTATGCAGAAGAATAGTATTAAAAGCAGAACTAAAATCTACAAATAACAGTCTCGCATAAGTTTCTTGTTTCTCCAAATGGGTCAGAACAGCATGTAGGGCTGTAGCCACAGCATCCTTCGTGGATCTATTTCTCTTATATGCAAATTGACAAGGGTCAAGTCCAACTGGTAAACAAGCCATAATATGGTTCTGCACCAACTTTTCAAAGCATTTCATTATGACAGGTGTAAGCGCCACAGGACGGAAGTCATTCAGACTATCTATGTTAGGCTTTTTAGGCAGAGGTATAATAGTAGAGGATTTCAGACAAGGTGGGACAGTGGCTTGGGCCAAAGACCAATTAAAAATCTTCATAAAAGTTTCTGCCAGCTGTTCTGAGCAGTCTCTCAGTGCCCTACCAGCCACTCCATCAGGACCCATAGACTTGCTCGCATTTATCCCTTTTAATATTCGCCTCACTTCTCCCTCTTCCATCCTGGCAACATTCCCTTAGGGGAGTAATGACGATGACTCTGGCAACACTGCTGGATCCACTGCTGGTGTCACCTCAAATCGGGCGAAGAAGGTATTCAGCTCCTCCACCAGAGAAGCACTGCTCTCTACAGGCGATGAATTACTGGGTTTGTAGTCAGTAAGGTGTTGGATCCCCTGCCACACTTGCCTGGTGTCGTGACTACTCAGGTGATCTTCAATTTTCCCTCTATACACACCTTTTGCCTTCTTTATACCCCTCTTCAGGTTCGCCCTTTCTATACTATACAATACCCGGTCTCCAGTTCTAAAAGCAAAGTTTCTGGCCTTCAACAGTCTCTGAACTTCACTCGTTATCCAGGGCTTCCTGTTCGGATACATCTTCACATGCTTTTCCCTGGTGACGTTCGCTGTGCAGAATCTAATATAATCCAGGACCATTGATGTGTAGGTCTCCAGATCTTGATGGTCAAACACATTCCAATCGGTCTCCTGGAAACAGTCCTGCAGCTTTTGAGAGGCTCCCTCGGGCCACTCAGTAACAGTCCGTGTTTGTATCGGGGCTTGTTTCCTAAGGGGTGTGTATGCTGGTGTCAAAAGCAGGGACACATGACCTGCCAAGGTGTGCCAAGGGCTAAACATCATATGCCCATTTAATGTTTGTATACACCTTGTCAAGAGTATTCTCCCCCCTAGTTGCACATTTAATGTGCTGATGAAATTTTGGGAATACTGCCTTCAAGTCTGCATGATTGAAGTCTCCTGCGATGATCAGCACAGCCTCTGGGTATTTGCTCAGTTTAGTATTGATGTTTCTATACAAAATTTCCATGGCCATGCGTGCATTTGCAGTTGGTGCCACATATACCACCATTAATACTACTGCTGTAAATTCCCAGGGGAGATAAAAAGGTCTACATTTAATCATTAAAAACTCTACCTCCGGGGAACAGTGGCTATCCAACCTGACCGAGTCCTTGCACCAGTTGTGATTTACAAAGATACACACTCCCCCACCTTGTTTCTTGCCAGAATCCTTTGTCCTGTTCAACCGGTGTGTAGTATAGCCTTGCAATTCAATAGCTGTGTTGGGAATGAAAGAGTTAAGCCATGTCTCTGTGAGTAGCAATGCACAGTAATCCCAAAAGTCTCCCTCTGCTCCAACACGCAAGCTTCACTCGACAAGTTTGTTCACCAAAGACCTCACATTAGAATAGAAAATACTTGGGAGAGGTAATTTATAGCATTGTTTTCTTATCTTTGCCCTCGTGTTCACATGGCCATTTCCTCTACAGCCTCTTTTCTGCCTTCGCTCTCTCCTCCTCCTCCTCATCTTCCTCCAGGTCCGGTGATTGATGATTTCTGGAATCTTGCAAGCTCACAGTTTTTCACACATAACACAGTCTCCACTTCTGCTTCTATAAAACAACAATTCCCTACGGCTATAAATAACCCTACTTAACTGACCCTGTCTCAAAAGCAAGGATCTCTCAGCTGCAGCGTCTGAATGCACCACCATCTTTTACATATGGACCCCAAGGTACAGTTAAAAATACCCGGGTTGATTGCTGGCAGAGCCCATCCTTCACCCAAGAATTACAGACAATTTATTTCAGGCAAACAAATGTTGTTTATTGGCATGCGTTTAATACAACAGAGACCTAACTGCTGCACCAAAAGCTAGTCTCAACCTGCCTGGAGGATCCCTATGTTCTAATCAAGAGAGCCCCTGCCATCTACTATCAAGAGATTTTTATACCCTCCACCCAGGGGAACTCAACCTAGCTCTGCTACTAGTCTAGTACTTGCAAAATAAAAGGTTTACAATGATAAAACAAAGACCAGCACCAGACCCTTTTGTTTGCAAGTAAGAAGTTCTATAATGAGAAACAATAGGCAAATAGGATTAGGCAGATGTCCTGGGGCAAGGAGGAAACAACAAAGTTCATGATTCAGAAAAGGTAGTCACTGAAGTCCTTCGATGGACATCCAATGAGACTGCAGATTGAAAGTTGGCACCAAACAAAAAGTCCAGATTTGAATCCAGGATGCAAAAGGACCAATGACAAAGATGGGCATCCTTCAGAATCCCCTGAGGAGGCAGCATCATACCTGTCAACCTTCCCGGATTGGCTGGGATTTCCCGATTTTTGGCGCCATTTCCTGCCTGCAGCTGCCAAAACCCTGGAATTGGCAGAGGGGGAAAAGATGTACTGCACATGCATAGAACATGACTTGCACAGAACCATTGTGCACAGGTCCCGGATTATCCAGAGCCATGGTTGACAGGTATGGGCAGTATTGCTTGAGGCTCTTGACAAACATTCCATTTCCACCCAGTAATTAATCTATCCTGAGTCAACCCAAGCACTATCTGCAATTGAATACAGTAGGGGTCCCAAAACAATGAGCATGCCAGGTGCAAGAGTAAACAGAAAACAATACAACAGGTAAACAGAGGAATCAAGTTGGCTTTTCTTGGGGCCAAATGTTAAGTGATGGCTTCCTGTGGCATTGAGCCCTCCTGGATGCTTGCAGGAGGTAAGCTTGAGGTGCAAGAAAGATCTTTGATTTGAGATACAAACAGAGCATGTTAAAATCAAATTTAAAATATTTTAGAGTCTTTTTTAGGAACATAATCTATACAGAGCAAAGGAAATATGCTAGTTTGAATAGAACAGTTCCAGGTATTTGAAAACATTTTATTAATTTATCTGACATCCCAGGTATAACTGAAATAAAATAACTGAAATAAAATAATGAAAATAATGAAATAAAAATCAACCCTTGCAGTATATACCTTCAAGCGTGTGTGAATGGGTGCATGGTCAGAGTGGTGCTTGTGTACACACAAGCCTAATCAATCCTAAACGTGGGTAGCAAAATGAATTAAATGAAATAACTTTATTGTAAAGAGAAGAAACAAGATAACTTTATTAATAAGAGATAGAAAAGGCAAGATATAAAAACGGGGTGTGCTTTTTTTAAAAAATGGTGGTGGGCCACATGAAATAGTGCCACTGGCACCATCTGGCACACAGGCTGGGGTTAGCAGGGCACCATGGGAAGGCGCTGGACAGGGAGTGGTGGAGGCACTTATTGAAGGGGGTTGGGGGGATCCTATACTTTGCTATCGGTGTCCCAGAGCACCAGAGGCGAGGGTGGGATGGGACAAAGCCCAATTGCCCAATATACCAGCATGGGCCACAGGTTGAGAATCCTTGATCTATACACTACCAAGATTAGGTCAAAACACTGTTTATTAGCTAACCCTAGGGAGAGGATTGAAGTATTGAATATCCCAGAGCTTGTCTTCTGTTAAGAAAAATCCAAGTCAGACTTCACAGGTAAAATCGTCCTGGCTGGTACGTTCCCAGACTTAAAAAATTCTTAGGAAATAGGGTCTGGCTAGCATTACAAAAGTCAGGTTTTTATCTTTACTTCTGCTACCCACTCATAGTCATCTCTTCTCTTCCTCTGAAAGTTATAATGCGCTGTGGCCTGAAATATTGAGCTGAGATGGCCTTGGCATGAAGATGGCCCATCCTGTTACATGAATTGTAGGCAAAGTACATAAATGCATTATAGAATATGCTCTGTTGAGGTTGTTGATGTGAGTTAGCAGAGTTTGCACGAAGCAGTGCCCAAATGGAGCGGTGGTCTTGAGGAATGTTCACACACAGACCGAGACAGCTTTGGTGAACAAAAGAATTTACTGTGAAGTGCTGTGGAATAAAGTGCTTCAAAGTACAGTAAAACCTTGGATAATGCTAAAACTTGGTTCCATAAGTCTTAGTGTTATCCGATTTTTAACATTATATGATGCATACATCGGATAATGTTAAAATCCTATGGGATGCATCGGATAACGTTAACACTCCCATTGTAACCGACACAGGCTTTAGCGAACATTATCTGATGTATCCCATAGAATTTTAACATTATGCGTTGCATTTTTTTTCCAGATTGCTTAACGTTATGTGATTTTAGCGTTACCATATGCAAACGTTATCCGAGGTATTACTGTATATACAATGACAAAACACTAAGCAGATATACAGTAGTCTCTTTGGAAAGTAAACACAGTTTCAGCCACTTAGGTGAAAAACAGATGGAATGCAAGAGTCTTTGTGCTCAGCAGTCAAAGGAGCTTGGAGCCTTCCAAGTTCCACAAAGAGCAAACAAAGTCTGTGAAATACAACAATAGTCTGTTTTGAGAAAGCAAGTGAATAGCATGTGGTTCCTTCTGTAGCAGTAATCTTGAAGAACGCCTTCCTTCTTGGCAATGCAAAGGGCAAGGCTAAGACTTCACTGGGTCACAGGAATCCTGCAGCATGTCGCCTTGTAGCTTGGGGAGTGGTGAAACTTTCAGCATGAAAGCTTAACAAAGCATGTACACCATGAGCAGTTAAGCTGTGGGCGGCAAAGCCATGGACCAGTCAAGAGAGCCAGCAAAGCTGAACCAGACAACTGAAGCCAGACTAAATACCCCCAACTAGTGCAAGACAGGGACTATACTTATAGAGGGCACCTAGTCATCATACAGATAAGGATTGATACCTGTGATAGGTGAGCCACAGTCTCTTAAAGTGACATGCTATCATTTACACTCCGTACAATATCCTATACAACA
Source organism: Bradypodion pumilum (assembly GCA_035047305.1). Lineage (NCBI taxonomy): Eukaryota > Metazoa > Chordata > Lepidosauria > Squamata > Chamaeleonidae > Bradypodion > Bradypodion pumilum. The sequence continues at coordinate 172,377,991 of JAWDJD010000001.1, read as the reverse complement.
CTGGGGGCGAAAACTTACATACCCAAGATGCTTCACTTTCACCAGGAGAGAAACAGGAACATTGGTAGGCCAAGATCAATGTCCAGTCCATCCCTGCTCTCGATGGTGTGGGTACAATAATGTTTTCATATGGCTGTGCCTCCATGCCTCACTTTGCTATGACCACAGGTCTGAATTTATATTACGAGCTTTCAACATCAGAAGTTTCCATTTTGTTTATTCTCCCCCTGCCAAAATAAATCCCAATGGTACCACATTATGTGCCATTAAAAAGCAGTAAATAATGTATGATAATATATGTAATTATAATACATAATATAATAAAGTCTAGTAATGTAGACAAACCAGATATATCTACTTGGACAAAATAAAAGTTTTTTTTTAAAAAAATAAGAGGTTGGCATCCTGTAAAATTCAAAAGGTCTGTTTAGCCCAATAAAAGATTTTGCATTTTTCCACTGTATATACATGTTCCCCACCCCCCAAAGGCACAGTACTAAAATATTCATACTTATTCCAAGCTTCCCAGCTTTGTATTATCCCTAGGAAGGCAGCAGGCAGCTGTATGATCAAGAAGATTAACAGATGTTATAATGGAAAAAAGAGCATTAAGTACTAAACACACCTTCTTGCTTGCTGTTTTCTGTTAACAAGAGACATAAAAGTCATTGCAGGCGCACCCCCCCAATAACGGACACAGACAACATTGAAAGTGGATAACAGCAAAGGGCCACATTTATTGATTCAATGCCCTAGTCCGAATTATAAATTTGTATTGGTAAAACGACCAATCATAATTCCTAAGGCAAGCAGGCCGAAGTAACACTGGTAAGGTACCACCCCAAAATTGCCAACGGCAATTGGTTACAATGTATCAATTTGTATCAATTTGTTTGTCAACAACAAACAAATTGTTGACCGTAGTCAATAACTAACTCATGACCCCACCCTCTGACGCGTATCCGTGAAATCACAGGGGTGATGCATGCTGGTTAGCAATCATCATCACCCCATCGCCTGGTTCGTCGTTGACCGGACAACGTTTAACTACTTTATTCCTGTCTAGTGTTGTCCAGTCAATTGCGAACCTGCCGGATACTTGTGGGTCATACTGTTTACCTTACCAGTGCTACCCGCCCATGTGACCAAAGTCAACAGTAAGAACGAAGAAAGACCCCTATATCAAACCATAGCAACAGTGTGGGATGGGCAAAAAAGCCAGGACCCGAAGCCAATATGGGTCCCAACCAAAAATTCCCACCCGGCCCCGAAGCGACCATGATCACACTGTTAACTAGGGAGGGGGTGGAGGGGAAAAAACTTCTCCGCTCCGTCGCTGAGGCAAAATGGCAGCTCGGCTGCCTCGTGGCCACCCCTTTTATAAGGGAGCTGGCCACGCCCCTAATTACCCGGATCCTCTGTCCTGTGGGGGGGGGGCCCGCAAAGTGCGCGGCGGCCATTTTGGCGCCGCGCTTGCATTGCAGGCGCACCCCCCCAATAACGGACACAGACAACATTGAAAGTGGATAACAGCAAAGGGCCACATTTATTGATTCAATGCCCTAGTCCGAATTATAAATTTGTATTGGTAAAACGACCAATCACAATTCCTAAGGCAAGCAGGCCGAAGTAACACTGGTAAGGTACCACCCCAAAATTGCCAACGGCAATTGGTTACAATGTATCAATTTGTATCAATTTGTTTGTCAACAACAAACAAATTGTTGACCGTAGTCAATAACTAACTCATGACCCCACCCTCTGACGCGTATCCGTGAAATCACAGGGGTGATGCATGCTGGTTAGCAATCATCATCACCCCATCGCCTGGTTCGTCGTTGACCGGACAACGTTTAACTACTTTATTCCTGTCTAGTGTTGTCCAGTCAATTGCGAACCTGCCGGATACTTGTGGGTCATACTGTTTACCTTACCAGTGCTACCCGCCACACGGAGGGGCTTCACAGAAGACCTGACGCCCCCCCCCAGACCGTCAGCTCGGTCAACAGGCCTGCTCGCCAGTCACCCAACAGGAGGTCCATACCTCCACGCGACAGATGGACCCCATCCCCTGTATACAAGTCACAATTTTGCAGACTAATATCGGGGTGATGACTAACCCGTCCCCAAGCCCTGGTGGTGAGAAACCGCGCCACTGCCTTATTGACCGCGCGCCCAGCTCGGTCAAGGGCCAGGAGGTTAACGCCCCCTCTGTAAGAGTGGCGCGGAACAATGTCCGACCAAACCAGGGCTGTGGCAGGCCAGACATAATGCAAGTAGGCGAGGTCCTCGCAAATCGCATGCTTGAGCGATAAGCCGGTGACCTGGCCCAAATCATTGCCCCCCAGGTGGATGATTAGAATATCAGGCGGGTCAGCCCCCAGGCCAGAAAAAAGGAAAGGCCGCAGCTCCCGCCATAACATCCCAGGCTTACCGTGCCATGCGAGACTGGCGTGGTCACCCAGTCCCAGTCGGGGTCCACTCTGTCGCCGCAGCGTAACGCGCTGCCCTGAGCACATAGCTGTGGCCCACCAGCCATACTGTCACCGGTGTAAAACGACACCCAGGGTCTATAAGAAATTGAGAAAAAGGAAGGTAAGGTGACTGGATTGGTACTCATGGCGGGAGTGGGCGCACATAAAACTGAAAACATTGTGAGCCCCACCTCCCCTTGCTACGTATGTCAGCCCCAGAGTACCCAAAAGCAGCCGCTGTAGAGGCTGCGCCAATACGGAACGAATGTGTGCCAGAACGGGCACCCGGTAGTCCCACCCTGGTAAGGGCTCTGGCAGTCACCTTCCAAAACTGAAATTTAGTAAGGGGAGACCCATCTTGGTGACAGAAAAACGGGCCGTGGTGCATGCCACGCAGTGCCAGGTATTCCTGTAGGGCACCAACCGGACAGATGTCTGCCAAAGAACACCGTAGCAGTCTTACTCCACTGCCTACGCCATGCTGATCTGTTTTAGAGGAGCGAATCCTCAACTGGGCCCAGTCTTTGGCAACATGTACATCTCCGCGTTCCAGTGCCCTACCACTTGCATCCGCCTTAGACAGCATCACGAGTTCGCTGATGCGGAGCGCTCCAAAAAACGCCACCGTAGTGGCTGCATGCAATTGGGCTGCCTCATAATGATCAAAACAGAGGCCTGGCCAGCCCCGGGCCAACTGGGTAAGAACCCCTGGGGAAATAGGGTGCCGGTCATCCGGGCAACGCCCGCGCTCGCGCACCCACCCCTCCAAAACGTGTCTCACACGGAGGTCAGAGGTGGTATCCACATGACCCCCTACTTTGGCCATAAAAGCCAACGCCGAGAGCTTGGATGCTATGGTGCGAGGTGCAAGGCCCTGTGCATGCAGGTGAACCATGAACCGCAGAACATGGTCCACCGGGATGAGCCAGGTCTCTGGCCCTTGAAATCGAGTAGTAAAAGCCCTATACAAATTGAATGCTTGTTGATACGCCTTACGCGTGCGTGGCGCTAGTGACAGGCCAATCGCCCGGTTCACCTCTCCCTGCCAATAGTCCACATCTCGTCCGGGAGTGGCGAGGGAAATTCCTCCGCATCCGGGGCCAAGGCGCGGAACCGGGAGATCTGCAGGCGGGACAAAGCGTCAGCAATATCGTTATTCACCCCTGGGACATGCCTGGCCCTGAACAAGACGTTGAGGCGCAGGCAGCGCAGCACAAAATGGCGCACTAGATCCATGACCCTGGGCGATTTAGAAGTCTGTGCATTGACAATGTGCACCACGGCAGCAATGTCGCACCAGAAATGCACCACCGAATTAGCCCACTGTTCGCCCCATAGCATCAAAGCCCCCCAGAATGGGAAAAAATTCCAGGTATGTGAGCTCCCGCAGGCGACCTGTGCCTGCCCATGCCGGTGGCCACCCACCATAGGCCCACTTCCCATTGAAGTGCATCCCATAACCCAGGGATCCTGAGGCATCAGACTGGATCTGGAAATTGGGGGATGCCAGGAGGTCAGACCTCCAAAATGAGACCCCATTAAACTCCCTCAGGAATTGCAACCAGACAAACATGTCTGCCCTGATACCCCGGGTAAGCCTGACTCTGTGGTGGGGCCTGGATAACCCTGCCATGGCGTCGCATAAGCGCCGGGCGAAAGCCCTGCCCGGTGCGACCACCCTGCAGGCAAAATTGAGGTGCCCATGTAGCACCTGCAGTTCCCTCAGGGATGCCTTACGCTTAGCCAGCAATTCCGAGATAAGGGTCACTATCCTGGACACCTTATCACCCGGTAACCTAGAAGCCTGTACTACTGTATCAATCTCAACCCCCAGGAATACTAGTTTGGTCGACGGGCCCTCGGTCTTTTCGGGCGCTAAAGGGACACCCAGTTCCTGCATTAGCGTCTGAAATGTATTGAGGAGACGTGGACACGTGTCCCAGCCCCGTTCACCCCCGAATAAAAAGTCATCCAGGTAATGGGCTGCAGACCGGGACCCTGACCTGCGGACGAAAGCCCACTCTAGGAAGGTACTAAAACGCTCGAAAGCCGAGCATGATATGGAGCAGCCAAAAGGCATGGCCTTATCAACATAATACTCCCCTCTAAACTTAAAACCCAGCAATTCAAAGTCGCCCGGGTGCACCGGCAAGAGGCGAAAAGCTGACTTAATGTCGCACTTGGCCAGCAAGGCACCCGGGCCACACAAGCGCACCATGCGCAGCGCATGGTCGAACGATGTACACCTGACCGAACAAAGGTGATCAGGTATCGCATCGTTGACCGATCGGCCGGCTGGGTAGGACAAATGATGAATAAGGCGAAACTCACCTAGGGACTTTTTAGGAACCAAACCCCATGGTGAAACCTTAAGGTTGGGAAAAGGGGGTGCGGGAAAAGGTCCGGCGACCCTGCCCGCGTCTAACTCCTTTTTAATGCTGGCCTCGGCTACCTCCTCCCTTCCTCTGAGGGATAAAAGGTTGGGAGCATCCTGAGGAGATCTATCACCCATAAAAGGGATACGAAATCCCTGCTTAAAACCTTGGATGAGGTACTCCCTGTCCTCTCCCCTTGGGTACGATGCGAGCCAGCGCTCCAGCATGTCCACCTTAATTGGGGAGGGGGCCTTTCGGAGAACTAGTTCCATCCGTGGCAGGCTTGCCAGCCCACTGTCCACCCCTCCCTCTGCCTCGCACCCCCACAGGCTTGGGACAAGCAGAGGCTGCATGGGGACCAGAACATGTGGGACACTCGTGCTTATACCTGCAGTTCTTCCGACTGCAGGAACCATTGGACGAGAAAGTCCAGCACAGCAGGCGGGCTGGAACCCCCTGCCCCGCCATTTGGCGGGTAACCTGCGCTGGAGCTGCTCGCTGGACCGCATGTCCACAATGATATCTATCCCCCGGGGCAGGACGTGTGGGTGTCATATACAAGAGCCACAGTCTCTGGCACGGCTCATCCCATCTCATCTCGGGGTGCAGGGGAATCCTCATACGGAATTCCTCATCATATGCTAGCCATGAGGGGCCCGGGAAATCTACCATCGCCCTGTATATGTTGTCCAAATATTGGACCATGGGAATAGCTAGATCCGGCCGCGCCCTCAAATACACCGCCATGTATATCAAATAAGCGGGGAGCCAGTTAGCCCAGGTACGCGGCGGCTTACGGCGGCGTGCCTGCTCCTTGTCCTTCTCATCCTGACCCTCCCTTTCTTCCTTAGTGGGCTCTCTGTTCAGGAGTGAGAAGATATCCACGTACTCCCCTCGCCATATCTTTTCTCTGGTAGCCTGAGCCAAGTGATCACCCAATGGCAGGGAATACCCTGCCGTCGGCAAAGCCGCAAAGGGGATAGCTGGCCTACCCAAAGGGGCCTGAGTTAACCCTGCCACCCCAAGTACGTTCCCAGCAGTGTAAGAACCAATGCCCACCCCAGCGGGCATGGTGGCAGTAGTTGTCGCCGGGTGGGTCGCCAGCGGCGTAGCCCCTGCACCACCCGCGCGAGGCCAAGGCCACTGAAAGGTCCCCCCCATATTGGGAATGTGTGTGGATGTACTCGTTTGCACCATATACTCACATGCTGCACCCCCGCGGGCCGCCCCCAACGGGGGTTCCGGCCCACTGGGGGCGTCGGAGCTCACGACCGATGTAGAGCTCATCACCGGGGCTTGACCCGCGCCAGGTTGCTGGCTGGGGAGCTGCGAGGCAGTGGCCGGAGCCGCGCCACCCGCCTGCAGCAGCTCAACCCTCCCCGCCGGCCGTTGTCCTGCTGCCGATAGCGCCTCCAAAGGTACCCCGAAAGGGGCGCCTGCCTGACTGGCCCGGGCCAAAGACTCCTCTAAGGCCGCAATACGGGCCAGTAAGGTGTCTACAGTAACCATGGGTAAAGAGCCGGCCGGCCCACCTGACCCTTGCATGGGGACAGTTCCCTGCACCCCATGGCCCAGATATGGCCATTGGCCAGGGCCGAAGCCCGGTAGGGCTGGTGAGGAAACCTGCGAAGGCGGGGCACCGGGCCACCCCCCAAGGCTAGAGGGCCCCGGGAGAGGCTGCGGCCCAGAAGTAGTCGGCCCAACGGGTTGGGCAGAAGGAGGAGCGGTGTCCACCGCTCGCGGGCCGCGGGCCGGAGCGCCCTCCGCGCCCGCACTCTGAACGGGCCAAGGTGCGATAGACCCCAAGCCACTAGCCCCGGCCGGGGATGGCAAAGGTGGCTGTTGAGGAGGCGGCACCACGGTCCTCCGACCTGGGTTGCGCCTCCTAACAGCCCGAGCTGAATTCGCAGCAGCCTTCTTTTTGGAAGGCATCTCGAGCAAAAAAGGGAAGCTAGCTAAGCAAAATCGACCCAAAAGGCTTCCCGGCAATACCAACGAGCGACGGAGGCGCATGGAAAAAACTTCTCCGCTCCGTCGCTGAGGCAAAATGGCAGCTCGGCTGCCTCGTGGCCACCCCTTTTATAAGGGAGCTGGCCACGCCCCTAATTACCCGGATCCTCTGTCCTGTGGGGGGGGCCCGCAAAGTGCGCGGCGGCCATTTTGGTGCCGCGCTTGCATTCTCATCAGAAGCCAATTTTGTACTTATTTTATTATGCACAGAACTGAGAAAGACCAGCCGTAGCAAGAAAAGACTGCAAGTGACAAAAAGAAAGGTTAATGCTTGTAAGCCATTTTATATTGTAAAACTGACTTAGTAAAGGGCTTTTTTTTAAAAAAAAAAAAAGGAGCAGCTACTCCCTTTAGAAATGTCAGATGTGGTTCCTTTCATGCTCCTTAGTTCTATGCTCCATTGAAAAACTGATTGTGTGGTGGTCATGGAGAAAACAAAGGAATACCAGAAACAAGTTTACTTCTGTTTTATTGACTACACTAAGGCATTTGACTGTGTGGACCACAACAAGATGTGGCAAGTAATTAAAGAGATGGGAATACCAGAGCACCTCATATGCCTCCTGAGAAATCTGTACATGAACCAAGAAGCAACAGTTAGGACAGAACATGGAATGACAGAGTGGTTTGGAATAGGAAAAGGAGTAAGACAAGGCTGCATTTTGTCACCATGCTTATTCAACCTATACACAGAGCACATAATGCGCAGTGCAGGGATGGAGGAATCACAATATGGGATTAAAATCGCTGAGAGAAACATCAACAATCTGAGATATGCAGACGATACCACCCTAATGGCAGAAAGTGAGGAAGACCTAAAGAATCTCTTGATTGGGCTGAAGGAGGAGAGTGCAAAAGCTGGCTTGAGACTCAATATCAAGAAAACCAAGATAATGGCAACAGGCCCCATCAGTTCCTGGAAGATAGATGGGGAAGAAGTAGAAGCAGTGACAGATTTTACTTTTCTAGGATCAAAGATCACTGCAGATGGGGATTGTAGCCATGAAATAAAAAGGCGACTGATTCTTGGGAGACAAGCAATGAGAAACCTGGGGAACATAGTGAAAAGCAGAGACATCACACTGAAAACAAAAATTAGAATAGTCAAAGCAATGGTTTTCCCAGTAGTAATGTACGGATGTGAGAGCTGGACAATTAGGAAGGCTGAACGCAGAAGAATAGATGCCTTTGAAATGTGGTGTTGGAGGAGGGTTTTGAGAGTCCCCTGGACAGCGAGGAGAACAAATAGGTCAATCTTAGAAGAAATTAACCCTGAATGCTCACTGGAAGGTCAAATAGTAAAGATGAAGCTAAAATACTTTGGACATCAAATGAGAAGGGGGGATTCACTTGAGAAGGCATTGATGTTGGGAAAGGTAGAGGGCAAAAGAAGAAGGGGGAGGCCAAGGATGAGATGGCTAGATGGCATTGTAGACACAATGGGCACAGAGCTGGGAGGGCTGAGGGGGATGGTGGAGGACAGAGGCGCCTGGAGAGCAATGGTCCATAGGGTCGCAAAGGGTCGGAACCGACTGTGCGACTGAACAACAACAACAAAGGTCAAGGTCTCCCGTGCTCGACAGCCAGTCATGTCTAACTCTAGGGGATGGTGTTCATCTCTATTTACAGCCAAAGAGCCAGCACTGTCTGCATGTGCAGACATTTTCATGGCCATGTGGCTGGCATGACTAAACACTGGAATGCACAGAACCCTGTTTACCTTCCTATTGAAGTGGTACCTACGTGCAGCACTCGGGTCTCAAACTCCTGCAGTTTCCATTTGTCAAGCTCAGTGACTTAATCACTAAGCCACCATACAAGTAGGACATATATTGACAGGCCAATGCTCTTGGGTGAAAGTATCTCCACTTCCAGTATTAACATTGCATAGGCCAGGGGTGGTCAAACATTTCCTGCCAGGGGCCTGATTGTGACCCCTCAGACAACTGAATGGGCCGGTCACATGGTTCCTCCTGGTGGTAGCGTGTGAATTCACAGTGCATTTTTGTCACATCCACTGGTCCCCGTTTGCACCATGTCTTGGGAATTTTTCACTGCATTTCCGCAGCATTTTGGTGCATTTTTAGCACGATTTCATGATTTCCGGTGGCAGCGGGTCACTTCTGGTGGTGACAGCAATTTGGCCCATGGGCTGTAGTTTGGGCACCCCTGGCATAGGTGATCCTGTTGCCATTTACTTGACACAGTGTTCTTAAAGATTTTAAAACTGAGGAAACATTTGGAAGCATATCATTTGAGAGCAATGTATCTCTCACATTTTACATTTTAATTGGATTAGAGTTACTTCCAGGGCTGTAGCCAGGGGGTGGACAGGGTGGGTGGGGAATACCCATGAGGGGAGGCGCACATCTGGTGTTGCCAGCACATTTCAAGCGGTGCGCATGCGCATGAACCCATGTGACTTTGCTGGAGGCATGCTGGCAAAATCACATGGGTGTATGGGCACTTGTGGTGCCTGCCTGTGTTCTGCCTCCTCCTCCTTGGGCACTCGGTCTCTAAAAGGTTTTCCATCATTGGCATATAATAACATTGGTTATTTTCCCATGCCCAGATATTACATGAGCTGCTGTAAGAAATGTCATCATTACTGAGGCTTAAAGTTTTCTTGTTTTTGTTTCCTAAATACTTAGAAACAATTTGTTGGTATATTACCGAGCTTTTCAAATTAAGAATGTTGTGAAGATCTTGGCTAGGGAAAAAGTAATTTGGGAAGAAATTGAGATGAAGGAATTTAATCATATAGGTAAAATGGTCTTTTTAGGAGGTAATATGGGAAAAGTAGCAACCAAAAACACTATGATGAAGGGATTAATGAGTTCATGGGAAAAAGTAAAGAGGGTTCTGGCCCCGAATATGTCTCCGATTATTGAATTGGAGGATATGGCAAATTTTCCAATAAAGATAGATAAAAGGGTAAAAGAATTATTGGATAAGAATGAAGTTTTCCTGGTGAAAGACTGGTTACGGACCTGTACGGATATTGATAGAATAACAAATTTGTTTGGGCAAATGAAGTTGAATTGGTTCCAGATAGTGTTGGTAAACAAATGGAATAGTAAGTATTAGAGTGAACCTGAGTTGGAAAGAGAGAAGACGGAGTTTGAGGAGTTGATTTCAAAAATAAGAAAGGGAGATAGAAATATTAAGGGAATAGTTAGTAAATTGTATGTAATATTAAATAAGGATGGTAATCCACAGGATGATTTGAAAACAACTTGGGAGCAAGAATTGAATTTAAAGATAGAAAATGATATATGGAAGAATAAATGGAAAAAGAGGATAATGAGAACTATGTCGGTTAGAATAAAGGAACATAATTATAAAATGCTGTGGAGGTGGTATCTGACCCCAGTAAGGCTACACCAGATTAATAATGAAAAAGATAAAATGTGTAGGAGATGCAAAGATACAATAGGAACATATGAACATATGTGGTGGAGTTGTATTGTGGTTAAAGATTTTTGGAAAAAAGTTGAGAAAGATTGGTGAAATTATGGGTAAAAATATTAAGCTGGGGCCAGGTACCACTATGCTAACAGATGTGGAATGTTTTAATATAAACAAGGATGAAAAAGAGTTATGAGAAATAATGCTTACTATGGGTAAACAATGTATTGCTAGAAATTGGAAAAAATGATGTAAATATAAAGATTGAAGAATGGTATAAAGAAATGTGGAATTTAGCATTGAATGATAAATTGACTTGGGAGATAAATAAAATAGGGGGATTGTTAAAGAGAACAGATTTTGGAATATTTGGCAGGCTTTTGTGGATTACTCACTTAGAGGGGATGAAATAAATAGACCTGTACCTGATCAAAGAGGTTTTTGGAATGAAAATACTAAGTCAATCTGATTTCTCCAGGGCACTGTAAAAAACACAGGGTGTATTATTATCATTTTTATTTTTATTATCATTTAGTATTTGTATTATTATTAATGTTGAACTTAGAAATTAATTACTAAGCCACATTTAAAATACAGTTTAAAAGATTTAATTGTTATTAATTGATAGGTTTAATAATGTATTAAGATAGGTTGTGAAAATTTGTTAGGCTTGTATTTTTCCCCTAACCTATGTATTATTGTTGTATTACTGTTTAATCTGTGTTAAAAATTATAATAAAAATATTTTTAAAAAAGAAACATAATTGTTGCTAGTGAAGTTTGAACTTTCTTTGTAATTCCAACTCATCTACTTTAGTAGATGAATAAAGCAGATGAATAAAGTAGTGAAATTCAGCTCTTTATTAGTGGGATTTGAACACAGTTTGGATGGGGCAAAACTCGGACTTATATACACTATAAACAGTAACAGTAACAATAATACAACAAGCCCATTGGCTAACAGAGTGTGCACATTTTTCGATCCACTTATTTGCATAAGAATAGATACATGAGAAAAGATACATTCTGCTCCTATCAGAAAACACAGTTAACATACATAACATTCTTCCCCCCTAGGTAAAAACAAAATCCTTTAACCAGCATGGCAGTCTAGTTTCCCTTCTGGGTCGGACGGTTGGCTGAGCCTGCTCAGGGGCTCGTAGTATGGGCGACCTGACTGGAGTGAGGGATTGACTAGAGGGGGAGGATTGTAAACCCAAATTAAAGCCCCGTTTGTCAGATGGAGGAGCAGGGGATCACTCAAAACCAAAATCTAATTCTGTGGATGAATAAGACAACTCAGGATCCCTCCTGTGTGTACTAAGAGTAGAGGGTGACTACAAACAAAACTTGTCATCATCAATAAAGGAATCCAGAGTGCTAGGCTGGGACAGTGTAGGGGTACACATGGCCGGAGTAGGGGAGCATTCCACAATTTCCCCTTGAAATCGGTCCCTAGAACACACCTCTGGGTCTACGTTAGCTTGCTGCTGACTATTACCTCTGCCCCCTGGGTTTAAATGGATGGGGGCCAACCCTAACATTGAGTGTCTGTATTTGTCCTGTGGGTCCAGTATTCTGGGTCTCAATTGATCTGCGTGCCTCCTCCAGATCAGACCAGTGGCTGTTTCGATTCTATAAGAAACAGGACCAGTCTGATTGATCACAAACCCAGGCACCCATGTAGGACCACCAGTTGCATAATTGTGGCAATGTACAGGGTCTCCCTTCTGGTGTTGGATCGCTATATTTGTGCCTTTGTCCTCCATCCTAGAGGGATCCAATCTGTCCAGCAAGGATGACAGTTTCCTTCCCTGGAGCAATTCAGCAGGGGAGAGCCCTGAGGCAAGGGGGGTGAGCCTATATGTGAAAAGAAACTGGCATAACTGGAGCTCTAAATCCCCTTCATCCATACGCCAAAGCATGTCCTTATTTGTGCGCACCTGTTACTCCACCTGGCCATTGGTGGCTGGGTGGAATGGGGCGGCAGTGATGTGCCTAATTGCATTCCTTTCCATGAAGAATTGGAATTCTTCAGATGTGAACGTGGATGCGTTGTCAGAAACCAGCACATCTGGAAGTCCAAATGCTACGAACAGCCTTCTCAGGTGCATTATCGTGGTGGCTGAAGTGGTATTAGGCACTCTAATCATTTCCAGCCACTTAGAGAATGATTCTACAACCAACAAAAATAGGGCACCCCTAAATGGACCTGCAAAATCTGTGTGCAACCTGGACCACGGGCCCCTAGCAGAATCCCATTCCCAAGAGGGAAGGTGGGATTGCTCTGGGCCAGAGGATTGACAGCTGGCACAAGTTTCGACCATCTGCTCTATGTCTTGGTCCAGTTGAGTCCACCAAAAATAGCTACGGGCAAGGGTTTTGGAATATACAATTCACGGATGACTTGTGTGAAGTAAATGTAAAACCTTTTTCCTGAGAGTGACAGGAATGACCACCCGCTAACCCCATAAAAGGCAACCTCATTCCACTGATAGTTCCAAACGCTTGTGGTGGAATGTTCTAAATTCCTCGGCTAGAGGAGAGACAGGCCAGCCTTTTTGTACCCAAGACATTACTTTAGTCAATGTTACATCTTTGGCCATAGCGTTGGCTATATCTGAGGGGAAAACCGGGGGCGAGTCGAATGCCTCAATCATGAGGACCTGGTGGTCGCTTTCGATCTTGCAATAGGCTTCCCCGACCCCTGGCAGTGGAGAATGTGACAGGGCATCAGCGTGGCTGATGTCCTTGCCGGGCCTGTGCACCAAAGTAAAATCGTATGCATTTAGGAAAATTGCCCTACGCAACATCCTTGGGGACAGAATTTGAGGCGTGGGCTTCTCATTCACAAAGATTCCAAGGAGGGGCTTGTGGTCAGTTACGATGGTAAAAGGCCTTCCATAAAGGTAATCGTGGAATTTCTTAGTGCCTGCCACGATTGCCAACGCCTCCCTGTCTGTCTGAGTGTAATTTTTCTCAGGCTTTGAGAGCCAATGGGAATAGAATGCTATGGGGGCTTCCCTCCTGTCACTTAGTACATGGCATAACACAGCTCCCACCCCCACAGGAGATGCATCACACACAAGTACAACTTCTTTGTTAGGATCAAAATGAGTTAATACAGCATCCAAAGATAGCAGCCTTTTAAGTTCTAGGAACGCTTTCTCCTGGCAATGGCCCCAGTGCCAAACAGTATCTTTCTTAAGAAGCTGATGTAATAGTTCAGCAACTGAGGCTTTGCGATGGAGAAAAGCATGATAGAAGTTTAACAATCCTAGAAATGATTGCAATTTGGCTTTGCATTTCGGCCTGGGTGCATTCTGCACGGCCAACACCTTGGAGTCAGAGGGCATGACACCTTGGGGTGTAATGCAGTTCCCCAAGAACTCCACTTCCTGTGACAAAAGCAGACATTTGTCTCTTCTGAGACGTAGCCCAGCACTCTCGAAATATGAGAGGACTCAATCGAGCCTGGCCACTAGTTCGACGGTGTCCTTAGTGGTGATCAGAACATTGTCAAAATATGGCAGGACACCAGGCAACCCATTTAAAATACGTTCTACAAGAGATTGAAATATTCCGGGGGCCGCATTCACCCCGAATTGTAGTCTAGTTACCTTAAATGCCGCCCCTATGCGTTACTATGGTCTGGACTATGGCAGCAGCAGGAGACACAGTTAATTGTTGGTAAGCCTGGGCAAGGTCAAGTTTTGCAAAGCAATTTCCTCCATGCAAGGAGGCAAGAACGTGGCTTACCACGGGCACAGGATATGCGTTCGGGTGAATAACTTTATTGATGGTACACTTGTAGTCAGCGCATATCCTGACCTCCCCATTACTTTTCAAAGCAGTCACAATTGGTGTCTCCCACTCTGTGGAGTCCACTGGCACTAGGATTCCCTGCCCCACCAGTTTGTCCAGCTCGGCTTCTATCTTCTCCTTTAAAGCAAAGGGTACCCGAAGTGGCTTCATCCACATGAGCCGGATGGTTGGGTCAAGCTCAAAGTCAACAGGGGGTCCTTTGTATAAACCTAAACCCTTTTTGAATACCTCAGGATGTGCAGCACAAACATCCTGGATTGGGTCAGAGTCTATTGCGTGGATGCTAGAAAGCCAGATTCCCAGGGGCCTAAACCATTGGGTCCCAATAAGACAGTTAGTGCCCTGCTTAACTACAACCAATGGCAAGGAGGTGCGAATGTTTTTGAATTTAACCAAGAAATTGCCCACCCCCAGGACCAGAATCTGGCAACCTTGTACATCACAGAGGGAAGTTTTAAAGGATTTAAGCTTGGGCCGAGAGGCAGGGGGAATTCTCAAAAACTCCTGCTGTGGGATTATGAAAAAGGTAGTACTTGAATCCACCTCCATCTTGAAGGGGACATCCTGCAGGCTCAGATCTGCGAAGAAACGCTCGCTGATGATGCCCACTTGGCACGGCTAAGGCTTGGGTGACACTTTGGCGATCAACGTGTTGTGGTGATGACTCTTCTTGGGCACAGGCGCTGGAGGTCTTTGCTTTCGCTGTCGGCATACCTTAGCAATGTGCCTTCATCGCCTGAAGTTGTAGCATTCTGCGGTGTGGAAGGGGAACCTCTTGCGGTTATGCCAGGCTCCGCAGCCATCACACCTGCGAAGGAATTTCTTCTCCCGATCGTCACGGTGCTCTTGGTGTTTTCATTGGACCGCTCAGACTTTTCCCTCTGGACTCCGATGAAGAGGTGGAACCAGGCGATGCTGAGGAGGATGAAGGTGAACTTTGCTGAGCTTGCACAACTGAGTCAGTGTCACTGGTGGTGGAGTGGCGATGTCGGAAAAGCTTTATCCTGGACCGTGTGGCCTCAGATGCTACTGCCTCTTCTAGGACATCCATGAAGCTTAGTGTCTTTCTGATCATGAGGCGACATTGAGCATCTTTGTCCCTCATGCTGGCCAATAGACTGTCCCAGAGTGCTTCTTCAACGGTGTCCCACTTGCATGGGACGGCAGCAATGCGCAGCACGGTGGCGTAGTCTGCAATGGATTCACCAGGTCACTTCTCTCTTCTGTTGAAGGCCACCCTGGCTGGGAAGGTTGAGATCTCTGGCTGCGGGTGCCTCCCCAGTACGGACATGATATCTGTGAGTGGCACCACATCCACGTCCCTAGGGAGAACGAGGTGGGTTGCCAGCTCAAGCGTCTCAGAACCGCATTGAGCGAGGAAACAGGAGCACTTCTGGTTTCTGTCGGTGATCTTCTGCGAGGCCATTGCATGGCGGAACCGGTGTTCGTATGTTGCCCATTTCTCTGGATGCACTGGGTTGAATGGGCCAATGTTGCTGCCGTGTGGGGACGCCATCCCACCTTCATCGCCAGTTTAGTGTTCAAGGAATGAAGAAGCAGACGAATGAAGTAGTGAAATTCAGCTCTTTTTTAATGGGGTTTGAACAGTTTGGATGGGGCAAAACTCAGACTTATATACACTATAAACAGTAACAGTAACAATAATACAACAAGCCCATTGGCTAACAGAGTGTGCACATTTTTTGATCCACTTATTTGCATAAGAATAGATGCGTGAGAAAAGATACATTGCAGGCGCACCCCCCCAATAACGGACACAGACAACATTGAAAGTGGATAACAGCAAAGGGCCACATTTATTGATTCAATGCCCTAGTCCGAATTATAAATTTGTATTGGTAAAACGACCAATCATAATTCCTAAGGCAAGCAGGCCGAAGTAACACTGGTAAGGTACCACCCCAAAATTGCCAACGGCAATTGGTTACAATGTATCAAATTGTATCAATTTGTTTGTTAACAACAAACAAATTGTTGACCGTAGTCAATAACTAACTCATGACCCCACCCTCTGACGCGTATCCGTGAAATCACAGGGGTGATGCATGCTGGTTAGCAATCATCATCACCCCATCGCCTGATTCGTCGTTGACCGGACAACGTTTAACTACTTTATTCCTGTCTAGTGTTGTCCAGTCAATTGCGAACCTGCCGGATACTTGTGGGTCATACTGTTTACCTTACCAGTGCTACCCGCCCATGTGACCAAAGTCAACAGTAGGAACGAAGAAAGACCCCTATATCAAACCATAGCAACAGTGTGGGATGGGCAAAAAAGCCAGGACCCGAAGCCAATGTGGGTCCCAACCAAAAATTCCCACCCGGCCCCGAAGCGACCATGATCACACTGTTAACTAGGGAGGGGGTGGAGGGAAAAACTTCTCCGCTCCGTCGCTGAGGCAAAATGGCAGCGCGGCTGCCTCGTGGCCACCCCTTTTATAAGGGAGCTGGCCACGCCCCTAACTACCCGGATTCTCTGTCCTGTGGGGGGGGGCCCGCAAAGTGCGCGGCGGCCATTTTGGCGCCGCGCTTGCATTGCAGGCGCACCCCCCCAATAACGGACACAGACAACATTGAAAGTGGATAACAGCAAAGGGCCACATTTATTGATTCAATGCCCTAGTCCGAATTATAAATTTGTATTGGTAAAACGACCAATCATAATTCCTAAGGCAAGCAGGCCGAAGTAACACTGGTAAGGTACCACCCCAAAATTGCCAACGGCAATTGGTTACAATGTATCAAATTGTATCAATTTGTTTGTTAACAACAAACAAATTGTTGACCGTAGTCAATAACTAACTCATGACCCCACCCTCTGACGCGTATCCGTGAAATCACAGGGGTGATGCATGCTGGTTAGCAATCATCATCACCCCATCGCCTGATTCGTCGTTGACCGGACAACGTTTAACTACTTTATTCCTGTCTAGTGTTGTCCAGTCAATTGCGAACCTGCCGGATACTTGTGGGTCATACTGTTTACCTTACCAGTGCTACCCGCCACACGGAGGGGCTTCACAGAAGACCTGACGCCCCCCCCCAGACCGTCAGCTCGGTCAACAGGCCTGCTCGCCAGTCACCCAACAGGAGGTCCATACCTCCTCGCGACAGATGGACCCCATCCCCTGCATACAAGTCACAATTTTGTAGACTAATATCGGGGTGATGACTAACCCGTCCCCAAGCCCTGGTGGTGAGAAACCGCGCCACTGCCTTATTGACCGCGCGCCTAGCTCGGTCAAAGGCCAGGAGGTTAACGCCCCCTCTGTAAGAGTGGCGCGGAACAATGTCCGACCAAACCAGGGCTGTGGCAGGCCAGACATAATGCAAGTAGGCGAGGTCCTCGCAAATCGCATGCTTGAGCGATAAGCCGGTGACCTGGCCCAAATCATTGCCCCCCAAGTGGATGATTAGAATGTCAGGCGGGTCAGCCCCCAGGCCAGAAAAAAGGAAAGGCCGCAGCTCCCGCCATAACATCCCCGGCTTACCGTGCCATGAGAGACTGGCGTGGTCACCCAGTCCCAGTCGGGGTCCCCACTCTGTCGCCGCAGCGTAACGCGCTGCCCTGAGCACATAGCTGTGGCCCACCAGCCATACTGTCACCGGTGTAATACGACACCCAGGGTCTGTAAGAAAATTGAGAAAAAAGGAAGGTAAAGCGAAGGGAGTGGTACTCATGGCGGGAGTGGGCGCACATAAAACTGAAAACATTGTGAGCCCCACCTCCCCATGCTGCGTATGTCAGCCCCAGAGTACCCAAAAGCAGCTGCAGTAGAGGCTGCGCCAATACGGAACGAATGCGTGCCATAACGGGCACCTGGTAGTCCCACCCTGGTGAGGGCTCTAGCTGTCACCTTCCAAAACTGAAATTTAGTAAGGGGAGACCCATCTTGGTGACAGAAAAACGGGCCATGGTGCCAGCCACGCAGTGCCAGGTATTCCTGTAGGGCACCAACCGGACAGATGTCTGCCAAAGAACACCGTAGCAGTCTTACTCCACTGCCTACGCCATGCTGATCTGTTTTGGAGGAGCGAATCCTCAACTGGGCCCAGTCTTTGGCAACATATACATCTCCGAGTTCCAGTGCCCTACCACTTGCATCCGCCTTAGACAGCATCACGAGTTCGCTGATGCGGAGCGCTCCAAAAAATGCCACCGTTGTGGCTGCATGAAAAAGGGCTGCCTCATAATGATCAAAACAGAGGCCTGGCCAGCCCCGGGCCAACTGGGTAAGAACCCCTGGGGAAATAGGGTGCCGGTCGTCCGGGCAACGCCCGCGCTCGCGCACCCACCCCTCCAAAACGTGTCTCACACGGAAGTCAGAGGTGGTATCCACATGACCCCCTACTTTGGCCATAAAAGCCAACGCCGAGAGCTTGGATGCTATGGTGCGAGGTGCAAGGCCCTGTGCATGCAGGTGAACCATGAACCGCAGAACATGGTCCACCGGGATGGGCCAGGTCTCTGGCCATTGAAATCGAGTAGCAAAAGCCTTATACAAATTGAAAGCTTGTTGATACGCCTTACGCGTGCGTGGCGCTAGTGACAGGCCAATCGCCCGGTTCACCTCTCCTTGCCAATAGTCCACATCTCGTCCGGGAGTGGCGAGGGAAATTCCTCCGCATCCGGGGCCAAGGCGCGGAACCGGGAGATCTGCAGGCGGGACAAAGCGTCAGCAATATCGTTATTAACCCCTGGGACATGCCTGGCCCTGAACAAGACGTTGAGGCGCAGGCAGCGCAGCACAAAATGGCGCACTAGGTCCATGACCCTGGGCGATTTAGAAGTCTGTGCATTGACAATGTGCACCACGGCAGCATTGTCGCACCAGAAATGCACCACCGGATTAGCCCACTGTTCGCCCCATAGCATCAAAGCCCCCAGAATGGGAAAAAATTCCAGGTATGTGAGATCCCGCAGGCGACCTGTGCCTGCCCATGCCGGTGGCCACCCACCATAGGCCCACTTCCCATTGAAGTACATCCCATAACCCAGGGATCCTGAGGCATCAGACTGGATCTGGAAATTGGGGGATGCCAGGAGGTCAGACCTCCAAAATGAGACCCCATTAAACTCCCTCAGGAATTGCAACCAGACAAACATGTCTGCCCTGATACCCCGGGTAAGCCTGACTCTGTGGTGGGGCCTGGATAACCCTGCCATGGCGTCGCATAAGCGCCGGGCAAAAGCCCTGCCCGGTGCGACCACCCTGCAGGCAAAATTGAGGTGCCCGTGTAGCACCTGCAGTTCCCTCAGGGATGCCTTACGCTTGGCCAGCAATTCCGAGATAAGGGTCACTATCCTAGACACCTTATCACCCGGTAACCTAGAAGCCTGTGCTAATGTATCAATCTCAACCCCCAGGAATACTAGTTTGGTCGACGGGCCCTCGGTCTTTTCGGGCGCTAAAGGGACACCCAGTTCCTGCATTAGCGTCTGAAATGTATTGAGGAGACGTGCACACGTGTCCCAGCCCCGTTCACCCCCGAATAAAAAGTCATCCAGGTAATGGGCTACAGACCGGGACCCTGACCTGCGGACGAAAGCCCACTCTAGGAAGGTACTAAAACGCTCGAAAGCCGAGCATGATATGGAGCAGCCAAAAGGCATGGCCTTATCAAAATAATACTCCCCTTTAAATTTAAAACCCAGCAACTCAAAGTCGCCCGGGTGCACCGGCAAGAGGCGAAAAGCTGACTTAATGTCGCACTTGGCCAGCAAGGCACCCGGGCCACACGCGCGCACCATGCGCAGCGCGTGGTCGAACGATGTGTACCTGACCGAACAAAGGTCATCAGGTATCGCATCATTGACCGATCGGCCGGCTGGGTAGGACAAATGATGAATAAGGCGAAACTCGCCTAGGGACTTTTTAGGAACCAAACCCAATGGTGAAACCTTCAAGTTGGGAAAGGGGGGTACGGGAAAAGGTCCGGCGACCCTGCCCGCGTCTAACTCCTTTCTAATGCTGGCCTCGGCTACCTCCTCCCTTCCTCTAAGGGATAAAAGGTTGGGAGCATCCTGAGGGGATCTATCACCCATAAAAGGGATACGAAATCCCTGCTTAAAACCTTGGATAAGGTACTCCCTGTCCTCCCCCCTTGGGTACGATGCGAGCCAGCGCTCCAGCATGTCCACCTTAATTGGGGAGGGGGCCTTTCGGAGAACTAGCTCCGTCCGTGGCAGGCTTGCCAGCCCACTGTCCACCCCTCCCTCTGCCTCGCACCCCCCCAGGCTTGGGACAAGCAGAGGCTGCATGGGGACCAGAACATGTGGGACACTCGTGCTTATATCTGCAGTTCTTCCGACTGCAGGAACCAGTGGCCGAGAAAGTCCAGCACAGCAGGCGGGCTGGAACCCCCTGCCCCGCCATTTGGCGGGTAACCTGCGCTGGAGCTGCTCGCTGGACCGCATGTCCACAATGATACCTATCCCCCGGGGCAGGACGTGTGGGTGTCATATACAAGAGCCACAGTCTCTGACACGGCTCATCCCATCTCATCTCGGGGTGCAGGGGAATCCTCATACGGAATTCCTCATCATATGCTAGCCATGAGGGGCCCGGGAAATCTACCATTGCCCTGTATATGTTGTCCAAATATTGGACCATGGGATTAGCTAGGTCCGGCCGCGTCCTCAAATACACCGCCATGTATATCAAATAAGCGGGGAGCCAGTTAGCCCAGGTACGCGGCGGCTTACGGCGGCGTGCCTGCTCCTTGTCCTTCTCATCCTGACCCTCCCTCTCTTCCTTAGTGGGCTCTCTGTTCAGGAGTGAGAAGATATCCACGTACTCCCCTCGCCATATCTTTTCCCTGGTAGCCTGCGCCAAGTGATCACCCAAGGGCAGGGAATACCCTGCCGTCGGCAAGGCCGAAAAGGGGATAGCTGGCCTACCCAAAGGGGCATGAGTTAACCCTGCCACCCCAAGCACGTTCCCAGCAGTGTAAGAACCAATGCCCACCCCAGCGGGCATGGTGGCAGTAGTTGTCGCCGGGTGGGTCGCCAGCGGCGTAGCCCCTGTACCACCCGCGCGAGGCCAAGGCCACTGAAAGGTCCCCCCCATATTGGGAATGTGTGTGGATGTACTCGTTTGCACCATATACTCACACGCTGCACCCCCGCGGGCCGCCCCCAACGGGGGTTCCGGCCCACTGGGGGCGTCGGAGCTCACGACCGATGTAGAGCTCATCACCGGGGCTTGACCCGCGCCAGGTTGCTGGCTGGGGAGCTGCGAGGCAGTGGCCGGAGGCGCGCCACCCGCCTGCAGCAGCTCAACCCTCCCCGCCGGCTGTTGTCCTGCTGCCGATAGCGCCTCGAAAGGTACCCCGAAAGGGGCACCTGCCTGACTGGCACGAGCCAAAGACTCCTCCAAGGCCGAAATACGGGCCAGCAAGGTGTCTACAGTAATCACGGGCAAAGAGCCGGCCGGCCCACTTGACCCTTGCATGGGTACAGGTCCCTGCACCCCATGGCCCAGATATGGCCATTGGCCAGGGCCGAAGCCCGGTAGGGCTGGTGAGGAGACCTGCCAAGGCGGGGCACCAGGCCACCCCCCGAGGCTAGAGGGCCCCGGGAGAGGCTGGGGTCCAGCAGTAGTCGGCCCAACAGGTTGGGCGGAAGGAGGAGCGGTGTCCACCGCTCGCGGGCCGCGGGCCGGAGCGCCCTCCGCGCCCGCACTCTGAACGGGCCAAGGAGCCATAGACCCCAAGCCACTAGCCCCGGCCGGGGATGGCAAAGGAGGCTGTTGAGGAGGCGGCACCACGGTCCTCCGACCTGGGTTGCGTCTCCTAACAGCCCGAGCTGAATTCGCGGCAGCCTTCTTTTTGGAAGGCATCTCGAGCAAAAAAGGGAAGCTAGCTAGGCAAAATCGACCCAAAAGGCTTCCCGGTAATACCAACGAGCGACGGAGGCGCAGGGAAAAAACTTCTCCGCTCCGTCGCTGAGGCAAAATGGCAGCGCGGCTGCCTCGTGGCCACCCCTTTTATAAGGGAGCTGGCCACGCCCCTAACTACCCGGATTCTCTGTCCTGTGGGGGGGGCCGCAAAGTGCGCGGCGGCCATTTTGGCGCCGCGCTTGCATTCCGCTCCTATCAGAAAACACAGTTAATATACATAACATCTGCTAAGTGTTAACTTTCTTTTATCATTTTGACACAGTCCACTTGTAAATTGATGCAGAGGGTGAATTTCAAAAGCACAGTGTCTTAATCAGTGGGTTTAAAACTGCCTCCAGATTTGTTGTGTTTGGTGCAAGGGTGGCAGAGACCAGCATTTGTTGGGTCAAACACAAGTGATTCCGCTTTATTGCTTGCACCACTCAGGGCAGAAACAACGACATATTTATACAAGTGAGGCATACAATAATAGATACATTTTGGCAGGCTTAGAACCGATTGGTTAAAACACGGATCAGAAATATACAGACGCTCATTGGAGGAAAACCATGGTTAAACTGTTTACAGGGAAGTAACTGGATGACAGCTATTCAAACTTGGCGCCTTTTTTCAAGACTATGTCAGATTCAAAACACAACAAGAGTAGAGCACAGTGAAATAAGTCATAGCACTTCACACCACTCATAGGCCCTTCCCCTCCCCTCCCCTCCCCTCCCCTCCATCCTCCCCAGAGTTATAGTTCAGCAGACAGGCTATTCCTGAATACTGAAGGTGATTTCAGTACTGTATAACAGGGTCCCTTTGGAGCAAACACTGAATCTTGCCCTATTCTTGTCATTGATCTTTGCTGGTGTGTTGATGACATCAAATCACAATGCTCTGTTACATACCATGCCATTGTTTGGTATTTTTCTAATCTGAAGTTCTTCAAGTTTTATTGGGTGGTTGGGGGTGGGGGAGTTGGTCCAAGTTTCAAGATTGCAAGAAACTGACTCAGGAGAAAACATATAATTCTGAAGGTGTTATCAGAAAGGAAGCATTTTACCCAGCATGTTGAGAAACATTTCCTCATTCTGTCAAAAGAGTGATCAAAAGACAGACTGGCAGATGTTATTTTATTTCCACCTAATAATGTTCAGGGCCTTCACTTCAGGGCCTTCACTGCTCTCCTGCCTGAGTTATATAGAGGGGCCAAAGGCCAGGCGCCTGCACCCCTGGTGGGAAGTGAAAAACAATAGAATAATACTGCACATTCTGGAATACATTTTTGCTGTTATTGAGTTGGTTTGTGTTGTTTCAGAGCAAATGGAAAAATGCATTTGACAAAAGCTTCCTATGAATGTCAGAGTCCGAATTCTGATGGCCAGGGATAGAAATGGGCCATCACATGCTCACTCTCCTAAGACAACTGACTAGCAAAGAACTGACATTAGATCTTACCGATTCTGAATTCCAGTGATTAGGCAACTCTGGGCTCTTGCTTGATAAAGAGACATTACAAGCTTCACAGGAAGGGTCATGATTGTGGTAACTTGTTAAATGTGCTTTAGAAATCCAAAAGTACTTTGCCTTCTGTGTCAGAACTGGGGCTTATAGGTGGGGCAGCTCATGAATGAAGCAGAGGGGTCCTCCTGCTCAAAATCTGGGATGGGGGCTTCTCTGTTCACAAGCTACCTATGATCCTACAGGTTTTTCCACATATTGCCATACCTCTATGAAAGAACACTCTTCTTTAAATTTCCAGAATGATTTTTTTTTAGTTGATTAGATATATTCGTTTCTTTGACACATCTAGAAAATGCACGGGAAAGTGTTGGCCCATACAAACACACATGCACCAGTAGGCCCCTGTCTCACCAAAAGTCCATCCGTCTTGCTCTCTGAAAGATTCTGTTGAATGAATGGGGAACCTGTGGTTTTCTAGCTGTTGCAGGACAGCAACTCACATTATTCCTTCAGTACTTCTGATTAAATCACTGTCATGTTTCTTAAATCTTCATCTACACCTTGGATTACTATATGCAGATTTTATGCAAATCTGTATCATCTTTTGAAGAGGCAATGTACAAGAGGCTTACCTGCCTGCCAGTAAAATGTCTTTCCAGCAATCTTGAGCTATTGACTTCAGCAGCAAAAATCAGACCGTGCAAAAGATTTTGCAAACCTTATATTATTATCTAAACCAAAAACTTGGACTGCCACAAGGAAGTGTATTGTCTCCAACACTGTATAATGCAGGGGTTCTCAACCTTTTAAAGCTGGGGGCCGGTTTATCCCCCCTCAGACTATTTGTGGACTGGACTGGTGGTCCCGCTGCCATCACCACTGGTGGGGGGGGAGTGGTGGTGCCTCAGGGTGGCTCCACCACCATGGCATATATACATGGCATAGCTCATAGCCTCATTGAACCATGCAAGCCCCCTCACCATAGCAAGGCAACAATCCTTGTCTCCTCTGCTTGGCTTGGTGTGTCCCTAACTGTGCTCCATAGCAGGGCGGATGTTGTAAGCCTTCTTACAACATCTGCCCTGCTATGGAGCACAGTTAGGGACACTCCAAGCCAAGCAGAGGAGACAAGGATTGAGGAGGAGGCAAAAACAGCAGCTGGAGTGAGGGAGCGGGGCAGATGGAATTGTGCCGTGGGCCAGATCCAGCTCGTGGGCCATAGGTTGAGGAACCCTGGTATAATATATACATGAACGATAAACTGGTTCCTGATAATACAAAATTATTCATCTATGCAGACACAGCAATGGCTGTACAAGGATCCTATACTGTTTCCTATACTGGTACTAAAATATGACGATTTGTCAGGGGGGAAGACTAAATCATTTTCACAAATATATTTAAATAGCTAAGGATTCCAAGACAGACTAAATAAGCTAATGGTCCTATACTCATTATTACAGCCAATAAATCAAACCCAAATCAGTGGGACTAGTGCAGTAGGCCCTACAAACAGGAGACTGACCCATGCATATAAAGCAGAGGGTGACCAATGGTCTGTTGTATGAAATATCAAAAGAAACATGTCGTGATTTTTTCCTGCTCTGTTAGGAATCCATTTCACAAAAAGTGCAATCATATCCTAGGTTTTAGAAGGTTGGCTAAAGAAAAGAAAGAACAGAAGAGGAAGGCAAAATATTGCAGCTCTTTAAAGATCAAGAGTCCCCTCAACCTAGTGTGAGCCTTTATGGATTAAAATCAAGTTCCTCAGAAATTTTCTCTTTTTCTTTTTCCTCTTTTCTTTTTGGCAATATGCTGAGACTAGCATTGGTTACTTCTTTGGAAACTGGTAAGATTCTAAAAGAAAAGAAAGACATTTAAAAACCATTAGGTTTTTAGAAGGAAAAGAAAAAGGCTTTGAAATGAAAAACATCTAAAACTGAATTTGTGAGGGAATTTGTAGAAGTGGTTTACCATTTTCCTCTTCTGGGGACACCCTGGGAATGTGGAGCCTTCCCAACATAGACTGGCTCTTCTTCTGGGAAGCACAGTGGGGAATTAAACTCCCAACCTCTGGCTCTGCTGACAGATGCCTAAACCTATTCAGCCAGCTGGATAATAATAGTGCAAATAATAATAATTCTGTTCAGATACCTATCAGGAATGTAGGGGGAGGAAAATGCCTCACAAAGGCTATGTTGGGCACCCAGAATATTTCTTTTGGGAACACCCGGCAGGGTGGACCTTCGATCCAGCGTCCTGCTATGCCTTAATGAGCACTCCTCCCCCTAGCCCGATTCGCTGGGGTACAGGGACAGAGTAGCCTTCTGCATATGGCAGGTAATATTAATCCCTTGGCAGAAGCTAGGCTTCTTAGTGCTGAGGTCTATTACACACAGCTTATGATTTGCGACTCCTCCTCCCCTTAACAGACAGAGCAATCCCTCTCACCGACTTCTGGAAGGCTTCCGGTGTTGAAGTGATGAGGACAATTGGAGCCACTTCTGCTCTGCTGGGTTTCCTTCTCCTTCTTTACAAAGGCAGGCAAAACATGACTGGCTTTTGAAGATTTATTGAAGGAAGCACAATACTGGATACAGATCTTAACTTAATCTACACTACATAAAACACAAGCTAATAAAACAAATAAATGAAATTAAATCTTGCTAGCTCCCTAGCAGGTTCAAGCTTGCTGGTTTGGGGCGGTTCTGCCCCTCATGGCTGAGTTTTAGCCCAAAGAGTCATATTGAGGAGCTGTTGGACAAGGGCTCCCGCTGAAATCAAGTTCATGGTGTTGAGAGACAAGGGTTTCACCCTTGTCCCAGAAGTGCTCTATGAGTGCTCAAATGGAATGTGGTGATCTAATGGGAAAGCACCTGTGTTCCCATGAAATTGGGACGTGCTGTCCATGGACAGTTTGCAGGTGCAAGTGCCATCTGTTTGACGTGTGGCTCCCACCTTTGCATTCCCTGGGAAAGTTCTGTTCTGCAGGTATCCTGGCAATTATAATTTGATTGACATGAGTGGAGATGTCGTCTCCCTCGTGGTGTGGTCAGCTGACCTAGCTCTCAATCAGTTCCCTCGTGGGACTGCAGGTGTCTCTTGGAATGTGTCCAGTCCTGGACACTCACTTTTCCCTCCTCCCTTTGGGGAGGCAACTATTCTAGCTATGCATCACTGTCATGTCAGACTAATAGCCTGGCATTCCAATGTGTTTTAAAATGAGAGCTGGCTTTCTAAGCCTAAGAAAACTACAATATGTGTCTTAACACTACATGGATCAAATGTCACCTTAAAATCAAGACAAGGTCGCATGTGGAAACCATGACAATACCTTTATAATATCTGATAGTTAAAAGGTTCTTGTGAATATCAGTACAAATTGCTCCAAGCTACTTTTCTTCTGCTTTTAGGAGAGATCTGTATAAAAGTGTGTCATCAAATATCATGGGATCACTTATTGTGGGTTTGTCTCACTGACACTATACAAGTAAATTTGCCTTCTTTTCTCCTGCTAAAATAGTTTCACAGCATTAACTGCTCCTGTATTCTGATCTATTCATTTGTCTTGTTTTATTGAGTAAGAATTATATATTCTTCCCCATTTTAAAAAAGAAATATTAAAGAAACCAAAATATATTAAAGAGACTAGAAAAATAGATTCAATTCATAAGGGGAGAAAACCTACCCTAATGGGCTGATACTGAAGAAGACTTGCTATTTATTTTTCTTCCGCTGTGTCACTGAGATGAAGCTTTGACAAATCCAGCACTTCAATATGAGCCCATATAAATGACCAAACTGTTCCAGTCCCACCCTGGCATTCTTTGGTCATCTGTGTCATCCTGCCAGCTGGTGAGGAGGATTGTAACATATATCAGGTGCAGATGTGTGGCTAAAACATTCACTTACAGCCTCTGTCTTTGCATGACTGTGATCAATAAGTTCATGTGAGCAAGGGTTTAGACATATTTCAGAATAACATAGTAAAATGGGCTGAACCACTACAAGTATGCTTATGCCTATGTTGTGGAGGGGGAGATGAGAATCATATTTGCAATTATTCTCCATCTTAAAATATTCCATTTAGTAGTATATTAAGGTTTAGAAGTGAAGAATTGATGAAGAGTTCACAAATCTGGAAGGAGCAAGAGGGAGTGGACAAACAGTCCAAGACGAACACTGAATAGTTGAGGTGTGTGGTGAATTGGTGTATGAAGAGTACTAGATAACTGTGCCCCTCAGTTGTAAATGGGAAAATGTCCCTTGTCATATATGATGTGAGTACCATGGGTGTTTCCTTCAGAAATTTGGAAAAGAAGTGGAATATGAAATGAGTCACAAAATAAATGTCATTTCATGTCATTTCCTTTTCTTTTAATTTACTGTATTGTATTGTATTTCAGTTGGTACCATCAATGGATTGCATGAGGCATGCCAAATGGAGTCTCAGAGACAATTTTTCCTTCCAGCCCACCTTTTAAATTTCAAATTATGAAACAACATCTTTTGGAAAACATGCACACAACCTATTTATATAGCTTTTGGTCTGGGATAGCTTTTCTTCCTCAGGTTGCCTACCCCCAAAGAAAGAGTGGCATGGCAACATTAGTCTACCTGAGAGTTTAAAGGATGTACATGTTCCTCCATTGTATGTGTTACACTCACACTTTTATTTCTCCACTTCATTGAGTCCAAAACAGCCCTTCAAATTATTTTGAAAAAGGAGTACAGTGACATCTCAGAAATCCTTGATTCTGCCATTCCTTTGCAACAATAGTGTAAGTCATGTGAACAACATGTGGGATCTTCTAACACTAGGTAAGTCTACATGATGGAACCTGCTGTTGGAATTTGTATATAGTGTACATATACCTAAACCTTAATTTTCATATGCCAGGAAATGCAATTGTTCAAAATAGTCCAGGTTTATTAATATGGGATATTGTGCTTTTCTAGCCAGATAATAGCCCAATGTTTTTTTTATTTTATTTATTTATTGTTAAATTTTTATACTGCCCACTCAGCCAAAGCTGACTCTGGGCGGTTCACAACAGTGGGTAAAAACAGATAAAAACAAATAAAACAGATAAAAACCAGCAATAAGAACCCACCCCTAAAAAGAGAGGGGTGCAGGAACTGAAGAAACTGTGGGGCAGGCATCCTCCCCTATATTAACCACCCAACAGAAGCCACCCCTCCACCTGCACCCCAAACTTGGCCCGCAATATTGAGCCCATATTGCCAGCAGGAAAAAAGTGTGTTGACCACACCAATCAAGATGGTCCACAGTATACCCTCTTGTGCGCACTACTGTAGATAAAGAGACATCAAGTAGTGGAAAATATTAGTAGCTGACTCCTTTTTAAAAAAATCAATTAGCCACGTCTCACTCAAACACAAAGCAATTGTCATGGTTGTTTGCCATGAGTGTGTTTGGGTGAGATGGAGTAACTGATGAAAAAAGGGAATCAGCTTCTGGGATTTTCCCTTGCTTGGTGTCTTTTTGTGAAAGTTGGTGAGCATTTGTAAACCATCTTGACCACTGTCACTGGTAATGTCTACATTCTAGGCAACCCTTTACTATGTAACGTTTGGCACACTTTTCCCTGCTGGCAATACAGACAAGATATTGCATGGCAGTATCAAGCCATTTTCTGATGTTTTGAATCATGGCTATAGAAGCACAATCTTCCACTTTTATAAAACAGATTCCCCCCCCCCCATTGAATACTTAAACTGTACATAAGACACTATCTGCATTAAGGGGGTAAAACACTTAACATTTTTCAGCATTGGTTTCAATGCTTTTATAAGAGGGAAACATTCCTTACTAAAAACACTGTTAGAAACTGAGAGAAAGCTTCTTTGCTCATATAAACAAACACATTTGCCTTTTTCTGCTGAGGTCTGTAGTTTTTAACATAATCTCATTGATTGGTTTAGAAATCAATACCCATACATAACACATATAGAAAAGGTACGTTGTTAATTTTTACATTTTTCTTTCCTGTATATTGAATTGTAAAATCCAATGGTAGGGGCAATAAAAGAATGCTAGATAATGCTTTAAACATAGTTAATATATTCTTAACAGACTGGCCAAATACAGATTTAGCTATCCTGCAGAGACACTCACAATCTAAAGGTATACCCATAATGGCATACATTTGTCTGGTAGATACTCTACATCAAGTAATTCTTCCAATGTTTCTGTCTCCATCTCAGATCAAATGAGTTATGAAGCACTCTGAAGCTTTTAGAATACAGAAAAAAATGAAGTCTGTTATCCAAATTTGCTGATATATGTGTATTCCTCTTCATGAACTTCTGTGAAATGTGGATTTTGACCAGGTTGTTGTTTTGACCAGGTATGAATAAGGGTACAACACATGAGCAGGCAAGGGCTGATGTTTTATTTTCAAGCATCGACTTTTCCATCTCTCATGTAAGCGTCTGCAGTCTTCTTTTTAAACAGCAACTGTTTAAAATCCTTCACTTAGGAAACAATTTTATCTGGATGGAATTTTGCAAATCCCTGAGAAAAAGAACTATAGTGACAATCTTTGCTTGACCATTCTGCAATGCCAAAAGCAGGCTAAAATCATGTGCTTGGGACAAATGATGGAAACTGAGGGTTGCAAAAGGACAGTATGGGGAACTTGAATGTACTGTATATACATATACATGTATTCTGCATATGTTATAGCCATTCTTCATTTCCAGCATTGGTAACCAAACTAGCTGAGACAGTTAAAACATTGTTAGAGGGGGTGATCCCACAATAAGTGAAAGACCACTTGTTTATTCTAACTAGGACTGTCTCGATACACACACTTGTGAAATTATATATGCTTTTATAATTGATCAATGGAAGATAATAAGCTTTTTCTTATGTCTGATTGTCCAGGAATTTTCTTCTGAAATATTTGTATACCTCAAGGGAAATATTGTAATAACAGATATCTTAATTTTGAGACTTTCTCTGAACAGACCCAACAACAAATATACAAGAATGCTAGGAAAGAAACTAGTCACCTGTGTAATTAGAAAAAAAGGTTAATCTTAGTAAAGTCAGGCAAAAGAAAACAATCTTCTTTGTCATGGGTCTCCAGCACTGTCCTAAAAGCATATTTTCTACAAGAGTTTGGGGTCCTCAGTTCTGATTTTGATTAGGTGGGTGGGGCTTGTTTTATTGTCTTAATGGTTTTTGTTATTTTTTTTAATTGTGTAAGCCACCCAGAGTGGGAGTCCATCCCAGATGGGCAGGGTATAAGCTCAATAAATAAATATAGATATATTGCTGTTGTTGTTGTTCAGCTGCACAGTCAAGTCCAACCCTATGCCATCCCATTGGTCACATCATGCTAGGCTTCTCTGTCATCCATCATTCTTTGGAGACCACCCAGATACACACCCACCCATCAACAATGCTGTCTAGCAATCTCATCCTTTGCCACCCCTTCTCCTTTTGCCTTCAATCCTTCCCAGCATCAGAAGCCTACTCCAGTGAATCCCTTTTCTCTCATTTGATGACCAAAGTATTTCAGCTTCTACTTTATCATCTGTCCTTTCAAGGAGCAGTCAGGGTTGATTTTCTTTAGGGTTGACTGGCCTAATCTCTTTGCACTCCAGGGGACTTTTAAAAGTCTCCAGCACAACAGTTCGAAGGCATTGATTCTTCTGTGGTCAGCCTTCCTTATCATCACATAGAATGTCTGGTTCTGAAGGGCAATACAAAATTCTTCATCTATGCGGATGACACAGTAATGGCTGTACAAGGATCAAGTTTTGATGAGATAGCTGGAAAACTTACTAGAGCACTTGAAGAATTAGGACAGTATTACAATATCAAATATTTGAAGCCTAATCCAAGCAAGACTCAAGTGTGTGCTTTCCACCTTAAAAAGTGAGAGGCAAGTGTTGAGTTAGATGTCATGTGGCAAAGGAATCGACTACAGAATTTTTCAGCACCAAAATACCTCAGTGTGACACTTGACAGGACACTCTCTTTTAAGCAGCACTGCCTGAATACCAAAGTAAAAGTTAGTACAAGGAAGAACATCATCAGGAAACTCACAAACTATACATGGGAAATTCAGACATCCACCCTGCATACATTAGCTTTGTCCTGAGTGTCTCTGTGGCAGAGTATGCTGCTCCATTATGGAGCACATCCACACACGTGAAACATGTTGACATTGCAAGCGCGGCGCCAAAATGGCCTCCGCGCTCTTTGCGCCCCCCCCCCATCGGACGAAGGCATCCGGGTAGTTAGGGGGCGTGGCCAGCACCCTGATAAAAGGGGTGGCCACGAGGCAACCGAGCTGCCATTTTGCGAAGCGACGGAGCGGAGAAGTTTTTCTTTCCCTTACCTCCGTCGCTCTTGCCTTTCACCGGGAAGCCTCTTTGGAAACGATTTTTCTTCATCTTTATTGGCTTCCCAGCAGATAGCAGCTATGCCCTCTAAGAAGAAGGCAACTGCGAACGCGGTTCGCTCTGCTCGGAGGCGCCAGCCGGGTCGGAGGACCGCGACTGCGCCTCCCCTGCAGCCTCCCTTGCCAGGGCCCACCGGGACCGGTGGGATGGGGTTGATACCCCCTTGGCCTGAGGCGGGCCGTCCGCATACCGGCCCGGCAGGGGCCGCGGCCCCCGGCCCGCAAGCAGTGGCCACTGCCCCTGGCATGGCCCATTCTGTGGGGCCTTCCCCTCTTGGGGCGCAGCTTCCCGTGGGGGGTTTCAGCCATGGGGGTGGTTGGGTTCCCTCCCCTGGCAGGGCGTCCCCCGGCCCCGCAGGGGCCGGGCCTCGGCTCGTGGCCGCATCCGGGCCCCGGGGTCCAGGGACCTGGACCGGCGCCTGCAACCTGTGGGCCGGCCGGCTCTTTGCCCCCCATGGGGTTAGGGGGCTATGTCAATGTGGAGGCCCTTCTGGCCCATGTTGCGGCCCTCGAGGCATCCCTTGCGAGGGCCAACCACACTGGGGTGCCTTTTGGTGCGCAGGTTGATGCTTCGTCTGCCGGGCAGCGGCAGATGGTGGGACGGGTCGAGCTGCCCGAGGCCCGTGGGCCGGCGTCGGCCACTGCCTCGCAGCTCCCAGCTCAACAGGCTGGTGCTGATCAGGCCCCATCGACGAGCTCAATCGCGGTCGTGAGCTCCGACGCCCCCAGTGGGCCGGAACCCCCGGTGGGGGTGGCCCATGGGGGTGCAGCATGTGAGTATGCGGTTCAATCTAGTGCACCCACACACCTGGCTACATCGGGGGGAGTATTTCAGTGGCCGTGGCCTCGCACGGGTGGCGCGACGGTTCAGTCGCCGACGGCCCACCCGGCGACTTCACCTCCCACCCAGGCCCCTGTTTGGGGTGGTGCCTCCTACTCAGTTGGGAACGTGTCAGGGGTGACAGGGTTGGTTCAGGCTCCTTTTACAATGCCCGCAGTTCCCACCGTGCCGGTGTCGGCATTGCCGACAGCGGGGTATTCATTGCCCCTCGGGGATCATCTGGCCCAGTCTACCAAAGAAAAGATCTGGCGCGGGGAGTATGTGGACATCTTCTCCCTTCTTAACAGAGAGCCCACCAAGGAGGAGAGGGAGGGGCAGGATGAGAAGGATAAGGAACAGGCACGTCGTCGTAAGCTGCCACGCACGTGGGCCAACTGGTTGCCGGCGTACCTCATATACATGGCGGTTTATCTCAGGGCCAGGCCGGATCTGGCAATCCCGATGGTCCAGTATTTGGACAATGTCTACCGGGCGATGGTTGACTTCCCGGGCCCGTCGTGGTTGGCTTACGACGAAGAATTCCGTATGCGAATTCCCCTGCACCCAGAGATGAGGTGGGACGAGCCCTGCCAGAGGCTGTGGCTTCTGTACATGACTCCCACGCGCCCGGCGCCTGGGGAAAGATACCATTGTGGACATGCAGTCCAGCGAGCGGCCCCAGCACAGACTCCCCGCCAGGTGGCGGGGCAGGGGGTTCCAGCCCGCCTGCTGTGCTGGACTTTCTCGTCCAATGGTTCCTGCAATAGGAAGAATTGCCAGTACAGGCATGAGTGTCCCTCTTGTGCGGGTCCCCATGCTGCCTCCGCCTGCCCCAGGCCTGGAGGGATGCGGGGCAGAGGTAGGGGTGGACAAGGGGCTGGCAAGACTGCCGCAGAGGGAGCTGGTCCATCGAAAGGCCCCCTCCCCAATTAATGTGGACATGTTGGAGCGTTGGCTCGCATTGTACCCAAGGAAGGCAGACGTGGTTTACCTGCTTCAGGGTTTTAGGCTGGGGTTTCGTATTCCTTTCATGGGAGATAGGTCCCCCCAAGATGCACCCAACCTTTTGTCCCTTAGGGGAAGGGAGGAGGTGGCTGCTGCCAGCATTACTAAGGAGGTTGATGCAGGCAGGGTCGCTGGCCCTTTCCCTGCACCCCCGTTTCCCAACCTTAAAGTGTCCCCCTTGGGCTTAGTGCCCAAGAAGTCACCGGGCGAGTTCCGCCTGATTCATCACTTGTCTTACCCAGCCGGCCGATCGGTCAATGATGCTATACCTGATGACCTTTGCTCGGTCAGGTATACATCCTTTGACCAAGCGCTGCGCATGGTGCGCTCATGTGGCCCGGGGGCGTTGCTAGCTAAGTGCGACATTAAGTCTGCCTTTCGTCTCCTGCCGGTCCATCCGGGTGACTTTGAGTTGCTGGGTTTCAAGTTCCGGGGTGAATATTATTTCGATAAGGCCATGCCTTTTGGCTGTTCCATATCATGCTCGGCCTTCAAGCATTTCAGCACCTTCCTACAGTGGGCCTTTGTCCGCAGGTCAGGGTCTCGGTCTGTAGCCCATTACCTCGATGATTTTTTATTCGGGGGTGAACGGGGCTGGGACACGTGCACACGTCTCCTCAACACATTTCAGACGCTAATGGAGGAACTTGGTGTCCCTTTAGCGCCCGAAAAGACCGAGGGCCCATCTACTCAGCTAGTCTTCTTGGGGGTGGAGATTGACACGGTAGCGCAGGCTTCTAGGTTACCGAGGGATAAGGTGTCGAGGATAGTGGCCCTCATCTCGGACTTGCTTGCTAAACGCAAGGCATCTCTGCGGGAACTGCAGGTACTACATGGTCACCTCAATTTTGCTTGCAGGGTGGTCGCACCGGGCAGGGCATTTGCTCGGCGCTTGTGCGACGCCATGACAGGCTTATCCAGGCCCCACCATAGGGTGAGACTGACCCGGGGTATCAGGGCAGATACGCTTATCTGGCTCCAGTTCCTGAGGGAGTTCAATGGGGTGTCATTTTGGAGGTCCGACCTCCTGGCTTCCCCTCGTTTCCAGATACAGTCCGATGCCTCTGGATCCCTGGATTATGGGATGTACTTCAACGGGAAGTGGGCCGCCAGCCTGGTCAGGCACAGGTCGCATGCGTGATCTCACGTATCTGGAATTTTTTCCCATCCTGGGGGCTTTGATGCTATGGGGTGACGAGTGGGCCAACTCGGTGGTTCATTTCTGGTGTGACAATGTGGCAGTGGTCCACATTGTCAACTCCCAGACTTCTAAATCACCCAGGGTCATGGACCTGGTGCGCCAGTTTGTATTGCGCAGCCTGCGCCTCAATGTACTGTTCAGGGCCAGGCATGTCCCGGGTGTCAATAATGATATCGCTGACACTTTGTCCCGCCTGCAGATCTCCCGGTTCCGCGCCTTGGCCCCGGATGTGGAGGAATTTCCCTCGCCACTCCCGGACGAGATATGGACCCTTGGCAAGGAGAGGTGGACCGGGTGATCGGCATGTCGCTAGCGCCACGCACGCGTAAGGCATATCACCACGCATTCATTTCTTTCCAGGCATTCTGTGCCCAATTTCGGCTTCCAGGCACCTGGCCGATCCCAGTGGCCCACATCCTGCCCAGGGCCTCGCACCTCGCACCATAGCATCCAGGCTGTCAGCGCTGGCTTTTATGGCCAAAGTAGGAGGTCATGCGGACAGTACCGCTGACTTCCGTGTGAGACACGTTTTGGAGGGGTGGGTGCGGGAGCATGGGCGTAGCCCGGATGACCGCCACCCAATTTCCCCAGGGGTTCTTACCCAACTGGCGCGGGGCTGGCATGACCTATGCTTGATAGGTATGAGGCTGCCCTGTTTCATGCGGCTACAACGGTGGCCTTTTTTGGAGCGCTCCGCATCAGCGAGCTTGTGATGCTGTCTAAGGCGGATGCTAGTCGTAGGGCACTGGAACTCGAAGATGTCTATGTTGGCTATGATTGGGCTCAGTTGAGGATACGTTCCTCTAAAACGGATCAGCATGGCGTAGGCAGTGGAGTTAGACTGCTACGGTGTTCTTTGGCAGACATCTGTCCGGTTGGTGCCCTACAGGAGTTCCTGGCACTGCGTGGCACGCACCATGGCCCGTTTTTCTGTCACCAAGATGGGTCTCCCCTGACTAAATTTCAATTTTGGAAGGTGACCGGCAAAGCGCTGGCCAGTGTTGGCCTCCCAGGGGCCCGTTACGGCACCCATTCATTCAGGATAGGGGCGGCTTCCACTGCGGCTGCTTTTGGGTACTCCGGGGCTGAAATACGCCGCATGGGGAGGTGGGGATCGCAATGTTTTCAGTTTTATGTCCGCCCTCTTTCACAGTGAGTACCAGTTGCATCACCGCACCTTTTCTCTTCCCCTTGTTTTTCCTTGACAGACCCTGGGTGTCGTATTACACCGGTGACAGTATGGCTGGTGGGCCATAGCTACGTGCACAGGGCAGCGTGTTACGCTGCGGCGACAGAGTGGGGACCCCGACTGGGACTGGGTGCATACGCAAGTCTCACATGGTATGGTAAGCCCGGGATGTTATGGCGGGAACTGTTGCCGTTCCTTTTCTCGGGCCGGAATGCTGACCCGCCTGACATTCTGATCATACACCTTGGGGGCAAGGATTTAGGTCGGGTCACCGGCCTATCGCTGAAGCATGCGATTTGTGGCGACCTCGCCTACCTACATTACGTGTGGCCTGCCACAACCCTCGTTTGGTCAGACATGGTACCGCGGCACTCTTATAGGGGAGGGTTCGACCTCCAGGCCCTTGACCGTGCTAGACGCATGGTAAATAGGGCTGTTGCCCGGTTCCTTGTTGACAGGGGTTGGGGGTGGGTCAGTCGTCACCCCGCCATTAGTCTGCAAAATTATGAACTTTTCGCAGTGGATGGGGCCCATCTGTCGCGAGGAGGTATGGACCTCCTGTTAGGTGATTGGCGAGCAGTCCTGTTGACCGAGCTGACGGTCTGGGGGGGGGCGTCGAGCCTTCATTGAAGCCTCTCCGTGTGGCGGGTAGCACTGGTAAGGTAAACATTTATGACCCACAGGTATCCGGCAGGTTCGCAATTGACTGGACAACACTAGACAGGCATAAGTTGGTTAATCGTTGTCCGGTCAACGACGAACCAGGCGACGGGGTGATGGCTACAGCTAGACAGCATGCATCACCCCGTGATTTTACGGATACGCGTCAGAGGGTGGGGTCATTAGTTAGATATTGACTACGGTCAACAATTTGTTTGTTGTCAACAAACAAATTGATACAAATAGATACATTGTAACAATTGCCGTCGGCAATTTTGGGTGGTACCTTACCAGTGTTACTTCGGCCTGCTTGCCTTAAGAATTATAATTGGTCAATTACCAATAGAAATTTATAATTCGGACTAGGGCATGAATCAATAAATGTGGCCCAATGCCGTTATCCACTTTCATCAGCGTCTGAGTCCTTTATTGGGGGGTGCGCCTGCAATGCTGTTAAAGCCATGTGTAAAGTGACATGATGATTCAAACCTACACCAGCTGAGGAAATATATACTCTTGTTGGTATCGCTCCACCTAAGATAAGGAGAGAAGTGGCAGCGGACACTGAGACAACTTAACAAGAGCATGACCCTCGACATCTCCTGAATTGATATGTTCCTCATGTCTTCTAGTTCACATCTAGGATGAGTTTTATGGAAAGAACAAACATTCTTGAGGGTACACAAGAGCAAAACCAAATTAGAAGATGAAGGAAGGTAAATATGTAAATTTCTTCAGGAAAAGATGGGTAAAAATATTGTGCACACACTATCACTTTGTTGTGTCCTAAAGCCTGTGCCTTTAAACAATGTACCTATCCATGTGTATCCAATGTAACCTTTTCTATGTGCAACATTGTAACCTCCAGCTGCATCACTGTAACCTTAATAGGACGCGAGCTAGTGACCACTAGATGGCAATAGCGAGCGTCCAAGCTCATTGGTCCAAGACTCACCTTGAACAACAGCGCGGGAAGATTCCCGCCACTACCTTCACCTGGACAAGAAGGGGGTGACCTGCAATGACGTCACGCAGCCTGTAGCCAATAGGCTATCAAGGAGCCACATTCAAATGTATAGCCACTGTATATATTGAGCTGTTCGTCCGCCATTACCACATGTTCCCTCTGACCAGCATGTAATAAAGTTGTGTTAAGCCAGCTCTTCGGCTGTCCTGGTGTCTTTGGTCCCATACACTAAATTGGCGACGAAGGTGGGATCATGGCTGCCCACGGGACCAAGACATATGCTGGTTTCGACATCAAGAAACCGCAAGATTGGGAACTCTTCGAAATGGACTTTCAAGGTGCGCTGGTGGAGTTCGAGGTGACGGACGAGGCAAAGAAGAGAGCCATCCTCACCAGAATGCTTGGGCACGACGGAAAGAGGGTACTGATTGACCTCATCGCACCCAAAAAGGCGGCTGAATTCAAGGCAAAAGAGCTCCTGACGGTGCTGAGAGACCATTTCCGGCCCTCGGTAGCGATGTTTCCCGCTCGGAGCGCGTTTTGGAGGTGAGTCCAAGCGCCTGATGAGTCGGTCGCCGTTTTTGTAGCGGCCCTGCGCCTGGCTGCCGGCCCGTGCAAATGGGAGAATTTGGAAGTCACCCTCAGGGACTGCGTGCTATGCGGCCTGAAGGACGCCGAGATTCAGCGCACGCTAATGAATCAGGAGCCGCCCCCCACGTTGCAGGAGGTCCTGAAAGCAGCACAGGCCGCAGAAGCCACGAAGGCAGGGGTGCAAGAGCTCCAGGACTGGCGGCCAAAGGCCGACAAAGCAGAGAGTTCGGTGCACGCAGCCCGGCGAATTTCGAAATCATCCGCCGAAAGCAGCGACGACGAGGACGTCCGGAGGGTCCGAAAGGAGGGCCGGCGTTGCGACGGCTGCGGGGCGGCTCACGACTATGCCAGGTGCCCGTTCAGAAAGGCCAAGTGCCACAACTGCGGGCGACGCGGGCACATAGCCAAAGTCTGCAGACAACGGCGCAAGGACCGGAGGAGCTCGCCCGACCGCCCAGCGAGGGACCGGAGGAGCTCGCCCGACCGCCCAACGAGGCCGGACCGCTCGACGAGACTAAAGGATGGCGCCCGGCCCACGAGGAAGCAGGACGGCGTGGGCCGCATCTCCGACGACAGCGACGACGACACCCCGGTTTTCAGCGTGTCCATGGGACACCCCCGTTACTTTGTTGAGGTACTGGTGCAAGGGGCCCCTGTTAGGATGGAGATTGACTCTGGCTCCTCTTACTCCATTATTTCCCAGAGGGAGTTTTTGAGAATTGCCCCCCGCGTACGGCCCAAGCTCAAAGCGTTGAGGTCCACGCTTCGGGACGTGCAAGGGAACAGTATCCCGGTGTTGGGGGTTGGGAATTTCCAGGTTCAGTACAAGCGGCACACCGCGGAACTCCCCCTAGTCGTTCTTAAGGGAGGTAATTGCAGCCTCCTCGGGACTCAATGGTTTCAGCCCCTGGGTCTGTTCATTGGGGGGGTGCACGCCGTTGGGTCTGACCCGATACAGGAGGTGTGCGACGCGCACCCCGAAGTCTTCAAGAAGGGACTTGGGAAATTCAATGGACCCCCAGTAACGTTCGACCTGGACCCGGAGGTCCGCCCAATCAGACTTAAACCGCGCAGTGTGCCCTTTGCACTCAAGGACAAAATAGAGGCAGAACTGGACAAATTAGTGGGCCAGGGGATTCTTGTTCCTGTTGATTCCGCGGAGTGGGAAACTCCAATTGTCACAGCATTGAAGGCCAATGGGGAGGTTCGCATTTGCGCCGATTATAAGTGCACCATTAATAAGGCAATCCGCCCTAATGCGTACCCGGTGCCGGTGGTCAGCCATTTGCTAGCCAGGTTACATGGGGGGAAGTGTTTCGCTAAGCTCGACCTGGCACAGGCCTATCAGCAACTCATGGGAACCCCTGCCGCAGCTGCTGCACAGACCATAATCACGCATAAGGGGGCGTTCCAGGTGACGCGCCTCCAATTCGGCATGAACTCGGCGCCTGGAATTTTCCAGTCGCTCATGGAACGCCTCCTCAAAGGGCTGGACGGCGTTTTACCATATTTTGATGACGTATTGATAACGGGGGGAGTGAGGTTGAGTTGGCTAAAAGGCTAGACAAGGTCCTGGCGGCGTTCAAATGGGCGGGGTTGAGGTTGCGAAAAGACAAATGCGTCTTCTTCGCGAAGGAGGTTGAGTTCTTAGGGTTCCGAGTAACGCCTGAGGGGATCAAACCGTCCAAATCCAAGGTGGCCGCCATCAAGAAGGCCCCTCGCCCCACATCCAAGCCTGAGTTGCAGTCGTTCCTAGGGCTCTTAAATTTCTACCACTCCTTCCTTCCACGGAAGGCGGTGGTGGCTGAGCCGCTTCACAAGTTGCTCAAGAAAGATGCGGCATGGATGTGGGGCGATGACCAGGAGAGGGCATTCACGGAACTGAAACAACTCCTGGTGTCTGACGCCATTCTGACCCATTTCGACCCCAAACGGCCGGTGGTACTGGTCTGTGATGCATCCTCGGTGGGGGTGGGGGCAGTGTTATGCCATGTGTTGGAAAACGGGAGGGAGGCCCCAATAGCATTTTACTCCAGGTCCCTGTCCCAAGCGGAGAGAAACTACGCCCAGACAGACAGGGAGGCGCTGTCGATAGTTGCGGGGACCAAAAAATTTCACGATTTTCTGTATGGCCGCCCCTTCACCATCGTGACCGACCACAAGCCCCTACTAGGCATTTTTACCGCAGACAAGCCCACGCCACAGATCCTGTCCCCGAGAATGCTTAGGTGGGCCATTTTTCTCAACGCCTACCAGCACGCGTTGGTGTACCGGCCCGGGAAAGAGATCAGCCATGTGGACACCCTGTCGAGGTCCCCCCTCCCCCTGACGCCCAGCCAGGTGAGCAAGGGGGAGCGGGACCATCAGGTTCTCATGATAGAGGTACTGGATTCGCCCCCCGTAGTGCCCGCCGACATTGCCACAGCGACAAGGAAGGACAAGACGTTGGCGGCGGTTTGCTCCTGGGTACAGAAGGGGTGGCCGGCGTCTTCCCCAGCAGAGGAATTCGCCCCGTTTTTTAGGAAGAAGCTGGAACTGTCCCTAGAGAGGGGGTGCCTCTTGTGGGGGCAGCGGGTGGTGGTCCCCACTTCCCATCGACCGCGGGTGCTTAAACTGCTGCACGTCAGCCACCCCCGAATTGTGCGCTCCAAAGCACTGGCCCGAAGTTACTTCTGGTGGCCCCAGTTAGACGCCGACATCGAGCACATGGTCGGCACTTGCGAGAGCTGCCAATGCTCCAGACCGGAGGAGGCCCGCCTTCCCCACAGGGAATGGGACGCGGCTAAGGGGCCGTGGTCCCGGGTGCACATAGATTTCGCGGGCCCGTTCCAAGGAACCCTGTTTTTCCTTGTTGTGGACGCTTTCTCCAAGTGGTTGGAGGTCATCCCAGTCACGAGCACCTCCTCGGCCGCGACAATTAAGCATTTGCGGAGGATTTTTTCCACGTTCGGCATACCCGACACTCTAATTAGCGATAACGTAGTTGCTTCACGTCCGCTGAGTTCAGGGCGTTCACAGAGATCAACGCCATCCGGCATATCACCTCCGCCCCTTTCCATCCAGCCACCAATGGCCAAGTGGAGCGCCTCGTACGCACCACGAAGGACGCGCTGCGGCGCATGGGCCCCGGGGACCTCAACCTGCAAGTGTGTCAGTTTCTGCTAGGGTACAGGGTGACCCCGGTAGCGTCAGGCTACTCCCCTGCGGAGCTTTTAATGCGCAGGAAGCTGACCACCATACTCACTAGACTAGATCCCACGAGAGTTGAGGACAAGGGGAGGAACATAGGGTTGGAAGCCACCAAGAGTTTCAGCGTGGGTGCCCCGGTACATTGCAGGAACTACGCCAGCGCGGGGCCAGCCTGGGTGCCCGGGGTGGTTGTGGAACAGACCGGTCCCGTATCGTACCGCGTGGAGACCAACACAGGTCTACTGTGGCGGCGGCACGCGGACCAGCTCCGGAGCCGGGTCCCAGGAAATCAGGGCGCCGGAAACACGGATATAAATTCAGCGTTAGGGTTCTCCCCCACCCGTTTAGCCCAAGGGGGAGGAGAGGGGGGTCCAGAGTCCCCACCAAGGGGGGAGGGGAAGGAATTCATCTTCATAGATATCCCGCGGGATCCCCCAACAGAGTTTAATTTTGATTTCCAGAACCGGGGGGGGGGGGGTTCGGAGTGGTCCCCCACCCATCCAAGTGAGAAGAGGGGTTTTACGTTAGCCCCTGGTGCCCCCGGTTCAACCACAACGGAATCCACCCTTTCCCCTAAAGCTGCAAAACCGCAGCAAGCCTCTAACAAGTCTCCCTCTCCCATTACAGGACAAGGGTCCAGGGAACAAGGAAGCGGGAGCGGCCCCAGGGTGGGCCAACCCACATCGCGGCCCAAACGTGAGTGCAATAAACCATCTTGGCTAAGAGACTTCGTCTCATCCTAGGGGGGAGGGGTGTTGTGTCCTAAAGCCTGTGCCTTTAAACAATGTACCTATCCATGTGTATCCAATGTAACCTTTTCTATGTGCAACATTGTAACCTCCAGCTGCATCACTGTAACCTTAATAGGACGTGATCTAGTGACCACTAGATGGCAATAGCGAGCGTCCAAGCTCATTGGTCCAAGACTCACCTTGAACAACAGCGCGGGAAGATTCCCGCCACTACCTTCACCTGGACAAGAAGGGCGTGACCTGCAATGACGTCACACAGCCTGTAGCCAATAGGCTATCAAGGAGCCACATTCAAATGTATAGCCACTGTATATATTGAGCTGTTCGTCCGCCATTACCACATGTTCCCTCTGACCAGCATGTAATAAAGTTGTGTTAAGCCAGCTCTTCGGCTGTCCTGGTGTCTTTGGTCCCATACACTAAACACTTTAAGCCTTACTTCGTTCGTGCTTCACAGCACAGGCAATTAGCAATCAAGGCCAAACTACTGTGTATAAAATGATTACACTGTATACCAGTCATTTGAGTTTTGGGTTTTGCATTTTGGACTTCTGTATGAGTCTGAAGCTCTGCTACAAAGAACTGAAACTCCATGCCATATCTCTCTGCCTGATACTGCAGAACTGGACCTGCAACATTGCCTCACACTGAAGTTCCTAGGGAACTTCACAGCCCCAAAAGAGAGGGACTAAGAAGTTTTTTGTAAGTTTAAACCACATGTTTCTAGTGCCCAATCCTGTGCAATGTTATGAAATGTGATTTGCCCCGTGCAACTGGAATTTGAACATCATATACTGTAATTTTAATGGAGATGTTGGAAACATTCAACAATGAACAAAAGCCACCAAAAATGAAGACAAACGTTTGGATATTCATCAGATGCTCTACATCTCCCACTCTTACTTGATGCATTAGTGAATCTGGGTAGGCAAAATATTTAATTGCTTGTTTCTCTTATGGCAGACAAATGCTTTCCTGGCTGTTGTGAAACTGAAGGCAACTTCTGGTACTTTTCATTTAGTACAAAATCAAAAATACAGGATGCTTCTCAGAGATTCAAACAGGTTACTATAAAAAGTAAGCTGTCAGACATGTACCAGGGAGACAAAATGAGTTGTAAGAAATATCATGTGGCTATAGCCTAAAGACTAACCAGTACTAGATGTTTCAGAAATGTCACAATGCCAACAAAAAGCCATTTATGCAAAGCATCTTTTGTATCATGGAGTTGTTCTGTGTCAGGGAATAATGCTATATAAACCAACAATAACTAGACACTTGTCCACATCTGATTATATAACAGGAGTGGGCAACCTATTTGTTCCTGAGAGCTGAGTGCCAGTGGGCGCAGATGGAGATGGAAGTTGGCAGAGCTGGACCAGATGGTAGGGATGGATAGCAATGGTATCCCCTAAATCCCTTCAAACACAGACACATGATTTCCCCTCTTTCTTAAACTCCTCTCTCTCTCACTC
Source organism: Bradypodion pumilum (assembly GCA_035047305.1). NCBI lineage: Eukaryota > Metazoa > Chordata > Lepidosauria > Squamata > Chamaeleonidae > Bradypodion > Bradypodion pumilum. Next base: position 172,334,244 of record JAWDJD010000001.1, on the reverse strand, counting down.
ACTCATTCATTCACTCACACACACACACACACAAACACACTCAATCAATCATGGGGAGGACTGGTACCCTCAGAGAAAAGCATATTTCCACACCTCCTAGACATCGCTTGGGCTCAAATCCAACTTCTATTCCCAACTAGAGTACAGCACTGAGTCAGTGGAGTAGAATACAACCCTGAGTTGGGTTCGCCTGATTGGGCGGCATAGAAATTTGAATTATAAATATAAATAAATAAAATTTGCCTGTTCTTGCCTGAAAGCTAGCAGAAAGTGGCATATGGCAGGTGCAGTATAATATGGAGAAGATGGTGCATAAAAGAAATCACATATATAGGATAAACTTTAAAAGTCTTGAGAAAGAGCTTGTACACAATCTTGGGCAAAAAATTGCACAAAAGGAAGAAACTCTCTGGAAGTGAAGTCATTTTTACAGCAGAATCCTTTCCTGTCAACTCCTCTGTCCACATGTGTTGGTGATAACCAACTGCTACATATTTACCAGAAGACAATATATATGAACTACATTGAATGTGGCAATGATCTGGATGTGTCTATCGAGGCTAGATCCACATATGATGGATACTTTGTGGAAGAGTGGTTCAAGTCATGGATCTTTTTTGTTACTGATTCTGAACAGAGTTGCACTCTTCCTGAAGGAACAAAATTGTAATATGGGGTATTACTGGGTCCTTTGTTTTAATCAGGGGTTTTGGAAGTCACTGTGGGAAGAACTTTCATCATTGGTTCCAACCGGTATATCTACTATACTTTTCCCAAATCTGGGCACCTCGCCTTGCTAAATCTCTCATCTATATTACTGTAATGCAATACAGCTCTTCAAAAAATATAAATCTCCTGTTTATGTGGAATATTGTGCTTAAATGATGGCAACACCAATGCCAGCAGTCAAAATGGTCTACATTATATCTTCTTGAACTACATTATACCATTCACAAAGAGACACAAAGCAAGGAAAATACCAGATGCTTACTCTTTCCTCCATCAATTAACTTTTCTACCTGAATACAAAGTGATTGCCATGTCTTTCTTTGACGAGTGAATGGTAATGAACACAAGAGGGTATCTTGTAGACCACCTTAAGTGCTGCCTTTGGTGTTGCAAATATTCATACTGCAATATCTGGCCATTTCCTTATGTTTTAAATCATAAATATAGAAGCATAATATCCCACATTCATAAACCAGATTTTTTTTTAATAATTGAATTTCATGGCTTCTTAAAACAGAGGTCTAGGTATACATAGATACTACTCAAAAATCCCAACATAAACTTTCCTCATGTAGAATTATACACTGCTAGAGGATCCTAAAAGACGAACACATGGTCTGTAATATGGTTGTGGGGGAGGACAGAAACCTGAACACCTGGGATGTGGTTGCAGCCCCTATGTGTATACTTCAAAGCATTGTTATGGACTTAAAGAAATGGTGAAGCCATTCGCAGCAGTCTGTCACCAAAATTTATGCTGATTAAATTAAGCTGGCAGGTATTATTATTGGAATTTATTTCATTTCCAAGGTTTGAAAGGAGTTTAACACCTTTGATATTAAGTGGTCTGTAAATATTTTTAATTAAATAACCAAACAGATCTTAGATTGTCCTACTTTCTGATTTATTGTAATTTTAATGTCTTAATTTACATTATGGGCTAAAAATGTTAATTGTTTTACATTTATATAAATTATATATATTCCATATATATAAAATTACACCTAGCTTCTCCTTTCTGAAATGTAGCTCTGGAACTTTGAAGATGAGGATGAAGCCAGCCTTCAAGGATAATGGTTGAGCAACTGAAAAACATATAAACTTCAATAAAATATACATTTGAGCCCTTTACCATTACTGAAAATATATTTCCCTATATTTGTAACAGAGGTAAAATCGTTTGTGCTTTTGCGATGCAGAATATTGTATATGAATGTCAATAGGTGTAAAGAAAAATATCCACACTAGACTATCAACTGTTCGAAATGATTTGGGAAAGCAACATTTGTGAGTAAGAAGCATTTTACAAATAAGAAATATACTTAGTGTACTGCAACATGGGGAAAATATATCACTATGCAAGTGAACAGTGCCAAGAAATTGTAATGAAGACTAGAGTCACAAAAGCATGCATAGACAGAAACATCATATGATGTCTTTAATGTGGGAAACAACCATTATGGGCCATTGTTCAAAAATGTATAAACATGCATCCAGAAATGTTTGTTCTGACTGAAACACTTCTTTAAAATATACATAATTTTAGTGCAGATTTTGGATTAGATTTTAAATTGTCCTTTGCCACCTCCCCATCTCTGCTGATTCCCTTCAGCACTTTGATCTGAGGACTTTTTCCTTAGAGCAAGACATTCTGGTTGAGATGGAGAACATCTATGCCACCATGAAATTGTGGCTTCCTGTTTGTAGAATGGGACTGTAAAAAGGATGCAGTCTGATGCTCCGCCCCCAAAAAAAACATCTAAGATATACAGCCTGGCTAAACATGTCATGAACTTCTGGGACTTTTCTTTGTAATTTCTCTATCCTGCCTGAAGAAGTGATCTTGAATCACAAAAGCTCACAATGTTTGATTTTTTTAAAGTGATCTCATAAAAAGTATCACCTTCCTCCTGCATTTATTTTATTTTATGTATTGATCACATGGCTGTCTTTGCTTATTGACCTTGACATTGGTGGCTGGTGATGCCTTTTCATCCACATTTCCTTGTTCTCTGAGGAAGGAGTGCTCAATGAAAAATAGTTTTATCTGATGGCCTTTCCAAAGAAGCTACTTGCCCAGTTTGTCTTTCCAGGGGTGATCCTGCCATTACCTTGAATTTCCTCAGGTAGCAAGATGCTGAAAATTCACATCTACCTTGACAAGCTCTGTGTTTGTTTTGATCCCACCTTTCTCCTATAAAAGGATCCAAGGCATCTTACATTGTTTAAAAAACTACAATATAAAATAGAATTATCTCTTTACAGCTGCCTCTATTGGCAGTTACCACTACATCTTGTGCTAGAAAGTATATCAGAGTATGTACAAGATCCTGTATCTGAAATCTGCAACAGCGGATTTCAATAGCAGAAACATGTGAGCTGGCTAATTTTGTGTTTTGCCCTATATAAGGTCACACATAAATAAATGAGTAAAGCAGTTACAGAGCTGGGAAGTAATTTATAATCCATTATTTTCCCCCATGTAAATTAATCACTTAAAATCTGATTGAAATAACATGAGACTTAGCACGAGTCAGCTCCTGAACCACACAATTCTTCTTTCATCATTTAGTGAGCTCACTTGACAACAACTATAAAAGCAACTGCAAAGTTATTGTTTCACTACAAAAGGAGTGAAATTAGTGGAAGAAACATCAATAATTTAAGATATGCAGATGTTACCATTTTACTGGCAGAAAGTATCAATGACTTAAAATGACTATTAGTCAAAGAGAAAGAAGCAAGGGCCAAATCAGGCCTGCAGTTGAACATTAAGAAGACAAAAATCATAACTACAGAAGAATGACACAGCCTTAATGATGATAATGAAGAAACTAAAATAGTGAAAGACTCTGTATGTCTTGGTTCAGTCACCAATTCAAAGGAATACTGCAGCCAAGAAATCAGAAGGCTAAGATTAAGAAGGGTTGCAATGAAGGAAGTAAAAAAAAAGATTATCAAGTGTAAGGATGGATGTGTCACTGGAGAACATGATCAAGATCATCCACATTCTTGTATTTCTAATTACCATGTGTGGATGTGAAAGGTAATGGGGTGGGGGTGGGGAATGATGCATTTGCAATATGATTCTGGAGGAAAGTTTTGTGGACTCTCTGGTCTGCCAGAAAGATAAATAAATGGGCCATAGAGTAAATCAAGCTGAACTATGTCTGGAAACAAAAATGATGAAACTGAAAATGTCATCATGAGAAGGCAAAATTCTCTGGAAAAGACAATAATGGTGGGAAAGGTTGAAGGCAGCAATAAAAAAATAATCCCAAATACAAGATGGATTGACTCCCCAAAGAATTTCCTAGGCTCGAGTTTGCAAAAATAGAGCAGGACTGTTGAGGATAGGCCATTTTGGAGTCAGCGATGACTTCATAAGAACATAAGAACAGCCTTGCTGGAACAGGCCACAGCCCATCCAGTCCAGCATTCTGTCTCACACAATGGCTCACCATTTCCTTCAGGGTATTATTCCCAAGGAGATGCCTTCACCTGCTTAGGATTCCCTGGAAATGATATTGAGAGATATCCTGCCTATCTCTCCAACCCGGAGGTTGTCCTTAAGTATCCATAATTATAGCCATGGATACTCTTGTCCATGAACTTGTCTAATCCTTTCTTGAAGCTGTCAAGACTGACAGCTGTCACCACTTTTTCTGGCAGGGAGTTCCATAGACCAGTAATCCTCTGGGTGAAAAAGTACTTTCTCTTATTTGTTTGAGAACTAGTACCCTAAAGTTTCATGGAGTGTCCCCTAGTTCTAGTGTTATGCGATAGGGAAAACAGTTTTTCCTTATCTACTTTGTCCACACCGTGCATGATTTTATAAACTTCAATCAGGTCACCTCTTAGACGTCGTCGTTCAAGAGTGAAGAGGCCCAACCGTTGCAGCCTCAGATGGTAAGGAAGGTGTTCCAGTCCCCTAATAATTCTGGTTGCCCTCCTCTGCACTTTTTCCAGCTCCATAATATCCTTCTGGAGGTATGGCGACCAGAACTGTACACAGTATTCCAGATGGGGCCTCACCATAGATTTATAAAGAGGCAAAATGACACTTGCTGACTTATTTTCTATACCTTTCCTAATGATCCCTAACATTGAGTTTGCTTTTTTCACTGCTGAGGCACACTGGGTTGACACCTTCATTGAGTTGTCCACCAGGACACCAAGGTCCCTTTCCTGGTTTGTCGCAGAGAGTTCAGACCCCATCAGTTTATAAATGTAATTGGGGTTCTTTGCCCCAACATGCATCACTCTGCACTTACTAATGTTGAAACTCATTTGCCACTGTTTTGCCCACTCCCCCAGTGTCGAGAGATCCCTCTGGAGCTCCTCACAATCTCTCACAGTTTTCACTACCCTGTATATTTTAGTGTCGTCAGCAAATTTGGCTACCTTGCTTTTTACTCCTACCTCTAGATCATTTATGAAGAGGTTGAAAAGCAGGGGTCCCAGTACTGAACCTTGGGGGACCCCACTCTTTACTTCCCTCCACTTGGAGAAGTGTCCATTTAGTGCTACCCTCTGTTTCCTGTCCCTTAGCCAGTTGCTGATCCAGGACAAGACCTGTCCCTTTATTCCATGACTGGTAAGTTTATTCAAGAGCCTTTGGTGTGGGACCTTGTCAAAAGCCTTCTGAAAGTCCAGATAAACAATGTCAACGGGATCCCCCTTATCCACATGCTTGTTGACACTCTCAAAAAATTCCAACAGATTAGTGAGGCATGATTTGCCCTTGCAAAAGCCATGTTGGCTCTCCTTTAGCAGCGCCTTCTCTTCTATGTGCCTATTAATTCTATCTTTTAGGATGGTTTCCATCACTTTACCTGGGACACATGTCAAACTGACAGGTCTGTAATTTCCTGGATCACCCCTGGATCCTTTTTTGAAAATTGGTGTTACATTCACTACCTTCCAGTCATCAGGCACAAAGCCTGTTTTGAGGGAAAGATTATATATTTTGGCTAGGAGATCAGCAATTTCATCTTTAAGTTCCCTGAGAACTCGTGGATGGATGCCATCTGGTCCTGGTGATTTGTTAGTGATTAGCTTAACAAGACATGCAAGGACCTCCTCCCTGGTTATTTCTATCTGGCTTAATTCTTCAGTTTCCCTCCCTACGAAGATAGGCTCTGTTTTGGGCATGTGGCCTCTGTCTTCTTCAGTGAATACTGAAGCAAAGAATTCATTGAGTCTCTCTGCAATCTCTGTTTCCTCTTTAATAACCCCTTGCCTTCCATTGTCATCTAATGGTCCAATGGCCTTCCTAGTTGGGTTCTTACTTCTAATGTACTTAAAGAAGTCTTTGTTATTTCTCTGAGTATTTTTAGCTATACGCTCCTCAAAGTCTTGCTTTGCTTTCCTGATTGTTGCCTTGCATTTGTTCTGCCAGAATTTATGTTTCTGCCTGCTGTCCTCATTCGGACAAGCCTTCCATCTTCTAAATGAGCTTTTCTTGCTCTTGATCACTTCCCGAACAGCTCCTGTAAGCCACATTGGAGTCCTCTTGGACCTGGCAGTGCCCTTTTTCCTTTTGGGTATGCATTCCAATTGAGCTTCTGTTATTGTTTTTGTAAACAGCCTCCATGCCTCTTGGAGTGTTTGGCCTCTCTCAATTTTCCCTTTCAGCTTCTTTTTTACTAGTTTCCTCAACTTTGGGAAATTTCCTTTTTGAAAATTTAAGGTCTCTGTGTTAGATTTTATCAGTGACTTGCAGTCTATGATCAAGTTAAACATGATTGAGTTGTGGTCACTGTTCCCTATTGGATCAGTCACATTAACATCTAGCACCAGATCCTGAGTATTACTCAGGATCAAGTCAAGGATTCTTGTACCTCTAGTTGGGTCTTCAACCATCTGTCCCAAGGAACCATCATTTAGCATATCTAGGAACTTTATCTCTTCATCATGTGCTGAACAACAGTTCACCCAGTCTATGTGAGGGTAATTGAAGTCCCCCATTATAACTAGGCTTCCCTTCTTGGATGCCTCCTTTACAACATTCTCCAACTGCCAGTCTCCCTCAAGAGTTTGGGTGGGAGGCCAATAGTATATGCCTACTGTTAGACCATCCTTGTGGCCTGGTACTCTTACCCACAGAGCTTCTAATGGTGACTCCAAATCACCTAGATATTCCAATTCATACGATTTTATCACTTCTTTGACATACAAGGCCACACCACCTCCCATTTGCCCCTTCCTATCCTTCCTGTACAGTTTGTAGCCTGGGATAACTGTATCCCATTGGTTATCATCCGTCCACCAGGTTTCAGTGATACCAATAATATCAATATTCTTATCTATTGCTAAGTTTTCCAGCTCCCCTATTTTGTTCTGGAGGCTTCTGGCATTTGTATACAAGCATTTATATATGCTTTTCTGACACAGTCTTTTGTGTCCAGTTGCATTGTTAGACTGCCTCTTGCATCCTTCTGCTAGAATGCTAGTGACTAGCTCCTCGCTCTGCTCAGTAATTTTTGCATCCTCCTCACTACTCAAGTACACACTTTCCCGAACCGGATGCTGCCCAGCTCCTGTAGGCTTTCCCCCAGTTATCAGTTTAAAATCTGCTCTGCAGCCTTTTTGATGTTGAGTGCCAGCAATCTGGTCCCATCATGGTTCAAATGCAACCCATCCCTCCTGAACAGATTTGGCTTGTCCCAAAATGTTCTCCAGTTCCTGACAAATCTGAAACCCTCCTCTCGACACCACCACCTCATCCACGCATTGAGGCTTCTGAGCTCTGCCTGCCTGGTAGGTCCTGCGCGAGGGACAGGCAGCACTTCTGAAAATGCTACCTTGGAAGTCTGGGACTTCAATCTTCTTCCTAAAAACCTGAATTTGGCTTCCAGGACAGACCGTTTGGCCTTCCCAACATCATTGGTACCAACGTGTACCATGACAACTGGCTCGTTCCCAGTTCTCTCTAACAATCTATCTAGATTTCTTGTGATGTCTGCAACTTTTGCACCTGGCAGGCAAGTCACCATATGGTTATCATGTGCATCACAAATCCATTTCTCTGTATTTCTAATTATTGAATCACCTAGTACAAGGAGCCTCTCTCCAGCAATCTGTTCATCTACATGCACCTCATCAACCATATTAAGGGAGAGAACCTCAGTTTGTTCCTGTTGTTTATCTTCCTGGATCTCATCAAGTGTGATGAAAGAGAGATCATCAGGTGGAACCAGTTGTTCCTCTGTGTGTTCCTCATCAGGTGTGATGAGGGAAAGAGCCTCAAATTTATTCTGTAATTTCAGACTCTCAGAGTGATCCCCTACTCTCCTCCTCCTTTGAGTCACATTCCTCCAAACATCTCCCTCCTGTGTTAGTGAAGGATCTTCTCCCTCAGAACTGTGCCCTGTCTCTTCTTTGTCCAGCATAGTCTGTTCCGCTCTGTCCAAGAACAGCTCAAGCTCCTTAATTTGTTGATGGTTAGATATGCGGGCCTCTAGCTGCTGGACCTTCTCTTCTAGTAGTGCAACCAGCTTGCACTTGCTGCAAGTGTAGTTCTCCATATGCTTTGGCAAGAACACAAACATGGCACAAGTATTGCAGGTAACTACAACTGTTCCCTCAGAATCCATTTTAACAAGTGCAGTATTCTGGGCCTCAAAAATGTACACGTTTACTACCTTTCTACCTAGTAAGACTATATTCTTCCTTTGTTACTAGTTTGCAAGCTTCTAACTGCTTTCTCTGTTTGAACAGAGGTGGCTCTCAGCAGTTTAAATTATCAATTTAAATTAGTGGAGGCCTCTAAAGCAGCTCTACTCCAACTGCAAAACTTACCAGTGCTCACTTCCTTTGTTTGGCTCTCCTCAGCAGCAGCTCTGCTTAAGAGCATATGCAGAGTCAAAAGGGCTGACCCTGAAAGAGCTCAGAGCTTTTAAAGGCTAGTGTGGCTCCGCCCCTATGAGTCACAGTTCAGGGAAGGGCCTGGTGTGGCTCTGCCCCCTGCTTCTGGAAGCTTCTAACTGCTTTCTCTGTTTGAACAGAGGTGGCTCTCAGCAGTTTAAATTATCAATTTAAATTAGTGGAGGCCTCTAAAGCAGCTCTACTCCAACTGCAAAACTTACCAGTGCTCACTTCCTTTGTTTGGCTCTCCTCAGCAGCAGCTCTGCTTAAGAGCACATGCAGAGTCAAAAGGGCTGACCCTGAAAGAGCTCAGAGCTTTTAAAGGCTAGTGTGGCTCCGCCCCTATGAGTCACAGTTCAGGGAAGGGCCTGGTGTGGCTCTGCCCCCCTGCTTCTGGAAGCTTCTAACTGCTTTCTCTGTTTGAACAGAGGTGGCTCTCAGCAGTTTAAATTATCAATTTAAATTAGTGGAGGCCTCTAAAGCAGCTCTACTCCAACTGCAAAACTTACCAGTGCTCACTTCCTTTGTTTGGCTCTCCTCAGCAGCAGCTCTGCTTAAGAGCACATGCAGAGTCAAAAGGGCTGACCCTGAAAGAGCTCAGAGCTTTTAAAGGCTAGTGTGGCTCCGCCCCTATGAGTCACAGTTCAGGGAAGGGCCTGGTGTGGCTCTGCCCCCTGCTTCTGGAAGCTTCTAACTGCTTTCTCTGTTTGAACAGAGGTGGCTCTCAGCAGTTTAAATTATCAATTTAAATTAGTGGAGGCCTCTAAAGCAGCTCTACTCCAACTGCAAAACTTACCAGTGCTCACTTCCTTTGTTTGGCTCTGCTCAGCAGCAGCTCTGCTTAAGAGCACATGCAGAGTCATAACACATAACAACAAAAAGTGACAGCTTATGCTAAATTCCATGTTGTTACATTCAGAATTTTATGTATCTATAACAGGAGTTCTTAATCTTTTTAAGGTGGGGGCTGAGTCATGCTCCCTCAGACATCTTTGGGGGCTGGACAGCCAATTTGCCCTGCCTCCTATGGATTCCGCGAGCACAATTGGAATGACGCGGCGGCTGGCAGAGGCCACTCCGGTCGAGAAGGCTCCTGTGGGCCCAGAAATTGGGGGAGCGGATTAATAGTATAAATCATAAGGGTTTATTCACCCACACCTGACCTGACCGGCGGTTCTGCTGAGAGAGCAGATCGTTAACCTCCGTTACCCATTAAGCAATTACTGACTCACAGATCAGCCCAATCTTTGGTGCAAATAGAAGCCATATTTACTCTGGCGTAAGCCTCGAACAATGGTTTTCCCCTGTCAGTGTTTGCCCAAGTTAATTAACTTCCCCAAGAGAGATTCCCCATTAACCCGAGTAAATGGGTGATGTGATTTTCTGTCAGATGACAATTCTTTCCTGCATTGCCTTCTGATCTATATATGATGATGCTTTACCCTCAATAAACCACTGATCTGATCTCGCTCCATACTACCTCGTATCGTTACTTGATCAGTCTCCTCCGGGACCCAACAGCCGTCCTAGCGGCCCCGATTCCTACACCTGGTGACCCCGACGTGATCTACTCGAGAGTAAGCGATCACACGGTCCGGTTCTGCTCTTGAACCGCGTCCGATCGTCCCAGAGGACAGCGCGGCAGCCCGGTCGGTAAGCCAGCCAATCGGGAAGACGGCCCAAGCGGCGGGGCATTACAGAAGAGGCATCCTACAGCTTGCTCCCGACTTTCGCGGCGGCTTGCAGTAACGGAAAAACGCGTTCCGCTCAGGGTCAGCTGTGAACCCCTCACAGCGCAGAGGCCACCAAGGGCCCGTGGCTCTCGAGAGAGTCAACCAAATTCTCAGTCAAAGGTGGGTGGACAGGATTGCTGAGGAGCCATATGCCCCGATCCTGAACTTGTACATAGTTCGGGCAGGATCCATGTTCTACCTAGGGGTAGATTCCGAGAAAGGAGCGAGTATCGTGGAATGGGTGTACTTGCCGAACACCTCTTCCCGAAACATCGTTCCTCCCCAAGAGTTGGTCTCCGCGGTGGTTTACCGCAGAAGGCTGAGAGCTAGGGACATTTCAGGGCACGACTTAGCGAAGATCGTGGTCCCGTTTACCAAAGAGCAGGTTCAGCAATTGATGCAGCTCAGTGACTCGCTTCCAATTGCTTTGGAAGGATTCACCGGATGCTTGGCATACCACTTGCCGAAGGACCCCAGACTCGTCTCACTTCAAACGCAGACAGTCAGCTTGTTCGAATTGCTCTCGCTGGTCCCACTTCAGGGGGCCAGGACAGTTTTCACTGATGGGGGTCGCACATATGGTGTCTTGACTTGGCAGGAGGGCCAGGCTTGGCGCACGCTGTTAACTCTTCCACAGAAGTCAGCGCAGCGGGCAGAGTTGGCAGCGGTGAACCTTGCCTTGCGCACCTTCGCCAAAGAGCGCCTAAACATCATTACTGACAGTCAGTATGTTAGGAATTTGCTTCACATACATCACTCCCGTGATAGACAAGAATTTGTTGAGTTTGTTTCTCACAGCTCAATTTCATTTGCGAAACCGCACGGAAGCGCTCTATATTGCCCACATCCGAAGTCACCAAGACCTACCGGGTCCGATTTCCGCGGGCAATAGCAGAGCGGATGCGGCTGCAAAGGAAATTCAGCAACGTTCAGTGTTAGGTGTTTTCACTACTCCAATTCAAAGTCATGCATTCTTTCACCAGAATGCCAAAGCGCTCGCCAGACAGTTCAATCTGCCACTTTCTCAAGCCCAAGGCATAGTTCGCTCTTGCCAACATTGTGCAGGGGCACCGGGGGGGGCCTCATGGGGGGTCAACCCACGAGGGACAGAGGCTAACCAGGTGTGGCAAATGGACGTCACACATGTACCGCAGTTTGGCAGATGGCAGTACATGCACGTTTGCATTGATACTTTTTCACAATTCGTTTGGGCGACAGCGCAAAAGGGGGAGACAGCTTCCCATGTGGAGCAGCACCTCCTAGCCTGCTTCGCGGCGATGGGCAAACCTCGGCACGTGAAAACCGATAACACCCCATCCTACAGTTCTGGGCAGTTGGCTAACTTCATGACCACCTGGGACATCAAGCATACTTTTAGCGTTCCTTACAATCCGCAGGGGCAAGCGATTGTGGAATGAGTCAATCGGACACTCAAGTCCTATATTGACAAACAAACAGAAAGGGGGGAGCCACCAGCCCTCCCCAAGTAATAGGGTCAGGCACACCATTGTCTGAATAAGGTATTGTTCACGTACAATCACCTTAATGTTTTTTCCGATTGCACGCCGCAGGAGAAACACTTCCGCCATTCGGAAGCTCTCCCGCGGCTGATGGTCCGATACCGGGTGCCACCGGACCCTTCCTGGAGGGGCCCGGCGCCACTCGTAACCTGGGGAAGAGGGTATGCTGCAGTTATGTCTCCTACAGGTGTCATTTGGATTCCAGCTCGGTGTGTTAAGCCTCACTTGGAACCACATGGTGTGGACCCAGGCCAACCCGAGTCCGATCCCGGAGATGGAAGACCTCACCCTGACCGAGGGAACCCGGCTGGAGAGACAGCGGTCGCAGATGGCAGCACCGAGGATCACCTGGGGGATGGTCAAGGCCCTTTGCCATGAGGCCCAGGGCGCCATCCAACGCGAGGAGAGGGAGCTGACACCAGAGAACTTCGTGGCTGCAGTCTTTGCCCAGATTCATGCCAATTCCATGGCGGCCACCATCATCCTGATCCTCTCCCTACTTGCTGGGGGAGGCGTTCAGGCTGCCTCACTGAAGGCCAATGATTTGATGCCAGGCGGAGACCTCTCTGCCCGGATGCACTACAACATATGGGAGAGGTTGGCGGGTCTCGTCAACCAGTCCGATTTTTGCCTGAAGCAGGACATTGGCTCTGCCTCAATCTTGAGCACCTGTCTCATCCCTGTGTGCCACACTCCAGGCGTGCACCCCAGGGATGGCGACTGGCTAGTGAAACAGATTTTCAGCCCGTACCACCCAACAAGTTCCTCGGAATATGCCCGCTGGGAGATGCGGCTGACTATGACTTTGCCGGCTGACGCAGCCACTCTCCACACTCCTCGAGTGGCAGTCAGTCCAAACTCTACTTGTGCTTGGATGACCGGCTGCTCCGCAGTCGGCCGTAGGTGCCGTTGCCTCGAGGTCGGCAGCGGCAACTGGACTTATCATAACTCAATGTATGCCCATGTTACCCTACCTTCAGGATGGTTCTTTACATGTAATCAGTATACTTGGAACTACATTCCCGCAAATGTATCAGATGCTATATGTTGTATCAGTCGTTTGACACTGTTACTCCCCACTAAGGATATGATTGCCCCAAGCACAAATGTTTCAGATGTTTCCTCACCCATTCGACACTAATGATAGCAACATTAGGGTTCTTAGCCCAGCTGAATACGTCTCGTTGGCAGTCAGCATACTTGGCGTGCCAAGCCTAGCCGTCGGCAACGCTCGGAGAATTGGTCAATTGGCTTGCGGATTAGCAAAAGCCATTAACCATACCTCCTCGGCGATAGCGCTGCTCAATCAGGAGCAGGCAGAGCTTCGCCATGCCATTCTTGACAATCGAGCGGCTATAGACTATCTCCTGTTATTGCATCACTTGGGTTGCGAATCTGTCCAGGGCATGTGTTGCTTTAATCTCACTGACAACTCACGCAAAGTCCAGAGCCAGCTCACGGACCTCCACACCCTAGTCAAGAACATTAAGCAGGGTTCGATATGGGATTGGTGGAGTTCGTTATGGTCATGGCTCCCGTGGGGGTGGCTCCAGACGACGCTTCAAGTGATTGTGGGGGTGATAATACTAGGCATAGCAAGATGCTGTTTCATGCAATGTATTCCCTCACTGTTATCGAGATGTCTCTCATGGGGGGAGCCCCAAAGCATCATTCCCGCACATCAGCTGATGCCCCTCTTGCGCAGGGTCGCTGGTCAGGCTCATAAATAACAAAATAAGGGGAGATATGGATTCCGCGAGCACAATTGGCATGACGCGGTGGCTGGCAGAGGCCACTCCGATCGAGAAGGCTCCTGGTCCGTGGGCTCTGCGGGCCCAGAAATTGGGGGAGCGGATTAATAGTATAAATCATAAGGGTTTATTCACCCACACCTGACCTGACCGGCGGTTCTGCTGAGAGAGCAGATCGCTAACCTCCGTTACCCATTAAGCAATTACTGACTCACAGATCAGCCCAATCTTTGGTGCAAATAGAAGCCATATTTACTCTGGCGTAAGCCTCGAACAATGGTTTTCCCCTGTCAGTGTTTGCCCGAGTTAATTAACTTCCCCAAGAGAGATTCCCCATTAACCCGAGTAAATGGGTGATGTGATTTTCTGTCAGATGATGATTCTTTCCTGCATTGCCTTCTGATCTATATATGATGATGCTTTTCCCTCAATAAACCACTCATCTGATCTCGCTCCATACTGCCTCGTATCGTTACTTGATCAGTCTCCTCCGGGACCCAATGGCCGTCCTAGCGGCCCCGATTCCTACAGCCTCCACCACATGGCACTTATGGATGTGGTGGATGTAGTGGTGGATGCTGTGGGCTGCATCCAGCCCATGGGCCACAGGTTGAGAATCCCTTCTCTCTCTCTCTCTCTCTCTCTCTCTCTCTCTCTCTCTCACACACACACACACACACACACACACACACACACACACACACAATCTGTGAGACATGGAATTTTTATTGAAAAAAATATAACTATAATGGCAAACAACAAACTGTTGGGTCATTAGATCACTTTTTGAATTTATCATCCCAAGCTTCCAACAGCTATGAATCCATATACACTGACGCATAATGCGTTTCACGGGATTGCTCGTTAAGCGAGTTTGCTCTTTAAGCAAGACACCATTGTAAGTGACCAATTGTGACTTCTGGTGGGGGGATTGCGAACCCCGATTTAGTTGTTAAGCAAGGTTTTGGTTGGTTTTAGTTGTTAAGCGAGGCGACCATTCAGAGAAGATTCTGCTCTTTAAGCGAGTTAATCTCTAAGCGAGGCGCTCATTATGCGAGGTTTTACTGTTACATACACTGTGCACAGAAGGGATTTCCAGTGTGCAGGCATGCATAACTCTCCATAAAATATCACTTCATTGGTTATCAACATAATATTGTTTTGCCCCTAATGTAACAGAAACCATTTTCAGCAGGATGATTTTGAATCAGCACACAAAGCAACTAATTGAAAAGCTACTCTCAAGGCAAACAGAATGGGTAGAAAATTTATAGTGCTCATATTTGTTTATATCAGTCAAGGTTTTCTTGGGTTCATAAAGAATGTATGTTTTTCAATCTAGAGAGAGATGTTGATTTTTTTTAATGACTTCTTCAAGGCTGCAGAAGTTTAGGGACTTATATATTGTTATTTGAACTTTAGAACTAAATCAGGTCATACATCACAGCAAAACAATTATTTATTCCTCTTACAACATTATCCCTCTTACCAAGGCAAAACTTTCAATGCTACATACCAGCTACATCAGATATGCAAATAAAGCCATGGTATTTCCCAATTGGTTAATGATGAGACAAAAAACAAGCTGATTTGCCAGATGTGGATTCAGACAATCCTAAATCAAGAATAAACAGACAACAGCCAATCTTTTCCTCCTGAGAATGTATTGCTTTTGGGTACTGGATTAGTGTGTCCCTGATACATCACAGCTGAAACACAAATAATGTTTAATATACCTGTATATGCCAGTAAGACTACTATATATAGCATTGTACAGTACTGTATACTACAAGATTCCAAAGGCTATGAAGTAAAGCTGTCTTATAACAATTGTTTTCTTCAAAGAGTGCCCTTTTCTCTGGCACAGTATATTGTACTGCAGGATATTTGGTTTTTCTAAAGACAGAAAAACATATGCACATTCATGCACGTGTACACGTGCACCCGCGCATGCATGCACACGCGCACACACACACCTGCACATGAATGTACATATATCCCCCAAACATGTTTAGCAATCCAGACTGCCACAAACTATTTTGATTTCACCAAAACAAAGCACCCTTCCAATTATCAACATAGGAAAATATCCCAGATGGGCGGGGTATAAATTTAATAAATAAATATGATTACGGTAGTCAATATATTGAGCTAGAAAGGACAACAAACGAAAAATAAAAATATTATTATCAGGCCTGCATTGAGAGGTGTGGTTTAGATTTAAAATATAACAATGTGAAGCTACCATGCTGGCTTAGCTACTCTTTGACAGCACTGATGGAGGAAAAGTACCTGCTTACCACTAATGGTATATCACCATGGCAACAATAGGCCTAAAGAATTGTGCAGTAACCAACTTCTCGTTCACATTTACCTGTATTTTTTTAAGATAAGCATTATAAAATAAAGATGTTTGCCAGGGTGGCCATGCTAAGCTTCCTTATACCCCTTACAGTAACAAATTTGACAGCAGAATTGAATTTTGCATGATCTCAACATGTCTTTGTACTTTCGACTATAATTCATCATTAACTCCAAATAAGACTTGATAACAGAGCGGGCTTGTTTTAGCAGTCAGCAACAAACTGATATTTGTGATATGCTTTCAACAAGAATTGAGTTATATTGACTTTAATAGAACTTCAAGAGTTCTAATAAAACTTATCCAGTTTCCCTTTCTATTCTTTAGCCATAGAGATAATGGCTTATTTTCAAGGCTTATTGCAAGAACTCTTAGGATGATGGTTTAAAAATAGTCTGAATAAATAAATACTTGTTGATTGGTTGGTTTAGTTGCACTGATATCTTACCATTGTTTCAATGAGTTCTAGGCAGTCATTTTCCCATATAGAGCCCTGTGAAGTAGGTAGGCTTGAAAGAAAGTACTGTATTTGCCAGCATATAAAATGCACCGGAGTATAAGACGCACCCTGTTATTACCAAAATAGCCCACTATAGGCCAATATATACAGTTCAAAATGCACTCCATTTTTTCAGTGTATTTTAAGGTGGGGAAGTGGGTCTTATACACCAGCAAATACAGTAAAACGCCAACTTACAAATGCCTTGAGTTACATAAAATTTGACTTACATAATGATTTTGTGCTAAAATCATGTCTCAATTTGCACAATTTTCTACGGGTTTGCTTCGAGTTACATAAAGATTCTTTTCCCTATGGGTTTGCTTCGAGTTACGTAAAAATTCATTTCCCTATGGGTTTGCTTCGATTTACATTAAAAATCCATTTTTTCTATGGGTTTACTTCGAGCATACCCGTCAAGCGCGGCTCCTGGAAATACAGGAACTGCTCTGGCCTGGGTACACATGTGCCACAACAACTCATCTGCGCCTGCACAGAACCCCTCTGTGCAAGTGCAGAATGGCAGTAACCCCTTTCCCCACTGGGAAAGGGGAGGAAGGAGTGGAGAAATACGGGAAATCTGGGATACTTGACAGGTATGGCTTCGAGTTACATAAAAAAACAATTTAAGCAAAAGCCCACGGAATGGACTTTTTTGTAAGCAGGGGTTTTACTGTATGGTAAATGTCCTGGAGCACCTAGTGAATTTCATGGCTTAGTGAGGACTATAACTAATATCTCTGAAGTCTCAATCTAACACTTTGGCCACTAAAGAACACTTATGTAAAGTATTTGAACCCTTAAAAATAAGTATGTAAATGATAATGATGTTCATTTCATTGATTGTTCTAACTTGTCATTCCTTCAAGGAGCTTAGGCTGATGTGCTTAAATCTTCATCCATTTTATTCCTGTAACAAACCTGTGAAATGGAGCAGTTGGGATAAAGTACCTGGTTTAAGAAGCTTCATAGCTGAACAAGGATTTGGTCTTCCTACTCCAAAGCAGAGAACACTGAATACTCTCTCATCTCTGTTCTACCATGATAAAGAGTGCTTTATGCTCTTCATTCTCACAGCAAACCTGTGAAAGCCGTCATTGTAATTCCCAATTTGTAGATGTGGAAAGAAAGCAGGAAACACTGCCCTAGGTAAAAGCTGTTTACCAAAGCATCAATGTCTCCTTTCCTTAATTTCCATATGCAACATGATGACAAAACTGGTATTTAATTTTGGATGTTGGCACGATCAGGATCGGCAAAACAATTTAAATAAATGTAAGAAGAGTGATGTTGTGTCCTATAGTGTAACCTTCTACATGTGATATCAATGTATCTGAACCAATGTAACCTTGCCTATGAGTAACAATGTAACCTTCAGCTGTATCACATAAACCCTGAAATAGGACGCGAGCTAATGACCACCAGCTGGCAGCAGCGAGCGTCCAAGCTCTCTTGGTTCAAACCCATCAAAGACCGCAGCGCGGGAAGTTTTCCCGCCGCTACCTACACCTGGACAAGAAGGGCGTGACCAGCCATGACGTCACGCGGACCAGTAGCCAACGGGCTACCGTGGAGCCACATTCAAAGACGCTACTACCATATATATAGAGCTGTTCGTCCGCCATTACCTCATGTTCCCTCTGCCCACCATGCAATAAACCTGAGTTAACCCAGCCTTTGGCTGTGCCTTGTGTCTTGACTCTCATACACTAAATTGGCGACGAAGGTGGGATCATGGATCCCCATGGAGCCAGGACACAGAGCGGGTTCAACATCACCAAACCGCAAGACTGGGAGCTCTTTGAGATGGACTTCCAGGCGGCACTGGTGGAACTCAAAGTCAAAGAAGACGACGAGGAAAGGAAGAGGGCCATCCTCACCCGCATGCTCGGGATGGAAACCAAGCGGACGCTGGTGGGCATCCTCGCACCGAAGAAGGTGAGCGATTTCAAAGCCGGTGACATCATGAAACTGCTGCGTGAGCGGTTCCGACCCTCGAGGGCAATGTTTCCCGCTCGGAGCGCGTTTTGGAGGCGAGTTCAAGCGCCGGACGAGTCGGTAGAAGCCTTCGTAACGGCTATGAGGGTAGCCGCCGCCCCCTGCAAATGGGACCACATCCTAGATATGGCCCTCAGGGACGGAGTGCTGTGTGGCCTGAAGGACAAGGAAGTACAGCGCAGCCTGATGAACAAGGAGCCACCACCCACGCTGGAAGAGGTTGTAGAGGCCGCGGAAGCCGCGGAATCCACGAATGCTGGAGTGGATGAGATGCACAAGTGGCGTGAGTGGCGTCCGAGGGCCGGCAAAGCGGAAAACTCGTCCCACAGGAAGTCCGGTCAGTCGGTGCATGCAACCCGACCGACCTCGAAATCGTCCTCAGAAAGCAGCGATGGCGAGGAGGTCCAGAAGGTCCGGAGAGGCGGGCGCCGCTGTGATGGTTGCGGAGCGGCCCATGAGCGCGTGAAGTGCCCATTCAGGAAAGCAGAGTGTTTCAACTGTGGACGTCGGGGGCACATCGCCAAGGCGTGCAAGAAGCGGAAAGAGGACCGGAGACAGTCACAAGACCGCTCAGCCAGATCGGACCGTCCAGCGAGATCCAAAGATGGCGCCCGGGCCACGAGGAAGCAGGACGGCGTGGGCCGCATCTCGGACGACAGCGAGGGCGACGCTCCTGTGTTCAACGTGTCTGCGGGACAGCCCCATTACTTTGTTGAGGTACTAGTACAAGGGACCCCCATTAGGATGGAAGTTGACTCGGGGTCCTCCTATTCTATAATTCCCCAGAGAGAGTTCTTGAAAATTGACCCCCACGTGCGGCCCAAACTTAAGGCGTTGAGAGCCACCCTACGGGACGTACAGGGGAACAGCATTCCGGTGTTGGGGGTCGGGACATTCCGGGTCCGTTTTAAGAGACATTCTGCGGAACTTCCCCTAGTGGTGCTAAAGGGGGGGAGTTGTAGCCTCCTCGGAACCCAGTGGTTTCAGCCCTTAGGTCTGTTCATAGGGGGGGTGCATGCCGTAGGCGAGGACCCAATACAAGCGGCGTGTGACGCACACCCCGCTGTGTTTAAAAGTGGACTGGGAAAGTTCAAGGGACCCCCTGTAGCCTTCGACTTAGACCCGGAGGTCCGCCCGATAAGACTTAAACCGCGCAGGGTACCGTTCGCGCTAAAGGACAAAATAGAGGCGGAACTGGACAAACTGGTGGGTCAAGGGATTCTTGTTCCTGTGGATTCTGCGGAGTGGGAGACTCCAATTGTAACAGCACTGAAGGCTAACGGGGAGGTGCGCATTTGCGCTGATTATAAGTGTACCATTAATAAGGCAATCCGCCCTAATGCATACCCGGTGCCAGTGGTCAGCCACCTTCTGGCCAGGCTGAATGGGGGAAAGTGTTTCGCTAAACTCGATTTAGCACAGGCCTACCAGCAACTCCCGGTAACCCCCGCCACAGCGGCGGCACAAACTATAGTCACACATAAGGGGGCGTTCCAGGTGTCGAGGTTACAGTTCGGCGTGAACTCGGCACCTGGCATTTTTCAGTCGCTAGTGGAACGCCTCCTGAAGGGGCTGGAGGGGGTGTTGCCATATTTTGATGACGTGTTGATAACGGGGGGGAGTAAGGCCGAGCTGGCCCACAGATTGGATAAGGTCCTGACCGTGTTCGAGAAAGCGGGGCTGCGACTGAGAAAAGACAAATGTGTATTTTTCGAAACAGAGGTTGAGTTTTTAGGGTTCCGTGTCACACCCGAGGGAATTAGGCCGTCCAAGTCTAAGGTAGCCGCCATTAAGAAAGCCCCTCGCCCCACTTCCAAAACCGAGCTACAGTCGTTTCTGGGGCTTCTCAATTTCTACCATACCTTCCTTCCACGGAAGGCGTCTGTTGCCGAGCCGCTCCATCGGTTACTTAAAAAAGAGGAAAAGTGGCAGTGGGGTGACGAGCAAGAAAGAGCGTTCACAGAGTTAAAGCAACTCCTCACATCCGAGGCAATCCTGACGCATTTCGACCCCAAACGGCCCATAGTTTTAGTCTGCGATGCATCCCCGGTGGGGGTGGGGGCGGTGCTCTGCCACGTGTTGAACGACGGAAGGGAGGCCCCGATAGCGTTTTATTCAAGGTCCCTGTCCCAAGCGGAGCGGAATTACGCACAGACTGATAGGGAGGCATTAGCGATAGTAGCGGGAACCAAGAAATTTCACGACTTTCTGTATGGTCGGCCGTTCAAGGTCGTTACTGATCACAAGCCCCTGTTAGGAATATTCACTGCAAATAAGCCCACGCCACAGATCCTGTCCCCGAGGATGCTGCGGTGGGCTATTTTTCTTAACGCATATCAACATGAGTTAGAATACCGGCCAGGGAAGGAAATCTGCCATGCAGACGCGCTCTCACGGTCACCGTTACCCTTGTCGGACGACCAGAAGGCAGGGGCAAGAAGAGACCGTCAGGTATTATTAATAGAGGTCTTGGAGTCACCCCCGATAGTACCGGCCGACGTTGCCAGGGCGACCGGAAAGGATAGAACACTAGAGAAAGTATGCTCGTGGGTGCAGAAGGGGTGGCCGGCGTCATCCCCAGGCGCGGAATTCGACCCATTTTTCTGAAAGCGAGTAGAATTGTCTTTAGAGAGGGGGTGCCTTTTGTGGGGCCAACGGGTGGTGGTTCCTACGTCCCTGCGACCGAAGGTGCTAAAGCTGTTGCACGTCAGCCACCCGGGAATCGTCCGCTCCAAGGCGTTGGCCTGGAGTTACTTCTGGTGGCCCCAGCTGGACGCCGACATAGAGCATATGGTTGGCACTTGTGAGGCATGTCAGTGCTCCCGGCCGGAGGTGGCCCGCCTCCCGCACAGGGAATGGGACGCAGCAAGGGGACCGTGGTCCAGGGTACACGTAGATTTTGCTGGCCCGTTCCGAGGAACCATGTTTCTCCTGGTGGTGGATGCATACTCAAAGTGGCTGGAGGTCATCCCGGTAAAGAGCACATCCTCCGCCACTACCATTCGCCAGCTAAGGAGGGTCTTTTCCACGTTCGGTTTACCCGACACTTTGGTCAGCGATAACGCCAGTTGCTTCACGTCCGCTGAGTTCGCAGCATTCATGGAGGCAAATGCAATTCGGCATGTCACATCCGCACCGTTTCACCCGGCCACGAATGGCCAAGTGGAACGGTTGGTGCGCACCACAAAAGATGCGCTGCGGCGCATGGGCTCGGGGGATCTAAATCACCAAGTTTGTCAATTTCTATTAGCGTATAGAGTGACCCCCTTAGCGTCGGGATACTCGCCGGCGGAGCTGCTGATGCGGAGGAAACTGACCACGCTTCTGTCCAGGCTAGACCCGTCGAGGGTCGAGGACAAAGGGAAGAACATAGGGTTAGCGGTCTCGAAAGGTTTCGGCGTAGGCGATCCTGTACACTGCAGGAACTATGCCAACGCAGGCCCAGCCTGGGTGCCAGGGACGATAATAGAACAGACGGGGCCAGTGTCCTATCGGGTGGAAACTAGCACCGGCCTCCTCTGGAGGAGGCACGCTGACCAACTGAGGCACCGGGTGAGCGAGGGGCCGACCAGTGGGGCACAGCGACAGGATTCAGCGATAGGGTTCTCCCCCACCCGTTTAGCCCAAGGGGGAGACGAGGGGGAAAGCAGCGAGCCCGACTCATATCCTTTTGATACCCCAGTTCTATCCGAGCCCGGGGGGAGGGAAAAGGAGTGTGCGGCCGCCGCTGCCGCTTCCCCCGAATCCGA
Source organism: Bradypodion pumilum (assembly GCA_035047305.1). Taxonomy (NCBI): domain Eukaryota; kingdom Metazoa; phylum Chordata; class Lepidosauria; order Squamata; family Chamaeleonidae; genus Bradypodion; species Bradypodion pumilum. The sequence continues at coordinate 172,312,034 of JAWDJD010000001.1, read as the reverse complement.
TTTTGATTTTGATTTTGCTAGCCGGGGGGGTTTTTCGGAGTGTTCCCCCACCCATCCAAGCGAGAAGAGGGGTTTTTCGTTAGCCCCCAGTGCCCCCGGTTCTTCCTATACAAAGCACACACCTCCCAACAAAGCCGCAGAGCCGCGGCAAACCACTAACAAGTCATCCTCTCCGATTGCAGGGCAGGAAGCCAGGGAGCAAGGAGGAGGGAGCGAAGCCGGGGCAGGGCAGCCCGCGCCGAGACCCCAGCGTGTTCGAAATAAGCCATCTTGGCTGAGAGACTTCGTCTCATCCTAGGGGGGAGGAGTGTTGTGTCCTATAGTGTAACCTTCTACATGTGATATCAATGTATCTGAACCAATGTAACCTTGCCTATGAGTAACAATGTAACCTTCAGCTGTATCACATAAACCCTGAAATAGGACGCGAGCTAATGACCACCAGCTGGCAGCAGCGAGCGTCCAAGCTCTCTTGGTTCAAACCCATCAAAGACCGCAGCGCAGGAAGTTTTCCCGCCGCTACCTACACCTGGACAAGAAGGGCGTGACCAGCCATGACGTCACGCGGACCAGTAGCCAACGGGCTACCGTGGAGCCACATTCAAAGACGCTACTACCATATATATAGAGCTGTTCGTCCGCCATTACCTCATGTTCCCTCTGCCCACCATGCAATAAACCTGAGTTAACCCAGCCTTTGGCTGTGCCTTGTGTCTTGACTCTCATACACTAAAAGTGAGATGCAACAAAATGCTGTAAAATTCTCCTGCTCCCTGCTGCAGTGTGTTAGCCATAATCTCCATTCTACTCCCATTCAGTTAAAAACCAGACTTCCTCCCACAAGAATTCTATTAGCATCCCATGACAACTCTAATACAATATGATGTTGTTGTAGCCATTATCAATAATGCTGATTTTATACCTGTGATTTTCCCAAAACCAGCTGCTACCTTTCTGTTGGTGCCATTTTGCTTACAAAAAAGACCACAGTTTGGAGCACTGACAGCACACTCTGGTTTGCTGCTATTTGCTGCTGACCAGACAATGTTTTTGGTTTGGTCTAGCAGCAGGGTTGTGCTCTTGCTCTCGCTCTCTCTTCCTCTCCATGGGCTGGTGAAATTGGGCCCTAATGGGAGGGTCTCTTTAAAAGGTCCTTTTAAAGATTGCACCTGGAAGCAACTGTCATCTGACATGATCCAGGACAATCTTTATGTCATCATCTGAGGGCCACACCCTCAGTCTTTTGCAGCAAAACCAAGCAATCTTGCATCACCTCAAGAACAGAGGTTCCCAACCTTTTCAAGCCTGGGGCTGAGTCATGCTCTCTCAGTAAGCTTTAAGGGCCAGATGGCCATTTTGCCCTACCTGCATGATGGGGGTGGCCATTTTGTCCAAACAGCTTCAAAGGGGTGGCCATGTTTCTCAAATGCCCTTGGAGGGATGGGGGGGCACATGAAATGGTGCCATGGGACAGATCTCGCCCATGGGCCTTAGGTTGGGAGCCCCTGCTGAAGGACCACTGATCTACCATCACCAGGCTGAACATTTGTACTTCCACTATATATTTTTAACCTCAACCCCCCTCATAAATACCTCTGAAGAAGTGGCCTATGGTCCACAAAACCTCATGGGAAATAAAACATTGCCAGTCTCCAAGTACCACATGACTCTTTGTTTCTCTTGGTATATTTGGTCATAACGAAGGCTTGAGGCTCTTTTGGATTCCATAGCATACCTTGTGGTGTCATTTCAGCGGTGCAAATTTTGGCCTGGAATCCCTTTGTTGTAGCTCTATCTATTCAAGGCCGATAACATAATCAACTGTGGCCCTTCAGTACATATTGGAAGCATCTGATATCCTTCCCCCAAGTTCTTAGGCTCCCTGAGGGTCCTCTTCATCCTGGAGAATGCCTTATAATTATTATTTATTAAATTTATATACCACCCTTCATAACTGTGCAGACAAGTTCTTAGTGCTTCCACTCTGAGTTAAACTAGACTTGAGCTAAACTGTGTGAATGCAACACTTTGTGTTTTATAAATAATAGCCACAGCTAAACTTGAACAGCCTATGAACTGCTGCACATGAGAAAGATGATGTTTAACTCTTTTTTTCACTGACACATTTATGCCAGTCTCACCTCCGTGAACCTGCTATTTTTATTTGAAGGCAACAGGTTTTGGCTCAAAGGATAATTCCTAGTTCTACCAGCTCAGAGTTTTGGTGACTCTTTGGAAGATTTCGTCTTGTCTTCTAGCAATTGGCACCTCTTTCTTGTTTGAATGTTATGATTTATTTTGACAGAATAAACCAATTATTTGCCTTGTACCTCTAGCATGTCAGAGCCTCTTTTGCACAGTAATATCCTGTGAATCATACATCTTCCTGTACTAATATTGAGCTTCAAATACATTTACAGATTACTTCAAAGTAAATCAAAACAGAGCCAAAATTGAAAATCTGTCATCTTAAATGCTATACTATGAAAGGTTTTCTGAGATAATTAAACAAACAAACAAACAAAAACTCCTCAGATTGTTCAAACTAAAACTTCGAGTCCTTTAGGCTTGTTCCAGAAAATAAGAAACAACTGGAAAATACGTGGTCTGGTAATATATATCCTTGCAAATTTTATCAAATTTTGTCAAGACAGAAAAAAAGTTATAGGCATTACATAAAGACTCCACAACAGTTTATTACATATTGCAGAAGACTCCTAGTATCTATATATAGATATAGCCCCATAAATAGAAGCCTTGGACGTAGATTGACTTCATGGCTGAAGAACCTGAGAGACTGGTGTGGCATGTCCTCGGAAGAACTGTTCCGAGGAGTTAAGAATAGGAAGACTATCACCATGATGATAGCTAATATCCGGAACGGATATGGCACCTGAAGAAGAAGAAGAAATAGAAGTCTTGCAGGAGATCACCAAGTGAAAGGTGTAGCTAAGTGATTCTTCTCCTAAAATTTTCTTTAGATGTTGTTATCTGCGGATATTTATAAGGTGGTTCTAGCTCAGCATTTTATTCTTCCACTGCCCCTGCAGACATACACTTGAAGCCCACATGCAGGCTATCACCCTCACTTGGTTACTAATTTCCTCCTGCAGATGTCACATCAAGACTCATTTGTTGTTCAGTCACACAGTTGAGTCCGACCCTTTGTGACACCATGGACCACAGCACGCCAGGCTCCTCTGTCATCTGCCATCCTCTGTTGTCTTCCCAGATCTACACCCACTGTGTCAACAATGACATCTAGCCATCTCATCCTCTGCTACCCCCTTCTCCTTTTGTCTTTTATCTTTCCCAACATCAGGGCCTTCTCCAGTGAGTACTCTCTTCTCTTTCCATCCACAGAAAAATCTGCCCACCTCAAAATCTGCCCACCTCAAACGGAGCAAATGAGTGGAACCTTTAACTGCCTTGTGGCTGGTTAACCAGGCTAGTGTGTCAATCTTCCCCCTAAAACTGCTCTTTCCTGTGTTTCACAGTGCAATCCTTGTGAGAAGTTCCCAATGGCTTAGGTCAGCCCCCCCATTCCACACAGGAAAGCCAAACCCTAAACAATCTCCATTCTGTACCTGGGGATAGTGGTGGGCATCAGCAGGTTCACACCAGTTCACCAGAACCGGTAGCAGAAATTCTGGCTGGCCCCGCCCATCCAAGTTTTGAAATAAAGTAGTCCTTGTTCAGATGCAACTCAGGGTTTCCCCCCTGGCCATGCCCACCATACCATGCCCACAGAGTAGGTAGTAAAAAAAATTTGAGCCCACCACTGGTTATACCCCTTGTCTCATCTCCTGATCTTGCCACAGCTAATAGGAACTTGGGGTGCTGGGGTCAAGGGGCTAATTTCTCCCCGAATAGAGTCTACCCAAAGGTTCTCTCATCTTAGCTCACGTATCCTTCATTAATTTATCTCTAACTGTAATAAACTCCCAAAGGTAGGCCGGGGATTGAAGGGAGATTCTCCTCCCAGTGCTCTCCATCAGCTCCAATTTTCACACCTCTCAAAGCCATTGGGTCTCTACACTTTTCCCCTTTTGTTATTACCTTAACGCTTTAGTGGTAAGTTCTTCACACCCAGCATTATTGAAGACACCAGGGACTGAACATGGGATATTCAGCATGCAAAACAATTGCTCTGCCACCAAGTCCTGCCCCTCTCATCTTGTATGTAAATTGACCATTAGCCTGTGCACTGTTAATTGGAATTATATCCCTTTGAAATCAGAGATTTCAAGAAAACACACAGATGACTGGGTGGTTGGCCGTTTAACTGAGCTAGGTATTGCATGCTTGCTGTTATGCCCATTATTGGTGCTATTTTTGACTCCAGCAGGATGTTAACAGAGTGTTTAAAACAGCCCAACAGTACAGCCCTATTAAAAAGCAACATCTATAACAAGTGTAGTATGTACATTTATATACTAGCTTATGCCCTCTCATGGCAGTAAAAGTCAATTCTGGATTGCTTTAGGAAGAACTATAAAAATGTAAATTATGAAGACAGACCTGATTTGGTCTTATTGCCTTGGCTGAGTTCTAACACTTAAACATGGAATATATAGCTGGTGGAGGTAATTAATACTTGCCAATTTGCATATTCACAAGACACTGTACTATTTTTCTCTCTGTTGGGAGAGATGAATGAACAGAGGTTCCTGAGACCACTTAACTAGGATTCTGAATTTGAAATATTTGCCTACATTAAAATGTATACAATTCTTCATATCCAGTTATCTGAGCACTATTATATCATCTTTTTTTCCATAGCATGAAAGAAGAATTGTTTCATCAGATGCAATGGAAAATACTTGGAAAGCCAGACAATCAGATAATTTATAAGAAATTCAAAATTTGAAATGGAGATTCACATTGATACTATGTAACACGATTTACTCAAAGGGAACAGTCCGATGAAGATTAATCTAACCTGCTCATTCTGTATAACTGAAAGAAAAGAACCACTCAAAACATGTGATTATAAAATGATGTATAGATGAAATAGACTTTCCCCTTTTGATCCTGATGTCAGTGAGATAAATCTCAAGCAGGGAAGTGTTAACTTTGAATATACAACACTTATCCTATTACGTCAAGTGCAGTGAAGCATTTCTGTGTTCTACTTGAAGCAGAATGAAAATGTTCATTAATCCTCATCCTACTTCATGGTATGTGCTGTGAATTTGCTTGCAATTTATGGCAAACCTAATAGAGTTTTCAAGATACAGGAGATGTTCAAGGAGTGGATTGCCATTTGTGACCCCTCCAGTGACTTTCTACAGACAAGTAGGAATTCCAGCCCAGGTCTCCTGAGTCCCAGACTGATACTTCATCCAGTATACCAAATTGGTTCTTATAACCCTCAACCACCATGATTAAGAAAAAACACTTTGCATTGAGTGAGTTGTGGTGTGCTTTTTAACACAATATTGAAAATCAACAGTAGCACTGGGATTAGAGTTAGGATGAAGGTTGTAAATCCATGTACATGTCTTGTCATTCCTGAAGCCACCAAAAATTGCAATGTTCTTCCCAAATGAGGCCAACCTACTGACAAACAGAATATGTCAGTTTTATTTCTCAGGACCAGAACAGTACCTTTTTTGACCCCTAACACATTATGTTTGCTGGGGGGGGGGGAGGTACCTTAATGACAAGTAGCTGAAACACAGGGATATTCTTCACAACTCTTAAGGAGACAAAGTTGTAGAATACCTATATTGTTGTTGTTTTATGATTTGAAAATATGCGACTAAGGCTGGGTCAAAATTGATTCTGCAAATTTCTTATATTTTGCCATTAATGAGGGGCAGTAGTACTTTAATTCCTAGGAAAAGAGTTTTGAATAATCCAGCAATGTATCATGTGCAAAAACAAAACAAGACAAAAACTAGTGTTGTCTATCTTATCTTTTTCTTTAGACCTGAAAACAATAGTTCAACAATCTTGGATTCTCTTTTTCTTTTGAAGGATCCCCTTTCAAAAGGATTCTCTGACAACAAACATGCTATGATCAAAGACTCTTTCACTGGTATTGTCCATTCTGTCAGCTCCTGCTACAGTTAGGTCACAATGTGGATAGGGCTCAGACAGTCTATGCCAGTGGTGACGAACCTATGACATGTGTGCCAGACATGGCACTTCCAGGCCTCTCTGTTGGCATGTGTGCTGTCATTCCAGCACAAAGTTTGCCCCACCCCTCTGCCCAGCAGCACAATGGGAGTGCTTCCTCCCTCCCCCAGCACAGAGTTTGCCCCACCCCTCTATTTGGGAACTCAGTCTCTAAAAGGTTCTCCATCACTGGTCAATGCACTTGTTTCATCTTGTAATTACTGGAGAATAAGCTGAAGGCACTGGCCATCTGGTGGGCAGAATATTAGCAGTCGGTCACATGGTTTGCTATTTTTTCACTTTATTACTGCTGGAGATAGTTCTACAAGGATTTAGAACCTGATCAGAAGGCCAGCAAAATAGGTAGGGCAAAAAAGGAAGACTCATGCTATGGAGAGATGCTGGTGTCTTTCTAATTCTGTCTGGCTCTGTTCAGAAGATCAAGAATCAAGGAATTACAGCTTGCAAGGCAGTCTGCTGCTCAGCATAAGAAATCCAGAGTTGAAGCACCAAACTCTGCCATCTGTTACTTAAATCTGTTCTGTATAGCCATTCCTTCTGAGGCAGGAGAGAACAAATCTTTAGCTTCCATTCTTTAAGAATTTGAAAAATGCAGTCATGTCCCTGATCAATCATCACATCTTTGGCTAAGCATACCCAATCTATTCTTACTGGATTTATTTATCATATTGTTGGACTCCTTAGTTACCTATGATGGTCTCCCACAGACTCAAAAATGTCAGCTGTGACAGACTCTAAGCACGGATTCTCAACCTGCAGCCCGTGGCACCATTTCATGTGGCCCACCACCACCTCCACCACACTAGGAAGTGCCATGTGGTGGAGGAAGGACAAAGTGGCTGTCCGCCCCCTGAAGCTGTCTGAGGCAGCATGACCCAGGCCCCCCCCATCTTAAAAAGGTTGAGAACTCGTGCCCTAAAGACTTCTTCAGAACATTTGAGAAAACTAAGAAATAAGGATGATAATATCTTATTTTCTTTCTTGTAAATAATAATACTGCAAGGATTGCCATTCTTGCATGAACCCTGATATAATTCAAAAGGAAACATAGTTCAGAAATGATAAGATTGTTACTATCAACAGACAAAGCCTAAATTCTGGTAGTGTCTCACATTACAGGTAGCGTTTATTCCTCAGGGGCTTTGAATGGATGAATGACTAAAATATCTGAAGAAAACTGCAACTTATTTCCTTTTGTAGTGAGCTTGCTTCAGCAGCTGCTGTCTGTTGCTTGAGCAGATTGGTTTCATGTAGCTGACAGGTGGGCAGGTGTCAAGATGGATTTTGTCTGAGTCCTTTCTCTTGTTTCATTTGTAGCCTGTTTTAAGAGGCAGGGTTATGTTCATTTCATTATCATCAAATGTTGCCCATTGGGTGGGGGGGAATCAAATGTTTGGGAGAAAATAAAAGAAGCAGAAGAGCAGTGGAGTTTTATTCCTCCCTCTTCCTTGTCCATGGGTCCTCTTTTATCTCTTTATCTTTTTAATTACCTCTTTGATTGCCTTCCACTGAGATCCTGTTCATATGATAGGTAGAATATACAACAAAGAGTTTTCCTATCAGGGTGTCCCTTCAAGGCTTTCTAACCTATTCACAACCTGCTTTCAGGAAGCTTTCCAACACCACAAATTGCACAAGATTATCAGTGTTCAAACTGTGTGCTCAGAGTTTTGTGTATGTATTCACTGATTGACACTGTACAGCATCTTTCCTGGCTGTTCAAGGTGGTCAGAGTTGAGAGGAGGCAATGGACTCAGTGGAGACTCAAATTTAAGTCCATGTTTCATAATCACCATTACACTGCATAATGTTGCAGGGTGAGATCAGAACATGTTCACAACTCTTAGGCAAAACAATATGGGTTGTGTTGGAAAACAAATTCTTTTGACAAGCTTAGCACATGCATCATCATGGGTGCAGCAGGTATCGATAACATAAGAACAGAGCAGATAAAGCAGTTTGGTCATCGCGCTATGTACTGGCTTCTTCAATTAATTAACAACAGCATAGATGAACTAAAAATTCCTAAATTGTGGAGACAAGCTAGATTCATTGCTTTATTGAAACCTGGCAAAGAACCAGATGACCCAAAACACTACCAACCGATGTCACTCCTTTGCCATCTTTCTAAGGTACTGGAATGGATGTTTTTCAATCATATTTCTGAATTTATTGTTGGAAAGATCAAGAAAGAGCAAGCAGGTTTCAGGCTAGGCAGGTCATGTTGTGGTCAAATTCTTAATCTTATGCATCACATTGATGCATACCTTTGAAATAAAGGTATTAATGGGAGTGGCTTTCATTGACCAAAATGTAGTGCACAATACTGTCAACCATAGAATTCTGGTGGATTAAATAAATACTCTCACCAGAGATAGCAAGCTTACTAGGGTCATTGGCAGCTTCCTTCAGAACAAGAGATTCTATGTGATGATGAATGGAAAGAACAGCAGATGGAGGCAGGCCCCTGATTGGGAGAGATTTTACCAGGATGGACAGGCATGCTCTGCTGCTCAAAGCCCATACTTTAAAGGGAAACACCACCTCGGCATTTTCTGCTTTGGTTCCTCTTGCCAGTCTCCACTCTGCTCCATCGGAGAAAGTCTGAAGCACCTTGGGCAGCTTTGGCAGCTTCTCCTGAAGCTGCCCGAAGATCTTCAGACTTTATCCCATGGAGCAGAGTGGCGACTGGTGAGAGGAAGCAAAGTGGAAAATGCTGAGGTGGTGTTTCCCTTTAAGGTATGGGTTCGAGCAGCAGCGCGCGTCCGTCCATCCCGGTAAAAACTCTCCCCACCACAGGGCTGCATGGTGGTTGCAGAAGAATGGACTGACACAAGGAAGTGTAACTTGTATTTCCAAATTAGGCACCAGATTATGCTAGTTATGCAGAAAGTATTTATATGTATTTAGGAAGTATAGCCCATGTGAAATTGTGCCAACCAACTTTGAATTCCTTTTCCTGTTATGAAACAGCATTAATTCTTTTGATGTTTGGGGAATTTTTTCAAGCCAGTAAGATAAATGGAATGAAATTAATGCAAGAAAAAAAATAGTGGAATTTAAAGACTTAGTGATAGCTCTCTCAATTTGGTTACATAATAGCTTCTAGTGAAATTATTTTAGATAGACTTCACCTCTGTCAGAAAATTTGTTGCACCAGCTTTAAAACTATATTTTAAAAAACAGAAAACAAAAAAGGCTAATCTTCCTGTTAAGAGACCAGACCTTGTAAATCTTTACCTTTAAGAAGGCCTGTTAACCGTTGGTGTCCGGCATGCATGCCCACTCCCATCCCTACTATCCTGGACCGAGCCGCCTACACTTACCTGGCCACCCTTGGAGCATCGCCACAAGGCCACAAGTGGGGCAACTGCCCCATGAACGCAACAAAAAACCCTACAAGGCCCAATGTCCTCCACACCATGCCACCCCTCAGCCAATGAGACTGAAGGGTGCGAGCGTGGAGAAGGCAGGGCAGCAGGCACGCGTGGTTAAAAAAACTGCCAATGCACCGAAAACCAACTTTTGCTGCCCTCCGCCCCACCAGCGAAGGCTGGCACCGGCTTCGCCATAGCTTGGGGGGAAGAGGAGCACCTCCTCTTCCCCCGTGGCTTCAGCGAGGTAGCGGGGAGACAAGATCATCTCCCTGCAGCCCCAGAGGCCAGCACTGGCCTTGCTGTAGCTTCGGGGGGAGAAGAGGAGACCCTCCTCTCTCCCCCCCCCCACGGCATCAGTGAAGGATGCACCAGGGAAAGGCACAGCCGGCAAAAGGTAAGTGGGGCAGGGACAGGGGCTGTGGGTGGTGGAATGGGCCCGGGAACCACGACACCCACCCGCGCCACCCCCTTGTCCCCCAGTCCCTCTACCCCACCCCACTTACCTTTTGTCTGCTGGGGCTTTCCTTGATGCGGCCTCCTGGGTGTCCTGCTGAGGCTGGTGGGGGGAGGAAGAGCCCCTCCTCCCCTGCACAGCTTTGGAAAGTGTGTGTGTGTATTGAGTGTGTATGTGGTTGTGATGTGTGTGTTTGAGTTGTGTATGTGTGTGGTTGTGTAGTGTGTGTGATTGTGCATGTTTGTGTGTGTGGTTGTGTGTGTATGTGTATTGTGTGTGAGGTTGTGTTGTGTTGTGTGTGTGTATTGTGTGTAGGGGTGTGTGTGTTTGTGTTGAGTATAAACACACACACACACACACACACACACACTGCTGGGCTGCACAATACAAACCATTCATCTCTGAATGTTGACAATCCTGGAGAAAATGTTAGGTAAAGGTCACCCTTGCTTCAAAGCCAGTCATATACGACTCTAGGGTTCAGTGCTCATCTCCATTTATAGCCAAAGAGCCAGTGCTGTCTATGTCTGCAGATGTTTCCATGGACTTGTGGCAGGCATGCCTTGACACCGGAGTGCACAGAACACTGTTTACCTTCCCACCTGCTTGCAATTTCTTGCTTTCGAACTTCTAGGTTGGCAGGAGCTAGGACAGAGACAGGGACTCATTCCGTTGTGCAGTACTCGGATCTGGAACTGCTGACCCGCCAAACTTCCAGTCATTAAGTTGAGTGTTTTAACCTAACCCCTTGAGCCACCACGGTCCCTTGGAGAAAATGTTAGGAATTCATATAACATTTGTTTATGCTTGGGGTAAATTTCAGTTCGAAAACTACCATCATTCACTGCCATTTGTCTCCATTTTGGACATTGCGATAATGCAACCATTTTTTCACAACTGAATGCAAACATCCACTAGTTTGTTCATCTGTTTGTTTGCTTTTGAAGCATCCAATGCAGCATAAATAGCTTAAGCTGCTATTGCTCCTCATCCAGCCTCTCTCTGTTTGGTTGCGGTGCTGCATTTTTGAAGAATGGCCACTAGAGTGCTGCAGGTATCCATTCAAGATGAGGTTTTGAATGTCTCCAGACACACTTTTGTCAGCTGTGTGGCTGAGCAAACATCTCCTGTAAATACAGATTGCAGCTGTGTGTTTTAAATGGTTTATTGCCTTTTTGTTCTGCCTCACCTGGAAATCAACTGTGATGGAAGAGATGACAGACTTTTTTGTTGCCATTGTCAGATTTTATTGCAGGAGCTCAACTGTTGCAAATGTAGAGAGAGTAGAGATGCTTCTTAATGCCATCATGTTTTCAAAGATACGAAGTAAGCACTTTTGTGAATATTCCATGATTTCTCCGTTATGTGCTGTGTCTATAGTTGTATTGATATAGCTGTAAATAAATAATTGATTTGCATGTTTTAATAATTAGTTGATACTGAGGTGACGCAAGGGTCGCTTTTCTCTTTCTTTTGCAAACAAATGGGCAGTGAATTTGAGTTACTGTGTGGAAAAGGTTCTGATAATACAGCTAACTGGAAATGAAATGAGAAGGATTGGGAGGCTATGCGGCCATGTCAGCAGTATCAATGATGGAATGAGTGAAATATTCAGGAGAGATTCACCCAGCATAGTTCCTGTGCAAATAAAGACAATGGCACTCTCACAAAAAATAAAATAAAAAAACCTGCATCAGAATTCACTCAATTGTATCTGGCTTTCAAGGTGGCTCTTTTGTAGATATAATCTGGAGACAAACTTAACCTTTAGCATCTGATGAGCATGCAAGCAATTATGTACCTCACACCCCTGCTCCAGAGAGGACCCCGATCATCCTTGAGTGCATTTAATGTTTTGATAAATATCCACCCATTCAAGGTCCATGTTATATGACGTATCAGAGAATGATTGCTTACCTAGTTGCAATGGCAAGTACAGAACCAGGGAAAAGGTTCCAAGGTGACATTTCATCACCCAGATTTAATACAAGTGGCAACTACATTGTTTTGGACAAATATGCAAAAGTGAATGAATCCAAAAATGCTTGTGCAATCCCAGGATGACTTCAGGGCAAAACAAGGAGCTGCAGGTCACCCATAAGGCACAACAATAGATCCTTTGTATCCCATGCAGCTTTCATGGAGTTGAAAAAAATGAATAACTCTTTGAATCTAGGCAAAGGAAAATCAAAAGTAATACAACTGATGGATGGTAGGAGACTCAAATAGATGGAACATGTATCCATTTGTACTGTTGAAGAGCAAAGTTGCTGTTTAGAAGCCTTTTTCATGCTGGAATATTCTTTTTCTTTGTCCTTTTACTCGACTTAATTTACCAAACTTCAATAAAATATTATAGTACTAGGATCGCATATGTGTGTGATAGTTGTATGCGCTTTGAGAGGTAGGTCGCAAAATTAGGACATTGTAGAGCACCTACACACACACACACACACACACACACACACACACACACACACACACACACACACACACACACACCATCATAGCCATTTGTTTCACCCCTATTTACAGGAACTTTTTATTTTTATTTTGTACGAGAGATATCAATATACACAGATTATGTTAAGGTCTGATGATGGAGTGAGTTTTAATGTTTGCTAAAGACTATAGGGTGGTTTGGTTCTAATCAATATGACCTTTATTGAGGAAGAGAGTGGAATGTGAGACTTCCTCACACCTCTAAGGGAAGTCCTTTGTTTCTTTTTCCTACTGAAGTCAGTGAGATATCTCAACTTCAAGTGCCATATCCAATTCTGAATATTAACAATCGTCATGGTGATCAACCATGAAGATTGTCCTGGGAACAATGTAATGAAGTGGACTTCCATTTGCCTTCCACATTGCAATGTGATGCCCATACCACTGATCCAGTTCCACAATTCACTTTCTGGTTCTGATCCCTTCTGGCAAAGTCCATATTAGCCACAGGCCAGTAGTGATGAAGTTGTTGCTCTCCACCAAGATGGATTCACGTGGAATTTAATTCATTTGGGGACCATTACCCTTCCTTGTAGACTTCACCACTCAAGGCCGTAAGTTCTCAGGGTTGTCAGGTTATTTAACTGCCACCTGATGATTTGCATTGAGTTGCTGGCAGTATGGTCTACTCAGTTACCATGGCAGGAGAACCTGGCCAGACTGAGGAGATATCTCCTACAAACAAATCCCAAGTGAGGTGGTAGGCAGCCATTAACCATCAAGGTAAACCCAGCCAAAACCATTTCTATACACTTACTGGAGGGAGAATCAGAAATTATTCTTGATTATCTGGACAGCAAATGTTGGAAATGATGATTTAGTGTTGGGAGTCCTTTTACTGCTGGCTGTATTTTGCAACAAGCCAAGCTATTATGATTAGATGGAAAATATATAATAATAAGAGAACTGCTGGATTATGTGTGATAAAAACACATTCAACCTAAAGAAAAAATCTATAAATGCTACACAAAAGTGTTATGCTAAATCAGAAAACAGCTATTGGGAAGCAGAGATCTATGAATAATGTTACAGAACTCACCTGTTATGTAAGATTAAAAGAAGGGAAGGGAAGTTTAATAGAGTTGTGTGTACTAATTACTGGCAGAGAAGATCTACTATGTGGAGTCACTAAAATAAAAATCCAGAGGTCACCATCAATGCAAAGCAAAGTTGCAGTCATGTCTAGAGGAATACGGAAATGACTTGTCATAAATCTGCTTAACTCTGTAGTCACAAATAGATATTGCTGAAGTTATTTATTCTCACCATTTTAAGGAAAGATTCTGCTACTTAGAAGGAATTTGTATCCAATGCAACTATACATAATGTGGGAGGGTGGGACTAATGGCTCTGGCTCCACTCCCTCCCCCCCCAAAAAAAAACACCAACAACAACAACTACCAGACTGTAACAACTATTTATGCACCCAACTGGACGAAGTAAAGAAAATAGTCTGGAATAAAAAATGGGTGGGAGTCTAAATTTACTGATTGTTTGGTTTTCCCTAGAAAATGGGACTCAAAATAATTTATAACCCCAGTTGGCTCTACTTGTGTTAGTGTCCCATTTATGAAAGTCACTCAGGTATGTTTCTGTTGGGATAATAGCAAACCTTCATGCAATTACTGTAACATTAGGTATTGATGAGAGGGGTTAAGATTTCAGATAACCATTACCCTATCACCAAATTTCCTTTCTTTTCTGGGTCTAGTTCATCCCCTCCTTTCCTCCTGTTTGTTTTTATTCTAGCTTCCTAGGTTTGTTAGTCCTTTTCTGATCTTCTGACCACTGCTGTCCCGTATTTGAATGGTGGGGAAAGGGCTTACTGCGCATTCGCGGCCATGATGCACATGCACAAATGGGAAACTGAGCATACGTTGGCCTTGGTTGAGTGGGCAGTATAGAAATTTAACAAAATAAATAAATAAAATAAATACGTGTCCATGCATGTCTCCTGTATTGACGGGTATGAGGATGATTACCATCCATTTAGTCATGGCCTCCAAATCAGGTCTCGGAAGTGGGAAGGAAAATTATTTACTGGCAAAAATGACCTTGATGGGAAAGGGGGGGAACAGTATTGTCAGAGAGAAGCACAGCCATTTTGCCTTTTCCCTTAGCCCATCATTAATTTCCTTTCTGTTTCACACTTCTGAGTGCTAAATTGGCAGTCTCAAATTGTGCAGTATAAAGTTAATGAACAATGTGTCTTTAACTTGCTTGACATTTGATCCCCTCCCATAATGTTTACAAAGAATATTTTTTGTTCTTTTAATCAATGATTCAGCCTTTTCATTCTTTTTTCCTTAACCTTTACCTTCTTTTTTTAAAATTAGCACCTGGATGCCAAAACTAAGAAAATATTGACTGTGGGAAGTAATGAATTTTACAGCTGGTATCACAGTGTTTAGTGAAAGTATCATCTGCTTATAATTCTGGAACAGGAGTCAGAAATGTTATGGCAACACCAAAGCTTAAGCACAATTACAAGTTTCAGCTTGCTTTAGCTGTGTACAGGCCCATGATGTTACTGCAACCCAGGCTTGGGTGATTTACATAGATAGGTGTCACAATATTACTGCTTCCAAACTGTTAATATTAAACCTGTATGCACACAGGTTGTAAAGAGTAATGATGGCAGTGAAATTATAACAAAATTCAAAATTACATGGACCAATTTTTTATATATTTATTAAATCAGCTTGAGAGTACTGGACTATGAACAAGTACATTTGGTGGCTATTTTTATGAAGATTTCCTGCAGCATTTTCTAAAACAAAGAAGCTAATGGATTTGCTTCTCACTTAATTTCCTCCATGTTGCATTGAAACAACCTACACTGAGATATAATGACTTGTTCAAAGCTCTCTGTTGTGCATTATGACTGATCATAATCAGCAATTAGGTCTCCCATGCCCAAACTGTTCATTGCATCATGCTTGCCTGGAGAGGATTCCAAGTTTAATACTCACCCACATAAAACAAGCAGCACAAGATATGAATTAATTTGATTTTGATAAAATACAGCTAGTAATGCAAAATTAAGGTGAATAATAGGGCTGTACAAAAATGTTTGGGGACTGCAGTGGCTTAGTAGTTAAGACACTGAACTTGATGGCTGGAAGGTCAGCTGCACAAGTGCTGCACGATGGAGTGAGCTCCCATCTCTGTCCCAGCTCCTACTAATCTAGCAGTTCGGAAGCAAGAAATTACAAGTAGATAAATAGACACTACTTTGGAGGGATGGTAAACAGTGTCCCATGCACTCCAGTGTCTAGTCATACCATGCACATGTCCATGGAAATGTCTGTAGACAGTGCTGGCTCTTTAGCTATAAACAGAGATGAGCACTGAACCCTAGAGTCGGATATGACTGGCTTTCGAGCAATGGTGCCTTTTACCTTACAAAATGTTTTCCCATTGTCATATTTCAGCTAAATGTTGTGATTTTGAGTAAATGGGGAAAAATTCTTTTCTCACCAGGACAGTTTGTAGTCAGGATTTTTTAGGTTTGCTGTCGTAGCCAATCAGAGACTGCATGATGGTGAACTCTAAATAGTCAAGCTCCTGTCCTAAATATGCTTGCTTGAGGATTTTGTTGCTGTAATTGAGTCCCCCTGCAAAATGAAATCCTTTCATGTTTCTAATTGCATTTGAGAACATTTTGTCTCCCCGCCCCTACTACAGTCAACATTTTCTATAGAATTTTTGCCAGCCTGATCTGCTACTTTGAGAGGTAGGATATAGTGCAGTGATGGGCAGTCTTGGCCCTCCAGCTGTTCTTGATCTTCAATTCCCAGAAGCCCAAATCAGCACTCCTGCTGATCAGGGCCTCTGGGAATTGAAGTTCAAGAACAGCTGGAGGGCCAAGACTGCCCATCACTGATATAGTGGCACCATTTCAAAGAAAGACAAGGTTTTGCTGCTGCTGTGTGCTGTCAATGTGCTACTGACTTATGCTAACCCCAAGCATGAGTGACATCCAGAAAGGTTTATAATCAACAGCCCTGCTCCCTTCTTACATACTGAGGTCATGGCTTCCTTTATTAAATCAATCCATCTCTCATTTGTATTGTCTCCCTATTTTCCTGTTGACGTCAACTTTTCCCAGCATTATTGTCTTTTCTAATGAGATTTCTCATGATGTTCACAAAAGAGAGATAGACTCTGTAAAGAAACTGACAACAGAATGGACCACACAAGCTATTCAGCCTTGCTACCTGAAACATTCCTTGAATGGGCAATTTCTAGGTGGTCTAACATGATGTGGCTGGGGATAATCTCCTTGTCAGGCCCTTCTCCAAGATGACAAGTCCTCAGACTTCATAGTGTTTCAAGAAGATTCAGTTTAATCACAAAATTGCATGCTTTTGGCTTGCACACTAGCTTTACAAGGCAGCAAACACACACAAAATAAAGACTTCCCACCATAGAGGCCCCCACATTCCACAAGGAACCAATTTAGATTGAAAATTTTGTTATTTTATTTAATGACATTATAAAACTCCAGAAAAAAACTTTAGAAAGTATACATATAAAAGCAGGGCCAAAACTTCCAGCAAACGGTAAAGAGAACAAAGCCAATCCATGTTTTAAGAAACAGAGGTTAGCAGTTTGAGAACAAAGCTTCAATAAAATGGGAAAGTCTCAGAAACCTTAATTCTAATTCTTTTCTAAATTGTTTGTAAGTCACCTTTGGCTTCTGTGCTGAGAAGAAAGCAGGATATGAATCAAATAAAAAATTAAAAAATCATTTGCAACCGAATAAAAACAATGAAATATTGCTGGATGAAACTGCAGTTGTATCAATCTTCTACAATCGTCTGGCGAAGCAATGAAGAGCTAGATTTCCCCTCAGTGATATCATATGTAGCCATGTCTACTGATCTGGAGTGTCTGTAATCTACGGATGTAAGTCTTTGCTTATTTCTTTATTGCAAGTCAGAATGAAAATATGTATACAACTTTCCTCTCCACTGAATAAGATTTGGGATGTTGTGTATTTTTTTTCTTCTTCTTGCATGTCTGGACTTACTGGTGCATCTAAACCAGAATTTCTCAACCTTTATAAGCCGGGGGCCAGGTCATGCTCTACCAGACAGCTTCATGGACCAGAAAGCCATTTTTCCCTTCCTCCACCACATGACACTTCCTGGTGTGGTGGAGGCAGGATAGGGGTGTTGTGTTCTGATGGTTTTATTGTACACATGGATTACAATGTATCTGAGCCAATGTAACCTTGCCTATAGCAACAATGTAACCTTCAGCTGTATCATATAAACCCTGTAATAGGACGCGAGCTAATGACCACCAGCTGGCAGCAGCGAGCGTCCAAGCTCTCTTGGTCCGAACTCATCAAAGGCAACAGCGCGGGAAGTTTTCCCGCCACCACCTACACCTGGACAAGAAGGGCGTGACCTGCAATGACGTCACGCAGACAGTGGCCAATGGGCTACCATGGCACCACGTTCAAATGTATTACTGCTGTATATAAAGAGCTATCGATCCGCCATTACCTCATGTTCCCTCTGTCCACGATGCAATAAACCCGAGTTAACCCAGCCCGAGGCTGTGTCCTGTGTCTTGGTTTGCATACACTAAATTGGCGACGAAGGTGGGATCATGGATCCCCACGGAACAGCCAGGGCACAGAGCGGGTTCAACATCACCAAACCGCAAGACTGGGAGCTGCTTGAGATGGACTTCCAGGCGGCCCTGGTGGAACTCAGAGTCAAAGGAGACGACGAGGAGAGGAAGAGGGCCATCCTCACCAGAATGCTCGGAATGGAAACCAAGCGGACGCTGGTGGGCATCATCGCTCCGAAGAAGGTGAGCGAATTTACGGCGGGCAACATCATGAAGCTGCTGCGAGAGCGATTCTGCCCCTCGAGGGCAATGTTTCCCGCTCGGAGCGCGTTTTGGAGGCGAGTCCAAGCGCCAGATGAGTCAGTTGAGGCATTCGTGGCCGCCATGAGGATAGCCGCCGCCCCCTGTAAATGGGGCGACATCCTAGAGATGGCCCTCAGGGACGGCGTGTTGTGTGGCCTGAAAGACAAAGAGGTACAGCGCAGTTTGATGAACAAGGAGCCGCCACCCACGCTGGCAGAGGTCGTAGAGGCCGCGGAAGCCGCAGAGTCCACGAATGCTGGAGTGGACGAGATGCACCAGTGGCGTGAGTGGCGTCCTAGAGCCGGCAAGGCGGAAAATTCGGTGCACGGGAAATCCGGACAGTCGGTGCACGCAACTCGACGGGCCTCAAAGTCGTCTACGGAAGGCAGCGACGGCGAGGAGGTCCAGAAGGTCCGAAAGGGTGGTCGACGCTGCGAGGGTTGCGGAGCGGCCCATGAGCGCGCGAGATGCCCGTTCAGGAAGGCCGAGTGTTACACCTGCGGCCGTCGGGGGCACATCGCCAAGGCATGCAGAAAACGGAAAGAGGGCCGGAGGCAGTCACAAGACCGTGCGGCCAGACCGGACCGTCCAGCGAGGCCCAAAGATGGCGCCCAGACCACGAGGAGGCAGGACGGAGTGGGCCGCGTCTCGGACGACAGCGAGGACGACGCCCCAGTGTTCAGCGTGTCCGCGGGACAGTCCCATTACTTCGTTGAGGTATTAGTACAAGGGGCCCCTATTAAGATGGAAATTGACTCGGGGTCCTCCTATTCCATAATTCCCCAGAAAGAGTTCCTGAAAATCGACCCCCACGTGCGGCCCAAACTTAAAGCGTTGAGGTCCACGCTACGAGACGTACAGGGAAACAGCATTCCGGTGTTGGGGGTCGGGAAATTTCGGGTCAATTTTAAGAGACATTCTGCGGAACTGCCCCTAGTTGTCCTCAAAGGGGGAAGCTGTAGCCTCCTAGGGACACAATGGTTTCAGCCCTTAGGTTTGTTCATAGGGGGGGTGCATACCGTGGGGGGGGACCCAATACAAGCGGTTTGCGATGCGCATCCCGCCGTTTTTAAGAAAGGACTCGGAAAGTTCAAGGGACCCCCTGTAGCTTTCGACATAGACCCGGAGGTCCGTCCGATAAGACTCAAACCGCGCAGGGTGCCGTTCGCACTCAAGGACAAGATAGAGGCGGAACTGGACAAACTGGTGGGCCAGGGGATTCTTATTCCTGTTGATTCCGCGGAGTGGGAAACTCCAATTGTAACGGCTCTAAAGGCTAACGGGGAGGTGCGCATTTGCGCTGATTATAAGTGTACAATTAACAAGGCGATCCGCCCTAATGCATACCCGGTGCCAGTGATCAGCCACCTTTTGGCCAGGCTAAATGGGGGAAAGTGTTTCGCTAAACTCGATTTGGCACAAGCCTATCAGCAACTTCCTGTGACCCCCGCCACGGCCGCGGCACAAACGATAGTTACACATAAAGGAGCGTTCCAGGTGTCGCGGTTACAGTTTGGCGTGAACTCGGCACCCGGCCTTTTTCAGTCGCTTGTGGAACGCCTCCTGAAGGGCCTGGAGGGGGTGTTGCCTTATTTTGATGACGTGTTGATAACAGGGGGGAGTGAGGCTGAACTGGCAAAGAGGTTGGACAAAGTACTGACTGTGTTCGAGAAAGCGGGGCTGAGATTGAGGAAGGACAAATGTGTTTTTTTCGAAACCGAGGTCGAGTTTTTAGGGTTCCGGATCACACCCGAGGGGATTAAGCCGTCTAAATCCAAAGTAGCAGCCATTAAAAAGGCCCCTCGCCCCACATCCAAAACCGAGCTACAGTCCTTCCTGGGGCTCCTCAACTTTTACCATACATTCCTCCCGCGGAAGGCGTCGGTGGCCGAACCGCTCCATCGGTTACTTAAAAAGGAGGAGCCATGGATGTGGGGTGACGAGCACGAGAGGGCGTTCAAAGAGCTAAAGCAACTCCTAACATCTGAGGCAATCCTGACGCACTTCGACCCCAAGCGGCCAGTGGTCCTAGTCTGTGATGCATCCCCGGTGGGGGTGGGGGCGGTGCTTTGCCACGTGTTGGAGGACGGAAGGGAGGCCCCGGTAGCGTTTTACTCAAGGTCCCTGTCCCAAGCGGAGCGAAATTACGCACAAACCGACAGGGAGGCGTTAGCGATAGTAGCGGGAACCAAAAAATTTCACGATTTTTTGTATGGCCGCCCTTTCAAAATCGTGACCGATCACAAGCCACTGTTAGGGATTTTCACGGCGAGCAAGCCCACGCCGCAGATCCTGTCCCCGAGAATGCTGCGATGGGCTATTTTCCTCAACGCATACCAACATGAGTTGGAGTACCGGCCCGGAAAGGAGATCAGCCATGCTGATGCACTTTCGAGATCCCCTTTGCCCTTGTCGGATGACCAGAAGGCGAGAGTTGAAAGAGACCGCCAGGTGTTGCTAATTGAGGTTTTAGACGCACCCCCAATAGTACCAGCCGACATTGCTAGGGCGACAGGCAAGGACAGAACGCTGGAGAAAGTTAGTTCATGGGTACAGAAGGGGTGGCCGGCATCGTCCCCGAGTACAGAGTTCGACCCATTCTTTCGGAAAAAGCTAGAGTTGTCCCTAGAAAGAGGGTGCCTTTTGTGGGGCCAACGGGTGGTGGTCCCTACGCCCCTGCGGATGAGGGTGCTCGAACTGCTGCACGTCAGCCACCCGGGCATAGTGCGTTCGAAGGCGCTGGCCCGGAGTTACTTCTGGTGGCCGCAGCTGGACGCGGACATTGAGCACATGGTCGGCACTTGCGAGGCATGCCAGGGATCCCGACCTGAGGCGGCCCGTCTTCCGCATAGGGAATGGGACACAGCACGGGGGCCATGGTCCAGAGTGCACGTAGATTTCGCTGGCCCATTCCGAGGAACCATGTTTCTCCTGGTGGTGGATGCGTTCTCCAAGTGGCTGGAGGTTATCCCAGTAAAGAGCACGTCCTCCGCCACGACAATTAGCCGGCTAAGGAGAGTCTTTTCCACGTTCGGTTTACCCGACACTTTAGTCAGCGATAACGCTAGCTGTTTCACCTCCGCTGAGTTCGGAGCATTCATGGAGGCAAACGCCATTCGGCATGTCACATCCGCACCGTTTCACCCGGCCACGAATGGCCAGGTGGAACGGCTGGTGCGTACAACAAAGGAGGCGCTGCGGCGCATGGGCCAGGGGGACCTAAATCACCAAGTATGCCAGTTCCTCTTAGCGTATAGGGTAACCCCCTTAGCGTCAGGCTACTCGCCGGCAGAGCTCTTGATGCGGCGAAAACTGACCACGATCCTGTCCAGGCTAGACCCGACGAGAGTCGAGGATAAAGGGAAAAACATAGGGTTGGCAGTCTCGAAAGGTTTCGCCGCCGGTGACCCTGTTCACTGCAGGAACTATTCCAGCGCAGGGCCAGCCTGGGTGCCAGGGACGGTTGTAGAACAGACGGGGCCAGTATCGTACCGGGTCGAGACTAACACCGGCCTCCTCTGGAGGAGGCACGCAGATCAACTGAGGCACCGAGTGAGTGGGCCAGTCAGTGGGGCTCAGCAACAGGATTCAGCGTTAGGGTTCTCCCCCACCCGCTTAACCCAAGGGGGAGACAGCAGTGGACAACAGTCCCAAGCAAGGGGGGAAGGCAGAAGCAGCGGCCCCGACTCATACCCTTTTGATACGCCAGTCCTATCAGGGGCCGGGGAAGGGGGAGAGGAGTTCGCGACCGCTGCCCCCGATTGTAATTTTGATGTTGATTTTACGAGCCGGGGGGGTTTTCAGGAGTGTTCCCCCACCCATCCAAGCGAGAAGAGGGGTTTTTCGTTAGCCCCCAGTGCCCCCGGTTCCTCCCTAAGAAAGAGCACACCTCCCAACAACGCCGCGGAGCCGCGGCAAGTACCTAACGAGTCTCCCTCTCCAATTACAGGACAGGAAACCAGGGGACAAAGAGAAGGTAGCAAACCCGGGGAGAGGCAGCCCGCATCGAGACCCCAGCGTGTTCGAAATAAGCCATCTTGGCTGAGAGACTTTGTCTCCTAAGGGGGGGGGGAGTGTGTTTAAGTGTGGGCTCGAGACTTTGTCTCGTCCTAGGGGGGAGGGGTGTTGTGTTCTGATGGTTTTATTGTACACATGGATTACAATGTATCTGAGCCAATGTAACCTTGCCTATAGCAACAATGTAACCTTCAGCTGTATCATATAAACCCTGTAATAGGACGCGAGCTAATGACCACCAGCTGGCAGCAGCGAGCGTCCAAGCTCTCTTGGTCCGAACTCATCAAAGGCAACAGCGCGGGAAGTTTTCCCGCCACCACCTACACCTGGACAAGAAGGGCGTGACCTGCAATGACGTCACGCAGACAGTGGCCAATGGGCTACCATGGCACCACGTTCAAATGTATTACTGCTGTATATAAAGAGCTATCGATCCGCCATTACCTCATGTTCCCTCTGTCCACGATGCAATAAACCCGAGTTAACCCAGCCCGAGGCTGTGTCCTGTGTCTTGGTTTGCATACACTAAAAGGGGGCACATGAAATGGCTTTGAGGGCCAGATGCGGTCTGTGTGCTGCAGGTTGAGAATCTCTGGTCTAAATAAACTCCTGAATAATTTCTACCTTAAAGAACTTATTTGAGAAAGTTGTATATTGTGCAAACAAACAAACACCCTTGTTGCAAAATATTTTTTTTAGTACTGCTTCTGAAAAATATATATTGCTTTTTCAAACACACACAAAAAGTCACACTACAGTTGGGCAACTTCTTTTTCATACAGGTTCAGGGTGTATCTGTGTGCTAAGAGATCTTTTTATGTCATGCATGATAAAAAATGTGATTATTTCTTACAACCTTATTGTAGTTCCATCAGGTACGTTGTATGATCCTTGACAGACTGGAATCATTCAGTCACTGTGGAAGAAAACATCATCCTTAAACTGGCACCAAAATAGCAAGGTAGCATGGTTACAACAGATCTGTGTGAGGGAATATTGCTAATGTGGGGTTTTCAATGGAATTCTTCTGAGGGATCCAATAGTCCAAGGCAGCCATCGGGGGGGCGGACAAGAGGGACTGCTGTCCGGCACCCAGAGCTAGCAGGGGCCCAATGGTGCTGTGTTAATTTTATTTTATTTTTTTTATTTTTTTATTTTTTTTTAAGCACGGCGCGTGGCACCACTGTGCATGCCCTGCCACCGCCAGAGGGCTCCACCTTGACCCAGAGTGGTGGGGCTAGCGGGAACTTGCCGGGCGCGCTTCTTCCTTAGGCTCATCTGTACTTCCTGCGTGCGGCCTTCAGCAATGCCCCCCATGCGTGCCTCACCCAGGGCCAAAGCCTGAAGGTGCGCAGGAAGCAGTCCCAGTGTGCAGTCTCTTCCGGACCAGGACCAGCGCGCCTCATGGGCTGAAGCCTTGAGCACAAGGTGCGCTGGTCCCGGTCTGGAAGAGACTGTACACCAGGGCTGCTTCCTGTGCACCTTCGGGCTTCGGCTCTGGGCAAGGCATGTGTGTGGGGCATTGCCGAAGGCTGCACGCAGGAAGTACAGATGAGCCTAAGGATTCAAGAAGTAGCGCACCTGGCAAGTTCCCCCTAGCCACGCTGCTCTGGGCAAGTGGCAGTGGTAGGGCAGTGGGTGGGTGAAGTGGCGGCTCACCCTCCCCTCCCCCTCTCCTTTTCCAGTCCAGGAAGGATGGAGGACGACAGCAGCTTCAGCTCCTCATCGTGGAGGCGAAGCTGCACCTTCCAGTGAGTCTCCTCTCTTACTCTTTCTCTCTCTGTGGGCGGGGGGAATGGAGGGGGAGGTAGGTAGTGTGTGTGTGTGTAAAATGTGTAAAATGGGGGGAATGGAGGGGGAGGTGTGTGTGTATAAAATGAGGGGAAGTGGAGGTGCGTGCGTGTAAAATGGGGAAAATGGAGGGGGAGGGTGTATGTGTGTAAAATGGGGAGAAATGGAGGGGAGGGAGGGTGTGTGTGTGTGTGTGTGAGAGAGAGAGAGAGAGAGATGGGGTAATGGAGAGGGAGGGTGTGTGTGTGTGTAATGATGAGCTCCCAGCTCTTGCCAACCTAGCAGTTCGAAAGCAAAAAATTGCTAGTAGATATCCTTATTTAACTACTTGCAATTTCTTGCTTTCGAACTTCTAGGTTGGCAAGAGCTGGGACGGATGATGGGAGCTCATCATTAGAAAAGTAAATAGTGTTCTGTGCACTCTTGTGTCTAGTCATGCCTGTCACATGTCAATGGAAACATCTGCGAATGCAGACAGTGCTGGCTCTTTGGCTGTAATCAGAGATGAGCACTGAACTCTAAAGTTGGATACAACTGGCTTTCAAGCAAGGCTTAAAGACTAACTGCTGTATTTTAATGTGAGCTTTTGTGGATCAAGTCCACTGGCTCTTTGGCTGTAATCAGGGATGAGCACTGTTATGTATTGAATAAATGTTGCAAGGGTCCCTTTAACAGAGTGTAACCAGTCAATGTATCCCATTGTATCTAATCAGAGACACATTGTAACAAGTTTATAAGGATGCAAGCTAAGTGGCCACAGGTGGCAGTAGCGAGCATCCGGCTCACATGGTATAGATTCTCCGAATACCTGCAGAGCGGGAAACCTTCCCGCCACACCGCACCTGGAGAATATGGGTGTTATGGCGCTTAAGGCTAATGGGGAGGTCAGAATCTGTGCCGACTACAAGTGCACGATTAACAAGGCAATTCGCCCAAATGCGTACCCGGTGCCGGTAGTAAGTTACCTGTTAGCAACTTTGCATGGGGGGAGGTGTTTCGCCAAGCTAGATTTAGCGCAGGCATATCAACAATTAATGGTGACCCCAGCTGCAGCCGCCACTCAAACCATTGTTACTCATAAGGGAGCCTTTAAAGTAACGCGCCTCCAATTCGGCGTAAATTCGGCCCCAGGAATTTTTCAGTCCCTCGTGGAATGGTTGTTGAAGGGGCTCCCAGGTGTTTTCCCTTACTTTGACGATGTTTCGATAATGGCCGGGGGGGGGCAAGAATTGGCCAAGAGGTTAGACCGGGTACTAACCGTGTTTGAGAAAGCGGGGCTCAGATTGAGAAAGGATAAGTGTGTGTTTTTCGCAGAAGAGGTAGAATTTCTGGGTTTCTGGATAACCCCTGAGGGCATCAAGCCAGCAGAGTCAAAGGTGTCGGCCGTGCAGAATGCCCCTCACCCCACCACCAAGGCCGAACTACAGTCCTTCCTAGGACTCCTAAATTTTTACCACTCTTTCCTGCCCGGAAAGGCGTTGGTGGCAGAGCCGCTGCACAAACTACTAAAGAAAGACACGGCTTGGTGGGGGGGGGACAGCCAGGAACGGGCATTCTGAGGGCTCAAGCAGCTTCTATCCTCCGAGGCTGTCTTGACCCACTTCGATCCCAAGAAACCCGTTGTGTTAGTCTGTGATGCCTCACCGGTGGGGGTGGGGGCAGTCCTATGCCACGTACTAGAGGGCGGGCCAGAAGCCCCAGTGGCATTCTATTCAAGATCCCTGTCCAAGGCAGAGCGCAACTACGCACAAACAGATAGGGAAGCCCTGGCGATTGTTGCGGGAACCAAAAAGTTCCACGACTTCCTTTATGGCAGACCATTCACAGTCGTGACCGACCATAAGCCCCTGTTAGGAATCTTTACCACTAACAAGCCAAACCCACAGATCTTGTCCCCAAGGATGCTGCGATGGGCCATCTTCCTCAATGCGTACCAGTATGTGTTGACCTACCATCCCGGCAAGGAGATCAGCCATGCCGATGCCCTTTCCAGGTCACCCCTCCCACAGGCTGGGGACCCAGAGTGCGAGGTAGAGCAGGACCACCAGGTGGTCCTGACCAAGGCTCTAGAGTCACCCCCAATACTGCCAGTGGAGATCGCTAAAGCTACAGCGAAAGACAAGTCATTGGCCCTAGTCAGTTCATGGGTACAAAAAGGGTGGCCAGCAACCTCCCCTATGGAGGAATTCAGGGTATACGGCAGGAGGAGAGACAAACTCTCCTTAGAAAGGGGCTGCCTACTCTGGGGGCAGCGGGTAATAATCCCCGAAGTTTTGAGGTCTTGGGTGCTCAAGATGTTGCATATCAGCCACCCGGGAATCGTGCACTCCAAAGCGCTAGCTAGAAGTTACATCTGGTGGCCCAAGTTGGATGCAGACATAGAACACATGATTGGCACTTGCGAGAGCTGCCAGAGTACCAGCCCTGAAGAGTCCTGACTTCCTCACAGAGAATGGGACGCAGCCCGGGGGCCGTGGTCATGCCTGCATGTAGATTTCGCGGGTCCCTTCAGGGGCACCCTATTCCTTATAATAGTGGACGCTTACTCCAAGTGGTTGGAGGTAATCCCGATGGCCAGTACATCGTCAGCTGCGACGATTAAGCAATTACGGAAGGTATTCAGCTGTTTTGGTTTACCTGACGTACTTGTGAGCGATAATGCCACAACTTTCACGTCAGTGGAGTTCCAGGGTTTGATAGAGATAAATAAGATTCGCCACATCACCTCTGCCCCCTTTCACCCTGCTACAAATGGTCAAGCGGAACGTACTGCGTAGGATGGGCCCCGGGGAATTGAACTTGCAACTGTGCCAATTCCTACTAAGGTATCGTGTAACCCCCTTAGTGTCGGGTCTGTCGCCCGCCAAACTCCTTATGCGGAGGAAACCCGCCACAATCCTCTCGAGGTTAGACCCAACCAGGGTGGAGGACACGGGTAGAAACATAGAAACGGGGGGCACCAAGAGCTTCAGGATCGGCGAGACAGTGCATTGCCAAAATTACGCGGCTGGCGGACCTACTTGGGTGCCTGGAGTAGTGGTCTGGCAAATGGGGCCAGTCTCTTACAATGTCGAGACAAGCACAGGACTCCTCTGGAGGAGGCATGCCGACCAGCTCAGGGGTAGGATAGTAGGTAGGCAAGACAGGAGTGACCAAGCAGAGAATTCAGCGTTAGGGTTCTCCCCCACCTGCTTATCCCAAGGGGGAGACGCAGACTACAGGGGGGAGGGAAATGACACAAATCCGCATCCTTTTGACCCCCCGGGTTACAGGAACAATTTGGAAGAGGAGGATTTCAAAGAGTTAGATTTTGAGTTAGGAAACCGGGGGGATTTTTCGGAGTGGTCTCCCACCCGTCCGAGCGAAGAGCAGGGCTTTGTTTTAGTCCTTGGAGCCCCTGGTTTCATGTCCCTGGAGTTTACTCCTACACCCAGACCTCCCCAATCCCTGGCTCAGAACTCGTGGCCAATCGCTAACGAGTTACACTCTCCCATTGCAGGACGAGGACAGAGTAATCAAGAGCATGCAGGGACCCCAGGTCAAAGCACGGCTGCCACTCGCCCAAAGTGAACATGCGGGAAGCCTCAGTGGCTGAAGGACTTCGTCCTTACCTAGGGGGGAAGGGTGTTATGTATTGAATGAATGTTGCAAGGGTCCCTTTAACAGGGTGTAACCAGTCAATGTATCCAATTGTATCTAATCAGAGACACATTGTAACAAGCTGTATAAGGATGCGACCTAAGTGGCCACAGGTGGCAGTAGTGAGCATCCGGCTCACATGGTACAGATTCTCTGAATACCTGCAGAGCAGGAAACCTTCCCGCCACACCGCACCTGGAGAAGATGGGCGTGACGATCTATGACGTCACGCGGACTGTAGCCAATGAGCTACCACACCGGGATATTCAAATGTACAGTGTACTATAAATAGAACTATTTGTCCACCATTACCTCATGTTCACCCTGACCATCATGCAATAAAGTTGTGTTTAGCCCTACTGCGGCTCCTTCTATAGTCTCCCTTGCAAGACACTAAAAGCACTGAATTCTAAAGTTGGATACAACTGCCCATCGATTTCTTTTGGGAAATTGTGTTTTCCACCCACTGCTGCCGCCCCAATGTGAGGAGAGAGAAAAGTGTGTGTGTGTGTGTGGGGGGGATAGGATTGCTCAGTACGGGGCCCAGAAATTTCTGATGGCGACTCTGCAATAGTCTGAATAGGGGAGATGTTTCAAACCAGTGGCAGCAATTCTGCTCAGATTTATTTTTATTTATTTATTTATTTTATTGTCAAATTTCTATACCGCCCACTCAGCCAAAGCCGACTCCGGGCGGTTCACAACAATGGGTAAAAACATATAAAAACAAATAAAACAGATAAAAACCAGCAATAAGAACCCACCCCTAAAAAGAGAGGGGTGCAGGAACTGAAGAAACCGTGGGGCAGGCATCCTCCCCTATATTAACCACCCAACGGAAGCCACCCCTCCACCTGCACCCCAAACTTGGCCCGCCAGCCAGGTTTTTAGCAATTTTTTCATTCCTAGAGAGGCTGTTCATATATCCTTGCCATGGTGCTGATTTACAGCCTCATTAATATTGTCCCTTGAAGAGTGGATTCCTAAATGTATTTCAGTAGGGTTTTGCTTTTTAAATGCCACTTTCACTGTATGCCTGTTCATCCATGTTTAGCTCCCATTTCCTTGATTGCATCTTAAATCATATTTGGCATATTAGTGCTATGTTACTTCAAGCAGGAGACCAGTAACAGATGTTAGAGATGGCTCATGACTGGACAAAGAAAAAATCTTAAGTGATGTGGCCCTCTGGATGTCACAGCACATGCGCTTCTCATCTCCGAGTTTATGCAGAATAGCTTGCTTTCTTTGATTAGTGGACTTCAGGACCACAGCACAGGATCCCTTTGAAGTCTGATTTCACCAAAGCAAAAAAGCTCCCTCCGCTATAATTATGTGGTATCAATGACATCTGTTTCTGGCTGAGTGAAGGCAGTGATAGTTTTTCCTTACTGGGAATTCAAGGCCAGAAGAAGGTTGAAAAATAGTCATATAACAATCAAAAGTTAAAAATTACACACAATAAAACTCTAAATAAAACCCATCACCACACATTACAATAGCCAGAAAGTACCAGAATCCAGGACCCTTAAAACGCAACCTATTTAGGACAAAAAGGAGCCGGAAACCAACACACACACACACACACACACACACACACTTGTACATAAACATCCATGCTATTTAGCTTGGAGCTATTTCCCCTTGGTATGGTCTCATGCTGGTGTGAAATAAAAGTATGAATTAGATGGGAGAAAACTGTATGATTGGCTTGGTCATTATATTTTTCTCTCTTTCACTGTGAGTTGCTGCCCAAGACAGCTTGCCATTGAGGAGAAAAATAAGATGATCTTCCCCATTTTGTACAGAAATGTCAGCTGGACAGGTAGCTGAATCCACCCCCGGTATTGGTTTTAGGAGAGTGTTCTCCAAAGCATCTTGGACATGAGGCTCACTTAAGGAACCGAGCTATACACAGTGTGGCAGAGTCATCTAGCTGTGGAGTCAAGGAGTAACAATCAGGAAACTGCCATTGCTACCTCAGCATCTACCACCATTGCCTTACTGTTGTGTATAAAGATTCATTCTGTTTAAATGTCAAACCGCGCCAAAACTGGGAACCCGGAAGTGCGCTGTTTCTAAAGGCACCAAATTCAAAGACATGTCAAAGCGGGAAAGGTTGAACTTTGTTTGTCCTCTGGAAGACTGCCGAAATGTATCTTGTGTTGTAACGGTCCGATCACTGTATATATATTGGCCACCCTTGTACAAAGTCCCCAGTCTGGAACTTGAGCTGAATAAAGATAACTGAGTTTAACCCGATCCTGCTGGTTAGCATACTTCTTTGTCCGGACTCAACATTTATGCTGCCTAACACTGTGCTAGCCCAGGTCATTTATGCCTAGCAGAGGCATAAGAATGTGATTTGCGTGTGTGTGTGTGTGTGTGTGTGTGTGTAGAGTAGGCCACATTTGCCTGCCCCAAATTGGGTAGAGAGACACTAGTGGCCTGCCCCAAATTACAGCTTCATTGTACTTCCAATGCCAGATCTCCTAATCTGAAAGAGGACTTAATTGCTTTATTTATTTATAGCATACATTTAGACATTATGTGTCATGACTGGTATCTGAAACAAAAAAAGCAAGTGTAAGTAAAACAGATTGGCAAATTGGTTCACTTTCCCCCTCCTCTGCCAGATGACATGGGCTTCGCCCTTCAAGGAAAGCCAGTCCTATGATGGGATGATTTGTTCTGCGGTATAATGTGTTTTATAAGCTTTGCTGAAGTAGGGAATAGAAATGAGAGGTTTCAGTTACCCCCTGTAGAGACAATTGCAATCTCATCCTCAGCTTGATAACAGTTGATGGCTCTGTGGTCACCTCTCCCTGATTGCAGTTGATAACTGATATGCTTCTTCTCAAGTTGAAAAGTTAACATCCAGCTTTTGTTATATTTTCTGTCAGCTCACATTTGTTGCAATAGGGAGGACCAATGACCTTGGAATTCTAAAATATTTCAGGTGAAGAGGATATTTTGTCTGCGTAGGAAAGTAAGAGATTTTCTGATTTATTTTAAACATTTTTATCCTGCCAAATTGAGGCAGGTTCTAGTATACATACAATAATAAAACAGGACTGGAACATTAAACCATTTAATGTGAGCTGTTCCCACGATTGGTATTTTAAGTTCTGCCTTAAAATAGCATTCCTATGAACAGCAATAACTCATGGATGAATGAATGATGGGATCACAGCCATGCAGTAAAGGGCAGACTAGAACTGGTGTGGAGCAGTTATTTAGGATGAATATAATGAGCAAAAGAAACTAAAATGACATTAAAAATGTGCACCATATGGAGTTGCATTTTCTCAGCTCCATTGTATCGGATAGAACTGTTGACTTTAATTCAGGTTACTATAAAAAAAGAAACCTTTGGGATGTGGATGTACTGCAGGATGCTAAAAAATCTACTGGACTGAGAGATGGTTGTAAATGAAGTACTAAGGAAAAATCATTGTTGTTATGTGCCATTAAGTCAAAAGCAACATATAGTGACCTTAATAGGGTTTTCAAGGTAAGTGATATATTTATGAGTGGTTTTACCAGTTTCACATACCCAGTGAGTTTCCATGGTTAAGCAGGGATTTGAACCCAGGTCTCCTAGTCCATCACTCTATCCACTACATCAGGAGTCAGCAAACTTGGTTATCCAGATGTTCTTGGACGTCAAATCCCAGAAGCCCTGATCAGCAGGTTTACTGACTTGCACTTCCGATAATTGAAGGCCAAGAACACCTGGAGAGCTAGGTTTGCTGACACCTACATGACACCATACTGGGTATACCCAAAAAATCATATAACACAAAACAGAAAAAGCTATAATATTGTGATCATATAATAAGAAGCAAAAAAAAATACATTTTGTTATAATTGATTGCTGAAAGATCTTGGCTGAAGAACTGTGGATACAACAGAATATCACTGTCTAGAGCAGTTGTATCCAAAAACACAATAGCCTTGATGAGGTGAAAACTCTGGTCCAAAAGAAAAAGGAGGAGAGAAAAACACTAAAAATTTCATCCTGAAGCAGAACTTCAGAGAAAGGGCACCCATTCAATGGCCTTTGACTTTTCAAGGGTAGGCAAGCTGTCGATCCTTTTGGGAAAGTTGTGAGAACAATGTCATTTTAAATCCTGGTGAGATATTTCCATAGCCTTGTATGGCACATGTCCTTTCCCCTATCACTGATGTCCTATAGTGTAGACTGAGGATAGGATCTGAGTAGCCTGTGAACTGAATGCGGTGTGCCAAGCTACTAAAGTAATTTTAAGCTCCAGAAACAGCTAGAACCCCAGGCAGTGGGGTGTAATCAGCATAGAATTGGGTGAAAAACTCCCAAATAAGGACATAACAAATAAGCGCCTTTTGTCATCCTTAACAAAAAAAGCAAAAAGGTGTCTCAAGACATCAAGGCACTCTGTTGAAATAACTGTTAGCTGCCATGATTTTTTTCCCTCCTAAATGAGAGTCAAAAGACCAGAACTTTTCTTTGTCAGCATATGCTGTTATTGCATTATAATTTTGCTGTGGCTGGGTTAAATCTCCACTCAAATTTTTAAGTAGTTTCCAAGCTCGTCTAATGTTCTGCTTCATATCCAGGTTCTTGACTAATGTGAATCATCATGATTTTCAATTTTCCTTGATATTACTTTTACAAGATGGAAAAATTCATGATATTTATCTGGGTGTATGGGAGATCTTCTCCACACTTTTATCCAGCTGCTCTTGAAATTTACCCATTAGCCTTCTTAAAGTTGAAATGTCTGCAAAAATGCATCTCCTGGGGTTTCACTGCAGCATTTACGTACTATGCACACGATGGGTCTGTGTTGAGTGTGTGGGATCGGATCATCAACAACTTTCATGCAATGTACTGTTATCTTATTGATAAAGCAAGGGTCACCAACCTTTTAAAGTCAGGGGCTGGGTCACGCTCCCTCAGACAATAAAGGAGCCAGACTGATGTCCCCCTGCCATTTATGGCTGCTGTCAACATGACCACAGCCTATTCTGGCAGCTGCAATGGCAGCCGCTGGAGCAAGGGAACAGGCTGGATAATTTGGTGCCAGGGGCTGGATCCAGCCCATGGGCCATAGGTTGCCTACCCCTATACTAAAGGATGTAGGTTAAAGGATGAAAGCAGTTTTGGATCGTAGACAATTTGGAGGTCATTGGTGTCTACCCAAGATACAAGTTTAGCATTGTCCTCATTGGCCTGGTTACATCTCCAAATGTCGCTGTGACAATTAAAGTCTCCAGTAACAGTATTTGATCATAAGTAAAATTGTCTGGTTCATTAACACTAAAATTTTCTTCTGGCTGCTTATGGACAGGGGTAACAGAGATTTGTGGGGTTTGAATAGTAAGAATTTCAGTGTTGTTTGCTTCAGTCAATGCAGCAGATATTGTGCTGAGGCCAGGTCTAACAAAAATTGTACTCTCATACTGGTCATGTGGTTTCTCAATCACTAGTTCTATTCCAGCCACTTTGGGTCAGTATCTTGCTGTCCACCAATGCCTTTCCTGGAGTAGAAGTATGTCACATTTGTATTTCCTGCACGTCTGCTAGTAGGACAATCTTATTACGCAAAAGTCACTCAATATTTATTGAGATCACTGTTATGGTTGGTCTTGACAAAGACCTTTTTGGTAGATTCATTCTTCAGTTCCTTTGGTTTGACTGATGCTCGAAAGATTAGCCAAGATGGTTGTTGTCCAAGTTATGCCTGGTTGTATTCACAATCTTCATGGAGGCTCTTTCTGTGTACCCCAGGTAACCAATGAAATTTCCAATTGCACAGGTGGACTGACTCTCTGCCTTCAATCTCATTTTGAATCCACCCAGGGATCTGTAACCCTCCAAATGCTGGTGGACTCCATTTGCTCTATTTGAGCCAAAAGTGAAGGCTGGCATCACTCCTCAGCATTCAGAGGACTGCCATATGATAGATAGATAGATAGATAGATAGATAGATAGATAGATAGATAGATAGATAGATAGATAGATAGATAGATAGATAGATAGATAGATAGATAGATAGATAGATAGATAGATAGATAGATAGATAGATAGATAGATAGATAGATAGGATTCAAAACACCCTAGAAAATGAGCTCAACTGGGCTTTCTGAATCATCTGTAAGGTTTAGCTGTCAGGATAAAGTAAGGAAAACTGCTCCCCTTCTTATGTTATGTTCTATGAGCCTTGATGGTGCAGTGGTTAAACTGCTGAGCTGCAGCCAAAACATTGTGAGTAGATAAGAGGTAAGTAAAATGATTACCCATCATGTTGTGGTCAAAATGCTAAATATCTGCTAAACTGTCTTGAGTGCACTAAGCGCTATGGGGTGGTATATAAGTGTAATTCCTATTGCTATGTGCAAAGGATTTTAATTGTTGTTTTGGTGAGAAATGCTTCCCATCACGTTCACCTCCATGAGAGTTCTGCAGCCATTACACAGACCTGAAGCGCAGGCACACCATCGCAGTCAGAACAAGCCACATTTTCTAGTATATATTTGTTGTCTGTATCACAATGACTTTGTAAAACTACAGTAGTTTTGTCTTTTTTTCTGACTCTGAAGTTTTATAATATGAAACAGGCTGATGGATGGGTTCTCTATTCACATTATATATTCTACAGACCCTTGAAAAGAAGTTACAGAAAATGACTGTGGCCTGTGCTATCAGACCTGTAAATTCTGAGCATACCCTAATGCAGGGGTTCCCAACCTTTTCCAGCCGGGGGCCAAGTCATGTTCTCTCAGTCAGCTTCAAGGGCCGGATGGCCATTTTGCCCTGTCTGCATGATGGTCTGGCCATTTTGTCCCAACAGCTTCAAAGAGACAGCCATTTTGTTTCTCAAATGACCTTTGAGGGGGGCACATGAAATGGTGCCATGGGCCATATCTGGCCTGCAGGTCTTAGGTTGGGAACCCCTGTCCAAATGGTTTATTTTTTGCCTCAAAAATTTCTATGTGGACAAAGGCTTGGGTATATCCAAGCTGTTTAATTGGTGGTGTCACAGTGGCTTGTAGCAATTATTTTTGCTTTGTTTCTGTTGGTTGGATTACAAGCAACTGTTGAAGACTATTAGCAACTGCTTGCCCATGACTATTAAAACAATAATTAGTCAATAAGAAATACAGTAGATAACTCAAGTCTGTAAAATTTTAGTTCCATCTCTAACTGGGCAAAATGTTCACATTAGAGTGGCAATCTATTTTCTGGAATTTTGAAGGCCCATCCTGTTTTAAAACAAAAAATGTTGAGACATTAATTAACTGAAACTGAATTGCATTCACAGCACAGTCCTCTCCTGTGTCAAAAGTAAGCCATGCTAAGTTGAATAAAACTTACTACCAGGTGAATAAGTATAAGATAACAGCTCTTATATGGGGAGCAGTTCCAACTCACTGGTGCAAATGCAAGCGCAGCGCCAAAACCCCCCCATCGGACGAAGGCATCCGGGTAGTTAGAGGGCGTGGCCAGCTCCTCTATAAAAGGGGTGGCCACGAGGCAGCCGAGCTGCCATTTTGCGAAGCGACGGAGCGGAGAAGTTTTTCCCTCTTACCTCCGTCGCTTTTGCCTTGACTGGGAAGCCTTTTGGCTGCTGATTTTCTTCTTTCGGCTTCCCATAGGTTGGACTGAGATGCCTTCGAAGAAGAAGGCGGCCGCGAGCGCGGCTCGTGCGGTTCGGAGGCGCAATCCGGGTCGGAGGACCGCGGCTGCGCCTCCCCAGCAGCCGCCTTTGCCTGCACCCACCGGGACCGGTAGGATGGGGTCTATTCCCCCTTGGCCGGAGGCTGGGGACCCAAGCATGGGTCCAGCAAGGGCTGCGGCCCGCGGCCCGCAAGCGGTGGACACCGCTCCTGGTGCTTCCCATTCTACTGGCCCTTCCTCTATAGGGGCGCAGCTCACTCCGGGGCCTTCCAGCCTTGGGGGGTGGTGTGGTCCCCTTCCCTGGCAGGTGCCTACATCGGCCCTACCGGGCCTGGGTGTGGGGTCATGGCCCTATTCGGGCCCCGGGGTACAAGGACCTGTACCCACGCCTGTAGCAGGCGGGCCAGCTGGCCCTTGGCCCCACGTCAGTGTGGAGGCCTTACTGGCCCGCGTTGCGGCCCTTGAGGCATCCCTGGCTCGGGCAAGCCATGCTGGGGCTCCCTTTGGGGTTCATTTTGACGCGTCGTCTGCTGGGCAGCGGCAGGCGACGGGACGGGTCGAGCTGCTTGAGGCGTGTGGCGCGACTTCGGCCACTGCCTCGCAGCTCCCCAACCAACAGGCCAGTGCGGGTCAGGCCCCAGCGACGAGCTCTACGGCAGTCGTGAGCTCCGACGCCCCCAGTGGGCCGGAACCCCCGGTGGGGGCGGCCCGCGGGGGTGCAGCATGTGAGTATCCGGTCCAAACTAGTGCACCTACACACGTGGCCACGTTGGGGGGGGCTTTCCAATGGCCTTGGCCTCGCGTGGGTGGTGCGGCGGTACAGCCGCGAACGCCCCACCCGGTGACGACAACTACCACCCAGGGCCCCGGGGTGGGGGTGTTTCCTACCCTGTGGGGAATGTTTTGGGGGTGGCTGGGCTAGTCTACGCCCCTTTCCAGATGCCCGCAGTTTCTGCGGTGCCTGTCTCGGCCTTGCCGACAGCGGGGTATTCCTTACCACTGGGTGACCACTTGGCACAGGCCACCAAAGAGAAAATATGGCGGGGGGAGTATGTAGATATCTTCTCACTCCTAAACAGGGAGCCCACCAAGGAAGAGAGGGAGAGGCAGGATGAGAAGGATAAGGAGCAGGCACGTCGTCGCAAGCCACCACGTACGTGGGCCAACTGGCTGCCGGTTTACCTCATCTACATGGCGGTGTACCTGAGGGCCCGGCCGGATTTGGCAATTCCGATGGTCCAGTATTTGGACAACATCTATCGGGCGATGGTTGACTTTCCGGGCCCGTCGTGGTTGGCTTTTGACGAGGAATTCCGTATGCGGATTCCCCTGCACCCTGAGATGAGGTGGGATGAGCCATGCCAGAGGCTTTGGCTTCTGTACATGACGCCCATGCGCCCCGCGCCAGGGGAAAGATACCATTGTGGACATGCGGTCCAGCGAGCGGCTCCAGCACAGGTTCCCCGCCAGGTGGCGGGGCAGGGGGTTCCAGCCCGCCTGGTGTGCTGGACTTTCTCGTCCTATGGTTCCTGCAATAGGAAGAATTGCAAGTACAGACATGGGTGTCCCACCTGTGTGGGCCCCCATGCAGCCTCTGCCTGTCCCAGGCCTGGAGGGACGCGGGGCAGAGGGAGGGGCGGACAGTGGGCTGGCAAGACTGCCGCAGATGGAGCAGGTTCACCGAAAGGCTCCCTCCCCAATTAATGTGGACATGTTGGAGCGTTGGCTCACATTGTACCCGAAAGGGGAGGATGCGGATTATCTCCTTCAGGGCTTTAGGCAGGGGTTCCGTATCCCTTTCATGGGTGATAGGTCCCCTCAGGATGCCCCCAACCTTTTGTCCCTTAGGGGGAGGGAGGAGGTGGCTGCTGCCAGCATTAATAAGGAGGTCGATGCGGGCAGGGTCGCGGGCCCTTTCCCTGCACCCCCGTTCCCCAACCTTAAGGTATCGCCCCTGGGCTTGGTTCCCAAAAAGTCTCCAGGCGAGTTTCGCCTTATCCATCACTTGTCCTACCCAGCCGGCCGATCGGTCAATGATGCTATCCCTGATGACCTTTGCTCAGTCAGGTATACATCTTTTGACCACGCGCTGCGCATGGTGCGCTCATGTGGCCCGGGTGCGCTGCTGGCTAAGTGCGACATTAAGTCGGCTTTTCGCCTCTTGCCGGTGCACCCGGGCGACTTTGAATTGCTGGGTTTCAAATTTCGGGGCGAATATTACTTTGATAAGGCCATGCCTTTTGGCTGTTCCATATCATGCTCGGCTTTCGAGCGTTTCAGTACCTTCCTAGAGTGGGCTTTCGTCCGCAGGTCAGGGTCCCGGTCTGTAGCCCATTACCTGGATGACTTTTTATTCGGGGGTGAACGGGGCTGGGACACGTGTACACGTCTCCTCAACACATTTCAGACGCTAATGGAGGAACTCGGTGTCCCTTTAGCGCCCGAAAAGACCGAGGGCCCATCTACCCAGCTAGTCTTCCTGGGGGTGGAGATTGACACGATAGCGCAGGCGTCTAGGTTACCACGGGATAAGGTGTCAAGGATAGTGGCCCTTATCTCGGACTTGCTGGCCAAGCGCAAGGCATCACTGAGAGAACTGCAGGTGCTACATGGTCACCTTAATTTCGCTTGCAGGGTGGTCGCACCGGGCAGGGCTTTTGCCCGGCGCTTGTGCGACACCATGGCAGGATTATCCAGGCCTCACCATAGGGTTCGTCTTACCCGGGGTATCAGGGCAGACATGCTTGTCTGGTTACAGTTCCTGAGGGAGTTCAATGGGGTCTCATTTTGGAGGTATGACCTCCTGGCTTCCCCTCATTTTCAGATTCAGTCTGATGCCTCGGGATCCCTGGGTTATGGGATGTACTTCAATGGGAAGTGGGCCTATGGTGGGTGGCCACCGGCCTGGGCAGGCACGGGTCGCCTGCGTGATCTCACATATCTGGAGTTTTTCCCTATCCTGGGTGCTTTGATGCTATGGGGCGAGGAGTGGGCCAACTCGGTCGTGCATTTCTGGTGTGACAACGCGGCTGTGGTCCACATTGTCAATGCACAGACTTCTAAATCGCCCAGGGTTATGGACCTAGTGCGCCAGTTTGTGTTGCGCAGCCTGCGCCTCAACGTCCTGTTCAGGGCCCAGGCATGTCCCAGGGGTTAATAATGATATTGCTGACACTTTGTCCCGCCTACAGATCTCCCGGTTCCGTGCCTTGGCCCCGGATGCGGAGGAATTTCCCTCGCCACTCCCGGAGGGGATATGGACCATTGGCAAGGCGAGGTGAACCGGGCGATTGGCCTGTCGATAGCGCCACGCACGCGTAAGGCGTATCACCACGCAATTAATTCTTTCAGGGCATTCTGTACCCAATTTCAACTGCCAGGGACCTGGCCGATCCCGGTAACCCATGTTCTGCGGTTCATGGTTTACCTGCATGCTCAGGGCCTTGCACCTCACACCATAGCATCTAAGCTTTCAGCGTTGGCTTTTATGGCCAAAGTGGGAGGTCATGTGGACAGCACCTCTGACTTCCGTGTGAGACATGTTTTGGAGTGGTGGGTGCGCGAGCGCGGGCGTTGCCCGGACGACCGCCACCCGATTTTCCCAGGGGTTCTTACCCAATTGGCCCGGGGCTGGCCTGACCTCTGTTTGATAGATATGAGGCAGCCCATTTCATGCAGCCACAACGGTGGCCTTTTTTGGAGCGCTCCGCATCAGCGAGCTTGAGATGCTGTCTAAGGCGGATGCAAGTCGTAGGGCACTGGAACTCGAGGATGTCTATGTTGCCAAAGACTGGGCTCAGTTGAGGATACGCTCCTCTAAGACAGATCAGCATGGCGTAGGCAGTGATGTAAGACTGCTATGGTGTTCTTTGGCAGACATCTGTCCGGTTGGTGCCCTACAGGATTTCCTTGCACTGCGTGGCACGCACCATGGCCCGTTTTTCTGTCACCAAGGTGGGTCTTCCCTTACTAAATTTCAATTTTGGAGGGTGCCGCGAAGGCACTAGACAGTGTTGGCCTCTCAGGGGCTCGTTGCGGCACCCATTCGTTCAGAAGGGGGGCGGCTTCTACTGCAGCTGTTTTGGGTGCTCTGGGGCTGAAATATGCCGCATGGGAGGGTGGGGTTCACAATGTTTTCAATTTGTGTTCGCCCTCTTCAACCTGAGTACCAGTTTAGTCACTGCACTGTTTCCCCCCCTTTTTTTTCCTTGACAGACCCTGGGTGTCGTATTACACCGGTGACAGTATGGCTGGTGGGCCATAGCGGCGTGCACAGGGCAGCGCGTTACGCTGCACAGGGCAGCGCGTTACGCTGCATGGGGCAGCGCGTTACGCTGCACAGGGCAGCGCGTTACGCTGCGGCGACAGAGTGGGACCCCGACTGGGACTGGGTGCACCCGCACGTCTCAGGTGGTGTGGTAAGCGCGGCATGTTATGGCGGGAACTGTTGCCATTCCTTTTCTACATCAGGGATGCTGACTCGCCTGATGTCCTGGTTATGTACCTTGGGGGCGATGGCTTGGGGCGGGTCACTGGCCTATCGCGGAAGCTTGCGATTTGCAGTGACCTGCCTTACTCACATTATGTGTGGCCGGCCACAACCCTCAAGTGGTCGGACGTGATGTCGCGGTACGCTTACTGGGGAGCGTTCGGCCTCAAGGCTCTTGACTGAGCCGACGCTCCGTGAACGGGGCTATTGCCCGGTTCCTTTTTGAATAGGGTGGGGGACGCGTCATTCGCCTCCCCACCATCAGTCTGCAAAATTAAGAGCTTTACTCAGGCGATGGGGCCCATCTGTTGCAGGGAGGTATGGACCTCTGGTTAGCAGACTGGCGAGCAGGCCTGTCGACCGAGCTGACGGTCTTGGGGGGGCGGTGAGCCTTTTTGAGAAGCCTCCCCGTGTGGCGGGTAGCACTGGTAAGGTAAACATTTATGACCCACAGGTATCCGGCAGGTTCGCAATTGACTGGACAACACTAGACAGGTATAAGTTGGTTAAACGTTGTCCGGTCAACGACGAACCAGGCGACGGGGTGATGGCTACAGCTAGACAGCATGCATCACCCCGTGATTTCACGGATACGCGTCAGAGGGTGGGGTCATTAGTTAGATATTGACTACGGTCAACAATTTGTTTGTAGTCAACAAACAAATGGATACAAATAGATACATTGTAACAATTGCCGTCGGCAATTTGGGTGGTACCTTACCAGTGTTACTTCGGCCTGTTTGCCTTAAGAATTATAATTGGTCAATTACCAATAGAAATTTATAATTCGGACTAGGGCATGAATCAATAAATGTGGCCCAATGCCGTTATCCACTTTTACCAGTGTCTGAGTCCTTTATTGGGGGGTGCACCTGCAATCATGCTTTGCATGCAAAAAGTCCCATGTTTAAATCCTGTATACTCCCAGACAGAAGGATCACTTAGCAAGGAATGTGTGAAACATGGGGTAATCCAGTCGCAGTCAGGCTACACTACAGTGGGCTAGGTGGGCAGTACTCGGATCCAGTATAAGTTCTATCATCTGAAATAACTTTGTCACCTGTACATAGCTTGGCTTGGTTCCTAAGTTATGATGTAGGCAGGCACTTTCATCATTGCAATACAAGTACATGCCTTAGAGTAGGGGTGGCCAACCTTGGTTCTCCAGCTGTTCTTGGACTTCAATTCCCAGAAGTCCTGATCAGTAGGTGTACTGACTTGTGTTTCTGGTAATTGAAGTCCAAGAACAGCTGGAGCACCATAGTTGGCCACCCCCTGCCTTGGAGGCTCATACGTTGGCATATTGTCTTTGTTTTGGACAGTCATGCTTTGTGTACAGTTCTGGTCACCATACCTCCAGAAGGATATTATGGAGCTGGAAAAAGTGCAGAGGAGGGCAACCAGAATGATTAGGGGACTGGAACATCTTCCTTACCATCTGAGGCTGCAACGGTTAGGCCTCTTCATTCTTGAACGACAGCATCTAAGAAGTGACCTGATTGAAGTTTATAAAATCAATGTGGACAAAGTAGATAAGGAAAAACTGTTTTCCATATCGCACAACACTAGAACTAGGGGGCACCCCATGAAACCTTTGGGTGCTAGTTCTCAAACAATAAAGAGAAAGTACTTTTTCACCCAGAGGATCACTGGTCTATGGAACTCCCTGCCAGAAGAAGTGGTGACAGCTGTCAGACTTGACAGCGTTAAAAAAGGATTAGACAAGTTCATGGAGGACAAGGGTATCAATGGCTATAATTATGGATACCTAAGGACAACCTCCGGGTTGGAGAGATAGGCAGGATATCTCTCAATGCCATTTCCAGGGAATCCTAAGCAGGTGAAGGCATCTCCTTGGGACTACCCTGAAGGAAATGGTGAGCCACTGTGTGAGACAGAATGCTGGACTGGATGGGCTGTGGCCTATTCCAGCAAGGCTGTTCTTATGTTCTCATATCTGAAAACTAGAGGTTGGTGCTACAAGTGATGTTTGCGTAAGGCTTTGCAACTTCGATGAGTGCCCACCACCACTTGCCACAACTGCACCAAACCCAGAATTGGAACAAAGGAGCAAAGGGGTGGGTGGGCGGGCAAGAGAGGATAAAAACCTGAAAAACATTGGGATATTGGGAAAGCCACATCCAATTGATTTTTTTGGCTATCAGTGTTTTGATTTGGGGGTCGGGTATTGGGGAGATTATAGTAAACATCTACCAACTGCTTAAAGTGAAATTCCCAATTACTAATGGCCCCCAGGCTGATTGGATGGGCGGGAGGGAGGGGAAAACCAATAAGAATTTACAGGTGTCAGTTTTGGGTGCTCTCACTGTATCATCTGATCACGTTTTTTGCCCACCTTTGTTTATGAATGAATTTTCTTTGTTGCAGAAAGACTGGCTTCTAAAAGAAAAATCTTTTCTGCATGCCAAGAGATGATAAATTTTGTGATACTCACATAAACCCTCTCATGCACAGAGTCTGAAACACAGAGATCATTTTGGTTTCTATAGGCCTGGGTTAATGATATGACTCTAATATTCAGGGGCGGAAGGACTGGTTGGAGGTGGAGTGTAATCAACATATTCACATATTGCTTTTATTTGGAACTAAGTGCAAGAGACTAAGTGCACTGCAATGCATAGTGTTATGCTGTAATTCTTTCATACATGTGACAAGCACAAAAAAAATTTTAACATGAAGAAGGTGGAGACAGGTCATGGGAGGAGTTCTCCAAAGGGAGAGAGATAGTTCTCAGTTGACATGTTCACAACCAGGAAAACAAATAAACTGAGAATTTTGTCATCCTCAAATAAGAATCTCCACCCTTACTCCAAAATGCACATGCACGCACATGCACACACACACACACACACACACATGCACACACACACACACACACACACACACACACACACTTTGTGTAGACAGTCATGTAATAAAGATCAATGTATCAGGAATGTGGCAGATACTTACTATAAAACATATTAACATTTACATGAAATTTTTGAAAGCACTGTAAGATTCTTGACAACAGTCAATTCTCACCGAAGCCTGTGTGATTTATTTTTCTAAAATATGAACAAATCTCCTGTCCTTTTCCCTTGAGAGTCAAAATGTGCAGATTTAACAAGCACATGATGGACAGATTGTTGAAAAAGAGGCAAACAACCTATTTGAGGCACAGAATTGTTTAATTTCCATAAATCTAACCAGTGATTATCCAATTTTTTGTGTATATTTTGTGCATATTGCCCCACGTTACAAATCTTAGGTAAGGACTAAGAGCAACAAAAATTAAAACACAGCCAAAGAGAAGAAAACTACAACTCTTTGTCCTCACCTGTGAAGATGAGACAGACAAAGGAGTGCAAGGGACTGATTCAGGAGAGAAGACAATGTGATGTGCTCCTCAGTCAAAGAAATCATAACACAGTATATAGAAATGAAAGATCTTAAATGTAGCCATGAAATAAAAAGGCAACTGATGCTTGGGAGGCAAGCCATGAGAAACCTGAGGAACATAGTGAAAAGTAGAGACATCACCTTGAAAACAAAAATCTGCATAGTCAAAGCAATGGTATTCCCGGTCGTAATGTATGGTTGTGAGAGCTGGACCATTAGGAAAGCTGAGCGCAGAAGAATAGATACCTATGAGATGTGGTGTTGGAGGAGAGTTTTGAGAGTCCCCTGGACAGCAAGGAGAACAAACAGGTCAATCTTAGAAGAAATCAATCCTGACTGTTCCTTAGAAGGTCAAATAGTAAAGATCTAGCTGAAGTACTTTGGACATCAAATGAGAAGAGAGGATTCACTTGAGAAAGCCTTGATGCTGGGAAAGGTGGAGGGCAAAAGAAGAATGGGCAGCCAAAGATGAGATGGCTAGATGGTATTGTAGACATAATGGGCACAGAGCTGGGTGGGTTGAGGAGGATGGTGGAGGACAGAGGTGCCTGGAGGACAATGGTCCATAGGGTCACAAAGGGTCTGAATCGACTGTGCGACTGAACAACAACACAACAAAAAATGTTTTAAACTATAACTTTCAGAATATCCACTAGCAATTTTGCTGGGATATTTTGGATATTTTTGTGTTTATCATCCAAATTATTAAGATTTCCCATTTCATAGCATACATTCCCAATAGCACAGAAATTCCAAGTGAGCACACCTGCTGATCAGGGCTTCTGGGAATTGAAGTCCAAGAACATCTGGGGGACCAAGGTTG
Organism: Bradypodion pumilum; assembly: GCA_035047305.1. Taxonomy (NCBI): domain Eukaryota; kingdom Metazoa; phylum Chordata; class Lepidosauria; order Squamata; family Chamaeleonidae; genus Bradypodion; species Bradypodion pumilum. Next base: position 172,267,844 of record JAWDJD010000001.1, on the reverse strand, counting down.
GCCACCCCTGGTCTAGTTCATGGCATCGCCAGTAAAAAATGATCTTTGGAAATCCATACAGGAAAATGCTATGCTAGTCAGAACAGATATGCAACAATCTTAATCTGTGTAAAATCATTTCAAATGTTCAAAGGGAGTTTTCAAAAAACAGCAAGAATTTCAATATTGCTAAAAAGTTCTGATTTTGCATACCATAATCTTCCTTCTTTCCTTCCTTTCCTTCATCAATTTTCTTTCTCACTAATGGGTTGGGACCAAATCTCACCAAGGACAGACTGTCGCTATCTTTTTGTATTTCAAATTCTGCACACATTGTGTGCATGTACCTGTATGTGTGTGGAGGTGAAATTCCAATACAGTTTGGGTTTCAAGTGGCTGCCCGCTCTGGAAAGCCAGAAGAGATGACTGATGGAATGCATACAAATTTAGTCATACTGAAGGATAATGTTCAATCAGCATTCTCTATTTATCTTTTTCAGTTATGTATCTTTTTGTAGCATCGGTACATTGGTATTCTAAGGAAAAGAATCTAACAACTAATACTCCTTCCAGACCAACTTTAGTTATGGTTGACATTTCAGAATAAATAAAATAAGAACAGGAACATGAAAGGTGCACATTAGAACTTGCCAAAGTGCAACCAACCAATGAATTTTCTAAGTCTATTATCCTACATAAAAATCTCTTGAGGACAAGAGAATGAGCTTTGTAATTACACAAAATATATGCATTTTATAGTTGCTTAATATGGCATGATAACTTTGAAATGATAGCTCCTTGTGTGAGCACTTCATAGCAAGGAGCTACCTAATTAAAAACACTTCAAGGACAGTAAATCAAAAAGTTTATTCAGTCCACTGAAACTCCATACATGAATAAGTTATGCAAAAAATTAAGTAGAACAGAAATATTAGGAGATCTAAAAGTGATCCATCTGTGACCTATAATTTACAACTAAAATTTCTTTTATCAGTGCTTAATAGTTTTGCTGGCTTTTGATGGGGGGGGATGAAAGTCATTCTATTAACTTTGAGGAGAAGGGATTGGAATATGAGCCATAATTGGAATGTTCTTCCTGCATCTGTATCCTCTCCTGGCTTACCCATCTAGCTGTAGTTTATGTGGTTTTAGTTACATAAATAGGATTTTTTTTCTGCTTGTAATTAAAGAGATGGGAATACCAGAAGACCTTATATGCCTCATGAGAAATCTGTAAATGAGTCAAGAAGCAACAGTTAGGACAGAACAAGGAATGACAGAGTGGTTTGGAATAGGAAAAGGAGTAAGACAAGGCTGCATTTTATCACCCTGCTTATTCAATCTATACACAGAGCACATAATGCACAATGCAGGGATGGAGGAATCACAATATGGGATCAAAATTGCTGGGAGAAACATCAATAATTTGAGATATGCAGATGATACCACCCTAATGGCAGAAAGTGAGGAAGACCTAAAGTACCTCTTGATTGGATTGAAGGAGGAGAGTGCAAAAGCTGGCTTGAGACTCAATATCAAGAAAACCAAGATAATGGCAACAGGTCCCATCAGTCCCTGGAAAATAGATGGGGAAGAAGTAGAAGAAGTGACAGATTTTACTTTCTTAGGATCAAAGATCACTGCAGAAGGTGATTGCAACCATGAAATAAAAAGGCGACTGATTCTTGGGAGGCAAGTGACGAGAAACCTGGCAGACATAGTGAAAAGTAGCAACATTACATTGCAAACAAAAATTCGCATAGTCAAAGCAATGGTATTCCCAGTGGTAATTTATAGTTGTGAGAGCTGGACCATTAGGAAAGCTGAGCACAGAAGAATGGACACCTTTGAAATGTGGTGTTGGAGGAGAGTTTTGAGAGTCAGTGAGGAGAACAAATAGATCAATCTTAAAAGAAATTAGCCCTGACTGCTCCTTAGAAGGCCAAAAATTAAAGATGAAGCTAAAGTATTTTGGACACCAAATGAGAAGAGAGGATTCACTTGAGAAAGCCTTGATGCTGGGAAAGGTGGAGGGCAAAAGATGAAGGGGGCAGCCAAAGATGAGATGGTTGGATGGTATTGTAGACACAATGGTCGCAGAGGTGGGCCAGTTGAGGAGGATGGTGGAGGACAGAGGTGCCTGGAGGGGCAATGCTCCATGGGGTCACAAAGGGTCAGAATCGCCTGTGCAACTGAACAGCAGCAGCAGCAGCAGCAACAGCAACAGGATTTTTTCTGCTTGTTGTAGTGAATTTGTTCATCAGTTGGCCATGTCTTCTTAAAATCTCATTGAAGAAGCATGTTTACCTCCCATTCTGCAAATCAAGTATTTTCTTATAAAGAGGAAATATGCCAATAAGGAGCATAAATAATCAAACTTTCTTTTTTCTTATCCATATGATTCAGTGTTTGGCATCATGGATTCAAAGACAGATGATACTAAGGATTTCTGAAGAATAGACTAAGGTGGGCAAGTATCCATAACTAGTCGAATACAATAGTGGGACCAGTATGGAATGAGAGATCTCCAAAATGTCCTGACCTCAACAACCCTGCTCAACTTCTGCAAGTTATAGCCTGGCCTTTCCTTAGGGTATCAAGCCATCTAAAGCTTGATCTTCCTTTTTTCCTGATGTTTTCCACCTTTCCCAGAATTATTCTCTTTCTCAGAGAACAGCCTTAGTTTCATCATTTTTTTATTCAAGAGATGGTTCTAGTTTGATTTGCTGTAGGATCCAATTGTTCATCTTTCTGACAGGCCAGGGTATCCCCAAAACTCTCCTCCAGCACCATATATCAAACAAGTCAGTTTTTCCCCGTTAGCTTTCTTTATTGTCCAGTTTTCACATCTGTAAATAGTTATTCAAAATAATAGTGTGGATGATCTTGGTCTTTGTCTCCAATGACAAAACTCTACATTTGATGATACAGTATTTTCTAATTCCTTAATTGATGCTCTTCCATGTCTCAGTCTTCTGATTTCTTGGCTGTAGTCCCCATTTGGATTGATGACTGAAATAAGTATAAAAAATATTTCACTATTTCAGTTACTTCCTTATCAGAGTTAAAGCTGGGCAGTTATTCTGTGGTCATGATTTTTGTAGTCTTGATGTTAAACTGTAGTCCTACTTTGCCACTTTCTTTAACTTTTCTTAGAAGTTGTTTCAAGTCATTGTTGCTTTCTGTCAGTAAGATGCTGTCATCTACGTTTCTTAAATTATTGCCATTTCTGCTACCAGTTTTCACTCCATCAGGTCTAGCTTTCCATATGATATATTCTGCATCCAGATTAAACAGATAAGTGGATAAAAGGCATCCTTGTCTGACTTATTTCCTATATGAAACCATTCTGTCTCTCCATAGTCTGTCCTAACAGTGGCTGAATTCAGTGGGCTTCCTTCTATGTAGTTGAGCATTGCGCTATAAGCCATTAAATTCCTAGAGGTATGGATTACCTCTTTCACTTTTTCTGTAAAAGTTTATTTAGCATCAGCAATAGATGGTGGTGGTACCAGTGGTTGCTGCAGCAGCAAACCAATATTAATAGAATTTTAAGTTATATTTACAGATGTTTTAAGAGGTCCAACTGATAGCCCTGCTTTTCTTCCCTGTCCCATGTGCTGTCTGATGGAATGGCATCTGGATGACAACTGAATCTGCCTTTTACAAAGGCAGATGAATTGTTTTTCTGGTGTAGTACTGCTTACTCTGAAATGTAGATGCTGTTCTAAGGTCCCAGGCAAGGGTATGTGTCACCTGCCCTATTACTGAAAATAATAATCAATAATTGGAAATTGGGCCTGGGCTTCAAACAGTAAGGCAAGAGCCTCCCCCTTCTCCTCTTTCTGCATTCCTTTGTTTTATTCCATTAATAAAAAGTTTCATACAACTGAATTTGACTATAGATAGAATTTAAGAAAAGAGGTAACTATAGTATTTGATTCATATACTAATTTAAAGCAAGCAGCTCATAGTGTGAAGTTAATCTTCCAAGGTACGGATTAATTCTAGTTTTGTGGCCCACCTGGGAGTACAGGATGACTGCTATCTATATTCTGGGTTGATTTGTAATAGCACATTCCTATTGATTTGTAATAGACAAAAGCACAGTTCACTCTTTTGGATGAAACAATTACACTTTGAGATAATCTTTTGAGAAAACTGAAAGGCATTCAGTGGAAGGCAGCTGAAGGCAATGTTCCATACAAATTGGGGCGGCTGCGGGGGTGGGTGGGTGGGTGAGTGACCAATACTTATGAATTCTGTAGAAATCATCCAGATCATAAGATCAAAGCATCTTCCAATGCTCTAATCTTTGCTTAATGACTGGAAGGAAAAGTCAGTTACAGTTACTTAGAATCAGCAACACATGCCCATTACTTCCGTGCCTTCTCCCTCTAATGGAAATGCATTCTCACAGAGAGTGTGAGTTGTTGATTCTAATTTTATTTCCAAAGCTGAGGGGAGAAAAACAAGCTCTTAATGGATATTATTTTCTAAAGAGGAACTGAGCTTGAGGGTTGGAGTGGGGAACAGCCACAGGAAAGATGCATAGATACAGCAGGCTTGGTGGTAAACATCTAACCAGATCTCATTAGCCTGCAGGGTAGAGATGCGTTTCCCACCATCTATTTTGCCTCCAGATACACATCAGATTAAAAACAGGTTTGATGGTGTCTCTGTACAAGTATGAATGGCATTTGTAAATCACACTGTCAAAGTCTACTCCTTAATCAAAGTATCACCGACAGAGATAGCATAATTGGAAATGTATGCATGGAAGTAACTCCTCTTCAGAAAGGCACTGAAGGCATGTGCCCAGGACCCAATTAAATTGATGAGAATTAACTGTGAGCTAAATGTTAAGCAAATGTGTGAGAGCTTTCTAGGAATATATATCATAAGTGTACTGCCCTCATTTCCCCTTTTCGGATTAGCTTTTTACATTAGCTGTTGTTGTTGTTCAGTCGCACAGTCGATTCCGACCCTTTGCGACCCTATGGACCATCGTTCTCCAGGCGCCTCTGTCCTCCACCATCCCCCTCAGTCCTCCCAGTTTTGTGCCCATTGTGTCTACAATACCATCTATCCATCTCATCCTTGGCCTCCCCCTTCTTCTTTTGCCCTCCACCTTTCCCAACATCACGGCCTTCTCAAGTGAATCCTCCCTTCTCATTTGATGCCCAAAGTACTTTAGCCTCATCTTTACTATTTGACCTTCCAATGAGCAGTCAGTGTTGATTTCTTCTAAGATTGACCTATTTGTTCTCCTCGCTGTCCAAGGTACCCTCAAAACTCTCCTCCAACACCACATTTCAAAGGCATCTATTCTTCTGCGTTCAGCTTTCCTAATTGTCCAGCTCTCACATCCGTACATTACCACTGGGAATACCATTGCTTTGACTATTCTAATTTTTGTTTTCAAGGTGATGTCTCTGCTTTTCACTATGTTCCCCAGGTTTCTCATGGCTTGTCTCCCTAGAATCAGCCGCCTCTTTATTTCATGGCTGCAATCTCCATCTGCAGTGATCTTAGATCCTAAGAAAGTGAAATCTGTCACTGCTTCTACTTCTTCCCCGTCTATTTTCCAGGAACTGATCGGGCCTGTTGCCATTATCTTGGTTTTCTTGATATTGAGTCTCAAGCCAGCTTTTGCACTCTCTTCCTTCAAACCGATCAAGAGATTCTTTAGGTCTTCCTCACTTTCTGCCATTAGGGTGGTGTCGTCTGCATATCTCAGATTGTTGATGTTTCTCCCAGCAATTTTGATCCCATATTGTGCTTCCTCCATCCCTGCATTGCGCATTATGTGCTCTGTGTATAAGTTGAATAAGCAGGGTGACAAAATGCAGCCTTGTCTTACTCCTTTTCCTATTCCAAACCACTCGGTCATTCCGTGTTCTGTCCTAACTGTTGCTTCTTGGTTCATGTACAGATTTCTCAGGAGGCATATGAGGTGTTCTGGTATTCCCATCTCTTTAATCACTTGCCACATCTTGTTGTGATCCACACAATCAAATGCCTTAGTGTAGTCAATAAAGCAAAAATAAACTTGTTTCTGGTATTCCTTTGTTTTCTCCATGATCCAACGTATGTTGGCAATGTGGTCTCTAGTCCCCCTGCCTCTTCTGAAACCTCTTCTTTACATTAGCAGAGCCTGGCAATTCCAAATGAAGCATGCCCTGCAGCTGCCAATATAAAATGTTTCCAGAAATATAACCTTTTAGGAGATATTTTGCAGAGCTCTATACCCATGTGATGGCACAAATAATCAGTTAATTTTGTTAATATTATCCAGAACAACTGTTTCTGCACATGTTACAATGCTTGTTTGTGTCAGTTCTGAATATTATATGCATAGGTAAGTTATCTGATTGCATGAGCAGGTTGATTTGACCACTGAGTGTCATGGGAGTGAAAACGGGGTCATCGTCTGCAACTCATATCCAAGAATGCATTTTATCTTGAAGTAGGAAAAATACCAATGGCATGAATTTGTTTAAGGTGGATCTCAGCTTGCCATGAAGTGGCCCACACATTATGATCATGGAGCCATTTCCTGTGACACATATGAAATAAGACATGCAGGATTTAATGGACTGCCACAGTCTTGAGGATATTATCAAGGTGTGCCTTCATAGCCAGTCCATCTGGCATGGCCTCTTCCACCTCCATGACCATTGGGAATCAGAGTTCCTCCTCCACTCATTTTGCCGTCGGGCCCAACACTTGTAACAATTGGAAGGAATATATCTGCACAAAACTCTACTGTGATTGGCTGATTTCCTTGGCTCAGGTGAAAGAAGAGAGAATGTGCAAGAGGGAGGGAGTGAAAAATACCACAGTCTTCGAGGAGGCTCTTTCTGTGTATCCCATAGGTAAGAACTGACAGAATTCGAAAGCAGTGACCCAAGAAAGATAGAAAGTTATATGCAAAACAATATCTGAAGTCTCCCTTCACTTCCACATAGTGATATGTGTCCCATTACATGAAAGCAGTGTCTCTCTCTTCCTGATCACATTGACTTTCAGTCTGTGAGCTGATTAGTCTAGACTAGTGGTGGTGAACCTATGGCATGCATGCCAGAGGGGGCACTCAGAGCCCTTTCTGTGGGCCTGCACATCATCACCCCACCACAGAGTTCACCCTGCCCCTCTGCCCAGTAGCCCAATGGGAGTGCTTCCTCCCTCCCCCAGCACAGAGTTCACCCTGCCCCTTTGCCCAGCAGCCCAATGGGAGTGTTTCTCACCCCCAGCAAAGAGTTCGCCCCACCCCTCTGCAGTGTGGACAGCAACCTGTTGAGTTTGTTCACTTAGTCTCTAAAAGGTTCACCATCACTGGTCTAGACTTTTACTCAGCACAGTGTTTCCTTATCTGCTACAAAGAATTTTGACAATTAAGTACTTTCTCCATCTGTCACTTGGCTTGTGTGACTTGAAAGTAATCTGATTCATTGTGTGGAAACCATGGGACCCCTGGAATGGAAGAGGAAGTTGTTAATTACCTAAGACCTTTCATAGCTGGTAATAGCATCCAGTGGCAAAGATTTTCTGTATTTAAATATTTCCTGCTTCTATCCTTGCGACTCCATGGCTTCCACAACCCACAGGGCAGAAAAAGGACCTCTTTAATTACAAAAATCTCTTCATTCCATTATCTTTCCACAAGAATAATTTACATACCAAAGCTGTGGTGGCTCAGTGGTTAAGAAGCTCACCTTGTTAACTGGAAGGCTAGCAAGTTGGCAGTTCGAGACCCAGGTACTGCATGACGGTTTGAGCGTTCATCTCTGTCCCAGATCCTGCCAACGTAGCAGTTCAAAAGCAAAAAAAAAATATGCAAGTAGATAAATAGGGACACTTTGGTGGGGAAAGATCTTGGGGACATGAAAGGAGCCTTATTTTGGTGTCCCCGGAGCAGAGTTCCTCCAGCAAAAGTATTTTCAACCCAGAATAATTTCTGACACAAAATAATTATTATTATTATTATTATTATTATTATTATTATTATTATTATTATTATTATTATTATTATTATTATTATTATTATTATTATTATTATTATTATTATTATTATTATTATTATTATTATTATTATTATTATTATTATTATTATTATTATTATTATTATTATAGCAGTGTTTTATCCAAATAGTAAGGAGATTAGAAGTAATAGTTACCCTGTACCATAGGATTCTCAGGCATAGGCCACAGAAAAAGGTCTAATTAAGCAAGGGGGCATGTGTGGTTCTATCAGACTATAGGTTATGCCATGTAGGGCCACCCAAGATGTATAGACAATAGTGGAGAACTCATGTGAAACATGTTTCACTGGGGAAGGAACTGACATCCCACTCCAGTATCATTGCTAAGAAAACCCAATGGACAGTATCAGCAGGCTGAAATAAGGAAGGCTGGGTGCAGAAAAATAGATACCTTCAAACTGTGGTTCTGGAAAAAAAACTTTTGAGGGTCTCCTGGACTGTAAGGAGATCAAATCAGTCCAACCTGAAGGAAATAAACCTTGACTGCTCATTGGAAGGACAGATACTGAAGCTGAAGCTCAAATACTTTGGCCATCAAATGAGAAGAGAGGACTCACTGGAGAAGCCCCAGATGGTAGGAAAGATCAAAAGGAAAAGGGGACAACAGAGGAGGAGATGGTTAGACAGCACTGTTTATGCAGTGTGCATGGATGTGGGCAAATGCCAAAGGATGGCGGATGACAAAGGAGCCTGGGGTGTGTATGTGTCTGCATTAAGAGTACCTATTAAATTTCATATAGTAGATGTCTAGTAGTCTGTTTTTCATAAGAAGAACACCGCCGCCTCAGCCATAAGAAGAACGCCTCCGCCGCTGCCTCTACTGGACTCTCCCTCAGCCAGCCCATATTGTAGTACAATATGCTTACAAATAAATGAATAAAAAAATTTGGGAAAGAGAATGCATAAAAGTGTATGTATAACAGTACTTATGAAATCACAAGATGTATTGATTCCAGTTTTCTACCAGAAGTTATGCTGTTAAAATACCATTCTGAAAATTGGACTCAGATTATGGAGACTACATGAGCACAGAATGCAAAGTTTATCAGCCACAGGGAGGAGAGAAAAGAAGCTTGGCTGTAGCTGTTTCTTAGACTGTGTAAATTATACATCTTTTAGTTTAGCCCATGCAAACTCAAGAATATGTAAGGCTTCAAGGCAAAACATGAGATTTTTTCCATTAAAAGTCATTTATTTATGAAAAATAAAATGTATGCAACTCTGGCTGCTGGCATTCATATGGGTAATTAGAGAATTTGACGGGTGTTTATTTAAGGTCAGATGTCATCATAAATAGCCTATTTGGTTTCTAAGTGAAAGGGTTTTGTAAATTATCCAAAGATAAGAAATGAAAAAAAGAATCTAATTTTGTGTGGCAAATGCATTTCTTTTCTTTTCTCTCTATGCTACTTAATACATGGATGACAACAATACAGTATTATTTGTTTTTCTTTGCATCATTGAAACTATGAATGTACAGTTTGTTTTCATTTTCAGGCCAACAGTCCTCATTAGAGGACCTCTAAAGAACAGACTGCAGTGGCTCAAGTGCCTAAGGCGCTGACTGGAAGGCAGGGGGTCAGCAGTTCGATTCCCAAGTACTGCAGGGCGGAATGAGCTCCCCTCTTTGTCCCAGCTCTGGGACAAGTAGATCAATAGGGACCACTTCGGTGGGAAGGTAAACAGCCTTCCGTGTGCTCCGGTGTCTAGTCATGCCTGCCAGGAACACGGAAACGTCTGCAGAAGCAGATAGCACTGGCTCCTCGGCTTTGAAACAGAGATGAGCACTGGACCCTAGAGTTGAATACGACTGACTTTTGAGCAAGGGAAACCTTTACCATAACCTTTAAAGAACAGAACATGGCATGGATTCTACTTAATGCTAAGTATCACTCTGTAGTCAATTTAATTCTCTTCCCTGAGCTTTCTCTATTTCTTCAACTTATATCCTGCCTTTCCTCCCCAAAAAAAAGGGATTCAAAGTGCTCACAGTGAAAATATACAAAGGAAGGCTACAATTAAAATTCAAAAAAGGCCAACTTCTGAAACAGAATGAAATTAAAAGCAAAGTTTAAACAATTAAAGCTTAGTTTAGCACATTGACACACCTTGTCCCCTGCAGCCAGTTGATTGGCAAAAGGCTATCTAAATCAGGGGTTCCCAACCTAAGGCCTGCAGTGCCATTTCATGTGGCCCCCAACACCTCCAAGGGCATTTGAGAAACAAAATGGCCACCCATTTGAAGATGTTGGGACAAAATGGCCACCCCACATTGTATGGGCAGGGCAAAATGGCTGTCCAGCCCTCAAAGCTGACTGAGAGCGCCTGGCTTGAAAAAATCGGGATCCTCTAGTCTAAATAAAGAAGTTTTTAGCTGTCAGAGAGGAAGGATAACATGGGGGAGGGGGGCAGCCTAGTCTTCTTTAGTGGGGAATTTCAGAGACTAGGAGCAAATGTAACCAAAGTCATGTTAGCTGAATATGTGCAATGTCAACTGTATGTCCATTTTGACTTTAAAAGTCTCTTCTATATCAGAACAAGTGTTCATTCATCTTGATGCAGACAAAGGAAGACCACATTCCTAGCTGGAGGAAAATGTGGCATAGTCACTTTGAGGAACAGAAAATTTGTTGTCTTGCAGACAAGCGAGTTGAGACAGACTAGAGTGAGGAAATCTTAATATGCAGACCAACCTCCCCTTTGTGTACTTTGCCGAAGAAATTCTGATGCAAATTCTTTAACTATGGGAACTTTAGAAAGTTAGAACTATTGGGTCTCAGAGGAGCACCTTCTCTGTAGCAATATTACTTGTAACTGCATAATAACTCTCAGGGTATAACACACACACCTTCAAACCCCTCTCATGTGATTAATTTGGTTTTAAAATTCCTTCTAGTTGCCACTGTAATTCCTCTGTAGAAAACTCTCTACTGTATGTTTATTTATTTATTAAATACATTTTTATACCACACATCTGGGAGGAAATTCCCACTCTTGACCCGTTTACAGCATAAAAGAAAGAGAACAACTATTGAAATATATATTTAAAAATTCCCCCTCTTGAGGGCAGCAGCATGCAAAAAACTTAACAGTAAACTTTAAAAAAAATCACCTCCCACCAGGAAGTAGGGCCTGAGAAGGGATAACACTCAAAATTAAGAGACCATTGGGAAGAGATCTTTTAAAGCCTCTCTATACAACTTGGTCTTTAATTGCTTCTTAAATACATTCAGAGTATGCAGTTTAGGGGATAAACTGTTCCATGTATCGGGGTGGCTCTTGGCCGGTGTACGCATTGGCTCCCCTGTTTCAGAGGCCCACAGGTGCTGCTCAGTCAAGAACACTCCAATTGATTTGGCTAACATGGTCGGGATGTTCCGATCACACAACATTCTGGATGCCTGGAGTAATGGAAGGCAATGGAATCATTCAGAGATCCTGACTCTCATACTATTTTACTGAGCGCTATGTGCTCTGGGAATGCTGTTGCTGCAGCATTCTAGAATTGGAAGAAAACAAGAAAGGGCAACAGAGGGAGCAAAAGGATCTCCCCACTGTACATAGCAGTGAAGGAACAAACATCAGTTGGCAAGCAGGTTGAATGCTGTTCTCCAATGCTAGTCACAAGTTTAAAGATTTATTCATCAATAACATCAACTTGAACATGACTTGATTAGAGCCACACTTTGAACAAAGAAGTAAGATGTTTATGATAGGGACCTCCACTCCACAATCTAACCTAAAAATTCTATGTTCCAGACCAGTCTCAAAGGAAACTCTACATAGATTGTATGACACACACAGATAGAAAATATTATATTATGCATTGTGATTATTATTTATAATATAATTGGTGTATTGGCTACTTGAGTTACTTATAGCATCATAACATACACCATACCCATCAAGCACGGCTCCCAAAAATATGGGAAATTTCTGCGCACGCACAGAATCTGTTTGTGCATGCGCAGAACCTGCTTGTGTATGTGCAGAACATGTTTGCGCATGCGTGAACAAGTCCTGTGCATGCGTGCGTGCGCAGTAACCCCTTTCCCCACCGTTCAAAATATGGGATGGCGGCAGGAAAGAGGAGGAACGAGTGCCAAAATACAGGAAATCCCAGCCAATATGGGATACTTGACAGGTATGACATACACACATACCAAAAAAGGGCATACATACCCTTATGTTACTACATTTATTGGCTAATCACATCCGCAGTTTGCAGGGTTAGGGTTTTTGGAATTCACAAACTCCTAATCCCATAATTTGGAAGGAACTCCCCAAAACAACAGTCTCATAATTCAGCCTGCAGGGTAGGGGTGCCACTGGATTATAGGTCTGGGAGTCCTTGAATTCCAAAAATCCCAGCCCTAGCCATTTGTTGTATAGTAATTTCTCTTTTTAATTTGTCTGTTCGAAAATTGCCCATTATATATGCCAAACTGTGTGAATATTTTGATGTGAATATTTTGAGCAGCTAGATTTGTTTTCCAAAGATAAGCCCTCTACATAGCAAAATATCTTTCCTTGTGTACTCCCCTGATACAAATGGTTTCATTTTTTATCCTCTTACATTAAGACTCCCCCCCACCCAACAACAACATTGTTTAGTTGTTTGAGGCTTTCACCTCCTCTTTCCTTTTAAAACTTCACTTTAAAGAAGGATCTTTCTAAAAAGTGGCTTGTGATTTACATCTGCCTCTTGTCAAGAATTGTACAGTTCAGCTTTATAAATATTTCACAGAAAATAATAACTGGAAGTGTAGCTACTATATTTCTTCATCTTATTAATGGATAATGGGCCATTTTTAAGGAGCAGCAAAAATACAGAGCTCATAAGGAGAGAGAGAGAGAGAGAACGAAAGAGAGCAGCCTATGCTAAAAGAACAGTGAAATTGAATCAGGTCATTATTCCTCTTAACTCTTCCCTGATGTTTGGTAGATATCTACTGTTTGATAGATAATTTCCTATCAGACACTTGCATAATAGAAGACATATATTGTCTGCCTTCCTGGAAATACCACGAATACTTCAACCAATGTGTGTTAAATTTAAAATATAATACACTTTCCGCACATAAATTATGTACCACATTTTCTGGGGCAGCTGACTATATAGGTGTCACATAGAAGTCTGATAGCAAATTGTCTTTGACATCTTCTGTACTTTTTGTATTCTGGATGCCTGGAGTAATCTGCCATTGCTGCCTTATACTCTATTGGGGTTTCTACTCTGTGGCTCAAACTATATAAGCTGCTGAATTCACAGTTAGAAGGGAATAGCACATCTGTTCTCCAGAAAACTCTAGTAATACGTACTAGATCAGTGAAACTTGCAAAATAAGCCTGTGTTTGACCTTCTGGTGACCAATTAACAAAACAAAAAGCTAACTGACCTGCAAAAGATGAGAAAAGCTAAGTGCCAGAGCAACTGAACATCTTTTATCACTTAAGGAAGCATGGATTCCAAATGCTGAGCTGATCATTTCCTCTAATTTGACACTACAATGTACAATTCTGTAAATTAGCAATATTCCCCTCCTTCAAGCAGAGAAGGGTCTCTGAATAAGAAGCAGTGACATGAATGATACCACCTACAGATTATTTTGTTGCAACAAGAAAGCATAGTCATTCAAAAGAACCCTTGTATAAATAAATTCTCCCTTTTCCTGCTGCCATGACATTTGAGCCTCAATATTTATGCATAAGACCATAGGAAGCAATCTTTCATTGAGTCCATCCTTTGCTCCATCTACTTCTATATGGAACTGACCAGCAGCAGCATTCCAGAAGTTCAGTTAGAAGTCTCTTCTTACCCCTACGTGGAAACACTTGATGTTATCTGGTAATTTTCCATCCAATCACAATTCTGCTTTTCTTCCAAAATCAGATCTGATGTGTTGAGGGTGGTATAGTCACATGGTGGCATGAATTTACATGTATTAGAGCACCTCAAGAAGCTCTAAAATGTACTGCAATTGCAGCTTTTTAAATATTATATATTTGGAGCTGAGAATTTAAGGCGCACCCCCCCCCCCCGCTAATATACGGAATGAAACATCAATTTGGTAATAATCAGGCACTCTGCTGAACACTGAGTTCTCCTAATTGTGGTTGACCAAGGCTCTAACTCTGGCTACTACTGGAGAGAGGAGATTTAGCTTCCCCAGATTCCTCATTGTCTAGGCAACACGAGAGATGTGGGGAAATGGGACCACAACCATCAGGGACTGCAGACAAGAAGACTGTGCATGCCCGCTGCACTATCTAGCTCAGGGGTGGGCAACATTTTTATGCCGTGGACCTGATCACGCCCCCAGACATCTGGGTGGGCCAGACCATGCCCCCTAGAATTGGAAGTGGGTGCATTTACAGCTGTCGTAAATGGGCCCACTTACACATTTACCTTCCATATTTACAACAGCCGATGATCCATTTGCACATGCGCGGATGCATTTTATGGCTGATGTAAACACACCTGCTTCCACTCCCAGGTGCAGCAGAGATGGCGATGGACTGGATGGAATGGTGTTGCGGGCCAGGTCTGTCCCACAGGCCATATGTTGGGAACCCCTGATCTAGCTGGACAGCAACTACTTTTCATTCCTTGGTAAGTCCTTATCCCTTGGTCACTTATTGTTCATGTGGGTTACAGAAAATGAAATTTCTATCTGCAGCAGTTGGGAAATGCAGCTGGTCTGTATTACAAAGATGTATAAATGCACAGGTACACTAAGGTTATAAGCAATGCCGCATGCAGGGCACAGTTGGCATTGTCATACTGGGAACCTGCCAAGGCATATTTTGAGCCATGATTAACACAAGGCTAGATTCTATTTGTGTTTTCTTACTTTATCTTTAACAAGGTGACCAAACCCTCTCTTGGGTTTTAAATTGGTATAGGTCATGTTGTGGCAGAAACAGGGAGTATGCAACATGACAGATTATGCAGTACATTCAGAAATGTGGGGAGGTAGGCTTAGGCAGTATTCCCTGCTATATGAAGAAGATGCACAGACACAAACACATATAGTCCATCAGAAGTTGCGTGTGTGTCCTTATTTTCTTCTTGGATGAAAGTAGTCAGAAAATGTATTAGTACATTAGTACATTAGTAAATGTAATGCCTGGCATTAATTAATTCCACACACACACATACACACATACTTCTTCATGTCTTCCCTGTGTCATCTTTTTCTTCTCTTTTCATCTCAAAAAGGCACAATACAAAAGTAGGCAACATGTTTCACCATAACTGTAACATTGACATGTCCTTTGTGCATAAACCTAGATAAGACATTGAATGCTTAGTGGCACAAGGAATATATTCCCCAGAAAGACAGATCAGTGTCTTAATACATTGGCTATAAATTGCCATTCTTGGTCATAGGCCATTGCTCTAAAAATACACTACAATATCTGCCACCAATGTGTGAAGGAAGTTAACAACACACTGTTTGACAACCAGCACAAAGACTCCTTGACAGAAATCCACTTGAATATTGAAGAGCTGTGTACGAAGAGGGCATGAAATGCCTTCTGAAGAAATCCCGGGATAGAGATACTGATTTTAGGATGAAGGAATTTTTACCCACTTCCTAATTTGGGGATGAGCATATCTGATGTCTCATGCCAGGAGTCTCTAGAAAGCTACTGTACAGTCATGACATACTCCCTCAATAATCACTGAAACAGTATTTGAACTAGCATAATGTTTGACATTGTCTCTCTTGTTTTAAAAGAATTTTGATGGAAACATAATCCATTGTATTATTTTTTCTATTTTGGCTTATCTGGGGATAAAGCATTCTCCACAGAATAATTTATATACTTTTGATCAACATTCCTATTTGGAGGGGCATATATGGAAATAATTAAAAGAATTGTGACACTGAAGTTGCAAATCTCAAGGGCAGAAATGTAGCTTTCTGGATACATACCTTGACATATTTGTAATTCTCTATTTTCTTCTATTTCCTTATTTGAAATCCTCAAAAACAATTACCTTTAATGTAGAAGCCAGAACTTCTCTGAATCCACCAGAACAGTGTGCCTATTGAGATTTATGGAGGAAACAGTGAGGGGATTTGTTTGTTTGTTTAAACTCCATAGGTATGTGTGTATGACAATTGGAAGACAATGTTTAGCGAGAAATTGGAAAAGTGATGAGACACTAAAGATAGAAGATTGGTATAAGCAAATGTAGGAGCTTGCTTTGAATGACAAATTAACATGGGAGCTGAACAAGAAAAAGAGTATAATAAAAGAGAATAGATTTTGGCAAATTTGGCAACCATTTGTTGATTCTACAGGTACTAGAGGAGACCGGAGCAGTCCAGTACCAGAACATCACAGATTTTGGAAATAGCGAAATATTGTGTACCACCACATCCTCCAGGGCATTGCTCAGTCACTTGGGGTGAATTAGAAATTGCTTTTGTAATTGTTGTAATATCTTGGTTATGCAACGAGCAAACAGAATATTTAGGAATAGAAATATATGTTTGAGTTTAAGACTAATTCTTCAATGTAGAAAATAACAAATTGATAAGAAAGATATGATAGAAGAAAGTCAGACCTATTACTCTGTTGTTACTGAATAACTAATTTTTGCAAGACTTTATAGTAGCATAATATAGCCAACAATTATATATTTGTAACTTAGTATCTTAGTACTTTCTTTATATGTTGATGTTGATATCATGTCTTTTATTCTGTAAGTTTTTTGTATTTTTATACGTGTTTTCTTTTCTTAAACATTTCTTAAACATTTTCTTAAACATTTCTTTTCTTAAACATTTATTTGTAACTTCAAACATAATAAAAAAACTTTAAAAAAATAAACTCCATAGGTAAAGCTGCTGCTCAGGTGAATGGTGCAATTTGGACCTTAAAGTTTTAATCATCTTGGTGGAATGAGTCCAGGCACTCTAAATTCCTATTGCTAAGAGAATTCTTGATCACTGAGCTCCTTAGCTCAAAGAACTCCCCTCCCCAATTTTACATTCATTTCACACTTTTAAAATGTGGCATTTAATCTTTTCCACTCCCCCACCCACCCACCCAACTGTGATTTATAGCATGCTGCATATAGAATAAATGATGATTCGATGACTCAGAAAGCAATTTTGCATCCTAAAAGAATTATTTGAGTTCCATTTTAAGTATTCCTACCGTACAACCTGCTAAATGAGAAACACTGCCATATAGGTTCAAAAACTGGAAACCCAAGTTAGAACATGAAGATCATATGGGCAAATGATATTCTCTTATACTTAGCTACCTCAGACAACCTTCATAGAGGGAAACCACCATTTGATCTCTTGAGATTATTTAGACTTCATAAAAGACTAGGTGAAAATTAGGCTCTCCATACACTCTGTGCATTTGACAGAAGAAACCTGGCCCTCTAGGAGACTTTCTGCATGTTTTGCAAAAGAATTACAGCTCACAGTTCAGTCAAAGTAAATGGGAATAAATTGCAGTCCCTCTTCCTGAAATAATTTGTGGATCAAATGGCAAAATTTTCTGGAAGTTCATGAAATTAACAGTGTGATCCATAGACTAATTCTAGGTTGAAAATGACTGAGTCCTGCTGAGCTCAAGAATATGAAAATACCCAAGGCTAAGATGTTTAAAACACTATCTCCCTGGCAATTCCCTGGCAAGAATATTCTAAAACTGCTCTAGTGAAGGTTACTGGTTTAGACATATTAGATCCAGGTAATCTAAGGTCAAAGGAAGGTCATTGCAGGTCAGAGATGGTAAAGGATAGCTTAGGAAACCAGAGAGGTCCTATCTTTATTTTCTTTACCATGCAAAAACATGCATCTTTGTGAGTGTATGCTGAGTTGCAGTTTGTCACACCCAATAACAACAGCAGCAGCAGCAGAGAAGAAGAATATCTGACTAATTTACTCAGTCAGCTTGATGTCAATAGCAGGGGAGCTAAAACAAGTCATTGAACAGTTGGACATAAATACTTAGGGGGGAAACTGAGGTGACAATTAATATCTAATACAGTATGGGATTCTCAAACATAAGCCATGTCAAACTAACCATACATTCTTTTTCCATATAACTATAGCTTGGCAGATTATGAAAATGCTATGGACATAGCGGTCCAAATGCTGTTCATATAACTTTGCTGAGCAGAAGCTGCTGATATCATCAGCTCACGCTGTTAAAATTTATTTAAAATTAATTAAAACCTTCCTATTCTACTGGTTTAGGTTTTGAGACTCCCTAAGTCTCCCTTTTCTCCTGATGAAGAATTTCAGAGTCAGGCACCAGAAAGTAGGAGAGATGTGAGAGAAGGTTGAATACTCTGTAGTGACGGCACTAGACAAATTCAAAATAATCAAATTGAAACTATTATACATTGTCATTGGAAATATCATATGAATATAAGACTCATAAAGAAAGTTTATCTTGGGGAAAGGTGCAGACAGCAGGAATAGAGGAAGATCTGAACTGAGCAGGCAGCAAGCTTGAAACCATGTGGAAGGTACTAATTCAATGTCACAACTTCACAACAATAGCAGTAAATGAATTAGAGACTTGATTTGTTGCCTAGTTGAACCATAATTGTTACAGTATCAGGAGTTAAGTGGACTTGCTTGAGCCTACAGAGGAAAATTCTGTGAAAGACATCATGCCATCAATTAATGACAGCCTAGACAGATTGTCACCATGTTTAAATCCATCATGATTAGTCAAAGCACACAAGAAAATCATTGATTTGTATTCATTTGAATACAAATGATGACAAGATTGCAGTGCTGGTAGACAGCTCTCTTGTAGTCCTTTGCTTGGTGAATCCTGTAATGAAAATCAGAACATCTGAAGCTGAAGGTCTGTGTACTTTATTGTATCTGTAAATATCCATAAGGCAACATAAATTCATAATGAATAGGCTTACTTCAGGCATTTTGTGCTCCCTTAGACAAAGTTGTACCTCAGTTGGAAACAGATTAGCAATGTGCTTGGTAACAATCCTGATAGGCTGTTATATCATTGATGAATCCAGCATAATAGATTAGTTTATTTTGCACTGCAGTTTTAGGAATAACTTCAATCTTTGATTGTTGGATCTGGGCCGCGAAGCGGGTTGCGCAAGCTGGATCGGAACCGCGAAGCGTCCGTTGGGTCCCGGAGGAGACTGGTCAAGCAAAGACACACGAGGCAAGATGGAGCGAAGACCAGTAATTTAATGATGACAAATCATGAGTATTTATCCTGTTCAGGCTGCATGCACAAGCATAGCGATCCATTGTAAAGCAGGCTTCACACATCATGTTTACACAAGTTAATTGGGGAAGTCTACACAGGGGAAGTTCATTAACTAACTTAATTAACTACAGGGGAAATACATTGTTCCATGTTATCAGAGGTAAACAGGTGGCTAACATTGACTCTAGGGCTTAAAGGAATCCGCAGACGCGAGATTACCTATTACGTGCCTAGCAAGTTAGTCATTGCAGGCGCACCCCCCAATAAAGGACTCAGACACTGATAAAAGTGGATAATGGCATTGGGCCACATTTATTGATTCATGCCCTAGTCCGAATTATAAATTTCTATTGGTAATTGACCAATCATAATTCTTAAGGCAAGCAGGCCGAAGTAACACTGGTAAGGTACCACCCAAAATTGCCAACGGCAATTGCTACAATGTATCCATTTGTATCAATTTGTTTGTTGACAACAAACAAATTGTTGACCATAGTCAATATCTAACTAATGACCCCA
Organism: Bradypodion pumilum; assembly: GCA_035047305.1. Taxonomy (NCBI): domain Eukaryota; kingdom Metazoa; phylum Chordata; class Lepidosauria; order Squamata; family Chamaeleonidae; genus Bradypodion; species Bradypodion pumilum. The sequence goes on along the minus strand of JAWDJD010000001.1, from coordinate 172,248,066 downwards.
CCCTCTGACGCGTATCCGTAAAATCCCGGGGTGATGCATGCTGTCTAGCTATAGCCATCACCCCGTCGCCTAGTTCCTCGTTGACCGGACAACGTTTAACCAACTTATATCTGTCTAGTGTTGTCCAGTCAATTGCGAACCTGCCGGATACCTGTGGGTCATAATGTTTACCTTACCAGTGCTACCCGCCCATGTGACCAAAGTCAACAGCAGCAACAGAAAAACCCCTATGTCAAACCATAGCAACAGTGTGGGATGGGCGAAAAAACCAGGACCCGGAAGCCAATATGGGTCCCAGCCAAAAATTCCCACCCGGCCCCGAAGCGACCAAAACATCACACTGTTAACTAGGGAGGGGGTGGAGGGGACAAACTTCTCCACTCCGTCGCTTCGCAAAATGGCAGCTCGGCTGCCTCGTGGCCACCCCTTTTATAAGGGAGCTGGCCACGCCCCTAACTACCCGGATGCCTTCGTCTGGTGGGGGGGGCCCGCAAAGAGCGCGGCGGCCATTTTGGCACCGCGCTTGCATTGCAGGCGCACCCCCCAATAAAGGACTCAGACACTGATAAAAGTGGATAACGGCATTGGGCCACATTTATTGATTCATGCCCTAGTCCGAATTATAAATTTCTATTGGTAATTGACCAATCATAATTCTTAAGGCAAGCAGGCCGAAGTAACACTGGTAAGGTACCACCCAAAATTGCCAACGGCAATTGCTACAATGTATCCATTTGTATCCATTTGTTTGTTGACAACAAACAAATTGTTGACCGTAGTCAATATCTAACTAATGACCCCACCCTCTGATGCGTATCCGTAAAATCCCGGGGTGATGCATGCTGTCTAGCTATAGCCATCACCCCGTCGCCTAGTTCGTCATTGACCGGACAACGTTTAACCAACTTATGCCTGTCTAGTGTTGTCCAGTCAATTGTGAGCTTGCCGGATACCTGTGGGTCATAATGTTTACCTTACCAGTGCTACCCGCCACACGGAGGGGCTTCAAAGAAGGCTCGACGCCCCCCCAGACCGTCAGCTCGGTCAACAGGCCTGCTCGCCAATCACCCAACAGGAGGTCCATACCTCCTCGCGACAGATGGGCCCCATCCCCTGCATACAAGTCATAATTTTGTAGGCTAATAGCGGGGTGACGACTGACCCTCCCCCAAGCCCTGTCGACAAGGAACCGCGCCACTGCCCTATTCACCATGCATCTAGCGCGGTCAAGGGCCAGGAGGTCAACACCCCCTCTGTAGGAATGGCGCGGGACCATGTCCGACCAAACAAGGGTTGTGGCGGGCCAGACGTAATGCAGGTAAGCGAGATCCTCGCAAATCGCATGCTTCAGCGATAAGCCGGTGACCTGGCCCAAATCATTGCCCCCCAGGTGTATGATCAGAATGTCAGGCGGGTCAGCATTCTGGCCTGAAAAAAGGAAAGGCAGCAGCTCCCGCCATAACATCCCGGGCTTACCATGCCATGTGAGACTTGCGTATGCACCCAGTCCCAGTCGGGGTCCCCACTCTGTCGCCGCAGCGTAACGCGCTGCCCTGTGCACGTAGCTATGGCCTACCAGCCATACTGTCACCGGTGTAATATGACACCCAGGGTCTATAAAGAAAAATGAGGAAAAGAAGGTAAGGTGACTGAATTGGTACTCACGGCGGAAGCGGGCGCACATAAAACTGAAAACATTGCGAACCCCACCTTCCCATGCTGCGTATGTCAGCCCCGGAGTACCCAAAAGCAGCTGCGGTTGAGGCCGCCCCTATACGGAATGAATGGGTGCCATAGCGGGCACCTGGGAGGCCCACACTGGCCAGCGCTTTGCCCGTCACCTTCCAAAATTGAAATTTAGTAAGGGAAGACCCATCTTGGTGACAGAAAAACGGGCCATGGTGCGTGCCACGCAGTGCAAGGAACTCCTGTAGGGCACCAACCGGACAGATGTCTGCCAAAGAACACCGTAGCAGTCGCACACCACTGCCTACACCATGCTGATCCGTCTTAGAGGAGCGCATCCTCAACTGAGCCCAGTCTTTGGCAACACAGACATCATCGAGTTCCAGTGCCCTACGACTTGCATCCACCTTAGACAGCATCACAAGCTCGCTGATGCGGAGCGCTCCAAAAAATGCCACCGTTGTGGCTGCATGAAATAGGGCTGCCTCATATGTATCAAAACAGAGGCAAGGCCAGCCACGGGCCAACTGGGTAAGAACCCCTGGGGAAATCGGGTGGCGGTTGTCCGGGCAACGCCCGCGCTCGCGCACCCACCCCTCCAAAACATGTCTCACACGGAAGTCAGAGGTGCTGTCCACATGACCTCCCACTTTGGCCATAAAAGCCAACGCTGAAAGCTTAGATGCTATGGTGCGAGGTGCAAGGCCCTGAGCATGCAGGTAAACCATGAACCGCAGAACATGGGTTACCGGGATCGGCCAGGTCCCTGGCAGTTGAAATTGGGTACAGAATGCCCTGAAAGAATTAATTGCGTGGTGATACGCCTTACGCGTGCGTGGCGCTAGCGACAGGCCAATCGCCCGGTTCACCTCTCCTTGCCAATGGTCCATATCTCCTCCGGGAGTGGCGAGGGAAATTCCTCCGCATCCGGGGCCAAGGCACGGAACCGGGAGATCTGTAGGCGGGACAAAGCGTCAGCAATATCATTATTAACCCCTGGGACATGCCTGGCCCTGAACAGGACGTTGAGGCGCAGGCTGCGCAACACAAACTGGCGCACTAGGTCCATAACCCTGGGCGATTTAGAAGTCTGTGCATTGACAATGTGGACCACAGCCGCGTTGTCACACCAGAAATGCACGACCGAGTTGGCCCACTCCTCGCCCCATAGCATCAAAGCACCCAGGATAGGGAAAAACGGCAGATATGTGAGATCACGCAGGCGACCCGTGCCTGCCCAGGCCGGTGGCCACCCACCATAGGCCCACTTCCCATTGAAGTACATCCCATAACCCAGGGATCCCGAGGCATCAGACTGAATCTGAAAATGAGGGGAAGCCAGGAGGTCATACCTCCAAAATGAGACCCCATTGAACTCCCTCAGGAACTGTAACCAGACAAGCATGTCTGCCCTGATACCCCGGGTAAGCCGAACCCTATGGTGAGGCCTGGATAATCCTGCCATGGCGTCGCACAAGCGCCGGGCAAAAGCCCTGCATGGTGCGACCACCCTGCAAGCGAAATTAAGGTGACCATGTAGCACCTGCAGTTCTCTCAGTGATGCCTTGCGCTTGGCCAGCAAGTCCGAGATAAGGGCCACTATCCTTGACACCTTATCCCGCAGTAACCTAGACGCCTGCGCTATCGTGTCAATCTCCACCCCCAGGAAGACTAGCTGTGTAGATGGGCCCTCGGTCTTTTCGGGCGCTAAAGGGACACCGAGTTCCTCCATTAGCGTCTGAAATGTGTTGAGGAGACGTGTACACGTGTCCCAGCCCCGTTCACCCCCGAATAAAAAGTCATCCAGGTAATGGGCTACAGACCGGGACCCTGACCTGCGGACGAAAGCCCACTCTAGGAAGGTACTGAAACGCTCGAAAGCCGAGCATGATATGGAACAGCCAAAAGGCATGGCCTTATCAAAGTAATATTCGCCCCGAAATTTGAAACCCAGCAATTCAAAGTCACCCGGGTGCACCGGCAAGAGGCGAAAAGCCGACTTAATGTCGCACTTAGCCAGCAGCGCGCCCGGGCCACATGAGCGCACCATGCGCAGCGCGTGGTCAAAAGATGTATACCTGACTGAGCAAAGGTCATCAGGGATAGCATCATTGACCGATCGGCTGGCTGGGTAGGACAAGTGATGGATAAGGCGAAACTCGCCTGGAGACTTTTTGGGAACCAAGCCCAGGGGCGATACCTTAAGGTTGGGGAACGGGGGTGCAGGGAGAGGGCCAGCGACCCTGCCCGCATCGACCTCCTTATTAATGCTGGCAGCAGCCACCTCCTCCCTCCCCCTAAGGGACAAAAGGTTGGGGGCATCCTGAGGGGACCTATCACCCATGAAAGGGATACGGAACCCCTGCCCAAAGCCCTGAAGGAGATAATCCGCATCCTCCCCTTTCGGGTACAATGTGAGCCAACGCTCCAACATGTCCACATTAATTGGGGAGGGAGCCTTTCGGTGAACCAGCTCCATCTGCGGCAGTCTTGCCAGCCCACTGTCCGCCCCTCCCTCTGCCCCGCGTCCCTCCAGGCCTGGGACAGGCAGAGGATGTGTGGGGGCCCACACAGGTGGGACACTCATGTCTGTACTTGCAATTCTTCCTATTGCAGGAACCATAGGACGAGAAAGTCCAGCACAGCAGGCGGGCTGGAACCCCCTGCCCCGCCACCTGGCGGGGAACCTGTGCCGGAGCCGCTCGCTGGACCGCATGTCCACAATGGTATCTTTCCCCTGGCGCGGGGCGCGTGGGCGTCATGTACAGAAGCCAAAGCCTCTGGCATGGCTCATCCCACCTCATCTCAGGGTGCAGGGGAATCCGCATACGGAATTCCTCGTCATAAGCCAACCACGACGGGTCCGGAAAGTCAACCATCGCCCGATAGATGTTGTCCAAATACTGGACCATCGGAATTGCCAAATCCGGCCGGGCCCTCAGGTACACCGCCATGTAGATGAGGTAAGCCGGCAGCCAGTTGGCCCACGTACGTGGTGGCTTGCGACGACGTGCCTGCTCCTTATCCTTCTCATCCTGCCCCTCCCTCTCTTCCTTGGTGGGCTCCCTGTTTAGGAGTGAGAAGATATCTACATACTCCCCCGCCATATTTTCTCTTTGGTGACCTGTGCCAAGTGGTCACCCAGTGGTAAGGAATACCCCGCTGTCGGCAAGGCCGAGACAGGCACCGCAGAAACTGCGGGCATCTGGAAAGGGGCTTGGACTAGCCCAGCCACCCCCAAAACTTTCCCCACAGGGTAGGAAACACCCCCCACCCCGGGGCCCTGGGTGGTAGTTGTCATCGCCGGGTGGGGCGTCAGCGGCTGTACCGCCGCACCACCCACGCGAGGCCAAGGCCATTGGAAAGCCCCCCCCAATGTGGCCACGTGTGTAGGTGCACTAGTTTGGACGGCATACTCACATGCTGCACCCCCGCGGGCCGCCCCCACCGGGGGTTCCGGCCCACTGGGGGCGTCGGAGCTCACGACCACCGTAGAGCTCGTCGCTGGGGCCTGACCCGCACTGGCCTGTTGGTTGGGGAGCTGCGAGGCAGTGGCCGAAGTCGCGCCACGCGCCTCAAGCAGCTCGACCCGTCCCGTCGCCTGCCGCTGCCCAGCAGACGACGCGTCAAAATGAACCCCAAAGGGAGCCCCAGCGTGGCTTGCCCGAGCCAGGGATGCCTCAAGGGCCGCAACGCGGGCCAGTAAGGCCTCCACACTGACGTGGGGCCAAGGGCCAGCCGGCCCGCCTGCTACAGGCGTGGGTACAGGTCCTTGTACCCCGGGGCCCGAATAGGGCCATGACCCCACACCCAGGCCCGGTAGGGCCGATGTAGGCACCTGCCAGGGAAGGGGACCACACCACCCCCAAGGCTGGAAGGCCCCGGAGTGAGCTGCGCCCCTATAGAGGAAGGCCCAGTAGAATGGGAAGCACCAGGAGCGGTGTCCACCGCTTGCGGGCCGTGGGCCGCAGCCCTTGCTAGACCCATGCTTGGGTCCCCAGCCTCCGGCCAAGGGGGAATAGACCCCATCCCACCGGTCCTGGTGGGTGCAGGCAAAGGCGGCTGCTGGGGAGGCGCAGCCGCGGTCCTCCGACCCGGATTGCGCCTCCGAACCGCGCGAGCCGCGCTCGCGGCCGCCTTCTTCTTCGAAGGCATCTCAGTCCAACCTATGGGAAGCCGAAAGAAGAAAATCAGCAGCCAAAAGGCTTCCCAGTCAAGGCAAAAGGGACGGAGGTAAGAGGGAAAAACTTCTCCTCTCCGTCGCTTCGCAAAATGGCAGCTCGGCTGCCTCGTGGCCACCCCTTTTATAAGGGAGCTGGCCACGCCCCTAACTACCCGGATGCCTTCGTCCGGTGGGGGGGCCCCCGCAAAGAGCGCGGCGGCCATTTTGGCGCCACGCTTGCATTATCTCTCCATTGTCCGAGCTGCCTGTCAGATCAGCTATTGATGAATTAAACTCTATCTAATATTCCGCTCCCCCAATTTCTGTCCCCTCAGGAACCCGTGGCAACGAGGTGATCCCCCATTACCGGGGTTCTGTCAGGGACAGTATGCCAATGGTGTGTGCGGATCCCACATTTGATTTTATACAATACTAGCTTATTGCCCGGCCCTGCTGGGAGGGGGGGGGTTATTTTTTTTTCAATTGTGGGAAGGTATGTCCCTTCTTATGATATATTTATCTGGTTATTGTGTGTGTGTGTGTGTGTGTGTGTGTGTGTGTGTGTGTGTGTGTGTGTGTGTGTGTGTGTGTGTGTGTGTATTTGGGATGCAGATGCAGAGTTTTGTTTTGTCATAGATGGTTTGACGTGTGCTCCGGTGTGTAGTCATGCCAGCCACATGACCACGGAAATGTCTGCAGAAACAGACTGATCCATGTGTTGATAGAGGCTTACTGGAATGTGGAAGGTGAGCAGTTCGATTCTTGATTATTGCAGGATGGAATGATCCCCCATCTTTCTCCCAGCTCCTGTCAACCTTTTTTGTTCGAAAGCAAGGAATTGTAAGTTGCTAAACAGGCACCAAGTTGTTGGGAAGGTAAAAAGCATTACGTGGGCTCCGGTGTCTAGTCATGCCTGCCACATGACCACTGAAACATCTGCAGAAGCAGACTGATTTGTGTGTTGATGGAAGCTTACTGGGATGTGGAAGCTGAGCAGTTCGATTATTGAGTATTGCAGGATGGAATGATCCCCCATCTTTCTCCCAGCTCCTGTCAACCTTTTTGTTCGAAAGCAAGGAATTGCAAGTTGATAAAAAGGCACCACGTTGTTGGGAAGGTAAAAAGTGTTACATGTGCTCTGGTATATAGTCATGCCTGCCACATGACTATGGAAACATCTGCAGAAGCAGACTGATTTGTGTGTTGATGGAGGTTTACTGGGATGTGCCTATTACTTACAGGTTTTTTTTGGGGGGTGGCCTCCACCCATGGGGTGGGGGTGGTTTGGCGAGGTTTTTTTCCTTTTTGCCTCCCCCCACACCGTTTGTGATGCCCCCTGGCTCTCAGTAAAAGAACCTGGGCAGACTCACCCCAGCGTGATGATGAGGGAGAGATGGTAGGTATTGAGGGGGAAATTTAGGAGGAAAAAAAGATGGGAGGGTAAGAATGAGGGGGGAAAGAAAGAAAGAAAGAAAGAAAGAAGGGGAGAAGAACGGCTGGAAGTAGGGAAGGAAGGATGAGAGCTAATTGTATATTTAGGTTTTTTATACCCTGATACACCCCAAAACACAGAGTCTCCCCTCCCCCCCTCTCTCTCTCATTCAGGCACACCCACACACACGTGACTAATCCGGAACCCACTGTCTTGTGCATTGTCTTGCACACACATACAGACACACACTCTCTGTCTCTCTCTCACACAGCATTGATGTACATTGAAAGTGTCTCATTCCAGGACTGTAGAGGCTTAAATGGAATGGGTTTGTTCCATCCACATCAGGACCTTGCCCCATCAGTCATTCACTCTCAAGTTCAACCAATTGCAGTTCAACATGCAAATCAGCTCTCTCCAACATTCTGTTTCCTGGCCTGGCTAGATTTTCTCCCAAACAATGACAATCCAACATGCAAATCAGCTCTCTCCAACATTCTGTTTCCAGGCCTGTCTGTTAAACTGCCGTTTTTCTCCCATGGCACCATGGGAGTTTTAGTTTCCATTCTTTCCCCCATTTTGTGAGGCATAGGCCCCACTTTTGGGCCCTGGACCCTTGCAGTGATGGTCCCAGTTTGGCAAGGTAAGTGTGGTCGGCTCATTACGGGATAGGCTGGATGTGTGCGGACATGCATTCCGAACAGGCATAGCCCAACCCATTCATATAAGTATAGATTTCAAAGTTATAATTTGCTACCATGGGCTAAATCCAATTGTCAAGTGCCTAAATCAAATTGTCAATGGGTAAAGTTCCAACTAGATAATACAAACTGAATCAAAAGAGACTTATTTATGTGTTTATATATCAGATCCTATAAACTCAGTGAGACTGCTCTAGTTAGGACTATCAACTGGATTTAGCCCCCCCCTTTTTTTTTTAAAAAAAAAAAAGCTTGACTGTGTGGAACATTCAATTGTTTCTTTAGTTTGCCCACCACCATCCACCCACATTTAATCAAGAAATACACAATACAGAGGAAAAAACAAAAAAAACGAAAAAAGGCTATACACAATAATCACAACCCAGAGTCTTCTCCATCTCCATGTACTGTACATTTGCTAGACAAAAAAAACCCTTAAGGGGAAACCACATGAATTTGACTTTTAGCACTGTATTAAAAAGGACTTGTGAGTTAAAACACAAAAATTCTTTACGAGTAATACTGTTCCAGGTTACTGAATATGGAATAAGGTGAAAATATTACAAGGTTCATCATTATATTGGGACATTTACTAAGATTAGAAGTAACAAAGCTACTTAAAGTCAAACAAATGAGTGACCTCTCTATTCTCATCCAGATCAATAAGGATTTCTTTATATTTGGAAACTATTTATCAATTGGAGAAGTAGATGCTGTAGTATGCTGTAATAGTTCTGGGGGAAGAATATCTCTTTACATGCTTACATCAATACTTGTGCTCTCCTTCTACTTCAAGAGAACTGATATGGGCCTTGTATAGCAGTCCTTAGTCCATCAAGTAATAATAAAATTTTAAAATTGTTTTTAAATGTTTTTTTAAAATGTTAAGATATCTTGTAAGCTTATATATTGGAAACGGTAGCCAGTAATCAGAAGTCAAAAACCTTTTGAATCACTGGAGTATTTGCTGAATCAACTCTTTCATAAACTCCACTGATTCATATAGATCTACTCTAATTGGGACTTATTCTGGCATCATAAGTTACAGTTACAGTAAGTCCATTTAAATCTATGCAACTTATGGAGGAGATGATTCATTAAATGGCCATTGATTCAGTGGGGCCTATTCTAGTGCAATTTGCTACATTAAGAAACATGACTTTGGCGAGTGAACTTTGTTTCCTCTTAGTTAGTGATTTTGTTCGTTGTATGTTTTCTCCCTATAACTAAGAGGTTACCCTTTTTCTTATCACATTCCAGAATCCATGGCCAGTTTGAACGTTGGTCATGCTATGTTGGTCATGCTATCTGTGGGATTCCTGGAAATGAAGTCTTAAGAAAAAATAACTTTTCTATGCTCAGGTTCTTGTTTCTGTTGCCTGTGTTTTATATTTATGTAAGTATAAAATCAGGACTGCAGTGGCTCAAGTGGTTGAGATGCTGAACTTGATGACTGGAACGTTGACAGGTCAGAAGTTTTAGACCCAAGTACTGCACGATGGAATGAGCTCCCACCTCTGTCCCAGCTCCTGCCAATTTTGAAAGCAAGAAATTGCAAGTAAATGAATAGGTACCACTTTGGTGGAAAGGTGAACAGCATTTTGTGCACTCCAGTGTCAAGGCTGCCTTCCACATGTCCACAGAAACATCTGCAGATGCAGACAGCGTGGTTCTTTGGCTGTAAACAGAGATAAGCACTGGACCCTAGAGTTGGATACAACTAGATTTTGAGCAAGGGTGACATTTACCTTTACCTAAGTATAAAATCATACATTTTAAAAATATATTTCCAGTAGAGTAGTACTCTAAACTGTACTGTTACATAACAAAAAAGACAAGAATAAAATAAGAGCAACAACCAATATTCTTATCACTGGAGCAGATTTTTGCAGATGGCCAAATGATTCGCAGGAACAAAATCCAATATAAAACTGGTCAATCTTACCTGGTGCATCTTCAGGACTCCAAAATCAATGTCAGATGTTAGGGAGATTTCTGCAGTAAAATAAGCATCTCTTGCATCATTTTACTCCAGTGCCTGTTAAAAGTGCTGGGTTGGTTAATGCTGGAGAACCATTTCATTTGCATCTATTCTACTGATGAAATTTAGAACAGGGAGAGACAACAAAATACCAGGTTTGAGCTCACAATCTGAAGCCTTCGCAGTCTATATTCTTTAGATGTCCATGATGTAGTTTTACACACCAGCCTGTCATTAAGATTTCTTTTGTACTTGGGCAGGCCAAAGTGACAGATCATTTCAAGAACACTAGCCCTGTGGTGACTATAATTTCATTTTGAGACTAGTCTATTTTACACATTTGGGAACCAGGTGGGATGAATACATGGAGAGCGAACAGATTGGCACTTGTTTTGTTGCCTTCATAGTTGCATATTTATTCCAGCTACCATCTGATTACAAAACTTGAAAGAGTTACAACCCAAAGTATAACTTTTCCACCGTGGGAATCTTAAGCGTTGGATATGCAGGCCAATAATGTCACATGCATTTTTGACATGGGAGAGAAGGCTAACTCCTTGTTTAACTAATATGTCTTTTTCACCTCCTTCAATAGTTTCCATTAAATCAACATATCTTACCCAGGATAAGGAGAAATCCAAGAGGATGGCAATCCTTACCCACAGTTCTACTATGTAGCTGAGAAACTTAAGTTTCAGTAGTGAATTATGTTAGAGCGTTTCAGATGGTTCGGCCCAATAACTCCAGGATCAATCATTTATAATTAAAGTCTTTTATTTCCACTGTCCGCATGGCGGTCAGTGGCAGTCTCAAGGGTCAGGGATGGAAGAAGGGTCGGAGGTAAGCGAGGGTCCTTTAATAGGGTTAGGTGAGGTCAGAGGAACAGGGGTCGGAGGAGTAGGGTTACATGAGCAAAGCATTGTGGTATATGTAATTCAGGGCAGTGTGATATTACATCCGACAAATTATAGTTTGCAATAAAAACTGGGAAGCCACTTTTGACCAAAGGCGATTCAGTTTAAACTCACCCATGGTTGTACCTTATGAAGAAAAAATATGAAACCAGGAAGAGGAATTGTCATGGTAAGCAAAACAAATTTGCTATTTTCGCACAACCAGTGAACTTTAATTTACAAAGGTCATCCGACATTCTGTATTTTGGAATATGAAGTTATGGGATGTACATATTTAAATTGCAGAAATTATTTCAGGTCACAACAATGTGTTTGAAGGAGGTTTGAGGCATCAATTTGCCTGAATACTTGAGGCTTCCAGCTGTTGACCTGGGTATACCTTGAATTGATACCAGTCAACGTGAGGCCTCCATTCTGCTCTGCTCTACTGTGTGGAACATCTGTTATTTCTTTCTGCCATTAAGCACCTACACAGGCTGAAAACTAGGCTTCTTTCAAAAAAGAAGTGACAAAGTATGCATTATTTATTTGTTCATACTTGTATTGCCACCCCCTCGCCGAGGTGACTCTGGGCAGCTAATAAACAAACACTATAAAATAGCTCACTAAAAACCATTTAAAATCAATTAAAAAACCATGGTAAAGAGTCTTTGTGGCACAGTTGTTAAAATGCTGTATTGCACCCAAAATGTTGTGAATTTTATCCTGATAGGATTCAAGGTTGACTCAGCCTTCCATCCTATTGAGGTCAGTAAAATGAGTACCCAGCATGTTGCAGGCAAAATGCTAATTACCTTGTGACTCACCCTGAGAGTGTACTAGGCACTATGGGGTGGTATATAAATGTAATTGCTATTACTATTGCTAGTATTCTCTCTCCCCATTTCTATTTGGAACTAATTTGTTAAAGTGGATGTTCTCAAACTGAGGCCAAAATCCTATTGGAATTTCTGTTGGTGTAACACCAGCAGTGAATTGGTGAATGGCCACAAGTTAAGAAGTCAGAGCAAGCATTTCTTAATCCTATCACATATCAAGTCACACAGTTGTTGTGTGATAGGAAATGCCTAGACTGACATCTTCGCTCATGGTGTTTCACTGCTGAGTGTTACACTGCTGATGTTACATCACCGGGTGTAACTAATACAATTCCAGCATGCATTGCTAGGATCCCTGGAGCTTCTCAGAAGCTAAGTAAATTTTCAATGGTGTGAAGGTTGACCATCGAGAATAAGCTTCAATGAAATACTACATCTTGGTCTTCTGATCTCACTCTGAGATGAATAGCCGCAGGTAGAGCTTAAGAAAATTACATTTTGGACTCTAACTTCCAGAATCCTTAGCAGGTCTGGCTATTGGCAAACATTCTGGGAGCTGTAGCTCCTTAAAGCAACATACTCAAATTGAGGGGCAACATTCGGATGTGCCCTAAGACATATTGACTTTAGTTAGGGCTAGCATCCTCATAGGGACTACAGTGGCTCAAGTAGGTAAGACGCTGACTGGGAAGCGGAAGGTTAGCAGTTCGATTCCCAAGTACTGCAGGACGGAATGAGCTCCCATCTTTGTCCCAGCTCCTGCCAACCTAGCAATTCAAAAGCAAGAAATTGCAAGTAGATAAATAGGGATCACTTTGGTGGGAAGGTAAACAGCATTCCGTGCACTCCGGTGTCTAGTCATGCCTGCCACATGACCACAGAAACATCTGCAGAAGCAGACCATGCTGGGCTCTTCGGCTTGGAAACAGAGATGAGCACTGCACCCTAGAGTCGGATACGACTGGCTTTACCTTTACCTAGCATCCTCATGCACTGGATATACATCCTATAATTGTCCTCAGAACACAAAAGTCAATGCAAATAAGCCTGGAGTTTCCCCTCTCCAAATCCATATTATTTTCCTTCTGCAATGGGAGTTTTCATCCCCTACCAACTGAATACATTCATATTGGTTTAGTTGGTGTGATCACATGAGCTGATGCATCTTTGTAGCTGAATGGTTAACCAGAAGCAAGCTCTCCCAGTTTCCTAATTCGAAGTGGAGACAGAGGAAGCAAAGTATCGGTTCCCCCTCAACTAAACACCACTTGTCTTCAAACCATTTATTTTTTAAAAAAGATTTTTTTAAAAAGCTTTCCATAAGCATCATGAGACCTTTGAGCTTCCCATTTGCAAGAGGCACAAAATCATAATAGCTTTTGGTGGTAGACAAGAAAAAATAAAGTTGCAATCTTATTAGTCAACACTTAAGCCAGCCAGGAAGAAGCTGGTCTAGAGCAGGGGTGCTCAAACTATGGCCTGGGGGCCGGATCCAGCCCCTGACACCAATTCATCCAGCCCATGAAGCCCTTGTTGCTCCTGGAAGCAGAAGTAAAACCATTTTTTACTTCCACTTCCAGGAGGGACGAGGGGTTCATGGGTCAGATGAATTTGTGTCAGGGGCCATATCTGGCCCCCGGGCCATAGTTTGAGCACCCCTGCTCTAGACCAGCTTCTTCCTGGCTGGCTTAAGTGTTGACTAATAAGATTGCAACTTTATTTTTTCTTGTCTACCACCAAAAGCTATTATGATTTTGTGCCTCTTGCAAATGGGAAGCTCAAAGGTCTCATGATGCTTATGGAAAGCTCATGAAAACCTATATATGTATATATTCAAAATAGGAACTGAAGCACAAGTATGGTACAGTCAGGGGCATGCTGGCTACGCTAAAAGGTCCCTGGACAGGGAGGGAGGGAACAGTGCCTGTGGGGGGCACTGCATGACATCATGGATTGTAGCCACCAGGTGACATACTTCTGCCCACCTCTGGGAGGTGCCAGTCACAGGGGCGCACCGGGAGTTGTTCCTGTGTCTCAAATGGCCTGCACGGGCCTGGGTACAGTCAGTGTTTACATTGCAGAAGATAGCATGGCTCTGAGATGGATTTCATTTATGGGGTGGGGGTGGGAAGTTTCTCCCATTCTCTTTATCTTACTAAAACTTGGGTTTTTTTTTTTTTTTTGCTAATATTACTTTTTTGCCTTGTATAATTCCTCACTGAAATGTGGATGGAAATTATTTCAAGTTCCTTTTAGCAGTAATTTGCACTACATTGGGAAGAGCAAGCACTTCTAATAGATGGTTTTTATGCAGCGCCAAACAATTTACAGAGATTAGGCCGTTGCCACAAAGATACCAGAAGCTTAGGGATTGCTCTCTGAAGCTATTCTGTACCAACAGCTAATTGGTAGCGGTCTTTGATTGTCCTTTCATAGCTGGATACAGCTGAATGAAAGCAAACCACAGAGGGAGTTCATTTTTGCTCATCATTATTTTTTATTTGGGTTCATAGACAGTTGGGGTTTGTTTGTTTTTAGAGTTTGCAACAATATTTGATAATATTTTCATCATAATGCAAATTGATTTGCATTTTTTCTTGTTTAGTTGTTTGTTTGTTTCAGCTGTTTTCCTCTGTGGCGGTCTGCAATATAATTCTATGAGTGAACGAAGTTATGCCTAAACTGAATTTGCATCAAATCAGTGTACATCATCAGAAATACCTTATTTTATTCTAATAAAGGGATTCTCAACCTGTGGCCCATGGGCTGGCTGTGGCCCATGACACCATTTCGTGTGGCTCCCCCACTGCCTCCACAACACCAGGAAGTGCCATGTGGTGGAGGAAGGGCAAACTGGCTGTCTAGCCCACGAAGCTGCCTGAGGAAGCGTGGCCTGGCCCCTGGCTTAAAAAGGTTGAGAACTCCTGTTTTAATAAATAGTCCATGTCATGACTTTTTGGACAAGAACCAGATTTTTTTTGGGGGGGGGCAATTTCGGGTTTCAGACAAGACTTTAAGTTTTGTTTGTAAGCAAACCAACCTGATGAATTCCACACTACAATCTGTTTTTGTTTTTTAAACAGTCCCATCACAGTCCAGCTCAATACCATTCTCTCTAAGGATTCATTTCTTTCTAAATTGTAGCTTGAGGAGGTTATGCATTACAGCATAACATTTTACGATTATACACTCAGAAATTTTGCAACTCGGTATGAGAAGTTGTTATATTTAGCAGAAGAATCATAGCTCAAACGTAGAGTACGGAGACTCCTTAATTAGAAGAAGGGATTCTTTAAGAGCTAAGAATGTACTACTGTCATAGTAGGAACTTTTCACACCTCCCATAATATCTTGCTTTCTTTTCTCATTTCTTCTTTACAAGTATAATTATTGAGGCACAAAGGTCTGCCACCAACTGATTTCCACTCTAGCTTCTGATGACTGGACTAATTTAAAGTGATTGTTTGGCTCTCAGAGACATATCAGATGCTATTCCCCCCATTTTGGTATAACTCTAAGTTGCTTTAATTTTTACACTACAAAACATAATACACAAATGTGACACGATAGTGGTTTATGTGGTTTATGAGGGTACCTCACACCGTCAGCTGAGTGGGGAATTGTGGAAGTTGTAGTTCAAACAAAGTAATGTTTCCTACCTCTTAGACCTCATTTGGGAGTCAAGACAGTTTGCATGCTATGAATGTAATTGTACAGTCTGACTTAAAGTGAATGTGACGATGGCACACCAGGTAGTCCCTGCTTAACTGTTTTAGAACAAGTAAAATGTGCTGTTGAGAGATGCTATACTATTCCTTATCCTAGACTTCTTTACTGAAGTCTATTTCTGAGGCAGTTTCAGAAATGAGAAGGTACAGGGATAAAAGTGATTGGAGGAAGAAGATGTAAGACAATGGGCCACAGGCATATGAATGGCTCAGCTCCTTCCAGTTTTAAGTAGAAAGTGGACCAACCTCCACCTGTATATATGTCCATGTTTAATCCAGTAGATTTGATATCTTCTTATAGAACCTGGGCCATGCACGCAAGCATGGGTTTACTTCCCTATTGTTTAATGTGGGAGTCAGAAGGAGACCTGAGTCAGAAAGCTCAGTGGTGTGAAATAGTGTGACATGCCTATTGTCACTTAACCTCAGGGTGAGTTAAAACTATGATGGATTTATCTAAGTGACCTTTTATGGACTAACCCTTATTTTATGAAGCTGGGTGTGTGGAAAGAAACTAGAGGGGACTCTTAATTATAGTGGCTCATTTTGTGACCATTCAAATATTAGCTAATGCCTACCTCCAACATCCAAAACTTACAGTTACACTTATTGCAACTAGCAGTAGGTCACCAAGTGAATTAGCAATGTACTATATTTATAACGGCATGAAAAACAGCAAAGGCTACAAGAGAGTGGAGCAGGGAGGAAGCAAATTTCTGTGAATTCTTTCTTCAAGAAATGTTTAACTATATATAATTTGCTTTTTGAACTCTACTGTAATGAGGAGTGTGTATTTTTTTACAGTTTTACCCCCCCCCCCCCCCAGTATTTAACTAATAAGTAAAAATAGAGTATTTACAGAAATATATAAATGTCTGGGTGTTTTGTTTCATTTTGATTTTTTCTTGTAACTTGCAAGTTCCAAGGCATTAAAAATGTTCAGGAAGCCAGACTCCTATTTTAACATGGAACCTCTTGGAAAAGAAGAGTTTACAATGGCCAGCTTTATTACTGTTGTGACTATTGTGAAAGACATACAACTGGATTGGATGTGTGAGGGCTTTCTGTACTAAAATGGATCAAACCACCGTGACAAGTTTAGCTGACATGTGGCTCATTCCTACAGTTACTGAGATTACCTAAATAGCAGCTGTCCTCAGAGGTGCACATTTTGGTGGGGAAACAACAGAATAAAGCTTGGATGTTGTGGTTCATCTGTGCTGGAACTTGGCAAAGTAAGATCACAGCTCACTTACAAGAAATCTTACAATATATGTCTAATGAGAAAAAAAGATTCTATTGAAGTGTCAATGAGATAGTTTGGGAAAATTATTGTTTTGGCATGATTACTGCTGGAACGCCCCAGAGCACAAAGTCAGCAGAACACTAGAGGTTGCATTGTCTACAGTAGGCTTTCTGTGGTCATCTCCAGGCTCTGCTGTAGACCCATATCCCATACTCAGCCTGCGTACATGTGTAATTCACAGACACACCATAAATCACCAGTGATCTCCTTCAAAGGAGACGATATCTTAGGTAAGTTGGAAGGACTTGGATCTGGTGTGGTTGTGTGCAGTACAACATTCCTGCCATACTGAGAAGTGACATATAAAAGAAGGCAACACAAAACCCATCTTGGAATGAGAGATGATTCCTATGGTGAAAGCAAGATGATGTTCAGATGTTTCCCCCTGGACAGTCAAGGCAAGATCATCAGAACACATGAAACTCTTGGAGTATAGGAACCTCAGGTGATCATTTGTGTAAATGTTAAAAAGTAATGGTGTTAAGCTGCAAGAGATTTTGATTCTAAACCCACAGTGGACATAACCCTTGTCTCTAACAATGGCTAGCATTCAATACTGATTTATGCTTGCATAAGTGAAATGATATACAATATTATAGTTTTGTATGGCAGTGCACAACTGGGCACACTAATTTGCACCTTGTAAATTTGCAACAATTTGCTTCTGCAATTTAGTTCACCAACTCAAGATATTGGATTATGGCTACTTTAACATTAGAGCCAGGGTAACAAATTTACACACTTATTTTAATTATTCTGTTATTAGATGGTATATTTAACCATTAGCTCCAAACATTTTGGCTAACAGGCAATTTTCTGTGTTCCTAACATACTGTCTTGTTAGTACTTCATTAGGTACTTATTATTCTGCCTTCAACTGCTGCTGAAAAAGCTCTATCTCAACTGAAGAAATGCTAACCATTCTACTTCAAAACCAAAGATTCTTTGTTGAATTTCCAGGGGAGCCTAATTGATGGAGGAGTTAGGAATGTTCTCCACAGGGTAGCAGCCTAACACCATTACTTTTTAACATTTACACAAATGATCACCTGAGGTTCCCATACCCCAAGAGTTTCATGTGTTCTGATGATCTTGCCTTGACTCTCTGTGTGTGTGTGGGGGGGGGGGGGGGAGAGGAATCCAGACCTTTTAAAAATAGAGATCTGAAACTTCCACT
This sequence comes from Bradypodion pumilum, assembly GCA_035047305.1. NCBI lineage: Eukaryota > Metazoa > Chordata > Lepidosauria > Squamata > Chamaeleonidae > Bradypodion > Bradypodion pumilum. Next base: position 172,230,161 of record JAWDJD010000001.1, on the reverse strand, counting down.
GAAAGTATAGAGTAGCAAAGAGGAAACTCTGAGTTAACTGGGAAGGCAAGATTTTGGAACATTGCCCTATCCCAAAGTTCAAAAAAAAAACCATTGTCTAAACACTCAGCAGAAGACTGCCACTAGAAATAACATATAGTACTAGGAAAATTGGCTAGAATAGACTGATTTGCACACTCACAAACAATACTCCAGGTATAAATCATCACATGCCAAACAAGTGAATGTAGCTCTTAATGAATCATGCAGGGTTATTACTAACTGCTTGGAATCTCCCTGCACAGAGAGGTTTATTATTTGGCAAGCATTGCTCCTCCAGAAGTGTGTTAAGAGATGTTAGCAAATAATAAAAGAAATAAGGTCATTGTTGGCTGCAATTCATATCTGAGAATGCATTTTCCCCCTGAAGCAGGAAAAATGCCATTGGTGTGAATTTGTTTAAGGTGGATCCCAGTTTGCCATGAAGTGACCCACACACTATGATCACAGAGCCATCTCCTGTGGCACATATGAAATGAGACATGCAGGATTTAACACTGGGACTGCAATGGACTGCCACAGCCTTACAGATATTATAAAGGTGTACCTTCACAGCCAGTCGATGTGGCATAGCCTCTTCTGTCTCCATGCCCATAGGGAATCAGAGTTCCTCCTCTGCTCATTTTGTGGTTTGGGCCAATATGATGGTTCCCAGTGGCATTTCCTCCACTGAGGGGACCATCACCCCACCTAGCAGGGCTAATCCGCCATAGCCATTGACCCCTTTAGGAAGTTAGGTTATTTACTGCTGTCCAACACTCGGCATTGAGTCTCTGGCTGTATGGTCTACTCCATTACCATAGTGGGATGTCCGGCCAGACAGTAAAAGAAATATGGTAATACACCATGAAACCCATCCACTCCGTGAATATGAATCCCCTAGGCAACTGCTAAGATTGAGGCAAAATTTTCACAAGCTCTAAATATTAAACCAGAAGAGAGTGGGCTAAACCTACAGAGAGCAAAAACAACACACCTCACTGAATGAAGGAATGCTGAAGAGTGTTTCCTACCAGGACACGGTTCTGGCTGGACCATTTGGAAGTCATTTAATAGACTCTGAAGTCAAGTAATAAGATCAAAGAATAATCAAGTAAAATGGGGGCTATGTGGATGCATGACAAATTTTCTGTGAATATCGAGAAATTCAATCAATGCAACATTTATATGCATGCAGTTTATACTCCATGGTGTGTACAAAAGAAGATTGAATAAATGATCAAGATAACACTATTGAGGTAAATCACTTCTTGCTAAAAAAAAAATTTGAATTACTTTAACATTTTAATTTGTTTAAAGTTTTACCTATATTTTATATGTCCATGATTTTAAAGAGATAGTGTGTGGCCCAAGTTGCCAAAAATCCATTAGGATAGATACTGAATCACATCATGTTTAGCCACTGCAACAGCTTGACAGATGAAAAAGAAACCATCCAGGTTAAAAAAAACTCATCCATTGCATAGTGACAAACCTGAGCATACTATTTGAATTTATCATTTCCACCGAGTGACCACCACCACATGTGGCCATCACCATCACTGGAGCCACCACCACTCCTCATAACCTCCAAATAGTTAACATCTTTTTTCGATTCAAAAATTCCCCTTCTGCCCTCCAGTGGGTGTTGAAACAATTTCCCCATCTTTAATACAGTACTCTTGAGGCCCACATGCAACCCCATAGTTTTATTTTATTTTATTTTTTTTTAAAATTGGATATTAGAAGGTTCAGTGTGGGTTTTTCTTGATAATGACCTATTTATGGAAGCCTTTGTTTAGCAAAGAGACATCACAGAAGCAGATGTTGCTCTCCAAAGTAAAAGGATAAGTGTCGGTGGCCTCCAGAGCTCGAGAAGTTGTCCACACCTGTTTTAGAGCAATTTACAGGCAATCCTGGCGCTCTGACGCATATGTGCACACCCTAGAGCCATGATGTCCCCAGACATCTTCACAATTGACTGTGTTGGCCATGATTTCTAGAAGCTGTAGTCCAGGAACATCTGGGGACCCAAGTTGGGAAGTATTGCTCTAGAGCAGTGATGGCGAACCTTGGCACTCCTTATGTTCTTGGACTTCAATTCCCAGAAGCCCAAGAACCCTGTGAATCCACATGAATGGGTTTACTACAATTCATCCAGCCCATGCTGCCCCCATTGCTTCCAGAAGCAGAAGTAAAACGTGCCCGTACAGGCGCATTTTACTTCCACTTCCGGGAGCAACAAGAGCATGGACCGGATGAATCGCAGTAAACCCATTTGTGCAGATTCACAAGGTACTTGGGCTTCTGGGAATTGAAGTCCAAGAACATTGGGAGTGCCAAGGTTCGCCATCACTGCCCTAGAGCAATACTTCCCAACTTGGGTCCCCAGATGTTCCTGGACTACAGCTTCTAGAAATCATGGCCAACACAGTCAATTGTGAAGATGTCTGGGAATTTTAGTCCAAGAACATCTTGGGATCCAGGATTTGGAGCCAGTGCTCTAGAAAATGCAGATGGAGGTGCAGTGGTTAAACTGCTGTACTGCAACCAAAAAGTTGTGAGTTCAGTCCTGATCAGGAATCAAGGTTGACTCAGCCTTCCATCCTTCTGAGATTGGTTGAATTAGTACCCAATATGTTGGAGCAAAATGCTAATTAACTTGTAAACTGCCCAGACAGTGCACTTACAGCTATAGGGCAGTAAATAAGTGTGATTGCTTTGCTTTTGATTATTTCCAAGTATGCCTGACTCACTGTCACAACACTGCCAATACCTGGTGCTAGTCTTTCCACCACTGCCAGATGTCAAAAATACTGAGAAAAAATATTTGTGAGTGCCTGTGGGAGCTTAGGAAGAGTGTGATACTAGCAGCCACTTCAGTCACTGCAACATAAGGGAATGACTGGTGCAGGGCTGGGGGAGTAGCAGGGAGCTGGAAGGGTGACTTTCATCTCTGACTCTGATTTACATTTTAGCCAGAGAAAAACGCAAGAGATTTTTAATGCTTGGCTTGTATTTGAGTCAATGTTCCTGTTGCCCACAGCTCATCGATCAAATCTGAAGATTACAAAGTTTGGCAGCATCTCCAGTTTACATTTTGTACTGACAAATGGATATACCCAGTGATAAAATATGTGTGTGTTGCTTGTCAAATCTGAAGGACACATCTAGGGTACTGGGAGAGGGGGGGGGTTACAGTGACACCCTATGGATTTATATCTAATAAGAACAGATACTTTTCATACTTGGCTATCCCAGTCCCAAAACAAGCACTTGCTTTGCAAATAGACCTATAAAAATAGGCTTAGGTGGATATATATGTGTAATACACTGACTGATACCCTGTTTTACAGTTAATGCAAACAACATAGCTTTTGAAAGTGAATTGCCATGAACTGAGAAATCTCCGTAGACATTGTTTATTGCATAGAATCAAGCAACTCAGTGCACGACTGATAGCTGCCTGTGGAGATTTCTTGGTTTATAGCAATGAGCATCTAAAAACATGCCAGTTGTGTAACTGTGCAACAGGGTTTCAGTTGCTGTCCTTAACAGGTTAGGTAGCCAGAATTATGTCAGTCAGCTAAAATTATCCCTGTAGATTTAGTCCATATAGGTGATGATGAAAAATAAGGGGCAGATTAAATTAACTTGCTGTAAACATTCACCAGACTAACAAGAAAGCTTTACTTTTCAATTAGCTCTATTTATTCTTGCCCTATCCTTATGACAAACACCTGTGAAATTTAGAATAGCATGCCTTCATTTTAAGTATCTCTCTGCACTTACAGTAAGCATATACATTTCAGCCAAACATAATTAGGAATGGAAGTGCCAAGGCATGAGCCCCTGTCATGGTTTAGAATTATTCATTTTTTAATGTTTTATACATTTTTAAAGAGAAATGTCAAGTATTTTCATTCTCCATTGCTCATCCCCCTATTAAATTCTTTGCAGTAACAGCTGCTTTCAGATAGTAGTGCATCCATGCAAACATTCTGAACTTAATGCTTAGGTTACAAGCCATAATTTCGTGTCCATCTGGATTGCCTACGTGGTGTCAGTATATGTTGCACCTTTGCATTCATTGCTTCCACTTTCCTATACAAAATAAAGGCATCAAATGTTTTATCACTACATAATTTAACACATTTCCTCCTCTAAACAAAGATGGGGAAAGGAACTTATTTTTTCATCTACAACTCTGAGAAGACCTTTGTCTGGGATTTTTAGACCTTAAAAGTAAGTTTCTCCCTTCTGGAGATTTTACATGCATTATCAGGTTCTATAAATCATCTGTGTAGCTTTAGCAGAGTCCGACAGCATCCCTAGAAGAAAAGACTGGCAAACCAGTTTTGAATATTTTATATGTAGGAATCCCTGGCAAGGACCACAGCCATTTAGAATTGATTTGACAACATACAGTAATTATTATATAAATCTTCTATTTAACATAAAGAGTCTCCTTGCTCCCTGCAGTTGTTTTCCTCTGTGTTTTTTCTTCTTTAGCTGGTCAGAGTTCCTCTTGGCTTCTCCTTCCTCCTCCTGTAAGATAGCAGGGGTGCTGAATGGATAATTTCCCAGTGTGAATCCTGCATTGGAGGACTTGGTTGCTCTGCTCTACTGTGTACAGTTCCATTACTGCAGATAGGCATAGAGGGGGGTAATTAACCTAACACACAAGCGATGCTGTCAAAGCGATGCTGTCAAAGTCCTATCCAGGTGTCCTGAGGCTGTAGGGGTCTGGATGGGGGACAACAGGCTACAACTGAATCCCGGCAAGACTGAGTGGCTATGGATCAGAGGCCCTGTGTTATCCCGGGAGCTACAATCTTTGGTTCTGGGTGGGGCTATTTTACCCCAGACAGACCCGGTGAACAACTTGGGGGTCCTCCTGGAATCACAACTACTGCTTGAAGAGCAGGTAGCAGTCATGGCCAGGAGGGCTTTTGCACAACTTCATGTAATTCGCCAGTTGCACCCATTCCTGGACCGGGACTCCTTGCTCATGGTCATACATGCTCTGGTCACCTCCAGACAAGATTATTGCAATACGCTCTACATGGGGCTGCCCTTGACGACCATTCAGAGGCTGCAGCTGGTCCAGAATGTGGCTGCCTGGGTGGTGATGGGATGCGAGCATTATGCCTGCACCTTGCCACTGCTCCGGGAGCTGCACTGGTTACCAGTTTGCCTCTGGGTGCAATTCAAGGTGCTGGTGATGACCTTTAAAGCCCTACATGGTAGTCGGCCAGGATACTTAAGAGACCGCGTCTCCCTAAGAACATTTGTCCATCCAGCCAGAGTGGACCAGAGGGGCTCTCTAATTGTACCACCAGCTAAAGGTACTTGTCTCTCTAGCACAAGAAGGAGGGCCTTCTCTGTGTCTGCACCAGCCCTGTGGAACCTCCTGCCAACAGAGTTACGGCTCTAGACGGAATTGCTGCCCTTCAGGAAAGAACTTAAAACCTGGCTGGTGGGGCAAGTGTGGGGTGCTGATGGAAGGATGACCCCCGCCGGTTGGCTGGTGTAAATCAGCAGAATCCTCCCCCTCTCACTTTGTAGCACCCTTTTATGGGGGGGGGATGTTTTATGATGATAGCATTTTTATGTTGTTTTAATGGCTTTGTATTTGTTCTTATGTTTTATCTGTCATATTGTTGTTTTATTCTGAGTCACTGTAGGCTGTGGGCAGCATAAAAATTGAATAAATCAAATTAATTAAATTAGATTAATTAAATTAAATTAATGAGGAGCAGGTGGCACGAGGACACAGTAAAATGACACTCTGACCCTATAAGGCCATTGATTCTTGGCTTTCTCTTCTGCATACTCACCTTATATCTGAACTACACCAAACTGCCTGATCTGTCTTTCTGAATACCTGTGGAACTCAACCAGCCACTTGTCTTTGGGCCAGCCGCTCTGACAATTCCTTGCTACCCCTCTCCACCTTCCACATGATGATGATGATGATGATGATGATGATGATGATGATGATGATGATGATGATGATGATGATGATGATGCCATCATCCCACATTTCTTCTGCTCTCTTCTGCTTGCCACTGCCAAAAATCTTGTCTCTGTTGTCATTCTATACCTCCCTGCCAGCTTTCCAGTCTGACCCAAATGCCTTTCATATTGTGTTCTCGGTCTTCAGCAGCCCTTAATAACATGGCTAGCAGTAGAGTCTCGGCTCTTCTCATTCCTCAGTTGCATCTCCTCCATCAGACAGGCTCAGCCCAGCTCCAAGTATCTTCTTGACATCTGTCACACACTCTTCTGTTCAGTTCATGCCCTGCTTTCTCATTTCTGTTCTGAGCTAATTTATTGTGATGTATAATTTCGTCCAACATTGTTCACTTCTACTTCTTGCTGTTTCAAAAAAAAATGGCACAGGTCCTCAGGTTGAATCGCACACTTGCTGCCCCACTTTCTGTCGTGCTCTTTGTACTGAATAATCTGGTGGTTGAGAATTCTTCTTTTTTGTTGAGGTCCAGCCAATTCCCCACCCCAAGCTTCCCTTACACTTCACATCTGTCTCTGCTCTTCTATCTCACTGATAGCTGATGTGATCTATTCTCTGGCTCTGGGATTTGTCACCCCTTTTGTACTTGGTTTCAATGCCTCACACTGCATCAGCCTTCAGCCTCTTTGTTCAGTCTTTGTCCTGACTCTTGAAAATTTCAGTAGCTTTGCCTGTTTTTCAGCTTATTGTTTTCTTTCAAAGCTTCCTTTGATCTGTTCATCTGCAGCATATTGGTTTGCCAGATATCTGATTTTCGCCCCTCTCCCTGCACTTTTGCTATCAGTTTTGAATGTTCCATCTTGGTCCATATGACCTCACCATTTCATGACCCCACTCCTTTGCAACTGATGCTAGGGATCACTGATTTGGCATGAGAGTGTTTGTATGTGTATGACATACATGACAGATGGGTAGGATTAGGGTATGGGGAGGGTGCTGCCCTCCAACATCAGTCAGCCAAGCAGATTTATACCTGGGGAACTCTTTTAGCACCCAAGACCATAAATACTTCACACTCTCTGGGCTAGAAAATAATGGTATGAGGATTATTATGCATATTTGTATGTTTAAAAATAGTCTTTTTTATGCTGGTTTACAGAAAAAATTGCTTTTATAAAAAAAATCTATTCAGCAATATATTGAACTTTGATCCAATTCACATTCACTTATGTAGGCTTTTACAACAATAAGAGAACAATATATACATAATTGCAATATTTTTACAGCAAGGAATTGTGCTGAGCTCATCAAAGAACTGATGATTTTTTAGTCCAAAGATTATTGACAAATGGTGTGCTCAGAAGTCATTTCCAGTGACATAAGAAATCAAAAGCAAGAAATAGCCATTGTTACTTCAAGGACTACAGAGAGCCATGAAAGGCACGTTCTACCTGTCTTCAAGGTGATGCTTTCTTGCGATTCAGTGATAAATAGATCAGTATATTATTTTTATTCATTCTTCCATCTTATGAAAAGATTTCTTGCTGAAACACGGCCTGGTTTGGATGGGCTTTCTGCTGTTCTTCCCAGTCTACCTATAATGAATTATCTGAATCAATGACAGCTGTCATTACGGCATTGAAAGGTTGCCATACCGTATTTTCACTAGAAATAGTTCCATTTTATTTTGCAACAAAATAATGCCACCATTTTATGGTGAAAGGGGAGGAGAGAATTACCTAGAGCATCTGTTAATATAATGAAATCCATTATTTTAATAGCTATTAGCTCACATTTATCTCTTGATCATTCTGCATTGTCTTATATGATGTGTACTCTCTCCTGACGGCAGAGACTCAACACTGCATCCTTCCAAAGTTTGTAAAATGAGTACTCAGCATGTTGGGAGCAAAATGGTGATTACCTTGGGAACTAAGCACTGTGGGGTTGCATTAAGTGTAATTGTAAGTGTAATTGCTAATTGCTACTGCTAATAGTGCTACATGCAATTATTATTTATACATGAGTTGGGTGAATACATACCATGGATTCATTCATACAGTATATAACAAGGTGTATTAATCTATTTCACTAATATCAGAAGTATGTTTGACAAGAAATCGAATGGTTCATCTTCACCTCTGAAACTCCTTGCCAAGGAATGCTGGTGGATGCTATCTCTAATAGCATTCTACCTGTTGGCAAATACTTTAAAATGAAGCCACACAGGCCTTTAGCCCACAGAGATGTAGATGCAACACGTCCTCCATTATGTCACATGAATTGCTTTGATTTACTTACTCAAGTGGCTGGGTGGGTGTATGTACGTGTTCTACTCTAAATGAAGCTGATTGGACACTTTCTGTGCCAAAGAGCAAACCTCTACATTTTCTTCTACATTTTCCTTAAACAACTGTGCTTCTCAATCTAATATTCAAAATCATGGGGCAAAAAGGAAACTCTGAGGTTTTTGAAACAAACTAACACAGAACATCAATATGAACATTTTCTAGTTTAGAGCTAACAATGGAAACTAAACAACACCTGCAAGAGAAGGAAACATATCATTTGTTAATCCACGTGGTTCTTGCTTGTAATGTATGGCATACTGTATGAGGTAAAGTATGTAATGGGCTTCTTTGAATGGGACCAATGCAATGGGGACTTTCAGAGACATATACTGTACATTCTACCTTTTATTCACTTTTGCATAGTCTACCTTAAGTCTTGTACTCTCATTGTCTTACTATCCTTTTGAAGACTAAGAGCCCAACTACACTGTCAAGAACATAGGATTTGCTCCACTTAATAAAACCAAGTGTATTCAAAATATTTTTAAGGGCCACATGAGGCAAAGGCCATCAGGTCTTATTTCCCACCAATGCAGTTTTTATTCTTTCCTGCTGGGAGCCTTCTACTTTTCCCTTCCAGAATGATTCAAATAAAACTTTTCTTATGTAATCAGTTTTAGAAGAAGGAGAGAGGTGTTTTTAGTGCTTATCCTTCTTTCATTCATCTAGTCTCACTTCTTGTTTTCCTTTTATGGTTTGTGGTAAACAGCTTAATTTTCAAATCCACACATTCCATGGCATCCCCCCTTCTCTCCTCTTGCTGATCATACACTGCTTTTTATTTGTATTTTATTTCCTTTTAGTTTAGGGCTGAATCAGCTCTGCAAAGTATAACAATAAATAAAAAGGGAACAGAAAAAGAAGCAAGTAAAAGAAGGGTCCATGCAATGTATGGTAAATTGCTTTACCATAAATCATAAAAGGAAAGGCTGAGGTAGGACTCAAAGAATGGAGTAAAGGAAGGAAAGGGGGCTGTGGGCTGAAATGCCAACTGCAATACATCCAGTGAAAACATAGACTCCTGAGAGGTTCCACAGCTCCCGTGTGAGTACTAATTACAAATTCAATAAAGGCTTTGAAGAAAGTCGAAGTAAAGTTGAGTCCAATTCAGTGTTACAGTGTAGTCACACCCTCAGTGGTGGGATTCATTTTTTTTTTACTACCTACTCTGTGGGTGTGGTATGGTGGACATGGCCAGGGGGAAAGCCCTGCATTATTTCAAAACTTGGATGAGTGGGGCCAGCCAGAATTTCTGCTACTGGTTCTGGCAAACTAGGGCGAACCTGCTGAATACCACCTCCAAACTAATTTCTAAAACATTTCCTTTATTCTTATAGACATAGACTTCAATATGCTTATGTTCCATAGCTTATTCCACACCACAGTACTTACCTTGTTTCCATAATGTTTTAAGACTATCTCAATCTTCTGCTTCCATTCATATACATTTTACTTTCTCTAACTCTCTGGAAAAGACAATGGGAGAGGACAGCAGGAAAAGAAAAAAGCCAAATGTGAGATGAATGGATTGTCTAAAGCAGTGGTTCCCAATGTGGAGCCCATGCCCCACATGGGGACATCAATTCCCAGAAAACCAAGTCAGTACATTGACTGAACAGTGCTTTGGGAAATTGACTTAGGCTTCTGGGAATTGAAGTCCAAAACCAAAGGTTGGGAAACACTGTTCTAAAGGAAGCCATGACTGTGAGCACAGGATATTATGTAAATCTCTCATTCAGAGGGTAGCCACATGACAGAGATGACTTGATGGAACATAACAACTAACATTTCATACTTTTCATTCTATAATATAATTTCTTCAAATTTCATAAAATCCCTACATTTCTTTTTAGTCCACTGTTCTGACTGAATATTCAATTGTCATTCTCTTTGTTCCTAATACCTATACTTGTTCTTCATTCCCCATTTTTTTCCTAACAAATTCTTTAGTCCAGGGGTTCCCAACTTTTTTGCACCATGGGCCTGACCATGCCCCTGGACAACTGAGCGAGCCAGACCACACCCACAGAAGCAGAAGTGGGTGCATTTGCAGCTGTCGTAAATGCTGCTACTTCTGCATTTATGATAGTTGTATGCGCATTTACGCATGCACCGACATGTTTTACAGCTGATGTAAATGTGTCCACTTCCACATCCGGGTGCGGCAGAGGTGGCATGGGCCACATGGAATGGTGCCATGGCTGGGTCTGGCCTATGGGCTGTAGGCTGTGAACCCCTGCTTTAATCCAATTACTTATTTAATTCATAATAAATTCTCCCAATTTCTATACAAACCTTCTGGACATTTTTTTCCAATTCTACCACTGGGTGCTGTGGAGATGCTCATGTTATGTTGTGTAAAAATTATTCTCTATAAAATATTCCCTTCTGCCAATTTCTATTATTTTAAGTGGAAGCTGATTCAGAGGTTGACTATGTAGGCATATAGCATCTTGTTTGGTCTGCCATGAGGATGTGCTGATTCACTCTTAAAGCCTGCAAACTAACCCACTGCGTCCATGATGCCATCTAGCCATCTCATCTTTGGTCGCCCTCTTTTTCTTTTGCCCTCCACCTTTCCCAGCATCAAGGCCTTCTCAAGTGAATCCTCTCTTCTCATTTGATGTCCAAAGTATTTCAGCTTCATCTTTACTATTTGACCTTCTAAGGAGAAGTCAGGGTTGATTTCTTCTAAGATTGACCTATTTGTTCTCCTCGCTATCCAGGAGACTCTCAAAAGGCAGGCATGATTAGGCGCCCGGAGTGGACAGAACGCTGTTACCTTTCCCGCTGAAGTGGTCCCTATTTATCTACTTGTAGTTTCTTGCTTTTCAACTGCTAGTTTGGCAAGAGCTGGGACAGAGCTGGAAGCCGTTTTGTTTACTGTCTGATATGCTTGAAACACAGACTAAAACGGCTACCATTAAAAAAAACTTATAGTGTGATTAGTAAAGGTAAAGGTCACCCTTGCTCGAAAGCCGGTCATATCTGACTCTAGGGTTCAGTGCTCATCTCTGCTTACAGCCAAAGAGCCAGCGCTGTCTGCGTCTGCAGACGTTTCCATGGACGTGTGTGGCAGGCTTGCCTCAACATCGGAGTGCACAGGACGCCGTTTACCTTCCCACCGAAGAGGTCCCTATTTATCTACTTGCAATTTACAGCGCTGCAAACAAGGAAAGCACACCGTGACCGGGCAAAAGGGGCTTCCTCCGCGCTCAGAACCGGCAGAGTGGGGAGGTGTTATGTATGTTAACTGTGTTTTCTGACAGGAGCGGAATGTATCTTTTCTCATGTATCTATTCTTACGCATATAAGTGGACAGAAAAATGTGCACACTCTGTTAGCCAATGGGCTTGTTGTATTATTGTTTATAGTGTATATAAGTCCGAGTTTTGCCCCATCCAAACTGTGTTCAAACCCCACTGGTAAAGAGCTGAATTCCACTACTTCATTCGTCTGCTTCTCCATTCCTTGAACACTAAAGGAGGTCAAAGGCACAGCCTTCGCTCCGCCGCCACCGGGTTCACCCCTTCGCTTGTCTTCCTGCACTAGGTAGCTCCGTCTCTCTTTCGCCTCAGTCTCACACGGCCAGCCACAGGCGGCGTCTCTTCCTCGGGTCACCGAACTCCTGTCTTTCAAGCGGCGTCACCGGGGTCGGAGCCAATAGCAGGGCCGGCGCTGCCCCGCCCAGAGTCCCGCCGCGACCAATGAGGCGGCGAGAGAGGCGTGGAGGGCGGGGAGAGAGGCCTTCCTCCCCCACCTCCCTCGTTAAGGCTCCGGGTGCCAGTCTGGGGCGGAGTGAGGGGCGGGGGAGAGAGAGAGCGGGGGGCGGGGCTCGCGTGGGTAGAGAGAGCCCTGGGAGCCGAGAGCACGCGCGGCTGGCGGGGAAGGCGGCGAGAGGGGCGCGCGCTGTCCAAGGTGCTGAAGCCAACGCCGGCGCCTTCTCCCTCGCGCTCGGCTCCCGCATGGGGGACTGAAGGCATAATATCCCAAGTGCGGACGGAGCGCAGGCGCGCGAGAGAGAAAGAAACGCACCCAGCCCCACCTGCGGCCACCGACCCGCCGCTCCGTCCCCGTCCCCCGTCCCCCCCCCCCCCGCTCGCTCTCTTTCCGCGCCCACCCGTTGAGCATCGCTCCCCAAAGGGCCATGGAAGAGGAGAAATATTTGCCCGAGCTGATGGCCGAGAAAGATAGCCTGGACCCTTCCTTTGTTCACGCGATGCGCCTGCTGGCGGAAGGTAAGGCTGAGAGGGCCACCGCCACCACCACCACCACCATGGCACCCCCGGTGTCTTTAAAGTCGACCGTAACAGGGGGGCAGGAGGACAGGAGCCCTGGTGGTTCAACGGCTGTACTGCAGCCAGAAGGTTGTGAGTTCGAGCCGGACCAGGGCTCAAGGTGGACTCAGCCTTCCATCCTTCCGAGGCGGGTCAGATGAGGACCCAGCATGTTGGGCGGGGGGGGGGCGGGATGCTAAATTGGGAGCACTGGTGGTGCAGTAGTTAAATTGCTGTACTGAAGCCAGAAGGATGTGAGTTCGATCCTGACCAGAGCTCAAGCCTTCCATCCTTCCGAGGCGGGTCAGATGAGAACCCAGCATGTTGGGCGGGGGGGGGGATGCTAAATTGGGAGCCTTGGTGGTGCAGTGCTTAAACTGCTGTACTGCAGCCAAAAGGTTGTGAGTTCGATCCTGACCAGAGCTCAAGCCTTCCATCCTTCCGAGGCGGGTCAGATGAGGACCCAGCATGTTGGGCGGGGGGGGGATGCTAAATTGGGAGCCTTGGTGGTGCAGTGCTTAAACTGCTGTACTGCAGCCAGAAGGTTGTGAGTTCGATCCTGACCAGAGCTCAAGCCTTCCATCCTTCCGAGGCGGGTCAGATGAGGACCCAGCAAGTTAGCGGGAGAGGAATGCTAAATTGGGAGCCTTGGCGGTGCAGTAGTTAATTTTCTGTACTGCAGCCAGAAGGTTGTGAGTTCGATCCGGACTAGGACTCAAGGTGAACTCATCTTTTTGAGGTTGGGAAAATGAGGACCCAGCATGTTGAGAGCAAAATGCTAATTAACTTATGAACCGCCCACTAAGCGTTATGGAGCGGTATGTAAGTCTAATTGCAATTCCTAATTGCTACGACTCCAGCGCTGCTCTCTCCACCCCCCCCCGTACCTGGTTTGGTTGGATTGCGTCCCCGTCCCCCCCATTCTCTCTCTATGACCTGCTCCCTGGAGGGTCTGCCTTGGACACCTACCCAGAGACGAGCTGCGAGAGCATCATGGCCACATGCTGGGACGGGCATCCCCGGTGGCAGGGGAGGGAGAGGGACCCAAGGGGCGCGAAGCTGGCTCCGTCGTTCCGAAGCAGGTCGAGGCTGCAGAACTGTGGTCGCCTGTGAGCTGGCCCGGGAAACTCGGGACAGGGCGACGAGAGGTTGACTTTTCGCCTTCGGATCCTCGCCTCCCTCCTGCCAACCTAGCAGTTCGAAAGCAAGAAATTGCCAGTAGATAAATAGGGACCACTTTGGTGGGAAGGTAACAACGCTCCGTGAGCTTCAGTGTCTAGTCATGCCTGCCACATGACCACGGAAACGTCTGCAGCAGCAGACAGCGCTGGCTCTTCGGCTTTGAAACAGAGATGAGCACTGCACCCTAGAGTTGGATACGACTGGCTTTCGAGCAAGGGAATCCTTTACCTCCCCACTTCCAGCCCTTTTAGGATCGGCTTTAGAGACATCTTAACCCTGTGCGGTTGTGGGGAGACTGGGACGGTTTTTTTTGGGGGGGGAGTTGTGTGTTTGCTGCGTTTCTGCAAAAGGCGAGGGTAAGCTAGGAAAGGATGACATGTTTCTGGAGGGATTCTCAGAGTGGGAGAATATCCCAGATGGGCGGGATAGAAATGTAATAAATAAAATAAAAAATAAAGACTGTACGGTTTTTTTTAAAAAAAGCCACCAAGCACCCTGGAAGATCCTTGGCTTTCGAATAGATGAGGCACGATGAAACACTTTGGGGAAAGATCCTGCATCGCCTTTTCTCACCTTTTCTTTTGGTTTGGTAATAATGGTCCACTCATTCCTCAAGGCAAGTGGTAGGGAAAAGAAGACTCCCTCGTTCTGTTTTGCACTAGATTTGTGGATGCCCTTTTCCGGAGGATCCCCCTTCCTGGCGAATGCCAGTCTTCCCCATGCCAGAACATGAGTGCAGCAAACACTCCTCTGTTATTAAAGAAGGGACAGGAATGTAGCCATTAAATGTTGGCTGATTTCCTTGGAGATGGTTTGTTATTCCCTTTCATGTTTCTTTTCATCAATAATGCATTCTCTCTTTATTAAGTGAAGCTCTCAAGCCCGGGTATTTGTGGCAGGTGGCTTGCAAGTTCCCCATGTCTATTGCTGTTGTATTCTGCAGGGGCTTTTCTATACTTTTATTTCATTGATCACCCATATAGGGAAAGAGCTGAATCCACTGGAGTTATCTGCCACTCATTAATGCTTTTGTCCCACTCTGATGCTGGCTTGGATTAGTTAACTTTGTCAAGTTCCCTGTCTTCCCATGGAAAATAAATTTGCTGAGCAATGAGCAATTGCGACAGACCTTTTTGGGTTTATGACTGGATTGGTGGATTACTTCTTTGGGGAACTTCTAGCCACACCTTGGCAAGTGATGTGTGTAACAGTGTTGAGTCTTATATTGCAATCTGAATAAAAAAATATTTAGGCACAGAAACAAATTCGTAAAGGTTTGCTTCCATAGCAGACAGTTTCAATATCCAAGAGATACATCTTCATCCCCATCCCCCTCCTCTCAAAAAAGACATACTTTTATGTATGTAATTTAAACTTTTCCCAGCAGGGGGAACTATCTACTGAGACACAATGGAATACCTTGAGAAGCTAAAGCAGGGATGCTCAAACTACAGCCCATGAGCCTGATCCGGCCCCTGATGCCAATTCATCCAGCCCATGCCACCCTCATCACTCCCGGAAGTGGAAGTAAAATTTGCCAGTATGGGTGCATTTTGCTTCCAGGAGCAATGAGGGCAGCATGAGCTGGATGAATTGGTGTCAGGGGCCAGATCTGGCCCATGGACTGTAGTTTGAGTACCCCTGGTTTAAGCAGAGCAAGTGGCAGATTAAACTCTGTCTCATCTTGTTGCAAAACACATTACAAGGCATGTTTTACTTCCACATGACAGGAACCATGTGACCGGCCTACTGAATCACATGACCGGCCCATGGCCAAAATAGTTTGTGCACCCCTGAACTAAAGGTTTGAGCATAAATAAATGTGTGGGAATGAAAATATTAAACTACTTTAAAAATGAGAAATAAATTTGAACCTGAAAAGACATGTTCACATTTGATTTCCTCATAATGTTCAGAATTCAACTCTGAATTGCACAGTTTTCAGTAAACCAATACTGTGCTGTTTTTCTTCCTGAGTGTGGCTGCAGGTAAGCATCTGTGAATATTAAAAAGAAACTAAGGTGAGCACCCTATGAAAGGTGGATAGAATGCTAATATGAAATTCACACCAGCTATCTGGCATTGTCCTTCAAAACACCATCTGCCCAAGGTTTCCTGAGTTGCATTTTAAATGTCCCCCCAAAAGAAAATTACAGAAACTTTCATTAAAGTGAACAGTGTAAAACCTACGTGTAAGGTTCTATTAACTGGCACTGTTGCACATGATGCTACCATTTATCTGAATGCCTTGGAAATTGAAAAGGACAAAGTGAATATAATGCCATTAAAAGTGAATATAATGCCTTACTAGAACTGTAATCCTAGTATTGACTGCTTGCTATTAATAGGTAATAAAGAAAAGTCTTTTGCAACTTAGAAAGCCTTCTAGCTGGTAATATATTTCAATTAAAAGCACAAGTAAGGAACTCTTTCTTTGGTATCATTTTTCCAAAACTTGGCATACCCTTCAACATGCCTGATGTTTGCAGATCAAAGAGACTTATGCAGAACCTTTAAGGAAGCACACATGAAAATTAGAGTTTATCCAGACTGCCCCTTATAGAATTGTCTGGTCTCTCTCGTTTTCTGGTTGTTGAGGACATCTAAATCTTTTTGGCTTTTACTCGTCATATGGACTCTCCCATTGTCTAATGCTCTGACAAAGGCATGTTATGCAGAACCCGTTGTTCCTGGACTGCAGGAAGATCATCTTTGCATCGTTAATCTATAATCCAAGGTGGAAAAAGGGAACAGTCAGAGCCTGTAAATTCCATATCATCAAACAGAACTTGTCCATCTTAATCAGCATGTAGCATTCAGCCACACCTGTTATAGCAGGCAGCATAATTACTGGTCCTTTTAAGTTCATTGTTAACAGAATTAACTGTACAATATTTTGCCATTAACCTTTCTAGATGGCAGGTAAAAGAGCATAGTACATCATTCAACCATGTGGCTTCCAGAGTCTGTAAGGACATTTAAGTACTCAGCAGCAAGGGTATTTAAACAGCTTTCTTTATGTCCCATATTTTATTATTATTGTAGCACTTAAGGCTACTTTGCAGATACCAGGTCCTCTTGTGATAGCACTGCAGAGGCAAACATAATGTAGGTTTTTAAAGAAACATGAATGAGCAAAAGGAAGGCAGGTCAGTTGAAGAATATGATTTGAAAGAAAATTAGTTCGTAACTTTTGATACTGTACCTGCAAGACTAAGTGGAATCTGCATTCTCAGTCTCTGTTGTTTGTAGATGTTTATTTTTTCCATTTTAATTGTGTGTTTTGCATTAGCAACTGTGAGATAAGCATTTGGTATCTGTGCAGCCACTGTTGAATTTTAAATCAAATCTGTTGCAACTTTAGAAGAAAAAGAAAACCTGAACAGTCATGTCAAATTTCCAGATATAGCTCTCAGAGATCAACATCCCCTTATGAAGCAAGCTATGTTCTAGAAAGTAGATAGAGGAATGGACATGACACGGAATTAGAATTGAGTACATGTCTCTGGAGCTCAGGCAGCTGAGCAGTGCTTCAATGTAATAATCGGGTATGACTTGGAAGTATTACCAGTATAAAGAACTGTGTGTGATGCTGCAACATGGAAGGTAAAAGTCAAATATCTCATCCAAGACATGCAATCTCTTTAGCATACCAAAGGGCTCTTTCTAGATTACAAGATGTTCTTTAGGGGAATCTTCTTTCTGCCAAGAGATGGGTTTGTTCAGTATTTGGGTGGGAAATCTTGAAGGAGCTCAACATATACCACCTCAAGTTTTAACACAGAGAAGCAGTCCTTGGACAAGGCATGGCAGTGGGATCACTCATATTCTGCTGAACTTCGAAAGGAATTTTTGCTTAATTGTCTTAAAGTTATTTACAACCAATTTTGTTAATCTATACATATAAAGAAGGGGTTGGGCCATGCGTGTGCGGAATGCATGTCCACACATGTGCAGCCTATCCCGTAATGCACTGTTCACACTTACCTTACTTCCTGGACATCATTGCTGCAAGGGTCCGGAAGCCGAGAGTGGGACCAACACCCCATGAATGGGGAATAAAAAAACCTACGAGTCCCAGCGTCCTCTGTGCCATGGCATGCCTCAGCCAATCAGGCAGGATGGCCAGAGTGCAGAGGAGGTGGGACAGCCGGCATGCAAAAATAAAATAAAAATGGCCGATACAGCTCAGGGCCCTGCCTTACAGAGGCAGATAGAGCCCGGGCTGAGGGAATGGTCTGCTTGCTGCCCCTTCTGCACTGCCTGAGGACACGGCTGGGTGAGGCACCACTGTAGACGCTGCTTCTGCCCTGCTGCCACCCCACTCTCAGCCATGCCGCCTGAAGATGCAGCCAGGCGAGGCAGTGCCGTAGATGCTGTCTCTGCCCTGCCACCCTTCCCGCCCTCAGCTCTCGTCCTCGCCATGTCCCCTCCGCTGTTTCGAACCACCCCTCAAAACAGCAGAGGGGAAAAGGCACAGGCAGTAACGAGCGATCTGCCAGGAAGAGTGCCTTCCCTGATGGATCCCTGCCTGGCGCCTTTGCATTTCCCCCTCTGCTGTTTCAAGCCAGCCCTCGAAACAGCTGAGAGAGAATGCAAAGGCGCCTCCCCCTGGCACCAGCAAGGAAGGGGGAATGGATCGCGCCCCCTTACCTGCCTCCCACCACCACCCCGGGCGCAGGAAGGAAAGGGAGAATTAATAGCATCCGCCTCCCCCCTTCCCTCCACTCACCCGGGCACCGCCTCCCCTACTCACCTCCCTACTCGCCTGCCGCCTCCCCTCTGTGTGTGTGTGTGTGTGTGTGTGAGAGAGAGAGAGAGAGAGAAATCAGGCAGAAGAGACAGACAAAAATAGATAAAGATAAAGGAAATGAGAAAGAGGGACAGACAAAAAGAAACAGAGACAGAAAAACAGCAAGAAAGAGAGAGAAAGGGAGAGAAAAAGAAAGAGAGAGAAATTAAAAAGAAGCAATAAAGACAGAGAGACGGAGAGAGAGAGGAGAGACAAAAAACAAGAACGAATCAGAGAGGAGTAAAGAAATACAGAGAGAGAAAGAGAGAGGAGGAAAGAGAAAGAAACAGAGAGAGGGGAAGAAAGAGAGAGAGAGAAAAACAGAGCCCCCCCAAAAAACGCCCGTCAAAGACGGGCACCAATACTAGTCTTCATTTAAGTCCTCCTCTATTCTAGACAGAGGACCTTCAGAGAAGCTTGTTTCTGTAGAACTCTTTCTAGACTTGGCATGAACATGTATCAGACACCAAAACATTATTCTGCTCACATACACTTTTATTCCCATAGCTATCCTTGTTGTGACGAGTTCATGTCTAGAGAATCTGTGGCCCTCTACCTGTTGTCCAACGTTTGTTAGCTCCTGCCAAGATAGCTGTGATAAAAACTGATGGAGGTAGTTGTTCATTAATATTTGGAAGGGTACATGTTCTTCACCACCCATGTACAAGAGTAACAAAAATATTTGTAGCAGTTTTTTAAAAAGCTCCCTGAATGCTTGGAGTTCTGATGTGGATTAGGAAGAAAGTCTAATTTTATTATTCAGTGCTAGAGATTGGTGTTCTATATAAGGTCTGCTTGGCTCATTAATACATACTTTTGAGAATTGAAAGGCTGTGATAAGGTCATTGCATGCAAATTATTTTCAACTGCAAGGTACACTGTTATGAAGACTGTGCCTTTATTCTAGAAGGGAAAGGTTATTGCTTAATCCAGTGACCTATTGACATTCAGGCACTTGCAGTTTATTTGTGGATTGTTATGATTTTATTTGGCCCTAGCTGTAAGGAGGAATTATTAGCAGATATTATCTATGTTGGCTTTGGAACAAAGATCATCTTATTATAATTTTTAAACAATATACTAAGTGCTGATAACATTAGTACACTAAAATGGTTTTCTGGAATATTCTTCTCCTTTTTGTGCATTTCCATTACAAAGAGATCCAATTTATCCACATTGATATTTATTTTATTTCACCTCTTTGTATGCTAAGTAGACCCCTCCCCCCAAATAAGATGTTAAACTGGAAGTATTTTTCTTATAGAGAACTGCTTGACACTGGAGTCTACCGGTGGTGAAAAGCTACACTTGTGAGGGCCAAACTTTGAAAACTACTTTATGTAACCACAAAACTTGGTCGGCTCTTCAGGCTATCCTGCATCCCAATCTGGACAACAAGACTTCCCTCTCCCCCACTTTGAGGAGGTGGCAGTGGCCTATACTTGCTTATAGACAACTCCCTAACCTGAAACAACTACTGACGTGGCACGCTACAGAACATGAAGACAGAAACAGATACAAGAACTTGCCACAAACAGAGATGTCAGTTGTGTCTCCATGTATATACTGGCAGCACCATCAATGATCCCAACAACATCAACCATGACATCAGGAGTCTATTAACCTGTTCATATCATTTCTTCCTTCCTTCCTTCCTTCCTTCCTTCCTTCCTTCCTTTCTTTCTTTCTTTCTTTCTTTCAGGAGCATCAAACTAATCAATATGCTAGGTAATTTTTACCCATTAACAGCAACATCAAGAGTACCTGAGACAGCTAGCATTAAATTATCCATAGTACCCATAAATGCTCGAGTATAAGCCAACCCGAATATAAGCCGAGGCACCTAATTTTGACCTGAAAACCCAGGAAAGTAGATTGACCCGAGTATAAGCCGAGGATGGGAAATGCAGCAGCTGCTAGTTTCAATAATCAAAATACATGAAAGTATGGCAAAATTAAATACATTTTTGGTGCGTCCCAATCCGATGTGGTCTTGGGACCCTCGTGGTCACTGACCCATGTATAAGCCATTTCCCCTTTTAGGGGCTCATTTTTGGGACTAAAAACTAGGCTTATACTCAAGTAAATACAGTAACTGTTCAGGGAAATAGAATATACTGACATAGATGTGAAGTTGCCAGCTTCTTCTCTGTACTTGCAAAGGAATGTGATGGTACAAGAGCCCCAGTATTTTTAGGCTCACCCTTGGTTCTACCAGTTCTGCCCTATAGCCTCTTCAAGCAACTTCTAACTAGCCTAGTTTTCTGTGTGACTTTCCAGGGTTTCTGTCTATTTTAAGAGGTGATAGGGTCCCACCCACCCACACATTATAGTCTTTGCATTCAACACTATTATGATTTATGCTGTTCTTCTGCATGGACAAATTGGACCTGCACAAAAGAAAAAAAAGGCAAATGAATGGACAGAAAAATGACATCAGGAATGGCCTTGCAAGAGAAACTAGTTTCCAACCATTTCTACTTCTCAGGACACTCTGCTATGAATCCCCAGAAAAAAGAAACTACAAAGAGATATTTGAGAAAAATGGAGAGGGAGAGAGAGAGAGAGCAGAAATTTGCTACATAAATAAATTGCAGTGCACCTCTAAGAGCCTCAATAGATATCAAGGCATTTTAATGCACAAAATATATTAATGACTCAGTTTTCTTGTAGGTAACTGAGATCTCTGTACTAAAAACATCTCATAGCATTTCTGCAACAACCCAACCATCACCCTGATCAGCACATGCCTGCAAACATGCTACTGAATATTATGTGGCTAAGTAGTAGACAGCCTGTCATTTGGCATTCTTCCCTACTATGGTGTGTACTATGTGCATTACTGTATTAATTGAGTTTAGTTTTTATATTGTCTTTTTAATGATACAAACCCACTTGGATAATTTTATAGAAGAAAGATGGGGTAAAAATACTTACAATAATAAATAAATGTGCTTACAAGTTTCTTCTAACCTATGACCCTAGTGAGGTTTTCAAGTATTTGAGATATTTAAAGAATGGTTTTATTGTTGGCCAACTGGAAGGTCAGTGGATCAGTGAGCACCTGTCTCTGTCCCAGCTCTTGCCAACCTAGCAGTTTGAAAGCAAGAAATTGCAAGTAGATAAATGGGTACAACTTCAGTGGGAAGGTAGAAAGCATTCCATGTGATTTGGCATCTAGTCATGCCTGCCACATGACCACAGAAACATCTGCACACACAGACAGCGCTGGCTCTTTGCCTGTAAACGGAGATAAGCACCAATCCCTAGAGTAAGATATGACTGGCTTTTGAGCTAGGGAGACCCATATTGTTGGCACACTTATGTATACTTCCATAGCCAAGCTACCCAGGTCTCCTGAGTCCTAGCCCAATGCTCTGTCTCCTGAACTACACCAGCTCTCACTTGCCATCTCATTCCTGCTCTCTTAAAAGAACTCTTGAGCTGCTTGCCTGGAACATAGTTGGAAAATCTTTTCATAACAATGATGAATAATTTAGTCTTTGCCTTTTAAGAAGCATTCACAACACCTTCTGCATTAAGATCTTGATGTATGAGCAACCAGAGGTAAGGTCGGGGGGAGGCATAAGGGAAGGCAAAGCAAGACAAGGAGAGAATGTTAAGATTAATTTGTTCAGGATATACTGAACTCAAAGTCAAAACCTAAAAAACACACAACCATTGGATCATGGATCAGAGTGCCATTCATCCAGTGGGCAGACTGTGACTAAGAACTGGGCCATACTCCTTATCATTAGTGCTATTAAAATCTTCACGATATTTACAATGAGACTGGTAACATTTTATTGAAGGAAGTAATGGAACTGGGATTTGAAAGTTTGTGCTTTCTATACTGGTGCAGAGGCAATACAATATAGATTATTCTTTGACAGGCTAGGGTCACTTATGAATTCTCCAATGATAAAATGTATAGGGGAAAAGTCCCTGACTGCAGAACCCTGTAGATGTTCTTGAGCCCCATAGAGCAGAGATGGGCAGACTTGGCCCTCCAGCTGTTCTTGGACTTCAATTCCCAGAAGCCCAAGTCAACACACCAGCATAGAGTATTGGACTGGAAAGACCTGTCTCTAGTCCTGCAGTGGTTAGATCCATGAATGTGGATCAAACCATTTCTACTCACCCTGAGAACATCTGTCCGTCCCACCAGAGCAGACCAGAGAGGTTCTCTTATTGTGCCATCTGCCAAGGAGGCTCATCTCTCTCTAGCACCAGAAGGAGGGCCTTCTCTGTGTCTGTTCCGGCCCTTTTGAACCTCTTGCCAATTGAGCTGTGTCTCCAGACAGAGTTGCTGTCCTTCAGGAAAGGGCTAAAAACCTGGCTGGCAAAGCAGATGTGGGACACTAACGATGTGGTGACCCCTACCTGCTGGCTGATTTAGTAAGAACACTCTCTCCCTCTTTTAATCTCTTTTAATCTGTAGGGGGTCGGAGTAATTTTTGGTGGCAGTTTTAATGGTTTTTTTAATTGGTTTTTAAAATGTGATTGGTTTTATTTTCTGTGAGCCACCCAGAGTCTTCAGAGTTGGGTGGCAATATAAATCAGAAAAATGAATGAATGAATGTCCAGTGGATGTACTGAACAAACAAATCTGTGGATGTCAAAGGGCTTCAGCAGTTGTGCATATGTGGCATTTTAACTCTTTCGAAGATTGGGTTTTCTAGGTGTAACATAATGACTTGAATTGCTCCCCTGCCCCTTGTTGTTACACTGAAATGCCATTGGCTCTGGCGATTTTCCCTCCTTGACATCTTTGACTGTAGGCGATCTCACATTCAATTTTGTTCAGAAACTCTTGCCGGTAATTCTGTATAGGGAGAAAGTCCAACTGGTGACTAAGATCAGTTTTGGATCTACCACCACCACCACCTTACCATCCTCCAACTGCAGAGATAAAGAACAGGGAAATGCAGATAAAAAGAGCATTAAATATTATGCTTCTATTTGGAGAAGACATTCTCCTTCCACCTACAAAGAAGCACAAAAAGAGGAAAACACAGAGAGAGACACATTTCCATCTGCTTTCGAAATTTCTCATTCCTTGAATTGACCTGATACATGTTGTCAGAGCTACCAGTGACCAGTAAGCCACAGAAGGACATGGGAGGAGTTGAACATCCAGGGTGAAGAATGGGCTTTGGACCCTCGGGAGAGGAAGTGATGCTACAGTGCACTCCTTGGCAAGCTGCATATATCAGAAGGCTTTGCAGTACGGGAGGCCATGACAGATAGAAATGCATTGAACTGTTCAGTACAAGGCAGAGCTTTGTTGTTTATGACAGAATATATTTCTTGGATACTCTGTAGAAACTTTCAGACATCAAAATGCCAGTTACATACATAAATGTCTCTCTCGCACACAAACACAAGACTGTCAAGGGAATATTAAGCATTTGCTTTGTATATTCCAGAAACCGAGAATTCCTATAATGGTTTAATATCTGAACACTTTACTATCTTAAAAATGGTATTTTAGCTTGCTCATCTAATAATCTGCATTTGTAAATGCCATAATCTAAAATTGTCTCTGAAAAAAAGGGCCAAACTGAAAAAAATCTATTTCTGCTACTGATTCTGTATCTTAAATAGGATAGTATGCTGTTTAATACTCAGTCTGACCCCCAAAGCCAAGACTGAGTAAACTTTATGCGAACAATAAGGGGGACCCAAAACAGCTATGAAACTCAGCAGAATCATGTAGACAAGTGCACAACAGCTTCAAGAAATGGCAAGTTCCCAACATGTTATAATCAAGAAAGAAATATTTATGTTCTAGATACTTTTCCATGAAAATTGCTCACAAATAAATAGCATGCTGCAATAACTCCAATCAGACTTGAACCTCTGTATAGAATATTTTCCCTTCATAAGGATACCATTAATAAATATTGGCAGCTTATTTAATGGTGTTCCTTAAAAAGGCCCTCACCTTGCTCTGAGGCTGAATAAAGAACACATAGATCAAGGTCAATCTACTCTGCGCCCAGTGATGCACTGCAACAGGTTCTGTCAGGTTCTGCAGAACCGGTAGCGGAAATTTTCCCAGGCCACACCCACTTGGTTGGTCACGCCCACCTCCATAGCCCATAATGCAGGATGTTTGGCCACGGCCACAGATTTGGCCCCACCCACAGATTTAGCCAGCCCACAGAGTTGGTTGTAAAAGTTTTTGCAGTGCATCACTGCCTGTGCCTTTACAATCACACTCAGACACAGTGCTTTTCCAAGTCTGTGATAGTATTTGTGCAATTCTAGAGTTTGGATCCCTGTTATATTTTTATTTTCCTCCTACCCCACAACCACCAGGACAAAGCCCAAATCAGTTTTTTAATGTAGCCAATAATGGGCAACATCAAGAGTGTTTGGGGCAGGTAATGTCAGATCTTCCATTGTAACTGACAAAGGGCATAGAGTGCAGTAACATAGGTATAATAATGCCTGTTTTTCTCTGCACTCACAAAGGACTGTGTTGGTATGAAAACCTGTTTTCTTAGGCCCTCTTGATTTTGCCAACTCTATTCCATAACCCATTAGTTCTCCATGTGACTAGGGGCTAGATTTTCTGAGGTTCCTCTATTTTAAGAGGTAGATAGTTCTTTCTTTCCACACTATAGCCCAAGTGTTCTTTGCTGATCCTTTGAGATTCACAGATATTCTGGGGTAGGAAACACTTATTTTATTTTAATCAGGCAAGGGTGGAATGGTAGCTGAAGAGTGGCTGTACATTTGACATAGATGCTCTTTCACTACTATCTGCTGCTTCTCTCCATGTTTCACTGTGTCTGGTAGGTAATTGGTTTTATCAATAGGCACTGGATTCAATGTAATTGGGGGAAATGTGTAAAACTATCTATTCTAGGAAACATAATATAATTTGCAAAATTTTCCCACATGAAGGAGGTTCCTGAAAGGGAAAAAAAGCCTTGCATTGTATCCTGATACAGAATTGTGCCTACAAAAATGAATGAATGAAATGAAATGGCACCTTGAAGCACAACGAGGCTGACAAATTTTCACATCATCATTTCTAATATAATTGTAGGTTCTATCCAACTGTAGTTTCAAGCTAGGAGAGTGTTGGCAGATTTGGTTACTTGATTGCTGTATCCCTTCCTAATCAAAGAGGATTTCCACCAACCGGGGCATACCGTAGTTCTCTAAAGCCCTGTCAATTACAAGAAAAATTATCAAAACAATACCCAAATGTTAATCTAAACAGTATGCAATGAGGTAAAGGTAAAGGTAAAAGGTTGCCCTTGCTCAAAAGCCAGTTGTATCTGACTCTAAGGATCAGTAATCATCTCTGTTTACAGCTCAAGAGTCAGTGCTGTCTGCATCTGCAGACGTTTCTGTGGACGTGTGGGCAAGCATGCCTCAACACAGTGCATGGAACACTGTTTACCTTCCCACCAAAGTGGTCCCTATTTATCTACTTGCAATTTCTTGCTTTCGAACTGCTAGGTTGGTAGGAGCTGGGACAAGAGACAGGAGCTCACTCCTTCATGCAGTACTCAGGAATCGAACTCTGACCTTCCAGTCAGCAAGTTCAGTGTCTTAACCACTTGAGCCCCCACAGCCCCCATGCAATGTGGCATGGAGTTGCAAATGATCTAAAATAGTTGGTGCTAAGGTGCAGAGATAGCAGAAAAAACATCTCTTTTCATATCAGCAATCTGATGCTGACCATACTATCATGGATACAGGTCATGCTCCATATCTGCAGGTTCTGTCTCCACGGTTTCAGTTACCCAAAGCACTAAAAATATTTAATAAAAAACCATATAGCACAGTGATGGCAAACCTTTCAGAGACCGAGTGCCCAAACTGCAACCTAAAACTCACTTATTTATTGCAAAGTGCCAACACAGAAACAGGGGCGGAAGGAAATGCTCCCATTGGGCTGCTGGGCAGAGGGGCAGGTTGAACTCTGTGCTATGGGAGGGAAAAAGTGCTCCCATTGGGCTGCTGGGCAGAGGGGCAGGGCAAACTCTTTGCTGAGGTGACTGAACAGGTGCCCACAGAGAGGGTTCTGAGTGCCACCTCTGGCACGTGTGCCATAGGTTCGCCATCACTGCTATAACATATTATTTCTGTGGCACATTTCCAGAGCTGGCCACTAGAGGCCATTGCCCACAATATAATTTTTAGAAGGAACTGATTGTTTGTAATGGTGTACATTTTCCTTGCCCCTCAATAAAACGATGGACACATTTGCATACACACCTCTCTTCTATATGTGTTTAAATATGGGGTTCACTGCTTTCTGTGATTTCAGGTATTTAATTTTAATTTTTAATTTAATTGTTAGAATTATGTATACCGCCCACTCGGCCGAGGCCGACTCAGGGCGGTTGACAATCCCAAATAAAAACAGGCTAAAAGGTATCTGCTGAATGTTTTGGAATGTATCCTCTGCAGATACAGGGGCTGACCTATGTACTCCACATACATTTCCTTGCAACTTTCTTGCAAGTAGTCTTCTCCAGACTGCATTCAATCTTGAAAGAAATCAGTCCTGACTGCTCCTTAGAAGGTCAAATAGTAAAGATGAAGCTGAAGTACTTTGGACACCAAATGAGAAGAGAGGATTCACTTGAGAAAGCCTTGATGCTGGGAAAGGTGGAGGGCAAAAGAAAAAGGGGACGGCCAAGGATGAGATGGCTGGATGGCATTGAGGACGCAGCGGGCACCAAGCTGAGTGGGCTGAGGAGGATGGTGGAGGACAGGGGTGCCTGGAGATCAATGGTCCATAGGGTCGCAAAGGGTTGGAATCGACTGTGCGACTGAACAACAACAACCATTAACTAAAGAATGGACATCCTGCAGTGAGAGAAGAAAGAGAAGCCTAATTAGAGGGGGGAATCAGCTTGCATCACATCCTGTGGCTCTAGATTTGCTGTGACCATAGATTAAGGATTCTCAACTTGTGGCCTGTGGTCTGTTTGTGGCCCACAGCACCATTTCATGTGGCCCACCACCAGCTCCACCACACCAGGAAGTGCATGTGGTGGAGGAAGGGCAAAATGGCCAACTGGCCCCCGAAGCTGTCTGAGGGAATATGACCCGTCCCCCACCTTAAAAAGGTTGAGAACTCCTGCTGTAGATGCACACTGAAGTATAGAGATTTTAGAATTGAAGATGGGAAGTAATTAAAAATTAGCAACAACACTCAGCTGTTTCTATCTCTTCTTACTGTAACCATCCATCTCTTTATTTCTCCAGTCCTTTTGTTCATTCTGGGAGATAACTCATTAACAACCTGCAATAAGCATCCATAAAGGAACACTGAAATAAATTAGGAATGGCAAAAACATTGAATGAGGGTGGAATGAGTGAGTGGTGGAGTCATACAGCGAGAGATGAGGGAGAAGGCTATGGGGCTGTGGCAAAAGGGGCGAAGATTACAGGCAGGAAATTCTAAATGAGAATCAAATGGAAAAATGAAGAACATTATAAAAATGCAAATTTGAATGACCTGCCTCTTAATTTCTTTAATTTCAAATTATGGGAGCAGGTTTCATTTAACATTTCTAACCTCTGGCAGAAGCTACAGCTGTAACCAGTTTCTATTACTGTGGCACTAATTTATTTGGCAAAATGTGTTTTATACATACATATATCTTACAGAAAAAATAATAATCACAACTACAATTTCTGTCAGGCAGATGCTGCC
This sequence comes from Bradypodion pumilum, assembly GCA_035047305.1. NCBI lineage: Eukaryota > Metazoa > Chordata > Lepidosauria > Squamata > Chamaeleonidae > Bradypodion > Bradypodion pumilum. The sequence goes on along the minus strand of JAWDJD010000001.1, from coordinate 172,201,876 downwards.
AAAGATAGACAAATCAGAGCAGAAATTATGGCCCTTCTGGAACATGTTGATTAGAGCAGTGACATTAAGTGCTTTGAGCTTTCTATTTTAAGCAGTAAAAGTCAATTAGTTTTTCTTTAAATTCCTTTAATGTGTAAATTAAAAGTTCTTAATCTTTCTTTATTTAGATACTAGTGATATATAAAAAATGAAACTTTCCAAAATATTCTGAAGTGAACTGTTTGAACTGGGAGTCCCCTATACTTTATTTTAAGTCTAGTGCAGTTAAAGTAAAGGTTTCCCTTGCTCAAAAGCCAGTCATATCCGACTCTAGGGTTCAGTGCTCCTCTCTGTTTCAAAGCCGAAGAGCCAGCATTGTCTGCTTCTGCAGATGTTTCCATGGTCATGTGGCAGGCATGACTAGACACCGCAGTGTACGGAACACTGTTACTTTCCCACTGAAGTGGTCCCTATTTATCTACTTGCAGTTTCTTGCTTTCAAACTGCTAGGTTGCCAGAAGCTGGGACAAAGACGGGAACTCATACCATCCTGCAGTATTTTGGAATCGAACTGCTGACCTTCCGCCTCCCAGTCAGCATCTTAGTCACTTTAGTTGTTACAATACAGCTCAGACTCTGTGTCTCACTTTCTTAAGGAAGGATATATCTTATGTTCTTTAGTGTAGATCAGGGTTCAGCAAAATTGGCTCTCCAGATGTTCTTGGACTTCAAGTCCCAGACGCCCTGATCAGCAGGTATACTGACCTGGACTTCTGGTAATTGAAGTCCAAGAACACCTGGAGAGCCACATTTGCTGAATCAAAACACTTGAAACATCAGACTCTGGAAGGACAACAGAGCCATTATTTGACCTGGGCCTCATTTCACAGTGGGTCCTCATCTCAGACAAGAATGTGTGGCCCTCCACTTTCACCATGTTGCTTCCCTTGACTTGGATCTGAAACTTCTACCATTCTTTACATTTAAATGTTTATTAAACCATTGAGGAAGCCTAACAACATAAAATGGAGAGCCTATTTATATCATTGTGTAGACTAGCACCAGGTGGTCATCTCAGGTAGCTATTGAAACACAGAGTTATTAATTCAATGCAGCCCATTCCAAAACTGTTGTTTTCACGAGTGCTAGAGGACTTTGTCCTATGACCAGTGTTGAAAGAAGATTCAGATATCACTTTAGGAGGCTTATATATGTAGAATATGAAAGGGTATCATTTTGTCATTTGGCAATAGAATGCTGTGAAATATGCCTCCCATCTTTTAGTTCTTCTTCTTTTACCTTGTTGGGTGTCAAGGGACCCATCATTTAGTAGTTACACACACACACACACACACACACACACACACACACACACACACTTTTCAAGTTGTTGTTGTTGTTCAGTCGCACAGTCGGTTCCGACCCTTTGCGACCCTATGGACCATTGTTCTCCAGGCATCTCTGTCCTCCACCATCCCCCTCAGCACTCCCAGTTCTGTGCCCATTGTGTCTACAATACCATCTAGCCATCTCATCTTTGGCCTCCCCCTTCTTCTTTTGCCCTCCACCTTTCCCAACATCAGGGCCTTCTCAAGTGAATCCTCCCTTCTCATTTGATGTCCAAAATACTTTAGCTTCGTCTTTACTATTAGCCCTTCCAATGAGCAGTCAATGTTGATTTCTTCTAAGATTGACCTATTTGTTCTCCTCGCTGTCCAGGGTACTCTCAAAACTCTCCTCCAACACCACATTTCAAAGGCATCTATTCTTCTGCGTTCAGCTTTCCTAATTGTCCAGCTCTCACATCCGTACATTACTACTGGGAATACCATTGCTTTGACTATTCTAATTTTTGTTTGCAATGTGATGTCTCTGCTTTTCACTATGTTCCCCAGGTTTCTCATGGCTTGTCTCCCAAGAATCAGTCGCCTTTTTATTTCATGGCTGCAATCCCCATCTGCCGTGATCTTTGATCCCAGGAAAGTAAAATCTGTCACTGCTTCTACTTCTTCCCCATCTATTTTCCAGGAACTGATTGGGCCTGTTGCCATTACCTTGGTTTTCTTGATATTGAGTCTCAAACCAGCTTTTGCACTCTCCTCCTTCAGCCCAATCAAGAGGTTCTTTAGGTCTTCCTCACTTTCTGCCATTAGGGTGGTATCGTCTGCATATCTCAGATTGTTTATGTTTCTCCCAGCAATTTTAATCCCATATTGTGATTCCTCCATCCCTGCATTTCGCATTATGTGCTCTGTGTATAGATTGAATAAGCAGGGTGATAAAATGCAGCCTTGTCTTACTCCTTTTCCTATTCCAAACCACTCTGTCATTCCATGTTCTGTCCTAACTGTTGCTTCTTGGTTCATGTACAGATTTCTCAGGAGGCATATGATGTGCTCTGGTATTCCCATCTCTTTAATTACTTGCCACATCTTGTTGTGGTCCACACAGTCAAATGCCTTAGTGTAATCAATGAAACAAAAGTAAACTTGTTTCTGGTATTCCTTTGTTTTCTCCATGATCCAACGTATGTTAGCAATGTGGTCTCTAGTCCCCCTGCCTCTTCTGAAACCGGCCTGCACCTCTGGTAGTTCTCTCTCCACATGTTGCTGAAGTCTGTCCTGTATTATCTTGAGCATCACCTTGCTGGCGTGTGGGATGAGTGCAATTGTTCGGTAATTTGAGCATTCTTTGGCGTTGCCCTTTTTTGGGATTGGGACGTATACTGATCTTTTCCAATCCTGTGGCCACTGTTTTGTTATCCAGATTCGCTGGCATATTGAGTGCAGTAATTTGACGCCATCATCTTTTAGCGCTTTGAAAAATTCGACTGGGATACCATCATATCCACTAGCTTTGTTGTTTGCAGTGCTCTTTAGGGCCTTTCTAACTTCGCTCTCCAGGATGTCTGGCTCGAGTTCAGTTTTTTCATCATTGTGATTAACAGGAGTGTTGAGGTCCTTTTTGTAGAGTTCCTCTGTGTACTCTTTCCATCTTTTCTTTATCTCTTCTGCATCAGCTAGCTCTTTTCCGTCTTTGTCCCTTATCATGTTCATTTTTGCTTTAAATGCTCCCTTTATTTCCCCGATTTTTCTGAAGAGATCTCTAGTCCTGCCTCTTTTGTTGTTTTCCTCCATTTCTTTGCACTGTTCTTTTAGGTAGTTTTCCTTATCTCTCCTTGCTTTTCTTTGAAATTCTGTGTTCAGAAGGTTGTATTTTTTCCTTTCTCTTTTGACTTTTGCCTTCCTTCTTTCCTCTGCTATTTTAAGAGCCTCATCAGACAACCATTTTGCTTTCTTACGCTTCTTTTCTTTTGGTATGGTTTTCTTTGCTGCTTCCTGCATGATGTCCTTTATCTCTGTCCATAATTCTTCTGTCCATAATTCTTCCATAATTCTTTTCAAGTATATATATGCTATCTTCAATGGTATTCGGTAAATAGCATTGAAGCTTCCATCGTAGGCCATCATCTTAGATGGATAGGACATGTCTGCTGTATGGACGGTTCCAGGTTTCCTCACCAAATTCTTTATGGGGAACTTTCTCTTGTACAAGACCTTGTGGAGCGCCTTTGAAGCATTATAAGGACCAGCTGAAACAAACTATGAAGGTGTCCAGTATTAACCATGTAATGTCCAGTTGCTACCGTTTAGGAAATAACTGAAGACATGGTTGGCAAAATGGGTCTGGGGGCCGGGATTGTCAACAAGCTTCCCTTTTTGGCTCGTCTGAGGCTCCCCCCTCCTGTAATTAATTATTTTTTAATGTTAAGGTTTTGTAGATTTTATATTTGTTTTTAGATAGTAAATGGCACAGCGGGGGTAATATTGTTATGTTTTAAGGGTTTTTAATTGGTTTTAACTTGTGTACACTGCCCAGAGTCCATTGGATAGGGCGGTATATAAATCTATTAAATTAAATTAAATTAAATTAACTCCAAAACCTGGGAAACAGCAGCTGAAGATCTCCCACTTTGGTGCCAAACCATCTCTGCTGCTATCAATCATTTCAATGGAGAATACCACAGACTTGGAGAGTTAAGCAACAAGCACAGAAGCTCTGTCAGACTCAACTATGCCTTCCACCATCTATTCAGTGTAATGTGTGTGGTCACATGTTTTATGCCAGGATCAGCTTATTGACTCATTGTTGCTGACTGATGAAACACTTTGGGGTTATCTGTCTAGTTATAAGAATGGTGGACACTGTGCTTTGTTTTTTTTTTTGGAAATATTTTTACTAAAACTATTGTTAAGTGATGCTGTAGTTCTAAATCATACTACCATTTGAACGTTTCAAGTCTTTGCTTATAGCTTTTATCTAAATGGGCAACATAAAGTAGCAATCCTGGGGTAAAAATTGTAGGGTTTTTCTAACACCCCCTTCCTCAATTGTTTGGATAGGAATATTTTTGGGAATAGTTGCTGTGTTAGTCTATGTTTCAAGCATATCAGAGAGTAAACAATAGGAATGGATAGGGATAGTTTTTGATGGAAAATAATGTGATTCTGGAATGTATTTCCCTGGCAAAAACATTCAGCAGCAAACTATCACTCCAGAGACTGCAAATTTCTGAGTAACAGCTAATAATATGGAATACTTGTCTTAAATTTGTAAAACTAGTCTTAAATCTCTTCTCCTTTTGGATGAGTGTGGGGTTTTTTTTATTTAGAAAATCAGTTAGAAGCAGTTGGACTAAATTGGTGTACTTGTATAGCAAATTCAAGGTCTTATGTTTTTATTAATTATTTACATTGGTTGTTCTTTGAAAAATATATTTTAAGTGTTCAGTGATGTCAAAGAGCAGGGAATTCCTCAGAGGAGGACAGTCCTTGCTTTGAAACAAAAAGCTATGTGCAATATAGATCCTAGAAGTTCAGATAATAGTTGATTGTCACTTGGAACATGAACATATTGATATACTCTTTATATGCTTTAACTTGATGTACTCTTTTATGTGCTTTTTTAACTGATTAGGGCTTTGTTCTGGTGGTTGCGGGGGAGGGGAAAAATAAAAATATAACAGGGATCCAAACTCTAGAATTCCACAAATACTATCACAGACTTGGAAAAGCACTATGTCAGAGAGAGAGAGAGAGAGAGAGATCCATTCTCCTTAACATAACAAATAGCCCATTAGATCCAAAAAGAGTACCTTTCACCCAATATGGAGCAAATATAACTGTTGGCAGGGCTGCATTAAAAATCTGTTGTTTCAACATGTTGAAATTATCAAAATTAGTGTTCCTTTTCCACTTCCCCACTCTGGAAGTGCCATCCAGAGAGGCCTAGGGGGGAGGTGAGTAAAGGATCTTGCCCCTCCCTCCCCATCCAAAGATCTGGGCCTGGAGAGGAAGAAAAGGCTTCAGGAAGGCCCAGCTCTACTGCCCTTTTGCCATCCAGAGAGGCCCAAGGGGGAGGTGAGTAAAGGATCTTGCCCCTCCCTCCCCATCCAAAGACCTGGGGCCAGAGAGAAGGACACCTCAGGAGACCCCCGACCACCCCGAGGAGATACATCCACAACCACCATCACAGCAAGGCCCAAGCCGGCGCCTTTGACCAACTCCATGCGGCCGAAGGGAGGCAAGAGCTGCTGCATGCATGCAAAGGATAAGTAATCGAACTGAAATAATATAGTTGACTAAACATAGATGGCTTATGGCAACTGACATAGTGACTGTACAAGAAACTGACTGACATAGAGACTTGATATAGTGGAGTTTTTCTTTCTCTCTTTCCCTTTCATTAATTAGTTCTACTTTTACTTTGATACTATGTGATAAACTGTGATATTGTGCATGATAATACTTTGGTTTTAAAACTGTTTAAACTGTGATAACATGTGTGATGGGAAAAGACTGGCGTAGAGACCGGCAAGGCACGCCACAAAGTTTGCCAAGAGAACCCTATGGACCAAAACAAAAGGCAAAACAAGGGGATGCTCAGCACAGCAGATCTGAAAAGGGGGAGGGATATGAAAGGGGGAGGAGAAATACAGTGTTGCAGGGAACAATACTGCATAGGGACATGGAATGTGAGGTCTATGAATCAAGGAAAACTGGAAGTAGTTAAAAATGAGATGGAAAGAATAAGCATTGACATCCTGGGCATCAGTGAATTAAAATGGACAGGGATGGGTGAATTCATCTCTGGAAACCATCATATCTACTACTGTGGGCAAGAAAACCTCAGAAAAAATGGAGTAGCCATAATTGTCAACAAAACAGTGAGGAAAGCAGTAATGGGATACAACATCAAAAATGATAGAATGATGTCAATCAGAATCCAAGGCAAACCTTTCAATATCACTGTAATCCAAGTCTATACACAAACCACTAGTGCAGATGAAGCCACAGTTGACCAGTTCTATGAGGACCTATAACACCTCATAGAACAGACACCAAGAAATGATGTCCACATTATCTTAGGAGATTGGAATGGAATAACAGGCAAGTTTGGTCTTGGAACACAGAATGAAGCAGGGCAAAGATTGATAGAGTTCTGCCAAGAGAATGCACTAGTCATAGCAAACACCCTCTTCCAGCAACAGAAGAGGCGACTTTACACATGGACATCACCAGATGGCCAGCATCGAAATCAGATTGATTACATACTCTGTAGTCAAAGATGGAGAACCTCCATTCAGTCAGCAAAAACAAGACCTGGAGCAGACTGTGGCTCAGATCACAACCTACTGATCGCAAAATTCAGGCTTAGACTAAAGAAAATGGGGAAAACAATTAGACCAGACAGATATGACCTACACAACATCCCTAAAGAATACACGGTGGAGGTCATGAACAGATTTAATGTCCTGTACCTGATAGACAGAGTACCAGAAGAATTATGGACAGAGACACGGGACATCATGCAGGAGGCAGCAAGAAAAATCATACCAAAATAAAAGAAGCGTAAGAAAGCAAAGTGGTTGTCTGATGAGGCTCTTAAAATAGCAGAGGAAAGAAGGAATGCAAAAGTCCAAGGAGAAAAGAAAAAAATACAACCACCTGAATACAGAATTTCAAAGAAAAGCAAGGAGAGATAAGGAAAAATACCTGAACGAACAGTGCAAAGAAATGGAGGAAAACAACAAAAGAGGCAGGACTAGAGATCTTTTCAAAAAAAAAATGGGGAAATCAAGGGAACATTTAAAGCAAAAATGACCATGATAAGGGACAAAGATGGAAAAGAGTTAGCTGAAGCAGAAGAGATCAAAAAAAAGATGGCAAGAGTACATAGAGGAACTCTACAAAAAGGACCTCAACACTCCTGATAATAACAATAATGAGAAATTTGAACTTGAGCCAGACATTCTGGTGAGTGAAGTCAGAAAGGCCCTAAAAAGCACTGCAAACAATAAAGCTAGTGGAAATGATGGTATCCCAATTGAATTTTTCAAAGCCCTAAAAGATGATGGAATCAAACTACTGCATCCAATATGCCAGCAAATTTGGAAAACAAAACAGTGGCCACAGGATTGGAAAAGATCAGTGTACGTTCCAATCCCCAAAAAAGGCAATGCCAAAGAATGCTCAAATTACCGAACAATTACACTCATCCCACATGCCAGCAAGGTGATGCTCAAGATAATACAGGATAGACTTCAACAACATGTGGAGAGAGAACTACCAGAGGTGCAGGCCGGTTTCAGAAGAGGCAGGGGGACTAGAGACCACATTGCCAACATACGTTGGATCATGGAGAAAACAAAAGAATATCAGAAACAAGTCTACTTTTGTTTTATTGACTACACCAAGGCTTTTGACTGTGTGGACCACAACAAAATGTGGCAAGTAATTAAAGAGATGGGAATATCAGAACACCTCATATGCCTCATGAGAAATCTGTACACGAACCAAGAAGCAACAGTTAGGACAGAACACGGAATGACAGAGTGGTTTGGAATAGGAAAAGGAGTAAGACAAGGCTGCATTTTATCACCCTGCTTATTCAATCTATACACAGAGCACATAATGCGCAATGCAGGGATGGAGGAATCACAATATGGGATCAAAATTGCTGGGAGAAACATCAACAATTTGAGATATGCAGACGATACCACCCTAATGGCAGAAAGTGAGGAAGACCTAAAGAACCTCTTGATTGGATTGAAGGAGGAGAGTGCAAAAGCTGGCTTGAGACTCAATATCAAGAAAACCAAGATAATGGCAACAGGTCCCATCAGTCCCTGGAAAATAGATGGGGAAGAAGTAGAATCAGTGACAGATTTTACTTTCCTGGGATCTAAGATCACTGCAGATGGCGACTGTAGCCATGAAATAAAAAGACGACTGATTATGGGGAGACAAGCAATGAGAAACCTGAGGAATATAGTGAAAAGCAGAAACATCACCTTGAAAACAAAAATTTGCATAGTCAAAGCAATGGTATTCCCAGTGGTAATGTATGGGTGTGAGAGCTGGACCATTAGGAAGGCTGAGTGTAGAAGAATAGATGCCTTTGAGATGTGGTGTTGGAGGAGAGTCCTGAGAGTCCCTTGGACAGCAAAGAGAACAAATAGGTCAATACTGGAAGAAATCAATCCTGACTGTTCATTGGAGGGACAAATAGTGAAGATGAAGCTAAAGTACTTTGGACATCAAATGAGAAGGGAGGACTCACTTGAGTAGGCCTTGATGCTGGGAAAGGTGGAGGGAAAGAGAAGAAGGGGGCGTCCAAAGATGAGATGGATAGATGGTATTGTGGACACAATGGGCACAGAGCTTGGTGGGCTGAGGAGAATGCTGGAGGATAGAGGTGCCTGGAGGAAAATGGTCCATGGGGTCGCAAAGGGTCGGAATCGACTGTGCGACTGAACAACAACAACTATAGAGTAAATGGATTTGCATTAGGCTGTCATATTTATTGAGGTAGATATAACCTGTATCTACATGACTTTTTAAAAAAATAACCTAGCAGGATTTGTTCTTAACAAATCCATGTTGACTTCTAGTTTTGTTTTGTTAAGGTCTCCACCACTTCACACAGCAAAGACAAATGTTTTGTTTGATTGTTTAGATTTTAAGTAGGTTAGTATTATAATAAGTATTCAGAGGAGCATACAATATTTTTTCATTTAATATTTACTTAGAGAATATTGCAGTACTTTTTAACAAATTACCAGAAACTCTCTTTTTGTCTATTACTAATTTCTCTTGTTCTTTTCTTGTCATTTAATCTGACACAGGGGGTAATCTAGGTGTTTCAGTTCACTAGAACAGACAACTGCAACCTTCCAGATGTTTTTGGAAGCAATACCCATAATCCTTCACACTGCTATCCTGGCAGATGGGCCATGAAGAGCAAAACATCTTGGAGAGCACAGTTGCCTATTCTGGTATCTCATCTGTGACATAGATGTATTATGACATCGGTGACAAACTGTGTAGGTCACAGATAAAGGATAATCTGTAAGTCTTTTTCTCAGCAGTCTTTTTCTCGGCATCCCCCTAGCATTCTCACTCCAACCCAGTTATTCATTGGGTTTAAAGCCTTTTTCTTCTCCTTTGCATAGACATTTTGGTCTATTTTCGTCCCTGTCTCAACCCTTGTGGTATGCCAACTTTTGTAGGCATTCTTTCCATAGTCATGTACATTTTTCAGACATGGTCTAAGAGATGCTTCACTCATGAAGTAAAAGTAATTTCACTACTATATTCACATTTAATTTCTTCAGTGACAAAATAGTTTCACTCCTTTAAAATTAGTAGTCACATTTGGACTTGTAAAACAGACAGAGTACATATGATTCCCAATAAACCTGATACATGAATAAATACAGAGGACTGCATATGCTTGTGTGGATTACATTCAAAATATTTCTTCTTGATCAATCAGTAAAGTTCTTAAATTAAAATGTGTGGGCTAAACAATACTGTTTGTTGATTATAGAATAATATAAAGTTAGTCTGCTTTGACTACTGCTTTGACTAATGACCCAATATATAATATCTGTGTGGCACGAGATGAAGAAAATGTCTATAAGTAAAAAGGAGGAAGTGGAAGGGGGAAAATAATGAAAAAATATTTGTTTTTCCTATTTATTCAAAACACGTTCATAGCTCTCCACCATCACCCTACTTATCAAATCTAGAAATTGCTAAATGTGTAAATTGGGATTACTGTTACGCTACTATACATTTATAATAAAAATGACAGCAACCAAAACATCATAAAGCTAACAGTACTACTGTGTGCTCAGAAGCAGGTCACAAGGGGAAACATTATGCTGTAATATAGAGCCATCCAAATAATATTGATCACAATGAAGATACATCGCCCATTATTAAATTTACCTTTGCAGTGTCTGCCAGACCCCTTATTCTTCATAGTTAAATTTATTACTCTAGTATTTCTTTTGAGCTGCTGTACAGAATATACGATGTCAGTCTCTTTAGGTTCAGATTGAAGTGGAGAAAATAAAAAACATATAATAAAAATGACAGCAACCAAAACATCATAAAGCTAACAGTACTACTGTGTGCTCAGAAGCAGGTCACAAGGGGAGGTCACGCTTCCGTCGCCGGCTCCCTCCCCCACCCCGCCCGGCGGGGGAGGTGGGGGCACAGCTGGCCGGCATTGATGTGGCGGGGCTTTTGAGGGCTGCGCCGCCGGGGCCGCCGGGGCCGCACTTCTATTGCTGGCTCCCTCCCCCACCCCGCCCGGCGGGGGAGGTAGGAGCACAGCTGACCGGCATTGATGCGGCGGGACTTTTAAAAACTGCACCGCCGGCACCACCGGAGCCACGCTTCCATCGCCGGCTCCCTCCCCCGCCCCGCCCGGCGGGGGAGGTAGGAGCACAGCTGACTGGCATTGATGCGGCAGGACTTTTAAAAACCGCTACTACCAGAGTAGCCAATGCCGGTGTATTGCCTGGCCTCGGCTGCCTTGGGGCTGGATCGTCCTCTTCTTTGGCTCTGTTAGAACATGTGAGCAATGGGGCTATGTTTTGGGGACATTGGTAGCCGAGGGGTTGCGTAGTTGATTTTGTTGTGTTGGAGCTTGAATGTTTATCGCATATTTTACTGTTTAAATTACTGTATTGTATCTGTATTTCTAACATTGTATGTGATGCTCTGTGATTTTGCTTTTGTAATGCTTTGTTTACTGTGATATTGATTTTTGATACTTTATTGTGATGTTGTTATGATTTATTTATTTATTTATTTATTTATTTATTTATTTTTCACGCTTATATACCGCCCACTCAGGTACAACCCAACTCAGGGCGGTTTACATATTGGACAGTAAATACATAAAAGACACATAATAAAACAAAGTTAAAAGTTAAAAGTTTAAAAACCCACCCCTAAAAGGTGCGCAAGAACCGAAGGGACCCTGGGGAAAGGCACACTTCTCTATACCAACCACCCAACGGTACCCCCATCCCCACCTGCACCCCAAACTTGGCCCGCCAGCCAGGTCTTTAGTTCCTTCCTAAAGGGCAACAACTCCGTCTGGAGATGCAGATATTGATATGTTGTATTTTTTGTGATATTTTTGTGATATTTTTATACTGTAACTTGTAAATTGTACTTTGTAAACCGCATTGAGTCTCCCATTGGGCAGAGAACTGCGGTATATAAATTTAATAAATAATAATAATAATAATAATAATAATAATAATAATAATAATAATAATAATAATAATAATAATAATAATAATAATAATAATAATAATAATCATAATCATAATCATAATCATAATCATAATCATAATCATAATCATAATCATAATCATAATCATAATCATAATCATAATCATAAAACACTTTAAGATGAGTATTTTGCCTCAGTTTAAAACAAGGGGCAACGTGAGGCTTCCCCATGTCATTTAGCAGCACCTCCAGTGTTCCTTGCCAGCATCATCTTGAGGGTCACATGTTCTCCACTCCCAGTCTAGGGAAATAACACCAGTCCTATTACCTGTAACTATGATAAAATAAGATCTTGCATTTAGTCTTTGTGAAAAACTCATTTTCTAAATCTAAATAAGGGACACACTCTCATGAACTGCCATTGAAGTATCTCTGGAAGACCTGCTCTTCCTACTTGGCCTGAGATCTCATTAGTGACTAGGTCTGGAAGCCACCATTTAAAATCCCCATGTTACTACTATGTGAGGCACCAAGGAAAATATAAATGACAGCCCCAGCAAACCTAACATAAATCCCTACTACTACCATGCCATCGCTCAATATATCAACAAACATTCATCCATAGGAAGGGACTTACTGTACTTCACTTAGAGATCCACCAAACCTGGAAGTGTTTGAGAGATTCATTTTAAGGCAGGACTGGACAACTGCTATCCCTATAGATGTTGTTGGTCTACATCTCCCATCATCCTTCATCTTTCCCTATGTTGCCTAAGGCTGATAGGAGCTATGGTCCTGGAACATCTTTTGAGACATATGTTGGCCAAATCATACAGGCAATACAAGCTCCCTTGCATATTACACAAGCATGTGTTACTGGAAAATAATGTTTAGAAAACATACCAGTTCACTCCTAAAGTGTGTCAGCTGATAATAGCCCAAATATTTCCACAAGACCATTCTTAAAGGGAACCTATTTTCACAGCATCTACAGCAGTACCAGAGATAGCTCATTTTTGGCTCAGTTTGAGCAGCCTGTAACTCATTCATTTTAAATGTTCATTGCCTCCTCAAACTTGCTTCAGATAGTTTACACCTTTTTAAAATGCACATAAAATTCCATGTCTCTGGGATCAAAGTATGAAAAAATGTTTCACTGCCAGTCCCGTTGTGAATAGATCGTTGCTTTCCCCAATGCAAATATAAACAATATATTTTTAATTATAAAACAACATGAAAAGAAGGCAAGGATAATCCATATTACTGTCTGAGATTACATTTACGATACAGTAGAGACACAGTTTCATCCGACTGATATAAAGATGTGAATCGAATATATAGCTACGAATTTGTTTAGTCAAAATAGGTATGTGTGTGGTTTTTTCAAAATATGAAAAAAGATGCCGCACTTGAGCAAAAATATTATCAAATAGATCATAGATGTTTGCTCTTTTTTTCTAATTGTTATCCATACAAAAATAAATACATTGCTGACCCAGTCATCTGGAGCAGATGAATTCAGAGAGAGACGCCCAGCTATGATTAAATCTACCATGAAGTCCATAACTGCCCAGGCTCATTTCAACATCTGAACATAAGATGATTTTGCAGTGGTAGGATAGAGTTGATGATGCCAAGCAAGCGTACTTAGGGGTTTTTCTTAATATGCTTCAGAACAATTTGGAAAGGATCTGTGGGAGGAGATGTTAGGACATTTCATACTAGGTTGGAATGAGTGGCAGATAATAGACAAACATAAAGCGCACTGCTGGTGGGGTGTGTGTGTTTGAAATCCCGAATCCTCACCCCTCACCGAGGTTTATGTCATGACTTTGTCACAGCCACAGAGAAATGCTCTGGGTTGATCTGAGCTGCCCATTGCAAATTCTTCTTGATTTTAATCAACATTTTATGGTTATGACAAATGAGATTTCATATAAATGAGACTGTATTATTAGGCCAAGATCCAACAATATACTTTGCTGTCCCAGAGTCATTGGAAATGAGACTGACTTTCCATCCTGTTCTTGCTGCAGCCCTCTGTAGTGCCAAAAGATCCACTACAAAGTGTTTATAGCCTCTTGGGAGAAGGGTATTAGTGTACAGAGAGGCTACAAGAGGGAAATTTAATCCACATCAGCTTGTAATTGGAAGGAAACAGCATACTCTAGAACAGGGGTTTTCAATCTTTTAAAGCCGGGGGCCAGATCACGCCCCCTCAGACTTTTTGCGGGCCAGACTGATGTCCCCCTGTGACAGCGGCAGTGGGACCACCCCGAGCCCCCACCATTCCCCACACAGCACCCCTGCTGTCACAACACTCCCACACACACCACCAGTCTGGCCCGCCAGCCAACACTCCCCTCATGCTGCCACTGCCACTGCCGCCAACACTCCCACATACACACACTGCTGCTGCTGCCACAAACACTCCCCCATGGCATCAGTCCAGCGTACAAACATTCCCACACACACACCACTGACACCGACACTTCCCTGCTTACCAGCCTGTTTTGGGTGAAGGAAGGGTCCTGCCTGTCCTTGCCTTTGCTCAGCAAGACAAGCACATGGGAAGAACATGGCCGGCTGTATGCATCTGCTGCTTCTGCTTCTGCCATCATCGCTGCCATCCTTTCCCCCTCCATCTGGCTTGGCATGTCCCTAATGCCAATCCATAGCAGGGCGGATGTTGTAAGCGTGTTTACAACATCTGCCCTGCTATGGAGCAGTGTTAGGGACAAGACAAGGCAGGCAGAGGGGGAAACGACAGTGGTGGTGGTGGTGGCAGCAGGAGGAGCAAGGGTGTGGACTGGATAGAATGGTGTCATGGGCCAGATCTGGTCTGTGGGCCGTAGATTGAGAACCCCTGCTCTAGAAGATATCAATGTAGAGGGAACAAGTATAAAATAAGTGGCAGAGTTCAAATACCTGTGAACAATATTTACTGAAAATGGCAAAATGGACAAAGAGATTAATATACGGTGCAGTAAGGCAAACCAAATATTGGGATAATTAGCTCTGCCCTTACAGCACAAGGCAATACCAATCAACAAAAACAAACACCTCATACAAAGCATATTCATTCCCACCTTATGTCACCAGTGCCAAACATGGACACTTAAAACAAAACATAAGCAAAAGTCGATCACCACAGAAATGAGATGTCTAGGGAAGGCTGCTGGATTGACTAGAAGGAATACAATCAGAAATGAGAATACAAAGGAAATCTTGCACTACCTACAGAGACAACAAATAAAGTGATTTGCCCATTTGGAGAGAATATCTTGGAATTCCATACCTTTCAAGGCATATGTGGAAAGAGGAGAAGGAGTCAGACCCATGAGTCAGACCCAGAGGAAGGTGGAGAGATAACATCAGAAAAATACTACAAGAACACCAAATAACACCAGTGGAGGGTGCTAGAATTGCCAGAACAACCTTGTATCTCCCTCAACTCCTAATGGGGTAAAAGAGGAAGCAAAGAAGAAGATGATCAACTTCTCTTTAAAGCCATGCAGTTAAGTGACTTCCAAAACAACGGTAAGCATAGAAACAGCAGGAGGAAAAGGATCCTGATGCTATAAAGATGTGTAAGCAGGTGATTATGCCATTAAAAAAATGTGGGTTTTTCTTCTCATATACCATGTGTGAATCTTGATGGACCATGCCTTTAGCAGGTCTCTGTTCAGCAAGAAGCCTATCCAAACCTACAGAATTATTCTTTCTTTCTACAGAAAGAAAGAATAATTCACCACAACTTGACAAATAAGTACCAAAGCTACAAAAAGCAGGATGTGCTGACACAGATATGAGTAAGTTTATCTGCAAAATGATTTGCATTTTGTAGGCTATTAACTAGGTATGTACTGTATGCTCTTCCTGTAGAAGACAGCTAGAGTCATCTTATTTGGAACTCCACATATATCTTCCTCCGTATATATCTGCCTACAGTGCAGTCTATACATATTTACTCAAGAGCAGTCTATATATATAATTGTAGTCCTACCCTTGATTTTCCTGTTGATGTACAAAAAATAACCTATTCTGTCTTGTTTCTCTTCTCTTTCCTTCTCACAGCAGTTATTGCACCTTCCCTTTTCTCTCTCTCTCTACCCCCCCCCCCAATATAAGTGAACTCTGCATCTCACTTTGTCAAACTGTTGTGCCTTATCTTTTCTGTATTTCTGTGTGTATCTCATTTTGTTTAAACACTCAGTGGAGGGGGGAAAGCCTGTATGCTGCATGCATTTTTAGCTTTCTCTCTACCTCCCTCTGGATAAACTGACAGTGTGTTTAAAGATGTAAATATTTTATAATAGCCTGTGAAAGTTTTGCCAGAGAGAAAGATTAGTGACAGAAACATCAAGAATTTAAAGTGCATCCTGGAAGTCTTTTAAAAATGCATCGTCTACATCTGTGCTGTCTTAAGCTCTGCCTTCCTTAGAATACTGAAGATAAACATCTTCATTGCAAAATGTTAATGATGAAGAGAGCATTTACAGTACTGTTGTCACTTGTATAATATGTTCTGACTGACTCATCTGAGTTTTTCAAAGCCACCACAGCACTGTGACATTTCGGAGGGTGCTAGTTAAAAGTTCCTAGACAGCCTGCAGCATTCTTTCCCAGCTGCCCTGCTTTGGGTATCCCCCTGACCATCACATCTGTGGGTTAGGTAGCACTGCTCTGAGGTTTGGAAGCATGAAGAGTAGGTGGTAACAGTAAGTGAATTAGTATAACTCTGAATAGTTGCCAGGGTAGCATGCTTACACAGGACACTAGCCTTGACCCTCTTTGTCACTGGATTGCTCATAGAAAAATGGTAGATCTTTGAGATGGGTGGGGACAACCTTGTGTCTTAATAAAATCATAGATCCTACTAAGTCCGGTGCATGTCTGTTGGTCTGCTTCAGATGAACTAACCCTGGATTTGATCCTTTGCTGCTCATGTTTATCCCTCAGGAATAGGCAACACGTATCAGAATCTTGTAAAATACATTCTGGTGCTGCACTGCCAGAAGTCTTCTGCTAATATTTCCGCCAGAGTTCAATCATATAAAAACCAACTGCAGTACAGTGACAAGCTTATTTCCTCTTCCTCCCATCTCTCTTCATTAACTGACATCCCTCACCCTTTCTCCCAGGTTTCCCCTATTAAAATACAGCCACAAACGTGGCTGAGACAGCAACAACCAAACATTTAAACTCTAAGTGTATTGTAGGTGTTGTACAATTTAATATGGTTTTGTTTGTCATTTGAAATCTGTATGCACAGAAAGTAATAATCAAATAATTAATCCAGTAGCAGTCCATATTTTTCTGGAAAGTGATTAACTACCTTTAGTGTAAGGGACCAAAGACAATACAACAGCCGAAGGGTTGGCTTAACACAGGTTTATTGCATGATGATCCGGAGGAACATGTGGTAATGGCGGCTGGGTAGCTCAATATATACAGCTGGCTATACATTTGAATGTGGCTCGTTGGCAGACTATTGGTTGCTGCCTGCGTGACGTCGTAGGAGGTCACGCCCTTCTTGACCAGGTGAGGAGGTCGCGGGGAATCTTCCCGCGCTGCTGATCCAGGTGGCTTTGATCCATTAGAGCTGGACGCTCGCTACTGTCCTCTGGTGGTCACTAGCTCGCGTCCCCTTATTAAGCATACATTGATACAGGTGATGGTTATAATGTTGCACACAGAAAGGTTACATTGATAACACATGTCAAAGGTACATTGTTAAAGGCACTGCTTTACAGAACACAACACTACCTGCCTCTTGATCAGAGCCAGTGTTTGGAAATAGTTGTGGTTTGGACTGCTGCTCTTGGAAACTTCCAGGTAAATTGGCCTTTGGCTATGCTGGCTGAAGGATTCTGGGATTTGCAGTTTGTAGGATTTCCTCTCCAAAGCCGTGATTAGAATTGGAATGGTTAAAAGAAGAGATGGTTAAGGCTTAAGTGAGCAGACATGTATTCAGGAAGCATGATCAAGTCATCCTTCAGGCATTTGCATATATTATTCTCATCCAGCATGAAGCACCTGTGCCTTAAACTCCTTGCCTTAGTGCATATAATTAACTTGACTAATAATGTCACAACATTTTGACTGACTGAAGTGGTGCCCCAATTAATCAGCCAAAAGATTTTGGAATTTGTTAAAGCATGTTTTGAATAAATGCATTTGTGAAAACTGAAGACAGATGCTACTATTTGAGAAGATGTGTCCCCTTTTCTCATAAAGGATGTAATGCGTCTTCTAACACAATGCATGCTGCAACACAGGGTTTTGTCTTCATAACTGTTGCTCCCACATACAGATTGCTCAGTACCAATTCATTCTCCAAAATTCACATAATTAACCAATTAGAATCTAATTTCTTATATACAAAGTGGCGTAAATTCCACTGGAAACTAATATTTTTTTAACAGACACATAGAGCACAACACTGACTAGTCTTATATGGTTGTGTACACTAAAATGAAAAATAATGACTGAACTACTGTTATAAAATAAACAGCACTGATGACTTGGGATCTGAACTTTGATCTCCCTAGTTGTACTCCATCACTCTCACCTCTATGCAATACTTCATCTTCAGAAGAAAATAAATTGTGCATGCGTTGGGGATAGGAGACTGCTGTTGTTGGAGTACATGTGTGTTGACATATAGCCTCAATTATCAGAATTTTATACAAAGATATATTAGTGAAAAATTATTAATTTATGAGCGAGAACTCATACAAGTGGTTTATGCCACAAAGAATATTAATTTTAACATTATGTTCCTCTCATTTTCATTCTTTTGAAGATGCTGAACAGGTTTTACGTACTCTCAAAATGGAATATGATATCCTATTCCATTTGCTCTTAAGATATACTTATTTAAAACTTCAAAGGGAGCAGCTTGAGTTCAAAGTAATGTCATGGCGGCCCCTTTTTTTCTTTTTCCATTCTGGGATTTGAATGAAAAGCTGGGAGGCTAGAGGCTTAAACCACCAAACAGAAACAGAGTAGTGGAAGCAGGTAAGGGAATGTTATCCTTTTGGAATAAGGCAGGATCCTGACCACAAAGTTGACATGGGAAAACCAGAAAGAGTTGTTCTTTTATAAGGTCATAGACAAGGATGTGAGTGCACAGGTAATACAGTACTTAAATGTAAAAATGGGATTATTGTCATTATTTTAATTTTAAACATGTAATGTGGTAAGTGAAAGTGCTTACAGTGTTTGTTTTGTTGCCTGAGAACAACACAGTGTACAAACGTAGCAACTGTAAGCTGGCAGCACTGTTGGAGAAAAAGAGAAAGAACTGGAGAAATGAGTGACCTTGCTTAAGACCCGGGATTCTCTACCTCTGACCCATGGGCTGGATGTAGGCCACAACACCATTTCATGTGGCCCACCACTCCCTCCACCACACCAGGAAGTATCATGTGTTGGAGGAAGGGTAAAATGGCCCCCAAGCTGTCTGAGGGAGTGTGACCCGGGCCCCGTCTTAAAAAGGTTGAGAACTCCTGCTTAAGACCATAAGAGCAGATGAAGAGCATATAGACTAAATTCTTGAGTTGCAACAATCAAGGAAGGCACTAGAGTTGGAAGAACAGTAAGACAAAGCAGAGGAGGAGAATATTGATGAGAGGACAAGCACAGTGGAGGAAGCACCATGGAGAAGTGTCACAGTTAACAGCAAAAGAAGAAACTTTTCACCAGTGGAACTGTAAAACTTTTTTCAGAATCTTGAAAAGGAATCTGACAGCTAGCATGCAGAAGAAGAAAAACAGGAGATCCACACATACACAGGAGGACATAAAAGAGGCTGAAGCTCAGCAAAGCATAAGAACATAAGAACATAAGAACAGCCTTGCTGGAACAGGCCACAGCCCATCCAGTCCAGCATTCTGTCTCACACAGTGGCTCACCATTTCCTTCAGGGTATTCCCAAGCAGATGCCTTCACCTGCTTAGGATTCCCTGGAAATGATATTGAGAGATATCCTGCCTATCTCTCCAACCCGGAGGTTGTCCTTAAGTATCCATAATTATAGCCATTGATACTCTTGTCCTCCATGAACTTGTCTAATCCTTTCTTAAAGCTGTCAAGACTGACAACTGTCACCACTTCTTCTGGCAGGGAGTTCCATAGACCAGAACTGTACACAGTATTCCAGATGGGACCTCACTATAGATTTATAAAGAGGCAAAATGACACTTGCTGACTTATTTTCTATACCCTTCCTAATGATCCCTAGCATTGAGTTTGCTTTTTTCACTGCTGAGGCACACTGGGTTGACACCTTCATTGAGTTGTCCACCAGGACACCAAGGTCCCTTTCCTGGTTTGTCGCAGAGAGTTCAGACCCCATCAGTTTATAAATGTAATTGGGGTTCTTTGCCCCAACATGCATCACTCTGCACTTACTAATGTTGAAACTCATTTGCCACTGTTTTGCCCACTCCCCCAGTGTCGAGAGATCCCTCTGAAGCTCCTCACAATCTCTCACAGTTTTCACTACCCTGTATAATTTAGTGTCGTCAGCAAATTTGGCTACCTTGCTTTTTACTCCTACCTCTAGATCATTTATGAAGAGGTTGAAAAGCAGGGGTCCCAGTACTGAACCTTGGGGGACCCCACTCTTTACTTCCCTCCACTTGGAGAAGTGTCCATTTAGTGCTACCCTCTGTTTCCTGTCCCTTAGCCAGTTGCTGATCCAGGACAAGACCTGTCCCTTTATTCCATGACTGGTAAGTTTATTCAAGAGCCTTTGGTGTGGGACCTTGTCAAAAGCCTTCTGAAAGTCCAGATAAACAATGTCAACTGGATCCCCCTTATCCACATGCTTGTTGACACTCTCAAAAAATTCCAACAGATTAGTGAGGCATGATTTGCCCTTGCAAAAACCATGTTGGCTCTCCTTTAGCAGCGCCTTCTCTTCTATGTGCCTATTAATTCTATCTTTTAGGATGGTTTCCATCACTTTACCTGGGACACATGTCAAACTGACAGGTCGGTAATTTCCTGGATCACCCCTGGATCCTTTTTTGAAAATTGGTGTTACATTCGCTACCTTCCAGTCATCAGGCACAAAGCCTGATTTGAGGGAAAGATTATATATTTTGGCTAGGAGATCAGCAATTTCATCTTTAAGTTCCCTGAGAACTCGTGGATGGATGCCATCTGGTCCTGGTGATTTGTTAGTGTTTAGCTTAACAAGACATGCAAGGATCTCCTCCCTGGTTATTTCTATCTGGCTTAATTCTTCGGTTTCACTCCCTACGAAGATAGGCTCTGTTTTGGGCATGTGGCCTCTGTCTTCTTCAGTGAATACTGAAGCAAAGAATTCATTGAGTCTCTCTGCAATCTCTGTTTCCTCTTTAATAACCCCTTGCCTTCCATTGTCATCTAATGGTCCAATGGCCTTCCTAGTTGGGTTCTTACTTCTAATGTACTTAAAGAAGTCTTTGTTATTTCTCTGAGTATTTTTAGCTATACGCTCCTCAAAGTCTTGCTTTGCTTTCCTGATTGTTGATTGTTGCCTGATTGTTGCCTTGCAGAGATAGTAAACCCACATTCTAAAAATGAAAAAGAGGAATTGTAGTAGGAGACTCCCTACTGCATGGGATTGAAACGGAAATATGCTATGAAGATCCTTGGAACTGCCAGGTATGCTGTCTCTCTGGATGACATTCCAGATTAGAGATGTGATGGAAGGATTGCCAACGGTCATAAAAAACCACAGATGCCTATCACTTTCTTTTCAGCTACATGGAAACAAATGGCACAGCCAAGAGCCACAGATGTGATGTGCCTACCCAAAGCAGCGCAGCTGGGAAAGAATGCTGCAGGCTGTCTAGGAACTTTTAACTAGCACCCTCCGAAATGTCACAGTGCTGTGGTGGCTTTGAAAAACTCAGATGAGTCAGTCAGAACATATTATACAAGTGACAACAGTACTGTAAATGCTCTCTTCATCATTAACATTTTGCATGTCTTCATAGACATGTCTTCATAGTCTTCACGCAAGCAAACTGAATAGCCTATTGGTACTGCACCAAATAAATTTTCATTGTGGAGGAGGACACACTTCAAGCTGCGCTTTGAGCTATCGATGAACAATTGCCATTCAGTTGCGTTATAGGCTGAAATTCTCAACTCTCCCATTAAACCATGTACGTTATGGCAATACACAAATTCATCATCACTTCGAAAGTATTGCAGGAATGCACGTTCTCTTGACCGAAAGTAGGATACCGTAGCTCCTTTTTTCAAGCAATTTTTTCTCATGCAGTCTTGATGCTAACAGCTCTGAAGCTTTTTTGGATAGTCCCAAATCTCGTGCCAAATCATTCAACTCATTCTGCTCAAATCCCATACGAATGGAATCATCTTCAATTTCAAAATCTTCGTCGTCGGGGTCACTTCAATCTTCACCAGACATCCTTTATTTCCAAAGAGGGTGATTCTTTGAAAACTGGCACTGGAATTTCAGCTGAATGAGGCACTGGGTGTATAGCTGATGGTAAACTAGGATACTCTATTTTACATTTGTTTTTCTTGTTATATCCTGACATTTTCACCATACAAAAGTAACAATCACTTGAATGATCTCTGGGCTCTTGCCAAATCATAGGTATACCAAATGGAAATTTATCACATGTTCCCTTCATCCACATCCATAAACTCACAACACACTGCTCACAAACTTTGTGAGGGGCCCATGATTTATCTTGATCACCAATTTTCACTTTAAAGTAGGCAAAATAGGCTTGCCTGGCAAATGTTCTGATGTTTGTCCTTTGACTGGGAATGGTAAAGCTGCCACATATATAACAAAATGAATTGGGGTTGTTTAAGCACTTAAGATGCGAACTAGCAGAGGCAGACATAAGGAAAGTTTCAGTTCATATATAAATAAAACCTAAACACTGTTAACCTTGTATACAAACAAGAACTTGGACTGCACGTCAGAATGCACTTCACTATATCAGAGCCACATGCAACGTCTCGCTCATACCTTTTGAGTTTTAGTTTTGAAAATAACAGAAATTTTGTGGGTGTGGCCACATTGGTGGGTGTGGCCACATTGGTGGGTTTGGCCACATTGGTGGGTGTGGCAATTTTGAATACCAATCAGGGATCTTTTCCTTAGGTAAAGGTAAAGGTTGGCCTTGCTCGAAAGCCAGTCATATCCAACTCTAGGGCAAGCACTTGTCTGCGTTTGCAGGCATCTTTGTGGACATGTGGCTAGACACTAGAGTGCACAGAACACTGTCTACCTTCTCACCAAAGTGGTCCTTATTTATCTCCTTGCTTTCTAACTGCTAGGTCGTCAAGAGCTGTGACAGAGGCAGGAGCTCATTCTGTTGTGCAGTGGCCGGGTCTCGAACTGATGACTTTCCAGTTCAGTGAGTTCAAGCCTCTTAACCACTGGAACTACTGCAGCACACGCACGCACGCACGCACGCACGCACACACGCACACACACACACACACACACACACACACAGGGGGGGTTTGGTGTATGCAAACCAAGACACAGGACACAGCCTCGGGCTGGGTTAACTCAGGTTTATTGCATCGTGGACAGAGGGAACATGAGGTAATGGCGGATCGATAGCTCTTTATATACAGTAGTAGTACATTTGAACGTGGTGCCATGGTAGCCCATTGGCTACTGTCTGCGTGACGTCATTGCGGGTCACGCCCTTCTTGTCCAGGTGTAGGTGGTGGCGGGAAAACTTCCCGCGCTGTTGCCTTTGATGAGTTCGGACCAAGAGAGCTTGGACGCTCGCTGCTGCCAGCTGGTGGTCATTAGCTCGCGTCCTATTGCAGGGTTTATATGATACAGCTGAAGGTTACATAGTTGCTATAGGCAATGTTACATTGGCTCAGATACATTGTACTCCATGTGGAAGGTAAAACCATCAGAACACAACACCCCTCCCCCCTAGGACGAGACAAAGTCTCGAGCCCACACTTAAGCACACTCCCCCCCCCCCTCAGGAGACAAAGTCTCTCAGCCAAGATGGCTTATTTCGAACACGCTGGGGTCTCGATGCGGGCTGCCTCTCCCCGGGTTTGCTACCTTCTCTTTGTCCCCTGGTTTCCTGTCCTGTAATTGGAGAGGGAGACTCGTTAGTGGCTTGCCGCGGCTCCGCGGCGTTGTTGGGAGGTGTGCTCTTTCTTAGGGAGGAACCGGGGGCACTGGGGGCTAACGAAAAACCCCTCTTCTCGCTTGGATGGGTGGGGGAACACTCCTGAAAACCCCCCCGGCTCGCAAAATCAAAATCAAAATTACAATCGGGGGCAGCGGTCGCGAACTCCTCTCCCCCTTCCCCGGCCCCTGATAGGACTGGCGTATCAAAAGGGTATGAGTCGGGGCCGCTGCTTCTGCCTTCCCCCCTTGCTTGGGACTGTCGTCCACTGCTGTCTCCCCCTTGGGTTAAGCGGGTGGGGGAGAACCCTAACGCTGAATCCTGTTGCTGAGCCCCACAGACTGGCCCACTCACTCGGTGCCTCAGTTGGTCTGCGTGCCTCCTCCAGAGGAGGCCGGTGTTAGTCTCGACCCGGTACGACACTGGCCCCGTCTGTTCCACAACCGTCCCTGGTACCCAGGCTGGCCCTGCGCTGGAATAGTTCCTGCAGTGAACAGGGTCACCGGCGGCGAAACCTTTCGAGACTGCCAACCCTATGTTTTTCCCTTTATCCTCGACTCTCGTCGGGTCTAGCCTGGACAGGATCGTGGTCAGTTTTCGCCGCATCAAGAGCTCCGCCGGCGAGTAGCCTGACGCTAAGGGGGTTACCCTATACGCTAAGAGGAACTGGCATACTTGGTGATTCAGGTCCCCCGGGCCCATGCGCCGCAGCGCCTCCTTTGTTGTACGCACCAGCCGTTCCACTTGGCCATTCGTGGCCGGGTGAAACGGTGCGGATGTGACATGCCGAATGGCGTTTGCTTCCATGAATGCTCCGAACTCAGCGGAGGTGAAGCAACTAGCGTTATCGCTGACTAAAGTGTCGGGTAAACCGAATGTGGAAAAGACTCTCCTTAGCTGGCTAATGGTCGTGGCGGAGGACTTGCTCTTTACTGGGATAACCTCCAGCCACTTGGAGAACGCATCCACCACCAGGAGAAACATGGTTCCTCGGAATGGGCCAGCGAAATCTACGTGCACTCTGGACCATGGCCCCCTTGCTGTGTCCCATTCCCTATGCGGAAGACGGGCCGCCTCAGGTCGGGATCCCTGGCATGCCTCGCAAGTGCCGACCATGTGCTCAATGTCCGCGTCCAGCTGTGGCCACCAGAAGTAACTCCGGGCCAGCGCCTTTGAACGAACTATGCCCGGGTGGCTGACGTGCAGCAGTTCGAGCACCCTCGGCCGCAGGGGCGTAGGGACCACCACCCGTTGGCCCCACAAAAGGCACCCCCTCTCCAGGGACAACTCTAGCTTTTTCCGAAAGAATGGGTCGAACTCTGTACTCGGGGACGATGCCGGCCACCCCTTCTGTACCCATGAACTAACTTTCTCCAGCGTTCTGTCCTTGCCTGTCGCCCTAGCAATGTCGGCTGGTACTATTGGGGGTGCGTCTAAAACCTCAATTAGCAACACCTGGCGGTCTCTTTCTACTCTCGCCTTTTGGTCGTCCGACAAGGGCAAAGGGGATCTCGAAAGTGCATCCGCATGGCTGATCTCCTTTCCGGGCCGGTACTCCAACTCATGTTGGTATGCGTTGAGGAAAATAGCCCATCGCAGCATTCTCGGGGACAGGATCTGCGGCGTGGGCTTGCTTGCCGTGAAAATCCCTAACAGTGGCTTGTGATCGGTCACGATTTTGAACGGGCGGCCATACAAAAAATCGTGAAATTTTTTGGTTCCCGCTACTATTGCTAACGCCTCCCTGTCGGTTTGTGCGTAATTTCGCTCCGCTTGGGACAGGGACCTTGAGTAAAACGCCACCGGGGCCTCCCTTCCGTCCTCCAACACGTGGCAAAGCACCGCCCCCACCCCCACCGGGGATGCATCACAGACTAGGACCACTGGCCATTTGGGGTCGAAGTGCGTCAGGATTGCCTCAGATGTTAGGAGTTGCTTTAGCTCTTTGAACGCCCTCTCGTGCTCGTCACCCCACATCCATGTCTCCTCCTTTTTAAGTAACCGATGGAGCGGTTCGGCCACGGACGCCTTCCGCGGGAGGAATGTATGGTAAAAATTGAGGAGCCCCAGGAAGGACTGTAGCTCGGTTTTGGATGTGGGGCGAGGGGCCTTTTTAATGGCTGCTACTTTGGATTTAGACGGCTTAATCCCCTCGGGTGTGATCCGGAACCCTAAAAACTCGACCTCGGTTTCGAAAAAGACACATTTGTCCTTCCTCAATCTCAGCCCCGCTTTCTCGAACACGGTCAGTACTTTGTCCAACCTCTTTGCCAGTTCAGCCTCACTCCCCCCTGTTATCAACACGTCATCAAAACAAGGCAACACCCCCTCCAGTCCCTTCAGGAGGCGTTCCACAAGCGACTGAAAAAGGCCGGGTGCCGAGTTCACGCCAAACTGTAACCGCGACACCTGGAACGCTCCTTTATGTGTAACTATCGTTTGTGCCGCGGCCGTGGCGGGGGTCACAGGAAGTTGCTGATAGGCTTGTGCCAAATCGAGTTTAGCGAAACACTTTCCCCCATTCAGCCTGGCCAAAAGGTGGCTGATCACTGGCACCGGGTATGCATTAGGGCGGATCGCCTTGTTAATTGTACACTTATAATCAGCGCAAATGCGCACCTCCCCGTTAGCCTTTAGAGCCGTTACAATTGGAGTTTCCCACTCCGCGGAATCAACAGGAATAAGAATCCCCTGGCCCACCAGTTTGTCCAGTTCCGCCTCTATCTTGTCCTTGAGTGCGAACGGCACCCTGCGCGGTTTGAGTCTTATCGGGCGGACCTCCGGGTCTATGTCGAAAGCCACAGGGGGTCCCTTGAACTTTCCGAGTCCCTTCTTAAAAACGGCGGGATGCGCATCGCAAACCGCTTGTATTGGGTCCCCCCCCACGGTATGCACTCCCCCTATGAACAAACCTAAGGGCTGAAACCACTGTGTCCCTAGGAGGCTACAACTTCCCCCCTTGAGGACAACTAGGGGCAGTTCCGCAGAATGTCTCTTAAAATTGACCCGAAATTTCCCGACCCCCAACACCGGAATGCTGTTTCCCTGTACGTCTCGTAGCGTGGACCTCAACGCTTTAAGTTTGGGCCGCACGTGGGGGTCGATTTTCAAGAACTCTTTCTGGGGAATTATAGAATAGGAGGACCCCGAGTCAATTTCCATCTTAATAGGGGCCCCTTGTACTAATACCTCAACGAAGTAATGGGACTGTCCCGCGGACACGCTGAACACTGGGGCGTCGTCCTCGCTGTCGTCCGAGACGCGGCCCACGCCATCCTGCTTCCTCGTGGTCTGGGCGCCATCTTTGGGCCTCGCTGGACGGTCCGGTCTGGCCGCACGGTCTTGTGACTGCCTCCGGCCCTCCTTCCGTTTTCTGCATGCCTTGGCGATGTGCCCCCGACGGCCGCAGGTGTAACACTCGGCCTTCCTGAACGGGCATCTCGCGCGCTCATGGGCCGCTCCGCAACCCTCGCAGCGTCGACCACCCTTTCGGACCTTCTGGACCTCCTCGCCGTCGCTGCCTTCCGTAGACGACTTTGAGGCCCGTCGAGTTGCGTGCACCGACTGTCCGGACTTCCCGTGCACCGAATTTTCCGCCTTGCCGGCTCTAGGACGCCACTCACGCCACTGGTGCATCTCGTCCACTCCAGCATTCGTGGACTCTGCGGCTTCCGCGGCCTCTACGACCTCTGCCAGCGTGGGTGGCGGCTCCTTGTTCATCAAGCTGCGCTGTACCTCCTTGTCTTTCAGGCCACACAACACGCCGTCCCTGAGGGCCATCTCTAGGATGTCGCCCCATTTACAGGGGGCGGCGGCTATCCTCATGGCGGCCACGAATGCCTCAACCGACTCATCCGGCGCTTGGACTCGCCTCCAAAACGCGCTCCGAGCGGGAAACATTGCCCTCGAGGGACAGAAGCGCTCTCGCAGCAGCTTCATGATGTCGTCCGCCTTAAATTCGCTCACCTTCTTCGGAGCGATGATGCCCACCAGCGTCCGCTTGGTTTCCATCCCGAGCATTCTGGTGAGGATGGCCCTCTTCCTCTCCTCGTCGTCTCCTTTGACTTTGAGTTCCACCAGTGCCGCCTGGAAGTCCATCTCAAGCAGCTCCCAGTCTTGCGGTTTGGTGATGTTGAACCCGCTCTGTGCCCTGGCTGTTCCGTGGGGATCCATGATCCCACCTTCGTCGCCAATTTGGTGTATGCAAACCAAGACACAGGACACAGCCTCGGGCTGGGTTAACTCAGGTTTATTGCATCGTGGACAGAGGGAACATGAGGTAATGGCGGATCGATAGCTCTTTATATACAGTAGTAGTACATTTGAACGTGGTGCCATGGTAGCCCATTGGCTACTGTCTGCGTGACGTCATTGCGGGTCACGCCCTTCTTGTCCAGGTGTAGGTGGTGGCGGGAAAACTTCCCGCGCTGTTGCCTTTGATGAGTTCGGACCAAGAGAGCTTGGACGCTCGCTGCTGCCAGCTGGTGGTCATTAGCTCGCGTCCTATTGCAGGGTTTATATGATACAGCTGAAGGTTACATAGTTGCTATAGGCAATGTTACATTGGCTCAGATACATTGTACTCCATGTGGAAGGTAAAACCATCAGAACACAACAGGGGGGGAGACAAAAAACGTTTGGCCCCTTAAACACACACACAGACAAGCAGCAAAAAGACAAAAAAATTGACCCTTAAAGACTACAGAGAGGAGGATGGGTAAAGGGGGGGGAGGGGGGTAAGCCTACATTTTATTTTTGCAAGCCCTCCAGGGAGGGGGTCTGTTGGGTCCCTCTACTGGTGCTCTTAGCCAATAGGAGAGCAATAGTGCTTCCTATGATCCACGCTCAATCCCGCAGAGAGTGGTCACATTCACATAAGGTATAGAGAAAAAACTTGAATTGGTAGAAGAAACCTGACTACAGTTCTGAAATCAGCGTGCCAATTTAACTCTGAAACAGCTCAAAATTCGAACTCAACAGAAATTGTGTTACAAACTGTTCCCCATCTATATTGTTTATTATTATTGTACATTATATATTGTGTTTACTACTGCATTGTTGCTTTAATATGTTGGGAAACAGCTTTGAGTCACAATTGGGCCGAAAAAAGCGGTATATAAATAAAAATGATATGATATGATATGATATAAGAAGGTTTTGATTTTATGAGGGATGAAAAATAAGGGAGAAGTGCTTTGAGTGGAGATAATCTGGTGTCTGCCATATAGAGGCTGACTGGACTAGCAGCTGAGCTTTACTTCACAATGTTGGCAGGGGAAGAGAATCATCATCCTCTAGTTTAGAAGGTGCAGGACAAATCATGCAACACAAAAACAACTTTGTCCTCCAAGAGAAAGAAATAGCTAACACGACTCCTGCATTCACCTCCTGCACAGCACCCAGCTTCAATACCTGTGGCTATTTGCATACTCTGCTTCATGCAGGAGAGAGCAGCTTCAGAGAGTCCAGGAGCCAATTTGCTACTCCCAACTCCCACTTGGGGCTGTGTAAGTAGTGAAACAGCCATTTTTTTTTAAAAAAAAGAGCAGAACCAAATATTTTTGGAGGTCTATGGGGGTGCATGCAGTGGTGGGATCCAAATGTTTTTACTACCTACTCTGTGGGTGTGGTAAGGTGGGCGTGGCCAGGGGAAAAACCTTGTGTTGCACCTGAATTAGGACTACTTTATTTCAAAACTTGGATGGGTGAGGGCAGACAGAATTTCTGCTACTGGTTCTGGTGAATCGGGGCAAACATGCTGAATCCCACCACTGGGTGCATGTGTCAAAGGGCCTTAAAGCTTATTTTATTGCACAGCCTCTCACTCTTCGATGTTTAGACAAGCACAAAATGACTCCTTTCTAGATCTGTTGTGGCAGAGGGGGTATCCGGGAATGCCAAAAATAGGCTTGCAGGCCATATATGTGCCTTGGCTAGCACTTTGGGGCTGTGAGCCTACATTAGTGGTAAGTAAGGTTTCTTCCCTTGTCTTCTGTAAGAAATACAAAATGATTTAACTGCAGCAAGTGCTTTCTCATTATCCCCTGACCCTTGCACTGCCTGTGAATCACTCTTGAATGATCTTGTCTTCTGTGTAACAGGAAAAGAGGTTTGTTAAGGCCTGGATTTGACAGGAATACATTTAAAAATGCTTAGCCTCCCCCCTCCCTTTGTTTCTCACACATGTTCCAAATCCTCACCTCTTGTTCTTCATATGAAGAAACCAAACTGGCTGTTCTCTCAGTGAAGATGATGAATCAGGAACATACTGTATTCTCTCTGGCTTGATGGCATGGCTAAAAATGAACTTGTCGATTGTGAGATGATGTTTTATTAGCGAAAGCTCTGTTGCTTTTTCAGCTTAAAACTGATGTCATGCTGGTTCATTTTACGGGGATTGAGGAAATCTCTGGGGAATAGATCCCTATTAATTCATTTTTTGTGTGTGTGTCCTCTCTTGTTATAATATTGCACCTTCAATATTAATTTAATATTAATATTAATAATGGGAAAGGTTGGGAAGAAGAAGCTAGGGTGTGATAGGAGGGGCAACATTTAATAATTTTAAAAAATGACACTATTGCCTGAACTTCACAGGCACACTGTTCAAGTTGCACAGAGCACATTTGTTTAGCCAGGCAATGTAAGGTGAAATCTGTCTGTCCTTTTCTGAAGCCATAATTTCTGTGCCAGAACACTCATCTTCTTTGCTCTTTTGCCAGTTTCTGATAGGAGGGGCACAGAAACATTCAGCTAGAATGTTAAGCTTGCTTAATTGCTTGGCCACAAACATTAAATAAGTGCAGGAGAAAGAGAGAGGAAATTAGAGAGCATACAATCCCCAATACACTAGGAATAATAGCAGAATAGCACATTTTGCTATCACTACCCTCAGAATCAAAAATGGTGCTCACCCTACTGATGTCAATTATACCACTGAATTGAACCCACTTGAGGTTACATGATATCAAGTTGCCTCCAACTTATGGTGACCCTATGGATGAGTGATCTCCAAAATGTTCTGTCCTCAACTGCCCTGCTAAGCTCTTATAAACTTGGTTGGGCTCAAAAATCTGCTACTTTTTCCGTATGCCCTGGACACTAATGTGTGGTGTGTTTGTACAGCTTCTCCATCAAGAGAATAATGTATTACCTTTAAAATGGGAAGAGTTCTGACACAACCTTTCAAAAATGGGATTTTCCTCAATAGATAGGTGATACATTATCCCTGAGCAGATTCAGGGAGATAAAGAGTGGAATGAATGAGAGAGGAAAAAAAAGAGAGAATTGTTTGTAAATCTTACAATAAGTGACAGGATCATTCTGGATAGCAGCAATTTGTGACACAATCATTTTACATTTGTTATGTTGATTACCACTTGTCAATCATTGCCCCACAACCGCCAGAGTAAAGTGACGGACAAATTTGTTTGTTGAAAATAATGGGCCACTTTATTAACATCAAAACAAACTGTGAAGTAACTTGTTTGAACCAGATACTCACCCATACGATGCCCACCAGCAACCTCCACTGGAGGACCAGGTCGGGGAGCATGTTCCAGAGCAGCTACAGGGGGGGCACCATATTCATATGGTTGCAACTGGGGGGCAGGATTGGGCTTGCCCTGTTCCGCCCTCTGCTGGGGTATGGATTCCTCCCCAGTGACCATTAGATTGTCCTCGGGCGGCCCGGGTGGCTGGGCACCTCCAACTGTGCAACCCTTTGCTGGAGGGAAAAAAACAATCTCCTCCAGTTTGAGGTGCTTGGATCCCTCACCTCCCGGGCAGTCTGTCGAGCAGACCTGTGGGTCAAGGGAAGCAAGGTGAGCCCAGCAGCCCTCTCCAATGCAGCTACGTGCAGCGCACTACTAGGGCCTGTGGGACAATTGGCGCTGTCTCTGCCAGCCACTGCCACGGAGAAGGAACCGCAGCCAGGGCACTGCGACACACCAGCCGTGCAGGCTGTGGCACTGGAGCTATCTTCGGCGCCATGACAAGGACCTCCCGTTCACGACCGCTAACAGGCACACCCAAGTGAAAGGAGAAAGTTTCCTTTCTGGTTGGGAACTGAGGACCTGAAAACCTCCAAAGCTCAACAAGCCTCTCGACCGTTAAGGGTAAGTGAGAGGCTCCAATCTCCAAAAGCTCCCAGAAGGGAAAGCAAAAGGGTGCGAAATGGAGGAGCAAGCCCCTTATAAAAGGGATTGCAACTCCTCCCCAAATGCTTGCGCCCATTCACTGTCTCCTTCCTGAGGGGGACGAGGCAAAGCACACACCTCCAGTAGTGTGGAGCAGTTGCCACTAGTGTGCGTCCAATGGAAAAGGAAAAAATTATTTTGACTCAAGACTGCTTGAATACAATTACAATTCTTGGTTTTCAGTCTCTGAATGTAGTCTGTCACTAGCTTTGTTTCAGAGTCTCCAGAAAAGCCCCACCATTGAAACCTCTTGTAAAAATATTTCAAAGTAATATGTTGCAAACGATTTGCCACATTGATCCATTTCTTTCAAGTAATTTGAATAAAACAGCTAAAATGCTAAATCACTTTCAGGATTAACATCTCAGCATAAGAGTGGGTCATATGAAATTCAAGTAGTGGTGTTTCTGTCTTATTTAACAGCCTCATGAGCAGATAGAAGTATATTAATAAAATTTTCAGAGGATTCTAGCCTGGAAAGCATAATGATAATGGGGAAACCAGGAACTTCTCATTTGAAGACAAATTAGAAGTATGGGCAGGAAATGACAAATGGGTTATTATGTCTCATAATGCATGGATTTCATTAGAAATGGAGTTGAATTACTGCACTAAAAGCGATATCTTTTCTCATACTCACTCTGAAAAACCTTTCACGCTAAAGAATTGGCTAAGGGCAAATTTAAACCTCATTGACTTCATTGGAAAGGTTCCAACTTAGTTCAAAAATGATAGGGAGCAAGATAAATTACTAAGATCAAATCACAAAGAAGGGCATTTTGCTATTAGCATAGTGGCCTTTCCTTTGTTGCTTACCTTTTTTTCAAGTTTATTAACAATAGGACTCCAAGTCAGTAAATGTACATGTGAATCACCAGTGCCCATAGTGGATATGCTATTTAGTTCAATGAGTCATCTGAGTACAGTTATGCAGAAATGAGTGTTCTCCTCAAAGGAAACAAAAGTAGGACACCTTGTACTTCTAGGAACTTCATGTGCCCATTGATGTGGACAAATAGCTCTACATCAGGAAAGGTCAGGAAACATCAAAATCTGTGGCTGCTGTCTGGACAGCAGAAGAAAGAACTCTCTACCTCTTACTGGTCAAGAGGAAGGATTTGTTCAGTCCTAGCAGTTCCCTAGTCCAATTTCCTCTATTGGTCTGTAGCAGGGGTACCCAAACTTTTCCTGCCAGGGGCCCGACAATGCCCCCTCAGTCAGCTACGTGGGCCGGTCACGTGGTTCCTCCTGGTGCATGAAATCATGCTGAATTTCCAGGTGTTTCCCCTCCTCCAACACTTCCCTTGGAGGAGAGAACATTGAGGGAGCATTTTTTTTTTGCCCTTTAAAAAAAATTTGCACATTTTCACTGCGTTTTGGCATGAAAATGCACCGATTTCAGCACTTCTGGTGACATTGGAGCACTTCCAGCATCGGTGGCAATCTGGTTCACAGGCCATAGTTTGGGCATCCCTGGTCTATAGACTAACAACAAATTCTTGTGTGGGCAAACAGACCATCCATATAAAAGGAACTGGAATCAGCAAGCCTGCAGGAATTGTAAACTAGGTAGAAGTCCCAAAAACAACAACAGAAAGATGCTGATTGAGTAGAGGGAGATGGAGTGGAATAGCCAGGAAGAGGGTATGACTGGCTACCCAAAACCACCCTGAACAGAAGCACTCCATGCTGCAGCATTTAAAGATGCCTTTATTTTCTATTTTATTCCCACCTGCTTCCAATATGCTTTTTTTTCTTACTTTCATTCTGCTAATTATATCATTTGGTAGCTGACAGAGCATCTTGTTTATCATGCACAGTACCATCTCCACTAAGCAGCTATTGCCTCTTTTTCAGATCCTGACCTGTTCTTGTACCTAATTAAAATTGGTTTGTTAAATCAAGCAACATCAGCAAAATGCCTCAATTTGCATAATTTATCTTGCTAACTGTAGACTTCTTTAATTTTGTTTTCTGAAGTTCAGGAATTTGTTGTCTTTTGTTTTATTTAAAATAAAAAGGTCAGTGTTGTTTTGTTGTGTGTTGTATTTAATAATAACATCAGAATTATCTGGCTGGTTGAGACCAGCCTTTATCTAGTTTGATCTGACATTAGCAGTAGTGATAATTGTGTGCCATTAGGTCAATTCTGATTAATTGTGACCTTTCCAGGGCTTTCTAGGTAGAGAATACATAGGAATGGCTTATCATTCCCTTCCTCTGGGGGTATCCTGGGATTTTACAGCTTGTCCATGACTGCACAGGCTGGCTCTTCTCCCAGGAGTCACAGTGGGAGATCAAACTTCCAACATTTGGCTCTGCAGACAGATACCAAAGCCACGGAGCCACCCAGCACTCATTTATGTAGCCCAATCGCCTTCACTCCTACTGCCACCGCCATGTTTAGCAACGGAAACAGCCATAAATGTGTCCATGGCTGTCGTAAATGCATTTTTACATATTTATGGCTGTTGTAAATGCATTTATGACAGCTGCATATGAGTTTTAAGGCAGCATTTATGGTGGGGGAAAACCCCAATCCAGCCCGCTCAACTGTCCACGGGAGCGTGACTTCAAAAGGTGTCCCATTACTAAAGCTATGGCTTTAGCTTTTCCTACATTCTCTGCAAGTAAACAATGTCTATTATGGAATTTACAGTTTTTATTCCAGGCAAAATGTGGTGTGTTAACCTATTTACATTTAGATTATATAATTTTTCTTTCCTTAGCCCACATGTGCAAGCTCAGCTTTTTAAAATATGTTTTTTTACTGAGCCATATAGTGTACAATAACGGTCAAACAACCACTTTCAAGTCTCCTTGAAACACTTTTAAAACATACTCAACTTTTAACAACAAAAACCCATTTACTCTGGCCAATGTTCATGTGTTTAAAATAATTTCTGCAAGGTAAGGTACATTAGCTGTGATGAGACTGTCAGGAATGCAATGGGCTGTTCCAGCAGATGCTGCTCTATTTACCTTGCCAGCATGCAAGCCTGGGCTGTACATTCAAGTGAAGGATCAAGAGGGTAGGACATTGAGTAGGGCCAAAATAATATGGGTGATCTGGGTAAGCTGCACAGTAAAATAAACTGTGCTTACATAAAACCCATGAAAACCAATCCGCTACCTTAATGTAAATCTACCAAATATTAAGGATCCTTTTACATGCTGCCCTATTAGAGAACTACTCCTTATGCTATGTTTTATTTTTTAAATATTGCTGGGCAAATATATATTTCTGCCTAAATCTGATAAATACATACAAGCACACATGCATGAGAATACATATATATTAGCATGGCTTTAAGGCTTTACAATATCTTTCTCACATTTATGTTAGTGCACCACATAAATAATATTGATCTGGGATGATAAGACGATATTACACCACAATCTATCCTCACACCCTACCTTATATTTGATTCAGTCTTCAGAAGAATTTCAGAAACATTAAAGTTTAGACATGTTTTTTTTATTTCTTAAACTAATTAGGCAGGATATAGATTAAACAAACAAACTGTGGAAAAGACAATAATGCTTAGGAAAGGTTGAAGGCAGCAGGAAAAGAGGAAGATGGGTAGACTCCTTAAAGGGAATCATACACTTGGGTTTACAAGAGCTGAATAAGGCCATTGAAGACAGAATTTTTTGGAGATCACTTGTTCACAAGGGTAATCATAAATTGGAAGTGTCTTCCAAACAGTAGTTTCAGTAGTTCCTAGCTAGAATCAGGGGGTAAACAGAAAGAGCCTCCTTGAAGATTGCGGTATTTTGGCCAACTAATCTTTCTTACACTAGGTCATTGCAAAAGGAACTGCAGAATGAACTCACCAAATGGTGCCTTCATTTTGGCAGTTTCATGTCTGGCCTAAACATGGAGGAAGAAAAATAAACTAGAATCAGGTAGCTAGGAAATGACACTTTCTTGTCCTTTCTTGTCAGATAGGAAAAGGCCCTTGCGTGGTCTTGCTGTTGGGTCTTTTTTAGTCCTACTTCAATATTAAAAGCAAACAGTTTGTAGCCCTATAACTTCATATTTCCAGGTGAAGCTGGCAGAAAGGGTTAAAAAGTGCAATTCCACATACTTCTAACCGCTTCAATC
Organism: Bradypodion pumilum; assembly: GCA_035047305.1. Taxonomy (NCBI): domain Eukaryota; kingdom Metazoa; phylum Chordata; class Lepidosauria; order Squamata; family Chamaeleonidae; genus Bradypodion; species Bradypodion pumilum. The sequence goes on along the minus strand of JAWDJD010000001.1, from coordinate 172,165,842 downwards.
TGCAGTTCTGACCTACATCTAGGGATGCCATATGTCACGGGAATTTAACGGGTTGGAACTGTCTTGCCAGGTTCCATTAAAAACATTGAAAATTCACAGCTTTTTAAAAAAAGACAAAAAAATGCCCCCTTTCCTTGCACTTCTATTGACAAACCAGCAGGTGGCAGGAGCAGCAGCTTAGTGGCCAAGGAAGAGAGTGGGGAAGCGCACCTTTTTCTTGCCTCTATTATTGAAGAGCCAGCAGGCAGGCAGTGTCTGAAGCAGCAGCCGTAGTCATAGCAGAGATCGGATAAACTTTTACACAAATAGAAAGTTAATTTCAAAACAGGAGTTATTGTTTAAGATGCCACAAGGGTTAAATGCATAGAGTCAGCATTCCTAGAGATGAAGGGAACACTATGGATAGGAAGTGAGAAAGACTTCCCTTCCTCTCTAGGAATGCTGATTCTATGCATTTGCAGTCTAAAGGAACACTCCATAGCTTTCTACATATTTTTCTGTTCCAAACTTTTTAAAGCTTTCTTCCAAGAGATCCTCGTGTGGGGTTTGAAGGTGAGTCCAACTGAATGGGGGTGGGGGTGGGGGTGAAGGATAGGGTAGGGGTGACCTCAGGGAGAGGAAGGGTCTTAGAGTTTGTGGTGTCTAGTCATGCCTGCCACATGACCACGGAAACGTCTGCAAAAGTAGACCGCGCTGGCTCTTCGGTTTTGAAACAGAGATGAGCACTGAACCCTAGAGTCCGATACGACTGGCTTTCGAGCAAGGGAGTCCCGGTTTGGAGGGGGGTTAGAATAATGGCATCCCTAGACCTAAATCCAATTTTATCCATTTTAAAAAAGGGACAGGATCTGTCCCTTTCTCAGCTTAGTGGTTTTGTGCATGTTTTGAATTCTTTACACAGCTTGAATTCCTCCCTCTGACTGACTAAAAAGTTAATTTTAAAAGTCTCTTGCCCACAATAGAAATATACACAATTTTTCTATACAGGCTTTACAAATAGAATCATTATAACCCAGGGATTCTCAACCTGCAGCCCTTGGGGCGGATGTGGCCCACAGCACCATTTCATGTGGCCCCCCACTGCCTCCAGCAAACTAGTAACTGCCATGTGGTGTAGGAAGGGCAAAATGGCCATCCAGCACCCAAAGCTGTCTGAGGGAGCGTGACCTGGCCCCCGGCTTAAAAAGGTTGAGAACTCCTGTTGTAATCTGTCAGCTGTTATCTGTCATTATGATGTTTCTAGAGTTTAAAATGAATTTATAGTGACAGGATGCCTCAAGCCTACACCAGTTGAGAAAATATACCCTCTTGTTGGTATCGCTCTTCCTAAGATGAGGAGAGAAGTAGCAGCAGATGCAGAGAGAACTAAGCAAGAGAATGACCCTCAACGTACTATGAATGGATATGAGCCCCAGGTCTGCCGGCTCAGATCCAGGAAGAGCTTTATGGCAAGAACAAACATTCTTGTGTGTTCACAAGGGCAAATTAGAGGATGGAGGAAGGAGCTCCCTGGGCAAGGAACATCATTAAAGGAGGGTATAGCTGAGGAATTTAACCTCCCCTATGTCACTTGGAGGACCTTGAATAGTCCGAGGTTTGGAGTGCCTAAATGTAAGACCAACATGCTCAAGTGGGGGTTGTTGGCGGACAACAACACGCTGTGTGAATGTGGCAAGATACAGAATCCGGATCATTTACTGTTCTGCTGATTGCTGCCATGAGGACTTAAGTCTGGCCAATGACAAAGCCAAGAAAGTGGATTCATTTTGGCAGTCCAGGACACAAAGGAAAATAAATTGAATCTGACCACCTTGGACAGTCCAGGAAGTGTGAACTAAAGCACATTTTTCGAACATGTAACTGATATCAGATTCGTCACACAATCCCAGTCTGAAACGCTGGAGAACCACGGGCAGTAATTGCAGAGGCATATACAGTGTTGAAATCTGGCAAATGGCAGCCATTCTGTCTCTACTCTTTGCTATTATATGCACCTTACAGAAAAACATGGAAGGAAATTATGATGCTTAATTTGCTTGGAAATCAATTCATCACAGTGTTAAAATGAAATTGGAATAGTCCCAATCTGTTTTGACTCTTTTAGTATTCATGGACCCCTTTAAAACATCTACTAGTTATTTGTTTAATATAATCCTATATTGAAAATGGCAGCCAAAGTGCATACTGTATCCATCCAGACGGCTGGGGTGTGTGAAAACCTTTGTGCTCTTTTAAGCGCTTGGGTGTCCGAAGTCAGGGGGAGGAGGGAAAAACACCCCAAGGAACAAAAATATATAACAAAAATGTATAACACTAATATATAATAAATGGAGTATATTTAATAGGTGTAAAAGCAAGTAAAAATGTAAGTCAAGAAATACTGAAGAATACTAAAGAACCGGACGAACAATAACAAACAGTATCATAGAGTAAAACACACAGGTGACCCACGGAACTGGGGAGATAAATGAGCCAATGAAATGTCCGCTGTGGCTCGTAAGTACACGTGGTGAAACCTAATAAAGATGGTGAAACTGTTCGTGGTGGAATAGCCAAAGCTGGATCAACAGTAGGATTTCATCATAATTCGTATCCGAAAGAGTTGGTAATATCGGCCAAATAGGCTGTATAAACGTAAGAGAGTGAAGTAATATGAACGGTTGCTCGAAAGGAGCCAAATCCGAAATCCGTAGAGAGTCTGTAGGTCCGGTTCAAACAGCGTAAAGCAAGTACTGTAAACAGGGCTGAAGATATGTCACTGAACGGGTACGGAGAAGAATAATACAGGTCGAGTAGTACAGGTCAATATTCCTCCGGTAGAGAATATTTCGAGAGTCTTTATCAAGATCTGTAATAACGCGCTGACACACCTCTATGTAATAACTGATGACGGGCTTGCTTTTCTCTACCCTGCTCTGTACAATAGGCATTGCTTTCTTCACATTTTGCAATCAGATGCTCTTTGGGGCCTGTAAACTTTGAAGTTAGCCTTTGCTCTCAAGAGGACTATGCCCTACAAACAGCCAAAGCAGGTTAATTCAGCTCATGCCTCATTTTTTGGCACTTGACATAACATGTAAAAGATCTTTGAGCTTCTTTCTTGCCACAAAAGGCTAGCATGTACCTTAAATGGTTCCCTGGATGGATGGAAGTAAGGCTGAAGGCATAATTGATGTATAAATTGAGTTCACTGCACTCTAGACATACCACTTTCTTGGTTCTGTGCAGCTATTTGCCAAATGAGCACTGTAATGGGACCCCATAATAACCCTGCAAATATTTTAAATTTTAAATTTGATAATGAAAATAAAAAAGAACAGTGATACAAACAGCATAAATTGGATGCCACCAAAAAATGAAATAAAAAATACACTTGCTCATGAGTTCCAGGGATCACCTACAGAAAATAAAGTCACAAGAAGTCTCTCTAATCCACATGCGTAAGGAGCCACATCTCAAGAGAGGTGTATATTTCAAAGCCTTCCTCCTGCACAAGGATCCAAGAATCTGGAAAGGAGTTCCAAAGGCAGACCCTCTGAGGTCCCAAAATTAAAATTAAACAAAAGGTGCAAATACAGCCGATCACTACAGGATCTGCCTACATTGTCCATTCTGTTACCTAATCAAGGTGATAAGGCCTAATTACAGTAAAACCCCTACTTACAAAAAAAGTCCGCTCTGTAGGCTTTTGCTTAAATCGAATTTTTATGTAACTCGAAGCAAACCCATAGGAAAAATTATTTTTTACGTAACTTGAAGCAAACCCATAGGAAAAATGGATTTTTTTAATGTAAATCAAAGCAAACTCATAGGGAGATGAATTTTTACGTATCTTGAAGCAAAACCATAGGAAAAAGTATCTTTATGTAACTTGAAGCAAACCCATAGGAAATCATGTAAATCAGGACATGGTTTTAGCACAAAATCATTATGTAAGTCGAATTTTATGTAACTCGAGGCATTTGTAAGTTGTGGTTTTACTGTACTGCTCATGTTGCTTTTCTTTCTCTTTCTAAACTGAAATGGTACAATCAGAGATTCTTCCTGAGGCCAGTATCATGTTGCAGTGCACAACTGAGGCAGGATATCTGCCTAAACGTTCCTCTCATTCTGAGGAGCTCGCCTTTGTGTATCCTCTCTTGCACTGGTTTTGAGATCAGGGAGGGACTGAATTTGGGGCTTTCTGTATGTAAATAAGCACTCTGTATTACTAAGTTATGACTCTTTAAGGTTTTGAAAACTCAAGGTAAGAGGGAATGAAGGCACACCATCAACTCCACTTTGAGGTGTATGGTACAAAAAAAGAATCATGTTTTGTTTTTAGCATCTGAGGCAGATAACTCCAGATGCAGTTCTCCTTATCTCTGACAACAAATCAACATCTCAAGTAGGGAAAAATTGTTGTTCCTTTGTGCAACCCAGAATTTGTTGCTAAAGTCAGCTGCCACATCCGGCCTAATGGCAGGGCCAGCCCTGTAGAATGCTCTCCCTCTGACAGCCCATCCCTACAGCTTTGGCTGATGCAGAAAGAACCTCCTTTTGATCTGTAATAGATAACAAACATGAAGAGACCAAGCTGTTAGTTATATTCAATAGCTGTGTTTGTCTATGATGCTAAGCAAATAAACCTGCTGTGTTGACAGTTATGCGGAGGAAGCCAAAGAGCAACACTCCCACTGTGGGTCATATTATTGTTGAAGTTTTTCAAATGCAAGAAGACATGGAGCAGAGAGGAACAACCCCCCCCCCCCCCACACACACACACATTCCTGTCATGGTGGGAGAGGGGCATGAAATTGAGCAATATCGGGAAGACCAATATATACAAATCTTGATGTTCTTAGCAATTACTAGAAAAATAAGGATGCACGGTTACAGTTTAGATCAGGGATTCTCAACCTGCAGCCTGTGGGCCAGATGAGGCCCGTGGCACCATTTCATGTGACCACCCTGCCTCCACCACTCCAGGAAGTGCCATGTGGTGGAGGAAGGGCAAAATGGCCATCCGGCCCTCAAAGCTGTCTGAGGGAGCATGACCCAGCCCATGGCTTAAAAAGGTTGAGAATTTCTGGTTTAGATCTATGGAAATCTGTGCCGACATACTAGAATGACAAGCTGTTCCTCTGAACCATGGGACTTAAAGAAGCATCACGTCAGCATTTCAGTCATCAGTTCATGGGCAGGAGGTAAAAGCCTCCATTCTGCAGGCTGGAGCTGGTAGTGAGCAACAGAACAAGAGTTGCTGGAAAGGTAGGGGGAGCGAGAGACAAAAGCAGGTGTGCTTTTTCATAGCCTCCACCACCCAGTTTCTTTTCCCCTCTTTTCCTCTCTGTCACACTCTCTCTTTTTCTGCATGCCACCCTGTCTCTCATTTTAAAAAAGTGGGACATCCCTCATCTTTGTGCTTAAATCCTGAAGACTAGTTGTCAAATAATAATGACTAATCTGCATAATCTATTTTTCCTCACTCAAATCCAATTTAGACAACAGTCAATTAAACATTATAGGCTACAGCCCTAGGAACAATAAGGAAAACACATCAAACTTCAATGCAGCAATAAAGCCAAATGAATGACAAACAAAGCAGACTAAAATAGAGAAATGTAAGCAACAGAGAAGCCAGCATTTGTCTAGGACAGGTGGTGGTGGGAACGTGAAATATATTTGTATAATTGCCAAATGCCAATAACCAGACCCTTGAGAAGTAGCCTAGAGAAGAAAAAGCCTCCTTTTACATTGAGTGTGGCAGAACACTCAAAAGGTCCCGATCAGATTAACATAAAAACAAAGCCTAGCAGTCTCTAAGGTAGAAGTGATTCATTAAGTTATAAATAAATATCTGGCCAGATATCCCGCTTTGGTAATGGAGTAGACCGTGCAGCCAGTGACGCAATGACGAGTGTTGGGTGGCAGTAAATAACCTGACTTCCTAAAGGGGCCAATGGCTATGGGTGGATGAGCCCCTTTAGGTGGGGTGATGGTCCTCTCAGTGGAGGAAGTGCCATTGAAAACCATCATGTTGGGCCCAACGGCAAAATGAGCGGAGGAGGAACTCTGATTCCCGACGGTCACAGAGGCAGAAGAGGCCATGTCAGATGTACTGACTGTGAAGGTGAACCGGTGGCAGTCCATTGAAGTCCCGGAGTTAAATCCTGCATGTCTCATTTCATATGTGCAGCTGCTGCTGCTGATGATAAAGTTATAATGATTTTTTTGCTGGTAACAAAGGGATAAATAAGTTATATGATGATTGTGTCTTTATGGCTTCTCTCTCTCTTTCTTGTGAAATGGTTATTTCTGTAGTTATGCTTTTGTGGCTTCACAAAGTAGTGATAGATCATCAAATGTTCAAATGCTAGCTTGTGCCATGTCTGCTTCTGCTGCCTCATGCACTGCTCTGTATGAGGGGATGATGAGCTACATGGGAAGTGAGTGTGTCAGAAGCCAATGGTATGCAGCTTTCAGATTTTTTAAAAAATAGGTGTGGGATTGTCTACATGAGCTTGACTGGAGCAAGGGTGGAATGGACTTAATTCAGTAACTTAAGGTCAAGTAAAGGTCTGGTTCAGTAATACCTTATACAAAGTCCGCTTCGTACAACATCGAATTCATGCGTCACCTAATTCCTTGAAAAAAGTTGGCTCATACAAAGTCACTGTGACTTTGTATGAGGCATTGTGGTTTTTCCCAGGTTGCATTGTGCCTGGGCAATATAAAAGGCAGGACACATGTGTGCATTGCTCTTGTGGGTTTTGCACGAGGTGAAGAGTGTTTAGGAATGGTTTTGAGTGTGTTTTTGGATTCTTTTGAATTTTTTTGTCAGAATTTTTAGAAGCATTCCTAGGATTTTTGCAGCATTCTTCAGGCTTTTGGACAATCAGGGTTGTTTGACATGTTTTTGTAATGTACTTAGCCTTTTGACAATGATTTCTTAAAGTTCTGTCAGTTTTCTGTCTGTTTCCTTGACTTTGCCCTGAAGTCTGTGCTGTTACAGTACAATGTATCTCTATGGAAATGACGTTGTCCGAGGCATCGCGGCAAGGATTTGGACATTGTATGAAGTATCGCGGCTAGGATTTTGCATGCCTCATACAAAGTCCAAATACGTATAAAGTCCAAACTTGTGGAACCAAGTTTGGACGTTGTATGAGGTATCACTGTATGCTATTTGCTGAGATCCTTGCTCCTTCCTCTACCCCTCCAAGGAGAAGCAGAGGAAGCATTTAATGTTCCAATATAGTGAAGTAGCTAAGGCACCTCCATCACTTAATGATACTGGGAAACTGAAAGCAAAAGGGAAATTTAAAGCCACAAGCTCAGCTTTGGTTCTTTTCCAGCAGTTGCACAGACTGGAGATAAATCAAAATCTTTCCTTCAGCAAAAACAAAAACAAAAAAACAACAACAACAAAAACCACAGTAGCCTCTCTGTTGAGTCTGAGCATTAATTGCAACGAGACAGCAGATCGGAGGGTTAACCAACAAGTCGTTTATTATAGCTCAGTACAGACTACACCCACCAGTGTTGGACTGATTCGGACTGGGGAAAACAGGGACGAGGTAGTTACTTATATACAGACAAAATGGCTTCGAGATTTATGTTGGATTTTCGATTTCAGCATATCTTACCTCAGTGGAATACATACATATCTATTTTTGTAAATATGTTTTCATAAAGATGGTTTCGCTTTGGATTTATGATTTTTGAAAAATTGATCTTTTGAGAGTTGAATAATATTAATAAAAAGGTTTTTGTACTATTTTTTGGAATTATACGTCACGTTACTTTTTGGGCTTGTCCCAGCCACACACAGTTTCACTTTATATGCATTCTTCACACTGTTTGGCCTGATTCTTTTTTTGTCTCTATGTACATAGGGAGCAAAACATATTCTGGAACTTCCCCTGCCCCCTTGAAAGAAAAACTATGCTGTGGAGACTCCTAGGTGCGTTGACCTCCGCGTCAGCTGGGGAAACTTAATTTGAGTTTCCCAGGTAGGGGTGATCTCTGGTGACCGGCTCTGAGACCTGAGGAATATAAGTGTGGGGGGGGGACTCCCCCAGGGAAGGACTACCTTGGGGTGACTCAATTTCAGCCGAGCCCGAAGGGACATTGTGCCCTGCCATGTGGAGACGTGCCTTATCATTCCCTCTCCCCTCCGGGAAACCAGCCGCATAAGGGCGGCCATAGTCGAGTACTCAAGTTCACAGTTGAGCCTGGTCTCTCCCAAATAGTTACTGGCAACCCACTTTTGGTTGACCATGCCGGTGCACCCGACTGGCAGTGTATGCAATACCACACATTGTAGGACAGACAGAACGATCCCGATGTCTTCAAAAGACAACCCCCCTCCCCCCTTCACTATCTGTTTATTACAAGCTAAACTGTCCCAAAGTTTAACCGAACCCAGTGGCGGCAGCCACCTAACCTGAACCCAAAGAGTAAACATGGACGGAAAGGGATTTTTCTATGACACATACACAAAATCACTCATGGCTTGTAATGAAGCCAACAGCAGTGACTTCCAAAAAGTCTGGCTCCACACTGGTCATCTCACTGAATCAGGCAGCCAGCTGTTTCTGGATGAATATTCAATTGTTTCCCCTATCTGTTTTCTGTTTTAAAACCCTTACCACTCACAGAAGGGTATTAGAAATGGGGGAAGACACTAATTGGTGCCAAAAAAGCCCCCGCTTTCTTTTTTGAAAGATACATTTTCAAATTCCTAAGTAAAAATTATAAACATGGCTATAAATATATCCTCTAGTGTACAAGAGTTAAGACACATAGCTATACATATGTTTAGCACCCTGTAGTTACCACATCATGTCACATGTTTTTCACCTCATGGCACTTTTAAAATGCAACCCTTCTTTTCTAAGAAACAAAAAATAAATCTGAACATTGTTGAAAGCCTCCATAATGTTTAATATATCACATGATTTGTATTCTATATACACCTTGTAATTTATTCCCACAGCCATTTTTCCTAACTGAGCAATACAAAAGCATAATCCATGTCTAGACAAATGGCTGATATCAGATACCTGGGATAAACCCTCCATATTCATAATTACATATACAGTGGTACCTTGCATAACTAATGCATCATATAGCAAAAAATTTGCACAATGAAGCATTCGTTATGCAATGGTGATACCCTACATAATGAATTTTTCCCCGTTATGCGGGTCTTTTGGTAACCAGGGTATACCCCCTTAATGGAAACCCCAGTTAACAAACATTTTTTTCATTATGTGGGGTATCTCCCATAGCGAAGCACATAACAAAAAAAACCGCATAGTGAAAAGCTCCATGGAACGGAGTTTTTTCATTATGTCGGATTCTACTGTGTATGAATGGCTGGATTACATGTATATGCAGTGATGCACTGCAGCAGGTTCTGTCAGGTTCTGCAGAACCAGTAGCAGGAAATCCCCCCAGGCCACACCCACTTGGTTGGCCACACCCACCTCCATAGCCTATTATGCAGGATGTTTGGCCACATCCACAGATTTGGCCCCACCCACAGATTTGGCCAGCCCACAGAGTAGGTAGTAAAAATTTTTTGCAGTGCATCACTGTGTATATCTATGCCTGGATGGACAGCAAAACACACACAGCCTGTAGAAATTTGTTTATATAAGCAAAGGCAACCTTTAACCTCAGTTGCTCAATGCACAGCCTTTCCATCCTGAGCAAATCCTATCTGCCCTGCAACCCCTGAATGGCATCTGGCAATAAAAGATAGAATTTTGTGACCTGCTTCCTAGTGATAGTCTTCTGTAGAAAAAAAAATAACAAAAGTTTGGGTGACACTTAGAAGATTAACATGTTTGGACTAATAATTAGTTTAATTTAGTTTATTCAATTTCTATGCCACCCACTCAGCCTACGCCGACTTAATAATATCTGATGAAGCGGCTGCAGTCCATGAAAGCTTATGCCATGTAAAATACACATGTGTTTTACATGAGATTTTTATTCTCACATCACAGCCTCACACAATAGCCTGCCATAAGTTCCTTTATGCAACACTTAAGTGAACATCTTTCCATTTGCTGTCCATTGGCCACTCTCTCTGTCAAAGAAACAACCCCTTTGTTGAGAGGTTTATGCACAGTTTAATATGGCAAGGTTCCTTAATTTTAGATTCTTCACTAGTTAACCATGAGATGGAACAGCTAATTGTCAGAAGCCATTAATTGCCTGGCAACCACTGACCCTCATGTGGCCACTGAGAAAAGAAACTGGCACTATCACATCTCCATGTTGGTGACTTTGGTTTTCCTCCTCATTTTCCAGCACACTGCTCTGCTCTGCTCTTTACACCTTTTGCCCTTTCTACCGTGACCAGACCAGAGCTCACCAGGGAGACCTGAAGAAGGACCAGATGTGAAAGGGGAAAACTGATTAAAATTGTACAGGAACTCAGGATTAACTGAGCGTAAATAAAAATAAAATAAAATAAAAACATTGTGGCACCTTAAAGATTATTTTAGTCCACTTTGTCAGACATAAGAGTGAGATGTCAATCAATCTATCTTTATTACGGCCAGTAGCCAGTTACAATAGCGGCATTGGGTCAAACAGATGATGTCAAATGCAGCCTCCTCAGAACATTCATTGGGATCATAGTCAAAGGTAATAAAAACAAAATATGTAAAATATGCAATTGTAAACCGTTCCAAGGATAAAATAATCGGGGCTAATAGAACAGTTTAGAAATTATAAATGATGATGACATTATTATAAAATGCATAATAAAATGACAATCAGTTGGTTTTTAAAATATCAATTGATACAGTATTTACAGGAACTTATAACACCGGGGTTAAAAATAAATATAATTACAAGGGTAAAATAAAATCATTCTCGAAGGCTTTTGTCCTGTTGCTGGAGCGTGTTCACCCTGGATCTATGTACCTAAATGGTCTGCCAGGCAAATCTGGCTATGGCAGCTGTCAAGTCATTAGATTTATCAGACAGCATATCTCTGAGCATAGTTGTTACTCGGCTCCAACTGGGGGAATGCAGCAAATATATCGCCTCTGAGACTGTAGTAAAATGTTAAGAGTGAGATGTCATGGCATTAATTTATACATATAGGATGGGGATAGTTGGTTGGTTAGTATAAAAGATAAAGTGGCAAATTGGCATGGCTTTATACACCTGGTAATGACTGACGGTTTATTTCTGTCAAGTTTGGTTATGTGAAGTGTGTAAATGGCTAGTAGATGGATTCAAAATAATCATTGTGGCATTACACAGTTGCTAATGAGTTTAACTTTCAGATCTATCATTTAAAATTTACTGACTATGCTGTGAGAAGATTGACAATGGTGCAAGTGATCTAGGGTGCTGCAAGTACCGTACTTCTTTTGCTCTGTGAGGTAGCCTGAAGTTATGGATGAGAATCACTGACCATCCTTCTGAAGTTTGTTCTCTAAAGGTGGTATAGGAAATTGCACCATGAATTTGGTATGGGAAATTACAGCACGCAACAACCTGTTAGTTGTGGCATTTAAAATTTGAATATGTCGCAGAAACTCTTAAATGTTCAAACATCCACTGTCTCTCTCTCTATCTCTCTGGATCTTTGTCTTGTAATATTTCTGTTCCAGAATGGCAACTTTCATCTGTGTATTGCCATTGTTGATGTCTGATTTATGTCCATTAACTCTTTTGCATGGAGACAAATAAAACTGCCCTTAATGGGTTAACTGAATGACAGTTGGTGTCATTTATGGGTTTTGCTGAAAATAAATATAAGCTTTTTGACACAGCACCGTCTATCCTCATTAAGCACTAATAGCTAGATAGAACAATCAGTGGAAGTTTATAGGTTAATTACTACTTCATTTCTTCTAATACAGCTTACACATGAGATTTTAATGAAACTTAATCACAGCTGTTGTTGTTCTGTCATTAAGATTATTTGTGAGCAGGATGCCATATTCAGGCACCATAGATTGACTTAACAAAGTTGACTGGGGAACAAGAAGGAAGAGTGACCAACCCAACTCTTTTTCTCCAGTCCTTCATAAACCAATGGCAAGGCATTCTCACAAGTAGGATCTGCGTTCTTCAGACACTAGGAGTCTGAAAGTAAACAATACTTGCTCTTGGAATGGTGAGTTGTGCCTATGGGTGGTATAAAAAAGATGTGAAGGAATACCAAGATTTTTTAAAAAGTTGAACCAAGCATGAATTTTACTCATACAAAGTAGTAGTGTAGAATAGCAATAGTTGAACAAGATTGCAGGTTTGCAGGAAGGACAACAGATTAATGAAAGATGCAGAAGTAGGTTTTTTCAACATTTTGTAGTGGACATAGATTCAGATTTATAAAGACAAACTTCAGCTATGGTGACCATATGTCCTTTTAATGAAAGAGTCTTATTTTTAAAGACTGCTAGAGGACAGTCCTCCTTTTGAATGGTATTTGGCATTTCAACAGCTGTCCAGTTGAAGTCTCCTTAAAAAATGACAAGACATAAGGAAGGAGATCAGGGACCGCATTAGTTTGCATCTGCAATTGTACCTGCATACCAGATTTAACAAGCTCACACAGTCACCATCTTCACCATTCAAATGAGATATTTTATAATTCTGTGTGGATTAGTAATTTCACTGATGAATTTACACTTTTATGCACTCTTATGTTGATCAATGTCCTCTATTGCCTTTGTACAGTTGATATGCTTCTTCTCTTCCCTCCCTCCCTTTGTGCATATGTGTGTCTGGTGTGTACATTTTCCCTGCCTGATCTGGACTGTCCCAGATGGCCTGGAGCTGTACAGTAACTATCTCTTAGTACTAAGCTACCCTATAGCCTTGTTGTGGAATTAACATGGGAAGGACAGAAAATTATATATATAACCCTGGGCTGGGTAAAGTGTAACTAATGCATTACAATGTGCTGTCTTCATGAAATAGGATACTCAATGGTGCACCCTCTCAGCCTGTTATTTCAAATGACAAAACATTACTGTTTGTTCTAGACTCCAGGTATTCACTTGTTCAAAATGCCAAGGCAATGTCAGGTTTATTGTTTTCTTATTTTATCTTCACTGAATTTGAAATAAAAATATTTCTCTGAGAGGGAGAAAAGAGAACATTGTTTCCCTGTAAATAATTAGAAAAGCACCTTTGTGTGCTTCAGACGCGATAAAAAAAATTAGAAACATGTGGACACTAAATTACATACATCACAAAACACCAATTGATTTAATCTAATTAATATCCTCCTAAGATCATTGTAAAGCCACACGGTTTACTTGATGGATAATGTTTGCACTGGGAGAATTTTGTTAGCAGCTATGTTCATTAAAATACCTGTAATGGCCATCTGTCCAATGGCTTCTCATTCAAGGAGGCTGCTGCCATTCCTAAAACAAAACATGAGAACTACTTTTTATTTGAGTCATCCTTAGAATCCCGAAGTCCAGCTGAGCTAAAATGGACTTCTGGCTTAGCTGGACCAACATGGAGTATGCATAAGGAACTTTTGTTGGGTCCAAAGGTTTCTCTTAGTGGAGGGCAAAAGGTTTGAAAAAGGAGTGACAGATGGGGAACCAGTTGCATTTCCTATAATTTGTGGTACTTTGGACAATCTGAGAATTCCAGCAGTGGCAACCTTTCTGGATGAAACTGTAGGCAAATTTATGTGATGTCTAAAAGCAGACACAGAATGTGGATCTGCATGCAAGACACTCACCCAGTATTGCTTCCAGTACAGGCCCTGGTTCCCCCATATTGAACAAGGAGGTCTGAACTTTCTCCCTATAGACCCCTCTGCTTACTATGGGATGCTGAAGGATCAAAGCAACCACCACTACCCACTGGAGCAACCCCCCCCCCCGGCTCATTTAGAGCAGGATTGCTCATGTTTTTAAAAGTTTTTAACTAGATTTTTAATTGGTGCGGGTGGGAGGTAGTTTTTCAGTGGCTTTTTTAAAAGGAATTTTAAAGGTTTCTATAGTTTAAATGTTGGGGATTTTATGTACGCCACCCAGATTTGCGTGTCAATTGGGGCGGCTATACAAATTGAATAAATAAATGGGCAGGTAAGACTAAGACCTATGTGTTTGTCAATATCCCCTCTTTCACATGAGCAGGCCGAGGGTCATTAGTTATTGCAATAAATCATATCTAACACTTCTAAAAACATGCTCAATTAAAATAGTTCATAACATGCTATCTTGAGTGTCAAAATACAGCCTTTTCCAACCCCAGGTATTGTTAGTTCTCATGGAATTCCTTCCTGTGCAGCCCAGCCTATTCCCTCCCCCCAAAATAATAATAATAAAGCAAAATATGGTGTTCCTATCTTTGTTTTCTCCTAAACCTTTCCCACCTCATCCTTTTTCCTTTATTTATGAGCTCTTCAACCTGCCATTTCTGTTACTCTGTCACTTCCCAATAAACCCTCTTGTGCATGATCTTTCTATTCCCTCGCTTGTCTACCTTTCATCCATTCGTTTGGGGATCACTGACATGCAGCACAATCCTACAGTAACTCCCTGAGGTGGATGAAAAAGTAGTTTTAAATCTTCAGTTGAATCCAGTCTGGCTTCTCATGCATATGTTTTTCATGTTTTATCTTTTTATAGAGAACCGCTCTCTAAATTATCTAACATAGCACAATGATGGGTAAAGTGTAGCCCAACATACTGTCTAAAGGTTACAAAAAAAATGCAGGAGGAAGGCGATATTGGATCACTGAAAACTAAAACATTCCAAGCTTTTGAGATCCAAAATCTCTTCTTCAACACTGCATGATGTCTTGTCAGGTACAACTCTTAGAAATGCATGTAGAACAACAGTAAAAGGCTTTTTGGTTAGAAATTCAAGGATGTACTTGTCACAGTTTCACTGAAAAGAGAAATTAGCTGAATGTCAGCTTTATATCCACTTGAAAACAGAGATGCTTTTCTCAATGAAATGAAAGACAAGGCTTTTCTGAGTAGAATAGTTTTATTTGCTTATCATTTTATCAGAGTGATTATTTCATGGTTATAGAACAGTATCTTTACAAAGAGTAAAGAATGCCTCAAACATGTTCTCAGTTTTATAGAATGCTTAAAAAATTTACTGCATCTATTGGCTTCCTGGATTTGTAATGCAGTGGTACCTCGCTTAAAGAGCATAATGCGTTCCATGGGATTGCTCTTTAAGCGAAACACCATTGTAAGTGACCAATTGTGACTTCTGGTGTGGGGAGGAATTGTGAATCCTGGTTTAGTTGTTAAGCGAGTTTTTGGTTGGTTTTAGTTGTTAAGCGAGGTGACCATTCAGAGAATATTCTGCTCTTTAAGCGAGTTAGTCTCTAAGCGAGGCGCTCTTTATGTGAGGTTTTACTGTGTTTGCCTTCCAGACATCTTTACAACATTTCTATGATTGCTTTCAAGTTTTGCAATTCTAGGAAATTGTAGGAACATGGCTTGGGTGATTCTTATTAATGGTTAGCCGCTGAGTAACTTTTCAAAGTTGTTACTATACTTATTGTTTGCATTTACTGTAGCTGTATGGTTAGATTTAACTATTTAAATGTGTGTATGTCTAATTCTAATTTATGAAGGCTAAAATAAATATTAAAAATATAAAGAAATAGAGTTTGATAGAAACTATATCTTCTTCTTCTTCTTCTGTTAAGTATTTTAGTTTTACAGTGATAAAACATTGTTTCTAATTAGAGATGAGGCTCTTTTACGCATCCCGGCATAGCGTTATTGTGCTGTGAAGCTAGTACATAAAAGATGAGTTAACCTACTGTTTAAAACAAGCCCACTTGATTTACATCAAAAAGTATGTTGTTGTTTTTTTAAAAAATGCTACTATCAAAGAATGAGCAAGATATATCTACTTAGTGACTTAAGCAAAGCTTACTTCATCTTACTCTATAAATTATGCATGCATCTTCCAAGCATCTTAACTGTAATGTCTCGTAAATAACAGAACAGAAATCATTAATAGACTGTTTCTGCATGCTCCATATTTTGAATCTACCCTTTGATCACTTCCTGATTTTCTTATCAGTACTGATTAATAGAAGTTCAACCAATGTGATTTAACTACTGTGTGTTTTCCTTGTTAGAGATGGCAGCAGATCTGCACATCATTAAAAATTCATTTACTCTTGTTTATTGGTGATAAGGATGAAATAAATTATGTTGCCAATTGAACATCTCTCTCTTATCTGTCTTGATTGCTTCCAGGTGAACTCTTCAGGGCTTAATGCTTTAAAGTTTTCATGCAAGCGTGTTTTTTTATGTACACAGGTTTTTTAAAAATAAATAAAGCTTTTAAAATTTAAACCAGCAATTACATTGTTAATTGAAAAAACTAAGTTATGAATAGTAAAGTAAAAGTCTTCCTTGCTCAAAAGCCAGTCATATCCAACTCTAGGGTGTGGTGTTCATCTTTGTTGGCCATTAAAAAGGTCATTGTTCCCACTGGCTTTAAAAAATGCTACCACAAAGGCACAGGTTGTCAAGATGGTCTTTGAGAAGCAGAAGCAACTTTCAGATTGTCTGTAAGGCTCACTTGTGTGTTGAGAAACACTTATTTCTCCAGCAATACATCTGGTACATAGAGATACCTAGGTAAAGGTAAAGGTCTCCCTTGCTAAAAAGCCAGTCGTATCTGACTCTAGGGTGTGGTGCTCATCTCCGTTTACATCCCAACAGCCAGTGCTGTTTGCATCTGCAGATTTTTCCATGGTCAAGTGGCAAGCATGACTAGACACTGGAGTGCACGGAATGCTGTTACCTTTCTGGCTGAAGTGGTACCTATTTATCTACTTGCAATTTCTTGCTTTTGAACTGCTTGGTTGGAGGAGTTGGGACAGAGATGAGAACTCACTCCATCATGCAGCACTCAGGTCTCAAACTGCTGGCCTGCCAACCTTCCGGTCATTAAGCTCATGTCTCAATCACTAAACCGCCATGGCGCCTAAGTTATGAATACATGCTACCAAGTCCAATAAAATGTGTCAAGCACATTTCTGAAAATGTATTGATTGATTATCAAGAGATTGAAAAACAGAGGATAGTGGTTTCTGTTGCTCTTCTGGAGGATTGAGCTTTGTAGTTCATGCCAAGGACAAGCTGACCAAGAGAAGAAGAGGAAACTGCCCATGGTTAATTGGACAGCAGCTAACAGTGGTGCCTTACTGCTCTGAGATCAAAACTTCAAGGCCAAATTGATCCACTCTTTGATGCAGAACTAATTAGGAGCAGTCTCTGCTGAAGAAAGAGAGGATGGCGAAGTTATTCTCTTCTTCCTGAAAGCGTAGGGCAATCTAATGTCACACTGGTGGGTCCTATGGAAGGGTCTGGAAACTGGAACTGTGGGCATGAAAATGAGGGCAGAAATTTGTTAGTTTGTCTAGTAATTGCTTAGCAGAATTCTCTGTTATCTGCTGTTTGTATATGTCTTGAAGCTATGCTAAAGCCATGCCAGGATGTAAGTATTAGCATAGGTTAGCTAGCTTTCTTGTTTTCTACTGGATTGGTTCTCTAATTGATCATGCCTCAGGCTTTTTGATTCCTTTTTGCTTAACCAGTAACTTCTAAACTTAGACTGTATCTGTTAAGACTGTAGTTTGCTCTAACTTTAATATAACATTTTTATAGCTGTTTGATTTGTGTGGACTGAGAGGGTTGGTGGTACTAAAATAAAGGCTTGCCTCAACCATCTACCAGGGGCCTGGGTATCTTAAGGATATTTTGGCATTCCTACCTTACAGGTTGGCATGATAACCTTGGGGAATTGTTGTCAATTCCCTGAAAACACTACTTAGTTGGGGTGGACTAATGGGTTGGATTTTCCCCTGCCATCAACACATTTGGTTCTCCTGGACTTCACCCACATCAGGACAATTCAGGGCAGTGTAGTTAGGTGCTTGAATGAATGAATGAATTTTACACTTATATCCTGCCCCTCTAGGGAACAATACATCCCTACTCAAGGCGGCTAACATCATAAAATCTCTCATACAACAAACAAACTTTTTAAAAAAATTATATCCAAAAAAATCTACACTCCATGAAACTCACAATAATAACTTGCAATCAAAGCCGACCATTATAATGGGCCAAAGTACCATGGTCAAGAAACCTGACCACACAACTAAATAGGAAGGAATATACGCCAGCCCCAATCTAAAAGCCAGGGATTGGCAGGGCATTTGCAAAGGCCTCCTCAAAAAGCAGTGTCTGCAGTTGCTTTTTAAAGGACTGGAGTGAAGAGGTCTGACACAGCTCAAATGGGATGGCATTCCACATCATTGGTGCCACCACCAAGAAGGCCCTTCTCCTCACCCCAGACTTCCTAACCAGTCTCAGGGTTGGCACTTGAAGCTGCACTGACAAAGAGGAGAAAGTGATGCGGGCTACAGACCCGAGGGGAAGACGTTCCGAAGGTGAGAAGGTCCCAACCCATACAGGGCTTTAAAAGTTAGCACTAACACCTTGTACCTTGTCATGAAAAAAAACACACCACAATTTCTGAACTGCCTTTTTCATAAGATTTTGCCCTCCAAATTACTTTGTGCTTTAGCTCATCCAAGATGGAGATTTCAATGCATGGGAGATGCTTTAGACCACATACCAAAGGCATCGGTATGTGTAAACATGTTAGCCTTATGAGTTGGGAGAAATGAAACCTAATGTGTGGTGGACATGTCATGCTGTAAAATCATTGGTTGGAATCTCTTAGGGGAATGGCTGGGAGGCAGACCCTGGGGGAGGAGATTAAAAATTCTGAAGGTGGGGCGAAGACACACTCGTTTGGATCTTAACTGCAATCATGGGCTTGAGAGTAAAGTCCTATCATGACATACCTGATATGGCAAAGAATGTGTAGCCAGTGCAGACCTGCCAAGGCTGGGGAGATACGATCAAATTGTCTCAATCCTGTAATCAGCCTGGCTGCTGCATTCTAGACTTGTTAGTCAACTTATCAGGGACAGGGGAAGCTCCATGTAGAGAGCATTACAGCAGTCACTACATGAGACTACCAGTGAGATGACTACTGCTGTGAGTGACTGCCTGTCCAAAAAGAGATGCAATCGGGCAATTTGGTGTAACTGGAAAAAGGCAGCTTTACATATCACTGTGATATGTGCCTCAAGGGTCAAATGATGGTCGAATATGACCCCTAAATTGCACACCTGATTGTGAGGGGAGAGAGCAATCCCACCCACCCACCCATCATAGGGAGCCAGTCACCTAGATGGGCAGACATTCCCCACAACAACAGTATTTCCATTTTGTCTGGGTTTAGCATCAGCTTTTTAGATCTGGTCCATGCAATAACAGCGCTCTAGGCACCGGTCTGCCTCCACTGCAGAAGATGTAAAGGAGAGATAGAGTTGGGTGTCATCCGCATACTGGTGACACTGCACTCCAAATCCCCGGATGAGCCCACCCAGCAGCTTAACATAAATATTAAATAGCAGAGGGGAGATAATGGACCCCTGGGGAACATCCCACTGCAGGGTCCATGAAGCTGACATAGACTCCCCAAGCTGGACTTTCTGGGAATTACCTCCCAGAATGGAGTGGAACAACTGTAGAACCCCCAACTCAGAAAGTCGACCCAGGAGGATACTGTGATTGATGATATCAAAGGTCACTGAAAGGTCCAGGAGCACCAGATTAGATGAGGCTCAACTATCAGCTTCGTGAAGAAGGTCATCCTGCAGTGTGACCAGGGTAATTTCAGTGCTATGATGAGGGCTGAATCCTGACTGGAACAGATCCAGGCAGTTGGTTTTATCCAGCTGGTCTGCTACCACTCTCTCTATGACCGTACCCTGGAAAGGAATATTGGCCCCAGGTTAAGAACATCTGTGGTCAGATTAGCTTTCTTCAGGAGAGAGCATAGCACAGTCTCTTTCAGACCACAAGGCATAACACCTTCGGTCAGCAAGGTGATGATGCTCCTCAGCCACTCCCCCACCTCCTTTGTCGATTTTATTAATCACAATCGGCAAGGGTCTAAACATGAGGTAGTGGGCTTGCCACGAGCAAGTGCCTTGCCCTCCTCCTCAGAAGATGCAAGCAGAAACTGCTCCCAAGAGACCAGAGTGGAATTCTCACTGGACGTCTCCACCTGAACTATCATGTCAACTGTGGTGTCAAGGTCCTGGCAGATGATCTCAACCTTGGATTTAAAGTGAAGCACAAAAAACCTCACAGTTAAGTTGATGTTGAGGCAGGCCCAGAAGCTTTCCTGCTGTAGTGAGGCTGTGGACAATCTCATAAAGCTCCACCTGTTGATTAGCTGCCTCCATAATACAACAGATATTATACTCCTTCCTAGCCCTCCTGATATGATGTAGCTGTGGCCTGTATGACCAGCCCAAGATTATCATTCGACGGGACCTTCCTCCACTTGCTCTCCAGCCTTCTCCTCCACTGATTCATCACTCTGAGGTCCTCCATGAACCACGGGGAGTGATGAAGTCTGCAGAGGAGAGGGCATTTGGGTGCAATCGTGTCTACTGCCCGGACTGCCTCAGAGTACCATCTGGCAACCTGAGCTTTGATAGGAGCGCTGACCATGTCAGCCATAAACCCATCCAAGGGAGCTTGGAAACCTACTAGATCTAGAAGCCTCTGTGTGTGGACTATCTTAATCAGTCCTGACACTCGAGGGGGAGGGGCTGATGCCATGAGCCCAAATCTCAGCAGGTGGTGATCTGACCAAGAAAGGGTGGAGATAACAATATCTTCCACCCTCAGATCACTGTCTGTGTGCAAACCCATATAGCTGACAAGGTGTCCATAAACTCTGAGGCTGCACTGGCTAACACCTCCTCTGCATGTATTTTAAAGTCTCCCAGCAACAGAGTGTTGGGGGAAGACAGCACCACAGAGGAGATGAAGTCAGACAGCCTCTGGAGGACAGAGGGCACATCATGAGGGGCTCTGTACACTAGCTCTAGCCCCCATCTCTTCGTGGGCCCCACCAACAGATGGAGGGCCTCTCATCCTGGCCTGGAGAAGGAAGAGACCCTGCTGAGATTGACACTCTCCTTGTAAATTACCGCAACCCTGCCGTCAGCTTTGCCCTCAGCTCTGCCCTGAAACTGGACAGCATATCTGGGTGAGCAAATCAGGGACAAGGTGACTCCACCACCACCACCTCTCCCACCCAGGTTTCCATTATGCATTCCAGGTCTGGCTACTCATCTACTAACAAGTCATAGATCAGCTTACCGTGGGCCTCTCTGATCTGGGAAATCTTTACATTAAATTACAGGTACATACAATGATAAGGTTATGATTGTGCTTAGAGTTTCCATATAAAAATCAATGTTTGGAACCTGACTGATCTGAAATCAGATAATTTGAAAATACTTAGCAAAGGATAAATTATGGCTAATGCCCTTTTTGCTCTGTGTTTACCCATTTGATATCTGACTGCCCACTTGCATGTACTGTAATCTTCATACAGCAAAACTGTTGGACAGTGCACACACTTTTCAAGTTAAATTAACTAGCCTACCAAAGTATGACTCATCTTGAATTGATGCCAAAGCTAGGAAAGGTGATACAGCTCTAATATTCCCACAGTTTACCTTCTGTTGTCAGTCTTGGTCAACATAATATTGAAAGTGGTATTGATTTATTCATAGCCTCCTCGAATATTTTTTTAAAACCACAATTGGGTATACTCTGGGCAATGGCCACCTGGTGCCATCTAATCTTTCTAACACTAGGTCAGTCAAAAGGAACTGCAGAATGAACTCACCAAAAGTGGTTTCATTTTGGCAGTTTCCAAGGCATTTTGCTGCCTGAGGCAGAGGAACAATTACTGGCTCTAAACATTTCATTATGCTGTAGAACAGGGGTTCCCAATCTTTTTATGCTGCGGGCCTGAATGCCTCCCCTGGACAGCTGAGCATACCTGTCAAGTTTTGGAATTGGAAATAAGGGCAATTTCCTGGCAAATACGGGATACTTGACAGCTATGCTTATCCTGTGCTGCCCTCCAATGGTGGCAATAGGGCATTGCAGTCTAATTAATAAGGGATGACGGTGGGAAAGAAGGTAAAATAAGGGGTTTTCCCGGCCAATAAGGGATACTTGACAGCTGAGTCCACCTGACCATATAGCCTGGAAGCGGAAGCAGGCACAGTTACGACTGTCATAAATGTGGCCATGTACACATTTACAACAGTCACGGGAATGTTCACACAGGCGTGGGCACATTTTACGGCTGACGTAAATGCGGCCACTTTCACTTCCGGGTGTGGCAGTGGCAGGCCACATGGAATGGTGCCCCAGGTTGTAGATTGGGAACCTATGCTATAGTATCTATGAGACATCTGCCAGGAGGACATGAGGGCATCTGTATCCTCCCTCTCACATTCCCTATTAACTAATACAGTATATGACAAGGTTCTGTAAATCCTACTTGCTGCCACTTGCTAAAAGAGAAGGTAAATAGATAGATAGACAGAGAGACAAATAAATAAATAAATAAATAAATAAATTTCTTAACTGCAAGATATCAGATTTATTTGATTGAATGCTCAATCAATTGATCTGTAGTAGATTTTTCACATTTGTGAGGCTAGTTGTATAAAATGTAGAACTATGGTAACTGCTCTCTTGTTCCATGGACTATTAAAATGGAAAACAATTGGGTTTCTCATGTTTTTGTGAACAATCAGCCTGCCCTTTTTTATTACTGTTTGTGTGATTCGTTTCACAGAAGAAAAAGAACCTAGAGATGCACAACACAAATTACACAAACTGGAATGGCAAAAACCACAACAACACAGAACAATTTAAAATCCTCTCAGTATTGTGCTGGAGAAGAGATCTCTGGGGAAGAAACTTTGATAATTCTTGACAACCTGCCTTGCTTTATCAAGGGATCCTGTCTCAATCATAAGTGAGATATAGGTAAAATTTCTTCATATCTCTGAGCATGCTACCTCTCATGCTGGTGGTGATTATAACCTCTTGACTAGTAGCCATTGGTAAGCATAATCTACCTTAATGTACTTGATTTCTTTTCAACACTGGATATGGTAGAACACTGACATATTACTGTATTATATTTTAGAATGAGAGCACTCATGGATTCCCCACCTACCAAAACATAGTGGCTGGAAGAGCCTGGAAACTGGTATTCCAAAGAGGGACCTATTCCTGGTTCAGCTATAGGACACCTAAAGCTAGCTAAGTTATTAAGCACATGTGGCTGAAAACCTCCCAAGCCCTTCTTTCCCTCTCTGGCAATAAAAAAATTTACAATAATCACAAATAACTTTGACGTGGTTGCCATTTAATTACATGGATAATCTGTTGACTAAAGTGGTGGCTTCACTTTACCCAACCAAGGCATTTTTCATTTAGAAGGGATTCTAAATGGCTTTTCTAGAGTTGATTTACTCATCTATTCATAGAACAGCTGCTTTACATTCTGGATAACAAGATTTGGAAAAGGAGTAGCATTCATTCTTGATACTAGGTTTTGCCATTTCTTGGCTAAATATGTATACATTGCAGAGACAATGGTGGCCGTGAAGTGCGTGTTAATTATTTAAAGAATAAAGGGACCTTTAAGAGTCAAGCGCAGTTTTTTTAAAAAAAAGAAAAAAGAACAGATTTTCTACTGCCTTTAGAATAGTGTTGCTATTATGCCAAGATCAATCTGTTATTTTTTTAAAAGAAGTGCCCAGATTTCCAAGCTATTACAGATAAATATGAATGATGTGGCACTTATATTGAAGGAACATCTTAGTACCAGCAACATCATTGCCGGAGTGCCTTGAGGAATAGTCGTCCTGCCATCCAGCAACTCAGAAAATAATAAAAGAAGATCTTGTTATTTCTGCTTTCTTAAAACATAAGAATATAAAAAGGGCAATGAATGTCTTGCTCCCCTATAAGACACCAAGGGCTACAATGAAAACAGGCATTTATGGATGCCTAACAAAATTCTCACTGGGGAAAAAAATCTAATTATATGGTACGACTTTAGTGCAATAGTTCATGACTGCAGGCATGATGCTTCAGAGTAAATGAAAAGGTTTATTTTAGTCTGCAGTCCTGTAAGGACTTACCTGTGAGTAAATACATACTATTGAACCTTTCCATACTTTTGAGTTAGCATGTACACTACAGGATTGAAGAGTAATGCATCTGATGGTGTATGGAAAGTAGGAAACTAATTCTTTTAGAAGCATCCAAGTATTCCTTGTAATACATAATGTTATTCCCTGTGAGGGATATTCATGACAGATATAGGCATAAGACGTATGTCACATTAGGTTGTCAGATCCTTAGAGACAGTGCAGAGAAAGTTTTTTGAGCAGCACTCCTTTTAACCCCAGCTCATAGATGTTTTTCTGGGAAACATAATAATGCTTTTGGGCATTCTCTTTTTGTTTTAATGACTCCTGCAGGGGCTGGATGCTTCAGCAATTGATGACATGAAGACCCATTGTATCACTTTTTTTTATTATAGTATATTTTATTATAATGTCAATTTTTGAATTATAATTGTCTGAAGTATTCGTTTTCACCTTCTGCTTTCTTGAGTCCAGACAGAAGAACTTATTTAGACTTATCTTAGAAAGGAACTTGCCAGCTTAGCTGGTTGCAGGATGCCACGTTTGAGTGGCTAAATTGTTTGACTAGCATTTGGGACAAAGAATTTCCCATATTTGCAGAGCTAGTGTGTTGTCATTTGGAAGCATTAAAATGTATATTGTGGTTGCAGACATCCGTTTCCCACCAATTGGTCAAAGAATGGAATGTCATTTTATTTACCTGTATGGATTGCCAACCTTTTAAAGTCAGGGGCTGGATCACGCTTCCTCAGATAGTTGAGGAGGCCAGACTGGTGGTCCCCCGCCATTTACGGCTGCCATAAACGCATTTACAACAGCCGTAAATTAGTCCATGGCTGATTCCGGCAGCAGTGGTGGCTGGAGCGAAGACAAGGGCTGGATTATTTGGTGCTGTGTGCCAGATCTGGTCCATGGGCCATAGGTTGCCTACCCCTGAACTTTCAGGATCAAGAGCTGCATATGTGAAGGTTATCTCTTCTGACTTTTAAAGGTGGGGCAAATCCTCACTGGAATTGCCTCTCAAATGCAAAGTACAGGAGGGACAACTTCACTCAGCAGGGCTTCTCCTGCAAAATAACCCCTACATCACTCTAAGGGTGGTTTTACAGCTTGAGCATACAAAACACCCAAAGAGAGACTCCAGATAAGCAGGTTGGCAATCATGATTTCATGCATTCTGTGATGACTTCATACCTTCTCAGACATTCCTTCTTAGCATCAGGAAGACCCATTTCTTCTCAAAATCAACAAACAAATTCTAGCACATAGTGCCACAAAAAATATTACAGCTACACTTGTCAGGATCCTCTTACTTACAAGTAGCACTTTGGCCTCCTCGTAATGGGATCCTGCCTGATACTGCCTGCTCTCCTGGCTAGACAGGTCCAGGCTTTTAAAAGCTTGCCTTCTCACACTTGATCTGGATCTAGGTAGTAAGCAAGGTAGTTCATAGGAAGTCAATTAGTGTAGATAAGGTAGTGCTGTGCCAAGTAAACACTCCAGTCATCTTCGGTTAATTCAAGAGTACTGTATATTGTAATCAAAGTAAGTTACAGAAGAAAGTTCATCAAAAGTTCAGAAAGCATATCAACATAAAGAAAGCTGATTTTTGGGGAAAGCCCAGAGGGGGCCCCTTCTGGCTAAAGCATCTACATGATTGCAGTTCTCCCTTAGCTCCAAGCATTGAGTCAAAGAGAGCCTCTTGGTCCCCACATTCTGGGTTTTATTTCCTCCCTCAGGGTCCACCTCCTTGCCATTCCCCTAAAAGAATCCAGCCAATGATCATACAGCATGACATGTCCATCACACATTAGGCTCCCTTTCTTCCAACCCATGAGGCCAGCATGTTTACCGTATATACTTGAGTATAAGTCAAGTTTTTTACTCCCAAAATGAGGTCCCAAAAGGTGACTCAACTTATACACGGGTCAACAATCAGGAGGGTCCCAAAACCGCACTGGATTCAGTGCAGTTTGGGACCTTAAAATGGGCTTTCAGCTTCAGGAGAGGGGGAAAGGAAACCATTTGTTTGGTGGGCCATTATCACAGGTGGCTACAAGAGGGTGCAAGTTGTGATTTCCCATTTAAAAGCATTGGAAATTAATTTCTTGTATTCTGAAGCTTTAGTGTTTGTTTGTTTCCAATGCATTTCAGTGGGTTTCACTTAGCTTTGTGTCTTTGTTCCTGCTCCATGTGATCAAAATGGAGGGGGAAATCCATTCTTCCTGCTTCCAGGGAGAGCAAGAGGCTAGGCCAGAGCATCACTACCTGCCTCAGTGTAATTGGCCTGCCCACTCATTTTCCCTGCAGCACCACCACTGGTTGGTGATGCAAATACAGTTTATGTTTAAATAATTTTACTGTATTTTCATGGCTTTTTTAAATTATTGAAACTCATTAGCAGCTGCTGCATTTTTCACCTTATACCAATGACATACTCAGGTCAATCTATTTTCCTAGTTTCAGAGGTCCTTATAGGTACCTCGACTTATATTCGGATCGACTTATACTTGAATACATATATGGTACACATTCCAATCCCTTTGGTATGCTCTAAAAGATTCTCCCACAGATGGAAATCTTTATCTTGGATGGAGCTAAGGCCCAGGGTATAAATCATACCCTGACAACACTCAGAAAGAACAGTGAAGCTGAGGAGATAGCAGATTTCACTGTTCTTAGGAATAGAAATCTTGGTAACCCTGTGACTGCAGTTCCAAAGTATTTATTGACTACATTTTTGTCCCACTTTTCCTCTAAAGACATAGCTTTCAAGGCAATTAACAAACATAATTAAAACCAAATTAAAACCATTAAAATAGTCATGATAATGAAAAACAATATAAATTAAAAGAACTGTTTTAAAACCATTTTGGAAAAATGTAAAAGCACTGAAGGTGGGAACCAGCTGCAGCTCCGACCACATCTCAGAAACTGGTTGCACACTTCTGGAATTTTGTAAAAAGCCTGCACAATCCAGTTCAGTTGAGCTCAAACTCTGCTCTGGTATTTGCTTGTTTCTATCTTGTAATTGGTCATTTGAGAAATAGTAGGGCTTTGTCTGCATGTTTGAAGCAAGTAGAATTGCAAGATTTGCACTACTTGGAGAAATGTTGCTGTAAGCGAAGATATATGCTTCTGCCTTAATGTGTGATCTGATCCATTAAAAATGGAATAGCAAGGAAGTTCCTGGAAATGTGTTACTTATGAACTTGGTTTGGTTTTGCTTATTCCATTCATTGTTGGTTTTAAAATCAAAGTTATTACAGCTCTTCAGAAATAAAGATCCAGTTTGCAGATATAAAAGCCACATAACATTTTGTGTTTTAAATTACCATATGCAGAATACTGGATGCTTTTTTTAAATGTCAATACATTCTCTCTTTTTTTAAGGAGAAGAAAGGATATATGCAGCTGCCCAAACCCATTCACAGGGCCTGAGAGTCCTTGTGTTGGCCTTAATATGCTTAAAGAGCTCATGTGTCACAGCAAAGCCCCTTGCTGGAGTGATTAAGTGGCTTGCTGGAAGATCCACCCCTTGCTCCAAAGAGGCTTCCAGAGCTTATGGTTGCTTTTGTCAGATAAGCTTCTAAATGCTTTTTAATAAGATAATAGCTCAGTTGTACACACAGAGCTTATGTGTTATGAACCTTGAAGCTAAAAGTTACCTTCCCTTTCTGCTCCACGGGATTGTTTTATCATTTAAAGAAAAACAGCCTTATCAGAACAATTTCTTTCACTGTGTTTGGAGAGAGGTGTATGTATATGTGTGTATGAAAGAGACTGTGGAGTCATTTTTCACCTGAAAAATATTACTAGTCATGCATGCAGAACAATACTGGGGAAACACTGATTTATTGCCAAGGATTGCTTAAAGCAGGCACTGTACGGCAATGAGGATGTTGCAAGTTAAAAGCACTGTTTGATGTTCTGGTAGAAATGCGAAGCAGCCAGCATAACAGGGCCAAACAACTTTATTAGGCAGTCAGAACATTAGGAGCAATGGCACAGCACTGCTAAATATATACTCAGAAATGGATACATTTGGGCGGGAAACAACAGGAAGAGAAGTGGGGTAACTGGGAGGTCATCGGACTGGAGTGAAGACTGTACAGACTAAATAGTTTAGGCGGGAATGCAGTCCTGCGCTATTTACAGATCAAGAAGAAGGAGACAAAATGGACAATCATACTGATCCCAATTATTTCACAAAACGTTACAGCAATAAATATATTCAAACACAACACACTGTCTCTCTCAAAGATTAGTGATCGTATGTTCTAGTTGGCTTTTCATTCAGCTTTCCTTTGTACTCTGTAGAACGACCTGCCATAGCATGGCTACATCTAGATATTAAAGTGTTGTAACGGGAGGGCCTCTTGCAAGCACCCTGAAGTTTACTCTAACTCAAGCATGCACACCCTAATCACTGAGACAGAGACAAGCTGTTTCCTTTCAGGCTGGAGGGAGGGAAGGGAAGGATCTCAGGACAAAGGATTACCAGCTGTTTTATTACTATATAACTGTAAACCAGGAAATGGGAGTGACTCTTAATGTGATTGGTCAGCATTAGCTCAGTGCATGGCCAGGTTTGGGGTAAACAGGAAACGTGAGGTAATACTCATGAGGTGAGCTCAAGATCACAACTTGCAATAACAGGAAATTAGGTGACCCTCTATTTTAGGGGAGATGAGTCATAGGGCTGATCTTCGGCCAAGTTTTCATGGCCTTGTCTTTGTAAGCTACTTCTACCTTTTTGAAGACAGCCTGGGATTCCTGCACTAAAAGGGACAGGGCTCCTGAATATTTAATAGTTCTGTAGGAATACAGAACCAGGACATCGTAATTTACATCTTTTTAAATTCCTACTCCCACACAGATATTCAAAGCACACAAGCCTTTGGGGAGCTCGCCACCTGATCCTACAATGCTTCTTGCTTTGGAAGATAAAGTTTTAAGAGATGTAGTGTTTCTTTAGCAACATGGACCATAATCCTGCTAAGAGATGTGGAATGTAACTGCAGACATTGGGCTTTTTTGTGTGAAATTCAGCTTGCAGCTTCATAAACTGACACTCACTTTGGTTAAAGCAGTGGGGCTTTCCACTCGAACAAAGAGGAAATATGAACAAAAAAGACCATAATGGGCATGATTTAAAAAAAAAAACAGCAGGATTTTGGCCACGATAGTTGTCTCCCATAGTTTGGTTGCTTCTTTCTCTTTTGTTTCTTTCTTCCAATATATGGCAGGCTTTTTACCAAGATGGAAAGCAGCAAACATCATCTATTCCAAAATGCAACTTTATTTCTTAAGAGGCTTACTGTTGGTATGGTAAGCAATAATATGCATTTGATTATTGAATAAAAAATAAATATAATGGTCATACGCTGATAATACAGTCAAGCCAAGGGTAAGATGGGGAGAGAAATCTGGGTAGGATCATACAGATCCCTGAGAGTCTAATATGTACCATATGTTTGTATGATGTATGACTTCCCTTCATGTTAATACTCATGATGACATACAAAGGGATAAATCCAAAGCATTTATGGATTGTATTTAACCCATAGGGTCCCTGGTTAGTCTTTCATCTAGGAACTGATCAAATGTATACTTTGTTTTACAAAGTTATTTCATATGCTTTCAAGCCATATCCCGCAGCACTCTTTCCTATAGATGACAGCTAATGCATTGCTCACCAAGCTGAAAGTAATAAATGTAAGTGATCTTCTCCCCTCTGGTGAGAAGACAGAAGTATGTAAATAACACAAAGCTATGTACACTTTCTTTTTCCAATGCATAATGATGAGATGAAAGACTTAAAATGTATAATTATTCTTTATTCATCTCATTTCTATTTTAAACTTAACCACAGCTCTCTGTACGGATACTATCTTGGCAATTATGATTGAGTTACTGTATTTTCCCTAATTCGTTATTTTCCATTTTAGTAATTTTCCAGGTTTGTATTTCTGGTGAAATACATTCAGAATATTTATCCTGATGACTCTCTCTCTCTCATTCTCTCACTCTTTCCCCCCTTCTCTACAGTTCTTAAAAGCCTGATGTATTGGGGTGGGGGACCGTATACAAGGCACTAATTCACATTCACCAGCAATCCCATCAGAAACATGCAAATTCAGTAATACCTCATACAAAGTCTGCTTTATACAACATCGGATTCATACAACATCGCCTAATTCCTTGAAAAAAGTTGCCTCATACAAAGTCGTGCGACTATGTATGAGGCATTGGGTTTTTCCCAGGTTGCATTGTGCCTGGGCAGTATAAAAGGCAGGACACATGCATGCATTGCTCTTGTGGGTTTTGCATGAGGTGAAGAGTGTTTAGGAGTGGTCTTGAGCGCGATTTTGGATTTTTTTGAATTTTTTCATCAGAATTTTTAGAAGCATTCCTGGGATTTTTGCAGCATTCTTCAGGTTCTTGGACAATCAGGGTTGTTTGACATGTTTTGTAATGTTTTTAGCCTTTAGACAATGATTTCTTAAAGTTCTGTCAGTTTCCTTGACTTTGCCCTGAAGTCTGTGTTGTTATAGTGCAATGTATCTCTATGGAAACGACATTGTACGAGGCATCACAGCAAGGATTTGGACGTTGTATGAGGCATCGTGGCTAGGATTTTGCATGCCTCATACAAAGTCCAAATCCGTATAAAGTCCAAACTTGTGGAACCAAGTTTGGACGTTGTATGAGGTATTACTGTATTGTTAAGGTGACCCAAGGGCATGACTGTCTTGGACAGCTGGCTGAAACATTCATGATCTGTTTTGGAACATTCATGAAGTCATGATTTCTGTTGTGTCTCATTTAACTTTCAATTTTATATACAGTAAGATAAAATGTGAGGTGAGTGAAGGGAGGGATTAAACTTTAACTGGAGGATGGGCAGAGCTTACATGTATTACCCTTTTAGTCACTGGGGGCTTCTACAACCCAAGAAAAGGTTATGCTTCCAAGCTCTGAAGTAGGGTCCAAGCATAGATGTCACTGGGCTCCTTGTGATAGTTTTTCCATTTTCATTCCCTGACCAGCTTTAGATCATTGACAATTTTCTACTATCAATGACGATGCCTTTCAGAGGGCATTAGTTCATAGTGTCCCCATATGTTAGAAGAGACTTAACAATTTTTGTTCAGATACACAGTCAAGTCTGACCTTTTGTGACCCCATGGACCACCGCACACCAGGCTCCTCTGTCATCCACCATCCTTCAGAGTCTGCCCAGATCTATGCCCACTGCATCAATGATGCTGTCTAGTCATCTCACCTTCTGCTTCCCCCTTCTCCTTTTTCCTTCGATCTTTTCTAGCATGAGGGTCTTCCCCAGTGCATCCTCTCTTCTCATTTGGTGGGCAAAGAACTTGAGCTTCAGCTTCAGTATTTTGTTGTTGTTCAGTCACACAGTCGATTCCGACGCTTTGCAACCCTATGGCCCATTGTCCTCCACCAACCTCCTCAGCCTGCTCAGCTCTGTGCCCATTGTGTCTACAATACCATCTAGCCATCTCATCTTTGGCCACCCCATTCTTCTCTTGCCATCCACCTTTCCCAGCATCAAGGCCTTCTCAAGTGAATCCTCCCTTCTCATTTGATGTCCAAAGTACTTCAGCTTCATCTTTACTATTTGAGCAGTTAGGGTTGATTTCTTCTAAGATTGATCTATTTGCTTTCCTTGCTTTCCAGGGGACTCTCAAAACTCTCCTCCAACACCACATTTCAAAGGCATCTATTCTTCTGTCCTCAGCTTTCCTTATGATCCAAATCTCACAACCATACATTACCACCAGGAATACCATTGCTTTGACTATACGAATTTTTGTTTTCAAGGTGATGTCTCTACTTTTCACTATGTTCCCCAGGTTTCTCATAGCTTGTCTCCCCAGAATCAGTTGTCTTATTATTTCATGGCTGCAGTCACCATCTGCAGTGATCTTAGATCCTAAGAAAGTAAAATCTGTCACTGCTTCTACTTCTTCCCCATCTATTTTCTAGGAACTGATAGGGCCTGTTGCCATTATCTTGGATTTCTTGATATTGAGTCTCAGTATACATGATGGCAATTTTCTTCTACTATCCATTGGTGAGGTGGTGGCAGATTTGGAACAAGAAAAGCAGAAGTTCTCAACCTCTTTGAGCTGGGGGCTGGGTCACACTCCCTCAGACAGCTTCAGGGGGCCAGACAGCCATGTTGCCCCTCCACCTCATGGCACTTCCTGGTGCGGTGGAGGTGGTGATGGGCTACATGAAATGGTGCTGTGGGCCACATTCGGCTCATGGGCCACAGGTTGAGAATCCCTGAAGAAAAGCATAAAAGAAATCATGCATAATTTTCTGCCTTCCTAATTTAAGAATAACATAGACATGGAACAAGTACAAAGCAGATGAACTGGGTTGCAAGATTTTTTTCATTTACTGAAAGCTGAAGTCTGATTTATTCCCTGTCCATAGAATCAGACTCCAGTTCAAAGATCTGAGCATGTAAGATTATTTTTCTCTGGCAGCATAACTGGGATGCAAAAGGCTTGTCTGCCAACTTGTAACAGCATTGGCCTTTATTCTTCTTCATCAGAAATTAGTTCCAGGAAGCACCAGAAACAAAAGATTCGCAGAAGCTGTGATCTAGCATTTCAGAATGGTTCTTTAGGGAAAGAAATCTGTCTGTTGCTGAAGTTCACTTGGCAGCTGCCAAATGTGGAATCAATCACTTTGTTCTAACATATGATATTCCAAGGGTTTCAGTTAAACGAATGAATAATTATAGAGGTTGTTTTCCCCACAACAATCAGCATATTGGTCTCAAGATTCACATTTGGGCAATCAGCCTGAACTTTCTTTTTGTGTCAAATAACTGAAATTGTACAGGGCTGTGTGCCCTGACAGAAATATCATGTTGCTTGAAACATATGGCAGTGAAGATGTTCATTTCACCAGTTTCTTTCTCTCGTTAAAGAAAAAAGATGTTCATTTTCACAGGTAACACTAAACCATGATTTATGTGGACAATAGGCTTGTTCTACTAGTAATAAAACAAACCAATCTATTTCCCCTATTTCTGGTCTGTTTCTCATCTGTCTTCTTTGCCAACTCCTGTTTCAGGATGAGCAACTGAGAAAACAAGTGACAGAAACCAGGGGAAAGTAAGCCATACTTCTGGGTGCAGACATCGCTGCAAGGCAGGCTATGAAGCAAACAACATGGTTTATAACATGCCTCCAAGGTATCCATAGTTTCTAGTTGTAGTCTACAGCTAGTTACCTACTGAGAAACTATATTTTGATTGTGGGAATGGTCTGGATATAAGCCTAGATTCAACAAATCACAAGCATTATGTGCAAAACCAACACAAAGAGAAAAGAAGCATACTCTTTGTGTAAGTATCTTACTAATAATATCCAAAACATCTGCTCAAGATGGCCAGCACTTTTGAAGTGAATGATAAAAGCAGGATACCTTGCCTTGTGCAGGCACAAGTGTTTCTGCTAGTTATAAAGCCATCATTAGATGCCACACTATATGATCAGAGCAGTGTGCTACAATTCACTGCTGATATCAAAGGCTATTTCTTCAGAACATTTACTATAATTCCGATTTGCTCATTTGTCTCAAATCAACATGCTCATTCTTCTCAATTAATTCATCATTTTTCTAGTTGTAAGATGGAGAATGGCCTTACAATGAATGCATAGCATCTCTTTAAACTTTCATAATTCCAACACCTTTCAGAATGAAGTACTATTTACAGTTTTGATTATCCATCCATCCATCCATCCATCCATCCTGTAGAGCATATATTTTTCATAATATTTCCTGTAAATTACCATGGGACATTTACTTGTTTATAATAAATTATAGTGTACTTCTCACATTCAATCCAAAATATTGACCTAATTTTAGGGATGCCATACGTTCCATTTTTATCCATGATTTTCATGGATTCAAGCTGTCCTGTCAGGTTCAAAGAAAAACATGTAAAAATGCTGGTTCCAGGGAAAATTTATAAAAACTTTCATAGGATTCCTTCAAACTGCAAAGGGTTAAATGCATAGAGTCAGCATTCCCAGAGAGGAAGGGAACTCTATGGATAGGAAGTGAGAAAGACAACTCTTCCTTTCCTCTCTAGGAATGATGACTCTATGCATTTAACCATTTGTAGTCTGAAGGAATACTGCGTAGCTTTTTACATATTTTGCTATTCCAGACTTTTTAGAGCTTTCTTCCAAGGGATCCTCGTGTGGGGTATGAAGGTGAGTCCAACTCAATTGGGGGGGGGGAGTGTTGAAGGGTAGGGTAGGGGTGACCTCAGGGAGAGGAAGGGTCTTAGAGTTTGCGGTGTCTAGTCATGCCTGCCACATGACCATGGAAACGTATGCAGAAGCTCTTCAGTTTTGAAACAGAGATGAGCACTGAACCCTAGAGTCGGATACAACTGGCTTTCAAGCAAGCGAGTCCCAGTTTGGGGTGGAGGGGATAGAATTATGGCAACCCTACCTAATTTGAAGATTATGGTGTGACCAAAGTATGTATGTACAGTCAGGAAGAATGTCTTGGTAAACCTAGCAAGTCAGTTTACGGAAATTAAGGCCAGTATACTTTTGCTTAACATTTGCTTGACTCTGCCTGAGGAATGGGAAAGATATCAGCAGCCATGGCAGATTACTGCTAAAGCAGAGTGCTTTTTAAATTTCAGTGGTTAAGACTTTGCATCATCGTGTGTGAATTACAAACATTTCAAATTTAGAAAGGAAACTCTTTAATTAGCAGCAGTCTGTTGCAGCCAATGACATCTTGCCTGTTGCAAGACAGAGTTACACAACATGACAGTGACCTAAATGATTTGCATTTTAAAATGTTTCTCAATACTGTACAATAAAACCCTGTATAACAATTTTAATTCATTCCATTGTTCTGGTTGCTATGCAATTTTGTTGTTGTACGATTTTTCCTATGGAAAAAATCGTACAATGATTTTTTCACTAGGCGGTTTTTCCCATTGAAAATTCATTGTATGATTTTTTCCATTTAAAAAATCATTATTATTTTTTATAAATTTTATTAATTACTTTACAATACATACATCCAACAAAATAACATTACATACAATACATACAACATAACACCCCCACCACCCAATCCACACCCAACCCTATATAAACTAAAAAAAAATAACTACCCTTGTCACTCAATTATTATTTATAAATTTATAAATCCGCCCAAAATTCATATTCTTCTTGTACAGGCTTTATTCCGTCTTTACTTGACATACCATACACTACCCATGGTCTCCAAATTTTCCAGAAAAGGTTACTCTTAACCTCTCCTCTTTCTACTCTCATTTCTGAGAGTAGAAAGGCGGTCACTAGGCGGTTTTTCCCATTGAAAATTCATTGTATGATTTTTTCCATTTAAAAAATCATTATGTGGGGCATCATTTTCTTTAAAATCCTATTCATTATGTGATTTAGTCGCTATTGGGGGCGTTCATTATACAAGTTTCCACTGGATATTGTTTGTTGCAATCTTCAAGAGTGCCTATTTCAAATAAGAAAAAAAGGCTTCTCAAGAAGAAAATGTCCATGGCATAAGTTTTCCAAGCAGCAACATGAAGGTTCCTATGGTTTTCTAAACTCTTGAGTACCAAACTTATTCATTCATTTATTCTGACATTTATTCTATGCTTTGAGATCAGACTCAAGTTAAATAATCTTAATAGCTTTTGACAGACAGTACTTGCATCACTTGTCAAAATCAAATGTATGACACTTGAACAATGACCTCAGAGAGCAGCATAAAACTTGATAACACTCCTTGATAGTTTAAGTCTGTGGTGATCTGTCACAGCTGACACTTATCCCTGAAAGGGTTAATTCCAATATGAAAATAGATAATCTTTTTCTATCATATCAAAGTTCATCCAGGTTTCAAGGTATGTTTCTTTTCCACATCTTACTTTTTCCAAGGAAGCAAAATTATTCAGGCAACACGGCATGCCTGTTTTTCAAGCTTTATTCATCCAGTAGCTACTATGTTCTATAAACATAAAGATTATTCAAAGTAACTGCAAAATAATCAACCAGCTCTTCAGCCAAGCCAGAAAGCAACCTGTAGCAACCTCTCATAGTAATCTAACAGTCAAGCAATTAAGTAAACAACTGAGTTTAAAAAGCTCAAAGAAAGGAGAAAATTGAGAGAGTATTGAAATAAATGGCTTGTAAGGTACTGTATTACTATGTGTTAACATGACGAGCAGGTGACATTTCCTGACCCAGTAAATTACTCATCCATCCAGTGCCTTGTGCTTTCTTAGCACATGCAAATTCCTGTTAATTAAAACAAGGGTTTTTAGCTACCATCACACCAATTTGCTGGACCAATACTTTATAAGAACTGTATTTTTCCTCTCCAGCAAAACCAACAAAGATTTCTGTTATTAAACATTTATAGAGTTAGGTAAGTTGGCAAAAGTCAGTTGCTAACAGTTGAAGGGAAACATAAACAACTGAGAGAAATATTAATATAGGGAGGCAAAAGACAGATACAACATGCTATGCCATATACAGACATCCTGTAGCAGTGGCAGCCACACCTTGGAACAGACAAGGACAACATGGATTTTCCTCCATAAATTCAAACTAGTTTGAATTATTAGGATAATTTTATCTGTATGTCTTCATAATGATCTAGGGCTTTCTCAATGTTTTAGCTTTCTTATCAGTGTTTACGTGTCCACACTCAGGTATTAACTTGCTAGAGAAAATATGCTTTTTCTTAAGCACAATGTACATTTTCAGAGTTGCAGTTTTTAACCCTCACCTTAGTTTTTAAAAACAACATATATATTCAGAATATTAAGCCTTGGAATCATTCTTACTGTGTGAGGAAAAGCAGAGCCATAGCCAGGGAATGGCCAGGGTGGGCTTGTCCCACCCTGAGTTAGCAGTTTGCCCACCCTGGCAAAGCATGGTTTCCCATAGGAATGCATTGAAAAGAGGCTTTGTTGCCCATCCTGAAAAAAATATTTGCCCACCTATATCTAGAATCCTGGCTACGGCCCTGAAGAAAATATCTTTCAACAGCACCCAGAAGATACAATGATAATGTCTGGATATGCTTAAACTAACAGGCAGTCTACAGGTTCTTGGATGGGAAATATAACACTTTCTTTAAAATAAAAATATATTAAGCCCACAATTTATTAAAAACTGCTAGAACAACAGAACAGCAAATAACTCACCCAATAATAATTGGCTTGTAGCAAACAAGCTCAAACCTATAGAAGTGATTTCTGGTAAATTATTAAACACCTTACGCTGTAAGTCAAAGAAACACAAATGTAGGGGACAGTGCACTATTTAAACATGTTGTGACAGAGTGAGGTATGAGAAGAGAAGGAAAGTATAAATTCTTATCTCAATTGACTTTGTTGATACAAGGGGCCATAGAGTGCAAGAGCCTGTGTGTATTTCTCAAACTGCATTTTTGTATGAATTTCTCTGTAAGGGCAATATTCTATAACAGTGATGGCGAACCTTGGCGCTTCAGCTGTTCTTGAACTTCAATTCCCAGAACCCTTGATCATAAGGAGTGCTGACTTGGGCTTCTGGTAATTGAAGTCCAAGAACACCTGGAGTACCAAGGTTCACCATCACTGTTCTATAATTTCCATACATCTATTGAAAACTTTTCTATCCCCTTATGAGTGAAACTTCAACCAAATTAACATCTGAACATTATTTGATATTTGTGATGTAATTCCCTATAATGTAACACTTTTTACCATAAGGTCTCCACTTACTAAACCGCTGCATCAAAAAGAAAGGCAATACACAACATGTCTGAAGATCTTTCCTTATAGGGAAAACCCCTCTCCCCTTATCTAGAATGATTAAAAGGCAGTAATAAGAGGAAGAGATGGTAATTTTGCAAAATTTGTACAGTACAAAAATGAATATTTGGGGAAAGCAGAAGCTGGAAGCAATGAGAAATGCTTCTCCTGGAGATGTTCTTGTCAGGAGCGAAGTTTGGTGTTTTGGAAGCCCAGAGGGCTATGTCTACTGCTTATCAAGGCAGCTGACAGCATTCTTGAATCAA
Organism: Bradypodion pumilum; assembly: GCA_035047305.1. Taxonomy (NCBI): domain Eukaryota; kingdom Metazoa; phylum Chordata; class Lepidosauria; order Squamata; family Chamaeleonidae; genus Bradypodion; species Bradypodion pumilum. The sequence continues at coordinate 172,127,633 of JAWDJD010000001.1, read as the reverse complement.
TTAAAGCTTTTCTCAACTTTCTTTTCTGTAATGAACATTCTTAAAGTTAGCAACAGATTGACAGATGTTTGTTTTGACCAGCTGCTGAGAACACAGTAGCAGATGTGTGTAGCCAGATAAAAAGCAACTATGTGAATAGAGGAATGAAATATGAGCAATCTGAATAATTGGTTAGACATTTCTTTCTCACCAGTAGGTTGCTTATTTCTGCATTCCTAATAAATGCAAAATGAATAATAAATGTTTCTTCTTTTTTTTTGCCTATTCAAACCAAGTTTACATAGACATATATTCATTTAGATGGCTTTTTGGGCCAAGAATACATGCCTAGGGTTGTGTCCTAACAATCTGACCTCATGCATGTTTACCTAGTACTGATCCTATAAGAGTTCACTTAAGTTATTCTGACATAAGCATGGAAAGAATTTCAACTTCATACCTAGTTTCATAGATTTAAAAACATTTGTGTGGAGCTAATTGGGTTTTAATTTAGATATCAAGTCAAAAGTAGCAGTAGGCTTCAGTTACTTAATCATCCTCTTCCCCTGAAACTCAACACATATCCTACCATATTAGTGTCTATAAACACAATCTACTTCTTTTTAATTAAATGGCATCTTCCTGCACTGAGGTAATATAATTTCCACCAGATATACATTGATAATTTATTGTCCAAAATAGCTAAAAATATTTTTAAAAACCAATGTGCAATTCAGCCCTCATTACATACTTGTAAAAGCCGTGATGCTTAAATAATCATGCAGCTGTCTTAATAGACAAGTACATGTAGAATTAGTCCAGCTTTGTTGCATGAAATATTTTCCAGAAATGTAAGATTCACAGCAGTGATAAGCCCCATAGCAACAGCAGAAATAGCATAATAATAATAATATGGATTTTTAATAATTTATACTCCTCCTCTCCCCCTCCTTCCAACTTTTTCCCTAGAGGAGCATATACTGTAGCTAAGCTCTGAGCTAAGCTCCCAGCAACATGTGGAAAATAAACTGAACACAGTTTATCTGGAAGGATCATAAATCATAAACCTTGAGAATTGTAAAGCTGGAAGGGTCATCAGAGGTCACTGAGTTTAACTCACTTTTGTTTCCTCAGACTTAACAAAGCATCAGAAATAGGAGGTATATTAACCTCCTGCTAGAGGTGGGCTAAAGGGATTACGATGGCTTAGTGGTTAAGACGGTGAACTTGATGACTGAAAGATCAGCAGGTCAGCAGTTTGAGACCCGAGTACTGTATGACGGAGTGAGCTCTAGTCTCTGCCCCAGTTCCTGCCAACCTAGCAGTTTGAAAGCAAGAAATTGCAAGTAGATAAATAGGTACCTCTTTGGTGGGAAGGTAAACAGTGTTCCATGCACTCCAATGTCTAGTCATGCCTGCAACATGTCCATGAAAACATCTGCAAATGCAGACAGTGCTGGTTCTTTGGCTGTAAACAGATGAGCATTGAAACCCTAGAGTCAGAAACAACTGGCTTTCGAACAAGGGCAACCTTTATCTTTACCTTTACCTTTACCTTTACCTAGAGTGTGCTAAGTAGGATGGAATCAATTTATTTAATTTGATTTAAATAATGACTTAAATCACAATGCCATCCCATCTTCCCTGTTGCTGCTGAATGGCCCAGCTGCCCACCCTGTTAGCCAGAGTGAGATATATTTTTTTTGTTGCTCCAGGGGCCCAAATTCCCTGATTGGCATATTGAACAAAAGTGCTTCAGATGAAATTTGTGGATCCCATTCTGTTTCTGTCAGGGCATAGACAAGGGATGGGTCATTTTAAATAGTTCACCATTTGTCAGATAGTCCTAGGAGAGGAATGGTAGTGGTGAGCTCCATGGGAGGGGCCCACTGGGCAATTAGGTCCTCTGCTTAAGTACAACAGATTATGGGGTTCAAGGATGACCTTCTGAGAGAGCCTCAGCCTATGACCAACCTCAAATCATGGGACTTAGGTGGGAAAAGGGCACCTGAATGTCTCCCCAGTTGAGATGGTGATGCTGGCAAGATACACCTAGGGACCCCTATTCTGGCCTGGAGAGGGACCTAAATAGTCCATCTGCTCCTGTTCCCAGGTTCATAGTCTACCTTAGATCCCACTGCAGGTTAGGGTGAGTTAGAAGAGTTAACAAACTTGTGGCCCAGACTGAAACTCATACCTTGTGTCTCCACTTTTTATTTACTAGCTGGGGGAGGCAATATGTAATCTTCCTTGGTATAACCTTAATACATATTTTCAGGGTACATATTTATCAGTCTCTTTGCCCAGACTGATCCCCTCCATGAGTACTCCATTCACTGACATTTCCAGTGACGGAAAGTGTGTACTTTCAGAGAGTGAGATAAGGACTAGACCAGGAGTTCTCAACCTTTTAAAGCCGGGGGCCGGGTCATGCTCCCTCAGACAGCTTTGGGGGATAGATGGCCATTTTGCCCTTCCTCCACCACATGGCACTTCCTGGTGTGGTGGAGGTGGGGAGGCACATGAAATGGTGTCATGGGCTGCATCCGCCCCACGGGTCACAGGTTGAGAATCCCTAAACTAGACATTATTTTCATAGAAAAGTATAACAATAATAGCTAGGATTGCTATTCTAAAGGAACATAAGAACATAAGAACAGCCTTGCTGGAACAGGCCACAGCCCATCCAGTCCAGCATTCTGTCTCACACAGTGGCTCACCATTTCCTTCAGGGTATTCCCAAGCAGATGCCTTCACCTGCTTAGGATTCCCTGGAAATGATATTGAGAGATATCCTGCCTATCTCTCCAACCCGGAGGTTGTCCTTAAGTATCCATAATTATAGCCATTGATACTCTTCTCCTCCATGAACTTGTCTAATCCTTTCTTAAAGCTGTCAAGACTGACAGCTGTCACCACTTCTTCTGGCAGGGAGTTCCATAGACCAGTAATCCTCTGGGTGAAAAAGTACTTTCTCTTATTTGTTTGAGAACTAGTACCCAAAAGTTTCATGGAGTGTCCCCTAGTTCTAGTATTATGCGATAGGGAAAACAGTTTTTCCTTATCTACTTTGTCCACACCGTGCATGATTTTATAAACTTCAATCAGGTCACCTCTTAGACGTCGTCGTTCAAGAGTGAAGAGGCCCAACCGTTGCAGCCTCAGATGGTAAGGAAGGTGTTCCAGTCCCCTAATCATTCTGGTTGCCCTCCTCTGCACTTTTTCCAGCTCCATAATATCCTTCTGGAGGTATGGCGACCAGAACTGTACACAGTATTCCAGATGGGGCCTCACCATAGATTTATAAAGAGGCAAAATGACACTTGCTGACTTATTTTCTATACCCTTCCTAATGATCCCTAGCATTGAGTTTGCTTTTTTCACTGCTGAGGCACACTGGGTTGACACCTTCATTGAGTTGTCCACCAGGACACCAAGGTCCCTTTCCTGGTTTGTCTCAGAGAGTTCAGACCCCATCAGTTTATAAATGTAATTGGGGTTCTTTGCCCCAACATGCATCACTCTGCACTTACTAATGTTGAAACTCATTTGCCACTGTTTTGCCCACTCCCCCAGTGTCGAGAGATCCCTCTGGAGCTCCTCACAATCTCTCACAGTTTTCACTACCCTGTATAATTTAGTGTCGTCAGCAAATTTGGCTACCTTGCTTTTTACTCCTACCTCTAGATCATTTATGAAGAGGTTGAAAAGCAGGGGTCCCAGTACTGAACCTTGGGGAACCCCACTCTTTACTTCCCTCCACTTGGAGAAGTGTCCATTTAGTGGTACCCTCTGTTTCCTGTCCCTTAGCCAGTTGCTGATCCAGGACAAGACCTGTCCCTTTATTCCATGACTGGTAAGTTTATTCAAGAGCCTTTGGTGTGGGACCTTGTCAAAAGCCTTCTGAAAGTCCAGATAAACAATGTCAACTGGATCCCCCTTATCCACATGCTTGTTGACACTCTCAAAAAATTCCAACAGATTAGTGAGGCATGATTTGCCTTTGCAAAAGCCATGTTGGCTCTCCTTTAGCAGCGCCTTCTCTTCTATGTGCCTATTAATTCTATCTTTTAGGATGGTTTCCATCAATTTACCTGGGACACATGTCAAACTGACAGGTCGGTAATTTCCTGGATCACCCCTGGATCCTTTTTTGAAAATTGGTGTTACATTCGCTACCTTCCAGTCATCAGGCACAAAGCCTGATTTGAGGGAAAGATTATATATTTTGGCTAGGAGATCAGCAATTTCATCTTTAAGTTCCCTGAGAACTCGTGGATGGATGCCATCTGGTCCTGGTGATTTGTTAGTGTTTAGTTTAACAAGACATGCAAGGACCTCCTCCCTGGTTATTTCTATCTGGCTTAATTCTTCGGTTTCCCTCCCTACGAAGATAGGCTCTGTTTTGGGCATGTGGCCTCTGTCTTCTTCAGTGAATACTGAAGCAAAGAATTCATTGAGTCTCTCTGCAATCTCTGTTTCCTCTTTAATAACCCCTTGCCTTCCATTGTCATCTAATGGTCCAATGGCCTTCCTAGTTGGGTTCTTACTTCTAATGTACTTAAAGAAGTCTTTGTTATTTCTCTGAGTATTTTTAGCTATACGCTCCTCAAAGTCTTGCTTTGCTTTCCTGATTGTTGCCTTGCATTTGTTCTGCCAGAATTTATGTTTCTGCCTGCTGTCCTCATTCGGACAAGCCTTCCATCTTCTAAATGAGCTTTTCTTGCTCTTGATCACTTCCCGAACAGCTCCTGTAAGCCACATCGGAGTACTCTTGGACCTGGCAGTGCCCTTTTTCCTTTTGGGTATGCATTCCAATTGGGCCTCTGTTATTGTTTTTGTAAACAGCCTCCATGCCTCTTGAAGTGTTTGGACTCTCTCAATTTTCCCTTTCAGCTTCTTTTTTACTAGTTTCCTCAACTTTGGGAAATTTCCTTTTTGAAAATTTAAGGTCTCTGTGTTAGATTTTATCAGTGACTTGCGGTCTATGATCAAGTTAAACATAATTGAGTTGTGGTCACTGTTCCCTATTGGATCAGTCACATTAACATCTTGCACCAGATCCTGAGTATTACTCAGGATCAAGTCAAGGATTCTTGTACCTCTAGTTGGGTCTTCAACCATCTGTCCCAGGGAACAATCATTTAGCATATCTAGGAACTTTATCTCTTTATCATGTGCTGAACAACAGTTCACCCAGTCTATGTGAGGGTAATTGAAGTCCCCCATTATAACCAGGCTTCCCTTCTTGGATGCCTCCTTTACAACATTCTCCAACTGGCTGTCTCCCTCAAGAGTTTGGGTCGGAGGCCGATAGTATATGCCTACTGTTAGACCATCCTTGTGGCCTGGTACTCTTACCCACAGAGCTTCTAATGGTGACTCCAAATCACCTAGATATTCCAATTCATACGATTTTATCACTTCTTTGACATACAAGGCTACACCACCTCCCGTTTGCCCCTTCCTATCCTTCCTGTACAGTTTGTAGCCTGGGATAACTGTATCCCATTCGTTATCCGTCCACCAGGTTTCAGTGATACCAATAATATCAATATTCTTATCTATTGCTAAGTATTCCAGCTCCCCTATTTTGTTCCGGAGGCTTCTGGCATTTGTATACAAGCATTTATATATGCTTCTCTGACACAGTCTTTTGTGTCCAGTTGCATTGTTAGACTGCCTCTTGCATCCTTCTGCTAGAATGCTAGTGACTAGCTCCTCGCTCTGCTCAGTAATTTTTGCATCCTCCTCACTACCCAAGTACACACTTTCCTGAACCGGATGCTGCCCAGCTCCTGTCGGCTTTCCCCCAGTTATCAGTTTAAAAGCTGCTCTGCAGCCTTTTTGATGTTGAGTGCCAGCAATCTGGTCCCATCATGGTTCAAATGCAACCCATCCCTCCTGAACAGATTTGGCTTGTCCCAAAATGTTCTCCAGTTCCTGACAAATCTGAAACCCTCCTCTCGACACCACCGCCTCATCCACGCATTGAGGCTTCTGAGCTCTGCCTGCCTGGTAGGTCCTGCGCGAGGGACAGGCAGCACTTCTGAAAATGCTACCTTGGAAGTCCGGAACTTCAATCTTCTTCCTAACAACCTGAATTTGGCTTCCAGGACAGACCGCTTGGCCTTCCCAACATCATTGGTACCAATGTGTACCATGACAACTGGCTCGTTCCCAGTTCTCTCTAACAATCTATCTAGATTTCTTGTGATGTCTGCAACTTTTGCACCTGGCAGGCAAGTCACCATACGGTTATCATGTGCATCACAAATCCATTTCTCTGTATTTCTAATTATTGAATCGCCTAGTACAAGGAGCCTTTCTCCTGCAATCTGTTCATCTACATGCACCTCATCAACCATATTAAGGGAGAGAACCTCAGTTTGTTCCTGTTGTTCATCTTCCTGGATTTCATCAAGTGTGATGAAGGAGAGATCATCAGGTGGAACCAGTTGTTCCTCTGTGTGTTCCTCATCAGGTGTGATGAGGGAAAGAGCCTCAAATTTATTCTGTAATTTCAGACTCTCAGAGTGATCCCCTACTCTTCTCCTCCTTTGAGTCACATTCCTCCAACCATCTCCCTCCTGAGTTAGTGAAGGGCCTTCTCCCTCAGAACTGTGCCCTGTCTCTTCTTTGTCCAGCATAGTCTGCTCCGCTCTGTCCAAGAACAGCTCAAGCTCTTTAATTTGTTGATGGTTAGATATGCGGTCCTCTAGCTGCTGGACCTTCTCTTCTAGTAGTGCAACCAGCTTGCACTTGCTGCAAGTGTAGTTCTCCATAAGCTTTGGCAAGAACACAAACATGGCACAAGTATTGCAGGTAACTACAATGGTTCCCTCAGAATCCATTTTAACAAGTGCAGTATTCTGGGCCTCAAAAATGTACACGTTTACTACCTTTCTACCTAGTAAGATTATATTCTTCTTTTGTTACTAGTTTGCAATCTCGCGCACCGTTAGGCGTGCGGGCCTCTAAAGCAGCTCTACTCCAACTGCAAAACTTACCAGTGCTCACTTCCTTTGTTTGGCTCTCCTCAGCAGTAGCTCTGCTTAAGAGCACATGCAGAGTCAAAAGGGCTGACCCTGAAAGAGCTCAGAGCTTTTAAAGGCTAGTGTGGCTCCGCCCCTATGAGTCACAGTTCAGGGAAGGGCCTGGTGTGGCTCTGCCCCCCTGCTTCTGGAAGCTTCAAACTGCTTCCTCTGTTTGAACAGAGGTGGCTCTCAGCAGTTTAAATTATCAATTTAAATTAGTGGAGGCCTCTAAAGCAGCTCTACTCCAACTGCAAAACTTACCAGTGCTCACTTCCTTTGTTTGGCTCTCCTCAGCAGCAGGTCTGCTTAAGAGCACATGCAGAGTCAAAAGGAAGATACGTCAGTTGCTGGATTGTTGTATTCTGGATTTTTTTAAAAAAGAAACCTAAAACAAATATTTTAAGCTGAAACTGCATGAGAGGCTCCTTCTCTACGTTCAGAAGCAGAACTTCCTGAGGTGGCAAAATATGTCTCTTTCTCCCAATAGAAGATGTTTTCATTCCAGTATTAGCTTGCTTTGATTTGTGGTCAGTAAACATAGGTTTGCTTGGTGGTTTTCCTTTGAAAGTTAGATGGTTGAGGCACACAGCTAGGAGGGAATTACTCTGTTAGAGAACTGAATTGCTGTCAGGCTTTAAATGCAAGTTGTGCATTTTGTTTAGTTAGAGCATACATGTCAAGTTTCGGGAAATTTCTGTCAAACCCCCATATTTTACACTCTTTCCCGCCATCATCCTGTATTAGTTAGACTGTAATTAGACTGGAGTTAGATTGGAGGCCAGCGCAGGATAAGCATAGCTGTCCAGTTTCCTGTTTTGGCCAGGAAATTTCCCTTTTTTGACAGATATTTCCCGAAACTTGACAGGTATGAGTTAGAGTTGCAGCTGCTTTTAAAGAAACGGAAGCTTGCAAATATACTGATAACAAGCTGTGATTTTTCAGCCTTTGAATGAGAACTGCAACTAATTCAGAGACATTGTTGCATGCAAAAGTCATCTTTATAGTGCATACAGCCTCTAGGGCTGATGATTTCATTATCTATAATTGTTCCAGAGTGCTACAAACCCTCACCTGCCATTCTGGACAAATCTATATTTCACACAATTTAGCACATTGCTTCTCAACCTTTGGTTTTTGGACTCCAATTCCCAGAAGCCTAAGTCAGTACTTAGGCTGATCAGTGTTTTGGGGAATTGATTTAGGCTTCTGGGAATTGAAGTCCAAAAACCAAAGGTTGAGAAGCACTGAGCAGGTAGAGCATAGTGGCATATGTACCTTTATCCTATCCCATTGCTTCTAAACCTCAGAACAAAATTCCACATGGAGAGGAAAAAAATTGTTCATATGGACCTTCAAGGGCTGTAAATAGCAGAGAGCCATTTTATAATCCTTTCTAGTGTTAGGGATAAGTCGTTTCCTCAAATGTCCAGATCGATTAATCCAAAAGGGCATTTGCTGAGCTGTCACAGTTTAAGCACTGTTTAAAACTAGAAAGGGAACATTCAAATGTATTCAAACTGAAGGCCAGAGTAAAGTATAAATCCAGATAAAAATGATGCTTCATAGTGAAAATTCATGTCATATCCTGACTAAATAATGAGTTTCTTATAAGAATGCATTTGTTGACTCAGAGATCATAATATTCTCACAGTGAAAGCTAATCTGGGAGCAGTTTTTTTCTAAAAGCAAGAATAGAAATGGGAAAAGTGCAGACAATTTTTGATTGGAAAACATTTACTAAGGACTGGGGAAATATCCAAACTAATGAAATCAACAAACTCGTTAGAACAGGGGTGGGGGAATAGCATGATTATTTAAAGACTACCTACATGGGCATATACCCCGCTGTTTGGGGTGGTGTTGGGATGAGTTTCAGTGGATTAATCCAATCCGGTCTATACTGCAATCAGACAAACCTCCCCATCATGCCCCATTTTGAGACTCCATCAGGAGTTATACTAAACTGTCCTCCCTGGTTGTATTTCTTTTTAGTGTATATACATACTGGGGATGAACAAAATAGAGTTGTCCTACATTATAGTTTATCAGAGATCAGTTGTAATGCAGCTTTTACCCTCATGCCTGCTACTGATGGGACTCAGGGGTAAAAGCCAAACATCACTTTACAGCTGAAGGGGAGAGGGACCTTCTTCTTTACAACTGATGGGACCTTCTTTACAACTGAGGGACCTTCTTCTTTACAACTCATCCTCTCTATTCCTATCCCCTACCCCACCCCGTTTGGTATCTGATCAGTGGTAAAGGGGAAATTACTTCTTTGCACTTGATGGAGAAACCCCATCAACTCCAAAGCTACTTCTATGGGGCTGCTGGGGCTGCTGGAACCCCAATTGGAGAAGCAAAAATGCTGTTTGGATGTGGGAATTGTGCAAAACAGCATTTTGCTCATTCCTCCATGTAACAGACCTGTTACTCATGAGTAGGACCTTGACCAGCACATTAGTGTGACTGCACCTGAATTGATGCCCCTCCCAGCTAAGCATTCCAGGATTTTCGCTTGCCTTCTCATGTGTCCTGACCAAACTCCAGGCTGTAAGTAAAGTAGTGCATAGGAGATTAATCATTTTAAAATTTAAAAAGTTTCCTCTCCAGGAATGCAGCAAGGCACATCAGGCACAGGCCTTGGCCATGGCTCCAGCCGAAATCCTCCTCTGTCTCAGTTCAGCAACATGAGGCAGAGAGTCTCTGTCTCACCACAGGCCTAACTCTAGCCCTATCTTCACCTATCTCAAAATAAAAAAAATCACACTTATGCTCCCAAAATGAATCTGTTTCATTTGCCAAAATGATTTAATTTAAAAAAACTTTTCTTCAAAAAGGTCATTCATCAACAAAGAATCTTCCAATCTTCTCACACCCAGTCTTCAATCAGGAATTTGTAATCTGTCTATCTTCTTCTCCAAGTCGTCTTCTCAGCCTTCTTGGACAAAGCCCTGGCACCTGGGCACTCTTTGCCTCAGCATACTCTCATTGGACTATTCCTCTGGCCAGACTCTTGGATTGCAGGAGATCCTATAGACTTACAAAGTTCTAAAAACCCTTGTCTCTCAACACCATAATCTTGATTTCAGCAGGAGCCCTTGTCCGACAGCTCCTCAATATGACTCTTCGGGGCTAAAACTCAGCCATGAGGGGCAGAACCGCCCCAAACCAGCAAGCTTGAACCTGCTAGGGAGCTAGCAAGATTTTATTTCATTTATTTGTTTTAGTAGCTTGTGTTTTATGAAGTGTAGGTTAATTTAAGATCTGTATCCAGTATTGTGTTTCCTTCAATAAATCTTCAAAAGCCAGTCGTATTTTGCCTGCCTTTGTAAAGAAGGAGAAGGAAACCTAACATAGCAGAAGTGGCTCCAATTGTCCTCATCACTTCAACACCGGAAGCCTTCCAGAAGTCGGTGAGAGGGATTGCTCTGTCTGTTAAGGGGAGGAGGAGTCGCAAATCATAAGCTGTGTGTCATAGACCTCAGCATTAAGAAGCCTAGCTTCTGCCAAGGGATTAATATTACCTGTCATATGCAGAAGGCTGCTCTGTCCCTGTACCCCAGTGAATCGGGCTAGGGGGAGGAGTGCTCATTAAGGCAAAGCAGGACACTGGATCGAAGGTCCGCCCTGCCCGGTGTTCCCAAAAGAAATATTTTGGGTTCCCAACGTAGCCTTTGTGAGGCATTTTCCTCCCCCTACATCCCTGATAGTTATTACAAAGGAACTACCAAATCAACTGTAAGTAAGGTTTCCTTTGCTCTTTTCCTCTCATCTTTTTTTTAAAAAAAGAAAACTCTTGCCAATGGAGTGCAGTTTGCTTTTCATTCCTAAACTGTAAATAAAAAGAGCCTTGCTCACAGAGAGATGAGAAGATATAAAACAGGGGTTCTCAAGGTTTTCATGTCATGAGCCGGACCACTCCCCCTTAGACAGCTAAGCGGGTCGGACAATGGTTTCCCCCATCATAAATGCTGCCGTAAAATGTGGCGGGCTCATTTGTGCATGTACAGGTGCATTTACAGCTGTTGTAAATGCATCTGCTTCTGCTTTCAGGGTCATCGCCTCAGGCTGGATGATTTGCCATTACGGGCCGGGTCTGGCCCATGGGCCGAAGGTTGCAAACTCCTGATATAAAAAATAAAAGAAAGAATCTTGCTTTGAAGGAAAGTTTTGCCACAGAGAGTATGTGTTGGCAGAGTAGGATTTTTTGCTGTGTGTGTGTTTATGTGCTGGGCGGGGGTTGTCTCCCTGATGTGACAAGAAATGGGAAGGAGGAGTTGCTTGAAACAACAAAGCACCATTCAGTACGTGTGTATGAGTGTGTGAGAGTGTCTGTGGTCCTTTTTCTGCATCAGCTCAACTGTTTACACAACTTATGCGAGACTGTTATTTGTAGATTTTAGTTCTGCATTTAATACTATTCATACGCATAGACTGGTGGCCAAATTATTAGATCTGGGGCTTCCGCCATGCTTATGCAGGTGGATACTAGATTTTCTATCAGATCGTTCCCAACGGGTCAGGATGGGCTCTCATGTCTCTGCGGATCTCAGTATAAATATGGGGACGGCGCAGGGGTGTGTGTGCTGAGCCCGCTTCTGTACACACTTTACACATATGAGTGTGTTCCCAGTTACCCCAGCAATAAGATCATCAAGTTTGCAGACAACACAACGGTGGTGGGTCTGATTACTGCTGGGGAGGGGGAGTCAGCTTACAGGAAGGAGGTTGAGATGCTGACGGAGTGGTGTAGGGAAAACAATTTATTCCTCAATGTAAAAAAGACAAAAGAGATCATTGTGGACTTTAGAAAATGCAAATTGAACATCCAGCCACTTATTATTGAAGGGAATTGTGTGGAACAGGTCTCGGTGTTTCGATTTCTGGGAATGGAGCTGAGGGATGATCTAACATGGGGAGCTAACACCAAAGATCTGATGAAGAGAGCACAGCAGAGGTTATACTTCTTGAGAATCCTCAGGAAGAACAATCTTTCAAAGGACCTGCTGTTGGCATTCTACCACTGTACCATAGAGAGTGTGTTAACCTATGGTCTGTGTGTAGGGTTTGGGAGTTGTACAGCTATGGAAAGAACAATGCTGTCCAGGGTCGTAAAAACTGCGGAGGGGATAATCGGGCATACTCTTCCCACTCTAGATCAAATCTATGCCACCAGGTGTTACAAGAAAGCTGTAGAGATTGCGCAAGATAGTACGCACCCCGGAAATGATCTCTTTCAGCTTCTGCCTTCTAGAAGAAGGTATAGGGTCATAAAGACCAGGACCAGCCACTTGAGAAATAGTTTCTACCCAAAAGCGGTTCTGGCTTTGAATGCAGTGAAATGCAGTCTATGAGGGAGCTTCTGTATATAGTTTTTTAAAGAGTTTTTAGGGTTTTAGAGCTTTTAGAGTTTTAGAGCTTTTATGGGTTAAATGTGTATATGTGGGGTGGGAGTATGTTGATAATTTTGTACAGTAGTATTTTGTTTAGGTTTTGTTGGGTTGATAAGTGTTTTTCCCCCAATCTCGTTGTTCTGTGAAGGACAATGACAATAAAGATTTATCTATTTATCTATCTATCTGTACTGATGCAAATGAATCCATTTTTAAACAATAGAAGCCCAAATGCTGGAGAGGAAAAAATCTCCAGATTTGGAGGAGGGGAAACTTTGAGTCAAGTGGTCACTTAAAAATGTGAATGGAAATCAATAGTATTTCTGCATTTTTAATCAATGTGGTTACCCCCTCAGTCTGGTTGGTGAGCTTAGTGGAGATGGATCATGTGGGAGATTTTTCCAAATCAAGTCTGCTCTTAAAGTTCCCACTTTGCACCCTAGAATTCTTTATCTTCCACTTACCTTATCAAACAAATGGTGAAATATTTGTCCCAGTTCTTGTTGATTACTAGTGCACCCTTACTGTTTGTCATTTTCCAAAATTATATGCACATTGTTGTATGGGACTGAGGGAGGAATAAGTGGGTTAAGCCATGGCTGAACTTTTTTTTCTGCACACCGGTATGTACAGGTACCACACAATTCTCTGGAGCCCAACTACTGAATATATTACATACAGCACATCATTTGAAGAGGGAATCTGTTACTGTTCTAGAAGTGTGGTTCAGGCATATCTTTGTGAATGAGTAACCATATTTGCAAATGAAGCCTGCTCTTACCTCTGGATGATGAATGACAAAACAAGGGAAGCTAATTTTCAAACTACAGGAGGGGACAAAAGCACCATCTGTGAAAATCAGAGGTTTCAGCATGTCAGGAATCCTCTCCTAGTGATGCACAGGTTGCAAGGTCTATTTGGTCCTTTGTTGTTGCAACTTGTGCAGAAAGGGGGGAAATCTAGAAAACTGCAGTGCATGGAATTTGAAAAGCTCATTGGATGGACAAATGAACAGAGTAAAGGATAAATCTCTGGGATAGAAAACACAGTATGAAACATTCTAGAAAATGACTTGACAACCATGGGATCAGATTCCATTCTTTTTCTGAGATAGTTATATGAGGTCATGTGGCGGGGGAATGAAAGAGAGAAATGGCGAGCATATTTTCCTGAACCTTGATTACTTTAGCTACGATGGGGAGGAAAAATTAGGTCTCACCAGATGCTGTCCCACAGTAAATCTCATAAGATGTAGGAAGTATAGGCATTTATAAGAGTCAGTGGAAGTCATACCCTAACAACATCTGGAGGGCCACAAGTTGCCCACCTCTGAATTAAAAGACATTTAGAATAGAAGCGCCTCAAACTAAGCTCCTTGTATTTATTCAAATGTTCCAGCCAGCCTTTCCTCTTGTTTCCTTGACAGAACATTTTATTTCTATTAAGAATCTAATGGGGTTTAAGAATAATCTTGTCAGGGTCATTTAATTCCATCTGATATGATTCAACCTCAGTTGCTCCATTCTTTTTCCACTGGATGTAGTGAAAATATTGCTTGCTTTTCACATCTGCTGTACAGCAGGGGCCTTGCTGAATGATTCAGTACATCCTGTGTTTGCAGCATGCATATTCCAATCTTCTGCACATCTACAAACCATACCCGTCAAGAAAATATGGGAACTGCTCCAGTCCGGGTGCGCATGCGCAGGAAAACTCCATTGTGCATGTGCAGAACACCTTTGCACATTCACAGAACATGTTTGCGCATGCACAGATGGGTTCTGCATGTGCACAGTAACCCCTTTCCCCACTGTTCTAAATACAGGACAGCGCCGGGAAAGGGGAGGAATGTGCACCAAAATACGGGATTTCCCGGCCAATGCGGGATACTTGGCAGGTATGCTACAAACTCCTGCTTGTTGGGTGAAGCACTCATCCTTCTGGTGGGAATATTAAGGTTTGTTCCTCTTCTTCTTCCATGTTCTTCTCACAGTTTATTCACACAACCCCCAACCCAAGTTTTTGCATTGATAGCTGAAATTGCTTTTGACATATGAAACTTTGTCATGCAGCAAAGGACAACATGTCTGCCCCCTTTCCCCAGGGAAAAGTATTTTCAGATTTATGTCCTCATATAATGTGGTGTGAAATTGTAAGGCTATTCCCAATGGCCAGTTTTATGTGCTTGCTCATATTACTATAGTCTGAAGGGCAATTAGTTGAAAGCCATAACTGTATGGATGGTCTGTGTCAAATGTGGTGTCTTTGTATGTAAGGAGAATGTGCCTGTGATCTGAATCTTTTTAATTGGACAGGAAAACTGTATTGATTTCCATTATTCCAGTTAGCACAAGCGAAAATTCCAGTAAACAGTAAGGATCTATTTTCATTTGAGATACGTGATTAGCAGAATCTTAACCCTGTGTGTGTATTAGCAGACTCCCACATGTGTTTGGGTATTAATACATGTCCCTTAGCAGTATGAGACATTGTTTGTTTATTTTATGTTAAGAATAATTATGTATTTTTTCATTAATTTATCTTTAGGTAAAGGTAAATGTCGCCCTTACTCAAAGCCAGTCGTATACTACTCTAGGATATAAGTGCTCATTTCTGTTTATAGACAAAGAGCCAGCACTGTCTCCATCTGTAGATGTTTCGATGGACATGTGGCAAGCATGACTAGACACTAGAGTGCCCAGAACACTGTTTACCTTCCCACCCAAGTAGTCCCTGTTTATCTACTTCCAATTTCTTGTTTTCGAACTGCTAGGTTGGCAGGAGCTGTGACAAAGACAGAAGCTCATTTCGTCTTGCAGTGCTTGAGTATTAAAATGCTGTTCTGCTGCCCTTCCAGTCATCAAGTTCAGTGTC
This sequence comes from Bradypodion pumilum, assembly GCA_035047305.1. Taxonomy (NCBI): domain Eukaryota; kingdom Metazoa; phylum Chordata; class Lepidosauria; order Squamata; family Chamaeleonidae; genus Bradypodion; species Bradypodion pumilum. The sequence continues at coordinate 172,112,347 of JAWDJD010000001.1, read as the reverse complement.
TTAACCACTTAACCATTTATCTTTACCACAGCAGAAATTAATTGGATTAATACAGATAGGGATGTTGGCATGTGGACTCATCCAGTGGTTCTTATCAGAGTTTCTCTCCTTTTTTTTACTACAATGCCATGAAAATCCTTAGCCAGCATGCCCAATAGCCATTTTAACTGGGGAATTCTGGGGATCAGGCTCCAGAAGAGTAATGTTCCATGTGCTGCTTCCTATATGCATTCCATATAAGATTTCAGGTCGAGGATAAGACTTGATGCAAAAATGCATTTTGCCTTTGTCAGGGCAGGGCACGATGCCAGAATTCAGTTCTGCTTAAGAATATGAGGGTCTTCTCATCAAGAATGAAAAATGAATTCACAGTAATTGGGATTAATTTTAAAATGAATTTATGAGAATTTGTGAGGTAAAAATTTGTGTTCATTTGTTTATTTTTTTAAAAGCCTTGGATCCAGATTTTTCTTTTGCAGGACCCAAGGCAGCTTAAAGCATACCATTTAAAAGTGTACTACTAGAAATCACAATATCTTACAACGTTAAAGCCCAGTTTTACTGTGACACAAAAACCAACACTGAATTAGCACCATTTTAAAGCCACTTAAAACAACAGCAACAAAAAGAAGACCAGCACCCACCATGAAAAGTCTCTTCTTCATCAGCCAAACAGTGACCAAATACCTATTTAAATAAAAATGTCTATTTGATGGTGAACGGATAGGAAGGAAGGACCAGCCTAGCCTTTCTTAAAAGGGAGTTCCATGAAATTCATGAAAATGGATCCCTTCAGTTTCTTCATCCCTAGGGAGGAAAACGCAAACACCAGTTTCTTTTCTCTACTTGCTTCCTTTTGTTTAATGCACATATAAATGTTACAATTGGTGAAAAGATGTTCAAATGTACTCATGTAGAAAGAGAGCATTTAAAATGTGTTCGTAGCAAAAATACATATGTTTTCTTTATGAGAAGCTTGACAGCTGCCTACAAAGCATCCAGGCTTTCAGAAAAAGCCACCTTTTATTTTAGTCTGGACTGGAGAAAGGAAAAGCCAATGTGTGTTTTGGCTGGGCTAGGAACCAGGTAAGGAAAAAGTCTTCATTTTTTACATAAGCTCTCAGTCTGAGCCAGATCAACAAACAAGAATCTCTGTGGGGATCCATGATCCAACCATTAAGTTGAAATCTGCAGAATTCCCTAGGATCATTCTCTGAAGACAATGGCCTTCCCCAAAGTTTCCATTTATGTAGTCCAAGCTTACATGCATTATGGCTATTTGTATGTATTGATGTTCAGCAGTTAACCTGTAGAGAGAATATAAAAAAGGGCAGAAGGTAGAAATCTGCTGTGTCTCTTCATGGATTTATTATAGTTTCTGTAAGGCTTGATTGTATGAAAAGTCACTCAAAGTCTACATACATCTGATTAAGAATTCCAGATTATTTTATCTACAGCAGGACTTTAAAAGCCTATGCAGAGGTATAGTTTTATGATATTAAGAAGAATGATACAAATAAGCTACAAAGCATGTAGTTGTGCATGCTATAGTTCCTTTTATGGAGAAAAACTTACAGAGAAAACATCATCTCCACCTCTTCTTTGAGGCAAGAATTTTAAATCCCTAAGGCTTGTACCCAGTGTGTCTCACTGACACGTCCGAGGCTCAAATTAGATGATATGTATTTAGAAGAGGTGCTGTTTCATGTGGTGAAACTTATCTCTTTGTCACAGCATCTGCTTTTCCTCACATAGGTGTCTCTGTGCTTAGCATACTTCATGAAAGATCAGTAGAAGGTAAACATGAGCTTAATTTGCAAGTTGGATTGCTGATGTGTCTGAAGAAACTGGGAGGGAAACAGATTAATCATATAGATTACCTATTCCCTTTAGCAATTTAGCAACTTTGGTGTGAAGGTAAACAGCATTCCGTGCACTTCGGTGTCTAGGCATGCCTGCCACATGTCCACGGAAACTTCTGCGGATGCAGGCAGCGCTGGCTCTTCGACTATAAACAGAGATGAGAACTAAACCCTATTCGGATATGACTGGCTTTCAGGCAAAGGGGACCTTTACATTTAAGCAATGAGTGTCACCTTTTATTTGTGATACTCATGTTTACATTTTGTATCATGACAGAAACTAATCAGACATTCACTTTCCAGGAGCCTTGTGAAAATGTAGTTATGTGTACTAGTACAAGGGCTCTCTAACATCAGAGCACTATTTTACAGCTCCCTGGTTCAACCGAGGGGTGGGGGGGGGATTGGTTTGAAGCCATTAAATGTTTTACTGTAGATAAAACCTGGGCTGAAACATCTAATTCTTAATATGTAACACTTTAAGGTATTGTTTTGTGAGTTCATTAAATAACAGCAAGGCTATGATTCACAGATGAAAGGAAAATCAAATCTATGATGGAGATGTTGGGTTCTTACAAACAATATAACTGACATCCTTAATACTCATAATCAAGTAATTACCATCCCCTGGAACAAAAAACTCTGCCTGGAGAGAACTAAGCAAATGTTAGCATTGTTCTTCTGGAGGGGAACCGAGCACTAACAGCTTGTTAAGGTATATTGTATTTTGTAATAGACTGGAGAGGCTGACAAGAACATTTGTTACTTGATGAGTTTTGACATGCTTCAAAATGTAAGGGATGTTTCTGCTGGGGGGTGATTTTTTAATGGAAAAACTATATTCATGATGTGAGTTTTGTAACAGATGTCAAATACAGTATAGCAATGCGAAGTATAATTACCTCCATTTTACTGGCATAGTAACAGTGAAGTCATTTTTTAAGACATAAAAGATGCATAGTTTGTCTTCCTGCCAGGAGAATAGAAGATTTATTCAGGAAGTCTTCATTTTTACATAACAACTGTTTTGTTAAAAATGTGAGGATTGGGTCAGAAAGAGGAAGAATTTGGTTACTTGTCTCCATTTCGGTCACTGTCCATGCCTATGTTTGGTGGTACTGACGATGCATTTTGTACTTATCAAGGCTCCTCTTTGAGCCAGAATATTGATCTCATAGGTGCAAAGATTGATGGCTGCCTTAGCTAGAGAGGGATGCTCAATGTGGACAGTTGCCATGCAGGTTGAAGAAGAAGACGAAGTAGTTCTGATAAAGATTCCCTTTAGCTGAACAATAGAAATGTAGAGACCCATAGAGAAGAATCACTACAAGTCTCCGGGGTACATAAAAAGAGCCTCCTCGAAGATTGTCGTATTTTTGAATGGCAATTGGGTGTACTCTGGTAACAACAACCTTGTGTTGCCAGCCAACCTTTCTCACACTAGGTCAGGTGAAAGTAACTGCAGAATGAACTCACCAAAAGGTGCCTTCATTTTGGCAGTTTCACATCGGGCCTAGAAATGGAAGAAGAAGAACTACAAGTCTCCCAGAGTCTACCCCTTTCTCAATAAGTGGCACTCACAGCCTCAGAAACTTGCACTGAGACAATTGTAGGAAATAGAATTTAAAACCACTGCAAATCCCACCTTACACCTCAACATGGAGCAGCAGTGACCCTGGCCATCTCACAACTATGGTGGCTCTGTGTGTGTGTGTTCTCCCATGGAAGGTTCAACCATGCCTCAAAGGCATTGACTAGTGGTCTAGAATGGTTCTCCATTCTGGAACTGCAGTTCAGCTAAATGTGGTTGGGTACTCTGGAAGTGCATCTGTCCAGTGCATTGCTCTAACATGGCCAACTTCAACACGAGCCCAGCCAGCTGTGTCGTCATATTTAAAATGGCTAAAGGCACATCAAAAACACGGGCTTGTCCCCTGTGAGCTATTTGACCCTGCTAAGGTAGAGGTAGGACCTCCTAATGGTGAGAGCCCACTAAAATCTCATGGGAGATGATGCTTCAATCCGCTACATCAAACTAGATGTGTGAAGTACAAATCAACCAAGAAATCATGTAAGAATTTTTTTAAAAAATTATTTACTTACACTTACTTGGAATCACAGACATGTGAATGACTTTCTTTTCTGCATGCATCCTAGCAACCAGTCAAATAAATCAACAGCAACAAAACAACTGATACCAACTAACAGAGGGAAAGAACACAAAGCAGAGAAAATTGAAAATCTCATGGAATTCAGAGGCTGGAAGGAACATTTTCTGAGTTCTGGATAGAGGGACTGTTGTTGTATCACAGAAAAATTCCTCTCAGTCTCTTTGACTACAGGAAATATGTGAGGTTTTAAACAGAACTCCAACATTTTCTTCATCTTCACACAATCAACATATCTGTAAGCAAATCAAGGGTCAGTGGGGAATCCTACTCCAGTACATGCCCCTTGCAGGGTAGCTGACTCCCTGCCCGACCTGCTGGAGGTGGTCGCGGCGCTGGTGTTGGAGCTCCTGGGGCTTATGGTCCTGGGGGACTTCAATTTGCCATCGCTGGGACCAGCTTCTGAGCTGGTTCAGGAGTTCATGGCTTCCATGGCAGCCATGGGCCTGACTCAAGTAATTCAGAGTCCCACCAGGAACAGCGGTCACTCCCCTGACTTAGTTTTCCTGTCGGAGCAGTGGCTGAGTGATCGCAAATTACAGCACATAGAGATCACACCTGTGCCATGGTCAGAACACTATCTGGTCTCTCTGGATTTTCTGGGAGTGATGCCGGTCCGTAGGGAGGCTGGGCCGGTTAAATTGGTCTGGCCCCAGCATCTAATGGATTTGGAGCAATTTCAGACAGAGCTGGAGCCATTTCTTCCGGACAGGCTGCATGATTCGACCGAGACCATGGTCACCCTCTGGGCAAAGGAGGTGACATTGGTCTTGGATACAATCACGCCAATGCGGCCTCTCCCTTCCCGCAGGCCGCGTAGGGCTCCCTGGTATATGGATGAGTTGAGGGAGCTGAAGCGGGCTAGGAGATGCCTGGAGCACCATTGGGTGAAGACCCGGCGTGAGTGCGACCAATCACGAGTTAGAGCTGTTATTAGAGCCTACCTCGTGGCGATGAGGATGGTGAAGCGTCAATACTTCACCACTCTTATTGCCTCTGCTGATAATTGTCCAGCGGCCCTGTTCTGGGTAACTAGGTCCCTTCTGGGTAAGGAGGGGTTGGAGCCTGGGTGGCAGGGCTCTGCTGACAATTTTGTCGACCACCTTGTAGAGAAAGTTTTTCGCATCCACTCGGGGTTTAATCCTGATGTGGAAATTGATCGCCTGGAGAAGGCTGGAGCAAGGTCTAGCCATGTTATCTGGGATCAGTTTGATCCTGTTGGCCCTGATGAAGTGGACAGGTTTCTTGGAGCTGTGTGTGATACCACCTGTTTATTTGATCACTGCCACACCTGGCTGGTTAGAGCGGCCAAGGCCACAACAGGCAGTTGGGTCGGTGTGATGGTGAATGCCTCTCTGTGGGAGGGGGTGTTTCCAGCGGCTTTCAAACATGCACTGGTTTGCCCTCTCCTGAAAAAGCCATCACTCGACCTTACTGTTTTCAAATTTTAGACCTATTTCCAACATTCCCTTCATGGGGAAGGTGTTGGAAAAAGCAGTGGCTCAGCAGCTCCAGGGGGTGCTGAATGATACAGATTATCTGGACCCGTTTCAGTCAGGATTCAGGCCCAGTTATTGTACCGAGACTGCACTGGTCACACTCTTGGATGATCTCTGGCAGGAGCGGGACAGGGGCAATCCCTCTCTTCTCTCTCTTCTTGACCTCTCAGCAGCTTTCAATACCATTGACCATGGTATTCTTCTGGGCCAGCTCTGAGGATTAGGGCCCCAGGACACTGTGTTGTCCTGGTTTTCCTCATTTCTGAGGGACCATACTCTGTCAGTGTTTTAGAGGGCGAGCTGTCCAGTCCTAGGTTGCTCCCATGTGGGGTACCTCAGGGCTCAGTACTTTCATCTCTGCTGTTTAACATCTACATGAAATCGCTGGGTGAGATCATTCATTCCCATGGGGTGAGGTATCATCAGTATGCAGATGATACCTAATTGTACATCTCGGCCCATGGGAACCTGAGTGATGCAGTCAAAGTCCTAACCAGGTGTCTGAATGCTGTCTGGGTCTGGATGGGGGACAACGGGCTTCAGCTGAATCCTGGCAAGACTGAGTGGCTGTGGGTTCGGGGGCCCATGGAGGGACTCCCTGTCTCGCCTGGGAGCCCATGCCACCGGCTCCCGGGAGTGTAGACAGGTGGGAGAGCCACCGCCCCCCCACAGCTGACTTCGCTCTCTGGGCTGGCCCGCCCAGAGAGCAGAAAAAGGGGAGATGCTGCCGTCGCGGAGAGGGACTCCCTGTCTCGCCCGGGAGCCCATGCTACCAGCTCCCGGGAGTGGAGACAGGTGGGAGAGCCACCGCCCCCCCCCCACAGCTGACTTCGCTCTCTGGGCCGGCCCGCCCAGAGAGCAGAAAAAGGGGAGATGCTGCCGTCGCGGAGAGGGACTCCCTGTCTCGCCCGGGAGCCAACACCACCTGCTCCGGGAGTGGAGGCAGGTGGGAGATGCTGCGGGTTGTCCTGGCTGGCCCCCCGGGATGCCTCGCTACCATCTTCTTATTGCTGGCTAGGACTTGGGGCCAGCCGCGGCGGGTGGCTGGACTTGCCATGGTCTGGGCCTCGGTGGAGGCGAGGAGGCTGGTCGGCTTGGAGCTCCAGGACTTGTGTACGCTTTTGTCCCACCCACCCCTCTTCTGGAAGGACTAAAAGGGCTGTGCTGGGTATATTTTATATTGTTATTTGACATTTTGAATATATATATATATATATATATATATATATATATATATATATATATATATATATATATATATATATATATATATATATATATATATATATATATATATATATATATATATATATATATATATATATATATATATATATATATATATATATATATATATATATATATATATATTGTGTACTCTTTGATGTGGTTAACTGATGTTTAGGATTTTATTGTATTGTACCTTATTTGATGTATTGTTAGAAACTGTATTATAGTGCACATGTAGTGCATATTGTAGTGTGTGGTGCATAATTTGGGGGTCCTCCTGGACTCGCGGCTGCTGCTCGAAGAGCAGGTGACAGCTGCGGCTAGGAGGGCCTTTGCACAGCTTCATGCCATTTACCAGTTATGCCCGCTCCTGGACTGGGATTCCTTGTTCATGGTCACTCACGCTCTGGTTACCTCCAGATTGGATTACTGTAATGTGCTCTACATGGGGCTGCCCTTGACAACCATTCGGAGGCTTCAGCTGGTCCAGAATGCGGCTGCCTGGGCAGTGATGGGGTGCGGGCATTATGCCCATGCTTCGTCACTGCTTCGGGAGTTGCACTGGTTGCCAGTGTGCCTCCGGGTGCAATTCAAGGTGCTGGTTTTGACCTTCATGGCATTGGACCAGGGTACTTAAGAATGCGAGTCACCCCAAGGTATTCAGCCCATCCTACAAGGGCAAACAGGAGGGGCTCTGTAGTGGTCCCATCAGTGAAAGAAGTACATCTTACTGGGACCAGGAAGAGAGCCTTCTCGGTGTCTGCCCTAGCCCTGTGGAACCTACCACCAGAACTGCATCTCCAGTTGGAATTACTCCCTTTTCGGAAGATGCTTAAGACTTGGCTATGCCAGCTGGTGTGGGGCATATTTGACTCCACTACCCAATCCCACTGGCTGGTCTACCTTTTGTGAGGGATCTTGTCTGTCCTGGGTATCCTGTTTTAATGTGGGTGGAGGGAGGGTATGGGTAGTATTTTTAATGATATGTGTTAGTTTATGTGTTTTAACTTCGATTTTAGCTGGGGATTTTAGCAATGTTTTTACTATTGATGTTTTAATTGTTTGTGTATTTAGTTTCTCTTCTGTTGTTTTGCCGCCCTGAGTGGTGTTTACACCAGGAGGGTGGGGTACAAACAACAACAAAAACAACAGTAACATGATTAAGTATATTGCAAATCTCCAGAGCAATGTTCTCTGAGAAAAACACAAAGCCCTCCTGAAAAATCCAACTTCTCAAAGAAGAGGGGACAATACGTCCCTATTCTTCTCTCCTCCACCACCACCACCCCCGAAAAGGAGAGAAGGTATGATTCTACTCTCTTGAGGAGGACAATTAAAGCTTTCATAAAGCCAAAACAATTATGCATGGATAACTCATACTGTACATTAGAGGAATTATGATGTGGTTGCTTCAGTAGGCTCTTAATTATATTTCAGTATCTAGATCATTATTAAATATAATTAATATTTTTAATGAAATCGCAGAGAAATGGGATGAAGAAAAATGCCTTATGTTTATTCATCATTGTTTTGCAACAAAATGTTTAATCTGACCCTGTTGTGTTCTAATAATGTAACCTTCTACATGTGATATCAATGTATCTGAACCAATGTAACCTTGCCTATGAGTAATAATGTAACCTTCAGCTGTATCACATAATCCCTGTAATAGGACGCGAGCTAATGACCACCAGCTGGCAGCAGCGAGCGTCCAAGCTCTCTTGGTTCAAACCCATCAAAGACCGCAGCGCGGGAAGTTTCCCGCCGCTACCTACACCTGGACAAGAAGGGCGTGACCAGCCATGACGTCACGCGGGCCAGTAGCCAACGGGCTACCGTGGAGCCACATTCAAATACGTTACTACCATATATATAGAGCTGTTCGTCCGCCATTACCTCATGTTCCCTCTGTCCACCATGCAATAAACCTGAGTTAACCCAGCCGTTGGCTGTGCCTCGTGTCTTGACTCTCATATACTAAATTGGCGACGAAGGTGGGATGATGGATCCCCATGGAGCCAGGACACAGAGCGGGTTCAACATCACCAAACCGCAAGACTGGGAGCTTTTTGAGATGGACTTCCAGGCGGCACTGGTGGAACTCAAAGTCAAAGAAGACGACGAGGAAAGGAAGAGGGCCATCCTCACCCGCATGCTCGGGATGGAAACCAAGCGGACGCTGGTGGGCATCCTCGCACCGAAGAAGGTGAGCGATTTCAAAGCCGGTGACATCATGAAACTGCTGCGTGAGCGGTTCCGACCCTCGAGGGCAATGTTTCCCGCTCGGAGCGCGTTTTGGAGGCGAGTTCAAGCGCCGGACGAGTCGGTAGAAGCCTTCGTAACGGCTATGAGGGTAGCCGCCGCCCCCTGCAAATGGGACCACATCCTAGATATGGCCCTCAGGGACGGAGTGCTGTGTGGCCTGAAGGACAAGGAAGTACAGCGCAGCTTGATGAACAAGGAGCCACCACCCACACTGGAAGAGGTTGTAGAAGCCGCGGAAGCCGCGGAATCCACGAACGCTGGAGTAGATGAGATGCACAAGTGGCGTGAGTGGCGTCTGAGGGCCGGCAAAGCGGAAAACACGTCGCACGGGAAGTCCGGTCAGTCGGTGCATGCAACCCGACCGACCTCGAAATCGTCTTCTGAAAGCAGCGATGGCGAGGAGGTCCAGAAGGTCCGGAGAGGTGGGCGCCGCTGCGATGGTTGCGGAGCGGCCCATGAGCGTGTGAAGTGCCCATTCAGGAAAGCCGAGTGTGTCAACTGTGGACGTCGGGGGCACATCGCCAAGGCGTGCAGGAAATGGAAAGAGGGCCGGAGACAGTCGCAGGACCGCTCAGCCAGACCGGACCGTCCAGCGAGGCCCAAAGATGGCGCCCGGGCCACGAGGAAGCAGGACGGCGTGGGCCGCATCTCGGACGACAGCGAGGGCGACGCTCCTGTGTTCAGCGTGTCTGCGGGACAGCCCCATTACTTTGTTGAGGTACTAGTACAAGGGACCCCCATTAGGATGGAAGTTGACTCGGGGTCCTCCTATTCAATAATTCCCCAGAGAGAGTTCTTGAAAATCGACCCCCACGTGCGGCCCAAACTTAAAGCGTTGAGGGCCACACTACGGGACGTACAGGGGAACAGCATTCCAGTGTTGGGGGTCGGGACATTCCGGGTTCGTTTTAAGAGACATTCTGCGGAACTTCCCCTAGTGGTGCTAAAAGGGGGGAGTTGTAGCCTCCTCGGAACCCAGTGGTTTCAGCCCTTAGGTCTGTTCATAGGGGGGGTGCATGCCGTAGGCGAGGACCCAATACAAGCGGTGTGTGATGCACACCCCGCTGTTTTTAAAAGTGGACTGGGAAAGTTCAAGGGACCCCCTGTAGCCTTCGACTTAGACCCGGAGGTCCGCCCGATAAGACTTAAACCGCGCAGGGTACCATTCGCGCTAAAGGACAAAATAGAGGCGGAACTGGACAAACTGGTGGGTCAAGGGATTCTTGTTCCTGTGGATTCCGCGGAGTGGGAGACTCCAATTGTAACAGCACTGAAGGCTAACGGGGAGGTGCGCATCTGCGCTGATTATAAGTGTACCATTAATAAGGCAATCCGCCCTAATGCATACCCGGTGCCAGTGGTCAGCCACCTTCTGGCCAGGCTAAATGGGGGAAAGTGTTTCGCTAAACTCGATTTAGCACAGGCCTACCAGCAACTCCCGGTAACCCCCGCCACAGCAGCGGCACAAACAATAGTCACACATAAGGGGGCGTTCCAGGTGTCGAGGTTACAGTTCGGCGTGAACTCGGCACCTGGCATTTTTCAGTCGCTAGTGGAACGCCTCCTGAAGGGACTGGAGGGGGTGTTGCCATATTTTGATGACGTGTTGATAACGGGGGGGAGTAAGGACGAGCTGGCTCGCAGACTGGATAAGGTCCTGACCGTGTTCGAAAAAGCGGGGCTGCGACTGAGGAAAGACAAATGTGTATTTTTCGAAACAGAAGTTGAGTTTTTAGGGTTCCGTGTCACACCCGAGGGAATTAGGCCGTCCAAATCTAAGGTAGCCGCCATTAAGAAAGCCCCTCGCCCCACTTCCAAAACCGAGCTACAGTCGTTTCTGGGGCTTCTCAATTTCTACCATACCTTCCTTCCACGGAAGGCGTCTGTTGCCGAGCCGCTCCATCGGTTACTTAAAAAAGAGGAAAAATGGCTGTGGGGTGACGAGCAAGAACGAGCGTTCACAGAGTTAAAGCAACTCCTCACATCCGAGGCAATCCTGACTCATTTCGACCCCAAACGGCCCATAGTTTTAGTCTGCGATGCATCCCCGGTGGGGGTGGGGGCGGTGCTTTGCCACGTGTTAAACGACGGAAGGGAGGCCCCGATAGCGTTTTATTCAAGGTCCCTGTCCCAAGCAGAGCGGAATTACGCACAGACCGATAGGGAGGCACTAGCGATAGTAGCGGGAACCAAGAAATTTCACGATTTTCTGTATGGTCGGCCATTCAAGGTCGTTACTGATCACAAGCCCCTGTTAGGAATATTCACTGCAAATAAGCCCACGCCACAGATCCTGTCCCCGAGGATGCTGCGGTGGGCTATTTTTCTTAACGCATATCAACATGAGTTAGAATACCGGCCAGGGAAGGAAATCAGCCATGCAGACGCACTCTCACGGTCGCCGTTACCCTTGTCGGACGACCAGAAGGCAGGGGTAAGAAGAGATCGCCAGGTATTATTAATAGAGGTCTTGGAGTCACCCCCGATAGTACCGGCCGACATTGCCAGGGCGACCGGAAAGGACAGAACACTAGAGAAAGTATGCTCGTGGGTGCAGAAGGGGTGGCCGGCGTCATCCCCAGGCGCGGAATTCGACCCATTTTTCCGAAAGCGAGTAGAATTGTCTTTAGAGAGGGGGTGCCTTTTGTGGGGCCAATGGGTGGTGGTTCCTACGTCCCTGCGGCCGAAGGTGCTAAAGCTGTTGCACGTCAGCCACCCGGGAATCGTCCGCTCCAAGGCGTTGGCCCGGAGTTACTTCTGGTGGCCCCAGCTGGACGCCGACATAGAGCATATGGTTGGCACTTGTGAGGCATGTCAGTGCTCCCGACCGGAGGTGGCCCGCCTCCCGCATAGGGAATGGGACGCAGCAAGGGGACCGTGGTCCAGGGTGCACGTAGATTTTGCTGGCCCGTTCCGAGGAACCATGTTTCTCCTGGTGGTGGATGCATACTCAAAGTGGCTGGAGGTCATTCCGGTAAAGAGCACATCCTCCGCCACTACCATTCGCCAGCTAAGGAGGGTCTTTTCCACGTTCGGTTTACCCGACACTTTGGTCAGCGATAACGCCAGTTGCTTCACGTCCGCTGAGTTCGCAGCATTCATGGAGGCAAATGCAATTCAGCATGTCACATCCGCGCCGTTTCACCCGGCCACGAATGGCCAAGTGGAACGGTTGGTGCGCACCACAAAGGATGCGCTGCGGCGCATGGGCTCGGGAGATCTAAATCACCAAGTTTGTCAATTTCTATTAGCGTACAGGGTGACCCCCTTAGCGTCTGGATACTCGCCGGCTGAGCTGCTGATGCGGAGGAAACTGACGACGCTTTTGTCCAGGTTGGACCCGTCGAGGGTCGAGGACAAAGGGAAGAACATAGGTTTAGCGGTCTCGAAAGGTTTCGGCGTAGGCAATCCTGTACACTGCAGGAACTATGCCAACGCAGGCCCAGCCTGGGTGCCAGGGACGATAATAGAGCAGACGGGGCCAGTGTCATATCGGGTGGAAACTAGCACCGGCCTCCTCTGGAGGAGGCACGCTGACCAACTGAGGCACCGAGTGAGTGAGGGGCCGATCAGCGGGGCTCAGCGACAGGATTCAGCGATAGGGTTCTCCCCCACCCGTTTAGCCCAAGGGGGAGACAGAGAGGGACACCAGTCCGAAGGCAGGAGGGAAAGCAGTGAGCCCGACTCATATCCTTTTGATACCCCAGTTCTATCCGAGCCCGGGGGGAGGGAAAAGGAGGGTGCGGCCGCCGCTGCCGCTTCCCCCGAATCCGATTTTGATTTTGATTTTGCTAGCCGGGGGGGTTTTTTGGAGTGTTCCCCCACCCATCCAAGCGAGAAGAGGGGTTTTTCGTTAGCCCCCAGTGCCCCCGGTTATTCCCAAGCAAAGCATACACCTCCCAACAAAGCCGCAGAGCCGCGGCAAACCACTAACAAGTCATCCTCTCCGATTGCAGGGCAGGAAGCCAGGGAGCAAGGAGGAGGGAGCGAAGCCGGGGCAGGGCAGCCCGCGCCGAGACCCCAGCGTGTTCGAAATAAGCCATCTTGGCTGAGAGACTTCGTCTCATCCTAGGGGGGAGGAGTGTTGTGTTCTAATAATGTAACCTTCTACATGTGATATCAATGTATCTGAACCAATGTAACCTTGCCTATGAGTAATAATGTAACCTTCAGCTGTATCACATAATCCCTGTAATAGGACGCGAGCTAATGACCACCAGCTGGCAGCAGCGAGCGTCCAAGCTCTCTTGGTTCAAACCCATCAAAGACCGCAGCGCGGGAAGTTTCCCGCCGCTACCTACACCTGGACAAGAAGGGCGTGACCAGCCATGACGTCACGCGGGCCAGTAGCCAACGGGCTACCGTGGAGCCACATTCAAATACGTTACTACCATATATATAGAGCTGTTCGTCCGCCATTACCTCATGTTCCCTCTGTCCACCATGCAATAAACCTGAGTTAACCCAGCCGTTGGCTGTGCCTCGTGTCTTGACTCATATACTAAAGACCCAAAGCTCTTGGATTAGGCCCAGCTGTTCTCAGTATATGTTCTGAAGATTGAAGCATGAGAAGTTGTAATAAAGGCGAGAATAAACAGCATACCTGTTGATTCAAATTTAGATTCTCTGTAGTTTTGCAGAGCTTTCATTTCTGCTTCTTATAGGCCCCTACATAATGAATTGAAGCTTCAGTAGTGTTACTTCTTGCACACATAAGTACACCATTCTTGTTTTCCTAGGAATGTACCCCTGTTTTACAGTATTGATCTGATTAGTGATGCCATAGTTCCCTCCCACAAAACCGGGACAGAAGTAAAGGTCTCCCTTGCTCAAAAGCCAGTCGTATCCGACTCTAGGGTTCAGTGTGCATCTCTGTTTCATAGCCGAAGAGCCAGTGCTGTCTGCTTCTGCAGACATATTCCGTGATCATGTGGCAGGCATGACTAGCAACCGGAGCGCACGGAACGCTGTTTACCTTCCCCAAAAAGTAGTTCCAATTTATCTACTTGCAATTTCTTGCCTTCGAACTGCTAGGTTGGCAGGAGGTGGGACAAAGACGGGAGCTCATTCCGCAAGCTGCTGCTGCCGCAACATCAATAGAGGTTCCGCTCCTAGGACAATAAAATGGTGCACAATTTTTTTCTCTGTCTTCCTTGGCCACCAAGCTGCTGCTGCTGCCACCTGCTGGTGCTTCAATAGAGGCGCAAGAAAAAGGAGTGATTTTTTTCTTAAAAACCTTGCGGTAATTTTCAATGTGTTTTATGGAACCAGGAGGGACAGGTTCAACCCGTAAAATTCCCGGTTTTCCGGTACATATGGCATCCCTAGATGTGATGTACAAAATATTAGATTGGGGCACTCAAGTCAGCAGAGACTTTGGTGTGGAAGGCATTTTACAGAATTCGCAAATTAGTATGGATTGACCTGTATCATGTCTTGTTGGACTAAAAAGGCCATTATTCCCACTGGTTTTAAAAAAATGCTACCACAAAGGCACATCTTGTCAAGGTGGTCCTTGAGGAGCAGAATTAACTCTCAGATTGCTATAAGATTCACTTGCGTGTTGAGAAGTACCTATGTCTCCAGCAGTATATCTGCTACTTTTAGAGCTACCAAGGTTAAAGGTCTCCCTTGCTTAAAAGCCAGTCGTATCCTACTCTAGGTTGCGGTGCTCATCTCCATTTACAGACAAAGAGCCACACAGTCTTGGAGGGATTCAATTGTAGCCTGTTGTCCCCCATCCAGACCTCAACCACTTCCAGACATCTGGATAGGACATTGACTGCATCACTGGGGTCCCCATGGGCCGAGATATATAACTGGGTATCATCAGCATACTGATGATACCTTACCCCATGGGAACGGATAACCTCATCCAACGGCTTCATGTATATGTTAAATAGGAGAGGAGAGAGCACCGAGCCCTGAGGCACCCCATACTGTAGGGGCCTAGCGCAGGACCTCTCACTCTCCAACCACACCGACTGGGTACGACCCTCCAGAAATGAGAAAAACCAGGACAGCACAGTGCCCTGGATCCCCAAACCTTTGAGCCGTTCCAGAAGGATACCGTGGTCAACGGTATCGAAGGCCGCTGAGAGATCCAGAAGAGCCAGGACGGATGGATGACCCCCGCCCCACTCCCGCAAGAGGTCGTCAACCAGTGCGACCAATGCAGTCTCAGTACCATATCCAGGCCTGAAACCTGATTGAAAGGGGTCCAGATAATCCGCTTCATCCAGGACCCCCTGCAACTGCTGCATCACCACCTTCTCCAATACCTTCCCTAAGAAAGGGAGGTTGGAGACCGGCCTATAATTAGCTGGAACCGCTGGGTCGAGAGATTGTTTCTTCAGGAGGGGGCACACCAGAGCATGCTTTAAAGGTGCAGGAAACACCCTCTCCCACAGTGAAGCATTTATTATAGCCCCGACCCAGCCTCCCGTCACCCCCTTGGAGGCTTTCACCAACCAAGTGGGACAGGGATCCAAAGGACAGGAGGTGGTGCGAACAGCTGCAAGAAGCCTGTCCACTTCCTCAGGGACAACTGGATCGAACTGATCCCAGATAACACTGCCAGACTGAGCTCTGATCCCCTCCGGACCCTCCCTATCCACGCCGGGATTAAACCCCGAGCGAATCCGAGTGATTTTCTCCACCAGATAGTCTGCAAAAACCTCAGCCGAACCCTGACAACCGGGCACCGACCCCCCCACTGCCAAGGAGAGACCTGGTAACCCAGAACAGAGCGGCTGGGCGATTATCCGTGGAGGCAATGAGGGCGGTGAAGTATTGTTGCTTCACCACCCCCATCGCCACCAGGTAGGTCTTAATAGCAGCCGTAGCCAGTGTCCAGTCGGAATCACTCTGGGTCTTCACCCAGCGGCGCTCTCGGCATCTCTTTGCCCGTTTAAGCTCCTGCAGTTCTTCTGTAAACCACGGGGAATATCTGTCCCTGCGGGCTCGGAGAGGCCCTAGTGGTGTGATTTCATCCAAGGCAGCGGTAGTCGTCTTGTACCACAGGTCAACGAGTGCCTTGGATGAATCGTGTAGCCGATCCAGAGGAAAATCCCCCAGTTCCCTCTGGAATTCGTCAGAATCCATCAGTTGCCGGGGGCGGGCCAATTAACCACTAAGCCATCGAAGTCCCTTATTTAGAGACACCTACCAAGGCTAAATCTAATATTCAACTTTCAGAGAAACTGCTGAGGCAAACCATAGACTTTTTGCATTTGGAAAAATACCAGCAGCTTAGCCACTGTACAAAAAACACCTGAAGAATTTGAGTTTTTTAAAATTCCAGCACTTAACAAATGTGGTCCAAACAGGTGCAGATCAGAACTTGATCATCCAATGGCTTTTATACTTCCCAAGCATTCTAGATGGCAAGGGTAGCGATGCAGAAGAGACCAGGGATGATCAAGATGCAAAGTCTGGAAATTACTGTCATGAATTAATGGGAAAATACCAGCCATTGTCATTTCCCTGAAGTGGGATCTTACTTCTAGGCAAATGCCTGGGCCTGTGGAGGGTCAGGTCTGGGAGCCATCCCTCTTCAGACACATGTAAGAATAAGGCGATCTCACATTGATCCTTGTGATTACTAGAGAATATTGAGCCACTGGAATAGCTGTGCCTGATACATTATATCACAAACCTTGTCTCTCTCTCTCTCTCCTTTCCTGCTCCTTTTTTGTCTAGTCACAGTTTTGTTTTATAATAAGTATTTCATTCAGGACCTCGGCTTCCGCATCATCTACCAAGTGTGCCTGTGGCCAGGTGTTGACCCTGTGCTAAGGGTTCAGTTGAAAACTACAGAAGAAGCTTCTTATGGTTATGTCACATGTGTGGTTGCCAGATAAGGAGTATCTCTTTCTGACATGTTGGAGCCAAAGCCAGGCACGTGCTGTTACATCGGGCAATCAGGCTTTGTCCCACCCTGCCCTCACCTCTGGTGCACTGAGGTGCCAATAACAATGTATGGGATTCTCCGCCAAACCACACACATACCCGAAATAGGCATCCCCACCACCAGCGATTTCCCATGGTGCCCTGCACACCCCTGGTCAAACCTTAACCTCAGGTGGGGGCCCCTTTTGCTACCACAGATGCAGGACAAGCAAAGTTTGGGAGAGGGTACGATCTGCTTCTAGGCCAGGTGATTATATAAAAAGAACCAGTGGTACTCCTGGTTGATAGACCAAAATCCAGGTACAACATGTCAAGTAATATGACATCTGAACGCCATTGGGAAAGGACAATTTTTAGCAGCTAGGCAAGCAGCAATAGCAGCTGCAGTGGTTGCTGACATTCCTGCTATATATTTTTATTTTATGCAGCCTTACCTATGGTGCACATAATATGGAGAAAGTCTTTCTAGGCCCTGTTCTGTTTGTTTTGTCTTGAAGAAGGCTCTTTGCCTCTCTACACAGAGATTTTATACCAAGCTCTGCATCATGGCTGCCAGAGATGAAGCCGTGAGAAGGCTCATGAGTGGTGGCACCAAAAACTCATTTCTTGTCTTGCTCCCAGTAGCAATAACACCTTTATACCACCTCATAGTGTTTGGAGTACACTCTGAGCAATTCCCAATGTAATTAGCAGTTTGACCCCCAACAAGCTGAGTGTTCATTTGACTGACCTCGGAAGAATGGAAGAAAGAGTTAACCTTGAGCCTGTCACACTTGAACTCACATTATGAGTAGTTTTTTACTACTGTGCTGCACCATGAGGGCTCCCAAAGACATGATGGGCCTTAGTATGTGTGCCTGCTACCTATTTTCTACCATTCCTCCTTTTTTTCATTATGCATAGCAGTAGTGTCTGCACTGAGTCAGGCAGTATAAAAATGCTATAAGTAAGTAAGTAAGTAAGTAAGTAAGTAAGTAAGTAAGTAAGTAAGTAAGAAAGAAAGAAAGAAAGAAAGAAAGAAAGAAAGAAAGAATGAAATAAAGAATGAAATAAAGAAGGAAGGAAGGAAAGAAAGAAAGAAAGCTTTGAAATCAGAAAATAATTATGTAGCAAATAATAATTGTCTCATTATATATATATATATATATATATGTGTGTGTGTATTTTGTTCACTCTTCCCAGAAATTGTAAACTTCCAGAGTTCGGATGAGAAGAAGGATGATGAAGAAAAAAAATATCTCGATGTCATCAGCAACAAAAATATTAAGCTGTCAGAAAGAGTATTGATTCCTGTCAAACAATATCCAAAGGTATTAGTACAACTATATAATATAAACTGTGCTATTTTGATACATGGTATTTCTGATGGTTGTAATTCGATGCCAATCTTAAAATGTGAACTTGGGATGTTAGGGGTTGAGAGACAATGTTGGCATCTGGAGCAAATGGTATTGCCTTTCACTCATTTAGCTCTTAGGTGGGTCTTCTTTCCTCATTCTTAAGGGGTGAGGATGAACCATGAAGCTGCAGCTGCCACTACAATCTTTTTCTCCATCTTGAGGAAAGAAGGCAGTGTATGCCTGCCACAGCTGTGCCAGCCTTTACCATTGTCTGGTAGGATAGATTGGTATGGTACCTTGGTATCCTCATTTCTTTCTTCAGAACATAAGCTTTCCATTTCTTTTATTTTGAGGGGGCATTGTAACGAAACTATGTTGGAAGGGCAGCAATTTGCATCCTGCCTCGGTTTCTGTGAGAGCTTGGGCTCCCCTGGGGAGATCTTTCCTGACAGTGAGTAATGTTAGGAGATGCTGTCATTTTTATTTTCTTGACACTCTTCAGTTGACTCATCTCTGAACATCGGATCTTCTTTGTGATACAGTGAATAGAGTGTTGAAGTTGTTGGGATAGAGTGTTTGAAATTTGGTGCTGCTTTTAGTTAGCAAAACCTTTGAACTTGGAGAAATTGCCCCACACTCCCAATATGACATAAGAGAGGGGGTATTTTTTGTGGAGGGAGGGATGGGGGGGATAGGTGATACATTTGGACAGATGGATCCATGGCCTGCATGATACTCACCTTTACTTAAAAGAAATCAGAGGCAACTGGGGAACTTCATGCACTGCAAACTCCATCACTTTTTCTTTTAAAATCTGATTTCCTCTTGCTTACTTACTTTGAAGAAAAAGAGGAATTGACATATGAAAGACTCTGGTAGGATTAGAAGTTTAAGATGTCATTTCTCCACATTAAAATTACTCAATATATTTCTGCATCACAAAGAACTAGACAGGAAATTTGTTTTAATTGTTTGAGATGTTGTTTTTTGAAGGGGAAGTAAAAGAACACTGTTTTCCCCTGGGAACCCTTTTATTTTAGTCAAATTGTTGTTGTACTTGCACTATTCAAATCGAAATTGTAAACACCTCCATTTATCTCTAGCCCAATTTTTCCTGCTGATTTATTGTCACATGGTATTTGGCCTTGCTATTACCTTTGATTACATTCTCCACTTTTCACTTTATCCTTTCATCAGCAATAGCAATAAATTGCAGTTTAAAAAAAGGACTATCAACCCAAATGAGAGGTGTGTGAAAAAGAGATAGAAAGGTAGAGCATTGATTCTACAATTGGCACTTGTCTCCTGAATGGTAAAGATAATGCTGATAGAGGACAATAATCAAAATGGTAAAACCCACTAGAAATACACATTGTCAGAGAATTGCTTGTTACTGTCATGTTAGGGAGGTTGCATTGTTCCAAAAATTGAGGATGTTTGGTGCATCAGTACTTCACATATTCCTGTATTGCACTTAACTTGAAGAATAAGAAGTGCCGTTGCAACCCCTCCCACCTTACTAATCTAACCCTCAAAGTTTAATAGGGTTCATATCTTCAACTGGCAAGAACCAATATCTAGCCACTTTACTCTTACATTTGGTGGGTTGAAAATACAGGCAAATAGGGTCTTCACTGCTTATTTCTTACTTAGGAGAACAACAGTGCTTCTCTGCTTGGACACTTTGGCAGCTCATTGTCAGCCCCCACTTTAACAGATGTCTAAGGATGTAAAACTCTTTTTATTCTCGCAAGCGAGAGCCCAAAATATGGAGGAGATTATAGAAGGCTTAATTCACATGTCAGGTGTGTGTGTGTGTGTGTGTGTGTGTGTGTGCGCGCGTGTGTGTGTGTGTGTGAGAGAGAGAGAGATACATAACTTTTTTGTGCAAAAACACTTGGCCAGAATCCTGCTGTGCTACATGGTCAGTTGCACAACCAATTGTTTCCTGGGCTTCTTGTTGTGTGATTTCAATCAATGTAGTCAATCAAAAATGTGTATTTCAGTTTATTGTCATTTATTTTAAGGAAGCTATAAATTAATGGGGAATGTACATTGATTAACATTTCTGTCCATTAAAGCTATGGTCAAATTTTTATACCTAGATAATTAGTTCTGTACTTGGTAATCCTATAGTCTAATTTATAGAAGTTGGCCTTAAGCTGATATTTCAATAAACATAAAAAGCTATAAATGGAGGATTAATTTTGATGAGCCCCAGAGGGCCTTTGTTTACAGAACTATTAGATTGTGATTTTGACAAGAACCTGGAGTTTAATCTGTAGCAGGAACTGAGTGATCTCAAGACTTGGAAGAAACAAGTACATGCCGCTGATGGCGGCCCTGCCTGGAACCAGAATGTGGTTTAAGGTACATGCCCAAGAGATCTACCTGACAAGAACATCTTAACCATGTTCAGAGTTTTGGTAAACTATTTGATGTAAATCTGTAGGGAGCAGAGTACTACAGCCCCACTCCTTTCATCATCGTTCTGCCTCATTATCGTTGTCTTCATCATTGCCCTCATTGTCATCATCTCAGCTTTCTCTGTTTTGAGAAATCTGTTGTTGTACTCTTGAGACAATACTGAAGTTATTTGGAAATTTTGAATTTATTGGACTTGATTGTACTAATTTTACAAACCTCGTCCCCCAGCTTTACCATGAACTGCCTGTATACTTAGAGTGACATTACCTTAACAGTTCTTAGGTCGTTGGTTAGGTCTTGAACTGTTAATTTTATACCAGTCATTGACTGTGAGTTCAATGGTAGATTTTTATTATAAATAGTAATAGGAGGTTATGATTTTGCAATCCTTTTTTCATTTTTCTGTTTGCCACTCTATGCCATGTATCATAATGTGAGCTCTTCAGCATCTGATCTGAAGACAGGATTTTACTGCCCTTCTTCTGTCATTCCAGGGGAGCTCAGCTAGTGAAAGATGCTGCTTTTTAAAATAAAAAAAAATCACCTCTTTCCTTTTAGATGTCTCTGCTTTCCAATCCTGGCAGTTATCTATCTTGCTTTCACAGCAGTTGTTAGCACATTTATCACCACCACCACCACACCGGAAATGCATTCAGAATACACTACTATTTTAGGAGCATTTTAAAGTTAGTATTGAAAAGGAAAATAAGTAGTGGCCACACCACTGAGTTGGGAATGCGAGATAGGATATGCCAGGGAAAGAGTGGTCCTGCTGTCAGAATTTAGTGCAGCCACATAGCTTAGCCTTTCAGAGCACATACTCACTAACTTCAGCCTTTCTGTTGTCAAGAATGAATTGAGGCTGTGGCTTAATTGTGCAGATTCTGGAATTTGTTTTCATCTGCCAGTCAGTATAAGCAATGTTCCAAGTAAATGGAAACAAATTAATAATCGTTCTGTTTAAACAAAAAGTGAAAAGTAGCTGTGTAACAGATCACTGAAACATTACTTATCTAAGGACCATATGCATAATACAAAAACAGCATCACAGAGTCAAAGGTATAGAATAGCTAAACCTAACCAGTCCAGTAGGTTTCCACAACAAAAGAACTGTGGAAGAAATTGATCTCCAAAGATTTTAATTAATCTCCCTACCCACCCCAGCATATTGTTAGAAATACCTATTGAAAATTAAAGGGTAAAGGTAAAGTTTTCCCTTGCTCAAAAGCCAGTCGTATCTGACTCTAGGGTTCAGTGCTCATCTCTGTTTCAAAGCCAAAGAGCCAGTGTTGTCTACTTCTGCAGATGTTTCCGTGGTCATGTGGCAGGCATGACTAGACACCGGAGTGCACGGAACGCTGTTACCTTCCCACCAAAGTGGTCCCTATTTATCTACTTGCAATTTCTTGCTTTCGAACTGCTAGGATGGCAGGAGCTGGGACAAAGCTGGGAGCTTATTCCGTCCTGCAGTACTCAGGAATTGAACTGCTGACCTTCTGCCTCCCAGTCAGCGTCTTAGCCACAATGGAGATTATGGTCCGATAATTGTGGTATAGATTATGGCCTTAGATCAGGAACCAGTTAGGCCCCTGCGTATCATTAATGCGGTCTGCAGTGAGTACACGGGCTCACCGTGGCCTGCCCCCATCCGCCCCCACCACCCGACGTCAGCAGCAGCGGTGATCATGCTTTGTCCCAGCTGCTCCGAGCAGGCTCTTGCTTGGTCCCATCCCCTCTGTATGCTTTGCCAAAACCGATCGCTGCATTGGGGAAATGTTCGGAGCCTCCTCTGTATAAAAATTCATGGCGCTAGGAGAGCCCCCTGGTGCACCCGGGATGACATCACTGCAGCACACCAGGTTTACCCTTCAGATGCTGCAGATTTTGAAACAGAAGAGGCTCCGAAGATTTCCCCAATGCAGCTATCGGCTTTTGGCAAAGGCTGCAGAGGGGATGGGACCGACCCAGAGGCTGCTCAGAGCAGCCTGGACAAAGCATGATTGCTGCTGCCACTTCTGCTGATGTCAAAACTGTCAGCAGCGGGAGCAGCCTGCCTCCGGCCCCCGCAGCTGTGTGTCGGAGGCGGGATGGCCTGCGGAAAAAAGTTTGGGCACCACTGCCTTAGATGAATTTTTTTCTGCCTCTGTCTAATGTTCACATTCAATGTCATAGTCAATATTGGGATGGGGAAGGTGGGGGAAAATGTTTCTTGATTATAACAAGTCTTTTGCTTAAGCAAGATTGGGGGCAGTGCCTGCCCCATCTGCCTGCAATCCTTTGCCCTTTGGTTGGCGGGATGTTCTGAAACTATACAGCCAGGCTAAGGTCCTTGATCAGTTGTGAGTGGTTTTCTTTGTGTAATATCTCATCGCCATCACCTCCTGTACTTTTAATATTTTTTATATTATAGCTCCCAGTAGCCCTGAACCAGCTTGCTAGTGGATATGCTGGCTGGGGGATTCTGAAACTGTAGTCCACTAAATGAGGTTTTCTAGTGTCTGGGTTAGTTGCAGCTTTGTCATTACCCCAGAGCTTCTTCTTCTTCTCCCGTGTCTAGGCCAGATGTGAAACTGCCAAAATGAAGCTACCCTTTGGTGAGTTCACTCTACAGTTCCCTCCACCTGACCTAGTGTGAGAAAGATGGCCAGCAACACAAGGGTGCCATTACCAATGTACGTCCAATTGTGGTTCAAAAATATCACCATCTTCGAGGAGGCTCTTTCTGTTTACCTCATCCCAGAGCTGAGTGGTAGTCAGTGGCAAAGTAGTGAATCTAAGTCCCAGATTGACCTATTCATGTAAGTAAACTTGCAAGTCCTATTCAGTTATTACTTACTAGTGGTTAGCAACATGCTTAAAGGGGAGAAGGAGAGGGTCCTGGTCACATATACTTTCCAAATGTAAACAAGAACTCCGATTTGCCACAGTTATTGTTCACATGTAGGACCTACATGAAATTAGATTCCTTTTCCTCTTCAGACATGTAAAAAAAGTGGCAATAGAGAAAGGAGAGGATGGTAGCCCTTCTTTTAGGGTAATGTTGAGTACTAGTTAAGTAACAACTGAACAGGTCTGCATCATCTATGCAATTACATTCTATGATTTATCCAAAATTATCATTTCTATATTTCAAGTATCCAGTTTGTACCATCCACATAACTTGATAAGAGTTGAAAGGGGCTTTGAAGATGTTAAGTAACACTGGCAGTGTCCTAGCATTTTGGAGCTTAATGAAAATAGAAGGCCTTTAATGCACCATGTTAAACAAGTTGTCTTTGTTAATTGACTATTATCGCTGTAATCTGTTCCATAAGACTGAGTGGCAAGAGGCCACCTAAGCTTGCCTAGTCAGTTCATTGTTATTGAGAACTGAATAGATTTGATTTATGTTTTAGCAGTTTTGTGCCATCAAGTTACTTCAGACTTATGATGACCTTATGAATTAGTAACCTCTGTAAGGTCCTGTTATTAACAACTCTGCTCAGGTCTTCCAACACAAGACCAAGAGTTCCTTTGTTGAATCTTTATTTGTCCCTATTTAATTTGGACAGCTTCCTCCTCCTTCTCTTCAATCTTTCTAATTATAATTATTATCTCTACACTGCTATTTTTCTAATTATCCTTATTATTAGGGATGGGGTTTTTGTGTTTCAATGAATGGGCGAAAACTCAAAAGAGGCTGTTAGTTTTGCTTTTGTGCTTTCGTGTATATTAGCTCAGGATTAAAATGCACTGCAAATCAAGTACATTTTGCCCTTCCTCTAATGAGAGATGGACAACTTTCAGTTAGGCTTAGATTTAGGGCTCAGATTCCACAAATCTACAGATTACTCTGAGAGAAATCAACTGAAAGTCCAGGAAGGGAAAAAGAGTGCTGTCCTGTATTTTCCCTGGATCAAGTTTTTCAGTCAAATGCAGTTGTTTATTGTAGTTGATCATTCTTGTTTCCTGGTTAATATTTTTTGTATTATTGTCATATTGGAGATTGTTCCATCTGGTAGCTTTGTGTGTGTGTGAGAGAGATCTCCTTCCCTTTTTCTTTGCTGTAAACAGCTGTATTTTGCCACCTGAAGAGGATCAATGTAGTGGGCACATCTGATTCCAACGTTGGATGTAAAACTCTTTTTTACCCATGTATACATCACTTCTCCATTGCATTTTCTAGTACTGCAGAAGCTGAGGAGACCATCTATCCCAACTGCTGTTAATCTGCTACATTTTGCCAAATTGTTCAGCAAAACCAGCAAATAATGAGAAACCTCATGGTTTGAAGACTAACATCTGATTCTCTTGCAGTTCTTCTGGTAATATATGAATATTTGGTGGCCCTACCCACCAGTAGGGACTGCAGTGGCTCAAGTGGCTAAGACACTGACTGGAAGGTGGCAGGTCAGCAGTTCGATTCCGGAGTACTGCAGGACAGAATAAGCTCCCGTCTTTGTCATAGCTCCTGCCAACCTAGCAGTTTAAAGCAAGAAATTGCAAGTAGATAAAATAGGGACCACTTTGGTGGGAAGGCAAACAGCATTCCATGCACTCTGGTATCTAGTCATGCCTGCCACATAACCATGGAAATGTCTGAAGAAGCAGACAGCATTGGCTCTTCGGCTATGAAACAGAGAAGAGCACTGAACCCTAGAGTCGGATACAACTGGATTTCGAGCAAGAGTGAGCATTACCTTTACCTCACCCACCACTAACCTGGTTCACAGCATTTCTAGCCTTCATGGAAGAATGTAGCTTTTATTGTTGCTTTATTGGGACATTACGTCCAAAGTAGAGGAGGTTGAACAATCCCAGCTTCTCTATAGTAAAACCAGTGAATGAATGGAGGGGGATGTATTAAGTCATCTATAATCTTTACAGGTGTAAATCCCAGTGTTTCCATGGGCCTACTCTACTCTACAATTGGATTCAGTGCCCTCCAGCTTCCAAATAGGAACACTGTAATGGGCCATTCTCCAGTCTGAACATTTACTTGGTCAAATAATGGTTAAGAGGCTGATGGAAGAGAAGGCTACCTGACCTTTGCAGCAATCTTTTTCTAAAAACAAAAGCAAGAGCAGCAACACAAAACAACTGGAAGTTGAAAGTTCTTGTGCAAGGCAGTGTGGAGAAATTCTAGCCAGAGGATGGCTACAGAAAAGGAGATCAGGTCAGAGATTGACCAAGCACTTGTTGAGAATCCAGCTCAACAAGGGTGTAAGCATAAAGTCAGAAGAAACTGAAACAGCAGTCAGAGTTAAAGGTGCGCAAGAAAGAGAGCTGCTCCAGCACCGGGGAGCAAGTTTTTATTGAAAAATACACAGGTTCCACAGGATGTATTACGACAGCATACACAGGATGTATACGCAAGCATAGGTGCAGTGGTATTCAGCCAATAATATGACATTCTCTATAGCATAACCATATATGGCATGACTATATCTCTTACTAGTACATGCGCAGTAGCTTATATCCTGCCAGAATAGGCCCAAAGCCTATTCTCTGTGGCGGTACCCTTGCAAAAGCTGTTACCTGTATATTCAGCAGTAGCTACGATCTAACTTCAGCTGTAAAAGGCTAATACCAAAAGCATATATTTGAAGATTACATAGAGACGCTTTTCTGCATCAAACCAGAATCTCTGCACAGAGGCAGAATCTCTGCAGAGGCAGGAAGCGCTTGTTGATTCAGGAAGTAGCTAACCGCAGTTCTTATTGTGGTCGGCACAGGAAAAGCTAACCACAATTGTCAGCTATATGCTACACAGTCAATGTTTTAAGCTAAAAGTATAATGAACTCCCACAAGGCAGCCATATCAAAAGTTTAACTTTCAATCAATGTTCAGAGAAAGTACAATTCCCTCCATACCCATCAGCAATAAACCACATATTCATTCTAGTGCACATATCCTAACATTAGTAATGTTTTTGCACAATTGCACCCATGGAAATGCAGGGCTGAACAGATGGTGGGACGGGTCTATTGGTGTGGTCAGGAAAATTAAATTACTCCTCTGCTTCCTCCAAAGAAGAAAAATGAGATTCCTAGAAGCATATGAATTACAGTGAATCAGATTAGGGTGCCCAAACTATGGCCTGTAGGCCCAATTAGGCCCCTGCATATCATTAATGCGGCCCATGATGAGCACCCAGGCTCACCATGGACCACCCCCACCGCCTGATGTCAACAGTGGTGTTGGTGGAGGCAACGACCGTGCTTTGTCCAGGCTACTCGGAGCAGCCTCTTGCTCAGTCCCATCCCCTCAGTAGCCTTTGCTAAAGTCGATCGCTCCTTCGGGGAAATTTTCAGAGCCTCCTGTGTTTCAAAATTTGCAGTGCTAAGAGAGGCCCCTGGTGCGCGCAGGATGACATCATCACAGTGTGCCAGGTTTACCCTTCCAGCGCTGTAATTTTTGAAACACAGGAGGCTCAGAAAATTTCCCTGAAGCAGCGATCGGCTTTAGCAAAGGCTGCTGAGGGGATGGGACTGAGCAAGAGGCTGTTTGGAGCAGCCCGGACAAAGTGCAGTTGCTGCCTCCGCTGCCGCCACTGCCGCCACTGCTGACGTCAAAACTATCAGCAGCGGGAGCAGTCCACCAACGGCCCCCGCAGCTCTGTGTCGGGGCAGGACTGGCCCACTAAAAAAAGTTTGGGCACCACTGAGCTAAACATTACAGAATTTGAAGCTGGGGAAAAGGACAAAAGCTGAGAAATCATTCTGGCTAGATCATTAAAGGCACAGAACTTGAAGTTGAACTTGGCTTCTACCCACACCTCAAGCTGTTCAAAATATACACTTGGAAAGGCCTGAGCTCATATTAGAAAAAGAAAGAAAATTGTGAGATAAGCCTGTTCCTACTGTGCTGCATATTTGTGGTGGAGTGGCCAAGCTGTGTAGAATGAAGCAAATAATGTCCCAAAATCAAGGACTCACAATGAAAATGCTGACATAGCAGACCTCAAAGGCTGTGAATGGTGACACTTTAATTAGGTTAGATGTAGCATAGCACAGATAATATTTTAGGATTCTTTTTTCCCCTGCCAAAGATGCAGCTTTATTTCTTTCCAGCGTAATTACATTTGTCACATCTTTTGGTAATGGGGACGGGGGACCTCTCTGAAAACTCATACTAGCATGGAAAGGCAATATAACTTTACAAGCAGTTCATGTAAATGCTTTTCATAATACAGTTAGAGAAATAAGACGGCTGAAGATAGCGTGGAAAGCAGAAAAGAGTTCTATTCCTTCTGATTTGTTTCCCACTCTTGATTCCTGTCAATGGATGAAAGAAACTTTAGGATGAATGAAGGGTAGAAAGAAACAATGCCTTCTCAAATATTCTTGGCATTTAATGTGTTTCATTCCCCACCCCCCTACCCCCAGAATTTTGAGAACAAGGGATGGATGGGATATTTGTGCTGAACGTAGCCTTTTTCACACCACCCAAGAAAAGACAGTTGCACATTTCAGGGAAACAAAGTGTTCATAGATGTGTGCACATGCGGCATATGGAAAAAGGTTAAAAAAGACTTGGTCCCCGATATTTCTCCGATTGTAGAATTAGAGGATTTTTAAAAATTCGCGATAAAAATAGACAGCAAAGTGAAGGAAATTCTGGATAAAAATAATATTATCCTGCTGAAGGACTGGCTAAACGTCTGTAAGGACAATCAGGAAAAAAATGATGTCTTCTCATGGCTGAAATTGAATTGGTTTAAAATAATATTACTAAATAAGTGGAATAGTAACTACCTGAGAAGTGTAAGCATGGAAAGAGATAAGACAGATTTTGAGCTTCAAGTATATTTGCATACAACATAAAGAGGATATTTCCATGGTTTTCTCTTAAATACAGTTTAAAAAAATGAAATTGAGGCACACAAGGCTAAGACAGTAGACAATTAACTGATATAAGTGTAAAAAACAGTTCCATGAAAAATCACTATAATATGAAATGCTGTTGCAGCAGAGAATGGGGAAAAATATTTAAAACAGAATTATCACAGTAAGGCTGGCCTGCTGCCTTCTTCCCCGTGAGGGGCAGCAGTAGTGCTAAGGAGAGTGCCTAGGGGATGGTTCTTCCTCCACCTGGGGGAGCCCACCACTCCTCCCTGGTTCTGGTGGCTCCTCCTCTTCTAGGCACTTGGATGTGCCTGGATTTTGGGGAGGAGGGGGTTTGGACTGGTGGGGTGGGGTGGGGGCATGGCCTGCTGGGGAGAGGGGTGTGGCTCAAAATTTCCCTTATTTTCATTTCTAAAACTTGATAGGTATGGCCAGGAACTGAGAATGGATGATCTTAAGAACCTGCATAGAAAAATAATCCTTTCTTAATGAGCAGTTGGGCAAAAAAGTGGATGTATATTTTGTCTCACATCTCTGGTTCTACAGGTGCTGCTCTTTTTTAGTTGGGAATCTGTGTCAGGGATTGTTCCAAAAAAGTTCAATACAGCACAGCTAGAATCTGGGCAAAACCTGACTACCTGGGTAATATGCATCCCTATCCATACATGAAGGCAACAGTTTGGAATAATTTCTACCAATTGCACAAGAGACACAATTTAGACAAAAATTGTTGAGTTGATACCACCAAAAGATATTTTGAGCTCTTGCAGGGGGAGGAGAAAATGTTTGCAGTTCTTCATCCTCACCTGTGAGTAAGAAAGAAGAAAGGTTTGCATTCCTAGAGACTCTACTTGGGACTGAATCCTTTTGGATCAAGCCTGGCCAGGAGAAAGCTGAGGTCTGAAGGACTCTAAAAATGCTTCATGGTCTGAACTTGGCTTGTCAGTTTCAGGGTCCAGCGTTGCAATTCCCATTTGTTTTTAAGGTAGAGGTAGTCTGTGAGGTCTAGTAATAGGCAACTGTTGTGTTCTGTAAAGCAGTGCCTTTAACAATGTACCTTTGCCATGTGTTATCAATGTAACCTTTCTGTGTGCAACATTATAACCATCACCTGTATCAATGTATGCTTAATAAGGGGACGCGAGCTAGTGACCACCAGAGGACAGTAGCGAGCGTCCAGCTCTAATGGATCAAAGCCACCTGGATCAGCAGCGCGGGAAGATTCCCCGCGACCTCCTCACCTGGTCAAGAAGGGCGTGACCTCCTACGACGTCACGCAGGCAGCAACCAATAGTCTGCCAACAAGCCACATTCAAATGTATAGCCAGCTGTATATACTGAGCTACCCAGCCGCCATTACCACATGTTCCCCCGGATCATCATGCAATAAACCTGTGTTAAGCCAACCCTTCGGCTGTTGTATTGTCTTTGGTCCCTTACACTAAATCGGCGACGAAGGTGGGATGGCAGCCCACGGGACCAAGACATGCGCCGGTTTCGAAATCAGGAAACCGGGCGACTGGGAGATCTTCGAAATGGACTTCCAGGCCGCACTGATCGAGTCCGAAGTTACGGAAGAGGCGAAGAAAAGAGCCATCTTCACCAGAATGCTCGGACAAGAAACAAAAAGGACCTTGGTGGACCTGATTGCACCGAGGAGGGTGAGCGAATTCAAGGCCAAGGAACTCATGCAGTTGCTGCGTGAGCACGTCCGGCCCACCACGGCGATGTTTCCCGCTCGGAGTGCATTTTGGAGGCGAGTCCAAGCGCCCGGGGAGACGGTCGCCGCGTTCGTGGCGGCCCTGCGGCTGGCGGCCGGCCCGTGCAAATGGGAGAACGTCGAAATCACCCTCCGAGACTGTGTGCTGTGCGGCCTGAATGACGCCGAGACCCAGCGCACATTAATGAACCAAGAGCCGCCTCCCACGCTGCAGGAGGTCGTTAGAGCGGCCCAGGCCGCAGAAGCTACGAAGGCCGGGGTCCAAGAGCTCCAGGACTGGCGGCCAAAGTCAAGGAAAGCAGAGGCTCCGGTACAGGCGGCCCGGCGAACTTCGAGGTCGTCCACGGAGAGCAGCGACGACGAGGACGTACAGAAGGTCCGGAAGGAGGGCCGACGATGCGACGGCTGTGGCGCGGCCCACGACCGCGTGAAATGCCCTTTCCGGAAGGCCGAGTGCCACAACTGCGGCCGCCGCGGGCACATCGCCAAGGTGTGCAGGAAGAAGCGCGAATCCCGGAGGAGCTCCCCAGACCGTTCCGCGGGACGAGACCGCCCAGCGAAACCAAAAGACGGCGCCCAGGCCACGCGGAAGCAGGACGGCGTGGGCCGCATCGCCGACGGCAGCGAGGACGACGCCTCGGTGTTCAGCGTGTCTACGAGACACCCCCGCTACTTTGTTGAGGTACTAGTCCAAGGGGTGCCCATTAGGATGGAAATTGACTCGGGGTCTTCATATTCAATCATTTCCCAGAGGGAGTTTTGTGGAATTGCCCCCCAAAAGCGGCCCAAGCTCAAAGCGTTGAGGGCCACACTACGGGACGTGCAAGGGAACAGTATTCCGGTGTTGGGGGTTGGAGAATTTCAGGTCAAGTTCAAGGAGCACGCCGCGTCCCTTCCCCTGGTCGTGCTCAAGGGAGGAAATTGCAGCCTCCTCGGGACTCAATGGTTCCAGCCCCTGGGTTTGTTCATTGGGGGGGGGTGCATGCCGTGGGGATGCACGCTGTTGGGACTGACCCAATTCAGGAGGTGTGCGAGGCGCACCCCGAAGTCTTCAAAACGGGACTGGGGAAATTCAAGGGACCCCCAGTGACTTTCGACCTGGACCCGGAGGTCCGCCCTGTTCGCCTAAAACCACGCCGGGTGCCGTTCGCACTCAAGGACAAGATAGAGGCGGAACTGGACAAATTGGTGGGTCAGGGGATTCTTGTGCCTGTAGATTCTGCGGAGTGGGAAACTCCAATTGTAACCGCTCTTAAGTCCAATGGGGAGGTTCGCATATGCGCCGACTACAAGTGCACCATCAACAAGGCGATCCGCCCGAATGCATATCCGGTGCCGGTAGTCAGCCATCTGCTGGCCAGATTACACGGGGGGAAATGTTTCGCTAAGCTCGACTTAGCACAGGCCTACCAGCAGCTCACGGTGTCTCCCGCCGCAGCTGCTGCGCAGACCATAATCACCCATAAGGGGGCGTTCCAGGTGACGCGCCTCCAATTCGGCGTGAACTCGGCGCCAGGAATTTTCCAGTCACTCGTGGAACGCCTCCTGAAGGGTCTGGAGGGGGTGTTGCCTTATTTTGATGACGTGTTAATAACAGGGGGGAGTCGGGTGGAATTGGCCAAGAGGTTGGGGAAGGTCCTGACTATATTCGAAAAGGCGGGGCTGAGGTTGCGCAAGGACAAATGCGTCTTCTTCGCAACCGAGGTTGAATTCCTGGGGTTTTGTGTGACTCCTGAGGGGATAAAACCATCCAAGTCTAAGGTGGCAGCCATCAAGAAAGCCCCCCGCCCCACCTCCAAGCCCGAGTTGCAGTCGTTCCTAGGGCTGCTCAACTTTTACCACTCCTTCCTCCCCCGGAAGGCAGCGGTGGCCGAACCGCTACACAGGCTGCTTAAGAAAGACCAGGCATGGAAGTGGGGCGATGACCAGGAACGGGCATTTAGTGAGCTGAAAAGCCTCCTGGCGTCCGACGCCATACTGACCCACTTCAACCCCAAACGCCCAGTAGTTCTGATCTGTGATGCATCTCCAGTGGGGGTGGGGGCAGTGCTGTGCCACGTGCTGGCGAACGGAAGGGAGGCCCCGATAGCATTTTACTCCAGGTCCCTGTCCCAAACAGAGAGAAACTACGCACAGACGGACAGGGAGGCATTAGCGATAGTCTTGGGGACGAAAAAATTTCACGATTTTCTGTATGGCCGCCCCTTCACCATCGTGACGGACCACAAGCCCCTGCTAGGCATTTTTACCGCGGATAAGCCCACCCCTCAAATCCTGTCCCCAAGGATGCTCAGGTGGGCCATTTTTCTCAACGCGTATCAGCACGCGTTGGTATACCGGCCAGGGAAAGAGATCAGCCATGTGGACGCCCTATCTAGGTCTCCCCTTCCCCTAACGCCCAGCCAGGTGAGCATGGGGGAGCGGGACCATCAGGTTCTCATGATAGAGGTGCTGGATTCGCCCCGGTAGTGCCCGCCGACATCGCCAAAGCGACAGAGAAAGACAAAACGTTAGCGACAGTAAGCTCCTGGCTACAGAAAGGGTGGCCCGCATCCTCCCCAGCGGAGGAGTTCGCTCCATTTTTCAGAAAAAAGCTAGAACTGTCCCTAGAGAGGGGATGTCTCTTGTGGGGGCAGCGGGTGGTGATTCCCACTTCCCTTCGGCCGCGGGTGCTCAAACTGCTGCACGTCACCCACCCCGGCATCGTGCGATCCAAGGCGCTGGCCCGGAGTTACTTCTGGTGGCCCCAGCTAGACGCCGACATCGAGCACATGGTCGGCACTTGCGAAAGTTGCCAATGCTCCAGACCGGAGGAGGCCCGCCTTCCCCACAGGGAATGGGACGCGGCTAAGGGGCCGTGGTCCCGGGTGCACGTTGATTTCGCGGGCCCGTTCAGAGGCACCCTGTTCCTCCTCGTTGTGGACGCTTTCTCCAAATGGTTGGAGGTTATCCCAGTCACGAGCACCTCCTCGGCCCAGACCATTAGGCACTTGCGGAGGCTCTTTTCCACGTTCGGCATACCCGACACGTTAATTAGCGACAACGCTAGTTGTTTTACGTCCTCCGAGTTTAAGGCATTCATGGAGATTAACGCCGTTCGGCATATTACCTCCGCCCCGTTTCACCCGGCCACCAACGGCCAAGTAGAGCGCCTCGTCCGCACCACGAAGGACGCGTTGCGGCGCATGGGCCCAGGGGATTTGAACCTACAAGTGTGTCAGTTTCTGCTAGGGTACAGGGTGACCCCGTTGGCGTCGGGATACTCCCCCGCAGAGCTCTTAATGCGCAGGAAGCTGACCACCATCCTTACTAGGCTAGACCCCACGAGGGTAGAGGACAAAGGAAGGAACATCGGGCTGGAAGTTACAAAGAGTTTCAGCATAGGCGCCCCCGTGCATTGCAGGAATTACGCCAGCACAGGCCCAGCCTGGGTGCCGGGCGTAGTCGTGGAACAAACCGGCCCCGTGTCGTACCGCGTGGAAACCAGCACAGGGCTCCTATGGAGGCGGCACGCAGACCAGCTCCGACGCAGGGTCCCCGACGAGCAGGACGCGGGTCACGCAGGAAATAAGTCAGCGTTAGGGTTCTCCCCCACCCGTTTAGCCCAAGGGGGAGGAGAAGGGGACCGTGGGCCCCCACCAAGGGGGGAGGAGGATATCCTCATAGATACCCTGGGGGATCTTTCCGAGGGAGAGGAACCCGACCCCATACATATCTCGCGGAAAGTCCCCACAAATGCGGGTACCCCGACCAACTTAGATTTTGATTTTCAGGACCGGGGGGTTTTTTGGAGTGGTCCCCCACCCGTCCTAGCGAGAAGAGGGGTTTTCCGTTAGTCCCGACGCCCCCCGGTCTGCCCACAATGGAGTTTTTCCCTTCCCCTAAGACCGCCAGACAGCGGCAAGCTACTAACGAGTCTCCCTCTCCCATTTCAGGACAAGGGACCAGGGAACAAAGAAGCAATAACGCCCCCGGGGGGGGCAGCCTTCTTCACGGCCCACACGCACACGCAACAAGCCATCTTGGCTGAGAGACTTCGTCTCATCCTAGGGGGGAGGGATGTTGTGTTCTGTAAAGCAGTGCCTTTAACAATGTACCTTTGCCATGTGTTATCAATGTAACCTTTCTGTGTGCAACATTATAACCATCACCTGTATCAATGTATGCTTAATAAGGGGACGCGAGCTAGTGACCACCAGAGGACAGTAGCGAGCGTCCAGCTCTAATGGATCAAAGCCACCTGGATCAGCAGCGCGGGAAGATTCCCCGCGACCTCCTCACCTGGTCAAGAAGGGCGTGACCTCCTACGACGTCACGCAGGCAGCAACCAATAGTCTGCCAACGAGCCACATTCAAATGTATAGCCAGCTGTATATATTGAGCTACCCAGCCGCCATTACCACATGTTCCTCCGGATCATCATGCAATAAACCTGTGTTAAGCCAACCCTTCGGCTGTTGTATTGTCTTTGGTCCCTTACACTAAAGCAACCCTATGCAGTAGTGGCTCAAGTGGCTAAGACGCTGACTGGGAGCTGAAAGGCCAGCAGTTTGATTCCCAAGTACTGCAGGATGGAATGAGCTCCCGTCTTTGTCCCAGCTCCTGCCAACCTAGCAGTTCGAAAGCAAGAAATTGCAAATAGATAAATAGGGACCACTTCGGTGAGAAGGTAACAGCTCTGGTGTCTAGTCATGCCTGCCACATGACCACAGAAACGTCTGCAGAAGAAGACAGTGCTGGCTTTTCGGCTTTGAAACAGAGCACTGAACCATAGAGTCAGATATGACTGGCTTTCGAGCAAGGGAAACCTATGCAGTTCATGCAATCAACGTTTGACCTCATACTCAAGCCGTCAAGGTTACTAATCATTCGTTGTGAAAGAAGAAGAAGAAGCACATGTCCCAAAAAGAGAACAAATGAAAACACAGATTTTCATAACATTGTCTCAATTTTATACATAGACGTGAACCCTAAAAATGAAACTAGGAAGGAATTGACTGTATAATGCCTCTTACTGGGTTCTGAAGGAGTAATGGTACTTTTGGATTGTGTGCAAATTTTTTTTTTTGCAATGAAAGGGTAGTCACTGTACAGATGAAAATATAGAAGTAGTAGCTGCTGTTTAAGAACTGCAGTATATCTTATCATAGTGGGGATGACAAATGGAGGGGGGAGGGCCTCTGTGTCTGTTCAATCAGATAGCTCAATGCTAGCTACAAATGGGATACATTAAGGTCCCAGACCTTTCTTACAATTCTTTATCATCAAATAGAAGAGGCTTCCAAACAAAAAGCAGTCTTCTGTAAAGCAGTGATTATACCACCTTATTGACCATACAATTATTGCCTCAAGGCTCAAAATATGAACGTGCAGACACATCATAGGGACAGCTGTGCATAAGCAAAAAAACACAAAGAAAAGCTTGTCACACCTGGAATACCAGCATATTAATTTCAATGTTAGCTTTCATAGATGACAATGATTTTCCCCCCCAAACTGTCCAAAGAAGTGGGTTGTAATCTATGAAGGCTCATGCTGAAATAAATCTGTTAATGTTGCTAAAAGCCAAAATGTTTGGGTTGTGCATGCAATTGCACAGATCCTGTTTTGGGGTGGAGGGGGAGAGAAATGGACATATGGAGCATCTCTAAACTCTAAAATTCCTGAAGTAACCGAAAGTATCAGAATGTCATTGTCAGCTCTTTTGTTTCCAGCAAAGCAGTAACTTACAACAGTATTACTCCATGAGTGCCGGGAAACCAACTTCTTAGAAAATCGTATATATGGAGAGAGTTGGTTACTTTCACACTCCAGCTGGCAAGGAAGATGCTCGAAATAAATCACCTTTAATCACACATATCCCTTTGCAAGAAAGTAACAAGAATGTGTGTTTTAATAATGCATGACATTTTTAAAATTTATATTGCTGCTGCAGTCTTAGCAGTGCAACCTCAAAATGCCTATTTAGTCAAACAAGGAAATGAATGCTAATAACATGTAGCATCTGTAAGAGGCTTATCATCACAAATAGGATCACTGGGGACATATTAACTTAGGTGTGCTGAGAACTAATGTGCAGAAAGTCAGAGGAGCCTAAAACACTTCCTGTCACATCAGTGTGACTTTCTAAAATTTACCACTGAAGGAAGTGATCAATCATGGAGAAGCTAACAAAATATTTCTGTGAATGCAGTGGCTCTTGACACTTGTCAAGTTGGGCTGAGGGTAATAGGAGAATAACAAACTCCCTTCTGAAAAGATTTTCTTCCTAAAGGCTCAGGCAGATAAACTGTGATGAGTTGCTCTTAAATCAATCTGAAGAAATTGAATGGAGCCAAGGGGAGAAAACAATGAGAAAGAATCCATGGATTCTCTTAGATAGAAAAGAGGGCTAGAATATATCAGGACAGAAAATGGATTTATCACATTTGCTTTTTAAAGATAGATTATATGTTAGATGTATGTTAGATGTTAACATATGGGAAGCATATGGAGGGGCCATTTGTTATTATTGATAGGAAACCCTTTATTGTTCCTTCTGATTTTTTAGTCTATGCTCCACAGACCAAAAACATTTATTAATGGAACACTGGCATATAACACAGCTTAAATGCTTCCCATTAAAACTATAACACAGAGATAAAACTAATGGTGATATCATATATTGTAATGCTTAGATTCTTTTGTATTTAAGGTTGCCATAATCCTCTCTCATAAAACCGTGACAGTACGCTTGATAAAAATGGGTGATTGGTCTTTAACTGCTGACCTGCCAACCTTCCAGTGTCAAGTTCAGCATCTTAATCACTAAATCACTGCAGCCGATAATATACATTATTGTAGTTATTCTTTTTTTTTTTATTAGTCTCTTTACT
The DNA here is from genome assembly GCA_035047305.1 of Bradypodion pumilum. Lineage (NCBI taxonomy): Eukaryota > Metazoa > Chordata > Lepidosauria > Squamata > Chamaeleonidae > Bradypodion > Bradypodion pumilum. Next base: position 172,075,223 of record JAWDJD010000001.1, on the reverse strand, counting down.
TTGTAATTTTTTTAAAAAATAAATCTATTCCAACATGAAAAGAAATCCTAGAAAGAGTGAACATGCTCCAAAAAGCCCTAGAAAGCAGCGGAAGCTGTGCAAGAAGCCACTAAAATGGCACGATTACCACTGCCACCACTGATGATGACGACTATGAAAATGTAAGCAATGGGCTCAGCCACGCCTCTGGCCCACACAGCTGAGCACAGTGGCAGGAACTGGTCCCTGGTGGGAAAATTTTGGGAACACCTACTCTAAAGCAAAGCAATCACACTTATATACTGCTCCATAGCACTTAGTGCACTCTCTAGGTGGTTCACAAGTTCTAGAAGTTGAAATTGTCACAAGGCAAGAGGGGAATTGTTGGGTCTTGAATTTATTATAGCCAACTGTCCAGTTAAGCCAAAGGTGGGAAATTTTGTCATTCATTACAACATTGTTCAATTGAAGCTTCAGTCAGCACAAGTCACCACAGCCAATGGTGTGGAATAAAGAGAATGCAGTTGTTAATCTATGGGTGACATTCCTAGTTAGCTGGAAAGGCAAGATTTTGGAACATTGCCCTATTCTAAAGTAGCTGGGTATAACTCTGGATCAAACCCTGATCTACAGAAAATGTTGTCTAACCACCAAACATAAAGTTGCCACCAGATTAACATACTTAGAAATTGGTTGCTTCGGGCTGTAGGGGGGTCACACCCACAAACAAGAACAACATTGTCCCTGTGCTGTATGGTATAAATCAGCACATATAAACAAGTGTATGTAAGAATCATGCAGGGTTATTACTGGCTGCCTGAAACCTGTCCCCACTGAAAAAGTTTAATACTGTATTTAGATGACATTGCCCTTCTAGAAGTACATTGAGAGGTGCTAGCAAATAATGAACAAAATAATACACCAATCCTCTAGCTGATGGCTGAAACTGTGGAAATGTTTTCTGCATTCCTCTCAAACTCTAAATATTAAACCAGAAGAAAATAGGCTAAACCTATGAAGAGCAAAAACAACACATCTTGCCAACTGAATGAGTGCCAAAGAGTGTCTCCCACAAGGACAAGATTTGGCTGGACCATCTGGAAGTCATTTAGTAGACTTTGAAATGAAGTAGGGAAATCAAAGAATAATCAAGTAAAATAAGGCTATTTGGACACAGGACAACTTTTCTGTGACTGTAGAGAAATTCAGTCAATTCAACATTTATGTGTATGCAATTTATGCCCTACCATGGGTACAAAAGTACATCTAGTAAATGGCCAAGATAACTTTATTGAAACAGCAAACATTTTAATTTGCTTTGAATTCTGTATATTTCATACTAGCTAATTACCTGGCCTTGACCGGGTTGTTTTTGTCCTTTAAAGCAAGGATGACGTGGCTTGACTGTGGTTTTAATTCTCCTCCTGGCAGTGTCCCCAGCCCGTAAGTGTTAAGTTCTGTTAAGCCGTGGACTTCTTTGGTCAGCAAAAGGAGGCCACGACTTGACAGAACTGTATTTTGATGGGCAGGTGACCCCACTGCTGAAGAAAACTGTGGCCGCTAATCGCGACCTCAGCTTTTTTCAACAGCGGCGTCTTTTGGCGGAAAATTCAAGCCACTGGCTTGGCTGTGCTGCACGTACGCAGTACTGCTGCTTCGTTGCTGCTTCTCCAGCCAGTGGGGATGTCCCCTTTTCTGTCTCACTTTGGGGGGCATAAACCCCCAAATGTGTTTTGAGATCTCCACAGTGCTGATCTCATAAGCCCAAGGTATGTATGTGCAAAATTTCAGCGAGATTGGTCCAGGGATGTGGGTTCCTTTGGAGCACATACAAACCCACAACTCTGTTTTATAGATATGTACATAATTTTGAATTGTGGATCTGATACAATGAAAGAAAGATCCATGGGTATAGGCAATACACTTCAAAGAGTATTTCAGATCAAAGCATAGTAGTGATCTGGAGTGAATGGGATATTTCATTATGTAAACACCAAACTATTCAAATAAAAATGAATATTTTTTTAAAAAAAGAAAAAGCCTTGTCTAAAATTAGTTTTAAGGCATTTATATGCCACATTGCTGGTTGTATAGTTTAGCAATAAGGCAGACATGTGGATGCCCATGTCTAAACAAGTGGAGATTCAATACTTAATTACAAAGTAGAATGTTTATTAAATATATTTTTTACAATTGTTATAGTACTATTGAAAATGAAAATGAATCTGCTGCTAATTCAGTTAAACTGGCAGTTAAAATACAATAGAAGAGCAGAGTAGATTTACTCTAGAGTCCACATCTGCCTTCTAGTTTCAAGAAGAAAGATAACTTAATTGCATGTTTTATGCTGTTCCATATCGATAGCACCTGTTGAAGTCAGTCAAAAGATTGAATGGAGACTCCTGTCAAGAATATATCCTAAGCAAGGCCACTTGGTGAATATCTATTAAAAGGCTTCTAGTGACAGGTTAGAAATGCAAAACCTCAAAAATACCAAATTAAATAATTATCCTTTCTCATTGGCTGCCAGTGTGCCTCCGGGTGCAATTCAAGGTGCTGGTGATGACCTTTAAAGCCCTACATGATAGTGGACCAGGGTACTTAAGAGACCACATTACTCCCAAGGACATCTGTCCATCCCACCAGAGCAGACCGGAGGAGCTCCCTGATGGTCCCATTGGCTAGAGAAGCTCACCTCTCTAGCACCAGAAGGAGGGCCTTTTCGGTATCTGCTCTGGCCCCGTGGAACCTCCTGCTGACTGAGCTACATCTCCAGGCAGAGCTTTTACCCTATAGTAAAGATCTTAAAACCTGTCTTGTGCAGCAGGTGTGGGGAGCTGCCGGTGCAATAGCCACCCCGCGCTGGTTTATATGAGGGCCACCTGGCCTTTCAGTTTTTAAATTTAAGTTGTGGCTGTTGTGGATGGTACCTTAATATTTTAATAGTTTTAATGGTTTTTAAGTAAGATTTTTGTGATTTTATTGTTGTATGATGTTTTTATATTTGTGAGCTGCCCTGAGTCGCCTAGGCGAGAGGACTGCAATAAAAATTCAATTAATTAATTAAATTGGATTGGATTGAATCCACAGATGAATTTCTGCATACATTTATTGAATGGCCATCATACCTCTTGTACTAGACTGTATATTACAAGCAAAGATATAAATTCACTGATACTCCACTAGAGTATCCACTAGCACTAGAACTTCCAGAGGAACATACTGGAGTGAAAACACTCCAGAACATGAAAACCAACTTACCTGTTGCAGCATCAGGGAAACTGTCATGTAATGTTCTTGTACTAATATGTGTAGAACAGCAGTTATGAGACATTCCTTTATGCTCAAAGTTCATTAGTTGGAACTATGAACAGTTGTGACATATGTGAAGCGTTCTTGACTGTTTCATATAGAGGAGAAGCAGTTAACAGTTGAGATACAAGAATTTGAATGAAATTAGGTCAATGTTTATCTGTCGTGATGATCTGTGAGAAGCAGCTGCATGGAAATTATTATCTAAATCAGGGGTTCCAAACCCTTTCAAGCTGGGGGCCAGGTCATGCTCTCTCAGTCAGCTTTGAGGACTGGATGGCCATTTTGCCATGCCTGCAAGATGGGGTGACCATTTTGTTCCAACAGTTTCAAAAAGGCAGCCCTTAGAGGGGTGGAGGCTATCGTGTTGACTCTCAGGCTGGCGCACAGCTTGGCTCCCTCTGATTCAGAGGCCCACAGGTGCCGCACAGTCAAGAGACCCCGGTGATTTGGCTCACGCAGCCGAGAAGGGTGTGCTTTCTCAAAGTTGGCCCGAGAAAGCCAGGTCCAGCAAAGCTGGGCAATAGGTTCGCAGGGAAGTGGTAATCTGACTGATGTCGCAGTTAAAATTAAAGTTGCAAAGCCCCTTGTCACGAGACTCTGGATTCCCATGCGAAAACACCCTTATCTGGTTTTGGGGAACAGTACAGCCTTGGAGCTGGGTAAGGTGTGTGGGAGTAAAGCAGGTACCTCTGCAGCAGCTCGCTCTTCTGTAGCTGAATTCCAAGCCTCAAAACAAAGTTTCTGGGGCGTGTCAAGATGGAGGGCTGAGAGAGGCGAACTTTTTTCCGCTCGGAATGGAGAGAAACGAAAGTGACTTTTAAAAGTGTAAATAGTTCCTGAAATCGGCAAAAAAAATGGATTAGAAAAAATAGAAGGAAAAATAGTTACGGAAAATACTTTGGAGGCTCCAAAGCAGCGCTGGAAAAAGGAGATAAAACAGAGTTTCGATCTTGGAGAGAGCGGGGGGATGGGCGATTTATAATGGCGACGAGTCCCCGGAGCTCTTAAAAGAAAAACGGACAGACTGGAAACGAGAGGAGATCGGCGTTCCGGTAAAATTGTTTAAAAGTGTTGGCAAAGCGGATAAGTGGACGACCGGATCGAAAAGGGAAATCTCGGCGGGGTGGTGAAAGAGGTAAGCTGAAGCGGACTTCGCTCCCCCCCCCGCCGTCCCCTCGATCGGAGACGGCCGGAGCTTTGCGGAGCTGGAAAAGTGCAAAGGGGAGAAGTGGAGAAAGCAAGACGGTGAGCAGTTATGTAAAGTTTTTGAAAGAGGGAAATATTAAGGGGAAGAAAAGAGACTGAGATTCTCCGTACTGCGTTATGCCGGCGGGAGCTGATAAATCAGCGGCTAAGTAAAGAGAACAATATAGTATTTCCTGCTTTTTTCTTTTCTTTTTTCTTATTCCTTTTTCCTTTTTGCTCCCCTCTCTTGGTCGTTATGTAAGCCGTGGACTTGGAGTATTGGCTTTTAAAGAAAAAGGAGCTGGTTTAAGTCTGCCCCTGCATATCCCTTTGGAGATATAAAGTAAAGTAAGACGGTGCTGTGGCCTAGTGCCCTGGGAAATAAACTGCTGTTAATCTGGAACTTTTGAGAGTAGGAGCCTGAATTCGTCAGCGTTTTTTACTTCTGTATTTATCCCATAACAGCAAGATAAAGTTGGCTCTCCTTCCATTTTTTATTTTATTTTTTGAGCTAAAGTTTGAAGACACTTTTTTAATTGCTTTTATTTTAACCACCCTCTCTTTTGCTTTGTTGGAAAATTTTTATATATTTTTTACTATTATTCTTTTTTTTTAAATTTACAAATACGATTTTTCTTTTTGGTCTTTTCTTTTGTTTCACCATTCTTTTTCTTTTTCTTTTTTTTTTGTTTTGTTCAAAATATTAAAATACTTAAAATTTAAGAGGGAAATTAATTAGGCTTGAATTGGGATACTGACTTTTTTCTCTTCATCACCCTCACATAGAGTGGAACTGGGGTGATTACCTGTGTATACATGTGTGTGTATATGTGTGTGTAAATACACACACATATATATGACAGAGAGGGAGGGGAGGAGAGGATAAGGGCTAAACATTGTATTTTGAAATAAATATATTGAAATTGGTTAGATTTAAAATACAGGGTGAATCCTGAATGATAAATTGTTTATGTAAATTGATAAAAGGGAAGCAGTTAGAAATACATTTGGATGAAACGGCAGGGGAGAGGGAAAGAGAAGGAGAAGAAATTGGCCTGGACAAGAGAGCAAAGACCAACGTCTTCAGATAGGAGTTTCAGAAGGCTTACAAGGCTGGACGAGGAGGAAGAGGAGATGAAGAAAACAATGCAACAGGAAATAAAGGACTTGGAGGAACAGGAGACAGTGAAGAAGATGGCACAACAATTACAACAACAACAACAGCAACAGAAGACAATAATATCGCCAACTACCGTTGCTCCATCAGCGGTAAAATCAATTGTGATAACAACAGCAAAAGTTACAACAACAACAACTGCCACAACAACCGTAACAACTACAGCGGCAATAGCAGGGACAGCACCAACAATGATCGTAACTACAGCCACGGCAACAACACCTACAACATCGGCAATGGGGGAGGGGCAAGGATCCAAATCTGAATTTGAAAGTCTAAATGAGAAATTTGATAATCTGGGGAATAATATCGGAAATATGATTGCTAAACTTAAATTAGATTGGAAACAAGACATGCAAGATATGTTAGTAAATATTATGAAGGGAATTGACGGCGTGAAGGAGGACATAAATAACCTCAAAAAAGAACAAGAAGTCATCAAAAATGAACAGGCAACGACGAAAGCAGAGGTTATGGACTTGAGAAAGAGAGAAAAGGAGAGAGAAAATAAGGTTGGAGATCATGAAAAGAGATTAGAAAATGTGGAAGAACAATTAAGAAGAGCAAACGTCATAATTCGAAAATTCCCAGAGAACTCTCCAGACAAATTAAAAGAAAGAATAGTGAAATGGCTTGATGAAATTATGGAAGATGGCTTCACGCCGCAGGAGGTTGTAAATGTATTTAGATTGGGGTCAAGAAGAGGTAAAACTGGGTCAAGGAATGTCATGTTAAAATTTGCCAATGTATCAGATAAATTACGCTTAATGGCGCTTATACGGGAAAAAGGAACAGAGGTTCTAAAAGTGGAAGGCCAAGATATTGAAGTGTATAATGACATTCCAATAGAGCATCGTTTCTGGAGACAATCGATGAAGCCAATTACAAAACGATTTCAGGAAAAGGGAATAAGGTATAATTGGAAATTTCCACGACAATTAAGTTTTTTTTTACTTGGGAAGACGTTATTTAATTAGTGAGGGTCCTAATGTCCTGGATGTAATGACAGATGCTAAGTTGTTGGAAGCAGGAACAAAAGAGTGGTTTGATTTGAAGGAAGAACTGATTATATCTGTTGGTTATAGAAGACGGGAAAGCAATGGAAATGAGAATATGCCTAAAGGGGCGGAAGGAGGAATGGATCCGGGTGGGGAGTAGTTTTGATCTCTCCCAAGCTCCTATGATTGACCGCACCCCCCCCTCTCTGAAACTCAGAGGCCATTTGTAAAAAGAATATGGGGAGGGATAGTAGTGGATTGTTTAATGTAATTTTTTTAGATGTTTTCTTTTTTTTCTTTTTTATTCATTTGTATAAGGTGAAGGAAATGTTATATGTTAATCACAGGTCCGTAGGAGGAAGTGGGAAGTGTAAAAAAAGGTGGGAGAAATACAATAAATGAGGAATGTAAAAGTAATGACATGGAATGTGAAAGGTACTGGTTGTCAAGTGAAGAGAAGGAGGTTGGAAGCGGCGCTTAGAAAAGACAGACCGGATGTACCATATTTATTCGAGTATAACGCGCACTCGTGTATAACGCGCACCCCTAATTTTCCATGAAATCTCGGTATAAAATTTTCTCGGCTAGCTGCTCGGTTTCCATGCATTTCAGCATGATCAACAACTTTGAGCTTGAACGAAGCGTCATATCCACAACGTTTACGCTTGATACCCTGAGATGCCATCTAAAGGGGAACCAGTTATATCGGTGAAAAAGAGCACACCTTAAAATATTGAGGGAGGGGGGGATAATCAGACCCACCTGTTGCAGAAAATGCAATCCGAAACGAGCACTTCCGACCTCCAGGAGCCTCGCTCGAACTGCGAGCTACCTCCGGGCCACGCCTCGTCTCCCGCGCCACCCAATCAGATCCCGTCAATTTCTTCAAAGCCACCCCCCTGCCTCCCCTTCACCCGCCGCAGCAATAGACAGCCGACCCAATTCTAAAAAGGAAGTAAAAGAGGCTCGTTTATAACGCGCACCCAGTCCTCGTGTGTAACGCGCACCCCAACTTTGATTTCTTTTTTTGGTATAAAATTTTGCGCGTTATACACGAATAAATACGGTAATCTTTCTTCAGGAGACTCATCAGAATTCGGAAAAAACTAATAAGTTATTTTTAGGATGGACTCAAGTCTATGAAAAAGCATATGGTTCTTTAAAGGCCAGGGGGGTCGCAACTTTGATATCAAACAGATTGGGATTTGAGATGATAAAAAGTATATCAGACCCAGAAGGTAGATATCTGATAATAAAGGGAAAAATAGAAGAAGAAGAAATAACGTTGGTGAACTTGTATGTACCAAATGAACGTCAAAATAGTTTCCTAAATAAGGTATATCGAATATTAGAGAAGGAAAAAACAGCAAAAATGATTGTAGCGGGAGATTTTAATTTAATAGGATCAAATATAGATAGTACAAATACAACGAGATGTGTGGGTGGAAATAAAATGCATGTGTTAAATAATTGGTTGAAATCCTTGGGGTTGAAAGATACATGGAGGGTGCTTAAAGGATCGGAAAGAGCCTATACATATTTTTCACAAGTGTATAATACATATTCCAGAATAGATTACATATTTGTCACGGATAACTTGTTAAGTAACTTAGACGGCATAGAAATAGGAATTTTTAAAGAATCGGACCATGCAAAAGTTTTGTTGGAAATGAAAATAGATGCTATAAAGAGTACGAAAAATTGGAGATATAATGTCAAATTGTTTAGAGATAAAAAATACAAAGATCAAATGGTAGAAAAATGGGAAGAAAATTGGAAATGGAATGATACAGGGGAAGTAGGAATAGGTATAGTATGGGATACAATGAAAGCAATATTTAGGGGTGAAAGTATCAAGATGGCAAGTATTAGAAATAAACAGTTAAAAACTAAACAAGAAGAAACTGAAAAAGAGATTAAAAAGTTACAGGAGGAACATGCAAGAACTAAGGATAGAAAGGCTTACGAAAGGATGCAGGGATTAAGGAAGGAATTAATAGGAAATGATATGGAAAAGGTGAAAAGAGATTTAGTATACTTAAAAAGAGAATATTTTGAATATAGTAATAAAAACTCAAAATTGTTGTCAAGAGCGGCTAAAGAAAAAAGAAGTAGAAGGGAAATAGGGATTATGGTAGATAAGGAAGGTATAAGACATAATAAGACTAAAGACAAATGTAAAGTGATTAGAGAATTTTATCAAGATTTATATTCTAAAAAGAAGATAAATATAGATAAATTAAAGGATAGGTTGGAAATGCAAATTAAAAATAAAATAAGTCAGGAGCATAAACAAAGAATGGAAGAATTAATAACTGAAAAAGAGATAAAAAAGGTAATAAATAAACTGAAATCAGATAAATCACCCGGAGAAGATGGACTACCCGCTGAATTTTATAAAGAGTTTAAGGATATAGTAATCCCAAAACTGTTAAAATTGTATAATGGTATTCTTATTGGGGAACAGTTACCTGTATCATGGTATAGAACAATAATTGTTTTATTACCAAAACCGGGAAAGAACCTAGAAAAAGTAGAATCATACAGACCTATCTCCCTGATAAACCAAGATGCTAAGATTTTTACGGCAATATTGGCAAATAGATTAAATAGTTTTATGGACAAATATATAAATAAAGATCAGGCCGGATTCGTGAAAGGGAGACATATGGCAGACTTAGTAAGGCGAGTATTAGATTTAATAGACGTGGCAAGACAGAATAAAGAGAAAGTAGGTTTATTATCGTTAGATATTTTCAAAGCATTTGATTCTTTACAATGGGTAACAATTAGCGAGATAATTAAGAGTTACGGATTTGGTAACAGATTTGTAAAAACAATAGAACAATTATACCAACAAGGATATGCCAAAATTAGAGTCAATGATGGCCTCACAGAGGAATTGAGACTAGAGGCAGGAACAAGGCAAGGGTGTCCTCTATCTCCAATACTATTTATTATGGCAATGGAAATATTAGCTAATATAATAAGGGAAGATAAAAATATAGAAGGAATAATGGAAAATAAAATTAGTTTATATGCAGATGATACTTTACTAATCATGAAACAGCCTAGAAGAACTATGGAAAGGATTCAAAAACATTTAAAGGATTTTGAACAAATCACAGGCCTGAAGGTAAATTGGGAAAAATCTGAACTGATTTTAAGTAATATTGAAAAGGAAGAACAAAAGAAAATTAGAGATGAATTTAAATTGCAGATCAAAGCGAACCTGAAATATTTAGGGATAATTATTTCCGATAAATTAGAGGATCTGAAAAGATTAAATTACGATAAACAAAAGAAGGAACTCAAGGCTAAAATTCTACAGTATCAAAAACTGAAGTTGTCTTGGTTTGGCAGAATAGCATTGACTAAAATGATGTTACTACCAAAACTAAACTTTTTATTCGATGCCTTACCAATTCAACTGACGGATAAAGAGATTGAGGAATTTCAAAAATTATTTGATAATTATTGTAACGGAGGACGTAGAGCTAGAATTTTTTTAAAAATGTGGTATTTATCTCAAAAAGAAGGGGGCTTAGGAATACCTAACCTAAAGAATTATTATAAAGCATTCCAGATAAAGAATGTAGTTAAGATTTTGATGAAGGAGTCGGTTATTTGGGAAGAAATTGAAATGAAGGAAGTAAAGGAAGTGGGTAAGAGCCTCTTTTTAGATAAGGAATCAGGGAAAATATTGGTTAAAAATAGAATGATGAAATCAATGTTGGGAGTATGGAAGAAAATTAAAATGAAATTGGCCCCAAATATCTCACCGATAATTGAAATAGAAGATTTGAAAAAGTTCCCAATAAGAATGGATAATGAGATGAAAGAAATATTGTCGACAAATAAGGTTCTCCTGTTGAAAGATTGGATACGAGTCTGCAAAGATAATGGGATGAAAAGAGAGCTATATACCCGGATGAAGTTGAATTGGTTTCAGATAGCAATGTTGAACAAGTGGAATAATAAATATTGGAGGGAACGGAGTTTGGAAAGAGATAGGACAGAATTTGAGGAATTAGTATGGAAAATAAGGAAGGAGGAAATTGGAATTAAAGGGTTGGTTAGTAAAATTTATAAAATAATAAACACAGAAGGTAAACCACAAGAAATATTAAGAAATACATGGGAACAGGATTTGAATTTGAAGATAACGGAAAAGGAGTGGCAAAATAAATGGAGAAAAAGAATTATGAGATCCCTGTCGGTTAGAATAAAGGAACATAACTTTAAAATGTTATGGAGGTGGTATCTGACCCCTATGAAATTACATCAGATAGATAAGAAAAACAGTAAAATGTGTTGGAGGTGTAAAAATACTTTGGGCACATATGTTCATATGTGGTATGAATGTAAAGTGGTAGAAAAATTTTGGATAAAAATTGAGACTGAGATAGGAAAAATCTTGGGACTGTGTTATAAATTGGGGCCAGGCACCACTCTATTGACCGATGTTGATAATGTTAATATAGACAATGATAAGAAAGAGCTGTTGTCTATGATGCTTGTAATGGGAAGATTGTGTATTGCAAAAAACTGGAAAAGTGAAGTAACGTTAAAGGTGGAAGAATGGTATGGGCAGATGTGGGATCTCGCATTGAATGAAAAATTAACATGGGAGTTAAACGTTAAGAAAGGTATAGTAAAAGAAAATAGATTCTGGAATATATGGCGAAAATTTGTTGAATATTCATTGACGAGAGATGGAACATATAAATTGACACCAGACCAAATGAAATTTTGGGAACAATAGAAACGAATGGGAGACCCCACAACCTCCTAGGACAATGTATATAGCACCGGGTGATAAAGTATGTAATTGTATGTAATATATAGTCAGTACTTTTTCTTTTTTATGAATGCAATGTTGTTTTTCTCTTCTAGGTGAATGTATTCAATGTATACTTGCTTATTTGTTTTTTCTTTTTTATTGCATTGTATTGTATTGTACTGTAATGTTATGAATGTTTAAGTTTTGTAATTTTGTTTAAAAATTAATAAAAAAAAAACAAAAACAAAGTTTCTTCTTCAGCAAGGCTCCCACAAAGTAACCCAAAAGCTGTAATCTTCCTCTTAGGAAAAAGGCTGTATTGTTAAATATCCCCATTCAATCTGCTCCGCTTCGGGAGGAGCAGAAAGAGCACTCTTGACAATCAATGTCCTTTTATGATTTATTGAAGAAAATAACAGAGTCCAATAAATGCAATGCAATAGAAAAAATGCATTGTCTCAGAAGAAATTCTAAGTGTTAATGTCTCTGCAGAACCTAAGTCCCGTCACCTCTGGTTTTTAGGCTAAGTGTGGCAGTACCTCGCCACCCCATACGAGATGGTTTGATGGGTGAGTCTCCCTCAGATGTAAAGAGAGGTAGAGTCTCCGGCTGCAATCAAAAAGTGACTTTCGAACAGAGCAAAAGCCCTGGTTTTTATACCATTTTTCCTGGGAAAGTGACCTTGAGAAGTGCTAATTGGCTTCTCAAAGTGACAGGTTTTGTGCATAGATCAAAGGATACCAGGTGGCTATCCTATCTATGTTCCATCTCATCCTGTGAGATAGAATATCTTCCCAGACACTGACTTTGGGAAGAAGAATCAAAATGTACTTTCCCAGAGAAAAGGGATGGTGCTATTTAATGGTGTGCCAACTAAAAATGGCTTTGCTTAGGCTAAACAGAGAGTATTGCAGAAACAAAAGAAAAGCAGGTTTAAAATCTTTACTTAATAACCTATATGAATATAATGTAATAAACATAAAAAATGAGGTCTTCCCAGATGGAATCACAACAGGGGCCATATGAAATGGCACCATGGGCCAGATCTGGCCTGCAGGCCTTAGGTTGGGAACCTCTGATCTAAATCTTGGTTTAGAGCACTGGTTCCCACATCCCCACAGGGGGACTTCAATTCCAAGAAATCTAAGTCAGTACATTGGCTGATTAGTGCTTTGGGGAATTGACTTAGGCTTCTGGGAATTGAAGTCCAAACACCAGAGTTTGGGAAACAGCCCAGTGATGGGCTCCCAAAAAGTTTACTACCACACCGTAGGCGTGGTATGGTGGGTGTAGCTAGGGAGAAAGCCCTGCATTGCACTCAAATTAGGACTACTTTATTTCAAAACTTGGATGGGCAGGGCCAGCCAGAATTTCTGCTACCAGTTCTGGCAAACTGGTGTGAACCTGCTGATGCCCACCACTGGAAACACTGGTCTAGAGGAAATTGCACAGGTCTGCTTAGGGAGTAAATAAGGAGAGTACTGGTACTACACTATCATCCTGTGAGGATGTGGGCCATTGGCAGTGGTGGGCTCAAAAAAAATTACTACCACACTGTGGCCATGGTATGGTGGGTGTGGCCAGGGGCGAAGCCTTGCATTGCACCCACATTAGGACTACTTTATTTCAAAACATGGATGGGTGGGGCCAGCCAGAATTTCTGCTACCGGTTCTGGCGAACTGGTGCAAACCTGCTGATGCCTCCCCACTTGTCATTGGGCAAACATAAATGGCAAATTTTGTGTCTGATGAAAAGAAAAAAAGGTCAAAGTCTTGAGCCAATTCCAAAAGTGAATTTGCTTTGCTGCTGCAGCTCTTCACCTGAAGCACAAGTCTGTGGCGTATAAGGACAACAAGGGAGCCTTAGTGTTGCAGTGCCTAGTAGAACTGTGAGGGAGCAACTTGATGCAACAGGTTTTAAGATCAGACTGAAGGATATTATGCTTCAGTCCTGAATCCACCTCTCACACTCTGCTGCTTTCTGCAAAGCAAAAAATTCATGAAGGATTTTGTCCTGGACTTAAGCACTACTGTCTCACCACTGGCCCATGATATGTGTACTGTTGGCAATGGTGCATCCATTGGTATGGATTCTGGAACTCTTGGAGACAGGCATGTTGCTCCACTATGGGAGCTAGGCTTAGGGCTGCTAATACTAAGCTTAAGATTCACAGGCATGGGGATGGCAAACATTTTGGACTAGAGAGATTCAGGCATCTTGAGCTCCAGGGTCTGAAGCAAATGAATATTGGATGCAATATCTCCTCTACTGTTAATGTCTACATCACTCCTGAACTTTACAGTCCTGACAGCAGTGGAGAGAAGACTACTTATTGAGTGTGAGTGTGTACACAACCCTTGATTTGTAATCAACAAGAATGTTTCTCTGTGGGAGGGGGTGTTTCCTGCACCTTTAAAACATGCTTTGGTGCACCCCCTCCTGAAAAAAAATCTTTTGACCCAGCAGTCCTTACCAACTATAGGCGTGTCTCCAACCTTCCCTTTCTAGGGAAGGTATTAGAAAAGGCAGTGGCCTGTCAGTTGCAGAGGGTACTGGATGAAGCGAGTTATCTAGACCTCTTCCAATCAGGATTCAAGCCTGGATATGGTACCGAGATGACATTGGTCGCGCTGATGGATAATCTCTGGTGGGAGCGGGACGGTGGTCACCCGTCCATCCTTGCTCTTCTTGAACTCTCAGCAGCTTTTGATACCGTCGACCACGGTATCCTTCTGGAACAGCTCTGAGGATTGGGGATCCAGGGCACTGTGTGGTCCTGGTTTTCCTCATTTCTGAAGGGTCAGACCCAGTCAGTGTGGTTGGAGAGTGAGATGTCCAGCCCTAGGCCCCTCCAATGTGGGGTGCCTCAGGGCTCTCTCCTCTCCTATTTAATATCTACATAAAGTGACTGGGTGAGATCATCCATTCCCACGGGGTGCGGTACCATCAGTACACGGATGACACTCAGTTGTACATCTTGGCCCGTGGTGATCCCAGCGATGCTGTCAAAGTCCTATCTGGGTGTCTGGAGGCTGTGGGGGTCTGGATGGGGGCCAATGGGCTACAACTGAATTCCAGCAAGACTGAGTGGCGATGGATTGGGGGCCCTGTGATGTTCCGGGAGCTACCATCTTTGGTCTTGGAGGGGGCAGTTTTGCTCCAGACAAACCTGGTGTTCAACTTGGGGGTCCTCCTGGATTCACGGCTGCTGCTTGAAGAACAGGTGGCAATAGTGGCCAGGAGGGCTTTTATACAACTTTGGTTAATCCTCCAGTTGTGCCCTTCCTGGACAGGGACTCCTTGCTCATGGTCACTCATGCTCTGGTCACCTCCAGACTAGATTATTGTAATGTGGTCTACATGGGGCTGCCCTTGGCGACCATTTGGAGGCTGCAGCCAGACCAGAATATGGCTGCCCGGGTCGTGATGGGGTGTGGACGTTATGCCCATGTCACACCACTACTTCGGGAGCTGCACTGGTTACCATTGTGCCTCCGGGTGCAATTCAAGGTGCTGGTTTTGACCTTTAAAGCCCTATATGGTATTGGGCCAGGATACCTAAGAGACCGCATCGCCCTAAGTTTGTCCGTCCGTCCAACCAGAGCAGACCGGAGGGGCTCTCTAGTTGTACCTCTCTAGCACAAGGAAGAGGGCCTTATCTGCACCGGCCCTCTGGAACCTCCTGCCAACAGAGTTACATCTCCAGATGGAATTGCTGCCCTTCAGAAAAGAACTGGCCTGGCAGGCCAGAAAAGAACTATCTGGCAGGCCAAGTATGGGGTGCAGGTGGAAGGGTAACCTCCGTTGGGTGGGTAGTGTAGTGGAAACTCCTTCCCTCTCAGTCCCTTTGGTCCCTGCACCCATTTTTAGGGGGTGGGTAGTTTTAATTAGTTTTACCTTTGTTTTTATTTATGACTAGCAAAGGTTGCCCGGCATTGCCGGGCTGTTTTAAATGGTGTTGGAAAGTTGTTGTTGTTGTTGTTGTTGTTGTTAATGTTTGTAAAGAAGAGGTTAGTCTATAATTGAAATTTTTAAAATTTTTATTTATACAAATTTTTTTTGATGACCTGTTTTAAACTGTGATGAGTTTTGTTTGGTGTTTTGGTTTTGTGGATAAAAAAAGAATAAAGGATGATATATTTTTTTGAAAAACTCTTGGGGCCTTTTTGTGTGGGGCTATTGTGTCTTTTTGAATGTTTTTTATTATTGTGGACAGCAAGTGCTGCTGGTAGGGGTTATCTTGTATTTTGACTGTTTTTTCTCTCGTGGCCTCTGGGTGGAGCTTCTTCCAGTAAGTAGTCTCTTTCTTTATTAATTTCTTTTCCAGTCATTGTGGTATGAGGTCGTGTGGTGGTGAGTTAGCTGTTTTTCTTTATTTGGGGTGGTGGTGGTTGGATTTTGTGGTGTTTGGCTGGGTGCTGGGTGTGTTTGGAAATGTTTCTTGTTGTTTACTTTTTTGGTGTTATTTTTGTTTGTTTTTGTGTATTTTTGAATGTTTTTGATTGTTTGTTTTTGTGTTTTTTGGTGTCCTGGGGGGGGGATCCCCTCTCAGACAGACTCCTTTGGTCCCCCCAACCCTCTCAACCCCAGGGGAGCCAGTAGAGAGGGGGATTCCCCCCCCAACTCCGTTTTTAAAGAGAAGTAACCGCTTGGTTTCTTCTCTTTAATATGGGGCGTGTGTGTGGGGGGGAGGGGAATCCCCTCTCTGCCGGGTCCCCTGGGGTCAGGAGGGTTGGGGAGACAGGCTCCTTTTGTGCCCCCAACCCTCTCAACCCCAGGGGAGCCAGTAGAGAGGGGGATTCCCCCCCAACTCCGTTTTTAAAGAGAAGTAACCGCTTGGTTTCTTCTCTTTAATATGGGGCGTGTGTGGGGGGGGGAGGGGAATCCCCTCTCTGCCGGGTCCCCTGGGGTCAGGAGGGTTGGGGAGACAGGCTCCTTTTGTGCCCCCAACCCTCTCAACCCCAGGGGAGCCAGTAGAGAGGGGGATTCCCCTCCAACTCCGTTTTTAAAGAGAAGTAACCGCTTGGTTTCTTCTCTTTAATATGGAGCGTGTGTGTGGGGGGGAGGGGAATCCCCTCTCTGCCGGGTCCCCTGGGGTCAGGAGGGTTGGGGAGACAGGCTCCTTTGGTCCCCCCAACCCTCTCAACCCCAGGGGAGCCAGTAGAGAGGGGGATTCCCCCCCAACTCCGTTTTTAAAGAGAAGTAACCGCTTGGTTTCTTCTCTTTAATATGGGGTGTGTGTGAGGGGGAAGGGAATCCCCTCTCTGCCGGGTCCCCTGGGGTCAGGAGGGTTGGGGAGACAGGCTCCTTTGGTCCTCCCAACCCTCTCAACCCCAGGGGAGCCAGTAGAGAGGGGGAGCACAACACCCCCCACCCAGTGATATTAAAGGGGAAACTCCGATTAGGAGCTTCAGGCGCCGTTGGGGAGGGGTGCTTTGGTTCCCGCGGCTTGGTGGACTTGCTCTCCCGGTGTTTTTGTTTTTGTTTTATTTTTTGAGTGCCGGCTTCCTCAGCGTTTTGCACGCTCATGGCGCGCAGGACGCTGGGGCTTGTAGTTATGGGTTTGTGCTTTGTGTTTGTGCTGCGTTTTTTTAAAATGGTTTTCTTTTGATTGGCTGCGGCGCGTTTCCGAACGCTGCACCGTGCGAGAGCCTCTCAGCCTGATTGGCTCTGGCGCGGCGCGGCGCAAGGAATGTTGGGAAGTGAAGTTGTTTCCCTTTCTTTGCGTTTGTGGGGCTGTTGCCCCACTGCCGGTTTTCTCAATCCTTCCTTGACCTGCGGACCCAGATCGGCCGTGTGCAGGAAGGGTGAGTGCAGGCAAGTAGGGCGAGGCATAGCAACCTATAGCCAGTTCCAACGGTTAACCCTTGGATTTATAGGTTAAGATTGTGAACCGCCCTTAGTCGGCCTAGGCTGAGTGGGCGGTGTAGAAATCGAACAAATAAATAAATAAATAAAATATCCTTGTCATTGCCGGAATCCCCAGATATATAGCACTCATAAGACTGCCATTGCCATAGCTTTGGTCTTCACAAATATTGATACTTATCCAACGTTTGAAGAGAAAACAAAGAAGTTACAGAATTTTCCTTTTGTGTGATTAGTGACAGCTGTCAAGGCCACAGAATATGCAAGTTGTCTGCAGTAGCTGAAACAGAGCTGACTCACCAGTCCAGTATCAAGACAGAAGATACTAAAGGTTCCCTGTATTCCTGTATCTTTCTGCAACAGCTTTGAGACCATCTTAGATTCAGTGCCCACCACACAACATACTCCATGTATTATATCTTAAACAATACAAAGAAAATGTTCCCACACATTACTCTTTAAAACATCATATTGATCCTAACTCCTTTTGGGGTAGGGGGTATATTATATGACATTTCTCTATCACTGGTAATGGGAACTTATATCAATGAGGCCCATACCGGCCCCTTCTGAAAGCTCTGCACTAAGGTGAAGGGAGTATGAATAACAGATCATATCCACTGAAGTTTTCTCTTCCTCCACAAGCAAAACTTCCCTGCAGAATTATAGTCCAGTCTTAATTTCCCCTTTAAAATATGCTGTTCTGCACAATATCATAACAGCACTTGGCATTTCTTTGGAGAAGACCATGCAAGATTACTTACAAGATTTCTCGGGGGGGGGGGGAATCTACTATTTCTTTCCTCCTCCTTGGTTGCTCACTGAGGATAAAAGACTACAAGATTCATGTTTTTACTGAAGTGCCAAATTCCATTGTAGCAAAAAAAAGGTGTCATTTTCTTTTACAATGAAGGGTGTGTAGAGAGCATTTTAAGGCAAACTATACATCCTTAGAGTGTGGGGGAATTCAGTTCAGATTCAAAACAGGAAGCACACTACCCACATTCATCTTGATTTAAACTTTGAGGTGATACTGTATTGTTTTTTCACCATCAGATTACACCTTTGAAATGTGGCATTTTTACCTACAGGTTCACAATGGTGGGTTAAAATGAGGACTGAGGAGGGCTGAAATGGACAGTAGGGTAAAAGAGGCCTGAAAATAAGGCTGAGAGATTATGACTGAGATCATCTACAGAGTTTTATGGCTGAGCTTGGATATGTTTTTTAATAAAAAGGTGGGAGACTGTAAGGCGAGGCCTAGTTACCCAGTGGTTCATCCAGTACCCCATCAATAAAAACATTTCTTTCTAGACTGGGGATTTGGAATTGTATAGGCTATGGTCCACATAAGGTGTTCCAGGGCTTTTTCTGGAACTGGTGAGGTGGGGAGGGGTGGGGGTGGAATCACCAAACCATACATTTTCCAAAAGTCAACCAAGGATGCAGTTCCCTTATAAAACATTGTTCTGCAGGGTACATTGTTTGATCCCAAACAAGATTGTGAAAAACCAGTGTTGTAAAAAAGGCAGATGTACTTCAGAGAGAACCAGGATAGGTGTGGAAAATGAACTGTGTTTGGACCTTTATCATCTACAGTTGGCCTTCTTGTCCTAAAGAGTGCTGCCCATAGGTGATGCTCAAAAGGGTAATCATAACTGGCTTAGTCTTCTTCTTCTGTGTCTAGGCCAGACATGAAACTGGCAAAATGAAGCCACATAGTTCCTTTCAGTTGACCTAGTGTGAGAAAGATTAGCCAGCACAACAAGGTGGCCATTGCCTGAGGTATGCCCGATTGAGGTTCAGAAATACCACAGTCTTCAAGGAGGCTCTGTCTGTGTACCCCAGTGTAACTGGCTGATAATATAAAAGATGTCAGTGTGATCTCATGCCAAAGAAAGGAAGGTGAGTTTTCTGCTGCACTCTGCTCTTTCACATCTTATTTTGTTAGCTATGATTTGATATTTATTTTCAGAGATACAGCTCTTAACTAAATGTTTACTATGCATATTATAGTTGATGAAATCCAGCATATTCCATTGGGTACTATGATGGTTTAATTCCTCAACTAAATAAGCTCTCTATATTTCAATAGGTGAACACTTTTGCTCAGCTAGTTTTCCACATGGCAACTGGGGATTCTGCATTGCTGGGAACAGTGAAATAACATATGCAAAGCATCTTCCATACTAAAAGATATACTGTACTGGAAACAAAAAGTAATAATCATAAATGAAAACTAAAGTAAATGCTGACTCCATGGTAGGCTTAACTTATGAGAGACGATTTGAATTTGACCAGAAGTGTCATTAAAATGTTATAAAAATATCACCATGGCATATTTCCAAATGAGAAATCTCCTATTAAATGTTTCTACAAGGAGAAATTAGGCTTAATGTTCACAATGTTGTACTTCAATCACCATACAATCTGGCAATATCAATTTTGAATTTCAATAGGAATAAAAACATAAGTACAGTACAGTAATTGTACTTTTCTCTCTTCTGCTCCCTAAATAACAGAAGGCAGGTTTCTCCAAAGGAAGAGGGGCAGCACATTTTATAATTGTTGTAGCACAGTAAAGTTACAGTACTGCAACCAAAATTTTGAGCCCTCATGACACAGTGTATAAGAAGCAAAACCTCTGCTCAAAGTCTGAGTTCAGTCCTGATGAGCTCAAAGGTGACTCAGCCACCCATCCAGGATTCAGCCTTCTATCCTTCCAAGGTTGATAAAATGAGTACCCAGCATGTCAGAGGCAAAATGCTAATTACACTATGCTCTGTGGGGTGGTGTATATAAGTACTGTATATAAGTATAATTGTTATTATTATTGCTATTGCTATTGTTGTAGGTGTAGTGTTATATAAAGTTCTCTTTCCCTTTGAGTGAAGTTTACAACATCTACACTCCCTTCTACTAATTAAACTCCAGCAGAGAAACTGGCCAAGCTGAAATTATGTGTCCTAGCTAAAAAAAGTAATGTCAGTTGGCAATTTAGTACAGTACTTACAAATTCTTAGGCAATTTAAAATTTCATTGAGAATCCAGAGACTGAGGTGCTCACCTCTGCTTCAGACCTGAACAGTGTATGAAGACAGAAGGATAAATTAGTTTTCAGGCATTATACACTGTTTTATATTTAAAAAACAAAACACAGCCAATCTGTATTGATAAATATTAAACCATGATTTTAAAATAACACTCTTGTACCTCGTAGTTTGCTGTAGTGAAAGTGGAAGATCTAAGTCTAAGCTAACTTTCTACAAGAAAAGCATTCTTATTCTTTTTGTATACTGCTTGAAGAGTAGGTGTTATGATTTGTTAAAATAATGGAAAGGTAATGTGTTCCATTATGTGTGCTGCTTGTCTCTTTTCTATTTCTTTTTTTAAAATCAGTTGATAAGGATGTGACAAAAACATGGAAAATTCCTGTAAAGATGCCTCAAAATGCCTTTGAAAAATAACTTTTGAAAGTAGGTAGAAATCTTTGCTCATTATATCAGTAATTTCATTGTGCCCACATTTCTCCCAAAAGTACCTACCTGTAGTTGGGTTCTGTATAGCTTGCTATGTCCAAGTTATCTTCTCTACTAGAGGTTTTTACAGTACTTGGTTCTTGGTGACAGCAGACCACTTTCTCACCCAGGGGTAGGTGTACCAACAGGTCTCTATGAGAAGATCTCTGGGTGATTTGCAGTAGAGTAGCAAGTATTTCTGATTCACAGTTATTTAACATTACTAGCCATAAAATGACTCTCTCTTGTGTGAAACAATAGTGATGAAGTGATGAAAAACTACAGTCACCAAGAGTGGGGTTTTATGAGACATGATTTGTTTGGAGTATCAGGATGGAATATGGATCCTGGCACTTCAATACAAAATTCTGAGACTTTCTAGAAAACCTAAAACTCACTATTCTGAACTAGTCCCACTAATGATATAACCCGAAGATGGAAACCACTGTCCCCACTATGAGCCTGCGCAGAAGTTAAGATCTGCTGTAGACATTCATCTTCAGGTAGATTGGTGGCTAGCGGAGTGGAATTACTTCTCCTCACATGAACCTTTAGCATCTGTTTCACTGTCTTTTAAGTAACAGCACATTTTGTGGAAATCTGTTGTCTTTATAATGACTACTAATGTTTGATATCCCCTTTAATTGCTTCTGCTGGTCTTGGCCTTATTGGCTGCATTATTTCCTTTTTAAAAAACTGTATTTTTTTTTAAACTGTTGCAGTTTTGATTATGATTTTCACTTTCACTCCTTAGTCCAAGACCATCACATTATGCCACACTGGCCTGCACATGCTTATCATGAACAAATACCTGTATCTATTATCACTCCCCTTTCAAAATGTGCATACCAGTTTGTCTACCTGATGTATTCCATGTGTTTTATACTATAACTTCCTCAATGTTTCACCATGGGATTGCTAGCTAGAGTTGAGGGAAGCAAAAAGCCAAGGAATCTAGAGGCCACTTCCACATTAGAATCCGGCTGGGGTATGTGCTCACAATATGGCCATTGTACAGCTGGTGTTGACTGTATTCCTGACTGGCTGTTACAGATTGGATTCTGCTGTGGTTGTGCAATAGATGGCATTGACTAGACACAGGATGGCCAGCGCAAGAAGTTGAAAGTGTGTAATTGTCCTTCTATGCACATTGTCCTTCTATGCACATATACAGTATTTACAAAAAGGATTCTGGCCTGCATTTTTTAAAACAAATTTTAGACATGAATCTGAAACATGAGATTTTTTGTCTTATGAATACTGGTTGTCAGACAGAAGTAATAAGCCTGATTTATTACTACATTACTCCAAATTTTCCTGCATTTAATCCTTTGATTTCATGGCCCATGGATTCTAATCATCCTCCTTTTAAAGATGTGATAGCCTTACAATGAGTCATTGGATTGGAAGTTAAAGCATAGGAATTTATCAGTCATTTTAATAGATTCTTATATATAAGAGCATGCAAGGGTAGTACCCAAGAGACTGTAGTGAAATGAGTAGGCTTTCATACTCAGCTGAAAATCTTGCAGCATTTTCAGCTGAAAATGTAATATATTGCTCCTTCCAGTACTGCCAGATGTATCTTGGCCTTCTTTGTATTTTCCTGTAGGAACAGCTTCTTCTGCTTTGTCTCTAGGCCCATGTTGACCAGTTAAGAAACCATCATGACATGCTTTAAGTCACAAGTGTTAAAAATAAAATGTAAGAAAAAAGGATAATTGGGTCACACATGATCACAGCCACTAATAAAATGCCCAAATCTTTCCTTATATTACAGACCCTCTGAAATCCATGGAATGTATCCCAATTTTTACTATCCACTAATAGGAAGGCATTTGGGGCAACACATAGATTGCATTTCAGTCCCTGTTGTGTTCTGTAAAGCTGTGCCTTTAACAATGTACCTTAGCCATGTGGTAACAATGTAACCTTTCTGTGTGCAACATTATAACCTTCAGCTGTATCAATGTAAACCTGATAAGGGGACGCGAGCTAGTGACCACTAGATGGCAATAGCGAGCGTCCAGCTCTCATGGCTCAGATTCACCTGGATCAGCAGCGTGGGAGGATTCCCCGCCACCTCTTCACCTGGTCAAGAAGGGCGTGACCTTCTACGACGTCACGCAGGCAGCAACCAATAGTCTGTCGACGAGCCACATTCAAATGTATAGCCAGCTGTATATATTGAGCTACCCATCCGCCATTACCACATGTTCCTCCGGATCATCATGCAATAAACCTGTGTTAAGCCAACCCTTCGGCTGTTTCGTTGTCTTTGGTCCCTTACACTAAATTGGCGACGAAGATGGGATCATGGCAGCCCACGGGACCAAGACATGCGCCGGTTTCGAAATCAGGAAACCGGGCGACTGGGAGATCTTCGAAATGGACTTCCAGGCAGCACTGATTGAGTCCGAAGTCACGGAAGAGGCAAAGAAAAGGGCCATCTTCACCAGGATGCTCAGACAAGAAACCAAAAGGACCTTGGTGGACCTGATCGCACCGAGGAGGGTGAGCAAATTCAAGGCCAAGGAACTCATGCAGATGCTGCGTGAGCACGTCCGGCCCGCCACGGCGATGTTTCCCGCTCGGAGTGCGTTCTGGAGGCGAGTCCAAGCGCCCGGGGAGACGGTCGCCGCATTCGTGGCGGCCCTGCGGCTGGCGGCCGGCCCGTGCAAATGGGAGAATGCCGAAATCACCCTCCGGGACTGTGTGCTGTGCGGCCTGAACGACGCCAAAACCCAGCGCACATTAATGAACCAAGAGCCGCCTCCCACATTGCAGGAGGTCGTCAGAGCGGCACAGGCCGTGGAAGCTACAAAAGCTGGGGTCCAAGAACTCCAGGACTGGCGGCCAAAGTCGAGCAAGGCAGAGACTCCGGTGCATGCGGCCTGGCGAGCTTCGAGGTCGTCCGCAGAGAGCAGCGACGACGAGGACGTCCGGAGGGTCCGGAAAGAGAGCCGGCGATGCGACGGCTGTGGAGCGGCCCACGACCGCGTAAAATGCCCGTTTCGGAAGGCCGAGTGCCACAACTGCGGCCGCCGCGGGCACATCGCCAAGGTGTGCAGGAAGAGGCGCGAGACCCAGAGAAGCTCAGCAGACCGTTCCGCGGGACAAGACCGCTCAACGAGACCCAAGGACGGCGCTCAGGCCACGCGGAAGCAGGATGGCGTGGGCCGCATCTCCGACGGCAGCGAGGACGACGCCCCAGTATTCAGCGTGTCCGTAGGACACCCCCGCTACTTTGTTGAGGTACTAGTTCAAGGGATTCCCATTAGCATGGAAATTGACTCGGGGTCCTCATATTCAATCATTTCCCAGAGGGAGTTTTTGAGAATTGCCCCCCACAGGCGACCCAAGCTCAAAGCGTTGAGGTCCACACTACGGGACGTGCAAGGGAACAGCATTCCAGTGTTGGGGGTTGGAGAATTTCAGGTTAAATTCAAGAAGCACGCCGCGTCCCTCCCTCTAGTCGTGCTTAAAGGGGGAGATTGCAGCCTCCTCGGGACTCAATGGTTCCAGCCCCTGGGGTTGTTTATTGGGGGGGTGCACGCCGTTGGGATGCACGCCGTTGGGTCTGACCCGATTCAGGAGGTGTGCGAGGCGCACCCCGAAGTTTTCAAAAAGGGACTGGGGAAATTCAAGGGGCCCCCAGTGACTTTCGACCTGGACCCGGAGGTCCGCCCAATTCGACTCAAACCACGCTGGGTGCCGTTCGCACTCAAGGACAAGATAGAGGCGGAACTGGACAAATTGGTGGGCCAGGGAATCCTTGTGCCTGTTGATTCTGCGGAGTGGGAAACTCCAATTGTAACCGCACTAAAGGCAAATGGGGAGGTCCGCATATGCGCCGATTACAAGTGCACCATCAACAAGGCGATCCGCCCGAATGCATATCCGGTGCCGGTAGTCAGCCATCTGCTGGCCAGGTTACACGGGGGAAAGTGTTTCGCTAAGCTCGACTTAGCACAGGCCTACCAGCAGCTCACGGTGTCCCCTGCCGGAGCTGCTGCGCAGACCATAGTCACCCATAAGGGGGCGTTCCAGGTGACACGCCTTCAGTTCGGCCTGAATTCGGCGCCTGGAATTTTCCAATCACTCGTGGAACGCCTCCTGAAGGGGTTAGAGGGGGTGTTGCCTTATTTTGATGACGTGTTAATAACGGGGGGAGTCGGGTCGAATTGGCCAAGAGGTTGGGGAAGGTCCTGACAATATTCGAAAAAGCGGGGTTGAGACTGCGAAAGGACAAATGCGTCTTCTTCGCGACCGAGGTTGAGTTCCTGGGGTTTTGTGTGACTCCTGAGGGGATAAAACCATCCAAATCCAAGGTGGCCGCCATTAAGAAAGCCCCCCGCCCCACCTCCAAGCCCGAGCTGCAGTCGTTCCTAGGGCTGCTCAACTTTTACCACTCCTTCCTCCCCCGGAAGGCAGCAGTAGCTGAACCGCTACACAAACTGCTTAAAAAAGATCAGACATGGAAGTGGGGCGAGGACCAAGAAAGGGCATTTAGCGAACTAAAAAGTCTCCTAGCCTCTGATGCCATACTGACCCATTTCAACCCCAAACGCCCGGTAGTCCTGACCTGTGATGCATCCCCGGTGGGGGTGGGGGCGGTGCTGTGCCACGTGCTGGAAGACGGAAGGGAGGCCCCGATAGCATTTTACTCCAGGTCCCTGTCCCAAGCGGAGAGAAACTACGCACAGACAGACAGGGAGGCACTAGCAATAGTTGCGGGGACGAAAAAATTTCACGATTTTCTGTATGGCCACCCCTTCACCATTGTAACGGACCACAAGCCCCTGCTAGGCATTTTTACCGCAGATAAGCCCACCCCACAGATCCTGTTCCCGAGGATGCTCAGGTGGGCCATTTTTCTCAACGCGTATCAGCACGCGTTGGTCTACCGGCCCGGGAAAGAGATCAGCCATGCGGACGCTCTATCAAGGTCTCCCCTCCCCCTGACGCCCAGCCAGGTGAGCAAGGGGGAGCGGGACCATCAGGTTCTTATGATAGAGGTGCTGGATTCGCCCCCCGTAATGCCCGCCGACATTGCCAAAGCGACAGAGAAGGACAAGACGTTAGCGGCAGTTAGCTCCTGGGTGCAGAAAGGGTGGCCGGCATCCTCCTCAGCGGAGGAGTTCGCTCCATTTTTCAGGAAAAAGTTAGAGCTGTCCCTAGAGAGGGGGTGCCTCTTGTGGGGGCAGCGGGTGGTGATTCCCACTTCCCTTCGGCCGCGGGTGCTCAAACTGCTGCACGTCAGCCACCCCGGCATCGTGCGATCCAAGGCGCTGGCCCGGAGTTACTTCTGGTGGCCCCAGCTGGACGCCGACATCGAGCACATGGTCGGCACTTGTGAAAGTTGCCAATGCTCCAGACCAGAGGAGGCCCGCCTTCCCCACAGGGAATGGGACTCGACCAAGGGGCCGTGGTCCCGGGTGCACATTGATTTCGCGGGCCCGTTCAGAGGCACCCTGTTTCTTCTTGTCGTGGACGCCTTCTCCAAGTGGTTGGAGGTTATCCCAGTCACGAGCACCTCCTCGGCCCAGACCATTAAGCATTTGCGGAGGCTCTTTTCCACGTTCGGCATACCCGACACGTTAATTAGCGACAACGCTAGTTGTTTCACGTCCTCCGAGTTTAGGGCATTCATGGAGATTAACGCCGTTCGGCATATCACCTCCGCCCCGTTTCACCCAGCCACCAATGGTCAAGTAGAGCGCCTCGTCCGCACCACGAAGGACGCGTTGCGGCGCATGGGCCCCGGGGACCTGAACCTACAAGTGTGCCAGTTTCTGCTAGGGTACAGGGTGACCCCATTGGCGTCAGGATACTCCTCCGCAGAGCTCTTAATGCGTAGGAAACTGACCACCATCCTTACTAGGCTAGACCCCACGAGGGTAGAGGACAAGGGAAGGAACATTGGGCTAGAGGCCACGAAGAGTTTCAGTGTAGGCGCCCCCGTGCATTGCAGGAATTACGCCAGCGCGGGCCTAGCCTGGGTACCGGGCGTAGTTGTGGAGCAAACCGGCCCCGTGTCGTACCGCGTGGAAACCAGCACAGGGCTACTGTGGAGGCGGCACGCGGACCAGCTCCGACGCAGGGTCTCCGATGAGCAGGGCACAGACCAAACAGAGAAAAAATCAGCGTTAGGGTTCTCCCCCACCCGTTCAGCCCAAGGGGGAGGAAAAGGGGACCGCGGGTCCCCACCAAGGGGGGAGGAGGATATTCTCGTAGATATCCTGGGGGATCTTTCTGAGGAGGAGGAACCCGACCCCATACATATCTCGCGGAATTCCCCCACAAATGCGGATACCCCAACTGAGTTAGAATTTGATTTTCAGAACCGGGGGGTTTTTTCGGACTGGTCCCCCACCCGTCCAAGCGAGAAGATGGGTTTTTCGTTAGCCCCGATTGCCCCCGGTCTGCCCACAATGGAGTTCTTCCCTTCCCCTAAGGCCGCCAGACCGCGGCAAGACACTAACGAGTCTCCCTCTCCCATTACAGGACAAGGGACCAGGGAACAAAGAAGCAGTAGCGCCCCCGGGGGGGTCAGCCCTCATCACGGCCCAAACGCACATGCAATAAGCCATCTTGGCTGAGAGACTTCGTCTCATCCTAGGGGGGAGGGATGTTGTGTTCTGTAAAGCTGTGCCTTTAACAATGTACCTTAGCCATGTGGTAACAATGTAACCTTTCTGTGTGCAACATTATAACCTTCAGCTGTATCAATGTAAACCTGATAAGGGGACGCGAGCTAGTGACCACTAGATGGCAATAGCGAGCGTCCAGCTCTCATGGCTCAGATTCACCTGGATCAGCAGCGCGGGAGGATTCCCCGCCACCTCTTCACCTGGTCAAGAAGGGCGTGACCTTCTACGACGTCACGCAGGCAGCAACCAATAGTCTGTCGACGAGCCACATTCAAATGTATAGCCAGCTGTATATATTGAGCTACCCATCCGCCATTACCACATGTTCCTCCGGATCATCATGCAATAAACCTGTGTTAAGCCAACCCTTCGGCTGTTTCGTTGTCTTTGGTCCCTTACACTAAAGTCCCCAAACTTTAATTCCAGTCCCCTAAACTGCTGCAATCTCATACCATTTTGTATCATCTACTACATTTAATTTTTTAGCATATTTGCCAAAAGAAGAGAGGAATTTCCTGGCTCTCTTGGTTAACTTCTTGCACGGACAAGAATAATGGTTTCTGCAAATACAGTCATTCTGGGTAAAATAGCCCATTTTTGTGTAAAATCACTCCATTTGCATAATTGTGTGAATTGTCCAAATAAGGATGACTGCAGATTTGTTAAAGAACTTAAGCACTTGATGGAGTGTTGTGGCTTTCTTAATGATCGCCTAATCTTGCTATCCTTGGCTCTAGCTATCTGCTTTGCTTCTCACATGAAAAGGATCCTAGAGATATGTTGTGCAAATTGCAAATAACTTGGGTGGGGGTAGGGGATTGCTTTTTGTCTTGCTCAAGAGGATTTAAAACTCCTCTGTTGAGATGTCTCATCCTTTTGAGACAGCCTGAATTGACGAGAATGAGTGTAGGGAGAATACTTTGTTTTAGTCTACTGGAGACTAACAGCTAAAGCAAAAACTTCACCGACAAGGTGAAAATTTAAGGGAGTCAAGAAAGGCACAGCCCTATTTCATCTCTTAGAAGAAATTTCAGAAATCTTTAATTATTTTTATACAGTACTTGGAAGTACATACTTTAAGACTGCTTCTTTCATCGCCTTTTCTAATTTGATAACATGCAAATGTTTCCTCTCTTCTCCTGTCTTCTGAGCTCAGTCCTAAAGGTAGTATATTTTTTTCCTCATGGATTTCAGAACAGGAACTGCACATTAGAACAAGAGTGAATGCATGATATAATAAACTGTGAAACAGATAGGATTTTACAAGACTTAACAACAAAATAGATTATTTACAGTGCCTCAGGCATTTGTTTACAGCATAGCAATGTTGGCATTATAATATACTTGGCTTTATTTATTTCCTTATGCTTGACATTGTATTCCAGAGAAGCTATAGCTCTGCTTACATGAACCCTCAGTAATGGATTACTCTGAGAGGGAAGCTGTTTGGCAACTTTTTAATGAAATGTTCAGCACAGGAGGTATAAGGTCATCATTTGACAAGCACTCTGTTTTAATTTGTAAAACAGAGAGATGTGGTTGTTACCGTACCCTTCTGTAGCACCAAAGTGCAATTTTATTGCTTCAGAACAAATACATTTAAGATTATCCACATTTTTCAGTCAAGTCTGACATCTAACTTCATGAATAAAAAGGGCCTTATTAATCATGAACTGATAGAGGCACATACATTGTGTTTATCATTCTTGCAAGTGAATGAGTTGCCTTGTGTTAATAATATTTCCAGTTGGTGGATGGTAGTTATACAATACAAATGTGCCAATTTAATAACGTAAGTTTTTAGTATGCCATGTACAGTGGAACTCTGTATAATGAATGCTTCTTATAATGAAAAATCTGTACAATGAAGCATTTTTGCATTATTGGCAATGCCCTGTATAACCAAAAAAAAAACAAAAAACCCAAACCCCACGTTGTACTGGGTTTTCATTAAGCAAGGCATACCTTGCTTGACGAAACCCCATATAATGAACATTTTATTTTCATTAGGCGGGGTATCGCCAATAGCACTTCATAGAATGTTGTGTATTTAAGGAAGTGTGTTTGCCATTTTGTCTTTGTTGTGATAGAGTTTAATATGTATTTGATTTACTATGGTCCGAAGTCTCACAAGACTTCGGGAAGGTTCTGAACGAGAAGTGCACGAGACAGAGCTGTCAATGGTTCTAACGGTTTTTCCCAACTGTCAGTTCTGAACAGAGATAAATAAGGAATGTGAGGGTGTGTTGTTAGCTCTGGTCACCTATTCTTATTCTGAATAAAGTTGTGTGTTTGGCCCATATTGCTGGCTGCTGCCTATTATTTACAGAACATTAAATAGAATGAAAAAATTGTATAGCGAAGAGCCCCGCAGAATGGATATTTTTTCATTATACAGGGTTCTACTGTACTACTTTTCTGTAAAGGAAACAAAAATGTCCATTATGTTCTGTGAATATGGAATAGTTAAAACAAAATGTGTTTACATATTCATTATTTTTTTAAAAAAACCATATGTAATGCAATATCAACTCATAAAAATAAAGAAATCATAGGATTGGAGTCAAATTTCATTGTGCACAGAGCAGATACATTAAAGTTATTGGGGTTTAAGAATGACTGACTTGTCCAGTTGATTTACACTCTTTGTGAAGGACAGAATGGCCTTGTTTCTATAACTGAAATCCTTTTGGATGTTATGCAGGCACAACTCAGCCTTACATCTGTGGTACCTACAACCCTGCCAAAGTGGAAGTACTATCCATCAAGCACCTCCATTGATGCATTGTGCAGTCAGTCAAAACAGGAAAGACATGGCCAACTGTGTAATTGTCTTGTGCAGTCGTTATTGTCAGGGTGGAATGTTTGGCAAATTGACAATGCTCTAACATTGACAAAGTGACTTTCAACCTGTGTGTTTTCTCTCTCCATTGCTATGTTTATATTTTGTGTGTGTATCTGTCTTTTGGATTTTTTTAAAAGTAAAAGGTCATTATCAGGGTGATATTAAAAGAATTTGGAGTGGTGACTGATTTTAAAAAGTATTCTGGGAGACAGTAGCAGGTATCAGGCAGTGAAGAAGATTCAGCAGAAGCCTAAATTCAATTCCTAGTCTCAAGTAAAGTAGACATAGGCTGCGTATTGATTGTGAAAAGAATCAGGATTCCAATAGTGGGGTTTTTTTTAAAAAAAAAATCGGGTGAAGATGAGATAGTGCTTATCCCAATTTCTGCAATCTTTTGCCTGAATGGGTTTTCTTTAATCCTATAATCTTTAACCCTCCCAATTTCCCCCTTCCCCTCCGGTCCCCTATTCTTTCTTTCTTTCTTGCTTGCTTGCTTGCTCGCTTGCTTGCTTGCTTGCCTGCCTGCCTGCCTGCCTTCCTTCCTTCCTTTCTTGCCACTGCCCAGTCACCACCCCTACCTCTGTCTCTGCTTAGGAGCCATCTGGGCACAGCCCTAGATGTCACTGCTCTTTGCCCAACACATGGTGACAATTTTTAAAAGTTTATTCTACTTTGCCATGGTAGATAACTGTGAAACTGTTGTAATGCTGTTACAGTAAGGATCAGGATATTATTATTATTATTTTTTTTGGGGGGGGGAGTATTTTCAGGCTGTGAGGAAGCTTTCAAAATTTACGGGACAAGATGCACAATAGAAAATATGTGCAAGATAACACACACATCAGCTGCTCATCATGTATTCCTCAGGATTTTAATGAATTCTGAACCTAGCAAAACTGTAGGACCTTTTGCAATTCAAGACTCACCCTTTTTCAGGCAATGAGATTTATGTATATGTTAATTTACCAATCAGCAGCTGATTCAATGTGTCTTGTCTCTTTCGGACTAGCAATTGGGTTTAGGTTCATTAGTTTAGAAAGTAGAAAGTACACCTTTGCATTGAGTCTTTCTGCTATTTTTAGTTTTCTTCTTTTTTGGAGGTGTGTGTGTGTGTGTGTGTGTGATATATATATCTTTAGTAGCTATGCCTTTCTTGTTTGGATTGGATCAAAATAGCCTTTGCAGTGATGGGAGAGTTTCATTCCCATATGATTTTTAGGAATATTACAATTTATCATTACAAATATTTTAAAAAAACCTGCATCACTGTAGTGTCACTCAAACTTCCACACCACTGGGATATGAATGTCCAACAATATTGTGCTGCAGCCCGGTATTCTTTCAATTAAGCATTTAGCTGCACTGTAGATTCTACCCGCCAATCATTTAAAGAGAGGAATTAAATTCACATGGGGCTATATATCAACAGCTGACTGTATAGTACAATGGTTTAGGTATCTGGTTGCAGAGCCAGAAGATGGAAGTTCCTCCTGAGAGAAGAGTTAGTCTGCGTTTCCTTGGGCAAACTTCACAGTTCCAAGACACCCCTCCAGAAGAAGGAAATGGTCAACCACTTCTGTGAATTTTCTATCCAGAAAACCCTGGAAAGGGTCACCATAAATCAGAATTGACTTGACGACACACAATTATTAAATATTATGTCAACATCAATAGGTGTGTTAAAGTTTTGCAACAAATAATACATACAATTTGGCACATGAATAAGGGGATTAGGATCAGACATGAATCAGGCATAAAATGTCATGCTAAGCTACTTCTCAAAATGTTATAAAATTCTGTGAATTTCACAAATGGATGGTCTTCAAAGACAGACTAGTTCTAGTTCGGAATCCTTCCATAAAGGCACACTAGGAATCCAACTAGATAATAATGTCTCATTTGTGGAAGTGCTCTCCCCAGCGGTGAAAGATTTCCGCCTATCAAAGCACATGATATTCCTCTCTTACGTATCTTGCATTTAATGTGTTGAGAAAATATTATTTTAAGAAAGGTTAATTATAGGAAATACCCAGTATTATTAATAACTAATTACATCTAAACTGACATGGTTAGCAATTGGGATGCTGGCTTTTGATGTTCACCTCTGACAGAACATATTGAATCATTTCTAGTGCTATATATTATCAGACTATAGTTTGACAGATTTGGCATGAGTAATTTTTGTGAAATGCATGCCAGAATGTCATGCCTGTACCTTAACTCCTTTGATCAGGATTTACAATGATATACTTATTATAATTTCTTCTACAGCATTAATTCCATAATCCCAGTATTATTGGTTTACAAATATTTTGTTACACTAGGGGTGGAGGGATTAGCAGAGTAGCAGTGAAATCAATTAGTTGACCAGCTGAAACTCTCTGTCAAGTCCTCAAGGTGTCCTCTGTAAAACTGCTAACCATGCTTCTGCATACTGAATGAAAAAATGCAACAGAATCTACTTTCATTCCACTCTTTGCCCTATCTCAAGGTGCTCAACAGCCTCTTTTTCTGAATCCAGATTAAGCATCAGGCATTCCTTACTCCATGTATGGTAAAAGTCCATGTATTACAAAAAGTTCCATGTGTTGCCAAACCTGTACCGTCACTTTGCTTGTACAGAAAATTAGCGGAATAGTCCTATAGTTACTGCATCCTATGGTGTCAATTTTATTGTGAATTGGAATTTATATCAAATGTTTCTAGTCTGTAGCCATGGTTTGTTTTCCATATTGGTTGGAATATTCATCCATATGTCAGGATATTGTTAGAATTTTAATAGATTTGGTCTCTGTAGCTTGAAATGGTTCTACTAGTATCCCATCTACCCTGATGGTTGATTTTTTTCCCCAAGTGCTTTGAGAATTGCTACTTAAATATCTCACTTACTGTGAAAGCGCTCTTAAGGTCTCTATAAGTCAGTGCCAACTTGAAGGCACATGACAACAACAACGAATCTAACCTTAATGGCTCCAGCAGCTCTTGCCATATGAAGAGTATACAGAATATTACTTTTTCAGAGTAATTAATTGTCATTACTGGTTATACTGTTCAAAAAGTAATTTTGTTTTCATTACAGTATTGAAAACTAGCTTTTGTGTTACCTGTTGGACTACTGATTGACTTTCCTTTTTTTTGTTCCTTTTTTAATTTAAAAACTCTTAGGAGTGACAGTAAAAGAGTAGAAAATTTGAAAGGTACCTGTAAAATGCTTTTAAATGTTCTTGAAAGTAGATTTTGAAAGTAACTGCATAGCCTTATTTGTTACCAATAGGGTAATAAAATGGCTTTGATCCTGCTTGCTATATTACTTTTGAAATGTAATTTCAATGCATGCACTCTACTGCTCAAAATAACCAACTGTGAATAACTATATTGTATCCACACTTGGCACATAAGAAACCAATTCATTATCTCTTCCATATATTAATCTTCTTAGTATACCCCGTTAAAAACAATAAAACTGCCATGCAGAGTTAGCAAAGAAAAGGTGGAACTGGAATCTAGATGCTCTCAGACCAGCATTCGCAGACTCTTTGGGATTTAAAAGACTTTTCTTGCCCATACACAGTAAAAAAAAAATGGTGTTTGTGTCCATTATGTGGTACACTTAGCTGTGCATATTGTCTTGTTTTGGTCTCACCTCATTAGCTAAAATCCCAACAGGTAAGGAAAACATCAAATATTTGTGAATGGTTTATTTTTTCTTTCACCACTGATCTATTTCTTAAATGTTGTCCAATTTCTAAAGCAAAATATTTTAGCTTAAGGGGAAAACACAACTAAAGTTGCTCTGACCTGGAAATGCTCAAATTAAGTGAGTTGGAAACCTTGAATATTCCTTTTATTATAAATGTAATATTTATTATTACAGACCTCTGTGTGTCCATATAGTCTCTTTTGCTCCTCTCTGTATACAGTACCTTGAAATATAAATCTTGGGAATTTTGTCTTTTTTTTTTGTTCAAATCTGACATTAGAAGCTGTTGGCAGAATTCATTTCTTCCACCAAAGCACTCTGCCTATAACCCCTCTCCCACCATCTGTTCTGGAGAAACTTTGTGTATGTGTCGTATGTTGTGGGGAAGATCATTAATTAAAATAACATTAAAAACACAAAACGTGGCAAGATACAACTTAAAAAAAAAAACAAATAACCAAAGAACAGCATGAAAAAGCCATTTAAAAAGGCTTAAAAACACTTATATCTCCATTCAGCAGATACATAATGAATCTACTTGTCCAAGTAAAGTAATTAATAATAATAATTGCATGTTGGCAGTCTGAAATCCATACATTTCCTCACAAACAAGTGTAGAGACAATTGCATCCAATTTTAACATGTGCAAAAACATGTTGCAATGAATAGAAAACTGGAGAACTGGTGACAATTGAGTAATCCTGAAAAACGTCTGCTTTCCATGTCTACAATTCCCTAAACCAAATTTCTAAAACATATGAGAATATGAGAAGTGTAGATTGCAGCCCAAATTAATAAATTAATATTACTCCCGCTTTATTCCCACCTTATATATATTCATTCTGAACATGCTTGAGTTCGGTTGTTCACTAAGATTCTGTTTCTCCCCATTGGGAAAAATGAAATTTGGCTTTTCTCTTTTTCCATATTCAAGAAAGCACAGTGGATGTAAATGTGCCTTTATTCCCACTGTAACTTTCCTGGTTGAGGTGTGAAACCTGAGCATGCCCTTTTTCATTTGCTGAGCATTCATAGGGAAGGGGATATAAACAGCTTAGCAGACACCGTGCAGTGACACTTCCACATCTCCATGGAAACAGTGCTTCAGCACATCTCTCGATGGCCATTATTAAACAAGGACACTATTATTATCCAATGATAAACAACCTTGCTCTTCAGAATAGCTGGGACCATCTGCTAGAATATCAAGTGGGGGCAGATTCATAATTTAGGCATGCCAAGAAATCATCAAGCATCTTCCTCTGGACTACCAGTATTATGAGGCCTTAACTGCTACATCTGCAGTAAGCATACCAAGGAGTGCTACAGTTTTAAATAAAAAGTAAGGATTTTGTGGCCAAATCTCAAAACACTAACCACCTCCAGTTGTTCTGTGTTGTTCCAGGAGGTGGAATGCCATCCCTCAAAGATCTTTTATATTAAATCTGGCAATGGTGCAAGGTATGGTGTTATTTTTAAAGGATGTGACACTATTAGAAGTGAGAAAGGGGAACCAAAACCATCAATATATGATAAGGAAGAGGCTGAGCTCACACCAGCAGAGAAGGGGAACATTTATAGAATGTTCTCTATGTGAAAATGAACCTTTATGGACTTCATTGCTGCAAAGTAATTGATTAATTCATCAAAGACTATATGCTACTGTTCATCAGGGCCCTCAATATGCTGGCATAAGATGAAGCTGCACGTTTTATTCAATCTATGTTCTCACCTTATTGTCTGTGCTTTCCCATTCATGGCAACAGATCTTTTTTTCCATTTTAAATCAATACCAATGGTGCTTTCAAAGTAATTTATTTAATTAGTGGTTTTAACAGTTCTGCATCCCTAGTGAGTTTACATGGCTGGGTCGGGATTCAAACCCTGGTCTCCTGAGTCTTGGTCCATCATTGTGCCCACTAAACCACATTGGATATCTCCACACTAATAATAGCTGAACATTATTATTTTTAATAATACACACACACAAAATTATTTATTATTATTGTTAAAAAATCCACTTTTTCTCTAAAAGGTTAAGACAACTTATAGCATTGGCTCCATCTTGACATCAGGCCTGCTATGGGCTTCAGCAGTAGCTCTGAGATCATCCATTGTGCTTCATAACTGTGTAATCATTGAATATGATTATTCATAATCCCAGCTCTTTCCAACCACCACACTCATTCTCAAAGTTACCCACTGATGTTATTTAGAGAATTGTAGTGATGGAGACAGTTTGCTAGGCTATCTGACACAAGTCCTGCTTGAGAAAAGGAATTCTGAACTAGAACATTTCCAAAAGATGTCATTTATCCCTATATTATTTAGAGACACATGTGTATGGCACTGTTTTAGAAGAATATGAATGTTTTCCATGAAAGCCATCTTTTCTTTTATCCTAATATCATGCACTACAGCTAGATTGCTCTTTGCTGCTATTAGATACAGTATAGTGTATATTGGACAGTAACGGAAAAAAGGAGGAATGTAGTAGAAGTTGTAACTTCTTTGGTTTTCTTGTAGCTTCATTTATACAACTACAGCTTTGTTTAAACCTCTCTAACCTTATCATATCTATATAATTTATATCATTTACTATAATATCAAGACAATTGTGTCCAAACAGAATAGGAATCCACAGCCAAACAATAAACTTCAATTTCTTTAGGAAGACACCATCCACAGTGGGGTCCATCCATCCTATCTGACAATGCAGGGCTTTGTATGTGCTCTAGTTCATCCAAAGAGCCTCTTGAATGAAGATGCTTCCCTGTTCTCTTCAGCTATCTTGATACTGCTTTACTTTGGAAATGGTTGCGATGCTTGGATTAAAGTGTTTTTGTCTTGTGTTATATCAAGCCAGTAACATTCAGTGAAAGATGCATTTCAAAAAATAAAAACAATTTGTGACTCTGTAAGGGCAGGCATGTAACACTGAAACTATGTACAAGTAAATGGGAATCTTCACTCTTCAAATCTTGGATGAATTGCATCCAGCTTCTGATCTGTAGGCAACCCCGGCCTCATGCACACACTCCATTGGCCCTGAGCATGATACACTTCTTCTGTTTGTCTTCCCCACTGCTCATTTATTCAGAGTGAGTAAACAAATGGAAACTGGATAGTGTCTCATTATGTGTGTGTGTGGTATTTTTTTAGCATGACTTCTCTCTTCTTCTGTCAGGTAAACTCAGATTAGTTTCCCCATTCTTCTATTACATTGCATCACAAAAAAAAAATATTGTCTGCTACTTGGTCTAATCAATGTGTCCTATACTAAATCAAGTTCGCTAAATTCAAATCTGAAGTCCGATTCTGACTAGGAAATCAGCATCTTAAGTAAACAAACCCACCCTAGTTGGTAAGCACGTGGGGTATATTTGCCACAAATGTAGAAAAAAATTGTCCTGTTTATTAACACAGCTGCACCTACTCATCTTTACCTCAAAACAGACTCACTATAGCCTAGCTGTATTATCCAATAAGATGGTTTTGCACTAGAGACAAGCCCTTGTTCCATCTCGCATTATATACCTATTTCTGATGTCAGCTCACTGACTTGGCCAGACATGCCCAGCCGCTGCTGGAACATGCATGCCACCAGGGGATGTGATTCAGCTGAGGCAGCAGCAGGCATAGTGGTAGCAGCAACTGTTATAATGTTCCCATGTAAAAATACATTACCCAATTACTGACCATTTGAACAGCTATAGCACGCCTTAAAATCTGTACATGATAGGCAAATTCTGAATTCAGATTTGGAATCAGCACACTCAATATCATGTGAATCACATGTGATATTCCCAGTAGCAAAATCGTTGTTGTGCAGTGTTATACTTGAATTTTACATTCCTTCCTGTAGAAGGAATTTCTATTTCAATGGCTATAGTAATGGAAGGAAACTAAATGAGCCCTTTCTATCCCATTTGTCTTTAAGGCAAGATAACTACTTGTGCAAGTTTCACTTCAGTTTTGGCCACTGAAGCATTTTACTGGTTCTGATTAGTCCCACCAAGCGAGAGCATCATCATCTTGTCAGTTCAAAAGACTCATTAAACCTGTGTAAGCTGTGGTGATGCATGAGCCGGGGATATGCAAATTCCCCAGTAGCGTGTACATTTTTCATCCTGTCAATTTGCTCCTACCTGCTGTTAACTTTCTCCCCCTTTCTCATTCTCATTGTCTCTCTATGAGGCAGGTAAAGGAGCATGTGTAGGTGTGGGTGTTTCAACATCTGCTTCAAGAACTTCACTAAAAGTCTGTCTTGTTTCTCCTAGATTCCTCAGTGGGTAACCAGGAAATACTGTAATTCCATGTTGGGGAGGGCAATGAGTCCATCACATTAAAATATATCTTGGCCATCTTCTTTCTACTGATTTCACAACTCAAGATTCTTGATACAGAAATAATAACAACAGAATCACATTATTCTCTACTGCCTGGCCAAGAACAACCATGGCCTGTGTGGAAAGCTTTAAACAGACTTTGTGCAGGGGTAGGAAGATCAAGGGCTAATCTGAGAAATTGGGGTTTCCCTGTAGATGACAGCTTGTGTGAATGAAGAGAAATTCAAACTATCTCCTATATGATATGATGCACATGATGTCCCTCAACATGCACTGTGGAGGACCTTATGTTGACAAGAGAAAATGCTGTTGGTGTGCAAGATATCATCGAGTCTTTTAAAATTCTATTTTGTTTTTAGATGAGTTAATTTTAGCTTTGTATGTTATATGCTGGTGGTGCATCTGACACGAATAAAGAAAGAATAACAACAATAAAACCCACATGAGCCTGCACAATTATTCATGTGCACTGCAGATTCATGTACCTGGCCCTCATTGCTTGTGTCTGGGAATCCAACTCAACATTGACCTGGGGAACATTACAAGGATAATCTTCACATAAATTTGAAATGTTCTTTGCCAATTATTCCATGCGAACAGATGCAGAGAGACCAAAACAGTGTCACAATCCTGGCTCATTTATTTTCTTTGAACAAGCACAGGTATTATTTTTTCAAAGGCAATGCTATCTTTTCTCTACATTTCGGATCCCTGAGAAAGCTCCTGTAAACAATAAAAGAAAGAAGAAAGGGACATTTAACTATGTCGCACTTCCGAGAATGACAATAATCCCATGCTATGGATTTATTTATATGAAAAACACAGAATTTCTTATCTATTATGTCTCATTTTAATAAAATTGTACATGAAGCATCAAAAATAAACAATTTAGAAAGCCTATCAACAAGTCAGATAAAAAAATATTTGTCGTAGCACTGAAATTTAATCTGATTTGCTCTGGTTTTAGATGCATCTGGAGCAAATGAGATGAAATCATGTGGAGTAATCTGTTAGTACTTGTCTTCTGCAAGAAGCATAGCCTGTCTAAATAGACAGAATATTAAAATGGTGGGAAAGTAAATATTTCACCCATTCATACATGTCATTAGAGCACACACTTGAAAAATTATCAGGAAAGTTTTTAATATCAAAGAAGTGGCATGGCATTTTATTATAATTGTCCGACAGAAGGGAATGTATACATTTGCAGTAAAACATGAACTTTAGTTTGGGACATATTGTTGAAAACAGAATCCATTAATCTGCTAAGGGTACCTGGATATTGTTTGTTTTATGTCCAAATTAAAAATGTGTCTAGATGTTCCAGGAAGAGATTGTCATTCAGCTCAAAACTGAAAAATCTCTTTCTTAAAACCCAAGCTGGGGACTAAATCAATGACAAAACAGAAAAGCTTAGTGATTCATGAAAAGCCAAAAGGTATGCAAAGCTCCTGGTTGGGATGAGCTTTGAAAGCAGTTCCTGTACAGGTGGTCATACCTGAATCAATGAACCAACCTCCCAGTTTCTGTGTGCCATCTTTCAGCCAAAATAAATGGCAACATACAAGTCTGAGTTGTAGCCTATATATTTGAAGACGTTTGTTTGGGTCAGTTCTAGGTCATCTGGCCCAAAAATCCATACCTGTCAAGTTTTGTGAAATTTCTGTCAAATAAGCGAAATTTCCCATCCAAAACAGGAAGCTGCACAGCTATGCTAATTCTGTGCTGGCCTCCAGTCTAACTGCAGTCTAATTGCAGTCTAACTAATACGGGATGACGGCGGGAAAGAGTGTAAAATACTGGGGTTTGACAGAAATTTCCCGAAACTTGACAGGTATGCAAAAATCTGGAACAAATGAATTTCTCTTCCCATCCCTATCTCCAGGATCAACTACCTTAATCTGAGAAACTCATTTAGTAGGATAACAGTATACCCCGTCTCATACCTTCAGCCCCAGCCCACTTCAGATTGTTGTTGCCTCCAGTCCTTTAGTTGTCCTGTGCCAAAACCCTGGCTTTTCTAGCCTGCTTTTCAACTATGCCTCTGCCTTTGATCTGAGATGTGACCTCCATAGATCAGTCAGTGATGTCAGTGTCTGTGTGTGTTTCAAAAGGGATCCATGTTTATACAAAATCATACAGATATCTTTATGCAATTTTGTGCATACTGATGTATATTGAAGGTCCTGATATATGCAAAAATCTGAACAAAAACTATATCTAGTTTGTTTCTATTTCTGGGTAGTGGGAACCAGGCAAATCTTTAAAAACAGCACATAGAAATCCTGAGGAAGCTCAACTTTACATAGCAAAGGTAAAGGTTCCCCTTGCTCGAAAGCCAGTCATATCTGATTCTAGGATTCTAAACAATTGGAATACATCCCCCACACTATTAAAAATGATATGATGTAATTAGATTATTAAAGTCAGTCACAAAGTAATCCATAGAGCAAATGCATATACTTATTTCAAATGTATTTGTAAGAGTCTATGAACACAATCTGGAAAATAATTTTTTGTGTGTTATTTTAGCTCCATCTCTGCAAAGTTTCTATGACAGTGGTTCTCAACCTTTTTAAACTGGGGGCATGCCCCCTCAGACTGTTTGCAGGCTGGACTGGTGTGTGTCCCCCCCTGTTTCCAGTGCCACCAAAGGTGGCAGCAGCAGCAGGCCCATCCCGAGCACACCACACTCCAAAAAATCTCCCCACTCCCCACCAAACCACTCCCCTGCTTACCGGCCTGGAGGAGCTGCATGACATGGGTGAAGGAACACACAGCCACAGCCACCGGGAATGCCTCCACAGCTGCCAGGAATGCCTCAGTGGCCACCGGAAATGTATCCACAGCTGCCGGAAATGCATCTGTGACTACCAAGAACACATCCACAGCTGCCAGGAACGCACCCATGGCCGCTTCTGCTGGTGACACAAGCAGCACAGGCCATAGGTTGAGAATCCCTGATCTATGTTCATTGCTATATCATCAATAAGAATAAGTTCTAATGACCATGTTCTTACTTATGCTTGGCTTAGTTAAAGATGCAAAGCAAAGCAATCACACTTATATACCACCCCATAGCGCTTAGTGCACTCTCTGGGCAGTTCACAAGTTAATTAGTATTTTACCCCCAACAACCTTGGAAGGATGGAAGGCTGAGTCAACTTTGAGTCCTGGTGAGGATTGAATTCACAAATTTTTGGTTACAGGACAGTAGTTTAACCACTGCACTACCAGGGCTCCTAGATGGAGGATGGAAGATCACTTCAACTTTGCCTAGAGTTAAGCATTTGTCAAAAAGACAACATAATTGCACAGCCCTTTCTCTTTCATCTCTTGTATTAAACTTTGCTGTCGTAAGTACATCCACTGTTAATCCTATTGGTGGCAGCGGGGATGTTCACAGAGGTAGACTAATTTTTTTTTAAAAAAGATAATGCTAAGGGGCACCCCTAGCTTAATTTTAAGCAGGTCAGCAAACATTCACATTTAGTGACTAACTCAGGCAGGGGGAATCAGAATTGGCATGCAAAGAAGGAGCAGAGTGAGGTTAAGACAGGGTTGGGGAAAGTGTTGAACTATAGTTCCCATCAGCCCCATCCAGGCAAGGCAGTGGTGCAGAATCATAAGAGCTACAGTTCAGTAACATATGGAGGGCCAATATTTACCAATATCTGGGTTAAAGCTTGCAATCTCTTAGGTACACATTTTTAATGCTGTCTAGTACTTCATCTGCACCAGGCTTAGATGTACAATGTTGTTTTTCCATTGTTTGATTTCAACAACTATTAAAAGCCCTGTAAGCTTCACTAAAGTCTCTGTAGGAAAACAGCTTGATATGCATCAGTAGACTTCCCTCCTTTAATTAAAATCTTTAAACGGTTCTTTGTGAATGGATTTATTGCTATTGCCCCTCCTTTTTCACAGTTACTAGGAAATACACTACAACAGGCCTATAAAAATATTAAATTCACTAAGATTTCTATCCTAGCTTTAGCATCCAAAGATATAACTATTTGGACGTGAAATGCAGCATTAGCTGCGCAATACCTTAATACGAATATGATTCAGTGGATGGAACATAGAGTTTCTGAAGACCATAGGTCATGCCCTACTTGTATTCCTTAGTTTTAAGTAATCATAGAACTGTAAAATAGGTTACTTATGACTGAGTATAATTTATTTTATCCATAATTTTCATTAGTAGTCCAACATTGCTAATGTAACCTTCATTGTTCAAAATTAGATGCAACCAAATGATTCACTGAATCTTTCTGGTACCTTTCCAAGATGCCATATGTATGAATAGCCTGTTGAAAGAGTGTGGCAGAATTTAAAAATCAGAATTGGACCATAATATCAAGATAAATTAAATTTCTTATTGAAGGGATAGACATTTCAATAAGAAACAAGCTATTTATCTGGTCATTTAATTTAATTTAATTTTTCAACTTGTTCGCTGCCCACTCAGGCAAGCCCGACTGCAACCGTAGCTCTACTGGCAGGAGTTTCCAGAGGGCCGGTGCAGACACGGAGAAGGTCCTTTTTCTTGTGCCAGAAAGGCAAGCCCCACTGGCTGATGGAATAATTTGGGAGCCCCTCTGGTCCACTCTTTTTGGACGGACAGATGTCCTTAGGGCGATGCGGTCTCTTAGGTATCCTGGCTCACTACCATATAGGGCTTTAAAGGTCATAACCAACACCTTGAATTGCACTCAGAGGCAAACTGGTAATCAGTGCAGCTCCCAGAGCAGTGGTAAGGCATAGGCATAACGCCGTACCCCATCACTACCCGGGCTGCCGCATTCTGAACCAGCTGCAGCCTCTGAATGGTCGTCAAGGGCAGCCCCATGTAGAGCGCATTGCAATAGTCTAGTCTGGAGGTGAACAGAGCATGTATGACCATAAGCAAGGAGTCCCTATCTAGAAGCGGCGCAACTGGCATATCACACGGAGTTGTGCAAAGGTCCTCCTCCCCATGACCACCACCTGCTCTTCTAGCAGCAGTCGAGAGTCCAAGAGGACCCCCAAGTTGTGCACTGGGTCTGTCTGGGGCAAAGTAGCCTCATCCAAGACCAGGTATGACAGCTCCCGGAGTAGCGCAGGACCTCGAACCCACATCTGAAAAGGGCCTTAGGGGGAATTGAAATAAAAAATTGATGTTAGGGACATGATGGTCACTAGAGTGTAGAAGATCAACATGTATGGAGGAGAGCAGCCTTCAGATTATGTTTCTTGGCCACCATAGAAAACATGGAAATGAACTGGACAAATATTTCATCGCATCTACCAGGTCTCTTTTCCCCATACAAAACTAGTCTTCTGGATAATGTAGGTTAGATTACAAACATAGTTTATTAAACAAGAGGAAAAGACAGAAGAAAATGGGAATCAGAACTCGGCAATCTATACCTATAAAATGATGGATGGGCTGTGCATGTCCGGCATGCGTGGCCACACCCATCACAACCATCCTGTGCTGAGTCGGCCACACTTACCTTTTGACCCTGCGAGCATCACTGCAAGGGTCCGGAAGCCGAGAGTGGGGCAAATACCCCACTAACACAAACAAAAAAACCTACAAGTCCCAGCATCCTCTGCACCATGGCATGCCTCAGCCAATCAGGCACAGAGGAGGAAGGACAGCTGGCACGCGCAACAAATTAAAAAACCACCAACTTGACTCACACACCTTACCTCATCAGCTGCTCCCCGCCGCCACCAACAATGACGTTCACGCTACCGACACCCCATCGAAGTTTGCCCAGCAGGTCAGCTGGGGAAGAAGGAGGCGGGGAGGAAAGACCCACAACACAAAGGGTCTCTACGGTGGCCAAAGCCATGGCGAGGCCAATGCCGGTCTAACCTTTGTCCCTGAGGCTGCGGGGAGCAGAGGGGCTCCCCCTCCTCCCCGCCAAAGCCAATCTGGCATCGACTTTCATCCCCGGGGCAGCAGGGAGAAGAAGGGCTTCCCCTCCTCCCCACAACCCCACTGAAGCCATGATG
Source organism: Bradypodion pumilum (assembly GCA_035047305.1). NCBI lineage: Eukaryota > Metazoa > Chordata > Lepidosauria > Squamata > Chamaeleonidae > Bradypodion > Bradypodion pumilum. The sequence goes on along the minus strand of JAWDJD010000001.1, from coordinate 172,030,846 downwards.
AAAGCTTTGGGTCCCGCCAACCAAGAGAGAAGCGAACACCCCATGGGAGGTGAAGGCTGAAGCTTTCGGCCCCTGCCAACCAAGAGAGAAGCGAACCACTTCCCTCTGGGAGATGAAGGCCGAGAATGGCACTCTGTTCCACCTTTGCCTCCCTGAGGGAAGCAATCGCCTTCCACGGGGGTGGGGGGGTGGGGGCCAAAAACTTTCAGCCCCTGCCAACCAAGGAAAGCGAGCCACTTCCCTCCGGGAGAAGGTGCCAGGCAGGGATCCACCAGGGTAGGCTCCTCCCCTGACGGATTCTCGCCTCTCACTCTGCAATTTCCCCTCTGTTGTTTCGAGGGCTGTTTTCGAAACAGCGGAAGGGAATTTGCAGGGCGAGAGGCACCCTTGCTGTGTCTTTGGACGTCCCCTTCTTCCTTAGACACCCCCCCAAAACCATCCCAACTCATTAAAAAAAAACTGCCCGGCAAGGCCGGACAACAAATGCTAGTCAATAGCTAAGAAGATTCTTACAAGGGATGCATGGATACCATCTGCTTTGATTTGTACCAAATTATTTCTCTTACAAATAGCAACTGGTTTGCCTGAAACTTAGTTGCAGCATTTCCAATTCAATTTGTAGCTGAATATTTCAAACTATTTGTATGTTTCTGAAAATTGAAACAGACAATAAACAGCTCTGGGCTTGTGTGTGTGTGTGTGTGTGAAAGAGAGTGAGTGTGTGTGTGAGATAGACTCAGTGCCTTCGACTACTGTTCAGCCTTCTTCAGTATCCAGGCAAAGTTCCCAGGTGTTCCCTTCCTTCTCCTCCATAGAGAGAGCCATGGTTTAACTACCTCAAATACCAGTGATACTGAATACATTTTAAGTACTGTATTGTAAAAGTAATAAGAGTTATATTCCCCAAAAGAATAAATGGTGACTTTTCATTGTTAACAGAGTCTGTAATGGGCTGGAAAAGATCTAAAAAACCTGATGATTATTCCAAGTAAGACAGAGGTGGCTCTTATTCAGGCTAGGATGAATGGAGTCACTCTCTGCCTTAAAGGGCAGGGTTAGGTACATGTGCCAATTATTATCAAGTGAGGATTATTACTAGTCTGAATCCCTGCTAGTGAACCAGCAGCAAGGAAAGTTGATGAAAGGGTGGAAGATTAAAAGCTCACTGACAGTTAGGTATGAAGGGAAAGTGGGAAGCAGGTGGGAAACATTCATCACTTCTTTGGGTTGGATTTAAACCTGAATCAATGAAAACGTGGTAGGATCATAATGGTTATATGTATTGCCACCCCATATTTGAGGTGAACATTGTTGGTCATCATGGTTAAAATAGCAAACTATGATATGACGATGTTTTGCACTATCTCAACTGATATTGTGGCTTATTCAATCATTGTTGTGTTGCTATGTGTTCTCAAGTCTTTTCCAACCTATGGAAACACTAGGAATTAATGACTGATAAAAGGTCTTCTTATTAACAGCCTGGCTCAGTTCTTGGAAACTATAAAGGCCATGGTTCTTTTCTTAAGCCATTCAATCTTATGTTCACTCTTCCTCTTTTCTTACTGTTTTCCACATTTCCTAACATTTTTGTCATTTCCAGTGATTCTTATGTACTCAGTTTGTCCAAAATATAATTGTTCATTCCTTCTTTTTAGCTTATACTGAGAATTGAGGGTTTATGTGATCTAGAACCAGCTTGTCTTTCTAGTGCTCCATGGTAACTGTTATACCTCTCCTCCAACACTGCAGACTAGACCAGTGATCAATATGTATACAATGTACAAAGTTCATAATGGAAACGGAAAACATTTTGAACAAGAAAGGGAACTATTCTCATGTTTTAACAAACATATGCCTTATAAGCAGTGATGAGCTGCATGGCTAGCTCTGTGGGTGTGGCTAACTCTGTGGGCCACACCCACTTGGCTGGCCACACCATGGCCTGGGCTATGGAGGTGGGCATGGCCAACCAGGTGGGTGTGGCCTGGGGGAATTTCCGCTATCGGTTCCCAGGATCAGGTGGGACATCACTGCTTATAAGGCATGGAATTCCAAGACATTTTCTCCAAATGGGTAAACCACTTTATTTGTTGTCTCTGTATGTAGTGCAAGATTGGGTCTGTTCCAGTTCTTTTCCTTATAATCTTATAACCTAATTCCTGATATTATCATACCTGTCAAGCGCAGCTCTGGAGATTATGGGACCTGCGCAGAACGTTTCTCCGCAGGTCCGTTCTACGCATGCGTAGAAGGCTTTTACGCATGCATAGAATGGACCTGTGCAGAACTGTTCTGCGCAGCTCACTTCTACACATGCGTATAAGGCTTCTACGCATCCCCTTCTGCACAGAAGCCTTCTACGCATGTGTAGAAGGGTTCTACGCATGTGTAGAAGGGTTCTACGCATGCATAGAAAGGACCTGCGCAGAAGGGATGCGCAGTAACTCCTTTTCCCCCGCTGCCAAATTACGGGGTAGCGGCAGCTCCGGGTGGGAAATGGCAAAAATCGGCGCGAAAATACGGGAAATCCCGGCCAATCCGGGATACTTGACAGGTATGGATATTATCCCTTCTAGTCACTCCAGCAGCCTTCCTCAGCATTTCATTTCCGTGGTGACCAACTTTTGTTTATGTTTTGTTGTGAGTGTCCATGTTTGGCACTGGTAATATAAGGTGGTAATGAATATGCTTTTTATGAGGTATATCTTTGTGTTTATCGGTATTGCCTTGTGTTGTAAGAATGGAGTTAACTATCCCAATATTTGTTTTGCCTTACTGCACCATATGTTAATCTCTTTGTCCATTTTGTCATTTTCAGTAAATGTTGCTCCTAGGTATTTGAACTCTTCCACTTGTTTTATACTTGCTCCCTCTAGCTAGACTATACTGTTTCCTTCCAATTGCCAGAACTGGATATTCAGCTAGTCAACAGAGATAGACAGAGATCTCTAGAAAGAGAATGTCCCCTAAAGCACAGGTCAACAGAACACAGATCAGGATGTATCTGTAGCTTTCCAAGTGGTTTGCCGTAGATTATTGTGTGTTTCCCAGTCATTTAACCACATAGACAATAAAACAGTACCCTATGAAACCTAAATTTGGACACTGAAATCAAGATTACATCCCAATGTGAACAAATTTGTGTGAGAGTTCCGCTTAAAATTCTGAAAACCTATTTGTGAACTAGCATTGTGCTCAGAGCACCACTTTACTCTACAATCTCAGTTTATTTTATTATTTCCCTTTTCAATTCCCTATTTTACACCTAGCTCCATTTGGTGAATCACATCAGAAAAGCAAGGTTACTTCGCAAGCCTATCCAACCCTGCTCTAACAAAAAGTGGGGTAGTAAGACCAAATGGAATTGACAACATTATTATTTTGGTTCTCCTTCGTATAGTTTGTGAATCCCCACTATTGGGTTATGCGCCTGCGCAGAACGCTGATCGGAGGCTTAAAAAGCTTAAAAGTTTTGGCGGTAAGACTGCCCACCGTACCACCCACCCTGAGGCGCCAGTCCGCCATTTTACCTCAGTTCTCTTCTTTCCGCCTTAGCAGCAGGACGATCGTTGAGAGCTTCCTCAATTTTTTCGTCTTTTCTGAGGAAAGTCTTTGACGAACTTTAACAATTTTTCGGCAATCTTGTCCTTTGGGCAGGATTGCCACCCCGGTGCTGTTTCTTCCTTCTGGTGGACTCAGTTACCTACTCGCTCCGGTCACCGTTTCCCCCCTCAAGGGGGTGGCGGCTGGCCTGCCCTTCGGGGTGCTCGCCTTCTCGAACCTTCTGTCGGAATAATCTTTTGATGGCTGCAGCCTTCAAGCAGTGTTCTGCTTGCCTCAAGAAGTTCCCTGACTCTGACGGGCATAGCCTCTGTCTTTTTTGCCTGGGAGAATCGCACCAGAGCCAATCCTGCGCTCACTGTAAGAACTTTACACGACTTGCAGTTCAGAACCGGAGCAACCGGTTGAAAGCGCACCTTATGGAGCTCGCTTTGGCTCCCGCCGCGGCTGCTTCCACCTCCTCTGGTGCCTCTCAGCCCTCTCAGCCTCTGCCACTACCTCCTTCTTCTTCCACTCTCTCCATCAGAAAGAAGAAAAAGAAGGATAAAAATGGGGAGAAGAAGAAGAAACATAGGTCGGAGGAAAGGTGATCACTCCCACCTACGCCTCGCCCGCCTATCTCTCCGGGGCCCTCACCTCCCATTTCGGTCGCGAGATGTCCTTCACCCGGATCCTCGATATGGGGCGGACGGTCCTCTTCGGGATCTCCTGCAAAATGTCGCAGGGCTGGGGCTCCAGCTCGCCCACTGCAGGTACTCTCTTCTCCGCCTCGTGAGAGGGGCCGTCCACCCACGAGGCAGGCTTCTGTCTCCCCGAGGCCTAGGACTCTGACAATAGACGAACCGGCAACCACCATTCCGGCCACCGTTTCGTCTCCGATCATTCCGACCACTGTTTCGCCGGCCACCGTTTCGTCCCAACCATCGGCGGTGGATGCATCCCAGGTGGAATTCTTCAAAGGGATGTTCGAGGCAATGGCGAAATCGTTCGCCCAACAGTTCAAGGCCTCCATGCCTGCGGCCTCTGCGGCTCCGGTGCCGACCACCGCAAGCCCCATGGATGTTGGTCCTGCTGTTGCTCCGCCGACCTCTTGAGGGTCGAGCGTTCGCTCCGCTGGCCCACCCATATCGTCTTGATGTGGTCCAGACGTCGATGCGGTGAGCTCCCAGCCTGTCGACCAGCCCAGGCCGTACTGGCGCGGTCCCGACGTGGATACCAGGATTCCTCCCTCGTCCTCCGATGATTTCAGCGCGTCTTCAGAGGAGGACGAGGGAGATGTTGATGCCGACAAGATGCCAGACCAGACTATCGGCGCGATTGACCCACCGTGTGGTGAGGATCAACGCTCCCTCACGGCGATGCTCACTCATTTGGGGACCGCTCTTAATCTGAAGGTGGACCAACCGCCACTGGAGGGCGAGGACCAAATGACCGCCAAACTGGAGAAAAAGGCGATTCGACCGGTCCACATCACCATGCTTCCTTCCATGTTGACGTCAGCGAAGGCAACATGGAAGAAGCCGGTGTCGTCGCACTCCGTTTCGTCCAGACTCAATGGAATGTATAGGGTCTTGGACGAGAACGTTGAGTTTCTCCAGGTGCACCCTTTGCCGAATTCGTTGGTGGTCAAGGCCTTCCAGCATAAAACGGCCGTTACCTTCGACTCCGGAAGGGAAGAAACTGGACGTGGTGGGCCGTATGTTTTATGCCACCGGTTCCCTCTTTCTGCGAGCCGCTAATTACTCAGCAGCCATGGGCCTCTATCAGTCCCACCTCTGGGAGCAAGTAAAGATCCTTGCTGCTAAACTGCCTGCCGATGCCCAGAAAGGATTCGACGCGCTGGCGGCAGAAGGGGACTTTCTGGCAGAGCAGCAGATGCGGACAGCCAGGCACAATAACGATTACGCGGCCAAGGACATGTCTTCTGCCATTCTGCTCCATCGCCATGCCTGGCTCAGGGGCACCTCTCTCGATGACGCCATGAAGAAGCTCATAGAAGAGTTTCCGTTTGATGGGCAAGGCCTGTTCGGACAATACACCGATAAGGTGCTTAGCGAACTGCGGCAGACAAATTCGATGGCTAAGTTCCTGGGGCTCACCACGCCGGCTCAGCCTGCCAAGCCGCGATTCCAACCCTTTACGCATTGGTATCGGGGGAACCCACAGCAACAGAGTGGCTCGACTGACCAGCCCAGGCCCAGTTTCTACAAGCAGAGGCGCCAACACAAGCCTTGCTACCAGCCTTACGGACAGGGCAAGTGGTCCGACGCAAAATCCAAGTCCCGGGTTTGAAACTACGAAGGCCAAGTCTCTCTCGCTCCACCTCCCATACCTCCCCCTCCGGAACTTCCTCCAGGTGTGGTCAAGCATCATGGATGACCGGTGGGTCTTGAAGTTCTTGTCTGCTGGTTACGCCATCGAGTTCGTGCGAGGCCTCGGGTAGGAAGACATTGTTTCACCACCTCGTCCCCCCATTTGTAGGAAGAAATATCAACTCTTCTGTCCAAGGGAGCCATCGAGCGGGTAACACCGACCGATTGGGACAACGGTTTCTACTCGAGGTACTTCGTGGTTCAGAAGAAGGATGGAGGACTTCGCCCAATTCTGGACGTGCGCCGCCTGAACAAGTGCATCCACACCAGGAAGTTCCGGATGGTGACCCTACAGACCGTCCTCCCCCTCATCAACAAAGGGGACTGGTTCACAGTCATAGACCTCAAGGATGCTTACTTCCATGTCGCCATTCTCGAGGAGCACAGGCGGTTCCTCCGGTTCCGAATCGGGAACTCTGTGTACCAGTACCGGTGTCTACCGTTCGGTCTGGCTACAGCACCGAGAGTCTTCACCAAGTGCATGGCTCCGGTGGCTGCCTTCCTCCGTCAGAAGGGGATCAGGGTCTTCCCGTACATCGACGACTGGCTCATTGTCTCCCCCACCAGCTCGTCGTCCATTCGGGACACGCAGTTCACGGTTCACCTCATGGAGAGTCTTGGCCTCAGAATCAACTTCGCCAAATCAAAGTTGATTCCTTCTCAGCGCGTCGAGTACATTGCAGCGGTACTCGACTTGCTAGTTACCAGAGCCTTCGCCCCCCAGAAACACTTACTGGACATTGCACAAGGGGTAAGCGAATTCAGGAACAAACCATTTATCAGGGCGAAAAAGGCACAGAGACTTCTAGGCCTCATGGCCTCAACGACGGCGGTAATTCCTCACGCCAAGTTAAAGTTCCGGTCCCTGCAGTCATGGCTCCTCCACGAATTCGACTCGCTCAGAGAGCCAGTCCAAACGGCTGACTCCGTCTCCAGAGCTGATGGACCAGCTACTGTAGTGGACGATGCCACTCAATGTGGCCACGGGGAAGAGTTTTTACCCCCCACAACCTTCGTTGCAGGTTTTGACCGACGCAAGCAACCTCGGCTGGGGGGCTGCCTGCGGGACTCTAACGGTCAACAATGTTTGGTCGCCTCGCGAGATGGTGCACCATATCAACTATTTGGAGCTGTTGGCCGTTTGGAAGGCCCTACGTTCCTTCGAGGCCCTACTCACCGGCAATGTGGTTCAAGTGGCCTCAGACAATACCACAGCGGTGGCATACCTGAACAAGCAGGGAGGGACAAAGTCCACCATCCTACTTTACCTTGCGGTGCAACTCTGGGAGTGGTGCCTGGAAAGACACATCTTTCCGATTGGAGTGCACATTCAGGGCAAGCTGAATGTTTTGGCCGACCACCTCAGCCGTCTCACCTCGACGACCCACGAATGGGAGCTGGACGACGAGGTATTTCGGTCCCTTTGCGGGGCCTGGGGGACTCCGAGCATTGACCTCTTTGCGTCGGAGTCCAACAGGAAATGCCACAGGTACTGTTCCAGGGCAGGCATCGGACTGAACTTCGAGGGCGATGCCTTCATGAAACGGTGGGATCAGGACTACCTCTACGCCTTTCCCCCGTTTCCTCTGGTCCAGAAGGTCCTCACCAGGATGTACCAACACTGGACCAACGCAATTCTCGTGGCTCCAGCATGGCCTCGCCAGCCCTGGTTTCCGCTACTGTTACACATGTCGTCACAGTATCGCACGCTGCCGGAATCACCAACGCTTCTCCAAATGGAGCATGGCCAGCTCCACCATTCGGACCTACCCAGCCTCCACCTCACCGCGTGGAGAATAACCCCAGACTGTCCAGGATCTTGGAGCTAGCAAGGCGCCCTTCCACGAGGAAGTCTTATGCTTCCAAATACAGACGCTTTTGTGCTTTCCTGGCATCCCAGCAGACGTCCCCTCCACAGGTGGGACTACAGGACATCATGGCCTACCTCCTCCATTTGGCGGAGTCTGGCCTTAGTATTACCTCCATCCGGGTCCATCTCACAGCGGTGGTGGCTCACTCTCCAGCTGGTTCGCCTGCTTCTGGTGCCTTTCGCGACCATACGATAAAGCGTTTCCTCAAGGGATTGCGGAACGCCTTCCCGCCGGTCAGGACTCCAACAGCACAATGGTCCTTGTCTGCCGTTCTCAACGCGCTCACCAGGACTCCTTTCGAGCCTATGGCTACCGCAGATGTTCATCTCCTCACATGGAAGACGGCATTTCTGGTGGCTATCACGTCTGCTCGACGAGCTGGTGAACTGGTTGCTCTGTGGGCAGACGCACCGTTTCTCCAGTTTTTCAATGACCTCGTGGTGCTCCACACGGATATCACCTTCCTTCCTAAGGTAGTCTCCCATTTTCATATGGCACAGACTATCTCGCTGCCAACCTTCTTCCAGAATCCCACCAATGCCCAAGAAAAGACCTGGCAAACACTGGATGTGAAACGAGCTTTATTGTTTTACACCAGCAGGACAAGGGAGTTCAGGAAGTCACAGCATCTCTTTGTGGCTTATGGAGGAAAGTCCAAGGGTGAACCCATCTCTGCCCAGAGGTTCTCCAAATGGATCACGTCTACCATCTACCTGGCCTACGAGTCGGCCTCACTGCCACCTCCGCCGCATGTCAGGGCGCATTCTACGAGGGCGGTTGCCACATCCACTGCCTTTTTGGAGGGCACACCGCTTGAGGACATATGTAAGGCTGCCACCTGGTCCAGACCTTCTACATTTGTCCAACATTACAGGGTGGACACCAGAGCCACTGCGGACGCCAGACTTGGTCGTGTCGTCCTCACCAGGGGGCTCCGGGCTCATCGCCTTTGACAGTTCACTCTACCTGACCATCATACTCATCGTGGGATCATCTCATCCGACTGCCCACCGACCAAGTGAGTGTGAGCTTGCTAATCTCCCAATAGTGGGGATTCACAAACTATACAAAGGAGAAAGTTCGGTTTCACTTACCAGTGATAACTTTTGTTCTTCGAGTATATAGTTTGTGAATACACACTACCCACCCTGCCTCCCCTCTTGAGCTGCACGGATGAGATCAATTGGTTTATCCTGTGCTTGGCTTAAGTGTGGAACTGAGGTAAAATGGCGGACAGGCGCCTCAGGGTGGGCGGTCTTACCGCCAAAACTTTTGACCAATAGCTTTTTAAGCCTCCGATCAGCGTTCTGCGCAGGCGCATAACCCAAAAGTGTGTATTCACAAACTATATACTCGAAGAACGAAAGTTATCACTGGTAAGTGAAACCGAACTTTATTTTGGTAAGTTATCGAAGTGTGCAGAGTATCTAAATGCATATTTAAAATCACGAATGGTAAGAAAGAGAACTCTGAAATATTCCCCTGAGAGAAAAACAAATTGACTTCTTCCCCCATTCTCTTTCTTTGAAACAAATATATGAATAATTTAATCCAGTGAATATTTCATTTCAGTTGGAAAAAACCCCAAAGCTCAAAGGGAAATCCTTTCTAGATAAGACTTATAAAATTTTCCAGTTATTTGATTGAAGCTTTATTATTTCTATTATTGCCTTTTTGTATTTACATGTCTAATCCTGTTGTGCACATGCGCTAGTAATTTAAAAAATGGTCATAGGTCTATGAGCCTCCTACAATTGCACCAAATCCAATGGGACCAACAACTTATAGAGCAAATGCATATGTCAAAAAAGCTACATTACCTTGAAGTAAATGTTACGTTCATTCTAAAAGGAAAAGAAAGAATAAGATGAATGCCATGTAAAATTCCTCTTGGCCGTTAAAAAAATAGTTTACCTAGTTTATCTTTGTCTGCATTGTTGGAAAGAAACTTGAATGGAAATTGCTACATTAATCTGCTTGCTGTATAGTTCAGTGGGAGTTTGATGCCCCATTGTGCCTCCCAAGAGAAGAGTCAGTCTGTGTAGTCATGGACAAACTGCACAGTCCCAGGGTGCTCTCAAAAGAAGGGAAAGGTAAACCACTTCTGGATATTCTCTACCTAGAAAACCCTAAAAAGGGTCCCCATAAATCAGATTGAATCATCATCATCATCGGTGTACATCATCTACCAGATGTTTGGACTGGAGTATTGGAACCCCACTGCTCGGGTCCTAGCCTGGACCTAAGGGTCAGTGAGGTATTGCTTGGTAATGTAGCTGGTACCAAATAGTGCTACTCTCTGCAATGCTCTGTTGTTGATCTTATTAATGCTAATTACACTCAGATGTTTTTTCACCCCTCTCAGGATTACTCCCAATTCTCCTATCACTACTGTGTTTTCATGTCAGAGATTACTCTGGGTTGAGAGGATTTTTGCAGGGGACACCCAAATGAGGCTCCTTTCATGTCCCCTATTGTCGGGGAATTGAAGCCCATCCTTTTGAGTACTAAGCACAGTGACTGTATCACTGTTGCTCCTTTTCTCTCAGAGATGCTGTACTTCATTTCTCAAATCCTGATATACCATGATTTTTTCAATCACTTTTTCTTCACCCCTTCTGTCACATTGGATCATCTGATTTATCAGCTTAATTAATTTTTTTCTCAGTTGCACTAATGTCTGGAGTGTTGTGTTCAAGCTTCTTATCAGTTTTAATCTTAAACCATCTCGTTCTCATTTTCAACCACCTTTTCAGGTTTGTGTTCTTTCCAGTACTTTGAAGATGGTATTCCATAATTCTTGAGACTCAGTTATGGTGACTTTTGTAGTCAATCTGTGCCACTGACAATGTAGTCTACTGTTTCATCCATTTCTTTACAAAGCCTATTTGCTATATGAATAAGCCATACATGTTGTGGTATGTTCAATTTGGAAATGCCTATGCAATTCTTTCCCTCAGCAGAAAAATAAAGTTAATATGTATATTTTATTTAAAGCTTTATTGCAAGGATGGTTTCAAAATGGAGCATTCTCCATCTGCTACAGATACACAACACAACAATAAGGTAATATATTTGCCCTAAATTTGACTTCCTGAAATCATCCAGAAGGTAATGAACATTTGTGTTCTGCCACCAAGAGTAGCTATGGTGGTTTATTCAGGAGAAAACCCACCAGAGTTATGGGATACCATAATAAGTCTTTTCCTTAACACTTATATTTAAATCATTCTTTCACTGACCTCAAGGTGATGTACATGGCTCTAAGCCCCTCCACTCTGAGATAGGTCAGCAGGAGAACAAAAAGAAGAGAGAGAGAGAGAAAAGGGGCACCTAAGGTCACTGAGAGAATTGTGTAGCCACACATTTTGCAGCCCAGCCTAGCATTATAATTGCTACCCTCACATTGTCTCTGAATGCTACTGCTCTCCCACACATGTACAGTTGCCTCTCCTTCTTTTGGGCTGTAGAGAATACTCAGAAAAACTATTTAGGTAGTCTGGATGGAATGAAGCACATCAATCGGGGATTTTCACATACAGTACTCTGAATTTCCATAGACTAGGATCCATTTTTTCTGGATCAGGTTTTTTTTGCAATTTGGATAGACCTTTTGTACACTGAAGCAGTATTTTTTTAAAAACAAAACAAAACATACCCACACTCAGAAACACGTGACTTATTCTTTGTATCTTTTAGAACAAACAATCAATACAGGACCTTTACTTTCTAAAAGCTCATACAATTTGTGCAGCTTGTGGTCAGGGAGCTGGCAACACCTCCAGGAAATAGCTTTCTCTTTGGAAGACAATAATTTTGCAGTTTCTTTTCCTTGCTTGAAGGAAAAGAAGATGTGAGGATTTATAGTCCTACATATTACATATTTTCCTAAACATTGTGCTAATTATTGTTAGTATCCATGTGCCTAGTATATAATTTACAACAATAAGATGATTGTTAATATCATTAGAATCATATGCAATTAGGTCTCCACTGTGGTATATTTTGTTGTTTCCTAGAGCCTTGTAATAAATACAGGGCTGTAGCCAGGGGGGGCAGGGTATGTGTGGAAAACCCTCCTGAGCTAACAGCCTGCCCCACCTCCTAATGCCAATGTTATATATGTGAGTGTGACATTGTTGCCCCTCCTGAAAAAAATTTCACCCCATCCCCAAATCTAGAATCCTGGCTACGGCCCTGATTAAATATTATCCTCATATGATGTCACAGCAAATCTGTTACCCTTAAAATGACTTGAGAAGTGAGGCTACTAAACAGTGCATGAAGACAAAAGTGTGTGTGCATGTAACCCCATGGGCTATTTGGTTCAACCCAGTGAGTGTCTGGGACCAGGACATATATGACCAACTAGTAGCACAGGCACCAGGACACAGGGCAACCATGCCAAAAGTCAAACAGCAAACTTCATTCATGTCCAAGTCCAATGTCATAGCCAAGAGCAGACATAGGAACAAGGCAGGGCTGTGGTGGGGTTATTTGATTCCCACTGGAGCATATAGGTGAAGAGCCATCCTGTATAGCCTTCGGTGAGTTACTCAATTCCAGAACACTTTCAGAAGAAGGAAATGGTGAACCACTGCTGAGTACTCTATACCTAGAAGACCCCAAAAAGGGTCACAAGTATATATTGCTAACGGTCCAGCAATCCCCTTATTACTTTCTGATTTCTTGCCCTTTCAGTCTCCTTCCTCCTGATCACTGTGCTGCATGCCAAGATGTCACTGTGTGATATGTTGGATAGAGCATTTATGTAGTTGTGCTATTATGGCTCATCAGATGCCATTACTTTAGCTGCTCTGCCATCACAAAGAAGTGTAGGGTTAAAGGACAACAATCAGCTTTTGTAAAATTAAATGACATATTATCTTTTACTGATGCGGGCTAAATGGGCAATTTGGAAGCCTCTTGATGAAAACAGATTCTCTGTGCAGCTTATCTACTTGACAGGATTCTGTCCTTTTGCCTTCTGTATTGAACTTCGCAATGTAAAAGTGACCTCTCAAACAATTCAAAAAAGATCTCACTTTAAGCCATGGTGCAGTCTCAGCCTTCTGACAGCAAAATCCTAACCATAAAATGGAGTGGTGGATTTTTATTTATTTCTTTACCCATGTCCCCCTTCAAACACATAATATACTGCATTCATTCATCACAGAAATACTTACTTTGAGTAAGCATACATGCAGGCTCTCTCCCCCATCCTCTCCTTCGCTTTGAGTTAGATGGGTGCTGATTTGCGTGCGTTGTTGGAGAGAAAGCTCTCGGATGCTTTCTTCCACTTCGGCAAGTTTTATTCGAATTTCCTCAGCCATTCTCTGGACCAGATCGCCCCCTCCTGTTGCTTCGTCCAGCTCTCCTTGGGGGCTGGTCTCTTGGGGTCGATTCTTTTTTGACCTCTTTATTCTGGGCATTTTGTATTTTTGTACGTTTTGTGGTTCATTCAGCAAACCATCCTCTTGCTACCAATTGAAGAACAAATAAAAATGGGGAGCAAGCAGTGCTAAGACGCTGACTGGGAAGCGGAAGGTCAGCAGTTCGATTCCCGAGTACTGCAGGATGGAAATGAGCTCCCGTCTTCATCCCAGCTCCTGCCAACCTAGCAGTTCAAAAGCAAGAAATTGCAAGTAGATAAATAGGGACCACTTCGGTGGGAAGGTAACAGCGTTCCGTGCGCTCCGGTGTCTAGTCATGCCTGCCACATGACCACGGAAACGTCTGCAGAAGCAGACAGCGCTGGCTCTTCGGCTTAGAAACAGAGATGAGCACTGCACCCTAGAGTCGGATACGACTGGCTTTCGAGCAAGGGAAACCTTTACCTTTACCTTTTACATAGGACTGTGCAGTGAATGCTATGGTGAATTTGAATGTTTCAATCATGTAATTAAGTTCACAAGTGTGTTAGTGTGATTTAATTTATCATTCCATTTATGTTTTGTAAAGACAAACCCTTTTGAGTTGCCTTATGCTTAGAATCCTCCATAGAGAAACATTGTGCCATCTAGAGAGAGAGAGCCTCTAGCGGCACATTTAATTATTAAGGGAAGAATTTACTTAGAAGAACTATACATAAGTTCACACATTTGACCTCAAGCGTCATCCACCTAAAGAGAGGGGGGAGGAAAATATGTCCTTGGGCTTCTTGCCAATATTTGGCCCATCTTGATAAGAGGACCTTGGGAGATCTTGAGAGAGAACAAAAATCTTATCTTGCAAGATCTAAGTTCAAGGTTACCACTTGACCTTTAGAACAGGTGTCACATACACAATTACACCCTTTAAAAAGGGAGGCTCAAATAGCTCAGTAGGAGAAGGAAGGAGAGAGAAAGAGGAGTCAGACTGGGAGAGAAAGGAGGAGGCAAGGAAGAATATAGGAACACATTCCTGAAGAATTTGCAGCACAGCAGAGAAATGAAACTTTGAAGAAGAATGTGGCCTTCAGGGCCATTTCCAAGGAGATTATTAGCTAATTGGATGCTAGCTACTGGATTTAGAAAATTTTCCAACATCTATACTTAGAAAAATCTTCAGCTGGCAGACTGAAAAGACAACACTTAGAAAATATTGTGTTTTTATTTTCTAGTGTTTTGCTTGGTAAGGGAGCAATTTATTCTATGGACATTGATTTTATTTTTATTGAATAAACATTGAGACCACACAGGTCTCCTTTCCAATGTTTTGAAATGTCATGTCCAGTTTTGGTGTGATCCTGAGAGATGGGATTTTGGCATATTTTGTTTCCTGCTTAGCATTAATTTTGCACACTACCACAAATCTTCAACAGCTCATTTTTTAGAGGGCGAATCGGAGGAGTGACAGTGGAAGCCAATACAGGCATAATGCACAAAGTTATAGGGCTGGAGATTCGGGACCTGTGGAAGGCATAAAATACCCCTGGAGCCTGAGAAAAATAATTTTTGGCAGGTCATGGATGCTGTCTCGGCTCACTGTTCGGTCCCCACAAATGTCACTGTCTTTGGCACCAGGAATAAAGAATGGATACCACTAGAAGAGCTACTGAGGATCTCTCTCCCTCTTCCTATCCATGAGCCATGATTGTCAGGACTACATAGGGGTCATGGTGGTGGTAATAATAATTTCGTGTCAGAAATTATTCTGGGTTGAAAGGATGTTTGCGGAAGAAACTCCAAAATCATTTTCTTTTATCAGACCGTTTTTCATTTTTAACTCATTTGTCAATTTATCATTTAAAGCAGTGATGGTGAACCTTTTAGCAACTGAGTGCCCAAACTGCAACTCCAAACCCACTTGTTTACCGCAAAGTGCCAACACAGCAATGGGGGAGGAAGGAAAAGCTCCCATTGGGCTGTTGGGCAGAGTGTTTGGGCAAACTCTGTGCTGGGGGAGAGGGAGGAAGCGCTCCTGTTGGGCTGCTGGAGAGAGGGGCGGGGTGAACTCTGTACTGCAGGGAGGGAGGAAGTGCTCCCATTGGGCTGCTGAGCAGAGCAAATTTTGTGCTGGGGGAGAAGGAGGAAGAGCTCCCATTGGGCTGTTGGACAGAGGGGCGGGGTGAACTCTGTGCTGGATTGACTACACTGGTGCCCACAGAGAGGGCTCCAAGTGCCACCTCTGGCATGCATGCCATAGGTTCACCACCACTGATTTAAAGCCATATCTCACAGTTTATACCAGTCCTTATACCAGTCCTCCAATCTAAATTTGGTTGCTACTGCAAGGGGACAATGACAGTAAAGATTTTTGCTATTCTAAAGTTTGTATATATTTTCCAAGTTTTTGCTATTAACAATCTAGCAGCCGTTATCATAATAATGATTACATTTCTCTTATTCTTATCCAATATATGTTATTTTTAGTTTCCATACTCTATGACTGGTTGCTTTGGAAAACTCCAGTCCCCAGAAGGGGCTTTGTTCTCTAATTGTCCTATTTTAATTGTTTAGAATAAAGTGCCTCAAAAGCTGCATATTAGGCAATGCAGAAGAATAAGCACAGGGGGAAGCTGCCCATCAAAGCTGTAGAGAAAACTTTGAAATCTTTTTACTGTTCTTTGAGAAGGGAAACCTTTGGTCCTATATATGTTTTAGACCAGTCCTGCATTTTAATTGATCATAATGCAAAAAATCTATATTGATCTTAAAAAATCTAAAATCATTAATAAAACACAAAGGAAGCTGACAAAAGCTATTCCTCTAAATAAACATACAGTAATTACCCCTCCCCAATGGAAAACATTTCTCTTCAAGAGTTTAGTGTTAAATGGGATGTATGTTCTCCTAGTTGAATAGCTCAATGAGTTACCATAACTCAGAAATGACTTGACAGCACACAGTTATTATTATTATCTACTGCTAGTCACTGTTCTTCCATGCATTTATAAGTTGAAGATGAAAGCTGAGATTATGAAACAGTAAGGAAGGAGAAGTAAAGGTAAAGCTAAAGGTTGCCCTTGCTTGAAAGCCAGTCATATCCAACTAAAGGTTTTGATGCTCAGCTCCATTCATAGCCAAAGACCCAGCGCTGTCTGCATCTGCAGATGTTTCCAAGGGCATGTGGCAGTCATGACTAGACACCGGAGTGCACGGAATGCTGTTTACCTTCCCACCAAAGTGGTCCCTATTTATCTACTTGCAATTTCTTGCTTTCAAACTGCTAGGTTGGCAGAAGCTGGGACAGAGGCAGGAGCTCACTCAATCTTGCAGCACTCAGTCATCAAGTTCAGCATCTTAACCACTAAGCTACCGCAGTCCCCAAGGAAGGAGAAACAGGGCTTCAAATATGAATCTGCTTACCTTAAAGTAGACCTATTGAACTCTATAGAATTTACTTTGGAATAGATAATGGGATTCTGCAGGATTGTGTGAAGAATGGCATCATTTTTGTGTCACTCTAGAGAGAGTTGTTGCATTGGAAAACACAGTGTTTTCTGAAACAAATACCCCATAAGGAAATTAAATGGTGAATATGTTGTTTAGGTGAAATTGGGGTTGGATTTGGTTAAGGGAGGGCTCAAGTGGTTAAGACATTGACTGGAAGCCGGCAGGTCAGCAGTTCGAGATCAAGGTATTGCTGGACAGAGTGAGCTCCCGAATCTGTCCCAGCTCCTGCCAACCTAGCAGTTCAAAAGTAAGAAATTGCAAGTAGATAAATAGGGGCCATTTCAGTGGGAAGGTAAACAGCATTCAATGCACCCCAGTGTTGAGGCATGCCTGCCGCATGTCCATGGAAATTTCTTCAGACACAGACAGTACAGAATGACATTGGGTAAGTCATTCTTATCTTTATTAACCATTATTCAGATATTTTGTATTTGCTGTATTTTGTATGTTGTTTTGATTGTAAAAAAAGGTGGGATTACAGAGTTTGTGAGTTTGCTGCAGGGATATTGATGCAGAAGAAAGAATTATTTGCTTGCTCTTGGCTGGAAGCCAGAACTTTAGCAGCATTTTGAAATCCCTTATTGAGAAGTCTTATGTCTGGGTTGCCTAAAATTGTGAGAATAAAGAAGTTAGCAAGTATTCTTTTCCTCTTCACTGAACTCATAGTAGACACTTCTTCTGTTATCATATTTAGTTAGGGCAAGCAATGAGATATGTTCTTGCTGGATTTTGAGTGCCAATTTATCTATCTTGTCTTTATTGACAATATCGTACATTTATCATTCTTTCTTTCAAAAATTCTTGTTCAGCTTTCAATCTTAACCTATAAAACCAAGGGTTAACCGTTGGAACTTGCTATAGGTTCCTATGCCTCGCCCTAATGACCCGCACCCACCATTCGTGCACACGGCCGAACTCGGTCCGCAGGTCAACGAAGGATTGAAAAAACCGGCAGGGGGGCAACAGCCCCACAAACGCGAAAAAGGGAAACAACTTCATTTCCCAACGTTCTTTGCACCGCGCCACGCAACAGCTAATCAGGCGGAGAGGCATCACCACAAAGAACGTGGGAAAAAGCGCTGCGGCCAATCAAAAATGAGCCACAGGAAAAAAACGCAATGCAAAGGGAAAAATACCCACAAACTACAAGCCCCAGAGTTTTGCGCACCATGAGCACACAGAACTCTGAGAAATCCGCCACGCGAAAAATAAAAATACAGCCGGCGCTTGGGTTCCCGCAACACAGCATGGCTGCCTAGCCTGCGGGAAGAGAAAACACCCCCCAACGCTGCCTGAAAAACGGAGCTTGCCTTTCCACGCCCCGAACATCGAGCCCAGGCTGTGGGAAAGGAAGACTTCCCCCACACGCCGCCTGAGGCCGCGGGAAGGGACCCACACACACAACGCTTTCAACAGGGGGCAAAGGCATCATTGCCTTCCCCCCCTTGAAAGCAAAACAATTTCCCCACAAAGCAAAGGCACCGGATGGCACTCCGCCCGGTTCCTTTACTTTATGAGGAAGTGTTTCACTTTCAAGGGAGGGAGAAGGCATCATTGCCTTCCCCCCTTGAAAGCGAAAAATTCCCATGTAAGCAAAGGCACTGGATGGCGCTCCGCACAGTGGCTTCACTTACCCCAAAAATAAACCATAAAGTAAAAAATTACACAAAAATCACAACCAAAAACATCCAAAAACAAACCCAAAAATAACACAAGCACCAAACACACAGAACCCCCCCCCCAAAAAAAATATAATAATAATAATAACAATGCAAACCCCCAAAATAAATTAAAACGGAGAACTCACCCAAATGACCTTACTGAACGAGACCCGGAAATGAAATGAGGAAGACAGACTACTTACCGGAACAAGAGACAGTGGAGAAAGAAAGTCAAAGTAAAAGAAAAGCGCAACAGCCCCACCCAGAGGACACAGGTGAAAACACAGTCAAAAAGAGTTGGAAGAATAACATTTCTAAAACATTTCTAAAATCCTGTTTACAGTTTTCACTCAAAAAATAAATAAACATCTAAACACAGTTTTAAAAAATTGAATTTTTTAAAAAAATATACTTACACATTATTAAAAAAAACACATAGAAAAACATTATTTGCTTACATAAAATAATTATAAAAAATTATATCATCCTTTAAAACAGCCCGGCAACGCCAAAATAAGAATTGGATAAATAAACATTTTTAAAAATTCAATTATAGACTAACCCACGGGTGGGCAAACTTTTTGACTCGAGAGCCACAATGGGTTCTTAAACTGGACCGGAGGGCCAGAACAAAAGCTGGATGGAGTGTTTCTGTGAACTAATATAAAGAGAAGCCTCTGCTCTTTTGGATCTGGGGGCTGGATAGAACAGCCGAATGGGCCAGATCCAGCCCGCGCGCCGTAGTTTGCCCACGGCTGGACTAACCTCTACTTTACAAACATTATCAAAAAAATTTACAACACCACGGGCCGGACAGAACAGCCAAACGGGGCGGATCTGGCCCGCGGGCCATAGTTTGCCCACGGCTGGACTAACCTCTACTTTACAAACATTATAAAAAACAACAACCTTCCAACACCATTTAAAACAGCCCGGCAACGCTGGGCAACCTCTGCTAGTATATCTTTAAGGAAGAGAGCAATGTATTATGCTACTAACTGTTCCCTTGATATTATCTTTTCTCTGCTCAGTTGGGAATAAAGCTGTAGTTCAGCTCTGAAAAAGTTTCAGTGATAATTGAGTTTCTCCATTGCCTGCTTTCCGTTGTTTCTCCATGCCGTAATCTATGTTTCCTTTAAAATTGTATGTGTTTTGGCCATTCACATCTTTAAATGTATGTACCTGCCTTCAGTCTGTGTTTTGTCTCACATTTCAGTACTTTACTTTGTAATCTTGAATTCAGATTTGTTGACATTTGGGAGCATTTCCCCTTATGCATTTCCTCTCCATTGACTGGAGTCTGTTTGTGCATACTTCCACAATTGCATGCTTTTTAACTAATCAAATTTTAAATTGTGCACATACAGTAGTTCTCTCCACATTTTGTTCCACTGAAACGCCCCTTGAGCTTTATGAATGTTCACAATCCTGACATGATTTTTGGAAGTGCTTTTTCTTTCACAAAAAGTCCTGGGAGATTCAGACATGCTACTTCTGTTGGCACTCCAGCCAACTGTGTGGTCATGAATCTTTATGGTCATGAGTACTTACTCCACTTATTTGTGTTTCATCTGTGTGCATATAAGACGCTATTTCCAAATTTCAGGATCTTTATAGAGAAATTTGAGTTATACTAACACATCTCAGTGCCAATTTTCTCTTTCCTCCTCATCCTTATTAGTGTGGGACTCATGAAAAAAACAACACTGCATTTTTGCTCATGTGCGTTCAATTTTCAGCAGTCTACTACTCAACCCAGAGCTACTTGTCTTGTATCAATGCCTGTAAACCTTAACACCCTGTACTCAATACACTCTGACACCCACATTCCTCCTCCCAAGTATTTGTGCTATGTTTATTCTTCATTTATATGTCTTTCCCTCAACAGACAGCCCTTTCCCCATTAATAGGAACATAGAATTTTTTTAAACACCACTGAACTACCTACCCTCCCTTGAAGAGATAGCAAACATTTATAATAATTTGATTTGTCATTAAAATCATGTTTCTTCAATGAATGGAATGAATTAAATAGGGTATTTAATAGGCTGTGCTCTATTTGAGACCGACAAGGAATATTTTGATAAGCTTAAAATATCATGTGCATAAATCGAGATACTATTCCATTTAATCTGTTTACTATACATTCTCCTTAGAAACCACATTAGTTGTATTAGAAACTCTCACACTATGTTTTCCTTTGTGCTACAGGGTCGCTGTTCTTCTATGATTATGTTGATTCGAAAATTAAAATGAGCTTTTTGTAAAAAGAAATCTGATAACACTGCAAATGTTGATACTCAGCCCATATATACTATTCCAATCAAATACTCATAATTGGAGAAAAGCATCATGGAATGAGGTGCCATAGGGGATGTATAATTGTTGTTGCAATTTCTGATAAGCAGCAGTGATGTGGCAGCAGTGGCTAAGGCTACTAATTAGCATTTATGGTTCTCCAAAATATTGTATCCAGAGTTAAAACCCTACAACTTTTGTATTTCTGTTTGTTATTTGTTTCCACTCCTTCAGATAATGGGGGGGGGGGCATTCATGAGTTGCACTATAATGAGATATTTGTTTGAAAATGCAGAAGACATGTTCTAGCTGCAATAAAGATGTTCAGAATGTTCTAGAAGAAATGGACCTCTGTGACTAATATCATTTTAGTCAAATATCCTGATGCCTGGTGTATCTAAACCCTGTTTCAGAACAAAGAAGACAAAAGCTAGTTAGGAATGGAAAATAATTTGCTTGAATTCATCACCCTTCATCCAAGTAGACCTTTATATCACTTAAGCCTCATAAGAAGAAATATATCTTGTTGTGAGAACTTGCACAATTGTCAACAATAAAGCAGTGCTCACATTTTAGTATGTGAAACATTTAGAATATATACAATTGAAAATATATTCAAAGCATTTAGGCAGTAGGAGAAATTGCATAAGAGTAGATTTCCATGTTGGGGTGGGAAGGTGGGGAAAAACACAATATCACATCATCTGATGCAAAGAAAGGTATAAAAGAAAGTGTATTTGGGGTGTGAAGAAATTCAACAAAATTAGAACTGAGATATATTAACGATTTCCGAAGCTTTACATTAACAAACTTCATGATTTAATATTTTGCCTTCATAGTAGCTTTTTAAATGTCTTCCATCCTAAGTTGTTCAGTAAAGAGACATCTCCTTTTCCTTAAGATTGATATCTTTGCATTCCTCTTTTCTTCTCACTTAATATGTGGATACATTGATGGGCCTACTTGTATCTTAACCTGCACCTCATGTAAACATAACAGTGAGTTGTACAATTATATAATTATGTGTGCTTGGGCTGCTCTGGCAATATTTGCTATCTGTAGATTTTTGACATTATCAAAGCCTATGTATCAGATTTGTTGTTGCACATAACTAGCAATACACAATGTAGAGAGTATCAGGACTAGTAGGAATTGCAATGTAATAGTGTCTACTTGGGATGGAAGTTAAGGTACAAGATGAGTACATCAAAGTGCCTGTGTTTTGGATGAGGCATAAGTTCACAGAAAGGTGATCTGATGTTTTGAATCTCCTTCTTTTGAGATCTATAACTTCAACCATATCTTTTGACTTGAAATATCTAATCAAGTTTGTCTTACTTTCTTAAAGGATTTGCTCAAGTACATCCCAATTTTTTTAAAAAATGCCAAGCATGTTTTAAAAAGCTTAATTCTTAATACTGTGCTTCATATTTTTTAGTGATGTGTCATGTAGATTGGATCTTGCTATTTGGCATCTTGAGTCAATTGCCTCAGGTGGTTTGATGTTCTGGTAGAAACACAAAGCAGCTGGTATAACAGGGCTAAACCATTTATTGGGTAGTCAGAACATGGAGAACAGTGGTGCAGCACTGCTCATTATATACACTCAGAAAAGGATACATTTGGGCGGGAAGAGGCAGGAAGGGAGAGGGGTAACTTTGAGGTTAACGGACTGGAGTGAAAACTGCACAAACCACATAGTTTAGTTTGCTTTTACATTGTTTATTTTGTTCCAAATCTTCAAAAACCTTAGATGTAATATTCTGCAGGTTGCTGATTTGTAGCATTGCGGACAGCAGCAACCTTTGAATCAGAGGGTTTAACACCCTCGGGAGTGACCTTAAACCCGAGGAATTCAACTTCCCTTGCATGAAAAACACATTTGTCCCTCCTAAGACATAACCCCACATTTTCAAAAACCTGCAACACCTGATCTAACCTGCTTTTGAATTCAGACTCGCTCCCAGCGGTTATAAGGATCAAAGTATGGGAGGAACCCGGGGAGACCCTTCAGTAAACACTCGACAAGTAACTGAAAAATACCTGGGGCTGCATTCACCCCAAATTGAAGGCGTGTTACCTTGAAAGCCCCCTTGTGTGTAACAATTGTTTGTGCTACCGCAGCAGCACGTGTGACTGATAGTTGTTGATAGGCTTGTGCTAGGTCTAATTTGGCAAAGCATTTGCCCCATGTAGAGCAGCCAATAGATGGCTAGTCACTGGCACCGGATAAACATTAGGCCTTATAGCCTTGTTAATGTTGCATTTATAATCTGTGCAAATCCTCACCTCCCCATTGGATTTGATCGCAGTCATGATAGGGGTCTCCCACTCTGCGGAGTCCACCAGGACCAAAATACCCTGGCCTACCAGCTTGTCCAGTTCAGCCTCAATTTTGTTCTTTAAAGTGAATGGCACTCTACGAGGTTTGAGGCGGATTGGCCGCACGGCCGGATCAAGATCAGACACTGGGTGACCTCTGTACTGTCCTAGACCTTTTTAAAAAAAACTGCCGGGTGCACATTTAAGATGTCCTGCACTGGGTCAGTGTTGATGGCATTGATGCCAGACAGCTTGATTCCTAATGGGTCAAACCACTGCACCCCCAGCAAACGGTTTGTGCTGCATTTGACCACTACAAGGGGCAGTTTAGTCTTAATGTTTTTGAAAACAACGGAGAAATCCCCAACCCCCAGGATTGGAATCAGGAAACCTTGCACAGCTCGAAGAGACGTCTTCAGAGCCCGAAGTTTCAGGCGAAGCTTTGGGGGGATTCTCAAAAATTCCCTCTGGGGAAGGATGGAGTAGGATGTCCCCGAGTCTGCCTCCATCCTGATCAGAACGCCGTGCAGTTGGACCTCCGTGAAGAACCGATGGGCGATGCTGGACACCCAGTGGATGGACGGCTCGTCAGCTGAGATATTCGATGCCTGGGCACCCTTCCGGCTTGGTCGGCTGTGTGTCTCTGGGGCTGGGGCTTGATTCTGGCGCTGCCTGCAAACCTTGGCGATGTGGCCCTTCTTGCTGCAGTGATGGCATTTGGCGTTCCTGAAGGGGCACTGATGGTGGTCATGCCTTGCTCCACAACCAACACATCTGTGCAGGGCCCTCTCTGTGGTGCGCTTGTCCGCTGCCTTCTTGCAGACCTTCCGGACCTCACTGTCCTTATCGCCGTACCTGGACGTGGAGAAGGACACCGGCAATGCTGAAAATATGGAGGAGTGGGGAGACGAGCAGCGATGGGCCTGCACAGCGGACTCCGCAATGCCGGAGGCGGCAGGCCTCTGCTTAAAGAACTTGATGCCCAATCTGGCAGACTCAGACACCAGAGCCTCCCAGAGGACCGACTTGAAGGTCATGACGTCCCTGACCAAGAGCTGGTGCTGCGTCTCCTCATCTCGCAACCCGGCCAGGAGATGATCCCGCAATGCCTCCTCCAGGTTGTCCCACTGGCATGGAGCAGTGGCCAGTCTCAGAGCTGTGGCGTAGTCAGCCACAGATTCCCTGGGATGTTGATCCCATCTGTGAAACACCACCAGGCCTGGGAAGACGGAGGCATCACCAAGATTTCAGCCAGTGGGATGGTGTCGATGTCCCTGGGCAAGACGAGGTGCGTGGCCAGTTCGAGAGTGGCCAGTCCGCACTGCGACAAGAAGCAGGAGCTCTTCTTGTCCTCGTCGGCGATGTCCTGCACCGCCATGGTGTGGCAGAACTGCTGCTCGTAGAGGAGCCATTTCTCTGGAGCAGCCACATTGAAGGGAGCGAGGGTAGGTATATGGGACACCATTATCCCATCCTCATTGCCAGTTTGATGTTCTGGTAGAAACATGAAGCAGCCAGCATAACAGGGCTAAACCATTTATTGGGTAGTCAGAACATGGAGAACAGTGGCGCAGCACTGCTCCTTATATACACTCAGAAATTGATACATTTGGGCGGGAAGAGGCAGGAAGGGAAAGGGGTAACTTTGAGGTGAATGGACCGGAGTGAAAACTGTCCAAACTACATAGTTTAGGCGGGAACGCAGTCCCGCGATATATACAAGACCAAGAAGAAGGAGACAAAATGGAGGATCGTAATGATCCTAAATAGTTCACAAATGTTACAGCATGAATTGTATTCAAACACAACAGGTGGCTAATACTGAAGATGCAGCATGTTTCCCATCACCATATAATACTACTCACTTCACTATTATGCTCCAATTCTGAGTCCACTTCTTCCTTGCAAATGTGTTGATCCTTATAATTCCTAATATTTTCATTGGCTTACCTCTCCTCAAAGTGAAGATTTTTAGCTCTCTGTGCTGTTGATGATGACCCCATTTTGCTTTTAAATTGTATATTTTGTTACAAATCTTCAGAATCCTTGGATGTAATATACTGTAGGTTCCTGATTTGTTCCAATTTAATTTCTGAAGTTTCTGCCATCTCTGGCATTAGTAGTTCAAATTTATTTTTCACATTGGTTGAGTGTTACAGGTTACTGGGTTATAAAAAAGGCATTGTACCACTTTCCCCCATATCCAAATCTCCAGGTGTCTTTAAATTGTCTTTATTTAAATTGGCTTGCATTTTTAGCAGAAATATTTTTTCTTGACAATAAAGGAGGGTCAAAATGATTAAAAACACACATACATGTAAAAGCTATTTATATTATTGCATCTCTCTTTTGCCTATATCCATCTCTGGTGCACACACACAATGCATGTAGCAGTAGCACTAAGAGTCTGTTTTTATGTTGGTGAGCTTGTTTAGTGTTCAAGGAATGAAGAAGCAGACGAATGAAGTAGTGAAATTAAACTCTTTATTAGTGGGATTTGAACACAGTTTGGATGGGGCAAAACTCGGACTTATATACACTACAAACAGTAACAGTAACAATAATACAACAAGCTCATTGGCAAACAGAGTGTGCACATTTTTTGATCCACTTATTTGCATAACAACAGATAAATGAGAAAAGATACATTCCGCTCCTGTCAGAAAACACAGTTAACATACATAACAATCTTTCCCCCCTAGGTAAAAACAAAATCATTTAACCAGGATGGCGGTCTAGTTTCCCTTTTGGGTCAGACGCTTGGCTGAGCCGGCTCAGGGGATCATAGGATGGGCGACCCGACTGGAGTGAGGGATTGACTAGAGGGGGAGGATTGTAAACCCAAATTAAAGCCCCATTTGTCAGATGGAGTGGCAGGGGATCGCTCAAAACCAAAATCTAATTCTGTGGATGAATAAGACAACTCAGGGTCCCTTCTATGTGTACTAAGAGTGGAGGGCGACTCCAAACAAAATTGGTCATCATCAATAAAGGAATCCAGAGTGCTAGGCTGGGACAGTGTAGGGGTACACATGGCCGGAGTAGGGGAGCATTCCACAATTTCCCCTTGAAATCGGTCCCTAGAACACACCTCTGGGTCTAAGTTAGCTTGCTGCTGACTATTACCTCTGCCCCCTGGGTTTAAATGGGTGGGAGCCAACCCTAACGTTGAGTGTCTGTGTTCG
This sequence comes from Bradypodion pumilum, assembly GCA_035047305.1. Classification (NCBI taxonomy): domain Eukaryota; kingdom Metazoa; phylum Chordata; class Lepidosauria; order Squamata; family Chamaeleonidae; genus Bradypodion; species Bradypodion pumilum. Next base: position 172,004,697 of record JAWDJD010000001.1, on the reverse strand, counting down.
TCCTGTCGGTCCAGTATTCTGGGTCTCAATTGATCCGCATGCCTCTTCCAGATCAGACCAGTGGCTGTTTCGATTCTGTAAGAAACAGGACCAGTCTGATCGATCACAAACCCAGGTACCCACGTAGGACCACCAGCTCCATAATTGTGGCAATGTACAGGGTCTCCTGGAGAAAAACCCTTCTGGTGTTGAATTGCTATATTTGTGCCTTTGTCCTCCACCCTAGAGGGATCTAATCCGTCCAGCAAGGATGACAGTTTCCTTCGCTGGAGCAATTCAGCAGGGGACAGCCCTGAGGCAAGGGGGGTGAGTCTATACGTGAAAAGAAACTGGCATAGCTGGAGCTCCAAATCCCCTTCACCCATACGCCAAAGCGCATCTTTAGTTGTGTGCACCTGTCACTCCACCTGGCCATTGGTGGCTGGGTGGAATGGGGCGGCAGTGATTGCATTCCTTTCCATGAAAGATTGGAATTCTGCAGATGTGAACGTAGATCCGTTGTCGGACACCAGCACATCTGGAAGTCCAAATGCTGTGAACAGCCTTCTCAGGTGCATGGTGGCTGAAGTGGCACTTCCAGCCACTTAGAGAATGAGTCTACAACCAACAAAAATAAGGCACCCCTAAATGGACCTGCAAAATCTATGTGCAACCTGGACCACGGGCCCCTAGCAGAATCCCATTCCCGAAAGGGAAGGTAGGATTGCTCTGGGCGAGAGGATTGACAGCTGGCACAAGTAACGACCATCTGCTCTATGTCTTGGTCCAGTTGAGGCCACCAAAAGTAGCTATGGGCAAGTACTTTGGAATGTATAATTCCCGGCTGACTTGTGTGAAGTAAATGTAAAACCTTTTTCCTGAGAGTGACACGAATGACCACCCTCTGGCACCATAGAAGGCAACCTAGTTCCACTGACAATTCCAAATGCTTGCGGTGGAATGTTCTGAATTCCTTGGCTAGAGGAGAGACAGGCCAGCCTTTTTGTATCCAAGACATTACTTTAGTCAATGTTACATCCTTGGCCATAGCTTTGGCTATATCTGAGGGACGACCGGGGGCAAGTCGAATGCCTCAATCATGAGGACCTGGTGGTTGCTTTCGATCTTGCAATCGGCTTCCCCAATCCCTGGCAGTGGAGAACGTGACAGGGCATCAGTGTTGCTGATGTCCTTGCCGGGCCTGTGCACCAAAGTAAAATCGTATGCATTTAGGAAAATTGCCCGACGCAACATCCTTGGGGACAGAATTTGAGGCTTGGGCTTCCCATTCACAAAGATTCCAAAGAGGGGCTTGTGGTCAGTTACGATGGTAAAAGGCCTTCCGTAAAGGTAATCGTGGAATTTCTTAGTGCCTGTCCCAATTGCCAACACCTCCCTGTCTGTCTGAGTGTAATTTTTCTCAGGCTTTGAGAGCGAACGGGAATATAATGCTATGGGGGCTTCCCTCCCAACATTTAGTACAGGGCATAACACAGCTCCCGCCCCCACAGGGGATGCACCACAACCAAGTACAACTTCTTTGTTAGGATCAAAATGAGTTAATATAGCATCCAACGATAGCAGCCTTTTGAGTTCTTGGAACGCTTTCTCCTGGCAATGGCCCCAGTGCCAAACAGTATCTTTCTTAAGAAGCTGATGTAATGGTTTGGCAACTGAGGCTCTGCGATGGGGAAAAGCGTGATAGAAGTTTAACAATCCTAGAAATGGTTGCAATTCGGCTTTACATTTCGGCCTGGGTGCATTACGCACGGCCGTCACCTTGGAGTCAGAGGACATGATACCTTGGGGTATAATGCGGTACCCCAGGAATTCCACTTACCGTGCCAAAAACACACATTTGTCTCTTCTGAGACGTATCCTGACCTCCCATTACTTTTCAAAGCAGTCACAATTGGTGTCTCCCACTCTACGGAGTCCACCGGCACTAGGATGCCCTGCCCCACCAGTTTGTCCAGCTCGGCTTCTATCTTCTCCTTTAAAGCAAAGGGTACCTGGCGTGGCTTCATCTGGATGGGCCAGATGGTTGGGTCAAGCTCAAAGTCAACAGGGGGTCCTTTGTATAAACCTAAACCCTTTTGAATACCTCAGGATGTGCAGCACAAACGTCCCAGATTGGGTCATAGTCTATTGCGTGGATGCCAGAAAGCCGGATTCCCAGGGGCCTAAACCATTGGGTCTCAATAAGACAGTTAGTGTCCTGCTTAACTACAACCAATGGCAAGGAGGTGTGAATGTTTTTGAATTTAACCAAGAAATTACCCACCCCCATGACCAGAGTCTGTCAACCTTGCACATCCTGGAGGGAAGTTTTAAAGGATTTAAGCTTGGGCCGAGAGGCAGAGGGAATTCTCAAAAACTCCTGCTGTGAAATTATGGAAAAGGTAGTACCTGAATCCACCTCCATCTTGAAGGGGATGTCTTGCAGGCTCAGGTCTGCGAAGAGACGCTTGCTGATGATGCACACTTGGCACGGCTCAGGCTCGGGTGACACTTTGGCGATGGACGTGTTGTCGTGATGACTCTTCTTGGGCACAGGGGCTGGAGATCTTTGCTTTCGCTGTCGGCATACCTTAGCAATGTGCCTTCTTCGCCCACAGTTGTGGCATTCTGTGGTGTGGAAGGGGCACTTCTTGCAGTCATGCTGGGCTCCACAGCCATCACACTTGTGAAGGAATTTCTTCTCCTGATTGTCACGGTGCTCTCAGTGCTTTCGTTGGACCGCTCGGACTTTTCCCTCTGCATCGCTGGACTCCGATGAAGAGGTGGAACCAGGCAATGCTGAGGAGGATGAAGGTGAACTTTGCTGAGCTTGCACAGCTGAGTCGGTGGCACTGGTGGTGGAGTGGCGATGCCGGAAAAGCTTTATCCCGGACCGTGCGGCCTCAGACGCTACTGCCTCTTTTAGGACATCCATGAAGGTTAGCATCTTTCTGATCATGAGGCGACATTGAGCATCTTCGTCCCTCATGCCGGCCAGCAGACGGTCCCAGAGTGCTTCTTCAATGTTGTCCCACTTGCACGGGGTGGCAGCAATGTACAGCGTGGTGGCGTAGTCTGCAATGGATTCACCGGGTCACTGCTCTCTTCTGTGGAAGGCCACTCTGGCCAGGAAGATTGAGACCTCTGGCTGCAGGTGCCTCCTCAGTGCAGACATGATTTCTGCGAGCGGCACCACATCCATGTCCCTTGGGAGAACGAGGTGGGTTGCCAGCTCAAGCGTCTCAGAACCACACTGAGCGAGGAAGCAGGAGTGCTTCTGGTTTCCATCGGTGATCTTCTGCGAGGCCATTGCGTGGCGGAAACGGCATTCGTATGTTGCCCATTTCTTCGGATGCGTTGGGACGAATGGGCCGATGTTGCTGCCGTGTGGGAACGCCATCCCATCCTCGTCGCCAGTTTAGTGTTCAAGGAATGAAGAAGCAGACGAATGAAGTAGTGAAATTCAGCTCTTTATTAGTGGGGTTTGAACACAGTTTGGATGGGGCAAAACTTGGACTTATATACACTATAAACAGTAACAGTAACAATAATACAACAAGCCCATTGGCTAACAGAGTGTGCACATTTTTCGATCCACTTATTTGCATAAGAATAGATACATGAGAAAATATACATACCGTTCCTGTAAGAAAACACAGTTAACATACATAACAGCTTGTGAGGAAATCTGTCCAGTGCACTACCCAAATAGAGGTGGAGGCAACACCAACATGTTTCTCATTCTTGAGTGGGTGGATAGAGCCCTTGAAGTCCCAGACCTACAGAAACTTTGCTAATGGGATAAATTCCAAAAGTCTAACCAATTTAGTGGGCTTTTTGTTGTTTTGTTTGCCAGCCAAGATAATCAAGTATGGGAGTTTCTTCTTTATAAGTGAGCATTTTCATTGAATAGCGTGAAAAATGCTTCAGTGATCTGCACAATCTATTTGCAAATAAATGGAAATCTGCTATATTTGTATTCTTTATTAAGGGAATATATTCCACCCTTCATTCTGCAAGATACCAAGACAGTAAATATGAATAGCCATATAAATATACAGTCCAATGCAACTGTTTATTATTTAGAATGCTTGTTAGCCTCATCAACATACCTATTGTTGTTGTTTTCTTCGACCCAACGGGTGTCGAGGAAGATGCAAGTTTCTTGTTCTGGCACTTCTAGCGGCCTGCACCGGTCTTATTTGGTGTTCTTGTCATATTTCTTTGATGTTATCTCTCCACCTTCCTCTGGGTCCCTCTCCTCTTTTCACATATGCCTTGTAAGGTATGGAATTCCAAGACATTCTCTCCAAGTGGGCGAAACACTTTATTTGTTGTCTCTGTATGTATATCTGGCCTGGTTATCCTGCTATGGTAGTAGAGTAGACCAGACTGTCAGCAACTCAACGCCGAGTGTCATGCTGTGGTTAACTAACCTGACAACCCTGAGAACTAATGGCCTTTGGTGCTCAAGTCCACAGGGAAGAGTGATGGTCTCAAAGTCGATTAAATCCCACTTGAAACCACCTTGATGGAAGGCAGCAGCTTCATCATTCCTGGCCTGAGGCTAATGAGGACTTTGTGTGCAAAAAGGGCTCAGGACCAGAAACGGGGGTCTCAATGTAATGCAGAAGGCAGAATAAAGTCCACTGCATTATATTCTCAGGACAGTCTTCCTGGCTGATCACTAGGTAAAGGTAAAGGTTTTCCTTGCTCGAAAGCCAGTCGTATCCGACTCTAGGGTTCAGTGCTCATCTCTGTTTCAAAGCTGAAGAGCCAGCGTTGTCTGCTTCTGCAGATGTTTCCGTGGTCATGTGGCAGGCATGACTAGACACCAGAGTGCACGGAATGCTGTTACCTTCCCACCGAAGTGGTCTCAATTTATCTGCTTGCAATTTCTTGCTTTCGAACTGCTAGTTTGGCAGGAGCTGGGACAAAGATGGGAGCTCATTCCATCCTGCAGTACATTGGAATCGAACTGCTGACCTTCCGCCTCCCATTCAGTGTCTTAGCCACTTGAGCCACTGTAGTCCCTCTTTCACTAGGAGGATTGCGAATATTCAGATTCGGATATGACAGAAGAAGTAGTGCAATATTGTTTCTGTTCCAATGTTTTCCCTTATAACCTTGTTTTTTATTTTATCCCTTCTAGTCACTCTAGCAGCCTTCCTCAGACATCACATTTCTGTGGTGACCAAATTTTGCTTATGTTTTATTGTAAGTGTCCATGTTTGGCACTGGTAACATAAGGTGGGAATGAATATGCTTTGTATGAGTTGTTTCTTTGTGTTGATTGGTATTGTCTTGTGTTGTAACTGTCCCAATATTTGGTTTGCCTTACTGCACCATATGTTAATCTCTTCGTCCATTTTGCCATTTCAGTAAGTATTGTTCCTAGGTATTTGAACTCTGGCTCTGCCACCTGTTTTATAAACTGAATGTTTATCCTTTAAAATATGTTTTCCATTGTCTAGAGAAGCTGGTAATGGCATATTTCTCAGTGCGATGAAAAAGTAAAATCACCTGAAAGTAGTTCAAAACACAGCACTCAAGGAGAGGTTGTGGTGCTCCAGTATCTGTGGAAGATGGACACACAGAGCTGGGACTGACCTCTAAGAGCTCAAAACAGTGGGCTAGATGCTCCTGGGCTTAATATCTGAAGTCAGCTTCACACGACTGAGTCCAATTATTAAAATCAGCCACCAAGGTAAGATTCTAGTGAACACAATGACAGGTTAAATTACTTGAAAAGTCCAGTTGAGGACCACTTCATGGCACTGGACCTCCCTTCAAGGCTGGCCTATGATATTTTGCTGCTTGAGGCATAGCAACAAATTTCACCTAACTCCCATTCAAGGCTGTGTTTACAGGACCCGGAGCAAGGCAAATAGGTATGGTACCAGGGGCAGAAAATCTGACAAGCCTGTCTTCCTGTGTCTGTCTCTGAAAGTACAAAAATAATCAGGTAAATAATTCACAGTTTGACACTCTTTCACCCACCGCTGCCTGAAACAGTCACCTCACACTTTAGCTGATGGTGGAGCTGACCCAGGCCCCATTTATTCACATCCTGCATGTCCCTTCTGATCATCAAATCCATGTGTGCGTTTCAGCTAGGTACAGTGAAAATATATTCTGTGCATTTGAACTGGAAAAGTTTTTATTTTAAGTGGTGTGGGGGTGCGAAGTGAAGAAGTGTCTAAACAAAAAAGATCTGTGGCAATTCAATTGAGTGTAGTGAGTTCTGTACAAATGTCACCCATGGCTGAGATTTAAATTTTTTACACAGTAGTTCACCGAGAATCATTTCTGAAGTTCCGTAATGGGATTAGATTTAAAGATAGAACTGAAATGTCACTGAGCTGATTAGCGTTGCTCCCTCACTTCACTGTAAGCGAGGAAGTTCACAGTTATTGTTTTATTGTGCTATCGTTGTTAATTATATAGTACAGATTCAAAAGAGGGTAATGTGGACTGCCAGCATAATTTGGGGGTGGCAGCAGAGGACCCCACTTACCGTATTTATTCGTGTATAACGCGCACTCGTGTATAACGCGCACCCCTAATTTTCCATGAAACCTCGGTATAAAATTATATCGGTGAAAAAGCTTGTTCATAAGAGCACGCCTTAAAACATTGAGGGAGGGGGGATAATCAGACCCACCTGTTGCAGGGTAAAGAAAATGCAATCCGAAATGAGCACTTCCGACCCCCAGGAGCCTCGCTCGAACTGCGAGCTACCTCCAGGCCACGCCTTGTCTCCCGCGCCACCCAATCAGATCCCGTCAATTTCTTCAAAGCCACACCCCCGCCTCCCCTTCAATAGACAGCCGACCCAATTCTAAAAAGTAAGTAAAAGAGGCTCATGACGGGGGTGGGACACCAGTCCTCGTTTATAACGCGCACCCCAACTTTGATTTCTTTTTTTGGTATAAAATTTTGCGCGTTATACACGAATAAATATGGTAATTTTACAAAATAACACTTCAGTTTCTCAGCTGATACATAGGTTTAAATATAAATGTATACTATAAGTGCATATGTGGTGGAGGAAAACAAGTTCTACAAGCTTAGCCATAATAGAAAGATACCGTATTTATGAGTTTTAATCAATGATTATTATTATTATTATTTTGCTGCTTAGTCTCTGATTTAAAGTATTTGTTTTCAAAAATGCTATACTAAATTTTGCCAGAAGACATGGGAACATTGATTACCTTTCCTTTGTAGGTCAGCAGGGACCATGTTCTGCTTACAGAGAAATGTGAAATTCCTGTAAAGCATTCAGTGATGCAGGGATCATTTTAAAATGGACCCTACTTAGTTATCCATGAGCAGTGAGATACATGATTGTTCCCTGTTAGTTACAAAGAGGGTGAGAGAGAGACAGAAATATTGATTACTCAGAAGTAATGTATTTCATTTTGATGTGTTGCAATAAGAACACTATTTTTAAAACTGTTATGTGAGGCAGGTTTGTAGCCTGTTTGGCTAGAGCTGAATCCCAGAAAATACAAAATAGGATATCATGGATATGTAATAACAAATAGGGGTTCTGCTGGAAAAGGACAGTAGTCCATCATCTTCAGCTCAGTTTTGTTTAGGTGCTATTTCTATTCCATTATAGTTCTGATCTGAATTATGCATTTTTATTTATCACAAGTTTAGGAGGTATGTATTTCCCTCATTGATACTCCAATTAATATTATCATAGAGTGAACAAAAGAAAAAATAATAATTGTGGCACTTTGATGTTCGAGAATTGAAGAGAAGCAGCCAGCATAACAGGGCCAAACACAACCTTATTGTAAACAAACCGAACATGAACAGCAATGGCGCAGCTGCGCCTTATATACAATATACAATGGATACATTCAGGTGGGAAGCAACAGGATTGGTTGGGAGAGAAGTGGGGTGATCACGGGGTGACCGGAGACTGGGGAGACTTCGTGTGTCTCGTTAGAAAGGGCGGGATATGCAAGTCCCGTGATAACTTAGCACCATGAAGAAGACAAAATGGAGGATCACCCCGATCCCGCAATAATAATTACAAACTGTTTAAAGCACTATTTAAGTTACATACACAATAGGCACCTTAAAGACTAAGTCCTGTATTTTAATGTTAGCTTTCATGGATCAAGTCCACTTCGTCAGACTTAAGAGTGAGACCTCATGGCATCAATTTATACACATCAGGTACAGAGGGACACAATGGTTGGCCACTCTAACAGAAAAGCAACATTGTAGCTTTTTACAACTGGCAAAAATGGAAAATCCCCAATTCTTATTCAAACTTGCTTTGAAGCTTGGCCCTGTTGAGTTGCGAATGGTTACAAAGCAAACTTCTCTTTCAAGCTGATGCATCACATTCAAAGAATGGATGCAAAACAAACATTGTGGCATTACACATTTACCAATGAGTTAGCATCTAGTGACAATGGTTTGGGTGACCCCGACAAAGTTGCAGCATATAACAACCAGTTAGTTATGGTGCATCAAATGTGATAATGTCTCAGAAACCCTTAACTAATATTCAAACCTGTGAGATGGGTGTCCAGCATATGCATGTACTTAATATCTGCTATCTCTTTCTGGATCTTAGTCTTGTAATTTTTCTGTTCCAGAATGACAACTTTCAAGTCTTGTGTAGAGTGTCCAGCTAGATTAGGGGTTCCCAACCTAAGGCCCATGGGCCAGAGCTGGCCTATGGCACCATTTCATGTGGCCCCAGCCCTCCAAGGTAATTTGAAAAACAAAATGGCCACCCCTTTGAAGATGTTGGAACAAAATGGCCACCCCCATTGTGCAGACAGGGCAAAATGGCCATCTGGCCTTCGAAGCTGACTGAGAGAGAATGACCCAGCCCTCTGCTTGAAAAGGTTGGGAACCCCTGAGCTAGATAAAAGTGGCTTGGAAATGGCTAAAATACAGGAGTTAGTCTTTAAGGTGCCACAACATTTTTTGTCTTTTTGTTGTTGTTATTTTGTTTTGTTTACTCTTTGATATGCTTGCACAGACTAACATGGCTACCAGTTCAAAAATTCCAATTAATAAAGCAGTTTGCACGCTTTCCCCAAAATTATACATTTTGTGCATATTCTCTCTGGATACTCAGTGTGATGGATTGGATTGAGTAACAGATTAGGAGTAAGGAGGCCTGGGTTTAAATTTCTGCTTACTCAGTGAAACTCATGGTGGACCTGGTAAAACCACTCCTTAAATATCTCAGTCACCACCCTATTAGGGTCTCAATAAATCAGTTTTGACTTGAAGGAACATAGCAAGGACAAACATGCTGAAGTATTGGAAGGGAAATTGAATCACAACCTTCAGAAATTTCAAAGTCGAATTGGCAGAGGATTTGCCACACATGGCAATCTTTTGCCTGAGACTGTTGCCTCGAAAAAGGCTGGCTCTAACAGGAATCCACAAGTACTTGGGATTTTAATGAACACATACAGTGATACCTCATACAACGTCCAAACTTGTTAGGGCCAGAGGGGACTAATTGCACCTTCTGCACTCAGCCTTTCTTATGGCCCAACTCTCACAGCCATGCATTACTATTGGGAAGACCATTGCTTTAACTATGCAGACTTTTGATGGCAAGGTGATGTCTCTACGTTTTATTATGCTGTCTGGGTTTCTCATAGCTTGCCTCCCCAGTAGTGGTTTTTATTTCATGGCTGCAGAACTTTGCTGTGCATAAACATCTGAAAACAGCTGCATGCCATATGATGGGACAGGTTAGGCATTGCATGAAAAGATACATCTCCAGGATATAAATATTGCAATCCTTCCCTAACAGCACCTTTCTATCCATCAGATTTCCCTCCTCCGATATCTCATGGGAAATGCTGGTCATTTCCCCCCTAACATTCCTGGATAGAGTGCAAACAATTGTGCACAGGTTTACCAGAAGGGGCAAGAAAACCCAGCAAGCTACACAGTTAATGATATCTTTCTGGCACAAGATTTGCTAAAAGGAGAATGAAGCTGCACAGGATTATGAAGCTTTCCACACAAAACAACAGGTAACAAACAAACAAATAAAGGAGGAAATGAAGCCAGGCTCCTGTTCTCCTGGGAAGCCAGAAAGTTTCACTGGTATAGATAGAAGTCTTGCCAGGGAGTCTTTGGACAGGGAGTGTGGAAAACTGCTAAAATTAGAAATGTTTTTACTTTAACCGCACCCATATTATATAGAAAGCTGATAATAAACAAATATACATGTAAATTGGCTTTTTTAAACAAGAATGTGTTATAATCTCTTCTTATTAATTCACAGGATAAACCCTCAGTCATCGTGCATGTACACACATATTCAGTTTAAAATATTAAGCAGGAAAAAAAGTCTGAAACCCTCTTATTTTTCTTCCTAAAGAATGTTTTTGTGTGTACTGTAATTGAGTTAATCTGCCTTGCCCTTCAGATTTCTTACAGCCTTCCCAAATCTGTATTCATTCTTATGACTGAATGGAAATAAATGATTCATTATGGAAATGGCTTTCTTCAGCTAGAAAATGTTTGCAACGTTTCATTATTACTCTGCCATTAGGAGGCATCATGCACAATCAGGAGAAATTGTACTTGAGCAAAAGGCTAGAGAAGGGAATAATCTATGTTTTTTGAATGCTTAGCTATTTAGTAGACTTATTGGTCATTATTCCTCCTCCTCCTCCTCCTCTTCTTCTTCTTCTTCTTCTTCTTCTTCTTCTTCTTCTTCTTCTTCTTCTTCTTCTTCTTCTTCTTCTTCTTCTTCTTATTATTATTATTATTATTATTATTATTATTATTATTATTATTATTATTATTATTATTATTATTAAAGCTTTGGAGACACAGTCATCTGCCTCAGGCTTGAGCTAGCTCATTCCTCAGTGATCTTTTCTTTAGATAGGAACCCCGCTCTGATGAATAAATGCACATTGCAATCAAAAAGCAACCTAGTATTTCCATCTGTGATATTACACAGAAGAGGTGACCCAAAAATAATAATAGATTCATGATTGTTTATAGCAAGAGATTTGTAATAATTCTTCAGGGAAAAGGGCAGGAATTTTGTCATAGACACAATGGAATACATCGTACCCTACTTAGTCAGTTAGCGTAAGTGGCACAGAGGGTTTTTTTTTATTGTCTGCATATACCTGTATAAATGGAGAGAGAGGTAAAAAGAGCACATCATGAAGACCCTGAAATGAAGGAGAAGCATGAACCAAATATTTCATAATAGGAATACCCTTTCTCTAACCTAGTGTGCCAAATAATTTTATTGCAATGATTCTACTTTCATGTCCAAGTCAGATATGAGACACTTGAACAAAATTGTCAGAACATTATAAGATTTGTAACAATTCTCAGTACAGTAGTTTCAGTCTGTGACAGTCCATCACAGGTGACATTTTTCCCTAACAGGGTTGATTTCAGTGTGAAATCAGAGAACTATGTCAATCACAGGAACATTTATCTGTGTATCAAGGTTATAAGTAGTTGCAGAGTTTAAATACAGTAATACCTCGGATAATGAACGCTAAAATTGGATAACGTCTGGGAATTTGAGGAACACTTTTGCACCACACAACATTAAGATAAAGATAAGTACTTTAAGATAAAGTTTACAATTGGAAAAAATGTATAACTTTAAGCATTATAGCTTTGAGCAAGTCTTTACCCTTTAGCATACCCAATCACACATGGAAAATATTACATCTTCTTACCCAAACCATCTGCCAGTTTGAATCTAAATGGGGAAATGCATGTTCTCTTTATCTGTTCCTCCTTGTGGTGCTGTCTTGCTTCTTAGCTTCCTGCTAACAGTTTCACTATATACTTTTCTTAATGTTTTGATTCTTTAAGGTAAGTAAGTAGATATCTGCACACTGCCTGGTTTGAATTGTTCCACAACATCCAATCATCATATGATGGTCACTGAGTCTGTTTAGTTTTCAATAAACTGGTTTGGCTTTCAGGGGAAAATACCAGATAAGACACAGCCAGGTTGCCCTACAGTCTTGGGTCTCTCCATTGATTTATGTAGATCAGGAACTCTCAACCTTTTTAACCCAGGGGCCATGTCATGCTCCCTCAGACAGCTTTGTGGGCCGGATGGCCATTTTGCCCTTCCTCCACCACATGGCACTTCTTGTCATGGTGGAGGCAGTAGGGACCACAAGAAATGGTGTAACAGGCTGCATCTAGCCCGCGGGCTGCAGGTTGAGAATCCCTGATGTAGATAGTTCTCACCCCCATTTTGAAGAGCATTTTTTTTTTAAAAAAAGCTCTCAATTTGAATCAAGAAATAACCTATCCAAATAGTAAGGTGAAAGATGTTGCCGCTGCACTTTGGAGCCCTGGTTGTGCAGTGGTTAAACATCTGTACTGCAAGCAAAAGGTTGTGAGTTTGATCCTGACCAGGGATCAAGATTGACTCAGCCTTCCATTCTTCCTAGTTTGGTAGAATGAATACCCAGGATGTTGGGGGCAAAATGTTAATTAATCTGTGAACCTTCCAGAGAGAGCACTAAGCGCTAGGATGTGATATATAAGTGTGATTGGTCAGCTTTGTTTAGTATGTTTGTGCAGTTACCTCTGACTTAGTTTTTCAACAGCGATGTTCCATTTCCCTCCTTCCCAGTCCCACTTTCCCAAAGCCAAGTCCTCAGTGGGATGTGGGGGCAGCAGATTAGAGTCCCTGCACAACTCTTTACTTCTGCACATTTGGGGCTACTCTTTTGTGCACGAGTCATTCCACTTTAACTACAGAACTGCAAGCCTTAAGTTAATTAGAGAGAACATCATTCACATCTTAAAATTGTTAACAAAATGAATGGGAATCCAAAATTCTGCTTATACAGCTCTGTGGCAAAGCTTGCTTTGAATCTTACTCTTGCATATATCAATTCAGTAGCATTAGCACATATTCTGGAAAAGTATGGCATGTAATTAAGCTTGATTAAAAAAGAGACATGAGGAAGATTATAATAACTTTAATAATCTGAGACAAATATCTGTGCATTTAAATGCTTCAAATGAAGCTTGAAAGAAATTTATGTTGTGTGACACTTAAGTAAAACAGTCTGTTTTATACAGTCTTTGTTTTATCCTCTGAGCCAAGTGATGAAAATGAGCAGTGATTATAAAAGTGACTTTATTTTTTAGGAGGGGAAACACATTGCGTAAAGTATAGATATTGTGTGGATTTATTTTTATTTTAGAAATTAGCCTATCCAACCGTTGGCACAGTGGAGATGAGTTATATTATTGATAGCTGTGAAATATGATGTTTATTGCAGGTGTCCGTAATATCTTTTCTCCTTGTAATATATTTGTTATTAATGTATTGAGTAATTATATTTATGAATTGGACTGTATCAAGAAACTGCAAGAGTAGTCATATGGAGATAGTCATAACTATACAATCATCTGGTCATATGTCTGTTTGCTCATGCACTGAACATTTACCCAATATTCCTTCTCATGCAGCTGTATAGGAAATGCTTGTCTATTTCACAGTCTCAGGCTCCAGCTGAGGTCTGTGTGATTGATGGAGGCACATAGACAGTGCTTATAGTATTAATATCTCTCACCCAACTGGCAGTCTTCCAAAACTGGATATGGGTAAAAGCCCTATCTGTGTTCCTACATTAGGAGCACAATATGTTTGCATCATTTCCATACTGTCCTCAGCTGCATTGAATGGAATAAATAAAACCAGCTCATGAATTAGCTTTTACAATGTACCAGGGCTTTAGTGACTGAACATTAAATTAAAATAGGACATAATCAGATTTCAGAAAACACTGGCTGCTGAATTCTTGAAGTTGTAACAGGAGTCCCAGAAATAAAATTCCCAAGCTCTACACCAGAGGTTCCCAAACTTTTCAAGCTGGGGGCCAGGTCATGCTCTTTCAGTCAGCTTCAAAGGCCGGATGGCCATTTCCCCCTGCCTGCACGATGGGGTGGCCATTTTGTCCCGACAGCTTCAAATAGGTGGTCTTTTTGTTTCTCAAATGCCCTTGGAGGGGCAGGGGCTACATGAAATGGCACCACAGGCCAGATCTGACCCGCGGGCCTTCGGTTGGGAGCCCCTGCTCAACACTTATGCCAGAGGCTCATTTTCAAATTAACCGGCCCTAAAGAAGTAAGAGTGACGAATCAGGATGTAGTGGCTATTTATGCTTTCCACTTTGTTTTAGAAAGAAAACCAAACATGCTTATTTAGATTTATGACAAATGATGTGTCAAATCCCCAGAAGATGGAATAACGTAGTGTATCATTCCAGGGATTGATTGCCGGTGCTTAAAATATAGAGCAGCAGGTTTCATCATTTGAAGGCTCCATATGGAACTCTCAAGTCAACACATTGAACTCCTGCAAGGGAAAGGGGTGGGCGGGCTATGACTGCTATAGAAGCAGATGGCAAATTTAAAGGCAGATCACGTCAGGAGGAAAGCAAAGTTTGCAGTAAAGATGTCATTGTCTTATCTCAAGGGCTAGCATCATTGTTTTAGCAGATCCCTCGGATCTTCATCCTTAGGTTTTCATATCTGGGAGTAAACAAATAAAAAATGGCTGCATGAGTTATTTTTCAACACAGCAACCACTTCAAAATAACACTGTAAGCAGCTCCAGGAAATTGCGGAGAGTTTGGTTGAGCAAATCCTTCTTTACAGGCAACAACCTGCAAAGATGATTGTTTCTTCTTAGCAGGCAGTGTTTGTTTTGTTCCCTGAAACAGACACACACCAAAGAAAATACAATGTACATATCTTAATAAGATGCTGTCCTATTCAATGTTACCCACATTTAAATCAATCGGATCCTTTGTCACTCCGGCAAATGTGAATTTGAAATGAGGGTGCTTGTTTGGTTCTGCATATAATGATTCTGGTGTGTGCAGAAGATGACATGTGCTTTGCCATACAGTAGTTTGGAACTAATTTGTTTTGTTACAAATGGCAACATACTTGCAATTGGAAGGATTATCAAGTGTGGGAATGTACCCTTGAAAATTAAGGCCAGATCATCCACACCATAGTGGTATTCTTGGTTATTATGCATGGATACAAAAGTTGGACAGAATAATCTTTGTAGGTTGTTAACCGTAAGGAATGATTTGCCCAATCAAACTTTATTTCCTATTTCACTGTACCAAAACCTGTAACTTCATTCATACTTATAATTAACTAGCATTTTTTTGCCCGGCAATGCCGGGTGGGTTTTTTATATGTGTTGGTGGTTGGGGTGGTTTTGGGGGGTACACACACACACACACACACACACACACACACACACACACACACACACACACACACACACACACACACACACACACACACACACACACACACTAAACACACACTAAACACTAAACACACACTAAACACACACATTAAACACACAACACAACCACACACACACAACACAACCCCCCCCCACACACACACAACCCCCCACGCAATACACACAAACACACACACAACACAGTACACACACACAACACAACACACACACAACCACACACGCACACGCACACGCACAATATACACACAACACTACCACACACACAACACAACCACACACAATAACTAAGTTATATGATCACTATAACTTAAGAAGGCATAACTTTGCTCCTTTTGTGATGTATTTGGTTTAACTATTTTTATAATTACAAAGTGTGTGCTATATAACACCTTGTATCTCTCTCAACACCTGAAGGGGAAGGAGGAGGAGGGTGTGTAGCATTTTCATTTGGGGAAACCAGTCCCACACAACTAAATAACATGTTTCAGACTAGCTAAACATTACTATCTAGTGATTGTTAGCTAAAGTCTCAGTTATTCCTTCACTAGATTCAGCAGTGTGGGTGGAAATGTTATCTTTTGCGTATCAAATTATGTGAATCAGTATGTGTCTGATAATGTCTATGGTAGTTTCTTAACTTGAGGCAATTCACCTCCAAAATGTGTGCCATTCTTGTAGCTATGCAAGAGGATTTCAGCCACTGTCTTGCTTCAGAGAGAAAATCTGTTGCCTTGCATCCCTCTGTCACTCTATTGCTCATTATATGCAAAAACTGCTAAATATTATGTTATCAAATATTAAGAAGAGGATTTTTGTGCAATGGAATTGAAGCTACCAGTAATGTTATTTTAGAAGCAAATTGAGTATTAAATGTATAATCCTCTTACAAACGTAAGAGCCTTTTGATATAAAAGTTGCAAGAGAAAGTGCTAATATATATTGCATTTTATTAATACTGTTCACATTTTTTTCCGGCTTTCTTTTGCGTATCTGGCATTATTTCTCCACTGCTTTTCCAGCTGAACATTTGTAGCATTCAAGTTTTAGTCTGTTTCCATTTCCCTACAAAAGAGCAATGACCTTTCTAACAAAGATTTTTTGTGTTTCTTTCCAATGGTTTTAATTCTTAGCACAATAAATAATAAGCCAGTATGGTATGACCTTTGGTCATAGAAATATGCCACTGTTGCACCAGTATGTAACTCCAGCTTGATGAGCTACCTCTTAAAAAGGTATTTACAATTACCATTCCAAACCCAAGAACTTGTCAGTTATCATTATAATTATAATATTTGAAAAGTTAAATATTTACTTCCTGTTCTCAAATGTAATTCTAGTGGTTACCATCAAATTAAATGCCTGGCCGGACATCCTGCTATGGTAATGGAGTAGACCGTACAATCAGCCGAGTGTTGGGTGGTTGTAAATAACCTGACTCTCTAAAGGGGCCAACGGCTATGGGCAGGTGAGCCCCTTTTAGTGGGGTGATGGTTCCCTCAGTGGAGGAAATACCACTGGAAACCATCATATTGGTCCCAACAGCAAAACAAGTGGTCATGGAGGTGGAAGAGGCCATGCAAGATGGACTGGCTGTGAAGGCTTCTGTTGGGTGGCTGGTATAGTGAATTCCGGCCCCCTCGGTCCCTGCACCCTTTTTAGTGGGAGGGTAGTTTTAAGCAGTTTTTAATCATGTTTTTTTATTATGACTGTGAACCACCCTGAGTTGGCCTCGGCTAAGTGGGCAGTATAGAAATTGAAATAAATAAATAAATAAGGCACACCTTGATCATAGCCATAGCCAGGATTCTTGATGTGCGTGGGCGAAAAAAAATTCAGGATGGGCAACAAAGCCTCTTTTCAATGCATTCCTATGGGAAACTGTGCTTTGCCACGGCGGGCAAAGTGCTAACTCATGGTGGGCCAAGCCCACCCTGGCCACTCCGTGGCTATGGCCCTGATCATATCCTCAAGGCTGTGGCAGTTCATTGCAGTCCCGGTATTAAATCCTTCATGTCTCATTTCATATATGCCACAGGAGATGGCTCTGTGATCATAATGTGTGGGTCATTTCATGGCTAGCTGGGATCCACCTTAAACAAATTCACACTAATTACATTTTCCCTGCATATTTAGAGTCTTCATTCTGATCTCTCTTCTTGTACAACTCAATCTATTTCTGGTATTACTGTGCACATTCATTCATTCGGTTGTTCATTCATTCATTCACAAATGAAAACGTGAAAATAAAACATGAAGGAACAATATAGTCTTCCAGAAAGAAGCATAACTGGTGCACCAACCAAAACTGGGCAAAGATACTCCTGGTCATTAAAGCTACCCAAGATCTGCATCCAAGACCCTTTTGTGTATTTGTTGAGTCCGAACGAAGGAAGTACTCTGACCAGCAGGATTGGGTCAAACACAAGTGATTTATTGGCAGCTCTTAACTTGGATTGTTTCAGACTGGGGCGTTGCCAACCCTGGAAACGGAAATTACAATACGGGCTGAAGCAAAATTACCATACTTATACCATATGGACAGTGGGCGGAGGTATGGGCAGTGTTATGGGTGGAGTCTGGGTGGAGTTATGGGCAGAATCTGGGCGGAGTCTGCGCAGACATTTTATTTGAATATATTTCCGGAAGCAACCGGAAGCGATGTTTTTTTGTTGAATATTTTTCTGGAAACAACTGGAACTGACTTTTTTTTATTTTCTAAAATTAATATAAAAAACTACCATATGGAGTTGTACAGTAACCGTTCACCGTACGGAGGGCCAAATTACTGTACGGTACGGTAATTACTGTACACGTTGGCAACAAATGATACATTTACCCGGACTTCTAAAAAGATCAGGAAACTGTGTGTTAACTAATCAGATTACAAAGGCAGCAATATGAATCTCGTGCCTAGAAGAAAGGGCGCACTTTTACAGCAATTACCCATGTACTGAAATAATTAAGTAATAAAGCATTTGGACACAACAGTACTGGAGAATTGTTACTCATTCTATTTTCTTTTAGATCTAAAATATAGTCTTTACTACTCAGATACTATTTTCTGACTCACATTTTGATCAAATAATTGTGATCCAAATTATTCAGCTTCTTCAACTCCTTCCCTTCTCTCATCCAGCCACTTCTTAAATTCTTATCATTCCTTCATCGTGCTCAAACACTCACTTCACAACTTCCTGCTCTCTTTTCCACCATGGCTCTTCAGCAGCAGTAGAAAGTTCAAATGAGTTCTTTTCCCCAAACTGAATTTCTACACAGTGATTCAAATTAAGATAAACTGTTTTCAAATCTACTGTCAATCTAGTTGGACTTGATCTGCAACCATTTGCAGCACTTGCTAAATTCTTGCACCTTTTGCAAACAAATTAAAATGCATCCCATCATGTGTACTTACTTTAATGAAATTGTTATGATTCTGAATTCTACAGAAGCCACTATGATTAATCTACCAGTAAAAGTCTAGGTCAGTGGTTTCCAACGTGGGGCCCATGCCTCACTAAGGGACTTCAGTTCACAGAAGTCTAAGTCAGTACATTGGCTGATCAATGCTTAAGGGAATTGATTTAGGCTTCTGGGAATTGAAGTCCAAAAACCAAAGGTTGGGAAACACTGGTCTAGATTCAACACCAGATTGGGAACATTCAATGAGACTGGTCTAGATTCAACACCAGATTGGGAACATTCAATGAGATCTCCTCCATAGTCCCTATTCCTCTCCAGACACTTACTAACTCTCATGGATTATTAGCATTGGTGCTTTCTTTTTTATTATTCAAGTCAGATGCACCACCAGCATATAATAACATACAAAGCTAAAGTTACATCTAAAAACAAAACAGAATTTAAAGCATCTAGATGACATCTGCCCAATATTGGGCTACTTCAACAGCATTTCCTCTTGCCAACATAAAGTTGTCCTCAGTTCACGTTGAGGGGCAGTGTATCATATGGGAGATAGTTTGTACTTCTCCGCATTCACACAGGCTGTCTTCTACAGGGAAACCCCACTTTCTCAGATTAGCCCTTGATCTTCCTACCCCTGCACGCAGTCTCTTTAAAACTTTCCACACAGGCCATGATTGTTCTTGGCCAGGTAGTAGAGAGTCATGTGGTTCTGCCAAGTTATCTGGTAGTTCCTTGCTCGTCTTCCATAGTTTTAAGGTGGTCTGTTGGGGCTGGTTGTTCAAAGGGGTAGAAGTTGTGAGGAAGTTATGTCTTGATTTCAGCCTCTGCTTTGGTGTTTCATGATCAAATAGCAGGTGTGTTTCTGAGGAACTTGCTTTGACCCACTCTTTCTGAGCAGCACTTTCTCGATGGAATTTTGATGGAGGGATGCCAGATAAGCAATGCACTTTTTGTATGGTGGTTGGTTTTAGGCATCCTGTGACCAATCTTGCTGTTTCATTTAGGGCCACATCCACCTGCCCTGCATGCTTTGATCTGCACCACACTGGACTATCATACTCTCCTCCAGAGTAACATAAAGCTAGCACAGAAGTTCTTAATGTGTGTGGTTGGGCACCCCAACTTGTGCCTGTTATTTTCCTCAGAATATTGTTCCTGGCAAAAACCTCCTGTTTGGTATTAAGGCAGTGGGTTTTCAAAGTGAGAGTTCAATCCAGGGTAACTCCCAGGTATTTTGGGGTGATGCAGTGTTCAAGCCCAGTGCCATTCCGAGTCACCTGCAGGCTTCTTGATGCCTCATGGTTTTACAAATGCAAATCACAGAGTTGAGTTTTTAAACAGTTTGGCTTCAATTGGTTATTCCTATAATAAATAGCCAGTAAATTCAAAGCCTCAGTCAGTTTTTTCTCAACAGCCTCAAAGGTTGTGCACTGTGTGGCAATTGCTAGGTCGTTGATGTAAAGAAGGCTCCTAGTGGCTTCCGGCAGTGTTTGATCATTAGTATATATGTTAAACAGTGTGGGGGATAGTACACTGCCCTGCAGAAGGTCTTTTCTTTAAATTCTTTATCAGCTGAGTTGTCCTTGGAAATTGACAAAAAATCTGCAGTTTTCTAATATAAAGCCTATGATTTTTTGTGAATTTAAAATCCTTTGTGATGTGGGAGACTTTCTTCAGCAATGCTGTGTGGTTGACTGTGTCATAAGCTGTAGTGAGATCTATAAACACTATGCCTGTGATTTTCTTCAGTTCAAAACCATCTTCTATGTACTGTGTTAAGTTAAGAATTTGTGTTGTACAGTATTTGCAAGGTCTGAAACCAGCTTGCTGTGGTTTAAACTAGGGTACTAGCAGAAGCATTGGTGCTGACAAGGACTACCTGGAAGCCTAGTCTTAAAAGAGTTTTAAACCTACAGTTTGACATCTAAAAATACTAAGAATATTCATATGACTCTTCAGATGAATAATGTAACATTGGAAATCCATTCTCATGAATAAATGCAAGGATGCACTGTATTTTTTTGTTACACTTAGAAGAAATGCTAAAAATTCATTCTGTCACAGAACATTTGATCCATCTTCATTTAGTGTTAATAGGGAATGAAATCCCTCTTTCTTCCATTTAGTTCAAGTATGCATAGATGGTTTCACCCAATATCGTAACTTCACATTAACCCTGAAATGTTAGTCACTCTGAAAGATAATAATTAGTCTCAGGTCACACAGTGGGCTTCATAACAGAATGACGAGTTGACCCCAGATCTCCAAGTCATGCTCTAAACCTATAACCATTGTGCTACACTATCCATCAAAAGACACAATGCATCAACAGTGTAACATAATTTTCAAATCCTGTTAGATTATCTCAGACACAGTGGACATTTTTCCCAGTGAAAACCTCTAACACAATCAGCTATCATCAGTCAACAACGGAGCAACTGTGTGAATAGATCGAAGCAGATGAATGTATAAACTAACTCAATGTTAGATATTAATAGGAAGTATGGAGGTTTCGTCTTTGGTGTTTAAGTTAAGATGGTTCCTTTGTGCGTGTCAGTCATCATTGAATGTTGTTATCAGTATGAAAAAGTTCTCTGTCAAGGTTAAAAAGAATTGTAAGGCATGAATATGACCAAGTGAACTAACTGGAAGACAAACACTGAAAATGTCCTGATGACAACAGAGTACCTGATTTCTGCTTCTTAGGATCATGATTCACTGAAAAGGCCATGGGAATTTACATTACACTGGCTGGGACAAAAAGAGTGGCAGTATTTAATTGCATTGGTTGTGTCAATTTTTCTGCAGTTTGTCTATAAAAGAAGGGTAGGCAAATTGGAACACAGGTATTGAGTGTGCCCCTCCCCAAGTGCCCACAGTCTAGAATGTTTTTAATTTATTGAGAAGAATATTTTAACTCAGAAAGTTTTAATTAAAACAGTAAGGTTTCTTTTTTATTTTAAAAACTTTTAAAAAGAATATTTGATAAGTTAGAAATTAAATGAGCGGGTAATTGTCCTCCAAGCTCCAAAAATAGGTGTGTGCAGTCTGTGGAAAACTAAATCCAATCCTGCTGTAAAGCAAAGCAAAACAAAATAAAACAAAATAAAATAATGAATAAAATTCAGCAACATTCTTTACCACATTTCAGGTGGCAATGTTGTAAAATACATTCATTATATGTCATGTTCTTTGGGTATTCTGCAAAATATTACTCTGGGGGACCAAAATGTTTCATCCTAGCATATAAGAGGGTTTTTTTTTAAAGTCAAATTACCCCATTTCCAGATAATTTACCTGCACGTATGGCCAGAATGTTAGGAAATGTAACATCATGAGCTACAGTGGCTAAGAAGCTCATCACGTTAGCTGGAAAGCTGGCAAGTCGGCAGGTACTGCATGACAGATTGAGCGCCTGTCTCTATCCCAGCTCTTGGGGACAGGAAAGGAGCCTCATTCAGGCGTCCCCTGAGCGGAGTTTCTCCAGCAAAAATCCTCTCAACCCAGAATAATTTCTGACACAAAATTATTATTATTATGAGCTACAGTTGAAACATAACTCCTTTCAAATGCATGCTTTCTCTTTAAAGCAATGCTAATGCATATGGACATATCAGTCAAGCTGAAAGCAGTATTTTACTTTTAATATTAACATGAACTGAATAAGAAAATTAATGTTTGCATTGTGTTATGAACATGCAAATTGTCATCTAGGTGCTATCTTAATTATAATTACTATTAATGATGAAATAAACATTTCAGTGAATTATAATGCATCCTCTAATTAGATTTTGATATACAGTTTCTGAAGTAATTAAGTCTTCTTCAACTTGGATGTTGGCCAGGTTATATGTAATACATAAGAGGGTGATCCTGTAATTAGACATATTTCATATAATCATCACTATACCTTTCTGAGTAATAGTCCCTATTGACTTAAAATATAATGGGCTGCTTCCTTTCAATGATTGATTTTATTGTTCAGTATATGATAATATGCTTGATTCATATGAGATATTTTTTGCTCTATTTATTAAGCATATCTCTGTATGCCATTTCCCAAAATGCTGGATCAGAACCTGTTGAGTCTGAGAGTAATTAGCAACACAACCACAGATCAGGGGTTAACCAACAAGTCATTTACTAAAACTCAGTTCAGACTGGGGAAAACAGGGACAAGGTAGCAACTTATATAGAGGCAGGAAGGCAGTTACAGTGATACATTTGCCCGTACATTTAGTTCACGCAGGAAACCTGTGCAGGACCCAATTGAGTACAATGAAAACATGGAATAGACGCCTTACAGAAAAAGGCGCGAACAGCAAAGCAATATTCGTAATTAACGCTTGGACGCAACAGAACCTCAGCCAAATTTTTGTGTCTACTGGATACATAAATTTTTTTGTGTCATCACATCCCTTTGCATAAAAGAACTTATCAAATTGCTTTGGGAATAATTTTCCCACTGATTCAGTGAGTAATTCCATTCTGCCAAAGAGTAAGATATGATATGGACATTTAAACTCATGACTGTTCAGTTCTTCTCAGGTCAAATTTGGTTTGGCTTTCTGCAGCTATAATATCAAACGTAAGTACATGCCAATTGCCAATCAGCTATTTTCCCAGTTTCACTGAAACTGCAGATAACACTTCCATTTAGTAATCATTATGGTACAGATTCAATGCACAATTGGTAAAGGATCTTATTTTAAAATTGCATAAATAAAATCTCCTGCGCTGCTTTTGAGATTTGCCCATAAGGCGGAAGGTCAGCAGTTCGATTCCCAAGTACTGCAGGACGGAATGAGCTCCTGTCTTTGTCCCAGTTCCTGCCAACCTAGCAGTTCGAAAGCAAGAAATTGCAAGTAGATAAATAGGGACCACTTCAGTGGGAAGGTAACGGCGTTCCGTGCACTCTGGTGTCTAGTGATGCCTGTCACATGACCACAGAAACATCTGCAGAAGCAGACAGCGCTGGCTCTTCAGCTTTGAAACAGAGATGAGCACTGAACCCTAGAGTCGGATACGACTGGCTTTCGAGCAAGGGAAACCTTAGCTGTTTAAAATCTACAAGGTAAGTCTCAAACTCATATGGGTTTACTTTCAATGTAAACAGGTATCATTGAACTGCTGTGTTTGTATCATGAGAGACCATTGTACGCTGACCAATTCACTGTTGCACCTCTTAAGACAAGTTAAAGGACTGGGATATTTGCACACAGAAAGGCAAAGTCTATGTAACGTAGCTGTTAGAGTGCTAAACTAGGCTAAAGTCTCCATTCATCAGTCATATTCATTGGCCTCCTGCCAGCTATATTTATACTATTCAGACATTATAGCCTGTGAGGGCTTCAACATATTTAGAAGAGAGCCCCACCCTAATCATTAATCTGCTCAATAAGCAGCAATGAGTCTGAAGAGGAGAAGGCTTTGGTTCACATGTAGGCTTTGAAAACAAGAAACAACACAAAACTTTTTTTGGCTTTTTCCCCCTGGAGAGCCTACATGTGAACACGCATCTCTCTGCTTCAAACTCTCTGCTTCAAGCTTGCTTCTAAGCATCCTGGCAAGCCTAAAGGCTATAACACTTGAATAAGGTCCTCTCTCAGTCTGACCTGGGTTTTTGTGAGCATAAAATGAGAAGGTGAACCATGTGTACTGCCTTGAACTCAAAAGAAATGTAGGTTATTGTTGTGTCCTAAAGCCTGTGCCTTTAAACAATGTACCTATCCATGTGTATCCAATGTAACCTTTTCTATGTGTAACATTGTAACCTCCAGCTGCATCATTGTAACCTTAATAGGACGCGAGCTAGTGACCACTAGATGGCATTAGCGAGCGTCCAAGCTCATTGGTCCAAGACTCACCTAGAACAACAGCGCGGGAAGATTCCCGCCACTACCTTCACCTGGACAAGAAGGGCGTGACCTGCAATGACATCGCGCAGCCTGTAGCCAATAGGCTATCAAGGAGCCACATTCAAATGTATAGCCACGGTATATATTGAGCTGTTCGTCCACCATTACCTCATGTTCCCTCTGACCAGCATGTAATAAAGTTGTGTTAAGCCAGCTCTACGGCTGTCCTGGTGTCTTTGGTCCCATACACTAAATTGGCGACGAAGGTGGGATATGGCTGCCCACGGGACCAAGACGTACGCCGGTTTCGACATCAAGAAACCGCAAGATTGGGAACTCTTCGAAATGGACTTCCAAGGCGCGCTGGTGGAGTTCGAGGTGACGGACGAGGCGAAGAAAAGAGCCATCCTCACCAGAATGCTCGGGCACGACGGCAAGAGGGTACTGATTGACCTCATCGCACCCAAAAAGGCGGCTGAATTCAAGGCAAAAGAGCTCCTGACGGTGCTGAGAGACCATTTCCGGCCCTCGGTAGCGATGTTTCCCGCTCGGAGCGCGTTTTGGAGGCGAGTCCAAGCGCCTGGCGAGTCGGTCGCCGCTTTCGTAGCGGCCCTGCGTCTGGCTGCCGGCCCATGCAAATGGGAGAATTTGGAAGTCACCCTCAGGGACTGCGTGCTATGCGGCCTGAAGGACGCCGAGATTCAGCGCACGCTAATGAATCAGGAGCCGCCCCCCACGTTGCAGGAGGTCCTGAAAGCGGCACAGGCCGCGGAAGCCACGAAGGCCGGGGTGCAAGAGCTCCAGGACTGGCAGCCGAAGGCCGACAAAGCAGAGAGTTCGGTGCACGCAGCCCAGCGAATTTCGAAATCGTCCGCCGAAAGCAGCGAGGACGTCCGGAGGGTCCGGAAAGAGGGCCGGCGTTGCAACGGCTGCGGGGCGGCTCACGACCGTGCCAGGTGCCCGTTCAGAAAGGCCGAGTGCCACAACTGCGGGCGAAGCGGGCACATAGCCAAAGTCTGCAGACAACGGCGCAAGGACCGGAGGAGCTCGCCCGACCGCCCAGCGAGGGACCGGAGGAGCTCGCCTGACCGCCCAGCGAGGCCAGACCGCTCGACGAGACTAAAGGTTGGTGCCCGGCCCACGAGGAAGCAGGACGGCGTGGGCCGCATCTCCGACGACAGTGACGACGACGCCCCGGTTTTCAGCGTGTCCATGGGACACCCCCGTTACTTTGTTGAGGTACTGGTGCAAGGGGCCCCTGTTAGGATGGAGATTGACTCTGGCTCCTCTTACTCAATCATTTCCCAGAGGGAGTTTTTGAGAATTACCCCCCGCGTACGGCCCAAGCTCAAAGCGTTGAGGTCCACGCTTCGGGACGTGCAAGGGAACAGTATCCCGGTGTTGGGTGTTGGGAATTTCCAGGTTCAGTACAAGCGGCACGCCGCGGAACTCCCCCTAGTCGTTCTTAAGGGGGGTAATTGCAGCCTCCTCGGGACTCAATGGTTTCAGCCCCTGGGTCTATTCATTGGGGGGGGGTGCACGCCGTTGGGTCTGACCCGATACAGGAGGTGTGCGACGCGCACCCCGAAGTCTTCAAGAAGGGACTTGGGAAATTCAATGGACCCCCAGTAACGTTCGACCTGGACCCGGAGGTCCGCCCAATCAGACTCAAACCTCGCTGGGTGCCTTTTGCACTCAAGGACAAAATAGAGGCGGAACTGGACAAATTAGTGGGCCAGGGGATTCTTGTTCCTGTTGATTCCGCGGAGTGGGAAACTCCAATTGTCACAGCATTGAAGGCCAATGGGGAGGTTCGCATTTGCGCCGATTATAAGTGCACCATTAATAAGGCAATCCGCCCTAATGCGTACCCGGTGCCGGTGGTCAGCCATTTGCTAGCCAGGTTACATGGGGGAAAGTGTTTCGCTAAGCTCGACCTGGCACAGGCCTATCAGCAACTCATGGTAACCCCTGCCGCAGCTGCTGCACAGACCATAATCACGCATAAGGGGGCGTTCCAGGTGACGCGCCTCCAATTCGGCGTGAACTCGGCGCCTGGAATTTTCCAGTCGCTCGTGGAACGCCTCCTCAAAGGGCTGGACGGCGTTTTACCATATTTTGATGACGTATTGATAACGGGGGGGAGTGAGGTTGAGTTGGCTGAAAGGCTAAACAAGGTCCTGGCGGCGTTCGAACAGGCGGGGTTGAGGTTGCGAAAAGACAAATGCGTCTTCTTCGTGAAGGAGGTTGAGTTCTTAGGGTTCCGAGTAACACCCGAGGGGATCAAACCGTCCAAATCCAAGGTGGCCGCCATCAAGAAAGCTCCTCGCCCCACATCCAAGCCCGAGTTGCAGTCGTTCCTAGGGCTCTTAAATTTCTACCACTCCTTCCTTCCACGGAAGGCTGCGGTGGCTGAGCCGCTTCACAAGTTGCTCAAGAAAGATGCGGCATGGAAGTGGGGCGATGACCAGGAGAGGGCATTCACGGAACTGAAACAACTCCTGGCGTCTGACGCCATTCTGACCCATTTCGACCCCAAACGGCCGGTGGTACTGATCTGTGATGCATTCCCGGTGGGGGTGGGGGCAGTGTTATGCCACGTGTTGGAAAACGGGAGGGAGGCCCCAATAGCGTTTTACTCCAGGTCCCTGTCCCAAGCGGAGAGAAACTACGCCCAGACAGAAAGGGAGGCGCTGGCGATAGTTGCGGGGACCAAAAAATTTCACGATTTTCTGTATGGCCGCCCTTTCACCATCGTGACTGACCACAAGCCCCTACTAGGCATTTTTACCGCAGATAAGCCCACACCACAGATCCTGTCCCCGAGAATGCTGAGGTGGGCCATTTTTCTCAACGCCTACCAGCACGCGTTGGTGTACCGGGCCGGGAAAGAGATCAGCCATGCGGACGCCCTATCAAGGCCCCCCTTCCCCTAACACAGAGCCAGATGGGCGGAGAGGGGCGTGACCGCCAGGTGCTCATGATAGAGGTTTTGGATTCGCCCCCCATAGTGCCCGCCGACATTGCCACAGCGACAAGGAAGGACAAGACGTTGGCGGCGGTTTGCTCCTGGGTACAGAAAGGGTGGCCGGCGTCTTCCCCAGCAGAGGAATTCGCCCCATTTTTTAGGAAGAAGCTGGAACTGTCCCTAGAGAGGGGGTGCCTCTTGTGGGGGCAGCGGGTGGTGATCCCTACATCCCTTCGACCGCGGGTGCTTAAACTGCTGCACGTCAGCCACCCCGGAATTGTGCGCTCCAAAGCGCTGGCCCGGAGTTACTTCTGGTGGCCCCAGTTAGACGCCGACATCGAGCACATGGTCGGCACTTGCGAGAGCTGCCAATGCTCCAGACCGGAGGAGGCCCACCTTCCCCACAGGGAATGGGACGCGGCTAAGGGGCCGTGGTCCCGGGTGCACATAGATTTCGCGGGCCCGTTCCGAGGAACCCTGTTTCTCCTCGTTGTGGACGCTTTCTCCAAGTGGTTGGAGGTCATCCTAGTCACGAGCACCTCCTCGGCCGCGACAATTAAGCATTTGCGGAGAATTTTTTCCACGTTCGGCATACCCGACACTCTAATTAGCGATAACGCTAGTTGCTTCACGTCCGCTGAGTTCAGGGCATTCACAGAGATTAACGCCATCCGGCACATCACCTCCGCCCCTTTCCATCCGGCCACCAATGGCCAAGTGGAGCGCCTCGTACGCACCACGAAGGACGCGCTGCAGCGCATGGGCCCCGGGGATCTCAACCTGCAAGTGTGTCAGTTTCTGCTAGGGTACAGGGTGACCCCGCTAGCGTCAGGCTACTCCCCTGCGGAGCTTTTAATGCGCAGGAAGCTGACCACCATACTCACTAGACTAGATCCCACGAGGGTTGAGGACAAGGGGAGGAACATAGGGTTAGAAGCCACCAAGAGTTTCGGCGTGGGTGCCCCGGTACATTGCAGGAACTACGCCAGCGCGGGGCCAGCCTGGGTGCCGGGGGTGGTCGTGGAACAAACCGGTCCCGTTTCGTACCGCGTGGAGACCAACACAGGTCTACTTTGGCGGCGGCACGCAGACCAGCTCCGGAGCCGGGTCCCAGGAAGTCAGGGCGCCGACGGCGCGAACACAAATTCAGCGTTAGGGTTCTCCCCCACCCGTTTAGCCCAAGGGGGAGGGGAGGGGGGTCCAGAGTCCCCACCAAGGGGGGAGGAGAAGGAATTTGTCCTCGTAGATATCCCGCGGGAGCCCCCAACAGAGTTTGATTTTGATTTTCAGAACCGGGGGGGGGGGTTCGGAGTGGTCCCCCACCCATCCAAGCGAGAAGAGGGGTTTTACGTTAGCCCCTGGTGCCCCCGGTTCAACCACAACGGAATCTACCCTTTTCCCTAAAGCTGCAAAACCGCAGCAAGCCTCTAACAAGTCTCCCTCTCCCATTACAGGACAAGGGTCCAGGGAACAAGGAAGCGGGAGCGGCCCCCAGGTGGGCCAACCCACATCGCGGCCCAAACGCGAGTGCAATAAACCATCTTGGCTAAGAGACTTCGTCTCATCCTAGGGGGGAGGGGTGTTGTGTCCTAAAGCCTGTGCCTTTAAACAATGTACCTATCCATGTGTATCCAATGTAACCTTTTCTATGTGTGACATTGTAACCTCCAGCTGCATCATTGTAACCTTAATAGGACGCGAACTAGTGACCACTAGATGGCAATAGCGAGCGTCCAAGCTCATTGGTCCAAGACTCACCTAGAACAACAGCGCGGGAAGATTCCCGCCACTACCTTCACCTGGACAAGAAGGGCGTGACCTGCAATGACGTCACGCAGCCTGTAGCCAATAGGCTATCAAGGAGCCACATTCAAATGTATAGCCACTGTATATATTGAGCTGTTCGTCCGCCATTACCTCATGTTCCCTCTGACCAGCATGTAATAAAGTTGTGTTAAGCCAGCTCTTCGGCTGTCCTGGTGTCTTTGGTCCCATACACTAAAGTTATGAATATAAGAAATATAGTTTTACTACAGAGCCTGCCAGCATGAAGTCTCCCAAATGTTTCAAGTTGTATGCTTGAAGCCTACATCCTTGTGAGCAAAAGTCCACCTGTGGCATGCTCTTGCTAGCTGGAGTGGGGGCCTTGAAGTCTCCTGAAAATTTGTTCTAGTGTGGTCCTGCCCTCATCCTGCCCCAAAACAATATGGGAGATGGTAACAAGAAGGAAAGAAGTTCTATCAAAATTGTTTTTTTCTCTGCCACTTCCACCACTAGCAATTCCTGCTCGGTTGAAGTCCTTTCAGGGACTTGAAAAAGCCCTTCCATAAATACAGGGCATCTGTCATTGATCAGATACAGCACAAAGTCAGTAGTAGTACTTGCCAGTTGCACTCTGAGATATGTGAGAGGGGAAATAATATGGCAATCTTCCATCAGGCTTACATTTAATTTTCCTAAATAGTAGATTGGACATTGAGTGCAATTATTCTATTTTAAATCTAAGTCTGTTTACATTTTGTTTATTTATATGGCACAACTTGACAGAAAATTGCTAGACTAAAAACAGAGAGAATAGCTTATTATATCTGTATGGGCTTGTACTGTGCTTAAAGTTACTGACCATCTGTTTCATGGAACTATTCCAACATAAGGGTTTTCTGTGTATGTACTTATCTCTTGAATTAGAGACAGTTGATTTGACCCTAGATGATGACGATGATTATGATGATGATTTTTGTTGTTGTTGTTGATGTTGTTGTTGTTTGACTTGTATGCCGCCCTACTCACAAAGTGACTATGGCCAGCTAACAGAGTCACAATTACAATTATAAGGTACCACATTATCATAACACAAAAACATTTCAAAACATTTCAAAAGAACCCAGTTACAATGACAAAATATCAAATTATCATGATACAAAAACACTTCAAAAATACACAGAAAACATTGTAAACTCAGCCCAACCAACTATGTCTGAGGGAAGGTCCAGAGTCGGTGTTGGTGGCGGTGTCCTTGTGGCCAGCCAGGCCACGGAGTTGTTGCTTCTTCACTCAACCGGGAAGGAGAGTCCGGTAGAGGTGGAGGCGATGGCATTCTTGTGGTTGGCCGGGCCACTCAGCTGTTGCTCCTTCCCTCAGCAGGCTGGCTGAGGGAGAGTCTGGTAGAGGCGGTGGTGGTGGCATTCTTGTGGCCAGCCAAGCCACTCAGCTGTTGCTGAGTCTAGTAGAAGTGGCGGCAATAAAAACAGAATCTTCTCAGAGGACTAAAAGCATTCCATTCATAGCAGTTGTTTCCCCTACACACACACACACACACACACACACACACACACACACACACACACACACACACACACACACACACACACACACACACACACACACACACACTTATTTTTAGATGACAATTATAATTGATAAGAAACTGTACTCAACTTTGTAAAAAGCCCCTTCCCTATCTCATGTAGAAGCTAAGAATTATTCATCAAGGTTGATCAGTTACATGTGGAGCATGTTTTGAAAGATAACAAAATAGAAAGTATCACTCTGTTCTTAGATGAATTCAACAACCTATGGTTCTTGTGAACTTCACCTCCATCCAATAAAACTACACTATAAAATAAAGTATTAATAGCTTGATGCTTATAGAAACGATATTAGAGTTGTACCTAGCAGCAGTGGTGATAGCTGGGAATTGCAGCATACATTGGCCCATAAACTGCAGCTCTTTGGGATGTTATGAGAAACAACAACAGAATTAAAGATGTTGACTTTAAAAAAAAAACTTATTTAATTTTGAAACATCTCTTTTCAACTAAAAGATGATTTCCATATTGTATGTTTGTTTTTAAAGAACCTCTGGTTACTTTTTTGTTTTACATTGTAATGGCAATGTTAAAAAATCTCAGCAGTGCCCAAACTACGGCCCGTTAGTGGGCCCAATTAGGCCTGTGCATATAATTAATCCAGCCCAGGCTGAGTACCTGGGCTCTCCTAGGACCGCCCCCACTGCCTGACGTCACTTACAATGCCAGCTGCAGCAGCGGCGATCTCGCTTTGTCCCCGCTTCACCAAGCAGCCTCTAGCTTGGTCCCCTCGCTTCCGCAGCCTTTGGGGACATGGATCGCTGCATTGGGAAAATTTCCAGAGCCTTCCCCCTTTCAAAATCCATGGCACTAGGAAAGCCCCATGGCACACTCGGAGCAGCAGGGACAAAGCATGATCGCCACTGCCACGGCCGCCACGGCTGATGTTGGAATCGTCAGTGAAAGGATCAGCCCACCTCCGGCCCCCGCACCTCTGTGTCAGGGGTGGGACCGGCCCCGGGAAAAAGTTTGGGCACCACTGTTCTACATAACGCATTACTCAAGAGAAGTTGCTCAGATAATTGTTCTTCTAGTTAATTAAAGATTGGTAGACTTTTATCTGTAGATTTGGGAAAAGGCAATAAACTCAACATAGCTGGAGGGGAAGCGAATTATCCAAAACTAATTCTAAAATGCTACATCAGCCATTTTTAAAATTCGCTTTATGTGAGAGAGAGTGGTCTTAACATCTGGCCAAAATTGGGTGAGGGAGTTTTGTAAATCTTTACTTTCTTTGTCTATCCTTCCCTGCTTGGCAATGCCCAGCCTGATAGAAGGTCTTACTGGAGCTGAAAGCTACTCTGTACTTGCTTTTGATATATTAGTCATCTAATAAAATTGTTGCCCACCTTTGTAATTGATAGAAAGTATTTGGTTGAAAATATATGCTGCAAATGCCATACCTGCTTTGCTCTCTGCAAGCAGGGTAAATTATGGACAAAGCCAGTAATAAAACGAAGGCTGAATCCAGATCAGGCAGGATATATTGATGATTGGAAGATGATGGAGTCTTTGGGTCTGTAAAAGGGCCTATGTCCCTACCACAGCAATGTCAAAATTGACTAGCATAATTTCTGAAAGCCAAGACATCAGATATGGAAAAAGTAAGATGTTTTGGTAGAATTTGTCATAATGTGGGAAGATATCATTAAAGAATTATCTCTCAAATGAAAGAATTGGAAGTCAAAAGAGGTCACACTGATTGATTTTACCTTTTCAGCTGGGTGGGGGTAGATCACAGCATGGTTTGAATTATAACAGCAGTCAAGTGATTAAGATGCTGAACTCACTGACTGGAAGGTCAGAGTTTGAGTACTGCATAATGGAGTGAGCTCCCGTCTCTGTCCCTCTCCTGCCAACTTAGCAGTTCGAAAGCAAGACATTGCAAATAGATAAATAGGGACCACTTTGGTGGGAAGGTAAACAGCATTCCATGCACTCTGGTGTTGAGGCATGTCTGCCACATGTCCACAGAAACGTCTGCAAATGCAGACAGCTTTTTGGCTATAAACAGAGATAAGCAATGAACCCTAGAGTCAGATATGACTGGCTTTTGAGCAAGGGCGACCTTTACCTTTACCTTCTTTGTTGTTGTTCAGTCGCACAATCGATTCCGACTCTTTGCAACTCCATGGACCACCCCCCTCCAGGCACCCCTGTACTCCACCATCCTCCTCAACCTGTCCAGCTCTGTGCCCACTGCATATACAAAACCATCTAACCATCTCAGGTTGTGCCACCCCCTTCTTCTTTTGCTCTCCACCTTTCCCAGCATCAAGGCTTTCTCAAGTGAATTCTCTCTTCTCATTTGATGTCCAAAGTACTTTAGCTTCATCTTTACTATTTGACATTCCAAGGAGCAGTCAGGGTTCATTTCTTCTAAGATTGCCTTATTTGTTCTCCTCGCTGTCCAGGGGACTCTCAAAACTGGCATATTGTTTTTAAAATGATTTCAATTCCTCTGGCAGGATCTTTCCAATCTTCCTGAAAGAACAGAAAGGATTTCCACATGCAAAGATATTCTGCAACATAGAGATAGAAATGTCACAGATAAAAAGCATCTGCCTTTATTATGAAATTGCATTTAATTTAATTTATTTTAATTTTTACATTTGTATTGCCGTCCCCTCGCCGAAGTGAATCTGGGTGGCTAATAAATGAAAGCATAAAGGACAATAAAATATCCATGATAAAATCGTTTTAAAAACCATTCCCATTAAAATCCAACCCACCCCATCTGTAAAAAAAGAGGGAGGATCTTATACAAGCCAGCAGGCGGGGCTCACGCCTCCATCAGTGCCCTACACCTGCCCCAGCAGCCAGGTTTTAAACCCTTTCCTAAAGGGCAACAGTTCCGTCTGCAGCCATAGCTCTATTGGTAAGAGGTTCCATAGGGCTGGTGCGGACACAGAGAAGGCCCTCCTTCTTGTGTCGGAGAGACGAGCCCCTCTAGCCGATGGTACAATTAGAGAGCGCCTCCGGTCTGCTCTGGTTGGACGGACAGACATTCTTGGGGATACGCGGTCTCTTAGGTATCCTGGCCCACTACCATGTAGGGCTTTAAAGATCATCACCAGCACCTTGAATTGCACCCGGAGGCAAACTGGGTACCAGTGCAGCTCCTGGAGCTTTACTTATATAAAGGTTTAGCCATGTAGACATTATCCTAACAACAAGTTAAACTAGAGAGATTCAAAGAATGCCTAATTATCACCTCCCTTGAACTGACTAAAAAGATAAAGCATGCATTCACTTATCAGGATTAGCATAGCTAGAAGTCAAGGTCTCTAAAAACTAAGTATTCAACTTGTAAAAGCTGTGTATTCACCTTCTAATGAGAATGTTATCTGTAGAGGTCTTATCAGGAACTGACACAAGGAAAGGCAAAGAGCATTGAGACCCTTCAGTTGTTTAGTAGCAAGACCTAGCAATGTGAGCCAAAATGTATAATGGCTTCGAACTAAATAAGTCCCACAGAGGAAAACTAATTTGCAACTTAATCCATAATATATTTTATAAAAATAGCATACTGTCATTCACTCTGTGGTTATTAAAACTTGAAAGAGTCTGCTTCATAGAAGGTGGTGTTAAACTCTCTGACAGCAAAATATATTATGGTAGTGTGTGTAAGATTCCCACGCAATGTTTGCTTCTTGGAGGGTGAATTGTGTCAGGGTCAGGAAGGCATCTGAAAGAGAGTTGCAGTCAGGAAAAGTAAGGTACTGAACCCATTAATGCCTGCAGCTGTGTGCAACCAATGTAGAAGGTTATGAATTTTGCTTGTTTCATCTTTGATGGCAACTTCTCAAAATTCACAATTTCTTTCATTGGAGAAATGTGAGATTAAAAAAAAAAGAAAATCAAATATGTGAGAAACTGAAACTGACAAATCCATCTATCTTGTGTATCATGTATAGCAAATCGAAGATATCAGTTTTTCCTGGGTTTTTTCTCCTCAATACAGTACTTTTTCTTCTCAATATGCACTGCCACTCCTGAAGCAAGTATTTTCTGACTTTCATCTATCACTGTTTCTTTTTCTTTCTTTTTAGTTTAACTTCGTGGGCAAACTTCTGGGTCCAAGAGGAAATTCCTTGAAAAGATTGCAGGAGGAAACAGGCGCCAAAATGTCAATCCTCGGCAAAGGCTCCATGAGAGATAAAACCAAGGTACGGTGCCCAAATCCTGATTTTCAACTGTATGGATTGATATTTCAGTCATGTTTTCAATCATGTCACATAGAACAATTCATTACTATATGCAAAACTACTTCCCATATACTTTGTGAAAATAAATGAGGGGAATTATTTGGTGGTGCAGTGGTTAAACTGCTGTACTGCAACCAAGACATTGTGAGTTCAGTCCTGACTGGGATCAAGGTTGAGCCAGCCTTTCATCTTTCCAAGGTCAGTAAAATGAGTGTCCAGCATGTTGGGGGCAAAATGCTAAATAACTTGTGAACTCCCCAGAGAGTGCACTAAACGTTGTGGGGTGATATAGAAGTGTAATTGCTATTGCTATAAATGTACCATTTACTGAGAGTACTAAAATCCCCTTGTACTCTGGAATCAAATGCCTATTTTATACAGTCATATATTACATGTGATATATTATGATTGTTATAGCTTTAAAATACTTTTTTTGCAGTGAGCTGAGGAGATATGTAAATCATAGGAAATGTTGACAGCTTGAAATCCAGGTGATATTTAACCATCACTTGCCACCATTAACTATGGTCACAAAAATAGGCCAAATGGTGCAGATGCAAATGAGAGAAAGAAACCGTTTGAGGCAGAAGTATTTTTCAAGTATCTTTTACTGCAAGAATGTAAAGGAGTGAAAAAATAACATAACTCTTGGTATGTATTATGTTTAAATACTTTGGTTTAAGGCTCACAGCCAAACTATCATGTATTGTCAGAGTGTATGATTTTGTCTTCATTCTATTGTCTACAGAAAAATACTTAAGATTATATCCTAATGAAGAAAAATTCTTTTGAAAAACTGGCAATGCCAGAACAGTTTTGATGATACATATGTTATTCCTTCACTCCTTCACATTCTTGCAGTAAAAGATACTTGAAAGGTACTTCTGCCTCAAGCAGTTTCTTTCTCTCATTTGCTACATTAACTATGGTGGCAAGTGATGATTAAATATGTGAATCTGAAATTAACATAGTCCTTTCTCCTGATGGACATCTTTTACCTCTGGACAAAACACATGCTCCTTTGCAAATAATATTCAATATGGGAAAATTTGGAACTGAGCTAGATCATCTTGAAATTTGCATTGTATTTACCACATTAGTGGCTACTATTTCTTCCTCTTTCTTGCTCCTTGTGTATTTCCTATTTTTGAAAATGATTGTATAAAATGATAGTGCCTTGTCCTAAGGCAGAATGAGTTAATAACAATCTCTTTTGTGAGTTGGTGCATCTCAGACCTGGTCTGTCTATCAGCTTGACTCACTTTCTTCTGACACCACTTTAAGAAATATTGATTTACTTGTTTGTCATCCCATCATTCACCTCAACAGTTTGTGTAGTTAAAAGAAATGAAACATTCCAGTTAGTTTTGTTAGCATGAATGGAGAGGTTTTTGCAGATCAAAGGTTCATTGGCTCTGGGATTGCAGAATTTGCTTCTATTCTTCTAATTCTACTGTCCATATATTTGGTAGTAGATGAATTTTTGGTAGTAGGTGTTTCACTCATCACTGCTGAAGTAATGGGCAGTCTGTTTGGTTCTCTGCACTACCATGTTGGCTTAAATCCCAAGCAGCAAAATATGTTGGGCAGATTGTCTGAGGCTAGGGTAGAGATAGGCAACTTCCAGGGGTCCAGGGACCATCAATGTTTCCCTGTGAGACCTGGAAGGTCACATCTGCTCTTGCATCCTCCAATCTAATTGCTGTTCTTCTCTGAAAAAGGTTTCTCATGAACTGTCATGACTGCTCAGAACAATTTCACCGCATCTATTTTCCTCTTGGCTGTTCTAAATGATGTTTGGTTGTGGAGGGGAAATCCCTGGCCATCAAAA
The DNA here is from genome assembly GCA_035047305.1 of Bradypodion pumilum. NCBI lineage: Eukaryota > Metazoa > Chordata > Lepidosauria > Squamata > Chamaeleonidae > Bradypodion > Bradypodion pumilum. The sequence goes on along the minus strand of JAWDJD010000001.1, from coordinate 171,967,755 downwards.
CAGCTTTGGTTTGGTAAATATGGCAAAAGTACTTCCACTACTACCAGAGTTCCTTAGTAAAATTTTGAAGGATTTTGTTTTTTAAAAAAGAACTATGGCCATATTTTGGAATTGCTTAGGATTTGAGGTGCTGCATTAAGGCCCCAGACAAGCCACCCACAGCCCGCTGGCTGCCCCTTATCCATCCATGGTTTTGGAGGAAACATAACAACTGGAACTAGTATTAAGTTTATTGGAACTACTATCAAGCCTACATAAGAGATGGTGTACTAATGTGATGAATCACTGAGCGCTACCCACTGGGAAATTATCATATAATTGGGGCAACCTAAATTAGAAGATTGAATGTTTCTCACTCTGTTCCTAATAGAAGCTTTTGGGGGACTCAGGCCAGAGTATGTGGCAGAGGTTTGCCCTGATCTGGATTCCTACACCCACAATATATTGATGTTGTAAAGGATCCCACCACATATAATTCATCCCTGGCTGCTGTATAGGATTTTTCTGTCAAAGAGATGAATTCCTACCATGAAACATAGAGCTTGGTCCCAAGATCTAGCTCAAATAATGGGAACTGTACGAAGGCACAATCTCAGAATTCCAGTTACTTACTTCAACAAAGACAACTAATTAATCCAAGATATGTATTCTTTTAAAAGAATTCATAGAGTTTTGCAAGATTTCTGAGAAAAGTTACTGAAATATGCAACCCTTAACACAGGTATCTCGTCCGGTTACAGAAACTTAATATCAGATATCTTCAGGTGGAGTTAGGAAAAAATCTTGCTTGAAACTCTAGTGAGAGAGATTAATTGGACCAAGGAGCTGACTCATTATAAGGCAGTTTTCTGTATTTAGGTGGAATGAAAGCTTCTTTTTTTAAAAAAAGCATTTTATCTTGATCTGGCAGTCTGTGACCACATATAGAAAATCTTAACATCTTTCTTAATCACTGAACTTCAAAACTTTCAGTGACTAAATTATAGAGTATGCTTTTGAAATCAGCTACGTAAGTTGTGTGCTTAACATGATGAATACAGGAGGTAATTGTGCCCATCATAAGATAACAACCAATTTCCACTGAGATCTAATGACAGGAGGAAATAACAGACTTCCATCCTGAGAGCAATGATTACCTGTCTGTTTCACTTGAAGCTTTAAAGCTTGTCACTGCCAGACTGGGTTGATATTACAAACATGTAAGAAATCTCTTCTTCAACAATTAAAGCAGGGGTTCTCAACCTATGTACGGCCCACAGGCCAGACTTGACCCATGCAACCAGTTCATGTGGCCTGCATCACCACAGCCACTGGAAGTGGGCATGTTTATACACAGCCGTAAATGTGCCTGCAGCTGTTGTAAATGCATTTACAATGGTAGCGGACATGCTTTATGGCAGCGGACATGTTTTATGGCAGCATTTATGATGCGGGAACCACCAGTTTGGTCTGCTTGGCTGTCTGAAGGGGCGTGGTCCGGACTGGGGCTTAAAAAGATTGAGAATTCCTGAGTTAAAGTGATAAAACTACGCTCATTTAAACTAAATGGCTGAGCCTTCCATTTCCCCCCTCTTCTATCCTCATGTTGCTTTTTTATTATGGAAAAATGTTGGTTATTCTTCTTAGTTAGCAGAGTATGAGGTAGAAACAATAACAACAGCACAGAAAATGTTGAGAGATTAGCTCAGTCTCGTTACTGCCCCTTTGGTCCCCTCCCCCCCCCCCCACAAACTAGCATTTAGCATGGAAAAAATCACTCTAGAAGCATTTAAAATAGAAAAGGAGTATCTTTACTTATAATAGTTTATAGTTATAGTCAGAAGAAGGAAAAACAGGATAATGAAGTCTTCAGCATGCACAGAGAACCTCCATGCTGGCTGCTTGGTTGGAGGTCAGAAGAAGGCTGTAAATAAAAGAAACAATGGAAGCAAAAACAAACAGGAAGAGTGAGTGAGGCCTTGTCCAGATATGGGAAAAGAACTTTAACAATCAAGTTAGTGGCAAATAGGGATGCCATATGTAATGGAAAAATGGGAATTGCACAGGTTGAACCTGTCCTGTCCTGGTTCCAAGAGAATCATTTAAAATTCCCGCTTTTCAGACCAAGGGGGTTTGAATAAAAAATATGCACTTTCTTCTTGCAATAGAGTTGTGCTTCTATTGAATACCAGCAGGTGGCGCAGCAATAGCAAAGGAAGACAGCAAAAAAAAAACTGTGCCATTTTATTGCTGCCTCTATTGAAGTCATGGCAGCAACAGCTTGCAGAATGAGTTCCCGTCTTTGTCCCAGCTCCTGCAAACCTAGCAATTCGAAAGCAAGAAATTGCAAGTAGGTAAATAGGGACCACTTCAGGGAGAAGGTAAGCAGCGTTCTGTGCACTCCGGTGTTTTAGTGTAAGGGACCAAAGACAATACAACAGCCGAAGGGTTGGCTTAACACAGGTTTATTGCATGATGATCCGGAGGAACATGTGGTAATGGCGGATGGGTAGCTCAATATATACAGCTGGCTATACATTTGAATGTGGCTCGTTGACAGACTATTGGTTGCTGCCTGCGTGACGTCGTAGGAGGTCACGCCCTTCTTGACCAGGTGAGGAGGTCGCGGGGAATCTTCCCGCGCTGCTGATCCAGGTGGCTTTGATCCATTAGAGCTGGACGCTCGCTACTGCCCTCTGGTGGTCACTAGCTCGCGTCCCCTTATTAAGAATACATTGATACAGGTGATGGTTATAATGTTGCACACAGAAAGGTTACATTGATAACACATGGCAAGGTATATTGTTAAAGGCACTGCTTTACAGAACACAACATCCCTCCCCCCTAGGATGAGACGAAGTCTCTCAGCCAAGATGGCTTGTTGCGTGTGCGTGTGGGCCGTGAAGAGGGCTGCTCCCCCCCGGGGGCGTTATTGCTTCTTTGTTCCCTGGTCCCTTGTCCTGAAATGGGAGAGGGAGACTCATTAGTGGCTTGCCGCTGTCTGGCGGTCTTAGGGGAAGGGAAAAACTCCATTGTGGGGAAACCGGGGGCCGTTGGGGCTAACAAAAAACCCCTCTTCTCGCTTGGACGGGTGGGGGACCACTCCGAAAAACCCCCCCGGTTCCGGAAATCAAAATCTAACTTGGTAGGGGTACCCGCATCTGTGGGGACTTTCCGCGAGATATGTATGGGGTCGGGATCCTCCTCCCCGGAAAGATCCCCCAGGGTATCTATGAGGACATCCTCCTCCCCCCTTGGTGGGGGCAAACCCTAACGCTGACTTATTTCCTGCCTGATCAGTGCCCTGCTCATCGGAGACCCTGCGTCGGAGCTGGTCCGCGTGCCGCCTCCACAGGAGCCCTGTGCTGGTTTCCACGCGGTACGACACGGGGCCGGTCTGCTCTACAACTACGCCCGGAACCCAGGCTGGGCCCGTGCTGGCGTAATTCCTGCAATGCACGGGGGCGCCTACACTGAAACTCTTCGTAGCCTCCAGCCCAATGTTCCTCCCCTTGTCCTCTACCCTCGTGGGGTCTAGCCTAGTAAGGATGGTGGTCAGCTTCCTGCGCATTAAGAGCTCTGCGGGGGAGTATCCTGACGCCAACGGGGTCACCCTGTACCCTAGCAGAAACTGACATACTTGTAGGTTCAAATCCCCTGGGCCCATGCGCCGCAACGCGTCCTTCGTGGTGCGGACGAGGCGCTCTACTTGGCCGTTGGTGGCCGGGTGAAAAGGGGCGGAGGTGATATGCCAAACTGCGTTAATTTCCATGAATGCCTTGAACTCGGAGGACGTGAAACAACTGGCGTTGTCGCTAATTAGCGTGTCGGGTATGCCGAACGTGGAAAAGAGCCTCCGCAAATGTCTAATGGTCTGGGCCGAGGAGGTGCTCGTGACTGGGATAACCTCCAACCATTTGGAGAAAGCGTCCACTACAAGGAGGAACAGGGTGCCTCTGAACGGGCCCGCGAAATCAATGTGCACCCGGGACCACGGCCCCTTAGCCGCGTCCCATTCCCTGTGGGGAAGGCGGGCCTCCTCCGGTCTGGAGCATTGGCAACTTTCACAAGTGCCGACCATGTGCTCAATGTCGGCGTCTAGCTGGGGCCACCAGAAGTAACTCCGGGCCAGCGCCTTGGATCGCACGATGCCGGGGTGGCTGACGTGAAGCAGTTTGAGCACCCGCGGCCGAAGGGAAGTGGGAATCACCACCCGCTGCCCCCACAAGAGACATCCCCTCTCTAGGGACAGTTCTAGCTTTTTCCTAAAAAATGGAGCGAACTCCTCCGCTGGGGAGGATGCAGGCCACCCTTTCTGTAGCCAGGAGCTTACTGTCGCTAACGTTTTGTCTTTCTCTGTCGCTTTGGCAATGTCGGCGGGCACCACGGGGGGCGAATCTAGCACCTCTATCATGAGAACCTGGTGGTCCCGCTCCCCCATGCTCACCTGGCTGGGCGTTAGGGGAAGGGGAGACCTAGATAGGGCGTCCGCATGGCTGATCTCTTTCCCGGGCCGGTAGACCAACGCGTGCTGATACGCGTTGAGAAAAATGGCCCACCTGAGCATCCTTGGGGACAGGATTTGAGGGGTGGGCTTATCCGCGGTAAAAATGCCTAGCAGGGGCTTGTGGTCCGTCACAATGGTGAAGGGGCGGCCATACAGAAAATCGTGAAATTTTTTCGTCCCGGAGACTATCGCTAATGCCTCCCTGTCCGTCTGTGCGTAGTTTCTCTCTGTTTGGGACAGGGACCTGGAGTAAAATGCTATCGGGGCCTCCCTTCCGTTCTCCAGCACGTGGCACAGCACTGCCCCCACCCCCACTGGAGATGCATCACAGATCAGAACTACTGGGCGTTTGGGGTCGAAGTGGGTCAGTATGGCGTCGGACGCCAGGAGGCTTTTCAGCTCACTAAATGCCCTTTCTTGGTCATCGCCCCACTTCCATGCCTGGTCTTTCTTAAGCAGCCTGTGTAGCGGTTCGGCCACCGCTGCCTTCCGGGGGAGGAAGGAGTGGTAAAAGTTGAGCAGCCCTAGGAACGACTGCAACTCGGGCTTGGAGGTGGGGCGGGGGGCTTTCTTGATGGCTGCCACCTTAGACTTGGATGGTTTTATCCCCTCAGGAGTCACACAAAACCCCAGGAACTCAACCTCGGTTGCGAAGAAGACGCATTTGTCCTTTCGCAGCCTCAGCCCCGCCTTTTCGAATATCGTCAGGACCTTCCCCAACCTCTTGGCCAATTCAGCCCGACTCCCCCCTGTTATTAACACGTCATCAAAATAAGGCAACACCCCCTCCAGTCCCTTCAGGAGGCGTTCCACGAGTGACTGGAAAATTCCTGGCGCCGAATTCACGTCGAATTGGAGGCGCGTCACCTGGAACGCCCCCTTATGGGTGACTATGGTCTGCGCAGCAGCTGCGGCAGGAGACACCGTGAGCTGCTGGTAGGCCTGTGCTAAGTCGAGCTTAGTGAAACATTTTCCCCCGTGTAACCTGGCCAGCAGATGGCTGACTACCGGCACCGGATATGCATTCGGGCGGATCGCCTTGTTGATGGTGCACTTGTAGTCGGCGCATATGCGGACCTCCCCATTGGACTTTAGAGCAGTTACAATTGGAGTTTCCCACTCCGCAGAATCTACAGGCACAAGAATCCCCTGACCCACCAATTTGTCCAGTTCCGCCTCTATCTTGTCCTTGAGTGCGAACGGCACCCGGCGTGGTTTTAGGCGAGCAGGGCGGACCTCCGGGTCCAGGTCGAAAGTCACTGGGGGCCCTTTGAATTTCCCCAGTCCCATTTTGAAGACTACGGGGTGCGCCTCGCACACCTCCTGAATTGGATCAGTCCCAACAGCGTGCATCCCCACGGCATGCACCCCCCCAATGAACAACCCCAGGGGCTGGAACCATTGAGTCCCGAGGAGGCTGCAATTTCCTCCCTTGAGCACGACCAGGGGAAGGGACGCGGCGTGCTCCTTGAATTTGACCTGAAATTCTCCAACCCCCAACACTGGAATACTGTTCCCTTGCACGTCCCGTAGCGTGGCCCTCAATGCTTTGAGCTTGGGCCGCTTTTGGGGGGCAATTCCGAAAAATTCCCTCTGGGAAATTATTGAATATGAGGACCCCGAGTCAATTTCCATCCTAATGGGCACCCCTTGGACTAGTACCTCAACAAAGTAGTGGGGGTGTCCCGTAGACACGCTGAACACTGGGGCGTCGTCCTCGCTGCCGTCGGCGATGCGGCCCACGCCGTCCTGCTTCCGCGTGGCCTGGGCGCCGTCCTTGGGTTTCGCTGGGCGGTCTCGTCCCGCGGAACGGTCTGGGGAGCTCCTCCGGGACTCGCGCTTCTTCCTGCACACCTTGGCGATGTGCCCGCGGCGGCCGCAGTTGTGGCACTCGGCCTTCCGGAAGGGGCATTTCACGCGGTGGTGGGCCGCGCCACAGCCGTCGCAACGCCGGCTCTCCTTCCGGACCCTCTGTACGTCCTCGTCGTCGCTGCTCTCTGTAGACGACCTCGAAGTCCGCCGGGCCGCATGCACCGGAGCCTCTGCTTTGCTTGACTTTGGCCGCCAGTCCTGGAGTTCTTGGACCCCGGCCTTCGTGGCTTCTGCGGCCTGGGCCGCTCTGACGACCTCCCGCAGCGTGGGAGGCGGCTCTTGGTTCATTAATGTGCGCTGGGTCTCGGCGTCGTTCAGGCCGCACAGCACACAGTCTCGGAGGGTGATTTCGACGTTCTCCCATTTGCACGGGCCGGCCGCCAGCCACAGGGCCGCCACGAACGCGGCGACCGTCTCCCCGGGCGCTTGGACTCGCCTCCAAAACGCACTCCGAGCGGGAAACATCGCCGTGGCGGGCCGGACGTGCTCACGCAGCAACTGCATGAGTTCCTTGGCCTTGAATTCGCTCACCTTCCTCGGTGCAATCAGGTCCACCAAGGTCCTTTTTGTTTCTTGTCCGAGCATTCTGGTGAAGATGGCCCTTTTCTTCGCCTCTTCCGTGACTTCGGACTCGATCAGTGCGGCCTGGAAGTCCATCTCGAAGATCTCCCAGTCGCCCAGTTTCTTGATTTCGAAACCGGCGCATGTCTTGGTCCCGTGGGCTGCCATCCCACCTTCGTCGCCAATTTAGTGTAAGGGACCAAAGACAATACAACAGCCGAAGGCTTGGCTTAACACAGGTTTATTGCATGATGATCCGGAGGAACATGTGGTAATGGCGGATGGGTAGCTCAATATATACAGCTGGCTATACATTTGAATGTGGCTCGTTGACAGACTATTGGTTGCTGCCTGCGTGACGTCGTAGGAGGTCACGCCCTTCTTGACCAGGTGAGGAGGTCGCGGGGAATCTTCCCGCGCTGCTGATCCAGATGGCTTTGATCCATTAGAGCTGGACGCTCGCTACTGCCCTCTGGTGGTCACTAGCTCGCGTCCCCTTATTAAGCATACATTGATACAGGTGATGGTTATAATGTTGCACACAGAAAGCTTACATTGATAACACATGGCAAGGTATATTGTTAAAGGCACTGCTTTACAGAACACAACAGGTGTCCAGTCATGCCTGCCACATGACCACGGAATACATCAGCAGAAGCAGACAACGCTGGCTCTTTGGCTTTGAAACAGAGATGAGCACTGAACCCTAGAGTCGGATACGACGGGCTTCCGAGCAAGGGAAACCTTTACTTTTACACTTGGCAGTCCCGGTTTGGGAGGATAGGATTATGGTAACCCTAGTGACAAAGGACATCAGGCTGTAAAGCCCCATCCCACTGCTACCCAGTGTTAGTGCATGCAAGACTACTGTTATTCCAACACTTATTATTTCATAGAATATTTTCTAGCACTTCGGAATAACATGATGAAAGGGATCAATTTAAAACCTGAAGACAAGTGAGATTTGATTACAAGTGGAATTATATATGGGTTCAGGTTTATTTTTTACATAGATGTTCATGTTTTCCCAAGTAGCAATCATTAATAATTACATTTGTGACTTTTTTTCCTTAAGTACCTCTTCTGCTACTGATTACATGTGCATACTTACACAAGTCAAAAATATGTTTTCCTCATAAAATCAAGTAAATTACATTGGCATGATAATATCTATACTAATTATGTGTGATTGTTATATTCTTCTGTATACCTATTTAGATATAATTGAAGGGGTGACATTTAGGGAGACCAAGAGGGTCAGTTTTTCTGCCCTGTGTTTTGGATCTTATCTTCAAAATATTTATTGTTTATTATCTTCAAAATGTTTATTATCTTTATATGTAAAGGTAAAGGTTTCCTTTGCTCGAAAGCCAGTCGTATCCACCTCTAGGGTGTAGTGCTCATCTCTGTTTCTAAGCCGAAGAGCCAGCGCTGTCTGCTTCTGCAGACGTTTCCGTGGTCACGTGGCAGGCATGACTAGACACCGGAGCACACGGAGCACTATTTACCTTCCCACCGAAGTGGTCCCTATTTATCTACTTGCAATTTCTTGCTTTCGAACTGCTAGGTTGGCAGGAGCTGGGACAAAGACAGGAGCTCATTCCGTCTTTATATTTATTATCAAAATAATAAAAGAGATCTCAGCAGATTAGGAGAATGGCAGTATTCAAAGATGGGTTAAACACAACTCACTATTTCCACCAGAGTTTAGTTTTCATCTCAGGTGGTATTCTATGATGGTAGAGTATCATTCTAACATTGCTTCTAGGGCAGAAATTGTGGCTTCTATTTATTTTCATAGATAATTTCCCACATCCACTCTTTTCTTCTCACTTGATGAGCCCTGTCCTCTGCTTTGCTGGTCATTTAGCCTGTCCCTCTCTTATTTCTCCCACTCTGAAGAGTCACCAGGAAGAAAAGAACAGAGTAATGTTTTTAGGGATGGATTTAAGAAATACAAGCTTTTCCCACCTTTGACATAAAATTACTTTCTTTTTGGGAAGTTAGTTTACAGGGCAATCCTGGACATCTCTACAAAAATAAAAATTGTTGTGTTTGAAAGAGTTATTTCTGTCTACGTGGATATAGAATGGATTGTAGCTTGAAAGATTGTGTAATTCTAAAAAGGACCTTTGCCTCCAAAGTGCAGACAAAATGCAGTTGAAAAACCCAAAAAGCTGCAAAATACAAACATCAACAAAGAGAGGGCAAGAAGCATTTGCAAGTGTTTTAGCACTCACAGTTGAGGACTGTCACTTTCACATTTTAACAGCATCACCACTTAGCATGGAAACACACACATTTTTAAACCATAAAGTCTGGAAATGTGATGTCAGTCACAGCTATTAACTTTACTCATTGTGTAAACACCTGAAAAGCAGTAGGAAGTTCATTTCTTGAAAGTAATTACAGAGAATAGTGACTGCATGTTTTGTCTCACAGCTCAACCTCTTCAAGGATCAGAGACTTAGACTGCCATCTTAACTAATCAACTTTTTCTTCGCTTCATCTTTTACTCCATTGGGTGACAAGGGAGATGCATGTCTTGAACGCTCAACTAGGTGCTGGCTTACAGGAGGCATGTACCGATCCTTTAGGCTGCGATTATTTCCTTTATCCGCACACTCCCAGCCTAAGGTCACCTGAACTGTACCACTTCCCAATCGGCTTCAAAGAACTCCACCTGTCGCTTACAGGGAGTATGCGGTGGTTTAGTATATTGGTAGCATATGGGGGCATTGAGCAAAGCACTTGGAAATAGCCTGATAAATTGACATCCACTCCATTGATGTTACTCACAAAGAGTTTTATTTTCCTTTAGCATCTGAAAAAGAACAGAGATAGAAACAAAAGACAAAGTACATAGCATAACATAGTTAGTATAGTCCACTTAGATCTGAGGGGCTCAGATCATAAGTGTTTAGAGTCCAGCTCAAGGAGACATCTCTGCCTTCAACCCGAGAGGACTAAAGAACTGGGGAAAATGGCTCTGCTTTTATACAGAAAAAGGAGCAGATTTCCCTCCCACCTTTGCATTCCTAGGATGACTCAATCTGCAGGTGTTCAGAGTCACACGGTTTTGATTGACAGGGGGGAGGCATCTTCTCCCTCGTGGGGTAGTCAGATGTCTCTGTCGTCATTCTGCCACCTGACCTATTTATCATCCTCCCTCATGGGGTCTGCAGGTGCACATTCCTTTGAAGGAATGCAGCTGCACTTTGGCTCATCAGAAAGGAATGTGTTTACAAGTGCTTCAGTAGCTCTTAGTGATAAGGTTGCCATGGTTACTCAAGGATCATGACAATGCAAGGTTCTTGTCATGGCACTTCTAGCACCCTCCACTGGTGTTATTTGGTGTTCTTGTAATATTTCTCTGATGCTATCTTTCCACCTTCCTCAGGATCTGCCTTCTTTGTCCTTCTCCTATTTTCACATATGCCTTGTAACATATGGAATTCCAAAATAATCAACTAGGGTGACAAAAAGCTAAACTAATACTGGGCTGGCTAAAACCTCACCTCTTATCTCCCTGTCAGTATTTAGCATACTAAAATATACATAGCAGTATGTACAGCTACACACACAAAAATGCAGAGCAAAGTAAGGTAAAGGTAAAAGGTAAACATCTCCTTTGCTTAAAAGCCATTTGTGCCTGACTGTAGGAGGTGGTGTTCATCTCCATTTACAGCCAAAGAGCCAGTGCTGTCTGCATCTACAGAAATTTCCTTAGTCATGTAGCAGGCATGACTAGACACCGAAACTCATGGAACACTGTTACCTTTCCTGCCAAAGCAGTACAGTCAGCCCTCACATAACAACGCATTCAGATAGCATCATTTTCGCTTAACAACAGGTTGTTATGCACCACGTGTTCTTCTGCATAACACCGTTTTAGTGTCATTGTCCGGACAACAACACTAAAATAACCGTCATTAACTGGACAACGATGCTAAAAACATTGTTATGCGGGAAACTCCATAGAAACCCGCATAACAACAAAAATCGCTTAGCAACGCTACTTGGGGAACCAAGTAACGTCATTATGTGAGGGTCTACTGTACCTATTTATCTAATAGCAATTTCTTGTTTTCAAACTGTTAGGTGGCATGAGCTAGGACAGATGATTGGAGCTCATTTTGTCATCCAGTACTCAAACATCTGATCTGCTGTCCTTCCAGTTGTTTTAACCACTAAGCCGCCATTACCCCTAGAACAAAGTAACAAAGTAAACACATTTATAAATGGATGCTAGAAATTCCCACCTGCTGAGGAGATTATTTTTTATCGGTGGTTTGCTAGAGATTTTTTCCCAATTGTGTTTATTTTGAGCTTTTCACTTAATTGTTGTTTTGCACTTTAGTTTTATTCTTTTACTTCATACAACTAAGAAACTGCCTTGATGCCGCTAAATTCTAATCAATTAGCAGATCAATTGTTAGACAAATATCTTATAAGCTTCATAAATTATTTGCAGGCCAGAATCCTAATGGATGTTTGTACACTTCCAAAGGGAAGCACAAATATTGCCACATCTAATTGACATGATGTCCTTTACATGTTAATTGGGTATCTGATAATTCACCTCCTCATGTTTCTGGCATGTTCCTGGCACCCATGACAAATCCTATAATTCCAATTTGTGCTTGTAAATATCAATTAAGATTTCATGATTTTTCATTGCTCATATTGATTATTGAAAAGTATTGCTCATTGAGATAAAAGCAAATAAGACCACATAATTATATTTGGTCCTAGGCCTCAACTGACCAGTTGCTATCCAGAGGCCTTGGGGGGAGGTGAGTGAAGAATCGGCCCCTCCCCCACCCCATCTTAAAACCTGGGTGCAGGGAAGGAAAAGGCAGAGAAAGACCTAGGCCTCAAATGACCAGTAACCATCCAGAGGCCTTGGGGGGAGGTGCGCCTTGGGGGGAGGTGAGCGAAGAATCGGCCCCTACCCCCATCCCATCCTAAAACCTGGGTGCAGGGAAGGAAAAGGCAGAGAAAGACCTAGGCCTCAACTGACCAGTAACCATCCAGAGGCCTTGGGGGGAGGTGCGCCTTGGGGGGAGGTGAGTGAAGAATCAGCCCCTCACCCCCATCCCATCCTAAAACCTGGGTGCAGGGAAGGAAAAGGCAGAGAAAGACCTAGGCCTCAACTGACCAGTTACCATCCAGAGGCCTTGAGGGGAGGGGAGCGAAGAATCGGCCCCTACCCCCATCCCATCCTAAAACCTGGGTACAGGGAAGGAAAAGGCAGAGAAAGACCTAGGCCTCAACTGACCAGTAACCATCCAGAGCCCTTGCGGGGAGGTGAGTGAAGAATCGGCCCCTCCCCCCACCCCATCTTAAACCTGGGTGCAGGGAAGGAAAAGGCAGAGAAAGACCTAGGCCTCAAATGACCAGTAACCATCCAGAGGCCTTGGGGGAGGTGTGCCTTGGGGGGAGGTGAGTGAAGAATCAGCCCCTCACCCCCATCCCATCCTAAAACCTGGGTGCAGGGAAGGAAAAGGCAGAAAAAGACCTAGGCCTCAACTGACCAGTTACCATCCAGAGCCCTTGAGGGGAGGGGAGCGAAGAATCGGCCTCTACCCCCATCCCATCCTAAAACATGGGTGCAGGGAAGGAAAAGGCAGAGAAAGACCTAGGCCTCAACTGACCAGTAACCATCCAGAGGCCTTGGGGGGAGGTGCGCCTTGGGGGGAGGTGAGTGAAGAATCAGCCCCTCACCCCCATCCCATCCTAAAACCTGGGTGCAGGGAAGGAAAAGGCAGAGAAAGACCTAGGCCTCAACTGACCAGTTACCATCCAGAGGCCTTGAGGGGAGGGGAGCGAAGAATCGGCCCCTACCCCCATCCCATCCTAAAACCTGGGTGCAGGGAAGGAAAAGGCAGATAAAGACCTAGGCCTCAACTGACCAGTAACCATCCAGAGGCCTTGGGGGGGAGGTGCGCCTTGGGGGGAGGTGAGTGAAGAATCAGCCCCTCACCCCCATCCCATCCGAAAACCTGGGTGCAGGGAAGGAAAAGGCAGAGAAAGACCTAGGCCTCAACTGACCAGTTACCATCTAGAGGCCTTGAGGGGAGGGGAGCGAAGAATCGGCCCCTACCCCCATCCCATCCTAAAACCTGGGTGCAGGGAAGGAAAAGGCAGAGAATGACCTAGGCCTCAACTGACCAGTAACCATCCAGAGGCCTTGGGGGGGAGGTGCGCCTTGGGGGGAGGTGAGTGAAGAATCAGCCACTCACCCCCATCCCATCCTAAAACCTGGGTGCAGGGAAGGAAAAGGCAGAGAAAGACCTAGGCCTCAACTGACCAGTTACCATCCAGAGGCCTTGAGGGGAGGGGAGCGAAGAATCGGCCCCTACCCCCATCTCATCTTAAAACCTGGGTGCAGGGAAGGAAAAGGCAGAGAAAAACCTAGGCCTCAAATGACCAGTAACCATCCAGAGGCCTTGGGAGGAGGTGCGCCTTGGGGGGAGGTGAGTGAAGAATCGGCCCCTCCCTCCCACCCCATCCTAAAACCTGGGTGCAGGGAAGGAAAAGGCAGAGAAAGACCTAGGCCTCAACTGGCCAGCTACCATCCAGAGTCCTTGGGGGGAGGTGAGTGAAGAATCGGCCCCTCCCCCCCCACCCCATCTTAAAACCTGGGTGCAGGGAAGGAAAAGGCAGAGAAAGACCTAGGCCTCAACTGACCAGTTACCATCCAGAGGCCTTGGGGGGAGGTGAGTGAAGAATCAGCCCCTCCCTCCCACTCCATCCTAAAACCTGGGTGCAGGGAAGGAAAAGGCAGAGAAGGACACAGGCCCCAACTGCCCAGTTACCATCCAGAGGCCCAGAGGAGTCCTCCTAGAGTAGCAACGCCCTGGAGGGCAAAGAGGAAGGGCCGCACTGACACTGCAGACACAGACACTGCAGACACAGGAGACCCACGACCACCCCCAGGAGACACCATCTGCAGCCACCATCACAGCGAGGCCCGAGTCGGCGCCTTTGACCAGCTCCTCGCAGCCGAAGGGAGGCGAGAGTTGCTGCATGCATGCAAGGGATCAGTAATCGAACTGAAATAATATAGTTGACTTAACATAGATGACTTATAGCAACTGACATAGTGACTGTATCACTGTGTCAGTTTAGAACTGACTGACATCAGTTCTAAACTGATACTGTGTTCTAAACTGTGATAATATGCATGATGTTACCTTTTTTAAAACTGTGATAATATGTATGATGGGGGGAAATGGCGTAGAAACCGGCAAAGCACGCCAGGGAGTTTGCCAAGAGAACCCTATTGACCAAAGCAAAGGCAAAACAAAGGGACAAATCAGAGGAAACAGGAAGGATGCTCAGCACATTAGATGGACAGAAAGGGATGGGCAGGAAAGGGGAAGGAGAAATACAATGTTGTAAGGAACAATATTGCATAGGGACATGGAATGTAAGATCTATGAACCAAGGAAAGCTGGAAGTGGTAAAAAAGGAAATGGAAAAAATAAGTATTGACATCTTGGGAATCAGTGAGCTAAAATGGACAGGTATGGGCGAATACAGCTCTGGAAACCATCATATCTACTACTGTGGACAAGAAAACCTCAGAAGAAATGGAGTGGCCATAATTGTAAATAAAAGTGTGAGAAAAGCAGTAATGGGATACAATCTCAAAAATGATAGAATGATGTCAGTCAGACTACAAAGCAAACCATTTAATATCACTGTAATCCAAATATATGCACGAACTACTAGTGCAGATCAAGCCACAATAGACCAGTTCTATAAGGACCTACAACATCTTATAGAATAGACACCAAGAAACGATGTCCACATTATCTTAGGAGACTGGAATGCAAAAGTAGGAAATCAAAAAGTGGATGGAATAACAGGCAAGTTTGGTCTGGGAAGTCAAAACGAAGCAGGGCAAAGACTGATAGAGCTCTGCCAAGATAACACACTAGTCATAGCAAACACCCTTTTCCAGCAACACAAGCGGAGACTCTACACATGGACATCACCAGATGGCCAACATCGAAACCAAATTGACTACATACTCTGCAGCCAAAGATGGAGAACCTCCATACAGTCAGAAAAAACAAGACCTGGAGCAGACTGTGGCTCAGATCACAATCTACTGATTGCAAAATTCAGGCTCAGACTGAAGAAAATAGGGAAAACTAATAGGCCAGATAGATATGATCTAGACAACATTTCCAAGGAATACACGGTGGAGGTGAGGAACAGATTCAATGGTCTGGACCAGATAGACAGAGTACCAGAAGAATTATGGACAGAGATGAGAGACATTATGCAGGAGGCAGCAAGGAAAACTATACCAAAAGAAAAGAAGCACAAGAAAGCAAAGTGGTTGTCGGATGAGGCTCTTAAAATAGCAGAGGAAAAGAGGAACGCAAAGGGTAAAGGAGAAAGGAAAAAATACAATCACTTAAATAAAGAATTTCAAAGAAAAGCAAGGAGAGATAAAGAAAGCTACCTAAATGAACAGTGCAAAGAAATAGAGGAAAACAACACAAGAGGCAGGACTAGAGATCTCTTTAAAAAAATTGGGGAAGTCAAGGGAACGTTCAAAGCAAAAATGACCACGATAAAAGACAAAGATGGCAAAGAGTTAGCAGATGCAGAAGAGATAAAGAAAAGATGGAAAGAGTACACAGAGGAACTTTACAAAAAAGACCTAAACACCCCGGATAATAACAATGAGGGGGGAATTGAACTTGAACCAGATATCCTAGAGAGTGAAGTCAGAAAGGCCCTAAAAAGCACGGCAAATAACAAAGCCAGTGGAGATGATGGTATCCCAGTTGAATTCTTCAAAGCCCTAAAAGATGATGGACTCAAGCTACTACATGCTATATGCCAGCAGATTTGGAAAACGAAACAGTGGCCACAGGATTTGGAAAAGATCAGTATACGTCCCAATCCCAAAAAAGGGCAATGCCAAAGAATGTTCAAATTATCGGACAATTGCGCTCATCCCACAAGCTAGCAAAGTGATGCTCAAGATAATACAGGATAGACTGCAGCAGCATGTAGAAAGAGAACTACCAGAGTTGCAGGCTGGGTTCAGAAGAGGCAGGGGTACCAGAGATCACATTGCCAACATACGGTGGATCATGGAGAAAACAAAGGAATACCAGAAACAAGCTTACTTCTGTTTCATTGACTACACCAAGGCCTTTGATTGTGTGGACCACAACAAAATGTGGCAAGTAATTAAAGAGATGGGAATACCAGAACACCTCATATATCTCATGAGAAATCTGTACATGAGTCAAGAAGCAACAGTTAGGACAGAGTATGGAATGACAGAGTGGTTTGGAATAGGAAAAGGAGTAAGAAGGCTGCATTCTGTCACCCTGCTTATTCAACTTATACACAGAGCACATAATGCGCAATGCAGGGATAGAGGAATCACAATATGGGATCAAAATTGCTGGGAGAAACATCAACAATTTGAGATATGCAGATGATGCCACCCTAATGGCAGAAAGTGAAGAAGACCTAAAGAAGCTCCTGATTAGGTTGAAAGAAGAGAGTGCAAAAGCTGGCCTGAGACTCAATATCAAGAAAACCAAGATAATGGCAACAGGCCATATCAATCCCTGGAAATAGATGGGGAAAAAGTAGAAGCAGTAACAAATTTTACTTTCTTAGGATCCAAGATCTCTGCAGATGGAGATTGCAGCCATGAAATAAAAAGGCGACTGATTCTTGGGAGACAAGCAATGAAAAACCTGGGGAACGTAGTGAAAAATAGAGATATCTCACTGTAAACAAAGGTCCGCATAGTCAAAGCAATGGTATTTCCGGTGGTAATGTATGGCTGTGAGAGCTGGACCATTAGAAAGGCTGAGCAAAGAAAAATAGATGCCTTTGAGATGTGGTGCTGGAGGAGAGTTTTGAGAGTCCCCTGGACAGTGAGGAGAACAAATAGGTCAATATTAGAAGAGATTAGCCCTGACCCCTGAGTGCTCCTTAGAAGGGCAAATAACAAAGATGAAGTTGAAGTATTTTGGACATCAAATGAGAAGAGAGGATTCACTTGAGAAGGCCTTGATGCTGGGGAAGGTGGAGGGTAAAAGAAGAAGGGGACGGCCAAAGATGAGATGGCTAGATGGTATTGTAGACACAATGGGCACGGGGCTGTGTGAACTAAGGAGGATGGTGGAGGACAGAGGTGCCTGGAGAGCGATGGTCCATAGGGTCGCAAAGAGTCGGAATCGACTGTGCGACTGAACAACAACAACAACAACAATTATATTTAAAAGCCCATAGTATCTGTTTTGTATTTGTATAGACTTCTAACAAGCTTCTTCAACGCTTTCCCTAATATAATACAATCATCAAAATATATGTTTGACAGATAAAGCTTCTTTTGTATACTATTGAAATAGATTCCCTATGGTGATTTAAAAATAAAATAGTAGTCTTGAAGCTCTTTTAGTACTTTCTCTTTTGTGGTTTTTAGAACAAAGAATTTACTTGCAAACCAGCATCTAAAATACAGTGTAAGAGAAAACCTAATTCCTATGTAATCTTTCTTCACATAGGTGAAACATTTTTGTTTGCAGGTGTTATTGCTATGGTTTCACCCATTGTGCTACTGACAGAGGATGCAGCTAAGCTAGACACAGGTTTTGGCCAACTGAAATCAATAGGTCTTCAGTTTTTCTCAACTCAATTGTCCCATTGATTTAAATAAGACAAAGAATACTGTATAGCTGTTGTATGTCTCTCTGTGAAATTCAGTCTGCTTGGCTCAATCCAGTCAGTCCTATCTATAGCAGATGAAGGGGTCAAAGGAATACTAGCCAAATGACTTGTTTTCATTAATTTAGGCTATCCTGACATAATAAGACTCTCCTGTGAAGAATTTTAAAGCTCTCTGAGTTTTCTCACTTTCAGCTGACAACAAGATAGAGATCTCTTTCTTTCCTTCAAGATCTCTACAATCTTCAGAAAATATCTCTAGTGCCCATGTCCTATGAGAAGCGAAGCACACACATGTGATAAATGAAGAAGGACTTGCTGAATAACAAAAAAATACTAGTTTTAACCTATGGTGAACTTTGGGAGTATTTTAATGGCTTTTTAGTGGCTTTATGATTTTAATTGCTGTTGGGATGTTTTTATATTTCAGTGTTTTAATTGGTTGATTGTAAGCCACCCGGAGTCACTTCGGCGAGGGGGCAGCAATAGAAATCCAATAAAATAAATAAATAAACTCATCCATGCACTGGTTCATAATAGACAACGTCGCAGTTATCCCAGGCAGTTGCACAATTTCCGGGCCACATGTCAAGTGCTATTCTTGTCAGTGTGGAAACTTTACCATCATCTTTGACGATAAGAAACTTTCAATCGTTTCTCCTTTCATATGCAAATACAGTAAACCCCTGGTTAACGATGCATTCAGACAACGTTGTTTTCGGTTAACAATGCATTTTTCCCCTGAAAAGTCATCTCCTGGACAACGACGTTAAGTTGTTATCCGGGAGATCGTGTTTGGTCTCCTACCTGTTCATGCTAGTTGGAGACAAAAAAATTGCCTTCTTCGCGTCCCTGTGTCCCGCTTTCTGTTTACCCAGGAGTGTCTGGGAGGCTGGGAGGACCTATACCATGCTGTTTCTTCCTTCCTAGCACTGCCCTGGTCCGCCCAACAGCTGAGAAAAGTTGTGGCTGCCATCTTGTTTTTGTTTTTGAAATAACATGGAATTTTTTTCCACCCATTTCAGCTTCTCCACCAGTGTGAGTGCCTCTGTTAGGCTCGGGAGGTGATCTGCATTGTTTCCAACACCCCATGACCCTCCGTGCCACTGCTGTAAGGGAATACCTCCAGCTGATGAAGGAGGTTTCCCCGCTGTTTTGGCTTATAGCACCGCCTGGAGGGGTTGCGGGGTGTCGGAAACAAGATGGTTAGGATCCCTTGAGCCTCCCAGAGGGGGCTGAGGTGGTGGAGAAGTCAAAATGGGTTAAAAAAATCAGTCACCACGGAATTTTTTCACCCTCTGCCTCTGTTAGGCTCCAGGGAGGTGATCCGCGACTCCTCTGGCCACTACAAATTACCATATTTTTCGTTTCGGTAACCATATACTTTATGGAAGGCTAAACTACCGTATTCTGCAGTAATTGCCGTGTAGGTTGACAACACTGCAATAGTTAACCATCACCTGACTCTCAGTATTGAGTCACTGGCAGTATGGTCTACTCTATTACCATAGCAGGATAACTTGGCCAGACTGGAAGTGTAACTAGGGATGTTAACTCCTCATTTGCCTGTTCTCCTGTTTAAGCCTGAGCATCTGTGAGAACTGTTTTTCCTGAAAGCTACAATGTCCAGTTGCCTGAACTTTTAAAAACCAGGAAAAACAGATGGGTTGTTTGCATCTTATGTACTTTCTCTGTGTGTACGTGCTTTGCAGCACAAAAGGAAGTTTCATATGCAAGTGTTTTCCATTTACGGTACAGTCTTCAATGGGAGAGAAATAGCTCATTTCATTCTCATGGTAGAAGTGGAACTCTTGTGCAGGCAAGCAATTACTTGACTGCCTATCATGACATGATGAGACAGTTTGTCTCTTGCTATCCCTTGGATCTGCCTAATAAATCCCATTCATTATATTGGATCGATTCCCATCAGAACTAATGTTGGAGTGTAGCCAATTATTTTTACTGCCACAACAGATATGATTTTTCTTCTTGCTTCTGACATTTTTATAATAATTACTTGTGCCACCCAAGCGGCTTAGGTAGGCACTTCAATCAAATCCTTGCAAAACACAGTAAGCAACATTACAATTATCCAGTCTAAATGTTATTTGAGCAAAAGCAAATCAGAGATTTGAATAAAATGAGCACATTACATGGAAGCTGGAATTCCTCTCCTCATATATTTTATATCTATTTCTTTGAAGGACTCCTGTAGGAAAAAGCTCCAAAGACAAATAGTGTTGTAAATATAGAATGATTTCCTTCAGATCCATTCACTATTGTTAAAAAACACAGTTGCACTATGCAACTATTTACATAAATCAAAAATTGAATGAGAGCTGGTGGGGGGGCACCTCTCCCTCCCCACTCCTACTGGGAGGCATAAAGGGCCGTGGGCATCAGTGAAATTGTTGAGCTGGTGGCTCCGTCACATGTGGACCTTGTCGCTCGGAATTTTGTATCTTTAATATTGTATTTTTGATTACAATTTGGCTATTGTTGTTATATTGTATTTTCTATAATTTGCATTTCTAACATTGTATCTTTATATTTTTTGTAAGATGCTTCGAGTCGCCCATTGGATTGAGGGAAGCGGGATATAAATAAAAACATTATTATTATTATTATTATTATTATTATTATTATTATTATTATTATTATTATTATTATTATTATTATTATTATTATTATTATTATTATTATTATTATTATTATTATTATTATTATTATTATTATTATTATTATTATTATACCAGCTCTACTGCTCATTCCATCCAGAGAGGCCCACAGGGGAGGTGAGTAAAGGATCCTGCCCCTCCCTCCCCATCCAAAGACCTGGGCCTGTAGAGGAAGAAAAGCAATCAGGAGGGCCCAGCTCTACTGCTCATTCCATCCAGAGAGGCCCACAGGGGAGGTGAGTAAAGGATCCAGCCCCTCCCTCCCCATCCAAAGACCTGGGCCTGGAGAGGAAGAAAAGGAATCAGAAAGGCCCAGCTCTACTGCTCATTCCATCCAGAGAAGCCCACAGGGGAGGTGAGTAAAGGATCTTGCCCCTCCCTCCCCATCCAAAGACCTGGGCCTGGAGAGGAAGAAAAGCAATCAGGAGGGCCCAGCTCTACTGCTCATTCCATCCAGAGAGGTCCACAGGGGAGGTGAGTAAAGGATCCAGCCCCTCCCTCCCCATCCAAAGACCTGGGCTTGGAGAGGAAGAAAAGGAATCAGAAAGGCCCAGCTCTACTGCTCATTCCATACAGAGAGGCCCACAGGGGAGGTGAGTAAAGGATCTTGCCCCTCCGTCCCCATCCAAAGACCTGGGTCTGGAGAGGAAGAAAAGCAATCAGGAGGGCCCAGCTCTACTGCTCATTCCATCCAGAGAGGCCCACAGGGGAGGTGAGTGAAGGATCCAGCCCCTCCCTCCCCATCCAAAGACCTGGGCCTGGAGAGGAAGAAAAGGAATCAGAAAGGCCCAGCTCTACTGCTCATTCCATCCAGAGAGGCCCACAGGGGAGGTGAGTAAAGGATCCTGCCCCTCCCTCCCCATCCAAAGACCTGGGCCTGGAGAGGAAGAAAAGCAATCAGGAGGGCCCAGCTCTACTGCTCATTCCATCCAGAGAGGCCCACAGGGGAGGTGAGTAAAGGATCCTGCCCCTCCCTCCCCATCCAAAGACCTGGGCCTGGAGAGGAAGAAAAGGAATCAGGAAGGCCCAGTTCTACTGCTCATTCCATCCAGAGAGGCCCACAGGGGAGGTGAGTAAAGGATCCTGCCCCTCCCTCCCCATCCAAAGACCTGGGCCTGGAGAGGAAGAAAAGGAATCAGGAAGGCCCAGCTCTACTCCTCATTCCATCCAGAGAGGCCCACAGGGGAGGTGAGTAAAGGATCCAGCCCCTCCCTCCCCATCCAAAGACCTGGGCCTGGAGAGGAAGAAAAGGAATCAGGAAGGCCCAGCTCTACTCCTCATTCCATCCAGAGAGGCCCACAGGGGAGGTGAGTAAAGGATCCAGCCCCTCCCTCCCCATCCAAAGACCTGGGGCCAGAGAGAAGGACACCTCCGGAGACCCCCGACCACCCCCAGGAGATACCATCCACAACCACCATCACAGCGAGGCCCGAGCCGGCACCTTTGACCGACTCCATGCGGCTGAAGGGAGGCAAGAGCTGCTGCGTGCATGCAAAGGATAAGTAATCAAACTGAAATAATATAGTTGACTAAACATAGATGGCTTATGGCAACTGACATAGTGACTGTACAAGAAACTGACTTACATAGAGACCTGATATAGTGGACTTTTTCTTTCTTTCTTTCCCTTTCATTAATTAGTTCAACTTTTACTTTGATACTATGTGATAAACTGTGATATTGTGCATGATAATACTTTGTTTTAAAACTGTTTAAACTGTGATAACATGTGTGATGGGAAAAGACTGGCGTAGAGACCGGCAAGGCACGCCAAAAAGTTTGCCAAGAGAACCCTATGGACCAAAACAAAAGGCAAAACAAGGGGATGCTCAGCACAGCAGTTCTGAAAAGGGGGAGGGATATGAAAGGGAGAGGAGAAATACAGTGTTGCAGGGAACAATACTGCATAGGGACATGGAATGTGAGGTCTATGAATCAAGGAAAACTGGAAGTGGTAAAAAATGAGATGGAAAGAATAAGCATTGACATCTTGGGCATCAGTGAGCTAAAATGGACAGGGATGGGTGAATTCAGCTCTGGAAACCATCATATTTACTACTGTGGGCAAGAAAACCTTAGAAGAAATGGAGTAGCCATAATTGTCAATAAAAGAGTGAGAAAAGCAGTAATGGGATACAATCTCAAAAATGACAGAATGATGTCAGTCAGATTTCAAGGCAAACCTTTCAATGTCACTGTGATCCAAATATATGCACCAACCACTGGTGCAGATGAAGCCACAATGGACCAGTTCTATGAGGACTTACAACACCTCATAGAACAGACACCAAGAAATGATGTCCAAATTATATTAGGAGACTGGATTGCCAAAGTAGGAAATCAAAAAGTGGAGGGAATAACAGGCAAATTTGGTCTTGGAACACAGAATGAAGCAGGGCAAAGATTGATAGAGTTCTGCCAAGAGAACGCACTGGTCATAGCAAACACTCTCTTCCAGCAACACAAGAGGTGACTTTACACATGGACATCACCAGATGGCCAACACCGAAACCAGATTGACCTCCATACAGTCAGCAAAAACAAGACCTGGAGCAGACTGTGGCTCAGATCACAACCTACTGATCGCAAAATTCAGGTTTAGACTAAAGAAAATAGGGAAAACACGGAGACCAGAAAGATATCACCTAGACAGCATCCCTAAAGAATACACGGTGGAGGTGATGAACAGATTTAATGGCTTAGACTCTGTAGACAGAGTACCAGAAGAATTATGGACGGAGATGAGGGACATCATGCAGGAAGCAGCAAAGAAAACCATACCAAAAGAAAAGAAGAGTAAGAAAGCAAAGTGGTTGTCGGATGAGGCTCTTAAAATAGCAGAGGAAAGAAGGAACGCAAAAGTCAAAGGAGAAAGGAAAAACTACAATCATTTGAACACAGAATTTCAAAGAAAAGCAAGGAGAGATAAGGAAAACTACCTAAAAGAACAGAGAAATGGAGGAAAACAACAAAAGAGGCAGAACCAGAGATCTTTTCAAAAAAATTGGAGAAATCAAGGGAACATTTAAAGCAAAAATGACCATGATAAGGGACAAAGACGGAAAGGAGCTAGCTGATGCAGAAGAAATTAAGAAAAGATGGAAAGAGTACACAGAGGAACTTTACAAAAAGGACCTCAACACTCCTGATAATCACAATGATGAAGAAATTGAACTTGAGCCAGACATCCTGGAGAGCGAAGTCATAAAGGCCCTAAAGAGCACTGCAAACAACAAAGCTAGTGGAGATGATGGTATCCCAGTTGAATTTTTCAAAGCCCTAAAAGATGATGGAATCAAACTACTGCATCCAATATGTCAGCAGATTTGGAAAACAAAACAGTGGCCACAGGATTGGAAAAGATCAGTATACGTCCCAATCCCAAAAAAGGGCAATGCCAAAGAATGTTCAAATTATTGAACAATCGCGCTCATCCCACATGCCAGCAAGGTGATGCTCAAGATAATACAGGATAGACTTCAGCAGCATGTGGAGAGAGAATTACCAGAGGTGCAGGCTGGTTTCAGAAGAGGCAGGGGGACTAGAGACCACATCGCCAACATACGCTGGATCATGGAGAAAACAAAGGAATACCAGAAACAAGTTTACTTTTATTTTATTGACTACACTAAGGCATTTGACTGTGTGGACCACAACAAGATGTGGCAAGTAATTAAAGAGATGGGAATACCAGAGCACCTCATATGCCTCCTGAGAAATCTGTACATGAACCAAGAAGCAACAGTTAGGACAGAACATGGAATAACAGAGTGGTTTGGAATAGGAAAAGGAGTAAGACAAGGCTGCATTTTGTCACCATGCTTATTCAATCTATACACAGAGCACATAATGCGCAGTGCAGGGATGGAGGAATCACAATATGGGATTAAAATCGCTGGGAGAAACATCAATAATCTGAGATATGCAGACGATACCACCCTAATGGCAGAAAGTGAGGAAGACCTAAAGAATCTCTTGATTGGGCTGAAGGAGGAGAGTGCAAAAGCTGGCTTGAGACTCAATATCAAGAAAACCAAGATAAT
The DNA here is from genome assembly GCA_035047305.1 of Bradypodion pumilum. Classification (NCBI taxonomy): domain Eukaryota; kingdom Metazoa; phylum Chordata; class Lepidosauria; order Squamata; family Chamaeleonidae; genus Bradypodion; species Bradypodion pumilum. The sequence continues at coordinate 171,943,396 of JAWDJD010000001.1, read as the reverse complement.
GGCAACAGGCCCAATCAGTTCCTGGAAAATAGACGGGGAAGAAGTAGAAGCAGTGACAGATTTTACTTTCTTAGGATCAAAGATCACTGCAGATGGGGATTGTAGCCATGAAATAAAAAGGCGACTGATTCTTGGGAGACAAGCAATGAGAAACCTGGGGAACATAGTGAAAAGCAGAGACATCACATTGCAAACAAAAATTAGAATAGTCAAAGCAATGGTTTTCCCAGTAGTAATGTACGGATGTGAGAGCTGGACAATTAGGAAGGCTGAACGCAGAAGAATAGATGCCTTTGAAATGTGGTGTTGGAGGAGGGTTTTGAGAGTCCCCTGGACAGCGAGGAGAACAAATAGGTCAATCTTAGAAGAAATTAACCCTGACTGCTCATTGGAAGGTCAAATAGTAAAGATGAAGCTAAAATACTTTGGACATCAAATGAGAAGGGAGGATTCACTTGAGAAGGCATTGATGTTGGGAAAGGTGGAGGGCAAAAGAAGAAGGGGGAGGCCAAGGATGAGATGGCTAGATGGTATTGTAGACACAATGGGCACAGAGCTGGGAGGGTTGAGGGGGATGGTGGAGGACAGAGGCGCCTGGAGGAAAATGGTCCATGGGGTCGCAAAGGTTCGGAGTCGACTGTGCAACTGAACAACAACAACTATTATTATTATTATTATTATTATTATTATTATTATTATTATTATTATTATTATTATTATTATTATTATTATTATTATTATTATTGTTGTTGTTGTTGTTGTTGTTGTTGTTGTTGTTGTTGTTGTTGTTGTTGTTGTTGTTGTCGTCGTCGTCGTCGTCGTCGTCGTCGTCGTCGTCGTCGTCGTCGTCGTCGTCGTCTATATGTGCCAAAGAAAAAGGTTGAAAATCATAGGTCTTTACAGCCAATGCCTCAGATATTCCTAATCAAAGGATTGTTTCTAGAAGCAAGTGAAATGATTGCCCTTGATACTATTTACAGGCAGGTGATAGTAAAGGTAAAGGTCCCACTTGCTCTAAAGCCGGTCGTATATGACTCTAGGGCAGTATTGACAAACCTATGGCATGCGTGCCAGAAGTGGTACACAAACCCTTTCTGTAGGCACACACACCATCACAAGCAAGCCCTGTACTGCCAGCACCAATGGCAGTGCCACTTCTCCACCTATCCATCTCCCTCTGCCAATGGGGAGGCACCACACCAATGGGGAGGCACCGTGTGGGTGTTAGGGGATGCAAGTCATCGCCTTACACCCTAACTGGTTGCAAGGCATATTGTGTCTTTTTATGCCTTTAAGACCCTACTGCAGGAGCAGACAGGTGCTGGGACTTTTCTCTGATGTGCTCCATGGGCCAGTGTATTTAGGTCAGAGCAGGATTGCAGACTTCCAACTACAATGCTAAACTTGCTTGAGCTTCAATGCTCACCTTCCTCTGCTGACAGTCTGGATGAAAATTCCTGCATCTTCCAGAACATGCTACGAGGACTGAATAATAATAATGCAAGACTGTTATTTGTAGATTTTAATACTATTCTTCCGCATAGACTGGTGGCCAAATTATTACCGTAGATCTGGGGCTTCCGCCATGCTTATGCAGGTGGATACTAGATTTTCTATCAGATCGCTCCCAATGGGTCAGGATGGGCTCTCATGTCTCTGCGGATCTCAGTATAAGTACGGGGACGCCGCAGGGGTGTGTGCTGAGCCCGCTTCTGTACACGCTTTACACATATGATTGTGTTCCCAGTTACCCCAGCAATAAGATCATCAGGTTTGCTGACAACACACCGGTAGTGGGTCTGATTACTGCTGGGGAGGGGGAGTCGGCTTACAGGAAGGAGGTTGAGATGCTGACGGAGTGGTGTAGGGAAAACAATTTTTTCCTCAATGTAAAAAAGACAAAAGAGATCATCGTGGACTTTAGAAAATGCAAATTGAACATCTAGCCACTTATAACTGAAGGGAATTGTGTGGAACAGGTCTCGGTGTTTCGATTTCTGGGAATGGAACTGAGGGATGATCTAACATGGGGAGCAAACACCAAAGCTCTGATGAAGAGAGCACAGCAGAGGTTATACTTCTTGAGAATCCTCAGGAAGAACAATCTTTCACAGGACCTGCTGTTGGCATTCTACCACTGTACCATAGAGAGTGTGCTAACCTATGGTCTGTGTGTATGGTTTGGGAGTTGTACAGCTAGGGAAAGAACAATGCTGTCCAGGGTCATAAAGACTGCGGAGGGGATAATCGGGCGTACTCTTCCCACTCTAGATCAAATCTATGCCACCAAGTGTTATAAGAAAGCTGTAGAGATTGCGCAAGATAGTATGCACCCCGGAAATGATCTCTTTCAGCTTCTGCCTTCTAGAAGAAGGTATAGGGTCCTAAAGACCAGGACCAGCTGCTTGAGAAATAGTTTCTACCCAAAAGTGGTTCTGGCTTTGAATGCAGTGCAATGCAGTCTATGAGGGAGCTTCTGTATAGAGTTTTTAGAGTTTTAGAGCTTTTTAGAGTTTTAGAGCTTTTTAGGGGTTAAATGTGTATATGTGGGATGGGAGTATGTTGATAATTTTGTATAGTTGTATTTTGTTTAGGTTTTGTTGGGTTGATAAGTGTTTTTCCCCCAATTTTGTTGTTCTGTGCAGGACAATGACAATAAAGATCTATCTATCTATCTTTGCACTGATCCTGATGCTGGACAAAGAAGGACTACTTGGGTAAGCCTCCACTGGGAGGACAGAAGCTGTAGAACTCTTTGGCTTTGTCTGTAATTACAGCTTGCATTTACCCTGCTGGACTGGACCTTCCAATTGTCAAGCTCAGTATCTTAACCACTAAGCCACTGCAGCAGGTGATACTGCTGGCCAATTGTGATAGTGTACTATCTTACTATAGCCAGGCAATCAAGGCGGAATACCACATAGGAGGTGACAGCAGTCCTAGCAAACTGTTAAACTAAGGGTGTAACTAGATGATGAAGTTATCATGGGATGGATCCAGCTCAACAGGAGACTTGAAAGAACAGTCTGAGATTTAGGATAATCCTTGTTGGGGGTGATTTTTGTGTAGGAAGGCACCCTCCATATCAGACTGACATTACAGTATATAGCCTGTTTCTTCCTCTAAGCCTCCATAATGCCACCATCCTCTCCTGCCTCTCTGCAGGGAGGAAGGAAAAGCTGGAATTATTATTATTATTTTCATTTATTGGTCAGTGACATATCAATTGCATTGGCTTGTCATCAAAGTGCAACATCACTAGATTGTACAGAAAAAGAAAAGAGATCACTCTCCACTTACTCCTTTGTCTTATCTCTCCTTTTGTCTACTCCAACATGAAGAACTGAAGAAAGATGGATTTTATTTTTATTTTAAAAAAATATTTGGTAAGTGACATATCACTGCATCGGCTTGTCACTGAGGTAAAACAGCACTAGATTATAAATAAAACCTAAAAAGAAAAACATGAGATTTCCATCTGCCTTCTGTTCTGTCTCCTTCCCTCTCCGCCTGTTCTGCCTCTCCTCAGTGGGAAGTAAAGAAAGCTGGATTTTTATTTTTCTTGGTAAATGAGATATCACTGCAATGTCTTGCTACCAGATTGAAATAGTGGTGAATTGTAAAGGGGAGATGTTCCTCTTCCTCATCTCTTGTTACTCCTACCAGAAGCAGAAGAAAACTATCCCACACACACACACACAATTTATCTATCTTTGCACTTTATTGGTAAGTGACATATCACTTAATTAGCTTGCTGCCCAGTTAACATAGCACTGAATTGTTGGAAGAAACTGCTTTTGATGCCACTATGATTCAATATTAGTGATCAAATATTTCAGAAACTGCTCACAGGAAAAAGGAAGAAAGCTGCCTATCTTCAAATCAGACCAAAAAAGTTCACACCCTGAACTTTAGAGCCGTGCGTGCGCGCGTGCGTGCATGCGTGCGTGCGTGCGTGCGAGTGAGTGAGTTTGGTATATTGCACGGAAGACAAAGAAGGAGCCGCAGTAAGGGCTAAACACAGCTTTATTGCATGATGGTCAGGATGAACATGTGGTAATGGCGGAGGTACAGCTCCTTTTATACTGCAACAATACATTTGGAAAGGGTTACACGGTAGCGTATTGGCTGCTACTTGCGTGACGTCATTCTGAGTCACGCCCTTCTCCAGGTGTTCCTTGCGCGGGAAGGTTCCCGCGGCTGCCAGTGATTGGGGGAATTTGAACCATGTGAGCTGAACGCTCGCAGCTGCCCTCTATGGGTAGCTAGCTCGCGTTCCTTTAACAGCTGAATTACATTGTGATCATTGTCAGGTTACATTCAGACATTCTTAAAGTGATACAGTTACATACACAACACTCCTCCCCCCTAGGAAGGGACAAAGTCCCTCAACCATTGTGGCTTCCTGCATGTGCGCTTGGGGCGTACAACTGCTTGGCTGAGCTCAGGGGAACTAGGGGCTCCGAGTTCCGCAGACTCTCGTCCTGCAACGGAAAGGAGGAACTCATTAGTCGTCAGGCGGGGACTCTGTGGCAACCTTGCATTTGGAGAGGGAAACGGAATATGTAACTGGGATGTGAATCCCTGCCTATCGCTCGAGGCACCTGGCGACCCCCCCAGCACAAATCTTGGGAGACGATGAGGAGACCCTTGTTGTCTCACCCCAGTTTCTTGTGCCTGCAACTGGCATACTTGTGCTACCCCCTGCTGCCTGATTCGGTGGACTTGGGAATGGGGTGAACGTACTTCCCCCTGCTGCCTGGGTTGGGGGTCTTGGTGATGGGGTAAACTCTAGAACAAAAGGACTGGGAGGACTGGAAATACCAGGGGCTGAACTAAAACCCCTCTTCTCGCTCGGATGGGTGGGGGACCACTCCGCAACACCCCCCTGTTATGGCAACATAAAATCAAACTCATCAGGTGGCTCCTCATTCCCCTCTTCCCAACTATCCTCCTCCCCATGTGAGGATCGAGGGTATGCATTTGTATTTGGGAGAATCCCCGTGTCTCCCCCTTGGGCTAAACGGGTGGGGGAGAACCCTAACTCTGACTCTCTGTCACTGGTAACTCACCGTCTGAGTTGGTCAGCGTGCCTTCTCCACAACAGACCTGTACTGGTTTCAACCCTGTATGACACTGGCCCCGTTTGTTCAATCACCACTCCTGGAACCCACATTGGTCCTGAGGTTGCGTAATTCCTGCAGTGAACCGGGTCCCCTACCGCAAAACTTTTGGAGCTCTCTATCTCTCTATTTCTCCCCTCATCCTCCACCCTGATCGAATCCAACCGATCAAAAAGCATTACCGGCTTCCTCCGCATGAGGAGCTCAACCGGCGAAATTCCTGAAGCTAGGGGAGTTGCCCAATAACAAATGAGGAATTGACACCGTTGGAGGTTCAATTCACCAGGACCCATGTGCCGCAGTGCGTCTTTCGTAGTGCGCACTTGGCGCTCTACCTGACCGTTTGTGGCGGGGTGAAACGGGGCAGAGGTAATGTGCCGGATGGCATTCCTCTCGATGAATGTCTTGAATTCCACAGACGTAAAAGTACTGGCGTTATCGCTCACAAGGATGTCCGGCAGGCCGAAGCAACTGAACACCTTGCGCAATTGTTTAATGGTTGCGGCAGATGAGGTGTTGGACATGGGAATGACTTCTAGCCATTTGGAATACGAATCTACTATCAGCAGAAATATGGAACCCTGAAAGGGGCCAGCGAAGTCGATGTGTACCCGGGACCATGGCCCGTGGGCCGTGTCCCATTCCCTGTAGGACTCCTTGGGCTGAGAGCTCTGGCAGCTCTCGCACATGCCCACCAAGTGCTCTATATCTGCGTCTATCTGGGGCCACCAGAAATAGCTCCTGGCCAAGGCTTTGGAGCGCACTATTCCCGGGTGGCTGGTATTCAGTAGCCTGAGCACCTTTGCCCGCAGCTTCTCTGGGATGACCACCCATTGGCCCAAGAGGAGGCAGCCCCTCTCAGTGGAAAGCTCTACCTTACGCCTAAAGAACGGTTTGAATTCCTTCTGGGGGGGGGGTTGTGGGCCACCCTTTTCTAACCCAGGAACTGACTTGGGACAGGGCTTTGTCAGCTGCCGTGGTTTTGGCGAGGTCTGCTGGAACAATGGGGGTGAGTCGAGAGACTCGATCAGCAGGACCTAGTGGTCCTGCTCCACCTTGCATTTGGGGTCTCCTAATTGGGGAAGAGGAGATCGCGACAGCGCATCGGCATGTGAGATCTCCTTTCCTGGGTGGTGAACCAGTTCAAACTGGTAGGCGTTGAGGAAAATCGCCCACCGCAGCATTCTGGGGGACAGGATATGCGGTAAAAAACCCCAAAAGGGGTTTGTGATCAGTCACAATTGTGAATTGGCGGCCATACAGGAAATCGTGGAACTTCTTTGTTCCTGTGATTATGGCAAGAGCCTCTATCATTTGCGCGTAATTGCGCTCCGCCTTTGAGAGTGACCTGGAATAGAAGGCAACCAGGGATTCCCGCCCGTTCTCTAACACATGGTACAGTACCGCCCCCACCCCCCCACTGGTGATGCATCACAGACCATAACTACCGGTTTCCTCGGGTCAAAATGGGTCAGGACGGCGTCTGAGGACAAGAGCGCCTTGAGCTCTTTGAACACTTTCTCCTGCCTATCTCCCCAATGCCAAACCGCGTCTTTCTTAAGTAGCCCATGCAGTGGCTCCGCAACGGATGCCTTCCTTGGCAAGAAGGAATGGTAAAAATTCAGGAGCCCTAGAAATGACTGCAGCTCCGGTTTCGCGGTGGGGCGAGGGGCGTTTTGCACAGCCGCAACCTTCGACTCGGATGGCTTGATGCCCTCCGGGGTTATTTTGAACCCGAGAAACTCAACCTCCCTCGCAAAAAACACACATTTGTCCCTTCTCAACCTCAGTCTCGCTTTCTCGAATACAGTTAGGACATTGTCTAGTCTTTTCTCTAGTTCCGATTCGCTCCCCGCTGTTATCAAAACATCGTCAAAATATGGGAGCATGCCTGGAAGCCCCTTTAAAAGGCGTTCCACGAGGGACTGGAAGATCCCGGGGGCCGAATTTATGCCGAACTGTAGGCGCGTTACCTTGAATGCCCCCTTATGCGTGACGATGGTTTGTGCAGCAGCAGCAGCAGCTGGGGTTACCGTGAGCTGCTGGTATGCCTGTGCCAGGTCTAGCTTTGTGAAACACTTCCCCCCGTATAAAGTGGTCAGTAAGTGGCTAACTACCGGCACCGGATATGCATTTGGCCGAATGGCCTTGTTGATTGTACATTTGTAGTCAGCGCAAATCCTAACCTCCCCATTGGATTTTAAAGCTGTAACAATCGGAGTTTCCCACTCCGCGGAATCAACTGGAACCAAAATCCCCTGCCCCACCAATTTGTCCAATTCCGCCTGAATCTTGTCCTTGAGGGCGAAGGGTACTCTTCTTGGCTTGAGACGTATGGGCCAGATTTCTGGGTCCAACTCAAAAGAGACCGGGGGGGCCCTGTAAGTCCCAAGCTCCTTCTTGAAAACTGCAGGGTGTGCATCGCACACATCCCAAATTGGGTCAGTCTCTGTGGCATTTATGCCAGACAGTTCAATTCCCAGGGGAGCAAACCACTGGGTTCCCAAAAGGCAACAGATCCCCTCCTTTAGAACTACTAGGGGCAGTTTTTCCGTGAACCTTTTGAACTTCACCGTGAAGTTTCCCACCCCCAACACCGGGATCCCATAACCCTGCATGCCCCGTAAGTTCGATTTCATGGCCCGCAACTTGGGGCGCGCATTTGGGGAAATGCGCAGGAACTCTTTCTGGGACAGGATGGAGTAGAATGATCCTGAGTCTATTTCCATCCTAACCAGGACCCCTTGTAACAGTACCTCTATGAAGAAACGCCGATGCTCCAGGCCCACGCGGTTCACGGCCGCCACGTCGTCGTTGGCTGAGACCTTTCCAATGCCAGCCGCCTTGCGTTGGGGTGCTTGAGGGTGTTTCGACGAGCCCCTGTCCTCCGTTCACCCGCGCCTGCAGACCCTGGTAATGTGGCCTTTCCACCCGCAGTTGTGGCACTCGGCCTTCTGGAATGGGCACCTCATTCGGTCGTGAGATCCCCCGCAGCCATCGCAATGGTGGTTTCCCCTCTCGTTGGCTCGGCGCTTTTCTCCGTGCCTCTTGACTCTCTGCACGTCGTCGTCCTTGCTGGAGCAGGAGTCCGCAGTCGTGGACGACTCCTTGGAGGTTGCTGGGGTGCTTGTGGGCGGCCGGAGGGCCCGCCAAGCCGCTTGTGCTGAAGTCCGCCTGGCCGTTTGCATGGGTCACTTGGCCCTCTCAGGTGCTGCCCCTAGGACTTGAAGACTTTGACCCCGCTCCTCACTGCCTCGGCCACTTGGGCCTCTCGCAGTACCTCATTGAACGTGAGGCAATGGTCGCGGGTCATCAACTTTCTCTGGACCTCCTAGTCCCTTAGGCCACACAGCATGCGGTCTCGAAGGGCTATGTCCAGGTCCTCCCATTGGCAGTGGACGGCCGCCAGCTTGAGGGCCGCCGCATAGGCGGACACGGATTCTCCCGGGTGCTGGTCCCGCCTGTGGAACGTGACCCGGGCCGGAAAGATGGAGACAGGCGGCTGGAAGTGTTCCCTCAGCGTTGTGAGGATGCGGTCAATGGGTACCATGTCGACCTTCTGGGGAGCAAGCAGGTTCATCAGGATGTGCAGCGTGGCCGGCCCCACCTGGGCTAGGAAGTGCGACCGCACCTTCCCTTCGTCGTCGATGCCTGCAGCATCCATCACGTGCCGAAACTGGCACTCGTACAGCTCCCATTGATCAGGATCGTTGATGTCGAATTGGTGGGGCTTGATCTTGGGATACGGCATTGATCCCACCTTCGTCGCCAATTTGGTGTCTTGCACGGAAGACAAAGAAGGAGCCACAGTAAGGGCTAAAACACAGCTTTATTGCATGATGGTCAGGATGAACATCTGGTAATGGCGGAGGTACAGCTCCTTTTATACTGCAACAATACATTTGAAAAGGGTTACACGGTAGCATATTGGCTGCTACCAGCGTGACGTCATTCTGAGTCACGCCCTTCTTCTCCAGGTGTTCCTTGTGCGGGAAGGTTCCCGCGGCTGCCAGTGATTGGGGGAATTTGAACCATGTGAGCTGAACGCTCGCAGCTGCCCTCTATGGGTAGCTAGCTCGTGTTCCTTTAACAGCTGAGTTACATTGTGATCATTGTCAGGTTACATTCAGACATTCTTAAAGTGATACAGTTACATACACAACAGTGAGAGAGAGAGAGAGAGAGAGAAACCTATGTTCAGCACAGCTGGCATTTATTGCAATCCTGAGTGAAGCTGCTCACCATCTCGGCTCCCTCTCCCGGCCCGGCCGGTTGGGGGAGGTGGGAGCAGCCCAGCTGTGCCTCATTATTATTATTGTTATTATTATTATTATTATTATTATTATTATTATTATTATTATTATTATTATTATTATTATTATTATTATTATTATTATTATTATTATTATTATTATTTAGACTTGTATGCTGCCCCACTCACAGAGCGACTCTGGGTGGCTATACAGTTACAATTACAAAATTTACATTAGCATAATACAAAACATTTCAACATTATCATCACAAATCATCACAAATCACAGGATCAAAAAACAGCATTACAAAAAAAAAATCTCGTTTGCAAAATCCCACAGCACTCATATAAGTCCCACAGCAGGTCCGACAGCAACAAAACAAAAGTCAAAAAGTCACCACTCTTGTCTGCCTCTTGGCCGGTGGGAAGGGTTGGGGGGGCAGTGGTGCAGCGGGCATTTTCAGCCTCCTGTGGCCACTAGGGCTCTTTACCCTGGTTGGTGAGAAGGGGGGCGCAGTGGGCATTTTCAGCCTCCCGTGGCCACAGGGGGGCCCTTTATCCTCCTGGTCAGTGGGAAGGGCCAGGGGGCGTGTGGCGTCTCTAAAGCTCATTAAGGACAATGCATCTCTAAATCTCATTAAGTGGTAACTTAATTGATCAGTAGCATATGGCAGCTTACCTAGCATGAGAAGGAATGCATTTGCATTTCATGGACAAACTCCTACAGTCCAGAGGTTGGGCAGACTCCCCATGCTGCTTTTTACTTTCAGTATGGGAAGAAGTGAGCCTGCTAGGGAGAAGGCACTGCAATTCCTTATCCTTTAAAAACAAAGGTTCTGTTCCTTCAAGTGAAAATAAATAGGAATTGTTTCATGGCAACTGCACTGTCCCAAAGACATAAGATTGTGACATATACACGTTCAGCAGCCGCCTGTGAGGAGCCTTCATTTCCTGGTCTCCAGAAGCGACTTCCAGTGTTGTCCACTTAGGATTTAAAGTTACGTAAAAAAGATCTCCCTTACATATTTCAAAGCATCGTCGGCTTATTCTCAATGGGACTGTGAAAAGCCGCTGCTGCTGAGACACAGGAGCTGCTCAGCATCTCAGCTCCCTCCCCCAGCCCTGAGCCGCTGGGATACTTTTGTCTCAGCTGGGTTGGGGCTGTTTTCCCCCCTGGCTCATTTATTGACTTTCGAGCCATGGGGCTCCGTTCGTGGATGTTCCAAGTCATGGGGCTCCGTCTGTGGACGTTATGAGCCTTGGGACTCCGTTCGGGGACGTTTGGTTGCCAATGGTAGTGCATATTTAATTTTGTTAGATAATATGTGTTAGTTTTATAAATTTTGTAAGCTATGAACTTTGTATATTTGTATTTTAACTGTATTATGCCTGTGTTGTATGCCGCCTCGAGTCGCACGTTGTGTCGAGTGAGGCGGGATAAAATTATTATTATTATTATTATTATTATTATTATTATTATTATTATTATTATTATTATTATTATTATTATTATTATTATTATTATTATTATTAATAATAATAATAATAATAATAATAATAATAATAATAATAATAATAATAATAATAATAATAATAATAATAATAATAATAATAATAATAATAACCAGACAGTCCTTTCCAATTATGCCAAAACTAATCTGAATATTAAAATGCAAGTCTTTCCATTTTTGCAATACTGCCAGGCAACATCAGTTTGTCTATTTCTTCAAGCTTCATTATTCAACACTGCATCTATGTTCCATGAGCACAAAAGCAGAATTTATGGAGGAACTGATTTACCAAACCCCCATTGATTCAATGAGCCTTCTCTGGTGTGATTTATGGGATACACAGAAAGAGCCTCCTCAAAGACTGTGGTATTTTTGAACCACAATCGAGTGTACCCTGGTAATGTCAATCTTCTGTTGCCAGCTAATCTTTCTCACCAAACGGTGGCTTCATTTTGGCAATTTTACATCTGGCCTAGACATGGAAGAAGAAGTGTCGTTTACTATCCTAAGCAACAGCAAACTGCTGTTTCTTGTTAGTTTGTCATTTGAAGAGACAAAACCTTGCTAATTGATAATGTTTTTTATTGCTGCCCAATTTAATTCTCTTTTGTTAACTTCCACAATATTTGAATGTTTTATTTCTGGTTTTATATTTTCAAACATGTGTTGATCCTTGTTTTTCTCACAGCCTTTATTTGAATCGTGTGCAGTTGCAGCAGCAGAATTTCCTTCTTTTTTTCCTTTGTGCATATCAGCTGCAAGATGTTATTTTGTTTCTAACCCAATTGTTTCATTAGCAAAATTATTTGTATTTATAATTTGTTCTTCTCCAACAATGTTCTCCATTGTTTTCTTTTGACCTAGGAGTCTCATCTTCCCTTGCTGTCCCTTTTTGGAGTTTTGAGGCTATAAAATATTCAGAAGTTGTCATTGCCTGCTTTAATGCACTGTTAACAAAAGTTAGTTTAAGTGTCTCATATATATTAACTGATCAAATAAGAAATGACCACAACAATTAAATGACTAACAGACAGAAAAACAAAGTACAAAATAGCAATTTTGTTAGCAGCTTGGGAAATAAAAGAGAAGAAATTTTATAAATAATGGAAAGAAGAGGGATTAAGTTAATAGGTCTAGTTCAGTGTTTCCCAACCTTTGGTTTTTGGACTTCAATTCCCAAAAGCACTGATCAGTCAATGTATTGATTTAGGGAATTGAAGTCAAAAAACCAAACATTTGAAAACACTAGTCTAACTGATATAAGATATAAAGGACATGGGAGTAAGAAAATTCATAAAGGATACAGTACTTGTTGATTTACTCAGGAGGGATCATAGGATAGAATGGAGTGGGCTTCTTGGTACATCCAGACATATCAAAATGCATATTAGACATTAACAACTATTTGGACATAATAATACTGAAAATCAAGAGAGCAAATTGAAACGTTCAATTATATGCTCCATGTAATGATAGCTATACAGTAGAACAAAAGGATGCATTTTTCAATGAACTATTTGAGTAGACAGAGGAAGTGGAAGCTAATAGTACATAGTATGTAATGGGAGATTTTAACAGTAGGGTGGGTACTAATAGAAGAGAACATAAATAGGTATTGGCCCACATGCTGCTGAGAATAGTGAAAGGAACAAGAATGGACTAAGGATTCTAGATTTATGCAACCAACACAAGTTTTACTAATACTTATTTTGAACATTGAGATTCACATTGTTATACATTATATCTGGCAGTAGTACTAGTAATCAAGTAATATTAAAAAGAAGAGTTTGAGTTAAGGGTAACAATAGTTACTGTGTCATATTTAAGTGAATTTATTTTTAAGGGTGGCATTAATGCATTTGAAATATAATGATAGATGAAAAATGTATTAGGATAGGTTGTATCTTTCTTTGTTTATTGACTGTTTTCTTTTGTTTATTTAGTATTTTAGTGTATTTTTTATTATTAGTATTTTTATTATGTATTATTGTGTATTTGTATTTGTTGAAAAAATCTAATAAAAATTACTAAAAAAAAAAGCATTATATCTGGGGTGCCCAAACTATGGCCTGTAGGCTGGATCCAGTGCCAATTAAGCTACCCTCATTGCTCCTGGAAGTGGAAGTAAAATGTGCGTGTGTGTGGGCAGAACACACACTCACATGTGCAGAATGCTGCTGCAAATGGCCTGTGGCTGTCATAAATGCATTTATGACAGCTGTGGGTCATTTATGGCAGCATTCTGCACATGCACAGGTGCATTCTGTGCACACGCATGCACATTTTACTTCCGCTTCCCAATGGGAGGAACCACGTGACCAGCACACTTGACCACATGAGCAGCCCACGGCCTGAAAAGTTTGGGCACCCCTGCATTATATAAATGGAATTATATCACCACTAAAAGTCAGATTGATTACATATTTACAAGAGTTAAGAATATTTAGAATACTCAATGCAAAAGCAATCCCCAATGGACTGTTTGACACCGATCATAAAATTGTGGAGTTAACAGCAAGAAATGATAAATCCAATATTAAAAGAGGAAATTGAAATATAAACCAAAAATTAATTATGATAGCAAATCTCAAACAAGGAGAAATAGTAGAAGAGTTACAATGAAAGGTGGAGACAGCATTTAATCAACTGCCACCAGAGGTGGAGAACATGAAGGCTGAATGGAAGGGGTACAGAACTACCCTGCTTGGCATTGCAGAAGAACTATGTGGGAAATGGGAAAGTAGTAGGAGATGGTGTAGGACCAAACAAACTGAATGGTGGTGTGAAGAGGTTAAAGAAGCAGTAAAGCTGGAAAAAAAGAGTTATATAAATGTTGGATAAAATCAAGGGGAGAAAACTATATAAAGTATAGATTGCAAAATAGAGATACCAACAGGGTAATCAAAACAGCAAAAACAGAATCTTGTGAATGATTTGGAAAATCATTAGAAGATAACTGGAGAATAGCTCCACAATTTTTTTTCAAGATAGTTAAAAGTATACGGAAAAGGGAGGAGAATTATAACCTCACTGAAATAGTTAATGAAAAGACTGGAATACCATTAATAGATCCCTCAAAAGTTATAGAAAGGTGAAGAGAGCACTTTAAAGAAGTCCTCAACCCTGGAAAGTATCACAATGAAATGACACAAAAGTAAACAACAGTAGCACCAGAAACCTTAATTGAAGTAATCAAAGTTGTTAAACAATCACCTGAACACAAATCACTAGAAATAGATGGATTACCAACATAAATAATCCAAGCAGCAGGGGAAAGCAGCATTAGATGGCTACACAGAATCTTCAACGTAGTATGGACACAACTAACTGTACCCACTGACTAACAACAAGCAATAATATACCACTGTGAAAAAAGAAAAGGAGTAATTGAGAATGCACACAATAATGAAGCCATGTAGGGAAAATATATGTCAAGATAATAGAAATGAGGATGAGACCAGTTATAGAACCAAAACTAGCAGAAGAAGAGATGGGCTTCACTAAGAACAGACACTGTATAGATGCAATTTTTACACTTAAACAACTAATGAAGAAAAATCTAGAATTCAATAAGAATTTCTTTGTCACATTTGTAGACCAAGAGAAGGCATTTGATAGAGTTGACAGGAAATTGCTATGGCAAATGTTGACGCAATATGGAGTAAGTGAACATTTTATTAGAGTATATAAAAACTTGTATAGTGACTGCAAAAGTATAGTTAGAACAAATCAAGGAATAATAACATATGGTGCAGTAACATAAACAAAATATTGGGACAGATAGCTCTACTCTCATAACATAGTGTAAGGCAATACCGACCAGCACAAAACATATTCATACCAGTGCCAGACATGGACACTTACAACAAAATAGAAATTAAAGTTGGTCACCACAGAAATGAGATGTCTGAGGAAGGCTGCTGGAATGACTAGAAGGGACAAAATCAGGAATGTGGTTATAAGGGGGGAGGGACTAGAATAGAACCAATTTTAATCTATATACAGAGACAACAAATAAAGTGGTCTGCTCATTTGGAGATGATGTCTTGGGATTCAATACCATATAAGGCTGGGGTTGGGAACCTGTGGCCTTGAGAGTAGCCTGGGCTTCTAGAAACTGAAGCCCAAGTACACCTGGAGGCTCAAGGTTGAGAAACCCTGGCCTAGAGTAAACAAGCTAGTCCTCCAGGTAGAAAGAGGAAATTTCCTCATTCTCTCTCTCTTTTTTCCCCTTTCTTTTCCATTTTTGGCTCAAAAATAAAGTCTTTGATTGTGGCAGAGAATGAATGAATGTGGAGGGGCCCAGGTCATCCTGCCTCTTGAGCAAAAGGTGAGGGAGAAGGCACTTGAAAGTAACAAGGCCATTCTTTTGCATCTGGCCTTCCAACTTTCAGCAAAGTCTCTAAAAGTTTTAAAAATGCAATAATTAACCCAGAAAGAGCTTCCTCAAAGATTGTGGAACTGTATTTTTGAACCACAGTCAGGCATACCCTGGTAATAGCAACCTTGTGTTTCCAACTAATCTTTCTCACACTAGATCAGGCAAAAGGAACTGCAGAATGAACTCACCAAAAGGTGGCTTCATTTTGGCAGTTTCACGTCTGGCCTAGAAACAGAAGAAGTAACCCTAACACAGGAATTTAAATAAAGAGAACATTGGGAGGCTGGGTTTGTGTTGGTGTATGTGTGATAATATTCAAAAATAAAATGTGACACCAAGTAAATGATTGGTATATAATGAAAGCTGGCAGTCTATTTTTGAAGCCATTGGTATCTCTCCTTCACAGCCTTACCTGCCTGTATTTCTACACAGCAAAGATTCATAATGCAAAATGTTGTGCTTATCCTTATTGTTCATAAAGATTGGATTTTGTTATTCCCCTGTGTTGTTTTATTTGTCTCATTTCCCTATGTTTTACATATAAATGCACACCGAAGAGACCTTTTTGAATAATTCGCCACAATTATTTTAGAAGCCAGAATCCCTTTTGCTGTGTTGATTTGTGCTCCTGAGAACTATGATAAATATGTTTAATATGCCTTAATGGGTTACTGTTGGGAGAAATGTTTCTGCTTGCCATTACAGAGGCTTCAGTATATTCAGTTACAGAGCAGACAATTATACACAATAATAGGGGTGTTACTTAGAAATCAGCTTTAGAACAACAGATGTTTGGGATGCACTGCAATTCAGTTTTTTGACCAACACAACAGGAGAAGACAACGAAGAAAATTTAGATAGGTGAGCTACTGTAGATGTGATTGTGCGTGTAATATTTCCATCATGGTTTAATATTCATTTCTGCTATTTAGATGCATTGATTAGCCTCTGGGTTATTTTTCAGTTTGATTACTGTTGGACAACAACATTCCTTCTTCATATATCTAACTAGGATCAATATAACTTTGTAGTTAGAACTTCATCTTGGCGCAGTTATAGTTCAATCAGAAGTAATCTGTGGTCCCTCAATGACAGTTATAAAGAAAACACACCCATTTACGTGTTACTTCGGCTTGCAGCCATTTATAACTGGGTGGAAAATTAACTTCTTAGCATCGTGTGTGAAAAAGTGACACATTAATCTTACATACACTGAACACTTTAATGAAGACTCAATGTGTTCCTTATCCTCAGTGAAGAGTGTCTTGACACTTTTGACCAAATCTTGTCTCAAAATAATTCATCAACCACTGTGGGGATTGTTTATCTTCTTCTTGTTCTGCCATATCTGGATCCAAATATTGGCAATCCTCATGGCAATCAGCCATGAAGACTGTCCTGAGAATATAATGCAGTGGCCTTTCATCTGCCTTCTGCATCACAGCATGACACCCGAAAGTGGCTTCATTTTGGCAGTTTAAAATTTCACTTGGACATGAAAGAAGAACTCTGTAAGCCCTGCATCCTCCATACCACTCTGCAGAAACAAGAACAAAAACCCACAGGGAGTGTTCATTACCTCTTGGATAAAAGTGTTATCAAAGTAGCCATAGCTAATCACCTACAGATGGATTCTGAAATTAGTCAGATGACTGGTAAGATCAGGCTGAAGACCACATTCATCCACACAGTAAAGGCTGTTTGCCCCCCACCCCCCAAAAAGGAAGCCAGATCTAAACCAAATATTACCCAGGCTGTCTTGTATTTCACTCTTGTTTTAAGAATTAGTCTCAGAGAATATCTAGTGGAAGAAAGCCATGATTCTACAAAAATGAGAGGAGATTGTTGAGCCTAGTCTGAAACTCCTGTATGACACTGAACATTTAACTAGCCTTTACAACTCCATTGATTGTTTGTTTGAAATAGCTAAAATTCCTAATATGAACAGACAGCTTCTTAGAACATTTGCAGATCTGAAATGTGTTTTTATCTGAAATAGTGTTTTTTTTAAAGGTAAAAGAACACTGAATTCATTACAAATATACTAATTTTTCATCAAGGTGTTGCTTAGGGCTACATTTTGACAAATTAAGTCACTGTATCTACTCATACGAAAGAAGACTTCCCTTCACAAAAATTGAACTAATGTGAGGCAAAACATTAATTTTCATTTAATAGGAGCTGAATCTCTATAAACGAGTCATAAGGAGCAGAAAAGCCAGTGTTATGTCAAGTTTCAGTCTTTTTATATCCAAAAATGTGATGCAGTGGATTTCTTGCAAAAAGGCAAAGCAGGATTTAATTATCTTCATAGGCATATTTCCAATTAATTTTGTCTCTTGGATGAATTCTTCTTTTTTAGTTTAAATAATAGCAGTAGAGTGATAAATTATCGCCAGGTGAAGACACTTGCAACGCCTGTGTAGCAATGGGGCTAAGTCTGGAAGCATATTCACCACATTTACTGCAAGGGTGGCACCTTCTCTGTCTCTGTGGTTGATATCTTAATAAACCAGTGGTACTACATGCAAGAAGGATCTTGTACTTGTCGTAGATTTCAAGCTTAATATAACTCATCAATACAATATGGCTGTTGAAATAGATAGATAGATAAATCTTTATTGTCATTGTCCTGCACAGAACAATGAGATTGGGGGGAAAAACACTTATCAACCCAACAAAACCTAAACAAAATCCAACTATACAAAATTATCAACATACTCCCACCCCACATATACACATTTAACCCCTAAAATGCTCTGAAACTCTAAAAACTAGAAAAAGGCAAATGCTAATGTAAACTACTTTAAGAGTCTTCTCCGAATCTTGTGACATAATAGTTCCCCTCTATTTGGTGCTGGGCAGGACTCAGCTTGATACAGTGCACAACATTTTTAAAAAAGATGCAGACAAACTGGGACCACTCCAGTGGAGGGCAACAAGGATGATCAGGGGATTAGAAACTAAGCCCATATTTAGCAGTGAGAAAAAAAGGCTGAGGGGAGATAATGGTAGCACTCTTCAAATACTTGAAAGATTGTCAAACAGATAATCAGGACCTGCTCTTAGTTACTCTAGACTTCAGGTAATGTAATAATGAGCTTAAATTACAGGAAGCCAGATTTTGCTTGAATATCAGTAACACACACACACACACACACACACACACACACACACACAGGAGGGCCAAATCAGCAAAGTAGAGTAGAAACTAGTTGTCAATGTTTGAAGGGAGAAGGTCAGGAGGACTAAAGACCAGAATGAACTTAGACTTTGAAGAGAAGTTACAAATAACAAAGAGGGTATTTTCTGCTATCTTCCAAGTAGGAAGAAGGTAGTGGTAGATCTAATGTGTGGAAAGGATGGAAAAAATATTCATGAATGACAGCGAAAAGGTGGAACTGTTTAACAGATAATTTGCCTCATTTTATTGAAAAGGAATGGAGGGCTCAGCTACAAAAACACAATCAGTGATATATTGAAGGGACTGCAGGCCAAGGTAATTAAAGAGGTGGTGTGGCTGAACTTAGCTAATTAAAATGAATTCATGTCACCAAAGCCAGGTGAACAGCATTTAGCATACTTAAAAGAACTTGTAATCTGAAAGCCTTTGAGAGTTCTTAGAGAATAGAGGAGATTCCTGTTGACTGGAGGCAGGCAAACTTTGCCCCCATCTTCAAAAGGGGGATGGAGAGAATAACTGGTCAATATCTGATCCAGTCTGTTTCATGCTGGTTCTGGAAAACATCCCAGATCAGTGTTTCCCAACCTTTGGTTTTTGGACTTCAACTCCCAGAAGCCTGAGTCAATTCCCCAAAGCACTGATCAGCCGATGTACTAACTTACGCTTCTGGGACTTGAAGCACCCCTCCCCCCAATCAGTGGGGCATGGGCCCCATGCTGGGATCATGACATAGTAAATCTTTAAGCTGTTTGAAAAGAGCAAAGAGATTGCCCTGATCTCAAAAAGGTTTTCAGCTGCATGTGTTGGAATTTCAGGTGGGGTTCTGAAAATAATATTCTTATATCAAAAAATAACTCCTGTTAAAGAATTAATTCTTTAGGATTCAAAATCAAGAACTGGGAATTCACATTTTGTGATTTACTACTCACAGTATTTTACTTTTAATATCACTGTAATGTTCTTTTACACTTTCCTATCTAGTATCTTTTTTCCTTTTACCTCAGGCTTATTGCTCCTTTTAAAGTATGTTACTGATCAAATTGCTGTCGGCAATGTTATTTGTTTCAAAGCATCTTTCTTTCTATTTTAACCTTTAAGTATTTAAATGGTCATGACCTACTCATCAATTGATAGACTGGACAGTTGTGAATGCTTGAGTTGTGCTCCTTGGGAAAAAATTACATTATTTTCAAAAGGCTAAGTCTCAAATATTGCTGGATTCACCTTTAGGAAGGAAAAATAATATATTAATCATGACACTTTCAGCCTTTAAAAACACAAAAAGACATCTTATATGTGTCTTGGTGGTATTTTACTTCCTCCATCTGCAAAGTGCAAGGCACAATCTCTCTTGCGGAATGCAAAAAACAAAGGTTATATCTTTGCTCTTTTCCCTCCCTCAAAAAATTTTTTCTGTCTTCTCTGGCTACTGCAGTGCATAGGAAAGTACCCTGTCACCAGGCCAGATTATGTAGACCAGGGATTCCCAACCTTTTCAAGCCAGGGGACAGGTCACACTCTCTTAGTCAGCTTGGAGGGCCGGATGGCCTTTTTGCCCTGCCTTCATGATGGAGTGGCCATTTTGTCCCAACAGCTTCAAAGGGCCATTTTGTTTCTTGAATGCCCTTGGAGTGGTGGGTAAAGGTAAAGGTTTCCCTTGCTCGAAAGACAGTCGTATCTGACTCTAGGGTTCAGTGCTCATCTCTGTTTCAAAGCCGAAGAGCCAGCACTGTCTGCTTCTGCAGACGTGTCCATGGTCATGTGGCAGGCATGACTAGACACCAGAGCACACGGAATGCTGTTACCTTCTCACTGAAGTGGTCCCTATTTATCTATTTGCAATTTCTTGCTTTCAAACTGCTGGGTTGGCAGAAGCTAGTGACAGTCTAGTGTTAATTAATATATTTTATGTGTGTTAACATATTCCTTTACAAAGCAATGCATACAAAAGCATAAGCAGAACCATCTTGGGAATAAGAAGGCCTCTCTAGTTGAAAGTTGTTTACTGCTAAGCTTGTGAGGAACACACCCAAAAGGGTCTTATCTGAAATAAGCAGACATGTTTGCCACTGCTGTATATGTTAGGATGTACAGTACGTCATTGCATATGTAAGTTAGAATGTATGTGACAAACATGAACATGAACATCAAGATAAAGGTGAAAATACCTAACACCCTGGGTGACCATCTGGACTGAAGAACACGTGTGCAGGCTTCGTGAAAAGTATAAAAAGCTGGCTGTTTCTTTGAAGGGGGTCCTAGGATCCAATGGAACCAAGACCATGCATATATGCATTATTACGATGTACCATGATCATGTGTAATTGTATTTTGTTGTTCTTTGACAGAATAACTTAGATAAAGTTCTCTTTTTCCATTTCAAAACCTCTCTGGCTGATTTATTATTATAAAAACTGTTTACTTCTTGGAGAGTGTGAGTGACACTAGTACAAAGATGGGAGCTCATTTCATCCTGCAGTACTCCGGAGTCGAACTGCTGACCTCCCACCTTCCAGTCAGTGTCTTAGCCACTTGAGCCACTGCAGTCACATGAAATGGTGCTGCAGGCCTTAGGTTGGGAACCCCTGCTGTAGACCATCTAACTTAGCATTGTTTATTGGCAAGCAATCATTCTCTGGAGTCCCAGGCAGAGTATCTTTCTAAATCATCTGGTACCCAATCCTTTTAACTGGAAATTTCAGAAATTGAATGCTGTGTCTTTGACATTCAAACCACATGCTTTGCAACTTAGCTGTGATCTCTTTCCAAAGCATGGATCTATCTCAGTCAATTCTTCTTAGGATGGCTTCTGCGTTACTACTCCCTTAATAGGAAAGTATCAAATAATAACTCCCACAGATGAATATAGTTGTTGTCCTCACTTTCCTCACATTTCATTCTGCTCAGTTCAAAATCCAGGCCTTCAGAAACTAAGGCCTGTACTTGCTGTTTCCCTCCATCTTCCTTCCACTGATAGCCATCCCCATCATCCTAGATCTATCACACTATTTTCCTTTTCTCAACTTAGGGAGGAAGGAGAAGCAACAATTTGCTCAACAGGGAGAGAGAAGCTGTCAATCTGCTTTCACTGGACTATGCTCCATCTCAACCCTTGTCCTTCCGTGCACACCACTGGTCCAGTTACTTGTCCATCCAGAGTGGATGGAGGAGAACCAGAGAAGTGAAAAGAGAAGAAACATATAAAGAAAAGAGGTGGCATGGTAACTATATAGCCAGTGTAATCTTGGCTGTGCTACAGCAACAGCAGGAAATTCTTGCAAAGTGCTTGGTCTTGTAAGTCTGAACTGCATTATAATCTGGATTCTTCTCTGTTCTGTCACATTGCCATGAGGGACGTACGTGGTCTACAGGGGTGCTTGATTTATTTGTTTATTGTCATAAATTCATTAGTCAGTGCTTGGCCTCCTTTCTCTACCTGTCTGTAACCCTTAGTGGATAACTCCTCATCCCTTCAATTCTGTTGTGACAAGTGACCATGAAGCTTCTGTGTTTTGGGGGAGACAACTTCCAACTCATGTTAAGGAACATATCTATTACATGCCTTTGCTGAAAATCAAACCCTTAGGACATGTTTCCACCACTGGTTCTTATACTAGAAACCTTTTAAAGGATGTTTTCCCCCTTCCCTTTCCCTGTTTGTTTCAGGTGAGAACAAGCAGCCCATATGGATGGTGATGTGATGCCTTATACCAAACAATAAAGAGATGTTTAAAGAGCAAATAGTGTTTTACTCCTATCAAATACTTAATCACAAAAGGGTGTAATGCTAATCTTAAAAACTGGATAAACAAGCAGTACCTGTGGATTCTTTTAATGAGCCAACTCATCTCATGTTAGGCCCTCATCCTTTCCTATCCCCCTCTTTTTTCCATCAATATTGTTTTTTCTGGTCAATTCTGTATTTTTATTTTATGTGCATGATAGGATAGCCCCAATTTACTCAGTTTTGCTCTAGTGAGAGTTCAAGATTGGCTTTATTGAACACTCACTTTTTTACCTTCCTGGCCAACTATGGTGTCTGCAAGGCTGTCTTCGAACACATTTAAATAAATTGATTTCCCCCTCTGTCTTTCTCCCCTATCATTCTTTTATATGTTATGGATGGTTTTGACCTTGGTCTCTAGTGATAATGTGTGCTAACTCCCAGCTCTCCCTTTTTTATTATTTCAAAAGGTGAGGAAAAACCTTTTGGAAAATATGCACACCACACGTTCATAAAGTTTTTGGTCCCATGTGGTCTCATCACTGCTGGAATCCTCTAACACTGGAGAATTACTAACATGAAGAAAGTTTCTGATGGAATTTGTCTTTCACATATGTATACTTAAACTTCTGTTTACAAAAGCCAGGAAATTCAATTCTTAAAAAAAAAAACCCACCTCTCATTTATGAATGTGGGATATTGTGCTTCTGTATCCATGATTTAAAATGTCAGAAAATGACCCAATATTGGGTGGCAGGAAAAAAGAATAACAAACATCATGAACCAAAGAGCAGCCTGAATGTTGACTACACCAATAGCAGCAGTCAAGCTGAGCTACATGCATTTAGAGGTTAGTACCATTGACATAGTACAATTCACATAGAGACAGCAAGCAAGGGAAACATTCCAGAAGTTGACTTCTTTTTTCATCAGTTAACCACTTCTCACTCAAACACAAATGAATTGCCATGGCTGTTTTTTGAAAAGTATTAATGATAATGAGCTGGATAAAGGATAGAGGATTTCTCTAGACCAGGGGTCAGCAAACTTGGCTCTCGATGTTCTTGGACTTCAATTCCCAGAAGCCCTGATCAACAGAAGTGCTGATATTTCTGGTATATGAGCCTCTGAAGGGCCATCTTTCAAGCAGAGAAAGTAACACAGAGGCTGTTAGGGATGTCATGGGGTACACCCTGGTATTGTAAATAATACATGATATATGGTGCTACAGCTTTAAGAGTAACTTACTGAACTATGGACAGGTGTTGGTAAGGATGTAATGAGTCAGCATTTGTCACTGCATAAAATAGAGCCGGATAGTTTGCTTCTTTGCTCTTGATTTAATCTTGTAGCCACACTGCCCGAATGCTCTGGAATTAACCTAGATGCCATGTTGCTACACATGGACTAATGCTCTTGGACTTTATTCCTTGAAGCTATAATGATGTTCTACAAGAAGCTTTGATGCCTTCTGCTGGATGTTTACTCAACACAGAGGAACACAGAGGTTTGTTCTCTTATGCTTATAAGCATGGACTGTTGTTCTGTCTAGGGTAATGAACTGCATGCCTGAAGGGAAGAACTGCTGGCTGTGAGTTTACTCTCCAGGGAGAGAGGTTGCCAGCTTAAGACTGTAAATACCTGAGCAAACCGGGACTGCATTTGTTTGCCATACTCTGCAAGCCGAGCCAGGGAAGAGCTAGGCTGCAGCAGGAGATTTTGCTGTGTGCAAGTACTTACTGTGAAACTGAAAGTCTAAGTTTGTTTGCATAGTTATTCACAGATAAGATACTACTGTTTATGTTCTTTTCATCACCACCTCTGCTGAGTAAAAGCACTTTATGTTTTGCACCGTTCAACTGAGTCTCTGCTGTTATTGACTGGGTGTGAAGGAGAAAATTAAACGGGCACCTGAGATGGAGTTCATCTCAGGAGACACCATCATTGCTAGCACCTACATTCATAAACTGGAGGGTTTTTCTTGAAAAATTGAATATACATTATTTATGAACATCAATAGACAGGGTAGACAGGGCAGTAATCATAGATGCCCCTACCTCCAGAGATGGCAGTAGGTGTAAAATAATTGAATGAAGGATTGTGAATAAATTATGGAAGAAACTATAGTTCATTATGTTTTTAAAAATCCTCAAAAAACCTCAGAAAATAGTACTTTTAAATTTAGACATGTTTTTTTTCATGAAAGGGGTTATAATTTTATTGCAACAAGATGAAAAGTTCACTTCTTCATATGAAGCAATTTGCACAATTCTGATAAAGTAAATTGCCCAATTGAGTTTATGATAAATTAGCCCTTAGAATTAATTTACTAACTTACTAATTTGGCTGGAATTCTTCACTATATAGTACATTTTTAGGATCTGGACATTTCAAACAAGATTAAGTATACCTTTCACTTGGAGGATTTTTTCCCCTAATTGCCCCTGAAAAGGAAATCGTAAATTTTCAGACTAATATATTTTACCATTATTTGGTACCTTGAATACTTCTGCAGTTAATTAGGAGAAAGAGTGGAATCAATGAAGAGAGATAAACGGAGAAAAAGATTCTTTGTGTATTCACTCTTATACAATATGTGAAATGGACATAGTAAATCAGTATAGATAAAGTTTGTGTGAAAAGACTTTCATTAAGGCTGATCTGCTTCAGTGGAAAAAATCGCATTGAAATTAACAAATGTGAAACTCTGAAACATTGATTATACTCTAAGTCTTTAGGTGGGAAGGGAAAGTTCCCCACTTCTTTTGTGTCTAGGTCAGACTCTAATCTGCAAAAATGAAGCCACGTTATGGTGAGTTCATTCCTCAATTCCTTCCCCCGACCTAGTGTGGGAAATATTAGCTGGCACAAGGTTGCCTTTGCCCAGGATATGCCTGATTGTGTTTCAAAAATACAACAATCTTTGAGGAGGCTCTTTCTGTGTACACCAGGGTTCCACTGGTTCCACACCAATGTCTGTTGCCCCTCCTGCCTCCGTCCACTAGATTAAACTTTCTATGAAGTGTAGACATTCCTTTTCCGACGTTCCATCAAATGTACATACAACTGAAGGGCATAGATGAGTAGATGGGATGCCTAAAAGGCCTCTGGTCTGTTGAAAACATTGAACCCACTTTTGAAAAATAGAATTATTACATACCAACAAAGCAAATTTGTATAAAAATTGAAATGGGGGCCTTTTTGCATCTCTCTGTACAAAGTCCAGGGGAAAAATTATGAATATAAATAATGACTGACTGTTCATTTGGTTTCCATGACTGAGAAAAATGAAATCTTCTCTCTGTGGACAGCATTTCTGCAATGATGGAATTACTGCTGTGATTTTACTTTTACTTCCTATATGACAGACATTAAATCAGGGTGAAATACTGTGGCAGTTGATTTGTTGCACTACTAGAGATTAAATGCCCAGTTTAAATAGAAAAAGGAAATGGCAAGAAGATGTTCTCAGAGAGTCTTAGAAGGAAAAACTAGTTACTTCCTCCATGGAAAAAGTGCCATGGAAAAAGTGCTGGAAACATCTTAGGAGGAAACACTGATAGGAAAGAACAACATTTGGGCATGAACCTGAAACCATGTGAAGCAACAGATCTGGGGGAAAAGCAGGCTTTTTGTTTTGCTACTAACCAGAATCCAAGGTGGGGGCAGGATTTACTATGAAGGTTACGTGCTTTTAGGCCCAACTTTTTCCATAAGTAATTACTTTAATTATTATTTTATTACATGTCCTTTTTTTGACACATTTTACAAGAAAAGGTGTGGAGGAAGTACCTAGTTTTTCCTTCTGAGAATCTTTGAGAACATCTTCTTGCCATTTCCTTTTTCTATTTAAAACTGAGCATTTAATCTCTAGTAGTGCCACAAATCAACTGCCACAGTATTTCACCCTGATTTAATGTATGTCAGATAGGAAGTAAAAGTAAAATCACAGCAGTAATTCCATCATTGCATAAATGCTGTCCTTGGAGAGAAGATTTCAATTTTCTCAACAGGTTTCTTTTTAGCTGCAAGGGTAGGTACTCCTTTATACATTAAAGAAAGTGGGGCAGAATCACACCAGTAGAATTCATTCAGCCATTATGGCTCTGCTAGGTCCTAATACATGTTGATTCCATAGGTTCCCAATTCTGGGGTCCCTGACATTCCTGGATTAAAACTCTCAGAAACCTTCATTATTGGCTGTTTTGGTCAAGATTTATGGGAGTTGTAGTCCAGAACATCTGGGGCCCCATGTTTGAGAATCACTGCCATGGAACAAACAGATATATCCAAAGCTTCTAGGAAATGGCTGCTTTCTGGATCTGCTGCAAAGCTGCAGGAATCTGCTTACTGATCACCAATTCAGGTTTAATCTATGAGGACAAAATTCTCACATGTTGATGGTGTTTTTTAATGAATTTATGTCAAAATGGGAATTTATGTCAAATACAGCATGGATAGCCCACATCCATTAAATGTACTACAGAATGGATGGCCCACCTCCATTGGGAATGCCCGGTGGAAAGCTCATCATGTTCAGATGCTATTTCCAATTCTGTTAGAGTCAAAGGAAGCAGCAAACCCTGTCATCATAATTGTTATCATATATTCACCAGCCAAACACACTGCAATGTACTTACTATGTATGTATCAAACAAAATTACCTGTTGTAAACCGCTTTGTAGCCACATCCATGCCTTTAATTTTACCCACCTATCGCCACCACCACTTTTTTCTGGAGAGAATTTTGGCATAATCTAAATTAGAGCCACCTTTGAGCTTTGATACAAATAATAACTGGACAAATCAGCTTCTGTCACTTCTTCTTTTGTGATAGGACAGGTTTTTAATACTTGCCATTGGCAGCACATTGGCAGCATGTATGTGTTTTTAATAAAGAAATAAATGCCAAAGATCAACAAATTGGATGTCTGTATTTGTCAGCAGGAAATAATAGGTATGAACACAGTTGAAAAAAGGCTATTCTTTTTTTAAAAAAATCTTTATTGTCATTGTCCCCTTGCGGGAACAACAAAATTTCTTGGTTGCTATTTATCAACTCGAATAAGGCATACCCCTTAATTTAAAACAGCTACAGAAACACCAATTAAGATAGTACCATACAGTACAATTTCAAAATTTAAAATTTTTAAAACTTCAAAATTTTAAAATTTCAAAATTTTGAAATTCCAAAATCCCAAAACTTCAAAATCTATAAAAATTAAAATTTTAAAATCAGATAAGATGACTTCAGAGTCCAGAGTTTCAATTTAAGGCCAAAATTGCTCTGGAGAAGAAACTGTTCTTGAGACGGCTCCTTTTTACCTTCATTGTTCTATATCTCCGTCCCGATGGCAGAAGCTCAAAGAAGCAGTGGCCAGGATGTGATGGGTCTCTTACTATATCTAATGCTTTTCTGTGGCACCTGATGGTGTAAATTTGTTCGAAAATGGAGAGTGGACAGCCGATGATACTCTCCGCTGTTTTAATAATTCTGTGCAACATTATCCTTTGCCAATGAGTACTACTCCTATACCACACACACATAAGCCATAAGTAAGCACGCTCTCAATAGCGCAGCGATAGAAGGCAAGCAGCAGCTTTTGTGGAAGATGGTTTTTCCTTAGAGTTCTCAAAAAATACAGTCTCTGCTGCACCTTCTTCGCAAGTCCCCTTGTGTTGGCACTCCAGGACAGATCCTCCTGTATCTCAATGCCCAGAAATCTGAATGTTGCTACCCTCTCAACACAGGTTCCGTCAATCAAAAGTGGCTGGCCATTGGTTCTCTGCCTCCTAAAATCCACTACAAGCTCCTTTGTTTTCTTTATGTTGAGGAGCAGATTAATGGTTCTACACCACTTTGTCAACCGCTACACCTCATCTCTATAGGCCGTCTCGCCCTCCTTATCAGAGATGAGCCCGATCACAGTTGTGTCATCTGCAAATTTTACAATCCTATTGCTAGGGTGGACAGAGACACAGTCAAACGTATAGAGAATATAAAGGAGCGAGCTAAGCACACATCCCTGTGGTGTTCCTATATTTGTACTAAGCATATTAGAGGTATAAAGGCCCAACTGGACCCTCTGGGAGCATTCTGACAGAAAATCCAATATCCACCCACAAAGTGATAGCGGGAACCCCAGATCTCTCAACTTAGATATCAAACGCTATGGTAGAATGGTGTTGAATGCTGAGCTAAAATCCACAAAGAGCAATCTGGCATAACCCCTCCGCTGCTCCAACTGTGCAAGAATAGCATGAAAGGCAATCACCACAGCATCCTCAGCTGATCTTTTCATTTTATAGGCAAATTGGAATGCAACCAAGCGATAGGCAAGCGATAACATAATTTTGTACCAGCTTTTCAAAACACTTCATGATTACAGGTGTGAGTGCCACTGGATGAAAATCATTCAAAATTTCCAGGTTGGATTTTTTTGGTATTAGAACAATAATAGAAGACTTTAGGCAAGATGGAACAATAGCCTGAGATAGGGATCAATTCAATATCCCAGTAAAAACTCCTGCTAGTTGATCTGCACAGTCTTTCAATACCCTTCCAGCTACTCCGTTCGGCCCTGTGGCTTTTCTTGGGTTAGTTCCCTTTAACACCTTCCTCATCTCTCCTTCTTCCATACTGAATACTACATTCCTTCGTACCAATGATGGTGACAGTAGTGATAGTGATGAAGCCTCTGAAGATATCACTGCTGATGTTGTTTCAAAGTGGGCAAAAAGATATTCAACTCCTCTGCCAGTGATGCCCCTCCCTCACCTGACAGCACTTAAGTCCCCCCATTTCAATGAAGTTCATAGCTGCTTAACACTTAATTCATTTGGTGTGGATTTTTTTAAAAAAATCATTTTGTATACATTTCACACTTCAAAATATTGCTAGGCAGTTTTTTACTGAACACTATGTGTCAGTTACACTGAGGCATTCTTTGACAGCTTCTTCTGTCTCTACGAATCTATTATTGTAGCAACATGGTTTCAAAAGCAGGTACCTGTACCTTTAAATGGAATACTTGATTAAAATTAATTAGTAGAATTAAGAACATATTAATATGTGGTTTTTCCTACTGAAATCTGAGTAGTTCCTTGAGAGTAATATATGAAGCACCTCTTCCCCCAAAATATTTGTTAATACCTGATAAGCATACATGTAAACCTGCATGCAGGGCTTAAACTACGGTTTTATGTGTTCTTGAAACACTCCTGCAGCATGTAAGAAGGAACACAGGGAATTGGGTGAAACAGCTCCTAGTTGGACTGTAGGAGGTTTTTCCATTAGAGGATCTTGAATCAGTTACTGTTGTTTTATTGTTTAATGTTTTTAATATCTATGCCATGCTTTTTAAAATTGATGCTTTTTAATTCAACAATATTTGGTATTATAGCAATTGCACTTAAATACCACCCCATGGCACTTTAGAGCACTCTTGGGGTTGTTCACAAGGCAATTAGCCTTTTGCCCCCCCAAATGCTAGGTATTTATTTTACCAAACTGAGAAGGGTGGAAGGCTAAGTCAACCTTATAGTTGTTTAACTGCATTTTAAAGTATTGTCAGGTATGTTTTTATCTAGACACGTTTTTAATTTTGTTTTTGTTTCTTCTGGGTCCAAATTTCATTTTACTGTGAGCTATCTTGGATCCCAGTTATGTACATAAAATTGAATAATACATGAGGTAATAATGACACCTTTTAGTTACTTTGAATATACTATGCAGCTTATATGAAACAGAGTATCTTTCAAAATGTAAAGGCAGGAAGATAGTTGAATATTAGTTGTGGTTCTTAGCACATTTTTGGGTGGGTGGGGGAAACTATGGAAATGTTCAATACCTCATACAACTGTTTGGAACGAACGTTCTGCTCCTAATTCAACTAAGCAAATTTATCATGTCCCCAATATCTTAGAATGTATTTTTCAGGTCATACCTGTAGTATGTATGTATGTATGTATGTATGTATGTATGTATGTATGTATGTATGTATGTATGTATGTATGTATGTATGTATGTATGTATGTATGTATGTATGTATGCATGCATGTATGTATGTAGGGACTGCAGTGGCTCAAGTGGCTCAAGTGGCTAAGATGCTGACTGGGAGGTGGAAGGTCAGCAGTTTGATTTCCGAGTACTGCAGGACGGAATGAGCTCCCATCTTTGTTCCAGCTCCTGTCAACCTAGCTGTTTGAAAGCAAGAAATTGCAAGTAGATAAATAGGGACCACTTCGGTGGGAAGGTAACAGCGTTCCGTGCGCTCCAGTGTCTAGTCATGCCTGCCACATGACCACGGAAATGTCTGCAGAAGCTCTTCGGCTTTGAAACAGAGATGAGCACTGAACCCTAAAGTCAGATATGACTGGCTTTCGAGCAAGGGAAACCTTTACCTTTACCTGTAGTATCCACATTCTAGAAAAGCTAAGCATCCCTTTAAAAATACAAATTATTCTATCATTTAAAAAAATCTACATATTCCTTGGTGATATTTAGTATTTGTCCCTTTCCTGATTAAAATCTGTTGTATCAGTTATGATAGTTTTTAATCCATCAGACACTCAAAGGCAACTTTGAGATTTTTAAATAATGTATATCTTTTTCTCTCTCAAAGAGTCTCATTTTGTTTAAAGTTTGCCTTGATTATGCCCTTTTGCTGAATTAGTGCAAATTGAGCAGATTTCTATTTCTTCTTTCACAGGAAGAAGAACTAAGGAAGAGTGGGGAAGCCAAATATGCACACTTGAGTGATGAACTACATGTATTAATTGAAGTGTTTGCCCCACCTGGAGAAGCTTATTCACGGATGAGTCATGCCTTGGAAGAAATAAAAAAATTCCTCGTTCCAGTAAGTTGCTTGGAGCACTGTCACAAATGTATATACTGATACTTCTACTGCATTAAGAGGACTACTGGAAAATCCTAGCAACAACATGGGCAAAAGCTGAATAATATTAGATCTAGTAAACCCCAATTTACATAAAAAGTCTGTTCTGTAGTTTCTTATGTAAATGGGGTTTTGCATAAATCAATACATCCCCATAGGGATACACTGAAAAATTAAAAAGGGCTTGAAATTGGTTTTAAATACATCCCTATGGAAAATCGCACTTTGCTCCCTTAGTGGCCATCTCTGGTAATGACAGGAAGTTCCCCCCCCCCTGCAGCTTTTAAGCTCTTCCCAACTAAAGCGCACCCTGGAGAAACCTCACACGAACAGTGGAAGGGAGCGGATATCCCCCCCCCCCCCGGCACTCTCCCAGTCCTGGCAGAAGCAAGCAGGGACTGCAGAAAATTGTCACTGCTGCCTCCACTGCCTCCACCGCTGCCACGGTAAGTGATGCCTTGCAACTTTTGTTGGTGGAGGCGGGTGGCGCAGGGTGGAATTTTAGATTTTAAAATTGTGGCATCACCATTTTAAAATCTAAACACACCAGTAAACCCCTTATGTAACTCATTCCCCCCCCATAAATCTGTACATGATTTATACACACAAAAACTTTCCATAAGTCAAATTTTACATAAGTAGAGGCATACATAAATCGGGGTTTTACTGTACTTCTATAATCCGTCTGTAAACAAAATTGCTAGATGCACTAATGCATATCCAACATAAGGGCCCGGACTGATTGATTGATATATTGTGGCAAAGTTATCTGTATTTCAGGCAAATTAAAAGTTGGTTCTCCAAGAAACAACAAAAAAAACAATGCTTGTTTAAGAAGAAAGGAGAAGGGATAGAGGCATTTATTTTCATAATAAATATCTAAGGTGATTTCTCAAGGTTTTCTGAACAGAGAAAAGAAATGGCAAGTATTAAAAACTGGTCCTATCACAAAAGAAGAAGTGACAGAAGCTTATACATCCAGTTATTATTTTCATCAAAGCTTAAAAGTGGCTCTAATTTAGATTATGCCAAAATCTCTCCAGAAAACGTGGGGGTGGCGATAGGTGGGTAAAATCAAAAGCATGGACGTGGTATTTCTCTGTGTTTATTTATTTCTGCTGAACATTTAAAGTTGTGCTTACCCAATTATCTGTATCACTGGGACTATTTCTAAAGAAGACAATCATGCTCCTCGTAAATCTATACCTATGAAATGGTGCGTTAACCGTTGGAATGTGACAAAGGATGTTGCACCAGGCCCCACTAGCCCGTAATGAGCCTCTGTTCACTCCTCCGAACCCGGTTCGCAGGTAACTGCTGGGGGGGCAGGAGCCCCCCGGACGCAAAAAAAGGGAACTTAAATTCCCAACGTTCCTTGCGCCGCGCCGCACCAGAGCCAATCAGGCTGAGCGGCACAGCAAAAGGAACATTCGGAAACGCGCCACGGCCAATAAAAAAAAGCCGCAGGAAAAAAACTGCTGCAGTAACCAAACACGCGCAGGCAAAGCTACAAGCCCCGGCGTCCTGCGCGCCATTAGCACACAGAACGCTGAAGCAGCCGGTGCACGAAAAATAAAATAACCCCCCCGCTGCCACTGCCCTTACTTTCAACGGGCCAGGGATCGAGCCTGGCCCATGAAAAAGAGACCCCCCACCATTTCCTTTGCACGGGCCAGGCTTTGAGCCTGGCCCGTGGAAAAAAAGGAGACCCCCCCATGCCCTTTCCTTTGCATGGGCCAGGCTTCGAGCCTGGCCCGCGAAAAAAAGGAGACACACCCCCGCCCTTTTCTTTCCACGGGCCAGGGATCAAGCCTGGCCCATGGAAAAAAAAGACACCCCCCAAAAAAAAAGTACACACCAAAGCAGTCAAAAACAGTCACAAAAACAGTCAAAACGAAACACAAAAACATCCAAAAAATACCACACAATCATCACAACCCCCCCCCCAAAAAAAAACACCAGGGAGCTTACCAAGAGATGTCTTCATTCCATGATGACCGGAACTCAACTGAGAAAATGAAGAGAATACTCACCGGAAACAACACCCAGAGGACAGAACAGAAAAATTATAGAGAGGAGGAAAAGCTCACCACCCCCACCCAGAGGCCACAAGAGAAAAAACATTCAAAAATATTGAAACTATTAAAATTAATTCCCAAATTAATCCAAAAAGTTATCAAAACATTCAAAAATATTCACACTAATCTCAAAAAATACCAAAAAAACCAGAAATCACTTTTCACTCAAAAAAAACCAAAAAACCAAAACCAAAAATAAAAATGCCTACAAATAAAGATTTAAAAAACCAAAATTAAATGTAAAATTAAAAAAATTAATTTACATTAAATAAATTAAATTAAAATAAAATTTGCATAAACATAAAACAAAAACCTTCCAAAAACAATTTAAAGAGCCCGGCACTGAGGAAGCCGGCGCGCAAAAAATAAAAATAAAACACACACTGGGAGCGCAAGTCTGCCGCAGGCAGATGCAGCGCCTCAAAGCCACAAAATCACAAAACCTTTCAACACCATTTAAAACAGCCCAGCACCATTGGTTCAAGAAGAAGAAAAACGAAGCCCTTTACTATGCAACACAATTTTTCAAAGCCTGGCACCGCCGGGCAAAATATGCTAGTAGGCAATATAATGGTGAAAATCAATGAGCCAATCAATTAAGGTTGCCATAATGAAGATACATTAAGTTAAATGAGAATGGGGATGACACTGCTATTTTTCATGGACCAATATTTTGGTTTTGAAGGGATACACTTTTTTATTATCCTGCTCTCATCTAGTTCTAACCACTGCTTAGAAATGATGCTATTGGACACTTGCAACCTCTAGATATTCACCGTGTAGTCCTGTATTTGTCTACTAGAAAATGAGACATTTCCGGGAGAATGCAGAATTTGTTGTAATGATATGGACATTACCACTGCCCAGTGTTCCTAGATATCTCTCTAAAAGTGTCATGTTATGTGGTCAATGCATAGTGAATAGAACTTTATTGATGAATTCCATTTTAAAAATGGGCTGGTTGTACAAATGTCAATCCAAAGTAACTGAAGAATCATTTGCCCATTACATTCTGGCTTTGTGATATTTGATATATATATTTTTGCCGCCTGTAACATTAGATGTATAGGGACTGAAGATCATATAGTTAACAAGAAGCATGGATGTGGTAGTATTAGCTCACACTACGTGCATTGTCTCACTCCCTCCATGGTGGTATCTGATGTATCCAGGAGACCCCTTAATTCCCCCCCCCCCCGGTTCACTATAATCATGAGTATTCAGATGCGCACCACAGGTCTAGCTGTTAGAAAACTTCATATTAAATTAGAGCTGAATTATAATTTAACACTTTAATGCCCTTGGGAATTAAATGCGGAGCCTCAGGAGATGAATGATGGGGTTAATAACTTTGTCAAATAAAACACTTTTAATGATGGGCCTTGGCATAAAGCGTCCAAGACGAATCCATTCAATCAATATTAATTAGAATTCAGATGCACTGTAGAGGATGTAAATAGTTGCATTCATGTGTGGATATTTATTGCCCCAATATTTTTTTAAAAAGCATAAATACACATGGGAGTATTATCTTCTATCAATAAGGAATTATTCTTATTTATGTCTCTCACGTAGATATGACAAAGTAGCTCATGTCTGTAAGAGCACACCCTTGCTAGGATAGAGCTATGGGAACATACCCAAACCAGGTCCTTTCCAGATGCATTAGTCTACAGTTCCCATCCTCCCTACATAATATGGCCAATGCTGGGAGAGGCTATGAATTGTAGTTTGTTATATCAGCAAACTACCAGATTATGGAGAGCTTCACGACAGATTGAGATTCAGCTGCAATTTGAACACATTCTTGGTTCATCCCATCAAACCATCTAGAATGCCTCCTTATTTGAACATATGCTATGAAAAGCTGTGCATATACCACAGTGTGCAAAATGCCAGACTCTGGTGCCTTACCCTGGTCTAACCTTGCTAGGAATGTTTTTTGTTGTAGATGATGGTTGTCACAATTTCAGTCCAATGAAATAGGGTCTAAGGGGGAAAACCGCATACATGTCTTCAGGCCATCACAAAGATCATCTGGGTCAAAGGTGTGGGTCTCTGTGCACTTCTCCATTTTTACCATGGTTACAACCCTCCACTCTACAAGCTATAATTCCTGAACAGAACTAATTTCCTTAAATATTCAGGATTGCCAAGGGCTTTGATTTTTATAGCAATTGCTGCAAGCATGTTGAACTTTAAAATGCAGACATACATGCAAAGATGGATTGGAGATTTGTTTATTGTTTTCAAGTCTTCACACTGTTGCTATAAAATTTAGACTTCAGTTTACTAGAGCAATAATCACCTGAAACTAGTAGCAGCTTTATTTTATGACTTGTTTGCCAGTTTTATTCCTCGCTGCTTCATTTCAGATTTATAATACACCTAATAAAGCAGTTATCAACTGGCTTGTTAAAGCATAAGATGGAGAATTCATTCTGCTGGGTCTTGCACTAAAAACGGGTCTTTATTTGCCTTTTACAATATATCTTTAATTTGTTTTATGAGATCTTCTTGTTTATAAAAACATTATTTATGTTGGTAGCAAATTGTTTGCCTTCTATTAACCTTCCATATCCTGTGCAGATGAAAGATACTTTCCTGCAGCAGATTGGGATGATGAAGTTCTGCATTATTTGTGGTACATGGCTGCCTGTCACCAGGAGCCACACCCTTGCCTTGCAGGCTGTCTTTCCTCGTGACATTTAGTGCACAAAATGCAGGAAATGGTGGCATTCATGTTGAATTTCCTTGCCCCATTCATTTGGCAATCACCTATGGGTAGGAGAAGGTCAGAATATGATGGTATCATATAATCTGTTTTCTATTGCTAGACATTGGTCTTGCCATCTCCATAATCGTTTTTATGCCATGAAACATTTGTCTTAAGTTCCAGGTCTTTAGGCTTGCCTTCATATATTTAGGGGTTGCAGTTACACAGAAAGACAGAGAAAATAGTCACTGTAGTATTAGTGGCTAGAGCAGGAGTTCTCAACCTTTTAAAGCCAGGGCCTGGTTCACACTCCCTCATACAGCTTATGGGGCCGGGCGACCATTTTGCCCTTCCTCCACCACACAACACTTCCTGATGTGGTAGAGGCAGTGGGGAGCCACATGAAATGGTGCCACGAATTGCAGGTTGAGAATCCCTGGGCTAGAGAGTTGAACAGAGCATCAAATGTTTAAGGGCTGGGTTCCCCAAAAGCTAAAAAAAACACACAACCTACTATGTCATTTTGAGCCTGACATTGATTCAACCTGTCCTTCTCAAAGGATTATTCTTGTGAACACAAAGTGTGTGTGTGTGTGTGGGGTGTGTGTGTGTGTGTGTGTGGAGCCATGTTAGCTGCCAAAATGGAATTTGTTGTTCAGTCGCACAGTCGGTTCCGACTCTTTGCGACCCTATGGACCATTGTTCTCCAGGCGCCTCTGTCCTCCACCATCCCCCTCAGCCCTCCCAGCTCTGTGCCCATTGTGTCTATAATACCATCTAGCCATCTCATCCTTGGCATCCCCCTTCTTCTCTTGCCCTCCACCTTTCCCAACATCAATGCCTTCTCAAGTGAATCCTCCCTTCTCATTTGATGTCCAAAGTATTTTAGCTTCATCTTTACTATTTGACCTTCCAATGAGCAGTCAGGGTTAATTTCTTCTAAGATTGACCTATTTGTTCTCCTCGCTGTCCAGGGGACTCTCAAAACCCTCCTCCAACACCACATTTCAAAGGCCAAAATGGAATACAAATGGATATAATCTGAATTTTGGAATCAGACAGCTCAGGCTGGACTCCTATGAAGAGATATGTGTGAAGAAAAAGTTCACTGAACATATTGGACATATCAGTCACCCTAAATATTAACACAGATTTGTCACAAAGTATCGTATGGCACAAAATCATTTGCTAATATCACTGCCTATGATCCCGTCAATCATATATTCAGAGATTTCTCATCAGCCAAATGTGTAGAAGCAGTTCAGTCTACTCATAAACAACCAACCAGAAATTTGCAAAAAAGTGATTGTTTTTAAAAATATTGTTTTACTTTACTGAATTTGAGGAGAATACAGTTGACAGACTGGATGGCATAGAT
This sequence comes from Bradypodion pumilum, assembly GCA_035047305.1. NCBI lineage: Eukaryota > Metazoa > Chordata > Lepidosauria > Squamata > Chamaeleonidae > Bradypodion > Bradypodion pumilum. The sequence goes on along the minus strand of JAWDJD010000001.1, from coordinate 171,906,152 downwards.
ATGGAAGTATATCTGGATAGTATGCAAAGATGTACATTATATGAAAAAGAAAAGAAAATTCACCTAGTATAGAAACTTTTAAAATATCATTAATATAAGTAAAACTGAAATAAATCAATGTGATAATGTCAGGTACATATAGAATATTTCTGAAATATTGATATAACCAAACAGTCTGCATCCTAATGCAGGGGTGCCCAAACCTTTTGGGCCAGGGGCCTGACTATGCCCCCAGAACAGCTGGCCGGGCCAGACCACGCCCCCAGAACAGGGCATATTTGCGCATGTGTGGCCATTTTACTTCCTAGTTTTGTGCAGACGCTTCTGCGCATGCACAAAAAGCAGTCATTTTACTTCCTGGTTTGGCGTGGACGCTTCTGCACATACATGAAAGCAGCCATTTTACTTCACAGAAGTGTCCATGCCAAACCATGAAGTATAATGGCCGCTTTTCGTACATGTGTTGAAGAGTCTATGTTTACTTCCTAGTTTTGTGAGGGCATCACGGGCCTGATGGAATGCATTTGGGGGGTATATCCGGCCTGTGGGTCGTAGCTTGAGCATGCCTGTCCTAAAGCATGGATAGCATATCCCATCCCAGGCTGTAAGCATGCCACCTAATGTCATGTTAATTTTGTCATTTGTGGACTGAAACACCAAGACCTGGAAGGAAAGCAATCTCTTAGCAGAATCTCCATATTTATAAACTGCAGATGGTTATGAGAAGTACTTTTGGATCCATTAGATCAGTGGGTCTCATCTCTGGTGGGACATGGAGATTATGGGTGGGATAGTGACTTCTTAAATTTCACTCTCTCTCTCTTTTCCCTCTGCTGTCCTACAAGTAAGATGCCTTTTTTTCTACTGATCTACCTGCTATAGGTTATCTATCTGCAACACTTATACACACTAGTAGCCACTTGAGTTATCCATTGTTTCCCCTAGCATACCAACTTTCCATCCATGGTAGATATAATAACAGAACAATTGTAAACAAAGAAATGGTTTCTACTCTACTATGGTAAGAATCAAGTTCTAGAGTAATTAATGGGACAGAGGAGAGCAATGCTATAGATAACTCCTTATAGATGGAAATTGAAGAAGGGGTCAGCAGCAGTGTGCCAGAGGTTTGCTTCTCATCTTTGCTCTCAAATATTTCAAGGCTTGTGGGTAGAATGTTTGCTAAGAATACTTTCCCCCCTGAGGCATTACAAATAGTTCAGAGGTTAATTACTGCTCAAAGAACACTACCTCAATGGAGTCTTGATATGTTACTATTAGGAACTCGACCACTGTGTTAGAGCTTAACTCACTGGAGATTCATTTTTCAGCAGACATTTTAAACTTCAGCCTCTTGGTTGAAGGATCATTCCCTCTCCTCCCTCTTATTTTGTATAGAAAATGAGGAATATACCAATGTCAGCGTATAGAATACAACTCCAACATGCAGAATTTTGGCCGTTTTTAAATCTTGCAGTAACCAGTAGAACCATATGCTTCACTTTTTCCTGCTGTAGAACAGAATTTACATCTCACACATCACATATCCAGTGTAGTTTTTGAAACAGTGTCCCTTTAGGTTTTAGCTTTCCACTACTGTCATAAAATGCTATGATAGCTTTTTCTGTAGCTTATGCTACCACAGTATGCATTTGCTTTCTGAGAAACAGTGTCTAGTGCAGTGGTTCCCAGCATGGGGCCCACACCCCACAGGGGGGTTTCAATTCCCAGAAGCCTAAACCAGTACATTGGCTGATCAGTGCTTTGGGGAATTGACTTATGCTTCTGCAAATTGAAGTCCAAAAAAACCAAAGGTTGGGAATCACTGGTCTAGTGCGTACATGCATGTCAGTTTCCACTTGAGATGGAAGAATTTTGGAAAGTATAACAGCAGGCATTAGTAAGGAAGAATAATATTTTGCTACTCAGATGCTTAGGAGTTCAATTTCAAGAGCTAGACAATAATGGATATGGGGTTGTAAGAGTTATATTATAATATCTCAAAAACTGAAATCGTTCAATCCCTAATTTATATCAAGAAGGATAATGTTAACTTATTCTTTTGCCCATCTTGATTTTTTCAGGGCAGTCCATGTAGATCTTTTCATCCCCAGTCATCACATCAAGGCAGCCTATAATCTAAGAGGCATGGGGAAAGTACCTCAGTGAACCACAGTGAGATGAGCCTCCACCAGTTGAGTCCATGGGCCAACAGTTATGTTAAATTACAGTACTTAAAATCAGGGCCTTGGTATTTTTCCTTTCCCAGAAACACTCAAGTTTGTCTTTGCAGAAATTTCCAACAGACACCCTCAGTCTTGGATCAATTGTAAAATTTCTCCATGAGGATTTCAATTCTTGGGTTCTGCTCACTCATTAGTGAAATTGATGTGTCAGATTGTAAGTGGATTGAGTCCTTTTCAGAAGCATATTTAGCCAATAAACATGATATCTTAATTAGACATTACAAACCTTACCTTACCCTAGGGTTGCCATAGTTCCAGAAAACCGGGATTATCTTGGATTCGGGGTCAAAAAAAGTGTCCTAGCTGGTTTAATAAAAATAATGTTAAAGTCCCAGATTTTAAAAAAATTACTGATTGTGTAGTATAACACCCAGAACCATGCTGCAAGGCACCACAATGCACCACACACACAAAGGGAGAGAGGCCAGAATGCGCCTCCCTTTTAGTCCCTCCCTATCTTGAGCTCTCGCTGGCTCTCTCACACATATGGAGGGAGAGAGGGCAGGTAGGACCTCCCTCTTAGCCCCCCTCCCTGTCTTGTGCTATCACTCACTCAGCCGCACTCTGAAGATTGGGAAGGGAAAGCAGCACTCAAGGAGGAAGAGAAGGGAAAGAAACATGCCAGCTACCAAGCTGGAAAAAGCTGCCTGTGCCTCGGTCTTGCCTGCACCTTGCTTCCCATGAGATCGTGCCTGGAGGAGAGTGTGTGTGTGTCGACAAGGCTTGATCCCAGGGATTTGACCGAGCTTGGCTCTCGCCAGTGGCGCAGTGGCGACTGGACGAAGGCTAATTTGTAGATAACCCACCCTTTTATTATTATTATTTAATTTATTCCACTTGTAACCCATCCATCTGGGAAGTCTTCCATACTTCTGTCCCGAATGTGTGGGAGAGAATTATGGCAACTCTACCTTACTTTGGAGTCATTTCAGTTCATCCAGTGGCTTAGTGGTTAAGATGCTGAGCTGGAGACTGGAATGTCAGGTTTTGATACCCAAGAGCTGCACTTGGGGACATGAAAGGAGTCTCATTTGGGCATCCCTTGAGTGGTGTTTCTCCATCAGAAATCCTTTCAACCCAGAGTAATCTCTGACATGAAATTATTATTATTATTACAAACACACTAGAGAATTATTTTTAAGAGCAAAGTTATTATTATTAGAACTGGCCTATTATCTGACCATTATGTTTCACCGAAAACAACTTTGTAATTGGTGGCCAGAAATATGGAGTGAGAGAGGATATGACATATTAAGCATGAATGAGTAAATGGCCATTCACTGAAATGTTATGATGTACTGTATCTGGAAACTCAGCTTTAGCAACATTCCTTTTAAAAAAATTAATAGGGTGTGGATTTTCCATCAGATGACAGATCAAGGGCATACTATTGAATGTAGATGAGAAGCACATATTGTGGTATGAATGTCATGGCAATGTCCCTGTTTTCTCCACAGTGAAAATCGCAAAGCTTAAAGTGCAGCTTGTGAAAAGCAATTGCCTTCCACTTATGGGAATGAACAAAAGCTCCACATAACAGCTGGCCTTTTGTTTCTAAAATTCATCCCTCTGTATCTCTGGCTACTGTACTTTTATCCCTCAGAAGTGTTGGCTGTTTATCTAACATGATGAAATAAACACTATCTAGCACATAATGTATGAAATAAACACTATCTAGCACATAATGTATGGATGTGAGAGCTGGACAATTAGGAAGGCTGAACGCAGAAGAATAGATGCCTTTGAAATGTGGTGTTGGAGGAGGGTTTTGAGAGTGCCCTGGACAGCGAGGAGAACAAATAGGTCAATCCTAGAAGAAATTAACCCGGATTGCTCACTGGAAGGCCAAATAGTAAAGATGAAGCTAAAATACTTTGGACATCAAATGAGAAGGGAGGATTCACTTGAGAAGGCATTGATGTTGGGAAAGGTGGAAGGCAAAAGAGGAAGGGGGAGGCCAAGGATGAGATGGCTAGATGGCATTGTAGACACAATGGGCACAGAGCTGGGAGGGCTGAGGGGGATGGTGGAGGACAGAGGCGCCTGGAGAGCAATGGTCCATAGGGTCGCAAAGGGTCGGAACCGACTGTGCGACTGAACAACAAAGCACATGAATGGCAGATTTTAAATTCCTTCTGTATATAAATGGATAGGAAAATGCTTCTGGTGAAAACTATGCATACCTGAACAGCTTATCTCTTTCCCTCTTTTTTCAGATTGGGAATTGTCACTGTGGCTGTTGTTTCTGCTACTTAACATTCATGTGGCATCAACAGCAAATCAAATGATGGTGCAACTCTATGGTATGGTTGGGCAGACAAATTATTGGTAGTGGATATCTCATACTGTTTTAATGGCAGAGCCAAGGATGGTTCTGATGTTAGGTGAAACTAGTTACCTGTATGTTTCCCAGCTCTGGACCATGCACTACTCATGTCTCAAACTGAATCAGACTAATTTGTTTTTGTTGCTGCTGTTAAGTGCTGTCAAGTTGTCTCCGACGTATGACAACCCTGTGATTGTGAGATCTCCAGTATGCCTTGTCCTCAGTAACCCTGCTCAGTTCTTGCAAATGCAAGCCTTTGGCTTCATTTCATGGTTTTCCTCTTTTGTTGCGGCCTTCCACCTTTTCCAGCATTTTTGTCTTTTCCAGATGATGTACCCAAAGTAGGACAGCTTCAGAATCATTTGCCCCAGAGACAGTTCAAGTTTGTTTTGCTGTTAGACCCACTTGTTTGTCTTTCTGGCAGTCCAAGATATCCACAGAATTCTTCTTCAGCACCATATTTCCAACAAATCTATGGTTTTGCTTGTCAGCTTTCTTTATTGTCCAGCTTTCACATCCATGTATGGTGATCAGAAATGCAATGGTGAGAATGATCTTGGTCTTGGTCTCTAGTGAAACATCCATATACTGTGGTACCTCATACAATGATTTTAATCCATTCCATGGGGCTCCTTGTTGTACAAAACAATTGCTATACGATACATGCATTGTATAGCAATTTTCCCTATGGGATGCAGCGTACGGTTTTATTTGCTAGGTGGTTTTTCCCATTGAAAAATTGTTGTACAATTTTTTCCATAGGGAAAATTGTTGTGCGTGACACCATCCCCCCCCTAATTGTTATGCGATTTCATTGCTATACGGGGCAATTGTTATATGAGGTTTCACTGTACTTGATATTTTCTAATTTTGTCACTGCTACCCTGCCAAGTCTCAGATTCATTTAGCACAGACAAATTGTGTGAGTAGATACATTTGGATGCAACTTTCAAACCTCTCACCCACTGCGATGCTGATTATGATATCACTGTACAACCTGTTATTTTAAAGACGTGCTTCTCTTTGAAAAGCAGAAAGCTGAGTTTCAGAAATGGATAATATGTACAAGATAAAGCAGGGGAGATTTTCTCCTACCATCTACAATACATGCAGATAATTATTAACCACAAATCATTGGCTATATCAGTCCTCTATTGCTATGTGGTTTGGTGATTGTGGCAAGCTTTATTTTTGTTTTAAAATAGATTCACAGAGAATGAATATGTTATTACTCTAAAATATTACAGCCAGATCATTAAGTGGGACACATGGTGGTAAATTTATTTCACCAGTTCTTCTTCCATGTCTAGGTTAGATGGGAAACTGCCAAAATGAAGGCATCTTTTGATGAATTCATTCCATAGTTATTTTCACCTGACCCAACACGGGAAAGATTAACCAGTTTAAAATTTCCTTTGTCTGGGAATTGCCCAATTATGGTTCAAAAATACCACAATCTTCAAGAAGGCTCTTTCTGTGTACCCCATTTTACCAGTTAAAACCCTTGACTGTCTCCCAGTTTGTTTCCAGGCACAATTCAAAGTGCTGCTTTTAGGGGCCATTCAACAATTATGTGATCCTCGAGGGGGGAGGGGGTCTTCCATCTGAATTATGGAAAATTACATGGGGGGGGGGCGGTCAGATCAAAGATTATGTAATCCATTTGGAGCTGCTGTGGTTTTGAAACATGGCACTTTTATAGGTTTAAAAATGATCTCTGGGGATTTTGATCCAATTTGAGATTGTTGAATTGCTTGTGCAGTCTATTTCTATTTCACCAATAGTGAAAAGCTCTAAAAACTAGAGTTTCGATACAAATGCTCTGGATTACATAATTTTAAAGGGAAGGGGGTTCAAAGAGAAAATTATGGTCGGATTACATGGAGGGAGGGGGTCAATTTTCCCCCCAAAATGGATCACGTAATTGTTGAATGGCCCCTTACGTGTGACATCTTAAAGGACTAAGATCCTACATATCCATACCTGGCAGCTGAGATCTTCCCTGGGTTCTCTTGTTTGGCAACTTTTCTAAAGATATGCAGGATTGCAAAGAGCAAGATTTTGTGTGTGTGTATGTGACAGCACAATACAATTTACATCATCTGTGTCTTGTTTTGCTTGTGCTTCAAACGGGTGATGTCAAAAGACATTGACTGTCTTTACAATGCAGATTATAGTGTGTATTGTGTGTGTGTGTGTGTGTGTGTGTGTGTGTGTGTGTGTGTGTGCTTACTGTTAGTGAGCTTTTCTAATATTTTAGTAATTTTATATAATCCTTGTAAGATGTTGTTGTGATTTTTAGATAAGTATGCCGATAACACTAGCCATGAATATAAAGAATGAAACCTTCGTGGTTAGAAGTAGTCTATCTATGACTGTTACACTTTAGGGACAGAGAACAGGTTGGCTATATCTTCATCCTGATTGGCTTGTAATTAAGATGATTAACTACTTTTGGAGCAAAAGTGCTAGATTAAATGGGCATGTGGAATGATCCATCAAAGACCATTTAAAGAGCTGCAGGTTTAGATGAAAAATCAGTAGAGAGCGAGTCTTATTTACAAAACAGGGACTTTTATCTTATGCACACCTCTCCCTATACATGCAGATCTGTCAATTATATTAACATTTCAGAAGCTGAGCATTATTGTAGCTGTTTTCTGTGCTCTTTGGCTTTCTCACCTTTCTCACCTGGTTCTTTGTCTCTATAGGGTCTATTTCTGTAGATGCTGTAAAAACCACTTGCAGATGAAAAAAGTTCTCATGCTGACAATCTTGGCAGCTTAGTGTGGAAAAAGTAGCAGTCTGACTGCTTTCACAAGTTTAATGAATTATAGATCAAAATGTACTGCCTAGTGACACCTATGCTAAAAGATATAAGAAAAATATTCTCAAGGGAGCCTCACAATAACAAAAAAAAGAAGAGAGGAGAGGAGAGGAAAAAGAAAGGAAAAGAAAAGAACAGCAAAAATTAGATATAATTTTTGACCTGGAACAGACAGAAATTCTACTTATAAGTAATCACACACAACATTTCTGCACTCATTGCAATTGGGGGGGGGAGGGGGAGGGGACAGGTTCCATCCTGATATTGCATCAGATTTTTGAATATGACTTATACTGAATTCATTTTTTTCAAAAATTACATTGCAACAAGTTTGACACAGAAGGCACTTTGGATGCTGCTTGCTCCTCTATGTGGGTGTGCACGCATGAACATATATGCAATTATAGGTGACTAGTTTTGTGCAAGACATTTATAAGGAAAGCTTAAGAGGGCACTGTACAATATAACAGCTTGTGAGCCAAGCTGAAGGCATGTATAGTTAATAAGGGTGGTAATCTAAACCATTGAAAATTGTTTTCTGCAATCACAAATCTGGCCAACCATTTTGCTACAGCATTTTGAATGCGCTGCTGTGATGCAGATTATAAAATGATATAGCTCCCTGTTCTACAATTTTCTGCTTGCATGAGAATCTTGGCTGAACAAGTTTCATCTGTTTTGAAACCACAGCAGGTATATTTGTTTGTTTAAAGATAGCCTTGGAGCCCAAGGTGGAATTGGTCACAGATGAGACATCAAACTAAGATGCATCAACCCTCTTCAAGGCAGCTACTGGGCTTGGTAACTGAAGGAGTGAGTGATGGAGGAGAAATCGCAATGACATTCAAACTAACTTTTGTTACAACTGCATAGAAAGTGGCAGTTATAAACCACTGGTGAACTTTCCTTACCATAAAAACCCTGTTGACAAGACAGTCCAAAATGAAACAAGAGATAGTGCTGCATGATGAGAATCTAAGGTCAGAAAGCACTAGGGAAGAGCAAAAGACAAGTACAAATAGTTTGTCACTTCTGATTAAAACTGAAAGGATGTATAGTGGTTGACATGCATAAAAGTAAAATGAAAGCCCTGTGCTACACAACACGTGCAATAGGAAGATGGAATCTGGGAAGTGTTGTCGTTGGCCGCAACTCGATCCGAGTATACATTTTTTTCCTTCCCCAGGGTATTGGGAGGCCTGGTCTCAGAGGCCAATTGGTTCTGGGTTGCCTTTGCCCTCTGAGGCAAGCAGCCAGTCCATCATCATCATCACAGCCAGTCCATCTGGCATGGCCTCTTCCATCTCCATTACCATTGGGAATCAGAGTAATGAAGTGGTTCCTCCTCTGCTCATTTTGCCGTTTGGCCCAATATAATGGTTTTCAGTGGCATTTCCTCCACTGAGGGGACCATCACCCCACCCAAAAGGGCTAATCCACCCGTAGCCATTGGCCCATTTGAGGAGTCATGTTATTTACTGCTGCCCAACACTTGTTGTTGAGTCGCTGCCTGTATGGTCCCATTACCATAGTGGGATGTCTGGGAAGTATAATTCAAGATAAACTGGAAACTGTAAAGCAAACAATGGAATATATAAAGGTTGCAATGCTTTGTGTCAGTGACCTAAAGTGGACTGGAACAAGATATTTTCAGTCAGATAACTACAGTTATATGAAACACTAATTGGATTCCACTATGGCTGCAAATTAGGTCCCAAAATAGTTTGGGAAAACAATTTGAAATTGATCATATCTGATGTAAAATGGCAGACTGTGTGCAACAAGGCTCCTCTCAAATAAGTCTTCTCCAGATTTAATATGTGTTCTATTATGCTTCTGCACAGATGATATTTTATAGCACTCTCTTTAAGTTATATTAATAAAAAAGCCAGTTCAACCTGTAGCAGGAAATATGGATACAGTATATCAATACATACTTTCATGTGTGATGGACATGCCCTCCAATCCAGTTGTCCTGTTCTAGTTTTTATAGAAATTGAATTAATCACAGGGCAATAATTTATAAGGTTGGCAATCTTGCTCTTTTAGCTTTATTTTCAGGTAATGAAAAACAGCTGATTCATAAATATTATTATTATATCATTATAAAGATTGTGGTTTTCTGTATGGCAGCAAATTTAGAAATTTCCACAAACTGGAAGGGAGCTTGTAATTTATCTTTACATGCATGGAGAAATAAAACACGACATATTGCTCTAATGGAAAAATTAACACACCAGTTCAAATTACTTAAATAACCTTATCCCCAAGATAATGTTTCTCAACACATGGTTTCCTTTTATTTATTTTTGTATGTTAATAAGAATGCCAAGACGTATTTTCTACCAGTCTCTCATGTGATTTTATAATCTGATGAAGATTGCAAAAGTGTGAAGATAGTTTATCAGGTTATACAGCACTAGTAGAAGAAGAATTTTCTTCTTTTTCTTGTTTTCCATATTCTTACAGTAAAGATTCAGAATCTGGGAAACAGGGTCAGGGAGAATGCTTTTATTACCTACATATTTCCTCATTTTTTTCCTCCAGAGAAAAAAGATGTGCTAGCTTGACAAACAGGAGACTTGGACACAAGACAGGATTTTGTCTCAATGGAACTACAAAATAATTGAAAATACAGGAGCAATATGATACTGTATTTAAAGCCAGGGGAAATACATTCAGGCTATGTAAATTGGATAAATAATAGACGGCTAGAGAATTGGGAATATTACTGCAGAGAATGCCATGAGAGGTACAATAATTTTCCATTGGGAATCTTATCCTAACCTGATTAATTCTTTAACAGGATGAGTCACCCGTGAATGTAACTGACATTGTCTATCAACACACAGCTCAAGAAAGAAAAGGGAGACAAGAATTTGACACTTCCAGTTAATTTAGTTGGAACAAGAAAATAGTTTTCTTGTGTTCTAGCCTATTAGAAATTTCTTAAATTGCTAGCAAATCTTCATAGAATAAACTATGCTGATTTTAATTCAGTTTAATCTACTCTGTGTGTGTGTGTGTGTGTGTGTGTGTGTGTGTGTGTGTGTGTGTGTGTGTGTGTGTGTGTGTGTGTGTGTGTGTGTGTGTGTGTAAAACCAGATAGATAGATAGATAGCAGGAGGGAGGGATAGATGAATAAAGCTATGAGAAGTGTTCTGAAGTAGAGCACTTGTTGCTAGCTTGACATGGCTTCTTCTCACAAGACCAAGTATGAAGCTGAACTTTGTCTAAGTTGAAGACTAAAATATGATGTCATATTTTTTTTTAAAAAAAAATAGAAAAACGGTCCAATGCTCACAGTGTCTACAAGCATGTGAAAGGGAAAACATGAAAAAAAGGAAAATGTTTTAATGAATGGTTTTCTAATGGTTTTGCAACCACATTTGTAGGCTATTAATTATTATTGCTTAATGTGATGTCTTTTTTGACCCAGGATGTAAATCTTTTCTCATTTGTCTCATCCTTCAGACAAAGATGAGAAATAGCAAAATTATTCACCTCAGCCATCAAGAGGCTGAAGTGTTGTGAAGCGCTGTTGACAAGAGAAAAAGAGAATAAGAATGATAGTTTGCAAATTAAGCAGAATGTGTTCCAACTAATGCAAATAGTGCAAAATAGCATTAGTTGCTGCTTTGTTCTGTAGAATTTGAGTGTGTTTGAAACTTTTTTTTAACAAAGTGGAATAAGTTACTCCAATTATGTTTTGTATATTTGCTTAGTGAAGTCTAAACAAATCTAATAATAATAATTTTGTGTCAGAAATTATTTTGGGTTGAAAGGATTTTTACAGAAGAAATACCACTTAGGGAACACACAAATGAGTCACCTTTCATGTCCCCAAGAGCTGAGACAGAGATGGGTGCTCAATCCGTCATAACCCCGGTCTTGAACTGCCGACTTGCCGGCCCTCCAGTTAACAAGGCGAGCTTCTTAACCACTGAGCCACCGCAGCCCCTAACAAATCTAATAGTACACTGGAACTAGAGTAGGCCCATTCAGTCTGTGAAACTTGCATAAGTCTTGATTCATCAAATCTCTACTGATGGGCCTATTCTAGTTATTTCTTGGTACTGGATTTCAAAATTAGCATCTCATATTAAAACAGTACACAGCACAAACCCCTCTCAAACTGGACTCAACTCCATGATGCTAACTCAAATAAATGAATAAAGAGGAGTATTGTCATCACTTAGCTGGAAGTGACCCTATGGATCATCAAGTCCAATCACTGTCAAGGAGAGATAGTGGGAAAGTAAACCCCCAACCTCTGACTCTGCAGCCAGACAGCTAAACTACTGAACGATCCAGCAATAGTAATTAACCTAAATAAAACAAAATACTGATCTAGTACTGGCTTTCTAGTTCTACGAAGATGTTGAGTTCTAGACATTAGACTCAATAATTATTTGCTGCCATATCAATTCTGACATATGGAAACCCTTTCAACAAGTCTCTAGGTAGATAATACACAGAAGTGGTCTACCCTTCCCTTTTTCTGGGGGTGCCCTGGGATTTTGCAGTTTACCCATGGCCACATAGTCTGGTTTTTCTTTTGGAAGGCACAATTAGGATATGAACTCTCAACCAGATACCTAAACCACTGTCCTATCCAGCCAACTAAAAATGAGATTAGTAAAGGTAAACGTCGCCCTTGCTTGAAAGCCAGTCGAATCCAACTCTGTTTGGTGCTCGTCTCTGTTTATAGCCAAAGAGCCGATGCTGTCTGCATCTGCAGACATTTACATTGACATGTGGCAGGCATGACTAGATACTGGAGTGCACTGAACCTTGTTTACCTTCCCACTGAAGTGGTCCTTATTTATCTACTTGCAATTTCTTGCTTTCGAACTGCTAGTTTTGCAGGATCTGGGACAGGAGCTCACTCCGATGTGCAGCACTTGGGTCTCGAACTGATGACCTACCAACCTTCCAATCATCAAATTCAGCTTCTTAACCACTAAGCCACCAAAGCCCCAAAATGAGACTACATACATATGTATTTGAGTACCATTTCACTGCTTGTAGGCATCCAAATTAAGTTGCATTATCATCCCAATTAACCACTGCCCCTTGCCTGTTAAATCTCATTTGGTTTAATTTTATTCCCTGGGAAATGTCCCAGCTAAATGGATTTCCTAATTAATCATATCCTGGTTAAGTCAAGCATATTGACATTGTTTCTGTTGCCAGAAAGAACTGTTGCCATTTCTCCCTTACATTTCCTTAAATGTTGTCCAAAAGCTCCATGTTACCATAATCTTTTAAAATAAAGACTTTTTTGCCTTTGTTATCTACATTGATAAAGCAAATACATCAACCATAACGTATACAGTACATCTGTACTTCTTGTAATCCAGATTGTTCTTCACACATTACTTACAATCTGTTTACCATCCAGTCTTTATCAAATACAGTACCGCATCTATACAGATGACTAAACTAGCTTGCAGTAAATCTTATCACTTTTCTGTAGCTTATGTGTCTGAATCATGCTGCTGACTGGTAAAGATAATTTTGCTATGTGTTTGTAGCAGATGCCAGGTAAAATGTCTGGCAAAACAATCACCCTCCTCTACCAATGTTATCATTAAAACTATTTAGATAGAGATCCATTCAGATATTAAAATATGAATCTTTTAAAAGTAAGATCATCAAAACCATAAGAAGGGGATTGCGTGGTGCGTGTCCGGCATATGTGGCCACACCCGGCCCAACCATCCTGTACCGAGCCGCCCACACTTACCTTAAAACCAAACTCATAAGGGTCCCGAAACAGAGAGTGGGGCAAATGCCCCACAAACACAAACAAAAAAACCTACATGTCCAAGCATCATCCGTGACATGCCATCCCTCAGGCAATCAGGCTGATGGACATGAGCATGGAGGAGGCAGGGCAAGTGGTGTGCATGTTTTTTAAAAAGCTGGCCAATGTGCAAACCACTTCCCTCTGAGAGACACTTCGTCTACTGGAGGGAAGCCATCCCCAGCTCCCCACCGCCGGCGGGCAGGCATACCGGTTGCCGGCTGGGCTGCCAGCTTTTGGTGCCCCCCACCCAACCAACGACGGCCTCGATACCGATGGTGATGGAGAACAGGCCACGCCACAGAGGCACGGAAGGTCAGCCGCCCATCTCAGAAGGCCGTGACGGGGAGGTGCAGAGAGCAAATGGCTGAGCCAGCAACAGGTAAGCGGGGGACATGGGCTGAGAGGGGAACAGGCCCGGGGACCACGCTGCCCATCTCTGGGAGGAGAAAGGGGGGACACGAACCCACCCCCACCCTTCCCCCCTCAGTTCCTATCCCCCGCACCATTTACCTGTTGCCAGCTGGGCCTTACACACTCTGCGCCTCCCCAGTGTGTGGTTGTGTTGTGTGTGTGTTGGTTGTGTGGGTTGGGGTGTGTGGGGGTTGTGTTGTGTGTGTCGGGTTGTGTTGTGTGTGTGGTTGTGTTGTGTATGTGTGTGGCCTCGCCGAGGCTTCAGGGGGAGGAAGGGGAGCCCCTCCACTCCCCGCGCAGCTTCAGGGTGTGTGTATGTGTGTCGCCTCGCCAAGGCTTCGGGGGGAGGAAGGGGAGCCCCTCCTCTCCCCGTGCAGCTTCAGTGTGTGTGTGTGTGTGTGTGTGTGTGTGTGTGTGTGTGTGTGTGTCCTCACTGAGGCTTTGGGGGAGGAGGAAGGGGAGCCCGTCCTCTCCCCACGCAGCTTTGGTGTGTGTGTGTGTGTGTGTAGGTTGTGGTTGTGTTATGTGTGTGGTTGTGTTGTGTATGTATGTGGTTGTGCTGTGTGTGTGTGTGGTTGTGTTGTATGTGTGTGTGTGTGTGTGTGTGTACCCCCAAAAACCACCCTGACCACCAATATACAAGTTATACCTGCCCGGCTGGGCCAGACAAAAAATGCTAGTAATCTTCTGTTTCTGATAACATTAGGAATAATTTATTTCCTCTACGTGTTTCATACCAGCCAAGAGGTTATTTACACTGCATTTGTAGCCAGTCCTATTATTGCATCATAATATGCTTCAATAGCCTAAAATTAATAATGGTAAGAACAACAAAGTCTCTATTTTTTATATTTCTCTGAGTTCCCCCTTGCATATTTCTTCCACCTTTTGTTGGAGGTATCATATTGCAAGTTACATCCTAATGGTGCCAGAAAATAAGTTCCCTCTGTTCATGCTAGGAAATGATTGTCAGCTGCTTGAGTGTCTGGCTGTCTTTACCATTAGTCACAACACTATCACTACAAACAAAAGTCCACATAGTCAAAGCAATGGTATTCCCAGTGGTAATGTATGGCTGTGATAGCTGGACCATTAGGAAAGCTGAGCGCAGAAGAATAGACGCCTTTGAGATGTGGTGTTGGAGGAGAGTTTTGAGAGTCCCCTGGTCAGCGAGGAGAACAAATAGGTCAATATGAGAAGAAATCAACCCTGACTGCTCCTTAGAAGGTCAAATAGTAAAGATGAAGCTGTAGTACTTTGGACATCAAATGAGAAGAGAGGATTCACTTGAGAAAGCCTTGATTCTAGGAAAGGTGGAGGGCAAAAGAAGAAGGGGGCAGATTACAAAGTGTGGATTACAAAGCTTTATTATGGATGGTTCATTGTTTCCTCTCTCTCAGCCTGCTTGGATAAAGGAAAAAGTACTGCTTTGTTGAATGGGCTGTGTTTTTATATTATGCTCTCCTCCTCTCTCCTCTGTGTGGATACAATGTTTTTGATTTTTTAGACAACTTGCAAGATTTTGGATATATAGTGTCATTCTAAGCAGTGGGTGGTGGATTAGCTGTTTCTCCAACGTTATTTTTCCTTTTGATACTTTGCTTTCATTTGGAACTCCTGACACAGTGTTTTTGGATTTTTGAGTTGAAAAATTATAACAATTAGTGGAATGGAGATCACATTAAAGGCGGCAGCTGGCAAGATTGGAATTTTCCTTTTCCTTGAGATTTGATTTTTCTATTAATATTATTCTTTGGATTTATGTTCTCAACTTTACAACTTCTGAAGCATCAACTTGTTGGATTCTCCTTTGCAGTGTTATTGTTCTTCTGGAAATTAGGGAAGTGACTTTATTCTTCATAGTTGTGAAATTGGATGTGATTGAATTCTGGAACACCCTCAGGGAGAGGATTCTGAGACTTTGAAAAAGATTGCTGCATTGAAATTATTATTTGATATCACAATGGATAAAGCGGCAAGGAGTAAGGGGAAGGAAGAGGAAGTTGTGAAACCGAAGAGGAAGGGTAAAGCAAAAGCTGTAGAACCACCGTCATCGTCATCCTCATCATCGCCTGAACCCCCGGCTGACCAGACTCAAATAATGGTGGAACTTGGTAAATTGTTTCAAAAAATTGAAAAGATGGAGGAAGCAAAGGTTAAAGATAAAAATGAAATGTTGGTTAAATTAACAGGATCGATTACGGATCTGTCTAAAAAATTGATTTAAATACTCACAAGCTAGAGGGAAATGTTAAGTTGATACAAAATGATATGAAAATGATGAAAGGGGATCTGAAAGGGATGCAGGAGGAGGTGAAGGAAAATAAGATGAAGTTGGATGAGCAAGAAAAATGGATTGATGTGATGGAAGAGATGATGAGAAAACAGAATATTGTGATACATCATATGAATTATAGAACGCCAGACCAGCTGAGAGATAGAATAGTTAATTGGCTAAACAATTTGAAAATGGGGAAAGATTTTGTCAATGAAGATATTGTAAGTGCTTGTAGAGTGGGACCAAGAAGGGGGAAGGATGAACACAGGAATGTTTTGGTCAAATTTGCTAACTGGGGTGATAAATTGGCCTTTTTAAAACAAGCAGGTTCTGGCGTTCTGAAAATTGATGGAATTGATGTGGAGGTATATAATGATATTACAATTAAGGAACGTGGCTGGAGATACAAAATGAAACCGGTAACAAAAATTTTGATTAAAAAAGCGATAAAATATAATTGGAGACCTCCACAACGGTTAATATTTTTTTATGACAAAAAGATGCAGGTGATTGATGAAAGAACTGATGCTTTGGAATATTTGACTTTACTTGATTTGGTCAGTGCGGGCTCAAATGAATAGTTGGAATTAAGGAAAGATCTGCTGGCGTCAGGAGGGATAAGAAAAGATTATGGAGAAACAGATGAGGGAGGTGCTGCAGAAGGAGAGCAAACTGGAGGTGTTGGGACAGATTTGTCATTGATAGTGGTGGAGTACGAGCCAAGCAAAGGCTAGAAGAGAAAGGATGAGAGTTATTAAAGTTGAAGAGATATTTTTAACAGCTTGTATTCTAAAACGTGGTAGGGTGCTTGAGCTTTAATTAATATGCCTATCTTACACGTCCCCTCCTCCCCTCTTTGGTAGTCAAAGGCGTGTTCCCCCCCCTCTTTTTTTGAAGGGGAAAGTGGGGAGGTTGTTAATGTGTGTTTTATGTTTTATATTCTGTTTTAATTATGTTAGGTTAATTGGTAGCACGCCCAATGGAGAGCTTAGGAGTGATAAAACTGTGGGACGATTTAAAATATGAGAGCGATAAAGGTATTAACATGGAATGTAAAAGGTACAGGATCTCAAATTAAGAGGAAAAGGATAGAATCAGCTTTGAAGAGGGATAAACCGGACATAGTCTTTTTACAGGAAACTCATCAAAAATCTCAAGATACAAACAAAAAAATTTAAAATTGGATGCAGCACTATGAAAAGTCTTATGGTACATCGAAATCAAGAGGAGTTGCAATTTTGATCTCGACTAGATTGGGGCTTGAGATAACAAATAGTATTTCAGATTTGGAAGGGAGATTTTTGATAGTGAAAGGGAAAATAGATGATGAGGAAATAACGTTGGTAAATATATATGCTCCAAATGATCATCAAGTGGAATTTTTAGAGAAAATGCACATGATATTGGATAAAGAAAAATCAAAGAGGATGATTGTGGCTGGTGACTTTAATTTAGTAAGATCAAATTTGGATTGTACAAATATATTAAGAAGTGGAAAAGGGATTAAAGGCCAAATGTTGGATAATTGGATGACTACTTTAGGTTTGAAAGACTCTTGGAGAGAACTTAAGGGTCCAGAAAGGGTATATTCTTATTTTTCGCAGGTCCACAATTCTTATTCAAGAATAGACTATATATTTGTAACTGAAAATTTGGGTTAAAAACATGGAGGAAATGGAAATTGGAATATTTAAGGAATCCAATCATGCTAAGGTGGTACTGGAATTAAAATTAAGAAATTAGAATAGATCAAGAAGAATTTGGAAATATGATCCTAACCTGTTTAGAGACCAGAAGAGTAAAGAACAAATTTCAAAGAGTTGGAGTGAGAGTTGGCATTGGAACGATAACGGTGAGGTAGAATATAGTGTGGTCTGGGATACCATGAAATCGATATTTAGAGGGGAGTGTATAAAATTGGCAAGTAATAGATATAAAAAGTCTAGGTTAACACAAGATAAGCTTGAAAAGGAGATAAAGCAGCTACAGGAGGAACATGTAAAAACAAAGAATAAAAAAGTTTTCACTAACTTATTAAGATTAAAGACTGAATTGGTAGGTAAAGAAATAGAAAAAGTTAAAAAAGGTTTGGTTTACTTAAAAAGGGAATATTTTGAGTTTAGTAATAAAAACTCAAAGTTATTAGCAAAAGCAGCAAAGGACAAAAGGGAAAAGAGGGAAATTGGAATTTTGATTAGCGAACAAGGGATAAGATGTAATAAGATAAAAGATAAATGAGAAATTGTGAAAGACTTCTATCAAACCCTTTACTCAAAAAAAGAAATAGATGAGGAGAAACTTAAAATGAAATTAGAGAGGCAAATAATCAGTGGAATAAAGCAGGAGCAAGGAAGGAAAAGGCAGAGAAAGACCTAGGCCTCAACTGACCAGTTACCATCCAGAGGCCTTGGGGGGGAGGTGAGTGAAGAATTGGCCCCTCCCCCCCACCCCATCCTAAAACCTGGGTGCAAGGAAGGAAAAGGCAGAGAAAGACCTAGGCCTCAACTGACCAGCTACCATCGAGAGGCCTTGGGGGGAGGTGAGTGAAGAATCGGCCCCTCCCCCCACCGCATCCTAAAACCTGGGTGCAAGGAAGGAAAAGGCAGAGAAGGACACAGGAATGAAAAGGCAGAGAAGGACACAGGCCCCAACTGCCCAGTAACCATCCAGAGGCCCACGGGAGTCCTCCTAGAGTAGCAACACCCCAGAGGGCAAAGAGGAAGGGCCGTGCTGACACTACAGACACTGCAGACACAGGAGACCCTCGACCACCCCCAGAAGACACCATCCGTAGCCACCATCACACTAAGGCCTGAGTTGGCGCCTTTAACCAACTTTTCGCAGCCAAAGGGAGGCGAGAGCTGCTGCATGTATGCAAGGGATCAGTAATCGAACTGAAATAATATAGTTGACTGAACATAGATGACTTATAGCAACTGACATATTGACTGTGTCACTGTGTCAGTTTAGAGCTGACTGACATCAGTTCTAAACTGATACTGTGTTCTAAACTGTGATAATATGCATGATGATGTTACCTTGTTTTAAACTGTGATAATATGTATGATGGGGGGGGGATGGTGTAGAAACCGGCAAAGCACGCCAGGGAGTTTGCCAAGAAAACCCTATTGATCAAAGCAAAGGCAAAACAAAGGGACAAATCAGAGGAAACAGGAAGGATGCTCAGCACATTAGATGGACAGAAAGGGATGGGCAGGAAAGGGGGAGGAGAAATACAGTGTTGTAAGGAACAATATTGCATAGGGACATGGAATGTAAGATCTATGAACCAAGGAAAGCTGGAAGTGGTAAAAAAGGAAATGGAAAGAATAAGTATTGACATCTTGGGAATCAGTGAGCTAAAATGGACAGGTATGGGCGAATTCAGCTCTGGAAACCATCATATCTACTACTGTGGACAAGAAAACCTCAGAAGAAATGGAGTGGCCATAATTGTAAATAAAAGAGTGAGAAAAGCAGTAATGGGATACAATCTCAAAAATGATAGAATGATGTCAGTCAGACTACAAGGCAAACCATTTAATATCACTGTAATCCAAATATATGCACCAACTACCAGTGCAGATCAAGCCACAGTAGACCAGTTCTATGAGGACCTACAACATCTTATAGAACAGACACCAAGAAACGATGTCCACATTATCTTAGGAGACTGGAATGCAAAAGTAGGAAATCAAAAAGTGGACGGAATAACAGGCAAGTTTGGTCTGGGAACACAAAACGAAGCAGGGCAAAGACTGATAGAGTTCTGCCAAGATAACACACTAGTCATAGCAAACACCCTTTTCCAGCAACACAAGAGGAGGCTCTACACATGGACATCACCAGATGGCCAACATCGAAACCAATTGACTACATACTCTGCAGCCAAAGATGGAGAACCTCCATACAGTCAGCAAAAACAAGAGCTGGAGCGGACTGTGGCTCAGATCACAATCTACTGATTGCAAAATTCAGGCTCAGACTGAAGAAAATAGGGAAAACTAATAGGCCAGATAGATATGATCTAGACAACATACCCAAGGAATACACGGTGGAGGTGAGGAACAGATTCAATTGTCTGGACCAGATAGACAGAGTACCAGAGGAATTATGGACAGAGATGAGAGACATTATGCAGGAGGCAGCAAGGAAAACTATACCAAAAGAAAAGAAGCGCAAGAAAGCAAAGTGGTTGTCGGATGAGGCTCTTAAAATAGCAGAGGAAAGAAGGAATGCAAAAGGCAAAGGAGAAAGGAAAAAATACAATCACTTAAATAAAGAATTTCAAAGAAAAGCAAGGAGAGATAAGGAAAGCTACCTAAATGAACAGTGCAAAGAAATAGAGGAAAACAACACAAGAGGCAGGACTAGAGATCTCTTTAAAAAATTGGGGAAGTCAAGGGAACGTTCAAAGCAAAAATGATAACGATAAAAGACAATGATGGCAAAGAGTTAGCGGATGCAGAAGAGATAAAGAAAAGATGGAAAGAGTACACAGAAGAACTTTACAAAAAAGACCTAAACACCGCGGATAATAACAATGAGGGGGAAATTGAATTTGAATCAGACATCCTAGAGAGTGAAGTCAGAAAGGCCCTAAAAAGCACGGCAAATAACAAAGCCAGTGGATATGATGGTATCCCAGTTGAATTCTTCAAAGCCCTAAAAGATGATGGAATCAAGCTACTACATGCTATATGCCAGCAGATTTGGAAAACGAAACAGTGGCCACAGGATTGGAAAAGATCAGTATATGTCCCAATCCCAAAAAAGGGCAATGCCAAAGAATGTTCAAATTATCGAACAATTGCGCTCATCCCATAATGCAGGATAGACTACAGCAGCATGTAGAAAGAGAACTACCAGAGGTGCAGGCTGGATTCAGAAGAGGCAGGGGGACCAGAGATCACATTGCCAACATACGTTGGATCATGGAGAAAACAAAGGAATACCAGAAACAAGCTTACTTCTGTTTCATTGACTACACCAAGGCCTTTGATTGTGTGGACCACAACAAAATGTGGCAAGTAATTAAAGAGATGGGAATACCAGAACACCTCATATATCTCATGAGAAATCTGTACATGAGTCAAGAAGCAACAGTTAGGACAGAGTATGGAATGACGGAGTGGTTTGGAATAGGAAAAGGAGTAAGACAAGGCTGCATTCTGTCACCCTGCTTATTCAACTTATACACAGAGCACATAATGCGCAATGCAGGGATGGAGGAATCACCATATGGGATCAAAATTGCTGGGAGAAACATCAACAATTTGAGATATGCAGATGATACCACCCTAATGGCAGAAAGTGAAGAAGACCTAAAGAAGCTCCTGATTAGGTTGAAAGAAGAGAGTGCAAAAGCTGGCCTGAGACTCAATATCAAGAAAACCAAGATAATGGCAACAGGCGCTATAAGTCCCTGGAAAATAGATGGGGAAGAAGTAGAAGCAGTAATAGATTTTACTTTCTTAGGATCCAAGATCTCTGCAGATGGGGATTGCAGCCATGAAATAAAAAGGCGACTGATTCTTGGGAGACAAGCTATGAAAAACCTGGGGAACATAGTGAAAAGTAGAGATATCTCACTGCAAACAAAGGTCCGCATAGCCAAAGCAATGGTATTTCCGGTGGTAATGTATGGCTGTGAGAGCTGGACCATTAGAAAGGCTGAGCAAAGAAAAATAGATGCCTTTGAGATGTGGTGCTGGAGGAGAGTTTTGAGAGTCCCCTGGACAGCGAGGAGAACAAACAGGTCAATATTAGAAGAGATTAGCCCTAGGTGCTCCTTAGAAGGACAAATAACAAAGATGAAGTTGAAGTATTTTGGACATCAAATGAAAAGAGAGGATTCACTTGAGAAGGCCTTGATGCTGGGGAAGGTGGAGGGCAAAAGAAGAAGGGGACGGCCAAAGATGAGATGGCTAGATGGTATTGTAGACACAATGGGCACGGGGCTGTGTGGATTAAGGAGGATGGTGGAGGACAGAGGTGCCTGGAGAGCGTTGGTCCATAGGGTCGCAAAGAGTCGGAATCGGCTGTGCGACTGAACAACAACAAAAGCAGGAGCATAGGGACAGAATGGAAGAAGCGGTGACAGAAAAAGAAGTAAAAGAGATAATAAATTGAAGTTTGGGAAAGCCCCTGGAGAAGATGAGTTGCCTGCGGAATTTTATAAGGAATTTGGTGATAAGGTGATTCCAAATTTGGTAAAATTATATAATTATATATTAGATGGAGGGCAAATTGCAACTTCATGGTATAGGACCACAATTGTACTTTTACCAAAACCGGAAAGAATTTGGAAAAAGTAGAATCCTATAGACCTATCTCATTGATAAATCAAGATGCCAAGATCTTTACAGCAATACTCGCTAATCGTTTGAAAATTTTTATGGGAGAATATATAAACCCAGATCAAGTGGGGTTCTTGAAAGGAAGACATATGGCAGATTTGACTAGAAGAGTAGTAGATTTAGTCGATACGGTGAGTCAAACGAAAGAAAAAGTGGGATTAATATCTTTGGATATATTTAAAGCATTTGACTCTCTACAATGGATTTCTATTAAGGAGATAATTAATTCATATGGTTTTGGTGCAAAATTTAGAAAAGTAATTGATCAATTATATCAGCAAGGAATAGCCAATGTTAGAGTAAACGAAGAGGTTACAGATGAGATAAAGTTGGAGGCTGGCACGAGACAGGGTTGTCCTTTATCCCCAATATTGTTTATAATGGCCATGGAGTTATTAGCTAAAGCTATAAGAGAGGATGGAAAAATACAGGGGATTATGGGAAATAAGATAAGTATGTATGCTGATGATATCTTGATAATTGTAAAGCAACCAGAGAAGGTAATGAATAAAATTAGGACACAATTAAAGGATTTTGAGGATATTACTGGGCTGAAAATAAATTGGGATAAATCGGAAATGATGTTGTGTAATATGGGAGAAAAAGAACAGAGGAAGTTAAAGGGCATAGTTAATATTCAGATTAAGAATAAATTGAAATATCTGGGAATAACTATATCAAACAAATTGGAAGAGCTTAAAAGACTGAACTATGATAGCTTGAAAATTGAAATTAAGAATAAGATACAAAGTTTTCAAAAGTTGAAGCTATCATGGTTCGGGAGAATTACAATGGTTAAAATGATGTTATTACCCAGAATAAATTTTTTATTTGATGCGTTAGCGATTCAATTGAAGGATAAGGAAATTAAGGAATTTCAAAAATTGTTTAACAACTTTTGCAATGGGGGTAAGAAATCTAGACTGCCCAAAAAGTTATGGTATTTGTTGCAGAAAGAAGGAGGGTTGGGAATGCCAAACGTGATGGTATACTATCAGGCATTTCAAATGAAGAATGTTGTGAAGATCTTGGCAAGGGAAAAGGTAATATGGTAGGAAATTGAGATGAGGGATTATAGACACATGGGTAAAATGATTTTTCTAGGCTGTAATTTGTAGTGACAAAAATTTTTATGATGAAAGGATTAATGAGTGTATGGAAGAGGGTGAAGAAGGACTTGGTTCTGAATGTCTCTCCTATATTGGAGATTTCAGACTTGGCAAGTTTTCCAATTAATATAAATGAGGGGATAAAGGAGATATTGAAGAAATATGAGGTTATCCTGTTAAAAGACTGGTTCCGGATATGCAGTAATGAGAGAAGTAGGTTAAAATTGTTTGAGCAATTAAAAATTAATTGGTTTCAGAGATTAAGAATTATTAATTGGAATAAAAATATATGAGGGATTATGATTTTGAAAGAGAAACGACTAAATTTGAAGAATTAATTTCAAAAATTAGAAACGGAGAAAAAATATCAAGTCAGTAAATTATATACAATCCTAAATAAGGTGGGCGATCCACAAGAGGAATTGAGATTAAGGTGGGAACAAGAATTGAACATAAAGATAGAAAAATATTTATGGAGAAATAAATGGAAAAAGAGGATTATGAGAACTATGTCGGTTAGAATAAAGGAGCACAACTATAAAATGTTGTGGAGATGGTACCTGATCCCAGTAAGGTTACATCAAATGGACAATAAAAAAGAGAATAAGTGTTGGAGATGCAAGGATACTATTGGAACGTATGAATACATGTGGTGGAGTTGTAATGTGGTTAAAGATTTTTGGAATAGAATTGAAAAAGAAATTGGATAAATTTTTGGTAAAATTGTAAAATTGGGGTCAGGCATTACTCTACTAACAAATGTGGAAGCCACTAATTTAAATAAGGATAAGAAAGAGTTATTAGAAATAATGATAACAATAGCTAGAGGATGTATTGCTAGACATTGGAAAAATGATGTAATTATACAAACTGAGGAGTGGTATAAAGAAATGTGGAACTTAGCATTGAATGATAAATTGACTTGGGAGATAAGGGGGGGAAAGGGATAATTTGGAAGAAAATAGATTTTGGATTATATGGAAACCTTTTGTGGATCACTCCCTTAAGGGAGATGAAATAAACAGACCTGTACCAGAACAAAGTGGATTTTGGAATTAAATTAGTGAGAAATTCTGAGCTCTCCAGGGCAATGTAAATAGGCACAGGGTGATTACTATATAGTCATATTTTTTTCTTCTTCTTTTTGTTTTTTGTTTGTTGGTCTTTCCTATTCATAATGGTATTATATGATCTATTAGAAAATGTGTTTAGAGATGTAGTTAAGAATGGAGAATAATTATTCAAGAAATAAGCCAAGAAACCGTATTTACAATGAGGTTTTAATGACATTTGATTTAAAGATAAATATATAAACATATAGGATAGGTGTCTATTTTTTCTTTTTCTTCTGTTTTCTTTTCTTTATTTGTCATTTTTTGTATTTAGTATATGGTTTTTTTAAAAAAACAAGTATTTTTTTCTTCTGTATAACACATTTGTTATGTATTGTATTTTATTGTATGTGTATAAAAACTTAATAAAAATTTATATAAAAAAAGAAGGGGGCGGCTAAGGATGAGATGGCTAGATGGTATTGTAGACACAATGGGCACAGAGCTGGGTGGGCTGAGGAGGATGGTGGAGGACAGAGGTGCCTGGAGGGCAATGGTCCATGGGGTCGCAAAGGGTCAGAATTGACTGTGCAACTGAACAACAACAACATCACTACATTCTCTGTCCCATCAGAGCTACCTGAACTTGGCCAACATCTTATCCACAGCCTCATCCCTTAGCAAATGAGTGTCATCCAATAAAATTGGGCCAGATGGTAACCTGAATTTTTCCCTTGACTGTCAACTGAATCATAGTGAATGTAATCTCTTTTGCCCTCTTGTCAATAAATCAGAATCTGGTACCAAGGTTTCTTCATATTTCCAACTGGGCCAGGAGGCAGGAGTTCCAAAACTGCTTAGAAATGCTCCATTGTATGGCCTTGTGAAGATGCAAGAGTGATGATAGAATTGCTTTTCTGCCACCTTTACCACTGATGATGAATTCCAACTTCTGTTTTATTGAATACATCATTAATCTTTCCTCATTAATGTGTAACTGTTTCCTAGCTAGCTTCATTTCACCCAGTTCAGGAGCCACTAGGAGACGATAGTCAAAAATAGTAATATTATCAACTTCAGTCATTTCTGCCTTCTGCATGGTGAACTTGGCTTTTATAGAAATACCAGTCATAGGGTCCAGGATGATCCCAATGCCTTCATGAATCACTCTGATCCCATTAGTCTTTGATAGTGGAACATTCTGAAAATGTCCTGTCCCCTGCAAGGAAGCAAAGCTATTTAAGCTTAAACCTGAACAAGAAGTCATGTCCCTACAAAACAAGAGATTTTCTTTTCTTTTTTTAAAATAAGGTCCAGAGTGTGTTCTATTATGTATGCTGGGCTGATGGCAACTTAGGGCAGCTCCATGGTTGTCAGGGCAGCTGTGAAGTCCTGAGCTGAAAGGCAGCCCTGATGTGTTTGATCAGGTCCCAGGACAGTTGCCCTGAGCACTCTTAGTCAAATCAAAGCTCAGGAGTAGAGGTTGCTGGTCATTGGTGTGGGTGGCAAATGAGCAGAATCCTGTTTAAAATGCCAAACACAAAATTAAACAACAATACGAAAATGGGGGTTGACATGCTGGTGCTAACACAGGCACCTGGGAAGACACAGCAAGCACTCTATCCAGCTAGTTATGCAGAGAATAGCACCCACAGATTGTAATGAATGAGATTTTATTATGGAGTGATCCAATGTTTAATAGGGCAGATTGATAAGGCAACTGGGGACCATGGGACAGGGGAAGAGACCTCAGCTGAATTATCCCAAATTCAGATCATAAGTTTGTCAGAAACAGAAACTCAACGTTATAGCGTCCTTTACTTAACACCAATATGATACTCAATCTCATCTTTCCCAAAGATATCACAGCAGAATGTAACAAATACCCAAGAGTTTTTCTCATTGTTGATGAAAAAGGCTGTCTCAACAATCAATGTATTTGTTATTTAATGGTGTGCTACATTATTTAATATGCCACTTTTCTCCACACAGGAAACCCAAGATGGCTCACAAACAAAACTATGCAATAATAATACTTACATAAAAACACTAAAGGAAAGATATGAAAAATTAGAAAAGAATTGTTAGTTGATGCAAGGTTTTTCATTCTTGCAAAAGAGCAAAAAGATCAAGGCTTATTATTTTTTATTTATTTGTTTTGCCAGTGGCAGTATTTGACAAAAGAGTGGTTTGCACCCGACAACCCCTGTTATTTTGCATTGTAAAGTTGTATTTTGTGCAAAACACAACATTTTATGTAAGAGTTTTGCACAAAAATTTTCCATTAATTAATTTAATGATTAGAAAGGTTTTTTGAAAGGTTTAATTCTTGTTAGTGAGAATGAAATAAGCAAATATTTACCTTTCTAATATCATTGATATACATAAAATAGGACACCCTCGTTATTTTTACCAATATTGTTGCACACAGTATACTATCAAAAGCAACTCCATACTTTTTTCTTGCTGGTGATTTTAAATGAAACATATTGATGAAAATTCTCCCTGGTCTCGTTCTCATGAATAGGAACAACACCCTGTTAAAGAACTGCAAGATATTTTCTTGCCCTCTAATTGAGAGTTCTTCCATTTGGGGAACAAATTTTATGTGAACTGCATAAATAGGGGGAAAGTGCATAAAATAGTGATAATCTCTGTCTTGTTGCATAGATTTTTCTTAAAATAATTTAGAACCATTCATAGAATTATAGAATAATTGGATAGGTTATTTTTTCATCTTTTGATCAACCCATCAGTTTTTATGTTTGTACTGTTTACATATTTTCTGCCAATAAATAGAAAATAATGGTTTTTGATAGAAACATTTGCTTGACGAAAATAAATTATCCTTTTCTTGACTCCCCTATGCGTGGATGTTAAAGTCCCCCAACACAACCAGTTTGGGGACATCAGCACCATTGCAGAGATGAAGTCAGTCAGCCCCACCAGGGATTGGGCCAGGTCATGGGGATCTTGGTACACTAGCCCAATCCCCAGCTTGGTCCTAGATCCCACACACACACATGGATGGCCTCTCAACCTGGATTCGAGGCTGCAGAGGCTCTACTGACTGTGATGGGTTTTTTATGAATGACAGCAACCCCACCCCACCCTTACTTCAATCCTGCTCTGGTGCTGTACAGAATACCCAGGAGGACACATTAAGGACAGTGATACACCGTCCCCACCACCCACCCAAATTTCCATTTATACATGCCAGGTCAGGATGACTTTATTTGCTAAGAATATGCAGATGACACCCAACTCTATCTCTCCTTTACATCTCCTGCAGTGGAGGCAGGCCGGTGCCTGGATGATTGCCTGGCCACCGTAATGGCGTGGACCAGAGCTAACAAGCTGAGGCTGAACCCGGACAAGATGGAAATTCTGGTGTTGAGGGGCTCATCTTCCTAAGTGGGAGGTCCCTGTGATGGGCAGGATGGCTCTCTTCCCGAGGGACCAGGTATGCAACTTAGGGGTCATATTAGACCATCATCTGAGCCTTGAGGCGCAGATTGCAGCAGTGTGTAAAGCTGCTTTTTTCCAGCTACACTGAATTGCTAAATTGTGTCCCTTCTTGGACAGGTGGTCCCTCACAACAGTAGTTATCTCACTGGTACTCTCTCATATTGACTACTGCAATGCTCTCTACGTGGGGCTTCCTTTGTCCCTGCTACGGAGACTTCAGTGAGTCCAGAATGCAGCAGCCAAGCTGATTACGGTAGTGAGAAAATTTGAGTATATCTCCCCAGCCTTGGCAGGCCTGCATGGGCTACCCGTCACTTTCCATATAAGGTACAAGGTGTTAATACTAGCTTTTAAAACCCTAAACAGTTTGGAACCTTCTTACCTTGCGGAACATCTTCCCCTCAGGACAGTAGCCCACGTCACTTGCCCCTCAATGTTGGCATAGCTTCAGGTGCCAACTCCGAGACTGGTTAGAAAGGCTGTGATGAGACGGGCCTTCACGGTGGCGGCACCAATACTGTGGAACACCATTCCAGCTGAGTTATGCCGGGCTCCATCCCTGCAGTCTTTTAAACAACAACTAAAAACACTGCCTTTGGGAAGGTGTTGCCTAATTCAGGTCATTAGATATGCTGCCCGGCTCCTTTTCATCCTAATTAGTTTGCATTTTAAGGGTCCTGGATTGTTGTACTTTATGGCTATTGTAATGTGTGGTGATGATTTTATTGGGAGTTTTATTGTGTGTAATTTTTAACTTTTGATCTTTATATGACTGGTTTTATGATGTTAACGCCCTGAATAGGGATGATTTTTCGCCTAGAGGGGCAGGATATAAGTGAAATAAATAAATAAATAAATATGTGTTACCATAAACACAAATGTCAGTGCTTAACAATAAGGGCTAACTCTATACTGTTATAGGTTTTACAAGTAAGTGAATGCAACATTTACATTACTCTTGACTATATTTATAGCAAATCATTTCTGTCACCCAGGGATATCTCTTTGCCTACTCCTGACCCCAAAATCTGAAATCGTATCCTTGGTGTGAAACCACCCTGACAAACATTTAACACATATTTAGATGACAGATTGCCTTTACTCACTTTGCAGTTAGCTCAAAGGTATAGTTCAGTACAGTAACAGAGCTCCAATGAGATGCTTACTGAAATTTTAGCCAGGGAACGAGTATCACAGTGTAACGCCTGCCTTGTTCTATGACCCTCAAGCTTCGCATCACATGCAGTGAAACATGAAAATGAAATTTCTCTCATAAGGCAAAAGTCAGAGGTGAAGAAGACACTTGTAAAGGATCTTCAGATTTTTATTTTTATTTTATTCTGCCTTTTAAAAAAATCGTAGTTCATGTGAGGGACTTTTATCCTTTGAAAATTATTTCATATATGTCCATTATATCAACAAATATTAAGGATAATTGAAGCAGAACATGGCAGATATCCATATAATCTGGTACACTCAGAACCAATCCAGATGGCTCTGAGGGCTAGAGCCAGCTAATGGAGCACTTTTGTCTTACCCTGGAGAAATTTAAAGGCTAATAACAGAAGCTGTAAGCAGTTGTCTCTGGCTTCAGTCCCATCTTACTCCAAATCTACCTGGTGGCCTGGGATCTAGGGGTCAGAAACTGTTTGAGCCCTTTGGTCACATATAGAATGTTAAGAACGTATTTCACTTCTCACTATGAAATATCTGCCAGCTAGTCAAAAATGTTGAGCACACACACATGCCCTTTCTACCTATTTATGTAAGTAAGTAGCATATCAGGCAGGCACCCTTCTGCCTGTGGCCTCTATGTGTCATTGAACATCCATTCCCACTTGCCATAGCCAGCCTGGCAAATGGTGAGGAAAGCTGGAAGTCACTGTCCTTCAACAGCTGGAGGGGCAAATATTTCCTCTTCACTGCCATGCTTAATTACATTCAAGCACAAGCTATCTAGGTTTAGTAATAGTGCTACTAAAATAGAAAATAAATGCAAACTTGCTTAATGCTGAGGAAAAGTTGTGATATTATATATGCTGCTAACATATGTGGTGCCCTTTACTTATGTGAAATTAATTACTGGTGCTGTTGATTTTAACTCTTTTAAGCACACAAGGCACTTCAACTAAACTAACAGGACTTGCTTCTGAATATACATGTCTAAGAGTAGGACATTAATTTGGTCTCCTAGTATTCAGTAGAACAAAACTGCTTCAGTTAGTATTATAACATCATATGGATTCAGGAAAGGATTGAAAACCTGGCTGGCAACTAGAGCTCAACTGTCCCTCCTTTTTGTGTTGTGTACTGCGGTATTCCTCCATTCCCTATTCCATTTTTAGTCTTTTTAAGTGGAGTGGGAGTGGGAGGATGGGTTGTTGGGTGGTCAAGTTAGGGTTTTAATCTGTTTTGTTATATTTAACTGTATTTTATCTGTTTTTACCATTGTAAAAACCGTCCTGAGTCGGGTTTCCCCAAGTGGGCGGCATAAAAATCTAAGAATAAATATATAAAAAAAAATCAGAATGGAGGAGGAGATATGAGCAGAATGCTGTTATAAACTCCAAACTGTATTTTAGAATTTGTGAGAAATTAGCCTGCCACACATTAGGCCAAGAAATCTCCCTGCATGTTCATGCTGAAAGAAATCTGGCACAAATCATATTTTCCAAGTGATTAATGGTCTATACTTACTGTTACTTTGCAATTATTTCCACAATAATCTATACAACCTAGGTGTTCTGGAGGAAACCTGCAAAAACAACAACAACCTATTAAGCTCATACAGCAGTCATCTGGTACTCAATGATCTGTGAAGAAATCATGTGTATTCTGCATAATCTATCTGGCATGCTGCCCAACTGCTGTGAATTCAGCATCTTGTGCAGCATTGGTTTTCAAACTGTTTCAGATTCCCACTTACCCAGCATGGAGAAGTTCATAGGGTGCACACATAATTCAGGGGAATATTAACAGTGTCTGTGAGGCCTCAATGCTCTCTCCACATAAACCTGGAACACATTTTAGCACATTGGTTCCCAATCTTGGGGTCCTGGATGTTCTTGACCTAAAACTCCCAGAAGCCTTCACCATTGGCTGTGCTGGCCAGGATTTTTGGGAGCTGTGTTCCAAGAACATCTGGGGGCCCAGGTTAGAAACCACCATTCTACAACACTCTTCTGGATGTGTGAATTACAAAGGAAGATTGTTAGTAGAATGACTTTTTTGTTAGAGTGGCAAAGTAACAACATTACCCATAGAATACCTTTGGAATAGTGAGAGGATAACAAAATTCCTTTTGAAAACAATATCATGACTGATGCTTTTATTATCTTTTTAAAATTATTTTTACTTGTTACTTTTGGGAGGAATAGCTTTGAGGGATTTTTGAGTTCTTGTGGCTTTTTTAAATGTTTCAGACAGTTTTCTTAATGGATTTTAAAGGAATTCAAATGTAGCAAATAACTCAACAAGCAATTTAAGGATTTGAGGGGAGCTAAATCATACAAAGTAAAAGTCATGATTTACGAGTAACAATAATTATTTCATTTAAAGAGTTCCCAAGCTTTGTCATCATTTGTGATCCTTCACTGAGGTTAAATGTTTGAGAAACTCAAGAGGTAATGTGTTATGTGGGATCCATATGGTTTGTGTGTGACCCTTACCAAGAGTTTATATAAAGTAGGTACTCAGATATTGGGTGAGTGGCTGGGTAAGTATGTAGGCAGAATATAAAGCATCCAAAGACCTGTGCATGGTCTAATAATGACTGCTTCTTTGAGATATATGTGACAAATTGCACAGCCAAACTGTCACGGAATAGGAAACAGAATAAGATTAAGGATACAGTTTCATTTAAAACTAAAAATCTGGAAATAGTTGCAAGATATACCAGCAAGCTTGTCACTGTCAGAAACAGCAATGCCTTGTAGAGTTCGTGATTTTTTGGTTCAACTCATTATTTTTATGAATCACAAGCTGGAATGAAGATTGCTGGGAGAAACATCAACAACCTGAGATATGCAGATGATACTACCCTAATGGTAGAAAGTGAAGAAGACCTAAAGAGCCTCTTGATGAGGGTGAAAAAGGAGAGTGCAAAAGCTGGCCTGAAACTCAACATAAAAAAACACACACCAAGATAATGGCATTTGGCCCTATCACTCCCTGGCAAATAGAAGGGGAAGAAATGGAATCAGTGACATACTTTATCTTCTTGGGATGCAAGATCACTGCAGATGGTGACTGCAGCCATTAAATAAAAAGACGCTTACTTCTGGGGAGGTAAGCTATGAAAAACCTGGCCAGCATAATAAAAAGCAGAAACCTCACCCTGCCAACAAGAGTCCGCATAGTCAAAGCAATGGTATTCCCAGTAATAAAGTTGTGAGAGCTGGACCATAAGGAAGGCTGAGTGCAGGAAAAATAGACGCCTTTGAAATGTGGTGCTGGAGGAGACTTTTGAGAGTACCCTGGACAGCAAGGAGATCAAATCAGTCGATCCTGAAGGAAATCAACCTTGACTGCTCACTGGAAGGACAGATACTGGAGCTGAAGCTCAAGTACTTTGGCCACCAACTGAGAAGAGAGGACTTACTTGAGAAGGCCTTGATGTTGGGAAAGATCGAAGGCAAAAGGAGAAGGGGAACCAGAGGATGAGGTGGCTGGATGGCATTGTTGACACAATGGGCGCAGAGCTGAGTGGGCTGCAAAGGATGGCAGAGGATAGAGGAGCCTGGTGTGCGGCAGTCCATGGAGTTGCAAAGGGTCAGACTCGCCTGTGCAACTGAACAATGAAAGTACTGCTTCCAGCAGTGATTGTTAAGACTCTGAAAATAAACACATAATTATATTCAACTAGTAAAGGCAATTAAACAAGGGTGGACAGTTTACTTTTTGTAGCAGAGAAAACAGAAGTATTCTATTGATACTTGTCAAATAAACTTTTCTAGCAATTAACTCATATCTTTCCCCTGTCAGTTGCCAGAGACCATTATATGAGAAGGAAGGAGGCTGTCGTCTTGTTCAAATACTTAATCCCTTTGCTGGGTTCAAAGCTGGATAGATCTTCTGTAGTTTTGAAGAGCCAAATATCAGAAGATTTTTCTACAGCAGAAAGGATGGCAAGAAATGAATACTCCTATAGCCGTCATTTAGTCTTGCTGGCTTCCTGGTTAAGTCACTGATGGCCCCTTTGAAGGTCAGAATGACAGCCTGTAACATCACAAAGTTTTAGGTTTCAAACATACATTTAAAAGTGTGGGGCAGCTAATGTGTCATATAAAATGTTTTTTTCCCTTGTATTTGTGATTTTCTTTATATGAATATTTTGCTGTTTGTTTGTTTGTTTGCTTGCTTGCCTGCTTGCCTGCTTTCTTGCTTGTTTACATTTGTATTGCAGTGACAGACTTTACTTTCTTAGGATCAAAAATCACTGCAGACGGAGATTGCAGCCATGAAAGAAAAAGGCAATTAATTCTTGGGAGGCAAGCTATGAGAAACCTGGGGAACATAGTCAAAAGTAGAGACATCACCTTGCAAACAAAAAAAATCACAGTCAAGGCAATGGTATTCCCAGTGGTAATGTGCAGTTGTGAGAGCTGGACCATAAGGAAAGCTGAGCATAGAAGAATAGATGCCTTTGAAATGTGGTGTTGGAGGAGAATTTTGAGAGTACCCTGGACAGCAAGGATAACAAATAGGTCAACCTTAGAAGAAATCAACCCTGACTGCTGCTTAGAAGGTCAAATAGTAAAGATGAAGCAAAAGTACTTTGGACATCAAATGAGAATAGAGGATCCACTTGAGAAAGCCTTGATGCTGGGAAAAGTGGAGGGAAAAAGAAGAAAGGGGCAGCCAAAGATGAGATGGCTTGATGGTATTGTAGATGCAATGGGCACAGAGCTGGGTAGGTTGAGGAGGATGGTGGAAAACAGGGGTGCCTGGAGAGCAATGGTCCATGGGGTCGCAAAGGGTCGGAGTCAACTGTGCGACTGAACAACAAAATTGCCACCCACTCAGCAAGTGACTGTGGGCAGCTCACAGAAATCAGACATCACCCACGTAAAAATTACTGACCTTAAAAACTTTAAAAGTCATTAGATCTTTGGATATTTTTCCCACCCAAATCATTGTGCTTGCATGTGTGTGCGCATGCGCATGCATGCTCTATTTTATGCACCTCAAATGCACCTAATTCTTGGAAGAAATTTTTCCTGATGAATATGTTTTTGTGCATATTTTGTATGCACTGTTTCAAATGTGTGTATTTTTGTTTGTATATTTCTATTTTAAAAAATTCCCACTGCATCATACGTCTAACTCAGTTTGGAACATTCACATTGAAATGTGAACCAAAACCTTAAAGAGGCTCCCTAGGGCAGTGGTGTTGTTTACTTAG
Source organism: Bradypodion pumilum (assembly GCA_035047305.1). Classification (NCBI taxonomy): domain Eukaryota; kingdom Metazoa; phylum Chordata; class Lepidosauria; order Squamata; family Chamaeleonidae; genus Bradypodion; species Bradypodion pumilum. Next base: position 171,871,861 of record JAWDJD010000001.1, on the reverse strand, counting down.
ACCAGACAGTATCTCTTAACTAAGCCTACCATAAAACTCTATCGTGGGAATAAATAGGGAATAGTGAAAAGTAAATAAGGAAAGGTCAGGGAAAACCTCTTAACCATTAGAGCAATAGGACAATGGAATTTACCTCGAGGTGGTGTGTGCTCCAATGCTGGAGGTATTCAAGAGGAAGTTGAATAACTATCTGTCAGGTCGGCTTTGATTTGGATTCCTGCATTAAGCAGTGGATTGGACTCGATGGTCTCATAGGCCCCTTCCAACTCCATGATGCTCTGAAAGTTGCCATATACTGTATATTGCTCATGCATATAAGTAAATGAACCATGACCTTTTATCATGTATATCAATTTCTGGTGGCATTCTTTGTCAGATCATGGTCAATCTTTGCTTTGGATCATGGAGAATCCCACAGGAATCTTCTTCAAGTGACATTGCCAACTGATTTTCAGTAGGGGGAGGTGGAAGAGAAAGTGAATCTGTACTTCAGGAAGTGTGAGGGAGATTACAAGATGCAGTTTTATTCAAAGATACAGATTAAATATTTATTATTATTAGAACACATTCTTGTTTAACTTTCCTTTGCAAATAGGACTTCCCCATAACCTCTAATATCCACAATAGCCATTTACTGTCTCTCACACAGAGGACAAACATAGAGTTATTCTCTTGTACAAGATTCTCAGAGCATACATTTCCCCAGGAAGATTTTCTGGAAATCCCTGTCACTTTATGTAATTAACACTTCTTATCACTAAACATAGATCTGAATCATTTCAGCTTTCAATAAATTTTATCTACATTGAACAATATTAGCAGTATATGTGCAATCTGACAAGCCCATACCTGCAAATTGTCTTACAGAATGCCTTTACCACAGCAAATCATAGTTATATTTGTATGGGCAGGAAGATATTTTTTCAAAAGTTGTTTGGTAGGGAAAACATAGGTCTTCAGGACCATAGGATACAGGGCAGGGATTAAATAGATTTAACGTATTATTAACTATTCATTTTCTCTGTGCAGTTTGCTACTCAATGGGAAAAGGCAGGAGAACTGCTTTGCACAAAATACATAGACTGAGTGGAGTGAGAAAAGAACCGCTTGACTCAAGGAATAAGGGCTATGGCATCATGTGGTGCTTTAAGGTTCCTTGGTGGTACTTTCTTATCCTGTTGAGACATCTTATGTTGAGAAAGATTAAGAATTTAGCAAGTTTTTCTTTTAGTCTAGAAAGATATCCCTTGGGGGGAAACATTGAGAAGAATGAAAGGGATTATCATACCAAATCAGTTTTGAGTAGAATATAACTATAAGGTTAAGTGTAGCTAGGATCCAGAAACCAGTTTAATAAGTGGATATAATCTTTTGTAGCTAACCCATTTATAACCCTTGAATCCTATTGAGATGAATGGAGCTCTTGTTTTTTTTTGCGTTTTTTTAACGTTTGTTTGCTTGTTATAAGTACTGGAATGAAATGGATTTAAATCCAAGTATTTCTTTCACTATGTTGGGAAACTGAGTGATCAAACTAATACTTTGAGCAGTATTGAACTGATAACTGAGCAATGCATTCTTCTGGATCTTCTTATAATGAAGTGATATGGGTTGTGATGTAACATACTGTTCCAGCTAAAATGTAGTCTTTTGTCCAAAGCATGCTTCTTTGGAAGTTGGAAGTTAAGCTTCAAAGATGATAGGAAGGTACACACTTTTGTAATAATATGTTAGGGAGAGAGAAGAGAAAGAATAATGAAGAAAATTGATTGAAATACATTGTTGTTCCATGAGAGAAAGAGATGGTAAAGAGATTACAAAAAAAAAAAACCACCAGAAGATAATCTTGTATCAGGTGACAAAGAGCTGTTGGATATATGTAACAGCCTTCTTGGGAGGGAAGGAAAGATTTCAGGTAATGTTATGTAGTGTTCAAAAAAAGTATTGATATGGGGTGATGGAGATTGTCTCCCATGTATCAACAATGAACATTTAGGTTGACCTGAAGGAATCTGCATAGGAAAAATCTGGAGTTTTATTCATTATTTCATGTTGTTCACTCTGCAGCATGAAACAAATAATTCCAAAAAAAATCTGTAAATTAGGGCCAAACTTGATACAGCAAATTTGTTGATTGCTGTTCATTTGTTTCAGTCAAATATTAGAGGCCTATAATGAACACAAGCTGGCACAAGAAATTACTGAAAGACGGCTTTATGTCCCTATAGTTCTCTGCCTTCAAATATTTCCATACAAATAATAGCAGTCAAAAAGATGTGAAGTCGAGTTCTGTCAGCAGGCTTGCCTAGACTATTGGTGTTCAAAACCTTTGTGACCCCACGAAGTATAGAGACTGAGCTATAGGGTGCCTACCATCGCCAATGAGATTGGCAGCAGGAGAGAACTTGCTGGAAAGTATTGCACTCGACAGATGTTGTTGGAGTCATTATACAACAATGACATCCTGACATAGCGTGTTTCTCAGTAATATGCCTCGTGGCACTATAAGATGCCTGTGGAGTCTGAAACTGCCAAAGTGCATCATAGTTTTTGATACTGTTGGTGCTTGCTTGACAGCTCTTGAATTTGTAGCAACTTTGTTCCTTATGTCTTGTTTATTGGCTCTATTATAGTCTGAACACCATCTGTTCATTCTCTCCACATCTCCACCCACCCACAACCTCTCCATTTTCAGCTTCACAGGCTCACAGCATTTTAGTTTAAAGCATAATTTGTAGAAATCTCTTTATTTTGTGATGTTACTGTTATAACCTAAAATGGCTCCTCATTATGAATTGGCCAGATAAATGCTTCTCAGACATCTGGGAGGGCAACCTAGCAAAAAAAAAAAAGTCATAATCTCCGATGCCAGTGGTAGGAGAAGCTTTCCTAGAAAACTCAGAGAATGGAACCATTTCCCCAAAATGTGAGAAAATAACTTACACAATCCTGATCCAGCTTGTAGCCATATCAGATACTGTAGTTCCCCTCCTGCCAAAAAAGAATTTCTGCAGCCAACACCATAAGTTATACATTTTCATTGCTGAAAGTATCCCAGCTCTCACATTTGATGCAAGCATTGCAAACTGTTGATGTGCATATAATCAAGCCATGAAATATTAATTTTTTGCAGTGCTGCTTCATTTGTGGAAAACTAATAGACATCTTCAGATTTTATCAGATGATATAATCAATTTAGTCGAAGAATAAATAAAGGGAATGGTGGATAAAAATGGGTCTTAATATCTGCTGAGCTTTGGTGTCCAAGGAGACAGGTCTCTGTTCCTCAATTTACCCTAGGTCAAAAGTGACTATTAAATGGTGCAATTATAGAGTGCAATAATTACTATTTGCTAACCACAGCTCTACAGAGGAAAGTTAAAATACATAAAGACTTGTTTTATATATTTATCATTTTTCATAATCTAACATATGGGTTCTTGCATATTTGAAAACTACAGGAAGTAAATTCAGGATCAGATTGTGTTTGTTCTCAAGGTAATTATAGCTGTACTCATTAGGCAGCAGGGCAAAACAACATTCAACAAGGTTATTCTAAAAATGGGGCACCTCAAACAAAAAAGTTATAACTTTGAAATTGAACTTCAGATCAGCAGCAAGCTTACCACAGAGGTAGCAGATAATCTGTTCTTGCTTTGTGCCAAATATGGGGAGTTTGGAGCAAATAGCTTCCAAGTTATAGACTTTGGAAATGTAAAGCTGTTTTACCCTGTACAGAAAAAATAAATAAACCTTTTATGTCCCCATATTTAAAACAGATCAAATAAACTGAAAGACCAATTTTGCTTATCTACTTTGTTTTAGTTTCAAAGGAATCACTGTTGCATGGGTTGAATTTTTCATCCTTTTAAGAGGCCTCTTAAAATGGTAAAACAATTATAAACTTACCAGCACAGAATGTTCAAAGTATTAATACCATAAGACCTCTCATAAAGAGTGCCTTGCATAGAGACTAACTCACTTAAAGAGCAGAATTTTCTCTCAATGGTTGCCTCACTTAACAACTAAAACCAACCAAAAACTCGCTTAACAACTAAATCAGGGTTTGCGGTCCGCCGCCACTACCAGAAGTCACAATTGGTCACTTACAATCGTGTTTCACTTAAAGAACAAACTCGCCTAAAGAGCAATCCCTTGGAGCATTATGCTCTTTAAGCAAGGTACCACTGTATATTGTTGTAAGTTTGTGGATCTCTGGGGAAATCTGAACTTTTGACCCTGTTGGTCAAGATCTAATTAGCAACATTCACAAGGAAATATTTTAACTCCTTCCTGGCCAGACTGGCATTAAGAAGAGGTTCTGGTTGATTTTTTTTAAAAAAAGATGTTCTTAAATGTACAGGGTCTGCAGTGGCTCAAGTGGCTAAGACGCTGACTGGGAGGCGGAAGGTCAGCATTTCGATTCCCGCGTACTGCAGGACGGAATGAGCTCCCGTCTTTGTCCCAGCTCCTGCCAACCTAGCAGTTCGAAAGCAAGAAATTGCAAGTAGATAAATAGGGACCACTTCGGTGGGAAGGTAACAGCATTCCGTGCGCTCCGGTGTCTAGTCATGTCTGCCACATGACCACGGAAACGTCTGCAGAAGCAGACAACGCTGGCTCTTCGGCTTTGAAACAGAGATGAGCACTGCACCCTAGAGTCGGATACAACTGGCTTTTGAGCAAGGGAAACCTTTACCTTTACTAAATGTACAGTAAAGACAACAGATGTTCAGAAGCTCAATCGTTTCAGCTGAAAAATAACTGTTTTTGGTTTGTGGCTGGGGATGGTCTTGCTTTATGTTAGCAGACCCTTGGTGCCTATTCCACTCATCTTGTCTAATAACTGTTTGGTAATTAAGGGAAAAAAATCTAATCTCCACTGACAACTTTTGCTAATTCCCAGCTCTCTCGCTCTCTATGTTTTTTCAAAAGGTGAATGGACATCTTTTGGGAAACATACACATAACATGTTGATAGAGCTTTTTTGTCCGATATTAGCTTTTGTTCCTCAGTTTGCCTAACCCAAGGAAAGGGTTTGAAAATGGAAAGATAGCTTTCTAGTCTGCATTCTGTGGAACTGGCATGGAAGCATTAGTTTACGAGGAGATGTTAAAAGGAGCATGAACTGGACCCCGGCTTTAAAAGGTTGAGGACCCCTGCTTTGCATCATCCTGACAGTTGCCATTGGTGTTGTCAACATTCTAGCTGGTCTTTGCTATGAAAAACTTGGCATTCCTTTTTTTTTCCTGCTGGTAACACAGATAAGATATTGTACAGCAATATCAGGCCATTTACTGCCATTTTAAATTGCGGATACAGAAGCACAATATCCTGCATTCATAAAACAGAGAGGGGCTGTTGTGTTGTTGTTCTTGCAGAATTGAATAAATTTTAATACCATGCCCTTTTTGTATTCTTCCTGCTTTTGAGAGTGAAGTATGAAGGTGCAAAGCCCCTGGAGTACGGCAGAATTGGAATGTTTTATTTCAGCATGATATTTCCTCCAGGGCACAGTTTCTGTCTTGTATTTTCTCTATCATCCAGCTGAGGAGACTGAAAATAGGAGCTTTTCACAATTCTATTTACTCTATCTTCCAGCGGAAGAGGCTGAAAATAGGAGCTTGCTGAAGAGAAGATTTGAGAAGTAGTCTGTTCTTGAAACATTACTAAATGCTAAATAGCCTCAGTGTTGCTAGACAGAAAATTACACCAGAAGCAGCCTGAGGATTTAATTTAATTTAATTTAATTTAATTTTCGCGCTTATATATCGCCCACTCAGGTACAACCCGACTCAGGGCGGTTTACATAGCGGACAATAAATACATAATAATAATACAATAACACAATAATAATACAGTAACCCATCTCCAAAGGTACAGTTACAAAAATGCAACCCACAAAATATACACTTCAATTACAGCAAGAGAAAACAAACAAAATTAGAAATACAAGATCCATAAAATACAGTATAACAGCAATAGCAACAATATAATCAATAATCAAAGCATACAATATCAAAAATACCAAAATTCCAAAGGACAAAATTCCACAGGTAATGGAGCCATCAGCTCAAGAGTTCCACTGAATGACCCTGGCGGCCCCCGGCCCTTTATCCCTCCCGCTGGAGCAGGGAGGGAAGGCGGGACTCCTCGCAGCTGCGCGGCGCTCTGGTCAGCGGATGTTATGGTTTCTAACAGGATGTTATGGTTTGTAACAGGGATGTAAATCCTTGTTTGTTGCATCCCCACATGTGATGACAAGGAAGGAACCGCAAAAATATTTTCCTCACACTTTGAGATGGAAAGGTTGTGGGGGTATACTTTTTGAAAAGAGAAGCATAAGATTGTTTTACACTATGTAAACAAAATTGTATAAATAATATTTTAACAAAGACGTAGTGCAGATATCAAGAAAGGACAATGGCTTTGGTGTGACAGCTTTAAAACGGGTTCCCAACCTTTTCCTGCCAGGGGCTGTTCCCACCCCTGACATTCAGCTGTGGTGGCTGGGGGCATGGTTGCTCCCAGTGCTTATGTTTTCGGTGGCGGTGACAAGGGTGGCAATCCCACCATTCCTGCAGCTTCTTGCACAGCTTCCGCCACTTCACACAGCAGCGAGAGGGTTTGCGGAGCATTTTAGCTCTATTTTAGGATTTTTTTCACCATGTCCCCACTGAGTTTCAGCAGCTAATACATGCCGTTTTGGGACTTCCTGGTTCCGCGCTGGGAATCCAGGCACTGCTGGAAGCTCAGCCCAGCATCCAAAGTCCCAAAATGGTGCATACTAGCTGCCAAAACTCAGCAGGGATGCGGCAAAAAAATCCCAAAACAAAGCAAAAATACTCCACAAACCCTCCCGCTGCCGTGGGAAGCGGCAGATGCTGTGCAAGAAGCCATATAAATGATGCGATTGCTGCCACCGTCACTGCAGCAAGTGACATTTTCAGACTTCTGGTGGTGGTTGGTGCTTCTGGTGGTGGTGGTGGGTACTTCTGGCAGTGGCCACCATGGACCGTATTAATGAGTTTTGTGGGCCGGATTAGGCCCATGGGTTGCAGGTTGGGAACCCTGCTTTAAAGGGTCAGGGTTTTCTTTTGCATCTCTTTAAACAATCAGCTAGTCTTTCTATGATTGAGATGGTGTGTGTGTGTGTTTGTACACATATGTGTATGTGTTTGTGTGCATGCATGGCCCCCAATAAGCATGGTCCTCATTTTACTGACCTCAGGAGGCTAGAAGGCTGAGTCAACCTTGTACTCACTGGATCAAATTCAGATCATGAGCAGAGTTTTGGTTGCAGTGCTGTAACTTAACCTCCACACCACAGGGGCTCTCACAAAGAATCCTCTTTTCTTTCCTGACTTTTATCCCTGACTATTAGAAAAAGTCTAAAAGGTGGTGTTGTGTTACCAGTTGCACATTCCAGTAGCAACTTCATCTTCTTTAATGTGCAAATGGCTGGCAGGCACAGCATGATTCTGTATGTACTAGAAATCACTGCTTTTCTTCTTCAGTCTCACCCCATTCTTCTCCCTTGAATTCTGTAGAAAGAAATGACCTCCCCCTCTCTCTCCTCCTTCTCCTTTATACAGTGTTTACCTCTACACCCAGGAGCAACCTATCAGCCCCTTGCTACTCTCACCTACCTGGAATGTCCATCTCCCCTCCTACACCCCCTAGGGCCTTGGTGGTGAACCTTGGCACTCCAGCTGTTCTTAGACTTCAATTACCAGAAGCCCAAGTCAAGCATGCCTGCTGATCAGGGCTTCTGGGAACTGAAGTCCGAGAACAACTGGAGTGCCAAGGTTTGCCATCAATGTCCTAGGGCTTGGGTGCTGGATTTTATCTTGGGATGGCCAGGGGGGTGAGAAGGGACAGACACAAGTTGTTTTCCTTCTCTCCTCTTTTGCCCTCTGCCTCATCCAAATCAGCATTCTGAGGCATTTCCCAATCCTCTGGGGTACATATTGAGGGCATGTAGGAACTATATGTGTGTGAGACTATATCATCTCCTCCTGGAAATGTTTTCTGTCAAAGCAAGCATGCAATTAGAGGCATACCTGTCAAGTTTTGGATTTGGAAATAAGGGAAATTTCCTGGCAAATACGGGGCACTTGACAGCTATGCTTATCCTGTGCTGCCCTCCAATGGCGGCAATAGGGCATTGCAGTCTAATTAGTAAGGGATAACGGCGGGAAAGAGGGTAAAATAAGGGGTTTTCCCGGCCTATAAGGGATACTTGACAGCTATGATTAGAGGTCTGTCTTGATTCTCCACATGGCTAGAATCCAGAGCCTATAAACAAGCGGAAGTGTTTGTGGAAGCCTAGCTAAACCTAAACTTCATGGTATGTAAAGCAAGTGGATATCATCGTTGTATATACAGGGTGTCCTGTAAGTCCATACCCGAGACAAAGAGAGTAGGGCTCTGCTGTCGGAGGTAGGAAGAAGCGATCTCATTAGGCTGCCAGGCAGAGGGGCAGCGTGAACTCTGTGCTGGGAGGAAGGAGGAATTGCTCCCATTGGACTGCTGGGCAGAGGGGTGGGGTGAATCCTGGGGAGACAGCGTGCATGCCCACAGAGAGGACTTGCGGGCCACCCTGTAGAATAATGAGGGGTTTTTTTAGTGGCATGTAATCGCAGAGTCATTTCCTCGGAGCAAAAGTTCAGTCTGATTACACACAAGGATAGTTCTCACCCCTTGATTTAGCAACTTGATTACTCAGTCATTCCTATCTTTTTAATCTATATCAGTCTTACAGGAGCGATACCTGAAAGCTTTCAAAGAGAGAATTACCAGAACTCAAAGGTGATGTAAATTACCAGACACATTTATGTCACTCCTTAACAGTATTGGGCAGCGGCCATAAAATGACACAGGCAGAGCTATATTCAGCCATATTTAAAATGCACAATTTAACCTGCAGTGAATTAAAAAAAAAACATTTGCCAGCTTATCTTTAACATTAGTAATCATAAATTCACTCCTTTTCTCTGTAGTTTTTGGCACTCTGTCAGAAAAGTCCAACTGAATGACTGTAGAAGGCTTTTGGCTTGCCCTTATTTAACGGTACATCAGATAGGCTTGCAGAAGTGAAATAAAGCATTATTGTGCCAATCAGAAATATATCCTGTTCAGCCAGAGAGGGAAACTGACTAAAATAAAGATTTGCAGCACTTCTTCTTCTTCTTCTTCTTCTTCTTCTTCTTCTTCTTCTTTTCTAGTTCAGACTTTAAACTGCCAAAATGAAGCCACCTTTTGGTGAATTCTTTCTGTCGTTACTTTTACCTGATCTAGTTTGAGAAAGATTAGCCAGCACAACAAGGTTGCCCTTGCATGGGGTACACCCAATTGTGGAGATTTGCAGTGCTCTCCCAGTGGAATTTGACTGCCTGGTATCTTTCTTTAGTGTATGGGACCAAAGACAACAGAACAGCCGTAGGGTTGGCTTAACACAGGTTTATTGCATGATGATCCGTTGGAGCATGAGGTAATAGCGGTGATACATCTCAATATATACAGTAGCCCTATACATTTGAATCTTGTAGCACGGTAGCTCATTGGCTGCTACCGGCGTGGCCTCGCCCAGGCACGCCTCTTTTCCTGCTGCTGAATGCAGATCTTTCTCCTGCTGCTGAATGCAGATCTTTCTCCTGCTGCTGAATGCGGGGAAGGTTTTCCCGCGGCTGTCCGTGATTGAGCAATGTGAACCATGTGAGACTGAACGCTCGCAGCTGCCCTCTATGGGCTGCCTGCTCACGTTCCTTTACAGCTGAGATACCTTGTATTTGGAGTGGTTACATTCTTGCCTTTACAGTACAATGAACATGCAAACATACATACATAACATCCCTCCCCCCTAGGATGGGACGAAGTCCCGCAACCATTGTGGCTTGCCGCACGTGCGCTTGGGGCGTGCTTGCGCCTGACCTAGTGCTGGAGAGCCAGTGATCTCTGACTCTGCGGGTACTTGTCCTGCAACGGGAAACGGGGATTCGTTAGAGGCTCTGTGGGGCGTCCGTGCCTGCCTTGCGCCCGGGATGGGAATGGAATGAACAGTTGGGAGGTGAACCCCTGCCTGTTGCTCTCGGACCCGGGGGACCCTCCTATTGTGAACCGCGGAACCGATGAGGTCGCCCTTGTGGTTCTGCTACCTTCTGTTCCCCGCTCGGGGGACCTTGAGACTGTGGTGGGCGGACTCGCTGTTGCCTCCTGTCTTTGGGGTGTCGGTCTCCGGGAAATTGGCGCTATGTTGCATTCTAACTCACAGGGGCTACTGGGACTGGAAGTACCAGGGGCTGAACTGAAACCCCTCTTTTCGCTAGGACGGGTGGGGGACCACTCCGCTAACTCCCCCTGGTACTGTAAATCAACGTCTAAACTTCTAGGGGCATCTGTGTTTCGGGGAAACTTCCGAGGGGTATGTGTGAGGTCGGGGCTCTTCCTTTCTGCCGCGAAGTCCCGCAAAAGATCTCTGAGGATCGATTCCCTTTCCTCCCCCCTTGGTGGGGACCCATGTCCCCCTTTCCCTCCCCCTTGGGCTAAACGGGTGGGGGAGTACCCTAACGCTGATTCGTGGCTATTTTCGTCTTCGTCCTGTTCTCCGGGGACCCTGCGCCTGAGTTGGTCCACGTGTCGCCTCCACAGGAGGCCTGTACTGGTCTCCACGCGGTATGAGACGGGGCCGGTTTGTTCTATTACGGTGCCCGGCACCCAGGCTGGCCCCGCGTTGGCGTAGTTCCTGCAATGCACCGGGGCGCCTACGCTGAAACTCTTTGCGGGTTCCACCCCTATGTTCCGCCCCGTGTCCTCTATTCTCGTGGGGTCTAGCTTGGAGATTACCGTGGCCAGCTTCCTGCGCATTAACAGCTCCGCGGGGGAGTACCCTGACGCCAATGGGGTGACCCTGTACCTTAGCAGGAATTGGCACAATTTCAGGTCGAGGTCTCCGGGGCCCATGCGCCGCAGCGCGTCTTTTGTGGTGCGCACGAGGCGCTCTACTTGGCCGTTGGTGGCTGGGTGAAAGGGGGCGGAGGTGACGTGCCGAATGGCGTTGCGATCCATGAATGCCCCGAACTCGGCGGACGTGAAACAGCTAGCGTTATCGCTGACGAGGGTGTCGGGTAAACCGAACGTGGAAAAGACCCTCCGTAACTGTTTAATTGTAGTGGCCGAGGAGGTGCTCGAGACTGGAATGACCTCCAACCACTTGGAGAACGCGTCCACCACAAGGAGGAAAAGTGTTCCCCTGAACGGGCCAGCAAAGTCTACGTGTACCCGGGACCAGGGCCCCCTTGCTGCGTCCCACTCCCTATGTGGCAAGCAAGCCTCTTCTGGCCTGGAGCTTTGGCACGCTTCGCAAGTGCCGACCATGTGTTCGATGTCGGCGTCTAGCTGGGGCCACCAAAAGTAACTACGGGCTAGTGCCTTAGAGCGGACGATCCCCGGGTGGCTGACGTGCAGCAGTTTAAGCACCCTCGGCCGGAGCGACGTGGGGATCACTACCCGCTGTCCCCACAAAAGGCAACCCCTCTCTAGGGACAACTCTAGTTTCTTTTTGAAAAATGTGTCGAATTCCGCTGCTGGGGAAGACACGGGCCACCCTTTCTGTACCCAGGAGCAACTGTAGCTAGCGTTTTGTCCTTGCCGGTCGCTTTGGCGATGTCGGCCGGTACTACTGGAGGGGAGTCTAGGACCTCTATCATTAAGACCTGGTGGTCCCCCTCTTCCTCGCCCACGTGGCAGCAATCCCGGGGAATGGGGGACCTCGACAGGGCGTCCGCATGGCTGATCTCCTTTCCGGGCCGGTATACCAACGCGTGCTGATACGCGTTGAGAAAAATGGCCCACCTGAGCATCCTCGGGGACAGGATTTGGGGTGTGGGCTTATCTGCGGTGAAAATGCCTAGCAAGGGCTTGTGGTCAGTCACTATGGTGAAGGGGCGGCCGTACACAAAATCATGAAATTTCTTGGTCCCCGCAATTATCGCTAGTGCTTCCCTGTCTGTCTGGGCATAGTTTCTCTCCGCTTGGGACAAGGACCTAGAGTAGAACGCTATCGGGGCCTCCCTCCCGTTCTCCAGTACGTGGCATAACACCGCCCCCACCCCCACCGGGGATGCATCGCATATCAGGACCACTGGGCGTTTGGGATTGAAGTGGGTCAGTACCGCATCTGATGCCAGGAGTCGCTTCAGGTCATTGAAAGCCGTCTCCTGGTCGTCGCCCCACTTCCATGCCCCGTCCTTTTTTAACAATTTGTGTAGCGGTTCTGCTACTGCTGCCTTCCGCGGGAGGAAGGAGTGGTAAAAGTTGAGCAGTCCAAGGAACGACTGCAACTCGGGCTTGGAGGTGGGGCGAGGGGCCTTCTTGATGGCGGCCACCTTGGATTGGGATGGCCTTATTCCCTCGGGAGTAACACGGAACCCTAGGAACTCAACCTCAGTTGCGAAGAAAACGCATTTGTCTTTCCGCAACCGCAACCCCGCTTTTTCGAATATTGCCAGGACCTTTCCCAACCTTATTGCTAATTCGGCCCGGCTCCCCCCTGTAATCAATACGTCATCAAAGTAGGGTAACACCCCCTCTAACCCCTTCAGGAGGCGTTCCACGAGTGACTGGAAGATCCCGGGCGCCGAATTCACGCCGAATTGGAGGCGCGATACCTGGAACGCCCCTTTGTGGGTGACTATGGTCTGTGCAGCAGCTGCGGCGAGGGTCACCGGGAGTTGCTGGTAGGCTTGGGCCAGGTCGAGTTTAGCGAAACACCTCCCCCCGTGTAACCTGGCCAACAAGTGGCTGACTACCGGCACCGGATACGCATTAGGGCGGATCGCCTTATTGATGGTGCACTTGTAATCAGCGCATATACGGACCTCCCCGTTGGCCTTGAGCGCTGTTACAATTGGAGTTTCCCACTCCGCAGAATCAACAGGGACAAGAATCCCCTGGCCCACCAATTTGTCCAACTCCGCCTCTATTTTGTCTTTTAGTGCGAAGGGCACTCTGCGCGGTTTAAGTCTGATTGGACGTACTCCAGGGTCCAGGTCGAAAGTCACTGGGGGGCCCTTGAATTTCCCGAGCCCCTTTTTGAAAACCTCGGGGTGCGCGTCGCACACGCTCTGTATTGGATCCGTCCCGGCGGCGTGTGCTCCCACGGCGTGCACCCCCCCAATGAACAACCCCAGGGGCTGGAACCATTGAGTCCCGAGGAGGCTGCATTTACCTCCCTTGAGGACGACTAGGGGAAGCGTTGCGGTGTGCTTTTTAAACTGGACCTGGAACTTCCCAACCCCCAACACTGGGATGCGGTTCCCTTGCACGTCCTTCAGTGTGGCCCTCAACGCTTTGAGCTTGGGCCGCATGCGGGGGGCGATTTTCATGAACTCTCCCTGGGAAATGATGGAGTATGAAGAACCTGAGTCCACCTCCATCCTAACAGGGGCCCCTTGTATTACTACCTCAACGAAGTAACGGGGGTGCTCCGTGGAAACGCTGCAAACCGGAGCGTCGTCCTCGCTGTCATCGGAGATGCGCCCTACTCCGTCCCGCGTCCTCGTGGTCCGGGTGCCGTCCTTTGGCCTCGTGGTGCGGTCCTGCCTCGCCGAGCGGTCTGGAGAACTCCTTGTGGTGCGGTCCTGCCTCGCCGAGCGGTCTGGGGAACTCCTCTTGGCCTCGCGCCGTTTCCGGCAGACCTTGGCGATGTGCCCGCGCCGGCCGCAGTTGTGGCACTCGGCCTTGCGGAACGGGCATTCGGCGCGGGCGTGGGCGGCGCCGCAGCCGTTGCAGCGCCGACCCTCTCTCTGGACCCTCCTGACGTCCTCGTCGTCGCCGCTCTCCGCGGACGAGTTCGAAACTCGCCGGGCCGCGCGCACCGAGCTCTCTGCCTTGGCGGGTTTCGGGCGCCAGTCCTGAAGCTCTTGCACCCCGGCAGTCGTGGCCTCCGCGGCCTGTGCCGTGTCGAGGACTTGTTGCCACGTGGGAGGCGGCTCCTGTTTCATCAGCGCGCGCTGAGTCTCGGTATCCCTCAGACCGCAGAGCAGGCAGTCCCGGAGGGTGACTTCTGGGGTCTCCCACTTGCATGGGCCGGCGGCCAGCCGCAGGGCCGCGGCGAACTCAGCGACCGATTCCCCGGGCGCCTGGACTCGCCTCCAGAACGCGCTCTGAGCGGGGAACATCGCTATTGTGGGCCGGAGGTGGGTGCGCAGCGCCGCCAGGAGCTCTGTGGCCTTGAAGTCGCTCACCCTCCTCGGCGCGATCAGATCCACCAAGGTCCTCTTGGTCTCGTGTCCGAGCATGCGGACGAAGATGGCCCTCTTCTTGGCCTCATCTGAGACTTCGAGCTCCACCAGCGCTCCATTGAAGTCTATCTCAAACAGCTCCAAGTCTCCCGGCTTCCTGATCTCGTAGCCGGCGCATGTCTTGGTCCCGTGGGCAGCCATATCCCACCTTCGTCGTCAATTTAGTGTATGGGACCAAAGACAACAGAACAGCCGTAGGGTTGGCTTAACACAGGTTTATTGCATGATGATCCGTTGGAGCATGAGGTAATAGCGGTGATACATCTCAATATATACAGTAGCCCTATACATTTGAATCTTGTAGCACGGTAGCTCATTGGCTGCTACCGGCGTGGCCTCGCCCAGGCACGCCTCTTTTCCTGCTGCTGAATGCAGATCTTTCTCCTGCTGCTGAATGCAGATCTTTCTCCTGCTGCTGAATGCGGGGAAGGTTTTCCCGCGGCTGTCCGTGATTGAGCAATGTGAACCATGTGAGACTGAACGCTCGCAGCTGCCCTCTATGGGCTGCCTTCTCGCGTTCCTTTACAGCTGAGATATCTTGTATTTGGAGTGGTTACATTCTTGCCTTTACAGTACAATGAACATGCAAACATACATACATAACACTTTCCATCTGTTATCTCCACACCTTTGAGGGGGGCAACAAGAGATGAGCATGCTAAATCAAGCTTGATATCTCTGTAGTAGCTGGCAGTGAATCCCTAGGTACTATTCATGGAAGGGTATATAGTGGTATATAGTATCTTATTATTTTTTTCTTTTTTTATTTCTTGCTTTTACCTTAGAATTATGATTTTAATTAGGTTTATATATGGTCTGTGTTTCTGTGTAACTTGTTACATTGGGCTTTGGCAAAAGAGGATAAGGTATAAATGGAATAAGTAAATTTTATGTCAAGTAAGAGCCAAAGCAATGGCTTTGGCAAGAGAAGGGATGGTGTTTATGGCCTGCTACAGAACTAAAACAAAGAAAAATAGATTTTTCCTCATCTAGACTGTGAGATACAAAATAAAACTAGTCAGCCAACAATCCATAAAGGCCATGAGACAAGGCAGAAATGCAGTTTATCAACATCAGTCCAAACAGTTATTCAACTGATCGATCAATCAACACAGTTGCAAAAATCCATAGGATTGTTGCAAACTAAAATCTTAACAGTACAGAACTGGGACTGCTGTTTAGTTTATTGGATATTTGCCAAGGTACCATTTTCATTTATGCTAGCTCAGGAGTTAACCTTTTAAAGCCGGGTCACGCTCCCTCAGACAGTTTCAGGGGCTGGATGGCCATTTTGCAGTTCCTCCTCCACATGGTACTTCCTGGTGTGGTGGAAGCAGTGGGGGGGGGCACATGAAATGGTGCTGTCAGTCACATCCAGCCCATGGGCTGCAGGTTGAGAATCCCTGTGCTAGCTGAACAATAATATCCCACTAAAGCAGTGGTTCCCAAAGCCTTCACCAATGGCTGTGCTGGCCAAAATTTCTGTGAGCTGTACTCCAAGAACATCAGGGATCCCAAGGTTGGGGATAACTGCAGTAAAGATTATCTAAGTTTAATGTTTGACTGGAGAATAGAATATACTGTAGCTTTAATCTAGTGACTGGCTGGAAAATTAAGCGGGTGGGGAAGGTTTTCCATTTTTTTAAAAGAAACTGAGAAACCAAATCAAGTATTCACTATTGATCTACAGAAAGATGTTGTGTTATATTGAACAGGAAGGAATTATTGACAGTATAGACTGTTTATCTTGGATAAACAGGAATGGTTCTCAAATGCTCACCTGAATTTTGCAGTACATGTGTTGTACACATGTGCTGTTTGCTCAGAGAAAAGTCCCACAGAGTTCAGTAGGTTTTACACTCAGTATACACTTGAAACAGGGAGAGAAAAGAGATGTAAATGAACTGAAAGATCTGGAAGCTGTGAAAACCCCTGCATATTCTAATTCTGGAATTAAATGAAACAAGAGGGAACTCTTGAACTTTACAGAGCTTTCAAACAAGTTCTACAAGATAACAAATCATTTTTCTCACCCAAATTTGGATAAGTGGCATTTGTATGAATTCATATAATAAATGAATAGCCTTTGATAATGAGATAAATTAGCTGTAGAAACATCAATATCCAAAGCATGATAATCGTTAAAATACATCTGTTCCATGCCATGCACACAAGAAAACCAGAGCCACTGTAATGCTCCATATGCAATGAGAATGTAGCGGAAGATGGAACATAGTTCATAATAGGTAATATTATTTGTCCATTTCATATAAAAAATACAGCTGGACTGGCAAATAAGAGCTCTGGTGGCACAGTGGTTAAACTGCTGTATTGCAGCCAGAACATTCTGAGTTCTATCCTGACAAGGGCTCAAGGTTGACTCAGCCTTCCATCCTTTCGAGATCAGTAAAATAAGTAACCAGCATGTTGGGGCTGAGATGCTAATTAACTTGTGAACTGCACAGAGAATGCACTAAGCTCCATGGGGTGACATATAAGAGTAATAGCTATTGCTAAATGGATCTTTTTTTGACATTAGCAATGGGAATGGTCCTTCCACCACATCTATGAATAGCACACTAGTTTAGGGAGTGTGGGAGGCTGTAGAACACATCTCTCTTTCCTTTGACATCTTGTTGTGATCTTCCAGTATCTGCTCCCTGAAGTGACCCTGACCTGAGATGTTCAACATGGGCAGAAGGATACCAGATTACTAACTAGAATTGCTATGAACATCTATCTTCACAGAAATTCTGAGCTTTAGGTTGTTTCATGTAGAGGGACTTACTGATTATGTGGGACTATGGCATTATCTGCTACTTTCCTTAGCCTTCCCTGAGTTTAGTTGCAGTCTTCACAATAGCTAAGAAAAAGGGGATTTCGCAGGAAAAGTGTATCATTACAAGTTGATTGTGTTGTAGCTTTACAAAGCCTTTGTACCTTGTACAAAGAACAGCTCATAAAACTCAATAGTTGTGATAGGTCAATCCAACTGGATACTCTTTGCACAGGAAGTAGCTATGGAACACTCACATTTGAAAATTTACTGCTACATCACTGATCAACAGTGCTGTATTACTATGCCTGTCAATATGACCTTGTGTCATTATCTATACAGTACCTTGTGTTTAGTCATAAGGGAGGACACTTCAGGAAGATACAGGTCCATTTTGTTCAACTGCTTGGTGGAAAGAGGACCCTGATGTGTATTAAAGCACATGCTGTGCAAGCCGTCCCAGCTTCAGTTGCTGACATTTGCCTAAAAAAGTCTCTTAAGAAGATATGTCACGCATTCCTGATGTATTAAATTGCTTCTTCTCAGACATTGCGTATGTATAACTAGTGAGCGCTGTGAACAAGTCCCACCAAAGCCAAACTAGGTCTTTGGAATGAATGTGGTCTGTGCCCAAATTATGTCCCAGATTCATACTGACTTGTAAGCCTCTTATTGGATTACTTTGGGAAAACAACATGCTTATAACTTTCTTGGTTTTGAAATGATACTCCTGAAATTGGGAGACCTGGTATAGACCCCAAAGAGAGGAGGAAATATCAAACAATTTTCTGAGATCTGGTTTAATGGGTTTGTGTTCTAGGCACTTTTCAAGGTTATAATTCCCCACCCCCACCCCAAAAGAAACAAAAAGGATGATTTTGTTTGTTTGTTTGTTCGTCCATTCACCCGTCAGTCAGTCCGTCCGTCTATTTATACACCCCTCTGGTAAAACATTAATCTGGGTGATTTGCAAAGCCTCAAATCACATAAAACACAAAATATGTATATCAAATCAATAAAGATAAAAACAATCGGACTGGTATCAGTGGCAATACACCTCATCCAATTTGCTATGTGCTTTAGGTGCAGATTGGTTTATAAATCTGCTTTGCTGTATGCTAGAACTGAATTTGTTCATTCCACTTTGATTTAGATCTCATGCAAATTGGTCCAAATCAGACCAATTCCATTTAGAATTTGGGATTTGGCTGAATCCAATACACTGCTCTATAATTAACAGAACTCGTGTGTTTGCATTAGCGCACACTTTGGCGTTTTGTTTGTTCTTATGCTATGACTGAAGGACTGGTTTAATCAATCTGTCATGCCAATACAGACCCCATTTTTAATTTTTGTAGCAAGAATAACTTAATAGAGGGATGTTTGTTTGGCCTGCTTTGTTATAGGTCAGTTCACAGGGACATCAAATTTTGGAGAAATTTTCAAAGTTCTCTGTTCAAACACCTAACTCCACTTTACACTGTATCTCATTTTAATGATAAGATGTTTCACATTGAACAGTCTGTGCTTTATGGATAATGCCTTGATAATGTCCCTTCTTCTACATGTCAGATCAGTGGCCCTGCCTTCTTTAGTATCTATATTCCTAAAGCACTGCTGCAAGAAGACAACCAGTAGTTGGAATCTAGCGACCCTTCTCCATAGCTCCTGTGTGCTATAAAAGTACAATATTCTGTTCCATAGACTTTGCTGCCAAATGATTTAATATTTGAGTAAATGGGGAAATAAGACGTTACAGTCCCTATAATACCAGACTTATTTTCTCCAGAATTTGAAATGTCTTTCTAAGTGCCTTTTATCCACTCCTTATAAAACCTGATTTAAAAAGAAATGAAATCTTTTGTTTAAATAGCTGTTTTAAACTCAGGTCAATATTCTTAATGAGATGTCATTTCTCTTATTTAGATTTACATCTGATATACTAACGTGCCATCATTGCTATTAGTGTTTCAACAGTTTTTAATCCCCCAAAAATCATTATCCAACATATGATTTTGGAGCCCTTTGCAATATCAAATGGGTGAGTGTGCCATAATTTCTAGCAGAATTATATATTAAAATTTCTACATCAGCACTTGCTGTTAAATATAGCTAACCATTCAAATTACAAAGCTATACAGGAATGGGAGATAAAATGAAACAAAACAGCAGATTCTCTTAAAAGGTTGTTAAATTAGCATAGCACCCAAGTATGACAAGCATGCTTTGTCATTAATAAAATACTTTCCCTGGTGTTTCTGGTTGTTGTTCATTCCCTTTTTTTTCTTTTTTGAAAATATCAAATTCATCTCATTTATCTAGTCATTTTAACCTGTTCATAAGGATAAGCCTGTGCTTTAATTACACATCATATGTGAAAGAAAATACATTAGTGTTGTAGCCATGTATTATTTTCCCAGTGTCATGCTTGAGCAAATCAGAACACAAATTAAGTTGGTGTTTAACTTCTGATTACCAATTGCAAAACAATAATAATAATTTCGTGTCAGAAATTATTCTGGGTTGAAAGGGTTTTTGCGGAAGAAACTCCGCTCAGGGAACGCCCAAATGAGTCTTCTTTCATGTCCCCAAGAGCTGGCAGAGATGGGCACTCAATCTGTCATGCAGTACCCAGGTCTCAAACTGCCAACTTGCCAACTTTCCATCTAACAAGGCAAGCTTCTTAACCACTGAACCACTGCAGCCCCAGTAGTATTACAATGTGAGGGCTTGATTGACCTGCTGTTCTCTGGATGGCACATAAAAAGCAGGGATTTACACCAAGATGCATAGATTGTAAGTCCTGATGCAAAGGAACAGCTTTAATTATATATATACATATTTTCTTTTTAGCAGGTCAGCATGTTCACAGTGTCTACTAAGAACAATGGGCATGCCCATCATACAGGCAAAGTGGTTTTCCTTTCTTTATCTTTCTCCTCAAGGCAACCAGATAATTGTGGTTTTCTGAAGGGTGGGAGAGAATTTTCAGCAGGAGGTGTGTTTCAGGACATAGACTTTTTGCTCATCAATTATGATGATGTAGAATAGGATTACTGCACAAAATCAACAAAAACTTGTTGCAGAAATAGTGTGCCGGACATCTGGCCAGACATCCCGCTATAGTAATGGAGAAGACCGTACAGCCACGACTCAGTGCCAAGTGTTGGGCGGCAGTAAATAAACTGACTCCCTAAAGGTGTCAACGGCTATGGGAGGAAATGCCACTGGAAACCATCATATTGGGCTCAACAGCAAAATGAGCAGAGGAGGAACTTTGATTTCCAATGTTCATAGAAGCAGAAGAGGCTATGCCAGAATGATTGGCTGTGAAGGTATGCCAGAATGATTGGCTGTGAAGGCACACCTTGATAATATCCTCAAGGCTGTGGCAGTCCATTGCAGTCCCGGAATTAAATCCTGCATGTCTCATTTCATATGTGCCTCAGGAGATGGCTCCAAGATCATAGCGTGTGGGTCACTTCATGGCAAGCTGGGATCCAATTTAAACAAATTCATGCCAGTGGCATTTTTCCTGATTGAAGAAAAATAAAGGTGAAGGTGGCCCAGAACCAGCTTGCCTCTAAGACCAGGCCTCCCGGTGCCCTGGGGCAGGAAAAAATGTATGCTGTACTTGGCTTGAGTTGCAGTTGCCGCCAAAAAAAGTGTGCCCATCAATATGACAGTTACCCTAAATTAGGTGTTCGTGCTTTATAGACCCCTAAGGATCCCAAATATTATCACTTTTAAAAGCCCCTTAAATCATCCTAGGGATGGGGACAGCACATTTCACCATACTAAAATCCTTTATTTTGTTCTTTAAAAAAAAATTCTACTTATACATGTTAGACTTGTTCTCTAAGCAAGTAACATCCCACCTTGAAAGTATTTTTGTAGGATTATTGTGTCACCATTTTTCTTGTTGACACATGACTCATGACACTTTTTTGTTCTGATTGGTGCCATCTGGCTATGATTAAAGGTGGAGTGTAAGTTTTCATGCTACCATATTTTCTTAATGGATGCGTTCTCAACTCATGGTCTGCATGCAGCCACCCAAGACTATTACAACAAGTCCCCCTGGAATATATGTAATCATAGATCTCTTGCCAATTTCATGGATATCATTCTGCCCCAACTGTGATAATAATAAGATAGGAATGATTTGAGTCAAGGTTGCTAAAGAAAGAGATTGAGAGGAATGATCATTGTATTGTAGTCATGAGGATACTAACAAATATAGTACCTTTGTGCAATCCTGCCCAGAGATCAATGATAATGTGTTACAGTCAATTAAGATATCAATTAAGTTGGACATTTGCTTATGTAAGTAGGTAATTTAATTTAATGGACACAATCTTCTTGCATGTTTACACCTGTAGAAGGGAAATGATATAACTTTCAGTGGTAAATTGTCTCTAATTAATGCGTTCCTGCTTGGTTTCCTGATCATGCCATCAAGTCTGGCATAACATGAGAAATCCAAGAAGGGACATGTTAATTAGCAACACTTTGCCACTGTGAGATATGCCGTGTCCTTTCTGCCAGCTTAACTTTTAAAAAAAGTGACCAACCTAACACTGACATTTTTATTATGTTTGTATTACCATTAAGCAAGAATGTGAGGGTCCAGCAAGGAGGATAAATTTTTGTTTAGACAACAGGAAAAAGTAAATAAACAATAGTGAAAGAAACAAGGCAGCTGCAAAAATAGGAAATAGAGCTACCAATGTTGGTTTGAGATGGGCAGTCTCATTTTTTGAACTATCCAGCTGAAATCATCTGCTTTCTCCCTGAGCTACATTATTTGCATTACCAGCCTGATGAAGAATCCTAAAGATAGCTAAAGAAAGGAGAAGGGTGAAGAACTGAGATTTGGATTGGGAATTGAAGGCAAGGACGGTATATGGGTGAGAATAGGGTTTTTCAGAATTTCATACATCTGCTCCTTCCCTCCAAATCCCTAAGCAGGCAAGGAGGAGAAGAGTAAATTTAATTGATGGTATTTTTTCAACTTTGTTCCAGAAAAGCTTTTAGTATGGTAGCTACAATTTTGCATTGTTTCTGTAATTCCGTCAGGAAGTCCATTCATCAATTCAGACCAGATCTCATTTCAGTCTCTAGAGTTATCCAGAGGAAAGCCAATTTGGTCCAGGCCTGAATCTGGATTAATTGCAAAATTTAGATTGCCATTTGCATTGGCAAATCAAAATGGATATTTAAAAAAAATTCCCAGTCAGGTATATCAAATTTGAAAATATATATATATATATAGAATTTAAAAGGAGGAACAATCCTGGCAGATTTCATATAGTTTGCTGAGTTTACAATCTAGGCATCTTTTAAATTTGCTTCTAAATCCCCCAAACTATGATTCTTAAAAGCACTTCCCAAAAGCTTATTTTGTCCTATCAATGCTAGCAATAACTACTTTCCCCAACCCCATAAATTAGAAGATTAGAAGTAATGCTTTTTTGTCTAAGTGCATCTTTGTTGCAATCACAGTGAAGGATTTATTTTCAAAAGGGGATTTTGGATTTTCCCCACACATAGATCATTTTAAAACAGACCATCAGTTTTGTGCAATTTCTGATCCAATTAACTGAATGCAGGTCATCTATTTGGCCAACAACATTTGCCATTCCTAATTATTGTAGTGACTGCAGTGGCTCAATTGGCTAAGATGCTGACTGGGAGGCAGAAGGTCAGCAGTTCGATTCTCAAGTGCTGCAGGACGGAATGAGCTCCCGTATTTGTCCCAGCTCCTGCCAACCTAGCAGTTCCACAGCAAGAAATTGCAAGTAGATAAATAGGGACCACTTCGGTGGGAAGGTAAACAGCATTCCGTGCGCTCCGGTGTCTAGTCATGCCTGCCACATGACCACAGAAACATCTGCAGGGCAGACAACCGAGATGACAAACAGAGATGAGCACTGCACCCTAGAGTCGGATACGACTGGCTTTCGAGCAAGGGAAATCTTAACTTTACCTTTAATTATTGTAGCCCTAGAAATATTGTAAAACCAGAAGAAGCTGAGCTGAAGTGTTGTACTTTGCTGGGTAGATAACAAGTCTTGCATTTAAAAAAATCACATGATCCCCATTTCTAGAGTCACTCCATTTATAAAACTAATAGGAAAAAAGACAATAAGATTTTTTTAAAAAGAAGAAGAAGAACAATATATATGGATCAGAGAGAATATTTTTAAATTGAACTATTTCATTTTTGTAATTACAAACATTTATCATATATACTGTTTCTGGCATGTAATGCATCTTCTAAACCTAAAGTCTGTAATTTTAAATTTTCAATCCTATTTTCAACCTTTCTGTTAATCGGGAAGGCAACATGAAATGAATCTTCCATAACTGTTGCATGAGTAGTGCCAGAAATTAGCACCTCTCATATATTATATTTACCCTCTTTCAGGGGGGTTTAATCATGCCTTCCTGTCACACCTCACCATTTGCCTTCTTACCAGCAGCGTCTGCCTCCTCCTGCATGGGGCAACCCCCCTTTTTGAGTTCCCCTTGGCTCCCCTTGGCCCAGGCTGGCAAGGGTGCAGGGAATCAGAATTAGGTAGCACAGATGTGGCCTCTCAGTGTGGTCCAGTCAACTCCCAGTCCCAATTCAATAGACACAAAGGGTCTATGGTTAAATAAGGTTTATTAAGTAAGTTAAGAAAATGAGTATAGCATAAAGAAGCAAACTTGCAACATAGTCATTCAAAGTACATACAAAAATAAAGAAAACTTAACTGGTTATCTAGGCCCTCTGGCCCTATCTGACTCACAATTACGTTCTGTGAGGCCCTCCCACGGCTGGTCCACGGTGAAAGAGAGCAACCAGTTCCTCGCACAGTGGTTTTATTTTCCCGATATCTGTCTTCCCACGTGGGGACTTCTAGCCAATTGAAATTAATTTACTTTCTTCTGCCTCTTATTGGAATGTCATATACAGAGACTCCTACATATGAAATTCTCCATCTTGAAGTACTAGGTAATTAAGTGGCTACAGAGATCAGGGAAAAGCATAGTTAGAATTGGGGTTTTCCATGACAACAGCGTAGATCCTGAAATTATGAAATGCAGGCTTTCCTCCGAAGTAAATAAAGTTAAAGTGAAATATTCTATGAAGTTCCATTAGTACTCCATGCTTTGCAAACAGTTCATGTCCAAAGACATCATTTTTATGGCTTCTTTTCTGTAAAATCATGGCAGAGATGCATCCATCAAATGTGGAAGCTAGATTTGTCCTTATGAGAATAAATCATGCTGCTTACATCAAACCCAAACCCTTTTCTGTTTTCTTTGCAGTTTTTTTTAAGAGAAAGAGTTGTAGAGCATGTCCAGACAGGGCTTTTAGCCTGCTCATTGGAGCTCTCATGCCTCCAGCACCCACATGTCACAGATACTGGAGTATCCAATCCCCCTGAGTATTTCTTTTGGAATTCCTATGAGGGGTTCTACTATTTTGGGGCAATCCCATATATGCCATTCCCAGTGCCTGTATATGAGAGCTTTGCAGCCATCAAGGGCTGCTTTCAAGGTAAATATCTGGTATACTGAAAGGGTTAATGAGCCCCTTCAACATATCAGCTATTGCAGTAAAACACATCTCCTGATCCTCTATGGAGGAGCAGAAAAGGTGTAATTTTTCCCCTCCTAGCTGATTGCCGTAGCACTGCATTTGATAGGAACATTTAAAAAAACCATTTTTCTTCTTTTTTCAATGTAGTGCCAAATGAGAAACTGCTATTTCAATCAACACTACAAAAAAAATTCGCTTCCTAACTTACACAGCACTACAACAATAAGCAAGAAGGGCATAAAAACAATTACATTTTTTTCTTGCACATCCATAGAGGAGCAGAAAAAGTATTTCATTTGCCAATATAGTGAAGTGGTTCATTAAACATTTCACCATATAGACAAAAGTTGCTTCTGTTGTTTAGATGGCAGAGCAATCTAAACATGATTTAGCCCCTCTCTTGTTCTCATGCTGCCTAAAAATTGGTGCAATGAGTTAAAATTCCATATTCTGGACCTATATAGCTACATAAGGTCTGTAGTATAAAGCACTAGATACTGAGATTTTTGTGGTTCAGATTCATTAATCAGCTGTTCTGCTCAATTTGAGACAAGTGTTTTTATGTGTTTTTAAAACTTGTTGTAATGCCGCCCTGAGTCGGGTTCTGCCTGAGTGGGCAGCATATATAAATATGACTATTAAATTAAATTAAGTAAGATGTGCATACAAGTAGATGAGCACATCAAATTCTGCATGCAAAAACCCCTCCAGTTTATGAATACAAGAAATTGTGCTTCTGTAGCCACAATTCAAAACGTCAAAAAAAAGGGGGGGACCTGATATTGTTGCACAGTATCATGTCCATGTTGCCAATAGGAAAAAGAGTGCCAAGCTTTATATAGCAAGAGGCAGGTTGAATGTTGGCAAAACCAATGGCAGCAGTCAAGATGATCTACAACAGTGTTCCCCAATCATTGGGTTTTGGATTTCAATTCCCAGAAGCCTAAATCAGTACATTGGCTGATCAGTGTTTTGGGGAAATGACTTAGGCTTCTGGAAATTGAAGTCCAATACCTAAAGGTTTGGGAACACTGATCTACAGGATATCCTCTTGTGCTTACTACCATTCACATATTAACACCAAACAAGAGAAAATCTTAGAAACTGATTCCTTATTTAATCAGTTAACCACTTCTCACTCAAACAGAACATAATTGCCATGACTGTTATTTGACAAGTGTAAATGGTAGTGAACTCAACACCAAGAAGTCTAAATATCTTGTTATAAGCCAAACACCAACACAAGCTAATGGCAGGAACACAAGAAATTAAAAGAGTAGATACAATTGTCTAATTGGGGAATATGTTAAATGAAATTTGGGATCCCAAGGTAGAGATTAAAATATGAATAGAAAATGAAAGCGCGGCGCCAAAATGGCCGCCGTGATCTTTGCGCCCCCCCCTGGACTCAGACATCCGGGTGAGTTAGGGGGCGTGGCCTCCCCTCTATAAAAGGGGTGGCCACGAGGCAGACGAGCTGCCATTTTAGAAATAGCGACGGAGAGGAGAAGTTTTCTCCATCGCTGTTTGTTCTGTAGTCTTCGGCTGTTTAGCCCTTGATCCTTTCCCGGCTGGGAAAGGAGGATTAGCGCACGCAGAGCCTTAGTTCGCTTGGCTACTGCGCGCTTTTGGCGCTAGGTTTTCGATCCCTGGAAAGGGATCCTACTTTTTCTTATTGGAGACATGCCTCCCAAACGGAAGGCACCGGTGGCGAAGCCGCGGCCAAAGGGGAGGGCTTTTCCTGGCCCTGCACAGGATAGGGGACAGCCATTGGGTCGGAGGACCAGGGCTGCGCCCCTGCGGCAGGGCACTATGCCAGCCTTGCCCACTGATACTGGTGGGGCGATTCAGGCTGGCACTTGGCAGCCGGGCTTGGCCGGCCAGCCACAGGCCGGCCCCTCAGGGGCTTCGGCCCTCGGCCCGCCGTTACCGGCCATGGGTCAGGGCAGCGGGGAAGGGCCTGGTGCGGGCACACAACCCGTTCCTCCTCCGGCCCCTCATGGGCCGGAGTTTTGGGCATGGCCCTATTCTGGCCCTGGCTCTCCTTTCGGTGTACCGTTCCAACTGCCTAGTGGGTCTTCCGGCCAACCCGGCCCGCCTTATGCTGGGGGCTCGGTAGCAGTGGATGCTTTACTAGCACGTTTAGCAGTGCTGGAGGCATCCTTGGGTATTGCACAGCCTCCTGTGGAGGGGGGCGCTTCTCTTTCTGCCGGGGCCCCTTCGTTTGCACCGGCTACCTCAACAGCCGCCATGCTGCACCAGGCGGGCAGCTGGGTTGAGCTGCTTAAGACGCTCCGGCCTGCGCCTGCCGGTGTCTCGCAGCTCCCTGTTTGTCCAGATCTGCAGACTGGGAGCAATCAGGTGTGGTCCCAGAGCTCGATTCTGGTCGCGAGCTCCGCCGCCCGCCGTGGGCCGGAATCCCCAGTGGAGGCGGCTCACGGGGGTGCACCTAGTGAGTATCTGGTTCAAATTAGTGCACCTACATCACAGCCCACTTCCAGTGGTGGGGTTCAGTGGCCCTGGCCTCGTCAAGTTGAGGCTAGTGGGCATCAGTTACCAGTCTATCCCAGTGCCCCATGGTTTCGAAATGGCACCTCATTGAGGGCGGGGGCTTCCGCCCCTGGGGCAGTGTCGAGCATTGCAGGGGCTATCCAGGTCCCGCTGCGTATGCCCTCTATACATAATGTGCCGGTGACGGCTTTGCCGACGGCTGGTTATTCCTTGCCCCTTGGTGATCATTTGTCCCAGGTCACGAGGGAAAAGATTTGGCGGGGGGAGTACGTGGATATATTCTCCCTATTGAACCGTGAGCCCACCAAGGAAGAGAGAGAGGGACAGGATGACAGAGACAAGGAACTATCTCGTCGTCGTAAGCCACCGCGCACCTGGGCCAACTGGTTGCCGGCATATCTTATTTATATGGCGGTATACCTTAGGGCCCGGCCTGATCTGGCCATTCCTATGGTCTAATACTTGGACAATATTTACAGGGCAATGGTGGATTTCCCTGGCCCATCGTGGTTGGCTTACAATGAGGAATTTAGAATGAGGGTGCCCCTACACCCGGAGCTGAGATGGGATGAGCCCTGTCAAAAATTGTGGCTCTTGTACATGACCCCCACGCGTCCGGTGCCTGGGGATAGGTACCATTGTTGCCATGCTGTACAGCGAGCTGCTCCAACATAGGCCCCCCGCCAGCCAGCGGGGCAGGGGGTTCCAGCCCACTTGCTGTGTTGGAGCTTCTCAGCTAATGGTGTGTGCAATAAGCGACAGTGCCGATATAATCACGAGTGTCCCTCTTGCGCTGGCCCCCATGCCACCTCCGCATGCCCGCGGGCTGGTGGGTCACGGGGCAGAGGTAGAGGTGGACAGGGAGCGGGCAGAGCTTCTGCTGATGGAACTAGCCAGTCAAAAGGCCCCCTCACCAGTTAATGTATATATGTTGGAGCGATAGCTCTCCACTTATCCAAGGAGGGAGGACGCTAAGTACCTCCTGGAGGGTTTCCAGTGGGGCTTTCGTATCCCGTTCAAAGGGGTGCGGGGACCCCAAGATGCCCCCAATTTACTTTCCTTGAAGGGTAAGGAGGAGGTAGCTCCCCTGAGTATTACCAAAGAAGTAGAGGCTAAGAGGGTAGCGGGCCCCTTTTCCGAACCACCTTTTCCTAACCTGAAGGTCTCCCCTCTGGGGCTAGTACCTAAAAAGTCCCCGGGTGAATTTCGTTTAATCCACCATCTGTCGTACCCAGCGGGTTACTCTGTCAATGATGCTATTCCTGATGACCTTTGTTCGGTCAGGTATACATCGTTTGACCAAGCCCTACGGATGGTGCGCTCTTGTGGTCCTGGTGCCCTTCTGGCAAAATGTGACATTAAATCGGCATTCCGATTACTGCCAGTGCACCCAGGGGACTTCGAGCTATTGGGTTTTAGATTCCAAGGGAAGTTCTATGTAGACAAGGCCATGCCTTTTGGCTGCTCTATTTCATGTTCAGCATTCGAACGTTTTATCACTTTCCTTCAGTGGGCCTTTGTTCGCAAGTCCGGGTCTCGGTCTGTAGCCCATTACCTCGATGACTTTTTGTTCGGGGGTGAACGGGGCTCGGACACGTGTACGCATCTCCTCACTACATTTCAGACGCTAATGCAGGAACTGGGTGTCCCTTTAGCACCCGAAAAGACCGAGGGCCCATCCACTACGCTCACATTTCTGGGTATTGAAATTGACACGGTCGCACAGGCATCCAGGTTACCCATTGAGAAGGTAACCCGGATCTCCGCGATGATTTTGGCCTTGCTGGCCAAACGTAAAGTGTCAATTCATGAGCTTCAGGTACTTCATGGGCATCTTAACTTTGCCTGCCGGGTGGTGACGCCCGGCAGAGCATTTGCACGGCGCTTATGTGACGCCATGTCTGGCCTGTTAAAGCGCCACCACAGGGTCCAACTGACCAGGGGCATGCGGGCTGACCTTTTGGTTTGGCTTACATTCCTGCGGGAATTTAATGGGGTCTCTTTCTGGAGATCCGACCTTTTGGTTTCCCCTAGATTCCAAGTACAGTCGGATGCCTCCGGCTCCCTGGGATATGGGATTTATTTTGAGGGGAGGTGGGCTTATGGCCAATGGCCTCCAGCATGGCGGGGCACGGATCGCCTCCGCGATCTTACATTCCTTGAGTTCCTTCCAATCCTGGGAGCTTTGATGCTATGGGGCGAGGAGTGGGCCGACTCAGTGGTCCATTTTTGGTGTGACAATGCGGTGGTAGTGCACATTGTCAACGCTCAGACGTCTAAGTCATCCAGGGTGATGGCGTTTGTTCATCAGTTTGTGTTACTAAGCCTACGCCTGAATGTGCTTTTTAAGGCCAGACATGTACCAGGCATTAATAATGATATTGCTGATGCTTTATCCCGCCTGCAGATCCCCCGGTTCCATGCCTTGGCTCCGGAAGCAGAGGAATTCCCCTCGCCACTCCCAGCCGAGATTTGGACATTTGGCGAGGAGAGGTGAACCGGGCGATCGGCATGTCTTTGGCACCTCGCACGCATAAGGCGTATCAACATGCTTTCGTTCAATTTAGATCCTTTTGTTTGCAACTCCAGTTGCCCAAAGTGTGGCCCATTCCAGTGGAGCAGGTTTTACAATTTATGGTTTCTTTACACAGTCAGGGTTTGGCTCCTCGCACTATAGCATCCAGGCTGTTGGCACTGGCATTTATGGCCAAAGTGAGGGGTTTTGCTGACTCCGTGAATGATTTCCGCATACGACATGTTTTGGAGGGGTGGACACGGAACGTGGCCGCCACCCGGATACTCGACACCCGATTTCACCAGAGGTACTGATCCACCTTGCATGAGGCTGGCATAACCTGTGTTATGATAAGTATGAGGTGGCTCTTTTTCACGCGGCTACCACGGTGGCCTTCTTTGGAGCGCTCCGCATCAGTGAGTTGGTACTACTGTCTAAGGCGGATGCGACTCGTAGGGCACTGGAACTCGACGATGTCTATGTCACTAATGAGTGGGCTCAGTTGAGGATACGGTCCTCAAAGATTGATCAGCACGGCGTAGGCAGTGGAGCTAGACTGCTACGATGTCCATTGCAGACATCTGTCCGGTTGGTGCCCTACAGGAGTTTTTGGCAGTGCGTGGCGCGCACCCTGGCCTGTTTTTCTGCCACCAGGATGGGTCTCCCCTTACTAAATTTCAATTTTGGAAGGTGACCGGTATGGCACTATCCAGTGTTGGCCTCCCCGGGGCTTGTTACGGCACCCATTCATTTAGGATAGGTGCTGCATCCACTGCGGGTGCATTTGGGTACTCTGAGGCTGATATACGCCGGATGGGAAGATGGGGATCCATGCGTTTTGCAGTATATGTTCGCCCTCTTCAAGTATGAGTACCAGTTAAGTCATTGTTCTCTTTTCTTCTTTTACAGACC
Source organism: Bradypodion pumilum (assembly GCA_035047305.1). NCBI lineage: Eukaryota > Metazoa > Chordata > Lepidosauria > Squamata > Chamaeleonidae > Bradypodion > Bradypodion pumilum. The sequence goes on along the minus strand of JAWDJD010000001.1, from coordinate 171,841,253 downwards.
CTGTGTGTCCCCGCACACCGGTGGCAGTATGGCTGGTGGGCCACAGTTACGTGCACTGGGCAGCACAGTATGCTGCGGCGACAGAGTGGGGACCCCAGCTTGGACTGCGTGCAACCGCACACGTACGTTGGTACGGTAAGCGCGGAATGAGATGGCGGGAACTGTTGCCATTCCTGTTTTCCATCAGGGATGCTGAACCACCTGATGTCCTTGTACTGCACCTCGGGGGCAATGACCTTGCCCAGGTCACTGGCCTTTCCTTAAAATTCACGATTTGCAGTGACCTAGCTTATTTGCATTATGTGTGGCCATCCACAAGGCTGCTATGGTCGGACATTGTACCACGTCATTCATACAGGGGAGGTATTGACCTCCGTGCCCTTGACCACGCTCGCCGCTCGGTGAACAGGGCTGTTGCCCGGTTCTTGGCAGACAAGGGTTTGGGGATGGTCATCCGACACCTCACGATTAGTTTACAAAATTATGATCTTCATGCAGGGGATGGGGTCCACCTGTCGGCTAGAGGTATGAACCTCTTTCTGGAGGATTTGCAAGCAGGCCTGTTGACCGAGCTGACAGTCTGGGGGGGGGGGGGCGGTGAGTCTTCATAGTAGCCTCCCCGTGTGGCGGGTAGCACTGGTAAGATAAAGATTTATGACCCATAGGTATCTGGCAGGTTCGCAGTTGACTGGCCAACACTTTGGCAGGTATAGGTGTAATAGCTTTGACCGGTCAATGACGAACCAGGCAAGGGGTGATGGCAGGAGCTTTTCAGCATGCATCACCCCGTGATTTGACTGATACACGTCATAGGGTGGGGTCAGTAGATAGTTTATTGACTCCGGTCAACAATTTGTTTGTGTCAACAAATAAATTGATACAAATGGATACATTGTAGCCAATTGCCATTGGCAATTTTGGGAGGAACCTTACCAGTGTTACTGCGGCCTGCTTGCCTTAAGAATTACAATTGGATGATACACCAATTGAAAGTTATAATTCGGACTAGGGCATTATTCAATAAAAGTGGCCCAATGCCTTTATCCATATAGTCTTTCTTTGAGTCTTTCTTTGGGGTGTGCGCCTGCAAAGCAAGATCCACTTTCATAAAAATGTGACATTTGTTATGTAGTAGAGATCTAACTCTTGCTACAAATATCCGAATAGTGAGATGTTATATATTCCAGTGTTGTTATATGGAATCGAAGCTTGGACAAGCTTGGACATTGACTAAAGCATCTGAAAAGAAAATCAAAGCTTTTGAAATGTGAATCTACCAATGGCTGCTAAGGTTATCATGGATTGACCGTGTGACTAAAGTAGAAGTGTTGTTTAAGACTATTAAGCAAAGAAAGCTCCAATACCTTGGGCTTATCATGAGGAATGACATGAAATATAAAATACTGGAACTCGCTCTGCAAGGAAAGATGATAGCCAATATCTGGAATAGATACAGCACCTGAAGAAGAAGAAATGGTTATGAGTCTATTTTGACTGCTGCCATTAGTGTTGTCAACATTCATACTGTCTTTGCTATGTAAATTTTGGCATTTTTTTCCCTTTTTCACAACAACCTTAGGAAATAGACTATGTGAGGAGATCTCCCATTTATGTTTTGGGGGGCAAAGTCTTCAAGCACACCTAGAACTGAGAAGATGGTATGCCAAAGGCCAGCCAGTGAATCAGTGTCAGAGGCAAGATTATTTCATTGAAAATAAGGTTCCTTCCTGCCACATGTTGCATGCTTCACACTACAGATCATATTCAAGCTCTCACCCTAGGCACCTCCCCCCCCCAACTCTGCTCCAACCATTAGGCAGAGACTCGTAGACATCACCAGCAGGTAGAGTTGTCAGTCTGCCACCACTTTGCACTCTGCCTCTCCTACCCTAATGACCAGGTGATGGATATGTGATTTTTCTCTATTTTTGATGCAAATTAGAGAGTAGTTGGGGGAATGGAAACACAGTTTCGCTATTGTGTTATGATTTCTTTCTTTGGAAGACATGCATGGCTCTTCACTGCCAGAGTTCATTTAATTTCATAACTTGAGCTGGAAGGGTTTGCTCGAACTGACCCTTCACCATGTGCTATCTTCTTTGCCATCTGCTCACATTTGAGGAAGCCTGCCTAGAAATAGGGAATCATTAATTCTAACATGTTAAAATGCCATTTTTAATCACACAGTTCAGATGTTTATGATTCTAAATGTGATCATCATGGGTGGTGTGAGAATAAAGAAATGATGGGATTTTTAAAAGAAAAGCCATCTAGAGGAGACAGGAGGGGAAAAACAGCCTTCCTGCTGGTGAAAACAAGGATTGCACTAGATGAATTTCTACCTGATTGGTGTGGTCTGGCCTTATTAGAACAAAAAGTCACCAAAGACCAGGTCTCTGTTGCTCTCCTCATTTAGTTGGTGATTGACTATAGAAGCCTGCCTCCCTGTCTGCACAGCATCGGGCAGGGGGTGATCGCCACAGGCATGCCAGTGCCAAGGAGGGACCACACGGTGGCCTTTTAGGCCCAGCCCAAGGCATGCCCCTCAGCCAGCACCTTCAACACTGGATCCTGCCCACCATCCCTCCCTGCAGCTGGGAATGCTTATGGGTCACCGTTTTAGGGGCTGGATAGGAATTTTTGGAGCTGGTCTCTGTTGGAGCTGGTCTGTTTTGCACCTATCCCATTTCTTGATTGCAGGACATTTACTGGGCAAAATCATTTGACAGGTCACGTGAGCGGGTAGAGCTCCTTGGAGTGCCAGCGTCTTTGACAGGGCAGAAGTTGCATTCTGGGTGGGACTCCTGTGAAGTAGCCTGGATGGGACTAACACCATTCGACAGGCACGTGGCATGATCAAGATCCACTTAGTAGAGCAGAAGTGGAAATGGCAGTGTACACACACCCCTGGTTAAGCCAGCATGCCAATAGCTAGCAGGTGCAGTGCTGAGTGGGAGCCTGGGTTTTGCCCCTCTGGCACAGGAAGGGGGAGGTCATCTTCCTTTGCCCTGGAGTCAGGTTATGCACTGCCTGCCTCCTCTGTAGGTCCCTCAGTTCAATAATTCAAAAAACATGGTCCAAGCCTTTAACCACAGCTGTTTGTGTCTTGTCTCCTCATTTCATGCTGGGGGTGGAAAGTAAGGGCATACAAATGCTTATTAACCATTGTTCTTTCTGGCAAGCTTCTACTGAGCATGTTCCAGAGTTATAAAATGGGTGGTTTTCCCATTTCAAATAGCTCTTTTAAGTTATCAGGTTTTCTACAACTTGCCATTTGGATGCAAGAAATTCAGAATGTGTAAAATAGATTATTCTTCTAGTTGCTTTTAGAAGATAGCAGTTCCATGGATGAAGCTAGGAAGGAGTAAATATGATATACTTTCATTGTAACATAGCAGAGCTTGGAAAAGTTACTTTGGGACTACAGTTCCTAGAATCACCATGGTGGTTGTTGTTCAGTCGCACAGTCGACTCCGACCCTTTGCGACCCCATGGACCATTTTCCTCCAGGCGCCTCTGTCCTCCACCATCCCCCTCAGCCCTCCCAGCTCTGTGCCCATTGTGTCCACAATACCATCTAGCCATCTCATCCTTGGCCTCCCCCTTCTTCTTTTGCCCTCCACCTTTCCCAACATCAATGCCTTCTCAAGTGAATCCTCCCTTCTCATTTGATGTCCAAAGTACTTTAGTTTCATCTTTACCTTCCAATGAGCAGTCAGGGTTAATTTCTTCTAAGATTGACCTATTTGTTCTCCTCGCTGTCCAGGGGACTCTCAAAACCCTCCTCCAACACCACATTTCAAAGGCATCTATTCTTCTGCGTTCCGCCTTCCTAATTGTCCAGCTCTCGCATCCATACATTACCACTGGGAAAACCATTGCTTTGACTATTCTAATTTTTGTTTGCAATGTGATGTCTCTGCTTTTCACTATGTTCCCCAGGTTTCTCATTGCTTGTCTCCCAAGAATCAGTCGCCTTTTTATTTCATGGCTACAATCCCCATCTGCAGTGATCTTTGATCCTAAGAAAGTAAAATCTGTCACTGCTTCTACTTCTTCCCCGTCTATTTTCCAGGAACTGATTGGGCCTGTTGCCATTATCTTGGTTTTCTTGATATTGAGTCTCAAGCCAGCTTTTGCACTCTCTTCCTTCAATCCGATCAAGAGATTCTTTAGGTCTTCCTCACTTTTTGCCATTAGGGTGGTATCGTCTGCATATCTCAGATTATTGATGTTTCTCCCAGCGATTTTAATCCCATATTGTGATTCCTCCATCCCTGCACTGCGCATTATGTGCTCTGTGTATAGGTTGAATAAGCATGGTGACAAAATGCAGCCTTGTCTTACTCCTTTTCCTATTCCAAACCACTCTGTCATTCTATGTTCTGTCCTAACTGTTGCTTCTTGGTTCATGTACAGATTTCTCAGGGGGCATATGAGGTGCTCTGGTATTCCCATCTCTTTAATTACTTGCCACATCTTGTTGTGGTCCACACAGTCAAATACCTTAGTGTAGCCAATAAAACAAATGCAAGCGCGGCGCCAAAATGGCCGCCGCGCTCTTTGCGGCCCCCCCACCGGACGAAGGCAGCTGGGTAGTTAGGGGGCGTGGCCAGCTCCCTTATAAAAGGGGTGGCCACGAGGCAGCCGCGCTGCCATTTTGCGAAGCGACGGAGCGGTGAAGTTTTTCCCTCTTACCTCCGTCGCTCTTGCCTTTCATCGGGAAGCCTCTGGCTGCTAATTTTCCTGACTTTTTCCGGCTTCCCATCGGTTAGCTGCTATGCCCTCTAAGAAGAAGGCGACTGCGAATGCGGCTCGTTCTGCGCGGAGGCGCCAGCCGGGTCGGAGGACCGCGGCTGCGCCTCCCCAGCAGCCTCCTTTGTTTGAGCCCACTGGGATCGGTGGGATGGGGTTGATTGCCCCTTGGCCCGAGGCGGGGTGTCCGCGTACTGGCCCAGCAGGGGCCGCGGCCCCCGGCCCGCAAACAGTGGCCACTGCCCCTGGCATGGCCCATTCTGCGCAGCCTTCTTCCATTGGTGCGCAGCTTCCTGCGGGCGGTTTCAGCCATGGGGGGTGGCTGGGTTCCCTCCCCTGGCAGGGTACCCCCCCGGCCCTGCAGGGGCCGGGCCTGGGGTCGTGGCCGTATATGGGCCCCGGGGTCCAGGGACCTGGACCGGCGCCTGCACCCAGTGGGCCGGCCGGCCCTTTGCCCCCACTTGGCTTAGGGGGCTACGTTAATGTTGAGGCCCTTCTAGCCCGCGTTGCGGCCCTCGAGGCATCCCTCGCGAGGGTTAATCACCCGGGGGTGCCTTTTGGGGTGCAGGTTGATCCTTCGTCTGCCGGTCAGCGGCAGGCGGCAGAACGGGTCGAGCTGCCCGAGGCGCGTGGGCCGGCCTCGGCCACTGCCTCGCAGCTCCCCAATCAACAGGCTGATGCTGGTCAGGCCCCGTCGACGAGCTCAATTGCGGTCGTGAGCTCCGACGCCCCCAGCGGGCCGGAACCCCCGGTGGGGGCGGCCCATGGGGGTGCAGCATGTGAGTATGCGGTTCAATCTAGTGCACCCACACACCTAGCCACGTTGGGGGGGCATTCCAGTGGCCGTGGCCTCGCACGGGTGGTGCGACGGTTCAGTCGCCGACGTCCCACCCGGTGACTTCACCTCTCACCCAGGGCCCCGTTTTGGGTGGTACCTCTTACTCAGTCGGGAATGTGTTAGGGGTGACCGGGTTTGTCCACGCTCCTTTCCAGATCCCCGTGGTTCCCACCGTGCCGGTGTCGGCATTGCCGACAGCGGGGTATTCCTTGCCCCTGGGGGACCATTTGGCCCAGGCCACCAAAGAGAAGATCTGGCGTGGGGAGTATGTGGACATCTTCTCCCTTCTTAACAGAGAGCCCACCAAAGAGGAGAGGGAGGGGCAGGATGAGAAGGATAAGGAACAGGCACGTCGTCGTAAGCCGCCACGTACGTGGGCCAACTGGTTGCCGGCGTACCTCATATACATGGCGGTCTACCTCAGGGCCCGGCCGGATTTGGCAATTCCGTTGGTCCAGTATTTGGACAACATTTACCAGGCGATGGTCGACTTCCCGGGCCCGTCGTGGTTGGCTTATGACGAGGAATTCCAGATGCGGATTCCCCTGCACCCTGAGATGAGGTGGGACGAGCCCTGCCAGAAGCTGTGGCTTCTGTACATGACTCCCACGCGCCCTGCGCCTGGGGAAAGGTACCATTGTGGACATGCAGTCCAGCGAGCGGCCCCAGCACAGACACCCCGCCAGGTGGCGGGGCAGGGGGTTCCAGCCCGCCTGCTGTGCTGGACTTTCTCGTCCAATGGTTCCTGCAGTAGGAAGAATTGCCGGTACAGGCATGAGTGTCCCTCTTGCGCTGGCCCCCATGCGGCCTCCGCCTGCCCCAGGCCTGGAGGGATGCGGGGCAAAGGTAGGGGCGGACAAGGGGCTGGCAAGACTGCCGCAGAGGGAGCTGGTCCACCGAAAGGCCCCCTCCCCAATTAATGTGGACATGTTGGAGCGTTGGCTTGCATCGTACCCGAGGGAGGCAGATGCGGTTTACCTGCTTCAAGGTTTTCGACTGGGGTTCCGTATTCCTTTCCTGGGTGATCGGTCCCCCCAAGATGCCCCCAACCTTTTGTCCCTTAAGGGGAGGGAGGAGGTGGCTGCCGCCAGCATTTCTAAGGAGGTTGATGCGGGCAGGGTCGCTGGCCCTTTCCCTGCACCCCCGTTCCCCAACCTTAAAGTGTCACCCTTGGGCTTGGTGCCCAAGAAGTCACCGGGCGAGTTCCGCCTGATCCATCACTTGTCCTACCCAGCCGGCCGATCGGTCAATGATGCTATCCCTGATGACCTTTGCTCAGTCAGGTGTACATCTTTTGACCAAGCGCTGCGCATGGTGCGCTCATGTGGCCCGGGTGCGCTGTTGGCTAAGTGCGACATTAAGTCTGCCTTTCGCCTCCTGCCGGTTCACCCGGGTGACTTTGAGTTGCTGGGTTTCAAGTTCCGGGGTGAATATTATTTCGATAAGGCCATGCCTTTTGGCTGTTCCATATCATGCTCGGCCTTCGAGCGTTTTAGCACCTTCCTACAGTGGGCTTTTGTTCGCAGGTCTGGGTCCCGGTCTGTAACCCATTACCTGGATGATTTTTTATTCGGGGGTGAACGGGGCTGGGACACGTGCACACGTCTCCTCAACACATTTCAGACGCTAATGGAGGAACTGGGTGTCCCTTTAGCGCCCGAAAAGACCGAGGGCCCATCTACACAGCTAGTCTTCCTGGGGGTGGAGATTGACACGGTAGCGCAGGCTTCTAGGTTACCAGGGGATAAGGTGTCAAGGATAGTGGCCCTTATCTCGGACTTGCTTGCTAAACGCAAGGCATCACTGCGGGAACTGCAGGTGCTGCATGGTCACCTCAATTTCGCTTGCAGGGTGGTCGCACCGGGCAGGGCATTTGCTCGGCGCTTGTGCGATGCAATGACAGGCTTATCCAGGGCCCACCATAGGGTCAGACTAACCCAGGGCATTAAGGCAAATATGCTTATCTGGCTCCAGTTCCTGAGGGAGTTCAATGGGGGGTCATTTTGGAGGTCTGACCTTCTGGCTTCCCCTCGTTTCCAGATACAGTCCGATGCCTCTGGGTCCCTGGGTTATGGGATGTACTTCAATGGGAAGTGGGCCTATGGTGGGTGGCCACCAGCCTGGTCAGGTACGGGTCGCCTGCGTGATCTTACGTATCTGGAATTTTCCCATCCTGGGGGCCTTGATGCTATGGGGTGAGGAGTGGGCAAACTCGGTCGTTCATTTCTGGTGTGACAATGCGGCCGTTGTCCACATTGTCAACTCACAGACTTCCAAATCACCCAGGGTCATGGACCTGGTGCACCAGTTTGTATTGCGCAGCCTGCGCCTTAATGTGCTGTTCCGGGCCAGGCATGTCCCGGGGGTCAATAATGATATCGCTGACGCTTTGTCCCGCCTGCAGATCTCCCGGTTCCGCGCCTTGGCCCCGGATGCGGAGGAATTTCCCTCGCCACTCCCGGACAAGATATGGACCCTTGGCAAGGAGAGGTGAACCGGGCGATCGGCATGTCGCTAGCGCCACGCACGCGTAAGTCGTATCAACACGCATTCAATTCTTTCAGAGCATTCTGTGCCCAATTCCGGCTGCCAGATACCTGGCCGATCCCGGTGGCCCATATACTTCAATTCATGGTTTACCTGCATTCCCAGGGCCTTGCACCTCGCACCATAGCATCCAGGCTGTCAGCGCTGGCTTTTATGGCCAAAGTAGGCGGACATGCGGACAGTACCGCTGACTTCCGTGTGAGACACGTTTTGGAGGGGTGGGTGCGGGAGCGTGGGCGTAGCCCAGACGACCGCCACCCAATTTCCCCAGGGGTTCTTACCCAACTGGCACGGGGCTGGCAGGACCTATGTTTTGATAGGTATGAGGCAGCCCTGTTTCATGCGGCTACAACGGTGGCCTTTTTTGGAGCGCTCCGCATCAGCGAGCTTGTGATGCTGTCTAAGGCAGATGCAAGTCGTAGGGCACTGGAACTCGAAGATGTCTATGTGGCCAAAGACTGGGCTCAGTTGAGGATACGCTCCTCTAAGACGGATCAGCATGGTGTAGGCAGTGGAGTAAGACTACTATGGTGTTCTTTGGCAGACATCTGTCCGGTTGGTGCCCTACAGGAGTTCCTTGCACTGCGGGGCAGGCACCATGGCCCGTTTTTTCTGTCACCAAGATGAGTCTCCCCTTACTAAATTTCAATTTTGGAGGGTGCCGGGAAGGCACTAGCCAGTGTTGGCCTCCCTGGGGCTCGTTGCGGCACCCATTCATTCAGGATAGGGGCGGCTTCTACTGCAGCTGTTTTTGGGTACTCCGGGGCTGACATACGCCGCATGGGAGGGTGGGGATCACAATGTTTTCAGTTTGTGTTCGCCCTCTTCAACCGTGAGTACCAGTTTCGTCACTGCACTGTTTCTCCCCCCCCCCTTTTTCCTTGACAGACCCTGGGTGTCGTATTACACCGGTGACAGTGTGCCTGGTGGGCCATAGCCACGTGCACAGGGCAGCGCGTTACGCTGCACAGGGCAGCGTGTTATGCTGCACAGGGCAGCGCGTTACGCTGCACAGGGCAGCACGTTACGCTGCACAGGGCAGTGCGTTACGCTGCACAGGGCAGCGCGTTACGCTGCACAGGGAAGCGCGTTACGCTGCACAGGGCAGCGCGTTACGCTGCGGCGACAGAGTGGGGACCCCGACTGGGACTGGGTGCATTCGCACGTCTCAGGTGGTATGGTAAGCGCGGCATGTTATGGCGGGAACTGTTGCCATTCCTTTTCTACATCAGGGATGCTGACTCGCCTGATGTCCTGGTTATGAACCTTGGGGGCAATGGCTTAGGGCGGGTCACTGGCCTATCGCGGAAGCTTGCGATTTGCAGTGACCTGCCCTACTCACATTATGTGTGGTCTGCCACAACCCTCAATTGGTCGGACACGATACCGCGGTACGCTTACAGGGGGGCGTGCGGCCTCGAGGCTCTTGACCGAGCCGACACTCCGTGAACAGGGCTATTGCCCGGTTCCCTTTTCGACAAAGGTGGGGGACGCGTCATTCGCCTCCCCGCCATCAGTCTGCAAAATTACGAGCTTTTACTCAGGGGATGGGGCCCATCTGTCGCAGGGAGGTATGGACCTCTTGTTAGTAGACTGGCGAGCAGGCCTGTTGACCGAGCTGACGGGCTTGGGGGGGGCGGTGAGCCTTTTGGGAAGCCTCCCCGTGTGGCGGGTAGCACTGGTAAGGTAAACATTTATGACCCACAGGTATCCGGCAGGTTCGCAATTTATTTATTTATTTATTTATTTATTTATTTATTCAATTTATATCCCGCCCACTCAACACAAGGCCGACTCTGGGCGGCTAACAACATAAAAAGTAACCCCAGGGCAACCCAAGGAGTTTACAGACAATATTCACAAATACAACAATAATCCTAAAAACAGTTAAAACAGTAAAAAAAAAGTTAAGACTTCCCACCCCCTAAAAAGCAAGGGCTGCAGGATCGAAAAGGCACCATGGGGAAGAGTTCCTCTACACCAACCACCCCATGGTGGTTACCCTTCCACCCGCACCCCACACTTGACCTGCCAGCCAGGTTTTAAGATCCCTTCTGAAAGGCAGCAACTCCGTCCGAAGACGTAATTCTGTTGGCAGGAGGTTCCAGAGGGCCGGTGCAGACACGGAGAAGGCTCTCCTCCTTGTGCCAGAGAGGCGAGCCCCTCTGGCTGATGGAACAATTAGAGAGCCCCTCAGGGCGATGCGGTCTCTTAGGTAACCTGGCCCACTACCATATAGGGCTTTAAAGGTCAAAACCAGCACCTTGAATTGCACCCGGAGACATACTGGCAACCAGTGCAGCTCCCGGAGCAGTGGCGAAGCATGAGCATAACGGCCACACCCCATCACCACCCGGGCAGCCGCATTTTGGACCAGCTGTAGCCTCCGAATGGTCGTCAAGGGCAGCCCCATGTAGAGCGCATTGCAATAGTCTAGTCTGGAGGTAACCAGAGCATGGGTGACCATGAGCAAGGAGTCCCGGTCCAGGAGTGGGCGCAACTGGCGAATCACCCGAAGTTGGGCGAAAGCCCTCCTGGTCACAGCCGCCACCTGTTCTTCTAGCAGTAGCCGTGAATCCAGGAGGACCCCCAAGTTGCGCACCGGGTCTGTCTGGGGCAAAATAGCCCCATCCAGAACCAACGATGGAAGCTCCCGGATTAACGCAGGACCCCCTATCCATAGCCACTCAGTCTTGCTGGGATTCAATTGTAGCCCGTTAGCCCCCATCCAGACCCCCACAGCTTCCAGGCATCTGGAAAGGACTTTGACAGCATCACTGGGGTCCCCATGGGCCGAGATGTACAACTGAGTGTCATCCGCGTACTGATGGTACCGCACCCCATGGGAACGAATGATCTCACCCAGCGGTTTCATGTAGATGTTAAATAGGAGAGGAGAGAGCACCGAGCCCTGAGGAACCCCCCATTTGAGGGGCCTAGGACTGGACCTCTCACTCTCCAACCACACCGACTGGGACCGACCCTTCAGAAATGAGGAAAACCAGGACCACACAGTACCCTGGATTCCCAAACCTCGGAGCCGTTCCAGAAGGATACCATGGTCAACGGTATCGAAAGCCGCTGAGAGGTCAAGAAGAGCGAGGACGGATGGGTGACCACCATCCCGCTCCCGCCAGAGATCATCCATCAGTGCGACCAATGCCGTCTCAGTACCATATCCAGGCCTGAATCCTGACTGAAAAGGGTCCAGATAATCCGCTTCATCCAGTACCCCCTGCAGCCGACACGCCACTGCCTTCTCCAACACCTTCCCTAAAAAGGGGAGGTTTGAGACAGGCCTATAGTTAGTTAGGACAGCTGGGTCGAGGGAAGATTTCTTCAGGAGGGGGCGCACCAAAGCATGTTTTAAAGGTGCAGGAAACACCCCCTCTCGCAATGATGCATTGATCACAGCCCCAACCCAGCCACCTGTCACTGCCTTGGAGGTTTTCACCAACCAGGTGGGACAGGGGTCCAAAGGGCAGGTAGTGGCGCGCACAGCTGCAAGGAGCCTGTCCACTTCATCAGGGGCAACTGGATCAAACCGGTCCCAGATGGCATAGCAAGACTGTGCTCCGGCTCCCTCCGGACTCTCCCCATCCACGCCAAGTTTAAAACATTTTAGACAACATATTATCATGCATATTATCACACTTTAAAACACAGTCTCTATGTCAGTTTCTATATTTAGTCAGTATAAAGTCTCTATGTCAGTTGCTATATTAAGTCTTCTACATTTGCATATCAGCTACTTATCCTTTGCCTGGGACTCTGAGTCTCGCCCCCTGCTTTTCCTCCTCTGCCCTCTTCCCTTCTGTCAATTGGTCTTCTCCTGGCCTTTCCACCGCTCGGCCGGCTCTCCTCCTCCTTCTCACCCCCCGGCTGGGGGTGGTTGCCCGGCGGCGGCGGTGGCTGGCCTTTTTGCCGCTCGGCCGGCTCTCCTCCTCCTCCTCACCCCCCGGCTGGGGGTGGTTGCCCGGCGGCGGCGGTGGCTGGCCTTTTTGCCGCTCGGCCAGCTCTCCTCCTCACCCCCCGGCTGGGGGTGGTTGCCCAGCGGCGGCGGTGGCTGGCCTTTTCGCCACTCGTCCGGCTCTCCTCCTCCTCCTCACCCCCCGGCTGGGGGTGGTTGCCCGGCGGCGGCGGTGGCTGGCCTTTTTGCCGCTCGGCCGGCTCTCCTCCTCACCCCCCGGCTGGGGGTGGTTGCCCAGCGGCGGCGGTGGCTGGCCTTTTCGCCGCTCGGCCGGCTCTCCTCCTCCTCCTCACCCCCCAGCTGGGGGTGGTTGCCTGGCGGTGGCGGTGGCTGGCCTTTTCACCGCTCGGCCGGCTCTCCTCCTCCTCCTCACCCCCGGCTGGGGTTGGTTGCCTGGCGGCGGCGGTGGCTGGCCTTTCTATGTATCTCACCATGGTAGAGATACAGAATTCTTGACACCACCGGCCTAAAAAGTAGCTTTTTATATTTGTGGTGGGGGTTGTAATTGAATGGCAAAGCACTGGTCTTTCGTGTCATTGCTTTCCAGTTAATTCCTTGGCATCTCCATATAGATCTAGAAACACCTGTTGCCTGAAACCCTGGAGAGTCACTATTGATTTCCATAGTCAGTACTGAGTTGGATGCACCAGTGGTCACAATAATGCAGACTCAGAAGATCAGCTGCTGGAGCTGAGGAATAAAAAACCTTAGTAGGGGGTTGAGAACTGTAAATAGTGAGAAGAGCACCACTAAGCAACTGCTGACAACTCCATTATGAAATGAGAAAAGCAGAGTAGATACAATACATCAAAATGAGATTTATTAATGCTTGTGATGAGGAGAGTGACACAAATTCTACAACCACATGACACCCTAGTTTAATAAACAGTCTTAGCAAAATGCTCTAAGGGGACAAATGCTTTCAATCTAGTTTATTGTTTGCAGCACCGTACATTTAAATTGTGCCAAAACAGTAACAGCACATACCATTATCTAGATCGTTTGCAGGCAGAACGAGGATGTCTTCCAGGCGCTATGTGCCCAGAAATGTCTATTGTCAGTGCAGAGAGAGAAATAAATCCAGACCATGCATGCCTCATTTTGAAGTTGAAATGGTGGCCAAGCCAAAGGAAATGAGTCAGCTTGCCACAGACAACAATGATCCACATGGAGGTGTCATTTGCCTCTTTTAATATATGCAAATCCAATCTGTCTGGCATCATCAGCCAATTGTGAGAGAGGACTGGCACTGCAGAAGAAGAGAAAACAGGAAGGATCTTGCTCTGCAAAGTATTCAAGAGGTTTTGTATCTGTGAATCTAGCAAGTTGCTTTGTGATCTCAAAATGAATCTGTCGGACTCAAATAGCTCCTCAGCTTGCTCGATTTGATCTCTCTCACACCTCAAATGTTTATACACTCAGAAAGATATTAAGCATCACACGTTTCAGTTCTTGAATGTGTGATGGGGGAAAGTTGCATATCTAAAAGTGTCAATATCGATGCAGATACATCACCCTTGGTTTATCTATTATGCTTAGGCTGTTTTTTAACATGTTGCTAACACCAGGTATGTATATGGTCAGTCACGGAATTGCTTCAGGTTACTCCAATGTGAAGTTATGGATTACACCACCTCTTTCATTTATTAGATCACCTCTCTTATCTCTCCCTGGTAATTTTATTTTTGAGGGGTGGGCAGGATCCTATTAAATTTGCACAAGAACTGGAAACTGTAGAACCAGTGTGCATGATTGTGATAGCTGCCAGTCATATGTTTTGACTCCCCCTGGCCACATGATTGGTTACTCACATATGTCTGCAGAAGATATTGAGAAAATTGCAAAAGCTTGTTTGTGTGATATCAGCTATGGGGTGGGGGGACAATTATCACAATGCATATTTTTCTATAGGCCAGTTTTATATGATTTTTAAAAATCCAATCTAATTCTGCCTTAATTAATATCATACTATCTTTAGAGGTTTTCTTGTTCAATGGTAAACAAGTAATTCATAGGGAAGACAGTTCTCTGCTGTTCTTTGAATTGATTATCTACAGGCAGTCATCCATCTTGAGAAATATCTTCAGGCAATTGTATTTCATCTGGCACATTTCTCTAGGATACTAAACAGAAGGACAACCATATAACTTGGAGAAGTATTTGGGTCTTTTGACACAAATTTTTCATTCTCCCACAATTTATCAAATGGAGCTCACCATTAGTGGTGGGAAAGGTTGGATGTAACTAATTGCTAGTAATTAATTTGTTTTTGAAGTTACCTAGTTATTATTTAGTTACATTATGATGACAAAACAATGAGAGACAATTTTACTGCTTCCATGATGTAATTGTAAACATTTAGATACTATTAGATTTATGGGAATATGACCTCAGTAAAATGTGTATTAAAAATATCACATGGTTCAAGCACACACACACACACACACACACACACACACACACACACACACACACACACACACAACACACACACACACACACACACACACACACACCATATATACTTTTGAGTATAAGCCAATTTTTTCAGCACTAAAATTGTGCTGAGAAAAGCAGACTCCGCTTATACTCAAGTCATCTGCTTCTACAGCAGGATAAACACCCTTCCCCTCCCTGCCCCGGTGCCCATGGCACCTGCAACTCCATTTCCCACCCTATTTTATACTTGAATCAATCAGTTTTCCTGGTTTCTCGGATAAAATTAGGTACCTCGGTTTATATTCCAGTCGGCTTATACTTAAGTATATACGTGTTTGTTTATTTGTTTGTTTATTTGTTCGTTTGCTCGCCCGTTCATTCATTGGCTTGCTTGTTAGCTCATTCGCCCGCCCACCTGCCCACCCGCTCGTCCATCTGTCCATCCGTCTGTTTTGCTGAGGTGGCAACATGGTGGTAGCTGGAGAGAGTGTTTCGTACTGTTGGCCAATGGCTTGTGGCATTCAGACGTAGCTTCTTGGGATTGCTACTTAATTACTAATAGAAAACCTGGTAGAGTTTCTCTTAGAAATATTATTACAGTGACTACTGTCATGAGTCTTAGAATCCTGAGCATAACTAGTTACTTCTGTAAAAATATTTTTCATCCTCTAGCAGAAATACAGGTTTTTCATTTGTTTCCCCAAATATCATGGGGCTATTCCAGTCGCTATTTACTGCCACTGCATGTGATAGCAGTTAGCAATCTGGTCACACTTTTGCATTCTCCATAAGGCCCCTCTTCCTGTCTTCTTGCCTCTTCCGATCTTCTTCCCTCTCCCTCTCTTCTTCTTTGTCTTCTTTTGTGTTACTAGGGATCAAAATTGTGGCTTCTTAGAGAAATTGAAACATCTATGTCACCTGTTATAATTTGTCCATCTTGCCTTGTACCAATTAGGCAGAGAGAGACAGGAAACTCCAGCAGGCAGTAGATGCTGGGAGACCACCAATGGGTGTTGGAGGAGAGAGCTGGGCACTGTAGAGCTGGGAATGTGTCCTGCTATGTCACTGGTGGAAGATGCTGTCCCACCGTTAATCTAGAAAAAAGTTCACATATAAACCCAGTCAGATTTCATACATAGAATAGGAAAGGGCATCACTTAGGTATCAACATGTGTTGGGCCATCCATGACTGCTGTGGCATTCTATTTGATTTCCTTATGGCAAAATTATTCTTCATACAACCCTCCCACCTGTAGGGTTGCCATAATTCTCTCCTGCCAAACCGGGACAGCCGCATGACATCATTGCTCTGAAGTAGACTCACCATCAAACCCCACACAAGGATCCCTTAGATCCTTTGTTCAAATTTAAAAATCCGGGAATTTTACATGTTTTTCTTAAACCAGCTGGGACAGCTTGAATCCGGAAATCCTGGAAAACTGGAACATATGGCAACCCTACCCACCTCCCATTAGATGCTCCATACCAATTACACTTTTATACCACTCCATAGCACTTAGTTCACAAGCTAACTAGCATTTTTGCTCCCAACATGTTGGGCACTCATTTTACTGACCTCGGACAGATCGAAGGCCGAGTCAACTTTGAGCCCCATAAGGATCAAACTCACAATGTTTTGGCTGCAGTACAGCCATTTAACCACTGAGCCTCTAGGGCTCTATACCACTGGATGGAAATTGTGTTATGCAGGCAAAGGGAAGTATCATATAGATGCATGTCTGTGTAATGTGCAAGCCATTTGTTAGGCTGTGCCTTAATCCACTGAAAAACAATTTACTGTAGGCATGGACAAGATTGCATAGCTTTGATATACTCGGAACAAAGAAATGCAAAGAATTTGGGTACAGTTAGTTATGGAAAAAATGATAGAAACAAACTATGGGGAATAATCGCCCAAAAGGAGCATTTCTGCATGCAGAAACATTACAAATTTACTAAATGGCCCTTCAGGATGTCTTTTTATTTATTTATTAGCATGCCTTGGGACTTTATTCTTCAGAGAATAATCCTTTTCATGATCACTTGAAAGTGAAATTCCTTTGAATTCTTCCCCCTGCACTTTAATATCCTTGTTAGTCCTGTTATTACAGAACCATAGCAAATTGTCTTTGTTACCTAGCGGCATATAAATATGTGATTGTGGTGCTTTTCAAAATGCAGGCAGATTTTGCTGCTTTTGAAACAAACCTGGTCAGCCTGCTGCTGCAATGTTAGTTCTTCTGCCTCTTTCTTTGTAATTATATGGAATCTGAAAAGAAGGATATTTAATCTTCCCCTCTCCCTTTTCTATATGTGAAAAACCGATTCAACTAGTGTGTTGTTTTGAAACCAGGCTACAGCTGGTGCAGAATGCAGCAGCCCGGGTGGTGATGGGGTGCGGGCGTTATGCTCGCGCCTCACCATTGCTTCGGGAGCTGCACTGGTTACCAGTTTGTCTCCTGGTGCAAGTCAAGGTGCTGGTTTTGACCTTTAAAGCCCACGTGGTAGTGGGCCAGGATACCTAAGAGATCGCATCGTCGCAAGAGTGTCTGTCTGTCCAACAAGAGTGGACTGGAGGGGCTCTCTAATTGTTTCATCTGCGCCTCTCTGGCACATGAAGGAAGTCCTTTTCCGTGTCCGCACCGGCCTTGTGGAACCTCCTGCCAGTAGAGTTGCCTTTCAGTAAAGAATTAAAAACCTGGTTGGTGGAGCAGATGTGGGGCCCGGATGGAAGAGTGGCCCCCGCCTGTTGGCTTATAAAATGAAGCCTCCCCATCTTTTTAATGCAGGCAGTTTTAATGTGGTTAGTTTTTAATAGGTGGGTGGGTATGTTGGGGTTTTAATTGTTTTTAATATGTATGTTTTAATCCTGTTATGAGCCGCCCTGAGTCAGGTTCGCCTGATTGGGTGGCATAGAAATTTGAGTTATAAATAAATAAAAAATAATAAAAACCTAGGAAATACATTATTTTGTTTCCATTATGCCCTCAGACATTAAAGTGGAGTACTGCTATTTTTTTAATGACTGCACATATTTGATGAAGAACTTTTATATAATTCATGTATCAGAGGAAACATTCATTCAGTCTTCTGCGTACTGATTCAGAAGTAGCAGAGTGCTCTGGAGTTAGATTGTATTGCAAAGATTGGATCTTGGTGACACTTAACTGGGTAATGTTTTACTGATTAACAATAAAGTTTATAAGTCTTAAAGTTCCTGGTTAGGAGAAGTTTGCAGCTCATTGATAAAAGGAATTGTGTAATGTTATAAATGGTCAAAGATCATAAAACTCACTGATAATAAAAATTCAATCAGCTCCTTCAGAGTATAAATGAGTCTTTCTCCTTGAAGGCTTTGCAATGATACCACATTGACAGTTCTGCCACCAGATTCCATGCATATAAGGCTCCATTTCTAATTTATTTGTTTGTTTGTTTGTTAGTTAAAAACATTGCACTAGATCAGGAGTTCTCAACCTTTTTAAACTGGAGGCTAGGTCATGTTCCCTCAGACAGCTTCGGGGGCCAGATGGCCATTTTGCCCTTCCACCACACGGCACTTCCTGGTGTGGTGGAGGCAGGGGGGGCACATGAAATGGTGCCATGGGCCACATCTGGCCCATGGGCCACAGTATGAGAATCCCTGCATTAGATCTGTATAGGCTAGTGATGGCAAACCTTTTAGAGACCTTTTAGTGCCCAAATCTTGACCCACTTATTTATTGCAAAGTTCCAATACAGCAGTGTGACCTCTGTGCTGGGAAGAAGGAGGAAGCACACCCATTCAGCTGCTGGGCAGGGCGAACTCTTCTGGGGCAATGGTGTGCATTCCCACAGAGAGGACTCTGAGTGCCACCTCTGGCACGTGTGCCATAAGTTTGCCACTACTGATACAGGCCATGATCCTCAGCCTTCAAAGGCTCTAATAAATAAATATGTCTTGACATGGCATTGAAATGATGCCAAAGTCAACATCAATCAAGTGTCAAAGGGTAAGGCCTTCCACAGTTGGATGCTATGGCAGAACACACCCACACACTTCTCCATATAATGAATTGTTCTCAATGGTGGGATGCAGAGGAGGGCCTCCACAATAGATTTAGTGACCAGGCAGGTTTATATAGGAGAGACACTCTCTCAAATATACGTCCCAATCCATTTAGGGCTTCATAATTCATTGTCAACACCTTGTACTCAGACTGGTTGCGTAATGGCAGTTAGTGCAAATCCTTTTAGGACTGGTGTCTTGTGAGCTCTAATGGATGTTCATGTTAGCAGTCTAGCTATTGCATACTGAAGCTGCAGCAGCATTCATGCCACCTTCAAAGATGGCCCCATGTAGAGTTCATTGCAGTACTGTAACTGGGAAGTTACAAGAGCTCGAACAACCATAGCTAAGTTATCCCTGTCCAGGAATGGTTATAGCTGGTATAACAAACCCAGGAATCTGAATTATCTGGACTCAACTAGAGAAGAACCCGTTCCTACCCTGTTTTAATCCCACTACCTTTTCAAGAAGCTTGAACTTTTGTTAGGGAAATCTCCTCTAGGTTTCCTTGTTCTTGGTTGTTTTTAGTTCAACAACAAACAGACCAGGTACTACAATTAGTAGCATATAGCCTTCCAGCTGAGGCAACCCTATTTGGCTATATCCAACACTTCTTCCAGAAGATGACAACTTGCTGAGAAGTTTAAAAGTTCATTTAAAAAGTAAAAGAAAAGGATTTGTTGTTCAGTTGCATAGTTGAGTCCAACCCTTTATGACTCCATGGACCACTGCACACCAGGCACCCCTATCCTCCAACATCCTCTGAAAGCCACTCAGCTCTATGCCCATTTGGTCAAAAATGCCAGCTAGCCACCTTATCCTCTGCCACACCCTTCTCCTGTTGTCTTTGATCTTTCTCAGTATCAAGGTCTTCTCGAGTCAGTCCTCTCTTCTCATTTGGTTTCTAAAGTACTTTTTAGGAAAGGATACAAAAAGCAAAAGTTCCAAAGCATTACAAAAATTCAAAGTTAAAAAGCAAAAGTAAGACAGTTTATATTTCTCCCCCATCCCAGGGAAAAATAAAATAAAAGCTATTTAAACCCAAAGGGGTACTGCAGTGGCTCAAGTCGCTAAGACGCTGACTGGGAAGCGGAAGGTCAGCAGTTCGATTCCCGAGTACTGCAGGACGGAAATGAGCTCCCGTCTTCATCCCAGCTCCTGCCAACCTAGCAGTTCGAAAGCAAGAAATTGCAAGTAGATAAATAGGGACCACTTCGGTGGGAAGGTAACAGCATTCCGTGCGGTCCGGTGTCTAGTCATGCCTGCCACATGACCACGGAAACGTCTGCAGAAGCAGACAGCGCTGGCTCTTTGGCTTAGAAACAGAGATGAGCACTGCACCCTAGAGTCGGATACGACTGGCTTTCGAGCAAGGGAAACCTTTACCTTTACCTTAAACCCAAAGCAAAGAAAAAACTTCCCCCTGGATAACATTCTGCTAGCCTCCATGGGTTTAGGAATTAGCTACATTCTTGCAAGACAAATGACCAAACTAAAACCAAGCTTGGTTTCAAAAGCGGGACATATCAATGTTTTTAATGCAGTCGGGCGGGGCAGTTTCAAACCGTGAAGTTCCCGGGTTTCCGGTACATATGGCAACTCTAATTAAGAGGGTAAGCTTCCAGCTAGCACTGAGGCAGGGATAAGAAACTTGCACTGAACTAGGCTTTCACCCAGGTGTACCCAGTGGTGAGCACCCCAAAAAATTACTGCCACACTGTAGGTGTGGCCTGGTAGGCATGGCCAGGGGGTAAACCCTGTATTGCACCCGAATTAGGGTTACTTTATTTCAAAACATGGATGGGCGGGGCCAGCCAGAATTTCTGCTGCCGGTTCTGGCGAACTGGTGCGAACCTGCTGATGCCCACCACTGGGTGTACCACATTCAATGTCTGTGAGTAGAATTCTCACAATAGAGATTTTTGGGATTTGTAGTCCAGGAAACCTGGAAATCCCATCCCTAGACTGTATAAGGTTGAATAGCTCAATGGTTTACATATCTGGCTATGGGGCCAGAGGTTGGGAGTTCAATTCCCAAATCACGTCTGAGTATTCTTTACAAAGAAAACCCTAGAAAGGGTCACCAGGAGTCAGAAATGACTTTGCAGTAATTGTTGTTAGACTGCATATAGCTGTTAATAAAAAATGTAGATCAGTAAATAGAAAAACTTCAGTGAATAAATATAATAAAAGTATACAAATATTAATAAAGGAATGTGAAGAATTCTCACAAAATTATTTGTTCTTGGTGAGAGAAGTTGAGATGAGATTTTGCTCAAGGTAAGGATTTCCCTCCCCTCTCCTTTCTGCAAGGAAGACTTCCATAATTTGTAGAAAATAACTCTGTTCAAAGCTGATAGGTTATGAGGTCAGTTGCATATGACAACTATACTCTGCCTGTTGAGATATGTATTTAATAATGGGTTTGAATACAATCTATTCAGGTCAAAATCCTTATTTTTCAGGCAATTTGCATGGAATTGCACACAACTTAAAAAATATAATATAGATTTTATAATCTGTTTTATCCCAGTTTCTTATACTCTGCCTGTTGAGATATGTATTTAATAATGGGTTTGAATACAATCTATTCAATCTACATTCCTGGCTAAATTTCTGATGGCACGTAGGATTGGTGTCCTTCTACTTTATTTCTCAATCTAACCACTCTTTTTTTTATCTGATCTGGATACTAATATTGGATGGTAATCAATTTTTGTGGGGACATCACTATTGTTGATGGAATTATTCTTCCTTGTACACCATCCTCAAGGTTGGTGGTAAGGAATATAATGAAGGAAGAGAGATTTGAGATTATGGTGATACAGAAGATAGTAGGACCTGGAGTTTGAGTGCTTCTGGAATGGGATGGCATCTGACAGATTGGTTGGAAAGCAAAAGGCTGACCATCATAGATTTGCCTCATGCCTCTGAGCTGAATGATTGGAGTAATTTGGAGACTCATGGACACTGTCTTTTTCCTATCCCTTCCTGTAAATAAGCACTCAGTGGATTAAATATCTGGCTGCTGAACCAGAGGTTGGGAATTCAGTTCTCCACTGTGCCTTCTTGACAGGGGAAGAACTTGATGATCCATATGGTCCCTTCCAGCTTTGCAGTTCTATGACGATGATGATGATGATGATGCAACTTGTGTCCCAGAAGCTTCACTTCTAATTTTAAATCAGTGACAAGATCTGTTTTGGGATGTTGGCCAGCATACTGGTAGAACTCAAAAGTTAACTATTGGTTAACACCATGAACTTTTGCCCAAGGAAAAGAAAGGGCTCATCAATTGATGATGAAGACAGTCCTAGGCAGCATGTGATTTTTAGAGTCAGGTACAGTCTACAAGTTGCCCATGCCACATGCAACTTGTGCTGTAAAAAATGTTAAAGCATTTTAGGAAGACCTAAATATCTTTAAAATGCTTAATGCTTTGTGATGGAAATAAAACAGATTATTATTATAGAGATAAGACAGGGTAAGCAAGCATTTTCTTGGTATCAGTCATATGATGAGTCAAACAAGTAGCTCTATGTAGGTCAATGGACCCTGAGGGCTCTGCCTTCAACTCAACACTGATTTGAGATGAGAATGAATCTGATGGAGAAACAGCAAACGACTGTCAATGATCTTTTTAAAGAATATTGGAATCATTTGTTCAGGCTGAAATCCACTATTGTTTTACCTTGAGATGTGTGTATGTGTCCTTGAATGTGTGTGTTATAGAAGAGTGGTGCCTGGAGATCCAAGCCAGACATTAAGAGAAAGTGACCTTCAGCTGCAGCATTTTAAGACAATGTTGAACATCCCTGAGGTTTTAAGCTACACATGAGTGTTTCAGTGTCTGTGTAGGCATTTAAAGGGAAATTCAGTGGAGAGGCAAAGGGATAGTGAATTTGAATGAAGCAAAGGCTTCGTGGTGATTAACAATTCCCCTTCAAGCTGTTTTTGCAATAAAAGTCACCCATCCCTAAGAATCCCCCTTTTTTGTCCTGTCAGTAGAAAAAGGATTGATCGTCTCTCACCAGTAGTCCAGCTCCAATCAACTTTGCACCTTACCTATTCTATTTCCCTTTAAAATCAAGCCTGCAAGGACAAGTACACTAAAATCCTCAATTTCTTAATCTTTTTTTCTATAGGCAGCAGTCCCGCCTCTACCATGGAAAGCCTAAATACCTTTAAAATGAACCAGAATAAATCTTCTCCACTCTAGACTTTACATAAGGCTAGTGAGAGCCAGTACTGTACAGTGTAACCGATGCAGTGAAAGACCAGGCATCAGAGGAACTGGATTTAGATTTCTGCTCAGTCACAGAAACTCCCCATGGAACTGCAATAGTAGAAGCACTCCTTAAGCAACTCACCTTGAAACCCCATTAGCAGTGGTGAGCATCAGCAGGTTCGCACCAGTTTGCCAGAATCAGTAGCAGAAATTCTGGCTGGCCCTGCCCATCCAAGTTTTGAAATAAAGTACTGTAGTCCTAATTCAGATGCAATGTAGGGCTTTCCCCCTGGCCACATCCACCATACCATGGCCACAGTGTGGTGGAAAAAAAAATTGGAGCCCACCACTGCCCATTAGGGTTGCCATAGATTGTGTATAACATGAGGGCATGTAACACCTGGCATTGCCTAAACATTGCAATTATATGGCTAAATATACTGGAAGGTAAGAGAGGGTATGTGTCATACAAAACAGGGGATCAGAATTGTTCTGTTATACTTCACTTTTTTGTTTCTGCTCCTATAAAGTCTTATAAAAATTTGGTGCATTTGTTAAAATAAGGAAAGGAAGGAAGTAGGCAGTTGGGCAAGCAAGCATGCCTCAGGCAGTTATACAGATGCTTCTGTGAATTTCTAGACAGGGGCACATCTCCAGACAAATGGCACTGTAGGAACAGAAAGTTTTATATACGCGTGAGTTGGCTCCAAAGGTTAGTCACCCATCTAAAGCCATTCCCAGGTTCACTAGCCCTGTGTGAAGGTATTTTATGTGTATAGCACTTGTTCAATGGAAGTGTGCCAAACAGCTGGGGGGGGGGTTGGTGTTCAGGGAAGCAAGACGATAGAAGCAGCCATATTCTGGCTAACACATCTTTATTGCATGAAGTACAGTTGAAACACGAGGTAATGGTGGCAATACAACTCTTTTTATACAGTCACTATACATTTGAATCTGGTTGCACGGTAGCCTATTGGCTACTGTCGGTGTGACGTCATCCGGAGTCCCGCCCTTCTTGTCCAGGTGTGTCCATGGCGGGAAGGCTTCCCGCGGCTGTGCATGATTGGGGAATTTGTACCATGTGAATTGAATGCTCACTGCTCCCCTCTGTGGTAGCAAGCTCACATTCCAATAGCAGCTGGATACAATGTGTTCTTTACAAATGGCTTAAGTATACATTTCCTGTAGAACCGGTTACATTCAACTTAAAGGCACAACATAGCAGTTACATTCCATACTATTCCCTACACAACAGGGGGGCACCGGAAAGAGAGCTTGGGCCTCCTGAGTCATTTAGGAGAAAAGCAGACAACAAAACACCTGGTGTGTGTGTGTGTGTGTGTGTGTGGGGATTCCTGTGAACCTTTTGGTTATGTAAAATGTTGCCCCAGAGGGACAAGGCCTGGAGAAAAAGCTCCCTATTGGCTGTTTGTGAATAACAGTGTGGGTCCTAGAAAAACTCTTCATGTGCCAAGTATATTGTAGGAACGGTTACACAAGATGCAAGCTCCAGTGAGGATGGTGGAAACCGCTATGGCTGCAGGGAGCATTTTGCCGCCTCCCTGTCTGGAATTCCCCCTTTCCCGCCCTTGTCCATATTACTTCATTAACTGTGCTTTACCCAGAGATTGTGGTATTTTGAATCACAATCAGGCATACCCTAGGCAATGGCCACCTTGTGTCAGCTAATCTTTCTCACACTAGGTCACGCGAAAGGAACTGCAGAAGGAGCTCACCAAAGGTGGCTTCATTTTGCAGTTTCACATCTGGCCTAGACATGGGAAAAGAAAAATGATGTGTATATTCAAATACGTATGTATAAACATCTGCACATGTATGTAAGTGTACGAACCTGCCTTCTCCAGATCCACAGCTTGAAACTATTTAAATTTCCTGTCAGAATGACAACATCTGATTATTAATGTGTGCCACCAAGTTAATTCCCTTGTCTGGATTTTCTAGGTATAGGGTATTGTGGTTTACCATATACTCCTTTTGGCTCCCTGCACTCATTTATCTGTATACCACTCTGTGTCCCTTTGTAGAATGAACTGGTTCTGAGGAAGTTCCTGTCCCCTCTCAAATCTTGCTTACCCCACCTCTGTGACATCAGAAGCACCCACTCTTCCTCTTAGGTTTTGGCCCGGGGTTTTAGAAGATGGGATGTGCTGCTGACCTGGCAACCCACAATCTCTGGAAAACCTAGCCATTCAGATAGTACAGCAGCTGTATCTTTATGGGATCAGTTTCTCTCTATTTTTAAAATAGATATTGATTACACAAAATATTAGTTCTATCTATCTATCTATCTATCTATCTATCTATCTATCTATCTATCTATCTATCTATCTATCTATCTATCTATCTATCTATCTATCTATCTATCTATCTATCTATCTATCTATCTATCTTACATACCACCCATTGGTCAAAGCTACTCTGGGCAGCTAACCTAAAGACATAAAAATAGAGACAAAATAGATTGTAAATAAAACAATCTAAACAAGAAACAGACATTAGATGGGTTGAATAGACTCATAATAGTAAAAAAATAAATAACCAAGGAATAAGAAGAAGGTAAAATATTGATAATCACCTCCCTGTACAATGCAGCCTTTCCTACTTTCCTAAATGCTCAATTTCTGAAATGTAGGATTTCATTCAGAGATGCTAGTGTATAGCTATCTGCAGAACAAAAATGTGCTCATGTGAAAGTTGAGTGAGGGATCAATGGACAAATTCCTCTTCATTTCACAGCACATTCTATTGTATATTATATTACCAGATACGCAGAGTTTACATGTTGATGTATACCTGTATTTATGCAAGGACAGCTTATGGATGAAATCCTAAACCTACAGACAATTGGACCTTTTTCTTTTGCCTACAGACAATTGGACCTTTTTCTATGTAAAAATGCTTTGCTTCAGGTCACAAACAGTAATATTCATTGGTGAATATAGATTAAAATAAATGTGTGCATGTAAATAATTTAATTTTTAAGAAGGAGAAAAACTCTCCTAAGTAGAGAATTCACATACTGTAATTTCAAGAAGAAGAGAAAGTGACCCAAGCAGGTGACAAATTGCTCTGTTGCCTCTTTTTTCCAGGACTACAATGATGAAATCCGTCAGGAGCAACTGAGAGAATTATCATATTTAAATGGTTCAGAGGACTCACCTCGTGGACGAAGCATTCGAGGAAGAGGGATCCGGGTTTCGCCTGGAGCACCTTCAAGGTCAGTTTATTTTTCTTTGTTTGCACGACCCATAGGTGCAACCTCTTGCTACTCCACTGAACTGTATCTATGTTTTAAATACAGCTCATTGTAGTTTGTTGGGGGAGAAAGAGCCAGTGAAAGCACTGACTTAAGACTAAAGTCCAGAAAAATGAAGACGAGTTATTTAATGATGGCCCACTAACTTGTACAGTGAAATTTAATATGATTTGTGAGTACCTTCAAACAGTTCTTCTTGAATCTTCTTCATAGATTAATACTTGGAAGTGCTCTATAAGATCATCAAGTCCAAATTCCTGCTTAGTGTTATTTGGTGGCAACTCCACCAATGGTTTAGTGGTTAAGAAAGGGATTCTCAATCTATGGCCCATGGGCTGGATGAAACCGTGGCACCATTTCATGTGGCCCCCCATCACCTCAACCAGACCAGTAAGTGTCATGTGGTGAATGAAGGGCAAAATGGCCACCTAGCACCTGAAGCTTTCTGAGGGAGCATGGGCTGGCCCCCAGCTTTAAAAGGTTGAGAACTCCAGGGTTAAGACACTGAGCTTGCAGACTGGAAGGTTGGGTTTCGATACCTGAGGGCTGCACTTGGGGACATGATTCGGGCATCCCCTGAGTAGAGTTTCTTCAGCAAAAATTCTTTCAACCCAGAGTAATCTCTGACATGAAATTATTATAGTCATCATTTGGTCATCATCAATTAACAAGAAAGCCATAAATCTCATCCCATCTCATAGGGAACTTTGTCTATGGACATTCACTGCCTGATATATTTACTTCTAGGAGAGATGTTTTGCATTGTACTTTGTAGGAACTATAAAGGATGGCCACTTCATCACCAAAAAGGAGGATATAGAAGACAAAGAGTACAAAAAAAGGAAGCTACCATATTTTCCGGCGTATAAGACGACTTTTTAACCCTGAAAAATCTGTGCCAAAGTTGGGGGTCATCTTATACGCCGGATACTCTGGAGTCAGGGGCCGCCCGGTGGGGAAAGCCATTTGCCGCCGCTGCCACGAGGCCTTCAGAGCAGGGGCCGCCAAGATACTACCACCCCCAGCCTTGCAGGCAGAGGCGGTGAATGGCTTTCCCTGCCGGTCAGCTGCTGATCCTCCTCCTCACCCCCCTGGGGTGGTGGTATCCGGGCGGCCCCTTGCTCCGGATGCCTCGCAGCGGCGGCGGCTGGCTTTCCCCGCTGGTCAGCTGCTGCTCCTCCTCCTCCTTACCCCCGGCTGGGGTGGTGGTATCCGCAAGCCGTGCCTCCCCACCCCCTTCACCAGCGGGGAAGGTAAAAGGAGCCCCGTCAGGCTCGGAGCCGCCATGAGCCACACCTCCCCGCCCCCTTCACTGGCGGGTATGGTAAAAGGAGCCCCGTCGGACTTGGAGAGACCGCGAGCCGTGCCTCCCCGCCCCCTTCACCGGCGGGGAAGGTAAAAGGAGCCCCATGGGGCTTGGGGATGCCGTGAGCTGTGCCTCCCCGCCCCCTCAGAGCCCGATGGGGCTCCTTTTACCTTCCCTGCTGGTGAAGGGGGCGGGGAGGCGTGGGGGGGTGCGGAGGAGAGGAGCATCAGCTGACCGGCGGGGAAAACCAGCTGCTGCCACTGCGGTGCCACCACCGGATACCACCACCCTCAGCCTCGCGGCTGCGGCTGCCGTCCCCCCCGCAGGTCAGCGGCTGCTCCTCCTCCTCACCCCCACCCCCACCCCTGGCTGGGGTGGTGGTATCCGCAAGCCGTGCCTCCCCACCCCCTTCACCAGCGGGGTAGGTAAAAGGACCCCCATCAGGCTCGGAGCTGCCATGAGCCGCACCTCCCCGCCCCCTTCACTGGCGGGTATGGTAAAAGGAGCCCCGTCGGGCTTGGAGACACCGCGAGCCGTGCCTCCCCGCCCCCTTCACCGGCGGGGAAGGTAAAAGGAGCCCCATGGGTCTTGGGGATGCCGTGAGCTGTGCCTCCCCGCCCCCTTCACCAGCGGGGAAGGTAAAAGGAGCCCCATCAGGCTCAGAGCCGCTGCGAGCCATGCCTCCCCGCCCCCTCAGAGCCCAATGGGGCTCCTTTTACCTTCCCTGCCGGTGAAGGGGGTGGGGTGGCGTGGCTCGCGGCATCTCTGAGCCCGATGGGGCTCCTTTTACCTTCCCTGTTGGTGAAGGGGGTGGGGAGGCATGGCTCGCAGCATCTACGAGCCCGATAGGGCTCCTTTTACCTTCCCCGCCGGTGAAGGGGGTGGGGAGGCATGGCTTATAGCGGCTCCTTTACCTGCTGGGGGTGGTGGTGCGGAGGAGGAGGAGCAGCAGCTGACCGGCGGGGAAAGCCAGCTTGGGGTGGGGGCTGGGCAAATGGCCCAAGAATC
The DNA here is from genome assembly GCA_035047305.1 of Bradypodion pumilum. NCBI lineage: Eukaryota > Metazoa > Chordata > Lepidosauria > Squamata > Chamaeleonidae > Bradypodion > Bradypodion pumilum. The sequence goes on along the minus strand of JAWDJD010000001.1, from coordinate 171,812,837 downwards.
CTAAGAGCCTTAAGGGAGGAAACTCAAATCTGGAGACTCCCTACCTAGGAAACCCTGGGAAGGATGGCCATAAATCAGGATGCCATTAGTACTATCATCATCATTTTTAATATTAATATTTAATATTTTTAATATTACCTTTTGGAAATAATAATACCTTTTTTTCTATCCCGCTTTCCTGACACAAGTGTCACTCAAAGCGGCTTACAACATATATAACCTATTCCCCTTCACCAGCGGGGAAGGTAAAAGGAGCCCCATCGGGCGTCTCTGAGCCCGACAGGGCTCCTTTTACCTTCCCCGCCGGTGAAGGGGGTGGGGAGGCACGGCTCGCGGCATCTCTGAGCCCCGTCGGGCTTGGAGACCCCATGAGCCGTGCCTCCCCACCCCCTTCACCGGCGGGGAAGGTAAAAGGAGCCCCGTCGGGCTCAGAGATGCCGCAAGCCACGCCTCCCCGCCCCTTTCACCAGCGGGGAAGGTAAAAGGAGCCCTGTCGGGCTCAGAGACACCGCGAGCTGCACCTCCCCGTCCCCTTCACCGGCGGGGAAGGTAAAAGGAGCCCTGTCGGGCTCAGAGATACCGCGAGCCGTGCCTCCCCACCCCCTTCACCGGCGGGGAAGGTAAAAGGAGCCCCGTCGGGCTCAGAGACGCCACGAGCTGCACCTCCCCTCCCCCTTCACTGGTGGTGAAGGTAAAAGGAGCCCCGTCCGGCTCAGAGACACCGCGAGCCGCACCTCCTCACCCCCTTCACTGGTGGGGAAGGTAAAAGGAGCCCCGTCAGGCTCAGAGACGCCGCGAGCCGTGCCTCCCCGCCCCCTTCACCAGCAGGGAAGGTAAAAGGAGCCCCGTCGGGCTCGGAGACGCTGCGAGCCGCACCTCCCTGCCCCTTTCACCGGCGGGGAAGGTAAAAGGAGCCCCGTCGTGCTCAGAGACCCCATGAGCCGTGCCTCCCCACCCCCTTCACCGGCGGGGAAGGTAAAAGGAGCCCCGTCGGGCTCGGAGATGCCACAAGCCACGCCTCCCCGCCCCTTTCACCAGCGGGGAAGGTAAAAGGAGCCCCGTCGGGCTCAGAGACACCGCGAGCTGCACCTCCCCGTCCCCTTCACCGGCGGGGAAGGTAAAAGGAGCCCTGTCGGGCTCAGAGATGCCGCAAGCCGTGCCTCCCCACCCCCTTCACCGGCGGGGAAGGTAAAAGGAGCCCCGTCGGGCTCAGAGACGCCACGAGCTGCACCTCCCCTCCCCCTTCACTGGTGGTGAAGGTAAAAGGAGCCCCGTCCGGCTCAGAGACACCGCGAGCCGCACCTCCTCACCCCCTTCACTGGTGGGGAAGGTAAAAGGAGCCCCGTCAGGCTCAGAGACGCCGCGAGCCGTGCCTCCCCGCCCCCTTCACCAGCAGGGAAGGTAAAAGGAGCCCCGTCGGGCTCGGAGATGCTGCGAGCCGCACCTCCCTGCCCCTTTCACCGGCGGGGAAGGTAAAAGGAGCCCCGTCAGGCTCAGAGACGCCACGAGCTGTGCCTCCCTGCCCACTTCACTGGCAGGGAAGGTAAAAGGAGCCCCGTCGTGCTCAGAGACCCCATGAGCCGTGCCTCCCCACCCCCTTCACCGGCGGGGAAGGTAAAAGGAGCCCCGTCGGGCTCGGAGATGCCACAAGCCACGCCTCCCCGCCCCTTTCACCAGCGGGGAAGGTAAAAGGAGCCCCGTCGGGCTCAGAGACACCGCGAGCTGCACCTCCCCGTCCCCTTCACCGGCGGGGAAGGTAAAAGGAGCCCTGTCGGGCTCAGAGATGCCGCGAGCCGTGCCTCCCCACCCCCTTCACCGGCGGGGAAGGTAAAAGGAGCCCTGTCGGGCTCAGAGACGCCCGATGGGGCTCCTTTTACCTTCCCCGCTGGTGAAGGGGAATAGGTTATATATGTTGTAAGCCGCTTTGAGTGACACTTGTGTCAGGAAAGCGGGATAGAAAAAAAGGTATTATTATTTCCAAAAGGTAATATTAAAAATATTAAATATTAATATTAAAAATGATGATGATAGTACTAATGGCATCCTGATTTATGGCCATCCTTCCCAGGGTTTCCTAGGTAGGGAGTCTCCAGATTTGAGTTTCCTCCCTTAAGGCTCTTAGGATTCTTGGGCCATTTGCCCAGCCCCCACCCCAAGCTGGCTTTCCCCGCCGGTCAGCTGCTGCTCCTCCTCCTCCGCACCACCACCCCCAGCAGGTAAAGGGAGCCATCCCCGGCCCAGGAAGCTCCGAAGACGCCGCCGTTGGAAGAGGAGTAGTCATACAGCGGGTATATTGCAAACTCTACATTTTAACTAGAAAAGTTGGGGGTCATCTTATACGCCCAGTCGCCTTATACGCCGGAAAATACAGTATTTTTCACACAAAAAGAAAACAGATAATAAATTTGACTCTACGATATTTTAATTGGAAATACATTACAGCTCACCATATTACACAAGGCAGTGATGGTGACTACCTTAGGACACAATATGGCAAGAAAGATGGGATTTAAATCAAATACATAAATAAAGCATTATGCCTTAATAATTCTCTAAAATGCCTTATGCCTTGTTGTTTTTTACAGTGCACTAAAATGCATACAGGGGGGAAAGGAAAAAAATTAGAGGTCCCTCTAGTTTTGCTGAAATATCTAGAGTTGACAACCACCAGTTATTTCAAAGGCACAGTCTGAACAGTGCTCCTGGGACTGATCTCACTCCTTAGGTTCATAGAGAACTGACATGACATGACATTTCCTGCCATGCATGAGTAGTCTGTCTCAGTCTGTGTGGTGTGCCCCACAGAAACTTTTTATGTTTTAAAATGAGGGAGTACTGATTAGATAAGTTTATCAGCCAAAGACTTTTCGACACACAAAGATTTAACTTCATATATCCATCACTCATAATACCCTGAGCTCATAATACTTCTGAACAAGATGATTTGGAGGAGAATTTTCTCCTCCACCACTCCACCTCTGGAGAGCCACCCAGATAAAGAGTTATGTGGGACAGAAACATAGTTAGAACCTGAAATCTTGGAACTCATATACCTTGAAAACTCCCTGTTTATCCAGAGAAACTTTACAAGATGGTGGTGATGAGAGACAGTGGTAGCAAAATATCTCCATAAAAATTTCACAGACTTTCAAAATGCTGACAAAAATAAATATATAAATCCAGAGTTCTCCCCACAATCTAGTGTATAGTGTAGTGATCAATTTCTGCTTATTTGTACAGAATAAGAAACTCTCCAAGTATTGATTTTTGCTTCAGGCTCTTGCTACATTGCACCTCATAGGAGATACGGGTCTACCCGTTGAAGCTAATGCTCTTACTATTAATAGTAAGAATAGTGCTTTTGTTGCTTTGCTAATCCATCTCCTGGGCCTTCCCTGTACATAACCTGTGGTTTTGCATCACTCTATACTCTGGAGAAGGAGAAGTGGATGTGCCAAGAAAAAAAAAATCACATTGACATACAAAAATCTTTAGGGCACAATAACATTGTTTTTACATTTTCTTTTTTTATTTTTGTCAGGATCCGCTTGCACAGACAAACCAGACTTTCACTTCTTTGAAAACATGAAAATGTTATTAAAGTTGCCATTAGTCAGAAGCAATTTGACAACACAAATCGACTGAAAAGTATCATCTCACATGTGTTTGTGGATTTAATAAACTGACACACATATCTAACTGCTAAATTTCCTTTGAGAGCATGCATTACCTTTCCATTGTATCAGGGCCATGATATTTCAGAGGTCTGAAAGATAAAAGAGGTTTGAATATTTTTATACTCATTCTCTTTTAAAGTAACTTTATAAACTCTGTTACAATCCTCTTAACCTAAGGAGTGTTCAACTATAAGTTAACACCACTGCTTCACCATCCCATGATTAATAACTGTTTCCATGTCCAGATTCAAATCATATCACTTTGTTGCCTTGACTATTTCTTCCAACTCTATTATATTCCTTCCCTCCACCTGGTCTATTTATAGAGAAAAAATAATATTATCTCACAGTCTTTGTTATGCTGGGAAACAACAAGTTAGATTAAAATCCATTCTTCAATCCTAATCTGGTTTTAAATTGAGTTCCTATTGAGCAAACACCTTCCTGGCTGGTTCTATGCCTATTTCCATCGACTCACCGCTAAATTTAAAGGGGTGTGACGACATATTTCATTAAAGTTTTAAAAGGATTTGCCAAAACTAGCTTATTAGACTATTTTCTGATTTGAATTTGCTGATTAACACAGATGAGATGGTCATTTATTATGCAGAGAGAAAATATAGTTATTTCTATATCATATTACATGGATTGACTGTGTAGTACATTACCATAACAGTATTGCTCAAGGCAATACAGAGAAACACACACACTCACACAGAAAGAGAGAAGCATTATTCAGGTGGAATTAAATAAATATGTGAGAAATCAAAATAATTTAGAGGACCAGAGAAAGTATATGCATACTGCAACAAAAGCATCAAATATAAGTAGGTTGCTGTCTGCAACTGCTTATATCAAATAACCCTTTTTAGGTTTTTAAATAATTTGTATTAAATTTTCAAAAAATACAAACAAACGAAAATGCATACAAAATAAAAAGCAAGAAAAAATACACATATAATTTTCAACAAGTCAAGTACAAACATAAAACATACATTGAAACATTTTTAGTTTTTAAGATGTTATATGAGCCCTTGTTGTTTCTGTTGCACCAGACTGATAAACTAACATGTTCGAAATTTAGCATTAAAATCATGATCAATGTATTTATGAACTTTGCAATTGTTGTTTTTATGTCTCATCAAATTGTTCCTAACTCATGGCGACTTATGAATGAATGATCTCCAAAATGTCCCCTGCTTTTCAACCTCTTCATAAATGATCTAGAAGTAGGAGTAAATAGCAAGGTAGCCAAATTTGCTGACGACACTAAATTATACAGGGTAGTGAAAACTGTGAAAGATTGTGAGGAGCTCCAGAGGGATCTCTTGACACTGGGGGAGTGGGCAAACCAGTGGCAAATGAGCTTCAACACTAGTAAATGCAGAGTGATGCATGTTGGGGCAAAAAACCCCAATTTCATTTACAAACTGATGGTGTCTGAACTCTCTGCGACAAACCAGGAAAGGGACCTTGGTGTTCTGGCAGACAGCTCAATGAAGGTGTCAACCCAGTGTGCCTCAGCAGTGAAAAAAGCAAACTCAAAGCTAGGGATCATTAGGAAGGATATAGATAATAAGTCAGCAAGTGTCATTTGCCTCTTTATAAATCTATGGTGAGGACCCATCTGGAATACTGTGTACAGTTCTGGTCGCCATACCTCCAGAAGGATATTATGGAGTTGGAAAAAGTGCAGAGGAGAGCAACCAGAATGATTAGGGGATTGGAACACCTTCTTTACCATCTGAGGCTGCAACGGTTGGGCCTTTTCACTCTTGAACAACGGCGTCTAAGAGGTGACCTGATTGAAGTTTATAAAATCATGCATGGTGTGGACAAAGTAGATAAGGAAAAAACTGTTTTCCCTATCGCATAACACTAGAACTAGGGGGCACTCCATGAAACATTTGGGTACTTGTTCTCAAATAAATAAGAGAAAGTACTTTTTCACCCAGAAGATCACTGGTCTATGGAACTCCCTGCCAGAAGAAGTAGTGACAGCTGTCAGTCTTGACAGCTTTAAGAAAGGATTAGATAAGTTCATGGAGGTCAAGGGTATCAATGGCTACAATTATGGATACCTAAGGACAACCTCTGGGTTGGAGAAATAGGCAGGATATCTCTCAATGCAGGTGAAGGCATCTGCTTGGGAATACCCTGAAGGAAATGGTGAGCCACTGTATCAGACAGAATGCTGGACTGGATGGGCTGTGGGCTGTTCCAGCAAGGCTGTTCTTATGTTCTTATGTCCTGTCCTTTGCAGCCTTGCTGAGCCATTGTAAAGAAAAGCCGGTGGCTTCTTTTAGGGAATCAATCTGCCTCCTGTTGGGTCTTCTTTTCCTGCTGCCTTCCATCTTTCCCAGTATTGTTGTCTTTTCCAGAGAGTTTTGCCTTCCCATCATTTTTGCTTCCACAGATAGTTCAGGCTTGATTTGCTTTCAGACCTGCTTGTTCTTCCTTCTGGCAGCCCAGAGTATCTGCTTTATTTGCTTACATTTATACCATGCCCTTACTTTGAGAAGTGAAGGAGAAGGAGCATCCATATGGTTTCTCACCTTTCTAAATGTTGATCTCACAAAAAACCCATAATTAGTAATGACTGACCCAAGCTCATCAAGTGACTTCTTTGAAATTAAGTGTGGGGAGAGGCTTGAACCTAGGTTTCCACTGCTAATTTGGTAAAATAAATACAGTATAAACTTGCACATCATACAGTTATGTGCTCTTCATATTTGTTTGTTTGTTTGTACCACCCAATTGGGTGGTTTTACCACTCTGGGTGGTATAGAACATTAGAAATATGTATACATACAACAAACAACAAAAGAAAAACTAATATCCACTGGCAACATATGAGGTAGACAATAAATTAAATTCAAAAACCTAAACTACTAAATGATATTAGTGAGGATATTCAAAAATTAAATTATTACAAGAATTTCTAACTCATCTTGGGGACTTTGATGTTCGGGAATTGAAGAGAAGCAGCCAGCATAAAAGGGCCAAACAACTTTATTGTAAGCAAACCGAACATGAACAGCAATTATGGTGCAACAGCTCTTTATATACACAGTACAATGGATACATTTGGGCGGGAAGCAACAGGATTGGTTGGGAGAGAAGTGGGGTGATTGTAGGGTTACCGGACCTGAGTGAAGACTTTGTATGTCTTGTTAGAAAGGGCGGGAACGCAAGTCCCGTGATAGTTCAGTACCAAGAAAAAGACAAAATGGAGGATCACCCCGATCCCATAATAACAATTACACAACATTACAGCAATAATTAAAGTTACACAACAGTGGCTCAATCTTAACTCAAGCATTTTATCCAATCTTAGACAAAAATTAAAATCCAGAGAACAAGTAGATAAAAGAAATCCTGACAGATATATCAACATAAATTAACTAAGAGAAAGAACAGTCTTTAGACGGCATTATTTTTAGCTCACCTTTCATAGTATTCATTTTTGTTTCTCCATGCTTAACAAAATTATTCATTTTGCAAGTAATTTTCTGCTATACATCTTGTTCTGTATTGCTCATTACAGCACAACACAATGTATTTATTAATTATGTTTTATTTTACAACGTATCAATTCTCAGAACGACTTCCCTGATGGCTTCCAAATTAAAAATGCAAAAAAATAAAATTTTAAACATGAGAGAAAAGCAAATGTAACACACCAGTTAAATTATAAAAGCAAGAGCATGATCGAGACACAAAACAATTGGGCCAATGTAAAAAAGCATTTCCCCAACAGGGAGTTGTTTGTTTCTAACATGATTAGTCATTCCATCACTAGGAGCTCTCAGGGTGGATCTAAAAGTATGTGCCAAAAATTTTGAGTGAAATAATAACACCATTGAAAAAATCACCTAAAGTACCAGCAGTCAGTTAAAAGCAGCAGTGACTAAAGTAAGTGCTACAAGAAAATGTAAAAATATCAACCAGAATCCTGTGATTTATGCTCACTAGCACCGACTCAAACAGCCTACTTTCAGTGTTACATTGCTACTCATTTAAAATAGGTGCTTGTTTCTTGAATGAAAACAATTTAGCACCAAAATTTCTGCTGAGGAAGTTACATTGGCTTAAGTATGTTAAAGGATTCAGATCATCATGGAGATAAAATGACTTAAGCTACAGTAAAATAGCAGAAATACAAGAGATGGATTGTCCTTTTTTATTTCTCTCATGTTTGGTTTTTTTTTTTAAGACTTCAGAGTCATCATGAACGTGAATGAATTTGCAATTTGGCTAAGCTCTTGAGTAAGAAATTGAAACCAACTAATAAATGGCCCCTCACTTCGCTGGCAAATTCAGTAGCTATTTCTAGCAGACCTGCCATTCAGCTACTACAGATGAAGCCTAGATACAAACCCACATTTTAAAAAGCCAAGCATTCAAAGCCTTGATATTGGATGGACAGTTATCATTTCCAGTTTTTCTCATGTTTAACATGTTCAAAAAATTTAACTTCTTCCCATTCTAATCATGAGACATTTCTAGATTTCTGTACATTCTTATCAAAGAACTGAAATAAAACCTTGGCTCACCCTAAATAGAATTCATGGGATTGAGAAGTAGTAAAGTACTTAGTACTGAAACAATGAAGATGATGCATGGTAGACATCTCTGTGACTGATATTACATAGCAATAGGACTACTACTGAAACAGGCTGAGTTATCTGCAATAACTCAGAATGGAGGGGCACTCAGAGCAAGGTCTCTTATAATGATTTCAGAACATAAGTTAAAACCAATTGGAAGCATAATGGAAGGAGAAAACTTTTTCCACTTTTCTGATTATTATTATTATTATTATTATTATTATTATTATTATTATTATTATTATTATTATTATTATTATTATTATTATTATTATTATTATTATTTCATGTCAGAAATTATTCTGAGTTGAAAGGATTTTTACGGAAGAAACTCTGCTCAGGGAATGCCCAAATGAGGCTCCTTTCATGTCCCCAAGACCTGGGACAGAAATGGGCACGCAATCCGTCATGCAGTACCTGAGTCTCAAACTGCCGACTTGCCAGCCTTCCAGCTAACAAGGTGAGCTTCTTAACCAGTGAGCCGCTGCAGCTCCTTTCCTAATGTTCAAAAGAAACACATGCTGAAATAGGGACAATGCACCAGGAAGAAAACATAATTTGCAAGGAAATTCATTTCAGATGAAGTGATCCTTCAAATAATCTGGTTCCAAGTAGTTTAAGATTTGTAGAATCCAAAGGATAGATTCATCATCAGCTGCAGCTCGATCCAAGTATACTTTTTCCCCCTGACCCATGGCACCAGGAGGCCTGGTCTTGAGGCCAGCTGTTTCTGGGCTGCCATCACCTTCTGAGGCAATCAGGAAAAATGCCACTGATACCAGCTTGCCATGAAGTGACCACACACTATGATCTCGGAGCTATCTCATGCAGCACATATGAAATAAGACATGCAGGATTTAACACTGGGACTGCAATGGACTGCCACAGCCTTGAGGATATGGACATGGTGCACCCTCACAGCCAGTCCATCTGGCATGGTCTCTTCCACCTCCATGACCATTTGGAATCAGAGTTCTTCCTCCACTTGTTTTGCCATTGGGCCCAATATAATGGTTTCCAGTGGCATTTCCTTCACTGAGGTGACCATCACCCCATCTAAAGGGGCTCATTTGCCCATAACCATTGGCCCGTTTAGGGAATCAGGTTATATGCCACTGCCCAACACTCGGTGTTGAGTCACTGGCTGTACAGTCTACTCCATTACCTTAGCAGGATGTCCGGACAGACAAGGATAGATTATACCTTTATTAAATCATGCCCAAAAAATCGCAAACATTAGGACCTCTACAGTCTTCATTAGGCCAGGCATTGGACAGCTGTGGAACATAAATGTATTTCATGCTAAACAGGTTCGCTTTGAGGTGCAGAACACTTCAAGTGACTCCTATCTTTCCCTTTAAATGGAAAGAAAAAACAAACAAACAAAAAGGAACCCACCTCCTATCTCCTCTTCCATGGTTTGCTTAAGCCACTTAATGACCTTGAGAAATGGAAAACTTCTTTCCCAGTCACCTTTACAGAGAAAGAGAGAGAATGCTTTCAATTAGTAATGCATTGAAAGGGCTTTTAAAGCACAATTTCAAAGCATGACTGGCAACAATTTAAAAATAAATGGAAAATTTCTTCTCCCTTCCCTCTTGTAAATATCAGGAGGGCAGGAAGGCAGGTTTCCATTTCTCAAGTTCATTAAATGGTTTAAGCCTTTGGCTTTGGTTTTATCCCAGCTATTACACATTCTAGAACTAAACAAAATTGAATTGATTCTACCCACACCAAAAAAGTAGCCCCTGACATGGATCCAAAAAGGTGTGGCTAGGCATTAGTCAGGATGGGTTGGTTTGTGATGGCACATATGTCATGTGGTCTCCAGAAAAAGGAGTGCACTAGCCCATCCCCAGCCAGGATGAATTCATGGGGCAAATGTTTGTCTGGTTGCATCCAGAATGTCTGAATCAAAGATAGTCAGAACAGAATTCCTGTTATATGTGATAAGCTTTATATGTCTTTTACCCATGGGACTTATTATTAAATTAAACTAATTACCCTGTTCTTTTTTTTACCAGGGGGCGTGGAAGTGTAATTCCCCCTCCACCACCTGGACGAGGTGCTCAGACACCAAGAGGAGCACCAGTGACACGTGGAGTCCTTTCCATCCCTCCTGTAACCAGGGGTATTCCTACCCCTCGGGCACGAGGAATTCCAGCTGTACCAGGCTACAGACCACCCCCTCCTCCAGCACATGAACCCTATGAGGACTATGTAAGTATTTCTCTTTCTTGACAAATGGAAGGAAGGAAAAGAAATACTGATGATTAAATATTGACTATCTTTGATTCTTCCACAAGTGCAGAAGTTAGCATTTGCATTGTAAATACATTGGTGATAACCAGTGTGGTGTTTGCTTTCAGACTATATCAGACTCAGTGGTGGCATTGGGTCATATCAAAGTATATCTCAAGCCATTGCAGGGGAAGATGCATCATAATGTTGGCCTCCTGTGGTGTTGCTTTGGAATTATTATTGGAACTGCTTATGAATTTGAGCTGGAGAAGTAATATTTGAAACAAAGCATCTGACCAATAGTTATTACTAAATGCTCACTGATATATATGGGGTATGCTGATTACTCCAATCGTGGTTTGTTTTCCTCCGATATTTCCTCTGATATTTCCTTATGGGATTAATTAGTGACAGAAGAAGCATACAAATATAGTATTTTAGTATCCCCCACCCTCTCCATATCTGTATTAATCTTTTAATGTTTGGTTCTTTCTTCCTCTGGCTTCATGTAATACCAGTAAAGCAGAGCTGGGAAACCTGTGACCTTGGACATGAATTTAACCATCCTGGGCTTCAGCAGATGACCATGTCTGTTTCGTCTGGACATTGTCATTTGGTGACTTCCCAAGTAGTGTACAGATATATATATATATTTGCATTCTAAGAAATATCTTTGCTAAAGCATAGTTGAGAGGCAGTGAGACCTTTAAACTTTCTGGTAGCACAATATGTGTTGGTATTTTTCCTATCTTTTAGTCAAACTCATAATTTAAAACAGATTGAATACTTGTGAAAACTGGATGGAGACTCTAAAGATCAGGAATATTCAGCATTTATGCTTGTAAGTTTTAATGTGATACTTTCATGGATGGGAGATTTAGAGTTTGTTTATCTAAACAAACTATGATCTTGTATCTGATAGGAATTGAAACAGTCAGTTATGTTTTCCTTTTCTCTAACTTTTACTGAGGTTTTTATAATGAGCTCATTAACCCACTACTACTTTGCATCCAGAAAGATCACATGAATTTGCTGTCTGGGATGAAGAAAGTATCACATAAACAGCAGCTGGATTGGTTGGTTGGTTTTTACCCTGCCTTTCTGGTGCATGCACCACTTGGAGTAGCTTACAAATATATAAAATATCAAAAACAGCAACAAATAAAGCAATTAAATAAGGTACAACTAATAACATGAGAGTAGAATAGCAAAAAACATGATAGCATTAAAAAGAAAAACATGAAAAACTATATACCAACATACAAGCCTATAGCATCAGAAATATATAAACATATCATTTTGAATATAATTCACATCTAGTCAGCACAATAGAAACCTCAATAAATGTTACAATATCAGCAAATAGCATAGCTTCAGGGCAAATCACATTGCAATCCAAAAGTTATTAATAGCCAGGGAAAGCCTGTTGGAATAAATAAGTCTTCAAAAACTTATAGAAAGCTAGCAATGAAGAGGCTGCTCTTCTCTTCATCAGCAATTCATTCCAGAGGATGGGGGATATGGTGAAGATTTGCTCACAGCTTTTTCCACCTCGCTAGCTGCGACCTCTTGGACCTCTTGGGGCTTAAACATCTGGGTGCTTTGGGTATAATTTTTGCGGAAGAAACTCTGCTCAGGGAATGCCCAAATGATGCTCCTTTCATGTCCCCAAGAGCTGGGACAGAGACGAGCACTCAGTCCATTATGCAGTACCTGGGTCTTGAACTGCCAACTTGCCAGCCTTCCAGCTAAGAAGGTGAACCTCCTAACCACTGAGCCACTGCAGCCACAAATAGCCCTTATTCTATAGGAATTTTATGGCAATTATAACATCAAAAGTAAATATACACTGTGGATCTGGGAACATTTTAGAAGCCCTGGGAACATCTGGTGCAACACAGGTCCTCCAAGTTGAAGGGACCTCCTGGTTTTGAGGGGAAAATATTGTTTATTCTTTTTTTAAAAGGTTGGGAAAATTGGGAGATCAGAATTGCTCTTTTAAAAAAAGAAGAAAAAGCTTGGGCTGCATGCTTCTAAGCCAGTGGTTCCCAATGTGGGGCACATGCTCCACAGGGGGAACTTCAATTTCCAGAATCCTAAGTCAGTACATTGGCTGATCTGTGCTTTTGGGGGAATTGACTTAGGCTTCTGGTAATTGAAGTCCAAAAACCAAAGGTTGGAAGACACTGTGAATCTAAGCCAGGGGTGCCCAAACTTTTCATGTCATGGGCTGGTCACATGGTTCAGGGAGCTGGTCACTATGGCCCAGAGGCCGGATGCAGCCCCTGATGCCAATTCATCCAGCCCACGAAGCATACCTGTCAACCGCGGCTCCGGAAAATATGGGACCTGCGTAGAACCGTTCTGCGCAGGTCGCGTTCTAAGCATGCGTAGAACGGGGCTACACCGCTTGTGTAGCCTCCTACACAAGCGGCGTAGCCTTCTATGCATGCGTAGAACAGGCTACGCAAGTGTAAAACCCTTCTACGCATGTGTAGAAGGCTATGCCACTTGTGTAGAACATGACTTGCACAGAAGGGCTGCGCAGTACCTCCTCGCCCCTGCTGCCATATTCCGAGGTTTTGGCAGCACGGGCGGGAAATGCCGCAAATCGGCGCCGAAAATCAGGAAATCCTGGCAATCCGGGAAGGTTGACAGGTATGCCACGAAGCCCTTGTCTCTCCTCAAAGCTGAAGTAAAATGCACCCGTGCAGAGCGTTTCATTATATGAATTTTTTGTTATGCGAATCATTATTGGCGATACCCCGCATAACGAGAAAAAACTTTGTTATGTGGGGTATACCCTGTATAATGGGGGGAATATTCATTATGTGGGGTATACCCCACATAACCAAAAAAATTTGTTGTGTGTTGTATCGCCAATAGCTCAAAAACGCTTTGTTATACAAATTTTTCGTTATATGAAGCATTCATTATGCAGGGTACCACTGTATAAAGTAAACAGAAAACTAAGAAGGGTGTTTTTGAGTTGTGTTCCTATTTTTTCCTCCATTAAAAATAAAAGTACTGTAGTTTTCTTCTTCAGCTTGCTATAGCGCAAGGATTCTCAACCTGCAGCCCACAGGCCTAATGTGGCCCACAGCACCATTTCATGTGGGGCCCCCACTGCCTCCACTACACCAGGAAGTTCAATGTGGTCCAGGAAGGGCAAAATGACCATCCGGCCCCTGAAGCTGTCTGAGGGAACATGACCCGGCCCCTGCTATATTGTAATGTGAAGAGCAATGGACTCTTATAAGGATACTTAAGGGACCGCGTCACCTTAAGGTTTTCCGCCCATCCTGCTTGGGCAGACCAGAGAGGCTCTTTGGTGGTCCCGCCTACTAAAGAGGCACAAATGGTGGGGACTAGAAGAAGAGCCTTTTCGATGTTTGCCCCGGCCCTGTGGAACCTCTTACCATCAGAACTGCGCCTCCAGACTGAGCTGCTTCCCTTTAGGAAGGTCCTTAAAACCTGGCTGTGCCAGTGGGTATGGGGCTTGTCAGCTGTAATGGCCCAGTCCCACTGGCTGGTATGATGCTGTAACACACCTGTCTGTTTTTATTGCTCCCCCTTGTCCCCTGTCCCTTCCCCTCCCGCTTTTAGCTTATTTTAACTTTTTAATATCACTTCTGGCATTAATTCTCTTTTAAAAGTTATAAATTTTGTCTGTGTTACTTTTTCCTAAGAGGTTAGGGAGGTTGTGGTGGATATTGTTGTTTTAGCCTGTATGTATTTTAACTGCCATGTAAGCCGCCTCGGGTCATCCATGGATAAGAAAGGTGGGGTAAAAATTTTTAAAATAAATACATAATAATAAATTTACTGTAACTGTTCTCAGAAATTACATGAGTCATCCAGTGCAGTGGGTTCTGAAAGCAATCTTTCCTAGTTGGTTGGACTTCTAAAGAGGTTTCCAGAAAGAGAGAGAGAGCGTGTCTGCTTGTATGTTTGTTTTAAGCTGAAAATCCTTTGTGCTTTGACTCAGATAAGGGTTGCTATGTCTATCCGTCCTTATATATTCCAGTCAATGGGAAATATTTTGAATACAGGTACCTTTGTTCTTTAAAAATCCATGTGGAGCTGGTATGAAATTGACTCAGAGGTGGGAAAAGGAAGACTTCTGCGGAAATGAACTTAAGAGTTGGGAGCATCTGGACACATAGACAGTGTATTAACAGTGGAAGCCTGTCACATAAAAAGTGTAAATCATAAATGCTCTAAATATATATCAGTGTTGATCTTGGAAAATAACTAGTATGAGCACATGAGGCGGGAGACTGCTTTTGCACTGTCAGATTTGCTCAAAGTCATACATCAGCGTGTAAATGATTTTTGAAGGAGGTGCTACATCTTCTAAGAGACTGTGAAGAGCACTGTGTTAGTCAGAGGACCAAGGGAGGGCATGCTTAATAGTTAATGCCTCACCAATTCAAGGGTGTAGAATAAACACATTCAATGGAACATAAAGACATATCACAACACATACAGATCAATACACATATTTCTGTTAGCAAAACATAATATTGATAACAGAACGAGGCCTCAAAACCAGCACACAAATAATTCACTTACATAACCTGGGTTTTGGTTTTGAAAACACATCTGTTGCTTTAGAGGCCAGTGTTTCTCAGACAAATATTATATTTTGCTTTCTTGTTAGATAAAGGACCATGATAAGAACAGTTGCCTATGTTATGGAAGGAAATTTCTGCATGATAGCAGCTTGAACCATGTGATATTTCTCCTGTGGCAATATTTCAATAAAATAAAAGTAACATTTATTTATTTATTTATTTATTTATTTATTTATTTATTTATATCCCACTCTATTCAGACCCACGGCCGGCTCAGAGCGGCTAACAACATATTAATGTACATACAATTACAATATAATGATAGAAATGCACAATAAATAATCAATACAGTTACAAAGAAAACAATATTCCACAATAGTACAGTATCAAATACACAATAACAAAGCATCAGGACACAAGGGAAAAACCTCTTTTCAGAAGCACCACACGTCCAGGTACAGCAGGACCGTCAGAAAAATAAACAAAGTCACCCACCCTTGTCATCCTCCAGGCCAATAAAAGGGCCAGGAGGGCACGGCGGCTCACAGCGGTGGCATCCTTTGGAGCCTCCTGGGCTGGGAGAGGCTCCCTTTATCTCCCCGCCGGTGGAGGGGACGAGGAGATAAAGGGAGCTTTATCTCCCTTGTAATCATGAATGATCACAAGCATATCAGAGAATAAACAAAACAAAAAACATTGTAGCACCTTGAAAACTATTAAATTTAATAGTTATCTTCAAGATGCTACAATGTTTTTTGTTTTGTTTTGTTTATTCTCTGATATGGATGAAACACAGACTAACACTGTACTATTCCAAAAAATGAAAGAGTACAGCTATTCCACAAAAGGAATGATATTATTTCTCATTCAGTTAGTAATTAGATCTTTGGTTTAGAACAGGGGTTCCCAAACTTTTTGCACCATGGGCCGATCATGTGGTTGAGTGGGCCGGTCACATGGTTCCTCCTGCCATAAAACATATCCACGTTTGTCATGAATGCATTTACAACAGCCATAGATACATTTATGGCAGTGTTTATGGCAGGCGCAGGTGTGTTCACGCATGCGGGCGTGTTTTATGACTGAGGTAAACACACCTGCTTCCGCTTCCGGTAGTGGCGAGGGTCGCGGTGGGCCACATGAAATGGTTCTGTGGGCCGGGGCCAGCCTCTGAGCTGGGACCAGCCTGAGGGTCGTAGTTTGGCCACCCCTGGCTTAGAACCTCGATACTTGCTGAAGTGCCTCTCTTTGATAAATCATGCCTGGAGTACATGATTCTTTCAACTGGGGGAATTTAGGATACCTACCCTGTGGAAAATGAGAAAGATATGTACTAGAAATCAGTCCTTTTCAACGGAGCCAACACTATTGATTGCTTTACCACCCCGTATTCATCAGGCCCCATGGTTCTGCTGTCTGAGGGATTTTTGTGAGTACTATACATCTAATTTTTCCAGGCTCTGCTTCTGATGTGGGCTGAGCACGTACATTGTGAGGAAGTCTCCATCCAGTATCTGTCTGTGTCCATGGGACTTGCCTACCTGGGGTTAGATAATCAGAGACCTGTCTGTATAAATCTGTATGCTTTCTGGCAACAGAGCAATTTCGTACCCAATCCTAAACTGAGATTAGGCAACTGTGTAAAACATGCTTTTGTTAGGGCAATGGAAAAAGACATCTGTTGGATATTTACACTATGAAAAAATGTGTTAGTTTCTAGAACATATTCTTATGGCTAAATGGGAGAACTATCAAAAGAATTAGCTATTTCTGGCATAGTATATTTAATTACAATGCAAAGCATTGAAAGCAAGCATATAAATATATCAATTTGTCAAGTAGAATACTGTATGTCCAGATCTGCAATGTAAAATATGTCTTTAGTTTTAGTTCTTTATTTAAAATATACTTTCTGTGACTGTAGACACTGAACAAAGCAACAAAAGCAGAGAGTGCTGTGATGATTGGAACAGTTGACAGGAGAACTTGCTAGGCTGAATAGCATATTGATTTGACGTGATGAATTAGTTTGTATGCCTAAGGCATCTAAATAAAAAGCTAAATTATATTTTAGTAATATTTGCAGTGTCTTAAAATAGTGCTGTTTTTCTGTCTAATGATAATAATCAATAGATTGAATATATTTTATTATGAAAATTCTATTGGGAGTTAGATGGCTATTTTAAATAGTAATATAACAGGGGAGACTAAATACAGAAGAAAAGATGTTTGTGCACTATTTCTGTCAGCATATTTATCTAGAGAAAGCAAAGCCTTTTCATTACAGCTTTTTTATTTGTTTTGTTTTGTAAAACAATTATGATAAGTCAACATCCATTTTAAAAATGATGTAAGGAAGGTCATACTCGAAAAATCAAACTAAAAACATTCAGAAAAAAATATGATAAATCCACCAGGAGCTCATCTCGACATTTGTTGCATAATTCCATTCACCTCAATGGGACATTTTGGACTGAAGATATTTATCATTCATTAATAAATTTTGTGGCAGAAATTATTCTGGGTTGAAAGGATTTTTGTTGGAGAAAGTCCACTCAGAGGACGCCTGAATGAGGCTCCTTTCATGTCCCAAATTGCTGGGACAGAGACAGGCGCTCAAACCATCATGCAGCACCCTAGAATAGAACTGCCGACTTGCCGGCCTTCCAGCTAACAAGGCAAGCTTCTTAACCACTGAGCCACCCATTCTTTTCTTATTCTGTGTCAAATTGTAAGTCTGGATACATTTCCTCCTCCTTCCTATTCTTATCCAAAGAGTTGATCAGAATTATTCTCATTTCCTCAAGAGTTGTCATTATTACACCAGTTTTGTGCAGTGGCTCAAGTGGCTAAGACGCTGACTGGGAGACAGAAGGTCAGCAGTTCAATTCCCGAGTACTGCAGGATGGGAATGAGCTCCCGTCTTTGTCCCAGCTCCTGCCAACCTAGCAGTTCGAATGCAAGAAATTGCAAGTAGATAAATAGGGACCACTTTGGTGGGAAGGTAACAGCATTTCATGTGCTCCGGTGTCTAGTCATGCCTGCCACATGACCACAGAAATGTCTGCAGAAGCAGACAGCCTGGCTCTTTGGCTTTGAAACAGAGATGAGCACTGAACCCTAGAGTCTGATACGACTGGCTTTCGAGCAAGGGAAACCTTTACTGTGTTTGACCAGAACTGGTGGAATGTTGCTTTCCCAAAGTAACTAATCCAATACATAACACTTTGGGTCAGCAATAGATCACTACCTTTACCATTGCCCATTTGTGCCCTGTTATTAACACATTCCTAAAACAGCCATGAAAACTGCTCACAATTTCCCTCAAGTAACCAATTCTTTTCTTTGCACAAAACATTGTAAACACACATGCTTAAGGCAAAGGTTTTCCTTTCCCCCGATGTATTGAATTACAGCGCATCCACACACAATCAAGTTGAAGATGGGATGAGATTTGCAGTGCATCAGGACTAAGTGCCTGTGGACTGAAAGGTGCTAGAAACAAGGACAAACTGCATTTAAGGACAAATTGAATTGTCGTGCAACTGTCATGGAGAGAGTGAATGCAGAGAGGGCCAAGAGAGTCTGCATTCTTGAAGGAATGAATATGCAGCCCCAGCTCAGCATGAAGGGGAAACGTGGAACCAGAGAAGGATATATCTGCTGTTTGCTTGTCATGCCTGTGCTGCCTATAGTGGTGCAGTGGGTAAACTGCTGTATTGCAGCCAAAGCAATGTGAGTTTGATCCTGATGGAGATGAAAGTTGATTCAGCTGTCCATCCTTCTGAGGTCGGTGAAATGAGTACCCAGCATGTTGTGGGCAAAATGCTAATTGAGAGTGCACTAAGTGCTGTGAGCACTTACGTATATTTGCTAATTGCTGTTTGTTTCCTCTAATGTCCAAACTCCTCTTTTTAACCTTTTTTCCTCAGCTATGCTGAGCCTTTTTAATTGCTTCTGCACCACATCTTGCCTCCCTTGTTCTGTTGAGCCCTGCCTTTCGGTCTCCCAGCCCCCAAGACAATGGTAATAACTTCAATCATTCTAGGCCAGGGGTTCACAACCTATGGCCCATGGGCCGGACCTGGCCTTTGGTGCCATCTCATGTGGCCCACTGCCCTCACTCCCGCTGCTGGAAGCAGCAGAAGCCGTCAAAACAGCACAAAATGTGCTGTAAATGCACATATACCCCGCCGCCAAGAAGCAGCGAAAACAGCAAAAAATGGACTGTAGATGCTCCCACCGCTGTCATAAATGTGTTTATGACAGCCACGGACCCATTTTACAGAAGAATTTATGGTGGGGGGGGGAACCATGTGTCTGGCCCACTCAGTTGCCTGAGGGGGCATGACCCGGCCCACAGCAGGAAAACATTGAGAACGCATGTTCTAGGCAATCCCCGAATGCTAAAAAGGCAAGGTACATTCTGGTGTCGCCCCCCCCCCCTTGCATACGATTGTGATGAAGCCCTGATTTTACTCTTGAACACTCCTCGAAATTTGATTCTGACTACTCAGTAGTTGACCTGGACTAGCCATAGACTCACTCACACTCCTTTTTATGGACACTTGCTGTTTCTAGACAGGGTGTACACTAACTAATTTAACACACACTCCATGATTGCCCTGATCCATCACTTTGTTGTTGTTGTTGTTTATTTGGCTAACGTGGCCAAGCAGGGGAGTCCTTTCTCCAAGTTGGGCCAAGAAAGGCTGGTCCAATGGAGCTGGTTAACAGGTTCGCAAGGAAATGGTAATCTGTGATTGATGACGCAGAAATTAAAACTGCAAAGCCCCTTAGGACGGGACTCAAGATTCCCATGCAAAAAACACCCTTATCTATTTTTTGGGGAATATAATGGCCTTGGTGCTGTAATAGGTGTGCGGGAGTACTGTAATTCTGTTACCTCTGCATCAGCTTGCTGTTCAGTAGCTGGATTCCAGTCTGTGAAACAAAGTTCCTTCAGAAGCGGCTCTCATGAAGCAACCCAAAAGTTACAGTCCTTCTCTTAGGAAAAAGGCCTTATAGCTAAATATCCCCATTCAGTCCGCTCCGCTTCAGGTAGAGCAGAATGAGCACTCTTGACCAAGAAAAGTCCTTTTATATTTTACTAGCAGATTTTGCCCGGCGGTGCCGGGCTGTTTAAAGTGGTTTTGGAAGGTTTTTGTTTTTTGTTTATGGAAATGAGGTTAGTCTGTTATTTGTGTTTGTGAAAATGTTTATTTATACACACGGACTGTTTTAAACTGTGTTGTTGTTGTTGTTTTTTTGAATTTTAAAAAGAGGACAGGTTGTTATTTTTTTAAAATTATTGTATTTAAAAAATACAATGTGAATTTTTGTAAATAGTTGTACTTTGGATAATAATTTTAAAAATGTGTAAATATATGTTTTATTAAATTCAAGGTTTTTTACTGTGTTTATATGTTTTCTTTTTTTGATTGAAAACCTATTTATTTATTTGTGAATTATTTTAGTTTTTTTTGGATATTTTTGAATGTTTTTGGAATTGATTACCCTAATTTTTGGGATAAATTGAATTTTTGGAAATATTTTGGATGTTTTTTCTCCTTTGGCCACTGGGTGATGGTGTTGAGCAATTTTTGTGTATTGCTTCTTCCGGTTAGTCTCTTCCTATCTTCATTTCAGTTCTGGTTGTCGTTGAGGCAAGACTTCTAATAGTAAGCTCTCTCCGTTGTTATTTTTTAGGGGGGTTGTAATCGGTTTTGGGGGGCGTTCTGTGTGTGTTTAGGGTTTTGGGTGGGGGTTTCTGTGTGTGTTTTTTGAATGTTTTTGGGTTTTCTAAAATGTTTTTGCATTTTTACATGTCTGTTTTTGACTTGTGTTTTGGGTATTTTCATGGGCCAGTCTTGATGGCTGGCCCACGGAAATACCATCGCCGCTTCATGCGGCATTTTTTTTGGGGGGGTATTTCCATGGCCTGGGCTGGGTTGCGGTGTGTGTGTTTGTGGGGTGGGGGTTTGCTTTGCCGCTTCATGTGGTGTTTGGGGGAGGGTATTGCCGTGGCCTGGGCTGGGTTGGGGTTTGTGTGTTTGGGGGCTGGGGGTTTGCTTGCTGGCCTTTTTTGTTTTGTTTTTGGTTGCCGCCGCCATGGCAATTTTTGCAGCGGGTGGGGGGGTGTTTGGATTTTTTTCCAGCGAGTTTGTCTCGCTGGGCTCGCCGTGTCTTCAGCGGGGCAGCGTGGGGGAGAGGGTGTCCCTCTCTTCCCCGTTGCTCCGTGCAAGAAGGCCGGCAGGTTTGCATGGTTTAGTGATGTCGGGGTTTGCGTGCTGTCGGGGTTTGCGTGTTTTCGGGGTTTGGGTGTTTTCAGGGCGCTGCGTCTGCCTGCGGCGGACTTGCGCTCACGGTGTGGGTTTGTGTTTTTATTTTTTGCAAGCCGGCTTCTTCAGCGTTCTGCATGCTCATGGCACGCAGGACACTGGGGATTGTACTTTGGCGTTTGTGTTTTCGGTTTGTGCGGCATTTTTTTTCCTGTGGCTTCATTTTGATTGGCTGCGCCGCGTTTTCGAATGTTGCATTTGCTCACGCCGCTCAGCTTGATTGGCTCTGGTGTGGCGCGGCGAAAGGAACGTTGGGAATTGAAGTTCCCCCCTTTTTTTGCAACTGGGGGGCTCCTGCCCCCGGGTTGAAAATTTCAACCCGACAGTTACCTGCGAACCCCGTTTGGGCGAGTGAACGGAGGCCCATTACGGGCTAGTGGGGTCTGGTGCCACATCCTTTGTCACATTCCAACGGTTAACGCACCATTTTATAGGTATAGATTGAAGAATATAACAGAGTCCAAGAAATGCAAAATATAAGAAAAATAGCATAGTCTCGGCAAAACCTAAGTGTGGATATCTCTGCAGAGCCTAAATCCCATAATTTCTGGAATTTTGCCTAAGTGCAGCAGTGCCTCGCCACCCCATATGAGATGGTAGGATGGGAGTCAATCTCAGAAGGCATGAGAGATGGCACTCCTGCAGGATTCAAAAAGTGACTCTTGAACTTAGAAAAGGGTCTAGTTTTTATAACATTTTGCCTGGGAAAGTGTCCTGAGAAAGTGCTAATTACCTTCTCAAAGTGACAAGTTTTGTGCGTAGATCAAAAGGATACCAGGTGGCTATCTTATCTATGTTCCATCTCAAACCATGAGATAGAACATTTTCCCAGACAGTGACCTTGGGAACAAGAACCAAAATATACTTTCCCAGAGAAAAGGGATGATGCCACTTAATGGAAGGTGCCAACTAAAAATGGCTCCGGTTAGGCTAAGCAGAGAGTATCGCAGAAACAGAAAAACAGATTTAAAATCCTTACTTAATAACCTACATAAGTATGATATAATAATCATGAAAAAACGATGTCATCCCAGAAGTAATCGTGACAGTTTTTGTTGTTGTTGTTGTTGTGCCCGTTGCATCAACAATACCATCTAGCCATCTCATTCTCTGCTATCCTCTTCTTCTTTTGCCCTCTACCTTTCCCAACATCAAGGCTTTCTCAAGTGAATCCTATCTTCTCATTTGATGTACAAAGTACTTTAGCTTCATTTTCAATATTTGACCTTCCAAGGAGCAGTCGGGGTAGATTGCTTTTAAGATCGACCTGTTTGTTCTCTTTTTCATTCAGGGTACTCTCAAAATTATCTTCCAGCACAACATCTCAAAGGCATCTATTCTTCTGCGCTTAGCTTTCCTTATGGTCCAGCTCTCACAACCATACATTACTACCGGAAATACCATTGCTTTGACTGTGCGGACTTTTGTTTGCAAGGTGATGTCCCTACTTTTAATTATGTTCCCCAGGTTTGTCATAGCTTGCCTCCCAAGAATTAGTCACCTTTTTTTTTCATGGCTGCAATCACTATCTGCAATGATATTGGATCCTAAGAATGTAAATTCTGCCACTACATCTACTTCTTCCCCATCTATTTTCCAGGGGGTGATAGAGTTGTTGCCATTATCTTGGTTTTCTTGATGTTGATTCTCAAGCCAGCATTTGCACTCTCTTCTTTCAAACTCAGCAAGAGCTTCTTTAGGTCTTCTTCACTTTCTGCCATTAGGGTAGTATCATCTGCATATCTCAAGTTGTTGATGTTCCTCCCAGTAATTTTAATTCTAGCTTGTGATTCATCCAGCCCTGCATTATGCTTTATGTGCTCTGCATAAGCTAAATAAGCAGGGTGAAAAAATGCAGCCATGTCTTACTCCTTTTCCTATTCCAAACCACTCCATCATTCCATATCCTGCCCTATCTGTTGCTTCTTGACTCATGTACAGATTTCTCATGAGACATATAAGGTGTTCTGGTATTCCCATCTCTTTAATTACTTGCCACATTTTATTGTGGTCCACATAGCTGACGTCGAAGCCCGCCGAGGCTCTGTGCTACTCCTCCCGGTCTAGCAAACCGGGAGGAGTGGATCACCTGTGACAGCCTCTGCGGGGGAATAAAAGGACCTGCTTGGCCACCACCTCCCGCTGCTGACGCCGAAGCCTGCTGAGGCTCTGTGCTCCTCCTCCCGGTCTGGCCAACTGGGAGGAGTGGAGCATTTACGTCAGCCCCTATGGGAGAATAAAAGGATTTGCTTGGCCACCGCCTCCCACTGACGACGCTGAAGCCCGTCGAGGCTCTGTGCTCCTCCTCCCGGTCTAGCAAACTGGGAGGAGTGGAGCATTTGTGACGGCCCTTGCGGGAGAATAAAAGGACCTGCTCAGCTACTGCCTCCGGACGTCGATGCCAATGCCGACCGAGGCTCTGTGCTCCTCCTCCCAGTCTGGCAAACTGGGAGGAGTGGAGCATTTGTGACGGCCCCTGCGGGGGAATAAAAGGACCTGCTCGGCCACTGCCTCCCACTGCCGAGGTGCGGAGCTTCTCTCCCCCCCCCCCGAACTGGCGAGACTGTTGAGTCCTGGCATCTGTAGGGACTGCAGTGATGCAATTTTGTCATGGGACTGTGTCATTGTTCTGTTTTTTGTAGTAGACTTCCTTATATTGTATTTCTCAATATTTATTCTGTACTATTCTGTGTCATGTTGCTTCTCCAATGTATCCACCACCTCTGTGCCTATAATTTATGTAACATGGCCCACTGAGTTCACTGAGGTATACTCACAAGTATTTGTTGTTGTTCAGTCACACAGTTGAGTCCGACCCTTTGCGACCCCATGGACCACCACACATCAGGTTCCTCTGTCTTCTGCTATCCTCCACAGCCCACACAGATCTACACCCATTGCTATCTAACCACCTCATCCTCTGCCACCCCCTTCTCCTTTTGCCTTTGAACTTTGCCAGCATAAAGGCCATATACTCACAAGTATATGGGTATAGAATTAAGCCCCACTACATAAACCTAAAAGGTAATCTCCTTTGTCTGATACCAGCAGCACAATTTATATAACAGCCTATCATTTAACCTGTTGGACAACCTGGTAGGTATGTCCATAAGCTTTTAAAAGGGATGGAAGGAAAATCTGTTCCAGAACACTATCCTTATATTTCCACACTAAGGGCAGTTTAACAATGAAATGACAAATACTTACAGCATTTCTTGTTCTTTCCCCTGCATCAGGAGATTTCCTGGTTTCCGGTGAAAAATAAGAACCAGCCTTAATTTTCACTTTCTTGTTTTGTAGCGTGTGGATATGTGTGAATGTCTTTGCCCATTGCTTGTACAAGAAATTACCAACTTTTGTGCAATGGGTGCCATTTTTGTCGATCCAGTGCAGGAAAGATGCCATTCTCATGCAGCATGGCTTCTTCTCCCATTTCCAGGAGCCATTCTGCATCAGAATTGTAACAACCCAGCAGAACTTGTCATCCTTTCTCCTCCTCCTCCACCTTCTTTACTTCCTCTTTTACCACTTTGGGTGTCGAGGGAGCTGCAAGGTTCTTGCTCTGGCACGTCTAGTGCCCTCCACTGGCATTATTTGGCATTCTTGTAATATTTCTTTGATGTTATCTCTCCACCTTCCTCTGGGTCTGCCTCATGCTCTTTGTCCTTCTCCTCTTTTCACATATGCTTTGTCTGGTATGGAATGCCAAGACATTCTTTGGGCCAACCACTTTATCTATATGTAGTTTAAGATTGGTCCTGCTCCAATTCTTTCCCTTGTAATCTCATTCCCGACTTTATCCCTTCTAGTCACTCCAGGAGCCATCCTCAGACATCTCATTTCCATGGTGACCAACTTTTGTTTATGTTTTGTTGTAAGTCTCCATGTTTGGCACTAGTAACATAAAGGGGGAATGAATATGCTTTGTATGAGGTGTTTCTTTCTGCTGGTCGGCATTACTTTGTGTTGTAAGAGTAAAACTAATTGTCTCAATATTGGGTTTGCCTTACTGTACCATATGTTAATCTCTTCATCCACATTGCCATCTTCAGTAAATATTGTTTTTAGGTATTTGAACTCTGCCGCTTGTTTTATACCTGTCCTTTCTATTTTGATATTTAAAGTACAGTACACTGTTTCCTTCCAATTGCCATTGCTCCAGTTTCTTTGTGTTGTTGTTCTTTGTTTCCTCTTTTACCCCATCACGTGCCAAAGAACCTCTCTTTGTTGAGTCTCATATTACTGATAATTATCTTGCATTCTTGGTTCATGGTGTTGCTGTAATTCCTTAGCTGTATCAAC
This sequence comes from Bradypodion pumilum, assembly GCA_035047305.1. Classification (NCBI taxonomy): domain Eukaryota; kingdom Metazoa; phylum Chordata; class Lepidosauria; order Squamata; family Chamaeleonidae; genus Bradypodion; species Bradypodion pumilum. The sequence continues at coordinate 171,787,089 of JAWDJD010000001.1, read as the reverse complement.
GCCTGATCATTTGCAAACAGTAATTTGTTGATATTGTTTCCATTCATGAGTTTCACTTTTTTGCTTATGCTGTCTATGTAGGTGATAAATAATAGTGGCAATAGTACGCATCCCTGCCTCACTCCAGATGTTACTGCAAAGGGTGCTGATATTTCTTGACTCATTCTAACCACACTTCTGCAGTTGCTATATAAACTTTTACATAATCTGATAAGATGTTTACTTACTCCATATTGGGCCAATGTATGTCATATTTTTTCCAAGGAAAAATGATCAGGATATCTGTGAGAAGTCTCATGAAATGTCACATAAGATTTTTCAGAAAGAAAATATTGGGCAGTGACAAAAGTGATCTCCCCCCCCCCCCACACACACACACACTTTTTTGGCTCCTTTCCTAGAGTAAGAAGCTGTGAGATTCACATCCCTGCTGTTTAAAATGCAATGCATCACAAAGGGCCTTTGTTTGGGTCAGTTTTTAAAGGTCAAGTACATGGTTAGATGTTAAATCTCAGTAAACAATAACAAAATGATTTTGCAAAGCTAGCACCTCACTTGACTGAAATCATAAATGGTAAGTTTAAACTTTGAAAGGTTTCTGTTCATACCCAGATGGAATGTAAAATAAGTGCTGACACAGCCTAAAGTTTAATGTTGTTATGAATGATACTAACACAACCATGCCCTAATAAATATTCATATCAATATATAGTAAATAAATAAAGTTCGTGTCGGAAATTACTCTGGGTTGAAAGGATTTTTGCTGGAGAAACTCCACTCAGGGGGCGCCTGAATGGGACTTCTTTCATGTCCCCAAGATCCGTCATGCAGCATTCGGGTATTGAAACCTGACCTTCCTTTCTCCAAGCTCAGCATCTTAACCACTAAGCCACTGTACTGCTACAATATATTGTAATGTAAGTGAAAGGTAAGTGCCAGCTGAATATTTGACCTTCACTTAGTCCTTAAATATTCATTTTGCCTATCTTTTTATAGACATTTTTCTCCTAAGTTGAAGTAATGCAACATAGCAGAAATTAAAAAATTCACTCCCTTTCTCACTTATCTAAAGACATGCTCGAACTATTCTTTCAAATTCTACACTTCTCCATTCCTTTCCTCCGACTGCTCTATCTCCTATGTGTTCCTAATAAAAATTAATTACAAAGATAGAATTAACCGCAAAACCTTCCTAAGCACAAACCTGTAATCACAAACTGCATGTCGATTCATCCTCTAAACAGATATGAACTTTTGAAGAAATTATGATGACTTATGAAGCTTCCATCATGTTTTAATGTGATTTTATCTACTTTTTTCCTTACAAGCCACCTTGCAAGTCTTTGTATCGTTACAAGTTGTAAGGCTGCAATGCCTAGAACTCAATTTAAACGTTAAATTGGTTGAAACTCAAATTATAAATCCTGTTACTCAGTTCTATTAAATCAATTAATGAAATTCTAAGTATGAGACTAGGAGGAAAGTCCTTTGAAACACACACTTGTTTCACTATTTGGCAACATAAACGAAATTATATTTCACATAGAAAGAGGCTCATGTCTTGTTGCAATAGTCCTTATAAGCAATAGTCCAGACAACGATGAACAGAACAACAACTGGAGTTTATTTAACAGTCTTTCATGTTACGCTTACAAGGCGCTCCAGACATAAGATGGCTATACGAATCCCATGAAATCAATCCCTCTGGAATCTGCCGTCGAAAGGCAATGCCTTGGCTACACTAGAAGCGGTAGTGTTTGGAGGAGACCCAGGCTTAGCATGTTACTGGCTACCTGTATGGAATGGATAGCATAGATCTGGTCCGGCCCCCACCCTTGTTTACCCGTGGGGCTTATATAGTGTCTCTGCGGCGGTGGCTCCTTGATACAAAGTAGTGACCCGCCGGACAAGCATAACCAACCAATCATAACAAGATATACAAGTATTAATCAATGAGGAACAGGATCCAAAACTAACCAATCACAGAACTCTGATTAGCATAATGAGCGCATTCAGAGGGAGATTTCGCGCCAACTTTAGCTCCAAATTTGGATGGTGGGAAACCACCATTTTCTCCTTGCAACGCGCTGCCCATGCAACTTGCAATTGTGCTTTAATACACAACACGTCTGTTACTGGTGTTATTGTTGCATTTTGCTTATTGTGTCCATGTACTGTTTAACTTAGTTTGAATGTCTAGCAATTATTTGTTTTTATTTCAAGAAGAAAGTTCCTCCTCATTCTTGCAAGATATTTTCCCCCCCTAAAGCCCCATTATTATAAAGTAGCCAGTTTTGATCACATAAAAAAGGAAACCTAGAACTGATGTTTTCAGTTGGGCCAAACAGTCATTTGTAATACAGCAAGTAAGCTTTCCACCTACACATTCTTCTCTTTCAAGCTACGTTCTTCTTTGGTGTATAGACTAAAATAGTTTTGTTATTACCTAACGCTGACTGGGAAATATTGGGTCCAGAAATCCAGCAAAGGCGTTCCATGTTAGCTCTACTTAGGGAAGCTATGAAATTTAGTCTGCAATATTTGATTGACCCTCAACACCCAATTAGGGGGAAAGAAGGAGGAAGCAGAGAAGGAGGAAGATGAGGATGTTCAGGCAGGAAAGAACATTCAGCATGGAGCCTATACAGTACAATACTATACATTGTTATTTACTTAGTTCGTTCTAACACAAAGGAAGTATCTAGTCCCTTCCTTTTTCATAATAATTTTTCCACATGAGAAGCAACAGGTCTTCAAAGGTACTTTCTTATGTGTAGACACTCCATGCAAGCAAAAAGCTGCATTTGCTCACATGGAGAATATACACACAGTATTACTGGGAAAATGTAAGTCCAAGACAGACAGACAGCTGGGGACTGCCAGAACATCGACTTCACAATCCCCTTGTGTCATATCTGAAATATAAGAATGGTAGAGATCGGTCTTCTTCCGTGTCTTGGCCACTGTCAAAATGAAGCCACCTTTGGGGAGTGCATTCTGCAGTTCCTTTTACGTGATGTAGTGTGAGAAAGATTAGCCGGCACAAGGTGGCTATTGCCCAGAGTACACCTGATTGTGGTTCAAATATACCATGATCTTTGAAGAGGTTCTTTCTGTGTACTCCATAGAGCCCACTAAATTGCTTCCATATTTAAAACCCCATGCTATGAAGCAAATTCCCAATGAAGTTTTCTTCCTGCATTTTTTCTCAATGTCATGCTGGAATGGGTGGGGATTTGAAGTCCCTCCAAAGTTTGGGATGTTTAAATTGGGCTGTCATGCTACTCTGAATAGTTTCAATGGGTTTTTATTTTAATTTGAAGCCTTGTGTGTCTTTTTAATTGCAAGGTGAAGATGTGGCACAGCTCGGTGCTAAGCTGAACATGGCAGCAGGTGGATGCCAATATGAAATGTGATATTTTCAAATGGCATTGCTCAGTTTCAGCTGACAGGGCTCTATATAAGGTGATGTTGTACTAAATGATTAATGAGCTCTCTCCCTAACTGTGATGTGGGTGGGTGAAATATTAACAACCTCTCGCAAGCCTACCTACCTGCCTTAACATCTCATATTAGTCAATAATGCAGAGTAGTAATAGCCTTATATTTTAGGAATGACTAATTGGATTGAGTCAGAATAGAGAAAATTTGAGCCCAGTGTTCTGACAGCTCATTTAATAAAATATAGATGAATAAAACTCAAAATGCTTTACTATTGGCTTTATCAGTTTTTTTTAAAAAAACATACAAAATACCCTACCATGACTTGTCATTAATACAGAGGCAGTCCTAGTTCTGAGGCGGTACTGGGTGGAAGGATTTCTAGACAGACCAGACAGACAGACAGACACACACACACCATGCCTGTCAAGTATCCCGGATTGGCCAGGATTTCCCGTATTTCAGCGCTCGTTCCTCCAATTTCCCGCTGCCAGCTGCCGCCAGCCTATAATTTGACCAGTGGGGGGAAGTAGTTACTGCGCATGGATTCTGTGCAGTACACACACACACACACACACACACACACAATCTTGGACCTTTATTTGAGAGCATGTTTTTACCTTTATTTAAGAGCAAAGCTGCTGTTCTCACACACTCCTGTTTCTACTGTCAGGAAAAGCAAGTTAAGTTGGCATATACTAAAAGTGGAAAGTTTAGGCAAACAGATACCACCTTCTGAGGCAAGGTATTCACCACTGAGCTCATTGTCACTATTGTTCTGGGGGCAATTGGACTTTCATGATAAAGTACATGGCTGAAATCTTTGTGGAGATGGGGCTTTAGGCATGCAGAACATGACTTGCTGCTGTTGCTCTTCAGGGTACAAAGGGCTACTAGTAGCCTACAGTACCCTGAACTTTATCTCAATTTTGAGTGGCTAGTAGAACTACTGAGCTAATGGATTTCAGAGTACTGTAATACATTACAGTAATTCTTGGTAGTGTTCTAGAGTTAAACTCAAATAAATAGTTTCTGACAATTTTGAACTGAACTTATTCCTGATAGATTATCTTGAAAAATGTTTTATCAGAGCTGTAAATGTAGTTTAGATGGCCGGATGGTTTAGTATCTGGCCACTGAGCTGGAAATTGGTAGTGCAGTTCCCACTGAACTTTGTGCAAGAAGATTCAGCCTGTGTAGTCAAGCTGCACAGTCTCATGGTGCCCCCAGAAGAAGAGAATGGTAAACCATTTCTGTATAATCTATGTATAGAAAATCTATATACAGTATAGAAAATCTTGGAAAGGGTCAGCATAAGTCAGAATCAACTTGATGGCACACAATTCATACATATAAATGTAGACTAGCTCCTTCAATTGCCGCAGCAGTTACATGGAAATTGATCTTTTCTAAAGCATAGCAATTTAGATTTGACCCAATCTCTATTTTGATCAAACACTGAAAAAGTATAATCTTGGGTAATGGATCACGTATTGAGAGTATTGAGAGGAGCACTTCTTCACAGAGTTTATGTCATGCAAATAAAAAATGGCAGTTTAGCAAGATTTTTTTTTGGTTTTTTGAAACAATGACTGCAGTGACTGTTATTTTCTATGACATTTTATTATCCCTTAATTAATATGAATGTGTGGCAAATGACTAAGAAAGATCTTTAAATACATGCAGCAAGATTAGTCTGCTTGAGTACCTTGCTTTCTTGTGCATGGAGACGGATGTGAGTGCACAAAACAGATCTGATCATATGTGCCTAGCTAGCTAAATAGCAAGTGTATATCTTCTACTTACTCTGGTAACATACAGTGCCATTCACTCTGTCATGGCTTGAGGCCAACTTGGCTTGGGATGCAATATTGCGGCCACATTGTCAAATAGCTTTCAAATACATACTAGAATTCATTAAGCAGTCTTATACTCCATTGACTCAAGAGTCATGCAGGCTAACCACAGCCCCAGCTAGGCATCCAGAAGCTGTCAAGTTCATCTCTGCAGACTTCTTTTTAACTCCTCGTTCCAAATAAGTTTCATTATAGTTCTGTGTGCATTTTTTTCCATTAGGGGATAAACAAAAAATAGAGAGAGAAATTTGCATTATTTGTGTGCAAAATTGGAGCACTAATGGATGCATTCCCTCGTTGCTTAAATATATCTGCTTGCATTTCAAAAGGGCATGCAGTGTCTATTCCACATTTTCATATGGTTGTGTTGTCAAATTGCCTACTGTTTTTCACACAATGCATAGTTCCATTTTCATATTCAGTCCAGCAGATGGTGGAATCATTAAAGGCACTCAATGGAGTAAGTTCCTTTAACAACCCTACTCCCAAGAGCTTTTCATGTAGATGAACATGTGAAAGGGTCTGCTCCATACATAAGATCTATGAAGCCCTTATAGATGCACAGCTGTAAATACTAATATGTACATGCAACTTGGTGTGTGGCTAGAAGAGTACATGGAAATTAGAAAATGTGGCTAGTCAGCACAGTCCCAATATCCTCTTCCTTGTTCCACGAATTCATGAAAGTTTTGCATGAACAGGACCCTACTATTGATGGAAACTAAGGAAATGTTTGAAGTCAACCATATACCAGAAATTCTGGGGAACTGGTTTCTAATGTCGTTTCCAAGCAAAGCACAACTTCCCCTAAAGGCTTGACTCCTTTCTCTGTCACCTGATGTATTTCAGAGCAAGCCAGTAAACTTAAGGTAGAAGGCACTAGTGATTCTTTGCCCAATCACATGTTTCTTGTTGCGGTTATAGTTGAGTTATAGTTCTGGGGTGGGGGAGTTATTCAAGCTCTGCATAAGGCTAGGAAAGCTGAGCTCACGGTGTGCCTTGAACCATGGAGGTTATCAGAAACTGTGGATTCTGGAAAATTGTTTACCTGTCCTCATCGTTTTCTTGGTATTTACTTTGAATACATTGAACAGAGGATGCTGCAGCTCCCCCGATGGCTTAGTAGTTAAGGCACTGAGCTGGAGACTGGAAGGCCAGGTTTTGGTACCCGAGAGAAGTGATGCACTGGAAATTTTTTTTACTACCTACTCTGTGGGCTGGCCAAATCTGTGGGTATGGCCAAATCTGTGGCCATGGCCAAACATCCTGCATTATCGGCTATGGAGGTGGGCATGGCCAACCAAGTGGGCGTGGCCTGGGGGAATTTCTGCTACCGGTTCTGCAGAACCTGACAGAACCTGCTGCAGTGCATCACTGCCTGAGAGCTACACTTGGGGACATGAAAGGAGCCTCATTCAGGTGTCCCCTAAAAAAATCCTTTCAACCCGGAGTAATCTCTGGCACAAAATTATTATAATGGAGGATGCTTGTAGATTCTGGTGAAGAGTCATTGTCAAGAAATTGTTACCTTCTACACTTAAAAGAAATAAGATAAGCTTTATTTCTGTACTCTTGACATCAAAACGTGTTTTTTTCATACCATGCACTCTTTCTACATATATTTATTCCAAGTGGAGAGAATTAATATCTATAGCAAAAATTAGAAACTGTGTGGGTGTCATTAGAAATTAGAGCATTCTTGGCTGTACAGTACACTGTAGGAAGTTGTTAAATGAGCAGGGTGATACAGAATACCAACATAATCTGACCCAATGAAGAACAGCAATCTGTTATTTTTCTTTCCTCAATGCTTTTATGAAAAGCATTGGAATAAGATGTGGTAGAATGGCATATTTGGGTATAACCATTATTGCTCTTTTCAGGCAGACATATATATATAGGGTACCAAAACATATACACATTTTAAGACAGAAAATTGTAATACTCAATATATACTGATAACAAAAGATGAATACAAATCTTGTTTCACTTCTGCAAATACAAGAGGTTCTCAACGTACTGTAGTTACCATCAGCATCCAGACACTCAGGGCTTATATATATTCTGATTGTGGTGAACTACTGCTTGAGCAAAGTTGAGCAAAGTGTCCACTTGTATTGCTGCGCATGCCATTTCAATTCCTTCCAAATGTATTGCCAGTGAAGGCAGTTTTCTGTAGTACACCACATCCTTTAAGGTCCCCCATATGTAGAAGTCAAGGGTTATTAAGTCAGGAGAATGTGAGGGAAACTCAACTGCACCTCTTCAAAATGGTCTTGTGCTCCTCAGACAACAATCATGCTTCCACCATTTTCTTTGTACCATAATTCAGTTGCTACCATAATTCAATTCAGCTCCAAAAAGAAAGACATAGATATCTCTTAAAATTTGTATGTTCTTTTTGGCACCCTCTGTATATCCTTATTATGATCAACAGATCAGATACATTTCAGGCAGACACAACTGAGCCAGATTCTGTGGAACTGGCTTCTAATCTCTTTTCCTACCAACTTTCCCTTTAGTCATCTCACAACCTTTTCCCTCCCATCAGAAACAAACAAACTTCCTTTAAAACTGTTGTTACCTTAGACTCCAGCAGCCACTGCAACCTGTTTAACAGTATAGATTGTACTTGTGCAAAATCATGAACCAGCATTTTGGGGTGTCCCAACTCCGCTATGCATCCTTCCTGTCAGTGCCTTTTCAACTGCTCTACCCAAGTGCCCATCTTCTTGTTCTCATCTTCTGGGAAGTAGTACCAAATGGATCCAGAGAGAAAGGACAAGAAAATCAATGGCAGTGACAGTGATGAAGTGGGGGTGGCTGACTCTGACAGAGCATCTTTCTCAAGTCTCTCTTACAATCTTGAGTTAACAATGGTCATAGGGGTTTATTGCATGCCTGAAAGCAGGCAGTAGAGTTGGATTCCAGTGCCATTTCAAAATTTTATGCTAATAAGGTGAAAGTCAAGAAGGTGTGACTCCTATGTTTCTCATATAGCTCCCCCTTGAATCTGTCTTTAACACTATAGCATCCTTTACCACACCTGAGGACAGTTGGCCCTTTTTGGGAGGCCAGAACAGGATGGATTGCAAACACTTCTCTCCTCCAAGAGAGACCAATTGATTGGGGCTTAAGGAGAAACAAGAGGGTCCACAAGAATTCTTTCTAGTGGATGTACACAGTGGTAGATTAGCATAATTCACAAGCATGACACACATGACACAATAAATTGTATATATCTGTGTACATTAAAATAATAAGGGGACATGCACCTTTAACCCCTGTGGACACCCACTACTTTCCCACTGTTTGGGTACTGCCACAAGCCTGTGCATACTGATGATGTTATCACAACATGATATTTTGGGCACTTTAGAATCTTCAAAACCCTTTTGAAGAACAAAAGATATACACACATAAAATGGGGCAAGACTTTGCAATTTATCCATTCAACCATATTGTTGTAAGCACTGTAATTGTTTCCTTGCAGAACTGCTATTGATTTAAAAGTGCAGAAGTAGTTTTCCTATTAGAGTACATATTTAATGATACAAATTTTTCTCCTCTCATTAGATTATATTGACTTTGTTTGAAAATGACAAATTAAACTATTATTGTATTATGGTGGACTGTAACTAGTAAGCACTGAGTATCTTCCGGTGTATTTCAGGATACCTGCTTAATTGAGTCACAATGAAGTATAATGTCTTTACAAATTCTTTATTCTGTAAGGATGAATCCTCTGAAGAATGGATTAACAAAACATTCCATTGTAACACAATACAACTTCAGTAATGAATGAATGAATATATCAGGATGATAAAATAGGCAGAGAAAACAAAAGAAACAGAGAAAATATACATATCCCAAGTTGTCAGTGAAGAAAGAAATCTGTTTTAATTTAAAATCAAAAAAGAAAGATCAGTAATTAAGAAAGCCAGAAGAAACAGATAATCAATGTGAACTGCCCTCCCACTTCCATTTTAAAATTAAAACTTTTATTTTTCTTGTAGAATCAGCCCCAATCAAACTAAGCTGCATCATGCAGTGCAGTCATATCCCAGAAATAAATATTTCCATGTTTGTTGATTCCTAGTCACTTAACTGGGATGTTGAATCAGGGCTGGAAGCTAAACCGGTCCAAACATGATTGAGCAGACAGACAGACAGACAGAATGAATGAATGAAAGTGTTACACTTCTAGACCTTAAAACATGCATGACATCATCAACTATCAGCATTTTGCATAGCTTGAATTAATGTAGTATTTGCTTATCACACAGAGAGGGGAATGCCTTTCTCTGTTCCCCCTGTTCTTGCTTTCTTTATGCACAGCTAAGCAGACTGATGAGGAGTGGATCCTGCTCAAAGGAAGACTCTTGATGTAAGCAACAACACAGATTTTGCAGATGTCTTCTCCACATAGAGAGTATTCTCATTCATGGAAACATCTCTTCACATCATTGGTTGTGATATGAAGAGAGCAGCAGCAAAGATGGCAAGCTCTTTCTTTCTTGTCTGCTAAATACCGGGGCGGGGGGGGGGGAGGTATATTTACACCACAAAGTGTTTTCCCCTTTTACACAGCAAGCTTCAGTTCAGGTTCTTTTCCTAGATCATCCTCTATTATGATCTAGTAACTAATTTCAGATAATACTGGAATTCCAGATCCCAATTTGGGTATGCCCTCAAAATTCAACAGCATAACAGAATATAAAACTGTGCATATGTTACACATTTACTGTTGTGATCCAGCCCTCCTCCAATTCCAAAGAGGACCTGGATCAGGGGGCACTCCCTATGCCATGCCCTGTTCTGTCTACACCCAAGCCCAAGGATGCCCTGAGCCAGGGATCTCAGCCTGTGCCTGGCCCAAGTCTGTTTTCCCCAGCAGCTGACCTGTCATATCAAGAGTCTGACTCTGACAGTGATCAGCCCTCAGTCAGGGAGAGGTCCAGGAAACAGCTACACCTGAGACTCAGGCAGGCTAGAGCAGAGCACCAAAGAAGGCTCCCAGCTGACTGATTAGCTGAGAGGCTTATAAGCAAGCTTCTTGGAGCCTGCTAGTGTCGGTATAAACTCTTGTGTGAAGACCAACATCCTGCTTGACTCCAGACTGCCTGGCTAGACCCTGATCTGCCTGCCATGACCCTGACTTCTCTGCCAACCCTGATGATGCTCCTGGACACCCTTTGGATTAGGATACTGACTGGGACTACCAGTAAACAGACCTTGGCTTTCCTTTGGGACTTTGATATCTGGACTATCCTCGAACAAGACTCTCTGTGTAGCACCACAGTGTGGCGACCATGCCTGCCTGGGTGGGTCAGCACATTTACATGAGTTGCTGTGATATTAATGAAAGTTAAAATCAGCAAAACAGAAGTGAACTGACCAGAGTGAGTTGAGTGGCAGGACAGCAGTTGAAATGTGCATTCTGTTAATAATTTTACAGGGTTTAAAAGCACAAGAATTGCATTATACCAAAGTCCTGAGATAGACTTGGGGAAATCATATCACACATAATCTTTCAAGTAAGACATTTATGTTATGAATGCAGCAAGAATTTAGAGATTGTTCCAAACAGACCTAGTAAACAAGACCTGCCTTTTGATTTAGTACTCTTAACTGTATGCCTTGCATAACATTCATAGCATGATATTATGTCAATTCTAAAGCTATGACATTATGCTATATAGATAACAGGCGCAGGCTCATAATTAATAATAGCACCAAGACATGGCATGATTTCTTTGCTTGACTCTGAAATGGCAAAGAGATTTAAAATATCATGCTTTGAGTCATATGACAAATGATATCATTAATCTTCTATGATAGGAAAACATGTATTTAGCCTAAGAATCACATATTAAATACTTTATACAGTATATGCATGATGCACATGATGAAGATTGCACTTATAAATGAATGACCAAGCAGTCGTTCTCATGTTGTTCTTCCCTTTGTCAACAGCATGCCACCTTTCATTTCTTCCACCTATACCTTTACCTTTTTGACCAATTCCTCACTTCTCATAAACTTCTCTTCCTTCCCTGTCAACTCTCTTTTTAATGTTTCCATCTCTTTCCCCATTTCCTTTACCACCATCATGTTTAGTCTGGTCTGTAGCAAACGGAATGGGGATGCGAGGGAGCAAATGTTTCTGCACTGGAGAATGTTCAAAATTTCCTTCACATTCTCCCACAGTCTGGATCCAGACCAAAAATAAGATGTGATCTGCGCATAATATTAGCTCAATTGTATATAGAAGAATCTTACACAATGCAGATTTAAAAGGATATAATATCCAGAGATAAGAGATGACAACTAACAGGGCTACTAGTCCAGAAAAATATCCTTGTTAATTATTATTTCTCCTCCTGACTGAAAAGCAGCCTCATAGGAGGAAATTAACATCAGTTTCAACCTAGTACCTAGTTTAGTTTCTTTTATCACATTTTTTTAAAAAAAGCAATGCATTCTTTAATTCAGGAGCTTCTTACATGAATGAAGGTCAGAGAACACCAGTAGGTTATTGCTTAAGCACTGTAATGTAATATTTTAGGACTGTAGTAGTGGTGGTGGTGGTGGTAGTTCATTCTCATGCAGCATGGTGCCTGTCTACACCACTATAGCATATTGGCCAAAGAGGTTCCTTATTGTTTCTTCAGCAATAAAGTTTTACAGGGCCAGGGTGCTAACGCGATGCCCAACATTCCTCTTTTCTCATCCAGGCTTGGGACCAGCAATGGTGGAGTTTTAGGACTATAGTGCCAAACCAAAAATCTTCACATCAGTTCTGGAATTTGTATTGGACTGCTACGGTGATACCCACCAATTGTGCTGCAAAATAACTACAACTTATTTAAATTTTATTAATTTAGAAATACCATTCTAGCATATTCTGCATTTTTTGTTTCTTTTTCATGTCATGCATCTTTTGGTGTATTTCTTCTTCTTCTACTGCGAGGCCGCAGTTTGGTCTCATCTTATTCTAATGTGTAGACTATTTAACCGTGACTATGTCATGTTGCTGGGACGCACCATGTGGGGGCTAGACAAACCTGAACATGGAACTCTAGCTAGGAACTTAAGATGCAACACTTAAGAAGAAGGGTGCAACTACACAGCAAGAGTAATGCAAATTAACTCCTATTCTCTCTGTGTGTGAATTGGCAGCGATTGTGCATGTGTATGCACATACATGTTCATACTTGAGAAGAGAGGAGCAGGAGGGAGGATGGAAGACCTCCTTGTCCTCCTTCAAGAAGCAAGAGATTGAGAAAAGATGCTTCATCAAAGCACCGGTTTATATGTGTGTGCACTCACTTGGTTGATATTTCCTTTCTGCATTGGTTCAAAGCCGTCACACTCCTTAAAATAAAGCAGAATGATTTGATTTTTAGAAGTAGAAGGGGGTCTGATGAATAGGAAAAACTATGGATTGGGGCTCTGGGACTCTGCAATGATTTGCATTTCCCATTGCATCATGTTGTTAATGGTGTGTGTGTATGGATGTGGGCGTGTGAATCAGTCCCAAACCAATCATTTTCCCTTTGTACCTAAGCCCTCAACCTTTTAGAGGAAACCTGCTGAGACCTAACTTCTATCAGTTACATTGAAGAGGCCTGGTTTCCCTTCTCCATTGCAGCCCACCCACCCCACCCCACTGCAGACTAGAGAGGAGAGAAGATGACAATTCTCTCATGCTGGTTCTGTACTGGCAGAATATCCATGTTATGAAACCTTGGGGCGGGGGGAGGGGGTGTGTGTTGCCTGCATATGATGCAAATATTTTGCCAAGTATATTTCCAGAGAGAGCTAAATAAATGTTCCCTTGATACTGGGGCCACATAAGCATTTCAAAAGAATATTCTTTGTGGAGAATGCCTTCTCTTATTTGTGTTAATCCGTGAAGTTAATTGCACACTTGCCTGCATGAGAGCCAGACAGGTGTTCAACTACTTGATAAGGATAATTAGAGCTTTAATTTCTTGCTATTGGTTCCAATTGTAAAGGGAATAATCCTCCTTTTTCAATTTAACAAATTTCTCTAAAAAACAAACACCTAAAAAAAATCCATTTCTAATTCTATTCACTTGGCCCCAGTAATAGATTTCCACTGAAAAATGCAGGGCTCATCAGACACTATGGGATATACCCACATAGGTAAAGGTCACCCTTGCTTGAAAGCCAGTCATATCCAACTCTAGGGTTCAGTGTTCATCTCTGTTTATAGCCAAAGAACCAGCGCTGTCCTCCTCTGCAGACATTTCCGTGGACATGTGGCAGGCATGCCTCAACACCGGAGTGCACAGAATGCTGTTTGCCTTCCCACCAAATTGTTCCCTATTTATCTACTTGCAATTTCTTTCTTTCGAACTGCTAGGCTGGCAGGAGTTGGGACAGAGACTGGCGCTCACTCCGATGAATAATATTAACAACTTGCATGTTTTGTTAGGGTTCAACTGCAGTATTAGTTTTGTTGCATTTAAGTGGGAAAGCACTATTTTTTTGTGAATGGAAAAAATCAAGCTATAATGTGTGTGTCTGTACTGCAGATAATATTGTGGTTTCAGAAATGCTTTTCCAGTGTCCCACCCATATACCCACTGGCTTCTATCTAATGAAAACCCCACCTCCACCCACAATGCTGCCAGGTTCTGCACTGCACTCTGTAAGATCAGAAGGAAAATCCTGACAGCTCCACTATAGCTACTTGTTTTCCTTCAGATCTCTTCATATCCTTTCCAGACAAAAGTTAGGTGTTAATGAATAATATTGTAGGGTTTTAACTAAACATTGACAGCGATTTCTTTTTTAAATATGAACTAAAACTTTCTCCATCTGTGTGTGCTGATCCTGATAGATAGATAGATAGATAGATAGATAGATAGATAGATAGATAGATAGATAGATAGATAGATAGATAATTTAACTGCATACCATGTGTTTAATGTAGTATTGTGATCAGTGTAATACATTTTTAAGGGATACATCCCACTGAGTTAATGGTCCATAATTCAATGGTTCTAGTTTCTGCCCAGACATTTTTAGAACATTGTAGTCATCTGTTAAAGAATGGAACTACAAATTCACAATACCTTTTATAATTTCTGTTACCATTGTTTGGTTGGCTTGATTAATATTTAATAATTGTGTGCTATCAAGCCAATTCTGGCTTATGGCAATATTTTCCAGGACTTTTAGTGGATACACAGAAGTGTTTGCCCATTTCCTTCTTCTGTGTGTGTATGCACTCTGAGATTATGCATCTTGCCCATTGCTACACAGACTGGATCTTCTCCCAGGAGGCACAGTGGGCAATCAAACACCCAGCCTCTGGTTCTGTAGCCAGAAGCCTAAACCACTGAGCTATCCAGCCAACCTGATTTGATTAACAGAGCAATAAAAAAAACTTAATTTGGAAGTTAATATATAAACATTGTTGGATAATTGGTAAATAACAGCCAAGCTGCTAGGCAGCAAAGGCCACTTTTTTTAAAAAAACCAAACACTTTTTATAAGCCTAATAAATACATATGTTTCAATTCTCATAAATGCCTTAAAGGCTGGTTGCTTTAATAAAACTGTCAAATAGTATCCTAAATTGCATAGTTTTTAATGGCATGATCTTATAAAAAATGAAGTATTTTAAAAAGGAAATTGACTTTTCACTATTTTTTCTCCTCTTTTGGTGTAATAGACCTATAAAGGTCACATTCAGAAGTGGTTTAAAAATTTAAACCTTGATGCAGAATATTCCAACAAAACAACCTCTATGTAATGCAGAGTTTGAAGGAAACAGCAAAGTTTTTCCTATAAGAGAATCATCCCAGCAATTAACTCCTAGAGTAATCAACCTGTGTGCCTGCAACCAATGTCAGAACATCATGATAGAGTTTGTGGATATCAAAGTAAAGGTTTCCCTTACTTGAAAGCCAGTCATATCCGACTCTAGGGTTCAGTGCTCATCTCTGTTTCAAAGCCAAAGAGCCAGCACTGTCTGCTTCTGCAGATGTTTCCGTGGTCATGTAGCAGGCATGACTAGACACCGGAGGGCACAGAATGCTGTTACCTTCCCACTAAAGTGGTCCCTATTTATCTACTTGCAATTTGTTGCTTTCGAACTGCTAGGTTGGCAGGAGTTGGGACAAAGACGGGTGCTCATTCCATCCTGCAGTACTCAGGAATCGAACTGCTGACCTTCCGCCTCCCAGTCAGCGTCTTAGCCACTGGAGCCACTGCAGCCACCTCGTGGATATCTACTGATGGGAAATTTTAGGCTTGACCAAAAGAAGTGCACTCCCCAAACGTGGCTGCAGTTTTAATTGTAAAATTTAAAAAAATTAAAGCAATTGAAAATTAATTTTGCAATGAATGGTGTTTGTATTTCTCATAACTGGCACATCCAAGTTCTTTATTTCTCTGTCTATCTTATGCTTGCAAAACAGCATTTGATGAAATTCTGTTCCATGTAGCTATTGAATGCATGAGGGCTTTTAAAAATGAAGACAGCAATATGGAGTTTCTTGGGTAGATGTCTGACCTGTGTTGCAGCAGAAGACTCTGTTCTTATATATTATACTAGCGTTGCCAGGCTGTTATAAACTGTGATCAGCATTTGGGGGTTTTTTTGTTGATTAAAAAAAGAACAAAGGATGATATAATTTTTTTAAATTGTTTTATTTAACCAAATAATGTTTTAGTTTGTGTTTTTTTTAAATAGTTGTACTGTAGGTAATATTTTTAAAAATGTGAAAGTACATGTTTTTTACATTCAATGTTGTTACACTGTGTTTAGATGTTTTGGGTTTTTATTTGAGTTAAAACTCAACACAGGATGTTATAAATCTTTTTATTTTGTTTTTTTGACATATGTTTGTGATTTGTGTAAAATCGTGATTTATTGTTATGTTTTGGCTTGTTTTTACTCTTGTGGCCTCTAGGTGGGGCTGTTGTGTCTTTTTGAGTTGTTTTTACTATTCTGCCCTGCAGATGGGGCTGCTAGTGGTTCTGTTTTAGTTTCACTGTTTTTTCTCTCCTGGCCTCTCGGTGGAGTTTCTTCCGGTGTAGGACGCTGGGACTTGTAGTTTTGCGTTTGTGGTTTGCTTTCATGCAGTGGTTTTTTTTCTACTGCTTTATTTTGATTGGCTGCGGCACATCTCACAACATTCTATTTGGTCACACTTCTCAACCTAATTGGCTGTGGCGCGGCGCACAGGATATTGGGTAGTGAACTCCTTTTTCTTTGTTTGCATTTGTGGGGCTTTTGCCCCACTGGCACATTTCTCAACCCAACAGTTACCTCCGTACTGGGTTCGGGCAACTGTAGGAGGCTTGGTACGGGATAGTGTGGCCGGGTGCGGGAGCCTTTGTCAAATTCCAACAGTTAACGCTTGGATTTATAGGTATAGATTATGAACAAAGGATCAACGGAAAATAACTTCATATTCTAGTGCTATGAGCCGAAATGAAGTCTGTGCATGCAATCTAAATGCTGCAATTTCCAGATTAAAAAAAATGCCATTTAGCTTTACTCTTCCCATGAGAAAGAAAATGAAATACAGGCTGCTACATTAATTTAAGAACATCTCTGCCATAGATGTGTTGATGACCATTGGTGTTGATGGTTTGAACAAGGAGATTAAAAGGGGAAAAAAACTACAGCTTCTTAGTAGCTTTCTGGAAACTTCATTAACAGATGTAATATTTTACTAATTGGAGCTGATGAGCAGGAGGACTACTTGCCCTCAACACTCTGCTTAACAAAAATGCCCACATTGATGGAAGAAGAAGCCAGCATGACATATGAATGTTTTTGCAGTCTTCTATGGTTTACAGAAGATTGCCCCACTGATGAAAAGGGGTACAATGGAACCTCGGTTAATGGAATTAATGCTTTCTCCGGGACGTTTCATACAATGGAAATTACTTAAAACGAATTTCCCATAGGAACGTATTGAAAACCAAAATATGTTAACCAAAATGTGGTTTCCCATAGGGATGCATTGAAAACCAATTAATCCATTCAAAAAAACCGAGCCACTATTTTCTATGGATTTCCTTTCGTTATGCGATGTTTACATTAACCAAGCCATTCACTAACCAATGTTCCACTGTATTTCCAGACTGTACCAATCATATCTACTACTGTGGGCAAGAAAACCTTAGAAGAAATGGAGTAGCCATAATTCTCAATAAAAGAGTGAGAAAAGCAGTAATGGGATACAATCTCAAAAATGACAGAATGATGTCAGTCAGATTTCAAGGCAAACCTTTCAATGTCACTGTGATCCAAATATACGCACCAACCACTGGTGCAGATGAAGCCACAATGGACCAATTCTATGAGGAATTACAACACCTCATAGAACAGACACCAAGAAATGATGTCTAAATTATATTAGGAGACTGGAATGCCAAAGTAGGAAATCAAAAAGTGGAGGGAATAACAGGCAAATTTGGTCTTGGAACACAGAATGAAGCAGGGCAAAGATTGATAGAGTTCTGCCAAGAGAATGCACTGGTCATAGCAAACACTCTCTTCCAGCAACACAAGAGGCGACTTTACACATGGACATCACCAGATGGCCAACACCGAAACCAGATTGACTACATACTCTGCAGCCAAAGATGGAGAACCTCCATACAGTCAGCAAAAACAAGATCTGGAGCAGACTGTGGCTCAGATCACAACCTATTGATCGCAAAATTCAGGCTTAGACTAAAGAAAATAAGGAAAACATGGAGACCAGAAAGATATCACCTAGACAGCATCCCTAAAGAATACACGGTGGAGGTGATGAACAGATTTAATGGCCTAGATTCGGTAGACAGAGTACCAGAAGAATTATGGACGGAGATGAGGGACATCATGCAGGAAGCAGCAAAGAAAACCATACCAAAAGAAAAGAAGAGTAAGAAAGCAAAGTGGTTGTCTGATGATGCTCTTAAAATAGCAGAGGAAAGAAGGAACGCAAAAGCCAAAGGAGAAAGGAAAAACTACAATCATTTGAACACAGAATTTCAAAGAAAAGCAAGGAGAGATAAGGAAAACTACCTAAAAGAACAGTGCAGAGAAATGGAGGAAAACAACAAAAGAGGCAGAATCAGAGATCTTTTCAAAAAATCGGGGAAATTAAGGGAACATTTAAAGCAAAAATGACCATGATAAGGGACAAAGAAGGAAAGGAGCTGGCTGATGCAGAAGAGATTAAGAAAAGATGGAAAGAGTACACAGAGGAACTCTACAAAAAGGACCTCAACACTCCTGACAATCACAATGATGAAGAAGTAGAACTTGAGCCAGACATCCTGGAGAGCGAAGTCATAAAGGCCCTAAAGAGCACTGCAAACAACAAAGCTAGTGGAGATGATGGTATCCCAGTTGAATTTTTCAAAGCGCTAAAAGATGACGGCATCAAATTACTGCATTCAATATGCCAGCAGATTTGGAAAACAAAACAATGGCCACCGGATTGGAAAAGATCAGTATACGTCCCAATCCCAAAAAAGAGCAATGCCAAGGAATGTTCAAATTATCGAACAATCGCGCTCATCCCACACACCAGTAAGGTGATGCTCAAGATAATACAGGATAGACTTCAGCAGCATGTGGAAAGAGAATTACCAGAGGTGCAGGCAGGTTTCAGAAGAGGCAGGGGGCAGGAGACCACATTGCCAACATACGCTGGATCATGGAGAAAACAAAGGAATACCAGAAACAAGTTTACTTTTGTTTTATTGACTACACTAAGGCATTTGACTGTGTGGACCACAACAAGATGTGGCAAGTAATTAAAGAGATGGGAATACCAGAGCACCTCATATGCCTCCTGAGAAATCTGTACATGAACCAAGAAGCAACAGTTAGGACAGAACATGGAATGACAGAGTGGTTTGGAATAGGAAAAGGAGTAAGACAAGGCTGCATTTTGTCACCATGCCTATTCAACCTATACACAGAGCACATAATGCGCAGTGCAGGGATGGAGGAATCACAATATGGGATTAAAATCGCTGGGAGAAACATCAATAATCTGAGATATGCAGACGATACCACCCTAATGGCAGAAAGTGAGGAAGACCTAAAGAATCTCTTGATTGGGCTGAAGGAGGAGAGTGCAAAAGCTGGCTTGAGACTAAATATCAAGAAAACCAAGATAATGGCAACAGGCCCGATCAGTTCCTGGAAAATAGATGGGGAAGAAGTAGAAGCAGTGACAGATTTTACTTTCTTAGGATCAAAGATCACTGCAGATGGGGATTGTAGCCATGAAATAAAAAGGCGACTGATTCTTGGGAGACAAGCAATGAGAAACCTGGGGAACATAGTGAAAAGCAGAGACATCACATTGAAAACAAAAATTAGAATAGTCAAAGCAATGGTTTTCCCAGTAGTAATGTACGGATGTGAGAGCTGGACAATTAGGAAGGCTGAACGAAGAAGAATAGATGCCTTTGAAATGTGGTGTTGGAGGAGGGTTTTGAGAGTCCCCTGGACAGCGAGGAGAACAAATAGGTCAATCTTAGAAGAAATTAACCCCGACTGCTCATTGGAAGGTCAAATAGTAAAGATGAAGCTAAAATACTTTGGACATCAAATGAGAAGGGAGGATTCACTTGAGAAGGCATTGATGTTGGGAAAGGTGGAGGGCAAAAGAGGAAGGGGGAGGCCAAGGATGAGATGGCTAGATGGCATTGTAGACACAATGGGCACAGAGCTGGGAGGGCTGAGGGGGATGGTGGAGGACAGAGGCGCCTGGAGAACAATGGTCCATAGGGTCGCAAAGGGTCGGAACCGACTGTGCGACTGAACAACAACAACCAATGAACAGTCTGAGAGAGATTTGCTTGGAAATCCAAGCTAGCAAGGAAAGTGTGTAAAAAGCAGAATTCAGCAAATTAGCACAACAGCTTAAAGAGAGATTTTATTATCAAACTAGGGAAACGCAGTCTGTTAATACTATGAGGTTTATTTGGAAGGTGGGCTTTTTGCTTTATAAAAATATTACGGAAGGGAGGGAGGGAATGCAGCCTTATACACTAGCGATCCCAGGTCTGTCAGTAAGGAGATGGAGCAAACTGAAAAACAGAATGCAATTTCTTTTTCAAGATGTATGCTGCTGGAAGCCAACACAAATAACAACAATTTTGTTCACATATTGAAGTTTTTTTGTGACCTTGTCTTGATGGGTGACACTTTTCATGCTTCTCCTCTGTAGCAATGCTTTTTGCGCACCCAATAGGTAACAGTCCAAAGCGTTGCTCTGGAAGTAAACAGGCAAGGAATAAGAGAGTACTTCTGGGTGTCATTGAAGCTAAGGGCCACTATAAACATCATCTGGTTCCTGCCAGGAAAATCCTTCCATGTATATTTCCTTGATGTATGTAGCTTTGGATGTGACTAACTGGCAATCTGCTATTGCACAGCTGTAGAAGGAGCTGTAGTAAGCTTGCACACCTTAAACCTCTAAAATAGCCACAATAAATCAGCAAATTAGCTAATGATTGCCTCTGGGTAGTGATACATGGTGAAAAACAAATGAGGAAATGTACTCAAGTATTGCATTTTGCAATTGCTGAAGGGGAAAAATTTCATCTTCATGTTAAAAAAGATAAAAGGATACTATAAACAACTCTGCCCCGATAGCAAAACAATTACAGCTTATTTAACAAATACAAAAAAAACACGTAATAATAAACTGCACTGCCATGTTTTATAGATAGCTCTTGAAATTGACCTTCAATAAAAACTTGCAGATAAGAATGCTTTTGCCTTTTAAAACTACTATTGATTTTATTTATGGGCATTATTTATTTGATATCAGTAGAAAACCATATCTCAAGGGATCATTTCATTCTTCATACCTGCAGTTAGCCGCTGAGTGGGAAAAGCAAGTTCTCCCCAGCAGTAAGTGTACATAGTCTTTGTTGTGTTGTAGCATGAGGCTTCACTATGCCAATGGCAGGCTCTCTCCTGACAAAGACTGCTGGTCCAATGAAATTTCTGTGAACTGTAGATGTACTGGCTCTGGCTCTGCCAAAGCATGGAGCACAGTGACCTTTGCTGATGGAAGGAACTGGTACACATACATCCTATGTTTATGAGCTTGAAGTGGGATAGATCTTCCCAACTTTCTTCCAGCATTCAAGGGAGATGAAATTTTCAGAAATAGTTTGTGAACGTCAGATTTTTGTCAAAGCCAAAAAAGCTTAGGATGGGGTCAGAGTTCTTTATGTGAAGAACATGGATGACTTACTCTCTAACCCAAATAAAAGATTCTAGATTCTTTTGCCAAAATGTTTAAAGTGCCATAAGAAAAGTTATGACCCAGCATGCATGCTATAACTTATTTTAGAGGTCTACACCAGTGATGGTTAACCTTGGCATTCCAGGTGTTCTTGGACTTCAATTCCCAGAAGCTCTGATCAGCAGGAGTGCTGACTTGGGTTTCTGGGAATTGAAGTACAAGAACACCTGGAGTGCCATGGTTGGCCATCCCTGGTCTACACCCTTTACATTAAGTAGAGAGACAGTAAAGATGACAAAAGTTTCTTTTTCCATTTATTTAACTACCGGTACATGTGTATATGAATAATAATAGGCCTATATATGGTAAATCAATACTGTACAAGAATAGTAAAACATAGATCTTGGAAGACATCATAAGAAAAACATTTGTAGCATTAAATCAGCAATTAACTAACAATCAAATTAATTAAAAGTAGGTAAAGGTTTCCCTTGCTCAAAAAACAGTCGTATCCGACTCTAGGGTTCAGTGCTCATCTCTGTTTCAAAGCTGAAGAGCCAGTGCTGTCTGATTCTGCAGACGTTTCCATGGTCATGTGGCAGGCATGACTAGACACCGGACCGCATAGAACGCTGTTACCTTCCCACCGAAGTGGTCCCTATTTATCTACTTGCAATTTCTTGCTTTCGAACTGCTAGGTTGGCAGGAGCCGGGACAAAGACGGGAGCTCATTCCGTCCTGCAGTAATGAATTACTTTGGCATCAGGCCATGATATTACAAGCAGACATAGAAAAGATCACTGCATATTAATGAGCAATGCAAATTTAAACTACAGAAAGCGTTAAAGTTCAGATATATGTATGAAAGGAGACGCAAGGTCTGGAGTCCATTCAAAATATAAACAGGTCATGGTTAAATTTTTGAAGACATAGCTTCAGAAGAGGTAGAACCCTCCAAAAACGACAGTACTGTACATTTTTATTTTGAATCTGAAGAAAATGGTTGAACGTTTACATTGAATTTTGCCTGAGCACACTCTTCATAGGCATTTTGAAATGTAGCTCTAATGTGATGAAAGCAAAAGATAGATGTTAAAAGCGCCAGTGTATGCTGGCAACAGGAAGACAAAGTCTATAGGTAAATTGTCTAGAAATGAAGTGACACTGCCTTGCAAAAAAAGAGAGAGAGAGGGAGAGAGAGAGACTATCAATCTAATGGACCATATTCTAAAAACTGAAAGAGATAGGAGCACTCCAATTGCATTGTTAATTTGTGTTGAGTCCTCTGATGTGTATGAGTTCATTCCTACCTGTATATCAACATGCAGAACAGAGGCTAGTTTAAAGCGTTAGTTTGCACATTTCCCCCTAATTTGCATTAAAAATCCTTTCCATTTCTCTTCACTTCTCTTGAACATGCCTTGACAGCCCCCCCCCCCTCGAAACAAGAAAAAAAGTCATGTCCTATGAGAACAAGACCACATTTAAAATCCGAAGCTTATCTTTTCTTGCCCTATAAGGATACAACAAGCAAGGATTACATTGCTTGGAAAGAAATGTGAGTTCTACATTGAAGAAGGGCATTACATTTTACTGAAAGGTACATGTGACAAAACATACATAGATGTATTATATACTATACACAGAAGAGACTGAGGGCAATGTCCTCTATCCAACATCCAATGAAACTGATGATAACAAATATAATCAGAAAGCTATGAGCATAGGAGCAACAGGAATAAAGAGCAGGAGAATTTTCCCATCTTCAAGACAACTTCACTATATGGTTTCCTCCTCTACTCCCCATTAATTATCTGCTTGGCAGGAATAATAAGACAAGAACCAGTTCCCAATGGGTTTGCAAGGTTTTGTTTCACTTTGAGATTTCAATACTACTTGCTAAATTTCTTATTCCCATTAGGCTGTCTCAACAGTACCATATGCCGCAAAAAGGAATTTCTAAGCCCAACAAGAGTTTTCAACTCCGTCACAAGAGAAAGGACTTCTGTTAAAAGCAAGGTCTCTGTATTTTATGGAAGACGCCTCTGCACAAAACTAATTTTCTTTCTCTTTGAGAAGCAGAGTATGCGCAGGGCCAGCAAATACCAAACGTTCCAATCGATGCAAAGAGAACATCCACATTGGATTTTTAAAGTCCCAGAAATAAAGCAGCAAAACTATTATAGTTTTGTGTAATCTCCAGAAAAACCTCTCTTACAAATGTGAAAACGTTCATGAAAACAGTTAGAAAATACCTTGCCTTCTTGCAGGCAAGGAGAATAAAAAAGTGGTAACTTCTTCTGATGCATGAAAATGAGAAAAGAGTTCTTAACATCCTTCATCTCATTGCTATAACCGTGCTGCCAGTTTTTGTTGTGTCACAATGATCTCATGCAGCCTCTGAGAATTTTTTGTTTGCATCTCCTGCCTAATCCAAGTTAAAGGGCACTGATGAATTTGAGCAAAGGGCTACCATATTTACAGCTTTACTTCTCTACACTGAATAAATTTCCTATGGAGTCCATTTTTTAACATACCTACAATGTATTGAATGTACAGAAGAAAAACTTTTGTTATTTTAAGATTTTAATAAAACACAATGGTGTCATTGTCAACCGAGGTAATGTGTGATACAAGCTAATGGTATCTTGGGAAATATGTGCTGATATGTTGCCAGTAATGAAACCAAATGGCTGTTTTATATTATGCCTTTTCCCCTGCCTACAAGTATAATAGCTACAGTTTTTAACAGTTTTCTTGTAAAATAAGAGTCATAAGTATGGACGCAGGGCAGGTGCCAATGTATCGATGCTCAGAGTTTGGCACTCTTCAGACATCCAAATACCTCAGAAGCTACTGCCATCCGATAAATGCCAATGAAATTCAATAGTAAAATAGTAATGCACATACATGAGTAGACAACATGTACCCCTAGCTCCGTGATGGTGAACCTTGGCACTCCAGATGTTCTTGGGCTTTAATTCCCAGAAGCCCAAGCACCCTGTGAATCTACACAATTGATTTTACTGCTATTCATCCAGCCCATGCTGCCCTCGTCGCTCCTGGAAGCAGAAGTAAAACGTGCCCATATGGGAAATCTTTCTGTTATCATACTGTCACCAATACATTAGTAGAACCAGCCTGGTTTAGACTCTTTGGATTTGTCTAACAGTGGCTTCAGCTATGAATTTAGTGCATTCATAATTATTCATGGGGGGGGGGGTGTTCTGTGCTCACTGTGCATGGAAAGAAACATATGGGATTATATGCATTTTCTAGAATACATACAGGTCTTGGAAATAACTTGTTATTCTAAAAATCCCTTTCTCTAGAAAAGGGAAAAATAGAAGCGAATGAAACCCAGGAAGAGAATAAGACTGAGTGTTAGAAGAAGAGAAAGCCTTCTGTAGGCTGCCCAGATGTTGTGTACTGAATGTAGTGTGTTGAATGTATTTATAACCACACGAATGGTTACAGGTAACACTGTAACCTTCTGTATGAGGACGCGAGCTAGTGGCCACCGGGGGCAATAGCGAGCGCCCAGCTCACATGGTTCACATTACTCAAATGCCTTCAGCCGCGCGGGAAAGATTCCCGCGCTCACCTCACCTGGACAAGAAAGGCGTGACCAAGGATGATGTCACTTGGACAGCAGCCAATGCCTGTCGAAGAGCCAGATTCAATTAGATAGCCACCGTATAAAAAGAGCTGTTTGTCCGCCATTACCACATGTTCGTACTGTACTCTATGCAATAAAGATGTGTTAGGCTAGCTTACTGCCGTTTCCATTGTCTTGATTCCCAAACACTAAATTGGCGACGAAGGTGGGATCATGGATTCCCACGGGGACAAGACAATATCACAGAAGCCAGTTTTCGACGTGACCCATCCCGAGCGATAGGACTGGTTTGAAATGCATTTCAAGAGTACGGTGGCGTATGCGGGCATCACCGACGCTGGGAAGAAGAAGGGTCTTCTCATCACGATGCTCGGGTTCCACGCCGTGCAAGCACTGATGGATCTGGTGGCACCACGAGAGGTGGACCAGGTTTCGGTGACAGAAATTCTGGGGGTTCTGCGGAATCATTTCAAGCCCAAGGTATCCTTCTTCTCTGCCAGGGCCATTTTCGCGAGGAGGGACCAAAAGCCGGGTGAGTCAATATCCGAGTATGCAGCGGCCCTCCACGTTTTGGCGACCCCATGCGAATGGCGGGAAATTCTAGACGTGGCCCTAAGGGACAGGATGCTCTGCGGGATGAGAGACGGGGAAACCCAGAGGAAACTCATGAACCGAGGCCACGACCTCACTTTTAAAGAGGTACTACAAGAGGCTCTAGCAGCTGAATCCACGTGGGCCGGGTACAAGCTTCTCAAGGCAAAGCCCCCACCAGTCGAGGCAGCTGCATCCGCCGTCCAGGCGGCCTGGAGGGCGACCCCTGCCCCACGCTCGCCCACATCCTCAGAGGCTTCTGCCACCCCAGACTCCAGCGAAGATGAGGGGGTCCGGAAGGTCAGGAAAGGGCTGAGCGAGAGGAAGGGGAATGGGGGGCGGCGCTGCGATGGGTGCGGAGCGTCCCACGAGAGGAGCAAATGTCCATTCCGGAAAGCTGAGTGCCACAACTGTGGGCGGAAGGGCCACATCGCCAGGGTCTGCAAGCAACGCCGGGAAGAGAGTAAGCGCGCCTCGAGCAGGCGTCGGCAGAGTCGGCGATGGCGGCGGCGACCCAGAGGGGAACCATGTGTGCCTGCGAGTGCACGCGGAAGACGACGTGGCCGTCCACAGCGTGCCTCTAGGGCAACCACGTTTTTATGCTGAGGTACTGTTGCAAGGGGTCCCTGTTAAGATGGAGATAGACTCGGGGTCTGTTTACTCCCTCATTTCCCATAAGGAATTTTTGCGGATTCCCCCCAAGGAGCGACCCAAACTCAAGGAGATGGGGGCGAACTTAAAAGATGTGCAGGGAAATGCGATTCCAGTATTGGGGATTGGGGACTTTGAGACACGGTACAAGGGACTCCGAAGGAAACTCCCCCTGGTAGTTCTAAAAAATGGGGGGTGTAATCTCTTGGGGACACAATGGTCCAAACCCCTGGACATCTTCATAGGCGGCGTCCATGCCATTGGGGGGAATGAGATTCAGGCAGTGTGCGACGCACACGCAGAGGTATTCAAGAAGGGACTCGGGAAGTACAAGGGGCCCCCAGTTTCCTTCGACCTGGACCCGGAGGTCCGCCCAATGAGACTAAAACCACGTCGGGTTCCATTCGCCCTCAAGGACAAAATTGAGGCGGAACTGGACAAATTAGTGGGGCAAGGGATTTTAGTGCCGGTGGACTCTGCAGAGTGGGAGACTCCTATTGTTACAGTATTGAAAGCAAATGGGGAAGTGCGGATTTGCGCTGACTACAAGTGTACAATTAACAAGGCGATCCGCCCTAATGCCTATCCGGTGCTGGTAGTTAGCCATCTACTGGCCACTTTACATGGGGGAAAAGTTTTTGCTAAACTAGATCTGGCGCAGGCGTACCAGCAGCTTCCAGTAACCCCAGCCACAGCTGCTGCACAGACCATTGTAACTCACAAGGGGGCATTCAAGGTGACGCGCCTACAGTTTGGCGTGAACTCGGCGCCGGGGTTGTTTCAGTCTCTTGTGGAACGTTTGTTAAAGAAATTACCGGGGGTCTTGCCATTTTTCGATGACATTTTGATATCTGGGGAGAGCGAAGCAGAACTGGCCCAGAGACTAGATAAGGTCCTCACAGCCTTCGAATCCGCGGGTTTGAGGTTGCGGAGGGACAAATGTGTGTTTCTGGCCAGGGAGGTGGAGTTTCTGGGGTTCCGCATAACTTCTGAGGGGGTGAAACCCGCTGAGTCCAAAGTCTCAGCCATTCGAAACGCTCCTCGCCCCACCGCGAAACCGGAGCTGCAGTCTTTCCTGGGGCTGCTGAATTTTTACCATTCCTTCCTGCCCAGGAAAGCGACGATTGCAGAGCCCCTGCATGGGCTGCTGAAGAAGGATGCGGTTTGGCGGTGGGGGGAGAAGCAGGAGCGGGCTTTCAGGGAACTCAAGCAACTCCTCTCCTCGGAGGCTATTCTAACCCATTTCGACCCAAAGAAGCCGGTAGTCTTGGTCTGCAACGCCTCGCCAGTGGGGGTGGGGGCGGTCCTGTGCCACGTGTTAGAGGGGGGGAGAAGCCCCAGTTGCATTCTACTCGAGATTATTGTCCAAGGCAGAACGAAATTACGCCCAAACAGATAGGGAGGCTCTTGCCATTGTTGCGGACACAAAGAAGTTCCATGATTTTCTGTATGGTCGCCCATTCACCATTGTCACCGATCACAAGCCGCTGTTGGGTATCTTCACCTCAGACAAGCCCACTCCACAGATCCTCTCCCCCAGGATGCTTAGGTGGGCGATTTTTCTGAATGCATACAGGGGGGCGTTAGAGTACCGTCCCGGGAAAGAGATAAGCCACGCGGACGCCCTCTCAAGGTCTCCTCTTCCCCACCTGGGGGACCCAAAGTGTGAGGTAGAACAGGATAGCCAAGTCCTCCTCATTGAAGCCCTAGATGCACCCCCCATTTTGCCCAAGGAAATTGCTGCCGAAACGGCCAAGGATAAAACGTTAGCCCTTGTGAGATCCTGGGTACAGAAGGGGTGGCCCGCAGCTCCCCCCGCAGATGAGTTTGCGGCATTTTTCAGGAAGAGGGTTGAGTTGTCCGCAGAAAGGGGGTGTCTGTTGTGGGGGGAGAGGGTGGTGGTCCCACAGGCATTAAGAGCAAGGGTGCTACGGCTTTTACATGTCAGCCACCCAGGGATTGTGCGCTCTAAGGCGCTGGCCAGAAGCTACTTCTGGTGGCCTCAGCTAGACGCAGACATTGAACACATGGTGAACACCTGCGAAAGTTGCCAGGGCTCTCGGCCTGAGGAGTCCCGCCTTCCACACAGAGAATGGGACACAGCTAGGGGACCGTGGTCCCGCCTCCACATAGACTTCGCAGGGCCATTCATTCAGGGGTTCATTTTTTCTACTTGTAGTGGACGCATACTCCAAGTGGTTGGAGGTAATTCCAATGCGCAACACCTCATCAGCGGGGACTATAAAACAGCTGTGCAAACTGATATGCACGTTCGGGATACCTGACGTCATAATTAGTGACAATGCGAGTTGTTTCACGTCAGCCAAGTTCCAGGCATTCTTAGAGTCCAACGCCATTCGGCACATTACCTCAGCCCCATTTCACCCTGCAACAAATGGCCAGGCGGAACGTCTGGTGCGCACAATGAAGGAAGGGCTGCGGCGCATGGGTCCCGGGGATCTGGACCGGCAGCTCTGCCAGTTTCTGTTGGCATATTGAGTGACGCCATTGGCGTCGGGATACTCTCCCGTGGAACTCCTCATGAAGAGGAAGTTACACTCATTATTAACTAGATTGGATCCCACCCGGGTCGAGGATAGAGGAAGAAATATTGAGCACAGCCCCACCAAAAATTTCCAGATAGGAGAGCCTGTTCATTGCAGAAACTACGCCACCACTGGGCCAGCATGGGTGCCGGGGGTAGTCATTAATCAAACAGGACCAGTCTCATTCTGTGTCGAGACCAACACGGGTCTCCTCTGGAGAAGGCACGCTGACCAACTTAGGCACCGAGTGATTGGGGGGCCGGACAGAGAGGATCAGCAGCAACGCTCAGCGTTAGGGTTCTCCTCCACCCGTTTAGACCAAGGGGGAGAAAACGTAGGGCAACAGTCCCAAACAGGGGGGGGGGGAAGCTTAGGGTCAAACTCATATCCTTTTCATATGCCAGCTCTATCCAGTCCCTTGAAAGAGAGGAACGAGTTTGCCCCTGTAGTTCTACCCAGCCCCTCGAAGGAGGGAAATGAGTTTGCCACTGTTGCCCCTGAATTAGATTTTGAGTTATCAAACCGGGGGGTTTTTTCGGAGTGTTCCCCCACCCGTCCAAGCGAAGAGCGGGGTTTTTCTTTAGCCCCTAGTGCCCCCGGTTTGTCCACATCCACGTCGGGAACCCTTCCTCCCCCTTCTCCTGGCCATCCCAAGGCGGCAAGCCCGCGGCGAGTCACTAACGAGTCATCCTCTCCAATTGCAGGACAAGAACCAGGAGGACACAGACGAGGGGGCATGGCCGAGTCAAGCATAACGGCCGCACGGCCAAAACGCACATGCAGGAAACCAGTTTGGTTAAGGGACTTTGTCCCATCTTAGGGGGGAGGGATGTTGTGTACTGAATGTAGTGTGTTGAATGTATTTGTAACCACACGAATGGGTACAGGTAACACTGTAACCTTCTGTATGAGGACGCGAGCTAGTGGCCACCGGGGGCAATAGCGAGCGCCCAGCTCACATGGTTCACATTACTCAAATGCCTTCAGCCGCGCGGGAAAGATTCCCGCGCTCACCTCACCTGGACAAGAAAGGCGTGACCAAGGATGACGTCACTTGGACAGCAGCCAATGCCTGTCGAAGAGCCAGATTCAATTAGATAGCCACCGTATAAAAAGAGCTGTTTGTCCGCCATTACCACATGTTCGTACTGTACTCTATGCAATAAAGATGTGTTAGGCTAGCTTACTGCCGTTTCCATTGTCTTGATTCCCAAACACTAAACCAAATTAAACAGAAATCTTGTCTCTGAGCTATTGCCATTTGCAAGCTAACCATGCAGTTTTCTCAGGGTGATAGGGAAGGAGTTTATAGGTTTCTGCATTTTTGCTTTAGTGTGTGCACTCTCTTTCCCTCCTGTCTTTGTCTCTCTTCTTTTCATGTCCTGAATGGTACTTGTAATGAATCAAAATGGAGCCTTTGCTTTTAGTGAGTTTAAAGTGGTTATTGTGTTCTTTGCTTCCTGAGAAGGGTGAAGAAAGTCTGAGGAAGTGGCCTTCAAATCCAGGTGAAGATTTGTTTCCCTTGAAAATAGTCATAACAAGCTGAAACTGTGAGAACGGAAGTAGGAATGATGAGCATTGAATGTTGTGTCCCACTGAGTGACAGAGAGAAAAGGAGGGACGAACGATGGAAGATGGGTTTTGGTTATTTTAGAAGTGGAGGAAGAAACACCATTATTATTAAGTGTCACATTTGCTTATATGGAGAAAAAAGGAGTGTGCTTATACTTGCTTTTGATTAAACAGTAGAAAGATGAGATCTAATGTGTTAGCTGGATAGATCAGGAAAAAAATATAGGTAGACCTTTCTTGTTTTTCCAGGGAAGGGGGAAACGTAAAACTGTTCCTTTTCTATTTTTGTACCTGATCCAGAACTTTGAACTATTTTCCCTTCAAATAAAACCTGATTGTAACAGAAGACGTTGTATCTTTTATATAGAGTATAAGCTGGTGGGAGATTTCCAGTTCCATTATTTCATTATTGGCAACACTAGATATTGCTGCCTAATTTACATTGCCTAACTGATATGGCTGGTTTGTAAGCATAAACAGTCAGTGATTGAAATTTATCATAGATTTCTCTAGCCTGGAGCAGAACCACATGTACTATGAAGCAGCAAAAAGAATTATGCTGGCTTCCAGAATGGGTGCAGGTCTCTGTCAGGTGGAACAAGTCCTATGATAATGGGATAATGCGGGTGTGTATGCTTGTGTAACTTGACATTACACAAGTGGTAACTATAATTCCACCAATATGGAAGTATGGTTCATGAAGCACTTTCACAGTTGTAGTTGACTCCAACAGGAGTCATTGTTTGATCATATACCTGTGAAACTTTGATATACTATGACATACAAGATTCTGGTCATTCTGTGAAAGTAGTTGTAGGCGTTCTCCTTAGCTATCATTATCTTCTTACCAAGCTTGAGGTTTGCAAGGTAGCAAGAATTAACTTTATGCTTCAAGGAAAGGGAATGTCTCAGCCCAGCTGCCTATGCTTGGTGTTCTTCGAACTGTGAAAGCCCAGACTATTTATTGACAGATTTGATGTGTGTGTCTTTTCAAACTGTGATCCAAAGCAGCTTAAAGGTAAAGGTCACCCTTGCTTGAAAGCCAGTCGTATCCGACTCTAGGGTTCAGTGCTTACAGAATAACAAATAAAAACACAATTTCTGAAGATACTCTATACATTTCATTTCAATTTCAATTTGATTTCAATTTTAATTTATACCCCGCCCTACTCAGCGCAGGGCCGGCTTAGGGCGGCATTACAACATTTTAAAGATACAATATACAATTTAAAAAGAAAAAATATAATAAACAATCTATATATCAAAACACAGCATCACATGTACAATAAAAGTATACGATACAGTTCCAAAGTGCAGGTTACAATATAGCAAAATACAATATACAGATGAGCTCAACTTCCCCGTGGCACATGCCAGACTGGGGAAGGAGCTGGACAAGGCCGTGGTGACAGATTTTAAAGTCCATGCCACCAGGAGCCCAGGTGAGCTCGACTAAATGAATTGTCATATTAAAACAGAATGTAATTAAAAACAACTCAGTTACAAACAACAATTTTAACTAGATAATAGTAAATGTAACACATCTTTTAGAACCCTGTCCTTGGCATTCTGTCTGTTGCCAAAGACCTGACATAACAGGAAAGTCCTTGTGTGGCAGCCAGAAGAGATCAAGAAGGATGTCAACTTAGCCTCAAGTATCAGGGAGTTCCAGAGTCTGGAAGTGGTTATCAACAAGACCTCCTCCTGCATCCTCATCAGGATGCCTCTAAAAGTAGAAACATGGACAGAAGGTTTGTTCTTGCAAATCTCAATACCCAGGCAAGTCTTAAGACCATTTCACTGGAAGGAATGTAGATCATACTTGGCTACAATCCTACAAACCTCACAAGAGATTTTTGCAAGCATATCCACTCTTTCTCAAACACTGAGCTATTCATCGACAATTTGCATGAAATATTTTCAGTATAGAACTGTCAAAATTTCAAAAAAAGATTTTTATTTAAAGAGCAGACTTTCTATATGCATTTTCACTGATGAAGGTTGATTGTATGCAGTGTGCAAAGATACTAATTATAATAATGGTTCTTGAGACATGTGACTTCATTCTCTGCTATAAATACAAATTAGCTGAACCTCTATTTTTAGCAAAACTAAGAAAATGCATTTCCCAGTTTGATTTTCCTCTGTGAATAATAGGATGTAGTGCTAACCTGTTTGATAATCCCTTATGCTGAGAGTGGAAATAGACAACTAATATTTAATTCCTTTCTGACGTCTACATTTATAAACCAAATCCAGCCACCTTTCCAGCTATACAGAAGCCACAAATCACAACTCGCATGTTTATATCTATTTTGTGAATATAGTTTGCTGTGGGTTTTGAAATTGTGGTTGAGCTCTTATATTTGCCATGTGAACATTTCACACTAAACTGCATATTGTAATCGACCAGAGATTGTCTGCAATTGCCTCACTGATTACTCATATCTAAGCTTTTCAACCCATGTAGACATGTTAACCATGTTACCTGACTACCTAAAATGTGCTGCTCTACACAGACCACATACTCTGAACAACGTTACAGTCCTTATTAGGGACCATCTAAACTGAACATCAGTAATTCAGATGCATTCATAAACAGGAAGCATTTATGGGATTATCTGATGACATTTGGCTCTGTCAAGCATGGTATTTTCTTGCATTTGGAATGTAAGAACAGGCAGTGCATATATAAATGGATAATAAAAACAATGCTGGTCCCTGCACTCTGGAATTGCTAATCTAGCCCATCCATCCTAAAGCCATTATCTGGAATTAAGTTCCATCAGAGTTGATAGCATGGCTTGAATTTGCATTCCACATTTAGCAGTAATCACAGCCCTTAAGAGCAGAATATTTCACATACTGTATATACTGTGGTTTGTTTCCATTTAAAGTTACATCTGTTCACCATCTATCTATTCAGAAAAATTAAACACTAGTAGTCCAGGGAGAAAATTTTGATACATTAAATTAATCATCGTCAGTAAAGTAGCAATTGTGCATTCGTAGTTGTCATTGTCAGCTGCAACTCATATCCGAGAATGCATTTTTTCCCTGAAGCAGGGAAAAATGCCATTGGTGTGAATTTGTTTAAGGTTTGCTTGCCCAGCTTGCCATGAAGTGACCCACACACGATCATGGAACTATCTCCTGCGGCATACCTGTATATGAAATGAGACATGCAGGATTTAACACCGGGACTGCAATGGACTGCCACAGCCTTGAGGATATTATCAAGGTGTGCCTTCACAACCAGTTCATCTGGCATGACCTCTTCCACCTCCATGACCATTGAGAATCAGAGTTCCTCCTCCACTCATTTTGCCATTGGGCCCAATATGATGGTTTCCAGTGGTATTTCCTCTACTGAGGGGACCATCACTCCACCGCACCTAAAGGGGCTCATTCGCCCATAGCCGTTGGCCCCTTTAGGGACTCAGGTAATTTACCACCACCCAACACTTGGTGTTGAGTTTTTGGCTCTACTGTCTACTTCATTACTGTAGTGGGATGTCCGGCCAGACATCTCATTGATAGAACTTGTAAGGGGAAAGGATTCATCTATTCTTTTGCAATCAGTCTATCAGATTAATATAAAGTTAAATAAATTTAAAAATAAAGTTGCACCAATCTATGATCTCATGTCAGACAATTTTTATGATGAAAGCAACAAAAACTGGTGGCAACAGGAAAAGAATAGTGACCTGCTCATGTGTTAGGGAAGTCTGTTGTTTAAACATGCAAGGTGGGGTATATCCTAGTTCTCCCAGCTTCTTGTGTTGCTCACATGAAAGTGATGTGTCTGAATATGAGAACCCCTAAAATGTATGGATGTTCTCCATGTTGCATTCAAGATTCTGGAGCACCCAGACAGTCATGTTGTGTAGAAGAACCTTTCTTTTTCAGATACATTATTTTGTATTAGGGAAACGGTGATAGTAGGAATGAACCTAACATAGTTTCAACACACTTACCCAGCACTTGAATACAGCTGAAGTAGAATTATTTTAAAAATGTTTATTTATTATTCTAATTATTTTAATTAGAAAAATAAGCATTAATAATTGGACATCTCAGATCAAACACTGCTTCTGTTTTGCCTTCTTTGACTGATAAGATTAAAGTAACTGTACCTCCCTAACTACGATAATTTGCAATGAAGCAAGTACTGTATACATATTCACATGCCTGACATGCAAAACAGGAATGTGAAAATGTGCAAAGGTTTCCCTGTGTATGTAATGGTCTATCTGTATGGAAGCAGCTTATTGACTGTCCCTTTTGCTCTTCATTATGCCTTAATGCATCACTGGACAATTCACTTTTAGCATTACAGGTAGATTGGAAGAGAAGTGCTTCAAGCAAGGAGGTGAGGCAGGGAAGCAGAATTTTTCACTTCCCTCATTTTTTCTTTCTTCTGTACAATAAATTATATAATATCTCCTTTGCGTATTCTAAATAAGAATAGAAATCATATATTTGATGATTATAGCTGCTCTTCCATATTCATTTTAGTCTGTACAAGGTAATAAAAACTAGCATAAGGCGAAGGATGTTACATTGTCTTGTTAAAACTCAATGTTTCTCAACATGGGAAAAAGTTCTCTTTGGAGAACAAATCAGCGAGAGTTGCTTTAAGTTAAGAGTCTTTGTCTGTTTGGTCATTTATCCAGATAAAATAATATTGCTTTGGGGAGAAGAGCATTTCTGTTTAGCAGAAATGATTGAACATTTTCCATTCTTGTGGCTAAAATGGTTCTGAGGTAGTACATGCCAAAGAAGGGTCACAGAGGTTCAATGAAACACACCATTCTCTTTCATTAGGTATTTAAAAGGATGGAACTAATAATTGCATAGTCATAGGGAGGCAAAATCGATAGAAGGAGCTATTTGAAACAAAACTGAATAACTGGCTATCTTGGTTTGGTATTTTAATCCTGACAATCTTTTTACCGCAAGATAGCAAAAAATTGGTTTGGTCAGTTTTCGATTGTTGTTTTTTTTTAATTTGAGAAACTGGATTTAGTGCATTTCTGTTAAAATTCATTATTAGGAATGCAACACGTGTTGCCTTCTTGCAGGAATTGGCATGTATAGTAGAATAGGGTGTGTGTGTCTTTTTTAATAATTCTGTTTTGTTTGGTCTGTGTGAACCTGTGTCTGTGTCTCTACTTCATCTGGCACCATTGTTAGGTTTCCCTGTTGCCACTTCCTGACTATGTCACTTTGAGATAGCAGGAACTTAGCAAAGGGATTTATACCTATAGCCCTAGTGGCTAACCTTGGCACTCCAGGTGTTCTTGGACTTCAGTTGCCAGAAGCCCACGTCTGCACTCCTGCTGATCAGGGCTTCTGGGAATGGAAGTTCCGTAATAGCTGGAGTGCCAAGGTTAGCTATCACTGACTTACAGGCTGCTTTCCACACTAGCAAATGTTGCCACCTGTGTGTCTGAGGCTTCTCCGGTGACACAGCTTTTAAAAATGCAATCAGAATGGTGTGTGTGTATGCCAATGACCTTCACATTGGCTCATGTCCTGTTGCTTAGCATAAATAAATTATAACTGCAGTTGCAGAGGGGAAGGGTGGGTGGAGAGAGAGGACTCTGGCCACCGCCCTGTGAGACCTCCAGCCCTTTTCCACCTGGCCTCGCAAGACCTCTGGCAGCTGTGGCAGCAGCGACACCTCCATCTCCGCCCAAGCTGTAGCCAGGTCGGCATTGGATGTGGCTGGCCTGTCGTCGGTTGTGCCATGGCAGAGTAGGACCTTCGGAGCTGCAGAATAGGGGCTTGGCCACACGGGCCGGAGGCAGGGGCCCTGGCGTGGCGGAGTCTTGTGCCCCCTTTGCTCCCTGGCACTGTGAACTTGGCCACTTTGAGCACGGGGCCAGATATGGCCCCCCACCCAGCCTAGACTTTGAACTCTGAGGCCTGGACTCTTGCTGTCAAATTCTTGTTTTGGGATGTTTTGACTTAGGTGACTTTTATTATTGTATGCTAATTGTATTCTGCTAATTGTATCTTGTTCTCTAGTGTATGCTAATTTATCTTGTTTCATATTGTATTGGATGTGATATTGTTGTTAGCCGCCCTGAGTTGCATCTGCAAGTGGGCAGCATACAAGCCCAAATTAACCATAACAACAACAACAATAATAATAATGACAATAACAGTGACAGTGACAATGACCATAAGTAATCAACAAATTCCCTATTATTCTGTGGGCCTACTCTCATGGGGTTTACTACATAGAAAAACAAGATTTTGGTGATTGAATGAAATGAACCTTTCCTTCAAATCCTCTTAGCATTAGCCCACTTCCTCAGCAGAGTAGTGCTCCCTCCATATGGTATGTGGCTTTTCCTGATAAACAAATTGCACGGTAAGGAACTATGAGATAGCAGCTCCCTTCACGACAGAGTAAGCACAAAAGAGCTAAAGGAGACACACTAAGATGCAACATCCTCTTCATTTTGATTTTACTGTAGAGTTCTCACACTGGTGTGAGAATAGAGTGATGTGTTGTTGTTTTTTTAATAACAGCCTGTCATGACAGCAAATAGCAATTGTAATTACACTTAGCATTAACATTTAGAGCACTCTTTTGGACAATTCACAAGCTGATTTGATCCATCCCTGTCATGAAGCAGCAATGTACTCCAAGAGTCCTAATGGAGCGGTTATAAGATAAAAAAGCTGGAAAGGGTCAACAGACCAACCAGATAGTTGTGATATCAATGGCAATGGTACTGGTGACCCTCAGCCAATTAGAACTTCCTTTGTAATCTATCTCTCCCTTGAATGCTGCCCATGAGAAACAGTTGATTCTGGGACCACAGGAATTAAATGACATTATGCTTTGAGTAGAATCAGATTCCAGAGTGATGTAGTTGCATTAAGGATTATGAATCTGTTTGGCTGTGATTAGCCTTCAGAATGCCTACATTTATTATTTTTATTTCTCACACCATTTTGTAATTTATAATTGGTGCCTAGAGACAAATCTCTGTGATCTTTCTTCTTTGGAGTACCTTGCTGAATCTGGTCCATTCTCCAGACCAAAACAAACAACCCCTTTAAAATGGACAAGTGAGGTCTCTTATTTATTTCATTTTAAATAGTAGCTATAATGGAAAGTGACAATTTGAAATCACAGGGATTTCTCCAGCAGGAATAACTACCGTATGTGCAAACTGTGGTAGCTCTCAATAAAATGATCCGCACGAAGCAGACACTTCCTGTAAATGGACCTTTCACCCTTCCTATAACTGTAACAATCACAGAAACACTTTAGAGAAAATTCTGAGACTTGAGGCAGGCAGATTTAGATTCTAGTTCAAGTGGCTATGCAACTTTTTGATAGCTAGACAGGTTTTTCCTCCTTTGCACTTTAAGCACTTTGTAACACACAACATCATCTTCTCAAGTGCTGACTATCCCTCAATAGTAAGAACTTGGTTTCTTCCAGCCTCATTTCAAGAACATGGGCACAGTGGATAGTATACAGTAAAAGCCTGACTTACAAATGCCTCGAGTTACATAAAATTCGACTTACGTAATGATTTTATGCTAAAACTATGTCCTGATTTACACAATTTCCTATGGGTTTGCTTCGAGTTACATAAAAATTCATTGCCTTATGGGTTTGCTTCGATTTACATAAAAATTTCATTTTTCCTATGGGTTTGCATCAAGTTATGTAAAACAATAATTTTTCTATGGGTTTGCTTCGAGTTACAAAAAAATAATTTAAACAAAAGCCTACAAAACAGACTTTTTTGTAATTAGGGGTTTTACTGTACAGTAAAACCTTGCATAAAGAGTGCCTCACTTAGAGACTAACTCGCTTAAAGAGCAGAATTTTCTCTGAATGGTCGCCTCGCTTAACAACTAAAACCAACCAAAAACTCACTTAACAATTAAATTGGGGTTCACAATCTCCCCTGCCAGAAGTCACAATTGGTCACTTACAATTAGGGTTGCCATATGTCCCATTTTCCCAGGATTTTCCCGGATTCAAGCTAATTGTGCCGGCCAGTTCAAGAAAAACAAAAACACCACCATCCCAAGGTGTTGTTTTTTTTTTTTTGCAAAGAGTTAGTTCATTGCCTCCCTGAATTCTTTCAATTATCCCGCTTACAAGTGGTGAAGGCAAAACAGCACCCTGAGAAGCCCATTGGACAGGGGTAGATGCTTGCAAGTGGGATAATTGAAAGAAAGGCAGGGAGGCAGTGAATTAACTCTTTGCAAAAAAATCCCTTGGCTCACTTTGAGCAATGGTGTAGGCAAGAGGCATGCTGGAGCACCAGCCCGAAGAGCTCCAGCTCACGGAGCCACTGAAAAAAAAAGGGGGGAAAGATGGAAGCTGCCCACCCCAAGTGGGAATTCTGTGGAGTCTTAGAGCCATGGCCTCCTCAACAGCCCCATCTGATGAATGCACAGTTTGAAGAATG
Organism: Bradypodion pumilum; assembly: GCA_035047305.1. Lineage (NCBI taxonomy): Eukaryota > Metazoa > Chordata > Lepidosauria > Squamata > Chamaeleonidae > Bradypodion > Bradypodion pumilum. The sequence continues at coordinate 171,748,101 of JAWDJD010000001.1, read as the reverse complement.
CAATGGTGTCATGTGGCTGTCCCGGTTTGGTGGGAAAGAATTATGGCAACCCTACTTACAATTGCGTTTTGCTTCAAGAGCAAACTCACTTAAAGAGCAATCCCGTGGAACACATTACGCTCTTTAAGCGAGGTACCACTGTATATTCAGGGAAGTCATGTTTTCTTGTACTTTTGCGGCAATGAAAGATTTCCTGCGTGCCCACGAAGCCTGTCTAAATTACGGTATAATAAAAATTAATATGTTGGGAGAAGGCTTCAGTATTTAATTGCTGAAATCTGTTCTGTGCTCAGGGAGTTTTCTCTGCAGTGGAGTGTTCAGACCTTTGTTAGTCTGTCTTTTGAAGTGGCTCAATCCAAGAAAATCTTTGCTAGTTTATTCTAACAGCAGCATGCACTTGGCCCTGTCTTTTAAATTAGTGACTGATGAGAAAGAAGCAACATGGGGAAAGCTATATTTTCCCCATTCTGGAGGGAATAAAATCCATAGGTTGATATAGCTGTAAGGAATGGGTTTTGTAGTTACACAATGAAAGTAGACAGATGGAAATTTCAGAACTGATTAGCAAGTTCCCCTTTTTCCTCTCAGCTCAATAGTCCAGCTAATTATCACTCAGACAAGAAGTAAGGTAAAAAGAAATAATGTTTACTCACAGTAGACAGGAAACTTGACAGGAAAGGCATCAGCTTACTGGTAGAAGGGAAAAGATTAAACAAATTAAAGAATAAAAATGGTTTGTTTTCTTAGCCACGTTACTCCAGTCTGATGGGATATGGAGTACCCAGGTTCATGCTCCAGTGAGGAAAAAACAAATCCCACCAGCTGTCACAAATTTAGAGTTTTATTGAAAATGTGAAGATGTACAGCTAGGGATCTACCCATTAAGAGTAAGGGATGAGTGACTTTACAGGTTCAAAGAACATGGTTTTATAACCGTGGAAAAACAGGAAAGAGACATGTCAAATGAGTTACAGTTCTATTAATAATAATAATTTCATGTCAGAGATTACTCTGGGTTGAAAGGATTTTTAGGGGATGCCTGAATGAGGCTCCTTTCATGTCCTCAAGTGCAGCTCTCGAGTATTGAAACCCGACCTTCAGGTCTCCAGCTCAGTGACTTAACCATTAAGCCACCGGGAGAGCAGCAATTAACAAAGTGGCAGATTTTGTGGTCTGACATTTAACTTTTTTCAACTATCTGAAGTTAGATCTCTTGCACCTACTAAGCAAAACAAATTACACTTTCTTGCTGTTTGATGTTTTTGCAGATTTTTTCAATTTTTAAGCCCTTCTAAATTTCCTGTCCCTCAGTCGAGGCTTGGTTTCACCCACGTTAGATTGGTTAGAAGGGGTCATTTTCTGTCAAATGGCTAACCGGATTAGCTACAACTGCATGTTACATTATATCATATGTCTCATATGTCTAACATTATGATATTCTGGATATTCTACCAGGGTTGATTTGAAAATGTGGGTTATTTTGAATATGTTTCAGACAGGAAGCACATTTTTCAACCTATAGTATGTATGTCAAAATTGCTCATCCAAACTCCAGTGATGTACTTACTGTTCGTTTCATTATTATCTATGTGGTCTAACAGCACCGCATGATTAATGACAGAGGGGTATGTGTTTTAATTTAGTTTAATTCTTGTTGGATTAATGTACAATAAACACCGAATGACCTTCCATGATGCAATTCATTGTCATCTTGATTGATATGAGGAAATATTAGGGTTTGAAATATGTGTGTGGGTTCTAAGTGCTTTTAAGATAAAAGGTATAAGATGGCCATGTATTATTTTCTCTGTAAGGTTATTTCACTATGCATAGATAAAGTGTTATCTTCAAAAGTATGGCTATTTCAGTCCTAGAAGTTAATCAGTATCAATAGCCTTCAGAAGTCTCTCAGACAAGATGTACATGTAAAGCAGAAGTTATCACTTGAGCTAGCAAGCAATACTAACACATTGTCATATCTTTCTCTAAAATATATTACTCATTTTGATGTCAAATTACATACAAATTGTAATTTCATAGACCAAGAAAGGTGTCTAATCCTAGCAAACTTCCTTCTTATTTTGTTACAATGAAGACTAGAAAACCCAAAGCAATTGCAGCTGCTAAAAGAATATTTTATTCAGGTAAAATAGCAAGGATATCTAATGATTAACTATTTAAAGTGGTGCAAGAATTTACCTCTACTAGTTCAACTATAAAATCAAGCAGTGTAAGGCCAATTGAAGACTATCATCTTTTGATAATAATAATTTTGTGTCAGAAATTATTCTGGGCTGAAAGGATTTTTGTGGAAGAAACTCCACTCAGGGAATGCCCAAATGAGGCTCCTTTCATGTCCCCAAGAACTGGGACCGAGACAGGTGCTCAATCTGTCATGCAGTACCCAAGTCTCGAACTCAGGGCCACCATCAGAAATTTCTGGGCCCCGTACTGAGCAATCCTATTGGGCCACACACACGTGCACACACACACACACACACACACACAAATTTCTCTCACCTCGCATTGGGGTGGTGGCGGTGGGTGGAATACACAATTTCCCAAAAGAAATCGATGGGCAGTGGTATCCAATTTTAGAGTTCAGTGCTCATCTCTGATTACAACCAAAGAGCCAGTGGCCTTGATCCACAAAAGCTCACATTAAAATACAGCAGTTAGTCTTTAAGCCTTGCTTGAAAGCCAGTTGTATCCAACTTTAGAGTTCAGTGCTCATCTCTGCCTTCCACCTCTCAGTCAGTGTCTTAGCCACTTGAACCACTGCAGTTCTTATGACCACAGTTTTGCGCAACCAGGGCTCAGAAAGAAAGGAAGGATGGAAGGAAGGAAGGAAGGATGGAAGAAAGGAAGGAAGGATGGATGGATGGATGGATGGAAGGAAGGAAGGATGGAAGAAAGAAAGGAAAGAAGGAAGGAAGAGTGGATTAGTGAAGATAGATAGATAGACAGACAGATAAACAGAAGGACGGACCCACCTGGGGGGAGGGGCAGGCCAAAGAACAGCAGCGGCCCACCTTAACTGCCGGGAGGGGTGGGGTGGGGGCCCGACCACCCACCCCGGCTCTGTTTCCTGCCCCGCACCACCCGTGGGCATACAGTCATCCCAATGACACCAGGCCTACCTGGCAATCGTGGGGCATGTTTTGCCCGGTCCAGGTGGTGGTGACGGCAGTGGGTGGTGGGTCCATAGTTGGCGGCACGGTGGCCAAAATTTGCAGCACCTCCGCCAAAGTGTCGAGCAGCATTTGTCGGGGCCGGTGCTCCCCATGGCTTTGTCGGCGGTAGGGTGGGAAGCGGATGTCCGGTGTCGGCACCAGCTTGGGAAGTCATGCTCCCCATGGCTTGCTGCTGCTCAGTGGTGGTGGCTGGAGGCCCTGGAGTGCATGGTGCCTTTGAAGGCATGCGCCTCATGGCTTTCTGCTGCTGCATTCAGCCCCGGGGCTTGGCCCCAGGGCCTGACCCTCCTCATGGGCTGAAGGCAAGCCTTGACCCCAGATATCCAGGTCGAGACAGGGGGCCCTCTGGCAGGGCATGTGCAGTGACGCTGCGTGCCACAATTAAAAAAAAGTAAAAAAAATGTTTTAAAAGGTTTTTTAAAATGTTTTTAAAAATGGGCTGCCCACCGCTGGGGCCCCTGCCAGCTCCAGGCCCAGGATCGGAGTCCTGGCTGTCTCCCCCACCACCACCACCACTCTGATGGCAGCCCTGCTCGAACTGCCAACTTGCCAGCCTTCCAGCTAACAAGATGAGCTTCTTAACCACTGAGACCCGGCAGCCCCCTTGAATGGTAAAATATTAGTCATCTGGGCTGTTTTGGGGACTCCATCTTAAAGATATTTCTAAAAGTAGAGTTTTCAGATGCACCATTTTGTCATTGTTTTAAGGAGAGATTCAGTTTGTTGTCCCTTAGGGATGTTGATCAGATTGCGGAGTGTGTGAAGAATACCACCTGTGGTCTGTATCCTTGTGCTTCATGGTTGGTTAAGGCCTAGTCAGAGAAAGTAAGAGACACTCCATTGTTAGAGGTTGTATTTCCGGAGGCCTTGAAAACAGTAAATACAAGAATTTTATTAAGAAAGGCTGCAAGTGGCAAGGGTCTAGTTATTGGCCAACTTCCAGTCTGGTCTTTTGTGGATTAGATTGCTGAAAAGGTAATAGCAGAGCAACACCAGAAAAACCTAGAAGTTTTGAAATAAAGTAGTCCTAATGCAGGGCATTCCACTGGCCACACCCAAGTACCAGGCCTACAGTGTGGTAGGTTTTTTTTTTTAGCCCACCACTGGATTGAACCATGTATAAAAACACTTTTCTCTTCATGTCTTTCTTGCAAGGTCTCATCTTTCATGCATACATGTGAGCTTGTGTACCTTTACTTGTGCAGACAAAGCTTGGAAAAGTTGATTTTGGACTTTAGTTCTAGAATCCACAATCAGTGTGGCCACTAGTCATGTCCATAATGTGATATTTATCCCCTGAATTGTGTGTGTATGTGGAGGGTATTGGAGATACCCATTCTTGCTCAGTGGAAATTAACAGAAAAATCAATCGCGGAAAGATCTGAACAGCTGTGTCACATCCTGATAAAGGGCATACTTATGTTAATCACAAGGAGCACTGACTGTGTCTGACTACCCAGAGTGACTCAGAAGTCTAAATTTTTCCACGACTTGTGGAAGTCATTTTATCAATGGGTTGTGCAGTATACCACCCTCATGGAGTCTGTTCCTGACCATTTGAGCAGATACATGCACATTGGTGGCCCGCTGGAGGTCATTTTGCAGGTCTCTGGCAGTGCTCCACCTGTTCCTCCTTGCACAAAGGTGGAAGTAGCGGTCTTGCTGCTGGACTGTTGCCCTCCTACGGCCTCCTCCATGTCTCCTGATGTACTGGCCTGTCTCCTGGTAGCTCCTCCATGCTCTGGACACTATGCTAGCAGAGACAGCAAACCTTCGTGCCACAGCTCGCATTGTTGTGCCATCCTGGATGAGTTGCACTACCTGAGCCGCTTGTGTGGGTTGTAGGCTCCATCTCATGCTACTACTAGAGTGAAGGCACCGGCAGCATTCAACAGTAACCAAACCATCAGCCAGAAAGCAAAGTAACTGAGAAGTGGCCTGTGGTCACCTCCTGCTGAACCACACCTTTATTGGGGATGCCTTGCTTATTGCCTCTGATGTCCACCTGTTGTCTCTTCCATTTGCACAACACCATGTGGAATTGATTGTCAATTGGTGTTGCTACCAGGGTGGACAGTTTGATTTCACAGAAGTGTGATTGACTTGGGGTTACATTGTGTTGTTTAGGTGTTCCCTTCATTTTTTGGAACAGCATATATAACAGGCATGTGATTCAAAAGTTTTAGCATCAGCATACAATGAAATTGTAGGTGCATATTTAAATTATGAAACTTTGAGCACAGGAGCACAAGTTAGACATACAAAAATGCTTTAGATAAAAAGCCAACATATAAGGAACTTCAAAAATATTGCAAACAGGTAAGAAGTACAAACTGAATTAAAATTACAGGCAAGTGCTTAAACCAGGGATTCTCAACCTGCAGCCTGTGAGCTGGATGCAGCCCACAGCACCATTTCATGTGCCCCCACTGGCTCCACCACACCCTGAAGTGCCATGTGGTGGAAGAAGGGCAAAATGGCTGTCTGGCCCCCAAAGCTGTCTGAGGGAGCGTGGCCCAGCACCCGGTTTAAAAAGGTTGAGAACTCCTGGAAACTGTGAACTACAAGTTACAGACGAGAACTTTAAAAAAGAAAAGCTCTTCTTTAAAATATTAAAATATCTTTAAAATAAAAATGTTAAAGTAAAAGTATTGCTTTACCTTTATGTATGTTAGAAAGAGACACAGCAAAAGTACACTAACTTGCTTTGAAGCTATGGAGGGAAATCTTTGCTGTCCTATCCTCTTTCTTCTTCTTTCCCTTTGTGATTTACTTGGGTGTCATATTTATATCATGTTCTAACAGATCATTATCTCATATCAAATGATTTCATACAGAGGTGTTTTTTGCTTTTCTCATATTGAGATATTGGCATAAATTAATAGAAAATAGATATATGATCATCTTCCGTCCACACAGAACTTTTTTGCGTTGCAGCTGGTCACTCTGATTTGTGACTGTTTCTCACAGGACTTTTCCAGAGAGATGAAAGGCTTCTTCGTTATCCACCTTTGCCACTCACAACACCTGTACATTCTTCAGCCATTAACAAATGGATCAAGGACATTTCTTATGACTTACATTCAGCCCGGCAATGAAATTTCTTGACTGGCATTAACCTCACCACCATCTCACTTCTCGACATCAGTTGAATGTATTTTGCCCATTTCTCTCATACAACTGCCTTTTGACTTTCATGGTTCGACAACATAAGAGAACAATATCAAGTATAAGATCCAATATCCAAATGATAGAAAGTTCACTTCTTAGTCCTATTTTGGAGGATGCTTGGACCTGAGGTTGTTGTGTGAGAAATTTTTAAGTTCAGTCTAGTACTGTACTGTACTTCTGTTTGAGTCCCATGACACTAATAAGGCCTGGACATTTGACAGAATCGGGGGAATAGGTTTGTATAAATATTTGTGAGCACTATCTTCCAACATGTAGTTTAATTTAATTTAATTCAATTTAATTTTTGAATTTCAATACCGTCCACTCAGGTACAACCCAACTCAGGGCGGTTCAACAGCATAATCTAAAAACACAAAATATACAATTTCAATAAAACTAGCATTTGTTGTTGTTGTGCAGTCGCACAGTCGATTCCAACCCCTTGTGATCCTATGGATCATTGTCCTCCAGGTGCCTCTGTTCTCCACCATCCTCAGCCCTCCCAGTTCTGTGCCCATTGCATCTACAATACCATCTAGCCATCTCATCTTTGGCCTCCCCCTACTTCTTTTGCCCTCCACCTTTCCCAACTTCAAGGCCTTCTCAAGTGAATCCTCCCTTCTCATTTGATGTCCAAAGTACTTCATCTTCATCTTTATTATTTGACCTTCTAATGACCAGCCAGGATTGATTTCTTCTAAGATTGACATATTTGTTCTCCTCACTGTCTAGGGGACTCTGAAAACTCTCCTCCAACACCACATTTCAAAGGCATCTGTTCTTCTGCGTTCAGCTTTCCTAATGGTCCAGCTCTCACACCCATACATTACCACCGGGAATACCATTGCTTTGACTATGCAAATTTTTGTTTGCAATGTGATTCTCTGCTTTTCACTATCTTCCCCAGGTTTCTCATAGCTTGTCTCCCAAGAATCAGTCACCTTTTTATTTCATGGCTGCAATCCCCATCTGCAGTGATCTTTGATCCTAAAAATGTAAAATCTGTCACTGCTTCTACTTCTTCCCCATCTATTTTCCAGGAACTGATATGGCCTGTTGCCATTATCTTGGTTTTCTTAATATTGAGTCTCAAGCCAGCTTTTGCACTCTCCTCCTTCAGCCCAATCAAGAGATTCTTTAGGTCTTCCTCACTTTCTGCCATTAGGGTGGTATCGTCTGCATATCTCAGATTGTTGATGTTTCTCCCAGGATTTTTGATCCCATATTGTGATTCCTCCATCCCTGCATTGTGCTCTGTGTATAAGTTGAATAAAGCAGGGTGATAAAATGCAACCTTGTCTTACTCCTTTTCCTATTCCAAACTATCATAAAACATACAAAAGATAAAACAGATAAAACCACTTGCAGTAGTTACATTTACCCATCTCTATCAATAAAGAAGGGATGGGGAGGCATCACTAAACTGGATAAGGCTATAAGCCAGTGGGCGGGGGCCATGTTCCCATCAGAGCCCCAGGTTTTCAGACCTTTCCTGAAGGGCAGCTATTCTGTCTGTAACCTTAGCTCTATCGACAGGAGGTTCCATAGTTTCAACATGTCCAGTATATGTCAAAGGCATCTCACTCTGGGTGTTTGGTACCAGACATAAAGCCATCTAGTTTATCTATCTATTTTATCCAACCTCCTTGTTTCATCTTGCAGTCCATATTTATTCATTTTCCATGGACTAGTATTTAATTTTTGTCAACTCTGTAATAATATTTTGGATCCATTTGTTATTGTTAACATTTGCACTGTTTTGTCAATGTGTGAAATTTGGTATGTATAAAATTATTATAATGATTATTTACATTCACATTTGTGACCTGACATTTTAAAAAGTCACTATTGTACAGTTACTCAATGAATTGGCTGAATGTAGCTCTTGTTGAAGAAAAGTGGATTGGAAAGTTCATCATGCAGGCCAAACTGAGATCCATCAGTCCCTGGGAAAGACAGAATCTGAAGGTGGGAGATTTATGAGACTTAAAATCTGAAAGATACCTGGTCTATAGTACACTCATACTGATATGAATACCTTTAATGCATTATTAAAGTTCTTAAAAGCGCCACATTTCAGGTACCCATATGAAGCCTCATATTAGAATTCATACACCCAGATAATGGCATTCATGACTACATTAGGATGACCAAATCTTGTCTTAATGAGCTTATCCTTCAACATTTCTCCCACATCTCTGTATAGCCATTTTACTTGTCCCTTCTCTCGCACTGGGAAGCTGGTTAAGAAGCCACAGTTAACGATATACTAATAATTTTGTGTCAGAAATTATTCTGGGTTGAAAGGATTTTTGTTAGAGAACATCCCTATACACCAAAAATGGAGTACTATGATAAATGACTTTCAAGCCAGCTGAAATAGAAATGCAGACTTCTTTATCTTGACTGCCTTGTGAGCTGTCAAACATAGTTCTCAGTTCAATTATAATGGAAAATTCATGTTAATTGCAGCCTTAGGGCTTGATTTCCCTTATTTCAGTAAAAGCTGAGGTTTCTCATCTTTTCTGCTGAAAAACGTATACATCAAATGTTTTTGGCACAGACATTTTTCTCCATTTTGGGCTACTGTCTACATTCACATCATGGGACTGAATATAAGCCTCTTCTAATACTAACCACTAATGCTGTTGCCTCCAAACTTAACAATTGCACTGTTTTCTCCATTATCATTCTTATAATGAAACTCCAAATTTCTCCTCCATCTCCTTACCATTCATCTCCATGCAAACCTGTACCACCATGCAACAGGACAACAGCCATCACCATTTTGTGCAGTTTGCATATTCGGCATTAAGGCATTGTTTGCATGGCAAAAAGGCATGTGTAAATTTGCTTAATGTGCACAAAAAAACCATTCTTATTTTCATTCTGTTCCATCATTGTTCTCAAAATGAAACTCCAAGTTTTTCTTCCAGCTCCTTATCATTCATCTCTGTTTCTCTTCAGTTTACTTCTTGCCAACCTTTTTACTTCTATTAACAATGATCAATGTGTATAATATTGATGCATGAGGTAGCTTCACATAGAGTGGTTTCTTTTAACCTCCATATACCCTTTCCTTAGTGTACAGGGGCTTTTAAGGCTATTTCAAACTTGTAAGCTAGAGAATGTTCTGATTTGTCATCTGAATTTTGTGCCCTGTCTGCAGTATGCTCTAGACACAGACAAAGTATACTATGAGACAATAAAGGTATCAGTATAAGTACATATAGCTCACACCATATACATTAATTCTCATTAATTCTTATGCTCTTTTCTATCCTGAAAAACTCTCCATATCAAACATTTTAGAGTTGTTAGTGATAGTAATTTTTTTCTCCAACTTGGCATATAGTCAAACAACAGGATATGCCAAGGCCTTCACTCAAGACATAAATAGGGTGTAATAGTCTCCTAATGGAAAAGGTTCATGTTCGGTTCATGAACAAGAACCACAGACTAGTAGGTTCAGAACCATTTACTGAAACCCAGCAGTAAGTCACAATTAAAGTAGGCCTATTGAATTAACAGCATGTACAGAGAAGTTGATTCATCAGATCCCCACTGATTCAATAGACTACTCTAATTGTGACTTACTGTCAAGTTTCAGCCATTGATTTCCTACACAATAACAATAATTAATCATTGTGCATTTTCAAGTCAATGCTCTTATGGTTACCTTTTCCAGTATTTTCTAGGTAGAGAATACACAGAAGTGGTTTATCGTTCCCTTCTTCTGGGGGCTTCCTGGGACTGTGCAGTTTGCCAAGCCACGCAGGTTGGTTCTTCTCTCTGGAGGCACAGAGGGGAATTAAACTCCCAGTCTCTTATTCTGCAGCTAGATACCTAAAACACTGAACTATCCAGCCAGCTCACACAAAATTGGCAATTCTAATTATTATTATTTTAAAAAAAAACACTTTTATTATCTCTTACATTAGCAAATCTTGCATATTTGTAAAAATTCCAGTGAGTTTGCAAGGTTTCAATAATGAAATTAGAAACCTAAACGACCACATTCCCCCCCCCTTCAGAAATGAGGTAACATGAATAGAAAGATAAGAAATCTATAATATTAGATGAAATCCTGTTTTCACAGCTGCACCAATGAGATGATCTTATTTGGCAGTAATTTTCAGAATTTAAGATGACACGACCCGTCCAGTAGTTAATATTCCATAAAAATGCATGTGGTAGCCATCATTATTTTGTGCATTTTGTATGACTTAAGTGTTGCTTCCCTAAAGTGCCACATGTAAGATTTGTATAAATTGCACAACAATCATGTGCATTCTTGTTTGGTTGAGCGCGTGTGCATACACACACATACATGCACACATGCACATGCACACACGCACACAGCAAAAACTATTCTCTTACAGATGGAAAAGATAATTGAGTAAACAAACAAAAATGTAACAGAGTATATGGATGAAAATCCTCATTCGTCTCATTCTTACAGGCAAGGATGAGAAATTATAACATTCTTCTCCTCAGCTGCAAGGAATTCTTGAGATTGCATTGAACTCCCAAATAATTCCTCACATTTGTGAGGCCACTTTTATTTGCACAAAGTAAAGCACTAAAAGAATACAGCATTAAACAAGAAAGCAAATCAAACTGCAAAAAACAAAGCAAAATTTGTTGCTTTATTTTATGGATGCTTGCAAACTTTAAGTTTTGGATGGGTTGTATGCATTGCTCTTAGCTATTACCCAAGCCTTCTGAATTTACAATGTGTTTGCAGAGACTTTAATGAGGTTGAGAGGGACATTTCTGTCTCACTCTCAACTAAAAGAAAGAAATCTCACAGGCCTCCCAAATGCCTTGTACAGCTGCCATGCTGAAATAGCCTGCATCGTGGGATTTAGAACTGCTGTCACTTCACTTGATTTGAAAAAGCTCTTACACACATATATAATAAATGACTAACATAAATCAACAAATTACCTCAAAAATATGTATGGTTCATTATAAGTTTTCAAGGGTTGATAATACAAACACACTGATATCAATACAACATTATGAACCAGATCCTGCATGAGTATTTGAAGTGGGGTAGGTGGAGTGCAAAGGACACTGAATGACTAATTAACTTCCAAAGATTGCTTATGGTTATGGCATGAGAAGTTGGGCACACTATAACTAGAAGTGTTTGCAACATGATAATGTGTAAAAGAATAATTCAGAATACCTATTTCAACTGCATTTAAAATGAAGAGTTTAATTTACTCTTCCATTCCGTTCTGAAGCTTTAAGTATCCTATGAAAGTACTATATCTTCATTAGGAATAAAATTTAAATTCATACTGTTCCCTAGATTCCAATTTTTCTATCCTATGGCCATTGGCTTATCATTTATTAATAGACAGAACCTTGATTTTAAGTTATAGAAGCATATAGATATCTTTCAAAAGAATCAAGCAGGTCTCTTCAGCCAAGTATATACAGATATGAGTGTGTGCGTGTGTGCTTTAACCATGTCAACAGAATTGTAAAGACTATTTAACAACTGTAATAAACATTGTAAGAGGAGAAGGCAGAATATAGGCTTGAAATAACTATTATATTTTTTTTGGTGATTATAAGTAGATTGGCAAGGATTTTTTTTTCTCTAGCAGTTTAAGAACTTTGTGAACAATTTCATTCTTGACCACACTCTAGATTTTTTAAATGAAATAAAAAATCTTTGGCATCAGATATTTTGTTTTTGTTTTTTGCAGTTCGAAAGCAAGAAATTGCAAGTAGATAAATAGGGACCACTTCGGTGGGAAGGTAACAGCGTTCCGTGCGCTCCGGTGTCTAGTCATGCCTGCCACATGACCACGGAAACGTCTGCAGAAGCAGACAACGCTGGCTCTTCGGCTTAGAAACAGAGATGAGCACTGCACCCTAGAGTCGGATACGACTGGCTTTCGAGCAAGGGAAACCTTTACCTTTACCTTTGCAAAAGGACTGTGGTTTCTCTTTAGTTCTTTCTCTTTCAGAACAGAATCCTGGACTCAGAATTCTGTAACTCTAAACCCCTATATAGGTGTCCCCTTGAACATATGTATGGCTAAATGGTTGGAGGAGATGTGTGCACTCTCTGATCCTGAATTTCTCTGCAGACTGAGCAGCATCAGAGATGTTCATAGAGTGATACAAAGCAGTCTCTATAATTATGTATCCAAGCACAGATGAGGTGTGTTGGGACTCCTTCAAGCCTCATTCACTAGAATGGGATATTTTTAGCCCTTCAGAATCACAGTTCTACAACATAGAGCATGTCGAGACCACCTGGTCTGGGCTTGCTCATTTTGAGTCATTTAGCCACTCACCCCCATCTGAGCACACATAGTGGCCCACGCCCATACGGTAAGGCAACTTACTAGGCCACTTGTCCATGCAGACAAATGATATGTTTATCCTTCTTCTTTACACGGAGAAGCGTGTAAAGCGTGACTGGGAAGCGGAAGGTCAGCAGTTTCAATTCCTGAATACTGCAGGACGGAAATGAGCTCCCATCTTCGTCCCAGCTCCTGCCAACCTAGCAGTTCGAAAGCAAGACATTGCAAGTAGATAAATAGGGACCACTTCGGTGGGAAGGTAACAGCGTTCTGTGTGCTCCGGTGTCTAGTCATGCCTGCCACGTGACCACGGAAACGTCTGCAGCAGCAGACAGCGCTGGCTCTTTGGCTTAGAAACAGAGATGAGCACTGCACCCTAGAGTCGGATATGACTGGCTTTTGAGCAAGGGAAACCTTTACCTTTACTTATACGGAGAGGGAAAGCAAAATCCCCCTCCCCCGTGCATTGACCTGTCATCATGCTGGATTGTCAATGAAGGGAAAATATGTTTATTTCTATTTTCCCTTTGATTGCCATTAGAAGCTGTAGTTGACAACAAACAGAAGTGGCTTTGATTGGTGATCAAAGCCACGATTGACGATTCAGTGCTATAACAGGTCGGGGGGGGGAGGGCATTTATACTTTCCCTCCCTCTATAAAGAAGAAGGGGAAATGTAAATCAAAAACTTCCAGTATGCTAACAGCTCTGCCAACAAACCGGATATTAATAGAGGAAGCAGCCCTTGAAGGCTGTCGTCTCTTTTAAAATGTTGTCCCAAGTGTCTGGAGGCACTTAAGGTCATCCTCGCTTGAAAGCCAGTCATATCCAACTCTAGTGTTTGATGCTCATTTGTTTATTGCCAAAGAGCCAGTTCTGTCTGCATTTGCAGATGTTTCCGTGGACATGTGGCAAGCATGACTAGACACCAGTGCACAGAATGCTATTTACCTTCCTACTGAAGTGGTTCCTATTTATCTACTTGCAATTTATTGCTTTCGGACTGCTAGGTTGGCAGGAGCTGGGACAGAGATGGGAGCTCACTCCATTGTTCAGTACTCGGGTCTCAAATTGCTGTCCTGCCAACCTTCCAGTCAACAGGTTCCACAGCTTAACCACTAAGTCACTGCAATCTCTTAAGTGCCTCCAGGTAAGATACTGTTTTTTCCAACAGTCCTAAAAACTAGAACCTCCTGATGAGAGTTATAAAAGGATCACTAAGGGGGAAGTTGGGGCTCTCCAGCATTACTAAAATGTGGACACTATGTGCCCAGAACAATCCCCGGGAGCTTGAAAGAGCGCTCTAAAGCAATCATTTACACATACTCATAGTCTCCTGAATACAAAGATGATCACAGTTGGTAAACAATGTTACCACAATAAATCTGAGTTGTCTTGCTGTTGGAGGACATTTTGACCTAGCCAATGTACAATACCCAACACTGTTTCTTGATGAACTATGATACCAAAAAAGCAGAAGTGATGTACTCTGGTTGTCACTAGTTGATCCCATGGTAGTGGAATTATTGTGTGGGTCAGAAAATGTACTGGATACTGCAATTCTCTTGAGGATTGGAAAATATATCAGAATTTGATGCAATCGTCTTAAAATCCTACTTAAGGTTAACCTAGAGAGGGCTTTAACAGAATCTAGAACCCAATGAGTATCCTTTGAATAAAGAGCAGATTCTTCAAACATAAACTGAAGATGGGGGGAGGGGGGGCAGAATCCTGGGAAATCTAAAGCCAGATTTCCAACATTCAAAATAATGTCATGCTTTTGCAGAACCTCAACCTGTGTAGCAAGGGGGCATTAAAGATTATAATTGATTTGGAAAGTGGAAGTTGTCAATCTATAACACTCAGTACCACCCGTCAGCTCTGGGCACATCAGTATCCTAATTACAGAAAATCTGGCTCTTCACCAATGTTTTAACACTTGATTTATTTCCAGTTTGAGTTTGTTCAATAGAGCCAGAGTTAATTGGTTTTCCAAATGAGTGCTAAAATATAAAGTTCCAGCTTCATTAAGTAGAGGCTGCACTAAATATGCACCACTGAGTTGTAAGCCCATGTAAAGGTTACTGAGGTGAGATTTCTGAGCTTTCTCTAACAAACCACAACCTTACACTAGTCTGCTTTGCTTACAAAATATAGATAAAATGTTAATTTCCTACTGCTGGTAGGTTTTCCGCCCACCTCTTTTAAAGAGATGTATGATGTGGTTTTTTCCCTCTCAATATGAAGCAGAAATAATCAGTGCAATTAATTGCTTGGCATGTATGTGCCTTAGAGTCAGAGCTTGGAAAATTTATGCTGTGAGACTGCTCCTCATTGAATTTTCAAGGCAGCCAAAATATTCAGTGGTAATGCTGGCTGTGAAATTATTTTTATTCTTCAAGTGCTGTATCTGTTCCAAATATTGGTTATCATCATGCCAATAGTCTTTCTGTTCTTCGCTCCTCAAAACAATTCTTCTAAAGACATTCCACATCAGTCTCTCAAATTCTTTAGCCATAAGGTCTGTCTACATGCAGGGCCTTTCTTCCCTTGCATAACGAGTTAGAGTATTCTATGTTTTATGTTGTTCCTCATAATATGTCCAAGGTATTGTGGCTTCCTTTGTTTAAACTTTTAAACAGTTCCTGTTCTTTATCTATCCGGCACAACAGTTCTGCATTAGTCACATGATCAACCTATGATAACCCTAGTAGCCATCTGTAGATCCACATTTCAAGAGCTTTGATTCTTTTACTTCTTCAAATGCTTTAGACAATGCCCAAGCTTTGACACCTCATAGCAACATTGGGAATATAGAACACTAGCTGATTGCCTGGCCTTGGCCGGGGTGTGTTTGTTGTATGTGTAGGTTTTCCAGCCCCTGATTCACCACAACACACAGACACACTCACTCACTCACTCTCTCTCTCTCTCTCTCTCAGGCACACACATCCACACACACACCAGTGACTGACCTGGAACCCACTGTCTCATGCATTTTCTTGCACACACACACACACACACACAGACACACACTCCCTGTCTGTCTCTGTCTCTCACTCACACAGCAGTGATGTACACTGAAAGTGTCTCGTTACTGGGCTATAGAGGCTTACATGGAATGGGTTGTTTCATCCGTATCTGTTTTATAGATGCAGGTTTTCTCAGGAATTCCAGGACCTTTCCCTACCAGTCATTTACCCTCAACCAATCACAGTCTAACGTGCAAATCAGCTCTCTCCAACATTCTATTTCCAGGCCTTGCTGTTAAACCAATCATAGTCCAACATGCAAATCAGTTCTTTCCAACATTCTATTTCCAGGCCTTGCTGTTAAACTGCTGTTTTTTCTCCCAAGGCACCTTGGGAATTGTAGTTCCTGTTCCTTTTCCCATTTTGTGGGGTGCAGGGACCACCTAGGGCCCCGGGACCCACATCTTGACCATCTCTCCCGCACCAGGTAAGTGTGTGCACAGTTTGGACGGGGACAGTTAAGGGGTGCGGAAGCCTTTCCAGGACCCACACGGGGACATTTCTCTTTTATAGGTATAAATTTCACTATTTGGATCTTCATAGTGAATGTTAGATTTCTACTGTATAACCAATGTCTCATTTTTACAAAGGTGGATCTTGCTTTTTCTATTTGCATTCTAATCTCTACCTCGTGAACCCAATTTTAATTTAAAATACTTTCCAAACACACAATTTTATCCACTCTTTTGATTTCTTGTGTTCCTGCCACTAGCATGTCTTAAGTTGGTGCTTGGCTTATAACAAGTTATTTAGTCTTCTTGGTGTTGATATCCAAACCATCTGTGCTCTAACTCAATTCAGCATCAACTGAAGATCTGTAAGGTTTGTGGCCAGCAATGCTGTGTCATCAGCATATCATATCAATATATATATCAATAGTTTCGGGGTATACACACAAACTTGTCACGCACCTCTGCGAATCTGAACCTGCTCTGACAGTTGCTCTTCAACTGTCTAATTCCAATAAAGTTTGGTGATGATTCTGACATCATTATCTACACCTATATTCTTCAGTGTTGTGATCATCTTCTCATGCTGGCATCTGTCAAAGGATTTTGTATAATATATAAAACAAACATACACATAACATTCCATGTCTTTGTATGAGAATCTAGGACAGGAGTTCTCAACCTTTTTAAGCCGGGGGTCGGATCACACTCCCTCAGACAGCTTTGGGGGCTGGACGGCCATTTTGCCCTTCCTCCACTACATGGCACTTTCTGGTGTGGTGGAGGTGGTGGTGGGTCACATGAAATGGTGCCGTGGGCCACATCCAGCCTGTGGGCCGCAGTTTGAGAATCCCTGATCTAGGAGTTGCAATACAAAAAAGGAACATTTCCAAGCTTCCTCAGGATAGCATAAAAATTACTGTAAATTCTGCATCCCCAAGTATTCCCTTCCATTGATTTGAATGCATCACCTCTAATGCATGAACAGAAATGACAATCCCAAAACATCATTTCTACTTTGAGTAAATTAGTTTTGGTGCAAACTGAGTGCAGAAATGAGCAAGTTGAAGTTGGAAATCGGTATGTTTGAGCTAGTGATTTATTCAAAAGAAAATACATTGGGCAACAGGCTCACTGTTGCTTACACTTGACAACTGTGTAAATAAAACTATGTCGTTTCAAAATGAAATTAAAAAATAATTTTAATCCATTGTTGCAGGCATAGAATGGCATACATATTAAAACAGATAGAGTTGGAAAAGGGGGGGGGCAACATACATACGGATTTCTGTGAAGAAAGGGGAAAGCTCATATCACCCAGCTGACTTCGGGCCCCACCTTCCTGTTGCCCGCTTGGAGGGAAGTGACTGTAGCTGTTTTGTAATTGTCTTATGACATTAACTGATGATACTGTTGATGAATTTGTTGCTATTTTTTGTTACTGCATTGTATTATACTGTATTTTCATTGTGTTGTTGTTCAGTCACACAGTCGACTCCGACCCTTTGCGACCCCATGGACCATTTTCCTCCAGGCGCCTCTGTCCTCCACCATCCCCCTCAGCCCTCCCAGCTCTGTGCCCATTGTGTCTACAATACCATCTAGCCATCTCATCCTTGGCCTTCCCCTTCTTCTTTTGCCCTCCACCTTTCCCAACATCAATGCCTTCTCAAGTGAATCCTCCCTTCTCATTTGATGTCCAAAGTACTTTAGCTTCATCTTTAATATTTGACCTTCCAATGAGCAGTCAGGGTTAATTTCTTCTAAGATTGACCTATTTGTTCTCCTCGCTGTCCAGGGGACTCTCAAAACCCTCCTCCAACACCACATTTCAAAGGCATCTATTCTTCTGCGTTCAGCCTTCCTAATTGTCCAGCTCTCACATCCATACATTACTACTGGGAAAACCATTGCTTTGACTATTCTAATTTTTGTTTTCAAGGTGATGTCTCTGCTTTTCACTATGTTCCCCAGGTTTCTCATTGCTTGTCTCCCAAGAATCAGTCGCCTTTTTATTTCATGGCTGCAATCCCCATCTGCAGTGATCTTTGATCCTAAGAAAGTAAAATCTGTCACTGCTTCTACTTCTTCCCCGTCTATTTTCCAAGAACTGATGGGGCCTGTTGCCATTATCTTGGTTTTCTTGATATTGAGTCTCAAGCCAGCTTTTGCACTCTCCTCCTTCAGCCCAATCAAGAGATTCTTTAGGTCTTCCTCACTTTCTGCCATTAGGGTGGTATCATCTGCATATCTCAGATTATTGATGTTTCTCCCAGCGATTTTAATCCCATGTTGTGATTCCTCCATCCCTGCACTGCACATTATGTGCTCTGTGTATAGGTTGAATAAGCATGGTGACAAAATGCAGCCTTGTCTTACTCCTTTTCCTATTCCAAACCATTCTGTCATTCCGTGTTCTGTCCTAACTGTTGCTTCTTGGTTCATGTACAGATTTCTCATGAGGCATATGAGATGCTCTGGTATTCCATCTCTTTAATTACTTGCCACATCTTGTTGTGGTCCACACAGTCAAATGCCTTGGTGTAGTCAATAAAACAAAAGTAAACTTGTTTCTGGTATTCCTTTGTTTTCTCCATGATCCAGCGTATGTTGGCAATGTGGTCTCTAGTCCCCCTGCCTCTTCTGAAACCAGCCTGCACCTCTGGTAATTCTCTCTCCACATGTTGCTGAAGTCTATCCTGTATTATCTTGAGCATCACCTTGCTGGCATGTGGGATGAGCGCGATTGTTCGATAATTTGAACATTCTTTGGCATTTCCCTTTTTTTTGGGATTGGGACGTATACTGATCTTTTCCAATCCTGTGGCCACTGTTTTGTTTTCCAAATCTGCTGGCATATTGAATGCAGTAATTTGAATGCAGTAATTCATTGTATTTAATTTTAAATGTATTGTGATATATTGGGATTGCTGTTAGCTGCCCTGAGTCGCGTAGCCGAGTGGGTGGCATACAAGTCCAATCTCTCTCTCTCTCTCTCTCTCTTTCTTTCTCTATCTATCTATCTATCTATCTATCTATCTATCTATCTATCTATCTATCTATCTATCTATCTATCTATCTATCTATCTATCATATACCACTGGCAAGGAATGAGCTTTGTGGTGGGAATTGAGAACTTTAGGGAAATCAAACTTGATCAATTTCACTCATATGAGAGGTGTGTATGTGCTGTTATGGGTAAACAATTTTCCCGGCATGCTACATTTACATTGTGCAGCTGTAGCATAGCAATTCAGTTTTCATCCTTTCAAAGCTAAGTTGATAAAGGAACAGTTGGTTACTTTTAATCTAATGAAATTCTCTCACCTGATTGCAGTTACCGGAGACTGTTTCCTTAAAGACTGTGGGCCCTGTTATAAAGCAGTAAGCATATCACTTTGTCTAGAGCCTATTCGGCAATTATACCATTGGTTCAATTAATTAGTCCTTTGCAGTTGCCTAATGAATGATAGGTTCAAAGGTATAATACAGACTAGTAATACATGGTAATATATCCTTTTTTGTGTCATTTTACCCCATTGTGGGGTTATGATAATGACAATAATATAGTATAGTTCCAGGCTTGAAATGTTGCATGCCATCAGTTGCAGTTTTGGCTCCAGCACATTAAATAAGCTTCCTTAAGTTTTTGCCACTAGAATTTTAGACTGATAGTCATGAAACATTCCAACTGGATATGTACACATTTGTAAGGCATAATGAAATTTTTTATCACATGCATTGATTTAAGTATCAAGAAAACACTTGCTTTTGGGTTTTATATATTGATTAACGAAACAATTGTCCAAAGACCAGCCATCTTGTGACGGTCACTTGAAATTACACTGAAAATACATTTTTTAAAGAACAATGTCAAAATGTCTCATCTTTCTTGACACTTTTGTCACACATGGATACACCCAAAGAAAAACTACACAGCAAACTAAATGCTAGAGTACGTACTTGGACAACAAATTAATAGTGGTAACTTAACTCATTAAGAATGTGGGGTTCAACGAGAAATGGCTTTTTTCAGTTGCAATTTTATTTAAAGCAACACAGCACAAGCAACATTAGCAGCCTAGCAATTTGTCCTAGTGATTTATTAGGCCTGTGCTGCTGTTGCTGACATGAAAAGACTGCAGAACATTTGTCTGGTATTAGTTCATGTTGACTTCCCAATTCCATCAAGGTAGCAATAAGAATAAACTACCCAACAAATCTGATATTTACTCAGCATGCATTTCTCAAAAACAAACAGCAGCTTCAATTGTTGTTGTTCAGTCGCACAGTCAACTCCGACCATTTGCGACCCCATGGACCATTTTCCTCCAGGCGCCTCTGTCCTCCACCATCCCCCTCAGCCCTCCCAGCTCTGTGCCCATTGTGTCTACAATGCCATTTAGCCATCTCATCCTTGGCCTTCCCCTTCTTCTTTTGCCCTCCACCTTTCCCAACATCAATGCCTTCTCAAGTGAATCCTCCCTTCTCATTTGATGTCCAAAGTACTTTAGCTTCATCTTTACTATTTGACCTTCCAATGAGCAGTCAGTGTTGATTTCTTCTAAGATTGACATATTTGTTCTCCTCACTGTCCAGGGGACTCTCAAAACCCTCCTCCAACACCACATTTCAAAGGCATCTATTCTTCTGCGTTCAGCCTTCCTAATTGTCCAGCTCTCACATCCATACATTACCACTGGGAAAACCATTGCTTTGACTATTCTAATTTTTGTTTGCAATGTGATGTCTCTGCTTTTCACTATGTTCCCCAGGTTTCTCATTGCTTGTCTCCCAAGAATCAGTCGCCTTTTTATTTCATGGCTACAATCCCCATCTGCAGTGATCTTTGATCCTAAGAAAGTAAAATCTGTCACTGCTTCTACTTCTTCCCCGTCTATTTTCCAGGAACTGATTGGGCCTGTTGCCATTATCTTGGTTTTCTTGATATTGAGTCTCAAGGCAGCTTTTGCACTCTCCTCCTTCAGCCCAATCAAGAGATTCTTTAGGTCTTCCTCACTTTCTGCCATTAGGGTGGTATCGTCTGCATATCTCAGATTATTGATGTTTCTCCCAGCGATTTTAATCCCATATTGTGATTCCTCCATCCCTGCACTGCGCATTATGTGCTCTGTGTATAGGTTGAATAAGCATGGTGACAAAATGCAGCCTTGTCTTACTCCTTTTCCTATTCCAAACCACTCTGTCATTCCATGTTCTGTCCTAACTGTTGCTTCTTGGTTCATGTACAGATTTCTCAGGAGGCATATGAGGTGCTCTGGTATTCCCATCTCTTTAATTACTTGCCACATCTTGTTGTGGTCCACACAGTCAAATGCCTTAGTGTAGTCAATAAAACAAAAGTAAACTTGTTTCTGGTATTCCTTTGTTTTCTCCATGATCCAGCGTATGTTGGCAATGTGGTCTCTAGTCCCCCTGCCTCTTCTGAAACCAGCCTGCACTTCTGGTAATTCTCTCTCCACATGTTGCTGAAGTCTATCCTGTATTATCTTGAGCATCACCTTGCTGGCATGTGGGATGAGCGCGATTGTTCGATAATTTGAACATTCTTTGGCATTGCCCTTTTTTGGGATTGGGACGTATACTGATCTTTTCCAATCCTGTGGCCACTGTTTTGTTTTCCAAATCTGCTGGCATATAGAATGCAGTAATTTGACACCGTCATCTTTTAGCGCTTTGAAAAATTCAACTGGGATACCATCATCTCCACTAGCTTTGTTGTTTGCAGTGCTCTTTAGGGCCTTTATGACTTCGCTCTCCAGGATGTCTGGCTCAAGTTCAATTTCTTCATCATTGTGATTAACAGGAGTGTTGAGGTCCTTTTTGTAAAGTTCCTCTGTGTACTCTTTCCATCTTTTCTTAATTTCTTCTGCCTCAGCTAGCTCCTTTCCGTCTTTGTCCCTTATCATGGTCATTTTTGCTTTAAATGTTCCCTTGATTTCGCCGATTTTTTTGAAAAGATCTCTGGTTCTGCCTCTTTTGTTGTTTTCCTCCATTTCTCTGCACTGTTCTTTTAGGTAGTTTTCCTTATCTCTCCTTGCTTTTCTTTGGAATTCTGTGTTCAAATGATTGTATTTTTATCTTTCTCCTTTGACTTTTGCGTTCCTTCTTTCCTCTGCTATTTTAAGAGCCTCATCAGACAACCACTTTGCTTCAGACGTGCTGCTATTCTTCTGGTGAACTGGTCTTTTTGTTGTTCAGTCGAGTCCGACCCTTTGCAACCCCATAGACCATTGCACACAAGGCACCCCTAACTGGTCTAAAGAAATACATCAAATGATAAAGGAAAACATAGGGGCAGGACCAAAATGGAGACTAGTATTGGCAAAAAAATATTGCAGAGGGGAATAATACTCCCTCATTTCCTTTTGCGTCACTTCTCTCTCATTCCCTCTCTCTTTGCAGGCGCACCCACCCAAATAAAGACTTAGACACCGGTATTGAATTAAAGGCTTTGGGCCACTTTTATTGAATAATGCCCTAGTCCAAATTATAACTTTCAATTGGTGTATCATCCAATTGTAATTCTTTAAGGCAAGCAGGCCGCAGTAGCACTGGTAAGGTTCCACCCAAAATGCCAATAGCAATTGGCTATTATGTATCAATTTGTATCAATTTGTTTGTTGTCACAAACAAATTGTTGACCGAAGTCAATATACTATCTATTGACCCCACCCTCTGACATGTATCCGTCCAAATATCAAGGTGATGCAGGCTGTGAAGCTCTTAGCATCACCCCGTTCATGGTTCGCCCTTGACCGGCCAATCCTGTTTCCCCTGTACCTATCTACGTGTTGGCCAGTCAATTGCGAACCTGCCGGATACCTATGGGTCATAAATTTTTACCTTACCAGTGCTACCCGCCAAAAGTGACCAAAGTCAACTTACCCCGTATCTCAAACACTAGCAACAGTGTGGGATGGGCGAAAAAGCCAAGAACCAAAGTGCCAATTCTAGGTTCAAGCAAAAATTCCCACCCGGCCCCGAAGCGACCAGAAAAGTCACACTGTCCACTAGGGAGGGGGTGGAGGGAAAAACTTCTCCACTCCGTCGCTGTTCTTAAAATGGCAGCGAAGCTGCCTCGTGGCCACCCCTTTTATAGAGGGATGGCCACGCCCCCTAACTAACCCGGATGTCTTCGTCCGGGATAGGTGGGGGCCCGCAAAGAGCATGGTGGCCATTTTGGCGCCGCGCTTGCATTCTGTCTGCATCAGAATAAGTGAAAACTTAATTGCATATGAAAAAGGCAATAGTTCAATAGTGGGAAAGAGAACTTTCAAGTCTTTCTGGCCAACCCATCATTTTAATTTTTTCTGTGTATTTGTTATAATCTTTCAAATCTCTTGATTGTAGCTCTTGCTCTGATTTTGCAGCTTTTTGTTGTTTGTCATATTCACAAGCTAAATCACACTTGAGCATATGTACATCTCATTTGATTTTGTTCTCTTGGCATACATAGCATTTTAAGAAAAGTTGTCTTCCATTCTACATCCCAAAGGGAGGGAAAGCTTAGCAGGTCTTTAGAAGTGGAGACTACATTCTTAAAAGCTATTTTAAGTTATTGTAGTGGGAGTAACCTTTCCATGCCATAAACAGCATTGTGGGAGATGAGGCATAGAAGATGGAGATGCTATGACCTTCAGGATACATGACTTTGCACACTCAATGTCTGAGGATAAATTTCAAATAGAGGGATTCCTATAGGGATCCTAAGTTCTAGGATGCTAGAAGCATTCAGCTTCTTGAATAGAAATCTTTCACATACCTCAAGCTTTCCATAAAGGCCAGACAAGTCCTACTTTTATGACAGTGGAACTATAGCAATCACATCTCATGGACAAGTGAGATGTTTGCATAGTTAGACAAAAGAATCCAGTTGGACAGAACATGCATGCAGTGATAATCACACAAGCAGTTTTTGCCCTCTGGCAGGGTGGCTGTTGTATGTCTGATTGCACAGTTGTTGATGTGTTGTACAACTGGCAACTTGATGGACCCCCAAGCAGAAGTTGCAACCCATTTGTCCAGTTACCATCATATGCAACTTTTCCCCAGAAAGAGTCTCATATTATCATTTATTTGAAAGAAACATCAATGACCATGTTGATTATATGTATTCAGAAGCTTCCAGAAACCATCAACTAGGAGATAGTAGCCAGATACACCAAATTCCCAGTTTGCAGTAGACTGGTGGTTGTATGGGTTGGGGGGGGAATGGAAGGGCATTCTTAAATTAGATCATAATGAATTCTTCATATCTGATTGTCTTTCGGTCCCTTTGTGCTGTGTTCCCATTGATCCCAGTGGGTGTTCTGCATACTGAAGGATGAGATACTGAAAGATGAGATCAGTCATGCAGATCTGAAAGAGAAAGATTCCCATCAATGTGGAATAGAATATGAAATTATACATGCTGCAGGAGGGGGCTTTCTTATACATTATAGATGAACTCTTTTCTAATCCTTAAATCTGTCTTCCTTTGAGAAAAACCTTTCTTTAACACTATGCACACACTTATTTTATGTCTATAAATTCACATTTCCTATTGAAGTTCACTATGTCTAATGGTATATTTGTGCAACAGCTGTCCCTCCCCTCTTTTTGCCTCAGATTTGAAGAGGGAAAAGGAAAGTTGGTGGGAATCGACATGAAACAAAATTATCTTTGAATTGGACACCTGATGTGTCAATGAGGCATCTGATGTGGAATATTTAGCATTGATTCTCAATAACTCAGCAACCTGGAACTGTGATGAAAAGAAATATAACTGTGTCAAAAAAAGAAAGGGCATTTTATTAAAACTTTTATTATTTGAAGATTAAAATGGCTGTCTTTCTAACATTGTTACTGGCTGCAAGTTGCAGATAAATACGATGCAATAATGTCAGAATACAATTAGTTCAGATACCTTTGAGCAGTGGTGGGCATCAGCAGGTTTGCACCAGTTCGCCAGAACCGGTAGAAGAAATTCTGGATGGCCCCATCCATCCAAGTTTTGAAATAAAGTAGTCCTAATTCAGGTGCAATGCAGGGCTTTTCCCCTGGCCACACCCACCATACCACACCCACAGTGTGGCAGTAAATTTTTTTTGAGCCACCACTGCTTTTGGGGAATAATGAGAGACATCAGGCCTTACTTACTTGTTTACTTGCTTGATCCGTACTTCACACATCTAGTTTGAGGTGGTGGATCGAAGCATTGTCTCCCACAAAATTTTAGTGGGCTCTTGCCATTGGGAGGTCCTACCGCTACCCTAGCAGGGTCCGATGGTGCACAGGGGACTGAGGCCCGTGTTTTGAATGCTCCTTTAGCCATTTTAAATACAACGAGACAGCTGGCTGGGCTCATGTCAAAGTTGGCCATGTTAGAGCAATGCACTGGCCAGATGCATTGCCTGAGTACCCAACCCAACTTAGCTGACCTGTGGTTCCAGAATGGAGAACCATTCTGGACCCCTAGCCGACATCTTTGTGGCATGGTTGAACCTACCAGGGGAATACACCCCTATCACCATAGCTGTCAGATGGCCAGGGTCACCACTGCACCACGTTGAGGTGTGAGGTGAGAGTTGCAGTGGTGACCTTGTTAGTAGACATTCTACTAACTCAGCTAAATTCTAGCATTTTCTCTTCCAAAATACTGAGACATGCACACCAAAAGTTATTATTTCTCAGATAGTGTTGTTCCCACTCAGGCAATTTTTAGAACACTCAGGCAATTTTAGAAGCTGGATGTAATGGTCATATTTAGGTGGTGGTCACTCTTCATATAACAATTTACATTGTTTCATTTCTAACAGACTTTGTGACAGGCAATCAGATGTTATGGGAAACCTCCTATAGTTATGATTGGTGGAGTCTCTGGTTCTATCACAAAGGTTCTGCCTTGGCAGCATAGAACAAGATGGAAAGTTTTTAACCAGTGGTGAGATTCAAAATGTTTTACTACCTACTCTGTAGGTGTGGTATGATGGGCATGGCCAGGTGGCCATGTAACTGGGTGGGTGTGGCCAGGTAGTTCCGGCAATCAGATGGGGGAAGCCCGTGGTGGCTGTGCCACCAGTACAGAGATAGGCACAGACCTACAACCCGAGGCTCTGGCAACCAGATGGATGGAGCCAGCCGGAATTTCTACTACCAGTATGGGTGTACCAGGGCATACCAGGTGAATCCCACCACTGTTCTTCTTGCCTCAAGCGGCACCACCTCCTGCTGTTTTTTTCTGTCATTTCTTACAAAAAACACAAGATCCACATTGTTTCTTCTGGTCTTCATGGTTCCTTCTGTCTGCCTTCTCTTGGTCTTATCCTCCATACTAGCGTTTTGCCATTCCAGGAGCTTTCCTAGTCAGCAGAGTTTAGGTACCCATAACATTAAGTTTTCTTCAGTGATCTCTAAATGTTTGTGTTTGATCTAAATCAGTAGGTTAATAATTTTGTTAGACAAAGAGGGGCCAAAAGGTGCGTATCAACATAAACAGGAAAACCGTTCGAAACAGGCAAAGATGCAATAAATAAATGTTTATTCTAAATCCAAATGTGTCATTCCATAATCCAAAATGGTATATTCCATAATCCAAAGAAACAGATCTAAAATCCTTCCGGTAAAGGAAATTTTCCTGACTCATGCTTCCTGTAATTTCGTTGATTACCGCACAGCTATTCTCTGGTTCGGAAACAGCTTTATATTGGGCACTGAAGGAATTAACTTGTGAGGCCAGGGACGCGATTGAAATCATAAAGAAAGATATTATATTTAACTTGTTTCTTAACAACTCTATGAATGTTTTTGGATTATACAGGTAATCGTCCTTTGTTTACTTTTGTGGTTTGAAAACAATGAATCCGAGATTTAAGTATTGTAAATATGTATATATGTATATATTATATTAGTAGTGATTAGTCTTTTATTTTCATAGATCCCTGAGGAAGGTTTTGCATTAAAAAATTTCTTTACCAGAAGGATTTCGGATCTGTTTCTTTGGATTATGGAATATACCATTTTGGATTATGGAATGACACATTTGGATTTAGAATAAACATTTCTTTATTGCATCTTTGCCTGTTTCAAACGGTTTTCCTGTTTATGCTAATAATTTTGTTATATAGTAAAACCCTGGGTTACAGACTCCTCAGGTAATGGAAAACTCGGCTTACGGAAGGAAATTCTGAGGAAATTGTGTCCTGATTTATGGGGGGAATTGTCATATGGAAAGTTTTTTGGGGCGTTCCAATGCTTTACAGGGTGGTGGGAGGATGCTTAGAGCATTTCCACTCTGTTTTTGAATTTTTTCTCGCTTTTTGGCTCCAGCAGAAGCTCTCCCCACAACCAGGAAGTTGTGATCAGTCCTGATCAGCTGTTAGGTGGGGACTTTTCCTGCAATTACCAGGGCTGCCCACTAGATAATGCTGACAGAAATGTGTCAAATATGAAGCTCACTAAAAAGCCCCAAAAACTTGTTTTTTCTCTTTTAAACTCTTTCTAAAGTGCACTTTGGAATTTTTTTGCTGTTTTTGCCACTTTAAAAAGAGTTTGGAACAGAAAAATTATGGGTTTTTTTGGGGGGAGGGGCTCTTTTCTAACCTCTGGAATGTTTTTTTATTATTATTATTATTATTATTATTATTATTATTATTATTATTATTATTATTATTATTATTATTATTATTATTATTATTATTATTATTATTATTATTATTATTATTATTATTATTATTATTATTATTATTATTATTATTATTATTATTATTATTATTATTATTATTATTTTCAATGCATTCCTATGAGAAATTGTGCTTTGTGTTACAGAAAAATCGCTTTACAGAAAATGTTCTGGAAGAGTTAATTCCATAACCTGGGTTTTCGCTGTGTTTTGATTTAAGATGTGGCCCTCTTTAGGCACTGGGTACTCTAATTCAGTCCCTACATCCACAAAGGATGGGGACCACTGTTTTAGAGCATATCAACAAGAAAGGAGAACAATCTGATTTAGATTCAGGGTTGGATATCAGATACACATAGAAAAGGAAAGTATGACAAAAACATACAATACTTTGAGCCTTACAAGCTTATGTTTTTCAAAAGCATAGCCAACTTTTCACCTATAATAATGAACAATGTTTACAGCAGAAGAGAAAATGCATCAAACATTATAAATGATCTCTGCAATTTAAGAGTTATTCAAGAATGATAAAAGCTTTAAGATGCAACCTGCACTTCAGATATGCCATGTAGTGCCTTGTTTTCATGGAGAAATGGCACAGGATGTGTGTTTTGTTATTTTAACATTAAATACCGAATATATTCATTTGCAAAAGATAATCCTGGAAATAGAACAAAACAGGAGAAAATTTGAGTTAGGCCATCTACTAGTGTGGAGACAAACTATGGATCATTCTGTGTGTCATTTTCACCATCCACTAGAGTTCACTTGATCTACCCCAAAACAGTCTGTGACCTTCCAGATGACTCACTGGGATTCAAAAGTATGAAAGAATCCAGTAGATATGCTCTATTATATGCTGCAGTTCCTGCAGTAGATTCTATGTGAAATAGAATGTATTTATTCTATTCCAGTTTAGTTACTGGAAGAACAATATAGATAAAGATAATGCCCAACCTTAGATTTCATTACTATTAGTGGATCATACAGCCGTATTTTGCATTTGGCAAGGTAAAGGTAAATGTTTCTCTTGCTTGAAAGCCAGTCGTATCCAACTCTAGGGTTCAGTGCTCATCTCTATTTCAAAGCCAAAGAGCCAGTGCTGTCTGCTTCTGCAGACTTTTCCGTGGTCATGTGGCAGGCATGACTAGACACATGGAATGCTGTTACCTTCCCACCAAAGTGGTTCCTATTTATCTACTTGCAATTTCTTGCTTTTGAGCTGCTAGGTTGGCAGGAGCTGGGACAAAGACGGGAGCTCATTCTGTCCTGCAGTACTCGGAAATCGAACTGCTGACCTTCCGCCTCCAGTCAGCATCTTAGCCACTTGAGCCACTGCAGTCCTTGCATTTGGTAGGATTTGAAAATAATCCACAATAGTGGCTGAAAGGTATGGCTGAAATATTTGATTCTTTTTTATAAAAAAAATCTGAATCCTGACAGTCTGTGGTAAAAGACACTCTTCTCCAAGTTTCCTCCAACATCAACTACCCACACCAGAACATAAGGCAGTAATACAAAATGAGTTAAGATTCATTACCATTTGATATTTTGTCCTCACCATTGAGTGAGACCACATACAGATAATTAGAAGAGTAACTAACTGTTATAGTTATACAGTAAGAATAAAGTTACCAGTTTTTAAAATGCAACCATAATGTGAAATTAGTGATTAATTACCTGGAAATTAGTAATTAATTTTTCATTGATAACTAGTAAAAGAAAAGGTCTCTCTTGCTTGAAAACTAGTTGTATCCAACTCTATGGGGTGGTGTTCATCTCTCTTTCTAGCCTGTGTCTGCATTCGTTTCCATGGTCATGTGGCAGACATGACTAGACAACAAAGCACACAGAATGTTGTTAACTGTCCTGCTGAAGCTGTACAATTTATCTACTTGCAATTTCTGGTTGGTAAGAGCTGGGACAGATGATGGGAACTACCTCCATCATGTAGCACTCAGATCTTGAACTGTTGATCTGCCAATCTTCTGGTCATCAAGCTCAGCATCTTAACCACTAAGCCACTGCAACTCTCATTTATAATTAGTTACTTCCAAAAGCTTTAAGATGCCAGTTTGACCTCAATTTTATAAAGTCATAAAATATCAGTTTTCAGCAGAGAATGGATAAAAAAGCTGCAGTTCTTAAGCATTGTGAAGTTTGTTTTCCTTGCTTTATAAAAGCCCCTCAAGACTACCGTTTGTAATGGCAGTGCCAGAAGGTATTGGTTGAATGGTGGCTGCGGCTGCTGTTTAAATCAGAGCTGTGGAGTTTAGGAGGCTAATTAGAGGAGGTGTGATCATGTTGTGTTTAAATTAACCTTCAAACATGGGGAAATAAGTCACATTTTTAATGATTGGAAATAGCTGTGGATTTGAGAAATGCAGTTTTCCATGTTCTCAAATGTGCAATTAACACTGGTTTTGAAAGGGAGAATGCAATGCTAGGGAAATATTTAGTTAGAGACTGCAGCGTACCTTCTGATTCGGTGTAATTTCCAGTAATTGTATTGAAGACTTTAAATCCCTTTTTACAGAAGCTCTATTGAAATTATAGCAGTACTTATTTTGTCCTAATTTGTGTGATACTTTACAGATGTCCAGTTGCTTTGACAATGTGTGAAACATGGAAGGTTTCTGGGGAGAAAATAATTTCACAAATTCTGTCCATAATGTTGATTTGCTTATTTTCAGAAATATGTTTATTTCATGTCCGTTTTTAATACCTGTCTATGAACACCAGTATTAAACCATTCCATCCCCACCAGTGAAATAAAGAGATGAGACATGTCCAACTTTGTTCAAAGGCATTGGGCCACAATTTAATTTAAAATATAGAGCAGTGATGGCGAACCTTTTAGAGATTGAGTGCCCAAACTGCAACCCAAAACTCTCATATTTATCGCAAAGTGCCAACACGGCAATCAGGGAAGGGAGGAAATGCCTCCATTGAGCTGCTGGTCAGAGGGGGCAGAGTGAACTCTGTTCTGGGAGGAGGGAGGAAGCACTCCCATTGGGCAGCTGGCCAGAGGGGTGGAGAAAACTCTGTGCTGAGGGAGGGAGGAAGCATTCCCATTGGGCTGCAGGGCAGAGGGGTGGGGCAAACTCTGTGCTGGGTCAACAACATGTATGCCCACAGAGAGGGCCCTGAGTGCCCAATCTGGCATGCATGCCATAGGTTCACCCCCACTGATATAGAGCATGCTCCCCATGGACATTCAGTGTTCAGGGAGAAGCCTATATTTGTGTGTGTGTGTGTGTGTGTGTGTATCTCTCTCTCTCTCTCTCTCTATATATATATATATATATATATATATATATATATATATATATATATATATATATATATATATATATATATATATATATATATATATATATATATATATATATATATATATATATATATATATATATATATATATATATATATATATATATTCAGCAATAGGTATAGACTATGCACTCTGCAGAGTGAGATTGGTGACCATGTTCCCAGACAAAGAGCCCTTATGCTAATATGCAGCTATTTCATCTTTTTGTGCGATAGAAACAGTTTGTTTACAGAAAAGGGCCAAACAAGAAAGGGGTATGAGTAGAAAATAAAGAATCCTGAAGGCAGGGTCATGGTATGGAACTAAAAAGTTCTAAGGTGAAACTACTGTATATTAAAAACTCCATCTCAGCTGCAGTAGGCAAAGGCTTGGGGAAGAACCTTCATGAGCTCCACCAACCCCACCCCTCTTTTCACTCTCTTTAAAACAACAACAGACAACCAAAGAGAAGTAATGCGGTATTTTCCACCAGCAGCCAAAAGAGCCATCTTCCATCTTACCATTCTGCTTATCTCATTCCCAGTTCCTTCTGTTGGAAATGTTGTAGATCCAGTTTTAGGATAGTTGGATAAAAGTCCAGGATAATATAAGAAATGACGTGCTGTATAGTTCTTTCTTTATTCATGACAGATGCACCACCAGCATATAATAACATACATAGATAAATTTAACACATCTAAAAACAAAATAGACTTTAAAAGGGCTAGTATAGTGCAATAGAGATAGTAATGAATGATTTTCCCAAAGCAAGTATCTCCTTACTATTTTGCAAAATAGAAAGAATAACATCCCCCATACCCATTCTGTAAGGAGAAGAAGTGGGTGCTTTTTGTTGGACAGTACTTGCATAAGTGCCACTGCTAGGAAGCCACAAGAACCAGATTGCTCAGCCTCAGTACTTTTATGCTGCCATGAATATTCTTAGTGTGGGAGTGAAGCAGTGCAACTGCATCAACATATTAGCCATTATAAATTTGAGTTCCATTGCCTCCTTCAGCTCAAAATATATTTTGTAGTCACTGGACAGGTAGACCTCTTAAAGATGTCACAATTATTCATGAGCACCTAGACCTTTGAAAAGTCATAACTCAACAATGCAGCAAGGAATGCTGGGAATTTTGCAAAGTATCAGAGGTTAAATGAAAAGCAGCACACACAATGTGTCATGAGGATAAGAGTTTTTTTCCTGTTTATCTGGGTGGCCGTATGTCCTACTTTAGGGAGGATGGGTCTCCATTTGCAAAGGATATAGCGCGCACTCTCCTTTGGGGGTGATGTGTAAGTACACCCCAGTGTGTTTCCCTAGCCGAGCAGAGATTTGAATCTAGGGCTCCTGACCATGGTGTCTTAATGGTTCAAACACTGAGCTTGACAACTGAAAGGTTAACTGCTGCACAACAGAGTGAGCTCCTGTCATCTGCCCCAGTTACTGCCAACCTAGCTGTTTGAAAGCAAGATATTGCAGGTAGATAAATGGGTACTGCCTCAGTGGGAAAGGTAACAGCATTTCATTCACTTTGGCATCTAGCCATGGCTGCCACGTGACCACAGAAACATCTCCAGACGCAGACAGCTCTATCTCTTTGGCTTTAAACAGAGATGAGCACCACACCCTAGAGTCAGACACAATTGGCTTTTGAGGAAGGGAGAGCCTTTCCTTTACCTAGAGGAGACAGCAGGGGAGGGTTTGAAGTGGAGACAGCTCCTCTAACCCAGCTCAATTAACCGCAGACAACAAGAAGAATCTTCAGTGTTGTTGTTGCCAGCTGATTCAGCTGCACCCCAGCTTCAGCTATAAGAACATTCAACAGAGGTTTGCCCACCTGTAGAGTCCAAGCATTAATTGTAACATGACAGCAGTTCGGGGGTTAACCAACAAGTCATTTATTATAGCTCAGTTCGGACTAGATCGAACTGGGGAAAACATGGACGAAGTAGTTGCTTATATATAGACAAAACGGCAGTTACAGAGATACATTTCCCCTGGCTTTTGCTAACATGGGAAACCTGTGCTAGAACTAATCAGATTACATAGATAACACATGAATGTGGCGGCACCTTACAGAAAGTGCGCGCTTCCACAGCAAAGACTCAATGGCTATTTCAAGTTAAAGCAAATAACATTTGGGCACAACACCACCTCATTGCTGGAGATGCTGACAGCAATAGACAAGGCTAAGGGATTCCCTGGGAGGGGGATGCACCACGGAAGCAAATCCCTCACACTTGACTTTCTAAGCCTTCTCTAAAAGGACTCCAACAAGGAGCTGGACTTACACAGTCCACTTGCTTCCCAGATTCAGGATTGTCAAGAATCCCACTGCAGTCAACTGGGGACTCCACTGAGGGGACTATATTCAGAGGGTTTGTGCCAGGCACTCAGCCCTCTGAGAACATGGGGTAAATGGAAGTTGATGCGCATGTTATTCCTTCACTAAAAGCACTCTGAGTCCCATACCTGAGCTGGAGTCCATGGAGTTGTTGGCCGAGGCCTCCGCTGCCTCCAACTCCCCAAGGGGGCTGAGGGGGAATCCACCTTAAAGATGATTTGTAAAATTAGAAACACAGAGAATTAGAGACACTGGAAAATTATTAAATTACTAAGGGGGGGGACAGAAAAGGGGAAAGAAACAGTTCAATTTCTAAAATAAAAGAGAAGCTTCCAATACTACTCTTTGACTAAAGATCTACATCAGTTAGTCAATTAACAGTGGTTTCGATTAGAAGCAGATTCAAACACTCTTAAAGACCAATTTTAAAGCAATCATTGAGATAATCAAGTGTGCTTTTCAAGAGAGGAGAATGTAAAGAGAGCAGTGGTGTTTATACAGTGAGACACCTTTATGCTGGTGTTCCTGGAGTATAAAGATCAACCTGCTATCATGGTCCAAAGAACGGCCAGATGTGTCAGCAGTTCAAAGCCCAAGTCCTGCTTGATGGAGTGAGCTCCTGCCAACCTAGCAGTTTGAAAGCAAGATATTGCAAGTAGATAAATAGGAACCTCTTTGGTGTGAAAGATCTTAGAGTCATGAAAGGAGCCTCATTCGCATGTCCCCTGAACATTGTTCACCCGGAACATTTGTGAATTAAGGAGTGGATCATTCTGCCGCATACTTTCAGTCCAGCTTTTGTGAGGAAAATAAAAGTTGTTATTTTGACTATGGTTAAAAGATCAAATAGCCCCTAGGAGAAAAAAGTATAGTTTTGAGACCAGTCTGAGACCTAGGAAGAGACCCTAAAAAGAGTTGGCAAACCCAGAAGCAATGTGGTTCATGGAAATGTGCAGTGTAGGCAACTGACTGAGAAAGAGGAACCAAGGAAAAGAATGCGGAACAGAAGGGGGGAAATAATGAGATAAAGAACTATGAAGGAGCCTCAAAGAGCACTGAAACCATCTTGCATCTTCTATTAGAACCAGTTCAAAGTTGATTCTTGCATGACATTTATCCAGCCATGCATGGTATTTTTCTAGGCCATCAAGAAAACTAAAAAGTAGTGTTTCGAAGAATGAATAGTGGAGGTGCAGAATGGAAAAGGTAAGAAGGAAATATGACTGGCCAACATCTTCTAGACAATTCAGGAACTTGATCTTATTATATCAGAGAGTGCCTTTACAAGGAGCTGTGGTGGCTCAGTGGTTAAGAAGCTCGCCATGTTAGCTGGAAGGCCAGCAAGTTGGCAGTTCGCGACCCGGGTATTGCATGACAGATTGAGTGCCCATCTCTGTCCCAGCTCCTGCTAACCTAGCAGATTGAAAGCAAGAAATTGTAAGTAGATAAATAGGAACCACTTCGGTGGGGAAAGATCTTGGGGACATGAAAGGAGCCTCATTTGGGCATCCCCTCAGAGGAGTTTCTCCAGCAAAAGTTTCTGACAGAGCTCCCATCTCTGTCCCAGCTCCTGCCAACCTAGCAGTTTGAAAGCAAGACATTGCAAGTAAATAAATAAATACCACTTTGGCAGGAAAGGTAACAGTGTTCTGCGTGCTTCATTATCCAGTCATGCCTATCACATGGCCACAGAAACATCTGCAGATGCAGACAGCCCTGGTTCTTTGGCTGTAAACAGAGATGAGCATTGCACTCTAGAGTTGGATACAACTGCCTTTCAAGCAAGGGTGACCTTGATCCAATGCTATTTTTATTATATTTTTAGTGTTCATAATTGATCCTACAGCATTGCTTTTAGAGGTTCTTTGGCCAGCCACTTGTCTTTTTTAAAAAATGTTTTTGTAAAGTAACAGGTAACAAATAATGCATTGTTGGGGAGGGGAAGAACAATTAATACATTACAGTATTTTAGAAAAAAACTTTTCAATCTTCCCAACATATACACACTACAATATGAATGTGTTGTGTCAAGCATTTGCGTATTAGAGAGCCAATTGTGTTTTAATTAATTCCTTAAATATAGGTAAAGAGGAAGTTAAAAATGGCTCTAAAAACTAGGACATGTTGAGACCCTAATTGTTTTGGTGCTTTTGGCCAGGTTTTGTGCTAACCTACCCCAACGGGCATGGTCGCCACACAGCAGTGCTACACAGAGAGTCTATTCAAGGAGAGTCCAAATAGCAAAGTCCAAAGAGCAAGCTAAGGTCTGGTTACTGGTAGTTTAAGCAGTGTCTAGTCCAAAAGATGTCCAGGAGCATTGTCAAGGTTAGCAGAGAAGTCAGGGTCACAGCAGGCAGGTCAGGGTCTTCGCAGGCAATCTCAAGAGGCATCCAAAGTCAAGCAGGGCATTGGACCGATGCTGGAATGCTGCAACAAGCTTGCTTAAAAGCTAATCACTATCAGCTGGGAGCCTTCTCTGGTAACTAGTTCTAGCTTGCTTGTGTAACAGGTGTAACTCCTCTCTGAATCTTTCCCTGACTGAGGGCTGATCACTGTCAGAATCATTCTTCTGATCTGACAGGTCGTCTGCCTGGGGAAACAGAGTTGAGCCAGAAGCAGGCTGAAATTCCTGGTTCAGGACATTCTCAGGTTCATGTGTGGGCAGAACTGGGCTGGGCATAGGAAATGCCTCCTGATTCAGGTCATCTTTGGAGTCTGATGAGGACTGGATCACAACAGGTTTTCCTATACTTTGTTCATAACCTTAATGATTGTTAAGAACACTCTATCATCTATATGATTCTTTCACACTGGTAATCTCTACTAAGCCATCCAGTGCAATCACTTGAAAGAAGTGGGGAAATTACTTCTCACTCTCATTCTTCTCAAGCATTAATTTGAAGTTCAAGTAAGAAGTCATGAAATGATTGCAAAAAAGGCTATTAGGACTCAGGGAAAGGGTTTTGGCTTTATTTTCACCCGTCTTGGAAAATATACACTCTGACTTAAAGATGTTTAGCACCTTGCCAAAAAAATTGACCCTGTCCACTTACCTACTCTGTCTGTTCTCTGGTTCCCTTTTTCCTGTTCACTGATAACACAGTTAAAGAAACTGGTTAACCGGCATCATGGTTTTACAGTAACTCAACATTATCATTGGTTACTTGGGATCATTTCTGAGTTGTATCTAGAACAAGGATCAGAAAATGGGAGTTAGAATAGCGACAACACCAAAGGAGAAAGATGGTACTACATAGTATTTTTATTTATTTATTTATTTATTTATTATTAGTTCAAATTTATATTATATTCAAATTTATATTTGTTCTTTTTAAAAAATCTTTGAGCCCTTGTTCATTGGGTTAGGATTATAATTTTTGCTTAAATGTTTGAAGTCTTCGATTCAATTCCCAGACACTACCATCTTTAGAAATATAGTATTTTTATGGTCTGGGGAAACATTTTATGCCATCAAAACATCTATTTTTTGCCCTTTAAATTGAAATGGGACTGGAGAATACTGCCATTTAAATATAATCTTATCTATCTTGTGAGTTCATTCATAGTAGGGAATTGTGCAATGGACTGCAAAACAGCAAAGAAAGAAACTGTTCACATCTCCTAATATGACAGTATTTATATGCTGATCATTTAAAGCAAAGCTGCCTCTATTATTTCTTTACTCTAGGCCTCCATATTTCCTGTACTTTTTAAGAACAAAAGACATAGTTTTAATTAATAACACTATCACATTCAGCTGAAATAGTAACTGGGTATAGTATTATAACCTTAGTATATTAGTGTGTAATACACAACTTTTTGTAATTATGAATGTTTGTTCTATGTCACATTGAGCATTATTACATATGAAAAAAATTAAAAAACAGTGACTCAAACATGCCATTTTAACATTTTCTGAATAAGTAACCTAATTATTAGGTACATAATCTTTCTCAGAGAAATTGCATTCATTACTCTATGCAACTGTTCTAAACCCATCTTGTTTTGCTTTGAAGCATGCATCTACTTAAAACACTTACCTAACAAATTTGAATACTTTTTAGTCACATGTAACACTGCACAACAACGATTTTGCTACTGGGAATAACACGTGTGATTTACATGATATCGCGTATGCTGATTCCAAATCTAAACTCAGAATTTGCCTCTCACATAAATATTTTAAGTTATAGGCATGCTATAACTGTTCAAATGGCTGGTAATTGGGTAAGGTATTTTCACATGGGAACATTATAACAGTTGCAGATACCACTATGTCTGCTGCCACCTCCGCTGAATCATGTCCCCTGGTGGCATGCATGTTCTAGCAGTGGCCAGGCATGTCTGGGCAAGTCAGTGAGCTGACGTCAGAAATAGGTACAGTATATAAGGTGAGATAGACCAAGGGTTTGTCTCTTGTGCAAAACCATCTTATTGGATAGTACAGTTAGGCCATAGTGAGTCTGTTTTGCTCTAAAGATGAATAGGCACAGCTGTGTGAGAATGTAGCTAATTGCTTCTATATGCATAATTAACTTAAGATCCTGATGTCCTAGGCAGAATTGGACTTCAGATTTGGATTCAGTGCACTTGATTTAGTATAGGACACATGGATTAGACCAAGTAGCAGACATTTTTTTTGTGTGTGTGATGCAGTGTAATTAGCCTCTACAAGTAGAAATATAACAAATTCCTTCATTGCCAGAAGTCTTGTTCCTATTACAAAATGAGTAGAAAGATGTATAGGTTTGACACAATGTTGGTTTCTCTTTTACATACATACCTGGAACCTCCCAAAAAAGACACAAGGCAATAAATAGAATTAACTGGGCAATTAATGGAATTAACAGGGCATCGGCTTTATTGATTTCCAAAGAAGTACTCATGTTAATCTGTTTCAGCATGTTTATAAAATTAAAGGGGAAGAGGTTACTTGGTTACTTGGCTGAGCCATACTTCACGCGTCTAGTTTGACGTGGCGGAGCAAAGCATCGTCTCGCATGAGATTTTAGCAGGCTCTCGCCATCAGGAGGTCCTACCGCTACTAAGACCCATATTTTTAATGCTCCTTTAGCCATTTTAAATATGACAACACAGCTGGCTGGACTCATGTCGAAGTTGGCTGTATTAGAGCAATGCACTGGCCAGGTGCATTGCCTGAGTACCCAACCCCACTTAGCTGACCTGAGGTCCCAGAATGGAGAACCATTCTGTACTGCTAGCTGACACCTTTGTGGCATGGTTGAACCTGCCAGGGGAATACACGCCAGCCACCATAGCTGTCAGATGGCCAGGGTCACCGCTGCACCACAATGAGGCATGAGGAGGGATTTGCAGTGGAAAAGAGAAGAGGAAGTGGGGAAAAGGCACACTTTAAAAGCTAACAGAATTGTTTGAGTGTGAGCTTTTGTGGATCAAAATACTTTTCATCAGACACACCTGGAGAAATAGATTTTGATCCACAAAATCTTAGGCTGAAATTAATATTTTTCTCATTTCATATATCAACCTAATTAATATAACACATACTCTACATTTCTACATTATTACCATTACATGGAAACCTTTCATTAAAATGAAGTCTTAGAGTGAATATGTACAGGGCCAAATTAAGTCATGCCAACTTGGAGCTCTAGTTATGTCAAATTTAAGACACCCTAGAACCCTGATGGTGAACCTTGACACTTGTTGACAGTTGTTCCTGGACTTTAGTTACCAGAAGCCCAAGTCCAGTACACCCAATGATCAGGGCTTCTGGGAATTGAAGTCCGAGAACAGCTGGTTAGCCACCACTGCCCTATAGCATTCCCAAAAATGTTTACTATCTCTGCAAGCACATGAAACATTAAATTTAGTAATTTTTGTTTAGAAACCCTTCATAATCTGAGACCCCAAATTGTATCACTGATGGGAAACATAGTTGGTGTGGAAACTAACTCTTAAATTACCTGCTAGTGTGTTCGTCTTGAGACACCTATTGAGTCCACTATTAATTAATCAGTTAAACTATTTTTATTAGCTTTCCTCTCTCGCTATATGTTGCTTACCTTTTTCATCAATCTGAAAATATTCTCAGATCATTCTCCTAATCACAGAACCAACTGTTTTGCCTTTCCTTATTACAATTGAGCTATTTAAGAACTTGAAGGAACTACACATTATCCAGTCTGTCTCTATTAATTGGGCAGGACAGGCAGAACAATTGCCCTGGGATCTTTTCCCTTTAGAGTGACTTTGAGTAGCCACTGTAGACCATTCCTCTACCTTAAAAGCATCTGGCATGAATACTTGCTAAACATCCCTTATCACTTGCACTTAACTCCCATATAGTGAAATAATGCATCAGTAATATGAAAGCTTAGGATCCAATTGTTGAAAGAGTCGGATTCCTTTTTTTTGCAACTCTCATTAAATATATGGTCCCAGCACTCTTCATTACTGCTGATGACTGTCAAGGAGTGTCTTCTGCTATTTAAACATCTGTAAGTTTAGCCATCCTTTTTTCATCACACCTAAGCAGATCTTCAATGTCTCTCATTCCAACTAGAGCTGGTCATCTAGGCCATCTGGGCTTAAATCAATGTAGGAAAATAGACTCTAGTGATTATACCTAGAAAGAAATTATCTTTCAAAAATCTTGACCTTATTTCCAGGAAGAAAAATTGGGGTCACCAAATTTCTCTAGAGGAAGGGAAAATTACTCAGTGATATTTTCAGAAATGGAGCTCAGCTTAGTTTTGTCTTCCCTAGAAGATTTTTTTGTCCCCCTGCCCCCATACTTCATCAAAGGACAATAACAGTGACAGTATGGGCAGCTTGGCCTCAATTTTGCTTCTTCCATAATGCCCTCTACCTATGCTAGTGACATTGCTGCATATGCCTCATGCTTTGCATTTTCTTTCCATTTTATTTAATTTAAAGGTGAAAGACTCCCTTGCTTGAAGGTCAGTCATATCCAGCTCTAGGGTGCAGTGCTCATATTCATCCCAAAGAGCATCTGCAGACATTTCCATGGTCATGTGGCAGGCATGACTAGATGGCAGGGCTCACAGAACGCTGTTATCTTTCCTGCCAAAGTAGTACTTATTTATCTACTTGTAATTTCTTGCTTTTGAACTGCTAGCTTGGCAGAAGCTTTGGCAGACAACAGCACTCGGGTCTCAAACTGCTGACGTGCCATTTGGCAGTTTAAAAAAATATTGTCATTACATTGCAAGGTTCTGCTGTCCTTCCCCACTTTCCCTTCTTTAGCACAGAGTGGCCCATAAGTCCCTACCTGGCCCATATGTCCCTACCCATCCTCTCCGTGGGCATGCACCCCACCCCTCTGCCCAGCAGTCCAATGGGAGCACTTTCTCCCTCCTCCCAGCACAGAGTTTGTCCCACTCCTCTGCCCAGCAGCCCCATGTGAGTGCTTCCTCCCTCCCCCAGCAGAGCCCTACTCTCTTTGTGGCCAGGTAGGGACTTACGAGCCACCCTGTATGTTGTAATTCCTCTGCAGTTTCCTTGGCTGCCCATGTACCCTTCCCAATCTGCAAGGTCCTCTTGAAACAATTATTTTATTATATCCTACTTCTTGGGGAAACAGGGATGCAGAGCTGCCCATAGCCACATGGATTTTTGTACAATGAAGCACAAGACATCAATTTAGGCTCCTCTTTTGCCCCATAAGTCAGGTAAGCACAAGAATTCTAAACCTCACTCATGAGAAGTTCTCCGAAGTTTCTCCTCCTCTGAAATTCTTTTAGAAAGGACTTTCTGTTCTATCAAATGGATTGACAATGGCTGGGACTCTCCTGAGAGATTTTTGGCAAATAACCGAGACTGACATCCCCCCCCCCCCTTTACTATGCTGCTCTCTTTCTCTCAGTTACATCTCTACATAAACTGCTAAGGACAGTCAGCCACAGTTGGGATCTTCTGTTGTTGTTCAGTCGCATAGTCGAGTACAACCCTTCGTGACCCCATGGACCATCACACACCAGACACCCTTATTCTCCACCATCCTCCTCAACACACCCAGTTCTGTGCCGATTGTGTCAACAATGCCATCTTGCTATCTCATCCTCTGCCACCCCTTTCTTCTT
Organism: Bradypodion pumilum; assembly: GCA_035047305.1. Classification (NCBI taxonomy): domain Eukaryota; kingdom Metazoa; phylum Chordata; class Lepidosauria; order Squamata; family Chamaeleonidae; genus Bradypodion; species Bradypodion pumilum. Next base: position 171,706,493 of record JAWDJD010000001.1, on the reverse strand, counting down.
TTGTCCTCAACCTTTCCCAGCATCAAGGCTTTCCAAGTGAATCCTTTCTTCTCATTTGATGTCCAAAGTACTTTAGCTTCATCTTCAGTATTTGGCCTTCGAAAGAGCAGTTGGCATTGATTTCTCATAAGATTGACCTAATTGTTCTCCTCACTGTCCAGGGTACTCTCAAAATTCTCCTCCAACACCACATTTCAAAGGCATCTATTCTTCTGCGCTCAGCTTTCTTTATGGTCCAGCCCTCACAACCATACATTACAACCAGAGATACCATTGCTTTGACTATATGGACTTTTGTTTTCAGGGTGATGTCTCTACTTTTAACTATGTTCCCCAGGTTTCTTATTGCTTGTCTCCCAAGAATCAGTCTTCTGCAGACATAATATTGAATGAATTCCAGTGTGATTGTGCCCAAAGAGATCATACCAATAAAAATAAATGTTATCCTGTATACTTTCATTATATATCACCTCTTCTTATGAAGTCTACTTTTAAAAAGAAAAAAGAAGTGTTATTTGTTTTGAGAAGGTTCTCAGACTGTCATATTTATGGTTGAAAAGAAGAGCTACAAAGAGTGTCTCACCTGAGATTTGAATTAGGATTAACATCTCTTTCCAGTGCTTACCCTCTGTAAAGAGCATTGTCATCAGCAGCCTCAAAAGTATCTTCATTCATGCAGCACAATATAATAAGGGAATGAAAAACTCAGCAATTACACAAGAGCAAGATAAGAACATCTTAAAATGTTCCGCTCAGCTGCAACATATGATGCAGGAATACAAGAAATCTGCTTTATATAGGCATACTACTCATTACTTTTCTATTGAGTCTCGCTTTCAGGTAAACATATTTCCATAATAACAGAGACAAGCTACATGGAAACAAGCTTTTGACATTCATTTCCAGTAATACACAATACATCCAGTGGTGGGCATCAGCAGGTTTGCACCAGTTCTCCAGAACCAGTAGCAGAAATTCTGGCTGGCCCTGCCCATCCAAGTTTTGAAATAAAGTAGTCCTAATTTGGGTGCAATGCAGGGCTTTCCCCTGGCCATGCCCACCACACCATGCCCACAGTGTGGTAGTAAAAAATTTTTTGGAGCCCACCACCCAATACATCCCATTTATACTATTCAGTTCTTCAAAACATACAAAAATGGTTTATGAACATGGGATATTGTTCTTCTAGATCCATGGTTTAAAATGCCAAGAAATAGCTCAATATTGCTAGAATAAAATGCCTGTACTGCAAACAGGAAAAAGAATGCCAAATAATGCCAGCTCAAATATTGACACCACCAGTGGCAGCAGTCAAGATGATCTACAGGATACCCTGTTGTGCACATTATTATTCACACTTGTCAAAAAACTGCCATGGCAATTGCTTTGTGTTTGAGTGAGGAGTGGTTAACTGATGAAAAGAAGTCAGCTTCTGCAAGTCAAGCATTAATTCTCACTAGAGCAAAAATGAGTAAACTGGAACTATCCTACCTTGCACATATAATCTAAATACAGAAAGGTAAATGTGGAGAAGGGCAGTAGGAAAAGAGGAAAACATAACATGAGGTACGTTGACTCAATAAAGGAACCAATAGCTGTTATTTTACAAGATCTGTTAGTTTCCAACTTACTAGAAAAGACAACATTTCTAGGAGTGGGGGACATAGGAATAGAGAACAACCTGAGCAGATCTGAGCAGAATTGTTAATGACAGAACATTTTGGAGGTAATTAACTCATATATTCAGGAAACATCAGAAGTGATTTAGTGACACATAGTATCTTTGGAGTTTTTTTCTTAAGTACAAAACAATTGTAATTGCAATAGTGACAAGATGGGTGGAATAGGCCCCAAAGCTCATCTAACATCAAGACCATTCCCAACCACAAAGCAAAAAACAGTAATTTCAGAGCTTAAATGTATGAGCTTCTGAATAATTGTTCTCTAAGGGTAATTGTTTTTGCTGTTGTTAATTTAGGGTTGCCATAATTCTCTCTCACAAAAACAGGACAGAAGTAAAGGTTTCCCTTGCTCAAAATCCAGTCGTATGTGACTCTAGGGTTCAATGCTCATCTCTGTTTCAAAGCCGAAGAGCCAGTGCTGTCTGTGTCTGCAGACGTTTGCGTGGACATGTGGCAACAGGCATTCCAAGACACCAAAGTTTTGCAGCACCTTAAAGACTAACTCCTATTTTGACATTAACTTTCTATTTGCATAAAAGTTTACTCAATCTCTTTCCTCTTTGGCCACTAAGCTGCTGCTGCTGCTGCTGCTGCGACTGCAGCTAATGACACTGGCTGCTGGTGATTAAATAGAGGTGCCACTCTAAGGCAGCAAGAAAAAGGACCCGTGTCTTTTTTCTCTTTCCTCTTTGGCCACCAAGCTGCTGCTGTTGCGACTGTGCGGCAGCTGCTAATGATGCAGGCTGCTGGTCCTTAAATAGAGGTGCCACTCTAAGGCAGCAAGAAAAAGGCATGATTTTTTTTCTTTCAAATCAAGCACGCCCCTTGGTTTGAAAACCAGGAATTTTCAATGTTTTTATGGAACCGGGCAGGGCAGTTGCAACCCTGGAAATTCCCAGGTTTCTGTGATATATGGCAACCCTATGCTAATTGCTCTATTCCTTTAAAAATATTTTTAAAAATATTTTACAACTAGAAACAAAATCTCTTTTTAATGCCTGTTTGACTAGGAAGGAGTTAATAATGGCCCTCATGGGAGCAAGAAGGAGTGTATCATCAGCACAGTGGTACATGAAGAAATACATTATGAAATAGTCCATAGCCAGAGCTGTAACTCATAATTTTGGCATCCATGGCAATTGGCACAATCTCTCACTCACTGGGCCCAGATAGGTCGCAGTTCCTCTGCCCTAGTTGCATCCCTACCCATAGACATCACCCCCCCTGCACAATCAGGGGGAGAGCTTTCATCCTCTCTCCCTTTTCTGAGATGGATACTTTGATGTTCAGCAAAGACACGAAGCAGCCAGCATATCAGGGTCAAACGCTACTTTATTTCAGGAACTGAACATGGAGAGCAATGGCGCAGCAGCGCCTATATATACTGTACAGGAAAGATACATTCAGGCGGGAAGCAACTGGATTGGTTGGGAGAATAGTGGGGTGATAATGGGGTGACAGAGACTGTGAAGTCTTTCACACTTCTCATTAGAAAGGGCGGGAACCCAACTCCCGCGAGAGCTTAGTTTCAAGAAGAAGACAAAATGGAGGATCACCCCATCCCAACAATAAAATACAAACTTGTTAAAACAATACATCCAGTTACATACACAACAGATACTTAAAAGGAATCCCTAAGCAATGAAGAGACTGGGCATCATATATAAAGATAAATCTTTATTGTCATTGTCCCCTTGCGGGAACAACGAAATTTCTCGGTTGCTATATATCAACTCGAATAAGGCATACCCCTTAATTTAAAACAGCTACAGAAACACCAATTAAGATAGTACCATACAGTACAATTTTAAAATTTTAAAACTTCGAAATTTTAAAATTTCAAAATTTTAAAATTTCAAAATTCCACAATCCCAAAATTTAAAAACCTAAAAAATTTAAAATAAGATAAGATGACTTCAGAGTCCAGAGTTTCCATTTAAGGCCAAAATTGCTCTGGAGAAGAAACTGTTCTTGAGACGGCTCGTTTTTACCTTCATTGTTCTATATCTCCATCCCGATGGGAGAAGCTCAAAGAAGCAGTGGCCAGGATGCGATGGGTCTCCTACTATATCTAATGCTTTTCTGTAGCACCTATTGGTGTAAATTTGTTCTAAAGTGGAGAGTGGACAGCCGATGATACTCTCCGCTGTTTTAATAATTCTGTGCAACATAATCCTATCCCGATGAGTACTACTCCCATACCACACACATAAGCCATAAGTGAGCACGCTCTCAATAGCGCAGCAATAGAAGGCAAGCAGCAGCTTTTGTGGAAGATGGTTTTTCCTTAGAGTTCTCAAAAAATACAGTCTCTGCTGCACCTTCTTCACAAGTCCCCTTGTGTTGGCACTCCAGGACAGATCCTCCTGTATCTCAATGCCCAGAAATATGAACGTTGCTACCCTCTCCACACAGGTTCCGTCAATCAAAAGTGACTGGCCATTGGTTCTCTGCCTCCTAAAATCCACCACAAGCTCCTTTGTTTTATGTTGAGGAGCAGATTATTGGTTCTACAACACTTTGTCAACCGCTCCACCTCGTCTCTATAGGCCGTCTTGCTCTTCTTGTCAGAGATGAGCCCAATCACAGATGTGTCATCTGCAAATTTGACAATCCTATTGCTAGGGTGGACAGAGACACAGTCAAACGTATAGAGAATATAAAGGAGCGAGCTAAGCACACATCCCTGTGGTGTTCCTATATTTGTACTAAGCATATTAGAGGTATAAGGGCCCAACCGGACCCTCTGGGAGCGTTCTGACAGAAAATCCAATATTCACCCACAAAGTGATGGCGGGAACCCCAGATCTCTCAACTTAGATATCAAACGCTGCGGTAGAATGGTGTTGAATGCCGAGCTAAAATCCACAAAGAGCAATCTGGCATAACCCCTCCGCTGCTCCAAATGTGCAAGAATAGCATGAAGGGCAATCACCACAGCATCCTCAGCTGATCTTTTCATTTTATAGGCAAATTGGAATGCATCCAGTCCCTCTGGTAGGCAAGCGATAACATAATTTCGTACCAGCTTTTCAAAACACTTCATGATTACAGGTGTGAGTGCCACTGGACAAAAAACATTCAAATTTTCCGGGTTGGATTTTTTTGGTATTGGAACAAAAATAGAAGACTTTAGGCAGGATGGAACAATAGCCTGAGATAGGGATCGATTTAATATTCCTGTAAAAACTCCTGCTAGTTGATCTGCACAGTCTTTCAATACCCTTCCAGCTACTCCGTCCGACCCTGTGGCTTTTCTTGGGTTAATTCCCTTTAACACCTTCCTCATCTCTCCTTCTTCCACACTGAATACTACATTCCTTTGTACCGATGATGGTGACGGTAGTGATGGTGACGAAGCCTCTGAAGATATCACTGCTGATGTTGTTTCAAAGCGGGCAAAAAAGACATTCAACTCCTCTGCCAGTGATGCCCCTCCCTCACCTGCCAGGGAGCTTTTAGGTTTATAACCAGTCAATTCCTGTAGACCTTGCCACACCTGCCTGGTGTCGTTCCTCTGTAAATGATTTCCCAGCCGCTGCCTATATGCCTCCTTGGCCACACCGATGCCTCTCTTTAGATTCGTTCTGGCTAGGCTATACAGCGACCTATTTCCACTTCTAAGAGCAGTATTCCTTGCCTTTAGCAACCCTTGGATCTCCCTTGTCATCCAGGGCTTCCTGTTTGGATAGATCTTTATCCGGCGCTTTTGTGTTACTTTTGTGTACTTGTCTTCTTCAAATGTCGTATCCAATTCCGAATATTGGCTATTATCATGGTGATCGGCCATTGTCCTGAGAACAATATACCATTTACCTTCTGCATTCCATTTATCTTTTGGCACACAAAGTCCTGGAATAACACAGACATTCTTCATAGGTTTTTAGTTCATAATGCAAAACAAGTTGATATGATATCTTAGTACAGGGGTGCCCAAACATTTGTGCTGGGGGCCTGACCATGCCCCTGAAACTGCTGAGCGAGCCAGACCATGCCCCCAGAAGTGGGCATGTTTGCACATGCACATCTGCATTCACTTCCTGGTTCAGCGCAGATGCTTCTGTGCATGCATGAAAGCATCCATATTTACTTCCTGGTTTGGCACAGATGCTTCTGTGCATGTGTGAGCACAACCACACCAAACTAAGAATTGAATATGGATGCTTTTGCACAAGTGTGAACATGTCTGGCCTGAACCAGGAAGTGAATATGGACATGTCCGCACATGCACAGAAGTGTACGTATTCACTTCCTGGTTTGGCAAGGGCATCACGGGGCTGACAGAATGGCTTCAGGGGCCTTATCCAGCCCATGGCCCATAGTTTGGGCATAGCTGCCTTAGTACATAGTACATACAGTGGCTTAATGGTTAAGATGCTAAACTTGATTACTAGAAGGTTGACAGGCCAGCAGTTTGAGACACGAGTGCTGCATGATGGAGTGAGCTTTTATCTCTGTCCCAGCTCCTGCCAACCTAGCAGTTTGAAAGCAGGAAATTGCAAATAGATAATTAGGTCCAACTTCGGAGGGAAGGTAAACAGTATTCCATGGTTTTGTCATCCCTACCACATGACCATGGAAACGTCTGCAGACGCAGACAGCACTGGCTCTTTGAACATAAACAGAGATGAGCACTGAACTCTAGAGTCAGATACGACTGGCTTTTGAGCAAGGACAACCTTTACCTTTACCTCAGAAGAAGAACTTTACGTTAGATGTTGTTGGTGAAGTGGAAGGAAAGCATAATTAATTCTCTCAACTCAGAGAGATTATATGAGTTTATCTTTTTTTTTTTTTTTTACACAAGGCCTTACAGAAGCCAAAACTGGAGATGTACTATTTATTGATGCATCTCTGCTGCTCTTTTGTCTCACATGCAAGATTACCCCGTGACACTTAAACAAATATGTCTTCTGAAACTCACAGTGTTGGAGAGATCTGTGCAGAGATACATTGTGGTCTAGCTCAGTGTTTCTCAACCTTTGGTTTTTGGACTTCAATTCCCAGAAGCCTAGGGCAATTTCCCAAAGCACTGGTCAGCCGATGGACTGACTTAGGCTTCTGGGAATTGGAGTCCAAAAGCCAAAGGTTGAGAAACACTCTAGCTGAACAGTGTCTGTATGCTTGCAAATTTACAGAATAACTTAAATTTTTCTCACAGCAGTTACATTAAAGTTCAGCAGAGGTTATGGACTAGAGATAAAATGTCTAGACAACATGATAACTTTCCAGAACATTTAATTCTACGGTACATAAAAAGAAAGGCAATCCTTAATTTTAATGAAATTAACTTGAAGAAAATGTTCCGGAGCTGCAATGAAATGGTGATCATAAAAGAGTTGGAATTTTAAATCTTTGTAGGAGAATATGTCAGGTAAAAAGGAATATTTAAAAGGGCAACTGCATTAAAATGATGCTAGTGAGAGGAGGGATAAATTGGAAAAGGTTGTTAAAAAGCTCAAGAAAATGATGAGTACTGTAGAATAAAATCTGTGTGACACAATGTTTTGAGAAGGGTTAGGTTTATGTAATTAAGACTAAATAGTACTATTAGAAAAACTAGCTCAAGGATCATTAGTCAGTTTTTCCCCCAGATGATGGTACCTACAAAGCATCTACACTGTTGGATGTACAATATTATGATTGCACCAAAGTTATCAGAGAGGATTCTGAAAAGGCAGCTAGCTGAAGATGGGAATATACCTGTCGCAATCTGATAAAGCACTTTCAGCTCCTAGTGATTTAAGTGGAAGGATGATAAGCATGTAATTAATTTGCTTAACCCTCATTCATCAGAAAACGAAGAAGAAAAAGTACTGTATTATGGGATGTTTGCTTAACCCAATGATAATGCAAAGCAAAGCAATCACACTGATGTACCACCCCATAGTGCAGGGATTCTCAATCTGCGGTCCTTGGGCCGGATGCAGCCTGTGGCACCATTTCATGTGACCCTCCACCGCCTCCACTACACCAGGAAGTGCCATGTGGTGGAGGAAGGGCAAAATGTCCATCCAGCCTCTGAATCTATCTGAGGGAGCGTGACCCGGCCCCCAAATTTAAAAGGTTAAGAACTCCTGCCATAGTGTTTGGAGAGTCGGCCATGTGCTGAGTGGGGCGGGGAATAAATTAAAATTGGAATTGGAATAGTGTACCAGGCTCCGTCACTGACGTTGAGCCTGGATGCCATCTTAGGCTCCCTCGGATGTTCAGCCACAATGTTTAATTGTATTTCAAGTTTTATACAATTTACCATCTTTGTCTGTAAACTGCTTTGGGTCACCAATAGGTGAGGAAAGCAGTATAAAAATATACTAAATAAATAAATAAATAGTGCTTAGTGCACTCTCTGGGCAGTTCACAAGGTGTATTGAGAGACTGAAAGAGAGAAGCTTTTGGCGTTGAGATAACTATGTTTAGGACCCACTGAGTGTTTCTTTGAATGTGGACAACCTACTATGTTTCATCTGCATCATTAGCTTGTTGGAAAACAGAATAGTACAACTCTCATCCCAATAGGTTACAAGTCCACCATGGCAAATCCAATAGACTTCTTAGGACAATTTTTGTCTGTTAATAGAAAAACAACAGTTTTACATGGCTAAAGGTTGAAACTCAGGGACACTGTTTACAATTCTTCTGGTGCTTATTCTGTAGGTCTAGTTCAGCAGCAAAATGTCATTGCAGAATGCTACAATATTCTGTCCTGGTGCCTAAGATTTAACTAAAAAAGAGTGCTGAGCAAAAGTAACATACATGACTTTGTATTCGTTGTTATATTTCCTTCGCCTCCACTTTAGGGAAACATTTTATCCTTATTGCAGATGTGATCCTCTCCAGAATCACGCTTGTGCTTATTACTATTTAAACTGATTAGGCTATGTCAACTCATGTTACTTATTTGGATTGTCATACTCCTTTAGATGACATGATGTCATAAATGAATGTAAACAAAACTATGCAAGGCTTACCATAGCCAAGGAGATACTTCAGTTGTGATCGCAAAATGAGGACAAAGAACAAAAGTAATAGCTCTTTGTTGTTGTTCAGTTGCACAGTCAATTTCGACCCTTTGTGACCCAATACACCACAGCCCTCTAGGCACCTCTGTCCTCCACCATCCTCTTCAACCCACCCAGCTCTGTGCCCACTGTGTCTACAATACCATCCAGCCATCTCATTTTTTGCTGCCCCCTTCTTCTTTTGCCCTCCACCTTCTCCAGCATCAAGGCTTTCTCAAGTGAGTCCTCTCTTCTCATTTGATGTCCAGAGTACAGTACTTAAGCCTCATCTTTACTATTTGACCTTCCAATGAGCAGTCAGGGTTGATTTCTTCTAAGATTTACCTATTTGTTCTCCTCACTGTCCAGGGGACTCTCAAAACTTTCCTCCAACACCACATCTCAAAGGCATCTATTCTTCTGCGTTCAGCTTTCCTAATGGTCCAGCTCTCACAACCATACATTACCACCAGGAATACCATTGCTTTGACTATGCAAATTTTTTGTTTTCAAGGTGATGTCTCTACTTTTAACTATGTTCCCCAGGTTTCCCATAGCTTGCTTTCCAAGAATCAGTCGCCTTTTTATTTCATGGCTGCAATCCCCATCTGCAGTGATCTTTGATCCAAAGAAAGTGAAATCTGTCACTGCTTCTACTTCTCCCCCATCTATTTTCATGGGACTGCTAGGGCCTGTTGCCATTATCTTGGTTTTCTTGATGTTGAGTTTCAAGCCAGCTTTTGCACTCTCTTCTTTCAACCTAATCAGTAGCTTCTTTAAATATTCCTCACTTTCTGCCATTAGGGTGGTATCGTCTCCATATCTCAAATTGTTGATGTTTCTCCCAGCAATTTTGATCCCAAATTGTGTTTCCTTCATCCCTGCATTGCACATTATGTGCTCTGTCTATAAGTTGAATAAGCAGGGTGATAAAATGCAGCCTTGTCTTACTCCTTTTCCTACTCCAAACTACTCCATCATTCCGTGTACTGAAATATTTTCAATTTCATTTCATTTCAAGTTTTATTTGTATCCCGCCTTTCTCTACCCAATGGGTGACTCAAGGCAGCCAACAACAAACAAAATATACAATGAAATACAAAAAGCAATACCAACAGAGCAATACACAATAAATATGGCATAAATAATACATAATATACAGTGCAAACATAGTAAAATTACAGTGCAATACATAATAAGCATAATATCATATAATATCCAAATACAAAATACACAATTTAAATTTAATTTTAATAGTTCAACTTATTCGCCGCCCACTCAAGCAAGCCTGACTCAGGGCGGCTTATAAAATTTAAAAGCCCTAAAAAGCACTGTAAACAATAAAGCTAGTGGAAATGATGGTATCCCAGTTGAATTTTTCAAAGCCCTAAAAGATGTTGGAATCAAACTACTGCATTCAATATGCCAGCAAATTTGGAAAACAAAACAGTGGCCACAGGATTGGAAAAGATCAGTGTAAGTTACAGTCACATTGCCAACATACATTGGATCATGGAGAAAACAAAAGAATACCAGAAACAAGTTTACTTTTGTTTTATTGACTACACTAAGGCATTTGACTGTGTGGACCACAACAAGATGTTGTGGCAAGTGATTAAAGAGATGGGAATACCAGAGCACGTCATATGCCTCCTGAGAAATCTGTACATGAATCAAGAAGCAACAGTTAGGACAGAACACAGAATGACAGAGTGGTTTGGAATAGGAAAAGGAGTAAGACAAGGTTGCATTTTATCACCCTGCTTATTCAATCTATATACAGATCTAAGATCACTGCAGATGGCGACTGTAGCCATGAAATAAAAAGACGACTGATTATGGGAAGACAAGCTATGAGAAACCTGGGGAATATAGTGAAAAGCAGAGACATCACCTTGAAAACAAAAATTCGCATAGTCAAAGCAATGGTATTCCCAGTGGTAATGTATGGGTGTGAGAGATGGACCATTAGGAAGGCTGAGCGCAGAAGAATAGATGCCTTTGCGATGTGGTGTTGGAGGAGAGTCCTGAGAGTCCCTTGGACAGCAAAGAGAACAAATAGGTCAATACTGGAAGAAATCAACCCTGACTGTTCATTGGAGGGACAAATAGTGAAGATAAAGATAAAGTACTTTGGACATTAAATCAGAAGGGAGGACTCACTTGAGAAGGCCTTGATGCTGAGAAAGGTGGAGGGCAAGAGAAGAAGGGGACGTCCAAAGATGAGATGGATAGATGGTATTGTGGACACAATGGGCACAGAGCTTGGCGGGCTGAGGAGAATGGTGGAGGACAGAGGTGCCTGGAGGAAAATGGTCCATGGGGTCGCAAAGGGTCGGAATCAACTGTGCGACTGAACAACAACAACAACAAAAACAATTAAAATCCCTATCCCCAATTAAAAACCCACCCACCTCATGCAGGAGAGAGAGGGTACATCTTATGATACATCTTATAGTAGAAGCCATCTTATGGTAAGAGCCAGTGGGCAGGAGCCACATTACCCACAAGGCCCCATACCTGCCCTGCCAGCCAGGTCTTAAGTCCTTTCCTAAATGGCAGCAACTCCGTCTGTAACCATAGCTCAACCGGCAGGAGGTTCCAAAGGGCTGGTGCGGACACGGAAAAGGCCTTTTTTCTTGTTCCAGCAAGGTGAGATCCCCTAGGTGATGGAACAACTAGGGAGCCCCTCCAGTCTGCTCTGGTTGGACAGACAGATGTTCTTAGGGTGATGTGGTCTCTTAGGTATCCAATAAAAATGTAATTACAAGGTTACATAATCACAGATCCATACAGCCTCAGCCACAGAGAGTCCATATGGCCGCAAAAAGACGGCGCAGGCACTTCCACACACCCGACACATTGGGGGAAGGAGCTCCGTGCCTTGGCCACAGCTGCAACAAAGACAAAGTCCCCCATGTCTGCTGGAAAAAGGTGCAGGTCCTTCCACTCCCCCATCAACTCGGGGGAAGGAGCTCCGTGCCTTGCCCACTGCAGCGGAGGCAGAGGCAGCAGTCTAGTTGGCCCCCAGGGGGGCAGCAGCTGGAGAGTGCCAGCGAATATCATTACGCCGGCACCGACACCAGCTGCCGGTGGCTTATCTCCCTTCCTGGACCAAAGAGGGGATTGGACCCAGGAGCCGCAAGAGCAATGGAGCGCTAGTAGTGGGGACTCGTACTCCTCCGGCCGGCCGGCGGTTGAGGAGCCCATGCTGGTCTCGGCAGTGGAGGGGAGCGGCTTTTGTAAGGGTGGTGCAGTGGCCTTCAGGTGCCGCTCGTTCCCTCCTGCTGGCCGCTGGACGAGCCACACTGGTCTCAGCGGTGGCAGGGAGCGGCTTTTGAGGGCAGTGGAGTGGCCCTCAGGTGCCGTTCGTTCCCTCTGGCTGGCCGCCGGTCGAGCCCACACTGGTCTCAGTGGTGGTGGGGAGCGGCTTTTGAGGGCAGTAGAGTTGACCTCAGATGCCGCTTGTTCCCTCAGGCCAGCAGGCCGGCCGGCCGTTGAATCTCACTCAATATTCCAAATGTTCACCTAAATGTTTTTCTTTTTTATTCAGGCATATCAGCTTGAATCTGATTTCAAAGCAAGCGTCAAGTAAAAATGCATTCAATGAAGTACTACTAAAAATGAGGAATGTACAGTCCTTCTTGTCTCATCCTCACATGCAAAGAAATTATTCTGACTGCCAGTAAGGTCAGAAATATCAGGTGTTGTTAGCAGAAGTCTTGCACTGTTGAGAATATTACATTACGTCATTACCTGCTGTTATTTTCCATAGCTCACATTACTTCCAAACTAACCACTACCACATTTTCAAAAAAAAAAAAAGCTTCCAAGAAGAAATCATTGTTGGAAAAGAATTGGATATCAGAAAAGGTTCTTAAGTAATCACTAGATGGGAAATTCCCATTAACTCACACAATTTGCAACTTGCGTTGTTATCTATAGCCTAAGTTTCTTGCAACCATCTATGATTGTCACTTTTTATTGAACAAATCTTCATTGGAAATGAACTGAATATCAAATAAGGGTTTGATTGGATGATGTGAAATGCCACATTGTCTCACACAATTTGCAACTTATGTCTAATCAATCACTGTCTCTTCACTTTGAAACCATGTATAAATTGATTACCACTGTTATGTCTGAGGAAGTAGACTTGATCAGTGAAAGCTCACAATGAATGAGTTATGCTTTAAATTTCTATAGGGTTTTTGTTTTCTTTATTTTATTTTATTTTACTTCTGTTTTGTTTCTTGTCTATTATTGTTAAGAATGCTATACAAAAATGATCCAAGGTGGCATAAACGGTGTGTGTCATCTTTGTGTGTCTTTTTCCTAATATAAAAATGTTGTATATAATGTATAACATATTTTTGCATGGTCTTTTCCTTCATTTTTGTTTTATATATTCTTTTTACTAGTATGTTTAAATAAGTAAGAACCACATATAGTTGTCACTTACATATCTCTTGCAATCATTTAGAAATCTGAAGGTGGCAGATGAGTAGTGCATTTCTATAAGTAAAGAAATGTATATAAAAATGTACAGGTATATAGAAGATTTCATTCCCATGATGCTAAAGCCCGACATGTCCATATCTATGAGAATATATAAAAATAGATTGCATTTTTAGAGAAGGCTCTGTGCAGTTATTTACTCTTGACATCAGTACTGGCATAACTGACTGCTGCCATATAGAACTGGTTCTGTGAAAGATGACATTCCATTTAGACGGTGTGAAGGTTAAGTCACTTCTCCTAACCTCTCATGATAACCCTAACCATAAAATTACCTGCTGAGTGCCTGATTTTACACTACAGATTATTTATTCTTATTTATTAAAATGACTTCTAGCTCATCTTCCAGAGCACAGCCATTATGGAGCAGTATAGAAAGAGATTCATAAGTCCACATAAAATCAGATAGCATCAACTGAAGTTTACTAAAATGTATGGCAGTATGAGGATTTTGGTCTCTCCACATTTTGAAATGAACAAATCTAAACCACACAGAGAGCTTAGAAAATTACTTTTTCATTCTACAGTTCAAAAAATCTTCCTCCAAACTAAGGTGACCTTTAAAGCCCTACATGGTAGTGGGCCAGGATACCTAAGAGACTGCATATCCCCAAGGACATCTGTCCATCCCACCAGAGCAGACCGAAGGGGCTCCTTAAAGGTGCCACCAGAAAAAGGGCCTTTGCCCGCCACCCCTGAGTGAAGAAACAGACACATATCATGGGTTCAAACATGGGCCACTTTATTAAGCCAAAATAAGTTGTTGAAAACTATTGCACTGGGGACTAAGTACTGTGCCGCATGATAATAACTCAGATCAATACCAGAGAATTTGGATCCCAAATAATAGGGACATATTTGGTGCTTCACAGCACACAGTTATGGCACAAGAGATTAAAACTGGAATGAAATAGTGCTCAAAGAAGTTAAAAGGTATTCATTAGAAAGTTAACTGATAATTCTTTTCTGAGACTTTCTTCTGCTTCTTCCACCATTTTTTAAAAGGAACTGAATGGTATGATTTATGCTCAGTAATAACATTGTAATGGTGTAAATGAAAGTGTTATACTCTTGCAAACATTTGTTTGTTTCTGTGTGTATTATGTGCAAATATTTCAAAAAGCATTTGTATGTAGAATTGCATAGAAAGCAAAAGGGTTAATTAGCTTCTACTTAAATTGTCTTCTTTTTACAGTAATAAGTTCATTTCAGTGCTAAATATAAACAGGTCCAAAAGTAATCATTTCAAACCAAGCACTAATTATCTATCTTTTTTTTCTTCCCCTTTCCTCTTGGCTTGGATTCACGGTCTTGCTTCTATGGACAAATAAAACCCCTCGTTCAGTCTTTAAAAAAGCTCCTGGTCCAGCTAAATATTTCTACTGGGAGAATAAGAAAATATCAAATTCCACAGCTCCCAATCCCAAGTCCCTTGTATCCCTTTACAATCTACTCTTAAGGGATGACAAATCCTTAAGAGCAGTATGGAAGGTGGCACTGGGGGATTCAGAGGAATTTGCAAATATTGGTGCCACCTCCTCATTTCTTAAGCAGAACGTTCATAAGGTATTCTCTTCTGGGATGTGGAGGGAGAACGCTTTGTTTAACTAAGTAGATCAGGTTTTCTCAACTGTCGGCCTCCAAGTGTTCTCAGACTTCAATCCCCACAAGCCCTTGCCAGCACACCTGCTGATCAAGGCTCCCGAGAATTGAAGTCCAAGAACATCTGGAGGCCCAAAGTTGAAAAAACCTGCCATATATGTTTTCTCAGATCTATTGTTGTATATAAATATGACATCATTACAACATTACTATTTCAGTATAATATTTTTCATTATGTACCAGCTTTTTAAATTCAAGTTTTATTTTATTGTTGTTTCCTAGGGATATGATGGATATGGGGGTGAATATGATGAATCAAGTTATGAGGCCTATGATAATAGCTATACCACACAAACACAGAGGTAAGCACTAGTTAATCTAAAGATAAATGTATTTTTAATCTGTTGCATTTTTCCATTATCAGCTCTGAGTTTTGATTCTCCTAGGAGCAATAGCTGTAAACATTTTTCAATATACAGTAAAACCTCACATAAAGAGCGCATCGCTTACAGAATAACTTGCTTAAAGAGCAAAATTTTCTCTGAATGGTTGCCTCGCTTAACAAATAAAATGAACCAAAAACTTGCTTAACAACCAAATCAGGGTATGTCAGATATTCTAAAAATACCATGAAGAATCTTCACCCAGTGTTAGATTATCAATTTAAATTACTTGTCAGTAGCATTAATCATTAAGTTAAATGTCATAATTTAACATCAACTCATGAGCAATATATTGCTCATGGTGTGGTGGAAGAATGAAAGTGGAAGAGGAAAAGCATGACCCACTTTTAACCCCAGACTGGACAAAATCCTTCCTCCTTCTCAAATGGGTCATCATGGATGCCTTGATTCGCTATTCCCATTCCAATAAAGATGTCTACATTTTGGGTTGTATAATAATAATAATAATAATAATAATAATAATAATAAAGTTTAATTTCTATCCCGCTTTCCTGACACAAGTGCCACTCAAAGCGGCTTACAACATATATAAATACAACAGAGCAAAATATACAATAAACTACAAAAGGCAATACACAATTAATACAATCAAAACATCAGAATATGCAAAAATACAATACAAAATATAAATAATTAAGCAATATCACAATGAGAAATTACACAAAAAATCAACCTCAACCACCCAGCAGTCACAAAGGCACCTTATAGTTCAACGTCTGTGAGGCAGCTGCGTCGGCGGCAGCAATGGCTCCCACCTGTCTCTCCCCAACGGGGCCGGTGGCATGGGCTCCCGGGGCGAGACAGGGAGCTGCTCGAGGCGGCGGGTGTCGTCCTTTTCTGCTCTCCGGGCGGGCCGTCCCGGAGAGCGAGGGCAGCTGCGTCGGCGGCGGCAATGGCTCCCACCTGTCTCTCCCCAACGGGGCCGGTGGCATGGGCTCCCGGGGCGAGACAGGGAGCTGCTCGAGGCGGCGGGTGTCGTCCTTTTCTGCTCTCCGGGCGGGCCGTCCCGGAGAGCGAGGGCAGCTGCGTCGGTGGCGGCAATTGCTCCCACCTGTCTCTCCCCAACGGGGCCGGTGGCATGGGCTCCCGGGGCGAGACAGGGAGCTGCTCGAGGCGGCAGGTGTCGTCCTTTTCTGCTCTCCGGGCGGGCCGTCCCGGAGAGCGAGGGCAGCTGCGTCGGCGGCGGCAATGGCTCCCACCTGTCTCTCCCCAACGGGGCCGGTGGCATGGGCTCCCGGGGCGAGACAGGGAGCTGCTCGAGGCGGCGGGTGTCGTCCTTTTCTGCTCTCCGGGCGGGCCGTCCCGGAGAGCGAGGGCAGCTGCGTCGGTGGCGGCAATTGCTCCCACCTGTCTCTCCCCAACGGGGCCGGTGGCATGGGCTCCCGGGGCGAGACAGGGAGCTGCTCGAGGCGGCGGGTGTCGTCCTTTTCTGCTCTCCGGGCGGGCCGTCCCGGAGAGCGAGGGCAGCTGCGTCGGTGGCGGCAATTGCTCCCACCTGTCTCTCCCCAACGGGGCCGGTGGCATGGGCTCCCGGGGCGAGACAGGGAGCTGCTCGAGGCGGCGGGTGTCGTCCTTTTCTGCTCTCCGGGCGGGCCGTCCCGGAGAGCGAGGGCAGCTGCGTCGGCGGCGGCAATGGCTCCCACCTGTCTCTCCCCAACGGGGCCGGTGGCATGGGCTCCCGGGGCGAGACAGGGAGCTGCTCGAGGTGGCGGGTGTCGTCCTTTTCTGCTCTCCGGGCGGGCCGTCCCGGAGAGCGAGGGCAGCTGCGTCGGTGGCGGCAATTGCTCCCACCTGTCTCTCCCCAACGGGGCCGGTGGCATGGGCTCCCGGGGCGAGACAGGGAGCTGCTCGAGGCGGCGGGTGTCGTCCTTTTCTGCTCTCCGTGCGGGCCGTCCCGGAGAGCGAGGGCAGCTGCGTCGGCGGCGGCAATGGCTCCCACCTGTCTCTCCCCAACGGGGCCGGTGGCATGGGCTCCCGGGGCGAGACAGGGAGCTGCTCGAGGCGGCGGGTGTCGTCCTTTTCTGCTCTCCGGGCGGGCCGTCCCGGAGAGCGAGGGCAGCTGCGTCGGTGGCGGCAATTGCTCCCACCTGTCTCTCCCCAACGGGGCCGGTGGCATGGGCTCCCGGGGCGAGACAGGGAGCTGCTCGAGGCGGCGGGTGTCGTCCTTTTCTGCTCTCCGGGCGGGCCGTCCCGGAGAGCGAGGGCAGCTGCGTCGGTGGCGGCAATTGCTCCCACCTGTCTCTCCCCAACGGGGCCGGTGGCATGGGCTCCCGGGGCGAGACAGGGAGCTGCTCGAGGTGGCGGGTGTCGTCCTTTTCTGCTCTCCGGGCGGGCCGTCCCGCAGAGCGAGGGCAGCTGCGTCGGCGGTGGCAATGGCTCCCACCTGTCTCTCCCCAACGGGGCCGGTGGCATGGGCTCCCAGGGCGAGACAGGGAGCTGCTCGAGGCGGCGGGTGTCGTCCTTTTCTGCTCTCCGGGCGGGCCGTCCCGGAGAGCGAGGGCAGCTGCGTCGGTGGCGGCAATTGCTCCCACCTGTCTCTCCCCAACGGGGCCGGTGGCATGGGCTCCCGGGGCGAGACAGGGAGCTGCTCGAGGCGGCGGGTGTCGTCCTTTTCTGCTCTCCGGGCGGGCCGTCCCGGAGAGCGAGGGCAGCTGCGTCGGTGGCGGCAATTGCTCCCACCTGTCTCTCCCCAACGGGGCCGGTGGCATGGGCTCCCGGGGCGAGACAGGGAGCTGCTCGAGGCGGCGGGTGTCGTCCTTTTCTGCTCTCCGGGCGGGCCGTCCCGGAGAGTGAGGGCAGCTGCGTCGGTGGCGGCAATTGCTCCCACCTGTCTCTCCCCAACGGGGCCGGTGGCATGGGCTCCCGGGGCGAGACAGGGATTTACTAGAGTAAACCCATTAGAACCAACTGTCCTGTACTTAAAAAGCCTAAGGCACACCATGTTTAAGTATATTATGTTTAAAAAGTATTTTGTTGTTCAATCACACAGTCGATTCTGACCTTTTGCACCCCATGGACCACCACACGCCAGGCATCCCTATCCTCCTCAACCCGCCCAGCTCTGTGCCCATTTAAAAGTATCCCCCAAATTAAAAAGTAGCAGATAAGTCACAACTAGAGGAGGACCACTGGGTTTGGTGAGTCAGCCTCTCTGTGCTTTCTATTGGTTCTAATGGGTCTACGCTAGTAATTGCTTGCTTTAACACAGTGAAGTAAATCATAAAAAGATTAATTATTCAACTTTATTGGGCAGTTTAGGACAGCAGCCAACCACTGAGATGGAATTTACAATCAGTTCTTGAGTTTGAAGGACTTTCTTTCTAATTACTGTATATTGCTTGATCCTGCCATTGTGTTCCTGCTGTTTGCTAGATTGTTACACCTCAGGTCTTCATTTCTTAAGAGGCCTAAATTCTTTACTGAGACTACAAGAACCTTCCATTCCCCATTTTGGCCATGTGGAGTACAAAATAACATTCATTCAAACCAACAAGAAGGTTGTTTTTAGAATTAACAAAAATTGGTGGATTTGGTATAAATAAAACAGAGGTACAGTACTAGAGTTGTGCAGATTTTCCATCTGTAATAGATGCATTGTAGTATCTGTTTATTTCTAAATAATCATGTGCCATCCTTCATCAGAATACAGTCTAATGTGCTTTTAAACAACTAAAATGCAAGCAATCAACATCACAGTGGTGAGTTGTTGTTTTTAAAACAAACACACAACATACTGTCACACTTAAAACACTTGGACCATTTTGCCAACCAACTAAAAGGTCACAGACAGTGACGAGGCAAGTTGATCTTTACAGGGGAAAGAGTGTTATCATAAATGGAGTAGCACAGCCAAAATCCTTTCTCACTTATTGAACTCCACCTCTGAAAGCAGAACAATGAAGAGAAGTGCACAAGATGAAGTTATCAAAATGCATGCAGGTTGTTGCATGGTGTAGTTACTCTGTCAGGTGCTCTCAAACCAAAGGATACAACTCTATTCAAGAAAAAAGTTCTCCCTTTGGCACAAGAATGAATAACAGAAGCAGCAGCAACTGTGCTGGTGATGACTGCGATAGTGATAATGATGCTTGTAATGAATAATAGTTATGGGAGAATCCTATTGGTTTTGACACAAAGTTTATGGAACTTGCTATGGCTAATTGTGGCTAATTGACAAAGAACATATTAGTTGTGCAACTGGGCACATAACTAGACATGTAATTGAAAAACGTCCCAGCACCTCATCAACTAACTGCAACTAGCCTTGGCAAATTACACAAATTTTATGTAAACACATATGGGCTTCTAGCTATTATTTACGTTGTTCTTGTTGTGCCCTATCTGATTCCAAATACTGGAGATCATCATGGCAATAAGCCACAAAGACTGGCCTGCGGATATAATGCCATGGCTTTCCACTTGCCTTCCACATTGCAGCATGACCCCCATACCATTGATCCAGCTCCACGAGTCACTTTCTGGTCTTGAGCCCTTTTGGCATGCAAAGTCCTCCTCAGCCCCAGGCCAGTATTGATGAAGCTACTATACTCCATCAAGATGGATACAAGTGGGATTTAATCCACCCTTCCCTGTGGACTTCACCAAGGCCGTTAGTCCTCAGGGTTGTCAGGTTAGTTAACCATCGCCTGATGCTCGTCATTGAGTCACTGGCAGAATGGTCTATTCTATTACCATAGCAAGGTAACCTGGCCAGACTTGCATTATTTACATAGTGCATTTCAACTTGGTTATCCTTACAGCTGGTCTGCAGGATAGCTAGAAAGAAAAGCTAGATATTTCTCATTCTTTGTGACATTCTTTGATGTGTGTACTCCATTTTTACATAATAAAAGGAGACAATGTAGTGGCAACTAAGGAGAGAGAGAGTCTTTGTGTATTCTAGTGGAATGCTTGACATGTTATTTAATGAGAATGGGAGTGGTGAACTAGGAAGAAATGAGCAGAGGGACTTCATGTATCTGTAAGCACTCTGCAGAAGCTCATGCTGGATAATTCAGTTATCATCTCATTAGAAATAGTACTCCTTGAAGTGACAAAATAATTCTAAGTAACTGAGCATGATCTTTCCTCACTCCACATTTTGCTAATCAAATTTTTACTTTATTTTTTGGATGATTGTCCATCAAGATGTAAACATATGCTTCATTTGCAAGCCTTAGTGTCCTTTGAAGGAAATAAATGTCTGCAGGATGTGGTGTGTGAATCTTGTAATAGAAAATATGCATGTTCCTTAACTTGAAATTTGAATAAAATGTGGTTAGGCCAAAAATGTACAGGTAGAAGCAGTGAAGAGTTAAGACCATTCCTGTCTGCACAGTATCATACCTATATTTTCCTAGTGACTCTGATTGCCTGATTACACCAGAATGTGACAAAAAGAAAGAAATGAGGAATGGGTTAAGTAGTTATATTTTATTTTTCAAAACTGATTTAAAAGCTTCCTTCAAGCAGTTTTTGAATATCAATTCTTGCACTTCAGGTTAAGTTGGATTGTGTGCACAAGAGATGGTTCTCTAACTTGTAATTTAAGTAATAGATCATATGTTTAGCTCTACATTTATTTATTTGCCTATTCATTTATTTCAGCATCCTAGCTATTTTCTCATTCTGTTTTGTCTGTATGC
Source organism: Bradypodion pumilum (assembly GCA_035047305.1). NCBI lineage: Eukaryota > Metazoa > Chordata > Lepidosauria > Squamata > Chamaeleonidae > Bradypodion > Bradypodion pumilum. Next base: position 171,685,581 of record JAWDJD010000001.1, on the reverse strand, counting down.
CAGTTTGTGGAAACTTGCAAAACACACATCTAATTGGTATTTAATATGACACAATGAAGATGGGAGATATGTGGGACTGACAATAGCCGGTATATTTAGAAACCTGTTGATATTTTGGAGTTATCACAGCTGTGTAGTAAAATGCATGTAACATTGCTGCAGTGAAGCAGGGTTTTATCTCATACTCCTGTTGGGGAAAATAATGGGAATGTAGGCTTCTGTAAGCTAGTTGTGTTCTCCAGATGTGCCCACAGTGGCATATGTTTGGCAAAAAGGAGCCCTACACACAGGCCAAAGGCCATACCACCAAGTGAGAATCCTTGGACAGTAGCAACTGTTCTCACATGCAGAAGTTTTAAGAACATAGTATGTCTACAAGTTGCATGTATCAGGGTCAGCTGATGTGAGGTGTGAGGTGATTTCCAGGCACCCTTTCCCTTGTGGTTGTTGATACTGAGCTGACTCTACAGAGGAGCAGATGCTCAAAGCCTCTGATATCTATAAACTACATGTTCTTCTGCCATATCCTACTGTATTGTTTTAAGATAACACATACCTAACCTGTCTTAACATTTCAGCAGAGCTTAGAAATGTTATATTTGGACCACAACTCACACTATCTCATGACCAAAATAAGCTTTCCAGATAGCCTCATCCCCACTCCCTGCCATATTGACTCAGGCAGTTTCTGGGAGTAATAGTCCAGAACAATTACTTTTCTGAGCTCTTCTTTTTAGGGACCAGACAGCTAATTGAGTCCTGCTCTAATTTCATCTCAGTGTTTCTCCCAGAATCCATTTAGCAGCAACTATGAATAAAATATGTGGTGAGTCTTAGTAGTTATGGCTGGATTGACTTCATAAATCAGATAAATATTAGCCAAGCATTTGTAACATTTCAGGATGGATGTCAACTTCTGTTTTAAGATAATTTTATTATAGCCCTTACTGTTACCAGTTCTCAAATGGAGATCCAAGCTTATTAAATAAATGGCCCAGAGGACTAATAGAGATTTAATTTCTTAGAACAACTTCTTCTGAGCAACTTAAAAGGCAAAGATACATACTGGTCTTAATGTGTTCAAACTAACATTTGCAAATGAACTTTTAAAATATCAATCTGTAGATCTCTGGTAGAAAACCAGAGATCTATAGATCTATGATTACTTGGGGGGGAAATACCAGAGAGTCAGAACCAGTGGTGTACTGCTCCAGGTTCCCACTGTATCCCGGGAACTGGTAGTGGATTCCCCCAGGACACTCCCACTTGGCCGGCCATGCCCACCTCCCTAAACCAGGCCATGGTGTGGCTGGCCAAGTGGGCATGGCTCACAGAGTTAGCCATGCCCACAGACATAGCCACGCCCAGGGTGGGGGCAATAAATTTTTTTGCAGTGCATCACTGGCCAGAACCTCTAATATGTAAGAAAAGTACATTCTACAAAGTGTCCAAATCCATTTTAATTGGTTTCAAGGGTGGGGGAAATAAAAGAGAATCTTAAATATACAAATGACACAGCATAATAGCATCAAACAAAGGAAAATGTTTCCAGTAATGAAATCAGTGTTTGAAAGCAGAGATACAAGTGGGATAGTTAAAAAGGGGGTGTCCCACCATGTTCTAATGCCCAAAAAGACCAGCCTTTTCCAAGATTCCAGCCAGCAGTCGGCCATGCCATCTTCCAGCATGTTATGAACTATCGAGTGCTCAAACAAGCAATATTATTTTCCTCTTCCCTTCAACTCTCCTCTCATTTCTCCTGTCCCTGGTCTTCTGTTTTTATTGTCAAGCTTGCACTACTGGTCTTCAGTTTACGTCCACCAGCACGAAGCAGATTTCGCAAGGAGGCTAGGACGCTAGTAGTTCATGCTTGAATTGTAATCTCTTTTGAAAATGAGTTCTGAGATCCCTGATGAAAGGGTTAACACCCAGAAAAGCTTTGTCACAATCCCGAAAAGGCTTTGGATCTTATTTTCAGAATTTGTCTATAAATATATTGCAAGAAAATCACTCAAGCCTTGGACTCATTTGATTTTTTACTTAGCACGGACAATTTTATACATAGGTTGCATTCTTGCCATACACGAGCGGATTTTTTGTCTTCTCCCCTTCAGTTTAATTGACAAGCTAAAAGCTGAGGGGGAAATGCAAAGGCACCAGCTAGCAATCCATCAGGGAGAGTGCCACCCCTGATGGATCACTGGCTGACATCTTTGTATTACACCCTCCATTGTTTTGAGACCTGACACAAAACAGCGGAGGGGGTAATACAAAGGCGGCAGCCAAGGATCCGTCAGGGGAGGCAGTCTCCCTGATGGATCGCTGGCTGTTGCCTTTGCATTTCCGCTGCCTCGCCCAGCCGTGTACTCAGGTGGTGTGGCTGAGGGCAGGAGGGATGGCAGGGCAGAGGCAGTGCCTACTATGGTGCCTTGCCCGCCCGTGTCCTCAGGTGGCATGGAAGGGGCGGCAGGCAGACCATTCCCCCAGTCCGGGCTCTGTCTACCTCGGTAAGGCAGGGCCCTGGGCTGAGCTGTTTTGGCCACACGTCGGCCAGTGTTTTTTTATGTGTGCTCCAGCTGTCCCGCCTCCTCCACGCTTGCGTCCTCCTGTCTGATTGGCTAAGGGGTGTCACGGCACAGAGGACGCTGGGAAGCATAGGGTTTTTTGTTCGAGTTCATGAGCCGTTGACCCCACTCTTGGCTTCCAGACCCTTGTGGGGTTGATGTTCAGGAATTAAGGTAAGTGTGGCCGGCTCATTACGGGATTGGCTGGATGTGTGTGGACACACATTCCGGACACGCACAGCCACATCCCATTCTTATAGGTAAAGATACCCCACTCACTATTATTTTTCCATCATATATTTTCCCCTTTAAAGCTGCATGCAGAACTTTATATGTTGCTATAATTCACTTTCAATTCTGTGCCTATATCTGTCTCTTCATAAATAAAGATTTCCACTTATTTTATTTTGAGACAACTGAGTGATCACGTTACCAAGTCTGAAAGATGACATTTTGATGCTTCTTCTCAGAAATCCACTTACGGCATTCATCACTCAAAACTGTTTTGAAATGCCACCTCTCATTTGCTTGAAACAGTGAGCCCAACTGTGTCAAATGCACTACCTTTGAACTAGAGGAAAGTATTTTCCCCTCCAATAAATCATTTACAATATGCCCTCTAAGGGTCTTGGGAAACTCCTTTCTATTATAACTTATGCACTATTACCACTCATAGCCTCACAAACTTTCTCAGGTTTATTCTCCAATTGTAGGATTCCGTTCTATCCCTTCTTCTATTTTCTTTTCCCCTGACTTGGATATTGTATGATTGAGTGAGCTTACCATTTACATATTTATGAAATGTGGCTTTACACTTATGTCCAGGAGTTGCTTAGAAAGTGCAGTACTGTATATAGCAGAGTTGAGCAAAATATAACCTGCAATCCACATGAGGCCCTTACAGTGCAGCTTCCCAGCACTCAACACTCCTAAGCCTTGGTGGCACCCTATTTTTAATACATTTTAAACTAAAAAGCTTCCACAAAGACTCTTGTGAACTTGGAATGTGATTTCACCAAGTCTCTTGTTTGAGGCCTATGGTAAATACACATGACATCCAGACCTCTGAAGTTAAATTCCTCTGGGATACAGTCAGTGTTGTTTTGACAGGAATAATGGAGCACCGTGTGGTCATAATACTGTATGTCAAAACTTCCTGACCCTTGCTATGTTCCTGGTGTCACAGAAATGAGGGAGACCATTCAGTACTGGAAAAGGCTATCCATATAATGAATTTGTTGTTCAGTCTTGGCTAGTTCTCTGGTAGGCCAGCCCTCCCCTGTGTTGGCAGTGTAGTAGAGGGCTATTGAGGGGACTATCCAGAGCCTCCCCTATTTAAACTATTCTAAAACCATAATCAGACTCTTTATTTTCTTTCTCTGGCATCAAAGCTGCAGGATCTGAGATGATCCTCAGCAGAAGCTATGGAAAAATCCATAGGATGAAATCAAGGATAGGACCTCCCTTCCCGTGTGCTGGATCTCTGTTTACAGGATCTGTTCCAGCCTTGGAGAGTCTATAGTGGGCTCTAAAACACCATCCCAAGTACCATAGGGTTAAAGCCCCAAAGAATTGCAATTGAAATCTACAAAAACATCACAAATTGTATGCTTTGTCACTTTCTGGATAACAGTTAAATTACTGTGACATAATTTAATGTGGGTATGGGTGGGATGCTTACTAGACAAAGTAGGAAATACAAACAGTACTATATTAGTAGTACTTAACAACAGCAGTAGCAATTGTAGTATTATAATAGTAGACCTTTACCTTTACATTTACCTAATAGTATAAATAAGAAATACCAAGTCTCAAACGTGTCAAGGAAATTAAACAATCTAATCAAGCAGTTAACCCCATGTTTTTCTGAGTTATACCATTTTCAGCTGCTGATGAGCAATAGAATATTTGAATGCAACAGAAAAATAATAATCTTACATATGAAATTTAGCAACGTCAAAGAGAAGGCTAGGTTCAAACCATTACGCTTTGATTTAATTATACAGATGATTGGAGGCCATTTCTTTCAACCTGTGCTTGTGATAAATCCATATAATTTGGGGAGTTAGAATAAAATTAATATGCATGCGAGGGATGCTGACTCATCCTTATATTTATTGTTTTTGTGTCTGTATTTTTCTCTCCATTTTCTCTCTTGCAATTTCAAAGGATCTTTCTTCAAATTTTGTGGCCCAGCTGTACAAATGTGACTGCAGAGAATAATCTGGAGAGAGTTAAACCACAATTGAGGAAAGTTAGCATCCTTACTTCATGTGCCTTTGTTCTGTTAATCTGGTGATTTCTGATTTAGAGTAATGGGAACTGAGAATATGAAAAGCTCATTCAAAGATTGTTAGAAAGAGAGACAATGGAAGGTGCTGTGGAATTGCTGAACATTTCCCTCTATCCTGCTGTTAATTAATCTATCTCATTTTGGCAGAACAAATCTAAATATTGATGTGTTCCATTGTCTTGTTTCTCTTGGGCAGGTCTTGGTGATTTTTCAAGTGGCTTAGACACTGAACTTGACGACTGGAAGGTCGGCAGGTCAGCAGTTTGAGACCCGATTACTGCTCAATGGAATGAGCTCCCATCTCTGTTCCAGCTCCTGCCAACCTAGCAGTTCAAAAGCAAGAAATTGCAAGTAATAAATAGGGACCACTTCTGTGGGAAGGTAAACAGCGTTCCGCACACTCCGATATTGAGGCATGCCTGCCACATGTCCACAGAAATGTCTTTAGACGCAGATAGTGCTGGCTCTTTGGCCCTAAACAGAGATGAGCACTGAACCCAAGAGTCAGATACAACTGGCTTTCATGCAAGAGCAACCTTTACCTTTACTAATCTTTTGCTCCAGCCTTGACGTTTTAACTAAGTTACAATGCAATTATGATGTAATAAGCAATTTCACTGTTTTTGTGACAGCTGTCACTGATGTCCCACAGGTGGCCATAAATACACCTTCTGAATGAAACACATGAAATTACATTTTTAAAACTAGCATTCCAAATTCTGCTTATTGTAGCTAGTTCAGTCTCTTCTGTCATTCTCCCATCCCAAGCCTAAGGACAAAGTTAGGTGTTAAGTGGAGACAAATTTACATATGCAAACAACAGGATAGGGAAAGCTAGCCTGGAGCTTTGTGCTTCCCTCTCTATTTCTATGGCTGTCCCTACCTAGAACAGACAGATTTGGACTTTCAAGTGGCTATTTTTCATGCAGTGGCTTTAGTCTGTGGCTAGGCTTCTGGTTTTATATGTGGAGAATATCTGCTTCTACACTGATTTAGCAAAAAAGAAATATCTGCTAATTTCAGACCAGAAGTATGGCTATCTCATTCTAGCATAAGATTTTCAAAGCTAGAAAATTGGAAGATTTCATCCATTCCCCAACAGATGTATCATGGATGGTAATGTGGGACATCAGAAATTGGAAGCCAAAATTACTTGGCTTCATACAAATCCTGCACTTCACCTACATAACAGTCTAGCCATGTGATCAAGTGAAATTGGGGCCCTGTACTGCACCACTTTCCCTAACACAAACCTTCGAACATTTGTGAACCGTAAGTCCCCTGTTATTTATTTGTTTGTTTATTCAATTTGTATAGCCGCCCCAATCAACATGTGACTCTAGGCAACGTACATAAAATCCCCAATGTTTAAACTATAGAAACCCTTAAAATTCCTAAAAACACTGAAAAACTACCTCCCACCTGCACCAATTAAAAATCTAAAAACTCTCCACCCTGAGACATGACATGTCACAAACAATATATTAATTGTAGGTAGCGTAATGATTGCACAAACTGTTGTGTCGGCTTACCTACGTGCTATAGCATAAAAGCCAAAGCGGTCATCCTTGCCCGGGATGAAGTGATAAGCCACCTTTCCGAAGCAAATAGTCGCCAAACAGAAGTAAATGTTCATCAGGCTCTAGCCATCACACCTCAAGACCCACTTCTGCTCAAAGATCTAAACCCAGGTCTGGAGCTCCATAAGAGTACAGTATAGAAGGAGCCTCTGCCATGCTTATAGCCTTGTCAGCAGCACTTAGTGGTTAAAACGCTAAACTTGAAGACTGGCAGGTCAGGGTTCAATACCCAAGTGCTGCACGATGGATCTTGGGGACATGAAAGGAGTCTCATTTGGGTGTCCCCTGAGTGGAGTTTCTCCAACAAAAATCCTTTCAACCCAGAGTAATTTCTGATATGAAATTTATTTATGTCAGATTTATTTATGTGAGATTTATTTATGCCTTGTCTAATTCAGCTTCAAGCCTCCAGACCTCTGCTGAGGGTGCTAAGGCTGACTGTGAGCACTCGTAACAAGGACCCTTAACTGTAACATCTGTTGGGGGGGGGGGGACATACACAGCAATAAAACTCTCCACCCTGGGACATGGCATGTGACAAACAATATATTATCCTGGTTAATAATTGTGTTACATTTTGATTTAAGGGTTGATCCTCTTTAGGCAACAGGCACTTTTATGCAGCCCCTGTGTCTCAGATGTTTGGGAGCTACTGCTCTATAGCTTTGTTGTTGTTGTTTTTATTCAAATTTATATGCCGCCCAATTAGGTAAACCCGACTCTGGGCGGCTCACAACAAGTTAAAACACACATAAAACAGTACAACCAATTAAAACCAATTAAAACCCAACATACCCACCCACCTACCCCATTCCTCTTAAAACCCACATTAAACCCACATTTGTTCCATAAGGTCAACTAGGAACTCTTATCTTGAACTGTAAATGTGTTAGGGCTGGCTGTGCCAATTTATTGGTGGGAGAAGGGCACTGCCACAGTTGACATGCCCCATAACTTCCACAAATGAGAGATTTGTCAAGCATGGACATATTTATTTATTTATTTAGATTTATATACCGCCCCAATCAATAGACTCTGGGCATTGTACACAGTCCAGCGAACACCTCACTGGCTGCTCAGCAAAACTTAAAAACAATATAAAAATGGTTAAAAGCCCTTCAATGAAACCAATTACAAGAGGGAGGGACCTCAGATGAGCCAGAAAGGAGAGCTTGTTGGCAATCCCGGCCCCCAGACCCATTCCGCCAACCACTTTTTCAATTCTCTTCAAAATGATAGCAACCAGGCCTGGAGGCGTATTTCTACTGGGAGGAGGTTCCATAATGTGGGGGCTATGACCGAGAAGGCCCTTTTCTTCATGCTGGAGAGGCGCACCTCCCCAACAGATGGTATATGGAGGGTGCTCCTGTCTTTGTTCCAGCTCCTGCCAACCTAGCAGTTTGAAAGCAAGAAATTGCAAGTAGATAAATAGGGACCACTTTAGTGGAAAGGTAACAGCATTCCGTGTGCTCCAGTGTCTAGTCATGCCTGCCACATGACCACGGAAACATCTGCAGAAGCAGACAGCACTGGCTCTTTGGCTTTGAAACAGAGATGAGCACTGAACCTAGAGTCGGATACGACTGGCTTTCAAGCAAGGGGAACCTTTACCTTTACTTGAATTCATTCTCTGAACAAAACACTAGAACTTGGCCTTTAAGGGCCAAATGAGATGTGGCAGATAACCTATTATTAAAACCAAAATATTGTTGTCATTCAGGCATCTTTTCCAGCTTGAAGAATCAGATTTTGAAACTAAGTAGTTTAGCTCCAGAAGAACAATCACAAACCAAAGCAAATTTTGTCAAGCAGAAAAAACACAAAAAACAAAATAACTATTGTGGCAACCACACATTTTTAGTACTTGAGGAATTCACCCAACGATGGTTCTGTCCTAATCATAAAGCTGGGAGTTTAGTTATTGTTAAAACATATTCCTGATGAAGCTCCGAGGCCAATCATTGTTGTTAATCCTGAATACATTGTCCTGAAGAAGCATTGCACTTTGGCTTTTAAATGTGTCTAATCTGAATGCATCTTAAAAAGTCAAGGTAGATATATGATTCATTGGAACACTGCATTAAGATGTTAGTTTCCCCCCTGGGTTGCTTACAAACCACAATAAATTTACTAAATAAATTTGCAAATTTATTTCACAGGCACAGAAGAGCTGATTGAATGTAATGTATAATGTAAAGCAATTGTTATACCAGCCATAAATAAGAACATGGAAAATTAAATTATGGGAGATGATGCTTCCTCCATCCCTTTCTTCTGCAACAGCTGTGCGTTACTGCTCCTCCATCTGGGCTTCTGTGGAAAAGACCAAGAGCACTGCTGCATTTTGCATTCATACTGCTGCTTTTCATCCCCTGTTTTCATTACCAAATTATCCAAAAGACCATCAAGTCTGACAAAGAGGAAGCAGAACTTGGGGAGTTACTGTGCTGGCACTCTGGGTCCTGGAATGTCCCAGTCAGCATGGTCACTAGAAGCTGTAGTTCCTTCCAGAAAGTAACACTTCCTAGCTTTGGAGCAGGGCTAAGGTTGACACATTCTGTTTCTTTCCCCAATCCATTAACCAGCCCTGGCTGTTGATCATCCAAAGTGAACAACTCTCTAGTACAAGGATTCCCAATTTAAGGCCCACATCCAACCTATGGTGCCATTTCATGTGGCCCCCACCCCTCCAAGGGCATTTGAGAAAAATGACGGTCCCTTTGAAGCTGTTGGGACAGAATTGCCACCCCCATCGTGCAGTCAGGGCAAAATGGCAATTTGGCTTTTGACGCTGCCTGAGAGAGCATGACCCGACCCCCAGCTGGAAAAGGTTGGGAATCCCTGCTCTAGAACCTGGAGTAGTTCCAACTCCAAAAATTTAGAAAAGGGATGCCAGCTATTGGATGGAATTTGCTTCCTTCCTGCCTCATGCTTTGGGATAAAGGGGGGGGGGATACAGTAGGAATATGTTACGTTCTTCTGGCAGCCTTTGGAAGGCTACCTTCCAAAACAGGAGACATTAGATTGCAAGCTAGCATGGTATCCCTCTCAGCAATGGTTGCTCCATCTCAATTCAAGGAGCGGAGGAAAGTCATTGTCTCCAGAACACTGTTGTGTACATGTACAGCTTTCCTACAAACTGTTCATTCAGCTTTCATTTTTCTTATGTGGCAGGAAATGAAGATTTATGCAGTGGCATTGTTGTGTATGTAACTGAATGCATTGTTTAACAGTTTGTATTTAATTGTTGGGATCGGGTGATCCTCCATTTTGTGTTCTTCTTGAAACTAAGCTCTCGTGGGACTTGGGTTCCCACCCTTTCTAACGAGAAGCGTGAAAGGCTTCACAGTCCCTGTCACCCCAGGATCACCCCACTGTCATTGCTCTCCATGTTCAGTTCCCAAAGTAAAGTTGTGTTTGGCCCTGTTATGCTGGCTGCTTCGTATCTTTTGATGAACATCAAATTTGCGAGGAAGGTGGGATGGTGTCCCTCAAGGCTAGCCTGAGTCCATTCAATGTGGCCACCCTGGAGAAACGGAATCTGTACGAGCAACAGTTTCGGCACACCATGGCAGCCGAAAACATTATTGAGGAAGACCTGAAGAGATCCTGCTTCCTTTCTCTGTGCGGGCTGGCCACCCTCGAACTCGCCATCCACCTTGTGCTGCCGAGGGACATGGACAACGTCCCCCTCACGGACATCCTTGGGGCTCTCAGAAACCACTTTCAGCTCAAGGGGTCCATCTTTCCAACCCGAGTGGCATTTCACAGGTGTGACCAACGCTCCAGGAAGTCTGTGGCCAACTATGCCACTGCACTGAGGTTGGCTGCCGCACCATGCCAGTGGCACAATTTGGAGGATGCCCTCCACGACCATCTAGTGGCTGGCCTATGGGATAAGGAGGCACAACGCCGACTCATGACAAGGGAAACGCTTAACTTCAAGTCAGTCTTGAGGGAAGCATTGGTGTCCGAGGCAGCGAGATCTGGTGTCAAGGTGTTCAAGCAGTGGCCTGCCACCTCCAGGGGTCCAGAGTCCACCATGCAGGCCCATCACTGCTCGTCCTGTTCGTCATCATCTGGCCCCTCATCATCGTCCGCATCGCCGGCTTCAATGTCCACGTCAGGATCCAGCGATGAAGAAGACGAGGTCTGGAAGGTCCAGAACAAGATGAAGGACAGGCACGTGGTCGAGAAGGCCCAGAGGAGGTACAATGGCTGTGGAGGACTACACGACCATCGCAAGTGTCCCTTCAGGAACGCCGACTGCCACCTTTGCGGAAAAAGGGGCCACATCGCGAAGGTCTGCTGGCAGCGTCAGAAGCAAGTTCCAGCACGGGACAAGTGACTGAGGCGGAAGGGAGTGTCCATCTCAAAGATTTCATTGTTGGAGCCGCTCGTCAGCCGCGTTTCCAGTTCGGCACACTGCTTCTTCATCAAGGTCCGGTTGCAGGGCATCCCAGTCAAGATGGAGGTGGATTTGGGTATGTCCTACTCTATCTTGCATCAGAAGGAGTTTCTGAGGATTCCTCCCGCCACACGCCCTAAATTGCGGGCGCTGAAGACGTCCCTTTGAGATGTTCAGGGTTGCCAAATCCCGATCCTGGGGGTGGGGGATTTTGCAGTAAACTGCAAAAACATTTCAGCAAGTTTGCCCCTCGTAGTGGTTAAACAAGGCACCAACTGCCTACTGGGGATGCAGTGGTTTGAACCACTAAGGATTAGACTGTCTGGCATCAACACCGTCCGAGCTGACCCGGTGCAGGACGTTTGTAATGCGCACCCGGCAGTCTTCAGAAAAGGACTTGGAACTTATGTGGGTCCCCCGGTTTCCTTCAACCTTGATCCGGCAGTGCGGCCTATTTGTCTCAAGCCTCGCCGTGTCGCCTTTGCATTAAAGAACAAAATCGAGGCTGAACTCTATAAACTTGTGGGTCAGGGGATACTGGTGCCAGTAGATTCTGCAGAGTGGGAGATGCCCATAGTTACTGCAATCAAGTCTAACGGGGAGATTAGAATTTGTGCTGATTATAAATGTACAATTAACAAGGCCATCAGGCCTAATGCTTATCCGGTGCCAATAGTAAGCCATTTGCTAGCAACTTTGTATTGGGGAAAATGCTTTGCTAAATTGGATCTAGCCCAGGCCTATCTGCAGCTCTCCGTTACACCTACTGCTGCCGCCGCCCAAACTAATGTTACTCATAAAGGGGCTTTTAAGGTAACCCGCCTGCAATTAGGGGTTAATGCAGCCCCCGGCATTTATCAATCTTTGGTTGAACGTCTCCTGAAGGGTCTCCCCAGGGTTCTCCCCTATTTTGACGACATTCTGATAACCGCGGGAGACGAGTTCGAAATCGCAGAACACTTAGACCAGGTTTTGCGGAGTTTAGAGAAGGCTGGGCTATGTCTGCAGAAAGGCAAATGTGTTTTCTCTGCAAGGGAAGTAGAATTTCTGGGGTTTCAAATAACTCCTGAGGGAGTCAAGCCCTCCGACTCCAAGGTTGCTGCTGTTCGCAATGCCCCCTGAGCAACTGCAAAAACAGAGTTGCAGTCCTTCCTGGGTTTGCTCAATTTTTATCACTCCTTCCTGCCTAGGAAGGCTTCCGTAGTTGAACCGCTCAATAGGTTACTTTAAAAAGATGCAGTTTGGCATTGGGGGCATAGCCAGGAAAAAGCGTTTTGTGAGCTAAAAGAGCTTCTGTCTTCTGAAGCAGTCTTAATTCACTTTGATCAAAAAAGCCCGTGGTTCTTGTGTGTGATGCTTCACCTGTGGTGGTGGGGGCAGTTCTCTGCCATTCTCTGGAAAATGAAAAAGAAACCCCCATTGCATTCTATTCAAAGTCCCTATCTAAAGCAGAACACAACTGTGCCCAGACTGACCGAGAAGCTCTGGCTACAGTTGCTGGAACCAAGAAGTTCCACAACTTTTTGTACAGGAGGGAGTTCACAATTGTAACTGACCACAAAACATTGATGGGGATTTTCGTTACTTCTAAGCCCACTCCTCAGATACTCCCCCCCCCGTATGTTGAGATGGGCTATATTCCTGAATGCCTATCAGTTCTCTCTGATTCACCGCCCCAGAAAAGAGATCAGCCACGCTGATGCTCTTTCAAGATCCCCTTTGCCAGAATTGGGGGAGCCAGACTGCGAAATTGAACAGGATCATCAGGTGCTGATGATCGAATCCCTTGATTCACCCCCCATTGTGCCTTCGGACATTGCCAAGGCGACTGCAAAGGATAAACTCCTTTCACAGGTAGTGTCCTGGGTTAAAAAGGGTTGGCCCTCAACCTCTCCCTCAAAGGATTTCAATGCCTTTTACAGAAAGCAGTTCGAGACCAAATCCCCAGTGCAGGAAACCATTCAAAGGAACCATGTACCCCTAGGTCTACCAATTTCAGTCAAGTCTGGAGTGTGGTCCAAAAGAGTCTGTGGGCCCTCACAATGGCTAAGGGACTTCATCCCATCCTAGTGGGAGGGATGTTGTGTATGCAACTGAATGCATTGTTTAACAGTTTGTATTTAATTGTTGGGATTGGGTGATCCTCCATTTTGTGTTCTTCTTGAAACTAAGCTCTCGTGGGACTTGGGTTCCCACCCTTTCTAACGAGAAGTGCAAAAGGCTTCACAGTCCCTGTCACCCCACGATCACCCCACTATCCTCCCAACCAATGCAGTTGCTTCCCACCTGAATGTATCTTTCCTGTACAGTATATATAGGTGCTGCGGCGCCATTGCTCTCCATGTTCAGTTCCCAAAATAAAGTTGTGTTTAACCCTGTTATCCTGGCTGCTTCGTATCTTTTGATGAACATCAAAGGCATGCTGTTGATTGGGGTGAAGTCTAAATTTTCCCTCTTCTTTAGGGATTTCACCCCATTTTCTCTGCCCACAGAATTCAGTGAGAGCTCCAGATACAAAACCAGTTACTATTTGCATACCCCTACCCTGTATTGCATTCCTTTGAAATATAAGAACAGGAGTAAATATCAAGAAGACAGGTAAGAGTGCACGAAGCTTCAGATAAGACCGTGTATAACCAAAGTTTAGTGCCATGTCAAATCTTTTTCTCCACTCCTAATGGAGATTGCATGATATTACTCTAGTACAGGGGTGCCCAAACCTTTTGGGCTGGGGACCTAACCATGCCCCTGGAACAGCTGATTGGGCCAAACCACGCCCCCAGAACAGGTCTGCGCATGCGCAAAAGTGACCATTTTACTTCCTGGTTTGGCACAGATGCTTCTGCCATATGTGAAAGTGGCCATTTTACTTCCTGGTTTGGCATGGACGCTTCTGTGCATGTGTGAAAGTGGCCATTTTACTTCCTGTTTTGGCGCAGATGCTTCTGCGCATGTGTGAAAGTGGTTATTTTACTTCCTGGTTTGGCGCAGAAGCGTCTGCACCAAACCAAGAATTAAAATGGCCGATTTTTGCACATGTGCAGAAGTGTCCGTATTTACTCCCCGGTTTGGTGAGGGCATCGGGGGCCAGATGAAATTGCTTTGGGGCCACATCCGGCCCATGAGCTGCAGTTTGCGCATGCCTGTTCTAGTAGGTATACCAAAGTTCATGTTTCTATGTTTGACTTGATTGTTTACCTGGCAGGTACTCTTCAGGACTTAGAGGCTGTAATGGCACCTGCTTTTTTTTACTTGTTTTAATATATAGATCTTGTGGTGTTTTTCTTTTTTCAACTATCCCCCTACAAAAAAAAAATCCATGGAAAAACTCCACAACAATATAACACAGGATAAAAGTAAATCAGACAAAACAAATACAAAATAGCATGACTAAGCTCAGAGGAGATGGCATACAGAGTAGAAATCCACTGTGAACACTATATTGCAGTAGAAGTTATGATGGCACTAATTTTATAAACTGTTTTTATTCTATTTCTTTTAATTTTGAATGGATATGTTTTTAAATAATATATTTTAATTATATTTTAAGCATTTAAATTTTAAATTGATTTATTGATTGATTGATTGATTGATTGATTGATTCTTCATTTTCTTCCATGTCTAGGCCAGATGTGAAACTGCCAAAATGGGGCCACATCCGGCCCATGAGCTGCATGAACTCACTTTTGGTGAGCTCATTCTGCAGTTCTTTTTGCCTTACCTAGTGTGAGAAGGATTAGATGGCAACACAAGGTTGCCGTTACCAGGGTACTTCAGATTGCAGTTCAAAAATACCATAATCTTCAAAGAGGCTCTTTCTGAGTACCTCAATTGATTGAGTAGAAATCAATGATTGAATGTCTGATAGAAAAATAAGGTTATTATGCCACAAGCAGGAAGGAAGCAGGGATATGTGAACTGATGGTTTATGAGAGAAAATCTTTCCCTGGGATGCTTTAGATGTCTTGCCCGTGATATTGGGCCAAAGTTAATGTAACAGATCCAGTCATTGTCCACACTAAAAGATGAGGCTTCCCAGAAGCTAAGAGGGAAAAATACAATTCAGAGTTTTAACCTTAAAAAGCACAACTGGTTGAAGCGTGTTGGGCTAGTCCTAAACCAACAGGAAAAACCCCTTGAATTAAGCGTGTAAAGTTAATATTATTGTAAATCCCTTTGATTCAATGGGCTTACTTTGATTTTGTCTAACAATAACATTTAGAGTTTTTTATGGCTGACCAAATATCTTCACAGCTTTTTTCCCAGCAAAAATTATGCTTTGTGTAATACATAGACTAATGAGTGCTAATCACATACATGATGTCTTATTTGTCATTAACACCTCTAAAGATAACTTGGATGCATGAATACTGCTTTTGCTAAATTAGAGACTGCTAATGACCTATAAAATTAAATGGCCCTAGTTCATTTATGTTGAATGGATTCAACAGTCATTTGTTTGATAGATTGCTTACATTTATTTTAAAAAATATTCTTCCTAAATTTCTAATTTGCAGGCAAATTTCACTTAATTCAGACTGTGCACAAATGTAAGAGATCTCAGTAAACTTTTCTGTGACCTGTTACACTTGTGAGCAATCTGAATTAATTGGGCTCTGTCTCTTAATACTGATTTAAAGGAATCATGGAAAACCATTTGGGCTGACTCAGATGTTTGAAATACAGTTCATTGCTCACAATTGAAGAAGAATGTTATACTAATAACTGTAAGTAACAGACTGTTTACATGCAGCTAGGCTTACAATTAGCATGAATTAATGAACCAAGGAGAATGGCCTCAACATTCTGAAAATATCAAACCCCAGCAGCAAATTCTGCAGAAGCACTTGTGAATTACTAAAGAAGCCGAGCAAACCAACCCCCTTGAATAATACACCAGTACATGTTTATGTCCCAGTTGTTGGTGTTTTGAGCCCAAATATCTGATGTATTATTGCTTTCATGCCTGCCATCCAACCTTCATGTCAACAGTAGCAGTGTTCTACTTACTGGGGCATACCATGTTATTCAGGGAGGCAGTGTGACAGGCCTCAGCACTGCCCTCATAGGTGATGAAGGTTAAGGAGATTTTGAAAAACGTTTCAACTCCAAAAGAGGAAACCAACATCTAGCCAGCATCTGTAGGAAACAAAGGCCTAAATCCAAATGTGATTCCCAATCAATGGGAGCTTGCTGCACCAATGCTTGTGCAAGTCCCATTCATTCAGTGGATCTGCCCAAATTGAAAGTAATAAGCAGATTTAGGACAATATGCATACTTTGCTTTTCAGCAGATTAATTCAGACAAGGCAGATTAATGATGTTATTTCAGATTTTTCATGGGAGAGTTGCAACAGACTCAACACAGCTGGCAAATCGTAAACTCCACATTGAGGATGAAATATAAATGGAGGATTTTTGAACAGCAGTGCTGAGGGCCAAACACAGGCCTTGCTTTAAGCTCCATCAATTACTACCTTGGAGTTATTATTCAGTGAGGAGTCTGCACATTGGGAGACATCTCTGTGACAACATTCTATACATGAAAACAGACTTGAGAAATCAAGTCCATCTGCATGTGGTTTTTTTTAGCCATTTGGATATCACGTCACCCATTGGCTAGGTGGACCATGATGTGTGCCCTCCACTTTCACCTGGCCTAAGGGATCCGACAGAGGACACTTTGGTGATTTTTGTTGTTGTTGTTCAGTCGCACAGTCGATTCCGACCCTTTGCGACGCTATGGACCATCGTTCTCCAGGCGCCTCTGTCCTCCACCATCCCCCTCAGTCCTCCCAGTTTTGTGCCCATTGTGTCTACAATACCATCTATCCATCTCATCCTTGGCCTCCCCCTTCTTCTTTTGCCCTCCACCTTTCCCAACATCACGGCCTTCTCAAGTGAATCCTCCCTTCTCATTTGATGCCCAAAGTACTTTAGCCTCATCTTTACTATTTGACCTTCCAATGAGCAGTCAGTGTTGATTTCTTCTAAGATTGACCTATTTGTTCTCCTCGCTGTCCAAGGTACCCTCAAAACTCTCCTCCAACACCACATTTCAAAGGCATCTATTCTTCTGCGTTCAGCTTTCCTAATTGTCCAGCTCTCACATCCGTACATTACCACTGGGAATACCATTGCTTTGACTATTCTAATTTTTGTTTTCAAGGTGATGTCTCTGCTTTTCACTATGTTCCCCAGGTTTCTCATGGCTTGTCTCCCTAGAATCAGCCGCCTCTTTATTTCATGGCTGCAATCTCCATCTGCAGTGATCTTAGATCCTAAGAAAGTAAAATCTGTCACTGCTTCTACTTCTTCCCCGTCTATTTTCCAGGAACTGATCGGGCCTGTTGCCATTATCTTGGTTTTCTTAATATTGAGTCTCAAGCCAGCTTTTGCACTCTCTTCCTTCAAACCGATCAAGAGATTCTTTAGGTCTTCCTCACTTTCTGCCATTAGGGTGGTGTCGTCTGCATATCTCAGATTGTTGATGTTTCTCCCAGCAATTTTGATCCCATATTGTGATTCCTCCATCCCTGCATTGCGCATTATGTGCTCTGTGTATAAGTTGAATAAGCAGGGTGACAAAATGCAGCCTTGTCTTACTCCTTTTCCTATTCCAAACCACTCGGTCATTCCGTGTTCTGTCCTAACTGTTGCTTCTTGGTTCATGTACAGATTTCTCAGGAGGCATATGAGGTGTTCTGGTATTCCCATCTCTTTAATCACTTGCCACATCTTGTTGTGATCCACACAATCAAATGCCTTAGTGTAGTCAATAAAGCAAAAATAAACTTGTTTCTGGTATTCCTTTGTTTTCTCCATGATCCAACGTATGTTGGCAATGTGGTCTCTAGTCCCCCTGCCTCTTCTGAAACCAGCCTGCACCTCTGGTAATTCTCTTTCCACATGCTGCTGAAGTCTATCCTGTATTATCTTGAGCATCACCTTGCTGGCGTGTGGGATGAGCGCAATTGTTCGATAGTTTGAACATTCTTTGGCATTGCCCTTTTTTGGGATTGGAACATGTACTGATCTTTTCCAGTCCTGTGGCCACTGTTTTGTTTTCCAAATCTGCTGGCATATTGAATGCAGTAATTTGATGCCATCATCTTTTAGAGCTTTGAAAAATTCAACTGGGATACCATCATCTCCACTAGCTTTGTTGTTTGCAGTGCTCTTTAGGGCCTTTCTGACTTCACTCTCCAGGATGTCTGGCTCAGGTTCATTTTCTTCATCATTGTGACTATCAGGAGTGTTGAGTTCCTTTTTGTAGAGTTCCTCTGTGTACTCTTTCCATCTTTTCTTAATCTCTTCTGCATCAGCTAGCTCCTTTCCGTCTTTGTCCCTTATCATGGTCATTTTTGCTTTAAATGTTCCCTTGATTTCCCGGATTTTTTTGAAAAGATCTCTGGTTCTGCCTTTTTTGTTGTTTTCTTCCATTTCTTTGCACTGTTCTTTTAGATAGTTTTCCTTATCTCTCCTTGCTTTTCTTTGAAATTCTGTGTTCAGATGATTGTATTTTTTCCTTTCTCCTTTGACTTTTGCGTTCCTTCTTTCCTCTGCTATTTTAAGAGCCTCATCAGACAACCACTTTGCTTTCTTACTCTTCTTTTCTTTTGGTATGGTTTTCTTTGCTGCTTCCTGCATGATGTCCCTCATCTCTGTCCATAATTCTTCTGGCACTCTATCTATTGAGTCTAAGCCATTGAATCTGTTCATCACCTCCACCGTGTATTCTTTAGGGATGCTGTCTAGGTGATATCTGTCTGGTCTCTTTGTTTTCCCTATTTTCTTTAGTCTAAGCCTGAATTTTGCAATCAGTAGGTTGTGATCTGAGCCACAATCTGCTCCAGGTCTTGTTTTTGCTGACTGTATGGAGGTTCTCCATCTTTGGCTGCAGAGTATGTAGTCAATCTGGTTTCGGTGTTGGCCATCTGGTGATGTCCATGTGTAAAGTCGCCTCTTGTGTTGCTGGAAGAGGGTGTTTGCTATGACCAGTGCGTTCTCTTGGCAGAACTCTATCAATCTTTGTCCTGCTTCATTCTGTGTTCCAAGACCGAACCTGCCTGTTATTCCCTCCACTTTTTGATTGCCTACTTTGGCATTCCAGTCTCCTAGAATAATTTGAACATCATTTCTTGGTGTTTGTTCTATGAGGTGTTGTAAGTCCTCATAGAACTGGTCCACTGTGGCTTCATCTGCACCCGTGGTTGGTGCGTATATTTGGATCACAGTAACATTGAAGGGTTTGCCCTGAATTCTTACTGACATCATTCTGTCATTTTTGAGGTTGTATCCCATTACTGCTCTTCTCACTCTTTTATTGACAATTATGGCTACTCCATGTCTTCTAAAGTTTTCTTGTCCACAGTAGTAGATGTGATGGTTTCCAGAGCTGAATTCGCCCATCCCTGTCCATTTGAGCTCACTGATTCCCAAGATGTCAATGCTTATTCTTTCCATCTCATTTTTTACCACTTCCAGTTTACCTTGGTTCATTGATCTCACATTCCATGTCCCTATACAGTATTGCTCCTTACAACATTGCATTTCCCCTCCCCCTTTCCTGTCCATCCCCTTTCTCCCCTCTGAGGTGTTAAGCATCCTGTGTCACCTAGCCTGCCCTTTTGTTTTGCCTTTTGTTTTGGTCCATAGGGTTCTCTTGGCAAGCTTTGTGGCGTGGTTTGCCGGTTTCTACGCCATTTTTTTCCTCGCATCATACATCATATCACAGTTTTAAAAGTTTAGAACAGTTTACACTACATATTGTCATGCATAATTATCACACTCTAAAACACAGTCTCTATGTTACTTGCTATATTAAGTCAGTATGAAGTCTCTATGTCAGTCTCTATATTAATTCAGCTACATTTTTCACATCAGCTACTTATCCTTGTGTCCTCACTCCCCAGGTGGGGTTGTTGTCTCTGGGTCCCTTGCTCCAGGGGCATCGCAGTGGCGGGCAGTGGATGTTTTCCCTGTGTCTCAGCTGTTCCTCTTCCTCTGCCTCTGGCTGCAGTGGTGGATGGTGACCTTCTCCCTCCCACTTTCTTCACTCACCTCCCTCCAAGGCTTCTGGATGGTTTCTGGGCAGTTGGGCCTGGTCTTTCTCTGCCTCTTTCTTCCTTGCACCCAGGTTTTAGGATGGGGTGAAAGGGAGGGGCTGATTCTTCACTCACCTCCCTCCAAGGCTTCTGGATGGTTTCTGGGCAGTTGGGCCTGGTCTTTCTCTGCCTCTTTCTTCCTTGCACCCAGGTTTTAGGATGGGGTGAAAGGGAGGGGCTGATTCTTCACTCACCTCCGTCCAAGGCTTCTGGATGGTTTCTGGGCAGTTGGGCCTGGTCTTTCTCTGCCTCTTTCTTCCTTGCACCCAGGTTTTAGGATGGGGTGAAAGGGAGGGGCTGATTCTTCACTCACCTCCCTCCAAGGCTTCTGGATGGTTTCTGGGCAGTTGGGCCTGGTCTTTCTCTGCCTCTTTCTTCCTTGCACCCAGGTTTTAGGATGGGGTGAAAGGGAGGGGCTGATTCTTCACTCACCTCCGTCCAAGGCTTCTGGATGGTTTCTGGGCAGTTGGGCCTGGTCTTTCTCTGCCTCTTTCTTCCTTGCACCCAGGTTTTAGGATGGGGTGAAAGGGAGGGGCTGATTCTTCACTCACCTCCCTCCAAGGCTTCTGGATGGTTTCTGGGCAGTTGGGCCTGGTCTTTCTCTGCCTCTTTCTTCCTTGCACCCAGGTTTTAGGATGGGGTGGAAGGGAGGGGCCGATTCTTCACTCACCTCCCTCCAAGGCTTGTTAGCTCTTTTAAGGCTAGTTTTGACCGCTGCAGATCAGGTAGATAGTGAGAAATCAGCCCTTCTGTTAATTGTTCCACAGCTTTCGTATCTACAATGGAAAAGTCTTCCACCAGTCCTTCATCAGGAGAATGATCGTTAAAATCTAATGCCAGGTCGCTCAAAGAGCCCGGAGACAAAGCGGCGTCCGCGTCGAGGCTCATTGTGGCCTCCGGAGGCTTGGAGCCAAGGGACTCCCTCGACAGGCCGCAGGGCCGCCCCGAAGCCTCGAGGGAGACACCCCAGCCTCCCTTCTGGGAAGGAAAGCCCGACCTCTCGTCGCCTCCCTCGAAGAGATCAAAAAAGCGAGGCCGGTGTCGCGAGGAGAGTAGGCCTTCCGGTGATTTTTAGTTCTGGCCTAACACCAAAGACAGAGATGGGCAACACTGCCTAGTTAAACTGACCCCACACCCTGACAAGGCTCTCACCTAGTGGAGGCTATTACTACCACAGCCACTAAATAATCTTAAAGTAGAAAGACGGAGGCAGCTACAAATCATCTTCTCAGTATTGTTGGGGAAAGTTCCTCATATTCATCCCCACTTTGTATGCACAACAACAGAAAATATTATTCTCATCCTGGAACAGGATGGCCATTCGGTCTATCTAAAGAGGATAAAAAGGGGGCTTAGTGACTTAATGGTTAAGATGCTGAGCTTGACAAATGGATGGTTGGCAGATCAACAGTTCAAGATCCGAGTGCTGCATGACAGAGTGCTGGGACAGGAGCATTTGAAAGCAGCTCCTGTCAACCTAGCATTTGAAAGCATTTTGAAAGCATTTTGAAAGCAAAAAAATTGCAAGTAGATAAATAAGAACATAAGAACATAAGAACAGCCTTGCTGGAACAGGCCACAGCCCATCCAGTCCAGCATTCTGTCTCACACAGTGGCTCACCATTTCCTTCAGGGTATTCCCAAGGAGATGCCTTCACCTGCTTAGGATTCCCTGGAAATGGCATTGAGAGATATCCTGCCTATCTCTCCAACCCGGAGGTTGTCCTTAGGTAGCCATAATTATAGCCATTGATAGCCTTGTCCTCCATGAACTTGTCTAATCCTTTCTTAAAGCTGTCAAGACTGACAGCTGTCACCACTTCTTCTGGCAGGGAGTTCCATAGACCAGTAATCCTCTGGGTGAAAAAGTACTTTCTCTTATTTGTTTGAGAACTAGTACCCAAAAGTTTCATGGAGTGTCCCCTAGTTCTAGTGTTGTGCGATAGGGAAAACAGTTTTTCCTTATCCACTTTGTCCACACCGTGCATGATTTTATAAACTTCAATCAGGTCACCTCTTAGACGCCGTCGTTCAAGAGTGAAAAGGCCCAACCGTTGCAGCCTCAGATGGTAAGGAAGGTGTTCCAGTCCCCTAATCATTCTGGTTGCCCCCCTCTGTACTTTCTCCAACTCCATAATATCCTTCTGGAGGTATGGCGACCAGAACTGTACACAGTATTCCAGATGGGGCCTCACCATAGATTTATAAAGAGGCAAACAGTGTTCAGTGCACGCCATTATCTAGTCATGCCTGCCACATGACCACAGAAATGTCTGCAGATGCAGATAGTGCTGGCTCTTTGGATCTAAACAGAGATGAGCACCATACCCTAGAGTCATATAATGCTGGCTTTTGAGCAAGGGGGACTCTTAGCTTTACTGAGGATAACTTTTAATTCAAAGCATTGTCAGCAGTGACTGTTCTCTGTGTGAAGACATCCTCTGTTAGTAGTGCTGTCTAGTTCCAGCTGGATTTACATATACAGTGCCATAGAAAAGAAGAGCAAGGATCTTGAAGTTGCCCATCAACATTTTGCACTTGAAATATCACATTTCCACCTCAGCAAGTGCTCAACACCCAATTTCAATATTTCCGCTAAGATGCAATGCAGTGCATTTCTTCCAAAATATAATGGTGATTTCTAAATGTCTTTCTGCAATTAGCACATGGAGATGATATAGAAACCTGTATTCATTTCCCTATTTCTCCTTAAGTATGTGTATCTGATGATATATATCCCTCTTTGATGCTGCATAAATAGTCATGTTTAGCTAACGAAAGAACTGAGTAATGGTGGTGTGTGAAAAGAAGTGTTGGGCTATTTGAGCTGTTGTGTGCTTCCTGCTGTAATAGGGGTTTAGAATATGGATGTTTTATGCAAACCAAGACACAGGACACAGCCTCGGGCTGGGTTAACTCAGGTTTATTGCATCGTGGACAGAGGGAACATGAGGTAATGGCGGATCGATAGCTCTTTATATACAGTGGTAATACATTTGAACGTGGTGCCATGGTAGCCCATTGGCTACTGTCTGCGTGACGTCATTGCGGGTCACGCCCTTCTTGTCCAGGTGTAGATGGTGGCGGGAAAACTTCCCGCGCTGTTGCCTTTGATGAGTTCGGACCAAGAGAGCTTGGACGCTCGCTGCTGCCAGCTGGTGGTCATTAGCTCGCGTCCTATTACAGGGTTTATATGATACAGCTGAAGGTTACATTGTTGCTATAGGCAAGGTTACATTGGCTCAGATACATTGTAATCCATGTGTAAGATAAAACCATCAGAACACAACACCCCTCCCCCCTAGGACGAGACAAAGTCTCGAGCCCACACTTGAACACACTCCCCCCCCCCTCAGGAGACAAAGTCTCTCAGCCAAGATGGCTTATTTCGAACACGCTGGGGTCTCGATGCGGGCTGCCTCTCCCCGGGTTTGCTACCTTCTCTTTGTCCCCTGGTTTCCTGTCCTGTAATTGGAGAGGGAGACTCGTTAGTGACTTGCCGCGGCTCCGCGGCGTTGTTGGGAGGTGTGCTCTTTCTTAGGGAGGAACCGGGGGCACTGGGGGCTAACGAAAAACCCCTCTTCTCGCTTGGATGGGTGGGGGAACACTCCTGAAAACCCCCCCGGCTCGCAAAATCAAAATCAAAATTACAATCGGGGGCAGCGGTCGCGAACTCCTCTCCCCCTTCCCCGGCCCCTGATAGGACTGGCGTATCAAAAGAATATGAGTCGGGGCCGCTGCTTCTGCCTTCCCCCCTTGCTTGGGACTGTTGTCCACTGCTGTCTCCCCCTTGGGTTAAGCGGGTGGGGGAGAACCCTAACGCTGAATCCTGTTGCTGAGCTCCACTGACTGGCCCACTCACTCGGTGCCTCAGTTGGTCTGCGTGCCTCCTCCAGAGGAGGCCGGTGCTAGTCTCGACCCGGTACGACACTGGCCCCGTCTGTTCTACAACCGTCCCTGGTACCCAGGCTGGCCCCGCGCTGGAATAGTTCCTGCAGTGAACAGGGTCACCGGCGGCGAAACCTTTCGAGACTGCCAACCCTATGTTTTTCCCTTTATCCTCGACTCTCGTCGGGTCTAGCCTGGACAGGATCGTGGTCAGTTTTCGCCGCATCAAGAGCTCCGCTGGCGAGTAGCCTGACGCTAAGGGGGTTACCCTATACGCTAAGAGGAACTGGCATAGTTGGTGATTCAGGTCCCCCGGGCCCATGCGCCGCAGCGCCTCCTTTGTTGTCCGCACCAGCCGTTCCACTTGGCCATTCGTGGCCGGGTGAAACGGTGCGGATGTGACATGCCGAATGGCGTTTGCCTCCATGAATGCTCCGAACTCAGCGGAGGTAAAGCAACTAGCGTTATCGCTGACTAAAGTGTCGGGTAAACCGAATGTGGAAAAGACTCTCCTCAGCTGGCTAATTGTCGTGGCGGAGGACGTGCTCTTTACTGGGATAACCTCCAGCCACTTGGAGAACGCATCTACCACCAGGAGAAACATGGTTCCTCGGAATGGGCCAGCGAAATCTACGTGCACTCTGGACCATGGCCCCCTTGCTGTGTCCCACTCCCTATGCGGGAGACGGGCCGCCTCAGGTCGGGATCCCTGGCAAGCCTCGCAAGTGCCGACCATGTGCTCAATGTCCGCGTCCAGCTGTGGCCACCAGAAGTAACTCCGGGCCAGCGCCTTTGAACGAACTATGCCCGGGTGGCTGACGTGCAGCAGTTCGAGCACCCTCGTCCGCAGGGGCGTAGGGACCACCACCCGTTGGCCCCACAGAAGGCACCCCCTCTCTAGGGACAACTCTAGCTTTTTCCTAAAGAATGGGTCGAACTCTGTACTCGGGGACGAAGCCGGCCACCCCTTCTGTACCCATGAACTAACTTTCTCCAGCGTCCTGTCCTTGCCCGTCGCCCTAGCAATGTCGGCTGGTACTAGTGGGGGTGCGTCTAAAACCTCAATTAGCAACACCTGGCGGTCTCTTTCTGCTCTCGCCATTTGGTCGTCCGACAAGGGCAAAGGGGATCTCGAAAGCGCATCAGCATGGCTGATCTCCTTTCCGGGCCGGTACTCCAACTCATGTTGGTACGCGTTGAGGAAAATAGCCCATCGCAGCATTCTCGGGGACAGGATCTGCGGCGTGGGCTTGCTCGCCGTGAAAATCCCTAGCAGTGGCTTGTGATCGGTCACGATTTTGAACGGGCGGCCATACAAAAAATCGTGAAATTTTTTGGTCCCCGCTACTATTGCTAACGCCTCCCTGTCGGTTTGTGCGTAATTTCGCTCCGCTTGGGACAGGGACCTTGAGTAAAACGCTACCGGGGCCTCCCTTCCGTCCTCCAACACGTGGCAAAGCACCGCCCCCACCCCCACCGGGGATGCATCACAAACTAGGACCACTGGCCGTTTGGGGTCGAAGTGCGTCAGGATTGCCTCAGATGTTAGGAGTTGCTTTAGCTCTTTGAACGCCCTCTCGTGCTCGTCACCCCACATCCATGTCTCCTCCTTTTTAAGTAACCGATGGAGCGGTTCGGCCACGGACGCCTTCCGCGGGAGGAATGTATGGTAAAAATTGAGGAGCCCCAGGAAGGACTGTAGCTCGGTTTTGGATGTGGGGCGAGGGGCCTTTTTAATGGCTGCTACTTTGGATTTAGACGGTTTAATCCCCTCGGGTGTGATCCGGAACCCTAAAAACTCGACCTCGGTTTCGAAAAAGACACATTTGTCCTTCCTCAATCTCAGCCCCGCTTTCTCGAACACGGTCAATACTTTGTCCAACCTCTTTGCCAGTTCAGCCTCACTCCCCCCTGTTATCAACACGTCATCAAAATAAGGCAACACCCCCTCCAGTCCCTTCAGGAGGCGTTCCACAAGCGACTGAAAAAGGCCGGGTGCCGAGTTCACGCCGAACTGTAGCCGCGACACCTGGAACGCTCCTTTATGTGTAACTATCGTTTGTGCCGCGGCCGTGGCGGGGGTCACAGGAAGTTGCTGATAGGCTTGTGCCAAATCGAGTTTGGCGAAACATTTTCCCCCATTCAGCCTGGCCAAAAGGTGGCTGATCACTGGCACCGGGTATGCATTAGGGCGGATCGCCTTGTTAATTGTACACTTATAATCAGCGCAAATGCGCACCTCCCCGTTAGCCTTTAGAGCCGTTACAATTGGAGTTTCCCACTCCGCGGAATCAACAGGAATAAGAATCCCCTGGCCCACCAGTTTGTCCAGTTCCGCCTCTATCTTGTCCTTGAGTGCGAACGGCACCCTGCGCGGTTTGAGTCTTATCGGGCGGACCTCCGGGTCTATGTCGAAAGCTACAGGGGGTCCCTTGAACTTTCCGAGTCCTTTCTTAAAAACGGCGGGATGCGCATCGCAAACCGCTTGTATTGGGTCCCCCCCCACGGTATGCACTCCCCCTATGAACAAACCTAAGGGCTGAAACCACTGTGTCCCTAGGAGGCTACAGCTTCCCCCCTTGAGGACAACTAGGGGCAGTTCCGCAGAATGTCTCTTAAAATTGACCCGAAATTTCCCGACCCCCAACACCGGAATGCTGTTCCCCTGTATGTCTCGTAGCGTGGACCTCAACGCTTTAAGTTTGGGCCGCACGTGGGGGTCGATTTTCAAAAACTCTTTCTGGGGAATTATAGAATAGGAGGACCCCGAGTCAATTTCCATCTTAATAGGGGCCCCTTGTACTAATACCTCAACGAAGTAATGGGACTGTCCCGCGGACACGCTGAACACTGGGGCGTCGTCCTCGCTGTCGTCCGAGACGCGGCCCACGCCATCCTGCTTCCTCGTGGTCTGGGCGCCATCTTTGGGCCTCGCTGGACGGTCCGGTCTGGCCGCACGGTCTTGTGACTGCCTCCGGCCCTCCTTCCGTTTTCTGCATGCCTTGGCGATGTGCCCCCGACGGCCGCAGGTGTAACACTCGGCCTTCCTGAACGGGCATCTCGCGCGCTCATGGGCCGCTCCGCAACCCTCGCAGCGTCGACCACCCTTTCGGACCTTCTGGACCTCCTCGCCGTCGCTGCCTTCCGTCGACGACTTTGAGGCCCGTCGAGTTGCGTGCACCGACTGTCCGGACTTCCCGTGCACCGAATTTTTCGCCTTGCCGGCTCTAGGACGCCACTCACGCCACTGGTGCATCTCGTCCACTCCAGCATTCGTGGACTCTGCGGCTTCCGCGGCCTCTACGACCTCTGCCAGCGTGGGTGGCGGTTCCTTATTCATCAAGCTGCGCTGTACCTCCTTGTCTTTCAGGCCACACAACACGCCGTCCCTGAGGGCCATCTCCAGGATGTCGCCCCATTTACAGGGGGCGGCGGCTATCCTCATGGCGGCCACGAATGCCTCAACCGACTCATCCGGCGCTTGGACTCGCCTCCAAAACGCGCTCCGAGCGGGAAACATTGCCCTCGAGGGGCAGAACCGCTCTCGCAGCAGCTTCATGATGTCGCCCGCCTTAAATTCGCTCACCTTCTTCGGAGCGATTATGCCCACCAGCGTCCGCTTGGTTTCCATCCCGAGCATTCTGGTGAGGATGGCCCTCTTCCTCTCCTCGTCGTCTCCTTTGACTCTGAGTTCCACCAGTGCCGCCTGGAAGTCCATCTCTAGCAGCTCCCAGTCTTGCGGTTTGGTGATGTTGAACCCGCTCTGTGCCCTGGCTGTTCCGTGGGGATCCATAATCCCACCTTCGTCGCCAATTTGGTGTATGCAAACCAAGACACAGGACACAGCCTCGGGCTGGGTTAACTCAGGTTTATTGCATCGTGGACAGAGGGAACATGAGGTAATGGCGGATCGATAGCTCTTTATATACAGTGGTAATACATTTGAACGTGGTGCCATGGTAGCCCATTGGCTACTGTCTGCGTGACGTCATTGCGGGTCACGCCCTTCTTGTCCAGGTGTAGATGGTGGCGGGAAAACTTCCCGCGCTGTTGCCTTTGATGAGTTCGGACCAAGAGAGCTTGGACGCTCGCTGCTGCCAGCTGGTGGTCATTAGCTCGCGTCCTATTACAGGGTTTATATGATACAGCTGAAGGTTACATTGTTGCTATAGGCAAGGTTACATTGGCTCAGATACATTGTAATCCATGTGTAAGATAAAACCATCAGAACACAACACATGTGCATTCAGATTCAGAACTATTTGGAATTTACCAAATAAGCCATATTCTGATAGTCTGGGAATCAAACTTGATAGTTCCAAATCTCTGTGATAATGTTTCCTAATACTCAAAGTACCTCTAGCTTCTGTAGATGAGAAAAGAGGCTAGTTTTTTGCTTGCTAGAAAAAATGAAATTGAAACCTATTTCTCCGGCATCCTGGAGTCTTCTTTTTTTCTTTGTATCAGCCTGTTGCATGATTTAAAATTATGGGTGGATGTGAAATATAGATATAATTCAAACAAATTAAAATGTCAAAAATGATTAAACTATTTTGACCAGAAGCAGCCTACCTCAAAAGTGTTATCTCAACTATTTACACGGCAGGCATAAATTGCATGCACATAAATGCTATATTGACTGTATTTTTCCACATTCACAGAAAATTTGTATCTAACTAGTCCAATTTTACATCATCATTCCTTGGTCTTCTTACTTCACTTCAAAAATTCTGGTTGGATCATCTGGATGTAACTGAATAGACTTCCAGATGGCCCATGATGGTTGACACTCTTCACATCCATTCAGCAAGATGTGTTGTTTTTCTCTTCATAGGTTTAGCCTTGTCTCTTCTGGTTTAATATTTAGAGCTCAAGAGGTATGCAGAAAACTTTCCCTTGATTTTAGCCTTCACCTAGGAGCTTGGTGTCCATCCGTGAAGTGGATGAGTTTGCTGCCATACTATCTTATTTCATTTGTCATTTGATAGCATGTCTCAATGTACTTCCAGAGGGGCAATGCTAGCTAGATAATAGGTGAGCTAGCACACATCCTTAATTGAGAGGTATGTGAGATAATTAAGGAGTGATTTACCATTACACTCCTGTTGTGTTCTGTAAAGCTGTGCCTTTAACAATGTACCTTTGCCATGTGTTACCAATGTAACCTTTCTGTGTGCAACATTATAACCATCAGCTGTATCAATGTAAACCTAATAAGGGGACGCGAGCTAGTGACCACCAGAGGGCAGTAGCGAGCGTCCAGCTCTCATGGATCATAGTCACCTGGTTCAGCAGCGCGGGAAGATTCCCCGCGACCTCCTCACCTGGTCAAGAAGGGCGTGACCTCCTACGACGTCACGCAGGCAGCAACCAATAGTCTGTCGACGAGCCACATTCAAATGTATAGCCAGCTGTATATATTGAGCTACTCATCCGCCATTACCACATGTTCCTCCGGATCATCATGCAATAAACCTGTGTTAAGCCAACCCTTCGGCTGTTTCATTGTCTTTGGTCCCTTACACTAAATTGGCGACGAAGGTGGGATATGGCAGCCCACGGGACCAAGACATGCGCCGGTTTCGAAATCAGGAAACCGGGCGACTGGGAGATCTTCGAGATGGACTTCCAGGCCGCACTGATCGAGTCCGAAGTCACGGAAGAGGCGAAGAAGAGAGCCATCTTCACCAGAATGCTCGGACAAGAAACAAAAAGGACCTTGGTGGACCTGATTGCACCGAGGAGGGTGAGCGAATTCAAGGCCAAGGAACTCCTGCAGATGCTGCGTGAGCACGTCCGGCCCGCCACAGCAATGTTTCCCGCTCGAAGTGCATTTTGGAGGCGAGTCCAAGCGCCCGGGGAGACGGTCGCCGCATTCGTGGCGGCCCTGCGGCTGGCGGCCGGCCCGTGCAAATGGGAGAATGCCGAAATCACCCTCC
Source organism: Bradypodion pumilum (assembly GCA_035047305.1). NCBI lineage: Eukaryota > Metazoa > Chordata > Lepidosauria > Squamata > Chamaeleonidae > Bradypodion > Bradypodion pumilum. Next base: position 171,655,802 of record JAWDJD010000001.1, on the reverse strand, counting down.
GAGACTGTGTGCTGTGCGGCCTGAACGACGCCGAAACCCAGCGCACACTAATGAACCAGGAGCCGCCTCCCACGTTGCAGGAGGTCGTCAGAGCGGCCCAGGCCGCAGAAGCTACGAAGGCCGGGGTCCAAGAACTTCAGGACTGGCGGCCAAAGGCGAGCAAAGCAGAGGCTCCGGTACAGGCGGCCCGGCGAACTTCGAGGTCGTCCACTGAGAGCAGTGACGACGAGGACGTCCAGAGGGTCCGGAAGGAGAGCCGGCGATGCGACGGCTGTGGAGCGGCCCATGACTGCGTAAAATGCCCCTTCCGGAAGGCCGAGTGCCACAACTGCGGCCGCCGCGGGCACATCGCCAAGGTGTGCAGGAAGAAGCGCGAAACCCGGAGGAGCTCCGCAGACCGTTCCACGGGACAAGACCGCCCAACGAGACCCAAGGATGGCGCCCAGGCCACGCGGAAGCAGGACGGCGTGGGCCGCATCTCCGATGGCAGCGAGGACAACACCCTAGTGTTCAGCGTGTCTACAGGACACCCCCGCTACTTTGTTGAGGTACTAGTCCAAGGGGTTCCCATTAGGATGGAAATTGACTCGGGGTCCTCATATTCAATCATTTCCCAGAGGGAGTTTTTGGGAATTGCCCCCCACAAGCGGCCCAAGCTCAAAGCACTGAGGTCCACACTACGGGACGTGCAAGGGAACAGTATTCCAGTGTTTGGGGTTGGAGAATTTCAGGTCAAATTCAAGGAGCACGCCGCGTCCCTTCCCCTAGTCGTGCTCAAGGGAGGAGACTGCAGCCTCCTCGGAACTCAATGGTTCCAGCCCCTGGGGTTGTTTATTGGGGGGGGTGCACGCCGTTGGGATGCACGCCGTTGGGACTGATCCAATTCAGGAGGTGTGCGAGGCGCACCCCAAAGTCTTCAAAAAAGGACTGGGGAAATTCAAGGGGCCCCCAGTGACTTTCGACCTGGACCCGGGGGTCCGCCCAATTCGCCTAAAACCACGCCGGGTGCCGTTCGCACTCAAGGACAAGATAGAGGCGGAACTGGACAAATTGGTGGGTCAGGGGATCCTTGTGCCTGTAGATTCTGCGGAGTGGGAAACTCCAATTGTAACCGCTTTAAAGGCCAATGGGGAGGTCCGCATCTGCGCCGACTACAAGTGCACCATCAACAAGGCGATCCGCCCGAATGCATATCCGGTGCCGGTAGTCAGCCATCTGCTGGCCAGGTTACACGAGGGAAAGTGTTTCGCTAAGCTCGACTTAGCGCAGGCCTACCAGCAGCTTACGGCGTCCCCTGCCGCAGCTGCTGCGCAGACCATAGTCACCCATAAGGGGGCGTTCCAGGTGACGCGCCTCCAGTTTGGCATGAATTCGGCGCCTGGAATTTTCCAGTCACTCGTGGAACGCCTCCTGAAGGGATTGGAGGGGGTGTTGCCTTATTTTGATGACGTGTTAATAACGGGGGGGAGTCGGGTTGAACTGGCCAAGAGGTTGGGGAAGGTCCTGACAATATTCGAAAAAGCGGGGCTGAGACTGCGGAAGGACAAATGCGTCTTCTTCGCAACCGAGGTTGAGTTCCTAGGGTTTTGCGTGACTCCTGAGGGGATAAAACCATCCAAGTCCAAGGTGGCAGCCATCAAGAAAGCCCCGCGCCCCACCTCCAAGCCCGAGTTGCAGTCGTTCCTAGGGCTGCTCAACTTTTACCACTCCTTCCTCCCCCGAAAGGCAGCGGTGGCTGAGCCGCTACACAAATTACTAAAGAAAGACCAGGCATGGAAGTGGGGCGATGACCAAGAAAGGGCATTTAGCGAGCTAAAAAGCCTCCTGGCGTCCGACGCCATTCTAACCCATTTCGACCCCAAACGCCCAGTAGTCCAGACCTGTGATGCATCTCCAGTGGGGGTGGGGGCGGTGCTGTGCCACGTGTTGGAAAACGGAAGGGAGGCCCCGATAGCATTTTACTCCAGGTCCCTGTCCCAAGCAGAGAGAAACTACGCACAGACGGACAGGGAGGCACTAGCGATAGTCGCGGGGACGAAAAAATTTCACGATTTTCTGTATGGCCGCCCCTTCACCATTGTGACGGACCACAAGCCCCTGCTAGGCATCTTTACCGCAGATAAGCCCACCCCTCAGATCCTGTCCCCGAGGATGCTCAGGTGGGCCATTTTTCTCAACGCGTATCAGCACGCGTTGGTCTACCGGCCCGGGAAAGAGATCAGCCATGCGGACGCTCTATCAAGGTCTCCCCTTCCCCTAACGCCCAGCCAGGTGAGCAAGGGGGAGCGGGACCACCAGGTTATCATGATTGAGGTGCTGGATTCGCCCCCCGTAATGCCCGCCGACATTGCCAAAGCGACAGAGAAGGACAAAACGTTAGCGACAGTAAGCTCCTGGCTGCAGAAAGGGTGGCCCGCATCCTCCCCAGCGGAGGAGTTCACTCCATTTTTCAGAAAAAAGCTAGAACTGTCCCTAGAGAGGGGGTGTCTCTTGTGGGGGCAGCGGGTGGTGATTCCCACTTCCCTTCGGCCGCGGGTGCTCAAACTGCTTCATGTCAGCCACCCCGGCATCGTGCGATCCAAGGCGCTGGCCCGGAGTTACTTCTGGTGGCCCCAGCTAGACGCCGACATCGAGCACATGGTCGGCACTTGTGAAATTTGCCAATGCTCCAGACCAGAGGAGGCCCGCCTTCCCCACAGGGAATGGGACGCGGCTAAGGGGCCGTGGTCCCGGGTGCACGTAGATTTCGCGGGCCCGTTCAGAGGCACCCTGTTCCTCCTTGTAGTGGACGCTTTCTCCAAATGGTTGGAGGTTATCCCAGTCACGAGCACCTCCTCGGCCCAGACCATTAGGCATTTGCGGAGGCTCTTTTCCACGTTCGGCATTCCCGACACGTTAATTAGCGACAACGCTAGTTGTTTCACGTCCTCCGAGTTTAGGGCGTTCATGGAGATTAACGCCGTTCGGCATATCACCTCCGCCCCTTTTCACCCGGCCACCAACGGCCAAGTAGAGCGCCTTGTCCGCACCACGAAGGACGTGTTGCGGCGCATGGGCCCAGGGGATCTGAACCTGCAAGTGTGTCAGTTTCTGCTAGGGTACAGGGTGACCGCATTGGCGTCAGGATACTCCCCCGCAGAGCTCTTAATGCGCAGGAAGCTGACCACCATCCTTACTAGGCTAGACCCCACGAGGGTAGAGGACAAAGGAAGGAACATCGGGCTAGAGGTTACAAAGAGTTTCAGTATAGGCGCCCCCGTGCATTGCAGGAATTACGCCAGCACGGGCCCAGCCTGGGTGCCGGGCGTAGTTGTGGAGCAAACCGGCCCCGTGTCGTACCGAGTGGAAACCAGCACAGGGCTCCTGTGGAGGCGGCACGTGGACCAGCTCCGACGCAGGGTCTCCGATGAGCAGGGCACGGATCAAGCAGGAAATAAGTCAGTGTTAGGGTTCTTCCCCACCCGTTCAGCCCAAGGGGGAGGAAATGGGGACCGTGGGCCCCCACCAAGGGGGGAGGAGGACGGCCCCCGGTCTGCCCACAATGGAGTTTTTCCCTTCCCCTAAGGCCGCCAGACAGCGGCAAGCCACTAACAAGTCTCCCTCTCCCATTTCAGGACAAGGGACCAGGGAACAAAGAAGCAATAACGCCCCCGGGGGGGGGCAGCCCTCTTCACGGCCCAAACGCACATGCAACAAGCCATCTTGGCTGAGAGACTTCGTCTCATCCTAGGGGGGAGGGATGTTGTGTTCTGTAAAGCTGTGCCTTTAACAATGTACCTTTGCCATGTGTTACCAATGTAACCTTTATGTGTGCAACATTATAACCATCAGCTGTATCAATGTAAACCTAATAAGGGGACGCGAGCTAGTGACCACCAGAGGGCAGTAGCGAGCGTCCAGCTCTCATGGATCATAGTCACCTGGTTCAGCAGCGCGGGAAGATTCCCCGCGACCTCCTCACCTGGTCAAGAAGGGCGTGACCTCCTACGACGTCACGCAGGCAGCAACCAATAGTCTGTCGACGAGCCACATTCAAATGTATAGCCAGCTGTATATATTGAGCTACTCATCCGCCATTACCACATGTTCCTCCGGATCATCATGCAATAAACCTGTGTTAAGCCAACCCTTCGGCTGTTTCATTGTCTTTGGTCCCTTACACTAAAACTCCTCAAACTGTTTTTATGCCCCAACAAGGATTTGAACCCAAATCCAAGTCCAGGAGTTCTCAACCTTTTTAACCCAGGGGCCGGGTCACGCTTCCTCAGACAGCTTCGAGGGTCGGACAGCCATTTTGCCCTTTCTCCACCACATGGAACTTCCTGGTGTGCTGGAGGCAGTGGGGGGGGGTCACATAAAATGGCACTGCGGGCCACATCTGGCCCATAAGTTGAGAAACCCTGTCCTCATCTAACACTCTACTTGATGGCTGTCTAGACAGTTTGCCTCAGAAAGTTGCTAACTTCAGTGGCACCTTTCACCATTCAAAATGCAAAGTGGGTTTACAATTTTTCATTTTCTGAAACAATGCAAAGGATGGCAGTAAGATTGTACAGTTCTGACTGCAGCAGCTTCTAATTCGTACAGTATCACATGGGGTAGCATTTTGAGAGCTGGACTGGGAGAGGACAGATCCAACTTTTGCTCCCTTGTGAGCCATGACACTCACCAACTTAGGCTCTAGTTACTGTCTCTTAGCTTCACAACAGGATTGTGGAGAGGTCGGAGGACAAAGGGAGGAGGAGGAATGGAATCATGTATACCCCTCACAGAAGAAAACTCACTAGAGGGAGGGGGGAGAGAAGTAACTTTCAAAAAATGAATATATATATATATATATAATAACAAATGGCAGTTCTTGTGAAAATACGATTTGGCTTCCTTATAGCTTCAGGCTAGATAAGCAGAGTTTCTTCTTTTAAAGCTGATGCTTGCTGAAATAGAATTTAATACAGTGAAAGCACCCAATACTTTGCATAGGTTATTTACATGTTCATATTTCTGTTCAATTTTTATAAAAGGCAAAGCCAGAGAAATTTTTATGGTGATTAGCTGAGAGTACGAGTGACACGGGAAATTATTTTTATAATCATTCCTTCTGAGATCAACATAAGGGATCCAACTGTGACAATTATATCCAGCTGCTGTTTGTGGCCCTCTCCACTGCCTCTAGTAATGGTGGGAATATTTCCAATGTGTATACTGTTACTTGCATTCCTACAACTGGGATACTGGAGTTGCTACTTAAAATTATCCTTTGTCCTGCTGATATATCTGCCATGGATTAGTGAGCGCTCAGCTGGTCAGGAGATATTATGAGTGGGCTGTTCCAGTTCCTGGTTGAAAATTTTTGTTCCTTTTTAGTGAGAATGAAGAATTGATGGAACAGTTACTTTTTGGGACTTATAAAGGTTACTTTTCAAAGAACATCTACAATTCCCCAGTCAATCTGTTTTATTAGCCAGACCAGACAATGAATTGTGGAATTTTTAATTCAACAATGTAATTTTTCTAAGTTCTTGAGGTATGGTTTGGGTTTTTAATTTCCAAAGCACCACATCTTGGCAAATGTGTCATATGTTTACTCAAACTTTTCACTACTTTTCCAAGCTCCAGTATTTCTATGACAGCCTATGGTGCCAATCTTCCATGTTTACAACAAAATTTGTTATTGTTCAGGGTTACTTTAATTAAATAAAAATAGAGGAGGAATATAATCAACTATTTGCTGTATTGTTATTTTTCATTTTAGTTTTTCCTCTTAAAGTTTCAGTTAATGGATTGCCATGCTAGCTTTTGGATTTTTTAAATGGGGAAAAAATTACAAACTGACATCCTTGTGTGTTGTTTGGATTTAGTGGTTTGAAGAATTACTTTTCCAATAACCTTATTTGCTATCTGAATCTGTTGCAGTCTGCCTGAATATTATGACTATGGTCGTGGAACAAGTGAAGAAGCTTATGACAGCTACGGTAAGACCTGTTCTATTTTGGGTGAAACTGTGAAGTCAGAAAACCAATCACCACTCAATGACAACCCAAAATTACTTGTACATTCTTTCTCTCCTGCTATTATAGAGACCAGACTAAGCTGATTTGTGTCATTCTATGGAAACGAAAAAATGAACAAATCCATTTTGATCAGAGTGTTCCAAAGGCATCAATCACAGTTGTAGATCAATTTTAAACACAGTGGTGAAAATGTAGATTAGAGCCCAAATCCATGTCATGGCAAGTGTTGACACTCTTAAAGGTGTGACAGCAATATGTTATTGCATACATTTAAAAAAATGAAAACGTTATCTGAAGCAATTCACTGTTTTCAGAAAGCAAGTATGTACACCATTTCAGTTACACCATCTCTTAAAAAAATAAACATTTAATGTGCAGTTTTCAGTACATGAAACTTCATTTCAGTTCATAGCACTAATAGTTTGAAACTAATCTGATTTTCCTATAAAGCAAATAACCCAATAAATATTGAAATTGAGTGGGGGGCACACAGCCTGAGTAAAGATATTGTTGTTGTTGTCATCAGAACCAGTTTCCAGATACAATAATATTTTCCTAAAGTTGACTGGTTTTTTTTCTAGCTGTGCATATTTCGGAAGAAGTATACTCTTTTGCCAGACCTCACCTCAGATCCCTGCATCTTGTCACAAATGCCAGACCCATTCCAATATCAAGGACAGTTGGCAACAAAAATTTCTATTCTTCCCCCTTGAACATGCTGGCTAAACTTTCCTGAGTGCTGCAGTCCAAAGAAGTACCTTTTCCAAGTGTTATCTAAATGAATGAAATGTTTTGTCCTCGATGGTGTTTTTCAGAAACAAAATATTTTGCCAGCTGACATTCATTTCAGTGTCCTATGCAGATTCATCTTCCAGGGCTATAAATAAAATTAGTGAAGAACTCTTTCTCGATAAGAAATTTCTTAAACTTGCTAAGTATTTATGGATCATTGGATAAGGATTATGAGTACTGTATGTTTTATTCAGTTTTGTTTCATTTGTTCATTTTTGTGTCAGAGATTACTCTGGGTTGAAAGGATTTTAGCAGGGGACGCCCGAATGAGGCTCCTTTCATGTCCCCTATTGTGCAGCTCTTGGGAATCGAGCCCATCTTTCTGGTCTCCAAGCCTGATGCCTTAATCACCAGGGGAGCTTTGCCTGATATATTGAGAATGCTCATTATAATATTATTTCCCCCAGGCTGCAACACTGAGGCCATGTCCAAAAAACAGAGGCTGCCACCAGTGTTTATTTTCACAGGGAACTAATGGATTTTAATTAACCATTAAAGCCAAAGTGGTCCGAAAATACTTTGCATGACTTCAGGAATAGCTCACAATAACTGACTGTGCTGTTTGGAAGATACATTCCCTATTCATCACCACACACTATGAGAATTGTAATTTGGGTTGCAGTTTGGGTACTCGATCTCTAAAAGGTTCTCCAACACTGTACTATGAGATCATGATCCAGCTGAAGTTAAGCTCTTTTAAGTTCAGCTGGTTACAAAGCGGTAGATTGAGGCTGCACTCCTATTTCTACTTTTCTAAGAGTAATCTATGCTAAACTAAATGTGACTGACTTCTAAGCAGGCTGGCACATGCAGAGTTTTACAGTTTTAGTTAGTGCTTATTTTTTCCTTTGGAATCATCACTTATAGGGAGTTATATCTATTTAATATTCATGTCTGTTCAATGGAAAGCACCACATGATTCAGTGGAACTTACTCTCAGTTAATTTAATATAGGTTATAAATGATGGATAGGTTGTGGACATCTAGTGTTTGGAAAACAATATCTTAACTAGACAGTATTTTGACCACAAGATGTTTTATCTGTTCTAATAAGAGCAATTAAAACCATTGTTCCGACTCAGAGAAATCACTGTTTGAATAAGAGTAAGAGCTTGTTATTGCTACTATAAGTAAGTATACTGCAGTTAAGTTAGGTCAACATCAGTGTATTTTGTTTTAACTGTACTCAGATATTACAGTTAGAAAATACAGGGGACAAAACTTATTTGGGGATTTGAAAAATTCTTTGTCCAATTAACAAACTGATACAATAAATGGGATAAGTACCTGGATGGACGGGATGCTTACTGAAAAAGTAACATGATGACAGTTCAAAAATTGTATTGTATTGTTTGACTTATATGCCGCCCAACTCGCAGAGTGACTCTGGGCAGCTTACAAAGGACAATATACAAGTATCACATTTACAAAAATCACAACGCAAAATATCACATCACAAAAGCATATCAAAGCATTTCAATAAATCCCCAGTCCCAGTTACAAAATAAACATCAAAAAAACATATTGGAGCATTACATTAAGTCCTCAATCCCAATTGCAAAATATAACATCACAAAAAACATGTCGAACATTTCAATAAGTCCCCAATCCCAATTACAAAATATCATCTCACAAAAGAACATATCGAAAATATTACAATAGATCCCCAATCATAATTTACAAAGCTGCTGCTCCTTCCCTTCTCAGCTGGGCTGTCTGAGGGCATGGCAACAAGGCTCTTGTGACCGCCAGCCCTCCGACACAGCTGTTTGCATTTTGGAGAATAGGTAATAAAAATAGATGCAAAGATTTTTTTTGGTATATTTTGTGCATATATACACAACGCACATATGATTGAATTACTATCATTATTAATTTAACATGGACAGCATATCTGATTCTATGTTTTTAAGTTTCACTGTACTCAGGGCCTATCTACAATGGCCCTCCTGGACCTGGTCCAGTGTAGCACAGCTTTTAAAAAGCTGTTTGTGATCAGGGAGAGGAGCAAAATGCTGTTAGACAATCCTAAAGACATTTTGCTCCTCAGGCAATCCTATTTCAAGTATCCTAAAGCAGCTGACAGCCAGCGCAAATTATCGTATAATGATAATTTCCCATGATCATCTGCGAATGATCAGGGGAAATAAAATTAAATATTTTTCCATACAATCTACTCCTGCTAGGTGAGAGCCTTGTTGAGGTGTAGGGGCTTAAGTGGTCTAACTAAGCAATTTTGCCCATTTCTTTTCAATGAAGTTAGGCCAGGACTAAAACGCACCAAAGTTTCCTCCGTTGGATCCCTTGGGCCAGGTGAAAGTGGAGGGCACATGTCATGGTCCGCCTAGCCAGGGGGTGATATGATATTCAAATGGCCAAAAAAAACCATGCAAATGGACTTGATTTCTCAGGTCCATTTGCATGATGTCTGCCAATGCATGGACTCCTCACTGAATAATGACTACAAGGTATTCAAGGTACATTCATCGTTGTGCTGCATCACTGTAATCGGGGGGAGTTCCTGTTTCTGTGTGTTGCAGATCAATCAACTGCCTGATCTTCCTGGTTATATGGGCAGAAAAATTGGCGTTCCAAATTAATAAAAGAGAAGCAAGCCTTCTTGCATACACAGTTGGTTTTTATGGCATGGATGTATTTTTCTGCTAATTTTCTTGAGGACAATATGTCAAGTATGCTGACTGTTTCTGGATTTGCTAGTAGCTCTCCTGCCTTAACCAGTGTAATGAGGAACTGAATACAACTCGTTGGGATATAGCTAAATTTTTCATTTGATCTTGGATTTATCAGAACACCCAATGGAACATTTATCCTCTTTTTCACCCTTGTCCTCTCTCCCATTCTTTCTTCAGCTTCTCATAGTCTTCTTAAGAAATGAATCCTTTCTTTTGGAATTTAAGATAGTAGCCTCCCTCTAGGTCAATTAAAATTCCCTTTTCCATAGATAAAACAAAAAAGATGGTTCATTAAATCCTTTGGTAGCTCCCCTTTGACAAATGGTTGCAAAGGAGGAGTGTGAATAATTTCTGCAGAGAAACACCTTTACCAACATAACTGGACATTCTTAAGAAAATATTCTTCTCTGTTATTACCAGAATTCAGTATTTTAATTACAAATGGTACTTCATAGTCCATGTCTTGGGATGATTACAACTCTGTAAAGCCTTAACTGTTATTAGGACTTAACAATAATTACCTTGCCATGATTTGTCCACTACTGTCCTAGTTCATCTTTTGAACTTGCTATCCTAATAGTGAAGAGAACTCAAAATCATCTCAGGGTGGATATGGTGTCACCACTGATGTCATGGTCTTCTGAATGGTCAGTGAAGACTGCTAGACACAGTCTCACTCTGTTGTTTAAAATCCGGACACTCAGAGGTGTGGAGAGACGCAGGAATCTCTCCTGCATTAAATGTGTATGGGCATGGTGAAGAACTGTGTGGCTCAAGTGGTTAAGCCGCTGAACTTGACAACTGGAAGGTTAGCAGGTCAGCAGTTCGAGACCCAGGTACTGCATGGTGTAATGAGCTCCTGTCTCTGTTCCAGCTCCTGCCAACATAGCAGTTCAAAAGCAAGAAATTGCAAGTAGATAAATAGGTCCCACTTTGGTGGGAAGGTAAACAGCGTTCTGTGTGCTCCAGTGTCAAGGCATACCTGCCACATGTCCACAAAAACTTCTGCAGATGCAAACAGCACTGACTCTTTGGCTGTAAATAGAGATGAACACTGAACCCTAGAGTTGGATACGATTGGCTTTCAAGCAAGGGTGACCTTTACATTTATAGGCATGTATGACCACGCTTTCTTGGATGGCTACCAAAGCCAGCTGGAATGTGTATTACCCAGGTGATTGTGACTTGAACAAATCAAACTATCCTTATTTTATATTCTTGTTCCTGTTTATAAATATCTTAAAGAACTACAGACCATTGAAAATGGCTGTCAGATGAAGGAGAGTAATGTGTATTTAGTCTGGCTATCAAATTGTGTGATAATCAGAAATATATGTCTTTCATATTTATTACATTAGTTCTTCATCTCACTGTCCTCCTTCAATGTGTACTGTGGATAACGCATTAATAAAGCAGTGTTCCCAGCACATGCCGGAAGTTTATTCAAAACCCACTGAACATAATGGCAAAGAGCCAATGTGAATTGTAAGTAACACTGCTGAAATAATAATAAGTAACTGTCAATTGATCACAAACCAAGAAGGCTGGCAGCTAGTGATAGTAGCAATTAAACTTCCTATTCCCATTTAATCGTGGGTTGCTATATTGATTCAGTGAAAACACAGCAAATTGGAAGTATCCACATTAATAAAAGGTTTCTGCTCATGCATTTAATACATGTGGCTTTAGAACAAAGACCTATAATTCTTGATTAACTTATAGCCATGGTTACTCATGTCCTTATTGTTTTCCTTCCATTCCTGCAGTCTTGTATTTCTTACACTGTTAAACAGTTTCCTTTCTAATCTCATGCAACTCTCTGCTTCTTTATTTTTTTCCACTTCAGAACTCAAGTATGGTTAGGTACTGTGATTCGAACTTATTTATTTCCACTAACATCAGAAGGTTTAGATATCATACATTCTTCAAGAGAGCATTGTTGTGGAATGGGCTGTTGAGCTTAATACAATTGATCGATACAATTCAAGGGAAGTGTGATTCAGGTAAATGGAAATAAAGTGATCCAGCTGAAGATAAAAGCAAGCAACTTTTGTTGTGAGCAGTTTGTAGCCCTCAGAATGCTTATTTTCCCTTATTAAACTAATGAAAGATAAATACAAACAAATAAAATATCTACTAAACATTTAAACCTCTACTAAAAGAAGCTGAATAATGCACCCCTTTCAGAACTGTATAGATTTTGTGGAGACTTGTTCTTTACCAATACAAAATCAATCAACATTCCCCCTATATCTGAAAACAGGTATATACAAATTGCCCCTTTTCACTTCTAAATTACATGTAAGGTTATCATTATTTGCTATAACCCAAACTTCCCTATACCAATCCCTTAATAAACGATTATGACCTGTTTTCCAGTTCCTAGCAATGATCAATCTCACCATTGTTAATTATTATTATTATTATATTGCAACTCGTAATGCGACTCTGGGCAGCTAACAAAGAGAAAGAGTATCACAAATTACAGTTATAAAGTAACACATTAACACAATAAAAACATTTCAAGAGCAATACACATTTCAAGAGCAATACACATTTCAAAGCAATACACATGGGGGGGGAGAAAAAATACATTGCAAAAACTCAGACTTATCCACTTCCCTCCAGGCTGAATGGCAGAGGGGAAAAGTCTGGCAGCAGTGGCAGCAGTGGCAGCAGTGGTAGCAGCGGCGTTCTTCTGGCTGGCCGGCCGCACCACACAGCTGTTCCCATTTCCCTCAAGGCCTGGCCGGCTGAGAGAAGAGTCCGGTGGCAGCGACGGTGGCAATGATGGTGGCAGTGACGTCCTTATGGCCAGCCGACCACACCACTCAGCTATTCTTCATTCCCTCAAGGCCAGCCAGGCCAAGGGAAGAGTCCAGTGGTAGCGTTATCATCAGCGATGTTCTTACGGCTGGCCAGCCATGCTGCTCAGCTGTTCTTAATTTTCTTAGGCCGGCCCGGCCCAGGGAAGAATCCGGTGGTGGTGGTGGCGCTGGCATTGGCAGCGTTCTTATGGCTGGCTGGCCACGCCACTCAGCTGTTCTTCATTCCCTTAGGCCAGCCCGGCTGAGGGAAGAGTCTGGTAGTGGTGGTGTCAGCATCGGCGTCAGCATTCTTATGGCCGGCCGGCTGCACTGCTCAGCTGTTCTTCATTCCCTCAAGGCCAGGCCGGCAGAAGGAAGAGTCCGGTGGTGGTGGTGGCGTCAGCATCGGCGTTCTTATGGCCAGCTTGCCACTCTGCTCAGCTGTTCCTCATTCCCTCAAGGAATGAAGGAAACTAAACATCTGGTTGCCCAATTATATATTTTTTTCTTGAAATATTGGTAAGCACACTATTTTAGGGCACACCCTTAGGTTTATATTGCTTATTCCATTTATTTCCTTAAATTGCCAAGTACATTCTCACCATATGTGAAAATAGGAGCATATTTTCTGGCACCCTTTCTGACACTTCTTGAAAGCATTTGCCATCTAATTGATTAAGTTTCACTGGAGTTAATATCCCTTCCAAACAACTTATAGAAATTTTCTTTTATCTTTATTGATATAGATGTAAATATTCTAATAATCCATATACTTTTCCAAGTAGTGGAACATTTCTCTTCTCCTATATCAATTTCCCATAATGATTTAAGAAAATCTTCCTGATTGTTTGCTGCAAACAGTATGCTATCAATTTTGCTTACTATACCATTCACTATCATATTGCCACCTTCCTTTTCCTTTTTAGATATAATTCCTTCAAATTTTGAGGATTCCCTGCATTTGCCATTTTTAAATCCAGTTCTTTGTCCATTGATCTAGTACTGAATAGTATTATACCAAGAATTTTCATCTTTGCTCCCTTTATTTGCTCCCTATTCTTCATCTTTCCTAACTGATCCTTTCATAACTCACCACTTGGAAGAGAAATATTATTAGGAAGAAATTGCAGTTCTCAAAAGTGAAGTGAAAGCTTTTCTGAAATTACTGGGAAGAAATGACACTAAACTTGATGACTGGATGGTTGGCAGGTCAGCAGTTTGAAACCCTAGTGTTGCATGATGGAGTGAGCTCCTGTCATCTGTCCTAGCTCCTGCCAAACTAGCATTTTGAAAGCAAGAAATTGCAAGTCAATAAATAGAGACCACTTCGATGGGAAGGTAAACGACGTTTTGTGCACTCCAATGTTTAGTCATGTCTGCCACATGTCCACAGAAACATTTGCAGATGCATACAATGCTTATACTCTTTGGGTATAAACATTGAACCCTAGAGTTGGATACAATTGGTTTTCGAGCAAAGGAAAACTTTACCTTCAAAATTGAGTTCTCTTGGAATTCCCAGCTCTGTAGGATTATTTTTATTTTATTTTTTCATTATTGTAGTATCATCAAGCTTATCTAATAGAAAGATATAACCAGTCTTTATAATAACCCCATTAATTCTCCTGTAAATCTTCATGACAATGTTCAGTTATTTCTTCCAAAGTCTTAGACCAGGATTGGGAACCTGTCGCTTTAAGGCCACACGTGGCCTTCTAGGTCCTTAAGTGTGGCTGTAGTTTAGATTTTTTAAAGAAAATATTATGTGCATAGTAGTTAGGTTTTTCATAGTCAATCTTAGAAGAAATTAACCCTGACTGCTCATTGGAAGGTCAAATAGTAAAGATGAAGCTAAAGTACTTTGGACATCAAATGAGAAGGGAGGATTCACTTGAGAAGGCATTGATGTTGGGAAAGGTGGAGGGCAAAAGAAGAAGGGGAAGGCCAAGGATGAGATGGTTAGATGGCATTGTAGACACAATGGGCACAGAGCTGGGAGGGCTGAGGGGGATGGTGGAGGACAGAGGCGCCTGGAGGAAAATGGTCCATGGGGTCGCAAAGGGTCGGAGTCGACTGTGCGACTGAACAACAACAACAACAAGTTAGGTTTTTACAAAGTAATGTACATTTTTTAGTATATCTAATTAAAGTTTCTTGAATGTGGCCTTATTTGATTATAGTAACCTCCTGCAGCCTTCCAATGTCGTAGATCCTTTCCTTCTTAACATCTCCAGTAATTACAAAGCCAGTCTTTAAGTTCTCAGGCATTTTTAAAATTCAGTTTTTTCCATCTCTCCAGTATCTGAAAGGATGCAATTATTCCTTCTACGCCATCTTCTGTTTCTCCTTTTGTTTCTCCATCAGTTGTAGTAAACTGATTTAGAAGTTGTTTTTCCTGTCTTGCCCTTGCTATTACTTGTTCCCATTTTTTATTATCAGTCTGATCCCATTCATGGAGAACATTTACACCTTCCTCTTTTGATGTTATTTTATGACCTATTTTAAGATCTAGCTCTTAAGAAAACTGGATACCGGAGTTTTTTTGCAAAAATTGTGGTAATTAGCTTCATGTTTTTGCACCTGGCCACTGTTTTGTTACATAAATCAATTTAGAGCTGCACTGGCACTCATATTATGAGACAACTGTTCAGATTTTTCTCTGACCACTTTCATAAGCACTTATTTCTTAGAAAAATAGCAAAATGCACCACAGCATCTCTGGGGCCATTCTTCCACCACGCTTCAGTCCCACTCTGTTTAACTCTCTAGGTCTTCTTCTACACAGCCAAGTCTGTGGCCACAATTTTGATCCACTGTAAAGCACCATACATTATCTTCAGCATCACGTTCCAGAAAGCCACATAGATTTACATTTTTCTTCCAACCTCTGTCTTCTACATCTGTCAATTTTTTTTGTCATCTTCTGTTTAGGAGCAGCTTTTGGTTTTTCTTAAATTGGCTCTTTAGAAACAGTTCCTTGTTTTATGGGTAGCAGCAATTTTTTTAAATTAAATTTTAAGATATAACATACAAAAGAAAAAGAAAAAGAAAAAATCAAACAGCCAAACAAACATTACATTATACCAAAAAACATAAAATACAAACCAAGAAGAAAGGAGAAAATTTTCTCTGATATAAAGAGCAATTCCCATCTTACTAAATTATACATTTCTGTATAATAAGTTTATGATATTAATGTCTATGGATAATATTTAATTATACACATATCTACTCTGTTATATCAAATAATCCAGCAATACAAAATACTCCCAGTATTTAAAAAAAATCAAAAACACCAGTGATATTTACAAATCCCCAAAGACTGTGTTTGCCTTAACAGATATATTACAACTTCCAAAAACTCAGTTGATCTGGCATTGGTCTGCCACCTTTACCTTTATACAACGTATAATCCACAAATAGTTTCCATATTTCCCAAAATTTATTTTCTTTAATTATACCTTTTTTTGGTTCAATTCCCATGTCAACTTATCATTCAACACAATATTCCATATTTCTTTAAACCATTCCTCCATTTTCAAACTTTGGTTATTTTTCCAATTTCTTGCAATATATTGTCTTGCAGTTGTCAGAAAAATAGATAATAATTCTTTTTTTATTAACATCTATGTCTACATCCTCAACATCTGTCAATAAGGTGGCACCTGGTTCCAGCTTAAGGTCAAAACCCATTATATCTGATATCTCCTTTTCAATCTTTGTCCAAAAATCCCTTGTCACGTTACAACTCGCCCACATGTGTTCATAATTTCCCCATGAATTATTACATCTCCAGAAATATTTTGTTTTTGTGTTATCCATTTGATGTAACCGAACTGGAGTCAGGTACCACCTCCACAGCATTTTATAATTGTGTTCTTTAACCCTGACAGTCAGAGTCCTCATAATTCTTTTTCTCCATTTACTTTTCCAATTTGCTTCCGCAATTTTTATTTGTTACCCATTGATTTCAATTTACCTTGTGGATTTCCTTCCTGATTTAATATTTTATATATCTTACTTAACAGCCTTTAATTCCTGTTAAACCTTTTCTCATTTTATAGATTCATTCTTCAAAATGTCATTTTTCTTTCTAAACTGGTTACATCCATATATTTTCTACTCCATTTATTCACTAATGCTTTTTGAAACCAGTTCAGATCCATTTGATTATATATTTCCAATCTTTTTTCATCATTCTTTCATACCCGTATCCAATCTTTCAGCAGGAACACACCATTTTCCAGGAGTATTTCTTTTATTCTCATATCTATTCTAATTGGAAAAGATTAATATCTTCCAATTCCACAATTGGGGAAAAGTCTGTAGCTAATTTCTTCTTCAATATTTTCCAAACATCCATCATTGCTTTTGTTGTTTTATACCTTAGCTTTACTTTTGTCATATCTTCATCTTAAAAAATTGCATTTCCTTTTCTTCGCATATCTTTCAACTCTACCTCTTCCCAAATTACCTCTTCCTTCATTAAAATATTTACCACATTTTTAGTTGAAAAGCCCTATAACAATTCTTAACATTTGGCAGTCCCAATCCACCTTCGTTCTGTGGTAAATGCCAGAGATTTTTTATATTCTTGATCTTTTTCCTCTGTTACAATAATTATTCAACATACTTTGAAAAAATAACACTCTGCACCTTCTTTACCCTCTTCTCCACCTCCACCACAACCACCACTCACCACGACCACCTTCAGGGTCCCAGTCGCACTCATCACCAGTCTCCGGCTCGATCTCGTTCTTTTTTTTAAAAAACGTTTTTTCTTCCAATGTCCCATTTGTGCCTGTCTTGCCCATCTGCGGCTGGTTTCCTTGACCCAGGTGCTCGCTACTCGTCTCATTCACCACTGATTTCAGGCTCCAACAGGTTCCCGGAACCACCAGAAAGGAATCTCGCGAAGTCTTGAGCCTGAACCACATTGTCCTTATTTAAAATTTCTCAATTTAAAGTAATTTTTCTTATTGATCCACCTTTGAGCTAGCAAGAGCAAAACGGAGTTTTTGTTACTCCGTTGTCATCTTAGACACGCCCCAGGTGGCAGCAATTTGCCAAAAGCTTCACCAGAAAGTACAGGCAGTAAAAGGTCAATGAATTTTACATCCTTTTTTTTGACTTCCTCTTTTTTCTTATTATTTTGGCTTTGAATCTCCAAGTGAGCCTTAGAGATTTCAGCAGCTTCAACTTAGACTAATCTTTCTGAATTCAAGCTGGTTTTCTCTGAACCAGATAAGGGGTGGTTCTCTCACACTTCCTCTCCCCCCTTTTTTTTACCTTTTTTCATCCAAGGCGTTTCCCAAACTTTGGTTTTTGGACTCCATTTCCCAGGAGCCTAAGTCAATTCCTCAAAGCACTGATCAGCCAATATACTAACTTAGGCTTCTGGGAATTGAAGTCTCCTGTGGGGCGTGGAGCCCACTTTGGGAACCACTGATCCAAGCTATCTCCAGTGGGAGAAGTAGGTATAGCTCTTTACCCCATAAACAGCACTTGGCAGGAAACTGCATTTTTCATCTTTCAGAACATAAAAAGGACTCACACATTCAAAGCTAAAATTGGGGGATTTTTTTATTCTTTATTCAAGACTAAGGAGCTCCCAGACCCAACTGCTAAACATGTTGAACCAGAAATGGAACTCAATTTTTTTCTCATTTTTTAATAAATAGGGACCAGGTATCCCATGCATTCTGGAGAACCAAAAATACACCCCTGCAATCTGCATGTTATCCATTCCTTCCAGTCTGCTTGCCTGCCTGCATGAGTGAGTGATCAGTCAATATACTGCCCCATTAGTACAAACACTATTCTGGGTACTTTACAAGTTAAAATATAAAACCCACAATATCAACACAATAACAAAACAACAAGATATGTACATTGCATGTTCTCAGAAAGCAGATAAGCCATACTAGGGTGAGACGAAAGATATGATGGAATGAGGGTGAATTTGTCTCACAGGCACCTTTTCTCCATAACATATATGCTTTATGCCTTAATTTATAGCATTTCTCTCCTTCCCCTGCCTTTACATGGGGCATTTGAGGCTTTGAAACCCCCTACAATGGATTGGAAACCTTCTCTGGGAGAAGAATGTAAAAATGACCCATAGGTATTGCGGGGGGTGGGGGTGGAGAACTGCTTCAGATGGCATAAAGTATGGAGTCCATAGGCCCACATAGATTTTTTGGATGGAAGTTTACATAACTGGCTATTTTGGAATGAACTTTCTGGAGATAAAGTCTCAAACATCTGGAGGGTCAACATCTCCAGAGCACTCAGATCATGTTGTATACTATGCTATAGTTAGGTGCTTCCTTTTAAAACCATCTTCTTGAAGCTGTCTTCTGTTTGGCTCTTCTGAGGTTAATTTCCAATTCCCTCTTATGCATGAATGCAGACTTCTCTCATGGCTGAAGACTATGGACCATTATCTCTGAGAAGTTAGAACTGCTGCTCTGTAGATCTTGAAGCAAACACTATGTGATGCCTAAAAGTGTGGCGCCTTGCTTCCACCTCCCCAGTGGCATAAGAGTTACTGTTGTTTGGAGGAGAAAAGTGGGAGTGCACCACTTGAACATGCCATAGTGGCAAAGTATGAGTTTAATCTGCTTGAAAGACTGATGAAACTTTGTCATGGTAGAGGATAACTCATCTATCTTCTTTGCCCTTACATTTGTATGTGACCTTTCCAATCTGCTGCATTTTTCAAGCAAAGCCAGAACCCAGAAGGTCTGTTATTTGCCATTGACCCATGCAAATACACATCACACACACTGCTGTTGTCTAATTGGTGTCTTGACTGAAAGCTGCTTGCTAGTTGTTCATGCAGGTGCACAACTTAGATCATTGATTTGATTCTTTTGGGATAGAGTATGCAGGCATACTTGTGCATATTTTACTTCTTCAGCTTCCTAATCTCAAGCTGTCTTGTTCACACCAATTTGTGGCAGCTAAAGGAGCATCCTCTCTAAAAATGTTGAAGGGCTGGCTGTCGATAGGCGAAAATGTTAACTATGACACCAAATCTTAACAAGTCAGCCTTTTACTTCACCAATTGCAAATCATACAAGTCAGCCGATTACTTCACCAATTGCTAATCATACAATTGCCCTTAATATATAATGAATGGAGATAGTATCTGGAAAACATTTCAGCAGACTAAGAATAACAATTAAAAACATAGAGTCCAGATATGAAAGAACCCAACCAAGATTTATTTCAGCATTAATATTTTAAATGTGAGGCATTGTAACAAGAGATGGGTTTATCACATCACCATGTGAATCAGCCCCCATGGCACAGTGGATAAGCTGCAATAGTGCAACTAAAACTCTGCTCACAATCTGAGTTCCAGCTGGACGGCCTCAAAGTTGACTCAGCCTTCCATCCTTCTAAGGTGGGAGGAAAAATGCTAATTAAATTGTGAACCCCATGTTTCATTGCCTTCAGGTGCTGTCCAGTGTTAATCTGCTATCTGGGCAAAACAGCAAGGTGTAAATAGAACCCAAAGCTGGCTAAGTTATTTTGATATGATAGATAGAAAAACCTCCCTTGCTAACAGTAAAAAATAAAATAAAATAGTAAAACAGAATGTTTGCCACAACAACGACAACGATGATGATAATGATCATATATAGGTTTTGTATAAAATAAATCATATGTTATTCTTCAGTGACTATTAATCAGTCAGTGCCAGTTTGCTTTCCATTCATGGGACACCACCTGGCTGCCTAAGATGGCTGCCTTGGTTTAATGATAAGGCTACTCCTCATGGAACTGCCTCAAAATAACACAAAAGAGATGCCCAGGGTTGCACTGCAGCAGGTTCTATCAGGGTCTATAGAACTGGTAGCAGAACCTGCTGGCCATACCCACCTCCCTCCCACACCACGGGCACCTTCCCCTCTTCCTGCACTCCGGGCGTGGTGGGGGGCGGGAGGAGGAGGAGGAAGTGCACACCCACCCGCTGCCGCCCATTTCTGTTCTTGGGGAGCAGGGAAAATACTGATTTTAGTAATTTTAGTAATTTTTAATGTAGTTAGTCTTCACTAAGTTTTTTTGTTGTTATTTTATTTTTATTTTTATTACATTAGCTGTTTGGTGAGTTTAATACTGTTATATTCGAATTTTTTTATTTATATATTTTGGCGAATTTTTGAGTCAGTGACACCCACAGATTTAGCCACGCCCACAGAGTAGGTAGGAAAAAATTTGCAGTGCATCACTGGAGATGCCATTTCTAGCATTTTGTTGGGGAGACAAAATGCATGAGCAGAAAGGTGAAGATCTAAATCCACACTGTTTTGTTCCCTCAGAGATGTAGGTAATAATTAAGAAAGTTACTACAATTTCCAGAATCCTATAGCCACCATAATAACCAGTCACCATACTGCTTCTGAGAATATAGAAAAATTGACTGCAGTCCATTCTGATTGTGATCTAATGCCACATCTTTAAAATATTACATTACTTGTATTTTATAGTTATATAATTGTAGGTAACTACTACATAATTATAGCCGAAATGTCCGAGTGCTGATTGGCAGTTTTGAGCCATTCAGAACCATAGGGAGCTTACATTGTTTGATTTCCAAAAAAGACTAAAGGTTTCTGGTACCTTAGGTAATTTATTCTATAGGTGGTTGACAGAGGGTTGAGGAGGAGGATAGAGGATAGAGGTGCCTGGTGTGCAATGGTCCATGGGGTCACAAAGGGTCGGAATCAACTATGCGACTGAACAACAAAAGGGTACATAGCAAAAAAAAACTGTAAAGAGTTTGTATCGGGGTAATGAGGAAGGTCCACCTCCAGCATCCCATTTGTACTCCTGCCTCCCTATTCCTCTTGAGGCTGTCTGCATGCCTCAGCCGTGGGACTTTCTGTTCATGGCTCCACTCCCTGGCTGGAGTGTATTTTTCAACAGGGAAGCCTTTCCTTGTCAGGATCTTGCAATCACCCGCATTTTCTATCAGTAGCTGAACTAAGCAGTACTTGCTCTCCACTTGCTTCTACTGAGCCAAGGTCTGGATCTAGCACTACAGAGTGCTCAATGAACCCAGCTATCAAAATTGGCTTTTAAAAAATATCTTCATTTGGATGGATGGATGGCAGTGGCAGGCTCCAAAAATTTTTTTACTACCCACACTGTGCACATGGTATGGTGGGCGTGACCAGGGCGAAAGCCCTGTGTTACACCCGAATTAGGACTACTTTATTTCGAAACTTGGATGGGTGGGGCCAGCCAGAATTTCTGCTACCTGTTCTGACGAACTGGTGAGAACCTGCTGATGCCCACCACTGATGGATGGGTGGGTGGAATAACAAAGGAAAAGAAAACAGGGCACAAAACAAAACACAGACTTCCACACAAAAGGAAGCTGGATCAGAAAGTGCAAAAATCCCCAGTGAAGCCAAACTTTATAATATGGAAGGCTTGAAAATGTTGAGAACCCGGATCTAGAGACATTTATTTGGTATCTGAAATGTCCTGACTAATCTAGAAACTGAGTCTGTATAGGGGGAAATGAGTTATAATCTGTTCAAACATAGGGATATTTAAATGGTTGTCAACACAAGTTATATAACTCCAGAAAATGTGGGTTTTTCTTTCTGAAATTATTTTGGCTTGAATGTTTCATAATAATAACATTCTGAAGCCTATACTTTTTAAATGCCTCTAGTTTACCATTTTTCCAAAGCATATCTAACAGACAATTTTCCAGCTGGTAAAAGTTATCTTTAATTTGCAAATAGGAAAGCAGTCACACGGTACAATTGTCCATTTATATGAAGATTTATTCATTTATTTGCATTTCTCAGAGCTGCTCTGGATCTTTAGAACAGCATTATTCACACCTGATCAAAACTCTGTAAATTCTTCTTAGGTGACTAGGGAATGAAAAGAAGATTCCTGTTTCAATATTAGAGAGGTTTCTTATGCCCTTTTCCAAACAAACATTCCACATGCAATGTTGCACAATGGACATAGCAACAAGCGCAGTGTGTTCATTGACTGTACTGCACAATTATCTATTTTTCCATACACAATTATCTATTCTTCCTTTCTGCTCCATACACATATAATAATTTTGTGTAAGAGCCTACTCTGGGCTGAAAGGATTTCTGCTGGAAAACTCCACTCAGGGGATACCCAAATGAGGTTCCTTTCATGTCCCCAAGTGCAGCCCTGGGGTATCGAATCCTGACCTTCCAGTCTCCAAGCTAGGCATCTTAACCACTAAGTAACCAGGGGAGCTGGTGGCTATGACTATGCTGTACAACTTTGAGCAGAATTATAGCCTATACACTTTGCATTCTGTAACATTCTGTAAGATTTCTGATGTCTTCCCAGCCAATGATTCTTCTGTGGAGCTCTAAGGAATTCAAGAGAAGATATTACAGCTTTTTAGTAGCCAAAGACCTCAGAGTCACAGCTAATCCAATGCACAGTCTCACAATCCTGAAGGCATCCATTCCACTCTGCCTCAGTGCACTCTCCTGTCAAAGGACCAGTGGGAAAATCAGCAGAGAACATGGTTGGATGTTCTTACAGTTCTGCCATTTTTTTAATGTTGCTGTAAAGACTTAAGAATCCTGAAAAGGGCTATTGTCTTCTGGTTTTTGCATTCAGGTAGCCCACATTTCAAATCTTTGTACCTCCTCATTCTCTAAGCTTGGTCAGCATTGCTGCACTGTGTTGTTGGAAAAGAGGGACACCCAATACTTCTTTAGGGAGCAAACAAGCAATTGAAAGTTCTCATGCAACGTAACACACAGCAACACTATGAGTGCCACATATTGGGTCCATATACAACTGTGACGGTTGAACTATAACAGCCATATAGCTCCAACCTCTATTTCAGATCAATATACTAGCCATACCAAAATGAGTTATGTGTATATAATAACATATATCTTCATGTATACTCAGAATTACAAGCACTTGCTAGAAATCTCTCTTCTGACACTACCAAAGTTCCAGGTGGTTTCAATTCAACTGTATGATTTTTTTTTTAGTTGAAACATGAAAGCAGAAAACCATACGTATTTCAATTACCCACTTCTGACTCAACTCCTGATCCAGTTAATGTACCAGCTGCAGAAAATGATATCCACCTCCATGCTTTAGAATAGCATGTTAGAAACTCAGTTGTGGAATACATTTGGAGCAGGCAGACTCAAAGCAATGGTTTTTCCAGAGCTGATTGCGTTACCAGTAAATTGGAAATTCATATGAGGGGGAAGTGATTTGTTGGCTTTTACTGAGCATTGCCTCGACAGACAACTGAATTTCAGAAATAAGGTTTCAGGAAGTAGATAGAACTAGATCATACAATCGTTCTCATGTTTTGTTTTCTAAATGTACCATGGGGGAAACAGCTTGATGCCCATCTAAACTAAACTCTTTCTTTTCATTTTGTCTGTTTTAGCACAAGAAGAGTGGGCCATAAACCAACCCAACTTAAAGGCACCACCTTCCAGGTCAACCAGAGGGGGTTACAGAGAACACCCCTATGGTAGATATTGAAGGTCCTCCTCATCTGTGACCTCCGCTTAAAGACAATTAATAACCCGTGGTCTCCGCATAAACGGCAACACAACAAGTAATAGCCCATTTCTTTTCTATCCTAGGAATTACTGCTTATGATTACTCTATATACTTCTTGTGTTTCCACATTGGAGTGACACTGGCATTGCAATTCTTTTCTAACATGGACTTTAAAAGACAGTTGACAACATTGACTAAACCATTCAACAAGATGACGTTCTCTTGGTCGTTCCTCACTGTTGTGTGTAATTTTAAAGCAAATCAGGAAAAACAAAGGCATGAAGCTGCATCTATTTCCCCCACAAACCCCATTCTATGACGGCTGAGTTATTATTTAGGGTTGCTAAGAAAATGTAATATGACCTTTTTGAACCAGGTGATAGTCAAGATGTAGATAAGATGTTTTAACCTGTCTTTTTAATATATGTTAGTTAGATTTAAGATGTTTAAGATTAAGTTTGTAAATTTCAAAATTTCATTTTAAATGCTGTTTTAATGGGGTTGGCAACAATCAGCTACTGTTATGTATGTAGCTAAACTGACTTTGTCCAGTGTTTTAAGCTGTATTTGTTTGGGTTTTTAATTTTTTTAAAAAACAAATCACATAAAGTTCCATGTGTAAGCTTCTCTAAATAGGAAACCATAATTTTTTGTCAAATATGTTTGCCATAATTTGTCAATAAAGCTG
Organism: Bradypodion pumilum; assembly: GCA_035047305.1. Lineage (NCBI taxonomy): Eukaryota > Metazoa > Chordata > Lepidosauria > Squamata > Chamaeleonidae > Bradypodion > Bradypodion pumilum. The sequence goes on along the minus strand of JAWDJD010000001.1, from coordinate 171,631,249 downwards.
AAACCTTTTGTAAGAAACTAAATTTGGAATTACGTGTGTTTAGCTTTAAATGCCTGCTTGATTTCTTCTTCAAGAAATGCCTAAAATGTTTACGATATAAAATCTTTTTTTTTTCAAAAACAAAATATATAAATGAACCCAACTTTGGTTTAAGAATATGTGCAAGACTTTAAAAGTTGTATTTAATAACTTCTGCTTGTTAAATAATTTAAAAGCTAACAAACTAAACTGTGAAATGAATCATGGATAGCAGACACTAATGTATAACATGTTAATGGGGAAAAAGAGGTTGCTTTAGAAAAATAAATGGATTTTTAAACTATCCTCTAAGCTTGCTCTTGCTAAACACACACTCTGATTGACTTGTTTGTATTAGCATGTCTCTCGTGAGAATGTAATGGAGTTTAAAGAGGTAAGACTACGACTTACCAGTGTTAGACTGTCTAACTGCTAGTTCTTCAACCTTTGAGTTTCCCCGCACATTAAATATCCCATTCAACATGTAAGCATTGCATAGACTCACCATATTGTTTTCACTCTGAGGAGTGGGTTGGCTGCATTTGCGTAGTTATCTAATAATTTGTCTTGACAAACCAATCATCAGTTTCACTGCCCAGTTGTTGCTATTCAACTTCAAAAACTTTATTTGTAATTTTCAGTGCTAATTATCACCTCCCTTGAAGGCAGTTTTAGAGGGCTGTTATTTCTTTTGAGAATATCAGACTTGATGGCTGATGATTATTAAGGAAATATGTCGCAGGACTGAAAGGATGACTAAACGTTAAACAGGTAACATTAATAGTAACTCTGTAATTTTGAGTATGCAACAGCATTGTTAAATATTCCAAGTGATTAAGTTACTGATAGTTAAAAAAGTAAACCTGCCAAAATATAACAAATAGGTGTTATAGGCTATTAAAACAACTAATTAACATTAACTAGTGGCAACAAAGCTATTTTACAATATATAACCCTTGAGGCAATAAACAGAACTAAAATTAATAATAATAGTGATGCAACTCTTGCTAACAATGATTATATAACCTAAATTTTTATGACAAAAAAAGAGGATGACTATAGTAGGAATATCAAAACTGTGAAATCTTTTGAATACAATTTTTTTGTTTCTGGTGGCTTTTTGTCAATGTAATTGGTTTACTTTTTTGATGAGTACAGAGCATAGTCCAGTTGTTAATCAGTCTTTGAGCACAAAGGAAAAGTCCTTGCAGCTGGAGTTGCATGCTAACTTTCTGGCGTAGTCTTTGAAGCCTATGTCATGTCAGTTGATTCTGCTGTTTACTGAAATCGGCATAGTGAGCTTTACGTCTGTCACACTGAATGTTCTGTCTCACTATTTCAGGGACCCAAACACAATGGACAGAAACTCAGAAGATGATTATATAATGTACAGGTAAGCAAAATACAGTCCTTTGCAGGATGGAGGTGTGGGCATAATTTCTTTTCCTCAATGTACTATTATTATTCCATAGAAATAATTGCTTATAAAGAACCATTTCTGTTCATTCAGATGATGATCTCAGAATCCAGTATCTACCTAGACGTAAGGCCAGTTGAGCCTGATGGGATTTTGTGTCTGAGCAAAGATGATCTGGATCATGCTGCAGAGGTGATGTCATATACACAAGGCTGGTGACATCTGACAGATGACTGAATATGCTTGTCTTTCAAATGAAAGGATAATATTAATGGGAAAGCTATAAAAGCAAATTGTGTTTATGAATGCCTGTCTGTTTATGCAGGAATTTCTAGTGCCTGACAAGTCTTATGGCAGCAATGAAAATGACACATTGAATCATTTTTCTTTCAAAGGCAGGAGCTCTTCTTTTGAAAATCAACATATATATTTTGTAAATAAACTATCCATTCAGAGCATAAAGGCATTAAATGTTCAATTTGCTTTTCAAAACACAGGTTTGTGGATTTTATTATTGCTTGTGTTAGCCCATATCTCTGTAAGATTTATATGTGACAGATTCATGACAGTAGATCTTTTTCATCTTGTTGATTCCTGTTTATTCCACTTTGCAGGTGAAGCGTCAAATTGGAATGCTACCAGTTTATATAAAGTTTGGGCAAGGAGAACTGATTACTTCCAACCAGTGCTGACAGGCATTGCATACTTATTTAAGTTTTTGTACTTGTGTTCTTCTACAGGTATTCTTCTATGTACAAAAATATTACACTGAAATTGTCTAAGAAAAAGTCCATCTTCATGGGCTTTTGATTTCTTTTTTTAATTTTGATACAAAATCTGGGATCGAAGCTTGGATTTTTATAGATGTGTAGAACTAAAGCTCCGTGTAATATAATGTGCCATTAATACATTAGAAGTGTTATCTACTTCACGAGAAAGGTTTTGTGTATGATCATTCTCTGACAGAAAAATCCTTTCTGAATTTCTCTGGTAGTTTTCCACAGTTAGTGATTGTGGCATTAAAATATTGCCTAGTCTACATTGTTGTCACTTAGCTAAGCAGTTGAGGTTTCAAAACTGATGTAAACACTGTTGGTGTTTACCTAGAACAGGGGTTCCCAACATTTTCCTGCCAGGGGCCAGTCCTGCCCCCAACACTTCCTGCCAGGGGCCAGAGGTGTTGCTGCGCCCACTACTTACATTTTCTTTGTCATTGGCAGCAGCGGTGGGAATCGCACAGTTTTTCCAGGTTGTTGCACAGCCTCTGCTGCTTCCTAGGGCAGCAGGAGCCTTTTCTAAGCATGATCACTCCCGCTTGGGATTTTTTTTGCCCCTTCCCTGCTGTGCTTCAGCAACTAGAAAGTGACCGTGGCTGACTTCCTGGTTCCACGCTGTGATCCCAGGCACTGACGTAAGCCCCACCCGGCACCAGAAGTCACCCACAGTTATGTTCCAGCTGTCAAAGCACTGCAGGAAAGGGGCGAGAACATCCCAAACTGAAGTGAAATTGCTCCAAAAAGCCTCCTGCTGCCCTGGAAAGCAGCGGAGCCTTCCAAAAACCCAGAAAAGGGTCACGATTTCCGCCACCGCTGCCGCAGTAAGTGACATATCACAACTTTCGGCAGTGGGGGGGCGGGTCTAGAGGTCCCTGTGTGGTCACCATGGGTCAGATTGATGATAATCACAGGCCAGATTAGGCCCGTGTGAGCCGGGGTTTGGCCACTCCAGGCCTAGAATGTAAGCAGTACTGGTTTCAATTTCTGAACATTTGAAGGCTAGAGAACCTCATTCTATTTGGTGTAGAACTTTCATGACTCACCAAAGATTCTAAGAAATATCCTGGGTTCCATGACTAATTCAAAGTCAGGCTTTAGAGGGGAAGCATCTTCAAACTTTTTCTATTTAAAGAGGGTGAATTATTGCTTCTAGAACTGTGTTTCCGAACCTTTGGTGTTGTTGTTTTTTTACTTCAGTTACCAGAAGCCTAAGTCAATTCCCCAAAGCACTGATGTACTGACTTAGACTTCTGGGAACTGAAGTCCCCCTGTGGGACATGGGACCCACATTGGGAACCACTGTTATATAAGATTCTGTAAGTCATTGTTCACCTTTTAAATAGTTCACAGTGCTTCCCTTTACAATTTAGAACAAAGAGATACCCATTTTGAAGGGGAAAAAACACCACTTTCAGGGTTTTTCCCTTATTTCTTAATTTGTGTGCATTTTTGATGGTCTGTACAGCTCTTAAGGAGACCCAGGGCAGAAAAACTGGCACTGAGTTATGACAAAGTTCTCCATTCCTATTTTGCATAGAACCTTGGGCAAGCTTATATTATGTCAGCATTGTTCTTCACAAACAGAGGGCATTAATGAAGATTGATATTGAGAGGTCACCTGATCTCTTCCAAGTAATTGAAAAAGCTGAGGATTCTTGCGATCCCGGTTTGAAAAGAGAGCTCTGTTTATTATATGGTCAGCACCTCAGCACAGAGCTTTCAACCTTGCCTTGCTGAGGGTTCCATTCTGAACTCAGTGATGGATAGTTTTATTTCTAAGTAACAATTCTCACATGCACTTTTTATGAGGACAACCACTTCCCTGAACTAGCTATGCCACACTTCCCTGAACTAGCTTCTTCTACAGGTAGATGTTTTGGGCATGAACTCCCATCAGTGACAGCTAGCATGATCAATAGTCAGATGTCTTGGGAGTTGTGCAGTGGTGGGCATCAGCAGGTTCGCACCAGTTTGCCAGAACTGGTAGCATAATGTCCAGCTAGCCCGCTCATCCCAGTTTTGAAATAAAGTAGTCCTGATTCAGGTGCAACGCAGGGCTTCCCCCCTGGCCACGCACACCATGCCATGCCCACAGTGTGGTAGTAATTTTTTTTGGAGCCCACCACTGGAGTTGTGGCCCAAAACATCTGAAAGACACAGACTGGATAATGCTAGTCTGTGCTGTGGCTACTCCTGGCTTGTTCAGACAAGGTAATTCGTCATTAGAATGTCCATGCCTTTCCTATATCTTAACAAATACAGTTAAAAAGAATAATCAAGTAAAACTGGGCTTCTTGAATAGGGAATTTTTTTTGTTTGAAAGTGGAGAAATTCACTCAATTTATGTGCATACAATTTATGCCCGTATAAAGAAGACCTAGTAAATGGCTAATAATATTTTCATGTCAGAGATTACTCTGGGTTGAAAAGATTTTTAGGGGACGCCTGAATGAGGCTTCTTTCATGTCCCCAAGTGCAACTCCCAGGCATTGAAACCTGACCTTCCAGTCTCCCGCTCAGTGCCTTAACCACTAAGCCACCAGAGGAGCTGAGGCAATGCTATTGAAGTAGTCTGCTTCTGGTAAAAAAACAGACTAATTATTATAACATTTTAATTTGTTCTGAGTTTTCCAATATGTCATATACATCTGTAATTTTAATTTGTGCAATGCTCTGATACAAATAATGAAAGAAAGATAGTTAAAAGAATGTGTTCCCTCAAAAACTAAGAATATGAAATTTCTTTCAGGTTTGGGTGCAGTGTTTGTTAGATTTGCTGCAGGCCAGGAGAAAGCTGATGGGACAAAACAAAAGTTTTTTGCTAAGCTACAAGGCATTGTGGAAAAGCTGTGGTCATGGGCTACAGGCGGTTCTACTGCTTGAACTAAAATGGTATGTACTCACAGAATGATTGGGTGAGATACCACAAGAAAAATGTATGAAATCTCCTCTTAGTGCCATGAATCAAGAGAAGAATATAATGCCAAAGAATAAATATTCTGTATAGGTGCAAGACAGCCACGTATTATCAGAGTGTTCCATTATCTGCAATGTTCACCAAAGAAGTAATATAATAGGTACTTTAAAGGTCATCTCTTTAGCACCTGATGTTCACGGAGTTAAAGTCTCATGTCATTCATAGAGTCATTATGGCTTACATTGAATAGCTTGGGTTTTGAAATTGACTGTGTGTTACACACAAAAAAGATCTTTTATTTAAGACAGCACAAGAAGCAAATCAAGGTAGGACAGCCTTCCTGCCTAGAAGATGTTATTTCAATAAAGATGAATATAATGTTTACTGGTTTACTTTCTGTTAGCACAAATGTTTTAGGATTAGAGTGTGATCATGTATGAGTTAATCTGTGTTGGCAGGACTTTTGTACAGAAAACAAAGTATTTCTTTATTAATCCATCCATAGAGGTATTCCATTCCACTTTTATATCTTAGAAATGTTTCCCATGTTATTATAAAGTACTATTTCCTCTCCATTTTAAAGCGAATGTAGCAGAAGAGTTAAATTATTTAATCCCAGTTTTAAAAATATTTGTAGAATAAAGTGATGTTACTGGCTGCCTACAATATAGGATGAAATTTTTGCAACCTTGGAAGGGAGTGCCATTATGAAGGTTTGAGATCATTTCTCCCCAGCCACCTGCTATGTATGTTTGTAAATGTGAATCTTTCCTAATGTTTTACATGTCCTAGTCAGGAACAGAAAATATACTGATTATGCATAAATAGAGAAGTAGCTTCCGCCTGTCATCCTGGGTACTTACACCATTAAATGATTAAAGGGTGCACAATTAATCAACTTCTTCATCAGGATTGAGCTAAGTATGGTCCATGAGGTGCATTTGAGCCCACAGTGGACATTTTTGTAGCTTCAGTGAGCTCCCAAATTTTAAAAGAGAGCAAAAAAAGTTTTTTAAAAAAATGGCCCAACAGATCCTAGAACTAGCAGTAGGATCAGGAATATTTTTCAGTCATGACCTTGCTACCCCCTGTTGGAGATATTGAGAGAGGAGCTATTTATTGCCAAACTGTTTGTGATACTTTATACCCAGCCACTGATCTAGAACATAGCTGTCAAGTATCCTGTTTTGCCCGGAAAAACTCTGTAATGTAGCCCTCTTCCCCCTGCCATCACGTATTTTTAATAGTCTCCCACATTTTTTAACAAAAATCCAGGGGCCATGTAAATCAACTGTATATTATTGTATTATTATTATATCTTTAGTTATGAGGTATGTTCCTCATACCAGAGCCAGAGACGAGAGTTGAGCTCCCCCTGGTGGAGGAGGAAGCACCCCCTAGGCACTGCCCTTAGCACTACTGCTGCCCCTCACGGGGATCAAGGCAGCAGGCCAGGCTTACTGTAATAATTCTATTTTAAATCTCTTTCTCCATTCTCTGCTGCGACAGCATTTCATATTATGGTGATTTTTCATGGAACTGTTTTTTACACTTATATCAGTTAATTGTCTACTGTCTTAGCCTTGTGTACCTCAATTTCATTTTTAAAAACTCTGTGTTTAAGACAAAAGCACGGAAATATCTTCTTTATGTTGTATGCAAATATACTTGAAGCTGATTGGCTCAATAGTGTTGTGGCAGCTCGGCGGAGGTGGCTCTTTCATAGCCCCGCAGCAGGAACCCAGAGCAGCTGTGGCATGCTCCCACCCAGGGAATACTCAGAGTGCATTTCCTTAATAGTAGCAAACCTGTTGAGTCACTCTCTGATTCAGTTCAGCTGGGGCAGAGCACAGAGAGACTCTTAAAGGGACAGACTGCGATCCAATACAATACACTGTGGGTACTACATAACCATGTATCCTAACAGTGATACCAAATTTCTGTCAACCTACCTGTTAACATATTTAGCTATAACATATTTAGCAATTACCATCTGTTGGGGAGGCTCACCTCTCCAGCACAAGGAAAAGGGCCTTCTCAGTCATAGTCCCCACACTATGGAAACTCCTCTCGGTAGAACTACACCTCCAGGCCCAGTTGCTACCATTTAGGAAAGAATTGAAGACGTGGTTAGCAAAATGGTTCTGGGGGCCAGTATTATCCACAAGCTCCCCTTTCTGGCTCGTCTGAGGCTCCCCCCTCCTGTAATTAATTTTTTTAATGTTAAGGTTTTGTAGATTTTATATTTGTTTTTAGATAGTAAATGGTATAGCAGGGGGTAATACTGCTATGTTTTAAGGGTTTTTAATTGTTTTATGTTGGTTTTAACCTGTGTACACCGCCCAGAGTCCATTGGATAGGGCGGTATATAAATCTATTAAATTAAATTAAATTAAATTAAATTAAATTAAATTAAATTAAATTAAAACAAACAGTATTAGTGCTATTGGGTAGAAGCAATCACACTCTAATTACTGCTTCCATTATCGCCAAAGGATTCTCACAATGTAGAAAAATGGCTTAAAGCCTGAAAGACATAGTAAAGTAAAATACAGGTTTTGGTTTATCATTCCTATCATCTCTCAGCATCTGATACACCTGCTAGGCCTCATGGAGTAACAGTATGCCAATACATGGAGGACTTCACATTCCTGGCCTTGTTTAAACCATGGTTATCCATTAGTCCAAACTCAGATATATAATGAGACATTTTGCATCTGTCACACCCAAAGGTGGGAAGAGGAAAAAATAGGTCACATCTGCTTCCTTTTAAACTAAGTCTATAGAACAGTGATGGTAAACCTTTTAAAAGGGCAGGGCGAACTATGTGCTGAGGGGAGGGAGGAAACTCTCCTGTTGGGCTGCTGGACAGAGGGGTGCGGTGAAGTCTGTGCTGATAGAGGGAGGAAGCGCTCCCATTGGGCTGCTAGGCAGAGGGGCACGATGAACTCTGTGCTGGGGAGATGGCATGCGTGCCCACAGAGAGGGCTGTTAGTGTCACCTCTAGCCTGAGTGCCATAGGTTCACCACCACTGCTATAGAACATTATTATTATTATTATTATTATTATTATTATTATTATTATTATTATTATTATTATTATTATTATTATTATTATTATTATTATTATTATTATTATTATTATTATTATTATTATTATTATTATTATTATTATTATTATTATTATTATTATTATTATTATGTTTTTATTTATAACCCGCTTCCCTCAATCCAATGAATGACTTGAAGCAGCTTACAAAAAAAATATAAGGATACAATTAGAAGTACAAAATACAGAAAATACAGAATAGCAACAATAGCAACAATATAATAAAAAATACAATATCAAAGATACAAAATCACAATGTCTAATACAAATCCTAACACAATACAAATTAGCATTTAAATACCAAATAGTACCCTTGGCTGCTACAAGTCCAAGACGGAGCCCAAGTGGCTCAAAAATCCCATCTGAAGAGAGAGGATGTCCCGCCACAGGTCAGCTGTGCTCCAGCAACAGCTGTGCTCCCACCCACCCCTGACCGGGCGAGTCAGAGGAGGGAGCCTACGGTGCTGTGGTGGCTCAGCAGCGGCAGCTCTTTCGTAGCCCCACGGCGCAAACCCAGGGCAGCTGCGGCATGCTCCCACCCCCACCCCCCTGACCGGGCGAGTCAGGGCAGGGAGCCAATAGTGTTGTGGCAGCTCGGCGGAGGTGGCTCTTTCATAGCCCCACAGCAGGAACCCAGAGCAGCTGTGGCATGCTCCCACCCACCCCTGACCAAGCAAGTCAGGGGAGGGAGCTGACAGTGTCGTGGCAGCTCAGTGGTGGTGGCTCTTTCATAGCCCCGTGGCAGGAACCCAGGGCAGATGTGGTGTGCTCCCACCCCCCTCCTACCCCCCACCCCTGAAATGGCTCTGTATGGTGCCTGAATCTTAAACATTATTATTTCAGCCTCCTCTACTTAGAGCTTTCCAGGTGTTTTGAACTCTTATTCTGGTCAGCCGTACTAGCACAGTCAACAGATATGATTTGTTGTTCAAAACCTCTAGAAGGAATCAGGTTGGAGAATGCTGTTCTGTTCTAACTGTAAGTATTGTGCTATCGAGGCAGATTCAAACGCTATTGTCTTTATCTTCATTCCTGTCTTTAGGCCTTGAATTGTGGTATTGGAGGATTTTGACAGTTTTGAGAAATCTAAAACTATAGGCCCCTTTAGTAATTAATCCTGTTGTTATTGATGTCATGATATTTTTAAACTTCTTATCCAGAAGTAAAAAATGTGGAAAATGTTCTCTTGATATCATGATTTAGACTATTTCATCTTGATGAGACTGTTTGACAAGGGTTTTGACTGATTAGTTATCCATATTCAAGTTACAAAAATTGCAACATATGCAGCAGGAAAGTGATACCTTTTATTGGATCACTCAAATAATAAAAATAAAATGTTTCTTTCATACTGATGCTTCATTGAGGGCCATGGGGGAGGAACAAACATCTGGTTTCCTGTGTGGGGGTAGGGTGATGCACTAAAAAGCCTTTTACTGTTGTTCTACATGCATTTCTAAGATTTGTACTTGGCAAGAAGACATCATGCCATGCCTGAAAAGAAATATTATATGTATTTCAAAAGCTCACGAAAACATTTTATTTATAATTCTTTGAGTGATCCAATAAAAGGTATCGCCTTTCTCCTGCAATTGTTGCAATTTTTATAACTTGAATAAAGAATCTCTTGATTGGGTTGAAGGAGGAGAGTGCAAAAGCTGGCTTGAGACTCAATATCAAGAAAACCAAGATAATGGCAACAGGCCCTATCAGTCCCTGGAAAATAGATGGGGAAGAAGTAGAAGCAGTGACAGATTTTACTTTCTTAGGATCCAAGAGCCCTGCAGATGGCGACTACAGCCATGAAATAAAAAGATGACTGATTCTGGGGAGACAAGCTATGAGAAACCTGGGGAGCATAGTGAAAAGTAGAGACATCACCTTGAAAACGAAAATTTGTATAGTCAAAGCAATGGTATTCCCGGTGGTAATGTATGGATGTGAGAGCTGGACTATTAGGAAAGCTGAACACAGAAGAATAAATGCCTTTGAGATGTGTTGTTGGAGGAGAGTTTTGAGAGTACTCTGGACAGTGCGGAGAACAAATAGGTCAATCTTAGAAGAAATCAACCCTGACATCATTGGAAGGTCAAATAGTAAAGATGAAGATGAAGTACTTTGGACATCAAATGAGAAGGGAGGATTCACTTGAGAAGGCCTTGATGCTGGGAAAGGTGGAGGGCAAAAGAAGAAGGGGCGGCCAAAGATGAGATTGTGAGATGGTATTGTAGACGCAATGGGCACAGAGCTGGGCGGGCTGAGGAGGATGGTGGAGGACAGAGGTGCCTGGAGGACAATGGTCCATAGGGTTGCAAAGGGTCAGAATTGACTGTGCGACTGAACAACATTAAATGCAGGCTAAGTCTCTTTGTTATCCTAAAATTTGTTGATACTTGTATCAGAGAAAACAGAAGCAAGACACATGGGGTCACACAACTGCTGTTTTCAGAATTTGCCATGAGACTCACAAAACATCTTAAAACGTGGAGGTCAGACAGTCTGAAGCATCAAACTTTTCAGTTGTGTATAATCAACATGAGCACCCCCAAGGGTCTTATCCCTCTCCAAACCCTAATTAGAAGAGAATGCCTATTAGAGGAGAGGTGACTCGGCTTGTCAAATGATGGGTGCCACTTGGTTCTGATTCCACTGCAATTAAAGTAACATTATATTAATTATAGGGGAACACGACATAGTTGAGATTTTGCATGGTTTAGAGATAAAGTAACGTATAAGCTAGTCCTCAGGGGGAAGAATTTGGCTGAGATTCAGATGGAGATTTCTAATTTTATTACCTATCGTTCCCCTGCCCCATAACCTTTCTTACTGAGAAAGGTTTACGATGCCAGGAAAACTTTACATCAATTAGAATTATATTAGCCCTTGTGCTGGCAATTAAATCAACCCTTATTGTTGTACCATCTTCCACATCCTTAGTGCTTGACCTTAGAGTGCTGTCTTTTAAATTAATCCCTCAATGGCATCTGTCCCCCAACAAACTGTCTCTCAGCACTCTAGTCATTGCTGGAAGGTGAGGTGTCTTTTTCATTGCTCATGGGCATATCAGAAGCTAAAACAAATTCTGGAATATAATTAGTAAGTGATATTCAAAATACTGTGAGACATATCCTTCCTTTCCTGGCCAGGCAGAATCCTTACAATTACACATACAGAGTAAACAACAGTGGGGTGGGAGTGGGGGATTTCAGCAAATGTAGATATCAACTTTGCTCACGAAACATTCATACCAGTGGGAGGCAAATCTGGATCTAACCCAGGAAATGAGTTGTTTCTTTTTTCATCCAAAGTAGCCCCTCTGGAATAACAAATGCTGACATAATTTTCATCAGTTCTTCTCTACCAATGCAATATTATTTAGACTTTTAAAAAAAAGTTATTAAAATCACATTAAAAATAAAGAGACTGCATCTAAGGCAATCAATAACGATTCACAGAAGTAAGCTTCTGAAATCTAATTTCTTTGCACACTGCACACTGCATACAAATTAAGGGTGCAATTTACTTCCCACTAAGCTCAGGGACAATACAATGACTGAATTACTTATACTTAAATATATCCAGCTCTTTGGATCCTAACTTTGTATTAGTAGTTACCCAATGAGTGCCACATGCTTCCCTTGTTTGCATGGAACGTGATTCGTTCTATGAATAGATAGAGGGAATAGTAAGTCATGGTATGACGTGAATATTGAAGTTCTATATTCTATCCAACAAGCACCAACAAGTCACATAAAGAGGAAGTGTACATGTAGCTTATGCATTGTATTTCTATACTTCAAGTTTTATGGTGAATTTCCTTTGCTGTACAGTACAACTCCACAATGAAATGAATTCAGATGCCAAGGAGACAGCTGACTTCTTCCTAGGACAAGACACAAAAACCTGGAAAGAAAGTGCAAAATATTTTGTGCTGCTTCTCTGATGTCATCTTGAAAACACCCAAATAGCTAAAGTGATCAAGATATGTTAGGGGGTCTAAGAAAAAAAAACCAATAAGGTTACTGCAGTAAAGGTTGAAGTGTCATATTTGCCATTGGAGTACTGCCCCTAACATCCTTCTCATTTTGAATGATTTGTCTCATTGCTGAGAAACCCATACTTCTTTGAATCCTGTTCATTCTGAACACCTTGAGCCTTTTGTCACCTAATGTTAGGACAGATTCTTCCCATGGTGATGATGGTGACATTGACGGTGGTAATTTGCGTCTGACCAACTCTAAATGTTAAGTCATGCGCAGAGATAAAAAGCCACCTGTTTTTCAACAAAGTATTGATAATGAGGATCCTGATAATGAATGTTTGGATGCAAAGCAAGGCATCCACACTCCTTTTGGATTATAAACTGCTAAAAATAACAAAGCCATATCATAAGAACATAAGAACAGCCTTGCTGGAACAGGCCACAGCCCATCCAGTCCAGCATTCTGTCTCACACAGTGGCTCACCATTTCCTACAGGGTATTCCCAAGCAGATGCCTTCACCTGCTTAGGATTCCCTGGAAATGATATTGAGAGATATCCTGCCTATCTCTCCAACCCGGAGGTTGTCCTTAAGTATCCATAATTATAGCCATTGATACTCTTGTCCTCCATGAACTTGTCTAATCCTTTCTTAAAGCTGTCAAGACTGACAGCTGTCACCACTTCTTCTGGCAGGGAGTTCCATAGACCAGTAATCCTCTGGGTGAAAAAGTACTTTCTCTTATTTGTTTGAGAACTAGTACCCAAAAGTTTCATGGAGTGTCCCCTAGTTCTAGTGTTATGCGATAGGGAAAACAGTTTTTCCTTATCTACTTTGTCCACACCGTGCATGATTTTATAAACTTCAATCAGGTCACCTCTTAGACGTCGTCGTTCAAGAGTGAAGAGGCCCAACCGTTGCAGCCTCAGATGGTAAGGAAGGTGTTCCAGTCCCCTAATCATTCTGGTTGCCCTCCTCTGCACATTTTCCAGCTCCATAATATCCTTCTGGAGGTATGACGACCAGAACTGTACACAGTATTCCAGATGGGGCCTCACCATAGATTTATAAAGAGGCAAAATGACACTTGCTGACTTATTTTCTATACCCTTCCTAATGATCCCTAGCATTGAGTTTGCTTTTTTCACTGCTGAGGCACACTGGGTTGACACCTTCATTGAGTTGTCCACCAGGACACCAAGGTCCCTTTCCTGGTTTGTTACAGAGAGTTCAGACCCCATCAGTTTATAAATGTAATTGGGGTTCTTTGCCCCAACATGCATCACTCTGCACTTACTAATGTTGAAACTCATTTGCCACTGTTTTGCCCACTCCCCCAGTGTCGAGAGATCCCTCTGGAGCTCCTCACAATCTCTCACAGTTTTCACTACTTTGGTGTATGAGAACCAAGACAATAGAACAGCCGAAAGGTTGGCTTAACACATCTTTATTGCATGATGGTCCGGGGGAACATGTGGTAATGGCGGATGAACAGCTCAATATATACTGTGGCTATACATTTGAATGTGGCTCCTCGATAGCCCATTGGCTACTGTCTGCGTGACGTCACTCCCCGTCATGCCCTTCTTGTCCAGGTGAGGTGATGGCGGGAATCTTCCCGCGCTGTAGGTATTTGGGGAATTGGAACCATGTGAGCTGGGCGCTCGCTATTGCCCCTAGTGGTCACTAGCTCGCGTCCTGATACAGAAGGTTACAGTGTTACAGCTGATGATTATTATATCCACTCATTCGAGTGTTACCTTACTTAAACGCACAATATTCCAAACACAACAACTACCCTGTATAATTTAGTGTCGTCAGCAAATTTGGCTACCTTGCTTTTTACTCCTACCTCTAGATCATTAATGAAGAGGTTGAAAAGCAGGGGTCCCAGTACTGAACCTTGGGGGACCCCACTCTTGACTTCCCTCCACTTGGAGAAGTGTCCATTTAGTGCTACCCTCTGTTTCCTGTCCCTTAGCCAGTTGCTGATTCAGGACAAGACCTGTCCCTTTATTCCATGACTGGTAAGTTTATTCAAGAGCCTTTGGTGTGGGACCTTGTCAAAAGCCTTCTGAAAGTCCAGATAAACAATGTCAACTGGATCCCCCTTATCCACATGCTTGTTGACACTCTCAAAAAATTCCAACAGATTAGTGAGCCATGATTTGCCCTTGCAAAAGCCATGTTGGCTCTCCTTTAGCAGCGCCTTCTCTTCTATGTGCCTATTAATTCTATCTTTTAGGATGGTTTCCATCACTTTACCTGGGACACATGTCAAACTGACAGGTCGGTAATTTCCTGGATCACCCCTGGATCCTTTTTTGAAAATTGGTGTTACATTCGCTACCTTCCAGTCAACAGGCACAAAGCCTGATTTGAGGGAAAGATTATATATTTTGGCTAGGAGATCAGCAATTTCATCTTTAAGTTCCCTGAGAACTCGTGGATGGATTCCATCTGGTCCTGGTGATTTGTTAGTGTTTAGTTTAACAAGACATGCAAGGACCTCCTCCCTGATTATTTCTATCTGGCTTAATTCTTCGGTTTCCCTCCCTACGAAGATAGGCTCTGTTTTGGGCATGTGGCCTCTGTCTTCTTCAGTGAATACTGAAGCAAAGAATTCATTGAGTCTCTCTGCAATCTCTGTTTCCTCTTTAATAACCCCTTGCCTTCCATTGTCATCTAATGTCCAATGGCCTTCCTAGATGGGTTCTTACTTCTAATGTACTTAAAGAAGTCTTTGTTATTTCTCTCAGTATTTTTAGCTATACGCTCCTCAAAGTCTTGCTTTGCTTTCCTGATTGTTGCCTTGCATTTGTTCTGCCAGAATTTATGTTTCTGCCTGCTGTCCTCATTCGGACAAGCCTTCCATCTTCTAAATGAGCTTTTCTTGCTCTTGATCACTTCCCGAACAGCTCCTTTAAGCCACATTGGAGTCCTCTTGGACCTGGCAGTGCCCTTTTTCCTTTTAGGTATGCATTCCAATTGGGCCTCTGTTATTGTTTTTGTAAACAGCCTACATGCCTCTTGGAGTGTTTGGACTCTCTCAATTTTCCCTTTCAGCTTCTTTTTTACTAGTTTCCTCAACTTTGGGAAATTTCCTTTTTGAAAATTTAAGGTCTCTGTGTTAGATTTTATCAGTGACTTGCGGTCTATGATCAAGTTAAACATAATTGAGTTGTGGTCACTGTTCCCTATTGGATCAGTCACATTAACATCTTGCGCCAGATCCTGAGTATTACTCAGGATCAAGTCAAGGATTCTTGTACCTCTAGTTGGGTCTTCAACCATCTGTCCCAGGGAACAATCATTTAGCATATCTAGGAACTTTATCTCTTTATCATGTGCTGAACAACAGTTCACCCAGTCTATGTGAGGGTAATTGAAGTCCCCCATTATAACCAGGCTTCCCTTCTTGGATGCCTCCTTTACAACATTCTCCAACTGCCAGTCTCCCTCAAGAGTTTGGGTCGGAGGCCGATAGTATATGCCTACTGTTAGACCATCCTTGTGGCCTGGTACTCTTACCCACAGAGCTTCTAATGGTGACTCCAAATCACCTAGATATTTCAATTCATACAATTTTATCACTTCTTTGACATACAAGGCTACACCACCTCCCGTTTGCCCCTTCCTATCCTTCCTGTACAGTTTGTAGCCTGGGATAACTGTATCCCATTGGTTATCATCCGTCCACCAGGTTTCAGTGATACCAATAATATCAATATTCTTATCTATTGCTAAGTATTCCAGCTCCCCTATTTTGTTCCGGAGGCTTCTGGCATTTGTATACAAGCATTTATATATGCTTTTCTGACACAGTCTTTTGTGTCCAGTTGCATTGTTAGACTGCCTCTTGCATCCTTCTGCTAGAATGCTAGTGACTAGCTCCTCGCTCTGCTCAGTAATTTTTGCATCCTCCTCACTACCCAAATACACACTTTCCTGAACCAGATGCTGCCCAGCTCCTGTCGGCTTTCCCCCAGTTATCAGTTTAAAAGCTGCTCTGCAGCCTTTTTGATGTTGAGTGCCAGCAATCTGGTCCCATCATGGTTCAAATGCAACCCATCCCTCCTGAACAGATTTGGCTTGTCCCAAAATGTTCTCCAGTTCCTGACAAATCTGAAACCCTCCTCTCGACACCACCGCCTCATCCATGCATTGAGGCTTCTGAGCTCTGCCTGCCTGGAAGGTCCTGCGCGAGAGACAGGCAGCACTTCTGAAAATGCTACCTTGGAAGTCCGGGACTTCTTCCTAACAACCTGAATTTGGCTTCCAGGACAGACCGCTTGGCCTTCCCAACATCATTGGTACCAACGTGTACCATAACAACTGGCTCGTTCCCAGTTCTCTCTAACAATCTATCTAGATTTCTTGTGATGTCTGCAACTTTTGAACCTGGCAGGCAAGTCACCATACGGTTATCATGTGCATCACAAATCCATTTCTCTGTATTTCTAATTATTGAATCGCCTAGTACAAGGAGCCTCTCTCCTGCAAACTGTTCATCTACATGCACCTCATCAACCATATTAAGGGAGAGAACCTCAGTTTGTTCCTGTTGTTTATCTTCCTGGATCTCATCAAGTGTGATGAAGGAGAGATCATCAGGTGGAACCAGTTGTTCCTCTGTGTGTTCCTCATCAGGTGTGATGAGGGAAAGAGCCTCAAATTTATTCTGTAATTTCAGACTTTCAGAGTGATCCCCTACTCTTCTCCTCCTTTGAGTCACATTCCTCCAAACATCTCCCTCCTGAGTTAGTGAAGGGCCTTCTCCCTCAGAACTGTGCCCTGTCTCTTCTTTGTCCAGCATAGTCTGCTCCGCTCTGTCCAAGAACAGCTCAAGCTCCTTAATTTGTTGATGGTTAGATATGCGGGCCTCTAGCTGCTGGACCTTCTCTTCTAGTAGTGCAACCAGCTTGCACTTGCTGCAAGTGTAGTTCTCCATAAGCTTTGGCAAGAACACAAACATGGCACAAGTATTGCAGGTAACTACAACTGTTCCCTCAGAATCCATTTTAACAAGTGCAGTATTCTGGGCCTCAAAAATGTACACGTTTACTACCTTTCTACCTTGTAAGATTATATTCTTCTTTTGTTACTAGTTTGCAATCTCGCACGCCGCTAGGCGCGCGGGCCTCTAAAGCAGCTCTACTCCAACTGCAAAACTTACCAGTGCTCACTTCCTTTGTTTGGCTCTCCTCAGCAGCAGCTCTGCTTAAGAGCACATGCAGAGTCAAAAGGGCTGACCCTGAAAGAGCTCAGAGCTTTTAAAGGCTAGTGTGGCTCCGCCCCTATGAGTCACAGTTCAGGGAAGGGCCTGGTGTGGCTCTGCCCCCCTGCTTCTGGAAGCTTCAAACTGCTTCCTCTGTTTGAACAGAGGTGGCTCTCAGCAGTTTAAATTATCAGTTTAAATTAGTGGAGGCCTCTAAAGCAGCTCTACTCCAACTGCAAAACTTACCAGTGCTCACTTCCTTTGTTTGGCTCTCCTCAGCAGCAGCTCTGCTTAAGAGCACATGCAGAGTCAAATAACACTAAGGAAAAAGCCTGTGTATGTATTTCAAGACATTCAAATGCTTTGTTGTCATGACCCAACATGAAACAATGCCTTTGTAGTTTGCAATTCCAACCCCGGTCTTTACTCCCAAGCTTCAACATGAAACCCATTTTTTATTTTTCATATGATTCTTTATGAATTATTACAATAGGGGATTCACAGAACTCACAGATACACATGCCATGGTGCTGAGGATCCAGTTACATCTCCTGGTGTGATACCATAAATGTATGTTTTAGTAGTAAAGTGTCCACATTAAAAAGTTGCCATAGGCATTTCTTTTCATAGACCTGTGGCACTTCATTGCTGAAAGTTATGCTGATGGCATTATGCTGCTGTAAGTATACAACAGTGCTCTGGACTTTGAAAGAATGCATATGAAAGGCAACTAGACTCCACTGACTAATTGGCAGCAGCACAGCTAATTACCATCCCCTTGACTTCCAAATGTTCAGAATAGGTCAGAAGAGAAATGGTATGCCGAGAGCTTCTTCACATTGGAAGTAAGGTAGCTTGGGCCAAATTTTACCTGCACACATACATCAATATTTGCACAAGGTCTTGTGTGATCTGCTTCAAACCTCTGGGAGTAGGATTGTTGTGTCCACTTTTGGTGGGGAGGGAGGACTACTCTGAGCATCTTTCCTTGCATACTCTTTCAAGACATGATTCAGGTCACATGAAGCTTTCTATAGTACTGATTTCTTAAGCAATGCTGCTGAAAGTGAGCTTTTCATGTTTTCATGGTTCTCAGAACCCATATGAGCAGAGAAGGCTCATGATCATAGCAAGGTTTACTCCATTCAAAAATCCGAGAGACAAAACAAATTTCAAAATCTTAACAGGGTAATAAGTTTAGTAAGCCAACCCCCAAAAAAAGGCAGACAATTTTGCAAGATTTCCTTCTTTATAAGAAGGAAAGAGGGAAAGAGGACTTTATATTCTTGAGATGTAATGGGGAGGTAGAGTGGAAGTAATAAAATGGGGCTAATGAGGTTGCAATGTATGTTTTTACAGGGAGTCAGAAGGCCAGAAATCTTTGGTCCTCCTTCTTAGACTAAAGCTTGGATTACAACTTCCTGAATTCCACATGCTACCTAGAGAATTCTAGAAGCTGTCATCCAAAAATATTTTCTTAGCTCTGTCTTGGACAATATAAGTCCCTCAGTAAACTCAAAGATGAACCCATCTCATCTGAGCACACGGGCATATTAATTGGTAACTAATAAGCAGTTACTATACCAGGCTTTCATTATAGTTTCAGAAATAATTTTAGGTGTTGGTTAGGGTAATGAAATCCAAGGTAGCTTTTTTTTTTTTTTTTGCTGTGACTCTGATCTTCCTACTGAGTTGTCCAACTAGGACTGGTGAAGTTTAGCTGGATGGCAAAATAGTTTAAACTTTGTGTCTACTTGTGTTACTCTCCAACTCCAAATCTTGTGGAACTAGCAAACAAGAATGTGGTTTTCAACTGCATACATTTTAGGATAAAAGATGAAATATTATTAATAACATTATGCCTGTCCCTAGCTATTTGATTATTCCTGAAGACTGTGTATCAATAGATTAATTATGAAAGCAGAAAAGCAACATTCCAAACAGTTCACAGAAAACAACCAAGATATACATTCGCTAAGAGAGCATTAATTTCAAAGGAAGATGTTTTCCAATCATATTTCAGCTTTGAATTCATAAACAACACCTTACCTTTCTTAGGTTCATGCAGGAAAGGGGAGGGGTAGATTGTGCTATTCTGAGTTTCTTTGTATCTTCCTGGGTCATGCATATGGTATAAAGATATAAATGTCCCATTGGTCATGGGAAAAAAGCATGTTCATCTCTGTCTAGGAGGTCACTCTAGATTTTGTCCTCACCTTAGTGAAGATATTTTATATAAAATAAATTCAAAGTTTGCAAACCCAAACCAAACCTGGGATCTCTGCTCCTTAGATTCATAGAAATGAAATAAGTTAAAGCAAAACAACTGTGACAGCTCTTTTGTTGCATGACCTTTTAACGATTAGAAGCATTGTGGCAGGTATATCTTTCAGCAAAATCAACCTGGTCTTTTTGTGCTCAAGGGGAAAGTCTTGTGCCTCTTTTTCTTCAAATTACAGAGACCTTAATGAGAGAGAACCAGATCTTTATCTTGCTTTTGCCTGGAGGCAAAGAACCTGGCAGAACTTTCCAAAACCTTGTCAAGGTGTCCCCTCAAATTGAGAGAGCCTTAATCAATGAGAAAAGAGGAATTCAGCAACTATTCTTCACAACCTTAATGTCATTCTACACAAGTTGGCTGAACAGCTAAGCTAAAGTAGTTTAAGTATCTGGCTGCAGAGCCAGAAATTGGGAGTTCAATTCTCTCTTGTGCCTCCTTTGGAAAGAGCTAGCCTGTGCAACTATAGACAAGGTGCACAGTCCCATGGCAACCCTAGGAGAAGGAAATGGTAAGCCATTTTTTATGGAATGTTTGTGGTACCTTTCTACAAAATGAATCTAGTGCTACCAGACCCACACATGGTACACAGAAAGAGCCTCCTTGAAGATTGTAGTATTTTTGAACCACAATCAGGTGTACCCCAGGCAACGGCCATCTTGTGCTGGCTAATCTTTCTCACATTAAGTCAGGCAAAAGGAACTGCAGAATGAACTCACCAAAAGGTGGCTTCATTTTGACAGTTTCACATCTGGCCTAGACAAAGAAAAAGAAGAAGAAATAATAATCAAATATGATTTAATAGCTAAGACACTATTGAGCATCTCTGTGTGCACAATGAGGATGATATCGATTAAAGTATCTGGCTGCAGAGCCAGATGTTGGGATCTTGATTCCTCACTGTGCATCCTTGACAGGGCCTAAACTGAATTATGCATAGGGACCCCTCCAGCTTTGCAGTTAGGAGTTGGTGGGTGGCGGCGGCGGCAACAACAATAACAACGACTTGGTTAAATCATAACAACAGTTGCAATTAAAGATATTTGGGAGTGTACAGAACTTGTATAAATGCAACAGTCACATGAACCCCAAAATGGCCAAAGGAAGTCTTTAATCAGCAGTGATTTGACACTTCTGATAATGTCATCCCCATTCTGCATAGGGAGCTGCATAACAGGATTTCATCCAATGTTGAATTTTTGATTATTTACCAATCTACTAAGGGCAGAGTCATGTTTGGTGGTGCTAAGAGATAAGTCCCACTCAGTAGTTCCTTCACCAAAAATTCAAACAGCTCATCCTGCAAAACTCAGGTAGCCCTGTCTTTGATGGTCTTCTACCAGGTGGGTAAGATGTTTAACAGTGCCATCCTAATGCTATCTGTGCCAGTGGTAGGGGATTAGTATTAGGCTCAAGACTCTGCTATTATAAATGACCTTTTCTTTCAAAATCTTGTGTCTCAGCTGATCCCATACAAACTTCTCTTAGTTTGTGGTGGAAAACCTGTGGCCTTGAGGGGAGCCTGGGCTTCTGGGATTTGAAGTCCAAGTACACATGGTTGAGAAACCCTGGCCTAGAGGAAACAGGCTAGTCCTCCAGGTGTCGATGGACTTCAATTTCCAGAAATCCATGCTCCCCTCAAGGCCACAGGTTCCATTCCCTTGGCCTAGGATGTCTGGAAATGTTTTAGGATTATCCCAACCCTGTCCTACCTTTATGCTGCCATAGTGGCTGGGGTGAAAGGAATCTGGAACTGATATAAAGCAACTTCTCACCCACTCATCCCTTTCCTTGCCTCCTTTTCAGGCTTGTCTGCCGGCTGATCTCAGCCAGCACAGCAGTTTTTCTGATAGATCCAGTTCTACTCGCAGATTTGAGATCAGCCAACACAGTGGGAGCATGTGGGCACATAATTAGTTTTGCCAGTAGAAATGCCTTCTGTCTATTCCAAGAGCACAGGCTGTTCAAGGGCAAAGGCCTATCCCAGCCAGTTTCCTTGTTTTTCTTTAACCTTAGACGTACCAGGGCTTTAACCTAGGATTGAAGATATGCAAAGCATACACTGTATGTTTTATCATCATGACAGGCATATCCAAAGTGGCAACTGCACTCTTTCACAGAATGAGATGTTCAGATAAATAGTAGATGGAACCAACATACATCATCCCTTTTTTGCTCACAGAGGGCCCCACCGTGTTTATAAATGGCTTCCAGCCTAGAACAGCCATACACCAAAGTTCAGATAAGTTAACTTTTGGGATTACAACTCCCAGAATCCCCATACAGCATAGTTGCTAAGTATGCTGGCTAGCAAGATGGGATTGTAGCTCAAATGCAGCCTATCAAAGCAAACAATATTTTAACACGCAAATAGGAAAGTCTGTGGGGGGTTTTCCCTCTCTTCTCTATGGTCATAAACAAGCTTCCAGGACTGATGAATTACTATGCCAAGTGTACCATATTTGCTGGTATATAAGACACATAATTAATAAGACGCACCCCGTGTTTAGACACATTTTAAAGGGAAAAAAATAATTCTCTACATTTTAACTACAGGAGGTGGGAAGGGAGGGATTGACCGGGCAAGAGAGATCCTTTGGAAACCTCTTGCCAGGCTGATCCCACCACAGCTGGCTATCAGGAAGCAGGGGCAAAAAGCGGGCAAGTTCGTTCCTTGGTCAGTGAACTTGCTCAGGTGAGGACTCCCTTCCCTGCTTGCCTTCCTCTCCGGGGCTGGTGGGAGACTAAGATGAATGGTTTCAGCACAGAGGAAGACAGCTAGGATGGGGAGCCCTTTCTACAGCCAGAATTACTGCCTCACTCAGCCTGGCAATAGATAAAGGATTGCTTTTCCCCATGGATCCTGCCAGCGGACTTGAAAAAGCCCTTTCCATGCAGATCCCAATCTCCCTAGCAGGATCATTGGGGAAGGGAAATCCTTCCCCCATTGCCCCCTGGCAGCTGGTAGTGGGGGGGGGGCAGGTGAATTGCTCCTTTTGGAGCAATTGTGCTCATCCCATCCCACCCTCTTTGGCTTATGGCAGCCAGCGGGGATGGGAGTGGGGAGGAAATGGACCTTAAAGGGTTCTTCTTTCTCACTCCATCCCACCCCCTTCAGCTTATGGCAGCCAGAAGGGGTGGGGTGGAGGTGGGGAAACACCCATCAGGAGGTGAGGGTGGGAAGCCTCACCTGGGCAAGTTACTTGCAAAGGTGATCTCTTCTGGGAGCAAACTCACCCACTTTCCCTCCACGCCTCCTGATGCCCATCCACACAGCTAGGGCAGGGCTTGAGCTTTGAGAGAAACTCTCTCTCAGAAGCTCTGATCCCAGCCCAGCATCTGTTGCGTCGAACCACACCAGCAGAGGGGGGGGGGAGGCTGTTACCAGAATATAAGATGCACTCTGTTTTCCCCACGTTTTTCTCCTGAATTGTTTCTTTAATGTACAGCAACCCCATTAAAATTGGAATTTATTTATTACATATTATAGAACTGTGATGTTAAACTAATCAAATACAGATAAGTCCAACTGCATAATTTTCAATGAAGAGGTACTTGGGAGCAGCAAAATGAACTCCAAAATAGCTCGTTGCCTTGTAATTGAAGGCAATCATCATCACACCCCACTCAGTCAGGTGATAACTTTTTCGCTAGTCTGCTATTTTCTTTGGTGGAATTTGTTTAAAAAGAGAAAAAGATGACAGCTTTTTAAACATGCCATCTCATTTGTCTCCATTCAGGTGCAAACCCTATGATCTACTGGTGTTGTCGGAAGATCGGAGAAAGTGAGTACTGTATAATTATGATTCTACCATTAAAATAAATTTGCAGTCTGCCTTTTAAGGATGGCTTAGGATATAAAAATACATGTCATTTCTGACAGGAATTCTTTCACCTTCAAGTCGGGTTCCTTTCTTGTCAGATTTTATCCAGTTACTTTGAGGGGACAAAGGAATATTGATGATTAATTGTCTTGGTGGTGGAGAAGCACAGGCTTGCAATATATCATTAGAAGTCAGAGATAAGGAAGATCAAATGAAAATATTGTGGATGAATATTTTACTGCTACATTCAGTGAGTAGCATTGGCGAGAAATCATTCACATGTGGAGTAAACCATGGTATTCTTCATTGAAAACATTATTTATGGTAATTCTAAACAGGGTCACAACATTTTAGACAAAAAGGAAGGTGCTGAATAAGCCCCGTTGCAGAAGCCAGTCTCTTAACACTCATTCAGAGTCAGTGCAACCACTTTTATGGGGCAGAAATCAGAATTATGCAGCTATACAGATCACATCTTATATGACTTTCCATCACAGGATTAAGCCTTAACAGTAGGGTGATCTCTCTAAGACTTGCTTTGCACAGGTCATCTCGACTTAATCCGAAAATAATTCTAAGCAAGTTGTAAGGAAGATAGAAGGACACCATTTTGTCACCTGTTGCTTTCCTCATCCTTTCCTTTTGATAATTGTGCAGAGAGAAAGATCGATTCTTACAAGCTTTCCACAACTCCAGAATTTTTGTTTGCTCTTTTCCCCCCTTCCTTTTTGAGTATCTGTCAGGGTTATCATTAAACTTCAGAGGTTCTTAAATTGCTTCTTGGAGTTTATTTGTCAAATAACTCAGAGTATAAAAGTAACACCATAAACATTAATTGAGCAGCCATTAAGCAGGATGGCTGTTTGTTTTTTGGCTGATAGAGAACATAAAGCTTCATGCCCTGTGGTGGAAAACAATTAGATGCAATGATGAACACACTATTAAATACCACTCCTACCACCCATTGGATATCAGTTTAGCCACATGAAGTAGCAACCATCTGTACTCAAAAAAGCACGCACAAATGCCGACAAGTCATATCTTTACTGTCATGTCACAGTCTGTTATAAACGGCATAGTTTCTAATGCCTTATGCTAATGGCAGTCACTAATGATAGTCATTATCTCCATTTATACTAATAAAAATCTTTCTCTGGGGAGACTGATCATAACTAGAATACTGTTTAAATTTAAACTTTTTCTAAAATGCAGAATATAAAATCAAGTTAAATAGTAAGAGGTTGACTGCCTGATTTATTTTGGTTGACATTTACAGTAAAAACCCGACTTACAAATGCCTCAAGTTACATAAAATTCGACTTACATAATGATTTTGTTCTAAAACCATGTCCTGATTTACATGATTTCCTATGGGTTTGCTTCAAGTTACATAAAGATTCTTTTTCCTATGGGTCTGCTTCGAGTTACGTAAACATTCATTTCTCTATGGGTTTGCTTCGACTTACGTACAAAATTTATTTTTCCTATGGGTTTGCTTTGAGTTACGTAAAAAAATAATTTTGCCTAAGTGTTTGTTTCGACTTACAAAAAAATTGATTTAAGCAAAAGCCTACAGAACTGACTTTTTTCGTAAGTAGGGGTTTTACTGTATTTGGCAATGACAGGTGTTACCTTTGCCTCTGACTGACTACTTTCAGAAGTGCTCTGAGTTCATTGATATACATCTTATAGCACAAGCCTCCATTCAGAGAGGCTGATGTAGGTGAAGCTTTGCCACAGAAAACCAATATGAAGTATCTATTTGACATTGCCAAGTCTGTGGCGTTAATTTCTTTTTTAACAAGGACAGTGAATTTCCTCCTTCATTTCTGATTTCCGTTATGGATTCTGCTTACTTGACAGGTACAGAGCACTTCATTATAGGCATGCCTGGAAACTGATTGGAGCTAAGTGGGACATTAAATTAATGCCAAACAAGTGAGTGCTCATCTTGGTAGCATTATAAATGGCTGCAATACAGCAGTAATGTGTTGACTCTTATGTGCTGACAACTTCTATATTTCTTTGAAACTTCCCTGAGAGTTAGACATGGAAGAATAAATTGCTGCTTTAGGTGATAAAATTGCCAGAAGATGTATTCATAATAATTGCACATAGCACTCCAAATATATACCAGTGTGTTAATGGATTGTCAGTTTTCATGAAGGTTGGCTGCCAGATGTGCATTTTCATAGCTTCAGCTTGGAGTTAAGATCCCCATTTGTAGCATGAGATGCTGTGATTTGGGGGTGGGGGAAGCTTTTGTCATGGATAAGTAGTTCATATTCACATTATGTGTCTACAAGACACATGTTAACACAATTTGAATTCATAATGGAACTTTAACAGTAACTAAAGAGATTGTTGGGGTTTAGATTAAATTTTACATGTCTTCTCTAGTCATCTTCTTTCATGTTGGATCCTAGTGGTGTATTTGCAAGCAAAATCCATATTTCAATTGAAACAATATGAGAAGGGAGACAAACTAGGAAGCTGACTACACAGTAGGTTATCCCATTCTGTAGCCTCTGCTGGAATGGTTTCAAGCACTCTAAAAATTGTCAACTATATGATATTTTTGTTAGGGCACCCCTAATGTGGATCAATCCATCTCAGATTGGTCTAGGGTGGGGGGGGGGTCATGCTCTCTCAGTCAGCCGGGGGCCAGGTCACAATCTCTCAGTCAACGTAGGGCCAGACAACCATTTTGCCCTGCCTGCATGATGGGGGTAGCCATTTTGTCCCAACAGCTTCAAAAGGGAGCAGCCATTTTCTTACTCAAATGCACTTATAGGGATGGGTGCCATATGAAATGGCACCTGGGGCTGGATCCAGCCCACAGGCCTTAGGTTGGGAACCCCTGATTTAGAATGAAGAAGGATTGGTGCAAACAAACACACCTTCTGAATGTGTGATCACCTAGATCGGTTCAGTGTAAATTTGACAGCATTAAGAAGTGGTTTAATTAAGTAAGTAATTTATGGATATCTGCAAATGAATCACTTCCCTTGCTCAGTAGCAGCTATTTCCATGTGAACATTTCCCAAGTGACCCAGGCTATATTGCTCCTGGGCACTAATGTACCTGTGCCCATTGAGGAACAATACAGAGTTGGAGAGAGTTGAGCACAACCAACATACAGGTTGACTGGCTATTTGCAATACTGTTTTTAAGTAACCATAGAAGTACTGTTTCCACTGTTTCAGTTATCCGCAAGTCCAAAAATATTCAATCAAAAATCTCTGATTACCAGAGTTGGCCACTAGAAGCCACTTTCTCCTGAAACAACCTCTGAATCCTCTGAACACAGACTATTTCTAAATACTGTACCCCAAAAAAACCAGAGAGAAAACTGATTTCAGGATAAGGCCTCCATATGTTCAAGGCATGACAATTTTTGTGCATTTTTTATCCAGCTGTACCATAATCCCCCTGTTTAGCATTGAAGAAATAAGAAACAAATGTGTTTAAATGAATGAATGAATGAAAAACTAGTCATTTGCAATTGACCTTTAGACCTCAATTCTGTAAACCATATATTACTTTTCCTAAATTAGATTTCTGATTAGAATACTGGAAGTATTAAAAATGGTGCAGTCCCCTGCTATTAGATTCCAACTGGCTTCAACAATTTTTAAGCACTGTTGGAGAATCAGATAATTTGAAACCGAGATGTAGATGATAAATGGATGAATCACAAACCAATGCAACAATGTCTCTCTCTCCCCCACACTCCTTTCATCTGCATGATTTTCTATTTTTATTTTAAAGCAAAATTGTTCCCTTTCCTCTCAAAATGCTGGAACCTAAGCTGTTTGAAAGGCTACATAATGAATCAGACACACTTGTATAACCTGTATCTACTAAAACATCCCTATTAGTTGTGATAATTCCTCAGGGAGGATGGGGGTGGTGGTAAAAGAAAAGTGCCTCAGGCAGGTTAGTTTTGATGATTTGATGAGAAAGCATGAATCTGTTTGCATTCAGTTAAGTCTACCTTGCTCTTTAATTGTCACAGAATCAATTTTTCATGTATTTGTTATTTTTCCTATCCTTTTTCTCAGAAATAAAACTTAAACTAACCAGAGAGAAAGATAAAGATAAATGAAATTAAGCAACAAAACCTTGTGGAGGGAGAGAGGGATGTTGCCTAGTCCTTAATTTACATGTTCACCATGGCTTAGTGGTTAAGATGCTGAGCTGGAGACTGGAAGGTTGGCTTTTGATACCCAAGGCCTGTACTTGGGGACATGAAAGGAGTCTCATTTGGGCGTCCCCTAAGTGGAGCGGAATTTCTCCAGCAAAAATCCTTTCAACCCAGAGTAATCTCTAACACGAAATTATTATTATTATCTCTTGCATACCACTTTGCAAATGGCTGCAATTTAATTCCAATCAAGGGAATAGCCATATCGCTCCATTAGATGACTGGCTGATTTTATCAGCAGACTGAAGGAGCTATTTGCATTACTGTTTTGAAGCACAGAAGACTTGTTTTAAGTCTGAGAAATAAAGCTAATTTCATGTATTCATTCCAACATAGGTGATCAAATGACTGTTGTGATCACTGGTGTTCAGGCCATTTTTACACCTAGCCCCTTAGATACATGAATATTAGAACACAGTATATTACTTTGGAAAGCTCATTTTTTTTATGGAGAAAGCACTAAGGATGACGTCAGAAAAGTCTTCCTGGTTCACACAAATCATGCTCAGATGCCTCCTAGAAGCCCCCGACTAGATATTAAAGACAACAGCGCCTTATTGTTGTTACTCTTCAGCAATTCATATTTAATGGTATATGGCCCCTTGGCCCACAGCTTAATTAGCACCATCATTGGTAGTAACTTTTGATGACTTGGTCTTAAAATACCTCTTTCTTGATATACCTGATCCCAGAATTCATTTTGGGTACATAAACACCATCAATTTAAAAGGGAATCATCTTTTTTATAGTCATCGATATTAGTTGTTGGGTTTTGTTTGTTTGTTTGTTTGCTTTTTGTGGGTGGCAGCTTCCTTGATTTCTCATTTTTGGGTAGGCTGGGCAGGACTAATAGGAGTTTAGACCAAACAGTATCTAGAATGCCACATTTTCTACTCACCACATAAATAATGAAATCTGACCAATCTCAGACATTGGGAGGGTGGTGGACAGGAAGTGATGGGGCGCCTAGGGGGGGAGGGGTTTGGGGGAGAAATCCCATACATTCTCGTTACGTCTGCCTGCCTCTGTGGGGCACCAGTCGCTGGGGCACACCAGGATGAGTCCCAGCACACCACTGTGCTCACCCAACTTTTGTCACCCACTTCAATGCAAACCACATAATGCCACATGGAGAAAGCGAGCAATGGCTTTGCCAGCTTACGTGTATAGAAATCCAACAACAAATGAGCAAGTCACACTTCTTACAGGCACAATTGGGAGATGCCTGGACTGAGTTGCACAATGGTATACTATGACAGTGATGGTGAACCTTGGCACTCCAGATAGTCCTGAACTTCAATTCCCAGAAGTCCTGATCTGGGAATTGAAGTCCAAGAACACCTGGAATGCCAAGGTTCAACATCACTGTACTATGATGTGGAGATTGGCTGTATCAGTTTCCAAACCAAGCTTTTATTCTAGTGTGTTTCATGTGGTGAGAGCTGGTGTTGTAAACAGACCTGTGCAACAAATCATTATTTATGATGGCTCCTTTTGGCACTGCATTTACATTCCTTTTTCTGGGAAATATCCTCACCATAAGGACTTCATAAAATCCATAAATGTCTGGTTTTTCTTTTTTTTAAAATAGCTCCATATAAAACTTATGTCAGTACCCGCTAAACACCATTTTACTATTGCAGTGATGGTGAACCTTGGCACTTCAGGTGTTCTTGGACTTCAATTACCAGAAGCCCAAATCAGCAATCCTGCTAATCCAGGCTTCTGGGAATTTAAGTTCAAGAACACCTGGAGTGTCAAAGTTCACCATCACTGCACTAGTGTATATGGTATTGAGCTTGCAGATACCTAGTTCTGGACTCTGCATAAGTGAGGATTTCTGGTTATGCAAACAGTGGAACATCTGGCTAGAGAACTGGTTGCCCAACGAGTAGTGTTTCTGAGGACCACATGAATAATTACTATGCCACTTGTTC
This sequence comes from Bradypodion pumilum, assembly GCA_035047305.1. NCBI lineage: Eukaryota > Metazoa > Chordata > Lepidosauria > Squamata > Chamaeleonidae > Bradypodion > Bradypodion pumilum. The sequence continues at coordinate 171,601,566 of JAWDJD010000001.1, read as the reverse complement.
AAATGAATCCTACTAACACACCACACTAGCTGGATAGTTCAGTGAGTTAGGTAGAGGTTGGACGTTCGATTCCCCACTGTGCCTCTGGAGAAAAAGAGCCAGCCTTGAATAGCTGTGACTAATTGCACATAAGAAGGGTGTTGTAAACCACTTCCATGTATTCATTAAATGGAAATGCCTGGAAAGGGTTGCCATACATTGGAACTGACTTGGTGGCATGCAATACATACATAGTGCACTAAGGTTTTTCCCTCCCCTAACATTATGTTAGATTCAGACCTTACATTAAGAATTTACATTGTTAAAATATTTACATGTCCTCCCATATAATCTATTAAAGTGTTGCTCCATAAAGAGGTTAAACTGCAGCCCCCAATTTGCTACTTGAATTCCCATAAATATTTAAACATTGTTGCCGCACATCTTTTTTCAACTTTCCATACAATGAATATAGTCAGTTTGGTCACCTTCTTTTGCCTTTCAGAGACTCTGTCATCTTATTAGCCCCCACCCTCCACTCCCGCATGATTCTAAGTTTATCAATTTATTTTCTTTAAACTCTGAGGATCCCTTCTTTGGGATTTGTTCTATTGCATTAAAAAAAGAAGAACTGAGTGAGCACAAATATCTTTGTTTGGTGTAGGAACGTACATAAGAAAGCCTATTAACCTTATCTGCCTTCTGTCATTTGTATCAGGAATTAAAGCAATATTTGCACTGTGATTCAGGCAATGTAAATGTCATTTCTAAAATGTGCGCATTATGAACAGGTAAAAATAATGTTTGGAGCTGAACACTAGTAATTGTATAGGACATAGTAACATTTGAAGCTGATGTAGGAGGAATAGAGAATAATTTCCTGTCTTTCTCTGCTCTTTCTCCTTAAATCTCTCTGTAGGAGGTACAGAAGTAAAATTTAAATGATAAAGAAGGAAGGAGCTTCCATTATTGCATTCATTATTGGATACTGAGACAGCTACAAGATCTTCATCCTGGAAAATGAAAAGAACTATTAAGGTACATGAAATACTTTGGAGAATGGCTAAAATGCTACTTTTAGTCTACCATTCAAATCAGGATCCTAAAAGTTAAATGACAGCAGTGCTCAGCCTTCTCTGTTACCAAAGTTTGCCCGAAGGGTGAAAATAACAAGGACAAGTGATGTAACTATGCAGCTCTACCAATGTCACAAGCAAAAAAATAAAAAATGAATGTGTACAGAGTTCTGACAATGTAGATGTACTAAATGCAGAGTCACACTGAAGACTTGAAGTCTCAAACCCTAATCCCATAGACAAGTGACCTGATCAATTGAACTACTTAGGAATAAATTTGCACACAAATACACATAAAAGTTTTATTTATTTATTTATTTATTTATTTATTTATTTATTTATTGCTTGCTTGCTTGCTTGCTTGCTTGCTTGCTTGCTTGCTTGCTTGCTTGCTTGCTTGCTTGCTTGCTCACTTGCTTGCATGTGAATGATGGTTCCAGAATGATTAGGGGACTGGAACACCTTCCTTACCATCTGAGGCTGCAACGGTTGGGCCTCTTCACTCTTAAACGATGGCGTCTAAGAGGTGACCTGACTGTAATGTATAAAATCATGCACTGTGTGGACAAAGTAGATAAGGAAAAACTGTTTTCCCTATCGCATAACACTAGAACTAGGGGGCACTCCATGAAACCTTTGGGTGCTAGTTCTCAAACAAATAAGAGAAAGTACTTTTTCACCCAGAGGATCACTGGTCTATGGAACTCCCTGCCAGAAGAAGTGGTGACAGCTGTCAGTCTTGACAGCTTTAAGAAAGGATTAGACAAGTTCATGGAGGATAAGGGTATCAATGGCTATAATTATGGATACCTAAGGACAACCTCCGGGTTGGAGAGATAGGCAGGATATCTCTCAATGCCATTTCCAGGGAATCCTAAGCAGGTGAAGGCATCTGCTTGGGAATACCCTGAAGCAAATGGTGAGCCACTGTGTGTGCAGAATGCTGGACTGGATGGGCTGTGGCCTGTTCCAGCAAGGCTGTTCTTATGTGTTATTCGGGATCACAAAAGTCAAATTCAATTTGACAGCACATGGAAGCAATATAGAAACAATGTAGAAATATTTAAATAAATAAATAGTCATAAGAAAAATATAAGGGGGAAATTGTTAGAAAATGAGAATTATATTTAAGATCTCTTCAAAAATACGAAGACTAAAAATGTAAATAAACAATGGGCCAATCTAAATCCCTCAGGGAATCTGTTCTTCGGTGGGGTGCTGCTACATAAGACATTTCCCATCATTTCACAGTCCTTATGTGTGAAATTTTTCTAATGGTTTTCTATTTTAAAAAAAGCCTTCATAGGTGTTAGTGTCCTGTACTTATAATCAGAGATTCTTGTTTTTCAAGATAACTTCTCCACTACGACTACCACTGTCATGAAGAATAAACTGTAAAGTTGATTTTGCTTTCAATGTTTTGGCAGCTTAGATAGATAGATAGAGAGATAGACACTTGTAGAAAGAAAGAAAAAGAAAGAAAGAAATTGTTTTTTCAGAGTATTTTGGCCTTGTGGAATCTAATTAGTAGCAAAAAAAAAATCCCCAGGCAGTGATAGAGTACTCACTGGTATTCCCAACCCTAGTATATAAATTGTCAGGATCCAGATTTCGATCTGAGACAAGCTCAGTTGTTGAGAACCATGTGTTTGTGACTGGTGCAGACAGAAATTCTGCCTAGATCAGTGATGGGCAGTCTTGGCCCTCCAGCTGTTTTTGAACTTCAATTCCCAGAGGCCCTGATCAGCAAGAGTGCTGATTTGGGCTTCTGGGAATTGAAGTTCAAGAACAGTAAGAGGGCCAAGACTGCCCATCACTGGCCTAGATTGTCAGGTCTTACCTTTTATGTTGATTCAAAAAAACCTTTAATTCCTTACTTTCTCTATTCAAGTCAACATAGTTACTTCAAGATAAGTAATTAATGTGTCTCGCTTAGTCAAGGGCCATGTCCAAGCCATCTTTTTTATTATAAAAGACACACTGTGTGAAGACTAGAGAACAATATCTACCACACAGTGGGTTCCTGTCAGGTATTAAACAATCCTTAAGGCATTCTAATGGCTGCAGCTTATAACATACTATGTTTTTGGTTTTGTTTTGCCTTTCACTACTCAGTAAGTAAATGACTGTATTCGTACTGAACTGCAGTAGATGTATTTGCAGTCTGCTCAAATGAATATGTGGAATTTTCTTCTTCCTCCTCTTAGGTTGTAGCGATGAAATAATAATGAGTATCAAAGATGTTAATATATTTTATTTATATTGAAGAGGACTGTGTGTTGGAGTTTTCTCTGTGCCTTTTATAATTAATGACTGACTGGATTTAATTCTACTGTTTCCATAGGACAATGACAAATGCAAACCAGAAAGAAATGCCATGGCCAGCAAATCAAAACACTGTTTGAAAAAGTCAAGACGGTATTTGCCTCCTTAGCATTCTGAGGAGGGCTTCCTGGGACATTTTTGCGATCTTTCTGTCTCCCTGAAGATTGGGGGGGGGGGGGGGGGGTCATGACAAAGACTGTTAACAAAGTGAGGGAAAGAAGTACAGTATGAGAAATAAATCTTTTGGAAGAGGTCAACAAATGATGTCTGTGTGAATTATTCTTAGTGTGGAAGGCTGTCTAAGTGACTCAGACCATATTAGAAACACTGCCTTAAGTACCTGTATGCCACATGACATAGGATTACTTTCAGTAATATGGGCCCAGGTGGGTTATCTTGATCAAAAGTAATTTCCTACTAAATGGAGAAAAGCTTTCAGCCAAACAGATCACCGGCCTTAGTCATGCTGTGTTATTTCACATTTATCATTGCTCTGCAAGACTTTGATGCTATTTGACTCCAGTACAATTCACACTGGCAGATGATTTAAAAATGAGAAAAAGGAAAAAAAAGATATTTTAAAGCTTTCATGTTGGCATGTACTGTACATACTTGAGTGGATGGTGTTGTAGACTGCTAGATGCTGTCCCCTGCATATGAGCTTCCTCAGGCATCTAGCCAGCTGTTCTTAGAGACAAATTCCAGCTGGACCAGAGGGAACTTGCTGTGACACATCAAAACACTTCTTAGGTTCTTAACAGTACTAGCCTAAGTCCTGTTCCACTTATTAGCTCATCTGTTACAAAACCAGCTCCAAATGCTCAGTAGAATTTCTAAATGATCTCTCTTTTTCATTATGTTATATTTATATAATACCTTTTGCAATAATGAAATTTAGAAGTGACAGGCGAGACTATAACGGCTAGCTCCCAGATTCATCGGCTGGTGAGTTTTAAGCCTTTCAAATGTTCTAGGTTTGAGCTATAATGTTGATAAGCAAAGTTCAGTCTCTAGCTGCTAATCTGTGGTTCTTGATTAACAAATACAGATCATCCCATAATGCTACTATCACTACATCCATTTCAACTAATCCTAAAACCAATGTCAAAATTATGTATGCTTTAATAAAAAGAATAGATGATATCACAGCCTTTGCCATTTTATTCTGGCAAAAAATATAGACATATTCATTCTTACTAAGACTGTGGTTTTATATCTACTACCTTAGGAGAAAACACCACTGAACTCAATGTGACATTTCTGAGTACAGTATATGAGGTTGATGAAGCTCAATGCAGCTCAAAAGTGACACTTGCAAACTGTAGCAGAAGAAAATTGTCTGTAAAGTATAATCCAGAACAAATCTTTAAAGGATTAAAATATTACCAACTAGAAATTAAGTGAATTGAATCAGCCACCGATTTGCTAAAAACAATGACAAGAAGCCTACTGGGGCACATTGTCTTTGCTCTGTGTACTTTTACATTCTGCTTGCTCATGCAAAGGGGATCTCAGATTTCCTTGAGAAAGCAGTTTCTGGTGATATTTTACTGGCCGGAAATTTAATGTGGCTGTTTGACCTGTTGGTTAGGAACCAACACAACTCCATTCTTCTTGTAAGCAACCATCTTTCTTTCAAGCAGATGTCACAGGGTTGGTCAACTTACTGCTACTTCTCTTTCCACCCAATTTTGTGCAAATAAGTTGGTGGATATTTTGGACTGCTGATGTCAAATGGGAGTTTGGCCTCAAAGTTAGCAAAAAAAAAACCTAACAGGGAATGTGGTCCTTTAAATACAAAACAAAATAATGCACATTCATTAACATCTCTTGCTTATTCTCCTGTCCCCATGAGTCTTAGGGAGCAGGACTGGCTATGTAAAAGTAGAGGTCTAGCTTGCCTGCTTGCCAGAGAGAAGGTGGAAATGTTCCCCTGCCTGAGAAAAATTACCTATCCTTTCTTTACATGGAATGGCAATAAAATAGGAAACCAAGTCATCTCAGTAACCATGACAATAATATTTTTCCTACTTCCTGGCCAATGACTACCCATAAGCATTAGGGAATATTCCTTTGAATGCACTGAATTCATTACATATGTATGTGTTTCCCACCCAACCCCTGGAATGAAGAGATGAGACACAGTGATTGGAGAAAGACATGGGCCACATTTATTTAAAATTAACCCTAACCTGTGTGTGTGTGTGTGTGTGGGGGGGTGTCTGCTAGTACTATACCTGGATACTCAGCATGGGAAGCTAATCCATCCCACCCAGGTCTAGACGGGCGAATCCTTGCCCCTGTGCAGTGCTGATCCTTGCTATCAAGGGAGCAAACCCAGAGGCCATTACCAACTCAATTTGTATGAACCAACAATATTGTTCAACCCCCTAAGCTGTCTTATGGTGAGCCGGAGCATGCCCAACTGATGAATCTCGCCAGGCAAGCTGATCCACCTTGGCAAAAGATGTCCTAAGGATTCATCACTAACCTCATCCACCCAGCACTACCCGACCTTACATGTGACCTATTTAATGAGATACCCACCACCTCTAAGGCCAACTAAATAAACAAGAGTAGGATAGGTGAAAAACTACCCCGCTCCCACAGAGTTAATCAGGAAGTGTAGGCTAAAAAGTCCCAATTCAGCCGCCAAAGGTAGCCTGGTTAAAGAGTGGGTGGGTGGGCCATTGAAGCAAAGGCAGCCAAAGAGGCTGTGTCATGGAGCAGAGTCAGCCTAAATAGGCTTCTCTCCTCTCCCTCTCATACTGTGGTGTCTCTAGAATACCTCACCCAGCATCTGTCTTCACCCCATGGCTGAGTGGGAAAGGCACCCCCCACATGCACTAAGTAAACTTGGTCACTCCAGTGGTGCACAATCTGATTTATGGGTGTGCTATCTGCCCCCTATATCATCTCTGCCTGAAAGCTACTCCACCTCCTTTGGGAAAGTCAGTCGTGATCACAGTACCATTCCTAACAGACAGGTTTCCTAATGTGAGAGGCATCATAACTTGCATGGCATCTAACAGTTCCTTCCATTAGCAGCATCAGGACAGAATTGTCTCCACTTTTAGCATCTCTGAGGTTTGCAATCAAAGCAACACAAGCCAGCTCTCCCTTGGACACAGCATGAGGGTCAGACAACATATTGCATCTCACACCCATAGTTTTAAACATGTGTTTCATCAACCAATTGCTGTTTTCAGAAGAAAATAGCTGTGCAACAGAACTGAGATTGGACCATAATGTAGGAACCCTTTCTTCCCAATCTTATCTAGGGCTGCAGTGGCTCAGTGGTTAAGAAGCTTGTCTTGTTAGCAGAAAGGCTGGCAAGTCGGCAGTTTGAGACCTGGGTACTGCATGATGGATTGAGTGCCCTTCTCTGTCCCAGCTGTTGGGGACATGAAAGGAGCCTCATTTGGGAGTTCCCTAAGCAGAGTTTATCCCACAAAAACCCTTTCAACCCAGAATAATTTCTGACACGAAATTATTATTACCCAGATTCTGTCTCATTGCTATTTCCTTTCCCTCCCCCACAAGTTCTTTCAGGAAGTCAGAAAAGAAGGGGGGGGTTAGTGAGTAAAACGGTAAGTTGGTCTGCCTGTCATTGCTATATTTTAAGTGCTTTTCATTGACTTTTCTGCCCAGTTGGGCTGACCCCAATCCAGGTAACAGCTGGATACCTTCCTCCCCACCACTTACTAAGCAGGTTTTTTTTCCTTGATGTGTGTTTTTAATGCCTGCTTAATGTAATATTTTTTTGGACCCAGTCTCTGGTAAGGGAAATAGCAATGTAGCCTCCTATTATCCGGAAAGTCACTCTCCTGACTGATTGCATGATTAAAAATGAGATGCTCTGATGTTGGGTTATATGACTCAAAGTCATGTCCCTCTTGGACTTGAAAAGAGAAGTAGAAGCTGCACAGCCAAAACTAACTTGTGGACTTGTGAGGATAAACCGGGACAACCTGCACCTTGTGTGTTGCTCTAATTCAACAGCATGATATAAAAACAAATTTAATAAAACCAAGGATCCTAATTTTGAAAGATCATGGGAAGCCATGCCCCCAAAAAATGCTGAATTCTCTCATCCTTCTATAGTCCACAGTCCACATCTATAGCTTCCTCTTGTGTAATTCAGATCACCTTATGCTGATTGACTTCCTTATAATTTGGAACTGTGAAAAAAATCTAATACTGTATCAGAAAGAGAGCATGTTAATGGAATGAAAATTCTGGAGTGGTAATATCTTCAGTCTGGACTAAGTAGTAAATAGAAGCTTGCCCTTTGTTGGTCATGTCCTGTATCTGTCCAGGGAATAAATCACATTCTTTTAACTCATGGGCATTCAAGCATGCTAACTTTTCTTGCATTAAATCACCCAAAAATGGTTCAATAATTTCTTTTCTTAGCCAGCCTCTATGCATCACATCAGCAAATACTAGTGAAACATCCCTAAATTATTGATTTAAATGTTTATTTGTCACAATTCAAGCTACTGTACCTAAGAAAAACCCAACACAGTTACATGGAAATACATAATCTGTCCTTTATCAGTGTTGTTTCTGAAGATCGTGAGGAATAATTAAGTCCTAGAAGAAATAACTGATTTATTTGAAGGACTCAGAAAAATGCATTTGAACTGCAAAGTCTAAAACGACAACAAACAAACCCCACAATTTCTGACCTGCTTTTACCCAGCAGCTGCTAATTTTTTTCCAAGTGTGTTTAATGGAAAGCATAGCAGCTACCAGTTGCCAATGCAGTGAAAAATGTCTGGAAAATCCATAAACCATTCTTAATACATACACTTCTACTACATAATGAAGTGAAAATTTAGTAACTTTTCTCTATGCATGTTGTGCCCCACAAATAAGGGCTAGAAGCCCGGTATCGAGTATCAGCCCGATGTGAGGAGAGGAAAAAATGATTTCAGCCATGCCCCAAAATGACCATTGCACAAACTCCCCCAAAGCCAAGCATGTTCAACTCCACACTGTGGTACAATTTAGATAATCTCATATATGGAACTATTTGTTATGTGGAGAAAAAACTCATAGTAAATTTTCCCCACAAGGATATAGCTTACCTGTCAGGCAGAAGGCTAATCTAGATTCACTCCCAGAATATCTACTACACTTTATTCTAATAGGCTGAAGACCACAACAAAGATTAAGCAGCAACAAAAGCAAATGTTGATGTCTCTTCTCACTCAAGTGATTGATTTGAATATTATAATCCCTCCAGCTGCAAACTCTGTTGCTGAGTCCCAATAGAAATGGAGCCAAAATGGTCCCCTATTGCATCAAAATAGAGTATCATTGCATCATGATAGCCTGGCTCAAAAGCAATGAGAAATTTAGAAAATATTGTTAACATCCCTGTGGCTGAGACCTTTGATCAGTGAGCATTGTAAAACTGTCAGCATTTCAGTTGCAATGAAATACTGACTGGCAGTTCGAAAAGAAAAACAGGAAACTGGGATGGGAGTATTGTGGAGGAACACAATGTAGGTTGACTGGTGGGAGCCTGGAACAGGTGCACCCTCCACAGAAAATGAACATAAACTGCAACAAATTGCTGACAGTCTCATTTAGCGGTTTCAGGTATACACAAAACCCCTGTCCTCGGGTCTACTATTTTAAGAAGGAATGAGCAGCCTGGGAGGGTTGAGGACCACACCAGTCTTTAAAACAAGCAAGCATTATGGAAAACCCAAACCAAATACTTCCAGATTGACTTTGATGTGTTTTGGAGGGCTTGAAGCACCCTACACCACATTCCATCAATGAAGCGTAACCTTTTTGTAGATCTGGTTTAAAAAATATATACAGAGCATCTGTGGGCCACAACAACAACAACCTTAGAGGACATTGCCCACTCTGGATCAAAAGTGTGCCAACTTCTGGACTCCAGCTTTATTCTTTCAAGCAAGTCATTCCACTTCCTCCAAGCAAAAGGGATGTGGTGGCTCTGCTCAAAACTCTAAGAAGTGGAGGCAATGCATCGTCTGTGTCTTTCCTTTATTATCTTTCCTTTCATGATCACAAATGAGGCTGCAATGACTCTCTTGCAAAGACTGGTGAGAGAAAAACAGAGGTTACTCATTTCCATGGTTGCCACTGTAGGTCACCTGGCATTGAATTACAGCATGAAATGACAGTCCAGGACATGGCGTCTCCCCCACTTTAACTAATAATGAGCTACTCAGCTATATTCCTGAAGACATCTCAGAACAAGCAACTGACATTGCTTGCTGTTAATGTAATGAGGAGAAAGGGGGAGAGATCGTTAAATATTTCTCTCTGTGTTGAACAGAGAGAGAAAGAAAAGAGCAGTCTGCTACTGGCTAACACCTCCCAGCCTTTAGCTAGAAGGGCGTTATTATTAGGTGGAATGGAATGAGGCAGACATAATTGCATCAAGGTGAACATTGAAGATTAGGGGAGAAAGCACAGCAGATGCAACTGGAATTCTCTCTTTTTCTTCAAACAGCAAGCCAGCTGAACAACAACCTCAAAATTTTAAAAAAATCTTGGAAATAGTTGCAATTGAAAATAAATTATCCAATGAAATTATATTAAATCCAAATTCACTTCTTAAATTCCAAAGGTAATGAGTTCAAGTTTACTAAATGAGTTCCAAAAGGTAATAAATCTAAAATTCACTTCTTAAGTTCCAAGGTAATGAATTAGTTCAAAATTCAATTCTTAAGTTCAACAAGATAATAAATCCAAAAATCAAATTCACTTCATAACTTCCAAAAGGTAATATATCCAATATTCAAAACCTAATCTGGTAGATGGTTTTTCAATATAATACCTTCAACAGGAAGATTTCAATATTTCCTATTGCGTCAAAGTGGCCTCACAATGCTAACTCTTATCGTGCCTATAGACGTCTATAAAAACATGATATGAACTTTATACAATACAAATAAGAGTTTGGATTATCAATAAACAGACTTTACACAAGTGTAACATCATAATTTTTATTACAAGTCAACTCATTGTGTATTATTGCCTCAAACAGTTTTTCCAGTTTTTTGATCATTATATTCACTGTTTGGCCCTTGTCTTTTCTGGTAAACACATTTATGACAGCCATGGGTGCATTTATGGCAGCATTTATGGCAGGCACAGGCACATTTACACATGCACAGACATGTTTTATGGCTGTCATAAATGTATCCACTTCTGGTAGCAGCACGGGTGGTGGTGGGTCACATGAAATGGTGCCATGGGCAGGGTGTAGGTTGCCCCCCCCCCTAAATTAGTCTATAGGGATTACACTACCTCACCAGGCCACCTTTCACTAAGACTGAGGGCCAAACCCTGAGTCTGAAGGACAAGCATTTGTGATACCCTTGAAGGGCAAGGAAAGGGGATAGAATTGTTAGTGGATCACCTGAACATGTAATTGGCATAAGGAGATCTGGTTTAAACTCAGCTAACCAACTACTATGAAAAGCCCAAAGCCAGAATGAATTTACTGTATCTTGGCTGCAGTGGTTGCTGCCATTCCTGTTGGGAGTTGTATACCAGCAATACAGATGATATGTGCGGAATTTTTCACTAGTAGAATTTTCCACTAGCTCTTGTTCCCTCAATTTGAGAGCGGCTAATAGCCTTCCCTCGATTGCTTAGAGGAAAGAAAAAAATGATTTGAATGCATTAGACCAGTGGTTCCCAACCTTTTTTTTTTTTTTTTTGCTATGGCCCACAAGAATATCTAAACTCCTGATGCTACCCCCTGTGACATATAATTCTAATTATTCAAAATGTGAACTCCTATTCATGTGGAGGAAGCCTAAATGGCCATTAACTTTATCTAAACAAGCTTCCAAAGAATTCACTGTTAATAACTTATTCTCGAAATCCCCACCCTTAAAAATCAACCCCCACCCCCACCCCCGGGGTACCTGCCCTATGTTGGGAACTAAGGCATTAGACATTTGATTATTCCCAGAAGTAACAGTGAAATTCTCTTTATGCCACAACAGGTTCTTAGCTATACGTGCCCATACAAAGGAATCCATCATTTTATCCATCCTTAAAAATGGATCCAAATTCTCTGAGGACCCTCCAGAACTGTATGGAGTATGACAAGAGGACTGGAGTTATGAGACGTATCAGCAGAAATTGGTGCTATCATCTAAACAGAGGCACTCTGAAATTTCTTGATCCCAACTCATGTCTCCAGCACAATTTCTGCACAGAATAAATGTTTATTTTCATTTTCATAACTCAGCTTTTAATAATTCTTCTTTATCATAAACACCAAAGTGAAGAAAAAGCCCCAGTACTTGGTCCATCAAAATCCTGGAAGTGAGAAGCTCAATCTGTTCTTGTTCATGTTTACACTAGAGTCAATCCTACTTTTAACAACCAAACAAACATAAATAAATATGTATGACCATACTGCCTCTATTGACAACCCTGAGAGTTGCTGAAGCCCACAGGGAAGGGTGATGGTCCCCAAGTGGATTAAATCCCACTGGAATCCATCTTGATGGAGAGCAGCAGCTTCATCAATACTGGCCTGGGGCTGGTGAGGACTTTGCATGCCAAAAGGGCTCAGGACCAGAAAGTGGCTCGTGGAACTGGATCAGTGGTACGGGGGTCATGCTGCAATGCAAAAGGCAGATGAAGACAACTGCATTATATTCTCAGGACAGTCTTCATGGCTGGTCACCATGATGATATTTGGATTTGGATTTGGCAGAAGAAGAAGAAGATATCTCAAAGGGATAATGGAGGATCTTCTTTGCTAAAGGACTGGACTTGGAACCTCAATAGTGAAACCCAAGGGAGCTCACAAAATGGACGTGTGGTGGCGTGGAATCTCGCCGGTGCACACCTTGACAGTCCCCCGCCGGAAGAGACGAACACCGGGGCCGAGCAGAAGGGATGGAGCTGAGCAGCCCTTAAAAGGGAGCTCCGTGCACCCGTGCCGGCCTCTTCGAGTTTCATCTGGGCCAGGGCGCGTTTGACTCCTCTCGCCCCGCTTGAGTGGGGACTGGGAGCTAGCAGCCTCGGACATCGCTCTGGCCATACGAGGCCAGCGTCGGCGCTGGGAAGCTGCTCCGGCTAGAGCCTCTTTCGAGGCTGATTGAGCTTGCCGCGGCTTTTGTGCCGTGGCTTGGTGAACCCTCGTCAAAGCGGCTGCAGTTTTGCGTGCCTCACGGGGGCCTGGTACTTCATTACCAGTGCCCTGAGGCATTATTCTGCTCTGCCCCGACGCTTTTACGGCACCAAAAAAGAGGACCTGCCGTATGCATAGACCAGGGCATAGACCAGGGCCTCCTAGGCCTGTGGCCCAGCGTAACAGGGCCTCTACTGGACCCAGGATTGCCCACAGCCCTGCACGCCCTGCAGGGCATCTGGTAGACAGGGTCCCTGCAGGGCCCGGGTTGTCTTCTGGCCTACCCACGTCTGTTGGGCCACCTAGCCATGGGCCTTAACCTGCCTAGGAGTCCTTGCCACTTGACCCCAGGGCCTTGGTTGCCCGCACCACTGTGCTTGAGCACGCTCCAGGTCTTGATGCGGGCCGGCCACTCGTCAGTCAGCCAGACAATCGGCCCGCCAGGTGGCTGATCCATTTGCCACCGATTGGCCCTGGCTGACTGCCCTCCTTAATCAGTGGGTTCAACAGCTCGAGGCGGTACGGCCTCCACCTGTGTCTGAGGCAGTGGCGGCACAGTCTGCCTGCCTGGCAGCCTTTCCTCTGGCTGACTGCTCAGACCTTGATAGGTCGTTGCCACCCTTGTCCAATCCTGTGGGCTCTAATTCATTCCTGAGCCCCGACACTCTGCGGCAGCTGGAACCCTTGGTGGGGTGGTTGCTGCGAGTGCATCTGGTGAGTATAGTGGTCAAGTAAGCTCACACTATGGGGGGTCAAAGCATACAACCCCTATAGTTCAATGGCCTTGGTCGCAGCTTCTGGCCCCGAACGTTAATCCTTGCCAGGCACCTTATCCGCCAGTGCCTCTTGGCATTCTACCCAAAGGGCCTACTGTTCCGCATCCGATCTGGCCTTATGACCCTCCAATAAATCCAGCCTACCATTCTGCATCACGGTCGTTGCTCCCAAATGCTGGCCTTTCATTGCCATTGGGGGATCACCTCCTGCCAGCCACCAGGGATAAGATCTGGCACCATGAATATGTGGATTTGTTTAGCCTCCTCAATAGGGAAATGACCAGGGAGGACAAGGAGAAGGAGGACGACAGCGACAAGGAATTGGCTCATCGCTGGAAACCTCCCCGCACATGGGCTAATTGGCTTCCAGCCTACTTGATTTATGCTGCCATTTCCATTCGAGCCCGCCCGGACCTAGCAATACCAATGATCCAATATTTTGACATAATCTACAGGGCATATGTTGACTTCCCGGGGCAGTCATGGCTTGCGTACGATGAGGAATTTTGTATGCGCGTGGCCCTGCACCTCGAGATGCCTTGGGACGAGCCCAACCAGTTGCTTTGGCTACTGTATATGACCCCGTCCCTCCCTGTATCTGGGGACCGCTACCATTGTGGCCATGTAGTTCAGCGCCCCGGCCCAGCGTAGTTTCCCTGCCAGCCGGTGGGGCAGGGGGTTCCAGCCCGTCTGCTGTGCTGGGATTTCTCTTCCACGGGCCGGTGCGGCCGGAAGCAGTGCAAGTTTAAGCACGAGTTCCCCATTTGTTCAGGGCCTCATTCAGCCAGCACCTGCTTCCGGTTGGGTGGGCCACGTGGGCGGGGCCGTGATCAGCAGGGCCCAAGGAGCGCTCCCCCAGAGGCGTCTACCACTTCAAAAGGGTCCCTCCCCATTGCGACGTGAGGTGCTGGATCATTGGCTTAGCATTTACCCTAAGCGGGTGGATGCTGCCTATTTATTGGCTGGTTTCTCAATTGGTTTTCATATCCCTTTTGTGGGTGCGCACGCACCACAAGATACTCCCAATTTGCAGTCTTTGCGAGGCAAGGAGGATGTGGCCCGGTCAAAAAAAATTAAGGAGGTACGGGAAGGGCTGGTTGCCAGCCCCTTCAATGAGCCCCCTTATCCTAACCTGAAAGTATCCCCTCTTGGTCTGGTACCCAAGAAGTATTTGGGTGACTTTCGCCTTATACACCATTTATCTTACCCGGAGGGCTCATCGGTCAATGATGCCATACCTGACTAACTTTGTTCTGTCCGGTATACCTCTTTTGACCAAGCCTTACGGATTGTCCGTGCTTGTGGTCATGGGGCGCTGATGGCCAAGTGTGATATTAAGTCCGCTTTCAGGCTCCTTCCCGTCCACCCTGGTGATTTTGATTTGCTGGGCTTTCATTTTGAGGGTCAGTACTTCGTCGACAGGGCTTTGCCTTTTGGCTGCTCTGTCTCATGCTCCGCATTTGAACGTTTCAGTTCTTTTCTTCATTGGGCGCTTGTCCACAGGTCCGGGGTCAACAACATTGCCCATTACTTGGATGATTTTTTGTTTGGGGGGCATCAGGGCTCTGGGACATGTGAACAACTGTTGCTTTCTTTTCAGGAGCTGATGGGCGAGTTGGGAGTACCATTGGCTCTGGAAAAGACTGAGGGGCCTGCAACCACACTTACATTCTTGGGGGTAGAAATTGACACCTTAGCACAGGCATCACAGTTACCCAGGGACAAGGTTGAGCGCATTTCAGAAGCCATTATCTCCATGCTGCCCAAGCACAGGGTTTCACTCCATGACCTGCAGGTTCTTCATGGATATCTCAACTTCACTTGCAGGGTGATCGCACCTGGCCGGGCTTTTGCAAGACATGGTTGGTTTATCCCGGAAGTACCACAGAGTCTGGATCACATTAGGTATGCGAGACGATCTTTGGGTTTGGCTCGCATTCCTGGCCGATTTTAATGGGGTGTCTTTTTGGCGTTCTGAGCTTTCTCTCATGCCAAAATTCCAGGTGCAGTCTGATGCTTCTGGAGCCTTGGGCTATGGCATCTACTTTAATGGCCACTGGTGCTGCGGCCGGTGGCCAGAAGCATGGCGGGGTTATGAATTGCTTCGGGATTTGACATTCCTCAAATTCTTCCCAATTCTGGGGGCCCTCTTGTTGGGGAAATTTCTTGGAGGATTCAGTGGTACATTTCTGGTGTGACAATGCTGCCATGGTTCACATTGTGAATGCCCAGACGTCCTGTTCACCTAGGGTTATGTCACTTGTTCGCCAGTTGGTATTACGCTCCTTGTGGCATAATATTGTTTTCAGGGCTAGGCATGTTCCAGGCATTGATAACAGTATTGCCGATGCTTTGTCCCGCCTGCAGATTTCACGGTTTCGGGCACTAGCGCCAGAGGCCAGGGAGCTTCCCTCTCCACCTCCGACCGAGATGTGGACATTTGGCGAGGTGAAGTGACCAGGGCCATTGGCCTGTCCCTTGCTAGCTGTACCCACAAGGCTTACCAATGGGCTTATCAGGCATTCTTTACATGCCGACAGGGCGTTATTTTGCCTGACTTGTGGCCTGTGCCGGTGTACCATGTACTTCAATACATGGTACACCTGCACAGTTATGGCCTGGCCGCCCATATCATTGGTGGGCAGCTTTCCGCCATGGCTTTTGTTGCCAGGGCTCGGGGTTACCCGGACACCACAGGAGATTTCTGTATCTGCAGAGTTCTGGAGGGCTGGGCTCAGGAATGCAGCCCTCACCCAGACATGCGGCAACTGGTATCCCCGGAGGTTCTATTGTGCTTGTCCAAGGCTTGGCCAGCTCTGTGCAATGACCAATTTGAATCTGCCCTATTTCATGCTGCCTCAGTGGCCTTTTTGGGGGCTATGAGGTTGAGTGAATTGGTATTTTTCCCGGGCAGACCATTCCCGCAGGGCTCTTGAGTTGGCAGATGTGGTTCTCTCCACTGATTCTGTCACGTTGACCATCCGCTACTCCAAGGTGGATCAGCGGGGCAGGGGCGCCACAGTGGTCCTGCTCCGCTGTGGTATCTGGGAGATTTGCTCGGTTTTGGCTTTGGCATCCTTCCTGGCTGTGCGTGGCTCCCTTCAGGGACCTTTTTTCTGCCATCAGGATGGGTTGCCTCTGATGAAATACCAATTTTGGAGGGTCACGGGTTCAGTCCTTACTACATTGGGGGGCAAAGTATGGCACCTATTCCTTCCGCATAGGTGCCGCATCTATGGCCGCGGCTTTTGGGTATTCGGATGATGACATCCGACGGATGGGTCGGTGGGGTTCCGATCTCTTTGTTAGTATGTTCACCCTATGTTGCAATGAGCTTCTTGCTGGCACTTGTTTTCTGTTCTGTTTATTTCAACTCCTGTTTCACTTGCTGTTCTGGCCCGGGTGTGGATCGTCAGCCACAGTTATGTTTTTTGGGCTGCACGCCATGCTGCTTCATCCCCATGGGGGATGCATCGTGATGAGGCATACCTGATGTGGCGTGGCTTCCGAGGGATGAGTTGGCAAGATTTGATACCGTTCGTCCTTGCCGCTTGGAGTTGCGTTCCACCTGATGTTTTGGTTCTGCACCTGGGTGGTAATGACTTGGGCCAGGTCACCAGCCTGGACTTAGTGGTATCCATCAGCAGGGATCAGGGCCTGATCCACCAGCGTTGGCCTGAGGACTGTTTCATCTGGTCATACATCATTCCACATGCATTATTCCGGGGAGGCGGCGACCCCCATCGCATTGATCGTGCCATTGCTTGATATTTTTTGGAGCAAGGTTTAGGCATGGTTGTGGAGCATCCAGCAATCCTGATTGAGGAGCCCAGCTTGTTTCACGGAGATGGGGTGCACCTCTCTGCTCGTGGCATTGATCTTTTTCTGACATCCTTGCAAGCGGGCCTGGTGACCGAGCTGGTGGTCAGGGGGGGGGCGGTGAGTCATAAAAGACTCCCCTCTGTGTGGCGGTTAGCACTGGTAAGGTCAATCAGCTTACCCCTAGGAACCCACAGGTACACATTTGGTTGGTCACCAGAAGCACAAGATAGAGGGAAAGTCGGGCTGGCCGATCAAATGCGGACCATGAACAAGGTAATGCGAAGTTCGGAGACTTGCCAAACCTTTGAAAGTTCACCGGATTTCTGTCAGAAGCTGGAGTCAACAAGTATCACTTCTGACTAGGGTCAATAATTTGTTTAATGAAGTAAACAAATATATACAATGTAGCAAATTAAGTTCATGAAATGAAAACTAGTCCTTACTAGTACTATTCTGGCCCGTTTGCTTTAACACAGTTAATTAAGTTACAAGGTAATAAAGTGGCCATGTTTTTAAAACCAATACAGGTGTCCATCTCTTTATTTGGTGGGTGGGTCCAGGCAGCAGACGTGTGGCAGCGGGGAATCTCACCAACGCGTGCTTTTATGGCCCCCTGCTGGAAGAGACAAACGCCGGGGCCGAGCAGAAGGGGCGGAGCCAAGCAGCCCTTAAAAGGGAGCTCCGCGCACCTGTGCCGGCCTCTTCGAGTTTTGGCTGGGCCAGGGTGCGTTTGCCCTCCACTCCCTCCCTAGGTGGCAGTGTGACAATTTTTGGTCGCTACGGGGCCAGATGGGAATTTTTGCTCGAACCTGCATTGGCCATTTGGTTCTTGTAGTTTTTGCCCATCCCACACTGTTGCTGATGGTTGAGTTACAGGGTTTGTTGTGGTTGTGCTTTTCAGGTCACTTTGGTGGTTAGCACTGGTAACGTCAATCCGCGTACCCCTAGGAACCCGGCAAGTACACATTTGGTTGGTCACCAGAAGCACAAGGTAGAGGGAAAATCGGGCTGGCCAATCAAATGTGGACCATGAACAAGGTAATGCGAAGTTTGGAGACTTGCAAAACCTTTCAAAGTTCACCGGATTTCCTCCAGAAGCTGGAGTCAACAAGTATCACTTCTGACTGGAGTCAATAATTTGTTTAATGAAGTAAACAAATAGATACAATGTAGCAAATTAAGTTCATGAAATGAGAACTAGTCCTTACCAGTGCTATTCCGGCCCATTTGCTTTAACACAGTTAATACAGGTGTCCGTCTCTTTATTTGGTGGGTGGGTCCAGCAATGAATTTTTAAAAATCCAAACCAGATACAAAAAAAAACCCTAATGTGAGCCAAACTGAGCTACCTGCTTCACAATTAGAAGCTAAACTTCCTTAAGAGGTAAAGGACATAACCTGAGAATTAATTTGCTTTTGTCTTGTGATTAGTCACTGAGAAATAAACATGGACTTCCTTTGGCATTTGATTGTACAGATAGGGACGCTTTGAAGGCTTTTGTTGTTATTCAGTCACACAGTCGATTCCGACCCTTTGCGACCCCATGGACCATTTTCCTCCAGGCACCTCTGTCCTCCACCATTCTCCTCAGCCCGCCAAGCTCTGTGCCCATTGTGTCCACAATACCATCTATCCATCTCATCTTTGGACGCCCCCTTCTTCTCTTGCCCTCCACCTTTCCCAGCATCAAGGCCTTCTCAAGTGAGTCCTCCCTTCTCATTTGATGTCCAAAGTACTTTAGCTTCATCTTGCTATTTGTCCTCCAATGAACAGTCAGGATTGATTTCTTCCAGTATTGACCTATTTGTTCTCTTTGCTGTCCAAGGGACTCTCAGGACTCTCCTCCAACACCACATCTCAAATGCATCTATTCTTCTGCGCTCAGCCTTCCTAATGGTCCAGCTCTCACACCCATACATTACCACTGGGAATACCATTGCTTTGACTATGCAAATTTTTGTTTTCAGGGTAATGTCTCTGCTTTTCACTATATTCCCCAGGTTTCTCATAGCTTGTCTCCCCATAATCAGTCGTCTTTTTATTTCATGGCTACAGTCTCCATCTGCAGTGATCTTAGATCCCAGGAAAGTAAAATCTGTCACTGCTTCTACTTCTTCCCCATCTATTTTCCAGGGACTGATTGGATCTGTTGCCACTATCTTTGTTTTCTTGATATTAAGTCTCAAGCCAGCTTTTGCACTCTACACCTTCAATCCAATCAAGAGGCTCTTTAGGTCTTCCTCACTTTCTGCCATTAGGGTGGTATCGTCTGCATATCTCAAATTGTTGATGTTTCTCCCAGTAATTTTGATCCCATATTGTGATTCCTCCATCCCTGCATTGCGCATTATGTGCTCTGTGTATAGATTGAATAAGCAGGGTGATAAAATGCAGCCTTGTCTTACTCCTTTCCCTATTCCAAACCACTCTGTCATTCCGTGTTCTGTCCTAACTGTTGTTTCTTGGTTCGTGTACAGATTTCTCATGAGGCATATGAGGTGCTCTGGTATTCCCATCTCTTTAATTACTTGCCACATTTTGTTGTGGTCCACACAGTCAAAAGCCTTGGTGTAGTCAATAAAACAAAAGTAGACTTGTTTCTGGTATTCTTTTGTTTTCTCCATGATCCAACGTATGTTGGCAATGTGGTCTCTACTCCCCCTGCCTCTTCTGAAACCGGCCTGCACCTCTGGTAGTTCTCTCTCCACATGTTGCTGAAATCTATCCTGTATTATCTTGAGCATCACCTTGCTGGCATGTGGGATGAGCGTAATTGTTCGGTAATTTGGGCATTCTTTGGCATTGCCTTTTTTGGGGATTGGGACGTACATTGATCTTTTCCAATCCTGTGGCCACTGTTTTGTTTTCCAAATTTGCTGGCATATTGAATGCAGTAGTTTGATTCCATCATCTTTTAGGGCTTTGAAAAATTTAACTGGGTTACCATCATCTCCACTAGCTTTGTTGTTTGCAGTGCTTTTTAGGGCCTTTCTGACTTCACTCATGGTCATTTTTGCTTTAAATGTTCCCTTGATTTCCCCAATTTTTTTAAAAGATCTCTAGTCCTGCCTCTTTTGTTGTTTTCCTCCATTTCTTTGCACTGTTCGTTCAGGTAGTTTTCCTTATCTCTCCTTGCTTTTCTTTGAAATTCTGTATTCAGGTGATTGTATTTTTTTTCTTTCTCCTTGGACTTTTGCATTCCTTCTTTCCTCTGCTATTTTAAGGGCCTCATCAGACAACCACTTTGCTTTCTTACGCTTCTTTTCTTTTGGTATGGTTTCTCTTGCTGCCTCCTTCATGATGTCCCACGTCTCTGTCCATAATTCTTCTGGTACTCTGTCTATCATGTACAGGACATTAAATCTGTTCATGACCTCCACCGTGTATTCTTTAGGGATGTTGTGTAGGTCATATCTGTCTGGTCTAATTGTTTTCCCCATTTTCTTTAGTCTAAGCCTGAATTTTGTGATCAGTAGGTTGTGATCTGAGCCACAGTCTGCTCCAGGTCTTGTTTTTGCTGACTGAATGGAGGTTCTCCATCTTTCACTGCAGAGTATGTAATCAATCTGGTTTTGATGCTGGCCATCTGGTGATGTCCATGTGTAAAGTCACCCCTTGTGTTGCTGGAAGAGGGTGTTTGCTATAACTAGTGTGTTCTCTTGGCAGAACTCTATCAATCTTTGCCCTGCTTCATTCTGTGGCCCAAGACCAAACTTGCCTGTTATTCCATTTACTTTTTGATTTCCTACTTTGGCATTCCAATCTCCTAAGATAATGTGGACATCATTTATTGGTGTCTGTTCTATAAGGTGTTGTAGGTCCTCATAGAACTGGTCAACTGTGGCTTCATCTGCACTAGTGGTTGGTGCATAGACTTGAATTACAGTGATATTGAAAGGTTTGCCTTGGATTCTGACTGACATCATTTTATCATTTTTGATGTTGTATCCCATTACTGCTTTCCTCACTCTTTTGTTGACAATTATGGCTACTCCATTTTTTCTGAGGTTTCTTGCCCATAGTAGTAGATATGATGGTTTCCAGAGCTGAATTCACCCATCCCTGTCCATTTTAACTCGCTGATGCCCAGGATGTCAATGCTTAGTCTTTCCATCTCGTTTTTAATCACTTCCAGTTTTCCTTGATTCATAGACCTCACATTCCATGTCCCTATGCAGTATTGTTCCCTGCA
This sequence comes from Bradypodion pumilum, assembly GCA_035047305.1. NCBI lineage: Eukaryota > Metazoa > Chordata > Lepidosauria > Squamata > Chamaeleonidae > Bradypodion > Bradypodion pumilum. The sequence goes on along the minus strand of JAWDJD010000001.1, from coordinate 171,580,247 downwards.
ACACTGTATTTCTCCTCCCCCTTTCAAGTCCCTCCCCCTTTTCAGATCTGCTGTGCTGAGCATCCCCTTGTTTTGCCTTTTGTTTTGGTCCATAGGATTCTCTTGGCAAACTTTGTAGCGTGCCTTGCCGGTCTCTACGCCAGTCTCTTCCCATCACACATGTTATCACAGTTTAAACAGTTTTAAAACAAAGTATTATCATGCACAATATCACAGTTTATCACACAGTATCTAAGTAAAAGTTGGACTAATTAATGAAAGGGAAAGAGAGGAAAAGTCCACTATATCAAGTCTCTATGTAAGTCAGTTTCATGTACAGTCACTATGTCAGTTGCTATAAGCCATCTATGTTTAGTCAGCTATATTATTTCATTTTGATTACTTATCCTTTGCATCCATGCAGCAGCTCTCACCTCCCTTCGGCCGCATGGAGTTGGTCAAAGCCACCGACTCGGGCCTTGCTGTGATGGTGGTTGCGGATGGAATCTCCTGGGGGTGGTCAGGGGTCTCCGGAGGTTCCGCGGTTGGCTGGAGCGGCAGCGCGGCCCTTCTTCTTTGCCCTCTGGGATGTTGCTACTCTAGGAGGGACACCCCTGGGCCTCTGGATGGCAAATGGGCAGCAGAGCTAGGCCTGTCTCTTCCTTTTGGTGCCTTTTCCTTCTCTCTGGCCCTTGGTCTTTGGATGGGGGGAGGGACAGTATCTTCCACTCACCTCCCCTGGGCCTCTGGATGGCAAATGGGCAGGAAAGTAGAGCTAGGCCTGTGTCTTCTTTTTGGTGCCTTTTCCTTCTCTCTGGCCCTTGGTCTTTGGATGGGGGGGAGGGACAGTATCTTTCACTCACCTCCCCTGGGCCTCTCTGGATGGCAAATGAGCAGGAGAGCAGAGCTAGGCCTGTGTCTTCCTTTTGGTACCTTTTCCTTCTCTCTGGCCCTTGGTCTTTGGATGGGGGGGGAGGGACAGTATCCTCCACTCACCTCCCCTGTGCCTCTGGATGGCAAATGGGCAGGAAAGCAGAGCTAGGCCTGTGTCTTCCTTTTGGTGCCTTTTCCTTCTCTCTGGCCCTTGGTCTCTAGATGGGGGGGAGGGGCAGTATCTTCCACTCACCTCCCCTGGGCCTCTGGATGGCAAATGGGCAGGAAAGCAGAGCTAGGCCTGTGTCTTCCTTCTGGTGCCTTTTCCTTCTCTCTGGCCCTTGGTCTTTGGATGGGGGGGGAGGGACAGTATCCTCCACTCACCTCCCCTGGGCCTCTGGATGGCAAATGGGCAGGAAAGCAGAGCTAGGCCTGTGTCTTTTTTGGTGCCTTTTCCTTCTCTCTGGCCCTTGGTCTTTGGATGGGGGGAGGGGCAGTATCTTCCACTCACCTCCCCTGGGCCTCTGGATGGCAAATGGGCAGGAAAGCAGAGCTAGGCCTGTGTCTTCCTTTGGGGCCTTTTCCTTCTCTCTGGCCCTTGGTCTTTGGATGGGGGGGAGGGATAGTATCTTCCACTCACCTCCCCTGGGCCTTTGGATGGCTGTTGTGTCCTAATAGTGTAACCTTCTACATGTGATATCAATGTATCTGAACCAATGTAACCTTGCCGATGAGTAACAATGTAACCTTCAGCTGTATCACATAAACCCTGTAATAGGACGCGAGCTAATGACCACCAGCTGGCAGCAGCGAGCGTCCAAGCTCTCTTGGTTCAAACCCATCAAAGACCGCAGCGCGGGAAGCTTCCCGCCGCTACCTACACCTGGACAAGAAGGGCGTGACCAGCCATGACGTCACGCGGACCAGTAGCCAACGGGCTACCGTGGAGCCACATTCAAATATGTTACTACCATATATATAGAGCTGTTCGTCCGCCATTACCTCATGTTCCCTCTGTCCACCATGCAATAAACCTGAGTTAACCCAGCCTTTGGCTGTGCCTTGTGTCTTGACTCTCATACACTAAATTGGCGACGAAGGTGGGATGATGGATCCCCACGGAGCCAGGACACAGAGCGGGTTCAACATCACCAAACCGCAAGACTGGGAGCTTTTTGAGATGGACTTCCAGGCGGCACTGGTGGAGCTCAAAGTCAAAGAAGACGACGAGGAAAGGAAGAGGGCCATCCTCACCCGCATGCTTGGGATGGAAACCAAGCGGACGCTGGTGGGCATCCTGGCACCGAAGAAGATGAGCGATTTCAAAGCCGGTGACATCATGAAAATGCTGCGTGAGCGTTTCCGGCCCTCGAGGGCAATGTTTCCCGCTCGGAGTGCGTTTTGGAGGCGAGTTCAAGCGCCGGACGAGTCGGTAGAAGCCTTCGTAACGGCTATGAGGGTAGCCGCCGCCCCCTGCAAATGGGACCACATCCTAGAGATGGCCCTCAGGGACGGAGTGCTATGTGGCCTGAAGGACAAGGAAGTACAGCGCAGCTTGATGAACAAGGAGCCACCACCCACACTGGAAGAGGTTGTAGAGGCCGCGGAAGCCACGGAATCCACGAATGCTGGAGTAGACGAGATGCACAAGTGGCGTGAGTGGCGTCCGAGAGCCGGCAAAGCGGAAAACTCGTCGCACGGGAAGTCCGGTCAGTCGGTGCATGCAACCCGACTGACCTCGAAATCGTCTTCAGAAAGCAGCGATGGCGAGGAGGTCCAGAAGGTCCGGAGAGGCGGGCGCCGCTGCGATGGTTGCGGAGCGGCCCATGAGCGCGTGAAGTGCCCATTCAGGAAAGCCGAGTGTTTCAACTGTGGACGTCGGGGGCACATCGCCAAGGCGTGCAGGAAATGGAAAGAGGGCCGGAGACAGTCGCAAGACCGTTCAGCCAGACCGGACCGTCCAGCGAGGTCCAAAGATGGCGCCCGGGCCACGAGGAAGCAGGACGGCGTGGGCCGCATCTCGGACGACAGCGAGGGCGACGCTCCTGTGTTCAACGTGTCTGCGGGACAGCCCCATTACTTTGTTGAGGTACTAGTACAAGGGACCCCTATTAGGATGGAAGTTGACTCGGGGTCCTCCTATTCTATAATCCCCCAGAGAGAGTTCTTGAAAATCGACCCCCACGTGCGGCCCAAACTTAAAGCGTTGAGGGCCACACTACGGGACGTTCAGGGGAACAGCATTCCAGTGTTGGGGGTCGGAACGTTCCGGGTTCGCTTTAAGAGACATTCTGCGGAACTTCCCCTAGTGGTGCTAAAAGGGGGGAGTTGTAGCCTCCTCGGAACACAGTGGTTTCAGCCCTTAGGCCTGTTCATAGGGGGGGTGCATGCAGTAGGCGAGGACCCAATACAAGCAGTGTGTGACGCACACCCCGCCGTTTTTAAAAGTGGACTGGGAAAGTTCAAGGGACCCCCAGTAGCCTTCGACTTAGACCCGGAGGTCCGCCCGATAAGACTTAAACCGCGCAGGGTACCGTTCGCGCTTAAGGACAAAATAGAGGCGGAACTGGACAAACTGGTGGGTCAAGGAATTCTCGTTCCTGTGGATTCCGCGGAGTGGGAGACTCCAATTGTAACAGCACTGAAGGCTAACGGGGAGGTGCGCATTTGCGCTGATTATAAGTGTACCATTAATAAGGCAATCCGCCCTAATGCATACCCGGTGCCAGTGGTCAGCCACCTTCTGGCCAGGCTGAATGGGGGAAAGTGTTTCGCTAAACTCGATTTAGCACAGGCCTACCAGCAACTCCCGGTAACCCCCGCCACAGCGGCGGCACAAACAATAGTCACACATAAGGGGGCGTTCCAGGTGTCGAGGTTACAGTTCGGCGTGAACTCGGCACCTGGCATTTTTCAATCGCTAGTGGAACGCCTCCTGAAGGGGTTGGAGGGGGTGTTGCCATATTTTGATGACGTGTTGATAACGGGGGGGAGTAAGGCCGAGCTGGCCCACAGATTGGATAAGGTCCTGGCCGCGTTCGAGAAAGCGGGGCTGCGACTGAGAAAAGACAAATGTGTATTTTTCGAAACAGAGGTTGAGTTTTTAGGGTTCCGTGTCACGCCCGAGGGAATTAGGCCGTCCAAATCTAAGGTAGCCGCCATCAAGAAAGCCCCTCGCCCCACTTCCAAAACCGAGCTCCAGTCATTTCTGGGGCTTCTCAATTTCTACCATACCTTCCTTCCACGGAAGGCGTCTGTTGCCGAGCCGCTCCATCGGCTACTTAAAAAAGAGGAAAAATGGCTGTGGGGTGACGAGCAAGAAAGAGCGTTCACAGAGTTAAAGCAACTCCTCACATCCGAGGCAATCCTGACTCATTTCGACCCCAAACGGCCCATAGTTTTGGTCTGCGATGCATCCCCGGTGGGGGTGGGGGCGGTGCTTTGCCACGTGTTGGACGACGGAAGGGAGGCCCCGATAGCGTTTTATTCAAGGTCCCTGTCCCAAGCAGAGCGGAATTACGCACAGACCGATAGGGAGGCACTAGCGATAGTAGCGGGAACCAAGAAATTTCACGATTTTCTGTATGGTCGGCCGTTCAAGATCGTTACGGATCACAAGCCCCTGTTAGGAATCTTCACTGCAAATAAGCCCACGCCACAGATCCTGTCCCCGAGGATGCTGCGGTGGGCTATTTTTCTTAACGCATATCAACATGAGTTAGAATACCGGCCAGGGAAGGAAATCAGCCATGCAGACGCGCTCTCACGGTCGCCGTTACCCTTGTCGGACGACCAGAAGGCAGGGGTAAGAAGAGACCGCCAGGTATTGCTAATAGAGGTCTTGGAGTCACCCCCGATAGTACCGGCCGACATTGCCAGGGCGACCGGAAAGGACAGAACACTAGGGAAAGTATGCTCGTGGGTGCAGAAGGGGTGGCCGGCGTCATCCCCAGGCGCGGAATTCGACCCATTTTTCCGAAAGCGAGTAGAATTGTCTTTAGAGAGGGGGTGCCTTTTGTGGGGCCAACGGGTGGTGGTTCCTACGTCCCTGCGGCCGAAGGTGCTAAAGCTGTTGCACGTCAGCCACCCGGGAATCGTCCGTTCCAAGGCGTTGGCCCGGAGTTATTTCTGGTGGCCCCAGCTGGACGCCGACATAGAGCAGATGGTTGGCACTTGTGAGGCATGTCAATGCTCTCGACCGGAGGTGGCCCGCCTACCGCATAGGGAATGGGACGCAGCAAGGGGACCGTGGTCCAGGGTGCACGTAGATTTTGCTGGCCCATTCCGGGGAACCATGTTTCTCCTGGTGGTGGATGCATACTCGAAGTGGCTGGAGGTCATTCCGGTAAAGAGCACATCCTCCGCCACTACCATTCGCCAGCTAAGGAGGGTCTTTTCCACGTTCGGCTTACCCGACACTTTGGTCAGCGATAACGCCAGTTGTTTCACGTCCGCTGAGTTCGCAGCATTCATGGAGGCAAATGCAATTCGGCATGTCACATCCGCGCCGTTTCACCCGGCCACGAATGGCCAAGTGGAACGGTTGGTGCGCACCACAAAAGATGCGCTGCGGCGCATGGGCTCGGGAGATCTAAATCACCAAGTTTGTCAATTTCTATTAGCGTATAGAGTGACCCCCTTAGCGTCTGGATACTCGCCGGCTGAGCTGCTGATGCGGAGGAAACTGACCACGCTTTTGTCCAGGCTAGACCCGTCGAGGGTCGAGGACAAAGGGAAGAACATAGGGTTAGCGGTCTCGAAAGGTTTCGGCGTAGGCGATCCTGTACACTGCAGGAACTATGCCAACGCAGGCCCAGCCTGGGTGCCAGGGACGATAATAGAACAGACGGGGCCAGTGTCCTATCGGGTGGAAACTAGCACCGGCCTCCTCTGGAGGAGGCACGCTGACCAACTGAGGCACCGAGTGAGCGAGGGGCCGACCAGTGGGGCACAGCGACAGGATTCAGCGATAGGGTTCTCCCCCACCCGTTTAGCCCAAGGGGGAGACAGGGGGGAAAGCAGCGAGCCCGACTCATATCCTTTTGATACCCCAGTTCTATCCGAGCCCGGGGGGAGGGAAAAGGAATGTGCGGCCGCCGCTGCCGCTTCCCCCGAATCCGATTTTGATTTTGATTTTGCTAGCCGGGGGGGGGTTTTCGGAGTGTTCCCCCACCCATCCAAGCGAGAAGAGGGGTTTTTCGTTAGCCCCCAGTGCCCCCGGTTCTTCCCAAACAAAGCACACACCTCCCAACAAAGCCGCAGAGCCGCGGCAAACCACTAACAAGTCATCCTCTCCGATTGCAGGGCAGGAAGCCAGGGAGCAAGGAGGAGGGAGCGAAGCCGGGGCAGGGCAGCCCGCGCCGAGACCCCAGCGTGTTCGAAATAAGCCATCTTGGCTGAGAGACTTCGTCTCATCCTAGGGGGGAGGAGTGTTGTGTCCTAATAGTGTAACCTTCTACATGTGATATCAATGTATCTGAACCAATGTAACCTTGCCGATGAGTAACAATGTAACCTTCAGCTGTATCACATAAACCCTGTAATAGGACGCGAGCTAATGACCACCAGCTGGCAGCAGCGAGCGTCCAAGCTCTCTTGGTTCAAACCCATCAAAGACCGCAGCGCGGGAAGCTTCCCGCCGCTACCTACACCTGGACAAGAAGGGCGTGACCAGCCATGACGTCACGCGGACCAGTAGCCAACGGGCTACCGTGGAGCCACATTCAAATATGTTACTACCATATATATAGAGCTGTTCGTCCGCCATTACCTCATGTTCCCTCTGTCCACCATGCAATAAACCTGAGTTAACCCAGCCTTTGGCTGTGCCTTGTGTCTTGACTCTCATACACTAAAATGGCAAATGGGCAGGAAAGCAGAGCTAGGCCTGTGTCTTCCTTCTGGTGCCTTTTCCTTCTCTCTGGCCCTTGGTCTTTGGATGGGGGGGAGGGACAGTGTCTTCCACTCACCTCCCCTGGGCCTCTCTGGATGGCAAATGGGCAGGAAAGCAGAGCTAGGCCTGTGTCTTCCTTTTGGTGCCTTTTCCTTCTCTCTGGCCCTTGGTCTTTGGATGGGGGGAGGGGCAGTATCTTCCACTCATCTCCCCTGGGCCTTTGGATGGCAAATGGGAAGGAAAGCAGAGCTAGGCCTGTGTCTTCCTTTTGGTGCCTTTTCCTTCTCTCTGGCCCTTGGTCTTTGGATGGGGGGGAGGGACAGTGTCTTCCACTCACCTCCCCTGGGCCTCTCTGGATGGCAAATGGGCAGGAAAGCAGAGCTAGGCCTGTGTCTTTCTTTTGGTGCCTTTTCCTTCTCTCTGGCCCTTGGTCTTTGGATGGGGGGGAGGGATAGTATCTTCCACTCACCTCCCCTGGGCCTTTGGATGGCAAATGGGCAGGAAAGCAGAGCTAGGCCTGTGTCTTCTTTCTGGTGCCTTTTCCTTCTCTCTGGCCCTTGGTCTTCGGATGGGGGAGGGGCAGTATCTTCCACTCACCTCCCCTGGGCCTTTGGATGGCAAATGGGCAGGAAAGCAGAGCTAGGCCTGTGTCTTCTTTCTGGTGCCTTTTCCTTCTCTCTGGCCCTTGGTCTTTGGATGGGGGAGGGGCAGTGTCTTCCACTCACCTCCCCTGGGCCTCTCTGGATGGCAAATGGGCAGGAAAGCAGAGCTAGGCCTGTGTCTTCCTTTGGGGCCTTTTCCTTCTCTCTGGCCCTTGGTCTTTGGATGGGGGAGGGGCAGCATCTTCCACTCACCTCCCCTGGGCCTCTGGATGGCAAATGGGCAGGAAAGCAGAGCTAGGCCTGTGTCTTCCTTCTGGTGCCTTTTCCTTCTCTCTGGCCCTTGGTCTTTGGATGGGGGAGGGGCAGCATCTTCCACTCACCTCCCCTGGGCCTCTGGATGGCAAATGGGCAGGAAAGCAGAGCTAGGCCTGTGTCTTCCTTTTGGTGCCTTTTCCTTCTCTCTGGCCCTTGGTCTCTGGATGGGGGGGAGGGGCAGTATCTTCCACTCACCTCCCCTGGGCCTCTGGATGGCAAATGGGCAGGAAAGCAGAGCTAGGCCTGTGTCTTCCTTCTGGTGCCTTTTCCTTCTCTCTGGCCCTTGGTCTTTGGATGGGGGGGGGAGGGACAGTATCCTCCACTCACCTCCCCTGGGCCTCTGGATGGCAAATGGGCAGGAAAGCAGAGCTAGGCCTGTGTCTTCCTTTTGGTGCCTTTTCCTTCTCTCTGGCCCTTGGTCTTTGGATGGGGGGGAGGGATAGTATCTTCCACTCACCTCCCCTGGGCCTTTGGATGGCAAATGGGCAGGAAAGCAGAGCTAGGCCTGTGTCTTCCTTCTGGTGCCTTTTCCTTCTCTCTGGCCCTTGGTCTTTGGATGGGGGGAGGGACAGTGTCTTCCACTCACCTCCCCTGGGCCTCTCTGGATGGCAAATGGGCAGGAAAGCAGAGCTAGGCCTGTGTCTTCCTTTTGGTGCCTTTTCCTTCTCTCTGGCCCTTGGTCTTTGGATGGGGGGAGGGGCAGTATCTTCCACTCATCTCCCCTGGGCCTTTGGATGGCAAATGGGAAGGAAAGCAGAGCTAGGCCTGTGTCTTCCTTTTGGTGCCTTTTCCTTCTCTCTGGCCCTTGGTCTTTGGATGGGGGGGAGGGACAGTGTCTTCCACTCACCTCCCCTGGGCCTCTGGATGGCAAATGGGCAGGAAAGCAGAGCTAGGCCTGTGTCTTCCTTTGGTGCCTTTTCCTTCTCTCTGGCCCTTGGTCTTTGGATGGGGGGGAGGGATAGTATCTTCCACTCACCTCCCCTGGGCCTTTGGATGGCAAATGGGCAGGAAAGCAGAGCTAGGCCTGTGTCTTCTTTCTGGTGCCTTTTCCTTCTCTCTGGCCCTTGGTCTTTGGATGGGGGAGGGGCAGTATCTTCCACTCACCTCCCCTGGGCCTTTGGATGGCAAATGGGCAGGAAAGCAGAGCTAGGCCTGTGTCTTCTTTCTGGTGCCTTTTCCTTCTCTCTGGCCCTTGGTCTTTGGATGGGGGAGGGGCAGTGTCTTCCACTCACCTCCCCTGGGCCTCTCTGGATGGCAAATGGGCAGGAAAGCAGAGCTAGGCCTGTGTCTTCCTTTGGGGCCTTTTCCTTCTCTCTGGCCCTTGGTCTTTGGATGGGGGAGGGGCAGCATCTTCCACTCACCTCCCCTGGGCCTCTGGATGGCAAATGGGCAGGAAAGCAGAGCTAGGCCTGTGTCTTCCTTCTGGTGCCTTTTCCTTCTCTCTGGCCCTTGGTCTTTGGATGGGGGAGGGGCAGCATCTTCCACTCACCTCCCCTGGGCCTCTGGATGGCAAATGGGCAGGAAAGCAGAGCTAGGCCTGTGTCTTCTTTTTGGTGCCTTTTCCTTCTCTCTGGCCCTTGGTCTTTGGATGGGGGGGAGGGACAGTATCTTTCACTCACCTCCCCTGGGCCTCTCTGGATGGCAAATGGGCAGGAAAGCAGAGCTAGGCCTGTGTCTTCTTTTTGGTGCCTTTTCCTTCTCTCTGGCCCTTGGTCTTTGGATGGGGGGGGGAGGGACAGTATCTTCCACTCACCTCCCCTGGGCCTCTGGATGGCAAATGGGCAGGAAAGCAGAGCTAGGCCTGTGTCTTCTTTTTGGTGCCTTTTCCTTCTCTCTGGCCCTTGGTCTTTGGATGGGGGGGGAGGGACAGTATCTTTCACTCACCTCCCCTGGGCCTCTCTGGATGGCAAATGGGCAGGAAAGCAGAGCTAGGCCTGTGTCTTCCTTCTGGTGCCTTTTCCTTCTCTCTGGCCCTTGGTCTTTGGATGGGGGGGAGGGACAGTGTCTTCCACTCACCTCCCCTGGGCCTCTGGATGGCAAATGGGCAGGAAAGCAGAGCTAGGCCTGTGTCTTCTTTTTGGTGCCTTTTCCTTCTCTTTGGCCCTTGGTCTTTGGATGGGGGGGGAGGGACAGTATCTTTCACTCACCTCCCCTGGGCCTCTCTGGATGGCAAATGGGCAGGAGAGCAGAGCTAGGCCTGTGTCTTCCTTCTGGTGCCTTTTCCTTCTCTCTGGCCCTTGGTCTTTGGATGGGGGGGGGGGAGGGACAGTATCTTTCACTCACCTCCCCTGGGCCTCTCTGGATGGCAAATGGGCAGGAAAGCAGAGCTAGGCCTGTGTCTTCCTTTTGGTACCTTTTCCTTCTCTCTGGCCCTTGGTCTCTGGATGGGGGGGGGGAATCTTGGGAAGAGAGAAACAAAATGATTTCCTTAGGTTTACTAAACCATCCTTTATCTTCTCTGACCTATGCTGACCTTCCTGCCAAGCCTTGATTGGTACTAGTTTTTAAAAGCTGCCTTATACTTACCCAGTGTAATCTCTGACATGAAATTATTATTATTACTGACAAAAATCATTGATCTCTCTGGCCCAGTATTGCTGGCTCTACCTGGCAGCTGTAAAATGTTTCATGTAGAATTCTTTCTTTGCCCCACCTAGAGGCCCCTAATATTTCACATTGGCCTCTCATCTCAGTACCAGTCAGAAAAAATCCATGTAGCTCCCAAAATCAAGCAAGTATTAGTTGTGTTCAGGAGAGTACAGTACTAATTGGTGAATCTCCAACTGTGCTAAAATTATTCCCCCAGACAGTTTTGAAAAGGCTGTGGCTTTCATTTCCCACTGATACTGATGCCACTAGAAGTAACAATAGTTAATAAAGGCCCATGGCCTTGTAAAAGTGGTGTGCTCAAACTGATCAATGATCATATTCACGGCACCATTTGGTGGCCTAAATTTGAAGAATGTCTACACATTGAAGGTTTCTTGCAGAACCATGAGAATTCATTTCATGCCATTGATTTCCATGGAATATAAATGTTGCTGATTGTTTAAAGCTAAATTTCTATCTTGCCTTTTTCTGACTTGTGAACACTGGGAATCCAAGGAATTCTTGGTCTGTTAATTATTACTTCCCGATGTCCTCACACTGGAACACATGTTCTGAAATAAAGCATTACTCCAGACATTTAGAAGGATTGGATAGTAAGCTCAATTTGATTTAACAATAAAATTGAGCATATGGGGAGCTATAACTTCTCTGCAAATGGGTGAAAATGTTTGCTTACAAATTATATCTATAAAATGGCATTTTTCAGGGAAATTTTACAACAAGACTCTCCTGTTAATAAAGTTTCCATGCTGAGTTTAAGAAATCTATTAAAATGAACAAGAGGCCCAGATCACAATTTATGATTAAATGGTGCATGTGTTGTATTCCCAAGGTATCCAGGTTTTTATTGAAATACAGTAATATGGTATCATTGTCTTAAATATTTCCTCTGAGATTTTATGTGTCTTTTCAGTCTTTATGGCACAATGCTCTTACACTTTGCAGCAAACTGATGTGGATTAGTTTATTTTCCCCCAGGAAGTAAGATACCATGCACAGCTAGTTAGAGGTAAAATCTATTGAGGTCAACCTCAGTTGGATTTAGTCCCAGATAGGTGGGTACAGAACTGCAGTCTTAATAACTCAGGTTGGTTGATTTAAGCAGTTAAGCCCTAGATAGCTCCTAGTTCATATTCTTCCCCAAAAATTTTTTTGGGGGGAAGTGCTCTCCTACTACTCGGAGCACCATCTACCCATTATGCACTTTCTGATTAGGATTAGACACAAACTTCTTTTGCCACAATAATTTCCTTTCTGCCAGGGAACCACCATTCTGCCAGCATAACCCTTTTATTTTGACTTATGAGAACAGAGTTAGGTGTCACAAGAATAGAAAAGGGCAGAGAAGGGTAAGAGAAGGACCAAGTAATACCAGGTCCACATTTCCTCTAGTCCAGCGACACTACCAAAATGCCACCCAAGGTTAGGCCAGGATAAACTTTCAATATCTGCCATCTAGAAGCAGAATATTATATATGACTGAAGAAATGGATGTAATCCTTTACCGGTAACTGTCACAAGGAGTGGCTCCTCACCTGAGGAAAACTGCAAGACCCTCAGATTTGGGAGGAGATAATCCCCTCCCCACTATTCAGACCACAGGCTATCTGTAAGTATCACTCTTACATACAAACTCAGCTGATTAGAAGCTGAGCTATTCTGTGTTGATGATACTCCCTGTGGCATTTAGGATTAATAAAGAAAAGATAAGCAGTGCAAGCAAAGATTCATATGAATTTCCAAAGCTCTGCTTTTGAATGCATTTAAGGTTAAGTTGGACACACAAACAAATTGGTACATTCTAAAAGCATTTGTAGTATCTACCTTTTATGGCTCATAAGAACATGTACCTGAGGAATAATCTTGTGGCCTGAAAGCTAAGAGGAACTGTTTTTATTCCATGTCTCAATGATTTGCTTCAGAACTCTCCCCTTTGAACTGGTTTTTTAAAAAATATTATCAGCAACCAGCCCACACAGAGAGGCAAAAATAATCTTCACTGAACAGTGTCACTAGTCTCACCCTGCCCTCTGTGCTATGCAACTTATATAAATTGTATTCCTCAAGGAATCCAACAGAGTATTATGATTTTCCTTCCTCTTAGCCATGAGCTTATATTAAATAAATGGTGGCTGCTTTGATCAGCAGAAACCATACCCTCCACACACACACTCACACGGATCAGTAAAACTTTATTATCATGCTCAATTTTTTAAAAGCCATCCAAATCCACTTTCATTGTTAACACGAAAAAGGTCACTCTGGCTATTTCCTCCAATGGGAATTAATAATTTTGAGATATCCTGAACATTAAACAAACCAATTTCTTTATACATGTCGTAAAGGAAACTGCTTTGTATCTGGTGTATGTAATCCCCTGTTTTATTAAGGATTTCAGAGGGAAATGTCAACCATGTTAGGAAGAATGAAGAGCACTATACAAAACACAATTTTTCCTTTTTCTGTAACAAAGTTTTCTATATACTCTTCTACAATGATATCCAAGGCATAATTAGTGATGGTTCCTATCAAGGGTTTACTCCTCAACTTCTCTTACATACCCTAGTTTCACCATGGGAAATAGGGAATACAGAAATAATCTTTGTGAAGAATGTAAGGATTGTAGACACATTTGGGTATCCTTGGGCAACAACAGCTCTCTTCCATACTCTTCCATCCCTGGAAATGCCATTGGATGCTTCTGACAAGAACAAAAGAAGGTGGTCATGGAAAAACTAAAGTAATTGTTTTGTAACCATGTTGGTTCAGATATTGTATCTTTTCTATATGAATATCTGTAAACCAATTCTTTGTGTCCAAGGAAGAATTTCATCTGGAACATGAATGACTGGGGTACATTTGTCCCATGTGTTTTAAGAGATGCATTTCCCACTGCAGCCTAAGGAAACTCTACTGTCTGTCTAACAAAACTAGGCAACAGCTAGAGTGTTTTTTAGCCTACTTAAAAGCTAAATGGCATTGCTATTAAAATGTTTGAAGCAGAGATTAGCAGCCTTGGTCTGCTCCAATCCCCACCATGTGTTTCCACAGATCCAGATTTGACCATTTTTAAAAGAGTAAACAGGATGTTCCCTGGTTGTTGTTGTTGTTGTTGTTGTTGTTGTTGTTTTGGGGGGGTTGGGGGTTGGGTTGAACATAATGAACTTTCCCCAAACTCCTAATACTGCAAGTGCTACTCCTAGAACAAAAAGAAATACAAGCATGGAGCCAATTTATTTTTATTATGGAAATCTGTGATGGCTTTAAAGGCTGCGAAATGCAGCTGTTCCTGTATTCACCACAACTGCAAATGCAAAAATTGCCCAGATTTATATGAAGGGAAGATAGTAACATTTTCTTCCTGTTTCTTCTACTACCTTTGAGCATATGTAATAGTTACACTGTTAATTGACTTTGAAAGGTTTAATATTTCTCAGTCTACACCAGCCATGTGCCTTTGCTCCTCAGGTTTCTAGCAAAGATTAAGTATGGTTTCTTGACTTTTTAAAGCAAACGTAACTTTTGAGCAAAGGTGGGAAACTGTCTGTACGTAAGAACTTAGGAAGCTGCCTCATAATGAATCAGACCACTGACCTAACTGGTAATGGCTCTCCAAATGTAATGGCTCTCCAAATGGCTCTCCAAATGGCTGGGGCCATATTCCCATTAAGGCCCCAAACCTGCCCCGTCAGTCAAGTTTTCAAACCTTTCCTGAAGGGCAGCAATTCTGTCTGTAACCTCAATTCTGTTGGCAGAGGGTTCCAGAGGGCTGGTTCTGACATGGAGAAGGCCCTTCTTCGTGTGCCAGCTGAAGGCACAACTAGGGTTATGTGATTGACCATGGACACAGTTCAGCAATTTTAGACTCTGTACTGGATGATTGGGAAGGAGTTTTTAATCTGTATTACATTACTATTTTTAAAGTATTTTAGCAGAATTACTTGACAAATCTGATGCCACACTCTTGCTGGTGAGTGCATCATGCCACCAATCTCTGGGTCTGGAATCATTATTTGCTCTGAAAATAGTGGAATCACTAATTCTGGATAATGTACCTAAAGTGTTTCATACTTAGGAGATGGAAATGGAATTAAATGATACTCTCCATCAAATATTTTTTCCATTCTCTCCTCCCTCCTGCTCACATCATGTATACCCTCCAGATTTTGAATGCTGTTAAGACACTGGCCTAGGGGAAAAAATGCTACTGCAATAAGAACAGGCAGGGGTCCATAAAGGATGCCATTACTAAAGGTAACCTAGTATTGCATACTCTATCATCACAGTATGCCTAATATAGATAGCACAGAGGGGCACAGAGTTATTTTGTGTCTTCAGTCATCATGAAAATGTATTCAGTATGACCCACATTTTTGTGCCCTCACATGAAGTTATTGCTCCTATTGAAAACAACAAACAGGGCTTTTTTTGTCTTGGCTGATTTTTGTTTATACAAACAAAAAAATTGTTCATCTTATGTCTGAATATTGGAGCAGTGCAAGTGGCAGTGTAGTAGAAGGTGCACTGTGCAGCTCATTCTGTGTGGATTTCAGGGCCGGTGCCAGGGGGGCAGGGGGAAGGGCAAAAAACCTCCTGAGCTAACAGCCCGCTCCCCTAACCCAACCCGAGATTCCAATGTTATATATGTGAGTGTGGCATTGCTGCCCATCCTGAAAAATTTTGGCCCCTCCTGACCCCCCCCCTCCAAATCTAGAGTCCTGGTGGATTTCATAACAAAATATGAGCTGGGCACTAAAATTTCACAAGGAAGTCCAAAAGCATTAAGCCTAGCAAACCAGGCTATTGGTCTCAGAAAGGAAATAGAAAATTCTTTTTAAGACTCTAAAGGAAGAATAATAATTTCATCAACCAAGAGTAAGGTCAAAATAGGCCACAATATGTAACTAAACAAGTAAAGATACAAGTGCTTTAGTTCAGTGTGTTATAGTAAAGGAGGCAGGATGCCAACGATCGCTTCAAAGTCTCCATTTGATAAAGCAATTTGGTTCAAAGCATACCTGTCAACCTTCCTGGATTGGCCGGGATTTCCCGTTTTTGGTCAACTATTTTCGCCATTTCCCACCCGGAGCTGCCGAAACTCCAGAATTTGGCAGCGGGGGGGGGGGGGGAGTCACTTTTACGCATGCGTAGAAGGCTTTTACGCATGCGTAAAAAGCAACCTGCGTAGAACCGTTCTGCGCAGGTCCCGGATTGTCTGGAGCCACGGTTGACAGGTATGGTTCAAAGCATAGTTCAATGTAAAAGCAACTAATATTGTGCCACAGGGGAGGGAATCAGATGTCCTCAGGGGATTCTAATCTTATCCATTCCTATAGGTTGCAGATGGACTTTTAGCTGCAGGATTATCAAATTACTCTATGGAAGGGAAGGGAAATCATGGAACTAGCTCCTGGAGATATTCACATATCTCATGATGACAGTTCCTGCCGGTGGAACTGAGGCTGCAGTCAGAATTGCTGCCCTTCAGGAGAGATCTGAAAACCTGGCTGGCAGGGCAGGTGTGGGGCATTGATGGTGGAGTGACCCCTGCCTTCTGGTTAGTTTAGCTTTATATCTACTCAGTAATAGAGGAACCCCCTCTTGTTTTTTTATAATGTGGGTAGGTTTTAAATGGGATTTATTGGGGTTATTGTTTTAATGGGGTTTATCTGTTGGGAGGGGGGTGTTATATTTATAAGCCACCCGGAGTCCTTGTGAGTGGGGCAGCTATAAAAATATGAAATGAAATAAATAAATAAATAAAAATGACATCACACACAATATTGGGGCTGCCTGCATAATATGTTTGATTCTGTTGTGTGTTTGAACCTTGATTAAAATGCAGGCACACACCCCTCCATCCATTAGGATGCAGAAACAAGTCCGCAGTTCCACTTAACCAATTCACACTGGATATCTTGGTTACTCTGTGCAACCTGTAGTTCTCATGGGGCAGTAGGGAGAGCAGCTGATATATTCTTGAAGTGGCACATTGTTTGTTTTGCATACACAATAACCATCTCATACAGAAAAGAATCACCAGAGTGAAATGGGTATGGACAGCTACTAAAAATAGAAAATGGATGTGGATTCCTGTATGCATGTATTTGAAAATGAACATAAAGGAAATTGAGCTAGTATGAGAAAATGAACCATGGTGAAGTGGGATGTCTAAAGTAAGCTATCTTTAGAGAGACTCCCAGAAAGCAATGGCCTGATGAGCAAGTGGATTGTGTTTGTGGCATTTTGGAACAATAAATTATTATGAATTACTTTGTTTAAAGAATGGATAACATAGGTGCATGAATTACAGATAATATGTTGTATTTAGTAACTCAAGAATGAACTGTTTCATGTATTCTGCATTTTGTATAGTAGTGTATTTTAAAAGAGAGTGATTTAGTTTTGTGCCTGTCCTTAAAAAAATACATGGATGGCCATTATTATTTTTTACCTATTTTACACCTTGCCTCATGACAAGATACTACTCATATCTGAACTGGTAGCTTCCTATACCCTACTCTTTCCACTGCAAAGTTATGCACAGTTACAGAGAGGACTCTGCCAGCCAATGCTCTGGCTTCATAGATCTTTCAAGGGGCTCAAAATATGTTTACAAAATATATAGCCGAAAGAACAAATAAATAGATGACAAATTATTTTCTTTCACTTCTTGGATCCAACATGAAAGATTGCATAAGTACCACATGTATTCTTTTCTAGCAATACCATCCATTAAAAATGTTGAGCTGCATACAGTAGACCCTCGCATAACGATGTTACTTGGTTCCCCAAGTAGAGTTGCTAAGTGATTTTTGTTGTTATGCAGGTTTCTATGGAGTTTCCTGCATAATGTTGTTTTTAGCATCGTTGTCCGGTTAATGACGGTTATTTTAGCGTTGTTGTCCAGACAACGACACTAAAAACGTAGTTATGCGGGGGGACACGTGGTGCATAACGACGCGTATTTAAGTGAAAATGATGCTATCCGAACGCGTTGTTATGTGAGGGTTGACTGTATTATGTGTTTCCAACAATCCTTGAGAACTCTATCCTTCTTGAAATAATATTTGTTGAGCCCCCAGCACTAACTTACTCCATTTAGCTTCCCTCCAAAAGAATACAGAATGCTAGGAGGCCTTTTCAGATACCACTAACAGTCCTCTCCCTATTTCCCTTAGTATTCACTGCAATAGCAAACACCATTATGATGCCTGTAATCTGACCATCCCAACATCTCAGGGCCTAATGTCAGGAACTCTTTTAGAGAAGCCAAAAATGCTGCAGAATTTACTGGGTCCATTTCAATTGGACTTTCTTAGGTTAATGTTTGTTTCATGTTGGTCTTGCCGAATTAATCTGCATACTCTCACCACTGAGTTCTAGTAGAAACCCTTCAATCTCTAGTGAAGCTAGTATTAGACAGGAGTGAGCTCCCAACATCTGTCTCATCTCCTGACAATCTAGCAGTGTGAAAGCAAGAATTTGCAAGTTGATAAATAGGTATTGCTTCGGTGGGAAAGGTAACAACATTCCTTGCACTCTGACATCTAGTCATGCCTGCCATTTGACCATGGAAACATCTGCAGATGCAGACAGCACTGGCTCTTTGGCTGTAAATGGAGATGAGGCACCACCCCTTAGAAACAGAGAAGACTGGCTTTTGAGCAAGGGAGACGTTTACCTTTAAATGTAGGGTATATGCTGGTACTGCATATATAGGGGTACTGCAGTGGCTCAAGTCGCTAAGACGCTGACTGGGAAGTGGAAGGTCAGCAGTTCGATTCCCGAGTACTGCAGGACGGAAATGAGCTCCCGTCTTTATCCCAGCTCCTGCCAACCTAGCAGTTCGAAAGCAAGAAATTGCAAGTAGATAAATAGGGACCACTTTGGTGGGAAGGTAACAGCGTTCCGTGCGCTCCGGTGTCTAGTCATGCCTGCCACATGACCACGGAAACGTCTGCAGGAGCAGACAGCGCTGGCTCTTCGGCTTAGAAACAGAGATGAGCACTGCACCCTAGAGTCGGATACTACTGGCTTTCGAGCAAGGGAAACCTTTATCTTTACCTTTATATGCTGGTATGCTATACTTTTGCACTAATACTGGGTTTTCTCTGCTTTCCCAATCCCAAGGAGAGATTTCTGATGCACAATCCAAAACAAAATTGAAGAATTCTGCATGGCATCTACACTTTGAACAGCAGATGTTGTCAGAATTGTCCTTTTAAAAAGTGGAAAGGTACCAAAATATCAAATATGTTCGTTGGCAACTGCCTTCTGGAGAAAATAAGATTTTACTGCTGCACAGCTGCAGTCTGTATCATATGTAAGTGGAGCAATAACAGCATTTTAACTGTCACAGTCATAGAGAAGTTCACAGAGAAAACATGACAGAAAGTATATACAAGCACATTTTTTTCGCTCCCCTTTTCACACTGTAGATCTATATGTCTTTCCAGAAGCCATTTATTGATCCCATTTGTGTCCCTCGATTCTTCCAAGGAACTCAAATCAATATTCAAGGAGCAAATCCATTTCTTCCATGTAGCAATCCTATGTATGGTATAGCAGAGCAAATATCCAAGGTTACCAGTTACCTACTACCCATCCAGCCATAGACGCATAACCTGAGAGAGCAATCCTACAGCTTTTGACACAAACATAAGCCCCATCATGTTTGGTATGTACATAGGATTGTACAGTAAATCTAGCAGAAAACATCACTTGCTTTATCAAAAGATGGAAAATAACAATGGAAAAAACTTGATGTCTTTAGATATCCTCTAAAATGGGCATTAGTTAAGAGTCATGGGATAATTAATGTGACGTATGTGTTTCCAGAGCTCCTATGATTAGGAATCCTGGGAAAGCAGAGCTCTAAATCATGGGAGCTCTGTTTAATTCACTTAGCCAAAGACGTTTACAGGCATCTATCTCTTCAGGCCCTGAGCTAATTACACAAGACTTTATTGGTTTCTAGATGGAGCACGATATGGCTTACATGTGCACCCCTGTCCATGACTGGAGCTATCTATGCTTCTAAGCTAAAATAATTGAGGAAGTCCTTAGATTTAGGATGCAACTACACAAGGAGGCTGGCCTGGGATTCATTCCTACTTTGGCATTCCAATCTCCTAAAATAATGTGGACATCATTTCTTGGTGTTTGTTCTATGAGGTATTGTAGATCCTCATAGAACTGGTCAACTGTGGCTTCATCTGCACCCATGGTTGGTGCGTATACTTGGATTACAGTGATATTGAAAGGTTTGCCCTGGATTCTGACTGACACCATTCTATCATTTTTGAGATTATATCCCATTACTGCTTTTCTCACTCTTTTATTGACAATTATGGCTACTCCGTTTTTTCTGAGGTTTTCTTGTCCACAGTAGTAAATATGATGGTTTCCAGAGCTGAATTCGTCCATCCCTGTTTATTTTAGCTCGCTGATACCCAATATGTCAATGCTTAGTCCAATAAAAGAATCACCTAGTGCTGCATTTGTGTAAGCTTCTAGCAATTTTCACTGCTGAAACTGCTTTTGTCATCCACACAGAGAATGAATAATCATCTTGTGACTGCCTTATAACAGATTACATTATCAAATTGTTGTAATTATCACCTGAAGCAAAGTTTCTCACCCTGTTAACATTGCCCTCTTCCCCATCCTTTCACCCTTTCCCCTTCATCTGTGGACTTCTTTCTATTTAAAAAAAAGTTGACATGTGATATTGCACTGAATGGGCATAACAAACTTTCAGCCTAGCACAATCATTTTTTGTCAGTTAAAGGGTT
Organism: Bradypodion pumilum; assembly: GCA_035047305.1. Taxonomy (NCBI): domain Eukaryota; kingdom Metazoa; phylum Chordata; class Lepidosauria; order Squamata; family Chamaeleonidae; genus Bradypodion; species Bradypodion pumilum. The sequence continues at coordinate 171,560,178 of JAWDJD010000001.1, read as the reverse complement.
TGAAAGGCCTCTTGGTGAAAGGAAACAGCATAGAGGAGAATAGAGAAAACCCAAGTAAAACAAAAAACACTGGAGCCAAGCCACTTCTGGGGAAAGGCTGGAAGCAGCTCTGGCAAAGCCTTCACTGAAGAGTGCCCCAGCTTCTTTGAAGCATTTTCAACAAGATCTTGCCATGGTGAGTATCACCTAGGACAGGGGTGGCCAACCTTGGCACTCCAGCTGCTTTTGGACTTACCAGAAGCTCAAGTCAGAACACCTAATGATAAGGGCTTCTGGGAATTGAAGACCAAGAACAGCTGGAGTGCCAAGGTTAGCCAACACTAGGAAATGCCTCTCATTGCCCATTTGGCCTGAGATAGGCAATCATAAAATTGCAGAAACCAAAACAAATCAATGAAAGAAGAATCAACACAGAACAGTAGGAGCCCCTGCCAGAAGATAAAAATTCATCGAACACCCAGGAAGAAGATGAAGCATACGCATGCTTGGGTTTACATCAGATAGTTGCAGTAAATACTGTACAATAATACCTCGGATAACATTTGCGTCAGATAATGCTAAAACCACATAACATTAAGCAATCTGGGGGGGAAATTGCATCGCATTACGTTAAAATCCTATGGGATGCATCGGATAACATTCACTAAAGCCTGTGCCGGTTACAATGTATCTCTATGGAGTTTTAAGATTATGCGATTCATCCCATAGGATTTTAACATTATCCGATGCATACAGCAGATAACGTTAAAAATCGGATAACACTAAGGCTTGTGGAACCAAGTTTTAGCGTTATCCGAGGTTTTACTGTATTTTGATTTTTAACTGTGCCAGCTCCTACACAATCCATGAAGCAAACTACAATGTAGCCACACTCACCGCTCACTTTTTAAATTTATATTTAGGACAAATTAAAAGGCTCTCAAATCTCAGTATTTCATCCAGAGTTTTCAACCCAAAATAGACCTGTGAATATTGATGATGCTTGTTGAAATGAAATGCTGGCTGATTGTTGCAGATACAGGAAAATGAGAGCAGGGGCATTGAATAGAATATACTGAAAGACAACACGGCTGCTTGGCTAAAGCCCTGAACAGCAGCAATCAATATTTCTCTCATTTTTGCATATCCTGTCCATAGCAATTCGTTCAGTTGACATTTTTCCCTGCAAGTTACCCCTTCATAACATTTTTCTACTACATGTCAAGTTGACTGCTTTCCAAAGTTTTTACCAAATTCTGTCTATAGACCATAAATACACACACATCTCCACATGCTGCATCAAAGCCAATAATATCCCCACAAAATTAAATAAGTGAAATCAGTTTCCAGTGGAGCCCAACATTGCTGAAACCAGGACAAAGGAGAACTGCTGCCTTTCTTTTTTTTTGCAGTGTCTCTTAGCATTTAATAAGTCTGCAATTAATTCACTATATATTGGTGCCATGGGAGGAAATAAACCCACTTTAAGAATTCAGACAACATTCGCTGCATTTCCCCCATCTTTTTCACCTAACAGTATGCATTAGAAAGCTTGGCACAGTTCTCTTTCAAATTGAACTAGTGAACTCAGTATCAGAAGAGTCCCTCCCCAGGCAAATGATTTAAATCATTTCCAAAGTTAATTTTCTGTTCCCCAATAGAGCGCAAATCTAATTGGGTTTACTTTATTCTTCTGATGAACAGAAAATGTTGTTTGCATACTCAAAAAGGGTTATACTGTACATGCATAGGCATTCTGGCTCACAGATTATGGCAGAGAAAGATGGCCCTTCCAAAAGGTAACTTGTGAGATCTTTTTCTAAACAGCTATTTTTATTTATTTATTTATTTTTGTTGCAATGTTGTATTATACAAATGTAATGTATTAATATTCACTTATAAACATTTAAACATTTAAAAATTAAAAGCGACAGTATCTGTAAAACATAGCAATACATGATTATATATGTATTAAAAAATAAACTATGTAATTTTTGACCAATTGCATTTTTTCTCTCCCACAGGACCATCTTCCTTGCATATTGCAGGGCATAATGAACTTTGGTATAGATATTGCATGGTTTGGGTTTCTCCACATTTATATGCCGATATTTAAAGAGATGAGTATCTCCATTTCTCTAAATTGTCTTTAGATCACCCAACACCATTTTGTAATCTATTCAGAAGCTTCTACACATACCGATTCCATATTTCCCTCCCCAAAAAACGGGACAGGAGTAAAGGTTGCCCTTGATCAAAAGCCAGTCGTATCCAACCCTAGGGTTCAGTGATCATCTCTGTTTCAAAGCCGAAGAGCCAGCGCTGTCTGCTTCTGCAGACGTATTCCGTGGTCATGTGGCAGGCATGACTAAACACCAGAGCACACAGAACATTGCTTACCTTCTCCCCTAGTGGTCCCTATTTATCTACTTGCAATTTCTTGCCTTCAAACTGCTAGGTTTGTAGGAGCTGGGACAAAGATGGGAGCTCATTCCGCAAACTGTGGGTGCTGCGACTTCAATAGAGGTGGCAATAAGATGGCATGGGTTTGTGTTTTTCTTTTTTTTCTTCAAACCCCCTTGGTCTGAAAAGCAGAATTTTAAATGATTTTTTGGGAACTGGGCCCGGACAGGTTCAATCAGTTAAATTCCCGGTTTTCCATTACATATGGCATCCCTATCCACACATTTTATCTAGCATTATATCCTGGCACTAGATGCGCAGCAGTTTCCTTCTGTTCTACCATTTTCTAGCTCTCCATAGACCAACTCTGGCCTCCTCTGGTTGAATTGTCCATGCTGTAGTAGTGTCTGAGAAACTCTTTCTGCCTTTCAAGCTCTTTTGAGGTTGGTGCTCATATGAAATATAAGATGCATTTTGTGCCTCCTTTCTGATTACACCTTGTAATCAGCCCACATGTCTCATTTAATGCTGTATCTATATATTATGTCCATGTGCGTTTCTACCACACTTGACAAACATATTCAGCAGCCTCAAAACACAAGGCCAGAGTGGATATTTGCAGAGTTTTCAGAATGAGTTCCTTTGTCAGTTCCACAACATTTCATAACAGGCAGCAACTTTACATTTGATGTTTAACATCTAACATTATTCAGACAGTAACAATGTACTGGCCATGTATCCACCCACCCCAGGCTACCTCCATTTGTCAAGTCAAAAGCACAAGCTGAAGTTTTATCTATATATCTAAAGCAGAGGTGTGGGTGCATTATCCAGAATGGGCTGCCACACCCCTTGACCAAACCCCATGAAATTTGGCATACACATACCCTGCGCACGTGAGCAGGTCACTGTTGTGGTCCCAAAGCCCAAGGGGGGGTATGCCCCCCAAATTGATCCTTTAGTCCTCAACCAATCACAAGGGCTGACCAGGTCTGGGCCTTTGTGATGTCATGCCTTTTGTGATGTCTTGCCCAGACTTGGTCAGCCCTTGGGAGTGGTCAGCCCTTGGGAGTGGTCAGTCCTTGGGAGTGGTCAGCCAATGTGACATCACAGGGCGATGCCCCTTGGCCAGGCAGGCCAGCTGGCAGGGTGGGGTAGGAGTCCAGTGGACAGAGGTCAGCCCAGGAGAAGGAGCACTAAGCAACGTAACCCTGGGAGGTAAGACAGTTCCCCCCTAACCCCACCCGGACGAAGCCGGGCAACCCCTGCTAGTTAAATAATAAAATCCCTGTTCATCGGTGTAGCTCCATCTGTGTCTCATTTAAAGGTATACCAATTTAAAGGGGGACTACCTGGGAGAAGAAATTTCAAAGGCCTGGCTAAGTTCACAGAGGGCAACCTTGAACTCTGGACTAAAACTACCATTCAGTTCAATGATCACTGGACCATTCTGTTCAATGAACAGAATAACGTTATTGTAAAAGCTGTAGGACAAGAGTTATTATCAAACATTTGCTATATTTGTAGGACAGCTTATTATACTACATTAAGCACTGGTTAAATTGAAGTCTGAATCACTGAATAATAGGATTGTGAAAGGCAGGAAACCAACTGTGCTAATATTCTTATATCTAGAATACAAGATTCTATTTAATTGGTTCTTCCTATGCATCTATTGAAACAAGGTTCACCTGGATTAGCATGTAGGACAATTAACAACCACTCCAACTTCCACAGATCTCTTCTAGAAAAAAAAATATGTGCTGATATGGAGAAACTAAATTAGGACTACATCTGCTGATGCTAGCTGCAGTTGAAACTTATTTCAAATAAAATGTCTTAGTTTTTAAGATGCTCAAAAACTCTGCTGGTTTCGCTGCAGTAGACTGGCATGACAACCTCACCACCAGATATTAAATTAAGGATGCAATCTTAAACACTTGAGTAAACTTAGTTAGGAATACGGCAAAAGTGTTCTCAGAAAAATTAAACATTGTACAACTCTTCATTTCATTTATTTTCATATATTCATTAGTAATTTTAAGTTTTTAGCTTGAAGAAGTGGCTGGATAGCTCAGTGGTTTAGGTATCTGGTTGTGGAGCCAGAGGTTGGGAGATCAATTCCTCATTTTACCTCTAGGGAGAAAAGCCACCTGTGCAATCTAGAGCAAGCTGCAAAGTCCCAAACTGCCCCCAGAAATAGAGAATAGTAAACAAACTGCTTCTGGTTGAAAATTAGTTGCATTGTGAAGGAGTATGCAATAAACCACTTGTGCAACTTTCAATATTCTGGTAGTTTCCCTACTACCATGTGAGTCAACATAAGCTCTAAAATGTTAACTACACAAACTGGGAAAGTGCTACTACTGTATAAGATGCCAATTCCTTGCCACATTTTGATGATTAATCACAAAACGGTTAGCATTTATGCTCTTTCTAAACAATTCAGTTTGTGTGGACATGTGTGTAATAAATGTATACTACTTTCTCTTTTGCCGTGCACAGTTCACTGTCCCAGTTTCCTCAAGGCTGTACTTCTGCTAGAAGGATTTTGCGTTTTCTTTTCTCCTGCTTTCAAAAAGCAATATATTGTTCCTGGGGAAAATACAATAGCTGCTGGAACAGCTATATTCACCAGGAATGTAAATCCTAACTTAATTTATCCTTCCAAAATTGTCTATTCAACAAGAGTCCTTATGAGACAGTAGTAGGCATTATTTAGGGTGGGGGTTTCTTTAGATACAAGGAAAAGCTGTGCATAATTGTTGTGCATTGTTGTACACGGTGCAGCATGGGAAGACAAGACAACTCTTCCTTTGTTGCAGGGAAAACTATGCTCAACAGCCAGGAGGTCAAACTTGTGCCTTGCTCAGCCTTCCTCTGTGGACCGTATGGAACCCTAAAACAGCTGTTCGGATTTTTTTTAAAAGTAAGCAAAAGAAGGTTCCCAAATGCACACTTTTGCTTTATTATCCTCCTCTTTTTACTACTGTGAGAACCAGGGATTTCAGAGCTCCTAAAATCTCATAAACTTAAAGCTCTTGTTCTTACAAGCCTCCAAGAAACAGAAAATCAGCCATTTTTTTCTCCATGTGTGGATCTTGGGAAGGGTGACAAGAATGTAGCTGGGAAATACATGAGGTGTAGAGGATATAACTCTGCTTTATTGCATATTCTAGTAAAAATAGTGTTGGGTTGGTTGCTTATACAGTATCATTTGTGAACAATCTGCTTATCTCGTGGCTATTTTGTATGTGTGTTTTATCTTCAGAAAGAGAAAGTATGTAGCCAAATGAAGAGGAGGAGGTTGGAATTTGCTTTGAGGAAAGATAGGCCGGACATAGTCTTTCTCCAGGAAACACATCAAAAAACAGAGGACACAAATAAGATTTATTTGGGTTGGATGCAGATTTATGAAAAGTCCTATGGAACCTCTAAAGCAAGGGGGGTGGCAGTCTTGATTTCGAAGAGACTTGGCTTTGAGATGTTAAAGAGTTTTTCCGATCCGGATGGCAGATATTTAATAGTTATAGGGAAAATAAAGGATGAAGAGATAACGTTGGTAAATATATACGCCCCAAATGATCATCAAGAAGAATTTTTAAATAAAGTATTGGGTATATTGGAAAAAGAGAGATCAGTTAATATGATTGTGGCAGGAGATTTTAATTTGATAAGGGCCCCGGAGGATTGTACTAATGTAGCTAGAGCTGGAAGACCAGTTAAAATGAAGATACTAGATAAATGGATGAAGTGTTTGGGATTAAAAGATGTTTGGAGGGAAATTAAGGGACAAGAGAGTGCTTATACTTATTTTTCACAGGTGCATAATACATACTCCAGAATTGACTATATCCTGGCCACAGAAAATTTGATTAAAAATGTAGATGATGTAGAAATTGGGATTTTTAAGGAATCTGATCATGCAAAACTCTGGATGGAATTGAGATTTGATGGGGGGGAAAAGGATAGGCGGAATTGGAGATATGATGAAAAATTATTTTATGATCAAAAGAGTAAAGAAAAGATAATTGAAAATTGGAATGAAAGTTGGGCCTGGAATGATAATGGAGAGGTTAGCTATAATGTGGTTTGGGATACCATGAAGTCGGTATTTAGAGGGGAATGCATTAGGTTGGTTAGTATTAAAAATAAACAACGTAGAGACAAACAGTCTGAGATAGAGAACGAGATTAAGCATCTGCAAGAGGAACATATAAAGACAAATAGTAAAAAAGCATTTGATAAAATTCAAAGGTTAAAGTCAGAGTTGATAGGAAAAGATATGCAGAAGGTAAAAAAAGATCTATTATATTTGAAGAGAGAGTATTTTGAATATAGTAATAGGAATTCCAAATTATTGGCAAGAGCTGCTAAAGAAAAGAGGACAAAAAGAGAGAATTGAATTTTGATAAATAAATTAGGGGTGAGATGTAATAAGGCTAATGATAAGATTGAGATTATAAAAGATTTCTATCAGAGTTTGTATACTAAAAGAGATATCAATATAGAAAAGTTGAGAGAACAGTTAGAAAAAAAGGTGCAAATAAAAATAGAATTGGAACATAAAAATAGAATGGAGGAGCGAATAACGGAAAAAGAGGTAAAAGATACAATAGCCAACCTGAAGCTAGGTAAATCCCCGGGTGAGGATGGACTGACAGCGGATTTTTATAAGGAATTTAAAGATAGTGTAGTTCCAAGATTAGTGAAATTGTTTAACTATATATTGGATGGGGAAAAGATACCGACATCATGGAACAGAACTATAATTGTTTTGCTGCCAAAGCCTGGAAAGGATGTTGAAAAAGTGGAATCATATAGGCCTATTTCTCTGATAAATCAAGATGCTAAGATATTTACAGCAATAATAGCAAAAAGATTAAATGGGTTCATGGGCAATTATATAAAGGAGGATCAAGCAGGATTTTTGAAAGGACGTCATATGTCTGATCTGATTAGGAGGGTTCTGGATTTGATTGACATAGCAGGGCATACAAAAGAGAAAGTTGGATTATTGTCATTAGATATATTTAAGGCTTTTGATTCTTTGCAATGGGTTACAATTAAAGAGATAATTCGATGTTATGGATTTGGAGATATATTTTGTAACATGATAGACCAGTTATATCAATTTGGATTTGCAAAAGTCAGGGTCAATGATGAAAATACATGAGAGATAAGATTAGAAGCAGGTACAAGACAGGGTTGCCCATTATCCCCAGTACTGTTTATAATGGCAATGGAGTTGTTAGCGAATATTATAAGAGGGGATAAAGGCATTGAAGGGATGGCTGGAAATAAAATAAGTTTGTACGCAGATGATACTTTGATAATAATGAAGCATCCTAGAAAGGCATTGGAAAAAATACAAGGACATCTAAAAGATTTTGAAGAGATAACAGGTCTGAGAATCAATTGGGATAGAAATGATAGTCTGTAATGTTGAGAAGGAGGAACAAGAGAGAATTAAGGCTAAATTTAAAATTCAAGTTAAAGAATGTTTGAGATACTTAGGAATAAGTATCTCAAATAAAATTGAGGACCTTAAGCGATTAAATTATGATAAACAGAAAAAAGAAATTAAAGAGAAAATAGAATTGTATAAAAAAATCAAATTGTCATGGTTTGGTAGGATAGCGTTAACTAAAATGATGTTGTTGACAAAAATGATTTTTTTATTTGAGGCGTTGCCGATTAGGTTGTTTGATAAGGAAATTAAAGATTTTCAAAACATAATAAATAATTATTGTAATGCAGGAAAAAAGCCTAGAATTGCTAAGATTTTTTGGTACTTATCTCAGAAAGAAGAAGGATTGGGAATACCTAATTTAAGGAATTATTATAGAGCTTTTCAAATTAAGAATATTATTAAACTTTTAGCAAGGGAGAAGGTTGTCTGGGAAGAAATAGAGATGAAGGAGTTAAAATGGGTAAGGGTGTATTTCTAGGCGACAAGAAAGGGAAAATCAGTGTTAAAAATAGAATGATGAAAACAATGTTGGATGTTTGGAACAAGGTTAAAAAGAAATTGAGTCCAGAACTATCTCCTATAATAGAATTAGATGATATTAAAAGTTTTCCGATACAATTAGATAATAGTTTAAAGATGGTACTGGAAAGGAAAAATGTTTCTTTGTTGAAGGACTGGGTTCGCGCCTGTAAAGATAGTGAGAATAAAGCAGTAATTTATTCACAGTTGAATCTGAACTGGCTTCAGAAGGTAATGTTGGATAGATGGACTGATAAATATAAGAAAGAAAGTAGTTTAGAGAGGGTTAAAACAGAATTTGAGCAACTGTTGTTAAAAATACGAAAAGGAGATATGGGATTAAAGGGTATAGTAAGCAGGATTTATAAAATTTTAAATAATGAAGGTAATCCACAAGAAACTTTGAAGTTATGCTGGGAACAGGATTTGAACATAAAAATTCAGGGGAAAAATTGGAAAGATAAGTGGGGAAAAAGATATATGAGAACTATGTCGGTAAGAATGAAATAGCATACCGTATTTTTTGCCTTATAAGACGCACTTTTTCTTCCCCAAAACTGGGGGGGAAAAGTTGGTGCGTCTTATAAGGCAAATATACAGCAGCCGCGCTCTCCGCGCCCCCACCATCGGCGTGGAGATAAAGGGAGCCACGCCGCGCCGCGCCGCGCGAAGCCGTCCCTCCCCGCCCCCTGCCACCGGGCGGGGAGGTTAAAAGGGCTCCCTGGCCGAGGGAGCCCTTTTAACCTCCCCGCCCGGTGGCAGGGGGCGGGGAGGGACGGCTTCGCGCGGCGCGGCTCGGCTCCCTTTATCGGCGGGGAGATAAAGGGAGCCGAGCCGCGCCGAGCCAAGCCGCGCCGCGCGAAGCCGTCCCTCCCCGCCCCCTGCCACCGGGCGGGGAGGTTAAAAGGGCTCCCTCGGCCAGGGAGCCCTTTTAACCTCCCCGCCCGGTGGCAGGGGGCGGGGAGGGACGGCTTCGCGCGGCGACGCGCGGCGTGGCTCCCTTTATCGGCGGGGAGATAAAGGGAGCCGAGCCGCGCCGAGCCAAGCCGCGCCGCGCGAAGCCGTCCCTCCCCGCCCCCTGCCACCGGGCGGGGAGGTTAAAAGGGCTCCCTGGCCGAGGGAGCCCTTTTAACCTCCCCGCCCGGTGGCAGGGGGCGGGGAGGGACGGCTTCGCGCGGCGCGGCTCGGCTCCCTTTATCGGCGGGGAGATAAAGGGAGCCGAGCCGCGCCGAGCCAAGCCGCGCCGCGCGAAGCCGTCCCTCCCCGCCCCCTGCCACCGGGCGGGGAGGTTAAAAGGGCTCCCTCGGCCAGGGAGCCCTTTTAACCTCCCCGCCCGGTGGCAGGGGGCGGGGAGGGACGGCTTCGCGTGGCGCCGCGCGGCGTGGCTCCCTTTATCGGCGGGGAGATAAAGGGAGCCGAGCCGCGCCGAGCCAAGCCGCGCCGCGCGAAGCCGTCCCTCCCCGCCCCCTGCCACCGGGCGGGGAGGTTAAAAGGGCTCCCTCGGCCAGGGAGCCCTTTTAACCTCCCCGCCCGGTGGCAGGGGGCGGGGAGGGACGGCTTCGCGCGGCGCGGCGTGGCTCCCTTTATCGGCGGGGAGATAAAGGGAGCCGCGCCGCGCCGCGCCGCGCCGCGCGAAGCCGTCCCTCCCTGCCACCAGGCGGGGAGGTTAAAAGGGCTCCCTGGCCGAGGGAGCCGAAGACGCCGCCGCTGCCGCGCTCTCCCCGCCCCCACCATCGGCGGGGAGATAAAGGGAGCCTTCCGTGGCCCGGGAGGCTCCGAAGACGCCGCCGCTGCCGCGCTCTCCCCGCCCCCACCATCGGCGGGGAGATAAAGGGAGCCTTCCGTGGCCCGGGAGGCTCCGAAGACGCCGCCGCTGCCGCGCTCTCCCTGCCCCCACCATCGGCGGGGAGATAAAGGGAGCCTTCCGTGGCTCCGAAGACGCCGCTGCTGCGAAGCATCGTGCCCTCCCGGCCCTTTGTTCCTCTTGGAGGTTGACTAAGGCAGGTAGATTTTGACTTTGAGTATTTTTGTGGTGGCTTTATTGTACCTGGACATGTGGGGTTTCTGAAAAGATGTGTTTTTTTTCTTCCCTTTTAGTACAGTATTTGGTTCAGAATCTTTTTTTCTAGATTTCCCTCCTTTAAAATTGGGTGCGTCTTATATGCCGGAGCGTCTTATAGGGCGAAAAATACGGTAATTACAAAATGTTATGGAAGTGGTATCTGACTCCTGAGAGATTATTTGAAATGGACAATGCTAAAAGTAAAATGTGTTGGAGATGTAAAAACTCTTTAGGGACATATGAACATATGTGGTGGAATTGTAAAGTGGTAAAAGAGTATTGGGGAAAAATTGAGAAGGAAATATGTGATATTATGGGGGTAGAATGTGAATTGAATTTAAACATGGTGCTGTTAACAGATGTGGAGAATTTGAAAGTAAAAGAAGACAATAGGGAACTAATAGCTATTATGCTGATATCAGCTAGAATGTGTATTGCAAGGAGCTGGAAACTTGATAGAGTTCTAAAAGAGGAATGGTATAAAGAGATGTGGGATCTTGCATTGAATGACAAACTGACATGGGAAATAAACAAATATAAGGGGAAAATTAAAGAAAATAGATTTTGGAAAATTTGGCAACCTTTTGTGGAATACTCACTGAATGGAGATCAGAGCAATAGCCTTGTACCAGAATATATATATATTTGGAAATGGTAAAAAAGGCAATATCCCGCAGGCTCTTATAACTTGTAAATACACAGGGTGTTTATTAGTGTTTATGTTATGTTTAATGTAATTGGATTCGATAAAAATTGAATATTTTTTTTCTTTTAAATTACGTGTTTTCTTTTCTGTATTTTCTTCTTCTTTGTAATGTTTATCTTTTTATATTCAATAAAAATTTATTTAAAAAAAGAAAGAGAAAGTGTATTGGTTGTCTGGACTGAGAAACAAGTTTTTTAAGCTCATGCTAAACTAGGCTTCTCATGAAATGCTACTTTGGCAAAAGGTTATATGAAAGCAAAATATTAACCATACTGTCATGTTAAGGATAGTGAGTAACTACATGCGCAGTAACCCCTTCCTCCACCGTTCTAAATACGGGGTGGCATTGGGAAAGGGGAGGAACGCACACCAAAGTACGGGATTTCCCGGCCAATCCGGGATACTTGACAGGTATGTGTAGAGTGCATTACAATAGTACAAAGAGGAGGTGACCAGGGTAATAATGGTAATATCAGTTTCTTTTTGCTGCCAGTAACGATGCCACCACTACAACAACTGTAGCAGAATCGGTCCCAGGTTGTCAATGTGCACATCACTAAATCTAGTTAGTTCTCAACAATCACTGGTTACTGGCACAAAAGGGGAGGGAAGAAGTGTCCAAATAAGTTCATCATTTGTTGGTGGCCTTTGTTGTGATTCCTTTAACAATAAACAAATAAGGTCCATACCTTAGTGCTTATGGAATAAGTCTGCAAATGATATAGAGTTCCTCTGGATAATAAGACACAAAAGGAACCACGGATGCCGGCTCAGTGGATTTGCTGGAGAATGTCATGATTCAGAAACTTGAAATCACCATAGCAACACACCCGGCCTGCTAATAATACTGTGGCAAAAGTAACTTAATTTAAGCTCCACTCTCACACTTATGCCAATATTAATATGCACAGCAATACCCAGGCATTTGCTTCACTAAATTATTGTGTAAGAAAAATATATACTGCTAAGTCTGACAACAGGTTGTCTGGGTCTTTTCATGATGAAGCAGTTTGATACTCTGCTCAAAGTGCATGATTCATAGTCAAGCCAGCAAGTGTTAGATTATCTGTGTATAAATGAGTACGATCTCAGAACATCTAGATAGTTTACTTCACTGAGAGTTGGTTGAATCTATGTAAAGGTAAAGGTCACCCTTGCTCGAAAGCCAGTCGTATCCGATTCTAGGGTTCAGTGCTCATTTCTGATTCATAGCTGAAGAGCTAGTGCTGTGTCTGCAGACATTTCCGTGGACATGTGGCAGGCATGTGTACTTGGTAGTAAATAGGCCAGTGGCCTATATTCTCAAAGTGGATTGCATCATCCTATATCAGTGGTGGTGAACCTTGACACTCCAGCTGATCAGCAGGGGTGCTGACTTAGGTTTCTGGTAATTAAAGTCCAAGCACACCTGGAGTGCCAAGGTTAGCCATCATTGTCCTATATCTAGATAGTGGAGTACACTCTGAGGATAGGTTTCATTATGTGTGAACATGCAGGCCAGTTTTCAAAGCTTAGTACATAACTGTCAAGTTTGGGATTTGAAAATAAGGGAAATTTTGGCCACACCCCTCTGTGGGCGTAGCCAAATCTGTGGGCGTGGCCAAATATAGCCATGTGACTTGCTGGGTTCTAGTCATGCCTGCCACATGGCTATGAAAATGTCTGCAAACACAGACAGCACTGGCTCTTTGGCTGTAAATAGAGATGAGCACTGCACCCTAGAGTTGGATACGACTGGCAGATTTTACTTTCTTAGGATCAAAGATCGCTGCAGATGGTGAGTGCAGCCATGAAATAAAAAGGCGACTGATGCTTGGGAAACAAGCTATGAGAAACCTGGGGAACATAGTTAAAAGTAGAGGCATCACCTTGCAAACAAAAAATTGCATAGTCAAAGCAATGGTATTCCCGGTGGAAATGTATGGGTGTGAGAGCTGGATCATTAGGAATGCTGAGCGCAGAAAAATAGATGCCTTTGAAATGTGGTGTTAGAAATAGGTCAATCCTAGAAGAAATCAACCACGACTGCTTATTAAAGGTCAAATAGTAAAGATGACGCTAAAGTACTTTGGACATCAAATGAGAAGAGAGGATTCACTTGAGAAAGCCTTGATGCTGGGAAAGGTGGAGGACAAAAGAAGGGGGTGGCCAAAAATAAGATGGCTAGATGGTATTGTAGATACAATGGGCACAAAGCTGTGTGGGTCAAAGAACCCTTTTCCCATCTTCTTGGGGGACTTTTGTTTTGTTTTCTTTCTTGTCTACTCATTTTTAATGTTAAAAAAATTCTGGGAAGCAAAGAGCCAAATAGTAAACCAGCCCCGTAGGGTGAACTAGCCCTGCATGTGGCTAGACACCCACCCACCCCCATTAGGGTGGAGGAGTAAGGGATTAATTCCCCCAAATTAACCAATCTATTTGTTCCTCACTGCAACCAGTTGAAGCACCAACACCTGAGAATGTTGGATCCAGCTTAAGGAAGGGAATTAGTAAAGTAAAAAGCAACCTCTGTAGTTTCCAAGCCTCCAGGCAGCTGAGGAGTTAATCTTCATATATGAAATATCACTCACCTAAAGTAGACTCCCGTCCCATGGTGGCTCCGACCAGCAGCAGCAAAAACGAAGCCTCCATGACCATGTGGCAGGGGAAATGAAAGAGGAACTACAGAAGGCCCCCACCACCACCTTCTCTCTCTCCTTCCACAAGTAAAAAGCCACAGCAACCTCTGGTGGCAGGAAAAACATAATGCAGCTTTGCCTGTGAGGGCTCGGGTCAGGATTTTTTTAAAAAAAATAAGGGATATTATGGGAAAATTAATAAAACAGGAGGGGGCAGGAAGAGGGATAAAAATAAGGGTTTTTCCTGGGGAAAACGGGATACTTAACAGGTATGGCTTAGTATAAACTCTGAGATTACTGTGGGAGATGAGGGGGAGAGGGCATGTGCTCACTTATAAATTTCTAGAAAGACTTTAGAAAAGAAAAATGGGCTATTTTTCCTATTGCTCAAAATCCTCTTGATTAGCTATGCCTGTGTAAATGTGATGGTGCAAATTGGTGTTAGTTAACAAGTTGCTGTTTTCTCTCATCAAGCACCATTCCCAGAGTGGATAAAAGCAACAGTATAATTAATGGCAATCCACTGCTGCAGTTTGTGCCATTGCACTTGTGCCAGGCAGGTTTGGATTGTGTGTTGGTTGGTGAGGTGGTTTTGGGGGGTACACAGAGAGAGAGGGGGGAGGCGGAATGTGAGTAGGTAGTTTTGGGGGGTACACAGAGAGAGGGGGAGGTGGAAGGTGAGAAGGCATCCGGGTGAGTAGGGAGGGAAGGGGGAGGCGGAAGCATCCCATTTCCCATTTCCCTGCTGGCAACGTGGGGAGGCAGGGAAGGATAGGAGGCGGAAATGTTCCATTTTGCCCTTCTCCTGCCGGCGATGGGGAGAAGGCAGGGAGGGACCCCTTTTTAAAAATAGACACCCTCAGTGGCAGGGAGAAAGACTTAATTGGAAGCAAAAAGGACTGGGATGTTTTGCATTGGCCTTACCCTTCATGTTTTGGGTCTCTTCTCCCCACTTCCTTTTTCCCCAGCCGACCTGCCAGGCGTACTCCTCTGATGCAGCTGATGAGGGGGGCAAAGGCGGTTTTTCTCTGTCATGCACGCTGGCTTTCCCGCTTCCTCCGTGCTCACATCCTCATGCCTGATTGGCTGAGGCGTGCCACAGTGCAGAGGACGCTGGGTATTGTACTTTGTTTGTTTTCCCAATCGTGGGGCATTTGCCCCACTCTCGGCTTCCAGACCCTTGCAGGGTTGATCTTCGGGAGGTAAGGTAAGTGTGCACGGTGCATTATGGGATAGTATGGACAGGTGTGGACACGCATGCCGGACACACACGACCACATCCCATTCTTATAGGTAAAGATAACCAACCAATAGAATTCTAGTTACTCTGCATTGCAGGTAGAGATAAGGAGTGAGCTGCACCCTCAGATGATGAAGTGTAAGAAGTGAGGTCAAACTCACTTGGCATACCAGCATTTTGCATTGCATATGAAGCTGAAGTACTTTGGACACCAAATGAGAAGAGAGGATTCACTTGAGAAAGCCTTGATCCTGGGAAAGGTGGAGGGCAAAAGAAAAAGGGGACGGCCAAGAATGAGATGGCTAGATGGCATTGTGGACGCAGCGGGCACCGAGCTGAGCGGGCTGAGGAGGATGGTGGAGGACAGGGGTGCCTGGAGATCAATGGTCCATAGGGTCGCTGTTGTGTCCTAATAGTGTAACCTTCTACATGTGATATCAATGTATCTGAACCAATGTAACCTTGCCAATGAGTAACAATGTAACCTTCAGCTGTATCATATAAACCCTGTAATAGGACGCGAGCTAATGACCACCAGCTGGCAGCAGCGAGCGTCCAAGATCTCTTGGTTCAAACCCATCAAAGACCGCAGCGCGGGAAGCTTCCCGCCGCTACCTACACCTGGACAAGAAGGGCGTGACCAACCATGACGTCACGCGGACCAGTAGCCAACGGGCTACCGTGGAGCCACATTCAAACATGTTCCTACCATATATATAGAGCTGTTCGTCCGCCATTACCTCATGTTCCCTCTGTCCACCATGCAATAAACCTGAGTTAACCCAGCCTTTGGCTGTGCCTTGTGTCTTGACTCTCATACACTAAATTGGCGACGAAGGTGGGATGATGGATCCCCACGGCGCCAGGACACAGAGCGGGTTCAACATCACCAAACCGCAAGACTGGGAGCTTTTTGAGATGGACTTCCAGGCGGCACTGGTGGAGCTCAAAGTCAAAGAAGACGACGAGGAAAGGAAGAGGGCCATCCTCACCCGCATGCTTGGGATGGAAACCAAGCGGACGCTGGTGGGCATCCTTGCACCGAAGAAGATGAGCGATTTCAAAGCCGGTGACATCATGAAAATGCTGCGTGAGCGTTTCCGACCCTCGAGGGCAATGTTTCCCGCTCGGAGTGCGTTTTGGAGGCGAGTTCAAGCGCCGGACGAGTCGGTAGAAGCCTTCGTAACGGCTATGAGGGTAGCCGCCGCCCCCTGCAAATGGGACCACATCCTAGAGATGGCCCTCAGGGACGGAGTGCTGTGTGGCCTGAAGGACAAGGAAGTACAGCGCAGCTTGATGAACAAGGAGCCACCACCCACACTGGAAGAGGTTGTAGAGGCCGCGGAAGCCGCGGAATCCACGAATGCTGGAGTAGACGAGATGCACAAGTGGCGTGAGTGGCGTCCGAGGGCCGGCAAAGCGGAAAACTTGTCGCACGGGAAGTCCGGTCAGTCGGTGCATGCAACCCGACCGACCTCGAAATCGTCTTCAGAAAGCAGCGATGGCGAGGAGGTCCAGAAGGTCCGGAGAGGCGGGCGCCGCTGCGATGGTTGCGGAGCGGCCCATGAGCGCGTGAAGTGCCCATTCAGGAAAGCCGAGTGCTTCAACTGCGGACGTCGGGGGCACATCGCCAAGGCGTGCAGGAAATGGAGAGAGGGCCGGAGACAGTCGCAAGACCGTTCAGCCAGACCGGACCGTCCAGCGAGGCCCAAAGATGGCGCCCGGGCCACGAGGAAGCAGGACGGCGTGGGCCGCATCTCGGACGACAGCGAGGGCGACGCTCCTGTGTTCAACGTGTCTGCGGGACAGCCCCATTACTTTGTTGAGGTACTAGTACAAGGGACCCCTATTAGGATGGAAGTTGACTCGGGGTCCTCCTATTCTATAATCCCCCAGAGAGAGTTCTTGAAAATCGACCCCCACGTGCGGCCTAAACTTAAAGCGTTGAGGGCCACACTACGGGACGTTCAGGGGAACAGCATTCCAGTGTTGGGGGTCGGAACGTTCCGGGTTCGCTTTAAGAGACATTCTGCGGAACTTCCCCTAGTGGTGCTAAAAGGGGGGAGTTGTAGCCTCCTCGGAACACAGTGGTTTCAGCCCTTAGGCCTGTTCATAGGGGGGGTGCATGCCGTAGGCGAGGACCCAATACAAGCAGTGTGTGACGCACACCCCGCCGTTTTTAAAAGTGGACTGGGAAAGTTCAAGGGACCCCCTGTAGCCTTCGACTTAGACCCGGAGGTCCGCCCGATAAGACTTAAACCGCGCAGGGTACCATTCGCGCTTAAGGACAAAATAGAGGCGGAACTGGACAAACTGGTGGGTCAAGGAATTCTCGTTCCTGTGGATTCCGCGGAGTGGGAGACTCCAATTGTAACAGCACTGAAGGCTAACGGGGAGGTGCGCATCTGCGCTGATTATAAGTGTACCATTAATAAGGCAATCCGCCCTAATGCATACCCGGTGCCAGTGGTCAGCCACCTTCTGGCCAGGCTGAATGGGGGAAAGTGTTTCGCTAAACTCGATTTAGCACAGGCCTACCAGCAACTCCCGGTAACCCCCGCCACAGCGGCGGCACAAACAATAGTCACACATAAGGGGGCGTTCCAGGTGTCGAGGTTACAGTTCGGCGTGAACTCGGCACCTGGCATTTTTCAGTCGCTGGTGGAACGCCTCCTCAAGGGGTTGGAGGGGGTGTTGCCATATTTTGATGACGTGTTGATAACGGGGGGGAGTAAGGCCGAGCTGGCCCACAGATTGGATAAGGTCCTGGCCGTGTTCGAGAAAGCGGGGCTGCGACTGAGAAAAGACAAATGTGTATTTTTCGAAACAGAGGTTGAGTTTTTAGGGTTCCGTGTCACACCCGAGGGAATTAGGCCGTCCAAATCTAAGGTAGCCGCCATTAAGAAATCCCCTCGCCCCACTTCCAAAACCGAGCTTCAGTCATTTCTGGGGCTTCTCAATTTCTACCATACCTTCTGGTGGCCCCAGCTGGACGCCGACATAGAGCAGATGGTTGGCACTTGTGAGGCATGTCAATGCTCTCGACCGGAGGTGACCCGCCTGCCGCATAGGGAATGGGACGCAGCAAGGGGACCGTGGTCCAGGGTGCACGTAGATTTTGCTGGCCCATTCCGGGGAACCATGTTTCTCCTGGTGGTGGATGCATACTCAAAGTGGCTGGAGGTCATTCCGGTAAAGAGCACATCCTCCGCCACTACCATTCGCCAGCTAAGGAGGGTCTTTTCCACGTTCGGCTTACCCGACACTTTGGTCAGCGATAACGCCAGTTGTTTCACGTCCGCTGAGTTCGCAGCATTCATGGAGGCAAATGCAATTCGGCATGTCACATCCGCGCCGTTTCACCCGGCCACGAATGGCCAAGTGGAACGGTTGGTGCGCACCACAAAAGATGCGCTGCGGCGCATGGGCTCGGGAGATCTAAATCACCAAGTTTGTCAATTTCTATTAGCGTACAGAGTGACCCCCTTAGCGTCTGGATACTCGCCGGCTGAGCTGCTGATGCGGAGGAAACTGACCACGCTTTTGTCCAGGCTAGACCCGTCGAGGGTCGAGGACAAAGGGAAGATCATAGGGTTAGCGGTCTCGAAAGGTTTCGGCGTAGGCGACCCTGTACACTGCAGGAACTATGCCAACGCAGACCCAGCCTGGGTGCCAGGGACGATAATAGAACAGACGGGGCCAGTGTCCTATCGGGTGGAAACTAGCACCGGCCTCCTCTGGAGGAGGCACGCTGACCAACTGAGGCACCGAGTGAGCGAGGGGCCGACCAGTGGGGCACAGCGACAGGATTCAGCGGTAGGGTTCTCCCCCACCCGTTTAGCCCAAGGGGGAGACAGGGGGGAAAGCAGCGAGCCCGACTCATATCCTTTTGATACCCCAGTTCTATCCGAGCCCGGGGGGAGGGAAAAGGAGTGTGCGGCCGCCGCTGCCGCTTCCCCCGAATCCGATTTTGATCTTGATTTTGCTAGCCGGGGGGGGGGTTTCGGAGTGTTCCCCCACCCATCCAAGCGAGAAGAGGGGTTTTTCGTTAGCCCCCAGTGCCCCCGGTTCTTCCCAAACAAAGCACACACCTCCCAACAAAGCCGCGGAGCCGCGGCAAACCACTAACAAGTCATCCTCTCCGATTGCAGGGCAGGAAGCCAGGGAGCAAGGAGGAGGGAGCGAAGCCGGGGCAGGGCAGCCCGCGCCGAGACCCCAGCGTGTTCGAAATAAGCCATCTTGGCTGAGAGACTTCGTCTCATCCTAGGGGGGAGGAGTGTTGTGTCCTAATAGTGTAACCTTCTACATGTGATATCAATGTATCTGAACCAATGTAACCTTGCCAATGAGTAACAATGTAACCTTCAGCTGTATCATATAAACCCTGTAATAGGACGCGAGCTAATGACCACCAGCTGGCAGCAGCGAGCGTCCAAGATCTCTTGGTTCAAACCCATCAAAGACCGCAGCGCGGGAAGCTTCCCGCCGCTACCTACACCTGGACAAGAAGGGCGTGACCAACCATGACGTCACGCGGACCAGTAGCCAACGGGCTACCGTGGAGCCACATTCAAACATGTTCCTACCATATATATAGAGCTGTTCGTCCGCCATTACCTCATGTTCCCTCTGTCCACCATGCAATAAACCTGAGTTAACCCAGCCTTTGGCTGTGCCTTGTGTCTTGACTCTCATACACTAAAGTCGCAAAGGGACGGAATTGACTGTGCGACTGAACAACATGGCCGGAATTTATTTATATATTTATTTATATTTATTTTGCCTGTACTGTACTAAATGAGGGACATTGAAAATATTGATGAAGGATGGAGAATGTTGATCACTTGGTGATGCAAGCCAGTAGTAATTGGTCGAGGATTAGATGGGTTGGACAGTGTGGGGAAAATAAAACACCAGGTATTAACAAAATACAACCAAACACACCTTGATGGTGAAAGGGGATTCCTTGGACCATTGCTTCAAGTTCTGGGGACTGAGGCCAGCTCAGAACTTAGGTCCTAAAGGCATGTGCTTGAGGTGGACTGTGAGCCAGAAAGTTATCCTTGCATAAGATCTAGCACAGGAGTTCTCAACCTTTTAAAGCTGGGGGCCAGGTCACGCTCCCTCAGACAGCTTCAGGGGCCGGATGGCCATTTTGCCCTTCCTCCATCACATGATACTTCCTGGTGTGGTGGAGGTGGTGGTGGGGACACATGAAATGGTGCTGCAGGGCTCAGGTTGATCTAGCAGATGACTGGTCTCATGTTAAAGGCATACAGCCCTGCATCAGCATGGGGTGGACCCTACTTTATGGATCAGAGGAGATCTAGCAACCAACCTCTAGGCTTTGGGAGGTCCTCCCTGAAGAAATTACTAGAAATAATACATTTGGGGATATATTTCACCTCTTTGTTCTGAGTGGTCATGTAACATGTCTTCAGTCACTCACCAGATAATTGAAATGATTTTCAATTTGATTTCTAGATATATAATATGACATAAGCCTTGAACTTCACTCCTGCAAATTATCTTTCTCCTCTAGACATACTGTGCCATTTGAGGAGATGTAATATAGGGGCTATCCAGATGTTATTTACTAGGAAGAGCAATTACATTTCTATACTGCCCCGTAGCACTTAGTTCACTCTCTGGGCAGTTCACAAGGTAATTAGCACTTTGTCCCCCAACATGCTCGGTACTTATTTTACTGACCTCAGAAGGATGGAAAGCTGAATCAACCTTGAGCTGAATCAGAAATGAACTCACAATGTTTTGGCTACAATACAGCAGTTTAACCACTGCACCATCAGGGCTCAGGAACAAATCTCAACTCTCTTACACCATGCTGACCTGATCATTCTGCTCCCCCTTCAAATTCTGTGCTATGTCCCTGGAAAGAATAGAGGGGTTGTGAGATCTGTTATCTCATTGCCTTTGGCTTATGGTGACTCTCATTAGGTTTCTGGGGTGTGTGAGATGTTTAAAGAGTAGCTTAACTATGCCACTATCCTAGCCCACTTCCATCACTGATCAGAAGACCCAAGTCCAAATCACTGCTTTCTTGTTTGACAAGCAGTCCATGATAAAAAGAAGGTTTGTGCTGGAAACAACCCGTTTCACACAAATGTAGAACTGGAGTCAGGTTACTTCTTTCCTGGTATGAGGGAAAAGATGAGCACACAGATGCTCGAAACATACTAGACTAGACTCCAAAGGAAATGAAAGGACTGAGGGTGATGTACTGTCTCTATAATCTTTAAAATAAGTCCAAGATTACTGCACAAGGTTCCTTGTGAATTGCATAATCTAATTTTCAGCTAATGGCTCTTTCTTGGCAAGACTGCTAAACCATTAGGAGCTGAAAGGCAAGGCAAGGGAAAATATGTTCCTTAAAAGCATGCAACTTACAAATAAACCTTTTGTCTAATTTGTGCAGTTTCAAATTCAATTTTATCCACTGCTTAAATGATAACGCTAAAGCTTTATTTTCATAGAGATAATATCACTCAGAGAAAAGGGAGGACTATAAATATAAGTGAATCACAGTTTCAAGAAAGATACTCCAGACTGAAAAAGAGCCAAAGCCATTACATTTTTTAAAAAATAAAATAAAATAGAAACAATACAATGACCAATGAAAGATAACTGTCACATGAACCATGTCAGAGCTTGAAAAAATTACACTTTCAGAATAAAACTCTCAAAGTCACAAGATAGTATGGCCAGTGGTCATGCTGTGTAAAAAAGTTTGGATGCTGGAGTCCCTCTGCCTCCCAAAAAGTGGGTTTGCTTGTCTGCTTACTTTCTTGCTTTCTTACTTACTTCAGTGCAATACTCATTGCAGGCGCACCCCCCAAAGAAAGACTCAGACACCGGTATATGGATAAAGGCATTGGGCCACTTTTATTGAATAATGCCCTAGTCCAAATTATAACTTTCAATTGGTGTATTCATCCAATTGTAATTCTTAAGGCAAGCAGGCCGCAGTAACACTGGTAAGGTTCCTCCCAAAATTGCCAATGGCAATTGGCTACAATGTATCCATTTGTATCAATTTGTTTGTTGACACAAACAAATTGTTGACCGGAGTCAATAAACTATCTACTGACCCCACCCTATGACGTGTATCCGTCAAATCACGGGGTGATGCATGCTGAAAAGCTCCTGCCATCACCCCTTGCCTGGTTCGTCGTTGACCGGTCAAAGCTATTACACCTGTACCTGTCTAAGTGTTGGCCAGTCAATTGCGAACCTGCCGGATACCTATGGGTCATAAATCTTTACCTTACCAGTGTTACCCGCCACACGGGGAGGCTTCTATGAAGACTCACTGCCCCCCCCCGACCGTCAGCTCGGTCAACAGGCCTGCTTGCAAATCCTCCAGAAAGAGGTTCATACCTCTAGCTGACAGGTGGACCCCATCCCCTGCATAAAGATCATAATTTTGTAAACTAATCGTGGGGTGTCGGATGACCATCCCTAAACCCTTGTCTGCCAAGAACCGGGCAACAGCCCTGTTCACCGAGCGGCGAGCGCGGTCAAGGGCACGGAGGTCAATACCTCCCCTGTATGAATGACACGGTACGATGTCCGACCATAGCAGCCTTGTGGACGGCCACACATAATGCAAATAAGCTAGGTCACTGAATTTTAAGGAAAGGCCAGTGACCTGGCCAAGGTCATTGCCCCCGAGGTGCAGTACAAGGACATCAGGCGGTTCAGCATCCCTGATGGAAAACAGGAATGGCAACAGTTCCCGCCATCTCATTCCGCGCTTACCGTACCAACGTATGCGTGCAGTTGCACGCAGTCCAAGCTGGGGTCCCCACTCTGTCGCCGCAGCATACTGCGCTGCCCAGTGCACGTAACTGTGGCCCACCAGCCATACTGCCACTGGTGTGCTGGGACACACAAGGTCTGTAAAAGAAGAAAAGAGAACAATGACTTAACTGGTACTCATGCTTGAAGAGGGCGAACATATAATGCAAAACGCATGGATCCCTATCTTCCCATCCGGCGTATATCAGCCTCAGAGTACCCAAATGCAGCCACAGTGGATGCAGCACCTATCCTAAATGAATGGGTGCCGTAACGAGCCCCGGGGAGACCAACACTGGATAGTGCCATACCGGTCACCTTCCAAAATTGAAATTTAGTAAGGGGAGACCCATCCTGGTGGCAGAAAAACGGGCCAGGGTGTGCGCCACACACTGCCAAAAACTCCTGTAGGGCACCAACCGGACAGATGTCTGCAATGGAACATCGTAGCAGTCTAACTCCACTGCCTACGCCGTGTTGATCAACCTTTGAGGACCGTATCCTCAACTGAGCCCACTCATTAGTGACATAGACATCGTCGAGTTCCAGTGCCCTACAGGTCGCATCCGCCTTAGACAGTAGTACCAACTCACTGATGCGGAGCGCTCCAAAGAAGGCCACCGTGGTAGCCGCGTGAAAAAGAGCCACCTCATACTTATAACACAGGTTATGCCAGCCTCGTGCAAGGTGGGTCAGTACCTCTGGTGAAATCGGGTGTCGAGTATCCGGGCGGCGGCCACGTTCCCGTGTCCACCCCTCCAAAACATGTCGTATGTGGAAATCATTCACGGAGTCAGCAAAACCCCTCACTTTGGCCATAAATGCCAGTGCCGACAGCCTGGATGCTATAGTGCGAGGAGCCAAACCCTGACTGTGTAAATAAACCATAAATTGTAAAACGTGTTCCACTGGAATGGGCCACACTTCGGGCAACTGGAGTTGCAAACAAAAGGATCTAAATTGAACGAAAGCATGTTGATACGCCTTACACGTGCGAGGTGCCAAAGACATGCCGATTGCCCAGTTCACCTCTCCTCGCCAAATGTCCAAATCTCGGCCGGGAGTGGCGAGGGGAATTCCTCTGCTTCCGGAGCCAAGGCACGGAACCGGGGGAACTGTACGCGGGATAAAGCATCAGCAATATCATTATTAATGCCTGGTACATGTCTGGCCTTAAAAGGCACATTCAGGCGTAGGCTTAGTAACACAAACTGATGAACCAACGCCATCACCCTGGGTGATTTAGACGTCTGAGCATTAACAATGTGCACTACCGCCGCATTGTCACACCAAAAATGGACCACTGAGTCGGCCCACTCCTCGTCCCATAGCATCAAAGCTCCCAGGATTGGAAGGAACTCAAGGAATGAAAGATCGCGGAGGCGATCCGTGCCCTGCCATGCTGGAGGCCATTGGCCATAAGCCCACCTCCCCTCAAAATAAATCCCATATCCCAGGGAGCCGGAGGCATCCGACTGTACTTGGAATCTATGGGAAACCAAAAGGTCGGATCTCCAGAAAGAGACCCCATTAAATTCCCGCAGGAATGTAAGCCAAACCAAAAGGTCAGCCCGCATCCCCCTAGTCAGTTGGACCCTGTAGTGGCGCTTTAACAGGCCAGACATGGCATCACATAAGCGCCGCGCAAATGCTCTGCCGGGTGTCACCACCCTGCAGGCAAAGTTAAGATGGCCATGAAGTACCTGAAGCTCACGAAGTGACACTTTACGCTAGGCCAGCAAGGCCAAAATCATTGCGGAGATCTGGGTTACCTTCTCAATGGGTAACCTGGATGCCTGTGCGACCGTGTCAATTTCAATACCCAGAAATGTGAGCGTAGTGGATGGGCCCTCGGTCTTTTCGGGCACTAAAGGGACACCCAGTTCCTGCATTAGCATCTGAAATGTAGTGAGGAGACACGTGCACGTGTCCGAGCCCCGTTCACCCCCGAACAAAAAGTCATCGAGGTAATGGGCTACAGACCGAGACCCGGACCTGCGAACAAAGGCCCACTGAAGGAAAGTGCTAAAACGTTCGAATGCTGAACATGAAATAGAGCAGCCAAAAGGCATGGCCTTGTCTACATAGAACTTCCCTTGGAATCTAAAACCCAATAGCTCAAAGTCCCCTGGGTGCACTGGCAGTAATCGGAATGCCGATTTAATATCACATTTTGCCAGAAGGGCACCAGGACCACAAGAGCGCACCATCCGTAGGGCTTGGTCAAACGACGTATACCTGACCGAACAAAGGTCATCAGGAATAGCATCATTGACAGAGTATCCCGCTGGGTACGATAGATGGTGGATTAAACGAAATTCACCCGGGGACTTTTTAGGTACTAGCCCCAGAGGGGAGACCTTCAGGTTAGGAAAAGGTGGTTCGGAAAAGGGGCCCGCTACCCTCTTAGCCTCTACTTCTTTGGCAATACTCAGGGGAGCTACCTCCTCCTTACCCTTCAGGGAAAGTAAATTGGGGGCATCTTGGAGTCCCCGCACCCCTTTGAACGGAATACGAAAGCCCCACTGGAAACCCTCCAGGAGGTACTTAGCATCCTCCCTATTTGGATAAGTTGAGAGCCATCGCTCCAACATATACACATTAACTGGTGAGGGGGCCTTTTGACTGGCTAGTTCCATCAGCCGAAGCTCTGCCCACTCCCTGTCCACCACTACCTCTGCCCCATGACCCACCAGCCCGCGGGCACGCGGAGGCGGCGTGGGGGCCAGCGCAAGAGGGACACTCGTGTTTATATCGGCACTGTCGCTTATTGCACACGCCATTAGCTGAGAAGCTCCAACACAGCAAGCGGGCTGGAACCCCCTGCCCCGCCGGCTGGCGGGGAGCCTGTGTTGGAGCAGTTCGCTGTACAGCATGGCCACAATGGTACCTATCCCCAGGCACCGGACGCGTGGGGGTCATGTACAAGAGCCACAATTTTTGACAGGGCTCATCCCATCTCATCTCCGGGTGTAGGGGCACCCTCATTCTAAATTCCTCATCGTAAGCCAACCACGATGGGACAGGAAAATCCACCATTGCCCTGTAAATATTGTCCAAGTATTGGACCATAGGAATGGCCAGATCAGGCCGGGCCCTAAGGTATACCGCCATATAAATAAGATATGCCGGCAACCAGTTGGCCCAGGTGAGCGGTGGCTTACGGCGACAAGACAGTTCCTTGTCTCTGTCATCCTGTCCCTCTCTCTCTTCCTTAGTGGGCTCACGGTTCAATAGGGAGAATATATCCACGTACTCCCCCCGCCAAATCTTCTCCCTCGTGACCTGGGACAAATGATCACCAAGGGGCAAGGAATAACCAGCCGTCGGCAAAGCCATCACCGGCACATTATGTATAGAGGGCATACGCAGCGGGACCTGGATAGCCCCTGCAATGCTCGACACTGCCCCGGGGGCGGAAACCCCTGCCCTCAATGAGGTGCCATTTTGAAACCATGGGGCACTGGGATAGACTGGTAACTGATGCCCACTAGCCTCAACTTGACGAGGCCAGGGCCACTGAACCCCACCACTGGAAGTGGGCTGTGATGTAGGTGCACTAATTTGAACCTGATACTCACTAGGTGCACCCCGTGAGCCGCCCCCACTGGGGGTTCCGGCCCATGGCGGGCGTCGGAGCTCAGGACCGGAATTGAGCTCTGGGGCCATGCCTGATTACTCCCAGGCTGCAGATCTGGACGAACAGGGAGCTGCATGACACCGGCAGGCGCAGGCCGGAGCGTCTCAAGCAGCTCAACCCAGCTGGCCGCCTGGTGCAGCATGGCGGCCGTCGAGGTAGCCAGTGCAAACGAAGGGGCCCCAGCAGAAAGAGAAGTGCCCCCTCCACAGGAGGCTGTGCAATACCCAAGGATGCTTCCAGCACTGCTAAACGTGCTAGTAAAGCATCCACTGCCACTGAGCCCCCAGCATAAGGCAGGCCGGGTTGGCCGGAAGACCCACTAGGCAGTTGGAATGGTACACCGAAAGGAGAGCCAGGGCCAGAATAGGGCCATGCCCAAAACTCCGGCCCATGAGGGGCCGGAGGAGGAACGGGTTGTGTGCCCGCACCAGGCCCTCCCCCGCTGCCCTGACCCATGGCCGGTAACGGCGGGCCGAGGGCCGAAGCCCCTGAGGGGCCGGCCTGTGGCTGGCCAGCCAAGCCCGGCTGCCAAGCTCCAGCCTGAATCGCCCCACTGGTATCGGTGGGCAAGGCTGGCATAGTGCCCTGCCGCGGGGGCGCAGCCCTGGTCCTCCGACCCGATGGCTGTCCCCCGTCCTGCGCAGGGCCAGGAAAAGCCCTCCCCTTTGGCCGCAGCTTCGTCGCCGGTGCCTTCCGTTTGGGAGGCATGTCTCCAATAAGAAAAAGTAGGATCCCTTTCCAGGGATCGAAAACCTAGCGCCAAAAGCACGCAGTAGCCAAGCGAACCAAGGCTCTGCGTGCGCTAATCCTCCTTCCCCAGCCGGGGAAGAACCGCAAGGGTTAGACAGCCGAAGACTGAAAGAACAAACAGCGACGGAGAACACTTCTCCTCTCCGTCGCTATTTCTAAAATGGCAGCTCGTCTGCCTCGTGGCCACCCCTTTGATAGAGGGGTGGCCACACCCCCTAACTCACCCGGATGTCTGAGTCCGGGTGGGGGGGCCGCAAAGAGCGCGGCGGCCATTTTGGCGCCACGCTTTCAATATCAAGAAAACCAAGAAAATGGCAACAGGCCCTATCAGTTCCTGGAAAATAGATGGGGAAGAAGTAGAAGCAGTGACAGATTTTACTTTCTTAGGATCAAAGATCATGGCAGATGGCGACTGCAGCCATGAAATAAAAAGATGACTGATTCTGGGGAGACAAGCTATGAGAAACCTGGGGAACATAGTGAAAAGTAGAGACATCACCTTGAAAACAAAAATTCGCATAGTCAAAGCAATGGTATTCCCAGTGGTAATATAATGATGTGAGAGCTGGACCATTAGGAAAGCTGAGCACAGAAGAATAGATGCCTTTGAGATGTGGTGCTGGATGAGAGTTTTGAGAGTCCACTGGACAGCGAGGAGAACAAATAGGTCAATCTTAGAAGACATCAATCCTGACTGCTCATTGGAAGGTCTAATAGTAAAAATGAAGCTGAAGTACTTTGGACATCAAATGGGAAGAGAGGATTCACTTGAGAAAGCCTTGATGCTGGGAAAGGTGGAGGACAAAAGAAGAAGTGGGCGGCCAAAGATGAGATGGCTAGATGGTATTGTAGACACAATGGGCACAGAGCTGGGAGGGCTGAGGAGGATGGTGGAAGACAGAGGTGCCTAGAGGTCAATGGTCCACAGGGTCGCAAAGGGTCGGAATCGACCGTGCGACTGAACAACAACAACAATAACAACAACATACATGTCTTTCCTCTGGAAACTCAGCCGAATTCACTTCTAAGTAAAACAGTGAAGGAACAGGTATTAGTAATTCATTTATTTAATTTAAAAAAAACTGGGAAAGATCCTGAATGAATTCTTGTAATATTATTATTTAGCGATGTTTATATGATGGGATGTAAATCTATTTTGAGGACATTTTCTGCTACTCTAATTTGAATTTTCTTCCTCCCCGTTGCTGGTTTTTTTAGTCCCATGGGGCTTAATCAATTATACCTTGCCCCAAGAATCAATTCCCACCCCCCAACTTTTGCTCCCATATTCTCCCATGAGAAACACTAATTATACAGCATGGCAAAAAAATGTTCAAGGATCATTGAATAAACTGTTGGCGGTACCTAAAAAGACTTGCAGCATTTGAGAAAAACTGGCATTAAAATAAACACCCAGGGCAAAATCCTTCTGGCCTATCGGACTAATTTCTCCCTACATTCAGAGACCACGGGGAGTCTTTCCACAGAAAAACAAACAATAGCAGCAAGCCCAAATCAAGAGGGAGCAGAGAAATAAAGGCAAGAAGTTAAAAAACCTACACCCATCATTTTGTAATTTAGCCTTGGTATCTATGAGGAGGACCAAAGAGGTCACTGTTATTCTGCAAAAACGAGTCATTTCTCAAGAGCGTGGAGAATACTTTCTCAGTTTTTTTTTAAAAATGAAATGCACAATTCTTCTACACAAAAAGGTAGTGTAGGGTAGAGCACTTGGGATAAGACAGAATCTTGGCTTCCACATTTGTTGTGTTCTGATGGTTTTACCTTCCACATGGATTACAATGTATCTGAGCCAATGTAACCTTGCCTATAGCAACAATGTAACCTTCAGCTGTATCATATAAACCCTGTAATAGGACGCGAGCTAATGACCACCAGCTGGCAGCAGCGAGCGTCCAAGCTCTCTTGGTCCGAACTCATCAAAGGCAACAGCGCGGGAAGTTTTCCCGCCACCACCTACACCTGGACAAGAAGGGCGTGACCCGCAATGACGTCACGCAGACAGTAGCCAATGGGCTACCATGGCACCACGTTCAAATGTATTACTACTGTATATAAAGAGCCATCGATCCGCCATTACCTCATGTTCCCTCTGTCCACGATGCAATAAACCTGAGTTAACCCAGCCCGAGGCTGTGTCCTGTGTCTTGGTTTGCATACACCAAATTGGCGACGAAGGTGGGATTATGGATCCCCACGGAACAGCCAGGGCACAGAGCGGGTTCAACATCACCAAACCGCAAGACTGGGAGCTGCTTGAGATGGACTTCCAGGCGGCACTGGTGGAACTCAAAGTCAAAGGAGACGACGAGGAGAGGAAGAGGGCCATCCTCACCAGAATGCTTGGGATGGAAACCAAGCGGACGCTGGTGGGCATCATCGCTCCGAAGAAGGTGAGCGAATTTAAGGCGGACGACATCATGAAGCTGCTGCGAGAGCGCTTCCGTCCCTCGAGGGCAATGTTTCCCGCTCGGAGCGCGTTTTGGAGGCGAGTCCAAGCGCCGGACGAGTCGGTTGAGGCATTCGTGGCCGCCATGAGGGTAGCCGCCGCCCCCTGTAAATGGGGCGACATCCTAGAGATGGCCCTCAGGGACGGAGTGCTGTGTGGCCTGAAAGACAAGGAGGTGCAGCGCAGCTTGATGAACAAGGAGCCGCCACCCACGTTGGCAGAGGTCGTAGAGGCCGCGGAAGCCGCAGAGTCCACGAATGCTGGAGTGGACGAGATGCACCAGTGGCGTGAGTGGCGTCCTAGAGCCGGCAAGGCGGAAAATTCGGTGCACGGGAAGTCCGGACAGTCGGTGCACGCAACTCGACGGGCCTCAAAGTCGTCTACGGAAGGCAGCGACGGCGAGGAGGTCCAGAAGGTCCGAAAGGGTGGTCGACGCTGCAAGGGTTGCGGAGCGGCCCATGAGCGCGCGAGATGCCCGTTCAGGAAGGCCGAGTGTTACACCTGCGGCCGTCGGGGGCACATCGCCAAGGCATGCAGAAAACGGAAGGAGGGCCGGAGGCAGTCACAAGACCGTTCGGCCAGGCCGGACCGTCCAGCGAGGCCCAAAGATGGCGCCCAGACCACGAGGAAGCGGGATGGCGTGGTCCGCGTCTCGGACGACAGCGAGGACGACGCCCCAGTGTTCAGCGTGTCCGCGGGACAGTCCCATTACTTCGTTGAGGTATTAGTACAAGGGGCCCCTATTAGGATGGAAATTGACTCGGGGTCCTCCTATTCTATCATTCCCCAGAAAGAATTCTTGAAAATCGACCCCCACGTGCGGCCCAAACTTAAAACGTTGAGGTCCACGCTACGAGACGTACAGGGAAACAGCATTCCGGTGTTGGGGGTCGGGAAATTTCGGGTAAATTTTAAGAGACATTCTGCGGAACTGCCCCTAGTTGTCCTTAAGGGGGGAAGTTGTAGCCTCCTAGGGACACAGTGGTTTCGGCCCTTAGGTTTGTTCATAGGGGGAGTGCATACAGTGGGGGTGGACCCCATACAAGCGGTTTGCGATGCGCATCCCGCCGTTTTTAAGAAAGGACTCGGAAAGTTCAAGGGACCCCCTGTAGCCTTCGACCTAGACCCGGAGGTCCGCCCGATAAGACTCAAACCGCGCAGGGTGCCGTTCGCACTCAAGGACAAGATAGAGGCGGAACTGGACAAACTGGTGGGCCAGGGGGATTCTTATTCCTGTTGATTCCGCGGAGTGGGAAACTCCAATTGTAACGGCTCTAAAGGCTAACGGGGAGGTGCGCATTTGCGCGGATTATAAGTGTACAATTAACAAGGCGATCCGCCCTAATGCATACCCGGTGCCGGTGATCAGCCACCTTTTGGCCAGGCTGAATGGGGGAAAGTGTTTCGCTAAACTCGATTTGGCACAAGCCTATCAGCAACTTCCTGTGACCCCCGCCACGGCCGCGGCACAAACGATAGTTACACATAAAGGGGCGTTCCAGGTGTCGCGTTTGCAGTTCGGCGTGAACTCGGCACCCGGCCTTTTTCAGTCGCTTGTGGAACGCCTCCTGAAGGGACTGGAGGGGGTGTTGCCTTATTTTGATGACGTGTTGATAACAGGGGGGAGTGAGGCTGAACTGGCAAAGAGATTGGACAAAGTACTAACCGTGTTCGAGAAAGCGGGACTGAGACTGAGGAAGGACAAATGTGTTTTTTTCGAAACTGAGGTCGAGTTTTTAGGGTTCCGGATCACACCCGAGGGGATTAAGCCGTCTAAATCCAAAGTAGCAGCCATAAAAAAGGCCCCTCGCCCCACATCCAAAACCGAGCTACAGTCTTTCCTGGGGCTCCTCAATTTTTACCATACATTCCTCCCGCGGAAGGCGTCCGTGGCCGAACCGCTCCATCGGTTACTTAAAAAGGAGGAGACATGGATATGGGGTGACGAGCACGAGAGGGCGTTCAAAGAGTTAAAGCAACTCCTAACATCTGAGGCAATCCTGACGCACTTCGACCCCAAACGGCCAGTGGTCCTAGTCTGTGATGCATCCCCGGTGGGGGTGGGGGCGGTGCTTTGCCACGTGTTGGATGACGGAAGGGAGGCCCCGGTTGCGTTTTATTCAAGGTCCCTGTCCCAAGCGGAGCGCAATTACGCACAAACCGACAGGGAGGCGTTAGCAATAGTAGCGGGAACCAAAAAATTTCACGATTTTTTGTATGGCCGCCCATTCAAAATCGTGACCGATCACAAGCCACTGTTAGGGATTTTCACGGCAAGCAAGCCCACGCCGCAGATCCTGTCCCCGAGAATGCTGCGATGGGCTATTTTTCTCAACGCATACCAACATGAGTTGGAGTACCGGCCCGGAAAGGAGATCAGCCATGCTGATGCACTTTCGAGATCCCCTTTGCCCTTGTCGGACGACCAAAAGGCGAGAGTAGAAAGAGACCGCCAGGTGTTGCTAATTGAGGTCTTAGACGCACCCCCAATAGTACCAGCCGACATTGCTAGGGCGACAGGCAAGGACAGAACGCTGGAGAAAGTTAGTTCATGGGTACAGAAGGGGTGGCTGGCATCGTCCCCGAGTACAGAATTCGACCCATTTTTTCGGAAAAAGCTAGAGTTGTCCCTAGAGAGGGGGTGCCTTTTGTGGGGCCAACGGGTGGTGGTCCCTACGCCCCTGCGGCCGAGGGTGCTCGAACTGCTGCACGTCAGCCACCCGGGCATAGTTCGTTCAAAGGCGCTGGCCCGGAGTTACTTCTGGTGGCCACAGCTGGACGCGGACATTGAGCACATGGTCGGCACTTGTGAGGCATGCCAGGGATCCCGACCAGAGGCGGCCCGTCTTCCGCATAGGGAATGGGACACAGCAAGGGGGCCATTGTCCAGGGTGCACGTAGATTTCGCTGGCCCATTCCGAGGAACCATGTTTCTCCTGGTGGTGGATGCGTTCTCCAAGTGGCTGGAGGTTATCCCAGTAAAGAGCACGTCCTCCGCCACGACAATTAGCCAGCTAAGGAGAGTCTTTTCCACGTTCGGTTTACCCGACACTTTAGTCAGCGATAACGCTAGTTGTTTCACCTCCGCTGAGTTCGGGGCATTCATGGAGGCAAACGCCATTCGGCACGTCACATCCGCACCGTTTCACCCGGCCACGAATGGCCAAGTGGAACGGCTGGTGCGTACAACAAAGGAGGCGCTGCGGCGCATGGGCCCGGGGGACCTGAATCACCAAGTATGCCAGTTCCTCTTAGCGTATAGGGTAACCCCCTTAGCGTCAGGCTACTCGCCGGCAGAGCTCTTGATGCGGCGAAAACTGACCACGATCCTGTCCAGGCTAGACCCGACGAGAGTCGAGGATAAAGGGAAAAACATAGGGTTGGCAGTCTCGAAAGGTTTCGCCGCCGGTGACCCTGTTCACTGCAGGAACTATTCCAGCGTAGGGCCAGCCTGGGTACCAGGGACGGTTGTAGAACAGACGGGGCCAGTGTCGTACCGGGTCGAGACTAACACCGGCCTCCTCTGGAGGAGGCACGCAGACCAACTGAGGCACCGAGTGAGTGGGCCAGTCAGTGGGGCTCAGCAACAGGATTCAGCGTTAGGGTTCTCCCCCACCCGCTTAACCCAAGGGGGAGACAGCAGCGGACAACAGTCCCAAGCAAGGGGGGAAGGCAGAAGCAGCGGCCCCGACTCATACCCTTCTGATACACCAGTCCTATCAGAGGCCGGGGAAGGGGGGGAGGAGTTCGCGACCGCTGCCCCCGATTGTAATTTTGATTTTGATTTTGTGAGCCGGGGGGGTTTTCAGGAGTGTTCCCCCACCCATCCAAGCGAGAAGAGGGGTTTTTCGTTAGCCCCCAGTGCCCCCGGTTCCTCCCTAAGAAAGAGCACACCTCCCAACAACGCCGCGGAGCCGCGGCAAGTCACTAACGAGTCTCCCTCTCCAATTACAGGACAGGAAACCAGGGGACAAAGAGAAGGTAGCAAACCCGGGGAGAGGCAGCCCGCATCGAGACCCCAGCGTGTTCGAAATAAGCCATCTTGGCTGAGAGACTTTGTCCCCTGGGGGGGGAGTGTGTTTAAGTGTGGGCTCGAGACTTTGTCTCGTCCTAGGGGGGAGGGGTGTTGTGTTCTGATGGTTTTACCTTCCACATGGATTACAATGTATCTGAGCCAATGTAACCTTGCCTATAGCAACAATGTAACCTTCAGCTGTATCATATAAACCCTGTAATAGGACGCGAGCTAATGACCACCAGCTGGCAGCAGCGAGCGTCCAAGCTCTCTTGGTCCGAACTCATCAAAGGCAACAGCGCGGGAAGTTTTCCCGCCACCACCTACACCTGGACAAGAAGGGCGTGACCCGCAATGACGTCACGCAGACAGTAGCCAATGGGCTACCATGGCACCACGTTCAAATGTATTACTACTGTATATAAAGAGCCATCGATCCGCCATTACCTCATGTTCCCTCTGTCCACGATGCAATAAACCTGAGTTAACCCAGCCCGAGGCTGTGTCCTGTGTCTTGGTTTGCATACACCAAAACATTATAGTTCCTTGTTAAGAAACTGTGAAGGAAAACTTTGTAGGCTTCTTGGCTCATCTTGCTCCCCCTCTAGATCCTGAGCTGATTAAGGGAAGGGTGTTTTTTAAAGAGCTGTTCTTTTTCTTCCGTGTCTAGGCCAGACAGGAAACTGCCCAAATGAGGCCACTGTTTGGTGAATTCATTCCGTACTTCCTTCCGCCTGACCTAGCGTGAGAAACACCAGCCATTTCCTGGGGAATGCCTGGTTGTGGTACAAAAATACAATCTTCAAGGAAGCTATTTCTGTGTATCCCTTTAAGAGCCCTGAAAACATACATTCTCAGAATGCAGAAATGCTCCTTTTAAAAATATATTTTACCCTCATTTTAACTTCTGTCAGTTGATATATTTCAACTTCTGCTATTTTTGTTGTGGGATAGAGACATGTGCTCAATCCGTCATGCAGTACCCGAGTGTTGTGTACTGAATGTAGTGTGTTGAATGTATTTGTAACCACACGAATGGGTACAGGTAACACTGTAACCTTCTGTATGAGGACGCGAGCTAGTGGCCACCGGGGGCAATAGCGAGCGCCCAGCTCACATGGTTCACATTACTCAAATGCCTTCAGCCGCGCGGGAAAGATTCCCGCGCTCACCTCACCTGGACAAGAAAGGCGTGACTAAGGATGACGTCACTTGGACAGCAGCCAATGCCTGTCGAAGAGCCAGATTCAATTAGATAGCCACCGTATAAAAAGAGCTGTTTGTCCGCCATTACCACATGTTCGTGCTGTACTCCATGCAATAAAGATGTGTTAGGCTAGCTTACAGCCGTTTCCATTGTCTTGATTCCCAAACACTAAACCGAGTCTCGAACTGCCGACTTGCCAGCCTTCCAGATAACAAGGCGAGCTTCTTAAACATGGAGCCACCACAGCCCCTTTGCACTGTACTGAGGTATTATGTTTCTTTGCTGAAGAGGAAATGGCAGGAAAAGGAAAAGAAGAAATGCTGATGGGGTTGAGTTAATTTTTACTGAGTGTACCTTCAGTTATAATAATAATAATTTTGTGTCAGAGATTACTCTAGGTTGAAAGGATTTTTGCTGGAGAAACTCCACTCATAGGATGCCTGAATGAGGCTCCATTCATGTCCCCAAGTGCAGCCCTCAGGTATTGAAACCCAACCTTCCAGTCTCCAAGCTCAGCATCTTAACCACTAAGCCACCAGGGGAGCTACGCACCTTCAGTTTATGAATTCTTTTAATCTTCCAAACTCTAACCCAGCAAGATGAGAGATTCTTTTGGGCACTTTAACAATGATGGTGTTGTGTCCTAATAGTGTAACCTTCTACATGTGATATCAATGTATCTGAACCAATGTAACCTTGTCGATGAGTAACAATGTAACCTTCAGCTGTATCATATAAACCCTGTAATAGGACGCGAGCTGATGACCACCAGCTGGCAGCAGCGAGCGTCCAAGCTCTCTTGGTTCAAACCCATCAAAGACCGCAGCGCGGGAAGCTTCCCGCCGCTACCTACACCTGGACAAGAAGGGCGTGACCAGCCATGACGTCACGCGGACCAGTAGCCAACGGGCTACCGTGGAGCCACATTCAAATATGTTCCTACCATATATATAGAGCTGTTCGTCCGCCATTACCTCATGTTCCCTCTGTCCACCATGCAATAAACCTGAGTTGACCCAGCCTTTGGCTGTGCCTTGTGTCTTGACTCTCATACACTAAATTGGCGACGAAGGTGGGATGATGGATCCCCACGGAGCCAGGACACAGAGCGGGTTCAACATCACCAAACCGCAAGACTGGGAGCTTTTTGAGATGGACTTCCAGGCGGCACTGGTGGAGCTCAAAGTCAAAGAAGACGACGAGGAAAGGAAGAGGGCCATCCTCACCCGCATGCTTGGGATGGAAACCAAGCGGACGCTGGTGGGCATCCTTGCACCGAAGAAGATGAGCGATTTCAAAGCCGGTGACATCATGAAAATGCTGCGTGAACGTTTCCGGCCCTCGAGGGCAATGTTTCCCGCTCGGAGTGCGTTTTGGAGGCGAGTTCAAGCGCCGGACGAGTCGGTAGAAGCCTTCGTAACGGCTATGAGGGTAGCCGCCGCCCCCTGCAAATGGGACCACATCCTAGATATGGCCCTCAGGGACGGAGTGCTGTGTGGCCTGAAGGACAAGGAAGTACAGCGCAGCTTGATGAACAAGGAGCCACCACCCACACTGGAAGAGGTTGTAGAGGCCGCGGAAGCCGCGGAATCCACGAATGCTGGAGTAGACGAGATGCACAAGTGGCGTGAGTGGCGTCCGAGGGCCGGCAAAGCGGAAAACTCATCGCACGGGAAGTCCGGTCAGTCGGTGCATGCAACCCGACCGACCTCGAAATCGTCTTCAGAAAGCAGCGATGGCGAGGAGGTCCAGAAGGTCCGGAGAGGCGGGCGCCGCTGCGATGGTTGCGGAGCGGCCCATGAGCGCGTGAAGTGCCCATTCAGGAAAGCCGAGTGTTTCAACTGTGGACGTCGGGGGCACATCGCCAAGGCGTGCAGGAAATGGAAAGAGGGCCGGAGACAGTCGCAAGACCGCTCAGCCAGACCGGACCGTCCAGCGAGGTCCAAAGATGGCGCCCGGGCCACGAGGAAGCAGGACGGCGTGGGCCGCATCTCGGACGACAGCGAGGGCAACGCTCCTGTGTTCAACGTGTCTGCGGGACAGCCCCATTACTTTGTTGAGGTACTAGTACAAGGGACCCCTATTAGGATGGAAGTTGACTCGGGGTCCTCCTATTCTATAATCCCCCAGAGAGAGTTCTTGAAAATCGACCCCCACGTGCGGCCCAAACTTAAAGCGTTGAGGGCCACACTACGGGACGTTCAGGGGAACAGCATTCCAGTGTTGGGGGTCGGAACGTTCCGGGTTCGCTTTAAGAGACATTCTGCGGAACTTCCCCTAGTGGTGCTAAAAGGGGGGAGTTGTAGCCTCCTCGGAACACAGTGGTTTCAGCCCTTAGGCCTGTTCATAGGGGGGGTGCATGCAGTAGGCGAGGACCCAATACAAGCAGTGTGTGACGCACACCCCGCCGTTTTTAAAAGTGGACTGGGAAAGTTCAAGGGACCCCCTGTAGCCTTCGACTTAGACCCGGAGGTCCGCCCGATAAGACTTAAACCGCGCAGGGTACCGTTCGCGCTTAAGGACAAAATAGAGGCGGAACTGGACAAACTGGTGGGTCAAGGAATTCTCGTTCCTGTGGATTCCGCGGAGTGGGAGACTCCAATTGTAACAGCACTGAAGGCTAACGGGGAGGTGCGCATTTGCGCTGATTATAAGTGTACCATTAATAAGGCAATCCGCCCTAATGCATACCCGGTGCCAGTGGTCAGCCACCTTCTGGCCAGGCTGAATGGGGGAAAGTGTTTCGCTAAACTCGATTTAGCACAGGCCTACCAGCAACTCCCGGTAACCCCCGCCACAGCGGCGGCACAAACAATAGTCACACATAAGGGGGCGTTCCAGGTGTCGAGGTTACAGTTCGGCGTGAACTCGGCACCTGGCATTTTTCAATCGCTAGTGGAACGCCTCCTGAAGGGGTTGGAGGGGGTGTTGCCATATTTTGATGACGTGTTGATAACGGGGGGGAGTAAGGCCGAGCTGGCCCACAGATTGGATAAGGTCCTGGCCGTGTTCGAGAAAGCGGGGCTGCGACTGAGAAAAGACAAATGTGTATTTTTCGAAACAGAGGTTGAGTTTTTAGGGTTCCGTGTCACGCCCGAGGGAATTAGGCCGTCCAAATCTAAGGTAGCCGCCATCAAGAAAGCCCCTCGCCCCACTTCCAAAACCGAGCTTCAGTCATTTCTGGGGCTTCTCAATTTCTACCATACCTTCCTTCCACGGAAGGCGTCTGTTGCCGAGCCGCTCCATCGGCTACTTAAAAAAGAGGAAAAATGGCTGTGGGGTGACGAGCAAGAAAGAGCGTTCACAGAGTTAAAGCAACTCCTCACATCCGAGGCAATCCTGACTCATTTCGACCCCAAACGGCCCATAGTTTTGGTCTGCGATGCATCCCCGGTGGGGGTGGGGGCGGTGCTTTGCCACGTGTTAGACGACGGAAGGGAGGCCCCGATAGCGTTTTATTCAAGGTCCCTGTCCCAAGCAGAGCGGAATTACGCACAGACCGATAGGGAGGCACTAGCGATAGTAGCGGGAACCAAGAAATTTCACGATTTTCTCTATGGTCGGCCGTTCAAGATCGTTACGGATCACAAGCCCCTGTTAGGAATCTTCACTGCAAATAAGCCCACGCCACAGATCCTGTCCCCGAGGATGCTGCGGTGGGCTATTTTTCTTAACGCATATCAACATGAGTTAGAATACCGGCCAGGGAAGGAAATCAGCCATGCAGACGCGCTCTCACGGTCGCCGTTACCCTTGTCGGACGACCAGAAGGCAGGGGTAAGAAGAGACCGCCAGGTATTGCTAATAGAGGTCTTGGAGTCACCCCCGATAGTACCGGCCGACATTGCCAGGGCGACCGGAAAGGACAGAACACTAGGGAAAGTATGCTCGTGGGTGCAGAAGGGGTGGCCGGCGTCATCCCCAGGCGCGGAATTCGACCCATTTTTCCGAAAGCGAGTAGAATTGTCCTTAGAGAGGGGGTGCCTTTTGTGGGGCCAACGGGTGGTGGTTCCTACGTCCCTGCGGCCGAAGGTGCTAAAGCTGTTGCACGTCAGCCACCCGGGAATCGTCCGTTCCAAGGCGTTGGCCCGGAGTTACTTCTGGTGGCCCCAGCTGGACGCCGACATAGAGCAGATGGTTGGCACTTGTGAGGCATGTCAATGCTCTCGACCGGAGGAGGCCCGCCTACCGCATAGGGAATGGGACGCAGCAAGGGGACCGTGGTCCAGGGTGCACGTAGATTTTGCTGGCCCATTCCGGGGAACCATGTTTCTCCTGGTGGTGGATGCATACTCAAAGTGGCTGGAGGTCATTCCGGTAAAGAGCACATCCTCCG
Organism: Bradypodion pumilum; assembly: GCA_035047305.1. Classification (NCBI taxonomy): domain Eukaryota; kingdom Metazoa; phylum Chordata; class Lepidosauria; order Squamata; family Chamaeleonidae; genus Bradypodion; species Bradypodion pumilum. Next base: position 171,520,942 of record JAWDJD010000001.1, on the reverse strand, counting down.
CCACTACCATTCGCCAGCTAAGGAGGGTCTTTTCCACGTTCGGCTTACCCGACACTTTGGTCAGCGATAACGCCAGTTGTTTCACGTCCGCTGAGTTCGCAGCATTCATGGAGGCAAATGCAATTCGGCATGTCACATCCGCGCCGTTTCACCCGGCCACGAATGGCCAAGTGGAACGGTTGGTGCGCACCACAAAAGATGCGCTGCGGCGCATGGGCTCGGGAGATCTAAATCACCAAGTTTGTCAATTTCTGTTAGCGTATAGAGTGACCCCCTTAGCGTCGGGATACTCGCCGGCTGAGCTGCTGATGCGGAGGAAACTGACCACGCTTTTGTCCAGGCTAGACCCGTCGAGGGTCGAGGACAAAGGGAAGAACATAGGGTTAGCGGTCTCGAAAGGTTTCGGCGTAGGCGATCCTGTACACTGCAGGAACTATGCCAACGCAGGCCCAGCCTGGGTGCCAGGGACGATAATAGAACAGACGGGGCCAGTGTCCTATCGGGTGGAAACTAGCACCGGCCTCCTCTGGAGGAGGCACGCTGACCAACTGAGGCACCGAGTGAGCGAGGGGCCGACCAGTGGGACACAGCGACAGGATTCAGCGATAGGGTTCTCCCCCACCCGTTTAGCCCAAGGGGGAGACAGGGGGGAAAGCAGCGAGCCCGACTCATATCCTTTTGATACCCCAGTTCTATCCGAGCCCGGGGGGAGGGAAAAGGAGTGTGCGGCCGCCGCTGCCGCTTCCCCCGAATCCGATTTTGATTTTGATTTTGCTAGCCGGGGGGGTTTTTCGGAGTGTTCCCCCACCCATCCAAGCGAGAAGAGGGGTTTTTCGTTAGCCCCCAGTGCCCCCGGTTCTTCCCAAACAAAGCACACACCTTCCAACAAAGCCGCAGAGCCGCGGCAAACCACTAACAAGTCATCCTCTCCGATTGCAGGGCAGGAAGCCAGGGAGCAAGGAGGAGGGAGCGAAGCCGGGGCAGGGCAGCCGGCGCCGAGACCCCAGCGTGTTCGAAATAAGCCATCTTGGCTGAGAGACTTCGTCTCATCCTAGGGGGGAGGAGTGTTGTGTCCTAATAGTGTAACCTTCTACATGTGATATCAATGTATCTGAACCAATGTAACCTTGTCGATGAGTAACAATGTAACCTTCAGCTGTATCATATAAACCCTGTAATAGGACGCGAGCTGATGACCACCAGCTGGCAGCAGCGAGCGTCCAAGCTCTCTTGGTTCAAACCCATCAAAGACCGCAGCGCGGGAAGCTTCCCGCCGCTACCTACACCTGGACAAGAAGGGTGTGACCAGCCATGACGTCACGCGGACCAGTAGCCAACGGGCTACCGTGGAGCCACATTCAAATATGTTCCTACCATATATATAGAGCTGTTCGTCCGCCATTACCTCATGTTCCCTCTGTCCACCATGCAATAAACCTGAGTTGACCCAGCCTTTGGCTGTGCCTTGTGTCTTGACTCTCATACACTAAAGATGGTACTAATTTCATTTGGCTTAAATTTTCATGAAATGCAGCCCATTTCATTAGATGCGTCTCAAAACGTGGGCTACAACCCAATGAAGGCTTGTGCCAAACAAAACTTCTTTCCTTTTAAAATGCATCAAGACTCTTTGATGTTTGGCAGCAACCAACATGGCTTCCCCTCTGGAAATTTATATTACAAATACTAAGCAGAACAGGGGGTCTTTTTTATGGGTAAAGAGAGAGACCCACTGATTTGCCGTACTGCAGTCTTCTTCTTTCATGTGTTCCAATCAAACCCTGGACTGGCAAAATAAAGCAGCTTTCTTGGCTTTGTTGTTGGCCAAACATAAGTCCTCATCAGTGCATGTTTCTGGCATTAATCAGCAGACCAGTAAATGAGCTGGATCTGGATCTCTCCACATTCACACCACATGTTGTTGTTTGCCAGCAGCCCCCACTTGAGCATGTTGGTTTTGCATTTAGGGACTCCAACCCTCAGTCTATTCAGGGTCCTCCAAGTGATTTTGGGGAGGTTGCAGAGCCATAGCCAATGGGGCCGGGGGGCAAAAATTCTCCTGAGCTAACAGCCTGCCCCCACCCCCACCCTGTGGTGCCAATGTTATATACTGTATGTGAGTGTGACATTGTTGCCCCTCCTGGGGAAAAAAATCGTGTCCCCCCCCTCCCCATCTACAATCCTGGCTATGGCCCTGGGAAGTTGAGTTCCTCAGCCATATCCTCCTTTAATGTTGTTCCTTGTCCAGTGAGATCCTCCCTCCATCTTCTAATTTGGTATTACTCTTGCGCATTCTCAAGAATGTTTGCTCTTGCCATAAGGCTCTTGCTTTACTGCAGTAAAATCAGCTGAGGGCTTGTCTACACAGGCCCTCCTGGGATAGAGTAGAGTGGCTTTTTAAAAGCCTCTTGAGGTTGGGGAGAGAAGCAAAATGCTATTCAACCTGACCCCCATGTACGGACAGTATTTTGCTTCTCCAATTGGGTTTTTAGCCTATGCCCAATGCTGACCTGGCTCCAGCAGTCTGATCAGCCTCAGGTGCGTGAGTAAAAGCTGCTTTAAAGCTGATGATGGAACAGCCGTAAAACATCTGTTACACCCACTGCTTGAAATAAATTAGTGGCAAGTGCAAAAGTAAAAACAGCTTTATAAAAAAGCTGCACACTATTTCATCTCATACCCCACATACACATATGCTGGGAATAAGATGAACCACAACAGGGCAATATGTTGAAACCTTTGACAAGTCTCAAAATGGAGCAGGTTGGGGCATATTGGCCCAATCGATGTATACCCACAATCAGACCAACCTGCCCCAAAGAGTGGGCTATATCCCCACTTAGACAACCTCCAACTTCTTTATCTACATTAGAAGTTGCCAACCTAAGGCCCGTGGGCTGGATCTGGCCCACAGGGCCATTTCATGTAGTCTCCCACCCCTCCTAGGGTATTTGAGAAACAAAATGGCTGCCCCTTTGAAGCTGTTGGGACAAAATGGCCACCCCATCATACAGACAGGGCAAAATGGCCATCTGGCTCTCGAAGCTGACTAAGAGAGCATGACCTGGCAGCCGGCTTGAAAAGGTTGGGAACCCCTGATCTATGGGATGGATTAGGATGATTTTGCATTTAGAATATAATAGAGCAGGAGTTCTCAACCTTTTAAAGCCAGGGGCCAAGTCACACTCCCTCAGACAGCTTCATGGGCTGGACGGCCATTTTGCTCTTCCTCCACCATGTGGCACTTCCAGGCATTGTGGAGGCAGTGGGGGGGGGGTGTCACATGAAATGGTGCTGTGGGCCACAGGTTGAGAATCCCTGTAATAGAGCAATTCTCTTGAGTATGACTACCCACTTTGTTAATTATTCTTGCTTTTTTTGTCACAGTATGCGCATCACAAACTTTATTGCACAGCTTTTCTGTACACAATAATTTTATTATACTGTCATCTTGGTTTTACATCTTTAAAATGAAGCAATAAATGCATTACTTTTAGTGAAAAACTACATTGGCATTAACTGGCCTTTTAAAGGACATTTTATTATTATTCCTTTATTGTACTTATGCTTGTTTCCTTTTGTCAAAAAAAATGTTTATGTTGTTAACAATATAAAAGTAAAAAGTTATTAAAAGCCTCCCTTCACACCAGCCCACATTTACAAGGGGGTTACATAATTTATAGGTTCATAGGACACATTTCCAAAACAACCCACTATAAGTTAATGAAATGGCGCACCAGAGTTGAGCAACTGAATATCAAATGCAGCCACAGGGGCTGGTTTCTAAATCACTGCATGCATAACGAAGGTTCAGCAGAGTTCTTCTTACTCCTCTGTGGTAAAATATTGATGAAACATGCATGAGCATCAGCCATGCAGGCAGATGTATCACTATCTCAGGGCCAAAGCACTGCCCATTGCACGCTCTTCACTTCACTCTGGCCAAGCAGCACAAATTTTTGCCGTTCAGAAGTCTTTCAGTGCCCAGGGAAGACAGTGGATGCCAGAGCGATGTTGATGTTTGGAGAGTGCAAGGTTCTTTGTCAACAATCGAATTCAAAACTTTTGAAATGATAGCCGTATTAGTCTGTGTTTCACGAATATCTGAAAGTAAACAAAACAAAAAGTCAAAAATGTTGTGGCACCTTTAAGACTAACTGCTGCTCCGAGGTAGACTGGCCAAGGGAGCTCCACGGCCCACGTTCCCCCTTCCCAGGGAAGCCCCCTTAGCCTGCTCCAGAGCCTCCCCCTCTGTACTGCAGCCAAAACATTGTTAATTAGATCCTGATGAGGCTCAAGATTGACTCAGCCTTCCATCCTTCCAGGTCAGTAAAATGAATACCCAGCATGTTGGGGGCAAAATGTTAATTTCCTTTAAACTGCCCAGAGAGTGCACTAAGTGCTATGGGGCCACATGTAAGTGTAATTGCTATTGCTGTAGTATAGATTCATTCATACAATTTTAGGTATCACAGAAATAAAAACTTGAGTGTGTGCTCCAGCCAAGGTGCTCCCTCCTCCTCCCAGCCCCCATGGCCATGGTGGCGGCGGAGGCTTGGAGGGAAAAGGAGCGCTCAGGAGGAGGCAGCAGCACATCCCTGCCGAGCCCAGCCAGGGCTCCTCCTCCTCCCCGCCCATGGGACCAGGGCAGCGGCGGAGCAAAAGGAGTGCGCCCAGAGTGGAGTGAGAGGAGGAGGTGGGTAGTGTGTGTGTGTGGGGGTGCAGTACAGTGTGTTGCATTGCGATAGGTGGGGCGGGGCGGGGAGATTGGTGGGGTCTGCTTATTTTACTATCAGTTCGTCTGAACCGGTCCAAACCAGCTGGTGCCCACCACTGCTTATAATCAACATGTGTATTGCTTATAACCACATGAATATATTTTCTATATTTACACACACACAGAGAGACAGTATTTTTAAAATCTCCCCTTGTCCGGTTGTAAATTGGATTGGATTATAACGTAAAGAGGCATCATATATAGAAATGTAACTGCTTTTAAGTAACTGCTTTTGCTAATACAGTAATTGGCACTTGTTCTTTGTTCTAATCAAATAGATAGATACCTTTTGCACTGAATGAGGAAAGGACATTGGAATGCAGTAAGAAGATGGGATAGATAAGGAGAAAGGGTTTTTTCTGTGCATCTCGCAGATCTCCAAGGTCAGGGGAAACAGGCATGATCTATTTTTGTCTGTTATTCTTTGTACTAAAGAGGAAGAGGGAGGCAGGGCTGCCACCAGAAATTTCTGGGCCCCATACTGAGCAATCCTATTGACACACACTCACACACACACACTTCTCTGTTATGGCCGGTGGCGGCAGGGCCCACCAGCTCCGGGCCCTATACAGCAGATGGCGGCCCTGGAGGGAGGGAGAAGACTGAAGAAGATATAGGGAAAAGAAACTATAAGAAGAGATTGCTTTCTTTGTCCAGAGCCCTACCAATCTTTTGTTGCACTGTATGCTCGGTTGTTTTTTGCTCAGCTGAATAAAAATGGCTGTACAGTATTTTTTAAATCTCCCCTTGTCCGGTTGTAAATTGGATTGACATCTGGCAAACTTAGGTCAGGAGGATTAGCTTCCGGACCCCAACAATAGTAAGGCCAATGTGTGCACAATATGAGTTATAGAGAGAGAAAGAAAGTGTTGACATGCAGAGTGAAAGCAGTACACCAAGAGAAGGGGGACACAGACTGAGATGCACTGTTGTTGAAACTGGAAGAGACCCCCATGCTACAAGAGGCACCCGTGCTACCAGAAGTTCCAGAACCAGCTGTCAGATGCAGATCACAATCCAATCAAGGTCTACTACCTGTCTACCTTGCAAAGTCAGTGCAGACAAATCAACCAGCTAACTGGGAAGAAGCTTAACATACGCCAACAACAGAGGGTGCTAATTGGAGACAGGCTGCCAAGGATGTGGCAGAAGCATTGCACAACAATGAGACCTAGACACTGACTGAGAACTTGTCTTTTTTAAAAAAAATCTATAAACATAAAAACTTAGAAACATTATAAACTGACAATGCAAATATCAAAATAATAATTTTAAAGAAAAAGTGTCATCCCCTCACTGGGACCAACAGACCAACTTATTTGTTTGAGAACTAGCACCCCAAAGTTTCATGGAGTGTCCCCTAGTTCTAATGATGTGCGATAGGGAACACAGTTTTTTCTTATCTACTTTGTCCACACTGTGCATGCTTTTATAAACTTCAATCAGGTCACCTCTTAGATGCCATCATTCAAGAGTGAAGTGGCCCAACCATAGCAGCTTCAGATGGTAGGAAAGGTGTTCCAGTCCCCTTATAATTTTGGTTGCCCTCCTCTGCACTTTTTCCAGCTCCATAATATCCTTCTGGAGGTATGGTGACCAGAACTGTACACAGTATTCCGAATGGGGCCTTACCATAGATTTATAAAGAGGCAAAATGACACTTGCTGACTTATTTTTTATACCCCTCCTAATGATCCCTAGCATTGAGTTTGCTTTTTTCACTGCTGAGGCACACTGGGTTGACACCTTCATTGAGCTGTCCACCAGGACACCAAGGTCCCTTTCCTGGTTTGTCGCAGAGAGTTCAGACCCCATCAGTTTATAAATGTAATTGGGGTTTTTTGCCCCAACGTGCATCACTCTGCACTTACTAGTGTTGAAGCTCATTTGCCACTGTTTTGCCCACTCCCCCAGTGGGGGAGCTAGCTTAGGACATACCTCTAGTTTTAGTCTGATTCGTCTTCTTTCCTGTTCTGATCAAACCCTGGACTGCCAAAATGAATCCACTTTCTTTGCTTTGTCATTGGACAAACTTAAGTCCTCATCAGTGCATGTTTCTGGCAATAATTGGCATACCAATAAATGAGCCAGATTTTAGTCTGATTATTTCTTTTGGCTCAATGGAGACCATTTGCCAAAATTTTAGCACATGCTCACAACCACACCACATTTGAAGATAGTTACCATTTTCTTGACATCCTCTCCAACATAATTGTGGAGAAATTCTAGCCAGAAGGTGGCTACAGAAAAGGAGATCAGGTCAGAGATTGACCAAGCACTTGTTGAGAATCCAGCTCAACAAGGGTGTAAGCATAAAGTCAGAAGAAACTGAAACAGCAGTCAGAGTTACAGGTGCGCAAGAAAAAGAGCTGCTCCAGCACCGGGGAGCAAGTTTTTATTGAAAAATACACAGGTTCCACAGGATGTATTACGACAGCATACACAGGATGTATACGCAAGCATAGGTGCAGTGGTATTCAGCCAATAATATGACATTCTCTATAGCATAACCATATATGGCATGACCTATATCTCTTACTAGTACATGCGCAGTAGCTTATATCCTGCCAGAATAGGCCCAAAGCCTATTCTCTGTGGCGGTACCCTTACAAAAGCTGTTACCTGTATATTCAGCAGTAGCTACGATCTAACTTCAGCTGTAAAAGGCTAATACCAAAAGCATATATATGAAGATTACATAGAGACGCTTTTCTGCATCAAACCAGAATCTCTGCATAGAGGTAGAATCTCTGCAGAGGCAGGAAGCGCTTGTTGATGCAGGAAGTAGCTAACCTCAGCTCTTGTTGTGGTCAGCGCAGGAAAGGCTAACCACAATTGCCAGCTATATGCCACACATGTTTAAGCTAAAAGTTTCAAGCTAAAATGTTCTAAGCTAAAAGTATAATGAACTCCCACACATAATGCTGGATATTTCTTATTCATTTAATTCCACTGACATTAAATGCCATCTCCAAATCAACTTTTACAATTTTTCCTTTATCCTTTAGATTGGTAAAGATAAAGAAACATTTTTATAAGATGACCGATAGCTTGTCACTGTAGGGTGACTTTATAAAAGTTGCTTAAGGCCAGGTTCTTCACACCCGGACAGCATTTTGCTTCTTTGATGCAGCCCCAGCAGCTCCAGAAGCCCACCCATCAATGTGTCTCATTGTCCCTGATGATGGAAAGGCTTCGCCCATCAGTTGTATAGTAGCTGTCCAGCTTTTACCCTTGAGCCTGCCACTGAATCCCAGCAGCAGTGGGCATGGGGGGTATAAGCTGCATTACTAATAAGCTACGATGTAGCCCTGATCTATTTTATTCCACCCACAGCATGCACATATGCTGGTGATGGTATAAAATACAGTGGGATAGTTTATTTCCTCCCCTGATGGGGATCTCAAAATGAGGCAGGTTGGGGTGGAGTGACCTGATTGCAGTATATACACGATCAGACCAACCCACTCTCAACAGCAGGCTATATACCCATGTAGATAGACTCTAAGCTACTACCAGGGAAGAAAGTAATTGGCTGCAAGTGGATGTTCAAAGAGAAAAGAGGTACTGACAGATGGTTTTGTTTACAAACTGAAGAAAGGTGTTTATAGATTGAAACAACTGCAAGAGCCTAAAACCGTAATGGCAAACCTTGGCATTCCAGCTGTTCTTAGACTTCAATTACTAGAAGCCCAAGTCAGCACTCCTGCTGATCAGGGCTTCTGGAAATTAAAGTTCAAGAGCAGCTGGAGTGCCAAATTTTGCCATCACTGACCTAGAATGAGAAACTAAAGAATATGCCAAATGCTAATTTTTTTCCAATCTTCCTTCATATGGTATGATTTCCTTGTTGCCTTTCTCTGAACTTGTTTCAGTTTATTAGCATTTTTCTTAAAGTGTGATGTCCAAAACTTGACACAGTAGTCTAGATGAGTCCTAACTACTGCTGAATAGAGACAGACTCATAGCTCATGAGTTTTGCAGATTATACTTCTACTAATGCAGCCTAAAACAGTATTGGCCTTTTTAGTGGTCACAACGCACTGCTGCCTCATATCCAGTTTGTGAATATGAGTAAACAATTCCAAGCTTCTTCTTGCTCATTGTGTTACTGAGCCAAGTACCTCCCATCTTGTAACTGCATTTGTGGTTTTTTCACTAAATGTGAAAATGTGCACTTATCCCTATTACATTACATTCTATTATTTCTAACCCAATGCTCCAATATTAAGATATTTTTGAATTTGGTTCCTATCTTCCAAGATAGGAACCATCCAATTTGGTGTCATCTGCAAATCTGATAAGTCTTCCTGCACTCTCTCATCCAAGTCCTTGATCAAAATGTTGAAAAGCACCAGGTCCAGGACCAAGCCTTGTGGTGCCCCACTTGTCATTCCCTCCCAGTTTGAGAAGGAACCATTGATAAGCACTCTCTGAGTATGATTCTGTAATCAACTGTATATCCATCTGATGTGTGTGCTATCCAGGCCATACCAAGTTAAACTTCCTAATCAGAATATCATGGGCCACTTTGTCAAAGGCTTTGCTGAAGTCAAGGTATATTACATGTACAGCATTCTTACCATCTACCAAGAAATTACTCAATTAAAAATGAGATAAAATTAGTCTGGCAGGATTAATTCAGAACAAATTAGTTATTACTGCATTGTTTTGAAGGTAATTGCCACCTGCTTCAGAATTTTCCCTGGGACTGATGTCAGGGTGACTTGTCTGCAATTCCCTGATTCCTCCTTTTTGTCGTTGGCAAGAAGTGGGATCTACCAGGGTACATCACCACTGCATTCCCCTCCCTCCAAATCTGGTTGAGAGGTATGTAACAGCTAGTAGGATGCTAATCCTGTCCACATTATCCCTAAGGGGAATCTCCAAAATGGAGACATGGGCAAACAGGGCTATTACTCCATTCTGGATCCATACCTAGATCAAAAATTTGCACCACCCATAGTTGTAACAACAAAGAATATATTAGAACCTCCACATAGTTGCAACACCAGAGAAACACTTCTAGGTCTCAGCCAGTTAATCGACTGTCCATCCCCACTCAGTTCTATCTAACCTGCACCCTGGACCATGAAAGAGTGGTAAGTGAAGCTTAAAAGTAGATCAGCTACCATTGGGCACCAAGAAGTATTTTTATGCTTCCAAAGCAGACAAGAGAGCGAATAATTCTTCTTTGTCTATGTCAGAACTCCTGCCTTCCTCACCTATTAAGCTCACTTGTGATTGGTTTGCTGAGCCTGGAAACAGTCATAGGGATTTTCATCCACCTTGCACACCCTGGAACTCCACTCAATCACAATGCTAATGTCCTTTCCCCAGAAATAATGTTATAGGTAATAATGTTATTTGTAATATATTACTTCCAGGTTTTGGATTTCATTCCTTGTGCTTATATCCATGGATATCTGTTCCCTTCCTGATCAATGAGTTATACCATTAACTGTGTTGAAAGATGTACAGAAATTCAATTCAAGAGATAAAGGGATGCTGTCCCATTCTCTCCCTTGTCCCCCCCCCCCTTCCTCCCAGATCTGGTTCATTCTGCCAGCAATTCTATCAGTTCTGCACTGTGCTTTACTTGGGTAATTCCTAAATTAAATCAAGGAACTGGAGCATGTGTGGTTTGCTTCAACTTTTGATTTCTTGAAATCATTTTCAGGTTTCTGCCCTCTGTACTACCAATGGCCACACATGTATTGTGAACACATACTCCAAAAAAAGCAATGTTGATGCGATCATCCACATAATTGCACCAAGATTCTTTTCATCATGGTTTACTGATGCAAAGATCTGTCTGTATACATTCGTAAACTATCAAACAAAATAATCTTTGTTAAATATACAGTCACACCAATACGTAGGAGGGTTGCAGTGCAATACTAATGTGCCCAAGTCCACACAACCACCAGTAAATTATGAGACATGGATTTTAAATATAAAAATATTTATTTACCTATTTACTTATTTATTTATTTGACATATATCCCACCCAGCTAATACAAACACCAATCTGGACGGCTCACAGACATTACAAAATCACCAAAAAAAGACAAATAACCTCAAATAACCATACATAAATAAAATCATATAAACAAAATCTAAAAATATAATACTTAACAAGATGGCATTCCAATAAATCATCAAACCCTACCAATAATATATATTTTACTTCCCCTTATTCACAACTGATCATAGTAAAATACTGTATTTTCTGGCGTATAAGACTACTTTTTAACCCCGAAAAATCTGTGCCAAAGTCGGGGGTCGTCTTATAGGACAGGTACTTAACTGCAGCTTGTTTCCCCTTGCTTCATATGTCCGGCGCATATGGTGGGGGGTGCCGCGGCCGAGTCCCTGCTCTGTGCGGGGAGTATGAAGCAAGGGGAAGCAAGCTGCACACATCTTCCTGTACCTCGAGGAGGAGAACGTGAGCGTGGATTGGCTCTCCACCAGAACCTGCCCATTCGACTCGGAGGGCTGCGCGTCTTTGGGTTGAGTGTGGGTTAATTTTTATTTGGTGTGCATTGGAAGAGGGTAGTCTTATACGGCAAGTATATTCCAAACTCTATATTTTAACTGGAAAAGTTGGGGGTCGTCTTATACGCCCAGTCATCTTATATGCCGGAAAATACGGTAGCTTTTTATTATATTCTATTACTATACAAAAAGGGACTGCAGTGGCTTAGTGATTAAGACACGGAACTTGACAACTGGAAGGTCAGCAGTTTGAGACTGGAGTGCTGCATGACAGAGTGAGCTCCCGTCATCTTTCCCAGCTCCTGACAACCTAGCAGTTCAAAAGGAAGAAACTGCAAGTAGATAAAGAAGTACCACTTTGGTGAAAAAGGTAGCAGCATTCCATGCACTCTGCCTAGTCATCCCTGCCACATGACCACGGGAATGTCTGCAGATGCAGGCAGTGCTGGCTCTTTGGCTATAAACAGAGATGAGCACCAAACCTTAGAGTCAGATACGACCTTTACCTATTACTACAAAGTGTATATTGTTAGTGTAGAAGAGGTAACGTGAAATATCAGAAATCTACAGTGACCTGTTTTGGATAAAAAAATCTGCTATTAGAAAATGGAACTACAGAGACTTTCTAATTTGCCAATTACTTTTCATTGTCAAGACCAGGGGTTCCCAACCCCCAGCCCATGGGCCTACTCTGGCCCATGCATCTCACCAATCCAGCCCACAGTGGCCACACAGGCACCTCTTGGACCACCCCCACCACTGGAGGTCACGATATGACATTTACTGCAGGAGTGGCAGTAGTAATCACACCATTTTTCTGCATTCTTGCACAGCCTCTGCCACTTCCTAGGGCACAGGAGGCTTTTCAGAGCATGTTCCCTCCAGTTTGTGAATTTTCCGCCGCTTCTCCGCTGTGCTTTGGCAGCTAGAACCTGGTGGTTGGAAACTTCTGGTGCTGGGCAGAGCTTACATCAGTGCCTTGGATCTCAGCACAGAACCAGATAGTTGCAAACTGCTGCAGTTTGGCTGACGAAGCACAGCAGAGAAGCGACGAAAAAACCCAAACCAGAGTGAACATGCTCCGAAATGCCTCCCACTGCCCTGGGAAGTGGCAGAGGCTGTGCAAGAACCCAGAAAAATAGCATGATTGCTGGCACCACCAATGACAACTATGACATGACACAGCCATGCCTCCAGCCCCCACAGGTGAGCGTGGTAGTGGAAACTGGCCCCTGGCAGAAAAAAGTTGGGAACTCCTGGTCAAGACCATGCAATTTTGAACTGCAAAATACAAAGAGAAATTTGGATAAGGATAATTTTGGAAGAATCCATAGTTTAGATCAGGGGTTCCCAAACTTTTTATGCTGTGGCCCTGACCACACACCTCAGACAGCTGAGCGGGCCTGACCATGCTCCCGGAAGCTGAAGCAGACACATTTACCACAGCTGTAAATGTGCCCACTTCTGCATTTATGACAGGCAAGGACATGTTTATGCTTGCATGGGCATGTTTTACAGCTGACATGAAAGTGTCCACTTCCACTGCCAGGTGCAGCAGTGGATCACATGAAATGGTGCCACTGGCCAGATCCAGCCCGCAGGCCATAGGCTGGGAGCATCTGGTTTAGATTTTCTAACCTTCTGTTCTCTTTGCTTGAGTGATGATAAGAGTAGATAAATATCAAAATATAACTAATAAATGCTCTGAATTTTAAAATTCATGTCACAGACAAATAGGGCAGCCTAGCATTTTTCTTGGATGTAACAGTTTTGTTTGTGCAGAAATAATCTATCATAGTCTATCTTTATGTGATCCTTCCCCCACCTGCAGTGATACAGCTCCAAAACAGATTTACCAGCTCATGTTCATGGGAATTAGGTCTCTGTGTGAACACCTATACAAATAAAGTGAAGAAAAACATCTTGTTAGACCTTTTAGCAGCAAGGCCATGTTTTGACTTCTCACTATGTGTTTACAATATGAACATGCCCTTCAAATATTACAATAAACACGTTGAAACACACAGACAAAGAAAATACATGGACCTCGGATAACGTTTGCATCAGATAACTCTAAAACCGCATAACGTTAAGCAATCTGGAAAAAATTAATCGCATAACGTTAAAATCCTATGGGATGCATCGGATAATGTTCGCTAAAGCCTGTGCCAGTTACAAAGTATATCTATGGAGTTTTAACATTATCCGATGCATCCCATAGGATTTTAATGTTATCCGATGCATGCATAATGTTAAAAATCAGATAACGCTAAGACTTGTGGAACCAAGTTTTAGCGTTATCCGAGGTTTTACTTTATTTTGACTATATTGTTAGCTCCTTAAAGAAACAGCTGTTAAGGCTGATTATTCCACTGAGTGTGTTCTCAACAGTAGCTGAAAGAAAAGTGATACATTGGGAATTTGAGCAACATAGTCTCCTTTGTGAGAAGTGGGCCTCAATTCACAGATCCCCTCACAACCAATCTGTCAGAGTAATAGTGTGTGTGTGGGATTTGGTACTAACCAATTTTGTGAAGTCTGACATAGTCCACCAACATTTGTAGGTCCAACTGTGAGTTTGAACAAGCTGTGGACAAAGCACTCTTACACTGATGGGTCCTCTTATGCAGTAATAGTAACAGCAACAGACGGCGTTCTGCCATGAGGCTGACTCTCCCCGCCCCCTTCCACCTGGCGTGGAGGATAAAGGGGGCTCTCGAGGCCAGGTGAGCCCCGAAGATGCTGTTCCATTACAAGGCTGTCTCTCCCCGCCCCCTTCCACCTGGCAGGGAGGATAAAGGGGGCTCCTGAAGCAAGGTGAGCCCTGAAGACGCCGTCCCGCCACCGCCGTGAGGCTGTCTCTCCCTGCCCCCTTCCACCTGGCGGGGAGTTTAAAGGGGGCTCCTGAAGCCAGGTGAGCCCCGAAGATGCTGTTCTTCCATTGCTGCAAGGCTGTCTCTCCCCGCCCCCTACCACCTGGTGGGGAGTTTAAAGGGGGCTCCCGAGGCCAGGTGAGCCCTGAAGATGCCGCTACCACCGCGATTGCTCCCTGCCTCACCCCTGCCACACCATCAGTCCTGGGGAGTCGAGGCAGGTAGAAGCCGCCGAAGTCCACCTTCGCAGGTGCCTGAGACTCCCCCCCTCCTCCATGCCATTGGTAAGAATTTTGGACTTGGACCTTGGTGGCAGGGGTCCATTGCTCCTGTTACCCTTCATCTTCAGTTTTTTGGGGTGTGCTGGGTGTCATCTGTGTTTTTTCTGTAAGTGGGGCAATTATTGTCTATTATATATCATTGTTACCATATTGCATTGTATTTTATTGTTCTTCTTGTATTATTCGATTTGTGATTTTGTAATGCTTTTGGATACTATGTATTTTTTGCTCTTATACTTTGTATCTGTATTGTATTTATTGATTGTAATAGTATTTATATTGAACTGTTGTAGCCGCTCTGAGTCAGCCTTGGCTTGAATGGAGCAGGATAAAAATTTAATGAATAAATAAATAAATAAATACCCCAAGAGGAGTTGGGAGCTGCCATTTAATCTTCCCGCAGAATCCCAACTACTTTATGTGGTGCTTTGAGAAAATTAAAATGGTTCCTGATACATTTTTGTCCAAAAAAGTAACTTTTTTTTACAGCAAAACAGTCCACTGGGTTGAGACAGCTGACTATTTTTAGTCCTGGTCCACTGTAGAAAAAGTGAAAAATTGCTACACTTGAAATTTTGCTATCTGTGCAAAATTACTGTAGAATAATTTCACTCCAGGAAAAAAAATCAACAACATTACTACTGCATACTGTAATAAATGTTTTAATGACTAAAGCCTGTACCCACAAATACTATAAGGTTCTGACCCAAATCTTGGACAATAGAGTAAAAAATAAAAGTAACATCATTTGTATTATAACCATGACTTTGACAGTAAAGGATTCTCTTATCCCCAATCCTCTTGTTTTCATGGGAGTTATGCTGAGTTTACATGTGTGCATGTAAGATCAGAAATGACATTTTCCACCCTTGAAATTTCATTAACTTTGATCTTCAATTTTATTTAGGCCGCCTATATGCCAGACAGATGCAGTCAGCAGACCAACAAAAAGAGACATTTCTTCAGTCAAAGTTCTCCTCTGAAACACCTCATCAACATAAGAAGGATATCTCTCTCTGTCTCTCCCTCTCCCTCCCTCCCTCCTTCTCTCTCTCTCTCTCTGTGATTATATAATCTAAGAGCAGATCAGTCTTCTCAGAAAAAAATGTTAACTGCCTCTTCAGACAGCAAAGTGGTTATTATCTGGTCATATATGCGTATGTATCTTTTTCTTGGCTGCATCTGTGACATACTAGTAAAACAGATTAATCTGATAGTATCAGTTAGTCAACACTTTCCAATGATAGATTCCAAAGCATGTTTCATGAATTGATTAGGCCAGGGATTCTCAACCTGTGGCCCGTGAGCCAGATGAGGCCCGTGGCACCATTTCATGTGCCCCTACACTGCCTCCTCCACCACACCAGGTACTGCCATGTGGTGGAGGAAGGGCAAAATGGCCATCCAGTCCCCAAAGCTGTCTGAGGGAGCCCATGGCTTTAAAAGGTTGAGAACTCCTGGACTAGGCAAATCAAGAAAGTTAGCAAGACTGTCAACATTTTAAACCCTTGGACAACAAGCGATGTAAAAGAAGAGAAAAGAAGTGTAAACTACATGGGCAAAGTAAGAAGAACATGAACCAGTTTGGCCAGAAATTCAAAAACCATTTCTAATTGATTAAGAACTCAGCCACTCTTCTGTAAATCATCGGATAATCAATTGAGGATATAGAAGGAAAAGGGGAGGAAGAAGATGATTAACATTATCATCATCAAAGATGTACATAGTCCACCAGATGTTCTCACTTGAGTTTTGGAACCCCACTGTTCAGGTCCTAGCCCCGGATCTAAGAGTCAGTGCAGTACTGCTTGGTAATGTAATTGGCATCTAGAAGTGCTGCTCTCTGCAACTGACCAGTTGTGATCTTATCAATGCAGATTACACTCAGATGTATTTACGATGAAAATACAGTATACAGTACAGTACTGCCAAAAATGGTTTCTAAAGTTATAAACATCTTACAAAATCATCTTTTCCTTTCTTGACTTTTAGCAGTAAGCACTTGTTGACGTGTGTAGCTCTACAACTCAGCCTTTAGTTTCTTCCTCCTATCTTAGATACCGGTTTAGTTCTTCTTCTCCCTTGTAGATGAGGTCTCCTTTTTTAATGGCACCAGCATACATTTTGCATAGAAGGCTCCCTCGGGTTCTCTGAGTGGATTTTCTGAAACTTCTTCTTCTTTTGCCATATCAGAATCCAAATATTGGCAATCCTCATGGCAATCAGCCATGAAGTCTGTCCTGAGAATATAATGCAATGACCTTTTATCTGCCTTCCAAATCACAGCGTAACACCCGTACCACTGATTCAGTTCTGCAAGTCACTTTCTGGTCCTGAGCCCTTTTGGCATGCAAAGACCTCCTCAGCCCCAGGCCAGTATTGACGAAGCTGCTGCCCTCCATCAAGATGGATTCAAGTGGGATTAAATCCATTTGGTGACCCACCACCCTTCCCTGTGGACTCCTCCAACCAAAGGCCATTAGTCCTCGGGGTTGTCAGGTTAGTTAACCACCGCCTGGCACTTGCTGATGAGTCACTGGCAATATGGTCTACTCTGTTACCATAGCAGGACAACATGTCTAGACTTGATTCATGTGTGCTACAGATGTGTATTTTCTATGTTAATCAGATGACACCTTTGTTTACTCCTATTTAATAACCTTAAGCTCAGCATTAACTTGCTTCATTCTGCTAGTCTTTAGTGTGGCACAAAGTTTTTATATATATATATATAAAGCTGTTGCCCTTTAGAAAAGAACTAAAAACCTGGCTGGCAGGCCAAGTTTGGGGTGCAGGTGGAGGGGTGGCTTCCATTGGGTGGTTAATATAGGGGAGGATGCCTACCCCACGGTTTCTTTGGTTCCTGCACCCCTCTCTTTTTAGGGGTGGGTTCTTATTGCTGGTTTTTATCTGTTTTATTTGTTTTTATCTGTTTTTACCCACTGTTGTGAACCGCCCAGAGTCGGCTTTGCCTGAGTGGGCGGTATAAAAATTTAACAATAAATAAATAAAAATAAAAAATAAAATAAATGTACATTATGTATATTTATCAACATTTATTCATACATATATACATAAGCAGGCTGGATAGCTCAGTGGTTTGGTTCCAGGGTTAAATTTCTGACTAGTGGATGTGCCCTCCTAAAGTTACCTTATCAAATGTGAAATCTCTCTTGTGTGGACTTTGATTCTAGTTACATGTCTTTAATAATAAAGCAAATCCAAAGGCTATTACTTTACAGGCCTTTTTAAAGACATTCTGCTGGCAACTCAACAGGTTTCCTGTATAACAGGCTGCCATGAATAATTCAGATGTCTCAGTTCAATCCCAGCTGACAAGTATTTCCATCAATGGGACTTACACCCTAACAGATCGTGTGCCCTCTCAGTTCAGTTCATCCATGTGTCAATGTTACCATAATGTCAAACATTCCTTCTTGTTCTATCCTAAAAGTTTTTTTTAATGATTTGCTGAATATAAAAGTTCTCAAAGTATTTTGAAATGGCTGAACACATAGCGTATATGTTGTTGTTGTTCAGTCGCACAGTCGATTCCGACCCTTTGCGACCCTATGGACCATTGATCTCCAGGTACCCCTGTCCTCCACCATCCTCCTCAGCCTGCTCAGCTCGGTGCCCGCTGCGTCCACAATGCCATCCAGCCATCTCATCCTTGGCTGTCCCCTTTTTCTTTTGCCCTCCATCTTTCCCAGCATCAAGGCTTTCTCAAGTGAATCCTCTCTTCTCATTTGGTGTCCAAAGTACTTCATCTTTTCTATTTGACCTTCTAAGGAGCAGTCAGGACTGATTTCTTTCAAGATTGACTTATTTGTTCTCCTCGCTATCCAGGGTATTCTCAAAACTCTCCTCCAACACCACATCTCAAAGGCGTCTATTCTTCTGCGCTCAGCCTTCCTAATGATCCAGCTCTCACATCCATACATTACCACCAGGAATACCATTGCTTTGACTATACGGATTTTTGTTTGCAAGATGATGTCTCTACTTTTCACTATGTTCCCCAGGTTTCTCATGGCTTGTCTCCCTAGAATCAGTTGCCTCTTTATTTCATGGCTGCAGTCACCATCTGCAGTGATCCTAGATCCCAAGAAAGTAAAATTCGTCACTGCTTCTAGTTTTTCCCCGTCTACTTTCCAGGTGCTGATAGGGCCTGCTGCCATTATCTTGGTTTTCTTGATGTTAAGTCTCAGGCCAGCTTTTGCACTCTCTTCTTTCAACCTAATCAATAGCTTCTTTAAATCTTCCTCACTTTCTGCCATTAGGGTGGTATCGTCTGCATATCTCAAATTGTTGATGTTTCTCCCAGCAATTTTTATCCCATATTGTGATTTCTCCATCCCTGCATTGCACATTATGTGCTCTGTGTGTAGGTTGAAAAGGTAGGGTGATAAAATGCAGCCTTGTCTTATTCCTTTTCCTATTCCAAACCATTCTGTCATTCCGTGTTCTGTCCTAACTGTTGCTTCTTGACTCTTGTACATATAGCGTATATGTGAGTTCAAATATCTTGGCAGTAACATACAGTTACTGAAAATTGGAGGCATGTACATAAAATTATGAAATTTGCAAACAGGAGCAAAAAAGAAGCCAAAATTCAATAACAATGGTACATGTAATAATGTTTAAAAATAAAGGGACAATTGTATTAAGTGCAATAGTATACAACCTATACAATATCTTAACTCTAGCCAAAAGTTTCATCTGTTTAATAATGCAAATCATTTTTTAAAGTATAAATCCCCTTAAAAATAAAAATAAAAACTTTAAGCATGATGTAAAGAACAGTGACTCAAGTGGTTAAGACACTGAACTCATTGACTGGAAGGTTGGAGTTCGATTACCGAGTACTGCACGACGGAGTGAGCTCCCGTCTTTGTCCCGGCTCCTGCCAACCTAGCAGAAAGCAAGAAATTGCAAGTAGATAAATAGGGACCACTTCGGTGAGAAGGTAACAGCAATCCATGCACTCCGGTGTCTAGTCATGCCTGCCACGTGACCATGGAAACGTCTGCAAAAGCAGACGCTGGCTCTTCGGTTTTGAAACAGAGATGAGCACTGAACCCTAGATACAACTGGCTTTCGAGACCTTTACCTAAAGAACACACAGGAAAATGTTAATTTTAAAATTCTAACCAAAGCCCTTGCCTCTTTATCTAAGGCAATGTTTCCCAATCTTTGGTTCTTGGACTTCAATTCCCAGAAGCCTAAGTCAGTACATTGGATGATCAGTGCTTTGGGGAATTGACTTGGGCTTCTGGAAACTGAAGTCCAAGAACCAAAGGTTGGGAAACACTGGTCTAAGAGAGGTTCCATTGTTGATAAGCTATGCTGCCATCTAAATGGAAGCCAAATGCTTCAGCCACCACATGAGGCTTTTATCAGGGTGGTCTTGTTGATGCTGTACACGTCCTTTCCTTCCTTCTCCTTTCACCTGTCTGCTGGCTGTCTGATCTGGCCTATTACAAAGTCTCTTTTAGATATTCTCATATTGCTTAAAGGTTCTGCTTTCCAGCACACGCTTCTGCTGAAGAGTGGCTGTGGAAATTTGGCAAGGGCCCCCACTTTTCAATTATAATGAATAATTTTCCCCACCATATGTTACCATTAGAAATAATCCCTTTATAGTATCATGGGAAGAAGCGTGAGCCACGTGCAGAGCTGTTTTGTCTATATCAGTGTTTCCCAACCTTTGGTTCTTGGACTTATATTCCCAGAAGCCTGCAAAGCACTGATCAGCCAATGTACTGACTTAGGCTTCTGGGAATTGAAGTCCAGAAACCAAAGGTTGGGAAACATTTGTCTATAAGACTATGCATGTCTGGCCGGGCATCCCACTATGGTAATGGTGTAGACCATACAGCCAGCAACTCAACACCAAGTGTTGGGCGGTGGTAAATAACATGACTCCTTAAACGGGCCAATGGCTATGGGTGGATGAGCCACTTTAGGTGGGGAATGGTCCCCTCAGTGGAAGAAATGCCACTGGAAACCATCATATTGGGCCAAGGGCAAAATGAGCAGAGGAGAAACTCTGATTCCCAATGGCCATGGAGGTGGAAGAAGCAATGCCAGATGGATGGCTGTGAAGGCACACCTTGATAATATCCTTAAAGCTGTGGCACTCCATTGCAGTCCCAGTGTTAAATCCTGCATGTCTCATTTCATTTGTGCCGCAGGAGATGGCTCCGTGATCAGAGTATGTAGGTCACTTCATGGCAAGCTGGGATCCACCTTAAACAAATTCATACCGATTGCATTTTTCCTGCTCCAGGAAAAAAAGGAATTTTCGGATACGAGTTGCAGCTGCCATTGCCGACGATGTCCTTAATTGTTTACTCTTTGTTCCTCAGTTTATAGTAAACTATGAGAAGTAAAATAAAAAAAGATTGGGCACCTCTCTCTGACCGTTCTATTTTCCTTTTAATGACCTTGCTTAGTTACAGCAAGATAACTGTCTCCTAGATGATCATCCAAACCACAGTTTGAAAACTGCTTCCTTTTAAGGGCCTTTTCCTTTTATTCTTGTAAATTGAGTGTTCTTTACATGCTCCAGAGGAACTATAACATAGGTATCTGGCTGAGAGAAGACCCAACCTGTGTAATCATGGGCAAGCTGTACTGTCCCCAGAATAAGGGAATGCTTAATCACGTCTGTGTATTGGCTACTTACAAAACCATGGAAAGAGTCAACATAAGTCATAATCAATTTGATAGCACACATTTAAAGATACAGTAAAACCTCGACTTACATATGCCTCGAGTTGCATAAAATTTGACTTACATAATGATTTTGTGCTAAAACCATGTCCCGTCTTACACGATTTCCTATGGGTTTGCTTTGAGTTACATAAAGATTCTTTTTCCTATGGGTTTGCTTCGAGTTACATAAAAATTCATTTCCCTATGGGTTTGCTTCGACTTACATTAAAAAAAATTTCCTATGGGTTTGCTTCGAGTTACATAAAAAACTGATTTAAGCAAAAGCCTACGGAACAGATTTTTCCGTACGTAGGGGTTTTACTGTATATATAGACAGTTCTTACCAATCCATAACTTTCATATTACCTGAAAATTATATAGATACAGTGGTACCTCACTTAAAGAGCATAATGCGTTCCATGGGATTGCGCTTTAAGCGAATCACCATTGTAAGTGACCAATTGTGACTTCTGACTGGGGGGCTTGTGAACCCCGATTTAGTTGTTAAGCCAGTTTTTTGTTGGTTTTAGTTGTTAACCGATGCAACCATTCAGAGAAAATTCTGCTCTATAAGCGAGTTAGTCTCTAAGCGAGGTGCTCTTTATGCAAGGTTTTACTGTATAGATATAGATTAAAAATTAGCTGGTATTATAAATGTTCAGGATTGGCAAGGTTTAGGGCAAATATGAACAGCTTAGCCTTTGCATTTGCCTTTGCAATGTCAAACAGAGCTATACCTCCTGCTCCTGATGACTCTCTTCTTGCTTACAACATTGTCAATGAGCTAAAATAGAGACATCCTCTGCATCTGGATATAGCTCCCCATAGTCCCAGCTAGATCTGACATCTCTGGGTCAACATACTAACCTTTAAGGGCTTAGGCCAGTGATGGTAAACCTTGGCACTCCAGCTGTTCTTGAACTTCAATTCCCAGAAGCCCTGAGCATTAGGGTAATTGAAGTCCAAGAACAGCTAGAGTGCCAAGGTTCACCATCACGGGTTTAGGCAGCAAAAGAATTAACACTTCTGCCCTGCATGCCTGAAGCCAATGTGCCTTCTTATTATCATTACTATTTTCTTGCACAACTATATGGAATTATGTATTTATTTGGGTGAAAGCCAACCCAGTTGCCAAGAGAAGAAAACATTCTCTGGGTGCTCCATTTGCACAGAACGAGAGTTCTTGATGACTGCACTTATCAAGAGATAAGACTCCTACTCATTTGAGCCAGAAATGAACAGTCATGAAATTTAATTTCTGTATGCTTCTGGAAATGTAAACCGATCTATAGTATTTCATCCAAGTGGCCAACATTCATGTTCATGTTTTTAGTCACCATATTTTTGGACCATAAGACGCACCTGACCATAAGACGCACCCAGTTTTTAAAGCAGGAAAACAAGAAAAAATATTCTGAACCAAATAGTACGGTATTTGCGCCACCAACCAGTGGTGGCACTGATGGGGAAATGAGTGGGCAACTGTTGTGTTCTGTAAAGCAGTGCCTTTAACAATGTACCTTTACCATGTGTTATCAATGTAACCTTTCTGTGTGCAACATTATAACCATCACCTGTATCAATGTAAGCCTAATAAGGGGACGCGAGCTAGTGACCACCAGAGGGCAGTAGCGAGCGTCCAGCTCTAATGGATCATCAGCCACCTGGTTCAGCAGCGCGGGAAGATTCCCCGCGACTTCCTCACCTGGTCAAGAAGGGCGTGACCTCCTACGACGTCACGCAGGCAGCAACCAATAGTCTGTCAACGAGCCACATTCAAATGTATAGCCAGCTGTATATATTGAGCTACCCATCCGCCATTACCACATGTTCCTCCGGATCATCATGCAATAAACCTGTGTTAAGCCAACCCTTTGGCTGTTGTATTGTCTTTGGTCCCTTACACTAAATTGGCGACGAAGGTGGGATGGCAGCCCACGGGACCAAGACATGCGCCGGTTTCGAAATCAGGAAACCGGGCGACTGGGAGATCTTCGAGATGGACTTCCAGGCCGCACTGATCGAGTCCGAAGTCACGGAAGAGGCGAAGAAAAGAGCCATCTTCACCAGAATGCTCGGACAAGAAACAAAAAGGACCTTGGTGGACCTGATTGCACCGAGGAGGGTGAGCGAATTCAAGGCCAAGGAACTCATGCAGTTGCTGCGTGAGCACGTCCGGCCCGCCACGGCGATGTTTCCCGCTCGGAGTGCATTTTGGAGGCGAGTCCAAGCACCCGGGGAGACGGTCGCCGCGTTCGTGGCGGCCCTGCGGCTGGCGGCCGGCCCGTGCAAATGGGAGAACGTCGAAATCACC
This sequence comes from Bradypodion pumilum, assembly GCA_035047305.1. NCBI lineage: Eukaryota > Metazoa > Chordata > Lepidosauria > Squamata > Chamaeleonidae > Bradypodion > Bradypodion pumilum. The sequence goes on along the minus strand of JAWDJD010000001.1, from coordinate 171,497,479 downwards.
CTCCGAGACTGTGTGCTGTGCGGCCTGAACGACGCCGAGACCCAGCGCACATTAATGAACCAAGAGCCGCCTCCCACGCTGCAGGAGGTCGTTAGAGCGGCCCAGGCCGCAGAAGCTACGAAGGCCGGGGTCCAAGAACTCCAGGACTGGCGGCCAAAGTCAAGCAAAGCAGAGGCTCCGGTACATGCGGCCCGGCGAACTTCGAGGTCGTCTACAGAGAGCAGCGACGACGAGGACGTACAGAGGGTCCGGAAGGAGAGCCGGCGTTGCGACGGCTGTGGCGCGGCCCATGACCACGTGAAATGCCCCTTCCGGAAGGCCGAGTGCCACAACTGCGGCCGCCGCGGGCACATCGCCAAGGTGTGCAGAAAGAAGCGCGAGTCCCGGAGGAGCTCCCCAGACCGTTCCGCGGGACGAGACCGCCCAGCGAAACCAAAAGACGGCGCCCAGGCCACGCGGAAGCAGGACGGCGTGGGCCGCATCGCCGACGGCAGCGAGGACGACGCCTCGGTGTTCAGCGTGTCTACGAGACACCCCCGCTACTTTGTTGAGGTACTAGTCCAAGGGGTGCCCATTAGGATGGAAATTGACTCGGGGTCCTCATATTCAATCATTTCCCAGAGGGAGTTTTTTGGAATTGCCCCCCAAAAGCAGCCCAAGCTCAAAGCGTTGAGGGCCACACTACGGGACATGCAAGGGAACAGTATTCCAGTGTTGGGGGTTGGAGAATTTCAGGTCAAGTTCAAGGAGCACGCCGCGTCCCTTCCCCTGGTCGTGCTCAAGGGAGGAAATTGCAGCCTCCTCGGGACGCAATGGTTCCAGCCCCTGGGTTTGTTCATTGGGGGGGGTGCATGCCGTGGGGATGCACGCTGTTGGGACTGACCCTATTCAGGAGGTGTGCGAGGCGCACCCCGAAGTCTTCAAAATGGGACTGGGGAAATTCAAGGGGCCCCCAGTGACTTTCGACCTGGACCCGGAGGTCCGCCCTGTCCGCCTAAAACCACGCCGGGTGCCGTTCGCACTCAAGGACAAGATAGAGGCGGAACTGGACAAATTGGTGGGTCAGGGGATTCTTGTGCCTGTAGATTCTGTGGAGTGGGAAACTCCAATTGTAACTGCTCTTAAGTCCAATGGGGAGGTTCGCATATGCGCCGACTACAAGTGCACCATCAACAAGGCGATCCGCCCGAATGCTTATCCGGTGCCGGTAGTCAGCCATCTGCTGGCCAGGTTACACGTGGGGAAATGTTTCGCTAAGCTCGACTTAGCACAGGCCTACCAGCAGCTCACGGTGTCTCCCGCCGCAGCTGCTGCGTAGACCATAGTCACCCATAAGGGGGCGTTCCAGGTGACGCGCCTCCAATTCGGCGTGAACTCGGCGCCAGGAATTTTCCAGTCACTCGTGGAACGCCTCCTGAAGGGTCTGGAGGGGGTGTTGCCTTATTTTGATGACGTGTTAATAACAGGGGGGAGTCGGGCGGAATTGGCCAAGAGGTTGGGGAAGGTCCTGACTATATTCGAAAAGGCGGGGCTGAGGTTGCGCATGGACAAATGCGTCTTCTTCGCAACCGAGGTTGAATTCCTAGGGTTTTGTGTGACTCCTGAGGGGATAAAACCATCCAAGTCTAAGGTGGCAGCCATCAAGAAAGCCCCCCGCCCCACCTCCAAGCCCGAGTTGCAGTCGTTCCTAGGGCTGCTCAACTTTTACCACTCCTTCCTTCCCCGGAAGGCAGCGGTGGCTGAACCGCTACACAAGCTGCTAAAGAAAGAGCAGGCGTGGAAGTGGGGCGATGAGCAAGAGAGGGCATTTAGTGAGCTGAAAAGCCTCCTGGCGTCCGACGCCATACTGACCCACTTCGACCCCAAACGCCCAGTAGTTCTGATCTGTGATGCATCTCCAGTGGGGGTGGGGGCGGTGCTGTGCCACGTGCTGGAGAACGGCAGGGAGGCCCCGATAGCATTTTACTCCAGGTCCCTGTCCCAAACAGAGAGAAACTACGCACAGACGGACAGGGAGGCCTTAGCGATAGTCTCGGGGACGAAAAAATTTCACGATTTCCTGTATGGCCGCCCCTTCACCATCGTGACGGACCACAAACCCCTGCTAGGCATTTTTACCGCGGATAAGCCCACCCCTCAAATCCTGTCCCCAAGGATGCTCAGGTGGGCCATTTTTCTCAACGCGTATCAGCACGCGTTGGTCTACCGGCCCGGGAAAGAGATCAGCCATGCGGACGCCCTATCTAGGTCTCCCCTTCCCCTAACGCCCAGCCAGGTGAGCATGGGGGAGCGGGACCATCAGGTTCTCATGATAGAGGTGCTGGATTCGCCCCCCGTAGTGCCCGCCGACATTGCCAAAGCGACAGAGAAAGACAAAACGTTAGCGACAGTAAGCTCCTGGCTGCAGAAAGGGTGGCCCACGTCCTCCCCAGCGGAGGAGTTCGCTCCATTTTTCAGAAAAAAGCTAGAACTGTCCCTAGAGAGGGGGTGTCTCTTGTGGGGGCAGCGGGTGGTGATTCCCACTTCCCTTCGGCCGCGGGTGCTCAAACTGCTTCACGTCAGCCACCCCGGCATCGTGCGTTCCAAGGCGCTGGCCCGGAGTTACTTCTGGTGGCCCCAGCTAGATGCCGACATCGAGCACATGGTCGGCACTTGCGAGAGTTGCCAATGCTCCAGACCGGAGGAGGCCCGCCTTCCCCACAGGGAATGGGACGCGGCTAAGGGGCCGTGGTCCCGGGTGCACGTTGATTTTGCGGGCCCGTTCAGAGGCACCCTATTCCTCCTTGTTGTGGACGCTTTCTCCAAATGGTTGGAGGTTATCCCTGTCACGAGCACGTCCTCGGCCCAGACCATTAGGCACTTGCGGAGGCTCTTTTCCACGTTCGGCATACCCGACACGTTAATTAGCGACAACGCTAGTTGTTTTACGTCCTCCGAGTTTAAGGCATTCATGGAGATTAACGCCGTTCGGCATATTACCTCCGCCCCGTTTCACCCGGCCACCAACGGCCAAGTAGAGCGCCTCGTCCGCACCACGAAGGACGCGTTGCGGCACATGGGCCCGGGGGATTTGAACCTACAAGTGTGTCAGTTTCTGCTAGGGTACAGGGTGACCCCGTTGGCGTCAGGATACTCCCCCGCAGAGCTCTTAATGTGCAGGAAGCTGACCACCATCCTTACTAGGCTAGACCCCACGAGGGTAGAGGACACAGGAAGGAACATCGGGCTGGAGGTTACAAAGAGTTTCAGCATAGGCGCCCCCGTGCATTGCAGGAATTACGCCAGCACGGGCCCAGCCTGGGTGCCGGGCGTAGTTGTGGAACAAACCGGCCCCGTGTCGTACCGTGTGGAAACCAGCACAGGGCTCCTGTGGAGGCGGCACGCAGACCAGCTCCGACGCAGAGTCTCCGATGAGCAGGGCACGGTTCATGCAGGAAATAAGTCAGCGTTAGGGTTCTCCCCCACCCGTTTAGCCCAAGGGGGAGGAGAAGGGGACCGTGGGCCCCCACCAAGGGGGGAGGAGGATATCCTCGTAGATACCCTGGGGGATCTTTCCGAGGGGGAGGAACCCGACCCCATACATATCTCGCGGAAAGTCCCCACAAATGCGGGTACCCCTACCAACTTAGATTTTGATTTTCAGAACCGGGGGGTTTTTTCGGAGTGGTCCCCCACCCGTCCAAGCGAGAAGAGGGGTTTTCCGTTAGTCCCGACGCCCCCCGGTCTGCCCACAATGGAGTTTTTCCCTTCCCCTAAGACCGCCAGACAGCGGCAAGCCACTAACAAGTCTCCCTCTCCCATTTCAGGACAAGGGACCAGGGAACAAAGAAGCAATAACGCCCCCGGGGGGGCAGCCCTCTTCACGGCCCAAACGCACATGCAACAAGCCATCTTGGCTGAGAGACTTCGTCTCATCCTAGGGGGGAGGGATGTTGTGTTCTGTAAAGCAGTGCCTTTAACAATGTACCTTTACCATGTGTTATCAATGTAACCTTTCTGTGTGCAACATTATAACCATCACCTGTATCAATGTAAGCCTAATAAGGGGACGCGAGCTAGTGACCACCAGAGGGCAGTAGCGAGCGTCCAGCTCTAATGGATCATCAGCCACCTGGTTCAGCAGCGTGGGAAGATTCCCCGCGACTTCCTCACCTGGTCAAGAAGGGCGTGACCTCCTACGACGTCACGCAGGCAGCAACCAATAGTCTGTCAACGAGCCACATTCAAATGTATAGCCAGCTGTATATATTGAGCTACCCATCCGCCATTACCACATGTTCCTCCGGATCATCATGCAATAAACCTGTGTTAAGCCAACCCTTCGGCTGTTGTATTGTCTTTGGTCCCTTACACTAAAGCAACCCAATTGCACTGAGGCAGGAAGCAATGCTCTAGCCTAGTCTCTTGCTCTCCCTGCAATCAGGAAGCATGGCTTCCCCCTCCATTTTGAAAGGTAAATGAAACCCTTTCTTTTTATGCACAGGTTTCCTGTCCCACTGAAATGCATTGGGAACATACAAACAGAAAAGCTTTAGAATACTGTACAAGAAATTGATTTCCAATGCATGTTTGGGTTAGTGTTTTCCCCAGTAAAGGTGTCTAGTCTTAAAATTTGAATCGATCCTAAATGTTCTGCCTTACAAAATATTGTATCATAAACACTCCTACACTCACCCACAGCATATGTGCTTTTATGCCGTATTGCTCAATTTGAAAAATACTCCACATCCTTTTGCCCTAATATCACACACACATACACACACACACACATCTTTCTTTTACTTGCCAAATAGCTTCCTTTTCATATTAAGGTTAGGGGGGGAGACAATCTCACAAGTATGCAAAACCTCACAGCATTGCAGGGTCTAAATTCGTAGTGGGCAGAGTGAAAGGTGAAAGGAGCTATAGAATGACTTCACCAAAAGGTGGCTTCATTTTGGCAGTTTCATGTCTGGCTAGACGATAAAGGAGGAGGAGTAGGCGACCACCAACACCACCTCCTCCTATACAGGCTCTGATCAGAGTTGGCATCATGCATTGGCTCTATGAAGCAATGATGTCCAGGTCTAAGCAAGGGTACTTCCAACAGCCCCCTAACCCTAGTCTTTAGGCTGTCCCTTCTCATTGTGGATACAGCCTATTTACCTACTTTCTTTTTTCTTTTCATTTTATAAATATCAAATTATATTAATACATGTCATAATACACACACCCCTCGGAACAACAGACACCACTCTATTTCTTTCTGGCAACTCTCCATCTCTGCCCTTTTCCTGTATGTGATTTATGTGGTAATGACAAGCATTAAAGTGTATTAACAAGATTCTGGAATGATGCTCTATAACAGTTATGGCGAACCTTGGCCCTCCGGCTGTTCTTGAACTTCAATTCCCAGAAGCCCTGATCAGAAGGAGTGCTGACTTGGGCTCCTGGTAATTGGAGTGTCAAGGTTGGCCATCACTGCTCTATAATATGTTGTATGCATCATTTTGGCACAAATTGTAAAAAAGGCATTCTGGGATTGCCTAGGCTTTCTTACTATGTGGTTGCTGTGGCAATATAACAATTATGTCTTCTTCCCCCTGCCATTCTCACTGTGTAATATCCAGCTGTGTTTTGTGGCCATTGATGACAGCAACAGATGTGCATACCTTGCAAGTTTCATATATGCATATTTGGAAGTCCACCTGAAAGCACCCTAAAATAACTACGTGATACATTAAAGACCATAAAGGATATGGCAAAGGAGGCCCCCTTTCATCCCAAAAAGAGTTGTCCTCTGCAGAGAAAGGCATGCAACATCTGCCACAGCTTCTTGGGGTCAAGTTATACATTAATGGAAATGCCTATTACCTACTATTATGATTTCCCTCTAGGCACACAATTTCTCCAAAGTACTGTCAAACTTGCAAACGAAGTCTGCATATATTTTGTAATGACTAACTATAAAGCAGAAACAAACTAATTTGAAAAATGTTAAATGAGAAAAAGTAGGATAGTGATATTTGTTTATCACTCCAAGGAGCTCTACTTCTAATTACGTACTAATGGCATTGTGAAGTTTATGCCTCAGAGGGTCATTTCACAAGAAAAACATAACTAATGTAAGCTCTCTGATTCCCTTAGCTACATGAAAAATTAACGGAACAGCCATATGTATGTATGTATGAAAAATCTGTGCCAAAGTCGGGGGTCATCTTATAGGACAGGTACTTAACTGCAGCTTGTTTCCCCTTGCTTCATATGTCCGGCGCATATGGTGGGGGGTGCCGCGGCCGAGTCCCTGCTCTGTGCGGGGAGTGTGAAGCAAGGGGAAGCAAGCTGCACACATCTTCCTGTACCTCAAGGAGGAGAACGTGAGCGTGGATTGGCTCTCCACCAGAACCTGCCCATTCGACTCGGAGGGCTGCGCGTCTTCGGGTTGAGTGTGGGTTAATTTTTATTTGGTGTGCATTGGAAGAGAGGTAGTCTTATATGGCAAGTATATTCCAAACTCTATATTTTAACTGGAAAAGTTGGGGGTCGTCTTATACATCCAGTCATCTTATACGCCGGAAAATAAAAAATAACAGCAAATATATCCTTGCTTGTTGCTTATCTAACACATAAAACATTAGAGTTGATAATTAGTCTCTCTTTGTCTCATTCCCCATACATCCACTGCAGCCATCTTTTTTGACACATACACCCCAGCTGCCTATTTTTTTCATCAATTTCCACTCTCTCCAGATACTCATTCACTCTCGTTCTTTTCCAAGTCAGTAATGCACAGGTCTATTCCTGTTTCTCATAACTACATATGCTGACAGAGGGATGCAGGGAACAGTTTGGTTGGCTGATGGAGGTAGGGTACAAGGACCAGCAAAACCGAGCTCAAACCAGATGAGCAGTTTCTTCAACACAAATACTTCAACCAAAAAGCTTCTTCCCTAACATACATATACCATTTTGACAGTCAAAGCTTACTTATCAATGAGTCCAAAACTTGTTCTGAGCATTGTCCAACAAAGCTATCAAAAGTCAACTCCCAAGAAGGCATCTTTTTTTTTTCTCTTGGCACAAGAAGTACTTGTCACCTTTCAATTCATTGTAAAGATGCTGTGATGATTGCAAATATATACCTCCTTCATTATAAAAGGGGCTGTGGTGGCTCAGTAGTTAAAAACTCATCTTGTTAGCTAGAAGGCCAACAAGTTGGCACTTTGAGACCTGGGTATTGCATGACGGATTGAGCACCCATCTCTGTCCCAGCTCCTGTCAACGAAGCAATTCAAAAGCCAAAAATACAAGTAGATAAATAGGGACCACTTAGGTGAGAAAAGATCTTAGAGACGTGAAAGGAGCCTCATTTGGGCATCCCTTGAGTGGAGTGTCTCCAGCAAAAATCCTTTCAACCCAGAATAATTTCTGACACAAAATTATTATTATTCATATAGAACCTAGTGCAATCAAAAGAACGTTATTTCATTTTCATCTGGCCACAACTAAAGTAGAATATGGGGAACATCATGGGAATAATATTAGGGTAGCTACTGACTAGCAAAATAAAATAGAAAAACAAAACAGTGAGTTCATAAAGACACAAGACCTCCTGTATCCTTCAGAACAGTTTGATATCAAGAAATCAGCAGGTAATTCTTTTTTGGCAGCAGAGGATAAGGATTGCCAGCTGTTCCTTCTTGAGCATCAAGCTGTGTTAAAGATATAGCTGGTTCAAAAGTTGTTAACCCCACAGAACATGAGATCTTTCTGTGGAACACCTTATAGGTAAAGGTAAAGGTTTCCCTTGCTCGAAAGCCAGTTGTATCCGACTCTAGGGTTCAGTGCTCATCTCTGTTTCAAAGGCAAAGAGCCAGCGCTGTCTGCTACTGCAGACGTTTCCGTGATCATGTGGCAGCGCACAGAATTCTGTTTACCTTCCCACGGAAGTGGTCCCTATTTATCTACTTGCAATTTCTTGCTTTCAAACTGGTAGGTTGGCAGGAGCTGGGACAAAGACGGGAGCTCATTCCATCCTGCAGTACTCGGGAATAGAACTGCTGACCTTCTGCCTCCCAGTAAGCGTCTTAGGCACTTGAGCCACTGCAGTCCTGGGTCACCTTATATCTCCAAGCAATTCACTGGTCCTGCATAACAGGCAATTCTTGTCATAAGCCAATAAATAGACCAAGGGTTAGGTAAGCATGACAAAGATGTAGAACCCTTTGTGTAAACAATAGTAAGGCTTTTCATATCACAAATGCATCCAACAAGAGGTGCAAAATATTATTTAAAAGTGTTCTGAAAAATCTATTCATCCTGGCTGCTAAGTATCGCCCAACTGCAAGAATACGGCAAATTGCCTAGATACCATGGGGGCTATTTAATTCAGAAGTTGTCCACATAACAACTTCTGCCATAGTGCCCCAACTGTTGAATGCCCTCTCCATGAAGATACAGACATTGAGATTTCAGTACCAAGTAAGGACATATTTATGAGAGCCTTTGGGGGTTGAGGGTCATGGCCTACATAGATTTTAGTGCAATGATTTTATATGCTTGCTATTCAATTTTGAAATGTTTTAAATATCCTATATTTTAAAATTGTTTTATACAGCTTTGTAACCCACCCTGAGGGGCTGCAGTGGCTTAGTAGTTAAGACGCTGAACTTGACAAATAGAAGGTCAGCAGTTCGAGATCTGAGTGCTGCACGATGGAGTGAGCTCCCGTCTCCATCCCAGCTCCTGCCAACCTACTCGTTTGAAAGCAAGAAATTGAAAGTAGATAGTTACCAATTCGGCAGGAAAGGTAACAGTGTTCCATACACTCCAGCATCTAGTCATGCCTGCCACATGACCATGAAAATGTTTGCAGATGCAGACAGCACTGCTTCTTTGGCTGTAAATGGAGATGAGCACTGCACCCTAGAGTCAGATACAACTGTCTTTCAAGAAAGGGAGACGTTTATCATTACCCAACCCACCCTGAGATTCTATGATGAAGGAAGGGCTGTATTGTTTGAGTAAATAAAATAGCAAGGCATTTTTTTTAACCCGTAAGCTCCTGCCAACCTAGCAGTTCGAAAGCAAGACATTTCAAGTAGATAAATAGGGAACACTTCAGTGGGAAGGTATTCATGCATTCCGGTGTCTAGTCATGCCTGCCACATGACCACAGAAATGTCTGCAGAAGTAGACAATGCTGGCTCTTCGGCTTTGAAACAGAGATGAAATAGGTGAGGGAACACACCCAGATCGACAAGAGACAGTAGCAAAGTGTGTTTAATATTATTGTGTGTGTGCTTATAACTAGTGTTATCAAGCCACTAAGCTAAACTACTGGACAAATAGTACAAATGAATATCAAATCCATATATAAGCAACACATACAAATGACTGTATATACATATGTAAAAGTGCAATACCCCCCATCGAACCTGCAGTGTAGGACTAAGAATTCTCCCAATAATGATCCCTAAGTACGTGGGAGCAGTACTTGCAAAATCCAGTATATAGTTCAGTCCATAGCTCTGGGATAGTTAATTCATGAAAACTGTGGGATCTTCATTGGCATATTTTACTGCGGGTAGCCTTCTGCAATACACTCGCTGGAGAAGAATCAAATCAAGCCCAACTACAGGTCTCCGAGGGGTGGAATATGCTCGAGTAGTTTCTTAAATGGTTTCAATGCCCCTCCGGTAAGCGGACATTTCGGAAGACTTTCTCAAGAGTCTATAATTTAACAACAATAAGAAGAACACGAAATGCTAAAATACATTCTACAAAAGTGCATTGCTAAAGCCAGATACACACTATGCATATATAATCAATAGAACGGACAAAAGCATACCTAGTGAGTATGAATGACGCGCGTAAGGACCTCCATGATGTGTTCTTATTGTGTTATCGCGTTACTAAATCCTGAGAAAATTTCAATTTAAGTACTTTCACGGGAACTAGTCTCATGTGAGATTAATGTGCCTGAATATTTAATCTTTTAACGTTGTGAACCTCCATGCTGCCTGTTCTTAAAGGCATGGAGTAAGAACACTAAAACCTTACAAGAATACTACAAACCATGTAAAGGACTGGAATCACAAAAACGCAGACAGGTCCCAATCCATATTTAAGCCGTGAGGTGTTAAAGTTTTAAAATGATGGATGTAAAACGCCTCCCTCTGCAGCAGGAAGCGTTCGACATCGACAACCTGGTGTTTACTTGGGAGGTAAGTTTCGAGTACTACCATCTTCATCTCTTTATATGTATGTTTTTTTCTCAATAAAGTGATTGACCATGGGAGCGGTGATGATTTGATTCTTAATTCGGGATTGATGTTCTCCTAGACGTACCTTGATAGGTCATCTGGATTGACCAGTATATGCCAATTGGCATGAACAGATGATCATGTAGATGGAATCACTCATATTACAATTTGAGAAGCAGGTTAAATCCAGAGTAAAATTACTCCCAGGTAATCGTACATGGTTGGTGCACCACATGTAGGTACAAACTTACAGTGTCCGCACGCATGGTGTCCTATTGGAGCTCTGGAGGAGATGGTTAAACGTGGGGCAATGTCGGCTCGAGAAATTAAATTAGCAATGGTATTGGTCTTACAAAACCCTATGGTGGGTCGCTGCTGGCATCCTGGTATAGAATCGAGGATGTGCCAGTGTCTCAGGATAATGTTTTTAATCTTATTTGCTAAGGGAGTGTAGTCTAGGGACCAGAATAACCCGGAATTACCTTGAGGTGTTCTCATATCGCACCTAAGCAGAGTACTCCTGGGGCGTGCGTTGACTTTATTACAGGCTGTCTTGATGATATTCTTGATGATATTATGTTGGATACATGCAGCGTGGGGTTATTGTCTAATGTTGCATAGCAGTTGGTATCGGACAATTGGTTCCTAGCTGCCTTAAGGTAATCTTTTTTAATAAGTAAAACCATGCCCCCACCTTTATCTGTGGGTTTAATGACAGAGATAAGCACTGAACCCTAGAGTCGGATACGGCTGGCTTTCGAGCAAGGGAAATCTTTACCTTTACCTTAAGAAGCACACAAAGGTGCTTTCTGCATTGGAAGGATTTTTGCTGGAAGAACTCCAGCCAGGCAATGGTTCAGTAGGATTTTTATCCCAGGTATTTCTCAGAAGTGCTGGAGGTCACTAGGATTTCTAGACAGCTGCTCTGCTTCACAGTTGTGTCCCTTTGAAGCCCCCTTGCTTTTCGATCTTGTCAGTGTCTCTTATGTGTGCTCCCTCCAATCCGACTGAGTTCTATGTTGGCGCTCTTCAGCGGCAATAGCCCCTTATAAATCTAAAATGTTATTGTTGGATATAAAGGAAGGTCTGGAACACTGCTATTTTTCATCCAAATTACTTTTCAGGATAAAAATGTGGGCATATATGGTCACTTGTTCCAAATTCACGGCAATAGAAAATGGAGTCCTTTTCTTGGCAACGGAACAGGTTTTTTTTTCTTAGCATTTCAACATGTCCTACCATATGACCGTAAAATGATCAGGTATAGGGGGGAGGGGTACCCTTTAAAACATCTAATTCTGCTTGCAATGGATTTTACAAGCCTCAATGGAATTAATTACTGAGAATTTGCACACGTAGTAATTAATTTTATGCAATTCAGCACCATCTGCAGATGCATTATTTCCTTTCAAAGCTACTTTAATTTGATGTAAAGACTGAAATGGTTAGGGTTTTTTTAGAAAGCAAAAACCATTTGCATCCTGTTTGCGTCAAAACAATTAGAAAAATAAGTTAAATAGCATTTAGAAAGTGAACTTTCCCCTTTTATTATTGACTGAAGGGGGGTTCAATAATAGTGGGAAGAAACTGCACAAATGAAATATTGTATTGGGAACAGAGAAGTTGAAATAACTGACAGAGGTATAAATGCCTTGAAGCAAAGGTCAACTGCCTGACTGGATGGTCATAGCAATCTATTTAACCACAAAACATTTTCTAACTCTTCTGGCTTTTGGCATTTCCAGTACAGGGTGGGAAAGCTGCTTTATTGGATCGCTATACTCAGAATTCCCTCAACCAGCATGATGGAGTTTATAGTCCAAAACAGTAACAGTCCAATGCTCTGGATTCCAGTCAAAGCCTATGTTGCGATCTCACTTTGTCACATTCATAAAATTTGAGGGAGTTTTTAAGCGTTGTCCATTGCTTCTTCCGTTACTCATGAGTAGAACCTTAGTCTACACATAGGTGGGACCACACCTGAATTGACACCCTCCAGCTAAATAATTCAGTATCTTAGCTTGCCTTCTCACGTGTCCTGACCTAAATCTAGGCTGTAAGTAAGGCAGCGCATAGGAAATTAAACAACGCCAGTCATCTTCATGTCTTTTCGAAATGTATATAATGTAGTAAAGCCAATTACATATTTCTTAGTTTCCAGTAAGCAAAACAATTCTAGGCAATGAATCAATTTTAAACCAGTAAGCACATTGAAAACAATAAAAGTCTGACTAAATGTGGAAGCCAAAGGCCCCCCTCTTTTCATAAAAGCCCTACATTTTTGCTAAGTTCACAGCACACCAAGAAAACCTACAAAAGCATGGAGCACTGGACCAAGAGAAAGTCCTGCCCCCACCCTCTGGTTTTTTATCTCGTTCAACATGTTCCACCCTCTGGCTCTTCCCCTAAAGGATTTCAGTCAATGACTATACAGTATTATGTGTTTATCAATTCTAAGTTTAATTTCCTCCAGAACAGGAGGGTAGCATCTTTTGACTATAGCTATCAATCCTTCTCTGGAATGCAACATAACTCGCACACAGAACGCACAGGCCCATTTCCATGACAGACCCCCTCATGGTGCAGTGGTTAAACTGCTGTACTGCAGTCAAAACTACTGCTAATGCTGTGGATTTGATCCTGATGGGGATCAAGGTTGACTCAGCCTTCCATCCTTCCAAAGTCAGTAAAATGAGTACCCAGCATGTTGGGGACAAAATGCTAACTACCTTGTGAACTGCCCAGAGAGTGCACAAAGCACTATGTGACAATATGTTATTGCTATTGCTATTGTTTCTTCTTATCATTATGGAAAAAATATTAGGAAGAGATAGGACACCTGCACAATGTCTTCTAATTTCTAATTCTAGGAGTGAACCTACATAAAACCTCAGAGACAATGCTTCCTAGACGAGGTTGACTGACGATCTTAGAATGATGCACCATGGTTGTTACTGGCAGGGGTACCTTCCCCTCTGCCCCCCACTCAGTACCTCAGTACTGTTGATAGAAAGTTCCACATTCACATGTCTTAAATACAAAACACTTTGGAGAAAACAGGGCTGCATAAAGGTAAAGGTAAAGGTTTCCCTTGCTCGAAAGCCAGTCGTATCCGACTCTAGGGTGCAGTGCTCATCTCTTTCTAAGCCGAAGAGCCAGCGTTGTCTGCTTCTGCAGACGTTTCCGTGGTCATGTGGCAGGCATGACTAGACACCGGAGTGCACGGAACGCTGTTACCTTTCCACCGAAGTGGTCCCTATTTATCTACTTGCAATTTCTTGCTTTCAAACTGCTAGGTTGGCAGGAGCTGGGACGAAGACGGGAGCTCATTTCCGTCCTGCAGTACTCGGGAATCGAACTGCTGACCTTCCACTTCCCAGTCAGCGTCTTAGCAACTTGAGCCACTGCAGTCCCCTTCAGCAATAAATAAATTATAGGAAACTCAAAAGACTTATCTTGTTTATACTAAAGTGTTTCCATGCCAATCAATTGCTTTGACAAAAAAAATGACACTTAGGTGGCAGAAAACCCTATTTGCCATTTCCTTCTCTGTTTCTGAACTGCTGCTCTTGAGCCACAAAATCATACCTGTCAAGTTTTGGATTTTGAAATAAGGGAAATTTCCCAGCAAATACGGGATACTTGACAGCTATGCTTATCCTGTGCTGCCCTCCAATGGTGGCAATAGGGCATTGCAGTCTAATTAATAAGGGATGATGGCGGGAAAGAGGGTAAAATAAGGGGTTTTCCTGGCCAATAAGGGATACTTGACAGCTATGCACAAAATGTTAAATCTATCTTTATATTTAAAATACTGGAAACAAAAGTCTTGCTCTTTTCTGTTACCCTTATTTAAAAGCTGTACCACAGAACTAATTCAATTATACCATAATACTCAGTTGTCACATTAGGCACTGTATTTCAGAAATTCTTGCATTTTTCACAGTTAATTTGCTTCTCCAATTTCACAGAGGATAGTGCAGCTTCAATTGTTCACTCCAAGCGTTGGGGAATAAAATCCAAAAGGATGATTTTCGCATCCCTTAGTGAAAAGCCTGAGAGAATTACTACACAAAATAACCAAATAACAACCTTTTTTAAAAAAAAAAATCAGACCAGGAAAGCATATGTGCATGCATAAACATTCTCAATACACACACATGGGGAAAATAACAAAATAAAACACATACAGAGACCCCCTCTCCCAAAAATCATGAAAAGCAAGCAAGCAAATAAAAAAAATTTTGGGGGGGGGGAGATCAAAGCCCCTCCCCTGAAACCAAAATGACTAGGCTATCAGTAGATTCCTCTCTCTTATATTACTTGATTTCTTCCTTTTCTTCTCTTAAAGTCTACCACAGCAGTAGACAGGCATCGAATATAATCCCCAAAGAAATGGGATAAGGGAAACTTTAGTGTATGGGACCAAAGACAACAGGACAACCGAAGGGTTGGTTTAACACAGGTTTATTGCATGGTGTTCCGGTGAAGCATGAGGTAATGGCGGTGATACATCTCAATATATACAGTAGCCCTCTACATTTGAATCTTGTAGCACGGTAGCTCATTGGCTGCTACCGGCGTGGCCTCGCCCAGGCACGCCTCTTTCTTCTGCTGCTGAATGCGGGGAAGGTTTTCCCGCGGCTGTCCGTGATTGAGCAATGTGAACCATGTGAGACTGAACGCTCGCAGCTGCCCTCTATGGGCTGTCTGCTCGCGTTCCTTTACAGCTGTGATCGTTGGTATTTGGAGTGGTTACATTCTTGCCTTTACAGTACAATGAACATGCACGCATACATACACAACATCCCTCCCCCCTAGGATGGGACGAAGTCCCGCAACCATTGTGGCTTGCCGCACGTGCGCTTGGGGCGTGCCTGCGTCTGACCTAGTACTGGAGAGCCTGTGATCCCTGATTCCGCGGGTGCTTGTCCTGCAACGGGAAACGGGGATTCGTTAGTGGCTCTGTGGGGCGTCCGTGCCTGCCTTGCGCCCGGGGATGGGAACGGAATGAATAGTTGGGAGGTGAACCCCTGCCTGTTGCTCTCGGACCCCGGGGACCCGCCTATTGTGAACCGCGGAGCCGATGAGGTCGCCCTTGTGGTCCTGCTACCTTCCGATCCTTGCTCGGGGGACCTTGAGACTGTGGTGGGCGGACTTGCTGTTGCCTCCCGTCTTGGGGGTGTCGGTCTCCGGGAAATTGGCGCTATATTGCATTCTAACTCACAGGGACTACTTGGACTGGAAGTACCAGGGGCTGAACTGAAACCCCTCTTTTCGCTAGGACGGGTGGGGGACCACTCCGCTAACTCCCCCTGGTACTGTAAATCAACGTCTAAACTTCTATGGGCATCTGTGTTTCGGGGAAAATTCCGGGGGGTATGTGTGAGGTCGGGGCTCTTCCTTTCTGCCGCGAACTCCCGCAAAAGATCTCTGTGGATCGATTCCCTTTCCTCCCCCCTTGGTGGGGGCCCATGTTCCCCTTTCCCTCCCCCTTGGGCTAAACGGGTGGGGGAGTACCCTAACGCTGATTCACTGCTTGTCTCGTCTCCGTCCTGCTCTCCGGGGACCCTGCGCCTGAGTTGGTCCACGTGTCGCCTCCACAGGAAACCTGTACTGGTCTCCACGCGGTATGAGACGGGGCCGGTTCGTTCTACTACGGTGCCCGGCACCCAGGCTGGCCCCGCGCTGGCGTAGTTCCTGCAGTGCACCGGGGCGCCTACGCTGAAACTCTTTGAAGGTTCCACCCCTATGTTCCACCCTTTGTCCTCTACTCTCGTGGGGTCTAGCTTGGAGATTCCCGTGGCCAGCTTCCTGCGCATCAGCAGCTCTGCGGGGGAGTGCCCTGACGCCAATGGGGTGACCCTGTACCTTAGCAGGAATTGGCACAATTTCAGGTCGAGGTCTCCGGGGCCCATGCGCAGCAGTGCGTCTATCGTGGTGCGCACGAGGCGCTCTACTTGGCCGTTGGTGGCCGGGTGAAAGGGGGCGGAGGTGATGTGCCGAATGGCGTTTCGCTCCATGAACGCCCCGAACTCGGCGGACGTGAAACAGCTAGCGTTATCGCTGACGAGGGTGTCGGGTAAACCGAACGTGGAAAAGACCCTCCGTAGCTGTTTAATTGTTGTGGCCGAGGAGGTGCTCGAGACTGGGATGACCTCCAACCACTTGGAGAACGCGTCCACCACAAGGAGGAAAAGCGTTCCCCTGAACGGGCCAGCAAAGTCTACGTGTACCCGGGACCAGGGCCCCCTCGTTGCGTCCCACTCCCTATGTGGCGAGCGGGCCTCTTCTGGCCTGGAGCTCTGGCACGCTTCGCAAGTGCCGACCATGTGTTCGATGTCGGCGTCTAGCTGGGGCCACCAAAAGTAACTGTGGGCCAGCGCCTTAGAGCGGACGATCCCCGGGTGGCTGACGTGCAGCAGTTTAAGCACCCTCGGCCGGAGAGACGTGGGGATCACTACCCGCTGTCCCCACAAAAGGCAACCCCTCTCTAGGGACAACTCTAGTTTCTTTTTGAAAAATGTGTCGAATTCCACTGCTGGGGAAGACACGGGCCACCCTTTCTGTACCCAGGAGCAAACTGTGGCCAGCGTTTTGTCCTTGCCGGTCGCTTTAGCGATGTCGGCCGGTACTACTGGAGGGGAGTCTAGGACCTCTATCATTAAGACCTGGTGGTCCCTCTCTACTTCGCCCACGTGGCAGCAATCCCGGGGAATGGGGGACCTCGACAGGGCATCCGCATGGCTGATCTCCTTCCCGGGCCGGTATACCAACGCGTGCTGATACGCGTTGAGAAAAATGGCCCACCTGAGCATTCTCGGGGACAGGATTTGGGGTGTGGGCTTATCTGTGGTGAAAATGCCTAGCAAGGGCTTATGGTCAGTCACTATGGTGAAGGGGCGGCCGTACACAAAATCATGAAATTTCTTAGTCCCCGCAATTATCGCTAGGGCTTCCCTGTCTGTCTGGGCATAGTTCCTCTCCGCTTGGGACAAGGACCTAGAGTAGAACGCTATCGGGGCCTCCCTCCTGTTCTCCAGTACGTGGCATAACACCGCCCCCACCCCCACCGGGGATGCATCGCATATCAGGACCACTGGGCGTTTGGGATTGAAATGGGTCAGTACCGCATCTGATGCCAGGAGTCGCTTCAGGTCATTGAAAGCCCTCTCCTGGTCGTCGCCCCACTTCCATGCCTCGTCCTTTTTTAACAATTTGTGTAGCGGTTCCGCTACTGCTGCCTTCCGCGGAAGGAAGGAGTGGTAAAAGTTGAGCAGTCCAAGGAACGACTGCAACTCGGGCTTGGAGGTGGGGCGAGGGGCCTTCTTGATGGCGGCCACCTTGGATTGGGATGGCCTGATTCCCTCGGGAGTAACACGGAACCCTAGGAACTCAACCTCAGTTGCGAAGAAAACGCATTTGTCCTTCCGCAACCGCAACCCCGCTTTCTCGAATATTGTCAGGACCCTTCCCAACCTGCTTGCTAATTCGGCCCGGCTCCCCCCTGTAATCAATACGTCATCAAAGTAGGGTAACACCCCCTCTAACCCCTTCAGGAGGCGTTCCACGAGTGACTGGAAAATCCCGGGCGCCGAATTCACGCCGAATTGGAGGCGCGATACCTGGAACGCCCCTTTGTGGGTGACTATGGTCTGTGCAGCAGCTGCGGCGGGGGTCACCGGGAGTTGCTGGTAGGCTTGGGCCAGGTCGAGTTTAGCGAAACACCTCCCCCCGTGTAACCTGGCCAACAAGTGGCTGACTACCGGCACCGGATAAGCATTAGGGCGGATCGCCTTATTGATGGTGCACTTGTAATCAGCGCATATGCGGACCTCCCCGTTGGCCTTGAGCGCTGTTACAATTGGAGTTTCCCACTCCGCAGAATCAACAGGAACAAGAATCCCCTGGCCCACCAACTTGTCCAACTCCGCCTCTATTTTGTCCTTTAGTGCGAAAGGCACTCTGCGCGGTTTAAGTCTGATTGGACGTACTTCAGGGTCCAGGTCGAAAGTCACTGGGGGGCCCTTGAATTTTCCGAGCCCCTTTTTGAAAACCTCGGGGTGCGCGTCGCACACGCTCTGTATTGGATCAGTCCCGGTGGCGTGTGCTCCCACGGCGTGCACCCCCCCAATGAACAACCCCAGGGGCTGGAACCATTGAGTCCCGAGGAGGCTGCACTTTCCTCCCTTGAGGACGACTAGGGGAAGCGTTGCGGTGTGCTTTTTAAACTGGACCTGGAACTTCCCAACCCCCAACACTGGGATGCGGTTCCCTTGCACGTCCTTTAGTGTGGCCCTCAACGCTTTGAGCTTGGGCCGCACACGGGGGGCGATTTTCATGAACTCTCCCTGGGGAATAATAGAGTATGACGAACCCGAGTCCACCTCCATTCTAACATGGGCCCCTTGTATTACTACCTCAACGAAGTAACGGGGGTGCTCTGTGGAAACGCTGCAAACCGGGGCGTTGTCCTCGCTGTCGTCGGAGATGCGCCCTACGCCGTCCCGCGTCCTCGTGGTCCGGGTGCCGTCCTTGGGCCTCGTGGTGCGGTCCTGCCTTGCCGAGTGGTCTGGAGAACTCCTTGTTGTGGCCTCGTGCCGTTTCCGGCAGACCTTGGTGATGTGCCCGCGCCGGCCGCAGTTGTGGCACTCGGCCTTGCGGAATGGGCATTTGGCGCGGGCGTGGGCGGCGCCGCAGCCGTCGCAGCGCCGGCCCTCTCTCTGGACCCTCCGGACGTCCTCGTCGTCGCTGCTCTCCGCAGACGAGTTCGAAACTCGCCGGGCCGCGCGCACCGAGCTCTCTGCCTTGGCGGGCTTCGGGCGCCAGTCCTGAAGCTCTTGCACCCCGGCAGTCGTGGCCTCCGCGGCCTGCGCCGTGTCGAGGACTTGTTGCCACGTGGGAGGCGGCTCCCTTTTCATCAGCGCGCGCTGAGTCTCGGTATCCCTCAGACCACAGAGCAGGCAGTCCCGGAGGGTGACTTCTGGGGTCTCCCACTTGCATGGGCCGGCGGCCAGCCGCAGGGCCGCGGCGAACTCGGCGACCGATTCCCCGGGCGCCTGGACTCGCCTCCAGAACGCGCTCCGAGCGGGGAACATCGCTATCGCTGGCTGGAGATGGGCGCGCAGTGCCGCCAGGAGCTCTGTGGCTTTGAGGTCGCCCACCTTCCTCGGCGCGATCAGGTCCACCAAGGTCCTCTTGGTCTCGTGTCCGAGCATGCGGACGAAAATGGCCCTCTTCTTGGCCTCATCTGAGACTTCGAGCTCCACCAGCGCTGCGTTGAAGTCTATCTCAAACAGCTCCAAGTCTCCCGGCTTCCTGATCTCGTAGCCGGCGCATGTCTTGGTCCCGTGGGCAGCCATATCCCACCTTCGTCGCCAATTTAGTGTATGGGACCAAAGACAACAGGACAACCGAAGGGTTGGTTTAACACAGGTTTATTGCATGGTGTTCCGGTGAAGCATGAGGTAATGGCGGTGATACATCTCAATATATACAGTAGCCCTCTACATTTGAATCTTGTAGCACGGTAGCTCATTGGCTGCTACCGGCGTGGCCTCGCCCAGGCACGCCTCTTTCTTCTGCTGCTGAATGCGGGGAAGGTTTTCCCGCGGCTGTCCGTGATTGAGCAATGTGAACCATGTGAGACTGAACGCTTGCAGCTGCCCTCTATGGGCTGTCTGCTCGCGTTCCTTTACAGCTGAGATCGTTTGTATTTGGAGTGGTTACATTCTTGCCATTACAGTACAATGAACATGCACGCATACATACACAACAGAAACTATCCCAAAAATCAAGTTTTTTTTAAATAAAAAAAGAAATGATCAAAGGTGCAGACAGGAAGTCAGGCAGAAGAGCAGCACAAGATGAAGGATATCAGAAAGGAACACTCCCAAGGAACAAGTGGAGTGTAACAAAGTAAACCCACGGTGTTCCAAACAATCCAGGCCACTTTAAATCTTCAAAATCCCTACTGCCCCCAGACATGTTCTGATTGTTAACAGCCGTGTTCACGAGGCTATTTGAGGGGAAATTTACTGGGTTATTTGATAACCAATAGGCAAAAGGTGGAGAAGAAAGAAAAGAAATTAAAAACAAAATTTTGATGTAACCTTCTTTTGTTAAAACACATAATTTTAACAAGTTGTTTTTTGGAAACAGGAAAAAGACAATGAATACTTAAAAAGAGACTCTTTCATTTTTAAAAAATTCATTCATTACAAAATGCAAATCCAATAGGGCCTTCTTTTTTAATGCAGACTTACAGGCAGAACAAATGACTCCTTGATACAGGCATATCTACACAGGTATGCTTCACTGTGGGTAGAGGATTGTTGACTGGTAACAGGCAGATAGCTGACAACAACATTCAGCAAGCATGCTCTCAACCCATCACTGAGATTTTAAAAAGTTCATTTAATAGTAAAGCCTTTTAGGGAATTTTGGTTTTTCCTCATAGTTAAGAGATTATGAGGTAGAAAAGCAACCCAGAGGAGAAATGGAGAGATCCACTCTCTGTCTCAACTCCTGTCCTTTGGTTTCTCTTTCTACACAAACTAACATTTTACATCCTGCCAACCTAGTAGTTTTAAAGCAAGATATTGCAAGTAGATAAATAGGGACCACTTAGGTGGGAAGGTAACAGCATTCTGTGGACTCTAGTCATGCCTGCCACATGACCACAGAAACGTCTGCAGGAGCAGACAGCGCTGGCTCTTCGGCTTTAAAACAGAGATAAGCACTGCACCCTAGAGTCGGATACGACTGGCTGTCGAGCAAAGGAAACCTTTACCTTTAACATTTTACATGATAAAAGTACTCTAGAAACATATTAAGTAGAAAAAGTATCTTCACTTAAAGTTACCATTTTGTAATCACAGTGTGTCAAGACATTGATCTTTACAGAAAGACCCACACTAGCCACTAAGTCATGTTACCCAAAAACTTCCCTGGGCAATTCCTGTGGCCAGACCAATGTTCCTGTCAGGCCCTTCTACCACACTTTTAGTCATCAGACTGCTGAGTATTTGAGGGAGACTAAATTACATCACAAGGTTGCAGGCTTTAAATTACACACCAGTCATACAAAATAGCCCAGACCAGACAACAATAAAAAAATAACTTCTTGCATGGAAAAGTCTAAGGGCTGGAAATATTACCACAAAATCCTCTAGTTCTTACTTTCCACAAGGAACCAAACCAGGTTGAATAATGTCATTGTTTTTAAAGATGGTGCAAAAGACCAATGAGACTTTGAAAAATTATAAATGCAAAATTAGGTTCAAAACCTTTATGAGCAGCAATATGGAGTAAAGCCAATTCATATTACAAAAAATAGAGGTGACCAGTTTGAAAACAAATCTTTGATAAAATAATAAAGGTTAGCTAATCCTAACCTATTACTTATTTTCCATTATTATTATTATTATTATTATTATTATTATTATTATTATTATTATTATTATTATTATTATTATTATTATTATTATTATTATTATTATTATTATTATTATTATTATTATTATTATTTAAAATAGAACTAAGAGAACAGAAATTAAGGATACAACCTATATATATATATGCCAACCTAGAAATAAGTTCAATTTAAAACAATAGGATTTCTCTGTAAATCTAAGCAAGATGAAGACTTTCCTCTCCCACATATGGGTCAATTTTGATGTCTGCAGGTAGTCTGTGTTTCATTTCAATCCTTCCACACCAATACTTTTGCATCACAGCATACAGTGGGGTGGCTAGTGGTAGGATCTTTCTGTACTGTTTATTTGGAAGATGCAAATGCTAGAGATCAATATTGAGAAAAGAAACTGTCCATACTTAATTTACTCAATTTATTTTAACTTATATACTGCCCTATTGTTCAAGCTGTCTCTGGGCAACTCACAGCTAAAATAAGGTAAGACTGGATTATAAAGAAAAATAGCAAACAGTCAACAAAAAATCCTAACTCTTGGCACAAATGCTTCAACTTTTTCCCAGCCAAGTCTCTTTGGCTCTGTAAGGAAACCACCCTCACTTGAGGAAAGGGAAATGTGATTTAAATCTCCCTCTTAAAGAAACAGGTCCTGCATACATTGTATATCTACCCTCCCTGAGTATTTATGTGTTGCTCAAAGTTTTCCTCAGAGAATCACATTGACAATCAAGTATATTCCTTCCAGAAAGTAATCCTACATAAATGGAAGGTGTTAAGAAATTACAATTTTCACTCCATAATTACCACTCTGAATTGTCCCCTTGACTCAAAGGCAAAAGTAAACACTTCAGGGCTTTCCCCCCACAGAAGGTTGCAGAATTAAGAGCTAGAACTGCCGCATTAGTGAAAAATAACTATAATAAAAATGTTGCCAAAGAGAGAGGGGGGCATAAAATGAAGGGTAGAAACCACCATTCTTTTCCATAGGGGAGAGGATATGGAAAGCTTTCCTTCACAATAAAGATTATGGTGGCTGCAGTCACTGTATAATCTGCCTTTCTGTCCTTGAGGGAGTATGCTGAGGAACATTTTGTCCTTTCCATCACAATATAATGACTCCTACGAGTGGCAGTGGTGCTCATGCAGATAATAACACATCCCCTTTCTGAGGAGGAGGATGACAACTAAATCCAGCAAACTTACTAAATAATAGTTTTCTAGCGCATAATACTGCTGAAGCTGAAATTTAAGTAATTTGGCTACCAAATGAGAAGAGAGAACTCACTGGAGAAGGCCCTGATGCTAGGAGAGATTGAAGGAAAAAGAAGAATGGGGAGGCAGAGAATGAGATGGTTAGACAGCATCCTTGATGCAGTGGACGTAGATCTGACCGGACTACAGAGGATAGCAGATGACAGAGGAGCCTGGTGTGCTGTGGACCATGGGGTCGCAAAGTGTTGGACTCAATTGTGTGATTGAACAACAACAAAAGAGTACATAACATTACCATATTCTGTGCAAGTCTGTGATATTTCCCTGTTTTCAGTCTCCTATGTAAAAAAAGAAGGTTGTTACAGTGACATTTGGACCTTCATCCATTTTAAATTGAAGCTGGTCATCTCCTACAGTAACATCAGGGGTTCAATTTTGACCATCTTCACCAACAGCTCATACATAGGAAACATCTCCTGAAGTTCCCATTTAGACATCAACCACCCAGTTTTCTTGAGTAATCACTGCCTCTGTATAGTTTGTGTGCCATATAGTGACATAATGGCTAAAATTCTGTTGCATATTATAAGCAAAGTCAGCCGTGTGATCCATGTATAAAACATATGCAGAAGTAGAAGTTGGTCAGAGTAGCAACTAGAGTAGGCCCAATGAATCAGTGGGGATTTGTTGAGTCAATTCCTTCCTTGATTCAATGGACCTACTCTAGGTGCAACTTACTATGCTAAGCAGCAGAATTTGGGCCTGTTTGTTTGTTTGTTTAATGCATTTCCTTTCTATTGACTCTCATGCTGAGTACACTCTCTCCCCTGCCACAAATCTGAGATTCTTTTTGCATCTCTGTTTGCTATGAATCCAGACTTTGTGGATACCATCTTAATTGATCTTGTTTTTTTCTTCATATACAGTAATCAATGTCTTCAATGATGCTCCCTTCCTTAGAAATTGTTCCAGAGTGACGTGTCCAAGATGGCTACAGAGTAACACGAACTCTGTTTTGCTCTTGCTAAGGTAAGGGTGAGTCAATGTTAAAATATAAATAAAACTGAGACTTTTTGAATGAGGACGCTTTGGGTGAGACTGTAAAAAAAATGCTGCCATTTTCCAGTGCCTGTTGGAGCTTGAAAGCTGCAGTGAACAAGGCGAGCGGCGAGCAGACGGGCTGAAGGAGCCAGCAGCAGACGGGTCGGACAAGCACAACCAGGACATCTGAAGAACAGAGAATACACAAACGAGATTGAGATTGAGCCTGAGACCAGCAACGAATGTGATCGGGCCCCTGAAGGTGGTCGCAGTGAGTGTAGTGGTCGTGGTGGAGGTGGAGAAGAGGGTGAAGAAGATGCAGAGTGTTATGTATGCATATCAATGTACTGTAAAGCTATCAAGATATAAATGTTCCATCACAATTACAATGTATCTCAGCTGAAAGGAACGCGAGCAAGCAACCCCTTGGGGCAGCTGCGAGCGTTCAGCCTCACATGGTTCACATTGCTCAATCACGGACAGCCGCGGGAAATGCCTCCGCATTCAGCAGAATGAAGATACTCGCATTCAGCAGAATGAAGATACTCGCATTCAGCAGGAAGAAGATACAACTGCGAGAGTAAGGCGTGCCTGGGCGAGGCCACGCCGACAGTAGCCAATGAGCTACCGTGCTGCAAGATTCAAATGTATAGTCCTCAGTATATAATGAGATGTACCACCACCATTACCCCCATGCTTCACCGGAACACCATGCAATAAACCTGTGTTAAACCAACCCTTCGGTTGTTCTGTTGTCTTTGGTCCCATACACTAAATTGGCGACGAAGGTGGGATATGGCTGCCCACGGGACCAAGACATGCGCCGGCTACGAGATCAGGAAGCCGGGAGACTTGGAGCTGTTTGAGATAGACTTCAACGCAGCGCTGGTGGAGCTCGAAGTCTCAGATGAGGCCAAGAAGAGGGCCATTTTCGTCCGCATGCTCGGACACGAGACCAAGAGGACCTTGGTGGACCTGATCGCGCCGAAGAAGGTGGGCGACCTCAAAGCCACAGAGCTCCTGGCGGCGCTGCGCGCCCATCTCCGGCCAGCGATAGCGATGTTCCCCGCTCGGAGCGCTTTCTGGAGGCGAGTCCAGGCGCCCGGGGAATCGGTCGCCGAGTTCGCCGCGGCCCTGCGGCTGGCCGCCGGCCCATGCAAGTGGGAGACCCCAGAAGTCACCCTCCGGGACTGCCTGCTCTGTGGTCTGAGGGATACCGAGACTCAGCGCGCGCTGATGAAAAAGGAGCCGCCTCCCACGTGGCAACAAGTCCTCGACACGGCGCAGGCCGCGGAGGCCACGACTGCCGGGGTGCAAGAGCTTCAGGACTGGCGCCCAAAGCCCGCCAAGGCAGAGAGCTCGGTGCGCGCGGCCCGGCGAGTTTCGAACTCGTCTGCGGAGAGCAGCGACGACGAGGACGTCCGGAGGGTCCAGAGAGAGGGCCGGCGCTGCGACGGCTGCGGCGCCGCCCACGCCCGCGCCAAATGCCCATTCCGCAAGGCTGAGTGCCACAACTGCGGCCGGCGCGGGCACATCGCCAAGGTCTGCCGGAAACGGCGCGAGGCCACAAGGAGTTCTCCAGACCGCTCGGCGAGGCAGGACCGCACCACGAGGCCAAAGGACGGCACCCGGACCACGAGGACGCGGGACGGCGTAGGGCGCATCTCCGACGACAGCGAGGACGACGCTCCGGTTTGCAGCGTTTCCACGGAGCACCCCCGTTACTTCGTTGAGGTAGTAATACAAGGGGCCCCTGTTAGAATGGAGGTGGACTCGGGTTCGTCATACTCTATTATTTCCCAGGGAGAGTTCATGAAAATCGCCCCCCGCGTGCGGCCCAAGCTCAAAGCGTTGAGGGCCACACTGAAGGACGTGCAAGGGAACCGCATCCCAGTGTTGGGGGTTGGGAAGTTCCAGGTCCAGTTTAAAAAGCACACCGCAACGCTTCCCCTAGTCGTCCTCAAGGGAGGAAAATGCAGCCTCCTCGGGACTCAATGGTTCCAGCCCCTGGGGTTGTTCATTGGGGGGGTGCACGCCGTGGGAGCACACGCCACCGGGACTGATCCAATACAGAGCGTGTGCGACGCGCACCCCGAGGTTTTCAAAAAGGGGCTCGGAAAATTCAAGGGCCCCCCAGTGACTTTCGACCTGGACCCTGGAGTACGTCCAATCAGACTTAAACCGCGCAGAGTGCCTTTCGCACTAAAGGACAAAATAGAGGCGGAGTTGGACAAATTGGTGGGCCAGGGGATTCTTGTTCCTGTTGATTCTGCGGAGTGGGAAACTCCAATTGTAACAGCGCTCAAGGCCAACGGGGAGGTCCGCATATGTGCTGATTACAAGTGCACCATCAATAAGGTGATCCGCCCTAATGCTTATCCGGTGCCGGTAGTCAGCCACTTGTTGGCCAGGTTACACGGGGGGAGGTGTTTCGCTAAACTCGACCTGGCCCAAGCCTACCAGCAACTCCCGGTGACCCCCGCCGCAGCTGCTGCACAGACCATAGTCACCCACAAAGGGGCGTTCCAGGTATCGCGCCTCCAATTCGGCGTGAATTCGGCGCCCGGGATTTTCCAGTCACTCGTGGAACGCCTCCTGAAGGGGTTAGAGGGGGTGTTACCCTACTTTGATGACGTATTGATTACAGGGGGGAGCCGGGCCGAATTAGCAAGCAGGTTGGGAAGGGTCCTGACAATATTCGAGAAAGCGGGGTTGCGGTTGCGGAAGGACAAATGGGTTTTCTTCGCAGCTGAGGTTGAGTTCCTAGGGTTCCGTGTTACTCCCGAGGGAATCAGGCCATCCCAATCCAAGGTGGCCGCCATCAAGAAGGCCCCTCGCCCCACCTCCAAGCCCGAGTTGCAGTCGTTCCTTGGACTGCTCAACTTTTACCACTCCTTCCTTCCGCGGAAGGCAGCAGTAGCGGAACCGCTACACAAATTGTTAAAAAAGGACGAGGCATGGAAGTGGGGCGACGACCAGGAGAGGGCTTTCAATGACCTGAAGCGACTCCTGGCATCAGATGCGGTACTGACCCATTTCAATCCCAAACGCCCAGTGGTCCTGATATGCGATGCATCCCCGGTGGGGGTGGGGGCGGTGTTATGCCACGTACTGGAGAACGGGAGGGAGGCCCCGATAGCGTTCTACTCTAGGTCCTTGTCCCAAGCGGAGAGGAACTATGCCCAGACAGACAGGGAAGCACTAGCGATAATTGCGGGGACTAAGAAATTTCATGATTTTGTGTACGGCCGCCCCTTCACCATAGTGACTGACCATAAGCCCTTGCTAGGCATTTTCACCGCAGATAAGCCCACACCCCAAATCCTGTCCCCGAGAATGCTCAGGTGGGCCATTTTTCTCAACGCGTATCAGCACGCGTTGGTATACCGGCCCGGGAAGGAGATCAGCCATGCGGATGCCCTGTCAAGGTCCCCCATTCCCCGGGATTGCTGCCACGTGGGCGAGGTAGAGAGGGACCACCAGGTCTTAATGATAGAGGTCCTAGACTCCCCTCCAGTAGTACCGGCCGACATCGCTAAAGCGACCGGCAAGGACAAAACGCTGGCCACAGTTTGCTCCTGGGTACAGAAAGGGTGGCCCGTGTCTTCCCCAGCAGCGGAATTCGACACATTTTTCAAAAAGAAACTAGAGTTGTCCCTAGAGAGGGGTTGCCTTTTGTGGGGACAGTGGGTAGTGATCCCCACGTCTCTCCGGCCGAGGGTGCTTAAACTGCTGCACGTCAGCCACCCGGGGATCGTCCGCTCTAAGGCGCTGGCCCGCAGTTACTTTTGGTGGCCCCAGCTAGACGCCGACATCGAACACATGGTCAGCACTTGCGAAGCGTGCCAAAGCTCCAGGCCAGAAGAGGCCCGCTTGCCACATAGGGAGTGGGACGCAGCAAGGGGGCCCTGGTCCCGGGTACACGTAGACTTTGCTGGCCCGTTCAGGGGAACGCTTTTCCTCCTTGTGGTGGACGCGTTCTCCAAGTGGTTGGAGGTCATCCCAGTCTCGAGCACCTCCTCGGCCACAACAATTAAACAGTTACGGAGGGTCTTTTCCACGTTCGGTTTACCCGACACCCTCGTCAGCGATAACGCTAGCTGTTTCACGTCCGCCGAGTTCGGGGCGTTCATGGAGCGCAACGCCATTCGGCACATCACCTCCGCCCCCTTTCACCCGGCCACCAACAGCCAAGTAGAGCGCCTCGTGCGCACCACGAAAGACGCGCTGCTGCGCATGGGCCCCGGAGACCTCGACCTGAAATTGTGCCAATTCCTGCTAAGGTACAGGGTCACCCCATTGGCGTCAGGGTACTCCCCCGCAGAGCTGTTGATGCGCAGGAAGCTGGCCACGGGAATCTCCAAGCTAGACCCCACGAGAGTAGAGGACAAAGGGTGGAACATAGGGGTGGAACCCTCAAAGAGTT
Organism: Bradypodion pumilum; assembly: GCA_035047305.1. Classification (NCBI taxonomy): domain Eukaryota; kingdom Metazoa; phylum Chordata; class Lepidosauria; order Squamata; family Chamaeleonidae; genus Bradypodion; species Bradypodion pumilum. The sequence continues at coordinate 171,469,122 of JAWDJD010000001.1, read as the reverse complement.
TCAGCGTAGGCGCCCCGGTGCACTGCAGGAACTACGCCAACGCGGGGCCTGCCTGGGTGCCGGGCACCGTAATAGCACAAACCGGCCCCGTCTCATACCGCGTGGAGACCAGTACAGGTTTCGTGTGGAGGCGACACGTGGACCAACTCAGGCGCAGGGTTCCCGGAGAGCAAGACGGAGACGAAAATAGCGTCGAATCAGCGTTAGGGTACTCCCCCACCCGCTTAGCCCAAGGGGGAGGAAAAGGGGAACATGGGTCCCCACCAAGGGGGGAGGAAAGGGAATCGATCCACAGAGATCTTTTGCGGGAGTCCGCGGCGGAAAGGAAGAGCCCCGACCACACACATACCCCTTGGAAGTTTCCCCGAGACACAGACGCCCATAGAAGTTTAGACGTTGATTTACATACCAGGGGGAGTTAGCAGAGTGGTCCCCCACCCGTCCTAGCAAAAAGAGGGGTTTCAGTTCAGCCCCTGGTACTTCCAGTCCCAGTAGCCCCTGTGAGTTAGAATGCAATATAGCGCCAATTTCCCGGAGACCGACACCCCCAAGACAGGAGGCAGCAGCGAGTCCGCCCACCACAGTCTCAAGGTCCCCCGAGCGGGGATCAGAAGGTAGCAGAACCTCAAGGGCGACCTCATCGGTTCCGCGGTTCACAATAGGAGGGTCCCCGGGGTCCGAGAGCAACAGGCAGGGGTTCACCTCCCAACTATTCATTCCATTCCCATCCCCGGGCGCAAGGCAGGCACGGACGCCCCACAGAGCCACTAACGAATCCCCGTTTCCCGTAGCAGGACAAGCTCCCACGGAGTCAGGGATCACAGGCTCTCCGGTACTAGGTCAGGCGCAAGCACGCCCCAAGCGCACGTGCGGCAAGCCACAATGGTTGCGGGACTTCGTCCCATCCTAGGGGGGAGGGGTGTTATGTATGCATATCAATGTACTGTAAAGCTATCAAGATATAAATGTTCCATCACAATTACAATGTATCTCAGCTGAAAGGAACGCGAGCAAGCAACCCCTTGGGGCAGCTGCGAGCGTTCAGCCTCACATGGTTCACATTGCTCAATCACGGACAGCCGCGGGAAATGCCTCCGCATTCAGCAGAATGAAGATACTCGCATTCAGCAGAATGAAGATACTCGCATTCAGCAGGAAGAAGATACAACTGCGAGAGTAAGGCGTGCCTGGGCGAGGCCACGCCGACAGTAGCCAATGAGCTACCGTGCTGCAAGATTCAAATGTATAGTCCTCAGTATATAATGAGATGTACCACCACCATTACCCCCATGCTTCACCGGAACACCATGCAATAAACCTGTGTTAAACCAACCCTTCGGTTGTTCTGTTGTCTTTGGTCCCATACACTAAACAGAGGATACAAGGTGGAGAGAAAGTTGAAGGAGGCAAAATGGCGGTGGCGAGGGAAAATGAAAGTTAAGGAAATTTGCAGAATAGTGGATATGGGTGGTGGTATGTGGAGATAGAAGAAAGCTTTTAAATTGGACTGTGTGGAGTTTTTGAAGTGGGAGAATAAGAAGAAAGATTTGGAAGATTTTTGTGTGAAATGGTGAATGGACAGAGAAAAGGGACTGCTTTCAGAGGTCCTGACCGGAATGTTGCTGGATTGTTGGTTTGTTTTTTCCCTTTCTCTCCCTCGGTGTTGGCGACGAATTATGAGTTATTACAAACTATTGAACTAGACCTGCTCCTTCTTTAATGGTAATTAATTGGAAGATGATTTAATGGAATTAATCATTATTATTAAATTATTATGAATTTTGTGGATGAATTACAGTTAATCATTTGATATCAATTGGACTATAATTAATTGAAATATTACTGAAATATAACTGTTCATTTGGAATTAATTGGACTACATTGGGCATATATTTAATTGATCGGACTAATATACTGGGACATAATCAATTTATTGGATTACAACAAATCACATGGAATTATTTGGATTATCACTGGAATGTAATTAACTACCTGAAATTAATTGGATAGCATTTGGACTGTATTTGGAATATAATCAAAAAAATTAAGTCCTAAAATTTATATATATAAAGATATATAAAGATATATAAAGAGATATATATATAAGTGATGAATAATTAATTGGCAGGGTTGTGAAATTGTTGTGTGGGTGGCTGTTGATTCAATATAATATAAGAAATTGGTTTCATTTCTGGATTAACGGACCTTGGAGATTTTGCAGCTGTGTTTAATAAAACATGGAGGAGGAAGCCACACGATCAAAATGAACAGAGGGGGGAAAGGAGAAGAAGCAACCAGCGGCAACAGCAGCAGCAACAGCAGCTTCTGCAGGTAGCTCTCCAGTCCCACTTGACAAAGTAATGATAACCACAGAGATGGGGAAATTAGCTGGTAAATTGGAGAAATTGGAGAAAAATATACAAAAAATGAGGAAAATAGGGCCCGGGGAAAAATGCAGGATAAGGCAGAAATATTGAAAGGCCAGCAAGATCTTATGAAAAATCAACAGAACTTGCCAACATCCTAAAGATGGGAAAGTCTCCAGGCCAGAGGACTATAAAAATACTATTCTGACAGCCAGTCGATGGCTAGCCATTATTCTTGGAAGCCTATTCTTAAAAATACAGACCCTGATTCTAGGCACAGTCTTTACAGGGAAAGACTTTGTCTCTATCCTTTCTAAGAGAGAAAAATACTTAGAAATTTTAATATCCTTTTGCTTTATGACTGATTGAAGTATTTTATGCTTCTCTTTTTATTGAAACTAACTTGTTAAAAGAAATAAAGTTGTCTCTTTAAGTTTTATTCTGTTTGCAGATCTGGACTTTGTTTTAACAGGCATTTATTCACTGAGCTCTCTACCTTACACGCTACCTAAACTGACTTTACACACTCCAGAGAGAGAGAGAGAGAGATCTTAGCTGGCATGAGTCGGATTTCAGAGGTGACTAACAGGCTGTGTGAGAAGACACGTGTGCATGCAGATTTTAAAGGAACAGTTGCAGCCTTAAAGATCAAACCAGCCTCTCTAACTCTCAATCTCCTGACCAGGTTTTAAGACAGGTTCTATATAGGATACAAAGATTAAAGAAGGAAGTAATTGGGAGGTACATAGAAAAGGTTAAAAGGGATTTGATATATTTAAAGAGGGAATATTTTAAATATAGTAATAAAAATTCAAAATTACTTGCGAGAGCGGCTAAAGACAAAAGTGATAAAAGAGAAATAGGTATTTTGATAAATGAACAAGAGGTAAGGTGTAATAAGCTTAAAAATAACATAGAAATAGTGAAAGATTTTTATCAAAAATTATACTCCAAAAAAGAGATAAAACTAGAAAAATTAAAAGAATATTTGGAAAGACAGAAGGGATTGAAAATAAGTTAAGAACATAAGAATAGGATGTAGGAATTAATAGCTGAAATAGAAATTAAGGAAATTATAGGGAAACAAAAATAGCAAAACACCTGGAGAAGATGGATTACCTGCTGAATTTTATAAATAATTTAAAGAAATAATAATTCCAAAGCTTCAACAGTTGTTTAATTATATATTAGAAGGTGGAGCAATATCAACTTCATGGTATAGGTCAGTAATAGCATTGATTCCAAAACCTGGGATGAATTTAGAAAAGGTGGAAGCCTATAGACCTATTTCATTAATAAATCAAGACGCTAAAATATTTACAGCAATTTTGGCAAATAGGATGAAAAGTTTCATGACCAGTTATATAGATAAAGATCAAGTGGATTTTTTTTAAAGGAAGATATATGGCAGACCTGACAAGAAGAGTTGTGGATCTGGTGGATATAGTTGCACAAAATAAAGAGAAAATAGGATTGTTATCTTTAGATGTTTTTACAGCATTTGATTCACTTCAATGGATTACAATTAAAGAGATGATTGAGAATTATGGTTTTGGAATAAAGTTTAAAAGGATAATTGAACAGCTATATCAACAAGGAATGGCTAGAGTAAGAGTAAATGATGGTTTCACAGATGATATAGAATTTAAAGCTGGAACCTGGCAAGGCTGTCCATTATCTCCAATTTTGTTTATTATGCCCATGGAACTGTTAGCGAGTGTTGTAAGGGAATATAAGAATATTGTGGGAATTGAGGGCATAAAAATTAATCTGTATGCAGATGATACATTAGTGATATTGAAAAATCTGAGGAATTTTTTTTTGAAGGATGCAAACACATCTCAATGAGTTTGAAGAAGTGATATGCTTAAAAATAAATTGGGAAAAGTCTGAAGCAATATTCTCTAATATAGCAAAAGAGGAACAGATGAAGATAAAAGATAAATATAATATACAAGTTAAGAGTAATTTAAAATATTTTGGGGATAAATATCACAGAAAAAATGGAAGATTTTAAAAAATTGAATTTTGAAAAGCAAAAATTGGAAATTAAAGATAAGATACAACAATATAAAAAGTTGAACTTGTCTTGGTTTGGCAGGATTGCAACGTGTAAAATGAAATTGTTACAAAAAAATAAACTTTTTGTTTGATGTCCTACCAGTCCAACAGAAGGAAAAGGAAATGGCAGTTTTTCAAAGCATGTTAAATAATTATTGCAATGGTGGAAAAAGGCCAAGAATATCAAAGAATTTGTGGTATTTATCACAGAAAGAAGGTGGATTGGGACTGCCAAACATTAAGAATTATTATAGGGCTTTTCAATTTAAAAATGTGGTAAAGATTTTAATGAATGAAGAGGCAATTTGGGAGGAAGTAGAGTTGAAAGATATGCAAAGAAAAGGAAATGCATTTTTTAAGATAAAGATATAACAAAAGTATGGGTAAAGTATAAAACAACAAAAGGACGTTTGGAAAAGTTTGAAGAAGAAATTAGCTCCAGACATTTCCCCAATTGTGGAATTGGAAGATATTAAGTCTTTTCCAATTAGGGTTGATATGAGAATAAAAGAAATACTCCTGGAAAATCGTGTGTTCCTGCTGAAAGATTGGATACAGGTATGTAATGATGATGAAAAAAGATTGGAAATATATAATCAAATGTATCCGAACTTGTTTCAAAAAGTGCTAGTGAATAATTGGAATAGTAAATATATTGATGCAACCAGTTTAGAAAGAAAAATGACAGATTTTGAAGAATTAATTTATAAAATAAGAAAAGGCTTAATAGGAATTAAAGGGCTTGTAAGTAAGATATATAAACTACTAAATCAGGAAGGAAATCCACAAGATACATTGAGAACAATTTGGGAGCAAGATTTAAAAATAAAAATTATGGAAGCAAAATGGAAAAGTAAATGGAAAAAAAGGATTATGAGAACCTTGTCTGTTAGGGTTAAAGAACATAATTATAAAATGTTGTGGAGGTGGTACCTGACTCCAGTTCGGTTACATCAAATGTATAATACAAAAACAAAATACTGTTGGAGATGTAATAATTCATGGGGGAATTATGAACATATGTGGTGGAGTTGTAATGTGATAAGGGACTTTTGGATAAAGATTGAGAAGGAGGTATCAGAAATAATGAGTTATTGTCAATAAAGCTCTCAATGGGAAGACTATGTATTGCAAGAAATTGGAAAAATGATTTATTTATTTTTTTGAAAATAGAAGAATGGTACAAGGAGATGTGGGATCTTGCATTGAACGATAAATTAACATGGGAGTTACATATGAAAAAGGGTATAATTAAAGAAAATAGATACTGGAAAATATGACAATCATTTGTGGATTATTCATTGGTGGAGGGTGGAGGAAGCAAGCCAGTATCAGATCAATTAAGTTTTTGGATTCAGAAAGCTTAATGTGATATGATGCATTCTCCAGGACATTGTATAATACACAGGGTGTGAAATGTGTTTATGATTTGCTAGTCGTAAAATAGTAATGCAACATAGTTTTTGATATGTTAAATATGGTGATGGAATAATCGAATATAAGATTTGTTTTTGAATGTGTAAGTTAAGGTAACCATGTGGGTTTTATAACTTATAGAATTATAACCAAAAGTGATTATAGAAGTGTAAAAAATGGAAGATGTCGCATTGCTAAATCTGTACCGTATTTTGAATGTAATTTTTTCCTATATATTTTTTGGTTTTGATTACTGTATTGTATTTTGAATCTTTTTTTAAAGTCATGTTTTCTACTTTTCTTATGTTAAGTTTAAAAATATAATAAAAAATATAAATAAAAAATAAAAAAGAAATAATGGGTTATGACCTTAAGCTGGAACTGGCTGCCGCCTTATTGAGAGATGTTGAGGATATAGACATAGATACAAATAAAAAAGGATTATTATCTATTTTTTGCCAGTTGCAAGACAATGTATTGCAAGAAATAGGAAAAATAAACAAATATTGAAAGTGGAGGAATGGTATAAAGAAATATGGAATATTGCATTGAATGCTAAGCTGACATGGGAATAGAACCTTTAAAAGGGTATAATTAAAGAAAATAAATTTTGAGAAATATGGAAACCATTTGTGGATTATACACTGTATAAAGATAAATATGGCAGTCCAGGGCCAGATCAACTGAGTTTTTGGAAGCAGTAATACAATTGCTAAGGCAAGCACAGTCTCCAGGACTTTGTAAATATCACTGGTGTTTATTATTTTGGTTTTTGTTATTATGTTTTTTGAAATACTGGGAAATTTGTATATTATTAGATTACTAGATATAGTAGAATAAACATGTGTACAATAAAATATTTAAATAGATATCAATATTATAAATTCGTTACTAAGAAATGTATAAATATAGTATAGTTTATTAATATGGCAATTGCTCCTTATATCAATTTTTTTCCTTTTGGGGTTTGTGTTTTGTGTCATATAGTACAATGTAATGTTTATTTGTTTGTTTATTTTTTCTTTTCATTGTGTATGTTATACAGTAGAACCCCGCATAACGAAAAAAACTCCATTCCGGTTCCCTATGGGAGATGCCCTGCATAATGGGGAAAAATGTTCGTTAACCCCATTAAGCATGTATACCCTGGTTACCGAAAACCCCAGCTAACGGAAAAAAATCATTATGCGGGGTATCATCATTGCATAATGAATGCATTGTTGTGCAAATTTTTCACTATACGATGCGTTCGTTATGCAAGGTACCACTGTACTTTAAAATTCATTTTTTTTTAAAAAAATTTTTTTTAAAGAAATTGTTCCTGAGAACATCTTGTTTTTCCTTTATATGGGAGCTCTAGGGGCTGCAGTGGCTCAGTGGTTAAGAAGCTCACCTTGTTAGCTGGAAGACCGGCAAGTTGGCAATCCAAGACCCTGGTACTGTATGATTGATTGAGTGCCCGTCTCTGTCCCAGGTCTTGGAGAGATGAAAGCAGCCTCATTCCGGTGTCCCCTGAGCAGAGTTTCTCCAGCAAAAATCCTTTCAACCCAGAATAATTTCTGACACATTATTATTATTATTATTATTATTATTATTATTATTATTATTATTATTATTATTATTATTATTATTATTATTATTATTATTATTATTATTATTATTATTATTATTATTATTATTATTATTATTATTATTATTATTATTGGAGCTCTATAGTATCTTGGAGTAATATATTAATGCAGTATACTGCTTGCAAACCAAAAGGAATAGATTTCTCATAAAAATTAATGTCTAACAAACAGGATTTCTTTTTTTAAAAAAAGAAAAAAAATAAATTCTGTAACAGGGAGACAAAGCTGATCCAGTGCGGAACCACAGTGATTGTCAAAATGTTAGTGTGTACGTTATTTTCTTTCCATATGGTTTTATAGCAGACTCTCTAATCCTTGTTCATGGATATGTTCTTGCGCCTTTACTAATTGTGCACAGAGATATTCAGAAAAACTAATTTAATCTCTCCATGCTGGAATGACTGGAGAAAATATCCCTGTTAAACATTGCTGGCAAAGGAATCAAAAGTCTCACACAGTAAGTAGAAAACCACTCTCATTTAGAGTTATAACAGCCTATTGAGGTTTACATTAATCTTGTACACATTTAACACAACTGAAATTATGGAAAAAATTATTCTGCTGTTTTGAAAGGTCAAGTAGATAGCTGAAGGGCCTCTATGGATTGCACAGTGTGTTGGAATAATGAACCTCATCCTACACTCCCTTGCCTTCCCCACTCTCATTTTTATATTGATAAAATGCTCTTAACAGGCTTTCAATGTTTTAAAAAATAAGTCTTGTTCCCTACAGATATCGTCTTTTACATGAAACAGGGGAACAAGAAAATAGCCTTTTAAATACCCCAACATGAATCATTTTCTGATTCTGAGGATTATAAAGTCAGGCTGCAAGGATGTTTATACTTGAAATACTAGCCTTGCTCAAATATTAATCTTGCACAACACAATACAGGGTATCGTCCATTCTTAACCTATTCACATTCTCTTTAGATTTCAGATATGGAGGGGGGATCGTGTTACTATGTCATTCCTACATTCAAGCTTTCCATTGCCTGCTGTCTGAGATCTTGTCTGAGAGCGGGCAACTGTAAAATAGTACAGTATAAGGAAATTATATATACACCAAGTATTTGTGCTTCTAGTCGTCCTCACTATACATAACATAATACAACTATATACTTACCACTCTCCATTAGGTTGAAAAACAAGAGTGCAAAAGCTGGCTTGAGACTCAACATCAAGAAAACCAAGATAATGGCAACAGGCCCTATCACTCCCTGGAAAATAGATGGGGAAGAAGTAGAGGCAGTGACAGATTTTACTTTCTTAGGATCTAAGATCACTGCAGATGACGACTGCAGCCATGAAATAAAAAGGTGACTGATTCTTGGAAGACAAGCTATGAGAAACCTGGGGATCATAGTTAAAAGTAGAGACATCACCTTACAAACAAAAGTCTGCATAGTCAAAGCAATGGTATTTCCGGTAGTAATGTATGGTTGTGAGAGCTGGACCATTAGGAAAGCTGAGTGCAGAAGAATGGATGCCTTTGAAATGTGGTGTTGGAGGATACTTTTGAGAGAACCCTGGACAACAAAGAGAACAAATAGGTTGATCTTAAAAGAAATCAACCCCAACTGCTCCTTCGAAAGCCAAATATTGAAGATGAAGCTAAAGTACTTTGGATACCAGATGAGAAGAGAGGATTCACTTGAGAAAGCCTTGATACTGAGAAAGGTTGAAGGTGCAATGGGCACAGAACTGGGTAGGTTGAGGAGGATGGTGGAGGACAGGGGTGCCTGGCGTGCGATGGTCCATAGGGTCGCAAATGGTTGGACTCGACTATGCAACTGAACAACAGCAACAATTGTTTTAAGGGACATATTGGAAAGTTAAACAGCATTTATGGCCCTTTCTATAAAGTTATATAGCAGACTGCACAAAAAAAGCATGTTTCTGAACATCAGAGGCTGTCTGCATTGCATATAGACCACTTTGTTCTCAATTTCTAAAAGTTTGAGTTAATTCAATGCACCTGTTTTCAATTAAAACACCCCATCTCATCTCTTTTTACTGGTTCCTGGCATAGTAGTAGAGTTGCATTTATTCTGCTGTGCTACTACCTATCCTGTTCTACATAGAGGTTACACAGAATCCCAATGAAGCTGTGGGTACTGTTATAGAAGTGTCAACCTATGACATATGCAGAGGGTTGTGGCATTAAAATGGACAGTGGAGAAACCTCTTCTTATACTTTCGTCGAGTCTATTTATTTTTTTAACTAGTTGCTGCAGTGGCTCAAGTGGTTAAGACGCTGACTGGGAGGCTGAAGGTCAGCAGTTTAAAACCTGAGTGCTGTATGATGGAATGAGTGCCTGTCTCTGTCCCAGCTCCTGCCAACCTAGCAGTTTGAAAGCAAGAAATTGCAAGTAGATGAATAGGTACCACTTTGGTGGGAAGGTAAACAGCTTTCCATGCACTTCAGTGTCTAGGCATGCCTGCCACATGTCCATGGAAACATCTGCAAACACAGACAGTGCTGGCTCTTCGGCTATAAACAGAGATGAGCACTCAACCTAGAGTCCGATACAACTGGCTTTCAAGCAAGGGTGACCTTTACCTTTACCTAACTGAAACAGCCAAATGCTAGATGTACTCTGCTGGGCAAGTGCCTGCTGAATGATGGCCACCACTGATGCAGCTAACTCCCTACTCAAGAGTAGGCCTGGTAAATCCTACTAATGAGTAAACTAGATAAATGTACTCACAGTGGCTTAGTGGTTAAGATGCTGAACTTGATGATGCTAAGGTCAGCATCTTGAGCCCCGAGTGCTGAAGATAGTGTGAGGTCTCGTCTCTGTCCCAGCTCCTGCCAACCTAGCAGTTCAAAAGCAAGACATTGCAAGCAGATAAATAGGTACCACTTCGGTGGGAAGGTAAACAACACTCTGTGTCAGAAACAGACAGGTCTCGCTCTTTGGCTGTAAACGAAGATGAGCACCGAACCCTATAATCAGATACGACTTGTTTTCGAGCAAGGGTGACCTTTACCTTTACCTAAACAATGTAAATTTACTCATAGGTAAACCAGGTTAAAATTATCCATATGTGAACTAAATGGATAAATTAACTCATGAGTAAATCAGAATAAACTTTACCTAGAAAAGCAGCCAGAATAGCCTCCCATTATATGTCCAGCAGGTGGACCAGACTGTGGTTCTCCAGATGTTCTTTGACTTCAATTTCCAGAAGCCATGAGCAGCAAGTGTACTGACTTGGGTTTGAGGATAAGTCTACTTCAATGTGTGTGCGTGGGGGGGGGGGGGGTTGACCTCAGGGGGAGGAAGGGTGGTTTAAAGAGTAGCCCAATAAAATGTTAAAAGGTAAAGGTCACCCTTGCTTGAAAGCCAATTGTATCCAACTTTAGGGTTCAGTGCTCATCTCTGCTTCATAGCTGAAGAGCCAGTGCTGTCTGCGTCTGCAGATGTTTCCATGGTCATGTGAACAGGCATGACTGGACACTGGAGTGCATGGAATGCTGTTTACCTTCCCACCAAAGTGGCCCCTATTTATCTACAGTACTTGCAATTTCTTGCTTTCAAACTGCTAGGTTGGCAGAGAATGGGAAAGAAATAAAAATAGAACCATCAAGAATCATCTTTTGCAAGAAGAATCATATGGGAAACAACCTCTTGACTGCAGCTTTTTTTAAACTGATGGTGACTGCCCACCCTGGACGGGGATTCTGTGGGGTCTTAGAGCTGCAGTCTCCGTGAGACATGGACAGTTTGAAGAATGCAATGATGTCACATGGCTGTCCTGGTTTGGTGGAGAGCATTATGGCAACCCTGAGAACACATGGAAAGCCAAGTTTGCTGACCCCTGCCCTAGACAATAGCTGAAATCAAGGAAATGTTTTCTGCATATCTCTTAAGATCTATATATTATAAGCCAGAAAAGGCTAGGCAGCAAATCTCACTGAATGGATGAATGCCACCTCAACAAGATTGTGGCTGGATCATCTCGTTGAGGTGGGATGAAGAATGTGTTTTTAATGCAGGCTCTTAAATTGTACCTGTCAAAAATTTATAATGACTAAACAAACTAATTAAGTTACTTTTGAGAAATGGAAAAAAGAAATGGTTACTTTTTTTAAAAAAAATGCCTAAAATTTTAGTAGATTAATTAGTCTTGATCCTATGTCTAAATTACTTTTTAAAAATATCTTTCCAAATGTCTGGTCCCTAGGAATCCCAACAGAAAAGAAATAAGATAACAACATCCCTCCCAATCATGTTTCCTAGCAACTGATATTTACAGGCACATGTGCTCGGATACTATAATTATCATATTGCAAATGACTAGTGGCCATCTTGTAAAAGCAAGGGAAGCCATTTCCATGGTCTAATTATATGAGTTCTTCAGTGTTTCTGGTATTTATTCTATTTAGGTAAGGGATACATAAAGACATACATTATTGGGAGGTGCATGATACTGAACTGCTAGGAAAATCTCCCTCTCATTTTCATAAACTGACTTATCTTTCTATGTTATGCCACTTCTTTGGGAGTTAGATGAAAACAGACATTAAAATCATATGCTGTGAGGTTTTCAAGTTCTTCAGATAACTTTAAATGTAAAAAATTCATTAGTGATATATACAATTTGGCACTCTGTTTTGGTGCCTTAGATTCTTCCTAGATCCTGGCCCTCCTATCTGTGCATACACATCCCTCTGATTACTGAAAAATTTAGATGTGCTTCTTCTCATTAATGCATAAATGTCTCATGACCCTAGCTTTTCAGTGAGATTCCGATGCCCAGATGAGTCTCTTCAGTATAAGCCAAACTCTAAGGAGGAGTCACAGAAGCACACGTCCAAAGTATTTGGAACTGAAACTTCTACATAGTATATCCTTAATTAGGTAAAGGTAAAAGTAAAAGGTCTTCCTTGCTCAAAGCCAGTCATGTCCAACTATAGCAGGGATACTCAACCTGCGGCTCATGGACCGCATGCGGCCCACAGCACCATTTCATGTGGTCCACCACCACCACTCCAGGAAGGGCAAAATGGCCATCTGGCCCCCGTACCTGTCTGAGGAAGCATGACCCGCCCTCCATCTTTAAAAGGTTGAGAACTCCTGAACTATAGGTTGCTGTTGTGTCCAAACGTTATTTACGTATATTGCTTTAAGTTACGTTCGCCAATAAGTCTTTGCTGTATTCACGCCCTTTTCTGTAAGGCGCCTTATTCATATGTTTGCAATGTTCCATGATGGGTTTACACAGGTTTCCCATGTTAAGTCCAGGCAAATGTATCACTGTAACTGCCGTTCCATCTGTATATATGTTGCTACCTCGTCCTGTTTTCCCCAGTCTGATGCAGTACGAACTGAGCTTTAATAAACGTCTTGTTGGTTAACCTCTGATCTGCAGTCACGTTGCATTTAATACTCGGACTCAATAGTTGCAGTGCTCATTTATGTTTATAGCCAAAAAGCCAGCACTGCTTGTGTCTGCAGATGTTTCCATGGTCAAGTGACTAGACGCTAGAGTGCACGGAAAGCTGTTACCTTCCCATCAAAGCAGTACCTATTTATCTACTTGCAATTTCTTGCTTTCGAACTGCTAGGTTAGCAGGAGCTGGGACAGAGACAAGCACATCATGCAGCACTCAGGTCTGCAACTGTTGACCTGCCAACCTTCCAGCCATCAAGTTCAACATCTTAACCACTAAGCCACCACTGAGTATTATAAAGCAAACACCTCAGGCCAGAATTCCTAAACTTGTGCTGTGTGCCAAATATCTGTTTGAAAGGAGAAAGATTCATTTCTATCCATGTGCAAAGCCGTGTAAGCAATTTGGTGTCATGTAATCAGACAACACAAGCTGGAAATAAACAAAACCCAAAAGATCTGGACTCAATAAATAAGAGGCTCCACTGAAGATATGCTGAAAGGAATGACTGGGGAAAATTTGAAAAGGAAAAATGAGGCTTCATTTTCAGCATGTTAGCTTCCAAGGTACTATTGTTGAACAGACAAAAAGAGGTACAGTACTGAATACTGCTTCTGAACATGCATATGCAAATAAGGTTTGGTGAATATCTCAAAACACTAAACAAAATTACACCGATCAATCACAATATCACAAAAAAGCTTTTTAAAATGCTGTTGCTTTGCACAGCAAATCACACAAGAGTAGGTTTATTGAATCAATGGAGATGTAATTAGCCAAATCCTCCATAAATTCCACTTATTCAACTGGGCTTACTCTAACCGTAGCTATGATAAAGAAAGTGGAATAGTACATAGAATAGGCCCATCTGAAAAAAATTGAATTTACAAAGGAGTTGACTCACCAAATCCCCATTGATTCAATGGACTATTCTAGTGCAAATTACTACACTAAGGGTTCTACTACACTGGAAAGCTGAATTGGAGCAATTTGGTTTTGCTGTGGTTTGATTCTCAGCCATTATTACATTAGAAATCACAGTCAGTGCTCAAGTTCGTCTTTCTATGCTAGGAGTTCTCAACCTTTTTACACGGGGAGCTGGGTCACACTCCCTCAGACAGCTTCAGGGACTTTCTGGTCCTGAGCCCTTTTGGCATGCAAAGTCTTCATCAGCCACAGGCCAGTACAGTAGAACCTCGGATAAAGTCCAAACTCCATTCCACAAGTTTGGACTTTATCCAATTTTGGACTTTATCCGAATCAAATTGGCGATGCATCAGACAATGTCCGAAAATGGAATTTATCCGAGGTTCCTATACCTTGGATAATGTCCATTTTTAGCGGTTTTGGACTTTATACGCATGAAAACCGTGACTTTATCTGAATCGGACTTTATCCGAATCGGACTTTATCCGAGGTACCACTGTATTGATGAAACTGCTGCCTTCCATCAAGATGGATTCAAGTGAGATTTAATCCACTTGGGGACCATCACCCAAGGCCGTTAGTCCTCAGGGTTGTCAGGCCAGTTAACCACTGGCTGACAATTGGCATTGAGTTGCTGGCAGTATGGTCTACTCTATTACCATAGCAGGATCACCTAGCCAGACTGAGGCACTTTATTAATTTATTAATACCAGCCAGAGAATGTAAGAAAATATCCCACTAAGAGAAAACAGTTAAGGTTTTGAAATGCATGCATGCAGACTACGTTTCCTTTCCTTGGCACTTAGTCACAATAGAAATTTTCAGCAAGAACATCTTCTTTATTAGTTATTCACCCATACTCTCTTCTGGCAATCTGCACATGCCATGGGGGCATATACATGGGGAACACTGATAATGACCCATCAATAAGTTGATAGGGTGTGTAACAATCCTCTTACATTCAGGCCATGCTTTTCCAGCTTCCTGGCAATGGGATTGCAAGAGTGTACCAGATCCAGCCCTCTCAGTTCAGACTTCTCCATTAGGTAAATCAGGTAGCGTCGAGCAAAGAAATCACTTCAAGTCTCTTCCAGGCATTTTCATAATTGTATTATAAGCATAGCAAGGTTCAAAATACAGTCCAGTAAAAGAACAGAAGCAGATAGATAAAGCAGGCTGTTGAGTGAGGGGGGGGAGCCAGCCGGGGCCCCCTCTTCTTCCAACAGACTACATTTTTGGCTGTGTGCCAGTAGGCTTCCTCCAAAGAGAGACTGAATGAATGTGGGAGGGTGTCTTCCTCCTGGACATGACTCCTCCCTTTGACCCTCCTTCTTAGGGCTTGCCCCCAATGATCTTCCAGCAAGACATTTCAATCACACACCAAGTTCAACCCCTTCTTCCCCAAAATGATGCCATGAGGCACATGTTTGAAATCGCCATTGTGAACAAGGGCAAAAGCACACACACCCTCTCTTTTCCATGAGGTAGGCTACAGAAACAAAGATGGAATGAGCACCCACATTCCATGCACTAATCTACTATAAGACTTTTTTATTTTAAAAAAAAGAAGACAATTGGGGGAAAGTAAAGAACATGATGACATGTTCTCTTAGTCCTCAAATTTAGAGAAACATTGAGAAAAGTCAATATAAACAAGACAGCATCTCATACCAGTGATGGCTTGTGGACTGGGAAAGGGGATACTCATCCCCAGATTATTCAAAAAAAATGGGGGGGGGTGTTCATGAGTAACCCATGCATGGCACTCTAATGCCCCCAAGTGGCAGGCATGATTCATGACAAAGGTGCATGTTTTCAGCATATTTAAAGCACCCCCAGTTTGAACATATGGCTTATATCTCTGGAGGGAAGTGGCCTCATACTCCATAATGGGTGGCTAAGAAATCCAGATACGGTTGGTGACTGATAGGCTAGTCTCATTTTGTACCTTCTGGACTCCCAGTGCAAAATATTGAGAAAGTGTGGGACACTGTCAGACAAATATTTGGTCACATGCCCAGTTACATTTATTTATTTATTTAGTATATTTTTATACCGCTTTCCTCACCTATTGGTGACCCAAAGCGGTTTACAGACAAAGATGGTAAATTACATAAAACTTAAGGACCATGCCTGACACACATTCAACATACACCTGGCACACACCCAGCACTTTGTCTGTTACCTGCAGTTTGTTGTGGAGCTTCTACAATATTGCTTCCAGGTACACAAAAATGCAACAGGATTCTGGCCATAGTGGAAGAGATGAAACAAGTGATGAAGAAAAGATAGAAATGGAAAAATGGGTATGACTGGTTGTGTAAACATAAGGAAATCTCCAAATGCAGATTTCAAAGATATGTACCTTGTATCAGGATGTTGCCTATTAAGGCAACTCAAAAACACAAAAAAGCTAATTATATCTACATATAGATTAAATTTTAAAAGTCATTGGAAGATGAGGATGCTGGCCAGCCTTAAAGCTACATTTGTCTTGTAATATTTCAAGAAACCAGTTTTTTATGCCAAATCCATAGTGGTATAGAAATTTAACCAATCAATCAATATGTTCATGACAACAGTATGGCTGCAAATATAAGACCCTTATTTTTATACACAAATGTAAATCACTACACAAGAGCCATGGTCCAACAGATTTAGCTCACAGTTGTAACGGGTTCTCTACTCGCCAGAAGGCCACAGGATGCTCAGGCTTTCTGAGACCACCAGCCACAGCACGATCATGAACCTGCCCTTGGTCAGTGCGGCCTAAGGGTGTGCTTTCTCTGCCTGGTTTAGTGCGGCAGAGAAATTATGGTCCAGCAAATCTGGCTTATGGGTTCAGGGGGAAATGGTGATAAGGCAAATTAATGTTGCAGGTCTTATTTGAGCTGCACAGACCTCTGGGACAGTAAACGCCAATTCCCACAGAACAACACCCTTATCTCTAACTTGGGGAGAACTTGCTGGTCTTCGAAGTATAGTGTGCATGTGGGGGTTGCCCGTTACTTTCTTCTTCAAAGATGTTTCGCCGCTTCTGGCTGAGAAGAGGCGAGTCGGTCTGGTCCTCCTCCGGACAGCTGGAAAAAACCCACGAGCTTCACAGAAGAAAGTTGCTATCTTCTTTTTAATAATGGCCCTTTGTATTTTAAAGCCTCCCCTCTCTATCTCGCTCCAGTTTGGCTTAATGAACAAGAAGAACTGAGATTGACTCAGAAGCCAATTTAATGAGTTTATTGAACAAATAGAAATAATAGAATAAAGTTCCAATAAATGCACATAATACAGAAATCAAAGAAATCAAAGTAAATAGCATAGCAGTACCTTAACCTAATGTACCCTAAGCTGTAGTGCTTCTAGGCACCCCATCAAAGATGGGTTTGATAGCTTCCTCAATGGTAGGAAAGCCTATTGAATGCATGGAAGTGTGCTTATCTCTCTAAAGAGAGAGATCTCTATATCTGCTTGAATTAAGCTGTGTTTTTATACTTTTCCTGATGGGAAAAGGTAGATAACAAATCCTAATTGACTTGTCAAAATGACAAGTTCAGTACGTAGATCAAAGATCCAGATGGCACATTATCAGTGTTCTTCAGCTAAGTCCGTGAGAGAGAACATCTTCAAGGTTCTTTCCCAAGGGAACAGGCCACAAGGCAGCTTTCCATCATCTTCTAGAAAATGGTGGAGAGTTGCTCACAAAATGGGTGCACATAGGCTAAGTGTACTAAATCAGAATTAATCGAAATTAACTACATAGCATCTCTACATGATAACATACTCATTAATAACATAAAATTATATCATCTTGTCATGGAATCACGACAACAGTATTGGTCAAAAAAGTTAAGGAGCTTTAACTCTGTTTCAGACTGGGGCCCAAACGTGGAAGCCAGGACTGCTTGATTTTCATTTATTTTTAAGATAATATACCTTAGGAAAATGTGTCTGTGTTGATATCTGAGCCTTTCACTTTGAATGCATGGCAAAAAAATTACTTCGTTATTATTTTTATTATTTTGATATTGTAGGTCACTGGCCTTAGGAAATCTGTATGTGAAATTAACTGCACCATTTAAGTTACCTGTTCAGGAGTCTCTGTGGGCTTCAGGGATAGTTTTGTTCTTGAGCAATTAATTATCTCATTGAAGAAGGCTTACCAATGCAAACAGTAATAAAACATAAAGGATAGGCTAGGTTTTAATTGATTCCCACAGTAAACTAGAGAAAAATGCTTTCATAGAAGCTATTTGCGGGTAGAATAATTGCCTCATTAACCATAGCTGTATCAACTTGTTCTCATTACGAAGGTCAAACAAATATAAAGAAGTACTTCTGAGGAGCACTCAATTCTACAGGAAAAGAACTCAAATGTTGCTATTTTGGTCAATGGACATATGCAGAATAGAGGCTTCTACCATGCAGCTTTTGCACCACAAAATGGGATGTTCACGAATATCCAAATGCACCGCTCCCAGCGTTTAGTGATAAAATAAAACAATTAGCCCATATAATTCATCATTTACTGCCCTCCAACAAATACTGCCCTCACAGTTGCCAGTTCAGCTTGAAACAAATCAGATATGCATAGATATTGTGAATATACTCTTAAATCTTTTTTGCAAGCCCACCTTCCTTGTTGTGAAATTCAAGTGCAGCCCTCTTAACTATGGTTTTCACCTTCCGGATACAGTTCATTCCCAGTGTATTTGTCAGATACATCCTAGTGTCTAGAGCAGGCCTTTTGACCTGAGAGCCTTGGAAGCTTAAAGCAATTTTGAAATTTTTCTTTTACTTGCAGGTATTGAAAGATAGCATAAGCACAGGCAAATGGATCGATAAGACTATTCTGCTGCTTGTGGGGTACATGGGCTGAGAATGTCTTGGGTGGTAAATAGCAGTTGAAGGTCAAGACCAGCAGAATTCCCAGAGGACAACACAGAGGAGAGAAGTTGCAAAGGCAAAGCAATTGAGGGTAACAAACAGCAAAGGCGTTAAGAAAAAGGTTTAGGGAAACGATCAAGTTCAACAAAGTCTTCAAAGACAACATTCAGGCAACAAAAATTGCCAAAGTGAATCCAAAGGTGCTTGCGGGAATTCTGTCCAGGGAGACAGAAGTGATAAAATATAACAATTAGTCCATACAATTCATCATTTATTGCCCTCCAAAAATACCATCATGACAAGGTATTTTTCCAGCAGTATTCCAACACAGAACTTCCAGAACCCCACTCAAAGTTTATCTGTGGCTCCACAAATGTTTCTGGAAGAAACCCTCCGGATAAAGAGTAACCCCTGTGCTGCATATGGGCTCTTCTTCTGAGCCAGAACACTTCGGTCTGTCTTTTCAGATGCTATCAAATCGTTGAGTAAAATTGCTGTTCTACTTCACTAGACTCCTGTAAGAGTCCAGGCTACACACGAATCTTTTTGGAGGACAATGGTCCATAGGGTTGCAAAGGGTCGGAATCAACTGTGTGACTGAACAACAACAACAACAATAACAAACATCAGTAATTGAGGATAACTGAGCCCTTCCTTTGAGTAGGAATTGTCTAGGAGAGTGTATTACCTATAAGAAAACAATTGGGAAGTACGTGTGGCTGAGCTTAATTTCAGTTATCTCCCCCCCCCCCTTGCTCAAAAGCCAGTCATATCTGACTGTACGGTTTAGTGTTCATCTCCGTTTACAGCCAAAGAGTCAGTGCTGTCTGCATCTGAAGACATTTCCATGGACAGTTAATTGCAGTTTAAAACGTCTAACTCTCTCACTCTGGTGTTATGTCTCCTACAGCAAAAAATAAATAAATGTTTCTGCTGTCTTTCTGCCTTTTGGTCTCAGCTGGAGCTAGTATATCCACATGAGAAAATAGGATATAAACCTTGCATCTCTAATAGCTGTGTGGAAAGAGACTTTTAGCATATTCAGAATGCCATCCAAAACTGTTCTTCCAGACTCTTTCACACAAGTATTAGGAGGAAAGGAACCCAGTCCAGTTTCTCATGTAGCCAATAATGGCATCTATTTGAAGGCAGGTTGCCTTCTCCAAGCTGTTGCTCATTCATTTCTCATTCAAAAACACAGCTTCCCAGCTTCCAAGAGGCTATTCTTTCAACCGTTTGCTCCCAGTAATTAGCAAGCCACCCTGGGCTATTCCCCAGTAATCTAACAAAAGAATGGTCAGCCTCCATGAGAGAGTCCATACCATGCTCCTGTGCATACCCATTCATTTCAATAGTCTTCTGTCACTGCATGAAAGGAGTGGCAGCAGACACAGAAATATAACCTGCTAATTCACATGCCTAACATATCACAAGAATGGAAATAGTCCTGCTTCTTTCTTTCCATTCTTAACAGGCGATCTTGGCCATATACCTGCCGAACAGGATAAACAACCATCAACAGTAGCATGGCCATGTTGAAAAGAAGGGCTGTTAATCTAAAAGAGACTTGCAGATGTTCAGTGCGCCAAGAACCCCTGCTGTATATCTTCAGAGTATGTCTAACTTTGTCTTTTGTTTATGAGGGTAAGTGTCTCTTTGCTCACTTGAGTCATGATTTTGGGTGTACATTTTACAGTCTGTTTGTGCAGATGGTTTGTGTACAGCCAGAGCACTCAAGCTGAGTTATATGGCGTTGTATAAAAAGGCTTCCCACAAATATTGTGCTGTGACTTACCTGAGGGAGGAATATTATGTTCAAAGAATAGGTAAGAGAAGGCCAGACTTATAACTTAGTTCAGGTCTTTGAATCAGAAGCAACAAGCACACACACACACACACACACACAAACCCATTGTTATTCATGTTTGTAGTATTTTTATTATACAAAGCTCTTCATATGCCTGTCCAATTGTCCCTTAGAACAATATTCTGCCCTGTGCTTAAAGCTACTGTCCTACATGTAAGTCATGTGATGCTGTAGACTTAGACCAGTGGTTCCCAGCTTTTTTGTTTCTGGCCATGCCCCTCCTAAGCATTTCTAAAATTCTGATGCACTCTCTCCCCCCTCCCCCCCCCAAATTTCTTCTTTTTTTCTCCTTCTGACTGTAACTTCAAAGGGTCACTGGAAGAAAAGATACTTTTCTTATACTTTAAATGTTTCTAGGGAGATTTTATCAAACAAAATTTGCATGCAAAAACATGGAAAGAGGGTCTGAGGAGCCTGATTTGATCTCTCATAATTTATTTGTGCTGTTGTTTCTTTTTTGTTTCATATTCTAAGATCTAAAGGGAGTAACTGAAAGAGGAGGGGGAACTACCCAATGACACCACAGCTTTTTGTCCATGTTTCTATTGTTACATATTGTGGTAATTTTTGCCGTAGATAAAGCTGTCCCAACTCATCTCTGCCTTTATAGCATTTTTTCCTTCAGATGAACACTATGTCCTCTGTCTTGCACATTACTCTGCAACAAGGGATTCACTATTTCTGGAAACAGCTCCATTTTCCTTCTCAACTAGTCTTTTGTACTTCAGGCAGTGACTCCCCCTACAGCTATTTATATTGCTCTGATATACCGGTATATATGACTTCCCAAAGGTAAGGAAGACAGCTTCTGCAGGTGTCGTTACAACCACAAAGACTGCATAGGTCACTGATCTTCATGTTTGTCTATCGGTTCATTCACTAGGAAAAAATTGTGTCACAAGAAAATTGTATCCGGAAGGTTTCATTGTTGTAATTAAGTTGCTTGAGAAGAGGGAAATGAATGATACAATTTATATACCATACAGCAGGTTTGTTTGTTTATTAAATTTGTATTGCCACCCCCTCACCGAAGCGACTCCGGGCGGCACACAACAAAAACATAAAAACATCCATAATAGAAAATCATTTTAAAACATTTTAAAAACCCATTAAAAACCCACCCACCTCATCTGCAAAAGAGGGGCAATTTATACCAGCCAACGGGCGGGGGCTACTTCCCCATCAGTGCCCCACACCTGCCCTGCCAGTCAGGTTTTAAGTTCTTTCCTAAAGGGCAGCAATTCTGTCTTTAGCCATAATTTTATCGGCAGGAGGTTCCATAGGGCTGGGGTGGACACAGAGAAGGCCCTCTTCCTTGTGCTAGAGAGACGAGCCCCTGTAGCCGATGGTACAGTTAGAGAGCCCCTCCAGTCTGCTCTGGTTAAACAGACAGATGTTCTTGGGGAAATGTGGTCTCTTAGGTATCCTGGCCCACTACCATGTAAGGCTTTAAAGGTCATCACCTGTGGATTCCACGCACACAATTGGCACACTGTACCTGACAGAACCACGGTTATGGGAGCTGGTTGCGAGGGGACAGAAATTGGGGAGCGGAATCTATACCTATAAAATGGTGCATTAACCGTTGGAATGTGACAAAGGATGTTGCACCAGGCCCCACTAGCCCGTAATGGTCCTCCGTTCACTCGCCCGAACCCGGTTCGCAGGTAACTGTCGGGTTGAAATTTTCGACCCGGGGGCAGGAGCCCCCCAGTCACAAACAAAAAACGGGAACTTCAATTCCCAACGTTCCTTGCGCCGTGCCGCACCAGAGCCAATCAGGCTGAGCGGCGCGGCAAAAGGAACGTTCGAAAACGCACTGCGGCCAATCAAAAAAAACCCGCAGGAAAAAACCCGCTAAAGTATGCAAACACGCACAGGCAAAACTACAAGCCCCAGCGTCCTGTGCGCCATTGGCGCACAGAATGCTGAGGCGGACGGCGTGTGAAAAATAAAACTTAAAAAAACAACGCCCGCCGCCGCTGCCATTCTTCCTCATGGGCCAGCCAGCATGGCCTGTGGGGGGAAAAAATACCCCCCCCCCCCGTCGCTGCTGCCCTTCCGTTCGAAGGGCAAGCCGGCACGCAAAAAAAAAGAAACACCCCCCCCCCCTGCAACTTCCCTTCTTCCCCACGGGCCAGCCAGCATGGCCCATGGGGGGGGGGAACCCCGCCGCCGCTGCCCTTCCATTCGAAGGGCCAGCCGGCGCGCAAAAAAAACAAGAACCACCCCCCCGCAACTTCCCTTCTTCCCCATGGGCCAGCCAGCATGGCCCGCAGGAAAGAAAGCCACCACCACCACTGAAAAAATAAACACAAACCAAAAACATTCAAAACTACACAAAAATCCAAAAACAATCACAAAAACAATCAAAAAGAAACAAGAAAAAAAACACAGACACCCCCTCCCAAAAAAAACCACCCCCCCCCAAAAAAATGCCCCAGAGAACTTACCAAAAGACGTCTTCCATCTATGAGGACCGGAACTCAAATGAGAAAAGGAAGAGAAAACTTACCGGAAGCGACACCCAGAGGACAGAAGAGAACAATTGTAGAGAGGAAACAATTGAAGAGAGACAGAAAAGCTCACCACCCCCACCCAGAGGCCAAAAGAAAAAAACATTCAAAAATATTAAAATTAATAAGATTAATTCCAAAATTAATCAAATAAGTTATAAAAACATTCAAAAATAAACACACTAATCTCAAAAATTACCAAAAAAAACAGAAATCACTTTTCACTCCAAAAAACCAAAACAAAAAATAAAAATGCGTAAAAATAAACATTTAAAAAAACATAATTAAATTTTAAACTAAAAAATATTAAATTAAATAAATTAAATTAAAACAAAATCTGCATAAACATAAAACAAAAACGTTCAAAAACCAATAAAAAGAGCCCGGAACTGAGGAAGCCAGCACCCAAAAAAAAAAAAACACTGGGAGCGCAAGTCTGCCGCAGGCGGACGCAGCGCCTTGAAGCCACAAAATCACAAAACCTTACAACACCATTTAAAACAGCCCAGCACCATTGGTTCAAGAAAAAAACGAAACCCTTTACTATCCAAAACAATTTTAAAAAGCCCGGCACCGCCGGGCAAAATATGCTAGTAATAGATATAGTTTGATTCACCGATTGCTGATGTGACAGGCAGTTTGGACAATAGAGGGCAAAAGATCGCCAGATGGTTAACTCGATAGGCATGTAATGAGTAATCTCGCATCCGCAGAAGCTCTAAGCCTTAGAGTCAACTTCAGCTCATGTTTGCTCCCGATAAACAGTAGACAATGCATGTCCCCGGTAGTAAATTAAATAGATAAGAAACTTCCCACGGTGAAGTTACCCCTAATGAGTAACTTGTGTAATCTCAATGTACAGACTCAGGGCTTTCCTGTAACAGCAGCGCGCAATGTATGCACGCAGCCAAGCCAGGCAAGGTATAAAGTCTTTTGCCTTGTGATCAATAAACACTGGTCTTCGCTCCATCTTGCCTCATGTGTCTTGCTTGACCAATCTCTTCCGGGACCCTCTGGCCCACATCAGGCCCCGATCCAACAATCACCAGTACCTTGAATTGCACCCAGAGGCAAACTGGTAACCAGTGCACGGTTTTGGTTTCTCATCTATACAGCTGACACCACATGAGCCCTCAGGTTTTTACTGATGAAGTGCCAAGCAGCAGGTTAATACTTTGACAAAATGTATTATCTGCCTAAGAAGATAAATAAATTGTTTAGCTCTCATTCTATTAATCTGTGTGTCCATTTCAGTTATGGGGATTCATACAAATTTCTCCATGCATTTAATGAACAGATTAAAGGTTTTCTCAGGAAACCACCATCTAAACCCTGTTCCTGTTTGATTATTGAACCCAAGGTTGCTCCCCTTTCCACATGACACCCTCCAGATATTTGAAGATGACCACCTCTCAATATCCTTCAAGAAGAGTATGCCTAGTTCCCACAACCATTCCTCATAGGTCTGTGTTTGTTGACCTTTTATCATGTTGGTTGCTTTCTGGACATGTTGCTGAGATACTATATAAACTGGAGGGCCAGAACACCTCATGAGTTCTGAAAACAAAGCAAAATGTAATAGTAAATGTTAATTTTCTTAATCATGACATTGCAATTCTTTTGAAGCAATCTAGAACTCCATTATCTTTTTTGCCATCACATCACACTGTAAGGTCACTTTTAACCAATGAAATCCCTATATCCATGATGGTGAATCTTGGCACTCCAGGTGTTCTTAAACTTCAATTACCAGGAGCCCATGTCAGCACTCCTGCTGATCAGGGCTTCTAGGAATTGAAGTTCAAGAACAGCTGGAGTAACAAGGTTCACCAACACTGCCCTAGATCTTTGTTCACATGGATTGCTTCCACTTCAGTTATTACTTATTCTGAAACTGTGTACCCTATTTCATGTTTAAAGATAGAACTTCAAGTTGAAATTCATGTCAAAATTCATTTTTTTCCTTCCATTCTCCAAGCTGGTCTGTCAATCTAGAACCCAATTCTGTCTTCTGAAGTATTAGCTAACCCTCCCGAGTACTGCAGGACGGAATGAGCTTCAGTCTTTGTCCCAGCTCCTGCCAACCTAGCAGTTCGAAAGCAAGAAATTGCAAGTAGATAAATAGGGACCACTTCGGTGGGAAGGAAAACAGCATTCTGTGCACTCTAGTGTCTAGTCATGCCTGCCACATGACCACGGAAATGTCTGCAGAAGCAGATAGCGCTGGCTCTTCGGCTTTGAAACAGAGATGAGCACTGAACCCTAGAGTCGGCTATGACTGGCTTTCGAGCAAGGGAAACCTTTACCTTTACCATGTTTAATCTTACTCCAAAATCAGATGAAGATCCTCTCTACTACTTTATCTAAATCATTTATAGATCTTGAACAATAGCAAGCCCAGGACAGAACTCTGCCGCACCTTGCTTACTACTTTTCTCTAGAATGTTAAAAAGTCCTTCATGAGATCCTTTTGGTACAGTCAGTCATGCATGTAAAGTAGCTAGGAATTGTTGTACTATCTTCTGCCTCTACTTCCATTTCATGTACAGTAATACCTCATACAAAGTCCGCTTCGTACAACATCAAATTCTTACAACATCACCTAATTCCTTGAAAAAAGTTGCCTCATACAAAGTCGGTGTATGAGGCATTGGGGTTTTCCCCAGGTTGCATTGTGCCTAGGCAGTATAAAAGGCAGGACACATGTGTGCATTGCTCTTGTGGGTTTTGTACGAGGCGAAGAGTGTTTAGGAGTGATTTTGAGCGTGATTTTGGATTTTTTTGGATTTTTTCATCAGAATTTTTAGAAGCATTCCTGGGATTTTTGCAGCATTCTTCAGGTTCCAATCAGGGTTGTTTGACATGTTTTTGTAATGTATTTAGCCTTTAGACAATGATTTCTTAAAGTTCTGTCAGTTTCCTGTCTGTTTCTTTGACTTTGCCCTGAAGTCTGTGCTGTTACAGTACAACGTATCTCTATGGAAATGACGTTGTATGAGGCATCGTGGCAAGGATTTGGACGTTGTATGAGGCATCACAGCTAGGATTTTGCATGCCTCATACAAAGTCCAAATCCATATAAAGTCCAAACTTGTGGAACCAAGTTTGGACGTTGTATGAGGTATTACTGTATCTGCCTCTTTTAAACCTCAGTTCCATTGGTTTAAACTTTCCTTAAATGATAACATTTACTTCATTTTTAAATCTATTTAGCCTCATTTATAGACTGCCCCCCCATGAGGTGACTCAAAGTGACATGACTGTAACATAACATTTGTTATTATATTTCAAAAATAAACTTGTTACGTTATCACCGCTTGTTTGTTGTATGCATAGTGAGGGCACAACAATCAGCAAAGAAGAGAAAGGCAGCCATTTACTTCTGTGGCTGAAAGTAAAGTGAAGATGTGGACATGCCCTACAGAGGGCAAAAGAGCACTTGTCACCATAACTGTACAGAAGTGAGAAAACTGGCGGTCATCCATTACGATGATATATACCGTATTTTTCGCCTTATAAGACGCACTTTTTCTTCCCCAAAACTGGGGGGGAAAAGTTGGTGCGTCTTATAAGGCAAATATACGGCAGCCGCGCTCTCCGCGCCCCCACCATCGGCGTGGAGATAAAGGGAGCCGCGCCGCGCCGCGCCGCGCGAAGCCGTCCCTCCCCGCCCCCTGCCACCGGGCGGGGAGGTTAAAAGGGCTCCCTGGCCGAGGGAGCCCTTTTAACCTCCCCGCCCGGTGGCAGGGGGCGGGGAGGGACGGCTTCGCGCGGCGCGGCTTGGCTCAGCGCGGCTCGGCTCCCTTTATCTCCCCGCCGATAAAGGGAGCCGTGCCGCGCTGCGCCGCGCCACGCGAAGCCGTCCCTCCCCGCCCCCTGCCATCGGGCGGGGAGGTTAAAAGGGCTCCCTTGGCCAGGGAGCCCTTTTAACCTCCCCGCCCGGTGGCAGGGGGCGGGGAGGGACAGCTTCGCGCGGCGCGGCGCAGCGCAGCACGGCTCCCTTTATCGGCGGGGAGATAAAGGGAGCCGAGCCGCGCCGCGCGAAGCCGTCCCTCCCTGCCACCGGGCGGGGAGGTTAAAAGGGCTCCCTGGCCGAGGGAGCCCTTTTAACCTCCCCGCCCGGTGGCAGGGGGCGGGGAGGGATGGCTTCGCGTGGCGCGGCGCGGCGTGGCTCCCTTTATCGGCGGGGAGATAAAGGGAGCCGAGCCGCGCCGAGCCAAGCCGCGCCGCGCGAAGCCGTCCCTCCCCGCCCCCTGCCACCGGGCGGGGAGGTTAAAAGGGCTCCCTCGGCCAGGGAGCCCTTTTAACCTCCCCACCCGGTGGCAGGGGGCAGAGAGGGACGGCTTCGCGCGGCGCGGCGCGGCGCGGCGCGGCGTGGCTCCCTTTATCGGCGGGGAGATAAAGGGAGCCGAGCCGCGCCGAGCCAAGCCGCGCCGCGCGAAGCCGTCCCTCCCCGCCCCCTGCCACTGGGCGGGGAGGTTAAAAGGGCTCCCTCGGCCAGGGAGCCCTTTTAACCTCCCCGCCCGGTGGCGGGGGGCGGGGAGGGACAGCTTTGCGCGGCGCGGCGCAGCGCGGCACGGCTCCCTTTATCGGCGGGGAGATAAAGGGAGCCGAGCCGCGCCGCGCGAAGCCGTCCCTCCCTGCCACCGGGCGGGGAGGTTAAAAGGGCTCCCTGGCCGAGGGAGCCCTTTTAACCTCCCCGCCCGGTGGCAGGGGGCGGGGAGGGACGGCTTCGCGCGGCGCGGCGCGGCGTGGCTCCCTTTATCGGCGGGGAGATAAAGGGAGCCGAGCCGCGCCGAGCCAAGCCGCGCCGCGCGAAGCCGTCCCTCCCCGCCCCCTGCCACCGGGCGGGGAGGTTAAAAGGGCTCCCTCGGCCAGGGAGCCCTTTTAACCTCCCCGCCCGGTGGCAGGGGGCGGGGAGGGACGGCTTCGCGCGGCGCGGCGCGGCGCGGCGTGGCTCCCTTTATCGGCGGGGAGATAAAGGGAGCCGAGCCGCGCCGCGCCGTGCCGCGCCGCACCGCGCCGCGCGAAGCCGTCCCTCCCTGCCACCGGGCGGGGAGGTTAAAAGGGCTCCCTGGCCGAGGGAGCCGAAGACGCCGCCGCTGCCGCGCTCTCCCCGCCCCCACCATCGGCGGGGAGATAAAGGGAGCCTTCCGTGGCCCGGGAGGCTCCAAAGACGCCGCTGCTGCGAAGCATCGTGCCCTCCCGGCCCTTTGTTCCTCTTGGAGGTTGACTAAGGCAGGTAGATTTTGACTTTGAGTATTTTTGTGGTGGCTTTATTGTACCTGGACATGTGGGGTTTCTGAAAAGATGTGTTTTTTTTTCTTCCCTTTTAGTACAGTATTTGGTTCAGAATCTTTTTTTCTAGATTTCCCTCCTTTAAAATTGGGTGCGTCTTATATGCCGGAGCGTCTTATAGGGCGAAAAATACGGTACTGTGTATATTGAGAATAGTCCTGTGCAGTAATTATTTTCTTGGCCCTACCATGTGTTTCTTTTATAGTTTGACTTATCAAAACACAAAAATATTTATTTATTTATTTATTTATTTATTTATTTATTTATTTATTTATTTATTTATTTATTTATTTATTTTATTACATTTTTCTTTGTTCATATGGATTGCTTCGACTCCAGTTATTACTTATTCTGAAACTGTGTGCCCTTTTTCATGTTTAAAGATAGAACTTACATTTTTCTTTGTTCACAGTGGCTCAAGTGGATAAGACGCTGACTGGAAGGCGGAAGGTCAGCAGTTCGATTCCCGAGTACTGCAGGATGGAATGAGCTCCCATCTTTGTCCTAGCTCCTGGCAACCTAGCAGTTCAAAAGCAAGAAATTGCAAGTAGATAGGGACCACTTCGGTGGGAAGGTAACAGCATTCCGTGTGCTCCGGTGTTTAGTCATGCCTGCCACATGACAACGGAAACGTCTGCAGAAGCAGACAACACTCTTCGACTTTGAAACAGAGATGAGCACTGAATCCTAGAGTGGGATACGACTGGCTTTCGAGCAAGGGAAACCTTTACCTTTACCTATTACATTTTTTATACCACACATTTGGGAAATTTCCCACTCTGGAGCGGGATACATACAAATATCAAATAAACATAATAAAACACGCAACAAGTTAAAAATAGACCAACCAAATAAATACAGTGGTACCTCGGATAAAGTCGTGTTTTTCATGCACATGTGATGCATCGCATAAAGTCCAAAATCTCTATTTAAAAAAATGGATGTTACCCGAGGTATTTGGTATAGGAACTTCAGATAAAGTCCATTTTTGGACGTTATCCGATGCATCGCCCATTTGATTCAGAGAAAGTCCAAAATCGGATAAAGTTCAAACTTGTAGAATGGAGTTTGGACTTTATCCGAGATTCTACTGTACATCCTAAAATAAAATAACTGGCATCTGTGGGCACAAAGGATCAACTGAGTGGTTAATGTATTGCTAAGGAGATAACATTCTGAAAGGCTTCCTTGAATAGGAAAGTTTTTAATTGTTTTCTGAAGATATCCAGTGATGGGACCTTGCACAGCTCCACCGGTAGTGTGTTCCACAGTGTTGGTGCCTCCACTGAGAAGGCTCTATTTCTAGTTATAGACTTTCTAGCCATCATCGGAGTCAGCACCTGGAGCTCTGTAGACTGTGACGAACAGGTGATGTGGGGAGTTGTTATGAGGGAAAGACACTCTGACAGTGTCAAAGGAAGCTGCTTTCCCAGTTTCCACTTCCATTTTCCGAAGGAAGAGCTGATTGCATTGAAAAAATAACAACAGAAAAGCTGCATGTCCAGGCATCAAAATTACTACTTACATCTCTGCTTAGTTCATTTGGCAAGATGTAAGGACAGAACCGGAGAGATGCGGTGGCTAAGTGGTTAGGAAACTAAGTTTGATGACCAGAAGTTTAGCAGGTCAGTAGTTTGAGACCCAAGTGCTGTGCAATGGAGTGAGCGCCCTTCGTCTGTCTCAGTTCCTGCCAAATTAACAGTTCGAAAGCAAGAAATTGCAAGTAGATAAATAGGTACAGCTTTGGCAGGAAAGGTAACAGTGTTCTGTGTGCTCTGATGTCTAGTCATGCCTGCAGAAATGTCTGCAAATGCAGAAAACACTGGATCTTTGACTGTACCCGGAGATGAACACCACCCCCTAGAGTCAGATATGACTGGTTTTCAAGCAAGGAAGAGCTTTACCTAAGGACAGAATCAGTTCCTTCTTCATTACCAATAAAAATACAACTGTTTTTTTTACAGCTACAGCCTAAATCCAGGTGCTAATCCCAGCTAGAGTAAAGTTAAGAGCTGCAATGGTTAGACCAGGGGTTCTCAATCCAGTCCCACGGGCCGGATCTGGCCAACAGCACCATTCCATCCAGTCTGTGCTCTCACTCCCACTGCCATTGTGGGGAGGAGTGTTGTCATTAGCAGCGGCATGGGGGAACACCAGTCCAGTCCACCATCAGCTTTAAAAAGTTTAGAACCCCTAGGTTAGACCATTGATTGTTAATGAATGTTGGCTCTGAATCTGGAGTATCCCTACTTGGTTTATGTTACTCTCATAGGACCCTTGTACACCCTGAAATAGCTATTCCTTAGAAAGGTGACAAGTGCTTACACATTTTTCATTCTCTATGATTTTCCTGTCTTGCAATGCTGAGACCTCCTGCCCAGAACTCCCCTTGTGTCAGTCAGATTCCCATAAAAAGAATGAAGTTATCTTGTTAAATTGTACCAGTAAAGTAATACTGTCATACCTTCATTATTCAGTGCAGCAATCTGGGAGATGATGGGGGCCCGTCAGCGCCAGGAAACACATGTGCGCATGTGCAAACAGACCACGCATGCGCCTTAAAACATGGGGGCATGGCGCCGCTGGGAAAACACTGATGTACACATATGCAAACAGACCACGCATGCGCAGAAACCATGGGGACGTGGCCAAAATGGGGGGGGGGGCGTACCAGGCCCAGAACTTTCTGATGTCAGCCCTGTCATTATTGGAAAAGGGCATCTTTACAAATGGCTCCTTCTTCATGAGGATAGGTGGGGCACTGTTTCTCCTCAGGCTTAGGCTATCCCACTCTTTCTTAGTAATCACAATTGCACAATTGCACATCTATTCCACCCCATAGTGCTTAGTGCATTTTTGCTACCCAACACTCTGGATATTCATTTTACTGACCTCAGAAGGATGGAAGGCTGAGTCGACCTTGTGTCCGGCCTGGATCGAACTCACAATGTTTTGGTTGCAGTAGAGCAGTTTAACCACTGTGCCTCCAAGGTTTTCTTGGGGGAGGGGTTGTCTCTATCAGGCACAAAAGGCCAATGAAGCATGTAATGGAAGCCAATGAAGCATGCAATGGAAGCCAATGAAGCATGCAATGAACTTAGTCAACTAACCCTGTATATCATCACAACAATCTGTTTAGAAAAACAAAGCATCTTTGAATTTGCATGTTGGAGGTGAACGGTCCTGTAGCTTGTATTGCAAATCAAGAAATGTACAATGGGGTTATTACAGTAAAATTTATTATTCCAGCGACGTCTTTAAATTAATTCTTTATACATTCATTGTGCTCTTTTAAAATGCTGAAGAGCGTAACTAAATCATCCTAGCACAATTCACTACCTAAACATAATAATGCTACTTCTGTTAAAGTGTCAGAAATAATTGCACACACAGAAAGCAGTCCTGGCTGTTTCCACTTAATTGGGTATTTCAGAAACAATTCATTCAACAGGCTCCGCTCATTACCAAATTGAGATTTTAAAATCATGCTTTTTTAAAAAAAAAAACTTTCTTTTCTAATGCATGCATCCTAAATCACATCCCCAAGCACAGCTTGGTTAGGTTGTATAAAAATGAATAACTGCATTAAGTTTGACCGAGCACATACACACATATATATATATGAGCATTCTAAGGTATAGGTTTATTTCTCTGATGAAATAAGAGCATCCATGTGAAAAGTAAGCCTAGTGTGCACTTCAGAGACTCCAGATTACACAGGGATTCATCCTCTAGGAAGATATAATGAAGGTCACTGTAGACAGGCAAGAGAACCATGTCTGATGTTTCATAGTATCAGATTTTGAACAATGTATTTTTTATCGCAGCTGCAATGTCTTTCAATACTTTGACGTGTAATTTTCATGCAACATTTTAATCTCTCCCCCAGGATAATAAATATTTGCACACATGGATTTCCCAATGGGTCATGATTGTGGAAAACATTAAGGTTTGTACTTTTTTGCCTACATGTTTCCTTTAAAATTAATTAAGATAATTTAGTTTGGTTGTGTGAGTCAAGTGGGGAGTAGACGGAAGCAAATAGATGCCCTGGGGCCAACTTGATTTTACCACTCACTCATCCTTAGAACAAACTAGCATATTTTGCCCGGCAAGCCGGGCAGGTTTGAGTTGTACAGCCCAGCAGAGGTGGGGGTGTGTGTGTGTGAGAGAGAGAGAGAGAGAGAAAGAAAGAAGCAATCCAGCAGAGGGGTGTGTGGGTGTTTGTGTGTGTGTGTGTGAGAGAGAGAGAGAGAGAGAGGAAGCTGCAGGTGAGGAGGCTGCGTCCGGGTGAGTAGGGAGGGGAGAGGTGTAAGGGTTTTTTTCCCTTTCCCTACCTGTAGTGGTTGGGGGGAGGAAGCAGGGAAGGGTGGGCGTCAGAATTTTTCCGTATCCCCCTTTCCCGGCGTTGGGGGGGGTGGGAGGCATTTTCCCCCTCAACTGTTTCAAAGGATAATAAATATTTACACACATGGATTTCCCAATGACAAGTTCATGGGTCATGATTGTGGAAAACATTAAGGTTTGTACTTTTTTGCCTACATGTTTCCTTTAAAATTAATTAAGATAATTTAGTCTGGTTGTGTGAGTCAAGTGGGGAGTAGACAGAAGCAAATAGATGCCCTGCGGCCAACTTGATTTTACCACTCACTCAACTGTTTCAAAGGTTGTTTCGTGTAAACCTTCGAAACATTTATTTGGGGGAAAAACAAAGGCAGTAGGCAGCTATTCGTGAAGGGAGGCGCTCTCCCTGGAGGGAGGATGGTTGGCTGGTGCCTTTCTATTACCCCCACCACTGTTTTGTGTTAGCTTTCAAAACAGCGGTGGGGGTAATACAAAGGCAGCAGCCAGTGATTCGCCAGGGAGAGTGCCTCCCCTGATAAATCATTGTCTGCTGTTTCCCCCTCAACTTACCTTGAGGCTGGCAGCGGCCTCGTTGCGTCTTTGGCATGGTAGCGGGGAGTAGGGGGAGTCCCTCTTCTTCCTGTTGCTCCAGGGATGAAGGCCGGCAGTGGCATCGCTGTAAATTTGGCAGGGCTGGTGTTCCAGGGGCAGCGAAGCACTGTGTCTGCCTTTGGTGGCCTTGTGCTCCCACTGCGTGAGGCATTATTTTATTTTATTTTCCACGTGCGGCGCTTTCCCGGCCTCCTTTGCACTCGCATCCCTCAGCCTGACTGGCTGAAGGGTGGCACGGCATGGAGGACACTGGGCCTTGTAGTGTGTTTTTTTTTGTCTGGTTTGTGGGGCAGTTGCCCCACTTTTGAAGACTGGACCCCTGTGGCGACCCTCAGATGGTCAAAAGGTAAGTGTGGCCGGCTCTGTTCAGGACAGTTGGGCTGGGTGTGGCTACTATTGCCGGACACGCACCAAGGTAGCCTCTCCTTATAGGTAAAGATTTGTGCTCTGCAGCAGTACAGTCAGTTGCTTGGCACATACAATGCCAATGAAGGACAAGGACTCCTTTATGAAACTGGACATGGAGGATAGGCAAGATCTAATGAAGGCTATCATGATGATAAGGTTTAGGTAAAGGTAAAGGTCACCCTTGCATGAAAGCCAATCATATCTGACTCTAGGGTTCAGTGCTCATCTCATTTATAGCCAAAGAGCCAGCACTGTCTGTGTTTCCTTGGGCATGTGGCAGGTATGCCTCAACACCAGATTGCATGGAATGCTGTTTACCTTCCCACCAAAGTGGTTCCTCTTTATCTACTTGCAATTTCTTGTTTTCAAACTGCTAGGTTGGCAGGAGCTGGGACAGAGATGGAAGCTCACTCCGTCATGCAGTACCCAGGAATCGAACTCTGACCTTGAAGTCATCAAGTTCATCTTAACAACTTGAGCCACTGCAGTCCTGATGACCTTATAATGACCTTAAAGTTCACTCCTGCAATTTCAGCATGACTGTTCTGTTTCAAATTATCTTTTTCTCTTTGCCGCTGAGCCTTTCCTTATCTCCTCGGTTGCACCTATTTATATGGAGCATCTCTCGAGATATGAGCACCTATTGGTAGGGTCAATAGATGTTTGGGCAACAGATTTGGGAGTTGTTGTGTCTTAAGCTTTAAATAAAAAGAGTCCAATGAGCATGATTCAGAACAACGATGCTACCGTTTGTTCACAACTCTTGGAAAATACTACAGCTTATAACAGACATGAGTTTTGGCTGCGCTCGTTCTGCTATTATGCTGCCCAGGGATTAGTTCCGCAACTGCGCCAGACTGAAGGTACTCCACACATGCATGTGCCGTGTGAGCGTGCGAACTAAGAGCCACTCCACACATGCATGTGCCGTGCGAGCGTGTGAACTAATATAATGCCCTATTTGTGAGTGGCGCTTAAATAATGTCCGAGCGACCATTACCCAATGTTTAGGGCAACGCTAATTACCCAATCAGTAATGCTATATTTAAGTAAGGATGAATCCCTGCTAGGATCCAAAATGGTAATGAATCAGGTAAAACACATTAGCATAAGGGCACGCCTTGAACCAGGGAAGGCACGCCAAATTTACCTTTAACTAGAATGGCGCAAATCGCCATTTTAACGTGCAATAATAAGACATGATAATAACACTGATAATTATCTCAATACACAACAGGAGTGGAGGCAGTTTCCTACTTTTGTTGCTAAAGTTCCAGACTGCTCACTTCCTTTTTATGTTAAGGCCATGTATGTCTCCTGACTGAACACGCAAACCAAGGTTTTACCGAAACACAGCTTGCTTGCCCATTCTTTTTCATTACTGTTCTCAGTAAAAATGCTTGATGTGCCTTCATCTCCAGGTGCATCTCAACCTATCCATCTAGAAATGTACCCTTACAGTCATTCCTATGCCTACTCACAAGTACACCCTACACTGATCTATGGAACTTGCAGCTAACTACACAGGGTTACAATTTTACCAGATACCACTTTTTCAAACATGGCCTTTGGCTAAAGGTTTCAAAGTACTTGCTTCAGAGTAAGAATGAGTAAAGATTGTCTTTGCTCGAAATCCATTTGTATCCGACTCTAGGGTTCAGTACTCATTTCTGTTTATATCCAAAGAACCAGTACTGTCTTCATCTGCAGACATTTCCGTGGACATGTGGCAGAAATGCCCAACACGAGAGTGCATGGAACACTGTTTACCTTCCCACTGAAGTGGTACCTATTTATCTTCTTGCATTTTCTTGCTTTTGAACTGCTAGGTTGGCACAAGCTGGGACCGATACAGGAGCTCATTCTGTAATGAAGAACTCAGGTCTTGAACTGCTGACCTGCCGACCTTCCAGTCATCAAGTTCAGCTTCTTAACCACTTCAGCCACCACAGAAGAATGAATAGGACTGTGCAATTTCAACAGATTCCTACTATTATTGGGGTTCAATAATATCCACTCATACCAGCAAATTATCCTCCAGTTTTAATGGTTTTGTATTTGATATACAGTAATGGCAAGTCTTAGAACATCCAGTTTTGGTCTAGCATGTTGGCACACACTTTAAATAAAGGACCTTTAAGATCTCTGCTTTTTAAGACATTCTTGGCTACTCGTCACCATGTGGCTTTTTAATTGCTTCTGATTTTAATTTCAAGTCCTAGATCTAAGAACTTGGCAAGGCAATAAATGGAGCTCCCTGTGGTAGTTTCATAGCGACACATCAGTAAAGTAAATAATTGTTTTTTCCAGTTTTATGATGATTACTTCTGCAATTTATTGATTTTATGTTTTATTCATTGTATGAGAGCATGTATCAGGTACTACCAGAGACCAACAAAGACATTTTAAATGAATGACCTAAGAGGCATGGTGTGGATAGAAGATTCATTTCAGAAACTACATTAGCCTTCTCATCTTTTTTGGAAGAGAACTCTTAATATACTGTACAGTATAGCTATTTGGGAGTGCTATAGTCTAATTGCAACATAAGACAGCAAAGAAAGGAGCCTGCCCACTAAGCCTCCTCCATTAACCACTGAATAGGTTTCTCATGTTGATAATCCAGTATCCAGTATCCTTTATTAACTTATTAGTCATCTGACCATACCTTGGATATCTTGGAGTCATTTTTCAACGAAGAGTCCACGCATTGGTAGACATCCCTGCAATGACATTCTGCACATGCAAATGGACTTGAGAAATCAAGTCTACTTGCATGCATTTTTTTAGCCATTCAGATATCACGTTACCCGCTGGCTAGGTGAACTATGCCATGTGCCCTACTCTTTCATCTGGCCCAAGGGATCCAATGGAGGATGCTTTGGTGAGTTTTAGTCCCAACCTAAAATCATTGACAAGAGATGGGCAACACTAACTAGACCACTCAAGCCCCCATGCCATGACAAGGCTCTCACCTAGTGGGGGTATGTATTAGATAAGACATGATTACATGAGTAATCAAGGGTGAAAAATCATTCATGTACAAAACAACTCTCAGAGTACCATACATATTAACAACACTACATAGTTTTTAAAGTACCCAACAAAAATATAAAATTTTATCAAAATATACAGCAGTTGAAAAGCCACTCCTAAGGGAACCATGTGTTCCCCAGCAAACATCTACCTGTCCTATTTGGTTGTCACAGGCCTTGACTTTGTGAGAGAGGTGAAAAGAGAAATAACAAAGAAACAGGCCTTCTTGGTAGTAGCACCCTTATTGTGGAACAAACTAGATCCTGAAATTCATCACACTTCTTCCCTTCACACCTTTTAAAAGGTAATAAAAGCATTGTTTTTAAAAACAAGGCCTTTAAAAGCATTCTTGATAGAGCTACCTAATATGAGCTTTAATTAGTTACAACCATGAAAAGATTAATTTCATTTCATTGCCATTTTATTCAATTTTCTTTTACAGTTTTATTGTGCAGTTGGAGGGTGAGCTGTTTATTTCAGGTTGAGGTTAATTTGTTGGTATTGCCATTGTAATTCATTGCCAAGAGTAGTATTCATTACTAAATTGGGCAGTATATAAATGTTGTAAGTAAAAAATAAAAAATAGTGATTCTTCCTTCTAACAGAGGACTTTTCCCTTGAGGGATTTCTTGCTGGTAGTGCTTTTATAGCTTTCCTCTGCACCTCATAGGCAATGTAACAGCAGCAGTTTTGTATGTTTTAAACACAGAAATGTCCCACCCCAATCACTGTGGGATCCGTGCACACAATTGGCATACTGTCCCTGACAGAACCAGGACTTGGGGGCACTCTCCTTGGAGCTCTGGTTCCGAGGGGACAGAAGTTGGGGAGCGGAATATTTGATATAGCTTGCTTCACCTATTGCTGACCTGACAGGCAGCTAGGACAATAGAGAGCTAAAGATCACAGATGGCTAACTCGATAGGCATGTAATGGGTAATCTCACATCCGCAGAAGCCCTAAAGCCCAAGAGTCAACTTTGGCCACTTGTTTGCTCCCGATAGCGAGGAACAATGCATGTCCCCGGTAGTTAATTAGCTAGATAAGAAACTTCCCCTGGTGAAGACTTCCCCAATTAACTTGTGTAAACATGATGTGCAGTCTCAGGGCTTCCTCTGTATCGCTATGCGCAATGTATGCACGCAGCCAGATCAGGCAGGCATAAAAGCTTCTGATTTGTCATCATTAAACACTGGTCTTTGCTCCATCTTGCCTCATGTG
Source organism: Bradypodion pumilum (assembly GCA_035047305.1). Lineage (NCBI taxonomy): Eukaryota > Metazoa > Chordata > Lepidosauria > Squamata > Chamaeleonidae > Bradypodion > Bradypodion pumilum. The sequence goes on along the minus strand of JAWDJD010000001.1, from coordinate 171,431,138 downwards.
TCTTTGCTTGACCAGTCTCCTCCGGGACCCACTGGCCCACTTCGGGCCCTGATCCAGCATATCCAGCCCGCTTCACAGCCCCGATCCAACAAATCACCTATAAAGAAAGTATCTTGCACTTGAATGATATTTGGTCAGCACAAACACTGAAGCCAGACTAAATGAAGCATAGTCCATCATTTTTGACTTAGCTGCATGATGTAGGTCCACATACAAAGCAAGATAGCTCTCCTGTATCTTTTATAGTTGTGTAGAATATAGAACTGCAAGAGTTAGCCTGCATGACTTCTCAAGTTTCCTTTATAGATCCCCCTCATTTTAGAGACGTTTCCTCTTTGGACAATAAAGAAAATAGTTTCAAATATGCTTTGTGAACTGACCTCTCTCACAAGCCTCTCATGCTTGTACAATCCTGACTCACTGACCTCAGACTACTGCAGGGAGCCCAACAGATTAGAAAATCTCACTTAAAATAATAAACTTGGCTAGGGCTCAAAACAGGCCTCCAGTAAGAGGGGGAAATAACAGCAGCTGAACGCCCTGGGGGTATCATTTTGCCAGGAGAAAGGAGGGTGGACAATGGACACTTCACATAACAAAACAGCAACATTTTATAGTCCCCAGTCCAGAAAAAATCGGTCCAACAGAAATACGACTGAACACGAGTTGACTGAAGTTAGTCATGACTAACTTTCTCCTAATAAGGACCAATGTGTTTGTAACTATAGCCAGACTGTTTTCCTAAGAAAATCTTGAGTCTGAGATCGTACCAGGCCAGGAAGCTTTAATTTGCAAAGTCTGATCTGGATTTTTCTAAACACAAGACAAGCCCTAGAACATCCAATGACTCAATCCTGGCCAGGTTTGACGAATTACAGCCTGCCCTCTCCCTAGGGCTAGCTAATAACCAGTATTTTGGCCTAATCTTGGTAGTATGTAACTAAAACGAAACATATTCTCTTTATTGGTGTGAGGAAACACAAGAGCTTGGATTTTTTTTAAGGTTTATTTTAACACAACTGAAGTATCTACATGTCATGGTATGATTTATACCATGTGTTTTAGCCCATCCAAGATGGAGATTTCAATCCAGGAGAGACCCCTTTCTCACATAAAGGCATTGGTATGTGTAAACATTTCAGCCTCATGGGTTGGAAGAGCTGGAGCCTAATGTGTGATGGACGAGTTATGCTGTAAAATCATTGGTTGGAATCCTTTAGGGGAATGGCACAGGGTGGACCCTGAGGGATACTATGCTTTGAACTGCAAAAATGTGGTTGCTTTAGCCAGAAGGGCCAATGGACTTTCCCTCAAAAAGGCAGCTTTCTTTATTTGATATGCTTTCTGAACCATACCTGCCAACCATCCCGTTTTCCCCGTGAAAACCCCTTATCTTCCTGCCCCTCCCGTTTTATTAATTTCCCCGTATTTTCCCTTATTTTTTAAAAAATATCCTGACCGGATTTTCACAGGCAAAGCTGCAGTATTTTTTTTCCGGCCACCAGAGGTCACTGTGTGGCAGGCTTTTCACTTGTGAAAGGGGAGAGGGAGAAGGTGGGGGGGGCGTTCTGTACTTTCTCTTTCATTTCCCTGCCATGTGGCCATGGAGGCGTCGCTGGGGCAGGAGCTTGGGCCTGCGCTGCCCTCCCAAGCCTGGCGAAGTGGGACCGTGTAAGCCATGAGTGGGGCAGTCCCTCAGGACCTGGCGGTGAGTCTCTGGGCAGGCAGGTGAGGCGCCCTCCCCCCTTCTCTCTCTCTTTCGGTTAGTGTGTATGAGGGGGGTGGGAGAAGGGGGGCTGCCCTGGAGGAAGTGGGAGGCACTAGGTTTCTCTTTCTTTGGACTGAGAGGGAGCTCGCTCGGGCTGTGTGTGCTTCCTCCTTCCCTGGTTGCAAAGAAGGTGCCGCCGTCGCTGCAGAAACGCCTGCCTTCCATCCATCTCGGGTTTCAGGTGTCATGCTTAAAGAGGCTCCCCTCATCCTTTCCTCAGGAGGGAGTAGTTGGGACCCACTTCAGAGAAACGAGGTCCGGCAGGGACATGTCCACTGCCCCCCCCCCCCGAGAGAGAGAGGGGGGAGGAGGAGAAAGAAGCAGGCGGTTGGTTGGTTGGTTTGCTTGTCGGGGTCATCAAATCCCCTTTTTATACTGGTGGTGGATGCCCCATTCCGATATATTGGAAGTAGGGCATTTAATCTTGCTTGTAACATTGGGTTTCTAGAATTTGGATTTATTTATTTATTTCTTATTATAATTCTTGCTCTTCCGGAAGCTTATAGTGCAATGCATCTGGATAAGAAGGATTGGCCGGCTGGCTCTACACCCGGGGGGGGGGGGCAAGTGGACTCCCACCCAAAGTTTTCCGCTCTTCTGAGCGGCGGGTCCTTCTGTTTCTCCCTTCCGTGTAATCATCAGCTATTTTTAAACAGGGAAATGGCTTTCTGGGGGTTAGAACTCTTCTCAGGTTCCCAGGTTAAGTTTTTTTTGCTAATCAGCTATAGTTAGGGACATGGGAACCTATTTCTCTTGAGTTTCTTATGAGCTGTTTTGTGCAGCTTCTCTAAGTTCTCAAGTTAATGATTATTAGAGACACTCGACTGCAGTGGCCCAAGTGGCTAAGACGCTGACTGGGTGGCGGAAGGTCAGAAGTTCGATTCCCGAGTACTACAGGACGGAATAAGCTCCCGTCTTTGTCCCAGCTCCTGCCAACCTAGCAGCTCGAAAGCAAGACATTGCAAGTAGATAATTAGAGACCACTTCGGTGGAAAGCTAAACAGCTTTCTGTGCACTCTAGTGTCTAGTCATGCCTGCCACATGACCACGGAAACGTCTGCAGAAGCAGACAGCGCTGGCTCTTTGGCTTTGAATCAGAGATGAGCACTGCACCCTAGAGTCGGATACGACTGGTTTTTGAGCAAGGGAAACCTTTCCTTTACTGTTGCAATGTCCAGTAGAGTTACAGAAATACAATTTTGGCAGGCCTGTATTTTTACTCTTTCACCACCACCACCACCATCAAATCTTTATTATGGTCCAAGACCAGGAAAGGGAACAGAAGTTAAAATGGGGGTACTACAATATATCAAGGAACAAAAGTTAAAATTAGGGTGCTTAAAAAGGAGCATTTCTGCTCAGAGTTAAGGAAGAGTGAAATTAGTACGTAGATTACAGCTATTACTAAGCCTATGCTGTGGGACTAGTAGTTTATTTGGCTGAAGGTCCTGCCAAGATTGTTCTTCTGATCTTACATGCTGTGGCACAGAACCAGACAGTGTTGTGGGTGAAGGTGGGTCTTTCATCTGATAGTAGCCAGTGGGTGTATGTGCTGTTTGTCCAGACAGGATACTTGTTCTTGTCAACTGCAACTCTGTTTCAAAGCCGAAGAGCCAGCGTTATCTGCGTCTGCAGACCTTTCAGTGGTTATGTGGCAGGCATGACCAGACACCAGAGCACACGGAATGCTGTTGCCTTCCCACCAATGTGGTCCCTATTTATCTACTTGCAATGTCTTGCTTTCGAACTGCTAGGATGGCAGGAGCTGGGACAAAGACAGGAGCTCATTCCGTCCTGCAGTATTCAGGCATCGAACTGCTGACCTTCTGCATCCCAGTCAGCATCTTAGTCACTTAAGCCACAGAGGAAACAAGAAAGAAAACAAAACAAGGGTCCCCCAAGAAAATGGGGAAAGGGTTCTTTTGCCCTCACAGCTTTGTGCCCATTGCATCTACAATACCATCTAGCCATCTTATTTTTGGCTACCCCCTTCTTTTGTCCTCCACCTTTCCCAGCATCAAGGCCTTCTCAAGTGAATCCTCTCTTCTCATTTGATGTCCAAAGTACTTTAGCATCGTATTTACTATTTGACATTTAATGAGCAGTCATGGTTGATTTCTTCTAGGATCGACCTATTTCTAACACCATATTTCAAAGGCATTTATTTTTCTGCGCTCAGCTTTCCTAATGGTCCAACTCTCACACCCATATATTACCACCGGGAATACCATTGCTTTGACTATGCAATTTTTTGTTTGTAAGGTGAGGCCTCTACTTTTGACTATATTCCCCAGGTTTCTCATAGCGTGTTTCCCAAGCATCAGTTGCTTTTTTATTTCATGGCTGCAATCACCATCTGCAGCGATCTTTGATCCTAAGAAGGTAAAATCTGCCAGTTGTATCCAACTCTAGGGTGCAGTGCTCATCTCCATTTACAGCCAAAGAGCCAGTGCTGTCTGTGTTTGCAGACATTTTCATGGCCATGTGGCAGGCATGACTAGAGCCGAGCAAGTCACATGGCTATATTTGACCACGCCCACAGATTTGACCATGCCCACAGAGGGGTGTGGCCAAAATTTTCCTTATTTTCAAATCCAAAAGTTGACATGTATGTTCTGAACTTTTGGTGGACATTATTCTGTAACTTACTATGATCTCTATATACTTTTAAAATACCTGAAGACTGGAGTGTTTACCTGGTCATGCTACAACATCTACACTAATTTCATGAGCTACCTTACTCGCCACCTAGACCCAGGTCAGGAGTGAGAAGGCAAACTTTTAGGAAACCCTGGACTGCTGGGCCAGAGAGCAGGCAGCATCAGGTGAGATCCCATCGCGAAGATGCCAAAGAGCTACTTGTGAGTAAGAAGATCGTTACATTACACACATCAACAGTCAGATTTCAATGAAAGGCAACTTCATTAAATACCAACAACACACTTCAGGCAACAGATCAGCACTTTCCCCACTCGAAGATCAAAATAATAAACCTCCCTTACTACTCTATGCTAGACTTCTTACCCCTCCTCAACTGGATGATTCTCAGATTGCAGCCAGTTTTTAAAACCCCATTCATTTTCCTCTCTTCTTATTTCTTCTCAGGGTTCTCCATTACCTTCCCCATCAACCATCCATTCTCAACCAATCCCAGTCCAATGCGCAAATGAATGGCCTCTTCTCAACATTTTGTTTCTGCCCAGTGCTTGCAGTCTTCGCTTTCTACCCCTGCACTTTTCACCAAGGCTACTTTCTATCCATTCTTATTCTTACCCAACACTGCAGTGCACATGCTCTCATACATCCATTTACCCTAAATACAAGCATTCCTTACAGTGTTTGCATGGGAAACACATTTTTTTAAAATAAAAAATGAAACTTTGAACGGCAGCCCCATGAAGAGAACATTACAGTAATCTAACTTTAAGATTACCAATGCATCTAACAACATGGTTATGGATTTCACACCCAGGTAGGGGTACAACTTGGCATTCAACCTAAATTGAGAAAAGGCAGACCTGGCTACAGAAGATATTTCCCATTTCATTGAAAGTGCTGGGTGTAAAACACCCAAGTTGTGAACTTGGTCTTTCAGAGGGAGTGTAAACACTTCCAGACTCAGGACCTTCCCAACTAACCAAGTGTTGTGTATTGAGGCACATTTGCAAGTAGCACAAGGAGCACTCTTGCAAGAGAAAAATGGCGGTTTCCCGCCATTCTAAATAGAAGCCTAAAATGGCGCGAAACCCTTGCAAAAGGGCATGCTTGTTATGCTAAACCAAGCCCTGTGATTGGTTACAGTTTTGGATCCTGTTCTCCATTGGTTAATTACATATATTCCCTGTTATGATTGGTTAGTTACATTTGTCCAGGTGGGATGCTACTTTGTATCCAGGAGCCACCGCAGAGGAGACACTATATAAGCCCCACAGGTAAACAAGGGTAGGGCCGGACCGGATCTATATTTCCTACTCCATACAGGTAGCCGGGTAGAACTAAGCCTGGGTCCCTCCATTATGCTACACTTCTATGGTAGCTAGTTATTGCCTATTGCCAGGTAAGAGTCCGGAGGGACTGACTCCACTAGGATTGTATAGCCATCTCCGGATCTGGAACACCTTGTAAGCTCATCTCTAATAGACTGTTAAATAAAGACTGTTGATGTTTGTTCATTGTTGTCTTGGACTGGTGCTTATAAAGGCCGGATTTAACACCAAGTCAGGTAAAGCCTTAAAAAAAACCAAAAAACCAGAATCTCCATGTTGTCAGGATTCAGTTTCAAGATATTGGCTGTCATCCAGATCTTGGTGCTTCCTATGTTCCTATCTTCATTAATCTACCATTTAATGGATAAAAATGAAGAAGCCAAGCTAAAGATGTTTGAAATGACATGCTCAGCACAGGATAATATTTCAAATTCAAAACCACATACCCTGAAACAGCAACAGGGAAGGAAAATTGGATAAAGAGAGCTTGTGAGGCACGCTAAGCAGTAAATGTCTGCCATGTCGAACAAGCTCAGTAAAATATTTGGGGAAAAGATTGGGGACAGGAGGTAACACATCAAAATACGGCTGACAAACAAAAGAATTATATACATCAGACTCCCTCAATTAAAACGTCACACAAGAAATAGGCTGGAGCCATTCAGAGAGAGATAGAGTCAGTTTTTCTGCATGCCTATGGTGATTCAGCAATCAACAAAGGATAGTGATCCTTCAGGAAAATGGAGCACTCTCCTATCTCAAGTTAAGGTTATCTCCTTCCAAGCCAAGATGAAGCTAAAGTACTTTGGACAGCAAATGAGAAGAGAGGATTCACTTGAGAAGGCCTTGATGCTGGGACAGGTGGAGGGCGAAAGAAGAAGGGGGTGGCCAAAGAGCACAGAGCTGGCCAGGCTGAGGAGGATGGTGGAGGACAGGGGTACCTGGAGGTCAATGGTCCATAGGATCGCAAAGGGTCGGAATCAACTGTGCGACTGAACAACAACAAAGCCAACCCATTAAGAATCACTTCTAATTTGAGGCCAAGGAATATTTTTCTGCTATTCAAATGGGTTATAGAGAGAAGGGGGAAATAGGAGTGAAGCAGTATCTGAGCAAATCCTTATTTGCAAGAGAAAGCGCGGTGCCAAAATGGCCGCCGCGTTCTTTGCAGGCCCCCCCACCCGGACTCAGACATCCGGGTGAGTTAGGGGGCGTGGCCACCCCTCTATAAAAGGGGTGGCCACGAGGCAGCCGAGCTGCCATTTTAAAATAGCGACGGAGAGGAGAAGTTTTCTCCGTTGCTGTTCCTTCGATTCTTCGGCTCTTTAGCCCTTGGCTTTCCCGGCTGGGAAGGAAGGAGTTGCACAGAGCCTTTGGCTTGCTGGCTGCTCTGTGCTTTTTGGCATAGGTTGATCCCTGGACAGGGATCCTGCTATTTCTACAGATATGCCTCCCAAACGGAAGGCCCCGGTGACGAAACCGCGGCCAACGGGGAGGACTTTTGCCGGCCCTGCACAGCGCGGGGGGCAGCCCTCAGGTCGGAGGACCAGGGCTGCGCCCACGCGGCAGGGCACTACCCCAACCGATACCGGTGGGGCGATGCAGGCTGGTGCTTGGCCCTCGGCTGGCCAGCCTCCGACCGGCCCTTCAGGGGCTTCGGCCCTCGGCCCGCAGTTGCCGGCCACGGGTCAGGTCAGCGGGGGAGGGCCCGGTGCTGGTGCACAGCACGTTCCCCCTCCGGCCCCTCATGGGCCGGAGTTTTGGGCATGGCCCTATTCGGGCCCAGGCTCTCATTTTGGGGTTCCTGGTCAAATGCCTGGAGGGCCGTCCGGCCCACCCGGCCCACTTTATACTGGGGGATCTGTGGCAGTGGATGCATTGCTAACGCGTTTAGCTGTGCTTGAGGCATCCTTGGGGATTGCACACAACCCCATGACAGGGTGCCCTTCTCTCTCTGCCGGGGGCCCTTCGTGTTCACTGGCTAACTCGACGGCCACCACACTGCAACAAGCGGCCAGCCGGGTTGAGCTGCTTGAGACGCTCCGGCCTGTGCCTGCCGGTGTCTCGCAGCTCCCTGTTTGTCCAGAGCTACAGCAGGAGAGTGGTCAGGTGTGGCCCCAGAGCTCGATTCCGGTCGCGAGCTCCGACGCCCGCCGTGGGCCGGAACCCCCAGTGGGGGCGGCTCACGGGGGTGCACCTAGTGAGTATCAGGTTCAAGTTAATGCACCCACATCACAGTCCACTTCCAGTGGTGGGGTTCAGTGGCCGTGGCCTCGTCAAGTCGAGGCGAGTGGGCATCAGTTGCCAGCCTATCCCAGTGCCCCATGGTTCCATACTGGCACAACGTTGGGGGTGGGGGTTTCCGCCCCCGGGGCAGTGCCGGGCATCGCAGGGGCTGTCCAGGTTCCGCTGCGTATGCCCCGTGTACCTAATGTGCCGGTGACGGCCTTGCCGACGGCTGGTTATTCATTGCCCCTTGGTGATCATTTGTCCCAGGTCACGGGGGAAAAGATTTGGCGGGGGGAGTACGTGGATATATTCTCCCTATTGAACCGTGAGCCCACTAAGGAGGAGAGAGAGGGACAGGACGACAAAGAGCTGTCCCGCCGTCGTAAGCCACCACGCACCTGGGCCAACTGGTTGCCCGCATATCTTATTTATATGGCGGTGTACCTTAGGGCCCGGCCTGACCTGACCATTCCTATGGTCCAATATTTGGACAATATTTACAGGGCAATGGTGGATTTTCCTGGCCCATCGTGGTTGGCTTACGATGAGGAATTTAGAATGAGGGTGCCCTTGCACCCGGAGATGAGATGGGATGAGCCCTGTCAGAAATTGTGGCTATTGTACATGACCCCCACGCGTCCGGCGCCTGGGGATAGGTACCATTGTGGCCATGCCGTGCAGCGAGCTGCTCCAACGCAGGCTTCCCGCCAGCCGGCGGGGCAGGGGGTTCCAGCCCGCTTGCTCTGTTGGAGCTTCTCGGCTAACGGCGTGTGCAATAAGCGGCAGTGCCGATACAAACACGAGTGTCCCTCTTGCGCTGGCCCCCACGCCGCCACCGCGTGCCCACGGGCCGGTGGGTCACGGGGCAGAGGTAGAGGTGGACAGGGAGCGGGCAGAGCTTCTGCTGATGGAGCTAGCCAGACAAAAGGCCCCCTCCCCAGTTAATGTGTATATGTTGGAGCGATGGCTCTCAACTTATCCAAGGAGAGAGGACGCGAGGTACCTCCTCGAGGGTTTTCAGTGGGGCTTCCGTATCCCATTCAAAGGAGTGCGGGGACCCCAAGATGCACCCAATTTACTGTCCCTGAAGGGTAGAGAAGAGGTGGCTGCCCTGAGTATTGCTAAGGAGGTTGAGGCCAAGAGGGTGGCAGGCCCCTTTTCTGTACCACCCTTTCCCAACCTGAAGGTCTCCCCTCTGGGGTTGGTACCCAAAAAGGCCCTGGGGGAATTTCGTTTAATCCACCATTTATCGTACCCGGCGGGTTATTCTGTCAATGATGCTATTCCTGATGACCTTTGTTCGGTCAAGTATACATCCTTTGACCAAGCCCTGCGAATGGTGCGCTCTTGTGGTCCTGGTGCCCTCCTGGCAAAATGCGACATTAAATCGGCATTCCGATTGTTGCCAGTGCACCCGGAGGACTTTGAGCTATTGGGTTTTAGATTCCAAGGGAAGTTTTATGTAGATAAGGCCATGCCTTTTGGCTGTTCTATATCCTGTTCAGCATTTGAACGTTTTAGCACTTTCCTTCAGTGGGCCTTTGTTCGCAGGTCCGGGTCTCGGTCTGTAGCCCATTACCTCGATGACTTTTTGTTCGGGGGTGAACGGGGCTTGGACACGTGCACGCGTCTCCTCACCACATTTCAGATGCTAATGCATTAACTGGGTGTCCCTTTAGCGCCCGAAAAGACCGAGGGCCCATCCACTACCCTCACATTTCTGGGTATTGAAATTGACACGGTCGCACAGGCATCCCGGTTACCCATCGATAAGGTCACCCGGATCTCCGCGATGGTTTTGGCCTTGCTGGCCAAACGTAAAGTGTCACTTCATGAGCTTCAGGTTCTACATGGCCATCTTAACTTTGTCTGCAGGGTGGTTACGCCTGGCAGGGCATTTGCTCGGCGCCTATGTGACGCCATGTCTGGCCTGTCAAGGCGCCATCATAGGGTCCGACTGACCAGGGGCATGCGGGCTGACCTTTTGGTTTGGCTCACATTCCTGCGGGACTTCAACGGGGTCTCCTTTTGGAGATCCGACCTTTTAGTTTCCCCTAGGTTTCAAGTACAGTCGGATGCCTCCGGCTCCCTGGGATATGGGATTTACTTCGAGGGGAGGTGGGCTTATGGCCAATGGCCTCCAGCATGGCGGGGCACAGATCACCTCCGCGATCTTACATTCCTTGAGTTTTTTCCAATCCTGGGAGCTTTGATGCTATGGGGCGAGGAGTGGGCCGACTCTGTGGTTCATTTTTGGTGTGACAATGCTGCGGTAGTGCACATTGTCAATGCTCAGACGTCTAAATCACCCAGGGTGATGGCTTTAGTTCGCCAGTTTGTGTTACGTAGCCTACGCCTGAATGTGCTTTTTAGGGCCAGACATGTACCAGGCATTAATAATGATATTGCCGATGCTTTATCCCGCCTGCAGATCCCCCGGTTCCGCGCCTTGGCTCCGGACGCAGAGGAATTCCCCTCGCCACTCCCGGCCGAGATTTGGACATTTGGCAAGGAGAGGTGAACCGGGCGATCAGCATGTCCTTGGCGCCCCGCACACGTAAGGCGTATCATCATGCTTTCGTTCAATTTATAAATTTTTGCGTGCAACTTCAGTTGCCCGAAGTGTGGCCCATTCCAGTGGAACAAGTTTTACAATTTATGGTTTATCTACACATTCAGGGCCTCGCTCCCCGCACTATAGCATCCAGGCTGTCGGCACTGGCATTTATTGCCAAGGTGAGGGGTTTTGCTGACAGCATGAACGATTTCCGCATACGACATGTTTTGGAGGGGTGGACACGGGAACGTGGCCGCCACCAGGACACTCGTCACCCAGTTTCCCCAGGGGTGCTTACCCACCTTGCACGAGGCTGGCATAACCTGTGTTTTGACAGGTATGAGGCGGCTCTTTTTCATGCGGCTACCACGGTGGCCATCTTTGGAGCGCTCCGCATCAGTGAGTTGGTACTACTGTCTAAGGCGGATGCGACTCGTAGGGCACTGGAACTCGACGATGTCTATGTTTCTAATGAGTGGGCTCAGTTGAGGATACGGTCCTCAAAAGTTGATCAGCACGGCGTAGGCAGTGGAGTTAGACTGCTACGATGTTCCATTGCAGACATCTGTCCGGTTGGTGCCCTACAGGAGTTCTTGGCATTGCGTGGCACGCACCCTGGCCCGTTTTTCTGCCACCAGGATGGGTCTCCCCTTACTAAATTTCAATTTTGGAAGGTGCCCAGTATGGCACTATCCAGTGTTGGCCTCCCAGGGGCTCGTTACGGCACTCATTCATTTAGGATAGGTGCTGCTTCAACTGCGGCTGCATTTGGGTACTCTGAGGCTGATATACGCCGTATGGGAAGATGCGGATCTATGCGTTTTGCATTATATGTTCGCCCTCTTCAGGTATGAGTACCAGTTAAGTCACTGTTCTCTTTTTTCTCTTACAGACCCTGTGTGTCCCCGCACACCGGTGGCAGTATGCCTGGTGGGCCACAGTTACGTGCACTGGGCAGCGCAGTATGCTGCGGCGACAGAGTTGGGACCCCAGCTTGGACTGTGTGCATCCGCATGCATACGTTGGTACGGTAAGCATGGAATGAGATGGCGGGAACTGTTGCCATTCCTTTTCTCCATCAGGGATGCTGAACCGCCTGATGTCCTTGTACTGCACCTCGGGGGCAATGACCTCGGCCAGATCACTGGCCTTTCTTTAAAATTCACGATTTGCAGTGACCTAGCTTATTTGCATTATGTGTGGCCGTCCACAAGGCTGCTATGGTCGGACATCATACCACGTCACGCTTACAGGGGAGGTATTGACCTCCGTGCCCTTGACCGCGCTCGCCGATCGGGGAACAGGGCAGTTGCCTGGTTCTTGGCAGACAAGGGTTTGGGGATGGTCATCCAACACCCCACCATTAGTTTACAAAATTATGATCTTTATGCAGGGGATGGGGTCCACCTGTCGGCTAGAGGTATGAACCTCTTTTTGGAAGATTTGCAAGCAGGCCTGTTGACCGAGCTGACGGTCTGGGGGGGGGCGGTGAGTCTTCATTGAAGCCTCCCCGTGTGGCGGGTAGCACTGGTAAGGTAAAGATTTATGACCCATAGGTATCCGGCAGGTTCGCAATTGACTGGCCAACACTTAGACAGGTACAGGTGTAATAACGTTGACCGGTCAACGACAAACCAGGCAAGGGGTGATGGCAGGAGCTTTTCAGCATGCATCACCCCGTGATTTGATGGATACACGTCAGAGGGTGGGGTCAGTAGATAGTTTATTGACTACGGTCAACAATTTGTTTGTGTCAACAAACAAATTGATACAAAATGGATACATTGTAGCCAATTGCCATTGGCAATTTTGGGAGGAACCTTACCAGTGTTACTGCGGCCTGCTTGCCTTAAGAATTATAATTGGATGAGTACCAATTGAAAGTTATAATTTGGACTAGGGCATTATTCAATAAAAGTGGCCCAATGCCTTTATCCATATACCGGTGTCTGAGTCTTTCTTTGGGGGGGTGCGCCTGCAATGTGAATGCTTGCTTACTTTTCTGCTATCTTTCTGAATATCACTTTTGCCTCTGCTGTCACTCCCATGGGCTGTTGTGCATTTCATCCCCAACCAAACATAATGGGCACTAACCACCACAGAACATGACCCCAATGTGTGGATGGCAGGCTATAGCACAGTGTCGGGCATCACCCGGTCCGCCCCGGTCTGGGCAGACCAGTAAGAAACCTGGCTGACCACGCCCCCTCCCCTCCCCACCCCACCCACCTCTTCCCGGGAGAGCGGGCGACCCAACGGCTTTGGGTAGTACTTCGTTCTTCTCCGGAGCGGCTGCGGGTGCCGCTCGGGTGGTGGTGGAGGTGATGGCGTGTGTGTGCCTGGCCCTGGGGGAAGAGGAGGGGGAGCTGACATCACGCACCACCCAGGAGAGCTCACTTGCGCGCCCCAGCGCCCCTCCGCCACTCTTTGCTGCCTCCTTCTAGCAGCAGCAGCAGCAGCTTTCACAACACCTGGACTTATTACTGCAGGAAGAGAACTTCCTGCAGGATGTCTGTATGACTCTGGGCATTGCGAGAGTTGCCCTGCCTGGGCACCTCTTGCAATGCCCAGACAAACATCCTGCAGGAAGTTCTCTTTCCTGCAGGAATAAGTCCAGGCATTGTGAAAGCTTCTGCTGCTGCTGCTAGAAGGAGGCAGCAAAGAGTGGCGGAGGGGCGGAGTGGGAGAAGGGCACTGGGGCGCACAAGTGAGCTCTCCTGGGTGGTGCGTGACATCAGCTCCCCTCCTCTTCTTCCAGGGCCAGGCACGCACTCGCAGCCACCACCACCACCAGCAGCCGCTCTGCAAGCAGCAGCACGGCTGGACTCGCTGGTCCTGGAGGACTAAAGGAGGAGGGAAACGCGGCCCCACCCCCCCGGGAGGAAGGAACACCCAGACGTGTCGCTTTCTGGGTAAGTGTGTCTTTTGGTTTCCTTCCCTCCCCCTCCCCCCCCGTGTGTGTGCATGGTCTTTTGGTTTCCTTCCCTCCCCCCGGTGTGTGTGTGTGTGTGTGTGTGTGTGTGTGTAGAGGGGAGCAGAGGCTAAAGGGATTTCCCAGGGCGGGGGTGGGGGTGGGGTGGCAGTGAGTCTTTAAGGTGCCACAACATTTTTGTGTTTTTGTTTTGTTTACCTCCTGATCTGCTTGCACAGAATTAAACTTTAGAATTGGTGCCATTTTATTCTGTGCAAGCATATCAGAGAGTAAACAAAAAAATGTTGTTGCACCTTAAAGACCGATTAGGCCATGCCCACTGATTAGGCCACACCCACATATTAGGCCACAGCCACCAGTTAGGCCACGCCCCACGGTGTGGTAGTAAAAAAATTTGGTGCCCATCACTGGCTGTACATCATTTGCAAGAACAGGGACCAAGGATAATTTTCTACTCATGTCCTGCTTGTATAAACAAAAGTGTTGAACAAGTCTTTCCCCTGCTCCAGCATGGCTCTTAGTACAAGTCAAAATGCTTCACTGGATGAGGAAGGAGGGCACTTCATTTCTTGATGCATTGAATAAATAACCAAGAGTCTCCTGATCCATTTGGCTTCTACACATGAAAATCAAATATGTAAAAATACCTACTGACGTGGCTTTTTGAGTCTACAGTGACCGGATCCTATTTTGAAAACATATTGCACAGCCCTGGAGTAAATAAGCTGACAACTAAAAGGATAACCCTAAGCAAGTTTCATGTGCATTTCTGCACAGAAGAACCCAATAACACAAATCCAAATAGGATTTAGCAACCAGGACAAAAAATTCACAAGGTAGATTTTCAGACAGTTTTTGACCCTTGCACCTCCGTTTTTAGAAACTGTGCACTGCCATCTACTGATATTAGCTATTTTAATTTAGTGTGAAATACTGAATGTAGTAGTGGGAAATACTGAATGCAGTCCCATTGTGAATGCTATGTTTATACAACAGCAACTGTTCCCAAATATCAGAAGATAATTCTCAAATGCTGCCATGTTAGCTCTCCTAGGTTGTCAGATATCACATGGGATATCAAATACCACAGCTGGCTACCATACAAAGCTGTCACCATTATAAATGTTTGAAAGTACTATAATATAATCTCTGCTATGAAAGATCACCAAATTTCAAAAAATTGTTATTTATTTATGCATTTATTACTGCTGTTGTGATTTAATTTTATTTCTAGGGTGTCTTCTAAATAAAGATTTGGAAAGAAAATCTATAGAATTAAATAATAGAAGTAATGGCTGAAATCCTATTGGTATAGTTCCACTTGCAGAAGGCTGATTATGTCCTTAGCATGGGTTGGTTTTTAGAAATTAAATATTTCTTACTTCTGTCATGTAGCTACGATTCCTATGTAATCCCTTTCATCAAGTGCAAGTGCTGGGAGCTGCAGGACAGGAGGAAGAAGTCTTTAAATGCTCAAAATCACTACTGCAAGGATAACATTAACATTTTCAGAAGTTAAACATGTCCTACTTCCATCTCACACTCCCATAGCTTGTACACAATGAAAGGAACTACAAGAGAGTTGTAGAAGCTATAGAATAGGCATAGGAAATATTTGATTTCTGACAATTACCCCAGCTGATGATGGCATCAGCCTTCCACAGGCATAGTTATGCCAAAAGGATTTCAGCCAATATATGATATAAATTCTCATGCCGCCGCCCCCACCCACACACCCCACCTAGGCATGGAAAATCAGTTGGTCTAAGGTTTATATTTAAATATACAAAATATATATGAGATACTGAAATCAGCAGTGGTGGATTTCAGCAAATTTGCACTAGTTCACCAGAACCGGTAGTAGAAATTCTGGCTGGCCCTGCCCATCCATGTTTTGAAATAAAGTAGTCCTAATTCAGGTGCAACACAGGGCTTTCCCCCTGACCGCACCCACCACACCATGCACACAGAGTAGGTAGTAAAAAAAAATGAATCCCGCCACTGGAAATCAGATATTATTGGATCCTGAATTACAACATCAAGAACCGTAATATTCATTCATTACTTTGTATGAAATCTCACAAGACTGAGACTTGGATGAAAATTAAATGTGGCTCCAGAATATGGGGGTGATTACAATATACCTTCCAATTCGTATGACCAACAATAGAATGCCACCACAAATTGTCCTTAGCTGACTGAACATCATGTCAGGGTCAGAGCACTGCAGCAGATTACAGAGACATGGGCTCAAATAACTCAACAGCAAAGCTTAGTTGATAATCTGTCAATCAAACTAATCTACTTTGAAGAGTTGTCATAAGAGTAAAAGGAGATAACGTCATGCATACTGTTACAAGTTACTGCATATTGTTGGTACGCAAATGGGGGGGGGACACATATGTCTAGTTTCAGGTACCTTTCCATTTGAAGGAATGAAGGAAAATTTGTCCCCAATAAGGAAACTTTCTGAAGAATCCACTTGATACGTAACACTTATTTATACATTTAAACACATGTCCAAGCAATGCCTGAGCACCCTGAATTTTTGCCCATGGCATGGAACTGTTTGAAAATGCAGTTCTTTCCATTTCCTGAGCTGACATGTGCCATAATAATGGGAAATGATTACTATCATTTTGCTTCACCGAGACCATGTTTCCATCTCTGTTGTAATTCTTATCTTGAATCTCCCTTTAATAGGATAGTCACTTCCATGCTCTGTTTCTCCATGTAAAACAAGCTGTTTAGTGCATTTGGGCTCCAGAGACTTGGTAAATCATGGGCTGGTGTTCCCCACCCCCCAGCCGACTGTATTGCACTTCTCTTCTTTCAATTTATGTTCCCCTAAGAACTGCTGCTAAAGCTACATGTGTAAAGATTAAAGGCAGGTCTGCTGTGGCTTACAGACATCAAAAGCCATGAGTCGTACGCGACTGGAGTAAATTGAATGGTACTGGCTTTTGTAAGGCTACAAAATCCTCTCATTATCATGCCAGCAGTGGCTGTGCCTTCCTAGTGCTCACAGATGTCCATCAGAAGTAATAAATACACTCTCTCCTGAGAACACAAGGGTTCTAATCCTTATGGGAAAGCATGGTGGGATGTTTTATTTCTCGCTCTTGTCCCAGCAAAACTGAATAGAGGAGGGCAACATGAGGCAGACATTCCAAGGGACCAATGGTTCCTTTTGAAGAGAAAAATATATATATATAAGGAGGACTCAGGACAACACTTTATAGCTGTGACAGGAAAGTACAGATAATCTGCTCCTTGCGGCATTTCATCACTACCAGTGCACACTGCCAGGGCATACCTGTCAAGTATCTTGTATTGGCCAGGATTTCCCGTATTTTAGTGCTCTTTCCTCCCCTTTCCCGGCGCCATCCCGTATTTTGAACGGCGGGGAAGGGGGTTACTGTGCATGTGTGCTCATAGCAAAGGGGTTCTGTGCATGCGCAAAGGGGTTCTGTGCATGTGCAAATGGGTTCTGCACATGCGCATGCCCATGCACAGTAATTTCCCGTATTTTCCGGAGCCGGGCTTGACGGGTATGTGCCAGGGTATGGCAATGCTGCAGCTGCCAGCTCAGCAGAGGCCTGGTCACACTAAGGGTCAATCAGAAAGTAAAGGTCAAGGTAAAGGTCTCCCTTGCTCAAAAGCCAGTTGTATCTGACTCTAGGGGGCGATGTTCATATCCGTTTGCTCCCAAAGAGCTACGGCTGCCTGTATCTGCAGATGTTTCTGTGATCATGTGGCAGGCATGACTAGACAGAATGCTGTTACCTTTCTCACCAAAGCAGTACCTATTTATCTACGTGCAATTTCTTGCTTTCAAACTGCTAGTTTGGCAGGAGGTGGGACAGATGACGGATGCTGACTCTGTCACACAGTATTCAGGTCTCAAAGTGCTGACCTTCCAACCTTCCAGTCATTAAGCTCAACGTCTTAACCACTAAACCACCACAGCCCATCCAACCAGAAAGTTTCTCTCATTATAAAGTCCCCAGCTCTCATCTGGCTTTTGACCTGAGCAATTCATTATTCAAGCAAAGAAAATGCTCCATAGAATGCTTAGGAAGCTGGACCATACTGAACGTACATGTAGTGTGTTTAAAATGCATAATGAATGAATTATAGACAATATTTAAAATGTTTTTATATTTGGATTATAGCTAATTATTTTTATTTAGTGGCTGAAATCTAACAGCTTAGCATTCCAAGACATACTGAAGCAGGCCCACTAAAACAGAAGAAATTTGGTTAGTCAACCCCTTTATAAGTTCCATTGATTCCTGTTGTTTGATTCAAATGGGCCTACTCGAGTTACAACAGGATTTTAGCCATTGGCAGGTATTTGTGTATTTATAGAGCATAAACACTGAAATACACCATCTGATTATTGGAAGATTTTTGATAAGCTACTTGAATATTAAATAGTAACAATATATAGTAAGCCCTTTAGATAATTAAGCACTTTATCTTACTGATATATTATGTAAATATATTGAATTAATTATTTTATAGGCTGAACAATTGCTTGGAAATCAGACAGAATATATTGTGAAGCAGGAGTACATTTTTAACAACAGAAAATATACAAAAAGGGGAAAATAAAAAATTGCATCTAGCAGCAAAAGTTTATAAGCAAATGTGTGCTAGATTGAAACTGTGTGTGGAAAACTTTTACAGGAAGACAAAGCAAAATCCTGGAATCAGACAATCACAAAGGGTGGGATTGGAAAGCAGGTATGGTTCAAAGAAAATCAACAACATGGAGGCAGGGGTGGGTTGGTTGTTGTTGTTTTTTTCCATATCAGTAGCCAATATGCTACATGTTCCAACTTTTGAATGTCATTTGGTGATGTCTTGCTCAAGTAAGATATTAGACATACAACTTGTGGTGGGAAAATGAAGCCAGTCAAAAGTCATAGACTAACTACTATATTTTAATGAGGGCTTTCATGGCTAACCTTTAAGGTAGCACAACATTTTTGCCTTTCTTTTTTTTCTTTGTTTTG
This sequence comes from Bradypodion pumilum, assembly GCA_035047305.1. Lineage (NCBI taxonomy): Eukaryota > Metazoa > Chordata > Lepidosauria > Squamata > Chamaeleonidae > Bradypodion > Bradypodion pumilum. The sequence continues at coordinate 171,412,645 of JAWDJD010000001.1, read as the reverse complement.
TTTGATTTACTGTCTGATATGCTTGTGTAGACTAACATGGCTGACACTACAAAAATCCCAGCATCCGAAGAGGCTCATTTGATGAGCACACAGTATTGGATCTAGCAGGAAACAGGCTGTTGGACTGCCTAAGTTTTTGGTCTAATTTTGCAGATGATAGCTATCGTATTTTTTGAACCATAAGACGCACTTTTTCTCCTCCAGAAGTGGTGGGTGTGAGGGTGCATCTTATAGTCTAAATGCTGGTCTTCGGCCAGCTGTGGCTGTTGTAAAATGATACCTTACAAGAGCACAGCTGGCCCAAGACCTCTACAGCCGCCTCTCAGCTGTTCCGGGGTAGGGGAAAGAAAAACATATGAAAAACAAGTGGCCACTAGAGGGCGAAAATCACAATTTTCCATTTTGTATTCAAAAGTTTTCTGTTTGTATGTTCCCAATGCATTTAAGTGGGAAACCAAACCGGTACTTAAAAAGAAAGGATTTCACTTACCTTCAATGCCTTTGTCTCTACTCCACGTGGACAAAATGGAGGGGGGAAACATGCTTCCTAGTTGAAAGGAGAGCAAGAGGCTAGGCTAGAGTATCACTTCCTTCCTCAGTGCAATTTGCCTGCCTGCCCCTTTCCCCTGCAGCGCCACCACTGGTGGGTGGTGCAAAATATAGTACTAAATATATATTTTTATTTTCCTGCTCTGAAAACTGAGTGCGTCTTATGGTCAGGTATGTCTTATGGTCCAAAAAATACGGTAGTTGTCTAGAATTAACAGTTTTAATACAAATACAGAATATTTCCTTTTGGTTTTGCATGTCATCTGTGCCATATTCTCTACTGAAGCCAGTCTAAAAATACAGGGAGTCAAATTTAGAAAGAGGAGCAAAGCACATTGCTGTGCCCAAAGACATTTTAAAATGATAGGACTAGAAAGTGCTCTTATCATAGTGAATAGCAGCATGATCACTTTATCTGTAGGAAACATGAAGCACAAAGAAACCTGCCAGCTTTTAAAGTATCCTCAATCTGCTGGAGCCATAAATGTCTCGAGCTATTTTGAAAATATCTGCCATGCCTGATCTTTGGGAACCTGATAGTGAAGTTCAAATTAGAAAGCCTAGGAAACTGCACAGCTTTCTAGGACTGATCAGCTTTAGCTCAGAGATGAGATCCCAGAAAGTGAATTAATGTCCCTCAACAAATCAACAAATCATTTGTGAATCAAAATGGGATTACATTTTATTGGGATAGAAAATCAAATCAGCTATTCCATGCTGATATATTTCAGTTATTTAGGTTGAATTTCTAATTTGGCTATTTCAATGTTCTTTGTCCACTTTCAAAAGAAGGTCCAGAAGAACCACAGGCAATGGAAGCAACAGTAAAGTTGCATTCAGTAGGCTACTTACATTTTACACCTACCCATTAGGCACAATGAGGCAGCCATCACTGACAATACTTTAGGGGTGTCATGAAAGCAAAACAAATAGCTATTTTTTCCTATCTTGTCCAGTTGTGTTATATTGATTTCAGTCTGTAATGTCTGGTGACATGGACAGGGAGTTGGCTCGCTGTAAGGCCACCATTCCTTCTCTTGAGCCTTGCCTTCCCTGTTCCTAAAATCTGCCAAACAACTGACAGTAGAATGGGCTAAAATTGGTCAACACGTCCCTCATTATGTCTTTCTGTTTGAAGGAAATGGTCATTCACCTATTAAGAATCTCGGTCGGATGACAGATGATCTGAATAATTACAGCTCTGTCACCAAAACTTCGCTTATAGGCAAAGTAAGATAAGCTAAGATAAATCTTTATTGTCGTTGTCCCCTTGTGGGAACAACAAAATTTCCGCCCGGCGGCCAGCCGGGAGAACCAGCCACAACTGTGAACCGGAGAGGGCTACAAGAGCCGCCCTTCACCGCTGCTGCCATCGCCACAGGAGATGGACTTTGTGAGAGATGGACTTTGCTCGCCAACGACCGGCCAGGAAGATCAGCCTCAGCTGTGGCCCGGGAGGATCAAAGGCAATAAAACCGCCCACGGTGATGCCGACGCTACTGGACTTCCCCCTCGGTTGGCTTATTCTGGAGGGAAGAAGGAACTGTTGCTGGACTTTTTTCTCCCTCGGCTGTTTTTAGCATGAAGGGAAGTGGACTGAGTCTCCGTAATGTATTTATTGTGTATTTTTGCATACTGCTTTGAAATGTGTACTGTTTGATCTTGAATTGTGTATTGTTTATTGCTTTGAAATTTGTATGATATTGCATTATGATGTTTATTATTGTATTATACAGATTTTGTTTTTCTAACATTCAAATGTATTTACGCATTGTTTCCAGTGGTGGGCACCAGCAGGTTCACACCAGTTCGCCAGAAATTCTGGCTGGGCCCGCCCATCCAAGTTTTGAAATAAAATAGTCCCAATTCGGGTGCAATGCAGGGCTTTTCCCCTGGCCATACCCACGATACCACATCCACAGTGTGGTAGTAATTTTTTTTGGGAGCCCACCACTGATTGTTTCCGCTTTGTTACTTCCTTATTGTAATTTTGATGCTGTACTGTATTTTTGTTTTGTTGATTTTTGAACATGATGTGAACCGCTTTGAGTTTGTCGAGACAAAGGAAAGCGGTATATAAGTTCAAATATAATAATAATAATAATAATAATAATAATAATAATAATAATAATAATAATAATAATAATAATAATAATAATAATAATAATAATAATAATAATAATAATAATAATAATAATAATAATAATTTCTCAATGAAGTGATTGAGAAAGAGGTAGCGGATCAGCTGCAGGCATTCTTGGAAGATACCAATAGTCTGTATCCACTTCAGTAAGTTCATGCTGAGACATGGGAATGAGTCAGCTCTGGTCATTCTGCTTGACGACTTTTTAAAAGAGGATGACGTGGGAAATATAACTCTCCTAGTCCTTCTTGATCTGTCAATGGCCTCCAATACCATCCTGTTGGACAGGTTAGCAAATTTGGGAATTGGGGGTCAGGTTTTATACTGGATCCACTTCTTTCTTGCTGCAGTGTCCAAATGGTGTCACTCAGAATGACATGGTTGGCCCTGTGGATCCAACTTATAGGGTTCCACAGGGACTGATCATCTCCCCAATGCTTTTCAACATTAGCTGAGGGAGATCATTTCGAGATCTGGAGTGTGTTATCATTAATATACTGAATACATACAACTCTATCTCACCTTTACATGGTCCCTGTTGACACTCATTCATATCTTGGTGATCTCAAGAATCAATTATCGAAATGCTATCTACATGGGGCTTCCCTGAAGATAATACAGAAGTTGCAGAAGGTATAGCATATGCTGTCAGGGAGCTGGTGTCAGGGAGACAGAGATTTGTCCACATCTTCCCATTTCTGCCCACCCGCATTGGTTTCCTATAAACTTCCGTACCTAATTCAAGGTATTGGGTTTGACATAAAAGCCTATACAAGGTTTGAGACCTCAGTTCCTATCAGAATTTTTCTCCCACTTAAATTGGCACCAGGTTACCTGGTCCTCCCAAGTGTTAGTACCCACCCCAAGAAAGGCCTGGAAGCTTATGACTAGGAATCGGACCTTCTCGGAGATGGCACCATCAGCCTGGAAGGCCCTGCCATCAACAGTGTGCTTGGTCCCCTCTATATAGCTCTTTCACAAGCTGATGAAGGCAGAATGGTTTACGGAGGCTTTCAGGAATATGTTACCTCCCTCTTAGTCCACACATTAGATTGTCTTTTAATTTACCATCACCATCTTTATTTTGGGGTATGTTCTCCTTTATTATTGTACAGTAATACCTCATACAACGTCCACTTCATAGAACATCGGATCCATACAACGTCGCCCAATTCTGGGGGGAAAGATGCCTCATACACCGTCGCCGGACGTTGTATGAGGCATTAGGAGCCGGGTGGGACCGAAACTGGCCCCAGCTGTGAGGCGGCCAGAGAAGCGACTGGGGGGGAATCCCCCAAAATATCCAAGTGGCCCCAAGCACCCTCGCCCGAGGACAGGAGGAATGGGGTGAGGAATGGTGCTTCCGGGGCGGCGGCGGGAGACCCGAAGAGTCTCCTCCTCTTCGGGCACTGGTTGCTTCTCTTGCTCCTGCCGGCGAGTCTCGCTCCCACCTACCCGCTCTCAACCAAGGGTCACTTTCCTGGCGAGAGCAGGGAAGGGAAGCGAGAGGCAGCATGGCGCATAAGAAGACCAGCCACGCCGGAGTCTCGCTTCCCTTCCCCGCTCTCAACCAAGGGACGCTTCCCTGGCAAGAGCAGGGAAGCGATCAAGACTCCGACATGGCTGGTCTTCTTATGCGCCACGCTGCCCGCCTCACAGTTGAAGCCAGTCTCCAAGGGATGCTTCCCTGTCGAGAGCAGGGAAGGGAAGCGAGACTGGCTTCAGCTGTGAGGCAGGCAGCGTGGCGCATAAGAAGACCAGCCATGCCGGAGTCTCGATTGCTTCCCCGCTCTTGCCAGGGAAGCGTCCCTTGGTTGAGAGCGGGGAAGGGAAGCGAGACTCCGGCGTGGCTGGTCTTCTTATGCGCCATGCTGCCTCTCGCTTCCCTTCCCCACTCTTGCTAGGGAAGTGACCCTTGGTTGAGAGCGGGTAGGTGGGAGCAAGACTCGCCGGTGGGAGCAAGAGAAGCAACCAGTGCTCGAAGAGGAGGAGACTTGTCGGGTCTCCCGCCACCGCCCCAGAAGCGCCATTCCTCCTCCTCGCCCCATTCCTCCTGTCCTCGGGTGAGGGTGCTCGGGGCCACTTGGATATTTTGGGGGATTCCCCCACGGTCGCTTCTCTGGCCGCCTCACAGCGGGTCTCCCGCTGCCACCCCAGAAGCGCCATTCCTCCTCCTCACCCCATTCCTCCTGTCCTTGGGCGAGGGTGCTCGGGGCCGCTTGGATATTTTGGGGGATTCCCCCACGGTTGCTTCTCTGGCCGCCTCACAGCTGGGGCCAGACTTTAGCCCCCCACCTCCCCGCTCTCACCTGGGGAACGACGTTATACAAAGCATCAGTGGCAATAATTTGGACGTTGTATGAGGCATCGCGGATAGGATTTTGCATGCCTCATACAAAGTTGGAATTCATACAACGTCCAAACTTGTGGACCCAAGTTTGGTTGTTGTATGAGGTATTAGTGTACGTTGATTTTTTTAAATCTTTTAATGGTTGCATTTGGCTGCTTTAGCCAGATGGATAGGATAAAAATTTAAATAAGTACTGTAAATGAATATTTGTTGTTATTATGTTTTTAATGTTACTGACTGAGAGTACTAGAATTATAGGAATGGGGCAACAATTACTATTATTCCTCAGGTACCAAAATATCTATGACTTCTTGTTATTTGCTTTCAAGTCAGAATTGACTTATAGGCACCCTTGCAGAGCTTTCAAGATAAGTGAGATAATTAAGGAGTGGTTTAACCAGCTCCACTCACCCAGTAGGTTTCCATGGATGAGCAGGGATTCAAGCCTAGGCCTCCTGATTCCCAGTCTACTCACTACACCACACTGGGAAATTTGTTTATTAGATGTCATTAAATAAGCCCAAAATATTCAAGCATTTTCCTGCTTTTTTGAACATTCTAATCTGATCAACTGTCCATGGATTATTCATTACATTTATACCCTGCCTTTCCACCAAACAATAAGACCTAAAATGGGTTAGAAACATTTAACAGAATAAAAACAGATTAAAATGTTATTTAGGTAATTTAGTGTAAGGGACCAAAGACAATGAAACAGCCGAAGGGTTGGCTTAACACAGGTTTATTGCATGATGATCCGGAGGAACATGTGGTAATGGCAGATGAGTAGCTCAATATATACAGCTGGCTATACATTTGAATGTGGCTCGTCGACAGACTATTGGTTGCTGCCTGCATGACGTCGTAGAAGGTCACGCCCTTCTTGACCAGGTGAAGAGGTGGCGGGGAATTTTCCCGCGCTACTGAACCAGGTGAATCTGAGCCATGAGAGCTGGACGCTCGCTATTGCCATCTAGTGGCCGCTAGCTCGCGTCCCCTTATTAGGTTTACATTGATACAGCTGATGGTTATAATGTTGCACACAGAAAGGTTACATTGTTAACACATGGCAAAGGTACGTTGTTAAAGGCACAGCTTTACAGAACACAACATCCCTCCCCCCTAGGATGAGACGAAGTCTCTCAGCCAAGATGGCTTGTTGCATGTGCGTTTGGGCCGTGAAGAGGGCTGACCCCCCCCCCGGGGGCGCTACTGCTTCTTTGTTCCCCGGTCCCTTGTCCTGAAATGGGAGAGGGAGACTTGTTAGTGGCTTGCCGCTGTCTGGCGGCCTTAGGGGAAGGGAAAAACTCCATTGTGGGCAGACCGGGGGCAGTCGGGGCTAACGAAAAACCCCTCTTCTCGCTTGGACGGGTGGGGGACCACTCCGAAAAAAACCCCCGGTTCTGAAAATCAAAATCTAACTTAGTAGGGGCATCCGCATTTGTGGGGACATTCGGCGAGATATGTATGGGGTCGGGTTCCTCCCCCCCCTCAGAAAGATCCCCTAGGATATCTACGAGAACATCCTCCTCCCCCCTTGGTGGGGGCCCGCGGTCCCCTTTTCCTCCCCCTTGGGCTGAACGGGTGGGGGAGAACCCTAACGCTGATTTTTTCTCTGTTTGGTCTGTGCCCTGCTCCTCGGAGACCCTGCGTCGGAGCTGGTCCGCGTGCCGCCTCCACAGGAGCCCTGTGCTTGTTTCCACGCGGTACGATACGGCGCCGGTTTGCTCCACAACTACGCCCAGGACCCAGGCTGGGCCCGAGCTGGCGTAATTCCTGCAATGCACGGGGGCGCCTACACTGAAACTCTTTGTGGCCTCCAGCCCGATGTTCCTTCCTTTGTCCTCTACCCTAGTGGGGTCTAGCCTAGTAAGGATGGTGGTCAGTTTCCTACACATTAAGAGCTCAGCGGGGGAGTATCCTGACGCCAACGGGGTCACCCTGTACCCTAGCAGAAACTGACACACTTGTAGGTTCAGATCCCCTGGGCCCATGCGCCGCAACGCGTCCTTCGTGGTGCGGACGAGGCGCTCTACTTGGCCATTGGTGGCCGGGTGAAACGGGGCGGAGGTGATGTGCCGAACGGCGTTGATCTCCATGAATGCCCTAAACTCGGAGGACGTAAAACAACTAGCGTTGTCGCTAATTAATGTGTCGGGTATGCCGAACGTGGAAAAGAGCCTCCGCAAATGCCTAATGGTCTGGGCCGAGGAGGTGCTCGTGACCGGGATAACCTCCAACCATTTGGAGAAGGCGTCCACTACAAGAAGGAACAGGGTGCCCCTGAACGGGCCCACGAAATCAACGTGCACCCGGGACCACAGCCCCTTAGCCGCGTCCCATTCCCTGTGGGGAAGGCGGGCCTCCTCTGGTCTGGAGCATTGGCAACTTTCACAAGTGCCGACCATGTGCTCGATGTCGGCGTCTAGCTGGGGCCACCAGAAGTAACTCCGGTCCAGCGCCTTGGATCGCACGATGCCGGGGTAGCTGACGTGCAGCAGTTTGAGCACCCGCGGCCGAAGGGAAGTGGGAACCACCACCCGCTGCCCCCACAAGAGGCACCCCCTCTCTAGGGACAGTTCTAGCTTTTTTCTGAAAAATGGGGCGAACTCCTCCGCTGGGGCGGACGCCGGCCACCCTTTCTGCACCCAGGAGCTAACTGCCGCTAACGTCTTGTCCTTCTCTGTCGCTTTGGCAATGTCGGCGGGCATTACGGGGGGCGAATCCAGCACCTCTATCATGAGGACCTGATGGTCCCGCTCCCCCTTGCTCACCTGGCTGGGCGTTAGGGGGAGGGGAGACCTTGATAGAGCGTCCGCATGGCTGATCTCTTTCCCGGGCCGGTAGACCAACGCGTGCTGATATGCGTTGAGAAAAATGGCCCACCTGAGCATCCTCGGGGACAGGATTTGTGGGGTGGGCTTATCTGCGGTAAAGATGCCTAGCAGGGGCTTGTGGTCCGTCACAATGGTGAAGGGGCGGCCATACTGAAAATCGTGAAATTTTTTCGTCCCCGCAACTATTGCTAGTGCCTCCCTGTCTGTCTGTGCGTAGTTTCTCTCCGCTTGGGACAGGGACCTGGAGTAAAATGCTATCGGGGCCTCCCTTCCATTTTCCAACACGTGGCACAGCACCGCCCCCACCCCCACTGGAGATGCATCACAGGTCAGAACTACTGGGCGTTTGGGGTTGAAGTGGGTCAGTATGGCATCGGACGCTAGGAGGCTTTTTAGCTCGCTAAATGCCCTTTCTTGGTCATCGCCCCACTTCCATGCCTGGTCTTTCTTTAGCAGTTTGTGTAGCGGTTCAGCCACCGCTGCCTTTCGGGGGAGGAAGGAGTGGTAAAAGTTGAGCAGCCCTAGGAACGACTGCAACTCGAGCTTGGAGGTAAGGCGGGGGGCTTTCTTAATGGCTGCCACCTTGGACTTGGATGGTTTTATTCCCTCAGGAGTCACACAAAACCCTAGGAACTCAACCTCGGTTGCGAAGAAGACGCATTTGTCCTTTCGCAGCCTCAGCCCCGCCTTTTCGAATATTGTCAGGACCTTCCCCAACCTCTTGGCCAATTCAGCCCGACTCCCCCCCCCCCGTTATTAACACGTCATCAAAATAAGGCAACACCCCCTCCAGTCCCTTCAGGAGGCGTTCCACGAGTGACTGGAAAATTCCTGGCGCCGAATTCACGCCGAATTGGAGGCGCATCACCTGGAACGCCCCCTTATGGGTGACTATGGTCTGCGCAGCAGCTGTGGCAGGGGACACCGTAAGCTGCTGGTAGGCCTGTGCTAAGTCGAGCTTAGTGAAACACTTCCCCCCGTGTAACCTGGCCAGCAGATGGCTGACTACCGGCACCGGATATGCATTCGGGCGGATCGCCTTGTTGATGGTGCACTTGTAGTCGGCGCATATGCAGACCTCCCCATTGGCTTTTAGTGCGGTTACAATTGGACTTTCCCACTCCGCAGAATCAACAGGCACAAGGATTCCCTGACCCACCAATTTGTCCAGTTCCGCCTCTATCTTGTCCTTGAGTGCGAACAGCACCCGGCGTGGTTTGAGGCGAATTGGGCGGACCTCCGGGTCCAGGTCGAAAGTCACTGGGGGCCCCTTGAATTTCCCCAGTCCCTTTTTGAAGACTTCGGGGTGCGCCTCGCACACCTCCTGGATCGGGTCAGACCCAACGGCGTGCATCCCAACGGCGTGCACCCCCCCAATAAACAAACCCAGGGGCTGGAACCATTGAGTCCTGAGGAGGCTGCAATCTCCCCCTTTGAGCACGACTAGGGGAAGGGACGCGGCGTGTTTCTTGAATTGGACCTGAAATTCTCCAACCCCCAACACTGGAATGCTGTTCCCTTGCATGTCCCGTAGTGTGGACCTCAACGCTTTGAGCTTGGGTCGCTTGTGGGGGGCAATTCCCACAAACTCCCTCTGGGAAATGATAGAATATGAGGACCCCAAGTCAAGTTCCATCCTAATGGGAACCCCTTGGACTAGTACCTCAACAAAGTAGCGGGGGTGTCCTGTAGACACGCTGAACACTGGGGCGTCGTCCTCGCTGCCGTCGGAGATGCGGCCCACACCGTCCAGCTTCCGCGTGGCCTCGGCGCCGTCCTTGGGTCTCGTTGAGCGGTCTTGTCCCGCGGAGCGGTCTGCGGAGCTCCTCCGGGTCTCGCGCTTCTTCCTGCACACCTTGGCGATGTGTCCGCGGCGGCCGCAGTTGTGGCACTCGGCCTTCCGGAACGGGCACTTTACGCAGTCGTGGGCCGCTCCACAGCCGTCGCATCGCTGGCTCTCCTTCCTGACCCTCCGGACGTCCTCGTCGTCGCTGCTCTCTGTGGACGACCTCGAAGTTCGCCGGGCCGCCTGTACCAGAGCCTCTGCCTTGCTCGACTTTGGCTGCCAGTCCTGGAGTTCTTGGACCCCGGCCTTCGTAGCTTCTGCAGCCTGGGCCGCTCTGACGACCTCCTGCAACGTGGGAGGCGGCTCTTGGTTCATTAATGTGCGCTGGGTTTCGGCGTCGTTCAGGCCGCACAGCACACAGTCCCGGAGGGTGATTTCGGCATTCTCCCATTTGCACGGGCCGGCCACCAGCCGCAGGGCCGCCACGAATGCGGCGACCGTCTCCCCGGGCGCTTGGACTCGCCTCCAGAACGCACTCCGAGCGGGAAACATCGCCGTGGCGGGCCGGACGTGCTCACGCAGCATCTGCATGAGTTCCTTGGCCTTGAATTCGCTCACCCTCCTCGGTGCAATCAGGTCCACCAAGGTCCTTTTGGTTTCTTGTCCGAGCATCCTGGTGAAGATGGCCCTTTTCTTCGCCTCTTCCGTGACTTCGGACTCGATCAGCGCGGCCTGGAAGTCCATCTCGAAGATCTCCCAGTCGCCCGGTTTCCTGATTTCGAAACCGGCGCATGTCTTGGTCCCGTGGGCTGCCATATCCCATCCTCGTCGCCAATTTAGTGTAAGGGACCAAAGACAATGAAACAGCCGAAGGGTTGGCTTAACACAGGTTTATTGCATGATGATCCGGAGGAACATGTGGTAATGGCGGATGAGTAGCTCAATATATACAGCTGGCTATACATTTGAATGTGGCTCGTCGACAGACTATTGGTTGCTGCCTGCGTGACGTCGTAGAAGGTCACGCCCTTCTTGACCAGGTGAAGAGGTGGCGGGGAATCTTCCCGCGCTGCTGAACCAGGTGAATCTGAGCCATGAGAGCTGGACGCTCGCTATTGCCATCTAGTGGCCGCTAGCTCGCGTCCCCTTATTAGGTTTACATTGATACAGCTGATGGTTATAATGTTGCACACAGAAAGGTTACATTGTTAACACATGGCAAAGGTACATTGTTAAAGGCACAGCTTTACAGAACACAACAGGTAAGCAATAATAAAATCATATAAAATCATTATTTGCACTTGCCTTGTTTCCTTTTACCTTCATTTTCCATTTTCTAAAAAATCATAGACACTGTTAGAATAAAGACAAAAGTGAAGCACCTCTTCGTGCATATACACAGCACAGCACTCAGCAGCACAATTATAGAATTGTATAATTTAGAATATATAGATACAACAGTCTTGCTTTCTAAAATGGCAGTACAGCTTCTTGATATAACATGTCCTATTGGCATGGAACCATATTGGCATGAAAATCTATTTTCTTTTGATTTTCAGTCTGATCCTCTTTTGGCAGCGAGGTCTACTGCACATTTGGGTTACTACATGTGGTCCAGGATTCTATTCAGCTAAACAGAACTGAGATGCTATTCAGACAAATGAAAGCGCGGCGCCAAAATGGCCACCGCGCTCTTTGCGGGCCCCCTCCCACCCGGACTCAGACATCCGGGTAGTTAGGGGGCGTGGCCACCCCTCTATAAAAGGGGTGGCCACGAGGCAGCCGAGCTGCCATTTTGTAAAAGCGACGGAGAGGAGAAGTTTTCTCCGTCGCTCTTCGTCTTTTCTAGGGAAGCCGTTTTTGGCTGCTGAACCTTAGCGGGATCTTTGCTTCTTATCTTCGGCTTCCCAGCCATCAGGTTTCTGATCCCTGGACAGGGATCGTGCTTGCTTGATGCCTCCTAAGAAGAAGGCTATGGCGACTAAGGCTCGCCCGAATAGGAGGCAGCAGTCGGGTCGGAGGACCGCGACTGCGCCCCTCCAACAGGACCCCTTACCGGAGGCACCCACCGGGACCGGTGGGATGGGGCAGCTTAGGCCATGGCCCGCGGCTCTCCAGCCTCAGACCGGCCCTACAGGGGCTCTGGCCCCCGGCCCGCAGTTGCCGGCCATGGCCTTTGAGCAGGGGGGAGGGCCTGGTGCGGTTGCACAGCAGGGCTTACCCCCGGCCCCTCATGGGCCGGAGTTTTGGGCATGGCCCTATTTGGGGCCGGGCTCTCAAATCAGGGGCCCTGGACCATTGCCCAGTGGGCCGTTCGGCCCACCTGGCCCCCTTTATGCAGGGGGATCTGCGACAGTGGATGCATTACTGGCCCGCGTGGCGGCACTGGAGGCATCCCTAGGGATCACCAATAACCCCATTGGGGGGGCTTCATTGCCATCTGGGGCCCCCTTTTGCCAGCCTGCTACCACGACAGCCGCCACCCTTCAGCAGGCGGCCAGTCGGGTTGAGTTACTGGAGGCGCGCAGACCTGTGCCCGCCGCGGCCTCGCAGCTCCCCGTTCATCAGGCACTACAGACAGGTAGTGGTCGGATGTGTCCTCAGAGCTCGATTTCGGTCGCGAGCTCTGACGCCCGCTGTGGGCCGGAACCCCCAGTGGGGGCGGCTCACGGGGGTGCACCCAGTGAGTATCAGGTTCAAGCTAGTGTGCCCACATCACACTCCACTTCCGGGGATAGGTTCCAGTGGCCATGGCCTCGTAATGTCGGGGCGGGTGGGCATCAGTTCCTGGCTTACCCGGGTGCAGCTTGGTCTCATACTGGCGTAACATTGGGCGGGGGGGTTTCCGCCCCCCGGGGCTGCACCAGGTGTCGCAGGGACGGTCCAGGCTCCTCTCCTGATACCCCGTGTCAATACTGTGCCGGTGTCGGCATTGCCGACAGCCGGGGATTCCTTGCCCCTTGGGGATCATTTGGCCCAGGCCACAAGGGAAAAGATTTGGCGGGAGGAGTACGTCGATATTTTCTCCCTATTGAACAGGGAACCCACCAAGGAAGAGAAAGAGGGGCAGGATGAGAAGGACAAAGAGCTGTCTCGCTGTCGCAAGCCACCACGCACATGGGCCAACTGGTTACCCGCATATCTCATCTATATGGCGGTGTATCTCAGGGCTCGCCCTGACCTGGCCATTCCTATGGTCCAATATTTGGACAATATTTACAGGGCAATGGTGGATTTTCCTGGCCCATCGTGGTTGGCTTACGATGAGGAATTTAGAATGAGAGTGCCCTTGCACCCAGAGATGAGGTGGGATGAGCCCTGTCAGAAACTGTGGCTTTTATATATGACCCCCACGCGTCCGGCGCCTGGGGAGAGGTACCATTGTGGACATGCGGTCCAGCGAGCTGCTCCAACACAGGCCCCCCGCCAGCTGGCGGGGCAGGGGGTTCCAGCCCGCCTGCTGTGTTGGAGCTTCACGGCCAACGGTGTATGCACTAGAAAACAGTGCCGATACAAACATGAGTGTCCCTCTTACGCTGGCCCCCACGCCGCCACTGCGTTCCGCGAGCCGGTGGGTCACGGGGCAGAGGTAGAGGTGGACAAGGAGTGGGCAGACCTGCCGCCGATGGAGCTGGTCACTCAAAAGGCCCCCTCCCCGGTTAACGTAGCTATGTTGGAGCGGTGGCTCTCAACTTACCTGAGGGGGGAGGATGCTAGGTACCTCCTCGAGGGTTTCCAGCAGGGCTTTCACATCCCATTTAAAGGGGAGCGGCGCCCCCAAGATGCCCCTAATTTACTTTCCCTGAAGGGCAGGGAGGAGGTGGCTGCCCTAAGTATTGCTAAGGAGGTTAATGCAAGTAGGGTTGCTGGCCCCTTTCCTATGCCACCCTTTCCCAATCTGAAGGTTTCCCCTTTAGGGTTGGTGCCCAAAAAGACCCCTGGGGAGTTTCGTTTAATTCACCATCTGTCATACCCGGCGGGCCATTCGGTCAATGATGCCATTCCTGATGACCTTTGTTTGGTCAGGTATACATCATTTGACCAGGCCCTGCGCATGGTGCGCTCTTGTGGCCCGGGTGCACTTCTGGCAAAATGTGACATTAAGTCAGCATTCCGTTTGTTGCCTGTGCACCCGGGTGACTTTGAGTTATTGGGTTTTAAATTCCAAGGAAAATTTTATGTTGATAAAGCCATGCCTTTTGGCTGCTCTATTTCCTGTTCAGCATTTGAACGTTTTAGCACTTTCCTCCAGTGGGCCTTTGTTCGCAGGTCTGGGTCCCGGTCTGTAGCCCACTACCTTGATGATTTCTTGTTCGGGGGTGAACGGGGCTGGGACACGTGTACGCGTCTCCTCAATACATTTCAGACGCTAATGCAGGAACTCGGTGTCCTTTAGCGCCCGAAAAGACCGAGGGCCCATCAACTAAGCTCACATTTCTGGGTATTGAAATTGACGCAGTCTCGCAGGCATCCAGGTTACCCATGGATAAGGTTACCCGGATCACTGCGTTGATTTTGGCCTTACTGGCAAAACGCAAGGTGTCACTTTGTGAGCTCCAGGTTCTACATGGTCACCTTAACTTCGCCTGCAGGGTGGTCGCGCCTGGCAGAGCTTTTGCTCGATGCTTATGCGACGCCATGACTGGCCTGTCCAGGCGCTATCATAGGGTCCGACTGAACAAGGGCATGAGGGCTGACATGTTGGTTTGGCTTAAGTTCCTGAGGGATTTCAACGGGGTGTCATTTTGGAGATCTGACCTTTTGGTTTCTCCCAGGTTCCAGGTTCAGTCGGATGCCTCAGGGTCCCTGGGCTATGGGATTTACTTTGAGGGGAGGTGGGCCTACGGCCGATGGCCTCCAGCCTGGAGGGGCACAGATCATCTACGCGATCTTACATTCCTCGAGTTCTTCCCGATACTGGGAGCTTTGATGCTATGGGGTGAGGAGTGGGCCAATTCAGTGGTACATTTCTGGTGTGACAATGCTGCGGTAGTGCACATTGTCAATTCCCAGACATCTAAATCACCCAAGGTCATGGAGTTAGTTCGCCAGTTTGTGTTGCGCTGCTTACGACTCAATGTGCTCTTCAGGGCCAGACATGTACCAGGTATTAATAATGATATTGCTGATGCTTTGTCCCGCCTGCAGATCCCCCGGTTCTGCGCCTTGGCTCCGGACGCAGAGGAATTCCCCTCGCCACTCCCGGCTGAGATTTGGACATTTGGCAAGGAGAGGTGAACCGGGCGATCAGCATGTCCTTGGCGCCCCGCACACGTAAGGCGTATCATCATGCTTTCGTTCAATTTATAAATTTTTGCGTGCAACTTCAGTTGCCCGAAGTGTGGCCCATTCCAGTGAAACAAGTTTTACAATTTATGGTTTATCTACACATTCAGGGCCTCGCTCCCCGCACTATAGCATCCAGGCTGTCAGCACTGGCATTTATTGCCAAGGTGAGGGGTTTTGCTGACAGCATGAACGATTTCCGCATACGACATGTTTTGGAGGGGTGGACACGGGAACGTGGCCGCCACCAGGACACTCGTCACCCAATTTCCCCAGGGGTGCTTACCCACCTTGCACGAGGCTGGCATAACCTGTGTTTTGACAGGTATGAGGCGGCTCTTTTTCATGCGGCTACCACGGTGGCCATCTTTGGAGCGCTCCGCATCAGTGAGTTGGTACTACTGTCTAAGGTGGATGCGACTCGTAGGGCACTGGAACTCGACAATGTCTATGTTTCTAATGAGTGGGCTCAGTTGAGGATACGGTCCTCAAAAGTTGATCAGCACGGCGTAGGCAGTGGAGTTAGACTGCTACGATGTTCCATTGCAGACATCTGTCCGGTTGGTGCCCTACAGGAGTTCTTGGCATTGCGTGGCACGCACCCTGGCCCGTCTTTCTGCCACCAGGATGGGTCTCCCCTTACTAAATTTCAATTTTGGAAGGTGACCAGTATGGCACTATCCAGTGTTGGCCTCCCAGGGGCTCGTTACGGCACTCATTCATTTAGGATAGGTGCTGCTTCAACTGCGGCTGCATTTGGGTACTCTGAGGCTGATATACGCCGTATGGGAAGATGCGGATCTATGCGTTTTGCATTATATGTTCGCCCTCTTCAGGTATGAGTACCAGTTAAGTCACTGTTCTCTTTTTTCTCTTACAGACCCTGTGTGTCCCCGCACACCGGTGGCAGTATGGCTGGTGGGCCACAGTTACGTGCACTGGGCAGCGCAGTATGCTGCGGCGACAGAGTTGGGACCCCAGCTTGGACTGTGTGCATCCGCATGCATACGTTGGTACGGTAAGCATGGAATGAGATGGCGGGAACTGTTGCCATTCCTTTTCTCCATCAGGGATGCTGAACCGCCTGATGTCCTTGTACTGCACCTCGGGGGCAATGACCTCGGCCAGATCACTGGCCTTTCTTTAAAATTCACGATTTGCAGTGACCTAGCTTATTTGCATTATGTGTGGCCGTCCACAAGGCTGCTATGGTCGGACATCATACCACGTCACGCTTACAGGGGAGGTATTGACCTCCGTGCCCTTGACCGCGCTCGCCGCTCGGTGAACAGGGCAGTTGCCCGGTTCTTGGCAGACAAGGGTTTGGGGATGGTCATCCGACACCCCACCATTAGTTTACAAAATTATGATCTTTATGCAGGGGATGGGGTCCACCTGTCGGCTAGAGGTATGAACCTCTTTTTGGAAGATTTGCAAGCAGGCCTGTTGACCGAGCTGACGGTTTGGGGGGGGGCGGTGAGTCTTCATTGAAGCCTCCCCGTGTGGCGGGTAGCACTGGTAAGGTAAAGATTTATGACCCATAGGTATCCGGCAGGTTCGCAATTGACTGGCCAACACTTAGACAGGTACAGGTGTAATAACGTTGACCGGTCAACGACAAACCAGGCAAGGGGTGATGGCAGGAGCTTTTCAGCATGCATCACCCCGTGATTTGACGGATACACGTCAGAGGGTGGGGTCAGTAGATAGTTTATTGACTACGGTCAACAATTTGTTTGTGTCAACAAACAAATCAATACAAAATGGATACATTGTAGCCAATTGCCATTGGCAATTTTGGGAGGAACCTTACCAGTGTTACTGCGGCCTGCTTGCCTTAAGAATTATAATTGGATGAGTACCAATTGAAAGTTATAATTTGGACTAGGGCATTATTCAATAAAAGTGGCCCAATGCCTTTATCCATATACCGGTGTCTGAGTCTTTCTTTGGGGGGGGGGGTGCGCCTGCAATGTGAATGCTTGCTTACTTTTCTGCTATCTTTCTGAATATCACTTTTGCCTCTGCTGTCACTCCCATGGGCTGTTGTGCATTTCATCCCCAACCAAGAGATTTGGACTTTGGCAAGGAGAGGTGAACCGGGCGATCGGCATGTCGCTGGCGCCCCGCACGCGCAAGGCGTATCACCATGCATTCAGTCAATTTAGGAATTTTTGTGCACAACTCCGGTTGCCCGAGGTGTGGCCCATTTCAGTTGCACACCTTCTTCAATTTATGGTCTACCTACACAGTCAGGGCCTAGCTCCCCGCACCATAGCATCCAGGCTGTCAGCACTGGCATTCATGGCCAAAGTGAGGGGTTCTGCTGACAACATGAATGATTTCCGTATACGACATGTTTTGGAGGGGTGGACACGGGAACGTGGACATCGCCCGGACAATCGCCACCCTATTTCTCCCGGGGTTCTTACCCACCTTGCACGAGGCTGGCATGACCTGTGTTTTGACAGGTATGAGGCAGCTCTGTTTCATGCGGCTACCACGGTGGCCTTTTTTGGAGCGCCCCGCATCAGTGAGCTGGTGCTACTGTCTAAGGGGGATGCGGCTCGTAGGGCACTGGAACTTGAAGATGTCTATGTCTCCAATGAGTGGGCTCAGTTGAGGATACGTTCCTCGAAGGTTGATCAGCACAGTGTAGGCAGTGGTGTTAGACTGCTACGATGTTCCATTGCAGACATCTGTCCGGTTGGTGCCCTACAAGAGTTCCTTGCAATGCGTGGTACGCACCCTGGCCCATTTTTCTGCCACCAAGATGGGTCTCCCCTTACTAAATTTCAATTTTGGAAGGTGACCGGTAAGGCACTGTCCAGTGTTGGCCTCCCCGGGGCTCGTTACTGCACCCATTCTTTTAGAATAGGAGCTGCTTCTACTGCGGCTGCATTTGGGTACTCTGAGGCTGATATATGCCATATGGGGAGGTGGGGATCGAAGTGTTTTGAATTATATGTTCGCCCTCTTCAAGTATGAGTACCAGATATGTCACTGTCCTGTCTCTTTTATTTTACAGACCCTGTGTGTCGCCGCACACCAGTGGCAGTATGGCTGGTGGGCCACAGCTATGTGCACTGGGCAGCGCAGTACGCTGCGGCGACAGAGTGGGGACCCCAGCTTGGACTACGTGCATCCGCATGTATCAGGTGGTATGGTAAGCGCGGAATGTTATGGCGGGAACTGTTGCCATTCCTTTTCTCCATCAGGGATGCTGAACCACCTGATGTCCTGGTGCTGCACCTCGGGGGCAATGACTTGGGCCAGGTCACTGGCCTTTCTTTAAAACATACGATCTGCAGTGACCTAGCTTATTTGCATTATGTGTGGCCTGCCACAACCCTGCTATGGTCGGACATCATACCGCGTCACACTTACAGGGGGGGTATCAACCTCCAGGCCCTTGACCACGCTCGTCGCTCGGTGAACAGGGCAGTGGCCTGGTTCTTTGCTGACAAGGGTTTGGGGCGGGTCATCCGACACCCCATCATTAGTCTCCAAAATTATGATCTTTACACAGGGGATGGGGTCCATCTGTCGCCCAGAGGTATGAACCTCTTTTTGGAAGATTTGCAAGCAGGCCTGTTGACCGAGCTGACGGTCGGGGGGGGGGGGGGCGGTGAGTCTTTATTAAGCCTCCCCGTGTGGCGGGTAGCACTGGTAAGGTAAATATTTATGACCCACAGGTATCCGGCAGGTTCGCAATTGACTGGCCAACACTAGATAGGTACAAGTTGGTTAACGTTGACCGGTCAATGACGAACCAGGCAATGGGGTGATGGCAGGAGCTCTTCAGCATGCATCACCCCGTGATTTTACGGATACACGTCAGAGGGTGGGGTCAGTAGATAGTTTATTGACTACGGTCAACAATTTGTTTGTTGTTAACAAACAAATTGATACAAATTGATACATTGTAGCCAATTGCCATTGGCAATTTTGGGAGGAACCTTACCAGTGTTACTGCGGCCTGCTTGCCTTAAGAATTATAATTGGCTGAGTACCAATTGAAATTTATAATTCGGACTAGGGCATGAATCAATAAATGTGGCCCAATGCCGTTATCCACATATACCGGTGTCTGAGTCCTTTTTTGGGGCGTGCGCCTGCAATAGGATTTGTACCAGCTGAGGGCTTTTGGAATTATGTTCTGCTGTGGTCTTCAAATCTGTTATTCCAGAACTACTCCACTGATTTTACTAGACATACTTCAATCAACATGCACCTTAAAAGCCTTCATTTCAAGGTTTTCAATATTTAGTGCAAAGATAAACAAAATTGTTATAGAAATAATTACTAGGAAAAAAAGTCATAAACACTCAAGCAGGGGTGCTTGGATTATCAGGATGGTGCTGAACCACATGTCACTATCTGTATTATAAATATGTAAAAGATGTGCTAAGAAGCTGTCACCACCCACCATAATTCTTCTGAGGCTCATTTATATTGTGTTATCTAATCCAATAATTTAAATGGATAGCTCAGTAGTTTAGGCATCTGGTTGCAGAGCCAGAGGCTGGGAGTTTGATTCCCCATTGTGCCTCCCATGAGAAGGGTCTGTCTGTAACCCATGGACAAGGTACACAATCCCAAGATGCCCCCCAAAGAGGAGAATGTTAAATCATTTTTGTGTATTCTCTATTTATAAATGCTGGAAATGTTTACCAAGTTTGACCTGATGGCACACTATTATTATTTATTATTAAATTTTCTATAGCTGATTGGATAACTCTGTGAGTTGAGTCTCTAGCTATAGAACCAGAGGATGGGAGTCCATTTGCCCAGTGTGCCTCCTGGGAGAAGATGGTGGTGGTGATGACATTTGACACAACATATAACACGAATATCTAATGCATGGACTTCACTTCCTAGTGGAGCTTACCTTTCATTCATCCCTGGCAGTCCTGAATTCCCCTTCAATCTTCCAGAACAGATGTTACAGATGTGCAGAGAGCTGGGGAGGGGGCAGATTTGTTCCACTTAAAGTACCATTTGCACAACTCTGGATACAACCCATAATCTGGCTCTCTAGGGGAATTTGTTTTGAAGAGATTGTGTTATGCAGTTGCTGCCAAGCGAACAGAATGAAGAGAGGGGGGGGAATCATTGGGACTGTTTCCAAAGAAATCAAAATTCACCTGCACTATGTTTGCCTATGCAGTATTAGCAACAGGAAGGAGTGAAAGATTACACAAATGTGAGTGCAAAGTATGAAACCCAAGAATCTCTTTGACACAGTTAAAAAAAACTAAATGCCACACTTTAGTCAAACATGTGCATCTTTCAAAGAATTGAACTTTCAAGACTTTACTTTATTACAAGTGTGGCAGAGGGTTTTTAAAAACCTCTTTGTTTTTCATGCAACCGTTAGTACAAAATTCACATGGAATAGTCCTATCTGTTTTCAAGCAGTCACCCCAATCTTATAGAAATATTCTCTACACTTCTGTAAAGAGGTGAATATTAATTGAGTGTATTTTGAAGAATTGTAGTGTTAAATGGCATTTCCTTCCTAAAGAATGCGCAGCTGGTCTTCAGGAAGGTGAATTTGACTATTTCAGTTCTTATCAATATTTCAGACCTTGTATTTCAGAGATCCAAAATAGTGATGTTTCTTTTTTATCTGTTAGTATATTTACAGATACATTTGAGCAAAACAACCCAAAGATTATTGTTGGCCTCTAAAGAAATAATCTAGACTTGTTTTTATTTAACAGTTCTTACATTATGAATAAATACAAGGCAGGGATTTTTTTTTAGGTTGAAACAAAATTTTGATTTATTCCTCCTCCCAGTAGGAATCAGGAAGGGGGAGTAAGTTGAACAAACTCAAACTTTTATCCAGGTTCCTTTCTGCTAACAAATTCAGCACTAAGGTATGATTTAGTGATACGTCCAAATACAGTCCAAATATCATTCAACAAGTCTAGATCTTTCTTCTCAACACACGCACCTTTCACATCTCCCAATGGCAGAAGGGGAATAGGTGGTTCAAATTATTCCTTAAATTTTCACATTTGAGATTCAGAGTCAAAACAAAGCAGCTTCATGTTATCTACCTAAAGCCAAGGCAAAAAGAAATAACCACATGACAGCAATTAATCACTCACAAATTACAAAGTAATTTTACCTTTGCAAAATCAAAAGTGAAATAAATCCATTAGAATGACAATTAAATTATCCAGTCTTAAAATCCAGCAATTAATAGGTGTTCTAACAAGGAAACCCTTGCACTAAACAACTCATCTCTGAAAGTAAATTGTGTTCATGAGAAATTTAAGTTGTTCATAACTACAATTATTTACATTATTGTAAAGTTTAAAAATGCACATATAAATTACCCTAAGTATTTGACCTCTTCTCTAGGGAAGCAAATAATTAGTATTAATGCAATTACAGCAGAGGTTACAAGGTTTCCTGGTTTGCTCTTATTTAGGAGTTGCAATCTACTGTTTTAAATAAACTATGCTTCACTTGACAAACTGAAAAACTTCTAGGACTAGGCACTAAATTGTGGATTAGCATTATGTGCAAACTGACCCAGTGTTTCTGTGTAGCAATGCATGGATGTGTACAGTTGCCATGGTAGCAGTATACCATTCCCAAAAAGACTTCACATCTAAAATCTGAGATGGGTGAGCAAAAGAGTAGACCTTTCTGATGTTCTGTCATAGTTTCAAAGTACATGAAGGTTGAACATACCTGTCAACTTTTGGATTTGAAAATAAGGGAAATTTTGGTCACACCCCTCTGTAGGTGTGGCCAAATCTGAGGGCGTGGCCAAATATAGCCATGTGACTTGCTGGGCTCTAGTCATGCCTGCCACATGGACATGAAAATGTCTGCAAACAGACAGCACTGGCTCTTTGGCTGTAAATGGAGATGAGCACTGGACCCTAGAGTTGGATACGACTGGCAGATTTTACTTTCTTAGGATCAAAGATTGCTGCAGATGGTGATTGCAGCCATGAAATAAAAAGGCGACTGATGCTTGGGAAACAAGCTATGAGAAACCTGGGGAACATAGTTAAAAGTAGAGGCATCACCTTGCAAACAAAAAATTGCATAGTCAAAGCAATGGTATTCCTGGTGGTAATGTATGGGTGTGAGAGCTGGACCATAAGGAAAGTTGAGCGCAGAAAAATAGATGCCTTTGAAATATGGTGTTAGAAATAGGTCGATCCTAGAAGAAATCAACCATGACTGCTCATTAAAGGTCAGATACTAAAGATGATGCTAAAGTACTTTGGACATCAAATGAGAAGAGAGGATTCACTTGAGAAGTCCTTGATGCTGGGAAAGGTGGAGGACAAAAGAAGGGGGTGGCCAAAAATAAGATCGCTAGATGGTATTATAGATGCAATGGGCATAAAGCTGTCTGGGCCAAAGAACCCTTTCCCCATCTTCTTGGGGGAATTTTGTTTTGTTTTCTTTCTTGTTTACTCAGTGGCTTAAGTGACTAAGATGCTGACTGGGAGGAAGTTCGATTCCCGAGTACAGTACTGCAGGACAGAATGAGCTCCCTTCTTTGTCCCAGCTCCTGCCATCCTAGCGGTTCGAAAGCAAGAAATTGCAAGTAGATAAATAGGGACCACTTTGGTGGGAAGGTAACAGCGTTCTGTGCGCTCTGGTGTCTAGTCATGCCTGCCACATGACCACGGAAATGTCTGCAGATGCAGACAACGCTGGCTCTTCAGCTTTGAAACGGAGATGAACACTGAAGCCTAGAGTCGGATACGACTGGCTTTCGAGCAAGGGAACCCCCCCTCTCTCTCTCTCATATAGTGATCAGGCAACACACACACCCCAATTAGGGTGGAGGAGCAAGGGATTAATCCCCCCCTCTCTCTTTCATATAGTGATCAAGCAACCCCCCTCCCGAGTTAACTCTAGAACTCTAGAAACGAAATCCTCCAGCCAGGAGGCAGGACAGAAACAGCTCAATAAAGCATGAGGTTGCCCCTGCATATATGAAATATATCACTCACCTAGAGTAGACTCCTGCTCCCAGCAGCCAAAACGAAGCCTCCAGGACCATGTGGCTGGCAGGAAAGGGAAAGGGAAAACTACGGAACGCCCCCACACACACACACACACACACCTTCTCTCTCTCCTTCCACAAGCGAAAAGCCTGCCACACAGCGACCTCTGGTGGCTGGAAAAAAATACTGCAGCTTCGCCTGTGAGGGCTCCGGTCAGGATATTTTTTAAAAAAAATAAGGGAAAATATGGGGGAATTAATAAAACAGGAGGGGCGGGGAAAGGGGTAAAAATAAGGGGGTTTCCCAGGAAGAACGGGATAGTTGACAGGTATGGGGTTGAAAATGAGTGCAGCACTCTCCACCACCTGCCTTATTCCAAGCTGCATGATGGGCACAAGTTCCTGCATATGGCTCTCTCCCTAGTCCTCACTTCTTGCTCCTTGTTTTCTCATGTGCCAGTGTTGCACAAGTGCAAGACACTTAGAAACACCTTTGTGCTGAGCTAGTAAACTTTGATGTTACCTGAGAATGTGTGAAGATGGGTCTCTGGGCATTAAAATCATCTCCCCTTCAAAAAAACCCATTCCTGTTCCTTCAATGCTTTCCCAAATGGAGACCAGGAGAAGCATTGCAATTCACAAAGACTTTGGTTGATGCCATAAAAATTGACAACCTAGATCAGAGATGGTCAGTCTTGGCCCTCCAGCTGTTCTTGGACTTCAATTCCAAGAAGCCCAAGTCAACACACCAGCTGGTCAGGGTTTCTGGGAATTGAAGTTCAAGAACAGCTGGAGGGCCAAGACTGCCCATCACTGACCTAGATCCTACCTAGACCATTCCCCTCATTCTTACAGTAGAGAGGAGGAGCTCTTTAATTGTAATACTGGAATTTAATATGTTTAATATAAGCCTAGCTGACATGGTAGAGAAATACAGTATCTTTTCTTTATTTATGCTACAATGCTGCTGTAGCTAAAGCATCATCGTCATACTGCATAGCTGAAAGGACCATTGACTCCAGCCTCTACCAAGGAGGGACAGTGGGGAATCGAACTCCCAACCTCTGCCTCTGCAGACAGATACCTAAACCACTGAGCTATCCAACAACATGTCATAGAAATCAAACAGGAAGGTATGGTTTTCTATAGTACAGAACTGAACGAAAGAAATGTCCTCAGGGAGAAACCCCTGAAGGATTATGCCATCCCAGTTCTGTTTTAGGACATGGAACAAAGTCAGACAATTCAGAGGTTAAAATGGTAGCTAGTTAGTGCATCACATCTGTTCACTTGATGTGAACTCAGTTGGTTATCAAATCAGCCTATTCTCTCAGGTCTCCAGTGTCTTTTAAGCTGCCTATGATATGTTATTGGGCAAAAGCCTATTGGTGCAGTTCTATTGGGAAAAACCTATTGAAGGTACTGGAAATAACTACTGTATTTGCTGGCTTATAACACACACATCTAACATGGGGAGCAAACACCAAAGATCTGATCAAGAGAGCACAACAAAGGTTATACTTCTTGAGAATCCTCAGGAAGAACAATCTTTCAAAGGACCTGCTGTTGGCATTCTACCACTGTACCATAGAGAGTGTGTTAACCTATGGTCTGTGTGTATGGTTTGGGAGTTGTACAGCTAGGGAAAGAACAATGCTGTCCAGGGTCATAAAGACTGCGGAGCGGATAATCGGGCGTACTCTTCCCACTCTAGATCAAATCTATGCCACCAGGTGTTATAAGAAAGCTGTAGAGATTATGCAAGATAGTACGCACCCCGGAAATGATCTCTTTCAGCTTCTGCCTTTTAGAAGAAGGTATAGGGTCATAAAGACCAGGACCAGCCACTTGAGAAATAGTTTCTACCCAAAAGCAGTTCTGGCTTTGAATGCAGTGCAATGCAGTCTATGGGGGAGCTTCTGTATATAGTTTTTAGAGTTTTAGAGTTTTTAGAGTTTTAGAGTTTTTAGAGTTTTAGAGCTTTTTAGGGGTTAAATGTGTATATGTGGGTTGGGAGTATGTTGATAATTTTGTATAGTTGTATTTTGTTTAGGTTTTGTTGGGTTGTTAAGTTTTTTTTCTCCCAATCTCGTTGTTCTGTGCAGGACAATGACAATAAAGATTTATCTATCTATCTATCTTTTTCTCCCTTAAAATACACCGGAAAATGGAGTGGTATCTTATATGCCAGTAACAGCCCCCCCCCTTTGCTGGCGCAGTTCAGTGGCAAGAGAGAATCAACAGCTGGAGACAGGAAAGGGCTATTTTAAAAACCGCCCTCATCCCCTGCTGGTGTGGTTCGACTGCCGCCACCACGGACCAATAGGAGCTGGGTGAAGGGTGGCTTCCAACGGAGCTCTCTTGCCCAGCCGATCCTGCCCTCCCTGCCTCCTGCCAATCAGCAGGGGCGGGATTGGGTGGCAAACAGGCTTAAAGGATTCTTCCCCTGCATCACACTCTTCCCAGCTGCTGGTGAGATGGTGGGGGAAATGGATTCAAAGACTCCTCCATTTTCCCCTCACCTCACTCTCCCCAGCTGGTGGTGGGATGGTGGGAGAAATAGATTCAAAGAATCCTTCTTTTTCCCATCCCACTCTCCTCCACTGGTGGTGGGATGGTGGGGGAAACAGGCTTCAAATGAGCTCTCTCCCCTCCCCCTCCCCCCTCCCACTCTCCTTGGCTCCTGGAATTAATTTTGAAAATTCATGAAAACCATTTTTAAAAATTCCTTTAAATGTGTATAAAAATGGAGTTTGTCTTATACTCAGATGTGTCTTATACGCCAGCAAATACAGCAATTTAAATCATGTTGAGGCTCTCTAGGATTCCCTTTGCTCTGTAGAAGTGCTTGAAACACTGGAATCAAAGGTAAGACTTTTAATAGTTTTTAAAAAATCACCACTAGACCACCACTGGATTGCCACTCTAAGCAGTGGCAATTAGCAGCAATTTTGACTAATAAAAGTATTGAGAACATTTTGCCAAGGCCAATTGGCCAAGAAAGGGGGAAATCACCCTATGCAATAAAAACTACAGTAGACACTGTTCTCCAACCCTCACAAGCTAGATTCTTTTTGACAATTCAAAGTCCCCAAAGAAAAAATAAAATTCTGAGACTCTGCAAAAAGCATTAATGGATATGTACCCCCTTACAATATTAAGAGGCAATAAACATTGCAAGAAAAACTCCTCCTTGACATTTAGCACGAATATATGCACAACTAATTAT
Source organism: Bradypodion pumilum (assembly GCA_035047305.1). NCBI lineage: Eukaryota > Metazoa > Chordata > Lepidosauria > Squamata > Chamaeleonidae > Bradypodion > Bradypodion pumilum. Next base: position 171,386,475 of record JAWDJD010000001.1, on the reverse strand, counting down.
TTCAGAAGGAAAGCTTCATGAAAATAATAAGCAAAACTATTTAAAAGTACTTTTTGCTTGTTGTTAGACTTGTATGCCGCCCAAGTCGCAGAGCGACTCTGGGTGGCTAATAAAAATACAAAATATACAGCTACAAGGAGGACCAGCCAGGCGGCGGGAGAGGTCGCGATCCTCCACCGCCGCCGCGAGGAGGCTGCCCGCGGCCAGGAGCAGCCGCGGGACCACCCCAGCCGGGGGTGAGGAGGACCAGCTAGGCGGAGGGAGAGGTCGCGATCCTCCACCGCCACCGCCGCGAGGAGGCTGCCCACGGCCAGGAGCAGCCGCGGGACCACCCCAGCCGGGGGTGAGGAGGACCAGCCAGGCGGCGGGAGAGGTCGCGATCCTCCACCGCCGCCGCCGTGAGGAGGCTGCCCGCGGCCAGGAGCAGCCGCGAGACCACCCCAGCCGGGGGTGAAAAAGACCAGGCAGGCGGCGGGAAAAGTCACCATCCACCACCGCCGCCAGAGGCCGAGGAAGAGGAACAGCTGACCCACGGGGAAAACATCCACTGCTCGCCACTGCGATGTCACGGGAGCAAGGGGCCCAGAGACAACAACCCCACCTGGGGAGTGAGGACACAAGGATACGTAGCTGATGTGAAAAATGTAGCGGAATTAATATAGCAACTGACATAGAGACTTTACACTGACTTAATATAGCAATTAACATAGAGACTGTGTTTTAGAGTGTGATAAGTATGCATGATAATATGTTGTTTAAACTGTTTTAAATTTTTAAAACTGTGATATGATGTATGATGCGAGAAAAAACATGGCGTAGAAACCGGCAAACCACGCCACAAAGCTTGCCAAGAGAACCCTATTGACCAAAACAAAAGGCAAAACAAAGGGGCAAACAAAGGGGCAGGCTAGGTGATACAGGATGCTTAACACCACAGAGTGGAGGGAGGGGAGGGACAGGAAGGAGGGAGGAGGAATGCAATGTTGTAAGGAGCAATACTGCATAGGGACATGGAATGTGAGATCAATGAACCAAGGTAAACTAGAAGTGGTAAAAAATGAGATGGAAAGAATAAGCATTGACATCTTGGGAATCAGTGAGCTAAAATGGACAGGGATGGGCGAATTCAGCTCTGGAAACCATCACATCTACTACTGTGGACAAGAAAACCTTAGAAGACATGGAGTAGCCATAATTGTCAATAAAAGAGTGAGAAGAGCAGTAATGGGATACAACCTCAAAAATGACAGAATGATGTCAGTAAGATTTCAGGGCAAACCCTTCAATGTCACTGTGATCCAAATATACGCACCAACCACGGGTGCAGATGAAGCCACAGTGGACCAGTTCTATGAGGACTTACAACACCTCATAGAGCAAACACCAAGAAATGATGTCCAAATTATTTTAGGAGACTGGAATGCCAAAGTAGGCAATCAAAAAGTGGAGGGAATAACAGGCAAGTTCGGTCTTGGAACACAGAATGAAGCAGGGCAAAGACTGATAGAGTTCTGCCAAGAGAACGCAATGGTCATAGCAAACACCCTCTTCCAGCAACACAAGAGGCGACTTTACACATGGACATCACCAGATGGCCAACACCGAAACCAGATTGATTACATACTCTGCAGTCAAAGATGGAGAACCTCCATACAGTCAGCAAAAACAAGACCTGGAGCAGACTGTGGCTCAGATCACAACCTACTGATTGCAAAATTCAGGCTTAGACTAAAGAAAATAGGGAAAACAAAGAAACCAGACAGATATCACCTAGATAGCATCCCTAAAGAATACACGGTGGAGGTGATGAACAGATTCAATGGCTTAGACTCAATAGACAGAGTGCCAGAAGAATTATGGACAGAGATGAGGGACATCATGCAGGAAGCAGCAAAGAAAACCATACCAAAAGAAAAGAAGAGTAAGAAAGCAAAGTGGTTGTCTGATGAGGCTCTTAAAATAGCAGAGGAAAGAAGGAATGCAAAAGTCAAAGGAGAAAGGAAAAAATACAATCTTTTGAACACAGAATTTCAAAGAAAAGCAAGGAGAGATAAGGAAAACTACCTAAAAGAACAGTGCAAAGAAATGGAGGAAAACAACAAAAGAGGCAGAACCAGAGACCTTTTCAAAAAAATCCAGGAAATCAAGGGAACATTTAAAGCAAAAATGAACATGATAAGGGACAAAGACGGAAAGGAGCTAGCTGATGCAGAAGAAATTAAGAAGAGATGGAAAGAGTACACAGAGGAACTCTACAAAAAGGACCTCAACACTCCTGATAGCCACAATGATGAAGAAATTGAACCTGAGCCAGACATCCTGGAGAGTGAAGTCAGAAAGGCCCTAAAGAGCACTGCAAACAACAAAGCTAGTGGAGATGATGGTATCCCAGTTGAATTTTTCAAAGCTTTAAAAGATGATGGCATCAAATTACTGCATTCAATATGCCAGCAGATTTGGAAAACAAAACAGTGGCCACAGGACTGGAAAAGATCAGTATATGTTCCAATCCCAAAAAAGGGCAATGCCAAAGAATGTTCAAATTATCGAACAATTGCGCTCATCCCACACGCCAGCAAGGTGATGCTCAAGATAATACAGGATAGACTTCAGCAGCATGTGGAAAGAGAACTACCAGAGGTGCAGGCTGGTTTCAGAAGAGGCAGGGGGACTAGAGACCACATTGCCAACATACGCTGGATCATGGAGAAAACAAAGGAATACCAGAAACAAGTTTACTTTTGCTTTATTGATTACACTAAGGCATTTGATTGTGTGGATCACAACAAGATGTGGCAAGTGATTAAAGAGATGGGAATACCAGAGCATCTCATATGCCTCCTGAGAAATCTGTACAGGAACCAAGAAGCAACAGTTAGGACAGAACACGGAATGACAGAGTGGTTTGGAATAGGAAAAGGAGTAAGACAAGGCTGCATTTTGTCACCCTGCTTATTCAACTTATACGCAGAGCACATAATGCGCAACGCAGGGATGGAGGAATCACAATATGGGATCAAAATTGCTGGGAGAAACATCAACAATCTGAGATATGCAGACGACACCACCTTAATGGCAGAAAGTGAGGAAGACCTAAAGAATCTCTTGATCGGTTTGAAGGAAGAGAGTGCAAAAGCTGGCTTGAGACTCAATATCAAGAAAACCAAGATAATGGCAACAGGCCCGATCAGTTCCTGGAAAATAGATGGGGAAGAAGTAGAAGCAGTGACAGATTTTACATTCTTAGGATCTAAGATCACTGCAGATGGAGATTGCAGCCATGAAATAAAAAGGCGACTGATTCTTGGGAGACAAGCCATGAAAAACCTGGGGAACATGGTGAAAAGCAGAGACATCACCTTGGAAACAAAAATTAGAATAGTCAAAGCAATGGTATTCCCAGTGGTAATGTACGGATGTGAGAGCTGGACAATTAGGAAAGCTGAATGCAGAAGAATAGATGCCTTTGAAATGTGGTGCTGGAGGAGAGTTTTGAGGGTACCCTGGACAGCGAGGAGAACAAATAGGTCAATCTTAGAAGAAATCAACCCTGACTGCTCATTGGAAGGTCAAATAGTAAAGATGAGGCTAAAGTACTTTGGGCATCAAATGAGAAGGGAGGATTCACTTGAGAAGGCCGTGATGTTGGGAAAGGTAGAGGGCAAAAGAAGAAGGGGGAGGCCAAGGATGAGATGGATAGATGGTATTGTAGACACAATGGGCACAGAACTGGGAGGACTGAGGGGGATGGTGGAGGACAGAGGTGCCTGGAGAACGATGGTCCATAGGGTCGCAAAGGGTCGGAATCGACTGTGCGACTGAACAACAACAAAGTGACAGAAAGAAATAACAGATAAAACAATGTAAATTTGACATATTTAAGAAAGGAAATTTCTAATACATCAATACACTCATATTGAGGCTCTCTTAATTACATGTTCAAGAAAGAGTTAGGAAAACTAGATAAGAAAGCACACACGCCTCTTACTGAATGAAACAAACAAAGACAACAATGAGAGTGAAAACATTTTGTTTCTCCCATCAAGACATAATAAATCTTTAGCAATTTGAATGAACTCTAAAAATATATTCCTAACACAGTTTAACCAAAGCAAATTGCACTGATATTGTAAAAATACAAAAAAAGAGAAAATGGGCTACAATAACAGTATTATATTTCTTTTTAGCTGTTTTCTGTTCTCAGCGAAATATCCTTATCTACAAAAAAAAATACACAAACAATGCAGCACAAGCAATGCCACGTGCATTACCCTCCATAGCTTTGTTTATCTTTCTGCTACAGCCTCCCAACCTGCTTTGAAGTTTTCGATCCTGGTCATTGTGAGCTGCACTCCCGACTCTTGGGAGAGAATTTATATTTATATCTGAAATGATGATATGAATTACAATTTTTTGCTAATTAGCACTTAGCTAGCTTAGGCTCAAGAACAGTGGCAAGCTGGATGCCATCACCTTCCAATTTCTGTTTTCTCTTTACTGTATAATATATAAACAGCTTTTGCAATGACTTACTGTATATCTAGACAGCCTTTTTCTAGTTTCAGTTTACTATTGCAGTTTTATAAACTACAAACAAATTGCATTAAACAGATTGCATTTAAAGTTTAAACAATTTCACATCACCTTTTTATGAATGAAATATGACAACCCCCCAGCCCACATCCTGAACTGTCCCATCAGGATTTTGACCATTTTGTTACCTGGTGGTTCACTCCTTTATCTCATTTGGCTCAATCATAATAATTGTATCTTGTGCTGGTATTGTCATGATGGTCCAACAGCAGTTCTACACAAGAAATTTCATGAACAAAAGAGCCTGTCACCTTAAAATTCTCTGAAGGGACCAGTTCATAAGTTCTTTAAACATAAATAAAACAGCCAAAGAGATTTTGAAGGGAAAAGAGAGTTTATCGACAAACTCGATCAACATAATACAGTGGTACCTCACACAACAATTTTAATCCGTTCTATGGGGCTCATTGTTGTACGAAACAAATGTTATACGATACATGCATCGTATAGCAATTTTCCCAATGGGATGCATTGTACAATGATTTTTTTTGTTAAGTGATTTTTCCCATTGAAAAATTGTTGTATGATTTTTTCCATAGGGAAAATTGTTATGCACGACACCATTCCCCCCCAAAAAAACTAATTGTTATGCGATTTCGTTGTTATACGGGGCGATTGTTGTATGAGGTTCCACTGTATATACATATATTGGTGCTTGAATCCATGCAGATTCAAGGACCATAATTAATGTTTCAACCAGACTGATATACTTGTTTAATTTAATTTAATTTAATTGTCACATTTATATACCGCTCACTCGGCCAAAGCCAACTCAGGGCGGTTCACAATAAAAATTAAAAAACACATGTTAAAAACAGTTAAAACTACCCACCCCCTAAAAACAAGGGGTGCAGGATCCAAAGGCACCATGGGGAAGACAAATATATGATTCACGTGTCCTTGGCCAGGTGAGGCCTAAAGGTGTAGGCGCTTCATGTTTTTATCTTGGCATTGCACACTTTTTGGAGGGTTCAGAAATACAATGTTACACAAGTCTACTACACTTAAATCAGGGATTCTCAACCTGCAGCCTGCAGCACCATTTCATGTCACACACACACCCGCCTCTACCACACCTGGAGTTGCCATGTGGTGGAGGAAGAGCAAAATGGCCGCCCAGTCCCCAAAGCTGTCTGAGGGAGCATGACCTGTCTCCCCAGCTTAAAAAGGTTGAGAATTCCTAACTTAGATAAATGACACGGGACTTTTGTGTAACTGGCCTTTCATAAAATGGCTTTCTCCAGGCCACACTATAAGGTAAAGGTCACCCTTGCTCGAAAGCCAGTCATATCCAACTCTAGGGCTCAGTGCTCATCTCTCTTTCATAGCCGAAGAGCCAGCGCTGTCTGCTTCTGCAGATGTTCCTGTGGCCACACTATAGATTAGCACAAATAATTAAAATAGTTATGCAAGCTTCATTGTGATCTTTAACTGCATACATATTTTGATAAGGGAAAAGGGATTAATAATTCATTTTAGCTAATTTTGGGGTCACAAACCAGTTCTTGAGTGAAGCAAAATATATCCTGCATAAAGTATGATGAAGAGGAGGCAGTGCTAAGGATGATTCCTGAACCAGCAATTTTATTGAACAGCAAGGAGAAATCCTTGTAACCAACACTTAAATGGGAAACTGTCACCACAGTATGTGAGAACTAAATTAATAACCTCTTCCTGGCATGGCAAGCCTAGAAGCCAGTCAGTTATTGACATCTCCTAAGAGGGTTCAAACTGAATCTTGTCTAAACCTCTGGAAAGCCCCTGCCTCTGCAGATAATATATAGCTAGACTGACCAGTGATGTGACTTAATACAAGGTTGCTTCCTAGGTATCTATGGAAGTTCAAACATACCTCTCAATCACGAGACCTATTCTTCCTTAGTTTGTTTTTCCAGTTGTAAAACTATATTCCTATCTGGAAATTTAGGCCCACTCTGTTGTCTTTCCCATAGTTTTGTTTAGTTCTTAGCTTTATTTAACATCAGAGTCTATATCACAGACAACCCATCATTAAAATGAAATCATGTCAGTGTTCCAGATGTGAACAATTCTGGCCAATCTAAACTCAGAAATGAAATCAAATTTGACAATGAAACGTGAATACTACATCCAGAAAACCAATTGGAAAATGAAGCGGGGCTGTTTCCAAGGTACAAGAAAGAAGAAAAACTCCTGCCATGACAAGGACACAAAATCAGCTCTTAAAGAATTCCTCTGATGATGATGAGTTAGCTGTAATGTAGAGTTTGGCCCTTCCTTGTTCATCAACACAGAAACACAAAGTTACAGTACCTGCATCCTGAATTGTGTGAAGATCATAAGGAAGCCTGCAGGAAGGGAACATGTGGACCAATCATCCCCAGATTCTTTCATTCTTGTTATGATAGCTGTGTAGCAAGTAGAAAAGAAACAGAGCTTTAACACAGGTGGAATTTCTGCCCACTCTAGCATTTCTAGTTCCTCCACATCTATATCTATAAAAAGAGGCCTTAACCGTTGTGTTCATTCAAAGGCTCCCGCACCAGGCTCAACTATCCCCGACCTAGCCTTCCACACTCACCGTAACCCCTGCCTTCTCAGCACTGCAGGATTTTGGTCGTCGCCAGTGGGGCAGCAGCCCCATGAACGAAAACAAAGGAAAACAACTTCAATTCCCAACATCCTCTGCGCCGCGGCACGGCTCAACCAATGAGGCTGAGAGACGCAAGCAAAAGAACGTTGGGAACCGCAGCACGCCCAATTGAAATTGAGCCACAAGAAAAAAAACTGCCGCATGAACCAAACCAAACAAACAAAAATCCAAGTCCCAGCGTCCTACGTGCCATGAGCACTTCAGCCAGTCAGGCTGAAGGGCATGAGCGTGCAGAACGCTGAAAAAGCCGGCGCGTGAAAAATAAAATAAAAACACGCTGGCCTCCCACAACGGGAGCGCAAGTCCACCGCAGCCAGACACAGCGCCTCATGGCCTCACAAACACACACACACAAACAACCATGGTGAGACCACCACCAGCCTTCTTTCCCAGAGCAATGGGGAGAAGAGGGACTCCCTCTCCTCCACGCTATCCCGCCGAAGACACAGCAAGACCACCGCCGGCCTCAAGGTACCTTGAGCCGGGGTGGGAAAAAACCAACAGCAGGCAGCAGTTCATCAGGGGAAGCACCCTCCCTGGCGAATGACTGGCTGCTGCCTTTGTACTTCCGATAGAGGTAATACAAAAGCATCAGCCAACTATCCGCAAGGAAGAGCACTACCCCTTATGGATCGCTGCCTGCCGATCTCCAATTAGGTAAGCCAGGAGAGAAAGGAGACAGAGAGGAGAGAACCATCATCAGGCAGATGGCTCTTCTCTGCCTCCTTCTCCCCCGACCTACCTAACGAACCTTCACGGGGGAAGAGCCAGCTGTCTGCCGGCTCCTCCTTTTCCCCATTGCTGCATCAAAACCAAAATTCGAAGCAGCAATGGGGAGAAGAGAAACTGACAGGCAGCCCGTTCTTCACGCAAAACTACAAAACAACAACAAAACCAAACATTTACCCAAAACGCCAAACACAAAAAATAATAAAACACAAACAAACAAACAAACAAACACATTAACCAACAAAACAATAAACAAGAAAATCCACAAATAAAAACACCCAAAATACCATGAAAGCACTGAAAAAACACCTAACTACAACACAAAAATACCTAACTCAAATAACAAAAATACCACAAATTAAACAAATAATCACAAAAGAAATCAGAAACATAAAAAACAACCAGAAATAAGCAAAACAATTAAACACATCTACAACCAAAAAAAAACACAAAAGAAGAAGCAGAAAGACCTACCAGTCCAACACCAAAAAAACAAACAAAAAAAACCCAGATTTAAAAAAACCAGAGAACTCACCAGGACGTCCTCCCTCCACGACTCCAGAACAGAAATGATGAAACAAAGACTTCTTACTAGAAGAAGCCCCACCTAGAGGCCTAGAGAGAAAAAACAAGTCAAACAAAAAGAGAATCCAACACTATTACTAACAGCCCGACCTAGATGCCACAAGAGTAAAAACAAGTCAGAAAAATAAGAAGTCTAATAAAATAGATCAAAAAAGTCACAAACCACAAATGCAAAACACACCCACCCAAACCACCCTTAACCAAAACAACAACAACACTCAAATAAAAACTGCCCGGCTGGCTGGGCACAAATATGCTAGTTCTATCTATAAAATAAATCTCATGAATGTTTTTGGAAGACTACTGCATTTTTGTTACAGCCCAGCCTCACTGAAAGTGATTGCTGTTGCTTCTGTCACAAGGGCTCCCAAATAAAAGTCCTATTTTTTTAAAAAAATCATGGATGTTTATATTAGTTTGAAATATTTTTTTTAAAAAAAAACAGGCACAGCAAATGCATAACAATTCAACCAGTTCACAAAATTCGCATACACTGACTGTAATTGTTAGTATATCACTAAGACCTGCTTGTGGGAATCTGTGTGGTGTTTTTTTTTAATGTTCCCTACAGAAAACAGAAGGTTGGTGTTGAAAGGAAAAGAGCAGAGAATAATGTACAGTAAAACCTCGACTTACAAATGGCTCAAGTTACATAAAATTCGACTTACATAATGATTTTGTGCTAAAACCATGTCCCGATTTACACGATTTCCTATGGGTTTGCTTCGAGCTACATAAAGATTCTTTTTCTTATGGGTTTGTTTCTAGTTATGTAAATAATCATTTCCCTATGGGTTTGCTTCAATTTACATAAAATTTCATTTTTCCTATAGGTTTGCTTTGAGTTATGTAAAAAAAAATTCCTGTGGGTTTGTTTCAAGATACAAAAAAAACAATTTAAGCAAAAGCCTATGGGACGGACATTTTTCGTAAGTAGGGTTTTTACTGTAGCTCCAAACTGGAGTAAACAAACAGAGAGGGGCAACCTTACCATTAAGCAGCATAGTCTGGGACCTGAGTCAGTGGGGTTGGAGAATCTCACACTCAAATAGAGAGATAAGTCCATGCGCTTGGGTAAAGTGATGTTGTTCCCTCAAACAGATGATGATGATAATAATAATAATAATAATAATAATAATAATAATAATAATAATAATAATAATAATAATAATAATAATAATAATAATAATAATAATAATAATAATAATAATAATAATAATAATAATAATAATAATAATAATAATAATAATAATAATAATAATAATAATAATAATAATAATAATAATAATAATAATAATAATAATAATAATAATAATAATAATAATAATAATAATAATAATTCCATTTATATCCCGCCCAACTAGGGTCACCCCCACACTGGGCGGCTAACAACAGCACATTAATAAAACATAATAAAATCACATAATAAATCACATAATAAAATACAAATGTCAAATCTAATTCACAGTGGGGGACCGAATAAGTTGCTGATGCTGATGCTTCTTTCATGTCCCGATCAAACCCTGGACTACCAGAATAAATCCACTTTCTTGGCTTTGTCATTGCCCAAACTTAAGTCCTCATTGGTGCATGTTTCTGGCAGTTAGCAGCAGACCAGTAAATGAGCCAGATTTTGTATCTCTCCACATTCACACAGTGTGTTATTGTCCATCAGAAGCCCCCATTTGAGCATGTTGGTCTTGCATTTAGGGATGTCAACCCTCAGCCTACTCAGGGTCCTCCAAGTGAAGTAGGGGAGGTTAAGATTCTCAGCCATATCCTCCTTTAATGTTCCTTGTCCAGTGAGCTCCTTCCTTCATCTTGTAATTTGGTTTTGCTCTTGCATACCTTTAAATGGCACAAATGCTAAGGTGCTGACTGGGAGGCGGCAGGTCATCAGTTTGATTCCCAGGTACTGCAGGACGGAATGAGCTCCCGTCTTTGTCCCAGCTCCTGCCAACCCTAGCAGTTCGAAAGCAAGAAATTGCAAGTAGATAAATAGGGACCATTTCGGTGAGAAGGTAACAGCATTCCGTGCGCTCTTGTGTCTAGTCATGCCTGCCACATGACCACAGAAATGTCTGCAGAAGCAGATAGCGCTGGCTCTTCAGCTTTGAAACAGAGATGAGCACTGAACCCTAGAGTAGGATACGACTGGCTTTCGAGCATGAGAAAACTTTACCCTTAAGAATGTTTGTTCTTGCCATAAAGCAATCCCTGGATTGCTGCTTAGAAATGAGGAAAGTTTTCAAAGATTGTTTCCTTCTCTAATAGAGAAATAATATGACTGATTTAGTACTTCACACCTTAACATTTGTACCTGTAAACAAGAACATACATTTTCATTACATCTCAACATAACCTAGGTCAGGGTTAGCTGCAGCCTCCATGCCCAGTCTTTAAAAATAATGCCAATACAGAGGTGTTCTGGTGTCCCACAGCCCAATAGCCTTACATCGGCTCAGTGCTGACAGGCCAAACAACCTTAGGTATCATGGCTTGTCTGATGTTAATACATCTTCATATCCCCGCTATATATGAAGAAGAAGAAGAGGGAAAAGGTAAACTTAGTAGGATGCAAAGCACTTGCATGCTTCATAAAACAATATATGGTAAATTCTGATCAGCAACAATATTAGAAAATTTTTAAATGTAGTACCCCAGGAAGGTGCATTCCCCCCCCCCCGCCATTTGGTGGCTTAGTGGTTAAGATGCTGAGCTTGGAGAAAGTATGGTTGGGTTTCGATACCTGAGGGCTGCACTTGGGGACTTGAATGGAGCCTTATTTGAGCATCCCCTGAGTAGAGTTTCTCCAGCAAAAATCTTTTCAACCCAGAGTAATCTCTGACATGAAATTATTATCAGGAAGGTCAGTCAGAGGACAATATGTTATTCCATTAAAAGACACTCAATTTATCATCTTAACCTTTCCTTCTGGTAGTTAGTTCTGGCAAAAAGAGTACTAACATTATGTCTCAATCTGAGATGCTTAGTTAATATGTTTGAAGCCTTGCCAAGCACAGAGGGAGCAAAAGTGGAATTTTTTTTCCATCCATGACAACTAAATGAGCAGTGAGTAGCAACCTTAGATTTAATTAAAACCTTAAATTATGAACTGCAGCTCCTAATGGTAGTTATTCCAATCAAGAAAAGTCATCTCGTTTCATTCCAGAGTGAATCAGCAAAACCTTGCCAGCCAGCTTCCCTGTGGTTCTAAACTTCTACACACTTTTACAGATTTCATCACCTATCTTGCTGATATACACTTTTCTCTTCTATCAACTGCTGAACCAGCTACTAGACAAGATTAGCTCATGGATTGAGTCATTGCAAGGAGCAGGAAATACATTTGCAACAATAAGATACCCATAACAGAGACGCAAATAAAATTTGTATCTGAAATGTGCTTTTATTTTCCTTGCTATTAACTGTTGAATGATCTTTGCAAAGTGGTATAACTAGCATCTTCACAAGGATTAAGACTGAATGTTTTGAAATGAAAGTTCTCCTAAATTCCCCTTTTCTTTTCTCTTAGTTCCTATTGTATAAATACTCAGGCACAGCTTTAACAGAAGGAAAAATAATGATTTCAGTTAGATGGCAAAAATTAATACAGCAGTTCACTTCATCTTAGTTGCAATAATGCAGGAAGAATAAACCTCTGAAACAAATGCAAGAGGGTACTGAGCTTCTAGCTTTCTTAGTCTTTTTGAGTCAGAAAGAACTAGGCTGTACAACACTAAACTAGTGCAATACTCACACACAAAGCCCAGCATATATGCAATGTGGAAATACAGTTACTTTTTCAGGAAACATTAAGCCTGCTGATTAGCTGTTTAGAATCAAAACAGAGAGCGGCTATCCTTGTTAAATGCAAACCCATCTCATCTTCATGCTACTCTGTAAAACAAACACAGAGCATGATGGGATTGCTTGCTGTAAACCTTTCATTAAAACAGGTACAGTATTCCAAATCAGTATCCCAAAGCTAAGTGATATTCTGGTCACTTCCTGTTTTAAATGAGCCTGTGGCCTAACCTAAAACAGAGGTAAAATCACTTCAAATGACAACTTGTTCTTTATGGGGGCATGTTCTGGGATGGGGGAGCTGGACCAGTGTAGGTCAGAATAGTGTGTCCTTTTTTAGTGCTAGAGGGATAAAAGGCAAACAGCATTGGGGGCACAGACCATCTTTTGCCACCTTTGCTTTGTATGTGGTACAGCTGTGGTGACTTAGTGGTTATGATCGGCAGATCAGCAGTTTGAGGCTCGAGTGCTGCACGACAGAGTGAGCTCCCATCTCTGGCCCAGCTGCTGCCAACCTAGCAATTCAAAAGCAAGAAATTGCAAGTAGATAAATAGGTATCACTTTGGTGGGAAGATAAACAGCATTCTGAACACTCCGGTGTCTAGGCATGCCTGCCACATGTCAACTGAAACATCTGGAAATGCAGACAGCGATGTCTCTTTGGCTATAAACAGAGATGAGCACTGAACCCTAGAGACAGATATGACTGGCTTTTGAGCAAGGGCGACCTTTGACTTTACATGCGGTTTCCCCATGCCCATCGGGCATGGAAACGGCCCTTGCAGAGGCCGCTTCAGGAGGACGCTCCTTGAGCCGCGGGCTCTGCGGGCAGCCAAATTAAGGGGGGTGAATAAAGTATAGGGTTTGATTCACCCAATTACCGTGACCTGACCTGCGACTCGGCCAAGTAAGCAGATAGCTGACTTCTGTCAAGCATTAGGTACATAGTTCATCTCCCAGTTCGGGAAATCCCTGGCGCAGATAAGCCATGTTTGTCCCTGCCTAATCCCCAAGACAATAAGGTCCCTGAACCCATGTTTGCCCCAGCTGATTAAACTCCCCTTTGAAGAATTCCCCATTAACCCGTGTACGTGAGTGAGGTAATTTTCCTGTCAGGTGACAGCCTGCCACCGTTGCGCTTTTTTCCCTATAAATGATGTTGCCTTTTTCCAATAAACCACTGATCTGATCTCGCTCCTGTTGCCTCGTGTTGTCATTGATCAGTCTCCTCCGGGCTCTAACGCCGCCCTAGCGGCCAGACATCGCTACAGCTGGTGACCCCGACGTGATTTACTCGTGAGTAAGAGACCCCGGAGAGGTCTGCTCGTGAGTAGCGCTCCACGCGGTCCGGTTCTGCGCTTGAACCGCGACCCGCCAGCCCGGAGGATAGCGCGGCGCTCTGGTCGGCAGCCAGCCGGACAGAGGACGGCCCGCCGCGAGGCATTCGAGAGACATTCCTACCGCTCACTCCCCGCTTTCGCGAGGTTTGCCATAGAGGGAAACGCGTTCCGCTCAGGGCAGGCTGTGAGCCCCTGACATCGCAGAGGCCGTTAGAAGGGCCCGTGGCAGAAGGTCCACGCTCCGAGGGCTACCCCAGACACTCGTCGCCCGAACCTGTTGCCTGCAAAGACGCGTCGAACTTCGTCCCGAGAAGGAGACTTCGGAGGACCATCGCAGGTAATATGGGGACTTGTTCTCCTCGACCAAGTCCGTCCGCTAGCCAAAGAACTCGGGAGCAAGAGTTCATAATCCTGGCCAGGGTTTTTCAGTTACGATTTCACAGCAGGGAGCTAGCGAGACTTTTGGCGTACCTCGGGGAACACTGCCTACTTTACCCAGAAGTAGGTACGTTAACCCTGAAGCTCTGGGATCAGATAGGAGACTGCATTCAGCAAACCCCGAAAGCTCCGGGAGGGATAGTCCGCACATGGCGGAAATGTAGGAGACTCTTAGAGCAGATCGAGCCAGTCCGGGTAGAAGCGGAAGAACCCCCGTTAGAAAAGCCATCAGGCATGCCAGTCGAGCCAACTGCGCCCGCCGCACTCTACCCGACATTCAAGTATCAGCAGAGTAGCGCAGGGAGCCTTCCCGCGGTGACAGCTGCAGACGTCACCGAGGGAACGCAAGGAATGAGAGGCGCTGGCGCTTCTCTGACAACCCCAGGTTCCCCAGTCGTGAAGAGTGCCCTTCAGCGCACAGCTGAGATAGAACTCAAGAAGGGGGAATTGCCAGTAGAACAGCTAGCAGAGCTTCGACAGATTTGTCCCATCCGCTTGGAGATGGACGCGCTCACAGGCGCACAGCAGGTAGTACACTCCCCAGTCCCGTACAAGCTTCTCATGGCCTTACGGAAGGCAATCTCAGAGACAGGGCTCCAAAGTCGTTTTACGAGGGGCACGCTTCAGCAAGTGTGCGAGACCACCATGTGGATTCCTCATGATTGGAAAGCCGTCATGAGGATGATGCTCACCCCCAGCCAGTACATGATTTGGGACAGCGAGTTCCGCCTAGAGGCGCAAGCTCGGGCTGCCAGGATGGGAGGCGCGGTAATCCCTGACCAGTTGTATGGTTCAGGTGCCTTTGAGTCCATCAACGCTCAGATCAACTTGCCTCTCGCCACCCTAGAGATGTCAGCCGAGGCGGCCTATAGGGCATACTTCAAGGTCCCAGCGTCTGGCAAAACGGCCAAAAATTACACCGCTGTTAAGCAGGGAGCCCAAGAGCCCTACATGGACTTCATCAATCGCCTGGAGGAAGCAATTAGCAGGCAGATTGACAATGAGCACGCCCAGGAAGAGCTCATGATTAAGCTAGCCAAAGACAACGCCAACTTGGACTGCCGTAAAGTCTTGCAGTCCCTGGGCAATCGCCCTGACATAACCTTAACGGACATGATCCGAGCATGCTCCGACGTTGGCACAGACTCTTACAAGATGGGTCTGCTAGCGGCAGCGGTGCAGGGGGGAAGAAGATCCAATGGCAAGAACAAAGGGGCATGTCACACTTGTGGCAAGGTCGGTCACTTCGCTAGGGAGTGCCGATCCAAGGGAAACGGACAAAAGTCCGGCCGTCCCAAGGCTCCGAACACCCTCTGCCCGAAGTGCCAGAAAGGCTACCATTGGGCCAGGTTTTGTCCGAATTCGGGAAACCGGAATCCGGGCACGTCTCTGGCCCCAGTCCAAACAGAGGCTTCCTTCACCCAGATCCAGAACTCCCCAGACCGAGACTAGATTCTAGGCTCGTCCCAGGCACTGCGAGGGCACAGGCCAGCCCCAAGGGCAGCACGGGGCTAGACTTGGCTTGCCAGGCGGACGTTACATGCGACCTGCCAGGCACAGTCTATCTAGTCGATACCCAGTACATGGGACCCCTGCCCAGAGGCTTTATAGGTTTAGTTTTGCCCCGTAGTGTAGCTGGAGCACGCGGAATTTTTATAATTCCAGGAGTCATTGACTCGAATTTTTCAGGCATTCTCCAGGTCCAGCTTTGGGCGCACCTGCCCCAAACCATCCACAAGGGAGACACGTTAGCGCAACTGATCATGGTTCCTTGTCACTCGCCAGCAGGCAGCCAGGGAAGGCTCAGGGACAGCTCAGAGTCCGGTTCAGCAGACCGCTCGAGCGCGAGTGAGGCAGTGCAAGGATACCAGGTCTTAGCGACAGTGGAGACCAACATTGAGTGGAAACAGCGCCCCGTTATCGAGGTATTTTTGAACAAAAGGGTGTTCTCAGGGTTACTCGATACCGGAGCGGATGTGAGCGTGATAAGCAGGAGCCAGTGGCCAAGAGAGTGGGCCATTGAGCCGGTCTCCGATGTGTGGGGGGTAGGAGGCGTCCAGGAAGCGTTCAGGAGCCGAGAGTGGGTAGAAGTCACAATCCCAAGGGCTGACGGCACAGCGGTAATTCGGCCGCACATTCTTGATGTGCACATCAACCTTTGGGGGCGAGACATTCTCCAGCAGTACGGTGCTACGCTTACCTTCGGGTAATGGCGTTGCCACTTAAATGGCTCACCGACACTCCGGTATGGGTAGAACAATGGCCGGTAGTGGGAGAGAAATTAGTTGCCCTCAAGCAGCTAGTTAAGGAACAGCTAGACGCAGGACACATAGAACAGTCCACAAGCCCCTGGAATTCGCCAATTTTTGTGATTAAGAAGAAGTCGGGGAAGTGGCGACTCCTCCACGATCTCAGAGAGATCAATAAATGCATTCAGCCGATGGGCCCGCTTCAATGCGGCATCCCAAATCCGAATATGATTCCCGAGGGGTGGGAGATCCTAGTTGTAGATCTCAAGGATTGCTTTTATACAATCCCCCTAGACCCCAGGGACCGGGAAAGGTTCGCCTTTACGGTGCCAGTCGTGAACCACGGTGAGCCCACGCAGCGTTACGCGTGGAAATTTTTGCCACAGGGCATGCTCAATTCGCCCACCCTGTGTCAAATTTACGTTCACGGCGCGCTGGCAAAGTTCCGAAGCCTTTACCCTAAAGCAATTGTTTGTCACTTCATGGACGACATCTTAGTAGCGTTGCCGCAGCTCGGCAGCGAAATGTTTTCTGACCTCCAGGCCAGCCTGGGGGACAAAGGCTTACTTATTGCCCCTGAGAAGGTGCAGAGAACCGAGCCCTTCTCATACTTGGGCCATCGGCTTCTCCGCTCCTTCGCAGCACCAGTCCAGCCTCAGATAAATTTACAAGACTCAGTCACCCTTGTAGAATTGCAGCAAGTTTTGGGGAACATCAATTGGGCCAGACCGTATTTTCGTTTAGATACGGATCTTCTAAAGCCGCTCTTCTCGCTGCTAACCTTAGGGAAGCAGCCGGCAGACCGGATAAAAATCTCTCGAGACGCGCGCTTGGCGCTCGAGAAGGTGAACCAAGTTCTCAGCCAGAGGTGGGTGGATAGGATCGCCCCGGGGCCATATGCCCCGATCCTGAATCTGTACATCGTACGGTCGGGATCCATGTTCACTGGGGCGCTAGGAGTAGACTCAGAGAAGGGAGCGAAGATTGTGGAGTGGGTCTACTTGCCAAACACCTCTTCTCGGAACATTGTTCCGCCCCAAGAACTGGTCTCCGCGGTGATCTACCGCGGCAGGCTGAGAGCAAGGGACATTTCTGGGCACGATTTAGCTAAGATCATAGTCCCGTTCACCAAGGAACAAATCCATCAGTTGATGCAGCTCGGTGACTCGCTTCCGATAGCTTTGGAAGGATTCACTGGAAGCTTGGCGTACCATTTGCCCAAAGACCCTAGACTTGTCTCACTTCAGACAGGAACAGTCAGCTTGTTCGAATTGCTCTCGCTGGTCCCGCTTCAAGGGGCCAAGACAGTTTTTACCGATGGGGGACGCACATATGGTGTCCTGACTTGGCAGGAGGGCGAAGCTTGGCGCACGCTGTTAACTCTTCCACAGAAGTCCGCGCAGCGGGCAGAGTTGGCAGCCGTGAACCTTGCCTTGCGCACCTTCGCCAAGGAACGTTTAAACATCATTACTGACAGTCTGTATGTAAGGAATTTGCTTCACAGTCTACCGGGAGCTTACATTACTCCCGCGATAGACAAGAACTTGCTTAGTCTGTTTCTCACGGCTCAATTTCATTTGCGGAACCGCACAGAGCCGCTCTATATTGCCCACATCCGAAGTCACCAAGACCTACCGGGTCCGATTTCCGCGGGCAATAGCAGAGCGGATGCGGCGGCAAAGGAAATTCAGCAACGTTCAGTTTTGGGAGTTTTCACTACTCCAATCCAGAGCCATGCCTTTTTTCACCAAAACGCCAAGGCACTCGCCAGACAGTTCAATCTGCCACTCTCTCAGGCCCAGGGTATCGTCCGCTCTTGCCAGCATTGCGCAGGAGCGCCGGGGGGGCCCTCGTGGGGGGTCAACCCACGAGGGACAGAGGCTAATCAGGTATGGCAGATGGACGTCACGCATGTGCCGCAGTTTGGCAGATGGCAATACATGCACGTCTGCATTGACACCTTTTCCCAGTTCGTCTGGGCAACGGCGCAGAAAGGGGAGGCTGCCACCCACGTGGAGCAGCACCTCCTTTCCTGCATTGCGGCGATGGGCAAGCCGCGGCACGTGAAGACGGACAACGCGCCGGCCTACAGTTCCAGGCAGTTGGCCGCCTTCATGGCTACTTGGGACATCAAGCACACATTTGGAATTCCCTACAATCCGCAAGGGCAGGCGATTGTAGAGCGGGTCAATCGGACGCTAAAGTCCTATATTGAAAAACAAATAGAAAGGGGGGAGCCACCAGCCCTCCCCAAGTCACAGGGAGAAGCACAGATGTGTCTCAACAAGGTATTGTTCACATACAATCACCTTAATGTTTTTTCGGATTGCACGCCGCAGGAGAAGCATTTCCGCCGTTCGGAAGCTCTCCCGCGACCTATGGTCCGGTACCGAGTGCCACCAGACCCTTCTTGGAGGGGCCCGGTGCCGCTCATAACCTGGGGAAGAGGGTATGCTGCAGTTATGTCTCCTACAGGTGTCGTTTGGATTCCAGCTCGGTGTGTCAAGCCTCACTTGGAACCACATGGCGTGGACCCAGGCCGACCCGAGTCCGATCCCGGAGATGGAGGACCTCACGCTGGCCGACAAGACCCGCCGGAGGAGACGGCCACCGGCGGCGCCGAAGATCACCTGGGGGATGGTCAAGGCACTTTGCAGCAAAGCTGAGGACGCCCTCCAGCGCGGGGAGAAGGAGCCGACACCGGAGAACCTCGTAGCAGCAGTTTTTGCCCAGATTCATGCCAACTCCATGGCGATCATCGTCATCCTGGCCCTTTCCCTGCTCTTGGGGGGAGGCGTTCAGGCTACTCCGATCCAGGCCGACGGTTTGCCACCTGGGGAAGATCTTTCTGCACGAATGCAGTACAACTTGTGGGAAAGGTTGGCGGGTCTCGTCAACCAGTCCGATTTTTGTCTACGGCAGGACATTGGTTCTGCATCTATCCTCAGCACCTGTCTCATCCCCGTGTGCCACGCTCTGGACGCGCGCACCAAGGATGGCGACTGGTTGTTGAAGGCGTTCTTTGGCCCACACACTCCTACCACCTTCTCAGCATACGCACGCTGGGGGGGACGGCGACTTGCATCAACCTTGCCGGCTGACGCAGCCACTCTTCATACCCCTCGAGTGGCGGTCAGCCCGGACGCTGCTTGCACCCGAATGACCGGCTGCACCTCAGGCGGTCCGACTCGGCGCCGCTGCCTTGACCCCGGCAGCGGCAACTGGACTTGTAATAAACCAGAGACACTCATTTCGCTGTACGCTCACGTCACCCTACCTTCAGGGTGGTTTTTCACCTGCAACCAGTTCACATGGAACTATATTCCTGCGAATTTGTCGGACTCAATGTGTTGTATCAGTCGTTTGACACTGTTGCTTCCTACTAAGGACATGATTGCCCCAAGCACAAATGCTTCTAATGTTTCACATGTTTCCAATGTTTCAAATGTCTCCCCACTCATACGGCACACGCGCACAACCCAGTTAGACAGCTCTTGTGACAGCAGCTTTAGAGTAATGAGTCCCGCTGAGTATGTATCCCTAGCAGTCAGCCTTGTCGGCGTGCCAGGCTTGGCCGTCGGCAACGCACGGAGGATTGGCCGCTTGGCTTGCGGTTTGGCAAAAGCCATTAACCATACCTCCACAGCGATAGCGCTCCTCAATCAGGAACAGGCAGAACTTCGCCAGGCCGTTCTTGACAATTGAGCGGCTATCGACTACCTCCTCTTGCTGCACCACCTGGGTTGCGAGTCTGTTCATGGAATGTGCTGCTTCAATCTTACTGACAACTCCCGTAAGATCCAAAGCCAGATCACGAACCTCCACACCATAGCCCAGGGTATTACTGAGGGTTCCGCATGGGGGGCTTGGTGGAGCTCCCTGTGGAATTGGATGTGGTCATGGATTCCCTGGGGGTGGCTGCAAACGGTGCTTAAGGTAGTGGTGGGGATAGCCATACTAGGCATTACGCTTTGTTGTTTTGCTCAGTGCATTCCCTCGCTGATCTCCAAGTGCCGCCCCAGAGAGAAACTCCGTGACGTCATACCCGCTCAACAGCTGATGCCGCTCTTGCGCAAGGTCGCCAGTCAGGTCCTTAAATAGAAAATAAAGGGGAGATGCGGTTTCCCCATGCCCATCGGGCATGGAAACGGCCCTTGCAGAGGCCGCTTCAGGAGGACGCTCCTTGAGCCGCGGGCTCTGCGGGCAGCCAAATTAAGGGGGGTGAATAAAGTATAGGGTTTGATTCACCCAATTACCGTGACCTGACCTGCGACTCGGCCAAGTAAGCAGATAGCTGACTTCTGTCAAGCATTAGGTACATAGTTCATCTCCCAGTTCGGGAAATCCCTGGCGCAGATAAGCCATGTTTGTCCCTGCCTAATCCCCAAGACAATAAGGTCCCTGAACCCATGTTTGCCCCAGCTGATTAAACTCCCCTTTGAAGAATTCCCCATTAACCCGTGTACGTGAGTGAGGTAATTTTCCTGTCAGGTGACAGCCTGCCACCGTTGCGCTTTTTTCCCTATAAATGATGTTGCCTTTTTCCAATAAACCACTGATCTGATCTCGCTCCTGTTGCCTCGTGTTGTCATTGATCAGTCTCCTCCGGGCTCTAACGCCGCCCTAGCGGCCAGACATCGCTACATTTACAGCTGCATTCAAAAGCTGAATATCATTCTTCAAACTGGAGTGGGGCGGGGGGCATCCACGGTACTTCAGTCTTGTCTGAATTAAGTCTCAATATATGCGCACGATTCCAGACTTCAGAGATCCAAGTCATAAGACAAGTCCAAAGATTTGAGAGAGATAGAGCAGTATTTCTTTGGGGGAACAGTTGGAGATTACAGGTAGATATATTATTAAACCAGCTAAAGGTAAAGTACATTTTTTAAATGTTGGTTATAGTAGTTTGCTTTGTTTGTATAAGATATCTGGACAAGATATAGAATTCTTTGTTTGCCTTGTTTCCTTCCTTTCATCTCTTTCTGCACTGATAGTACCAGATTCATCCCCACTTCCCTCAACCCTTAAGCTAGCTCTGATTTTCATACTGCAGTTTCAGGGTTGTTTATAATGTCCATACAAAGGTGAATGAATGCATCTTCCTGTAATGAATAGAAGCCACTCAAGTGTTACACTTGTTGCCATTTAGCAAATATATCACTATTTGATGCTCAGCTAGGTTAACAGCGTGTGGATATAATTGGATTCATGTCTGCCAATTTTCCCCCAACAGTGTAGCAGTGAATATAGTTTGATCTACTCAGATATACCCTCACATATACTGCAGATTGGAGTGACTGGACTTGGAGATCACATCATTTCCCCAATTTCCCAAACTTTATTTTTTGCAACAACAACAAAAAAAAATAGTGCCCTCTCACCGTCATTTTTTTTAAACATCGAGAACATCTTGAAGAATGTAGAGCAGGGGTGCACAAAATAGAACCCGCAGGCCGGATGCAGTCCACAGTGCCAATTCATCAGGCCTGCGGTGCTCTTGCCACACCTGGAAGTAGACGGGGATGTGCCCGACAATGTGCATGCTCACCCAGAACCACTCCCAGGAGTGGTTCCAGATGCCCCCACGCATGTGCAAATGTGTCTGGGTCACTCTTGGAAGTGGATGGGGATGCCCCTGCAAATGCGCCTGCACCACTTCCAGGAGTGGCACAGACATGTTTGTACATGTGCAGGGGCATCCGGAACCACTCCCAGAATTGGTTCTGGATGCACATGCACAAACACAACCCCTTTTGGGAGTGTGGTCAGGCCCGCTCAGCTGTTCCAGGGGTGTGGTCAGGCTCCCAGTGCAAAAGTTTTGGCACCCCAGTGTAGAGCAGGGGGGGGCATCAAATTGTGACAAACATGCTCCCATGCCTTTTTTATTTTTCAAAAAATGTTTGATTTTATGGTTTGAGATTTGAAGGGCTACATTTGGTCCCATGAAAGCAGTGGTGTTCAGGTCAGTTGTGACTAATTTAAGTCCCATTGACTTCAATGGGTCTACCTTCTTTATGACTCTCTGGATCCAGCCGTAGATTTCTTTAGGCAGGAATGTCCAGATTTCATTTGGCTTTTGTATATTATCTGCATAGTTTGCTATCACTAATTCTGATTAGTTGATGAGCGACCAAAGCACATTGTGGCTGCACTATTGGGTGCATGATGAAGTATGAAGCCAAAACATATCCTCATACTTTTTCAAATTGCTTCAGTTAGAAACAGCTCTCCAAAGATTCAGGTAGAAGTCTTTCCTGGCTAAAACCCAGATCTCTGGTTATTCCATGGTGGCCACCCACTCAAGTACTAAAGTGTTGTGTCTGGCCCTTAAAAGCAATAGTCCTGGCAACGATGAACATAATCACAACAGGAGTTTATTGAACAGTCTTTCAGATTACACTTACAAGGTGCTCTGGACATAAGATGGCTACACTTGTCCCATGTAGTCAGTCCCTCGTGTTTCCTACCATAGAGGCAGTGACTAAGCTACACCTTGGTGTGATAGCGTATAAAAGAGACCCAGTCTTAGCCTGACGCTGGCTAACCTGTGCGGTAATGGGAAGTATAGATCCAGTCCGGCCCCACCCTTGTTTACCCGTGGGGCTTATATAGTGTCTCCCCGGCAGTGACTCCTTGTTACAATGAAGCAACCCACCAGACAAGCATAACCAACCAATCATTACAGGATATATAAGTATTAACCAATCAGGAACAGGATCCAAAGTTGTAACCAATCACAGAACTCTAATTAGCATAATGAGCATGCCCAGAGAGGGAGATTTTGCGCCAACTTTAGCTCCTAATTTGGATGGTGGAAAACCACCATTTTATATTTGCAAGGCGTTGCCTGCGCAACTTGCAATTCTGCCTTAATACACAACATAGAGACCTGATCTTGCATACTTCTGAATTCAAATGAGATTATGTGCATTAGGGTCATATGCTAGTATGTAATAGAAAAGTCTAAACAAGGAGTTCTCAACGTTTTTAAGCTGGGGGCCAGGTCACGCTCCCTCAGACAGCTTCAGAGGCTGGATGACCATTTTTCCCTTCCTTACCACATGGCATTTCCTGGTGTGGTGGAGGCGGTGAGGACCACATGAAATGGTGCCGTGGGCTGCATCTGGTCCATGGGCCACAGGTTGAGAATCCCTGGTCTAAACTTTAACATTTATGGTATTCTAGTTACCTGCAATGTCAACGTTTGTGGCACTACAGTAGGTACAAGTAAAAGTATGTCCTGTAAGACAAAGTGGTTCCCAGGGGGCCAGTACAGCATTCAAAGCCCCCTATATTGCAAATTACCCCAGGAACGAAATGGTTCCTGAAATGCAAACTGTACATCCCAGAAGCTCTGGAGGCACACAGTGCACTGTTGCTTGCAGTTTCTTTAGATCTTAAAAGTGCTTTAAACAATGGAAGAAGTTGTCTGTGTCTTAAAATGGGAGTCTTTTGAAAAACCAACACAGGGCTGAATACAAGTTGAAATTAGATGTCCTGGGCAACTTCCATCCCTGGAAACCTCTGGTGATGTGATCTGCATTTGTCAATAGCAAGAATTTTTCAGGTTGTTTAAGGAATGGGGTGTCAGAGAAGGTATCTAGCCCTCTAAGTTCCAGAAGCAGGCAGAAATACACCTAGCATCCTAGGAGATGCCTCCTCAAAGATTGTGGTATTTTTGAACCACAATCAGGTGTACCCAGGGCAAAAGCTACCTTGTGTTGCTGGCTAATCTTTCTCACACTAGGTCAGACAAAAGGAACTGCAGAATGAACTCACCAGAAGGTGGCTTCATCTTGGCAGTTTTACGTCTAGCTTAGAAACGGAAGAAGAAGAAGAAATCTTAGGAGATTGCCCACTACTGACATAATTATATGTGTGCTTTCCACCAGTTATCTCTTCGCTGCTGCTGCTGCTATTTTTCTCTTCCAAGGGAGAAATTAATAATCCAAACAATGCACAGAATTAAACAACAAAGTTTTATAACCTCTGAAGCATAAAGTCACTTCTTTTCATTTCCTAATTGAAATGAGATAGCCCAAGATTTAATAAAGCTGGGCACAAAGCTGGTTCTTTTCAGTGAATAAATATCTGAGTCAGCTTCTGACATCTTCACAAACAGCAACAAACCACAGCAAGTCTTCTACGCATACTGTCAGGAACAAGTGTTTTAATGAGTTGCCAGGGATTACAGGCATGGGGAAACCAAGACAAAGGACCTGTCAGTATTTTTCAAAACACTATGAAATTTTGTGCAAAAATTTGAATATTTAGAGGAAAGCTACTACATCGTTAGATTCCTTCCTCTGTCAAAAAGATAAATTACGCATATCTAGTCACAAGATGTCAATCTTTCTGGTTTTATATCAAGTCAGACCCTTATTAATCTATTACTTCAGAACAGTCTGAAGGGGCCATGCACCGGATTTGGAAGAATCCCAAATCCACTCCAATTTGTCTGAAGTCTAGATCAAAACACAATGGTCAGATCTGACTTGGAGGCGAAGTTACATATTGGAAACAAATTGAACCAGATTCAGCACAAATTGCTGCAATTTCATTTTATTTTATTAATTAGACTTATCCCCCCCCCCCTCAATCAGGGATGGACTCCCACTCTGGGTGGTTTACACTATTAAAAAAGCAAAACAAACAGCATTAAGAGAATAAAACAACCCCCACCCACCTAACCAAAATCAGAACCGAGGACCCATACCCAGCCCTCTAGTCTTTATATTGCACAATGATTTTTCGGAGCTCTTTTTGTATTTCTATATCAGACGTTTTTAACGGTTTCACTTGCTGCTTTTGTTTCAATGTACCTTCACATACTAAGAGCTCTGAGAGCAGAATTTGATTGAAATAGTGGCACCTTTTTGATAGCAACCCTTTTCAGAAGCAGCTTGTTAAGACCTTTGTTCTGAAGAACTGATTCTTCATTTATGTTCTTTGCATGAAAAATGAAATAAAACCCTCTGAACAGAAATATATATATTGTGTAAATGGGAAAACGTTTGGCATGGTGATCCACATAAAGGAGAAATGATCCAGATAATAATGAGGTTACACACATCAAACTAAGGTGAAGAGTGTTCTACAAGAATAATAATGACTGCACTGCTAGTTGTCAGAACCCAGGGTGTAGGCGGCTGGCAGGCAACACAAACACGAAGACCCAGAACAACCAGGGAGCAGGTTAAACAGTAGCTACATCTTAATCCAGAGTCAAAGTCCAAACTCAAGGCCAAGGTAGACAGATACAGGATTAGTCCAGACAACAAAAGTATAGTCCAGGTATGCCAGAGGTCAGGTGACCAAGAGAACAAACAAGGCAGAGTACCTACAGTGGCTGGAGCAAGGTAAGGATGGTGTTCAAGGAGCATTTGAACTCAGCTGTAATGATTTTACCAATATGTTATCTGAACTTTATTTGTTTCTTTTACAATGAAGTTTAATACCCCAAAGTTTCTACATCAGGAATGACCAACTGATAGCTTACAATTGCTGGAACATTTTGTTCTGGGTCTAGCCAGGGTTTGAAAATGTTACTTTTTAGACCCTAGCTCTCATAATCTTTGGCCATTTTGACAGTTGTAGCCACTAGCCATACTCCTGACAAATTCTTCTAGTTCAAAGAAGTAATTCTTCTAAGTTCTGATTAGGGCATAGAAAAACACTGACTGATCAGGGGATGTACATATCCCAGCAATAGTCTAGATCCAGTTGCTAGGCCTGGTGAGAACAGACCCACTGTTGACTGATAAGTTCGTGTTTAGATTCATCCTATTGATTCTGTAGATTTTCTCTATTTGAGGCTAGAAATTTGAGGCAAGAAAGACAGGCAGAGAAGCAATTCCTTCCTTACTACTGAAAAACAATTTCAAATCTTACGTTCGATTGTAGACAACAAAAAAATTGAACATAGAGGCCAAAGTCCAGTGGTGTGAAGTTTTTTTGTTTTGTTTTTTCCTTGCTGCAACTTCATGTTTGCCCTGCTGCATGTGGAAAAGCCAATTGGATTTTGACCAATATATTATGTGAAACCTGTTCCCACAGAAATTGTCATGGATAAGCCAGGCACATAGATTTCTTGTCAGCCTAAGCTGCTGAAGCATATTTCAGATTTCTCTTTTCATGAGTCCAAAAGTGTGCTAACTGTCTTGGATATAGAAAAGGAGTATTTTTCTGGTCCAAAAAGCAAGAGGCAGAAGAACCAAATCATACTAACAGATCCCAAATATACTAACAGATCTGACATGTGCCCTGCAGCACACTGTACCCCATTACTAAATCTGGATCTAGAACATAATTAACTGAACGCTTGTTTACACTGGTGCTCCTGGAAGTTGAGGGAAGGAACAAAATGCTGTTTGATGAGATTCCTGCATCCAGGCAGCATTTTGGCTCTCTGATGGGGCAGCCCCATATCAGCCCCTTTACAACAGAGCTGTTGGGGATGGGGGAGGCCAGGACAGATGCCTGATCAGCAGTGGGTGGTGGTGGTGGTAAATGCCACTTTACATCCCATCAGCCCTAAAGCAGTTTTCACCTCTGTACCCACTGCTGATCAGGTATCTGTCCTGGCCTCCACTATCCCCAACAGCTCCTCCTCCTCCTCCAAGGAAATGGATTCAGAAGTCTAGTTCCCAGGAGAGTAGCTTTGGTTGAACAGCCCCCATCTGCAGATTGACAGCTCGAGTAGCTCTAACGATGAGCCCTCTACCTTTCAGCACCGCAATCAGCACCTGTGGGTGGAGTTATAGGAGCAGAGAAGGTCCACGCACCTGAGGCTTCAAAGGGCTGTGGCACCTGAGCCCAATTAACAATGAGTGGGCTGGGCTGTCCATATAAGGTGCTCAGAGGGACAAGGCTGGGTGTGGAAGCAATGTGTGTGTACTATTGATTCTTCGAGTATTCACCCTTCTTGTTGACCTGTTTACCAACCCTAGACCAGACCTTGACCCTGTTTACTATCTCTTCTGACTTGTGAGTAAATGGACCCTGATAGTGACTCCTCCTGGCTCAGCTTCCCTCTGAACTTTATACTAGGAAGCCTTGGCTTGACTTTCCTCCACCCTGAACCAGCACTGTGCTGCATCAGCAGCTTCCCCGATGGATCAGCCATCACAGTATCAACAGTGGGTGCAGAGGTGAAAACTGCTTTAGGGCTGATTGCCCATCAGCTATAAAGCAGCCATGCTCTATTTTATCCCACCCACAGTGTGCACATACAATGGGTACAGGATAAAATGCAGCGGGACAATTGAGCTGAGCCCCCTGTTAGGGTCTTCATTAAGTCAGGTAGGCCCAATCATTGTGTGTGCTCCATGAGACCAACCCACCCCAACTCACACACAACCTGCCCCAAACAGTGGGCCATAACTTGTGTAGGTAGCCTCTGATATATCTTCTATATGTAGAACCAGCCTACATTTTCCTTTGGCCCTCCTAGGAATAAACCTCTCCCCTCCAAAGAGATACTCTTATTCTGCTAGAATTACTTTTTGTAGGTATTGTTAGAGAAAGAAATAGAGGAGCCAAAAAAGACTGAAATACTTTTCTATTGTTTGTTAGGAAAGAAAGTAGCTTCTGAACACAGTGGAACTTTTTAATGTTATATGTATTTCTCTGCAAGGAGCCAGAGAAATCCAACCCACTCACATTCCCCTGGGTTCAGTGTTAGCAGCTGAACAACACAGGGTCTGCAGTCTCCATTTTCTTTTTCCTATAGAAAGTTACCTTCACATTAGATTTAAACTTTCCCACCATCTCCACTTAAAAGAATCTCATTTTTAAAAGGCCTCATTTTTAGCACCCAAATTCAGCTACTTTTAGACTGTACAATCTTTCTTTTTCTTTTCTTTATGTGCGTGTGCAAAACTTCAGAATATAATGAGACTTTATATTTTGTATAATTCTCCACAAGGTTCTAGAGAGAATGAACCTGCGCATCTCCTGGGGCACTGAGGTGGCTAAAACACTACAGATAGGAAAGCAAGCAGACTAGTGGAAGCAATGAAAAAGGGAAGCCTGTGGAGAACAATGCTGGAAGGAAGGATCCCAAGCTGAAAGAGAGAGAGAGAGAGTTGAAGGACCAGCATCACCAGACTTTCTAATTTTTGAAAGGTCCTTCTCCTTTTCATCAGCTAGAACTGCGTGTGCATGCCTGAGTTACCAGCCATGCTGATAAAACTGAGGAAAAAGCCTAGTATATCAGGTTGAGATTTGCATGATAGATTAGAACTTTCATACAGACATGGACGTTTTCTTAAACAGATTCAATAAGAAAGGGACAATCATCAGAGTTTAAGCAGGATGTTTGTCCCCAAAATGATCCTTTATTAACAAACTAATCCAAAACATCTCTTTGGTAGCATTTAGTAGTATTCTTTAGTGGCAGACACTGAAGGCTAGAGATGTGTAGAGAAACCACTAGAGTTGGGTTACTACTGTGAGGAAAAATCAAAACTCTACTAGATCCCAAGGGCTGAGCAACATTTTTGTGCTAGATATTTCACACAGCCCTGGAAATCTTGCATGACAGGGCTTTTAATCTTACATATAGTATCAGAAGGGATGCAAACGTCCAAACTACCACCACTGGGACTTTACCTTCTTGTGCAACTTTCAAAGAAAACTCAAGCCTTGGTGAATCTCTCAGTGGGGAGCCTCCCATGTAAATGTTCAGCAGAAGTAAGGAACTCTATAAGCATTCTTTACAAGCGTTCTCTTAGGTAGCCTGTTTCACTGAAGAATAGCTCCTACAGTCAGGAATGACATCCTAAGGTTTAGTTGAATTCCCTTTTCTTGCATTTTGAATTTATTTGATCGGGCCGTACACTCTGGAGTAGAACAAAACAAGCTTGACCAATCTTCCACATGACAGACCTTTAAATTAAAGATGGCTATCACCTCATGGACCAGTGTTCTCTTTTCCAAGCTAACAATAGCCAGGTTCCTCACAGGGCTAGCCTACAGAACTTCTAGTATCTTAGTCATCCTCCTCTTGACACATTGTTGGCACACAATTGGAAATTGTTGTTGACACAAAAATCATTCCAGAAAGTGTAAAAACTATTACTGAGGCCAACAGAAAATAAAGGTTGAATTTCTTTTAGAAGCATGGCCTTCTGAGCATCCCAACAATATTTATATTATTTCTGATCTTGGAAGAGTTACCTTTATATGACCATATATCCAAGAATTACCCAGATACTGTACTGTATAATGTTCTAGTTGTGTCTCACCATTTATGCTTTTTCACCCATGGGGTTGAAATGAGTCCAAAACAGTGGTTTCAGCCTCTACTCTGTGCAGAGAGACACACATTGCCCCACACTAAAAGCACATAAGTGTCCTCCAGCATGGAACTATGATATCTCTCTGATGTTAAGATAATGGGAAGAAGAGGGTCAGCAATGTGTTAGTTTTTTCTGTAACTGTATCTAGTTTTATGTATAAGCTTCCCCAATCTCATTTTTCTGACATTCAAAGTCCAGAACTCCACCAATATGTTTACCAGTGTACTTGTCTGACTATGGAGAAATAACAGCAAGAAACTGCATTTTCAACTCCTTCTCAGAGTCTATGTAGGGAAAGAGTAGATTAATGATAGTGTGTTGGTGGTGGTGGCGGCTGCAGCGGCTGGTACTCATATCCAAGCACACATTTTTCCTGGAGGTCATTTTCTCAGCTGGTGGATGTGTCTCTGTTGACTCCACAAACTGATCCTTGCATGGAACATGTGACCACACAGTACACTGAATAGATGGTGGAGGACATGGTTGGGTTTGATGAAGCTTCTGTGCTTGTATCTTAGCTTCTTCATGTCTGTGGTATTCCCCTTTGATGTCATAGGTAGCAGCAGAGATGGTATGGCGCCAAAGTGGGGGATCTTCAGCTGTTGTCTCCCAGGTTTGTGAGTTTATACCTAACACCTTCATGGTTTGTTTCAGCTGGTCCTTATAGCTCTTCAGAGGAGCTCCGCAAGGTCTTGTACGAGATCTAAGTTCCCCGTAAAGTATTTGGTGAGGAGGCCTGGAACCATCCATATGGTGGACATATCCTATCCATCTAAGACAGTGGCTTATGATGGAAGCGTCAATGCTGTTTACATTTGCTTTCTCAAGAACTATGTAGGGAAAGAGTAGATTAATGATTCTGTGTATCTATGATGCAAAATTATCATAGCACATGCATACATAAATTTATCAATAAACTATCTTTGTACAGTACTATGTATACAATAAGACAGATTTTGTAAGTGAAAACACCCTTCTGTTTTTCACTGTAGTTTTCTTAAGCAAATCCTGCTAAGAAAAGTCTTGTTTCTTTTGGCAAGTAATTTAAATAACAATCACAATCACTGTGGTTACTCCTTCATATCAGGCTTATTGCTTTCAACTTCCATATATTTTGAACATAACATTTCAGTGACTGAAATATCTCCATACATAAGATGTTGTTTTATTTTGAAATCAAGTTAAAAGCAGAAGCAACAAAATAAGTACATATACAGTATAACAATAAAATAAGATTGCTAATGAAGTAAAGAAACTCACTGATTATAATTCTCCTGCTACAGTATTATGGATGTGCATATTGGACAGTTTAAGAAGAATAGGTGTGTTATACAGAATATATAATTTTCTATGTCTGTGTCAATTAGTCAGAAAGTGAAATGTGTGCAACTGCTTTGCTGGAATTTTCTTAGAGGTTTTAAGGGCTTGAGCACTGGCAATAGAAAAAAGTTAAGGAGCTATAACGTCTTTATTAAAATTAGGATTCTTTGCTTGCTGCACATTCTGAGTAAGTTGATAATCCATCTCCGTATCCATAATCATAGTTTCCCAAATTAGCTAAATTCACTACTGTTTAATTGGGTTTCCCTACAGATCTCCAACTATTTGCTGTACATAAACCTGCAGCTATATACATTTATTTAAGAACTGTTTATGCAGGAAACTGGGACCATTAGCTTCAAATTTATGAGCAAGTAGAGCTTTGGGTCCAATTGCCACTGGTCCAATGTGGGGAAATTCCTGTGAGTTATGAATAGACATTTTTTGAAAATTCCTGTATTTCCAAAGGTGGAAATGGAAACCAATTTAATTTATATCACTTCAAACAATATTAATGATAGCTTGGATATGCTAAGTGAAGCCTTAACTCTTAATGCAAAAGAGATCCAGCTGCATCTTCTTCAGAATACTTGCCCAAGTCAGTCTGCAGTGTGTGGACACAGGATGGCTTGCCTTCCAGCTGTAGATTTTGGGGAATAGTATTGTATAATGAAAGAGATGGTATCAGAACTTTAGCTGAGGTACAGTTATCAACTTTTGCAAAGGATTAAAAAGAAATGAGTTGGTGTTTGGTCATTTCTTAACAAGATTGTCTAAGGAAGTGATACATTTGCAGGTATTAACACAAAAAAAGTGATGCGATTGATTGAGCTGCTTGCAAGACATCAGCATAAGAAAAATGTTCATCTTCATGAAATAATTCAGACAATAGTGAAATGCTTGCTGCTGTCCAAGCATGAAAACCTGGGCTGCTATCGAGTTCTACAAATTCTGAATGATGTCACATTGATGTTAGCAAAGAAAGATCATAACCCATTCTTCTCCCACTTGTGTTCCCTAATAAGTGAAGTATATCTAATACTAGTTGGCCAAGTTTAGAGTATGAGAGTCAAGACACAAGGCACAGCCAAAGGCTGGGTTAACTCAGGTTTATTGCATGGTGGACAGAGGGAACATGAGGTAATGGCGGACGAACAGCTCTATATATATGGTAGTAACGTATTTGAATGTGGCTCCACGGTAGCCCGTTGGCTACTGGTCCGCGTGACGTCATGGCTGGTCACGCCCTTCTTGTCCAGGTGTAGGTAGCGGCGGGAAGCTTCCCGCGCTGCGGTCTTTGATGGGTTTGAACCAAGAGAGCTTGGACGCTCGCTACTGCCAGCTGGTGGTCATTAGCTCGCGTCCTATTACAGGGTTTATGTGATACAGCTGAAGGTTACATTGTTACTCATCGGCAAGGTTACATTGATTCAGATACATTGATATCACATGTAGAAGGTTACACTATTAGGACACAACACTCCTCCCCCCTAGGATGAGACGAAGTCTCTCAGCCAAGATGGCTTATTTCGAACACGCTGGGGTCTCGGCGCGGGCTGCCCTGCCCCGGCTTCGCTCCCTCCTCCTTGCTCCCTGGCTTCCTGCCCTGCAATCGGAGAGGATGACTTGTTAGTGGTTTGCCGCGGCTCTGCGGCTTTGCTGGGAGGTGTGTGCTTTGTTTGGGAAGAACCGGGGGCACTGGGGGCTGACGAAAAACCCCTCTTCTCGCTTGGATGGGTGGGGGAACACTCCGAAAAACCCCCCCGGCTAGCAAAATCAAAATCAAAATCGGATTCGGGGGAAGCGCACTCCTTTTCCCTCCCCCCGGGCTCGGATAGAACTGGGGTATCAAAAGGATACGAGTCGGGCTCGCCGCTTTCCCCCCTGTCTCCCCCTTGGGCTAAACGGGTGGGGGAGAACCCTATCGCTGAATCCTGTCGCTGAGCCCCACTGGTCGGCCCCTCGCTCACTCGGTGCCTCAGTTGGTCAGCGTGCCTCCTCCAGAGGAGGCCGGTGCTAGTTTCCACCCGATAGGACACTGGCCCCGTCTGTTCTATTATCGTCCCTGGCACCCAGGCTGGGCCTGCGTTGGCATAGTTCCTGCAGTGTACAGGATCGCCTACGCCGAACCCTTTCGAGACCGCTAACCCTATGTTCTTCCCTTTGTCCTCGACCCTCGACGGGTCTAGCCTGGACAAAAGCGTGGTCAGTTTCCTCCGCATCAGCAGCTCAGCCGGCGAGTAACCAGACGCTAAGGGGGTCACTCTGTACGCTAATAGAAATTGACAAACTTGGTGATTTAGATCTCCCGAGCCCATGCGCCGCAGCGCATCTTTTGTGGTGCGCACCAACCGTTCCACTTGGCCATTCGTGGCCGGGTGAAACGGCGCGGATGTGACATGCCGAATTGCATTCGCCTCCATGAATGCTGCGAACTCAGCGGATGTGAAACAACTGGCGTTATCGCTGACCAAAGTGTCGGGTAAACCGAACGTGGAAAAGACCCTCCTTAGCTGGCGAATGGTAGTGGCGGAGGATGTGCTCTTTACCGGAATGACCTCCAGCCACTTTGAGTATGCATCCACCACCAGGAGAAACATGGTTCCCCGGAATGGGCCAGCAAAATCTACGTGCACCCTGGACCACGGTCCCCTTGCTGCGTCCCATTCCCTATGCGGTAGGCGGGCCACCTCCGGTCGAGAGCATTGACATGCCTCACAAGTGCCAACCATCTGCTCTATGTCGGCGTCCAGCTGGGGCCACCAGAAGTAACTCCGGGCCAACGCCTTGGAACGGACGATTCCCGGGTGGCTGACGTGCAACAGCTTTAGCACCTTCAGCCGCAGGGACGTAGGAACCACCACCCGTTGGCCCCACAAAAGGCACCCCCTCTCTAAAGACAACTCCACTCGCTTTCGGAAGAATGGGTCGAACTCCATGCCTGGGGATGACGCCGGCCACCCCTTCTGCACCCACGAGCATACCTTGTCTAGTGTTCTA
This sequence comes from Bradypodion pumilum, assembly GCA_035047305.1. Classification (NCBI taxonomy): domain Eukaryota; kingdom Metazoa; phylum Chordata; class Lepidosauria; order Squamata; family Chamaeleonidae; genus Bradypodion; species Bradypodion pumilum. The sequence goes on along the minus strand of JAWDJD010000001.1, from coordinate 171,352,477 downwards.
TCCTTTCCGGTCGCCCTGGCAATGTCGGCCGGTACTATCGGGGGTGACTCCAAGACCTCTATTAGCAATACCTGGCGGTCTCTTCTTACCCCTGCCTTCTGGTCGTCCGACAATGGTAACGGCGACCGTGAGAGCGCGTCTGCATGGCTGATTTCCTTCCCTGGCCGGTATTCTAACTCATGTTGATATGCGTTAAGAAAAATAGCCCACCGCAGCATCCTCGGGGACAGGATCTGTGGCGTGGGCTTATTTGCAGTGAAGATTCCTAACAGGGGCTTATGATCAGTAACGATCTTGAACGGCCGACCATACAGAAAATCGTGAAATTTCTTGGTTCCCGCTACTATCGCTAGTGCCTCCCTATCGGTCTGTGCGTAATTCCGCTCTGCTTGGGACAGGGACCTTGAATAAAACGCTATCGGGGCCTCCCTTCCGTCGTCTAACACGTGGCAAAGCACCGCCCCCACCCCCACCGGGGATGCATCGCAGACCAAAACTATGGGTCGTTTGGGGTCGAAATGAGTCAGGATTGCCTCGGATGTGAGGAGTTGCTTTAACTCTGTGAACGCTCTTTCTTGCTCGTCACCCCACAGCCATTTTTCCTCTTTTTTAAGTAACCGATGGAGCGGCTCGGCAACAGACGCCTTCCGTGGAAGGAAGGTATGGTAGAAATTGAGAAGCCCCAGAAATGACTGAAGCTCGGTTTTGGAAGTGGGGCGAGGGGCTTTCTTAATGGCGGCTACCTTAGATTTGGACGGCCTAATTCCCTCGGGCGTGACACGGAACCCTAAAAACTCAACCTCTGTTTCGAAAAATACACATTTGTCTTTCCTCAGTCGCAGCCCCGCTTTCTCGAACACGGCCAGGACCTTATCCAATCTGTGGGCCAGCTCGGCCTTACTCCCCCCGTTATCAACACGTCATCAAAATATGGCAACACCCCCTCCAACCCCTTCAGGAGGCGTTCCACTAGCGATTGAAAAATGCCAGGTGCCGAGTTCACGCCGAACTGTAACCTCGACACCTGGAACGCCCCCTTATGTGTGACTATTGTTTGTGCCGCCGCTGTGGCGGGGGTTACCGGGAGTTGCTGGTAGGCCTGTGCTAAATCGAGTTTAGCGAAACACTTTCCCCCATTCAGCCTGGCCAGAAGGTGGCTGACCACTGGCACCGGGTATGCGTTAGGGCGGATTGCCTTATTAATGGTACACTTATAATCAGCGCAAATGCGCACCTCCCCGTTAGCCTTCAGTGCTGTTACAATTGGAGTCTCCCACTCCGCGGAATCCACAGGAACGAGAATTCCTTGACCCACCAGTTTGTCCAGTTCCGCCTCTATTTTGTCCTTAAGCGCGAACGGTACCCTGCGCGGTTTAAGTCTTATCGGGCGGACCTCCGGGTCTAAGTCGAAGGCTACAGGGGGTCCCTTGAACTTTCCCAGTCCACTTTTAAAAACGGCGGGGTGTGCGTCACACACTGCTTGTATTGGGTCCTCGCCTACGGCATGCACCCCCCCTATGAACAGGCCTAAGGGCTGAAACCACTGTGTTCTGAGGAGGCTACAACTCCCCCCTTTTAGCACCACTAGGGGAAGTTCCGCAGAATGTCTCTTAAAGCGAACCCGGAACGTTCCGACCCCCAACACTGGAATGCTGTTCCCCTGAACGTCCCGTAGTGTGGCCCTCAACGCTTTAAGTTTGGGCCGCACGTGGGGGTCGATTTTCAAGAACTCTCTCTGGGGGATTATAGAATAGGAGGACCCCGAGTCAACTTCCATCCTAATAGGGGTCCCTTGTACTAGTACCTCAACAAAGTAATGGGGCTGTCCCGCAGACACGTTGAACACAGGAGCGTCGCCCTCGCTGTCGTCCGAGATGCGGCCCACGCCGTCCTGCTTCCTCGTGGCCCGGGCGCCATCTTTGGACCTCGCTGGACGGTCCGGTCTGGCTGAACGGTCTTGCGACTGTCTCAGGCCCTCTTTCCATTTCCTGCACGCCTTGGCGATGTGCCCCCGACGTCCACAGTTGAAACACTCGGCTTTCCTGAATGGGCACTTCACGCGCTCATGGGCCGCTCCGCAACCATCGCAGCGGCGCCCGCCTCTCCGGACCTTCTGGACCTCCTCGCCATCGCTGCTTTCTGAAGACGATTTCGAGGTCGGTCGGGTTGCATGCACCGACTGACCGGACTTCCCGTGCGACGAGTTTTCCGCTTTGCCGGCCCTCGGACGCCACTCACGCCACTTGTGCATCTCGTCTACTCCAGCATTCGTGGATTCCGCGGCTTCCGCGGCCTCTACAACCTCTTCCAGTGTGGGTGGTGGCTCCTTGTTCATCAAGCTGCGCTGTACTTCCTTGTCCTTCAGGCCACACAGCACTCCGTCCCTGAGGGCCATCTCTAGGATGTGGTCCCATTTGCAGGGGGCGGCGGCTACCCTCATAGCCGTTACGAAGGCTTCCACCGACTCGTCCGGCGCTTGAACTCGCCTCCAAAACGCACTCCGAGCGGGAAACATTGCCTTCGAGGGTCGGAAACGCTCACGCAGCATTTTCATGATGTCACCGGCTTTGAAATCGCTCATCTTCTTCGGTGCAAGGATGCCCACCAGCGTCCGCTTGGTTTCCATCCCAAGCATGCGGGTGAGGATGGCCCTCTTCCTTTCCTCGTCGTCTTCTTTGACTTTGAGCTCCACCAGTGCCGCCTGGAAGTCCATCTCAAAGAGCTCCCAGTCTTGCGGTTTGGTGATGTTGAACCCGCTCTGTGTCCTGGCTCCGTGGGGATCCATCATCCCATCCTCGTCGCCAATTTAGAGTATGAGAGTCAAGACACAAGGCACAGCCAAAGGCTGGGTTAACTCAGGTTTATTGCATGGTGGACAGAGGGAACATGAGGTAATGGCGGACGAACAGCTCTATATATATGGTAGTAACGTATTTGAATGTGGCTCCACGGTAGCCCGTTGGCTACTGGTCCGCGTGACGTCATGGCTGGTCACGCCCTTCTTGTCCAGGTGTAGGTAGCGGCGGGAAGCTTCCCGCGCTGCGGTCTTTGATGGGTTTGAACCAAGAGAGCTTGGACGCTCGCTACTGCCAGCTGGTGGTCATTAGCTCGCGTCCTATTACAGGGTTTATGTGATACAGCTGAAGGTTACATTGTTACTCATCGGCAAGGTTACATTGATTCAGATACATTGATATCACATGTAGAAGGTTACACTATTAGGACACAACACCAAGGAAGAATTAAAGTTTTTCTCTCACTGTGTTTGCACCTTACCACAGCACCTAAGATGGAGTCACACACCTTCTCTCCTTCCATGTGTGTCCAATGGCATTCTCCCGGTAGGATGGTGTTCTACCCATCCTACAAAACAGTTGACATGAACTTCAGAATGAAGGACATGTGACATTACAGAGAAAATGGCTGATTTTGCTTGCCCGCCTGAGACTCAACATCAACAATTATATAATTAAATTAACAAAGAGGAATGGTTGTGACTTCTTACAGTAAGTAACTTTTTAAAGATATGAGTCAGAAATCCACAGGAACCAAAGAAGGGTCATTAGACTCATTCTTGGACCAAAAAAACCGCTTGCAAAAGAGAGGTCTGGCAGGTAATGTTGATTCATAGGGGGAATGTCAGTGAAAGGGGCCTCAAGGCAACTTGGATCCAATGTATGAGATGTCCCCGTCTTTTTCTTCCCTATCAGAGCACTGCAAGGAAGAGATAGCTGAACAATTAAAACAACTCTGGCAAGAATTTATGCTGCTATTAATCCTTTTCAATCAGCTGTTAAACATCTATTAGAGAAATTATCAGGGGTTACAAATACTGCTAATCAAGCCTTTGAATTGGGGATTGGACAACAACAATATATACAAACTCTTGCAAGGCTGCATAGCACATCTGCAGGCCCAAATTGGGCTTCTGGAAAACAAAGAGAGATACCCCAAATTGTGAATGCGACGAGTCCATTCTTCAAAATCTGGAAGAGAGGAGTCAGCTTCATGGGAATGAATGGTTGGGATCATTCTTTAAAATATTGACTGCACAGCAGTCTTGTTAGAGCAGGAGATATTTCCATGTGAATGGTCAGGTTTGATTAGATAGCTCTAATCAAGCCCGACCATTGCAAAATGGCCCAAACTAGCTTGCTCCCTGCAGCTCATAGAGTTGTTCCCTGATGTGATAACTTTAACTCTCCAACTGTTCACTGAATTGTGTCCTGAACTGCTTATTTCAAAGGAGGATTATATTTCAGTGTAGAGAACTTCCCTTGGTAAGGGAAATCAGAAAGTATGGTGACACTGTTGTCAGATTTGTAAGGGACCACTGGAAAGAAGCCATCTTAACCATTCTTAAAGATCAGAATTCATTTGTGTTTAGAATGCAAACATAAAGCTTTATCAAGATGATTGTGCCCTGTGTCACAAGATATGCCAACTATTCACCAGCATCTTATGTGAAAAAGGAATTGCATATAGATGGGGACACCCCACAAAACTTTTTATTAACCTTGACGGAAAAAGAATCACTCTCAATTAACCCTCTGTGGCATGAGGTTACCTGCTGACCTTGCATATAACCGCTCCTGGAGAAATATTGGCCTTGCCTGGAAAGGAATCTTCTGGATCGCTGCTGCTACTGCCTGTACAACAAGAAAGAATGGGGTATCAGAATCCAGGGCATGGGCGGCTGGAAAGCAACACAAATGCCAGGACCTAGGACAACCAGGCAACAAGTCAAATAGTGATTGTAACCAGTGCTTGGCTCCAAAAAAAATTGTGGTGGCCGTGGCCAGGGGGGAAGCCCTGTGTTGCACCCAAATTAGGACTACTTTATTTCAAAACTTGGATGGGCGGGGCCAACCAGAATTTCTGCTACCAGTTCTGGTGAACTGGCGTGAACCTGCTGATGCCCACCACTGACTGTAACTCAATCCAGAGTACAAGTACAAGTGAAGCCAAAAATGCAGGATTAGTCCAGACAACAAAAGTGCAATCCAAACAAGCCAGAAATCAGGTGACCAGGAGAACAGACATGGCAGAGAACCCTCAGGGACTGGAGCAGGACTTGGACTGAATTCCAGGAACAAGGATCCAGGCAGGGCACAACAAAAGTCCACAGGAACAGGGTAGGGTGTCTTTAGCAGCAGGAACCAGGCAGAGATCGTCAACAGCAGAAACCAGGAACAAGGCAAGCAGGGCCATAGCCAGGATTCTAGATTTTTAGGGGGGTGAAAAAAAATTCGGGAGGGGTGAAAAAATTTCAGGAGGGACAACAATGTCACACTCACATATAGCCAATGTCAGAAAAACTGCTTGAAGCAAACAAAATATTAATAGTCTCTTTAATTCAAGAAATTCTCAAAAAATTATTCAAAACTGTTCATATCTTCTCATAAGATCATGTTTTCATCACAGACAAAGTATAAATCTTCAAATCATCAATGTAAATATTCTCCAATATACACTTACCTGGAATTTAGATTGTTTCACCCATGTCATCTTAGAAGGAATATACCCTATAGCCTCCTAGCCAGGGCCGAAAGAAATTCCACATTGAAGAAAGATTTTGATATGACTGCAGCAGAGATACAGAATAAATTAGTCTCCAGGGGCTATCCCATTGATGTTATGCTATTGCCACCTGATTTGTTGCCCTTGCCATGAATGCTATATTTAGACATCCAGGATTTGTACAGCTTGAAAGACAGGTTCATCCAATCTCCTTGCTCATCGTTCTCTTCATGAATATAGTGGTAGTCTAAGGAGGATGCATGGAACCATCTCACACACTTGGAAACTGGGGTTTTTCTAGAGTTCCAGATCATGTGGAGAGTTCCCTTTTATTTAGATTATTGCTCTCCAGTTAAACAACAATGATGTAGGAGTCCTCAACCTTTTTAAGCTGGAGGCCAGGTCATGTTCCCTCAGACAGCTTCATGGGCTGCACAACTATTTTGCCCTTCCTCCACCACATGGCACTTCTGGGTGTGGTGGGGCAGTGAGGGTCCACATGAAATGGCACTGTGGGCCGCATCTGGCCCATGGGCCGCAGGTTGAGAATCCCTAATGTAGAAGGTGGAGTAGTCCTATTACTTTTCCTCACATGTTTATGTAATCCCTATCCTGGATGCCTCAAGAGGGGCAAAAACACTATTTGAAATTTGACAGAGGTGATTTGAACACTTATTTGTGTCATTTAATGCAAACCTGGACAAAAATTATGATTAGCACTGAAGGTCTGTCTCGACCCTATAAGAGGTATAGCATTGTGGGCATAAGACACTGAGGGTTGGCATTTTCTATGGCACCTCTAGGATACTCAGTGTTGTGCAGTGGATAGACTGATGGAGTAGGAGACCTGGGTTCAAATCCCTGCTCAGTCATGGAAACTCATTGGGAGACTGGAATTATTAAAATCACTCCTTAAATATCTTACCCTGAAAGCCTCTCTTAGTCAGTTCTGGTTTGTGGGCACATAAGATAGCATGTCACCCCACCAAACAAGAGAAATTCATCATTTTCTTTCTCTGCTTGCATACAGGCAAGCTCCTAAGACTTTTTCTTACTCCAGCAGACATTTAATTTCTGCTGACTGCTATACTGTATGAAAAACTGGCATGGTGTTCTATTTTTATGGTTTTAATTTTAAGTTTGAAATTAATATCGCATAAAAGTGGGCTCTAAATATAGTGAGATAAACAAAATTAAAACAAGCTAGAGAATGCATGTGTAAACCATATCTACTACTAGCATTTTTTGCCCGGCCTTGCCAGGAAGGTATATTTTGTGTGTTGGTGGTTGGGGGTGGGTTGTTTTTTGGGGTGTGCGCGTGCGCACACATAGAGAGGGGGGAGCTCCGCATTCGGCCCTTGTCTGTTGGAGAAAACAAGCCCTTTCTCCAACAGGCAAAGGCCGAATATGGAATGGGCTCGTTTTCCTCCGGCAGGCGAAGGCAGAGAACGGAGTGCCGTTTTCTGCCTTTGCTTCCCAGGAAAGTGGCTCGATTCCCTCTGTTGGCAGGGTTCAAAGGCACCAGTGCCTTCTGCCCCCGCCTCCCGTGGAAGGGGCTCGCTTCCCTCCAGGAGGCGAAAGCTAAGAATGGAACACCGTTCTCTGCCTTTGCTTCCCGGGGAAGTGGCTTGCTTCCCTCAGTTGGCGGGGGCTGAAGGCACCAGTGTGCATCGTATAGCAATTTTTTGTACAACAATGAGCCCCATGGAACAGATTAAAATCATTGTATGAGGTACCATTGTATTAGCATAACTATTTGGGAGCAACAATTTTTAATCTGCTACATGGGACCCATTTTATCATAGTACATGTGCCAGTTCAATCTCAAAATCAAATCATATTCTGAATATGTAGGAATTTTAATTTGCTGTTTTGGCAGTCTATATGTATTATAGTGTTTTATAACATGCTTAATATGTCTCTGCTACTGTACTGTATTGTGTGGGGATTGAACATTGTATTTCTGGGACCTTTTGTTGCTTTTATTGTCATATTGATTGTATTGATTATCTTGTAACTATTGTATTGCTATTGCTGCTTGTTAGATTTTGTATTTTGTATCACGTATATTATTGCTGTGAACCACCTTGAGTTGCCCGCTGGGTAAGAAAGGCGGTATAGAAATTAAACTTCAATCAATCAATCAATCAATCAATAAATAAGCGCTCCTGAAGAGGAACTCTCTTAAATAATCTCTCTCTGAATACTGATGGTAACATGTTAAAATGCAAAAGAGTGTATGATCTCCTATAAGCATATAACAAGATTAAAACCAAGATTCAGAATTATTTCAATATATTTTTAAAATGTATTTTTTTAAATATGTCAATTCATAAACAAAGCATTCCCTTAGACTTTTACTGTTTAAAAGCCTGCTTGAAGAGGTAGATCTTAGCCTGATTATATAAGGGCAAACTGGCAGTGTATTGCAAAATCTAGGCGCAACCTTTGAGATTCACTGTCACCCTTTGCAGGCACACCCCCCAAAGAAAGACTCAGACACCGGTATATGGATAAAGGCATTGGGCCACTTTTATTGAATAATGCCCTAGTCCGAATTATAACTTTCAATTGGTGTATTCATCCAATTGTAATTGTGAAGGCAAGCAGGCCGCAGTAACACTGGTAAGGTTCCTCCCAAAATTGCCAATGGCAATTGGCTACAATGTATCCATTTGTATCAATTTGTTTGTTGATACAAACAAATTGTTGACCGGAGGCAATAAACTATCTACTGACCCCACCCTATGACGTGTATCCGTCAAATCACGGGGTGATGCATGCTGAAAAGCTCCTGCCATCACCCCTTGCCTGGTTCGTCGTTGACCGGTCAAAGCTATTACACCTGTACCTGTCTAAGTGTTGGCCAGTCAATTGCGAATCTGCCGGATACCTCTGTGTCATAAATCTTTACCTTACCAGTGCTACCCGCCACACGGGGAGGCGTCCATGATGACTCACCGCCCCCCCCCAAGACCGTCAGCTCGGTCGCCAGGCCTGCTTGCACCACACCCAGAATGAGGTACATACCTCCAGCCAACAGGTGGACCCCTTCTCCTGCCTACCGGCAAAATTTTTGTAAGCCTATCCTCAGGTGTCCAATGGCTGTCTCCCAGCCATGCTCAGCAAGGGACTGAGCAACAGCCCTGTCCACTGACTGCCGGAACAGTCCGAACCACGGAGATCCACATCTCCCCTAAATTGGTGTCTCGGCACGATGTTAGACCATAGCGACCGTCTGTAAGCCATACGTGATATAAAACGCCAGGTCACAGCCCCTCGACAGTTTAGTAACAGCAGTGATCCGTATAAGATCGTTGCCGCCGAGGTGCCTATTAAGAACATCGGCCGGTCCAGCATCCCCGACGGACATCAGGAATGGCAACAGTTCCCGCCCCCTTGTGCCGCGCATACCATACCATCGCATACGTGCGGATGCACACAGCCCAAGTCGGGGTCCACTCTCTGTCGCCGCAGCATATACTGCTGCCCAGTGTACATAGCTGCGGCCCACCAGCCCCACTGCCACCGGTGTGTAGAGACACACAGGATCTGTAAAACAGGAGAAGAGGTTAAGGACATAACTAGGTACTCATACAGTGAGGGCACGTACATATAAGAAATTGCGCGTACACGCATGTCCGCCTCCGAGTACTCCAAACGTAGCCGTGATCAACGCGACACCTATCCTAAATAAATGGGTGCCAAAACGGGGCCCCACACCACGAAGCGCGACACCGGTCACCCTCAGTAACATTACTTCGGCAAGGGTAGACCTATCCTGGTGGCAGAAAAACAGGCTGGGGCGCGCAGCAGGCACTGTCGAAAATTCATGTAGGGCACCAACCAGACAGATGTCTCCAATAAAACTTCGTAGCAGTCTGACTCCACTGCCTATGCCGTGCTGAACAACCTGTGAGGACCGTATCCCCACTTGAGCCCACTCATGTGTGACAGAGACATCGTCGAGTTCCAGTGCCCTACGAGACACATCCGCCTTACACAGATGGTACCAACTCTGGCACCCACTCACTGATGCGGAGCGCTCCAAAAAGGCTACCGTGGTAGCTGCGTGACCAAGAGCCACTTCACACCTATCCGAACATAAGTAATGGCAGCCTCGTGCAAGGTGGGTCAGAAACTCTGGGAACTGGGGTGACGCATGTCCAGGCGGCGGACACGTTCCCGTGTCCACCCCTCCAAAACACGACGCATGAACGCATAGTGATACGCCTTACGCGTGCGAGGTGCCAATGACATGCCCGGTTCACCTCTCCTCGCCAGACGTCCAAATATCGGCCGGGAGTGGCGAGTGGAATTCATCTGCTTCCGGAGTAAGGCATGGAACCGGGGGATCTGCAGGCAGGATAAAGCAGCAGCAATGTCGTTATTAATACCTGGAACATGTCTGGCCCAGAACAGCACATTTAGGCATAGGCTTCTCAAAAAGAATAGACAAACTAATGTCATGACCCTGGGGGATTTGCATGTCTGGGTGTTGACAATGTGCACCACTGCCGCATTATCACACCGAAAATGGACCACTGAGTAGGCCCACTCATCGCCCCATAGCATCAGTGCTCCCCAAAATGGGAAGAAACTCAAGAAAGGTAAGATCGCGGAGGCGATCCGTGCCAAGCCATGGGTGCTGCCATTGGCCGTAAGTCCACCTACCCTCAGAGTAAACCTCCATAAGTCAGGGAGCCGGAGGCATCTGACCGTACCTGAAATCTAGGGCAGACCATCAGGTCTGATCTCCAGGAAGAGACCCCGTTAAAACCCAGGAGTAATTTGAGCCAGACCGGAAGGTCACCCGTATACCCCTGATCAGCCGGACCCTGTGTTGATGTTTTAACAGGCCAGCCATGGCGTCACACAGGCACCTGGCCAATGCTCTACCGGGTGGAACCACCCTGCAGGCAAAATTAAGGTGGCCATGAAGTAATGGCAGGTCACAAGGGAACACTTTATGTTTGGCAATCAATGCCAAAATCGCCGCGGAGATCCGAGCCACCTTATTCATGGGTAACCCGGATGCCCGTGCGACAGAGTCGATTTAGAAATGTGAGCTTAGTAGCTGGGCCCTCGGTCTTTTCAGGCGCCAAGGGGACACCCAGTTCCCACCTGAGTGTCTGAAATGTAGTGAGGAGACGCGTGCAAGTGTCCGAGCCCCATTCACCCCCAAACCAAAAGTCGTTGAGGTAATGGGCTAGAGACCGAGACCCCGACCTGCGAGCAAAGGACCACTGAATGAAAGTCCTGAATCGTTCGAATGCTGAACATGAATTAACTCAGTCAGAAGGGGTTGGCCTTATCTAAGTAAAATTCACCTTGGAACCTAAAAACCCAATAGCTCTAAATCCATTGGGTGCACTGGCAGTAATCTGAAAGCCGAGTGCATATCACACTGTGCCAGGAAAGCACCGGGACTGCATGAGCGAGCCACCCATAGGGGCTGAACCAACTACGAGTACCTGACTGAACAAGGTCATCAGGAATGGCATCCCTAACCGGATAACCCACAGGGTGAGCTAAATGGAGGATTAAATGACATTCACCCTGGTTCTACCTCGGTACTAGCCTCATAGGGGAGACGTTCAACTTAGGAAAGGTGGTTCCAAGAAGGGACCCGCTACTCTCATAGCCCCAACTCCCGTAGCTGTGCACAGTGGAGCAACCTCTTCGTTACCTTTCAAGGTAACCAGATTAGTAGCATCCTGGGACCCCTAACACCCCCGAATGGAATACAAAAGCCCCATTGAAAACCCTCCAGCAGGTACCCCGCATCATCCCTTCTTGGATGAGCTGAGTGCCATCGCTCCAGCCTGAGTACACTAATTGGGGAGGGGGGGCTTTGACAAGGCTAGTTCTTTCAGACGGAGTTCTGATCGCCCCCTGTGCACCCCTACCTCTGCCCCGTAACCCACCAACCCGCGGGCACGCGGAGGCGGCGTAAGGGCCAGCGCAAAAGGGGACACCAAGTCGGTAACGACACTGGCGCTTAGTACACACGTCACCAGCTGAGCAGGTCGAACACAGCAGGTGGGCTGGAACCCCCTGCCCGACCAGTTAGCGTGGAGCCTGTGTCTGAGCAGCCCGCTGCACAGCATGACCACCATGGTACCTATCACCAGGCGCCAGTCATGTGGGAGTCATGTACACGAGCACAATTGCTGACAGGGCTCATCCCACCTCCTCTCAGGGTGTAGGGCCACCCTCATCCAACTACGATGGGCCCATCAAATCAACCATCGCCCTGTAATATTAGCAATGGATGGAACCATCGGGATGGCCCAATCAGGCCGGGCCCTGCGGCATACCACCATATATATAAGGTATGCCGACAACCAGTTGGCCCCAGGTGCGCGGTGGCTTACGACGATGGGACAGCTCTTTGTCTCTGTCGTCCTGTCCCTCTCTCTCCTCCTCAGTTGGCTCACAGTTTAATAGGGAGAATATCCACATATCCCCCTCCAGACCTTACCCCTCGTGACCTGTGGCAAATGATCACCCAGGGGCAAGGAATAACCAGCCGTCGGCAAAGCCATCGGCGGCACGTTCTGTATCAAGGGCATACGTAGCAGGACCCGGACAGCCCCTGCGATGCTCGGCACTGCCCCGGGGGCAGACACCCCCGCCCTTAACGAGGGACCATTTAGCACCATGGGATACTGGGATAAGATGGTAACTGATGCCCGCTCGCATCAACTTTGACGAGGCCAGGGCCACTAAACCCCACCACCGTAAGTGGGCTGTGGTGTTGGTGCACTTAAATTGAACCTGATACTCACTAGGTGCACCCCCATGAGCCGCCCCCACCGGGGGTTCCGGCCTGCGGCGGGCGGCGGAGCTCGCGACCGGAATCGAGCTCTGGGATCACCCCCAACTGCTTCCAGCCTGGACATCAGGTAAAACGGGGAGCTGCGAGACACCAGCTGAGCCGGCCGGACCGTCTCACGCAGCTCGACCCGGTTGGCCGCCCGCTGAAGCATAGTGGCCGGCAAGGTAGCCGGGTCGATGTTGGGGCCCCTGTTGAAAAAAGAGAAGCGCCCCCCGCTCCGGAGGGGGCTAGCATAAGGGGGGCTGGGTGGGCTGGACGGCCGACTAGGCAGTTGGAAAGGTAACCCAAATTGGCGAGCCAGGGCCAGAATAGGGCCATGCCCAAAACTCCGGCCCATGAGGGGCCGGAGGGGAAACGGGTTGTATGACCACCAGGCCCTCCCCCGCTGCCCTGACCCATGGCTGGTAACAGCGGGCCAGGGATTGAAGGCCCTGAGGGGCCGGCCTGTAGCTGGCCAGCCACGGAGCTGAAGCCCGGCTGCCAAGTGAACTGCGGGCCGAGGGCCGGAGCCCCTGAGGGGCTGGCTGGAGGCTGGCCATCCAAGGGCCAAGTACCAGCCTGAATCACCCCACCGGTATCGGTGGGCAAGGCTGTGATAGTGCCCTGCCGCGGGTGCGCAGCCCTGGTCCTCCGACCTGAAGGCTGCCCCCCGTCCTACGCAGGGCCCGCAAAAGTCCTCCCCTTGGGCCGCGGTTTCGTCGCCGGGGCCTTCCGTTTGGGAGGCATATCTTCCCAGAAAGAGCAGGATCCCTCTCCAGGGATCAAAATCTTAGGAAAGCACCGGGGGGCCAAAAAAAAAACACAGAGCAAAGCAAGCTAAGGCTCTGTTAATTCTCCCTTCCCCGCCGGGAGGGATCAAGGGCTAAAGAGCCGCAGAGTACAGACAAACAGCGACGGAGAAAACTTCTCCTCTCCGTCGCACTTTTTAAAATGGCAGCTCGTCTGCCTCGTGGCCACCCCTTTTATAGAGGGGTGGCCATGCCCCCTAACTCACCCGGATGTCTGAGTCCGGGTGGGGGGGGCGCAAAGAGCGCGGTGGCCATTTTGGCGCCGCGCTTTCATTCTTCATTCATAACAGATTACTGCACAATTTAAAATTACAGATGCATATGAAATATAAGTAAAACTTAAAAGAAAATTAAGATGTTAAAATAGACTATTTTTAACCAGAAGCAGACTACCTCAATAGTGTTATCTCCACCATTTACTAGATTTTCTTTTGCATACGGAGTAGAGCATTAATTGAATGTACATACATGCTGCATTGATTGATTTTCTCTACATTCACAGAAAATATATCCTGTATCCAAGTTGCACCTTTTTACTTGATTATTCTTTGATCTTCCTGCTTCACTTCAAAGTATATTAAGTGACTGTCAGATGATCCAGCCAGAATCATGTCCTGGTGAGAAACATTTTCAATATTCATCCACACAGCAAGATATGTTGTTTTTGCTCTCTGTAGGTTAGGTTTCTAGGGACTGCAGTGGCTCAAGTAGGTAAGACGCTGACTGGGAAGTGGAAGGTCAGCAGTTCGAATCCCGAGTACTGCAGGACGGAATGAGCTCCCGTCTTCGTCCCAGCTCCTGCCAACCTAGCAGTTCGAAAGCAAGAAATTGCAAGTAGATAAATAGGGACCACTTCGGTGGGAAGGTAATAGCGTTCCATGCTCTCTGGTGTCTAGTCATGCCTGCCACATGACCACGGAAACGTCTGCAGAAGCAGACAGCGCTGGGCTCTTCGGCTTGGAAACAGAGATGAGCACTGCACCCTAGAGTCGGATACAACTAGCTTTCGAGCAAGGGAAACCTTTACCTTTACCTAGGTTAGGTTTCAAGCTGCCAGTAATAATCCTGTATTATTCATTAAGAGCTACATCCATTTATTTGACATGTGCTAGTTTGTATCATACATTGCTAGTATATTTTGCTATGAAGCAGCCCAGGATCAAAGCTCTTGTTCTTATTGTTTATGGATGTACACTCCAGTCTGAACAAGACTGTTTTCTTATATATTATTTCTGGGTGCTACTTTCTGTTTGGTGTTTAGACAATTTTTGTAAGTCAGAATTTGAGCTAGAGCAAGACCCAAATATTTTGGAGTAGGACAATGCTCCAAAGTCTTGTTTTCCCAGTTAACTTCAAGCTTGCTCTCTGCTTCTCTGTTGCATAATGGAAGACACAGACCTGTGTTTTTAAAGTGTTTAGTTCCAGGTAGTTATTTTTCTAATTATAAGGAAAGATCTAATGGAGAGGGAATCTGGTACAGTACTCTATGAACTCTAAGGTTTCCCCTTGGTTTTGAGGCAAGATCATCTGCCACCCACATTCATAACTTCAATTACAGCATAATTCTACAGGTGCCTACTCAAAGTAAGTACTACGGAGTTTTAAAGTGCTTCTTCCCAAGTAAGTGGGTATCAGATTTCAGCCTGAGTGCACTACTATATATTTTATATTGTTGCTGAAATAGACACAACACAAAACAACATCTTAGGCTCAAGTCATGGACATTTTTATGCCATCGTTCTATTACAGCGTTCAAAAACCCCACTGCTTTTTAAAGAATCTTATATATGCTTTTACCCATGTTTATACTTACTTTGGATGCCTATAGCCAGTTAGAAAGGTAGGCCATAAACATTTTAAAGAAACAAAGAGCTAATTGGCTAGGTTCCTTTACACAGGTTTCATTGCTACTGAATTGTGAGAGATTCAGTTAGGTGAAACAACAGCCTGAATGTTAAGGGAAGAAATACAACTACTCAGTCATGGTGATTTACCAAGGGAACAGGATTGTTGTGTGTCTGTTCTGTAATTTGTATAATGATTCCCCAATTCCATGTGCCAATTTTTGATTGACAAAGGTTAAAAATTACTTGTTGAAACGATGATGCAAATTAAAATTCCTACATATTCAGAATATGATTTGATTTTGAGATTGAACTGGCACATGTACTATGATAAAATGGGTCCCATGTAGCAGATTAAAATTGTTGCTCCCAAATAGTTATGCTAATACAATGGTACCTCATACAATGATTTTAATCTGTTCCATGGGACTCATTGTTGTACAAAAAAATTGCTATACGATGCACACAACATATAGCAATTTTCCCTATGGGATGCATCATACAACAATTTTTTTCGCTTAACGGTTTTTCCCATTGAAAAATCATTGTACAATTTTTTACCCTAGGAAAAATTGTTTTGCAGGACGCCATTTTTTCCCCCAAAACCTAATTGTTAAGCGATTTCGTTGCTATCTGGGGCGATTGTTGTATGAGGTTCCACTGTACCTTTCTTTTGCTGACTGTAGGCATAAATGTCTGAGTTTCACAGCAAGAGTGTTTCCCACAGAAGCAAATTACAAAGCATCTCTGTAGTACAGGTAGTTAATATAATCACTCATCAGCCCAGCTTCTCATCTGCAGCCAAGAATATTTGTATTAGCATTGATTAATCTGTGCTGGCAATAGGTGAAATGCAAAACTTCTGCCATGATTACAACAGGTCAAAATACTAAACATATTTTTTCTTTATAGACCACAGTATGTCTAACATTTAAAAAGAGAGAGACCCCTTTAATGTTGGGAAACATAACAATCTTGCCTGCTTTCTGACAATGGATATGAGTAGGAGAGGGCTTTCACAAGCTAAGGTATCTGGCTTCTGCTACTAACTAATTGACAGAAGACTTTTTCCTGCCTCTGGCTCTTGAGGCATGCTCAAAAACTTCCATCTCTCCTCTTCCTGTCTGCATCTCCCATTACTCTTTGTTAGTTGCTTGCCAGCATGAATCCAGAGAAGCAAAGCAGCATGAATTCTCTCTTTCTATCTTCAACCTAATCGCTACATGAAAACATGTCTGCTTTACACAAAGACTTGTTTTTCTTGTTTTAACCTTGTAATTGTAACTGAACAACAGAACTGCAATTAAAATGCATTTTTTCTACTTAAACTGCTTTTAGATTTATTTATTTTCTATATTTCAAGTGTGTGCTAGCGAGTGAAGAGGACAATTTTAGAGGAACTTGTGTTGTCGCTCACACTTTTTCCCCTGCTGCTGTTGCTTTTATGCTTTATGCTCTACTAAGAAAGGAATAGCCAGATTCCAAAAATAAGCATTCAGTATTTAATTGTGCAATGCAGCAAATTACCGTCAATTCTAAAACCTCATTATTATTACACTTACCTAGACTTAGATCCTCCCATGCTATGTAGCATATAATGCAGCAAGGGATCTCCAACAGTTTCAGTCTTGGGTAGGTATTTCAGCATCCTCCCATGTCATTTTCAGGGGCTTGAACGTTCTTCACCATGTATTTTGAGACCAACCTCATTGTCATTTGGCATTAGGAAGGGTGGCACTTATTGCCACCTTAGGAATCCTGTTTTTCTCCATAGGAAACATATGGCCTGTCATTTGGAGTCTTCTTCATGCAATAATGTTATGTCATTTGCACAAGCCACTCCTTTGAAGTGATATATTGGTGATATGGTCAAAATATTGAATCTTTAAAATAAAGCAGAGGTACCTCTGCTGGAAGACATCATGTCTCTTGTTGATACTTGCTGATACCTTCCACATCTCACAGACATTGATGGCTATCGGGATCACTATGGAGTTGAAGAAACAGACAAATTCTGCCATTGCTGGCAGGAGGAGGGTTGGGCATCGGGCTAGCACCCCATCCCTGTAAAACCATAACTGCTACAGAAACAGCAACAGGAATGTAACATTATTACATTAAATTGTGAAAATTGAATTGCATGCTCTCTAACCAATTCTGACTTATGGAGACCCTTTCCAGGGTTTTCTAGGTAGAGATTACACAGATATGGTATACCACTCCTTTCTTTTGGGTGTGACCTGGGACCATGCAGCTTGATGAAAATAGACATGGTAGGTATGTATGAGGAGGGGTGATGGGGAAAAAATTCTTTCCAAAGAAAGGTGGTTGAAGAATTTTCTGAATGACCTGAAAACAAAAACTCTTTTTTTCCTATACTTTAAGGGACTCTCAGCACCCCTACTACCTATAACACTCAAAATATATCTAAAAGAGTTCTTACATACATAGCTACTTAAGATTTGTGATCGTTTTGAACCACAATCAGGCACACTTTGTTAACGGCAACCTTGTGTTGCCGGCTATTCTTTCTCGCATTAGGTCACGTGAAAGGAACTGCAAAATGAACTCACCAAAATGTGCCTTCATTTTGGTATTTTCATGTCTGGACTATACATGGAAGAAGAAGAAGCTACTTAAGATACCAGTGCTTTGGCCATCCCTCTTGGAACAGGCACACCTTTTCGAACAGTCTTTGCCTTGAACAAATGGCCAATAATGGAATAGGGAGAAAGGTTAATAGAAACCACACGTTTTGATATTTTAATTCCTTGCTTTCATTTCTTTCAATTACTTTGTGGTTCCCTGTAGTTAGAGATTGGGAATAAAATTATCTGCTGTTCCTCTCAGGAGAGCAACTAGTCTGCATAGCTTTGGGCAATCTGCATGTTCCCAGAGCATGCTCACAAGAAGGGAATGGTAAATAATTTTTTACCTGGAAAGTCAGAATCAACACAATTTTTACTTTGATTCCATTAACATACTTGCAAATAAACAGGCACTATCTTTGCTCTCTACTCCAGTTGTTCTCAATCTCTGACATGCTCCCAGTGTTTTAGACTTCACTTCCCAAAGGCATTATAACTAATGGCCAGGCCTTCTGGGACTTAAAGTCCATAGCATATTGGAGGTGAGGGCAGTATATAGTCTAAAGTGGTCACCTCACCCTAAAATATAGGGGCCATGGTGGCTTAATGGTTAAGATGCTGAGTTTGATAATGGGAAGGTCGGCAGGTCAGCAGTTTGAGACCTGAGTGCTGCACAATGGAATGAGTGCCCATCATCTGTCCCAGATCCTGCCAACTTAGAAGTTTGAAAGCAAGAAATTGCTAGTAAGTGAATAGGTACTGTTTGGTGGGAAAGGTAACAACGTTCTATGCACTCTGGCATCTAGTCATGCCTGCTACATGAAAATGTCTGCAAATGCAGACAGTGCTGCCTTTTTTACTGTAAATAAAGATGAGCACCACTCCCTAGAGTGAGACATGACTAACTTTCAAGCAAGGAGACCTGTTGGATTGGGGCCGCAAAGCGGCTGTTGGGTCCCGGAGGAGACTGGTCAAGCAATGAGACACGAGGCAAGATGGAGCAAAGACCAGTGATTTGTTGAGGGAAAATCATCAGCATATATAAATGTGGGGTTGCGTGTGATAGAATCGTCATCTGACAAGAATCACATCTCATGTTTACACGGGTTAATTGGGAATCTCTCCCGAGGAAGTTGATTAACTAAATCAAACACTGACAGGGGAACTCCATTGTTCCATGCTTATCCTGGGGTAAACATGGCCACTGTTGGTTCTAGGGCTGTAGATAATCTGTAGGTGCGATATTATCTGTTATCTGACTTGTGAGTCAGCCATCCAATTTCCCCTTGCTCGAGCTGTTTGCCAGGTCAGTTGTGGGTGAATTAAACTATGGCTATTAATCCGCTCCCCATTTCTATCCCCTTGGACCCAAGTCTCGAGGGAGCAATCTCCCGAGTAATGGCTCTGTCAGGGACAGTATGCCAATTCCGTGAGCAGAACCCACACTGCCCCTTTATTTGTTTGATTGGACCTGACAGACGGCTCGGCGTAGGAGTGGCATCAGCTGACATGGAGTGATGACATTCCGGGGTTCTCTTCATGGGGGACATCTCGACATCAGTGAGGGAATACATTGCATGAAACAACACACTGCTGTGCCCAGTATTACCACCCCCACAATCACCTTGAGTGTCGTTTGTAACCATCCCCATGGGAACCAGGACCATAACGAATCCCACCACCCCCACATAGCGTCTTCCTTGATATTCTTAACCAAGGTATGGAGGTCTGTGAGCTGACTCTGTACCTTGTGCGAGTTGTCCGTGAGATTAAAGCAACACATGCCGTGGACAGACTCGCAATCCAAATGATGTAGCAACAGGAGGTAATCGATGGCTGCTCGATTATCCAAGATGGTATGGTGAAGCTCTGTCTGCTCTTGATTAAGCAGCACTATCGCCGAGGAGGTGTGGTTAATGGCTTTTGCCAGAGCGCAAGCCAATTGACCAATTCTCCGAGCGTTGCTGACGGCTAGGTCTGGCACGCCAAGCAAGCTGACTGCTAGCGAAACATACTCAGCCTTGCTCAGAATCCTAATATTGCTATCACATGAGCTGTCTAACTGGGTGGCACAAGCGTGCCGTACGTGTGAAGGAACATTCATGCTTGGTGCAACCATGTCTCTAGTGGGAAGCAACAATGTCAAGTGACTGATACAACATGTGGAATCTGATACATTTGCTGGAATGTAGTTCCAAGTATACTGATTGCATGTAAAAAACCATCCTGAAGGCAAGGTAACATGAACATACATTGAGTTAATAGTCTCTGGGTTATCACAAGTCCAGTTGCTGCTGCCGGGGTCGAGGCAACGGCGCTGAGGCCCGTCGACCGCGGAACAGCCAATCACTCAAGCACAAGTAGAGTTCAAGCTGACCGCCACTCGAGGAGTGTAGAGAGTGGCTGCATCAGCCGGCAAAGTTTTGGTGACTTGGGTTCCCCAGTGCGCATACGTTGAAAAGCCAGTCTTGTAAAACGGACCGAATATCCGCTTCACCAACCAGTCACCGTTCCTGAAGCGCGCGTCTGGGGAGTGACACACCGATATGAGGCATGTGCTCAGGATTGAGGCAGGAGCGGTGGTCTGCCTCAGGCAAAAATCGGACTGATTGACGAGGGTCGCCAATCTTTCCCAAATGTTGTAATGCAGCCGGGCAGAGAGATCTCTGCCTGGCATCAGGTTGTTGGCTTCCAGCGAAGCCACCTGAACGCCTCCCCCCGCAAATAGGGAGAGGATCAGGATGATGGTGGCCATCACGGAATTAGCTGTGATCAGGGAAAAAGCTGCAACCAAGATGTTCTCTGGTATCGGCTCCTTGTCCTCGCGCCGAACGATCTGCGCCGCTTCTTGGCATAGGGACTTGGCCATCCCCCAGGTGATCTTCGGCGCTGTCATCTGCTGTTGCCGCCTCCTCCGCTTGGCTCCCCCCGTCAGGGTGAGGTCCTCCATCTCCGAGATCGGGTCCGGAGCGGCCTGGGTCCACGAAATGGGACTCGAAGTGAGGCTTGACACATCGAGCTGGGATCCAGATGACACCTGTAGGAGACATAATTGCAGCATACCCTCTTCCCCAGGTTACGAGTGGCACCGGGCCCTTCCAGGAAGGATCCGGTGGCACTCGGTAACGCGCCATCGGCTGCGGGAGAGCTTCCGAATGGCGGAAGTGCTTCTTCTGCGGAGTGCAATCCGAAAAAACATTAAGGTGATTGTACGTGAACAATACCTTGTTCAGACAATGCTGTGCCTGACCCTGAGATTTGGGGAGGGCAGGTGGTTCCCCCCTTTCTGTTTGTCAATGTAGGACTTAAGTGTCCGATTGACCTGTTCCACAATCGCTTGCCCCTGCGGATTGTACAGAATGCCAAAGGTGTGCTTAATGTCCCAGGTGGCCATGAAGTCGCCAGCTGCCTGGAGCTGTAAGCTGGGGCGTTATCGGTTTTCACGTGCCGTGGTTTGCCCATGGCCGCAAAGCAGGAAAGGAGATGCTGCTCCACATGGGAAGCTGTTTCTCCCTTCTGTGCTGTTGCCCAAATGAACTGTGAAAAAGTGTCAATGCAGACATGCATGTACTGCCATCTGCCAAACTGTGGAACATGTGTGACGTCCATTTGCCACACCTGGTTGGCCTCTGTCCCTCGTGGATTGACCCCCCACGAGGGCCCCCTGCACAATGCTGACAGGAACTGACTATGCCTTGGGCTTGAGAGAGTGGCAGGTTGAACTGCCTTGTGAGCGCTTTGGCATTCTGGTGAAAGAATGCATGGTTTTGAATTGGAGTTGTGAAGACTCCCAAAACTGACTGTTGCTGAATTTCCTTTGCGGCCGCATCCGCTCTGCTATTGCCCGTGGAAATCGGACCAGGCAAGTCCTGGTGACTTCTGATGTGGGCGATATAGAGCGCTTTGGTGCGGTTCCGCAAGTGAAATTGAGCCGTGAGAAACATACTCAGCAAATTTTTGTCTATCGCTGGAGTGATGTATGCTCCCGGTAGACTGTGAAGCAAATTCCTAACATACTGACTGTTAGTTATTATGTTTAGCCGTTCTTTGGCAAAGGTGCGCAAAGCGAGGTTCACCGCTGCCAACTCTGCCCGCTGTGCGGACTTCTGTGGAAGAGTTAGAAGCATGCACCAAGCTTGGTCCTCTTGCCAAGTTAATACACCATAAGTGCGACCCCCATCCGTGAAAACTGTCCTAGCCCCCTGAAGTGGAATCAGTGACATCAATTCACACAAACTGACTGTCTGCGTTTGAAGCGAGACGAGTCTGGGGTCTTTCGGCAAATGGTATGCCAAGCATCCAGTGAATCCCTCCAAGGCAATTGGAAGCGAGTCACCGAGCTGCATCAGTTGCTGATTTTGCTCTTTCGTGAATGGGACCATGATTTTTGCCAAATCGTGCCCTGAGATGTCCCTTGCTCTCAGCCTTTCTCGGTAGATCACCACGGAGACCAGTTCCTGAGGGGGAACGATGTTTCAGGAAGAGGTTGCGGTAAATACACTCATTCCACGATACTCGCCCCTCACTCGGAGTCCACTCCTAGGGCTCCAGTAAACATGGATCCGGCCCGAATGATGTAAAAGTTCAGGATCAGAGCATATGGCCCCTGACTAATCCTGTCTATCCATCTCTGGCTGAGAACTTGGTTGACCTTGTCGAGAGTCAAGCGCACCTCTCGAGGAATTTGTATCCGGTCTGCCAGCTGCTTACCTAGCATCAGCAGCGAGAAGAGCGGCTTTAAAAGATCCATATCCAATCTGAAGTACGGTCTGGCCCAATTAATGTTTCCTAAAACCTGCTGTAATTCTACCAGGGTGACTGAATCCTTTAAATTGATCTGAGGCAAAACTGGTGCTGCGAAAGAACGGAGAAGCCGATGGCCCAAGTATGGAAATGGCTCGGTTCTCTGAACTTTCTCTGGGGCAATGAGTAACCCTTTTTCCCCCAGGGTGGCCTGGAGGTCTTTAAACATTTCGCTGCCAAGTTGCGGCGCTGCGACTAAGATGTCATCCATGAAATTACACACTAAAGCTGTAGGGTGAAGGTTTCGGAACTTTGCCAGTGCATTGTGAACATAAATTTGGCACAGGGTGGGCGAGTTGAGCATCCCCTGTGGCAAATATTTCCACGCGTAACGTTGCGTAGGCTCTCTGTGGTTCACGACTGGCACTGTAAAGGCGAACCTTTCCCCGTCCCTAGGATCTAGGGGAATTGTATAAAAACAAGATCTCCCAACCCTCGGGGATCATATTCGGATTCGGGATGCCGCATTGAAGCGGACCCATTGGCTGGATACATTTATTGATCTCTCTGAGATCGTGAAGGAGTCGCCACTTCCCTGACTTTTTCTTGATGACAAATATGGGTGAATTCCAAGGACTAGTGGACTGCTCTATATGTCCTGCGTCTAGCTGTTCTTTTACCAGATGTTTCAGGGCGACTAATTTCTCCCCTACTACCGGCCATTGCTCTACCCAGACAGGCGTGTTGGTAAGCCATTTAAGTGGCAGAGCCATTACCTGAAGGTAAGAGTGGCACGGTACTTCTGCAGAATGTCTCGCCCCCAAAGGTTGACGTGCACGTCCAGAATGTGCGGCCGTATACCCTGGCCAGGGCCTTGAATTCCATTAAGTGAATTCTCTGACTAGCGGACGGACGTTGCCTCTGAGGACAAGTCCCCATATTACCTGCCAGTCCTTTGAAGTTTCCTTCTCAGGATGAGTCGACGCGTCTGAAGTCCAGGCAATAGGTTTTGCGTGACGAATCTCTGGGGCAGACCTCAGAGCGTGGCTGCTGCCACGGGCCCTCGGTGGCCTCTGCGCTGGTCAGGGGTTCACAGCTGACCCTGAGCAGAACGCGTTTTTCCGTGCTGCAACCGCCGCAGAGCTTGGAGCAAGCTGTAGGATGCCTCTCTGAAATGCCTCGCCGCATAGCTGTCTTCCCGATCGGATGGCTTTCCGACCGGAGCTGCCGCGCTGTCCTCTCGGATGATCGGACACGGTTCTGGCGTAGAACGGGACCGCGAAGATCGCTTACTCACGAGTAGGATCACATCTCGGGGTCACCAGATGTTGGATTGGGGCCGCGAAGCGGCTGTTGGGTCCCAGAGGAGACTGGTCAAGCAATGAGACACGAGGCAAGATGGAGCGAAGACCAGTGATTTATTGAGGGAAAATCATCAGCATATATAGAAATGCGGGGCTGTGTGTGATAGAATCGTCATCTGACAAGAATCACATCTCATGTTTACACGAGTTAATTGGGAACCTCTCCCGGGGAAGTTAATTAACTAAATCAAACACTGAAAGGGGAACTCCATTGTTCCATGCTTATCCTGGGGTAAACATGGCCACTGTTGGTTCTAGGGCTGTAGATAATCCGTAGGTGCGATATTATCTGTTGTCTGGCTTGTGAGTCAGCCATCCAATTTCCCCTTGCTCGAGCTGTTTGCCAGGTCAGTTGTGGGTGAATTAAACTATGGCTATTAATCCGCTCCCCAATTTCTGTCCCCTCGGACCCAAGTCTCGAGGGAGCAATCTCCCGAGTAATGGCTCTGTCAGGGACAGTATGCCAATTCCATGAGCGGAACCCGCAGAGACCTTTATCTTTACCTTTACCATCCTGGAATGATGGGTAGAGGTCCATACCCACTCTGATCTCAAGCCCATCCATGCTGGAGGGCCAGAGAACGGGAACCTTTTCTTTGTAGTTTGTTTGGTATATTAAGGACTCTATTTCTTATGTACCTGGTTCACAAACAAACTTATTTCAGGATAAACTTGTCTCGAACTGGGGTCTAAATATGTAGCATTGTTGTGAAACCCAGTCCTAACTTGCAATCCCAAACAGTTTAGTAAATGTGGACTGATATTAAAAGAAAGTGCTACCAAACTTGTGTACAATGAGGCCCTGAACCTAATCCTACTTATGACCACAGTTTCTCCTCCCAGGTAAGATGAGATAAATACTGTACTTCACGTTGCTAGGTGCCCACTGCATTGTCAGAGGTGTGCTTTGCTTCAGGCTTGGTGTTGTCAGTGTTTTTGAAAAGGGGCTTTGAGAAATCCTGAGCTTGTGGGCTGGGTGTGTGTGAGTCCCTCATGAAACAATGTTATCTCCTGATTCTGCAGTTCTTTGTGATGGGTGCTGTCCTGGGATATGGTTTCAAGGAGATAAGGCTGTCAGAGGCTAGTAGTTGTGAAAGCTGTATATTGTCTTCCCATCAGACACAGCATGGCTGTGCATATCAATAATTTGTCCTGTTTGTGACATTCCTAAGGACATTTGCTTGGTCACTGTGACAACAGGAAACTGAATACAGTACTTGGCTTGGTGAGCCCTTGGCCTGATACATTCTAGCTATGCTTCGCACATGAAGAAGTTGTGACAAACCCAGATTCTGATAGACAAAAGTATCTCTCAAGCAAGAAAAGCAATTTCCAGGGTTCAAGGGAGCACCCACTCTTGTGATCCTTATACCTCTAATTTTTAAATTTTTTGGAGCTAGTACTTTTAAAAAGCCCCTTTGTGACCTCTAGTGGCCATAATTATTTTTAATCTACATTTTGAGTTTTGGACTGTGCTGTTTTAGTGGTTAAAATGCTGAACTTGACGACTGGAACATCAGCATGTCAGCAGGTCGAGACCTGAGTGCTGCATGGTGCAATGAGCTCCTGTTGTCTGTTTCAATTCCTGGAAACCTAACAGTTCAAAAGCAAGAAATTGCAAGCAGATAACTAGGTAATACTTTTTTTAGGAAAGGTAACAGCATTCTGTGCACTCTGGTGTCTAGTCATGTCTGCGACATGACCACAAAAATGCTTGCAGACGCAGACAATGCTGGCTCTTTGGCTTTAAATGGAATTGAGCACCACACCCTAGAGTCGGATAGGATATGACTGGCTCTCAAGCAAGGGCGACTTTTAACTTTTACCTTTACCTTTGAGTGTTAAAGGTGGTAAGGACACGGCAAGCCTCTCAAAGCATTTTTAAAAATTGTTCCTTACACACACACACACACACACACACACACACACACACACACACACACACACACACACACACACACACAAGAACACAAGGGAACTTTCTGAAACTCACCATTAATAAGGAAATTCTTATCCAATTCCTGCTGTAGGAACTGGCAATGTGATAGTTTCCCATAAGGGAATGCACAGAGCTGTGAGATCCATGTGTTGGTTGGAGGTGCAGGTTTCTTAGAGACAGAGATAATAAGACAGAAAGTCTTGAAAGGAATGGTAACCTTGAATAATCGTTGCAGAGCTCATAAGTTGAAAAATGTTGTGTAAATTAATTTGCTATACCTTTCAATATTTTCTTCTTCTCTCCATTCATGTGGTAAACAACTGCTTCCTCTGTCAACCTCCCTTTCTCGTCAACCTCATTAAATTCTTCAGGAGATGTGATATTACATCTTGCAGTGGAACTAATACATATTAAGATATGGTTTTACACTTTCATTAATCACCGACTCTCTCATTATAGAAAATGAGGCATTGCTAATACTACAAGCTAGAAATCCTGGCTTGATACTGAACCAGCTATGACAAAATGTTGAAATTTGTGCAAAACATAATTGCTCTCTGCCCCTCTAAAATCATCAGAAATACTGTAGCATAGACATTGCTTCAACTAGTAGTTTAGATTTGCAGAAGAGATTACAATTGTATCTAATAGGATAAACTGAGTTGGAACCACAGTAACAGGTCCAGTAAATGAGCCTTTGTCCTAGTTAACCAGAATACATTTTTTAAAAGTGTCTTCCTTATATGGCAGTGTACAGAAATAAACACTAATATGCAATGATGCAGGCAAGACAATATGTCTCAGCAGGACCCTCACAAAAAGTGTGGCAGGCACATTTAATATACTATTAAATATAATATTAATATCACATTTAATATCATACTCACATATGCACTTTTATAACCCTCCTCCCAAAAGAACTTTTTCAGCACATAGTCTAAGATTTAGCCCCATAAAAATCATTAATCACAATTGGAGCTGCATAGCCAACTCTCCTTCCAAATGCTATAAACGTAGCTTGTGAGTAATAGCGACCATAACTCTGCAATGTTGTTGGATAGGTTTTCAGTGTTCCATTGGAGCTTCAGCCGTATGATTCCACGCATCACTATGAAAATAATATATGTGAGGTTATCATCTTAGCTTATTCTTATAACCTCCAAAATATATCAAAATAAAATGCAATCACTTCAGGTTTCTTTTCAGTTGCCGGACTTAAAACCAATTATGGCCTGCTTATTTGGACAGGGTTGCTCATAGATCAAAGCAGCTGTGGCAGGGGCAGACCTGTGAGGATCTGTTCCAAGCAAACATAAAATATTTGGCATAAAGAGCCCAATTTGAAGAGCTGAAAGGAAGAGAGTCTGAGGAGCGCTGCACTTATCCATTTTGGACCTTTCTGCACTTTTTCATCTGATGCCACCTTCCCCTTGGAGAAGCAGTGGAGTGGCAAATGATAGACATGGAGGGAATTCAGCACCTCTTACCATACCTGTCAAGTATCCCATTTTGCTCTGGAAAACCCCATAATTTAGAGCCCCTAATTCCTCCATTATGGTTTTTTTTTTGTAATTTCCCATATTTTTAAAAAAATTCAGGGGCATGTAAACCTCCTAAATATTATTGTGTTATATCTTTATGAGATGTGCAACTCATACCATAGGAGTGTTGGGTTCCCCCTGGTGGAGGAAGAACCCCCCCCCCCATAAGCACAAATGCTTCCCCTCATGGGGGAAAATGCAGTTAGCAATCCAAGCTTACTAATAATTCTATTCTATGTTTCCCCCTACTCTCCCCCCCCCAATTCGACTGCATTTCATATTATGGTAATTTTTCATAGAACTGTTTTTTACACTTTAATCAGTTAATTGTCTCCTGTCTTAGTGTTTTTTGCCTCAATTTCATTTTTAAAAACTCTGTGTTTAGGAGAAAACCGTGGAAGTATCCTGTTTATGCTGTATGCAAATATACTTGAAGCCGATTGGCTCATTGACTTCCCTTTAACACCCTCTTTCCCAGGAGAGAGAGGGCTTCAAGTATATTTGCATACAATATAAACAGCATACTTCCATGGTTTTCTCTTAAATATAGAGTTTTAAAAAATGAAATTGAGGCACAAACCGCTAAGACAGGAGACAATTAACTGATTAAAATGTGAAAAACAGTTCCATGAAAAATCACCATAATATGGAATGCAGTCAAATAGGGGGGGGGGAATAGGGGGGAATATAGAATAGAATTGTTGAAGTAAGCCTAGCTTACTGGCTATCTTTTACCCTGTGAGGGGAAATAGTTGTGCCTATGGGGTGGTTCTTCCTCCACCAGGAGAACTCAACATTCCTGTGGCTTCTCAGCTTCTAGGCTTTTGGACATGCCTAGGTTTTGTGGAGAAGGGGGTGTGGCCTGGGAGAGAAGCGTGTGGCCTAAATCTTCCCTTATTTTCATGTCCAAAACTTGACAGGTATGCCTCTTACCACATTGCCTTAAAAAAGCAGACCTTACAGAATTCGGGAATAACCAATTACAGGTAATATGTTTTCAGTAACAAGTGGCATAACTAGCAGTTGCAACATTGCTTTTCAAGCACAATGAGCGACAACTCAGTTACTTCAATGTAACCAACAACATCTTGGCACTTTCAAATGTTGCTTTCATAAGGCATATAACACAATTTTAGAAACATCTTGACAGGAATTTTTCGGCTTTATTTCATTCTTTCCCTCAATCAACAGTGGCAATAGAAATATTATTTGTCATTTTAAAGAAAATTATCATATCATCAAATTGCAGCGTCTGAACTGGCCACAAAAGAGAACCAGACAAGATTTCTCTGTCATTTTCCACCCAGTTGTTAACAACAATACGTCCATTAATTATATGTTGTTGTGTGTCCTCAGTAAAGTTTCCAGGTACACAAAATATTTAAGCAATGCATTCTACCTGACAGATATATCCTGCCAGGATATTAGGAATTCACACCCACATCTCTCAAGTCCATGACAGACATTCTCTCCACTATACTGCACTGGCTCTTGTGTAGAACAATGAATTATTTGCAGAAAAACATAAATAATTACTGTCACATTTTGAGAAACAGTAACACTAATGGCAACATGCCTGGCGAGAAGCAATGAGTTGTTCTATGAGTTCCTTTTAAAGTGCAATTTTTTGAGCTCTGAATCTACACAAGTGTACAGAGAGAGAACTTTGTGACATCAAGTCCACTAAATTAGCCCATAGGCCAAGGCTGGGCAACTATAGTCCTCCAGGATGATTTTGGCCAACAATTTATCAAACATAACCAGCATAAACAAGAAAGGAGGATTTATGGAAGTTTCAGTCTGACAACATCTGGAGGGCCACAGCTGCTCACATAAATTCCTATGTTATTTTCTCAACTGTAGTTCATACTATTCTGTTTCTTTAAGAATTGTTGGTATTTTGGCTGTTTTACTGAAAAGTCTCTCTGCTCAAAAATAAATCCCATTCAGTTCAATGAGGCTTACTCCCTCGTAAGCAACTAGAGTGCCATAGTCTTAGCTTTGTTCTTTTTTCCCACAGGGCAGGCTGCCATGGAAGCTTATAAGACTAAAGAATAGTGGGTGTTAAAAATCAATAAATAAAAAAACCTGTTCATTGCTGTCCCTACTCCCAAATTCTAATGGCTAGTAGAAAGCAATTGATGCTCACCTATTTTTGGTTGCTGTTTTGCTTGCTTGCTTGCTTGCTTGCTTGCTTGCTTGCTTGCTTGTTTGCTTGCTTGCTTGCTTGCTTGCTTGCTTGCTTGCTTGCTTGCTTGCTTGTTGAATTTCTATACCTCCTATCTGGGTGTTATCCCACACTGGGCAGTGAACAAACAGAAAATAAATAACAACAATACCCACAACAAATCAAAACCCACCACCAACAAATATATCATAGACTAGACTAAAATAAAATGAAATAATTGGCGCCAGAGGACATAAAAACTGAACCTAACTGGCTAATCTATCGATAAGGAAACAACGCCCTGAAAGGCCCCCTTGAAGAAGAGCATTTTTAATTGTTTTTTAAAGGTAGCCAGTGATGACACAGCTCTACCGGTAGTGTATTCCACAGTGTTGGTGCCACCACCGAGAAGGCTCTATTTCTGGTTAAAGACT
Source organism: Bradypodion pumilum (assembly GCA_035047305.1). Taxonomy (NCBI): domain Eukaryota; kingdom Metazoa; phylum Chordata; class Lepidosauria; order Squamata; family Chamaeleonidae; genus Bradypodion; species Bradypodion pumilum. Next base: position 171,322,708 of record JAWDJD010000001.1, on the reverse strand, counting down.
TTCAAGCCATCCTCAGGGTTGGCACGTGCAACTGCGCTGACTGTGATGACTGGTGATGTGGCGAGTTGCTCTGAGGGAGAGATGCTTCGACAGATAGCAAGGTCTAAATGTTGACCATATAACATTATACAAACTGAAAAGGGGAATTTATCACAAGGATATAAGAGGCTGCATAGCCCATGCTACCTAACTTTAATTTGAACACAGCTGGAGCTCATTAGCTCTGCAACCCTACACAGTTTGTTTCAGGGAGGCCACAAGATCAATCACTTGTTGCTGCTATTGCCATCAAGTTGTTTAAAAAACAGAAATTAAGTACTCTTAGCTGTGGATTCATAAATGGGGCTTAAGACAGTTAGGTAATGAAAACAATGTTCTCTTTGAAGATACTGGAAACAGAGCATACTTAATCATGTTAGTGGATCATACTAGATTACTTTTGTTGTTGAACAGCCTTTCGAGATTTTTGTGGGTCTAAGAGTTGGATCACTAGCATAAGACTCTTCTCAAAAATTATCTATTAGCAGCTAAACAAGCTTTGTATTGTATGTGACACATGCTGACAATACAATCTTAAGAAAACAACAAAAACCTTTCAAGGGTTGGCTGAGTCCTTGCAACACAAATATTTAATACTTCCAAAAAAAATTCACAAAATGAACTTAAGGATTGTTTCAGGGTTTTCCCCCTGGCCATGCCCACCATACCACACCCACAGTGTGGTAGTAAAATTTGTTGGAGCCAACCACTGGAAAGGGCACATGTCTGATCACAACAGAAAGGTGTGATCTTCCTTAAAGTAACATTTCTGATTGTTGAGGAATTACCCCATTCAACCTCCAAAAGCAGTAGCCCCTATAGAGGACCAAAAAAGATCCACCTTGGGTATGAAATGGGGTTGGGCTGCAGCACAATTCCCCATATGTCAGTGATGGCGAACCTTGGTACTCTAGGTGTTCTTGGACTTCAATTCCCAGAAGCCCTGATCAGCACTTCTACTAGATTACATTGGACTGACCACATCCTTGGAAACAGGATTTGGATGAGTAGTATTCAGCCATGAGCTAAAAATTATATAATAGAAGTAAAGGTAAAGGTTTCCCTTGCTCGAAAGCCAGTCGTATCCGACTCTAGGGTGCAGTGCTCATCTCTGTTTCTAAGCCGAAGTGCCAGCGCTGTCTGCTTCTGCAGATGTTTCCGTGGTCATGTGGCAGGCATGACTAGACAGCAGAGCTCACGGAATGCTGTTACCTTCCCACCGAAGTGGTCCCTATTTATCTACTTGCAATTTCTTGCTTTCGAACTGCTAGGTTGGCAGGAGCTGGGATGAAGACGGGAGCTCATTTCCGTCCTGCAGTGCTTGGGAATCGAACTGCTGACCTTCCGCTTCCCAGTCAGCGTCTTAGCGACTTGAGCTAAGATGAAATGGGAATATTCCATGTGGCTTTTTAATTACCATCTATACACACACTCTGTCTGGGCAGGTTATCCTGCTATAGTAATAGAGTAGACCATAATGCCAGCAACTCAACACTGAGTGTCAAGTGGCTGTTAACTAACCTGACCACCCTGAGGACTAACGGATTTGGGTGCCAAAGTCCACAGGGAAGGATGATGGTCTCCAAGTGGATTAAATCCCACTTGAATCCATCTTGATGGAAAGCAGCAGCTTCATCAATACTTGCCTGGGGCTGATGAGGACTTTGCATGTCAAGAGGTCTCAGAACCAGAAAGTGACTCGTGGAACTGGATCTGTGGTGTGGGTGTCATGCTCCGATGCAGAAGGTAGCTGAAAGGCCACTGCATTATATTCACAGGACAGTCTTCATGGCTGATCGCTATGAGGATTGCCAATATTTGGATTTGGATACAGCAAAAGAAGATACACACAAAATATAGGATGACATTAAAGTGAGATATCGTATGTGCATCTTCAGTCTATGCCTTTCATCAGCTTGTTTTCATTCTCAACATCTTTAGAGATTGTGTGCTAGTTCCGCTAGAATCGCTTTGAATTTAACCCTCCTGTTAACCCATTGCAGGCTAGGAAGTATTTGGCAATTTTTAAGAGGTTAGGTTGCTATGATCTGAAAGCTGCCCATTCTGCAGCCTGATGAGAAGATGAAGTCTGACACAATGTCTAATCTGCTCTGACATTCATGTTTTAAGTGATGTTCAAGGAGATGGAAGGGCTGGCGCTTGAATCTACCCAATGTGCACTGGTATTCTGTCTGTTAACTTGCTAATGAAGCATGATTGAGTAAAGTAATGAAGAGTTTACAGAGAGCCCCGGGAAACCAATTTCCAATGCTGCAACTAGAAGGCTTTAAACTTCACTGCAGCATTTGATAATTTTGTCTTAGAAGGGGATGAGGGTACTAAATACCATTTCTGCATTGCCAGTCAAAGTTTCCAAATCCTCCTGCACTTACTAGCTAATGAATGCCCCCATCTGTAGATCTATTTTATCTCCATCCATGGCTGCTATATATAAGGCAAGTGTGAAAAATAACATTCTAATCACTGCAAAAAAATCAAAAGTATTGCTAGGCTCAGAAAGATATCTTGAGACCACTGATCTCTGCTGAGGAAAACAGAAGGCCAAGCTATGGTTTTAAAGAATGAATTACTCTACACAGAATGAGCTGGGAAACACTGTGTAAATTTTTTAAAGATACATTTTCCTCCATGTGTATTAACTTTAACTGTTGTCTCCTTATACAGTATAGCTTTAAATGGAAAACTCTGGGTAATCCTAAAAGCATGCCTTTTCAAATGATGTTCGGAAAATCTCATGGAATCCTTGATGTATTTTAATCTTTTGACTAAACAACACCAAATTGCCCAATTCCATCCCTTTTTGGACAGGCGGTCCCTCACAGCAGTAGTCATCTCACTGGTAGTCTCTTGTATTAACTACTGTAATGCTTTCTACATGGGGCTTCCCCTGTCCCTGCTACGGAGAATTCAATGAGTCCGGAACACAGCAGCCAAGCTGATTATGGGATTGAGAAAAGTTGATCCTATCTCCTCAGCCCTTGCAGGTCTGCACTGCCTACACGTCCCTTTCCGTATCGAGTACAAGGTGTTAGTGCCAACATTTAAAGCCCTGTATGGGTTGGGACCATCTTACCTTGTGGAACATCTTCCCTTCAGGTCTGTAGCCCACATCACTCGCTCCTGTTCGTCAGCACAGCTTCAAGTGCCAACCCCAAGGCTGGCTAGGAAGTCTGGGATAAGGAGAAGGGCCTTCTCAGTGGCGGCACCAATGACATGGAATGCCATCTCACTTGAGCTGTGCCAGGCCTCTTCGCTCCAGTCCTTTAAAAAGCAACTGAAGACATTGCTTTTTGAGGAGGCCTTTGCAAATGTCCTGCTGATCCCTGGCTTTTAGGTTGGGACTGGTGCATATTCCTTCCCATTTGGCTGCATGGTCAGGCCTCTTGACCATGGTACTTTGGCCCATTATAATGGTCAGCTTTGATTGTAAGTTATTATTGTAAGTTTTATGCGGTGTAAGTTCTATGGGATGTAATTGTTTTTAATAAGTTTTGTTTGTTGTATGAGAGATTTTATGATGGTAACCACCTCGAGCAGGGATGTATTGTTCCCTAGAGGGGTGGGATACAAGTGTAAAATTCAATTCAGTTCAAACATGTTTGCAATTTCTTGCTAGGAAATCTGACTGGAAAGTGCAAATATGAATTTAATTAATCAATTAACCAGGAGAAAAAAGGTTAGAACAACAGCAGTCAAAAATACTGAGTGTCCACTTACACATTAGCAGGAAAGGAAGACAAACAAGGAGACTAATTTGCAGGAACTTGTATATGCTAATTCACATATGCAGATGCAAAATTAGAAATGACTTGTCACTTAAACAGTTACATTACATCTCATCTGGGAGAGAATGGTTGTGATCAAGTAATCTACACACCTCCTGAGTCTGCTGCCCACTTAGTCTGCTGCCCAATTGTGGACAGGCAATATTAAGGTTCCTTTCTCCTTGTGAACCTTTCCTGTCCAGGTGGTCAGTGTTGGTGAGCAACAGTCAAGGTCCTTGTTTCTCTCCTTTAGCCTTAAATCAGATTGGACTAGGGAGACCGTCAGGTAGACACACCTTAGGGGAAGAAGGGCTATCTGTTGGCAGCCCTTCAAAAAAGAGACTATCCATTGCCAAGAAGGATACATGGCCATCCTATTCCTGAATGGTGAATGACCAATATTACAAAGGGATGTTTTCTATATACAGCCAATAGAATACAGTGGGTCTTATCTGGGCCACTCCTTTTATATGAGACAATGATGAGGTCTAATCAATATGGGCATGCCTACATTGCCTACAGGCTTTAGAACTTCCTTCATCCTCTAGATATCTCAGGGTTTAGTCAGCGAATCTAGGACATTTTTTTAAAAAAAATACAACTGATACTCTTGTAAGAAAAGAGCTATAAGGGAGAAACTTTTTGTAAAGAGAAAATCCATCTGTAAGGAGCCACAAACGTGAGATGCTTGTTACAACCACACTCAAGGTTTGGTTGTTGTTGTTGTTGTTTTTGGACACTTAACAGCACAGCGCTGGTTCTTTGGCTATGAAACAGAGATGAGCACTGAACCCTAGAGTTGGATAGAACTGGCTTTTGAGCAAGAGTGACCTTTACCTTTACCTAACAGCATTTCTAGGACAGTACTCCCTCCTACCTGGTACATATCAGAAAGCCACTCATTTCATGTCAGAGTGGGTGGAAAGGATTTTTGATGAAGAAACTCCACTCAGGGGACGCCCGAATGAGGCTCCTTTCCTGTCCCCAAGTGCAGGCCTCAGGGATTGAAACCCAACCTTCCAGTCTCCAATCTCAGCGTCTTAACCACTAAGCCACCGGGGAGCTGCTAGAATGGCACTGAATGCTAAGAACAGGGTGAGGCCTACCAGTAGAGAGAAAGAAATAGTTCCCTTGAGCAAATGCTTGGGATCAAAGAGCAGTTATTAGTCAATGGGGGAACAGGTTGTTCTTCACCTTCTGAAATAGCCAAAGTGGAAGATATTGTTCTGCCACCAGTGTTGAAGTAAGATTCAACTGCCAATCCATTTGGCATCTGTATGTATATCCAGGGGAGAAGGGGGGCCTTCTCCTTTGCCTCAGGCATGCAGAAAAATGCCTTTGGCCACTCATGGTTAAGAAAACCATACTGGTTTAGGAAGCCCTTGCCCAGTGTTACAGGTTTTATTTATTACAGTTGGTTCTCTTTCCCTGTCTAGTAGAAAAAGATTTGCAAGCAAGGCTGTCAAAAATTATGGGCAGATCCTTGTCACTGTGGCCTCTATATAGGGTTATCATGCATCTGGGCACAGGGTTGGATTAAGCTGGACTGAACTCGAAGAGTCAATTATTTGAAATGGCAGTCGCTCAGCTGCATGTCATGACAAGAAACATACTTCATATCTGCAAAAAAGGAAACAGCATTTTGCTTTCCCCTTTTTGACATTATATCTTAAGCAAAAGAAAAAAGATAAAGACGTAGCCTACTGGAAAAACAGCCTGGCATTTTTCTTCTCTGTAGTGTTGCTACCTTGCATCCTGTGGTTTGGCAAAGATGAGAGGAAACTCATGAATTTGTGCAAACGATTTAAGGACTAAAGTGTGAAAAGGTCACAAAAGCACTTTGACAGAATTGGTTACTTTATCATATTCGATTGGAATACTTGCTGACAGCCCAGAATTCTTTACTTTTCTGAAGGAATACTGTACCCACTTCAATACTTAATGTTCTACTTTCACTAATTTCCTTAGAATCTGTGACACAACCTTCTTGCTTGCCTGAAGTGGAGGAGGTAAAGGTAAAATTAAACAAAAGAGGGGAAATGCCATATGGTCCTTGTACACAAGCCAACAGCAAGTGAGGATGTGATGCCTTTCTTAGACATGGTAAAAAAATGGTAGCTTTCAAGCCCATATAGGTCTTCATCAAGCGGTAGTAAGAATAAAGATTTCTAACAATCATGGTGTAGATGTCTATCCCATTTTCAAAGTGTGGACTGCAAAGTTAAACCAGGAATATTAATTTTAAATTCCACTTCTGTCGGTGGGGAGTGAAAACAGCTGAGGGCGATGCGCACCCTCAAAAGCATTGCCGCCAGCCCCGGATGTTGAAGCTCTGCGCCCTCCTCCCGGCCCAGCCGGTTGGTGGGGAGTGAAAACAGCTGAGGACGATGCGCACCCTCAAAAGCGCCGCCGCCAGCCCTGGATGCCAAAGCTCTGTGCCCTCCCCCTGACCCGGCCAGATGGCGGGGAGTGAAAACAGCTGAGGGCGATGCGCGCCCTCAAAAGTGCCGCCACCAGCCCCGGACGCCGAAGCTCTGCGCCCTCCCCCCGGCCCGGCCGGTCAGCAGGGAGTGACAACAGCTGAGGGCAATGCGCCCCCTCAAAAGTGCCGCCGCCAGCACCGGACGCCGAAGCTCTGCACCCTCTCCCCGGCCCGGCCGGTCAGCGGGGAGTGACAGCAGCTGCTTGCCTGGCAGCCGGTTGGAGGAGGAGGTGGGGAGGAAAGAACTGGCCAAACCTGGGGCCAGCCTTTCTGTGGCCCCAAAAGCGGCTCCCCACCTCCAGACAACAACACCTACACCAGGGCTTGGAGACCTCACGGAGCTCGCCTGGCAGCCGGCCAGAGGAGGAGGTGGGAAGGAAAGAACTGGCCACACCTGGGGCTCACTTTTCCGCAGCCCCAAAAGCGATGTCCCACTTCCAGATGACACCGGACTTGAGCCTCTCTCAGGGCCTATTCCATTGATCCTGGGATGGGAGGCTGCTGCGCCTGGCACCCATTCCTCTGGCCCCCACCAGGCGGGGAGCTCAAAAGACATTGGAGCTGCCACTACCTTATCTGCAGCTGGATTTTCCAAGTCTCTTTTTCTATTACTGGATAGATTGTTTTTGATATGTCCTGTGGCTTCACTGTTTTGTTGATATGCTTATCAACTGGGACTGTTGCCTGAGCCACTCCCGGAGCCCTTGCCACCGGCTCCGGGAGGAGAAACAGCTGCGCCCAGCGCCCCTCCCCTTGGCCATTGGGCAGGGAGCGGACCAGATCGTCCTCTTTGTTAGGCTTTGTTAGGGACGTATGAGCTATGGGGCTATGTTTTGGGGACATTAGTAGTTGAGGGATCGTGTTTATGTTTGGGTCTGTATTAAACACGGTAATGTTGTATTGTTAACATTGTAGAAATTGCCATTTTGTAGAGAATTCTAGTTTAATTTATTTGTATTACCTGTATTGTACTTACTGTTGGTTTTGTTTATATTTTGACTGTAGATTGTGTTTTTGATTATGTTGTAATGCCACCCAGAGTCAGCCATGTGCTGAGAGGGGTGGGGTACAAATTAAAATTATTATTATTATTATTATTATTATTATTATTATTATTATTATTATTATTATTATTATTATTATTATTATTATTATTATTATTATTATTATTATTATTGTTGTTGTTGTTGTTGTTGTTGTTGTTGTTGTTGTTGTTGTTGTTGTTGTTGTTGTTGTTGTTGTTTTTGTTGTTGTTGTTGTTGTTGTTGTTGTTGTTGTTGTTGTTGTTGTTGTTGATATGTTTTTTGGATATGTCTTTTTGATATACTGATTGTTGATATTTTGACTTGCTGCACTGATATATTGTATTGTGGAATTTATTGTAATTGTATTGTAAGTGTATTGATTATTTATTTCTGCATTATCACACTGTTACATTGTACTTATATTAACTGCTGTTAGCCGCTCTGAGTCAGCCTGTACCGAGTTGAGCGGGATACAAATCTAAATAATAAATAAATAAATAATAAATTTGTTCCAAACTCACCAGGACAAAAGGAGTCCCTTGGGATCCTGAAAATATGTTAGGGAATAGGAAGTTTTAATCCTGCCGCCTGTGGCTGATGACATCACAGTGGCAGAGTGTGAAGTTGTGCAACAGGATTCTGGACTATATTTACTTGGCACAATTCATAGAATAAAGTACATGGGAAAGAGTTAATGTGTAGACAAGATCCATCATAAACTTTAAAAAAATTAAAAAATAGAGAATTACAACTGGAGCACAAAACTAATATATGGGATCCTTCAAACAACTATTAAATATTCTCCAATCCATTTTATTTATAATGCCCATCATGTGTTATGCTTATGGTTTTTTTCCTGCAAAGTCTAAGGAAATGATACTAATTAGACTGGCTTTTTAAAAATCTTCATCAGAATGATTTAGGACATGTTTGACTCTGAAAAAACTGAAACTACCAGTATAAAAAAAATTTAAAAGAATTATAAGAATGTCATGTAAGTTTTTTATTATTTGCTTATTACATGTAAATACACTTTTCCATTAAATATAGCACTCAAGGCAGCTTAACGTGGTATTAGTCATTTTTAGCATTTATGGAGAGAAATCCTCATTAGACATAATTTCTGAAATTCCCATATTTATTTAAGTATAAGCCAACCCGAATATAAGCTGAGGACCTAACTTTGACCTGAAAACCCAATAAAATAGGTTTGCTCGAGTATAAGCCTAGGGTGGGAAATGCAGCAGCTGCTAGTGAGTTTCAATAATCAAAATTCCTGAAAATATGGTAAAATAAATTAAATTGTTGGTGCATCTCAATTTGGCACAATCTTGGGACCCTCATGGTTGTTGACCTGAGTATAAGCCAGGTCCCCCTTTTGGGCCGCATTTTGGGGGCTAAAAAACTCATCTTATACTCGAGTATATATGGTACATAACAAATGCTGGACAGTGAAGCCTGTAATGTTCATTCATTCATTCACTGCTTCATTCTTTCATCTATGGGGATGTAGCCCGATGGGGGCCAACGGGCTACAATTGAATCCCAGCAAGACTGAGTGGCTATGGATAGGGGTCCTGCGTTATCCCAAGAGCTACCATTTTTTGTTCTGGATGGGGTTATTCTGCCCCAGATAGACCCGGTGCACAACCTGGGGGTCCTCCTGGACTCACGGTGGCTGCTAGAAGAACAGGTGGCAGCCGTGGCCAGGAGGGCTTTCGCACAACTTTGGGTGATTCACCAGTTACACCCGCTCCTGGACCGGAACTCCTTGCTCATGGTCACTCACGCTCTGGTGACCTCCAGACTAGATTATTGTAATGTGCTCTACATGGGGCTGCCCATGACGACCATTCAGAGACTACAGCTGGTCCAGAACGCAGCAGCCCAGGTGGTGATGGGGTGTGGGCGCTATGCCCATGCTGCACCACTGCTTTGGGAACTGCACTGGTTGCCAGTCTGTCTCCAGGTGCAATTCAAGGTGCTGGTTTTGACCTTTAAAGCCCTATATGGTAGTGGGCCAGGATACCTAAGATACCACATCGCCCTGGGGACGTCTGTCCGTCCAACCAGAGCAGACCGGAGGGGCTCTCTAATTGTTCCATCAGCCAGAGGGTCTCACCTTTCTGGCACAAGGAGGAGGGCCTTCTCCATGTCTGCCCCGGCCCATTGGAACCTCCTGCCAACAAAATTACGTCTCTGGAATGAATTGCTGCCTTTCAGAAAATAACTTAAAACCTGGCTGGCAGGCCAAGTGTGGGGTGCAGATGGAAGGGTAACCTCCATTGGGTGGCTGATATAGATGAGAATGCCTTCCCCCATGGTCCCTTTGGTCCATGCACCCCTTTTTTAGGGGGTGGGTAGTTTTAAATAATTTTAACCTTTTTTATCTGGAATTGTTAACTACCCTGAGTCGGCCTCGGCCTAGTGGGCGGTATATAAATCTAACAATTAAATTAAATGAAAATTAAATTAAATCCATTGCTTCCCCATACCCCCACCACCCCCATCATAAAAATAGAACTAATGCCAACTGACAATAAAATAGAAAAGCCATGTACAGGTTAAAAATAGAAAGCAGATTAAAGAAATCATCTAAAAACAAATGCATTTTCTAGAAAGGCAGCACCTGCCAAATTAAAAGTCATTTTTGAGATGGTCCCAACCTGAATAACATTTTTAAAATGTCTTTGCTTTGTCCTTTGCTTGTAGAAGAATAAATAAGGAGGGCAGCCTATCCTCCCTTGGGTGTAGGAAACGCGATGCCTTGGCAACAGCCTCCATGAAAAGCAACTTTTCAAATAGGTCATTTTGATCTGTGAAGGGAAGATGTAGTTTAGTGACAGAGCACCTCTAATGACTGCAGAAAATCTCAAATTCAGCCCTGCAATCTATAGGGACAGGCAACGTTCTTTCCTAACACCGTGCACTACCCAAATGGAGCGGCATAAGCTATGTGTTGCTGTTTCTGGTTTTTAAAACCTTATATTTTTAATGTAAGCCAATGGAATGGCCTCAAACACATCTTGTTCTAAAGATTCATCATTCCTGGGAGCTTCTGAGAAAGCACTTCTCCTTTAAAACAAAATGTATTACCCAGTGATTTTGCAGCAAAAATTCAAATGCTGGCACCACCTGTCAACCATGCAGTCGACCTCTGGGGTCAACTGCTGCATCCAGAGACACAGAAATGGGCAGAGGACTTTATGCAGTCAATGAGGGTTAAGACGTTTAAGCCAGAGCTTCCTAGACATGATTCATTCTGAAAGGTCAGCTTTCCTCCAACCCCACATTACTGACTAAAAGCATCTCAGTTTCCTTTGGTTGAGCCTGCATGGGCAGAAGGTTGGTTTGCAGTATATACTTCTTCTTCCCTGTCTGGGCCAAACATGAAACTGCCAAAATGACGCCACTTTTTGGTGAGTTCATTCTGTAGTTCCTTGTGCTTGACCTAATGTGAGAAAGATTAGCCGGCACATGGTGGCTGTTGCCTGAGGTATGCCGGATTGTAGTTCAAAAATACCCTATGTACCCTGCAGTATATACTTCGAAGCCAAGATTCTTCTCCTCCAGAAATTGACCAAAACTGGAGTGACACAACCTCAGACACAAAAATACCTACCACACGCAAATAGTTTTTTCATTTCATTAATATAATGGAAAGTGGGCTCATTTTGATTTGTGATTGATAAACAATTGGAAGTATGGACTCAGTCTCTCATTTTTAAGAAGAAAGACATTGAAAATCTACAGCAGCAATGCTACAAATGCATCTGGAATATAATATTAGAGAAATTCCAGCTGAAATTTCAGTGACTGACCTTTGAATATATATTTATGTCAGACTGATGGATGATCAATTGGCTGTTGCTGTTTTGTTTTTGTTTTTGTTTTTAATATCAGGACAACTATTCTGTTATGACTTGGACAGAAGCATTTGGTTCAGTTGAGTACAGGAAGCTGTTCACTGCAGCTGAGTATCCTGACTGTTGTGACAAAAACTACAGAATTAGTCATTTTAGTCACACCTTTTAAAAAAAATCTTCACCCCTGCTGTTGAGTTATTTATCATCTTCAAGACATGTGGGAAAGCAACATGCTTCAGAGTTTCATTCTGGCAACCATTTTGCTCAGCATATACAATAAAACCCGCAGATGCATAACAGCTAACTATAAAGACAAGTCACAGTACATGTGGGCCATTCCCATAATGATCTCACCTGCTGGTTTTGGCTCTTCTCTGCATGTTATGCCTCAAAGACATAACAAAAAAAAGTAACAAATGGACTTTCTATGCAGGCAGGAAGCAAAAGACTGAGGTGATGCTGATAAGGCCATGGGGTCCATGAGCTGGACTGCATTTCTATGAATTCTGAGGGTTGGATAAACTGAAGCAAAAGTGGAACAAGTGTAAATGCAATCATCAAGTCTGTTCTCTCTTCTCTCTTTGAAATATAGTTAAAGAATGTTTCAAAGATATTCAGCCCCATAGTCTTAGTTCAGACTTGCCTTAGACCGACACTGACACTCTTCCTCTGAGGCCTGTGGGCATGAAGAATACTGGGAAGACTTCTATAGCTACTGGAACCTGGAGTAGCTGTCAAAAGTAACAGTTGTGATGGACTTGTACAACATTTTGTGCACATGCTGCTTTGTTCAGAGGCAGCAGTTCAATCAGTATTTCCGTCAAGCAGGAAATTTGTGGAGTTAGCACTCACTGCTGTTGGCATAAATAGTGCAGATAACACATCTAAATATTGAGGTGTGTAATTTCCCACTTAAAGCATGGAAAGTGTACAAGGTTGTACAGTGTTTGCTAGTCTGAGGCTAAAAGCAACAAACAGCTTTTTCAAAAAGGAAAGACTGAGATTGTTCAAGAATTCAGCACACACACAAATGGAAGCAGAAGTGGTCCTTGTGACAAGGGCTGTGTCCTTCAAATACTGGAAAGAAAGAACAAGGTATCATCAGTGATGGATCAGATATTTTTAAATCTATGGGATGATACGATGATGTCAAAACTAACAAGCTTTGTATTTTTAGTTATCACTTGTTGTCTGTTAACCAGATCCTCAAAACAGAGGCAGATTGTGATTGAAAACTTCAGGGAGGGGGACACTTCTATACTAAAAGGAAAATTGATGTAGATGTAGTAACATTTGCTGCACATTGTAAATTTTAGGAGGGGTGGTACCAGAATGATACAATTTACTCTCTTAGAGTCACATTTGTTGCAGAATCCATGTAGAACTAGATCTACAAAATAGACATGCTATGCAGGGCCGACCCTACCATAAGGCGAATGGAGCGGTCGCTCCAGGTGCCCACTCCAAGGGGGCGCCGCAGTGGTAAAGGAAAAGAACATATTCTTTTTGCCAAGTAACTTAATTTAACCCCATATATTAGGGGTGACTAAGGGGGCGCCATAGTTGGATCTCACTCCAATCTAAAACTTGTCTCGGGCCGGCACTGATGCTATGCCAGGCTAAAGCCCAGTAGCCCGTTCTGTAAACCCACTGAAGTACTAGTAGTAGTGTTGCCGACAGTAGACTGCTGCTAATTAAAGATATATTAGAGGGGGCGTGGCTAAGATGGCCGACGAGTAACATCTTGATCCGGACGCTCGCGCTTATCAAAGTGGTAATCAATGTGATTGAGCAAAATGGGAAAATTTTAAAGAGGTATTTTCTGGCGATAAGACTTCTGCTTGCCTATTTGGAATGTTTTGAGGTCGGACGGTCGAAGTTTGGGAGGTTTTCCTGGGCAGGCGAGGCTCGCGACGGAAGCCGCAGCTTTTCCTGCCGAGGAGCCAAGAACGGGACTAGCGAGATGGAGGAGGAGACTTGTGGCGGCAGTGGAATTGGCAAGAAAACAATCGTATGTAAGTGTATGAAAGACTATATGGAAAAGTTAAAGATAACTGGGGATTTTGTTTAGAAGAGCCTGGACTTGGAAGCGGGTGGAAGTGGATGAAATTGGGCGGTTGTCCCGTTAATGGCGGCAGGCCTGGAAAACGAAAGTGATTTTGTCCAGGTCTATGGCTTCCCTGCTCCCCAGGAGAACCGCAGCATGTTTTGGCGATAACAAAGTGGCCTAAGAAGTTCTCGTCTGGACTCCAGTTTTGGAAGGCTGCAGTGTGTTTCCAGTTTAGAGTGTGTGGGGAAAGTCTGCCATTTTACAGAGGAAGAAGGGGGGTTTCCCCCTGAAGTTAATGTAACTGCTGGAAAAGGGTCCTTTGATTTGTTCGCTTCAAGAGAAGGCTTAACTTGTTTCTTTTTTATTCCTTCACCGTGTGGATTATAAATATCACTTTTTTTGGACGTATTGCTCCTCACGTCTTTCTTCCTTCCTTGCTCGGACTTGGGGCTTTTTTTTCCTCTCACCCCCACCCCACCCCCCCGGTGGCTTTGACTCAAACGAAAAAATCTGGGTGACCATTTCCTTGTAGCCTCTATTTTTGGGTTTGGAAGACAAACAGTTGGACTGCTTGTCTTGGGGAAACGGGTCGGATGTGGATTATTTTTTTCCTCTGTTTGTTTGGAGCATATTCCAGTTCCTTTCTTTTTTTTGTGGATTATAGCAACTAACTCCTCGCTGGATTTCTTCCTCCCTACAAGCTTTGTCTGCTTTGTTTGGATACATGGTACTAGTGGCTGCAGTATTATAGGCTTGTTGGACTGACTAAACCTTTACAACGTTCTGCAACACTGGACTCTTCTATTGTGTTTCATCATGGATAAAGGCACAAGAGGGAAAGCAAAAGAGGAAGAACCAGTAGTAAAGTCTAAGAGGAAAGAAAAAGCACCAATGGAAGAAGCCCCTCAGTCTTCATCACCGCCACCGGAGCCTTATGATCAAACTCAAATTATGGTGGAAATTGGCAAATTGTTTCAGAAATTGGAGAAAAATGAGGAATCAAGGGTGAAAGATAGAAATGAAATGATGAAAAAAACAAGATAAGGTGGTGTCATCTGTTGCAGACTTTTCAAAAAAGGTGGACTTAAGCTTGCAAAAAATAGAGGGAAATTTGAAATTGGTTCAAAATGAGGTAATTGCCATAAAAAGGGAAATAAAAGGGACTCAGGAGACGGTGTGGGAGAATAAGTTGAAATTGGAAGAGCAAGAGAGAAGGATTGATGCTGTGGAAGATATGATGAGAAAGCAGAACATTGTGCTCCGTCAGGTGGTTGAACGGACACCGGATCAGTGAAGAGAAAGAGTGGTTCAGTGGTTAAATGGTTTGAATATGGGAAAGGAATTTGTTCAGGAAGATATTGTAAGTGTATTCAGGGTGGGCCCAAGAAGAGGGAGGGTGGTTCAAAGAAATGTGTTGGTAAAATTTGCAAATTGGGGTGATAAGTTAAGAGTAATGGCTTTTCTGAAACGAGCTGGACCTGATGCCCTGAAATTTGATGGTTCTGATGTAGAGGTTTATAATGATATTTCATTGAAATAAAGAACGTGGAGATATAAGATGAGGCCTGTAACCAAATTATTGATGAGTAAAAATATAAGGTACAATTGGAGATTTCCACAGCAACTGCGCTTTTTTTATGATAAAAGAATGCAAGTAATTGATGAAGGGACTAATCCATTGGAGTATTTGAATTTGCTGGAGTTAGTAAAAACAGACTCGGAAGAGTGGATAAATCTTAAGAGGGAATTGATGGAATCGGGTGCCTTGGGGAGGGAGTATGAGAGGGCGGAGGCCGGTGGAGCTACAGGTGGAACATCGCAGGGAAAGGAAGAGGAGGAGGAGCTGTCGTTGATCATGGTGGAGGAGGAGACAAGTAAGGAGCAATGAGAATTAGATTATTAAAAACTAAAGCATTTAAATGATATAGAAGGGTGAGTAGCGCGTAGCACTGGTAGGAAGGCACATCTTGCATGTCCCCCCTCTCCCCTCTTTGGTTGTCGAAGGCGGCTTTTTTTTCTGAAGAAGGTGGGGAGAGAGATAGTGTGTGTTTTATGTAGATTTGTGTGTTTATGGGGGAAGGGGTTGGTGGTGGCACGCCCAATGGAGAGTTTAGAAATTAGAAAGGGAATAGATTATGGGAAATATTAAAATATTAACATAGAATGTGAAGGGTACAGGTTCTGTCCTTAAGAGGCAGAGGCTGGAATTGGCATTGAAGAAAGATAGACCCGATATAGTGTTCTTACAGGAAATGCACCAGAAGTCAAAAGATACGAATAAACTTTTTTGGGATGGATTCAACATTATGAGATGGCGTTTGGAACTTCAAAAGCGAGAGGTGTGGCAATCATGATTTCTAAAAAAATAGGATTTGAGATTACAAAAAGTGTTGCTGACCAAGAGGGTAGATATTTGATTGTAAGAGGAAAAATAGAAGATGAGGAAATCATGTTGGTAAATATTTATGCTCCAAATGATCATCAAGCGGATTTTTTAGGAAAAGTTCGGAAAATAGTGGAGCCAGAGAATGTTGCAAAAACTATTGTGGCTGGAGATTTTAATCTGATAAGGTCGGGTTTAGACTGTACGAATATAACAAGAAGTGGAATTGGCTTGAAAGGGAAGGTTTTAGACAAATGGATGGTCGCGATGGGTTTGAAGGACTCTTGGAGAGAGATTAAGGGCTCTGAAAGGGCATATTCTTTTTTCTCACACGTCCATGGGACATACTCAAGAATAGATTATGTCTTTCTTACAGAAAACTTGATTAAAGATATAGAGGGAATGGAAATTGGGATCATTAAGGAATCAGATCATGCTAAAGTACTTTTGGAATTGAAATTACAAAAAGATATTCGAAGAGGAAGAAGTTGGAGGTACGATCCTAACCTATTTAAAGATCGAAAATGTAAAGAGCAAATTATGGAAAAGTGGAAAGAAAGTTGGCAGTGGAACGACAATAATGAGGTTACTTTTAACATTGTATGGGATACCATGAAGTCGGTTTTCAGAGGGGAAAGCATAAAGTTGGCGAGTTTTAAATATAAAAGACATAAGGTAGAACAGATAGAAAAAGAAAGAGAAATAAAGCAGTTGCAGGAGGCTCATTCAAAAAGTAAAGATAAATTTTTTTTCACAAAACTGCAAAGACTTAAAGCAGAGCTAATGGGCAAGGATATTGATAAAGTTAAAAGAGACTTGATTTATCTAAATAGAGAGTACTTTGAATTTAGTAATAGAAGTTCAAAATTATTAGCAAGAGCAGCTAAGGCCAAAAGGGAAAAAAGAGAAATTGGGGTATTGGTTAATAAACAAGGTTTAAGGTGTAATACGAATAGAGATAAATGTAAACTTGTGAGGGAATTTTATCAAGCATTATATGCAAAAAAGGAAGTAGATGTGGAGAGGCTTAAAACGATTTTGGAGAGACAGTTAGGGAACGGAATAAAACAAGAACATAGAGAGAAAATGGAGGAAAGGATCACCGACAAAGAGGTAAAGGAGGTAATCAGTGGGTTGAAGATGGGGAAAGCCCCAGGAGATGATGGATTATCGACAGAATTCTATAAAGAATTTAAAGATGTTGTGGTTCCAAAGTTAGTGAAGTTATATAACTATATTTTAGATGGAGGACAAATTCCGACCTCATGGTATAATACTATAATCGTTCTCCTGCCAAAACCGGGAAAGAATTTGGAAAGGGTGGAATCGTACAGACCAATTTCTCTTATAAATCAAGATGCCAAGATCTTCACAGCAATATTGGCTAACCGTTTAAACAGTTTTATGGGGGAATATATAAATGTTGACCAAGTTGGTTTCTTAAAAGGCAGGCATATGGCGGACTTGACTAGAAGGGTATTAGATTTAATTGATAATGTTAATCAAACGAAGGAAAAGGTGGGTTTACTATCATTAGATATTTTTAAGGCATTTGATTCATTACAATGGTCTTCAATCAAGGAAATAGTTAGAAATTACGGATTTGGGGATAGATTTAGAAGGGTAATCGATTTATTATATCAAAAAGGGAATGCTAGGATCAGAGTAAACGAAGAGGTTACTGATGTGGTAAAGCTCGAGGCAGGTACCAGGCAGGAATGTCCATTATCTCCTATCCTGTTTATCATGGCAATGGAAATACTAGCCAAAAATATAAGGGATGATTCAAATATAGAAGGGATAATGGGTAATAAAGTGAGCATGTATGCAGATGATACGTTGTTAATGGTGAAACAACCGGAGATGGTAATGGATAGTATTAAAGACCAACTACAGGTAATTGGGTACAGGTAATTGGGTACTGCAGTGGCTCAAGTCGCTAAGACGCTGACTGGGAAGCGGAAGGTCAGCAGTTCGATTCCCAAGTACTGCAGGACGGAAATGAGCTCCCGTCTTCATCCCAGCTCCTGCCAACCTAGCAGTTCGAAAGCAAGAAATTGCAAGTAGATAAATAGGGACCACTTTGGTGGGAAGGTAACAGCGTTCCGTGCGCTCCGGTGTCTAGTCATGCCTGCCACATGACCACGGAAACGTCTGCAGAAGCAGACAGCGCTGGCTCTTTGGCTTAGAAACAGAGATGAGCACTGCACCCTAGAGTCGGATACGACTGGCTTTCAAGCAAGGGAAACCTTTACCTTTACCTTTACATGTAATTGAAGCTATAACCGGACTGATGATAAATTGGGATAAATCAGAACTGATGCTGTGCAATATGGGGGTAGGCGAGATGGGAAGGATAGTGGGGACACTCAATATTCAAATTAAAGAAAAGTTGAAATATTTGGGGATAACTATTTCTAATAAATTGGAAGAACTTAAACGATTGAATTATGACAGTTTGAAAGTAGAATTTAAGAGTAAAATACAAGAGTTTCAAAAGCTGAAGCTGTCATGGTTCGGGAGGATTGCAATTTGCAAAATGATATTGCTGCCAAAGATTAATTTTTTATTTGATGCACTTGCGATCCACCTGAAGGAGATCCACCTGAAGGAGAAGGAAATTAATGAGTTTCAAAAGATGTTTAATAATTTTTGTAATGGAGGTAAAAAATCTAGACTTCCAAAGAAGTTTTGGTACTTATCTTAGAAAGAAGGGGGTTTGGGCATGCCAAATTTGTTAGCATACTATCGAGCATTCCAAATTAAGAATGTTGTGAAGATCTTAGCAAGAGAAAAGGCAATTTGGGAGGAATTGGAGATGAAAGAGTATAGGAATATTGGCAAAATGATCTTTTTGGGAATAAAGGATAAACCAATAAAGACAAGTAATACTATGATGAGAGGCCTCATGGAGGTGTGGAAAAGAGTAAAGAAAGATATGGTCCCAAATCTCTCACCAATTTTGGAATTGACTGATATGGTGTGTTTTCCGATAAAAATAGATAAGGAAAAAAAGGAAATATTGGATAAAAATGAAATGTCTTTACTGAAGGATTGGTTAAAAGTTTGTGATGATAAAAACAAGAGGAAAAAAATATTTGAAAAGTTAAAATTGGACTGGTTTCAGAAATTGAAGGTTGATAATTGGAATAAAAAATATAGAAGAGAAGTAGTGATAGATAGAACAAAGACCGAATTTGAAGAATTAGTATTAAAGATCAGAAAAGGGGAAAAGAACATTAAGGGTTTAGTAAGCAAACTTTATATCATACTGAATAAGGGTAAAGATCCACAGGAAGATTTGAAACGGAAGTGGGAACAAAACTTGAATATAAAAATAGGGGATGTTGAATGGAGGAATAAATGGAAAAAGAGGATAATGAGAACAATGTCAGGAAGAATTAAGGAACATAATTTTAAAATGCTGTGGCAATGGTACTTGACACCACTGAGGCTTCATCAGATGGATAATAAAAGGGACAATTTATGTTGAAGATGCAAAGAGACGGTTGGAACATATGAACATATGTGGTGGAATTGTAAAAAAAAAAGATTTTTGGAAAGGAATAGAAGGGGAGATTGGTGAAATAATGGGTAAAAAAATTAAGTTGGTGTCAGGGTACCATTCTTCTAACAAATGTGGAAGGTATGGGTTTGAATAAGGAGGAAAAAGAATTATTGGAAATTGTATTAACTACAGGTAGACAATGTATAGCCAGAAATTGGAAAAACGATGTAGCTATACAGATTGGAGAGTGGTATAAGGAAATGTGGAGTTTAGCATTGAACAACAAATTGACATGGGAGATTAAAGTAAAACGGGATAAATTAAAAGAGAATAGGTTCTGAAGTATTTGGAAGCCGTTTGTGGATCATTCTCTTATGGCAAGTGACAGTTCTGGACCTGTACCATTTCAAAGAGGTTTCTGGAGATGAAATAGATACTAAACTCTCCGGGCATTGTATATACTCACAGGGTGATGTGTAATCAGTAAAGAAACAAAAAATAGTGGTAGCACTGAAAGTTTTTATGACTGTTAGGGTTATAGTAACAACTCACAATGTGGTATTTAATATTGGGAGTTATATGGTAAATAATTAGTTCAATTATATCATGTGCTAGTTCTTATGAATTTGAGGTAATATTGTATTGATGTTGTTTCTGATGTATTACTGTACTGTATTGTTATTGTTTTTCTTTTTTGTATGTTTGTTAAAAATTTAATAATAATAAAAAAAATTAATAAAGATATATTAGAGAATAAACAAAACAACAACAAAGTTATGGCACCTTAAAGGCTTACTCCCGTATTTAAATGTGTGCTTACATGGATCAAGTCCATTTTGTCAGACATAAGAGTAAGACCCCATGGCATCCATTATACATATCAGGTACAAAGACACACAATGGTTGGCCAGTCTAACAGAAAAGTAACATTGTAGCTTTTTACAACTGACAATAATGGAAAATCCCCGGCTGTTATTTGAGCCTACTATGAAGCCTGCCCCTATTGATTCGCAAATGGTTGCAAAACAAACTCCTCTTGCAAGCTAATGCATCGCATCCAAAGGATGGATGCAAAACAAACATTGTGGCATTACACATTTGCCAATGAGTTAGCATCTCTATTGACAATGTTTTTTCAAGACCCAGACAAAATTGCAGCATATAACAACCTGTTAGTTTGGTGCATTAGATTTGATAATGTCCCAGAAGTTGTTGTTGTTGTTTTTGCAATCATTTGCAAATCAATAGGAGCAACTGATTCACCCAAATCATGCCAGGCAATCAGTGCCACCACATCAAAAAATGCTCTAAGAGGATTCCCACTAACCCCATCCACCCAGCACTACTGCCAACTAATTGTGACCTATTTATCTCCACCCGCTTCAATAAAAGGATAGCTAACAAGCCCGAGTAGGATAGGTGAAAAACTACCCAGTTCCCTCAATGCCAAACTGGGAGTTGTGCTTTAAAAATCCTATCCGGCCCCTCAATGGTGACCCACATAAGTACTGTACTCTGGAACAAGAGGATGGGAAGGTGGGTTGTCAAATGGTCAAAGAGGTTGCTTGAGATGCTGGCCACACTTAAATCACCTCTGTGCTGCACCCAGCCCCCAACACAAGGCGACAGCAAAACGTCATCCTATTTGTCCGCCTCTCTTCACCTCAAGGTGGAAAAAACACCCCAGTCTTTTAAAGCTGCTTTGCAACTATTATTTGAGGTTCACATTCTTTTTCACCCTGGCCCCATCAATGCCAGAGGGTTAGTAGGTCGCCGTCAGCTGCGGCTGCCTGGGTAGTGGAGCCTCGCTCCCGCCCCCGCCCCCTTCTGGGTCTCGCCCACCTGGAGCAGTTAAAAGCCACCACAACCACCGGACTGGGACGCTGCTGACGCTCCCGACATCGCTCGCCCTGGCCCCGTCAACGGTGGGAACTGATTGGGATTTGATCGTGCAAGAGAGGCCACAGTAGTAGCGGGACTTTTCATAGCCACTCTCTATGAACATGTCTGGGATTGGAATTGTGAGATGTTGCCATGCTTTGATATGTGGATACTGTGTAATTGTATTTTGTATATTATTGATTATTGTGCTGCTATTTTGTATTTGTGTATTTATTTTATTGCTGTGATATTGTTGTTTTGCCGCTTCGAGTTGCCTTCGGGCTGAAGGAAGCGGGGTACAAATTAAACTTATTATTATTATTATTATTATTATTATTATTATTATTATTATTATTATTGTTGTTGTTGTTGTTGTTGTTGTTGTTGTTGTTGTTGTTGTTGTTGTTGTTGTTGTTGTTGTTGTTGTATTTTCTCTCCCCACCCCAGCCCCAATTTTTCTTAGATGGGCAATACTAATCAATGTTAGAGGAACATCAATTGGGCATTAAGTTCTGGGAGGAAGGTTTGAATGAGGATTCAGTGTTCTTTTTGCTCATTGTATTGAACTCCAACAAAATTTAAATTGGGAGCAAGATTGACACATCAAAAAAATTCCCAACTGCACTTAAACTGTATGGGATATTTCAGACACCATTCCATATCAAAGCATGTTTTCCTTAACAACAAAAAAAACCCAGCTAGCAAGCTGACAGGTCTCCCTGTCTTGGTTTAGACAAACTTGCTTTGCAGGCGCACCCCCCCCCCCAATAAAGGACTCAGACACCAATGAAAGTGGATAACGGCATTGGGCCACATTTATTGATTCATGCCCTAGTCCGAATTATAAATTTCTATTGGTAATTGACCAATTATAATTCTTAAGGCAAGCAGGCCGAAGTAACACTGGTAAGGTACCGCCCAAAATTGCCAAGGGCAATTGTTACAATGTATCTATTTGTATCAATTTGTTTGTTGACAACAAACAAATTGTTGACCGTAGTCAATATCTAACTAATGACCCCACCCTCTGACGCGTATCCGTAAAATCACGAGGTGATGCATGCTGTCTAGCTGTAGCCATCACCCCGTCGCCTGGTTCGTCGTTGACCGGACAACGTTTAACCAACTTATACCTGTCTAGTGTTGTCCAGTCAATTGCGAACCTGCCGGATACCTGTGGGTCATAAATGTTTACCTTACCAGTGCTACCCGCCCATGTGACCAAAGTCAACAGCAGCAACAGACAAACCCCTATATCAAACCATAGCAACAGTGTGGGATGGGCGAAAAAACCAGGACCCAAGAGCCAATTGTGAGTCCCAGCCAAAAATTCCCACCCGGCCCCGAAGCGACCAAAATATCACACTGTTAACTAGGGAGGGGGTGGAGGGGAAAAACTTCTCCGCTCCGTCGCTTCGCAAAATGGCAGCTCGGCTGCCTCGTGGCCGCCCCTTATATAAGGGTGCAGGCCACGCCCCCTAACTACCCGGATGTCTTCGTCCGGTGGGGGGGGCCGCAAAGAGCGCAGCGGCCATTTTGGCGCCGCGCTTGCATTGCAGGCGCACCCCCCAATAAAGGACTCAGTCATCAATGAAAGTGGATAACGGCATTGGGCCACATTTATTGATTCATGCCCTAGTCCGAATTATAAATTTCTATTGGTAATTGACCAATTATAATTCTTAAGGCAAGCAGGCCGAAGTAACACTGGTAAGGTACCGCCCAAAATTGCCAAGGGCAATTGTTACAATGTATCTATTTGTATCAATTTGTTTGTTGACAACAAACAAATTGTTGACCGTAGTCAATATCTAACTAATAACCCCACCCTCTGAAGCGTATCCGTCGTTGACCGGACAACGTTTAACCAACTTATACCGGTCTAGTGTTGTCCAGTCAATTGCGAACCTGCCGGATACCTGTGGGTCATAAATGTTTACCTTACCAGTGCTACCCGCCACACGGAGGGGCTTCAAAGAAGGCTCGACGCCCCCCCCCACCGTCAGCTCGGTCAACAGGCCTGCTCGCCAATCACTCAACAGGAGGTCCATACCTCCTCGTGACAGATGGACCCCATCCCCTGCATACAGGCCATAATTTTGCAGACTAATGGAGGGGTGATGACTGACCCGCCCCCAACCCCTGCTGACAATAAACCGGGCAACACCCTGTTTACCATGCGTCTAGCCCGGTCCAGGGCCTGGAGGTCGAACCCTCCCCTATACACGTGCCGCAGCACCATGTCTGACCAAACAAGGGTTGTGGCGGGCCACACGTAATGCAGGTAGGCGAGGTCGCCGCAAATCGCATGCTTCAGCGATAAGCCGGTGACCTGACCTAAATCATTGCCCCCAAGGTGTATGATCAGGATGTCAGGCGGGTCAGCACTCCGGCCCGAGAAAAGGAATGGCAACAGCTCCCTCCACAACATCCCGGGCTTACCATACCATGTGAGACTTGCGTATGCACCCAGTCCCAGTCGGGGTCCCCACTCTGTCGCCGCAGTGTAATGCGCTGCCCTGTGCACGTAGCTATGGCCCACCAGCCATACCGGCGTAATACGACACCCAGGGTCTGTCAAGGAAAAAACGAGTAGAGAAAAGGTACGGTGACTCGACTGGTACTCACGGTGAAAGAGGGCGGACATAAAATTGAAAACATTGCGATCCCCACCGCCCCATACGGCGTATCTCAGCCCCGGAGTACCCAAAAGCAGCCGCCGTGGAAGCCACCCCTATTCTGAATGAATGGGTGCCGTAACGGGCCCCTGGGAGGCCAACACCGGCTAGCGCTTTGCCAGTCACCTTCCAAAATTGAAATTTAGTAAGGGGAGACCCATCTTGGTGATAGAAAAACGGGCCATGGTGCGTGCCACGCAGTGCACCAACCGGACAGATGTCTGCCAAAGAACACCGTAGCAGTCTTACTCCACTGCCTACGCCATGCTGATCCGTCTTAGAGGAGCGTATCCTCAACTGAGCCCAGTCTTTGGCCACATAGACATCTTCGAGTTCCAGTGCCCTACGACTAGCATCCGCCTTAGACAGCATCGCAAGCTCGCTGATGCGGAGCGCTCCAAAAAAGGCCACCGTTGTAGCCGCATGAAACAGGGCTGCCTCATACCTATCAAAACATAGGTCCTGCCAGCCCCGTGCCAGTTGGGTAAGAACCCCTGGAGAAATTGGGTGGCGGTCGTCCGGGCTACGCCCACGCTCCCGCACCTACCCCTCCAAAACGTGTCTCACACGGAAGTCAGCGGTACTGTCCGCATGTCCGCCTACTTTGGCCATAAAAGCCAGCGCTGACAGCCTGGATGCTATGGTTCGAGGTGCAAGGCCCTGGGAATGCAGGTCAACCATGAATTGAAGTATATGGGCCACCGGGATCGGCCAGGTATCTGGCAGCCGGAATTGGGCACAGAATGCCCTGAAAGAATTGAATGCGTGTTGATACGCCTTACGCGTGCGTGGTGCTAGCGACATGCCGATCGCCCGGTTCACCTCTCCTTGCCAAAGGTCCATATCTCGTCCGGGAGTGGCGAGGGAAATTCCTCTGCATCCGGGGCCAAGGCGCGGAACCGGGAGATCTGCAGGCGGGACAAAGCGTCAGCGATATCATTATTGACCCCCGGGACATGCCTGGCCCGGAACAGTACATTAAGGCGCAGGCTGCGCAATACAAACTGGCGCACCAGGTCCATCACCCTGGGTGATTTGGAAGTCTGTGAGTTGACAATGTGGACAACGGCCGCATTGTCACACCAGAAATGAACGACCGAGTTGGCCCACTCATCACCCCATAGCATCAAGGCCCCCAGGATGGGGAAAAATTCCAGGTAAGTGAGGTCCCGCAGGCGCCCCGTACCTGACCAGGCTGGTGGCCACCCACCATAGGCCCACTTCCCATTGAAGTACATCCCATAACCCAGGGACCCAGAGGCATCGGACTGTATCTGGAAACGAGGGGAAGCCAGAAGGTCAGACCTCCAAAATGACACCCCATTGAACTCCTTCAGGAACTGGAGCCAGATAAGCATATTTGCCTTAATGCCCTGGGTTAGTCTGACCCTATGGTGGGGCCTGGACAAGCCTGTCATGGCGTCGCACAAGCGCTGGGCAAATGCCCTGCCCGGTGCGACCACCCTGCAAGCGAAATTGAGATGACCATGCAACACCTGCAGGTCCCGCAGTGATGCCTTGCATTTAGCAAGCAAGTCCGAGATAAGGGCCACTATCCTTGACACCTTATCCCCTGGTAACCTAGAAGCCTGCGCTACCATGTCAATCTCCACCCCCAGGAAGACTAGCTGTGTAGATGGGCCCTCGGTCTTTTCGGGCGCTAAAGGGACACCCAGTTCCTCCATTAGCGTCTGAAATGTGTTGAGGAGACGTGTGCACGTGTCCCAGCCCCGTTCACCCCCGAATAAAAAATCATCCAGGTAATGGGCTACAGACCGGGACCCTGACCTGCGGACAAAAGCCCACTGTAGGAAGGTGCTAAAACGCTCGAAGGCCGAGCACGATATGGAACAGCCAAAAGGCATGGCCTTATCGAAATAATATTCACCCCTGAACTTAAAACCCAGCAAATCAAAGTCACCCGGGTGAACCGGCAGGAGGCGAAAGGCAGACTTAATGTCGCACTTAGCCAACAGCGCACCCGGGCCACATGAGCGCACCATGCGCAGCGCTTGGTCAAAAGATGTATACCTGACCGAGCAAAGGTCATCAGGGATAGCATCATTGACCGATCGGCCGGCTGGGTAGGACAAGTGATGGATCAGGCGGAACTCGCCCCGTGACTTCTTGGGCACCAAGCCCAAGGGTGACACTTTAAGGTTGGGGAACGGGGGTGCAGGGAAAGGGCCAGCGACCCTGCCCGCATCAACCTCCTTAGAAATGCTGGCAGCAGCCACCTCCTCCCTCCCCTTAAGGGACAAAAGGTTGGGGGCATCTTGGGGGGACCTATCACCCTGGAAAGGAATACGGAACCCCAGTCGAAAACCTTGAAGCAGGTAAACCGCATCTGCCCCCCTCGGGTACGATGCGAGCCAACGCTCCAGCATGTCCACATTAATTGGGGAGGGGGCCTTTCGGTGGACCAGATCCCTCTGCGGCAGTCTTGCCAGCCCCTTGTCCGCCCCTACCTTTGCCCCGCACCCCTCCAGGCCTGGGGCAGGCGGAGGCCGCATGGGGGCCAGCGCAAGAGGGACACTCATGCCTGTACCGGCAATTCTTCCTACTGCAGGAACCATTGGACGAGAAAGTCCAGCACAGCAGGCGCGTGGGAGTCATATACAGAAGCCACAGCTTCTGGCAGGGCTCATCCCACCTCATCTCAGGGTGCAGGGGAATCCGCATACGGAATTCCTCGTCGTAAGCCAACCATGACAGGCCCGGGAAGTCGACCATCGCCCGGTAAATGTTGTCCAAATACTGGACCATCGGAATTGCCAAATCCGGCCGGGCCCTGAGGTAGACCGCCATGTATATAAGGTACGCCGGCAACCAATTGGCCCACGTACGTGGCGCCTTACGACGACGTGCCTGTTCCTTATCCTTCTCATCCTGCCCCTCCCTCTCCTCTTTGGTGGGCTCTCTGTTAAGAAGGGAGAAGATGTCGACATACTCCCCACGCCAGATCTTCTCTTTGGTGGCCTGGGCCAAATGGTCCCCCAGGGGCAAGGAATACCCCGCTGTCGGCAATGCTGACACCGGCACAGTGGGAACCACGGGGATCTGAAAAGGAGCCTGGACCAACCCAGCCACCCCTAACACATTCCCAACTGAATAAGAGGTACCACCCAAAACTGGGCCCTGGGTGAGCGGTGAAGTCGCCGGGTGGGACGTCGGCGACTGAACCGTCGCGCCACCCATGCGAGGCCACGGCCACTGGAATGCCCCCCCCCAACGTGGGTAGGTGTGTGGGTGCACTAGATTGAACCGCATACTCACATGCAGCACCCCCGTGGGCCGCCCCCACCGGGGGTTCCGGCCCGCTGGGGGCGTCGGTGCTCACGACCGCAATTGAGCTCGTCGACGGGGCCTGACCAGCATCAGCCTGTTGAGTGGGGAGCTGCGAGGCAGTGGCCGAAGCCGGCCCACGCGCCTCGGACAGCTCGACCCGTCCTGCCGCCTGCCGCTGACCGGCAGACAATGGATCAACCTGCACCCCAAAAGGCACCCCCGGGTGGTTAACCCTCGCGAGGGATGCCTCGAGGGCCGCAACGCGGGCCAGAAGGGCCTCAACACTAACGTAGCCCCCTAAGCCAAGTGGGGGCAAAGGGCCAGCCGGCCCACTGGGTGCAGGCGCCGGTCCAGGTCCCTGGACCCCGGGGCCCATATATGGCCACGACCCCAGGCCCGGCCCCTGCAGGGCCGGGGGGGTACCCTGCCAGGGGAGGGAACCCAGCCACCCCCCATGGCTGAAACCCCCCGCAGGAAGCTGCAGACCCATGGAAGAAGGCCCCGCAGAATGGGCCGTGCCAGAGGCAGTGGCCACTGCTTGCGGGCCAGGGGCCGCGGCCCCAGCTGGGCCGGTACGCGGACCCCCCGCCTCGGGCCAAGGGGTAATTAACCCCATCCCACCGGTCCCGGTGGGCTCAGGCAAAGGAGGCTGCTGGGGAGGCGCAGCCGCGGTCCTCCGACCCGGCTGGCGCCTCCGCGCAGAACGAGCCGCGTTCGCAGTTGCCTTCTTCTTCGAGGGCATAGCAGCTAATCGATGGGAAGCCTAAAAGTCAAGAAAATCAGCAGCCAGAGGCTTCCCTGAGCAAGGCAAGAGCGATGGAGGTAAGAGAGAAAAACTTCTCCGCTCCGTCGCTTCGCAAAATGGCAGCTCGGCTGCCTCGTGGCCGCCCCTTATATAAGGGTGCTGGCCACGCCCCCTAACTACCCGGATGTCTTCGTCCGGTGGGGGGGCCCGCAAAGAGCGCGGCGGCCATTTTGGCGCCGCGCTTGCATTCTCATTGATACATCGTGCTGATGCCAGCTGTACAACTGGTGAACAAAATAGATTTTCTAAAGAAATCCAGGTAAAAGTATGGTCCTTCTTAAAACCATAAACCATCCTTTCTGATATCTCTGCCTTTATGCTATGTGTTCATGTGTCATCCAGATTCCGGCTGCTGTCTTTGAAGCTCAACAATAGAACCATCTCAGTAATAAAAGTCAGAAGTGGAGACAGAAACTTTAGAGATCACCTAAATATCAAAGGGTGATATATTGTCATCATTATCTGGCATAAATGGGGAGATCTGCTGCAATATTTAAAGATTTATTTCATCCCTAAGACACAGAATTAATACATCTGAATTCATATTCCTTAATACTGTATGATTAAAATAACACCCTCCCCCCCCCCTTCCCCAACAATGTTTTTGTGTTTTTGTTTTTTGTTTTTTGTGAGTTGTGGCTGTTCTGGGATTCTTGTGGTCTTGAAGGAACATGCAGCCCACAGGCATACGTTGTGCACAGTTCTTCTTTTTTAAAAAAGTGAAGGGTACAATTCAATTAAAAGTTGACTCAGAGAGCTAATATAGTAGACAGAATGTTGGACTAGAACTGGAGATAGCTGATTCAAACTCCTAACCCAATCAGATCAGATTTGACTTTCAGACATTAAATAACATTCTGTTTGATACCTTGTGTTCCTCTTTTACAAGGACTGTGAAACAGTTTAAACAACTTTACAATGAACTACACTGTACAACAACGATTTTGCTACTGGGAATAGCACATGTGATTTACATGATATTGAGTGTACTGATTCCAAATCTGAACTCAGAATTTGCCTACCATGTACAGATTTTTAGGCGTGCTATAACTGTTCAAATGCTCGGTAATTGGGTAATGTATTTTTTTCATGGGAATGTTATAACAGTTGCAGCTACCACTGTGCCTGCTGCCGCCTCAGCTGAATCACATCTCCTGGTGGCATGCATGTTCCAGCTGTGGCTGGGCAGGTCTGGGCAAGCCAGTGAGCTGATATCAGAAATAGGTATATAAGGAGAGATGGACTAAGGGCTTGTCTCTAGTGTGAAACCATCTTATTGGATAGTACAGCTAGGCCATAGTGAGTATGTTTTGAACTAAAGATGAGTAGGTGCAGTTGTGTTAATAAACTGAACAGTTTTTGCTACATTTGTGGCAAATATACCCCGCATTATCAATGCAAGAACCTAACCAAGAGATTAAGATTTGCTAACCTAAGCAGAATTGGACTTCAGATTTGGACTCAGCGCACTTGATTTAGTATAGGACACATGGATTAGACCAAGTAGAAGACAATATTTATTTTTTTGTGATGCAGTGCTATAGAAGGAGAGCTAAGGTTCAGCAAAGGGAGGGATCAAAGGAGGATTTCTGAGCTGTGGTGAGAATCAAACCACATCAGATTGAGGGGCCAGTGTGGACACTGGTGCCAAAACAATCAGTAGTCTCCATATGATTCCCTACTCAGAACAGAAGCATAAAATCGGTTGTGAATCAAGGCAAAGTGACGCTGTATTGTTCTAGTTTAGCTTGCCAGCATAGTCAGTGTTAATCTTGATTAAGTTTCACATGATTTCAGTATGTCTACTACACTACGCATGTTTCAACTCAGTATCTCTAGATTCAACTCAGTGACTCTGATTTCATTTTTCCTTATCTGTCTATCAGTACCTTTGCATTTTCCTCCAAACATTGAGGAATCATAAGCTGTATGTGTTTCAGACTTATCTTTTACTCAGGTTTTCTACGATTGTAAGGAAAAGTATCAAAATCTAAAATTATAACTTGAAGGAAAGAGATCAAAATCAATACATAATCCTAAATCCTACTATTCTTAATGACATTCTTAATTGCTTTTTAAACATTTTAATGAAAATGTCACTTCTCACATCTCTCTCACCTTTTATCTTAGATCCATTCAGATGAAATGAAAGTATTTTTGCAACAAGCTCTTAGTAGAAATGTCACTAGGTGACCTCAAGGATTCACAAAGAGCATTTTAATTAGCAAATTGCTTCTACAATTGTTGTAGGGTTGTTGAGTGTGTAAATCATTTGACAAGCAAATATAATAAGCAAAAATGCCAGAAGATCTTCTGTTAAATACATACTGACAGCACATCTCAAAAGGCTCTTCAAATTAATCTTGGACTCTTTTTAAATTTATCCATGATTCCAGTGCTCTGCAAAACTAACCATGTTCATACTTGCTTTTGCTTAATGAACATTTGCTAGATTCAAAACAATATTAGATTTCATAAAGTTTCTCATTGTAACTTTTATTGTTTCAGTTTATAAAATAATTCAGTGAATTTGTCATAAATTCTCAGATATATGTTGTTTAAATTATATAGGATCGGCAAACATTACTCATAATCGGGCTGTTTGAAGAGGCCTTTCCACTATTGTTATTGAAGAATCCATGACTATTAAGTGGTTGTTGGACTCCAGATCGAATCAGCCACAAGGGAGCAGAGGTGATGGGAAGTGTGGTTCAACATCATCTGAGGGACCACAAGTTCCCAATTCTTGTTTTATAATAACTGATTTGACATTTTTCCTTTTAAAAAAAAAATTGTACAATGTCTGAAATGCAATATTTGATCCATGGTATCAATTTCAAAAAGCTCAAGAAAATTCAGGTAGCTGACAATCTGGTCACATTCTATTGAACATGAAGCACCAGAGGTTTTCACATTGTATTTATATTTAATGATGCTGAGGGCCCAAAGCGCAAAAGTGAGTTCAGTGATGAAACATGTGTTTTGCATGCAGGTTGTTTCCTGTTAAATCCCTACCTACCTGTATTCAATTGATGGGCCACAGAGGACCAACAAAGTGTTCTCTGCTGAGACTGCTAATACCAGTGAAAATAGATAATAGTGGAGAACATTACATTAAAGCTACATTCATTTCTAACATTGAGCCTAAGGGCTCTTCCAGAATAGCCATTTCGTCTCTGTTATGTACTTGATTTGTCACTGATGTTATCAGCATTCACCCTATCCATACCACAGTAACAACAGTAAAAAAAAAAGGGGGAAGCGAGGTGGCAAACCTATGGCTGCCGCGCTCTTTGCTGGCCCCACCCCCATAGAGCCAGGCACTGCAGCCGGGTGAGGGGCGGAGCCAAGTTCCTCTTTAAAAGGGGCCGGCTCTGCACAGCCTCGCCACCATTTTTTGAGATCGGCTGGGCGAAGCGCCCATTTGGCTGCGCCACCCAGCCGATCCATGCTTCCTGAGCAGCAGGGCTGCATGCTATGGCGCTGCTCAGGAGGACAGTCGTGGCAATCCGCCACGGCTCGGCGGCGAGCTTGCCCCGTCCTCTGCCGGCATGGCCTCGCCACTGGGCATGCCCCTCTTTGGTGCCGCGCTTTTCCATGGCCCTCAGCCGTAGCTCCCGCGGCCTTCCTGGGACCCAGTCCTTGGCCTCGCGGTGGCGATCTGCCGCAGACTTGCGGCAGGCTTGCCTGGCCTTCACCAGCACAGCCTCACCTGTTGGGCACACCCCTCTTTGGCGCCGTGCTTTTTTCTGCGGCCCTTGGCCATGACTCCCCCCCCCATGGCCTTCACTCATTTCTTGAGCGGTGGCCGCCGGCGCCATGGCTGCCCCCGACTTCGGGACATGGGGGGAGGGCCTGCAGGGTTCCATGTGGGCCCCTCGCACATGTTGGGCAGCAGCCAGAGGCTGCAGTGGCTCAAGTTCCTAACATGCTGACTGGGAGGTGGAGGGTGGGCAGTTCTATCCCCAAGTACTGCGGGACGGGATGAGTTCCTGTCTTTGTCCCACCTCCTGCCACCTAGCAGTTTGAAGGTGAGGGATTGCAGGTAAATAAATGGGGACCACTCTGGTGCGGGGGTGGCAGCGTTCCATGCGTTCGGGGGTCTGGTCATGTCGGCCCGGCTCGAGCTGCTGCTCTTGAGAGGGCTGCGGGCCTGTACACCATGCCGACTGCCCTTCAGCAGGCGGGCCACTCAGCCCATTGAGATGTCGGAACACGGCTCCCCGACGCAGTGGGTGCATCTGGTGAGTATGCTTGTCAAATAAATTCACATCATACATTTTGGGAACCACTGGGGGTGCTGTGGTTGAGTTACTGTCTTGCAGCCGAGGGGCTGTGAGTTCGATTCTGACCAAGGTTTACCCAGACTTCCATCCTTCCGGGGTTGGTGGAGTGAGTGCCCAACATGTTGGAGGGCAAAAATGCTAATTAACTTCTCCATATTTGATTACGCCATGGTATCTGTCAAGCTTCTCATATTTTGCTAGCCCTTGGACGACTGGCATAGGCGGGGGAGTCAGGGAGTGAGCATAATTTGTCATTGATGATGGAGTTTCTGAGCTCGACCAGCGCTTTGCTTTTGGGCAGCGTGGTCAGTTAGGTGGGGCTCCCAATATCTGCATTATAATTTGACTGGGTTACCTTGCCACGGGGGGGGGGGCGCTGGCTGACGATGTCTGCCAATACAGTGGCGAACTGACGCGATTGCCCTGGCCCCTGTACCTTCTGCATTAAAAAAGGGGGAGGGGCACCAATGTATGCCCATAGTAAAATTAATTGAACATTTTCTCGTTATTCGCGTAATTGTTTCCAGGACAGGAATGGCCTCAATACACGTTTGCCACCCTGGTCACTCTTTAGAAATCAGGCCTAACTGGGTACACCAGTTGCTTTCAGAGGGTTGACGGCCCGGCCATGATGCTAATAATTTTTGGATGGCACTTGACTCAGGGCGAGTCACCCTGCTTCACCTGGGGATATGTGACCCAAACCTGGATGTTAACTTGTACATTTTGGCAGAGCGTTTCGTTTAACCATGTTTTCTCACGGTGGTTTATTGATATTTCATCTCATAGCTGGGCAATTATGCCTGGCCGGGCTTTTGCGGGGTTCTCGTGCGATGTTTTAGTGGGTTTCCATGGACGTACCTTAGAGTCTACTCAATACTACCCCAGGGCCGATATGCGGGTATGGACAGCATTTCCGGCCTACTTCATGGGGGTTGCCTTTTTGAGCCATGGATTGTATATCACACCTCTCTGTCAGGTTCACCATGTGCCGGTACCGTTGAGGTATGGCATTATTCCAATGACCAATGGTGCTTTGCTGTAGCCTGGTATGTTGCTGGGCACTGAATCTTTCAGGGGCTTTACCTTTAAGAATTTTGCCTTGAGCACTGCGGTTAGGCATACACATCGTTACTGTGGTTCACCAATTGGGGTTACCGCTATTGTCATCCACATGGCCGACGCCCAAATGTCCCCCCCCCCAGGGTTACAGTACCGGTACGTCGGTCTCGTACCATGCTTCTTACTAATTAACGTTACTTCTTTGGGACTGGACACTTTCTGGCCATTGTTGACTATATTACTGCTGATTTCTCCAGTTGAACATCTGCTGTCCTAGGGTCACCGGTGGGGCAGGGGCAGTATTGCCACTCTCCTTGTGGCACAGGGCAATCCACCTAGTCATTAGTTCAGATCAATGCTGCACTGCAGGATGCGTCTTCTGAATATGTGGCTGACGATGGAAGTAGTACAAGCCGGTGGGGATCTGCTGAGTGCATTCATATGTTTTTATCTGTGTTAGTGGAACTTGTTGATGGCACCATTCTGTCTGTTCTTTTTCAGCTCCTGAGCCCCGGGCCCACTATACGAGGGTGGCTCATTGGCCACGGTTACAGTTTCGGGTTTCCCAGAGGCTTCTTCCTACATGGCCCAGGCACATGGGGGATGCAGGCATGGTGCAGTGGAGGTGGTATGGAATTCCCGGGATGGTGTCCCTGAGCAGGGTTCTATGCCTTTCAAATGAGGTGTTTGTCCTGTTCCTTTTGTCTGAGGCATGGTCCTCCTTATTTTGGCCTGAGGCATTGGCCCTATTACTCCCCAGACGTTCCCTTCCTCCTTCTGCATGAGGCATGGCCCCTCTACATTTTGCCCGAGGCATGGTCCTCTTCCTTTTACCAACAGGCAGGGCACCTCCTCAGAGTATCCAAGGCGTGATCCTCTTCCGTTCGGCATGAGGCAGGGTGCCCCCTCAGTGTACCCGAGGCATGGTCCTCTTCCTTCGGCAGGGGGCAGGTGCTTCATTAGAGTACCCGGGGCAGGGAACCTCTTCCTTCTGCCCCAGGCAGGGTCCTCTTCCTTTTGGTACGAGGCAGGGCGCTTACCCAGTCTGACCGAGGCATGGTCCTCTCCCTTTGGGCATGAGTCTGGGTGCCTCATTAGAGTACCCGAGGCATGGTCCTCTTCCTTCTGGCATGAGGCTGTGCGCCTCATTGGAGTACCCAAGGCATGGTCCTCTTCCTTTTGGCACGAGGTAGTGCGCCTCCTCAGTGTGCCTGAGGCATGGTCTTCTTCCTTTTGGCATCAGGCTGGGTGCCTCATTAGAGTATCCGAGCCATGGTCCTCTTCCTTTTTGCACAAGGTAATGCCCCTTCTCAGTGTGCCTGGGGCATGGTCCCCTTCCTGTGGCATGAGGCTGGGCACCTCATGGGAGTACCTGAGACATGGTCCTCTTCCTTTGGTAATGAGGCTGGGCGCCTCATGCGAATAGAGTACCCGAGGCATTGTCCTCTTCCTGTGGCATGAGGCTGGGCACCTCATGGGAGTACCTGAGGCATGGTCCTCTTCCTGTGGCATGAGGCTGGGCACCTCGTGGGAGTACCTGAGGCATTGTCCTCTTCCTGTGGCATGAGGCTGGGCACCTCATGGGAGTACCTGAGGCATTGTCCTCTTCCTTCAGTCATGAGGCACTTGGCACTCTTCCTTTCTGTTGCCATGGCAAATGGACCTGCTGACTGTGCTGGCGGTCAGGGGGGGCGGTGAGTCGTGTAAACTCCTCCCCGTGTGGCGGGTGGCACTGGTAAGGAGAAAGGGGATTACCCCTAGGAATCCGGCAGGGACACAGTTGATTGGCCACCAGATAGGACAAGGTTCAGTGAGACTTGGGCTGGCCAATCAAAGGTGGACCACAAACAAGGTGATGCTATGATCTATGCAGCCTGCAACACCTTGAAATTTGCCAGATATAGTCAGATGCTGGAGTCAACAAGTAGCATCTGATTGGGGTAAACAATTTGTTTCATTGCTAAACAAATGGATACAATATGGCCAAATATGATTGGCATAACAATTGGATACAATGTTGCCAAATATGATTGGTAAACAAATGGATACAATGTTGCCAAATTATTATTGGCAATTAGGTTTACTCTTTATCAGTGCCATTGTGGCCCGTTTGCTGCAACACAGTTTATGAATTAATAAAGTGGCCCAATTTAAATCCATCGCAAGTGTCCGTCTCATTATTGGGGAGTGGTTCCAGCAAAATCTATGCTTTCTCGTGTGTTTTTGTCACTCCTGGATGCCTGCTTTGTTTTGTTCTGTGGTTTGTTCCAAGGGGTAACATTTAGTGCCAAAGTGATTTTCCTTGCAGTTTATTTACACAGCTTCATATTAGCAGAGGGAAAAAGCTTCAGAAAAGAAGCTATAACAGGAGAATGGATTTCTATATATTTATAAAAGGGTCCCTAGGATTAATAAAAGAAAAGCAAATTTCTGAAAGTGGCTCTTAAAACTGAAGGACATGGATTTTTGCAAGCCAATGATCCTTTGCAACCAACAAAAACTAACCCAGAGAAAAAAGGAGTGGACCCCACCACTCACCCCCTTTGGAAGAGACATGAGGAATTTCAGGCTGTTACATCAGACCCTAATAATCCAAAATGGAAAGTAAGGTTGTGAAAAAATGTCATCATTGCCATTTTCTTGTTCAAGATTGGCTACCTGAGTGAAAACCTACTGAGGAATCTTGGGTCTGTTGCAAAACCAAGACAATAATCATTTTTTGTTTAATTTGTTTTCAATCTGTTTTTTGCAATGTACACATAATGTCCCTGACAAAACCAATGTCTGCACCATTTGCGAAAGCAAAAACACAAATACAGTATGTTCAAAAGGATAGGCTAATAGACTCAAAAGACGCATCCAATGGTGTTGTGTTAGCTAATCATGCAGAAAGGCAAGAGTTATCACATTTTCTAGCACTCCTTAATTTATAGAACCATACAGGACTCCATTCTCAAAATGAACAAAATTTATTGGAAACTAACAACAAAAAATCTGCCATCTCATATCAGGGAGGGAAAAAAATATTATCTGTCTTCTTTGAATATAACAAATCAAGCTTTACATCTCTACTGGAAAGAGGAACCTACTATAGACAAAATTAAGGACAATTCTCTCCAGATCTGATGAAAGTTCCAGTCCAACAGCAACTGGAAGGTCATACAATGGTCATTCTTGGGCCAGAAGAACACATGCTCTGGTATACAATTGTTTCCTAACATAAAACTCCACAAAGCCATGTTGCAGGCTACAGCAAAAAAATGTGCCAGTACTAATGTTCCATTTTTCCCCAGAAGACCCATTTTGTAATATCATATTTACAGGTAAAAGGGCTGGGGAATCACTGATAACTGCTTAGAGAGTAAGGCATGGGGAAGACAAAATTAGGGTTGTTAAGTAAATGGTAACACCTACCAGTTTTGAAAGTTTTGTTCTTGTCAGTGAGTTGAGAGTAATTGGGCAGAGATAAGACTTCAAGGAATAGTGTATTCAAGAAAAGATGAACTGGCTGTGACTTTGACATTGAGGGAACTCTAAAGGATGATTTGCTGCTTGTTTGTTTGTTTGTTTGCTTGCTTGCTTTTAAAGCTTGATGCCACAGTGTACAGGAAGCAGAAACAACTGGAAAATAGATGGGGAAGAAGTAGAAGCAGTGACAGATTTTACTTTCTTAGGATCTAAGATCACTGCAGATGGAGACTGCAGCCATGAAATAAAAAGACGACTGATTCTGGGGAGACAAGCCTGGGGAGCATAGTGAAAAGTAGAGACATCACCTTGAAAACAAAAATCCGCATAGTCAAAGCAATGGTTTTCCCGGTGGTAATGTATGGGTGTGAGAGCTGAACCATTAGAAAAGACTGAGCGCAGAAGAATAGATGCCTTTGAAATGTGGTGTTGGAGGAGAGTCCTGAGAGTCCCCTGGACAGCAAAGAGAACAAATAGGTCAATATTAGAAGAAATGAACCATGACTGTTCATTGGAGGGACAAATAGTGAAGATGAAGCTAAAGTACTTTGGACATCAAATGAGAAGGGAGGACTCACTTGAGAAGGCCTTGATGCTGGAAAAGGTGGAGGGCAAGAGAAGAAGGGGGCATCCAAAGATGAGATGGATAGATGGTATTGTGGATGCAATGGGCACAGAGCTGGGCCAGCTGAGGAGGATGGTGGAGGACAGAGGTGCCTGGAGGACGATGGTCTATAGGGTCTCAAAGGGTTGGAATCGACTGTGCGACTGAACAACAAGACCAGTATTGCACTGGAGTTCCTGTTTAGGTCAGCAGCCCAAGTGGTATCTGTTGAAACAGATGCTTCAAAGAATGGCATAGAGCAGTGGTTCCCAACATGGGGCACACGCCCCACAGGGGGACTTCAATTCCCATAAGCCTAAGTCAGTACATTGGCTGATAAGTGCTTTGGGGAATTGACTTGGGCTTCTGGGAATTGAAATCCAAAAACCAAAGGATGGGAAACACTAGCATAGACTAGAGACATGTTTACAGCAGATAAACAGGGCCATTTCTCACATGTCTGGGGAACTAGGTGGAACCGAGCAAACAGAACAAAAAAGAGTGGCTTTTGATTGATAGTGCTGTCTATTGTGAGCAATTATTAACAATGTGTTTGTAGCAAGCTTAGAGTAGTTTGGAATTTGGGAAGGACTGTCACTCAGCAAAACCCAAATTTAATGCCCTGTATCTCCAAACAGAGATAGGAAAGCTACCTGCTCCAAACCCTACTACGCTGATGTTAATGAAGCCTGGCAACCCTGAGTTAGATGGACCAATTGTGTAAGACACCCACTTGTGCTCTTCTGTTGATTAAAACCTGTGCACCTTCTTTCAGAGAGCATGATGACCTTGCATGAAACCAACACCCATTGTCATAATATGGTCTTCCAAATTGTGATGTACACTACAGGATCAGTAAGATTTCTTACTTACATTTATTATCACATTTTATCCTACCCCTCCTCCAAGAAGCTAAATACACTGTTTTGCACACATGTGCATATACTGGTGTGTACACACACATAACATACACACACAGCATGTATCCTAGTCCATATGATCTTTTTGAATCAGGATGGGAATCTCCTCATTTGACATCTTACACTCTATCTAGTAATATAGAGTGTGCCAAAAATGTATACACCTTTTAAGAAAGGAAAACTGTATTAAAATTATAATTGTTATGTTCTGTAAAGCTGTGCCTTTAACAATGTACCTTTGCCATGTGTTATCAATGTAACCTTTCTGTGTGCAACATTATAACCATCAGCTGTATCAATGTAAACCTAATAAGGGGACGCGAGCTAGTGACCACCAGAGGGCAGTAGCGAGCGTCCAGCTCTCATGGATCATATTCACCTGGTTCAGCAGCGCGGGAAGATTCCCCGCCACCTCTTCACCTGGTCAAGAAG
The DNA here is from genome assembly GCA_035047305.1 of Bradypodion pumilum. Classification (NCBI taxonomy): domain Eukaryota; kingdom Metazoa; phylum Chordata; class Lepidosauria; order Squamata; family Chamaeleonidae; genus Bradypodion; species Bradypodion pumilum. Next base: position 171,284,146 of record JAWDJD010000001.1, on the reverse strand, counting down.
GGCGTGACCTCCTATGACGTCACGCAGGCAGCAACCAATAGTCTGCCGACGAGCCACATTCAAATGTATAGCCAGCTGTATATATTGAGCCACTCATCCGCCATTACCACATGTTCCTCCGGATCATCATGCAATAAACCTGTGTTAAGCCAACCCTTCGGCTGTTTCATTGTCTTTGGTCCCTTACACTAAATTGGCGACGAAGGTGGGATATGGCAGCCCATGGGACCAAGACATGCGCCGGTTTCGAAATCAGGAAACCGGGCGACTGGGAGATCTTCGAGATGGACTTCCAGGCAGCACTGATCGAGTCCGAAGTCACGGAAGAGGCAAAGAAAAGGGCCATCTTCACCAGAATGCTCGGACAAGAAACCAAAAGGACCTTGGTGGACCTGATTGCACCGAGGAGGGTGAGCGAATTCAAGGCCAAGGAACTCATGCAGATGCTGCATGAGCACGTCCGGCCCGCCACAGCGATGTTTCCCGCTCGGAGTGCGTTCTGGAGGCGAGTCCAAGCGCCCGGGGAGACGGTCGCCGCATTCGTGGCGGCCCTGTGGCTGGCGGCCGGCCCGTGCAAATGGGAGAATGCCGAAATCACCCTCCGAGACTGTGTGTTGTGCGGCCTGAACGACGCCGAGACCCAGCGCACATTAATGAACCAAGAGCCGCCTCCCACATTGCAGGAGGTCGTCAGAGCGGCCCAGGCCGCAGAAGCTACAAAGGCCGGGGTCCAAGAACTCCAGGACTGGCGGCCGAAGTTGAGCAAGGCAGAGGCTCCGGTACAGGCGGCCCGGCGAACTTCGAGGTCGTCCACAGAGAGCAGCGACGACGAAGACGTCCGGAGGGTCCGGAAGGAGAGCCGGCGGTGCGACGGCTGTGGAGCGGCCCACGACCGCGTAAAGTGCCCCTTCCGGAAGGCCGAGTGCCACAACTGCGGCCGCTGCGGGCACATCACCAAGGTGTGCAGGAAGAAGCGCGAGACCCGGCGGAGCTCAGCAGACCATTCCGCGGGGCAAGACCGCTCAACGAGACCAAAGGACGGCGCCCAGGCCACGCGGAAGCAGGACGGCGTGGGCCGCATCTCCGACGGCAGCGAGGACGACGCCCCAGTGTTCAGCGTGTCTACAGGACACCCCCGCTACTTTGTTGAGGTACTAGTCCAAGGGGTTCCCATTAGGATGGAAATTGACTCGGGGTCCTCATATTCTATCATTTCCCAGAGGGAGTTTTTGGGAATTGCCCCCCACAAGCGACCCAAGCTCAAAGCGTTGAGGTCCACACTACGGGACGTGCAAGGGAACAGCATTCCAGTGTTGGGGGTTGGAGAATTTCAGGTCCAATTCAAGAAACACGCCGCGTCCCTTCCCCTAGTCGTGCTCAAAGGGGGAGATTGCAGCCTCCTCGGGACTCAATGGTTCCAGCCCCTGGGTTTGTTTATTGGGGGGTGCACGCCATTGGGATGCACGCCGTTGGGTCTGACCCGATCCAGGAGGTGTGCGAGGCGCACCCCGAAGTCTTCAAAAAGGGACTGGGGAAATTCAAGGGGCCCCCAGTGACTTTCGACCTGGACCCGGAGGTCCGCCCAATTCGCCTCAAACCACGCCGGGTGCCATTCGCACTCAAGGACAAGATAGAGGCGGAACTGGACAAATTGGTGGGTCAGGGAATCCTTGTGCCTGTTGATTCTGCGGAGTGGGAAACTCCAATTGTAACTGCACTAAAAGCCAATGGGGAGGTCCGCATATGCGCCGACTACAAGTGCACCATCAACAAGGCGATCCGCCCGAATGCATATCCGGTGCCGGTAGTCAGCCATCTGCTGGCCAGGTTACACGGGGGGAAGTGTTTCGCTAAGCTCGACTTAGCACAGGCCTACCAGCAGCTCACGGTGTCCCCTGCCACAGCTGCTGCGCAGACCATAGTCACCCATAAGGGGGCGTTCCAGGTGACGCGCCTCCAGTTTGGCGTGAATTCAGCGCCCGGAATTTTTCAGTCACTCGTGGAACGCCTCCTGAAGGGATTGGAGGGGGTGTTGCCTTATTTTGATGACGTGTTAATAACGGGGGGGGAGTCGGGTTGGCCAAGAGGTTGGGGAAGGTCCTGACAATATTCGAAAAAGCGGGGCTGAGGCTGCGGAAGGACAAATGCGTCTTCTTCGCAACCGAGGTTGAGTTCCTAGGGTTTTGTGTGACTCCTGAGGGAATAAAACCATCCCAGTCAAAGGTGGCAGCCATTAAGAAAGCCCCCCGCCCCACCTCCAAGCCCGAGTTGCAGTCGTTCCTAGGGCTGCTCAACTTTTACCACTCCTTCCTCCCCCGAAAGGCAGCGGTGGCTGAACCGCTACACAAACTGCTAAAGAAAGACCAGGCATGGAAGTGGGGCGATGACCAAGAGAGGGCATTTAGCGAGCTAAAAAGCCTCCTAGCGTCCGATGCCATACTGACCCATTTCAACCCCAAACGCCCAGTAGTTCTGACCTGTGATGCATCTCCAGTGGGGGTGGGGGCGGTGCTGTGCCACGTGTTGGAGAACGGAAGGGAGGCCCCGATAGCATTTTACTCCAGGTCCCTGTCCCAAGCGGAGAGAAACTACGCACAGACAGACAGGGAGGCACTAGCAATAGTCGCGGGGACGAAAAAAATTCACGATTTTCTGTATGGCCGCCCCTTCACCATTGTGACGGACCACAAGCCCCTGCTAGGCCTCTTTACCGCAGATAAGCCCACCCCACAGATCCTGTCCCCAAGGATGCTTAGGTGGGCCATTTTTCTCAACGCGTATCAGCACGCGTTGGTCTACCGGCCTGGGAAAGAGATCAGCCATGCGGACGCTCTATCAAGGTCTCCCTTCCCCCTAACGCCCAGCCAGGTGAGCAAGGGAGAGCGGGACCATCAGGTCCTCATGATAGAGGTGCTGGATTCGCCCCCCGTCATGCCCGCCGACATTGCCAACGCGACAGAGAAGGACAAGACATTAGTGGCAGTAAGCTCCTGGGTGCAGAAAGGGTGGCCCGCGTCCTCCCCAGCGGAGGAGTTCACTCCATTTTTCAGAAAAAAGCTAGAACTGTCCCTAGAGAGGGGGTGCCTCTTGTGGGGGCAGCGGGTGGTGATTCCCACTTCCCTTCGGCCGCGGGTGCTCAAACTGCTGCACGTCAGCCACCCCGGCATCGTGCGATCCAAGGCGCTGGCCCGGAGTTACTTCTGGTGGCCCCAGCTGGACGCCGACATTGAGCACATGGTCGGCACTTGTGAAAGTTGCCAATGCTCCAGACCAGAGGAGGCCTGCCTTCCCCACAGGGAATGGGACGCGGCTAAGGGGCCGTGGTCCCGGGTGCACGTTGATTTCGCGGGCCCGTTCAGAGGCACCCTGTTCCTTCTTGTAGTGGACGCTTTCTCCAAATGGTTGGAGGTTATCCCAGTCACGAGCACCTCCTCGGCCCAGACCATTAGGCATTTGCGGAGGCTCTTTTCCACGTTCGGCATACCCGACACGTTAATTAGCGACAACGCTAGTTGTTTCACGTCCTCCGAGTTTAGGGCATTCATGGAGATTAACGCCATTCGGCATATCACCTCCGCCCCGTTCCACCCAGCCACCAATGGCCAAGTGGAGCGCCTCGTCCGCACCACGAAGGACGCGTTGCGGCGCATGGGCCCCGGGGATCTGAACCTACAAGTCTGCCAGTTTCTGCTAGGGTACAGGGTGACCCCTTTGGCGTCAGGATACTCCCCCGCAGAGCTCTTAATGCGTAGGAAACTGACCACCATCCTTACTAGGCTAGACCCCACGAGGGTAGAGGACAAAGGAAGGAACATCGGGCTAGAGGCCACAAAGAGTTTCAGTATAGGCGCCCCCGTGCATTGCAGGAATTACGCCAGCACGGGCCCAGCCTGGGTGCCGGGCGTAGTCGTGGAACAAACCGGCCCCGTGTCGTACCGCGTGGAAACCAATACGGGACTCTTGTGGAGGTGGCACGCGGACCAGCTCCGACGCAGGGTCCCCGACGAGCAGGGCGCAGACCGAGCAGGGACAAAGTCAGCGTTAGGGTTCTCCCCCACCCGTTTAGCCCAAGGGGGAGGGAAGGGGGACCGCGGGCCCCCACCAAGGGGGGAGGAGGATGTCCTCATAGATATCCTGGGGGATCTTTCCGAGGAAGAGGAACCCGACCCCATACATATCTCGCGGAAGGTTCCCACAAACGCGGGTACCCCCACCAAGTTAGATTTTGATTTTCAGAACCGGGGGGGTTTCGGAGTGGTCCCCCACCCGTCCAAGCGAGAAGAGGGGTTTTTCGTTAGCCCCGACGGCCCCCGGTCTGCCCACAATGGAGTTTTTCCCTTCCCCTAAGGCCGCCAGACAGCGGCAAACCACTAACGAGTCTCCCTCTCCCATTTCAGGACAAGGGTCCAGGGAACAAAGAAGCAATAACGCCCCCGGGGGGGGCAGCCCTCGTCACGGCCCAAACGCACATGCAACAAGCCATCTTGGCTGAGAGACTTCGTCTCATCCTAGGGGGGAGGGATGTTATGTTCTGTAAAGCTGTGCCTTTAACAATGTACCTTTGCCATGTGTTATCAATGTAACCTTTCTGTGAGCAACATTATAACCATCAGCTGTATCAATGTAAACCTAATAAGGGGACGCGAGCTAGTGACCACCAGAGGGCAGTAGCGAGCGTCCAGCTCTCATGGATCATATTCACCTGGTTCAGCAGCGCGGGAAGATTCCCCGCCACCTCTTCACCTGGTCAAGAAGGGCGTGACCTCCTACGACGTCACGCAGGCAGCAACCAATAGTCTGCCGACGAGCCACATTCAAATGTATAGCCAGCTGTATATATTGAGCCACTCATCCGCCATTACCACATGTTCCTCCGGATCATCATGCAATAAACCTGTGTTAAGCCAACCCTTCGGCTGTTTCATTGTCTTTGGTCCCTTACACTAAAATAATACACAATGTATACCAATAACAAAAGGATGGATACAAGTCTTGTTTGACTTCTGCAATTACAAGAGGTGCTCAAAGTACTTACCATTAGCATGCTTCTGTTCATGGTGAACTACTGCTTGAGAAACGTTGACCAAGGTGTCCCGGATCTTCCCTTGTGCACATCACACACCGTGTCATGTGTCTCAAACTTATCACAAATGCATGCAATTGTTAGGTGTTTTGGAGATTCTATTTCATGCCACTATTGTTGTTGTACTTCCACGAAGTTCTCAAATTTCAAATATCACTTCGAAAGAGTCCTAAACAACTGTGTTTCTGCCATTTTCTTTAACTGTCCTGCCTGTCACATGGTGATGCTAGCATTACTTTTTTTGAGCAAATGTCATGTTACACAATGGTACTGTAATTGATTTTTACGTTAAAAAGTAAGACATAGATAACATCTTTTAAAATGTGTATACATTTTGGCACCCTCTGTATATCTAATTAATCATAAAAACAAAATAGATAAAAAAACAAAAACATTGTAGCACCTTAAAGAATGGTATGCAGGATATATAGCTCAGTGGTTTAGGTATCTGGCTGCAGAGTGAGAGGTTGGGAGTTCAATTCTCCACTGTGCCCAGATAGCACACATGCACATGCACAAAGATTGTTATATTGTATTTCACTGTGAACTTCCATGAAAGCATCCACAAACACTCGCATTCGGATTATAACAGTTACAATGTAAGGTGACACAACATTTTTGGGTTGTTGTTGTTTTGGTGGGTTTTCTCTATTTTTGTCTGAATATACAGTACTTGCACAAACTATCATGGTTACTTTTAAAACTTAGCTTATTAAACCACACTAGTGTCATGTATCATCTTATGCCATCTGATATAAAATGGCTCTCAACACTTCATGATGTTCTCATGAAGGACTGCTGCAGTCAAGTAAAGTATAAACTAGGGGTGCCCAAACTTTTCAGGCTGTGGGCCGGTCATGTGGTTCAGGGGGCTGGTCACTATGGCCCAGGGCTAGAAGTGACGAGGGCTTCACAGACTGGATGAATTGGCATCGGGGGCCAGATCTGGCCCCTGGACCGTAGTTTGGGTACCCCAGGTATAAACAGTCATGGGTGGAGAAGGGATAATTCTACAAATCTCACTTTTTGGATGGGAAAGCAGGACACACAGAGACAAACAAAAGATGACTAAGGAATGAAAAGATATGACAGAAAAGAACCACAGGCTATGCTCAAATGCACGTTTTCAGCACAGACAACTTGATTTCCTAATAACCTATATCATATGCTTGTTACTGTGAACAAAAACTAGATCATATGCGACAGATGTCTCTAGACTTCAGTAAAGAAGTGTGAATGTCCTGTTTTAGGCATCCTAAATTGGACTAACTGAATCTCAGGTACTGCAGCTCAAGATCTAAACAGAGGGAGCACCTCACTTGTCTACTTCAGGGAAACACACCAATTTAGACCACTGGACTCCTTTTGGGGCTTGAAATGAATTCAAGCAAGGGGTGATAGAGGTACTTGGTGAGTTGAGATACAGATGCAGATGGATATAGAAGAAAGGAACTGTTTCACTTGGAGCATAAAACCCTTGAGTCCAAATAGCAGGCAAATTTAGGAAGCCAGTTCTAAACACTCGGTTAGAAAATGCAGTTGGATTGCTGCCATCAAGAAGTCTTCCATAACCTGTAGGAATGGCTCAAAGGTTTACACAGACACACAACTGCTAAGTTGATGTCGCATTGTGCCCCATAGCATTATCTTTTGTTGTTGTCCAGTCACATAGTCGAATCCGAGTCTTTGCGACCCCATGGACCACTGCACGCCAAGTAATTCTGTGTTGTGATTAATTCATCACCTTGTTATTTCCAACAGGCCAGAAATATGCACTTATAATCTCTTGTGCTACGACTGCAGTGGCTCAAGTGGCTAAAATGCTAACTGGGAGGCAGAAGGTCAGCAGTTCGATTCCCGAGTACTGCAGGACGGAGTGAGCTCCCATCTTTGTCCCAGCTCCTGCCAACCTAGCAGTTCGAAAGGAAGAAATTGCAACTAGATAAATAGGGACCACTTCAGTGAGAAGGTAACAGCATTCCGTGCACTCCGGTGTCCAGTCATGCCTGCCAAATGATCACGGAAACGTCTGCAGAAGCAGACAACGCTGGCTCTTCGGCTTTGAAACAGAGATGAACACTGCACCCTAGAGTCAGATACGACTGGCTTTCAAGCAAGGGAAACCTTTACTCTCTTGTGCTATCCAGTGGCCAATTCTGATATTGCACTTTGGAAATATTTCTCAGAAGACAAAAAGCAAAACTAAAGAATGGCATGAACCCAAAAACTGCATGTAAAATTCATCTCAAAATACAATTTAAAGTAACATTTAAAAGAAATCAAGGTTCACTCATTACATATAAGTAGTGTGGGTATTATTTGTTACAGATAAATAATAACTTTGTGACATTTAAATTGCTCATTACCCAAAAGTAACTTTTTGTTGTTTCTGTTGTTCAGTTGCAGTCAAGTCTGACCCTTTGCGACCCCATGGCATACCGCACACCAGGCTCCTCTATCCTCCACCATCCTCCACAGCCCGCTCAGCTCTATGCCCATTGAGTCAACAATGCCATCTAACCATCTCATCCTCTGCCTCCCCCTTTTCCTTTTGCCTTTGATATTTCCCAGCATCAAGGCCTTCTCTAGTGAGTCCTCTCTTCTCATTTGGTGTCCAAACTACTTTACTGGTCCTTAAATGCATTTTGAAGTTTTTATTTAAGACATTTCTGCACAGCCATACATTCTTCATTTCTCCTACCAAAAAAGACAAGGTAGTTTATCACACTTAGAAGGGAAAATAAATAAAACAAAACTCAAAACCTAAAAGCTATAACATAAAAGTTAAAGGCATTGAATACCATCAACTATTAAAATAGTCAAGATGTTGAAATGGATTGATTGACAAAAAGAGTTTTGCTTGCCACCTAAAATGCTGTGTTTTTTTTTTTAATTTACTTTATCTATTTGCAGCACAGAGCTTCCTTGTAGAATGCTGGGTATTTAGGCCCTTTCACCTGTGACAAGGGGAAAAAATTAGAAAACCATTATCCACACTTCCTAGGGCTGCCAAGTCAGCAGCATTCCATTCCATGAGATTCCAGACCAAAAACAGAGAACAGAAGGAGGGCCCTGTGGACATTACAGGGTGGATAGATGGGTAAGCAAGGGATAGCAGGGGTAAGACCTGTTACTAGGCCACCCAAACGTGGAAATAGTCACAAAAGAAATCAGAAGGAATCAATCAACCCATAATCCAGGTGACCCTCCCTGCCTTGCCAGACTCTCCTCCTTGTTCCTGGCTTTTTGTTGTTGTTGCATAACAGTGTGTTTGTGTGCATGCAGCATACAAAGAAACAGCTTCGTGCTAAATCAGTGATCCCTGGAGCTGTGGTGGCTCAGTGGTTAAGAAGCTCACCTTGTTAGCTGGAAGGCTGACAAGTCAGCAGTTCGAGACCCAGGTACTACAGCTCTTAGGGACATGAAAGGAACCTCATTTAGGTGTTCCCTGAGTGGAGTTTCTTCTGCAAAAATCATTTCAACCCAGAATAATTTCTGACATGAAATTATTATTATTATAGTGATCCCTGGCCCTAAGTGGGAATGGGCAGAGATGGAGATCCTTACTTTCAAGCAATCCCACATACAAAAATCCAACTCCTGCTATGCTGCTTATCCTTGCCTTGAGATTCAGATGAGCTCAGCAATCCTCTGATGCTCCAGTCAGAGCACTGAGACATGACAACACTAATCCTTATCATATTGCACTTTTATTTGACACGGGTGACAATCGAGCAGACAATACTCTTTCCAAATGATGATGGAACCATTGCAATTTTTAAAATTTCATGCTGAAAGAAAAGGAGAGGGGGGTGAACATTAAGTTTACCAAGTGCAGAGGAATACTTCCATTGAACTGACTTCCCCCCGCAAAAAAAAATTTGAGAAAAATGTTGTGCTGCCAGCATTTTATATGCTGCACTTATTCCTCATAAAAGAATGATCAGACCCATTTTTCAGGTTCTATATGAAAAATTAATGGCCCCTCTAATATACCCTAAATGTTAAATGATCTATTTTCCCCGCTGATAAAAATTCAAATTGCCTCGACTTGCAATTTATGGTGAGCTTCTATTTATTTCATTCTTACACATATTTTTGAGGCATATTCTCCTCTCCCTGAAAAGCCAGACCCAGAAAGTACACGCATGCACACACTCATAACCACACAGGTACACACACTTTCTTACTTCATTTGTAAGACAGCAGATCAAGGAACAAGATTTATCTCTGCCCTATACCTTCTTTCTTGTGTGTCTTAAATATGTCCATGCATGATCCCAAAACCCACAGCAACAACTAGTGTATAGTAAATGATGAGGTGACAGTGTGTATTTCTGTGCTAACTACATGGGAATTTGGGATTGGTTGCTGAAAAATGAACAGAGTTGCAGGTGAAACATCAGAGCTGGTGAACAGTCTGCAAGTTTAAGTGAAATAATGAGAACGGAGACCCTCCATTGATTTTTTTAAAATCTGTCTCAAATCTTACTTTGAGGTCTACATGAATACATAAAGTTTGGATAGAAACAAATTCACTGTCTGTTACATGCAAATATGCATAAGAAATCCTTTTATCTGGCAGCTTTTTTATGGAAAAGGAGCTGAGAAAGAATCTGGGATATAGAGAATGAAGGGGGAGGGAATGCTTCCCCATCCCCACCCCGACCTTCCACTCTCCTGTAGCAAACACACTCCAACCAAATTCCCACTGTGTTCCAAAAGCATATACTGTACAGTATATGCAGTATATTTGAAGTCAACAAAGGTAAAAGTGTTGTTAACATGTAACTGAAGCAGAAGTTTCAATATCTGGATAATTGGACTATGGAGCAACAGGCCTACAAAAAAGGCTTCCTCACATTCACTTGATGGGGGGAGTGTGAAAGTTTTAATTTTGTATACATTAAGTATTAAATAATGAACGGTATAAAATGTATAACCCTAGGAATGTAACCCTAGGAATGTGAAAATCTGAAGGTTTGAACAGTAATAGACTACTAGTATAGGTTATTTCAGGACAGATATGTGACCTTGAAAATAGAAATAAAGAGGGGGAGTAATTGTTTAACTTCTAATACACTAAATGTCCATTAGAGGCCATGATCAATGGAAACAATATCAAAGAAATTACTTTTTGCAGATGATCAGGCATTGATAGCAAGTACAGCTAAGGAACTACAACAACACCTTACATCCATGAACCAAGAATGCAAGATAAATACTATGAGAATCAATAAAGAGAAGATTAAGGTAATGGCAATTTGGAAGAAAACAGCATTCTCTAGATATTGAGATAGAGGGAACAAGTATAAAACAAGTGGCAGAGTTCAAATACCTAGGAACAACATTTACTGAAAATGGCAAAATGGACAGAGATTAACATGCAGTGCAGTAATGTGAACCAAATATTGAAACAGTTAACTTTGCTCTTACAGCACAAGGCAATACCAATCAATACAAAGAAATACCTCATACAAAGCATACATTCATTCCCACCTTATGTTACCAGTGCCAAACATGTACACTTAAAACAAAATACAGTATAAACAAAAATTGGTCACCACGGAAATGAGATGTCTGAGGAAGGCTGCTGGAGTGACTAGAAAGAATGAGGGAAAGAATTGGAACAGAACCAATCTTGCACTACATACAGAGACAACAAATAAAGTGGTTTGCTCATCTGGAGAGAATGTCTTGGAATTCCATACCTTACAAGGCATATATGGAAAGAGGAGAAGGGCAAAGACCATGAGGCAGGCCCAGAGGAAGGTGGAGAGACAACATCAAAGAAATATTACAAAAACACCAAATAACACCGGTGGAGGCCACTAGAAGTGCCAGAGCAAGAACCTTGCATTTCCCTTGACACCCAGTGGGGTAAAAGGGGAAGCAAAGATGTCCCCTATGAGACAGGGGCATCTTTTTTTAGTGTTTTGTTCTAAATGACTTAGTGCCTACAACCGTAGTATTTGGTTGATTTTGTTTTGTTTTGTTTTGTTTTTTGTTATGTTTGATAATTATGATCCTTTCCTTTGTTAACTAATGTTTTTAAACCAAAATAAAGAAGGGAAGACCCAGATCTTGGAAATAATTGTTTTTCACTATCTAGTTACTTTTTAGTTATGAACAATTTAAATATTAAAGGTAAAGGTTTCCCTTGCTCGGAAGCCAGTCATATTTAAATGTTACAAAGTTATTATTTATCTGTAGCAAATGATACCCATGTTACATATATGTAATGAGTGAACCTTGATTTCTTTCAGATGCTACTTTTAAAGGGTATTTCGAGAGGAATTTTACAGACAGTTTTTGGGTCCATGTCATTCTTTAGTTTTGCTTTTTGTCTTCTGAGAAATATTTCCAAAGAACAATATCAGAATTGATCACTAGATAGCACAAGAGAATATAAGTGCATATTTCTGGCCTGTTGGAAATAACAAGGCAATGAATTAATTGTGACACAGAATTACTTGTGTAACTGGAGCAGTGATAACAATAAAAGCAATTTACTGCTAAGTGGGTAACAATTAATGCAACAAGTTCTTTTTAAAATATAACGCCCCAGGCTTCTCACAGGATAACTTACTTCTTCTACATGCCATCTCTTGGAAACTGCACGTTAACAGATTATGATCCCCATAACCAACTATACAACCTTATATGTGTCTAATGAGAAGTTAAGTTCCTTTGTGTTAGGAGGGTCTTGCTCCCAACTAAGAGGCAATAAGATTTCACTCAATTTATCTGTATTATCTATAAATTCCTAGATCCATAACACAGTTCGTAAAAGAGGAACAAAAGATTTGAAATAAAATCTTGCATGCAGCGAAAAAAATTCCATATAGATTAAAAACAGGACTGCTGTCATAGAATTACTGTGCAATAATTAATGAGATTACATGCAAAGGTAACCATGATTTAACATCTGCCAATTAAATGAGATTTTTAAAAGTGGTATAATTGTTGATGGTTTTTAGGAGAGTGTTGTAATTGTTAATAATGGACTGCCTTAATCCGAGGAAGCCAGCATCACAAATGGATGGTCCACAGTTCATTTGCTTCTCTCCTTGCCTCCAAAATGGAAATAAGGTAGTCAAAATGATTTATTTGTCTAGCTTGAAGTATCTTAAAAGGCTAATTCAACTTATGAAGTACAACTGTTTCTGATCTAACTATGCCCTCAAGCTCCGTGGCTAAGATGTAGCCATGATACACCACCCTATTAACTTCCTTTATATAATTCTTGTTTTATGATGCTATAAACAGAAAATTGGGAGGAGGGGTGGATTGAATCATGCAGAAATGCAGGGGTGCTCAATGTTGAAGCTTGATATTGTAAGCATTCTCCTTTCCAAAGTTAATCTAGCATATTCAGAGCTACTGTTCACCAACTATCAGTTCAACATTTCTCATAGAGCTTGGAAGTAGGCAGTTGTATGTAATGGAGATAAGAACTCTTTTTTTCTGGAACAAAGAGGACATATCAAAAATAATACCAAAAATGGGAATAAGCAACAAAAAGATGTGTGGCCTAGTTACTTTATAATGGCATTTCTTAACCTGATGTTGCAACCATGACTATTCTGTCTCTGCTTAGCCTTGTAATCTTTAATAGTTTAATACAGACAAAAATTGTGCATAAGGAAGAGGAAAATATGTGGGGGGGGGGGGGAGAACATTAGGTTTACCAAGTGAAGAATGTGAAACAGTTTCTTGTTTCTGGGGGTGAGGGAAGCACCTGGTTACTTTGAAGAGCATGTGGGAGCACTTTTACTAGCATTCTAAGCCAGGGATTCTCAATCTGCAGCCCACAGGCTAGATGTGGTCCATAGCACCATTTCATGTGGCCCCCCCACCGCCTCCACCACACCAGGAAGTGCCATGTGGTGGAGGAAGGGCAAAACGGCTGTCTGGACCCCGAAACTGTCTGAGAGAGTGTGACCTGGCGCCCAGCTTTAAAAGGTTGAGAACTGCTGTTCTAAGCAATGGTTTCAAGTTTTATGCCATTTCTTTACCAGTCCTAGGGCCTGTTGTTTAAGCAACAAAAAAGCACACCAAGGAATGATTAACAGACAACATAGTTGGTGATGAAACAGTGATAGGTTACATAATAAATTAATTTTGAACAGTGCATCTTCCAGGCTCTGGTAAACATCCATTATCACCCATATCATTTCAGATGTCATTCCCAGGGCCGCCATCAGAAATGTCTGCCCCCATACTGAGCAATCCTATTGGGCCCACTCACACAGAAACACACATAGTTATGGCCGGCAGCGGCAGGGCCCCTGTCAGCTCCAGGCCCTATATGGCCCTATAGCTATTTAATCTGTTCTGCAGATTAAATAGGGATGTATCTGTTATAATTTTGATTTCTTTTAATGTACTAGATTGTAATTTGAGCCAGTAGTATCACTCATTTCTGAACAGTCAGCTTGACCTTTCCAATCCCCTTTCTTTTCCCACCCATTTAAAAGCTAGGAGCATGTTGGTTTGTTCACTTGGGTAGAGATAATTGGGGAGAGGGGGGCACACCACTGTTGTGCAATTATAGGTCACCTGAAGTTCAACATATACTGCCATAACCACAGCCTGTATATTGCATGGTGTCACTGGGAAGCGGAAGGTCAGCAGTTCGATTCCCGAGTACTGCAGGACGGAAATGAGCTCCCGTCTTCGTCCCAGCTCCTGCCAACCTAGCAGTTCGAAAGCAAGAAATTGCAAGTAGATAAATAGGGACCACTTCGGTGGGAAGGTAACAGCGTTCCGTGCGCTCCGGTGTCTAGTCATGCCTGCCACATGACCACGGAAACGTCTGCAGAAGCAGACAGTGCTGGCTCTTCGGCTTAGAAACAGAGATGAGCACTGCACCCTAGAGTCGGATACGACTGGCTTTCGAGCAAGGGAAACCTTTACCTTTACTAGTGTTTCTACAAATGCTTCCTGTGGTCTTTTTTTTTAATTTTCTAGCTTTCTATTTCCTTTTTCACTAAAGAAATTTAAAATTATCTACTAAAATAATCAACATGCATGAATCTAAAAGAGAACTTGACGGAGAGAAAGAAAAGACACGGTAAGAATGCATAGAATGGGCCTTTTGGAGAAGGGTCTTCTCTAAAAGATACAAGACCACAGCATTAATTTCATTTCTCTCTTACATTTACCATTCACCTCAATACTTCCTCTTCAGTTCATCCTCTGTCCTCATATCCCTTTTTTATTACACACACATATACATGTTTCCTTCTCCTACTTCTTCAATTCCTTCATTGCCATCTATCCTTGTAACCACTGCCATCAATCCTCCACTTCTTTCCTTCTCCCCCTTGTCCAGCAACTCCATTGGGTCAAGAGATCAGATGATTCAAATGCCTGATGTATCTCAAAAGATGACTGGCAGATGTTTTTCTGGCCTGATGGCTCCATGGAGACAGCAAGCAAAAAGACTTGAAAGAAACTAAGCCAACAGAAGTCTCCTTGTGAGGCAACAGCTGCCTCTATGCTGTCATGGGCCATGATGGCTAACCTTGGCACTTCAGCTGTTCTTGAACTTCAATTCCCAGAAGCCCAAGTTTCTGCGAGTCCATTCATGTGAGGCCATTTACAGAGACTTTGGCTTCTGGGAACTGAAGTCCAAGAACAACTGGAGTGCCATGGTTCACCACCACGGGTATAGGGGCTCGTTCTGTAACTTGGAAGTCTCAACACAGTTACAGAAGAGAAACTAGCACCACTCCTCGCTCATTACTTTGCTCATACAAGTAGTAATTTTGTTGTTGTTGTTGTTGTTGTTGTTGTTGTTGTTGTTCAGTCGCACAGTCGATTCCGACTCTTTGCGACCCCATGGACCATTGCCCTCCAGGCACCTCTATCCTCTACCATCCTCCTCATCCCACTCAGCCCTGTGCCTACTGCATCCATGACACCATCTAGCCATCTCATCCTTTGCCGTCCCCTTCTTCTTTTGCCCTCCACCTTTCCCAGCATCAAGGCCTTCTCAAGTGAATCCTTCCTTCTCATTTGATGTCCAAAGTACTCCAGCTTCATCTTTGTTATTTGTCCTTCTAAGGAGCAGTCAGGGCTAATCTCTTCTAAGATTGACCTATTTGTTCTCCTCGCTGTCCAGGGGACTCTCAAAACTCTCCTCCAACACCACATCTCAAAGGAGTCTATTCTTCTGTGCTCAGCCTTTCTAATGTTCCAGCTCGCACAACTGTATATTACCACCGGGAATACCATTGAGTAGCTTCTACACAAAGCAAGAACCCCGGTTTTCTCATACTATTGTTTACAGGTAGAACCTACATGCAAGTACGAACTCCTCCTCTTCAGATTCATTACTGCTTATGTGATCAAACCCATGAGGAAGAGGATGGATCTAGCTCTCCCCGATAGGCATGTAGCAGAATTTTTTGAAATAAAGTAGTCCTAATTCGGGTGCAACGCAGGGCTTTCCCCCTGCCTGGCCATGCCCACCATACCACGGCCACAGTGTGGTGGCAATTTTTTTTGGAGCCCACCACTGGGGCTCATCTCTTTAATAAGGCTCAGTCCAACAGGAAGACAACAGAGCAAAGGCTGGGGTAAATATTGTTCCATTTTTTCCTGACTTTCCAGTTTGTAAAGATTCTTGTCCACACAGGGACACCGAGCAGCAAATAACATTAAAGTCAGTTCCTCTGAAAGATGGTACAAGAGACCTGTACAGGTTTGGTGTATGCAAACCAAGACACAGGACACAGCCTCGGGCTGGGTTAACTCAGGTTTATTGCATCGTGGACAGAGGGAACATGAGGTAATGGCGGATCGATAGCTCTTTATATACAGCAGTAATACATTTGAACGTGGTGCCATGGTAGCCCATTGGCCACTGTCTGCGTGACGTCATTGCAGGTCACGCCCTTCTTGTCCAGGTGTAGGTGGTGGCGGGAAAACTTCCCGCGCTGTTGCCTTTGATGAGTTCGGACCAAGAGAGCTTGGACGCTCGCTGCTGCCAGCTGGTGGTCATTAGCTCGCGTCCTATTACAGGGTTTATATGATACAGCTGAAGGTTACATTGTTGCTATAGGCAAGGTTACATTGTAATCCATGTGTACAATAAAACCATCAGAACACAACACCCCTCCCCCCTAGGACGAGACAAAGTCTCGAGCCCACACTTAAACACACTCCCCCCCCTTAGGAGACAAAGTCTCTCAGCCAAGATGGCTTATTTCGAACACGCTGGGGTCTCGATGCGGGCTGCCTCTCCCCGGGTTTGCTACCTTCTCTTTGTCCCCTGGTTTCCTGTCCTGTAATTGGAGAGGGAGACTCGTTAGTGACTTGCCGCGGCTCCGCGGCGTTGTTGGGAGGTGTGCTCTTTCTTAGGGAGGAACCGGGGGCACTGGGGGCTAACGAAAAACCCCTCTTCTCGCTTGGATGGGTGGGGGAACACTCCTGAAAACCCCCCCGGCTCGCAAAATCAAAATCAAAATTACAATCGGGGGCAGCGGTCGCGAACTCCTCTCCCCCTTCCCCGGCCCCTGATAGGACTGGCGTATCAAAAGGGTATGAGTCGGGGCCGCTGCTTCTGCCTTCCCCCCTTGCATGGGACTGTTGTCCACTGCTGTCTCCCCCTTGGGTTAAGCGGGTGGGGGAGAACCCTAACGCTGAATCCTGTTGCTGAGCCCCACTGACTGGCCCACTCACTCGGTGCCTCAGTTGGTCTGCGTGCCTCCTCCAGAGGAGGCCGGTGTTAGTCTCGACCCGGTACGACACTGGCCCCGTCCGTTCTACAACCGTCCCTGGCACCCAGGCTGGCCCTGCGCTGGAATAGTTCCTGCAGTGAACAGGGTCACCGGCGGCGAAACCTTTCGAGACTGCCAACCCTATGTTTTTTCCTTTATCCTCGACTCTCGTCGGGTCTAGCCTGGACAGGATCGTGGTCAGTTTTCGCCGCATCAAGAGCTCTGCCGGCGAGTAGCCTGACGCTAAGGGGGTTACCCTATACGCTAAGAGGAACTGGCATACTTGGTGATTTAGGTCCCCCTGGCCCATGCGCCGCAGCGCCTCCTTTGTTGTACGCACCAGCCGTTCCACTTGGCCATTCGTGGCCGGGTGAAACGGTGCGGATGTGACATGCCGAATGGCGTTTGCCTCCATGAATGCTCCGAACTCAGCGGAGGTGAAACAACTAGCGTTATCGCTGACTAAAGTGTCGGGTAAACCGAACGTGGAAAAGACTCTCCTTAGCCGGCTAATTGTCGTGGCGGAGGACGTGCTCTTTACTGGGATAACCTCCAGCCACTTGGAGAACGCATCCACCACCAGGAGAAACATGGTTCCCCGGAATGGGCCAGCGAAATCTACGTGCACTCTGGACCATGGCCCCCTTGCTGTGTCCCATTCCCTATGCGGAAGACGGGTCGCTTCAGGTCGGGATCCCTGGCATGCCTCGCAAGTGCCGACCATGTGCTCAATGTCCGCGTCCAGCTGTGGCCACCAGAAGTAACTCCGGGCCAGCGCCTTCGAACGCACTATGCCCGGGTGGCTGACGTGCAGCAGTTCGAGCACCCTCGTCCGCAGGGGCGTAGGGACCACCACCCGTTGGCCCCACAAAAGGCACCCCCTTTCTAGGGACAACTCTAGCTTTTTCCGAAAGAATGGGTCGAACTCTGTACTCGGGGACGATGCCCGCCACCCCTTCTGTACCCATGAACTAACTTTCTCCAGCGTTCTGTCCTTGCCAGTCGCCCTAGCAATGTCGGCTGGTACTATTGGGGGTGCGTCTAAAACCTCAATTAGCAACACCTGGCGGTCTCTTTCAACTCTCGCCTTCTGGTCATCCGACAAGGGCAAAGGGGATCTCGAAAGTGCATCAGCATGGCTGATCTCCTTTCCGGGCCGGTACTCCAACTCATGTTGGTATGCGTTGAGGAAAATAGCCCATCGCAGCATTCTCGGGGACAGGATCTGCGGCGTGGGCTTGCTCGCCGTGAAAATCCCTAACAGTGGCTTGTGATCGGTCACAATTTTGAACGGGCGGCCATACAAAAAATCGTGAAATTTTTTGGTTCCCGCTACTATCGCTAACGCCTCCCTGTCGGTTTGTGCGTAATTTCGCTCCGCTTGGGACAGGGACCTTGAGTAAAACGCTACCGGGGCCTCCCTTCCGTCCTCCAACACGTGGCACAGCACCGCCCCCACCCCCACCGGGGATGCATCGCAGACTGGCCGTTTGGGGTCGAAGTGCGTCAGGATTGCCTCAGATGTTAGGAGTTGCTTTAGCTCTTTGAACGCCCTCTCGTGCTCGTCACCCCACATCCATGGCTCCTCCTTTTTAAGTAACCGATGGAGCGGTTCGGCCACGGACGCCTTCCGCGGGAGGAATGTATGGTAAAAATTGAGGAGCCCCAGGAAGGACTGTAGCTCGGTTTTGGATGTGGGGCGAGGGGCCTTTTTAATGGCTGCTACTTTGGATTTAGACGGCTTAATCCCCTCGGGTGTGATCCGGAACCCTAAAAACTCGACCTCGGTTTCGAAAAAAACACATTTGTCCTTCCTCAATCTCAGCCCCGCTTTCTCGAAGACGGTCAGTACTTTGTCCAACCTCTTTGCCAGTTCAGCCTCAGTCCCCCCTGTTATCAACACGTCATCAAAATAAGGCAACACCCCCTCCAGGCCCTTCAGGAGGCGTTCCACAAGCGACTGAAAAAGGCCGGGTGCCGAGTTCACGCCAAACTGTAACCGCGACACCTGGAACGCTCCTTTATGTGTAACTATCGTTTGTGCCGCGGCCGTGGCGGGGGTCACAGGAAGTTGCTGATAGGCTTGTGCCAAATCGAGTTTAGCGAAACACTTTCCCCCATTTAGCCTGGCCAAAAGGTGGCTGATCACTGGCACCGGGTATGCATTAGGGCGGATCGCCTTGTTAATTGTACACTTATAATCAGCGCAAATGCGCACCTCCCCGTTAGCCTTTAGAGCCGTTACAATTGGAGTTTCCCACTCCGCGGAATCAACAGGAATAAGAATCCCCTGGCCCACCAGTTTGTCCAGTTCCGCCTCTATCTTGTCCTTGAGTGCGAACGGCACCCTGCGCGGTTTGAGTCTTATCGGGCGGACCTCCGGGTCTATGTCGAAAGCTACAGGGGGTCCCTTGAACTTTCCGAGTCCTTTCTTAAAAACGGCGGGATGCGCATCGCAAACCGCTTGTATTGGGTCCCCCCCCCACGGTATGCACCCCCCCCTATGAACAAACCTAAGGGCTGAAACCACTGTGTCCCTAGGAGGCTACAGCTTCCCCCCTTGAGGACAACTAGGGGCAGTTCCGCAGAATGTCTCTTAAAATTGACCCGAAATTTCCCGACCCCCAACACCGGAATGCTGTTTCCCTGTACGTCTCGTAGCGTGGACCTCAACGCTTTAAGTTTGGGCCGCACGTGGGGGTCGATTTTCAGGAACTCTTTCTGGGGAATTATGGAATAGGAGGACCCCGAGTCAATTTCCATCTTAATAGGGGCCCCTTGTACTAATACCTCAACGAAGTAATGGGACTGTCCCGCGGACACGCTGAACACTGGGGCGTCGTCCTCGCTGTCGTCCGAGACGCGGCCCACGCCGTCCTGCCTCCTCGTGGTCTGGGCGCCATCTTTGGGCCTCGCTGGACGGTCCGGCCTGGCCGCACGGTCTTGTGACTGCCTCCGGCCCTCTTTCCGTTTCCTGCATGCCTTGGCGATGTGCCCCCGACGGCCGCAGGTGTAACACTCGGCCTTCCTGAACGGGCATCTCGCGCGCTCATGGGCCGCTCCGCAACCCTCGCAGCGTCGACCACCCTTTCGGACCTTCTGGACCTCCTCGCCGTCGCTGCCTTCCGTAGACGACTTTGAGGCCCGTCGAGTTGCGTGCACCGACTGTCCGGACTTCCCGTGCACCGAATTTTCCGCCTTGCCGGCTCTAGGACGCCACTCACGCCACTGGTGCATCTCGTCCACTCCAGCATTCGTGGACTCTGCGGCTTCCGCGGCCTCTACGACCTCTGCCAGCGTGGGTGGCGGCTCCTTGTTCATCAAGCTGCGCTGTACCTCCTTGTCTTTCAGGCCACACAACACGCCGTCCCTGAGGGCCATCTCTAGGATGTCGCCCCATTTACAGGGGGCGGCGGCTATCCTCATGGCGGCCACGAATGCCTCAACCGACTCATCCGGCGCTTGGACTCGCCTCCAAAACGCGCTCCGAGCGGGAAACATTGCCCTCGAGGGGCAGAACCGCTCTCGCAGCAGCTTCATGATGTCGCCCGCCTTAAATTCGCTCACCTTCTTCGGAGCGATGATGCCCACCAGCGTCCGCTTGGTTTCCATCCCGAGCATTCTGGTGAGGATGGCCCTCTTCCTCTCCTCGTCGTCTCCTTTGACTCTGAGTTCCACCAGTGCCGCCTGGAAGTCCATCTCAAGCAGCTCCCAGTCTTGCGGTTTGGTGATGTTGAACCCGCTCTGTGCCCTGGCTGTTCCGTGGGGATCCATCATCCCACCTTCGTCGCCAATTTGGTGTATGCAAACCAAGACACAGGACACAGCCTCGGGCTGGGTTAACTCAGGTTTATTGCATCGTGGACAGAGGGAACATGAGGTAATGGCGGATCGATAGCTCTTTATATACAGCAGTAATACATTTGAACGTGGTGCCATGGTAGCCCATTGGCCACTGTCTGCGTGACGTCATTGCAGGTCACGCCCTTCTTGTCCAGGTGTAGGTGGTGGCGGGAAAACTTCCCGCGCTGTTGCCTTTGATGAGTTCGGACCAAGAGAGCTTGGACGCTCGCTGCTGCCAGCTGGTGGTCATTAGCTCGCGTCCTATTACAGGGTTTATATGATACAGCTGAAGGTTACATTGTTGCTATAGGCAAGGTTACATTGTAATCCATGTGTACAATAAAACCATCAGAACACAACAACAGGTATCATAAATCACCAGAAAGACAAAGAAATGTGTTCTGGATCAAATCATGCCTGAAATATTTGTAGTGGCTAAAAATAAATAAGAGTGCAATCAAACAGCAAGAAATGATCACATCTGATTGTGTTAGAAAGCACCACTTTGAAGAGAGCAATCTCCCTTAAATGGCACAGGAATTGCTCCAGCCCAACTCCCCAAAAGAGAAGCCCTACATAGGACCAAGAAAAATCTAGCTTGGGCACAGAGCAGGCTCAAGCTGATTCACAATCTACTGTGTGTTGCCTGGTCAACAGAAAACAGCTCACATTGAACTGTGTCACAAGCAATCCAAAACATGGGCTATTTCTGTGTCTGAGTTTACTCTAAACAGAAGATATCACACTTTGACATCACATAAGACAGGGGAAAATGACAATGGAAGAGTGAAGGTCAGCAGGAGATAAAAAATGAGGATCTGACATGAGATGGATTGATTCAATAAATCCAACCACAAGGTCTAGGCAAGCCTGTTAATGACAGAACATTTTTGGAGGTCATTAATTTATAGAGTCACAATAGGTCAGAAGTGACTTGATGGCACATTAACGGCAACACTGTGTAAATGTTTTACTGTAACTTTTTCAGTTTTACAGATACAGTTCTCCAGTATGAAACCTAAACCATAGGAGACACTCTACCAGCCCATAATTTCATCTTCTTTGACATATATTATCATTTGTTTCCTAAATTGGAATCCCATTGCCTCAGATTCAAATCAGTCTGTCTCTGTGCTGTAGATAATCAAATGAAAGTGAAAGTATTCTGCTGGACTAATATGCCAGGAGAAAACTCATTCAAGAAGACTCAACCATCCCAAAGGCATGATGGGAAAAACACACCCTTCCTTACATTGCAGATATTGTGAGCCCTGTAATGAAGTTACAGGCAGAAGGTCCATTGAGAAGATGCCCCAGAAATATCATCTATCTATCTATCTATCTATCTATCTATCTATCTATCTATCTATCTATCTATCTATCTATCTATCTATCTATCTATCTATCTATCTATCTATCTATCTATCATTTATTTATTTATTTATTTATTTATTTATTTATTGCATTTCTATACAGCCCATCTGGGTGTTATTCCACTCTGAGCGGTGAACAAACAGAAAACAAATAACAACAATACCCAACAACAAATCAAAACCCACCACCAACAAATACATCACAAACTAAACTAAATAAATTGGCATCTGAGGACATCGGGACTGAACCTAACTGGCTAATTTATTGATAAGAGAACAGCACCCTGAAAGGCCTCCCTGAAGAACGTTTTTAATTGTTTTATAAAGGTAGCCAGTGATTGGGCCTGGCGCAGCTCCACCGGTAGTGTATTCCTCAGTGTTGGTGCCACCACCAGGTAAAAGGTAAAGGTTTCCCTTGCTCGATAGCCAGTCATATCAGACTCTAGGGTTCAGTGCTACCTGCCACCAAGAAGGCTCTATTTCTAGCTAAAGACTTTCAAGCCATTCTCAGGATTGGCACTTGGTGCCAACTGTGATGACAAGGTGATGCAGGGAGTTGCTCTGAGGGAGAGATGCTCTGACAGATAGCAAGGTCCCAAACCATATAGGGCCTTGTATGATAACATTAACACCTTGTATCTGACATGATAGGCAACAGGTAACCAGGGCAGGCCTGCCAAGGCTGGGGAAATATGATCAAATTTCTTTAAACCTGTCACCAGCCTGGCTGCTGCATTCTGGACCCGTTGTAATCTCTGCAATGAAAAATATACCTTGCAATACAGGCTCATTGTGCTCTGGTGAGAAATAATAACTGAAATAATTGAAAGTGAAAAATAGGTTAGCCATGCACCTTATTGAATGTAATGTAATTGTGCATGACTTTAACAATAATGTAATCATAGACCATGAAAAGACATGATTCAATTACAAGAATCTCAGACAAACATCTGGAAATAGTTTGGTCATTTTTGCACCTTTCAGCAGCTTAGCTAAATTCTTTAGAATTATAATTTTAAGCCCTGAAAAGATTAAATAGATCAGGCTTGAGTAAGTGGTTAGTTATTATTCTAGTTCTCAGGTTAGTGAGACATTAAAAATAATTCACAGCTAAAGAATGGTCTATGTCAGAGGCGCCCAAACTACGGTCCATGGGGCCAAATAGGCCCCTGCATATCATTGATGTGGCCCACGGTGAGCACTCGGGCTCACTGCAGACTGCCCCCACCCCCACCCCGCCTGACGTTAGCAGCAGTGGTGGCGGCGGTGATCGCGCTTTGTCCCGGCTGCTCCAAGCAGCCTCTTGCTCAGTCCCATCCACTCTGTAGCCTTTGCTAAAGCAGATTGCTGCATTGGAGAAATCTTCGGAGCC
Source organism: Bradypodion pumilum (assembly GCA_035047305.1). Classification (NCBI taxonomy): domain Eukaryota; kingdom Metazoa; phylum Chordata; class Lepidosauria; order Squamata; family Chamaeleonidae; genus Bradypodion; species Bradypodion pumilum. Next base: position 171,260,746 of record JAWDJD010000001.1, on the reverse strand, counting down.
TCCTCTGTTTCAGAATCCGTGGTGCTAGGAGAGCCCCCTGGTGCCCCCAGGATGACGTCACCACAGCGCACCAGGTTTACCCTTCCACGGCTGCAGATTTTGAAACAGAGGAGGCTCCGAAGATTTCCCCAATGCGGTGATTGGCTTTGGCAAAGGCTACAGAGGGGATGGGATCAACCCAGAGGCTGCTCGGAGCAACCCAGACAAAGTGTGATCGCCGCTGCTGCTGACATCAAAACTGTCAGCAGCAAGAGCAGCCCGCATCCAGCCCCTGCAACTGTGTGTCGGGGGCGGGACTGCCCCACCCAAAAAAAAGTTTGGGCACCACTGGTCTATGTAGATGAACAGATGGATTTTTTTAGACCTAACACATTATGACTCATATCCTTTTGTTTCCACTAATATTTGAAAAAGTCTACCATTTCACCAAGTGATCCTTGTTTATGTTGCTGCTGTTGTTGTCTACTTTTAAAAAGCAGACTTTGTTTACAAAGCAAAGTGTATGTGTTACACAAAACTTATAACAATAGACTAGAGGTTAAAAGGTCTGATTTGCTCAGGCACAAAAAAAGCTTTCTACTCCTCATCTAAAAGGAAGATTTCTCTTTTTCTTCACTGAAATGTTCAAAGCTAACATGTTCTAAAACTTTTAAATGTTCAATTGGAGGCCCATGTGCTGAGGAGTCTTCATTTGCTACACAGAGTTTTCCAGCACTTTGCTACCTCTGAATGAGCTGACAATAACACCATGCTTGTCAAATCTCTGTGCCCTAGAGTTCCATCACTCTCACCTCCGTGGGGGTGGGCCATATGTATCCAGTTAGCCATTTGTGCTCTCACCTACTCAGCATCCTTGTTTCCCACCAGCCAGTCCCATCATTGCTAAACTTAATAAATACTGATCAACTTTTTAAAAATTGCTCAATAAGTCCACATGTGCCCTTTAAAAACCATGAAGGGATTTTGTATCCCTCTCTCTCTCTCTCTCTCTCTCTCTCACACACACACACACACACACACACACACACACACACACACACACACACACACACACACACACACACACACACACACACTTAAAAGTTTTCTCTCACAGTTTATCCCTCCGGCAGTCAGAGTTTTAGTGTTAGCTTCAGTCTTCTGCATTACTTTTGGACCTACTGCTTTCCTAAATACAGTATTTAGATCTAGTCTTTATTTTAAGAGTGCAATGGCTTGCCCAGGCATAAGAAATGTAGGACAACGTCAGAAAACAAAGTAAGGTGTGCTTGATATGTATCACAAAACCCTGAGTAACAACTTGAAAGTACAGTATGATAGCAATAGCTGTAAATATGCCCACAGCTGTCATAAACTCGGAAGTGGTTACATTTACTTCCACTCCCTGGGGGCGTGGTCTGGCCCACTCGGCTGTCAGGGATGTGCGGACAGGCCTGCAGCACAAAAAGGTTGGGAACCCCTGGTCTAACTCTAAGAAGACACTGGTCTTCAGTAGCAATGACATCCCTTTCAAAAAGAATGTATACTCTACTACTAATACCACCATTTGTTGCTGAATATCCCACAGTTACTTGTTAAGGTTGACTCCATCATTCCTAGCAAGCACAATGCCAGGGAATTTAAATGACTGATCACTATTACCGCATCTCTCTAAATCAGTGTTTCCCATCCTTTGGTTTTTGGACTTCAATTACCAGAAGCCTAAGTCAATTTGCCAAAGCACTGATCAGTCAATGTATTGACTTAGGCTTCTGGGAATTGAAGTCCTCCTGTGGGACTTGTGCTCCCACATTGGGAACCACTGCTCTAGATGCTATGGCTGAAATCCAGTAGTAAGTCACAACTAGAATAGACCAATTGAATCTGTGGGACTCTCTATAAGTTCAATGATTCAATGAGTGTACTCCAATTGTAACATAATACTGGATTTCAGGCAACATCTAGCACACTCTTCTGGTACCAGAGGATTGCCACAAATAACTAACCCGCAGCTCCGTCGGGCTGCGGGCATTGACAACTGATGCCGCTTCTGCTCCGACGACACCCACCTTGCCCTTCTTGACAATGCCATCATCACAGGGGGCCGGTGAGTCCATGAAGCCTCCCGGGCCTCTGCCCACTGGCTGGCCCAGCAGGTTCCCCAGAGGCTCAGCGCCCCTGCCGCCTCTCCGTCTGGACTGGTCCGTAGATTCAGGTGAGCTGTCCATTGGGTGCACACCCTCTGTCACATGCCCACACTCATGCGGTCATTTCTCTCGGCCCAGCAGTTGTTGGGGAAGGTGTTGGAACATTCACGCCACACATGCACAGTACAGTTTTCCTGTCGGTTTATCTCCTGCCTGGGGGTGCCCTTTGCACCCCAACTTTGGGGGCAGGCACCCCAAAGTTTTGTTCCACACCCCCGCAGTGCTGATCTCACCAGTCCAAACTACCTTTGTGCCAAGTTTCACCGGATCGGTTCATGAATGTGGGAGCCTTTGTGGGACTTACATAACCACACTTCTGTTTTATATAAATAGATGTACACACACACACAATCAACAATTAAGACAACTTGTTTGTTACCCTGAATATCAAATAGAAAAGCAAATATGTAGATAAACAAAAGATAATTCCAAGAAGGCAGTCCATGTTTGCTTTATTCAAATTCTGATGTTGGTCTGATATTATTAAGCACCTTGGGCTCCACTTATGAATGCAAACTGGGATACAAACAGAGAACATTAATAAAATGAGTTAATTAACCTAGCGTGGAAACTGACAAATGGCTTAGCAGGGTACCTGATGCACAGCTGCCAGGCCCAGGCTTGCCTTTTGAGCTGATGCTGGAAACTCATTTACTCACAAGATTCAGAATGTTAATTTTTCTGCAAAGCAGCAAGCACCCCATTATCCTTTGAGAAGAGACAAGATGAGAAGGAGACTATAAACCTGAAGAAACAAGATGGGAGGGATCCCAGAAATATGACAGTTGTGAATTTTTAGGGCTGAGTAACTGCAAGGGAGATTTATGATTTAGGAATCAAAAGCACAGAAAAGATGCAACAGTATCTTCTTTTATAACTAAACAGAGACAAATTCCTTTCTACACTAACTTGTGGAAATATTATCCATACTATAAAGATACAGTGGTACGTCATACAACAATCGCCCCATATAACAACGGAATTGCATAACAATTAGGTTTTGGGGGAAATGGCGTCTCGCATAACAATTTTCCCTTTAGAAATAATCATACAACAATTTTCGATGGGAAAAACCACTTAGGAAAAAAATGGTTGTACAATGCATCCCATAGGGAAAATCGCTATACGGTGCATGTATCATATAGCAATTGTTTCATACAACAACAAGCCCCGTGGAATGGATTAAAATCGTTGTATGAGGTACCACTGTACTGTTAAAGACTGTAGCAATTTGGTGGCCAATGACACAAAGACAGAAATGCTTTCAGCCTTTCCTTCCTAAGATGCTCAAGAAGGAAATAAGAGCCAGCTCCGCGGCTACCTGGACCCCTGCTGCTGCTTCCCGCCGCCTACACCATCGGCTGTGAATACCGTTACCTCCCTCCTGGTCCCACTCGACCGGAGGGTAGGAAGGACACTGGGGGCCACCGGGATGCTCTGCTCTGTATTTGGGACTGGGCAAGGAATGGAGAGTTTATAGAGTTGTGGATAAGCTGGATGTTCTGCAATGTATTTTATAGTGTTTTCTCCTGGTATCCTACTCTATTGGCTTTTTCTGTATACTATTTTATATATTGTGTTGACATGGAGATGGCATTGTGTTACTAAGATGTAATTGTGAGATGTTATTGTATTATTGATATTTTGTACCCATTGCTTCATTTTATTGTATTTTGTTTGGTTATTTTGTATCTTTATTTGATATGTTGTAAGCCACCCTGAGTCAGCCTGTGCTGAATAGGGTGGGATATAAATCAAATAAACATCAACATAAACATAAGAAAGTGATTTGGTTATTTTAAGTAGGAAAGGAGCATATTTACTTGAGATACTGCAGGTGCTTTAAAAAAATCTAAGAGATAAGCTAAAGGTGGAGGGAATCCCCCAAAGATTGCCATAAAGCAGTCAAAGTCTGCCATTTTATTTGGTCCAGTGGCCAAATTTAGACAAGGTTGGGGAAAACAGCAAAATATTAGCATAATTCTGAAGGAAAAATTGCATCCTATTAAGCAAATAATGCAAGGCTAAGGCTTTAAATAGCCTGAGAATGGATATCCATCTTCAAGGTTTTTCTACATTTCTCTGCTGGTCTTAACGAAATTTACCAGATCTTCTTCCTCCCCTCCCCCCATTATGTAGTTTAATTTTTCAATTTGAAAAGCTATTGGTATAAAACATGCCTCATTAGTTTGTGGGAGGTAGCCAGTCTTCATTAATTCTGTGCTTCTCACTTCATTTGCTCTGCACACAGTCATAATTAGCTTCAAAATAACTTGAGTATCTTCGACAGATTTACTGCTACAATTTTCCTCTCTGGTTCTGCATAGCCTACTGTTGCCCCAATGTTTTTCATACAAAAGAAGAGGTACAGTACAATTAAAAAGGCTGAAGGTAACTTTGGAGCTGTATATAGTATCATACCCTTGAAAAGGACACAGGCTATGTTTCCTTTCATTCAACCACATAACTCAGTCATTTCTCATGTTTGATTCACCATGTGGCATAAAATAGGAATAATTTGACTTTTCACAGTACAGTGAAACCTCTTACAACAATTGCACCGTATAGCAACAAAAGCGCATAACAATTAGGTTTGGGGGGAAAGGGCGTCCCGCATAACAATTTTTTAATGGGAAAAACCACTTAGCAAAAAAAAAAAAAATCATTGTATGATGCATCCCATAGGGGAAATCGCTATATGATGCATGCATCATATAGCAATTATTTCATACAACAACGACTCCCGTGGAACAGATTAAAATTGTTGTATGAGGTACCACTGTATAACATTTTCATTATATTATAGTTACAGGTACATGACTAACATTTCAGTTACTTTTGTAATAATAATAATTTCATGTCAGAAATTATTCTGGGTTGAAAAGATATTTGCGGATGAAACTCTGCTTAGGGAATGCCCAAATGAGGCTCCTTTCATGTCCCCAAGAGTTGGGACAGAGCTGGGTGCTCAATCCAAAGTGTGAGCTCATTATAGGTTAAAGGGATTTGCATACAGTATTTCAAGTGGTGACTCATTAATCCCTCTAATTTTTGGCTTTGCTTGAAAATATTTTGTTCCAAATAATATATTACATATAATGAATTCCTTGTCTTAATAACTAAACTAACTCTACAATTGCAACTTAAAGAGAAAAGCTCACTTTGTTTGCAGTGTAACTGTAACTTCAAAGTTGCTTTTACAGTTACGAGTATATCCTCACCAAATGGTAGAAGATAGCCAAGTTATTTTCATGCTGTGCCTTCTGCTGGTGGCCCCTGTTCTGATATGGATGATGAGGCAAAATGGGGCTACTATGAGGAAAGTGGGCTTTCTGCCACAAGCCTACAAACTTGCAGCATTCAAATATTTTATTCATCATGTTAAAATCAAACATTCCATAATATATTTTTTATTATTTCAATTTTTCGGGGGGGGGGGAAGGCTTCTCCAGTTGTTTTTTCCCGGGCCTTCACATCTCTACCTGGGACTGCCAAAATGAAGCCACTTTCTTCTCTCTGTTATTGCCTAAACCCAAGCCCTCATCGGCGCATGTTTCTGGCAGCAAAAAGCTGACCTGCAAATGAGCAGGATTCTGTATCTCTCCAGATTCATACCGTGTGTTGTCTAGCAGCAGCCCTCACTTGAGCATGTTGGTCTTGCATTTAGGGACTCCAACCCTCAGCCTATTCAGAGTCCTCAAAGTGACGTAGGGGAGGTTGAGATCTTCAGCTGTATTCTCCTTTAATGTTGTTCCTTGTCCAGCGAGCTCCTTCCTCCATCTTCTAATTTGGTTTTGCTCTTGTGTACCCTCAAATAATATTTGTTCTTGCCATAAAGCTCTTCCTGGATCTGAGCCAGTGGACTTGAGGCTCATATCCATTCAGAGGTTGTCGAGGGTCATTCTCTTGCTTAGTTCTCTCAGCATCCGCTGCGACTTCTCTCCAAATCTTAGGTGGAGTGATGCCAACAAGATAGTATATTTTCTCACCTGGTGTAGGTTTGAGGGATCTTGTCACTGTACACATAGCTTCATTAACAGTGATGGCAACTTGTTTTGCATGTGTGGATGTGCTCCATCCTGGAGCAGCATACTCTGCTGCAGAAATGCTTAGGGCCACAACTGATGTGCATAGCATGGTTGGTTGAGTTCCTCATTTGTAGTTTGGATAATGTGATGAGCTAGGACTCAGGAGGCCTGGGTTCGAATCCCATTCAACCATGGAAACTTATTGCGGGTGTAAAAGTGGTAAAGACTATCATTAAATATCTCACTGAAATCCTTTCCAGGAACTATCTATTTCAGGCTCTGTTTCCCCAAGAATAAAGTATGGAGATTTCTAAACACACAGAGTTTGGACCTGGAGCCTAGCAATTTTGCATCAGCCATTTACTTCCTGCTTAGAATGTTCTCTGCACTGTTAAGCAGCTTCAGTGGTACTGGACATTGAACATTTCCTCTACGGTCAGGGGAAGCTCCTTCCTCCATCTTCTAATTTGGTTTTGCTCCTGTGTACCCTCAAGTTGTGTACCCTTGGTTCAACAAGTTAGGACGTTGTATGAATTCCGACTTTGTATGAGGCATGCAAAATCCTAGCCGCGATGCCTCATACAACGTCCAAATTATTGCCACTGATGCTTTGTATAACGTCATTCCCATAGAGATACATTGTAACAGCACAAACTGCAGGGCAAAGTCAAAGAAACACAGGAAACTAACAGAACTTTAAGAGGGGCCAGAGAGGTGTGTTTCTCCACCAGCGGTGTGTGTGATGATGATGATGATGATGATGATGATGATGATGATGATGATAATAATAATAATAATAATAATAATAATAATAATAATAATAATAATAATAATAATAATAATAATAATAATAATAATAATAATAATAATAATAATAATAATAATAATAATAATAATAATAATAATAATAATTTATATACTGTACCGCAATTTTCTGCCCAAAGGGAGACTTAATGCGGTTTACATCTCCGAAGGCAAGGAGCCGCTTTTGGGGCCGCGGAGAGGCGAGCCCCAGGTGTGGTGAGTTCTTTCTTCTCCGCCTCCTCTGGCCTGCTGCCGGTCCCAAAAGCGGCTCCCCGCCTCCAATGGACCTCACTGACACTGGGGCTGGGAGGCCCCATGGAGCTCAACCCACAGCCGACCGGAGGAGGCGGGGAAAGAAAGAACTCGCCGCACTTGGGGCTCGCCTCTCCATGGCCCCAAAAGCGGCTCCCCGCCTCCAACGGACCCCACCGACGCTGGGGCTAGGAGGCCCCATGGAGTTCGACCAGCAGCCAGCCGGAGGAGGCAGGGAAAGAAAGAACTCACCGCACTTGGGCCTAAAGTAGCAACATCACCTTGCAAAAAAAATTTAATATGGGAGATAATGGGAAAATTAATAAAAAGGGAGGGTCTGCTCCTGAATGGGTACCATGGCTTTTTCAACTTCAGGCATGATTGGCCCAATAGACTCATTCCTCTTTTATATCTGCAGCAGATATGAAAGAGGAATGAATCTATTGGGCCAATCAAATGTGTGCCAGGAACTGGACTGTAGCATACCTGTCAAGTATCCCGGATTGGCCGGGATCCCCTGTATTTTTGTGCCGATTTTCATCATTTCCCACCCGGAGCTGCCGTTACCCCGTAATTTGGCAGCGGGGGAAAATGAGTTACTGCGCATCCCTTCTGCGCAGCTCGCTTTTACGCATGCGTAGAAGGCTTTTACACATGCGTAGAAGGCTTCTGTGCAGAAGGAGATGCAGAAAAGCCTTCTATGCAGCTCCGGAGATTACAGGACCTGCGCAGAACGTTTCTTCACAGGTCTGTTGTACGCATGCGTAGAAGGCTTTTACGCATACGTAGAATGGACTTGCGCAAAAACGTTCTGTGCAGAAACGTTCTATGCATGTGTAAAAGCCTTCTATGCATGCGTACAACAGACCTGCGCAGAAACGTTCTGCGTAGGTCCCATAATCTCCGGAGCTGCGCTTGACAGGCATGGACTGTAGTCTCCAAAAGCTGAAAGAGTAAACATTAACCAGCACTGAAATAAAAGTGCCACACTACTTTTGATGTTTAGATCTGCAAACAGTAATTTTTTGTGTAGTCTCTTGCTTTTGAAAAGTATAGTATTGATTTTGTGACTCTCAGTAACTAGGTGTTATCACCTAGTTACTGAGAGTTGCAAAATCAATACAGCACTATACATTTGTTTGACGGACATATATATGTTGGGCAGAAGGATCAAACATATACAGAGTAATTACATCAAGCAGTGACCAGAGGCAACCAAAAAGGTTCTCCAACACATATGTGTATTCCATATTTCCAGAGACATACATAGAATTATAGAATCACAACATAAATTAATTGGGAGGGGCTTATGGGGCCATTGAATACAACCCCCTGCTCAATGCAGAAATCCAAATCTGACTGATAGTTGTACGTAATTTCTTCAGTTTTTTGGGGAAAATACTTACTTTCAGTTAAATGTAATCTATTATATATAAATCTAACATAACTCTAAACTGTCTATATTTGCACTTACATGGACATCCACTGCTTTGAAAATTCCAAGGATCTCCCCATTGTGAACCCACAAAGTTTCAGGGTAAAAACCACACTAGACCCAAAACTTTATGGAAACATGTTCACTCAGTCACACTAAGAAACCAGATAAATCCTGCCAGCTTTGTTTAGTTATTAAAGCACAGTGCTGATATTCTCTTGCAAGAACGTGACTAATTTTGTGGACATAATTTTCAACAAGCCATCTTTCCTCCCCCACCCGCTGCTTCTTTGAGTTTTACCTTACAGCCTAACTGCAAAGTAATTAACTTCTCAGTAGTTGCCATTTGGCAAAGGTACACTATATATAAAAATGCATTAAAATTGATTTTATGAAAACTGTAGTTAAACTGTGTTCAGCTAATTTAAAAGCTGACAGCTAGAAGAATACTGAGAAAAATGCTTTTTATGTGGGACACACACACACACACAAGATATAAGATTGTTATGGTCATGTGCAAATTGATTGAGAAAATTCTAAAAAGCACCACTACCAGGTTGGGGTGGGTAGACTATGAGCATATGAAAATATGGTGAAAAATAGAGCCAGTATCTTCTGCTTCTTCCCCTCCCCTACCTCCCCCCCTGGGAAAAAAAACCTCTGGGTATCTGTAAAGAGAAGATGATTGATAGTATTCTCCAAAACTAAGTAATTTGTTTTTCTTTAAAGCGGCATACCTTGAGAACAGTTGGTGGTTTATTTTCAGAGAGGAATCAAATTGTGCAGGAAAAAAGGGTGTGGAAGAAAAGAATGAATTATGGACAACAGAATCTGATCGCTTCCCATGATGGAATATCTAATTAAGCCGACTCTAAGAAACTCTAACTGTGCATTGAATCAAGGCCTTTGTTTTCAGTGGTAAAGCTCAGGCCTTATCCTTTTACTGTTGTTGCTCCACAGCACTCTCTAATTGAATTTATTCTTTCTTAATGAGAAGAAATTACACAGAGGAACTCTACAAAAAGGACCTCAACACTCCTGATAATCACAATGATGAAAAAATTGAACTTGAGCCAGATATCCTGGAGAGCGAAGTTAGAAAGGTCCTAAAGAGCACTGCAAACAACAAAGCTAGTGGAGATGATAGTATCCCAGTTGAATTTTTCAAATCCCTAAAAGATGTTGGAATCAAACTACTGCATTCAATATGCCAGCAAATTTGGAAAACAAAACAGTGGCCACAGGATTGGAAAAGATCAGTATACAATCCAATCCCAAAAAAAGGCAATGCCAAAGAATGTTCAAATTACCGAACAATTGCACTCATCCCACACGCCAGCAAGGTGATGCTCAAGATAATACAGGATAGACTTCAGCAGCATGTGGAGAGAGAACTACCAGAGGTGCAGGCCGGTTTCAGAAGAGGCAGGGGGACTAGAGACCACATTGCCAACATACGTTGGATCATGGTGAAAACAAAGGAATACCAGAAACAAGTTTACTTTTGTTTTATTGACTATACTAAGGCATTTGACTGTGTGGACCACAACAAGATGTGGCAAGTAATTAAGGAGATGGGAATACCAGAGCACCTCATATGCCTCCTGAGAAATCTGTACACGAACCAAGAAGCAACAGTTAGGACAGAACACGGAATGACAGAGTGGTTTGGAATAGGAAAAGGAGTAAGACAAGGCTGCATTTTATCGCCCTGCTTATTCAATCTATACACAGAGCACATAATGCGCAATGCAGGGATGGAGGAATCACAATATGGGATTAAAATTGCTGGGAGAAACATCAACAATCTGAGATATGCAGACGATACTACCCAAATGGCAGAAAGTGAGGAAGACCTAAAGAATCTCTTGCTTGGGCTGAAGGAGGAGAGTGCAAAAGCTGGCTTGAGACTCAATATCAAGAAAACCAAGATAATGGCAACAGGTCCGATCAGCTCCTGGAAAATAGATGGGTAAGAAATAGAAGCAGTGACAGATTTTACATTCTTAGGATCAAAGATCACTGCAGATGGAGATTGCAGCCATGAAATAAAAAGGCGACTGATTCTTGGGAGACAAGCCATGAGAAACCTGGGGAACATAGTGAAAAGCAGAGACATCACATTGCAAACAAAAATTAGAATAGTCAAAGCAATGGTATTCCCAGTGGTAATGTACGGATGCGAGAAGCTGGACAATAAGGAAAGCTGAACGCAGAAGAATAGATGCCTTTGAAATGTGGTGTTGGAGGAGAGTTTTGAGAGTACCCTGGACAGCGAGGAGAACAAATAGGTCAATCTTAGAAGAAATTAACCCTGACTGCTCATTGGAAGGTCTAATAGTAAAGACGAAGCTAAAGTACTTTGGACATCAAATGAGAAGGGAGGATTCACTTGAGAAGGCCTTGATTTTGGGAAAGGTGGAGGGCAAAAGAAGAAGGGGGAGGCCAAAGATAAGATGGCTAGATGGGATTGTAGACACAATGGGCACAGAACTGTGAGTGCTGAGAGGGATGGTGGAGGACAGAGGCGCCTGGAGAACAATGGTCCATAGGGTCGCAAAGGGTCGGAATCGACTGTGCGACTGAACAACAACAAAATGAGAAGCAAATTTAATGCATTTTACAACGTCTGATTGTGATGTGGCTGCTTATGCCCCCACCTATACCAGTTTGCATGCAACAAAACTTGTTAAGTGGTTTCTGTCTGAATGCAAAGGCAGGACTCAAAGGAGGTCCTGTCTCCGACATTAGCTTTCATCTGCAAAATGTCTGAAAATACATTCTGTGCACAAAAAAGAAACAAAAACAGAGGGGGATATTTTATTCCAGGCTGATTATTCTCTGCTGCACCTCATAGATTTAATGGTTATGGTGGCAACGTGAACTTGCTCTTCTTTGCAATGGGTAGAAATGGGATGCAGAATTTGTAAGAGAGAGAGAAAGGTAAACAGTAGAAACTAAAGATCTGGTGCATCTGTTGTGATAAACCAGATTAAAACAACATCTAATAGAGGGAACAGAATTTTACTGAAATAACAGCAACAGCCATGTGTAATGAATGCACGTTGGTTCCAAGGAACAAAGTAACACTTTTATTACTAAAATAATATGCAGAAATAGAACTGGAACTGCCATTTTACATCACCCAGCTAGCTCTCTAGCTCTCCACTGACCTTCCTCTGCTGCCCTTTCATAGCATTGTCTCATAGCATCCTGTCTTCAGCTGCCAATGGCGATTGTGTAGTCCAGGGGTTCTCAACCTATGGCCAGTGGGCTGGATGCAGCCCTCGGTGCGATTTCATGTGTTCCCCCCCCCATGAAGTGTACAGACAGCCCCCATTGTGCAGGCAGGGGGAAATGGCCATCCAGTGCGCAACTTGGGGGTCCTCCTGGACTCGCAGCTGCTGCTAGAAGAACAGGTAGCGGCTGTGGCCAGGAGGGCTTTTGCCCAACTTCGGGTGATTTGCCAGTTGCACACACTCCTGGACCGGGACTCCTTGCTTATGGTCACTCATGCTCTGGTCACTTCCCGACTAGCTTACTGTAACGTGCTCTACATGGGGCTGCCCTTGGCGACCATTCAGAGGCTGCAGCTGGTCCAGAATGCGGCGGCCAGGGTGGTGATGGGGTGCGGACGATATGCCCACACCTCACCGCTACTTTGGGGGCTGCACTGGTTACCAGTTTGTCTCTGGGTGCAATTCAAGGTGCTGATTTTGACCTTTAAATCCCTAAATGGCAGTGGGCCAGGATACCTTAGAGACTGCATCGTCCCAAGAGTGTCTGCCTGTCCAAGCAGAGCAGACCAGAGGGGCTCACTAATAGTGCCATCAACTAGGGGTGCACATCTATCCAACTGCCCTTGAAACAAAGGAGAGGAAACAGCAATGGGTTCCTCGCACACAATTGGCATACTGTCCCTGACAGAACCACAGCTTGGGGGTACGCTCCTTGGAGCTTTTGGTTCCAAAGGGACAGAAATTGGGAAGCGGATTAACAGGAGTTTAATTCACCGATCGCTGACCTGACAGGCAGTTTGGGCAGGAAAAGGCAAAGATCACCAGGTGGTGATCTCGATAAACATGTAATGGGTAATCTTGTCTCCGCAGAGACTCTGAGCCAAAGAGTCAATCTAGGCAGATGTTTACTCCCGATAGCAGTAGACAATGCATGTCCCCCTGACAGTAAACTAGATAGATAAGAAACTTCCTCCCGATGAAGTCACCCTTAATGAGTAACTTGTGTAATCTTAAAGTGCAGACTTGGAGTTTTCCTGTAACAGCATGCGCAACGTATGCACACGGTCGAACTAGGCAGAGTATAAAGTTAAGTGCCTTCTGATCAATAAACGCTGGTCTTCGCTCCATCTTGCCTCGCGTGTCTTACTTGACCAGTCTCCTCCGGGACCTTCCGGCCCGTATCGGGCCCCGATCCAACAGGAAGGAAGCAGCCATTCAGAGCAAAGTTGCCTGGTGCCAAAAGGAGAGAAGGCAATTCAAATTCAAATGTGACCTTGTCAGAAGAGTGAGCATTTTTGTAATGAAATAATCTAAAATGGAGATTTAAGATTATTTCCTTATCAGCATGCTGCCTGACCTTCCTTTTGGTTGCCTTCTAACTGTTTCAAAAACACTAAGATGTCCTGGCTCATTAATTCACAACTCTTCTACTCACAGGCCAAGAGAACACCCTTTTAAACAACAATGGCAATTGACTCTGCTAAATATTGAGATAACACTCAAGAAGATCCATGTCTTTTGTGTTGGGAAAGTAGTTCCCTAGTCGGTTCTTTACCTACTGTGATCTGTGCTTCTTCTTTTTCTTTTCTCCATGTCTAGGCCAGACGTGAAAGTTCCAAAATGAAGGCACCTTTTGGTGAGTTCATTCTGCAGTTCCTTTCACCCAACCTAGGATGAGCTGACCGTTCTTCAACCTTATATTGCTGTTCTTAGGGTCGCTGCTGTTACTTCCTTTCCTAAGAGATACTATCACAGCCATGGAGCTTCAAAGGATTCCTCTTTCTTTCCTCCTGCCTCCCTGAACCAACATGTACCAGATAACTGAATTTTATTTTTCCTAAACCAGGGAATTCAGATCCAAAGTCCCTCCATTTGTCCCATCATTTCACAGATGTGTATGTGTAGGCATCAGAAAAATGAACAGATCGACCCACCCTAACAGCACCCCAAAGAGCAGGATAAATTCTGGTGTAGATAACCCAGGCCTGAAACAAAGAATATTGGTGCAGGAACAGGCTAAGACATTTTGCTCTATGCGGCAACTGCAACCTCATCCCTATCAAACAGCTCATTACAAAATATTGGTCAATTTAGTCAAACATTTGAGTTAAGAAGCATCTCTCCCTTGCCATGGTTGTAAGAAACAGTAATAAATTAAGCAATCACGTATCTCCGTGGCTCCCACAGGTGGGCAATTTGATTATTTTTTAAGGAGGGCAATTCAAGAATGAGTTATTAACTGTGAATTTTTTTCATTTCTTATGGTTCTATGGGCCTCATATAAAGTACAGTATATAAATACCGTATAGTGTATATTGTGACATACACATTTTTAGAATTAAAATCAGAACGCAGGTAGGGCATGGCCAAAAAAAAGGTTGGGAACCAGTGACTATCTACTGCTCTTTTAGACTACCCAAACTAGCTGCCTGAGGTTTGCAAACTCTTAGGAGGTTTGAAGATCTTGAATCAATTGCATTTTTCTTTACCACCTCAGAAGCTTTTTTTCCTGTTCAGGAGCACTTATGTATCTGTCAGATACCTGTCCCAAATTAAAGTTAATATTCCCCTTTCTGTATATTGACAATCAAAACTGCAGCTGTGGGCAACTGGCATATCACTCCTCCCCACAAACACTGCAAGCTTGTTTGCAATGAGCTAGGCTGCATCAAAACAGCCAGTGCAGCCAGCTGCTTCATTCAATAGGATTTCCTCCGGCCTACGTATAAACAGGATTGCAGCCTTAGTTACTAACAGTACATGCCAATGAATGCTTACTTATACAGGTATGTCAATTCTGCCCCTCATTTGTTCATTGGAGTGTACTTGTCGATCGTATGTGCTGAGCGCTGAGACTGCTATATTGCCTGTTTGACAATACTGTATAGATCTGCCATGGCAACCTACTATCTGTACATGTTTAGATTATTAGCTGGCCAAGATCCCCAGGTTTCATTAAAAAGAAAGAAGAAAGAAAGTCTCTGGCCCTTATGGAAGATAAAATATGCAATCACTATTCTAATTGTTTTGAAATAAATGATCCTGTCATTTTCTTTTGGCATGTTTGTTCAATATATAAAGTCTCATAGCTATCCCAATCAGTATACAAAAAGTTTTTTTTTAAAGCATAGAAATGAATGGGAGAGAAAATGCAACACTAGCAAAGTACCAGTGCAATATCAGGATCAAACCAATCAAAATGTAATCAAGTATTAGTATGGTAGGTGCAATAGACTCTGTGGTTTTTGCAGCAACAGAGTTGATGTTCCAATAACCACTTTTACTCTGCCTCCAGGAAATTTAAAATTTCACTTTATCTCCCACAGGCTTATGGAGGTTGAAGTGTGTGTTACCTTGGGAAAATGGGGAGCTGGCAAATGGCAAGAGGAAAGGGCAAGAAAAAGCTGATTGGGGTCAATGCTTACTGTGAATCTTAGATTTCAGATAAGTGGTTTCAAATGATACAGAAATGCTTAAAGCTCTTTCAAAAGGACTAATTCCAGATGGAATTGTCTTAGGAGTCGGATTGGGTCCTTTGAACTGTTTACTCAGACATACGACCCACTAAGTAAATCAGCACAGGTCTACAGATTTGTATTTATTCGAAAACTCATTCCCTGCTGCAATATGATAACGATAAACACAGGTGCTGGGCTTGAGGATATGGCAGAGCCTGGAATGTTAGGTTTGGAAATTTATCAGGTTGTGACAATTGTTAAAAGTAGTGAGATAAATTTGGTTTTGTTAATGTTTGAACTTAAAACATCTAATCAGTTACATTACTATTAATTCACTTGCTGCTGAAATAAACCATGGGGTTTACAGAGAATGAGATGTGGACTTTTACCACTGACCTCTTGTGGCATATTTTTGTCATTTCACAGTTGTCTTCTTAGATATGACATTTTTTTTCTCAGAAGGACTACAAATCCATTGCACAATTGGTTAATGGTTAAGACTCTGAAGTTGATGGTCAGCATATTAGCAGTTTGAGACCTGAGTGATGTATGATGGAGTGAGCTCCCATTGTCTGCCCAGCTCCTGCCAACCTAGCCATTCTAAAGCAAGAAGTTGCAAGTAAATAAATAGGTACCACCTTGGTAGGAAAGGTAGCAGCATTCCATGCACTCTAGTGTCTAGTCATGCCTACCACATGACCACAGAAACATCTGCAGACACAGACAATGCTGGCTCTTTGGCTGTAAACAGAGATGAACACAGCCCCCTTGAGTTGGACACAACCAACTTTTGAGCAAGGGGGAAAGAAATTAATGCTTAGTGACATTTAAATCTGTCGAGGCTGTCTATACACTGCAGTCCTGAAAGCTCTCAAAAAATCATGGTGTAGATTTTTTAAAAAAATACTGTTTTAAAAACACCTTTTCACTTGAGCAGCTGCTGGGAACAGATTCTGACTCCCAGCATGGAGACTGGATGGCAAAAATGACAATGCCCAGGGTGCTGATTTACTGTTCTCCAAGTCGCCTTCTCCGGCTGATTTATGGCAGAGTAGCAGAAATGCCTTTGCAAGAATTTAGTTCACCTTAACAAGTAAAAATCATCCACCTGCCACCTGATAAAGTAAGAAAAAGCAGGGGAAAGGAAGAGCCTGTGTGCTGGTGTTGTTTCACAAGTGAAATAATATGTCATTTTGTTGCTACAGGAACTATCCTATCCATTTCTTTCGTCAAGAGACTTACATCCATTTAAGCAAAATACCAAAGTCCACTCTCAATAATACAAAATGCCTGTCAGGTCTTTCAAACCCTCACTTAATATCTGTCTACATGGACATATAGACCATCCAAAATGTACTGCTTCTCATCTAGTAGCCTTCTTAGTTTATCCTATCATAGAATAATTTAGTTGGAACAGGCCTAGGAGACTATCAAGTCCAACCCCCTACTCAATGTAGGAGTTCAAATGAAAGCAGATCTGACAGATTTCTCTTGAATGTCTCCAGCTCACCACCTCCCAAAGTCATTTGTTCCATTGTTGTACTGCTCTTACAGATAAGAAGTTTCCCCTGATAATCAGCCTATATCTGGCTTCCTGTAACTTGATGCCATTATTGTGTGTCCTGCACTCTCTGGGATGATCAAGAATAGACCCTGCCTCTCTTCTTTATGTCTATATTTCAAGTTGTTTGAAGAGTGCTATCATACCACCACCACCCCAGTCTCCTTTTCTCAAGGCTAAACGTGACCAATGGTTTCCAGTACCTTCATCATCCTTGTTGCCCTCCTCTGAACTTGTTCCAATCTGTTAGAATCCTTCTTAAAGTTCAGTGTCTGAAACTGGACACAGTACTCTAGATTAGGGTTATCTAGTGTCAAATAGAGGGGAACAAGTACCTCACAGGTTTTGGAGATTAAACTTCTGCAAATACAGTCTAAAAATATTATTGGCTTTTTTTACAACCGCATCACATTGTTGATTCATATTCAGCTTGTGATCTACAACAATTCCAAGATCCTTCTCACTCGTAATATCACTGACCCAAGTATCCCCCATCTTATAACTATGAAAATCTTTTTAAATTTTGTTCCTATCTCCCAAGCTATTAGATATTCCACTGAATTTTGTGTCATCCACAAATTTGATAAGTATTCCCTGCACTCTCTCATCCAAGTCATTAATCAAAATGTTGTTACCCCCTCCTAGTTTGAGAAGGAGCCATTGAAAAGTACTCTCTGAGTAAAATTATATAACCAACTGTGTATACACCTGACACTTTTGCCATCCAGCCCACACCTAGTTAGTTTGCTAATCAGAATATTGTGGGGAACTTTGGCAAAGCCTTTGCTGAAGTCAATATATATTATATCTATAGCATTCCCACCATCTACCATGGAAGCTACCCAATCAAAAATGAGATAAGATTGGTCTGGCAGGATTTGTTCTTGACAAACCTATGTTCACTTCTAGTTATTACTGCATTGTTCTCAAGGTGCTTGCAAAGTGACCACTTTTTCATCTGCTCCAAGATTTTCCCTGGGGTTGATGCCAGGCTGACAGGTTTGGCGTTCCCAATGATTCCTTTTTGCCCTTTTTGAATATAGGGACAACTTTAGCCCTCCTCCAGTCTTCTGGCACTTCATCTGTCCTATATGATTTGAAGACAAAGATTGACAGTGGTTCTGAGATCTCTTCAGCCAGTTCCTTCAATATTCTTAGATGTAGTTCATCCTGCCCTGGAAACTTGAACTCATTCAAAGTAATAAGGTATTCTTTGACTATTTGTCTATCAAACTGCAATCATTCCCCCATCCCTTTGTATTTCACATTAGTCTGGAGGGTTGTAGACTATGTTTTGGGGAAAGACTGAGCAGAAGTAGGAATTGAACACTTCTGCCTATTATTAGTCATCTTTATTCTATGCAGGTAGTGATAGTGCCCCAAAGAACCTTCCTATGTTACATGTTTAGGTCCAGAGATGATATTACTTTTTTATACCATTGTTCCCAAAAACCCAGAGCAATCAAGGGTAACACTTATGCTGGCCATGGCATTATATTTGAAAAGGGTAACGTTCTCCACCTGTGTTCAGACTTTGTGTGTTGCCACCTATTATCTGAGTGAACCTTGACAATGTGCTAGGAAGGTTTCTCAGTTTTAGCAGAAAACATGAAAGAACCATTAAGGGGGGGATGAAAAGCCCACTAAGAATATTCAGATTACTTGAAAGATAACATGGACATACATCAAAGGTCCACTCCATACATTTTTTCAAGAATAAGACCCTATGCACCCCATTTGCAGAACAAAGGAGATCTATTATTTAACACTAATTGCCAAGAGTTCTACCATCAGCTACCTAACCATAGCTGCACATTCAATAACTTTTATTTGATTAACTCCCTTGGCTGTAAATGGGACTTATTGCTCCTCTCTTGGGCACAAAAGTTATAATTTAGAGAATAACATATTGCAGACCAGAGTATCCCTGTGTTCCCTGTGAGATTTCTCAGGCAAACTAATGATTTTCATTTCAGATTTTTCATTTCACTCTCTATTTTTCATTGCTATGAGGGTTTTGTGGCCACCACAAAATGCTAACCCAAGCAAAATGCAGTTTTAATACAGGGTAAATCAAATATAACTAGGCCTAGAAGGTATACAGCTTTGGAAAAATCCTACTGTTAGGGGAACCACAACAAATTATAACTCTCAAAATTATAACACAGAGAGAGTAAAGTTAGTTATTGCCCTCTCTGTTTTTTGATAGCACCACATAACTTGTGGGATAGGAAGTGTTAGTTCTTCCAACAATGGGAATAAGCAAAAAATAAATGTATTTTCCCCTAAACAAAACAAACTGCAAAGCACTGTTGTAAGTGTGAATTGTAACAAGACCAACTTCCGCAACACTTCACCCACCTGTGGAAATGTAAAAGGACACCTGCGTATCTCTGATAAGATTAGTCTAGAAATGCTGCCACCTGGAAGAGATAAGGATGCTAAGAAGGTCACAAGGCCTGCCTTGACTCCACAGAGATACCTGAAAGAAAACAAGGGCCAGGGCCTTCCTATCGATTATAACTGCTTCGAATCTTCAGAAGTTCTCAATGTGCATGTGGCATGCTAGAAACCTGGCAACATAAGGGAGGAGAGAGAAAACTACTCTGCATCAGAAGCTAATGTTGAAATTACCATTTTTCACCTTGGAGAGAGCTATGCAAAGAAGTTTCTCTAACAAACCTGACCCCAAAAAATTAGTAACTAGGGCAGCAAAAATAATTTAGTTCCTGTCAACCTCTTGGGATTTGGAACTGGACAGTCTCTAAATAAGCCCTTTTCTATAGAAATCCTTGAGGGGTGCGGTGGCTCAAGTGGTTAAGATGCTGAACTTGATGACTGTAAGGTCAGCATGTCAGCAGTTCAAGACCCAAATATTGCACTATGGAATGAGCTCCCATCTCTGTCCCAGCTCCTGCCAACCTAGAAGTTCAAAAGTAAGAAATTCCAAGTAGGTAAATAGGCACCACTTCAGTGGGAGGTAAACAGCGTTCTGTGCACCCCGATGTCGAGGCATGCCTGCCACATGTCAACGGAAATGTCTGCAGGCTCTTTTGCTGTAAACAGAGATGAGCACTGAACCCTAGAGTCAGATACAACAGGCTTTCAAGCAAGGGCAACCTTTACCTTTACTATAGTAATTCTTAAAGATTATGTCAGCCACAAAAAAATCTGTTCCAGAGGAAGATATACAGAAACCACTACATATATTTAGGTTGTTTAGGGAAGAAGGAGGAAAGGTGTATCCTACAATTGCAAAAGCTCGTTGTGGGCACAATTTTCTGGTTTACCTTTTGCACAGCTTGCTGGGAATGCTTCATATATATGTTTGCTTCTCAAAGAAAAAATTGGAGGGAATCTTCTCTATCAGCACTGATATTAACCTTCTTTTGATGCCACATTTAAAACTGGCTTTCCAACCAGGTTTTGGGTTGCAATAGATATGGCTGCACTTTGAGCTGTTGCATTGCAAATTTATGTCTTCAATTTTATTTTGTTGAATTTTACATTTTTTGTAAGGTATTTTTTTACCTTGCTCTAAAAGCTCTAGATCAAGGGATGCCAACATTTTAAAGTTGGGGGCTGGGTTACGCTCCTTCAGACAGTTGAGGGGGGTAGACTGGTGGTCCCCTTGCCATTTACAGCTGCTGTAAACGTGTCTGCGGCAGCCGTAAACGAGTCCATGGCCTATTCCAGCAGCAGCGGTGGTGGCTGGAGCAAGGGCGGAGGCTGGATTATTTGATGCTGCGGGCTGGATCTGGCTTGCAGGCCATAGGTTGTCTATCCCTGCTCTACATATAGGGTGAAATACAAGTATCTTCAGCAAACAGAGAAAAGTATGTTTTCTTATGAACCATGGAGTAAAAGATAAACTGTCAAAAGTAAAAACACAATGATATTGAGTACTTGATCTAGTACACATTGGCTGGATTTCAGCAACATAAAGTTACATTGTTTAAGTCTAGTGATGTCATCAGCTATCATCTCTTTGTTGTTGTTCAGTTGCATAGTCGAGTCCGACCCTTTGTGACCCCATGGACCACTACACCCCTGGCACCCCTGTCCTCCACCATCCTCCGCATCCCCTTCAGCTCTACGCCCATTGCATCAACAATGCCATCTAGCCATCTCATGCTCTGCTGCCCCTTCTCTTTTTGCCTTCGGATCTCTTTAAACTAGGCATTCTGATTAACAGCTAGTTTGATCTTGCCATTCTCCTTAATAATGACCTGTGAAGATTCATATGGCACCAAGAGAAAAGGAAGGATTCAGCTGTTAACATCTGAGTGTTGCAGATATAGCTGTTCAATTTGATGCCACTTGGAACTAGGCGGTATAACATGGCAGAATGATTGCAACACAAATTGTTCAACAGCTAACCAGACATGAAATAAATTTTACCATGTGTCTGTAACTAAATAGATATTTGAAGAAGGGATAGCCCTCGTTGTCCACATGGTTACCGTTGCCTCATGGTTAATGTATAAGCAGACAAATGACCATCTGCCCCAACACACTGGCTTGTTTGGTTTTGTTTTCAGGATGAATGAATTCACCCCTAAGGATTTGTAATCTACTCATCACTAATAACTTCAGATTCCACATTTTTAAATGAGATAAAGGAACACTCTTTCACCAGCCTTCATACTACTGAGCCAAATGTTAAAGGAAAGAAACAGCTGCTGCTTGAAGCCTTCTGACAGGCCGATATATTCTATTAAAATGTAATAATAGAAGTGGTTTTTGTATTCTCCAGTGTAAACATTTTGATAGCATGATGATGAAGCACTGTCTACAATAATACATTTGTGAAAGGTCAGTCCCTGTAGTTGGGGAGCTGAAACACGGAACCATTAAAAGCAAACTAGTTCACTGTGTTCAGCACAAGACTATTAAAACCATGACTGCCTGCCTAAGGCTAAGTCATAAGATCAATGTTTCCAAAAACATTCTTCCTTTCTCTTGCACATTTTGTCACAGGTCTGGTTTCTAAGCTCATTCAACTGTCTTGCTACCCTAGACACACATTCATCACTCCAGTTATCATTGCTATTGGCCACAATTGTGCAGGTGTTTAACCATGTATCTTCAAAACCCAGCACACATTTTTATCCTGCTCTGTTTGTCAAACCATAATCCTGGAAAGGTGCTATTGAGTAATCCTTGAGCCAAAGCCCATACATTATATTCAGCCTCCTCTTTAATGCCTCCAAATGTGATTAAACAATCCCCTAGGTCCATGATGTCGAACCTTGGCACTCCAGATGTTCTTGGACTTCAATTCCCAGAAGTCCAAGCCCCCATGAATCCACATGAATGGGTTAACTGTGACTCATCCGGCTCATGCTGCCCTCGTATTCCTGGAAGCAGATGAGTCGCAGTAAACCCATCCGTGTGAATTCGTGGGGGCTTTGGGCTTCTTGGAATTGAGGTCCAAGAACATCTGGAGTGCCAAGGTTCACCATTACGGACCTAGGTAAACAAGTCTCATTTGTCAACTACTCTTATCATTATAGTGCATTCCACCATATCTGATCTGCCTCCCTGCAGTGTAAAAATCTGTGGCAACTTATCATAGGCTGCTGCAGGGAGTAATCATTCTCTATCTTCTTTGAGGCAATCCAAGTATTTAAAGATTTTTTTATTCACAAGATGCTACCTGGCCAATATTTCTCTATGAATGAATGAGCATCTGATCATAATTTGTCCTAAATCTTTCCAACAGGATAGGAAATAAATGTTAAAATCAATAATAATAAATTGATCTGGGCTTCCAGATACTGATGCCGTCTCAACGTACCTATATTTCCAAGAATTCCATATATTCCCATACTCCCAATAAGCTGTGTGTCTCTCAAGCTATCTGGAAATCACCTGCTTCATAAGTTTTCAGATGCTGATATCCTTAGTTAATTTCATGGCACAATACAACTCATCAAATTCTGGTAGCCTAGATTAGCTTTATTGGCTCTCCTGCGGGACAGGAGGGGCAGGAGCCAGGACTTGGTTCAGCTGGGCACCTTAAGAACTGGCGCTGGCCCTGCCAATGCCTCCACTCCTGCTCCTCTTTCGGCAGGATGGCCGGGAGGGAGGAAGACTCGGGCAGTGGCTCAAGTGGACCCGCCAACATCGCCGCGGCTGCCTTCAGCCCCGGCGTGGCCTTGGAGCCTGTGGGGCAGGAGGGGCAGGAGCCAGGACTTGGTTCAGCTGGGCAGGCTGGACACCTTAAGAACTGGCGCCGGCCCCACCAATGCCTCCGCTCCTGCTCCCCTTTTGGCAGGACAACCGGGAGGGAGGAAGACTTGGGCACGGCTCGAGCGGCCCTGCCAACATCGCCGTGGCTGCCCTCAGCCCCGGCGTGGCCTCAGAGTCTGCGGGGCAGGAGGGACGGGAGCCAGGACTTGGTTCAGCTGGGCAGGAGGTTAAGCTAGTTTTCCCCTCACAGGATTTCTATTGAGTCTGTTGTCTTCAACATGGAGAGTGGACAGCAATCTGGAGCCAGATGCAAGGTTCCTGGGGCCCACATCTCAGTAGTGACAGGCAAGGGGCGATATAGCAGGAGCGGTGGGGCGGGCCGCACACAAGGAACGAGGGACCGATGCTTGTTACCTGTCCCTTGTTCTAGCCCCTCTGCTCAATCTCTGGGTCTTGGTCAGCAGGTTCAGAGTGACCCCTCCCTTAGGCTGCTGTTGCTGAACGCTAGGTCGGTCTGCAACAAAGCACCCCTTCTTTGTGATTCAATCGTAGGGGAGCGGGCCGACCTGGCATGTATTACCGAGACCTGGCTGACACCTGAGGATGGGGTTCCTATAGCAGAAATGTGTCCAGCCAGGTTCGGGGTGTGGCATCAGCCTAGGGATATGGGGAAGGGTGGTGGCATCGTGATTGTAGCCCGGGAATCACTGGGAGTTACCAGGGCCACTGCTCCACAGGTGCAGGGTTGTGAGCTGCTGCTGCTTTGGTTGGGCCTCAGGAGTCAGTCGGGAATCCTACTTCTGTACCTGCCCCCTTGCACAGTTGCAGATTCCCTGCATGACCTGCTTGATGCGATTGCGGCGTTGGCGTTGGAGCTCCCAGGGCTTATGGTCCTGGGGGACTTCAATTTGCCATTGCTGGGACCGGCTTCTCAGGTGGCTCAGGAGTTCATGGCTTCCATGGCATCTATGCACCTAACTCAAGTAATTGAGGGTCCCACCAGGAGTAGCGGCCACTCCCCTGACTTAGTTTTCCTGTCGGAGTGGTGGCTGAGTGATCTCATATTACATCATATAGAGATAACACCAGTGCCATGGTCAGATCACTCTCTGGTCTCTCTTGATTTTCAGAGAGCGACGCTACACCGTAGGGAGGCTGGACCCATTAAATTGTCTGACCCCAGCAACTTATGGACTCCGAGAGATTTCAGATGAAGCTGGGGCATTTTCCTCCGGACAGGCTGCATGATTCGACTGAGACCTTGGTCGCCCTCTGGGAAAAGGAGGCAGCATCGGTCTTGGATACAATCACGCCAATGCGGCCTCTCCCTTCTCGCAGACCGCGCAGCTCTCCCTGATATACTAATGAGTTGAGGGAGTTGAAGCGGGTTAGGAGATGCCTTGAGCGCCGTTGGGTGAAGACCCGGTGTGAATGCGACCAAACATGAGTTAGAGCTGCTATTAAAGCCTACCTCGTGGTGATGAGGGTGGTGAAGTGCCAGTACTTCACCTCCCTCATTGCCTCTGCTGATAATCGTTCAGCGGCTCTGTTCCAGGTTACCAGGTCCCTTCTGGGTAAGGAGGGGCCTGGTCCTGGGTGGCAGGGATCAGCTGACAAATTTGCTGACCATCTTGCAGAGAAAGTTGCTCACATCTGCTCGGGGTTTAATCCTGATGTGGAAATTGATTGTCTGGGAGGGGCTGGAGCGGAGTCTAGCCATGTTATCTGGGATCGGTTTGATCTTGTTGTCCCTGATGAAGTGGACAGGCTCCTGGGAGCTGTGCGTGATACCACTTGCTTACTTGATCACTGCCTGGCCTGGCTAGTTAGAGCTGCCAAGGCAACAACAGGCAGTTGGGTCGGTGCGATGGTGAATGCCTCTTTGCGGGAGGGGGTGGTTCCGGCAGTTTTCAAACATGCGCTGGTTCGCCCTCTCCTAAAGAAGCCATCACTCGACCCTACTGTTATTTCTAATTTCAGACCTATCTCCAACCTTCCCTTTGTGGGGAAGGTGTTGGAAAAAGCAGTGGCTCCACAGCTCCAGGGGGTTCTGGATGATACGGATTATCTGGACCCGTTTCAGTCAGGATTCAGGTCCAGTTATGGTACCGAGACGGCATTGGTCGCACTCTTGGATGATCTTTGGTGGGAGCGGGATGGAGGCAACCACTCTGTTCTTGCTGTTCTTGACCTCTCAGCGGCTTTCGATACCGTCGAGCACGGTATCCTTTTGGGCCGGCTCCGAGGAGTGGGGGCCCATGGCACTGTGTTGTCCTGGTTTTCCTCATTTCTGACGGGCTGGACTCAGTCGGTGTCTTTAGAGAGTGGGTTGTCCAGCCCTAGGTTGCTTCCATGTGGGGTGCCTCAGGGCTCAGTACTGTCGCCTCTATTGTTTAATATCTACATGAAACCGCTGGGTAAGATCCTTCGTTCCCACGGGGTGAGGTATCATCTGTATGCAGCTGTACATCTCGGCTTGTGGGGACCCAAGTGATGCAGTCGAAGTCCTGACCAGGTGTCTTGAGGCTGTTTGGGTCTGGATGGGGGACAACAGGCTTCAGCTGAATCCTAGCAAGACTGAGTGGCTTTGGGTGCGGGGTCCCGTGTTATCCCGGGAGTTACCATCTTTGGTTGTGGCTGGGACATCTTTGCCACAGTCAGATCCAGTGTGCAATTTGGGGGTCCTCCTGGACTCGCGGCTACTGCTCGAAGAGCAGGTGGCAGCCATGGCTAGGAGGATCTTTGACAGCTTCGCGTCATTTACCAACTGCGCCCGCTCCAGGACCGGGACTCCTTGCTCATGGTCACTCACGCTCTGGTCACCTCCAGATTGGATTATTGTAATGCGCTCTACGTGGGGCTGCCCTTGGTGACCATTCGGAAGCTTCAGCTGGTCCAGAATGCGGCTGCCCGGGTTGTGATGGGGTGTGGGCGTTATGCTCGTGCCTCACCACTTCTCCGGGAGCTGCACTGGTTGCTGGTGTGCCTCCAGGTGCAATTCAAGGTGCTGGTTTTGAGCTTTAAAGCCCTTCATGGCATTGGACCAGGCTACTTAAGAGACCGCATTGCCACAAAGAATTTAGCCCATCCTACTAGGGCAGACAGGAGGGGCTCACTGGTGGTCCCATCAGTGAAAGAAGTACATCTTATTGGGAACAGGAAAAGAGCCTTTTCCGTGTCTGCCCCAGCCCTATGGAACCTCTTACCACCTAAGTTGCGTCTCCAGATGGAACTACTCCCCTTTAGAAAGATGCTGAAGACATGGCTCTTTCAGCAGGTTTGGGGCACGCTTGACACCACTAGTCAAGCCTGCTGGCTGATTTAGCCTATGTGAGGGGCTGCCTCCTGGCTTGGTTATTCTGTTTTAACGGGGGTAGGGTGTGTGTGTGTTGTTTTTTTAATGATTATTTGTTTTTGTTTTTAATGCTGGTTTTAATTGGGCTTGTTAAGTTTGTTTTAGCTAATTTTGCTGAATTGTTTTTATTGTAATTTTTATTATATTGTTAGCCACCCTGAGTGGTGTACCCACCAGGAGGACGGGATATAAATGTGCAAAAATAAAATAAATAAAATAAATAAAATAAATATATTCACCGATAGCTCACTTCTGTCCATTATATATAAAGGTCCACGTTCATTGTTAATAACAGTGACAATGGATTCTTACTCATATATACAAACAAGTAAGCTGAACTCCTAATATTTCAGAGTAAATATACATAGAATTATTTTGACTTGCTTGTTTAAATATAATATAGCTTCTTGTCATTTACCATTTGCTGGTAGCTTCATTTCTACTGCATCTCTTACCCCGAGGCATGTTTCACCCTACAGTACTAGATCATTCCTTCAGTGTATTTTCTAAATTTGGGGCATTTGTTTGGAAGAGGAAAAACATTGTATCAGAAGTGATTGCATGTTAGCCTAGTTTGCCCAATAGCCTGACCAATCTGTCTAAGGAAATGTGGTTCTATGAAGCTCAAGCTAAATAAAAATACACTTAATTTATTCCAATTCTTGATAAAACTACTTGAGGATAAACCTAAAGCCCTATTTGGCATAGTTTTAAAATTTCATTAGTCTGTGCTTTCACTGTTATGAGTATGCGCCTAGATTTCCTTTCTCCTCAATTAGTACTTCAGTGGCATTTCTACAGAAAAAAATGTGAGTGAATGCAAGTAAATTTGTCTTTCTTTCACTGTGTAGTCATGGCTTAATTCTGAAAACTTTCAAAACTTTTCTTCCCACCCTGTGTCATTTTTCCCAGCTCAGCATGTTTTCTGAAAAAATTCACACAAGAGGTTTTAGGGCCAAACCACCTGTATTTTGCAAAAGTACTGAAACCTGAAATACAATTTTTCATGAAAAACCAACAGTGGGCATTTTATGACTACTGTTACTGATGAAAGATAGTGCTGGTCCTCAAGTAGGACTCTCATATAGAAGTGAAAATTGCACAGGGGTTAGGAAAATTGATGGGAGATTCTTAGTGTGTTGTGAGGAATGAGAAGATCTAACAGTATTTGTTACATCCTTAGTGATCAGTCAATAGAACAGAAGCATGAAGCATTTCCCTTCGCAGTAACCTGTACCTGGGTTCTGGATGAGTTCAGGGCATCCAGCTAGGCTTGCTAAGTTATGCTAACAGCCTTCCTCCTCAAAAGAAAGAGCTGTAAAAACTTTTTGTTTAGGCAAGATATTTCTTCATTTATCTCCTGAATATGGATATAGTGAACATTCACAGTTGTTCTCCTTATTAGTTTTTTTTAAAAGGGTATGCATCAACACATCAAGATATCACATTGGGGGGAAATTATCAACCACAATGAGATTTTCAATACTCCATGACAATGAAAAGGACAACACTTTTTTTGAACATAGTGGTATGAGCAAATGCAAGCGCGGCGCCAAAATGGCCGCCGCGCTCTTTGCGGGGGGCCCCCACCGGACTTGGGCATCCGGGTAGTTAGGGGGCGTGGCCAGCACCCTTTAAAAGGGGTGGCCACGAGGCAACCGAGCTGCCATTTTGCAAAAGCGACGGAGAGGAGATGTTTTTGGCTCCGTCGCTCTTCTTGTGCTGGGGAAGCCTCCTTTTGGGCGGCAGTCAGCTTTTCTTCGCCTGCTTATCAGGCTTCCCAGGATCAGCGATGCCTTCCAGGAAAAAGGCGATGGCGAATTCGGTTCACCCAACAAGGAGGCGGCAGCCGGGTCGGAGGACCACGACTGCGCCCCCTCAGATGGCTCCCTTCGCGGGGGCACCCACCGGGACCGGTGGAATGGGGCTGATTAACCCGTGGCCTGGGGCTGCACAGCCCCAGGCTGACCCAGCGGGGGCTGCGGCCCCCGGCCTGCAATCCTTGGCCATGGGCCCGGGACAGGGGGTGGGCATGACGCCGCTGGGCCCCCGGCCCCTGGCCTGCATCACCCAGCCATTGTTTTTACCCAGGAGGGTGGGCTGGGCTCATTCCCCTGGCAGGGTATGCCCCTGCCACCTCAAGGGCCAGAGCTTCGGGCATGGCCATTCCCTGGCCCAAGTGCCTCTGCACCGGCCCCAGGTCTGGCGACCGGTGGGTCGCACGCCCCACTGCCCCCCCTTTGTGTCGGGGGCTCTGTGAACGTGGAAGCCCTTTTGGCCCACGTGGCGGCCTTGGAGGCGTCCATGGGGATATCCTCCTCATCGGGGTCACCGTTTGGCCTACAGTTTACCGCGGCGCCGGCCAATCTTCAGCGGGTGGCCGGCCGGGTCGAGCTGCTTGAGGCCCACAGGCCGGCGCCTGCCGCAGCCTCACAGCTCCCCACGCAGCAGATACCACCAGCAGGTAGTGGTACGGTGTGTCCGCCGAGCTCGATTCCGGTCGCGAGCTCCGACGTCCGCCGTGGGCCGGAACACCCAGTGGGGGCGGTCCATGGGGGTGCAACTTGTGAGTATCCGGTTCAAGCTAATGCACCCACACCACCATCCACTACGGGGGAGGGTCCACAGTGGCCGTGGCCACGTCAGGTTGGGACTGGGGGACAGCAGCCCCCGGCGCACCCAGGTGCGGCTTTGCCGATGGCTGGCCCCACATGGGGTGGTGGACATCAGGTTACAGGGAATGCAGTTGGGGTTCCAGGGTAGATTGTGGCCCCCTTTTTGCTGCCCCGTACTGTCAATGTGCCGGTCTCGGCACTCCCGACGGCTGGGTACTCTTTGCCCCTAGGGGATCATTTGGCACAAGCCACGAAAGAAAAAATTTGGCGGGGAGAGTACGTGGACATTTTCTCCCTCTTGAACAGGGAACCCACCAAGGAGGAGAGGGAGGGGCAGGACGAAAAGGACAAAGAGCAGTCCCGCCGCCGTAAGCCACCACGCACGTGGGCCAACTGGTTGCCCGCATACCTCATATACATGGCTGTGTACCTTAGGGCCCGGCCTGATCTGGCCATTCCGATGGTCCAGTATTTGGACAACATTTACAGGGCAATGGTTGACTTCCCTGGCCCGTCGTGGTTGGCTTACGACGAGGAATTTCAAATGAGAGTGCCCCTACACCCGGAGATGAGGTGGGATGAGCCCTGTCAGAAGCTGTGGCTTCTGTATATGACCCCCACGCGCCCTGCGCCTGGAGAGGGGTATCATTGTGGACATGCGGTCCAGCGAGTCGCTCCAGCGCAGGCACCCCGCCAAGTGGTGGGGCAGGGGGTTCCAGCCCGCCTGCTGTGCTGGAGCTTCTCGGCCAATGGTACGTGCAATAGAAAACAGTGCCGGTACAAGCACGAGTGTCCCTCTTGCGCTGGCCCCCATGCCGCTGCTGCGTGCCCGCAAGCAGGCGGATTTCGGGGCAGGGGTAGTGGTGGACAGGGAGGGGGCAGACCTGCCACGGAGGGCACTGGTCAATCAAAAGGCCCCCTCACCAGTTAATGTGGTTATGTTGGAGCGTTGGCTCGCAACATACCCAAGGAGGGGGGATGCAGATTACCTATTGGAAGGTTTTCAGCGGGGGTTTCGCATTCCGTTTACAGGGGATAGGTCCCCCCAAGATGCGGCCAACTTATTTTCCCTTAAGGGTAGGGAGGAGGTGGCCGCCCTTAGTATCGCTAAGGAGATTAATGCAGGTAGGGTTGCTGGCCCCTTTCAAGCCCCGCCGTTTCCCAATCTGAAGGTTTCCCCTTTGGGGTTGGTGCCCAAAAAGACACCGGGGGAGTTTCGTCTGATTCACCACCTGTCATACCCGACTGGCCATTCGGTCAATGATGCCATACCTGATGACCTTTGTTCGGTCAGGTATACATCATTTGACCAGGCACTGCGCATGGTGCGCTCTTGTGGTCCGGGTGCACTATTAGCAAAGTGCGACATCAAGTCTGCTTTCCGTCTGCTGCCTGTGCACCCGGGCGACTTTGAGTTGTTAGGTTTCAAATTCCAGGGCAAAATCTATTTTGATAAAGCCATGCCTTTTGGCTGCTCCATCTCATGCTCGGCATTTGAGCGCTTTAGCACCTTTCTCCAGTGGGCCTTTGTTCGCAGGTCGGGATCTCGGTCTGTAGCCCATTACCTCGATGATTTTTTGTTCGGGGGTGAACAGGGCTGGGACACGTGTACGCGTCTCCTCAACACATTTCAGACGCTAATGCAGGAACTTGGTGTCCCTTTAGCACCCGAAAAGACCGAGGGCCCATCCACCAAGCTCACGTTCGTGGGTGTCGAAATTGACACGGTTGCCCAGGCATCCAGGTTACCCATCGACAAGGTTTCCCGGATCACTGTATTGATCTCGGTCTTGCTTGCCAAATGTAGAGTGTCACTCCGTGAGCTCCAGGTACTGCATGGTCACCTTAACTTCGCTTGCAGGGTGGTTGCTCCTGGCAGGGCTTTTGCTCGACGCTTGTGCGACGCCATGGCTGGCTTGTCCAGGCCCTACCATAGGGTCCGACTGAACAAGGGCATGAGGGCCGATTTGCTGATGTGGCTGCAATTCCTCAAAGAGTTCAATGGGGTCTCATTTTGGAGATCTGACCGCCTGGTGTCCCCTCGCTTCCAGGTTCAGTCGGATGCATCAGGGTCCCTGGGTTATGGGATTTACTTCGAGGGGAAGTGGGCATATGGTCGATGGCCACCAGCTTGGAAGGGCTCGGATCGTCTACGCGATCTCACGTTCCTTGAGTTCTTTCCCATTCTGGGAGCTTTGATGCTATGGGGTGCGGAGTGGGCCAATTTGGTCATCCATTTCTGGTGTGACAATGCTGCGGTTGTGCACATTGTCAACTCTCAGACGTCTAAATCACCCAGAGTAATGGAATTGGTGCGCCAGTTTGTTTTGTACAGCCTACGCCTCAATGTGCTATTTCGGGCTAGGCACATACCAGGTATTAATAACGAAATTGCTGATGCTTTGTCCCGCTTGCAGATCTCCCGGTTCCGTGCCTTGGCCCCGGACGCAGAGGAATTTCCCTCGCCGCTCCTGGACAACATATGGACGTTTGGCAAGGAGAGGTGAACCGGGCGATCGGCATGTCGCTGGCGCCCCGCACGCGTAAGGCGTATCTCCACGCATTCAGTACATTTCGGGCCTTTTGTTCCCAATTTCAATTGCCCGGAATCTGGCCTATCCCAGTGGCACAGATTCTTCAATTCATGGTTTACCTACACAGCCAGGGCCTAACCCCCCGCACCATAGCATCCAGGCTGTCAGCACTGGCATTCATGGCCAAGGTGAGGGGTTATGCTGACAGCACGACTGACTTCCGTATACGACATGTTTTGGAGGGGTGGGCACGGGAGCGTAGACGCTGCCCGGACAACCGCCACCCAATCTCTCCAGGGGTACTTGCCCACCTTGCACGGGGCTGGCATGACCTGTGCTTTGACAGGTATGAGGCAGCCCTGTTTCATGCGGCTACCATGGTGGCCTTTTTTGGAGCGCTCCGCATCAGTGAGCTTGTGCTACTGTCTAAGGCGGATGCGACGCGTAGGGCACTGGAACTCAAAGATGTCTATGTTTCTCATGAGTGGGCTCAGTTGAGGATACGTTCCTCGAAGGTTGATCAGCACGGTGTAGGCAGTGGTGTAAGACTGCTACGATGTTCAATGGCAGACATCTGTCCGGTTGGTGCCCTACAAGAGTTCCTTGCACTGCGTGGTACGCACCAAGGCCCGTTTTTCTGCCACCAAGATGGGTCTCCCCTTACTAAATTTCAATTTTGGAAGGTGACCGGTAAGGCACTATCCAGTGTTGGCCTCCCCGGGGCGCGTTACGACACCCATTCTTTTAGAATTGGAGCTGCTTCTACTGCAGCTGCATTTGGGTACTCTGGAGCTGAGATACGCCAGATGGGAAGGTGGGGATCGCAGTGTTTTCAATTATATGTTCGCCCACTTCAATTGTGAGTACCAAGTAAGTCACTGTACTGTTTCCTTTTTTCTTTAACAGACCCTGAGTGTCGACTTGCACCGGTGGCAGTATGGCTGGTGGGCCATAGCTATGTGCACAGGGCAGCGCAGTATGCTGCGGCGACAGAGTGGGGACCCCAGCTGGGACTGCGTGCGTCCGCATGTCTAAGGTGGTACGGTAAGCGTGGGATGTTATGGCGGGAACTGTTGCCATTCCTTTTTTCCATAAGGGATGCTGACCCGCCTGATGTCCTAGTTATACACCTCGGGGGCAATGATTTGGGCCAGGTCACCGGCTTGTCGCTGAAACATGCGATTTGCGGTGACCTGGCTTACTTACATTATGTGTGGCTTGCCACAACCCTGATTTGGTCGGACATCATATCGCGTCACGCTTACAGGGGGGGCATTAACCTCCAGGCCCTTGACCGTGCTCGTCGCTCGGTGAACAGGGCAGTAGCCCGGTTCTTGGTAGACAAGGGTTGGGGGCGCGTCGTCCGACACCCCGACATTAGTCTTCAAAATTGTGAACTTTACGCAGGGGATGGGGTCCATCTGTCGCCAGGAGGTATGAACCTCTTTTTGGAAGATCTGCAAGCAGGCCTGTTGACCGAGCTGACGGTCTGGGGGGGGGGCGGTGAGCCTTTATTGAAGCCTCCCCGTGTGGCGGGTATCACTGGTAAGGTAAATATTTATGACCCACAGGTATCCGGCAGGTTCGCAATTGACTGGACAACACTAGATAGGCACAAGTTCGTTAACGTTGTCCGGTCAACGACGAACCAGGCAATGGGGTGATGGCACGAGCTAGGCAGCATGCATCACCCCGTGATTTTACGGATACGCGTCAGAGGGTGGGGTCAGTAGTTACCTTATTGACTACGGTCAACAATTTGTTTGTTGCCAACAAACAAATTGATACAAATGGATACGTTGTAACCAATTGCCGTTGGCAATTTTGGGTGGTA
The DNA here is from genome assembly GCA_035047305.1 of Bradypodion pumilum. Taxonomy (NCBI): domain Eukaryota; kingdom Metazoa; phylum Chordata; class Lepidosauria; order Squamata; family Chamaeleonidae; genus Bradypodion; species Bradypodion pumilum. Next base: position 171,227,250 of record JAWDJD010000001.1, on the reverse strand, counting down.
CCTTACCAGTGTTACTGCGGCCTGCTTGCCTTAAGAATTATAATTGGTTAAGTACCAATCGAAATTTATAATTCGGACTAGGGCATGAATCAATAAATGTGGCCCAATGCCGTTATCCACTTTCACCAGTGTCTGAGTCCTTTTTTGGGGGGTGCGCCTGCCATGCAAGCGCGGTGCCAAAATGGCCGCCATGCTCTTTGCGGCCCCCCACCAGACTTGGGCATCCGGGTAGTTAGGGGGCGTGGCCAGCACCCTTTAAAAGGGGTGGCCATGAGGCAGCCGAGCTGCCATTTTGCAAAAGCGACGGAGAGGAGAAGTTTTTCCCTCCACCCCCTCCATAGTTAACAGTGTGATATTTTGGTCGCTTCGAGGCCAGGTGGGAATTTTTGGCTGGAACCTACAATTGGCTCTTGGGTTCTGGCTTTTTTGCCCATCCCACACTGTTGCTATGGTTTGATACAGGGGTTTATGCTGTTGACTTTGGTCACATGGGCGGGTATCACTGGTAAGGTAAATATTTATGACCCACAGGTATCCGGCAGGTTCGCAATTGACTGGACAACACTAGATAGGCACAAGTTCGTTAACATTGTCCAGTCAACGACGAACCAGGCAATGGGCTGATGGCACGAGCTAGGCAGCATGCATCACCCCGTGATTTTACGGATACGCGTCAGAGGGTGGGGTCAGTAGTTAGCTTATTGACTACAGTCAACAATTTGTTTGTTGCCAACAAACAAATTGATACAAATGGATACGTTGTAACCAATTGCCGTTGGCAATTTTGGGAGGTACCTTACCAGTGTTACTGCGGCCTGCTTGCCTTAAGAATTATAATTGGTTAAGTACCAATCGAAATTTATAATTCGGACTAGGGCATGAATCAATAAATGTGGCCCAATGCCGTTATCCACTTTCACCAGTGTCTGAGTCCTTTTTTGGGGGGTGCGCCTGCAAACACATACAGTATATTTTGAGCCACATAAGCTATTTTGCACCAAAAACCAAGCTTTTTTCATATACCAAAAATCGACAATGTACAAAAGATACACAAAATACATTTCTATGAGGAAGAAAACTGTGAGAGGCAGAAAGGGTTAAAAAACACCAAATTGCAAATATCTAGGAGCAAATATTTGAATTATTTGTTCTCCCCTGAGAGAATAAAGCAAGTGAATGTTAATATTCTCCCCTCCTGACCTAAAATCCAACTGTTAATCCAGACAAAGTAGATCTATTGAATCAGTGGGATTTGTATAAATCAAGATTTTGTAAATTCACTCAGTTTATTCTATTAGGACCAATAACTGGCTGTATAGTTCGGCTCTGTTCCTTGCCACTACTGCCAGGTTTGATTTCGCAACCCTTTCCAAATGACTCTAATAGTTCCTGGTCCCTGCCTCCCAATGTCCCTTTGGCAGATACCCTGATTCAGCTTTGACATTCTTGCAAATTTATGCTGTTTATTTATTTAGTTCACTGGAACCGTTTGTCAGTAAATTTATTTATTGTAGCAATCTTCTCAAGGTAACACAAAAGATCCGAAACCCTTTCGATAGAGGATTTTTCAAAGGTTTTCTTCAGGGATCTAAATAATAAGTTGATGCAATTACTAATAGTCATAAACATACAAGATATATATACACACAAATATATATACAACTATATACATGATCTTGGATACATGAAGTATACATACCAAAAGTGTTGTATCAGTGATAAGGTTTTAAAGCAGTAAATCGCGTCCCAGACCTCCCTAGTAAATTCTTTTGGTGTCGACGGACGTTATGTTTTCTAACTCCAAGGACATTTTTAAAGAGAAAATCTCCCACAGCTGGTTAATCACAGAAAACAACTGAAATCAAGCTCTTGATTTAGCCCATATGGGTGCAGTGTGTTGAAACGGTGAATGAAGAAACTCTCCTTCTGCCTTAAAGCAATATCCATATTGGTGTGCTGATAAGGTTGTTGTTTAATAATTTCCAAAACTACAAATTTAAAATCTTTATCCTTATGGTTTGCTTCAATAAAGTGGTTGACCAGAGGTGCAGACAGGTTCTGATTGCGGATTTTAGATCTATGTTCCCCCACCCTAGTTTTGATTTTTCGGGAAGTAACCCCCACATAACCCAATCCACAGGGACAGGTTAGTAGATAGATGCAGCCCGAACTGTTGCAATTTGAGAAATGGTTTAGATGTAACATATAATTGCTGCTATGGATCGAGACCATTTTTGTTTGCCAAGCCAAAGAACACTGTGTACATTGCCCACATTTAAAATGCCCTGTTATTAATGGTTGCTTAGGTAGAGATTGAGCTAAATGGTCCGTTCTGCTAACTATCTGCTGGATAGATTTTGATTTCCTCAAGCCTATTCGAGGAGGAGACGAGCAGCCTGTTATGTGGTTAACAATGTGCCAATGTTTGTTGATAATGTTCTGGATGAAGAGCTTGATTTCAGTTGTATGTTTATGACTATTAGTAATTGCATCAACTTATTATTTAGATCCCTGAAGAAAACCTTTGAAAAATCCTCTATCCAAAGGGTTTCGGATCTTTTGTGTTACCTTGAGAAGATTGCTACAATAAATAAATTTACTGACAAACGGTTCCAGTGGACTTTACAGTGCTACGTTTGTCCCCACATTCTATTCTGTTCTACATATTGGGATGGCTTCTGATCTTGGTTTTGCATTTTCCTCAGCTGATAGAGACAGAATTTTGCAAAATATTACTTCTTACAGACAACCTATTACTTCTAATAATGAAGATTTAGCCACCATTGAAGTGCTGGAAAGAAAGAAACTTAGATTCATGCTCCACTCTGCCTTTTTGGCTGACTACCACAAAATGGCCCGGATCCCTCGAGGGATGCGAATCCAGAAGGGGCCGACTTTATTCTATGATGATAAAAGCTTCTGTGAGAAATGGGCGGCCATTATGGATAAGTGCTCCTTTGACTTAATATTATTAATTATTGACTACTCTAACAAGCAAGTGGAATCTCTTACTGAAGAGATAGATAACCTTAGATCGGCTGTGGTCTCTAACTCCACCAGTTCTCCACCGGACTTTGAGACATTGAAATCCAAACTGGATTCTTTCCAGGAATCTCTTATTGAATTTAAAAACAAAAAAATTGAGAGAGATTTAAGAGACTACACCACTGCACGGATCTATAGATGGCGTTTTCAAGGGAGGAAATTCGTCAACAAAGGGCGTAGGGTCTCTTGGCATGACCCATTAGTTTCCACTGATGCTGAATCCTCTGACACAGATTTTCCATCTACCTCCATTGACGAGACCACTTCGGAGCCTCCCCGCAGAGCAACCCTTACACGCCTGGCTTCCTCGTCGGCTGCCTCTGGACAACAATCACGGACTAATAATTTTTTTCAAAGAAAAGCCTCACGCAAACGGAAGACTTAGTGTTTAATCTTTCTAGCAAGTCATTTCCAACAAGGACACTCGAGCTACTCTCGTTGGGACTGGGGTTTGTACCTACTCCAAAGTATAATCCTTTCACCACTAGGATAGACATGTTCAAATTAATACGCCTACTCAGACTTAAAAGCTGTTTTCAAGATAAAGAATCGGACTCTCCAGACAGATTTAGACTGAAATCTAGTTTTTCCCCTCCTTCTAATGATCCTTCTATAGAGGTTTTTTACAGGCTTGTGCTGCGAGACCTGGAGAAGAGCGAAAAACTTAAAAAGAGATGGGGATATACTCTTTCCCTTAATGATATGAAAACATTAGAACAGCTAGCATTGGATCCTGATATTATCATTAAGAAAGCAGATAAGGGAGGGGGCATTGTGATTATGGATGTTAGTGAATACGAAAGGGAAGCCCAAAAACAGCTATCCAATAAGGACTTCTATAAAATATTAGATCATGATCCAACAAATAGAACTTTAAACCTCCTCAGGGACAGTTTATTTGAAGGGGTAGCAATGGGTTATATATCTGAATCCATACAGAACTTTTTGTACAATGAAAATCCAAAAATGCCTGTGTTTCACTTACTCCCCAAAATTCATAAAGACCGTCCTGACGATGGCATCACGCCAGGAAGACCTATTGTCTCCTCGATTGGATCCGCTCTGGAATCCACATCACGTTTTTTAGATTACCACCTTAATCCTTTCACAACAAACACTGCCTCATACATCAAAAACACAACAGACTTTATTACACAAGTAGAAGGTGTGCAAGTACCCAGAGGTGGGGGCTTCATTACTATGGACGTCCAGGCACTTTACACTAATGTGCCTTTGGATGATATTAAAGAAATAGCAAATGGGGTTCTGGAAACACGCAAAGAGCTACACCCCCCCCCCTCATTTTTTACTGGGGCTTCTTGATTTAGTTTTAGATCATAATTTTTTCAGATATGGCAAAACAATTTATTTACAGATTAAAGGAGTGGCCATGGGGAGCTCAGTAGCGCCCTCTCTGGCCAACCTATATATGATTAAATTTGAAGAAGAGTATCTCCTGAATGAAGAGAATAATCCATTTTCTCAACGTATTATTTTATATAAACGTTTTTTAGATGACCTTTTCTTTATTGTTAGTGATTTGAGTATTGCACCTCTATTTGTGGATTGGGTTAACACTCTCAATATGAATCTCAAGTTTACTCATAATATTGGGGCAGCTTCAATACCATTCTTAGATGTTAATACCTACATTTCAACAGAGCGGCTAGTGGGGGTCAGTTTATATAGAAAGAAGACAGATAGAAATGCATATTTGGATTTCAAATCATTCCATCCATATCACCTGAAATATAATCTGCCCTATGGATTATTTTTAACAGCAAAAAGGAACTCCTCTTAGGAGTGTGACTTTGAAAAAGCTAGTAACAGTATTACCTCCTTTCTACAACAGAAAGGTTATCCAGATAAGGTAATTAAAGAAAACCTAATTAGAGCTAGGGCTATTCCAAAGGACAGATTGCTCCACAATATTGTCAGGACACCTGAGAACAGGCTTCACTGTTCATTTGTTTTTTCTCCATTGTCAAACCAGATCCAGAACATTATCAACAAACATTGGTACATTGTTAACCACATAACAGGCTGCTCGTCTCCTCCTTGAATAGGCTTGAGGAAATCAAAATCTATCCAGCAGATAGTTAGCAGAACGGACCATTTAGCTCAATCTCTACCTAAGCAACCATTAATAACAGGGCATTTTAAATGTGGGCAATGTACACAGTGCTCTTTGGCTTGGCAAACAAAAATGGTCTCGATCCATAGCAGCAATTATATGTTACATCTAAACCATTTCTCAAATTGCAACAGTTCGGGCTGTATCTATCTACTAACCTGTCCCTGTGGATTGGGTTATGTGGGGGTTACTTCCCGAAAAATCACAACTAGGGTGGGGGAACATAGATCTAAAATCCGCAATCAGAACCTGTCTGCACCTCTGGTCAACCACTTTATTGAAGCAAACCATAAGGATAAAGATTTTAAATTTGTAGTTTTGGAAATTATTAAACAACAACCTTATCAGCACACCAATATGGATATTGCTTTAAGGCAGAGGGAGAGTTTCTTCATTCACCGTTTCAACACACTGCACCCATATGGGCTAAATCAAGAGCTTGATTTCAGTTGTTTTCTGTGATTAACCAGCTGTGGGAGATTTTCTCTTTAAAAATGTCCTTGGAGTTAGAAAACATAATGTCCGTCGACACCAAAAGAATTTACTAGGGAGGTCTGGGACGCGATTTACTGCTTTAAAACCTTATCACTGATACAACACTTTTGGTATGTATACTTCATGTATCCAAGATCATGTATATAGTTGTATATATATTTGTGTGTATATATATCTTGTATGTTTATGACTATTAGTAATTGCATCAACTTATTATTTAGATCCCTGAAGAAAACCTTTGAAAAATCCTCTATCGAAAGGGTTTCGGATCTTTTGTGTTACCTTGAGAAGATTGCTACAATAAATAAATTTACTGACAAACGGTTCCAGTGGACTTTACAGTGCTACGTTTGTCCCCACATTCTATTCTATTTATTTAGTTCAACTTATATTGCCATCCAATCAACAGGTGATTCCGGGCAGCTTACAATATTGTCCCATAAAAACATATAAACCCCTGCTAAAATAATTAAAACTTTGTACTATTAAAAATGTTAATAACATTTAAAAACCCACCCATCCCATCCATAAACCAGAGACAGCGAGGGAGGATCATTCCCATTCAGACAAGCCAGCAGGCAGGGGCATACATGTCAAGTTCCCCATATTGGCCAGGATTACCCCATAATTCCACGCCGATTTTCTCCATTTCCCGCCCGGAGCTGCCGCTACCCCATAATTTGGCAGCAGGGGGAAAGGAGTTACTGTGCATCCCTTCTGCACAGGTCCTTTCTACGCATGCGTAGAACCCTTCTATGCATGCGTAGAACCATTCTACACATGCGTAGAAAGCTTCTGTGAAGAAGGGGATGCGTAGAAGCTTTTAATGCATGCATAGAAATGACCTGCACAAAGGTTTCTGCGCAGGTCGCTTCTACGCATGTGTAGAAGGCTTTTACGCATGAGTAGAACGGACCCTCCGCAGAAACATTCTGTGCAGGTCCCGTAATCTCCGGAGCTGATCTTGACAGGTATGGGCAGGGGTCATTGCAGGCGCACCCCCCCAATAAAGGACTCAGACACTGGTAAAAGTGGATAACGGCATTGGGCCACATTTATTGATTCATGCCCTAGTCCGAATTATAAATTTCTATTGGTAATTGACCAATCATAATTCTTAAGGCAAGCAGGCCGAAGTAACACTGGTAAGGTACCACCCAAAATTGCCAACGGCAATTGTTACAATGTATCTATTTGTATCAATTTGTTTGTTGACAACAAACAAATTGTTGACCGTAGTCAATATCTAACTAATGACCCCACCCTCTGACGCGTATCCGTGAAATCACGGGGTGATGCATGCTGTCTAGCTGTAGCCATCACCCCGTCGCCTGGTTCGTCGTTGACCGGACAACGTTTAACCAACTTATGCCTGTCTAGTGTTGTCCAGTCAGTTGCGAACCTGCCGGATACCTGTGGGTCATAAATGTTTACCTTACCAGTGATACCCGCCCATGTGACCAAAGTCAACAGCAGCAACAGAAACCCCTATATCAAACCATAGCAACAGTGTGGGATGGGCGAAAAAACCAGGACCCGAGAGCCAATTGTGGGTCCCAGCCAAAAATTCCCACCCGGCCCCGAAGCGACCAAAATATCACACTGTTAACTAGGGAGGGGGTGGAGGGGAAAAACTTCTCTGCTCCGTCGCTTCGCAAAATGGCAGCTCGGCTGCCTCGTGGCCGCCCCTTATATAAGGGTGCTGGCCACGCCCCCTAACTACCCGGATGTCTTCGTCCGGTGGGGGGGCCCGCAAAGAGCGCGGCGGCCATTTTGGCGCTGCGCTTGCATTGCAGGCGCACCCCCCAATAAAGGACTCAGACACTGGTAAAAGTGGATAACGGCATTGGGCCACATTTATTGATTCATGCCCTAGTCCGAATTATAAATTTCTATTGGTAATTGACCAATCATAATTCTTAAGGCAAGCAGGCCGAAGTAACACTGGTAAGGTACCACCCAAAATTGCCAACGGCAATTGTTACAATGTATCTATTTGTATCAATTTGTTTGTTGACAACAAACAAATTGTTGACCGTAGTCAATATCTAACTAATGACCCCACCCTCTGACGCGTATCCGTGAAATCACGGGGTGATGCATGCTGTCTAGCTGTAGCCATCACCCCGTCGCCTGGTTCGTCATTGACCGGACAACGTTAACCAACTTATGCCTGTCTAGTGTTGTCCAGTCAATTGCGAACCTGCCGGATACCTGTGGGTCATAAATGTTTACCTTACCAGTGATACCCGCCACACGGGGAGGCTTCCCAAAAGGCTCACCGCCCCGCCAAGACCGTCAGCTCGGTCGACAGGCCTGCTTGCCAGTCCACTAACCAGAGGTCCATACCTCCCTGCGACAGATGGGCCCCATCCCCTGAGTAAAGCTCGTAATTTTGCAGACTGATGGCGGGGAGGCTAATAACGCGTCCCCCGCCCTTGTCGAAAAGGAACCGGGCAATAGCCCCGTTCACGGAGCGTCGGCTCAGTCGAGAGCCTCGAGGCCGAACGCCCCCCTGTAAGCGTACCGCAGTATCATGTCCGACCAATTGAGGGTTGTGGCAGGCCACACATAATGTGAGTAGGGCAGGTCACTGCAAACCGCAAGCTTCCGCGATAGGCCAGTGACCTGTCCCAAGCCATCGCCCCCAAGGTACATAACCAGGACATCGGGCGAGTCAGCATCCCTGATGTAGAAAAGGAATGGCAACAGTTCCCGCCATAACATGCCGCGCTTACCATACCACCTGAGACGTGCGGATGCACCCAGTCCCAGTCGGGGTCCCCACTCTGTCGCCGCAGCGTAACGCGCTGCCCTGTGCAGCGTAACGCGCTGCCCTGTGCAGCGTAACGCGCTGCCCCATGCAGCGTAACGCGCTGCCCTGTGCACGTGGCTATGGCCCACCAGCCATACTGTCACCGGTGTAAAACGACACCCAGGGTCTGACGAGGAAAAAAGGGGGGGAGAAACAGTGCAGTGACTAAACTGGTACTCACGGTTGAAGAGGGCGAACACAAAACTGAAAACATTGTGATCCCCACCCTCCCATGCGGCGTATGTCAGCCCCGGAGTACCCAAAAACACCTGGAGTAGAAGCCGCCCCTATCTTGAATGAATGGGTGCCGCAACGAGCCCCAGGGAGGCCAACACTGGCTAGTGCCTACCGGCACCCTCCAAAATTGAAATTTAGTAAGGGGAGACCCATCTTGGTGACAGAAAAACGGGCCATGGTGCGTGCCACGCAGTGCAAGGAACTCCTGTAGGGCACCAACCGGACAGATGTCTGCCAAAGAACACCGTAGCAGTCTTACTCCACTGCCTTCGCCATGCTGATCCGTCTTAGAGGAGCGTATCCTCAACTGAGCCCAGTCTTTGGCCACATAGACATCTTCGAGTTCCAGTGCCCTACGACTAGCATCCGCCTTAGACAGCATCACAAGCTTGCTGATACGGAGCGCTCCAAAAAAGGCCACCGTTGTAGCCGCATGAAACAGGGCTGCCTCATACCTATCAAAACATAGGTCCTGCCAGCCCCGTGCCAGTTGGGTAAGAACCCCTGGGGAAATTGGGTGGCGGTCGTCCGGGCTGCGCCCACGCTCCCGCACCCACCCCTCCAAAACGTGTCTCACACGGAAGTCAGTGGTACTGTCCGCATGTCCGCCTACTTTGGCCATAAAAGCCAGCGCTGACAGCCTGGATGCTATGGTTCGAGGTGCAAGGCCCTGGGAATGCAGGTCAACCATGAATTGAAGTATATGGGCCACCAGGATCGGCCAGGTATCTGGCAGCCGGAATTGGGCACAGAATGCCCTGAAAGAATTGAATGCGTGTTGATACGCCTTACGCGTGCGTGGCGCTAGCGACATGCCGATCGCCCAGTTCACCTCTCCTTGCCAAAGGTCCATATCTCGTCCGGGAGTGGCGAGGGAAATTCCTCTGCATCCGGGGCCAAGGCGCGGAACCGGGAGATCTGCAGGCAGGACAAAGCGTCAGCGATATCATTATTGACCCCCGGGACATGCCTGGCCCGGAACAGTACATTAAGGCGCAGGCTGCGCAATACAAACTGGTGCACCAGGTCCATCACCCTGGGTGATTTGGAAGTCTGTGAGTTGACAATGTGGACAACGGCCGCATTGTCACACCAGAAATGAATGACCGAGTTGGCCCACTCATCACCCCATAGCATCAAGGCCCCCAGGATGGGGAAAAATTCCAGGTACGTGAGGTCCCGCAGGCTGGTGGCCACCCACCATAGGCCCACTTCCCATTGAAGTACATCCCATAACCCAGGGACCCAGAGGCATCGGACTGTATCTGGAAACGAGGGGAAGCCAGAAGGTCAGACCTCCAAAATGACACCCCATTGAACTCCTTCAGGAACTGGAGCCAGATAAGCATATCTGCCTTAATGCCCTGGGTTAGTCTGACCCTATGGTGGGGCCTGGACAAGCCTGTCATGGCGTTGCACAAGCGCCGGGCAAATGCCCTGCCCGGTGCGACCACCCTGCAAGCGAAATTGAGATGACCATGCAACACCTGCAGGTCCCGCAATGATGCCTTGCGTTTAGCAAGCAAGTCCGAGATAAGGGCCACTATCCTTGACACCTTATCCCCTGGTAACCTAGAAGCCTGCGCTACCGTGTCAATCTCCACCCCCAGGAAGACTAGCTGTGTAGATGGGCCCTCGGTCTTTTCGGGTGCTAAAGGGACACCCAGTTCCTCCATTAGCGTCTGAAATTTGTTGAGGAGACGTGTGCACGTGTCCCAGCCCCGTTCACCCCCGAATAAAAATATCATCCAGGTAATGGGCTACAGACCGGGACCCTGACCTGCGGACAAAAGCCCACTGTAGGAAGGTGCTAAAACGCTCGAAGGCCGAGCACGATATGGAACAGCCAAAAGGCATGGCCTTATCGAAATAATATTCACCCCTGAACTTAAAACCCAGCAACTCAAAGTCACCCGGGTGAACCGGCAGGAGGCGAAAGGCAGACTTAATGTCGCACTTAGCCAACAGCGCACCCGGGCCACATGAGCGCACCATGCGCAGCGCTTGGTCAAAAGATGTATACCTGACCAAGCAAAAGTCATCAGGGATAGCATCATTGACTGATCGGCCGGCTGGGTAGGACAAGTGATGGATCAGGCGGAACTCGCCCGGTGACTTCTTGGGCACCAAGCCCAAGGGTGACACTTTAAGGTTGGGGAACGGGGGTGCAGGGAAAGGGCCAGCGACCCTGCCCGCATCAACCTCCTTAGAAATGCTGGCGGCAGCCACCTCTTCCCTCCCCTTAAGGGACAAAAGGTTGGGGGCATCTTGGGGGGACCTATCACCCTGGAATAGAATACGGAACCCCAGTCGAAAACCTTGAAGCAGGTAAACCGCATCTGCCCCCCTCGGGTACGATGCGAGCCAACGCTCCAGCATGTCCACATTAATTGGGGAGGGGGCCCTTCGGTGTACCAGCTCCCTCTGCGGCAGTCTTGCCAGCCCCTTGTCCGCCCCTACCTTTGCCCCGCATCCCTCCAGGCCTGGGGCAGGCGGAGGCCGCATGGGGGCCAGCGCAAGAGGGACACTCATGCCTGTACCGGCAATTCTTCCTACTGCAGGAACCATTGGACGAGAAAGTCCAGCACAGCAGGCGGGCTGGAACCCCCTGCCCCGCCACCTGGCGGGGTGTCTGTGCTGGGGCCGCTCGCTGGACCGCATGTCCACAATGGTATCTGTCCCCAGGCGCAGGGCACGTGGGAGTCATGTACAGAAGCCACAGCTTCTGGCAGGGCTCGTCCCACCTCATCTCAGGGTGCAGGGGAATCCGCATACGGAATTCTTCGTCGTAAGCCAACCATGACGGGCCCGGGAAGTCGACCATCGCCCGGTAAATGTTGTCCAAATACTGGACCATCGGAACTGCCAAATCCGGCCGGGCCCTGAGGTAGACCGCCATGTATATAAGGTACGCCGGCAACCAATTGGCCCACGTACGTGGCGGCTTACGACGACGCGCCTGTTCCTTATCCTTCTCATCCTGCCCCTCCCTCTCCTCTTTGGTGGGCTCTCTGTTAAGAAGGGAGAAGATGTCGACATACTCCCCACGCCAGATCTTCTCTTTGGTGGCCTGGGCCAAATGGTCCCCCAGGGGCAAGGAATACCCCGCTGTCGGCAATGCTGACACCGGCACAGTGGGAACCACGGGGATCTGAAAAGGAGCCTGGACCATCCCAGCCACCCCTAACACATTCCCAACTGAATAAGAGGTACCACCCAAAACTGGGCCCTGGGTGAGCGGTGAAGTCGCCGGGTGGGAAGTTGGCGACTGAACCGTCGCGCCACCCATGCGAGGCCACGGCCACTGGAATGCCCCCCCCCAACATGGGTAGGTGTGTGGGTGCACTAGATTGAACTGCATACTCACATGCAGCACCCCCGCGGGCCGCCCCCACCGGGGGTTCCGGCCCGCTGGGGGCGTCGGTGCTCACGACCGCAATTGAGCTCGTCGACGGGGCCTGACCAGCATCAGCCTGTTGAGTGGGGAGCTGCGAGGCAGTGGCCGAAGCCGGCCCACGCGCCTCAGGCAGCTCGACCCGTCCTGCCGCCTGCCGCTGACCGGCAGACAATGGATCAACCTGCACCCCAAAAGGCACCCCCGGGTGGTTAACCCTCGCGAGGGATGCCTCGAGGGCCGCAACGAGGGCCAGAAGGGCCTCAACACTAACGCAGCCCCCTAAGCCAAGTGGGGGCAAAGGGCCAGCCGGCCCACTGGGTGCAGGCGCCGGTCCAGGTCCCTGGACCCCGGGGCCCATATACGGCCATGACCCCAGGCCCGGCCCCTGCAGGGCCGGGGGGGTACCCTGCCAGGGGAGGGAACCCAGCCACCCCCCATGGCTGAAACCCCCCGCAGGAAGCTGCGGACCCATGGAAGAAGGCCCCGCAGAATGGGCCGTGCCAGAGGCAGTGGCCACTGCTTGCGGGCCAGGGGCCGCGGCCCCAGCTGGGCCGGTACGAGGACCCCCCGCCTCGGGCCAAGGGGTAATTAACCCCATCCCACCAGTCCCGGTGGGCTCAGGCAAAGGAGGCTGCTGGGAAGGCGCAGCCGCGGTCCTCCGACCCGGCTGGCGCCTCTGTGCAGAACGAGCCGCGTTCGCAGTCGCCTTCTTCTTAGAGGGCATAGCAGCTAAACGATGGGAAGCCGAAAAAGTCAAGAAAATCAGCAGCCAGAGGCTTCCCTAAGAAAGGCAAGAGCGACGGAGGTAAGAGGGGAAAACTTCTCCGCTCCGTCGCTTCGCAAAATGGCAGCTCGGCTGCCTCATGGCCGCCCCTTATATAAGGGTGCTGGCCACGCCCCCTAACTACCCGGATGCCTTCGTCCGGGGGGGGCGCAAAGAGCGCGGCGGCCATTTTGGCGCCGTGCTTGCATTTTTCAAGTGAATTTTAAAGGGGGAAAGTGTGTCTTATATGCTAGCAAATATAGTACTTATTCTCATTTTAAAAAAAAAATGTAACTTCACACATGAATGCAGATCTATTGCACATCAAATCATAACTGCTGTGTGCCGAGCTGTATGAATGATTAGTTGTTATTGTTTCATTACTGCTTTTCCTCACTATTCCATCTCTCTCTTTAAAATCTGATTATGTATTCACTTTCCCTGCAATATTTCAAAACAGAAACTCCTAATCTTCAATATAAATAAGATTCAGAGATATAAGTATGTAAATATTCTGGTCTGGAATGAGATGTGAACTTCACAAAATAGATCAAAGCTGCAAACAAGATCTTTGCATCCAGGATGAAACTTTTTTATTCATTGGCAACCAAACCTGAAAAGAGTTTTCTGGAAACCAATAAAGGACACCATGGAGTTATGCAATTGTTAGATGAAAGAAGAGAGTCACTGGATATTATTTGAGTAAGTATAGTACTGGACAGTAGTGGCTCAAGTGGCTAGGACGCTGACTGGGAGGTGGAAGGTCAGCCGTTCGATTCCCAAGTACTTCAGGATGGAATAAGCTCCCTGTCTTTGTCCCAGCTCCTGCCAACCTAGCAGTTCAAAAGCAAGAAATTGCAAGTAGATAAATAGGGACCACCTTGGTGGGAAGGTAACAGCATTCTGTGCACTCTGGTGTCTAGTCATGCCTTCCACATGACCACAGAATGTCTGCAGAAGCAGACAGTGCTGGCTCTTCGGTTTTGAACAGAGATGAGCACTGAACCCTAGAGTCGGATACAACTGGCTTTCAAGCAAGGGAAACCTTTACCTTTACCTATAGTACTGGAAAAAATAAATATTTTTAAAATAAAAAGTGTTATATTATATAAATTTACATATTATAAATGGGCATGATATATATTTGAGGATTTTATTTAAATTAAGGATGGGCAACTGTTGGCCTCCAGATATGTCTTGGTTACAGTTCTTGTTTGCCTAGGCTAGGATAATCAGTGGAGAATAATACTGGTGAGTGACAGTTGTCCATCCCTAATCTACATGCTTGCTGTACATTAGCAATGTTATGTTAATGTTGGTTCATTTCTGTATAGCAATTTATCAATCTAACAATCACAAGAGAAATGTGTCTGGCTAAGTTTAGGATCTTCCATTAGAGCAGATGGCTGACACTTAGCAAGTTAGGTTGCTTTCATCTTTCTGGCCATAATGCTATGAACTGTACTTCTCTGGAGTCTAAAGAAGCATGAAGGTAAGAGAATTTATGAAGAATATGATTATGCAACATCTCAAAGAGATCTGTGTTATATGTACCCAGTTGTTAGAAACACAGGCTAGCCCATGTGCTTGCTGTACTTTTACCAAATCTATGCTGGTTCCTTTCTGTGTAGCAGTTACTCAATCAATGAGAGGGATGTGCCTAGCTAAATATACAACCCTCAATTGCTGCAGATGACTGGAACTGAGACATTTAGATTGCTTTCATCTTTCAGATGTGAGCTGCACTTCTTTCAACAGAATCGGGAAGGCAGGGAAGGCAACAGAATCGTTGAAGAATGTGATTACCCAATATTTCCAGGAGATCTGTTGCTGCATGAGCCCAGTTTCTAGAAATACAGGGTGGTGGTAAACATTCCATCTGGTTCTGAAAGCCTTTGTTATTCTGGCTAAGACCATCTGTCATCTGTTTCTTCCCATTGTAGCACTATATCCAGTTGGCAACCATTCTCCCTGCTCACAATCTAGCTTCATTATGACACAATGCAAAAGACTTCACAACTGAATATCCTTATTTTCTTCTTATTGAACACCTAGATTCGAAACTGGCATTTAAGGCTATGAAAGGCTTTGGGTGTTTTGCCAAAAGATGGCATATAGATGTCATACGTAAATAAACAAAATTGGGTATCTGACTGTGGAGCCAGATTTTGGGAGTTCAATTCCCCAGTGTGCATCCCAGAAGAGCCAGCTTGTATGGCCTTGGGCAAACTGTGTAGTCCCAGAATGTCCCCAGAAGAAAGGAATGGTAAACCACTTTGTAAGTACTCTTTACCTAGAAAACCCTGAAAAAGGTTACCATAAGTCAGAACTTACTTGAAAGCACATCATCATCATCATCATCATCATCATCATCATCATCATCATCATCATCATCATCATCATCATCATCATCATCATTATTATTATTATTATTATTATTATTATTATTATTATTATTATTATTATTATTATTATTATATTCAAGCCACAGCAAACAAGATAACAATGCTGGATTTTGTATCATAAATCACTAGTCGAACATTTCCGAAGCGTCTAAGAGTATGTGATGTATCAGCGAATTATGCGGGCAGATCCCAGTAGGGTGGCCTTCTGCAGCTGACTGATGGTGATTTTGTCAACTCCAATTGTTTTTAAATTTTTGCCTACATCTTTAGGCACAGTGCCCAGTGTGCTGGTTACCACTGGGACCACCTGAACTGGTTTACACCAGAGTCTCTGTAGTTCAATTTTTAGATCCTGATATCGGATGGTTTTTTCAAGTTGTTGGTGGTGGTGGTAGTGGTGATGGTGTTATGTAAATATTCAATTACAACACATTTGTATGATCCATCAATTTGTTTGTTTGTTTATTTGTTTGTTCAAAATCCTTCTTTTCTCACCATGGCAGCAGACAAATGTTGTAGATGGATGGGCTGGTTGAATTGTTTGCAACCTATTGTGCTATTTCTATTCCACAAAATTGTGTGCTGTTATTTAAAAACAAACATAAATATAAAAGTCAGCACATCTTTCATTAAACCTGATATAATTTCCTTGCTTTGACATACCAACCGATGCTTCCAATGTTTCAAACATCGAGACAGGCATTGACACAGAATATAATGCTGCAAAAGATGGAGGTCAGCAGGAAAAAATGAAGACTAAATATGAAATGAATTAACTCCCTATGTAAAACCACTGGCTATGTAAAACCACTGGCTTGGATTTACAAGAGCTGATCAGAGCTGTTGAGGATACATTCATAGGGCTGCCATAGATTGAAGGCAACTTGACAGCATGTAACAACAAGCCAGTGCCTATTCTGTGGTAACAACAATTATGGAAGAACTGAAAGACATATTTTTTTAAAAAAAATCAGTCCCAAATGTTTAAGCAAATGATAATTAGCTATTAGAAGAAGTACAGTAAGACACCAAGAGATGAAGTCAAAAATACTGTATTCTCATCATCTGCTATTTAATAAAGACTTTAGAGGCTGGTCTCCACAGGTGTAAAGCTTTGTAGAGAAGGTGTCCAACTTCACTGTACTTTATCTTCTCTGATGATGAGATGTGGCATGCAATTTGTTACACTGACAGCTCCATTAGCTAAATGTCATTGGCCTGCATAAAATTGAAGGAAGAAGGGTTAACACCCACAATGTCAATCACCTATCTTTCCCCAAGGTGATGCCTCATATGCACATATCACTCTTGATATCCTGGTGTGAACAAGTCAAGAACAGACAGGCAAGAATACTATATCTAGGCATTCATTAGCACAGGAGAATAAACTACTTACTACGTTCATTGCTGAAATGCTTCTGCTTTCTTCTTTACAGTGGCTAGAACCCTGCTCGTGATATATGTGTATTCCAAAGTTGAACTGTGTAACCACCTGGAGCAAATTTCCTACAGATCTAACAAGGTACTAACCACATTTCTAGATATGTGCCTATTATGCAATTATTTATTATTATGTATTTATTAAGCTGTTATACCATTCATCTAGCACAATGGCTACTCTGGGCAGTTTGCATAGGTCAAAAAACATGTGCATAAAGATAGACATTAATCAAATAATAACTAAAATAAAAGTAATCATCTAATACAGGGGCAGCCAACCTTTTTATGCCATGGGCCTGACCACACCCCTGGAACAGCTGGGCGGGCTGGACGATGCCCCCAGAAGTGGAAGTGGGCACATTTACAGCTGATATAAATGCACCCACTTCAGCATTTAAGTTAGCCGTGAGCGTGTTTGTGCATGCATGGGTGCACTTTACGGCTGACATAAATGGACCCGCTTCTACTTCCAGGTACAGGGAAGTCAGCAATGGGCCGGATTGGAATAGCATCGCAGGCCAGGTCCGGCCCACGGGCCATAGGTTGGAAATCCCTAATCTAAAAAAAATGGCAATATGGCAGGCAATGATATCTGGGATTAAGGGACATTAGAATGATTCTGTCTGAGGGCTTCTCTAAATAGCAAAGTTTTTCCTTGCATTCTGAAAGAATGGAGGGATGGGGCCTTGTAGACTTCTTGAGGAAGCTTGTTCCATAATGAGGGTGTCACTATCAAGAAGGCCTGGTTTCTTGTTACAGATTTACAGGCCTCATATGGAGTACGCTCTGTCAACATCAAAAATTGGAAGATCTGATGTGATGTGCCAATGTAATAGAATAGAAGGGGCTGTGGTGGCTAAGTGGTTAAGAAGCTCGCCTGGTTAGCTGGAAGGCTGGCAGGTCGGCAGGTCAAGACCTAGGTATTGCTCCTGCCAACCTAGCAGTTCAAAAGCAAGAAATTGCAAGTAGATAAATAGGAACCTTTTGTTGGGAAAAGATTTTGGGGACATGAAAGGAGCCTCATTCGGGTGTCCCCTGAGTGGAGTTTCTCCAGCAAAAATCCTTTCAATCCAGAATAATTTCTGACACAAAAGTATTATTATATGTAGAATGCAGATGTTCTATCATGTAACAAGGTCCCAAACCATGGATGCTTTTATATATTAAGGTAAAAAAAATGGACCTGATGCAGTGGCTAACAGGTAAGCAGTACAAAGTGGCCTGAGACAGAGAGATGTGAGAGAGTAAACAAAACAAAAAGACAAAAAACCATTGTGACACTTTAAAGACAAACTGCTGTATTTTAATGTTAGCCTTCGTGGATTAAGTCCACTTCATCAGACAAAGTAGACTTGATCCATGAAAGCTAAAATTAAAATGCAGCAGTTAGTCTTTAAAATGGCACAACATTTTTTTGTCTTTTTTAGTTTACTCTCTGATATGCTTGAAACACAGACTAACACAGCTACTATTTCAAAAATTTCAACTTCAGAGATGTGAGAGTATCTGTTTATGCACATAATCAATCTAGCCACAATGTTCTTCACCTGCTGAAGTCTCTGCAGCAACCTCGAGCAATGCCCCATATAGAGAGCATTGCAGTAGGCAATCCTGGGGGTACAAAGAATGCAAGCGTGGCGCCAAAATGGCCGCCGCGCCCTTTGCGGGCCCCCCCACAGGACAGAGAATCCGGGTAGTTAGGGGCGTGGCCAGCTCCCTGATAAAAGGGGTGGCCACGAGGCAGCCAAGCTGCCATTTTACCTCAGCGACGGAGCGGAGAAGTTTTTTCCTGCGGCTCCGTCGCTCTTTAGCTTACCGGGAAGCCTTTTGGTAGCGGCTCTGCCTTCCCGGCTTCCCCTTTTTGCTCCTGGTGGAGATGCCTTCGAAGAAGAAGGCAGCTTCGAGCTCAGCTCGTGGGGTTAGGAGGCGAAACCCAGGTCGGAGGACCGCGGTTCCGCCTCCTCAGCAGCCACCTTTGCCGGCCCCGGCCGGGGCCGGCGGAATGGGGTCTATTGCCCCTTGGCCCGGGGTGGGTGATCAGAGCGCGGGCGCGGAAGGGGTTCCGGCCCGCGGCCCACGAGCGGTAGGCACCGCTCCTGCTCCTGCCCACTCTGTCGGGCCTACTCCTCTTGGACTGCAGCCTCTCCCAGGGCCCTCCAGCCTTGGGGGGTGGTGCGGCCCCCTGCCTTGGCAGGTTTCTCCACCAACCCTGCCGGGATTAGGTGCTGGCCAATGGCCATATGTGGCGCCCGGGGTACAGGGACCTGTACCCATGCCTGGGCCAGGCGGGCCGGCCGGCCCTTTGCCCATGGTCAACGTGGACACCTTGCTGGCCCGCATTGCGGCCCTGGATGCGTCGTTGGCGCGGGCCAGTCAGGCGGGTGCCCCTTTTGGGGTTCCTTTTGAGACGCTGTCGGCTGGAGGACAACAGCCGGCGGGGAGGGTCGAGCTGCTGCAGGCGTGTGGCGCGGTTTCGGCCACTGCCTCGCAGCTCCCCAGTCAGCAACCAGGTGCGAGTCAAGCCCCGGTGATGAGCTCTATGTCGGTCGTGAGCTCCGACGCCCCCAGTGGGCCGGAACCCCCGGTGGGGGCGGCCCACGGGGGTGCAGCGTGTGAGTATACGGTGCAAGCGAGTACATCCACACACATTCCCAATTGGGGGGGCCTTTCAATGGCCTTGGCCTCGCGCGGGTGGTGCGGGGGCCACGCTGTCAGTGACCCACCCGGCGACGACGACTGCCACCTTGGGCACTGGGGTGGGCATGGGTCCTTACACTACAGGGAATGTCCTGGGGGTAGCTGGATTAGTTCAGGCCCCTTTTACCAGGCCGGCTGTCCCTTTTTCGGCCTTGCCGACGGCGGGGTATTCCTTGCCTTTGGGTGACCACCTGGCACAGGCTACCAGGGAAAAGATATGGCGAGGGGAGTACGTAGATATCTTCTCACTCCTGAACAGAGAGCCCACCAAGGAAGAAAGGGAGGGTCAGGATGAGAAGGACAAGGAGCAGGCACGCCGCCGTAAGCCGCCACGTACCTGGGCCAACTGGCTCCCCGCTTATTTGATATACATGGCGGTATATCTGAGGGCGCGGCCGGATTTAGCTATCCCCATGGTCCAATATTTGGACAACATATACAGGGCGATGGTCGATTTCCCGGGCCCCTCATGGCTGGCATATGATGAGGAATTCCGTGTGAGGATTCCCCTTCACCCTGAGATGAGATGGGATGAGCCATGCCAGAGGCTTTGGCTTCTGTATATGACACCTACACGCCCTGCCCCGGGGGATAGATACCATTGCGGACATGCGGTCCAGCGAGCGGCTCCAGCGCAGGTTACCCGCCAGGCGGCGGGGCAGGGGGTTCCAGCCCGCCTGCTGTGCTGGACTTTCTCGTCAATTGGTTCCTGCAATCGAAAGAACTGCAGGTATAAGCATGAGTGTCCCACATGCTCTGGCCCCCACGCAGCCTCTGCTTGCCCCAAGCCTGGAGGGCCGCGAGGCAGAGGGAAGGGTGGACAGTGGGCTGGAAAGGCTGCCACGGATGGAGCTAGTCCTCCAAAAGGCCCCCTTCCCAATTAAGGTGGACATGCTGGAGCGCTGGCTCGCATCGTACCCGAAGGGGGAGGACAGGGAGTATATTCTACAAGGTTTTAAGCAGGGATTTCGTATCCCTTTTGTGGGTGATAGGTCCCCCCAGGATGCCCCCAACCTTTTATCCCTCAGAGGTAGGGAGGAGGTGGCCGCGGCCAGCATTCAAAAGGAGTTAGTTGCGGGCAGGGTCGCTGGACCTTTCACCGTACCCCCGTTTCCCAATCTTAAGGTCTCGCCACTGGGTTTGGTCCCCAAGAAGTCACTGGGTGAGTTTCGCCTTATTCATCATTTGTCCTACCCAGCCGGCCGATCGGTCAATGATGCTATTCCTGATGACCTTTGTTCAGTCAGGTATACATCGTTTGACCATGCGTTGCGCATGGTCCGCTCGTGTGGCCCGGGTGCCCTGCTGGCCAAGTGCGACATTAAGTCGGCTTTTCGCCTCTTGCCAGTGCACCCGGGCGACTTTGAGTTGCTGGGTTTTAAATTTAAGGGGGAATATTATTTTGATAAGGCCATGCCTTTTGGCTGCTCCATTTCATGCTCGGCCTTCGAGCGTTTTAGTACCTTCCTAGAGTGGGCTTTCGTCCGCAGGTCAGGGTCCCGGTCTGTAGCCCATTACCTGGATGACTTTTTATTCGGGGGTAAACGGGGCTGGGACACGTGCGCACGTCTCCTCAACACATTTCAGACGCTAATGGAGGAACTTGGTGTCCCTTTAGCGCCCCAAAAGACCGAGGGCCCATCGACCAAGCTAGTATTCCTGGGGGTTGAGATTGACACAGTAGTGCAGGCTTCTAGGTTGCCGGGTGATAAGGTGTCCAGGATCGTGACCCTTATCTCGGAATTGCTGGCCAAGCGTAAGGCATCACTGAGAGAACTTCAGGTGCTACATGGGCACCTTAATTTTGCTTGCAGGGTGGTCGCACCGGGCAGGGCTTTTGCTCGGCGATTATGCGACGCCATGGCAGGGTTATCCAGGCCACACCACAGAGTCAGGCTCACCCGGGGTATCAGGGCAGACATGTTCGTCTGGTTGCAATTCCTGAGGGAGTTTAATGGGGTCTCATTTTGGAGGTCTGACCTCCTGGAGTCCCCCAATTTCCAGATCCAGTCTGATGCCTCAGGATCCCTGGGCTATGGGATGTACTTCAATGGGAAGTGGGCCTATGGTGGGTGGCCACCGGCATGGGCAGGCACAGGTCGCCTGCGGGATCTCACATACCTGGAATTTTTTCCCATTCTGGGGGCTTTGATGCTATGGGGCGAACTGTGGGCTAATTCGGTGGTGCATTTCTGGTGCGACAATGCTGCTGTTGTCCACATTGTCAATGCACAGACTTCCAAATCGCCCAGGGTCATGGACCTAGTGCGCCATTTTGTGCTGCGCTGCCTGCGCCTCAACGTTTTGTTCAGAGCCAGGCATGTCCCAGGGATTAATAATGATATTGCTGACGCTTTGTCCCGCCTGCAGATCTCCCGGTTCCGCGCCTTGGCCCCGGATGCGGAGGAATTTCCCTCGCCACTCCCGGACGAGATGTGGACTATTGGCAAGGAGAGGTGAACCGGGCGATTGGCCTGTCACTAGCGCCACGCACGCGTAAGGCGTATCAACAAGCATTCAATTCTTATAGGGCATTTGCTACTCAATTTCTCTTGCCAGAGACCTGGCCCATCCCGGTGGACCATGTTCTGCGGTTCATGGTTCACCTGCACGCACAGGGCCTTGCACCTCGCACCATAGCATCCAAGCTCTCGGCGTTGGCTTTTATGGCCAAAGTGGGAGGTCATGTGGATACCACCTCTGACTTCCGTGTGCGACACGTTTTGGAGGGGTGGGTGCGCGAGCGCGGGCGTTGCCCGGATGATCGGCACCCTATTTCCCCAGGGGTTCTTACCCAGTTGGCCCGGGGCTGGCCTGGCCTCTGTTTTGATCATTATGAGGCAGCCCTTTTTCACGCAGCCACAACGGTGGCATTTTTTGGAGCGCTCCGCGTCAGCGAACTCGTGATGCTGTCTAAGGCGGATGCAAGTGGTAGGGCACTGGAACTCGAAGATGTCTATGTAGCCAAAGACTGGGCCCAGTTGAGGATACGCTCCTCTAAAACAGATCAGCATGGCGTAGGCAGTGGTGTAAGACTGCTACGTTGTTCTTTGGCAGACATCTGTCCGGTTGGTGCCCTACAGGAATTCCTGGCACTGCGTGGCATGCACCATGGCCCGTTTTTCTGTCACCAAGATTGGTCTCCCCTTACTAAATTTCAGTTTTGGAAGGTGACAGCCAGAGCCCTCACCAGGGTGGGCCTACCAGGTGCCCGTTATGGCACACATTCGTTCCGGATTGGTGCAGCCTCTACAGCAGCTGCTTTTGGGTACTCTGGGGCTGACATACGCAGCATGGGAAGGTGGGGCTCGCAATGTTTTCAGTTTTATGTGCGCCCACTCCCGCCATGAGTACCAATCCAGTCACCTTACCGCCTTTTTTCTCAATTTTCTTACAGACCCTGGGTGTCGTATTACACCGGTGACAGTATGGCTGGTGGGCCACAGCTATGTGCACAGGGCAGCGCGTTACGCTGCGGCGACAGGATGGGGACCCCGACTGGGACTGGGTGACCACGCCAGTCTCGCATGGCATGGTAAGCCAGGGATGTTATGGCAGGAGCTGCGGCCTTTCCTTTTTTCTGGCCTGGGTGCTGACCCGCCTGACATTCTAATCATCCACCTGGTGGGCAATGATTTGGGCCAGGTCACCGGCTTATCGCTTAAGCATGCGATTCGCGAGGACCTCGCCTACTTGCATTATGTCTGGCCTGCCACAACCCTGGTTTGGTCGGACATTGTCCCGCGCCATTCTTACAGAGGGGGCGTTAACCTCCTGGCCCTTGACCGCGCTAGGCGCGCGGTCAATAAGGCAATGGCGCGGTTTCTTGCCAACAGGGCTTGGGGGCGGGTTAGTCATCACCCCGATATTAGTCTACAAAATTACGACTTGTATGCAGGGGATGGGGTCCATCTGTCGCGAGGAGGTATGGACCTCCTGTTGGGTGATTGGCAAGCAGGCCTGTTGACCGAGCTGACGGTCTGGGGGGGGGCGTCAGGTCTTCTTTGAAGCCCCTCCGTGTGGCGGGTAGCACTGGTAAGGTAAACAGTATGACCCACAAGTATCCGGCAGGTTCGCAATTGACTGGACAACACTAGACAGGAATAAATTAGTTAAACGTTGTCCGGTCAACGACGAACCAGGCGATGGGGTGATGATGATTGCTAACCAGCATGCATCACCCCTGTGATTTCACGGATACGCGTCAGAGGGTGGGGTCATAAGTTAGTTATTGACTACGGTCAACAATTTGTTTGTTGTCAACAAACAAATCGATACAAATTGATACATTGTAACCAATTGCCGTTGGCAATTTTGGGTGGTACCTTACCACTGTTACTTCGGCCTGCTTGCCTTAGGAATTATGATTGGTCGTTTTACCAATGCAAATTTATAATTCGGACTAGGGCATTGAATCAATAAATGTGGCCCTATGCTGTTATCCACTTTCAATGTTGTCTGTGTCCGTTATTGGGGGGGTGCGCCTGCAATGCAAGCGCGGCGCCAAAATGGCCGCCGCGCCCTTTGCCGCCCCCCCCCCACAGGACAGAGAATCCGGGTAGTTAGGGGCGTGGCCAGCTCCCTGATAAAAGGGGTGGCCACGAGGCAGCCAAGCTGCCATTTTACCTCAGCGACGGAGCGGAGAAGTTTTTTCCCCTCCACCCCCTCCCTAGTTAACAGTGTGATATTATGGTCGCTTCGGGGCCGGGTGGGAATTTTTGGTTGGGACCCATATTGGCTCCGGGTCCTGGCTTTTTTGCCCACCCCACACTGTTGCTATGGTTTGATATTGGGGGCTTTCTGTGTTTCTACTGTTGACTTTGGTCACATTGGCGGGTAGCACTGGTAAGGTAAACAGTATGACCCACAAGTATCCGGCAGGTTCGCAATTGACTGGACAACACTAGACAGGAATAAATTAGTTAAACGTTGTCCGGTCAACGACGAACCAGGCGATGGGGTGATGATGATTGCTAACCAGCATGCATCACCCCTGTGATTTCACGGATACGCGTCAGAGGGTGGGGTCATAAGTTAGTTATTGACTACGGTCAACAATTTGTTTGTTGTCAACAAACAAATTGATACAAATTGATACATTGTAACCAATTGCCGTTGGCAATTTTGGGTGGTACCTTACCAGTGTTACTTCGGCCTGCTTGCCTTAGGAATTATGATTGGTCGTTTTACCAATGCAAATTTATAATTCGGACTAGGGCATTGAATCAATAAATGTGGCCCTATGCTGTTATCCACTTTCAATGTTGTCTGTGTCCGTTATTGGGGGGGTGCGCCTGCAAAGAGTCTCCTTGATGATCTTAACATGACCAGTACTTTGTTAGTTCACAGCAGTTCACTGCAGTGAGTTACACAGTTTAACGTACACACACATAAATCACCAATGGAATTCTTGCCAGTGACTGTATATTGATAGGTATTTATTTTAAGATAGCTTTCTATTGACTTAAAGAAATGTGAGCACGCGTCTGTTGCCAGCAACACTGGTTTTATGAAAGGATGACATTAACGCTTTGCAGGCGCACCCACCAAATAAAGACTCAGACACCGATATTGGATTAAAGGCATTGGGCAACTTTTATTGAATAATGCCCTAGTCCGAATTATAACTTTCAATTGGTGTATTGTCCAATTGTAATTCTTTAAGGCAAGCAGGCCGCAGTAGCACTGGTAAGGTTCCACCCAAAATGCCAATGGCAATTGGCTATTATGTAACAATTTGTATCAATTTGTTTGTTGTCACAAACAAATTGTTGACCGAAGTCAATATACTATTTATTGACCCCACCCTCTGACGTGTATCCGTCTAAATATCAAGGTGATGCAGGCTGTGAAGCTCCTAGTATCACCCCATTCATAGTTCGCCCTTGACCGGCCAATCCTGTTTTCCCTGTACCTATCTACGTGTTGGCCAGTCAATTGCGAACCTGCCGGATACCTATGGGCCATAAGTTTTTACCTTACCAGTGCTACACGCCACACAGGGAGGCGTCCATGATGACTCACCGCCCCCCCCCCAGACCGACCATTCGGTCACCAGGCCCACTTGCCAATCCTTCAAAATAGGTCCATACCTCTCACTGCTAGGCAGACCCCATCTCCACAATACAGGCTGAAAACCTGTAACCCTATCCCCGGACGACGAACGGCTGTACAAATTCATCCTCCATAAGGAACCGGGCTACAGCCCTGTTTGCTGACCACCACGCACAGTCCAAACCACGGGAGTGAATGCCTCCCCTATAACAGTGTCTCGGCACAATGTCTGACCATAGCGAATGTGTGTACAGCCATGAATGGTGAATAAAAGCCAGGTCACTGCACACGGAAATTGTTAATGCTAGGCAATGAGCTGTACAGCACACTGCCCCCAAGGTGCAGAATAAGACATCAGGTGGTCCAGCATCCCCGATGGACATCAGGAATGGCAACAGTTCCCACCACCACGTGCCGCGCATACCATACCACTGCATACGCACGGCTGTACGTAGCCCGAGATGGGGTCCCCACTCTGATGAAGCCGCCTACTGTGCCGCCCAGTGCACACAACTGCGGCCCACCAGCCACACTGCCACCGGTGTTCGGATACACACACGGTCTGTAAAAGATGAAGAGAAAATTGAGGGCAAACCCCTCATAGTCAGACCCTATGGTGAGTCATAAACAGCAAGGGGACGAACATATATATAAAAAGGCACAGATCCCTGTTATGTATGTATGTATGCATGTTCATTATACTGTAAAGGCAAGAATGTAACCACTCCAGATACAAACGATACCAGCTGTAAAGGAACGCGAGCAGACAGCCCATAGAGGGCAGCTGCGAGCGTTCAGCCTCACATGGTTCACATTGCTCAATCACGGACAGCCGCGGGAAAACCTTCCCCGCATTCAGCAGCAGAAGAAATAGGCGTGCCTGGGCGAGGCCACGCCGGTAGCAGCCAATGAGCTACCGTGCTACAAGATTCAAATGTAGAGAGCTACTGTATATATTGAGATGTATCACCGCCATTACCTCATGCTTCACTGGAACCTCATGCAATAAACCTGTGTTAAACCAACCTTTCGGTTGTCCGGTTGTCTTTGGTCCCATACACCAAATTGGCGACGAAGGTGGGATATGGCTGCCCACGGGACCAAGACATGCGCCGGCTACGAGATCAAGAAGCCGGGAGACTTGGAGCTGTTTGAGATAGACTTCAACGCAGCGCTGGTGGAGCTCGAAGTCTCCGATGAGGCCAAAAAGAGGGCCATTTTCGTCCGCATGCTCGGACACGAGACCAAGAGGACCTTGGTGGACCTGATCGCGCCGAGGAAGGTGAGCGACCTCAAAGCTACAGAGCTCCTGGCGGCGTTGCGCGCCCATCTCCGGCCAGCAATAGCGATGTTCCCCGCTCGGAGCGCGTTCTGGAGGCGAGTCCAGGCACCCGGGGAATCGGTCGATGAGTTCACCGCGGCCCTGCGGTTGGCCGCCGGCCCATGCAAGTGGGAGCTCCTCGACATCACCCTCCGGGACTGCCTGCTCTGCGGTCTGAGGGACACAGAGACTCAGCATGAGCTGATGAAAAGGGAGCCGCCTCCCACGTGGCAACAAGTCCTCGACACGGCACAGGCCGCAGAGGCCACTACTGCCAGGGTGCACGAGCTTCAGGACTGGCGCCCGAAGCCCGCAAAGGCAGAGAGCTCGATGCGCGCGGCCCGGCGAGTTTCGAGCTCGTCTGCGGAGAGCGGCGACGACGAGGACGTCCGGAGGGTCCAGAGAGAGGGCCGGCGCTGCGACGGCTGCGGCGCCGCCCACGCCCGCGCCAAATGCCCGTTCCGCAAGGCCGAGTGCCACAACTGCGGCCGGCGCGGGCACATCGCCAAGGTCTGTCGGAAACGGCGCGAGGCCACCAGGAGTTCTCCAGACCGCTCGGCGAGGCAGGACCGCACCACGAGGCAGGACCGCACCACGAGGCCAAAGGACGGCACCCGGACCACGAGGACGCGGGATGGAGTAGGGCGCATCTCCGACGACAGCGAGGACGACGCGCCGGTTTGCAGCGTTTCCACGGAGCACCCCCGTTACTTCGTTGAGGTAGTAATACAAGGGGCCCCTGTTAGAATGGAGGTGGACTCGGGTTCTTCATACTCCATTATTTCCCAGGGGGAGTTCATGAAAATCGCCCCCTGCATGCGGCCCAAGCTCAAGGCGTTGAGGGCCACACTGAAGGACGTGCAAGGGAACCGCATCCCAGTGTTGGGGGTTGGGAAGTTCCGGGTCCAGTTTAAAAAGCACACCGCAACGCTTCCCCTAGTCGTCCTCAAGGGAGGTAAATGCAGCCTCCTCGGGACTCAATGGTTCCAGCCCCTGGGGTTGTTCATCGGGGGGGTACACGCCGTGGAAGCACACGCCGCCGGGACTGATCCAATACAGAGCGTGTGCGACGCGCACCCCGAGGTTTTTAAAAAGGGGCTCGGGAAATTCAAGGGCCCCCCAGTGACTTTCGACCTGGACCCTGGAGTACGTCCAATCAGACTTAAACCGCGCAGAGTGCCCTTCGCACTAAAGGACAAAATAGAGGCGGAGTTAGACAAATTGGTGGGCCAGGGGATTCTTGTTCCTGTTGATTCTGCGGAGTGGGAAACTCCAAATGTAACAGCGCTCAAGGCCAACGGGGAGGTCCGCATATGCGCTGATTACAAGTGCACCATCAATAAGGCGATCCGCCCTAATGCGTATCCGGTGCCGGTAGTCAGCCACTTGTTGGCCAGGTTACACGGGGGGAGGTGTTTCGCTAAACTCGACCTGGCCCAAGCCTACCAGCAACTCCCGGTGACCCCCGCCACAGCTGCTGCGCAGACCATAGTCACCCACAAAGGGGCGTTCCAGGTATCGCGCCTCCAATTCGGCGTGAATTCGGCGCCCGGGATCTTCCAGTCACTTGTGGAACGCTTCCTGAAGGGGTTAGAGGGGGTGTTACCCTACTTTGATGACGTATTGATTACAGGGGGGAGCCGGGCCGAATTAGCAACAAGGTTGGGAAAGGTCCTGACAATATTCGAAAAGGCGGGGTTGCGGTTGCGGAAAGACAAATGCGTCTTCTTCGCTACAGAGGTTGAGTTCCTAGGGTTCCGTGTCACTCCCGAGGGAATAAGGCCAGCCCAATCCAAGGTAGCCGCCATCAAGAAGGCCCCTCGCCCCACCTCCAAGCCCGAGTTGCAGTCGTTCCTCGGACTGCTCAACTTCTACCACTCCTTCCTCCCGCGGAAGGCAGCCGTGGCAGAACCGCTACACAAATTGTTAAAAAAGGACGAGGCATGGAAGTGGGGCGACGACCAGGAGAAGGCTTTCAATGACCTGAAGCGACTCCTGGCATCAGATGCCGTACTGACCCACTTCAATCCCAAACGCCCAGTGGTCCTGATATGCGATGCATCCCCGGTGGGGGTGGGGGCGGTGTTATGCCACGTGCTGGAGAACGGTAGGGAGGCCCCGATAGCGTTCTACTCTAGGTCCTTGTCCCAAGCAGAGAGAAACTATGCTCAGACAGACAGAGAAGCACTAGCAATAATTGCGGGGACCAAGAAATTTCATGATTTTGTGTACGGCCGCCCCTTCACCATAGTGACTGACCATAAGCCTTTGTTAGGCATTTTCACCGCAGATAAGCCCACACCCCAAATCCTGTCCCCGAGAATGCTCAGGTGGGCCATTTTTCTCAACGCGTATCAGCACGCGTTGGTATACCGGCCCGGGAGGGAGATCAGCCATGCCGACGCCCTGTCGAGGTCCCCCATTCCCCGGGATTGCTGCCACGTGGGCGAAGTAGAGAGGGACCATCAGGTCTTAATGATAGAGGTTCTAGACTCCCCTCCAGTAGTACCGGCCGACATCGCCAAAGCGACAGGCAAGGACAAAACGCTGGCCACAGTCTGCTCCTGGGTACAGAAAGGGTGGCCCGTGTCTTCCCCAGCAGCGGAATTCGACACATTTTTCAAAAAGAAACTAGAGTTGTCCCTAGAGAGGGGTTGCCTTTTGTGGGGACAGCGGGTAGTGATCCCCACGCCTCTCCGGCCGAGGGTGCTTAAACTGCTGCACGTCAGCCACCCGGGGATCGTCCGCTCAAAGGCGCTGGCCCGCAGTTACTTTTGGTGGCCCCAGCTAGACGCCGACATCGAACACATGGTCGGCACTTGCGAAGCGTGCCAAAGCTCAAGGCCAGAAGAGGCTCGCTCGCCACCTAGGGAGTGGGACACGGCAAGGGGGCCCTGGTCCCGGGTACATGTAGACTTTGCTGGCCCGTTCAGGGGAACGCTTTTCCTCCTCGTGGTGGACGCGTTCTCCAAGTGGTTGGAGGTCATTCCAGTCTCAAGCACCTCCTCGGCCACAACAATCAAACAGTTAAGGAGGGTCTCTCCACGTTCGGTTTACCCGACACCCTCGTCAGCGATAACGCCAGCTGTTTCACGTCCGCCGAGTTCGGGGCATTCACGGAGCGAAACGCCATTCGGCACGTCACCTCTGCCCCCTTTCACCCGGCCACCAACGGCCAAGTAGAGCGCCTCGTGCGCACCACGAAAGACGCGCTACTGCGCATGGGCCCCGGAGACCTCGACCTGAAATTGTGCCAATTCCTGCTAAGATACAGGGTCACCCCACTAGCGTCAGGGTACTCCCCCGCAGAGCTGTTGATGCGCAGGAAGCTGGCCACGGGAATCTCCAAGCTAGACCCCACGAGAGTAGAGGACAAAGGGCGGAACATAGGGGTGGAACCCACAAAGAGTTTCAGCGTAGGCGCCCCGGTGCATTGCAGGAACTACGCCAGCGCGGGGCCAGCCTGGGTGCCGGGCACCGTAGTAGAACAAACCGGCCCCGTCTCATACCGCGTAGAAACCAGTACAGGCTTCCTGTGGAGGCGACACGTGGACCAACTCAGGCGCAGGGTCCCCGGAGAGCAGGACGGAGACGAGAATAGCATCGAATCAGCGTTAGGGTACTCCCCCACCCGCTTAACCCAAGGGGGAGGAAAAGGGGAGCATGGGTCCCCACCAAGGGGGGAGGAAAGGGAATCGATCCACAGAAATCTTTTGCGGGAGTCCCCGAAAAAATGGAAGAGCCCCGACCACACACATACCCCGCGGGAGTTTCCCCGAAACACAGATGCCCATAGAAGTTTAGACGTTGATTTACAGTACCAGGGGGAGTTAGCGGAGTGGTCCCCCACCCGTCCTAGCGAAAAGAGGGGTTTCACTTCAGCCCCTGGTACCTCCAGTCCCAGTAGCCCCTGTGAGTTAGAATGCGATATAGCGCCATTTTCCCGGAGACCGACACCCCCAAGACGGGAGGCATCAGCGAGTCCGCCCACCACAGTCTCAAGGTCCCCCGAGCAGGGATCAGAAGGTAGCCGAACCACAAGGGCGACCTCATCGGTTCCGCGGTTCACAATAGGTGGGTCCCCGGGGTCAGAGAGCAAAAGGCAGGGGTTCACCTCCCAACTATTCATTCCCTTCCCATCCCCGGGCGCGAGGCAGGCACGGACGCCCCACGGAGCCACTAACGAATCCCCGTTTCCCGTTGCAGGACAAGCACCCGCGGAGTCAGGGATCACAGGCTCTCCAGTACTAGGTCAGACGCAAGCGCGTCCCAAGCGCACGTGCGGCAAGCCACAATGGTTGCGGGACTTCGTCCCATCCTAGGGGGGAGGGATGTTATGTATGTATGTATGCATGTTCATTATACTGTAAAGGCAAGAATGTAACCACTCCAGATACAAACGATACCAGCTGTAAAGGAACGCGAGCAGACAGCCCATAGAGGGCAGCTGCGAGCGTTCAGCCTCACATGGTTCACATTGCTCAATCACGGACAGCCGCGGGAAAACCTTCCCCGCATTCAGCAGCAGAAGAAAGAGGCGTGCCTGGGCGAGGCCACGCCGGTAGCAGCCAATGAGCTACCGTGCTACAAGATTCAAATGTAGAGAGCTACTGTATATATTGAGATGTATCACCGCCATTACCTCATGCTTCACTGGAACCTCATGCAATAAACCTGTGTTAAACCAACCTTTCGGTTGTCCGGTTGTCTTTGGTCCCATACACCAAAATCCCCGCCTGTCTATCCGACGTACGTCGGCCACAGGGTAACCAAATGCAGCAGCAGTAGACGCTGCGCCTGTCCGAAGTAAATGTGCACCATAAGTAGCACCCTTTGCAAAGTGCCATCCCAGTGACCCTCCCGAATCGAAATTTAGTCAGGGGAGACCCATCTCGGTGGCAGATCAACAGGCCAGGCATGAACCACGCACTGCCAGGAAAACATGTAAGGCACCAACTGGACAGATATCAGCAAGCGAGCCTCGCAGAAGCGTCACGCTACTGCCCTGTCCTTGCTGATCCACCTTAGAGGAACGAATCCTCCACTGAGCACACTCCTGAGTGAGCAACACATCTTCCAGTTCCAGTGCCAGACATGACGCATCCCCTTGTGAAAGCGGGACCAGCTCGGTCATTTGCAGAGCTCCAAGGAAAGCCACCATGGTAGCTACGTGAAACAGAGACTCCTCATAGGTCTCATAACCCAGGCTGCGCCATCCCCTGGTCACGAGGGCTAATCGATAGGAAGACACAGGCTGGCGTGTGTCCGGGGGGCAGCCCCGCTCACGTGCCCAACCGTCAAATAACTAGTGAATATAGAAGTCGCCCACGCCAACAATAAAACCTCGCACTTCAGCCATGTACATCAAGGCCGAAAGCCTAGGCCAAACTTGGGGGAGCTGCGTCTCCCCAGAAAACTCCAAATTTGGAGGAACACGCACTGACATGCTTTACGTGTGCATGGTGTCAAAGACCTGCCGACCGACCGGTTCACTTCTCCACACCAAAAGTGCATATCTCATCTGGAAGTGGATCGGGGAGTTCCTCCGCGTATGGAGCCAAGGCACGGAACCGGGAGATCTACAGGTGGGAGACAGCATCAGATATATCACTGTCAATGCTTGGCATATGTCCAGCCCTGAATAGCACATTAATGCGCAAGGGCCTGAGAACAAATTGCCAAACCAAGGGCATGACTCTGCGAATTTAGGGTGTGTGGGCGTTAACAAAATGCACTGTGGCAGCATTGTCACACCAAAATGAACTACGGAAATAGTCCACTTATCCACCCAGCGCATGAGCGCACCTGAGACGGGGGGAATTCAAGGACGTGAGATCGCGGAGGCGACTCGTGCCCTGTTATCCCTGGGGCCACCTCC
This sequence comes from Bradypodion pumilum, assembly GCA_035047305.1. Taxonomy (NCBI): domain Eukaryota; kingdom Metazoa; phylum Chordata; class Lepidosauria; order Squamata; family Chamaeleonidae; genus Bradypodion; species Bradypodion pumilum. Next base: position 171,194,569 of record JAWDJD010000001.1, on the reverse strand, counting down.
AACAAGCCCATCGACCATTAACTTAGGTTCCACCAAAATGAACTACGGAAATAATCCACTTATTCACCCAGAGGATGAGCGCACCTGAGATGGGGAAAAATTCAAGGACGTGAGATCACGGAGGCGACTTGTGCCCTGCTATCCCTGGGGCCACCTCCCACAGGCCCATCGACCATCAAATTAGGTCCCCGTCCAAGGAAACCCGAGGCGTCCAACTGGACTCGTAATTAAGGAGTGGCCATATGCCCGGCCCTGCAAAGGAGACGCCCTTCCAGCCCTGTAGGAACCTGAGCCAAACCGGTAGGTCAGCCCGCAAACCCCTCATAGTCAGACCCTATGGTGAGTCATAAAGACCCCACTATAGCCACACAAAGATGCCTGGGAAAGGGCCGCCTGGTGTTACCCCCTACAGGCCAAGTTGGGGTGGCCATGTAGCACTTGCAACTTACGGAGAAACACCTTACGTCGTGCGCCTTACGAATATAGGATCCTAGCTCCATGTCCCCTTATCCATGGGTAAACTGGAAGTCTGGGCCACGATGACACAATCTACACCTAAAAAGTGAGGGCAGTGGCTGTGCCCCCTGTCGTTTTAGGTGCCCTGATGCCTCAGAACGTGTTGAGCAAATACCCACATGTGCCCAAAGCCCAGTCACCCCCTAACAAATTGTCGGGAAAGTGAGTCACTGACCGGGACCCCGACCCTCAAGTGAAAGCCCAGTAAAGGAAGGTGCTGAAACGTTCGAGGGCCGATACAGGAATCGGAACAGGCCAGGGCATGGCTCAACTCACTGAAAGCCAGCCCTGGGAACAAAAGCCTGAAGGCTCAAGGTTATCGTGGGGCACTGGGAGCAACCAGGATGCGAATTTAATGTCGCATTTGCCAGCAGCACCCCACGACCGCATGAGCGGGCCATCTGCACAGCCTGGTCGAAGGAGCACACCTGGCCCGGCAAAGGTCACCCGGTATAGGGCCGCCGACCCAGGCCCCCGCAGGTAGGAGAAATGGTGAATGAACTAAATTCCCAAGAGGATTCTTAGGCACTAAGCCCAGATGGGAGACTATTAGGTTTGAGTATGGGGAGATCAAACGGATCAGCAACCCTGCCCTCCCGCAATACTCCATCCACCTGCTGCAGAGAAATAACCTCCCTATCCCTGAATAACTGTAAATTGGGGGCATCCTGGGATGCACTAACACCCCCAAAGGGTTGCAGAAACCAAACGTAAAAAACCCTCCAAGGCAAACCGCATCATCCTCCCCAGGATAAACGCGGAGGCACCCTCCGAGCACAGCTGGATCAATTGGGGAATGGGCCTTTGAACTTGTAGTGGCCTCAGAGGGAACTCTGGCCAATCTCTTGCCCCCGCCTCGGGACGTGCCTGCCCGCGGGCTCGCAGAGGCAGCGTGTCACCCGGCACAGAAAGAGAACCCCTGCTCAAACTAACATCGCCACTCTTGCATACTCCGGTAGCGGAATAATCCCAACACATCGGTAGGATGGGACCCCCTGCCCTTCCCGCCAGCAGTGAACCTGCGTAGTGGCGTACCTTTGCACTGCGGAACCGCAGTGGTACCATTCACCCAGTACCGGGCGCGTATTGGTCATGTACAGCAGCAACAATCGCTGACGGGTCATATCCCATGTCGCCTCAGGGTGAAGGGCAAGTCTCATAGTAAATTCCCCACCATAGGCTAGGCCTGATGGACCCGGTAAATTAGCAACTGCCCGTTGCATGATGTCCAAACACTGAACCATCGGAATATCCAAATCAGGATGAGCCCTGAGTTGCACAGCCATATATGTATGAATAAGCTGGCGGCCAATTAGTCCACATGCGGGGAGAGTTTATGACAACTGGACAATTATCTACCCATGTCATCCTGTCCCCCCTACTCCCCCTTAGTCAGATCACGATTCGGGAGACCGAAACATCTGCTCACACCCCACGCCATATCTTATACCCAGTGGCCAGTGACGAGTGGCCATCCGAAGGAAGGTAATAGTCGGCCACTGGGTGAAAGCCAGGTGGCTGAAGGGTACTGGGTGGAATATCGGCCAGCTAATGCAGCCTGGTGAAGCCCAGGCCACCGCACCCGTTAACAACCAGTGACAATGTGGATAATGTGCTAACTTGACCACTATACTCACTAGGAGTACTTCCTCAGGCCTCCCCCACCGGGGGTTCCGGCCTCGAAGGAGCGTTGGGGCCAGCGACGAAAATCAAGCTCAAGGCCGACGGGACTCCAAGCCAGGTCACTCCGGGAACCGGCGGCATGACCTGCTATGTGGGTGGTGCGGGGAGCTGCGGCGCACCACCCTATGAACGCGCAGGTGCCTGAGGCAACTCACCCCGGCCCAAGGGCCACCGAAATGCCTGCAAAGGTAAATGATTAGGGTCCCAAAGGTAGCCCGGCCCCAAGTGTCCTGAGGGTCGGGAAATCCCTAACGATGCTTTGAGGGCCAGAATGTGGGCCAGAAGCATGTCCACCACTTCCGGCCCACCGGAATAAGGCGGGCCGTATACATTAGGTGGGCCAGCGGGGGGACCGTGGTCAGCAGGCACAAATCCGCAACCACGGAATAGGTGCCACGATGGGGTGCGGTCCCGCACCCTGTCCGCCCAAGCCACCCTGCCCCACATTAGGCCAGCAGAACTGGAGTCGCTGCCAACCCCCTTTCCGCAGCTGCCCAAGCCCTCTGGCCCGAGGGGCCACTAGAAGTGGCATGGGGGGACAATGCTGCCGTGGGCCCGCAGCAGCCTTCTTCTTGGGGGCCATGGCCGCCCCCATGTAGGTCCCATAGGGACAACGAAAGATCGCTGGAGCAGTTTCCCCTGCTCCAGAGAAGCCTTTTGCTTGGGTGCCATAGCAACCCAAGCACTAGGTTAGTGATCGGAGGAAAGATATCCTCCGATCCAGAAAAGACCAACAGCGTCGGAGCGAACTTCTCTGCTCCGTCGCTGTTCTAAAATGGCAGCGAAGCTGCCTCGTGGCCACCCCTTTTATAGAGGGGTGGCCACGCCCCCTAACTATCCCGGATGTCTTCGTCCGGGATAGGTGGGGGCCCGCAAAGAGCACGGTGGCCATTTTGGCACCGCACTTTCATTGTCAGTACTTTCTCATTTGATTTTCCTCTGACCTTACGGTCTCCACCCCACCTCCAAACATTTAGGTTTGGTTCAGTGGTGGGCAGCAGATTTGCACCAGTTTGCCAGAACCAGTAGCAGAAATTCTGTCTGGCCCTGCCCATCCAAGTTTTGAAATAAAGTAGTCCTAATTCGGGTGCAACGCAGGGCTTTCCCCCTGGTCACGCCCACCATACTACGGTAGTAAAAAAATGGACCTGAAGGGAACTAAACCACTGGTTTAGTTCCCTTCAGGAAGGACTTAAAAACGTGGCTATGCCAGCAAGTGTGGGGGGTACAACTGGCGTCACAATCCAGCCCTGCTGGCTTTTTTAGTCCCGCCTGGGTGTCCTTCTTTTTAAGGGGATTGGGGAGGTTTTATAAATGCGTTTAGATAGTTTTACAGTCTTTAGTATAGGTTTAGGTATAGGTTTTAATTGAAGTTGTGAGCCACCCTGGGTTGTTTAGGTGAAAAAGGCAGTTGTATAAATCTAACAAATAAATAAATAAATAAAATTGTACTTCATACAGACCTGGAATTCTAGATATTGCTCCATATATCTAATGGTGTGGTCAATGTTCATCTCAGTCTTTAAAGTGCCACAGGTCTCTTGGTTGGTTTTTGCTGCAGCAGACTAATAAAAACCTAATGAGTACAGCATCAGTTGTTTCGTGGTTCTTATGTGACCTCAAGAGGCTTCTAATAGAGGTTTTGAGGTACATAAGATGTTCGTGGAGTAGTTTACTATTATCACTCCCTACTGAATTCCATGGCTGAGGGATTAGTTTACTTCAGGTCCCCTGAATCCTGGTCTAACACCTTATCCACAGATTACATTGGCTCACAACAGTTGGTATATTGATCTATCATACAGACTCTGTAAGTTATAGAGTGGATTCTTCAGAGAAATCAGAATCATTTGAGTGATGCATGTAACTTCCTTTAGGGAAGAAAAATGAACAAAAGCAAGACAGGCAAAGAAATAAATCTGATTAAGATAACACGTTCACACCGTCATATAACATTACATTATACGCAATAATAATAATAATAATAATAATAATAATAATAATAATAATAATAATAATAATAATAATAATAATAATAATAATAATAATAATAATAATAATAATAATAATAATAATAATAATAATAATAATAATAATAATAATAATAATAATAATAATAATAATAATAATAATAATAATAATAATAATAATAATAATAATAATAATAATAATAATAATAATAATAATAACATGCCATCAAATCTGACAATCTCTCTACAAGGTTTTCTAGGTCAAAGATACACAGAAGTGGTTTACAATTCCATTCACTAAATGTAAGATACAAATACAGTATCAGGAATAGCATGTGTCATGATAACAGACCTGTTTTATTGACTGAGGGGCTAGCACTTTCTACATCTACATTAAACTTTTTGTTAAGTTACACCCTAAAAAAGGCACAACTCTGCATGGGATAGACAGGTTGGTGCCATACAACAGCACTTCAAAGTATTGGTGTAGCTGGCACTCTGCAAAAAAAAGAAAACACTAGAAATTATAGATGTGAAGGAACAGCAGAGTCTTCAAGGTAAACAACTGAAGTTTTATTTCAGCCTCAGCTCACAAAAGTTTCTGTTTGGCCTTGATTTAGGATAGGCTATCACAATGCTTGACTTGCCAAGTCAAACTCAGCCCCAACAGCAATGTGTGTCAGTCCATCAGAATGTAATGAACCTCTGGTTTTTGCTGTCTGACAAGCAAGCTGTCAAGCATCTGGTGGTCCACAATATATTAGCTGGTGAGCTGCTTTCAGCTTCAACCATATGGCAAATCTGACTTGCCATGAACAACTTAGATGCCTCCTTAGAGGACTTTTTTTGTCACCTAAAATCGGAGATTCAGCTTCACGTGTGCAAGAAGCATGCCATAATACGCTTGCCCTCCTAGCTTGTCATACCCCGATGATGTGTAAATTTGGCCCTGTGACTCTCTGCTGTCCGTTTCCAGGTCATGTGTTGCTAGCTGCCACATGAGCCTCTTAAAAGGCCAGATGGTTTGCTGCATTTGGAATAAACAGATGCAAAAAGAGGCAGGCCTTTGGATATTTAATACAACAGGTACAGTTTGTCCACCACCCATGAAAAGAGCAGGACCCCTGTATTCTTTTGCAAGTAGAGGAAATTAGATGGGGGGAGCACTGCGATAACTTATGTTTTAGTCCTGCAAGCATTAGGTGATGTTGGACTTGTGGCTCATAATGAATCATAGTTCATTACGCCACTTTGACTCCTGGAAGAAGCAAAACAATGAAGTGCCTTGATGTCTGGGGAGAGTTGGGGTGGCATGGCGCTTCTAACTGCTCAATATCTGATAGCTTTTCTGACTCAGGGTGTGATGACATGCTTCACAAGTAGTGGGTATCACTATCCATGCAATAGTGCATGCACTTCCTGAGCAGATCACCATTCGTACCTCCAATCTGTCCCCATTTGCCCACCGACCACTGCTATCAGAGTTGTGTCTTCATCACATTGCAACTAAATCCTGCTGTTCCTTGGTTTGCCCAAATACATTTCTAGCACCAGTGTACCCCTGTTGTTTCTTCTTGGCACTGACTGCTCATGCCATCCCAACACCATATTGGCAAAATAACATGAAAGCCCCAACTGACAGCTGAAGACCCCAATGTCAGATGCTGGCCTCATGATACTTTTGACTCACTATGGACCTTCCTGACACTATGATGGCATGACGGAAGGAGAGCATGGCATCATCATGAATTGTCACAATGCCCCACCTACCCAGTCACTGTCAGTGTTGCGGGAGGAAATCCTGATACCATGAAATGCCCAAGCAGATAGGGTCCATCCGGCTGCTTGGGGAGAGCTCTCACGAACAACCCCAACCAGTATCTTTTATTGCCAAAATTCAGCAGCAGATAAGAATACAGAAACAATAGTGTATTCAGAAGAAAGGGAGCAAAATGGGTTGCATAGTGAACAATAGAGAGTATTCAGCCGTAGGTACATTCGGCATACATTGTTTCTAACATTAGGGTACCATGTGAGAATCATGCAAGCTACAATACGTTCCTGATTGGTTAGAACAGCTAAGATAGCATACTAACCTCGTGAAACCTGCATGATCAGTCTCTCTATAGCAGAAGCTTAGATCTTGGTTACTGACATTATTTCAGGGAAATATTGAAACATAGTAAAGGGATGCAGGACATCTCTCAGAAGGAACTCATAAGGCAAACAGGAGTGTTTGCACTCTCATGAACTTGGCTTATGGTTCATCCCTATCAGATTCCCACATGCCCCCACCATCCTCCAACATGTCAGCATTAACTGAATGAGAGCATGTCACATGACACATGCAGGGGGCACTATTTATTCATTCATTCATTCATTTATACTCTGCCCTTTTGATGCAAGCATCACTCAGGGCAGCTTCTAGTGGTTGCAGGCATGGCTTTACCTGTAGAATCCCTTAATATGCCTACATGAGAGTGGTTGTAAGAGCAAAGAAGGGGGAAGAAAGCAAGGATACTAACAACAAAATAACATGCAATAAGCAGTTGTAGGACCCACACAGGGGGAAATTTAGCATAGAGCAAGAAGTTAGAAGGCAATGACTGCTGTGTGATTTTGGGGAAGTGGGGTCCTGGCCTCTTCTTCCTGTTCCTTAATTAAAGAGAGGAAACTTGCTGGTTGTTTGGACTACAACTTTTACTAGCGACTCTGCCTATAGGATTCTGGGAAGTCTCATTAAAAAGGAAGGGTGCCCCATCTCTGCATTTAATACACATTATTCGTTTGCACTATGCCTGTAGAAAGCATTACAAACTCACAGCTAGAGACTGGGCCACAGTTTAGATCGCTTAAAGCGCCAGGAAGGATACTGCTAATCTATTTTATAGCCTATTTGAATTTTGTTTGTTCCCGCAGAGCGTCACAGGTAACAATATCTCCATGCTAAATCTGAAATGATTTGGAAGTGTGTCTGGTCTCTGCAAAATAACGAAAGAGATGGTTGGAAAACAGAAACCAAAACAATAAGAAAGCAACAACTTAGAATCCAAACTACTGTACCCTATAAATTCAAAAATTAAATTAAATTTAAATTATTATGAATAACGTTCACATAAGTCCTTTTACACTTGTAGGCACCAGATCTGAAGGACACTCTTGAATATTCTTTCCACAAATCTTGCAATAACCAGAGACTTGTGTTTGTTATTACAACACAGCTCTGTTTGTTATTATTCCCTGCTAATGTTAAATCTAAAAGCCAACAAGGGGATTTAGAACGAAAAATGCAATGTTCATGGAGAAAATCGAATATACTTTTATTCATTCATTCGCATAGTACATTCACTTTTCAGGTACCTCGAGTATTTTAGACAAAAGATGTAAGCAAATTCTGACAAATGTACAGGTACCTTGGAAAACAGATGCTTTCATGTCATATCCCCAAGTTTTATTATAAACATTATTCTTGTCTTAATTGCAGAATGCTGAAACAAGGCACACTGCAGACCTGCTGAAGAGCAGCCCAGTGGCTACAGGCTATATTATAAGGGCAGACCATCACATTGATGCAACATGTGATCTTTTTATCACTCTCCTGGCAATGCAGAAAGAAGGAGGGGAGGGGAGGAAATTGGTAGTACATAAATTAAAAGTGTTGAAGCTATTGGCAGGGTAACAAGTAGATACTGACAGTGTGGTAAATTGAAAAGCTCCTCTTGGCAGGAGGACAAGAGAGATGGAGTAATTTAAAGGTGGCAGGAGGTTGAAAGCCACAGAGCAAGGAGAGCAGGGTAGAGTCAGACCAGGATATTACTTGTGCGTTAAAAGGTAACTCTTGCTCAAAAGCCAGTGTTATCTGACTCTAGGGTTCAGTGCTCATCTCCAATTACAGCCAAAGAGCCAGTACTGTCTGCATCTGCAAACGTTTGTGTGGTCATGTAGCAGGCATGGCAGGATGCCAAAGTGCATGGAACAATGTTATCTTTCTTGACAAAGGAGTACCTATTTATCTACTTGCAATTTCTTGCTTTCAAACTGCTAAGTTGCCAGGAGCTGGGACAGAAATGGGAGCTCACTTGATTGTGCAGCATTCAGGTCTCGAACTGCTGACCTGCTGACCTTCTAGTCATCAAATTCAGCATCCTAACCACTAAGCCACCTCAGTCCCTAATTGTGCATTAGGAGGATGTAAATAGGCAAAAGTATGAAGAATGGCAGGGATCTTTTGTTCATGAAACAAAACACTACCTCTGTTCTGGAGTCACAGCAAAGGACAGAATACATTTCAGCATACTGTATTCTGTTATGGACCAGGTGGGAGTCTACAATTTGTTAGCCTGTTTCCTTTCAGAGAAGCTTCAGAAATCTGCTAGCAGGCCAGCAGTCCTAGTGGCCACTGTTGGGTAAAGGAAAGTCTATTCTCATGTGACTTCATCTGAGTGGATAGCCAGAATAAAATGCACAAAAATGCTGTGGAAGTTTGTCAGTTATAAAGCATTGGGCAATTTTCCACAGAATAAATTGCTACTTTAAAAACCCAACTTGAGGTCCATTTCTCATTTTGCTCTTCTAGTCACAGGATGCCATAATTGATGGACCTTTCCCTGAGCCAGTGAGGTTCTACTTATGTGCCTAATTCTGATTAACATGGCTTTACTTTTGAACATTTTGCTTACTTACTTAAGGAATGAGGCGGTGGCAGCGGAAGGAGCAGCTGGAGTAAGGGGCAAGGGCTGGATGATTTGGTGCCATGGGCCAGATCTAGCCCACAGGCCATAGGTTGAGGATCCCTGGTCTAGATGGAAGCAAGCAATTATGCAAAAAGTAAGGCCACAATCAAAGGTTTGTATTAGGCTAAGGCTAAGGAGGCTGTTCCCCTTGTCATCTGCAAGAAGCTCATAGAGGAAATGAGTACTGCACCATCAAAATGAATAAAGCTGTGGTTACTGCTCCATATCTGCTGGTGTTCTACCACCTCCTGGCAGCCCCATTGGTTTCTGACATTCAAGAGAATGACTTTTCCAAAATGGCCTCCTTCTGCCACTTACAGACCTGACATAAAACATAACTGCTGCCACTTGTGGATATCTCTGCATCTTGATTAACTTAAGTAAATGCATGCAACAATATACAGAAAAAAGAGAGCATGCAATATAATATCTTTTAAGGTGTCCATGAATTGAGTTGCAAGATCCATTATTCAACAGCAAACACAATGGAGTTCCCTTCATTTCCATAACAATTATGCAAAAAAGTTCACCTTTGTAACAATCTATGTAAAGTTTATGAAAATCATCTTCAGTTGAGTTATAGGATGTCCTTGAAACTGCAGGGGTGTCTGAAGATATGTGCTGGAGGGAGAGGCCACTTTAGATGTTAGCCTCACATGCTTTCTCTCCTTGCTCAGCAACTTCTTTGAAGGAAACTGCAGAAATCCCCACATGTAACAAATGCTTATGCATCAATTTCACTAAATAGAAATTTTAATCTCTTAAAATAACTAACTGCAGCAAGTTTATTGCTCTGAATAATAAAGGAGTAGCTCTTCGTTCACCTCATTCAGCCATCCAACTCCATACAGCATCTAAAATATTTTAGGCATATACGTTGTTTATTCTTCATTCACATTCCCTCCTCTGAGTTCTGGGAGAGCATGGGAGCATCTGTTCATTGTGGTCTACTTTGCTGTCTCCAGCCCACAGCTCCATAATATTTTAAAGACATTATTCATCAATCATTACACAATAAACAAAAGCATGTGGCAAAACTGTGGGAAAGCAGTGATCATTTACCTCAAGGTGTCATGCCTCTCTGCTTTGGATATCAGTCACTCAGGTGTCCAGATGGCTTGACACTGCTGGAGCTGGCATAGGCACAATGATCTCCAAGGACAAGCTTGAATGCTACAATACTGGCAAATCAGCTGTTGACAGGCTGAGTTCCTTTTTCCACACTTTATGCAGAGGATCCTCTTCGATCGCCAGCAATTCTCCAGTTATTGGAGTTTCACACCAGAAGCCTTCTTAAATCTTGAATATCAGAGAGTAAAAACAAAACAAAAAGACTAACTGCTGTATTTTAAGGTGAGTTTTTGTGGGTCAAATCCATTCCGTCAGGCAGAAGAATGAGACTTAATGGCATCTATTCATACACATCAGATACAGACCCTTAAATCTTGAAGTATCTCTCACTTAACCTGAAAAGAATCAAGTAAAGAAAAGAAGGCAAAACAGGTCTGACTGGTAGTGTTAGAAATGGTCGTCTGCAAAATGCCCCATGTGTGTCCTTGTTTTGGGAAAGTCAAATGCCTGAGTAGATGTTCTCAACATCTATAACAGGTGTTCTGAACCTAAGGCCCATGGGCCAGATCCAGCCCATGGCACCATTTCATGTGGAACTCCCCACCACCACCACTTCTCCAAGGGCATTTGAGAAATAAAATGGCCACCCCTTTGAAGCTGTTGGGACCTCGAAGCTGACTGAGATAGCGTGACCCGGCACCCGGCTTGAAAAGGTTGGGAACCCCTGATCTACAATATACAGTAAAACCCTGTTTTACAGAAGCCTCATTTTACAGGAACCCTATTTTACAGAAGGTTTTTTGCTGAAAACATGTCCCTTCTCAGATATCCTTCCTCAATAGGAGTAGTTATAGTTTAGTTTTCTTTTTTTAAAAAAACAACACCTGTATTTATAATTCTTCTTTATAATCTTGATTAATTGTTTGTTTATTACTATCTGCCACCTGTCTATTTTTCTATTTTGTTTAATGCTTATATTATTGTTGTATCTCTATTTATATGTTGTTTACCACCTCAGGCAACGCCTTCGCCAGGCAGTATCAAAATGCTAAAAAATGCACGAATGAATGAATACCCACACGCTTTGTGAGTAAAAGGCAGACCACAACTGATGGGAATGCATGAACAGCTGAACAGACAGTGTAGGACAATACACAATTCCAGGAAATGTAAAGAACCATGGCAGCTGTAATCAGGATGTACTTGTTTAACTCAAGCAAGTAAAGTTGACAGGTCTTGGGGTTCAGCTTTCTCTTAGGCAGTCACTGTGTTTCTTCAGCTTTCCAAGTGAAGGGGAAAATTTATGGGAAGCAGCACTAGAGAACACCAAATCTGATTTCAATTTAGAAAGTAGCTAAAGCTTTCTAACATACTACATAGAATTGTAAGAAGGGATTGCGAAAGATGTCTAGCTTAACTTCCTGACAAAGTAGGAAATCCACAAATAAAGCTTCCCTTGCAGATGGTCTTTCAAACAGTTTACTACCCTCTAAATTGTTTTCATGTGTGTTTATAAATTAATGTATAGTTTTATACAGTTTATGTATATTTTCTTTTTGTTATATGTTGGCTCAATGTGTACAAGTGTCATATGCTAAATAAATACTACCCTCTGATGAAAAGAAAGTATTTTCCCCCTCCCCCCAAAAAATGAGAGAACGTCCCTTGCAAATGTTAATAACTAGACAGATTCATAGCAAGACAAGCCACCTCTCAGACGGTCTAGTCCTAAATTGTTTGGGGGTTGAAAAGCTAGAAACCATGTATTGGAAAACAACTGAATAATTGTGGGGGTGTGATAGGATAGTATGTACCAGCTATCAGTCTAGCTCCCTCATTTACCACCAGCAGAAAAGTCCAGATACTCTGAAAGGGTACCATATGTAGCGTGCATTGTAAAAGTCTACACAAGTTATAATCAAGTCATGATATCATAAAAGTCTTGCAAATGGACTTTATGCTGGAACTCACAAGCTAATTTATTTATTTATATTTATTTATTTAGGGATTTATATACCGCCCTTCTGATGGGGGACACCACTCAGGGCGGCGAACAGCATACAATAAAAACATCAAACAAGAACTACATTAATACAACATATTAAAAAGGCATCAAGTAAAAAACGATCAGTAACCTGATTGTGGTTCAAAAATACCAATCTCCAAGGATGCTCTTTCTGTGTACCCCATCACTATGATGATAGCCAATATCCAAAATGGATACAACATTTGAAGAAGAAGTACTTCAGGTGATAGGTCAAGCCTGAGATTACCTGGCCAAATGCAGGATACTCCACCAACAAAGCCCTTACATTGCATCTTTGCCAACACAATTCATGCCTAGGAGTTTCTGATTTATTATTCTGAACTCAAAATAATAATAATACTGGGCCAAAAATGTGGGGGAGGGATGTTCAATTTTGTGAACTTCCTGAGAGCATTTATCATAAATCTACAATTACTACGGCTGGTTAGGGCAAAACAACATTGATTATTACATTAATTTAAGCATCCCACAGTACATTCCACTGCCTGATTCGATACTGAGAGTGGGTACAAGAGAACTATCATCAGTGACAAAGTATGTCCCCTTTCAACCCTATGCTCTGTAGCTAAATCTGTTCTTTTTGACCCCTGGTAAAATAATAAAACACCAGATTTCTGCTTGTTCTCTTTTGCTTAAAATAAACAAAAAATTATGCTATACTTTTTTTCCTAGAGGAGAAGTAGTTTTAAAGTGCAGTGAGCTCGTAAGCCAGAGTTAATCGAGCATATAATAATTTCTGAATCATAAGGTTAAGCAGAAAAAAACAAAGAAAAACAAATCCCAGGGAGTGCATGACATTTTTTCTCTGAGTAATGCTATGGTGAGAGTGTTTCCTGGGAACAAGAGTGTTATGTATGCATATCAATGTACTGTAAAGCTATCAAGATATAAATGTTCCATCACAATTACAATGTATCTCAGCTGAAAGGAACGCGAGCAAGCAACCCCTTGGGGCAGCTGCGAGCGTTCAGCCTCACATGGTTCACATTGCTCAATCACGGACAGCCGCGGGAAATGCCTCCGCATTCAGCAGAATGAAGATACTCGCATTCAGCAGAATGAAGATACTCGCATTCAGCAGGAAGAAGATACAACTGCGAAAGTAAGGCGTGCCTGGGCGAGGCCACGCCGACAGTAGCCAATGAGCTACCGTGCTGCAAGATTCAAATGTATAGTCCTCAGTATATAATGAGATGTACCACCACCATTACCCCCATGCTTCACCAGAACACCATGCAATAAACCTGTGTTAAACCAACCCTTCGGTTGTTCTGTTGTCTTTGGTCCCATACACTAAATTGGCGACGAGGATGGGATATGGCTGCCCACGGGACCAAGACATGCGCCGGCTACGAGATCAGGAAGCCGGGAGACTTGGAGCTGTTTGAGATAGACTTCAACGCAGCGCTGGTGGAGCTCGAAGTCTCAGATGAGGCCAAGAAGAGAGCCATTTTCGTCCGCATGCTCGGACACGAGACCAAGAGGACCTTGGTGGACCTGATCGCGCCGAGGAAGGTGGGCGACCTCAAAGCCACAGAGCTCCTGGCGGCGCTGCGCGCCCATCTCCGGCCAGCGATAGCGATGTTCCCCGCTCGGAGCGCGTTCTGGAGGCGAGTCCAGGCGCCCGGGGAATCGGTCGCCGAGTTTGCCGCGGCCCTGCGGCTGGCCGCCGGCCCATGCAAGTGGGAGACCCCAGAAGTCACCCTCCGGGACTGCCTGCTCTGCGGTCTGAGGGATACCGAGACTCAGCGCGCGCTGATGAAAAAGGAGCCGCCTCCCACGTGGCAACAAGTCCTCGACACGGCGCAGGCCGCGGAGGCCACGACTGCCGGGGTGCAAGAGCTTCAGGACTGGCGCCCGAAGCCCGCCAAGGCAGAGAGCTCAGTGCGCGCGGCCCGGCGAGTTTCGAACTCGTCTGCGGAGAGCAGCGACGACGAGGACGTCCGGAGGGTCCAGAGAGAGGGCCGGCGCTGCGACGGCTGCGGCGCCGCCCACGCCCGCGCCAAATGCCCATTCCGCAAGGCCGAGTGCCACAACTGCGGCCGGCGCGGGCACATCGCCAAGGTCTGCCGGAAACGGCGCGAGGCCACAAGGAGTTCTCCAGACCGCTCGGCGAGGCAGGACCGCACCACGAGGCCAAAGGACGGCACCCGGACCACGAGGACGCGGGACGGCGTAGGGCGCATCTCCGACGACAGCGAGGACGACGCTCCGGTTTGCAGCGTTTCCACGGAGCACCCCCGTTACTTCGTTGAGGTAGTAATACAAGGGGCCCCTGTTAGAATGGAGGTGGACTCGGGTTCGTCATACTCTATTATTTCCCAGGGAGAGTTCATGAAAATCGCCCCCCGCGTGCGGCCCAAGCTCAAAGCGTTGAGGGCCACACTGAAGGACGTGCAAGGGAACCGCATCCCAGTGTTGGGGGTTGGGAAGTTCCAGGTCCAGTTTAAAAAGCACACCGCAACGCTTCCCCTAGTCGTCCTCAAGGGAGGAAAATGCAGCCTCCTCGGGACTCAATGGTTCCAGCCCCTGGGGTTGTTCATTGGGGGGGTGCACGCCGTGGGACCACACGCCACCGGGACTGATCCAATACAGAGCGTGTGCGACGCGCACCCCGAGGTTTTCAAAAAGGGGCTCGGAAAATTCAAGGGCCCCCCAGTGACTTTCGACCTGGACCCTGGAGTACGTCCAATCAGACTTAAACCGCGCAGAGTGCCTTTCGCACTAAAGGACAAAATAGAGGCGGAGTTGGACAAATTGGTGGGCCAGGGGATTCTTGTTCCTGTTGATTCTGCGGAGTGGGAAACTCCAATTGTAACAGCGCTCAAGGCCAACGGGGAGGTCCGCATATGCGCTGATTACAAGTGCACCATCAATAAGGCGATCCGCCCTAATGCTTATCCGGTGCCGGTAGTCAGCCACTTGTTGGCCAGGTTACACGGGGGGAGGTGTTTCGCTAAACTCGACCTGGCCCAAGCCTACCAGCAACTCCCGGTGACCCCCGCCGCAGCTGCTGCACAGACCATAGTCACCCACAAAGGGGCGTTCCAGGTATCGCGCCTCCAATTCGGCGTGAATTCGGCGCCCGGGATTTTCCAGTCACTCGTGGAACGCCTCCTGAAGGGGTTAGAGGGGGTGTTACCCTACTTTGATGACGTATTGATTACAGGGGGGAGCCGGGCCGAATTAGCAAGCAGGTTGGGAAGGGTCCTGACAATATTCGAGAAAGCGGGGTTGCGGTTGCGGAAGGACAAATGCGTTTTCTTCGCAACTGAGGTTGAGTTCCTAGGGTTCCGTGTTACTCCCGAGGGAATCAGGCCATCCCAATCCAAGGTGGCCGCCATCAAGAAGGCCCCTCGCCCCACCTCCAAGCCCGAGTTGCAGTCGTTCCTTGGACTGCTCAACTTTTACCACTCCTTCCTTCCGCGGAAGGCAGCAGTAGCGGAACCGCTACACAAATTGTTAAAAAAGGACGAGGCATGGAAGTGGGGCGACGACCAGGAGAGGGCTTTCAATGACCTGAAGCGACTCCTGGCATCAGATGCGGTACTGACCCATTTCAATCCCAAACGCCCAGTGGTCCTGATATGCGATGCATCCCCGGTGGGGGTGGGGGCGGTGTTATGCCACGTACTGGAGAACGGGAGGGAGGCCCCGATAGCGTTCTACTCTAGGTCCTTGTCCCAAGCGGGGAGGAACTATGCCCAGACAGACAGGGAAGCACTAGCGATAATTGCGGGGACTAAGAAATTTCATGATTTTGTGTACGGCCGCCCCTTCACCATAGTGACTGACCATAAGCCCTTGCTAGGCATTTTCACCGCAGATAAGCCCACTCCCCAAATCCTGTCCCCGAGAATGCTCAGGTGGGCCATTTTTCTCAACGCGTATCAGCACGCGTTGGTATACCGGCCCGGGAAGGAGATCAGCCATGCGGATGCCCTGTCAAGGTCCCCCATTCCCCGGGATTGCTGCCACGTGGGCGAGGTAGAGAGGGACCACCAGGTCTTAATGATAGAGGTCCTAGACTCCCCTCCAGTAGTACCGGCCGACATCGCTAAAGCGACCGGCAAGGACAAAACGCTGGCCACAGTTTGCTCCTGGGTACAGAAAGGGTGGCCCGTGTCTTCCCCAGCAGCGGAATTCGACACATTTTTCAAAAAGAAACTAGAGTTGTCCCTAGAGAGGGGTTGCCTTTTGTGGGGACAGCGGGTAGTGATCCCCACGTCTCTCCGGCCGAGGGTGCTTAAACTGCTGCACGTCAGCCACCCGGGGATCGTCCGCTCTAAGGCGCTGGCCCGCAGTTACTTTTGGTGGCCCCAGCTAGACGCCGACATCGAACACATGGTCGGCACTTGCGAAGCGTGCCAAAGCTCCAGGCCAGAAGAGGCCCGCTCGCCACATAGGGAGTGGGACGCAGCAAGGGGGCCCTGGTCCCGGGTACACGTAGACTTTGCTGGCCCGTTCAGGGGAACGCTTTTCCTCCTTGTGGTGGACGCGTTCTCCAAGTGGTTGGAGGTCATCCCAGTCTCGAGCACCTCCTCGGCCACAACAATTAAACAGTTACGGAGGGTCTTTTCCACGTTCGGTTTACCCGACACCCTCGTCAGCGATAACGCTAGCTGTTTCACGTCCGCCGAGTTCGGGGCGTTCATGGAGCGCAACGCCATTCGGCACATCACCTCCGCCCCCTTTCACCCGGCGACCAACGGCCAAGTAGAGCGCCTCGTGCGCACCACGAAAGACGCGCTGCTGCGCATGGGCCCCGGAGACCTCGACCTGAAATTGTGCCAATTCCTGCTAAGGTACAGGGTCACCCCATTGGCGTCAGGGTACTCCCCCGCAGAGCTGTTGATGCGCAGGAAGCTGGCCACGGGAATCTCCAAGCTAGACCCCACGAGAGTAGAGGACAAAGGGTGGAACATAGGGGTGGAACCCTCAAAGAGTTTCAGCGTAGGCGCCCCGGTGCACTGCAGGAACTACGCCAACGCGGGGCCAGCCTGGGTGCCGGGCACCGTAATAGCACAAACCGGCCCCGTCTCATACCGCGTGGAGACCAGTACAGGTTTCCTGTGGAGGCGACACGTGGACCAACTCAGGCGCAGGGTTCCCGGGGAGCAGGACGGAGACGAAAATAGCGTCGAATCAGCGTTAGGGTACTCCCCCACCCGCTTAGCCCAAGGGGGAGGAAAAGGGGAACATGGGTCCCCACCAAGGGGGGAGGAAAGGGAATCGATCCACAGAGATTTTTTGCGGGAGTCCGCGGCGGAAAGGAAGAGCCCCGACCACACACATACCCCTTGGAAGTTTCCCCGAGACACAGACGCCCATAGAAGTTTAGACGTTGATTTACAGTACCAGGGGGAGTTAGCGGAGTGGTCCCCCACCCGTCCTAGCGAAAAGAGGGGTTTCAGTTCAGCCCCTGGTACTTCCAGTCCCAGTAGCCCCTGTGAGTTAGAATGCAATATAGCGCCAATTTCCCGGAGACCGACACCCCCAAGACAGGAGGCAGCAGCGAGTCCGCCCACCACAGTCTCAAGGTCCCCCGAGCGGGGATCAGAAGGTAGCAGAACCTCAAGGGCGACCTCATCGGTTCCGCGGTTCACAATAGGAGGGTCCCCGGGGTCCGAGAGCAACAGGCAGGGGTTCACCTCCCAACTATTCATTCCATTCCCATCCCCGGGCGCAAGGCAGGCACGGACGCCCCACAGAGCCACTAACGAATCCCCGTTTCCCGTAGCAGGACAAGCTCCCACGGAGTCAGGGATCACAGGCTCTCCGGTACTAGGTCAGGCGCAAGCACGCCCCAAGCGCACGTGTGGCAAGCCACAATGGTTGTGCGACTTCGTCCCATCCTAGGGGGGAGGGGTGTTATGTATGCATATCAATGTACTGTAAAGCTATCAAGATATAAATGTTCCATCACAATTACAATGTATCTCAGCTGAAAGGAACGCGAGCAAGCAACCCCTTGGGGCAGCTGCGAGCGTTCAGCCTCACATGGTTCACATTGCTCAATCACGGACAGCCGCGGGAAATGCCTCCGCATTCAGCAGAATGAAGATACTCGCATTCAGCAGAATGAAGATACTCGCATTCAGCAGGAAGAAGATACAACTGCGAAAGTAAGGCGTGCCTGGGCGAGGCCACGCCGACAGTAGCCAATGAGCTACCGTGCTGCAAGATTCAAATGTATAGTCCTCAGTATATAATGAGATGTACCACCACCATTACCCCCATGCTTCACCAGAACACCATGCAATAAACCTGTGTTAAACCAACCCTTCGGTTGTTCTGTTGTCTTTGGTCCCATACACTAAAAAGAGAAAGCAAGGAAGTGAAGTGTAACAAATAATGCAGTATGCTACATGAAACAGTGGTGGGTGCCTTAATGTAATGGAGTACACTCACGACAGAAGGCATTCTCTTCTAGTGAGTGAAATAAAAAGCACAGATTTAATATATTAGATGGGAAAGCATTTGGGTTTACACAAACACTGGCTCAATTATAATGACAAGTACCCTTCCAAATTATGATAAACCACAGATGTGCCTATTTCTGTAATGAAATCTGGGACTTTATTTTTGTGTAGTGCCAATCTCTTTGAGATACCTGTAGTCTTAGATCCTCTTAACTGAAAAAGACAGGGCATATGGCCCATGGATCCATGAATTATAGAATTGATCAACTTCAGAGGAATAACTGTTTCAGGGTACTAACAATAAAAGCAAAACAAGCAACCTAGAAGCATGTTGAAAACTGATTTTGTGACATGAAAATTGTTTATCCATCTACCTATATATTGATGCATAGGTAGGCAGATAAATCATATCTGAATATAGAGATGGAGGAGATACCTTTGTCCATATTCCTGTATGCATTTGTTTTTTATTCATTAGCTATTGGCCAGAATCTTACTTGTGTTTGCATGCCATTTGTGTAACTTGCACTGGCTAATTGTAATTAATTGACAAGGTGCTAGAGTGCAACTCAAATGCTCAACTGAATGAGTGATCAAGCAAGCAAAGCACTCTCTGTCACTTCCATCAGTTAGCCACAATTAGCCATGGCAAGTTACACATGAATTGTGCAAAGATCAACAGGATTCTGTCCATTATTTACTTCTATGTACTGTATTTCCTCCAATGAGGTTGAAGTAATGTACTGTATATGTAATGAATTAAAATTGGGGCTTTTGCTTTGAGTGAGAAAAGTAGTTCTTTGGTAGTTCATGGTAGCAGCAATGGGATTCAAACTCCCAGCTTGCTCCGATTCTTTTTCCTTGTTCTCAGACTGAAAGTTGAGAACACAGTATGCTTGTGAAGTTAGCAGCTCTAAAGGAGTAAAGGGGGGGGGGGTTTGCAGAAAATCTGTTCTTTTGCTGAGAGTCTCAAAATTAAGACTTTAAACTGGGGGACTGAAAACATATTCTGCATTACAATTTAAATTTTCTCTGCTGCTGAAGTAGTGCCAGAGTGGAACATTTTGCTGAGTACCCTATCCGGTGTTGTTAGTTTGATATTCAGATAGTGATACAGCAGGAGTTCTCAACCTTTTTAAGCCGGGGGCCAGGTCACACTCCCTCAGACAGCTTCGGGGGCTGGACGGTCATTTTGCCCTTCCTCCACAACATCGCAGCTCCTGTTGTGGTGGAGGAGGTGAGGGGGCACATGAAATGGTGCCGCAGGCTGCATCCGGACCACAGGCCACAGGTTGAGAATCCCTATGATATAGGGAAGGAAGGGAAGGAAATGTTTCAGGATCCTGATGCTGCTGGCTCATACCTGTCAACCGTGGCTCCAGCCAATCTGGGACCTGCGCAGAACGGTTCTGCACAGGTCACCTTCTACGCATGCGTAGAAGGGTTTTACGCTTGCGTAGCCTCTATGCATGCATAGAAGGGTTCTACGCAAGCGTAGAAGGGTTTTACGCATGCATAGAAGGCAACCACGCAGAAGAGCTGCGCAGTACCTCCTTTCCCCCGCTGCCAAATTCTGGGGTTTCAGCAGCGTGGGGCGGGAAATGGCGCAAATCGGCGCCAAACACCGGGAAATCCCGGCCAATCCAGGAAGGTTGACAGGTATGTGCTGGCTGGGCTGCTGGAAAGGGGGAGTCTCAGAGAGGTTTACAAACATTATGGGTCATAACAGAGGCTTCAGTCCAGAAGCATTTCTGTACCACGGGGAAAAGGACAGCTGGATGACTTTCAGTCCTGAACTTGCTACCTCCCCCTGAAGATATTGGGAGAGGGGAAGGGACATTTTATACCCTACCACTGATCTGGAGATAAGGAAGACAACCTGCAGGGCTGCTGTGAGGCCTAGATTCCAGAGGAATGCTGACCACCACCGAATTTTCTTATCCACCCCACTTTGACCCAGGAGGAGAGATGTAGAGAGAAATGGCCTCCACAAAAGACCATCAACAGGAATAGAGGAAATTGGAAAAGAGTTTTTCTTACAGAGACAAGATGGGATGGTGTACTCTTGCTTTCAATTCAACCATGACTTGACACTTCAAGAACAATCTCTTGCTGAAATGGAGAAATGATTACTTTGCTATTGTATGGATTTTTCAAAATTCCTGGAATAAACCTTTCAAAATTCAGACAGAAAATTCTGATCTGAATTGGTTACAATAGTTTTTGTTCTGAAATTTAGTCTTCCTCGTGTGCTAACTCAGAGATTCTCAACCTGTGGCCCGTGGCACCATTTCATGTGCCCCCCCACTGCCCCTACCACACCAGGAAGTGCCATGTGGTGAAGGAAAGACAAAATGGCTGTCCGGCCCCCAAAGCTGTCTGAGGGAGCGTGACCTGGCCCCTGGCTTTAAAGTGTTGAGAACTCCTATGTGCTAACTGTTTGAACCTTTACTACCATGTATTTCTTTTTTTCCCCTAGGATTATTAAGCTACAAGATTGCATAGATGGAACTGTATTAGAGTTAATTATGTAAAATGGGAAGACCATAAGTGCCATATGCCAATGATAACAATGCAAAAATTTTGGGATTTTTTTGGGGGATTTTAATTTCTGAAGGAAGAGCTTGTAATGAATGAAAATAGGGGCTTTTGTTTTGAGTGAGAAAAGTAGTTCTTTGAATTCTTTATTCCCTGGGCAAAGTTAGAGAAGCCTGGGAAATGACATTCAAGGCAGGTGCTCGTTAGTTTGAATGTAGTCATAACAGGCTGAAAACTGTGTGAACGGAACTAAGAATGGTGGCCATTATATGCTGCGCTTTAGTTGGTTAAAATCCCGGGAGAGGTGGGATGAGTGGAAAAAGATGGGTTTTGTTATATTGGAATGTGAGAGAGAAATACCATGATTGCTTTTGTCATCACTCTGATTGCCATGATGCTGTTTTATGTGTAGCATGGGCTCCCACCAAGAAAGAGTGTACTTGCGAGTAAACAATAGAAAAATGTTATAAAATGTGTTAGCTAGCTAGGCTAGATCAAGAAATATAGCTAGATATGGCTTTCTTATTTTATTTGGGAAAGGGACAAGTAAAGAAATGATCCTTTTTTTCTATTTTGTGTTTAATCATGAACTTTTCTATTTTTTATCTAAATAAACCTGACTGAACCTGAAAACTTAATAGTGGAACCTCACATAACAATTGCCCCGTATAGCAACAAAATTGCATAACAATTAGGTTTTGGGGGGAAATGGCGCCCCGTGTAACAATTTTCCCTATGGAAAAAATCGTACAACAATTTTTAAATGGGAAAAACCACTTAGCAAAAAAAATCGTCGTACGATGCATCCCATAGGGGAAATTGCTACACGATGCATACATCGTATAGCAATTGTTTCATACAACAATGAGCCTCATGGAATGGATTGAAATTGTTGTATGCGGTACCACTGTACTTATTATATAGAGCTTAAGCTGGTGGGAGAATCCCAGTCCCTTTATTTCATTATTGGCAATGCTAGGTAAAGGTAAAGGTTTCCCTTGCTCAAAAGCCAGTCATATCCGACTCTAGGGTGCAGTGCTCATCTCTGTTTCTAAGCCGAAGAGCCAGTGCTGTCTGCTTCTGCAGACATTTCTGTGGTCATGTGGCAGGCATGACTAAACACCGGAGCGCACGGTGCTACACTTAAGTTAATTCACCTTGCATGTCCTATCTGATTGGCTGGTTTGTAAGCATAAACAGTCAATGATTGAAACGTATCACAGATTTCTCTAGCCTGGTGCAGGACCACAGGTACACTGAAACAGCATGAAGGTGGTGCGGGCTTCCCAAATACGTAAGGTCTCTGGAAGGTAGAAATGAGTCCTGTAATAGTGGGATAATGTGGGTGTGTTATCCTTACAGTATATAGTTCTTCACTTTTCCAGTTTCTTTTCAAAACAACACAATGGGTACAACAGGCTAAGAGAGAGCAATTGGCCCATGATTGGAGTTTCATGGCTTAGTGAGGACTCACATGGAACCTATTTGGACTATAATCTGGCTCCAAGTCCAAGCTTCCATTTTTTAAAAATAAGATGGAAAGAAAAATGTGCAGCTAGCATTTTGAACATTTGTGTGTGATTAACCAGTGTTTAAAACCATCCACAGTTTCACAAGCTTTTGCAACAATATGAATCAAAGAAATGGGTAAATGTTGAAACTGGGAAAATACATCCTTTTGCAGACAGTGATAACCTATGTTGTATACCTATGTTGTATGCCGCCTTGAGTTGCACGTGGTGTCGAGTGAAGCGGGATATACATTTAATAAATAAATAAAAACTGTTTGCAAAGTTGCCTGCACCATTTCTAGACAAAAGTGCATAGAAAGCAATTAACTGTAATGAATGATGGTTGGGGATTATGGGACCTGTAGTCCAAAAAGGATCCTTTCAAAGTTCTGACATTGTGCATTTTACTGTATTTCCTGCTTTGGCAGGGATTGGACTAAAAACACATGGGGTCCCTTTCAACTCTACATTTCTCTACGTCTTTGAGTCTACGTTTTGACAGCCTTCCAGAAATATTTCCAGTCTTTTTTACATAGGCTTCTAGGAGTTGAGCTGACAGTTGGGAAATGTGAGGTGTGGTGGGGATATAAACTATTAGAAGATTCTGCTGCTTCTTGATGATGATGATGCTACAACTGAGTTTATGGCTGTTGGGACTCTTATATTTCTGGAATGAGGTTTCAAACAGTGAGAAGGAAGCTATGATGCCCTTTTTGAAGGACTAATTCTACATACAGTATATTTGTCTTGCTTTGGCTCTTTGAAATGCTTACTCATATATTTTTGCTTCTCTGAGAGAGACTAGCCAATCTGATGTCTCCATTCTGCTCCATTTGGACAATACACTAAATAAACCACGGAATAAAGATTTTCCTTGTGAAAAAGATTTTCCTGGCTTGTTAAAATGCACAAACCAAGTCAGCAACCCTTGAGTCCCATCCAGAATTTCCATTCCTATGACTAGAGCCATGGTACTGGCCAGGTCTTGGGCTGGATTTCCACCACCTCTGTCAAGAATATGTAGTGCTGAGGTAGCTTCCCTTAAGTATAATGTCTGCAGTTGTTCTGTAAATTGTAGCTCCTCTGGAAAATGGTTGTGTGGTAGATGATGGGACTCAAGCAACAGATTCTATATGAAATCTTAGACAGATTCTCACACTCTTCTGCCACTTTTCATTCAGCTGTGAGATTAAACTGATTAGACATGCTTCCCAGGAATATTGTGATAATATTGTGGAGCCCACAGGTTATGTTGAGCTCCTTCCAATAAACCTGTTCTGACAGCTTACACAGACATCCAGTGACAGGATCAGACATTACTCTCAGTAGATACTTATCAATGAACTTTGGGAGTCACTGGTCCAAAATATTGAACAACAGCAACTGTAGGATTGGGGCCGTGAGGAGGCCCTTAGGATCCTGGAGGAGACTGGTCAAAGGAACGACACGAGGCAAGATGGAACGAAGACCAGTGATTTATTGAGGGAAAATCATTAGTATATATTATGTTCAAGGCTGTGCATGGTAGAATCGTTATCTGACAGAAAATCACATCACCCATTTACCCGGGTTAATTGAGAACCTCTCTTGGGGAAGTTAATTAACTAAGACAAACACTGACCATTGTCTGAGGCTTAAGCTAGGGTAAATATGGCTTCTATTTGCACCAGGGATTAAGCTTAACTCAGAGTGAGTAATTGCCTAATACGTAACAGAGGTTAGAGATTTGCTCTCTCAGCAGAACCACTGGTCAGGTCAAGGAATTGGGTGAATCAAACCCTATCATTAATCCACCCCCCTTAATTTCTCTGCCTGCAGAGCCCACGGCTCAGGGAGCGTTCTCCCGAAGTGGCCTCTGTGCGGGCCGTTCCATGCCATTGGGGCATGGGGAGACCACATTTCCCCTTTCTGTTTTATTTAAGGACCTGACCGACGACTCTGGGCAAGAGGGATACCAGCTGATGAGCGGGAATGACGCTTCGGGGTTCCCTCCATGGGGGACATCTCGATAGCAGTGAGGGAATACATTGCACGAAACAACACACTGTTGTGCCCAGTATTACCACCCCCACAATCACTTTGAGTGTAGTCTGAAGCCGTCCCCATGGGAACCACGACCACAAGGAGTCCTACCACCCCCATGAAGAATCCTCCTTGATGTTCCTAACTAGGGTGTGGAGGTCCGTGAGCTGGCTCTGTATCTTGTGGGTATTGTCTGTGAGATTAAAGCAACACATGCTGTGGACAGACTCGCAACCCAAATGATGTAATCGATGGCTGCTTGATTATCCAGTATGGCATGGTGTAGCTCTGCCTGCTCCTGATTGAGCAGCGCTATTGCTGAGGAGGTGTGGTTGATGGCTTTTGCTAATCCGCAAGCCAATTGACCAATTCTCCGAGCGTTGCCTATGGCTAAGCCAGACACGCTGAATATACTGACTACAGCCTGGTTTTTCAGAGCTGTGGGTCTGAATTCAGACTGCTTTCTGTAGCAAGGCAAGATAATGAGATGTGTCATTGATACTACGACCTGGGGTGATTCTTAAGCTATCTCTGCAGCTTCTGGCTTTGTGCAAATGTCTTTCTAACACCTATGGGGAGGTGTGAAAATAGGCTGGGGATTATCGGCTACCGGGTGCTCAAACTTTGCAAGCAATGGGCCGGTGCAAGCATGGGCCGGCCTGGCTTCCTTTGGTGGAAGCTGGCCGTTATTAACAATATACAGAAATTCAAGTGTCCCTTGCAAATCCCAACTGGAGCATTGTACAAGGCATGAATGAATAAAGAGCAACTACAGATAATAATAGCAATAAAAGACATTCAGCAGCTTTTCCGGAGGTGAGGCTTCCCTTCTTGGTGGGGTTTCCTGTGTAACTTGAGTTTGGAGAAGTCTTGTTTTGGGGAGCACTGAGTATGCAAAAATGTTCATAGAAATGTCTTTGGAGATGTAAGTCATAAAGGAAGCTGGACAGCTGATGACATGCAGGGACTGGTGCCATTAACTTGGCTGGCCTCTAGGACCTGCATGGGGAAGAGACTTGTTTGGGAGATAAAAATTCTCAAAGAGTTAGTTAGTTTTTGCACTTATAGGATAGCAATTGCTGTGCAGCTATGGGACGTTGTTTGTTTGTTTGTCAATGCAGGACTTAAGCGTCCGATAGACCCGTTCCACAATCGCTTGCCCCCGCGGATTGTAAGGAACGCCAAAAGTGAGCTTAATATTCCAGGTGGCCCTGAAGGTGGCCAGCTGCCTGGAGCTATAAGCTGGGGCGTCATCGGACTTCGTGTGCCGAGGTTCGCCCTTGGCCATGGGAAAGGAGATGCTGCTCCACATGGGGAGCCGTTTCTCCCTTCTGTGCTGTTGCCCAAACAAACTGTGGGAAGGTATTAATGCAAACGTGCATGTACTGCCATTTGCCAAAATGTGGGGATGCGTGACGTCCCTTTGCCACACCTGAATGGCCTCTGTCCCTCGTGGGTTGACCCCCCACGAGGGCCCCCCCCCCGGTGCCCCTGCACGATGCAGACAGGAACGGACTATGCCTTGGGCTTGGGAAAGTGGCAGGTTGAACTGCCTTGCGAGCGCTTTGGCATTTTGGTGAAAGAATGCATGACTCTGAATTGGAGTAGTGAGGAACAAACTTAGCAAGTTTTTGTCTATCGCGGGAGTGATGTATGCTCCCGGTAGACTGTCAAGCAAATTCCTAGGAAACTGGCTGTCAGCAATTATGTTGGAGCGTTCTTTGGCAAAGGTGCGCAAAGCGAGGTTCACGGCTGCCAACTCTGCCCGCTTGCGGAAGAGTCAGGAGCGTGCACCAAGCTTGGTCCTTTTGCCAAGTAAGAACCTAATATGTGCGACCCCCATAAGTGAAAACTGTCCTAGCCCCCTGAAGAGGGACCAGTGACATAAATTCACACAAGGTGACTGTCTGTGTTTGAAGCGAGACGAGTCTGGGGTCTTATGGCAAACCTTGGCGCATGAAGCGCCAGGCTTCCCTTGGGTAAATTTCTCAAGAAGGCCCCCCTGCGCACATCCGCCCATGGCGTGCTTGCACATGGTTAGAAGAGTGCCAGATGGTGGCTTAGCCTTTTGCCTGCGCTTAGACTAGCAGCAAAAAGGGAAGGGGTGGCCTAAAAATGCCTGTATCTGATTGAAGGGTGTGACCTGACTGCACTCTTAAAATGGTCCTAGGCAGTCCTGGCTAATGGGTGGCACTCTGCACATGCTCAGGAGCTTAGGGACTAATCCTTCCTCTGTGCTCTGGAGTTTGCAAAATGTGTCTGCTTACTAGAGAGGGTGCTGTGGGCCAGGTGCCATACTTAAAATGACCTACTAAGACTTATTAAAAACAAGCCAACTATGACGTGCCAGCTGTAAGGAAATAACACACAAAAATGAAAAGACACACAAGTTAAACATTTCCAGCAGGGAGTTCCACTGGCGAAAGGAGGAAAGACAAGTCAGAAGTTAGCACAATGAGAATGCAGCAACTCTTATCATGACGAAATCAGATTAGGTCAGGTAACTAAGACAACCGGGTCCTCCTGTTAAGAAATACCTATCAGTAATTAACTCTGGAGCCTGTGAAAGGAAGGCTGTAGAAATAAATAAATTGGTTAAGGCCTGGAGAGGAATTTTGTTCCTGTAAAAAAGGTAAGCATTTTCTGAGTATACAGAGCGCAAGAATGTTTGCGTGCTTTTTCCTGTGAAAGGGGTACAATGAGTGAGTTACTTGCACAGATTAAAGTCAAAATACCAGAACAGTGTCTTTCCTAAGAGAATGAAGGAGAGTTAGAACGATTCTCAACCTGCGGCCAGATGTGGGCGAGTGGGCCGGAAGTGGCCCATGTTGCTCTGCCACTACCCCCACCAAGCCAAGAAGGGCTGTGTGGCGCAGGAAGGGCAGGATGACTGTCCGGACCCCCAGAGCTGCCTGAGGCCCCGGAGCTTGGCCCCTGACTTTAAAAGGTTGAGAACCGAGGTTACAAGATGATAACACAATACACACATGAAGACAATGCAATTCTCTCACTCCTAGTGAGATACGACTTCCAGACGCTAAGAGACATTCAAAAAACCTTAAAACACAGAGATGGGGGTTCGAGGAACACAGACGTAGGGAGGGGCCTCATAGCTTATGATCTAGTGAGGAAAACTCATAGAAGTGATTTTTGTTTTCAGATCGCGCTTCTGAAAAGAAAAATCTGTAAGGGTTGCAGAACCGGTTTCCAAGAGTGGCTTAATCCTTTGACAAAGAAAAAGTCTCAAGGGAAGAAGGGGGAACCACCCCGCCCTATTGCAGGTTAGGATTCCCCCCCCCTCCTGCTTTTCGCCACTCTTAAGCTGCTAAGCAGGCAAGGCAAAGGGTTTCGTTCATCATGCTTTCTCAAACTTTAAATAGTTCCTGCCCATGAACAGAGTGCAAACTGTTTAACACATATTTCACAGTGACATTACCACGCAGTTACACACAAGGAACACTTTTCCAGTCATACTGTGGTCATAGAGACAAGGCTTTTGCAATCATACACAGTTCTTGCAGTCATACATTCAGTGGTGCACCACGCATACACACATTTATTTACGCATTCGCACATTCCTCCCCTGATCTGCAGCGTTCTATACTACACATGAGGAGATGGCTAATACACAGCTGGCTATTTACAGCCATCTGGGTGCTTCTACTTAGGGGCAAGTTTCTCTGGGCTACTCCCAAGGTGAGACAAGTAGGTTCTGCCTGTGCCCTGGGGGAACTCGGGGTACTATTGCTGGGATGGTTCTTCTGGCATAGCCAGGGCGATGGCTGCCTCCTTTCCAGCGCCAGCGTGGCCATTTGGCATTAAGACAACCTTTTGAAGATCTAGCCTGGTCTAGATTGGCTTTCTCTTCTAAGGTGTCTCATTTTACCACACTGGAAGCAGGCGCCTTGGGGTTTTGGCACTGCTCTGCGCCTGAGTGTGGTAATGGGTCTGCTCTGGAGCCCTGCGTGGCCAGGGGCCGTGCAGATTTCCGTGAGCAGTGGGCGCTGAGCAGCCCTGCCTGAACGTGTGTCTGCCTTCAGATAGGCTGAGCACAGCAGTTGGGCGCTAGCTAATTGTGCCACTGGCAATTTCCCCGTGAATGGATCTTCCTCACCCATGCGCTGAATGGAGTTCTTAATTGGCAGGGGACTTTTAACTGTCAGAGAAGCGCCAGGGCCTCTCATGCCATGAATTCCTTCAGTGACGTCTGCAGCTGTCACTGAGGGAATGCTCCCTACACTGCCCTGCTTAAGCTGAAATGACGGATAGAGACTCCTTGGGGCTGATGGTTCTGACTGCGCTGGGGTTTTCTGGGTCTCTATCCGGACTGGGTCTACCTCTGCTGAGAGCTTCCTACATTTGCTCCATGTGCGAATTATGCCCTCTGGAGCTTTCGGGGGTTGCTGAATGCAGTCTCCTATCTGATCCCAGAGCTCAAGGGTTAACGTACCTACTTCTGGGTAAAGCAGGCAGTGTTCCCTTAGGTACGCCAAAAGTCTCGGTAGCTCTCTGCTGTGAAACATTAACTGATATATCCTGGCCAGGAATCTGAACTCTTCCTCACGAGTTCTTTGGCTAGCGGACGGACGCTGTCGCTGAGGACAGGTCCCCATATTACCTGCGATGGGTCCTCCAAAGTTTCCTCCTCGGGACGAGTCGACGCGTCTTGGGCAAGTAATAGGTTCTGGCGACGATTCTCTGGGTAGAGCTCGGAGCGTGGTCCCCTACCACGGGCCCTCGGTGGCCTCTGCGCTGTCAGGGATTCACAGCTGTCCCTGCGGAACGCGTTTTTCCGTAACCTGCAAGCCGCCGCGAAAGCCGGGAGCAAACTGTAGGAAGCCTCTCGGTAAAGCCTCGCCGCGTAGGCCTTTCTCCCGACCGGCTGGTTTACCGGCCGGGCTGCCGCGCTGTCCTCCGGGACGAACGGACGCGGTTCAAGCGCAGAACCGGACCGTGCTGCTCGTTTACTCTGAGGTGGACCACTCGGGGGTCGCTTACTCACGAGTAAATCATGTCTCGGGGTCACCAGATGTAGGATTGGGGCCGTGAGGAGGCCCTTAGGATCCCGGAGGAGACTGGTCAAAGGAACAACACGAGGCAAGATGGAGCGAAGACCAGTGATTTATTGAGGGAAAATCATTAGTATATATTATGTTCAAGGCTGCGCATGGTAGAATCGTTATCTGACAGAAAATCACATCACCCATTTACCCGGGTTAATTGAGAACCTCTCTTGGGGAAGTTAATTAACTAAGACAAACACTGACCATTGTCTGAGGCTTAGGCTAGGGTAAATATGGCTTCTATTTGCACCAGAGATTAAGCTTAACTCAGAGTGAGTAATTGCCTAATACGTAACAGAGGTTAGAGATTTGCTCTCTCAGCAGAACTGCTGGTCAGGTCAAGGAATTGGGTGAATCAAACCCTATCATTAATCCACCCCCCTTAATTTCTCTGCCCGCAGAGCCCACGGCTCAGGGAGCGTTCTCCCGAAGTGGCCTCTGCGCGGGCCGTTCCATGCCATTGGGGCATGGGGAGACCACAAGCAACATCTGTAAGTTAACAAAGGAAAGAGAAAACAATAAACATTTGCTTCTTAATTATTGTTGGCATTAAGACTGGAGGGCTAAATTAAAAGTAACCTAAAACAACATCAGAACTGGGGGTAAAGGGATTAACCCTTCCCACTCTCAAGATCTGTTGTGTCCAACTGTTATATTGCTTCAAATACTGCAGTAACCATTAAATCTTTGCTGTAACAGCACACCCTTTTCTGAAAGGCGCTACATTCATATGTTGTCAATGTTCTCTGATTGGTTCTACACAGGTTTCCTGCGTTAGCAAAAGCCCGGGCAAATGTATCACTGTAACTGCCCTTCTGTCTGTATATAAGTTGCTACTTCATCACCTGCTTCCCCAGTCCGAATTATCCTGCAGCAGTATCTGAGCTGATAATAAATCTCTAATGTTAACCCCGAACTTGCTGTCGCATTGCTAATTACCTTCAGACTCAACAGGATCTCAGTGAAATTTTCCACCATTGTGTATACTATACAGCCTCCGTTTGCTCCATGAAGGGGAAGAATTCTGAATTGATGGCAGGAGGCAATTTTCCCCCAGGAGAGTACCAGGTGTTTTGTTGTGTTTTTGAGAAAATGTGACATCCTCTCTCCATCTTCAAAGGTCACCTCTCACAGTCAGAAATTGATCCGGTGTCACTTGAGTGCCTAATGTACATCTGAGGTTTGAAACCATCCTGAAGTCTATCCGTATATATTCTATGCATTCAAAAAAGAGGTTCACAGTTTTACAGATGATCGCACATCATGAACTCCCCAGAGAGTATGAGTGTTCTACCTGTACCACTCACACCTTCAGTTTACTTAAGTTGCGTTTTAGTCATAGCAGCTGCTACAGCAGCAGTAATGACAAGAGGAACAAAATGAGCCAAAGCCTACAACCAGAGAGAGTTGTATTAAAAGGGCACAACTCGGCCTCCTCCATGCTGAAGTGCTCACTTGAAACAGATGACCAGCATGAATGACTACTGCTTGGAGCATATTGCTGGTGAGAAGGCATTACTGGGCCTCAACCAGGGGTAGTAATTAAAAATGCCTGCCTCATTCATAGCCTCTTGTGAGAGAGCCCAGCTGTGATATGCCTTCCAATTCTGCCATTTGAAGCCAAGTAATTCTTCTCATTAGTTTTCTTAAACACCACCTGTCCTTGCTGAGAATTTATTCTGGAACAAACAAAACCCAAATGGATCATGCTGATACCTCTTGTTTAAAGTCTAGACAACAGAGCTAGACTGAGTATGAGAGAAGATAGAAGCATATTGTAGCACAAACATTCAGGTTGTCATCATCATGACTACCTGCCAATGTTTCTTCTGTCAGCTGAAACCTTATTATTTTTAAGCCAGAAAAATATCCCAACTAGTTCATATATCCTGCTAATTATTAACACATGTTACCTTACTTAAGGGACATTTACTTAAGGTTTTGCTTACTTAAGCGTGCCTCTATACCAGTGATGGTGAACCTATAGCACATGTGCCAGAGGTGGCACCCTGAGCCCTCTCTGTGGGCACCTGTGCAGTCACCCCAGCACAGAGTTCGCCCTGCCCTTCTGCCCAGCAGCCCAATGGGAACACTTCTGCCCTCCCCCAAGCACAGAGTTCCCCCTGCCCCTCTGCCCAGCAGCCCAATGGGAGTGTTTTCTTCCTCCCCTGTTGCTGTGTTGGCACTTTGCGATAAATAAGTAGGTTTTGGTTTGCAGTTTGGGCACTTGGTCTCCAAAAGGTTCTCCATCACTGCTCTATATAATTCCTTCCTGGGTCTGCTACTCTGGCAGAATAGCTGCTGAATTTGAAATTCACTCCTCCTACAGAATTGTGAGAAAACATTCATGACTGACTAAAATGGAAGCATTCAAAACCCTCTATTTCAGATTCATCACATTTCCAAAACTGAAGGTGTTTTATAGCATCTCCCATCCCAAGTCACAGACCTTCATTTTTCATTTTTGCAGTTTGTTTGCCTAATGCTGATCCAAAAAATGTATAAATACCTGCACCAACTGAAAACTAATTAGTACAAACTACCTCCAAAACAGTTTAGACTGGGTTGATCCCAATCTGTACAATTTGGCTACAGATCAGGTAAAGATGTATTCACACATCTCTAATTTGAATCTTTCCTACCCCAGAGACTGAGGAAGATTCCAGTCTGTGTTATATATTTTACACTGGGTATAGTTTAGGCTTGAGACATCTTTCTGAATGAGCCCGTGTTTCCTAGCAATGCTTTCCCTCTTTGCCACACATTTGTTATTTCAATGGGCACATAGAGAATTGGTATATCAAATTATAAAAGGAGTGAAGGTCCAACCAGAACTTCAAAACATTACATTTTTAGACTGCCACATTCATTATCACGGCCATGGTATCTGGGAATTTTGGGAGATGTAATCTGTCTGAATTCTTAAATAGTCTCTTATCTGCCATCAAGTAAGAAATGCAATAATCCAAGAACAACAAACAGCTCAGACCAATGATCTCCAATATTTAAAAAAAACAGTTAGCAAAACTAGGAGAAAACTAACTTTTCTTCCCTAGCCATAATAAGAACTATATTTTCACTTATCAGTTATGAACCCCTTATGTAACTATAACTCCAAGGCTTCTTATAAAGAAATATTAATTGTCTCAGAGAAAATTTGAAGGAGAAATGTTTAAAAATAACCAAAAAGGGGATAGAACCAAGAATAGAGGAAGTTCAGTTTAGTGAATTATATAAAATCAAAATAAGTAAAGATTGGCTATCTGAAATCCTGTTGCTTAGCATAGTAAATTGCACTAGAGTGGTTTATCAGCTCCAAGCATTCTTGGATGGAGCAAATTATCTAGACCAGTGGTTCCCAACCATTTTTTGTCCATGCCCCACCTATGCATCTCTAAAATCCTGATGCCCGCTGCCCCTGTGACATATAATTCTTATTATTCAAAAAGTGAACTATTCACGTGGAGGAAGCCTAAAAGGCCAATAAAATCATGATATAGTGCTTGCCAGGTTTCTTGTTTTTCCAGAATTTACCATCCAGTCCCAAAAGTAATTTAGCCAACCTCATTCTTTCCTCATATTACAGCGAGCAGCAACTTCTTGAGAATAGTGTTCTTCTGTGGAGATACAGTAGTAATAACTACTATATTAGGAATTCAGTGTTAACTTGTCAGAGAACAGATTTGTTCAATAAAGAAACATGAACATCCCAGCAGAATTTCTGAACTTGCATGTCCAAAGTGAGTATATTTGCAATTATCAGGTGCTGGATACCTCCCAACCATCAGAAAGGGGAATTGTCTTCATGCTCTCTTTCTTGACTTCCCAGAACCAGCTGGTTGACTATCACTAAGTGTTGTGTATTAAGGCACTTTGCAAGTTGCGCGGGCAGCACCTTTCAAGGAGAAAATGGTGGTTTCCCGCCAGTGTAATTTGGAGCTGAAGTTGGCGTGAAATCTCCCTCTCAGGGCACACTCATTATGCTAATCGGAGTTATGTGATTGATTACAGTTTTGGATCTTGTTCCTCATTGGTTACCTACATATATATCATGTTATGATTGGTTAGTTACAATTATCTGGCGGGTCGCTACTTTGTATCAAGGAGCAACCACCGGGGAGACACTATATAAGACCCATGGGTAAACAAGGGTGGGGCCAAACCGGATCTATACTACCCATTCCATACAGGTAGCCAGTACGTGATAGGCCTGGGTCTGCTCCACACGCTATCACCATTGGTGTAACTTAGTCATTGCCAATCTTCTATGGCAGAGTCCAGAGGGACTGATTTCATGGGATTCATATAGTCATCTTTGTGTCCGGAGCGTCTTGTAAGCTTTATCTGAAAGACGTTTAATAAACGCCTGTTGCTGTTCTGTTCATTGTTGCCTGGACTATTGCTTATAAGGGCCAGACACAACACTAAGCCAAAGTGACTATAAAAAGTTTATTTTGGAGTATATAATGCCCAGAACCCCCACCCACACCAATCAGTATGTCCCCTGACCATGTTGACTGTGGGATTCTAAAAACAGCAGCCCAAAAAAGAAAAACACCAGTCTCTGCTAGTCAAGAGTATAATGTCAGATTTAAAAGCTTGCAGTGGTGCTGAGCATGTAGAGCCGAAACTGTGAAACAATTTTTATATTTGTGCACCTATTTCTGTAGACTTACAGCATCAATGCTATCTGCAAAATGTTCTTTCAAAGAAAAGAGGCATCTTTCTATTGCCTATTCTATTCCTGTCAACTGATAGAAATGCAAAGTTAACAACAGAACCTTCCTTTAATTTCACAGTCCGTGATTCTTTCATGAAACTTTTAAAGATCAATTATGTCCTATCAGTGTTGGATCCAGGCTGAACTAAGTGATTTATGCATAAATACCTCTCAACATGCTGCACCACTGTAGATTTAATAACTTGTCTATATTAAACGTGAACTCAGAGGATTGTTATTTTTGGCACTATTTAAACCATCATAATTTCCACTTATTTTTCTCCCCAGCATCCTACATGTTCCTGTATTAACAGCAGGTCATAATATATGACGAATATATTGAACTGTGAGACTTTCAGGACATAAAAGTAAGGAAACCAATTTCTTCATGTCAGTGCCACTGCTAACTGATGGGACTCTGTAAGATAGTAGAAAAGGGGAAGGATTCAAAAGAAGCTCTACTCTGTTACTGGAATTCAAAATACATTGCCATCATGACAGATACACCAGTGGAATGGATCAAATGATACAAAATGACACTGGTCCACAGACTGGTGAATGTTCAATATATATTCCTATCCCAAAAAAAGGAAATGCCAAGGAATGCAATAACTATAGGACAACTGCTGTAATTGCCCATGCAAGCAAAGTGATGCTCAAGGTGTTACAATAAAAGCTTTTACCTTTTATAGAATAAGAAATGACTGATGTCTAAGCTAGAATCTGAAAAGGAAAAGGCACTTGAGATCATATTCCAAATATCTGCTAGCTACTGGATAGCTTCAAAGAATTTCAGAAGAAGATCAATCTACGCATTACGTTGTTCAGTCGCACAATCAAGTTTGATCCTTTGCAACCCCATGGAAAACCGCACGCCAGGCTCCTATGTCCTCTGCCATCCTCCGCAGCCTGGCCAGATCTATGCCCATCGCATCAACGATTCCATCCATCCACCTCATCCTCTGCCGCCCCCTTCTCCTTTTGCCTTCGATCTTTCCCATCATCAAAGCCTTCTCAAGTGAGTCCTCTCTTCTCATTTGGTGGCCAAAGTAATTGAGCTTCAGCTTCAGTATTTGTCCTTCTAAGGAGCAGTCAGGATTGATTTCCTTTAGGATTTACTGATTTGATCTCTTTGCAGTCCAGGGGACTCTCAAGTCTCCTCCAGCACCCTAGTTCAAAGGTGTCTATTATTCTGCTCTCGGCCTTCCTTATGGTCCAGCTCTCACAGCCATACATTACTACTGGGAAGACCATTGCTTTAACTATGCAGACTTTTTGGCAGTGTGATGTCTCTACTTTTTGTTATGCTGCCTAGGTTTGTTGTATCTTGCCTCTCAAGAAGTAAGCAACTTTTTATTTCATGGCTGCAATCACCATCTGCAGTGATCTTAGATCCCAAGAAGATAACGTCTGTCACTGCTCCATTTCTTCCCTCTCTATTTGCCATGGAGTGATGAGGCCGGATGCCATGATCTTGGCTTTTTTATCTTGAGTTTCAGCACTGGGCAGGCATAAAACCTGAACTGTGATTAAGTTTTCTGCACAGGATCTTTTTAACCATACCTATCATTCTCATCCTCCTCCAACCCATATACTACCACCTTACTCTTGATTACCCTCAATTCCTGCCCAAAAGGAAGGTCAGGACTAAAATAATTGAACAATGCATGAAGACTTTGTTTACTTGAAAGGATCCTCTCTTACTACCATACCAAATAAATTACCCATTCCATTAACTTTGTTTAGGGACCATTGGATTTTCAGCACAGTTTCATAGGACTTACTCACAAGTAAATGCAGATGAAGCCACAGTGCTGCCTACAACCTATGTTTAGTATCACTAAAGATTGCCCTTCTCATATGTCTTCACCATAATTGATGAGAAACCTACTCAGAGTTCACTTCATTTCATAGCTTGGGCTACAAGATTTTGCTCAGATGGCCTTTTCCCACATGTTATATTCTTTGCCATCCATTTGCAATTGAAAGAAGCCCCTCCAGGAATGTAGAATAATTAATTCTAACATGTTAAAGTGCCATTGATAATCACACAGTTGAGAAGTATATGATTCTAAGTATGACTATCAGGGGTGGAGTAAGAAGCAAAGGGAGAATTCAAAAGAAATGGAAGGCTTTTTTTTTAATGAAAAGCCAGTCAGAGGCAACAGGAGGAAAAGCCGATGGTGAGTAAAGCAAGAGCTGCTCTGGTTGAATTTCTGCCTATTCAAAGTGGAGAAAGAGGATACTTTGAAGAGTGTTCAACAGAGCCAGACCCTTTGGGAGCAAAAAATCACCAAAGCCTGGGTCTCTATTTCTCTCCTAATTCAATTGGGTTGGGGACTACAAGGACAATGTAAAGGCAAGCAGTTGCTTACGGACCACTTTTCTTTCTGGCAAGCTTCTACTGAGCATGCTACAAAGCTCTAAAATGGTTGATTTTGTGTTTTAAACGAGTAGCTTAACTTTTGAATATTTTCACAACTACAGGATGGATTTTCTGCAAACAATAAAGGAGGCTAAGGTATTTAATATCATTTTAAGATTTTTTAAAAAATATGTTTGGAAATTTCAGCAATATCTGAATGTACTGCAGGAAAAAGTTCACTTATGTCCGAATGGAGGAGTAAATCATTTTTACACTTTAAAAACTCATAACTTTAACATTTTTGACCAAATTTTGCCAAATATGGCACAACATCAAATTGTCTGTTCTGACTGTGCCAAATTGGGTGCTGATCTCCATTTTTAGAATTCTTTTGTACAATGTTTAGATTTGCTCTGCTACACAATATCATTTGCTGTGCTCTTGTGCAGCAATAACCAGTATTGTTGGGGGGGGGGGAGGGAGCAATACTGTATTACTGTATTGCTCTCCCTGCTCTCCCCAGCGCTCTGCTCTCCCCAGCGCTCACACCACCAGCGTGGGGATGGAAGTTGCTTCAGCTGTGGGCACCGTCGTTTCTCTCCCAGCCCCACCTGTCTGGGAGGTAGAAAAGACGCCCGCAGCCACGGAGGACTGCCCCACTCTCCCCAGTGCTCACACCACCAGCGTGGGGATGGAAGTTGCTTCAGCTGTGGGCGCCGTCGCTTCTCTCCCAGCCCCACCTGTCTGGGAGGTAGAAAACACGCCCGTAGCTGGGGCAGTACGAACCGCGGCCCCAAAAGCAGCACCGACATTGACACATGTCTCGCCTTTGCTGGGTCCCGGGTTCCATTAGGAACATTGACCTAACATTGATTAATTATTAATAATTATTTGTAGGGCTAAATGAGAGGTGAAGCCATCACATTCTAATTTGTTTTTGTTTTTTTGTTTGGCCATGAAAGAGGCTATTATTCATCCCACTTCAAACTAACACATAGTGGAAATAAAATTTTTAGCACAAGGTAAAGATATTAAAAATAAAGACAAGTCAGAAACAGCTCACTAAACAACATTCATCACTGTACAACGGCTACATTCCTAAATCCTTCAAGAACTTAGTCCTGCTGTCATTCAGTACCATAAATGACTTGAAATATCTCTAAAACCCTCTGGTAGAAACAAATCAGATTACTGAGAGTTCTGTTGAAGTACACTGCCACAATAATAAGCTTACTGAACATGTTCCTCTATTATCTGCAACCAGGAGGAAAGGCAGAAACAACAGAGCAACATTGCATAAAGACTCACAGGAAGAAATACAAAGTGGATAATGGCAATAGCTTTTAGAAAGGTGCAATTTACTCTGTAAATTGTAAAATGTAGCCATACATTTTATGATAACCTCAGTCTAGACCTTTTTTAAAAAAACAAGGATTATATCTTTGCTACAAGTTCTTCTGTGTTAGGTCAAACACATCAGTATTACTACATGTCGAAGTGTGCAAAGTGTGTTTACATACAGTAAAACACCTACTTACGAAAAAAATCCAAATCCGTTTTTTATGTAACTCGAAGCAAACCCATAGGAAAAAATGGTTTTTTTCCGTAACTCGAAGCAAACCCATGGAAAATGGAAATTTTTATGTAAATCAAAGCAAACCCATAGGGAAATGAATTTTTATGTAACTCAAAGCAAATCCATAGGAAAAAGAATCTTTATGTAACTCAAAGCAAACCCATAGGAAATCATGTCAATCGGGACATGGTTTTAGCACAAAATCATTATGTAAGTCAAATTTTATGTAACTCGAGGCATATGTAAGTCAGGGTTTTACAGTATTTTTTTTAAAAAAATCTATACTAATACTTACAATGACTGGTTCCTTTAGATTAGCATTTCTGCAGGAAATAAGAAACTGACTTTCAGTGGGCCATTCAATCCAATATTGCCTATACCAGCTTGCTCAAATCTCATGTCTTCAAAATATATTGGACTACAACTCTCACCACCTCCCGGCAAGTCTTGGCTATAAATCCAGTAATCCCTATTCAGAATCTGTGCTGCCTGTCATAAGAACATAAGAACAGCCTTGCTGGAACAGGCCACAGCCCATCCAGTCCAGCATTCTGTCACACACAGTGGCTCACCATTTGCTTCAGGGTATTCCCAAGCAGATGCCTTCACCTGCTTAGGATTCCCTGGAAATGGCATTGAGAGATATCCTGCCTATCTCTCCAACCTGGAGGTTGTCCTTAGGTATCCATAATTATAGCCATTGATACCCTTGTCCTCCATGAACTTGTCTAATCCTTTCTTGAAGCTGTCAAGACTGACAGCTGTCACCACTTCATCTGGCAGGGAGTTCCATAGACCAGTGATCCTCTGGGTGAAAAAGTACTTTCTCTCATTTGTTTGAGAACTAGTACCCAAAAGTTTCATGGAGTGCCCCCTAGTTCTAGTGTTATGCAATAGGGAAAACAGTTTTTCCTTATCTACTTTGTCCACACCGTGCATGATTTTATAAACTTCAATCAAGTCACCTCTGTCAATGATGGGAGTTGCAGCCCAAAACACACACACAAAATGCCAAGTTGGGAAAAGCTGATCTAGACTGAGAGGCAAGCAGAGTTTACAGGCTTATCACAGGGCCTGAACTAAAGGCTTCTCCAGGCTTTGGACGGAATTTTCCCCCTAAAGCCTCAACTCCTGAAATCCCCCAGTCCACAAAGCCAGCTGAAACCTAAAAAGTAGTATGTCGCAGTACATTATTAGCTATTCCCTGAGCTTTTTATTGTGTTGTTTCTAACAGGAATAGGGAGGTTTGCTGGTTCCAACTCAAAATTTTGCCACCCTCTGCCTCCAGACAGTCAAGGTGTGAACATACATGATACCACAATCCTTGGAGTGTTGATTATTCCCTGTAAAGATAAAAGTCGCCCTTGCTTGAAAGCCTGTAGGTAGACTTAATAAATCAAATCACTGGGTACCCTGTAAGGAAAGATGGACAAGTGCTGCTGTGCTGAACCAGATTTCATTTATTGATACTGAACAGCAATAAATGAGATCTGAAATCAGAACCAACTGAAAATGGCAGATTGGCCCAGAGAAACAGAATACTGTAGAGACATATTTATACATTCTGGTTTACTGGAAAATGTAATCCTGGAGATGCAGACAAATAACTGGGGAGAACAACATGTGTAAATTGAGTTTTCAATAAAACAATGAATTCTTCCTGGAGTAAATGTTGGCCATGATTAGGGGTTTCTGGGGAACAATGGGGTAAAGAAAATGTAGAAAGTAGGGATTAGCCCCCAGACCCAGGTGTGAAGGGGAAGAAGGAGAATTAGGTGAGAATCAAGACAAGAGACATTCCAACAGGAGCCTGGGGCAAGCAAATCCAGTTTCATAATAATTAAAATTGATTATGGGGCTGCAAATGCGCTTGGAACTGTAATAAAGAATTTCCATGCTATTATTTTCATGGAATTACCTCTGGCAACCCATCATCCCTTGATAGCCTATTGAACTCAGAAGCTCTAGTGAAAGCCTGCCCCTTATAGTAGGATTGTGGTGACCACATCTAGTCCTTGAGTGGACTTGCGCACCATTAAGGTCATGAGGAAATGGCAACCCAAGTTTGCAAGGGTTGAACATTACTGGGGAAACATTGGCTCCAGTGCTGAGTGATACAGGGGAAAGAGATAATTTGCGTATTTCTGTGTAATTAGATCAGAATTATAATGAAGACTCAGGTTTTGAATCCCCAGCCGTGGTGGGCAGGGGCCCTGAAAGACAATACAAATTTAGAAATTAATTGCAGGTCACTACAAGCAAGGAAATGCTGCAAAAGAATCTTTACCTATAAGAAGGCCCGTTAACCGTTCGTGTCTGGCATGTACACCCGCACCCGTCCCTACTATCCCATACCGAGCCACCTACACTTACCTGACCACTCTTGGAGCATCGCCGCAAGGGTCCACCAGCCGTGAGTGGGGCAACCGCTCCACGAATGCGACCAAAAAAACTACAAGGCACGGCGTCCTCCCCGCTGTGCCACCCCTCAGCCAATGAGGCTGAAGGGCGCAAGCGCGAAGGTGGGGCAGCAGGCGCATGCGGTTTCAAAAATGACAACATGCTGACAATCAACTTTTGCTGCCCTCCGCCCCACCGGCGGAGGCCACCGACCTTGCCATAGCTTGGGGGAGAGAGGAGCACCTCCTCTCCCCCTATGGCTTCAGCGAGTTAGCGGGGAGACAACATCATCTCCCCGCAGCCCCAGAGGCTGGCACCGGCCTCGCCATAGCTTCGGGGGGGAGACCCTCCTCTCCTTGCCATAGCTTTGGGGGGAGAGGAGCCTCTCCTCCCCCCCCCCACGGCATTGGCAAAGGACACACCAGGGAAAAGCACAGCCGGCAAAAGGTAAGTGGGGCAGGGGAGAGGGACTGGGGGGGTGAAGCGGGCCTGGGAACCATGCCACCACCACCCCACCACCCCCTTGCCTGCCCCCCCCCAGTCCCTGACTCCCACACCACTTACCTTTTGCCGACTGGGCCTTTCCCCGACTTGGCCTTCAGCACTGGGACGCGCACCAGCCTACCCTCCACCCCTGCCGGCATCGAGGCCTCAAGGCCAGCAGGGATGGAGGGCAGGCCAGTGAATGTCCCTGCTCAGAAGGCCATGCCGGGGAAAGCCCCAGCAGACAAAAGGTAAGTGGGGCGGGGGAGAGGGACCGGGGTGGAACGGGCCGGGAACCACGCCGCCCACCTGCCCCACTCCCTTGCCCCCCCCCCATTCCCTGTCCCCCACCCCACTTACCTTTTGTTTGCTGGGGCTTTCCCCGACGCGGCCTCCTGGGTGTCCTCGGCAAGGCAGGCGGGTGGGGGGAAGATCCCCTCCTCCCCCTGCACAGCTTCTGCAAGTATGTGTGTGTGTGCATGCGTGTGTGCGTGCGTGCGTGCGTGTGTGCATGTGTGCGTGCGCGTGCATGCGTGCGTGTGTGTGTGTGGTCGCCGAGGCTTCAGGGGGAGGGGGAGCACCCCCACGGAGCTACGCCATGTGTGTGTGTGTGTGTGTGTGTGTGTGTGTGTGTGTGTGTGTGTGTGTGTGTGTGATTGTGTTGTGTGTTTGGTTGTGTTGTGCATGCATGATTGTGTGTGTGGTTGTATTGTGTGTGTATTGAGTGTGTGTGTGGTTGTGATGTGTGTGTGTGTGTGTGTGTTTGAGTTGTGTGTGTGGTTGTGTAGTGTGTGTGATTGTGTGTGTGTGTGTTGTGTGTATGTATGTGTATTGTGTGTGAGGTTGTGGTGTGTGTGTATTGTGTGTGCATAGGTGTGTGTGTTTGTGTTGAGTATAAACACACACACACACACACACACACACACACACATACACACACCTCTGCTGGGCTGCACAATACAGACCTGCACAGCACAGCCGGGCAAAAAAAATGCTAGTGTTTAACTATTATTTTGCTTCAATTGACCAAGATAAACTGTTCTCCCGCTGCAGTATAGACAAGAGAAACTTCAAAGGGGAAAATGATAACAAGTTTAAAAGCCGGTATGCTTTGAAGAATGATTGAGTCAACTCCAATGCTAGTCAATGGAAGAAGTCCACCCTTTCAAGCTCGGAGTTCGGACCAGGAAAATTCAAACCAGCAATCTGATCCCCAGCTTCAAGAACCACCAGGGTGCTTAGCCATGTAAAGTGGGGAGTTAGTGAGCTGACCCTCAATACTGGGTCTGCCAGCCAAGCGGTTTGACAAAGGGGAATGTGTTTATGCAGGACTTGGAGACCAGGAGGGGAAGCAGGCAATGCAACAGCACATGTGTGTGCATGTGTGTGTGCCTATATGCATGCGTGCATACATGTGTGTTATGTGAATGCTTGTGCATACTAAAATGTGTACAAAAATATATAAAGAGACATAAAATTCAGGGATATTGGTAAAATTCATATAAAATTCATAATAAGGTTTGTTCTGTCCATTTTTCCTCTTTCATACATAGCTGTATACAATTCACATCCTGGGAAAAATAGATGGCATCTGTTGCCCACCCACCATCCTCCATCTTACTCACAAAGCTTCAGACATGCTTCTGCAGTGCAACACAAATGTTTTTTAAAAAGAAAAGGTTCAAAACAATCTTAAAACGTCCATTAACTTAAAGAGGGTAGAATGTCAATTCCCTCACTACAGTCTCAAGGCTTCTTCTTAAGCCTTGTCCCCAAACTCATCTCATACTAACTCTTTAGAACCAAATAACATGCCACTTGCATGTTATAGGGAAGGTAGCTGGGGACACTGGATTCCTGGGGCACCCTCCAGTCGGTTGACCCATTCCAAGGGACTTGCTTGACTATAAAACTCCACCTGGGAGGTAACACCTTCTCCCATTTACAGATGCTCCATCTCCTTTTTGGCAAAGGCAACCCCAAGGTCTGACTCATTTGCTCCCATTTCTTCCATCTTCTCCTCCACTAACTCTCCCAGCTCCTTTTCTACTCTCATCAACTCCTTTGCCGCTTTCTCTTCTTGAACCTTCTCATCCACCACTGGTATTCTCTCCCCTCCAAGTCCTCCTTCTATAAGTGGAGGAGCCCCCTCTGAATCCTCATGTTTCTCCAGTCTACAGATCAGGGGGACATCTGGAACTCTGAGCTAGGGGTGTTAGAGGACCATGGGCCACATAACCCTTAGGGTTTCCCCTAACAGCATGGAACATATATAAGAGGTATGGTTCCTGCACAAAGGGGAGCCTATATGGAAATCAGGAACAAGATCTCAGTTTTATAAAATAGTAGAAGCTAATCATGTGTTTCAGGCTTCATGATCTATCCAAGTTTCTTACTTTAGGTGAAGTGGATTGGCAAACTCACAATCCCAATACATGTAATACATGGTCAACAGTTCTGGGGCCAGTTCTTAATGCTAAAACCCCACATTTGTGCAACGAGAGATGGTGGTTAAGGAGACTATGCTGCACCAGAAATGCTAGAAAACCTGGGAATAGTGGTTTTCCATCTGTTCTGGATCAATGATTTGAATGAAACATTTCCCACACAGAGACACACATATCATGTGACAACAGTTAGGCTCATAAATGCTTTAAGTCACCTGCTATTGACAAAAAGCTTGGATATGAAGTATGAAGCATCTGCCATTGTCAGCCTCCCCTGCCACCAACATCTCTCCCACTTTGAAAGGTAAGCATAGGACAGAGGAAAAGGGCAG
This sequence comes from Bradypodion pumilum, assembly GCA_035047305.1. Lineage (NCBI taxonomy): Eukaryota > Metazoa > Chordata > Lepidosauria > Squamata > Chamaeleonidae > Bradypodion > Bradypodion pumilum. Next base: position 171,150,670 of record JAWDJD010000001.1, on the reverse strand, counting down.
CATCAAATGCCTGATGTAAGGTGCCGCAAAGGGTTAGATATCCCCTGCTGTCTCTCTAAGAAAGCCTAAACATTTGAATTAATCATGAAACTGAGAAGAAAACGTGTGCGTTTCACATCAGGCGAAGTCAGATTATAGGCTATAATAATGGGCCTTTTGGAGATTTAGTCCATAACTTGTCTCACTCATAGTAAGCATGGCCAAATGCCATGAATGATTGGAAATGTAGCCTGAAATCATCTTGAAAACACCAGGTCAAACATCTGTGGATTATCTGTATTGGGTATGCATGTACTGTACCTATGATGGAAATGTATCTCAATCAGAGAAATAAGGGGAAATACTTATATATTTAAATTAAGTCACTACTTAATTGTGAATCATTACATCATGGCACATTATTTTTGTTGGAATAAGGTAGAAATGTATTGGAAAGAAGAAATTATTCAACCTCGCATAGCTATTTCACGAGCACATTTCACTTCTGCTGTGTCAGGCATATGTGCAACTACCAACTCTTCTCTAGGGAAAGTACAGATTACATAAAAGAGACAGGTGTATTTCCTGTGCAATATAGTTGGAACAGAAATATTTTGCCTCAAGGGAGAAAGACACAGTGTAAAGACAACACATTGAGTTATGTTGTGACACTGAGAAAGGAATATGGGATGCATAGCACTGGTGCATTTTCCATCTTTCTTTATAAAAGCAGAATTACATACAGAATCATAGAATTGGAGGAGGTGCTTTAAGACAACGCTTGCCAAAACCTAAAAAAATACATACATACATACATACAGATGTACGTACATACATACATACATACATACATACATACATACATACATACATACATACATACATACATACATACATACATATAGATAGATAGATAGATAGATAGATAGATAGATAGATAATATTCCAAAACCCCAAAATGAGCATGGCTAGTGACAATGTTAAGTGGGGATTCTGGGAGGGTCAAAACAGATGAGATTGGGTGTTCCACAATTAGAAATCCAGCATATTTAAGCAATCCGGGTGTAGGATTACTCTCAAACATCTTTCACAACTTTACAAATTGTAAATTAGCTAGCTTTTGCACTGTCATCTAGGAGAAAACAATGTAAATGTTGATTGTGCAAAGACAGCAGCAATGAAAAATGTGTCTGCAGTGACAGTGATAAAGTTTCATCCTCTACTAGGTGCAAAGCTTCCCATCTCACCCATACTAGCTACCTTTTACTTCCTATTTCTCTAACTTCCCACTCCCCACACTTAACTGTTGGATCAAAGGGCTTCAAAGACACACACCTGATCCTTCCAGAAAGGAACACTTTAACGGGTGTAGTCTCCCTAAAAGTGACCCATCTCAGCTGGGGAATTGTTGTAGCCCAAACCCCAAAAGTAAAAACCCTACAGCTGGACCAAGAAGATCCAGTTTGGGCATAGATTGGGGTTGGGCTGGAACACATTTCCCCATGTATTGGGTTTCCCAAACTATGTTCCGTGGAACACTGGTGGACTTCAATTCCCAGAAGCCTCAATCAGTACATTGGCTGATCAGTGACTTGGGGAATTAACTTAGGCTTCTGGGAATTGAAGTCCAAAAATCAAAGTTTGAGAAACACCAGCGATTGCTGGGAAATAGTGGGCACCAGACTATTCCAAAAGCAGCCCAAATTTCAGTCTTTTTCTGTGTGTGATCACAGCCATAGCTCTTTCAACTTCCACTGACACAATTTGGTTTTTATATGGCTAAGCATCAGTCAGTGAGTGCTGAGTATAATTTTTGAGATTTGTGAGAAATCTGTGGTAAAACAAGCACAGTCTGCTTGCCGTTTTTTTTTTTTTAAATGTACCCTTTAGGGCATTAGGAAACATATCTTCAAGAAACCTCATGCCCATAATTGAATGAGAAGTTTCCATCAAGAAGCAGATTGCTTCCCTACTTAGGGAGGGGGAGCTGTGCCATATTTCTTATATTTCTCACACCCCAACAGGCTTCTTATCTCATCCCTATCATGTTGTGAGATCTTTTGTTCTTCTCATGTGGAAATTTGTGTGCACCTTGATATGCAGTATTCCTTAATGTACAGAATTTTACACATTTCCCAATCAACTAAACCATTTTGCACTTATTTTTCAAATTTACACATGTTTAGTTGTGAGCATATATTCATATCTAGCTTAAAAAAGGAAATTGGGGAGATTCTGAAAGTATTCCCCCCCCCCATGAGGAGAAACAACGAAAGGTGTACATTTTAATTGGTTCTAGGGTTGCCATATGTCCTGGGGAACTGGGATTGTCCCAGATTCAAGGTCATAAAAATTGTCCCGCCACTTCAATAAAAATAATGCTAAAGTCCCGGATTTTAAAAACTTACTGATTATGTATTATAAAACACCATTAAAATAAATTCGAACTCTAGCCATCAAATGAGCGATTTCCTGCCACATTGGAGTTGGGAGTATACCTGGAGACAAATCTTAGCATCCTCGCCTCACACCACTGCCTGCTAAGTGCGACCAGTGTGTTTCCTGGAACTGAGGACGTTAAGAGTTGACCACGACATGACTTCTCAGAAGTACAACAGATTATCTTACAGTAAGAATTTACTGTTGTAAATAAATTCATTGATGTATTGATATATTTAATGTGAAAGTGTTTTATAGCTGTCATTATATTATGTTTGTTTTTAAAAAGGCTATTTTGTAGATAACGGGCCCATTTTTGTCAAATATACTTCTGTCACGGTTTTGAGGGAGAGAATTATGGAAACTCTAATTGGTTCATAGATTATAAATGGGGAACTGTAGTTCTATTAAAATAGCTTAATGTGACTCCCTCTTCATTCCTACTATATCTTTGTTGCTCTCCTTTAAACACAGTAAAATATTAAGTAATTTTTTTGGGGTGTGTGCGCGTGTGGTGGGATTAAGTATATAAATGTTAACTCCTTTTCCTGGATCCTCCATAAAAATGACAATGGCAGAACAACATAAACTCTAAAATAGCTGCAACTAACATAGAGGAAAATTCATCCTATTCTGACCAAGACTAAAATTCAAAAGATAGTTTGCCCTACTCCCTCAGTTTATCTAATTGAATTGCCTGGGATGGAGTGTACATGTGCCTGCTCGCCACCATGCCCGCCCCCAAGCCTCTCTTGCGCAGGAGGGCTAAAAAGCCACCGCTGACGCCACAACACCGGAGGGTCACCTCCCGCCCACCCAGAGCCTCTCCATCACCTGGGATAAAGTGCACGTGTGCCTGCTCGCCGCCGTGCCCGCCCCCAAGCCTCTCTTGCTCGGGAGGGCTGAAAAGCCACCGCTGATGCCACCACACCAGAGGGTCACCTCCCACCCACCCAGAGCTTCTCCATCACTTGGGATGGAGTGCATGTGTGCCTGCTCGCCACCATGCCCGCCCCCCAAGCCCCTCTCGCTCGGGAGGGCTGAAAAGCCACCACTGATGCCACCACACCAGAGGGTCACCTCCCACCCACCCAAAGCCTCTCCATTGCCTGGAATGGAGTGCACGTGTGCCTGCTCGCTGTCATATCCGCCCCCCAAGCCTCTCTCACTCGGGAGGGCTGAAAAGCCACCACTGATGCCGTCACACCAGAGGGTCACCTTCTGCCCACCCAGAGCCTCTCCATCACCTGGAATAGAGTGCACGTGTGCCTGCTCGCCGCCGTGCCCGCCCCCCAAGCCGCTCTCACTCGGGAGGGCTGAAAAGCCGCCACTGACACCGCCACAACAGAGGGTCACCTCCCACCCACCCAGAGCCTCTCCATCGCCCAGAGAGGCATACCTTGTGCTTTGCCTGGTCTTGGTCTTTCGAGGTTAGCCCTTGGGACTGGAATACTATTGTATTTTAGGATAGTCTGTTTGTAACTGTACTTCTTTATTTATTGTATTTATCGAATAAATTATTTTTTATTTTTATTTTTCCTTTGTATTTGTTTGATCATTTTGTGAACCGCTTTGAGTTTGTCCGCGGACATAGAAAAGCGGTATATAAGTGCATTAAATAAATTAAATAAATAAATCTAGAGCTAAAAGTTTACTTTTCAGGCAAAATGGTTTTCCTGTTAGCAGCAAAGAAGACAAGTTAACAGCATCCAGTTATGATAGGATCAAATGACTATAGGGATTGATCATTCTAACTCTGTAATCATTGTGCACCTAAGAACAAATGCTTTGGGGGGGGGACCATGATGAACATTGTAGCAATTGTGAAGATAAAAAAGAGGGACTTCAGATTTCCTTGCAAGCAGTGTCTATCTCTATTTTGGTAGAGAAACCATTTCACTGTATTATCCAAACCTTGTAATAAGCGGCCCATAACAACCTTGCATTTTTCTTACTGTGGAGTGCTTGAACCAAACCAAGCTTAAATTGAAGAAATCAAAATACAGAAACTTTTGTTTTGCTGAGCTTGTATTTAACTCTCAGTATGTAATCAATCTAGCTTTGTATGCTTCAATAACTTTTAGCCAGCATTCTGAGTCTCATATATTTCTGCATCTCCTCTCTGAATCTTAAGAATACTGTTACATGGCCAAATACTGCAAGATTTGCTCTGCTTTTAAAATGGGTGAATTCAAATAATTAATTTGATGCAAGGCAGGCATTCGCTTGCGCAATTGCGCCAGCAGAATGCCATTTGCCAATCACGAACAAGGAAGAACATTGGACCATCAGGTTAATATGGGGGTGATTAGATGTAGCCCAGAGTTTAAGATATATAACTGTTGTTTTCTCCACAGCTTTGTGAGTCATTGCAGGCTACACAGTGACCCCACCCACCCGGAAGTGCATGATAAGTTTTACTGGTCGATTCGGTGCCAGATAAGAATTTTTGGCTCACACCTAGATTAGCCATTGGTGTGGGGTTTTTCTCCTGTTGCATTATGCATGCATGGGTATTTGGGTTGTTTTGCTAGGATTTCTATGTTTGGTCACTTGGAAAGGTAATGCGGTCATTAGGGTCCCCTAAGGGCCCAAGGTTAATCACAGGGCCTCAGAAGAAACTTTCCTGTATGGGATTGACACCTGGGTGAAGTGACCACATCTTCCAGGCCATGCATCGGCTGGATGGCTGGTAGCAGATGGGAGGGGAGTCCAGTGAAGGACTTGGCCCACTGGGCCAAGGGGGAAGATACAATGAAAACATAACTGTGACTGCACTGCGATGACTCCTGCTGAAGATCATTTAATTGGAACAAGTTGTTTGGTTCCAGAGTTATATTTAAATGAAGGTGGCCCTAAGTTAAAACCAACACTGGTGTCTGAGTCTTTCTTAGGGTTGAGTGGAAAAGGCTATTTTGATTAGGTTTAGCTCTTTTTTGCTATCAAAACAGCTTTTTTCTCTGCCACTGGGAGGCTTCTACTTCCTCTTCTTGACCAGCACAGTGTTACAGACTACAACATCATACTAGTCACAGGCTCCTTGATAAAATTAATGCTGAAAATGTTGTTGGAATAACAGCAATCTTGCATGCACTAACACTGGGTATCAGTGGGGGGGGGACTTTACAGCCTAATGTGATTATCTTTTTCCATTAACTTGTTTAGTAAACTTCTTTTTCCTACCTCTAGCATTTGAGCCCTCTCTTTCTGTTTGTTTTCCTGCTTCCATTGCTTTGTTGATAGTAGTCTCTCCTCTTATCTTGTAACAAGCATGGTGAGTCTTCATTTTTCCCCTTTATTTCCTGATGAGACTTGGTTGATCTTTCCATATTTCCATGCTGTTGTTGTTGTTTTTTCTACCTCATATTCTGGTAACAAAAGGGGATAACTACAAAGGGGGACGGGGATTCCTCAGTAGACTTCCATCCGGGACTAAAGGCCAAAACTGAATTGGTTGTTCTGTTTTAAAACCAAATAATGTAAGGAGTGAAAGCAAACCTCTTGATCCTCATTCATCTCTCAGTAATTTTCATTATTCTCTATCACGGTCTTATTGTGGATTGATTGCATACACTGTATTTGGGTCTTGGGGCCTTTTCTATAATTTACAAGAAGGTTGACAGTGGAGGACTGCAGCTCTTCTGAATTAGACAACCTTTGCATCAAAATACAGTACAGTAGTTTTGAGAATGAGCACCAGCAGTTGAGATGTTTTTGTTATAAAGGTACATGGGAGAATTATAGCTCAGTTATTCTTTTCTTAATATTATTTATCTGGTAGAACAATCTATACACAGTTCCCATACACAAGAGAGTCTTTTCATAAAGGAGTTATTCTCACAGTGATGACTATTTTTACACTATGCATTTGTCACACAATTTTTGTTTTGATGTTTTTTGGGGATTTGGGATAATTTGATTTTGTCAGGTTACAAATTCAGTGCTTACGTTGTATCTGAGTATACTGACAAAATATTCTACCTGGGTGAGAAAAATGAGAAATACAGTACAGTATATTGGCTGAAATCCAGGACTGAGCCATAATTAGAGTAGACCCATTGAATCATTGGGGATTTGGTGAGTCAATACATATGTTCTGTTCATTCAATGGGACTATTCTAATTGCACTTTACTACCAGATTTCAACAAATGCATGTTACATTAAATAAATATAAGTGTACTGCCACACGTGGTGTCTACAGTATTTTGTGCATAGCAATGTCTTTTTCATCAAGAGAAAGGGCTAGGTACATGCTGTGGGAAGCCAAGCCACAGCTTCTTCCCTATATACAGAAGGAAAGGAAGATTTGCTGACATCTGCTAGTTGTAACTTTTATGCTATGCACTGAGAATTACATAATTAGCTAGCAACATAAATTTTTAATTTAATTAAAACTTTCATATAAGAAAATCACTGCTGGATCAGGCTACACAAAAAGAGCCTCTTCAAAGATTGTGGTATTTTTTATCCACAACCAGGCATGGCCGTTTTTTGACAGCTAATCTTTCTCACACTAGGTCAGGCAAAAGGAACTGCATAATGAACTCACCAAAAGGTGGCTTCGTTTTGGCACTTTCACATCTGGCCTAGACATGGAAGAAGAACTGTTGGGTCGCTGCTGCTCCCTCTAGACCCAACAAGGCTTACAGAGGCTTCCTAGTCCAAAAGGGATCTTTAGGGAGCCACAGAGCTTCAATGACAGGACAGGGTGATTTAAATTATTAAAAATTAAAAATATTAATGGTGCTCAGTGAATTGTCACTATTTATTCAGCTCTGTTGCACCACCTGGATTTCAGCCTCTGAAATGGTAAAACCATATTATGTGAGGCTGGTGCTGACCATTATGTTTTAGCAATACGTTTGCAGATCAACATGCCCTTAGATCACATCAGCACAGAACAGAAATAAAAATATGGCTGCCTGTCTAGTTAATCCTGATTGTAGCTGAGAAATTCATAATATAAAATCCATTTTAATGTGATACTTTTATTAGGCCAGACAAAATTGGGGGGAAAGGAGAGAAAGAGACACATTCTCAAGAGGATCTCAGGGGTGGGGGGTGGGGAAGGCTAGTTTAAGTACATTACAGGGTTTAAATTTAAACAGGCAATTGTGTTTCAGGGAAGGTTACATTGCAAGCCATAGCTGCTCTTTCCTGAAAGGATGGATTTACTCTCTCCATCCCTGTTTAAATGCTAACTACACAAGGCCCAGTTTTGTAAAGCAAATCCCTGTACCGCTGTAATAAACAGGTAAAACACAGACAGGTGTATTACTAGAAAAGAAAACACAATGCTTTCTTTGCCTCTACACTGCCATCTATTGTCCCTCTGTGGTGAAGCACACGGATTTCAAGAGCAATATTCATTTTTAAATTTTCTTGCCAAATTGTTAAGAAATTCAACATTCTTCAGTTTTCTCTATTATTGTATAATGTAGTAACAGTTTACTGTGACAGAATTGCCACAATTGCCATAAGAATTCTATTCCATTGGTTAGAGGTACATTCACACATCTTTTACTTTTGGGATCCTTTGAGAATTCTAGCCTCTTCCCAAAAGAAGCCAGGCTACCCACAACCAGTGTACATCCCATCTACTTCCTTGTGTCATAACATACCAAAAAGCCAGATTATATTTTAAAAAGTACCCCAAAGGCAAAAGGCAATAGATGTCTTAGAACATCTTGCTGTTGTACAGCATGATGCAAACCCAGTAGATGGCTAGTGGCTGAAACTTGGTGACACTTGTTTAACAGGCCATGATGTCATAGGATGTCTGTTACTAGGCAGTACCAGTGCTGGCTCTCTTGCTACCTGAGGCAGGACAGGTTCCACTACTACACCCCACCTTACATCATCAGGAGGGCCTAGAGCATTCTTGCTACTGCTTTCTGCAGCCATGACATAAAGCTCATAGCAACAGGAGGCTTGTCAGATATCCACTGGTATTTTGGTACAGGATTCATTCCCCAAAAATTTGTGTTAATGATTACATACAGAGTTGAGTGCAATTTTAACTGTTATACTACTAATTCTTATCCTATTTCATGATATAGTACTTAAATGGCAGAAAATAAAGAGGCACTGCATGTTGAATTCTTATCAACATTTGCCATAACAAACTTTGCTGACAGATTTGTTCTTCCTATAGTTACCTCCTGCACGCAGGTTTGTAGAGAGCTAAAAAATGCAAATTTGCTTTGGAGAGAGGGACAACTGAATATACGAGCCCAGTGCTTCCTAGGGGTGAGCTCATCATTCTTCTCTCTAATAGCATTGATTTCCTATTCATTCTCAGTGCTGAGAAGGAATGGAGAACAGTAAATAAGAGAATAATGCTACTTCCACATTGGCATTCGGTGATGAGTAGTCCGATAAAGGTTGAATGAAAAGCAAAGAGGTTCTATTTTGATGGAAATAGTGGCCAGAATACCAAAGTGATTGCACTTAACTTTGGAAGTTCAGTCTTGGTCAATTCATCCCATAGTACCCTGTAACCAGTTTATGATATAGATCAGTGTTTCCCAACCTTTGGTTTTTGGACTTCAAATCCCAAAATCAATCCCTAAATCAATTCCCCAAAGCACTGATCAACCAACGTGCTGACTGAGGATTCTGGGAATTGAAGTCCCCCTGTGGGGCATGGGCCCCATGATGGGAACCACTGATACAGATGAAGCTAACAACTCCCAAGTCCTAATATCCAGTCTGGAACAGAAAAAAACTGGTGGTTTTTTTAAAAAGATTTTTAATACAAAGTACAGTGGTACCTTGCTTAAAGAGCATAATGCATTCCACAGGACTGCTCTTTAAGCATGTTTGCTCTTTAAGCGAAACAGCATTGTAAGTGACCAATTGTGACTTCTGGCGGGAGGGATTGCGAGCCCCAATTTAATTGTAAAGTGAGTTTGGGGTTGGTTTTAGTTGTTAAGCGAGGCGACCATTCAGAGAAAATTCTGCTCTTTAAGCGAGTTAGTCTCTAAGCGAGGCATTCTTTATGTGAATTTTTACTGTATTGGGACAGACAAACATAGTGAGTATGCAGAGTGCCAACTCCCACGGCAGCTATTTTAAAGTTTGTGTTGTTCTGCTATTTGTTTTAGAGATCTGGAAACAAAATAAATAATTGTTCAATGTAGGGTGGGGAAGTGCTATGGTGGTGTTTTCCCCATAAAAGACCATCCAAGCCTATCTCGCCTAACTAAGCCACCTCATGATGTCCCCCACAGGGTAGTTATAGGCACCGGTTTATCAATTGAAGTCCCCTTATTTTGCAGTTCCATATCTTGAGTACATGAAAATAGTTTTTGTGCTGAGTACCCATCAGGATTGTAAAAGGCAAAAAAGACCACTGTGCCCTGTTTTCTTCATCCTGCTAGCTATGGATGTAAGCATGAAACAGGCATGAGCCACCTCACAAGATAAGGAAAGTTCCTCTATGTGCAAAATAAGGCTTAGGCACTTCAGAAGGTTTACGGAAGACAAAGAAGGAGCCGCAGTAAGGGCTAAAACACAGCTTTATTGCATGATGGTCAGGATGAACATGTGGTAATGGCGGAGGTACAGCTCATTTTTATTGCAACAATACATTTGAAAAAGGTTACACGGTAGCGTATTGGCTGCTACCTGTGTGACGTCATTCTGAGTCACGCCCTTCTTCTCCAGGTGTTCCTTGCGCGGGGAGGTTCCCGCGGCTGCCGGTGATTGGGGGAATTTGAACCATGTGAGCTGAACGCTCGCAGCTGCCCTCTATGGGTAGCTGGCTCGCATTCCTTTAACAACTGAGTTACATTGTGATCATTGTCAGGTTACATTCAGACATTCTTAAAGTGATACAGTTCCATACACAACACAAGGCAATATAGTATCTGGACAAGAGGGGCATCATGTTCCCAACTTCAATTTGGATCTGAAAGATGAAGGGAAAGTATGGTTGCAAGGAGAGTAACTTGTAGACAAACACAGTCTGTGTCATTGCATACCATCATTATTGAACACAGGGCACCCTCGTGAAGGTCTCCGGTATAGCTACCAATTCTCTGCCTTTGTAGCGTTTTTGCTGACATGAGATAACAGTGCCTTAGTCCTTAACATAGCAAATTTAAAGAACACATTGATATGGAGATTAGAATAAAAATGTGAATGTTTGCTTAAACATTGATATTTATAAACATATCAAACATTTTAATTTCACCATTCCTTAAAGGAGCTCAGAGTGATGTATGTGGATATGGATTAGTTTGCTTTGTCCTCCCCAGCTGTCCTCTGTTGAACTGAGAAAATAGACACCCACTAATATATGCATGCCTCTTTCCATCTTCATCAAAACAACCAGTGTTTTCTTTGTGATACACGAAGGCAAGATCTCTCTTATTTTCAAACACTTAGGAAAGGCAGCCCAGATGTGCTGGGAATGTCCCAACCTTAGATGTCTTAATAAAAAAAGGAACCACTTGAGACCTTGCCAGGCAACCATGGGTTTCTGTTTTTATTCCTGCTCAATGCAGAAGAACAATCTACTTGGCAAAAAAAGCTCCCCTGCCTTTCCGTTGCTCATGGCAAACCTCAGCAGCCAAGGAGCAAGGCTTCCAGAAGACAATTAGAAGAGGGTTTAAAAATAAAAGCCTTGCCTTCTTACCTCTATCCTGCCTTGAATCTGTCCTAAACCTGCTGATATGAAGATTTGTAATCTTTATAAATTTCAAACTGGAGGTTCCTGATATTAGCCCCCAACTCTCTCATGACCAGCCTTCCCCCAAACTGTTGGTCCTGAGCTCAAGAATGCCACTCCCATATGTCCATAGCCAGTGTTATCTCTGCAGGCCAAGACATCTAGAGGGCAGCAGGTTGGGGAAAGCTCTCTTTAAACATACCCAAGCCCATAGAATCACTGTTGTTTCTCCTCCACCTTTTAATCAAATGTTCGAAGATAAAGAAAGGGGGAAAGGGAATAAGAGTCTCAATATATTATATGTTTTAATATAATATATCCTGCCAACCTAGCAGTTCGAAAGCAAGAAATTGTAAGTAGATAAATAGGGACCACTTTGGTGGGAAGGTAACAGCATTCCGTGTGCTCCAGTGTCTAGTCATGCCTGTCACATGACCACGGAAATGTCTGCAGAAGCAGACAGCGCTGGCTCTTCAGCTTTGAAACAAAGATGAGCACTGAACCCTAGAGACGGATACGACTGGCTTTCGAGCAAGGGAAACCTTTAGTTTTACCTATAGAAGGTGAAGTTTATAATGTCAAGAAGAACAAGCACAGAGGCATTCTTTGTGTGCTTATAAAGCAGGAGTTCTCAACCTTCTTAACCCAAGGGCTGGGTCATGCTGCCTCAGACAACTTTGGAGCCAGACAGCCATTTTGCCCTACCTCCACCACATGGCACTTCCTGGTATGGTGGAGGCAGTGGGGGGCCACATGAAATGGTGTCACAGGCAGCATCCAGGCTGCGGGCCACAGCCTGAGAATCCATGTTATAAAGTAAATCAATCGGGTCTTTGAAAACTGAATAGAAAAGCAGAAAGTCTATCATTGGAGCTGAAAATATATCAGTGTTAGAGAGGCATGACTGAGTCTGTATTTCATGTTTGAGAAGTTCTGAAGAGCAAACTCAAAATAAAACAAACTAATTTTCAACCTTGTACTGATTACCAAATCTGCTGTGCATTCAGGGTTAAAATAGATATTATACATAGCACCTGATTTAGTTGCAGATCAAAAGACAGGTTTTTCACCTCTATCGTATAAAGATAAATGGAATGAATCAGTGTCAGGGAACAATCATTAGTGTCATCCATTTTCTCTGGCATCAATTTATGGAGGAAAGGGAAATTGGCAAGAAAAATATCTCAAGAAATACTAGAACTTTTCAAGTAGAAGAAAAATAAACTTTATTGTAATTAATTTATGTTGGAGTGCTTTCATGGTGAAAATCATGTCTCGAAAGGCAGTTTCCTGCTTTTAAAAAACCCATGAAAAACTTAATAAGGAACTGTTTGAATCTACAGAGACAAGCTTTTATAGAAGTATATTCTAAAGTGTGGTAACCATCCCCGAAACTGTGAGGAGATTCTTAACACTTCTTCCTTGGCATAGTTTTAAAAACAAATCTTAAAAGACTGCAAGAAAACAAAGCAAAACTAAACCCATGAAAACTAAACTAATGAAAAAATCAGTACATGAGGCAGTAATTTCAACATTTTTTTTAATAAAGTAGTTGCTAGTTTTGCTCACAGTTTGTTTATAGTAAACTTGTTTGTACCCTAGGAAGGGACTGCAGTGGCTCGAGTGGCTAAGATGCTGACTGGAAGGCGGGAGGTCAGCAGTTGGATTCCTGAGTACTACAGGAGGAAATGAGCTCCCGTCTTTGTCCCAGCTCCTGCTAACCTAGCAGTTCGAAAGCAAGAAATTGTAACTAGATAAATAGGGACCACTTTGGTGGGAAAGTAAACAGCGTTCTGTGTGCTCTGGTATCTAGTCATGCCTGCCACATGACCACAGAAACATCTGCAGAAGCAAACAGTGCTGGCTCTTCGGCTTTGAAACAGAGATGAGCACTGAACCCTAGAGTCGGATATGACTGGCTTTCGAGCAAGGGAAACCTTTACCTTTACCCTGTACCCTAGGAGTATTTCTTAGCAGGATATTTGAAAATGGCACAAACAGGGCTGGAAACCTTTTTTTTTCAATTGCCTAATATCACAGTACAAATGGGTACAACAAAGATCCATAATCATCTTCTTCTGTGCCTGGGCCAGATGTTAAACTGTCAAAACGAAGGCACCTTTTGGTTAGTTTGTAATAGAAGTAGCAAAAATAAAACCTTACAGTCTAATTTGTTTCTTGATGATGAGTGTAAAGATAGCTGTTGCAAATCAAACCATATTTTCCCATTAGGCTCAATCTATACCTATAAAATGGTGCGTTAACTGTTGGAATGTGACAAAGGATGTTTAGCCAGGCCCTACTAGCCCATAATGGGCCTCCGTTCACTCGCCCAAACCCGGTTCGCAGGTAACTGTTGGGTTGAAATTTGCGCCAGTGGGGCAGGAGCCTCCCGGACGCAAACAAAAAAAGGGAACTTCAATTCCCAATGTTCCTTGCACCGCGCCGCACCAGAGCCAATCAGGCTGAGCGGTGCGAGCAAAAGGAACGTTCGGAAATGCGCCGCGGCCAATCAAAAATAAGCCACAGGAAACAAACCGCTGCACTAACTAAAATTGCGCACGCCAAACTACAAGCCCCAGCGTTCTGCGCGCCATGAGCGCACAGAACGCTGAGGCAGCCGGCGCACAAAAAATAAAAGTAAAAAACGCAGCGCATCACAGCAACACAGGCCGCGGTAAGGAAACCCCCGCCGCCTCTGCCCTTCATTTCCATGGGCCAGGGATCGAGCCCAGCCTGCGGAAAAGAAAGACACCCCCTGGCTGCTGCCTTTCCTTTCCACGGGTCAGGCATCGAGCCTGGCCCGCGGAAAAGAAAGACCCCCCCACCTGCCCCTGCCTTCTCTTTCCACGGGCCAGGCATCGAGCCCGGCCCACGGAAAAGAAAGACCCCCCACCCGCCCCCAACACAAAACAACACAAACCAAAAACAGTCAAAAATATTCAAAACCAAAATAAAAAACAAAAAGGAAACACAAAAACATCCAAAAATGAAACACAAAAACATCACACAGACACCCCCCCAAAACCCAAAACAAACCCCCCAAAAAATTAAACCAGAGAGCTTACCAGGAGACATCTTCACTCCATGACAACCGGAACTCAACTGAGGGAACAAAGAGACTACTTACCGGAAGAGGAAGCGACACCCAGAGGACAGTAAAGAAAAATAGTACAATACAAGAAAAGCTCACCAGCCCCACCCAGAGGCCACAAGAGAAAAAACATTCAAAAATAATTAGAAATAATTCCCAAATCAATTAAATAAGTTATCAAAACATTCAAAAATAGTCACAATAATCACAAATAATTCAAAAAAATAAGTTTTCACTCAAAAAACAAAAAATCTAAACACAGTATAGAAACATAGATTTTTAAAAAACATATTCTTACACATTTTAAAAAATAATTATCCAAAGTACAACTATTTAAAAAATGCACATAGTAACACATTATTTGGTTAAATACAATAATTATAAAAATTTTATCATCCTTTCCTCTTTTGAAAAAACAAAAAAACAAAAACAAAAAAATAAAAAATCAGTTTATAACAGCCCGTGCGTAAAAATAAAAATTTAAAAATCCACAATTAAAAACTAACCTCATTTGCATAAAAATAAAACAAAAACCTTCCAAATTATTTTAAAGAGCCAGGCACCGCCAGGCAAAATCTGCTAGTATTTTAATAAATGTGGTTTGCTGAATAGTTATGCCTTATAAATGTAACCTCTGCCCTTCTTACTCTTTTGCTTGCATGCTGGTGCCCCCTAATGGCCTCCTTTGGCTTCCAACTTTTCCTCTCATCTCTCTGCTAGGCATTCTTTTCAACTGTCTTTTCTGTTTTTCCCCAACTCTTCTGTGTAGATCATTTATGTGACACCACCCCCTCTGACTTCAGCTTCAACCCCACCTCTCTCTAGCATGCTTACTAGCTGCTTGTCACTGACTTCAGGTTTTCTCACTTCTCCATCTCTCTCCCAGCTCACTTACTGGGCACTACCCTCCAACATCTGACATCTTCTTTGCTACCTCTCATCCCTGCTCTCTTATTGCATGCTTGGTGACATACATACACAGTTTCATTACTGGTCAGTGATGTGTAATGTTGGGATGCATGGACCATTAGGTACTCTTGGAATGGTATAAAAGCAAAGGTTTCTAAAGCAAGATGTGGTGAGCCAGGAGTCTCCTGCATCCAGTTGATCTCAAAAACTGAAGTACTTCGAGACAGATAGGAAAACAGCACGTGTGCTAGAAGCAAACTAATGATGAACATTTACAGGATTTAAGAATCATACATGGTTTCCCATATCCAAGAGGAATGTGGGTTCGGGTATTTCAAACAGTGAAGTTGTCCCTCTACCCCCATGCTTCATTGTTCTGAAACAGAAATGTTGAAAGATGTTCATGGTGTAACAAAAGAGTCTACTTTCTTGTTTAGAAAAGCAGGGTAGGGAGCATAGTGATGATGACCAAGTAAGGATGCAACTACATTGGCAAGCAATGAGGAAAACACTCCAGAATGGGGACAGTCAGATTTACATTGAATCTGCTCAGAGTCTCTCTTCACCCCACCTGTAGTTTTTTCCTCCACTGCTCTGGCGTCTACTTTTTTAGAATTGGATGCACTTGCATTGGTTCAGACAGTATGATCGTTTGAGATGATGTGGAGGGATTTCTAGCTGTTCTATTTGAAGCCATTCTACCTGGCTATAGCAGCAATGAGAGGGACAGCTGAACAAGGTCACTGTACCATGAGGTTTTGATAGTCAAATGCATCTTACCTTGCAGTATGTAAATATACATGTGTAAAAAGGTGGAAGATAATAGCCATCCTAGAACGCCCCCTTAAAGTACAGAACCTGGCACAGCAGGTGATTATTATTAGACTCATTAGTATTCTAATCACCACTTTGGATGAGAATGAGCTCCTGCCATACCCCATTACTGCCACCTTTCCCTATGCCCCACCTCACCCTGAACTGCCATTGCTGTCTTTACCCTGTACACCCTCCCTCCCTCTTCTCCAGCTCTTCACCACCATCTCATCAGCTCACTTGCCCTCTGTTGAAATTGACAGAAACACCCAAGCTGCTCTTGTGTACTTTATCCACATCAAAATGTTTTTGCAATTCTTCATAGGTTGAACTATTTGCATGCTCTTTTTCTTCCTGAATGTGAAAATGTTCCTTGCTCTGAAATATGTCTCTACAATAATTTCTGTTCCTGCTCATTCGCTTAAACAGGCAAAGTCTGTGTACCTTGGAGCCATTGATGGTCTCTAAGTCTGAAAATGTTTTTCAACTTTGAAACAAACGCTTTCACATTCTATATGGGTAACTCCTTGAACATGAGGTATATTTTTGATCTCAATAATTGAACCTGCTCTGAAATGCATGTTTGCAATTTTATTTTATTTGGGGGGTGACCTCTGTTGCAAGTGTAATAAATACTGATACAGATGCTAAATTTAACAGTACAGTAAAACTACTTACGAAAAAAAGTCCGTTCCATAGGCTTTTGCTTAAATCGTTTTTTATGTAACTTGAAGCAAACCCATAGAAAAAAAGAATCTTTATGTTACTCAAAGCAAACCCATAGGAAATCATGTAAATCGGGACATGGTTTTAGCACAAAATCATTATGTAAGTTGAATTTTATGTAACTCGAGGTATATGTAAGTCGGGGTTTTACTGTATTCCCATTTCTGAGGAATAACCAGCACAGTATGATGATTGCAAAATTAGCCTAAGACAGGGGAATGCTAGGTTCAAATCCCCATTGCAGACTCAAGGCTTTTAATGTAACTTTGGGTGGACAAGACTTTACAGCCTAATCAATATGACAGAGTTATTGCAAATAAAACAGGCAGGAAGGAAATCCAAGCTCCTCCAAGAAAAAGCAGAATTAAAATAAATAAACAGAGATGTCATCAGCAGCAGCAACATGACAACAGTTAGACTTTTGCTTAAAAATACCAGTCTAAAAACCTATCCCTTGTGGCACTAAGAGACTCCAGATGTGTAACCAATTAGACAAGTCCTATTTCCTGGAGCTGTTTGTTAAAAAAAAAATCATTCTTGGCACTTCAGTAAAAGTTTTGATATGCTGTCATCTTGACCTCATTCCTATAAACACTTCAACGTTGTCTTTCACAGCCACTGCTTTTGCCATGAAATTAATCAATTGGTAGGGCTGAGCTTTGTTTGCTGCATTTAATTCACACTATGCCTTAATCAATAAAATATAAACAGGCACCAAGAGGGAATGCCATTCTCAACATCAGGAGAAAAAGCTGTCACGAAAGCAAACTATCTTCACAGGAGCCCCCTGTCACTTTGTTCCACAGGCTCTTGCCACTGTAAAAACCATGCTTGAAGCCAGACAACTTTTGTTTTTTGTTGTGAAAATATAGAACTGAATTATTTTAGCATATGAGACTGAAATTAGAGCAGTGCAAAAGGCCAGCGATTGAGATTGATTTCTGTGCTAAGGTGCAATGATGTCGAGCGAGGGTCTCTGGGAGGTAGACCTAAATCCTGTGGCTTGACCACTTATCAACAACAGGGCTCTGTGTGATATATATGTTACTTTACCTTCATCTTAGCAGTCACCAAGAAGCCCAAGAAGCTGATGAAGAGCTCTACCTGCCCTGCAATAGTACGTTTCAAATCAGATCAGATGGTGTGGCCAGGAAGCAAGAGGACTGCCATTTTGATTTAATGGCATGTCCTCGGTTAGCAAAGCTTCCACTCTTCTGTGCTGCACAAGTACTCTTTGGTATTCAGGGGCGGCCACCTTCTTACTGTTTCACATATCCAATTCTTGGGGTCGGGTGGGAGGACAGTAAGTTAGAGAAGTATTAGCCCAGTAGATCCCTTTGCTGACTTTTCACAAGATGCATCTGTTCACCTAAGTCATTACTGCTTACCTCTTTAATCTCCAACAGGAGATGATTTTTCCACCTCCCTACTGCTGTGCTAATATGCATCAAGCAAGCCTGCGTTTCATGAATGGAAGCAGTGCATAGCTCAAAATGTTACTGGAATGAGTAAGTGCCTTCTGTATGTTGAAAACAAAGTCTTCTCCTCCCACTCATGGGGGATATCGGTTGTTATGCAATTTTACCTATGTATGACAGAGGAGTCCGGCATGCTGGCATGTGGTGGTCCATGGGGTTGTAAAGGGTCGGACTCAACAGTGCAACTGAACAACAACAGCAAAATGGCAACTTTTGGGACACTGTTGTGTATGTAACTTTAATTATTGCTGTAACGCTGTGTAATTGTTATTATGGACTTGGGGTGATCTTCCATTTTGTCTTCTTCTTGGTACTGAACTATCGCAGGACTTGCGTTCCCGCCCTTTCTTCACTCAGGTCCGGTAACCCCATAATCACCCCACTCTTCTCCTAACCAATCATATTGTTTCCTGCCCAAATGTATCCATTGTACAGTGTATATATGGAGCTGTTGCACCATTGCTGTTCATGTTCGCTTCACTTACAATAAAGCTGTGTTTGGCCCTTTCATGCGGGCTGATTCTCTTCAATCCCGAACATCAAAGACACGCTGTATATTGACCTTCCTTCCAAAGATGGTTGGAGAGATGGTTGATTGCCCTGTTGTGACTTTTTAATAAAAGGCTGCTCAAACCTCTTTTAAAAAACATAATGTAAATGTTTAAAGATGTATTTTTACAGTCCCCTTAATTATTTCAGTGCTTCATGCATACAAACATTTCAGGGCTAACTTCAATCCAGCATTTGTGCCCTCTAATTTTTTACTCTTTGGGTCAAAGCCCCAGTAGTTACCTCTACAGGTAGTTATTGCTCTAGATTTTTTTCCCCTGAGGGGTTAGGAGGACTGTGACTCTTAAAATAGCACTTGACATCTATAGTTTATTGGCCCTGCCAACCCTTGTTGTCATTTTCCCAATGGCTTGGCAACCAGGCAAAGGGAATCTCTTTCCCTTGCTTTAACAAAGTTCCATTCTACATAGGTGCGAACATAGGGGTACATCTGTCTAGAAAGGCAAACATCAGAAGAAATGTCAGCAATAGAAGGATTATTATTTTATTATTATTATATTTGTGCTTATATACGGCTTCTTTTGTCTACAAAGCGGTTCACAACACAATTATAAAATACAAAGCAAACCATAAGTACAACAAAATACAACAGCATACAAAAAACAGTAATCATAAATATAACAGAAAATAGCAATATAGTAATAGCTCACCAATAGGATACAATAACATACCTGTCAACTATCCTGTTTTACCCAGGAAAACCCCTTATTTTTACCCCTCTTCCCGCCCCTCCCGTTTTATTAATTTCCCCGTATTTTCCCTTATTTGTTTTAAAAAATCCTGACCGAAGCTGCAGTATTTTTTTCTGGCCACCAGAGGTCACTGTGTGGCAGGCTTTTTGCTAGATTCTAGACTAGAATAAGTGAGAGGCATTCTCCCGAAGTTCCGGGGACTTTGCCAAGGAGAGGAAAGGGCAGAAGCTTGCCTGGGGTGGTCAGGGCGGGGCGGGCGGGGCGGGGCGGCTCTGGCGATGTTGCCGTGTGTGGCCCCAGACCTGACTCAGCGCGTGCCCCTGCTCCAGACTTGGGCCTTCCGGGCTCCCTCCTCCACCACCACCTTGGGGGGGGGGGGTGAGACCTGCTTCCCAGGTAAGCGACTGGGCTGGCACCTCCCTGAATTTCTTTTCTTCAGCAAACTTTGCTTTGGGGTGAGTTTAGGAGGAGGAAGGGTGGAAAAAAGAGAAATCAGCTGCATTTTCTTTTGCGTCGTCTGCATGTTAAGTTACACAAGGACGGGGGAAGTCTCTCTCCCTTTTGTGTGTGTGTCTGTGTCTTGTTTAGTTCCTGCTAGATTCCAAGTCTAGGGTTACACTGCCAAACCATAGCTACTTTTCCTCCTCCAGCCTTCTCTATCCACCACCTTCCTTCCCCCAGTTCGTTTGGAGAGGATCGGCTCTATTTTCCTGTCCCCATTCCTCATAAATGACATTTCTCACCTCTTCAGCTTTGAAATCCCAGGAGTTTTTACCTTCCCCACCCCCAATTTCAAGACACTTTCCCAAAGGGGCGAGTTTCTGATCACCCGCCTCTGATGTGATAAATAAAGGGAGGACCCCTTTGAGGAGAGAATGAGTGATTTAAGTTGAATTTCAGCTCCCTTCCTCTCCCCCTGCTATTCCTCTCCCGAGGCCGCCGCCGCCTGCTCCAAGGGTTAATCGAGCCAGCTAGGAAAGGGTGGGTTTCCTTCGCGTCCTACAAAATCCAGTGTTCTGCGCTGGCACCTCATTTATTTTATTTTTTCTCTTCCCCCCCAGTTTTGTATTTCTATCTCTTCTCCTCACTTACTGAAAGAAATCTTTTGTGTGTGAATCTGGTGGGATCGTCGCTTGCGCTCTGAGGCATGAGGGGAGGGGGTAGGCTGAAAAGTCAGATTTACCTGCTGAGTTGGTCCTTCACAATAAGCCTGGACCTATTTACCTGGGAGGAAGTCCCATTGGACTAAATGCATTTACTTCAGACCTGCGCAGATCACTTGTGCACAGGTCGCTTTCCATGCATGCGTGGAAGTGCTACACCGCTTGCGCAGCCCCTACACAAGCGGCGTAGCGCTTCTGCGCATGCGTGGAAGGGTTTTACCGCTTCCACGCATGCGCGGAAGCGCGGAAGCGCTACGCTGCTTGCATAGGGGCTGCTCAAGTGGCATAGCGCTTCCACGCATGCGTGGAAAGCATTTTCCCCCGCTGTCAAATTACGGGGTTTTGGCAGCGCGGGGTGGGTTATGACGTCAATCGACGTCAAATTACGGGGTAATCCTGGCCAAATCGGGATGGTTGACAGGTATGGAGCAGACACATAGACGATTGCGCTGCAAATGTTTGTGCAGCAAAGTTTTTGGGTGAGAGGAGACCACACATCCAGACTGTTTGGGAGGGGGAATAAGTTTTCTTCTTGCTTTGTTTAGTACTGTACCTACAAGTTTCTGTCCTCCTGGATTGTGAGAGAGAAGACAAATGTGTTTTCACTGGCACGTGTGGGTGTGGCTGGTGAATCAGGTGCCTTTATATTATTTGTGGGTGCTTGGTGATCTCTTCCGTTGCATCACTTTTGTGATTCTCTTTGCCCCATTTTAAAAATAAAAATTCAAAATGCTTCTGAAATAGGCTATAGTTGTGCCACCTTCCTCAGTACAATTGCCTTTATTTAAAGGCCTCCCACCAGATTGTTTAAAGGTAAAGGTTTCCCTTGCTTGAAAGCTAGTTGTATCTGACTCTAGGGTTCAGTGCTCATCTCTGTTTCATGGCCAAAGAGCCAGCGCTGTCTGCTTCTGCAGACGTTTCCGTGGTCATGTGGCAGGCATGACTAGACACCAGAGCACATGGAACGCTGTTTTACCTTCCCACCAAAGTGGTCACTATTTATCTACTTGCAATTTCTTGCTTTCAAATCTTTCAGACCTCCACTTTCTCCTTTTTTTACCTGTTCCTACAGTGTTTCAGAATTACTAATGCATTATGTTTTCCCTCTACCATCTTCCACACGTTTCCCTCATCTCAGGTTTTTTGTGCGCCCCCTCCTTCCTATTTGTTAATATATTCAGCAATATACCAGGTCAGACCAGAAGTATATCTAGCCTATCTGAGAGTAAGCAAAACAGAACAGCAAAAAAGACAAAAAATATTGTGGCACCTTAGACTAACTCCTATATTTAAATGTCAGCTTTTGTGGACCAAGTCCACTTCAACAGACCTGGTCCATGAAAGCTTACATTTAAATACTGTACAGAAGTTAGTCTTTGGTGCCACAACATTTTTTGTCTCTCTTTTTTTTTTTTTTTTGCTGTTCTGTTTTGTTTACTCTCAGATATGCTACCACTTCAGACATTTCAACTAGCCTGTTTTGTAATTCTCTTCTTTTCCCATTGGCCACATCCACTGATTTGGCCATGCCTACCAATTTGGCCATGCCCACAAAATTTCCCTTATTTTCAAAACCAAAACTTGACAGGTATGTGCAATAATAAATTCAAAACAATATATTAATCAAAAACAAATTCATATTACTACACTCCCATAGTCTCCCTGTTCCAGTTGTTACAAACCACAGAAAGGGTAGAGAGGTTCAATCGCCCTCAGCGATACAGTCCTTGAGTTCCAGCAGAAGCGGAGTCGAAACTGGGGGTGAAAGTAACCCTGGCACACTCCTTTCCGCAACAGGTAACCCCAGATGGTGAACACAAGTCCAGCCATGGTCGCCCGAGTTCTAAGGATTGCATGTTGTCCCCTGAATTTCACCTTGAAGTGTTTTCCTTTCAAACAAAGTTGGCAGTCAGTGTAATTCCTCTTTTTGTACATGACAATGCAAGGCCAGCACTTTGGGAAGCAGAAGAAAAGGACAGATGCACTCAATACAGATCAATATCCAGCAAAACAATAAAATAGGGAGAACAGCCTGGGAGGAATGTGTGGCATTTTGTGTCATCAAGGAATTAGCTCCTTAAACAGAGGGAGTGCTACGTTACAAAGCCCTGCTCAGACTAAGTAGAAAGGTCAGAGAGAGAAACAGAAATGAATACTTGAGGGGAACATTAATTAATTATACCAATCAGGTCGAGTGAAAATTCTACTTCAATGCCAGTACAAAAATACTGAGTTGTGAACTATTCTGTCTTTTGATGCTAAAATGAACTGTATAAAGATGCTGAAGTTATGTGGTTTCCTGGACATAATCCAAAGTCTGTCTTCTTCAGAGGAAACAGTGATCATCAAAGGAGACTACCTTCCTTCCAAAGCACACCTGCCCACTTCTTTCCTTATAACCTGTCTGTGGATGACATTGATTGTTATTTTCCTCCTTACTCAAATCTCTCAGGCTTGGCCGTTGTGACATGTAGCAGATTCACATGCACTTGGATTGCAAGTGGAAGGGAATAATTGATCTGATTTTTAAAAACAAAAATTTGCTCAAAGCCTGCTGGCAGATTTATTTTTTATTTATTTTATTTTTATTTTTTTCAGCTTGTTCTCCACCCATTCAGGCAAGCCTGACTCAGGGTGGCTTACATAATTTAAAACCCCACATAATAAACAGTTAAAATCCCCACCCCCATTAAAATCCCACCCACCCCATGCAGGAGAGAGAAGGTGCCTCTTATGGAAAGAGCCAACAGGCAGGAGCCACATTGCCCTCAGGGCCCCACACCTACCCCGCCAGCCAGGTTTTAAGTCCTTTCCTGAATGGCAGCAGCTCCATCTGCAGCCGTAGCTCTACTGGCAGGAGGTTCCAAAGGCCCGGTGCGGACACAGAAAAGGCCCTTTTTCTTGTTCCAGAGAGATGAGCTCCCCTAGATGATAGAACAACTAGGAAGCCCCTCCGGTCCGCTCTGGTTAGACGGACAGATGTTCTTAGGGCGATGCGGTCTCTTAGGTATCCTTATGTATCCTTAGATTATCTGGACGCCAATACCTTCCCACTTCTCTGGAATGCTGCTTTTTTTTTTTTGCTTCTTTTTTTTATTAATAATCATAAAATACAAACAAACATAAAAAATATAAATACTTAAAAACTAACAATAAATAAAGAAAAAACACCAAGAAAAGAGAAAGGAATAACAACAATATATCAAAATCTTGTTCACTCTTTCATTCTTTCAACTTTTAATCCGTGCAAAACCCTATTCTGCAGCAATTTCAATTGGCACAGTATACTTAAATCTTCCAAAATTTAATCATGTCAGGGCCAGGCTTACTTCCTTCTTCACTTGTTAACGCGTGCTGTATGAAAGGTTTCCATATTTCCCAAAATTGTATTTTGATTTTAAAACCCTGTTTTAACCTAATTTGGCTAGTTAATTTTTCATTTAGTGCCAGTTGCCAAACCTCTTTATACCACCTATTCTTATTTAGATTTTCGTTACCCTTCCATTCTTGGGCTATCAGCTGTCTAGCAACCAGCAACAATGTCAAAATTAATTCTTTATTACCCTCACTTAATCTCATTTTTCCTATTTCTCCTAATATAGCTAGTTTGGGTTCTAAAATCATTGTTATGCCAAGAATCTCGTTTATCTCCTTCTCTACCACTTTCCAAAATTTATTTGTTTTCTTACAAAACCACCACAGATGCAAATATGTCCCCTTTTGTTCATTGCATCTCCAACACAAATCAGATTTATTAATATCCATTTGCTTGAGTCTGATTGGGGTAAGGTACCACCTCCAAAGTACCTTACAAACATGCTCCTTTTCCTTGATTGACATAGTTTTTGTTATTCTGTTTCCCCACTTTTTCCTCCACTCTTCTTCTTCAATTTTAATATTTAAATCTTCCTCCCAAATTCGTTTAAGTGTATAGTGTGATCCTTCCCTTGGGATAAGCATTTGGTACAATTTACCTACTAACCCCTGTAATCTTGTCTTCCCTTTCCTTATTTCCAAGACCAATTCTTCAAAGGGCGTCTTTGCCCTAGGTACTCCTATAATCCCCCTTATCGATTTGTTCCATTTCTCCATCCCCAATTCTTGTAGCCAATTTAATTTTAATTTATTATATACCTTCTTCCTTTTCTGATATGTATTACAATTTTTAATCCACTCTGTTATTAACAACACTTTTTCTTGCAATAGAATAGGTCTTATTTTTTGCGAGGATAATAATGGGCAACTCTGGAAATCTAAAATTTCTAAAATTGGGGAAATATCTGGTGCCAATTTCCTCTTAACCCCTTTCCATACGTTATAAGTATTCTTTATAGAAAAGCAGTTAATCTCTGTTTTATTATTTACTTGGGCAAGAAATATTTCACCTTTTAATTTTTTAAATTCTTCTTGATCCCCTTCACCTATTACCTCATTTTGCTGAATTAATAATTTAATTAATTTCTTTATATGAAAGGCTTGAAAATACGCTTTAATGTTTGGAATGTTTAACCCTCCCTGTTTATTCTTCATGTACCATAATCCTTTACTAATTCTTGCTCTTTTATTATTGTTGCAAATTCCGTTTATCAATTTTTGCTATTTATTTAGTTCTGACTCTTTGATTTTAATCGGTAAATTTTCAAACAGAAAATTCAATTTGGGTATAACTTTCATTTTGCAAATATTAATCCTTCCAAACCATGAAGTCTTTGCTCGTTTTATCTGTTCTAGTAATGGTTTCAATTTATTTCTTAATTTATTGAAGTTAATATTATATAGGTCTTTTGGTTCCTTCGTCACGAATATTCCCAAATATTTCAATTCATCTTTTATTGTAATATTAAATCTATCTCCAATTTTTTCCTTTTCCGCCTGGGTTAAATTGCATGTGATAGCCTCAGTTTTCGTCCAATTAATTTTTAATCCTGTTACTTCTTCAAAGGCTCTTAAATGTTCTTGTATTTTGTTTAAATTATTTAAAGGATCTTTTACAACTAATAGAGTATCATCCGCAAATAGACTTATTTTTTTATTTTCTATTCCTACTAATTTCTCATTTTGCCTTATATCATTTGCTAGTAATTCCATTGCCAGTATAAATAGACATGGGGACAATGGACATCCTTGTCTTGTCCCCGCGTTTATATCAATTTCTTTCCCCAGACAATTATTCATTTTAATTTTAGATTTACTTTCTTTGTACAATTGTCCTATCACATGATTAAATTTAGGGCCGAATTGTAATTTCTCACATATTCCTTTTATTGTTTTCCATTGAATTGAATCAAATGCTTTATATATGTCTAATGCCACTATACATACTTTTTGTTTATTATTTTTTAATTTATCAATAATATTAATTAACCGATTTATTAATTTATCCATTTGTCTTCCTTTAACAAATCCTACTTGGTCTTCTCCAATATAAGTGTCTATGAATTTATTAAGCCGATTATTAATTATTGAAGTAAAAATTTTTGCATCCTGATTTAATAATGATATTGGTCTATATGTTTCTATATTCTCTTTATCCTTTCCAGGTTTAGGAATTAGAGCCATTATCGAATTACTCCAGGACTTGGGGATCTCCTCCCCTTCCAATATATAATTATTATTATTTTTTAACTTGGGAATTAATACCTCTCGGCATTCCTTATAAAATTCCGAAGGGATACCATCCTCTCCTGGTGTTTTATCCTTTTTTAAGTTGTTAATTACCTCTTCAATCTCCTTGTCTTTAATATCTTGTTCCATTATATTTACATGTTCTTCCTTTAATTGGTATGTCAAGTTCCTATCCAAATATGCTTGAAGTACATTATCATCAATTCTGTGTTCTGTATATAATTTTGTATAGAATTCTTCTGCTACTGATAATTTATTTTCCAGTTTATACTGCCTTATACCTTCTTTATTAATTAGAGCCTCTTTATATCCCTTACTTTTTTTTGTCTTACTTTTTTTGCTAAATTTTTCATATCTTTATTATTGAATTCAAAATCATTTCTTTTTAAATATGCCAAATCTACCCTAACCTTTTCAACTTCTACTGCAATTGTTTCCTTTTTTAATGCCTGTAATTTATTCCAAATTGAGTTACTTCCTGTAGCTGCGTGCTTCCTTTCTAGTTCTTTTATATCTTTATCTCTTTTAATTACTTGACTTTTCTTTTTTTTTTTCAAATATTGCCTTCTCTTGTATATAATCACCTCTAATAACCGCTTTCATTGCGTCCCAAAGAATATGTAATTTCACCTCACCCGTGTCATTATCTTCCCAGTTCTTTATCCATTTATTTATTAATCTTTTTTTATCTCTTCATTTTTTAATAGTTTAGTATCCATCCTCCATACCTTATTTCGATAGGTGCTACTGTTCAGCCGCATCTCTATCGAAATAAATGTATGATCTGAGATATTAAAATTGCCATAATTAAAGTTTTCTAAATTCTTAAGCATATTTTCTGACACAAAGAAATAATCCAAACGAGAGTAAGATCTATGTTTTAAGGAGCAAAAGGTAAATATATTTTTTTTACCTGTCAACATTCTCATCGCATCCCGTAATCCTAGTTTCCCTATCCATTTGTCAATCAATTTATCTTGAGTCTTTCTAAGATTATTTGTTGTATCTAATCCTGACCTGATTAAGTTAAAATCTCCCCCTATAATTAAATTTACTGATCTTTCTTTTTTTTATAATGGGTAGAATTTTATCTAGAAAGATCCCTTGATTCTTGTTTGGTGAGTATACGTTGACAAATGTATAATCTTCCTCCTCTATTTTACCTTTTATTAGCTGAAACCTTCCCTCCTTATCTTTAATGTTCTTGCTCAACGAAAAATCTAGTTTATTCGATATTAATACAGCAACCCCTCTTGAATTACTTGAACCTAGGCTTTTCTCATATATTTCCATCCCTTTTACATAAATATTATTCTTATTTTCATTTTTCTGATGTGTCTCCTGGAGAAAAATGATATCCGCTTTTTCCCTTCTCAGAACTCCTTCCACACGTTTCCTCTTAATTTGGTTCCCTAGGCCCCTGACATTCCATGAGATAATTTTTAACTTTTTAAGTATACATATTTAGTGCTTTCTCTACTGTTACTGCAGAATTCCCCATAATATGTGAACCAATACCTCAACCCACAACAAGTTATACTCTCCCTCCTCCAGCGCATCTTAAATTAAATAATATACAATTATCTTAAGGAGAAAAAAATATACAAAAATAACAAAGCTTAAACAAGCCAATAATCAAACAAATAAGAAAGAGGGGAAAAAGCAAAAGAAAAAAAGCTCTACCCTCCCCACTTTCTACTAAAAGTAACCTTTGAAAACCAAAGAGGGGAGGGGGGGTTTGCAGGTGGCGAGTGGACCTTAATACTTAACATCCGTTTCTTGTTCATTGTTTATTTCTTATTACAAATGATTATCTTAATTTGTCATAATTTATTCCACGCAGTAGATTCTCTGTTTTTATCCTTTAATGACCTAGTCTTTCCCTCCTTCTGCTCCTTCAACTTCCTCCTCTTCCCGTTCTAACATGGGCGCTACTCCCACATTTATTAAGGCATCTTTAAGTTGCTTCCATTCTGTAGACCCTTTTTCTAAAATCTTAGCTTCCATCAAAATTTCTAAGCCTTCAGATTCTTCCCTAATCCAATAATTCTTCCCCTTCACTGTAAAAATTAATTGTTTATGTGGTCTCCATTTATATTGTATGTTTTTCTCACGCAATTTTTTTGTGATTGGCTTAATTTGTAGTCTCCGAATGCGTTCTTCTAACGAAATATCTTTATATATTTCTAGCTGTGCCCCCTCCATTTTTAAAGTATCATCCCCGGAGGAGTTAACATATTTCATTATCCTTAACTTTTGTCCTAGATTGCCAAATCTTAAAAAAACATTTCTAGGTCTTTCTTGGTTCCTTTTTTGTCCTAGTCTATACACACTGTCTATATCCTCCAATTCCATTTCCTCCCCCATTCCCATTGCGTTAATCCATTCTACCAATCTTTGTCTCAAGTTATCCGGGTTCCGTTCTGGTATATTCCTAATAACCACGTTGCACCTTCTCCCCTGATCTTCCATTCTTTCCAACCTTTTATCATATTTTTTCTGTTTCTCCTCTTTTAACTGTACCTGCTCCTTGACCTCTCTTAACTCATGTTTCATTTCCCAAACTTCTTTCCCAATAGCATTCACCCCCTCCTTTAGTTCATCTATTTCCTTCAATAAATTGGTACACTCTTTCTTGGTGTTATTGAATGCTTGTGTGATACTTTCTTTTATTTCTTTTTGAAATTTCTGATTGTCTTTTGCTCGCTGATCTTCTAATGTTTGTAGTTTAGCTTGAAGTTCTTCCTCTAATTTATCAAACCTAAGCTCCAGGTCTCCTCTTAAATCATTTAAATCTGGACTTGGGCCTCTATCACCAACCTGCTCCTCTTCTACCTCTTTAACCCTTCCCTTGTCAAACCCTTTTTTTTTTTGGTAGCCATCTGTCTTCTTGACTCCTCTCCTATCAGAATCTCTTGACCCCCCCCACTCCTATTTGTTTTTCTTTCTCTTCCTGTTCTAAGACTTCTTGCTGTTTAATCTTTAACCTCCTTTCAGCTACTTTCTTCCTCAGCTCTTCTAGTTCTTGGATCTCGTTAAGTTCTTCCTGCAACGATTTTTTTCTCCTACCCTCCTGTTCTCTTCTCTCCAATCTATCTGCTCTCACCCACTTTAAATCCTGTTCGAAATTATCAATTTTTTTGCTCATTAAACTGCTGCCTTTTAACCACAGGATCCTAAACTAACAGTTCAATAGTGTATTAATATACTTATAATATAATAAATATAAAAAATGTAGAATATATCTGATTATAAACCAATAGGGAATAATAAATTCAAAATTTAAATGGAGAACAATCAAATACAGCTTTAAGAGAGCCATTCAATTTTCCCTTTCTTGAATCCCCTCTTTCAAAAGAAAGAAAAGAAAAAAGAAAAAAAAACCAGGTGTTCCAAAACCAAGATAAGGGGAAATATGCAAATTAAATTCCCAGCTGGAGAGTCTCTGAGTCCTTGGAGCCTTGCAACCCTATGCTCCTTTTAGCAATGCTGTATCCCTCTGTAGTCCTCTATCCTTCTGCTTTCTACTTCTGCTTGCAAAGTGCACAATCCTGTAACAGTCCGAATTTTAACTGGACACACAATGAAAGACCTTTTTATTAGCTATTTAGTGTCCATAAACCACTGGTAATCCAATAGTCCAATACACCAATATTCACTGTTTCTTTACTGCCTCCTTATAGCCACAGTCCCATCCTTGTAATCCAGCAAAAAGAGAGTCTTTTACTGTAATATTTTAATTCTGTTAATTCTGTTAGCCTCAGTCTCAGTCTCTTTTGGAGCTCCGGGATCCCTCACCTTGCTCCCACTCGGTGTCTGTGCCCCGCTTTTATCTACTGTACTTTCCGTTCCTCTCAGTTTCTAACATTCCTTTCATTCCTCTTTAGACCCCAGGTTTCGCTGTATGTTTAATTGTTTATATTCCCCGAAGATGGAGGTCTTCCAACCTTTCGGTCTCAAGGTGTTTCGTAATTTGCTGGCACATTTCAAACAGCCTGATCAAACAGCCTGGGCATGGAATCGTTTCAACATCAGTTTCTTAGTTCCGCAATTAAATAACAAAGACTGAGTGATTAGCAAGTCTTCTTAGTTCCGCACTCACACCCCGCTCCCCTGCAGAGACAGCCCCAAGTTACCTCAGGCTGTCCTTGAGCATGAGAATCTGCGAAGTTGAGTGTTTGTTAAAGTCCTCTTGTTAGATCCCACTGTCCGACTTTTAATCTCCAAAGTTTCAGTATTCCAAAACTTAATACTTAAAGAGAAAGTTCTTAATTCTCCTTTCTTCCTTTCTTTTTTCAAATAGTTTTGTATCCCAAAAACTGCAGAGACCAGTAAACTCAGTCAGTCAGTCTTTTCATTCTCGAAACCTTCCGAGCCTGAGAGGAAACACGCCCCAAACTCTTGCGGAGAAAGTATAGCAACTTGTCCACGGCCAAAAGATCTCTGATTTCTCGGCAACCTCTCTATATTTTACCTTCCAAATTAACCTGGCCGAAGATATTGATCTCACACTCCGTTTAATATACTTTTGAGCCCAAAACGCAACTCCAAAATACCTCCTTTCCCGCTTTTAAGCGGCTCTCCCTTCAGAACAAACGGAAAACGATACCGGTCAGTCCGCCATGATGCTCCGCAAATCTGGAATGCTGCTTTCACCTGCCATTGTATATTAGAATGGCAGTTTCTTTTGACACTGGATTATAATCTCTCTCCCAAAAGTGGAGATCTGTCAATGCAGTAGAATTGGTTTCACCACCACCACCACTCTTTCACTAATCTTTTTGACACATCAGGAAGGAAAATTATTCTATTGATTCTGCTTCCTAAATACACTAAATTGTTAGGCCTATTGAGTTCAATGAAGCTTACTTCTGAGTAAGTCTGTATAGGGCTCAACAACATAAGACACTCCTTAAGAATAACTTATCAATCACACAAAATAATGATCCTTTCATGGCACATTTTATGTGCATTATCCAATACTTTTCCTAGATAGGCATAGTTTAGGGAGCCATTCATTTGATAGATTTATGGAGCATTCTCCCCTTTCACATGTAAGGAGAAACCTAGACCTGCTTTTCACCTTTCTGTGCATTATGTTAAACTGTTGTAATTCCCCTTCATGGAAGAAGAAGAATTTCCCATGCTCTGCTACAAATGGCTCAGTACAAAAAGGAAAACTTAGCAACTGATATCACGGCACAAGGCTACTCCATTATCCTTAGTGCACAGCACCTCACACTAGCACATGTACAAGCAATTTTCATTGATTTGTCACTGAATACTCCCTGGAGCTCAATAAAGACACAGATATTGTAACTGTATGTTTTAGACTTGCCCTTGGTTGAACAGCTGCTGACACTTTCTCTATTGAAGCTTTCTAAAAGACTGTTAGAAGAAAGCACATTCACTTATGTATTCAGAGGCCCAAATTCATCTGAAGGAAATACCTGAAATGATGTTTCTGAAATTAAGAAAATATATATGATACATAAATATCACAAATTTCCACTGCGCTCCCCCATATTGGTAATGTATAATGACATGAATCAATCCATGTGGCCAAAACAGGGATTATATATTTAAAGTAGATCCCTTAGAAATCACTTTACTTAGCTAATTTACTTGTACTTCTCTGATTCTGCATTTTTCTAAATAAAGGAAATGTAAGACATGCAGTCTTAAGCAAACATCTCAATTTTATTCCAATACATTCTGAAATTCTGATCTCTTTCTCCCGGAACGTCAGATACCAAGTGAAAAATCTGAGTCAATAGGAAAGGGCTGTTGAGATCCTTTAACCCACTGAGATACGTTGTAATATTTTTTACTCTCCCTAGCTCTAGTTTTTCTGCTACCTGCCACTTCAGGGTTGACTCAGCCTTTCATCCTTCTGAGGCTAGTAAAATGAGTATCCATCGTGTTGGGGACAAAAATGAAATTACCTTGTGAACCACCCAGAGAGTGCACTAAGCGCTATGGGGCTGTATATACACTAATACCTCATACAACGTCCAAACTTGGTTCCACAAGTTAGGACGTTGTATGAATTCCGACTTTGTATGAGGCATGCAAAATCCTATCCGCGATGCCTCATACAACGTCCAAATTATTGCCACTGATGCTTTGTATAACATCGTTCCCCTGGTGAGAGCGGGGAGACGGGGGCTAAAGGCTGGCCCCAGCTGTGAGGCAGCCAGAGAAGCGACCGTGGGGGGAATCCCCCAAAATATCCAAGCAGCCCCGAGCACCCTCGCCCGAGGACAGGAGGAATGGGGTGAGGAGGAGGAATGGCGCTTCCGGGGCAGCGGTGAATTCCCCTTCAATTCCCCTTTGAATTCACTAAGAGCCAGCATTAATGCCAACCAGCAAGCAAAGGGAACCAGGCCAGTTCCAAGCACTTGTTAATCATTGCAAAAGTGGAGGCAGAGAGCAAGAAAAAGAGGGGTACTTTTCAGCGAAACAGAGCAACCCAAGGCCCACATGTGGTTGGCTAGATCACAACTCCAGGGGTTGTAGGAGTAATTTCCACATGGATGGAAGGCATGATCTAAACAAGCCCCACTATTCCAAATCATTCCAAATCGAACAAAGCTAGATTATTCAGGTTAGTAATGAAGATGCACTCTTGTCAGGAGCATGCTCTGTATCTACTAGTAATTTAAGAGTCTCCCCCACCCCAATGCTTCAGAGTCCTTGTAACCACCTCTTCCTTCCTGTTGTTCTTTATTAGCCCTGCTTTCTCTCCATTTTCTACCCTCTGAAGAAGATAGATGTGTGAAGATATAGCTCCACACAGTGGCTGGAAATCATAGAATGATTTCGAAGAGGTCTATGAGACCAATGTAGGAATCCAAATCAAAGCAGATCTGATGGATGTTTGTCCAATTTTCTCTTGAATGCTTCTAGCTTTGGAGCACTCACCTCTTCCAAGGTATTTGGGTGCATTGTTATATTGCACTAACAGTAAATAAGTTTTTTCTGATATTCAGCCCATATCTGGCTCATTGTAATTTGAGTCTGTTGTTACACGTCCTACACTCTGGGATGATAGAGAACAGATACTGCCATTCCTCTTGATGATCATCTTCCAAGTACTGTACAGTGGTACCTCAGATAAAGTCCAATTTGGATAAAGTCCGATTCAGATAAAGTCACGGTTTTCCTGCATACGTGATGCATTGCATAAAGTCCAAAACCGCTAAAAATGGATGTTATCCGAGGTATTTGGTATAGGAACCTCAGATAACGTCCATTTTTGACATTATCCGATGCATCACCCATTTGATTCGGATAAAGTCCAAAATCGGATTAAGTCCAAACTTGTGGAACGGAGTTTGGAAGTTATCTGAGGTTCTACTGTATTTGAAAATTGCTTTCAAATCCTTAAGTGCTTCATGTAGTAAATTGCAACTAGAATAGGCCCATTGAATCCCTGGGAATTTAATGAGTTAGCTCCTCTGTAATTTTCATTGACTCAATAGGCGTACTCTAATTGTTACTTACTATTCTAAGTAACAGGAATTTCAGTCATTAAATGTAAATGAACAAAGCCATGAGCTTGAGTTGAAGGACTTTTTTCTCCTCACTTTAAGCAAAGAGTATTCAGACAAAACACTTTTCCTTTGTTGAGGGAACGAGTGCAAATCTCTACACATTTTCTCTGTACTGGAAAGAGAACAACCAAATTCCAAATCTTTCCAATAGTCTTCCATTGGCCTTTTTTTTTTGTTTGCTTTTTGCTTTTCATTATTGTTGTTTTGTTTGGGATAGGGGAGTCATTTCATAGTAATTCCCATCTGAAGAGGTAGAATCCACACATCGGCTTCATTGATGGTGGCAACAAATTAGCACAACACAGAAAAGGCTGTATCAACACATGTGAAATAATTTTTGCTGTTAAAAACCTAAGCTAATGCTTACTACAATAGTAACAAGCCATCTGTTGAGTGCAAACCTCTAGGGGGGGGGCAAGAATGGCTAATGAATAACATGTGTTGGATTCAACATGTGTTGAGTTATATGGTGCTTCCTTGAATGAACCATGAACATTCCCTACATCATTTTACTAGTGCTGGCATTCTGGGTTTCAGGATTTATAGATAAACTGTCTCCCATCTTCTTGTGCTGAAATGTCTTCAAGAAAACAATGTGTGTATGAGACACACCATACTAATGTTTACACTCGCATAGTTCCAAAACCTACTTATGCATGCCTCCATGTTGTGATGTTGTAGATTCAATACAAATGAAAAACAAGGTTGTACATACCTCAAGAGGAATCACCACTGACTGGGCACTCAGCATTTGATTCGTTGCTAAATGTTTTGCCTCAAGCAAATTGCTTAGATTCCAATTCAAGTTACCTCTCTGGACAAGATAGAAAACCCCTACAATTTTATTAATAATAGACAACATAATTTTATGCCAGGACTTTGTGTATTTGTCTCTAAACTCTTGAGTATAGACTAGAACAGTGAAGAAACAATTTTGCCTGGAGCTCCTCTAGCTGGAAATCTTTTTCTCTGAGCTTAAGAATATCCTATCATAGTAGAGCAGTGATTTTCACACAAAAGGTTTGTCAGAGCACAAGAACTGCTATCCTGCTGAGGCAAAATTACATTCCCCTGGAAATATATAGAGCACAGATATTAAAACAGCTCACCTGGAAAGCACTATGTCCAGAAGCAGTCTGGAGTCAGGAATTCTGTGTAATGAGATAATATTTCTATCCTTCCCTAATAAGGTGAGTTCACATGGGCAGTTTTCAGTGGTGACCTGGGGGCTGAATAAATGTCTTTCAGAGATTGCTTTGCCCTGGACACACTGTGATAGTGTTGCAACTTCACAGTCACATTTCACAATGACAGTTGCTCAACCTACACACAAAATTATTGAATTAGTAGGCAATAGAACTGAAAATGAATACCATCACTTCACAGCATAACCAGGTCAAAGAAAGCTTAAATTGTCCTTTCTGACACCAGTTCTAATTCCCAAAAATCAACTAGGTAATTCTGCCTCAAATATGACCAGCCCTATTGTTATGCCAAGAGAGGTGACAGCCTAAATAGCAGATACTGTACTGGGAGTGTAGGCTGTCAGGTTCAAATGATTTCTGTCACAGTCAGATGACCCTGATATGATAAACATTATGTCCAAGTAGTTTAGACACCGCAAATGCTTAAACTATATCTTAGGGCATGGTTGGCAAACCTATGGCATGTGTACCAGAGGTGGCACACAAGGCCAATTCTGTGGGTACATGTGCCATCATGGGCAAGCCCCATCCCACCCACCATGCCCAATCCTGCCCCGCTGGCACCAATGGCAGTGCCACTTCCCCACCCATCCCTCTCCTTTCGCAAAAGGGGAGGCTGAAATCCCGCCCAGGAGGAGGCATTGTGGTGGGGAAGAGGTAATGTGACCAGACACACAAACACACACACCTCTCCTAGGAGGTGGAGGAGGCAGCAGTGGCATGCGGGCAGGCCTCTGGCAACATCACATGCATATGTGTGTGCGTGCATGCGTGTGCAGTGCATGCATGTGATGTCGCCGGTATGCCTCGAGGCTCAAACAGCACACACACATGCACATATCCCCATGTGACATTACCAGAGGCACGCCAGTGACATCACGTGGTTGCGTGTGCACACGTGGTGCCTACCTGCGCACCACTGCCACCTTGGGCACTCAGTCTCTAAAGGTTCACCATCACTGTCTTAAGGAATCTCCGATTCTAGATTCTTGCCAAAAATCCCAAACCCTCAATTAAAATTATGTCCCAGCATACTTGCATGGCTTCTTATACTGTATATTGTTTTGAGAGGCAATAATGTTCACAACCGGAGTTCCTTTTTCCATTTATTTAACTGCATGATAAAAGCAGGCATATATATATGGATATATCAGTACAAGAAAGCCAAAGCATATATCTTAAATGAAAATTAAAACATTATCAGAAAGTATTTATAGCTTAAATCAGCATTTAACAAGCAATCAAGTGTAACTAAAAGTAGTTTAGTTACAAAATACCTAATTAACTATGTGAAAACATGATAACTGGGCAACTAGTATACTCAAATGATTGAAAGCATGGTGAGGTGGAGCTTTTATAGTCTATCAAATGTTTTGGACTACCATCCCTCAATTTATTGGCATGTCCAATAAAGGGGGTTTATGAGAGGATGGTGGAGGACAGAGATGCCTGGAAGGCAATGGTCCATGGGGTCGCAAAGGGTCAGAAACGACTGTGTGACTGAACAACAACAAAAGGTCAAAATATCCTGAAGGCCAAGAATTTTGAAGCCTTTATTCCTGATAGGAGATCTTCTTTGCATCTTTACCATAGTTAGGTTTAGGATTGCTATACTTTCCCCATTCCCAATGTATTTATTTTCTCCAATAAATAGTATGCCTTTTTTTCCCTACGATAAGTAGTGTACATGCTGGTCACATCCTTCACATGGTGAACGGTCAGATCCCTAAGGTGTCAATGAGGTAGACAACACACACACCCACCCAGTGCCAACTCGGAATAGCATGGTGTAGAACACTTATGCACAATCTGAAGGGACTGCATATTGTCCAAGATTGAAAATGATGGAAACCCATTGTTGCCCAATATGCCATGTAGCATGGAAGGATCTGTGTGTATGTCCATATAAAAATTTATTTTTTGCGCGCCGGCTGGCCCATCAAAAGGAAGGGCATCAGTGGTGGTGGGGGTTTTTTTTCCCCCGTGGGCCATGCTGGCTGGCCCGTGGGGAAGAAGGGCAGCGGTGGCGGGCGTTTTTTTTTTACTTTTATTTTTCACGTGCCGGCTGCCTCAGCATTCTGCACGCTAATGGCACGCAGAACACTGGGGCTTGTAGTTTTGCCTGCGCATGTTTGCTTACTGCAGCGTTTTTTTTCTGCAGCGTTTTTTTATTGGCCGCAGCACATTTCCGAACGTTCCTTTTGCGACATGGCGCAAGGAACGTTGGGAATTGAAGTTCCCTTTTTTTGTTTGCATCCAGGGGGCTTCTGCCCCCCAGCCGAAAATTTCAACCCGGCAGTTACCTGCGAACCGGGTTCAGGCGAGTGACCGGAGGCCCATTACAGGCTAGTGGGGCCTGGTGCAACATCCTTTGTCACACTCCAATGGTTAACGCACCATTTTATAGGTATAGATTGTCCACGACACTATCATTTGTGGATTCCAAAATTTCTGAAGTATTTTTCTTCCAGCACTGATGTAAGATTAAACTCATGAGTGAGATAGAGGATAAGCACGAATCAGACAAAGAACTTGTTTAAAATTCCATCAGACTGTCATCAAATACCTTTTACTACAAAAAAAAAACCTCCACAAACTGTCACAGGATTTTACATTCTTGTGCTTTGGCAAGATTATGTCCAGAGGATTATCTTGCTCTATAAGGAAGGAGGGAAAATATTTAGCTATCTCCTAACAAAACTGAAGGTCTGTTCATCACCTTCTATAGTATCCATAGAAACCATTTTAGTTTATTTTATGTTATTCTTCCTCTATTGGGCTTTGTTTTCTGTGTTCTGACACAAGGCAACATGCCCCGCCTGCCCAGGACAACAAAAAACAGTAGAAGCAGCTGGATAAAGCAGCAGTAAACTCTGAAAGCAAAATAGGAAACAGAGAAATTAGCAATTAACAAGAGCTGGAAAATGCTGGGTTTTTTCCCTCTTTTAATGATCCTCTTGCTATTGGCAGAGATGAGGACATTCACCTGATGGTGCATCATGTGACCTTGGATCATTTGATAGCTTTTGACTGAGGGGGAGCAGAACTATTGTTATATATGTGCACATGCTGTATCATCTCCCAAACTGTATCACTTGCTTCATAATTAAGAATTTTCTATATTTGGTTCCTTAAGAAAGAAAGCATCCCTGTAAAGTAGCGACAGCAGGGAATCAATCAGATATGCCTCCTGAGTATCCAAGAAAGAGATGTGCATAAAGCTGAGGGATGATCTATTATTTGTTAGATTGATTACCGGAATGCTAAATTAGTTCCCCTCCACTGAATCCAGCATTGCAGAGGAACTTCAGCCAGAAAACCAGAATCATGTTGTGCTATTTTACGTCATAATTGACACGTGAAGCAAAAAGTGAAAAGAATATAAAAGCTACAGTTCCTGCTGGGGCAGCTGATGGATAAAAGTGGGGCATCTCCTCATGTAAATTACAAGCTATCTATGGCTCCTTTTCCCCAGGTTTTCATTCCCACTGTTCTTTTCCTGTCTGTCTGCCCAGGTTATCCTGCTATGGTAATAGAGTAGATCATCCTGCCAGCAACTCAATGCTGAGTGTCAGGTGGTGGTTAACTAACCTGACAACCCTGCAGACTAATTGCCTTGGGTGCCGAAGACCACAGAGAAGGGTGATGGTTCCCAAGTAGATTAAATCCCATTTTAATTTATCTAGATAGAAGGCAGCAGCTTCATCAATACTGGGCTGGGACTGATGAAGACTTTGCATGCCAAAAGGGCTTAGGACCAGAACTCGCAGAACTGGATCAGTGGTACAGGGGTCATGTTGCGATGCGGAAGGCAGATAAAAGGCCACTGCATTGTATTCTTCATGACCAGTCTAATCTTCATGGCCATGATGATCACCTTTATTTGGGTTTGGATATGGCAGAAGAAGAAGTTATTTTCCTGAAGTACTCAGCAATTTAGAATTTACCTTTGCTCCATATTTATCCATTTCACACCCTATTCGTAGGTCTGCAAATCACCGCCATCCATGTTCCTGCCCTGACATGAACTGTTGGGACTTTCAGAACTCTTAAAGTACATACATAGCAAGAAGTCCAAAATGGGATATACTGATATTGCTTACAAGAGACATCGTGTTGCTGGACAACACACAAATTAAGCATTCAGAGTATGACATAATAACATAATGTATAAGACTCCTTATCTGTTCAGCCTGTGAAATTCACCAGAGTTAACAATCCCTGTGTCGGGCTTTGTACACAATGTGATCCAGATGATCTATTATGCACAAGTAATCCTATTCTGGATAGCCTTCATTTGTTTTTGGTTTTTGTTTGTTTGTTTGGTTTTGGTTTTTGCTCCAGAAGCAAACAAAGTGTCTAGCAAAATTATTGTTTTTTCTACCTTGTATTGAATATACAACCAAGATTGTATGTAATGTTTTCTCTGAAAAATATGCACGGTAAGCAGTCAAATCTTAAAAATGAAATGAAGCAGCTGCAATAAATGACATCTCAAGGACTTAATAAATGTATAGAATATAACATCAAGAAAAATATAGCTTCAAAATTGTAACTATGTTAAAGTCTACAACATAAGCAACTTACATAGTCACGTTCGGTTTACGCATCAAGCTTATCTAAACAGAGTTTCCACTCTTAACTTAAGCCTGTTACACTAGCCCTTTCATAGGAACAAGATATTTATATTTTGAGATACTGTTTACAGTTTCCCTGTTATTGGCAGTCTGTATTTAAAGTGGGATTAATACAAAATCTAATAGGTTTTGCCAATCTAGAGAGAATTGCTGATATGACAGTTAAGTAGACCCAAAAAAGATGACCCTTTGACTGTCTTGTGAAAAGATTACTTTCTACTATGGGCTTTGCTAAAATTGCAAGCTTCATTTACTTTACCTGCATTTTGGCAAACCTAGCAACACTCACTTACATTTGATACACTTTCGTGTTTTAAGGGGGAATTCTGAGTTTGTATCTTGGGTTAACTGATTGCTCTGCTGTGACCCCTAATGGACATTCAGTAACTTATTCCTTAAAAAATTGCGCCTCCTAGTCACAACTCCCATTTTGAAGGCTGTATCTCTTACATATCTCCTTTGATCATTTTAACAGCTGACCATTCACAGTAAATTAAAAAGAAGAATGACGCACAGGAGAAGAACATTGGCTAAAGAAGCTGGAAGACGGATTAGTTGCAACAGAACATGGTTGTTAAGAGCCCATGCTCTGTAGGAGAAGAATGAGAGTAAGAATTGCACACACCAACCAGACAACTAAATTTGGCACACAATCTATATAGCAATTCTCGGCTAATTAAAAAACTTTTTTTAACACAGCTGTTGGAACTTGGAATATACAGTTTACTTACACAACATAGTAGGTGAATAAAATGGTGGACTGTTGCTGAACTGTTGCCAAGATTCACATGCAAATAATGTTGGGGGGACAGGGAAATGTACTTCAGGCTTCTTGATGCCACTGCCACATGTATCCTTAAAGCAAGAGCAAGTTTCTTATATTCAGAGAAATATTTTGTTTGTGTCTCCACATCCCAGCCATCCATGCCATATCTATGATAATCTACAATTATGCATTAATTTACACATAACAGAACTGACACCTGCTCCCCACGCTACCATCTCCTTATCTGTCTTAGTGCTGTCCGTGATTTTATATAAACACCCTATATAAAATGAAATACGATTTTTCTGTCAACTTTCTTCCCTATTCAGGTTTCACGTCCTTGCTCAGTAATTGATAATGCCATAATATGGATGATGTTGGCTTTAGTCTTGAAGTAATACTTCCTTACACATCATGATCTTTTCTAATTATTTCATTGCTGCCCTTCTGAGTCTGTCTTCTGATTTCTTGATTGCACCTCCATTTGCACAGATGATTGAAGAAGGTGTTATAAAAGGAATAATTATATCTTTGTAAAGGATAAGCCACATAACTTAGTTCTGCGACATGAAAGGTAGGAATAAAAATGGGTGTTCATGGGTGGGCTGTAGCCACCCTAGAGGCCCAAATGTGTTCCTCTGCACCCCATAATTGTTAAAATGTTTGCTCAAAATGTCTCCTTATGCTCCATAGGAGTGATGGGGAGTAATATCCCTGTGTTTTGTCTCCCCAGCGGCTTTTGAAGAGGCGAAAGAGCTTTCTTCAAAATAGGAAGTCATTTAGCAAAGCTGAGGAGTGGGGGGGAAATAGCAAAATTGGACTAGGGCCAGGTATATGTATAAACGATCTTCCCCACCAACACCGCCAAATCTTGTGTATAACAATCTTGAAAGCCAACAACTGGCCGCTGCTTTTCCAAACACCTGCCCAATGGTACTTAATGACAGTGATATAGAAATATTACAGAAAGCAGGGGTCAATTGCCTCACTTTCATTCTGAAACAATTTGCAAATATTATACCTTGCATTTCACTTGCACTTGAGGCTTTCAAATCTTCAATAAATAAGAAACAGCATTGAAAAGAAATTCCTCTGCCCCCTTCCCCCTGCCCTTATAAAAGACTATAATTTCAGCATAAGGAAAAGAATTGTGTGGCCATTTGGAAGCAGGCCATTTTGTAAAGCTGTTAGCTTCAGTGCAGCCCATCAAATTACATGTTGTCCTCCAAAGAGTGTTTAACATTGAGCCAGACTCATATTATCTTCTGCTTTCAAAGGCAGATGTTGAACAGAAATCATCTGTCAAACATTCAGTGACTCAGTACAAGCTATCAGAAGTCAATGCTTTCTTAAAATGCCATTGGGATGTGTTCCTTTTATTTTTTAAAAAATAAACAAGCAGTGTGCTGAATATGAATGGATATATACAGATGTGTGTGCTCTATCTATCTATCTATCTATCTATCTGTCTGTCTGTCTGTCTGTCTGTCTATCTATCTATCTCATACAGACACATATACATTTTATAAACATGTAAAGATACCGAATCTGTGTGCATTACCCTCTTGCAGCCAACTATGGTGTTTGTCAAACAAAAATGTATTTCAGTGTGGCATGGGAAACTGGGACATCACTATGAGGAATGATTTGCTCTTTAGATAACAAAGCCCTTGAAGATCAGAAGCACAGTATCTGATATTCTTCAGCTTGGTTGATGTTTCTATATAATTGCATTAGCCATGGTCCTGTGGGATGTTTATGTTTATGTTTATGTTTAATTGGATTTATACCCCGCTCCACTCAGCCCAAAAGGCCAACTCAGAGCGGCTTACAACACAATAATATAAGTACAATTACAACAGAAAATTAATATACATACAATTAACATACAATTATAACAATATAATAATACAAAAATACAATATAATCATAACACATCAAAATATAGACATAATATAACAGCATGAAAATACAATAGGAAAACAATAGTAATACAATACAATAAATTACACAATGAATTATACAATAGACATTTAATTACACAGTCCCTCGGCTACTAATCCCATGGCCCGCACATTATTGAACGGAGCCAAAGAAGAAGACAACCCGGCCCCAACACAGCCGAGGCCAGGAAATGGACCGGCAACTCTGGCTTTGAATGTCCCGCCGCAACAACGCCAGTCAGCTGTGCTCCCACCTCCCCCACCGGCGGGGCGGGGGAGGGAGCCGTGGTGGACCGGCAGGTGCCGCTCGTTCCACCGGCCGGCTGCCGGTCGAAAGCCCCGCCGGGCTTGGTGGAAGCTGGGGCGGCTTTTGAGGGCGATGGAAAGCCCTCAGGTGCCGCTCGTTCCACCGGCCGGCTGCCGGTCGAAAGCCCCGCCGGGCTTGGTGGAGGCTGGGGCGGCTTTTGAGGGCGATGGAAAGCCCTCAGGTGCCGCTCGTTCCACCGGCCGGCTGCCGGTCGAAAGCCCCGCCGGGCTTGGTGGAGGCTGGGGCGGCTTTTGAGGGCGATGGAAAGCCCTCAGGTGCCGCTCATTCCACCGGCCGGCTGCCGGTCGAAAGCCCCGCCGGGCTTGGTGGAAGCTGGGACGGCTTTTGAGGGCGATGGAAAGCCCTCAGGTGCCGCTCGTTCCACCGGCCGGCTGCCGGTCGAAAGCCCCGCCGGGCTTGGTGGAGGCTGGGGCGGCTTTTGAGGGCGATGGAAAGCCCTCAGGTGCCGCTCGTTCCACCGGCCGGCTGCCGGTCGAAAGCCCCGCCGGGCTTGGTGGAGGCTGGGGCGGCTTTTGAGGGCGATGGAAAGCCCTCAGGTGCCGCTCGTTCCACCGGCCGGCTGCCGGTCGAAAGCCCCGCCGGGCTTGGTGGAAGCTGGGGCGGCTTTTGAGGGCAATGGAAAGCCCTCAGGTGCCGCTCGTTCCACCGGCCGGCTGCCGGTCGAAAGCCCCGCCTAGAACAGATGCTCAATGGTAGGTGCTGGGAACCAATCTTTTATTCCTCAGTTATAGAAAAGTGTCTTGATGAAGGATAGCTCAATGTAATACACAGAACCCCAGAAATGCATCTCCTAGGCTATACATCTCATGCATCTGCCCATCATTTGGTGGGAACACAATGAACATAACTTAGAAAGTTCTTTGAAGGAGCATGGTGTAGCTTTTAGTACTGAATGTAAACTAACCCTATCTGAAGAGGCACCTCCATGAAGTGCCCATGGAAGTGAAGCCAGTACATGCTTGAGGTGGTTCTACTGCTCTGCAAACAACAATACAGTGGTACCTCGGATAAAGTCAGATTCGGATAAAGTCTGATTCAGATAAAGTCACGGTTTTCATGCACATGTGATGCATCGCATAAAGTCCAATACTGTACCGCTAAAAATGGATGTTATTTGAGGTATTTGGTATAGGAACCTTGGATAAAGTCCATTTTTGGATGTTAACCAATACATCACCCATTTGATTCGGATAAAGT
Source organism: Bradypodion pumilum (assembly GCA_035047305.1). Lineage (NCBI taxonomy): Eukaryota > Metazoa > Chordata > Lepidosauria > Squamata > Chamaeleonidae > Bradypodion > Bradypodion pumilum. Next base: position 171,106,875 of record JAWDJD010000001.1, on the reverse strand, counting down.
CCAAAATCGGATAAAGTCCACACTTGTGGAATGGAGTTTGGACTTTATCCGAGGTTCTACTGTAGCTTTATCTTAGAAGCAAACTTTTATAGTGTTCTGTCTGTTTCAGTGTAGAAACCTTAGCCTTGACAAACACATATTGGCTAGCTCCTGTGAAATCATTAACAATTCTTTATTTCCCGCAATATGAAGCAGTTCTACAAATGTTTTCCCATGTTCATAGAACTGCACCCACTGATTGGCAAGAAGCAATAATAACACAATTGTGAAAAAACAAAGGGAGCAAACAAGAATGCACACAATACTGAGGCATCTCACTCACTCTGAAATCTTGCAACAACAAAAAATAGAAAAAAGATGAGACCAGTTATAGAACCGCAACTAGCAGAAGAATAGATGGACTTAAGAAAAAAATAGAAGCTGTACAGATACATTTTTATGCTTAAACTACTAATAGAGAAAAATATAGAATATAATGATCTCTTTGTTGCATTTGTAGACCAAGAGAAGGCATTTGATAGAGTTGACAGGAAACTGCTATGGCAAGCATTGGCCCAATATGGAGTAAGTGAACATCATATCAGATTATGTAAAAGGTTATATATAGTGGCTGCAGAAGTGTAGTTAGAACAAGTCAAGGAATATCAGAACCCTTTGGAGTAACATCAGGAGTAAGGCAGGGATGCCGTACTATCACCACTATTATTCATCACCTACATAGACAGCATAAGCAAAAAAGCTAAGCCCATGAATGGAAACAATATCAACAAATTACTTTTTGCAGATGATCAGGCATTGATAGCAAATCCAGCTACAACAACACCTCACACCCAGTAACCAAGAATGCAAGATAAATAATTTGAGAATCAATAAAGAGAAAACTGAGGCAATGGCAATTGGAAGGAAACAACATACTCTAGATATCAAGATAGAAAGAACAAGTATAAAACAAGTTTTGTTGTTGTTGTTCAGTTACACAGTCAAGTCTGACTCTTTGCAATCCAACGGACCACCGCATGGCAGGGTTCAAATACCTAGGAACAACATTTACTGAAAATGGCAAAATGGACAAAGAGATTAACCAAATACTGGGACAGTTACAACACAAGGCAATACCAGTCAACACAGAGAAATACATCATGCAAAGCATATTCATTCCCACCTTATGTTACCAGTGCCATACATGGACACTTACAACAAAACATAAACAAAAGTTGGTCACCATGGAAATGAGATGTCTGGGGAAAGCTGCTAGAGTGACTAGAAGGGATAAAATCAGGAATGAGGTTATAAGGGAAAAATTGGAACAGAACTAATCCTGCTCTACATACAGAGACAACAAATAAAGTGGTTTGGAGAGAATGTCTTGGAATTCCATACCTTACAAGGCATATGTGGAAAAAGGAGAAGGACAAAGTCCACAAGGCAGATCCAGAGGAAGGAGAAGAGATAATATCAAAAAATATTACAAGAACACCAAATAACACTGGTGGAGGCTGCTAGCAGTGCCAGAACAAGAACCTTGCATCTCCTTCGACACTTGATGGAGTAAAAGAGGAAGCAAAAAGAAGCTAGAAATGTCTCTCTTTAATTCTCTTGTAAAACAAAATTTACATGTGTTTATAAATAAATATATGTAAATCCACAGGTGACAAGACAGAGGAAGGTAAGCAGACAGATGACAATAGAGGTTGAAAGGAACATGCACCCAAGGAGCTCTATAGATGAGGTGTGGCCACCCTATTGGTAGCCTTTATCATAGACATAATGCTCCTCTGAGATGAAAAATCCTCTGCTCTGCTCCAATTACTGCCTGGGGAACTGCAGTCATTAAATATTCAGAATGAGACACTCTGCTGTGCCACAAAAGAAAGAGGCACTGCTCACAAAAGCTCAAATTTTAACTTTGAGAGTACAATTTTCAACTTCTGCTTCTTTTCTGCCTGCCAGAAAACAAACCTGGATGCAAATTTCTTCATTTTAGCGTCTAACAGAATGTAGTCAGGAGAATTTTTAGGCCCTGTGTTCATTTATCTTATTTAGGAGATAGGCTGCTCTTTGTAAAATATGCACAATTAGGATTTAGCACTTTTTCCTGAGCCCAATGAGGCCGATGCAAAACATTCACTTTGTGCTCTTGCTTATTTAAGATGCTTCACACCTAGAGTCAAACACGCTATTTTATTCATCTTGACGCCCAGTGCTCAGAGCAATGCATTCCCTGGTGTGTGTTGTTTTCTAACACTACCTGAGCCATCCTGTTTTCCATCCCACTGGGCAAAATTGCCCTCTCTTCTATACATCAAGAAAGAAAGCAGAGGGGGCTGGGGAGGGTCAATTCTGGGGAAAGAAGCCACAGTGAAGGAGATATTTGAACATAGTCCTTCACCGCACACAGGAAGCCTGCTTTCCATGGTAAAAGAAGGGTTGCACAGTAAAGAGACCCACCCACAACACAGCCCCAATAGTTAGGGCCTGTCTACTCAGGGGAATATAAAACCTCCTGGTCCATGGTGAAAAGTTTCTTATCTGCACTGCGATGCATTATATCTCTCATTTGAGCATCCTTTCCGTCCACGCTGGAGATATCTATTCTCTCATGACAAAGGCCTACACTGGTCTGAAGATGTCTCAAATTTGTCCCGTTCAATTATTGACATTCCCCTTTCTGCCCCGTTCCCTGCCTTTCTGTAGTGCAACATTTCCCAAACTATGTTCCGTGGAACACTGGTGGACTTCAATTCCCAGAAGCCTAAGTCAGTACATTGACTCCTCAGTGCTTTGGGGACTTGACTTAGGCTTCTGGGAACTGAAGTCCAAAAACCAAAGATTGGGAAACACTGCTGTAGTGAATGAATTTGGAGCCTTTCCCCTCGTCCACCCTTCTCAGCTTCTCTGGTTTAATCCTCCCCAAGAAACTTTTTCATGTGATCCAAGCAAGAGTTGTATTCTTTTTGAGGGAGAAAAGGAAGGATATAAAGTTAAAATTTTGTTTATTACATTCTTGCCTTTGGGAACTTTCTCCATCTGTGGTATGTGCTCATCAGAGGGGGGAGGGGTGCATGCATGTGTGCGTGCGTGCGTGCGTGCGCATGTGCGTGTGCGTGTGCGTGTGCTGGCCAGTCCAGTTTGCCTGCTGGATGGCCATATAATGAAAGCCAGAAGCCCACTCCTGCCATTTTTGTGCATGTCAAGTAAAGTTTACCTGGTTTACTCATTAACAGGGAAGTAGTCACAGTTTGGCCAGTTTATCCTGCTATAGCAATACAGTAGACTTTCCTGTTGCTGACTCAACACCGATCTGTAAGCAGTGGTTAACTAACCTGACAACCTTGAGGACTAATGGCACTGGGTGGTAAAGTCCACAGGGAAGGGTGATGGTCCCCAAGTGGATTAAATACCACTTGAATCCTTCTTGATGGAGGGCAGCAGTTTCATCAGTACTGGCCTGGGACTGATGAGGACTTTGTGTTCAAGAGGTCTCAGGACCAGAAAGTGACTTGCAGAGCAGAATCAGTGGTACAGGTGACACGCTGAGATGCGGAAGGCAAATGGAACACCATTACATTATATTGTTCCCAGGACAATCTTCATGGCTGATTGCCATGATGAGAGCCAATATTCAGAATTGGATATGGCACTTGAAGAAGAATGGAGGTGGCCACAGTAGTCATCATTCAGCAGGCTGAGGAGACCTTCCTTTTATTTTACAGTTTTTGTGTGTGTGTTCAATAAAGTAAGTGACATTTCGAAAACAGCCATGCATCTGCCTAGCATGGTACATCAAGAATAGTGTGCTTCAGTTGGGGAGCTAATAAAAACACTAGACACAATGAAATTACAGGAAGGAGTTGAGAGAGGCTGTGCTGGGCAGGGAGAGAGAAAGCATTGTAGTTGAAGAGCAAATTACTTGGGCAATTCACAGAGCAATTTGGGGGATGCGCTGCCAGGATAATATGTTCGGAGGAGAGACTACAATTGCATTTAATTTTCTCTCTGGAGAATGTTTCCCAGTGTTTCACATCACACCTGTCCCGCAACCCAACTCCTGCAGCAGCTGTTGCTTCTCCTCTTTGTTGAACATCTTGAAGGCTGAATCAGCCATGAATGAACATTTTGAAGGAAGCAAATGTATTCCTCCCCAGCCCTCCCGATGAAACTCTCCTCTAGGGCTTTCCTTTTTTCCCTCGTCAACAAAATGACATATTGAAATAACCTGCATTTGCCTAGCATGGTACATCTAAAAGTTGGCTGCTTCAATAAGGGAACTAGTAAAATAAATGAAACTCTATGAAAGTAAGAGTTTCTCTGCCATCCATTTTTATGTCGCAACCTACTGCGTATGTCACAGGGTTGTCACTTCTGAGTGAGGACTGGCAGTAGTAGATGCAGAGCCACTCTGTTCACATGGGGATGGATGTCCTCTCCCTAGTGCAACTGTGGAGAAGACCACACCATGGACCACATTATATTTAAGTGTCCCTCACATGGAGGCTTGCCCGGAGGGGTCAAAAGCTGCCACAGCTCTGAACCAGGACGCTCCCGCCATGCACCTTTGACCCTGTCAACGCCAAGGGTGGAGGAGTACACGAGCAGCTGTGGCCGCTTGGGCGGTGGAGGCTCGCTCCCGCCCCTCCTTCCTGGGCTTCGCCTGCCCCGATGGTCCCAGCCTGTGCTCTGTCTGGGCTCCTCGGTGAGGAACAGCTGGAGGGAGTTTTGGCGGGTGGCTTCAGGATTGGGGCAGGCGCTGATGCCACCAAGAACATCGGGCGCCCCTGTTCCCACTCGACTGAACCAGCGTGAAGGAGGCCGGCACTGCTTGAGGGAGTTTTGGCTTCAAGAGCCGCTGCCAATGCTCCTCTTTGACCCGGTCAGCCATGGGAGGTGGAGGCACATCTGATGGTCACTCCGATGGCTGGTTTTCATCGCGAACTTTGATTTACTATTGTATATTGTTTGGTTAACATATGATGTACTTATTGTGTATTGATCATTGGTTTGGATTTAGCCTTTGTATTATTGTATTGCTTGGATAATATATGATGTATTTATTGTGTATTGATTATTGCATTGGATTTATCTTTTTGTATTATTGTATTGCCATGCTGTACCTGTATTGATATGTTGGATGCTGCCCTGAGTGAGCCTGCCCTGAATAGGGTGGAGTATAAGTTAAAATTAAATTAAATTGTAGGATTTGCATTGTGCCACAGATGAAACCCTTCAATGGTTTTCAAATCTAGCCGTGGAACTCTAGTTAGGAACTTGAGATGGACCATTTGTGCTCACTGTATATATCAGTATTGATGTAGACAACTGAAGTTCGTCATATGATTTCTGACAATACTGCCCACAGCTCTATTTGGGTGTGAACTAATCATCTGCCCCATACCTGTCAAGTTTTGGATTTGAAAATAAGGGAAATTTTGGCCACACCCCTGTGTGGGTGTGGCCAAATCTATGGGCATGGCCAAATATAGCCATGTGACTTGCTGGGCTCTAGTCATGCCTGCCACATGGCCATGAAAATGTCTGCAAACACAGACAGCACTAGCTCTTTGGCTGTAAATGGAGATGAGCACTGCACCCTAGAGTTGGATACGACTGGCAGATTTTACTTTCTTAGGATCAAAGATCTCTGCAGATGGTGATTGCAGCTGTGAAATAAAAAGGTGACTGATGCTTAGGAAAAAAGCTATGAGAAACCTGGGGAACATAGTTAAAAGTAGAGGCACACCTTGCAAACAAAAAATTGCATAGTCAAAGCAATGGTATTCCCAGTGGTAATGTATTGGTGTGAGAGCTGGACCATTAAGAATGTTGAGCGCAGAAAAATAGATGCCTTTGAAATGTGGTGTTAGAAATTTGTCGATCCTAGAAGAAATCAACCACAACTGCTCATTAAAGGTCAAATAGTAAAGATGACACTTAAGTACTTTGGACATCAAATGAGAAGAGAGGGTTCACTTGAGAAAGCCTTGATGCTGGGAAAGGTGGAAGACAAAAGAAGGGGGTGGCCAAAAATAAGATGGCTAGATGGTATTGTAGATGCTATGGGCACAAAGCTGTGTGGGCCAAAGAACCCTTCCCGCATTTTCTTGGGGGACTTTTGTTTTGTTTTCTTTCTTGTTTACTCAGTGGCTTACATGACTAAGATGCTGACTGGGAGGCAGAAGGTCAGCAGTTCGATTCCCGAGTACTGTAGGACGGAATGAGCTCCCGTCTTTGTCCCAGCTCCTGCCATCCTAGCAGTTCGAAAGCAAGAAATTGCAAGTAGATAAATAGGGACCACTTTGGTGGGAAGGCAACAGTGTTCTGTGTGCTCTGGTGTCTAGTCATGCCTGCCACATAACCACAGAAATGTCTGCAGACGCAGACAACGCTGGCTCTTCGACTTTGAAACAGAGATGAGCACTGAACCCTAGAGTCGGATACGACTGGCTTTCGAGCAAGGGAAACCTTTACCTTTACCTTACTCATTTTTAATTAATTTTTTTCCCTGGGAAGCAAAGAAAGTGCAGAATAGTAAACAAGCCCCCTAGGGTTACCAACTGCTTGTAAGCAGCTTGACTTTAATGAACTAGCCCTGCACATGGCTAGACACTCCCCCGCCCCCCATTAGGGTGGAGGAGCAAGGGATTAATTCCCCCAAATTAACCAATCTATTTGTTCCTCACTGCAACCAAATTAAGCACCAACACCTGAGAATGTCAGATCCATCTTAAGGAAGGGAATTATTAAAGTAACACCACCACGCCTCTCTCTCTCTCTCATATAGTGATCAAGCACCATCCACCACCACCCCACCCCTCCCAAGTTAACTCTAGAACAGAAACGAACCCCCCCTCTCTCTCATATAGTGATCAAGCACCACCACCACCACCACCCCTCCCAAGTTAACTCTAGAACAGAAACTAAAGCCTCCAGCCAGGAGGCAGGGCAGAAACAGCTCAATAAAGCATGAGAGTAAGAGAGAAGTCTCTCACTGATTTGCCTCTGCATATATGAAATATCGCTCACCTGTAGAGTAGACACCCCGTCCCATGGTGGCTCCGAACAGCAGCAGCAAAAACGAAGCCTCCATGAGAATGTGGTGGCAGGGAAATGAAAGAGAAACTACAGAACGCCCCCACCACCTTCTCGCTCTCCTCTTCCACAAGCGAAAAGCCTGCCACACAGTGACCTATGGTGGCCAGAAAAACATACTGCAGCTTCACCTGTGAGGGCTCCGGTCAGGATTTTTTTTTATTTAAAAAAAGGGATATTATGGGGAAATTAATAAAATGGGAGGGGCAGGAAGAGGGGTAAAAATAAGGGGTTTTCCTGAGAAAAACGGGATACTTGACAGGTATGATCTACCCAGGCTACAGAATGGGACAATTATCAGCACTGCAAAATAAATGCAGCTCTAGTGTTGGTGTCAGACAGCAGTGAAACAGCAGTAAAAAGGGGTGGGATGGAGCAATTTGACTGGAAATGTGTAGATGCCACAACTTGAGTCCATCCAAACCATGACAAAAGCAATCAAAGAAGTGGGATATATTCTAATACAGATAGAAAAGCAAAGCAAAGCAATCACACTTATATACCATCCCATAGCACTTAGTGCACTCTCTGAGCAGTTCACAAGTTAAGTAGCATTTTGCCCCAAACATGCTGGATACTCTTTTTAGCAACCTCGGAAGGATGGAAGGCTGAGTCAACCTTGATCCCTGGTCAGGATCAAACTCACAACCTTTTGGTTGGAGGACAGCAGCTTAACCACTGCACCATTAGGGCACCCTCAGTGGCCCTTGCCATCAGTCACCATTCCCACAATGACAGATGCCATAAGATTTAAGTGACAACCAGTTTATTCTTTGAAAGTTTGTCTCTACCGACAACATTAAGTTAAGTGCTGCAATGAACAATGTAGGCCACACTTGGTGAATAAAGATTAATTTCAACACACTGGTTTTAACTGAATCTGAAGACTCAGAAAAAGAAAATAAATTAGCCTGGTGAAGAAAAAGAAAGGAAACCAAGCTAAGGGGATCACTCAAAGTCAGTACTCTGGTTCCCCTTCCCATGAGTGTGAGCATGCAGTTTTTGCTCTAACATGATGTGTTAAAACAATAATGGAAGAGAAGTGTCTATAGAAATCCATAAACTCTTTCTCATACCCACACCCATCAATATCCTGCTGAAAACTCCATGTGTGAAACTCCAGCTGTGGAAGCTGCCAATGCAATCTAAGGTGTGAGTTTTGTGCCTGGCCATGTACAACTAGCACCTCATTAGATCATCACAGAAGCCTCTGCACTTAGAACTCTGCATGCACATAAATATTGAACAGGTTGAATTATTGAAATATTGAATTAGTTTTTAGGTAGAAACAACTCTTTTGATGTTACTTATCTAGCTAGATCAATATACTGTATCTAAGCACACACCAATGTAAGTAGCTCCATATTACAGACAAAAATGGAATGTACCATGAACTTGCCTTACCACAGTGCTTGCCCTACCACTTAGATCATAGGGTCTCAACCTACAGCCCGTGGGCTGGATCCAGCCTGCAGTGCCAAATAATCAAGCTCCTGCCCTTGCTCCAGCCGCCACTGCCAGAATCAGCCGCAGACTCATTTACGGCTGTCATAAATGCGTTTATGACAGCTGTAAATGAGTCAGCAGCCAATTCCGATGGTGGCGGCTGCTGGACCACCAGTCCGGCCCACCAACTGTTTGAGGGAGTGACCTAGGCCCTGACTTGAAAAGGTTGAGAACCCCTGACTTAGATGCTTGTCAACTGCAGAGGTGATGGCAAGATGATGGAAGTAGACTCTACCATAGCAGAAGAGGCAGTCGCTTTAGGCAAAAGGAGGAAGAGATGCCTTCAATTGCATCAGTGTTACTCGGAGCACCATAGTATCCAGAACAATTACAATACATCTGACTCACCACACAGCACTATAGCCTTCAGAATTTGTTGTTATTGACCTGGTTCTTCTCTCATGTTATTGATATTTTTCTTCAACATCTACTGTATGTGACATTCTCCTCATTAAATTCATTCAATGTACTTCACTTTTCCCCATTTCTTTTGTTTCTCTTTAAATCATGATTTGTAGTATTACTTTGGAGTGGGGGATTTTCGTGCTACAATACTTTGGACTGTTAGCAGATAAGGCATCTGTTATTACATTTCTCTTTATTCATCCCATTTTCCTTTTGTAAACATACTCCTTAATTCTTACTGCCACCCCCTCCCCCCATTCCATGTTTTAATTTTATCTATCTTGTCTAATAAACAAGGAGACACAGACAGACCAATCTGGTAAGGCCATGAGCAAATAAAAACACCTTTCAAGAGTCAAAGTTTCGGGATTCTACTCCCTTCACATAAGAATGGATGTGATGGATAACATTTGAAAAGTTAGATGCTTTGCAGGGAACCAACACAGATGCTTTCCCCCCTGTAGTTTCTTCCATTCAACTCTAGCAAAGGGTGGTTGACTTGAACAACAGAGAATGTTGAATTTATCACTAAATGGTGTTTGGAATCAAGACATGAAAACAACTTAACTTTTGTCATTAAGCATTAAAATGTGAACACCACAATGGGGCAGAACAACAGATTGGAAGCCACCCCCACCTCCACCCTTCCCTCCATGTAAAGAATGAGATGTACTGCTTCTTTATACCTGGTTTTCCATTTAAAAAGGAAGGGCACAGGAAAATTGTTTTATGGCAATTTTGGTAGAATGTTATTGCTACTGAAATCACAAAACAGTACCCACACAATCTAGAAAGCCAGATTATCCTGCTATGGTAATAGAGTAGACTCATACCGCCAGTGACTTAACACCGGGTGTCAGGCGGTGGTTAACTAACCTGATGATCCTGAGAACTAATGGCCTTGGGTGCCGAAGTTCAGAGGGAAGGGTGATGGTCCCCAAGTGGACTAAATACCACTTGAATCCATCTTGATGGAGGGCAGCAGCTTCATCAATACTGTCCTGGGACTGATGAGGACTTAGCATGCCAAAAGGGCTCAGGACCAGAAAGTAACTCGCAAAATTGGATCAGTGGCATGGGGTTCATGCTGCGATGCGGAAAGCAGATGAAAGGCCACAACATTATATTCTCAGGACATTCTTCATGACTGATCGCCATGAGGATCGCCAATATTTGAATTCAGATAGAGAAGAAGAGGAGGAGGAGGAAAGAAAAATTGGCCAGATCTTTAAACCCACCCACCCCCAATTCTTCAAAATGTTGTAGCTCTCATTTCAGAGGAAGATGGATGATGGTAAATGTATTGCAAACACATTGCATGGTATTCAAACCCTATCTACCAAAAAGATCTATGCTGGACTCACGGGTTGATGTAAGATCCATTAAAAGCATCCTATTTTTGTACAACTCCTCTTAGTGCTGACCTCTATTTTATAACAGCAAATCATTTAAGAAAACGTTTTTCAAATACCACATTCCAGGATTCTACCAAAGTCCAGTATACCTATGTTTTACTGACCTCATTATGCACATGTTCTACTGACATCAGTAGGATTTACATTCACAGCTATTCACACACTGGCCAAAATCCCATTGCAATCACATGGCATAAACTGAAAATTGCACAACTAGTAGGCACAGTTGTTCCAGCTTTCTGCTGTGTGCTTAATCATACTGTGACGGATGCCAAAAAGAAAATTTAAAATCCATTTATGTCATTCCCCTTTTGCATGTAACATTTCACAATAGGATTTTGGCCATTATGCTTATTCTGTCACAGAGGAGCCAATGACATATTTTTCCCGTCTTTGTCAACTTGGGTTCTTCCAGATGTTTTGAACTCTATTTGCCAAAATTCTTGATCATAGGCTAAGATGGCTCAGACTAGTAATTGGAGATATCATAGGACAGTGTGGGTTTGGGTTTTGGATGTCAATTCCCAGAAGCCTAAGTCAATTCCCCAAAGCACTGGTCAGCCAATGTACTGACCTAGGCTTCTGGGAATTGAAGTCCAAAACCCAAAGGTTAGGGAACCCTATCATAGGGCACCAGTTTGCTATAGTCCACTTAATATGATTAACCAACCACTGTGTACCTCTGTACCTGATGTGTATAAATTGATGCCATGAAGTCTTACTCCTATGTCTGACGAAGTGGACTTGATCCTTGAAAGCTAACATTAAAATACAGCAGTTCATATTTAAAGTGCAAAACTGGGGGGGGGGTGTTGTCTTTTTGTTTTGTTTTATTTACTCTCCGATATATTTATATGATTAACTATCTTATCCCGGTCACGTGGTTCAGTGGGCCGGTCACATGGTTCCACCCACTGGAAGCAGAAAACACGCCTGTGCATGCATAAAATGCTGCTGTAAATGCATCTGTGGCTGTCGTAAACATGTTTACTTCCACTTCTGGGAGCAGTGCAGGTGGTGGGGAGCAGATGATTTGGGGTATGTGCCACATCTGGCCCGTGGGCTGTATTTTGGGCACCCATGATCTAGAGAAAGAGAATCCAGATGTAGAGTCAGGTAATGGAGCCAAGGTCAAGAAACACTCTTACTAGAGAAATCTGAATTCCCTAAAGCAAGGATGGCCAACCTTGGTGCTCCAGCTATTCTTGGACTTCAATTCCCAGAATCCCTGGTCAGCAGGTGTGCCCTAAAGCCTCTGGTGAAAGATGGGCTTTGAATTTTACACAGGAAGGTACTGGTTGTAAGTGTTAGGATACATGGCTATGTAGTCCCCACTGTGTATTGTATTATATTGGATTGCAGTCTGTTCCTTTAAGAGCCTCTCTGTGTTCTGCCCCAGCTGAACTGAATCAGAGAGTGGCTCAGCAGTTTTGCTACTATAAAGGAAATGCACTCTGAGCATTCTCTTGGGAATATTATCCAGGGGAATATTCTCCAAGGGCTACAGTCTCTTCAAGGACTATGCTGCTACACTGCTGGTAGCTATGGTAAGCTTTGGAACTATGAGCTATGAGGCTGGATACTGAATGACTGCAATGATACTGCTAAAGGTTTCTAAGGACTGAACTCTGTTTGCCTCATGCTTGCAACTGAATAACTAAGACTGCTTATTGCAACTGGAAGAAAACTGCTCTCTGCATCTGCTTAGAGGTAATCTCTGTAAATACTGTTTACTTGAAGATTTGCTATCTTTTATGGACTGCTGCAAACTGTACTGAGAGCTGCTTATCTCAGGCATGTTGTTTGTTTGTTTTGCTTCTCCTGTGTTTTTCGCTGAAAAGTAAAGCTATTTTCTTTTCCTTATACAACCTGCTTGTCTGTGTGGAAATTTCTCCCAGCTGTCACTGTGTACACAGCTAGCTGCTTTGCTCTGCTAAACACAGCCAAGCCTCATTGGGGTACCCCCAGCACCCCAACATCCTATCAGTAAGAATCGAAAACAAAGACAAAACTTTGGAGGATGGAACTTGAATATTAGCAGGCACCGATGTAAAGAATTTTATACTGCAAGAAAAGTAACTCAACGGAGAAAGGGGCCATGTAGCAAGAACCTGTAATTCAGTAAATATCATAATATATCAAACAACATTCTATGCAGTACCATATCCATATTAGGACAATATCTTTATTAGGCAGATTTGCAAGGCACACAAATGCTGTTCTAATTTATGTAATGCAATTAATGAACATGAGGCCTTACAAAATATAAGAGGTCAGATTACTGTGGAAGCAGAGAAGAACGTGTGTTTATTTTGGATACATACAGCTAAGGCTTGATTTCAGTATTATGTAAGAAACAGGCAGCTGAGACAGCAGCTCTGTTTCCCCTAAGGTTTCATTGAAACCGTGTTTACAAATTGAACACAAGATTCTTCCAATATTGAAAGGATCCTACTATTTCTACATTTTTCATCTTGGCAGCAGGAGTACACAAAAAGAGCCTCCTCAAAGATTGTGGTATTTTTGAACTACAATCGGGTGTACCCTGGTAATGGCAACCTTTTTTTTTTAGATAGATAAATCTTTATTGTCATTGTCCTGCACAGAACAACGAGATTGAAAAACCACTTATCGACCCAACAAAACCTAAACAAAATACAACTATACAAAATTATCAACATACTCCCAGCCCACATATACACATTTAACCCATAAAAGCTCTAAAACTCTAAGACTCTAAAAACTATATACAGAAGCTCCCTCATTTTAGTGTATGAGAAACAAGACACAGGAACAGCCGTAGCACTGGCTTAACACATCTTTATTGCATGGTGGTCTAGGGGAACATGAGGTAATGGCGGACAAACAGCTCAATATATACGGTGGTTATACATTTGAATGTGGCTCCACGATAGCCCATTGGCTACTGCTGGCGTGACGTCATTCCAGGTCACGCCCTTCTTGTCCAGGTGAGGTAGTGGCGGGAATCTTCCCGCGCTGTAGTTCTTTGGGGATTGGAACCTTGTGAGCTTGGGCGCTCGCTATTGCCACCAGGTGGACATTAGCTCATGACCTAATTACATGGAATACATTGATACAGTTGGTGGTTGTTTTAATGCATAGAACTCAGAACACAACACTCATAAACTGCATTTCACTGCATACAAAGCCAGTACCTTGTGTTGCTGGCTAATCTTTCACACACTAGGTCAGGCAAAAGGAATTGCACAATGAACTCAGCAAAAGGTGCCTTCATTTTAGCAGTTTCGTGTCTGGCCTAGACACGGAAGAAGAATCTTGGCTGCAAAGCAGAAAGAAAATAGTGGAAATATGCATCAACCCTACCAACATTCTCAAAGTGTTGCTTTATGCGTTGACTGTGTAAACTTGATTTACACAGAATCTCATTGTTCAAGTCTTTAATGCAGGATTAGAGTCCCAGCAGCTTTCTTTTGCATAAGATTTCTGTACATATTACCATTTTCTGAGCAGGCCTTTTCCTTTGCCTCACTAACCCTGCCCCCCCCCCAAAAAAACAACAACGACAGGACAACAACTGGAGAAAAGGACACTTGATTTACGTCATAAAGTAACAGGCCCTACGCAGGGGCATAAGAGGCACGGAGGGAGATCCCAAAATTTTAGGGAGGAGCCCAACTAGGCCACACACCCTCCGGGGTGGGACCTATGTACCCAGCCAAAATAAGACGAATTCTGCTCCTCCCCCTACCTCCTCTCCCTTCTCCCTCCGTACGCTCCGCCAAACCATACAAAACTTGCACCACATAAAACCCTGTACTTATCAACGGCAGGTAGGCAAAAAAGGATCCGACAGGCCAATCACGAATCCCCAAAATTCCTATCCGGCCTGAACAAAGTTCACGACCAGCCAAAGCCTCCTTCGATGTTCAGGGTGGGTGGGAGGGCGACAAAATCCCAGCCCGCAATGACTACTTTGAACCACAGAACTACATAACCAAATTAAACCCACCAATGAGCAATCTCCACGTCGCTGTCCCATCGACCATAGCAACCGGGGGGGAGGCAAGGCAAAGACCCCTCACTCGGGGCATGCGCTGTCGCGAAAGAACCCTCGCCTCGCCATTCCTAACCCCCCCCCCAAACGACAGGACAATGACTGGAGAAAAGGTCACTTTATTTACGTCATAAAGTTACAGGCCCTATGCAGGGGCATAAGAGGCACGGAGGGAGATCCCAAAATTTTAGGGAGGAGCCCAACTAGGCCATTCCCCCTCCAGGGTGGGGCCTATGTACCCGGCCAAAATAAGACAAATTCTGCTCCTCCCCCTACCTCCTCTCCCTTCTCCCTCCGTACCCTCCGCCACGGCCTGAGGGACACAAAGCGGCCCGAGGCCCCTCCCATCCACCCAAGACCTAATGCCCCTGCAAAGATTCCTGGCAAAAATCTCCTTTCCCTTGCGGCTAAGCCTCCTTCCATCCCAGAAAAACATGGACGGGTTGAATCTATGGATCCCCAGGTGCGAAACCACCATCCACCCGTTGGTCAAGAAGAGGTTGGCAATCCTTGCATTGACAACAAGCCGAGCTCCCTCCATAGCAGCCGTCCTATCGTCCTGTCTGCCAATCCCCTCCAACGACACCAACAGTGGCAGAATCTCTGAGAACATACAAAAAACATTTGGCCAGGCCGTCCTCAGTTGAGCGACAACCCAACCCACCGTGTTAATGATCTGTTCTTCCCCCATCACATTTAAGTCATTCCGACCCAAGTGAAAAAGCACCAGCGAGGGCACTCCAAAGAGACCCAGGGTCCCCAGATCCTCCTCCACCCTTCCAAAACCTTTGCCGGCCTTTGCTTCCCAATAAACATTGAACTTATAAAACCCAAGGTGACGACCTAAGCCCGACTGGGCTGCCCATTCTTCCGCCCCTTCAGCGATTTCGTCACCAACAATCCAAATCGTCTCCCGCATCGTCATCTGTGAATCTGTAAAACAAAACTTAAAACAACAACTGACCCCTAATACACCTTAGGAAGCTCCCTCACGTACGACTTAAATTTGTTGGACATCCACCTCCCCACCTTCTTAATCAACTCTTCCTTGTAGCCCAAGGCCACCACCGTGGACGCTGCCCCAATCCTAAAAGAATGTGATGCAAAGCGCCAACCTACTACTCCAGCTTTCTCCAAGGCTTTCTGCGTGATAGACCAAAATTGAAATTTTGTCAATGGCTCCCCATTTCTGTGTACCAACAACTTCCCACCTTCCTTGCCTCTCAGCTGTAGGTACAAGGAAACAGCCCTAACCGGACAAATCTCCCCAATTTGGCAAGGACCTAGGACCAGACATTTCCCTTCCCCCGTTTGATCCATCTTAGAACACCTTATGAACATGAACACTTGCTCTGCCGAAATCACCACATCATCCTTCAGCAGTGCCTTGCATGACCTATCATTTTTTGGACACTGCCACTAATTCACTAATTCGAAGGGCACCGAAAAATGCTAACAAAGAGGCTGCCCTAAAAAGAGCCACCTCGTATCTATCATTACATACTATGTCCCATGCTTGAGCCAATTTCACCAAAATCCCTGGAGAGAAAGGTGTCTGACTGTCCCTTCCTCCCCCTGCCACCTTGGCCCAGCCTTCTAATGCTTTCCTCACACGAAAATCCCCCGTCTTATCCTCCATACCCTGCGACTTGGACCAAAAGGCTAGCGCTGCCAGTTTTACTTTAATGGTTCTAACAACTAATCCCTTCCCATTAAGAAAAAACACAAAACTGTAACAAATGCTCCACTGGGATGGGCCAACTCTCATCCAAACCTGCAGCCTTTCTGAAATCCACAAACTCATGGCAAGCAGCTGCATAAGACTTCCTCTTGCTCCCCGCTATGGATAGTCTGATAGCATCTTCTATTCAATCTCTCCAAGAGTCCAGACCTCTGCTGGAAACTGCACAGGAAACTGCCAAGCCTCTGGAGCCAACTGCTTGAATCTGGCCATTTGCTGTCGGGACAAAGCATCCGCCACCTCATTATTCACTCCAGGAATGTGCTTGGCTACAAACAACACATTATACAGCAAGCACTTTTTCGTGAAGGCCCTCACCAAGTGCATCACTCTTCCGGAATTGGAAGAAAGCTTATTAATAACCTGCACTACCGCTTGATTATCGCACCAGAAGATGACCGTCCTATTCCTCCACCTCTCTGCCCAAATCCACAAAGCACCTACTATTGGAAAAAACTCTTAAAAAGTGAGGTCCCTTGTCACCCCTTTCACCTCCCAACTGCCCGGCCACTTGCCACAACACCATTCTCCGTCAAAATGCCAAAACCCAAAGCACCTGCTGCATCTGTATGAACTTGAAAATCCGAGCGCAGAAGCAGCTTATCCCTCCAAAAAGAGATACCATTGAACTGGTTTAGGAAATCCTCCCAAACTTCCAAATCCGCCTTGATGTCCAAGGACACACGCTTCCTATGATGAGGTTTGCGCGATCCCATCATCGCATCACATAGTCCACGGATAAAGGGTCTGCCCCAGGTCACAACCCTACAAGCAAAGTTTAAATGTCCCACCAAAACTTGAAGTTCTAAAAGGGATGCTTTCTTCTTACCCCTCATGACCCTAACCCTTTCTACCAAATCCTGCAGCTTACCCTCCAGGAGCCTAGAAAGCTGTCTCTCTGCATTCAACTCAATACCCAAAAATACTAAACTTTGAGCCGGACCTTCTGTTTTCTCGCAAAGAGTCGGAATCGACTGTGCGACTGAACAACAACAACAGCGGCACTCCTTCCCTGCTTTCTTTTTTGAAAGGAGACAGCCCTCCCCCAAACCAACACTCTGTCCTCTCTTCCTCGACATTGCCAGGGAAATTTTTTTTACAACCTTCCTCGACAAAATCCCAGCCCGCAATGACTACTTTGAACCACAGAACTACATAACCAAATTGAACCCACCAATCAGCAATCTCCACGATGCTGTCCCATCGACCATAGCAACGGGGGGGGGGGAGAGGCAAGGCAAAGACCCCTCGTTCTGAGCAGGCGCTGTTGCGAAAGAACCCCTGTATCCTCTTCACTGTAACCCTCTCACCACTCCAAATCTGCTGTGAACAGTTCCCAACCTGCCAAAACAGATCCAGGGAGCATGGCAGGTGGCTGAACCTACTCTGCCAGAGATGCTTGTTCCGGCTATAACCCAACAGAAACATACTGGGACAAAGAGATAGTCAACTGCAACTACAAGTACAAAGGTTGCCATGGTGCCATGGTACTTCTAACCATTATACCCAACCACACTTTATCCCACAGCTAATATCAGAAATGGGCTGAACCTGTTTACCTTGGACCCAGCTAGAGATCCTAGGGATGGAAATTTCATAATTCTCAAAACATACAGGCCAGGAGCATATACTGAATTATTCCTTAATATTAGGGTGGAGTCTGTGTATGGGTTTACAGCATAGCTGTCAAGTCTCCCGTATTGGCTGGGAAACTCCCTATTTTACCTGCTTTCCCGCCGTCCTCCCGTATTAGTTAAACTGCAATGCCCTAATGCCACCACTGGAGGGCTGCACAAGATAAGCATAGCTGTCAAGTCTCCCATATTGGCTGGGAAACTCCCTATTTTACCTGCTTTCCCGCTGTCCTCCTGTATTAGTTATACTGCAATGCCCTAATGCCGCCACTGGAGGGCTGCACAAGATAAGCATAGCTGTCAAGTCTCCCGTATTGGCTGGGAAACTCCCTATTTTACCTGCTTTCCCACCATCCTCCTGTATTAGTTATACTGCAATGCCCTAATGCCGCCACTGGAGGGCTGCACAAGATAAGCATAGCTGTCAAGTCTCCCGTATTGGCTGGGAAACTCCCTATTTTACCTGCTTTCCCACCATCCTCCCGTATTAGTTAGACTGCAATGCCCTAATGCCGCCACTGGAGGGCTGCACAAGATAAGCATAGCTGTCAAGTCTCCCGTATTGGCTGGGAAATTTCCCTTATTTTCAAATCCAAAACTTGAAATGTATGGTTTACAGCAGAGTGTAGCAGCTAGCTAGACGTCAGCGGAAGGTGGCCATTAGACTTTTCCACACAGAGAATGATCAGTAATACACAAGTTCAAAAGGAAAGTAAAAAAGCTTTACTTCGGCATATACCCAAACGACTTGTGATTGATAACAAAAAATGGCATACTTCTCTTGTGCAAAAAACATAAGCAATAGAACTTAACAGCTGACCTCGGCAAGAAAGTCCATCAAGGTCAGTGGGAGAGAAACAAGTTTGTTTATGAAACAGAGCTTGCTCTGACAGAGCTGTTCTTGGCAAGTATACAGTCACTGGATAAGAAGCGTACAAGTCGTGCCTCTATGCACCGATACATTCACACACACACACACCTCATCAGAAGGTTTGTGCTTACAGATCCTCCTTGGAGTTCCAGAGTGTGTTTGGTGTCCAGTTAGCTGGTGGAAGGTTCCAGTCTCCTCCTCCGTGGCTGGTTTAGCTGGAAAGAATCCCAGTTTACAGTCCTTTGGTTGAATGATCCTGAGCCCAGTAGATCTCAGCAAAAGAATCACCCAAATATCTCCGTGCAGTACTCCTCTGACCCTTGTCTTTCCTGTCAGCCAGGTAAAAACAAAGGCTGTGGGAGTGCTGACCTTATACTCCCCTTTCTGCTAGGTCATTCTCTGACTAGGCTCAGCTGTGTACCGCTAGCAAGAGCAGCTTAAAGGTGACATGTATCTTATACAATACTACAACATGGCTGATATGTCCTAGCACTTATTTCCATGATAACCAACTCATTTTTGACCCTTGAATGTGAGGGGGGGGGACTAGAAATTAAGATGCTGAACAAACTTAGTACATCACCTGGTGGGGCTTACAAACCTGAGCCCCCTGTCTCCCTATTCTCTTTGACCTTGGGAAGGAAAAACAGGGAAAACTTAAGAAATTTTTCAGGATGTCCTCTTTAACCCTGACAGCAATAAAGGACTTTCAAGTCAGCTGAAAAGTCACCGATAAAGCACACACAACCCATGGATTGAATTCAGTTGACAACATGCAGACTACATGGGGTTTCTTTGCCTCACAGACCCAGTGCGTAATCTGGGGGTCCTCCTGGACTCATGACTCCTGCTCAATGAGCAGGTGGCAGTCATGGCTAGGAAGGCTTTCGCACAACTTCATGTGATCCGCCAGTTATGCCCGCTCCTGGACCGGGACTCCTTGCTCATGGTCACTCATGCTCTGGTCACCTCCAGGCTTGATTATTGTAATGCGCTCTACATGGGGCTGCCCGATGACCATTCAGAGGTTACAACTGGTCTAGAATGCGGCTGCTCGGGTGTGATGGGGTGTGGGCGCTATGTCCATGCCTCACCATTGCTGCGGGAGCTGCACTGGTTACTGGTGTGCCTCCGGGTGCAATTCAAGGTGATGGTGATTAACTTTAAAGCCCTACATGGTAGTGGTTCAGGGTACTTAAGAGACCGCATCACCCCAAGGACATCTGCCCACCCCACTAAAGCAGACCGGAGGGGTTCTCTTATAGTACCATCTGCTAGAGAGGCTCGCCTCTCTAGCACAAGGAGAGCCTTCTCTGTGTCTGCTCCCACCCTGTAGAACCTCCTGCTGACTGAACTTCACCTCCAGGCAGAGCTTTTCCCTTTCCGTAAGATCCTCAAGACCTGGCTGGCACAGCAGGTGTGTGGGGCGGCTGGGGGGACAGCCACCGTGGGTTGGCTTGTTTAGGTTTTAGAACTTTTAAGATCTTTTAAAGATTTTATTTTAAAAAAAGTTAACAATATGCTATTTTATAATGTTTTGGATGTCTTTGTAAACGTTTTATTCTCAAATGTGTAAGCTGCCCGGTCGCCTTGACAAGGGGGTGGCAATAGAAATACGATTAAATAAATAAATTAAATAAATACATGGTGGTTGCAATAGCAGCATTAAAAAATAATAATTTCATCTAGCCAGCCACACAAAATTGTTCCTTTGTGAAGCTGAGAGTTCATGGATGTTTAAGCTCTGAAGACATACTTCACATTCAGCTCTGAATGCACTGCTTTCACTCTTTAAATGCCATGTATTACAAGGAACAACAGATACAGCAGTGCTGAATAATCAACAATGAAATAATTTCATCAATTAAGATGGAGTCTTCACTTATAGGTGGTTCATGGAAAAATTATATGAGAAGTAATAGGAAGACAGGCTGTTTCACAAAACAATCGCGCTTGTGGCATAATAAAATGGAACAACCTTGAATCAAGTGATACAAATCTATTGAAAATATATGACATAGCAGGGGAAAATCTTTAAGATGCTCTGAAGGACAAAGTATTCTTGATGTGAAAGATTTCTCACTTAAGATAATGTCTCTTCATTTGAAAGGAAATAACTACAATCCTGGACGTGTTTCCTCAAAACCCCACCAAGTTCAGTGAGGTTTGCAGGAGACGTGGCTTATAATAATTTGATTCAATGAACACTGACTCTGAATGCCACTGTGGATTTTGTAAAGGTAATTTCTTTCTAAATGTAGTATCAGCAAAACAAATTGGCCTTTAATGGTGAAATTCCACGGTGAATATTGTATCCCTCTTTGGAGATGCAAATTGCATCCTTAAAATGTTTAATTTTTTGAAATTATCAAGAGTTCTCTTTAGCATCTTTTTCTATTATACAGCAGATACCCCCATCTAATTTTTCATGTAAACATTTCACTGACATTTTATAGTTTCAGATACAAAACTTTCTTACTACACCTAAATAATGGATATGAAGGTTGACAACAGGTATAAGTTTAATATGACACGTGTAATAGGCATTGCCAAAGAATCACAGAAAATGTTTGGACTTGTCTATAATTCTGAACCAGTTTTATTGAGAAAAATAATGGAAGCTAGGACAGGGGATTACATAATAGGGAGCAGAGAACAGGACAATTGGCAACTCAAAACATTTGTCCACAGATTTTTTTTTTAAAAAAAGTCATTCAAACCATGTCTCACCCAAGCTTGTGAACTACGTTTCATTTTCTTTTGCAGTCCATGCCCTAAGACAGGGGCTCTCAACCTACAGCCTGCGGGCTGGACACGGCCCACGGCACCATTTCATGTGGCCCACCACTGCTACCCTCGCCGTACCGAGTGGAAGTGGATGCATTTACGACAGCCATAAAACATGCCCACACATGTGTAAAGTTACATCAGCCATAAATGCACCCGTGGTGGTCGTAAATGCAGAAGCAGGCACATTTACTTCCACTTCTGGGGAGCGTGGTACAGTCCGCTCAGCTGTCTGGGGGCGTGGTCAGGCCCACAGTGTAAAAGGGTTGGGAACCCCTAAGAGATGGATGCTTTGAAAACGAATTCACTAGTTGCTAAGCCAAATGTTTTTCTTCTTCTCTGTAGAACATTTGAGGTCTATATTCACCATGAACACGACTTCTTATTTTAAAAGAGAACATCCAGGGAGGGACAGCAAAGAGCCATGGTGTAAAGAGGGAGGTAAGGGTGCTATTCCCTAATCTTCAGTAAAGTAGTCCTCCAGCCCATCTAGTTCCATTTCTTCTGTCGTACTTAAAGACGAGGGAGCGGAGGCTAGAGTTGAGCTTTGTTGGCTGCTGTGCTTTGCCTGGGAGTTTTCGGGTTGCCTTTGTTCTTTTTTCATTTCCTTCGTGTGACCAAGTAGCTGCTGACTCTCTATGAAATACTGATTTGGGTGATTCAAAGAAAATCCAATGTCAGTGACCTGTGTGGAAAAAGCAAAAGAAAAGAAAACCTGCTGAATTACTGTTTTTTCTCAGTCTTAAGAGTGCAATCCCACTACTTTTCCTCCACTGATTGAAGGCTTCCATCAAAAGAGTGTGATTTGGCCCCTTTGCTTGCTAACACATTTCTCCTTTTGGATTGCATGTTATCGCCTCACTTTGTTCAAGTGGTGAGACAGTAAGCTTTCAGAGGACATTAGTTCAGCCTCTTGGAAATGCGACTCCATTAAAGCTGCTAAGAGCCAAAAGATGTTTGGGTTTGTGGTTCGGCTCTTTAGAATGAATAAGCTTGAAGAGACAAGTGAAAAACACCCTACAAAGAACATATTACACAACCAGGTGCTATGACAATTTCAGCTATTCATTTTATTTTGTTCTGTTCTGTTACTGTAGTAGCTCAAGTGGCTAAGACCCCGACTGCAAGGCGGCAGATCAGCAGTTCGATACCCAATGTACTGCAGGACGGAGTGAGCTCCCATCTGTCCCAGCTCCTGCCAACCTAGCAAGAAATTGCTGCCTGCGTTTGCAGACGTTTCTGTGGTCATGTGGCAGGCATGACTAGACACCGGAGCACACGGAATGCTGTTACCTTCCCACTGAAGTGGTCCCTATTTATCTACTTGCAATTTCTTGCTTTCAAACTGCTAGGTTGGCAGGAGCTGGGACAGAGACGGGAGCTCACTCCGTCCTGCAGTACATTGGGTATCGAACTGCTGACCTGCCGCCTTCCAGTCAGCGTCTTAGCCACTTGAGCCACTGCAGTCCCATAATATTCCTCCATAAATACAAACAGTTCTGCTACAAAGCAAAAGCAAAACTACATAACCTCATCAACAGTTGGTTATGTGTGCCAAACAATTCACAAATGTGGAGTGTCAACTGATATGCAAAACCAATGACATCTGCTCTATAATAATTAATTCAACATAATTAGCAGCACATGGCAGCATATGATGCCTGTGATCAACAGAAAGCCTGATGTTACACACTGTATTCACCACATTCTTTCTAAAGGCAAGAAACCAGTTGAATAGTACTTTTTTCAAAATTAAAAACTAAAGATGCACTCACATCATGGGTCAGTTCAAAGTATTTCTGACAGGCCAGCTGGTAATGCATACCTTTTACCAGGTCCATAATCTAGAAAATGGAAAGAAAATCAATAGATGTACAACAACAGCTGAAATATTTTGCAATAGGAACATATGGCCCTTACATGTTATGTCACAACACAGCTATCGATATTCTACAGTGGTCTAAAGAGCTATAAAGGTTCTCAATTGTTTAGTTCTATGACTGAATTATCCAGGAATTGAAAAGTGCTCCTGCCCATGGAACTACAAATTTCAAGTTTTCATTTCACAAATAAAAATAGATTGGGGGGGAGGGGAAGAACCAGGGGAGGGCAATGAAACTGGCAATAGTTATTATCAGACTATATTAGCATTTTTGCAAAATGACTGAAACATGAACTACTCAAATATGCTGTCAGTTCCTCATCCATGTATAATAAGATAACGCTCCCATTTAGAAAAATGGAAGTAATTTACAAAAAGTTGCAGAAGGTAACCCATTTCAACCTTCTCTAAGATTACTCTTCAAAGTAAGCTGTTTCTAGCAATGCTCCCTGGAACGAGAAAGGGAATTGTCTGTTTTGAACTCCCATTAGAAACATGTTTCTATCTCTTGTCAATACAATTTGCTTTCCAATTCTACCTCATGTAATCTCTTCTGTCCTACATAAGCACTCATTCTTATCAACTGAATGCAATGCCATTTTAAAATGTAAGTTGTGTCATTTACCCCCTTCACCATCATATAATTAAACTGTATATTTGCTGCTTATCAAGCACAGAAAACTTCTGGAACTGAAAGATAGCCTTGGAAGAGAGGATATTCTTGAGAAATGCAAATTTCCAACACTTTCCCCCCCAAAAGCTTCCCTTTATGTGTCAAGCGCAGCAATAAAACGCCTGCAAAAATCCTTCCTGTCCTCATTATTGGAAGCCTGCTTATAGTTACTGATAGATGTAGAAATAATATTTGCTGAATATATCAAGCCACGGTGCTGCCAAAGAAGTGCTTACTGTGTCTGTTTCAGCGTTACAAGCACATCTGATTAAATGTCTGCCTTTCCTGTCATTTCCTGTTAAATATTATGTGAAAAGCAAGTCAACCAGCCCAGAGAATCTCACGTCTGGCACTGTCTCTTTGCTTTTGAAATGAAACAGATAATAACATATCTTTTTTCTAAATCCAGGCTTCATAACTGACCTTGTTAACATAGCTTGAAACAAAATTGGAATGGGGCCCAACGGAAGATGCTTTCTGACGCCTTGATACTAAATGTGTGCTGTACATATGACTACAGCTAAGAAACATGTGTGCTGATCCCGTATGAGAAGGGCAGCATAATGCAAAATCCTGTTTTAATTCCCATTAGTGTACCCATATGCCATTAGGAATCTGATT
Source organism: Bradypodion pumilum (assembly GCA_035047305.1). NCBI lineage: Eukaryota > Metazoa > Chordata > Lepidosauria > Squamata > Chamaeleonidae > Bradypodion > Bradypodion pumilum. The sequence continues at coordinate 171,082,218 of JAWDJD010000001.1, read as the reverse complement.
GGGGATTTGTTAATTAACCTGCTATTTGCTGCTGCAAGCTTCACAAATGCACTTTTGCTGACTCTAAGTACTTACTTGGATTCTGGCCAACAGAGGAAAGGTGAATGAAGATTATTTTTATGAACAATAAAGCAAGGTGTTATACCTTTTGTTCACTATAATAAACTGCATTTCCTTCTGAAGTGTGAGCTGAAGTTTTAAGTAATGCTAACTTAATAGGACTTATTTGAAGTAGAAGAATTTTGAAGAGGTATTTTTAATAAACAACAACAACCCTAACAGATATAATCATGTATTTCACTAACAGCCGTACTCTACCAACACTGCCAGTCACCACAGTTAATGACAAACAATTGCAAAGAACTAGTTGTACACCAAATGAAACATAAATCAACATTTGAACAATACAGTGGAACCTATACTGTGATATGACCTTTGGTATTATTGTGTTTATTGCTTATTATTATGTGAGATGTTATTGTACTCTATAATATTTTGTATTGTATCTTTATTGTCATGTGGTGCTGTAATTGTAATTGTAATTGTATTTTTGATATTTTGTAACTGTATCATATTTTCTGTTGGAAACCGCCTTGAGTCGCACTTGTGCTGAGTAAGGCAGTATACAAATTTTAATAATAATAATAATAATAATAATAATAATAATAATAATAATAATAATAATAATAATAATAATAATAATAATAATAATAATAATAATAATAATAATAATAATAATAATAATAATAACCTCGCTTAACAAGCAGCTCACTTAACACAAAAATTGCATAACAAAAGGAAATCCATAGAAAATAGTGGCTCAGTTAACAATTTTCCCCCAGGACGGATTAATGCATTCCTATGAGAAACTGCGTTTCAGTTAACAAATTTTGGTTTTCAATGCATTCCTAAAGGAAATTCGCTTTACAAATTTTTCATAGTACAAAAGGTCCCAGAAAACGCATTACATTTGTTAAGCGAGGGTTTTCTGTACCCAAAATCCTGTTACACAACTATGCATGTACAGTGGAAATTATGGCATCGTCAAGAGCAGGTTGCCATTAATTTAAGACTTCTTTTTTCTAATTTCAGGATACAAACTACTCATACGCATTGAGAGAAAATTGCATGCACCTCAAAACTGAAAAAAGGAAGTTTTTAATCAGCCGCAATCTGTCTATTAACTTTACTGTACAGACAGAAACTGCCAAATAAGATTTCCATGATAATTCCTTTATTTGACAAATTCAGGAAAAAAGAAAACACATTTTCAAGACTTTCAGACCTTTTAATTGGGCAGGATGTTCCAAAAACAGGGTTTGGGTTTGTTTTTGTTTTTTTACTTACTTACTTACTTACTTACTTACTTACTTACTTACTTACTTAGGAGATTTTTTACCCCACCTTCCTCATCCAAGGATGACCCAAGGTGGCTTACATAAAGGTTAAAACATACATGGTTAAAAAACAACAAGAACCCACCGATACCGTCCCTAACCCCTTAAGAAACACATACACAACACAGTTTTAAAATTGTACAAAGGTAGAAGGAATTAAAAGATCAGAAAAATAGAAAGAGTTAAAAAGATTAAAAATTTAAAAAATTAGGGAGGGGGGAGAGGGAAGAGGAGGCAGAAAAGACAAACAGGTGCACTACGGAACGGCCTTCAAACCAGCCAGCGGGGCTGGGCTGTACAATTGTCGGGCCCCATGCCAGCTGGAACATCCAGGTCTTAAGCGCCCTCCGAAAGGGGAATAGCTCCATCTGGAGACGTAGTTCAGGTGGTAAAAGGTTCCACAGGGCCGGGGCGGACACTGAAAAGGCTCTTCTTCTCGTCCTTGAAAAGACTCTTCTCGTACTTGATAAAGAAAGTTCTTGAGGAGCATGGAGAGAAGGTGGGATGGCTGAACTGTTAACAGCTAGATTTAATGTAACATTTGGATTTTAAAAATAAAAATCAAACGTAGGGGGTTCACCACTGTTTCTCTTACATCCCAACAATCCTGCGGCTGGCCAGAGAATGATAGGAAACCATTACATTACCAGGTAGAACAAGGTTTGACAATCAACAGCTTCTTCTCATGTTTCAGTTAAGCCTGAATATGAAGACTTCACAACTTCACCACTCTCACCTCCTGCTTGATTTATTCATGACAAATCGAAGCAACAGAGCAATTGTAAACAACATTACAATGTTTTTTAAAAAACTAAATGTAAGACAGTAAAGATGTCTCTGAGAAGGCTCCCGGTGTTGAACCGACTGGTGATAAAACAAAAGATTTCCAATAGGTTCTAGCAGTTGACAAGAATCTGACTAGGGTATCGCTGGAAATTTTTTATATCTCCCCTCATGCCAAAAGCAAGAGGGATGAGTGAGTTAGGAAAATGAAAAAGGAATAGATAGAAATATTAACCTAGTAGAAGTCTGTCATTCATTGAGGCAGGGAAAAAAGTGTGTCTGAAGCCCTGCTTTGGAAAGCATGATCAGGGAAGGATTTCTAGCTTCCACTCCCAAGCCGGTTCCAGTCTTCACAGGAGGACTGCAGAGCCAGAAAAACCAGGATTCATCATAATGTGGAAGGGTTTTAGACACAACCCATCCTTTTTTACACAAAGAGAGGGTGTGGCAGAGACTGGGGCTGGCACTCTCCCCTTGCTAACATTATCTGAAATCCCATTTTTTGGGATACCTGAACAGAAACCTATGCTTCCATCCACAGGAAACAGAGCAAATGATTTGTGCAAATGAGAGAGTAGCGTTAGGGGCATCCTATCAGCACAGTTTCTTACGACTTTATCTTGGTACTAATCTATTTTAAGAAGAGTCTAAATGTTAAAGTATATTGCAAAGTAACCTATTACAAATACACACCTATTTGGCAGCAAATGCCACTGAACACACTAGGATATAATTCTCAATAGGTATATATGGGAGTTGACACCACTTTATGATAGTTCAGTACAAAAGAAAAGCAATTTTAAAGAAAATACATGGAATACTGGAACTTCATATTAGAAGTGGCCATCATATAGGACAACAATTAAAGCATGTCCTACATCAGTGGTAGCAAACCTATGGCATTCATGCCAGATAGGGCACTCCCAGCCCTCTCTGTTGGCATATGTGCCATCACCCCAGCTCAGAGTTCGCACCGCCCCTTTGCCCAGCAGCCCAATGGGAGCGCTTGCTCCCCCCCAGCACAGAATGCACCCCATCCCTCTGCCCAGCAGTCCAATGGGAGCACTTCCTCCCTCCCCCCAGCACAGAGTTTGCCCCGCCCCTCTGACCGGCACTCGGTCTCTCAAAGGTTTGCCATCACTGCCCTAGATCCATTAGTTATAAAATATTTTCCACTGTATCATAGAAAATTACGTAATAAATTGTCCTTAACAGTCACTCTGATTAAAACACATGGACCAGAATCCTATTCCTATTGCATAACTTGAAAAAAGAAACATTTGTGTAACTGGTGCACACGGCTGTGCTGTTTGGTTGGTTGGTGCACACTCAAACGTGCCCAGGTTGTGCATCCAGGCTCATAACATATGCCAAGAAACCTGCAAAAGCCACTTGTGCATTTCTCTTACCGATGTGCTATTTCATGGCATGATTTATAGCCATGAAGTTGGAAGAAGCTGCAATAAATAAGAGTTGCTCATTGTCCTTGATGAAATACCAAACAATGAATTACAGTAATGAAAAACAGAAAAAAATCAATCTACTTGCCGGCATTGTGAAGTGAATGCTTCCTGGGGAGAAAAAGACTGTTGAAGCAAATAGTACGCTCTGACTCAAAAGTCATTTTCTATGCCTTGTCACACACTGTACATCAGTATTAAAACAAAACTTGGGAGGAAATATGTTACTGAAGTATGAGAAGAAAATACTCCCCACCTGACTGATCCCAGTGGCAGGAATTTTATACGCCTGCAACTTCTGCTTCAGCAGCTCAGGATCACTGTGGCGGAATGGACACCCTAACAACAAAAAGCACAGGTAAGCAATACAGGCATTAATGCAAGACCACACTCAAGAGCCTGGCTAAGCAGTTTTTAATTGTCTAACAGCTTATTAATAATAATTTTTAAAAGTTAATTGCCCATGTGTGTGCTATTACTATCAGTCTTCTTCTAAGTATCCAGTTCACTTATGGCATATCACAGCTCTCAAGGCTCAGAAGCCGCAGGAAGCACTGCAAGAAGTAGGCAAAGATTCTCATTTATTTGGATGGAAAACAGTTTTAATGACATTGCTGACTAATGAGTTTGAAAATTCCCATGCCCCTCCACACACACACACACACCCCAAAGTACAGTGCAGTTACACAAACAGAGATGACTGCCATCGTTCAGCTGAGGCAACTAACCAAAGAACAGCAAATGTTTCAACAAATGACACGAGGCAGCTATTCCTCTATAGGCTAGGGCAGGGGAGGCAGCCTGTGATACTCCAAATACAACTCCCATGATTTCTCATCAATGGCCAACTTGGTGAGAGTTAATGGGAGTCACAGATGTTGCCACCTCTGTTTTGCATGGAAAAGAACGTTGCACACAATGCTGCTTATAAAATAATTAGCCAAACTAAGGTAAAGGTTTCCCTTGCTCGAAATCCAGTCGTATCTGACTCTAGGGTTCAGTGCTCATTTCTGTTTCAAAGCTGAAGAGCCAGCACTGTCTGCTTCTGCAGATGTTTCCATGGTCATGTAGCAGGCATGACTAGACACCGGAGCACACGGAACGCTGTTTACCTTCCCACCGAAGTGGTCCCTATTTATCTACTTGCAATTTCTTGCTTTCAAACTGCTAGGTTGGCAGGAGCTGGGACAAAGATGGGAGCTCATTCTGTCCTGCAGTACTCGGGAACCGAACTCCTGACCTTACGCCTCCCAGTCAGCATCTTAGCCACTTGAGCCACTGCAGTCCCTAATTAGCCAAACTAAAGGATACTAAACTTATTGATGGCTACTGATCCTGATGACTATATGTACATTAATTTTTGCACAAGAAGCCGTATGACTCTGCATATCAGTTATAATGGCTACAGGGAAGAAGGTACCATTGTGCTTCTGCATGTCAGCTTATCATGGACATCTGACTGATTACTATAGTCCTAGACCAAGTGAGCCTTTGGTGCAATCCAACTGGGCTCTTGTTCTGAAGTTGGAACGTTTGCATTGAACAGGATTTTATTCCACTAATTTCACTAGGACGTCTATGCTCATTTAAAACCCAATTACCAAAATTGAGCAGGCAGATTCACCATAGCACGTGTTAAACTGAAATCGTCCGATGCCAATGTTAATGCACTTGTTTAAAATGTGTGGATAAATCCAACAGTCAAAAGTAACACTGTAAAAATTAACAAGAGGTTTTACTTGTTAACAAATGTTAGTTTTGTGTGCCACTCTGTAGAGGGGCCATGTTAATCTCAATCCCCCAGGGGTCCCAAGTGCCCTTTAAAAACTGGATGCACATTATGTTGCCCAATCTTGCTCCTATGATAATAACTGTGCACTGTCAAGTCAAGTCTGAGTTATGGTGACTCTCCCCAGGGTTTTCTAAGCAGAGAATACACAAAAGTGGTTAATAGTCCCTTCTTCTGGGGATGCCCTGGAACTGTGCAGCTCATCCATGGCCACAGAGACCGGTTCTTCCCTTGGGAAATCAAGGGAAATCAAGCTCCCAACCTCTAGCTTGATACATAAACCACTGAGCGATCCAGCCAACTATCTTAGTTCCGTAAATGACCATAACATATAGCTTTAGTTAACACAGCTAAGACTCTGTGGTATTTTCTCAAGGCTTTCAGGAGTAGGCCAGGACTATCAACAGCCCAAAGACTGGAAATAAATGATATGGAGGAAAAGAAATCCTCTAGCTTCAGGTAGACCCAGTCCTCTTCTTCGTTGTCTAGGCCAGACGTGAAACTGCTAAAATGAAGCCACCTTTGGGTGAGTTCATTCCGTAGTTCCTTTCACCTGACCTAGTATGAGAAAGATTAGCCGGTAACACAAGGTTGACGTTACCAGGGTACACCTGATTGTGTTTCAAAAATACCACAATCTTCGAGGAATTTTTTGACTCTTTCTGTGTACCTCAGCCAGCCCACTAAATAAGACCTAATGCAGGTATGCCTGCAAAGCAGCCTGTTTGAACCATGCCAAGTGAAGAGATTAAAGAACGTGAAATAAGAAAGAAACAAAATCTGATTATACTGTAGAATACTGTATCCAAATAATCTCACACAGAAGCACTGTGGTTTTTCTCCAAATAACATTATCTGTCAAGCATTATTAAGGTGAGACTGAAACCAACTTTCTTTTTGAGACAGTACTCTTGAACTGGTTTGGGTGGAATGTAAATGAGTCACTGTGACCTGAATCATACCTGTCAACCTTCCCGGATTGGCCGGGATTTCCCGGTTTTCAGTGCCAATTTGCGCCATTTCCCGCCCCGTGCTGCCGAAACCCCGGAATTTGGCAGCGGGAGAAAGGAGGTACTGTGCAGCCCTTCTGCGCAGGTCACCTTCTACGCATGTGTAGAAGGGTTTTACACTTGCGTAGAACCCTTCTACGCTTGCATAGAACCCTTCTACGCTTGCGTAGAACCCTTCTACGCTTGTGTAGAACCCTTCTACGCATGCGTAAAAGGCTACACATGCGTAGAAGGGGGCTACGCAAGCGTAAAACCCTTCTACACATGCGTAAAAGGCGACCTGCGCAGAACCGTTCTGCGCAGGTCCCGGATTGGCCGGAGCCGCGGTTGACAGGTATGACCTGAATAGCTACCTGGAACCAGAGAGCCCAGCTCTTGGAAACAACCTTCATCATGTATGTTTTTAGATAGGTTTTTCAAAATTGTATACCAAAAGAGAATAGCTAGTAACAATTGGTTGGCCTTTCACGAAATAATGGACTGCGCTGCTGGGGCTCCTGATAGTTTGTCATTAACTCCATTAAGTCTCATTAGGCTTAACCTAAGGCTTAACCTAAATTGTGAGCAATGCTGACATAGGCAACAGTGGATTGCATCTTGCATCTCCGGTTTTGAGTAGAAGAATATCTTTTGTTCTTCCTGAGAGGGAGAGTGTGAATGACATATAATCCATACGGATAACTTTTCATCAGTGAGTTCATAACGCTAATTTAATGAATTTTACATTATCAGATTTAACTGTTAACAGCAAGAAGCTAATTTCCCAATTTCTAATATTAACTTCTAATTAATTTTTTAACCCAACATATTCTGAGCTCTGGTCCTGAGGCATCTTGAGGAGGCAGGAGAGAGGAAGAAAAGCCCCAGCAACAAAGGCAAGAAGAAAAGCCATGAAAAAGCTTGGTGAAGCACAGACTGAAATGCTGCTGAATCAATCTCTCCTGCTTGACCTAGTTCTGCAATAAGACAAATCAGCAGAAGAGTAGTAACACACTAGGCTTGACAGGGATGACTGGCATAAGCTGCAAAGCTAACTTCTGCCAGTATTACAGCTAGCCAGCTAGCCAATCAGTTGTTTTCCAAAGCTGCTGGGTTCCCATGCATTGTGAACACGTCAGGTATAAGTACTCACCATGATAATCTCCTTGGCCTGGGGGATTGGACATGATAATTTTCATGCAGCTGAATGGAGTATAATCAGTTCTCTTGCCTTCTTTCCCATAGCCATGCCGGATGTTGTACGCATATCCTTTGTCAAACTGAATCGTGAAAACATCGTTTTTTGTTTTTTGTTTTAAAGTCAGTTCACATTTAATCACCTATTAGGGGTGGGATACAGTGGCTCAGCTATTACAAAAGCTAAAATGCTGGAACACTGAGTAGCTGAATCTGACAACAACTTCCTGCTATAACTATTTCAAAAGTGAAAATTGAAACTAGGCTATCGGATATTTAATGGTAAGTTCGTCTCTGCTCTTAGCAAGTTATCTTATGGGAATGGAAATCATTTTGGAGCAAATCCATTTGACACTGTAGGATAGAGCTTTCAATTTTCTACCATTACCATATCTTCTGTTGGACCCATTAATAACACATGAAAAGGTATTCATAGTTAAAAAAGGAACAAATTTGGGGATAATTTTTTTCTAATACTACTTCCCCCCAAAAAAATTATTTATGAGAAACAGTTTAATAAATTCCAGGTTGACTCAGATGTAAAATGTGCCAAGTTTATAATCTCTCTCCTCCACGCACTGAGCACATATTGCTGGCATCAAAAAAACACGTGCAGGAGTTTGCTTTGTTGAAACCAAGACCATTAGTTTCACCAACTAATAGGAGGCCTTAGAAGTACAATACAACATCTAATCTGCCATTCTTCCACTAGTTTAGTTTACTTAACCTTGGTGTGCACCAATGAGCTGATTAGTAATTTAATGCCTGAGAAAAGAGAAATTTCACTGGGAAATACAAAGGGGCATGATCTAGTTTAATATGCATCTACGTTAGCTACAGGGCATAATTAAAAGTACATCACTCTTTTAAATCTACATAATTATATCCCAAAGACATTCTCATTAGTATCTTTTACTATCTAGCTAAAATCAGAAGAAGCCTGAAGACTACAAGGTCAGACTTCTTAACTCTAAGTGCAGTGCTATAAAAATTAAAAATAAAACAAAAGACAGATAATGGTGAATGTGGTGATTACTGGCATATGAACTGCTGCAAACAATTCCAACTCACTGCATTAAAAATGATCGAGGCGCCACCACCCCTTATGAATGAAATTACTGATCAATAGACAGAGCTAAATCTGAAAATACAGTTTAATTGACTTAATTTATGTATTAATTTATGGTAATAAAGCTGCAAAATGCATTCAAAATAATGTTATTTAACCAACAATTGGGCTCTTTATTCAGTTAACAGATGGCATATACTTGTTCCAACAGTATACAGTAAATGACAATCCTTTGTAATAATAACTGCATCATTAGAAGGATCATCCTGATGGAAAGTCTACAGTATGAAAACAACAGAGGTGTCATTTGAAGCATCTGTAGAATAAACATTTGTGTGGCACCCTCTCCTCTTTTATGGCACGAAGTCACTTCCACCAAAAATGCACACACCCATTCTTGTCTGCAGAATCCCCTCACTATGATACTACAGGTGAAACTCAGAAAATTAGAATATCGTACAAATGTTCATTCAGTTCAGTAATGCAACTTAAAAGGTGAAACAAATATATGAGATAGACTCATTACATGCAAAGCGAGATACTGTAGTTCAAGCCTTACTTGGTTATAATATTGATGCTTATGGCTTAGAGCTTATGAAAACCCCAATGCCCCAATCTCATGTACCCCATAATCATCACATAATCTCTTGTATGCTATACACCATAATCATCACAATTATAACGAATTAAGGCATGTCATCTCTCACTTTGCATGTAGTGAGTCTATCTCATATATTTGTTTCACCTTTTAAGTGAAATGAATGAACATTTGCACGATATTCTAATTTTCTGAGTTTCACCTGTATGCTATCACAGTGTGAACAGAACTAAGGTTTCATATAATGCAAAACCTGCTTACTATGCAATGGTTTCCTACACTAAGATGACTCAGTAATAGTGTTCATCAACATGAAGCCCTAATAGCTGCTGTTAGGAATAAGAATTGACCTACAATACAATTCACTGGGCCTTGACATTCAACTGTGTCAGTCATTTTCCCCCCTCAGCCTGACGTATTTTATAGAGTCACTGTGAAGATAAAGAGAGATAGAAGACAATCTTGAACCCACTGGAGAATATAAACATAACTAGTAAACAATTACTAGTTGTTTACCAGTCTGCCCAGGTTATCCTGCTATGGTAATAGAGTAGACCATAATGCCAGCGACTCAACACTGATTGTCAGGTGGTGGTTAACTAACCTGACAGCCCTGAGAACTAACGGCCTTGAGTGGCAAAGTCCACAGAGAAGGGTGATGGTCCCCCCCCCCAAGTGGATTAAATCCGACTTGAATCCATCTTGATGGAGGGCAGCAGCTTCATCAATCCTGGCCTGGGGCTGATGAGGACTTTGCGTGCCAAAAGGACTCAGGACCAGAAAGTGACTCACAGAAATGGATCAGTGGTGCAGGTGTCACGCTGCAATGCAGAAGGCAAATGGAAGGCCATTGCATTATATTCCCAGGACAAGCTTCATGACTGAGCACCAGGAGGAGAGCCAATATTTGGAATCAGATATGGCACAAGAAGAAGAAGCAAACAATCAATAAATAACAAGAAGCTGCTTAAATAACGGCATATAACATGTCTTGTGGCCTACAGAATTCTTAAAGTACTCAGCTATTACTGGATTGGTTTGAAACATGGTACAATTGGCTTTGACAAATTATTATTATTTATTAGATTTATACCTCGCCCTACTCAGCACAAGGCCGACTCAGGGCGGCAAATGCTATCAATTTTGTGATATTGCCTAAACAGATGCCATTTTTATAAAAATTTGAAGCTTACAATACTATAAATGTTTTCATTTTTACAATTAATCTTAATAGGCTGGTTATACCCTCTCAATAAGTAAGTGTGCATGCATGCGTGCGTGCGCACGCACACGCGCGCACACACCTTTCAACCTGAGCAAAATAACTTTCTATATAATGTAACTAGCTGAAATCAGTAGGGGTTTGGTGAGTCAACTCTTTTGTAAGTTCCACTGATTCAAATGGGCCTACTCTGGTTGTGCCTTAGTATGCTGAAGTAAGACACAACTAAAGTTGAATCAATGGAACTGATGGAAGAGTTGACTCATCAAATTCCTACAGGTATTCAATGAGCAAACTCTAATGTGATTTACTATACTAAGCATCAAGATATCAACCACTCAGCCCCCAAATTAATTTTTTAAAGGAGTTAAAATTCAAGGGAGAAAAAAGTATTTTTTATACTGCTTCAAAGTTCTCTTCTCTTTTGAAATATTCTTATTCTCCTACATATTACCATTTTGAAATTGTACTCTACCTATTGCATTCAGTACAAGTATTAACAACATGAATCCTTAACATCATTTTTTAAAAAAAATTGGTAGGAGCCCTGGTGGCGCAGTGGTGAAACTGCTGTACTGCAACCAAACTGTTGTGAGTTCAATCCTGACTAGGCCTCATAGTTGACTCACCCTTCCATTCTTCCGAGGTGGTTAAATTATTTGGGACTACATGCTAATTAACCTTTGAACGGCCCAGAGAGTGCACTAAGTGCTATGGGGCAGTACTGTATATAAGTGTGATTGCTTTGCTTTAGGGTTCTTTATTGCTCATCACTCTTTTATATGCACACCACATCTCCTATCAGCTTTCAGCAATTAATACAGATCTGTCAAGTATCCCGGAATTAGCCGGGATTTCCCGTATTTCTGCACCGCGTCCTCTACTTTCCCGCCGCCATCCCGTAATTTGACCAGCGGGGAAAGTAGGTACTGTGCATGCGTGTATGCACAGAAGTGTTCTGCGCATGCACAGAAGTGTTCTGCGCATGCACAGAATCCTTCTGAGCAGAAGGGTTCTGCGAAGGTCCCGTATTTTCCGGAGCCGTGCTTGACGGGTATGAATTAATATATCTCTACTGTTTTGAGGTGGAGTGTTTAATATTTACAATAGCTTTAAAGTAGCACAAGATCAATACACTTTATTTTTGTCACTTTTAAAGACTATTTTGGAAAGCAACTCTAATTGCAGCCTGAAAAGGCATTAAGTCTAAAGCATTCTCTTTGTTGCTGAATTTAGGGGGGGGGGAGCCAGAGAACAGAGAGAAATGCTTTGGTTGCCTACCCAGTTTCCCTTGGCAACAGCAGGAATTATATAAATGTATGAGCACACAATATCATTTCAATAAATTATTTCTTGCCAAGCTGGGAGAAACTTTACTATCCCTAAAATCAATTTTTGACTATTTTGAGTTGTTTACAGGATTAAAAATTAATTACACCAAATAAAAACTTCTGACATAAATACACTCCTGCCAAAACACACACAAACTAAAAGAGCAATTAGGATTTTAGTCAGATTTTCCCTATTTAAAATAATTTGGAATACAAATAACAAAGAACTTCATTAAATTTATAAGCTAGAAATTAGAAATATGTCCTCAAATGAATAAAAACTAGGTAGAAATCATGTTTAGCACTAAACCCTTATCTGTTGGACCAGGCAGCAACTATTAACTCATGTATCTTTGCAAGATACAGCAGACCCTCACATAACGACGTTACTTGGTTCCCCAAGTAGTGTTGCTAAGCGATTTTTGTTGTTATGCGGGTTTCTATGGAGTTTCCCGCATTACGACGTTTTTGTCCAGATAATGACGGTTATTTTAGTGTTGTTGTCTGGACAAAGACACTAAAAATGTTGTTATGCGGGGGAACACATGGTGCATAACGACGTGTTGTTAAGCAAAAATGATGCTATCCGAACGCGTTGTTATGTGAGGGTTGACTGTACTGTACATCTTTCTGTACCAAACACTTCCTAGTAAACCAGACAAGAAGCAAGGCTGAGCCATAGCAAAATTTGTTAGGAGAGTGTCTTGGCTTTCAGGAAGAGATCCTAGTTTGGGGAAGGAGAATAGGGCTACAGTACCCTATTAATGATACCAGATCTTGAAAGGTATTACAGGTGCCTGAAAACCAGTAGCAATTCGCAACTAGTTAGCCCACTATATCAGGGGTTCCCAAACTTTTCAAGCCAGAGGCCAGGTCACACTTTCTGTCAGCTTCAAGGGCCGGACAGCCATTTTGCCCTGCCTGCACAACGGGGTTTTGCCATTTTGTCCCAACATCTTCAAAGGGGTGGCCATTTTGTTTCTTGAATGCTGTTGGAGGGGTGCGAGCACATGAAATGGCACTGTGGGCTGGATCTGGCCTGTGGCCCTTAGGTTGGGAACCCCTCCACTATATCAAGACAACTTAGAGGAACTGACTCAAATCCTCACTGATTCATTGGGCCTACTTACTCCAGCACTTACTTACCTACTAGATTTAAGCTACTGTTTCACCTGAACAACAAACACCTTTGATTTGAAATTATGGCTCATTTCCTTGGCAGTTTTGCAATTGACAGACAAAATATGAATAGCAGATTTGATACCTTTCATGCAACTATATAAGAAACTCTTTAAAAAATTATTAAATACATGTTGATTTTCTTTGATAGAAGTCTAGTAATTCTGTGTTGGACTATTCACTGTGTCTCAATTACCAATTATACCATTCCTATGCCATCCCCAATTTAATTTCACCAAAAAATAAATCAATGTAAAAATGAAAATCCAAGGGAAACCATGGAATGAGATTTATTTTATAAAGGTCAACCCTTGGTGGCACAAATGCCACCTGTCTCCAACTGAATTTAAAAAATTGTAATTTTTAAAGCGGAAAGAACATTAAACACAAAAGAACAGTGAAAGAGGAATCATGGTAAATAACTTGCCATAAGAAAGGGAAGTGACAGAAGTTTCTTTGGTCTCTGTGGTTTGCATTAACCAACTGAAGTCCATAAACGCTATTCACAAGACACATTGTGCTAAGGGTCCAAAAGGGAAATGGTGAGGAATTAAAAGTGCTCCCTACAGATAACTTACCTTGTCTGTATCTATTTTTCCTTTGATAAATTCAGATCTCCAGAACTGCAAAGCTTGTTCCAATGTTAAGCCAATGCCCTTTAAAAACAAGCCATATTGCATACGGCCTCCGTGACGGAGATGGTGATTATCACGCAGAGCTTTGTGCAGATGGCGCATGCAGAGTGGAAATGATTTCACTGAAAGCTGCAACAAAACTTGTATTACAGATCTATTACTATTATCTAGAGTAGCTTATACGTTATATTTTGATCACTAATTAGACCCACTTAAAGGGAGGGAACAGCTTGAGAAGAAAATCATCTAAAGATAGTATATGGGCTATAGATACATTTATTTTACAATTTTTTGGAGTAGTAGCTGTGTTATTCTGTGTTGCAAGCATATCAGAGCATAAACAAAACAAAAACGCTGTAGCACTTTGAAGACTAACTGTAATATTTTGATCTTCGCTTTCGTGGGTCAAGTCTACTTTGTCAGACATGGGAGTAAGGCTTCATGGCATCAATTTATACACATCAGGTACAGAGGTATTTGTTGTTGTTGTTCAGTCGGACAGTCGATTCTGACCCTTTGAGACCCTATGGACCATTGCCCGCCAGGCACCTCTGTCCTCCACCAACTTCCTCAGCCCACCCAGCTCTGTGCCCATTGCATCTACAATACCATCTAGCCATCTCATTTTTGGCCGCCCCCTTCTTCTTTTGCCCTCCACCTTTCCCAGCATCAGTAACGATCTAGGCGGCTGACTTGCAGAACAGGTGGGGGATATCAACCCGGTGGCTGCCTTGCGAAGACCCCCGCCTAGGAAGACTCCCACCTGCTTCGCAAGCCATCTGCCTGGACCATTACCGATCCAGGCGGCTGCCTTGCGAGGACACAGGGCTTTTTCCCAGGCCTCCGCAACGCAGCCGCATGGATACCAACCCAGGCGGCTGCCTCGCGAAGGGGCTAGAAAGACCCCCACCTGTTCTGCAAGCCAGCCTCCTGGATCATGGCGGGGACCGATGGGATCACTTTCCCAAAGCCTTCCAGAGGTGGAGGGGGTGGAAAACACACCGGACACAGCGGCACAAACAGCCATGAGGATGTTGTAAAAAACGTCCTTGTGGCTGTTTGTGCCACTGCGTCCAGCGTGTCCGACACCCCCTCCACCTCCAGAAGGGTTGGGAGGAAAGATCCCCGAGCAAAGCCGAGCCATTGCTGCAATCAAAAAGTCCCCCGGACTTTTTTGATCGCAGCGAAGTCTCTGGGTTTCACAGAATGGCGGGGACCGAGGGGATCTTTCCTCTCAATCCATCCAGAGCCTGCAGACCTGGTGGACGGGCCAGCAACAGCGGCAGAAACAGCCACAGGGGCATTTTTTATGATGCCCCCGAGGCTGTTTCTGCCGCTGCCCTGTCTGCCGGGGCCGCAGGCTCCAGAAGGGTCTGGGGGAATGCGCGTGGGCGCGCCCCGCCCACTTCCCCCCAAACCAAGCCAGGGATCACAGCGTCTGATCCCCGGCTTGGTCTGGGGGAATGCGCATGGGTACACCCGCCTGCTTTCCCCCAAACCAAGCCGGGGATCAGACGCTGTGATCCCCAGCTTGGTTTGGGGGAAAGCGGGCAGGTGCACTCGCCCCCGGCTTCCCCCAAAGAAAGCCAGCTTTTTTTAACAATATGTGATAAATGTATCACATAACGTTAAAAATCAGATAACGCTAAGACTCGTGGAACCAAGTTTTAGCATTATCTGGGGTTATTACTGTACATTGATACAGGGGAACATGGATTTAAATATAAAAATACAACATACTTACTGCATCTATCTGTTCTAATGAAATTTTCCCAATATTTTTCTCAATGCTGTAATCAGGCCCAACATATGCATGGCTGTGTTGAGGAAAAGAAAAGGGGAAAATCAGCAATGATTTATGTCAACACTTCAGAACGTCAAAAATATATAGCTTTACTGTTACCATAAGAACCTGAAATAAATATGCTTATATTTCTATGAATTTTAGAAGCTATAATTCAATGTAATAAAACAGTAATATAACTTAATATTGTGAAAGCCCAAATATCGTTGAGACTCTTACTTTGGAAGGGGCGATAAGAAGGTGAGTAGCAATAAGAAACTATCTTTACCCAAGGCATTTATGTAATTTTACCAGACAATATCTTGATATATTTATTTGGAAGCATCATTCTCTGGGAGCTATGTTCAAAATCAAATCTTAAGCTGAATACTGTATTTCAAGTATAAGCAAAACATTTGATGTGTAATAAGACATATCAAAATAGTTGTCCAAACACAGTATTTCAAGTACTTTAGGCATAGATCTTCTTGATCTTTCCTGTTAAAAGAACCACTAGAAAAACTGTCTTCTTTAATTTGTCATAGAATGGTGACAACATTCCTGAAATAGTATAGATCACTATGAGCAGACAACCCAAGGGAATACATCATAAAATCATGACTGTGGCTTTAAAAGTGTTCTGAGCAAAGAAAGCCTTCCATTTGAATTTCAAGTAGGGTAGACCTTTTTCAAGGACAAAAATATAATTTTTCCATGCATGACAAAAAATTGTGTAGATTAGACACAGACAGACAGACAGATGGGGGAGGGCAAAGGAGAGAGAGAGAGAGAGAGAGAAGCCACACAGAAATATGACTACTTAATGAGAGAAAGAAGAGGAAAATGTTTGCTTGTACTACCTGAGGTGATTCAGCAGAGGCTGGAGTCGTTCATCAGTTTGTATCATGGGCAGTGATCGGGCTGTTAGCTAAGAAAGAAGAGTAATGAAAAATAAAACAGAATAAGCAAAACACAAGTGATTGAACCACAGCAAAATGTTTTCCTGTTATTTACTTCTTAGTGCACTTGCTAAAAAGACAGCCTCCAAAGTCACATTATCTAAATCATCCCATAGCCTTGATAAGACATTTTGTCCATTTGGCCCAGAACTGTCTACTCTAGAAGGCTACCACCAAAGACAGAAATCTTTCCCAGCTTACAACCCAAGACCTTTTAACTGGAAATGTCAGGTGTTACACCTAAATCTCTGGTGATTGTTCTGTGTGACGATTCCTTGGCATTTACTGTCAGAATGTAGGTACTTCATATAGATGTTTTGACTACAGTACTGAATATAATAACTCTAGTGACAGAAAACATAGGCTTTAAAAAGGAATTGTTTTGGTAATAAAGTGAAACTGAGCCTACCATTCATTAGGAACTAGGAAAATTAACTAGGAATAGCGCAGGAAGAAGAAAAATCCCTAGACCAGGGTGGCCAACCTTTTTATGCTGTGGACCTGACTGCACCCATGGACAGCTGAGCGGGACAGACCATGCCCCCGGAAGTGGAAGCATTTGCAGCTGTCGTAAATGCGCCCACTTCTGTGTTTACAACAACCATGGGCGCATTTTACAGCTGATATAGACGTGCCTGCTTCCACTTCTGGGTGCAGTGGAGGAGGCAAGAGGCCGGATGAAATGGCATCATGCGACGGGACCAGCCTACAGGCTGTAGGTTGGGAACCCCTGCCCTAGACAGAGAAGCCTGCACTATTGCTCCAGCAGTCATTTAACTAGAAGAAAGAAGCATAAAACAATATCAAAAAAGGAGGAACTAAATGGCTAAAAGTAACAATCTATGCATAGATTTTTTTTAAAAAAAGAAAGGTAAAAATACACTGGGCTCAAGCACCATGTTTGTTCCAATTGTTTGCTACCTGTGTTGGTGCTTTGTTCCAGCTTTCTACAACATCTATACCATCCTATATGTTCAAAAAAAATCAGGGAGAAATGAACTATGTAGTTACTTTAAACAGAATTTTCAAGATAAGCTAAAACCATTATTTAGGGTTAGCTCTGATGTTATTGCAAATCTAAAAGAAATTCAAATTATTTTTAAACATCAATTTATTAGGCTTCTGTGTGCCACCTTCAGTCAGAAATCAGTGACAACAGATATTATGCTTAGAAATTTGATCTGTAGGCAACTACGGATATATTAAAACCTTCACAAGTCACAATGCTAGAGGAAAAGGTTTAAGAAACAATATTTGATGGATTTTTCAGTAGTATTTCATGCTTTCTGGCACTGGCTGATAATATTTGATTAATAACTAGACAACTACGTACAAATTAGAGCAGCAGCCACCGTCTTTTCCAACTGATAGATCCATATTTTATTGCACCTTGTGTTCAAAACAGAGCAAAATACAGCCTCTGGGAACAATATTCCTGCATTTTACTACCATAGGCATGCTATACTAGGGCAATCAATGTTTATAGTCACATGGAGATCATTACATCATCACTTATTATCAGTACCTTTTGTCTTTTAACAATGAATTAAATTTATTTGATATGCTGATCTAATTACAGGGTGCGTATACACAGTTTAAGAAATGTGGGCATGATTTCACTTGATATATGTAACACTCAATTCATTCTGTTTTCAGGAGCTCCAGAGGTTAGGAGCCAGAATGACAATAGAGATTTCGATTACATGTTAGAAAGAACTTCCTTCTTCTTCAGATGCCATAACTGTTCCGGATATTGGCTATAATCATGGTGATAGTCTTCCTGCTCTTAACCCCTCGGAACAGTTCTTCCAAGGACATTTTACACCAGTCTCTCAGGTTCTTCAGCCATGTAGTCCGTCTACGGCCAGGGCCTCTCTTCCCAGGGATCTTTCCTTGCAGAGTGAGTCAGAGGATTCTATATTTTATGTTGTTCCTCATGACATGCCCAAGGTATTGTTGCTTTCATTGCTTAATGGTCTTAAACAGTTCTTGTTCTTCATCCATCTGGTGCAATACTTCTACATTACTCACATGGTCAACCCATAATATCCTCAACAGCCATCTGTAGATCCACATTCCAAAAGCTTCAGTTTTCTTTTCAGATGCTTTAGTCAATGTCCAAGCTTCGACTCCATATAGCAACACTGGGAATATGTAACATCTCGCTATTTGGATCATTGTAGCGAGTGTTAGATCTCTACTGCATAACAAGTGTCAGATTTTTACGAAGGTGGATCTTGCTTTTTCTATTCGTATTTTAATCTCTACCTTGGGCTCCCAATTTTCATTTAATGTACTTCCCAAATAGACAATTTTATCCACTCTTTCTATGACTTGTGTTCCTGACATTAGCTTGCTATGAGTTGGTGTTCAGCTTATAACAAGATATTTAGTCTTCTTGGTGTTGAGATCCAATCCATATTCTGCGCTTGAAGCTCTAACTCGATCCAGGATCAACTGAAGATATGCAAGGTTTGTGGCCAACAACACTGTGTCATCAGCATATCAGATGTTATTCAGGAATTAAAGAACTTCCTAACAGTAAAAAAAAGTGTCACAGTGAAGCAGTCTCCCTCTGAAGGTAGTAGACTCTCCTTCACCGGAGGTTTTAACTAGTGGTTGTACACCATCTGTCAGAAATGCTTTAGCTATGGCTCCCTGAAGAGGCATGAAGTTGGAATAGACTGTTATTCAGGTCTCTTCCAATCTGTAATTCTATGAAAAATGGGAAGAAGGCTCAGTGCTTCATTCACACCCCTTTTGCATCTTTATATGAAGAATCCCCTCTCAGATCACAGAACATCAATTTGTCACCAAGTACAAGTTCTGTCTTAGACTGGACATAACAAGACTCTGAATCACGTCAGAACCATCACATTTGGGGAAAACAAAGTTTACATCTCTCTCATTTAAGTTTTTAAAAAATATATTTATTTCTTAAAATCACAAAAAGGGGGATTTTGAAAAAAAGACTATTGTCAACAATGTAGGCTTCTCAAAAACAACTTGAGACAGAAAGGGCAAATGAAAAACAAGGCATTTAAATCTTGCTCAGTTAAGATCACTGTCGCATGTTCTTATTCAAGGGGGGTGGGACAGTAAGTTTCTCCTGTATAGCAAGTAGACGATGTAGTACTCAGTGTAACCCTTAGTAATTTACATTGTAAAGTAGTTGTGAGGTGTGAAGAAACTAAGAAATTGGGATGGGGGAATATGGAACATAGACATTTTCTATTAGAGGCTTCAGAAACTTCAGTGTATGTGACTGAGGAAGCTGACCAGAAAAGTGTAAGCCAGTCTGTGCCCAGAACCAAAAGGACAATTAACATCTCCTATGCGTATTCAAAATTTTAAACTGAATGGTCCATGTAAAGTATATAGTATAGCTACTAAGTTAATTACAGTAGTTGTCTTTGTCTTCTTCAGGAGGAGGGACCTTTGTCCATGAGCCAAGCCTACTTCTTAGGAAGAACATTGGCTCACCTGCTGCTTATTGGTTGTTCTTCAATGCAGTGCCAGGAAGTGCCGTACTCTGTGTGTATCTGAATTAACCTATCTCTCTACCAAGCTGTGAGATTTAGACAGGCCAGCTAGTTTTGTTATTTCCTGACGTGTTGTTCTTGAATATTCATAGTTCTGGCACTGTAACTTGCTCTTTTATTTTGGAATCTTTTTTGTACCTAAATTTGCATCCTTAGGCTTAACCTTTTTCTTCCTTCTTTTAATAAAATACAAATAACTTTTAAAGCAACGGCCTGGAATTTTGGCTCAGAGGGTTAAATCAAAAGGACTTAAAACTTGCCTCAATCAGCATATCTGCCAAGTTTCGGGAAATTTCTGTCAAACCCCGTATTTTACACTCTTTCCCGCCATCATCCCGTATTAGTTAGACTGCAATTAGACTGGAGGCCAGCACAGGATAAGCATAGCTGTCCAGTTTCCCGTTTTGGCCGGGAAATTTCCCTTATTTGACAGAAATTTCCCGAAACTTGACAGGTATGCTCAATCAGCGATTAGAGGTTTTGATAATTTTAAATTGGCATGGTGGCAGTATGACCCTCTACAAGGTAGGCTTTGCAGTTCCTAGCTTTGTGTGTGCTTTTGGATTTGAACTCCCTGGAGTATGACCAAGTCCAAGCTGGATTGGAGTGTTGGGGGAATATGGTGACAGGCAGGGATGTATAGTCACATCCCCACACTATCACCTCACATTTCTTGAGCCCACCCACCCTAAGAGGGTCACTTGCCTAAGTGGCTATAGAAGGGAGCTTCTGACTGGTGGACTATGACATGAGGTAAAAAATGGAGTGGATACCCAGTTATTCACCACTTAATTTCTGGGAAGATTGAATAAAGACACAATATGAGTCATAGCGGGAAGAGGCTGCAGTAGACACCTGCAAAGGAATTTTAAACTTCTTCCTTCCACTTTTGTTTTTATTTAGTTTTTAACTCACCCACACACTTCATGCAGGAAGGGTTTAAAAAAATGAAAAGCTCCATCAGCACCAATGATTTTTTTTAAAGAAGCACCTTTGTGGAGTAATGGGTGAATTTTTGAATAAAAATAGATCGGGGAGAATTATATCTCCCTTGTATCCAATCCAGATTGGTGTCACATAATTTATTCAAGTTAAAAAGGAGAATGTGACCCAGGGCTGTACGCTATGTATGCAATGCAGTAGTTTAACCCTTGGTCTAAAACAGATCACATAGCATTTCTGAAAGAGAAAAATAGGAAAATCATCTATGCCCCTCAGAATTTCTGGGAAAGACTTGCATAAAGACACAGGACAATTAAATTCTTTATGTCAGAAACACTAGTGTAGTGTAGTCACAAATTTCAAAA
This sequence comes from Bradypodion pumilum, assembly GCA_035047305.1. Classification (NCBI taxonomy): domain Eukaryota; kingdom Metazoa; phylum Chordata; class Lepidosauria; order Squamata; family Chamaeleonidae; genus Bradypodion; species Bradypodion pumilum. Next base: position 171,060,978 of record JAWDJD010000001.1, on the reverse strand, counting down.
GTTCAGGTTTACCTCCATGAGACTTAAATACACACGCACACATGCACATGCACACGCACACGCATGCACACGCACACACACACACACACACACACACACACTCTCTCTCTCTCTCTCCAAATTAACTTAGCTGCAATTGAGGGGATGAGGTACAAGAATTTGGGGGGGGGGGACTCTCATTTCAAGACCACCACCAGCTGCTATGGCTTTCCTAGTACACTCTCTGAACATATACCCTGCCCTTTCCTCCTTTTCCCAGGCTCAGCAATAGAACACTGCAAAAAAAAAAACATACACATACACATACAAACAGAGGAATGTGGGTGGAGGAGAAAGAGAGAAGCAAAATTTTCCAAGCAGCCTGATAGGCACGTTGCATTGCAATTCCTTTCCTGGGTGTCAGTTGACACCTTGTGACAAAGATTGCAGTACGGAAAGCCAAGCAGCATCCAAATCAAGCAAGCAGGAAGACAAGTGAGAGGGCACGTTGGTTCCCACTGTTTTGGATGTGGGAGATTCTTCCCCAACCAGATAGGAAAAGCAGTCGTAGGTGGGGGAATATATTTATTCCTATGAGAAATGAAAGGTGGGCAGTTTTGAAGGAGGGAATGGTCTAGGACCGTGATGGCGAACCTTGGCACTCCAGATGTTCTTGGACTTCAATTCCCAGAAGCCCATGTCAGCACTCCTGCTGATCAGGGCTTCTGGGAATTGAAGTTCTAGAACATCTGGAGTGCCAAGGTTCACCATCACTGGTCTAGGACAGTGGGTCCCAATGTGGAGCCCATGCCCCACAGAAGGACTTCAATTCCCAGGAGCCTAAGTCAGTACATTGGCTGACCAATGCTTTGGGAAATTGACTTAGGCTTCCGGGAATTGAAGTCCAGAAATCAAAGATTAGAAAAAAATGGTTTAGGAGAAACAAGCTGCCAACGTCCACTGCATCAATTATGCTGTCTAACCATCTCATCCTCTGCTGCCCCCTTCTCCTTTCTCCTTCACTCTTTCCTAGCATCAGGGCCTTCTCCAGTGAGTCCTCTCTACTCATTTGGCCTTTCTAAATAGGTTGCATCAAATGTGATTGTTTGGTGTGTACTATCAAAAATGATTGATCAAGAAACAGCCATTCTGCTACTGTTGTAAAATGTCACAATGCAAATGTTATGCAACAAAGAAAATCAATATTAGAGCAGTGTTTGCATGCTGGTATGCTGCTGTAACTAGACAACTGACATTTCAATGCCGATCAATTTTGAAAGCTCTTGATTTTAACCTTTAAACATATTAAAGTTCTCAGGGACTGCACAAAACAAACAATCTTACCAAACATATAATTACTGTATTTTAATACTAAGCACATCTTGAAACACTTACTAAAATTCAAAAGGGGACAATTTAAAGCAATAAGTAATTATACACAGAAAATTAGATTTGTTTTCCTTCCTAACATAAAACAGCGGTACCTCTTTTTTACTCATACACAGAATTCAGTGGTTGTTGTTAATTAATTTAATGACTTTTCAGTCTGTGGCAATTTGCTGTATACTCGGTTTAGGGAGCAAGGATAAAATTGTTTGGATGAAGTTGGGGTCACTATGAGCAGGATCCAGCTGTTGAATCCAAGCAGAAGCAATCTTCCCTTTCCTCTGGAGGCATCCCATATGGTCAGAACTGCTGTACGAGTTTGAGAAACACCTCCAGAGCCTGTAATGTTTTTTCTATGGTATACATAACTTCAACATGGAAGTAATAAATTCTGTTGCCACTATTCAGCACACCAGTAGGACTCAAATCACTAGTCAGGCTGTAAATAAACTCCCAAAGATGTTCAGGATCACTTTGAAATAAGACTGTTTTAACTGCCTGGCTAACTTCTGCATTGATCAGACTTCCAGTATATATTCTGGAAGAGCCCTCCTTAAATTGCTGTACTGCAACCAAAAGATTGTGAGTTTGATCCTAATCAGGGATCAAAGTTGATTAATCCTCCCATCCTTCCAGGGTCGGTAAAATGAGTACCCAGCATGTAGTGGGCAAAATGCTAATTAACTTGTGAATCGCCCCGAGAGTGCACTAAGTGCTGTGGGGCGATACATAAGTGTGATTGCGTTGCTTTGTGGTTGCTATTCTCATATGCAAGATCTACCTTTAACTCAACCTGAATACAGTAATACCTCATACAAAGTCCACTTCATACAACATCAGATTCATACAACATCGCCTAATTCCTTGAAAAAAGTTGCCTCATACAAAGTCGTGCGACTTTGTATGAGGCATTGGGGTTTTCCCAGGTTGCATTGTGCCTGGGCAGTATAAAAGGCAGGACACATGTGTGCATTGCTCTTGTGGGTTTTGCATGAGGCAAAGAGTGTTTAGGAGTGGTTTTAAGCACAACTTTTGATTTTTTTGAATTTTTTCATCAGAATTTTTAGAAGCATTCCTGGGATTTTTGCAGCATTCTTCAGGTTCTTGGACAATCAGGGTTGTTTGACATGTTTTTGTAATGTTTTTAGCCTTTAGACAATGATTTCTTAAAGTTCTGTCAGTTTCCTGTCTGTTTCCTTGACTTTGCCCTGAAGTCTGTGCTGTTACGGTACGATGTATCTCTATGGAAATGACGTTGTATGAGGCATCGCGGGTAGGGTTTTGCATGCCTCATACAAAGTCCAAATCCGTATAAAGTCCAAACTTGTGGAACCAAGTTTGGACGTTGTATGAAGTATCACTGTACTTGAAATTCATCCCCTTACCAATCAGGAATAGCCTCTGCCTGGACAGACCTGCACATATAAATGGAGTCACAGACAGGGAAACTGGCTGCCACCTGAATCCTCTCCTCTCCAAATCTAGTGCTCAAATTTGTTTATTTTCAATTTCTCTCCCCATTCTATCCACTTGCTTCTTCTTCTTTTTTAAAAGCTTGCTGTCCTAGCACCAAGATGCCCAGGAGACCAAAGGTGGTGAAAGAGTACGAGTCAGCAAAGAGAAGAGGAGGAAATGATCGAGCAGTCTTACTTCCACCTTGTTCAGGTAGCTTTCCTGTAAGTATGCCTTTTTCAAATCTAGACATCAGCAGTAGAGCTGTTTTAACAAGATGTAAACACCTTGTTAAGGTAGATCATCTGTTGCCCTCCAGATTGTTATTCTCTTGCATTTGCCAATTTTTTCTTTCCTTCCTCTCCCCTCTCACTCCTGTGAACTAAAAGTGAAAGAAGAAAGTGCCAAAGCAGGACTGCAGTTGAACATTAACAAGACAAAAGTCACGGCTACAGAAGAGCTACACAATTTAATATAGACAATGAAAAAGTGAAAGATCTTCAGCTCAATCATTAATCCAAATGGAGGCTGCAGCCATGAAATCAGGATAAAAAACAGACTCAAATGAGCAGCAATGAAGGAATTAGAAAAGATCATCAAATGTAAGGATGTGTCACTGATGACTAAGGCCAAGATCATCCACACTCTTATATCGCCAATCATGTAAGGTGGGTGTGAAAGCTGAACATTAAAGAAAGCTTACAGAGGGAAAAAATTATTTGTTAGAAATATGGTGCTGAAAGAGAGCTTTGCAGTTACCCAGGACTGCAAAGATGAACAAAGTAGGTCTTAGAGTAAGTCAAGCCTGAACTATGATGAAAGTGAGACTGTCCTACTTTGGGTACATCTTGAGAAGGCAAGATTCTCTTCTTCTTCATCTGCCATATCCGAATCCAAATATTGGTGATCCTCATGGCGATCAGCCATGAAGACTGACCTAAGAATATAATGCAGTGGCTATTCATCTGCCTTCTGCATCACAGCATGAAACCCGTACCACTGATCCAGTTCCAAGAGTCACTTTCTGCTCCTGAACCCTTTTGGCACACAAAGTCCTCATCAACCCCAGGCCAGTAATGATGAAGCTGCTGCCCTCGATCAAGATGGATTCAAGTAGGATTTAATCTGTTTAGGGACCATCACCCAAGACTCTCTGGAAAAGATAATAATGCTGGGAAAGGAAGGCAGCAGGAAAAGAAGGTCAAATATGAGAGGGACCGATTTCCTAAAGCAGAGGTGACGTACCTATGGCACGAGTGCCAAAGGTGGCACTCGGAGCCCTCTCTGTGGGCACCCATGCAATCACCCCAATACAGACTTTGCCCTTTCCCTCTTCCCAGCAGGGAAGTGCTTCCTCCCTCCCCAACACAGAGTTCACCCCATCCCTCTGCCCAGCAGCCCAATGGGAGCATTCCCTTCCTCCCCTGTTGCTGTGTTGGCACTTTGTGATAAATAAGTGGGTTTTGGGTTGCAGTTTGGGCACTCGGTCTCTAAAAGGTTCGCCATCACTGCCCTAAAGAAAGCCACAGGATTAAGTTTGCAAGAGCTGAGCAAGGCTGTTGAGGACATGACATTTTGGAGACTGCTCCTTTGTAGTGTAACCATAAGTTGGAAGCAACTTGGAGACACATAACAACAACAGTAAGTGTTGTTCTAGAGTAGTTTGGCCTATGGAAGGGGGAAAGGAATAAGCAAAGCATACAGAAATTATATGCTTTTATATCCTTTGGATATAAGAATGCTGTAGTAATAATACTAATACTAATAATATTTTATTTATTTATTTCTGCGCATTTATATCCCGCCCTCCTGGAGGGTACACCACTCAGGGTGGCTAGCAACATAATAAAAATTACAATAAAAACAATAAAGCAACGATAATTAAAACAGGTCTAACAACCCCAATTAAAACCAACATTAACAAACAACCCACGCCCACCCTACCCCCGTTAAAACAGAATAACCAAGCCAGGGAACAGCCCACCACAGCCACCGGGCTTGACTGGTAGAGTCAAGCGTGCCCCAAACCTGCTGGAAGAGCCACATCTTCAGCATCTTCCTAAAGGGGAGTAGTTCCGTCTGGAGCCGCAACTCAGGTGGTAAGAGGTTCCACAGTGCTGGGGCAGACACAGAAAAGGCTCTTTTCCTGGTCCCAGTAAGATGTACCTCTTTCACTGATGGGACCACCAGTGAGCCCCTCCTGTCTGCTCTAGTAGGACGGGCTAAATTCCTTGTGGTGACGCGGTCACTTAAGTAGCCTGGTCCAATGCCATAAAGGGCTTTAAAGGTCAAAACCGACACCTTGAATTGCACCCGGAGGCACACCGGCAACCAGTGCAGCTCCCGGAGAAGTAGTGAGGCCCGAGTATGATGCCTGTACCCCATCACAACCCGGGCAGCCGCATTCTGGACCAACTCAAGCCTCCGAATGGTCACCAAGGGCAGCCCCATGTAGAGTGCATTACAATAATCCAATCTGGAGGTGACCAGAGCGTGAGTGACCATGACCAAGGAGTCCCGGTCCAGGAGCGGGCGCAATTGGTAAATAACACGAAGCTGTGCAAAGGCCCTCCTAGCCACGGCTGCCACCTGCTCTTCGAGCAGTAGCCGCGAGTCCAGGAGGACCCCCAGATTGCACACCGGATCTGACTGTGGCAAAGATGTTCCAGCCACGACCAAAGATGGTAACTCCTGGGATAACATGGGACCCCGCACCCAAAGCCACTCAGTCTTGCCAGGATTCAGCTGAAGCCCGTTGTCCCCCATCCAGACCCGAACAGCCTCCAGACCCCTGGTCAGGACTTCGACTGCATCACTCGGGTCCCCACAAGTCAAGATGTACAGCTGGGTATCATCTGCATACTGATGATACCTCACCCCGTGGGAACGAATGATCTCACCCAGCGGTTTCATGTAGATATTAAACAATAGAGGTGAGAGTACTGAGCCCTGAGGCACCCCACATGGAAGCAACCTAGGGCTGGACAACCCACTCTCTAAAGACACCGACTGAGTCCGACCCGTCAGAAAAGAGGAAAACCAGGACAACACAGTGCCCTGGGCCCTCACTCCTCGGAGCCAGTTCAGAAGGATACCGTGGTCGACGGTATCGAAAGTCACTGAATAATAATAATAATAATTCTTTATTTGTATGCCGCCCACTCAGCATACGCTGACTCAGGGCGGCTCACAAAGTATCCCATAAACATCAAATACAGTAAATACAATGAAGTCCACAAACCACATAGAAAAGTTCATAAGAAACGGCCAGCAAGAAAGTCCAAACCTCAAGCTTGGCCAGGGGGGGGGATGTCCAGCCCCCCCCAGCCCCAATGGCCAAGTCAAGGCTTTTCAGCCCCTGGCCATGGGTGAGGCCCAGGGGAGGGGCAGCAGGAGTCCTCAACCGAACGGCGGGTCATCTTCTGCCGCAGGGAGCCAGCACGGCTTTTCAACCCCAGGCCATGGGCGGGGCCCGGGAGGAAGAGCGGCAGGCATCCTCAGCCGAATGGTGGGTCATCTCATCTTCTGCCGCAGGGAGCTGGCGCGGCTTTCCAACCCCCGGGCATGGGTGGAGCTCTGGGGGAAGGGCGGCAGGTGTCCTCAGCCAAACGGAAGTCGTCTTCTGCCACAGGGAGTTGGCATGGCTTTTCCACCCCCGGGCATGGGTGGGGCCCGGGGGAGGGGTGGCAGGCATCCTCTGCCAAATGGCGGGTCGTCTTCTGCCGCAGGGAGCCGGCGTGGCTTTTCCACCCCCGGGCATGGGTGGGGCCCAGGGGAGGGGCGGCAGGCATCCTCAGCCAAATGGCAAGTCTTCTGATAAAGGGAACCAGCACGGTTTTCCAACCCCCAGGCATGGGTGGGGCCCAGGGGGAAGGGCAGCAGGCGTCCTCAGCCAAATGGCGGGTCATCTTCTGACGGAGGGCACCAACGCAGCTTTCCAACCCCCAGGCATGGGTGGGGCCCAGGGGGGAGGGTGGCAGGTGTCCTCAGCCGAACGGATGGTCGTCTTCTGCCACAGGGAGCCTTCGTGGCTTTTCCACCCCCGGGCATGGGTTGGGCCCAGGGGAGGGGCGGCAGGCGTCCTCAGCCGAATGGCGGGTCGTCTTCTGCCTTAGGGAGCCGGCTGTAGCCATCACTGCAATGACAGGGCCATTCTGCTTCCAAACTGACTGGAACTGGACCATCCACATGGCTATTAGAGAGGACGATATTACATGAGATGCATGGGTCCTTTGAGAAATCTAGGCTTTTATGTTTCAGAATGATGTTTCAATAATGTTTATATTTGATTATTTTCAGAGATTAGAATGAAAGGATGCCTTGCCATCGTTCTCTAAGTTGGTGAGGAAATGTCAAAATGTTGTTAATCACATCAGTACAAATCTCGTTTAGAAAAAGGAAAAGCAGAGAAGCTTCAGTCATTCCATTTGTTTACTGTCTATTCCACTGGAAAATTTATTTATTTGCAGCATTTATGTGTCCCACTTGCGTACCAGGGACACTCGGGACAAACATAAAGTCAAATGAAACAAGTGCAAAAGGTAAAAGATGCTATAAATCACTTTAAAAGAGATCAGACACAAGACTAGCATAAAGAAATTAACAAAAAAAAACTAAATGTGCACAAAGCAATATTTTAAGAAGCTCTCAGATACATTAGTTATGTGCCACCAAGTGGGAACCAATATATGGTGACTCTAAAAAGGCTTTAAAAAAATGTTTAAGGACTGATTTCTCCAGTGATTTTCTTTGGCCAAGTAGGGATTTGAACCCTGGTTTCCAGAGTCCTTCCTGGTCCATCCTTTTGTCCACTACACCAGTGTTCCTCAACCTTTGGGTTTTGGACTTCAATACCCATACTCCTAAGTCAATTTCCCAAAAACACTGCTCAGCCAATGTACTGACTTAGGCTTCTGGGAATTGAAGTCCAAAACCCAAAGGTTGGGGAACCCTGCACTACACCACACTGTGTGCCCAATCTCAAATATGTTAGGAGCCAATAATAGCGTGAAAGGACAGGAAAACATGCAGAAAGCAAGAAAGATGTGAATGTCTGAGGGAGGCATCCCTTAATGTGGGAGTCACTCTAAAAAAGCAATGGGGCAGAACAAAGGTCACTGAGTACCAGGTAGGTTAGACTGATGGGAGGCACAAACTGTGCAATAAAAAGTACCAAGCTAGGGTGTGTTTGTTTTTTGTTGCAGCAAAACCAATAAAGAGTCTTGCAGCACCTTAAAGGTTAACATGTTTTAGTAGCATGAGCTTTGTAGATAGGTTAGTCTTTTTTTTAAAAAAAAAAACTTTTAAGTTTTAATCCTGCTTTTAATCATTTTTAATGTATTATATCTATTATTATAACTTTATTTTAATATGTAGTTTATTGTGATTTAATTTAATCTTTTTCAGATTGTGAGTCTTGTTGAGCACTTCAGTGGGAGAAAAGTGGCCTATAAACACACCAAATACATAAATAATAAACAATGGATTTTAACATCTAGAGATGTAGGCTACAGTCCATGAAAGTCATTGTACCTTTCCTTCAACAAACTCTTCTTCTATAGATACCACAGGAATGTGCTGTGCTATGTTTTGCTTTTACAACCTTCAGAATTCTTTTGGTAGCATGCTTACTGGTTATGTTATCTGGGAAATTCTGGGGAATTGCAGGAAAAGAAAACCACCAATTTTGCACACTACATAAACCAGCAAAGCAGGAATGGGGGATCTTTGGCTGTCTATATGTTATGGCTTACAAACCCTATCACCTCCATCACAGATAACAGTACAGAATTGTGGGACTTGCCTGGAAGCAAAATGTTCTTCCCAAGTCTGTTGTATTTTTCTCTTCCTTTTAATTGCAGTCTTTTGTGACAATAGTTCCCTCCGTGCACTGCAAACTGCATTTCAGGCTCCAGGAAAAATAGAAAGGTTTCACAATGTATGGGTGAAACAGCCACCAAAATGGCTTTACAATCTGTATTTTGGGAACAATTTTTCCTTGGAAAAATGTAATCACTAAAATAAGAATTAACTGCTACCTCGGGCATAAAGTTTCTTTGAGATATACCCAGGAAACGTACTCGATCTGTTCTTTCTTTCCATATCATTGAGCGTTAAAAGTGAATTAAGCTTTTCATTTTGTGTTGGTGTTACAAAGCTCTGGTGCTGAATTTAAAATACGGTAGAATGTATAAATTAATGAAATGTGCTGCTTCTACTTTGTCTCTAGACTTCTACATCTTCTCAGAAGATTTTATAATTCTACAAGGTGCTGCTACTTTGACTTGATGTAAAAGACACTGAAATGTATTTTGTTATCTATACCTATAAATCCAAGCTTTAACCATTGGAATTTGACAAAGGCTCCCGCACCTGTCCACACTATCCCGTACCGAGCCTCCTGCACTAGTCCGAACCCGGTACGGAGGTAACTGTCGGGTTGAGAAATGCGCCAGTGGGGCAAGAGCCCCACGAACACGACCAAAGGGAAACAACTTCAATTCCCAATGTTCTTTGCACCGTGCCGCACCACAGCCAATCAGGCTGAGAGGCGCGAGCAAAAAGAACGTTGGGAAACACGTGGCGGCCAATCAAAATCGAGCCGCAGGGGAAAAAATGCTGCACAAACGCAAAACACAAACGCAAAACTACAAGTCCCAGTGTCCTGCGCACCGTGAGCACGCAGAATGCTGAGAAAGCCAGCGCGTGAAAAATAAACTTACAAAAAGCAATGGGAGCGCAAGTCCCCAGCAGACAGACTCAGCGCCTCACAGCCACACAAAACAAACAAACCACAAAAACAAAAATAAATCAATAATTTAAAAAACCATTAATAAACAAAAAAATAAACCACAAAATACACAAACAAAAACATCCACAATGACTCAAAACCACAAACAAAACACCTAACTACAACACGAAAAAACCACAAATTACACAAACAAACAACAACTAATTACACAAATAAACAACAACGAAATAAGAAAAATTAAACAAAACCAGAAATAACCAAATCAATTAAACAAACCTAAAACTAAACCAAAACAAAAAAGAACCAACTGAAACATCTCCCAGCCCACCACCATAAAAACAAAACAAAGAAAAAACCCAGAAGAAAGAAAACCAGAGAACTCACCAGCACGTCCTCCCTCCACGAACACTGGAACAGAAATGAAGAAACAAAGAGACTATTTACCGGAAGAAGCCCCACCCAGAGGCCAGGAGAGAAAAAAACAGTGAAACTAAAACAGAACCACTAGCAGTCCCACCTGCAGGATAGAATAGTAAAAACAACTCAAAAAGACATAACAACCCCACCTTGAGGCCACAAGAGTAAAAAAGTCAAAAACATAACAATAAATCACAATTTTACACAAATCACAAACATATGTCAAAAAAAATAAAAAAAAAGATTTATAACATCCTGTGTTGAGTTTTAACTCAAATAAAAACCCAAAACATCTAAACACAGTTTAAAAACATTGAATGTAAAAAACATATACTTTCACATTTTTAAAAATATCACCTCAGTACAACTATTAACAAAAAAGACCACAAACTAAAACATTATTTGGTTAAATAAAACAATTTGAAACAATTATAACATCCTTTGTTCTTTTTTTAATCCACAAAAAAAACCTGAAAAAGCTGATCACAGTTTATAACAGCCCGGCATCACCGGGCAACCTATGCTAGTATATTTAAAAGACACAACACTGAAAAGGAATCTGGAGTTTTATACAGTATTTTGGTAAAGTAATTAGGCTAAGCTCCATCCCGGAGGAAAAAATATGGAGAATTCACCAACTGAAGGCAAGGGAAATGAGGAGACAACTTGGTGTCTGTTTTCAAACATTTCTTGCCCTGGAGAAGTCTGGAACAATTTACAGTCTGGTAGTTTGGAAGACATTCTTTTAAATTCATTAGAAGAGGTAAAACAGACCTGCAGCCCTTTGAAAAATTCTGAACTTCCTCCTTTCTTTTCAAAACAGCAGACAAAACTAGAAACAAAAACAGCACAGAGACACTGTGGCACCCTAAAGACTGTAGTGACTTAGTGGTTAAGACACTGGACTTGATGACTGAAGGGCGACAGGTCCGCAGTTTGAGACCCAAGTGCTGCATGATGGAGTGAGCTTCTGTCTCTGTCCCAGTTCCTGCCAACCTAGCAGTTCGAAAGCAAGAAATTGCAACTAGATAAATAGGGACCACTTCGGTGGGAAGGTAAACAGTGTCTAGTTATGCCTGCAACAATTCTGCGGAAACATTTTCAGATGTAGACAGCACTGGCTATTTGGCTATAAACAGAGATGAGCACTAAACCCTAGAGGCAGATACAACTGGCTTTCGAGTAAGGGTGACTTTTACCTTTACCCTTACCCTAAAGACTAGTAAAGGTAAAGGTTTCCCTCGCTCGAAAGCCAGTCGTATCCGACTCTAGGGCTCAATGCTCATCTCTGTTTCAAAGCCGAAGAGCCAGTGCTGTCTGCTTCTGCAGACGTTTCCGTGATCATGTGGCAGGCATGACTAGACACCGGAGCGCATGGAGCGCTGTTACCTTCCCACCAAAGTGGTCCCTATTTATCTACTTGTAATTTCTTGCTTTCGAACTGCTAGGTTGGCAGGAGCTGGGACAAAGACGGGAGCTCATTCCGTTCTGCAGTACTCTAAAGTACCCTAAAGACTATTAGATTGGAATATGAGATCAAGTAGACCAAATCTGCTTCCTTAGATTCAAGCAAAACAAGTTCACATTGAAATACAACTGCTAGCCTTTAGGGTGCCAAAATTAAACTACGTGAGCTCACTTCACCTTTAATGCTATTGCTAAGCCACCACAATATGAAATACTGTAAGTGAAGTGTTTTCAAAGAACTACCTTGCTAGTTTTGTGATTCACGGTACTATCTTCATTTCCAAGAACCCAGCACACCATTTGACAAACTTCTATTTAAAATTAACAGAGTTCTATAGTGATGCTATCATATAAGGCCTTGTCATTTGAAGGATGTGTATGTTAATCTACTAAATCTAAGAAGTATCACAAATTGTATAGTTGAATGCCTTCATTTAATGTGGAAGAGTTAGCGGGATTTTAAGACAGGTCAACAAATGAAGTTCCCCTAAAAATCTTTCTTCTTGTTTGCTCAAACATGTCAATCCCTCATTTTCCTTCTGAATCAGGCATCTTCCAAATCCCAGATAAGGCTTTCAGTAATTGCTAATTATGATGTCTATTATTTTAAGTACTAGAGTCGATATGACTCTGCATACTAGTTGCTATGGAATGTGGATGAGAAGGTCTAATTTTCCTCATGTCTTGCTTCCTCATAGATTTTTTTCCGCCAGATCCAGCAAATTCAACTTTCATTTTCAGTGCAAGGTATAAAAACACATGCTAATCAAAGAAGCAATTTCATTTGGTTCATAGCACCAATGGTGTGGTTCTTGTTACATCTCTGGATTCTCATTTTACTATAGAAACCTCTCTTATTCTGGAAGGCAGCAGGAAAAGCGAACTGAACATAAGAGATTGACTCAACAGAAGGAGGCATAGCCATAAATTTGAATGACTTGAGTTATGCTGTTAATGAAGAGTCATTAATTAACAGGGTCACCATAAGTTAGAAGCAACCTGATGGCATTTATTCATTTTATTTATCTGAGTCTGAAGCACTAAAATTTAAAACCAATAATTTTTTTAAAACATGAATCATCTAAAATGTATACAGTACATACATAAACTCTATGTTTACATATTCACATTCTACTTTTCCAACATTCAGCAGTTTGAATAGCCCTGTCATCTGCTTTAAACAAATCCTCAATATCACAACTTGATGGCATATAACAGTCATTCAGAACACAAAAAGTGTTCTTCATAGTTCTGTATGAAATGGCCGTGACCAAATATTTTAGAAGGCTACGTTAGTTCCTAGACTCTTCCTGCTACTGAGCCTTCTTTTACTTCTGAACAGTGATGGAGGGGATTATTTTCTCTTCACTTACAGGAACTGAAAACTATTATTTAAGAACCCAAATAACTAGATCACGGTTTCCAACCTATGGCCCATGGGCTGGTTTCGGCCCCTGATGCCAATTCATCCTGCCTGCGCCGCCCTCACCGCTCCTGAAAGCAGAGGTAAAATGCTGCAGTAAATGACCCACGGCTGCCGTAAATGCATTTACGATAGCCACAGGTCATTTATGGCAGCATTCTGCACATGCGCAGAAGCATTTTATTTCTGCTTTCAGGTGAGAGGAAACACGTGACTGGCCCACTCAACCACGTGACCAGCCCACGGCCCGAAAAGGTTGGTAACCCCTGAACTTTATACTAGTTGATTATATATGAATTAACACAACTCATTCCTCTTTCAGAAGATTCTGCAAAATTATTATTTTTTTAAACTAAACATCATGATAGTTCAGAGAAAATGAATGCAGATTTAGTCATTGCAAAAGGCTTCAGCTCTTTCCCCTGTGTAATTTCTCACAACTTTAATACTTTTTCTGTGCTGAACCTTACTGTCTGTGTGATCTACAGTGAAGCAACACAATTTGCATTTAATTGATTTAAATAAAGCTGGATAAATCTTCACCTTTATGTGACAAGAAGTCAAGACTGACAAGTGATGGTAGACAGGTAAAAGTAAATGAATAGAAATTCGAATTGTCCTTGCCATTTATCTTGGTCTTACATGTCGTAAATCCAGTTTGGGAGAGAGACATTCTGAATTTCACCATTCAAGCACTAAATGAGTCTGTCTCCTTCAAAATGATAGTCCACTAAAGCAGTGATACATATCCTCATTTTAATTAACCTAATAGTTTATTCACCCCCTCTTCTTGGAAGCCTGTTTCATTATCCTAAATTAACATTTTCTTTCCATTAAAAATCAAGTAAGATGCACCACTTGCATGCCTAGTTTACAATACAGTACATTTAATCAGTATCATCCCTTTGGTTAGCAATAGCTAGTAATACTTAAAAAGAATTCAAATAGCAGAATACATTATGACTAGACTATTAATAAGTGAAGAGGCTATAAATAAGAAAAGAAAGGTACTGCACTTTTTGTGTTCCAGAACAGCTTCCCATTGGCTAACCCAATACAATCCTAGGTGCTTTGTTAATACTTTTAAACTTACAGAACCTTATTCTTAACTGAAGCAATAACTGACACTGATAATGTGTCACTCAAACAAAAATAGTTACTTAAGAGTAACTATTAGCAAAGCATAACAAATTCACTGGCCAAAATCCTATTGCACTGATCTGCCACTGCAACAGAAAAGATGTCACCAACAGCAACTACAGATTACCATTAATTTTAAAGTTTCACATCTAGTATATTGTGCACAAGCAAATCACTGAATCAGTGCAGTGCACCATTTATAAGACAATTGATATGAAACAGGATGATAGGAGACTGTACAAACATTAATCCTCTGAGCAGAGTTTGGTTTAAAAGAAAACTGACTTGGTTACAGAGCACTCAATTTTTAAAAACTGGAGAGGTGGATTGTTTTATTGAACTTGGTTACCCACTTTCTTTGATATCACAGAAAAGATGCTTAATCTGACTTAACTTTCATATTGAACAAAATCAGTACGCTAGATGTAACTTCAAAATTAATTTGAGAAACAGGACCGTGAAAGGTTGAAGAGGTGGTGGTATAAGGGCAAAGCAAGTATTGATGCTGTAACATTATTGCAAACAATCTCAGGAAAAGCAGAGACAGATGAGTATACCTTAAGACAAATTCCCAAATCCAGATTTTGAAACACTTCTCTTAGGTCATCCAAAAAGGTACAAAAATGTTCTCTTAAGCTTTTAGGATCTCCAGATCATTTCATTAAGCAAAAACTGAAATTAAAATGCATAGCATTGTAAGGCACACTAGATGCATTAATACACTAATATGATTTGCAGCTAGAATTAGCCAATTTGAATCAAAGGAATTAGCTCACCAAGTCCCCACCGACTAAACAGGCCTACTGTAGCGTAACTTAGCACACGAGGAAGAGGAGGAGAAAGGAAAAGGAGGAGACTGATTTAATGACGAAGTTATGGATATCTATTGAATGTCCTCAGATGGAAAGAAGGATCAAAGGTCTACAGATGTGCTAATGTAGCTCAAAAAGACAGTGTGATCATTTGATTTTTTCGGAACAGGAGTTGTGTTAGTCTGTGTTTCAGGCATATCCGAAAACAAAAACAAAAAACATTACAGCACTTTAAAGACTAACTGCTACATTTTTTATGTGAGTTTTTGTGGATCAAGTCTACTTCATCAGACATAAGAGTGAGACAAGGCATGAATATTAATCAACATGACAGATAAGTATGCAAATCCATACAGCTTCCTGCAACTGGCAGTAGCAGATGATCTCTGGTTGTTATTTGGATTCACTCTAAACGTTCCCTTTTCTTTTGTAAATAATGGGATACAAAACATCTTACTCCCAGCAACATTTGCTAATTGAACATTTGATAATGAGTTTAACCTTTGTGTTACTGTGTGAGAACATTGAGACATGTTGTGAAAGAGAATTTTTCAGGAAAGTTTGAGAGTCAAATATAAAGAAATATAATATATATAGCAGCATATAACAGTCTATGTGTCAGATTTGATAATGTCCCAGAACCCCCTGGCTAATATTCAACCCTCTGCGATGGGTGTCCAACAGATGGATGTATTTGATTTATGCTGTCTCTTTCTGGATCCTAGTCTTGTAATTTCTCTGTTCCAGAATCATAACCTTCAGGTCTTGGATACAGTGTCCAGGTAGACTGAAATGGTTTGAAGCAGGTTTCTCTGTGTTGCCACTCCAGATGTCTGTTTTATGTCCATTAACGCTTTTGCGCAAAGCTTGTCCTGTTTGTCTTACATAGAATGCAGAAGGGCATTTTTGGCACAAGATGGCATAAATCACATTGGCAGAACAAGTAAAACTGCCTTTAATGTTGTGTGTGGTGCCATTGGGTCCAGTAATACTGTTTCCAGAGTGAATGTGGGGGCAAAGTTGACATCTGGGTTTGCAGCAGAGTTTGGTTCCTATCTATGTTTCACTTTCGAGCAAGGGCGACCTTTACTTTTACACAAAACACTTCAGTGCCCAGTCCATTTGCATTGATTTTACTTCAGGGAATCATCAACAACTGACTCTAAATTCCAACTCAAAAGCAAACCGGTGCAATACTGTACCCAAATCAATTTTAAGAAAAGATTTCTGTCACAAAAGCATTTTGTTCTTTAACAACTTGCCATCTGCAAACACTTTTCACCAGTTAAAAATAGATGGTTAACTCAAATGAATCCATTAGAATTGCAGTAGGTTGTGCACAACAGATGGCTTATTTATGTTACAGCTCTGGGGAACATATACTTTAACAATTTCTTCTAAATTGTTACTTAAATCTGCACCCCAACAAATATCTAAACACACTCCACAACTGCTGTATCATCTCTTTTAACTGCTTAGGTGGGGGAGGAGGGAGGCCAAAGGAAATTAGAATA
The DNA here is from genome assembly GCA_035047305.1 of Bradypodion pumilum. NCBI lineage: Eukaryota > Metazoa > Chordata > Lepidosauria > Squamata > Chamaeleonidae > Bradypodion > Bradypodion pumilum. The sequence continues at coordinate 171,044,637 of JAWDJD010000001.1, read as the reverse complement.
CAAGGAGCATTATTGCTGCCTTTACGATGTCACAAAAAAGTGCCAGAACAATTTTGAGCACATCTTTAACCAAGATGTAAAAAAAATGCCAGTTGTACAACTGTAGCAGAAAAGATAAAAGCTTGTTTTAAAACAGCTCATTTTTTTCCTCACTCTACAAGCATCTGGTAAGAACTCAATTCTACCTCACCACGGTCTTATGCCTTTCATTAGCTTTATTGTGAAAGCATAATAATTTAATCTCTAACTTCAGGAGTAAATTGTTGGGAAGATATAGCACCTAGATGACACTGAAAGACCATGAGAACAATGAAAATAAGATTGAGGAAGCCAAGCCTATTATTCCAGTTTCTTCTCTTCTTACATGTTTCAAATGCTTAAAACTGATCTTCAAGCAAACAGAAATATGCTTAACAAGGAGGAAGTAGTTTCAAATTGCACAATGAATAATAAATTTCATGTCAGAAATTACTCTGGGTTGAAAGGATTTTTGCTCGAGAAACTCCACTCAGGGGACACCCAAATGAGGCTCCTTTCATGTCCTCAAGATCCGTCGTGCAGCACTCAGGTATCAAACCCCAACCTTCCAGTCTTCAACTTCAGTGTCCACTAAGCCACCGCAGTGCTAATTGCACAATGCAAGATGGCCTCGGGAGATTTGCCTTGAACTGGTCTTCCCATCTGGCTGCTGGCCTCTCTAGTGGTCGCTTTATGTCAAGTGGTATCCACTCTGTGATAGCTTCTGTCCACCTGCCATCACTGAAGCAGCACACATGCCCCGGCCCACTGATACCTTGCAAACTCAATCAACGTTGATGCTTGTTTTGCACCTGATCTTATGCGCAGTTATTCATTTCCTACTCGATCAACCCAGTATATGCATAGCATCTTTCACTCAATTACTCTTTGTGTTACATCAAATTTTTTGTAGGCACCTACATTTCACTGACATATAATAAAGCAGGCAGAACGGTAGTGTTGACGAGTTCAGCCCATAGTTTTCTCATTTTTGCCAAGTCAAAATTCTCCTTGGTCACATTACAACCAGCTCTTCATTCCTGCTGTAATGCCACAGGAACCATACTATACAATGAGTAATTGGCAAAAGAAATCCCTCATGTACTAGTAGAAAAGTCTTAACTCAACACTATCTGACCCAATTCCTGTCAACTAGAGTACAGGTAAGAAACTTCAGTTTGGGAAGGATGTTCCCTCTGCAAGCCAGATAAGGTTGCAGGTATGGCTATACCCCTATAACTCAGAGAGCTGACTTTACTGCTTGCTGGTATAGCAAATGCAGATGTCTCTATAGGTCCTGAATTCTTTCTTTAACCCAAGGATAAAGGATTGGTTTATGCAAGCCCATTACTTCATTGGTTTTAGGTCTATCAAAAGTTTTCAGCTACTCATATGAAATGTGCACATACCATCACAACATAACATTTTTTTCTTTTAAAAAAATCCTGACTGCTACACACTTGAAACCTAAAAATACTAGTACAGTACTGTATTGGCAATTGCAGATAAGCCTTCCCCAAACTAGTACTCTCCAGTTGTTTTGCACTACAATTTTCATCACAGCTGAATGGTTATGCTGTTAGCTGTTGGCAGACACTAAGAAAGGCTATTTTAGACAAACAATGGTTCGATTCTTCCAAAAGACTCTGGTTTATAAATGTGGGATATTGTGCTTCTGTATCCACAATTCAAAATTCCAGGAAATGGCCCAATATTGCTGCACAATATGTTTGCATTGCCAGCAAGAAAAAAGTTGCTAAACTTTACATAGCAAAGGGCAGACTGAATACTGATAACATGAGTGGCAGTAAACAAGATAGCCTATGAATTATGCCTTTCTGCTCACTATCTTTCATACCTGTCAAAAAAACAGCCATGACAATCGGTTTGTGTTTGGGCGAGGAGATGTGAACTGATGAAAAAACAAGTCAGGGATTCTTGTTTCCCAGCCTTTTGTTTTTGGACTTCAATTCCCAGAAGCCGAAGTCAATTCCCAAAAGCACAGATCAGCCAATGTGCTGACTTAGGCTTCTGGGAATTGAAGTCAACCTGTGGGGTGTGTGCCCCATATTGAGAACCACTGCTCTACACGAATGGTCATATTCTCAATGTGAATGTAGACCATCTTGACTGCTGCTATTGGTGTTGCCAGCAATCAGGTTGCCCGTTGCTATGTACAGCTTGGAATCCTTTTTCCTGCTGGCAATGTAGGCACAATATTGTGAAGTAGTATCAGGCTATTGCCTGGCATTTTAAATCATTGATACAGAAGTACAGTAAAACCCCGGGTTACAACCGCCTAGGTTTAAGTTTGCTCTGGTTTACAACGGCAAATCCTATGGAAATGCCATCCCAGTTTACAAATTTTTAATGTATTTGTTTCTGTTTACAACGATCAATTCAGGACCATTTTATTTTTATTTTTCAATGCATCCCTATGGATGTTTCAGGTTACAATTTTTTCATGTTACAACGGAGGCCGCTGGAATGAACCTCCGTCATAACCCAAGGTTTTACTGTATCAACTGGAGGTGTTTTGAAGAACTGAATGTCTTGTGTTGTTGTGTGTGTTTTTAAAATGGAAGTTTAAGTATATGCACACCACACCAACAAAAACTCCCTTCATGTAGAAGTGTTAGAGCACCTCAGACAATGAAAACATGATCTGTACTATGGATGCTGGGGAAGGACAGAAGAAAGAACAGCTGGGATGTGTCTGTAGTACCTCTGTGCCAAAATATTTTGAAGGGCTGCTTTTGACTTAATAAAATTGTGAAATAAATATGTAAGTGAAACATATACAACAGATAAACAGACACACCCTTTAACCCAGTATTTTCCAACCTTTGGTTTTTGGACTTCAATTTCCAGAAGCTTAAGTCAATTCCCCAAAGCTCTGTGAACATGCTTTGTGCATGTTTTCCAAAAGATGTCCCTTCACCTTGTTAAACTTTTTTTAAAAAGGGAAGGCTGGGAAGTTAGCAAAGATTGCCACTAGAGACCAAGATCAAAATCATCTATGCTATGTAAAAGAAAGACAAAGAAAACCCCAGTTCATTTGATGTGTGATAGGAAAAGAGAACAACCCAACATGAGATGCCGTTGGGTTGCAAGATCTGGAATGAACTGCTAATGATAGGATATTTGGGGGGTCATTAACTCATACATCCACCACACATCAGAAGTGATTTGATGGCAACATAGTATCTTTGGAGTTTTCTTATTTACAAAACAACTGCACAGTGACAACTTTGATGCTTTAGTCACCAAAGTTCTGCTAACATCAAGAGCATGCTCAGCCACAAATTTTGTTTAAAAAATAGCTTGACAGCGTAAACAAGTGAGCTTCTAATTATTTGTTCTCTATACTGTTAAAAATATCTTTTAAAATGTTTTTACAGCCAGAAACAGAATTCTGTTTTATGTCTGCTTGGTTAAGAAAGAGTTAAACAGTTCTCCTGAGTATCAATTAATTAGGTCCTGAAGGTAAGATAAAGGGAACATAAAAGGTAATTTCTTTCTACATGAAAAGGAAAGGTTTTTTTAAATTATAACTTTAAAACTCTTTGCCCACACTTTCCCAGATATGGCACAGAGTAAAGAGCAGACTGTCTGCTACATTTGTGTCAAGTTTGGTGCTGATCTGAAATCCAATTTCAAAGTTGCAATTTTTGTTTAGGGTGCCTCCATTATTTTAGAATTGCCTTGGAGAACATTGGTTTGCTCTGCTGCACAATAACATAGCTGCATTTCTGCACAGCTATAATAAAACAGTGCATTTTAGAAAGCATCAGACAGATCCACTAATCTCCACTATGCCAAATATGCAGATATTCCAAACTAAGGGGAGGGGTCATCTAAATTTTCCAGATGTGGATCTAAGCCACAGTTCATCCCTCCCCAAAGGAATTCAGAAGAAAGGGGAAATCATCAACCAGGTAGACATGATCAGCAGCAATGCTTGTGCGTAATTTTAGACCATCCCAAGTGCATACTCCATAAAAAGATAATTTCCTCTCTACACCAATTTTGACTTTGTTTTGACATACACATTTATGGCGGCATATTTCAGACAATGGCCTTGCGAGAAAAAATATTTATGTACTCTATTGCACGGTGACTGAAATTGTTAAAAATATTTCACAAAAACAGTGCAAATACCTTGAACTCCCAAGCAATGACAAACATCTTCCAACTGCTCCATAGTACCACAAATGGGGAATAATAAATGGCAGAGAAATAATAAGAAGACATTAAATGAAATTATACTAAAATGAAAGCACTTTTGTACTGCACTTTAGCATGAGGTATCCAGAGGACAAAGTCATTTTAATCATGTTTTACACTGCACTGTCAAAGTTATTACTTTACTAACCTTGTATATGCATATTATAAAAATCATCCATTTATGTTACAGAGAATTACTTTGGGTTAACACTTCGAACTCAATACCTGAAACGAATCTCAAGTGACAAGACCCTCATTAATCATAATTCTGAGTTATTAGTGCCACAACAAAACACCACCTTCTTCACAGTTTGAAACTTCAGGTGATCAAATATTATTGAACACCGTCTGCACAAAATTGGATATTCCTGCTCTCAATTCCAAACAGAATTTATTGGCAGTAGCTACAGTGATAGATCATGCTAACACCTGTGTGTAGTGGGGTTGAATCTGTAAAAGAATGGTTAAAAACCTGTGACACATGGAAAGAAAGCAGGAATGGAACCAATAAAACTGGCCATTTCTACTCCTCAAACATTTTCTCAGGGTGTTTTTTTTAACTGATTAGTGTTTCAGTACAACTGTTCTACTAATCAACTCTGAACAGCACCATAACTTTGCAACAACACTATAACCTATCCTAAGGCTCAGATTCCACTAATAATCTCAAATTCTGCTCATACAATGAAGTTGTTGTGCCTCGCCTCTCCATCCCTTTCCTGCACCCTTTCAAAAGCTTTCATTGGAGTTTGGAGACTTTTATTATTATTATTATTATTATTATTATTATTATTATTATTATTATTATTATTATTATTATTATTATTATTATTATTATTATTATTATTATTATTATTATTATTATTATTATTATTATTATTATTATTATCAAGAAGAAGATGAAGAAGAAGTTTGTTCCAGTTGAGAACTGGAATAAAATTAACAGTTCAAGCCCTAACCAAGGACCTAAGAACTGTTAAGGTAACATCTGAGTATATACAGTATGCAGTTCCTAGTAGAGGTTATTATTATTATTATTTTGAAGACTTAGGCTGTTCGAGTCTGATAAGTCCAAAATTTCCAAATATCTAGCGAGTCCTTTAGATATTGCTTCAAGGACCCTGATCACTATGGGTACAACAGTAGATTTCTTCCTCCATAGACACTCAACTTCAATTTGCAAATCATGATATTTTGTGATTTTTCTCCAGTTGTTTGTATTATTGGATACAAATCAACCATTTGATTCACAGTCGAGGACTGGAATAAGATTAACAGTTCAAGACCTAACCAAGGACCTAAGAGTTGCTGTTGTTGCTGTTGTTGGATACAAATCAACCATTTGGTTCACAGTTGAGGACTGGAATGAATATTTTCCCACTCTATCCTGAGTGTCAGCTAAAGATAGAGAGTTGGGGAATTTCTCCATTGGTCTGCTCACTACCTCATCATATTAAATTATTTGTGGCACAGAGTGTTGGTGGCCAGAATATATGTTGCACTCTAAACTTGGAATTCTGAGCAAAAACAATTATCAACATATTCAAACTTTACAAAAACCTGCAAAAATTTAGTCACCTCTATCTTTGAAATCCAGTATAAAATTCACTCTCTGCATTTGTATACACTTCTAGTTACACTGAAAGTGCACCATCACACGTAATAAAGCATAATAAATGCCATTATTTCCTTATTCATACAGTAATAATGTAAATTTCAAAATGGGTACAGTATCTCTAAGAATTTCTGTAGATTTCAAGTGCAATTTGGCTGTGTGTTCTTTTTTTAAAAAAAGTTTCCAGAGAGTTTACAAGTGGTAAAGAAACTACATCCACATTCACTCGTTCCCTAGCAACTAGGATTTGCTCAAGTCTGCTCATCACAAGCAACACAATTTGTATAAAACCTGTTGCAGTCCAGGGCAGTCATGTGTCAAGGAAAGCATGCTAGTCTGTTTCAAAAAGCTTCCCACTATAAATACATTCATTCATAAAAGTATCCTAATAAATCCAGTACTGTATTAGATTTAGAATTCTATACCTCTAGATTTGTATTTTGTCAATAGGTTGTGTTACTTTGGAAACTATGTGTATGCAATGTGTCCCTGAAGATATGTAATTCAGATGCAACCTAAACAGCTACACCCAAAGAGGAGGAATGCTAATTTATTCACTAAATCAGGGAAATGCGAGTAGTGCCAGGAAAGCAGTTATGATCAAATTGTAGAGGGTTACATCATTAGCATTTTACAGCACACCTGAACTTCAGGTGTTTTTATATTGGATCTAAGGATGCACAAACGTAGTTCTGCTTGCACAATTGTGTTTTCCTGCCCCTCCATTTGTTGCACCCTCTGTTCACTCATCAGAAAGCTTTCTCCAACAGTTTGGAGTCTCTCTGAAACAGCACAGGCAGAGGCATGCGAGTATGATGTGGCAGAAAAGGGTCAGGAAAAAATCTGGAACAGGCCAGCTATTATGAGCCGAAGTGCCTCCTGCCATGCATAATCACCTATGCATGCAAGTCATTGGCCAGAACCCTACTGCAGAAAAGTACATGCATTAAGAGAAATGGCTGGAGCAGCTTTTGCAATTTTCTAGACATTTGTGCATACCCTAATGTGCACCCAAGAGCGGTGATCCAGGTACGTCTGAATGTGAAAGAGCCTGCCGGAATGATTGCAGTCATCATTCATGTAATTTTGGGTTTATGCTGTGCGTTAGTACATGTTCCCAGATATTAGCAATAGCAATTACACTTATATACTGCCCCAAAGCGCTTAGTGCACTCTCTGGGTGGTTCACAAGAGTAATTAGCATTTTGTCCCCAACACGCTGGGTACTCATTTTACCAACCTTGGAAGGATGAGTCAACCTTGATTCCTGGTTAGGATCGAACTTACAACATTTTTGCTGCAAAGCAGCAGTTTAACCACTGCACCACCTGGGCTCTTTAATGTCTTTAGGTAAAACAAAATTCTAACCCTCTTCTTCTAATCCATGCAACAGCCTCCTATGCATTACCAATATGGTGATGAAAATGACACAGTGACTTCCGCAAGGGTCCACCAAAACAGACAAGTCAGGAACCACAGACCTTCCAGTTGACATCTCAGATTCTGAGACAACTATGCTGGACTGACTTTCTAACAAACAAAGCTGTATGCCTGAACATAAGAGGTAAATCTGATGTACCAAGGAACTTTGACTATGAGCACAGAAACAAAAATAAGGCCATTTCAAAGGAAGTCCCATTAATCTCAGGATGAGAGATCTGCTACATTGATTTTACGCTCCCTATGTTTCAAAGCCACCTTCCCCTCTTCCTCACACCATTTTGAGGGCTTCTGCATGAAAGCCGCTAACAAGAATAAACATGTTACAAAATGATTTAGTTATGGAAACCGACTCTCAAAGGTTAAATTACAGCTGCCACGACTGTTTGCTTGGAAAAAAATTACATTTAAAACTGAAAACAGAATGTGAGGTAAAACAAGCATAAAAAATCAGTCAACTCAGCTTGAACAACTGAGCTGATGACAGAATGAGAAGTCAGAGAGAAATTTCTCATAGGAAAAAGCTGCTAAATCCAATTATGGAATTACTGATTAATAACATAAATTAACCAGTGTACTAATGTATGTCTAATTGATGTACTAATTTATGTCTGAAAATATATATAGGAATAATCTTTTTCTAATTTGGCAGACTGGCTTACATAAAAACCATTTAAGTGAATAATAACAGTCTGAGTGAATAAATATTCATTTTTAAAATATTTCATTCACTCACTTTAATAGAAAAGCCAGTGTAGTATAGTTGACAGAATATCAGACGGGACGCATGAGATCTAAACTTGAAGATAGTGTACAAAAATTAAAACTATAAAATGCAGTAAAACTGTAAGGACTCCCTGAGTACAATATACTGTACAGTATGTCATTCAGCATATAAACTCAGTTACAGACCAGGATAAAGATTATGTCTTCAGCGACCTCTTGAAAATCTCTAATGATGAAGCCTGAAACCTATGGCACGTGTGCCAGAGGGGACATTCAGAGCCCTTTCTGTGGGCACGTGTGTTGTCACCTCAGCACAGAGTTTGCAGTGCCCTCTGCCCAGCAAGCGCATCCTCCTTCCCCCAACACAGTCCATCCCGCCCCTCTGCCCAACAGCCCAATGGGAGCACTTCTTCCCTTCCCCAGCACAGAGTTCACTCCACCCCTCTGCCCAGCAGCCCAATGGGAGCGCTTCCTCCCCCAGCACAGAATTCACCCCACCCCTCTGTTTGGGCACTTGGTCTCTAAAAGGTTCACTATCACTGCTATAGGTGGTACAGTAAACAATATAAGTAGGCTATATTAATTTCAAATCTATTTCTAAGGGCATACATTTATTTCAACAGCATGAATAATGTAATTGAATCATTAATTATACTTCACATTCAAAAGCAATCATTCCCTTCTCTGCTTGTTTTTCTACATGTAACTACAGTATTATGAAGTTGACAGAACAAAACACAAGTACTTGCCAATCTTTACCTACTATCCCATACCGAGCCGCCTACACTTACCTTTAGGCCGTCGAGCATTGCCGCAAAGGTCCGCCAACCGCGAGTGGGGCAACCGCCCCACGAACGCGGCCAGAAAAAAACTACAAGGCCAAGTGTCCTCCATGCCGCGCCACCTCAGCCAATGAGGCTGAAGGGTGCAAGCGCGGAGGAGGCAGGGCAGCCGGCGTGCATGGTAAAAAAAGCCGCCAATGCGCCGACAACTTATCTCCGAGAGACAATTCGTCTCCCGAAGGGAAGCCATCCCCACCCTCTCCCCCTGCGCAACTTCGGCGAGGCAGCAGGGAGAGCACATAGTCTCCACACAGGCCCGGAGCCCAGTACCGGCCTACCCATAGCTTCGGAGGGGAAGAGGAAGGGCCCTTCTTCTCCCCCCGCATGGCTTCGGCGAGTCTGCGTGAAGAGGCTCCCCATAGCTTGGGCAGGAGAGGAAGAGCCCCTCTTCCCCCCCCGCACGCGGCTTCGGCAAGGCAGCGTGGAAAGCCTCCCCATAGCTTCGGGGGGGAGGAAAAGCCCCTCTCACACACACCCCACGCGGCTTCAGCGAAGCAGCATGGAGAGCCTCCCCGTAGCTTCAGGGGGTGAGGAAGCGACCCTCTCCCCCCCCCCCCCCACGCGGCTTTGGCGAGGCAGCATGGAGCCTCAACGCCGACAGGAACGGAGGGCACGCCAGTGAGCTGCACAACTCAGAAGGCCGCGCCGAGAAGGCCAGGCAACGGAAGGCCCAGCCAGCATCAGGTAAGTGGGGCGGGGAAGAGGAACTGAGGGGGGGAACGGGCCCAAGAACCATGCCGCCCCCTGGCCCCTTGCCTCCCCCCCAGTCCCTGTCCCCCATCGCACTTACCTGATGCTGGCTGGCCCTTCCGTTGCCTGGCCTCCCCAACGCGGCCTTCTGAGTTGCGCAGCTCACCAAGCTCACCAGCCTGGCCTCCGTCCCTGCCGGCATCAAGGCTCTCCACACTGCCTCGCCGAAGCCGCGCAAGGGGAGGGGCTCTTCCTCTCCCCCCTCCCGAAGCTACGGGGAGGCCGGTGTGTGTGTGTGTCCTCGGCAAAGCTTCGGGGGGAGGGTTAGCCCTGCCTCTCCCCACACAGCTTGCATTGTGTGGGTGTATGTGTGTGTGTGTTGTGTGGGTGGTAGTGTTGTGTGTGTGTAATGTGTGTGTGTGTGTGTGTGTGTGTGTTGTGGATGTGTTTGTGTTGTGTATGTGTGTGTATGTGTGGTTGTGTGTGTGTGGTTGTGTGTGTGACTGTGTGTATGTACTGTGTGTGTGATTGAGTTGTGTGTGTGTGGTTGTTGTGTGTGTGTTGTGTGTGTGTGGTTGTGTTGTGTATGTTTGTGCTGAGTGTGGTGTGTACCCCCCCCAAAAAAAAAAAAACTACCACCAAATCAAACAAAAAACTGCCCGGCAGGGCCAAGCAAAATATGCTAGTAAGATCTATAATAGAAAACTACTGCAAAATATTAATGTCACATCAGACAGTGCAGCTCCAACTGCACACTGGTGAGTTTTTTTGTTGAAAGTTGAAATCATGTTAATTTAAAATCCTAATGCCGCATTCAGTTTTACGAGGCAGGATGATGCAATATTGCCATTTATAAATTGAAAACAAACAAAAAAGTTAGAAGGCTCAAAACAAATTAGGAAGCAAGAGACTTACTGCTAGGGCTTTTGACAGCTTGGCTCTGTAATTGTTCAGGACAATGGCAAGAAAATCCTGATGAGGGACATAAGCATAACCATCATTAAAGTAAACTTTTCTTAGACGAACCAAGTCTGCAGCATCAGTAAATGGAACCTGCATTTGAAAAGGAAAAAAAGCAGATTAAATAGGTAAAAGACCAGGGAGGATGGTATTTTAACTTAAAATTACTACCAAGCCAATAAACAAAGGTAACAACTTGTTTTAGAAAATTAATGAAAATAACTCGTAAATTCAGGTGTCATGTAAAACTTGCACTAATTCTTAGCAGCTAAATGAGATCTCAGCTATGTAGACATCACAAAGTACCTACTTCCCTACTATATTAATGAATATAGTGGTACCCCGGTTAACACTAAAACCGGATAACGTTGGGGAATTTGAGGAATGCTTTTGTAACGCACAATATTAAGTTAACGTTGTGCGGTGCAAAAGTTTTCCTCAATTTTACCGATGTTGATCTCTGCCCCAAAGAACCGCAGGGCTGGCTTTGGAGCAGAGATCTCCAGAGGCCCCCTTGCTAGGGGTGACAAGGGGGCCTCTGTAGACCCAAGCGTCTGATCCTGGGTTAAGGGAACCAGGCATCAGACGCTCACTCCATTCCCCAAAAGGAAGCCAGCGTTCGGACATTCTGATCGCCGGCTTCCTTTGGGGGAAGGGAATCCACCTTCCCCCAAATGAAACGGGGATTGGACGCTCCTTTGGTGGAAAGCAAGCGGGCGCGTGCACACTTTTCCCCAAAGGAAACCAGGGATCAGAGCATCCGATCCCTGGGTTCCTTTGGTGGGGAAGCGGGCGTGCATTCCCCCAAAGGAAGCCGGCGATCCAATGCTCCAATCCCCAGTTTCCTTTGGGGGAATGTGCACGCGTCCGCTCTCCCCCAAAGGAAACCGGCGATTGGAGCATGAGAGTGCTGGTTTCCTTTGGGAGAATGTGTGCACGTCCACTCTCCCCCAAATGAAACCGGCGAACTGACACTCCAATCGCCGGTTTCCTTTCGGGGAAGGCAGACTCCTTTCTCCGAAAGGAAGCAGGCATTCGGAGTGTCCCAACGGCGGCTTCCTTTGGTAGAAGGCAACGCTTGCCGGAGAACCAAGCCCTAAAAGTCGGCAGGACTGGTCTCCGCCTAGGAAGGCGCTTCCCACGCGGAGACCAATCCTGCCGACTTTGGGGCTTGGCTCGATCCACCTGCTTCTTTGGAAAGGGCAGTGGGGATTCCCCGCATCAAATCCCTGCGGCCCTTTCCAAAGAGGCAGGTGGACCGATTCCCTTTCCAAAGAGGCAGGTGGATCGATCCCCGCATAGGCACGAGAGTCCTCCAGTGGCTGAGCAGACTTAGGAGTAGTGGCCTTGGATTCAGCCATAGCCGCAATTGACGACTCCCTGTCGGATTTTGACTTTGCTGGCGAATCCGATGCAGCTGGTGAGTTGGAGCATGAACGGGCGGCCCCTACTTCACTTCCCTCAAAGCTTTAGCGTCTGTCACTCGCCCTTGACATGGCAGGGGACACAGGGGATGTCCTGTGGCTCTTATGGGTGTGCTTCTTTGGATCCTACTTAACATCTACATGAAGCCACTGGGTGAGATCATTCGTTCCCACGGGGTGCGGTACCATCAGTACGCGGATGACACCCAGTTATACATCTCGGCCCGTGGGGACCCCAGTGATGCTGTTGAAATCCTATCCGGATGCCTGGAGGCCATTGGGGTCTGGATGGGGGCCAATGGGCTTCGGCTCAATCCCAGCAAGACAGAGCGGCTGTGGATAAGGGGCCCCGTGTTATCCAGGGCGCTATCATCTTTGGTACTGGATGGGGCTGTTTTGCCCCAGACAGACCCAGTGCGCAACGTGGGCGTCCTTCTGGACTCGCGGCTGCTGCTAGAAGAACAGGTAGTGGCTGTGGCCAGGAGGGCTTTTGCCCAACTTTGGGTGATTCGCCAGTTGCGCCTGGAGGCCATTGGGGTCTGGATGGGGGCCAATGGGCTTCGGCTCAATCCCAGCAAGACAGAGCGGCTGTGGATAAGGGGCCCCATGTTATCCAGGGCGCTATCATCTTTGGTACTGGATGGGGCTGTTTTGCCCCAGACAGACCCAGTGCGCAACGTGGGCGTCCTTCTGGACTCGCGGCTGCTGCTAGAAGAACAGGTAGTGGCTGTGGCCAGGAGGGCTTTTGCCCAACTTTGGGTGATTCGCCAGTTGCGCACGCTCCTGGACCGGGGCTCCTTGCTTATGGTCACCCACGCTCTGGTCACTTCCCGACTAGATTATTCTAATGCGCTCTGCATGGGGCTGCCCTTGACGACTATTCGGAGGCTGCAGCTGGTCCAGAATGCCGCAGCCCAGGTGGTGATGGAATGTGGGCGATATGCCCATGCCTCACCGCTACTTTGGGAGCTGCACTGGTTACCAGTTTGTCTCTGGGTGCAATTCAAGGTGCTGGTTTTGACCTTTAAAGCCCTATATGGCAGTGGGCCAGGATACCTTAGAGACCGCATCGTCCCAAGAGTGTCTGCCCGTCCAACCAGAGCGGACCGGAGAGGCTCTCTAATAGTGCCATCAGCTAGGGGTGCACATCTATCCAGCACCCGAAGAAGGGCCTTCTCCGTGTCCGCACCAACCCTCTGGAACCTCCTGCCAACAGATCTAAGACTTCAAAGAGAATTGCTGCCCTTCAGGAAAGGATTGAAGACCTGGCTGGCAGGGCAGGTGTGGGGCCCGAATGGAAACACGGTCCCCGCCTGATGGCTTATGTAAACAATTAAGAACTCTCTCTTCTTCTTTTTATAGTGGGTGGGATGGGTGGGTGGGATATGGGTCTCTTAAAGTGGGTGGGATATGGGTCTTTTAAAATGTTTTTATGTGTTTTTAGAACTTGTTGGAATGCCGCCCTGAGTCGGGTTCTGCCTGAGTGGGCAACATATATAAATATGACTATTAAATTAAATTAAATTAAATTAAATCCACAGCCCCAGTCGAGTCCTGGAGGCAAACAGGTGTTCTGGAGCATAGTGCTCTTTCTTGCCCCGCCGGCTCCCTGGATTCATGCCTGCCAGTAAGACTGACTTTAACGTATGAAAAGCTCTGGCAGCCGAAGCAGAAGTCACTACCGCAGCGGAAAGAAAAAGACTAAGGCGGGAAGGGCCGGTGCCAAGGTTATATAGGGGGTGGGCAGGGCCTCCTTCTAATGTTTTCCCCTCCTTTTTCAAAGCTCTGGTATATTCCGAAATGGAGTTCAGCGCAAGCAAAAAACCCAATGTGTGCATTCACAGACGTCTCGAAGAAGAACCAACATTTTGGAAGTCCTTCTCATGCTGTATTATCCTGCAGACCTTGTAGGCATATGGTATTTTAAAATAATTGAATATGCAACATTCAGCCAGAGAAAATATTTTATCTACTTATCTGGAGTAAAAATGGACAGTTTAGGATTAGTGAAGCAAGCACCACCACTCCATTTCCTTGCAGACAAATCTTTTCTGCTAGAATTACAGCCACAAGGAATCCGAATATGAAATAGGAGTGCTATTCACCCAAGTGGGGAAAACTGAATGAAAGTACAGTGGTACCCCGCATAATGAATGCTTTGTATAACGAAAAATCCATATAACAAAGCGTTCATTGGGCAATCGCGATACCCCGCATAATGGGAAAAAATCGTTATATGAGGTTTTCATTAACCACAGTATACCCCGCTTAATGTAAACCCCGTATAACGAAACAAAAATTCGTTATGCAGGGTATCACCAATTTGATCCGCATAACGAAAAAAACACATAACGAAGAGCTCCGTGGAATGGAGCTTTTTCAGTATGCAGTGTACTACTGTACCAAAATTTTGATTTATTCTAAATATCAATGTGATCTATATAGATTTCCTTACCTTATAGAAGATACTACTTTGGACATCAATCTCGAGATTCACGCACCGTAAATCAGCAGCAATTTCTTTTTTTCCTGTGTCTGAAATCTAAAGTAAAAGCAGTTTTATTTTCAAGAACTACTAAAAATGCTTTAGGGGACTGCGCAGAACTGAAAGCTAAATTTAATAAAAATGTGAAAATCAAATATGCTATTAACAAAAAAAAGAATTAAAAAGGGAACTGCTGTACTTGAACGCAAACCCAACAATGGTCAATAACATCTAAGAATCTGGATCAATTTCCTGCTCTCCTAAAAATTTCCATACTTCTTCAACACTATTTATTTATTTATTTATTGTTAAATTTTTATACCGCCCACTCAGCCAAAGCCGACTCCGGGCGGTTCACAACAGTGGGTAAAAACATATAAAAACAAATAAAACAGATAAAAACCAGCAATAAGAACCCACCCCTAAAAAGAGAGGGGTGCAGGAACTGAAGAAACTATCCAAAGGCAGATCATGTCCCCAGAATATAATATTAATGCATCTACCTCAGTCTCTCCAAAATCTTGTGTTTCTACCCTCAGTGTTTTGGTGATCTTTTGAAACAATCAAACACACAAAAAAAACTTCTGTAGTTTTACAACAATTTAGCAATTTGTTCGGTCAAGCTGAAGCTATATCAAATCAAAGAGATTCAACATGTTTTAGCTGTTTTTTTTAATGCAACTGCATATTGAATAATACTGCAAGAAGGTTGGATTCCAACTCGTAATTCCCACAGCTATATATTGTGTTTAGATGTGTTTTACTGTTGTAAGGAACACATACTGGAGGCCGAGCACAGTAGGTTTTATAGCTAAGTATCTCACATGTTCAAGTCACTCATAGCCAGTGCATTCTCATTTTACTCTAAAAAATTACTAACATTTTTAATCGCGAGATGGGCCAGTTTTGTTTTATTTTGAAATATTTTACAAGTTTATATTAGCTACTAAACGCAGTCCCAGAAAGGTCCATTTAGATCTCTTGATAATCACCATCTGTCTCCAATCAAACTGAGAAAATTAACAAATTAAAACTCTTAATTAGCATTGCATATATTCTCCTCAAACTGCTTTCCATTCTGTTTATGGGAATGAGAAGAGGCAGCCATGCTAGTTATTCTTCAATCATGTTTGCCACACCGTTTTCACGGAAATGGAGAAGCCTATACACCATATGTGCAGAAAACACATGGATATAATCCCTGAAGCAAACTTTGCAAAATGGCTTTCCAAGTGAAACTGCAGAATTGTCTCAGGGATGTACAGAGAGGAAGGGGAAAAAAAAGATTAGCATAAAACCATTTTTATCAGAAACTCAGATTTACAGACTGGAAGGTTGACCGGTCAGCAGTTCAAGAGCCGAGTACTGCATGACAGAGTGAGCTCCCATCTCTGTCCCAGCTCCTGCCAACCTAGCATTTTCAAAAGCAAGAAATTGCAAGTAAATGAATAGGTCATACCTGTCAACCGCGGCTCCGGAAAATACGGGACCTGCGCAGAACGGTTCTGCTCAGGTCGCCTTCTACGCAACCTGCGCAGAACGGTTCTGCGCAGATCGCCTTCTACACGTGTAGAAGGCTTTTACGCTTGCGTAGAACCCTTCTACGCATGCGTAGAAGGCTTCTACGATCCCCTTCTGCGCAGATCGCCTTCTACACTTGCGTAGAAGGGTTCTACACAAGCATGGAAGGGTTCTACGCAAGCGTAAAAGCCTTCTACGCATGCGTAGAAGGCGATCTGCGTAGAAGGCGATCTGCGCAGAAGGGATTGCAGTACCTCTTTTCCACATGCTGCCAATTCCGGGGTTTTGGCAGCTGCGGGCGGGAAATGGCGCAAAGTGCCGCCAAAAATCGGGAAATCCTGGCCAATACGGGAAGGTTGACAGGTATGGAATAGGTACTACTTCAGTGGGAAGGTAAAGAGCGTTTTATGCACTCTGTGGACATGCCTGCCACATGTCCACGGAAAAGTCTGCAATCACAGACAGTGATAGCTCTTTGGCTATAAACAGAGATGAGCACTGAACCCTAGAGTCAGATGCGACTGGATTTCGAGCAAGGATGACCTTTACCTCACTCATAAAAACAAGAACCACATAGTTCTAAGCAAACAATAGATGGCATGTTATTATTCTCCAGAAAACAAACCTCTGGCAGAAAGGCAGTGTCATGTTTCTGTAAAGACAGACCAACTAGCAGTTCACTATACAGTAACACCTCGGATAACGCTAAAACTTGGTTCCACAAGTCTTAGTGTTATCCGATTTTTTAGCGTTATCCGATGCATGCATCGGATAACGCTAAAATCCTATGGAATGCATTGGATAATGTCAAAACTCCATAGAGATGCAGGAACTCCCTGCTCATGGTCACACATGCTCTGGTCACCTCCAGGCTAGATTATTGCAATGCACTTTACATGGGGCTGCCCTTGACGACCATTCGGAGGCTACAGTTGGTCCAGAATGCAGCAGCCCAGGTGGCGATGGGGTGCGGGCGTTATGCTTGAGCCTCACCATTGCTTTGGGAGCTGTACTGGTTACCTGTTTGCCTCCGGGTACAATTCAAGGTGCTGGTTTTGACCTTTAAAGCCCTTCATGGTAGTGGGCCAGGATACCTAAGAGACCACATCATCCCAAGAGTGTCTGCCCATCCAACCAGAGCGGACCGGAGGGGCTCTCTAATTGTTCCATCTGCCAGAGGGGCCCATCTCTCTGGCACACGAAGGAGGGCCTTTTCTGTGTCCGCACCGGCATGTGGAACCTCCTGCCAGTAGAGTTGCAGGAGCAGACGGAGCTGCTGCCTTTCAGGAAAGATCTAAAAACCTGGTTGGCGGGGCAGGTGTGGGGCCCGGATGAAAGAGTGGCCACCGTCTGTTGGCTTATAAAATAAAGCCGCCCACCTTTTAATGCAGGCAGTTTGAATGTGGTTAGTTTTTAATATGAATTGGGGGGGGGAGGTTAGGCGTGTTAATTGGTTAGACACACAGACAGACACACACACAGACACACACACATATATAAAATCAAGCGTTAACTATTGGAACTTCACATAGGATCCTAAGCCAGGCCCTACTAGCCCGCACTGACCATTCGTGCTCACGCCCGAACTGGGTCCGCAGGTCAACAAAGGATTGAAATGCGCCAGTGGGGCAAGAGCCCCACAAACGTAAAAAAAGGGAAACAACTTCATTTCCCAACGTTCCTTGCGCCACGCCGCACCAGAGCTAATCAGGCTGAGAGGCGCGAGCAAAAGGAACGTTCGGAAACGCGCCGCGGCCAATCAAAAGAAAACCGCAGGGGGGAAAACGACGCACAAGCCGAAAACGCAAATACAAAACTACAAGCCCCAGCGTCCTGCACGCCATGAGCGCGCAGAACACTGAGGAAGCTGGCAAGTGAAAAATAAAAATAAAAAACACCGGGAGCGCAAGTATGCCGCAGCCGGACACAGCGTCTCACAGGGGGGAAAAACGGGGGGGGAGGCACTGCCACCCTTTGAAAGTGAACCCATTCCCAGGTAAGCAAAGCCATCGGACGGCGCACCGTCCGCTGACTTTACTTACCGCAAAAGGGTTTCGCTTTCAGCGAGGCCAAGCCACGGGAACCAAAGCCCAACGGCGCCTGAAGCTCCCGATCAGAGTTCCCCCTTTAATATCACTGGGTGGAAGGGTTGCACTCCCCCTCTGTATTGGATCCCCTGGGGTTGGAAGGGTTGGGGAGACAAAAGGGGTCTGTCTCCCCAACCCTTCTGACCCCAAGGGACCTGGCAGAGAGGGGATTCCCGTACGTACACACACACACACACACACACACACACACACACACACACACACACACCATATTAAAGAGAAGAAACCAAGCGGTTACTTCTCTTTAAAAATGGAGTTTTTTTGGGGGGAATCCCTCTCTCCGATGGCTCTCCTGGGTCCAGAATGGTTGGGGAGACAGACCCAGTTTGTCCCCCCAACCCTCCCAAACCCAAGGAAGTCAGCGGAGAGGGGGATCACAACCCCCCACACTGATATTAAATGGAAAACCCCAATTGAGATTTCCCTTTTAATATCAGAGGGTGGGCTGGATTCGATCCCCTCTCCTGGGTCCCATGAGTCTGGATGATTTGGGGGGACAAAAGGGGTCTGTCCCCCCAACCCTTCCAGAGCCAGGGGACACGGCAGAGAGGGGATCCCCCCTGTAGGACACCCCGATATTAAAGAGAAGAAACCAAGCGGTTACTTCTCTTTAAAAATGGAGTGTTTTGGGGGGAAAACCCCTCTCCAATGGCTCTCCACGCCGGCAAACGGAAAGGAACCCCCCCCAAAGCCACAACAACAAACAAAACTTTTTAAAAATAATAAATTATTTAAATACAAATTCCTAAAAAAAACACAAAAAACAATAAAAAACATCCAAAAATACACAAAACAACCAAAAATAACACCAAAAAACAATACAAAGTAAACAAAAACAAAAATCTCCAAACACAAACAGCACCCAGCCAAACACCACAAAATCCAACCCACCCACAAAATAAAGAAAAACAGCCAACTCACCAGCACATTACCTCACTCCACGACAACCAGAAAAGAAATGAATAAAGATACTACTTACCGGAAGAAGCTCCACCCAGAGGCCACGAGAGAAAAAACAGTGAAAATACAAGATAACCCCTACCACCCCCACCTGCTGGCCACAATAGTAAAAACAATTCAAAAAGACACAACAGCCCCACACAAAAGGCCCCAAGAGTAAAAACAAGACAAAAACATAACACAAAATCACAATTTTACACAAATCACAAACATATGTCAATAAAATAAAATAAAAACTATTCAAAAATCCTGTGCTGAATTTTAACTCAAATAAAAACCAAAAATATCTAAACACAGTTTAAAAATATTTATTGTAAAAAACATGTAGTTTCACATTTTTAAAATTATTACCTATGGTACAACTATTAAAAAAATACATACTAAAACATTATTTGGTTAAATAAAAATTTTTTTAAAGTATATCATCCTTTGTTCTTTTTTTAATCCACAAAACCAAAACACCAAACAAAACTGATCACAGTTTATAACAGCCCGCCAAAAAAAAAGAAAAATAAATATTTTAATTATAGACTAACCTCTTCTTTACAAACATTAACAACAACAAAAAACCTTCCAACATCATTTAAAACAGCCTGGCAACACCGGCAACCTCTGCTAGTAGATAGATAGATAGATAGATAGATAGATAGGCAGACAGACAGACAGATTTTTTTTTAACCTGTTGTAAGCCACTCTGAGTCGGGTTCGCCTGATTGGGCGGCATAGAAATTTAAATTATAAATAAATATAAAAATAAATAAATAAATTGTAACCAGCACAGGCTTTAGCGAACGTTATCTGATGCATCCCATAGGATTTTAACGTTATACGATGCAATTTTTCCCCCTTCAAAATATCAGGTTATTCAATTTTAGTGTTATGCGATGAGGTTGTTATCCGAGGTTTTACTGTATAACAGATTTCTGAACTACTGCAGAAGCCTTTCCTAGAACATGATGTATCTGGATGATAAAGTCACAGTTCCTTCCAGCACTCATCTTGCTGCCACACAAGGCAAAGGTTAACATTTTCACTCTTTTAGTGTTGCCAAGACCTCGCCTAGTTCAGGGAAGCCACAAATGCTCCTGCAGATTTACACACATGCACGCTTGCATGCACGCACATGCACACACACACACAGAAGAAATGCCTGCCATTTTGCCAAATTTCAGATTTGTATAATTTTTCTTCAATTTTTTCCAGAAGTGTCTTGTTCTGAACTTATAAGAGAGAGAAAAACTCTGTCCTGAAATAGCTGGAAGAGTTAATGCTCTGTAATTTAGTTGCTGGCCTGCCGAGCATGAATGAAAAAATAGAGACCCAGATGGAGGGGTCCTTCTCCTTCTATGGGTCTATGGCCCAATTTTGTATGCCTCCTTCCTGATACCCTACTAACCAAAAAAAAAAAAAAAAGTGGGGGGAATGAAGGCAGGGAAAGAGATATCTTGCTGGTTGCTGTGAGGAGAGAGAGCTGGGTTAGACAGGCCTTCAATCTGATCTAGCGCAGCTTGTCTTATGTTCTTAAGTCCCAGAGACACTGAAATATTAGAAACCAGAAACTGGTTTCTGGTTTCGGGCAACTGGCCCGATCAGTTCCTGGAGAATAGATGGGGAAGAAGTAGAAGCAGTGACAGATTTTACATTCTTAGGATCTAAGATCACTGCAGATGGAGATTGCAGCCATGAAATAAAAAGACGACTGATTCTTGGGAGACAAGCCATGAAAAACCTGGGGAACATGGTGAAAAGCAGAGACATCACCTTGGAAACAAAAATTAGAATAGTCAAAGCAATGGTATTCCCAGTGGTAATGTACGGATGTGAGAGCTGGACAATTAGGAAAGCTGAACGCAGAAGAATAGATGCCTTTGAAATGTGGTGCTGGAGGAGAGTTTTGAGGGTACCCTGGACAGCGAGAACAAATAGGTCAATCTTAGAAGAAATCAACACTGACTGCTCATTGGAAGGTCAAATAGTAAAGATGAGGCTAAAATACTTTGGGCATCAAATGAGAAGGGAGGATTCACTTGAGAAGGCCGTGATGTTGGGAAAGGTGGAGGGCAAAAGAAGAAGGGGGAGGCCAAGGATGAGATGGATAGATGGTATTGTAGACACAATGGGCACAGAACTGGGAGGACTGAGGGGGATGGTGGAGGACAGAGGTGCCTGGAGAACGATGGTCCATAGGGTCGCAAAGGGTTGGAATCGACTGTGCGACTGAACAACAACAACAACAGAAAGCACTACAGTGGCCCCCCAAAAATACAGGAGATATCAGGCGCTTTTAACTTTTAGATTAATTAACAACTGTCAAAACCCAGTTATCCTCACACTGCTTTTGCAGAAAGTCAAGA
The DNA here is from genome assembly GCA_035047305.1 of Bradypodion pumilum. NCBI lineage: Eukaryota > Metazoa > Chordata > Lepidosauria > Squamata > Chamaeleonidae > Bradypodion > Bradypodion pumilum. The sequence goes on along the minus strand of JAWDJD010000001.1, from coordinate 171,023,267 downwards.
ACTTGCAGTTCATTGAGATGCTGAATTAATCATCACTCTCGTACATTCTCTCCACTTCTCAATTAAAAGGGTTTTGAAATGAAATAAAATGTAAAATCAGGTCCTCTCTTATCAGACCAATTTATGATAAAATAGAAAACTGAGCAAGTATCATTTGCACTGCTTAGCAAACCTTTTCAAATACTTTTTTTAACCTCAAGAAAACCAAAGAGCAGCTACCTTGGGAAAAACTGAGCGTCACTGGTTTCTGCTGCTGAACCTTTCTCCCCCCCCCCCCCCCCCGCTTTCTTGCCTGGCAGGCTAGTAACTCAACTGCAGAGCATTAGCTCCTCCATCTGACTGTTTCAAGACAGAGGTTTTTTTCTCACTTACAATTTCAAAATACTGTAAAGCACTTCTGGAAGAATTTGAATGAAGTGGAATGATTCAAGCTGAGATATCTGGAAAATTCAAAGTAAAGTAAAGTTCTGCAAACAACAACCACCTAAGCAGCATGTATCGCCAACAAGTAAAGAAAGTTTCCGCATTGAGTCATGCTACCTGTTCACAATTCAGTTTCTCACTATCTTATAACAGTGTAACATTTGGCTCTTATTAATAAATCAGGATCAGAGGAGATTAGTTCGCAAAGTTCTGTTTGCGAACGCAGCTGACCGGCATTGCCGCGGCGGGACATTGAAAAGCCGCGCCGTCAGCACCGCCGAAGCCGTGATTCCACTGTCGGCTCCCTCCCCCACCCTGCCCGGCGGGGGAGGTGGGAACGCAGCTGACTGGCATTGCTGCAGCAGGACTTTTCCACCAAAGTCGTACCACCAGAGTTGCCGGTCCATTTCCTGGCCTTAAAGGCCAGGTCATCCTCTTCTTTGGCTCCGTCAGGGACGTTCTGTTTTGGGGATGTTGGTGGCCAAGGGATTGTGTAATTAATTTTGGCTATGTTAGAACTTAAATGTTTTTGAGCCTCATATGTTTTCTTTTCTGATTTCATTAGTGTATTGTATTATTATTGTATTGTTGTTCGATTCATGACTTATGTATTCATGCTCTGATTATCGTATTTATGATGTATTTTTGCCTGATTGCTTTATTTTTGTTACTCTTTCAGGGTTTGCTGATACTCCGTTTATATGCTGTTTTTTATAGGAATTGTGTTCATTGCATCTTTGTTTCGATTGTATATTTATTTTTATTGACATTTTGTATGTTTATTATATTTTGTTTTGTTGTATCGTTAATTATGTTGGAAGCCGCCCTGAGTCGGCCTACAAGCTGAGTAGGGCGGGGTACAAATTAAAAATTGAATTGAATTGTTTGTCTCCTCAATTTTTTTTTTAAACACAAAACTTAGAACTACAGTGACTCATAATTTAAAGGAAAGCAAAGCTCTAGAGAAGGGAAGGTGGCAGCATTAATGCTTTGATGGGCATCCCTCTGCCCATTAGTAGAAACAGTGGCTTGGACCCAAACTTCTATTCAGGTTTCTGTGATGTAGTGCTAAAACAGGGAGTTCTGCCAATTTTGTCTCCTTCTTCTTGTAGGCTTCAGAATGTTTCATCTGTTAACAAAACTTTTCTGGAAGGCTGAGGGAAGGTAATGCTAGGAGAAGAACGGAAAAATCAACAAAACCTAGCCCACTCTCCTCAAGGTTGGATCTGCTGGAGTCCTTATATTTGTAGAGCAGGTCCTGACCCAATCAGCGGCATAAAGAAGTACACATAACATACTAACTTCACAAGATGGAAAAGACAGTACAAATTCTCACATCCCAGGTGGTCTTTTAAGAAGGATTATGTCTCAGGTCAAAGGCTTTGAACTGACATCATTTGCCAAAATTTGATTTTTCCTTCTGAAGCAAAATTGCAACTGAACAGAATCCTGTGTACCAATCCCAGTACCATCTATCATACACATTACCATATGACAGTGATGGCAAACCTTGGCATGCCAGGTGTTCTTGAACTTCAATTCCCAGAAGCCCAAGTCTCTGTGAATCCACACAAATGGGTTTACTGTACACACAGTAAACCCATTTGTGTGGATTGACAGACTTGGGCTTCTGTGAATTGAAGTCCAAGAACACCTGGCGTGCCAAGGTTCGCCATCACGGCCATATGACAACAATTCTGTAAAACTGACATTCACAAATTTCACTTTAGCCTATTCTATTTTCATACCCTTTCTCTGGCAGTCTTACAGAAGAGAAGAACTATTCCACCGACTTCCATCTAAATCAGCATAAAAGTGCCATCAGAATCTTAAATAGAATACTGTAGTTTCAAACAATTCGACATCCAATGTAAAAGATTTCTAAAAGCAATATTTATTATTATACCTTATACCATGAGTTCTCAACCTTTTAAAGCCGGGAGCTGGGTCACGCTCCCTCAGACTGCTTCAGGGGCCGGGCAGCCATTTTGACCTTCTTCCACCACATAGCACTTCTGGGTGTGGTGGAGGTGGTGGACATAAAAGCTAGCAGGTAAGGTTTTTAGCTACTGTTGCAGCCACATATCAAAATATTTCCATACAATCATATACACCTTTATAAGAATTCTAGAATGGGGTTGAGGTGTGTGTGGGAAAACATTTAAACACATGGTACTTACAATATCATAAGCCAAATTAGCATATTCAAGGAAATTTTTAGTCAACACATCAGTTAGTTGTGTAAATCTGTAGCGAAAAAGATCCATTTCTTGTTGGATAAACCACCGCCTAAGTTCCTCCCTGCAATAAAAGGACATGCAGAAAGACATTTTGTTGGAACAAACACATCCCATGTTTCTTTACTTTCTTTAGGAAGAAAGGTAAGTAAAAACTTACCGGTAAGACCTCCTCCATCATTATAAATGCAATCTTGAACATTATATTCACTGCTTCTTTTCGTGATATCTACCTCTTTCATGTCTTCTAGCTAAGCAAATAAGTTTCTTCCACTTCTCACTTAGCCAGTCCTAGAGCTTTCAGGAGGTGGGCTACTTATGACCAGAATTACATAGAGGGAATAAAAAAACCAACCACAGCAATGTCTCTGGCTACTAATGACAGACAAAGAGTCAAGAGGTTAACAGGGTGCAGAACAGTGAGTGCTGAAGTTTAGCTAAGACTTCTTCTGAACACCAGAAGAAAAGAGGGCAATGCATGGGCAGAGACCAAAAAAGAAATATACGTACCTCTGTTCTCCCAATGCTCAATTCACCTGGAATCATCACACCAAAAACTTAATAAACCTGATGTAGTTTTAGTAAAGCCTTCCATTCCTGCCCAAAGTGATGCCTTTCTTAACAGCCGGTCATGTTTCCTCACTTGCCTAAGGTCCTGATGATTTAACCCAGGGGTGCCCAAACTACGGGCGCGTTTTACTTCCACTTCCAGGAGCAACGAGGGTGTCGGGGGCTGGATGAATTGTCGTCGGGGGCCAGATCCGGTCCACAGACCAGTTTGGGCACCCCTGGTTTAAGCAGAGAAAGTGGCAGCCAAAAAAACCCTCTCTCATCCTGTTGCAAAACATCCTTCCAGTGGGAGGAACCATGTAACCGGCCCATGGGCCAAAAAGTTTGGGCACCCATGATTTAACCCAACCCTGAGTTGGGGCCAAAGATGCGACAAGTAGAACTCCATTCATGAGACACGTCTGCAGAAAGCAAAGAGATGGAGCCTTTCGCCAATTCTTCCTTTTGCAGCCCCCTCAAACCTACACTGCAGAGGGACTGTGGTGGCTCACGTGATTAAAACGCTGAACTTGACTACTGGAAGGTCAGCAGTTTGAGATCTGAGTACTGTACAACAGAATGAGCTCCCATCTCTGTCCCAGCTCCTGCCAACCTAGCAGTTCGAAAGCCAGAAATTGCAAGTAGATAAATAGGGACCACTTTGGTGGGAAGATAAGACAGCGTTCTGTGCACTCTGGTGTTTCGTCATGTATGCCACATGACCACGGGAATGTCTGCAGATGCAGATAGCACTGGCTCTTTGGCTATAAACAGAGATGAGCACTGAACCCTAGAGCCAGATACGACTGGCTTTCAAGCAAGGGCAACCTTTACTTTTACCAAACCTACATCAGAGGGAGTCTTGACTAAATGTTAGTCCTTTCTACAAGCATCAGTGGAAGAGTGAATCCAGATACAACCCATCTGCACAGAGCTGGATCAACAAGAAGTGTCACACTACACTGAATGACCATTCTCTTGAATACGAGCCATTCCAAACAAATTATATAAATGACTGAAAGTCAAGATGGAATGGACCCAACACCGTACTTTTAGTGGCAGTACAAAAGAATTAGTTGGAAATAAATAGGAGCCATCTTTTCCTCCCACTGCAGCTCCACATGTCTCAAACCCTGGTACATAGAACTAGAAAACCTTCTGGGACTGTTTTTGGGGGCAGTTCCAAGAGCTGTGGGGTGAGAAGGGGGAGAAGGAAACTTTATCAAGAATTCTAAATCACTGAATTTAGGCTTTTACCTTTCTACCTGCCAAAGATGTACTAATGGATACTAATATTCCCTTTCAAGCCAACACAATGTTTTCCAATTCAAAAATATTCTACCCACATTTTACCTACATATGTGTTAGTCTGAAAGAAACTAAACAGTTCTAATCAGAAACTCTAAGCAGGCAGAAAATATTCTATACCTAGGAATAAATACAGAAGGTTCAGGGGTCTTCAGGTATTGCCAGTAGTGTGGCTATTTCACTGCCCTAAAACTATGCAATCTCAGTCATTTGCTTTCTTCTTAATAATTATATGCCATCAAGGTGATTCCGACTTGCAGTGCTCCTTTCCAGAGTTTCCTAGTTATAGAGTTGTATACCTGTGATTCAGAAGTGACTCATCATTCTCTTCTTCTGACAATGCTTTGGGACTATTCAGCGTGCTCAAGGTTACAGTCTGGCCTTTCTCCCCAATGCACAGTGAGGAATCAAACCCTTATCCTCTGGCTTCTCAGCAAGGTACCCAATCCATTGAGCTATTCAGCCAGCTTTCTCCTCTTAACACAGGGGTGCCCAAATTATGGCCTGTGGGCTAGATCTGGCACCCAACACCAATTCATCCACCCCACGCCACCCTTGTCTCTCTCAGAAGAGTAAGTAAATGGGTGTCGGGGGCCAGAACTGACCCACGGGCTGTAGTTTGGGCATCCCTGGTTTAATCAGAGAAAATGGCAGCTTAAAATCTATCTCATTCTGTTGCAAAACAGATTGCAAGGTGTGTTTTACTTCTGCTTTTGGTGGGAGGAACCACATGACCGGCCCACTGAACCACGTGACCGGCCCGAGGCCCAAAAAGTTTAGACGCCCCTGTCTTAACAGTGCAACTAAAATCATGGAGTCAATACCTGGAGAGTTCCACATGATCCGGCCATAGCAACAAGATGAAGGCAAACCTTACTCCTGCTTCTCACCCAACACACTGCCCATATTTTTAAACTAAAACCAGGGACCTATCATTTGTATGTCCACATTTGAAACAAACTCTGTTGAATTTCATGTGGCCTGCGTACATATGAACACACCTAAATTAGGAAATTTGTTTAATGTGGGGAAATAACACAGTATGAGATACTAACAGCATAAATAGAATTGCCTCTCATCTTAGTCATACTCAAGTAGATCCACTGAAATCAAGTAAAAAATTACTGAAAATAATCCTTTAAAACATATACTCAAGTACTTTTAAATAATAATTTCTTAAACACTTTCTTTAGATATAAAAGCATTATATAATCAACAAGAATGATTCGTGGACAGCCAGAGGCAAATACTAAGTTCATGATGAGCAAAAAAAAATCCTTTTCTTTCACAGACAAATGGGTTATAGACAAACATTTCATTAAAACCAAGCTACAAAAAGAAAGAACTGAGGGGGAATACAAGCTTTTGCCACAAGGTGGCACTATTGAACCATCAAAATCTTTAGCAGAGGAAGTGTCAGAGACATTGGGGGAAAAGTGATAGTCTTAACTTTAATTTGTTCTGCCCTACCCATCAAGACTAGATAAGATTAAATACATTTCTTCAACGATATAAAAAAAGAGTTTAATTAAAACAGACCTAGAACTTAGTACTACATCTCAATGAGAGCTCAGGCAACATTGAGCCTACTAGCTTCAAAGAGCTTGGACTGCCATTATTAAAGTGAAGTTAATATGTTTCCTAAAAAGAATGATTCACGTCTCTACATATTTATGATGTCCTAATTACTTATTAACGATTTGTCACACTCTTTGCTTTCTGACTGCTTTGGGTCCCCCCCCCCTCAAAAAAGAAAAACATTTGCAATTAAATCTAACTTAGACATGCCTATCTCACATGAAAGAGCAAGGCAGGCCCAAGGCAGACAACTCACTATGCCACTACTTTTGTTAAACATAGTTTAGAACCCAAACTGTGATCTGAGCTTCAAAATACAAACTAAGCAAACCATGATTTAGAAAACAAAAGTGCTACATAACCAGTAGTAAGTACTTGGTTTGATTAGTGAAGGTAGGCCCTGAAGGAGTCACCTCTAAATCACTAGACTTGCACAAAAATAAACCGGCATGAAGTCTGCGACAATGTGCCACTTTGGATTTCTTTCTATATCTCCCTCTATTGTGAGTCATGTCATGCAGCTGCTTATCAGTTTGATTTTATTCCATCTCAAAACTCCAGATCACCCATTCATGTCCTCCTCCCGGGTCAGGCAGGCTCTGGAGATAAGGAGGTGGTTGTGACAGTTTCTTAATTTAACAGTTCATTGATACAATGTCTGAAATGATCTTCAATCATATCAACTTCAGAATAGCACCATTTCAAAAAGCAGATTATTACTAGATGTGCATGGAACACTGATTAATTAATGCTCACAAATATCCATTTACAAGTACTAAAAACCCTACGAAGATGGCACAGGTCCACAACTACTACAGTAACACAGCTAACAATACCTACGTTTGGCAGTAAGCAAGTCGCAATATGAAATGAGAAATATGATCTTTTCTTCTCCGATCATAATCCTCTTCGAGCAGAGCCTGAGAACAAATCAATGCAAATCAATTAAAAAATAAAATAAAATAATCAAGACAATATGCAAAGTACAGTGGTACCTCGCTTAAAGAGCATAATGCGTTCCACGGAATTGCTCTTTAAGCGAGTTTGCTCTTTAAGCGAAACACCATTGTAAGCAACCAATTGTGAACCCTGATTTAGTTGTTAAGCGAGTTTTTGGTTGGTTTTAGATATTAAGCGAGGCGACCATTCAGAGAAAATCCTGCTCTTTAAGCAAGTTAGTCTCTGTGAGGTGTTTTTTATGCAAGGTTTTACTGTAATTATGTAGTGGGTGATGTCCAACACTCTGCAAGCAGGAGGAGGCAGGTTCAAACAATAGAGCTTTCCATCCTTCTCCCGCAAACTCCTGGGGAAATTACTGAAGCCAGGTCTGGAAGATCCTTACAAGGAGGAAAAGATGAAAGAAGAGATCCACTCCATCAATTCTCCTCCACTCACATACAATAACACAAGAGCACATTCATTACAATCACAAGATTTTGGGGAACTGTTTATAGGAAATATAAGGCCACAATTAGACATAGTTCACTCTTCACAGAATCTTTGCCCCCACACTTGACCAGCCAGCACCAAACACCAAACAGAGGTGGTGGTGGTGGTAGTGGTGAGAAATAGCCAAATGCAAAACTATGGATCCAGCCGCATACAGCTTTCCCGAATGGCCTGGCAATTTATTCAATAATGTTATTTCATCTGTTTACTTTAAACTTATATTCTACTTTCCCTTATATAATAAGCCTAATGTGTGTCTCTTGGGTTATTTTTGGATGGTTATTATCTTGATTTTCAATACACAATTTTATAACGCTGCATTGTATGTTTTATTGTAAGCCGCCTTGGGTGGTACTTGCATCAAAAGGGCAGAGGGAGGGAGGGAGGGAGGAAGAGAAATTATGCCTTAAAATAAATAATAAAGAGTTCTAGTATATAAAATCAATTCTAATCTGGAAAGGTAGGACTATTTGGCCCTCCAAACTGTGTAAAACACATTCTAGAAAGTGAATGTGAACAAGACCCACTGTTTAACCATTCATGTCTCTAGTACAGCAGAAGTATGAAATCTTTAACAGAATGTTCAGTCCTAGGATTGTATAAAGTGGAAACATGGGAAAGTGGTGGGATTCTTAACTAACATGATCTAAAAGGGCACTGGATAGATTGAGAGGAAAAAGGCTTAAAGAGAAAGGCATTCATTAGTCTGGTGGGACAAGGCCAGCTGCTCAGCACATAAGAGATGAGGGAAGCAAAACTATCAGGTTACGAGGACTGACAGAACTATGGACTCTGTAAAGAAGGGTGAACCAGTGGCAAATCGAAGTGGAGAACTGATCTATTACATGGGTGGAAATTTCTAGGACTTTGGCCTCCCTGAGGACCATATAACCACCGCCTCGTCTGTCCCAGCTACAGTGGCAAGAGGAATGGGGAAGAATTTGCACATCTTGAAATTATGGTCTGCAGTCCATCCGCATCTTGTAGCTACAGTTTTTCCCTTTTTAAAAATCCTGCAAATTTTTAAAAGCTAAAACTTCCAGTTTTAACTAGAAACAATGCATGCTGGACATGCATCTTGAGTTGGGAAAAATACAAAACCGTCTTCTACCTGTCATAGTAGTAAATTCAGGGAATTTCTACGGCTCAGTACATTGGACAGGACTGCAGTGGCTTAGTGGTTAATATGCTGAACTTGGCCCCAGGAAGGTTGGAAGGTCAGCTGTTTGAGACCTGAGTGCTGCATGACCAAGTGAGTTCCTATCTCTGTCCCAGCTCCTGCCAACCTAGCAGTTCGAAAGCAAGAAATTGCAAGAGATAAATAGGCCCCACTTTGGTGGGAAGGTAAACAGCATTCCGTGCCCTCAGGTGTCTAGACACGCCTGCCACATGACCACGGAAATGTCTGCAGATGCAGACAGCACTGGCTCTATGGCTATAAACAGAGATGAGCACCGAACTTTAGAGTTGGATATGACTGGCTTTTGAGCAAGGACCTAGTACATTATTGGACATCAAAGTTAACAATCTGGGGTGAAAACCTATGAATGTGGCCATAAGCATTCTACACACTGTGAAGTCAGCACTTGCAAAGGACTTTTATTCTCAGAAGCCCCAGTATCTCCAGCCCTTGCTGAGTCCATGGCAACATATGTTGAGGTCTAAAGGTACAGACCTAAAGATTCCTACATGACCGAAAATCCAGTAACTTCCAGCCTGTGCCCATTTCTTGATCTAAAAGCCCTCCCTCTTTCAAAATACTTCTTCCTGAGCTGCTTTACCTGTAAAGGAAGTCCAACATTTACAACCAGTTTCAAGGACAAAACATTCAGGTTTACTTACATGATATGGAAAGTGAAGGGCCTTAAGTTCTGCATTCAGCTTTGGATTGTATTCATTATGACCTTTCACGTAACTCACACCCAGGTTCTCAATGAATTTGAGTACTGTGAAGAACAAACAGCAACAATCTTAAATTAAATAAAAGATGAGAAACAAATTTTTAAAGGAAGTAATAACAAACAAACAAATGGTCTGGGAAAGTGGAGTTGATCCAGAAAAGCTCACATTAAAATACAGCAGTTAGTCTTTAAGGTACCACAATGTTTTTGTTTTTTATTATTATTTTAGGACTGATAATCTTAACATGTGTAAGTGAATTGTATACCTATCTGAAGGTATGTGGCCTGTACAATGAATTGAAACTAATAACTAGGAAACAAAAAGTGGTGGGCTCCAAAAAACTTTACTACCTACTCTGTGGGCATGTACTGTGGGCGTGGCCAGGGGGAAAGCCCTGTGTTGCGCCCGAATTAGGACTACTTTATTTCAAAACTTGGATAAGTGGGGCCAGCCAGAATTTCCGCTACCGGTTCTGGCAAACTGATGCGAACCTCCTGATGCCCACCACTGGAAACACACAATAATGATCCTCCAAAAGAGTAACAACGACCATAACAAAGAAGGTATTTTACCATAAAAAGGTGGAGCATAAGCAACATAGCAAGTAAAAGTTCCACATAATTACAACCTTCACCATTTATGAGCACAACGCAAAAACAGGTCCATTCCACATTATTACTCACGTTTAAGTCTGTCAACAGCGAAACTTTCAAATTCCATTAGAGAGATATTTTCAGTAGGCGGCTGCAGATAAAACTGAATGCTAAATGGGTACTGAACTGCTTTATTATCAGCCTGTCGTTTGTATTTTTTTCTAGAAAACTCCATTTTCCAAGTAATCCTATGAAAAAAGGCACAGTGTGAATTTACTATATAAAGGGTGCCCACGTGTCTGTATGCTTCACAACCTGCATCGCTCCCACAGCACATAAAAACACAAGACTTTCCATAGAGTTGAAACATCCTGATTACATAAGAAGAAATGCAAAGTTTAACTTTAAGAATCTTCGGACTCAACAGAACATATACAATTCACAAATGGTGTGACTGTGGACACTTTGTGAGTTATAACTATCCCCTACAGTTTAGCAAGAGTTTATCTTGTAATGTACAGGCAATCATAGTGAGGAACTAACACTGCCTCATTAAGCAAAATGTGCTACACTATGCTTCCACAAAAATGAAGTGGGGCAATTACTGTTACAAATAGGGAAATCCTTAGAATTTTTGTATTTCATATTATATTTCAATATTATATGCAGGGTGGATAAAAATCAATGCTTTTTTAAAAAAAATTAAAAAAAATCAGATTTTTTGATTTAAATCATTTTTTTAGTTAAATTGGATTTTTTTGATTTAAATGCTTTTTGAGGGGAAAAATCTCTCTAAAGATCGTGTTCTAGTTAAGATACATTATAGTCCAAAGGTTATTCATCATGAAATTAGTTTTTAATTATGTGGCATGAGGCTGTATTAATCCATTCACAATGTCATGCTCTCCCAGAGGTTTCTGATTATTTGGGGCAATTTTTCTATCTAGAAGATATTATCAAATCAAATGCTTGGTTTTGCTGCTTTCAAAACTGTGCATTTGGATCTGCAACGATAACATGCCTCCTTCATTCATAGCAAAAAATGTTATAAAATAAACATCAGCATTGAGAAAAAGACCTTAATCCCATTGTTCCTCTGCAAATCTATGTACACAGAATCAACCCCGTTACCTCTTAAGTGCTGCTACGTTTCAAGAAGTTCAATGAATAGAAGGTTGTTTGGAATGGAATAGCACAAGGAGCAAAGTTTGAGGAGGGAGGGGCAAGCAGTAAAATAAAAGTGAAACCTTTTGAGGACGGAACTCTGCATCTTGAGATCTTTATTTGTATAGCAGCCTGTAGTTTATCATATTATTCTCACTCTCTCCCTTAAGGAGAAAAACCTGTAATGGCAGCAGGCCGTAAAAGAGACCCAGTTTGGGAATATTTTAATGAAATTCCTATATAATGTTATTGTTTTGGTTAAATAAATTTAATTGTTAAGGTAATGATTATTTTTCTCCTTCTAATAAAGTACAACAGAACAGTTGTCCAAATATGAATGATTAAGCTATTAAACTGGAGATAGTGCACCTTGCAGTAATTTCATAATTATCTATCTATGTATTTCTAATGGTATTTAACCACCAAATCTGTAATTTTCTGATATAACTGTAAAACTACTGTAATCTGAAAAGTTATTATTCTAAAAATGAAACCTTTATCTGGTTGTAAATATTAAGATTAAAACAACTCCAGCAAAAATGAGTCCTTATGTAGAAAATCATGATTTAAATCGAGCCTTACTGACTTGTGATTTAAATCATGATTTAAATCAAGGTGATTTAAATCAAATCCACCCTGATTATATGTTTTTGTGTTTTCATTCATTTGTGCTGGGTTGTCTTAAGTCTCAATTTCAAGAGAAAGCTCTGACAGATAAAACAAATAGACAAACACAAACAAGTAAAATAACCAGCAGTTTTGGACAGATACTTTATGCTAGTTGTCATTAAAACGCAATAGCTCGCTCTCCCACAAAATAAATGAGACGCTCCTATTAGCAGGTATGCTTTAGGAAGAGAGCAACTCTGAAAGGGCAAAATTAGACCTAAGGCTTCCAGGTAACACACACACACACACACACACACACACACACACACACACACACACACACACACACACACACACACACACACACACACATCCCCAGTTCAGAGGCAAGAGCAAAGGTAAAACAAGGGTGTCATAGGAAGTGGCGGGAAAGGATGAAGTCACAGAAACACGCTGGATCTGTCTCCCGGGCACTCCGCAATTCTGCTAGTGTGTGTGTGTGTGTGTGTGTGTGTGTGTGTGTGTGTGTGTGTGTGTGTGTGTGTGTGTGTGTGTGTGTGTGTGTGTGTGTGTGTGTGTGTAAGGGAACTCTATGTGTGTAAGGGCTCTATGAGTAATGGAGCTGTGTGTATATAACAGGACTCAGTGTGTAAGGGCTCTCTGTGTGTGTTTAAGGGAAGTGTGTGACTGTGTTTGTTTGTAAGGGAACTCTGTGTGTAAAGGAACTCGTGTCGTGTGTGTAAAGGAACTCTATGTGTGTGTTTAAGGGAACTCTGTGTGTGTAAGGGAAGTGTGTGAGTGTGTGTTTGTAAGGAAACCGTGTGTGTGTGTGTGTGTGTGTGTGTGTGTGTGTGTGTGTGTGTGTGTGTGTGTGTGTGTGTGTGTGTGTGTGTGTGTGTGTGTGTGTAAGGGCTCTATGTGTAAGGGCTCTATGAGTAATGGAGCTGTGTGTATATAACAGGACTCAGTGTGTAAGGGCTCTCTGTGTGTGTTTAAGGGTAGTGTGTGAGTGTGTTTGTTTGTAAGGGAACTCTGTGTGTAAAGGAACTCGTGTCGTGTGTGTGTGTGTGTGTGTGTGTGTGTAAAGGAACTCTATGTGTGTTTAAGGGAACTCTGTGTGTGTAAGGGAAGTGTGTGAGTGTGTGTTTGTTTGTAAGGAAACTCTGTGTGTGTGTGTGTGTGTGTGTGTGTGTGTGTGTGTGTGTGTGTGTGTGTGCGCGCGCGCGCGCGCGCGCGCGCGCTAAGGGAACTATATGTAAGGGCTCTATGAGTAATGGAGCTGTGTGTGTATAACAGGACTCTGTGTGCAAGGGAAGTGTGTATGTGTTTAAGGGAAGTGTGTTTGTAAGGCAACTCTCTGAGTGTAAAGGAACTCGTGAGACTGTGTGTGTAAGGGAAGTGTGTGAGTGTGTGTGTAAAAAGGAACTCTGCCCTATTGGGAAAGCGCCATTTCCCCGCGCCACAACCTACCTACACAGCCACGTCTGGACGCTCGACCGCCAGATTGCTATTTCCCGCGCGAACAGCAACCTAAGCTCCGCCTCGCGCGTCGTGACGTCACCGACCCGCTCTTTTGCCGGCTTCTGCGGTCGTCATAGGAACGGCCCTGGCTTTTCCCTCTCTCCCTTTCCCTGATAGGATGGGAAGGAGGTTGTCGGCGACGAGAGAGAGGGAGGGAGAGGGGAAACAAGACGAATCGAGGCCGGAAGAAGGAGGAGGAGTAGGCCGCTCTCTAATCTCGGAGAGCGCCACCATCTGTGGCGGAGGCTCAATTCATTTTTCAGCCATTAAGTCTATTAGTGGGAAAGGCAATAACGCTGGCTGGGAAATGTAGGAAGCAGCAGGGAAAGAGGAAGAGCCAAAAAGGAGAGATGGATTGACTCACTAAAGGGAAACACAGTAAAATGGAGTCACTTAGCTAGAAGGTTGTGTCCCAGTACAGACTTTCCTCTTCAACCTTATCAGAGAGTAAACAAAACAAAATGACAAAAAGCATTGTGGCAAATTAATAGCACTGGTGCAATCTAGGCACTCACACATCAAGAAAACATGTTTATCTCAAACGATCCTTTTGTTGTTGTTGTTGTTGTTGTTGTTGTTGTTGTTGTTGTTGTTGTTGTTGTTGTTGTTGTTGTTCAGTCGCACAGTCGATTCCGACCCTTTGCGACCCCATGGACCATTTTCCTCCAGGCACCTCTGTCCTCCACCATCCTCCTGAGCCTGCCCAGCTCTGTGCCCATTGTGTCCACAATACCATCTATCCATCTCATCTTTGGACGCCCCCTTCTTCTCTTGCCCTCCATCATTCCCAGCATCAAGGCCTTCTCAAGTGAGTCCTCCCTTCTCATTTGATGTCCAAAGTACTTTAGCTTCATCTTCACTATTTGTCCCTCCAATGAACAGTCAGGTTTGATTTCCTCCAGTATTGACCTATTTGTTCTCTTTGCTGTCCAAGGGACTCTCAGGACTCTCCTCCAACACCACATCTCAAAGGCATCTATTCTTCTGCGCTCAGCCTTCCTAATGGTCCAGCTCTCACACCCATACATTATCACTGGGAATTCCATTGCTTTGACTATGCGATTTTTTTGTTTTCAAGGTGATGCCTCTGCTTTTCACTAAATTCCCCAGGTTTCTCATTGCTTGTCTCCCCATAATCAGTCGTCTTTTTATTTCATGGCTACAGTCGCCTTCTGCAGTGATCTTAGATCCTAAGAAAGTAAAATATGTCACTGCTTCTACTTCTTCCCCGTCTATTTTCCAGGGACTGATGGGGCCTGTTGCCATTATCTTGGTGTTGTGTTCTGATGGTTTTATTGTACACATGGATTACAATGTATCTGAGCCAATGTAACCTTGCCTATAGCAACAATGTAACCTTCAGCTGTTTCATATAAACCCTGTAATAGGACGCGAGCTAATGACCACCAGCTGGCAGCAGCGAGCGTCCAAGCTCTCTTGGTCCGAACTCATCAAAGGCAACAGCGCGGGAAGTTTTCCCGCCACCACCTACACCTGGACAAGAAGGGCGTGACCTGCAATGACGTCACGCAGACAGTAGCCAATGGGCTACCATGGCACCACGTTCAAATGTATTACTGCTGTATATAAAGAGCTATCGATCCGCCATTACCTCATGTTCCCTCTGTCCACGATGCAATAAACCTGAGTTAACCCAGCCCGAGGCTGTGTCCTGTGTCTTGGTTTGCATACACCAAATTGGCGACGAAGGTGGGATAATGGATCCCCACGGAACAGCCAGGGCACAGAGCGGTTTCAACATCACCAAACCGCAAGACTGGGAGCTGCTTGAGATGGATTTCCAGGCGGCCCTGGTGGAACTCAGAGTCAAAGGAGAAGACGAGGAGAGGAAGAGGGCCATCCTCACCAGAATGCTCGGGATGGAAACCAAGCGGACGCTGGTGGGCATAATCGCTCCGAAGAAGGTGAGCGACTTTAAGGCGAGCGACATCATGAAACTGCTGCGAGAGCGGTTCTGCCCCTCGAGGGCAATGTTTCCCGCTCGGAGCGCGTTTTGGAGGCGAGTCCAAGCGCCGGATGAGTCGGTTGAGGCATTCGTGGCCGCCATGAGGATAGCCGCCGCCCCCTGTAAATGGGGCGATATCCTGGAGTTGGTCCTCAGGGACGGCGTGTTGTGTGGCCTGAAAGACAAGGAGGTACAGCGCAGCTTGATGAATAAGGAGCCGCCACCCATGCTGGCAGAGGTCATAGAGGCCGCGGAAGCCGCAGAGTCCACGAATGCTGGAGTGGACGAGATGCACCAGTGGCGTGAGTGGCGTCCTAGAGCCGGCAAGGCGGAAAAGTCGGTGCACGCGACTCGACGGGCCTCAAAGTCGTCTACGGAAGGCAGCGACGGCGAGGAGGTCCAGAAGGTCCGGAAGGGTGGTCGACGCTGCGAGGGTTGCGGAGCGGCCCACGAGCGCGCGAGATGCCCGTTCAGGAAGGCCGAGTGTTACACCTGCGGCCGTCGGGGGCACATCGCCAAGGCGTGCAGAAAGCGGAAAGAGGGCCGGAGGCAGTCACAAGACCGCGCGGCCAGACCGGACCGTCCAGCGAGGCCCAAAGATGGCGCCCAGACCACGAGGAAGCAGGACGGCGTGGGCCGCGTCTCGGACGGCAGCGAGGACGACGCCCCAGTGTTCAGCGTGTCCGCGGGACAGTCCCATTACTTCGTTGAGGTATTAGTACAAGGGGCCCCTATTAAGATGGAAATTGACTCGGGGTCCTCCTATTCCATAATTCCCCAGAAAGAGTTCCTGAAAATCGACCCCCACGTGCGGCCCAAGCTTAAAGCGTTGAGGTCCACGCTACGGGACGTACAGGGAAACAGCATTCCGGTGTTGGGGGTCGGGAAATTTCGGGTCAATTTTAAGAGACATTCTGCGGAACTGCCCCTAGTTGTCCTCAAGGGGGGAAGCTGTAGCCTCCTAGGGACACAGTGGTTTCAGCCTTTAGGTTTGTTCATAGGGGGGGTGCATACCGTGGGGGGGGACCCTATACAAGCGGTTTGCGATGCGCATCCCGCCGTTTTTAAGAAAGGACTCGGGAAGTTCAAGGGACCCCCTGTAGCTTTCGACATAGACCCGGAGGTCCACCCGATAAGACTCAAACCACGCAGGGTGCCGTTCGCACTCAAGGACAAGATAGAGGCGGAACTGGACAAACTGGTGGGCCAGGGGATTCTTATTCCTGTTGATTCCGCGGAGTGGGAAACTCCAATTGTAACGGCTCTCAAGGCTAACGGGGAGGTGCGCATTTGCGCTGATTATAAGTGTACAATTAACAAGGCGATCCGCCCTAATGCATACCCGGTGCCAGTGATCAGCCACCTTTTGGCCAGGCTAAATGGGGGAAAGTGTTTCGCTAAACTCGATTTGGCACAAGCCTATCAGCAACTTCCTGTGACCCCCGCCACGGCCGCGGCACAAACGATAGTCACACATAAGGGAGCGTTCCAGGTGTCGCGGTTACAGTTCGGCGTGAACTCGGCACCCGGCCTTTTTCAATCGCTTGTGGAACGCCTCCTAAAGGGCCTGGAGGGGGTGTTGCCTTATTTTGATGACGTGTTGATAACAGGGGGGAGTGAGGCTGAACTAGCAAAAAGGTTGGACAAAGTACTGACCGTGTTCGAGAAAGCGGGGCTGAGATTGAGGAAGGATAAATGTGTCTTTTACGAAACCGAAGTCGAGTTTTTAGGGTTCCGGATCACACCCAAGGGGATTAAACCGTCTAAATCCAAGGTAGCAGCCATTAAAAAGGCCCCTCGCCCCACATCCAAAACCGAGCTACAGTCCTTCCTGGGGCTCCTCAATTTTTACCATACATTCCTCCCGCGGAAGGCGTCCGTGGCCGAACCGCTCCATCGGTTACTTAAAAAGGAGGAGACATGGATGTGGGGTGACGAGCACGAGAGGGCGTTCAAAGAGCTAAAGCAACTCCTAACATCTGAGGCAATCCTGACGCATTTCGACCCCAAACGGCCAGTGGTCCTGGTGTGTGATGCATCCCCGGTGGGGGTGGGGGCGGTGCTTTGCCACGTGTTGGAGGACGGACGGGAGGCCCCGGTAGCGTTTTACTCAAGGTCCCTGTCCCAAGCGGAGCGAAATTACGCACAAACCGACAGGGAAGCGTTAGCAATAGTAGCGGGGACCAAAAAATTTCACGATTTTTTGTATGGCCGCCCGTTCAAAATCGTGACCGATCACAAGCCGCTGTTAGGGATTTTCACGGCAAGCAAGCCCACGCCGCAGATCCTGTCCCCGAGAATGCTGCGATGGGCTATTTTCCTCAACGCGTACCAACATGAGTTGGAGTACAGGCCCGGAAAGGAGATCAGCCATGCTGATGCGCTTTCGAGATCCCCTCTGCCCTTGTCGGACGACCAAAAGGCGAGAGCAGAAAGAGACCGCCAGGTGTTGCTAATTGAGGTTTTAGACGCACCCCCAATAGTACCAGCCGACATTGCTAGGGCGACTGGCAAGGACAGGACGCTGGAGAAAGTCAGTTCATGGGTGCAGAAGGGGTGGCCGGCTTCGTCTCCGAGTACAGAGTTCGACCCATTCTTTAGGAAAAAGCTAGAGTTGTCCCTAGAGAGGGGGTGCCTTCTGTGGGGCCAACGGGTGGTGGTCCCGACGCCCCTGCGGACGAGGGTGCTCGAACTGCTGCACGTCAGCCACCCGGGCATAGTTCGTTCAAAGGCGCTGGCCCGGAGTTACTTCTGGTGGCCACAGCTGGACGCGGACATCGAGCACATGGTCGGCACTTGCGAGGCTTGCCAGGGATCCCGACCTGAGGCGGCCCGTCTCCCGCATAGGGAGTGGGACACAGCACGGGGGCCGTGGTCCAGAGTGCACGTGGATTTCGCTGGCCCATTCCGAGGAACCATGTTTCTCCTGGTGGTGGATGCGTTCTCCAAGTGGCTGGAGGTTATCCCAGTAAAGAGCACGTCCTCCGCCACGACAATTAGCCAGCTAAGGAGGGTCTTTTCCACTTTCGGTTTACCCGACACTTTGGTCAGCGATAACGCTAGTTGTTTCACCTCCGCCGAGTTCGGGGCATTCATGGAGGTAAACGCCATTCGGCATGTCACATCCGCGCCGTTTCACCCGGCCACGAATGGCCAAGTGGAACGGCTGGTGCGGACAACGAAGGAGGCGCTGCGGCGCATGGGCCCGGGGGACCTGAATCACCAAGTATGCCAGTTCCTCTTAGCGTATAGGGTAACCCCCTTAGCGTCAGGCTACTCGCCGGCGGAGCTCTTGATGCGGCGAAAACTGACCACGATCCTGTCCAGGCTAGACCCGACGAGAGTCGAGGATAAAGGTAAAAACATAGGGTTGGCAGTCTCGAAAGGTTTCGCCGCCGGGGACCCTGTTCACTGCAGGAACTATTCCAGCGCAGGGCCAGCCTGGGTGCCAGGGACGGTTGTAGAACAGACGGGGCCAGTGTCGTACCGGGTCGAGACTAACACCGGCCTCCTTTGGAGGAGGCACGCAGACCAACTGAGGCACCGAGTGAGTGGGCCAGTCAGTGGGGCTCAGCAACAGGATTCAGCGTTAGGGTTCTCTCCCACCCGCTTAACCCAAGGGGGAGACAGCAGTGGACAACAGTCCCAAGCAAGGGGGGAAGGATGCAGTAGCAGCGGCCCCGACTCATATCCTTTTGATACGCCAGTCCTATCAGGGGCCGGGGAAGGGGGAGAGGAGTTCGCGACCGCTGCCCCCGATTGTGATTTTGATTTTGATTTTGCGAGCCGGGGGGGTTTTCAGGAGTGTTCCCCCACCCATCCAAGCGAGAAGAGGGGTTTTTCGTTAGCCCCCAGTGCCCCCGGTTCCTCCCTAAGAAAGAGCACACCTCCCAACAACGCCGCGGAGCCGCGGCAAGTCACTAACGAGTCTCCCTCTCATATTGCAGGACAGGAAACCAGGGGACAAAGAGAAGGTAGCAAACCCGGGGAGAGGCAGCCCGCATCGAGACCCCAGCGTGTTCGAAATAAGCCATCTTGGCTGAGAGACTTTGTCTCCTAAGGGGGGGGAGTATGTTTAAGTGTGGGCTCGAGACTTTGTCTCGTCCTAGGGGGGAGGGGTGTTGTGTTCTGATGGTTTTATTGTACACATGGATTACAATGTATCTGAGCCAATGTAACCTTGCCTATAGCAACAATGTAACCTTCAGCTGTTTCATATAAACCCTGTAATAGGACGCGAGCTAATGACCACCAGCTGGCAGCAGCGAGCGTCCAAGCTCTCTTGGTCCGAACTCATCAAAGGCAACAGCGCGGGAAGTTTTCCCGCCACCACCTACACCTGGACAAGAAGGGCGTGACCTGCAATGACGTCACGCAGACAGTAGCCAATGGGCTACCATGGCACCACGTTCAAATGTATTACTGCTGTATATAAAGAGCTATCGATCCGCCATTACCTCATGTTCCCTCTATCCACGATGCAATAAACCTGAGTTAACCCAGCCCGAGGCTGTGTCCTGTGTCTTGGTTTGCATACACCAAACTTGGTTTTCTTGATATTGAGTCTCAAGCCAGCTTTTGCACTCTCCTCCTTCAATCCAATCAAGAGGTTCTTTAGGTCTTCCTCACTTTCCGCCATTAGGGTGGTATCATCTGCATATCTCAAATTGTTGATGTTTCTCCCAGGAATTTTGATCCCATATTGTGATTCCTCCATCCCTGCATTGCGCATTATGTGCTCTGTGTATAGATTGAATAGGCAGGGTGATAAAATGCAGCCTTGTCTTACTCCTTTTCCTATTCCAAACCACTCTGTCATTCGGTGTTCTGTCCTAACTGTTGCTTCTTGGTTCATGTACAGATTTCTCATGAGGCATATGAGGTGTTCTGGTATTCCCATCTCTTTAATTACTTGCCACATTTTGTTGTGGTCCACACAGTCAAAAGCCTTGGTGTAGTCAATAAAACAAAAGTAGACTTGTTTCTGGTATTCTTTTGTTTTCTCCATGATCCAACGTATGTTGGCAATGTGGTCTCTGGTCCCCCTGCCTCTTCTGAAACCGGCCTGCACCTCTGGTAGTTCTCTCTCCACATGTTGTTGAAGTCTATCCTGTATTATCTTGAGCATCACCTTGCTGGCATGTGGGATGAGCGTAATTGTTCGGTAATTTGAGCATTCTTTGGCATTGCCTTTTTTGGGGATTGGAACGTACACTGATCTTTTCCAATCCTGTGGCCACTGTTTTGTTTTCCAAATTTGCTGGCATATTGAATACAGTAGTTTGATTCCATCATCTTTTAGGGCTTTGAAAAATTCAATTGGGATACCATCATTTCCACTATCTTTATTGTTTCCAGTGCTTTTTAGGGCCTTTCTGACTTCACTCTCCAGAATGTCTGGTTCAAGTTCAAATTTCTCATTATTGTTATTATCAGGAGTGTTGAGGTCCTTTTTGTAGAGTTCCTCTGTGTACTCTTGCCATATTTTTTTGATCTCTTCTGCTTCAGCTAACTCTTTTCCATATTTGTCCCATATCATGTTCATTTTTGTTTTAAATGTTCCCTTGATTTCCCCAATTTTTTTTGAAAAGATCTCTAGTTCTGCCTCTTTTGTTGTTTTCCTCCATTTCTTTGCACTGTTCGTTCAGGTATTTTTCCTTACCTCTTCTTGCTTTTCTTTGAAATTCTGTATTCAGGTGGTTGTATTTTTTTCCTTTCTCCTTGGACTTTTGCATTCCTTCTTTCCTCTGCTATTTTAAGAGCCTCATCAGACAACCACTTTGCTTTCTTACGCTTCTTTTCTTTTGGTATGGTTTCTCTTGCTGCCTCCTGCATGATGTCCCGCGTCTCTGTCTATAATTCTTCTGGTACTCTGTCTATCAGATACAGGACATTAAATCTGTTCATGACCTCCACCGTGTATTCTTTAGGGATGTTGTGTAGGTCATATCTGTCTGGTCTAATTGTTTTCCCCATTTTCTTTAGTCTAAGCCTGAATTTTGCGATCAGTAGGTTGTGATCTGAGCCACAGTCTGCTCCAGGTCTTGTTTTTGCTGACTAAATGGAGGTTCTCCATCTTTCACTGCAGAGTATGTAATCAATCTGGTTTCGATGCTGGCCATCTGGTGATGTCCATGTGTAAAGTCGCCTCTTGTGTTGCTGGAAGAGGGTGTTTGCTATGACTAGTGCATTCTCTTGGCAGAACTCTATCAATCTTTGCCCTGCTTCATTCTGTGTTCCAAGACCAAACTTGCCTGTTATTCCATTTACTTTTTGATTTCCTACTTTGGCATTCCAATCTCCTAAGATAATGTGAACATCATTTCTTGGTGTCTGATCCTTAATTGTTCAAATTTATTATTTATTTTCTAGATTTCTACCCCGCCCTCCTAGTGCAATGCATCACTCAGGGCGGCAACAACGGAAAAAAATATATATGTACAATACAAGAAAGATAAAACCATTACCAATAAAAACATTACATAAAGACCTCAGCTAAAAGTAAAATTAAAACACTGTTGTGTATGTATGTGTGCATGTTCATTGTACTGTAAAGGCAAGAATGTAACCACTCCAAATACAAACGATCTCAGCTGTAAAGGAGCGCGAGCAGACAGCCCATAGAGGGCAGCTGCGAGCGTTCAGTCTCACATGGTTCACATTGCTCAATCACGGACAGCCGCGGGAAAACCTTCCCCGCATTCAGCAGCAGAAGAAAGAGGCGTGCCTGGGCGAGGCCACGCCGGTAGCAGCCAATGAGCTACCGTGCTACAAGGTTCAAATGTAGAGGGCTACTGTATATATTGAGATGTATCACCGCCATTACCTCATGCTTCACCGGAACACCATGCAATAAACCTGTGTTAAACCAACCCTTCGGTTGTCCTGTTGTCTTTGGTCCCATACACTAAATTGGCGACGAAGGTGGGATATGGCTGCCCACGGGACCAAGACATGCGCCGGCTACGAGATCAGGAAGCCGGGAGACTTGGAGCTGTTTGAGATAGACTTCAACGCAGCGCTGGTGGAGCTCGAAGTCTCAGATGAGGCCAAGAAGAGGGCCATTTTCGTCCGCATGCTCGGACACGAGACCAAGAGGACCTTGGTGGACCTGATCGCGCCGAGGAAGGTGGGCGACCTCAAAGCCACAGAGCTCCTGGCGGCGCTGCGCGCCCATCTCCGGCCAGCAATAGCGATGTTCCCCGCTCGGAGCGCGTTCTGGAGGCGAGTCCAGGCGCCCGGGGAATCGGTCGCCGAGTTCGCCGCGGCCCTGCGGCTGGCCGCCGGCCCATGCAAGTGGGAGACTCCAGACATCACCCTCCGGGACTGCCTGCTCTGCGGTCTGAGGGACACAGAGACTCAGCGCGCGCTGATGAAAAGGGAGCCGCCTCCCACGTGGCAACAAGTCCTCGACATGGCGCAGGCCGTGGAGGCCATGACTGCCGGGGTGCAAGAGCTTCAGGACTGGCGCCCGAAGCCCGCCAAGGCGCGGCCCGGCGAGCTTCGAACTCGTCTGCGGAGAGCGGCGACGACGAGGACGTCCGGAGGGTCCAGAGAGAGGGCCGGCGCTGCGACGGCTGCGGCGCCGCCCACGCCCGCGCCAAATGCCCATTCCGCAAGGCCGAGTGCCACAACTGCGGCCGGCGCGGGCACATCGCCAAGGTCTGCCGGAAACGGCGCGAGGCCACAAGGAGTTCTCCAGACCGCTCGGCGAGGCAGGACCGCACCACGAGGCCAAAGGACGGCACCCGGACCACGAGGACGCGGGACGGCGTAGGGCGCATCTCCGACGACAGCGAGGACGACGCTCCAGTTTGCAGCGTTTCCACGGAGCACCCCCGTTACTTCGTTGAGGTAGTAATACAAGGGGCCCCTGTTAGAATGGAGGTGGACTCGGGTTCGTCATACTCTATTATTTCCCAGGGGGAGTTCATGAAAATCGCCCCCCGCGTGCGGCCCAAGCTCAAAGCGTTGAGGGCCACACTGAAGGACGTGCAAGGGAACCGCATCCCAGTGTTGGGGGTTGGGAAGTTCCAGGTCCAGTTTAAAAAGCACACCGCAATGCTTCCCCTAGTCGTCCTCAAGGGGGGAAAATGCAGCCTCCTCGGGACTCAATGGTTCCAGCCCCTGGGGTTGTTCATTGGGGGGGTGCACGCCGTGGGAGCACACGCCACCGGGACTGATCCAATACAGAGCGTGTGCGACGCGCACCCCAAGGTTTTCAAAAAGGGGCTCGGAAAATTCAAGGGCCCCCCAGTGACTTTCGACCTGGACCCTGGAGTACGTCCAATCAGACTTAAACCGCGCAGAGTGCCTTTCGCACTAAAGGACAAAATAGAGGCGGAGTTGGACAAATTGGTGGGCCAGGGGATTCGTGTTCCTGTTAATTCTGCGGAGTGGGAAACTCCAATTGTAACAGCGCTCAAGGCCAACGGGGAGGTCCGCATATGCGCTGATTACAAGTGCACCATCAATAAGGCGATCCGCCCTAATGCTTATCCGGTGCCGGTAGTCAGCCACTTGTTGGCCAGGTTACACGGGGGGAGGTGTTTTGCTAAACTCGACCTGGCCCAAGCCTACCAGCAACTCCCGGTGACCCCCGCCGCAGCTGCTGCACAGACCATAGTCACCCACAAAGGGGCGTTCCAGGTATCGCGCCTCCAATTCGGCGTGAATTCGGCGCCCGGGATTTTCCAGTCACTCGTGGAACGCCTCCTGAAGGGGTTAGAGGGGGTGTTACCCTACTTTGATGACGTATTGATTACAGGGGGGAGCCGGGCCGAATTAGCAAGCAGGTTGGGAAGGGTCCTGACAATATTCGAGAAAGCGGGGTTGCGGTTGCGGAAGGACAAATGCGTTTTCTTCGCAACTGAGGTTGAGTTCCTAGGGTTCCGTGTTACTCCCGAGGGAATCAGGCCATCCCAATCCAAGGTGGCCGCCATCAAGAAGGCCCCTCGCCCCACCTCCAAGCCCGAGTTGCAGTCGTTCCTTGGACTGCTCAACTTTTAAAACTCCATCCTTCCGCGGAAGGCAGCAGTAGCGGAACCGCTACACAAATTGTTAAAAAAGGACGAGGCATGGAAGTGGGGCGACGACCAGGAGAGGGCTTTCAATGACCTGAAGCGACTCCTGGCATCAGATGCGGTACTGACCCATTTCAATCCCAAACGCCCAGTGGTCCTGATATGCGATGCATCCCCGGTGGGGGTGGGGGCGGTGTTATGCCACGTACTGGAGAACGGGAGGGAGGGAGGCCCCGATAGCGTTCTACTCTAGGTCCTTGTCCCAAGCGGAGAGGAACTATGCCCAGACAGACAGGGAAGCACTAGCGATAATTGCGGGGACTAAGAAATTTCATGATTTTGTGTACGGCCGCCCCTTCACCATAGTGACTGACCATAAGCCCTTGCTAGGCATTTTCACCGCAGATAAGCCCACACCCCAAATCATGTCCCCGAGAATGCTCAGGTGGGCCATTTTTCTCAACGCGTATCAGCACGCGTTGGTATACCGGCCCGGGAAGGAGATCAGCCATGCGGATGCCCTGTCGAGGTCCCCCATTCCCCGGGATTGCTGCCACGTGGGCGAGGTAGAGAGGGACCACCAGGTCTTAATGATAGAGGTCCTAGACTCCCCTCCAGTAGTACCGGCCGACATCGCTAAAGCGACCGGCAAGGACAAAACGCTGGCCACAGTTTGCTCCTGGGTACAGAAAGGGTGGCCCGTGTCTTCCCCAGCAGCGGAATTCGACACATTTTTCAAAAAGAAACTAGAGTTGTCCCTGGAGAGGGGTTGCCTTTTGTGGGGACAGCGGGTAGTGATCCCCACGTCTCTCCGGCCGAGGGTGCTTAGACTGCTGCACGTCAGCCACCCGGGGATCGTCCGCTCTAAGGCACTGGCCCGCAGTTACTTTTGGTGGCCCCAGCTAGACGCCGACATCGAACACATGGTCGGCACTTGCGAAGCGTGCCAAAGCTCCAGGCCAGAAGAGGCCCGCTCGCCACATAGGGAGTGGGACGCAGCAAGGGGGCCCTGGTCCCGGGTACACGTAGACTTTGCTGGCCCGTTCAGGGGAACGCTTTTCCTCCTTGTGGTGGACGCGTTCTCCAAGTGGTTGGAGGTCATCCCAGTCTCGAGCACCTCCTCGGCCACAACAATTAAGCAGTTACGGAGGCTCTTTTCCACGTTCGGTTTACCCGACACCCTCGTCAGCGATAACGCTAGCTGTTTCACGTCCGCCGAGTTCGGGGCATTCATGGAGCGAAACGCCATTCGGCACATCACCTCCGCCCCCTTTCACCCGGCCACCAACGGCCAAGTAGAGCGCCTCGTGCGCACCACGAAAGACGCGCTGCTGCACATGGGCCCCGGAGACCTCGACCTGAAATTGTGCCAATTCCTGCTAAGGTACAGGGTCACCCCATTGGCGTCTGGGTACTCCCCCGCGGAGCTGTTGATGCGCAGGAAGCTGGCCACGGGAATCTCCAAGCTAGACCCCACGAGAGTAGAGGACAAAGGGCAGAACATAGGGGTGGAACCCACAAAGAGTTTCAGCGTAGGCGCCCCGGTGCATTGCAGGAACTACGCCAGCGCGGGGCCAGCCTGGGTGCCGGGCACCGTAATAGAACAAACCGGCCCCGTCTCATACCGCGTGGAGACCAGTACAGGTTTTCTGTGGAGGCGACACGTGGACCAACTCAGGCGCAGGGTCCCCGGAGAGCAGGACGGAGACGAAAAAAGCATCGAATCAGCGTTAGGGTACTCCCCCACCCGTTTAGCCCAAGGGGGAGGGAAAGGGGAACATGGGCCCCCACCAAGGGGGGAGGAAAGGGAATCGATCCACAGAGATCTTTTGCGGGAGTTCGCGGCAGAAAGGAAGAGCCCCGACCACACACATACCCCCCGGAATTTTCCCCGAAACACAGATGCCCATAGAAGTTTAGACGTTGATTTACAGTACCAGGGGGAGTTAGCGGAGTGGTCCCCCACCCGTCCTAGCGAAAAGAGGGGTTTCAGTTCAGCCCCTGGTACTTCCAGTCCAAGTAGTCCCTGTGAGTTAGAATGCAATATAGCGCCAATTTCCCGGAGACCGACACCCCCAAGACGGGAGGCAACAGCGAGTCCGCCCACCACAGTCTCAAGGTCCCCCGAGCAAGGATCAGAAGGTAGCAGGACCACAAGGGCGACCTCATCGGTTCCGCGGTTCACAATAGGCGGATCCCCGGGGTCCGAGAGCAACAGGCAGGGGTTCACCTCCCAACTATTCATTCCGTTCCCATCCCCGGGCGCAAGGCAGGCACGGACGCCCCACAGAGCCACTAACGAATCCCCGTTTCCCGTTGCAGGACAAACACCCGCAGAATCAGGGATCACAGGCTCTCCAGTACTAGGTCAGACGCAGGCACGCCCCAAGCGCACGTGCGGCAAGCCACAATGGTTGCGGGACTTCGTCCCATCCTAGGGGGGAGGGATGTTGTGTATGTATGTGTGCATGTTCATTGTACTGTAAAGGCAAGAATGTAACCACTCCAAATACAAACGATCTCAGCTGTAAAGGAACGCGAGCAGACAGCCCATAGAGGGCAGCTGCGAGCGTTCAGTCTCACATGGTTCACATTGCTCAATCACGGACAGCCGCGGGAAAACCTTCCCCGCATTCAGCAGCAGAAGAAAGAGGCGTGCCTGGGCGAGGCCACGCCGGTAGCAGCCAATGAGCTACCGTGCTACAAGATTCAAATGTAGAGGGCTACTGTATATATTGAGATGTATCACCGCCATTACCTCATGCTTCACCGGAACACCATGGAATAAACCTGTGTTAAACCAACCCTTCGGTTGTCCTGTTGTCTTTGGTCCCATACACTAAAAACACATAAAAACTAACATCATCATCATTAAAAGCTACCCTAACCCTCCCTCCACCCATAGTAAAACAGACATATCAAAGAACGAGAGAGGAGGTCTCAATCTCACAACAGGCAGGCTAAATAAACCAACAGGCTTGAGATGTGGAGCCTAATGTGTCCCACACCTGTTGGCAGAGCCAGGTTTTCAACATCTTCCTGAAGGGGAGTAGCTCCGACTGGAGGCGCAATTCTGATGGAAGGAGGTTTCAGAGGGCTGGGGTAGACACAGAGAAGGTCCCCATAAGAGAGGCTTCTTTTACTGATGGGACCACCAAAGCGCCCCTCCTGTCTGCCCTTGTAGGACGAGCTGATAACCTTGGGGTGATACATTCTCTTAAGTACCCAGGTCCAATACCATGAAGGGCTTTAAAGGTCAAGACCAGCACCTTGAATTGCACACAGAGGCATAACGGTAACCAGTGCAGCTCCTGTAGCAGAGGTGAGGCACAGGCATAAACAGTAGGCTCCAACCCTAGACCAATCTGGGATGGAATTGTAGCAGAAACCCACCGAGCTGGGATTTGCCCACTTTCTGCAACAAATGGTACCCATTAGGGATGAGTTGGGCACTCTAACAAGCACATTGTACATTCATTTCTTTTTTAGACTTCTTGTGCTCTGAGTTGGGTATCTGGCTGCAGAGCTAAAGCTGGAGCTCAATTCCTCACTGTGCATTTGAGACTAGCAGTGTGTGTAGCCTTCAGAAAGGTGCACAGTCCCAGAACTCTGTGTTCTCTCTACTTAGAAAACCCTGCAAAAGGATTGCCACAAATAAAAAATTGACTTGACAACACATGATGATGATGATGATGATGATGATGATGATGATGATGTGTGTGTGTGTGTGTGTGTGTATGTATATGTATAAATATATAAAAATAAATAAATAAATAAATAAATAAATAAATAAATAAATAAACAAACAGAGCTGTTCCTTGCAGTCTGGAAAGCTAGTGAGGCTGCTGCTGTACTTTGTAGGCAAAGTCTTATTCTTGAATAAAGATGTTTTAGAATTCAGTTGTACTTTGCATACCGGATTGGTAATGGATTGAACAGAGAAGAACTCTCGCCTGGTTTCACCTATCTTGTTTTGGCCCACTGTATGCTCTTTGTCCTTTCCAATTCTAAAGTACACCTTCTCAGACCTTTAACAAATTAAAAGGTGGCTTTCAGATCAAAAGTACTCCTCCTTTAAAACCTACAATAACTTGCACTGTGTGATGGTAGTAGCAGCTTAGAACCAGAAAATTCATCTAATGTACATATCTGTTTTCCTTATGTCTCCACCCCAATAATGTAAACTACTTTCTACTGGCACTAAATAAGGAGTTCTGATTTTCACTTTCCCACATTATCCATCTCTACACCTACTGTTCCTCACATTTTCCATTGAATAAATTATTCAGAATAATATTTCATTGTTGTCTGCTGCTTGTATCCGAGTGTACTGTACATTGTTTCTTGGTACAACAGGAAAAATGCCATTGGCGTGAATTTGTTTAAGGTGGATCCCAGCTTGCCATGAAGTGACCCACAGACTATGACTGATCACAAAACCATCTCCTGTAGCAAGTAGGAAATGAAACATGCAGGATTTAACACCGGGACTGCAATGGACTGCTGCAGCCTTGAGTATATTTCTCAGCCAGTCCATCTGGCATGGCCTCTTCCGCCTCCATGACTGTTGAGAATCAGATTCGTTCCACCTTCAATCATTTTGCCATGGGCCCAATATTATGCTTTCCAGTGGCATTTCCTCCACTGAGGGGGCCATCACCAGTGGTGGGCTAAAAAAAAAACCTACCACACTGTGGACATGGTATGGTGGGCGTGGCCAGGGGGGAAGTCATGTGTTGCACTCGAATTAGGAGTACTTTATTTCAAAACTTGGATGGGTGCGGCTAGCCAGAATTTCTCCTACCGGTTCTAGCGAAGTGGTGCAAATCTGCTGATGCCCACCACTGGCCAACACCCTACCTAAAGGGGCTCATCCGCCCATAGCCATTGGCCCCTAGTTTTAGGGGAAAACATGTCTTTTAAAAAAACGATCCTAGAATTTAACAAGATGTATGAATACAATGCACCGTGAACAGGGTTTATTTTGGAGAAGCATGGATGCAGCTTTTCTAGTTTTTCTTCCAACCTACTTTGTAATTTAGGAAATTATAATACAGTAGTTATTGTGAAGATCTAGAAGCAGATTGCCTTCCATTCATGTATTCATGATAAGGTAGAAGAGCTATTCCAAATATCAGCATCTTTCTCTAAGGCTCTCCCTTCCCTGTGTATATTCAGAGAGGGACAAGATTTTCTGCTGTGGGCCTCAACTTGAATGTGTCATGGATTGGTCTCTCCCTGCACAGGAAACTTTAAACCATCTCTCTCATTTTACTTCTCGGGAGAAAATAACTGGTGTTAGAGACAATATGGGAAAGTAAGATGAAATCTTTACTTCAATAATTATACATACAAAGAACAAGCAATACAAGATTGGGAGTCAATACATTGAGAGAAACCAAGTGGGGTTTACATTATGGTTCAAGATGCATAATCAAATATGGGACAAAATATCTCTTGAGATTTTATAATCTATATAATGCACATGTTATCCCAATAATTGTGTAACATGCTGCAGTAACAAAGTGGAGCATATGTTTAGAAGGAAAGGATGCTTAGAACTGACATGATATACAATAAGAGCTACATAAAAATACAATAAGATATAGAATGCTGCCAGTATATCCAATTTATGGCTATCTTAGTCCTTCGTTATTCTCTGGACAATAAAATGAGGTTGATGCCAAAACATTTGGCCCTAAAACATTACTAATAAAATAGTAATATACAGAAGAAACTGTATACAGTTAAAGTAAGGCAAAGGTAAAGGTTTCCCTTGCTCGAAAGCCAGTTGTATCCGACTCTAGGGTGCTGTGCTCATCTCTGTTTCTAAGCCGAAGAGCCAGCGCTGTCTGCTTCTGCAGACGTTTCCGTGGTCATGTGGCAGGCATGACTAGACAAAATAAGCTTTAGTAAGTAAGATTGGCAGTCATGGGCAGCTGCTTTAAAAAAGCAACACGTGTTCCAAGAGCTACAAAAATAAATATCTGGTTGAGTTAAGTACACTTGTGTTAAGTGCCACTTGTGAAAACACTAACTGGTGCTTTTGTGATACCAGTGGAACTGCATGAAAACTGACTGGTTAAGGGGCATGGCTATCATGCCTATGGCAGAAGAAGGAAGTTGTTAAAGCTTGTTGACCAGAAATAACTTTAGACAGATTTGCTGGCTTTTGCAGCAATAGGTATAGGCTTGTGAGAAAATAGTTTTGAAAACACACAAACACACAACACATTCAATATACCGTATTTTCCGGCGTATAAGACGACTGGGCGTATAAGACGACCCCCAACTTTTCCAGTTAAAATATAGAGTTTGGAATATACTTGCCATATAAGACTACCTCTCTTCCAATGCACACCAAATAAAAATTAACCCACACTCAACCCGAAGATGCGCAGCCCTCCGAGTCGAATGGGCAGGTTCTGGTGGAGAGCCAATCCACGCTCACGTTCTCCTCCTCGAGGTACAGGAAAATGTGTGCAGCTTGCTTCCCCTTACTTCATACTCCCCGCACAGAGCAGGGACTCGGCCGCGGCACCCCCCACCATATGCGCCGGACATATGAAGCAAGGGGAAACAAGCTGCAGTTAAGTACCTGTCCTATAAGACGACCCCCGACTTTGTCACAGATTTTTCGGGGTTAAAAAGTAGTCTTATACGCCAGAAAATACAGTATATATTCAAAATATAAACCATAATGAAAAATAAAATAAAACTTTATTGAAATTAAACAAAACTTACAGTAAGATGGAAAATAATGTCTGTTTTTGTATACTTCCACTTTATTTATATTTGAAAAGTTTTCTCCTACTTTTTTTAAAATTGCAAAGCCTTTGATCAGATCCTAAAAACTAATCTTAGGTAACACATCTGCTTGAGATAAAGGCATTTAGCCTGCCTTGTTGCGTAGTTCTGATGAGACCATGGTAAACTCGGCTATGGGAAATGTCTGTGGTGCCCCCTTCCCTTGGTGCCCTAAGCACACACTTATTTTGCGTAATGGTTAAGTGGCTCAAGCGATTAAGACGCTGACTGGAAGGTGGCAGGTCACCAGTTCAAGACCTGAGTACTGCACAACGGAATGAGCTCCCGTCTCTGTCCCAGGTCCTGCCAACCTAGCAGTTCGAAAGCAAGAAATTGCAAGTAGATAAATAGGGACCACTTCGGTGGAAAGGTAAGCAGCGTCCGTGCCACATGTCCACGGAAACGTGTGCAGAAGCAGACGGTGCTGGTTTGGCTATAAACAGAGATGAGCACTGAACCCAAGAGCTGGATATGACTGGCTTTTGAGCAAGGGCAACCTTTACCTTTGCCCAACCTACACCAGAGGGAGTCTTGACTAATCTTAGGGACCGCTTCGGTGGAAAAGTAAACAGCGTTCTGTGCACTCTGGTCATACCTGTCAAGTTTCGGGAAATTTCTGTCAAACCCCCATCTTTTACACTATTTCCCGCCATCATCCTGTATTAGTCAGACTGGAGTTAGACTGGAGGCCGGCACAGGTTAAGCATAGCTGTCCAGTTTGCCGTTTTGGACGGGAAATTCCCCTCATTTGACAGGAATTTCGTGAAACTTGACAGGTATGACTCTGGTGTTTAGTCATGCCTGCCACATGTCCACGGAAACATCCCCAGACGGCTCTTCGGCTTTGAAACAGAGATAAGCACTGGACCCTAGACTCGGATACAGTCGGGCTTTCAAGCCGAAGAGCCAGCGCTCTTCACAGCCGAAGAAGAGCCAGCGCTGTCTTCTTCTGCAGACGTTCTCCGTGGCCATGTGGCAGGCACGACTAGACTCACCGGAGCGCTGTTGACCTTTTCCCACCCAAGTGGTCCCTAGTTATCTACTTGCAATTTCTTTGCTTTCGAAGTGCTAGTTTGGGCAGGGGCGGCAGAGACGAGCGCTCATTCCGCCCTGCAGCACTCGGGTACCTAAAAACCCACCCCCTGCCCGTGACGGTCTCTCGCGGGGGAACCCACCTACCCACCCACCCCCCACCCGGTTCAGAGCCATGGGCGAGCCGAGCCCGCCTCCTTTCCCCACCACTGGAGCCTAAGAAGCGGCTCTTCCCGCCCCCACAGAGGAAAAGCCATAGACCGGAGGCGGCGGCGGCGGTAAGCGAGCCTCGCCCTCTCCCTCCCTCCCTCCTAAAGGAGACGCGGCGCGCTGGTTCCCCGTGTGGCTGCCTTCCGGGCGTGCTGCGTGGAGCCCCCCTCGGCGGGGGTGGGGAAAGAAAAGCCGGGGATGTGCGTCCGGGTTGGGCCGGCTCTCGGCTTCTGCTGCCTGCCTGCCTGCCTGCCTGCCCGTCGCCGCCGGGGAAGCGCCTCTCCCGCCGCCGGTTAGTGTCTGATGAAAGGGGGTGGCCGCCGCCCGGGTCCGCCGGTGCGCCTTGGCGCAGCCCGGGCAGAGAGCCAGGCTACTACATATACAGAAGGGTCGCCCCGGAATGGCGGAGCTTGAGTTGCAGGCTTGCAGCACCGGTGGTGGTGGTGGTGGTGGTGGTGGTGGTGGTGGGGGACTGGTAGGGCGTGGCGAGAGAAGAGGGGCTGTAATGCTGGGGGGGGGGGGGAGAGGTTGTACCATGGGGGTCAAATGCATACAAAAGATGCTGGGTCGCAAGGCTTTTTGCTGGGGGGGGGGGGGAGTCTGCTCATGGGATGCCCGGATGACTGAGGCTCCTTTCATGACCCCCAAGATCTCCCCCCCCCCCCACACACACACACACAAACACACACACACTGAAGTGGTCCCTATTTATCTGATCTCAGCTCTAGGTGGGGGACAGGAAAGGAGCCTCATTCCCTGAGCGGAGTTTCTCCAGCAAAATAAAATAAAACAAAAATCCTTTCAGCCCAGAATAATTTCTGATGCCAATTTTCAACTGGCTAAGGACGCTGACCGGGAGGCGGAAGGTCAGCAGTTCCGATTCCCGCCTTTGTCCCAGCTCCTGCCATCCTAGCAGTTCAAAAGCAAAGAAATTGCAAGTAGATAACTAGGGACCACTTCGGTGGGAAGGTTAACAGCATGTATAGGTGTCTAGTCATGCCTGCCACAGGACCACGGAAACGTCTGCAGAAGCAGACGGCGCTGGCTCTTTGGCTATAAACCGAGATGAGCACTGAACCCTAGAGTCGGATATGACTGGCTTTCGAGCAAGGGAAAACCTTTACTAAATAGGGACCACTTCGGTGGGAAGGGAAACAGCATTCCTTGTGCTCCGGTGTCTAGTCATGCCTGCCACATGACCATGGAAACGTCTGCAGAAGCAGACAGTGCTGGTTCTTCGGCTTTGAAACAGAAATAAACACTGCACCCTAGAGTCAGATACGACTGGCTTTCGAGTAAGGGAAAACCTAAGGTAACAAGTACAGTACTGTGCTTGCAGTTTCTTGCTTTTGAACTGCTAGGTTGGCAGGAGCTGGGAAGAGAGGCAGGCGCTCATTCCATCATGCAGGGCTCAGGTCTTGAACTGCCGACACTGCCGAATTTTGGTAATTTAGTGCAAGTAGCATAGAGCAGTGGTGGCGAACCTATGGCACATGTGCCAGAGGTGGCACTCGGAGCCCTCTCTTTTGACACCCATGCGGTCACCCTAGCACAGAGTTCACTCTGCCCAGCAGCCCAATGGGAGCACTTCCTTCCTCCCTCACCCCAACATAGAGTTCATCCTGCCCCTATGCCCAGCAGCCCAATGGGAGCATTTCCTTCCCTGTTGCTATGTTGGTACTTTGCAATAAATAAGTGGCTTTTGGGTTGCAGTTTGGGCACTTGATTTCTAAAAGGTTTGCCATCACTGGCATAGAGCCTATGCGTACAATCAAACTCCTGTGAATGTAAGTAAATTAGTCTTAGGGTAGTTTAGGATGCAGAAGCCTTTATCACCCATTAGAAGTTTATGATAAAATTTTAAGCTATATGGGACTCATTAAATAATTAAATCTTAATCATCGGGAAGAGGGAAAAGATCTTCCTTGTAGAACCTGACGGGCACCAGCCAAATGTTCCATCTATTCATTTCATTTTGTTCATTTTCTGAATCTCAGCTCTAGTTTTTCTTCTTAGTTTCAGTGCTTATTCTTTGACAAATAATTCTGCTAACATAAAGGTACTTGAAGGTCTTCTAATTTCACTCGACACTGATACTAACATTTTCTAAAGTAGAACTCCATTGGAAGAAAGAAGGGGAACGTTCTATTCATTTACTTCATTTATATCCTAGTCATGTCTTTCCTAGTCTTCCAAGGCAGCTTACAAGTGGACAGGCGCTCATTTCGTCGTGCAGTACTCGGGTCTCGAACTGCCAACTTGCCGGCCTTCCAGCTAACAAGGCGAGCTTCTTAACCACTGAGCCACTGCAGTCCCTCTGTGGGGTGGCTAAGACCCCCCAGAGCCAAGATTTTCCTTTGAGATCTAGCTGGTTTTGTACAGAAAAAAATGGTGTCGACTTCGCCACCCAAGGCTGTTAGTCCTCAGGGCGGTCAGGTTAGTCAACCACGTGTAGACTTTTTAGGATATATTAATACATTTCCTCCTCCCCTTCTTCCACACAGTAACTCTGTAGAGTAGGTCTGTCTAAGAAAGAATGATTACCAAGGTTGCCAGTGAGTCTCATGGCCGAGTAGAGATTTGAAGACAGGCCTCCCAAATAAGTATTATTTGTATCAAGCTTGC
Source organism: Bradypodion pumilum (assembly GCA_035047305.1). Taxonomy (NCBI): domain Eukaryota; kingdom Metazoa; phylum Chordata; class Lepidosauria; order Squamata; family Chamaeleonidae; genus Bradypodion; species Bradypodion pumilum. The sequence continues at coordinate 170,988,271 of JAWDJD010000001.1, read as the reverse complement.
TGGAAAGTTATAGGGCAGCATTAGAAAGTTCACGGGTACACAGAAAGAGCCTCCTCAAATATTGTGGTATTTTTGAACCACAGTCGGGCGTACCCTGATAACGGCAACCTTGTGTTGCCAGCTAATCCTTCTCACACTAGGTCAGGCGAAAGGGAACTGCAGAATGAACTCACCAAGAGGTGCCTTCATTTTGGCAGTTTCACATCTAGCTTAGACATGGAAAAAGAAGAATTATGATATGATATGATAAATCTTTATTGGGATTGTCCTGCACAGAATGAGATTTTTTTAAAAAACTTATCAACCCAACAAAATCTAAACAAAATACAACTATACAAAATTATCAAATTAGAAAGTTCCGATCCTTGAAGTCATCTTGATGCCATTGCTTAACTAGCAGTGGTGCTCAGTAGATGTTCAGACATTATTATCTTTACCTGCTTAGCCCAGGAAGGCAATTCTCTCACTCAGATTTATGTTTAAATCTTTTCAAGTGCCATATCCGATTCCTAATACAGTGGAACCTCATATAACGAATGCATCATACAATGAAAAAATTGTACAATAAAGATAATTTGAATAAAAAACATTGCATCGTACAATCTTTGTACAATTTTTCCCATAGAGATTTTGTTGTATGATGTTGTTTTTCCTATGGATTTGCTTCGAGTTACATAAAAAATCATTTTTTCCTGTGGGGTTACTTTGATTTTCATAAATATCATTTTCATAAATATCATAAATGATATCAAAATATCATTTTGTCCGGGGCGAGCGGCAAAGGGGCCTGCCGCCGCCGCCGCCGGGCAACCACCCCAGCTGGAGCGCGAGAAGGAGGAGGAGAGCCGGGGCGAGCGGCAAAGGGGCCTGCCGCCGCCGCCGCCGGGCAACCACCCCAGCTGGAGCGCGAGAAGGAGGAGGAGAGCCGGGGCGAGCGGCAAAGGGGCCTGCTGCCGCCGCCGCCGGGCAACCACCCCCAGGGGGGGTGGGGGGTGAGGAGGAGGAGGAGAGCCAGAGATCCAGGCAAAGGATAAGTAGCAGATATGTAAATGTAGAAGACCTAATATAGCAACTGACATAGAGACTTTATACTGACTAAACATAGAAACTGACATAGAGAATGTGTTTTAAAGTGTGATAATATGCATGATAATATGTTGTCTTAAATGTTTTAAATTTAAAAAAAAAACTGTGATAAAATGTATGAGGAGAGAAAAATGGCGCAGACACCGGCAACCACGCCATAAATCTTGCCAAGAGAACCCTATTGACCAAAACAAAAGGCAAAACAAAGGGGCAAACAAAAGGGCAGGCTAGGTGATACAGGATGCTTAACACCACAGAGGGGAGGAAGGGGAGGGACAGGAAGGGGGGAGGGGAAATGCAATGTTGCAAGGAGCAATACTGCATAGGGACATGGAATGTGAGATCAATGAACCAAGGTAAACTAGAAGTGGTAAAAAATGAGATGGAAAGAATAAGCATTGACATCTTGGGCATCAGTGAGCTCAAATGGACAGGGATGGGTGAATTCAGCTCTGGAAACCATCATATCTACTACTGTGGACAAGAAAACCTTAGAAGAAATGGAGTAGCCATAATTGTCAATAAAAGAGTGAGAAAAGCAGTAATGGGATACAATCTCAAAAATGACAGAATGATGTCAGTTAGATTTCAAGGCAAACCTTTCAATGTCACTGTGATCCAAATATACGCACCAACCACTAGCGCAGATGAAGCCACAATGGACCAGTTCTATGAGGACTTACACCTCATAGAACAGACACCAAGAAATGATGTTCAAATTATATTAGGAGACTGGAATGCCAAAGTTGGAAATCAAAAAGTGGAGGGAATAACAGGCAAATTTGGTTTGGGAGTACAGAATGAAGCAGGGCAAAGATTGATAGAGTTCTGCCAAGAGAACGCACTGGTCATAGCAAACACCCTCTTCCAGCAACACAAGAGGCGACTCTACACATGGACATCACCAGATGGCCAACACCGAAACCAGATTGACTACATACTCTGCAGCCAAAGATGGAGAACCTCCATACAGTCAGCAAAAACAAGACCTGGAGCAGACTGTGGCTCAGATCACAACCTATTGATCGCAAAATTCAGGCTTAGACTAAAGAAAATAAGGAAAACACGGAGACCAGAAAGATATCACCTAGACAGCATCCCTAAGGAATACGCGGTGGAGGTGATGAACAGATTCAATGGCTTAGACTCAATAGATAGAGTGCCAGAAGAATTATGGACAGAGATGAGGGACATCATGCAGGAAGCAGCAAAGAAAACCATACCAAAAGAAAGGAAGAGTAAGAAAGCAAAGTGGTTGTCTGATGAGGCTCTTAAAATAGCAGAGGAAAGAAGGAACGCAAAAGTCAAAGGAGAAAGGAAAAACTACAACCATTTGAACACAGAATTTCAAAGAAAAGCAAGGAGAGATAAGGAAAACTACCTAAAAGAACAGTGCAGAGAAATGGAGGAAAACAACAAAAGAGGCAGAACCAGAGATCTTTTCAAAAAAATCGGGGAAATTAAGGGAACATTTAAAGCAAAAATGACCATGATAAGGGACAAAGAAGGAAAGGAGCTAGCTGATGCAGAAGAGATTAAGAAAAGATGGAAAGAGTACACAGAGGAACTCTACAAAAAGGACCTCAACACTCCTGACAATCACAATGATGAAGAAGTAGAACTTGAGCCTGACATCCTGGAGAGCGAAGTCATAAAGGCCCTAAAGAGCACTGCAAACAACAAAGCTAGTGGAGATGATGGTATCCCAGTTGAATTTTTCAAAGCGCTAAAAGACGACGGCGTCAAATTACTGCATTCAATATGCCAGCAGATTTGGAAAACAAAACAATGGCCACAGGATTGGAAAAGATCAGTATACGTCCCAATCCCAAAAAAGGGGAATGCCAAAGAATGTTCAAATTATCGAACAATCGCGCTCATCCCACACGCCAGTAAAGTGATGCTCAAGATAATACAGGATAGACTTCAGCAGCATGTGGAAAGAGAATTACCAGAGGTGCAGGCAGGTTTCAGAAGAGGCAGGGGGACTAGAGACCACATTGCCAACATACGCTGGATCATGGAGAAAACAAAGGAATACCAGAAACAAGTTTACTTTTGTTTTATTGACTACACTAAGGCATTTGACTGTGTGGACCACAACAAAATGTGGCAAGTAATTAAAGAGATGGGAATACCAGAGCACCTCATATGCCTCCTGAGAAATCTGTACATGAACCAAGAAGCAACAGTTAGGACAGAACATGGAATGACAGAGTGGTTTGGAATAGGAAAAGGAGTAAGACAAGGCTGCATTTTGTCACCATGCCTATTCAACCTATACACAGAGCACATAATGCGCAGTGCAGGGATGGAGGAATCACAATATGGGATCAAAATCGCTGGGAGAAACATCAACAATCTGAGATATGCAGATGATACCACCCTAATGGCAGAAAGTGAGGAAGGCCTAAAGAATCTCTTGATTGGGCTGAAGGAGGAGAGTGCAAAAGCTGGCTTGAGACTAAATATCAAGAAAACCAAGATAATGGCAACAGGCCCAATCAGTTCCTGGAAGATAGATGGGGAAGAAGTAGAAGCAGTGACAGATTTCACTTTCTTAGGATCAAAGATCACTGCAGATGGGGATTGTAGCCATGAAATAAAAAGGCGACTGATTCTTGGGAGACAAGCGATGAGAAACCTGGGGAACATAGTGAAAAGCAGAGACATCACACTGAAAACAAAAATTAGAATAGTCAAAGCAATGGTTTTCCCAGTAGTAATGTATGGATGTGAGAGCTGGACAATTAGGAAGGCTGAACGCAGAAGAATAGATGCCTTTGAAATGTGGTGTTGGAGGAGGGTTTTGAGAGTGCCCTGGACAGCGAGGAGAACAAATAGGTCAATCTTAGAAGAAATTAACCCGGATTGCTCACTGGAAGGTCAAATAGTAAAGATGAAGCTAAAATACTTTGGACATCAAATGAGAAGGGGGGATTCACTTGAGAAGGCATTGATGTTGGGAAAGGTGGAGGGCAAAAGAAGAAGGGGGAGGCCAAAGATGAGATGGCTAGATGGCATTGTAGACACAATGGGCACAGAGCTGGGAGGGCTGAGGGGGATGGTGGAGGACAGAGGCGCCTGGAGAGCAATGGTCCATAGGGTCGCAAAGGGTCGGAATCGACTGTGCGACTGAACAACAACAACAACAACAAATATCATTTTCCTATGGGTTTGCTTCAAGTTAAGTAAAAAATTAATTTTTCCTATGGGTTTGCTTTGAGTAAAAACCCGATTTATCTAAAAGCCTATGGAACAGACTGTTTATGTAAGTAGGGGTTTTACTGTATCTATCTCTATAACATTAATGTGCACCCACCACCTTGGAACCATACATTTCCTTCCCCCCCTTCCCTATTTCCCAAAAACTCATAGTTTCTTTGTTTGGCTTAATTCCTTTCAAATCTTGTAAAACATATTGGATAAAGTCTTCCCATATATTTTCAGTCACTCCTTTTTTTAACTCGCATCTGAATTGGTGTCATATATCATCTCCAAGGTTCGCCATCATGGTTGTAGGGGAAAGAAACTAATAGGGTATGGTAATATAGCATTTGAATGGTAGAGTCACTGCTGCAGATTTTGCTTTTCACAAATTTTACAAAGTGAAAAAAAAGTGAGCAGAGCACAAAACTGTCAGAAGAAGAATAGTTATCTTGGAGTGTCTTGCTGGTAAGCTAATTCACATCACATAAAACTTGCAACCTCATTCAAAAGTAACTTGGGACTTCAGAAAAATGGTAGTACTGTATGTCTCTTACATTCACCATGTGGTGACTGCTTTGTGCAGTATAAAAGGCAGGACACATGCGTGCATTGCTCTTGTGGGTTTTGCATGAGGCGAAGAGTGTTTAGGAGTGGTTTTGAGCACGATTGTGGATTTTTTTTTTTTTCGTCAGAATTTTTAGAAGCATTCCTGGGATTTTTGCATCATTCTTCAGGATTTTTGCATCATTCTTGGACAATCAGGGTTGTTTGACATGTTTTTGTAATGTTTTTAGCCTTTAGACAATGTTTTCTTAAAGTTCTGTCAGTTTCCTGACTGTTTCCTTGACTTTGCCCTGAAGTCTGTGCTGTTACAGTACAATGTATCTCTATGGAAATGACGTTGTATGAGGCATCCTGGCAAGGATTTGGTCGTTGTATGAGGCATCACAGCTAGGATTTTGCATGCCTCATACAAAGTCCAAATCCGTATAAAGTCCAAACTTGTGGAACCAAGTTTGGACATTGTATGAGGTATCACTGTACCTTATTTGCTGGCATATAAGACCCATTCCCCCACCCCCACCCCCAAATACACTGGAAAAATTGAATGCATTTTATACTATGTATAGTGGTGTATAGTGGGCTATTTTGGTAATAATGGAGTGTGTCTTATATTCCAATGTGTCTTATACACTGACAAATACGGTGCCTTTTGGTACTGTGGTAGGGGCTTCATACAATGCAGTAGAACAATAATATGTGGTATACAATTGTTAATCCATTTAACAGCCTTACATCCCAACTGGTTCCCTGAAAGGGAACTCAGAAGCCCTGTGTAGCGGTGCTGCCATATAGAAATACCATACTTGCTGGCGTATAAAACGCAGCAGAGTATAAGACATACCCCATTATTACTAATTACAGTAAAACCTCGCATAAAGAGCACCTCGCTTAGAGACTAACTCGCTTAAAGAGCAGAATTTTATCTGAATGGTCGCCTCGCTTAACAACTAAAACTAACCAAAAACCCGCTTGACAACTAAATCGGGGTTCGCAACACACACACACACCCCCACCGCATCCAGAAGTCACAATTCGTCACTTACAATGGTGTTTCGCTTAAAGAGCAAACTCGCTTTAATTTAATTTAATTTAATTTTTAATTTAATTTTCGCGCTTATATACCGCTCACTCAGGCGAACCCGACTCAGGGCGGTTTACATAGCGGACAATAATACGAAATACAGTAACATAACATACAATAAATACAGCAAAAAAATCAATCACCAAAAGTACAATTACAAATCCCTGTCCGCAAAAATTACAGAATATATATATATATATATATATATATATATATATATATATATATATATATATATATATATATATATATATATATATATATATATATATATATATATATATATATATATATATATATATATATATATACACATACATACATACATACATACACACACACACACACACACACACACACACTACAATATGCACTACATGTGCACTACAATACAGTTTCTAACAATACATCAAATAAGGTACAATACAATACAATCCTAAACATCAGTTAATCACATCAAAGAGTACAAAATATTTTTTTAAAAAGGCTTAAAGAGGAATCCTGTGGAACACATTATGCTCTTTAAGTGAGGTATCACATTAGTCCACTAAGGTTTCCCTTGCTCGAAAGCCAGTCGTATCCGACTCTAGGGTGCAGTGCTCATCTCTGTTTCTAAGCCGAAGAGCCAGCGTTGTCTGCTTCTGCAGACGTTTCCGTGGTCATGTGGCAGGCATGACTAGACACCGGAGCGCACAGAACGCTGTTACCTTCCCACCAAAGTGGTCCCTATTTATCTACTTGCAATTTCTTGCTTTCGAACTGCTAGGTTGGCAGGAGCTGGGATGAAGACAGGAGCTCATTTCCGTCCTGCAGTACTCGGGAATCGAACTGCTGACCTTCCGCTTCCCAGTCAGCGTCTTAGCCACTTGAGCCACTGCAGTCCACTCTAGGCCACTATATACAGTACAAGACACACTCCATTTTTCCAGTTTATTTTAAGGGGGGGAGTGAGTCTTATATGCCAGCAAATAGGATGGCCTTTTTCACCCAACCAACACAAATAGATGGCCTCTACTTACCTTGCAGAGGCTGGGCTGGCGTATTTATTGAACTAGGATGTTTGGTTCAGATTTCAGCCTGAAGCACTGCTGCCCTGTTTGAATAAGGACTAGTTTATGACATAATGGTGCCATTTCTCCCAACAGCTAGAGTATGTGATATGAACTGAACTGTTTTTCTTTCTTCATTTCCTATGGCAATGATGGGCGGGTGGGACACTGAATTTAGGGGATGACTGTGTTGCTGAAGGAACATACCAAATGGGTGGGGAAGGAAACAGGCAACAGGTCATTCTGAATGGAATGAAGCAAAATCCTCAGAGAGGAGAGAGGCTGCATTGATATCTGAAATACATTCCGGGTGTGTCTTGGAAAAGTGATGTTTAACGGAAACCAAGCATGCCTGGAAAGTCACAGCCTTGGATAGTTTTGAGAGCAGCTGGCGTGCTAAGTTATGCAAGTGTGGTAAGATACAATTGTAAGAGATATATAAGTGCAAATACAGTTTCAAATTTACAGGAGGGACAACTTTTCTTAAGTAGTTTGTTTAGGCTTTTTAATAACAATAATAGTGTACTGTGTCAAGGCAGTTCTGACTTATGGCAATCTTGCCAAGGACTGTGCAGTTTGTCCATGACCACACACAGCTTGACTCTTCTCCCTGGAGGCTCTCCTAACCCCTGGACCCACAGCTGAATATCTGAGCTATAAGCTGTTTACTGAATGGTTTTTCAGATTTGACCTTATCCTCAATTAAATATATAATAAATATGATGGAAATGAGCTCCCGTCTTCGTCCCAGCTCCTGCCAACCTAGCAGTTCAAAAGCAAGAAATTGCAAGTAGATAAATAGGGACCACTTCGGTGGGAAGGTAACAGCGTTCCGTGCGCTCCGGTGTCTAGTCATGCCTGCCACATGACCACGGAAACATCTGCAGAAGCAGACAACGCTGGCTCTTCGGCTTAGAAACAGAGATGAGCACTGCACCCTAGAGTCGGATACGACTGGCTTTCGAGCAAGGGAAACCTTTACCTTTTAAATATGTTATGTGTTCATAAATTAACTAACCGGTTGACTTTAGGTTTGCCACTCAATGTTCTCTTAACTTTTCTTTTGCAATACTAGAAAACCAAATATGGACTTATCCTATATTGAGTCATTGTGGAAATAATTATTGACAGCTTTCTCTATAATCCCACACAGAATTTCCAACTCCCTATTAAAGAAAGCCAAATTTACTCCATCTCTATTTTCCTTCCACTGGAAGATTTTTACTCAGAATTTTGGCATTTAAGCTGACTCATTTGCTGAGGTAGGTTTTAACTAGCGGGGATAGGGCCGAGGTGGCTTAGTGGTTAAGATGCTGAGCTTGATGACTGAACGGTTGGCAGGTCAGCAGTTCAATACCCAAATACTGCATGGCGGAGTGAGCTCCCGTCGTCTGTCCCAGCTCCTGCCAACTAAGCAGTTTGAAAGCAAGAAATTGCAAGTAGATAAATAGGTACCACTTTGGCAGGGAAGGTAACAACATTCCATGTTTAGTCTTGCCTACCACTTGTATTATTACCGTAACAAGAGTGGTATGTTTGTTGCTATGTCTGTCTGAATGCTAATAGTATGATGGTTTCTGTTTACATAAGACGCATGCTAGTAGTTCTAAGGATCTTTTGAGACTCCAGTATTTACTGTTGCTTTGGTTCAGAAAATCTGTATACTTTGCTGGGCTGTTGACTTAGTAATATAATAGCCATGGAACACATTGCTTTTGAACATTCCTCTGCACCAGGCTGGGTAAGCATAATTGGGTTGGGAAGGTGAGTTTCATCTGCAGCTTTCCAAAGGAAGAGTAACATGGATAGGATGGCCAACTATATTTTGTTGGATCCCAAACCAAAATATTGTATTTTCTGGCTTATAAAATGCATCCGAGTATAATACGCACACAGTTATTACCAAAATGGCCTATTAGAGGCCACTCTAGGTGAAACTTGGAAAATTAGAATAGCGTGCAAATGTTCATTCCTTTCACTTAAACAAATGTATGAGATAGACTCACTACATGCAAAGCGAGAGATGTCATGCCTTAATTCGTTATAATTGTGATGATCATGGCATACAGCGTACATGAGATTATGTAATGATTATGGGGTACATGAGATTGGGGGGTTGGAGTTTTCATAAACTGTGAGCCATAAGCATCAATATTATAACAAAATAAGGCTTGAACTATCTCGCTTTGCATGTAATGAGTCTATCTCACATATTTTTTTCACCTTTTAAGTTGCATTACTGGACTGAATGAACATTTGCACGGTATTCTAATTTTCCGAGTTTCACCTGTATATACAGTGAATACCCTATTTGCTGGCATACAAGACGCACTCAATTTTCCCGGTGTATTTTAAAGGGGGAAGTGCATCTTATACACCGGCAAACATGGTACATGGCAGATCATTCTCTGCTTTGTTTCTTTTCACCTTTCCCTATGTATGAGTCTCCTTTTCCTACTAGTCTCCAGCAGTGGTGGGCTCCCAAAAAATTTACTACCGCACTGTGGGTGTGGTATGGTGGGTGTGGCCAGCGGGAAACCCTGCTTTGCACCCGAATTAGGACTACTTTATTTCAAAACTTGGATGGGCATGGCTAACCAGAATGTCTTCTACTGGTTCTGGCGAACTGGTGCGAACCTGTTGACGCCCACCAATGGTCTCCAGGAGCAATGTTAGGGGAGGGGTTTTCATGTAATTTTTCCATGGATTGAATTTTATCTGCTGAATTTAGTTGGTGCCATGCAAGGTGTAAAACAGGGGTGCCCTAATTATAACCCAGGGGCCGGATCTGGCCCACGATGCCGATTAATCTGGCCCTCACCGTTCCCAGAAGCAGAAGTAAAGCACATTTATGACAGCCGCAAGTCATTTTATGGCATCGTTCTGCGCACACACACGTGTGTTTTGCTTCCACTTCTGGGTGGGAGGAACCACGTGAACGGCATTCTCAACCATGTGACCGGCCCATGGCCTGAAAAATTTGGTCACCCCTGGTGTAAAAACTGCCATGCTCTAGTTTTACTGTGTACCAGCAATTTACCGGAGTCACAGGACTGCCAGGTGGGAACGATGAGGTGTCAACATGCTGACCAGTTCTTTGCATCCTAAGTTCTAGCATCCAACAAAATGTGTATAAGACAGTGTTGCATGACCATTGTCACACAGAAAGTTTGTGGAAGAGTTGGAAGTCAAAAGCGGATCTGCCATTGTGATTTATTCCTTCTCTCCTTTCAGTTGCAGAATTAGGAACTTCTAAACTAAGTTTGTGAAGTAACTGCAGCCTTTCTGTGACGTGACAAAATGTTGGAGGAAGATATGGAAGTGGCCATCAAGGTGGTGGTGGTTGGAAATGGAGCAGTTGGGAAGTCCAGTATGATCCAGAGATACTGCAAAGGGATTTTTACAAAAGACTATAAGAAGACTATTGGAGTTGATTTCCTGGAAAGGGAAATGCAGTATGTATTGAACAGATGGGATCACAACTCTTTGTCCGTGTTTTGTTGCTTTTGCTTTTAATTTAGTCCAGTGGTTTTTATCAGTGCTGAACTTTTCTTTCTTCACAGAAGTGAGAATGAGATATTTACCATATTTGCCGGCATATAAGACGCAACACATTTTATACACATTTTAAAGGGGAAAAAATAATTTCCTATATTTTTTCATGAATCTCCAAAGTGATTTATTTATGAAAAAAGGGGGGGACACGATTGGTGGCTGTTGGAGACGGGGAAAGGGGAAAAGAGGGATCTTTTTGAAGCTGCCAATCCCTACCAGCTGGGGAGAGGAATAGGCAGTGGCGAGGGACAGGGTATTTTAAACCTGAGACAGGTAGGATGACTGAATTTTCAACATGATAATTTTGATTACCGGCACACAAGACACACTCCGTTTTTCCAGTGCATTTTAAAGGGGGGAGTGCGTCTTATACGCCAGCAAATACTGCATATGCTAATTGTATTTTGTGGGCTTCCAAATATGCAGAATAAATGCAAACATGCTTACAAGCTGCTTGTAAAGGAAGGAGTTATTTTACTCTCATGGGGAAGGGGGCAAAAAAGGTTGGGAAGAAACAAAAGAAAAGTACCTATTTCTTATAACAGCTGTTCTAAATGTATACAAACTATGTGAATGTTCTGGTACATCACTTTTCACAGTTTTCAGCACTGTCCCTTTCTTGATTATTAAGAAACACTCTTGTCCTCTTACCTACCGTATTTATTCGAGTATAACGTGCACTCGTGTATAACGCGCACCCCTAATTTTCCATGAAACCTCGGTATAAAATTTTGTTTCACACCACGCATTGAAATTGACAAAGAAAACGTTGTTGAACACGTGCGGCCATGAAAAAAACATTTATTGACAATGTAAACTGGTGTAAGCACAATGCCAAAAAACATTAAAAATGCTTCAAACTCTTTTCCACTGACTATATCCTGAGTGCTGTTAGGATTGGCCGCAGCACATCACCTACGACCACTGAGAGAGAGCTCCACTCATTCCCCTTACTTTAAAATGCATCAAAGTCAGATTCATCATCAGATACACTAAAGAGACGGCGCATCTCAGCAGGGCTAGACACCGCTCGGGAGGGTAGGCCCGCGGCGTGCTCCGTGCCTACCCGGCGCCGGCTTCTTGAGTCGCGCGGCCCGGGTAGCGCGGGTGGCTGGCGTTAGCGCCTCCCCCGGAGGGTTCCCTTCTCGTCCCGGCGGGTGCGTGCAGGTGAGCGGCGGCGGCAGCGGGACCTGGGCGCCTGCCGCCGCCTGGGAGGAGGGCCGTGGCGTGCTCCGTGCCTACCCTTGAGGCTCGTTTAAAAGAGGCTCGTTTATAACGCGCACCCAGTCCTCGTGTATAACGCGCACCCAAACTTTGATTTCTTTTTTGGGTATAAAATTTTGCGTGTTATACTCGAATAAATACGGTATCTTTCATCCAAGATCCTTTTAACCAAAAGCGGTTTATAATTAAAAATTAAGAGTAAGTACTGTACAAAAGCATACTATAATTTATTTTAAATAAAACATTAATCACATTAATGTGAGGACACCGGGCGCTCCCTTTCCCTCCCGGCCAGACCGGCGGGAGATGAACAGGCACAGCTGGAGGGAGTTTCGGCAGGCAGCCTCAAAAGTGGGGCCGACGCTGCCAACGCCAAGGACACCGGGCGCTCCCTTTCCCTCCCGGCCAGACCGGCGGGAGATGAACAGGCACAGCTGGAGGGAGTTTCGGCAGGCAGCCTCAAAAGTGGGGCCGACGCTGCCAACGCCAAGGACACCGGGCGCTCCCTTTCCCTCCCGGCCAGACCGGCGGGAGATGAACAGGCACAGCTGGAGGGAGTTTCGGCAGGCAGCCTCAAAAGTGGGGCCGACGCTGCCAACGCCAAGGACACCGGGCGCTCCCTTTCCCTCCCGGCCAGACCGGCGGGAGATGAACAGGCACAGCTGGAGGGAGTTTCGGCAGGCAGCCTCAAAAGTGGGGCCGACGCTGCCAACGCCAAGGACACCGGGCGCTCTCTTTCCCTCCCGGCCAGACCGGCGGGAGATGAACAGGTACAGCTGGAGGGAGTTTCGGCAGGCAGCCTCAAATGCGGGGCCAACGCCAAGGACCGCCGCTGTGTTCGGCCCCGTCGGGGGCGAAGAGGCTCGCTGGCCTCACCATTGGCCGGCGTTTTGGGCCCCGCCCCTCGCCAGGACTCAAAAGGTGAGGGGGCCTGCCGGACGAAACATCACCGCCGCTGTGTTCGGCCCCGGCGGGGGCGAAGAGGCTCGCTGGCCTCGCCATCGGCCGGCGTTTCGGGCCCTGCCCGGCAGTTGAGGGTTCAACACAGTTGTGGAAGAATGCCCCACCACTTCCATCACCACCGGAGCCGTGCGGAGGGTGGTGGGGGGAGTGAATGGGGCGGTTTTATATTGGGGTGGAAGGGAGGGAGGGAGAGATTGCCAGGCCAGCCAGGAAGGAGAGGCAGCATTCTGTCCAGGGCAAGCAGGGAGGCTCCGGAGACCAATATAGAGGTTGTGATGGGCATGGGGCGATATAGCGGGTACCGAGGGGCGGGCCGCACCCGGGGAACGCGGGGCAGATGCTTAGTAGCTGTCCCTCGTTCCAGCCCCACGGTTACACCTCTAGGTCCTGAGCAGCTGACCCAGGGTGACCCTGCCCTTAGGCTGCTGCTGATGAATGCCAGGTCGGTATGTAATAAGGCCCCCCTGATACAAGACTCCATTATGGGGGAGCGGGCCGACCTGGCATGTATCACTGAGACCTGGCTGAGACCAGAGGATGGGGTTCCTCTGTCAGAAATGTGTCCAGCTGGGTTCAGTATTTGGCACCAGCCTAGGGATGAGGGTAAGGGCGGTGGCGTTGCCATCATAGCCAGGGAGTCACTGGGAGTCACCAGGGCCACCGCTCCACAAATTCTGGGTTGTGAGGCCCTGCTTCTGCGTCTGGGCTTTAAGGGTCAGTTGGGAGTCTTACTCCTGTACCTGCCCCCTTGCAGGGTAAGGGACTCCCTGCCTGAGCTCCTCGAGGCCATCCCAGCGTTGGCATTGGAGTTCCCTAGATTGATGGTTCTGGGGGACTTCAATTTACCCTCGCTGGGGACTGGCTCCGGGGTGGCTCAGGAGTTCATGGCTTCCATGGCAGATATGGACCTGATTCAGGTAATTCAGGGCCCGACCAGGGGCAGTGGCCACACACCAGATTTAATCTTTTTGTCGGAGCGGTGGCAGAGTGATCTGAGACTACGGAAATTAGACATAACACCTGTGCCATGGTCAGATCACTATTTGGTGGCTCTAGACTTCCTGGGTACGTCGCTTCACCGTAGGGAGGCAGGGCCTATTAGAATGGCCCGCCCCCGGCAACTGATGGATCCTGATGGATTCCAGAGGGAACTGGGGGATTTTCCTCTGGATCGGCAACACGATTCGCCCGAGGCACTGGTCGACCTGTGGAACAGGATGACAACAGCGGCCTTGGATGAAATCGCACCACTACGGCCTCTCAGAGCTCATCGAGCTAGGTCATCTCCATGGTTCACAGATGAACTGCGGGAGCTCAAACGGGCAAAGAGACGCCTAGAGCGCCGCTGGGTGAAGACCCAGAGAGACTCCGATTGGACACTAGCTAGAGCCGCTATTAGGGCCTATCTAGTGGCGATGGAGGTGGTGAGGCGGCAATACTTCACCACCCTTATTGCCTCCGCTGACAATCGCCCGGCCACCCTGTTCCGGGTTACCAGGTCTCTCCTTGGTAGGGGGACCCCGGTGCCTGGTTGGCAGGGGTCGGCTGAGGACTTTGCTGACCATCTAGTGGAGAAAATCGATCGGATTCGCTCTGGGTTTAATTCCGGCGTGGATGGGGAGAGTCCGGAGGGAGCTGGAGCACAGTCTTGCCATACCATCTGGGACCGGTTTGATCCAGTTGCCCCTGATGAAGTGGACAGGCTCCTTGCAGCTGTGCGCGCCACTACCTGCCCATTGGACCCCTGTCCCACCTGGTTGGTGAAAGCCTCCAAGGCGGTGACAGGTGACTGGGTTGGGGCTGTGATCAATGCATCATTGCGGGAGGGGGTGTTTCCTGCACCTTTAAAACATGCTTTGGTGCGCCCCCTCCTGAAGAAACCTTCCCTCGACCCAGCTGTCCTAACCAACTATAGGCCTGTCTCTAACCTCCCCTTTTTAGGGAAGGTGTTGGAGAAGGCAGTGGCGTGTCGGCTGCAGGGGGTGCTGGATGAAGCGGATTATCTGGACCCCTTTCAGTCAGGATTCAGGCCGGGATATGGTACCGAGACGGCATTGGTCGCACTGATGGATGATCTCTGGCGGGAGCGGGACGGTGGTCACCCATCCGTCCTTGCTCTTCTTGACCTCTCAGCGGCTTTCGATACCGTTGACCACGGTATCCTTCTGGGACGGCTCCGAGGATTGGGAATCCAGGGTAATGTGTGGTCCTGGTTTTCCTCATTTCTGAGGGGTCGTACCCAGTCGGTGTGGTTGGAGAGTGAGAGGTCCAGTCCTAGGCCCCTCAAATGGGGGGTGCCTCAGGGCTCGGTGCTCTCTCCTCTCCTATTTAACATCTACATGAAGCCGCTGGGTGAGATCATTCGTTCCCATGGGGTGCGGTACCATCAGTACGCGGATGACACTCAGTTGTACATCTCGGCCCATGGGGACCCCAGTGATGCCGTCAAAGTCCTTTCCAGATGCCTGGAAGCTGTGGGGGTCTGGATGGGGGCTAACGGGCTACAACTGAATCCCAGCAAGACTGAGTGGCTATGGATAGGGGGTTCTGCATTAACTCGGGAGCTACCATCGTTGGTTCTGGATGGGGCTATTTTGCCCCAGACAGACCCATTGCGCAACCTGGGGGTCCTCCTGGATTCACGGCTACTGCTAGAGGAACAGGTGGCGGCTGTGACCAGGAGGGCTTTCGCCCAACTTCGGGTGATCCGCCAGTTGCGCCCACTCCTGGACCGGGACTCCTTGCTCATGGTCACTCACGCTCTGGTTACCTCCAGACTAGATTATTGCAATGCGCTCTACATGGGGCTGCCCTTGACGACCATTCGGAGGCTACAGCTGGTCCAAAATGCGGCAGCCCGGGTGGTGATGGGGTGTGGGCGTTATGCCCGTGCTTTGCCACTGCTCCGGGAGCTGCACTGGTTGCCAGTTTGTCTCCGGGTGCAATTCAAGGTGCTGGTTTTGACCTTTAAAGCCCTATATGGTAGTGGGCCGGGTTACCTAAGAGACCGCATCGCCCTGAGGACGTCTGTCCGTCCAACCAGAGCGGACCGGAGGGGCTCTCTAATCGTTCCATCAGCCAGAGGGGCTCGCCTCTCTGGCACAAGGAGGAGAGCCTTCTCCGTGTCTGCACCGGCCCTCTGGAACCTCCTGCCAACAGAGCTACGTCTCCGGACGGAATTGCTGCCTTTCAGAAAAGATCTTAAAACCTGGCTGGCGGGTCAAGTGTGGGGTGCAGGTGGAAGGGTAACCGCCATTGGGTGGTTGGTGTAGAAGAACTCTTCCCCATGGTGCCTTTGGATCCTGCAGCCCTTGTTTTTAGGGGGTGGGTAGTTTTAACTGTTTTAACTGTTTTTAACTTGTGTTTTTAACTTTTATTGTGAACCGCCCTGAGTTGGCTTTGGCCGAGTGAGCGGTATATAAATGTGATAATTAAATTAAATTAAATTAAATTTTTCTTGATAAATCCTAAATTGTAGTAACATACCAGTGCCTATCACAGTAATGTGTTTAAGCTTCCTTTAAATATCTCACACCCCTCTTAGAATTTCTTGATACTTGATATTGTGCACTAGTCTAGCTGTTACATATTGCAGCAACTAAAGGTCTGGGTCCTCTTCAAGAGTACCACCCCGCTAATGGGGAGCATGTTATGGTAGGCAGGCATGGAATAACTGAGTTGGAAGGGGCCTTTTAGGCCTTAGAGTTCAACCTCCTCAATGCAGGAATCCAAATCAAAGCAGACATGACAGATGGTTGTCCGCGTCTCTCTTGAATGCTTCCAATGCTGAAACGCTCACCACCTCTTGAGGCAGTTGGTTCCATTATACTGATCTAACCATTAAGAAGTTTTTTCCCCCCTGGTATTCAGCCTTTATCTGGCTTCCTGTAATTTAAGCCCATTATTACCCGATCTGCACTCTGGGGTGATCAAGAAAAGCTCCTGCCCTTCTTCTTTATGAATAGAAGACTATTGCCAAGTCAGACTAACTCAAGAGAGATTGTAGGTAATGGAGTTAGTGAAGTTGTGCAAAGGCTTCTCTCGTCACCATGGTCATCCTGGAGTCCAGGAACAGTTCAGAGTCAAGGAACATTCCCAGACTATAAACCTGAACTGTCAGGGAGGCACCAGCCCTTCAAGAACAAGATGAATCCCAATTCATGAACCTAACTTTTAACCACTGTTAAAAACTGTTTAAAAATTAAGAACTGTAAAAACCCATAAACCCTTAATTAAAATCCCAGAGGGCTAAATGAGCCAGCAAGGCTGCCAGACGCACCCCATGCCTGCTGGCAGAGTCAGGTTTTCAAAGCCTTCCTGAAGGGGTACAGTTCTGCCTGGAGGTGCAGTTCTGGTGGCAGGAGGTTCCAAAGGGCCGGGGACAACACCAAGAAAGCTCTCCTCCTGGTCCCGGTAAGATGTG
Source organism: Bradypodion pumilum (assembly GCA_035047305.1). NCBI lineage: Eukaryota > Metazoa > Chordata > Lepidosauria > Squamata > Chamaeleonidae > Bradypodion > Bradypodion pumilum. The sequence continues at coordinate 170,971,116 of JAWDJD010000001.1, read as the reverse complement.
CGTCCCTGGCTGGGACCGCCAGGAAAGCAGCCTATAAATAAAATAAAATAAATAACTTTCTGTTGACCAACAGCACTTCTGTTTGTCAAGACTTAATTTCAGCTTCTTCACCCTTATCCAGCTCATTAGTGAACTAAAGCAACATTCAAAAGCTTGACTGTTCCTTCGGTGCTTAGAGACAAAGAGCTATAGAATTGGGTGTCATCAGCATATTGGTGGCGTATCACATCAGAGGTTCAAATGAATTCTTCCAGTAGGTTCAGGTAGATGTTAAAGATTGTAGGGGCCAAATTAGAACCCTGAGGGGCATCACTCCTCAGAGGCCCTGGTGTCTAACAGTGCTCCCCCCATACCGATTTTTTTTTAAAGCATAAATGTGACCCATTGCTATGCAATGCTCTCACACTCAACCTAAGCACTCAGTCCAGCAGGCTGCCATGGGTAATGGTATCAGAAGAAGCTATGAGATCCATGAAGCTGGGGACCCATTATTCAATCCATAGTAAAGGTTTCCCTTGCTCGAAAGCCAGTCGTATCCGACTCTAGGGTGCAGTGCTCATCTCTATTTCTAAGCCGAAGAGCCAGCGCTGTCTGCTTCTGCAGACGTTTCCGTGGTCATGTGGCAGGCATGACTAGACACCGGAGCGCACGGAACGCTGTTACCTTCCCACCGAAGTGGTCCCTATTTATCTACTTGCAATTTCTTGCTTTCGAACTGCTAGGTTGGCAGGAGCTGGGACGAAGACGGGAGCTCATTTCCGTCCTGCAGTACTCGGGAATCGAACTGCTGACCTTCCGCTTCAATCCATGGATAGGTTATTTTCCAAAGCAATTTCATTTTGCCTCTTTATAAATCTATATTGAGGCCCCATCTGGAATACTGTGTATAGTTCTGGTCGCCATACCTCCAGAAGGATATTATGGAACTGGAAAAAGTGCAGAGGAGCGCAACCAGAATGATTAGGGGACAGGAACACCTTTCCTTACCATCTGAGGCAGCAACGGTTGGGCCTCTTCACTCTTGAACGACGGCGTCTAAGAGGTGACCTGATTGAAGTTTATAAAATCATGCACGGTGTGGACAAAGTAGATAAGGAAAAACTGTTTTCCCTACCGCACAACACTAGAACTAGGGGGCACTCCATGAAACTTTTGGGCACTAGTTCTCAAACAAATAAGAGAAAGTACCTTTTCACCCAGAGGATTACTGGTCTATGGAACTCCCTGCCAGAAGAAGTGGTAACAGCTGTCAGTCTTGACAGCTTTAAGAAAGGATTAGACAAGTTCATGGAGGACGAGGGTATCAATGGCTATAATTATGGATACCTAAGGACAACCTCCGGGTTGGAGAAATAGGCAGGATATCTCTCAATGCCATTTCCAGGGAATCCTAAGCAGGTGAAGGCATCTGCTTGGGAATAATACCCTGAAGGAAATGGTGAGCCACTGTGTGTGACAGAATGCTGGACTGGATGGGCTGTGGCCTGTTCCAGCAAGGCTGTTCTTATGTCCCAGTTGAATGCCTGATTATCAATGTCAGCGAAGAGCGTTTGCAGTTGTAGAACTTTCTCAGTTACCTCAGCCAGAAATTTGTAACTTTAAAACTGACCTCAGAGCTTCTAGGTCAGGGGCAGGTTTCTTTAGCAAAGGTTTTATAACAAAAGAAAGAATTGTAACACCTTTTCCTAGAAATGTGCTAGCTGAAACGTGTCCCAGTTTACAGGACAATGGTTGTGAAAGTTGCATTCCATGGCCTGTTCTAATATAGGAGGTCAATTTTGTGAACTTTGCAATGCATAGAAAACTGCTGACGGTGATCGTGTGATTGCTCTGGCATCCTCTCTTCAATGCTGTGGTGAAGGTGACCTTGCATAGTTTGGAAAAGCATCCCTGGTCCACTTTATGCAGATATAATGGTAGTAGAGATGTGGGCCTTCTTAACTGCCTTGGCTACAGCAGCATACCTTTTATATGGATTGCAGCCTATTTGTGGCCACTTGTACCCTGTGTTGCATTACACCTCTCTATCCTGTTTCATTCTACTTGGTTCCTTCTTAAACGAAGGAGATGACCTAGCTCTAGAAATGGAGCAACAGTGTTAATAAGCTATAGAGTCCACTGCCCTGATGGATGCATATGTATAAATAGGATAATAATTGGCATGTAGTCAAGTCAATTCTGACTTTGGGTGATTCTAGGTAGCAAGTGCTCAGAGGTGGGGAATTGAACACCCAGCCTCTGCTTCCACAGCCAAGGTACCTATCTCTCTGAGCTATCTATCCAGCTGTGTATACAAATACATATACGTAAATAGTTTAATTATTTGTTTTCAGAGTCAACGATGAAGATGTCCGACTAATGCTGTGGGATACTGCAGGTCAAGAAGAATTTGATGCTATTACCAAAGCTTATTACAGAGGTAGGCGAATTACCGTACTAACATATGTGAATCAAAGCTGTGTAAATACTGTGGTGTTGTGATAACTTTTACTGATCTTCCCAATACCTTAGATACCTTGGAGTCATTATTCAGTGAGGAGTCTACACATTGGTAGATGTCTCCACAACAACATTCCACACATGCAGATGGACCTGAGAAATCAAGTCTATTTGCATGTGGTTTTTTAATCATTTGGATATCACATCACCTGCTGTTTAGGCGGACCGTGACGTGTGCCTTCCACTTTCACCTTGCCCAAGGGATTTCCAATAGTAAAGTTAAATATAAGCAAACTACGGTATGTTTGTAATTTATATTGGGGGAAAATTCTAGCTTCTTCATGGCCTCACAGACTAAATAGCCAAAAGAGAGCTTGGATTTCAGAATCAATACTTAATTGACTTACACTATAGTTTAGTTTTTAAAGAGAACCATGTAATGAGCTCCTTATCAGGAGTAAAACATTTTTAGCTGAACAATGAACATCAGTGCCTAGTATTATATGAGCCAGCCACTCTTGACATTCTATCCTCTCTGTTGCAGACATTGAAGGAGAGGTTATTTTATACTGATACGCATTTTAACCATGTCCCTCTTGTACTATGGACAGTAAGAACTCTTGTGTACTTAACATAGCCTTATATATCTTGCCTTAGCTGAGGTTCTTAGATAGCAGTGGTTGTATAAAATACTAGCAAGGTCTTACTTAAGAGAGACATAGTTCTTACTTAAGAGAGACATAATCCTCTTTCATCTAACTACGATATTACATATTAAAATAAAGCAATTCACATTGTACAGACTTCACATGTAGTTTAAGACAGTAGCAGAACTCAATTAAAAACCTGGAAGAAAATGTTAAAATTACATATACAGTAAAACCCTGACTTACATATGTCTCTACTTATGTAAAATTCGAGTTATGTAAGTTTTTTTGTGTAAATCGTCCTAATTTACACACAAAAAAATGAGTTATGTAAGGGGTTTACGTAAGTTTTTAGAGTTCAAAATGGTGCCGCCGCCATTTTTATCTCTAAAATTCCACCCCGTGCCACCCGTCCCCACCGCCAGAAGTTGCAAGAAGTCACTTATCATGGTGGTGGTGGAGGCAACGTAGGAGGCAGTGGTGATTGCGGCACTTTTGCCGCATTTTCTGGAGTCTCTGCTGCTTCTACCAGGACTCCGCTTCCCGGACGAGGCTTTTGTAGAGCTTTGGTTTGGCTGGGACAAGCTTTGGAGGTAAACCGCTCCCTTCCCCTCTTCATTCAAGACATCTGCAGGGCTCTAGTTTCCTTCAAAGCCCCGGAGCCCCGCAGAAGCCTTGGACAAAGAGGGGAATGGATTGGTTTACCTCCGAAACTTGTCCACAGCAATACCGGATCTTCAGAGGTAAACCACTCCCCCTCTTTGTCCAAAGCTTCTGCAAGGCTCCAGTATTTCAGAGGGAACCAGAGCCCTGCACAAGCCTTGGACGAAGAGGTGAATAGATCAGTTTACCTCCGAAGCTTGTCCACAGCAAAACTGGAGCTTCTGAGGTAAACCACTGCCTTCCCCTCTTCATCCAGGGTTTCTGCTGGGCTTCCAGTGCTTCGGAGGGAACCAGAGCCCCGCAGAAGTCCTGGGCGAAGAGGGGAAGGGAGCGGTTTAGCTGTGAAGCTCGTCCAAGCCAAACTGGAGCCCCGCAGAAGTCTTAGATGGGGAGCACGGCTGCATGGATGTGCTCCCCCAGACGCTACCAGAGCCATGGCGGCAGCACTTCCCACTCCCCCTACGGAATGGGGTTTTACTGTATAATCTTTAATATCTACAGATAGGCAACTATTTTTAACATTTCTCACGTCTACTTAAAAAGAAGCTCAGGCTTGAGAAACTGACACTATCAGAGATTCTAAGCATACATGAACCACAGAGATGTTCAGAAACCTTCTACAAGGATATGAGGCTGAATAAAAGAGGGAGAGGCCAAAAAATAAACAGGTACTGTACATGAAGATTGGGGTATTTAAACATACCATTAAGCGGGGATTGGATTTTAACAGTGAAGATGTCACACCTCACACCAGTTGATGAAATAGTTTTCCAATACACAGGATGTATATCTTGCATTGTTTCTCTATAATAATGCAGCTCATAGCTTTCTGACCTTTAAGGATCTGAGCAATAAACATGAGTACCAAAAAGTAACATACATACAGCGGAGCCTCAGTTAACAAATGGCTCGGTTAACATAAAAATCACATAACAAAAGGAAATCCATAGAAAATAGTGGCTCAGTTTACGGAATTTTTTTGGAATGAATTAATTCCTATGGGAAACCACGTTTCGATTAATGTATTGTGGTTTTCAATGCATTCCTATGGGAAATTCAGCTAAAGTAATTTTCGCTGTAAGAAACGTCCCGGAGAACGCATTAATTACGTTAACCAAGGTACCACTGTATGCAGACTTAGTCACACTGTGGACAGTGAAGATTTTGTACAAGTAAATATTTCTAAGATTGCAGCCTTCCTTCCTGATTGTTAGTCCCAAATTCAGCACAAACCATCTAAAAACACTTAAGTCTACTAGGAGAAAGTAGAAGAAACTGATGTGTTGCAAGTACTTACTAAGTTCTGTATAGATGATCCAGAAGTGAATATTGTATGAAATTTTTTTTTAGGAGCTCAAGCTTGTGTGCTTGTATTTTCAACCACCGACAGAGAATCGTTTGAAGCAATTCCTACCTGGAAGGAAAAAGTTGTAGCTGAAGTTGGAGACATTCCTACAGTGCTTGTTCAAAATAAGATTGATCTCCTGGATTATTCTTGTATAAAGAAGTAAGTACGATATTTTATGAAATCAGTATTGATCTCCTGGATTATTCTTGTATAAAGAAGTAAGTACGATATTTTACGAAATCAGTTTGTGAGCACTTACATAACTATAATAGTCACATATGAGTGGCAAACTTGCAAAGACATTCTGTGGGCACCCATACTTTTCATAATAGAGACACTGCTCAGGACCAGGTTAAATCAAACCTTTTAATTGTGCTGTATGCAAAAGAGCAAGTGTGTGTTTCTAATGCATTTCTGCTTTGGCTTGAATGAGCATGGACGTAGACCAGGGGTGCCCAAACTTTTTGGGCTGTGGGCCGGTCATGCAGTTCAGTAAAACACACCTTGCATTCTATTTTGCAACAGGATGAGATAGATTTTTAGGTTGCCATTTTCTCCGCTTAAACCAGGGGGTGTCCAAACTATGGACTGTGGGCCGGATCCAGCCCCCGACACCAATTCATCCTGCCTGTGCCACCCTTGCCACTTTCAGGAGCAGCAAGGGTGGCGCGAACCAGATGAATTGGTGTCAGGGGCCGGATCCAGCCCACGGACCATAGTTTGGGCACCCCTGATGTAGACAGACATTTCTATAAACAAGATTGCCTTTAATGTCATATCTCCTCCCATTTACAGAATAACAATTTGGTTGAGAAATGACAATTTGTAAGCTGTATTTTATTTACATTTAAAAATCTGGATGCTCTGCTACTGGTGCTGAGAGATCATTAACACACTCACCAGATCAAATGGTATTTTAACAAGAATGGAAAGAAAGCTGATCACAAATTGCCATTTTTAAAAGTATTGGCACAGAGCCTGCCTTTGGCGAGAGACAGTTAGGGCAGGAGAGACTAAAGCGTTCCAACCGTCCCATTCGGTTTCTCTTTGAATTACACCCTGTCTACCATTTTATATACCCTATGAATGGGGTGGGCTTCCAATTCAAGAAATAAGTCTGGCACTCTTGGGAGGTTCACTTTTGCCATAGACTGCTGAAATCAATGTGACTGACTTCTAAGCAGCATCTGTAGTGCTGAGACTTGTACTATCCTTGGACTGGTTGCCCGAGCATCCTCAAAAAGGATTTATTGTTGCTTGATTTGTGTAAGCAAGAAATGCATATTTCTGTTTTGGATGCCTATAGAAGAATGTATGTAGTTTTGAATCTCTTGCTTCATAGTCAAAGTCCTGCTGGGTAACTATGTGCATGCAACTTGAAAGTTGCACCCGAAATAGTTGTATTAGCAGCCAAACAGAAGTGTGATCCTCAAAGCACTTCCATGTTGCGCAGTCATTTGTGTCAGGGATACATGATTAATTGCACAGTTGCCCAGCCTGGCACATTTTCACTAAAGTTAACTTTATGTCATGCACAGGATTTTGCCCTCTCTGTATTTTATACAAATGCTGTAATATTTTTAATTAATTGTTTTGTTATGTCTGCCAGCCCATGATCCACTTTGGCTCCTTTCTCTCGGCTGCCCTTCTAATAAGGAACTACAGTGCTCTGCTCTTGTCAGTAGCAGTCATTTCACTGCCTTTATATACAATATACAGGAACCTAATCCACTTTCATGAAAGCAATTAACCGCATTACAGGTGAAACTCGAAAAATTAGAATATTGTGCAAATGTTCATTAAGTCGAGTAATGCAACTTAAAAGGTGAAACAAATATATGAGATAGACTCATTACATGCAAAGCGAGATAGTTCAAGCCTTACTTTGTAATAATATTGATGTTTACGGCTTATAGTTTATGAAAAACCCCAACCCCCCAATCTCATGTACCCCATAATCATCACATAATCTCATGTACACTGTATGTCATGATCATCACAATTATAACGAATTAAGGCATGACATATTTCGCTTTGCATGTAGTGAGTCTATCTCATATATTTGCTTCATCTTTTAGGTGAAATGAATGAACATTTGCACGATAGTCTAATTTTCCGAGTTTCACCTGTAGATCTGAATTTTGTCCATTGTGTTGAAAAACCACTGATGTCCCAAATTTTTTCCCCTCTCCTGATAAATAGTGAAGAAGCAGAAGCACTGGCCAAAAAGCTGAAATTAAGGTTTTATCGAACATCTGTGAAAGAGGACTTAAATGTAACAGAAGGTGAGGAACTGCTGATACAGAGCTGTAACTTATTTAATTGTTAATCATTTTAGTATCCCTTCTGTTTAATTTCTTTTTCCATTACTAGAGTCAGGCCTAGTTCTTACTTCAGTGATAAACCTCTGTGTATCTTTGTTCCTAATACAGTGGAACCTCGAGTTACGAACGTTTTGAGTTATGAAATGTTTGAGTTACGAATGAAAATCTATAGAAAATAATCACTTGAGTTATGAATTTTTTCGGAACGTATTAATTGATTTTCAATGCATTCCTATGGGAACCCATATTTTGAGTTACAAATTTTGGTTTTTAGTGCATTCCTATGGATAATTACATTCAGTGCATTCCTATGGGAAATTCAAGTTATGAATTTTTTGTAACATGTAATGTCCTGGGGAACACATTAAATTTATACAGTAACTTGAGGTACCACAGTAATTAATTTTCTGTGTTCAAGCAACGCCTTTTGAATGGCAGAGCATTCAGCTTTGGGCCGTTTTCTATCTGCAGTCAGAAGTGCTCTCTCCCATAGATATGTTTCCCACCTCTTTGAGAGCTTGGCTTTGGGCAAAGCACCTAAGAGAGACTTTACCTAGAGGGGTGCTGCCTGTTAATGCCAGTCATATTGGGCAGGAATGGCTCATGGTTTGGCTCAGTGTAAAGAGAACTTAACACAGCTGCAAAGCTCTGTTTATTTTTATCATGTTGATTTCTAATAATGTCACGGAAATGGTATTATATATAGACACTGACTTAAACATTTCAATTTGGGTGGTAATTGCCGCCAGTTAAGAAGTCAGAGTTTCTTTTTAATATTGCACACCAGGTGATGTGATTGCTGTGTGACAAGAAGAACCACCAGCAGGGCCATAGCCAGGATTCTAGATTTGGGGTGTGTGTGTGTTCAAGGAGAGGCAAAAAAAAATTCAGGAGGGGCAACAATGTTATACTCAAATATATAACATTGGCATCACGGGGTGGGTTGTGGGAGTGGGCTGTTAGTTCAAGAGGGATTCCCCCCCCTCGCCCCCCTCTGGCCACGGCCATGACCACCAGGTTCTTAACTGGTGGCAATTTGTCACTCAGATTTGTGTTCTTGGAATTAGGACAACTTCCATAATTGACAGGATTCTGGCTCTAGTTTATGTACTGTGAGACCATCCTCATCTGCCAGAGCTTCTATTTGTCTCTTGATCTTCTTATTTTTTGCTCTTTTTGCTAAAGTTTTCATGTCCTTACTATTATTCTAACTATAGGAAAGGTCAATTTAATATACTTGATAGGTGGATGAAGAAGCTAAATCTTACAGATACTTGGAGATATATGAAAGGAAAGGAAAAGGGATTTACCTTCTTCTCCTCAGTATCAAGAACATATTTCAGATTAGATTATTTTATGGTATCAGAGAACCTTTCACACAATTTAGAAGAATTTAAAATAGGCGCATTTAAGTTGTCAGATCATACCCCAATCACTTTGGAAATTAATTTAGGAAAGGATGTTTCAAAAAGTAAAATATGGAGTTTTGACACAAAACTCCTAAATAATGAAGTGATAAAGAAAAGACTGATGGACAAATGGATAGAAAAATGGGAGATCAACTATACGGGTGAAGTGGCGCCACATATTTTATGGGACGCCAAGAAAGCGGTATTAAGGGGAGACTGCATTCAGGAAAAAATTATTATTGATAGAGAATTAAATAGGAAAATAGTTAAAAGAGAGATCTTCCTGTTCCTTCATCTTTGAAGTTAGTGACTCCTTTAGAGATTGCCAGTCCTTTGAACCCTTCTCTATAATATTTGCACTTGTAAGTATGTCCAACATTTGAGGAGTTTCCCTTAATACAAAATTTTTCCCTTGATTCATGAATCTTAATTGTTTGGGTGGCCTCCAATTATATTTAATGCCCTTATCTCTTAATATTCTAGTCACTGGTTTTAAACGCGACCTCCAGACCTGTTCTTCCAATGATATGTCATTGTATACCTCTACTGTTATGGATTCCACTTTTAGGGCTTCTTGACCTAGAGATTTAATTCGATTCATCAATTTTAATTTTAAGCCCACTGCCATGACCACCAGGTTCTTAACTGGTGGCAATTTGTCACTCAGATTTGTGTTCTTGGAATTAGGACAACATCCATAATTGACAGGATTCTGGCTGTTATAATTTTGGACATTTTGTGGCACTGTTGAATGAATAATTACAGCTTTTTGTCTCTGTTTTACTAAACCAATTCAAAGATTGTTGTCATTAAAATGTTAAGTAGCCTTAAATTATTATGAGCATAGAAAAGTTATTTTTGGACTGTAGCTTCCCAGATCCCTCGTTCTGAGATTTAGCTGAACAAAAGCAACTTTTCCAGGCTCTAGAATTTTCCATGTAGTACAAATAGGAACTAGAAGTTTGTCGCTTGCATTATCCTCACTACAATGAGTGCTTCCTGAACGAAAATACTAGTGTCAGGGTTCATACTGACCTTAATGTTGCAGCTCAGGAGCAGACTGTTTACCAAAAACTACATTGTATTTTTAGTAGTATAAATGTGTTAGAACTTTAACAAATGTCAATGATAAACATGATGTAGTTCAGGAGTTCTCAACCTTTTAAAGCCAGAGCTTCCTAGGACAGCTTTGGGAGCCAGACGGCCATTTTGCCCTTCCTCCACCACATGGCACTTCCTGTTGTGGTGGAGGCTGTGGAGGGCCAAATGAAATGGCCACATCCAGCCCATGGTTGCAGGTTGAGAATCCCTGATGTAGTTGGTTTCAAGTGCTCAGAAAATGTAAAGAACGTCCATATTAGTCCTTCTAAACTCATTCTTTCTTACTGTATTTCTAATGGTTAAAATCCTGTTGTGCAACTATGCAAATGGTGTGATTTTTAGGTAGGAATTGCCATAAGTTAAAAAATCTCCATTAACATCTCTGTTACATACAGAGTCTGCGAGTCAGCATGCAATACTGTCTGAGAAAATTTATTAACTTATGTTAATTTGCATCTAAAAGTTAATGCCAGGTGCTTAACTATGCAACAGGATTTCAGCCAATGCATTTTAAAATTAGTATGGATTTTACTCTAGATGCGACAATACTTTAAATATGTTGGCCAAAATCTGGTTTGCATAGTTATGTGTTGCAAACTTGATAATGTGATCTGGTGTTGGCAGTATTTAATTAAAACTAATTAAAAGCTTTATATTCATCCATTCCACATTCAGTCCCAAGACTTTGGTTCCTAAGGCCCTCTTTTGCCCTAGGGAAGACTTTGGGAACCTTGGGATGGCGGAAGAAAGTCCCTTCAGATCTCTAGGGCTTCATTCTCCTATGGGGATGACTTTCTGAGCTTTAATAGTCAATTGTTGCTGCCAGTAGCAGTCCCTATGCTGCCTTAGAACCTGAATGAAGAGGACAGAAAGCTTTAGTTAATATTAATTAAATACTACTGGCACTGGAAGATGATGCTTTCATTCACTTTGCAGTGCATAACTAAACAAAGAATATTTTGGCCATTGTGTACATATGTGAGGAAATCTATGAGCTGGAACATGGTGGAGATACTTGAGTAAAAATCAAGAGAAATACCATGACATCTCTTTGGGGGTGGGGTCTACTGCAGCTCTCCTAACAAGCCTGAGATTCTGGATAAATGCCCTTCTAGACAGGTTAACCAAGTATACAAAAGATGTGATGTACTACCCATGGGAGACTTCAACTACCTTGATAACTGTTGGAAGTCCAACTCTATTAAGACTCTAAGAACATAAGAACATAAGAACATAAGAACAGCCTTGCTGGAACAGGCCACAGCCCATCCAGTCCAGCATTCTGTCTCACACAGTGGCTCACCATTTCCTTCAGGGTATTCCCAAGGAGATGCCTTCACCTGCTTAGGATTCCCTGGAAATGGCATTGAGAGATATCCTGCCTATCTCTCCAATCCGGAGGTTGTCCTTAGGTAGCCATAATTATAGCCATTGATACACTTGTCCTCCATGAACTTGTCTAATCCTTTCTTAAAGCTGTCAAGACTGACAGCTGTCACCACTTCTTCTGGCAGGGAGTTCCATAGACCAGTAATTCTCTGGGTGAAAAAGTACTTTCTCTTATTTGTTTGAGAACTGGTACCCAAAAGTTTCATGGAGTGTCCCCTAGTTCTAGTGTTGTGCAATAGGGAAAACAGTTTTTCCTTATCTCCTTTGTCCACACCGTGCATGATTTTATAAACTTCAATCAGGTCACCTCTTAGACGGCGTCGTTCAAGAGTGAAAAGGCCCAACTGTTGCAGCCTCAGATGGTAAGGAAGGTGTTCCAGTCCCCTAATCATTCTGGTTGCCCTCCTCTGTACTTTCTCCAACTCCATAATATCCTTCTGGAGGTATGGCGACCAGAACTGTACACAATATTCCAGATGGGGCCTCACCATAGATTTATAAAGAGGCAAAATGACACTTGCTGACTTATTTTCTATACCCTTCCTAATGATCCCTAACATTGAGTTTGCTTTTTTCACTGCTGAGGCACACTGGGTTGACATCTTCATTGAGCTGTCCACCAGGACACCAAGGTCCCTTTCCTGGTTTGTCGCAGAGAGTTCAGAACGAGAAAGTTCATCATTTGCCTTGCTGATGACTTCATCTTTCTGGAGATTATTATTATTATTATTATTATTTTATTTTATTTTATTTTATTTTATTTTATTTATATAGTGCTTTACTTGTGGGACAACTCAAAGCGGTTTTACAACAGAATCACATATACATATCAATTAATAACAGTACAGAAATACTAAATATGCAAAAATATAAAACAATACTAAAATACTAAGATACACAAGATACAAAATTACACTTATAATACTTAAACACTCAGATACAAAAAACAGGTCCCTCAGCTAAGCAGCCAGGCGGTGAAAAGGGCCAGGGAGAGGCGGCGGCAAGGTCCTGCGGCGTCCTTTTTTATCCCCGCCGAGGCGGGGCTCCAAGGAGAGCAGCTCCAGGTGCCTCAAATCCGCTGGATGGAAGAAGCAACACAAAGAAGATATTCTGGATCTGGCCCTAGCTAATTGGAGAAACAAGTCAATAAGATGGAAGTAATGGAAACTTTGAATGACAGTGATCACGTCCTCTAGGACGTCATTATACTGAGGAAAAAAGAAAGCTGAAAATAGTATAAGAAGCACTTTTGCCTTTAGGAAAGCTTGTTTCAATAAGCTTAAAGAAATACTGGGTCATATCATGTAGTTAGAAGTACCCAGAGAGGATGGGAGTCTATGACAAATAAGAGTCATTTAATGACAAGATACTAAAGGCACTTGCACAAACAATTGCTAAGGAGGAAAAGTGAGAGGCACCTAAAGAAATTGGATGGCTGCATAAGGATCTTTCAGATCAGCTGAGATTTGAAAGAGGATATGTAAAATGAACGAAGGCAGAAATTGCAAAAGAAGAGTACAAACGCGTAGCCAATAATTGTAGAGAGAATATTTGGAGTGATAAAGCTCAGAGTGAGCTGAGACCTGCAAGAGAGTTTAAGAACAGAAGGATGTTGTTTTTATTCAGAGATGTTTGAAGCAGGAAGACGATGGAGGAAACAGTAGTCCTGCTGCTTGGACTGGATGGAGAAATTCCAGTGGACGAGAGAGAGAAGGCAGTCCTTCGGGAAGAGGTTGCCTGGTCCCATTTGTACCTCTATACCAGCTCATTTTCTTCTCTACTGGGACTTTTTCAGTCTCCTCACAACTCTATTTTATCTTTTCCCTTTCCTGCTCTTCCTTCCTATCTCTGTCTCCTCCCCTACAATGATTTCTTTGTCATCCGGAATATTCTTCCGTTTGGCCTCTTCAGCTAACATTCCCCTTCTATGAGAGAGCTCCAGGTAGAGTACTTCCAGGAGCTGGGGATGACAACACACCACCCATGTCAGGGTCCACCTGACTTTTCTTCTCACCAGTCAGTAATTCAGATATATTAAATGCAAATTAAATCGTATATGTCCAGAGAGGGCAGAATATGCTTTGACATGTTTATGTCAGTCTTACTGGGGGCGGGGTTACACAGAAAGAGCCTCCTCAAAGATGATTGTATTTTTGAACATCAGTCGGGTGTACCCTTGTGTTGCCAGCTAATCTTTCTCACACAAGGTCAGGCGAAAGGAACTGCAGAAGGAACTCACCAAAAGGTGCTTTCATTTTGGCAGTTTCATGTCTGGCCTAGACATGGAAGAAGAAGTCTTACTAGGAAAGTGATAAGAGACCAAGCAAGATGCTGGCACATTGCCTTAGTCCAGTGGTGGCAAACCTATGGCACGCGTGCCAGAGGTGGCACTCAGAGCCCTCTCTGTGGGCACCCATGTGGTTACCCCAGCACAGAGTTTGCTCTGCCCAGCAGCCCAATGGGAGTGCTTACTCCGTCCCCCAGCACAGAATTTGCTCCACCCCTCTGCCCAATGGGAGAATTTTCTCCCTCGTTGCCATGTTGGCACTTTGCGATAAATAAGTAGGTTTTGGGTTGCAGTTTAGGCACTCGTTCTCTAAAAGGTTCGCCATCACTGCCTTAGATAAGAAAAGAGCAAAGGTTTTACCCCGTTGGTCAAAGATGAAATAAACAAATATATGTCATCCCCCGTTGAAGTAAATAAACAATTCTATCAATTTTATATAAATTCTACAGCAAAGGCAAAGAACCTGATATACTGGATATAGAAACTCAGCTTGATCTACCCTGCCTAGATTTGCTAGAACAACAGTTTCTTGCTTTACCTGTATCTATAAATAAAATAAAGACAGTGATTATGAATATGAATGCTGTTCATGTTTAGCCTTGAGAAATAAATACTTGTATGTTATACAATAGCCATCTTCAATCATTTGAAGATCTGTCACATGGAAAATGGAGCAAAGGGGTTTTTTCCAGTTAGTCTTAGAGGGCAGGACCCGAAATAGGGGATCCAAACTGCAAGAAAGAAGATTTCACCTAAACTTAAAGAAGAATGACTTGAAAGTAAGAGCTGCCTTGAGAGGTGATGGACTTTCCTTTATTGAAGGTTTTTAAACAGAGATTGGATGGCTATTTGTCAGTTATACATTAAGCATACATTTCTTGCTTTGTTAGGGCATTCAACTCTTGTTATATCTGGCAAAATAGTCAATGAGACCAGCAGTAGAGATCGACACAAGTCATTTATTCAGCTCAAGTGAAACAAAACAGCTCAGCTTTGTTCAGCGACAACGCTCCTTATCTTAACCTATAAAACCAAGCATTAACCGTTGGAACTGGCTATAGGCTGCTATGCGTCGCCCTACTGACCCACACCCACCCTTCGTGTGCACGGCCGAATTCCCTACGCAGGTCAACGAAGGATTTAAAAATCCGGCACGGGGGCCTCAGCCCCACAAATGGCAAGAAACGCAAAGAACTTCATTACCCAAAAAGCATTGCGTTTCGCCCTGCTTCTTCGAGTGGCAGCCAATTAAGAGCACAAAAACAATGCTCTCAGTCTTTCCGTGCCGCACCGCAGCCAATCAAAACATGCGTATTAAAACCTTGCCGAGTCAAGGACGCTGAAACCACAGGGAAAAATACAGATCCCAGCATCCTATTCACTTTAACACCATATAAGGAGTTACTATAGGCAATCATCAGCTTCGGAGCAAACGCCTCAAACAGGACGGAACAAATGATGACCAAACGGTATAAAAGGAGCTCCATTGCCTTGCAAACCCCTGCACAAAGAACCTGGGGAAACACAGCGCGGCCAAACAAAACCAAGCCGCATGAAAAAAAACCGAGCACAAAGGCAAAGCACAAATGGAAAAATACAATCCCCAGGGTCCTGCGCGCCGTGAGTGCGCAGAACTCTGGAAAAGCCGGCACGGCTAAAATAAAAATAAAAAACACACATCAACACAGCACAGGTAACGGAAGCACACACACACGCCGCTGGGCTACCTTACCCTGGGCCGCCCACGGAGGCCAGCACCCGGGAATGAAATCCCCCCCCCCCCGCTGGGCTTCCTTACTGCTGCCCACCCAGGGAATCCAGCCCCCGGTAAGGAAAGCCCACCACCATCACCACGCCACTGGGCTTCCTTACTGCGGGCCAGAAGCCAGCACCCAGGAAGGAAAGCCCACACACAACACGACGCTGGGATTCCCCCCCCCAAACAAAAACAAAAACGCCGTGGGGATTTGTGCAGTCCGCACCCCCACCAAAACAAACAAAGCAACAAACACAATGGGGATATTCCCACGGGCCGTGGCCGGCCTGCGAAAATACCCCCAACCTACATCCCCCCACCCCCCACAAAACCCAAAAACACAACCCAGAAGAGAAAGGAGCACACACCTTAAACCTCCAGCCTCACCGAGGAACACATGTGCAATGAAAAAAGAACGGGAAGAAAATACAGACCACAACTGAGTTACCATTTCAAAATAGTGCAACAGCACCACCCAGTGGCTACAGCAAAAATTACACTCCATGATTTCAATTTTATCTCCCAGAATTTACAAAACGGAAATTAGTTTTAAAAACAATCAAACAAATCCAAACGAAAAAATTAATCAAACATAAATAAATAAGAAAACACTAAAACAAAAACCAAACATCTAAAAACAGTCAAAAACATTAAATTTAAAAAAACATACACTTACACATTTTTTCAAAAAATTCCATTATTTGAAAAAAAATATCAACCTTTCCTCTTTTTAAAATCCAAATTTATTATAACATTTATTTAAAACACTACCTACGTATAAAAAAACATTATTTAAAAAAATAACAAAACTCATTTAAATACACATACAACACAAATCATCCAACAACCATTTTTCATATTTTTTTAAAATAACCCCAAAAAAAGCCCGGCAACGCCGGGCAACCCTTGCTAGTATACCATAAAAACATAGATCATTCAGGCCACCCCAATTATCATTGGTGCAGCTGATTTAACTAAACAAGAATAGATATACTATTACTAACAGCTGGTACAACAGTGCTCTATTGCTCTTAAAGGCGCGGAACCTAAACCAAAGTCTTGTTACCCGAGACTTCAGGTTATTCGAAAGATAACCCAAATACATAACAACTCTTATCAGCCTTGGGTTCCTTTCCTGGTTTACAGGTCCACAGTTCTCTTTTGCAGTTGGCTTTCTACACTGATGACGGTAACTGCATGCATGATGTGCCTAATGTTTGAAACAGTTTCCCCTCTTATAAATCAGATCATTAATATTCCTAAGTGATGTCATTGGCTTGAGAATTACAATTAATGTATATTATCATTTTTTCTAAATGACATAATGAAACTTTGTTTGCTTCAGTTTTTAGATATTTGGCTGAGAAGTACCTTCAAAAACTCAAACAACAAATAGTTGAAGATCCAGAAGTAGTACATACAAGTAGTAATAAAATTGGTATGTATGTGGCAACAAATGGTAGCCAGACAATTAAGGTTGCTTATAAAATGTGTGCACTTAATTATGGGGTGCCTTTCATGTCTCCAGTGTATTTTGGTGAAAGTGGAATCAAAATACTCAGCAAATACAGGGAATATTTCATATATTTTCCTTGTGAAAGAGGCACTGACTACATTGGTTTGTCTTGTTACAGCACTAATGATGCTGGCTGGGCCTTTTCAGACACTCCTTATTAAATGCTGTGCAATAAAGGAAAATGCATTATTTGTTACTTACTGTCAAAGATTTGAAAAAGAAGTCATTCCCATTATTGGGAAATACATTGGTGAAAATGTACAAAAGGCTTAAAGTATCTGGCACCTGATGAAAAGAGCTTTGTTAGCTGCCTTTTATATAAAATACACTGAAGTCAGTTTGGCTTTGTTTGTTTTCTTCAAACCCTTCCCTCCTCCATTACTGCAACTCACAGTAAGATTTGTTGGGGTTTGTTTCTTTGCTGTGCTTGTGTTGCCAAGTGAGAGCATGGATGAATGCCTATGTCTCTGATTTCAGTTTGGTATCTGTGCTGAAATTTAACTTGACAGTGGCATCTACAGTGTTTACTGAAATTAGCTCAGAATCAACTCTTGCAGATTTGTTGAGGAAGTGGGCAAAAGTTTTTCCCATTAAAATAATGCAGATAATGATTTTTAAGTTTTATTTTAATTTTTAAAACTTGCATGTACCATCTCCAGCTGCTGAACATGGCTGGCTACCAGTTAAATAATGAAAATGAAGCCTTGAAAGTACTACACTCTGTACTTGAAAGATGGCTAGTCTTCATAAGTACAACCTCTGTTCTCTGCATTTCAATCCTGTGTAGGTGTCTTCAACACAGCGGGCGGAAGTCATTCTAGCCAGAATTCTAACTTGCTTAATGGTGGTGATGTCATCAATCTCAAACCAAACAAGCAAAGGACCAAGAAAAATAGAAGCCCTTTTAGCAACTGCAGCATACCATAGCACTATTCTGTTGGGAAGAAAAGGTGGTCTGGCAAAGCTGTTCAACTAGTGTTGTTAAGGAGCACAACTGGTAGCAGATGTTGCACGCATTGGATCCAACAGTAATAGTGGGATATTGCTCTTAAAATGAACTATTATTATTGGCACATAATGAAATTTTTGGTGGCACAGAAGTAGAACTATTGCCCCATGCATTCATTCTATACTGAATATGACAACTTTCAAGTTGAAAGGTATGGTGTATTAAAGTGTACAGTAGGATGTCCTTTTATATAACATAAAGCTGAAATCCACATTGTTTGAGATAAAGCAGTGTTTCCCAACCTTTATTTTTTTAGACTTCAATTCCCAGAAGCCTAAGTCAGTTCCCCAAAGCACTGTTCAGCCAATGGACTCACTTAGGCTTCTGGGAATTGAACTCCAAAAACCAAAAGGTTGGGAAACACTGAGATAAAGTAATGTTTCCTGGTTGATACTCTGCCTTGTTAGCAAGGTGTTTAAGGAAAGAAAACAGAAATTTATAGTTTGTTAAAATGCCCAGTGCACATTCTTGTCAACATTGGTGTGCAATATTTGTATAGCTTATGAGTTTTAACTGCAGTGTGCCTATGTATGTAGAAACGTGGTTGCTGATTCAATTAAGGGCCATTCAACAATTATGTGATCCATTTTTGGGGGGAAATTGACCCCCTCCCCCCATGTAATCCAATGGTAATTTTAGCTTCGCCCCCTCCCTTGAAATTACGTAATCCAGAGCTTTTTATCGAAACTCTAATTTTTAGAGCTTTTCACTATTGGTGCCTAATGCACAACAGCTCCAAATGGATTGTGTAATCTTTGACCTGACCCCTGCTCCACCCTCCACATAATTTTTCCGTAATTCAGATGGCAGACCCCTTCCCTCCTTCAAGGATCATATAATTGTTGAATGGCCCCTTATAAGGTCTACTGGGTCCAGTTATAAGGTCCTAATGACTTATAAAGTAGCATTCTAACACTAAGTTCAGATAATTTTTTATGGTGTTTACCACATTCAGACTTTCCCTACGTTATGGGCCTTAAGTTCTTTAAAACAATTGCTGTGCCAAAAATTAATGCTTCTGCTTCTGCACTTAAGTATTTCAGTCAGTTGTACATCAGACATAAATTCTAAATTTTAACAGAGAAAGCAGATGATAAAAGGTACAGTCACACTAAACATATTCAGCTGGCTTCTTTCAAAAGAGAACACTATGGCTAAAATGCTGTTGGTGTTCATGGAGGAACTGTGCAAGTTGGTACATCCAGTTGCATCTAACTAACGGGATAGTAGAGCATGCCATTGGACATTTGGCCTGGCCCATGACCAATCCATATCCAGCACCTTGCCAGTTAAGACTTGATTGGTTATGACACCTCATATGATCCCTCCAAAAACTGCTTAAAAGAATTTTGGCCTCTAGCTTATGTGTTTACAGGCTCTGAAGGAAATACCTGAATGAACTATAAAGAAGTTAGTTACCAGAAGATGAGAGTTAAATCGAGGGGAATTGGTCAGGACATCTTGTAGTACCTGTTGTGCGTTCCTGGCCAGGGACAAAATGTCTCCTTTCCCCCCCTCTTCTGTCATTTTAAAGATGTGCTTCCTTTTAGTCCCATAACATCTATGCAAGCCTGAAATATTGTGCTTGCTTAACCTGAGACTAAGTACTGCCAAGGTCAAGGGACTTGGATCAAGTGAACATGTGTAGGATTGTGCTTTTATCCTGTTAATGTTGATGTACCTCCATATAAGATCTTTAGGATCAGGGTATTAAACTGATTTTTTAAAAGTTTATTGCTGAAAGTTAAACCTTTTCTGGTTGAAGCATGAGTCTGATTACATGCCATTGTGTAATATTTCTATAGTCTTTTGGTCAATGTTCTGCTAGCATCAAATTCCTGTTTCTGAAAAATGCTGGAGTATCAGTCGTTTAGAAACATAGCTACAGTATGTTCAAGGACAAATAATATGACTTGGAGCTCTGCCAGCTCAACTGCAGTTCTTTTGGATGATGATCTCTTCAAAAATGTATGTTAATTTTTAAAAAAAATAAATTATGTACATCAATACTGAAATACTATATTTACATGGGAGAGCTTTCCGCCTTAAGTCTGTATATTTTTGAAGAGAGGTTCTAATATTCCACAAATTTATATACTGTATAATAAAACTGAAATTTGTGCATTTTTAAAAATATGTCTTGGCCCACTTCTGTCATAACATGGGCATAAGAAGAAGGCTTAGTAAACAAATAGCAAATTGCATAAGATTCGTGTTGCTTTTGTAACCATTCCCATTGCTGGCATTGGACATTGCAGTCATCATCCCCATTTTTAATTTTGAAGTGCTGGATCAAGTCCCTTATTTTTAGCAAGTGTATCTGATCACAAGGATAGCTGTAAATCCATTGATCTAAACTGTTTTTGTCTTGCTGTAAAATAATCTTGACTTCAACTTGCAAGGCTCAGTGTGCATATTTGATATGGATTTCTTTTTACATAAAACTGTTAGCCTTACTTGTTTTGTACTTGTGGACAGAAGGCCTGTGATCTCAGTTTTGCTTTGTTTCCATTTGTATAAAACAGTAAATGTTTAAAATATTTTATAGTCTGCAGTTGCCATTTGTGCTGCTGTATCTAAGACCTTTGCATATACCATTATTTTTAGAATTAAAAATCTGAGGTGGATTTTTATAGTGTGCTGAAAACATGGATAAGGTCTTGTTAAGTTTCAAGATAATTAGAAATGTCTTCAGTGTTTTGTTTCAATATGATTGTACTTGAATTACAAGGAAGCAACACAAAATGCAACAGATTCATCTGGTAATGAATTCTAGTAACTAGTTTTATAGTTCAATCCAGATTTTTTTTGTCTATAGTCCATGCTGCTGGTGACTATTCCTCAGTCAAAAGAATAGCCAGTGCTTTCAGTACTCTGAAGGAAATACCTGAATGAAATATAAAGAAGTTCTAATAGTGTGATCAAGGAAAGAGGAGATGGAATTGGTCCTGCTATAACTCCAAAAAGATGAATGTTCAGAATTAAGAGCATATACCATTGTCTTGTAATGGTTCCCACAGTCCCAAATAAGAACTGAATTACAATACATGCAACTCTGACTTCCACATGACAGTTTCTTCCTACTTATCCTTTTAGAGCATCTGTACAGAACATAATTTTCATCTTGTGTGTAGAAACCAGCTTCCATGTCACTCTTACATGCATTGGGGTGTAAAAATTTAACAGAAAAAATTCCTGAAGCGGACAGAAGTACTAACAGATAACATGCAGTCACTTTGGCATTTAAGGAAAATATTGATAATCTGGCCAGTGCAATACCATATCCATGCTGGACACAAACAAGCCTGAAACCATGTGGAGTGCTTTCTATATCCTAATAGTAGTCCTTGGATTCTGATTGCTACAGTATTTTAGTTCTTATATTACTACAAAAGATGCTGGAGACTAATGCCCATTTGATTTTATAGCTTTCCTCCACCTTTTAGTAAGATAATTGTCTTAATTATACATGCAGTGGACCCCCGAATAACGACAAAGCTTGGTTCCCCAAGTCGTGTCGTTATTTGGATTTTGACGCTGTGCGGGTGGAATTTTTTCCGCCCATTTTCTGGTCCCTGCCAGGCTCGGGGGAGGTGATCCAAGCTGTTTCCGGCCCCACCGGACCTTTTCCGACGCTGCTAAAAGCAGAAACCCCTTCCTCTGCTGCAGGTTTCTGCTTTTAGTAGCGTCGGAAAAGGTCCGGTAGGGTTGGAAACAGCTTGGATCGCCTCCCTCGAGCCTCCCAGAGGTGGCAGGGACCTGAAAATGGGCGAGGGGAAAATCCCGTCGTGATTCATCTGGAATTGAACTCTGACCTTCCAGTCGTCAAGTTCAATGTCATAACCACTTGAGCCACTGCTGTCCAATTTTTATTTTTTTACTTTTATCTAATTCCAAAAGAAATGCTAAAGACGTATTTACACATAAAGAGTAATTTATTTTCCTTTATTATTTATTTTAAAAGCACATCAGGTTCCTCCACACACACCCATATATTGCAGCAATCGCCACACCTCGTGGTCTCCCTCTAGCACAGGTTCAACCAATGAAAGAAGACAGAAGTGGGTCATAGGCTAGGTTAGTTGTTTTTTTTTTTTTTTGCACTTGCGAGATGAAGCTTTCTAGAGAAACAAAACAAAATGGGGGTTGAAGAGCATCTAGAATGCAGCGGGAACAGAAACCTTTGCAATACAAATATTAGCAGTTAAACATGAGAATGAACAGGATATTGACTGCTAATAGGTTATTCATTGTAGCATGAAACGCCTACATTTGCTTAAATAAGTTGGAGCTACCTTTTTATTGAAATATGCCTGTTACATTTAAGAACATTTCCCCTATACAAGGATGAATAGCCTGGTTGACCCTGTTGCTGAGAATCAAAGCCAAGGAAGAGAACTGCTACATGTCCCAGTAGTTATCTGGTTCCTATAAATGCCGCTGGATGTGCTTGAAATAAATCCACTTGCTATCTGGTAGAAAACATAGATGCTTTTTCAAAACTCTCTGGGCAAGGTAAGGGTATTTTTCCAAGACCCTCCCTTTCCAACAATGCCTCTCTATGCGTTGAAGGCCTCATGACCCACTTCAGGACTATAAGGCCTCTTCAAATTCCACAGTGTCAGACTTGCGTTAAGCAAGCCCCATAAGTTTAAAAAGTACCGCCTACATGTTTGCTTTTGCATACATTCTGTAAACATTTGTTTTCGTAGCAAGACAGTGTAGCTTTTAATCTTTTCCATTGTTGCAAAGCTGCCTCATAGCAGTCTTCTGGTTTTCTAAGAGCATGATGGATTTTTCCGAGTTTTCTACATTACGGAGTAGAGTCTCTAGCCGTCTTTTGATTTTCTTCTGATCTTCGATAGCACACCCGATGACAACAGACTGGAATTTCTGATTCACGGGTCCAGGTGGTACCTCAGAGGTACATGCGCCGTACAGGGAGAGTAAGCTGCTCTTGGCGTCTTCCAAATCATCCAAGAGTTTACTGGCGATGTCATCAATCATCTCTGTGGCATGGAACAGAGACTCTTGCTGCTGCGGATTTCGGATGGTTTCCACGGAAACCTCAACCGTGAGAGTTCTGCCCATCAGGCGTTTAGCAGTCAGATTGAATTCTTCTCTCTCACCTGTATTTTGAAAGTGAAATATTTTGATTTTAAAGTTTTATGTCAGACCAAATGACAATAATACTGAATTTGGAAGAGCACAAAGAACTCTAAAAAAAGTACCGTATTTGCTGGCGTATAAGACCCACTTCCCCCCATTAATATATACTGTATTGGAAAAATGGAGTGTGTCTTGTACTGTATATAGTGGCATCTAGTGGGCTATTTTGGTAAAAACAAGATGTATTTATTTATTTTATTCAGTTTGTATAGCCACCCCAATGACATGCGACTCCGGGCGGCGTACATTAAACAATAAAAAAACCTCAAAAAATTCCTAAAACACAAAAAAGAACATCTAGTTAAAAACTAAAAAGCTTGAGTGATCCTGCTCTAAATGAGCCAGTGGAGGGTGGTGGTCATCCCACCCTCACCCCCAATCCACCTCCCCATACCGGCCCTGCCAGCCAGGTTTCCAGCTCTTTCCTGAAGGGCAGCAACTCCGTCGGGAGACGTAGTTCAACTGGCAGGAGGTTCCATAGGGCCAGAGCGGATACTGAAAAGGCTCTTCTTCTAGTGCTAGAGAGGAGAGCCTTACACTTATGTGTCTTATACTCAGATTCGTCTTATACACCGGCAAATACGATACATGCACGATCTATTCCCAATCTAAAAAACAGAAGCTGGGATGTAATATACCTCTTTGTGGGTATGAAGCAATTCTTATAAGACTTTGACTTCATCAGTAGTAACTTCATATTACATGCCATGTCACAGTGTTTCAGGAGTCCAATGAAGCCACTCCAATTCTTCTTACGTGTCTAGGCCAGATGTGAAACTGCAAAATGAAAGCACCCCTTGGTGAGTTCATTCTGCAGTTCCTTTTGCCTGATCTAGTGTGGTAAAGATTAGCCAGGAACACAAGGCTACCGTGGCCGGGCGTATGCACGACTGGTTCAAAAATTAAATTTTTAATGTTTTTAAAGGTTTTTGTAATTTTTTTTATTTGTCTTATGTGTGAGCCGCCTGGAGTCACCTTGGCGAGGGGGGTGGGCGGCAGCGGTAGAAATGTGATTTAAATAAATAAATAAATAAAATACCACAATCTTTTAAAAATATTTTTATTGATTTTTTTAATTTAAAAAAATAAAAACATTAAATACCACAATCTTCGAGAAGGCTGTTTCTGTGTACTTAAGCCATGTGTTCCAAGTCTATGAGAAACTATTTTTATGTTTACTTCCTCAAAGAAAGTTTCAAATGAAAGGTTTAAGAATTACTGGACTCTCACCTTCACTAACACACCTCATGTCCTGGCTGTTTTGTATGTTGTTGATCATTTCCAAAAGAGTTTCTTTTTCTTGCTCCATTGAAGATGCTGCATCACGCAAAGCTTCAACCCTGAATAGTGGGGAAACCCCCAAAAGAAAGAATTTACAAACTGTTAAACAGTAGTTATATGGATTTCTCATTCCAGGGTAAATTGATATAAATAATGACTTAAGATAGAGCTTGGAATGTTAGATTTTAAAATGAATTAACTTGTTGGTGTAAATGTTTTAAATGTTTGAAAACATTCAAGTTGTTAAATTAGTTACGAACATGTGAGTTAAAATGCTTAATCTTGCCCCTATAAAATGCATTCAGAATATTATACATAAGAGAAAGCCGCTGCTCGAAAGCCAGTTGTATCCAACCCTAGGGTGCTGTGCTAATCTCCGTTTATAGCCAAAGAGCCAGTGCTGTCTACATCTGCAGACGTTTCTGTGGTCATGTGGCTGGCATGACTAGATGCTGGAACACACAGAACGCTGTTACCTATTGTCACGGCACATGCGTCTTCTAGTGCTGAGTAGTAGCTGAAGTGAAGAAAGACATTTTCCTGAGAGGAAAAACTTTAATGAGTGTCCATACATGGCAGTGGTATGACAGAGGTAAAGATAAAGGTTTCCCTTGCTTGAAAGCCAGTCATATCCGACTCTAGGGTTCAGTGCTCATCTCTGTTTCAAAGCTGAAGAGCCAGCACTGTCTGCTTCTGCAGACGTTTCCATGGTCATGTGGCAGGCATGACTAGACACCAGAGCACAAGGAATGCTGTTATCTTCCCACCGAAGTGGTCCCTATTTATCTACTTGCAATTTCTTGCTTTTGAACTGCTAGGTTGGCAGGAGCTGGGACAAAGACGGGAGCTCATTCCGTCCTGCAGTACACGGGAATCGAACTGCTGATCTTCCGCCTCCCAGTCAGCATCTTAGCCACTTGAGCCACTACAGTCCTGACATGACAGAGTCCTCTAAAATTCCACAATTAGGTAAGACAGGTAAAGGTAACGATCGCCTTTGCTCGAAAGCCAGTCATGTCCAACTCTAGGGGGCGGTGCTCATCTCCGTTTACAGCCACAGAACCAGTGCTGTTTGCAGATGTTTCCATGGTCATGTGGCAGGCATGACTAGGTGCCAGAGTGCATGGAATGCTGCTATCTATCCCGCCAAAGCGGTATCTATTTATCTACTTGCAATTTCTTGCTTTCAAACTGCTAGGTTGACAGGGACAGACAACAGGAGCCCACTTAATCACGCAGTACTCAGGTCTCAAACTGCTGACCTGCCAACCATCTGGCTGACAAAATCAGCCTCTTAACCACTAAGCCACTGCGGCCCTCTAGGTAAGACAATTGCACAGTAAAAGCCTTGTCCGCAGGCAACCTTAGCATCCCCTTTTGCCATCGTCTGATATGCCGTTCTTATTCTGCAGCTACAGCGCTATAGGGATAGAGTGAAGCAAATGAAACGGTATAACAAATTTACTTCTATATTTTTGAAACCAGCAAGGTAACAAAAAGACATTTTTAAAAAGATGTAGTTGTGATCTAGAGTCTGAAGTTGTATTTGGACTGACACTAATTTATGTCAGCTTAAGTACTGGCCCTTAATCGCTGGTGGAATATTAGCTTGCAGCCAAACTTTTTCATTAATCCCCAGTTCTAATCAACAACAGGTGGACAAAGTTCAACCTTCCAGCATACCTGTCAAGTTTCGGGAAATTTCTGTCAAATAAGGGAAATTTCTTGGGCAAAACAGGAAACTGGACAGCTATGCTTATCCTGTGCTGGCCTCATACCTGTCAAGTATCCCAGATTGGCCGGAATTTCCCGTTTTTTTGCGCCGATCTTCGTCATTTCCCGCCTGGAGCTGCCGCTACCCCGGAATTTGGCAGCGGGGGGAAATGAGTTACTGCGCATCCCTTCTGCATAGCTCACTTCTACGTGTGCGTAGAAGGCTTTTACGCATGCGTAGAAGGCTTTTATGCATGCGTAGAAGGCTTCTGTGCAGACGGGATGCGTAAAAGCCTTCTATGCATGCATAAAAGCCTTCTACTCATGCGTAGAAGTGAGCTGCGCAGAACGTTTCTGCGCAGGTCCGTTGTATGCATGCGTAGAACGGACTTGCGCAAAAACGTTCTGCACAGAAACGTCCTACACATGCGTACAACGGACCTGTGCAGAAATGTTCTGCGCAGGTCCCGTAATCTCCAGAGCTGCGCTTGACAGGTATGGCTGGCCTCCAGTCTAATTGCAGTCTAACTAATACGGGATGACGGAGGGAAAGAGTGTAAAATAAGGGGGTTTGACAAAAATTTCCCGAAACCTGACAGGTATGCCTTCCAGATGTTGCTGGACTGCAGCCCTCAGCATTCCTCACCACTGACTATGCTGGCTGAGAGCTTGATGGAAGGTGCTGTCCAGCAAACAGCTATAGAACCTCATTTCGCCCACACCTGTGGGAAACCTTCCATTTTCTAAGTTCACCAACTTAACATTTCTGAAAGAAAGCTGTAATTCCCCGACCCCCCTTTTGTTCCGATAACCCACTACTTTTCCCTTCTAGACGTACGTTGGCTGAAGATCTATACCAGTGATTCTCAGCCTGCGGCCCATAGGGCAGATGTGGCCCATGGCAACATTTCATATGGCTCCCCACTGCCTCCACCACACCTGGAAGTACCATGTGGTGAAGGAAGGACAAAATGGCCATCCGGCCCTCGAAGCTGTCTGAGGTAGCATGACTTGGCCCCCGGCTTAAAAAGGTTCAGAACTCCTAATCTATACCATTAACATCAAGTTGGTATCATCGAAATTAACCATGGGAATGCTTCCCCTTTACATCATCTTTCACAAGAAAAGTTTCATAAATTCTTACATGTCAAGCTGTTGTTCTAGGTAAAAGAATGCATGGGGAAGCCAACTATTTTAGCTATGACCTTTGGTTTGTTCTGAGATTTTCTAATGTCTTAAATCTGTATTTGGTCCATGAATAATTTACAGATTTACACCAGCTGGCTTTCCTGTTTCTGTCCTTTCAAAATATGTACCTCAACTTGGCAACAGGTCTGTATCTACTTGACCTCTGGGTCATACCTGTCAACCTTCCTGGATTGGCCGGGATTTCCCGTTTTTTTGGCACCAATTTTCGCCATTTCCCGCCCGGAGCTGCCGAAACCCCGGAATTTGGCAGCAGGGAGAAGGCGTTACTGCGCATCCCTTCTGCGCATCTCACTTCTACGCATGCGTAAAAGGCTTTTACGCATGCGTAGAACTCTTCTACGCTTGCGTAGAACCCTTCTACGCATGCGTAGAAAGCTTCTGTGCAGAAGGGGATCTATGCATGCGTAAAAGCCTACGCATGCGTAGAAGCGAGCTGCGCAGAATGGTTCTGCGCAAGTCACTTTTACGCATGCGTAGAAAGCTTTTACGCATGTGTAAAAAGTGACCTGCGCAGAACCGTTCTGCGCAGGTCCCGGATTTTCCGGAGCCGCGGTTGACAGGTATGCTCTAGGGTAGAAGAAGAGTTGGTGCATGATACAATTCTGAAGTAATGTTTGGATTCACCATTTGAAGAACAAGGAGCTGTAATATATGTTCTTTGTAGTCATTCTAAAACACAAACTCCTGTTCAATTAAACTGAGCTCTTTAGTGAATTTTAGCAGAGGGGAAGAGCCGCTGAATGAGCCTTGCTTATGAGTAAACAAAACAAAGGATTGGTTGAGGAATTACTCAAAACCTGGTGTCCAGGCACTGCTACTAACTATAACAAAAGAAAGGTAACTGACTCCGTATAGTTTCATCATGAATAACAGCTGAAACTTCCAGTTCCCTCCTAGTTTGGAACTATATATAGGTCTCTCCCATCACACCACCTGTGGTGTTCACTCAAAGAGCTGGAGCATCTTTCTGCAGCAAATACCTTCCTCTTTCCCACGCAGATGGAGAACCTGTCTCAAGCACCTTCCACTGAATATAAAATTAAGATCAATATGCACCATTTCACGGTTCTGGGGCCAAATGTCTGTTCCCCATTTACTTAAAGAAATACTAAGTAATTCCAGAAACAATCCTCTGAAAATAAATACAGTGATACCTCATACAACGTCCAAACTTGGTTCCACAAGTTTGGACTTTATATGGATTTGGACTTTGTATGAAGCATGCAAAATCCTAGCCGCGATGCCTCATACAATGTCCAAATCCTTGCTATGATGCCTCGTACAACATCGTTTCCACAGAGATACATTGTACTGTAACAGCACAGACTTCAGGGCAAAGTCAAGGAAACAGACAAGAAACTGACAGAACTTTAGAAAATCATTGTCTAAAGGCTAAATACATTACAAAAACATTTCAAACAACCCCGATTTTAGGGGACAAACCAACCTGGGGAAAAACCCCAATGCCTTTTTTCAAGGAATTAGGCGATGTTGTATGAATTCGATGTACGATGCGGACTTTGTATGAGGTATTACTGTACCACAAAGAATGTTCTCCTGTATTTGACAACAGAAGCAGTCCATAGAATACATAAAAGTATCAATCAGCTGTAAACAAACAACACAGCAGGAAATGTCCCACCCAAAAAGTTTGGAATATACAAACAATATTGTCCCCCATACTGCTGCATTCCTTAATGTATTTACCGGTAGTGATTTTTATATGGAAGTCCTCAGGTAATGGCCTTTTGAAGTACCCACCATTCATCTAAAACAGGCTGGATCACGTCCCCTCAGACACCTAAGTGGGCCGGACTGTAAATTTTGCCGTAAAATGCATCCATGGCTGTCGTAAATGCGTTTATGACAGCCACAGACTCATTTATGGCTGTGGTAAATGTGTTTACTACGACCGCGGAATCATTTACAGCTGTAGTAAATGCGTTTATGATGGCCATAAATGAGTCCACGGCCAATTCTGATGGTGGCTGGAGCAAGGTCAGGGATCGAATTATTTGGCACTATGGGCCGGATCCGGCCCACGGGCCGTAGGTTGTGAACCCCTGATCTAAAATAATAGAATAAAACAGAAATGAATCACATACTTAAACCCCATAAAAAAGAGAAGCAAAACATGAAAAAAGAAGACTTAAACAATTGTTGTTGTTCAGTCGCACAGTCGACTCCGACCCTTTGCGACCCTATGGACCATTTTCCTCCAGGCGCCTCTGTCCTCCACCATCCCCCTCAGCCCTCCCAGCTCTGTGCCCATTGTGTCTATAATACCATCTAGCCATCTCATCCTTGGCCTCCCCCTTCTTCTTTTGCCCTCCACCTTTCCCAACATCAATGCCTTCTCAAGTGAATCCTCCCTTCTCATTTGATGTCCAAAGTATTTTAGCTTCATCTTTACTATTTGACCTTCCAATGAGCAGTCAGGGTTAATTTCTTCTAAGATTGACCTATTTGTTCTCCTCGCTGTCCAGGGGACTCTCAAAACCCTCCTCCAACACCACATTTCAAAGGCATCTATTCTTCTGCGTTCAGCCTTCCTAATTATCCAGCTCTCACATCCATAAATTACTACTGGGAAAACCATTGCTTTGACTATTCTAATTTTTGTTTGCAATGTAATGTCTCTGCTTTTCACTATGTTCCCCAGGTTTCTCATCGCTTGTCTCCCAAGAATCAGTCGCCTTTTTATTTCATGGCTGCAATCCCCATCTGCAGTGATCTTTGATCCTAAGAAAGTAAAATCTGTCACTGCTTCTACTTCTTCCCCGTCTATTTTCCAGGAACTGATGGGGCCTGTTGCCATTATCTTTGTTTTCTTGATATTGAGCCTCAGGACAGCTTTTGCACTCTCCTCCTTCAGCCCAATCAAGAGATTCTTTAGGTCTTCCTCACTTTCTGCCATTAGGTTGGTATCGTCTGCATATCTCAGATTATTGATGTTTCTCCCAGCGATTTTAATCCCATATTGTGATTCCTCCATCCCTGCACTGCGCATTATGTGCTCTGTGTATAGGTTGAATAAGCATGGTGACAAAATGCAGCCTTGTCTTACTCCTTTTCCTATTCCAAACCACTCTATTATTCCATGTTCTGTCCTAACTGTTGCTTCTTGGTTCATGTACAGATTTCTCAGGAGGCATATGAGGTGCTCTGGTATTCCCATCTCTTTAATTACTTGCCACATCTTGTTGTGGTCCACACAGTCAAATGCCTTAGTGTAGTCAATAAAACAAAAGTAAACTTGTTTCTGGTATTCCTTTGTTTTCTCCATGATCCAGCGTATGTTGGTGATGTGGTCTCTAGTCCCCCTGCCTCTTCTGAAACCAGCCTGCACCTCTGGTAGTTCTCTTTCCACATGCTCTGAAGTCTATCCTGTATTATCTTGAGCATCACCTTGCTGGCATGTGGGATGAGCGCGATTGTTCGATAATTTGAACATTCTTTGGCATTGCCCTTTTTTGGGATTGGGACGTATACTGATCTTTTCCAATCCTGTGGCCACTGTTTTGTTTTCCAAATCTGCTAACATATTGAATGCAGTAATTTGACGCCATCATCTTTTAGCGCTTTGAAAAATTCAACTGGGATACCATCATCTCCACTAGCTTTGTTGTTTGCAGTGCTCTTTAGGGCCTTTATGACTTCGCTCTCCAGGATGTCTGGCTCAAGTTCAATTTCTTCATCATTGTGATTATCAGGAGTGTTGAGGTCCTTTTTGTAAAGTTCCTCTGTGTACTCTTTCCATCTTTTCTTAATTTCTTCTGCATCAGCTAGCTCCTTTCCGTCTTTGTCCCTTATCATGGTCATTTTTGCTTTAAATGTTCCCTTGATTTCCCCAATTTTTTTGAAAAGATCTCTGGTTCTGCCTCTTTTGTTGTTTTCCTCCATTTCTCTGCACTGTTCTTTTAGGTAGTTTTCCTTATCTCTCCTTGCTTTTCTTTGAAATTCTGTGTTCAAATGGTTGTAGTTTTTCCTTTCTCCTTTGACTTTTGCGTTCCTTCTTTCCTCTGCTATTTTAAGAGCCTCATCAGACAACCACTTTGCTTTCTTACTCTTCTATTCTTTTGGTATGGTTTTCTTTGCTGCTTCCTGCATGATGTCCCTCATCTCCGTCCATAATTTTTTTGGTACTCTGTCTACCCATTAAAGTCTAAGCCATTAAATCTGTTCATCACCTCCACCGTGTATTCTTTAGGGATGCTGTCTAGGTGATATCTTTCTGGTCTCCGTGTTTTCCCTATTTTCTTTAGTCTAAGCCTGAATTTTGCGATCAGTAGGTTGTGATCTGAGCCACAGTCTGCTCCAGGTCTTGTTTTTGCTGACTGTATGGAGGTTCTCCATCTTTGGCTGCAGAGTATGTAGTCAATCTGGTTTCGGTGTTGGCCATCTGGTGATGTCCATGTGTAAAGTCGCCTCTTGTGTTGCTGGAAGAGAGTGTTTGCTATGACTAGTGCATTCTCTTGGCAGAACTCTATCAATCTTTGCCCTGCTTCATTCTGTGTTCCAAGACCAAATTTGCCTGTTATTCCCTCCACTTTTTGATTTCCTACTTTGGCATTCCAGTCTCCTAATATAATTTGGACATCATTTCTTGGTGTCTGTTCTATGAGGTGTTGTAAGTCCTCATAGAACTGGTCCATTGTGGCTTCATCTGCACCAGTGGTTGGTGCGTATATTTGGATCACAGTGACATTGAAAGGTTTGCCTTGAAATCTGACTGACATCATTCTGTCATTTTTGAGATTGTATCCCATTACTGCTTTTCTCACTCTTTTATTGACAATTATGGCTACTCCATTTCTTCTAAGGTTTTCTTGCTCACAGTAGTAGATATGATGGTTTCCAGAGCTGAATTCACCCATCCCTGTCCATTTGAGCTCACTGATGCCCAAGATGTCAATGCTTATTCTTTCCATCTCATTTTTTACCACTTCCAGTTTTCCTTGATTCATAGACCTCACATTCCATGTCCCTATGCAGTATTGTTCCCTGCAACACTGTATTTCTCCTCTCCCTTTCGTATCCCTCCCCCTTTTCAGATCTGCTGTGCTGAGCATCCCCTTGTTTTGCCTTTTGTTTTGGTCCATAGGGTTCTCTTGGCAAACTTTTTGGCATGCCTACGCCAGTCTCTTCCCATCACACATGTTATCACAGTTTAAACAGTTTTAAAACAAAGTATTATCATGCACAATATCACAGTTTATCATAGTATCAAAGTAAAAGTTGAACTAATTAGTGAAAGGGAAAGAAAGAAAAAAAGAAAAAGTCCACTATATCAGGTCTCTATGTAAGTCAGTTTCTTGTACAGTCACTATGTCAGTTGCCATAAGCCATCTATGTTTAGTCAACTATATTATTTCAGTTAAACAATGCAGAAATGCAAAAGAAAAATAACAAATTCTGCCTTCTTGGGGAG
The DNA here is from genome assembly GCA_035047305.1 of Bradypodion pumilum. Lineage (NCBI taxonomy): Eukaryota > Metazoa > Chordata > Lepidosauria > Squamata > Chamaeleonidae > Bradypodion > Bradypodion pumilum. Next base: position 170,938,425 of record JAWDJD010000001.1, on the reverse strand, counting down.
AGTGTTCCAGAGTAGGGGGTGTCATAAAAGATCTCTGAGGAAGCTTTTTATAATTAGGATGATTTATGTGGGGGAAACTGGTGATCAAGATATCCTAGTTTCAAGTTATTTAAGGGTGTTAAAAGGGTGAGCCCAAAAACTGATTGGATGGTAGTGTATTTTCAAAACTGGCTTAGGTTTCTTTCACATACCTCTTTCCAGCTGGTAATCTCGTCAAATGTTGCACTCACTGCAAAATCTGAACCATTTTCAGAACCAGAAGTAGTACAAAGATACCCAACAATGCAGGCCACTCCTGTCTCTTTTGAAACATGGCTCTACCTTCCCTCTGCGGCCCAATAGCTGATCTCCCTAGGGATCCAGCTGGTTTTGCATAAAAGCATGAGAAAGGAGGTACAGTACTGTACCTCATTTCATATTGCCACAGAGAGTCAGTCAGAGAAGACTGTATAGTAATACCTCATACAAAGTCCACTTCATACAACATCGGATTCATACAACATCGCCTAATTCCTTGGGAAAAGTTGCCTCATACAAAGTTGTGCAACTTGTGCAAAGTTGTGCAACTTTGTATGAGGCGTTGGGGTTTTCCCAGGTTGCATTGTGCCTGGGCAGTATAAAAAGGCAGGACACATGCGTGCTTTGCTCTTGTGGGTTTTTGCATGAGGCGAAGAGTGGTTAGGAATGGTTTTGAGCACGATTTTGGATTTTTTTTTAATTTTCTCGTCAGAATTTTTAGAAGCATTCCTGGGATTTTTGCAGCATTCTTCTGGTTCTTGGACAATCAGGGTCATTTGACATGTTTTTGTAATGTTTTTAGCCTTTAGACAATGATTTCTAAAAGTTCTGTCAGTTTCCTGTAAGTTTCCTTGACTTTGCCCTGAAGTCTGTGCTATTACAGTACAATGTATCCCTATGGAAACAACGTTGTACAAGGCATCGCAGCAAGGATTTGGACGTTGTATGAGGCATCGCGGCTAGGATTTTGCATGCCTCATACAAAGTCCAAATCCATATAAAGTCCAAACTTGTGGAACCAAGTTTGGACGTCGTATGAGGTATCACTGTATTCTATTTCGCTGTTGCTAAGAATTCCCTCCAACCAAATCATTTCTTGACCCCTTTCTGTTTTCAACCTGCATTTATCCAGCAAAGCGTTTATCAGTGTGTAAGCAAAAAGTGCACCAGTCCAGCCTAAATGAAGTGTTAAAAATGACAGCTTCCAAACAAGCATTTGTCTTTAGGCTCTCACTTAGACAACAGCTTGTGGCTTAAATTCCCTTTCCTTGGCGCCACACAAGTGGTAGTTTTAATTTAATTTAATTCTAAAAATTTTATGGCACCCACTCAGGCGAACCTGACTCAGGGTGGCGTGCAGCAATTAAAAACATATAAAAACAAATTAAAAATCCCAAATCACCCACCCACCTACCCACTTTTCCAATCCCACCCCATTTAAAAAAGAATAAAAGGGAATAGGAGGAATACAGCAACACAGAAGGAGAGACACTAACTGGACATGAGCCAACAGGCTGGGGCCATATTCTCATTAAGGGCAGCAATTCTGTCTGTCGCGGGCCGGATGAATTGGTGTTAGGGGTGGATCTGCCCTGCGGGCCGTAGTTTGGGCACACCTGACCTAGGGTGCCAAGGTTAGCCATCCTTGTAATTAATAATAATCCCCATTAGGGCATCTTTTCCAAGACTAGGCACCGAGACCGCCAGTCTTGGCAGGGAAACTCTTTTTCCCCCCTCCTTCCTGGAACCATGGCAAAAATAAAAATAAATAAATCTGCCTGCAACGTTACCAGCCCCCCACCGCAGAAAAGGGGGGGCAAATAAACCCCCCTCCAAGGTTACCTCTGCTCCAGCTGGTCGAGGCACTCCAGCAAACGGCTGGAGCGGTCTGCCATGGAGGTGGAGCGGAAGAAGCGGCTGCTTCGGAAGGGCTGCCCGCTGGCTTGGGGTCCCTCGCCGGCGTTGCCCTTGCTGGTGCCCATCTTGGCCTGCGCCATGGCCGGGCTGCGGCACGGTGGTGGGAGGTCCCGTGTGCCCCCCCACCCCCCCACCCCTCGTAGCTGCCACTTGCCAGGAGGCGGGAAAGCGAGAGTCCTTGTTGCCCCCAGGCGGCGATCCGGGAGTGACACCCGAACCCCTTCCTTCCCTCAGGCATGCCCGCCCAGGACTCACTCTCCAAGGCTTGGACGTTGTTGCCCATTCTGGGACAGAGCCATTCCAAGACCAGGATCCACCAGATCCCAGAGAGAAACAGAAGAGATCAAGTAGTGGTGAAACTCGGGGAAATCAGAATATCGTGCAAATGTTCATTCAGTCCAGCAATGCAACTTAAAAAGGTGAAACAAATATATGAGATGAGACTCACTACAGATAGTCCAAGCCTGGCTTTGTTATCATGTTGACGCTTATGGCTTCCAGCGTATGAAAAACCCCAAACCTCATGTACCCCATAATCATCACATAATCTCATGTACGCTGTACGCCATAACGAATTAAGGCATGACATCTCTCGCTTTGCATGGAGTGAGTCTCATATATTTGTTTTACCTTGGAAGTGAAACGAATGGACATTTGCACGATATCCTAATTTTCCAAGTTTCACCTGTACATCCATATGCTGGACACCCATCCATCGCAAGGGTTTAAGTCGGGGGTGCCCAAACTTTTCAGGCCGCGGGCCGGCCACGTAGTTTAGCTGTAATGAGGGAAGTCTATATCTGACAGATTTTAAGGGATACAGCAGCCTTGTAGAACGCATACCAATCCTTGGCAGAAACTGCATTGCAGTAGTGGCTCAGCTGTCTTTGGGAAGAGAGGAGACAAGAACAAATGTCCCCTAATAATTTCAGGCAATCCAGAGTCATTTGTTGTTGTTTAGTCGCAGTCAATTCCGACCCTTTGTGACCCTATGGACCATTGTCCTCCATGCACCCCTGTTCTCCACCATCCTCCTCAACCTGCCCAGCTCTGTGCCCATTGCGTCTACAATACCATCTAGCCATCTCGTTTTTTGGCCACCCCCTTCTTCTTTTGCCCTCTACCTTTCCCAGCATCAAGGCTTCCTCAAGTGAATCCTCCCTTCTCATTTGATGTCCAAAGTACTTTAGCTTCATCTTTACTATTTGACGTTCCAATGAGCAGTCAGGGTTAATTTCTTCTAAGATTGACCTATTTGTTCTCCTCGCTGTCCAGGGGACTCTCAAAACTCTCCTCCAACACCACATCTCAAAGGCATCTAATCTTTCCTTATCTAATCAGCTTTCCTTATGGTCCAGCTCTCACAACCATACAACCATACATCCAGAGTCATACCTTCGTTTTAATCTTAGAATTCAAAAACAAATAAAGAAATAATGCATTACATTAGGAACAGTAGAATGAATTGTAATAGAAGTTGTTTAGGATCAAAGAACTGGAGAAAGCACTGCTAAGTATTTTGTAACCAAGTATTATGATGGGTAAGAACCTGAATTGCGACCTACCTTCCCTCTCATACTCTGACAGAAGCATTGTCAACAACTCATCTGCGTACTTGATGTACAATATGAGGATAACAATACTAACCTTCTTTATGGAGTTTTTGGGGAAAAATACAGCATCCTTTGATCCACAAAATAATGTTCATAGTGTGCTTTTCATCCTTATAGACATTTATTGCATTCAGAAGTACACACTGTGCTAGCTTTCGAAGACTCTTTCAGGTCGTTTCTAAGTCACATTCCTTCTAAGAAACATTGCTCACATGGTTAGTTTTTCCTCCCGAAAGCTGGGTTGGCAGAAGGGGGGCGAGAACCTCTTTCTTTCTTTCACCACCAGAAACTCAACAAATATTATTATTATTATTATTATTATTATTATTATTATTATTATTATTATTATTGTTGTTGTTGTTGTTGTTGTTGTTGTTGTTGTTGTTGTTAAATTTACATTTATATTGCCGCCCACTCGTGAACAACTCTGGGCAGCTTACAGATAACAGACCTCATTCACATAAAATTATAAATCTAAAACCATAAAAAAATAACTACCCAACTCTACTAAGATCATTGTTTTTGTTTTTACCTGCCATCAGGTCGTCTCAAGCTAAGAGGTAGTCATTTTAACTGATGGCAATCATTAATCATAATTCTTGTAACCTGCCTCTACCCCTAAAAAAAAAAAGAGAGAGAGAGAGAGGTCTCCCAGTAAGAAAAAGCTTCTGATCCCTGATTCATAAAGGCAGCCTGCTAAAAATAACTTTGCCTTCTGAAATTACATAAGCTGGCAGTGACAAATAGGGTCTTTTCAGGGTTGGGCCTTAACTTTCTTTGTCATTCCACCAAGTTCCTTTTCAATGTCTTCCTGTTAGGAAAGAACCTGAAAATGCTGCTTTTGTACTGTTAATGTGATTTAATATTTAAAAGGCTAGTGTGTGTGTGTGTCTATATATATGTATATATGTGTGTGTGTGTGTGTGTGTGGATGTATATGTAGGTATGTGTAACTTTCTCAAGCTCTTTTTCTTCTTCTTGTATTATTACGGAGCAAATCACAAACATTGATTGATTTTAACAAGTGATGAAACATTTGAAGAAGACAGAAGGCTTTCCTTTTCTGAATGTCGTGGCTTCAGAGTTCTATAAACCTAACCATAATTGGAAGGATTAGACAAATGTGTGTCAAGATGGAATTCATGCACTCTATATCATTGCTTAATCTCAATGTTTGAGATTTATTCAAAACTGATCTTTCTCTGAGGGACTGTGGTGGCTTAGTGATCTTGACTGGAAGTTTGGCAGGTTAGCAGTTCAAGACTGTCTTAGGGAGTCAATCCATCTTGTATTGGTCATCTTTTCCTGCTGTCTTCAACCTTTTATCATCACTGTCCTTTCTAGAGATTTTTTCCTTCTCATGTGATGAAAGTATGACAGCCTCAACGTCATCATTTTTGCCTCAAGATACAGTATGTTAGTTCAGACTGGATTTGCTCTAGGACCTGTTTGTCTTTCTAGCAGTCCAAGGTGCCTGCCATATTGTTATTGTGTGTTTTCTGCACCAGAGTTTTCTAAATATTTATTAAAAAGTAAATTATGGAACCAATATGTTGCACTGGATTAGCTCCCTCACTGCAAATCTTCACACAGCCATCTATTAAGGATACTCTAGTACAGTGATGGGCAGTCTTGGCCCTCCAGCTGTTCTTGAACTTCAATTCCCAGAAACCCTGACCAGGAGTGCTGACTTGGGCTTCTGGGAATTGAAGTTCAAGAAAAGCTGGGGGGCCAAGACTGCCCATCACTGCTCTAGTAGATGTGGAAATATATTGGGCAATAAGACCAGTGAAATCATATTATGCTTAACTTAACTTAATCTTAGTCAAATGCACAGACAGTGTCATAAACATCATTGTGATGCAAAGAGTTTCCATGTCCCATTTAACAATACAGTAAAACCTTGCATAAAGAGCGCCTCACTTAGAGACTAACTAAATTCTTAGAGCAGAATTTTCTCTGGTCGCCTCGCTTAACAACTAAAACCAACCAAAAACTCACTTAACAACTAAATCGGGGTTTGCAATCATCCCCCCCGCCCCCTGAAGTCACAATTGGTCACTTACAATGGTGTTTTGCTTAAAGAGCAAACTCACTTAAAGAGCAATTCCGTGGAACACATTATGGTCTTTAAGTGAGGTACCACTGTACAGGGAAAGGAATATGTCTTCCAAAAGGACACACACATCTAAAATGTCATTATTATTGGCAGTATTCCAATACTGCCTTTCACATCTAAAGTTTAGAGCAGGGATTTGCATTTCATGTGGCCCGCTGCCACTGGAAGTGGACACATTTCAAGTCATTAATGTGCCCACAGATGTCGTAAACGCGCTGTAAATGCACCTATGGCTGTCGGAAGAGGACACATTTTACAGCAGCATTTACAGTGGGGGAATTAATTTAAATTTAATAGTCATATTTATATATGCTGCCCACTCAGGCAGAACCCGACTCAGGGAACCACCAGTCCAGCCCCCTCAGCACTGCAAAAGGAACGTTCGAAAATGCACCACAGCCAATAAAAAAAAAAAGCCGCAGGAAACAAACCGCTAAAGTAAGCAAACACGCACAGGCAAAACTACAAGCCCCACGTCCTGTGCGCCATTAGCGCGAAAAATAAAAGTAAAAAAAAAACCACCCGCTGCTGCTGCCCTTCTTCCCCACGGGCCAGCCAGCATGGCCCGTGGGGAAAAAAAAGGAACCCCCCGCCGCCAGTGCCCTTCTTCCCCACGGGCCAGCCAGCATGGCCCGCAGGAATAAAAAAAGGAAACCCTCCTGCCACTGCCCTTCCCCACGGGCCAGCCAGCATGGTCCGCGGGGGGAAAAAAGGAACCCCCCGCCGCCACTGCCCTTCTTCCCCATGGTCCAACCAGCATGGCCCGTGGAGAAGAAAGCAAAAAAAGCCCCCCCCAAAAAAACAAAACAAAAACAAAAACAAAAAAAAACACCTTCCTTCCAACGGGCCAGCCAGCATGGCCCGTGGGAAAGAAAGCCACTGAAAAAATAAATTTAAAATTAAAAAAATAATTTAAATCAAATAAATTAAAATACAATTTGCATAAACCAAAATTAAATTTAAAATAAAAAAATAAAAATAAAAAAATTAAAATAAAATTTGCATAAACAAAAAATAAAAACCTTCAAAAACCAATTTAAAGAGCCCGGCACTAGGGAAGCCAGCGCACAAAAAATAAAAATAAAACACACACTGGGAGCGCAAGTCCGCCGCAGGCGGACGCAGTGCCTCAAATCCACAAAACCTTTCAACACCATTTAAAACAGCCCAGCACCATTTGTACAAGAAAAAAAAAAAACGAAACCCTTTACTATCCAAAACAATTTTAAAAAGCCCGGCACCGCCGGGCAAAATATGCTAGTCTATTGCAACCCAAAATGACAGTTATCAATGTTTGTAAATTATCAAATTGGTAGCCATGTTAAGTCTGTGCCAGTATATCAGACAGAAAGTAAAATAAAACAAAGAAAAAAATGTGAGACCTTAAAGACTGTTACATTTTTATTTTGTGGATCAAATCCCTCTTTTCAGACATAAGAGATTTCATGGCAGTAATTTATACATGGCCCCATGACCAGATGAGAGTACAGAAGTAAACAATGTTTGGTTAAGTTTCCTTTACCAGTTAAATAATAGTTAAGCCATTATTTACCACAGAAAATCCATGTGGCTATACAATGCCTTATATGCTTCTTTTAGAGAGGCCATCTGTGGTTTATAAAGGAATCAAAGTTCCCCTGTACATGCTCCATAAATCACTTTTGCAAATAGCCGTTTCTGTTACATAACTGTTACCAACATCAACATGTGTGTGTTTGTAGGGTGGGAGTACTCATAGTAGTTTGCTGCTGAAGCCCTCACAAGTATTGGGGTGTACCATTTGCCCTGCTGCCAATATTAACCATACCAAAGCTTCCCTCCTATACATTTTAAAAATCCAAACATTGGGAACAATTTTATTAGAATCAATTGTAAATGCACTAAATATGCACACTTTGGAGCTCTGGAGAACTCTTATGCACCCTTCTAACAACCAGATGATAATATCCCTCATTTGGACCTTAGAGATGCCTTCCCCTCCTGGGAGCTACCATATCTGAAAGTAAGGCTCTTAATAGGTGGAATAGCTACAATGACATTCAAACTTTCCATAACCTTGATTGAAACAGATAGTTTCTAGGAAGTAGCAGGACAGGCTACTTATTTGAGCCAATCTCGTGTTGATCGACACTGAGCTTCCAGGATAGAGCTGTTCTTCTCAGGTGAGCTTGAAGTCTGTCAGGTGAGGGTGTTTTGGGGAAGCCCTCTGGGAAGATGTCCATGTCAACCAACCAGACTGTCCGGCTTCTTCCGCCCACATGGAGTCAGAACACACAGTACCTTCAGATTCTTTTTGAAACCAAGAGCTATTTAGGTGTCCAAGGATGAATCACCACAGATGGTAGTTTTTTCTTTTCTTCGTGTTTATCTTTGATACCTCTGTTTCAGAAACCACTTTTCTCCTTTTTGGAAACTACTTCTTCCGTGTCTAGGCCAGACATGAAACTGCCAAAATGAAGGCACCTTTTGGTGAGTTCATTCTGCGTTCCTTTCACCTGACTCAGTGTGAGAAAGATTAGTCTGCAGCACAAGATTGCCGTTACCAGAGTACGCCCAATTGTGGTTTAAAACATCAATCTTTGGACATCAATCTTTGTTCTAGGATGTTTTGGTGAGTCAGAGTTGGATCTGGCTCTGACAATTTATCTTGTGGAGTTGATAGCCTGCAAGATTTAACAGCTTCCAAGAGCAGCTTTTAGATAGCTTTACAAATGGATGTTGTTGGTATCAATGCCTACCATTTGTAATCCCAAATTGAGGCAATTCAGCTCTACTGCTCATTGACTCAAACCATCAATTATTAATGAAATCATAATAAATGCTCATATTATTGTAGGAGTGAAAGAGCCCTGATGCCTACTGTCACGGCCACTGATCCAGGCTAAGCTAAAGTATGCCTGAGGGGCTCGACTTGCTGCTGTGACACCACTGGAAGTAGTGCACATCACCTTTGTGACACTCCAGCAGCACTAATAGCAAATTCCCTTTTCCTGCGGAATCCACCGCTTCCCCCTTTCCACCTGCCTTTCCCCTGCACCCTCCTGTCCCTCCACTCAACTGGACAAAGAGGTGCCTTTTTGATGCAAACTTCTCTAGTGCTAATCCAATGTTAAGATAATGGATCAATGCTAGGAGGGACAACCAATCAAAGACATGCCCACCCATCGTATTAAGCAACAAAATAACTGTCTACACATCAAAAATATTTTTTATTCTCCCATTTTAAATGCAGAGCAAATCCTGTGGTATTTGACCATGTACTCAAGTGTGAAGAGTGTCAATGTTTGGGAAGAAAAAAACCAGGAAGCTTTTTAATAACTTCTTTTGCATTTATGGATTTAGACATGTGCAGTTTTATGCCAACAAGAGCAATGTTAAACAGTTGTAATACACCATTACGTGGTTCCTCCAAAGCACGTTCTCCTGCAATGGAATCAGAGGTTTAGCATTAACCCCAACTGAGCACCACTCGTCTACACTTGCTGAATTTGCAAACGAAACTGAGTCATACTGTAGTTGTGGATGGATGGATGGAAAAAGGTAGGAGGAACTTTCCAAGCAGCTGTGAGCTGAAATGAAGAGGTAGTACAAGAATAGTTGACATTTTAATTAAACTCAAATTTACATATACAGTCTGAGAAATAACCACAATAAATTAACCACATAGAGAAGTACAAGCTCCTTTCTAAAGATGCCTAATTCAAAAAGAGAAATATAAGACTGAAAGCTAAATGGATAAGAGATAGTCCTCGTCAGTTGTCATTACATTTGTTCTTCAAAAACAAAATGTTACAAACCTATGTTTAAGAAGCAAAATATAGTTAACAGAAATAAAAACTTAACAGTTCCAAGATATAGTCAATGGAACTGCAGTAAAGCTCAGCAGATGTTTATCTGTACACTTCTGTATAAATTCTATTCTTCCCTTGAAGATGAGCTAATCAACAAAGACAACATAGTCCCAGAAAATGAGGATTTAATGCATGTATCTATTGCAATGTTGGTCCCAGAAACACATGTGCAACAGGATAGCAAGACTTTTAAGAAGTATAATTTTTTTTTAAAAAAGAAAAGTGTAAAAGAAGAAAAACAGTAGAAATTATTAAGTAGGCCTAGCTTTTAGGCCAGGAAGCACAGATTGAGAAAAGCTAAAGACATCCTGTAACTCAGTGCAGGTACCACATTCTTAAGCTTTTAAAATATGGTTGACCATACTGCACTTCTTGATGCTATTCATTGCTTCAGCAATGAAGCATGGTTGAAATCTAGTGAGCAATAAAGTACATGCAGGTTCCACAGCAATTTATGCATTTCGATCTCCCATACTGTGGTTGCTGGCAGAGTTTGTTACAGTGCTATTGAGACCCTGACATGTTAACCAGTATTTTTTTAATTATTGTTAAATGAAGAACAAATTTCAGTTACACTATTTGGGAAAAGACTGAACGTTTTAGTGCACTGATCTTCAGACATCTTCACATTTCCTCAAGGCTTCGCCTGACTGCCTCTTGAAACTCTGCATCTGCATAAAAACATCAGAGTGAGGGAAATACATCAATTGCAGAAGCCCTATTCAAGTATTTGCCTAAACATGTCACTAAATACATAGTGAACACATGATGAAATATGCAAATTCCACCCTCCAAATGTCACCACTGTTTGGCAGTAATAATAATTTCGTGTCAGACATTACTCTGGGATGAAAGGATTTTTGCTGGAGAAACTCTGTTCACAGGACGCCAGAATGAGGCTCCTGTCATGTCCCTGTGCAGTACTCGGGTATCAAAACTCGACCTTCCAATCTCCAGCTCAGCGTTTTAGCCATTAAGCCACCGGGGGAGCTGCATTCTGATCTTTGCAAGTTGATGTCTAGATCTTATGAGGATTCTAGAGTTTAGTTGAATGTGTTTACAGACTTCCTGTGGTTGAGAACCCTAACAAGGTACAGATACAAAATTAATTCATTCCTCGAGATTTTTCGCATCTTGAAAAAATTTGTATCTCAAAACGTGGTTTCCTATATGAATGTATTGGAAAGCAAAAAATCCATTCCAGAGCTCAGAAAAGCCAAAAAAAAAAAAAAAACCCCACCCATATTTTTCTGTTCAAAACTCTTCATAAAGTGCACTTTGGAATTTTTCGCTGTGTTTTGGCCACTTTATAAAGAGATCTGAGCAGATAAGATGGTTATTTGGCTTTTTTCTGAGCTTTGAAACTTATTATTTTGGTTTTCAATGCATATTTGGCACATTTCTGACAGTGCCATCTAGTGGCCACCTCTGGTAATTGCAGGAAAAGTTCTGGCTGATCAGCTCTTGTGGGGACAGGGGAATTTTCAGCACTTCCTGGTTGCAGGAAAAGCTTCTGGTGATGCCAAAACATGATAAATTCCCAAAATGGAGCAGAAATGCTCCAAACACCCTCCTGCAGCCGTGGGAAGCATTGGAAGACCAAAAACTTTCTCATATCTAAAAAAAAGTCTCTCAAAACAATTTTTTTTTTGAGATTTCCTTTCATATTGCCAGTTTTTTGTAGGTCGGGCTGTTCATAACTCAAAGTATTACTGTACAAATATCTTGCTAACAAAAAGATAGTGAGCAGCAGAGCTTATGAACATGTCAAGATCTCCACCATAGATATAGCCCTATTAATGTATCTAGTAAAGTGGCTGCCTAGAGGTAGGTAATTGTTATTTTTAATCAGAGTAAACTGATTAGCCAACGGGATTTGCATAAGTCCTGCGTTATCATTCAGCAGGTTTACTCTAGCTGAGACAAGCAGGTGGATTTAAACCTTTGGATATTCACTCAAATAATCAGTGCCTTTGTTGAAGGTATCTTGTTTGACTGTCAGGTAATATGATTGCTATTTGTAATAGAGGTGCAGGAAGAGTCCTGCGTATATGTCTGCAGAATTTACAAACCGTGACCCTATTTTTTTGAAGCCACTATGACCCAAAGATAAAAGTATCCCGAGATAAAATCCTATACCTGTTTGTTTATTCAATCTGTATCGTGCCCATTTAAAAAAAGAGAAATAATAACTGGATTACAGTATTTGAAGCAGCTAACAGAAACATTCAGGTGAAAGCAAACACACACACACAAACAACCAAATTGCACTGATGCAATGAACCTATCTCCTTGAACAGAGACTCTGACAGTATCACATTCTTTGTCCCTCTAGCTGTCCATTGTCAGGCAACATCTTTGTAGGACTCCAAACCCTACTGGGCATGCCAGTGGTTGGATAAAAGACTTTCTGCAACCAAAGCATGTCATCTGCCTTTGAATTACACTGCTCTTCTCAAGCAATTCCTTTTTTGTGTGTTGGTTAAAACCTGATCACTTTCCTATAGCAGCACCTGAGAGTACGGAGAAGGGCTATAGCAGAGAGGGTAAACCTTGGCATTCCAGCTGTTCTTGAACTTCAATTACCAGAAGCCCAAGTCAGCATTCCTGCTGTTCAGGAGTCCAAGGTTTGCCATCACTGGCTGTAGCAATAGCAATTACAGTGGAACTCCGGATAACGTCAAAACTTGGTTCCACAAGTTGTGTCTTTGTCCGATTTTTGTCGTTGTCTGGGGTTCCACTGTACTTATATACCGCCCCATAGTGCTTAGTGCACTCTCTGGGCAGTTCACAAACTAATTAGGATTTTGCCCGACCTCAGAAGGATGGAAGGCGGAGTCAACTTTGATTTCCTTTGGATCAAACTAACTGTATCAAGCAGTAATTCTAAAAAGAACTGATAGTCATGGAAGTTGAGGGGTGGGAATCACATGTGCAAAGCCCACACAGTGCAGCTGTTTTATTGCCTTACATAATCCAGGAACGTAACCCTGGTCAATTACGCTTGAAAGGCACCAACTGCCCAATCTCACCAAACGTTCAATTATGCCTGGAGGTCTATGGCCAAGCACCTCTAGTGGTACAGACCAGTCCTCTCTAATTATAAGGGAAGGAAATCAAAATTTATGGGTTTAAAGTTGCTGCCTTGAGAACAGCAACTGCCTGCTTTGTAAGTCCTTGCTTTTCTAAGTATAATCCATTTTTCTTTGCTGCTGTGCAATTACTGCTGAGGACTATACCAAGATAGTGAAAAAGTAATACAGACTGTTCACTTTTTGGTATCAAACCTTGCTACAGCCTTTTGTCTTTTAACGTGGATTTCTCACAGAGATGAAGGCCTACCCGTTTCGTCCTTTGTCTCTGGCAAGAACTGTTGCACTACCATCCGTGTATCTTCTGTTTCACTTTCTGTAAGCAGATAATAATAACAATGTTTGAACCCAGCAATACTCCAGCTCTCACAATCAGCCTTCCTCTTCAGAGTTTTGATGGCAAGTTAATTAGTGTCTTCCATGTCCTCTGTACAAAAGCCAATAACCCACAAGGAGACAACAACACACTATCATGTTATGGGCAGTGGTGGGCACCAGTAGGTTCGCACCAGTTCGCCAGAACTGGTATCAGAAATTCTGGCTGGCTCCATCCATCCAAGTTTTGAAATAAAGTACAGTACTCCTAATTCAGGTGCAATGCAGTGCTTCCCCCCTGGCCATGTCCACCATACCACACACACAGTGTGGTAGTAAATTTTTTTGGAGCCCACCACTGGTTAAGGACTAAGTATTTCCATGAACCTAAACTCAAAACCAGTTGAAATAAATATCTTGTTCTTTCCAATGAATCAGAACTGAACCCAAACCTAATACAGTGGACTCATACAACAATCACCCCGTATAGCAATGAAATCATTAGTGGTGGGGGTTTTTTGGGGTGGGGGGTGGGGGGTGGGATGGTGTCCTGCATAACAATTTTCCCTATGGAAGAAATCGTACAATAATTTTTCAATGGGAAAAACCACTTAGCAAAAAAACAAAAACAAAAGTTGTATGATGCATCCCATAGGGAAAATTGCTATATGATGCATGTATCATATAGCAATTGTTTCATATAACAACGAGCCCCATGGAACGGATTAAAATCGTTGTATTGAGGTACCACTGTATTGCCTGGGTTCCTTCAAGGTATTTTCTTCATAGAGTGACGAGGAGCCATTTTGTAGCAGCTCTCATTCCACAATACCCAAGAAATAAGTGCTAGAGAGCCAAAATGCAGCTCCTAAGAGTTGCCAAGTGCAAGATGTCTGACAGCATGTTCTCCTTGTTATCCATGGAACCACCATCCATTTCTCAACCCGCATGCCCTGACCTCATGGAGAGTGCCAAATGGGAGTGTTGGTGCCCCTCCCCACCCCACCTGGCCTCTCAATGGGGAGTATGCAGGGAACTTGGCTGCAAAGTTGCTTTCAAAAGATAACTACTATTAACAGGCCCGCTGAGATCTTAGATCTAAAAACCATGGCTTCCTTTAATTGAGCCAACCAGTATCATGTTAGGCCTTTTCCTCTTCTCCTATTGCCTTTCACGTTTCCAAGAGAAACACCCGGTGTTTAATGGGTGACCATAGTACACAGGTCTTTTTCTTTCCTTGTTAGTGAACATATATGGCAGAGCCCTTAAAGTGAAAACTACGGCTGAGCAAACTCTGACTTGTGAGATCTCCTGTTTTTTACTATAGCCATGTTCACCAATGGGAACAAAATAGTCATTCTGGGAAGTACATAAGGAACTAAGGAAGACATTCCAACAAGTAGATGCTTAGTTCAGGCAATTATTTTCAATAACAAAACTAGAGTTCAAAGGCAAATCCTTTTGGACACCAATCTACTCCTGTTCCTCTACCCCAACCCCAAGAAATCTTTTTAATGTTGGTAGCCTAAATTAAGATGAAAGAAAAGATGTTCCATCTTCACTGGTCTTAAACCACTGGCAGCTGTGATTCCTTCCTTAACTACCAGTCACCCAGAGATCTTCTTTTAGATCTTGTTTACATTCTGCTGACTTCTATGTCAAGAATGGCCTCTATTTATTTGAAGTAAAATTATTTGTTAAGCAAATATTTTAATGCTTTATCATGCAATACATGGCTGGTATAAAAAGATACCTTTGGCTGTATCTGAAATGCTGTTTAGTAAGGCGCACATCATATCAGCATCAATCTTATGAGGATCTAGAATGCGGGTTGCCCTTTGAGTCATCTTAAGTTGGCTTTCCAGCTCTAAAAAGCTTTTGTCTCCAGAAAGAATAGTGAAGGGAATATGCTTTGGCAGATGTTCATCCAGACGACCCACCTATGAAACAAAAAGTTGCAACATGATATTGGAAACAGAACTGATATGGAGACATTTGGCACCACCATTTCTCAGTAGAAACACTTCAAGGATCTTAAGGGTGAAGATGATCTTTACATTTACAATGTGCTTCTTTAGAATATGCTTTCTTCAAAACAGGATCTAGTGCAGAGATGGGCAGTCTTGGCCCTCCAGCTGTTCTTGGACTTCAATTCCCAGAAGCCCAAGCCAACACACCAGCTGGTCAGGGTTTCTGGGAATTGAAGTTCAAGAACAGCTGGAGGGCCAAGACTGCCCATCACTGATCTAGTGTGAAGGAGCAACATGTTGAGACTATTCCCCTCCCCTAAAAACTCAACTCCATAATTCCATTTATCTTTTTTTCCAGTCCTCCTCCATCCCATACATGGTACTCTACACAACTGTTACCAGTTACATCATTTTCTAGGAAAAATTAATGGTTTCCCCTAAGGATTAGTTGCATTCTACAAGCTTGAACAAATGACACCTCTCCTCAAAACCAGGGGAGACATATGTTTTCAACTTTCTCACTCTGACGTACACAGAGAGATAATAGGAAGCATGAACCACAGGATAATTCCAAGAATAATGATCTTTTGCTTTACTCTTCTGTGCATCTCATGACCAGTTCACTACTACTTGGAAATATTAATTTGATTAGCTAATGCTGTGATGGCGAACCTTGGCACTCCAGATGTTCTTGGACTTCAATTAGCAGAAAGCCAAGCACCCTGTGAATCCACACGAATGGGTTTACTGCGATTCATCCAGCCTGCACTGCCCTCATCGCTCCCAGAAGCGGAAGTAAAACACACCCGTTCTACTTGTGATTTATTTTCAGCATATACAACCACTGGAAATGAAACAAAGCCAGTCTTCCTCTTTAATTTCCCACATCATGAAGTGGCTTAATAAGACAGATACCTCAGGATATCGGCAAATTAATCAGTTCCTCTATTCCATTAAGGGGCAGAGGAAGTTAATTTTTTTTATAGGGCAGCACGTTAAAAACTTTTTAAAAAATCTTCCCAGAAGTGAGAGGAGACAGAAGGGGGCAATGACAGTCCCCCCCCCTTTTTCTTTCTTTCATAACTTGTCTTTAAGATAGTATCAAGAACCTGCTCGCAGGCAAATCTGCTGCCATTTTATAATCTCATTTATAAAAAGGTCTGAAAACAGTTTATGCTGGAATTTCTCAGTCTCATGGGTGGCCACATTCAATCCCTGTCAAAATCAAGGCACAACCCAAGAAATAATAAAGAAACTAAGAAAAACAATGGTTTGAAACCTATTGTTTTTTCATATTGATTTCCAGAACATCACTTATAGCCAAATTTAAACACTAGTGTCTTATATTACCCTCAATTCATTTTATCAACACTAAAGCCCCCAAACTTACATGAACACAGATTGCAAAATCAGCTGCCTCTCTCCTTGTACCACAACGTGGATGGAGAAAGAAGCACCCAATCTTGTTGAGATAGTTAAAAATATTGCAGTTCACAGGTGGCTTCCAGTTGTTGTGTCCACCTAAGCAATTAAACAAGACAGCTATCATTAGAGACATTGTATGATCATTGTCAGTGTCCATTCCTTCATTAAGATATAAAATAATTTAAAATATGAATTTCATTGTTAAATAATTGCATTTACTGTATTTGTAAAGGTAAAGGTTTCCCTTGCTCGAAAGCCAGTCGTATCCGACTCTAGGGTTCAGTGCTCATCTCTGTTTCAAAGCCGAAGAGTCAGCACTATCTGCTGCTGCAGGTGTTTCCGTGGTCATGTGGCAGGAATGACTAGACACTGGAGTGCACGGAACGCTGTTGCCTTCCCACCGGTGTTCCCTATTTAAAGGTAAAGGTTTCCCTTGCTCGAAAGCCAGTCGTATCCGTCTCTAGGGTGCAGTACTCATCTCTTTTTCAAAGCCAAAGAGCCAGTGCTGTCTGCTTCTGCAGATGTTTCCGTGGTCATGTGGCAGGCATGACTAGACACCGGAGTGCACGGAACGTTGTTACCTTCCCACCGAAGTGGTCCCTATTTATCTACTTGCAATTTCTTGCTTTCGAACTGCTAGGATGGCAGGAGCTAGGACAAAGATGGGAGCTCATTCCGTCCTGCAGTACTTGGAATCAAACTGCTGACCTTCCGCCTCCCAGTCAGCATCTTAGCCATTTAAAACAGGCATTCACAACCTACAGCCCGTGAGCCAGACCCGACCCTCGATGCCAATTCATCTAGTCCCTGATGCCCTCGTTGCTCCCAGAAGCAGAAGTAAAATGCATTTCATGCATGAATGGAACATTCTGCACATGTGCAGCACGCGTTTTACTTCCGCTTCCGGGTGGGAGGAACCCCGTGACTGGCTCGATCAGCTGCCCAGGAGGTGTGGTCAGGCCAACGGCCTGACAACATTGAGAATCACTGTTGTAAAATAATTAACCACCATACAAATTCACGATGATTACAAAACATTGTATAAAATCATAGGACTTTAAGTCTGATGCATACATGAACACCCAACAACCAAATAGACATAATGCATTCTCACATACTGTAATAGTAGTCTCAATAATATTTTTTAAAATTGTGTTATTATTCCATAGCTATTTTAGGATTAGTTTGATCTCACAATTTATACGCTTTTATATTAATCTTCCAACACTGACATGGTTTACATACCTACCTAAAAATTAAAATGTAGATTCTAAGAAGCTCATGAGAATCACCTCATCCTGCCTTAAGGGGATCTATGCCATTAAATGGGCTCAATGGATATTGCTGCACAACTATATGCTCTGACTCAAGTTTCTGAAGTAGAGCACTAAAGGGGGGCATGACCTAGAATGCCTGACTTTTCTTATTCTCAGTCTCCATAAAGCTGAATGGTTTTATTACAAGACTTTTATTGTTCTGCAAAAGGTAAAGGGCGGCCTTGCTTGAATGCCGGTTGTGTCCGACTTTAAGGTGTGGTGCCAAAGAGCCAACGTTGTCTGCAAACATTTCCATGGCCATGTGGCAAGCATGACTAGACACCGGAGTGCACGGAACACTGTTACCTTTCCTGCTGAAGCGGTACCTATTTCTATACTTGCAATTTCTTGCTTTCAAACTGCTATGTTGGCAGGAGCTGAGGCAGATGATGGGAGCTCACTCCATTGCACAGCACTCAGGTCTCAAACTGCTGACCTTCCACTCATCAAGTTCAGTCTTAACCACTAAGCCACCGCCTGAACTATTGTTTTTCTTTACCTTGAAAGCCCCAGATAAACGTTCCTTGGTTAAGGGTCGCAGGCAACTGATGGAAAAAGTTCCCCCAGTTATCTAAATCCATCATTATAATATGAGTCATGGTGCACAAATAATCAAGGTCAGGTAGATCTCCATCATCTAGATTTGGGGAGAGGGCTGAAAAAAGAAAGCATAATAAAACATATGTGTATTTCATCTGATGTAGAAATCAGTATTCCAGACAGCTTTCAAAATATGAAATTGCATTTTGAATCATATAATTTCAATCAATGAAATTGAAATCATAAGCACAAAAGTATACTCTTTTATTAGAATACCTACAAAACGTAGCCTCTAATGAATCTTTTTATTATACATTTCCACTTATTTTTAAGTGACACTTTTTAAAATTATGCTGATTGTGGATGATTATTTGCCGAGGAGGAGGATGTCACTGTTAACAGTCAGGCAGGATCGCAGACAAAAATATACTTATTTGCAAACTCATGCCAAGATGAAACCAGTTTGTTATGACAGTGTAAATACACAATTTTTAGCACCTAGAAGGTTGTTGTTCTTAGTTTCTTACTAATTTCCCCTCCTTTACCTCCACATTCCCAAAATTATAGGGCTAAAATTTGACCCCATCAAACAAACGAATACTATCAGGCTGCAGAAATCAGTTATCACAAAACAGGACACCTATGCATAAGGAGAAAAAATGGCTCTCTTATGAATATGGATGGCCCATGAACTGTGATAAAAGACAATAAAACATTCAGGACAACCTTCAGACATAGCTAAGTAAAGAACCATCCACATCTTGGAAGGGTTTTTAATAGCCTGAATTTCAGTCTCCTTTTTAAAATGATTAATTAATTCTGTTCACAGGCATGTATTGTTTGGAGAACACATGTAGCCAACTTTACAAATAGCACCATGTGCAAAAAATCCAGTTGTGCCTGTTTACAACACATTTATTTTTGAATATTTTTTAACATCACTGTGTATATAACAGTGATGGCGAACCTTTTAGAGATCGAGTGCCCAAACTGCAAACCAAAAGCCACTTATTTATCACAAAGAGCCAACACGGCAACAGGGGAGGGAGGAAATGCTCCCATTGAGCTGCTGGGCAGAGTGATCTCTGTGCTGGGAGGGAGGGAGGAATTGCTCCCATTGGGCTGCTGGGTAGAGGGGTGGGTTGAACTCTGTGCTGGGGGAGGAAGAGCTCCCATTGGACTGCTGGGCAAAGGGGCGGGGCAAACTCTGTGCTGGGGTGACTGCATGGGTGCCCGCGGAGAGGGCTCCGAGTGCCATCTCTGGCACGCGTGCCATAGGTTCACCACCACTGGTATATAAGAACACGGTCTGCATTACTTAGGTAGGTTATGAAACATATTTCAGCATAATGGACTTGCTCTATCAGCAGCCATAGTGTACTCAAAAAGAGCCTCCTCAAAGATTGTGGTATTTTTGAACCACAATCGTGTGTATTCTGACAACAGCAACCCCGTGTTGCTGGCAAATCTTTCTCACACTTGGTCAGGCGAAAGGAACTGCAGAATGAACTCACCAAAAGGTGCCTCCATTTTGGCAGTTTCACGTCTAGCCTAGACATGGAAGAAGAAGCAGCAGCCATAAGAATAGCATGATTTCTATTTACCTTAGCCAAGGTTCAGAATGTGGCTTACCTCGTTCTTTTTTTATATCTTTTGGTTTCACCATTTTTGGTGAAGGAGTTGAAGCTGTATTGACTGAAAGCTCCAGTTTATCTGGTTTGCCATCTGTGCACGAACCATTGGCAGAGAACTGGAAGACGTCGCTTTCTGTCTGCGATACGAAAGCTAGTTGGGGCTTTTGTAAGAAACAATGTTTGCCATGGAAATGTTGATGGGCAACTGCAATATCACTGAAGCTTTTGTTACACGATCCACATCTCACAACATACAACTCTTGGCCCTGTTTTTTGTATGTGTGGCTGTTGAGATGAGCCATCATGTCAGAATAGCTTTGCGCTGTTGAAGGACACAAAGTACAGCGAAACCACACACTGCCTTTTCCCAGCAGGGCTGCTTGGCACCTTTGGTAATCTGCATTCCTGTTCTCTTTGCAGATGTATTTTTCCCGGCAGCCACAATTTAGAAGGTTGCTTTCTTCCACAGTTTCAAAATTTTTAATCGATTCCCCTGCTCTTCCAGACATACAGAAGTAATCCATACTATGTAAGCTCTTGAAGTGAAGTAAAAACTCTTCCTCAATATCAAAGAAGAGGTTGCCACACATTCCACAGAAGTATTTCATTTGAACTACATTGTCATGCCTATCCTTACAGTGCCGATGTAGGGTTTCGGTCTTCCGAAATGTCAGTTTGCACAGCCCACAGCTGTACCTATGAAAGTGATGGCTCTCTAATGACATGCAATGCTGTTTCACGCTGTCTTCTGAGTCAAATATTTCCTCACACATGCGGCACTGCCACTGGGAAGACGTCTTCTCAGCCAGATCCATCGGACTGGCAGGTGGAGACAGTTCCATAGGGCTTGGAGAGCGTTCCTTTTGTTCAAGCGAACTGCCACAGGGTGCATTCGAAAGCGAGGCGAGTTCACTTCCAGAAAAGTCCTTCTCCCAATAGTAACTGTGCCCTCTGTGGAGCTCAGTCACGTGGGCCATAACGTCTTCCTCTTTCTGAAGGACTATACTGCAAGACTGACACCAAAAGTGGAAATTGGATAAGTGTGCTCCTCCGTGGAACCGGCTCATGTGTAAACGGATGATGCTTGCATTTTCTGCAGACTTTCCACATACAGCACACCTGTGGCAGATTGTGTTTTCCAAAAAGATATGTTTCTCCACCAACTCTTCAGAAGGAAATGCTAAATGGCACTGGCACACCCAAGTTTTGACAGTATGATTGAGACTCACCTCCTGGCTCTTGCCTTCTAAATCCTTTTTTCGTTTTGAAGTGGTTTCTCCCTGATCACCAACTGATACATTCAAATCCAGCGGTCTTTTCAGAGGGGAAGACTTTAGAATGGTTCCATGCTTCTGAAGATGGGGGGCACTTTTATTCCTCTCATTAACATGACAAACGGTTAAAATGGATTCTTCCATGGTAGTGAAAATCTTAATCTTGGGTAGGGTTTCGCAAATGTGCTGGCTGAGAGGGTCACCACTTAGAAGCAGATTGCCACAGCTTTGACAGAAACCTTTGGCTTTGAAAATCTCAGCAATCTGAGAGATGCTCTTCCTTGACACAGCCACGGGACCAGCATTACGACAACGAGTTCTAGAAATTGAAAGGATACAGTATCTGCTTCACAGCTGTGCATGTAAGAAAACAGAACATCTACAAAGCTGACTGCCATTTCAACATTATCTTTTTAAATTGATATTACCTCCTTTTACTGCTGCTGATTATTATCTCCTTTTACTGCTGCTTTTCAAGCCCCTTGGCTGGGGCTTGAAAAGGCTGCTACGGCGGTAGGCGGCAGGACTTCACTGACACCGCCCCGGATTTTGCCTGCATCTGAAGCGGAAAGGCCACTGCAGCAACGGGCACCAGGACCCCTCCACTGCCAGCACCCCGCCCTTAGCCGGGGCTTGAAAAGGCTGCTACGGCAGCGGGCAACAGGACTTTGCTGCTACCGCCCCCAAACTTTGCCTGTGGCCAGGGCGGAGAGGCTGCTACAGCAATGGGCACAAGGACCCCTCCACTGCTGACGCCCCGCTCTTGGCTGGGGCTTTAAAAGGCCGCTAAGGGGGCAGGACTTTACACCCCCGCAGCAACAGGCACCAGAACGCCTCAACCGCCGGCGCCTCTGGGCCCCACCCTTGATCGGGGCTTGAAAAGGCCACTATGGCGGCAGGCGGCAGGACTTCACCACTGCCGCCCTTGGACTTTGCCTGCGGCTGGGGCGGAGAGGCCACTGCAGTATTGTATATTGTTCTTGTAGGTTGGATATTGTATAATTGTTGTGTATATTGTATTATTGTGTATATTGTATAATTATTGTGTGAGCCGCCCTGAGTCGGGTTTCCTGATTAGGCGGCATACAAGTGAGAAAATTAAATTAAAATTAAATTAAGTTAAATTAAATTTGAATACTGTTATGGTTTTAAGATTTTTTTTATGCCATCTGGCTTTGTTTCTTGTGTTTGTTCCTGTGTTTTTATTAGTTATTACGGGATGTATTTACACATTGCAAGCCACCCTGAGGGATGCTTGCACCAAAAAGGCAGGGCACAAATATAAACAAACAAACCCTTGATAATTACTGTTGAAAACATGCTGCTTGCCACCATGGTTTCTCAGAGCCCCATATCTCCCTCATCTGTAGCAGAAATAACTCAGATATCTGCCAGAGCCTTTTTTTAAAAAATGGATACCCATGGAAATTCTCTGTAACAACAGAAGAGTATATATGAACACAGCAAGCATAGTGCATTGCCCTTTTCTCCACAGGAACAGCATAGCACAATGGCTGGTACATATGTGACATTTGAGTGCCAAATAACCCATTATCTCCACGTTTAAAATAGAAGGAGTAAAATCAAAGATCATGCAGCAGAATGCCTAAAAGATACTCCAAGGAGGAAAAATCAAAGTGTAGTCTCCCCTACAAGCTGTAATCAGTCACAAACCTGAAGTGTGCTGTCAGTTCCATGTGAGAACGCAAGACCAGGTGGCAAGATGTGCACTTCACTTGGAATGGAACTTCCTTGCACAGGGAGATGAGAAGATTCTTTGCGTAGGTTGGGAAAGGCAAAGGAAGTGGGTTGGCTGGTTTATCTGAAACGGAAAGCATAGAACACTGTATTGCTGTGGTTGAAAAGCATGGAAGTTAATCCTGCCCTAACTGCATTTAGGTGAAGATTGCACATTCGCCAGTTGTCATGTATCCCATTCTAAATATAGATGCCAGTATTTTATCAGAAAACGGCTGGTACTTATTAAGCTGGCAAATCAGGTTTATGGCCCGTTGTTACTTAGTCTACATTGTATGTTGCAAGCAGCTTTCAGCTTGCAACCAGATAACTTTTAAAATAAAATATTCTGTCAACAATTAAATGAGTTACTGCCACAAACTGTCTGGACAAACAATCTAAAACAGTGTGCCTACTTAACAAAGCCATGTATGCCACACAAAAGTCTGGGCAGAGCTAACAAGCATTCATGGCTGACAGACTGTAACCATGGAACACCCTCTTCTTGAGACACGTCACAGTCAAGTCCACAGTTCCCAATGGCCCAGAGACGTAGAAAAAAATAGAACAAGAAAATCCCAACTAGGTGTTAAAAATAAGCATGCTTTGCTATAAACCAAATTACACATTATACTGAGCATAACAGAAATATTCTTCATATAGAAGAGTGCTGTACATACGTTATTGTTCTGACATGTATCAGCAGAAAAACAACATAAGCCAAACAAAGCAAAACATTTATTGGCAATAATCTCTATGTCTTTACTTTCTTGCTTCGGTAGATGACGAAAAAAATATGAAACCATTAACATAGACCATTAGCCATAGAGCTGCTACAATTAAATCTAAGTTTCTTGTGTAAAGAATTATGACACTGAAGGTATCCTTTGACCAGCTTGGCCTTTTTATTGGACATATAAGGAGGAAAAATTTCTGCTTACAAAGTATCAGATGAATCTACATGACTGTCATGTGAGACAAATGAATGGATTTTGGTAAGAAGATCCATATTTGAAAAAGAGCATAAAGCCAACAGACAAAATTGACCATTCATTTCATGGGCACATTCAAAGTAGGAAGACATTCTTAAGAAAAAAAATTTCATCACTTGTGAAGAAGATAAGAGCATTAAGCTTTCATGCTAAGAAACACAAATCATACAATAACTATTCATATCAGACAAAAAAAAGATATGTATCAAAATAGGAAACATACCATCCATTTTAAAGGCCTGAGATAAATGCTTCTTTTCAGACATATGCTGTAGACATTCATCTCTTATGCTGAAGAAGAGAAAACAGCATGGGCATGCAAAGCACTGAATACGCTGAGGAGGGTAGTTTCTTTCATGGCCATCATTTTCATTTGCCTAAAGACCATGGTAGGGAACAAGAAACCAAAACAGGAATTCAGCTGCCTAAAAATAAAGGAAGCGTGTGTGTTGGCTTTTGGAGGGAATGAGGGGCAAGGTGGGATTATATAAGAGATTTCTTTGAATGACCTGTTACAAGTGAAAAGACTGCTCTTACTACTAGAAATGTAGGTAGACATAATATTAACTTAACATTTGTTCCACTTATTCTTAAGGCTGCAAAGTAGAGGTTACATGTATAGTAATACTCCGGATAACGAAAAAACCTGGTACCACAAGTCGTGTCATTATCCGGTTTTTAGCGTTATCCGGTGCATGCATTGGATAATGCAACAACAAAAAAGCCGGCTGGCTCTGGTAGGGTCAGGGGACCCGATTTGCGCTGTTTCCGACGCCCCCTGAGTCCCCTGGGTGCTGCTGCAAGGCAAAACGCAGACATTGCTGGGGAGGTGGAGAGCTGGAAAAATGCACCCGAAGATGGTGATTTTTTTTGGCCCCAAATAGCATGAAAAGGTAGATCAAACACAATGCACCGGATAATGACAAAATGAAGCTATCCGGTGCAAATCTTTTCTAAAAAATTGCTGTCGTTATCCGGATTTGTCCTTATCCGGTGCTGTCATTATCCGGAGTACCACTGAACCAATGCACACCCATTTTTTTGCAGCTGAGTAGTATCAAAGCAAAACCCAAAATATCAAAGTACAGACTCAGCTGACAGCATTAGCCATATTTCTTTTTTCCCCAGACAATACCCTTTTCCAACAAAGAGTGGCTCCATTGTCATGCAAAGACCATACCAGATCTTTGCTGCATTCCAATCAAATTGTCCAAATCAAGAAAGTGTGTGCAAAGGGACATGCGTTGACTTGTTGTTACTCGCATGGAAGGAGGGAAGCTAAAGATCACTCAGGCAAAAATCCTAAAATGAGATAAGAATACCCAGTAGAATCCAAATAAGCGTGTCTATAAAAATGATTCATATAAGGCAGGGGTTCCCAACCTAAGGCCCATGGGCTGGATCTGGCCCATGACACCATTTCATGTGGGCCCCCACCCCTTCAAGGGCATTTGAGAAACAAAATGGCCACCCCCATCGTGCAGTGAAAAATGGCTGTCGGCCCTCAAAGCTGATTGAGAGAGCGTGACCCGGCCCCTGGCTTGAAAAGGTTGGGAACTCCTGATATAAGGAGACATATTTTGCTGTTTTGTCAAAATACACTTATCCTTAAATTCTTGCCTTAGAGAAAAGATGATCAGCGTATTGCTTAGAAGTGAGAAATCTTCTTGTACAGACTATGCAGGCAAAGGTATTGGCCGGAGGTCCATGTAGTGTAATTGTTGGATCGCATGGAGAATGATCAAACCTAAGGAAATATTGCATTGGGGTCAAATTCAGTTTGTCCAGCAACAACAAGGAGTCTTGTGGCACCTTAAAAGTGAACATGTTTTTACTGGCATGAGTTTTCATCAACTGCAGCATGCTTTATCAGGCGCTTTATGAAAAGTCCTCACCAGTTTGCAGCAGAAACTGCCTGTCACAACTAAGTTTCATCACACATCCTGCCGCTTGAATCAATATACCAGCTAAGTTGTCTTAAAAAGACAATAGGTAAATCCTGAATGTGTTTGTACAGTTGAAAAGCTGCTGGCAGCCATCTGTGTGAGATCCCTACAGATTAGTGCATTACACATTTGAGACTTCTTATAGGACGCCATGGCCCACATTCAGGCAGTCAAGTGACTACTTATCTGGGATCATAAAGAGCAGTTACCTTTTAAGATGCCCTAAGAGAAGATGCCCGTTGTCAAACTTTCTGTTGCACTGCATTATAGGACATAAAATAGATTTACTACTACAAGGCGCCTGGCCTGTTTTTTGAGGTAATGCTCTTCTTCCTGAGTTTACAGTGCCTGGCTTCAGACCTACAATGTGAAAACAGAAAGATTTAGTATTTTATGTGATTATGTTTGAAGACAATATGGAGTCAGATCATAACAGAACAACAAATGGCTAGAGCAGGGGTGACAAAACTTTTTGGGCTAGTCACATGGTTCAGGGAGCCAAAGGGGCTGGATCCGGCCCCGATACCAATTCAACCGGCCCACGAAGCCCTCGTCGCTCCTGGAAGCAGAAGTAAAACGCGCTTGTATGGGCACATTTTACTTCTGCTTCCAGCAGCGATGAGTGCTTCGTGGGCCAGATGAATTGGCATCAGGGGCCAGATCTGGTCCCCGGGCCATAGTTTGGGCACCCCTGGATTAGAGTGTGGGGCTACAATATCTTGTAACTTGCTATAAAAATGAAGTTTTGGAAAATATACTATACCAGGGGTTGAGAACCAGAGGCATCAAGGTCACATATGGCCTTCTAGGTCCTAAAGTGCAGCCATGGTTTTGATTTTTAAAAAATTATTAAGTTCATTATAGTTAAGACTTTTACAAAATAATGTACATTTTTAGTATATTTCATTAAAATTTCTTGAATGCAGACTTATTTGATTATAGATAATCTAATGTAGCCTTCCAACAGGAAAAGATTCCCTAGCCGTTTCTGTCAGATTCACTGGCTGTTCTTTTCCAACTAATTAACTGGAAAGAGCCATATTTAGTCAACTCATTTACCAATAAGTACTACTGGAAGTATCACAAAAAGGACATCCGTTAACTCCTCACCCCCATTCTTGGCTCAAGAAAAATAGACTAAGATTTGGTAACCACAGTGGATAAGCTTAGAAAGTTATGCTTTCTCGGTTAGTGCCAAAATGCTACGTGAGCCCTAAAAAAGGTTAACATAAAATGAAACTGTCCCAAACAAAAACCTTTTCCAATTTAACAATCACTATTTTAAAGTTTGTATTCCAATTTGTTTTCTGTTTTGCAACTTTAAATTGCCTCTGTTAGCTGCTTTTACCTTTGCGGACAACTGGTATATAAGGGAGAGATCAACGGTGAGAAAATATCAAATCTGATTACACCAGAAATGGTGGTTTTCCTGGGAGCGACCTTGCTTAGAGTGACACTCATGTCCATGGATGCATCATTCCAGCCCAGCCTCAAAAAAGAGCAGCTCTACCTCGGGACCGAAAAGGTCCAGCCTGAGATGGATCAGGATCTGGCTGGCTCATTATCTCTCCTATAATGGCGAACCTTTTAGAGATTGAGTTCCCAAGGAAGAGGCGGCGGCGGCGAGTGGGCAGAATTTAGTATTCAAATTTGCTGTGAGGTTTTGGTCCTGTTTAGTTGCAAGTGCTTGATAAAGGTAGCCTCCCTTGCTCAAAAGCCAGTCACATGCCCACAGATTTGGCCAGGCCCACATATCTGGCCCCACCCACAGAATTAGCCCCGACCACAGTGTGGTAATATTTTTTTTAAAATGCCCATCACTGGACATCTCGCCAAACCTGTCAACCCGCGGCTCCAGAAAAACGGGACCTACGTACATCGCTTGTACGCAGGTCACTTTCCGCGCATGCGTGGAAGGGTTTTATTCCTTCCATGCATGCGCGGAAGCGCTTCCGCATGTGCGGAAAGCATTTCCCCCGCTGCCAAATTATGGGGTTTTGGCAGCGGGGGCCGGGTTATGACGTCAATCGACGTCGAATTACGGGGTTTTCCCGGCCAAATCGGGGTGGTTGACAGGTATGCATCGCTCGTGTTTTCTCCTGCTTCCTCCTCTCAGGAAGAAAACAGCAAATTACACAAAAGAACAATTTAAATTAACTGGAAAGACAGGTTTCTCTTTCTATGCATGCTGTGGCAATATATTACCTGGCATTTTTAGCCACTGGTTCACACACAGTCTTGCTGCTTCTGTGTCACTGTGTCCCTGAATAAATTCCAATTCTTGAAGTCCATGAGCATGTTGAAAATCCAATCTTTCCTAACAATCATAATGGTTAGATACAGGCCATTAATATGTGGTGGTGGTTGTGGGGTTCCTCTATTAAAATTAGTTATATCAAATGAAAACTGGTTAAAGAAACACACACACAAACACAAACAGCTTATACTGGGATAACCTTTAAATGCACACCCCAGTAGTTAATATGCTTGGGACTGCAACCTGCACAGGAAATTCAACAGTCACTTCTGAAAAGTAATATTTTTATTTTTTCTAGAAATTCCTCATGTCAGAGATGAATCAATACAACATGTCACTGGGGCAAATTAACACCACCTTTGTTAATTCAGATTAGCTGTGAATCTTAGGTTTGTAATTTTATAAAATTGAAAGCCTATGGAAAAATTCAGAAAATACTAAGTTTTCTTCCCCTCCCTCAAAATATATTTTCCAGTTTCCCAATAGAAAATCTGAACACTCTGAGAAATGAGAAAGAAATTCCAACAAATTTCTTTTCTGTACAGAACAGAATCCTTATATTCACCCAAAATGTGAATCACTGCCCACTGTGAAGATTCATATGAAGATATGAATACAAAACGATCTACAGAACCAGAAAATGATAATTCCTGTGCAAATTTACCGTAAGTGCGCCTAGCAATTGCTGCCATGTTTATGACTGCTACACTGCTTAGGGGCTGCTGCTTTCTTTCTTCTAGTTTGGTAAGACAACCACAATACAAGCAATACAATTTTGTTCAAGTTATACATTTCCCTTTAATTATAAGCATATCAGAGAGTAAATGAAACAAAAACAAGACAAAAACATTGTGGCACCTTAAAAGACTAACTGCTGTATTTTAATGTTAGCTTTCGTGGATCAAGTCCATTTCGTCAGACAGAAGAGTGAGACTTCATGGCAACATTTTTGTTTTGTTTTCTCTCTGATATGCTTACACAGACTACCGATAGCTACCACTTTAAAAATTGCAACTTTAATTACAAAACTCTTGTGTTTTGTTTATTCTTTTTCTACTTGTTAGATGCACAGGGCGCAAAAATTTTACAACTTTTTTTTCCTGACCATAATGTGCATTCACAAGTTCCCCTACACCAAACTTAAGACTTTTATATTTTTAAATACCATAAATATGGCAGAGGACAACTGGATATGCTAACTAAGTTACACATTTACAGTTAGACAATGGAAGGCCTACAATGCATAGTCAGATCATCTGAGCTTTACTGCCACGTTACAATCAAACCAGTGGATTGTGGTAAAAAATCTTTGATAGGACTGATTACGCTTCAAAGCTGCTAATTCTTGCAATTTACAATGCTGTTTGCATGAACTTCAAAAATCACTATTGGCATCTGCTGTTGTTCCCAAGGGGAAAAAACCTGCATATATTATGATCTATTTTCAAAATCCACTCATAATCATGCCAATTAAATGTCAGCCTAGAAAATTGGTGACGAACCTCTGGCATGCATGTCAGAGGTGACACACAGAGGCCTCTCTGTTAGCACATGTGCTGTCAAGGGGAAGCCCCACCCTGCCCAGCCTGCGCCACTTCTCCACCATCCCTCTCCCTCCACCAATGGGGAGGCAAGAGGGTAGGCTGAAATCCCACCCAGGAGGTGGTGGCAACGGAGGTGAGTTGACCACACACACACACCCCAGGAGGCAGGTGCACTCACGGGGGTCAGGAGCACCCGTGGGGGTGGGAGCACCCACATAACGTTGCCAGAGGCACGTTGGGGACATCACATGGGCGTGTGGGCACGCGCAGTGCCTGCCCGCTCGCTGCCTCCTTCTCCTTGGGCATGCGGTCTCTAAAAGGTTCACCATCATTACAAGAATGAAGGTTCAAAAACAGAAGGGAAGACCTTTCTAAATGACCTACTGTCTGAGATAGATCAACATTTGTTCATTGGAGGCTAAACTGGGAACAATATATTCTTTGGAAAAGGCCATCCAACATAATAGGATACCTTCATAACTACTAGCCACACTATATTTAACACAATAACTAAGAGAAAAGACCAGAAGAGCTTTACCCAAAACAAAGCCAATTTCACGTTTTCTTATTTTTAAAAGTGTGGTTTTTCACAAATACAGAGGGAATGTCAGACATATCACCACACTGTGCAGCTATTGCAAGTACAGTCACCAATACTAGAGCAATATTACTCAAGAAGTGCCCTTTGTTAAGCTATCTGCCAGTATAATAATACGAACATTCATGGCTGCTTTGCTTCCCTAAGAAGAGGAACCTAGCAGAAGATGATGATTCCTTGGCAGTCTCAGCGCATGCTTATTAAAGAAAAGAGATCAGCAACTGGCGCAAATGGTTAAAATAATTAAGAGCAGATTATTACCAGTATTATAGAAGAAGAGAATCTCGGAGAAGAAATAATACCAGCTTTCTTCAACCTAGACTAGAGCCTTCTCAATATGATGAACTGTAACCCCCATCTCCCCAAGCTAGCATGGCCTCTGGGCTCTATACTGAAGAATTACATTTTTGTTGGGACACCACAAGAATGACGGTTCAAAAAACAGCAGGGAAGACCTTTCTAAATGACCAACAAACTTTATAAAATGAAACTGTTACGGTTACCTGCTATACACCATCTTGTAACTTTTCTTAACGTCTGCACATTATAAAACCAAAAAAGAAGAAATCATAATAGCAATTGTTCCATAACTGTGTCTGTAGAAACAACACACCTTGAATGCTTTATTCTTTTCTTCTTTCAGCTGTTTCTCCACTTCAACATGACGTGCTAGGCGGTCAAGAGTTGAGGCAACCTTTTCCTTCTGATACTCAAGGTAGTCTTTCTGCATTACATTTTTCTACAAGAGAACAAAAGGACTTGACAATTAACTAGCATGAGTTGCAGACAACTGAAGCCCACAGCGTTTGAAAATTCCAGCTATGAGCTGTAGGAAAGAGCCTTGTTTATTCATCCCGTTACATTTATCCCCACCAACATGGCAGAACAGAAACTTATGAAACCATCAACCCAAGAACAAACAGGCTGAACAAGTTATCTATCCTATATTGGAAGCTATCTCAAGCATTATGCCCACATTGCCACAAGCTCAGTCTTTGTATTTCAACAGCCAATTAAAGAGCAGGTAGTCAGGCATAAATCTTTTTTTTCTTTTAAAATCAAATGGATACTTGGCCAGTGTAGAAGAACAACAGAGTCTGACACAGAAGTCAAGTTTCTTCTGGCATGAATGAAGATCGTAGTCAGAAAAGCTCCCCTCCTTAGCTTGCCTAGCCTCCCAGGGATTGCTATTTCTCATCCAGTTACCTATTCAGTCATCCTCTTTCAGTTGCCTGCACCCACATTTTCCTGCCATGAGGTTTTAATCCCAACCAGATGACACCTTCCTCTTACATCACAAAAACTGTTACTTGATGACACCATATTAGCTTAACTAACAAAAGACAATAATATGCAGATTGGGTGATTAGATAATCCTATCTCACAATTTTCATCAGATGAACTTTACATCAGTTGACTGAGATCTTGACAGCACTATTATTTATTGAATTGGAAATCCCATTCAGGCATTACTATTTTAGCCTGAGGAAGCAGCAAAGCCTAGTAGCAAAGACCTTCCCCAATGTTCCTGCCCAGGCTGGCTTCCCAACTTTCTAATCCTGAACACAAAAGGTAGGTTCTCAGTCAACCCAGTATACCTAGAATACTCCGCAGACCTACAGTATGTGTAAGGAATTCCAATTCAGACTTCCTTAATGAGCATGGGAAGGCTAGAGATGAAGCTGGAACACAGAGGGATCCATGGGATCACCTTAGCATGTACATTTCCTACCTCTCCCCCATGTATTCAAGGAAGAATATCTGAAAAAAGCTACTTATATTACCTGTTATCTCCATTAAAAACATTTCAGCATGCTAGCTTCATTTCTGAAGATCCACGGATTGGTTCTTGAGCTTTTATGAACTGAACTTAACTATAAGACATTAATTTATACACTGTACATTTACAGAATCAGACAGTCATGGGAACGGCTGTTACCCATGACATGAGCCTTAAGATGCCCGAGGATGTTGAGTACCAGGCTCCATCACTGACGTTGAGCCTGGATGCCGTCTCTTAGGCTCCCTCGGATGTTCAGCCACAATGTTTAATTGTATTTCAAGTTTTATGTAATTTATTTATTTTATTTAGTATATTTTTATACTGCTTTCCTCACCTATTGGTGACCCAAAGCGGTTTACAGACAAAGATGGTAAATTACATAAAACTTAAGGCCCATGTCATGGGTAACAGCCGCTTCCACTCCATCTTTACCATCTTTGTTTGTTTGTCTGTAAACCGCTTTGGGTCACCAATAGGTGAGGAAAGCGGTATAAAAATATACTAAATAAATAAATGAACAAATTTCAAGATGTAAAAGTTTTATTTTACAAATAAGGGCTGTGGTGGCTCAGTGGTTAAGAAGCTCGCCTTGCTAGCTGGAAAGCTGACAAGTCGGCATTTCAAGACCTGGTCAATGCATGACAGATTGAGCTTGTCTCTGTCCCAGCTCTTGGGGACCTGAAAAGAGTCTCAGTCAGGCGTCCCCTGAGTGGAGTTTCTCCAGCAAAAATCCTTTCAACCCAGAATAATTTCTGACACAAAATTATTATTATTTTTCAAATAAGCAGTATTACTGCCATTGCTGGTCCCAAGCCTGGATGAGAAAGGAGGAGGGTTGGGTATCGGATTTGCACCCCAACCTTATAAAACTTTATTGCTGAAGCAGCAATAAGGAGCCTTGTTGCCCAATATGCTGTAGTGGTGGCAAAGCACCAGGCAGCATGAGATGAAACTAAGAAATTTAGATCCTTCACTTGATGACACTTGTCTCAACAGAAAGTGATTATCTAACTAACTTCTCTTAAATTTGTTTCATAATAGGTGCTAACAAATTTCACTGAAAATCTTGACAATGTTTATTGAGCTTATATTTTCATATAGACAGAACAACCTCACTATTACTTAAGTGCTAGGTCTTTCTTTTCCGAACTGTATCATGATGACCCAATACGATATTGTTGTTGGATGGTAGACTGGGGACTTTAAAAACCTGGGATCAAAATACCACTCGGCCATGGAATTCTGGTCAGGCTCATACCTCTTTATCTAAAATGCACAGTTTTTTTTCCCACTGGAAGAGCCAGAAGACGATGAGAAACATGCATCAATTTATCACTATATAAATGGGTCAATCTTAGAAGAAACCAACCCTGACTGCTCCTTAGAAGGTCAAATAGTAAAGATGAAGATGAAGTACTTTGGACATCAAATGAGAAGAGAGGATTCACTTGAGAAAGCCTTGAGGTTAGGAAAGGTGGAGGGAAAAAGAAGAAGGGGCAACCAAAGATGAGATGGCTAGATGGTATTATAGATGCAATGGGCACAGAGCTGGGCGAGTTGAGGAGGATGGTGGAGGACAGGGGTGCCTGGAGGACAATGGTCCATAGGGTCGCAAAGGGTTGGAATCGACTGTGCGACTGAACAAAAAAAAAATGTTTGCAATACAGTGGAACCTCGCTTAATGTAATTAATGTGTTCTCTGGGAAGTCTCTTACAGTGAAAATTACTTTAACTGAATTTCCCATAGGAATGCATTGAATGCAATTTTCCATAGGAATGCATTGAAAACCAATTAATCCGTTCCAAGAAAAATTCTGTAAATCGAGCCACTATTTTCTATGGATTACCTTTTGTTAAGTGATTTTTATGTTAACTGAGCCGTTTGTTAACCAAGGTTCCACTGAGTAAAACCTTGCATAAAGAGTGCCTCACTTGGAGACTAACTCGCTTAAAGAGCAGACTTTTCTCTGGTCACCTCGCAAAACAACTAAAACCAACCAAAAACTCACTTAACTAATCCAGGGTTTGAAATGCCCCCCACCCCCCACCAGAAGTCACAATTGGTGACTTACAATGATGTTTCGCTTAAAGAGCAATCCCGTGGAACGCATTATGCTCTTTAAGCAAGGTACCACTGTATTCTATCTTCACACATCTAATTCCATTAGTGACCTGTTTTATTTCAACCTCACTACAAATTTTCAGCATGTAGTTTTTAAAAATGGTTCTTTGTGCATCAGGGTTTCAGGTTTTAAATGTAAGAAAAATTTGCTGAGCAAATCCATACAAACTTACTGAACAGACCAGTGAATCAAATAAGTACGGTTGGTGGAAATAAGAAGCATTCAGAAAACAAAGCTTGACAAACAGGCCATGTCATAGTGAAGCATAGGGAAAATGCATATGTGCAGCATTAAGAGGGCAGTTATGTACCCACAATTGTTTATCCTAAGTATAGATTTTACAGCAATGGGCTGTTTTCAGTCATGCTACTGCAACAGGAGGGTCATCTTTTCAACCTGGCATTGTTGTTTCCTTGTTTCCCTATTATTATCACGTTATATTATAATTACCATCAGTGACAGAACTCATGCATTAGTCTTAAACCACAGACATGAACTATCTCTTCTATCTGTATATCTAAATCACTTGCCATATGCTAAATTAATAAATAAATGTAAATCACTGAAGTGCCAAGTGTTGTTAATGATGATGATGATGATGCTTCCCTCTCTAGGCCAGATGTGAAACTGTGATGATGCTGAACTCCAGATAATCCCGGACTGAAGTTCTTACTAGCCCTGGCCAGTAGAAACAATAGAAGAAACGGTGATTGGTGTTGCGGTCTAATAACATCTGGTGGGCTGGACATTGTCTGTTTTATACAAAACATTTCACTGGTATTTGAACAAACACTGGCAACACAGACAAGCAACTTCAGAGGAAAGAGCAACCACTCCAGGTAACGCATGGTGTCAATGAAACCTTATGTGAGAAAACAAAGACCAATATGTCATATTTGCCTAAGAGCAACCAAACCCCAGGGGTGACTTTGTTAATTTTATTCCTAACTCTCCGGTGATCTGCAATTGCGGTTTAAAGACAGTTTCAGCAATGTAGAAATCGCATATAGCTCTCCTAGTGATGGAGATACACATTTAAAAAAACAAATCTAAGTCACCTACAGGCTCAGAGTTTACTTAAATTGCAGAAATACTACTGCAGTACTCTGTATCTCACCATACATAATTTCTCAACTTGTTCTGAACACTCACATTAGAATTGTTGGTACAGTCTTCTTCGTCACTACTAAGAAGGTCAATGCAGTCCACGACAGGTCTCAAAGTATCTTCCTAGAAAAGTGAACAAACATGTATCTTTATGCAGTGGCCCCATTTAATACTCTCCTCAAACCTTACAAGCTCTAAGAAACATAACACATTGTCTCTACACTCACAAGTACAGCCTTTAGAAACCATTGTTACAACAACAAATAAATAAATAAATGGGGGGAATTATGCCATGCCATTGCACACAGTAACTCAGTGAGCTGAAGTAGCTGGTTACAGAGCCAGAGGTTGGGAGTTCAACTCCCCACACTACTTCCCTGGAGAAGAGCCAGTCTGTGTAATATGAAAACAAGGCCCTGGTAAACTAATTCTGAATAATTTATACAAAGGAAACCCTAGCAAAGGGTGTTAAGACACCAGAATTGACTTCATTAAAAAAAAAACAACTGCACTCAGTGTCTGCTTCTCTCATTTTGAATTATTTTGGTACTATGGCTTCAGACACATTGCATATAATTTATTCTGTTTGGTTTATTGTGTGCTGGATATGTGTATTATATTATGTTTAGTTTTATGTCATTTGTTAGGTAAAGGTCACTCTTGCTCGAAAGCCATTCGTATCCGACTCTGGGGTTCAGTGTTCATCTCTGTTTACAGCCGAAGAGCCAGCGCTGTCTGCTTCTGCAGACGTTTCCATGGTCATGTGGCAGGCATGCCTAGACACCGAAGTGCACGGAACACTGTTTACCTTCCCACCGAAGTGGTCCCCATTTATCTACTTGCAATTTCTTGCTTTTGAACTGCTAGGTTGGCAGGAGCTAGGACAGAGACAGGTGCTCATTCCATCACGGAGTATTCGGGTTTTGAACTGCTGACCTTCTGCCTCCTAGTCAGTAAAAAATCTTTTAATTTGTTGTACACCACCCAAAATAGGAGAATATCCCAGAAGGGCAGGATATAAATGTAATAAATAAATAGCATCAAAGCAAAATAAAACAACCCACCTCAGAGTCCTCAATAATTGACAAAACCAATGCAAACAGACATCAAGGATACATTAATCTGTACTCAGGAAGATAAAATACACTGGAAAATGATTAAGGTTCAGTGAAACTGAATGTTTATCATTCATAACCCTAGTTTATTTTATAATTTATTCTGTTTGGTTTATTGTCTGTTGGATATGTGTATTATATTTAGTTTTATGTCATTTGTTGGGTAAAGGTCACCTGACAGTAGTTGCGGGAGCAGACGGAGCTGCTGCCTTTCAGAAAATAATTAAAAACCTGTTTGGTGGGGCAGGTGTGGGGCCCGGATGGAAGAGTGGCCCCCACCTGTTAGCTTATAAAATAAAGCCTCCCCATCTTTTTAATGTGGGCAGTTTTAATGTGGTTAGTTTTTAATAGGTGGGTGGGCACGTTGGGGTTTTAATTGTTTTTAGTATGTATGTTTTAATCCTGTTGTGAGCCGCCCTGAGTTGGGTTCGCCTGATTGGGCGGCATAGAAATTTGAATTATAAATAAATAAATACTACTCCACAAAAAGTGGCCATTAGTAGGTGTCCATTCAGAAAAGAAGATTTAGCTTGATCTCAGCTAAGTGGGTGGGTTTTTTAACTTTTAACTTTGTTTTATCATGTGTCTTTTTATGTATTTACTGTCCGCTATGTAAACCGCCCTGAGTTGGGTTGTACCTGAGTGGGCGCGTGAAAAATAAACAAACAAACAAACAAACAAACATTTTCCACAGTTGTTTTAAACATGTAAACCTAATAAACAAACAAGATTGCAAACAAACAAATTTCATGTCATAAATTACTCTGGGTTGAAAGGATTTTTGCTGGCGAAACTCCACTCAGGGGACGCCTGAATGAGGCTCCTTTCATGTCCCCAAGATCAGTCGTGCAGTATTTGGGTATCGAACCCCGACTTTCCAGTCTCCAAGCTCAGTGTTTTAAAACCACTAAGCCAGTGCAGTGCTGCATGTGAACCCCATCTTTCATTAGCATTACACCTGAGGAGATTCAGATGAACCCATACGAACCCTTATCCCCCACCCCCAAGTCCTTTGGCCAATGTTAATGGCCAGCCAGCAGATCCCTGGTGGTCCATGGACAAGTGGCAGTTGGGATGGAATGCTCCTTCAAATGTCCGTTGAACTCACTGGCCAACAGCTGGGACTCAGACCAACTTCCCTTACTCCTAGCTCCTGGGAGGCAAGGGAGCCCAATGCAATATTTAGCCACAGATTTATTTTGGCTTTTTTTTTCTTGACTTGCTAAATGACAAACCCTTTCTTCCCTTGCCAGTCAAAAAGCAATGGGCCCATTGATCATGCTGTACAAAGATTGCCAACATCTCTCTCTCTCTCTCTTTCCAGCTGTTTTTACCGGCAGGGCAGAAAACAGATTGCAAACTGCAGAAAGGCGAGCCCCAGATGTACTATTTTCTTTCCTTATTGCAACTACAGAGGTTGAGATTAGCTGCTGTTTTGATCTATGTTCTATGTGTAGTAATTCTTTTGTTAATTTTATTCATCTTATTTATATGTTGCCTTTCTCCCCCACAGGGGACCAAAGGGGGCTCACAACAAGTAAGCTATACTGTATAATGCTAAAAAGCGTACAATATTATTCATTACTGCAGCGGTTCCTTCTTGTGCTGTGTAACGCCCATCTCCACCACTACGACGAGGCTCCAAGTTGTTTCTGCAGCAAGGTGGTTTTATGGGGCCAGGATGCTAAACCGCTGCCCAACCCCCCTCCTTCCTCATTCAGCAATATTCCAACAACATCCATCGAGGTGCCGACATAGGACAATGCGTTTATTGTTTGAATTTATATTTTGTGATGTTTTGCGATACTTTGTCAGCTGCCCTGAGTCGCTCTGCGAGCAGGGCGGCATACAAGTGAGAATAAATAAATAAATTTATGTAGTTCATAAATATCACTGTGTCAAAGTGAAATGGCAGCCTTTTTGCTGTTTCACATTTCAAGTACTGTATCTTTTTCTTTGTGACTCTGAGGATGACATCTTCTACCATCTTTGCTGATTGATATGAAGAACCATTTTCCTGAGCTGCAAACACTTGTTACAGAGACACAAATCTCCAGGGGAAAACCCCCCAGAAAGTTTTGAGGATCAGATTTGCCTTCCTGAGGACTTTCTCTCTCCCCCATCCCAATTCTATACTGGATTATGAAATACTTTATTTTAGAATGATGACCATCTTTAAGACAAGAACTCTATTCATGCAGTACTTACTGCAGTCTCTTTAACATAAGAACTAGGAAATACAGAGCTTTGTTTCAATTCATTGTGTACAAAGCATTATATCTGAAGTTAAGAGACTCCTATTTGGAACAAGGTTATCCACCAAAGCAAAAACCCTGAATTTCCAGGATTCTTCTGCTACTACCTATGCCTCATTTCCCTAGACTGGTTTCTTAATGCACTTAGGACTCTGTTGCACACTGCAGAACCTGTCCAGGTATTTGGACCAGAAATACAACCTGGGGTTCTGCAACACCTGTGCCTCCTAAGATTCCCACCCACTGAATGAAGTACTGTATGTAAAAATCATTACCTTAACTTTAGATCAGGGATTCTCAACCTGCGACCCGCTGCACCATTTCATGTGGCCCCCCACTACCTCCACCACACCAGGAAGTGCCATGTGGTGGAGGAAGGGCAAAATGGCCGTCTGGCCCCCGAAGCTGTCTGAGGGAGCGTGACCAGGCCCCCGGCTTTAAAAGGTTGATAACTCCTGCTTTAGATAATCATATCTTGCTTCCAAACTGATAGACACCCAACTACTCACACTTGCTATTAGCGAGGATAATGCTTATGCTTATAGCTTTTAAACACAAGTTGTCTACGTACACCAACAAACTCAATATCATCTTCGCTTTCCTCATGTTGAGAAGAGGCATCCTCAGCCATTTTAGAAGACAGAAGATACTCCATTATCTAGAAAAATGAAAATAACTTGTTTAGTTTTGATTGCACAATGCAAACATTACAAATATGACACCATATGCTTAGCATTGTATTATTGTATTATTATGCCTTACATACAAATATACTGATACCTTATCTTATAGTTAGATCAGGGG
This sequence comes from Bradypodion pumilum, assembly GCA_035047305.1. Lineage (NCBI taxonomy): Eukaryota > Metazoa > Chordata > Lepidosauria > Squamata > Chamaeleonidae > Bradypodion > Bradypodion pumilum. The sequence continues at coordinate 170,899,080 of JAWDJD010000001.1, read as the reverse complement.
TTCTCAACCTATGGCCCATGACTGAATCCGGCCAATAGCACTATTTCATCCGGCCCACACCCTCACTCCTGCCACCGCCACCACCCTTTTCCCTTCCGTCTGGCTTGGTGTGTCCTTCATGCCGCTCCATAGCAGGGCAGATGTTGTAAGAAAGCTTACAACACCTGCCCTGCTATGGAGCGGCGTTATGACACACCAAGCCAGGCAGACAGGATAAGGACGGCGGCAACGTGATGGAAGCAGCAGATGCACGTGGCTGGCCATGTATTTCCTGGCGGCGGTGGCGGGGAGAACACTAGTCCAGCCCCAAAACAGTCTGAGGGGGCATGGTCTGGGCCCCAGCTTTAAAAGGTTGAGAACCCCTGAGTTAGATGTTAAATATGGGTGTTTTCATTTGCTACAAACCACTTGTTTTCTGAAAGGATGACAAAAAGCAAAATACAAAAACAACAATCCAAAACACTATGATGAAACACTGCAAACAGTCTACTTTTGCAAATATCTGTAGGCATCAAAAGAAAACCAAACTATAAAGTCTATATTCATCGGTTACATCTTCACTTTCATTGAGCAACTGGTAAAAACATGTGTTACAGAGACCTTGGAAACAGAACTACTAATGCGAATTGACATACTGGCTACCCTACAAGCCACGAAAAAATAGAAGATGCAAGGTTGTTCTTTTTAATTGCCATACCTATTAATGATATAAAGAGCATTCCAAGGCTTTATGCTTCAGAGCAACCTTTATCACTGGGTGGGAGGGGATTTGACCAAACAATGCTATACATTTTGTTCAATGAGTGCACATTAGCTTATTTGATTTTGTGACTGGGCGGCCACGGTGGCTATTTCAATTTTTATGCCACCCACTCAGGTAAAAACCCTACTCAGGGAGGTGTAGAAGAATTAAAAATGTATAAAAACAGGTTAAAACCCCATCATCGACCCATCTATCCACCCTCTTACTCCCACCCCATTTAAAACTAAAAACTAAAAGGGAAGGGAGGAATACAGAAACACAGAAGGAGGGCACCAACTGGACTCTAGCCGGAGATGAGCCAACAGGCTGGGGCCGTATTCCCATTAGGGCGCCACACCTGCCCCGCCAGCCAGGTCTTCAAACCTTTCCTGAAAGGTAGCAATTCTGTCTGTAGCCTCAATTCTGTTGGCAGGAGGTTCCAGAGGGCTGGAGCGGACACGGAGAAGGCCCTCCTTCACGTGCCAGAGAGGGGAGCCCCTCTAGCTGAAGGCACAACTAGGGAGCCCCTCCGGTCCGCTCTGGTTGGACGGGCAGACACTCTTGGGATGATGCGGTCTCTCAGGTATCCTGGCCCACTGCCATATAGGGCTTTAAAGGTCAAAACCAGCACCTTGAATTGCACCCGGAGGCAAACTGGTAACCAATGCAGCTCCCAGAGTAGTGGGGAGGCACTACTTAGTGGTTAGGATGCTGAACTTGATGACTGGAAGGTCAGCAGTTCGAGCTCAGGATACTGCATGATGGAGTGAGCACTCGTCATCTGTCCCAGCTCTTGCCAATCTAGCAGTTCAAATGCAAGAATTTGTAAGCAGATAAACAGGTAACACTTTGGTGGGAAGGTAACAGTGTTCCATGCACTCTGGCTGCCATACGGCCACAGAAACATCTGCAGATGCAGGAGCGCTGGCTCTTTGGCTGTAAACCGAGATGAACACTGTACCTTAGAATTGGGTGCACTGAGCAAGAGAGACCTTATTAGAAGATTACCAAATGGGTACCACAGTCAGCAAAAACAAGACCTGGAGCGGACTGTGGCTCAGATCACAATCTACTGATTGCAAAATTCAGGCTTAGACTGAAGAAAATAGGGAAAACTAATAGGCCGGATAGATATGATCTAGACAACATACCCAAGGAATACACGGTGGAGGTGAGGAACAGATTCAGTGTTCTGAACCAGATAGACAGAGTACCAGAAGAATTATGGACAGAGATGAGAGACATTATGCAGGAGGCAGCAAGGAAAACTATACCAAAAGAAAAGAAGCGCAAAAAAGCAAAGTGGTTGTCAGATGAGGCTCTTAAAATAGCAGAGGAAAGAAGGAACACAAAAGGCAAAGGAAAAAATACAATCACTTTGTTGGAATCTGATTCATGTAAAGATAATCAATCAGCCAGCCTCATTAGCAGCAGTTTATATCCTCAGATCTTTTGAGGTAGAAACTTAAGAGTCCACGAAGTCCAGCTTCATTAGGCTCAGAGTAAGGAGAGAACAGAGAGAGACAGAAAAAACACGACTCCAGTCTTTGGCTGACAAACGATACTAATCCTTCTCTTTATTCAAGCAGAGAGTCTCAGAAACGAAACTTAAGCAAACAGTGTATACCAGAAACGAAACTTAACAGAGACAAAACTCAGGGCATACAGCCAATCAGAAGTGTCAGAGCCCAAAATCTAGCGTTGTCTCTCAGTAAGCAAAGAGGCTTTTGTTTACAAAATGTGTCAGAGACAGGCAAGACAGAAACCAGATGCCTTCCCACATGTCCTCCTTTTTCATTAAAATTTGAGAGAGGGACGGCTAATCATACCCCTGCATGTCATCATACTCCATAACTACTCCTCCATATACATCATCACTGTCCTCCTGGACATCGTACCCCTCCTGACTCATGGTACTTGTTCCGGAGGATGATACCTCATTGAGTACAATTGCCGTCGTGCAAAACCCAATGTCTCCCTTCTACGCAATGGACATGTGTTACACATAGAAATAAGATTAGGAATACAAGTAATGCAAAAATACAAAGGTATAAAGCAGATAATAATAATAAACCCATAAAAGAAAACTTGTCTAAGGACAGATAAATCAGGCAACCAAGAAGTCACCCAATCAAAGAGATTAACATTAGTGCGTACATTGTTAATAATGCTCTCCTGTAAATTCTGAAGTTCTTTCTCAATAGTATTATTCAGATCCTGGAATTTTACCCGACATCCCTGGTTCCCGACCAGTCTACAAAATCCTCCGGATTTTGCTAACAGGTAATCTATGGCCAGTCTGTCCTGCATTTGGTCTTGATGAAGCTCAGTGATTTCCATTTGAAGATCCCGTATGACCCTCCCTGTGGCATTGATTGATTTCTCCAGCCTACAGGTGAGTCCCAAAATGGACCTTCTATTCTCCTGGGAAATGACACCTGGGTATGATCCCAATGTGAGTGCGCCAGTGATAGCACTCCCTATAGCTCTCCCCCAGAGGCTACCATCAGACAGCTGAACATCGATTATCACTTCATCATTGCAACCAGAACCCATCGGGCCGGCAGCAGCTCTCCGGCGCCGTGCATGTGCCTGAGGCGGCATTTGCACTTGTACGGGTAAGGTAAAATAACCCAATGCTGCACATTGATATTGTCCTGGATGGAAATTCGTGGCAACTCCATTAAAAAAGAACCACATGTTAGGATCCTTGATTTGCCATCCATTGCAAATTGAACCACTATCTATAGCAGAATAATCAGGAGTAAACATAGGAAACACATCATATATATCTTCAATAGTAGTGTTAAACAAGGTATAATTAAGCTTATAAGAACTGTTATAACTACCCCATAACCAAAAATAATCGTCACAACCCGTATAATTGCCTACATTCTGCAAAACCCTTTTTGCTTGAGTCCAGTACTTCCATTTACTATTCCAGACTCCAGAACTATGACAGCAGAAACAAAATCCTTTAGTGTATTTCTTGAATGTCATGCTTCGCCAGCGGGTGTTGTTAAATTGTTCTGGAGGATTAGAGAAGAGTGTAGATCTATCAAGATGTTGCAAATGTCCAATAACCAACTCTGGCGTGTTGGAAGAAAGGCCATTTGAGACACTGCCAGTGGATGCTCATAGTATAACGTTGCATTCTTACCATGAACCTCAAACATAGTTAGCATGACGAATCCAAAAGTTGGGGTTGCCCCCATGAGGTATTGTTCTTACAGCTGGAAGCACAGTAAGAAAGAAAAGAACAAATGTCAGCAAATTTAGTCTACTGGTGAACCACCATCCTGGAGCTGAGTAACCTTCTTCTCTCTCCATGGGCAGATTGTTCGAGCAGAAATCCTTCCACTCAGGATCCCCTTGTTGCCAATAAACGACCAATGGCTTAAGAAGACACTCCCCTAAGAAACAGGAGCATGCCCTGTTATTACTAGTACCATATAACTAAACATGAAACATGAGTGACATATAACACAAATGCAATATCACAAACCCATTTACATGTGTAGAGTACTGAAAACTCTCCCATGTACTTCTGAAGGTACCTTGAGATATGCAGTTTCATAAGACAATACATAACAGAAGCAAAGACAGGTCTGTCTCCTGCAAGAGAATAAGCAAACATTTAAGCATAAACAAGACATGAACATTTCTTTTCTTCCTTACATGAAGGAGGTCTGGTTGCATTTTAGAAGGCATTTCTCACTTCCCCAATTACATGAGTAAGGCATTAAATTTCTTCTTCTCCCACTGGTGTGAGTGAAAGAAGCATTCAATAACTTATAATCAGCATAGCATGGTAACTCAAATACAGTACAAATCTCATTAGCATGAGCAGGTAGACAATTTCTTAAAAAGGCTGTCAGGTTTTATAATGCAAACAAAGCCAATTCTTTTTTTTAAAGTCCACACAAACTTTTTTTTCTTTTTAGTCCCATTAAAATGTCCAAATTAAAAGTCCAAATCTTGATTGAAGCTCTCTGAAACACTATCTTCTCTCCAGCACAGTTCTTGGCATGGCAAGTTGAAATTAAGCCATAAATTAAGTCTCACTGACTTCACAAGACAATCCCACACAACCCCCCTTTTCAGCTTTTCAGGCAAACACACATTCCTTCATGCTCCAGCCACACCCATCTGCATTAAGGCAGGCCGATGAGGTGTGAAGGCACAAAGACTTCTCCAGAAGTTGCAAGTAATTTCCACACAGAAGAAAATCACAGGGAAGTCCAAGTTGCTTTCCCTGCAATCCTGATGCTTGAAACTTGGGACAGCTCACTCTGGATCTCTTTGTTTGAGGGTTGGGCAGTTCAAAATCAGCCAAAAACTCCTTGTATTTTTGCAACAGCCTGCTGTCCATCGAGGAAATATTCACCCCCCTCTTCCTCTGTATTTCTTTCATCTCCAGCATCTGATTCTCAACCTTATGACAAACTGCATCTGTTAGTTTGTACTTGCACCCCTTTTTGGTCTTGGGTTTTCTGCATTCCTCCTTTGGGCCATCCTTCCATTTTTGCAGGATCTTCCTGCCCAAACGTGAGGTATCAAATTTACTACTCAGCTTCTCCTGCTTTTGTGATGAGGGTTGCTTCACGGGGGGGCTGAGATCCCCTAAGCTGCTCTTTGAAACACAGTCCTTGCTTCCTGCCACTCTGCATGCATTAACAGCTTCAATCAGTGATGAGGTCCCCACCATTTGTTCCCCATCAGCCGGCACTAGTATTGCAGCAGTCTCATTTGCCAGCGCCTCTCTGTTCACTAGATATATCTCAGGAGATTCCACATCCAGTACAGAAGCAGTTAAAGCAGCAGAGAACAGGTCTTTTGTAGGGCTAAAAGTGCTTGATTGCTGCAAGGCAGGATATAATGTCCCATCTCCATTTCCACCTCCACCCCATCAGGGGGCTGTTGTTTCTCATATGATGGAGGGGCAGTTGCCATGGGCCCCCCCCCTTGGCTGGAGGCAAAAGCTGTGGGAGGGGGCCATCAAGCCTCTGAGAGAATAACATATTCTTTGGAGTGAGTCTCTGAAGGCAGTCTCTGACTTCCTCCCATGTAAATAATACTGATCCAGAAATTCCATTATGCTTCTGCATTTCTCTCCCAATCTGTTTCCACTGTTGTAAGTCCAGACCTTCATATTTAAACCAAGGACAGATTTTTTCTATAGCTTTAACTAGCTTTTGTATCTCGCTCTCATCAGCCTTTCGCCCATTGTTAATCAAAAGATCTGAGATATCTTTACAAAGTTCATGCATTTGCGACGCCAGCAACATCCCATAATTCAAAAAATAATAATATTTTTCTTCACTCACCTAATGTGGGACCCAATGTAGAATTGGATGAATTTTGAGCGCTCGATTGACCCTTCCTCCGGTCTGACCTTTTGCCTGGTCGTAGGTGAATGAGACCTTCCCCGGTCGCCAATTATGAGGTGTTAATTGCTGAAGCAGAGTTCAAAGCATTCCTTTGAATTTCATTCAATTGCCTCACGAGGGGCGGCACTTGTTGGAATCTGATTCATGTAAAGATAATCAATCAGCCAGCCTCATTAGCAGCAGTTTATATCCTCAGATCTTTTGAGGTAGAAACTTAAGAGTCCACGAAGTCCAGCTTCATTAGGCTCAGAGTAAGGAGAGAACAGAGAGAGACAGAAAAAACACAACTCCAGTCCTTGGCTGACAAACGATACTAATCCTTCTCTTTATTCAAGCAGAGAGTCTCAGAAACGAAACTTAAGCAAACAGTGTATACCAGAAACGAAACTTAACAGAGACAAAACTCAGGGCATACAGCCAATCAGAAGTGTCAGAGCCCAAAATCTAGCGTTGTCTCTCAGTAAGCAAAGAGGCTTTTGTTTACAAAATGTGTCAGAGACAGGCAAGACAGAAACCAGATGCCTTCCCACATCACTTAAATAAAGAATTTCAAAGAAAAGCAAGGAGAGATAAGGAAAGCTACCTAAATGAACAGTGCAAAGAAATAGAGGAAAACAACACAAGAGGCAGGACTAGAGATCTCTTTTTAAAAATTGGGGAAGTCAAGGAAAAGTTCAAAGCAAAAATGACCATGATAAAAGGCAAAGATGGAAAGAGTACACAGAGGAACTTTACAAAAAAGACCTAAATACCCCGGATAGTAGCAATGAGGGGGAAATTGAACTTGAACCAGACATCCTAGAGAGTGAAGTCAGAAAGGCCCTAAAAAGCACGGCAAATGACAAAGCCAGTGGAGATGGTGGTATCCCAGTTGAATTCTTCAAAGCCCTAAAAGATGATGGAATCAAGCTACTACATGCTATATGCCAGGAGATTTGGAAAACGAAACAGTGGCCACAGGATTGGAAAAGATCAGTGTACGTCCCAATCCCAAAAAAGGGCAATGCCAAAGAATGTTCAAATTATCGAACAATTGCGCTCATCTCACAAGCTAGCAAAGTGATGCTCAAGATAATACAGGATAGACTGCAGCAGCATGTAGAAAGAGAACTACCAGAGTTGCAGGCTGGGTTCAGAAGAGGCAGGGGGACCAGAGATCACATTGCCAACATACGTTGGATCATGGAGAAAACAAAGGAATACCAGAAACAAGCTTACTTCTGTTTCATTGACTACACCAAGGCCTTTGACTGTGTGGACCACAACAAAATGTGGCAAGTAATTAAAGAGATGGGAATACCAGAACACCTCATATGTCTCATGAGAAATCTGTACATGAGTCAAGAAGCAACAGTTAGGACAGAACATGGAATGACGGAGTGGTTTCGAATAGGAAAAGGAGTAAGACAAGGCTGCATTGTCACCCTGTTTATTCAACTTATACACAGAGCACATAATGCGCAATGCAGGGATGGAGGAATCACAATATGGGATCAAAATTGCTGGGAGAAACATCAACAATTTGAGATATGCAGATGATACCACCCTAATAGCAGAAAGTGAGGAAGACCTAAAGAAGCTCCTGATTAGGTTGAAAGAAGAGAGTGCAAAAGCTGGCCTGAGACTCAATATCAAGAAAACCAAGATATTGGCCACAGGCCCCATCAGTCACTGGGAAATAGATGGAGAAGAAGTAGAAGCAGTAACAGATTTTACTTTCTTAGGATCCAAGATCTCTGCAGATGGTGATTGCAGCCATGAAATAAAAAGGCGACTGATTCTTGGGAGACAAGCTATGAGAAACCTGGGGAACATAGTGAAAAGTAGAGACATTTCACTGCAAACAAAGTCCGCATAGTCAAAGCAATGGTATTCCCAGTGGTAATGTATGGCTGTGAGAGCTGGACCATTAGAAAGGCTGAGCGAAGAAAAATAGATGCCTTTGAGATGTGTTGCTGGAGGAGAGTTTTGAGAGTCCCCTGGACAGCGAGGAGAACAAATGGGTCAATATTAGAAGAGATTAGCCCTGACCCCTGAGTGCTCCTTAGAAGGACAAATAACCAAGATGAAGCTGAAGTACTTTGGACATCAAATGAGAAGGGAGGATTCACTTGAGAAGGCCTTGATGCTGGGGAAGGTGGAGGGCAAAAGAAGAAGGGGACGGCCAAAGATGAGATGGCTAGATGGTATTGTAGACACAATGGGTACGGGGCTGTGTGGACTAAGGAGGATGGTGGAGGACAGGGGTGCCTGGTCCATGGGGTCGCAAAGAGTCGGAATCAACTGTGCGACTGAACAACAACCAAATGGGACTCAGGTTCAGATTTCTTCTTCTTCCATGTTTAGGCCAGACACAAACCTGCCAAAATGCAGACACCTTCTGAGGAGTTCATTCTGCAGTTCCTTTCGCCAGACCTAGTGTGAGAGAGATTAGCCAGCAAAACAAGGTTGCCATTACCAGGGCACGCCCAATGGTGGCGCAAAAAAGACCACAAACCTCCAGGAGGCTCTTTCTGTGTACCCCATGTCAAGAGATAATAAAGAGGAAGCTCTTACCACAGTAACCCTGGGGAAAGCTTTTCTTAAACAGAGAGTTCTGGGGGCGGCAATGGCATGCTTACAATTTATTTGCTCGTTCGTTCACATTTATACCCCGCCCTTTTGGTGCAAGCACCAAAACCCATGGCGTTACACACGGAATGTGTATAGGTAAAAGTCACCCTTGCTCGAAGGAAAACCAGTCGTATTCAACTCTAGGGTTCAGTGCTCATCTCTGACTAATAGCCAAAGAGCCAGCGCTGCCTGCAAATGCAGACGTTTGTGTGGACATGTGGCAGGCATGACTAGTCATGGAACGCTGTTCCCTTTCCCACCAAAGTGGCCCCCTATTATTTATCTACTTGCAATTTCTCGCTTTCGAACTGCTAGGTTGGCAGGAGCTGGGGCAGAGATGGGAGCTCACTCCATCATGCAGCACTCGGGTCTCAAGTATCTAAGTTCGGTCCGCGGCTCAGCTATGGCCAAGACATGCCCAGGCATGGACCTGGGGCGAGAGGAGGAGGAGGAGGAGGAAGAGGAAGAAAAGGGTAGCTTGCCTGGCGCTGGGCGGCCCCACAGCAGAAAGAAGCCCGAGGATCAGAGTCCGCCCCACTCGCGCGCCACGCAAGCCCCGCCCACGCATACAGCAAGGCTGGCGCGCGACCACCAGGCAGCTTTTCCTCCTCCTGCTGCTGCAGCTTCTTCTTCCTCGGCAGCACGTTCAAACTCAAGAGCGGGAGGTTCGGCCGCCTGGGAAAGCCCGCCGAGGGGCCTGCCGGGAGTTGTAGTTTCCTGCCGTTCTGCCTGCCTGGAGTGTCTCTCAAACCCAAGGGGGACCACGCGGGGGACGCCTTTCGCCTGCCGAGCGTTTTTCATCCTTAGAGGGGAGAAAGATAAGGCAGCAGGCGTTTGTATAGGGCACCTTAAGGCCTTTTGGATTTCAATTCCCAGAAAACCCCGGCCAGGAGCATGGTTCAAGCGCAAAGTATTATGGTAGTTGCAGTCCAAAACCCTGGGAAGGGCCAAGGTTCCCCCCCACCCACACACACACACACACACACACACACACACTTTTGTCTTAAAGGCGCCACGTCTCTAGCATTTTAAGCTCTTCGTGGACTAATAGCCTCTTTTCAGAGCAGAGATGAGCGGAGTGAGATTTTTTTCCCCCCAAGTTACTTTGGGATGCTATACAGGTGAAACTCAGAAAATTAGAATATAGTGCAAATGTTAAGGAAAACATTTAGATAAGTAGATAAGGAAAAACTGTTTTCCCTATCGCATCACACTAGAACTAGGGGGCACTCCATGAAACTTTTGGGTGCTAGTTCTCAAACAAATAAGAGAAAGTACTTTTTCACCCAATACAATGCAGGGATGGAGGAATCACAATATGGGATCAAAATTGCTGGGAGAAACATCAACAATTTGAGATATGCAGACGATACCACCCTAATGACAGAAAGTGAGGAAGACCTAAAGAGGCTCCTGATTAGGTTGAAAGAAGAGAGTGCAAGAGCTGGCCTGAGACTCAATATCAAGAAAACCAAGATAATGGCAACAGGCCATATCAGTCCCTGGAAAATAGATGGGGAAGAAGTAGTAGCAGTGACAGATTTTACTTTCCTGGGATCTAAGATCACTGCAGATGGCGACTGTAGCCATGAAATAAAAAGACGACTGATTATGGGGAGACAAGCAATGAGAAACCTGGGGAATATAGTGAAAAGCAGAGACATCACCTTGAAAACAAAAATTCGCATAGTCAAAGCAATGGTATTCCCAGTGGTAATGTATGGGTGTGAGAGCTGGACCATTAGAAAGGCTGAGCGAAGAAAAATAGATGCCTTTGAGATTTGGTGCTGGAGGAGAGTTTTGAGAGTCCCTTGGACAGCGAGGAGAACAAATGGGTCAATATTAGAAGAGATTAGCTCTGAGTGCTCCTTAGAAGGACAAATAACAAAGATGAAGTTGAAGTATTTTGGAAATCAAATGAGAAGAGAGGATTCACTTGAGAAGGCCTTGATGCTGGGGAAGGTGGAGGGCAAAAGAAGAAGGGGACAGCCAAAGATGAGATGGCTAGATGGTATTGTAGACACAATGGGCACGGGCTGTGTGGACTAAGGAGGATGGTGGAAGACAGAGGTGCTTGGAGAACAATAGTCCATGGGGTCGCAAAGAGTCGGAATCAACTGTGCAACTGAACAACAACAACAACAACTTTTTCACCCAGAGAATCACTGGTCTATGGAACTCCCTGTCAGAAGAAGTGGTGACAGCTGTCAGTCTTGACAGCTTCAAGAAAGGATTAGACAAGTTCTTGGAGGACAAGGGTATCAATGGCTACAATTATGGATACCTAAGGACACCCTCCGGGTTGGAGAGATAGGCAGGATATCTCTCAATGCCATTTCCAGGGAATCCTAAGCAGGTGAAGGCATCTCCTTGGGAATACCCTGAAGGAAATGGTGAGCCACTGCGTGAGACAGAATGCTGTACTGGATGGGCTGTGTGGCCTGTTCCAGCAAGGCTGTTCTTATGTTAATGTTAATATTAATATTAATTTGATTGATTGATTTATATCCCACTCTACTTGGCACAAGCCGACTCAGGGCGGCTTGCAACATATCAAATAAAAATACATATAACCAAGCAAAAATTCAATGCAATAATGCAATAAGTACAAAATATCAATATCTCACAATTACATCTTAGTAACACAGTAATATCTCCATGTCAAACACAGTATACAAAACATTACACAGAGAAAAGTCAATAGAGTAGGATACCAAGGGGGCGGGGGGTGGGGGTGGGGAACGACACAACAGAATACATTGCAGAACCTCCAGTTTATCCACATCACTCGGCTAAGCAGTCAGGAAAAGTCCAACACTTAAAAGCCTATTTCACCTAAAAGGTGAAACAAATATATGAGATAGACTCACTACATGCAAAGCGAGAGATGTCATGCCTTAATCCGCTATAATTGTGATGACCATGTACATGAGATTATGTGATGATTATGGGGTACATGAGATTGAGGGGTTGGGGTTTTCATAAACTGTAAGCCATAAACATCAATATTATAACAAAGTAAGGCTTGAACTATCTCGCTTTGCATGTAATGAGTCTATCTCATATATTTGTTTCACCTTTTAAGTTGCATTACTGAACTGAATGAACATTTGCACGATAATCTAAGTTTCCGAGTTTCACCTGTAGCTTCCAGACACTCCCCACCCCCACCCCCACCCCCACATATAGCCTGTGCTGGTTGGGGAATTCTAGGGATATAGTCCTCTAACCAGTAAACTTTAAAAGTTCATCGGTTCCACAGGCTTAAGCAGATTTTTCTCTGAAGTAGTGCTTTGCCACACTTTCCCCCTTTGCTGGGCTATTTCATCAAGTGGCAGGAAACTGGAAACTTCTGTATCTGATTGTTGTGTATGTAACTGTATCACTTTAAGAATGTCTGAATGTAACCTGACAATGATTACAATGTAACCCAGCTGTTAAAGGAACGCGAGCTAGCTACCCATAGAGGGCAGCTGTGAGCGTTCAGCTCACATGGTTCAAATTCCCCCAATCACCAGCAGCCGCGGGAACCTTCCCGCGCAAGGATCACCTGGAAGATGGGCGTGACTCAGAATGACGTCACGCAGGTAGCAGCCAATGAGCTACCGTGCAACCCTTTTCAAATGTATTGTTGCAGTATAAAATGAGCTGTACCTCCGCCATTACCACATGTTCATCCTGACCATCATGCAATAAAGCTGTGTTTTAGCCCTCACTGCGGCTCCTCCTTTGTCTTCCGTGCAAGACACTAAACTGATGGACCCTTGTCTTATGAACATTCAAAAGTTATTCATTACTATTAACTGCTAGCTGTGGTTGCTGGCTTGTTTGCTTATTATTTAATCATTTCTATCCTGCTTTATTCCTATAAAGGATCCAAGGTGGCTTACACCATTTTAAAAAAAGGCAATATAAAAACTAAAAATAATTTAAAGAGAGAATTAAATAAGTATGTTAAAAACAGTGTATGTAAACCAAGTGTGGCCAAACTACAGCCCGCAGCACCATTTCATGTAGCCCGCCGCCACCCTTACCACTACCGGAAGCGGAAGTATTTATGACAGCCATAAAACGCACCTGCATAAATGCACTACACCTGCCATAAACACTGCTGTAAATGCACCCACAGCTGTAGTAAATGCATTTACGATAGCAGTGTGCGCGGTTTATGGCAGTGTTTATGGTGGGGAGGGGGACCACGTGACCGGCCTGTGGCGCGAAAAGTTTGAGAACCCCTGAGATAAACAATAACTGAAACATTGGATAGCAACTAGGCACAAGCATTCCCATTTTAAGCAACAATTCTTAAGCTAACTGAGGGAAAGCCTGTCTGAAGATAAAGGTCTTTGCCTGCTTGTAGAGGGACCACTAAGATGGGGCTAACCTCGCCTCCCATGGGAGGAATTCCAGCGTTTGGGAACAATGACAGTGAAGACCCTTGTCCATGTTCCCATCAAATGCACCTGGAAGGGTAGTTTTATGATGTTGTTGTTGTTCAGTTGCACAGTTGATTCCGACCCTTTGCAACTCCATGGACCATTGTCCTCCAGGCACCTCTGTCCTCCACCATCCTTCTCAACCCGCCCAGCTCTGTGCCCACTGCATCTATAAAACCAACTAGCAGCGATGCACTCTAAAATTTTTTTACTACCCACACTGTGGGCGTGGCCAACATGGTGGGTGTGGCCAACTTCAAAGCTGCATTCAGCTTTCCTAATTGCCCAGCTTTCACAGCCATACATTACCACTGGGAATACCATTGCTTTGACTATACGATTTTTTGTTTGTAATGTGATGTCTCTACTTTTCATTATGTTCCCCAGGTTTCTCATAGCTTGTCTCCCAAGAATCAGTTGCCTTTTTATTTCATGGCTGCAGTCACCATCTGCAGTTATCTTAGATCCTAAGAAAGTAAAATCTGTCACTGCCTCTACTTCTTCCCCATCTATTTTCCATGGACTGATAGAGCCTGTTGTCATTATCTTGGTTTACTTGATATTGAGTCTCAAGCAAGATTTTGCACTCTCTTCTTTCAAACTAATCAGAAGCTTCTTTAGGTCTTCCTCACTTTCTGTCATTAGGGTGGTATCATCTACAGATCTCAAATTGTTGATGTTTCTCCCAGCAATTTTGATCCCATATTGTGATTCCTCCATCCCTGCATTGCACATTATGTGTTCTGTGTAGTTGAATAAGCAGGGTGATAAGATGCAGCCTTGTCTTACTCATTTTCCTATTCCAAACCACTCCGTTGTTCCGTATTCTGTCCTAAATGCTGCTTCTTGACTCATGTAATTGGCTTATGATAGCTGTTATCCAAAACATCTGGAGGAAAACATACTTGCCTATACCTCTGATAACATATATGTTACATTTTGGCACTGAAAGCCTCTGTTGTTTTTGCCTCTGCTCATACAACCCAGTGGGACTACCTTTCTGGAAGAAGGTTTGAAAAGCCACAGTTATGGTGGACCTGAGCATGTAGGTATTTACCTTTTAAATAACATATTGTGAGTCCCACTGACCTTTTTGAGGTTTCCAAGGCTTCTGTCCCCACCCCTTGTTCCATGGAATGCAACATGTCAGATTAAATCAAAACAGGATTTAATGTGACAGAATTAGAAGCAACAGTTAATCAACAACTCACGGAATTTGGGCTAGTTCCCTTCACTGCCTTGCTCTTTATTTGAGTGTCCAATCACCAGTCTCTTTCCTTCCTAGTTATTGTAACTTCACTGAGGAAGACTTAACTCCTCTCTTCTCTAATTAAAATGTCCCTGTGACCCCCAATTTTTTTTTTGGGGGGGGCTTTAACAAGAATGGGCAATATGTTGACATCACTACAATGAGAGCAGTGTAGAAGGGATGTCAGTGGGTGCTGCCCCTCACCAGCTTGTCTCTGGCTCTCTTTTGCCTTTCTCTCTGTCACCATTACCTCTGGAGGTTGGCCTTCACACTTCCTTCATTTCCACTCCCTGAATTCTCTTTCACCCCAATAAGATTTAAAAAACAAACGAACACCTGGATAAGTGTTGAGGTATTGCTCTGCTTCTACCTGAGATAGCTGAAGTTATACCAAGAAATCCCAACTAGTCTTCCTTGTAAATATAGGGTCACAGAACTAATTTTCCCCAGATACAGCCTGTCCTAGGATTAGTTCATCCTTGCACAGATGCCTACCCTCAATCCGTCCACAGCTGTTACAACTCACACCAAAGCTGGTTCCTGGGACAGAAGGGAGATAAGGATGTTCCATGCAAGCACTCCCACTTGGCTACAACTTTCCTCCTTCAAGGCCATTTGGCCTCACACTTGACTTCCCTTAATATCTGTTTTAACTCCTTTGGGACAAGTTCTTCATGCTGCCCCTGCTTAATCAACAGCTGTTGCCCATAAAATTGTCTGTCTATGTTCACTTTTTTCTCAGGAAATAATACTGTAATAAAATAGTTACCTGTCTAGGCAGTGTAATTATGCAAACATAGCTATAATTCAGTGGTGGGATATTTTTTTTACTACCTACTCTGTGGGCGTGGCATGGTGGGCATGGCCAAGGGGAAAGCCCTGTGTTGCACCCGAATTAGGACCACAGTACTTTATTTCAAAACTTGGATGGGCGGGGCCAGCCAGAATTTCTGCTACTGGTTCTGGCGAACTGGTGCAAACCTGCTGATGCCCACCACTTGCGGGGCCAGCCAGATTTTCTGCTACTAGTTCTGGCGAACTGGTGCGAACCTGCTGAATCCCACCACTACTATAATTTGAATTGACCTCAGTAGAGTAATTTCTGAATAAGTACGAATTGGATTGCATTATAAGCCCCTGTCATCTCTTGCTCATTTCTTAAATTTGTCCCCACCCTTCCTTCAAAGAGTTTAGGGTTGTTTCCACACATATCATGACACAAAATCATTCTAGGGCAGAGTGTTCCAACCTTTGATTTTTGAACTTCAATTCCCAGAAGCCTAAGTCAATTCCCCAAAGCACTGATCAGCCAATGTACTGACTGGGAACCTTTAGAGTAAGGGACCAAAGACAACGAAACAGCCGAAGGGTTGGCTTAACACAGGTTTATTGCATGATGATCCGGAGGAACATGTGGTAATGGCGGATGGGTAGCTCAATATATACAGCTGGCTATACATTTGAAAGTGGCTCGTCGACAGACTATTGGTTGCTGCCTGCGTGACGTCGTAGAAGGTCACGCCCTTCTTGTCCAGGTGAAGAGGTGGCGGGAATCTCCCCACGCTGCTGATCCAGGTGAATCTGAGCCATGAGAGCTGGACGCTCGCTATTGCCATCTAGTGGTCACTAGCTCGCGTCCCCTTATCAGGTTTACATTGATACAGCTGAAGGTTATAATGTTGCACACTGAAAGGTTACATTGTTACCACATGGCTAAGGTACATTGTTAAAGGCACAGCTTAACAGAACACAACATCCCTCCCCCCTAGGATGAGACGAAGTCTCTCAGCCAAGATGGCTTATTGCATGTGCGTTTGGGCCGTGATGAGGGCTGACCCCCCCCGGGGGCGCTACTGCTTCTTTGTTCCCTGGTCCCTTGTCCTGTAATGGGAGAGGGAGACTTGTTAGTGGCTTGCCGCGGTTTGGCGGCCTTAGGGGAAGGGAAGAACTCCATTGTGGGCAGACCGGGGGCAATCGGGGCTAACGAAAAACCCCTCTTCTCGCTTGGACGGGTGGGGGACCACTCCGAAAAACTCCCCCAGTTCTGAAAATCAAATTCTAACTCAGTTGGGGTATCCGCATTTGTGGGGGAATTCCGCGAGATATGTATGGGGTCGGGTTCCTCCTCCTCAGAAAGATCCCCCAGGATATCTACGAGAACATCCTCCTCCCCCCTTGGTGGGGACCCGCGGCCCCCTTTTCCTCCCCCTTGGGCTGAACGGGTGGGGGAGAACCCTAACGCTGATTTTTTCTCTGTTTGGTCTGCGCCCTGCTCATCGGGGACCCTGCGTCGGAGCTGGTCCGCGTGCCGCCTCCACAGTAGCCCTGTGCTGGTCTCCACACGGTACGACACGGGGCCGGTTTGCTCTACAACTACGCCCGGTACCCAGGCTGGGCCCGTGCTGGCGTAATTCCTGCAATGCACGGGGGCGCCTACACTGAAACTCTTCGTGGCCTCTAGCCCAATGTTCCTTCCTTTGTCCTCTACCCTCGTGGGGTCTAGCCTAGTAAGGATGGTGGTCAGTTTCCTCCGCATTAGGAGCTCTGCGGGGGAGTATCCTGACGCCAACGGGGTCACCCTGTACCCTAGCAGAAACTGACACACTTGTAGGTTCAGATCCCCGGGGCCCATGCGCCGCAACGCGTCCTTCGTGGTGAGGACGAGGCGCTCTACTTGGCCATTGGTGGCTGGGTGAAACGGGGCGGAGGTGATATGCCGAACGGCGTTAATCTCCATGAATGCCCTAAACTCGGAGGACGTGAAACAGCTAGCGTTGTCGCTAATTAATGTGTCGGGTATGCCGAACGTGGAAAAGAGCCTCCGCAAATGCTTAATGGTCTGGGCCGAGGAGGTGCTCGTGACTGGGATAACCTCCAACCACTTGGAGAAGGCGTCCACTACAAGAAGGAACAGGGTGCCTCTGAACGGGCCCGCAAAATCAATGTGCACCCGGGACCACGGCCCCTTAGCCGCGTCCCACTCCCTGTGGGGAAGGCGGGCCTCCTCTGGTCTGGAGCATTGGCAACTTTCACAAGTGCCGACCATTGCTCGATGTCGGCGTCCAACTGGGGCCACCAGAAGTAGCTCCGGGCCAGCGCTTTGGATCGCACGATGCCGGGGTGGCTGACGTGCAGCAGTTTGAGCACCCGCGGCCGAAGGGAAGTGGGAATCACCACCCGCTGCCCCCACAAAAGGCACCCCCTCTCTAGGGACAGCTCTAACTTTTTCCTGAAAAATGGGGCGAACTCCTCCGCTGGGGAGGACGCCGGCCACCCTTTCTGCACCCAGGAGCTAACTGCCGCTAACGTCTTGTCCTTCTCTGTCGCTTTGGCAATGTCGGCGGGCATCACGGGGGGCGAATCCAGCACCTCTATCATGAGAACCTGATGGTCTCGCTCCCCCTTGCTCACCTGGCTGGGTGTCAGGGGGAGGGGAGACCTTGATAGAGCGTCCGCATGGCTGATCTCTTTCCCGGGCCGATAGACCAACGCGTGCTGGTACGCGTTGAGAAAAATAGCCCACCTGAGCATCCTCGGGGACAGGATCTGTGGCGTGGGCTTATCTGCGGTAAAAATGCCTAGCAGGGGCTTGTGGTCCGTTACAATGGTGAAGGGGCGACCATACAGAAAATCGTGAAATTTTTTCATCCCCGCAACTATCGCTAGTGCCTCCCTGTCTGTCTGTGCGTAATTTCTCTCCGCTTGGGACAGGGACCTGGAGTAAAATGCTATCGGGGCCTCCCTTCCGTCTTCCAGCACGTGGCACTGCACCGCCCCCACCCCCACCGGGGATGCATCACAGGTCAGGACTACCGGGCGTTTGGGGTTGAAATGGGTCAGTATGGCATCGGACGCTAGGAGACTTTTTAGCTCACTAAATGCCCTTTCTTGGTCATCGCCCCACTTCCATGCCTGGTCTTTTTTTAGCAGTTTGTGTAGCGGTTCAGCCACTGCTGCCTTCCGGGGGAGGAAGGAGTGGTAAAAGTTGAGCAGCCCTAGGAACGACTGCAGCTCGGGCTTGGAGGTGGGGCCGGGGGCTTTCTTAATGGCGGCCACCTTGGATTTGGATGGTTTTATCCCCTCAGGAGTCACACAAAACCCTAGGAACTCAACCTCGGTCGCGAAGAAGACGCATTTGTCCTTTCGCAGTCTCAACCCCGCTTTTTCGAATATTGTCAGGACCTTCCCCAACCTCTTGGCCAATTCGACCCGACTCCCCCCCCGTTATTAACACGTCATCAAAATAAGGCAACACCCCCTCTAGCCCCTTCAGGAGGCGTTCCACATTTGACTGGAAAATTCCAGGCGCCGAATTTACACCGAACTGAAGGCGCGTCACCTGGAACGCCCCCTTATGGGTGACTATGGTCTGCGCAGCAGCTGCGGCAGGGGACACCGTAAGCTGCTGGTAGGCCTGTGCTAAGTCGAGCTTAGCGAAACACTTTCCCCCGTGTAACCTGGCCAGCAGATGGCTGACTACCGGCACCGGATACGCATTCGGGCGGATCGCCTTGTTGATGGTGCACTTGTAATCGGCGCATATGCGGACCTCCCCATTGGCCTTTAGTGCGGTTACAATTGGAGTTTCCCACTCTGCAGAATCAACAGGCACAAGGATTCCCTGGCCCACCAATTTGTCCAGTTCCGCCTCTATCTTGTCCTTGAGTGCGAACGGCACCCGGCGTGGTTTAAGACGAATTGGGCGGACCTCCGGGTCCAGGTCGAATGTCACTGGGGGCCCCTTGAATTTCCCCAGTCCTTTTTTGAAAACTTCGGGGTGCGCCTCGCACACCTCCTGAATCGGGTCAGTCCCAACGGCGTGCATCCCAACGGCGTGCACCCCCCCAATAAACAAACCCAGGGGCTGAAACCATTGAGTCCCGAGGAGGCTGCAATCTCCCCCTTTAAGCACGACTAGAGGGAGAGACGCGGCGTGCTTCTTGAATTTAACCTGAAATTCTCCAACCCCCAACACTGGAATGCTGTTCCCTTGCACGTCCCGTAGTGTGGACCTCAACGCTTTGAGCTTGGGTCGCCTGTGGGGGGCAATTCTCAAAATCTCCCTCTGGGAAATGATTGAATATGAGGACCCCGAGTCAATTTCCATTCTAATGGGAACCCCTTGAACTAGTACCTCAACAAAGTAGCGGGGGTGTCCTACGGACACGCTGAATACTGGGGCGTCGTCCTCGCTGCCGTCGGAGATGCGGCCCACGCCGTCCTGCTTCCGCGTGGCCTGAGCGCCGTCCTTGGGTCTCGTTGAGCGGTCTTGTCCCGCGGAACGGTCTGCCGAGCTTCTCTGGGTCTCGCGCCTCTTCCTGCACACCTTGGCGATCTGCCCGCGGCGGCCGCAGTTGTGACACTTGGCCTTCCGAAACGGGCATTTTACGCGGTCGTGGGCCGCTCCACAGCCGTCGCACCGCCGGCTCTCTTTCCGGACCCTCCGGACGTCCTCGTCGTCGCTGCCCTCCGCGGACGACCTCGAAGCTCGCTGGGCCGCATGCACCGGAGTCTCTGCCTTGCTCGACCTCGGCCGCCAGTCCTGGAGTTCTTGGACCCCAGCCTTTGTAGCTTCCGCGGCCTGTGCCGCTCTGATGACCTCCTGCAACGTGGGAGGCGGCTCTTGGTTCATTAACGTGCGCTGGGTTTCGGCGTCGTTCAGGCCGCACAGCACACAGTCCCGGAGGGTGATTTCGGCATTCTCCCATTTGCACGGGCCGGCCGCCAGCCGCAGGGCTGCCACGAATGCGGCGACCGTCTCCCTGGGCGCTTGGACTCGCCTCCAGAACGCACTTCGAGCGGGAAACATCGCCGTGGCGGGCCGGACGTGCTCACGCAGCATCTGCATGAGTTCCTTGGCCTTGAATTCGCTCACCCTCCTCGGTGCGATCAGGTCCACCAAGGTCCTTTTGGTTTCTTGTCCGAGCATCCTGGTGAAGATGGCCCTTTTCTTTGCCTCTTCCGTGACTTCGGACTCAATCAGTGCTGCCTGGAAGTCCATTTCGAAGATCTCCCAGTCGCCCGGTTTCCTGATTTCGAAACCGGCGCATGTCTTGGTCCCGTGGGCTGCCATTATCCCACCTTCGTCGCCAATTTAGAGTAAGGGACCAAAGACAACGAAACAGCCGAAGGGTTGGCTTAACACAGGTTTATTGCATGATGATCCGGAGGAACATGTGGTAATGGCGGATGGGTAGCTCAATATATACAGCTGGCTATACATTTGAAAGTGGCTCGTCGACAGACTATTGGTTGCTGCCTGCGTGACGTCGTAGAAGGTCACGCCCTTCTTGTCCAGGTGAAGAGGTGGCGGGAATCTCCCCGCGCTGCTGATCCAGGTGAATCTGAGCCATGAGAGCTGGACGCTCGCTATTGCCATCTAGTGGTCACTAGCTCGCGTCCCCTTATCAGGTTTACATTGATACAGCTGAAGGTTATAATGTTGCACACAGAAAGGTTACATTGTTACCACATGGCTAAGGTACATTGTTAAAGGCACAGCTTTACAGAACACAACAGAACCACTGTTCTAAGGGGCTCCTAACTGAGCAAAGATTTGAACCTAGGTCTCCTAGACTGGCATTTTACCCCTGGCTTTCATTTACAATTATCCTATATACTAGAGCTGAAATGACATCTGGTTTTGAAAGCCACGTCTGGGCACAGTTGCTGCTGATTTATTTTGCTTAAGAGTGTGACTCAGCATAGAAGTAAGTTCAAATTATTTCACTACTATGCAGCAGTCAAGTAAATTACTGAAGCTGTTGTTCATTTCAGCATCCTGTAATTCAGATTTTTGTTTTGTTTTGATTATTTTATTTTGTTTACAAAGCTTGTGGTTAATGCTTATTAAGTACTGTACAACAATATTATTTTTAGACATTTCTGGCTCCCTCCTTTGGCTCCCTCTCTCTCTCTCTTTTAAAATAGTAAATAGCTAGGTTTGCACTGCTATCTAAGCAGTATAATTTAATTTCTATTTTCAGAAACTTATAAATGTACTGCATACTTAAAAAGAAAAGAAATATCAAAAGATAGAGATTACCTATATGCCAGTGTGGTAAAATTTATCACGTACTAGCCAGGTACCCGGCCTTGCCTGGGTAGTTTTTGTTGCTGTTGAGGAGGGAAATCCAGGGATGTTTCTTTTGCCCTGCAGCAACGCCTTTCCCGTTCCCCCAACAAAACCCTCCCCACAACATCCACCCAGGTCCAAGGAAAGACGTAGGTCCAAGTCCCCAAGCCCCATCCACGCCACCTGGTCTGAGGAGACATCCCGGCCTATTTTCCCCACCCCAGTCCCTGGCCCTCTCCCACTTTACCTGCCCAGGGAGGGTCTCCCTCCTCCACCACCTGGGCTCCCGCTGAGGCCTCCTGGGGCCTGGTCTGCTACTCCCACTGGTTGTGGGTTTGCTACGTCCTCCGCCGCCCATCGACTGGGTAGTGGTGGACGACCCCTCAGAAGGGCTGGGCTGAGGCGAGGTGAGGCCGGGCCAGGTGTTGCCCCATTGGTGCAGTAACGTTTTTGTTTTGTGTTGTCTCCCATTGGTGGGGTTTTTCCTGTTTGCCGGGGGGGGGCAGTCATTGTCACAACTGTCACTGCATGTGGCTTCCCCGCTGCCTTGCCTTACCTTGCCCGGCTGCCCCGTCGTCTCACCTCGCCTGGCCTGCCAACGCCGCCTGGCCTGTCACCTCAAACGCCAGTTAGGCCAAGGTTTGCGTGCGGATTGCTGTGCATGCGCACTACCGTTTTCTCGGCGTGTTTTCCCCCAGCAGTGGGGGTGTCCCCTTTGTGACCCATTTTTTGGGGCATAAACCCCCTAATGGTGTTTATGACACACACACACACACCAGTGCTGATCTCACAAGGCCAAGGTAGGTGTGTGGCAAGTTTCAGCAAGATCCATGTAGGGTTGTGGGAGCCTATTGAGCACATACAAACCCACACCTCTGTTTTATAGATATAGATTAATTAATTATCATGTGTTTGTTAAACTCATGCCTTATATTTCCTCCACTGATTTTAAGGCAGCACCTTAGAACCTGATGTCAGGTTGGGTCCATTGGCTTGACCACAACTGACTTTCCAAGGCTTATACCACTCAGGAAAAGAAGGGTGATGTGGATAAGAAAGATCCATTAACCCAGGTATTGTCACAATACCCACTCTCTGAATAAGAAAATCCTGATTCATTTAAAAGCTGTTCTTTTGGTCTTCCCAGGTAGGAACAGATTGCTGCCCGTTTAAAAATAAAATAAAAATCTAGATTGTTAGTAACAACCAAAAGTTAGGCAATAATTTTATTAGGGCTAACCAAAATGCTGTAAAAATGTGAGAAGTTTCAAACTGCTGATCAGTCTGAGATTGAACAGTAGTGTGCCTTCTTCCAATTGGTAACCCCAAAGACAGTTTACTGTCTTTCTAACACAGTTCTTATTTAAAATTTATTTTTCCCTTTGAACTTGTAGACATTATAACATATTACCTTAACTATTCACTCAGATAAAATTCATAATCATTATTTCCATACTGCTGGAGGCAAGCCTGTAGTTGAGAGATTATATGTTATGCCTGCCCCAGGAAATGGTCAGTATTACTATACAAATGAGAAGTCTGCCATGTAGTCTTATGTTCTATTTTCTTGGCATAAAGAACAGGAGTTTGTGCAGTAAAGAAACCAGAATAATAACTGGGGACATTAGCTATAGATAAAGAGATTCTAGACATCAGGTTTACACTCCAGGAAACACAGAGAAGTAAATAAAATACAGATTTGTCAGAGACCAGGTACAGTACCTCTATTTTAGAAAGCCTGATAGAGAACTACAAAACTACCAGAAACAGTAGTTGTATCATCTGAGACTCTCAAGGTTTTTTAGTATACAAAATGTGGTTTTAGGGCCACTGCCACTGCTACTGTATGAAGCTAACTACACAAACTGTTAAGCCCACTGTTTGGAATGTGGCAGGGATGGGTTGATGTGCAGTCCAGTCTGAATTTGCTAAGATCATGAAATTGCTTAATAAGCAAGCCACTTCAGGATAATGGCAAATTAATCACTTCCTCTGCTTCCAAGTAAACATAGTGCCCCTCCTGTCTCTATTTAAGACGTTTGTTCCTGTATATTATATTTTCTGCAACAAACAGTGTTTAATTATGGGATGAATGTAGATTACAGCTATGGCATCAGGCAAAGGGGAAAGAGTTAATTCTCTTCCTGAGAACTGCAACCCTGATCCCAATCAGGGAGACCACAGTTGCTTTTGGAAAAAAATACACTTAAGCTGGAAGATTAAACCATCCACTGATCTCCGGAGTTATTTCTAACTTGGATTGGTCTGTAGTTGCATGCAACCCACGTAACTGCACATTATGCTTGTACCTTACTTTGGGAATGCTCAGTAAAACCACAGACTGCCAGATGGAGGAACAGAATACATGAAATTGCAGTTCTTTTTCCATCCTTCCACAAGGGCACTCAGCTGGTCATAGAAGCAGATGTGAATTGCTCATCTGTGAAGCTAAGCCATTTTTTCTTGTCTTTCACCATAGCAGGGCACATTAATTCAGGATGTAATTGCCACTTTCTTATTCCTTTCTCTTCGCTCCAGAACAAAATTCTTGTCTGTGGGCTCTTTGAGACATTTAATCGTTTGTTTTAACTACTGTTACCCTAGTGCAGTGATGTCAAACCTTGGCACTCCAAGTGTTCTTGGACTTCAGTTACCAGGAGCCCAAGTCAGCACTCCTGCTGATCAGGGATTCTGGGAATTTAAGTTTAAAAACATCTGGAGTGCCAAGGTTCGCCATCACTGCCCTAGTATATAGGAATTTGTTTCTCTGCTATATAAATAGTATACATTATTGATATTTTCAAGAAATGGAAAAGTAAGCTGAACTTCTGAAATTATTTTAAACAATTATTTGCTTGTAGAAAGGCTTTTGGAATTTATTTATTTGATTTGATTTATATCCCGCTGTTGTGTTCTGTAAAGCTGTGCCTTTAACAATGTACCTTAGCCATGTGTTAACAATGTAACCTTTCTGTGTGCAACATTATAACCTTCAGCTGTATCAATGTAAACCTGATAAGGGGACGCGAGCTAGTGACCACTAGATGGCAATAGCGAGCGTCCAGCTCTCATGGCTCAGATTCACCTGGATCAGCAGCGCGGGAAGATTCCCGCCACCTCTTCACCTGGACAAGAAGGGCGTGACCTTCTACGACGTCACGCAGGCAGCAACCAATAGTCTGTCGACGAGCCACATTCAAATGTATAGCCAGCTGTATATATTGAGCTACCCATCCGCCATTACCACATGTTCCTCCGGATCATCATGCAATAAACCTGTGTTAAGCCAACCCTTCGGCTGTTTCGTTGTCTTTGGTCCCTTACACTAAACCCGCCCTCCTGGCGGGGACACCACTCATATTGAATGAGCTCTTCAAATTTAATTAATGTGTAATTTCATTTTGAAATTAATCATATTGACTTAAGAATCCTAAAATACATTCACCAAAGGATTGTTTCCCCTGACTTTCTTCCTTCCTGGCCTGGAGTGGGTGGTTGCTGGAGGGAAAGAACAGACAGAAACTTGCCTTTTATCCATTTTCTTAAGTTAGCACACCCTTGGATCCTTGTCTCAATACTCTCTAAATCCACATCATTTTCCACAAGGGATAGAAAATTGGGACAGGTGGATGTACTTGAGAGAACAATTATTTTTTCTAATTTTCTAATTTTCATAAACAAACATGGATAGTTTGCACCTCAGTAGATTTTTCATTAAGAACCAAAGTCTTATTTCCACACCTCATGCTTCTGATTTGCCATGATGCATCCACTCCCATATAAGGAAAGTTTTCCTCATTTACTTCCATGAAGGGGTGGGGTGGAGTGGAGCATACCTGTCAAGTTTTGGATTTGGAAATAAGGGAAATTTCCCGGCCAATAAGGGATACTTGAGAGCTATGCTTATCCTGTGCTTCCCTCCAATGGCAGCAATAGGGCTTTGCAGTCTAATTAATAAGGGATGACTGCGGGAAAGAGGGTAAAATAAGGGGTTTTCCCGGCCAATAAGGGATACTTGACAGCTATGGAGTGGAGAGAATAATGAGCTTCATGCTGTTATTTCACACGTTCATGAGAAAGTCTGGCAATAGAATACTAACCTAGGTAGTATCTTTCGTCCCCTTTATTTTTGATAAGATAAAAGTAGATAGCTTTTTAAATAACCTCAAGATGCAGTCATTATGACCATTTTGTCAAGAGCTGGTCCCTGAAAATGCAGTTGACATGCTTGTGGCTATGACTAGACTTAACTTAGAAGGAGTGACAGCAAGATATGCTGGTGATTCATTTTGGTGCTTGGTTCCACAGAGTTTGGAAAAATTACTTTTTTTGAGAATAGCTCTTGGAATCAAACACTCAACATGATTAGTGGCTTTGCTGGCTAAGACAGTGTTTCTCAACCTTGACTCCCCAGGTGTTCTTGAATTTCAAGTCCCAGGACCCCAAGTCAGTACATCTACTGATCAGGGCTTCTGGGAATTGAAGGCCAAGAACATCTGGGGACTGAAGGTTGATATGAAAGTTGTAGTCAAAACTCCCCCCCCCCCCGAAAAAAAAAAAGCTCTGGGCTTCTGTTGCTGCCCAGATGAAAGAAATCTCCTGAGTGCTAGAAGGCCACCAATAAAATAAATTGTTCTATAAATGTAATGGATTATCATAAAAAATAAATTAATCTCCAATTTGGATAATCTGTTACATTTACTGAACAATCCTAGGCATCCTTCTTGAAAAACAAACCCCATTATGGAACGGTGCTTACACTCGAGAATGTGTGTCTTAGATTGCATCATCACCCCCTAAATTATTTATTATTTTGATATTGTTAATTTTTTTAGATTTTCCTTCATTGGTTTAAAGGTGCTGATCCCATGTTACTCTATTTAGAATTTGATAATAGTGTAGTTACACAAGAAGAGTTCACCTTGAAATGCTATCAGAATTAATTTGTTACTAGTATGTTACTACATCAACACATTCCATATTGCCATATCACTGCTGTCATTTTATATTTGGCTTTCATTTTTTGTTTATCTTGAAGTTTTGTTCCATTGCTGTACTCTAAAGGACCAAATACCCTTTTCCGTTTCATTCTACTTTCTTTGTTCATATCAGTGTTGCACAATTTAAAATGATGGATATACATGAAATATAGATAAAATTCAAACAAATTAAAATGTTAAAATGATTATACTATTTTTGACCAGAAGTGGGCTAGTGTAATAGAGTTACCTCAGCTGTTTAGCTACATATTCTTCTGTACACATAATGGGGTATAAATTGCATACGCATAAATGCTGCATTGATTGTATTTCTCCATAGTCACAGAAAATCTGTCCTGTATCCAAGGAGCCCCATTTTACTTAATTATTAATTTATTCTCACACTTCACATCAAAGTCCATTACGTGACTTCCAGATGATCCAGAGTTCTGTCCTGATGGGAGACACTCTTCAGCAATCATTCATTTGGCAGGTGTGTTGCTTTTGCTCTCCATAGGTTTAGCCTAGCCTTTTTTGGTTTAATGTTTAGAGCTTGAAAGATATAGAGAAAAAATTTGCTAGAGTGTAGCCAACACCTGCAGGTCAGCAGTCCAAAATCTGAGTACTGCATGGCGGAGTGAGCTCCCATCTCTGTCCCAGCTCCTGCCAACCTAGCAGTTCGAAAGCAAGAAATTGCAAGTAGATAAATAGGTACCACTTCAGTGGGAAGGTAAACAGCATTCCATCTAGGCATGCCTGCCACATGTCCATGGAAACATCTTCAAATGCAGACTGTGCTGGCTCTTTAGCTGTAAACAGAGATGAGCACTGAGCACTGAGTTGGACATGATTGGCTTTTGTATAAGGGCGACCTTAGCCATCACCTAGGAGGCTGGTGTCCATGGATGGGCTTGGTGCTGTATTATCTTATTTCATTATCTGCTATATTTCCAGAGGGGTAATGCCAGCAAATAACAAAACTTTCTCTTTCAGGCAGCCATTAATAATCCAGCATGATTCATCAAGGGCTACATCTACCTGTTTGGTATGTGCTGATTTATACCATATGGCACTAGCATATATTGCTGTGGAGTAGCAGAAGGGACTCACCGGTTCAGATCCAGGAAGAGTTTTATGGCAAGAACAAACATTCTTGAGGGTACACAAGAGCAAAACCAAATTAGAAGATGGAGGAAGGAGCTCACTGGGCAAGGAACAACATTAAAGGAGGAGATAGCTGAGGAACTCAACCTCCCCTACATCACTTGGAGGACCATGAATAGGCTGAGGGTTGGAGTCCCTAAATGCAAGACCAACATGCTCAAGTGGGGGCTGCTGGCACTGTGAATGTGGAGAGATACAGAATCCAGCTCATTTACTGGTCTGTCACTTACTGCCAGAAACATGTTTGGACTACAACCAAGTGAAGAAAGTGGCTTCATTTTGGCAGTCCAGGGTTTGATCAGGACATGAAAGAAGCACAGTGACAATGTTTTTATTGCTTGTGGGTGTACATCCCAGCCTGAACCTAAGTACATAATTTCTGGCAGCAACTTTTCCTTTAGTGTTTGGACAATTTTTTTTATTTGATTTGATTTATTCATTTTTTGTATATCAGGGTTTGATATGAGTGATATCCTAATACTTTAGGGTTCAGCAATGCTCCAAAAACTTCAATGAATTTATGAACTGTTATTTTCAGGAAGATTCTGTATCCACAGTGTCTCACCCATTTTCAGGAAGCAGTTACGAAGAAAATCAAATAATGTCCATCTTTTCATTCACAAGAGATGTTCTTGTCACACAATACGAAATATTTAGGAAAGCAATTTATCTCTATAATGTGTTCTCCTCTGCAAAGGAACCTATCTGACCAAATATTTAGGGTGGTACTGCAGAAACTATTAAACATAGCCCCAGGAGTGGATAAACTAGCCTCAATCCCATATCAGTGACTTTTGGCAACTCCCAAGCGGGAGGTATAATGCATCGGACATTGATAATGGGCTGTTATTGCCATACAGAGTCCTTGTTTAATCATCAGCATAGTCTGTGAAATAAAGCTTCTAGTCTTCCCTTCACAAATCTCAGAACGGAGAAACCTGTACATATTCATGCTATGATCTTTCAGACATATAGTGCTGAGCTACAATTCCAGTCAACCAGAATGTAATCCCCTGCAGTCATCCCTACCATCTGTGCTTTTATGACTAATGACAGTACTTTATACCATGAAGGGAAATACAATATTTCTTTTTTTTTTAAAGTACCTTTCTGGTCTTCATGGATTCATGTTGTGTATATAACATTTTTAAACTTGATATTCTTGAAGAATAGAACACTTTTCGATTTTTATCTGTGATCACAGCATTTAGCCGATTCCATTTCCATCTAGGCATATGTTATATGCAAACTATTTGGCCAATAGTGGGCAAGTTCACTGGGAACTTTGAGACTACCTAAAATAGTAATAGTAATATTTCATCGATCCTATTATTAAAAAAGCACTTGTAATCTTGCAATGGATACATTGAGTGCCTGTTGTATGGGCTCTGAAGGCATGGAATAAGTATAATACATCCTGGCAAGGGAAAGTTTGATCCGTATAAGATATGACAGATCTGTGAACAGCTGTAGGAAAACCATCATTCTCTTGAGCTTCATAACAAAATAGTCCACTTTCATTTCCCCCATTTCAATCGTTTTTTTGCAAGTTACAAAGCAAATACTTCTGCGACAATAAACCTAAGATGCTTTTCACCTTCATTTTCTGTATCATGTACAGTATTAGAATCTTATTCAGCAGTTTTATAGTTTTTTCAGTGATATTTGTTTTGATGAGCCACCTACTTTACCATTGCCTTGGGCAAAGCTTCTCATTGCAGAGTGTAACAGTCTGTCATGGTCTGGATGAAATTCAATCATAGCAAGCTGCGGATGGGGCCATTTGTTCTAGAAAAGGTACATTTTACTAGACATCAGTCCTTCTCTTAATCCGTCTCCCCAAACTTCATTGCTTTTATTCTCAGCAAGTTCTGGTCCCATGTTTACCAGGTAAAATTAGCTCAAAATACTGGAGAGAATAAAAGCAGTTGTGATGTGAGAAATTAGGCAGGAAAAATTTAAGAAGGTAAGCAACTGGCTGAGAGGCAATTAAGCTCTTTTCTCATGTCTCTTGGATAAAATTGTCCATTCTACAAAAAATAAAATAAAATAGCAACGGAATAGAGTAATATAAGACTTGACTAGGCGCAGCTGGAAATTAAAGTGTAATTTGCCCCTAAAAAAATGGGACAAAACTGAGGCAAGCTTTCAAGATTTTTCATTGTTGTCTGCAGCCAACAGGGTATCTGCTACTTTTCTTTGTACATGTAGGACGCCTCCGTACAATTAGGACTTGGTTTATAAATGCAATGATTCCCCGGTACGAAATAAGCTGCTGACCAATGCATGAGCTTTGCTTTCAAAGATTCCAAGATCTGGGCTAAGAAAATCTGGTGCTGACTGATAAACCAACATGCTGGGCCTGTTTGGCTGAGGTTCTTGAAAAGAGCTGGTTTCAAGAGTTCAATCTGAAGGCAACATTGAACACACAGAAACATGTAGCTGTGACAGCATGTAATGCAAACTGCATAATCTTTCTTCTGTAGTTCTGGAACAAAATCAAGAGCTTACACGGCTGCTCTATGAACTTCTGCACTGTGCCAATGAACTGCTGCTTTTGCTGACACTGAAGTGAAAAGCAGTGCTGGCACTGAGACAGAAATGCTTCTAAAAGGCTTCAAATGGTCCTTTGGAAAAAAAAAATCCAAATCAAGGATGTGGAATAAAATGGAAGTGTGCCTCTTCCATGCCTTTCTCACTATGAATGACTTTGGCTTCCTCCTCACTTCTTGTGGTCTTATTATCTGCCGTGACAAACCACTGGCCCTTAGAATAATGCCTACCTGTCTGTTGACATCTTCCTCAGTGAGTGATTTAAAAGGAATGAAAAGGTAATACTAAATGTCTGATATGAAGGACAATTAGAAGTCACAAATTCTCCCTTGTCAGGTCTGCTCAATCCTCACATGAAGAGGGTCAAGATTCTGCTTCAGAAAAAAATTATCTTTATTGAACGGGTCTTACCAAGTACAGAAAGGAGAAATGTTTCACAGCATTATTTAAAAAGGGTGGTGGTGAAGACATGTCCAGTATTCTACCAAAATCACTGAGTTATGTCAGTGTTTTCAGAACAAATACGTGTGGTGATTTAATCTGGGTAGAACATGAGAAAATGGTGATAAAACACAACCCACACAGCTCCAGTTCTCATTTAGATACAGATACATGAAATGTTGGGTAAGCTTTCCAAAGTCCCACATCTCTTTATCAGACAAGAGGCTACTAAACAAATGACAAATGGAAGAATGAGAAAAGGACCAAGAAATCAAAGAGTGTTGGTTTGACCTTGAAATCATGAAATCTGTGGTGTGTTAAAGCAGAGTAGATAAGGAACACATTTAAATGAATTACATTTTAATAGGGGTCCTGCAGATTTCAGTTTTCACCTAGTCCTAGGTTTATTTGGACATGCAAATACATAACAGCTAATTCTCTCAATTCAGACACTTTTTCCAATGTAGGAATAATATGGAAGAGAATCCAGGATACCAATCTGAGGTCTATGAATGGCGGTGGGGACAAAATCTATACCTATAAAACAAAGGTGTGGGTGGCATGTCCGGAATGGGCTGCCGCACCCCTTGACCAAACCCCGTGAAATTCGGCACACATGTACCTTGCACACGTGAGCAGGTCACTGTCGGGGTAGCCGAAGCCCATGGGGGAAGTTATGCCCTTCAAATTGATCCTTTAGTACTCAACCAATCACAAGGGCTGACCAGGTCTGGGCCTTTGTGATGTCATGCCCTTTGTGCTGTCTTGCCCAGACCTGGTCAGCCCTTGGGAGTGGTCAGCCAATGTGGCATCACAGGGGCCCGCCCCTTGGCCAGGAAGGCCAGCTGGCAGGGCAGGGCAGGAGTCCAGTGGACAGAGGTCAGCCCAGGAGAAGGAGCACCTGAGCAATGCAACCCCGGGAGGTAGGACAGTGCCCCCCCAAAAAAAACCTCACACGGACGAAGCCGGGCACGCCTGCTAGTATAAAATAATTTCATTATTAATAATACACAAACAGTATGAATTGCTTGTTTTCCTTGTAGAATTTGCAACTGGTATCCTGTTTGACAATGAAAATTCACTGTGACAAGTCATGCAATTTAATTTCTGGACTCTGGGACTGGTAGGCAAGAGGTAAACCTTCCTGGATGCTTTAAATCAGGTGATGTATTCTATTTATCTCCAGAGATGTTTCCCCCCAATGCCTGCACTAAACAAAATATAATGGGGCAGGAAAAGATGTAAAATATCTCACTAGGAGCAAGGCCCCTGTAGTAATGGCACCAAACATTGTGGAAAGTGCTTCACAATGAGGTTTGTGTTTGTCATGTCCAATGGAATGCGAAACCTTAGTTTGTTTGTTATTTAATTTATATCCTGCCCGACTGGTGAAGCCACTACTCTGGGCAGCTTATAACATGATTAAAATCAAAATATAACAAACATTATAGAAATCAAAAGAAACAAATGACAACTCATAAACAATAAAGTAAATTGGTGCCCCTTCAATCCAGTGTTTCCCAATCTTTGGTTTTTGGGCTTTAATTCACAGAAGCTTAAGTCAATTCCCCAAAGCACTGATCAGCCAAAAACTTAGGCTTCTGGGAATTGAAGTCCTCCTGTGGGGTGTAGGCCCATAAAGTTAAGTTGTACTTACCAGTAATAACTTTCGTTCTTCGAGTATGTAATTTGTGAATTCACACTTTTGGGGTTCTGCGCCTGCACGGAGCCATTATCGGAGCTTCAAAGCTGATTGGATTAAGAGTTTTGGTATTAGGACCGCCCACCATACCACCCACCCTTAAGCGCCATTTCACGATCTTTCCTCAGTTAATACTTAAGCTGTACATGGAATAAATGTAGCATCTCATCCGTGCAGCTCAAATGGGGAGGAAGGTGGGAAAGTTTGAATTCACAAACTACATACTTGAAGAACAAAAGTTATTACTGGTAAGTACAACTTAACTTTCTCCTTAGTGTAGTTTGTGAATCCCCACTTTTGGGAGATTTGCAAGCTCACACTTACGTGGTAGGCTGCCAGCCGGATGAGATGAATCCACAGTCACATACACGGTCATGTCAGGAAAAACAGGATGACCATCACGGACCCAACCCAGTCTGGCGTCCGCTGTGGCTCTGGTGTACATCCGGTAGTGTCGGACAACTGTAGAAGGTCTGGACCAAGTGGCAGCCTTACAGATGTCCTCAATTCAGTGGAAGTAGCCATAGCCCTTGTCGAGTGCACTCTGACGTGAGGAGGAGGTTGAGATGACATTTGATAAGCCAAATGTATGGTTGCAGAGACCCATTTTGAGAACCTTTGTTCTCTCTTGGACTTCCCTCCATAGGCCATGAAGAGGCGACATGTCTTTCTAAATTCTCTAGTTCTGTTGGTGTAAAACAATAAAGTTGGTTTCACATCCAAAGTGTGCCAGGCTCGTTCTTGGTCGGTGGTTGGTTCCGGGAAGAACATTGGCAAGGAGATGTACTGGTTTAGATGAAATCTTGACACTACTTTAGGTAAAAATGTGATGTCTGGGTGGAGGACCACCCTGTCATTAAAAAAAATTAATGAATGGCTGTTCTGAATGCAGTGCCATCAGTTTGCTAGCTCTCCTTGCTGAGGTAATGGCCAAAAACTTTGTCCTCGAAAGGCAAGGGTAGATGATCCGCCTGGATATCTAAGGTGGTTCCAAGGTGGGTCAAAAGCGAGGTGAAGGAATTCTGGTCCTCACCATGCGATGGCTCAGCCGTGCCGATGATGCCGTCTGGCATCTTATTAGCCTCCACCTGAACTTCCTCCTCTTCGGAAGATGAAGACAAATCCTCTGTCAATGGAGGTGGAATTTGGCCGTCAACGTCGGAAACGTGCCTGTAAGGCCAGGGCTGACTGACGGACCTGCCTGTGGAGGAAGCCGGGGAGGGAGGAGGGCAACAGCTATCTCCCTGGCCCGGAGGTGGGGCCACCACAGTCTCTTGGGTGGAGTCCAAGCAAGGGACACTGTCCAACCTCTATATGGCTGTCGGACGACGGGCAGCCGTTAAGGACGCAGTTATCGCTGACAGGAGCTGATCACCTATCTTCTTCACCATGGACTTGATGAGCGGTGCAATGAAGTCAAGTTGGATATCCTGACTCGAAATGGTGGGACCATCTCAAGCTTGTGGAGTCTGATGAACTAGTGGTGAGACTGAAGCTCGACGAAACAGAGACCTCCCTCGAGGTGGAGGAGGCAGAGGAGGTGAATGCTGGAAGTACCAGAGGAGGCGACGTCGACGTAGAACGGGTTCCCCTCAGAGTCTTGGAAGGGGATCCAGAAGAGGAAGGAAGACCCCCAAACATGGAGGATCTGGAATCCTGGTCAGGGGACAAACGTCTCAGAAGGACTGCCGACAATGGTGAGGAGGCCGAAGGTTGAGGAGATCAATTCAGCCTTGGCGTGGGAGGGAGAGAATGGTGGTCCCATCCCGACTTCTTTGACTTTTTCTTCTCCCCCGTCTTGTCTTTTTCTTCCTAGTGGCCTCCTCAGCCATCTTAGCCTGTTCTCCTTCTTTGGCTGCCATCTTGGGTGCAGGGATTTGGGCAGGAATCTGTGAGGCCGTAGAAGCTGTACTTGAAGACAGAGCCTGAGGCATCAGATGAACCTGGAGCCGGTTTTGTCTATTTTTGATGGCCAAATGAGTGAATTTCTTACAATGAGTGCAAGTCTGGACTTGATAGCTCTCTCCAGGGCAGATCAGGCACTCGCTGTGTCCGTCGCTTGAGGGAAGCTTCTGATTGCAGCCTGTACAGCGCTTAAAGGCTGCAGATGCCAAACTGTGACGGAAAACAAGGAGAAAAATTCCAAATGTCCACCGCGAGGCAGACAAATGGTGTAATGCCAGTCCTTTCCGGAGAGAAGACCGATTGACAGGAAAAATTGTAGATTTCATCACTCAGACTACAAGGGAAGAGCAACATGAAAAAATCACAAAGATGGCTGCTTCTCCCGCAAGGGAAAAAATGTTGTAAATGCATGAGATATGCATTTATAAAATACAAGTTAAAAACAACACTCTAGATTTAATTAAATCTCACAATGTTCCTGCTAAAGCCAGTAGAAGTTTTGCTCCTTAGCAAACCAGAGGTTTATAATTTTCAGCTTTTATATACAGGACTATCATATGTGTACGTGCAACCATTTATCCGGTTTATGACAGCGATGCATGTCACTTGCCACTGTTCATCCTCTCAAGGATTTATTGTGAAAACCACTATTAAATTTTAATTCCCACAAACTGCTATCTGACAATATATCTATAAAGACAGACAGACAAGGAAAGACACTCAGAAATGTCTTGATATTACAATGTATTGCAGCAAGGCAAAGTCCAGGAGACATGCAAAATCTAGCAATGGGATTATTAGCAATCATAGGGTAACTTGCATCCCTTAAAGGTGAATGACTGCAATATACTGCAGATACATTGCACTTATGACATCATGCGATGAAGCCTCCATGCATTTGCCAGAAACCAAACCACAAATTCATAAACTTAGCTGTATTCACTCACCATTTATAATGCAACACTACTGCAACAAACCAGGATGTGACAAGGTCAAGTTGAGAAATTGCTAAGCATTTAAGATTGCATTTTTACTCATGTTTTCAACATTTACATCCAGTTTTATACCGTAATCTCAAATATCTGTACAAGGGATTGAGCCACAATGTTCTCTTCAGGACTTACTTCTGAATAAACACACACAACTGTGCTATAAAGCTGCCATCCCATGCATACTAATGTGGAACTTAGATCAATTACTGGAATTTAGAAACATAGGAGTAATTACCAAGTAAGTGGGTTGGGTTAAAATACTGGTACCATCCTATGAAATAAAACCATGATAGTCTGTCAGAAAACAAAACTTAAGGAGACTAAGTGTTAAATCATAAAATATTTTACATTCCATCGTTTTAGTCCTGGTGTCCATGCCATTCACATTTCCTTACCTATTCTGAATAAAGCAAGAATTGTACATTGCAAATGTGAGTTTAATTCACACACAACATTGCATTTGTTCACTACCAATCTGATAAAAATGAAACTAAGATTACTCTTGGATTAATGTCACGCAGATTGGATGATTACTAAAGAGTTAAAAAATGTTTCCCTGTGGACATGTGACCATGAAGTCAGTAAAAATATCTGGAAAGCTTAAGCGTCTCACACATATTTTGTCACACATAAATCTATTCAGATTTTGTGCTGGTTGCGGTGGCGGTGGTTTACCATAGGATGACAGTGTGAGGCTTGGTTGATGTGCAAATTGTCTGATGTCACTGCAGGATGAGAAAGCCCCAGGAAACCTCCCTATAACTGTCAGTGGCTAAATATGCAAATCACATACCTTCTATGGGTCACTGAAGATTATATGAAAATTCTGCAGCATCCTCTATGTGGCACATCTATACCATAGGCATCTTTCATTTTGTTGTTTAGTCGCACAGTCAATTCCGACCCCCTACAACCCCATGGACCATTGCACACCAGGCACTCCTATCCTCCTATCCTTTCACATTTAAAAACTGGCTAAGACTAAGTAGGAGGTAAAAGAAACAAGGGATCCTACCCATTGTGGGGTTTAACCTGTTTTATATGAAAAACGGGGGTCCTGAATGCTCTGGTCCTGCTTTGGCACAGTAAGCCTGGAGGCCAAATCTGGTTGTAGCAGGTAAGAGCACAAGCACAAAAAATACGATACAGTATATGAAAGGCTATGGACTTGTAACCTCTGTTTGATGACAATTCACACACCAGTTCTGTGACCCAGAGCATAACCTTAACTCATGATGGTGCTGTAGTGACGACAGTAGGGTTTACTTCCGAGTAGACATGCGCAGGATGGCATCACAATGCTTGATGGCATCGCAATGCTTTTGAAATGCTGTTAGCCGCCCTGAGTTGGCCTGTGCCGAGTAGGGCGGGATATAAATTAAAATTTATTATTATTATTTATTGTAGACTGAGGTAGCCCTTTTGGATTAAAAAAAAAATCCTTGAAAGGGTCTCCCTTGCTCAAAAGCCAGTCATATCCGATTCTAGGGTTTGGTGCTCATCTCCACTTATAGCCAAAGAACCAACGCTGTCTGCATTTGCAGACGTTTCCATGGACATGTGGCAGGCATGACTAGACACAGAACGCTGTTACCTTTCCCACCAAAGTGGTACCTATTTATCTACTTGCAATTTCTTGCTTTCGATCTGCTAGGTTAGCAAGAGCTGGGACAGAAATGGGAGCTCGAACTGCTGACAAGCCGATCTTTTAATCCTTAGTAAAGGTCTCCCTTGCATGAAAGCCAGTCGTATCCAACTCTAGGGTTCAGTGCTCATCTGCTTCAAAGCTGAAGAGCCAGCGCTGTCCGCTTCTGCAGACGTTCCCGTGGTCATGTGGTAGACACTGGAGCACACGGAGCGCTGTTTACCTTCCCACCGAAGTGGCCCCTATTTATCTACTTGCAATTTCTTGCTTTCAAAGTGCTAGGTTGGCAGGAGCTGGGACAGAGACAGGAGCTCATTCCGTCCTGCAGTACTCAGGAATGGAACTGCTGACCTCCTGCCTTCCAGTCAGCGTCTTAGCCACTTGAGTCCCTTTAGTGTATGAAACTAAGACACAGGACACAGCCTCGGGCTGGGTTAACTCAGGTTTATTGCATCGTGGACAGAGGGAACATGAGGTAATGGCGGATCAATAGCTCTTTATATACAGTAGGAATACATTTGAACGTGGTGCCATGGTAGCCCATTGGCTACTGTCTGCGTGACGTCATTGTGGGTCACGCCCTTCTTGTCCAGGTGTAGGTGGTGGCGGGAAAGCTTCCCGCGCTGTTGCCTTTGATGAGTTCGGACCAAGAGAGCTTGGACGCTCGCTGCTGCCAGCTGGTGGTCATTAGCTCGCGTCCTATTACAGGGTTTATATGATACAGCTGAAGGTTACATTGTTGCTATAGGCAAGGTTACATTGGCTCAGATACATTGTAATCCATGTGGAAGGTAAAACCATTAGAACACAACATCCCTCCCCCCTAGGACGAGACAATGTCTCGAGCCCACACTTCAACACACTCCCCCCCCTTAGGAGACAAAGTCCCTCAGCCAAGATGGCTTATTTCGAACACGCTGGGGTCTCGATGCGGGCTGCCTTTCCCCGGGTTTGCTACCTTCTCTTTGTCCCCTGGTTTCCTGCCCTGTAATTGGAGAGGGAGACTTGTTAGTGACTAGCCGCGGCTCCGCGGCGTTGTTGGGAGGTGTGCTCTTTCTCGGGGAAGAACCGGGGGCACTGGGGGCTAACGAAAAACCCCTCTTCTCGCTTGGAAGGGTGGGGGAACACTCCTGAAAACCCCCCCGGCTCGCAAAACCAAAATCAAAATCAAAATTACATTCGGGGGACGCGGCGGCGGCCGCACATTCCTTTTCCCTCCCCCCGGGCTCTGATAGAACTGGGGTATCAAAAGGATATGAGTCGGGACCACCGCTTTCCCCCCCGGTTTCGGACTGCTGTCCCTCAATGTCTCCCCCTTGGGCTAAACGGGTGGGGGAGAACCCTATCGCTGAATCCTGTTGCTGAGCCCCACTAACCGGCCCTTCACTCACTCGGCGCCTCAGTTGGTCAGCGTGTCTCCTCCAGAGGAGGCCGGTGCTCGTTTCCACCCGATATGACACTGGCCCCGTCTGCTCAATTACTGTTCCCGGCACCCAGGCTGGCCCTGCGCTTGCATAGTTCCTGCAGTAAACAAGGTCGCCGGCGGCGAACCCTTCCGAGACTGCCAATCCTATGTTTTTCCCTTTGTCCTCGACTCTCGTCGGGTCCAGCCTGGACAGAAGCGTGGTCAGTTTTCGCCGCATCAAGAGTTCTGCCGGCGAGTAACCTGACGCTAAGGGGGTCACCCTATACGCTAATAAGAACTGACACACTTGGTGGTTTAGGTCCCCCGGGCCCATGCGCCGAAGCGCATCCTTTGTTGTCCTCACCAACCGTTCCACTTGGCCATTCGTGGCCGGGTGAAACGGCGCGGATGTAACATGCCGAATGGCGTTTGCTTCCATGAATGCCCCGAACTCCGAGGAGGTGAAGCAACTCGCGTTATCGCTGACTAAAGTGTCGGGTAAACCGAACGTGGAGAAGACTCTCCGTAGCTGGCTAATTGTCGTGGCGGAGGACGTGCTCTTTACTGGGATAACCTCCAGCCACTTGGAAAACGCATCCACCACCAGGAGAAACATGGTCCCTCGAAATGGGCCAGCGAAATCTACATGCACTCTGGACCACGGCCCCCTCGCTGCGTCCCATTCCCTATGCGGAAGGCGGGCCGCCTCTGGTCGGGATCCCTGGCATGCCTCACAAGTGCCGACCATGTGCTCAATGTCCGCGTCCAGCTGAGGCCACCAAAAGTAACTGCGGGCCAGCGCTTTCGAACGCACGATGCCCGGGTGGCTGACGTGCAGCAGTTTGAGCACCCTCGGCCGCATGGATGTAGGGACCACCACCCGTTGGCCCCACAGCAGGCACCCCCTTTCTAGGGACAACTCTAGCTTTTTCCGAAAGAATGGGTCGAATTCCGTGCTCGGGGATGATGCCGGCCACCCCTTTTGTACCCATGAGCTGACTTTCTCGAGCGTTCTGTCCTTGCCTGTCGCCCTAGCAATATCCGCTGGTACTATTGGGGGTGCATCTAAAACCTCGATTAGTAACACCTGGCGGTCTCTTCCTACTCTAGCCTTTTGGTCGTCCGACAAGGGCAAAGGGGATCTCGAAAGTGCATCAGCATGGCTGATCTCTTTTCCGGGCCGGTACTCCAACTCGTGTTGGTATGCGTTGAGAAAAATGGCCCATCGCAACATTCTCGGTGATAGGATCTGCGGGGTGGGCTTGCTTGCCGTGAAAATCCCTAACAGTGGCTTGTGATCCGTCACGATTTTGAACGGGCGGCCATACAAAAAATCGTGAAACTTTTTGGTCCCCGCTACAATTGCCAATGCCTCCCTGTCGGTTTGTGCGTAATTTCGCTCTGCCTGGGACAGGGACCTTGAATAAAATGCAACCGGGGCTTCCCTTCCGTCATCCAATACGTGGCAAAGTACCGCCCCCACCCCCACCGGTGACGCATCACAGACTAGGACCACCGGCCGTGTGGGGTCGAAATGCGTTAGAATTGCGTCAGAGGTCAAGAGTTGCTTTAATTCTTTGAACGCCCTCTCGTGCTCGTCACCCCACACCCAAGTCTCCTCTTTTTTAAGCAACCGATGAAGCGGTTCGGCCACGGACGCCTTCCGCGGAAGGAATGTATGGTAAAAATTGAGGAGCCCCAGGAATGACTGTAGCTCGGTTTTGGATGTGGGGCGAGGGGCCTTTTTGATGGCTACTACTTTGGATTTGGATGGCTTGATACCCTCGGGTGTGATCCTGAACCCTAAGAACTCGACCTCGGTTTCGAAAAAAACACATTTGTCCTTCCTCAGTCTCAGCCCCGCTTTCTCGAACACAGTTAGTACTTTGTCCAATCTCCGTGCCAGTTCGGCCTCACTCCCCCCTGTTATTAATACGTCATCAAAATAAGGTAACACCCCCTCCAGCCCCTTCAGGAGGCGTTCCACAAGCGACTGAAAAAGGCCGGGTGCCGAGTTCACGCCGAACTGTAAACGCGACACTTGGAACGCTCCTTTATGTGTGACTATCGTTTGTGCCGCGGCCGTGGCGGGTGTTACGGGAAGCTGCTGATAGGCTTGTGCCAGGTCGAGCTTAGCGAAACACTTTCCCCCATTTAGCCTAGCCAAAAGGTGGCTGACCACCGGCACCGGATAAGCATTAGGGCGGATCGCCTTGTTAATCGTACACTTATAATCAGCGCAAATGCGCACCTCCCCGTTAGCCTTCAGAGCTGTTACAATTGGAGTTTCCCACTCCGCGGAATCAACAGGAATAAGAATCCCCTGGCCCACCAATTTGTCCAGTTCCGCCTCTATTTTGTCCTTTAGTGCGAAAGGCACTCTGCGCGGTTTGAGTCTTATCGGGCGGACCTCCGGATCTAGGTCGAAGGCTACAGGGGGCCCCTTGAATTTTCCGAGTCCTTTTTCAAAAACGGCGGGATGCGCATCGCACACCGCTTGTATTGGGTCCACCCCCACTGCATGTACTCCCCCTATAAACAGGCCTAAAGGCTGGAACCACTGTGTCCCTAGGAGGCTACAACTCCCCCCCTTGAGGACAACTAAGGGCAGCTCCGCAGAGTGTCTCTTAAACTCAACCCGAAATTTCCCGACCCCCAACACCGGAATGCTGTTCCCCTGTACATCTCGTAGCGTGGACCTCAAAGTTTTAAGTTTGGGCCGCACGTGGGGGTCGATTTTTAAAAACTCTTTCTGGGGAATTATGGAATAGGAGGACCCCGAGTCAATTTCCATCCTGATGGGGGCCCCTTGTACTAGTACCTCAACGAAATAATGGGACTGTTCCGCGGACACACTGAGCACTGGGACGTCGTCCTCGCTGCTGTCCGAGACGCGGCCCACGCCGTCCTGCTTCCTCGTGGTCTGGACGCCATCTTTGGGCCTCGCTGAACGGTCCGGCCTGGTCGAACGGTCTGGTGACTGCCTCCGGCCCTCCTTCCGTTTTCTGCATGCCTTGGCGATGTGCCCCCGACGGCCGCAGGTGTAGCATTCGGCCTTTCTAAACGGGCACCTCGCACGCTCGTGGGCCGCTCCGCAACCATCGCAGCGGGGCCCCCCTTTTCGGACCTTCTGGACCTCCTCGCCGTCGCTGCTCTCTGAGGACCGTTGAGTTGCGTGCACCGACCTTTCCGCCTTGCCGGCTCTGGGACGCCACTCACGCCACTGGTGCATCTCGTCCACTCCAGCATTCGTGGACTCTGCGGCTTCTGCGGCCTCGACGACCTCTGCCAGCGTGGGTGGCGGCTCCTTATTCATCAAGCTGCGCTGCACCTCCTTGTCTTTCAGGCCACACAGCACGCCGTCCCTGAGGGCCATTTCTAGGATGCTGCCCCATTTACAGGGGGCAGCGGCTACCCTCATGGCGGCCACGAATGCCTCGACCGACTCGTCCGGCGCTTGGACTCGCCTCCAAAACGCGCTCCGAGCGGGAAACATCGCCCTCGCGGGTTGGAAGCGCTCCCGTAGCAGCTTCATGATGTCGTCCGCCTTAAATTCGCTCACCTTCTTTGGAGCGATGATGCCCACCAGCGTCCGCTTGGTTTCCATTCCAAGCATGCGGGTGAGGATGGCCCTCTTCCTCTCCTCATCGTCTTCCTTGACTTTGAGCTCCACCAGCGCCGCATGGAAGTCCATCTCAAGCAGCTCCCAGTCTTGCGGTTTGGTGATGTTGAACCCGCTCTGTGCCCTGGCTGCTCCTTGGGAATCCATTGATCCCACCTTCGTCGCCAATTTAGTGTATGAAACTAAGACACAGGACACAGCCTCGGGCTGGGTTAACTCAGGTTTATTGCATCGTGGACAGAGGGAACATGAGGTAATGGCGGATCAATAGCTCTTTATATACAGTAGGAATACATTTGAACGTGGTGCCATGGTAGCCCATTGGCTACTGTCTGCGTGACGTCATTGTGGGTCACGCCCTTCTTGTC
This sequence comes from Bradypodion pumilum, assembly GCA_035047305.1. Classification (NCBI taxonomy): domain Eukaryota; kingdom Metazoa; phylum Chordata; class Lepidosauria; order Squamata; family Chamaeleonidae; genus Bradypodion; species Bradypodion pumilum. Next base: position 170,856,799 of record JAWDJD010000001.1, on the reverse strand, counting down.
CAGGTGTAGGTGGTGGCGGGAAAGCTTCCCGCGCTGTTGCCTTTGATGAGTTCGGACCAAGAGAGCTTGGACGCTCGCTGCTGCCAGCTGGTGGTCATTAGCTCGCGTCCTATTACAGGGTTTATATGATACAGCTGAAGGTTACATTGTTGCTATAGGCAAGGTTACATTGGCTCAGATACATTGTAATCCATGTGGAAGGTAAAACCATTAGAACACAACAGTCCCTTTAATCCTTACGGGTGTTTATTTACACACGGATTTCCATGGGACTTACTCCCAGGTAAGAGAGGCCCGAACCAGTCGGGACTCTGGCGCAGGGAGGGAGGGAGGGAGCGAGCAAGAGGGTCGCCTCTCTCCACATGTGCAACCTTCACTCGAGGGCAGGCCGGTGTGAGGTCTCTCTCCTCCCCAAATCACTGGCACTGCATAAGGGGAAGGGAAGGAACTTGGAAGGAAAAGTCCACCGCGCCAGCAGGTTCCGCTTCTCTTTGCTTCCTTCAATTTGCCTCTTTGCAGTGGCTCAAGTGGCTTAGACGCTGAGGGGGTGGGAGGCGGAAGGTCAGCAGTTCGACTCCCGGGTACTGCAGGACGGAAATGAGTGCGCCCGTCTTTGTCCCAGCTCCTGCCAATTCGAAAGCAAGAGTAGATAAATAGGGACCCACTTCGGTGGGAAGGTAAACAGTGCTCCGGTGTCGTCTAGTCATGCCTGCCACATGGCCACGTCTGCAGAAGCACGGCAACGCTGGCTCTTCCGGCTTCGAAACAGATGAGCATTGAACCCTAGAGTCGGATACGACTGGCTTTCGAGCAAGGGGAACCTTTGCCTCCTCCAAAGTGGAGGCCAGATTCCTCGGCAGGCAGCCTGGGAAGGCGGCGCAGGAGAGTGGCGGGGCCACGACGACCCCTCCGTCGCCGTCTAGCCCAGCCTCAGCGTGGCCGGCCTCCGTCTCCCAATCTCCTCAGGCGGTTGGTGGCGCGGCCCGCCTTCCCGGCAGCTCCCCTGCTGGCTCTTGCCTGCTCGCACCTGCACACAGCCATTTTCCTCCCCACCCCACACTCTCTGCAGTTTATGATGTCATCATCCAGCACCGCCGGGTTGTTGGAGGGGGGGGAAGCCTGAGCCCCCCCCTTAAAAGTCCTCCCTCCACTCCAGAGCCACCAGCCCAGCAGTGCTTAATGGGGAGGCACCTCTCCCCCCCTTTTTTCCCGCCCTTCTCCGCATCCTGATGGGCAGCAGCAGCAGCAGCAGCAGCAGCAGGAGAGGCAGCCGCCGTCGCCTCCCTACGTCTTCGCCCCATCTTCCTGCTGCTGCTACTCCAGTCCTGGGCTTTGCTGGAGGAGCAGCAGGAGCAAGAGCAATCCTCGCTGCGGTGGTGGTGCATGGTGGTGGTGGGGGCCTGCCGCCTCGCCCTGCTGTCTCCGGGCAGGACTGCAGCTTATGTGCTGCTGCTGCTGCTGCTTTTGCGCCTTTTTGCACCCGCTCGTCCGTCCATCCCTCCAGTCCAGTGGGGGTGGGAAAGCGCCGGTTTGGGGAGAGGGGGGGGATATTCCTGCTGGGTGGGTGGGTGGGTGGCTGTCGCCGCCTTCTCGTCTGCACTGCTGAGTCATGGATTGAGGCTCCGTCTCGGCTCACACGCACGCATCTAGACACACACACACACTCGTAGGAAACCACTGACACGTCTCCGGACCAGCCACTGGGGGAGAGAGAGCCTCAGCCTCCTCGGGCCACAAGGACTGCTCCTGCTGCTCCTCCTCCTGCGAGGCGAGAGCCTGCCTTTGCGTCGATAACAGGCTCCTGTCCTGCCTGCCTGCCAGCCACCCTCCAGGGCTCTCGGCCGCCCCGCATCCCCTTCCAGCAGGCCGCCCCCGGGATCCGCGCCGCCTGAAGCCATGATCGCCGCCGCTTTCCTGGTGCTGCTGCGCCCTTACAGCATCCAGTGTGCCCTCTTCCTGCTGCTGCTGCTACTGGGGACCGTGGCCACGATCATGTTCTTCTGGTCCTGGCACCGCAAGCTCCAGAAAGGGAGGCATCATCCCATCCGGTCCGCCTTTCCCGGGCGCGCCAGGAGCCGAGGTAAGAGGCGAACCAGCGCCGGCTTGCCTCTGTCTGCCCAAACGGGGGGGACGGAATGGAGAGCCTGCCTTTTTGGCCACGGGGAAGAGGCGGGAAGGGAAACCCCAGGGGCTCCTCCGCCGGAGATGGTATTGGATGAAGGGAAGGGCTTGCCTTGGCGCCCCCCTCCTCCCTCCGGTCTTGTATAGGAACCTAGCAGTTCGAAATTGCAAGTAGATAAGTAGGGACCACTTCGGTGGGAAGGTAAGAGCGTTCCGTGCGCTCCGGTGTCTAGTCGTGCCTGCCACATGACCACGGACACGTCTGCAGAGGCAGACAGCGCTGGATCTTCGGCTTTGAAACAGATGAGCACTGAACCCTAGAGTCGGATACGACTGGCTTTCGAGCAAGGGAAACCTTACGTCTTGGGGGGCGGGGGTCTCCACCCGATGTGGGACCACACATCTCCCACACACACACACACATGTCCCGCCGAGGTGGCTTCAGCTCCAGCAGAAAGTTTCGCCTCAACTTCTGCGAGAGGAATGAAATATTGGTGTATTGGAGGGGAACGGGGTGGGGATGATGGGTGATGAAGTCGGGGAGGAGGAAGCAGCCCCGTCCAAACAGTTCTCTAAAACTTAAATGTGTAAAGATACACTCCTGTCTTTTCCCTCCTTCCCTTTCTAGATGCTGTCATGAGAACCCACCACTTTCGTTCCGAGGTAATTTATTTAGCACGCAATCTCAAGGTCAGCACGAGCTTTCAATACCTCACTACAAATGTCTCCGAATTTATTGCCTTTTAAGAGCACGTAATGACTTTTTTATTATTATTTTAAAAAAAACCTTTTTGCATGAGCACCTTATTTTGCTTACTTGACTACCTATCCAAATAACTTTTTGAACACAGACTCCTCGAAGATTGTGGTACAGGTAAAACCCCTACTTACGGAAAAAAGTCTGTTCCGTAGGCTTTTGCTTAAATTGAATTTTTTTTATAACTCGAAACAAACCCATAGGAAAAATGAAATTTTTATGTAAATCGAAGCAAACCATTGGAAAAAGAATCTTTATGTAACTCGAAGCAAACCCATGGGAAAACGTGTAAATCGGGACATGGTTTTCGCATGAAATCATTATGTAAGTCGGATTTTATGTAACTCAAGGCATTTGTAAGTCGGGGTTTTACTGTACTTTTGAGCCACAATCGGGCGTATCCTAGTTATGGCAACCTTGTGTCGCCGGCTAATCTTTCTCACACTAGGTCAGGTGAAAGGAACTGAACAATGAACCCACCAAAAGGTGCCTTCATTTTGGCAGTTTCACATCTGGCCTAGACAGGTAAGAAGAACAACCTATCCAAATATCTAATATGGCTTTCTTGTCAACAAAGCTATTAATGCTGCATTTTTGTTGTTGGAAAAAGTAGTAAGCATACCTGTCAACCGCGGCTCTGGAAGATACGGGACCTGCGCAGAACAGTTCTGCGCAGGTCGCCTCCTACGCGACTTGTGCAGAACGGTTCTGCGCAGATCGCCTTCTACGCATGCGTAGAAGGCTTCTGCGATTCCCTTCTGCGCAGATTGCCTTCTACGCATGCATAGAAGGGTTCTATGCAAGTGTAAAAGCCTTCTACGCATGTGTAGAAGGTGGTCTGCGCAGAAGGGATGCGCAGTACCTCTCCCCCCCCCCGCTGCCAATTCCGGGGTTTTGGCAGCTGCGGGCGGGAAATGGCGCAAATCGGCGCCGAAAATTGAGAAATCCCTGCCAATCCGGGAAGGTTGACAGGTATGGTAGTAAGTCACATCTGAAATAGGCCATTGAATTAGTAGCATTTATGGAGGACCTGATTTATCAATCCCCACTGTTTCAATAGTCTACTGGATTATATTTGGATTTCACTTCATTTTAGATGCAATTATTAAGTATGGTAATATAAACACTGGGATCAGTTATGTGCTTAGTTCTTGTTTGTTGGAAAATCACTTATCATTATTTTGGTTCCACCAGCTTGAAATTGCAAAATTCTCATAAAATGCAAAGGAAAGGAATTACAACAGCTGCTTGTAAAAGAGCTGACATCTTTTCTAGTTTGAGCTGTAATCTTTCTAGAACTATAGAATGTAGCCTCTGAAAGCCTTCCATTATCACCCGTATCTAAGGCTTCTTCTTTTTTTTGCGAATAGGAACAAGCAATATTATTCTTGTGTTCATATAACATCACTAATAGCCAAAAATAATAAAATAACCAGTCAGGCATTCTTGCCCACTTGCAACAAATTTAAGCAAAGCAAGCACATCTAATCTTTCTCCAATCACTCAAGGTTATTTGTTACTACTGGCACTTAGTAATTTCCCCCTCAGTGGACTGATTTTTTTGTTTCTTTTATTTGTACATTAAAAACATTCTTTCAGAGCAATTTTCTAAGGGATCCTATTCTAGAGGGACATTTTTGTAGAGCTGCCCTTTTTCTTATGTACCAATGTTCAAGGATAATTGATTCTTTATTAAAATAGCAGCCAGCTCCCACAGGAAAATTAATAAATTGCTCAAGTAATCTGCCCCCTCCCCTGCATTGGAAAGTGACTCATCTGAATCTATGAATCCTAAGCTTTGAAACCCAGTCTGGAGACTGAGTAGGACCTTAATTTAACTTTTCTAGTTCTTAATATTTTGTTAGGAAACAGCTACCGTTGTTATTTCTGTCATGCCACTCAATCTAATGCATGGTTATTTAGATGAAAGCTTTGAAATGTTCAGTGGGGTGATCCCCAGTTAAATGTATTTAGCCTTCTAGCAGGTTCCCAGGCATATTTACTTAGATATGAGTTGCTTTGATTTCAGTACTATTTAATTCCATATAAGTGAGACCAGTATTGAGACCGTCTTAAACTATGTCATATGTAGGCTTCATTTCACTTCCTTGAGTGGATTTAGTCAGATTTCCTCTTAAGGGGAAAATGTAGGATTGAACTTAGTTATCCAAAGTTAAGCACTTTTAAATCCCATTGATTTCATTGAGTCAATGGGATTTAGAACCAAATTAACTTGTTAGCTCATGCTCTTAATTTAGAATAGCCCCATTGAGTTTACCAGGAATAATCAAATGATAACTGTTTTGAGGATGGAGCAGTAATACTAAACATATTATAAAACTCCATATGTAATTTGTTCCACTTAGGTATCATGTTCTATTAATAAAAACATGTATTCATGTTTTGACGTACTTCAGAGTAAACCTTTTAAACAAGGATAGCAATCTTGTAGCCCTCCATATATTGTTGAACTCCCAACTCCAATCAGACACCATTCACATGGCCCTTATTTTTCAGCCTGGAGGGCCAACAATTGGCCTGAATTGCAAGATCGAGGCTCATGAGCTGTACTGTTGGGCAAGGGCTAATGAACAGATGAAATGAGTTATAATATTACTCGTGATTTAATCAATAATGGGGATTAATTTTTGCCTAATCTCCAATGAACTGACTTGAACACATAGAGATTCATATTTGTCACTTCTAAGAAAAAGAGCTATTTAATGTTTAATAGCTTTACTTTAATATGAGCATTGAATTATTTTAATACATGACTATCTTTGAATAATGGAACAGTATTTGCACAAAAAAGTAAAAATGTGGCATTTTATTAGCACTGCCACTTTTTTTTTTTTTAGAAATTGTAAGCCAGTTTACAACCTCCTCCCCCCCATGAAAGATACAGGAATGAGCACCCATCTTTGTCCCAGCTCCTGCCAACCTAACAGTTCGAAAGCAAGAAATTGCAAGTAGATAAATAGGGACCACTTTGGTGGGAAGGTAAACAGCGTTCCGTGCGCTCTGGTGTCTAGTCATGCCTGCCACATGACCACGGAAACGTCTGCAGAAGCAGACAATGCTGACTCTTCGGCTTTGAAACAGATGAGCACTGAACCCTAGAGTTGGATACGACTGGCTTTCGAGCAAGGGGAACCTCTACCTTTAACCTTAGTTTGAATACATTGTTGTTTCAACATAGTGCATATCGACAGTAAAGAAATATGAAGATATGTTGAATTATGGGGATTCTGTCATAAATAAGCTCGTGCACATATTCTGTTCATTTCATTGGGAGCTGCTTTTTAAGGAATATAAGGACACAACCTTCTTACAGTATCACTTAAATAATTTATCTAAACTGGAACTTTTATGGTATTTGCACTGATTGTGATTGTCTAAGAAATGTAGATACTGAAAATGAATGTTAAGTAAGTTTAGTTAGATGAGTATAAAGTTTGTTATTAATAATTATGTGTCGTCAAATCAATGCTGGTCTGTGGCGATCCTTTCTAGCATTTTCTAGGTAAAGAATACAGAGAAGTTGTTTACCATTCTCTTCTTCTTGGGACATCCTGGGATTGCGTGGCTCGTCCTGGGCCATGTAGGCTGGCTGTTTTCACAGAAAGCACATTGGGGAACTGAACTACCAACCACTGGCTCTGCAGCCACATATCTAACTCACTGAACTATCCAGCCAGGTGGTATATAATAACCATGTGCTGCCAAGTCAATTCTGACTTATGATTACCTTTTTCCAGGGTTTTATAAGTACAACCTACACAGAAGAAGTGGTTTACCATTCTCGTATTCTGGAAGCACCCTGGGACTCTTCAGCTTTTACAATGTGTATGCTGAGGGAGGGGAGTCACCTACCATTTGAAAGCTGAATCCAGTCGGGGAAACCAAACAGCTAAAGACCAAATCTATATACTGACGATAGCACAGGATAACCTTTCTTTGCTTCTTCAACAGTCTCTTCGGCTAAAGCTAGTTACTGACTGGGGCTGTATCTAAAAATGTATAGTTGTTTTGTGCAAAAGATTGTGGTAAGGATTACAGTTCTACCAGAGTGTGGAATCCATACAAGAGAGATTTCAGAAGCCACGGCTTACACAGTCATTTTGCAAGGATGTCAACATTGGGTTTTAGTTCTGCATGAGTCAGAGGTGACAAAGATATCAGTTGACAGGCTTTCCATCTTACGGAAGACAATCACCCAGCTTGCCTCCCTCCTCCGCTCTGGCCAGGTCTGCCAGTGCTAGACCTGCTGGGGAAAGGAAGGCATGCATTTGTCTTTAGTGATATGGGAAGCCTGGTCCAATTTATACTTTTGCCACCACTTACTCTAACAGAGCTTGACATGGCAAGTGGCATCCAGAAAGCCTGGAGACGGTTGCAAAGATTGAACAACGATCCAAGCAAAAGGACTGTATGCAAATATAATAACATAAAAAAAGCACACCAGCTGCTTTTGGCAAGGAAGACCAACCAATGCATAGTAAAAATAAAACATCAAAAGAGATATTCACAGTGAATCCAGATAACTTTCATGTTGGCAGCACTAGAGGAAGTGATAAGAACATGTAGGATGGCAAAGCGGCAAGCCTCAATGCTCAAACAAATTATACATTTTGGGCAAAAAGAAAAAGAATGACTCCTTCAACTCTTTAATAACTGTTGGAGAAGCAAACAAATCCCAAAACCAGAGTAGAAGACAAAAGTAATTGTATACTGAAACTAGGCAAAAATCAGATCTCAAAAGTTAGAGGCTAATCTCCTTACTATGGCACTTCTTCAAAGTGTGTGAATGACTGATATTAAATCATCTAACCCTTAAAATAGTACTGGCAGGCTTAAGATCTCACAAGAGCTGTGTAGCTAAAACCTTAAATCTAACTCAGCATATAGAAGATAGTTTTGAAACACAAAGAATAACTGGAGTGGCATTTATTAACCTTACAGCAGCATATGACACTGGCTACCATCAACTGCTGCTCACAAAACTCTAGTAAAGGGAAAGGTCTCCCTTGCTCAAAGGCCAATCATATCAATGGTGCTCATTTGTTTACAGCCAAAGAACCCGCGCTGTCTGCATCTACAGACATTTCTGTGGTCGTGTGGCAGACATGACTAGATGCCGGAGTACACAGAACACTGTTACCTTTCCCGCCGAAGTGGTACCTATTTACTCACAATTTTGTTTAATTCGAACTGCTAGGTTGGTAGGAGCTTGGACAGGTGACATGAGCTCACTTCATTGCGCAGCACTTGGGTCTCAAACTGCTGACCTGCCGACCTTCAAGTTCAGTGTCTTAACCATTAAGACACTGTAATCCCAACATTACTAATTGTGGACTAATGGAAATTGTTGCCACTTTACTTCAAAGCAGAAGATCCTTTGTTGAATTTCAAGGGTGGCATGGTTTCCGCAGAAACCAAAGGAAAGGTCTCCCACAGGGCATCATTCTGGCACCATAACTTTTTAGCTTTTACACAAATTATCAATTTACGTTCTCTTATGCGAGAAATATCACATACTGTATACTGAGATTTTGCCTTGGCAGTCCAGGGAGAAACCTTTTAGTACAGTACTTTGATCACCAGTTACTGTCTGCATTAAGATCTTTTTTCATATTATAAATACAACCATCCAGAACCAAACCCTTTAAAAACACAGAGCTGTGCCTTCTGCTTAAAGAATAGAGAAGCAGAGAGGAAGCACCAAGTTATCTAGGAAAGCAAGATTTTGGAACAGTGCCCTATCCCAAAGTATTTGGGCATCACTCTGGATTGAACCCTGATGTAAAAAACAAACCAAAAAACCACAATCCAAACAATCAGAAAGATGCCAGATATAGCATACTTAGGAAAACGATTGGTTCAGACTGGGCTGCACACCTACAAACAATAAGAACAACATCTTTGTCCCTATGATACTCTATAGCAGAATATGTTAGTGCCACATGGTAGAAATCGACACATGTGAAACAAGTAGAGGTAGCTCTTAATGAATCATGCAAGATTATTACTGCCTGCTTGAAACCTATCCTCAGAGAAAGTCTTATTTGGCTGGCACTGCCCTTCTGAAAGTACATCAAAGAGGTGCTAGCAAATAAGGAATGAAATAAGGTAATAAAGCACCAAACTCACCCATTTCATGGACTCCAACTATCTATATGATGATTAAAATCGGGGAAAGGTTTTCTGCACATCTTTCAGGCTCTGCATATTAAACAAGAAGAAGTCAGGCTAAACCAATATAAACAAAAAAAACAACACTTTGCCGAATGGATGACTGCTGAAGAGCATCTTCCACCTGGCCAAGATTCAGGCTGGATCATTTTAATAGACTTTGAAGTGAAGTAGGATCAAAGAATAATCAAGCAAAATGGGGCTCCTTGAATACTGAACAAATTTACTGTGAATGTGAAGAAATCCAATCAATGCTGGATTTATGTGCATCCAATTTATGTCCTATCATGTGTACAAAAGAAGATGTAGTAAGTGGCCAAGATAATACTACTAAAGTAGCCTGCTTCTGGTCAAAAATAGTCTCATCATTTTAATATTTTAATTTGTTTGAATCCATCCATATTTCATGCAAGTCTGTAGTTTTGAATTGTGCAATGTTCTGATGTATGTAAAGGCAGCTCTCTTTCGCACGTGAAATCTAAAGCTTTTTTCCTGCCTTCCTGGCAGTCTGACTGCTTAAGTCATGGGCATCATATCTAGCTCTCCTTTTGGATTTTTTGCTTGAATCCCTAAGTTTTAGATCATCTTTGCCTGATGAAAAGTTCTCAAGAATTTGAACATTTATTTTCTTTGTAACTCCTTAATACATTCAGTAAAATCATTACCTAATCCAGAACTATACTTCTAGTAATGAAGCACATAGCTATCATTTGTATCTTTAAAAAGTTTATCCTGCATCTCCTGCCTGAAGTGGTACAGTCTACCACCTCTAATTTTTACCCTCTTCGTTGTGCTGCAATTGTCTTCATCAGGTGGTCTCAAATGAATCCACACAGTATTCTTTTATTCTGCAATGGACAGCCCTTACCAGAGCTTGCAAAAATTAACGTTTGGGACTGTGAGATCCAGTGGACATGGTGGTTGCAGACTTCTGACATTTGGATGCCAGAAAATCAATGTTTCTGAGCTCTGGCTGTGTGACATTCATCATGATTTCTGTCTCCGTTATTTGCCTATGAGCTCCACGCCTGCTGGTTCCTTAAAATGTAACTTTAATTTCCAGGAAGGGTTGCCTAGGACAGTGATGGTGAACCTTGGCATTCCAGCTGTTCTAGCACTTCAATTCCTAGAAGCCTATGTCTCTGAATCCACACGAATGGGCTTACTACGTGTACTCACAGAGACTTGGGCTTCTGGGAATTGAAGACCTAGAACACCTGGAGTGCCAAGGTTCGCCATCATGGGCCTAGGATCTTAGTTTTTTCATCTAGTTTCTAAGGAGATTGAGAATTTTAGTGGAAAGTGCTGTCAAGGAAAGGATACTGATGATTATTTTGTCTCATATCTCATTCTTGCCCCCTGCCCAAAAGTATGAACTGCTCTTTAAAACTGCTGCCACAGTACAATCTTCATGAAAGGTAATCTGTTTGATGATTGTAGCCTTAGGCTATAATGCTGCACATAGAGCTTCTTAAATCCCATTGACTTCAGTGGGATTTAAGAGCAGCTGAATTGCATGCACAGTGCAGCCTTAGGCGTTAGGCAGCCCAAGTCCCATAGACTTTCAATGAGACATAGCTTTCCTAGGTATCTGGAGAATAGATTTTTCAGAAGAAAAGCATACAAATGAAGACAGCTGCTTGTATGGCCTTTGTGACTGTGAAATGTATGCATTAGTGTAAATAAAAATAGCTACAGGATAACCTGTGATCTTCTGGTGATCTCCCTAGAGACTGAGTTGCCGGAACGCAGCTGCCTGGGACACTAATTTGGACATTTAAGCAGCAGGATACCTTCTTAATGTTTAAACTTTCACATATGTCCATAAGTAAGAAAACACTCATTATTCATTGGTTAAGATAATGTTTAAAAGATGGCGCTCACATACCCAAGGTTGTGCTTGGTTTCGTGATTAAGTACTGTATATATATTTTGTATACTGTGCATACATATTGTTTTGAATGGAGGAATAGCTTTAATGAATGCCTCGTCATGGTTTTCTATTGTTTGCTTTGGTCATACTTGTTTATGCAGTCAGAACAATATGGTATGAAAGACATGTGGAGATCTGGTATCACAAAATCCATGGGGATGTCATATGCACTGATAATGCCAGCTGGTGTCCCATGTCTGATTAGAGAAAGACAATCACAGGACCCTCCAGATTGCAACAGGACAAAGAAGTATGTGCAAATTAACCTGCTATTTGTTAGTAGATGAAGGCATGGATTGCATCAAAGTTTTTTATATGGCTTATCATATGGCTTTGTGCAGAAGAAACACATATCTTACCCTCTGGTAGATTACATAAAACAATGTAAACAGTATGCGTTAGGATTAGATCAGTAAAGATCTACTGTATTCCCAGTCTAGGTTTAGGTTTTGTCCTGGCACTCAGAATGCATTGGTTGCATTGCAGATTATCTTCTCTGGGAAATGGATTGGGGGGAGGATTCATCCTTTGTGGTCCCCATGGATCTTTCAGGCAGCTTTAGATACCATTGAGCATGGTATCCTTATAGAATATGGGTTTGGAGACTCTTGATACGATGGCTCTGGTCCTTCCTCAACAGCCAGACTCAAAGAATTCAATTTGAGATTACTTCAGCCCCATGGGTACTTCAGTGTGGGGTGCTGAAGGAGTCGACCATCTCTCCAATGTTATTTAAAATCTATGTGAAGCTGCTGTGAAGGGGTCATCTGGAAACTTGTTTGGTGCCATCGATATACCGCTCCTTTACATTTTCTGCGGTGGATATGCTCCAATGACTGGATAATTGCCTGGCTTTGATAATGGAATAGATAGCAAAGAAGTTGAAGTTGAATCCCAACAAAACAGAGGCCCTGCTGTTGGGGAATGTCTCCCCAGCTAGGGGGCCTGGTACTGACTCTGGATGGAGTAGCTCTCCCTTTGAGGGACCAATTTCACAGCCTAGAGTTCACCTTAGATCTGGCCCTCAAATTAGAACGGCAAATACGAAAGCAGCATTCTTTCAGCTCCATCAAGTAGCTTAGCTGCACCCCTACTTGAACAGGCAGCCCCTAACAACACTGGTCTATGCATTGGTAGTATTGACTAATGCTTTGTACATGAGGCTGTCCTTGAACCTGATATGGAGAGTACAATGGTTCCAGAATGCAGCGGCCCAACTGATTACCAGGGTGAAGAAATTCAATCATATCACCCCGGCTCTGGCCCGTCTGCATTGGTTATCTGTTCCACTCCATATCAGGCATAAGGTATTAATGTTGACATATGAAGCCCTATATCAGGGGTTCTCAACCTTTTAAAGCCCCCCCCACACACACACAGCTGAGCAGGCTGGACTGGTGGTTCCCTCCACTGTAAATGCTATTGTAAAACATGTCCACTTCTGGTGGTGGCGGCGGGAGCGGCAATGCAAGCCACATGAAATTGTGCCACGGGCTGTAGGTTGAGAATCCCTGCCCTATACAGTGTAGGACCTTGAAACACCTATCCCAAACTATGCCACCCAATCCTCTCAAACCAGGTGTTGACACGGAGGTTGGCTAAGAAGACTCTAACAAGGAATTGAGCCTTCTTAGTGGCAGTACCTACAGTACATTATGGAACACCTGGCCAGTGGACCTGTGATTGACCCCATCCCTGGATACATTTAAGAAATGACCTAAAATTTCATTGTTCAAGGAGGCTTTTAAGAGCATTCTCTCTCCAGCTAATTAGTCCATTTTAATTAGGTAGACTGCTTATTTTACATTTTGCTAGATACACTATTTTTTTTCTTTTTATATTTGGTTAATTATTATTAGTGTTGCTTGTTATGTTGCTGCTGGATTGGGTTGTAAGTTTTTATATTATTTGTGTTTCTAATGATGTACAAAGCTAAAATCAACACATCTAAAAACAAAATAGAATTAAAAAGGGCTAGATGACATCCGCCCAATATCGGGCCACATCAACAGCATTTCTTTTTGCTAACACAAGGTCCTCCCCAGTGCATGTTGAAGGCCATTGTATGGATTGTATCATATGGTAGATAGTTTGTACTTCTCCACATTCACACAGGTTGTCACCAGAAGTAGAAATGTCTACTAATCTTGCTATAGACAGGAGAATCAAGAAAAAGGCAAGCTGTATTGACTTTCTTTTGTAAATGGGACAACTGCCAGGGGATGAACCTCCAGAAAATGATTTCCCAATTTCAAGCTCCATAAAATCCTCTGGGCAAGAGAGGTAGAGGAGTTGGGTTGCTGACACGTGGACACAGAAGCAGGACACAGGAATTATTCTAAACTGTAAGGATCCAAGAGTGCTCTGGGAGATAGACCAGATTCACTCCCTCCATCCCTGGGCATGGATGTCCTGGCCCCTCTGTTACAGTATTGTCCTGATTGTGTGGAGCCTTGTGTGCGCATTGAAGCAAGAATGAGTGGAATTTTGCTTTAGAGCTGGCCAGTAAGTGCAGCAAAGTGGGGAATTTAAGGAGACACAGGTTAGCACATCTACAGTGGGCCAGAACCTGAGGTTAACTCAGGGCATACAGTGGAACCTCAGTTAACAAACGGCTCGGTTAACATAAAAATCACATAACAAAAGGAAATCCATAGAAAATAGTTTTTTCAGAACGGATTAATTGGTTTTCAATGCGTTCCTATGGGAAACTGTATTTCGGTTAGTGTATTTTGGTTTTCAGTGCATTCCTATGGGAAATTGCATTCAATGCATTCCTATGGGAAATTCAATTAAAGTAATTTTTGCTGTAAGAAACTCTGGGAGAATGCATTAAGTGTTGATAGAGGAGGTTACTTCCTTAACATCAATTGCCTGAGGCTATTGTTCCATTCTGCTTAAGAGTAGGGCCAGGTATGGTCTCTCTCTCTCTCACACACACTGACTTTTATTGGGGCTGTGGTGGATCAGTGGTTAAGAAGCTCACCTTGTTAGCTGGAAGGCTGGCAAGTTGGCAGTTTGAGACCCGGGTACTGCATGATGGTTGAGCACCCGTCTCTGTCCCAGCTCTTGCCAACCCAGCAGTTCGAAAGCAAGAAATTGCAAGTAGATAAATAGGGACCACTTTGGTGGGAAAATATCTTAGGGACATGAAAGGGACCTCATTTGGATGTTCCCTGAGTGGAGTTTCTCCAGCAAAAATCCTTTCAACTCAGAATAATTTCTGACATGAAATTATTACTGAGTTTATGTTAGAGAGTTTCTGGATGGTCCGGCCCAATAACTCCAGGATCAGTCATTTATATTTAAAGTCTTTTATTTCCACTGACCGTATGGCGGTCAGTGGCGGTCTCAAGGATCAGGAATGGAAGAAGGGTCAGAGGTAAGTGAAGGTCCTTTAATAGGGTTAGGTGAGGTCAGAGGAACAGGAGTCGGAGGAGTAGGATTACATGAGCAAAGCATTGTGGTATATGTAGTTTAGGGCAGTGTGATATTACATCTGACAAAACCCCTTCTAATATACTAACTGAATACATTGTGGGTAGAATTGGTGGTTTCTTATTCATTAAGACATAGGTTATCAAACAGGTATTTGTGCTGAGCTAACGGGAGTGGCTTGGTCAGAATATCTGCTATCTGTTCCTTAGTATCGCAGTGTGTCAGTTCTATGAAACCCTTTTCTATCAGTTCCCTTACATTCCTGCACTTGATATCTATGTGTCGGGATTTTCGCTTCACAGATTCTGCCTTCGCTATGTCTATGGCTGCTTGGCTATCTTCGTGAATGGTGATGGGAAGTTTGGGTCTCTCCCAGATGAGGGATATCAGTTCGTTTATCCAGATTAAATCACATGCGGTGTTGGACATACAAACGTACTCTGCCTCTGCTGTGGAAGTGGAGACTAGTTTTTGTTTCTCGGTGTGCCAGTATATAGGGCTGCCGTTTAGCATCACTATGTAGCCGGATGTGCTCTTTCTGGTTCCTGAGCATCTGCCCCATTCAGCATCCGCATAGCATGAAAGGTTGATCTCGTTGCCCATTTGAGGAGTGAGTAGCAGTTTTGCGTCCATGGTACCCTTTAAGTATCTCGGTAGCCTTTTGATAGCTGCCCAATGGTGGGTCTTCGGGTTCCCGGAATGACGTGAGAGAAGGTTCACCGCCAGCGAGATGTCTGGCCTGGTCCAGTTGGCGATGTGTAGCAGTGATCCAATAGTGGATCTGTAGAGGCTGATGTATTTGAAAGATTCTCCCTCTTCATAGGCATTTTTCATGAAATCTGTTTGCATGGGTGTCCCGCATGGGTGAGCGTCGGCCATGTTACACCTGTCAAGAAGTTTGGCTATCTTTTCTTTCTGAGAGATGGCGAATCTGTTAGGTACTCTTGAGACTTGTACCCCTAGATATTTGTTCACCTCTCCTAGGCTTTTCAGAGAGAATTCGCTTTGTAGGCTTTGGGCGAACTCATCACATCTGGACTTGCTTTTTCCAAAATACAACAGATCATCAACATAGACTAGGACCTTTTCCACGCCCTCTGGTGATTTCCTTAAGAATACACACTTGTCATCCTTGACTGGGAAAAAGTTCAACTGTCCCATTGCCTCAGCCAGGCACTCGTACCATCTTCAGCACTGTTTGAGGCCATAGAGCCTCTTGCTGAGCAGCCATGTCTCTCCTCTGTTGCGCCCAAAGCCGGGTGGTGCCTTGACATATATTTCTTTATCTAGTTGTGCGTGTAAGTACGCTGTCTGTACGTCGAACTGGTACACCTGTTCTCCAAGTATGGTCGCCATCACTAGGGCGGCCTTGACACTTTCCGGTTTCACTGTTGGGGAATATGTGTCTTCGTAATCGTCTGGGTATCGCTGGGTAAAACCTTGAGCTACTAGTCAGGCCTTGTACATTGTTCGCTTATCCTCTAGTTTCACCTTGAACACCCACTTTGTTCCCACCGTCTTCTGCCCCTCGGGGACCTTTGCAGGTGTATACACATCGAGAGCCTTGAGGCTTTCCATCTCTTTTTCCATTGCTGCTCTCCACTTGTCTTACTGTTCAGGTGATAGCTTGACTATGTCGTCATAACTTGTGGGCGTCTCAGGGTAGGCGTCTATGCCCAGTATGTAATCCTCCAGCCCTCTGGCGGTTCGGTTTTTGGTTGACCTTCTAGGTGCTGCCTCTGGAGGGTTTGATGATTCAGCATCCCTAACGTCCGTGGTACCTTGGTGTGTCTGCCATTCCTCACCTTCCTCTGGTGGTGTGTCTTCTGGTCTGCTGAGCCTCGCGTTGGGCGACGGTGTTCTAATTTCCTCTCGTTCTGAGCCGCTTGTCAACACTTCATTTGCATGTATTTTGCTCCAGTTTGCGTGCTCATAGAATGTGGTCGATCTGGAAACTACTACCTTCAGGTTGTGGTCTAGGAAACGGTACACCTTTGAACCTGGTTCGTACCCTAGGAACCTCAGTTATCTTTTCCTCCTTCTTTCTCAGTTGTCTTGGTATGTGTACGTCTGCGAGCACACCGAAGACGTGAAGGTGGGCCAGTTGGGTTTCTGGTTGTACATGGCTTCATAGGGCGTCTTTCCAACGACACTGGACCATAATCTGTTCAGCGTGTAGTTGGAGTATAGCAGTGCTTCCCCACAGTATGGGAAGCTCAGGCCCGCATCTTCTATTGCACACCTGATCATGGTCTGGAGCACTCCGTTCCTTCGTTCGGCGACTCCGTTCTGGAAGGCTGAGAATGGTGCGGTTTTGTAGTGTAGCATCCCCTTTTTGATTATCCAGCCCTCAAACTCTGGACATGAATTCTGAGCCTCTGTCCGTCATCAGTTTCTTTATGTTCGTGTTGTGCTGTGTTTGTACCCTCTTGTAGAATTCCTTGAATTTGCTGAAGGTTTTGTCCTTACTCCTGAGGGTGTACATGAAGCAGTACCGGCTGTAGTCATCAACTATCGTCAGGAAAAATCTCTTTTGGCCTAGGGATTTCTTGAGTGGTCCCACCAGGTCAAGATGGACCAATTGGAACGGGTGGTCTGACCTTCTGGTGGATATCTTCGGTCGTGGTTCAACCTTTGCCTTGGAGCTTTTGCATACGGAACACTCCAGGTAGTTTTCACAGCTCTTGACCTTTAGCCCTTCCGAGCATTCTAGCATCTTCTTGACTGTTGGGAAACCTATGTGTCCCAACTTCCTGTGTAGCAGGTGCGCACACTTATCGTGTGTTGGTTTTCCTAGAGATAATCTTGGCGTCCTTTGCTTCATTCCGTTGACCCCTTCATTTCTTGTGGGACTATGGGAGTTATCATTCTCCCCTTCTGGGCCCTCATCTCAGTGTTCCCTGGGGTCATCTATGGTGCGTTCTTGCATTGCTTCATCATAATTGCTGTCAAGTAATCCTATCGTGACTTGTCTGTCGTCGGCTTCTTCGGCAATGAAATATGGTAGGCCGCCTATGAACTCCATGCCCTCTATTTCTTCTCCCCTTCTTTTTATGGATGCCTTCTTATTTCCAAAGACTATACTCAGGCTTGGGTCCTCCGTGGGTCCAGTGGGTATGGCTCATGTCTTGGACCCCACTTTGTTTGGCCGGGTCTTTCTTTTGGTCATTTCTGTTTGTTTTGGAGTTGTTTATGGGCAAACCAAACCTCTGCTACCATTTTGTTAGAGAGTTTCTGGATGGTCCGGCCCAATAACTCCAGGATCAGTCATTTATATTTAAAGTCTTTTATTTCCACTGCCTGCATGGCGGTCAGTGGCGGTCTCATGGATCAGGGATGGAAGAAGAGTCAGAGGTAAGCAAGGGTCCTTTAATAGGGTTAGGTGAGGTCAGAGGAACAGGGGTCGGAGGAGTAGGGTTACAGGAGCAAAGCCTTGTGGTATATGTAGTTCAGGGCAGTGTGATATTACATCTGACAGTTTATCAAGTAGATTTTTTTTAGCAACAGACCTCATCCCACCTCATGGATGCTTGGCATAACAGGACTGATAGAGACATCATGCAGGTCCCTGAATAAAGGAACCAGCATTTTATTGTTTATTATTCTAGTTATGGAGAGATAACAGCACTTAATTCTAGGCTGAGGAAATGCCGTTTAGATGAATTTACATTTCACAGACTGTTTGCCCTGTTGAACAGTTAATGTAGTAGCAGAAGATGGCATGTATATATTCATTCTGTCATGTAGATGAGGTGCTTAGGCATGTCTGGCTCTAAAAATAGGTCACCCAGAGAAGGAAATGCACATAAAAATCCTGCCTATAATTTTGATAGCACAAAAGTAAAATCATTGGATGCAGAAGCTCAGGATACCGTCACATAGCTAGTGACATTCTGATGCATTTTGTGTGTCTGTGGGTGTGCATGCACATGGACATTCATATCCAGATGCACACATATAAATTGTAAAAGCCTTCTTCACTGTGTGACTTATTATCACTGCCAACCCAATTTCTGCTTAACAGGACAAATACCTTAAAATACAAAATGTTGTCAGTAAAGAATGATAGCGAATAGCTTTGAAAGGTTTGCCCTGTAATTCAATAGACGGGTTTCAGGGTTATTTATAGGGATGCCATGTATGCACTATTCCTGTGAAAAGAGAAATCAGCAAAGCCTCCAAGCTGAATTGTGGTTCAATATTTTATCTGAGGGAAGTGCTTTCAAGGAGAGACATAGAAAGATACAAGCTGCTGCCTATTCACAAAGCCACGTCTTCATCATAAGTAGCTTGAATCATTTGTGCTGCGTTCATTTTCTGCCCTTAGGAGTTTAGAACTGTATTCCATTAAGCACTGAATGTTAACAAGTCAAGGTCAGGAGGAAAAAAAGGCATTCAAAGAATAAATAAAACCTTTTTCTCAAGAGAGAGAGGAAGAATTATTTGGACAAAAAGAAAGAGAATGAGAGAGGATAAGACGCTGACTAGGAGGCGGAAGGTCAGCAGTTCGATTCCCGAGTACTACAGGACGGAATGAGCTCCCGTCTTTGTCCCAGCTCCTGCCAACCTAGCAGTTCTAAAGCAAGAAATTGCAAGTAGATAAATAGGGACCACTTCGGTGGGAAGGTAAACAGTGTTCCTTGCGCTTCAGTGTCTAGTCATGCCTGCCACATGACCACGGAAACGTCTGCAGCAGCAGACAGCGCTGGCTCTTCGGCTTTGAAACAGATGAGCACTGCACCCTAGAGTCGGATACAACTGGCTTTCGAGCAAGGGAAACCTTTACCTTTACTTTTAAGCATTATGTATATTTTATATAGGACATTTTTATTGGTTGGGTTACTTCTTACTGTGAATATGATTTTTGGTCGGCTGTACAGTGCAAATGTCTAGCAAAACCTATGAAAGGTAAGAATAGGAATAATTTTTCTATTTATGATAAATTTACTTGATTTGATTATTGGGATTTGAAAAAAATACATATTAAAATGCAGACTTAGATAAAGACGGATAAAGTTTTTCAATAAAGTTTTTCAATAGATAGAACTATTGGTAGACATGTGTATGTTTTTATGTCTGTAGTGACTTTTTTTTACCATACAACAGCAGAGAATGGATCAATAGGAACCTCTCCTAAGCAAACAGCTTTGAAAAATAAACAGAATGGATGGAAGACCAATTAGAGCATCAGAGAAACAGTCTGTGGGCACATGTACAACATTGCAGGGAGAATAATAGCCCTTACTCCTTGTCCGTGAGCAAAGCAAGATGGAAAATCCACTAATCTTTTTGTCCCTTTGATAGCTCTATACACTTGTGGTTAATTATAAGGACTTTCCATATCTTCTGTGGACAGAGATGGGCTGCCATGCCTGGCAACAGTAGATATGACTGATCCCATTTGGTCCTAAAAACTGCCCCCATAATTTAAGGTCCATGTGTAGAAAATGCTAAATGAAATGTGTTAATGATTCTGCAAATTGGAAAAAAGTGCAAAATAATGATGTGAGTGCTAACTAAATTACTTTTCCTCCTTTGGAAGCTGTGTTGCATCTGATATAGCAGACAGACTACTGGGCATCTGTGTTTTTTCTTTCCAGCAGCCCATGGTTCCCTAAGTATAAATGCAGCAGTTATCTTCACAGTGATGGTCTGGACAAGGCTGGGAAGCAGACATGAATCTAGACTCATTTTGTCCTTTTACTTTCTAAATGGTTTTACATTAGCAAATGGTTGAAGGAAAATGAACGTATGAAAACTAAGTGGCTAAGGCTGTCATCTCTTCTTGAGTTTCCTTATAGTAAGCTTAATGAACTCTCCTGCACTTACTTTTAATTAGACTAGTATTTTTCCCTATAAGAAAAGGATGATCAGAAAATAGATCTTGATCTGCTGGTAGATCCTTGGGTAATTGATCAGCAACTGTAAATTGCCCAAGGGTCTACCAGCAGACTGCAGTGGCTAAGACGCTGACTGGAAGGCGATAGGTCAGCTGTTCAAGACCCGAGTACTGCACGACAGTACTTCCACCTTTGTCCCAGTTCCTGCCAACCTAGGAGTTTGAAAGCAAGAAATTGTAAGTAGATAAATAGAGACCACTTTGGTGGGAAGGTAAACAATGTTCCGTGCAGTCCGGTGTCTAGTCGTGCCTGCCACATGTTCACGGAACTGTCTGCAGATGCAGACAGCATTGGCTCTTTGGCTATAAACAGAGGTGAGCACTGAACCCTAGTGTCGAATACGACTGGCTTTCAAGCAAGGGTGACCTTTACCTTTACAGCAAACACTGTGTTAGTCTGTGGTTCAGGCATATCAGAAAACAAAAACAATAATAATAATAAAACAGAAACAAAAACACTGCAGCACTTTAAAGAATAGCTGCTATATTTTTAATGTTAGCTTTTGTGGATCAAGTCCACTTCTTCAGACAAGACCTGAGAGGATTATACCACTTCAGAACACCCTATCCCCAAAAGCCTAAATTAAACTGAGTATCAGAGACACCCACAGAGTTACTGAATTTGATACTGGACAGTAAAAATATAGCAGTTAGTCTTTAAAGTGCTGCAGTGTTTTTGTTTTATTATTATTTTTGGTTTTTTCGGATATGCCTTTACAGCTAAGATATCTGACTCTTAGTTTAATAACAGCAGCAACCATTTGACTCCCACTTTAGCCTATCTTATATTGCTTAAGTTGGCTGTTGTGCCATTGCTGCTGCTCGCTGCTCTATCTTCCAGGCTGGTGCTGGACCAGGGTGTGTGGTGGCTTCAGGGCGCCTGGCGTTGGCTGTGGTGGTGTTATGCTGTGGTGGAGCCGCCGCCCAGCGGTTGCTTCTCACCGCTCTGGGCCACTGCTGGCTCCTCGCAGCCCCTTGGCCACCGCCATCTCCGCTGTCGCCATTTTGGACGTTTGGATCACCAGTGAGGGCGTGTTGCACGTGCGGACATTCGTGCATGAGCATTTCCGTATTCCCTGGCCTTTTGTCCTGGCGGGTGCGACCCATTTCTGGTGGTACAAACTCCAAATTGGACTGCCGGACTCCTGCAGTTGTGTTCTCGCATGCTCAAGGTAGGTGCGTGCAAAGTTTCAGCGCGGTCGGTACAGGGGTGCGGTTTTGTGTACATCACATACAAGATAACACCTCTGTTTTATATATATAGATTCTCCCTTACATCCTTCAAAGATCTCTGGGAAGTGTAAATGATTCTCTCCCCTTCTCCCTATTTTATATTGGCACCAATTCGCTAAAGTAAATTAAGCCAAGAGATTAGGTGTCCTGAAGCCTAATTCAACAATCTATCCAAGACACCACACTAGTTTTGTCTTATATGATGGTGTAAGGATTAAATGATGCATGCATGATAGCTGATTTGTTTTGATAAGAGTACACTGTGGTGCTGCGGTCATTATGTTTTATTTCAGACCTCAGAAGGCATTGTTGTTATGGTTCATCCAGTCAAAATAAACTTCTTGGGTCCCTATTAGGGTCTTCAGCATAACTAAAGGGTGTTTTACCAGTTCTATCCTATCCCCAGTGAATTTCCATGGTAGAGCCTACTCCACTACTCTATTATACTGCACAACATTAGTCACCCTCAGAAGACATGGCACTGGTGGGAAAATAGCAAATCAAAAAACCTACCAATGGCAGTGTCACATGTAGATCCCACTGAAACCTTTAAAAATAGAGTTTATGTAGGTCATAGAACAAATTGGTCAAAAGCTTTCTCTTTTAGATGCTGCGGTATAAGACAGTACTGAGAAAGATGAGAATTTGCTGCACGTAATTGCTTCCATTAGCTTTCCCCACCAGACCCTGTGACCCTGACGTTCCCTCACTAAAATCGTGAAGCATTAGGAATGGAGAAGTAATAGTGAATGGTAGTTCAGTTGATGCATTATGTCACTTGAAGCTTTGGGCTGGTTAAGGAGTGCTAGAGCAGCATGATGTAATATCTCTCCCAGTGGGTTTTCTTAACCTTCATGTCTTTTACCACTGAGAGCCAAACTTTTTGCTCTGTAATATAAAATAAGATACAAGGAAATGTAGCGTTGAGAAAGTCGTAAAGCGCCACTCTAGGCTATTTGGGGAGAGTGATATAAAATTACCACGGGTGAAAAACTCCCTGCATTGAAAAACACAAAACACATCTATGAGCATTGCTACAGCCCAGCTCCCTTCTCTGTTGTTAGTGCTAGTTTTCTTCTTGTAGGGAATACAGTATTTTCAAAATGGAAAGCATTAAAGATGTGATGCTGTAGTCTGAAGTGGCACAGATGATTATACCACTTCAGAACACCCTATCCCAAAAGCCTATACAGTATTAAACTGAGTATCCGAGACACCAACAGTGTTACTGAATTTGATACCAGACAGGTAGGTATAGGCTACTGTTGCAGATTAACAGAAATGCTTACTTTATGAGGCTGGCGTTTCATCCATCAAAACAATGTTCAGCAGAGAAACCACAAGCAACAGGCCACTGTGGAACCTTAATTTCTAATAAATGGATTATAACATGAGTTGTTGTGGATGACAGCTCACAAAATCTTACTTCATGTTGTAAGAATCTGTTGCCTTCCCATCATAACAGTGTAGTAGTGGCAATGACTAAGCCTGCAATGCCTTCCTTACTTGGGAGTTGTTAGAATTCACAGAAGCTGCAGCTCATACTAGTTTTGACAAGGCTACCTGATTGCAAATACAATAACACTAATATTTTTCATCAAAAGCTATCTAAAGCCATTAAGCAAATTAAAGCCATTAAGTCAAATGGGAGAAGGAATGGCAGCGACTTCTGGGCAAAGTGGTGTGAAGCTCACTCCCAAGTTTTGGGGGTTGCTCCATGTGTTCTAATTATGAGCCATCTCTTTGTTTAAAATATATAAAATTTAGAAGGATTTTCATAACACAACAAGCTGACTCAACACCGTATTATTCCTTTAACAAATCAGTAGGTTTTCGTGGGGCAAGATCAAGATATACAACTTTGATTGAGAATAAACAAAACAGCACGTCATCAGACTTGGTCCATGAAAGCTCACATTTAAATACAGGAGTTAGTCTTTAAGGTTCCACAACATTTTTTTCTTTTTCTGTCCCCCCCCCTTTTTTTGCTGTTTTGTTTTGTTTACTCTGATATGTTTGCACAGACTAACACAGCTACCACTTCAGTCATTTCGACTTTGATTGAATAATTCAAAAGGAGGAACATAAACTCAATGGAGGGGGTGGGGAACTTACCACCTTTCCCTCAGCATAAAATACTGCACAAAAAGAAAGGTGAATTTGTGTAGGAAAGAAGTAAAGTTCCTAAGCAAAAAAAGGTGCCTCTTAATAGAATTTAGGAGACTGCAGTGGCTCAAGTGTTTTAGATGTTGACTGGTAGGCGAGATGTCAGCAGTTCGATTTCAGAGTACTGCAGTACAGAATGAGCTCCCGTCTTTGTCCCAGCTCCTGCCAACCTAGCAGTTTGAAAGCAAGACATTGCAAGTACAGTACTGTAGATAAATAGGGACAACTTCAGTGGAAAGGTAAACAGCGTTCCGTGCACTCCGGTGTCTAGTCATGCCTGCCACATGACCATGGAAATGTCTGCAGAAGAAGATAGCGCTGGCTCTTTGGCTTTGAAACAGATGAGCACTGAGTTCGATACGACCGGCTTTTGAGCAAGGGAAACCTTTACTTTTACTAATAGAATTTTTCTGGATGCCCAATACAAAAGGATAACAGTTGCATGTTTTCTCTCTCATACAATAGTCTGCAGAGCATCAACACTACCATTTCTATCTCAGAAGCTCTTCATCAATAACAATGGATTTCAAACCAACCATCAAAGCAATCTTTTCATGCTGATTTGTTTGCCACACAAACATATTGATCTAGTCAACTGCATGTTGGCCTTGGATCTCTCTGTTTTGGTCTATTTGGTTGCAATGTGTCCCTCCCCTTCTCCCCCCACCGCCCACCGCCCACCCCCCATCTCCTGCCTTTTCTTTTGCTCTCAGCCCTTTGTAAAACAGCCTAGTTCCCTTTGCTTGCTGGCAAGAATGAATGCTGGATTGTAGCAAACACAAAGGTGCGTGTGTGGGGTGTAGGTGTGCTATGTTTCAGGCTAGCATTTTTTCTTCTTTTA
Source organism: Bradypodion pumilum (assembly GCA_035047305.1). Taxonomy (NCBI): domain Eukaryota; kingdom Metazoa; phylum Chordata; class Lepidosauria; order Squamata; family Chamaeleonidae; genus Bradypodion; species Bradypodion pumilum. The sequence continues at coordinate 170,832,219 of JAWDJD010000001.1, read as the reverse complement.
AAAAAATAATTTTTGATGAGCAACATAGTTCATCATCATTCCATTGATGAAAAGCCCTGAATAACTCTTTGGTTCTCATAATTCACAAAAATTTTGTCTCAAAAAATTAAACCCATTACTTTGCATTGTACTATTTTGCTATGCTGTCTTCACTGCTTTCTTAAGTCTGGCAGCTCAATATATTGTTAGCAATATCAGCTTCGCAAAACTGGAAGGCACAGCCTGGACATAATATTCAGCTCTATATTTATAGCAATTGAATGATGCAGTACAATAGTGGGAAAATATTTGTTTAAGTAGACTTAAGACAAAAATGCCTATTTTCATTTCAAAGTAGGGTGGAGGGAGCCATCCACAGTCATACCCAGACCATATACACACTTCTACCCATCATCACTGAACTGAAATGTAGGAAGAACCCCCCCCCCCCAACGATTGCACACCAAGATAAATGTGTTTATCTGGAACAACTCTTAATCCTTCCAAGTAAACAGTAGCCTCCTACCGTAGAACACCTTGGGACAGATTGGTATGCATTAGGGATAAAAATGTCTTGAGGTCAATGTTTTTTTTTAGAGTTCTCCCAATTATTTGGAGGCTACAGAGCAGGCTAAACTCCCCTGGATCTGACTTCTAAGTCTCACCAAGCATAGTAGAACTTACTTTTTCAGTTAACATGTAGAAATGCTCTGTAAAGGACTACTCCTGTCCTTGGTGCTAATATATTGATTTTACCCCTGTATTCTCCTCTAATGTACTCATGCTTTTGTTGTTGTTGTTCAGTCGCACAGTTAATTCCGACCCTTTGGTGTATGGGACCAAAGACAACAGAACAACCGAAGGGTTGGTTTAACACAGGTTTATTGCATGGTGTTCCGGTGAAGCATGAGGTAATGGCGGTGATACATCTCAATATATACAGTAGCCCTCTACATTTGAATCTTGTAGCACGGTAGCTCATTGGCTGCTACCGGCGTGGCCTCGCCCAGGCACGCCTCTTTTCCTGCTGCTGAATGCAGGTCTTTCTTCTGCTGCTGAATGCGGGGAAGGTTTTCCCGCGGCTGTCCGTGATTGAGCAATGTGAACCATGTGAGACTGAACGCTCGCAGCTGCCCTCTATGGGCTGTCTGCTCGCGTTCCTTTACAGCTGAGATCGTTTGTATTTGGAGTGGTTACATTCTTGCCTTTACAGTACAATGAACATGCACACATACATACATAACATCCCTCCCCCCAGGATGGGACGAAGTCCCGCAACCATTGTGGCTTGCCGCACGTGCGCTTGGGGCGTGCCTGCGTCTGACCTAGTACTGGAGAGCCTGTGATCCCTGATTCCGCGGGTGCTTGTCCTGCAACGGGAAACGGGGATTCGTTAGTGGCTCTGTGGGGCGTCCGTGCCTGCCTTGCGCCCGGGGATGGGAATGGAATGAATAGTTGGGAGGTGAACCCCTGCCTGTTGCTCTCGGACCCCGGGGACCCTCCTATTGTGAACCGCGGAACCGATGAGGTCGCCCTTGAGGTTCTGCTACCTTCTGATCCCCGCTCGGGGGACCTTGAGACTGTGGTGGGCGGACTCGCTGCTGCCTCCCGTCTTGTGGGTGTCGGTCTCCGGGAAATTGGCGCTATATTGCATTCTAACTCACAGGGGCTACTGGGACTGGAAGTACCAGGGGCTGAACTGAAACCCCTCTTTTCGCTAGGACGGGTGGGGGACCACTCCGCTAACTCCCCCTGGTACTGTAAATCAACGTCTAAACTTCTATGGGCGTCTGTGTCTCGGGGAAACTTCCAAGGGGTATGTGTGTGGTCGGGGCTCTTCCTTTCCGCCGCGGACTCCCGCAAAAGATCTCTGTGGATCGATTCCCTTTCCTCCCCCCTTGGTGGGGACCCATGTTCCCCTTTTCCTCTCCCTTGGGCTAAGCGGGTGGGGGAGTACCCTAACGCTGATTCGACGCTATTTTCGTCTCCGTCCTGCTCTCCGGGAACCCTGCGCCTGAGTTGGTCCACGTGTCGCCTCCACAGGAAACCTGTACTGGTCTCCACGCGGTATGAGACGGGGCCGGTTTGTGCTATTACGGTGCCCGGCACCCAGGCTGGCCCCGCGTTGGCGTAGTTCCTGCAGTGCACCGGGGCGCCTACGCTGAAACTCTTTGAGGGTTCCACCCCTATGTTCCACCCTTTGTCCTCTACTCTCGTGGGTCTAGCTTGGAGATTCCCGTGGCCAGCTTCCTGCGCATCAACAGCTCTGCGGGGGAGTACCCTGACGCCAATGGGGTGACCCTGTACCTTAGCAGGAATTGGCACAATTTCAGGTCGAGGTCTCCGGGGCCCATGCGCAACAGCGTGTCTTTCGTGGTGCGCACGAGGCGCTCTACTTGGCCGTTGGTGGCCGGGTGAAAGGGGGCGGAGGTGATGTGCCGAATGGCGTTGCGCTCCATGAACGCCCCGAACTCGGCGGACGTGAAACAGCTAGCGTTATCGCTGACGAGGGTGTCGGGTAAACCGAACGTGGAAAAGACCCTCCGTAACTGTTTAATTGTTGTGGCCGAGGAGGTGCTCGAGACTGGGATGACCTACAACCACTTGGAGAACGCGTCCACCACAAGGAGGAAAAGCGTTCCCCTGAACGGGCCAGCAAAGTCTACGTGTACCCGGGACCAGGGCCCCCTTGCTGCGTCCCACTCCCTATGTGGCGAGCGGGCCTCTTCTGGCCTGGAGCTTTGGCACGCTTCGCAAGTGCCGACCATGTGCTCGATGTCGGCGTCTAGCTGGGGCCACCAAAAGTAACTGCGGGCCAGCGCCTTAGAGCGGACGATCCCCGGGTGGCTGACGTGCAGCAGTTTAAGCACCCTCGGCCGGAGAGACGTGGGGATCACTACCCGCTGTCCCCACAAAAGGCAACCCCTCTCTAGGGACAACTCTAGTTTCTTTTTGAAAAATGTGTCGAATTCCGCTGCTGGGGAAGACACGGGCCACCCTTTCTGTACCCAGGAGCAAACTGTGGCCAGCGTTTTGTCCTTGCCGGTCGCTTTAGCGATGTCGGCCAGTACTACTGGAGGGGAGTCTAGGACCTCTATCATTAAGACCTGGTGGTCCCTCTCTACCTCGCCCACGTGGCAGCAATCCCGGGGAATGGGGGACCTCGACAGGGCATCCGCATGGCTGATCTCCTTCCCGGGCCGGTATACCAACGCGTGCTGATACGCGTTGAGAAAAATGGCCCACCTGAGCATTCTCGGGGACAGGATTTGGGGTGTGGGCTTATCTGCGGTGAAAATGCCTAGCAAGGGCTTATGGTCAGTCACTATGGTGAAGGGGCGGCCGTACACAAAATCATGAAATTTCTTAGTCCCCGCAATTATCGCTAGTGCTTCCCTGTCTGTCTGGGCATAGTTCCTCTCCGCTTGGGACAAGGACCTAGAGTAGAACGCTATCGGGGCCTCCCTCCCGTTCTCCAGTACGTGGCATAACACCGCCCCCACCCCCACCGGGGATGCATCGCATATCAGGACCACTGGGCGTTTGGGATTGAAATGGGTCAGTACCGCATCTGATGCCAGGAGTCGCTTCAGGTCATTGAAAGCCCTCTCCTGGTCGTCGCCCCACTTCCATGCCTCGTCCTTTTTTAACAATTTGTGTAGCGGTTCCGCTACTGCTGCCTTCCGCGGAAGGAAGGAGTGGTAGAAGTTGAGCAGTCCAAGGAACGACTGCAACTCGGGCTTGGAGGTGGGGCGAGGGGCCTTCTTGATGGCGGCCACCTTGGATTGGGATGGCCTGATTCCCTCGGGAGTAACACGGAACCCTAGGAACTCAACCTCAGTTGCGAAGAAAACGCATTTGTCCTTCCGCAACCGCAACCCCGCTTTCTCGAATATTGTCAGGACCCTTCCCAACCTGCTTGCTAATTCGGCCCGGCTCCCCCCTGTAATCAATACGTCATCAAAGTAGGGTAACACCCCCTCTAACCCCTTCAGGAGGCGTTCCACGAGTGACTGGAAAATCCCGGGCGCCGAATTCACGCCGAATTGGAGGCGCGATACCTGGAACGCCCCTTTGTGGGTGACTATGGTCTGTGCAGCAGCTGCGGCGGGGGTCACCGGGAGTTGCTGGTAGGCTTGGGCCAGGTCGAGTTTAGCGAAACACCTCCCCCCGTGTAACCTGGCCAACAAGTGGCTGACTACCGGCACCGGATAAGCATTAGGGCGGATCGCCTTATTGATGGTGCACTTGTAATCAGCGCATATGCGGACCTCCCCGTTGGCCTTGAGCGCTGTTACAATTGGAGTTTCCCACTCCGCAGAATCAACAGGAACAAGAATCCCCTGGCCCACCAATTTGTCCAACTCCGCCTCTATTTTGTCCTTTAGTGCGAAAGGCACTCTGCGCGGTTTAAGTCTGATTGGACGTACTCCAGGTTCCAGGTCGAAAGTCACTGGGGGGCCCTTGAATTTTCCGAGCCCCTTTTTGAAAACTTCGGGGTGCGCGTCGCACACGCTCTGTATTGGATCAGTCCCGGTGGCGTGTGCTCCCACGGCGTGCACCCCCCCAATGAACAGCCCCAGGGGCTGGAACCATTGAGTCCCGAGGAGGCTGCATTTTCCTCCCTTGAGGACGACTAGGGGAAGCGTTGCGGTGTGCTTTTTAAACTGGACCTGGAACTTCCCAACCCCCAACACTGGGATGCGGTTCCCTTGCACGTCCTTCAGTGTGGCCCTCAACGCTTTGAGCTTGGGCCGCACGCGGGGGGCGATTTTCATGAACTCTCCCTGGGAAATAATAGAGTATGACGAACCCGAGTCCACCTCCATTCTAACAGGGGCCCCTTGTATTACTACCTCAACGAAGTAACGGGGGTGCTCCGTGGAAACGCTGCAAACCGGAGCGTCGTCCTCGCTGTCGTCGGAGATGCGCCCTACGCCGTCCCGCGTCCTCGTGGTCCGGGTGCCGTCCTTTGGCCTCGTGGTGCGGTCCTGCCTCGCCGAGCGGTCTGGAGAACTCCTTGTGGCCTCGCGCCGTTTCCGGCAGACCTTGGCGATGTGCCCGCGCCGGCCGCAGTTGTGGCACTCGGCCTTGCGGAATGGGCATTTGGCGCGGGCGTGGGCGGCGCCGCAGCCGTCGCAGCGCCGGCCCTCTCTCTGGACCCTCCGGACGTCCTCGTCGTCGCTGCTCTCCGCAGACGAGTTCGAAGCTCGCCGGGCCGCGCGCACCGAGCTCTCTGCCTTGGCGGGCTTCGGGCGCCAGTCCTGAAGCTCTTGCACCCCAGCAGTCGTGGCCTCCGCGGCCTGCGCCGTGTCGAGGACTTGTTGCCACGTGGGAGGCGGCTCCTTTTTCATCAGCGCGCGCTGAGTCTCGGTATCCCTCAGACCGCAGAGCAGGCAGTCCCGGAGGGTGACTTCTGGGGTCTCCCACTTGCATGGGCCGGCGGCCAGCCGCAGGGCCGCGGCGAACTCGGCGACCGATTCCCCGGGCGCCTGGACTCGCCTCCAGAACGCGCTCCGAGCGGGGAACATCGCTATCGCTGGCCGGAGATGGGCGCGCAGCGCCGCCAGGAGCTCTGTGGCTTTGAGGTCGCCCACCTTCCTCGGCGCGATCAGGTCCACCAAGGTCCTCTTGGTCTCGTGTCCGAGCATGCGGACGAAAATGGCCCTCTTCTTGGCCTCATCTGAGACTTCGAGCTCCACCAGCGCTGCGTTGAAGTCTATCTCAAACAGCTCCAAGTCTCCCGGCTTCCTGATCTCGTAGCCGGCGCATGTCTTGGTCCCGTGGGCAGCCATATCCCACCTTCGTCGCCAATTTGGTGTATGGGACCAAAGACAACAGAACAACCGAAGGGTTGGTTTAACACAGGTTTATTGCATGGTGTTCCGGTGAAGCATGAGGTAATGGCGGTGATACATCTCAATATATACAGTAGCCCTCTACATTTGAATCTTGTAGCACGGTAGCTCATTGGCTGCTACCGGCGTGGCCTCGCCCAGGCACGCCTCTTTTCCTGCTGCTGAATGCAGGTCTTTCTTCTGCTGCTGAATGCGGGGAAGGTTTTCCCGCGGCTGTCCGTGATTGAGCAATGTGAACCATGTGAGACTGAACGCTCGCAGCTGCCCTCTATGGGCTGTCTGCTCACGTTCCTTTACAGCTGAGATCGTTTGTATTTGGAGTGGTTACATTCTTGCCTTTACAGTACAATGAACATGCACACATACATACATAACAGACCCCTTGCGATCCTATGGACCATTGTCCTCCAGGCACCTCTGACCTCCACCATCTTCCTCAGCCCGCCCAGCTCTGTGCCTATTGTGTCTACAATTCCATCTAGCCATCTCATCTTTGGCTGCCTCCTTCTTCTTTTACCCTCCACCTTTCCCAGCATCAAGGCCTTCTCAAGTGAATCCTCCCTTCTCATTTGGTGTCCAAAGTACTTTAGCTTCATCTTTACTATTAGACCTTCCAATGAGCAATCAAGGTCGATTTCTTCTAAGATTGACCTATTTGTTCTCCTCGCTGTCCAGGGGACTCTCAAAACTCTCCTCCAACACCACATCTCAAAGGCATCTATTCTTCTGTGCTCAGCTTTCCTAATGGTCCAGCTCTCACACCCATACATTACCACCGAGAATACCACTGTTTTGGCTATACGGATTTTTGTTTGCAAGGTGATGTCTCTACTTTTCACTATGTTCCCCAGGTTTCTCATAGCTTGTCTCCCAAGAATCAGTCGTGCTCTTCAAGCAAAATCAAAACAAAATACTTCATGAATGAGTTCTAAAAATACTTTGGCCAGTTCAAACAAGTCAGTCTAGGGAACTCAGAGAGCTATAGATTTGTGACACACATCCTCACTAAATTACAATTTCTAGCTGTATGAAATGGTTTGAGGATCTGGCAAGGTTATCCTGCTATGGTAATAAAGTAGATCAGACTGCCTGGGACTCAACACCGAGTGTCAGGCAGCAGTTAATCTGACAACCCTGAGGATAACGGCCTTGGATGCTGAAGTCCACAAGGAAGGGTGATGGTCCCCAAATGGAATAAATCCCACTTGAATCCATCTTGATGCAGGGCAGCAGCTTCGTCAATACTGGCCTGGGGCTGATGAGGACTTTGCGGGCCAACTAGATCAGTTATACGGGTGTCATGATGCGGAAGGCAGATGAAGGGCCACTGCATTATATTCTCAGGACAGACTTCATGGCTGATTGCCATGATGATTGCTAATATTCAGATTCTGATATGGCAGAAGAAGAAGGAGGAAATGGTTCTTATAAGGTGTAATTTACTTGACAAGCACATATTTATCATTAATCTTTTTAGTTATCATTTCTATCCCAGGGATTTCCCCCCACACCCCCTCAAAAAAAAAGGTTTTTTTTACATCGTCCATAGGGTCGCAAAGGGTCGGAATCAACTGTGCAACTGAACAACAAAAATATTTTGATGAATGGTCTTTACTGTGAAAAACAACTTTGAAGATGTGTGCCTGTTTGTGCATTCAGGTTCCAGAAGCTGATTGGCATACATAGGATTATTCTATACTGCAGCATTTTGTTTGGTGTGTACATGTGTATATACTAATGCTGACCTTAGATGTCACACTTATGTAGCCAAAGCATCTCCTTTGATATTTTTTCATTTAATTTATTTTGCTGTTTGTTTTTATTTTGCTGCTGTTGTTTATTTGTCTGTACTCCGTCCAGAGTGGGAAGTATCCCAGATGGACAGTAATAAACAAACAAACAGTCTAGTTTTAAATTTTGCCACAGAGAAATGAAAGCTACCTATAGAAATCAGTGAATAAATTCAAAATGATAGTTTAGACAGGAGGATTATTTTTGTTGACCTCAATCCAAGAAGCATTATTCCATTGACTCAAGTTTGATTTTCTACCTTTTGCAGTGCAAATAGGCAATTCCCAATTGGTTTTCATAGAGAAAAATACCTTGTACTGTATTTCTTATTGAGACAATGTTATATTTCTGTTTCGTTAGTGGTTTTTAAAGAAAACACCCTGCAAAAACGAAACACTGCTGCTATTGGTACTCACTGAATTCATTTTGACTGGTAGATAAATTAATCTCTTAATCTCTCATAAATTACCTCTGACATTACCTCGGTGCATAATCTGGGGGTCCTCCTGGACTCGTGACTCCTGCTCAATGAGCAGGTAGCAGTCGTAGCTAGGAGGGCTTTCACACAACTTTGTGTGATTCGCCAGTCATGCCCACTCCTGGACCGGGACGCTTTGCTCATGGTCACACAGGCTCTGGTTACCTCCAGACTTGATTATTGTAATGCGCTCTATATGGGGCTGCCCCTGATGACCATTCGGAGGCTGCAACTGGTCCAGAATGCAGTGGCTCGGGTGGTGATGGGGTGCAGGCGCTATGCCCGTGCCTCACCACTGCTTCGGGAGCTGCACTGGTAGCTGGAATGCCTCCGGGTGCAATTCAAGGTGATGGTGATTACCTTTAAAGCCCTATATGGTAGCGGGCCAGGATACCTAAGAGACTGCATCACCCCAAGGATATCTGCCTGTCCCACTAAGCAGACTGGAGGGGCTCTCTGATAGTTTCGTCGACTAGAGAGGCTCACCTCTCAAGCACAAGAAAAGAGGGCCTTCTTTGTGTCCGCTCAAGCCCTGTGGGACCTCCGGCCTACTGAACTTCATCTCTAGGCGGAGCTTTTACCCTTTTGTAGGGGCGTGAAGACCTGGCTGGCGCAGCAGGTTTGCGGGGCGGCCAGGGAAATAGCCACTGTGGGCTGGCTAGTCTGAGTAACTGTCTCTTGAAGTTCGAGATGTGGCTTTAGTGGGTCTTTAAAAGATATTTGTAAGTAATTTTTAAAGATTTTAATTTGTTTTAAATGTTGATGTGTTTTACTGTTTTATTGTAAGCGGCCCAGAGTCGCCTCGGCGAGTGGGGCGGTGTTAGAAATATGATTAAATAAATAAATAATCTGTTTTTCACTATTCTTTTTACTGGGCTGTCCAGAAACATTGGAGTAATATATTTTGATAGCATCAGTTCTAAAGATGACAGGCTATGTTAGGCCTTCATTATAATCTGAACCACGGTACTATTTAGTCTATATATAATAACAGATTACAAGTCTAAAAGGAGGAGGAGACACCATGTGGGAAGATAGAGGCTTGAGCAATGTCCTTCTGTGAACCTTGTGACTCTCATTTGCATCTTTAATGCCTTGACAGAGACTGGATGCTCAACCTACAAGCAGTATGGAAACTAATCATTTTCCATTGACGTAGATGGGAAGCTCCTTTAGAAATTGTAATGTTTTTTTTAAAAAAATTCATTATATTTATATGAGAAAGCAAATACAAAAGGGGAAGGTGGATATGTGTACAGCGGAATCATCTGTTGAGGTGGAAATGTCAAAGTGCGCAGAGGTCTGTATTTCTGCTGGAAATTGCTATTGATTTCCACAAATGAACACTGTTTAATTGTCCCTCATTATGCTTTTACAAATATCCCCTTAGCCACTTTTCTTTTCATCATATGACATTTTCGGCTAGCTTTTGCTCTATTCATTGATATTTGCTGGTTATAGTGAGTCCAGGGCTTGCTGGGTCTAAGCCCCAGGATTCTCCTTTTGAGCAGGAATGAACATGGGCGACATCAGCCACCCCTCAGGAGTCTCCATTTCAAATGTTTGTTTAGCTGCAGTCCCCCACCGTGGGGGAGAGAAGTAGATTTCCCAGGAGCAGCAAGCACAATGTCACAAGATCTCCTTCTTTAATGCAAAGTACTTTAGGTCTTAAATGGGCAGTTAATGTCATGCCTCATCCAGCTGAGCCCCCCTCTTTTGAGAAGAAGGAGGAGGGTGAGGAAGTTCAGGGGAAATTGGGTGGCCTTCTGGAGAAGAGCAGGAGGCGTGGAGGTTTCAACCTGGGCCAGGGGAAGCCAGCACAGAGGAGACGTCATCAGACCTTGGCACCAGGAGGGTAAAGACTGTGTTTTTCTGCCTTCTGAGGATGAAGAGAGCCTGACCCTCCCAGCCTGAGCAGCTTTGCTTTCTGAGTGTAGGAGACCATGCCTGCCTTTTAAAAAGTCCCCACAAATCAAAAACATCCTTCTTCCGTGTCAAAGCCAGACATGAAACTGTCAGAATGAAACCACCTTTGGAACCATAGTTCCTTTCACCTGACCTAGACAGAAGAGGCCATGCCAGATGGACTGGCTGTGAAGGCGCACCTTGTCCATATCTTCAAGGCTGTGGCAGTCCATTGCAGTCCTGGTGTTAAATCCTGCATGTCTCATTTCATATGTGCTGTAGGAGATGGCTCTGAGATCATAGTGTCAAGTTTCGGAAAATTTATGTCAAGTAAGGGAAATTTCCCGGCCAAAACGGGAAACTGGACAGCTATGCTTATCCTGTGCTGGCTTCCAGTCTAACTGCAGTCTAACTAATACGGGATGACAGCGGGAAAGAGTGCAAAATACAGGGGTTTTACTGAAATTTACCAAAACTTGACAGGTATGGATCATAGCAAGCTGGGATCCACCTTAAACAAATTCATGCCAGTAGCATTTTTCCTCATTGCCTCAGAGGGTGAAGGCGGTCAAGAACCAGCTGACCTCCAAGACCAGGCCTCCCGGCGCCCTGGAGCAGGAAAAAAAAGTATAGATGGATCGAGTTGCGGCCGATGAGGAATGGGATTGTGGGGAGATATAACACATTCCACATATATACATTGCTGGTCATGCAGATCTGCATTACTAGTGTTATAAGCTAGATAAACAGTTTGGTTTATTTGTTTCAGCCATTGAGTAAACAGTTTAGTAGATAGTCGTGTCAACTCAGGCAGTTACTAAGTCCATTATTCAGTCCAAGACAAAACCAAAGCTGAAATGAAGAGGTAGAAAAGAGGATAGAATGAGAGTACCAATATAAAATTATTTTTTAAAGGGATTGCTAACAGAATCTTCCTATAATTATGATTTTATATAGCTGTGACGTGGCATAAATTAAGTGAAATTTTGCATATGTAACACCCAGAACATAAACTAAACAGTATTTCTGTGTTCTAAGCATTTCCATTGTTGTTTCTGTCTTCTTGACAGTTCCACTGAATCATAAAAATACTGTTACTGTATCTGCTTTATGTTCTTTCCAAAGGGCCAGGATAGATGCTCAAAGACGGTGAAACCAATGTGTGTAAGTTGTGTGCTGGATGGGGTTTAATAGTAGTACTAATTTGTATTATACTGTAGCAGCTCAAATGTTCATTGGGTGGATGAATCATAGTACGTATTTACATTTCCCCTTGTTTTGGTTTCAGATACATACAAAGTAGGACATACAGAATAGGACATGATGGGTTAACTATTTGTTTTTTGGAATTCATGAACTGTGATGCATTGAGTATGAAGTGCTACATGAATCAGGTAGTGGGTTAGTCCCTTTGCAAATAATACTGACCTTTGTTTTGTAATAAATACCAGTTTATGAAACACACAGAGACATCATAATCCTGCTAGTTGCTCTAGTGTTAAACGAGGCATTCTCTCTTCTTTATAGCTCAAACAGAATTCTTTATATACAGTAGAACCTCAGATAACGACAAAACTTGGTTCCACAAGTCGTGTCATTGTCCGATTTTTGTCCTTATCTGGTGCATGCACAAGAGAACGATAAAATTTGGGGGAAATCTGCTTTTTTTTGTGTCCTTATCCGGTGCATGCACCCAGTATTGCTAAAAAAAAGCTGCTTTCCCCCAAAGCAAGCCCTGGCTTGGTTTGGGGGAAAGCAGGCGCACACCCGTGGCCCATCCAGGAAGGGAAGCGGCCAAGTGTGTGACCCATTCCCTTCCTGGAGGAGCAGGGGGGATCTGCACGCATCCGCCACCGGTGCAGGCAAGGAGCCGGCCAAGCGGTTGACTGGCTCCTTGCTTGCAATGATGGCGGGTGGGTCTGCGCCCCCTGCCCCATGGATCGGTACTCATCTGCTGCTGCCGTAACACGCGCCCTTCTGCTTCCCGGAGTGTCTGGCTCCTGGCCGGCAGTGAGGATGGGGAGGATCGCTTCCAGGAATGACCGGAAGCGAAAGGGCGTGTTTAACAGCAGCAGCAGGTGCGCACCAATCCACCCTGCTGCCGGCTGGGAGCCGTTCACTTCTGGAAGCGGAAGGGTGTGTTTAACAGTGGCAGCGGGTGCGTGCTGATCCACCCCGCTGCTGGCTGGGAGACGCTCACTCCTGGATGCAGAATGGTGTGTTTAACAGCAGCAGTGAGTGCGTGCCGATCCACCCCACCCCCACTGCCGGCTGGGAGCCGGTCACTCCAGGAAGCGGAAGGGCGTGTGTTACAGCAGTGGCGGGTGAGTGCCAATCCAGGGGGGCGTGCAGACCCACCCTGCAGCTCTCCGGGGGAGGAGAAGCGGCCATGCGCTTGGCCGGTTCTACCCCCGGAGGGCCGCAGGGTGAGCACAGACCCACCCGCCACCCCTGCCAGCAGGGAACTTGGCCGGTTCCCTGTCAGCAGGGGTGGCGAGTGAGAAAAACGACAGCATTGGAGAGTCGCTATCCGGTGCACTGCTTTTTGCCAAATTTGGCGTCTTTATCCGATTTTGTCCGTTGCTGTCGTTAACTGGGGTTCCACTGTATACGTGTGTGTGTATCTATCTATCTATCTATCTATCTATCTATCTATCTATCTATCTATCTATCTATCTATCTATCTATCTATCTATCTGGATGCTTGCTTTTAGACAAGCTTCATGGAAATATTGTTTCCATACCTTCTTCACAAAAGAGACCTCTCAGCATAAGTTACAAATCTTTAACTTCGCAGCAAAAAACTCATCAAACTGATTATTTCTGACATAACTAACTGAAGCTGCCCTCCACAATGCTCTCTCTTACACACTCTGAATACATACAGCATATCAGTCAATCACAACATAGTTCCATCCACACATTCCCTCCCAACTGGTTTTAACAGAACACCCTGGCACATATTCAACTTACTACTGCAAATCGAAACTCAGTCACTTATCATGTATACCAGTAAATATCTGTATGCACAGTGTGGAATTCCTGTTTCTTCTGTTTTCCATTTCTTCCAACAGCCCCCAAATTCTATTTTCTGTTCGTTAAAGAAAGTCTTCTAATAGTTTTGAACAACATAGAAGATGAGGACTGGTTTGATTTGGGGAGGAGGTGTACCTCACCTCCCCATCTCAAAGGTCAGCCTCACATTGCTCAGATCAGAGGCCATCCCTGCTTGGGGAGTCTGGGGATTTAATGAAAATTGCCATTTCGTAAACTTTGTTCAGCCTCACTGGAGCTTTGTTGGGAATACCTCTGGATCCAGTCTGTTTTTTAAATAATGCTCATTATAACTATTGTCTGGATTCAGATCCTGCTCGGCCATGGAAACTCACTGGGGATGTCAGTAATAAAAACCACTCCTTAAATATCTCATAAAGTTGGGAAGCTTACTAGTATCACCATACATTGGGAATGACTTGATCACATGTAACACATATTTATTGACTCTGATGTCGTACCTGTGATTCTCCTAAGTAGCTGTGCAACTCTCACTATGGCTATGCCATTTTAATGGATACTAGCATATTTTGCCCGGCGGTGCCGGGCTTTTTAAAATTGTGTTGGATAGTAAAGGTTTTTTTTTTCTTGAACCAATGGGGCTGTGTTTTTTTAAATGGTGGCGTAAGTTTTTTTGATTTTTTGGCTTTGAGGCGCTGCGTCTGCCTGCGGCGGACTTGCGCTCCCAGTGGTTTTTTTTTTGTGTGTGTGTGCTGGCTTCCTCAGTGCCGTGCTGTTTAAATTTATTTTTTAAGGTTTTGCCGGGCAAATTCTGCTACTTTTAAAGAAGAATGTGTTTCTTTGTGAATTTTTGCAAATATTTTTACTTCGGATAATTATTTTAAAAAATGTGTAAATATATGTTTTTTTAAATTGAATGTATTTTACAGTGTTTTTTTATTGAATATTAATATTTTTATCTGTGAATTATTTTTGATTTTTTTGAATATTTTTGAATGTTTTTGGAATTGATCACCCTATTTTTGGGGATTTATTGAATATTTGGGAATATTTTTGATGTTTTTTCTCCTTTGGCCACTGGGTGGTGGTGTTGAGTAATTTTTTTGGTTTTGCTTGTTCCGGTAAGTCTCTTCTCCTCCTCATTTCAGTTCCGGTTTTCATCGGGGCAAGACGTGTTTTTGGTAAGTTCTTTCCATTTTTTTAGGGGGGGTTGTTTTGGGTTGGGGGCATTCTGTTTGGGTTTTTGGTGGGGGTTTGTGTGTGTGTGTTTTTGGGTTTTGGTTGGGGGTTTTTTTGTGTGTCTTTTTGACTGTTTTTGGTTTTTTGGGTTTGAGGTGGGGCTTTCTGTGTGTGTGTGTTTTTGTATGTTTTTTGGGTTTTTTTGAATGTTTTTGATTTGTGTTTTGGGTATTTTCGTGGGCCAGTCTTGATGGCTGGCCCGCGGAAATACCATCGCCGTTTCATGCGGCGTTTGGGGGGGGTGTTTTGCCGTGGCCCGGGCTGGGTTGCGGTTTGACTGTGTTTTGGGTGGGTGTTTGGCTTGCCGCTTCATGCGGCTTTTGGGGAGGATATTGTTGTGGCCCTGGCTGGGTTGGGGTTTGTTTGTTTGGGGGGTGGGGGTTTGTTTGCCTGCCTTTTTTAAAATTTGTTTTTGGTTGCTGCCGCCATGGCGTTTTTGGCAGCGGTTGGGTGGGGGGTGTTTGTATTTTTTTTACAGCGAGTTTGTCTCGCTGGGCTTGCCATGTCTTCGGCGGGGCAGCGTGGGGGAGAGGGTGTCCCTCTCTTCCCTGTTGCTCCGTGCAAGATGGCCGGTGGGTTTGCATTTTATTTTGATTTTGGGGTTTGTTTATTTGTGTTTTCTGGGCGCTTCGTCCACCTGTGGTGGACTTGCGCTCACGGTTTGGGTTTGTGTTTATTTTTTGCGCGCCGGCTTCTTCAGCGTTCTGCACGCCCATGGCGCGCAGTACGCTGGGGAATGTAGTTTTGGCTGCGCGGGTTTGCATGCTGCGGCGGTTTTTCTCTTGCGGCTTTTTTTTGATTGGCCGCGGCGCGTTTCCGAACGTTCCTTTTGCCGCGCCGCTCAGCCTGATTGGCTCTGGTGCGGTGCGGCGAAAGGAAATTTGGGAATTGAAGTTCCCTTTTTTTGTTTGCGACTGGGGGGCTCCTGCCCCCGGGTCGAAAATTTCAACCCGACAGTTACCTGCGAACCCCGTTCGGGCAAGTGAACGAAGGCTCGGACGGGGCTGGTGGGGCCTGGTGCAACATCCTTTGTCACATTCCAACGGTTAACACACCATTTTATAGGTATAGATATCTATTACTGTTTGGTTAAGAGTAAAAAAAATTATGAAGACTTTGGAGTAAACAAAAAACCTATAAGGTAAATGTTAGCTATTCTGAACAGAACAACTCTACCTCATAATTGGTCCTTATTAATTGTGAAAAATTTCCCTTTCCTTCATCATGCTTCTTGGGACAACTTGTTACCAAAAAAAGCAGTGAAGGATAGACCCTAAGCAAGTACAGAGAAACTTGACTCTCCCAAAAATTTTGGTGTACCATTCCCATTGCCCAGACTCAGTCTGACTAAAGATAAGGTTTTGAGGGAGCTGTAAATCAAATACAGTAATACCTCAGATAACATTTGCACTAATAACGCTAAAACCACATAAGGTTAAGCAATCTGGGGGGGGGGGGAATTGCATCGCATAACATTGAAATCCTATGGGATATATCGCATAACTTTCGCTGAAGCCTGTGCCGGTTACAATGTATCTCTATGGAGTTTTAACATTATACGATTCATCCCATAGGATTTTAACGTTATGTGATGCATGTATCGCATAAATGTTAAAAATTGGATAATGCTAAGACTCGTGGAACCAAGTTGTAGCGTTATCCGGGGTTCTACTGTATCTGATAAACTGAAGATTTCCCATCTTTGTTGCACATTAAAGTTTCTGTCACCCAACTGTATACCAAATAGGGATGAAGTATAGAGGTGCTAAATATAAAGTCTGCACTATAATCAACTGTCAAAATTCAAAATCAAATTTAATTTATACCCCGCCTTTCTCTGACTGAGGCCAACTCAAGGCAGCAACAACATCTCAAACAATACAATATAATACAGTACAATTCAAAAAGCAGTTTACAAAATCAAATTACAATACAAAATATCACATCAAAAATATAACCCATTCATAATAATAAATAACAAAAATTAGCCAAGACCACCCACGAAATCCACAAATAATAACAGCTACATTATAACATGTTAGCAGCGATGACATCTCATCCCCCCGCCTTTTAAGTCCGAGGTGGGAGGGCGGGGCCTAGCAACACCAGCAGGTGGGGTGGCCATGAGGGCTTCTTCACCCTCACTGGGGCCAAAAAGTGCGGAGGTCCGAGGGGGGAGGGTGGGACCCAGCAACACCGGCAGGTGGAGTGGTGTTCTGATTATCATTTTGGAAGGCTTGTACTGTATTTTGCTCAGTTCCTGAAATGTTTGTTTATGTCTTTTTCCAGAATCAAAATTACATGCTCAGTTAGTCTTCTAAAGTGGTTATTTCAGACGATACTGCTACAAAGATACCAAAATGTCATAAGGAATTATTAAATTTGTGGAGACGGTTCCCAAACAAAATGTAGAAATGGCAGGGAAGAGCAGATGGATGTAGTTATAGTCATCTGTGGGATGGGTGCTACAGCCTAGGGAGATTCTAGGCTGAACTGAGAGAAGAATCTGAGTCTGCTGCTGAAATACAGCTGACATTTTCTTTAGGAATGCAGACAGAAATGGCACCTTCTGAACTCATCTGTTTATTCTGTTGGGCTAAGATACACTGTTGGCTCCCTCTCCTGGCTCGCCCGGTCAGGGGTGGGTGGGAGCGTGCCGCAGCTGACCTGGGTTCCTGCTGCGGGGCTACAAAAGAGCCACCGCCGAGCCGCCACAACACTGTCGGCTCCCTCCCCTGGCTCGCCTGGTCGGGGGGGGGGGGTTGGAGCGCGCCATAGCTAGCCCGGGTTTGTTTATGTTTATTCAATTTATATCCCGCCCTACTCAACACATGGATGACTCAGGGCGGCTAACAACATATAAATGACCCCAGGGCAACCCAAGGGGTTTATATATAAGATACAAGATTCAATGTTCAAAATGCATTAATAAATACAATGTTTCAAGTAAATACAATAACACAAATTACAATATAAAGCAAATCAATCCACAAAATGCAAAATATCAGCACCACATCAAAATAGAAAACAATTCAACCGAAACCACCCACAAAAAAACCCTGCCTCCAGAGTCTTATGAAGAGGAGGACAGGGCCCAGAAACGCCGGCTGGTGGCATGGCTGGAAGGCCTCTTTGCCCCCACTGGGGCCGGGAGCGCTGCGGCGGTGGATTCACCTGGCAGACCCCCTCGCCCTTTAAGTCCTGGTGAGGGGGGAGGGTGGGGCCCAGAATGTCGGCTGGTGGCGTGGCCGGAAGGCCTCCGCCCCCACCAGGGACGGGAACGCTGCGGCGAGGATTCGCCCGGCAGACCCCCTCACCTTTTAAGTTCCCGCCGGGTGTGCTGCGAAAGAGCCACTGCTGCCGAGCCCCGCAACATCTTTGGCTCCTTCCCTTGGCTCGCCTGGTCAGAGGTGGGTGGGAGTGCAGCTGTTGCTGGAGCACAGCTGCCCTGTAGCGGGACATCCTTTCTCCTCAGCTGGGACGTTTTGAGTCATTGAACCCCATCATGGACGGCCAAGTTTTATGAGTCTCCCTCTATCAGCCCAGGGTACTATTTGGTAATAGGATGTTTAGCAACCAAGGGTACCATTTGGTATTTAAATGCTAATTGTATTGTGTTTTGATTTGTATTAGACTTCGGAATTTTGTATCTTTAATACGGTAGCTTTTGACTATACTGTTGCTATTGTTGCTATACTGTATTTTTTGTATTTCTAATATTGTATCCTTATATCTTTTGTAAGCCGCTTTGAGTTGTCCATTGGATTGACGGAAGCAGGATATAAATAAAAACATTATTATTATTATTATTATTATTATTATTATTATTATTATTATTATTATTATTATTATTATTATTATTATTATTATTATTATTATTATTATTATTATTATTATTATATTCACATATCACTTTTCTAATTGAAATAAAGAGGCATGCTTGTCAAGAAAGGCAGAGATCTAGTTTAAAAAAAGTTTATGAGGCAAACATAAGGTTGACTATGATGGGGCTGGAGGTCTCTGTGGTCCTTATACATATAGCTCCCAGTGCTAGATATTGAATAAAATATGTAAGTGTATAAGTTAGTATTAATATTAAAAATGTTGAAATTATTTTGGTGGCATATGGATCTTTTAAACTTCATTTGAAGAGCTTTTGATGTTATATGCAGGAATTTAAATTGGTGTCTTCAATTACATGTAGGCTTCTTTCTACTTCCATTGTAGAAGTCTACGATGCAGTTATACAGTACTGCTAAAGATAAGAATTGGCACACAGACATGCACAGATGACGTCAGGCCTCGTGGGGGGTGATTCCCCTTTGATTCAACATTCCATGTGTCAATAGCCATTCTTTATAAGATGGCTATCACTCAGTAGTATAGAAAGAACATACAGTTTCTGGAATCCCTGACTCAGGGTATGAGATAACCGGAAAGGCCTTTTGCTTTGGACATTGGAAATTGTTTGTCTGTTGCAACTGACAGTCTAGGGCTAACAAGATCAATTATTTGACTCATTATAAGGAACTTCCTTATAATCTCAATACTCATATTGCTAATGCAGAGTGACTGTAACTATGTAGGGAGCCAACTGGCTGAAGATAAACTTCAGTCCTTACAGTATAAAATTTGCAAGATTTAAAGCAGATTTAAATTGTGTGTACGTGCATGCACACACATATACAACTGTTTCTCCTAGAGTAGATGACTGATTTCAACGCACAGTGTAAGTAAAAGGGGTGGGGATTCTGAACTCTTTTAAACTCTTTCAAAAGCTGTAACAAAATATAGTTTGAGGATAGCAATAGGATATTGAATCCAAATATATCATGTTTTTCGCAGTAATAAGTCTTTTCTGAGTTTGACCAGTGCTGCTTAAATTTAAAAAATTGTTAGCTAATCCTTTGCTAAGGTTAGCAATCTTAATTTTCAGGTGAAACCAATGTTTTTTGGTTCTTAGCCTCTATCAAATCTTTACCTATAAGAATGGGATGGGCCGTGCGTGTGCGGAATGCGTGTCCGCACCTGCCCAGCCTATCCTGTAATGAGCCGTGCACACCTACCTTAAGTCCCAGACACCGTCGCCGCACGGGTCCGCGGACCGAGAGTGGGGCCAACGCCCCACGAATGAGAAAATAATAATCAAAAACTACCATTCACAGCGTCCTCTGCACCGCACCACCCCTCAGCCAATCAGGCTGAAGGCAGGCTGAAGGACGCGAGCACGAAGGAGGCGGGACAGCCGGCGTGCGCGCAAAAAAATGGCCCAGGCTGAGGGAACGGTCTGCCTGAGGGCACGGCCAGGCGAGGCAACACCATAGGCACTGCCTCTGTCCTGCTGCCCCTCCCGCACTCAGCAACGCCGCCTGAGGACACGGCCGGGCGACGCGATACCATAGGCACTGCCTCTGCCCTGCCATATCCTCAGGCAGCATTGCTGTCCATGCCGGCTCTCGCCATCGCTATTTCCCCTCCTCTGTTTCGTCCCAGCACGCGAAACAACAGAGGAAAAAATTCAAAGGCATCAGCCACCAATCCTCCAGGGAGAGCTCCTCCCCTGACAGATCACTGTCTGAAGCCTTTGCATTTCCCCCACAACTGTTTCATGTCAACCTTCGAAACAGTTGAGGGGAAAATGCAAAGGTGACAGCCAACAATCCATCAGGGGAGTAGCTCTCCCTGGCGGATCGCTGGCTGCTGCATTTGTATTATCCTCTCCGCTGTTCCAAGAGCAAATATGAAACAATGGAGGGGGTAATACAAGGATGGTGGGCCACTTTCCCGGGAAGCAAAGGCAGAGAACGGCGCTCCATTCTCTGCCTTCGCCTCCCGGAGGGAAGCGAGCCCCTTCCATGGGGGGTGGGGGCCGAAGGCACTGATACCTTCGTCCCCCGGCAACCGAGGGAAGCGAGCCACTTTCCCGAGAAGCAAAGGCAGAAAACGGTGCTCCATTCTCTGCCTTTGCCTCCCAGAGGGAAGCAAACCCCTTCCACATTCAGCCCTTGCCTGTTGGAGAAGGGGCTTGCTTTCTCCCACAGACAAGGGCCGAATGCGGAGCTCCGTTTCACCCATGCCTGTCGGAGAAATCCACCCCCTTCTCCAACAGACAATGAGCCGAATGCGGAGCTCCCCCCTCTTTCTCACACACACAGTCTCTCACACACACACACCCCTGCTGGGCTGCTTCTCCCTCCCTCCCTCCCTCTCTCTCTCTCTCTCACACACACACCTGGGCTGCTTCTCTCTCTCTCTCACTCTCTCTCACACACCTGCTGTGCTGCTTCTCTCTCTCTCTCTCTCTCTCTCTCACACACACACACACACACACACACCTGCTAGGATGCTTCTCTCTCTCTCTCACACTCTGTGTGTGTGTTTGTGCGCCCTCCCCAAAGCCACCTACTCACCTGCCACCTCCCCCCCCTCTCTCTCTCTCTCTGTACCCCCCCAAACCCCCCAAAACCACCCAACCCACAAACACATTCCAAACCTGCCTGGCAAGGCCGGGCACAATAGCTAGTATTATATATTTATACGCACACACACAATTAGAAGTATATGAAGGGGTCTGTGAGTGCCCCCTTCTGGCACTCGTACCATAGTTTCGCCACCACTAGCCAAGACCAACTTCTTAACTTGTACCATTTTGTCTTTGAGATTTACACCAATTGCCTGATGCTGGTGACTATAGTAGGAGTTTAACCAGTGCTTCAAAACCTCAATTTTCAAATGAAATCTGTGCTTATTTCTTGAATATCAGTTATCAAACAAGTGAACACTTATTGGTAACTTGTGAAACTTTGTGCACATAAGAGATGTATGGTAATTTCTGAAAGAAGCTCCACTTTTAATAAGGTGTATTTCGACTATAAAACATGCAGAATTGCCTATAGGCTTACAATTACAGAAATTGTGGAGGGTTTTTATTTTCATGTATGGATAATTGAAACCCATGGGTACATTCTTGGTTGTAAATATGTTGGTTGCACTTATGGAACCAGATAGGATTGTAATGTCACTGAAAGCCTATGTTTTGTTCAGAATTATACCCAGCATAATTTAGCTATCTTCAGTTCCATTAGAAAGCTTTTGTGCTTTTCCATTAGAAAGCTTTTCCATTAGAAAGCTTTTTTTTTAGAAAGCTTTTTGTGTCCTTCCTGTCACAAAACTCAGGATGACCTATGCAATGAGTATCCATCCTTGCCTAGTCTCATCAAACATATGAGTTAGATTAGGCCGAAGATTATCCACCTTGGGGATGGACAAGTTCACAGGCCTTCACTGATGCAGTGAAATTAATGGCTGTAGCTCTCTTGACTCATCTATCGTTCATCCATATCTAATTTTGGGAGATTGCAAATAATACATTTTTCTTATAAGGAACTGGATTATTAACTTTCATTAAAGAGAAACCAATCTTGTTTTTTCAGCCAGGGTTTCCTACTCAGCATTTCCCCACCATGTTTCAAACAGAAATTAATGCAAAAGGGAGAAGAAATGAGTTCAATAAAAATATCTTAATTGTTGGATAATATTTAGATGTGCAGAGGTTTTAACTTCATATATATTTTTATTATACCAATGAATATAAGAGTTGTCTGATAACATATTTATTTTCCTTTTCATAGGGTTTTAGACCAAGTCCACGCCATATTAGAAGACGTATGGTACCTCGCTTTGAAGAAACACAGCCACTAGTAGAAGAACATCAGCTGAGTGAACAAGAAACATCTGTTAAAAAAAGAAAAATGAAAAAAACCAGCAGAGTACAACCAGAATTCTACCATTCTGTTCAGGTCACACCAACTCGAAAGCCAGTAAGTGTTCCTTCCACTCTCAATACAACAAACCTGTTCTATGCTATCCAACCAGATGTAAACAAATATCGTGGATTGTAAAAAGCCTGATATTATTTATCAGTTTCAGGTAATGCAAGAAATAGAACTTCTCAAACTGATAGTAGTTCATTAATGTACAGGTGCTGAAGCCTAAATCTACTACTTTGTCAGTAATGGTAGACAACTGCACCAGAGCAGTTCCTACCAGAAGTAACACAGCTGTATTCGGTTTCTGAGGTAAAAGCTAGGCTACAGTTGCTAGTAGCAAAATGACATGATGAGAGTAGTTTTCTCTTGGCTCGTTACCTTTCAGTTATACTAACAATTGAAACCTAACCTTGTAAAGGAAATAGCCATAACAGATTCTCTTACATTGGGGAACCATAACAGCATTCAGAAAAGACATAACATTGGTAATATTGATTGGAAGGGGGAGCCAGATTACGGGGGGGGGGGAGCCCATATTTTTCATGCATCACATATAAAATTTATATAATTCATTAACACAAAAGGGTCTCAGCCAGGGCACCTTAAAGATGAGCAGGCCTATGATCCAGAAAATGCATGTTCAGCTTTGAGGTGCTGCCAGATTATTTGTTGGGTTTACTGTAGAAAACTGACATAGGTACCCTCTGAGAAATTATGGCTGTGACTTGGGGGTAAGGACAGGTTTATCATTGGCTACTAGGCATGCTAGTTAAATGGAAATTCCACCTTCAGGGGATAGATCTCTTCTGTTATCAGTTGTTGTACACAAAGAGTAACTGATGTTTTTTTATTTGAGAACGTCCTACTGGCACCTTGTCATTTACAGTACTATGAAAGACAAAAGACTGGGTTATGAGAAGGCTTGGTCTGATCCATTCAAAATCAGTAGATCTGGTTTAGATCATTAAAGCAATCCTTATATAATTCAGTGTTAATTTAGAGTTGAATTTTAGTTAGATGAGTGCCATCTCTTTTATGGATTTGGGCTCTTGTATTGTTGGTTAACTGAAAATTAAATGTTCTTTGTTGCTTCTTATACGCATCTTGGACACCAAGCACAAATGTGGATGAAAACCTCCTAAGGCTAAGGAAGAGTCCAGATGATTCATGAGCTTTTGGCCCACCAAAGACAGCTTAGGGATGCTCTCAAAGATTTGTCAGCAGGAAACTGTGCTATTTCTGATTTGCTATAACTGAATATGGGAAAACTAAAGTTTAAGAAGTTTGTTTATATATTAGTTCTCCATCTACTCATACGATGATTGGTGTTGAATCATAGAACAACATAGTTTCTATAGCAGGATATCTTGGCCAGACTCCTTTAGTGTCTTCCAAACCTCAACTCATTCTCAACTTTTGCATTTTTAACACCATCTCTGGGTTAACTGAGGGACTGTATCTCCCTGAATGAGCCATCCTCGCTCTTAAGATCATTAGTCACAGCACATTTGGTGCAGATACAATATAGGACCTTTTTGCTGGCTTTTCCCAGGCTGTGGAACCTTCTTCCATGGGAGACTAGCTGCTCCTTCCCTGCTACTTTTTGGCTAGCAGGAAAATAATTTTCCTTTTAGGTAGGCTTTTGATAAGTAAGTAAATACATGGAGTATATTTTAATGGGAAGGTAGTCTTTTTTATCTTTTACATGTGTTTTAGAATTATTTTTAAAGTATTTTAGATGGTACTTTTTAATGATTAATATGTTTGTCTTCTAATAAATTTATAGTATTTTTAATTGTTTTATTACTTGTATTTCATAATTCTTAGGAAGTTGACTCGAGTTGCTTTTAGGAGAAAAGTGGGGTAATAAGTAATTAATTATGTATTTTATTTTGAAAGGATTTTGAATGGATTCAATAGTTTATTTTGAAAGGATTCAATAATGGTTTGGACATTCAACCTGTCTCTTCAAGAAAGCAAGACCAATGATAGGTGGCCAGTCAAGAGTCCCAGATTTCTGAGTCCACTTTGTGAGTAAATCCATGTGACTCACAATTATGGCACCCTCATATATCTCTCTTTTATCTAGCTGTTAAGAGTCACAGCAGCCTCATTTGACCCAGCAGTTGGTAGTGTGTTCACTGAATTATTGTG
This sequence comes from Bradypodion pumilum, assembly GCA_035047305.1. Taxonomy (NCBI): domain Eukaryota; kingdom Metazoa; phylum Chordata; class Lepidosauria; order Squamata; family Chamaeleonidae; genus Bradypodion; species Bradypodion pumilum. The sequence goes on along the minus strand of JAWDJD010000001.1, from coordinate 170,808,031 downwards.
TCCTAGAGTGGAAAACTTAGCCCATTTGTGGATTCTTTGCTTGAGAAACAGGACAGCTGGGAGTTTTCTAGATCTCAAGACCAGGAGGCTTGGAATGGATTTAATTTCTCTTTTCTTAAATACTGTATTGTATTTTCTTAGTTTAATAATGATGCAGTCTTTTAAATGTTATTTGTGGATATATTCATTGAGAAAGATGGAATTCAAATTCCTAAATTAGCACACCCTTTCCCCCCCCTCAGTATAAGTACATGATTTTTAAAATTTTACATCATTACAAACTCCTCTTAATCTATATTTTTCTGTGTAAGCATTTCTGGATGCTTATACATACATTTTCCCCTTTGAGATCAACTCCCATTCTTCATTTCTTTCTGTTAAATACCGGCAAGGCTGATGATATTTATATTACTTGTTGTTCTTGCCAAGAATTCTTCTTTGTATAGGGAAAATCCCCAGTGACCTCTTTGTAAAATAGCTTTTTTCTTTGGCTATGGTAGGAAAGTCATCTTTAGTCTTGTTGGCATATTTTAATACATTCAGACTGTGACCACATGGGTGGTATTTTGGTGACATGCTAAGACGAGTGTGATGTTTAGCACAACAGAAGAATCCGCCCCAGTGATCTTCCTCCCTAGTTGTCCCAACATTTAAAAAAAAACCTAAGTAACTGAATTTAGTGCTAGATCTTCCGTGTCTAGGTCAGACATGAAACTGCCAAAATGAAGGCACCTTTTAGTGAGTTCAATCTGCAGTTCCCTTTGCCTGACTTAGTGTGAGAAAGATTAGCTGGCAACACAAGGTTGCCAATACCAGGGTATGCCTGATTGTGGTTCAAAAATACCAGATCTCTTTCTGTGTACCCCAGTGCTAGATCACCTTATCTTTGAATTGATATACTGTATTAATTTTGCACTAAATCACCTCTGCATAGACCAAAAATAGGTAAAAATACGAAATACAAGCAACTCCAATGAACTATAGCATGCTACTATGCTTCTGCAGTATGTGTGTCTGTGTTTGTATGTTAAGGAGAACTTTAGCAAATTTCCCCCTTTCCTTAATGCTGTGTAGTAGTTAAACATCCCACTAGCTTTACAACGAAATATAAAAGGAAAGCTGGGGTTCAGAAAGCGGGATGGACTGTGGCAGAGACAAATCACGTCAGATTGAAGGGTCAGTTAGACACAAATCTATCTGCAGCTAAATTGGGTTGTTCCACTTCAGCTTGCTGGTGTCACAGCTTTATAAGGAAAATCCAGCACTGAGTTTCTTTTACAGTGTAGATTGAACTATGACAATAAATACAATACAGGTTAACCCCCCCCCCCCCCCAATCTGCTTCAGTTTTTCCATGGGTGTAAAATATTAAATACAAAATCCTGAAATACATATTATATATGTACTTTTATGGTGCTTTACCAGAGCAAGCAACTAAAGGCAACTATCTGCAATGTAAAATATAAGGTGTGCTGTTACCTGTGATTTCAGGTATCCATGGTAGGTCTCAGAACATATCCCTGCAGATAGTGGGAGGTGATCTATATTTCCTCTCTAATTCATGAATAGCTTATGTGTATTTTGTTTGTAAAATAAAGAGCAGATGGGGAGGTAATGGACTGAGATTCGGCATGATACGGGATTGGCTATTGGCCCTTCCATAAATCCAGTCTATTTCACTACTGTGTCTCCACCTACTATTTTTTAACAGGTGGGCACATGAGGAAAAAAGACATGAATAAACGATACTTAAACCACTGAGCTATCCAGCCAGCATACATTATTTATAGAGCAATCTAATTTCTGAAGTAAGCCCACTGAATTCCACTGGGCTTAGTGTACATTAAGTGGGCATAGAATTGGAAACTTAAAGTGGTACTTCCCTTTCTCTCAACTTTAATGGAAAATAAGTTTTAATTAACCTACCATAAGAAAACGTAGATGTAAGACTTGTCAGCCCAATCAATATGTTTGACCCTCCCTCTAAAAGTTACTGAACTTGTGAATATGATTAGTATTATATCAAGATCAATTGAATGAAAAGCAGGAAAAAATGATACATATATTGACAAGCCAACATGAGAAGCTAATTAAAAGATGAGATGGGTCAGGTGTAGTAATTCAAAGTAGATGCAAATCCCTTTTTTTCTAAGGGGAAAGAATCCCTCAAACGAGTTACCTATATAATCAGGCATTAGTGTAACATACTGTACTAATTTCATTTGCTTTCTGAACAGGATGACCATACTTCCTCTTGGGGGAAGGGGAATGATGATGCTCCATTGTAAGAGCTATCCTCCACCCTTCCCCCAGTTGAGTTTCACAGACCAAGTAGGGAAAGTAGTGGCTTCAGTCAACAAATGTATCTATTTATTTATTACATTTCTATACCGTCCATTTGGATGGTATCTCACTCTGGGCGGTGTACAAGCAGATTTAGCAATTCCATTTTAAAAAAACAGTTTGGGGTGTGATCATTTTGTAAGAAGAGATGCAACCTATACATACTGATAAAACTACTGATGAATGGCAGGCAGGAGATGGCATAACATGATGTGAGGTCAGTCCTAGGAGAGGACACTGAACACACTATTTAGACCATTCCTCTGAAATAACTGATGGTTGCCTAACTAGAGACAGTGGCCTCTCTTTGTTTTCTATCTACAGTATATTTGTTTTCAGCAAACTGAAGAAAATACAAGACCCAGGGCATTTCAGAGAGTTAGAAAACACTACAGTTTATTTATTTATTTGATATATTTGATGCTGTGTCACAGCTTGTTTGCCTAGTGACAGTCTTGTGCGATATTGTGAACCATATCAATTCCAATTTAACTTACAGGTGAAACTCAAAAAATTAGAATATCGTGCAAATGTTAATTCATTTCAGTGATGCAACTTTAAAGGTGAAACAAATATACGAGATAGATTCATTACATGCAAAACAAGATATGTCAAGCCTTACTTGGTTATAATTGTGATGATTATTGGGTACAGCTTATGAAAACCTGTATATTAATAGTGTCTAATTAAAGAAGAAAAATGTCCTCTTTTTTGTGAAGGATATCCTCCTTTTTGGTGACGGAGCTATTTGTGGAGAGGAAAGGGATGCTCCCTACATGAAGATGTGCTGTTTCAGATAATGAAGGGATTCTAGTTAATTCAGTATTGTCTTTTAGCAGCCACCCTCAAACTACTACAGTGATTCTGTGGTGTCCTGATCATTGGAAGATAAGTATTGTTGTGAACAGCAGAGGCCGTTTCTTAGTTGAAAGAAGAAGCTATTACACAGGTGAAGCATATGCTTTGTTTGTAGAGGGTCTGCTATTTAGTTCCTGGCATTTCCAGGTAGGCCTGCAAAAAGACTCTTCAGACAGCTGTTGTTGGCTGCTGTAAACAGTTCGGAGCTCCATGCATAAAGGTATCACTCAGCCTAAGGTAGTTGTGGTCTCTAGGAGATCACATGTTTTATATACAATATTTTCCATGTTCATTTTCCACTCTGCCTGAATCTGGGAGAGCTACAGTCAGTCAGTGTAGATTAGCAGTGAGGATCCAGGGAGCTCCAGGGGTTGTTCAGTCCCTGCCTCCTACCCCTCCTGACCTCTACCCATCCCGGATAACTCTGATAGGAGTCAAACAACATCTGGAGAACCGCAGGTTTCTCAGCTCTGTGGTAGACAGTACTGCAGGATGCCTTAGTGTTTTTGAGTTACAGTGGACTCTCAACAAGCAACTCGCTTAACACAAAATTTGCATAACAAAAGGAAATCCATAGAAAATAGTGGCTCGGTTAACAATCCCCCCCCAAACGGATTAATTGGTTTTCAATGCGTTCCTATGGGAAACCGTGTTTCGGTTAACAACTTTCGGTTTTTAATGCATTCCTATGGGAAATTGCATTCAATGCATTCCTATGGGAAAATTGCTTTACAAATTTTTCATAGTACAAAAGTCCCTGGAGAAAGCATTAAATTTGTTAAGCAAGGGTCTACTGTACTTGTAAGGCATAGGCTTTCTTCATAGGCTTCTGTGTGAGTAGAGTAAATCAACGTGTCAGCTGCCAGACTGATTTTGTTCTCGGTCCCCGACACACATTCAAGAAAAGCCATTGTCTTATAGATGTAAAAGTGGTATGGGAACTCAGCCACAGATGTTTCCTTTTCCTGTATCCTACTTGAAGTATCTATTGTATCATATAATATCCTATTGTGGTATGTAAACAATGTCCTTCAAAACAGGAAAATGAGCTCTTTATATTAGTTGGTCTATACAATAACACTAAACAATAACAATAAATGACTTAACAGAACTGCATATGTACAGGGCCTCATCTTTGAAAGATTCCTCCCCACTCAGAAAAAAGTTTAAATTACTGTTATCTGACAAAAATCAGTTTCAGAACCATACCTGTCAAGTTGTGGCGGTGAAAAAACGGGAAGCACCGCTGCGTCTGAAGGGGTTACTGCAGCGGTGCACACGTGTAAATGGGTTACTGTGCATGCACAGTGACCCCTTTGTGCATGCGCACTGCTGCAGTAAACCCTTTGCACATGCGCACCGCTTTGTCTGACGGGCGCGCATGCGCAGTAACCCCTTTTCTGGTCGTTCAAATACGGGATGGCCACGGAAAGGACTGGGAAAGAGGGGTGAAATACGGGATTTCCCGGCCATTACGGGATACTTGACAGGTATGTTTAGAACTGATGTTGTATTTTTAACACAGATTGCTATAATTGTCAAAAATGCAACAACCAATTTATATAGTAAAAGACTATAATGAAGCTCAATTTTCAGGGCATTCACTTCAAACATTTCCCAAACTATGTTCTGCGGAACACAGAGGGACTTCAGTTCTCAGTAGCCTAAGTCAGTACATTGGCTGATCAGTCCTTTGGGAAGTTGACTTAGACTTCTGGGAATTGAGGTCCAAAAAACCAAAGATTGGGAAACAATGCAGGCAAGTGGGTAATGAATAATGCAAATGATATTACTAAAATAAAAGGATCTTACATGTTGGCAGTTTTGAACTGTCTCTTTTAAGAGACAAATGTGTAGACATCATTTGGGTTTTCCTCCCTTAAAATATATTGATCAGAATCCAGTTGGTGAGTCCAGGAACCAGCACCTTGCTAATTAACGGCAACATTTTTGCTATGACTTGCACAGTTTCACTTATGCAAGCGTAAATAATCAGTTGGATTTTAGCTATTAAGATTTGTGTTTGTCTCAATGTTTACTTCTATCTGAGCAAAAGGGAAGTTGTGCTTATGCAAGGTACTCCCCTCAGGCCTGACAATGTCCACTTACTAATACAACCTCCAACCTCATCTCATACTTTGTTGGGGGTGAGGGCGAACCTCAAGATCAGATTTCAAGACTCCCAGCAGCTCCAGTATGGGGTGCAGGGTGCAGGAGGATTGGTGGGAAAGAACCAATGGTGGGCATCAGCATGTTTGCACCAGTTTGCCAGAACCGGTAGCAGAAATTCTGACTGGCCCTGTCCATCCAAGTTTTGAAATAAAGAAGTCCTAATTCGGGTGCAATGCAGGGCTTTCGCCCACCATACCACACCCACAGTGCAGTAGTAAAAAAAAAAAAAATTTGAACCCACCACTGGAAAGAACCTGTTTACACACAGATAATTTTTTGTGTGTTTATAGATCTAGTCCAAAAACATGGTCAGTGGAAGAGGGTCTGAGAGTAATTTCTTTCTCATAAATTGATTTGTATCAGAAAAAACAAAAGTGCTTCACTGTGCATCAGTGTTACATTGTCTGGCTTTTGCCTAAATTAGTGCTAGCTTTGATTATATATATATTTAAAGTAAATAGATATTTTAAAAAATCTGCACTATTCATATCAAAGGCCTGTAAAGGCATTTTTCTGTGGCCTTATATTCAACATATCGGGGACTGTCGTGGCTTAGTGGTTAAGATGCGGAACTTGACGGCTGGAAGGTTGACAGGTCAGCAGTTCGAGACTCGAGTGCTGCAAGACGGAGTGAGCTCCCAGCTCCATACCAATCTAACAATTTTAAAGCAAGACATTGCGAGTAGATAAATAGGTATGATTTCAGTGGGAAGGTAAACAGCATTGCATGCACTTCGGTGTTTAGGCATGCCTGCAACATGTCCACGGAAATGTCTGCAAACACAGACAGCACTGGCCTTTTGGCTATAAACGGTGATGAGCACAGAACCCTAGAGTCAGATACAACTGGCTTTCGAGCAAGGGCGACCTTTACCTGTACCTATTCAACATAATATACATGTGCTTTACTAGAAGCAGACATAAGTGCAATGTGCAACTTGGTGACCATAGTTAAGATGTTTATGTGCTTTTGAATGGAAAATGTGTAGACAGTGGTATTGGATAGAGAGCAGGAATGGGAAACACATGGTCTGCATGTGAAAAAGCCAGTTTAACTCTACAACAGGAATTCTCACATCAAAGCAAGGTGCTTGCCACTTACTTATTGGGAGAGTGGACAGCTATGAAGCACTGCAATTGGCTTCTAAATAAGGCTTACTTTCCTTATGCAGTATTGTACTTTCACATATTCATGGTTGATTTAAAAGGGACAAAAGCAGAATGCTGTAATCATTTGTTAATAGAAGACTTTATGGCGAGTCTGCACAGATTATTCCTTTTGACATTTCTCAGTATTTGTTTCGCTCTCATTGTCTCATGATTGCTTGCCCTTGTTGTTTGCACGTTTCCCCCCCAAATTCCTTAGGAGGGATTGATGACTGATTATTAGGGTAAAATTAATAGTATGTATATTAATGGATAATTCATGTTGAGACTGCGTCATGATCCACCTGTGTGGCATAATTTAGAGTTTTAGGTTGTACAAAGTTTAAAAGATCCTCCCCTCCCCCTTCCTTTCTTTTTAATTCTTTCCTATTTTAATCCTTTTTAATGAGTTTTTAAACTGTGTTTGTGTATTTCTCTTAAGGGGTTAGGGAGGGTATGGGGTGTGTGTGTTAGTTGTTCTTAATTTATGTATGTTTTTTAAACCTCTTTGTAAGCCGCCTTGGGTCATCCAAGGATGAGGAAGGCGGGGTAGAAATCATGTAAATAAAATAAAAAATAAAATAAATAAAATAAGAACCAATGTTGATTGATCTATTACCAATAACAGAACTATATTAATAATGTAAGAATATAAGAGTCTTAATGGGTCAGGCCCAAAGGCCTAGTATTTGGCACCTTGTCTCCCACAGTGACTAATCATAGCAATTAGCAATAGCATTTAAACTTATATACGTCCCCATAGTGCTTAGTGCACCCTCTGGGTGACTTATAGGTAATTAGCATTTTTACCTTGATCCCCGTCAGGTTCGAACTCAACATTTTTGCTGAAGTACAGCAGTTTAACCACTGTGCCACCAGGGCTCTTGCACCACCGTGTGTTTCCAGCAATGGGTATTCAGAGGCAGCTTTATCTGCCATGAATGTGCATGATTCTCTTTCAGAATACAGTGGAACCTCATACAACAATCGCCCCGTATAACAAGGAAATCGCGTAACAATTAGGTTTTGGGGGAAAATGGTGTCCCGCATAACAATATTCCCTATGGAAAAAATCGGACAACATTTTTTCAATGGAAAAACCCACTTACCAAAAAAATTTTTTGTTGTACAATGCATCCCATAGGGAAAATCGTATAGCACGTATCGTATAGCAATTGTTTCGTACAACAACGAGCTCTGTGGAACGGATTAAAATTGTTGTAATTGATGCTGGCTGCCACAATTGTATGCGGTGCAACATTTCCAAATTTAACTGTCATTTTATTAACTACAAATCTCCCAACCATTCAGTTGCACAGGATGATGCCTGTTCTATCATGAGAGCAAGAGAAGACCTTCTCTCTATGTCATGTACAATTCTATAAACCATGGATTCTCAACCTGTGTCCTGTGGGCCGGATGTGGCCTGCGGCACCATTTAATATGGCCCCACACCGCCTTCACCACACCCGGAAGTGCCATGTGGTGGAGGAAGAGCAAAATAGCTGTCCGGCCCCCGAAGTTGTCTGAAGGAGCATGACCCGGCCTCTGGCTTTAAAAGGTTGAGAACTCCTGCTATAAACAGTCACTTTGTCTCTTGACTTCTCTTTCTAAATAAAAATCTTCTCTCTTTTCTTCTGATCCCTAATCTTTATCACAGCTTTACCAGTTCTGCAGTATCCATTTTGAGATGTGGCAACCAGAATTTGCAGCTTGTGTGTGTGTGTGTGTGTGTGTGTGTGTGTGTGTGTGTGTGTGTGTGTGTGTGTGTGTGTGAGTGAGTGAGTGAGTGAGTGAGAGAGAGAGAGAGAAAAATATGTATACAGTAATCAATTATTGTTTAAAAAGAAAGAGCTCTTTAAAACATCAAGGGAACATTATCTTGTAAAGAGAATCCAACATTATTTAGACAAAATACAAGAGAAACCACATTTCATATCTCTTAAATCATATATTCTACTCTTTTCATATGAAAAAAATCTGGAATGAGCTACAGAATGCCTGGCTATTTGCAGATTATTTCAATAAATAAATACAATGTGAGAAAAATACCTTCTACCTCTTAGAAATAGTTTTATTATAGTTCTTGGTCCTCTCTCCAGTTTCCCAGCTAAGAGAGGATATTGTCTTTACTAAAGACTAAATAGCTGAGGTCAGGCATATCCAGTAGAGGGAAGTGGTACATAAGCTATTGCAATACAATACTGGGCTGAGCTGTTCAGCCTCCACATCTATAGCTTTCCTTAATCTTTTCATGTATTTCTCTTGTCTAAATCATTTATTGTTAAGTGTCAAAATAAGCCTATGGTGCTATGATCAAAGCTGTGATGCTATCTTTATTTTGCATTGAAGTGATGAAAAATTTCAAATACTGTACTGTAATATGATTAGGAGGAAAAAAATAATATTTAAGAAAAGTATGGGAAATATCCAACATGTCCAGTTGAGAAAAAGACTGAAAACTGAAACAATGAAAATAATAAAAATAAAATAAATATCCAACCAATACATAAGATTTGACAGCTAAAGCAAAAAATATCTGCAGAAAAATTACCAAAATGTACATACAGTAGTTGAAAGTTATCTACAAGAATATCCTTAATATTTCCTAAGATCCATATGATTTTTTTAAAAAGTGCACTGGGAGTGCATGAAGTTGATAATCTAAAGATAGTATGAATTTTAAACATGCACATATTTGTCACAATTGTCATTTCAATATTTAGTATCTAAAAACAACATTTATTTATTTATTTATTTATTTATTTGTTAGTTAGTTAGTTAGTTAGATTTCTTCACCGTCCACTTGGCTGAGGCTGACTCAGGGCGGTTTACAATCTTAACCTATAAAACCAAGTGTTCACCGTTGGAATGGGCTATGGGCTGCTATACGTCGCCCTACTTACCCGTTCCCTCCCTTCGAGAGCACGGGCTAAGTGCCTACGCAGGTCAACGAATGGTTTAAAAAATCGCGATTGGGGCATCAGCCCCACTAACGGCAAGAAACGTAAAGAACTTCACGTCCCGAAAGTCCTTGCGCCGCGCCGCGCCAGAGCCAATCAGGCTGAGAGGCTCTCGCACGGAGCAGCGTTCGAACACGCGCCGCAGCCAATCAAAAGAAAAGGATTTTAAAAAAACGCAGCACAAACACAAAGCACCAACACATTACTACAAGCCCCAGCGTCCTGCGCGCAATGTGCGAGCAGAACGAGGAGGCAGCCGGCGCGCAAAAACAAAACAAAAAAAAAACCCGCCTCCGCAACCATTCAACCCCACGGGCGAGCCAGCATGGCCCGTGGGGGGGGGGGGGGAAGAACCCGTCGCCGCTACTCTTCCGTTCGAAGGGCCGGCGCACGAAAAATAAAAGTTAAAAAAAAGCCCACCGCCGAGCCAGCATGGCCCGTGGGGGAAACCCCCCCCACCACCACCACCACCATGGCCCTTCCGATCGAAGGGCCAGCCGGCGGGCCAAAAAAACGAGAAACAAACAAAAAAATAATGCACCCCCGGCCGCCGCTGCCCTTCCCTTCGAAGGGCCAGCCACAGCACCAAAAGTTAAAGCAAAAAACCCACCCACCCAGCCCCCGCAACTGCCCTTCTTTCCCACCGGGCCAGCCAGTATGGCCCGCGGGAAAAAAGAATGAACACCCCACTGCCTCTGCCCTTCCTTCCCATGGGCCAGCAAGTATGGCCCGTGGGAAAGAAAGCCTCCCCGCAAATGCCTATCCTTCCCACAGGCCATCCAGCATGGCCCATGGGGAAAAAAAACATCCCCGCAATTGGCCTTCCTTCCCACGGGCCATCCAGCATGGCCTGCGAGAAAGAAAGCCACCCCCACACACACACACACACACACTTGAAAAAACACAAACAATCTCAAAACAAAACCATTCAAAAACAAACCAAAACCAAAACAATAAACACACAAACAGCCAAATATGAGGAAGATAAACACACACATACACCCCCCAAAAAGAATCAACCCCCAACCCCTCCCCCCAAAAAAACCCCCACATACCTTACATTGTAAAAAGACGTCTTCCTACTACGAGAACCAGAACACAAATGAGAAAGAGGAAACTTACAGCTCAAAAGCTCAACACCACCACCCAGCGGCCAAAACAGAAACAACATTCTACAATATTTAAAACATAATATTCTACATTTAATAACATAATTTATACAAACATTCAAAAAAAACCACACTAATCTCAAAAATTACCAAAATAAAGCCACTTTTCACTATGAAAAACCAAAACAAAAAAAAGGAACATTTTAAAAAACAAAATTAAATTTAAAAATAAATAATATTATTCAAAAACAAATACACCACCATTTAAAACAGCACATTACCATTGCTTCAACAAATAAACGAAAGCCTTTAGTATCCAACACGATAGGACACACTCCCTCAGACAGCTTTGGGGGCCAGATGGCCATTTTGCCCTTCCTCCACCACATGGCACTTCCACGTGTGGTGCAGGAGTGTTTATTAAACCCCCCCCCAAAAAGGCATTGTTTTATTTTAAAAAAAAACCCCAAAAAAAGCCCGGCATCGCCGGGCTACCCATGCTAGTCATATATAAAAATGACATAGTTAAAACTAATTAAAAACCACCCACAATTAGGGTGCAGGGACTAAAGGTATCGAAGGGGGAGGTTTTCCACTAAACCAACAACCCCATGGAGGCAACCCTTCCACCTGCACCCCATACTTGGCCTGCCAGCCAGGTTTCCTGAAGGGCAGCAGTTCCATCTAGAGACGTAGCTCTGTTGGCAGGAGGTTCCAGAGGGCTGGTGCGGACACGGAGAAGACCCTCTTTCTTGTGCTAGAGGGGTGATCCCCACTAGTGGATGGTACAATCAGAGAGCCTCTCCAGTCCGCTCTGGTTGGACGGACAGACATCCTTAGTGCAATGCGGTCTCTTAGGTATCCTGGCCCACTACCATAAAGGGCATTAAAGGTCAAAACCATCACCTTGAATTGCACCTGGAGGCACACTGGTAACCAGTGCAGCTCCCGGAGTAGTGGGGAGGCGCAGGCATACCGTCCACACCCCATCACCACCCGGGCAGCCGCATTTTGGACCAGCTATAGCCTCCGAATGGTCATCAAAGGCAGCCCCATGTAAGAGCGCATTACAATAATCTAGTATGGAGGTGACCAGAGCATGAGTGACCATGAGCAAGGAGTCCCTGTCCAGTAATGGGCACAACTGGTGGATTAACCGTAGCTGTGCAAAAGCCCTCCTGGCCACGGCCACCACCTGTTCTTCGAGCAGCAGCCGTGAGTCCAGAAGGACCCCCAAGTTGCACATCGGGTTTGTCTGGGGCAAAACTGCCCCATTCAAAACCAAAGATGGTAGTTCCCGGGACAGTAGAGGACCCCCAATCCATAGCCCCAATCCTTCCGTGCTGCAGATTTTTTGTTTTTCCTCCCAGAGGGAAAAATTAGCTTTTCTGTCAAATGAATTCAATGAATGGCTCATTTCAAGTGCCATCTCAAAACACAGTAATGTGGTTTACCCTTCCTCCCGTAGGCATTCTCTGTTCCCTAGCATAGGAGCCTCAATAGGCAATCCTTAAACCAACTATGGTATGGCTACAGTTTCAAGGCCCATACAAAACAGGGCAGATAAGAGCAGACAAAATACATTATATTGTGTGGTATTTACTCTGCAGTGAAGATCACTACTAATAGCTGTTTATTTATTCAAAAGATTTTAACCCACATTTCTTTAACGAAGGATGATCAAAACTGTTACGAAAGGTGAAACAATATAAAGCAATCTCTTATAATATGGAAGAAGGTATTTTAGAGTAAATATAGGAGAAGGTGGTCTTATAGAATAAAGATATGATTGATGATGGTTGTTTAGAGTCAATTGAATTCTGTATCAGTATAATTTGCTTCAATAAGGTACTCTACAACTGCAATTATGTTTCCTTTTTAGATCATTTTTTACAGCCCAGAGTTGTGTTAACTAGGTAGGCATAAACATTGTATTGATTCCCGTGATAAATTAGGCAATCCTTATTTTTCTGTTTAAAACCTGGTGAAGAATTAGAATAGCAAGAGCTGTGGAATGATTGTATAAGATATATATTCTTGTAAAAAAATTATCCCTCTGAAACAGTAGCATCAGCGCAGGAGGGCAGCAGTATGATGCCTGGTATTGAAACCTATCCCATCAAAAAAATAAAAAAATAAAGCTGAAAGTGTTGGGATTGCAGGTTGTTTATCAAACAAGCATATTCACCATTATAATGGCTGGAATTGTACTTGTATTTTCGTGAGGTTTGCATCTCAACTGTGTGGATGATGAGATGCTGGAGTATACCCTGGTTGCACAATCAGACACACAACAGACACATTCTGCTGCCCCATCAATTAGCCATGGTAGATTATGCAAACCTTATACGAGCACTAATAAGATTCTGGCCATTAGTTTTAACTCATAGGATAAACTCTCTTGAAAGCAGCTCAAAACTGGGTAGGCTTGGCAGGATTGTATCTTAATGTAGTAATGTCCCAGGCATTATCCACTACTAATAGCCATGTATAGATACAAAGAGTACAAGGAATGTATTAATGGAGAGAGGTCAATCTGACGCATTATAGTTCTCATGTAGAGAGGATTCTTGAAATGACCTACATGTAGTCACTTACTATCATCAGCAAGGCAGGACTCTAGAAGTCTTTTTAAGAAGTGGGGCTCAAGACTCATTAATGGATTTTGTTCATTTGCAGGTTAAGTAAACAAATAAAAACATCTGTCATTTTCTTTTCAGTATGATTAAAATTCAGAATCACCAGGCACTTTCTTTAAAAATAATAATGATGATCAGAACAGGTAAAGCAGTTACAGTGTGACTAACATGAAGCGACAAAACAATAAATAGATTATTATAAATTCATTAAAGCATAAAATTAATATAAGCATAGAAGAAGATATGTAATACCTTCAGCACAATCACCTCAAAAACAAAAGCTGTGTAGGCCTATAAGTTATATTAGTTGTAAAGCTCAAATCTTGTATCATTTCCTCACCCATGTCATTTTTTTGTGTAGGATTTATGCCATTTTGGAACACAAATAACTAAGACACATTTTTGGGCTAAGTTTGGATGGGAATTTACATTATTATGTTGTGAATATTGTGTTAAAACTGAACTCCCCTGTTATATTTCTGTACTCAGTGAATGCAAAACCTGACGTTTATGGCCAAAAAGCATGAAACTGCCACAAAATTTTGACATAGGTTTGGAGGGAAAAAGTAGACTAACAACAACAGTGTTTGGCCATTTTAGTACACTTTCTTGATTCATTCTTGAGGCAGCTGAGCCACTCCATAGTCTTGGTCCACTTTTGCCCAGAACATTTTTTTGAAAGGGACTTATTCAAGCCTCATGGAGGAAAGGGGCTTGAGCCTTTCCTCCTCATTTGTTCCATAGTAAGCACGGCCATGAAATGGGGTGTCAACCTCTTTGCAATTCTCCCACATGGTGTGGAGTTCCCACCACACTATGGTCATGTCTAAAGATGGCTGATGTTTGCATGAAGTCTGTCCACTCTGCAAAGGTGAAGGATCAGATTTAAGAGGAGAGAGTAAGCTTTGGGACTCTGGAAAGATGCTTCAGACTACAATCCCCATGGGCAATTCTTTCTGGGAGCTGCAGTCCAAAACCTGTGGAGGGCCACAATTTCTCTACCCATAGGTAGAGGAAGAACAGAGAAACATGCTAGTCAAGAAGCAAGAAAAAGCTGCTGCTGCTGTATATACTATGAAGAGCCCTGGTGGTGCAGGGGTTAAACTGCTATACTGCAACCAAAAGGTTGTGAGTTTGATCCTGGCAAGAAATCAAGGTGGAGCTCAGCCTTCCATCTTTCGGAGGTCAGTTAAATGAGTACCCAGAATATTGGCAAAATACTGATTAACTTGTGAACCGCCCAGAGAGTGCACTAAGTGCTATTGGGTGGTATATGAGTGTGATTGCTTTGCTTTTATTGCTCTGAAGGCTTTAGGATATCCATAGCTTTTTTTTAAAAAAGGAAAGAAAAGGCTAGCTATGTACTTGTGTCCTATAGCGAAGGGGTTCAGATTCTTGGGAAGGAGAAGGTGGGGGTGAAGTGAGGAAAAAGGGCCTCAGAAATGGCCATACCTGTCAAGTTTCGGGAAATTTCTGTCAAACCCCCATATTTTACACTCTTTCCCGCCGTCATCCTGTATTAGTTAGACTGGAGGCCAGCACAGGATAAGCACAGCTGTCCACTTTCCCATTTTGGCCGGGAAATTTCCCTTATTTGACAGAAATGTCCCAAAACTTGACAGGTATGGAAATGGCACATCCCAGGCATGGCACTTCAATGCAGTTGTTGTCGCAGCTGCGATGACACAGCACACAAGGGACCCAAGCAGTATCTCTGTCCTTTTCCTCACCGGGTCAATAAATGTCGCCATTGTTTGGCTCTCCCGTGACCCGCAAAGCCCCCACCAGGAAAGTCACAGGCAGAAGAAGAGGAGCCGGCATCTACTCTGAGCCCCATTCTCCACAGCTGCTTTGTATCCCCCACCCAAAAAAAAGCGAAAACCCGTGCGTGTGCGTGCGTGCGTGCGTGCGTGCGTGTGTGTGTGTGTGTGTGTGTGTGTGTGTGTGTGTGTGTGTCGGTCCGCCTGCCCGTGTGTGGTGGGAGACTACAAAGCAGCTGAGGAGGATGGGGCTCAGAGTAGATGCCCTGCTTTGGGCGCCTGCACTGCATCATGACCATCCCTTGTTTACATTCTTGGCGGGCTCTGTGGGCAGCCGCGGATACCTGGTGGCGGCTGGAAAGTCTCTCCAGTCCTCCTACCCCCCCCCCCCATATATGTTCCCTCCTCCACCCCCTTGAAGGGCAGAGTGTGTGTGTGTGTGTGTGTGTGTGTGTGTGTGTGTGTGTGTGTGTGTGTAATATATATATAATAAACCCGTTCCCCAAGGCGGCTTCTCTCTCCCTCTCTCGCCCAGAGAGCTCCGGCTGGCCTCCCTTCCCTTTGTGCTCTTCATCCCGCTTGCTTGGCAGGAGAGGGAGGTCGCCTCGTTTCCTGCCTCCCGGACTTTGTTTGGGGAGACGCTTCTTTATCCCCCCCCCCCCCCAAAAAAAAGCCCAGGCACGCCAAGAGAAAGGAAGGAAATAAAACCAAAAGAGACAGGGAGACTTACCAGGGCGTGGTTTCGGATACAGACAGGCGAGAGCAAAAAAAAAGAAAAAAGCCTCAGCAGCATCCTCTCTCTCTCTCTCTCTCTCCCCCCCTCCATCCTCCTCTCTTCATTAATGATTGAAGCCTAACTACTAGCCTAACGGGTGGCACAGCTTTTCCTCGGCCTGGCGGGGGAGCCCAAATGCTGTAGGCTTATAGCCGGCAAGAAGCCCCCCCCCCCCCCCCCCGGGCTCACGTTTTGTTTTTAGGAACGAGATAATCGCTTCCTTTTCTGCCCCCCTCCCTGGCTTCTCCTCTCTGGTGTGGCTGATGGCCGGGCAACTCCAGAGGCTCATGTGCTGAGCTGGTCCCCTGAAAGCCACGCCAGCCAGCCACCTCCTCGCCTAAAGCTGGCCACAACATGCGCTTTCACTAAAGCCTCTGTGGAATCGAACCGTCAGAGCAGCCGGAGCAGATCAACCACGATGGTGAGCGGTCAGTTTATGTTGGGGTTGCAAAAGATGGTTGTCCATGATGCTGGGAAGGTGGGCAGTTTCCCTGACACCCCTTTTTTAAAGATGGATTTTGATTTCCCTTCGGGGGCGATCTGAACGGTAGAAGAGTGCCTTACTTCATCCTGGGGAGATGATTGTGCCTGCCTCTGTTGTGTTAATTCATTGGTCTGTTTAGAGTGCCTTACTTCATCCTGGGGAGATGATTGTGTCTGCCTCAGTTGTGTTAATTCATTGGTGTGCTTATAATTCTCCCCTTTCTTTATTTACCCTTCTCTAGAGTTCCGGAAACGCTTCTTACAGATGTTCCATGTCATCCTCAGCGGATTTTTCCGACGATGATGATTTCAGCCAGAAATCTGGTTCCTTGTCTCCAGCTCCTGGCGACACCCTGCCCTGGAACCTACCTAAACATGAAAGATCCAAAAGGAAGATTCAGGGAGGATCTGTTCTGGATCCAGCGGAAAGAGCTGTGCTCAGGATAGCAGGTAAGATAATGCATTGAATTTGGAAGGTGGAAGTGAAGAGAATTGGGAAAGGGGGAGACGTGGGGAGCATAGTAACTGTTTACACGTGTCTATATTATTGTGGATGTATGCATTGAAGAGGAGATTCCCTTGATTCTCTGAAAGTGCAATCCTTTGGTATCTATTCAGATCTAAGCACCTCTGAGTTCAGTTGGACTTAAGTCCCAGATAAGTGGTTATAGAATTGCAGTCTCATTGCTCTGAAAAACCTCTTCGCAGTCCTCCAGGCTCTGTTTTCTAGTGTGTTGGTGACTAAGCTGTTTGGCCATGTTTTCCTGCTGGCTGAATTAATGCCTCCGGGGAACAAAATACAGCTGCAGATGTACAGGTGCATGCATTAAACTTTAATGGCAGTGAAGAATATGAGCCACTGGGTCTGTTTCACATATTGTGTTTATTTGGGAGGGGTGACAGTAAAGAGGATTGGATCTCGAATTGTGCTTTAGGAAGGATTGCCATCCAACATACTGAGAAGTAACCTGCTTGAGGGCAATATTACTTTCAAGCAAACCCATATAGGATGGGCTGTATGGATACTTCCCAGTTTTATGGATATAGATATGTTTGAGAATTAACTGCTGATTTTTGTAGGACCGTACTGTACATCTAATTTCCCTCATTGGCACTGCTGTCCCAGTTGGTGCGTCTAGTATTCTGGAAAGCACAGAGGCAGAGCCGCTGAAAAACACACTGTTTACAGTTTACATTTCTGCTGCCCTGAATAATATAGGAGAGAGGCGCTATTGGGTCCACAGTACAAAGGACTGGGAGAGTTGATCTCTTTTGGATTTGAAATAGGTCAGGGAATTGACTTGGCCAGCCTGTCTGCAGAGAGGGCAAAGTAACTTGAATGCTGAGCATAAATGCATAGGTTATGTTGGTGTTAACTGGGAGTAATGGGCACAGCATGCATAAACAGGCATCTTACATTATTTTAAAAAATGAACTGAGTTCAGTGTTGAGTGCCCCAGTCCGGTTGAATTTATTTTGTAATAATAATGAGAAGTGGGGAGCGGCAGGGCCCAGACCTATATGGAAGTCATAAATGGAAGTCCTGTTGTTCCACCACAGGGTATAGCAGACCTTATGGGATAGGTGGCAGAAAAAGGCATTTTGCACATGCTCAGGGGTGAACTTCATTCTCTCTCTCATGGCTATGCTTTGGAAAGGGCTTCTGGAACCACTCCCGCCCCGTCTAGTTGGAGATCATGTTGTGCTCATAGTGGGAAGCGATGGTTGCGGGAGAGTGGTGGGTGAGATGAAAGAGAAGCATGAGTTCAGGCTGATAACATACTCAGGAAACCAAGAAAAATCAAGTCTCTTCTCTCAAAAAAACAAAACAAAAAGTCAGGGCCACTGAGATTGACTGCCTGGCTTTTGATGCTTTTTTTAAAAGTAGGAAGCATTGAATGTTATTATATGATGGTGGTGCATTAGACACGAATAAAGAAAGATGTTGGAAGAAGGACAGGAGAGGAAGCAGTAGCAGACTGACTCTCTTTCGGAGTCCCTCCCGGTTGCTTTTATTTTTGTTATCCAAGTGGGGAAGGGGCTTGTGGATCTAGTGACGAGGGCGCATCGCCCCCTTTATTTTGTGGGTGTTGGGGGCAAGGAACCCAGGAATTACACTGCGTAAGGAAGGACATTGGGGGGGGGGGCGGCGGATTCGGACGAGTAAAAAGCTTCCGCCACTCCTCTCCGCGGGTCCTGCGTGCCGGGATCGGGGGACTCAAGCCCCACGTTACGGGGTCAGAAGACCCGCCGGCAATTGTGCAAGAAGGGGGGGGGGGTTTGACTTGAACAAGGCGGGGATAACAACAAAGAGGAGGGCAGGCAGCCCGCGCATGCGCGGCTGGCGGCGTGACTGGCGGTGACACCTGCAGGGTTGAAGCTCCGCCCTTTGGTCTGTCGCCGCTCCCAACTGTGGTGGCTGTTGTTGTTATTATTATTATTACTGTCCAGTTTAAACACCTACACCAAAATAAAAAGGAAGCCCAAACTCCCCTTGTGCTGCGTAAAGAAATCTGGGGTATATTTCTTGCCCCCCCCCCCCCCAATGAGGGCTGAGTGGGAGATGTTCGTCCTGGTGGCGCAGTGGTTAAACTGCTGTACTACAACCAGAAAGTTGTGAGTTCGATCCCGACCATGACTCGAAAGTGGACTCATCCATCCTTCCGAGATCGGTCAAATGAGTATCCAACATGTTTTGGGGCGAAAAATTGTGAACCGCCCCGAGAGTGCACTAATAAGCGCAGTAGTATATAAGTGTAATTGCTATTGCTAGCTCTCTCTGGGAAGCCGAGCGATTCCCCAGCTTGGATGTCACGCGTGTCACGGAGCGTCTGAAGGCGGCGGCATGCCTGCGGGTGACCTCCCGCTGCTGCTGCAGTGAGGCAGCTTTGAAATGAAAACAACCAGCAGCCGTTGCTTTTACGGCCCAGACAAAGGCAAGCAAAGAGAAAGAGAGAGGCAGGCAGGCAGGCAGCAGGTCGTCTGGAAGGCTGCCTGCCTGTGCCGGGCAAAAGGAAAGCCGCGTCTCTGCAGGGTTTTTTTTTAGCTAGCCTTTGCCTTTCCCAAGAGGATGGCGGCGCCTGCGAAATGGGCGCTTAAGCAAAGGCTGGCGCGAAGCTGGCCTGGACTCGAGCCCACCCTTTGTTGTTGAGCCCCCCACAAGGAGTCTCTTCTTGTCACCTCCCGTTGCAGCCAGACGCAGGGAGAAACAGGCTAAGCAGTCGGGGAAAGATGACTCCGACGTGACGTGGGTCTCGAGTTTCAGAGACTTGGTCTTCCCAAAAAAAAGGGAGAGGGAGGGAGAGTGAAAGGGCGGGCGGGGATGGCTGCCCACGCCTGCCTGTCGAAGGGACACGTCTTAAAACCTTTGGCCCGGGAAGGGAAGACGTCGAGGGATCTGTGGCCAGGCACACCCCGGCACACCAGTCCCCCTTGCATGGGGAAGGTGCAGCGCGTGGTGTGACATTTTAATCGAGGAAGTCATGCCCCCCCACCAAAAAATAAATAAAAATAAAATAAAAATAAAAAATTTCTACTGCCCCCATTTTGAGGTAGACTTCGGACCAAGTGTTAAGGCGCTGAGTAGAGAGGCAGTTTCTGGGGACACCCCCTCCCCCCCCCCAAAAAAAAGCCACTGCCATCTCCATCCTCTTTTGACACCTTAACAACGTGGCAAAGGAACCTTTAAAACGGTTCCTGGCATGTAAACATGTTTGGTTTTTGTTGCTGTCTATAATTTATTTCGTTCTCTTATTATTTCTGTCTAATAATTTTCTGTTGTAAAGATGTTTTTAATCGCTTTTAACCCGCCCTGAGTGGGAAAATATCCCCAGATGGGCAGGATATAAATGTGATAAATATATATATATATATAAAAGATAAACATAGTGGTTCTCACAATGTTCAAGACGAGACAGATTGTCCGCGTTGCCTCAGAAACGAGGCAAGGGTTCACTCTGTTGTCTAGGTCAGGCTTTAAACTGCCAAGACAAAGCCACCTTAGGGTGAGTTCACTCTGCAGTTCCTTTCGCCTGACCTAGTGTGAGGAAAGATTAGCCGGCACAAGGTGGCCGTTGCCCTGGGTACGCCCGAGTGTGGCTCACAAACACCCATCTTCAAGGAGGCTTCCTCTGTACTTCTGTAAAAGAGGGGCAAGGGTGTTTTCTGAACCCCTGTACCCCCTTAATTACTGGGGTACAATTGAAATTTAATGTTCCTGAAAATAAGAATTTTAAAAAATGCCCATTTCCTCAGGTTTCCTTGGCAGAGAACGACCAGGCAGAAGGCCATATAGCTGGATAAGAAGTCATTTATTGATTATTCTTCCATGTCTAGGTCAGACGTGAAACTGCCAAAATGAAGGCACCTTTGGGTGAATCCATTCTGCAGTTCTTTTTGCTTGACCTAGTGTGGGAAAGATTAGCCGGCAAGATGTCCATTACCAGGGTATGCTCGATTGGGGTTCAAAAATACCACAATCTTTGAGGAGGCTCTTTCTGTGTACCCCATTTATTGATGATACCTCAGTTGTTAAGAAGCTTGCCTTGTTATCTGGAAGGCCGGCATGTCGGCAGTTCAAAACCCGGGTACTGCATGACGGATTGAATGCCTGCCTCTGTCCCAGCTCTTGGGGACATGAAAGGAGCCTCATTTGGGCATTCCCTGAGCAGTTTCTCTTGCAATAATCCTTTCAACCCAGAATAATTTCTGACACAAAATTATTATTGATGATACCTTAGCAATAAATAGGCTCTACACCAGGGGTTGCACCTCTACACCCCCCCCCCCCAAAGGGGAAATAGAGAAAAAGACCTCCACAGAAATGGTGGTCCAGGAGGCCAAAGAGGGGGAGGGGAGAAGAGAAGTTGGAGCCGGAGGTCACCCCTAGGGTCGGCATCCATGGCTGCCTCCTTCCCTCGGTCAGCTCTCCCTCGCCGTTAAGCTGGCTGGAGATTTGCTGCTCATGAAAGCTGAGAGGGAGGCAACCCTTTTCTATTGGAGGGCCACACGTGCTTTCTCTCTCTCTCTCTCCCCCCTCTCAGGGTTCGTAGAGGGAGGGATGGGGGACATGGGCGTTTCCTCTGACTAGAACAGCCCCCTCCCTCCCTTCCCTCCTTCCAGCCTTTTTGTGCCGCTCTCCAAGGCTTCCTTTGCTGCCCTGAGCCTGGAAAAAGGGGACTTGGTCGTGGAGTCGGCGACGCGGCAGTGTCCAAAATTGAGCCATGGCTGCTTATCTCTCCGCTGGCTCTCCTGGCTTCTGCACCGAGGAACAGGAGTACCTGCAGGCGTACGAAGATGTGCTGGAGAGATACAAAGGTAGTAAGAGTGGAGTTTAAGCGGTTGGTGCCCCAAGGTAACCCAGGAGGAGGATTTGCCAGCTGCAGGGCTGATGATCTGCAGCTTTGCCTTAAAATAGCTCTTGGGGGCTGCAGGGGAACAGGTGGCAGAATCAGGTCCCAGAGCCATTTGGATATGCCAGTCTATTCTGCCAACAGACAGTATAGACAGACACCTTGAGGTCTGTGGCTTTGTGATGGGAGTCATTGTGTGTGTGTGTGAACCAATTTTCTTTCTTTTCTTCCTTTCCTTCCTACCCATCTTTCTCTCTCTCTTCCATCACAGCCACTGTCCTTTTGTTTTTGACAACTATATTGCTACTGATACCTGAATTGAGATTATTCTTAAACAGTGTTGTGTAATGTTTGTCTAAAATAAGCCCTTGTTTCCCTGTTGGCTTTCCACCATAGGACGACCTCACAGATTCCTGACAACTGAAAATGGGCTGTGCTTTAGCATGTTATTGGCAACAGTTTAAAAATAAAAATGCATATCAAGACTATTTCCTTGCAGTACATATCTGTGCCTGAAACTCCATCCTGTTATGTCTTTCTGTCAGCTAGTGCTAGGAGGATGACTTTGCATCTTGCATTGGACTAGCAGGGATACCAACATGGAGTCTTTTCCCCCCTTTCTCCATCATTTAGTTTGTGGAGACAAAAGTTTCTATCATCCGTAAAATAAACCTAGCAATCTATTTCTTGTGTCATAGTAGAAATGCTGGTTGGATTGTTCTCTTCTCTTAGGTCATACACAAATGTACCTAGACATTCATTTGGAATTATTGTTAGATATCTTCATAGCAATGTTTATATCAATTTGTAACTATTAAACAGTGTAGTAACTATAGCGTCAGTGTCTGTGAAATGCAGTTGTTTGGATGAATGTTGTACACTTTATGTTTGTGGTTTAAATCAATTATAGGATAAAAGGGTTGTATGAAGTAACCTTGGAATAGTGATCAAGTTATCTAATTGATATTCCTCTTACTTACCTATCATTGGAAAAATAACTTGTACTGTATATTGGTAGTCAGATATGATCTTAAAATATTTTCCAAACTTTGTAGGTTGCTCAGAATCGGCTTCTCTTAGTGCTTTATATATCGTTGAAAGGAATCCAATTATCCCTTTGTGTCTGTGGACAATTCTATCAGTGCAGCTTCACAACATGTATAGTGTCCAACAAGAAGAAGAACAAGAAATTAGACTACTATTAGCTGTGAATTGCTAGTCTGTGGAGAAAATCCTTGTTGAAACAATATAAATTCCATTATTGTGGAGATTAATTACCAATACTTTTATAAAATCTTGGCTAATTCTAAGGCTGTTGTGATCAAGTCATGGAGCCAGAAATTCTATATTGCATCTTTATTTTAATTAAGATTCAACATTAATCCCCCCCCCCGGTTTTCTGATCACAAGCTGATCAGATTTCATTAATGCTCAGATTCATAACAGAAATACTCTATGCCTGGTCTTGGATTATTAGGGAATGTTGAAGGTTTACTTTTTTAGGGTTGATGGTGACAGAGCCAAAACCATAATTTACCTGCAATCCTTTTCTGTACTTGATTAAAATTAAATGTCTGCATTTAATGGGATGTGGTAAATATACATAGGATTTCAGCCTTAGTTGAATGCACATAATTCTACTGAAATTCTGCATTACTTTTCTTCACAAATAGACATTGTTTGTCATGGAACATATATCACTGACACATACATCAAAATACTGAAAGGTATGTAGACATTCACCAAAGTCAGAACCTTGGTATATATCTGCTGAGTGTCAGGAGATAACATGTTTCCCATCTACATTTCATGTATTTAATTTGAAGAATGTTGGTGAAACCTTGTCACAAGCTGCAGTCATAATCATACATAGTCACACATAACAAATGATGAACCAGAATGTGCATTCCTGATTAATATCAAAATAATATCCAGCTAGTTTAGTAGGATTTGGATGGACATCATAATGTAGATGGATGTTTGCAAAACATGCAGAAGACAGCTTATTAATGAAGCTCTCTTGATGAAATAGGAGTGTTGGCCTCCAAATGCCAATTTATGTTGGAACTTGCATGCTTACTGATTCCTATACAGGTACTGAATTACCTGAATTTATTTTTGTAGATGAATTCTGAAGTCTCATATTGTCCTCAGAAATATTTGGATTAGGTGCAGTATGACTGAAATTTGAAATATATTAAAATTCTTTCAATATCCATGTTGGAAAGAAGAAATCTAGTTCAAACTTCAGGAACTCACATTCTTTCTGTTTGCTTTGGAATAGCTAATTTACTTTGCTTTCAGCTGCTATATTTGAAAACTTTAAATTATTATGTTTTAATTACTAAGAAACAAATAAAAATCTTTTGTACTTATTGTGGTGTATGGAAGAACTGGCAAATTCATTACAAGTACAGTAATGTGGTCTCAAGCCAGAAGCCTTCCCATCAGTGGTATGACTTCACTACAGTGACCGTTATTCTGGTGACTTGCTATGGGAGCTGATCTAATCAGGAAAGAAAATGACTACAATATATGCTGTCAGTGAGGACTGCTACTTCACACAATGCTGAAAGAAAACTATCTGTCTAATAACTTCTTTCATCTAGTGCTATATGCAGTTATTGGAACTTTAAAAAAATCCCCACTTGGTTTCAGAACACTCTTGTATGTTATTAGGGTGCCAAGTTATCTATGGCCCAGCTGTTGAATACTGTAACTAGTGGAGTCAGCTGTAGAGAATTCATTGCCGGCCTTGTGGGTGGGAATCATATGATGCTGTGTATGATTCACAAGATATAATTCTGAATTTGTTATTTAAAAATGACACATGGTTGGTGAATATTTTACTAAAATAGATTAAGCAAAGTTTTAGATTGATGATTATCGATATAACATTATTTACAAAAATGTTATCTTGATTACTTTAAATGTAGTTTGAAGGATTTCTGCTGTGTGCTTTCCAGCAATCTCTGTTGAGCATGTCTTAGGCTGTGACAGCAAATAAACAAATGACAACTATTCAGTCAGTGTGAGATACTGTATATAGAAATGCTGTCTGCTGCATAAGAAGAGGGAAGTGTATTCTAATCTATGGCCAAGTCACTGAGTTGGTTTACTGCCTTAATACTTTTGTTCCTTCTTTATGTGGTCTAATGGAGGAAACTACTTCTTCAGTTAATACAGAAATACTGTATGAATACAACCACTTATTCATGGAGGGAAAATTGCTTCTTTGTCTGTTGTTTCTAAAAAAATTCAATGAGACGCCTTGTATGACATGAAATGTCCGTTATGTTATGTTATAACATTCATTTTATTTCTGATTTGATATAGAAGTTGCAGAAAAAGACAACTGTATTTATAATGCAATGTAACAAAATAATGTGAGACTTTTTGGCTTAATATGCCATTGATTTCAGAAAGTATAAGCTATATAGATTGTTGGCAAATCTCATTTGGGAGGCAGAGCCATGTGAAAATGTGCTGACACTTAAGAAAAGTTATAATACATATTTTGGAGCCATTTCTCATTCTTGCTCTCTGATATACACGTGCTATTCATGACTTCTCCCTACTAGTTTATGTTGGATTGTTGGCATGAGGGATGCACTTATTGTAAAGAATTCACATGACTAGTATTTTGCTCAAAATGCTTTTTAGCTGCACATTACTATTGTCATGTGTTCTGTTGGTTTCCCAGGAAGCTATAATATTCAGCATGTATGGGAGATAAGCCAGAGTTTGTCCAGAGGGCCACATGTGGCAGTGAAGGAGCCGTATCCCAGCATTCTTCTATAGTTTTATTAGCTATTTCTGCTGCTCATTTGTTTTATTGTGGCAGCAGTTTATACTGTACACTACTTGGCAAAGAAAAGAACCTTAATCACCTGGGGAGTGAGGAGGAGTACCATGGACCATTGGTACCCCATGGGCTACATAGAGGATGTTCACAGGGAAACTAAGTTAGCATGATAATAGCGTGTGACAGGTCTACTGCATTGTAAAAAAGACATGAGATCTCCTGAAATCTTGAAACATTCATTCACATTTCTACAACTTTGATCTGAAATACATTTGGTATCTTACTCTTATAATAATGTTTATATAATAAGTTGTATAGGTCTTGTGCATTTATCCAGTTAATTGATCATATTTTTGTCATTATGTGAAAGATTCAGTTTGCAGGACTGCCCAAATAATAAGTGCATTCCATTGTTCTTAGAGAAAAAGTACTTTGCCTAATTTTTGCTGAATAATGGCTAATTAACTGGTCTTTTCCCTCAGATTTTCTGGCATTGTTTTTTTTTTTTTTTTTACAAATTTTTGGCCAGATATTTTTAAAGCAGGGGCATTCAGAATTAGTTCTGTGATTTCAGATATCCAAATTTTTAAATGTTCTTTCATGTCAGTGAGAAAACTCCCATGCATGGGTTGTAAATAAAACTGCAACTTTAGGGCTGATGAAAGACATTGGCCTGCTAAGGTTATGGCTTTCCCATTTTAGTTGTTTTGCTGTTTAGTTAGTGGCAGAATTTCAGATACTCCAAGGAGTATTTTAGTTGTTTTGCTGTTTAGTTAGTGGCAGAAGTTCAGATACTCCAAGGACCTAGACTTTCAAGGGGCATCTTGCCTCTCAAGTCCAGGTAAAGGTATAGTGGACAAAATGGCTCAGAGGGTGCTTGGTCCTCTGCTTCTCGAATACTAGTGTATGGTAGTCAAACCTTAGAGCAAGAAACAATTCTTTCTTACTGGCTGCTTTCTTGCAGCAGCAAATTCCTTTCATGAGAAACGCAATGAGAGGGGTGTTATTGTACTCATGGGGTGTTATTGTACTCATCTACATGTGGGCTTCTGGTTGCCCACTGGGAAAAAAATGTTAGACTACATAAGCTTTCTAGTATATTTTATTTATTTATTTTGATATTTCTATCCCGCCTTATTCATCACAAGATGACTCGGCCTCCAACAAGTTATAAAATTGACAAATTTAAACAACAATAAAAAGCATCAATTAAAACATTAATTAAAAACTTAGTTAAAAACACAAGATAAAACACGTAAAAACAAAAGATTAAAATTTTTCTAACATTTAAAATCCTCCCTAAACCATTAAAAATGATGAGGTAGAACGGGGTAGGGTTCGGGGTGGGGGTGGGGGGGACACAGAAATACAATCACCAAAAGGCAACTACATAAGCTACACAGGCTACACCAGCCAGCATGCCCCACACCCGCTGGCATAGCCATGTCTTAAGTGCCTTCCTGAAGGGGAGGAGCTCAGTTAGTAGGCGAAGATCGGATGGAAAGAGGTTCCACAGGGCCGGGGCAGATGCTGAGAAGGCTCTCCTTCTGGTCCCAGCCAGCTGAACTTCTCTTGGGGATGGGACCACTACGGAGGCTCTCCTGTCTGCCCTCATAGGATGGGCTGAATACCTAGGGGGGATGTGGTATCTAGCAGCTCACCAGCTGGTTATCCAGTTGGCTGGTGATTAACACTTTTGTAGCAGGGAACAACACAACATAGGGAGGAGGACATGAGGTAGTCCAACAATACAATCAGCCAAATGGCCTTTGGAATTGTAGCTACAGTTGTCTGAGGGCCAGCCAACCTCAGTCTATTGCCATACTCCACCCTTACCAGCTATCCGATGAATATAGCATATCCTGTCTTACGTTGGTTGTTACAATTAATTGATTGAAGTTTTATTGGCGAATTAAATCTACTGCCTCCTTAATAACAGGATATGAAATGTCCTAGTTGTTTATCATGTTGTATCATTGCCTACAGTATTGGATTAAGCTGAATGGCTACGTCAGTTAAAGATGACTTTTTATTCTAAGATGGCTCTTTATTCTATTCAATGACAGGATTTTTGTGTATGGTAATTTGTATCCTTCATAAGTTCTTTCTAAATAACTTCTTAAAAATATTTGAGCATTTACGGTATACAAGTGTAGGTTGATTTAATCCTGCTGCAAACTAGGGAATCTCTAGTTCATATCAAAGTTCTGCCATTAATGAATGTTGGCTTGATAACTCTTCCATTTTGCTTAGCCAGGTGAAGCTGCTTAGTGTTCATTGTGAGAACAATACAAAGATGGACAAAAGGATGATTAAATTGAGGTTTCATAAGCAAGAGAGCTAGAGACATCAGATGCACTTAATCAAGTGTTGTTAATAAGCTTGTTTGTGCATACCTGAACTTAACGCAAAAAGATCCTGGATAGGAAGTAATTCACATTTTTTATTATTATTATTATTATTATTATTATTATTATTATTATTATTATTATTATTATTATTATTATTATTATTATTATTATTATTATTATTATTATTATTATTATTATTATTATTATTATTAATACCTGTATGCCGCCCCACTCGCAGAGCGATTCTGGGCGGCTAACAAAGATACAAAATATACAGTACAATTACAATTACAAGGTTTCATATCATCACAATACAAAAACATTTCAGCATATCATCACCACAAATCATCACAAATCACAGTATCAAAAAATATCAATATCACAGTAGCAAAACATTACAAAAAACAAGAAACTGCGTTTATGGAAACCCACAACACTCATATGAGGAAGTCCGACAGCAAAAACCAGTCAAAAAGTCATAAATATAACCCAGCTGCAACTCATTAGAATAAATAGTAAAAACATATAAAGATTACTTTGTTCCACCCACTGGGGATCAGACTTCTTGTGCTGACCTATGAGTCAGGCTGTTGTCTGTTCCACCTGTGTGTTGGTTACTCAATAAACTTTCTCATTGAAAGAAAACCTATAGCTTGTCAATCACTTCCTAGGGATGCACTTAAATCCTTCTTCCCTGTGGCTGAGGGATTACACTGAAGAGCCTTTATCATGTTGGCTTTTCTAATATGTCTGTTATGAGAATTACTGAGATAGTGTTTGTCAACTATTTAGAGCATTTGGCAAAAACACTTGTACAAACAGCAATTCTTTGTTTAAATATTTTAAATCAGATGACAGTTTATTTTTTTTAAGTATACTTATTCATAATATTTACTTGAAATGCAGCTATGTCTGTATGCCATGAATCTTCTTAAGAATTATAGCCTACTAGCAAGGGTTGCCCGGCGTTGCCGGGCTTTCCCCCCCGTGTGTTTTAATAAAAAATGAACCAATTTTATTTTTGCAATAGTTTTACATTGTGTTGGAAGGTTAAATTGTGTTAATTTTTTAAAAAAATTGCTTAGTCTGTAATTTTAATTTTTTAAATGTTTATTTATGTAAAAATTTTTTGGCTTGGCTGTTATTAACTGTGATCTGCTTTTTTGGGTTTTTTTGAGGATTAATAAAAGAAGAAAGTATGATATAATTTTTTCAAATTGTTTTATGTAAGCTAATAATGTTTTAGTTTTTTGAATTTTTTTAATTAGTTGTACCGTAGGTAATAATTTAAATAATTTAAAAGTAAATGTTTTTTACATTCAATGTTTTTAAAATGTGTTTAGATGTTTTGAGTTTAAATTTGAGTTATAACTCAGCACAGGATTTTTAAAAGTTTCTATTGTATTTTATTGACATATATTTGTGATTTGTGTTAAAGTGTGTTTAGTGTAAATTTTTTTACTTGTTTTTATTGGTGTGACCTTTTGTGTAAAATTGTGAATTTGTGTTATGTTTTTGATTTGTTTTTACTCTTCTGGCCTTTTGTTTGGGGCTGTTGTGTGTTTTTGAATTGTTTTTACTATTGTGGCCAGCAGGTGGTGCTGGTAGGGGTTATTGTATTTTGATTTTCTTTTCTCTCCTGGCCTCTGGGTGGAGCTTCTTCTGGTAAGTAGTGTATTTCTTTATTCATTTCTTTTCCAGTCCTGGTTGAGGTAGCACCTGTTTTGGTAAGTTTGCTTGTTTTCTTTCCTTTGTGTGTGTGTGGGTGGGGGGGGGAGGGGGGTTGGAGTTTGTGTTTTTTGTCTGTTTGTTTTGTTTTTGATTGTGTCTTTGTTTACTTCGTATTGTTTTTGGTGTTTTTGTTTTTGTGTATTTTTGGATGTGTTTGAGTGTTTTTAGTAATTTTTAAAAAATTATTTATTTGGTGGTGGGGAAGGTACGTGGTCATTCGGGGTTAGGAAGGGTGGGCTAGGTGGTGGGTAGGGGGCATGGTCGTTGGGGTTAGGAAGGGTGGGCTAGGTGGTGGGGAGGGGGGAATGGTCATTGGGGTTAGGAAGGGTGGGCTAGGTGGTGGGGAGGGGGCATGGTCGTTGGGGTTAGGAAGGGTGGGCTAGGTGGTGGGGAGGGGGGAATGGTCTTTGGGGTTAGGAAGGGTGGGCTAGGTGGTGGGGAGGGGGCATGGTCATTAGGGTTAGGAAGGGTGGGCTAGGTGGTGGGGAGGGGGGCTTTAGTGTGTTATGGTGCTTTGTGTGGAGACGTGAAAGTAGATCGGGTTTCCCCTTTAATATCAGTGTGTGAGCGGATCGATTCCCTCCCCCCTTCTTAAAACAACTCCGTTTTTAAAGAGAAGAAAAGACGGAGTTGTTTTAAGGAGGGGGGTGGGAATCGATCCCGTCTCCCTGGTGTCCTGAGTCCAGAAGGGTTTGGGAAACATTCCCCTTTTGTTCCCACAAACCTCCCAACCCTAGGGGAGACAGGGAAGAGGGGGATCGCAACCCCCACCCACTGATATTAAAGGGGAAACTCCAGTCGGGACCTTCAGGCGCCGCGGGTGAGGGAAAGAAAGGCAGCTGGTGTTTGCTTGGCTGTGAGTTGTTTTTCTTTTTAATTTTTCGGGCACCGGTTTCCTCAGCGTTCTGCGCGGGCGCGCAGGACGCTGGGGCTTGTAGTAATGGGTTGGTGCTTTCTGTTTGTGCTGCGTTTTTTTAAAATGCTTTTCTTTTGATTGGCTGCGGCGCGTTTCCGAACGCTGCCCCGTGCGAGAGCCTCTCAGCCTGATTGGCTCTGGCGCGGCGCGGCGCAAGGAATGTTGGGAAGTGAAGTTGTTTCCCTTTCTTCGCGTTTGTGGGGCTGTTGCCCCACTTTCTCAATCCTTCGTTGACCTGCGTACCCAGATCGGCCGTGTGCACGAAGGGTGAGTGCAGGCAAGTAGGGCGAGGCATAGCAACCTATAGCCAGTTCCAACGGTTAACCCTTGGATTTATAGGTTAAGATGGCTAGACACAATGGTCAACATTTTGAAAATTAGTGGATAGCTGCAGAGTGGCAATTCATAGCATTTTAATATAATTTAAGGCATCAGTTAAAATTTAGTATAAGAATAACCAAAATACCCTTCGACATTTTGGAGTTACTCCCTCATTGAAATACCACTAACCATCATGTTTATATATATATATAGCTGTAGTTTCAGATGAAGCAGAGAATAATGGTGCCAATATGTCTTTCATGTTCTTTGAATAACGATGTCTTAGCCACAACTCTTCAAAAAAGGTCAGAACTCTACATGTCACCTTTTATTTTTGTATGGTAGAAAGGTACATTATTATGGTCTTAGAGTCGATTCCCAGATGCGAGAGAGAAATGGACAAGTATTGTGGTCCTATCCATTATGTTGCAAATGAGGTTATTTTGTTGTCTGGCTACAATTTGCAATCTTACGGCTACATTATTTTTTGGTGCACCAGAAACAAAGCTTTAAGGTACCATTTGTCTATCTGCTGGTAGAAGGAAAAGCTCATAACTGGCATTGCTGTCCATGTAGCAAGTGATATTGGAACAAGAATTGGATGTGGTTCCAACTCTTGCCATTTTCAGTTTTGCCTGTTATGTATAGCTGTTGTGCTCCTGAACAAACGCCTAAGTGGGAAATCATATTTGTCCCATAAGGGGCACTTCCCCTTTATATCATCAGTATTTAGATCAGGGTGGGCAAAATTGTGGCCTTGAAGCCACATACAATCCCCAGGGCTATTTTTATGGCTGCCCTAGCCCTCCCTATCTCCACTTTTGTACTGAAAGGTCAAATTTCTGCTCCAGGCGTGGCAATTCACTTTTAAAAAAATCACAGAACACCCTTTCATTGTATAGCACTTCCAGATGTCCACTTCTCAAAACTCAAAGTGGACTTTCAATTGTATTTTTTGTATTTTAAAATCATTTTTGGCAGTCGTTGTGACTCCAGACAGTCCTCAGAGCAGAAATTAGGTCTCTGGAACCAGCAGAATTTGTCCAGCCCTAGCTTAGAGTCTTCAAGATACATAGTCAGAAATGAATGAACATACATCAATTGAATTCAATTGTCTAATTAGAGGCTTCTTGTTTTAATTATGGTCCACGAAAAGAGAAGTATCTAACATAAAAGGCTGCAAATGTTAAATGATGGCTGTAGATAAAACAAATGAAGATCAAACTTGATTCTTATACTGTTGTTTTAAATTGATCACTGTTAGAATAAATTACAGTTTCTCAGGTATGGACATCCTAGACTGCTCCACCAGGAACCTCACTGCCTCCAGATCTCTCTGGAGGTATGCTTGGCTTCACACTATAAACATTCCAGAGGAGTCACAATCCCACATTGAAGATCTACCCTTAGATGGGGAGTGGTAGTTCAACTCTAAGACTGATGATGTAATGGAAGGCTTGCTTTAGGAATGAGCCATGGCAAGGAAAATGACTTCAACCCAATCTTCCTTCTTCCAAAGGTTATTTTGACCATCTTGGAGGAATTAAACCACCAAACAACCATATTACTAACCTTTACCTCAAGCATTGACATTGCCATAGACAGGATGTCACCCTCAATTTCAATCTCACTCCAAGACTTGGCCCTCTGTGAGAAAACAAGAGGAGAAAGCACCAATTTTAACTACGAGGAGTTGAAACCACACATTCTTTCTCCAGACATTCCACCTGTTCCCAATCTTTCAGACTTTTGCCAAGCTTGGTCCAATATCACCTCAGACAACTGAGTGCTTACAATAATTTCAATTGGTTACTCCATAGAATTCCTGCATTTTCCTCCAGCTTCGGCTTACTGCACCTACAGATCCTCTTCAAGAAGAAGTTCAAACTCTGTTACAGAAAAGGGCAATAAAACCAGCCCCGAAAGAAGACTTACCTCTCAGATACTACTACCCGGAACTTCACTGTACTGAAAAAGGATGGGGGGGGGGGTGTCTTCATCCTATCTTAGACTTGAGAGGTATCTATCGCACATGGTGACTAGGCCTGGGCTCGCTCCGGCTCCTGCTAACCTGAGACCTGGCCTTGCGGCGGCCGCTTCTTCACCTGCTCTCTCCGGTCGGCTGATTTGGTCACCTCGTCCCAGGACTATTGGGATGGTTTGCCGACTCAAGAGAAAAAAAGCAAAGCGGACTTTTAGTAGCATTGCAAAAGGGTGCCTTTACTAAGTTAACCCCAGCAGGGAAAACCAGTAAGGAAAATGGGGATCTAATGGGTAATGGCGGTGCCCTAAAAAGTGTCGCAGATTGAAAAACTCTGCAATGCCCTCTGGGATGGTAGCGGCTGCATCCATTAGATCCTATTCACCCTTATCATGGCTTTCTTATGGGAATTTGGCCTTCGATGTTGTGGCTAGGTGAGGGGGAGGTAAGCTCAGTCCTGGGAAGGCGAGACTCCCGACATGTCCCTCACTAGCTCCTTGATTATCGGCCCCAGCTGCACTGGCCGAAATAACAAAGAGTCCGTGTTTCAAAGTAACAAGGCCTTATCTGAAAAATTCCCCTTCTACTCCTTCTCAGCTAGAAGGAGGCAGATTTCTTGACAAAGAAATCCTTAAAAAGGTTTTTTGGAATAAAAGAATGAATATTCCAAAACATAGAATAAAAATCCTAACTAAACTACACTAAGTAAAAATACATTTTTCTAAGAAAGTAAATCAGAGTTCCAAAAAGAAATACTTATCTAAAAAGAGTGCGGCTAGCAGGCCACCCATACGGGTTATGGGTCGGATCCAGTCTGGAAGATGGAGAGCAGCATCTCGAGATGATCTGAGATAACTGCCCTGTTCTTCTCTTTTTCTTCTTTTCTGGCTTGATCGCCACAATATTTATACCATTTTCGGTGAGAACACGTGCAGAGGTGTTCTGAGTGACAGATACCCTCTTTTGATGTCCAGTCTGGGACAAGACATTTAATCAGCATTCCCATCAGAAAAGACGTGCATTTCACGTCTACCAACAGGTGGCTTGTCTGAGAATCGTGCTCCTCCCAGGTAATTTTTCTGAGAACAGACACTTTCTCAGCTTTGCTGTCTGTGAACGAGGGTCAGGTTGACCTGCCGCTTTTAACTGGGCAGAAGTTGGCTTCTGCGTACAGTAGCCTTCCAAAATCGATCCATTTAGGCTAAGCATAGTTAAACAATTTCAACAGAATAAAAACAGATTAATAATATAAGCACACTAGGCATTAAGTAAACAGAATAAAGAATTAAAATTAATTCTTCCCTGGCTATGAAATCACGACAACATCAACCATTTTGTTTAACCAAAAAAAGTGCAATATGGTAACTTTGCAAGCAATTTTCCCACTTCTTGACACAGGCTGCTGGTTTACAACAATTGACTTAGAGGATGATTAAGTTCATATAGCGACCCGGGAAGAACAATGTCTATATCTTCAATTCATTGTCAGAGATTGCACCTTCAAGTTCAAAGTCCTTTCATTTGGCCTCTCCTCAGCTCCACATGTTATGCATGGCACCAGTCGTGGTCTTTCTGAAGACCAGAGCCATTTGAGTCTTTCCATATATCAGTGTCTGGCTCAGGGTCTCAGAATCGTACGATTCAGTGCAAAGAAATGTCTGTCTCACAATGGAAGTGCTGCAAAGTTTGGGACTTCACATCAGCACTGTGAAAATCTCACCTGACACCCATTCAGAGAAATAAGCTTTATCATGGGAACAGCATTCTAAGAGGCATGGTGGCAGGGCCGCCATCAGAGCAGTACTACCATATAGGGCCCGGAGCTGACAGGCCCTGCCCCTGGCAGCCATAATTGTGACATTACAGAGAAAAGTGTGTGTGGGGGTGTGTGGGGTGTGGGGGGGGGGCAATAGGATTGTTCAGTATGGGGCCCAGAAATTTCTGATGG
Organism: Bradypodion pumilum; assembly: GCA_035047305.1. NCBI lineage: Eukaryota > Metazoa > Chordata > Lepidosauria > Squamata > Chamaeleonidae > Bradypodion > Bradypodion pumilum. Next base: position 170,773,379 of record JAWDJD010000001.1, on the reverse strand, counting down.
CGGCCCTGCATGGTGGTATCCAGTTTCATTTTCTTTGGACAGGTCTTTTAACAGCTCAGTAGGCCATCAAGGTGATTGGCCTAAATTACCTTATAGGTTCTTAATTTCCTTTGAATGCTTATTAGGAAAAGGTGTCTCATGTCAGAATATACATCTGCCTTAGAGATATTGGACCTCAGACATAATTTATTTTTCCTAGTTCCAACTTACAGGCAAACATCTTTGATATGCATTTTTTCTAAAAGAGTGTTTTTGACTTCTGCCCAAAGGTGATACAGGAAGATGATTTCTTTTTTGGTTATCTTCAGAGAGACCATGGATATGACAGGAAGGCACTAGATGTTTCTCTTCTTCCTCTTTTTCTTTACCACCTTTACGTGTTTACAGGGACATTGAGAAGCTCAGTCTACATAGTCCAAGTCTTTGGTCTTTTGACATCTGCCACTGGATTTGTTTCTAAATAAAGACTTCAGCATGTAATTTGTACCAGCCAAGTAAACAGTGGGATGTATTCCTTGCCATTTCTGTTTAGACATTGCAGTAAAGCTTGCAAGAAAAAATACTACATTTTAAAAATGTGGTACAGCAACAATCTAGATAAATACGTGGGTTGTGGACCAGACTGCACAAGATAGTCACAGAGTTAAAGTGCTGATTTAGAATTAGCACTTTCAAAGTAAGGAAAACTAGGGCAATTGTTCAGCATATCAATACATAATATTTGTTAATGTACAAATTAGCAGTTTTTCTGCTGTGTTTAGAAACAAATGACTTAATTTACAGATAGAAACGTTTGTAATGTCATAATCTAACCTCTTCTGAATAGTAGCCAAAAAGAGAATTTCAGGTTTTTCTGATAGAAAAATTAGCTTTGTTTTTCTACGATGAATTTACAATTCCTAGTTGTGGTAATTCTCATGTGTCACACTACTTGATTCTTACATTGTGCACATCTCGTTCATGTAGACCATGGGCTCCCAAATGTTTTGCACTGTGGACCGGTCAGATGGCTGAGCAGGCTGGTCATGTGGTTCCTCCCACTGGAAGTGGAAGTAAAACGTGCCCATGCACGCACAAAACACATTTACGACAGCTGCGCATGCACGGGCATGTTTTACTTCCGCTTCCAAGAGAGGTATGGGTGGGGTGGGCTAGATCCAGCCTATGGGGCGTAGTTTGGCCACGCCTGATGTAGACAGTGGTATATATTCATATGGTTTCTGAAACTACATTGGAAATAAACACATTGATTTGTAGCTGAATGAATGAGAATACTTTGTGGGCATTACAATATTACCATGAATCATAGTTTTATTTATGTAATATTTTACTGTGTAGTGCTACCTGTGTGCAACTTTGCTTTTCTGGGTGCAGAAAAGGAACTTACTGCAAGAATGGCACTAGAGATACTCATTTGTTCATGTGCTTTGCTCTCTACTGTGTGGTCATGGTGATCAACTATTTTTATATTTATAGCTTTTTAGCAGAACAGACAGGGCCAGCCAAAGGCAGTTTACCTGAAACAGAGGGGGGAAATGTTTCCCTCCATCAAAATGCATAGTAAAGAAAGCCAATTAAGTTATTTTGGTACAGAAGAGCCCAAGCAGCACTTTACCATCCTTGGCATTAAAAGTGCAACATACAGTCCCTTTAATTACAGTCCATATCTGTTGTCAGTGGCAGCTGCATCACTCTACCTAATGGCAGGATGGTGCCTGGAAGCAGAAGCAGCTAAATTGTGACAAGTGGCTATAGTAGACATAGCTCTGAAAATAACTAAACCACCCTGTAAAGATCTTTGATGATCATTGTAGTGGGACAAATAGTAAAAGGATCTATTTTGAGGCAAGAAGCCCATTGATCTAAGTTATGGTAACCATGAGACAAGACTGCAGCAGTAGTGTTTAGATTCTTCTGTTGTCAGACTGTTTCATGCTGGAGAACATTGATTCAGCATATTACTATGCCACACTTTCAGTGTGTTTTAACTATGAAAATAACTTTATGAGATTAGAGATGAAAATGCTATGTGTCTTATGGGTGGTGGTGGAAGTAGCATACAAAAAGACAGTAATAAAGAAAAACAAATTAACCAGACTATAAAAGAAACAATAAGTGCTTTTCCTTTGTGTGAGAGACATTTTGAAAAGCAACCAATCTTATTTGAAATATTTTATCTCCAAAAAGTAATATAGGTCACCCCCCTTTTCTGCTGGGGTTATGTTGTGAGACCTATTGTGGATACCTGAAACCATGGATAACAGCGAACTCTATATTTTACATTGCAGACAGTGGCCTCTAGTTGCCAGCTCTGGTAATGTTCCATAGAAATACATATCCAGTAGACCCTTGCAAAACGATGTTACTTGGTTCCCCAAGTAGCATTGTTAAGCGATTTTCGTCGTTATGTGGGTTTCTATGGAGTTTCCCACATAACAATGTTTTTAGCGTCGTTATTCGAATAACAACAGTTATTTTCTGCATTGTTATCTGGATAACGCTGCTAAAATGTCGTTAAGCGGGGGAACACGTGGTGCATAACAACGCACCGTTAAGCGAAAATGATGCTATCCAAACGCATCTTTATGTGAGGGTTGACTGTATGTTATATATTTCAATATTTTTATTGAATATTTTTAAACCTGCAGATAACTGAAACCATGGATACTAAATCCATGGATATGGGAGGTGACCTGTACTGTATGTACTATTATGTTAACAATAGTAAAAATACAGATACTTTAGATTCTATGTAGCTTATCACTATGTTAAATTATTATTTAAAACTTGTATTTTCTCCACCTTGTTAATACTTGCTAATCAGCAGAAGTATATGCTTGGGCTCTATAGACTACTATAGCAATGTGTACTCTGGCATTTTTGCTACTTTGGTACCATTTCCCCCTAGAGGGGCTGGCTTTCACATGATCCTAAGCACATGGGGACCTTACTGTCATTCTGATTGGTTGTGTGAAACTTGGGGCATTTCACTCTTTGTTATAGTAGCATTAAGATTGTCGGGAGAAATATCAACAACCTGAGATGTGCAGATGACACCACCCTAATTGCAGAAAGTGAAAATGATCTAAAGAGTCTCTTGATGAGGTTGAAAGAGGAGAATGTAAATGTTGAAACTGCAGCAATGGGAAAAAAACAACAACACTTACTCCTTGGGAGGCAAGCTATGGCAAACCTATGCAGCATAATAAAAAGCAGAGGCATTACCCTGGTGACAAAAGTCTGCATAGTTAAAGCAATGGTCTTTCCAGTAGTAATGTATGGCTGTGAGAGCTTGGACCCTAAGAAAGGCTGAGCACAGAAGAATATGCCTTTGAATTGTAGTACTGGAGAAGACTTTTGAAAGTCTCCTGGATTGCAAGGAGATCAAATCAGTCGATCCTGAAGAAAATCGACTCTGACTGTTCCTCGGAAGGACAAATACTGAAACTGAAGTTCAAATACATTGGCCATCAAATGAGAAGAGAGGACTCACAGGAGAAGGTCCTCATGCTAGGTAAGATCAAAGAGAAAAGGAGAAGGGGCAACAGAGGATGAGATGGTTAGACATCATGGTTGACACAGTGGATGTGGATCTGGGTGGATTACAGAGGATGGTGGATGACAGAAGCCTGGTGTGTTGCAGTCCATGGGGTCGTAAAGTGTCGGACTTGACTGTACGACTGAACAACAAAAAGCTGTTTTGTCAGCTAAGGGACTCTGCAACTGTGGAGGTCTTGGATTAATTATATGTGACATTCAAATTCATCAGCATTCTTTCATTGTCATAAATCCTCCAGCTGACACCTTTACACAGATCAGGACAAACCAGTTGTTTCCCCCCCGCTTTTACCACAGGCATCATGTCATTCTGCCTTTTGCTTTAACATATACAGTAATACCTCATACAACGTCCAAACTTGGTTCCACAAGATAGGACGTTGTATGAATTCCGACTTTGTATGAGGCATGCAAAATCCTATCCGCAATGCCTCATACAACGTCCAAATTATTGCCATCGATGCTTTGTATAACGTCGTTCCCATAGAGATACATTGCACAAACTGCAGGGCAAAGTCAAAGAAACACAGGAAACTGACAGAACTTTAAGAGGGGCCTTTGGCTCAATAACTTAAACAGGATTTAGCAAGGAGCGGGCTCAACAACCACGTCGGAGCCCAACTCCCAAGTCCTCAGGATCATCGCCAGAGCAGGGTAACGAATAATAATAATAATAATAATAATAATAATAATAATAATAATAATAATAATAATAATAATAATATTTTTTAATTTAAATACCACAATTCTCTACCCTTGCAGTTTTTTTGTTGTTCAGTCGCACAGTCAATTCCGACGCTTTGCGACCCTATAGAACATCGTCCTACAGGGATCTCTGTCCTCCGGGACGCCGGAGGAGCAGCTGACAAGCCTCGCCGCGACTCTCTCGGGCCCCCGCCGTCGGCCGAGGTGGGAGCCAGCTGCGGCTACCGCCCCTGCCTCCCTCCGTCCCTGCCTTGACCAGAGGGATAAGAGAACGCCGGAGGAGCAGCCGACAAGCCTCGGCACGACTCTCCCGGGCCCCCGCCATCGGCCCGGGGTGGAATCAGCTGTGGCCAGCGGCCCCGCCTCCCTCCGGCCCTGCCTCACCTCGCCTCCACCAACAACGGGGCTTGCAGGCCCCACGGAGCTCAACCGGCAGCCGGCCAGAGGAGGCGGGGAAGAAAGAACTCGCCAGAGAGGCAAGCCCCAAGTGCAGCGAGTTCTTACTTTCCCCGCCTCCTCCGGCCGGCTGCCGGTCGAACTCCGTGTGGCCGCCCAGTCCCGGCGTCGGTGGGGTCCGTTGGAGGTGGGGAAAGAAAGAACTAGCCGCACTTGGGGCTCACCACTCCGGCGAGTTTTTTCTTCCCCGCCTCTGGCCAGCTGCCAGCCGAGCTCCATGGGGCCTCCAAGCCCCATCATTGGTGGAGGCGAGGTGAGGCAGGGCCGGAGGGAGGCGGGGCCTCTGGCCACAGCTGACTCCCACCCCGGGCTGATGGCAGTGGCCCGGGAGAGTCACGCTGAGGCTTGTCGGCTGCTCCTCCGGCATTCTCTTATCCCTCTGGTCAAGGCAGGGCCGGAGGGAGGCGGGGGCGGTAGCCGCAGCTGACTCCCACCTCAGCCAATGGCGGGGACCCGGGAGAGTCGCGGCAAGGCTTGTCGGCTGCTCCTCCGGCGTCCCGGAGGACAGAGATCCCTGGAGGACGATGTTCTATAGGATCGCAAAGGGTCGGAATCAACTGTGTGACTGAACAACAACAAAAAAACTGCAAAAGCCCTAATGCATCATACAACGTCCAGCGATGTATGAGGCACCTTTTTCCCAAGAATTGGGCGACGTTGTATGGATCCAACGTATGAAGCGGACGTTGTATAAGGTATTACTGTACTACTACTGCTTGAGAAGTCATGTATAGTTTTTGGCTTCTTTGAGAACAAATATTTCTGACTTGCTTTTCACATTCCAATGCTGTGTTTGGACTGACGTTTGATTATGGTAATTCTAAAATACTCTTTCTCAGGACCCAGGCAGGGACAGGGCTTGTTTAGCACCGCTAACCTTTCAGTAGGCAAGATTGGTGTAGCAGAATTCTGTCATTTTTGAAAAATTGCATTCTATCATCTAGCGAGCTTGAGTGTTATAGGAATGTCAAACCACTTATGACATTGGTTGTACTTCTCCGAGTGGTTTAATAATACTGTAATTTTTCTTCTTCATCCAGTCAGAGATGCATAAGTGCTGTCTATTGATTCTATCATAGTTTAAAGTGCAGAGAAACAGGATTGCAGCCAATAGTAGTAATGTATGAAGTGGCATCTTACTTGTGACTCTTGAGCCCTCATTGAAAAGGAGGATCTGTCAGCAGCTTTCCCCATCCTGGTCCTCCACCCCCACCCCCACCCCAAAAAATGTTAGTCAATAACCCTCATCATCCCTCTCAAAGCATTATATGCTGCAGCTGGTAGTAGGCGTCCTGTGTGTACATACCACATTTGGGCTTGGAGGCATTCTGACATTCCAGTCTCATGTTGAATGGTTAACTGTTACTTCATGTATCAGAGCCTTCTTTAAATATTTTAAATGACTATGTCAGCATGGTGAAAACAATGCATATCTCATATTTTGACATTTTAAAATGTTGGTAACCTTATAATGTATTAAAATATATAAGGGACACATTCTTTTGAAAAAGGATAAAGAATAATCTTCTCTTTCTTTTTATCCTCCTTTGACTTGTCAGTAATCAGATATAAATGCTACATGAAATAATAAAAGTATCAAACCAGGCTCAATAGACTTATTATTCACAATGCTAGTGGCAGCTGGTACTTGTTAAAATTGGTAGAGCTGAGGCGTAGGTGTCAACCATAGTCATTTTTTTTTGGCAAAATGGGCATTTTCTGTCTTTTTCTCTTTGTTTCACATACACACATATTCACATGTGTCTGCCTTTGGCAAAAGAATGCAGGCAGCAATGGAATAAATAGATGTTATGGCACAATGTTCTATGGATTTGCTTTTGAACACTGCGTTTTTAAAATCATGTTTATAATGTATCTGAAAAAAAGGAAAATAGGAATAAGGTTATAATGAAAGCTAGTAAAAGTTTTTCTCTTAGTCAGCTCTGGTAACATTTCAGTATTATTATATGACTAGCATATTTTGCCCGGCGGTGCCAGGCTTTTTAAAATTGTGTTGCATAGTAAAGGGTTTCGTTTTTTTTTCTTGAACCAATGGTGCTGGGCTGTTTTAAATGGTGGTGTAAGGTTTTGTGATTTTGTGGCTTCGAGGCACTGCGTCCGCCTGCGGCGGACTTGGGCTCCCAGTGGTTTTTTTTTTTGTTCATTTTATTTTTTTGCGTGCCGGCTTCCTCAGTGCCGGGCTCTTTAAATTGGTTTTTGAAGGTTTTTGTTTCATGTTTATGCAAATTCTATTTTAATTTAATTAATTTAATTTAATTTAATATTATTTAGTTTAAAATTTAATTGTGGTTTTTAAAATGTTTATTTTTACGCATTTTTATTTTTTGTTTTGTTTTTTGGGAATGAAAAGTAATTTCTGGGTTTTTTTGAGATTAGTGTGATTATTTTTGAATGTTTTTATAACTTATTTGATTAATTTTGGAATTAATCTTATTAGTTTTAATATTTTGAATGTTTTTTCTCTTTTGGCCTCTGGGTGGGGGTGGTGAGCTTTTCTGCCTCTCTACAATTGTTCTCTTCTGTCCTCTGGGTGTCGCTTTTGGTAGGTTTTCTCTTTCTTTTCTCATTTGAGTTCCGGTCCTCATGGATGGAAGATGTCTTTTGGTAAGTTCTCTGGGGTTTTTTGGGGGGTGGGTTGGGGGGTTGGATTTTTGGGGGGGGCTGTGGGTTTTTTCTGGTTTCTTTTTGGCTGTTTTTGTGTTTCATTTTTGGATTTTTGTGTGTTTTTGATTGTTTTTGGTTTGTGTTTTTTTGTTTATTTTTTCAGGGGGGGGTTGGCTTTCTTTCCTGTGGGCCATGCTGGCTGGCCCGTGGGAAGGAAGGGCAATGGCGGGGAGGCTTTCTTTCCCACGGGCCATGCTGGCTGGCCTGTGGGAAGGAAGGGCAATGGCGGGGGTGGTGGTGCTTTCTTTTCCATGGGCCATGCTGGCTGGCCCGTGGGAAGGAAGGGCAGCGGCGGTGGGGGGTTTCCTTTTTTTCCCCGTGGGCCATACTGGCTCGCCCGTGGGGAAGAAGGGCAGTGGCAGGGGGGGTGTTACTTGTATTTTTCGCGCGCCGGCTGGCCCTTCGAAGGGAAGGGCAGCGGCGGAGGGTTTTTTCCCCCCACGGGCCATGCTGGCTGGCCCGTGGGGAAAAATGGCGTCGGTGTCGGGTGGTTTTTTTAAACTTTTATTTTTCACGCGCCAGCCGCGTCAGCGTCCTACTGGGGCTTGTAGTTTTGGCTTCGTGTGTTTGCTTTCTGCAGCGGTTTTTCCCCTGCGGCTTTTTTTTGATTGGCCGCGGCGCGTTTCCGAACGTTCCTTTTGCCGCGCCGCTCAGCCTGATTGGCTCTGGCGTGGCGTGGCGCCAGGAACGTTGGGAATTGAAGTTCCCTTTTTTTGTTTGCGACTGGGGGGCTCCTGCCCCCGGGTCGAAAATTTCAACCCGACAGTTACCTGCGAACCGGGTTCGGGCGAGTGAACGGATGCCCATTACGGGCTAGTGGGGCCTGGTGCAACATCCTTTGTCACATTCCAATGGTTAACGCACCATTTTATAGGTATAGATATTGAATCTTCTAGACCCTAAAATTGAACCTCTTCTAATTCCAGAATAGGCAGGTTTTATGCTTGATAAGAACTATACAGTTCAAATCTTAAATGCAACACACGATATTGAAGATATTTTCGAGACACTGTGGTGGCTTAGTGGTTAAGACGCTGAGCTTGACTGGAAGGTCAGTAGTTTGAGACCTGAGTGCTGTACAATGGAGTGAGCTCCCGTCTCTGTCCCAGCTCTTTCCAACCTAGTGATTCAAAAGCAAGAAATTGCAAGTAGATAAATAGGTACCTCTTTGGTGGGAAGGTAAATAGCTTTCCGTGTCTAGTCATGCCTGCCACATGTCCACAGAAATGTCTGCAGAAGCAGACACTACTGGCTCTTTGGCTGTAAACTGAGATCACCACCAAACCCTAGAGTTAGATACGACTGGCTTACGAGCAAGGGTGGCCTTTTACCTTTACTATCAATTACTGCTTGAAAATATCTACCTCCTTACCAAGAGATCACAGATGAGCAGAAATGTTTGCAATTCTGCTTCAGAACTGAAGATTCTTTTTTTAATTTTAAGGGAGATATAGTTGCTTGATAAAACAAAGGAATGGCCTGCCACAGGGTAATTTAATGACAGCATTTTTAAACATTTATACAAATGATCAGCTGATGTTTCCAAATGCCAGGAGTTTCATCTACGTTGATGATCTTGCTTCAACAGTCCAGAGTTCATCATGTAGAAGCTAACCTTTGTCTTAGAAGAACTATCTGAAACAAGCCTTTTAAAATGCAGGTCTGTTCCTTCCACATAAAGAACAGACGAGGGAAAGCTCTTAGTTGGGAAGGCAAGATTTCGGAACATTGACCTGTCCCAAAGAATTTGGGCATCACTCTGGATCAAACTCCCACCTAAACATCAAACAAAAACAGGAAAGCTCAGAATAGGATGCACACCCACAAACAATAAGAACAGCGGCTTTGATCCTGTGCTGCTCTTCAGCAGAATATGTTAGTGCCATATAGTATACATTAGCACATGCCAAAAAAGTAGATGATTAATGAATCATGCAGGAGTATTACTGGCTGCCTGAAATCTACTCCCACAGAACAAGTATATTATTTGGTTGGTATTTCTTCTCCAGAATTATGTCAAGAGGTGCTAGCAAATAATGAATGAAATAAAATAATACAGAACCAAACCCACTCACTTCATGGTCACCATTTTGTAGCCAGTGACCAAAATCAAGGAAGAAATTTCTGCAAATGTAAACCTTTCAAGCTCTAAATATTAAACCAGAAGAGGTAAGGCTAAACAGAGCAAAAACAACACATCTTGCCAAATGGATGACTGCTGAAGAGTGTATCCCATAAGGACAACATTTTGGCTGGATCATCTGGAAATCACATAAGAGACTTCAAAGTAAAGTAGGAAGGTAAAAAATAAATAAATTATATAGGGCTACTTGGTTCCAGGACAAATTCTCTTTGAATGTGGATAAATCTAATCAATGCAGCACTTATGTGCATGCAATTTAGTCTCCACATGTGTAAAAAAGAAGATATAATAAAATGGTCAACATATCGCTATTGAAGTAGCCCACTTCTGGTCAATAATAATTTAATTGTGGAACACTCTGATACAAACACCCCACACCCACATTTGGTGAATACTGTATTTACTAAATTGTACAGCCCATTCCTTGTTGTGGAATTTCTGTAGGAAACAGACTCTTTTTTAAAAAAATCAATGAAGATTGGGCTGAAAAAAATGGCCTGAGCTATACATGGCTTATAGCTTGCATTTTGCATACCTGTATGGGACAATGCTTGGTAATATCTTAATTATTTCTGTGCATGACCTTCTCAAAAAGCCTGAATGCTAGGGAAAATGATAATAACAATGTATTTCAACATCCACTGGATGAATAAAATTGCAATCCTGTGCACTTTAAATAGAGTCAGGATCAGTGGTGGCAATGGGTCTTGCTTTAGAGTAAAAATTGTCTTATTGAACTGAACACATTACTTTGGTCATACTAGATGTGGTGTGCTCTTGTATTGTGAGTTCATTATCGGAGACTCTTCTCTAGTTCATGCTCAAAATGGCAAGGCAGATGATTATTGAGAACATAATGTACTCAGTGGTGTCCCTTATCTGTGAAATTCTTTTCCCAGGGAGGGTCATCTAGCACAAACATCGTTATTGTCTTTGCACATGCCAAAGATGAGTTTTTCCTTTTGGTTTTTTAAATTTTTTTTAGTGCTTTATAAAACATGACTGGTTAAAATTGCGTAGCACATTATCTTTTTGGGAACCCCATTTAATAATTTTATTGTTGTGCAAAACTAAAGAACCTGTTCTTTGAAGGTTAGTTGACTGAATTAATTGGGCTAAGAATGAGTAAATATGGCTTTTAAAATAGTTTACCTGACAAGTTTGGAGTAATAGCACGCAAGAAGAGAGATCAGTTGGTCCTGATGTGATCATACAATAGTAAAATAAAGCAGCTTCCCAAGATGAGTCAGCTCTTCCTAAGTCAACAGTATCAAGAACTCCTACAGTAGGGAAAAGCTTTTCAAATAATAGGAGGTCAGGAATTTGATGTTGATGCAAGAGCTCTTGAGCAAAGAACAGTTAAATAAATGAAATCTGCTAGTAATTTTAGCTCTCCGTGTCATTTAGACATTCATTGAGAGTTAATAATTAGCCAGCAATAAGAAAATGTCAAATGGTAGAACCACTATTTGAAAAATAATAATAATAATAATACATGGATGCCTTCTCATATAGTTCTACTTCATCTTGTTTTCTCTGGAGTATAAAAATATAGATAAGTTAACTGAATCCTGAGACGACTTGTGTGGTCACTCACAAGTGACCACATATACAGTATGGATTCTTACTGAACACCCCTGAACTTACAGTTTCATATCTCCTCAAACTTAGGCCAATTTTGTGCCAACCCTCAAGCACCAAAATCTTATATTTTTGTTTTTAGCATACAGTATAAGGTTTTGGCGATGGGACTGCAGTGGCTCAAGTGGCTAAGATGCTGACTGGGAAGCGGAAGGTGAGCGGTTCGATTCCCGAGTACTGCAGAACAGAAATGAGCTCCCGTCTTCATCCCAGGCTCCTGCCAACCTAGCAGTTCGAAAGCAAGAAATTGCAAGTAGATAAATAGGGACCACTTCGGTGGGAAAGGTAACAGTGTTCCGTGCGCGCTAGTGTCTAGTCATGCCTGCCACATGACCACGGAAACGTCAGCAGAAGCAGACAGCGCTGGCTCTTCAGCTTAGAAACAGATGAGCACTGAACCCTAGAGTTGGATACGACTGGCTTTCTAGCAAGGGAAACCTTTACCTTTACTATAAGGTTTTGGCAGTCACAGTTCCTAGTTAACATGTCCAGAACAATGTGTGTTCCTCTAAGTCTGATCTGTCCCAATCTGTAAAATAGGTTTATTTTATTTTTCTTACTGTTGGTATGTCACAACATGAAAAATTAATATTGCTACCTCTTATTTATTAATTAATTTATTATATTTATTATATTCACTCAAACACTCAGTGTGTAGTGATATACAGTACCTATACCATCTGAGATGTTTCATAAGATGTTTACAAAAATTAGGGATTAGTGTTTCGGCTAAGAGTCCAGGTGACTAGGACCCTCCTCGGTAGAGGGGGGCCTGGCCTTGGTTGGCAGGGGTTAGCTGAAGACTTTGCTGATTATCTTGTGGAGAAAATCGCTCAGATCCGCTCGAAGTTTGACCATGGCGTGGATACTATGGGTCTGGAGTTGACCAGTTTGCTGTATTGCCATGTTATCTGGGATCGGTTTGATCCAGTTTTCCCTGAGGAAATGGAGAGTCTCCTTGGATCTGTTCGCGCCACTGCTTGCCCATTAGATCCATGTTCCATCTGGTTGGTCAAGGTTCCAAGGCTGTGACCGGCAGTTGGGTTGGAGCAATAGTCAACACATCTTTGTGGGAGGGGGTGTTTCCTGCACCAATAAAACATGCTTTGTTGTGCCCCCTCCTTAAGAAGCCAGCACTCAACCCAACAATAATGGCCAACTATTGGCTGGTATCCAACCTCCCCTTTTTCGGGAAGGTTTTGGAGAAGGCAGTGGTACGACAGTTACAGCGGGTTCTGGATGAAGCAGATTATCTGGACCCCTTTCAGTCAGGATTCAGGCTTGGATATGGTACTGAGACTGCATTGGTCGTGCTGTTGGATGATCTCTGGCGGGAGCGGGACGGAGGTCATCCCTCCGTCCTTGCTTTTCTTGACCTCTCAGCGGCTTTCAATATGGTATCCTTCTGGAACGGCTCTGAGGATTGGGGATCCAGGGCACTGTGTGGTCCTGGTTTGCCTCAATTCTGAGGGACCGGACCCAGTAGGTGTGTTTGGAGGATGGGATGTCCAGCCTTAGGCCTTTCCAATATGGGGGTGCCTCAGGGCTCGGTGCTCTCACCTCTCCTATTTAACATCTACATGAAGCCGTTGGGAGAGATCATCATTCCCGTGGGGTGAGGTATCATCAGTACGCAGATGATACTCAGCTGTATATCTCAGCCTGTGGTGATCCAAGCGATGCAGTCAGAGTCCTATCCAGGTGTCTGGAGGCTGTTGGGGTCTGGATGGGGGACAACGGGCTTCAACTGAATCCCGGCAAGACTGAGTGGCTATGGGTTAGGTGCCCTGTGTTATCTTAGGAGCTACCATCTTTAATTCTGGATGGGGCTATCTTACCCCAAACAGACCCGGTGCGTAATCTGGGGGACCTCCTGGATTCGCGACTCCTGCTCAATGAGCAGGTGGCAGTCATGGCCAGGAGGGCTTTTGCACAACTTCGTGTCATACGCCAGTTATGTCTGCTCCTAGATCGGGACTCCTTGCTCATGGTCATGCATGCTCTGGTCACCTGCATACTGGACTATTGTAATGCACTCTACATGGGGCTGCCCTTGATGACCATTCGGAGGCTGCAACTGGTCCAGAATGCAGCTGCCTGGGTAGTGATGGAGTGCAGACATTATGTCCGTGCCTCGCCACTGCTTCGAGAGCTGCACTGGTTACCGGTGTGCCTCCGGGTGCAATTCAAGGTGCTGGTAATGACCTTTAAAGCCCTACATGGTAGTCATCCAGGATACTTAAGAGACCGCATCACCCCGAGAACATCTGTCTGTCCCACCAGAGCAGACCGGAGAGGCTCTCTTATTGTGCCATCTGCTAGAGAGGCGAGCCAGAAAGAGGGCCTTCTCTATGTCTGCTCCGGCCCTATGGAACCTCCTGCCAATTGAGCTACGACTCCAGCGGGAGTTGCTGCCCTTCAGGAAAGAACTACAAACCTGGCTGACAAAGCAGGTGTGGGGCACTTGGGATGCGGTGACCCCTGCCTGCTGGCTGTTGTTGTTGTTGTTCTTGTATGCTGCCCCACTTGCAGAGCAACTCTGGGCGGCTAACAGAGATACAAAATATACAGTTACAATTACAATTATGAGGTTCCATATAATCACAATACAAAAACATTTCAAAATATCACAAATCATCACAAATCACAGTACAGGAGTGCAAAGGAGCTGAATAAAGTAGCAGCGTCCATTTTATTTTTTGCTTTTTTGGACTTCAACCCCCAGAAGCCCAAGCAAACTGTAAAAAAAATTGCCACCACATGCATTTTTACAGTTTGCTTGGGATTCTGGGAATTGAAGTCCCAAAAAAGCAAGAAATAAAATGGCCGTCGCTACTTTAATCAGCTACTTCGTACTCCAGGGGCATTTGAGGAAGGGGGCAATAGCCCGAAAAAGGTCCTACAAACTTTACAGAGGCTTCACGAAGGTAGGAGAAAACTTCATCCTTTTTGAAATGGGTTAAAAAACCTCCATCGTGACGGAGTCCCCCCCCCCTTTTGGGCTCTGCTGCCTGTGCTTCCTCTCTGAGGTGCGGGGGCCTTATCCACGCTGTTTCTGATGTCCTCCGATCTGCCCGTGCAGTGGGGCAAGGCAAAATGCCGGGGGGTGGGGGTGGGACACTCCTTCTTTGGGTACAGGTTTTGCCTTGTCCCACCACCTGGGCAGATCGTTGGATGTCGGAAACAGCCGGCCTTTTTTTTTTTGCATTACCCAATCCATTCTTCATACAATGTCAGAAATTGTACAACGTCGAAACTTGAGGAACCAAGTTTAGACGTTGTACGAGGTATCACTGTATATAAAAAAATCAGTATCACATTAACAAAGCATTACAAAAAGCAAAAAACAAAAAGCAAAAAACCACCTACCTGGCCGGTGGTGGTTCATCACTCGTGGTCCGGCTGCGGGCATGTGACAGCGATCGGCGCTGGTCGAATTGTGGTGGTGCGTGCATGCTGCGGTGAGCACGCACACTAGCCCATGCGGTCCTGCATCGAGGTTCAGGCGGGCATCACCGTTGGGGTCTTGGAGGCAGCGGCCGTGCGCTGGCGCATGCATGCGTGCGTGCTATCGGGCGCCGGTTTTCTCCTGGCTCCAGCGGTCGTGTGAGTGTCAGTATTGGGCGCCCAGATGTGACGTCCGTCCGCAGGCATGCATGCACACCTGCATCAGTGCTGGGCGCCCGGTGGCACCAATGCCAAAATTGAGACCCTTTCTGGTGTGGCTGGTGCCCCACCTGCGGTGTTCAGAACCCCCTCTTTGACCGACATGACATGCAAGGTAGGCTCAGGTACATTGTCAGGTGGGTTGGTCATGGGGGGGGAACGTATGCAGGACATACGAACTTACGTCTCTGCTTTATATTTATAGATCTTATCTATAATATAATATAATATAATATAATATAATATAATGTAATATAATATAATATAATATAATATAATATAATATAATATAATATATACCTATAAAATGGTGCGTTAACCGTTGGAATGTGACAAAGGATGTTGCACCAGGCCCCACTAGCCCGTAATGGGCCTCAGTTCACTCGCCCGAACCTGGTTCGCAGGTAACTGTCGGGTTGAAATTTTCGACCCGGTGGCAGGAGCCCCCCAGTCGCAAACAAAAAAAAGGGAACTTCAATTCCCAACGTTCCTTGCGCCACGCCAGAGCCAATCAGGCTGAGCGACGTGGCAAAAGGAACGTTCGGAAACGCGCCGTGGCCAATCAAAAAAAAGGCCGCAGGAAAAAAACGCTACAGTAAGCAAACACGCGCAGGCAAAACTACAAGCCCCAGCGTCCTGCACGCCATTAGCGCGCCAAACGCTGAGGCAGCCTGCGCGCAAAAAATAAAAGTAAAAAAAACGCCCGCCGCAGCTGCCCTTCTTCCCCACGGGCCAGCCAGCATGGCCCATGGGGAAAAAAGAACCCCCCCCCCGCCACCGCTGCCCTTCCATTCGATGGGCCAGCCGGTGCAAGAAAAATAAAAGTAAAAAAAATTCCCGCCGCTGCTGCCCTTCTTCCCCACGGACCAGCCAGCATGGCCCGCGGGGAAAAAAGGAACCCCCCGCCGCCGCTGCCCTTCTTCCCCACGGGCCAGACAGCATGGCACGCAGGGAAAAAAAGAAACCCCCCGCCGCTGCCCTTCTTCCCCACGGGCCAGTCAGCATGGCCCGTGGGGAAGAAAGCAAAGAAAGCACCCCGCCCCGCCATTGCCCTTCCTTCCCACGGGCCAGCCAGCATGGCCCGTGGAGAAGAAAGCAAAGAAAGCACCCCCCGCCATTGCCCTTCCTTCCCACGGGCCAGCCAGCATGGCCCATGGGAAAGAAAGCCCTCCCCGCCATTGCCCTTCCTTCCCACGGGCCAGCCAGCATGGCCCGCGGGAAAGAAAGCCACCCCCCCTGAAAAAGTAAACACAAAAACACAAACCAAAAACAATCAAAAACACTCAAAAATCCAAAAATGAAACACAAAAACAGCCAAAAACAAACAAGAAAAAACACACAGCCCCCCCCAATCCAAACAACCCCCCCCAAAAAAAAAAACCCAGAGAGCTTACCAAAAGACGTCTTCTATCCATGAGGACCGGAACTCAAATGAGAAAATAAAGAAAAAACTTACCGGAAGCGACACCCAGAGGACAGAAGAGAACAATTATAGAGAGGAAGAAAAGCTCACCACCCCTGCCCAGAGGCCAAAAGAGAAAAAACATTCAAAAATATTGAAACTAATAACATTAATTCCAAAATTAATCAAATAAGCTATAAACACATTCAAAAATAATCACACTAATCTCAGAAAATACAAAAAAAAACAAACAAACAGAAATCACTTTTCACTCAAAAAATGCGTAAAAATAAAGATTTAAAAAACCAAAATTAAATTTTAAACTAAATAAAATAAAATTAAATAAAATTAATTAAATTAAAATAAAATTTGCATAAACATAAAACAAAAACCTTCAAAAACCAATATAAAGAGCCCAGCACGCAAAAACAAAAACAAAATACACTTGGAGCGCAAGTCTGCCGCAGGCGGACACAGCGCCTCGAAGCCACAAAATCACAAAACCTTACAACACCATTTAAAACAGCCCAGCACCCATTGGTTCAAGAAAAAAAAAACGAAACCCTTTACTATCCAACACAATTTTAAAAAGACCGGCGCCGCCGGGCAAAATATGCTAGTATAATATAATATAATATAGGAAGTATTATCACTTCCTCGCTCTTTTTAGATGTTGGGGTAATTTCTTATTGTATTTTTAATTTGGGTTTTTACTGGTTTTAAGTTTTTAGATTGTAGTACTGATTTTAATGTTGTTAGCCACCCAGAGTTGGGCAGCTATACAAATTGGAAATTAAATTAAAAAGTGTGTGTGTGTGTGCGCGCACACACACACTTTTTAATTTTTTATATATAATTGAAGTCTCCTGCTTTGAGCACCACCAGTACATGGTATGATCTGTTAGCACTGTAAGGGCTAATGAATGTGTGTCATCTCCTTTTAATTGTGGTGCTTCATAGTGGAAGAACAGCATATATTTGGAACAAATATGATAGTATCATATGCTACTTATGTGATTGATGTCTAGAGATAGTTATTATTGAATAGGAGAAAATTAAGTGATCAGATGTTTAAATAATTCATCATTTCAGGTTCAGTTATCTGAAGAGTACAACTCCAGAGGCAATATGATAAATTTAGACAAGAAGAAAGAGTAGATTTCCTTTAATCAACTTGTTATTAATACATAATTTGCTGATGATTTGTCCATTTTCTCTGTACAATATTATTCTTGCGTCTTAATTCTTCTCCCCATGCTTTAGGACATTTTTGGCAAATGATTATGTCATTGTCAAACAAAAAGCTAATGCAGCAAAATTTGTTATTTTTATACGTTCTTTCATACATTGCCAGTTGAAAAATTGGAAGGATTGACAATGTCAATATTTTTTGCTATAACAAATTGTTTCGTTTGGAATATATTGCATCCACCTGAATTTGATCTCTCCTTTTTTCATAATGCTGTATTACTTTTGCAAGTTCTTCTAAATACCTACTTGGTCCCATAAATCAAATATTCACTGCTGCCAAATTTCCCTATATGATATTTTGTGGGCAGGGAAGTCAAGAATTTAGGATCTTTTTTGTGATCAGAGATTTCTTCATTTCTACTCCTTTTTGGGATCAGGCACTCAACAGGAATGCATTTTCTGTACCTCTTATTTCCACAAGACCTGTTCGTACATACCTCTGTATCCTCACAGAACATACATGGGCGCTTATGGGACCATCATAGGCTGCATATGATCCTTATCCTTAACACTTTTCAGAGCTGGGGAAGTTGAGTTTTCAAAACAATTAGCTGCAATGTAGGTTGCAAAGGCTGAAAATATGGTTGGTTATCCCTATAGTTATACAGTAATTAAAACAACAACAAACTGCACTGTCTGGTTGTGAGCAAAAACCAAGACTGGTGTCCCACCCTTGGTTGTTGATGAGAAGTAAGATATGATACGTAAACAGTCTACTTCTGAATTTAACATCATTGCTGCCAAAGTGTGTGTGTGTGTGTGTGAGAGAGTGAGAGAGAGAGAGAAAGAGAGATAGAGAGAGAGAGAGAGGCAGGAAAGCCTTTGAAGGGATCATTCCTGATGCCATAGAAATTTGCAGCACCAAAGAGTTTTTCATGACATTGCTGTGACACTTTGCTCATGGACTCCAATTTGCTTGATGAAAGGAGACCTTTTAGCACTCTGTCAAGTGTAATTTAAGCTAATGCTCAGTCAGCAAGGAAGAAGTTACTTGATGGCTGTGGTCTGAACCGGTAAGCTGACATTTATCTGTTAAAATGTTTGAAGTGGTAGCCCTCTTAGTCTGTGCAAGCATATCTGAGAGTAAACAAAACAGCACAGCAAAAGAAGACATAATGTTGTGGCACTTTAAGACTAACTCATTTATTTAAATGTGAGCTCTCGTGGACCAAGGCCATTTCATCAGACGTAAGAGTGAGGGCTCATGCCATCAGTTTATATCGGGTGCCCAAACTACGGCCCGGGGACCGGATACGGCCCCTGGCACCAATTCATCAGGCCCGTGAAGCCCTCGTCACTCCTGGAAGCGGAAGTAAAACATGCCCATACGTGTACATTTTCTTCCACTTCCAGCAGCGACGAGGGTTTCACTGGCCAGATGAATTGGCGTCGGGGCAACCTCCAGGCATTAGTGACCGGCTGCCTGAATCACGTGATAGGCCTGCAGCCCAAAACGTTTGAGCACCCCTGATTTATACGCACATCAGGTACACAGGCACACAATAATGGGCCAGCCTAACAGAATAGTAATACTGTATTGTAGCTTTTTACAACTGACAAAATCCCCTGTTATTATTTGTTAATTTGTCTTATTGCATAGTAGTTCAGTTAAAAGTTGTCAATAAGAGAGCTCAAATTGTTTATGTATTTGGAGTGTATTCTTGACAGATACAGATAAGCAGATTAATAAACTACCTTTAGCATCCTGGATAAATGAAATAAGCTATTCAGCAAACTTTGTGTAAACTTCTATGAAGCAAATGTTTACTTGGATATTGCTTATAAAAATGTGACTTGAAGGTTTCACTGTAAGAGCAAAATAGTATCTAGTAAAGATGTAACTAATAAAAAACATTCAGTGCCTTTAATATTATCACTCTTTTTTTAAAGACAAGAATAGTCCAGTTCCTGTTGAAATTACATATATGTATCATTGGGATAGAGGGACTGTTGGCTTAGTGGTTAAGACGCTGAACTTGACAACTGGAAGGTCGGCAGGTCAGCAGTTTGAAACCTGAGTGCTGCACAATGGAGTGAACTCCCGTCTCTGATCCAGCTCCTGCCAACCTAGCAGTTTGAAAGCAAGAAAATGCAAGAAGATAAATAGGTACCACTTTGGTGGGAAGGTAAACAGCGTTCTGTGTACTCTGGTGTCTAGTCATGCCTACCACATGACCACCAAAATGTCTGCAGATGCAGACAGCGCTGGCTCTTTGACTATACTTGGAGATGAGCACCATACCCTAGAGTTGGATATGACTGGTTTTTGAGCAAGGACAACCTTTACCTTTACCTATCATTGGGATAGGGAGAGATGGAAGATAATATCACGGAGATCAGTGAGTCATCTTCACCTAACAGTTCTCAGATTCTGATCTATAATGTGTATATCACGGTGCTGAATATATGAACAAAGTACAGTAATTATCACTGAATACAATGAGTTTTATACCCTATTGAATGTGCTTAGGGTATTGCAGACTTAGTGTAGCTTTGTCACATCTCAGTCATGTGACAATGCTTATCTGTTAAGGAGTAACCTGGAGACAATAGCTAGGCTCCTGACTACTCCTCAGTGGTTTTTCTCCACTGTCAGTCCTAAAAGATACTGGGAGAGAGTAGTTGCCACTTGTAAAACCAACAGTTGACTAAGTGCTTATACCAGTATTCCACGGTGGAGTGAGCTCTAAAATTCCCATCATCTCCAGTCAAGAATAGTAGCAGTTCTAGTCCAATCTGTTTAGAGAGCACCATATCAAGGAAGGTTACCTTATACCTCTTAGAGCACCATTATATGGGGCAGATAAGGGAATGATCTTTCCTCACTTCTGGCAACAAAGAGCACACCCTTGGGTATGCCTCTGCCCAGTGATGGGCGGCTCCCGGATCGCACCAGTTCATGCGCGGAGTGGGGTGTAGAAATTCTCCATGGCCATGCCCATTTCCCTTCCCTGTACCCTCATGCATGCAGGCTCTCATCCTGGGTCTCCCTTCTGCACACCAACAAACAATCTATGGGGCAAGGGGTGGGTCTGGGGAGGGGGTCCCCCAACTACTTCCTCTCCCAAATCCAACCCCCAACCCCCCCCCCCCCCCCCATAAAAATCTCTCTCCATAGTGGAAACTCCTCTCCAGCCTTTCCTCCCCTTTCCTCCTTGTGGGGAGAGAGAAAAGGGACAGACCAGAAGGGAGGCTTTTCAGGAAGGGACCATTTCATTTTCCCTCCAGCCTCTGCTTCCCCTCCACTTTCCTCCTTTCCTCTCTTGAGGGAACGTTGCCCTCAGAAGGTCTTTTGGTAACTCAGCCCTCCAATGCTTCTAAGAGCAAAACTTTTAACATGTCCCTATCCCAACTCCTGCCAACCTAGCAGTTCGAAAGCAAGAAATTGCAAGTAGATAAGTAGGAACCACTTCGGTGGGAAGGTAAACAGTGTTCTGTGCACTCAGGTGTCGAGGCATGCCTGCCACATGTCCATTGAAATGTCTGCAGACACAGACAGTGCTAGCTCTTTGGCTATAAACAGAGATAAGCACTGAACCCTAGAGTTGGATGCGACTGGCTTTCAAGCAAGGGCAAACTTTACCTTTACCTAATGTCAAAAGAACCCTGATTGGTATTCAAATTTGCTGTGAAGATTGGCCCTGTGGTTAGTAAAGGTAAAGGTCACCCTTGCTCAAAAGCCAGTCGTATCTGACTCTAGGGTGCAGTGCTCATCTCCATTTACAGCCCAAGAACCAGTGCTGTCTGTGTTTGCAGATGTTTCAGGGACATGTGGCAGGCATAACTAGATTGTCCGCCCAGTGACATAGCCACACCCACAAAGGAGGTCACGCCCATAGTGTGGTAGTAAATTTTTTTGGAGCCCACCACTGCCTCTGCCTTGGAGCACATCCTTATTGCAGTTTTGCTGCTCAGATTATATAGTTAGCTTAGAATTGAGGTACAGAAGGAATCCAAAGCAGGATGTATTCTGTTAGTCCTTTGTCACGGTGACTGAAAAATAAATTAGATCAGTGATGCACTGTGAAAATTTCTACTACCCACTTGGTGGGCGTGGCTATCTGTGGGTGTGGCCTCAAACCCCCCACCCACCCCAAAAAAGAAACCTACCGTGCTCTCTTTCTTTGCGGAGATGAGGAGGAGGACGACGGAGGAGTCCCAGAGCAGCGGTGCTGCTGGGAGGTGAGCGGGTGGGTTGGTGGGTTGGCGCTTGCTGGGCTCCCCTTCCCAGCACTGCCGGAAATGCGTCCCTGCCAGCGGCGCTGCTGGGAGGTGAGCGAGCAGGTTGGTGGGCTGGTGCTGGCTGGGCTCCCCCTCCCAGTGCCGCTGGAAACGCATCCCATTTGCCTCGCCCAGGGCCGAAGGTGCAAGGGAAGTGCAGAGATGAAAGCGCACCTTCGGCCCTGGGCGAGGCAAATGGGACGCGTTTCCGGCGGCATTGGGAGGGGGAGTCTGAGAGGTGGGCGTTGCCAGCCAAATAGGCATGGCCTGGAATTTCTACTACCGGTTCACCAGAACCGGTCAGAATCGGCCACAGTACAACACTTAATTAGATCCAGAGTACTACAGGCAGCTGTGAGCACTGGGAAGCTACTCTTTTGACCTCCCTCCACAAAACGATGAAATGAATGCAGTTGAAAACAATCAAGTTTACTTCTGAGTAAACATGCTTGGTAGAGGAACTGTAGATTGAAAGATCCAAGAGGTGCTGCTATGCACTACACAAAATACTCAGGGGATTAGTGGAAATTAGATTTTTATCACATTTTCAACAGTAATATAAAAATGCTATCCATCCATTTCATTTCATGCCTGATTTAAGTTCAAAGGGATGGATTACGCATGAAGGAATTTAGGGAGATGAATGGTCTGGATAGTCATTTATTCAGGGGATTCCCACAGCTGCATAAATGGGGAAAATGATCCAGTCTTATGTGGAAATATTATTTCCACTTGTGTGCATTTAATGTAATTTAAAGAAACAAGTGTCAGATTGTTAAGATACAGAGTTCCAAATCATGAAACTATCTTTGCCTCTTGTGTTCAAGAAAACAAGAAAATTTGAACTACAAATGGTTAAATGGCTGTTACACAGTGTTGGCTAATTACCTGAAAGGAACAGTTCACTGTTAATCTATTTTAATTCACCTTGTTGATGAGGACAGATCTTGTCTTCTGATACCTGTCTTTGCTAAATCATTATTACCATTTTGCCTAGCCTTGTCATTCTTCAGGACTTGGGAACAAAAACAGCAGTGTGACTGCATTTGAGGAATGAGGGTCTAGACCAGGGGTTCTCAAGGTTTTCTTGCCACAGGTCAGACTACTCACCCTTAGACAGCTAAGTGGGCCGGAGGCAATGGTGGCGGGTGCATTTGTGCATGTGCATGTGCTTTCATGGTTGTCACTGCAGGCTGGATGGAATGGTGTCAGGGGCCGGGGCCAGCCCGTGGACCATAGGATGTGAACCCCTGGTCTAGACCAGAGGTTCCCTACCGTTTTTTGGCTACGCCCCACCTAAGCATCTTTAAAATCCTCGCACACACCCCGGTGACATAATTCTTATTGTTCAAGAAGTGAACTCCTTTTCAAGTAGAAGAAGCCTAAAAGGCCATTCACTGTTCATAACTCATTCTCAAATTGCCCCCCTTAAAATCAGATTGCCCCATGTGGGTCTAGAGATTCCCAAGTAGACAAAAGGGGTGGGGCAATATACTGTTTTAATTTTGAAATATTTCTGTTCCTTCTATGGTGGTACACAAAGCAGCCAGAATAAATAATAAAAAAATTACAGAGCTGTGCAAAATATAATATAGCCATCATTATTTTTGATGAACTACCAACAGAAGAAGAAAAATGTTTTTTCAAGATACACTTGGAATACTTATAAGAAAGTGTACCAAACAAAGACGTGGTGGTAAAATATCATTTAAAGAACAGAGGAATTTAAAGTAATTTCATTCATGTGATAGTGCCACACATTATACTTGCTTTGTGAAGGACCCTCTGGAGGTGATTTCAAAAAATCTTTCTCTGTTGTGTTCACTGTAGACTAAACCTGGAATATCAATTAAATTAGAAAACCACAGAAGCTGCCTGTAGGTAAAAATGAGCTCATCTAGTGCTTTTGGAACAGCTCCTATGTCTGAACTGATGAAAATATCACGGCATCTGGAAAGTCACTTAAAATCTATTATAATAGATCTCATCTCCGGTGACAGATTTATGCTCAACCCACAGTGCAATAATGAAAGTCACATAGAAATCTTGTGATCAATAGCCATTTTCGTTATTGCTCTATCTTTAGCAACCACAGATATAATGAACACCAGAATATGTTTGACTCAAGTGCCATAAATTCTGCTCCACAAGGGCCAAAAACATCTCGAGAACTGCATTCAGTGCAATTAGAATTGAAAATCTGGAAATTTAAAAATAAGTTCTGTATGTCTACTTCACTGGAGTAATGTAGAGGCTCTGTTTTGATGGTTTCTTTAGACATTAGATTTACTTCTCTGCTAAGGGAGCAGCAGACTGTATGATAATCCAGTTATTCAGAATTTACACTTGTATTGGCTTTCAAGCCTATCTCCTTTTAGATGTAGATGACTGTCACAGAATATTTTAAGATAATGGCAGCAGTATTGCACGGCTTTTTCAATCCATGGATTTTTGTCATTCCTGAATGTGTTCTTAATGCGGAATTTTTGGGAGCTGCTTTACACTGAGTCAGGTTATTCTTCCATCTAGTCTACTATTGTCAACTCTTGACATTCAGCGGTCTCCAGGATTTCAGGCCAAAGTCTTTCCTAGTACTATTCAGAGACGCATCTATGATTAATATAAGTCGCTTAAATGAGACTTAATCAAGGCAGTGACTATAGGCAATCTCCTCCATACTGTGGAGGCAGATAGTGGTGTGAGAAAGTTAAATACTGTACAGTATAGCAAAACAACATAAGAGAGTACGGTAGAGTCTTCCTTTAAAAAGCAGTTGTCTATGGGCTGCCTTTTTGTTAGTAGACCAATAGTAGCAATTCAGCTTCTTGGTGCAACTGAATGCTTCCTTATGTGATGAGAATGAACAATTATTAACTACTGTATCTCACTTCTGCAGTCAAAATGAGTTTAATAGTAAGCTGGCATGTTTCCATCCCATTAAAGACCAAATGGAGAGGAGATCTCAGTTATTCGTACGTGGCATCTCCTTTAAAAGTTTTAAAGTATTATTTGATCTCTAATTTTATTGTTTCTATGTATTTTATTGTATATTCTCTGATAGGCAGATATGATAAATCTTAAATTGAAAATTCATAGAAGTGATGCTTCAAGGCTGTTCTTTCAGTACTCAAGAGAGACCATTAGTGTATGTCTCCAAGCAAATATCAATGAAACATAAACAAGGAAAGGATCAAGCCTGATTAATTAGATTAAAAACTTGGGAAATGACTCTATATTTTTTTAATTCATACTCTGCTGTAGTTTTTTAAAAAATATTTTGATGTAAGATAATCATACCTGTCAAGTTTTCGATTTGAAAATAAGGGAAATTTTGGCCACACCCACCTGTGGGTGTGACCAAATATAGCCATGTGACTTGCTGGGCTCTAGTCATGCCTGCCACGAGGCCATGAAAATGTCTGCAAACACAGACAGCACTGGCTCTTTGGCTGTAAATGGAGATGAGCACTGCACCCTGGAGTTGGATACGCCTGGAAGATTTTACTTTCTTAGGATCAAAGATCGCTGCAGCCCTGAAATAAAAAGGCGACTGATGCTTGGGTAACAAGCTATGAGAAACCTGGGGAACATAGTTAAAAGTAGAGGCATCACTTTGCAAACAAAAAATTGCATAGTCAAAGCAATGGTATTCCCGGTGGTAATGTATGGGTGTGAGAGCTGGACCATTAGGAAAGCTGAGCGTAGAAAAATAGATGCCTTTGAAATGTGGTGTTAGAAATAGGTCGATCCTAGAAGAAATCAACCACAACTGCTCATTAAAGGTCAAATAGTAAAGATGACACTAAAGTACTTTGGACATCAAATGAGAAGAGAGGATTCACTTGAGAAAACCTTGATGCTGGGAAAGGAGGAGGACAAAAGAAGGGGGTGGCCAAAAATAAGATGGCTAGATGGCAACTGATGGATCCGGATGGATTCCAGAGGGAACTGGGGGAATTTCCTCTGGATTGGTGACACGATTCAGCTGAGGCACTTGTTGACCTGTGGTACGGGTCGACGACATCTGCCTTGGATGTGATCGCTCCACTACTGCCTCTCAGAGCCCGTGGAGCTAGGTCATTCCCGTGGTTCACTGAAGAACTGTGGGAGCTCAAACGGGCAAAGAGACGTCTTGAGCGCCGCTGGGTGAAGACCCAGAGCGATTCCGATTGGACACTAGCTAGAGCCGCTATTAGGGCCTACCTAGTGGCGATGGGGGTGGTGAGGAGGCAATACTTCACCACCGTTATTGCCCAGCCACCCTGTTTCAGGTGACCAGGTCCCTCCTGGGTAGGGCGGGGCCTGTGCCTGGTTGGCAAGGATCGGCTGAGGACTTTGCTGACCATCTGGTGGAGAAAATCGATCGGATTCGCTCGAGGTTCAAACTTGGCGTGGACGGGGAGGGTCCGGGGGGGAGCCAGTGCACAGTCTTGCGGTGTTACCTGGGATCGGTTTGATCCAGTTGCCCTGGATGAAGTGGACAGGCTCCTTGCGGCGGTCCACACCACTAATTGTCCATTGGATCCCTGTCCCACCTGGCTGGTAAAAGCCTCTAAGATGGTGACAGGTGGCTGGGTCGGGGCTATAATTAACGCGTCTTTTCGAGAGGGGATGTTTCCTGCACTGCTGAAACATGCTCTGGTGCGCCCCCTCCTGAAGAAGCCATCCCTCGATCCAGCAATCCTAACCAACTATAGACCTGTTTCCAACCTTCCTTTTTTGGGGAAGGTTCTGGAGAAGGCAGTGGTGCGTCAGCTGCAGGGGGTACTGGATGAAGCGGAATATCTGGACCCATTCCAGTCAGGATTCAGACCTGGATATGGTACTGAGACTGCATTGGTCGCGCTGATGCATGATCTCTGGCAAGAGCGGGATGGCGGTCATCTGTCCGTCCTCGCTCTTCTTGACCTCTCAGCGGCCTTCGATACCACTGACCACGGTATCCTTCTGGAACGGCTCCAAGGATTGGGGATCCAGGGCACGGTGTGGTCCTGGTTTTCCTCATTTCTGAGGGGCCGGACCCAGTCGGTGTGGTTTGAGAGTGAGAGGTCGAGTCCTAGGCCCCTAAAATATGGGGTGCCTCAGGGTTCGGTACTCTCGCCTCCCCTATTTAACATCTACATGAAGCCACTGGGTGAGATCATCCGTTCCCACAGGGTGCGGTACCACCAGTATGTGGATGATACACAGTTGTACATCTCGGCCCGTGGGGACCCCAGTGATGCAGTCAAAGTCCTTTCCAGCTGTCTGGAGGCTGTTGGGGTCTGGATGGGGGCAAATGGGCTACAGCTGAATCCTAGCAAGACTGAGTGGCTATGGATAGGGGGTCCTGCGTTAACCCGGGAGCTACCATCTTTGGTTTTGGATGGGGCTGTTTTGCCTCAGACCAACCCGGTGCGCAACTTGGGGGTCCTCCTGGATTCGCAGCTGCTGTTAGAAGAACAGGTGGCGGCTGTGGCTAGGAGGGCCTTCGCCCAACTTCGGGTGATTTGCCAGTTGCGCCCGCTCCTGGACCGGGACTCTTTGCTCATGGTCACTCACGCTCTGGTGATCTCCAGACTAGACTACTGTAATGTGCTCTACATGGGGCTGCCCTTGATGACCATTGAGGCTGCAGCTGGTCCAGAATGCCGCGGCCCGGGTGGTGATGGGGTGTGGACGTTATGCCCATGCCTCACCACTGCTTCGGGGGCTGCACTGGTTACCAGTTTGTCTCCGGGTGCAATTCAAGGTGCTGTTTTTGACCTTTAAAGCTCTACATGGTAGTGGGCCAGGGTATCTCAGAGACTGCATCGCCCTAAGGACGTCTGTCCATCCAACCAGAGCGGACCGGAGGGGCTCTCTAATTGTTCCATCAGCCAGGGGGGCTCGCCTCTCTGGCACAAAGAGGAGGGCCTTCTCCGTGTCCGCATCGGCCCTTTGGAACCTCCTGCCTGTGGAACTGCGTCTCCAGACGGAGTTGTTGCCCTTTAGGAAGGAACTAAAGACCTGGCTGGCGGGCCAAGTTTGGGGTGTGGGAGGGGATGGGGGTACCGTTGAGTGGTTGGTATAGAGAAGTGTTCCTTCCCCCAAGGTCCCTTCGGTACTTGCGCCCCTTTTAGGGGTGGGTTTTTTAACTTTTAACTTTGTTTTATCATGTGTCTTTTTATGTATTTACTGTCCGCTATGTAAACCGCCCTGAGTTGGGTTGTACCTGGGTGGGCGGTATATAAGCGTGAAAAATAAATAAATAAATAAATATTGTAGATGCAATGGGCACAAAGCTGTGTGGGCCAAAGAACCCTTTCCCCATCTTCTTGGGGGACTTTTGTTTTGTTTTCTTTCTTGTTTACTCATTTTTAATTTAATTTTTTTCTGGGAAGCAAAGAGCAGAATAGTAATCCAGCCCCCTAGGGTGAACTAGCCCTGCACGTGGCTAGACACCCCCCCAATTAGGGTGGAGGAGCAAGGGATGAATTCCCCCAAATTAACCAATCTATTTGTTCCTCACGGCAACCAGTTGAAGCACCAACACCTGAGAATGTTGGATCCAGCTTAAGGAAGGGAATTAGTAAAATAAAAAGCAACCTCTGTAGTTTCCAAGCCTCCCAGCATCTGAGGAGTAAATCTCCATATATGAAATATCACTCACCTAGAGTAGACTCCCGTCCCAGCAGCAGCAAAAACGAAGCCTCCATGACCATGTGGCAGGGAAGGGAAATGAAAGAGAAACTACAGAAGGCCCACACCACCTTCTCTCTCTCCTTCCACAAGTGAAAAGCCACAGCGACCTCTGGTGGCAGGAAAAAACAATGCAGCTTCGCCTGTGAGGGCTCCGGTCAGGATTCTTTAAAAAAATTAAGGGATATTACGGGGAAATTAATAAAACTGGAGGGGGTGGGAAGAGGGGTAAAAATAAGGGGTTTCCCCAGGAAAAACGGGATACTTGGCAGGTATGAATATAATGTTGGGCTATAACTGGAGCATTAGTTTTAATTGTTAGTATTTGAGTGGCAGGCTTGAATATTGTTTAAAGCCCACATAAGTAGACTTTATGCAGCTGTTACATGTAGGATTTGGAGAACTGATATTCCTCACATCTTGAATGGCCACATACCTCTGAAAAACAGGAATATCCATGTTGCAATAAACAGTGCAAAGATTTGGGCTTGATTATGGAGCTGTTCATGCCTCTATAGAGTTCTTTAGATTCTTTGGGTTTGTTTTACCACTTTATAGCTTGTTATGATACAGCTTCTAGTTGTCTGTTGTTGTTTTTCTTTTCCTTCACATGGCCTGGATCTAAACAACCAGGTTCAGCTGTGTATGTCAAAGGAGAATTTGAGTTTGCTTTTCTTTTAAAACAAATCTTTGTAGTGTGCATGTTTTTTGTGTGATTCAAAGTGGGTGAGGGATATGTAAGAAGGGCTTTTAGTGACCAGGGAACATTTTTGTCATGCTTTGTGAATATTTTGACTGTCATTGTTAGCAAACTTAAAATATACTAACTGGTTTCTTTTACTTAGCAGGAAGAATGATAACACTCATGATTTAGATTACAGTTTTGATATGGAATAGTCACTAAATGGTGTCTTCTTCATTTGATGTAAATACTGCTCTGGTAAAAGGTTTTCTGCTGTGGATTATGTTATTACATCTAGTAAACTTGAACAATCACCAAAACATTGGCTAAAATTCAGTTCTTTAGCATAGAAAATCATATAAATCTTGTTGTTGTTGTTCAGTCGCACCGTCGATTCCGACCCTTTGCGACCCTATGGACCATCGTTCTCCAGGCACCTCTGTCCTCCACCATCCCCCTCAGTCCTCCCAGTTCTGTGCCCATTGTGTCTACAATACCATCTATCCATCTCATCCTTGGCCATATAAATCTAAGCCAGTGGAATCAATGGTGATTTGGGGAGTCAGTTCCTCTGTAAGTTCTATTGATTCAAATGTAACTACTTAAATTGCAGTTTATTTTATCATAGTACCGTAAATCACAGAGTAGGCCATTTGAATCAATGGCTCTTATGGAGAAGTTGTGTCACTAAATCTCCATTGATTCAATGGGGCTACTTTAGTTTGACTTACTTGCTAAGCAACTTATTTTTAAACAGAGTTTCACAATCTAAATGTGAAGAAACGTTTTTGCAAGATAATTCCATTGTGTCAATAACCAAGGGAAATCATGTTATGGTGATTCTTCTGTTTTATTAGAAATACTGTAGCTATGTACATCAACTGATTTATCTTAACCTATAAAACCAAGTGTTCACCGTTGGAATTGGCTATGGGCTGCTGTGCGT
The DNA here is from genome assembly GCA_035047305.1 of Bradypodion pumilum. Taxonomy (NCBI): domain Eukaryota; kingdom Metazoa; phylum Chordata; class Lepidosauria; order Squamata; family Chamaeleonidae; genus Bradypodion; species Bradypodion pumilum. Next base: position 170,743,363 of record JAWDJD010000001.1, on the reverse strand, counting down.
CGCCCTACTTACCCGTTCCCTCCCTTCGAGAGCACGGGCGAAGTGGCTACGCAGGTCAACGAATGGTTTAAAAAATCGCGATTGGGGCATCAGCCCCATCATTGGCAAGAAAGGGAAACAACTTCATTTCCCAAAAAGCATTGCGTTTCGCCGTGTTTCTCCCAGTGTCAGCCAATCAAGATGATAAAAACAACGGACTCAGTCTTTGTTTTACGAGCCGCAACCAATCAAAAGTAGCGTTTCAAAACCTTGCCGAGCGACGGACGTCAGAAACTACAAGTCCCAGCGTCCTCCGTGCTGTGACCCCTCAGCCAATCAGGCTAAGGGACATGAGCATGGAGGAGGCTGGGAAAGCCAATACGCCAACAACTTCCCTCCAGGAGGCACTTCGTCTCCCGGAGGGAAGCCATCCCCAGCTCATTGCGGTGGGCGGCTGGCCATGTCGGATCCTGGACTGCCTGCTTTTGGCGGCCCCCACCCAACCGGCGAAGACCTCGGCACCAGCGGAGAGGGAGAAAAGGCTGCGCCACAGAGGCATGGAAGGTGAGGCCCGGCACAGAAGGCTGCACTGGGGAAACGTAGAGTACGAAAGGCCCAACTGGCAACGGGTAAGTGGGGCGGGGGAGAGGAATTGAGGAGGGGAACGGGCCTGGGGAGCACGCCACCCACACAGGTCATAGAGAAGAAAGGGGGAGAACGAACCCACCTCCTTCCCCCCAGTCTCAGTCCCCTGCCCCACTTACCTGTTGGCAGCTGGGCAATTCGTACTCTGCGCCTCCCCAGAGCGGCCTTCTGTGCTGGACCACTCACCTTCCATGCCTCCATGGTGTGGCCTTTCCTCCCTCAATGCCGGCGCCAAGGCCTTCATCGGTGGGGTGTGGGCCACCAAAATCAAGCAGCCCAGCCGGCAAACGATGCTCCCGCCCGCCCAGCAAAGGCCTCCTGGGTGTCCTCACCAAGGCTTGGGGGGAGGAGGAAGAGCTCCTCCTCCCCCTGCAAAGCTTCAGCATGTGTGTGTGTGTGTGTGTGTGTGTGTGTGTCCTCACCGAGGCTTCAGGGGGGAGGAGGAAGAGGCCTTCCTCTTCCTGCAAAGCTTTGGCATGTGTGTGTGTGTCCTCACTGAGACGTCAGGGGGGGAGGAGGAAGAGTCCCTCCTCCCCCTGCAAGGCTTCGGCGTGTGTGTGTGTGTGTGTGTGTGTGTGTGTGTGTGTGTGTGTGTGTGTGTGTGTGTGTGTGTGTGTGTGCGTGCGCTCACCAAGGCTTCGGGGGGGGAGGAAGAGCCCATCCTCTCCCCATGGAGCTATGGCATGTGTGTGTGTATTGTGTGTGGGTGTGTTTGTGTTGTGTGTGTGGGTGTGTTGTGTGGGTGGTTGTGTTGTTTGTGTGGATGTGTTGTGTGTAGTTGTGTTGTTTGTGTGGTTTGTGTGGTTGTGTTGTGTGTGTGTATTGAGTGTGTGTGTGTGGTTATGTTGTGTGTGCTGTGTGTATTGTGTGTGTTGTTGTGTGTGTATTGAGTGAGTGTGTGGTTGTGTTGTGTGTGTGTTGTGTGTGTGTGTGGTTGTGTGTGTGATTGTTTTGTATTTGTGTATTGAATGAGTGTGTGGTGATATTGTGTGTGCTGTATGTGTGTATTGAATGAGTGTGGTTGTGTTGTGTGTGCTGTGTGTGTATTTTGTGTGTGTGTGTATGTGTTGTGTGTGTGTGTGTATTGTGTGCGCGTGTGTGGTTGTGTTGCATGTATGCTTATATTGTGTGTATGTCTACCCCTCAAAACCACCCCAACCACAAGCACACATGTTATACCTGCCCGGCAGGGCAAAAAATGCTGATCTTAACCTATAAAACCAACCTATAAAACTTTACAAAGTTAAAAAAATAAAAAATTTACAAAAAACAACAAAGAATTCATTGTTTTATATAAAGCACAGGGGGAAAAAAGCCCGGCAACGCCGGGCAAACTATGCTAGTATATATATATATATATAAGCCCACCTTAAAAATCTCAGTTTGATTATCAGGTTGGATACAGATGTTTTTGATTAAACTAGCAATTTTTGCCCGGCCTTGCCGGGCAGGTATAGTTTGTGTGTTGGTGGTTTGGGTGGTTTTGGGGGATACAGAGAGAGAGAGAGAGAGGGGGTGGGGCTGTGGGGGTGGGGAGCTTCACATCTGGCCCATTGCCTGTCAGAGAAGGGGGTGGATTTCTCCAGCAGGCAAGGGCGAAACAGAGCTCCAAATTTGGCCCTTGCCTGTCGGAGAAAGCAAGCCCCTTCTCTGCCTTTGCTTCCCGGGGAAGTGGCTCGCTTCCCTCGGTTGGCGGGGGCCGAAGGCAACATTGCCTTCGGCCCCCGTGAAAGGTGCTCACTTCCCTCTGGGAGGCGAAGGCAGAGAACGGAGCGCCATTCTCTGCCTTTGCTTCCTGGGGAAGTGGCTCACTTCCCTCAGTTGGTGGGGGCCGAAGGCAACATTGCCTTCGGCCCCCGGCCCCCATGAAAGGTGCTCACTTCCCTCCGGGAGGCGAAGGCAGAGAAAGGAGCGCCATTCTCTGCCTTTGATTCCTGGGGAAGTGGCTTGCCATCTTTGTATTACCCCCTCCATTGTTTTGTGTCAGCTCTCGAAACAGTGGAGGGGGTAATACAATGGTGGCAGCCAGCGATCCGCCAGGGAGAGCTCCTCCCCTGACGGATTGCTGGCTGCCGCCTTTGCATTTCCCCCGCAGCTGTTTCGAAGGTTGACACGAAACAGTTGTGGGGGAAATGCAAAGGTTCCAGCCAGCGATCCTTCAGGGGAGGAGCTGTCTCTGGAGGATTGCTGGCTGACGTCTATGAATTTTTCCCCTCTGTTGTTTTGCACGCTGGCTTGAAACAGCGGATGGGAAATAGCGAAGGTGGGAGCCGGCAGGTATGGCTGAGGGCGTGAGGGGCGGCAGGGCAGAGGCAGCGCCTACGGCAGCGCCAAGCCTGGCCGTGCCCTCAGGCAGACAGTTTACTCAGCCCGGGCTCTGTCTGCCTCAGTAAGGCAGGGCCCTGAGCTGAGGTGTTTTTGGCGCGCGTCGGCCGGTTTTTTTTATGTGCACACCAGCTGTACTGCCTCCTCCACGCTCGCGTCCTTCAGCCTGATTGGCTGAGGGGTGGCGCAGCGTGGAGGATGCTGGGAAGCGTAGGTTTTTTTTGTTTGAGTTTGTGGGGCGAACGCTCCATTCTTGGCCTCCGGACCTTTGTGGGAGTGATGTCCGGGAGGTAAGGTTAGTGTGCACGGTGTATGGTATGGATGGGTGTGGACACGCATGCCAGACACGCACGGCCACATCCCATTCTTATAGGTAAAGATAAAAACCTATTGATCTATTTTCTCCATCTTCCCTGGTAAATGTTTTTCATTAAAATTTTAGCATTGATTTGTAGTAAGTGGGGGATTTTTAATTGTAAGTACAGTACTGTATATTTGAGCACTTCTTACTTTCAGGTTTTGCAATCAAAATATTATTTATATTTTCTTTTCAGCCCTCAGACATTTTATAATAAGAAAAAAAACCCTCAATGTTATATATTAATACTATAATACTGTACAGCTAATTCTAGTGAGAAAAGTAGCAAAATGTACATTTTCAACATGACTTTTACTACAGTAGTCTTTGTTGGGTTTTGTGCTACTTATGCATAATAGTGAAATTAAAATTTATTTTTCTTCTTCTTGTGCTGTGACCACTTCTGAATATTGGCTATCATCATGGCGATCAGCCATGAAGATTGTTCTGAGAATATAATACAGTGACCTACATCACAGCATGACACCTGTACCACTGATGCAGTTCCACGGGTCACTTTCTGGTCTTGAGCCCTTTTGAAAAGCAACGTCCTCCTAAGCCCCAGGCCAGTATGGATGAAGCTGGTGCCCTTCATCAAGATTTATTATGATTTATTTTATTGATTATTTTTTCTGATTTATATTGCCACCCAATTCCGAAGACTCTTAGCAGCTCACAGAGAATAAAACCAATATCACATTTTAAAACCAATAAAAACCCCATTAAAACTGTTACCAAAAGTTACCCCAACTCTTGCAGATTAAAAGAGAGAGGGAGTGTGTTCTTACTAAATCAACCAGCAGGGAGAGGTCACCACATCGCTGGTGCCCCACACCTGCATTGCCAGCCAGGTTTTTAGCCCTTTCCTGAAGGGCAGCAACTCTGCCTGGAGATACAGCTTAATTGGCAGGAGGTTCCATAGGGCCGGAGCAGACACTAAGAAGGCCCTCTTTCTGGTGCCAGAGAGGTGCGCCCCTCTAGCAGATAGAACAATGACAGAACCTCTCCGGTCTGTTCTGGTGGGACGGACAGATGTTCTTAGGGTAATGCGGTCTCTTAAGTATCCTGGCCCACTACCAAGATAGATTCAAGTGTGATTTAATCCACTTAGGGACCATCACCCTTCCCTGTCGACTAAATCACGCAAGGCGGTTAGTCCTCAGGGTTGTCAGGTTAGTTAACCACTGGCTGACGCTCGGTGTTGAGTCACTGGCAGAATGGTCTACTTTATTACCATAGCAAGATAACTTGGCCGGACTTTAAATTCTATTATACTCAACAGATTGCTGCTTTTCTTCTCTCTTCTAGAGGTCACCTCTCCTTGGCTACATAAATGATATTTTTGAATGTGGAGTTAAACGTCATGTTACACTGCCACTAAAAATGACAACTTGATGTCTATCTGCTCTACCTCTACCTTCATAATGGCTGAAATCCATTAGTAAGTTCCAACTAGAGTAGGTCCATTAAATCAGTGGGTGTTTGGTGAAACTACACCTATATAAGTTTATTAATTAATTGGGCCTACTCCAGTTTTAATTTACAGTTGGATTTCAGTCAGTGTTTAGTAAGAGTTATCCTTTATTAGTATTACTGTGTTGTGCATTTGCCTGACCTGCCTACAGATCACTGGTTTATGAGGATCTAGGTGTGGGATTACATACAGTAGTATTGCTATGCCAAGGTGTAGGACATGGGATAAGGTTTCCTAAATATCGTAGAAAGAAAGAATTCACCATAAAACCACATCCACTGTAATTTCATAGTGCTAAATCTGCAAGCGAGGTAACTATACTGGTATGGTATATGTGATATTGTGGACCATGTAAGCTTTTATTGCGCATTGAGAGAATTTCTAAAATCTGCTTAATAAAAAAATAAATAAATCAATTTTGTATAGAAGTGGATTATTGAGTTAATAAAACTCCATTAGGCTCTAGTCTAATCTTAATCCCATTTCTATTGGAGTCTGTGGGCATTTTGTCCCAGTGTTTATCAGCGTTCTGTTAAAGCACATGTAAATGAGGGTGACAGTTCAGAGAAGCAGTTCACTTGTCATTGCTTTAGCTAAAAATACACTCTTAACTTGGGCAGGGATTCATTTTTTTTTCAAAAACACTGGCAGTCATACTTCTAGTAATCAATCCTTGTGACCGAAATAGATTACAGTACTTGCTTGGATATGAGTGAATCTGAATTTGTGACTTTTAGTTTGTGCCCCTTATACTCTATATGCTGGGGAAGCATGATTTAGAAGGGCAGTGTTTCATAATCATGTACCAGGTTTATTAGTATGGCACAGTTTTCATAGGATAAGACTAACTTTGTCAGATACACCAAGTGTTCTCTTCAGTTGGTAGGGTGGATTGTGAATCTTTCTTTATCTCATGCACACAGACAAATAGAGAAGGTTGGCTATAAACAGTGAGGGTGGGGAACAGCATGAAACACTGGCCAAAAGTGTTTATTAGATTGGACTAAAGTAGGATCATTGAATCATTGGGGGTTTAGTAAGTCAACTCCTCCATAAATTTCATTGATTCAGATGGGCTCACTCTAACCATAATTTACTTTAGCTTAGATAGTGACTATTAGATTATGCCCATTTCAATCAGTGGAATTTAGAAGGGAGTTGACTCACCAAATTCCATCGATTCAATGGACCTACTCTAGTGTGTGTTGTGTCACTATGTTAAGCAACAGGATTTTGTCTACTAACTTACATGATAATTAAATCCATTATAGTTGTTGATATAGTCAGAGGAGTAGATCCTGTTGTTTGTTCCAAACAGAGCATATGTCCAAATTTACATAATATTGACTTGCCGTAGTTAGATTGAATAATTGAGTGTACTTTATTGGGATACATTTATCCCTAAATGTTTGCATCTATGAGAGCTCTAGGTTACCAAGGATGGTTCATTTAACTTCTTTATTACCATTTGACATCTGATGAAGGCATTTTTAAAAAGTCACTTAATGTGTAATTTTTTCTAACCTCATGTTTTACGTTATGTGTGAAATGAATGTTAATATTTACTGTTTTGGTTTTATAAATTGTAAAAATATTTTAATTATTTTCCTGTATAGTTTTTTTTAAACTTTGTAGAGCTCCTAGTAGGAGGGATTGGATTAAAAGTGTTTTCAAATAAAAGCAAATAAATGAAAGAAATATAGAAAACAGAAGCAAGGATCTATTTGTGATATTTTATTTGGGAAATATTAATTCAACATGATTCTCTTTAAATTTTAAATAAATAGAATCAAAATTGCAATTAAATTATTATTCAGAAGTTTCATGCTGTGTCTTTTCTGTTACATTATCTTCTACAAGGTAAAGATTTTGTCACCGTTTTAATGAAAGCAGAAAAATATTACTATAAGCACTGCATGCCCTGCTGGAGTATAAAATGTTAATTTGAAGCATAACGTATGCCTTGTTTATAAGATTGATAATTCTGGGATAAATTGATCCCATGTTAGTCTGAATAAATGTATGATCAAAAGGTGAAGCCACGATAAACTAGAAGGAAGGAAACTGATTTTCAGGGATCTCTTCACTTCTGTTTCATACTGTAGATAAATTACTCAGTAGGCAGTACAATAAAATGGAAAAAGAGGGTTGCATTTCCAAAATTCACAAAAAATATAGAAACATTGGATTATTAGTACTGTATTATTTTTATTTCCACAAGCAACAACACAACATCTCCCCAGGGTCCAAGAGTACAGTCAGTTTCTGGGGAATGCATCACTATACAGAGACCAGCAGCAGACAGTGACCTGACGGTGACCTAAAAAAAGCATGCAAAGGTTGTCTTGGGACTTAATTCCATAAGTGACATTGATTTAGGGGTAGCAACTAAATTCGGTATCCAGCAAGCCCAGCTGAGCTTAAAGCATTTTGGAAAGTGAGCTTAGGAAAAGATACTTCAAAAGAATGTATTTATATTGGTCTTTAGAATTTAATAGCTGACTGGATAGCTGAGTGATTATTTAGGTATCTGTTTGCTGAGCCAGAGTTTAGGAGTTCGATTCCCCTCTGTGCCTCCTAGGGGACATTGGTGGCATACCTGTCAACCTTCCCGATTTGGCCAGGAAAACCCCGTAATTTGACGTCCATTGACGTCATAACCCGCCCCGCGCTGCCAAAACCCCGTAATTTGGCAGCGGGGGAAACGCTTTCCGCGCATGCGCGGAAGCGCTATGCTGCTTGCACAGCCCCTATGCAAGCGGTGTAGCGCTTCCACACATGCGCGGAATGGTTTTACCCCTTCCGCGCATGCGTGGAAGGGGTAAAACCCTTCCATGCATGCGTGAAAAGCGACTTGCACACAAGCGATGTGCGCAGGTCCCGTTTTTCCGGATCCGCGGGTTGACAGGTATAATTGGTGGACTTGCGCAAGCTACACAGTCCCAAAGCACCTCCAAAAGAAAGGAATGTACGCTCTGCCTAGAAAAGTCCAGAAAAGGTTGCCATGTCAGAATTGGCTTGATTTCTTCTTCTTTTGTGTCCAGATCAAACTTTGGACTACCAAAATGAAGTCATCCTCCTGGCTTTGCCGTTGGTCAAAATTAAGTCTTCATTGGTGCATGTTTCTGGCAGTAATTGGCAGACTGGTAAATGAGCTGGATTTTGTATCTTTCCACATTCACACAGCAGTTGTTATCTGCCAGTTTGTAATTATTTTTGAGTCCCAAGTTCTGATAGGGAGTCCAAAGTGGTGTTGACACAATTCACCTTAGTTTTCACTATTTCTTGCTTTCCCATTTACTCCAGATGTTATAATATTGTTGATATGTGAAGGATGCAGATCTCCTGTAATCACCCTGTTTGTTGCTTGTGGGGAGCATGTATATTCTCTTTTCAAATTTTAGAACATACAATCAACGCTACCATCACAAGTGATTGCCAAATATCCACGTTATGCAAATCTCCTAAGTGCATTTTTATAGTAGTGTGTTTTAATGCTGTACCGTAAGATAATTTTTAAAAATTACATTGGTGAAGTCCAGCAGCTGTTTGTGCTATTATACAGAATTCTACTATAATTAATTGTCTAGGAATTCCAACACAAAAACTGTTTATATGTTAGATTCTTTTTTTGTTAGGTTTGGTGTGTGTTGTAGGGAAAATGAACATGGCTGAAATAATGTCAAATACTTGAATGTGCATTTCTGAAAAATCTGACAATAGCTTCTAGGAGATGCAAGTATAAAGAGCAATTCTAGTATCATAGCTTGCCACAGACCTGGATGCTCCACAGTCCTACCCGAATAAGGTAAGAAACAAAACCAAAAAACCAAAAATGTGTGGCACCTTAAAGACTAGCCTCAGTGTGTGCTTTCATAGATCAAGCCTACTTCTTCAGACAACACTGGGACTACATGATGATCTTTTTATACATGGTCTCCAGATGAAGAGCCAGTGATTGGTAGAATCAGTGTCTCTTCATCTGGAGAACAGATATAAATTATTGCCATGCCCCATACTGTGCAAAAATCTTAGGCCACCATTAGCTGGTTTGGGGAAAATTCAAAGAGCGTTGCAGGGGGTATAGCTGAGCACCCAAGCCACCTAACAAACCAAAATTGTGGAGAACCTTCCAATGAATCTCCTCTCACTAAGTGCACTAAGGGGCGATATATAAGTGTAATTGCTATTGCTATATAAATATTATTCTGTACTGCCTTGGATGACTTAATGCTAGTATAGGAGTTGCAATCGTCTTTTGATCTTAAAAGTAAAGGTTTCCCTTGCTCGAAAGCCAGTCGTATCCAACTCTAGGGTTCAGTGCTCATCACTGTTTCAAAGCTGAAGAGCCAGCACTGTCTGCTTCTGCAGACGTTTCCGTGGTCATGTGGCAGGCATGACTAGCGCACAGAACGCTGTTACCTTCCCACCGAAGTGGTCCCTACTTATCTACTTGCAGTTTCTTGATTTCGAACTGCTAGGTTGGCAGGAGCTGGGACAAAGACGGGAGCTCATTCCGTCCTTGAGTAATCGGGAATCGAACTGCTGACCTTCCGCCTCCCAGTCAGCATCTTAGCCACTTGAGCCACTGCAGTTCATGTTTTTCCCCTAGTTTTGTAGCATGCAGTTTTAGAAAGTAATGCATGTTTTATTAGACAAGAATGTTACTTTGTGTTGTTTCAGGGAAGCTTTATTGACTAGTTGCTGTATAGTGAAATAAGCTGTTTAATTCAATGTTGATTGCACAGTACAGAATATTGTAAAAGTAGGAACAAACATAGGTTGCCTAGCCATCTCCCCTATTTGTTCATTTGGTCTGTAGTTGCCAGAAAAGTAAGAGAGATCAGTGAAATGTCTTTCTATAGACCTCATTCTACTTCTGTGATTGAATTAGAAGCAATCCAATGGTTAAGGATCAGACAGGAAGGATACGCCAATGGGGATGCTGTTGTTGCCCAGGAGATATCTGAATGTGTTCACAGTCCTCACATTCTTTGCCAAAGCTCCTTCAATGTCCCCCAGTTATAAATCCTAATTTGATAGTAGATTAGATGTTAATTGAAATAAATCAGTTTTAAGTATGTTTACCATTGTGCTGGATTATGACCACAGGGTTTCCAAGGGAGCAATTCAGCTATGGCTAGTTGTCTGAAGTTCCTGTTACTTGCATTGTTTTGTTGGCAGAGACTGTATTTGTATTAGACAAAAATACTTTTTGTGTCAAACTAAGATAAATTGCTGGATTTAGTTTAATATGGTTTTAGCCTCTAGCAGTGTTCTTTGTTTGTATTTGCCTTCCAGACAGTTCTTTTGTTTATTTTTCTATATGTCTTTGTTACCGAGCAGAATCTTTTGATTGTTCTTCCAGCTTCATGAATAAAGGATGGCGGTGTGTGGGCAAGAGAGACGAGGGTAATAGGAGTAATGAAATTGGTATATGTGGTGTAAACATCAGCTGATGCATCTTATACAGTGTATGTTCAGTAGCTTTGGACTGGGGCTGAAATGTGTAACTTGGATTGTTTGACTCCTCAAGGCGACCAACTTGTTTCTTTGCATAATGGCAGATGGGAAATGGGGAAAAGGCGAGGTTCAGAACTATTCAGTCTTAACACTTTTTTGATTGGAGACATTTCTATCTTTTAATATGTTATTTATGTTCATTAGGGGCTGCAGTGGCTTAATGGTTAAGATGCTGAACTTTGAAGTTTGAGATCCAAGTGCTGCATGATAGAGTGAGCTTCCATCTCTGTCTCAGCTCCTGCCAACCTAGCAGATTGAAAGCAAGAAATTGCAAGTAGATAAAAAGGTACCACTTTGGTGGGAAGGTAAACAGTGTCCTGTGCACTCCAGTGTCTAGTTATGCCTGCCACATGTCTATGGAAACATCTGCCGACACAGACAGCACTGGCTCTTTGGCTATAAACAGATGAGCAAGGGCGACCTTTACCTTTACCTATCTATATTTGGTCTTTTCACTTAACCATACAATCAGCATTGTACTGGAAAAAAATAGGTTTCTTAATAACATTTTGAAATAATTTGCACCATGAGCTTGAATCACTTTTAGGCATATGCCACTCCAGTGTGATGTCTGATATTATCCAGGGCTAGAGACTCCCAAAAACCCCAAATAAGAATCATAATGGACACTAGGAAGAGCTCAGGCCCTTCAGCAAACCAACTTGTTTTACTTGATTGCATGGCAAGATTTATTGCCCACCTACCTGAATTTTCATGTGTTTTCAACTTTTTCCTTGGCTGGAGGAGATTGAAAGTCTATCTAGATATGGTTCATTGCATATTTCTGTGTGTAGGCGAGAGAGGATTATAATCAGGTTGCTAGGCCTAAAAGCCTGGTGTACATTCCATTCAGGTAATTTTGTGACTAAGATTGCCTTACAAGGCTTTCATCATGCCCTAAGTGCAAAGTATGGAAGACTTGAAGTTACCACTGAAAAAAAGTATAAAAAATCTGCAGTTCCAGCTGGAAATGCTTGATTTGTAGGCAACATCCATAGAACAGAACCCAGTAATACAACTTAAACAAAATAACTGCATGGTGAAAATTGAAACCTATCAGTCAATAAGTAAGTACTATTAAACCTAACCAAACAATTGCATGGATGCCCCCAAAGAATTGCAAAAATGCTGTGAAGTATAGTAGTAGATCTCCACCATAGGTGTGTAATGCTGCAAGAAAGTCCCACAGAAAACTGCTGTTCTAAGATTGATGTTCAGTTCAAATACAGTAGAACCCTGCATAACGAAAAAGCTCTGTTTCACAGAGCTCTTTGCTATGTGTTTTTTTAATTATTTATTTGAATTTAATTTTCACGCTTATATACCACCTACTCAGGTGCAACCCAACTCAGGGCGGTTTACATGGTGGACAATAAATCTATACCTATAAAATGGTGCGTTAACCGTTGGAGTGTGACAAAGGATGTTGCACCAGGCCCCACTAGCCCCGTCTGAGCCTCCATGCACTCGCCCGAACGGGGTTCGCAGGTAACTGTCGGGTTGAAATTTTCGCCCGGGGGTCAGGAGCCCCCAGGATGCAAACAACAACAACAAAAAAAGGGAACTCCAATTCCCAACGTTCCTTGCGCCGCACCGCGCCAGAGCCAATCAGGCTGAGCGGCGCGGCAAAAGGAACTTTGGAAATGCGCCGCGGCCAATCAAAAAAAAGCCGCAGGAAAAAAACCGCTGCAGTAACCAAACACGTGCATGCAAAACTACAAGCCCCAGCGTCCTGTGCGCCATTAGTGCGCAGAACACTGAGGCAGCCGGCGTGTGAAAAATAAAATTAAAAAAAAACCCGCCACCGCTGCCCTTACTTTCCACGGGCCAGGGATCGAGCCTGGCCCATGAAAAAAAAGACCCCCCCACGCCCTTTCCTTTCCACGGGCCAGGCGCCTGGCCTGTGAAAAAAAAGACCACCCCCTTTTCTTTCAATGGGCATGGGATTGAGCCTGGCCCGTGAAAAAAAAGAATACTCCCCCGCCCTTTTCTTTCCACGGGCCAGGGATCAAGCCGGGCCCATGAAAAAAAACCCACCCACCCCAGCCCTTTTCTTTCCACAGGCCAGGGATCAAGCCTGGCCCACGGAAAAAAAAGACCCCCCCCCAAAAAAAAAGTACACACAAAAACATTCAAAAACACTCACAAAAACAGTCAAAAAGAAACACAAAAACATCCAAAAAGAAACCACAAAAACATCACAAAGACCCTCCCTAAACCCAACACAACCCCCCCCCCAAAAAAAAAAGAAAAGAAAAGAAAAAGAAAAACAAACAGAGAGCTTACCAGGAGACGTCTTCACTCCATGACGTCCGGAACTCAACTGAGAAAATGAAGAAAATACTTACCGGAAGCGACACCCAGAGGACAGAACAGAAAAATTGTAGAGAAGAAGAAAAGCTCACCACCCCCACCCAGAGGCCACAAGAGAAGAAACATTCAAAAATATTGAAACTAATAAGATTAATTCCCAAATTAATCAAATAAATTATCAAAACATTCAAAAATATTCACACTAATCTAAAAAAAAAAAACAAAAAAAAACAGAAATCACTTTTCACTCCAAAAAACAAAAAAAACCCCAAAAATTAAAAATGCGTAAAAATAAAGATTTAAAAAACCAAAATTAAATTTCAAATTAAAAAATTTAATTTACATTAAATAAATTAAATTAAAATAAAATTTGCATAAACATAAAACAAAAACCTTCCAAAACCAATTTAAAGAGCCCGGCACTGAGGAAGCTGGCGCGCAAAAAATAAAAATAAAACTCACACTGGGAGCATAAGTCCGGCGCAGGTGGACGCAGCGCCTCAAAGCCACAAAATCACAAAACCTTTAAACACCATTTAAAACAGCCCAGCACCATTGATTCAAGGAAAAAAAACCCTTTACTATCCAACACAATTTTACAAAGCCTGGCACCGCCGGGCAAAATATGCTAGTACATAATAATAATACAGTAAACATATCTCCAGAGGTACAGTTACAAAATCTCAAACCACAAAATATACTATTCAGCTACAGCAAAAAAAATTTAAAAAAGCACTACAATACAATTTCAAAGAGCAAAAATAGCAGAACATTAAGTCCCAGAGAAAAAGAGAGAACAACAATGAATACGGTCTCCCTGGGGGTGGGCGGGGTCCGATGATGCCGGGGGAGATGGAATGCGCCCGGCGCTGGGCGGGCTTCTCCGCCGGTGGGGCCGGAGGCAGCGTCACGAGTCTTGCCACCTCCATGGCCCTTAAGTCCTCCCTGGGGGTGGGCGGGGTCCATGGATGACGGGGGAGATGGAATGCCCCCGGCATCCAGCGCTGGGCAGGCTTCTCCGCCAGTGTGGATCAAATGGGCGATACCCCCATTTACGTTAAGCAGGGTATTTTCCGGTTGACGAAAACCCCATATAATGAACTTTTCCCCGTTATGTGGGTTACCGCGCAGAGCACACAAACGCTTCATTGTACCGATTTCTCGTTATACGAAGCATTTGTTATGCAGGGTTCCACTGTACATTATTTCCCTGTTCCGTCCTTTCAGTTATTCCGTTCCTGTGTGCAGTTCCCAGATGCTTTCACTGAACTTTGTTACAATGACCTTTTACAAAGCTGTTGAACCCTGGACTGCTAGGGAACATCTATCAACCTTTTCCTTCTGCTGTAGTCACAAAATTCTGATAGTCTGAGTCTGTTTTCTTCTGCATCATGAGTCTAGAATGTGGCATTTGGAATCTAGGCTTCACCATGGTAGATACTTTTATTTATTTGCATCCCACTACTGTTGTGGGACAGCAGTGGCTTAGTGGTTAAGACGCTGAACTTGATCACTGTAAGGTTGGCAGGTCAGCAGTTTGAGACCTGAGACATGACGGAGTGAGCTTCCCTCTCTATCCCAGCTTCTGCCAACCTAACAATTCAAAAGCAGGAAATCACAAGTAGATAAATAAGTACCACTTCGGTGGGAAAGTAAACAGCATTCTATGCACTCTGGTGTCTAGTTATGGCTGCCACATGCCCATGGAAATGTCTGCAGATGTAGACAGCTCTGGCTCTTTGGCCGTAAACAGAGATTAGCACTGAACCCTAGAGTCAGATATGACTGGCTCTCGAGCAAGGGTGACCTTACTGTCTGTAGTATACCTGTCAAGTTTTGGATTTGAAAATAAGGGAAATTTTAAATCTGTGGCCGTGGCCAAATATAGCCATGTGACTTGTTGGGCTCTAGTCATGCGTGCCACATGGCCATGAAAATGTCTGCAAACACAGACAGCACTGGCTCTTTGGCTGTAAATGGAGATGAGCACTGCACCCTAGAGTTGGATACGACTGGCAGATTTTACTTTCTTAGGATCAAAGATTGCTGCAGATGGTGATTGCAGCCATGAAATAAAAAGGCGACTGATGCTTGGGAAACAAGCTATGAGAAACCTGGGGAACATAGTTAAAAGTAGAGACATCACCTTGCAAACAAAAAATTGCATAGTCAAAGCAATGGTATTCCCGATGGTAATGTATGGGTGTGAGAGCTGGACCATTAGGAAAGCTGAATGCAGAAAAATAGATTCCTTGGAAATGTGGTGTTAGAAATAGGTTGATTTTAGAAGAAATAAACCATGACTGCTCATTAAAGGTCAAATAGTAAAGACGCTAAAGTACTTTGGACATCAAATGAGAAGAGAGGATTCACTTGAGAAAGCCTTGATGCTGGGAAAGGAGGAGGACAAAAGAAGGAGGTGGCCAAAAATAAGATGGCTAGATGGTATTGTAGATGCAATGGGCACAAAGCTGTGTGGGCCAAAGAACCCTTTTTCCCATCTTCTTGGGGGACTTTTGTTTTTCTTCTTCTTATTTACTCATTTTAATCAAAAAAAAAAAAATCCTGGGAAGCAAAGTGCAGAATAGTAAACCGGCCCCCTAGGGTTACCAACTGCTTGTAAGCAGCTTGGCTTTAATGAACTAGCCCTGCACATGGCTAGACACACACACCCCCATTAGGGTGGAGGAGCAAGGGATTAATTCCCCCAAATTAAGCAATCTATTTGTTCCTCACTGCAACCAATTGAAGCACCAACACCTGAGAATGTCGGATCCATCTTAAGGAAGGGAATTAGTAAAGTAAAAAGCAACCCCTATAGTTTCCAAGCCTCCCAGCAGCTGAGGAGTTAATCTCCCTCCAGATGGTTTGTTAGAAGGTGGGGTGCCTGTTGGGCAGGGCGGGGAAACATTCGGCAGCAGCTTTTCCTACTGTAAAAGGAACCCAGCCAGGCAACTGCAAGCAAAATAAACCTCATCTCTCTCTCTCTCATATAGTGATCAAGCAACACCCCCCCTCCCAAGTTAACTCTAGAACAGAAACAAAACCCTCCAGGAGGCAGGGCAGAAACAGTTCAATAAACCATGAGAGTGAGAGAGAAGTCTCTGCCCCAGACCAAGAGCTGATTTGCCCCTGTGTATATGAAATATCGCTCACCTAAAGTAGACTCCCATGTCCCGTCCCATGGTGGCTCCGACCACCAGCAGCAAAACCAAAGCCTCCATGACCATGTGGCAGGGAAATGAAAGAGAAGGTACCCCCACCACCTTCTCTCTCCCCTTCCACAAGCAAAAAGCCACAGCGCAGCGGCCTCTGGTGGCAGGAGAAACATAATGCAGCTTCGCCTGTGAGGGGTTGGGACTCCGGTCAGGATTTTTTTAAAAAAAATAAGGGATATTACGGGGAAATTAATAAAACCGGAGGGGGGTGGGAAGATGGGTAAAAATAAGAGGTTTTCCTGGGAAAAACGGGATATTGACAGGTATGGTCTGTAGGGTTGAATATTGAAATCCTTTGAAAAGTTTCATCTGAATTCGGGTTACATTTTCTGAAGGTTCTTTCTCTACAGATAGTAATTCCCGCCTGTTGGCTCACACCAAGATAGAAATCAGTAGCCTTTCTCTTTTATGTACAGGGTTGGGTGGGTGGGTGGAATTGTGATTTTTTTTGTGTTTTAATATGTTTTTAAAGATGATGTAAGCCGCCCTGAGTCTGGTTCGCCTGAGCGGGCGGCATAAAAATTTGAATATTAAATTAAATTAAATTCTGCCACTTATATATACTTTAGTATTACTCAGTTATACAGATGCATGATGAAATCTATTTATAGAGCCAGGGTTTGTTTTGATTCTTTAGTTTTTGTTTAGAAACCCAGCTACTTAAATGCTGACTGGTGTGCCAGTGGAAGGAATTGTGCCCAGGCCTTTTATTACTTTCAAGCCAATAATTCTTTGTAGCTGTTGAAAGCTTTTAGAGGGTTTTGATGGGATTGAAATGGTTCATAATAAAGATTTTGAAGAAGACAGGAAGAACTAACAAAAGGGTCACAAGACACTGAGGACGACCTGTCTTGTCCAAAAATGCAGTTCTGTATGACTTTAGATACCAACCATGCTCCTGAAGCTTAATTTCCTCAAACCTGAGCTTTGTGCATGGTTTAATATGGCATTCATTTCATATTCAATTTTAGTTGTTTATGTTCCTAGTATGTCTGTTCACTTACAATTTAATTAATTCTGTATTATAATTCATTTATCAATATTTGTAATAAAGTAATTATTACCAATTGGCTGATTCCCCAAGTTGTTCTTTTACACAGAGTTATCCTTGTGAGATAATAAAGCAATCTATTATGAAGTAGAATTTGTGTGAGTGTTCATCACTGGGACAATTTGTCCAGTACATGTCCTTTCTTAGGTACTGGACAGTTTGTCCCAGTGATGCGCATGCACACACACGATTTGTATACAGATCTGTATTCAAAGCTGCATATAAATCTTAGATCATATGTGGCTTTGAATACAGATCTGCAGAAGATGGGTATGTGTTATCAGGAGTCTAGCTGCTTAGTTACAAGTTCTCTAAATTTGACTGTCATAGTTCTCAATATTGAGTAAGCAGTTGGTAAGGTGAGCAGATGCAAAGGATGGCAAGATTCCTTTTCCTTTTAATAGTTGGATGAAGGAAGGAATTTGTGAAGATTGATTTTTTTTTGTCCTGCATAGTAAAATGTGAACAATGAAATGTCCACTTCTTTAACAACAGTTAGATCCTCATTTGACCCTTGAAGTGCACATTGCAGCAGTGAGCAAAGCCACTTTTTTTCAACTGTACCAAATTGCTTAGTTGCGTTCCTACTTGGACAGGCAGTCCCTCACAACATCAGTTATCTCAGTGGTAATCTCATATGTTGATTACTGTAATGCTCTCTATGTGGGGCTTCCCTTGTTCCTGATACGGAGGCTTCAACAGGTGCAAAATACAGCAGCCAGGCTGATTACTGGAGTGAGAAAATTTGACCATCTCTCTCCAGCCTTGGCAAGGGTGCATTGGCTACCCGTTCCTTTCTGTATCAGGTACAGGGTATCAGTTCTAACTTTTAAGGCCCTAAACAGGTTGGGACCTTACTACCTGACAGAACATCTTCCCCTCAGAACATCAGCTTGCATCACTCATTCCTCCCAGACGTCACAGCTCCAGGTGCCAGCCCTAAGATTAGCAAGAAAGAGCCTTCTCAGTGGCACCACCAATTTTGTGGAACTCTCTTCCAGTTGAGTTGTGCCATGTTCCATCTCTGCCTATACAGTACTTTAAAAACAACTAAAATGTTCCTTTTAGAAGAGTCTCTTAAGAATATATTGCCAAGGGTCGAGTGTTAGGTATTTTATTTTTATCCCCCCCTCCCCCCAATAGGTTTTTTGGTTCTTGCATATATTTTTATGTGGGTGATATTTTGCTTTCTTGATATTTTTTAGTTCATTCCATTTGTTTGCATTTTTTATTATTGTAAAGGTAAAGATGATGACGACGACGACGATGATGTTGTAAGCCACCCAGAGTGAGAAAATATCCCAGATGGGTGAGGTGCAAATGTAATAAATGAATAATAAATAATAGCAATTTCAAAATACCCTCCCATCATTTTTTTGGTGTCTTATGGGAGTGGACTGCAGTGGCTCAAGTGGCTAAGATGGTGACTGAGAGGCAGAAGGTCAGCAGTTCGATTCCTGAGTACTGCAGGACGGAATGAGCTCCCGCCTTTGTCCCAGCTCCTGCCAACCTAGCAGTTCTAAAGCATTTAAAGGAGTCCTTCATTTTCTGTCAAGTCAGGTTCAAACCTCCTTTGTAGTGAATTATTGTTTCCTCAAAATCAAGTGTGTAGCAGTAGTGAACTACAGTTGAAGAACTGTATGTAGGGAAGCAAAATGCCATCACAAACCAGTACTTAGTTTTAGGCTATAAATTACACATCAGTCAAGGCATAATGCGGGGGTTCTCAACCTGCATTTCATGTTACCCCCCCCCCCCCCCCCGCGCCTCTAGCACACCTGGGAGTGTCATGCGTGGTTCCTATTTAATGTACAGGCTGCCCCCATCATGCAGGCAGGGCAAAATGGCTGTCTGGCCCCCAAAGGTGTCTGATGGAGCGTGACCCCGGCCCTCAGCTTTAAAAGGTTGAGAACCCTTGGCATAATGGAACACATGATGGATTGTTACTAAATAAATCTGTAGAGGGAAACAAAATATAGATATTAGAGGGGCAATAGAAGAAGTAATAAAATGACCAGTTGAGGCAGAATGACAGCATATCCTTACTACTAAGAAAATGTCCCATCAGTATAGTAGGCAGTGTTTATGTGAGTGGACAAAGAAATGTTTGCAAGTATGACAAAAATAATGAATGTGAATTGATCTGAAAATAACATGTACATACTGTGTCTTATTCTTTTGAGGCTTTCCCATAATTAATATGCAATGAAAGAATTATTCAGGAGAAAGGTAAAACTATATTATTTCCAACTTTATTAGTATGTTGGGAAATAGTTATCCCCCCACAGTGTTTGCTGATAAGATGGGAATAATATTCAGATAAGCAAGAGGTTAATTTTTTTATGATTACTCTTCAATGTAACTTATTAAAAGATGTGATAGAAGAAAGTCTGTGAGGAGGAAGTATGACATTATCAAGGAAAAGAAGAATTTGTAGGCTTCAGGTTACACAGGATAAATCTGGTGCTTGTTGCTGAGCATGTGAGACACCTAAAGGTAATGAATCATTGAGATGTAGGTAGAAAGAGCTGGTATTAATCATCATAGTGATATTTGTATCTTGCTTTTCCTTTAAGTATCTCAGATTGAAATACACGGGACTACTCATTATTGCACTTTGTAAAATTCCTGTCTTTGAAGGTCAGACTGAGGAATTATGAATTCATTGCCCAGTGACCTTCTGGCGTGAGTGTGAATTCCTACCCCATGTCTTATTTTTATGATTATATTCCATGACTGTCACCTGCCTTTTTTAATCCTTTGAAAATGTGTGGAACAAAAAAAAAGGGTAAGAGAGTGCTTCATTGCAGTCTCAATAGAGAAGAACCTTCTGGTTTAAATGTGTTGTATTCATTGCTGCTGGGCAGACTCTGGGCGGACTACAGAGGATGGCAGATGACTAAGGGAGCCAGGCATGCTGTGGTCCATGGGGTGACAAAGGGTCGGACTCGACTGTGTGACTGAACAACAATTACATGCTGCTAAGATGCATGGATATGAACAAAATATTGCAGGCCAAAAAAGAGGATCTTTATTCTTTACATAATTCTTATTCTGTGTGGTGAAGCAGAAGAAAAATGAAAAACCTATCATGCAAAAACAAGAAAACATCTGTATGCTTATGCTCAACTCTATTACCCATTTAAAGTAACGGCATTGTTTTCTTACAAGAGGAGATCACATTTTTTCTGTGTTTCTCAAAACTTTTCAATTGATCTACATTGTAAACTTACTCTGTTTTCTTGCTCTCCCCAATCTGGTATGAACAAATTGCTCCTTAGTTGAAAAAGTAGAGTTGCCAGCTGACCCTATTCCCTGAAGTTATTTAGTTGGCTTACCAAGACAATAGACAGGCAGTACACCCTTTAAAACCCTTCTTTGTTGGTGAGTCTTCCTATCTGGGGACATTGTTTTATTTGAGCAATAATATAGAATGCCTTGTCTCATAGTTGCCCTGCCTATATACCAACCACATATCACTTTATCTCATCTGTCCTGAGCTACTTACAGTATGGCCCACATAGCCATTGTTTTGCCTGGGCCAACATAGGGCTGTTGGGCAGGACGTCACAAATCAGGTCCCTAGACAATAACAGAGCAGGAAAATATTGTTTGTAGAGTTTTAGGTTTAGAGTTTAAGATCACTGCAGATGGAGATTGCAGCCATGAAATAAAGAGGCGGCTGATTCTAGGGAGACAAGCCATGAGAAACCTGGGGAACATAGTGAAAAGCAGAGACATCACCTTGAAAACAAAAATTAGAATAGTCAAAGCAATGGTATTCCCAGTGGTAATGTACGGATGTGAGAGCTGGACAATTAGGAAAGCTGAACGCAGAAGAATAGATGCCTTTGAAATGTGGTGTTGGAGGAGAGTTTTGAGGGTACCTTGGACAGCGAGGAGAACAAATAGGTCAATCTTAGAAGAAATCAACACTGACTGCTCATTGGAAGGTCAAATAGTAAAGATGAGGCTAAAGTACTTTGGGCATCAAATGAGAAGGGAGGATTCACTTGAGAAGGCCGTGATGTTGGGAAAGGTGGAGGGCAAAAGAAGAAGGGGGAGGCCAAGGATGAGATGGATAGATGGTATTGTAGACACAATGGGCACAAAACTGGGAGGACTGAGGGGGATGGTGGAGGACAGAGGCGCCTGGAGAACGATGGTCCATAGGGTCGCAAAGGGTCGGAATCGACTGTGCGACTGAACAACAACAAGAGTTTTATGACTAAAGTATCCTGCTCTGTTAAGAAATCTGTATCTTTTTCAGTAATCCATCCACTGGAATGAGAACAGGAAGATGATATCACTTCTGATCCTGACTTAAACCACATCAAAGGAAACATCATTAAAGGAAAGTTGGGAAGGCGAGGTAGCTGTCACACTACCAAATCTAATAGTGACTCATTGGGGTCTTTTTTTAGGGGGCTTTCAGTGCATCTCTGTCTTGGCTGATTTGGGAAGACTATACGTTTCCCAAGATTTCCTTAAGAACCCTAAGAATCCCTTCAGCTCCTCTATATCCCTCAGAAAAGGTTTACTAAGAGTATCTCTCAACCCACCCACCCTGATTAACACTTCCAAATCTCACGTCAAGTTTTTTTGTTTAACCATCTGGTATACTCTTGCTCTTCAGTTTGGATTAGGCCAGGTAACTGTAATCAACTAGACTTTTTCTTGAGAGTCCTTCCCATTGGCAACCTGTTTTAGATACTGCCATTACAAATGCAGACCATCTCTTTTACTTATCACCAAGAAAGCTTAATCTCTTTAATTCTTGGAAACCCACCTATCCATAAGTTATACATTGTTTTTATGTAAGATGGGAAGGAATGTGTAATAATATTTCATTCTGTCGCTTGGTTTATTCAGCCATAGTGATATCCATGTTAAGTAATTATAAGTATTTCCAGGAAATGAAAGACAAATAAATTGTCATACAATCATTGCTCTTGTTGATATCCTTTGCTTTGTCCCTTCTTTGTTCTGACACTAATTAACTCCCACAGCTTTATCTCCCCTTCCTATGTTATTAATCCTTTCCCCCCTACTCTTTCAATGTAGGTAAAGGTAAAGGTTTCCCTTGCTCGCAAGCCAGTCGTATCCGACTCTAGGGTGCAGTGCTCACCTCTGTTTCTAAGCTGAAGAGCCAGCGCTGTCTGCTTCTGCAGACGTTTCCGTGGTCATGTGGCAGGCATGACTAGACACTGGAGCGCACGGAACGCTGTTACCTTCCCACCAAAGTGGTCCCTATTTATCTACTTGCAATTTCTTGCTTTCGAACTGCTAGGTTGGCAGAAGTTGGGATGAAGACGGGAGCTCATTTCCATCCTGCAGTACTCGGGAATCGAACTGCTGACCTTGCGCTTCCCAGTCAGCGTCTTAGGCACTTGAGCCACTAATAAAAAGAATGGAGCTTGCTGTTGCCATTAATATCCTGTTTTGATGTCTAAATTCACTACTCTTTTACCTATGCAATCTTTTGTGTATGAGCCATACACATCTAGTGATTAAAGTACACAGCAAACTTTTCTGTGACGGTGGCACCATCTTTGTTGGCTACTGCAATCCTTGAAATATCCTCTACATGAGTAAGGTTGTGATTTCAATATTTTTGAACCACAGTCAGGCATACCCCAGGCAATGGTCACTATGTACCTGCTAATCTTTCTCACACTAGGTCAGGTAAAAGGAATTACAGAATGAACTCAAAAAAGGTGGTTTCATTTTGGCAGGTTCATATCTGGCCTAGACATGGAAGAAGAACTGGTTTGCTCAAAGGGGTGGATATTCCTTGCATCCCAAATCACTAACTTAATTGTAGGCTTTAGTCTAACATTAAAAAACAAACCAGAAACAGGAAACCCATCCATGTGGGTTTACACAGACTTGGGCTTCTGGGAATTGAAGTCCAAGAACAGCTGGAGTGCCAAGGTTTGCTATCACTGGCTTAGACTATTGGCCACTACTACTGGTAAACATTCCTGATGTGGTCTGCCTCCTCTTTCCAGACAACTGCTGAACTTCAATGCAAACCATTGCACATGTCCTCCCTTGCACTGGAGGACTGCTGCATGCTTTAATAGCAGAGAAGACACATGACTAAAATAACCTTTCTGGGAGAACACTTGCTGGCTCTCTTAGCATTTGCCAAATAAGTCCTACACATCCTGGTGGTAGTTGACAGATCCTTAAATTGAGGTTAGGCTCTAATTTGAGAAGAGCACATATCTTTAAATAAAAACAAGATACTTGTGGCTTCTGTAATCTTAGTTAGTCTTCTTTCTTCACCAGGAATATTCTTAACCTAGCTCACACTTTTCCAGTTATGGTTTGCACCAGTTGTTATTTTAGACATTTTGCCTATTATAGTATATGATTTATTAGAAAACCATGCTCAGTCCAGTTTTTGC
Source organism: Bradypodion pumilum (assembly GCA_035047305.1). NCBI lineage: Eukaryota > Metazoa > Chordata > Lepidosauria > Squamata > Chamaeleonidae > Bradypodion > Bradypodion pumilum. The sequence goes on along the minus strand of JAWDJD010000001.1, from coordinate 170,720,064 downwards.
CCCAGCTGAATAGATGCACTATTTTTTTTCCTAGTTCCATGTCTAGGCCAGGCATGGAACTGTAAAAATGAAGGCACCTTTTAATGAGCTTATTCTGCAGTTCCTTTCACCTGACCCGGTGTGAGAAAGATTAGCCAGCAACAAGGTTCCCATTGCCCAGGGTACACCCGATTGTGGTTTAAAAATACCACAATCTTCAAAGAGGTTCTTTCTGTGTAATGCACTGAAATTAATAGGATTTGTTAGTAAATACTACTATTGTCAGAGTCCAGGGCATGGGCACTGGCAGGTAACCCAAATGCCAGGACAGCTATGTAACAGGCCAAACAGTCACCATATCTCAGTCCAGAGTCCAAGTGACGCCAGAGGTGCGGGATTAGTTCAGATGACAAAAGCATAGTCCAAGTAAGCCAGAGGTCAGGTGACTGAGAGAACAGACACATCACTGAATACCCCTGAGGCTGAAGTAAGGTGAGAATGGAGTTCAAGGAACAAGGGTCCAGGCAAGGCACAACAACAGTCCATAAGAACCAAGAATACAGCAGGGAGACTTTAGGAGCAGAAACCATGAACAAGGCAAGAGATCCAGAAGCTAAGCAATTGCAAGTCTGATGACCTTCATTGCTAAAGGCAACTTCTAGAAGGAAGAACCAGTTCTTATACAACAAGGGTTCCCAACCTAAGGCCTGGGGGCTGGATCCAACCCACAGCACCATTTCATATGGCCTCCACCCAATGGCATTTGAGAAACAAAATGACCACACCTTTGAAGCTGTCAGAACAAAATGGCCACCCCCATCATGCAGACAGGGCAAAATAGCCATCCGGTCCTCAAACCTGACAGAAGTAACATAACCCAGCTTGAAAAGGTTTGGAACCCCTATTATATAGCTAAGCCACCCAGGTTCTCCAGGTAGAGGTTATGAAGGTCCAGAGCCTTCTCCAGGGCTCTCAGATGGAGCGTAGCAGCTGCTTCCTAGCCTGAGGACTCCAGTCCTGCAGGACTTAGAGCAGCTGCTTCCAAGCTACAGGCTCCAGTCCTGCTGGACTTAGAGGAGCAGCTGCAAATCCTGACAAATATAAGTAATCAATTTGGACTTACTGGTGGGGATTGTGCTTAATGAATCAAACTTGTACAGGCCTGAATGCTCTGCGTACTAAAGGCATGTTTTTTGAATGTCACATGTTAAGTCTTTGTTTCACATTATTACCACAAAAACACCTTCAAACCACTGGGATTGGTTGATTTTCTAGAAACAATAGTATAGGTAGGATGCTGTGAAGGACTGCATTTCAGAATAAGCAAAGAGACTGAAGCCAGTTACGGTAACGTTGAGTCCTCCTTTTAGATAAAGAGAGAACAGCTAGCTCTTCTCTTGCAAGAGGCACAGTGCAAAAACAAACTCACAACCTCTGACTTCTCAGTCAGATACCTAAGCCACTGAGATGTCCAGCCAGCAGAAACCTTTTAATTACTGTACCCTACTACAGTGGCTCAAGTGGCTAAGACACTGACTGGGAAGCGGAAGGTCAGCAGTTCGATTCCCGAGTACTGCAGGACGGATTGAGCTCCCGTCTTCGTCCCAGCTCCTGCCAACCTAGCAGTTCTAAAGCAAGAAATTGCAAGTAGATAAATAGGGACCACTTTGGTGGGAAGGTAACAGCGTTCCGTGCGCTCCGGTGTCTAGTCATGCCTGCCACATGGCCATGGAAACGTCTTCAGAAGCAGACAGTGCTGGCTCTTCGGCTTAGAAACAGAGATGAGCACTACACCCTAGAGTCGGATATGACTGGCTTTCGAGCAAGGGAAACCTTTATCTTTACCTTTACTATTAACAGTACAAAAACTTTAAAAGCTGTTTTATATGGGCATTTAGCTGCCAGTGTAAATGTCCAATATTATTATGTTGACCACCACCCATTAGGCTCTTGGGTAAAATGCCTTCAAAGTTGATGGTGGGGTGGTTGCAAACAAAAGAAATATTATAACCATAGCTGGCAACCTAGGCATTTGCTACTGTATTTTATTAATTAACATGCAGTTGACAGTGTGCTCAGTGCTGGCCAGAAAACATGGCTTTTGAAAAGCACACAGTCTGAAGTTATTTGTAAAGCTGAAAGTAGTCACTTAATGCAATACTTCTGTTGTGAAATACAATGATACAGCCATTATTTGGGTTGCTTTAGCACACTGGCAATTGCTAATATTTGCTTTTACATGGAGAGTACTTGTTCTTTTCTTTCCACCAGGAGGCACAGCTACTTTCCCCCTTCATGTTGTTGTTGTTCAGTCGCACAGTCGATTCCAACCCTTTGCGACCCCATGGACCATTTTCCTCCAGGCGCCTCTGTCCTCCACCATCCTCCTCAGCCCACCAAGCTCTGTGCCCATTGTGTCCTCAATACCATCTATCCATCTCATCTTTGGACGCCCCCTTCTTCTCTTGCCCTCCACCTTTCCCAGCATCAAGGCCTTCTCAAGTGAGTCCTCCCTTCTCATTTGATGTCCAAAGTACTTTAGCTTCATCTTCACTATTTATCCCTCCAATGAACAGTCAGGATTGATTTCTTCCAGTATTGACCTATTTGTTCTCTTTGCTGTCCAAGGGACTCTCAGGACTCTCCTCCAACACCACATCTCAAAGGCATCTATTCTTCTGCGCTCAGCCTTCCTAATGGTCCAGCTCTCACACCCATACATTACCACCGAGAATACCATGGCTTTGACTATGCAAATTTTTGTTTTCAAGGTGATGTCTCTGCTTTTCACTAAATTCCCCAGGTTTCTCATAGCTTGTCTCCCCATAATCAGTCATCTTTTTATTTCATGGCTACTGTCGCTATCTGCAGTGATCTTAGATCCCAGGAAAGTAAAATCTGTCACTGCTTCTACTTCTTCCCCATCTATTTTCCAGGGACTGATGGGACCTGTTGCCATTATCTTTGTTTTCTTGATATTAAGTCTCAAGCCAGCTTTTGCACTCTCCTCCTTCAATCCAATCAAGAGGTTCTTTAGGTCTTCCTCACTTTCTGCCATTAGGGTGGTATCATCTGCATATCTCAAATTGTTGATGTTTCTCCCAGCAATTTTGATCCCATATTGTGATTCTTCCATCCCTGCATTGCGCATTATGTGCTCTGTGTATAGATTGAATAAGCAGGGTGATAAAATGCAGCCTTGTCTTACTCCTTTTCCTATTCCAAACCACTCTGTCATTCCATGTTCTGTCCTAACTGTTGCTTCTTGGTTCATGTACAGATTTCTCATGAGGCATATGAGGTGCTCTGGTATTTCCATCTCTTTAATTACTTGCCACATTTTGTTGTGGTCCACACAGTCAAAACCCTTGGTGTAGTCAATAAAACAAAAGTAGACTTGTTTCTGGTATTCTTTTGTTTTCTCCATGATCCAACGTATGTTGGCAATGTGGTCTCTAGTCCCCCTGCCTCTTCTGAAACCAGCCTGCACCTCTGGTAATTCTCTCTCCACATGTTGCTGCAGCCTACCCTGTATTATCTTGAGCATCACCTTGCTGGCATGTGGGATGAGCGCAATTGTTCGGTAATTTGAGCATTCTTTGGCATTGCCTTTTTTTGGGATTGGACCGTACACTGATCTTTTCCAATCCTGTGGCCACTGTTTTGTTTTCCAAATTTGCTGGCATATTGAATGCAGTAGTTTGATTCCATCATCTTTTAGGGCTTTGAAAAATTCAACTGGGATACCATCATCTCCACTAGCTTTGTTGTTTGCAGTGCTTTTTAGGGCCTTTCTGACTTCACTCTCCAGAATGTCTGGTTCAAGTTCAAATTTCTCATTATTGTTATTATCAGGAGTGTTGAGGTCCTTTTTGTAGAGTTCCTCTGTGTACTCTTGCCATCTTTTTTTGATCTCTTCTGCTTCAGCTAACTCCTTTCCATCTTTGTCCCTTTTCATGGTCATTTTTGCTTTAAATGTTCCCTTGATTTCCCCAATTTTTTTGAAAAGATCTCTAGTCCTGCCTCTTTTGTTGTTTTCCTCCATTTCTTTGCACTGTTCGTTCAGGTATTTTTCCTTATCTCTCCTTGCTTTTCTTTGAAATTCTGTATTCAGGTGATTGTATTTTTTCTTTCTCCTTGGACTTTTGGATTCCTTCTTTCCTCTGCTATTTTAAGGGCCTCATCAGACAACCACTTTGCTTTCTTACGCTTCTTTTCTTTTGGTATGGTTTCTCTTGCTGCCTCCTGCATGATGTCCCGCGTCTCTGTCCATAATTCTTCTGGTACTCTGTCTATCAGGTACAGGACATTAAATCTGTTCATGACCTCCACCGTGTATTCTTTAGGGATGTTGTGTAGGTCATATCTGTCTGGTCTAATTGTTTTCCCCATTTTCTTTAGTCTAAGCCTGAATTTTGCGATCAGTAGGTTGTGATCTGAACCACAATCTGCTCCAGGTCTTGTTTTTGCTGACTGAATGGAGGTTCTCCATCTTTCACTGCAGAGTATGTAATCAATCTGATTTCGATGCTGGCCATCTGTTGATGTCCATGTGTAAAGCCGCCTCTTGTGTTGCTGGAAGAGGGTGTTTGTTATGACTAGTGCATTCTCTTGGCAGAACTCTATCAATCTTTGCCCTGCTTCATTCTGTGTTCCAAGACCAAACTTGCCTGTTATTCCATTTACTTTTTGATTTCCTACTTTGGCATTCCAGTCTCCTAAGATAATGTGGATATCATTTCTTGGTGTCTGTTCTATGAGGTGTTGTAGGTCCTCATAGAACTGGTCAACTGTGGCTTCATCTGCACTAGTGGTTGGCGCATAGACTTGGATTACAGTGATATTGAAAGGTTTGCCTTTAATTCTGACTGACATCATTCTATCATTTTTGATGTTGTATCCCATTACTGCTTTCCTCACTCTTTTGTTGACAATTATGGCTACTCCATTTTTTCTGAGGTTTTCTTGCCCACAGTAGTAGATATGATGGTTTCCAGAGCTGAATTCACCCATCCCTGTCCATTTTAAATCACTGATGCCCAGTATGTCAATGCTTATTCTTTCCATCTCGTTTTTAACCACTTCCAGTTTTCCTTGATTCATAGACCTCACATTCCATGTCCCTATGCAGTATTGTTCCCTGCAACACTGTATTTCTCCTCCCCCTTTCGTATCCCTCCCCCTTTTCAGATCTGCTGTGCTGAGCATCCCCTTGTTTTGCCTTTTGTTTTGGTCCATAGGGTTCTCTTGTCAAACTTTGTGGCATGCCTTGCCGGTCTCTACGCCAGTCTCTTCCCATCACACATGTTATCACAGTTTAAACAGTTTTAAAACAAAGTATTATCATGCACAATATCACAGTTTATCACATAGTATCAAAGTAAAAGTTGGACTAATTAATGAAAGGGAAAGAGAGGAAAAAAAAGTCCACTATATCAAGTCTCTATGAAAGTCAGTTTCTTGTACAGTCACTATGTCAGTTGCTATAAGCCATCTCAGTTGCTATAAGCCATCTATGCATACATTTGTGTGTGCATAGGCATACACATAAGTTGCATAGTAAATTGAAGTTAAATTCAGGAAAATTAGGAATACAATCCAGTTATGGCATAGAATGATGATGGGGCAGTTCCTGAAACACAAGCAAGAAGGGAATACAAAACTGTTGGAACCTCTGTGCTGTATGGATTAGTACAACATTGATTATCATGTGTTTTGTATTTTCATGCATCTTTGTTTTGGGAAAGACATATTGTAAAAAATAAATTGGGTTTATAATTGCAAGAAGTTTGTTTTCCTTTGGGGTATATTTTAGATGAGCAAATCAGTTATACTGTACTTATCTTGTTACATTTCGTTTTTAAAAAGTCTGCTTAATTCAAGAGACTTTCACTGTAAGAATCAGTAGATTCAGGTTGCAATTTCAGATAACTGTTTGAGGAAGCAAGTCAACCGAATCTAGTAGGTGCTACAAAAGGAAGAAGATTATAGGCCTGGGAGAAGTCAGTTCAGCAACAGATTCAATAGTAAAAGTAACATTTCTGTTTACAGCTTGCTTTTTCCACTGGTAGTCCTGATGCTGAAATTAGTTGTTGTTTTTTAAATCAGTGGACTTATATCCCACTTTTAGCCTACACTTGCTTCCAAAGTTGCTTATAGTTAAATGTATCAAAATTGGTATAGTTTGTACAATGTGCAGTGCATGAGGGGGTTATGTGAAGGTGTCTACAAATGTTTTAATTTTATTTTTATTTGTTTATTGAGTTATTTATATCCTGCTCTTCTGGCGTAGGCGCCACCCAGAGGGGCTAACAGCATAAAAGGAGAAAGCTCTTTAAAACAAAAGAAAGCAATCTCACATTACGTAGTGTATAATACAGTAGATAAAAGGAATACAATGAAATGCATACACAATCTTAAAACATCTAAAACCCTCCAATACCCTCCCTAACCCCCTAAGAGAAACACTGTTAAAAGTTGAAAAGATAAAAACCATACAAAAGAGCATAAAAACAGACAAGTACGAAATTCTGACGCTCACAGCAGTAACCTGAGGCAGCTAGACCAGCCAGCGGGCCTGAGCCGTTCCACATGTCGGATCCCACACCCGCTGGCATAGCCAGGTCTTGAGTGCCTTTCTAAAGGGGAGCAGCTCTGTCTGGAGGCACAGTTCCGGTGGTAAGAGGTTCCACAGGGCCGCGGCAGACACAGAGAAGGCTCTTCTCCTGGTCCCAGTCAGGTGTGTCTCTCTTGTCAAAGGGACCACCACAGAGCCTTTCTGGTCCACCCTCGTAGGATGGGTAGAATGCCTCGGGGTGACGCGGTCCTGTAAGTACCCTGGTCCACTGCCATGAAGGGCTTTAAAGGTCAAAACCAGCACCTTGAATTGCACCCGGAGGCACACTGGCAACCAGTGCAGCTCCTGGAGCAGCGGTGAGGCACGAGCATAATGCCCCTGCCCCATCACCACCTGGGTGGCTGCATTCTGGACCAGTTGGAGCCTCTGAATTGTCGTCAAGGGCAGCCCCATGTAGAGCGCATGTTCCAGACTTGTGGTGATAGATATCATGCTACAACTTTTTTATTTTTATGGAGAGAACACAGAAAAAGTTGTGATGAACACATAAGTCTAGTTAAGTTGGCACAGAACCAACCTGCCTGATGTTTTTCTATAAGGAGTACAACAGACTGTAAGAGTCAGTGGAGTACAGTAGCTCAGATCCAGTGAACGTCAATGCAGATGTGAAATGTGGGGAATTAGGGAAGAGACATCTAAAGACTTTTCATGTGAGTGTCTATGTTCCAGGTCTGTAGTATTTAGAGCAGTAGTCTAACCTTTTGGGACATTGGGGCCACATTAGAGTACCCAATGCCTAAAGAGGGCCATACCTTAAATCAAAGTCTAAAAAAAATATTAACCAAGCAATTTAGAGCACAAATAAACATTCAGACGTCAATGAAGTAATGTTAACGTGAATGCAGTCAATTTTGGAACAGTATTTTAATGTGGAATTCTTTTATCTAGCTACACGTGTCAGTGTGATTTTTGTGGCTGTTTTCTGTTAGCCAAGGCTAAAGGTTTGTAATAAACACCCTTAAAATGTCAGGTTAATGTTAATCTGAAAGTTCTGACCTACACTTGGATTTCACAGTTTTCATCTATAATAAAATAAGTTTTCATCTTAGAAAATGTTTGTTCAAAGCTATATGTCAGTGATGGCGAATGTATGGCACGCGTGCCAAATGTGGCACTCAGAGACATCTCTGTGGGCACCCTGCAGTTACCCCAGCATAGAGTTTGCCCTGCTCCTCTGTCCAGCAGCCCAATGGGAGTACATCCTCCCCCAGCACAGAGTTCAACCCATCCCTCTGCCTACTAACCCAATGGGAGCGCTTCCTTCCTCTCCTGTTGCTGTGCTGGCACTTCGCAATGAATAAGTGGGTTTGGGGTTGCAGTTTGGGCACCTGGTCTCTAAAAGGTTTGCCATCACTGATATATTTGGTGCCAAAGATTGTGATCATGGTTGATGAAATAGAACAGGTAAACCAGAATAGAAATCTGACAGACTATTTTCTTTGTAAATGTCTCGGAGATGATCACTGGGTTGCACATTAATTAGTTCTATCTGAAAAACATTACTTGTATGTTCTGGTGCTACTTCAGATGGGTTCTGAAATATTCTTCTTTCCTTTCCATGCCATCAGTGAACCTGATCTGGAATCCCACCTGCCTTGATGAGTGAAGCCTCTAGAAATATTCTGTATGCAAAATACTTTGTACCCCTTTTTGCAAAAATACCAGGCCTTTTACTTCACTTTTCTCCCTATTTTGCAAAAGCAGACCAACCACCTCCTATACCAATACATCAACCCTTTAACTTCCTTACACAACATGGTAATGCATGGAAAGGGGGAGTGAAAAAACTGAGCAATATCAGTACCGGAGCTCTGCTGGCTAGCAAAACACCCGGAATGGCTAAAAGACTAGTAAGGGGAAGAAGGGGCAGACAGAATGAACCTTGGAGGCCAAAAGAACAGATGTGGCTCTTGGATTTTTTTTAAAAAATAAAGGAACAGGAAAAACAGCAGGGGATGGTGTCGCTTGAGGCAGAATGAACAGTGTGAGTCTGAGAGGAAATGCCTTAAGGGTAATAGGAGTAAACAAGAAGGTTGGGAGGGGACACACAGAAAGAGCTTGGAGGTCACAGGTTGGGAACTCCTGGTCTAGACTTCTAATTAGAGGAAGGATATTTTTCTATGTCTAGAAGTAAAGTAGTAATCAAAGAGCTGGTTTCAAACGTCAGATCAGTTACTCTTGGTAAAACATCGGTAATACTGTACAGTACATCAGGACCTTTATTCCAAACTCATTATGTCTTTAGCACTTTATACGAAGAGGTACTCCCTCCAGTGGTGAAAAACATTTCATATTCCATTGAAGTTTCTGTTTTGTTTTTCACCTGCATGTCTTACACTTGGGCTGAATTTTAAAAATTCAAATGACTGCTGAGGCATAAAGTGGGATTTATATATGCCCCTTAAAATCTTATGTGATGAACTAGACTGGTATTTTAATTTGTCAGATAGGCATTTGAGAATGGGATTTTTTGATTGCTGCCTCTAATCTATTGAATACCTTAATCAGTTTTTTACCATCTTTGAGCATATGACAATTGGCTCTTTACCAGAACCTTTGAAAATACTTTTAAAAGCACTGCAGTTGTAAATGGCACTTGTTATGTTGACATTACAGTGGACCCTTGAATAATGACATTACTTGGTTCCCTAAGTAGCGTCGCTATTCGATTAACGTCGTTATTAGAATAACAACAAAAAAAGTCGTTATTCGAATAACGATGGTAAAAACACCGTTGTTATTCGAATAACGATGGTAAAAATACCATCGTTATTCGAATAACATCGTTATTCGAACAATTACATTGGGAGCATCGTAGCATCGTTAATTGAAAATGATGCTATTCGAACGCGTCGTTAATTGAGGGTCCACTGTATTTAGAACTATGCTAGTAGTGGTATTTATCTGGAGAGGCAGAAACCAGATTTTTTTCCCTGTGCTTATTTTGTGTATTTTATCTATCCTTTCATTTATTGTTGATTTTCTGTTAGACCTATAGAATAACGTAATATAAAACTTTAAAGAATGAACGTATAAACTAGGCAACTTTGCTGTAAACACAAGACATTTGTTTTCTCTAGAAATCTTCCCTATATAAAAGAATCTTCTGACCACCAATATAACCAACATATTTGGTTTTACAGTATTCCCTTGCTGTTTCTCTTACTCTGCGGTGGTGAACCTTGGCACTCTAGCTGTTCTTGGACTTCAACTGCCAGAAGCCTTGATCAACAGGTGTACTGACTTGGGCTTCTGGGCTTCATCACCACTGCTCTAACTTAACAGCAAAATTACAACAATTAGTAGTTCATTTTAACATAATTTTCAGGTTGGTAATAATTAATTGCTTATTTTCCTCCCGCCCCCCTCTTAGAGAGTTTTCAGCATAGCACCTCTCATGCTATTTTTAGAAATGTATAAATGTGAATAAATAAAAATAATAATACTGATCCCCTTTCCTTTTCTTCTTCTCCTCAGATGAGCGGGACAAAGTACAGAAGAAAACATTCACAAAATGGATAAACCAGCACCTTATGAAGGTCAGTTCATTTGCATGCTCATTGTGCCCATCTTTGCCTTGGAGATCACAGCATCTGTTGTGGTTTTAGACAAAGTGGAAATGGATGATACTATCAATGGAAGATCTCATTGCCCATTTCAGACATTTACTCAACATGTGTAGTGAAGTATATAGAAAGAGAGTGTGCCATCCTTTCTATTGTGTTCCTGTGTATGGAGATCCTCAGAGTGTTGGAATGCTATCTTCTGCAGTCTTCTCTGTTTTTGCCTGCTCCTCAGATCGTGCAAGATTCAATACTGTATGGGAAGTCACATAATTAATTGCAAGCTCCCCACTGCAGATGTTCACCCTCCAAGCCTTGCCCATGCCATGGGAACAGAAGAGGCAAAGCTAACAAGTAAAGTCCAGTCTTTTCCTCAGATGATTCTAATTACAGTAAAGCTTGCATTCCAACCCAAAAGAAACCGGCGCCACTCAGAGCTCCACGCGTGTGGCCGCCTCTCTCCCCAGAGGGCCAGAGGGCGAGTGCAGGGCCACCCTCCGGACCTCCGGTGGGAGAAGCAGCCATGCGTTTGGCCGCTTCTCTCCGGAGGATGAGGGCAACGTTGCGTTTTTTTCTGAAAAGTCACCTCACGCACGAGGAGACTTTGCAGAAAAAACGCTACGTTGTACGAAAATAGCGTTACTCGAACGTGTTGTTAGGTGGGGGTCCACTGTATCTGTCTTTTGATTTCTTTGTAGGCATCCTTTACAGTAATGGTTGTGTAATATGTAACTCATGCGGAGTTATGCTATACTTTTTGCTCTGTAGTGTCAGAGTCCACAGGGAAGGATGGTGGTCCCCAAATGGATTAAATCCCACTTGAATCCACCTTGATGGAGGGCAGCAGCTTCATCAATAGTGGCCTGAGACTGAGGAGGACTCTTCGTGCCAAAAGGGCTCAGGATCAGAAAATGACTTGCGGAACTGGATCAGTGGTACGGAGGTCATGCTGCGATGTGGAAGGCAGATGAAAGGCCATGGCATTATATTCGCAGGGCAGTCATGGCTGATCGCATGATGATCACCAATATTCGGAATCGGATACCGCACAAGAAGAAGTGTCAGAGTGGGTGGGGTAGTCATTGATAGGGAGGCATGACTTTTGTCTTCATGGTTTGTAGGAATTGATATGAGTCTCTAAAAGCTCTTGCGTTTTCTGCCCCTAACTTGCTCATGTCTCCACCCAGTTTCAGCTGTGCCACTAATGTATAGAAATGTATCTAGCAATGTTCTGCCATAGGACTGCTCCTTAAGTGGGTGGACACATCTGTGGGTTTTTGTATACAAGCCCCTACTCCCCTTTAGTTCTGTTTTCCAGAGGTGAGGTTATATTCTGTGCCCCCAGCTGTGAGTAGGTATATAAATCAGAAAACTATATCAGATATATGTGCTTAATTAACTATGCACAGCCATTAGCATTCCTGGTAGTACTCACATTAATAAAGCTAAAACAGTCTGATCTTTCCTCTGTATTTATAACTTGGTTGGCTAATATTGCTAATATATTAATTCATTCTCTTTGTGGTGGATTATTTGCAATTAACTGTTAATTAGCATGGATTTGTATTAAAATTTTATTATTTATCCTTTCTAGATATTAACATGTAAGATAGCTTTACTAGCTAAAATCAGCTGAAGGCTTTAGAATTAATTGGTACATAATTCAGCAAGCTGTTTCTTGTTATCTGCACAATATTGCTGTATGGCAATTAAGCTTTGAAAATATATTGGCTTCTTCCCTCTGAGCTGTACTACTTATCCCAAGGGAAGTGGCTGACTCTTATACTTGTGTATGCATAGAAAATAACACAGACATATTTATTATTTCATATGCCACATATGTTACTTGGTTTCTCTTATTTAGGAAACATTGTTTTTTCTCCCTCACTTATGATTTTCATTTCAAAGTTTGAGTAGTTTCATATGAAGACAAATAATGTTCCCAGTTAAACACAAAGATCTTAAATTTATAGTGCTGTGACAATAATATATTCAATTTCTACCTGTTTTTAAAAAACAACTAAAATTGTTCCTCTTTAAAGAGGCTTTTAAGGATATACAGTACTGCCAACAGCCAAGCAATAGGTTTTGATTAACCTTTTCCGTCACCAAGATGTGTTCTCTGTTTTTGGGCTTTTTTAAAATTGTGGTGGTGGTGGGGAAATCATTTTTGTTTTTTGTTGCTATCTATAATTTATTTAGTTCATTTATTATTTATGTTTAATCTTCTATTATAAATATTTTTAGAACCAAGATAATGGCAACAGGCCCTATCAGCTCCTGGAAAATAGATGAGGAAGAAGTAGAAGCAGTGACATATTTTACTTTCTTAGGATCTAAGTTCACTGCAGATGGTGACTGCAGCCGTGAAATAAAAAGACGACTAATTCTGGTGAGACAAGCTATGAGAAACCTGGGGAACATAGTGAAAAGTAGAGACATCACCTTGAAAACAAAAATTCGCATAGTCAAAGCAATGGTATTCCCAGTGGTAATGTATGGGTGTGAGAGCTGGACCATTAGGAAAGCTGAGCGCAGAAGAATTTCTTTGAGATGTGGTGTTGAAGGAGAGTTTTGAGAGTGAGGAGAACAAATAGGTCAATCCTAGAAGAACTCAACCCTAACTTGCTCATTGGAAGATCAAATAGTAAAGATGAAGCTAAAGTATTTTGGACATCAATTGAGAAGGGAGGATTCACTTGAGAAGGCCTTGATGCTGGGAAAGTTGGAGGGCAAAGGGAGAAGGGGTGGCCAAAGATGAGATGGCTAGATGGTATTGTAGACACAATGGGCACAGAGCTGGGCGGGCTGAGGGGGATGGTTGTGGACAGAGGTGCCTGGAGAAAAATGGTCCATAGGGTCACAAAGGGTCAGAATCGACTGTGCGACTGAACAACAACAACAAAAGCCACCTCGAGTGGGAGAATATAGATAGATAGATAAAAGTGCTGAATATACAACCTCAAGGATTTGGAGAACTGAGGTGGGAGAGAGAAACGGAGACAGAGAGGCAGGGTTGGTTGTTCACTCAGAACTGTAACTGTAACAAGGATTGCAAAATCAGAAGCATCCCGTTCCCTGAGATTTCAGGAGATTAGGGAGTGAGCCTTGTGCTATTCACCACATTAGGGGAGTCAAGAATCGGGAGTAGGAGGTATAACTGCTTCTGGATCAGTTTGTACTCATCTACAGTTTTATCGGCAGCAGATATGACTCGTGGTGAGCTTTCCCAGCCCCTGTGCTCTTCCTGGGACTATTTGGAGGCTCTTCTGTTATTGCTACCAGGACTTGTAAAACAAGAAAGCTCACAAACTAGGTTGCTACTGTGCTCTAATTTGTGCCTTGCTCCAAATGGCACTGTGGGCCGACTTACAGGTATCTTCTCCCCTTACCTCATTGCTCTCCCTTTGCTCCTGGATTTTTGGTACTCTAACGCTGCACTAACACAACAAATATCCAAACATCTTTATGCTGAGTCAGTGAGCACTGGTGCTTCTGGGGGATTTGTGCAGATGTATGCTCAGGTTTTAGAGTTACATATGGAGAAAAATCAGTTTCCCTCTTCTAGTACTGTTTGCTCTGAGATTTGGTTCTCCATTTAGAAAACTAGAAAAATGTTGTGATTCCCTGAGACTCTAGCCAGTATCTGAGACCTGAAAACCCTACCTAAAAGCAAGTTTCCAAGCTTGGGGTGTCTGCCAGTCACCAGGATGTCTTTAGTAAGGAAAAACACTGCTGTCACAAACCATTTTTTCTTTGCATTTCAAAGAGGCTAAAGTATTTTTAATTTTTATAAAAAAAAACTTCTCCCAGAGTTGGATTTCTTTCTTTTGAATCTCATGATGGTCCTTTTTAAAGAGGATAACACAACAAAGGCTATATATTTCTCATACCAATATCCACAGATAAAAAGCATCTTTCCCCTTCTTTTCCTTTTTTATTTTTGTGGGATAAAACCCATTTGTTTTGATTATTATTTTTTTGGTCTCATTATGAGTCTGGCTTCTTAAGCAGTGTGGCTCTTACCCTCATTCATTTCACTGGCTACATCTTGAGGCTTCTCATTTCTATGCCTTTTGGACAGAGAGGAGAATTAAAGAACACATTGGGGCCCCTTCTGACTTCTTGGTTTCATGCTCTTGTGATTCCTTTAATCACTGTGTTCTTTTCCATGGTGATTTTTACTGTCTCTGTTTTAATTACTCTGTGAGCCTGAAGCCAGGGCAACACATGAAAGCTCCTTTCAGTGTTTTCTGGATTTGTCTATTTATTTATTCATTCATACACTCTGGCACTTCAGCATAACACTGTTCCAAAAGAACAAAAATCAGTTCCAGGACTCTTTTGAAGCTGATGAAGTTGTCAGGTTCACATAGTTGCTGAGACTATTGATACAATATACTGATTATTTGTGACATAGAGAATTGTGGAGGATGTATAAAATAAAAATATACGGTATCTTAAGCAAAAAAAGGGAAGAAGAAGATGGCAAGTTGGATATGAGTTGTTATTGATTTTGCATAACTGTGGTGGCTTAGTGGTTAAGACGCTGAACTTGATGACTGGAAGGTTGACAGGTCAGCAGTTCAAGACCTGAGTGCTGCACGACAGAGTGAGCTACCGTCCTCTGTCCCAGCTCCTGCAAACCTAGCAGCTTGAAAGCAAACAATTGCAAGTTGATAAACAGGTACCACTCAGATCGCAAAGGTAAACAGCGTTCCGTGCACTCCAGCATCTAAGTCATGCCTGCCGCATGTCCATGGAAACATCTGCAAACTGCTGACTATAAACAGATGAGCACTGAACCCTAGATTCAGAAATGACTAACTTTTGAGCAAGAGCTACCTTTACCTTACACTAGCTATATTATTATTACAGTGGAACTCCGGATAACGACAAAACTCCGTTCCACGGAGTGCAGTGCTATCCGGATTTTGACACTATGCGGTCCCTATGGGAGATGCTTTGGATAAGGACAAAAAGGTTGTCGTTATCCAGAGCATCGATACCAAATGTTCCGCACAACGACATTTTTGGTGTTTTTTTGGCGTTATGCTGAGCATCACGTGGTGCATAATGAACGCGTCGTTATGCGGATTTGGCATTATCCAGTACCGTCATTATCCGTAGTTCCACTGTATTTTATTTGTCTCATTTATAGGCTGCATTTCTCCTGATGAGGGGACCCATGGTGGCTCATGGTGTTAAAAAAATTAAATTAAGAACACAATAAATTATACATTAAAATTAAACTGTAATAGTAATACACTATGGAGAAGTTTCTCTACTGTGTCCCTATCAAATTTGACTGCAATGGCAATGAGGCCAAGAGGAGAACCACCTCTGATGATCTTAAGCACTAATAATAATTTTGTGTCAGAGATTACTTTGGGTTGAAAGGATTTTTAGGGGACACCCGAATGAGGCTCTTCATGTCCCCAAGTCCAGCTCTCGGGTATTGAAACTCGACCTTCCAGTCTCCAGCTCAGCGACTTAACCATTAAGCCATTGAGGGGGGTGCATTGAGAAGGTTCTTATGAGGAGATAGGGTGTTTCAAGTAGTCTGGATCCAGACTGTATAGGTTTTTATAGGTGTTTTTTCTTGTTCAGATGTTCCTCCCCATTTACTTTAACATGGAAAAATTATGTTTATAGTATAGAGATGCTTGAGTGGAAGTGACCCAGAGTATCTATAAAAATGAATGGAAAAGCATGGTGCTTTGTATTGTAGCTTCCAAATACTGTACGTACTTAGAAACAAATGTATACTGGGTTAATTAGTAATATGAGATAGTAGAAGTTCAGTTCCTCCAGCATGCAGCTGGAGAATCAAATCTGATAAATATAGTATTCTTCTGCCATATCCGAATCTAGATGATCATCATGGCGATGCAGCTCCCCTGGTGGCTTAGTGGTTAAGACACTGAGCTGGAGACTGGAAGGTCAGGTTTCGATACCCGAGAGCTGCACTTGGGGACATGAAAGGAACCTCATTTTGACATCCCCTGAGTGGAGTTTCTCCAGCCAAAAATCCTTTACCGCTTTTTTCGCTCGAAAGCGACTCAAAACAGTTTACAGAGTCATCATAAATAACAAGAGCATATCAATAAATAGCCAGACATCATTCAGAAACACAATACAAAATTAAATACAATTCAGCATATCACAAAAATTCCAATACAGTTCAACGTGCTCCGACTTCCGTGCGGCCAATGCCAGACCGAGGAAGGAGCTCAAAAAGAGGTGACGGTGGCAGAAGTTCATATACCCGCAGCATTGCAAGCCCAGGAATTTCGACTTCCCCGCGGCCAATGCCGGACCGGGGAAGCCGCACCGATTGCCCCACAGTTAGAGCCAGTCTCTCCAGGATGAGCCACAGCTGGTTTCCCAACTCCCACAGCTGACCATGCCGATGGGACTAGTCTGGGTGGCGTCCCCGGGCTCCTTTTACCTTCCCCGCCGGTGGAGGTGGTGGGGAGGCGCAGCTGGCGGCGGCGTCTTCGAGCCCTACAGGGCTCCTTTTTACCTTCCCCGCCGGTGGAGGGGGTGGGGAGGCGCATCTGACAGCAGCGTCTTTGACTCCAACGGGGCTCCTTTTACCTTCCCCAGCGGTGGAGGGGGTGGGGAGGCGCACCTGACGGCGGCGTCTTCGAGCCCGACAGGGCTCCTTTTTACCTTCCCCGCCGGTGGAGGGGGCGGGGAGGTGCATCTGACAGCAGCGTCTTCGACACCAACGGGACTCCTTTTACCTTCCCGCTGGTGGAGGGGGTGGGGAGGCGCATCTGACAGCAGCGTCTTCGACCCCAACGGGGCTCCTTTTACCTTCCCCGCCGGTGGAGGGGGCGGGGAGGCGCAGCTGACGGCGGCGTCTTTGAGCCCGACTGGGCTCCTTTTACCTTCCCCGCCGGTGGAGGGGGTGGAGAGGCGCAGCTGATGGCAGCATCTTCGAGCCCGACGGGGCTCCTTTTACTATCCCCGCCGGTGGAGGGGGCGGGGAGGCGCAGCTGACGGCGGGGAAGGCAATGCTTCTTAAAACACATAACTACAAGAATTGTCATGTGCCTGTATAAAATTGCCCATTTTGTTGAACTGTAACCAAGTGTGGAAAAAGAGTGCCGTCTGCATCAAGATCCCTGTATTGGGTAGTAGTGCAAAACAGTGTTCTACAAGGCACTTCTAAAAATGTGGTCACTCCAAGCCAAAAATCGTAATTTTGAAATTGAACTTTGTATCAGCACCAAACTTATTTTCAAAACAACAACATACAAACCTTATAAATTCCCCAGATAACTTGGGATAAAGGAATTTTATGGTAATGGGCCAACAACAGAGAAGCCCTGATATATGTGACAGTCAATCAGATTTTGAGAGCAAGCCCTCATTTATAACTCTGTATAACTATTATGTATGGAAGTTGTATTCGTATCTGTACCAATGTATGTTTCCCAACCATTTACAAACTCAGAAAACGTTTTTACTTAACTATGCCATGTGACAGGTAGCCCATGTTTTACATTAATTAGGGCACCCTCTGGGTATATTCTTAGTTTGATCATCACTAATAGTTTTCTTATTGGGGAATTCCTATTTAGGGCTTCTGTGAGTAGTGACTTTAGTTAGTTTATTAAAATAACTTATGAACACCCTTGGGTCCCTTAATTTAGAGAAAGGCAGCATTGAAATGGAAACAAACAAAAGCCATAATTTAAATACTATTAAAAGGATGTGATCTGTTGCCACAGATCTCCATAAATTTTGTTGGTCTCCTTGTGGTCTTTAAAAAAATATATGTTGGACCAAATGTCTGAGTGCAAGAGAGAGCATTTTCAAGATTCCTGTATAAACCACATTCAGATTTTTCTTCTTGTTTTAGACTCTCAGCTGTGCTGTGGTTAGATTGTAGTAGGACAGGCCAAGGCAAAGAACATTACAGTGATATCAGAGTACAGGCAGAAGTATCTCAGGAGCCATATAAGTACCTAGACCGACTGTTTCTATATTTATAATATATAAATAGGCTAATACTGGGGACATGATTGCTTAGAAATGAAAGAGGTAGAAGGGTTTGAGGAGGATTGTTTTTATTTGTTATTGGTAGTCACACTATGCAAATTCTTTGTCTATTGGATTTATTTGGACTAAACTGGAAATAATCTGGTTGAAACAAGTAGGGTTAGTCTACATACATACTTACTGTATTTTATGGAGAAGAAGGGAGGAAGTAGCTTCATCTTAACCTATAAAACCAAGGGTTAACCATTGGAACTTGCTATAGGTTCCTAAGCCTCGCCCTAATGACCCGCACCCACCATTTGTGCACACGGCCGAACTGGGTCCGCAGTTCAACGAAGGATTGAGAAAACCGGCAGTGGGGCAACAGCCCCACAAACGTGAAAAAAGGGAAACAACTTCATTTCCAAACGTTCTTTGCGCTGAGCTGCACCGCGCCACAGCCAATCAGGCTGAGAGGCATGACCACAAAGAACATTGAGAAACGCGCTGCGGCCAATCAAAATCAAGCCGCAGGAAAAAAACGCACCACAAATCACAAACCTATAACTACAAGCCCCAGAGTCCTGCGTGACATGAGCACGCAGAACGCTGAGGAAGCCGGTGCCTGAAAAATTAAAAAAAAAACTCACTGCCTCACAGCCACGCAAACACCAACCATCCTTCTTTCCCTCACCAACAGCACCTGAAGGTCCCGATTGGAGTTTCCCCTTTAATATCAGTAAGTGCGGAGTGACGATCCCCATCTCCGCTGGCTCACCTGGGTTTGGGAGGTTTGTGGGGACAAAAGGGATCTGTCCCCCCAACCCTTCTGGACCCAGGAGACCAGGGAGAGTGGATCGATTCCTCCCCTCCTAAAAAAACCTCTGTCTTTAAAGAGAAGAAACCAAGCGGTTTCTTCTCTTTAAAAATTGAGGTTTTTTTAGGAGGGGGGGAATCGATCCACTCTCCCTGGTCTCCTGGGTCCAGAAGGGTTGGGGGGGACATACCCCTTTTGTCCCCCCCAACCCTCACGGACCCACGGGACCCGAGAGAGGAGATCGATTCCAACCCAACCCCCTGATATTAAAAGGGAAAATCCGATCAGAGTTTCCCCTTTAGCATCAGTAAGTGGGGGGTGGCGATCTCCCTCTCTGCTGGCTCACCTGGGGTTGGGAGGTTTGTGGGGACAAAAGGGGTATGTCCCCCCAACCCTTCTGGACCCATTAAACCAGGGAGAGTGGATCAATTTCCCCCCTCCTAAAAAAACCCTCCATTTTTAAAGACAAGAAACCGCTTGGTTTCTTCTCTTTAAAGACGGAGGGTTTTTTAGGAGGGGGGAAATCGATCCACTCTCCCTGGTCTCCTGGGTCCAGAAGGGATGGGGGGGACATACCCCTTTTGTCCCTCCCAATCCTCACGGACCCACGGGACCCGAGAGAGGAGATTGATTCCAACCCAACCCCCTGATATTAAAAGGGAAAATCCAATCAGAGTTTCCCCTTTAGTATCAGTAAGTGGGGGGTGGCGATCTCCCTCTCCGCTGGCTCACCTGGGGTTGGGAGGTTTGTGGGGACAAAAGGGATCTGTCCCCCAACCCTTCTGGACCCAGTAGAACAGGGAGAGGGGATCGAATCCACACACCCCAAAAAACTCAGTCTTTAAAGAGAAGAAACCAAGCGGTTTCTTCTCTTTAAAAATGGAGGGTTTTTTTAGGAGGGGGAAAAATCGATCCACTCTCCCTGGTCTCCTGGGTCCAGAAGGGTTGGGGGGACATACCCCCTTTGTCCCCACAAACCTCCCAACCCCTGGGGAACCAGCGGGGAGGGGGATCGCAACCCCCCACCCACTGATATTAAAGGGGAAACCCCGATCTGCTTTCAAAGCACCATAACACAATAAAGCCCCCCTCCCCAATGCCTGCGGTCTGGCCAGCGAAGCCGGCCCGCGGAAATAATCCCCCTGAACGCCGCATAAAGCGGCGTTGGAATTCCCGTGGTCCGGACAGCCAGGCCAGCCCGCGGAAATAAACCAACCCCCCCCCCCAAGCCACAACAACAAAAATATATATAAATAAATAAATAATTTACAAAAATACCTTAAAGCACAATCAAAAACATCCAAAAATACACAAAAACAACACCAAAAAATACAAGGTAAACAAAAACACAATCAAAAACAAAACAAACAGTAAAAAAAACCGCACCCCCCCACCCCCACAAAATACAGAAAACAAGCCAACTCACAAACACATGTCCTACCTGCACGACGACCGGAAACGAAATGAATAAAGAAAGAGACTACTTACTGGAAGAAGCTCCACCCAGAGGCCAGGAGAGAAAAAACCGTCAAAATACAAGAAAACCCCTACCAGCACCACCTGCTGGCCACAATAGTAAAAACAATTCAAAAACACACAACAGCCCCAAACAAAAGGCCACAACAGTAAAAACAAATCAAAACAATAACACAAAATCACAATTTTACACAAAAGGTCACAATAATAACAAGTCAAAAAAATTACACGAAAACAATTTAACACAAATCACAAACATATGTCAATAAAATAAAATAAAAAGTTTATTAAAATCCTGTGCTTAGTTCTAATTCAAATAAAAACCCAAAACAACTAAACACATTTTAAAAACATTGAATGTAAAAAACCTTTACTTTCACATTAAAATTATTACCTATGGTACAACTATTAAAAAAAAACACCAAAAACTAAAACATTATTCAGTTACATAAAACAGCCAGCCAAGCCCCAAAAAATTGTATAATTAAACATTTTAAAAATTACAGACTAAGCAATTTTTAACAAGCATTAACACAATTTAACCTTCCAACACAATTTAAAACAGCCCGGCAATGCCAAGCAACCTCTGCTAGTACTTAATAAATTTGAGTCATTATTATTTTCTATCTAATTTTAGCTGGTTAAATATTTCTATTTTCATTTGAAGAAATACTCTCTGCCATTCCTATAAACATCCTACAAACTGGCATCCTTTCTCTAGTCAAATGTCCAGGCCTTCCACAGCCAGCTATTTTATGGATGTTAGATAAGTTGGCCTGTCTGAATCAGCAAATAGCTTAGTTTTCAGATTCTCACAGTAAATCTTGAAGGATTTAAGAGATTCTCTCAGCGTGCCTTGGAGATCTCAAAGGCAGCAGCTTATTTGGCATGCTTGTATGCAAATCCGTATGCATGCTGAGTCGATGCTGGAATGTTAAGGAGTAATAACAACACCTGTGTCAGCAGGCATATTAGCATGTGAAAAGAAACACACCATTGTTTTAGTGTCCTCCTTTGTGTGTAATTGAGTAATGTGAAATGTTTATTCACATTTTGAAAAGCATGAAAAGATGGTCACAAAAAAGGGAGAAATTTGTCAGAAATATTTAAGAATGAGGATTGTATTTTGTATTTTTCTCACCAGGGCCATTCAACAATTACGTGATCCATTTTTGGGGGAAAAATTGACTCCCTCCCCCCATGTAATATGACTGTAATTTTCGCTTTGGAACACCCCCCCCCCCTTTTTAAATTACATAATCCATAGCTTTTGTATCAAAACTCTAATTTTTAGAGCTTTTCACTGTTGGTGCCTAATGCAGACTGCACAAGCAATTCAATAATCTCAAAGCGGATCAAAATTCCCAGAGATCATTTTAAACCTAAAAAAGCGCCATGTTTCGAAACCACAACAGCTCCAAATGGATTACGTAATCTTTGACCTGCCCCCCGTCCCCCTGTCCTCACGTAATTTTCTGCAATTCAGATGGCATACCCCCTCACCCCCTCAAGAATCAAATAATTGTTGAATGGCCTCAAAGTCACAGAGGCATGAGACATCATTGATAGTGAAGAGAAACATTGCATGCCAGTTATGTAAAAGTGCCTTGACTTTCTTGATTTGACATTGTGATTTCGTTTCTTGTCCCCCCGTCCCCCCTCTCGACAGCAGTCATGGCTTTTTAGATCCTTGGGAAAGGTTTCTTAGGCCACATAACTCTCTATTTAACAGCCTAACATACTGCTGCTATTGTATTGTAAATGTTGTACATCTTTAGCCAGGCATTGGTTTGTCCAGTTGCCCACATTTCCCAGTTTCTAGCAGGGTGCAGGCATGTTGTTGTAATGGCTGTGTTTAAACATCATTCCTTAATGCTGAGGGTGAGTCAGCTGTGGTGAGTACCGGTTTCACACATAAACCTCCCTCTCTTCTTCTCTCATTCCTTCAGTGCATCTCTTCGAAGGGGTTTGGAAGTTTTCTGTTTGTATTAACAGATACTATAATAGGTTAACATGCTGTCTGAACGTACAGCTATGTTTTTCATTTTAATTAAGGGAAACAACCCAACTTTAAACCATAGTTTGCAGAACTGGCTTGTTTTTACTAGCCATAATTAAGATGAACTCTCCAGTATGGTTTAAATGCAGTGCTAACCTCTTCGTAATCTAAAATACAGGTGCAAGCTTTGATTTCCCTGCCATGGTAAGGAGAAGAGTAGTGTGAGGCTGAAGCTAATCTGTGGTTCATACTTGTCAAATAAATTATTCAGTAGGATATCAGAATGCACCCAGTAGTTCATCTGTGTAGGTCTCTGGGTATCCACAGTTATCAGGCAGATGACAGGGTGAATGTTCCTCTACTTGTGATGCTGCTACTACTACTTCATGAAAGCTGGCTTAATCATCCACAAGATATTATATGGCTATTAGTAAACCTGTAGCCACTAATGTTTGAATGTATGTGTGAAGGCAGGAGGTACATAAATGATTGTTCCTTGTAGTTCACTCTACATCGTATATGTAATTTTCATAGCAGAGTTGACCCTTTTTGCTCACTGAAAGCATAAATCAGGAAACTGAGCCACATCTCCTCAAGATGTACATGGAGGCAATTTATCATTCCTGCTCTCTTAAGCAGCCACTTTCCTTTTCAGAAATTGCATGCCAAAAAGTAGAGAAAACCACTCTCCTGTCTTGTTCTCTCTCTTTGCTATTCCATTTCTATTTCTCTTCTATATTTACTTTACATTTTAATTCTCTCTCTCTCTCTCTCTCTCTCTCTCTCTCTCTCTCTCTCTCTCTCTCTCTCTCTCTCTCTCTCTCTCTCTCTCATCCTCCACATCTCTTCCAAGGCATCTGAACTGATTTGCATGCATGCAGCTTTTGAAATTAAGCCAAAGATTTCAGATTTTCTACCACTGATAACTATCCTTGTTGCTTTGTCCTTGAATTGTTTGTTAGCGTCTAGCCAGTAAATTCAGTTTCTAAGAAATCTTTTTTGTTTCACTTCTTGGCCTCATTTAAAGTTTAGTAATTGAGAAGCTAACAGACATACCTAAGGACAGCTCCAGCAAGGAAAGAAGAGTGGAGAATAATACTAGAACTTTATTACCATTCCCCTTACTGTCAGTAGCCTAAATGGGCAAACAGCTCCAGCTTCAAATTGCTGAAAAGAATATTAGGGCAATTAGATACACAGTTTAAAAGTATATTACAATCCTTTAATATATACAGTGTAATTATCTGAAAAATAAGACTGGTTTTTAGGAAATCATTCAAATAGTTAGGAATTTGATATGCATGGATAGGCAATGATTTTCATTAAGTTATTATCAGAAATAATTCAATAGTGTTCAAATTGCTGAAGGGCTATTACAGCTAAATTGTTATTTTACTCTTCCAATAAAAACATGGAAATGAAAATCAATCTCAATTTCCTCTTCTACGATACAGTGGAACCCCAACATACAAACAGTTTGACTTACAAAAAAATTGACATACAAATAGAAATCCTGGCTTAAAAAAATGTCGATATACCGTACAAATTTTTAATAGGAGAAATTCGACATACAAAAAAAAATACGGTGGCATCTAGTCCCGTTTTCTGGTAATGCAATGTGTTTTCAACATACATTTTTTTCAACATACAAATAACCTCGTGGAACGGGAAAAAATTGTATGTAGAGGTTTTACTGTATATTGATTTTAAAATAATTCACAATTTTTGAAACCATGTCATGTGGTCCATTCTGGTCCACAAATGCTCCACACCCATAGGTCTTTCAGCTTATTTGCGTTATGTTTCAAACTGTTTACTTCCACCTTGTATATTATAGGCCCAAGCCCTCTTGCCTAGTTAAGTTGGTCTAACAGAAATAATGTAACTTTTGGAGGTAAATCTTCAGCTAAGAAATCACCGTAGACATTTGGAAAATCCTGTTGCATAGATATACTGCTGTAATCTGGATCCAGTGCCAGAAATAATTCACTAATTGAAAGCTTCCTGCCCGCTACCTCTTTCAGTTTCCAGGGCTCCCTAAAGCTTCCTTTTGCCCCAGTGGGGAGGTTTAATGGCCAAACATTGTTAACAGATTGGTGGTAGCAGTCCCAGCCTCACTGGTGACGATTTGGTAGTGATTTTTGATACCAGGTTTATACTTGTGTAAGAGGTCTTAGATACTTTCTTGTGCTATTGTAGAAAAAATTCAAACCATTGAGATTCTCAATCAGAATGTCTGCATTATCCTAGCACTTAAGATAGTGGTTCCCAACTTGGGTCTCCATATGTTCTTGGACTACAGCTGCCATAAACCTTTTCCAGCAAAGCCAATGGGGAAATCTTCTGGGAGTTATAATCCCAAAACTATAAAAGTGCCATGTTACTGTTGCAAATGATGATGCAAATCAAATAACCAATAACAACTAAGTGGAAGGAATACAACAGATTCAATACAATTAATGTCTTGGATACAGCTATTAGAGA
Organism: Bradypodion pumilum; assembly: GCA_035047305.1. Taxonomy (NCBI): domain Eukaryota; kingdom Metazoa; phylum Chordata; class Lepidosauria; order Squamata; family Chamaeleonidae; genus Bradypodion; species Bradypodion pumilum. Next base: position 170,695,117 of record JAWDJD010000001.1, on the reverse strand, counting down.
CATGCAGTTTAGTAGCAGTCATAAAACCTCAGTGGTGCATGAGTAATATTATAAGCAATATATAATATTGTTGGAGCCCACAATATTGTATTATCTTACATTGGGAACTGCTCCAAGTTGTTTACTTGCGTTATATCAGTTTTATATTAGTTAAGAAAACAAATATCCTGAATTGTTTTAATAGTATTTTGAAAAATATATGGAAGAATTTATAATTTCTAAGTGGAAGATGTTTCTGGTCCATTTCGAGGAATCTTCCCCCTCAATCACCCATTAATGTGCTTCAGGCCACCCTTTGAGCTTAGTACTGTACAGTAGACCCTCGCTTAATGATGTTACTTGGTTTCCCAAGTAGCGTCGCTATGCAGAAAACATCGTTATTTGAGTAATGACAAAAACGTCATTATTCGAATAACGACGGTAAAAAAAGTCGTTATTCAAATAACAACAAAAAACCATCATTATTCGAATAACGATGGTATTTTTACCATCGTTATTCGGATACCAATTTTTTTGTCATGCGAAAATCACGGGTGCATCTGTAGCGTCGTTAATCGAAAATGACACTAATCGAATGTGTCGTTAGGCGGGGGTTCACTGTACTTCAAGTTCCATGGACTGCTGGGGTGCATAGGAAAATCGCCTTCTGCTAGTCGCATTTTCTTTCTCTGGATCCAACTCAAGGAACAGGAAAATAAGAAGTATATAGAGTACTGTATATATATTTGGAATAGTAGCTGTGTTAGTTTCCTGCCGGTAGAATTACGACTGCAGACGAAATTGCTGCCCTTCAGGAAAGGGCTCAAAACCTGGCTGGCAGGGCAAGTGTGGGGGAGCTGACGGGTGTGGGGGGTGTAGCTCCTGCCTGTTGGCTTTTCTAAGATATATAGTCCCTATTACTGATGGGTGGGTGGCGGGTTTTTTGAATAATTTTAAATGGGTTCTAAATGTTTTAAAGATGTTTTTATGTTGTTGTGAGCCGCCCGGAGTCACCCTAGGGCGAGGGGGCGGCATACAAGTTTGAATAAATAAAAAATAAATAAATATCAGTATAAACAAAACAAAAATATTGTAGCACTTTAAAGACTAACTGTCCATCCATCAACCTCATGAAGAAACTAGCACAAGTACAAACAGACATCATCTTCCTCACCAAATGCAAACAACAAGACCATATCCCCAATGGACTTACTATGAAAATGTTTATCTGTTATGCTAACCAATCACTCTGTACCTGACGTGTGTAAATTGATGCCATGAAGCCTCATTCCCACATCTGATGAAGTGTATTGTGATTGGATTCACTGAGTGAGTATTCTGCAGGACAGTATGATTAATTTAAAACTCTGAGAGTCCACATTTATTTACACTTATTTGGAAGTAAGCCTCATTGAGTGAAAATACATAGCTATGCTATAGTAATGTGTCATAGCTGTTGAAAAAAGACAGCATCTTGACTTTATGTCTAATTTTTTTTGTAGGTTCGGAAGCATGTGAATGACTTGTATGAAGACCTGAGAGATGGACATAACTTGATTTCTCTTTTAGAAGTTCTTTCAGGAGACACCTTGGTGAGTTTTGAAATGCTTCAGGAAGTTTGCTTAACCAGTGTTGCTTGTTCGGGTGCCTTCTTAATTAATTGTTTTCAATAAGTGGGGGAATCAAGAGAAAGCCAAGTTGTAGAACTGTATAGAATTTGTGAATTCTGAGTAATAGGATAGTATTTTTGTTCCTTCCCTCCAGTATGAAACTTTTTTCTGTAATGTAACAGTCTTTTCAGTCTTTGCTTTTTAAAAAATCTAGCTAATGTGAGAAGCTAAGTATTCTTTTGGCATTAAGGCTATAAAGTTATAAACATTCCCACATGTAATTGTCTAACACTCCCTGTGTTATCATTTCTTTTTGTTGTCAGCATTATTACTTCTGTTGCTCAGCACTTGTTCCTTTCATTAGAATCTCCTTCTGTTCATATTCTTCTCTTCATTTGTGGTGTGTCTTGTTTCTTTGCTCTCCTGTCTCCTTTTTGTTATGTTCATTAGCCAAGGGAGCGAGATTTTTTGAAGACCTTACGTTTGGTGAGTTCAACAGAAGCATGCACCTTTGAACAGCATGAGGATGAGGAGGATGAGGATAAGGGGGTAGGTGCCGACCCCCATAACCCGACTACTGTAGTATTTGATGTGTGGTGATCACTAACTTGAAAGTAAACTTGTAATGTGGTGCTGTGTAATAGTCAATTAGAGGGGACTGATCAATGTGTGTGAATAGAGGTGTATATACTGGAGCATGTCTCTAATATAGAGCTTGATGGAAGTGTCAATGACTTTAGACCAGTGGTTCCCAACGTGGGGCCCATGTCCCACAGGGGGACTTCAATTTCCAGAAGTCTAAGTCAGTACATTAGCTGATCAGTGCTCTGGGGAATTGACTTAGGCTTCTGGGAATTCAAGTTTAAAAAAGGTTGGGAAACACTGCTTTAGACAATCCATCAAGACCTGAAATGGTTGGAAAGTTGTGAAAAACTTTTTGTGACCCCCCCCCTCCCCCGTGGTTGGTAGATTGTGCCTTTTAACTGCCCATTTTCAAAGTGTAAACATTTAAAATTATTTCAGACTTGCTTTTTATCATGATGTTAAGGATGTATTATGTCACAAATTTAGTAAAATAATTTTAATTTCTAACATTCAACTTTGATTTGAATGTGGCAATATAATTATGTTAGATCCCTTGCAGCCTGATCAAATATTTTTTTTACCTTAAGAAATAAAGATCTCCGCCACAGGAAGTTTAATATATTAAACAGATGGGGAAACAACAAACGAGAGGTGAAAGACAAGGATGTTGAGGGACAGATGTGAAAAATGTGCAGTCACTTGGAGTTCATTGTGCTTGTGGACTAGATAATTCATTGAATGAATAAATAGAATGTAGGAATTGCTGTTACCTATTTGAGATACAGTAATTCGTTTTTATTTTAGCAGGTACTGGACAAGCAATTCAAATAATGACTTTTCTCCTTCAGATGGGACATATCTGCTTATAAGCAAAAAGTGTGGCAAGAGATACTGATTTGTCCCAAACAGATTACTTCATTTTCATAAGAGATTGGCTTTAGGCAGGGGAAGCTTTCTCATACTAAAGCCATTATACCTTTTTAGGTCTTTTCTGTTCTTTAATGCACTAATTTGTGTCGCTTAGCATCTGCACATTAGACGTTTTTTGTGTATGCTATGAAGCATTGGAAAATAACCCGAAAACATATTTGGCTTTAATATGTCATAAAAATGCTTTCCCTATGATGTATTATACCTATTTTGATAATCATTGATATTACGATGGTGGTACTTCTTGTATTTTGTACTTTTTTGGATAGATTGCATTCCAACCATTTCCCAAATTTTCTCTGTGGATCTGTATTCTATTCACAAGCATTTTGCACAAAGAAGTTTGAAATATTAGGACTGTGATTGTGTACAAATTTCTCTAGGAGTAAATGAATTCGAACCTATTGGGGATTTTTTTAAAAAAAAGATGTGCAAAGTGGGAATTGCTCTATTAGTTGGTCAGTTTTGAGCTTGCTTGCCCTCATATATCATCAGGTATTTGTTTTGTCATTTATTTAATTTTGTTGTTTGTTTTTATTTTGCTGTTGTTGTTTATTTGTTTGTACACCACCCAGAGTGGGAAATATACCAGATGGGTGCTATAAAAATTAGATAGATAGATAGATAGATAGATAGATAGATAGATAGATAGATAGATAGATAGATAGATAGATAGATAGATAGATAGATAGATAGATAGATAGATATTGCACATTAACTAAGCAACTTTTGTAAAGGTGCAGCTGGGTACTGTCATTAAATCACTTGCTTAAGAATAAGGTGCTAAAAAGAATGCAATGCTTGTTAGTGCAAATAGCATTCTGTGGTTTGCTTCTTTGACCACATCCCTCACAGAGTTCAGGACACATAGGCTTGTTCATTTGCACGTGGGGCACCATTCCATAGTAAGGAAGCAAGTTTAACTTACTCCCACTGAAAGTCATTGCCCACGATTCCCCCTAAATTTGTTCTAGAGCAGTGATGGCTAACCTTGGCACTCCAGGTGTTCTTGGACTTCAATGCCCAGAAGCCCTAATCAGCAGGAGTACTGACTTGTATTTATTTATTTATTGGACTTATATCCTGCCCATCTGGGATGGACTCCCACTTCTGGAACTGAAGTCCAAGATCACCTGGAGTGCCAAGGTTAGTCATCACTGTTCTAGAGGGTTGGAACATTATGTGAGACTGTAAGACCTGCTGATGGTTGACACCCAGCTTCCACCAGAAGGACTCTTTAGTAAACTAAAACCTTTTTTTAATGGTAGAAGCCCTTCTGTTCACTGAAAGGACACTTAAGATCCAAGTCACTGAACATGGATGCTGACATTTTCTTTTGCACAGCTGACTCTAAAACTCTCAGTACGCCAAGTGGTGTGGGAGCTGCTTCAGTGTTGTTTCTTCTGGAAGATGGGATAATAGTTTGGGCTGAGGATATTAATGGAAATAATACTTCAGTATGATCAGTAGGCGGGAAGGAAGCTTGTTAGTGTCTTAACAAAGAAGAACAGCTTGTTGAGTCTTGCAGCTGTATTAGGTTTCCTTCATCATTCTAGTGATTGGTGTTGCTGGGCTTCTTTTTATCTCCATGTTTCAGTGCTATGTTTCAAGCATTTAGTGCCAGACATTTTGTGGTTGGTAATGCTGGCTTTCCTCAGACTTATCATGAAATATTATATGTTTGCTTCACTATGATATAGTATCACTGTTTTGGGGGACAGAGCAAATCCCAGATCTGATGTCAGCATCAGGCATCCTTGAGCAACTGCTAAAGCGTTAGAAGTTGGAAAGACACAACTCTGAGGTCTACTCTAAGGCCCCATCCCAAAATCTGGCTTAGAGCAGCAAGAATTGTGCTCCATTTTAATTTCCCATAAGGCCCCTGCTTAACATTTCTCCTAGGAATTGTGACAGCTTAAAATAGTAGCTGCGCCCACCTTCTTAGCGGCGCTCGGAGTGTTGTTGGTACCCATTATTTTCAGGTAAGTTCAAGAGGGGTGACGTATCAGCAGAGAAGGAGTTCCACCACAAGATTAATTGCTGAGAACTACTTTAGCTCTGAAAACAGTGATAAGCAAACCCTTGATCATATAAGAAACCCAAGCCACGTTTCTTTCTACCAGGCAAATGGCTGGCTGGAGCCCATTAGCAGGTTCTTAGTTTGAGGGTGCTTTTATCATATACTAGCATGGGTTGCCCGGCGATGCCGGGCTTTTTTTTGGGGTTTTTTAAAAATAAAACAATGCCTTTTTGGGGTTTTTTTTTAATAAACACTCCTGCACCACACGTGGAAGTGCCATGTGGTGGAGGAAGGGCAAAATGTCCATCTGGCCCCCAAAGCTGTCTGAGGGAGTGTGTCCTATCGTGTTGGATACTAAAGGCTTTCGTTTATTTGTTGAAGCAATGGTGATGTGCTGTTTTAAATGGTGGTGTATTTTTTTTTGAATAATATTATTTATTTTTAAATTTAATTTTGTTTTTTAAAATGTTCTTTTTTTTGTTTTGGTTTTTCATAGTGAAAAGTGGCTTTATTTTGGTAATTTTTGAGATTAGTGTGGTTTTTTTTTGAATGTTTGTATAAATTATGTTATTAAATGTAGAATTATTATGTTTTAAATATTGTAGAATGTTGTTTCTGTTTTGGCCGCTGGGTGGTGGTGTTGAGCTTTTGAGCTGTAAGTTTCCTCTTTCTCATTTGTGTTCTGGTTCTCGTAGTAGCAAGACGTCTTTTTGTCAGGTATGTGGGGGGTTTTTGGGGGGGAGGGGTTGGGGGTTGATTCTTTTTGGGGGGTGTATGTGTGTGTTTATCTTCCTCATATTTGGCTGTTTGTGTGTTTATTGTTTTGGTTTTGGTGTGTTTTTGAATGGTTTTGTTTTGAGATTGTTTGTGTTTTTTCAAGTGTGTGTGTGTGGGGGGGTGGCTTTCTTTCTCGCAGGCCATGCTGGATGGCCCGTGGGAAGGAAGGCCAATTGCGGGGATGTTTTTTTCCCCCATGGGCCATGCTGGATGGCCCGTGGGAAGGATAGGCATTTGCGGGGAGGCTTTCTTTCCCACGGGCCATACTTGCTGGCCCATGGGAAGGAAGGGCAGAGGCAGTGGGGTGTTCATTCTTTTTTCCCGCGGGCCATACTGGCTGGCCCGGTGGGAAAGAAGGGCAGTTGCGGGGGCTGGGTGGGTGGGTTGTTTGCTTTAAGTTTTGGTGCTGTGGCTGGCCCTTCGAAGGGAAGGGCAGCGGCGGCCGGGGGTGCATTATTTTTTTGTTTGTTTCTCGTTTTTTTGGCCCGCCGGCTGGCCCTTCGATCGGAAGGGCCATGGTGGCGGTGGGGGGGGGGTTTCCCCCACGGGCCATGCTGGCTCGGCGGTGGGCTTTTTTTTAACTTTTATTTTTCGTGCGCCGGCCCTTTGAACGGAAGAGTAGCAGCGGCGGGTCCCCCCCCCCCACGGGCCATGCTGGCTCGCCCGTGGGGTTGAATGGTTGTGGAGGCGGGTTTTTTTTAGTTTTGTTTTTTCGCGCCGGCTGCCTCCTCGTTCTGCTCGCACATTGCGTGCAGGACGCTGGGGCTTGTAGTAATGTGTTGGTGCTTTGTGTTTGTGCTGCGTTTTTTAAAAATCCTTTTCTTTTGATTGGCTGCGGCGCGTGTTCGAACGCTGCTCAGTGCGAGAGCCTCTCAGCCTGATTGGCTCTGGCGCGGCGTGGCGCAAGGACTTTCGGGACGTGAAGTTCTTTACGTTTCTTGCCGTTAGTGGGGCTGATGCCCCAATCGCGATTTTTTAAATCCTTCGTTGACCTGCGTAGGGAATTCGCCCGTGCTCTCGAAGGGAGGGAACGGGTAAGTAGGGCGACGCACAGCAGCCCATAGCCAATTCCAACGGTGAACACTTGGTTTTATAGGTTAAGATATTTTTCTCAGGATGTATATATGTGTGTTTGCATGCAGACAGGCGAGTAAGTCCAAAACACTCTTTCTGTGGTTTCTTCAGGAACAGTTCTCAGTATCCATAGCCATGGACCAAAGCCCAATTGGAAGGAGAATTACTGGATGCTTTTTCTTACTGAGAACATATGAAAAGTAGTCGGGCTCCAGAGTTGGGCTGAGGATATTAATGGAAATCATACTTCAGTATGATCAGTGGGCGGGAAGGAAGCTTGCTAGTGTCTTAACAAAGAAGAACAGCTTGTTGAGTCTTGCAGCTGTATAAGCACATTAGCCGTTAAGTTTTTTGGCTGGCTTTATAGACTTGTCTCAGGAAATAATTCATCATGGAGCTGTAGACGTTCTTATGTTGTATCATCTTCTGCCCATTCTTATGAAAGTTTGTGAAAGATCTGAAGTCAGAAAGAAAGGTTTTAGCATTTTATATTATACGCATAGATATAACTCATCCCCCAGTTGATGGCTGAGTGAACAATGTTTGCATACTTCCTCTTCCTTGTGATTTTTATACTAACTGCACACAGTTTTGCCATGTTTGTGATAATTTGCTGAGTATAATAAGTTTTCATTAATTCATTGAGCTGTCTTCAACTTCTTTAGCTTTCTACATGTTATGCTTCATAAGCAATTCAGCGAAAAAAGATTGCAAAATTGTTTGGTAAAGGTTGAGATTATGTCTGAAGAATATATGGAATCTGGACTTGAAAGTTTCTTCCAATGTGTGCTTATTTTGAGTGCATTTGGAATATTTTCTATGGGTGGATGCATGTGAAAAATATTACATTATTCATAACTGGTTGTCTGCATGGGTTTTTCAAAAAGATGGCACAGAAGGAATTGGTGAGAATATAGAATTTTGATCAAAGATCTTCCTTGAAAAACCCAAATATTTTTCTTTTACGGGTGTATCATTCTCTACATGTTTGTTTCTTAGAAACGGATCCTTTTAGTCATTTCATATATCATGTATGTATTCTTGAAAAGAAAAAGAAAAATTGGAAGTGTGAAAATATACAGTATAGTGATACCCCGCATAATGAAAAAACTTGGTTCCACAGAGCTCTTTGCTATGCAGTTTTTTTCGTTATGCGAAGCGCATTGGCGAGCACTGATTGATGAGCACTGAAACCTAGAGTCAGATATGACTGGCTTTCGAGCAAGGGCAACCTTTACCTTTATAAACATGCCTTGCTATTATTTAATTCTTTCATTCATCTCACTGGTGCTGTGTGAGAAGCCTCAATTACTGGGGATTGTAAAACATAAGCACTTGAACATATCACAAATAATGTCATTCATTCATTCATTCATTCATTCATTCATTCATTTATTAGATATCTATACCACCCACCTGGGTTTTATCCCATTTTAGATAAGACAACTAAAACCACTTGATGATCAACAATTATACTGAAGCGTCATGTCTTGCTGACCTTCCAAAATAGTTTGTATTGGCAACCTTGAAGGCATTTTGAAGAGGAGCTGCTTAAAAGAGGGCTCTCAGAGGACAGCCTTCAGTTCCTCTAAACAGCTACCAAAGTCCTTATTAAACTAAACAGACCATTATAAACAGTTTATGAATTAAGTCATGTGAGCTGGTTCTAGGGAATAGAATTGATGGGCTTGTCGTACATAACATCTTTAGATCATTGTTTCTGCTTATGATCCTAACAGAGGGCATGAGCCAGCAAAAAGGAATCACTTTTAACTCCTTTGATTTCAGTGGAAGAGTTTTGGCACATGCTTAACTCTCCCACTGAAGTTCAAAAGGATTTAATGCACTTCATTCCGTACACCTGATTAGAGCGTATCTGCTCCAAAAGGTAAGTGTTAGGAGTATATTAATGGTCACATTGTGAATAATTTATCTAAAATATCAGCAATGAGAGAGTGCCGCTCAGTAGCTACATTTATTTAATTATTTGATTGATTGATTTCTATCGCTGCCCCCTCACCGAAGTAACTCCGGGCAGCTTACAATCAACCATAAAAAACACTCAAGTATAAAAACATCCCTACAGCAATTAGAATCATAAAAACATTTAATATTTAAAAGCCATTAAAATGCCCTCCCAAAATTCACAATAGGTTAAAACTAAACCCGAACGGTCTTTCTTATAAGCCAGCCGGAGGGGGGGGGGAACCAATGGCAGCACCCCACACCTGCTGAGCCAGCCAAGTTTTAAGGCCTTTCCTAAAGGTCAATAGCTCTGCCTGGAGGCGTAATTAAGTCGGCAGGAGGTTCCATAGGGCCGGAGCAGATACGAAAAAAGGTCCTCCTTCTAGTGCTAGAGAGGTGAGCTTCTAGCTGATGGAACCAATAGAAAGCCCCTCTGCTCTGGTGGGGCGGGCAGATGACCTTGGGGTAACACGGTCTCTTAAGTAACCTGGTCCACTACCATGTAGGGCTTTAAAGTTAATTACCAGCACCTTGAGTTGCACCCGGAGGCACAGTGGCAGTTAATGCAGCTGCGGCAACAGGGGTAAGGCATGGGCATAACGGCCACACCCCATCACCATGTGGGCAGCCGCATTTTGCACCATTTGCAGCCTCCGAATGGTCATCAAGGGCAGCCTTATCCAGGACTGTTTTGTGGCTACAAGTCTTAGGTTTCCAGCAACAGAAAAAGAAAGTGAATTGCAGTTTTCAGGAATAGTGATTCGCCTTTTAAAGAGGTCACCTACCCTCTTTAACATACTCAAATGCCTCTGAAAATTGGAAGCTAAGCAGTTCTAATTTATTTTTTTGTGGGCCATTTTATTTCATTTTTGGTTACCCAACAGCTGGAAGGTCATGCAGAAGAAAATTGGTCCCCAGTTGGCCAAATTCAATCCTTGTCCTTCTCCTACCATTGTAAAAAAAAAAAAAACAAACTACAGTCTTTTATTGCATTACCTGGTTGTGCTAGCTCCTCTATGTAGACCAGGGGTTCTCAAGGTTTTTGCGCCCTGGGGTGGACTACTCACCCTCAGACAGCTGAGTGGGCCATATGCAATGGTGGAAGGCACGTTTGCACATGTGTGGTGCATTTGTGCATGCACACCCATTTCCAGGTGCGGGTTCATCACTGTGGGCCAGATGTGATGGAGTCAGGGCCGGCACTGGCCCACAGGCCGTAGGTTGTGAACCCCTGGTGTAGAGCCTACTCTGCTAAGTCAAAGCTGAACCAGATCCTAACAGGCCTACAGTGTGGAGACATTTTAGATTGGAATGGGCATATTAAAAATACACAAAATATTTATGCATAAATCTAGTCTGAATAGATATAAATTTTTATGTGAGCTCATTTTAACTTGAGATAATATTTTATATCCAAATGAACCAAAAGAAAGAAAGGAGACCACAGGACAAAAGAGAGTTTCTATAATATTTAAATCAGAGTTGCTTTGCTCCAGAGCCATTAGAGGCCATATAAAACTTGTTTGTTATAATTCTTCAGTTTTGGGATGTTTGGGAACATTTGTAATAGATACAGTAGTTCTAAAATGATTTTCTTGCTTTGTAAGTAGCATTTGTTATATAGGAAACTTCACACTGTTTGTTTTCTATTCTTAGCCAAGAGAGAAAGGTCGGATGCGTTTTCACAGACTACAGAATGTACAAATTGCACTTGATTATTTGAAAAGACGACAGGTAAGATACCGTATATAAGAAGCAAATTTTAAACTTATTGGTTAAAATCCTGTTGCTGGAATTTAATTCCGCATAAGACTAATGACTTCATCAGCAGTGGCGATTTTTCAGAAATGAAATACAGTAAAACCCCGGGTTATAACTGCCTCGGTTTAAGTTTGCTGCGGTTTACAAAGGCAACCCTATGGAAATGCCATTCCGGTTTACAAATTTTCAATGTTTTTTTTTTAACAACAATCAAATCTGGACCTTTTTTAAATTTTTCAATGCATCCCTATGGATGTTTCCGTTTACAATTTTTTTGGGTTACAATGGAGGTTGCTGGAATGGACCTCCATCGTAACCCGGGGTTTTACTGTACTGTATCTTTAATTTATTTCCAGAAGCATTGATACTCCTGAGTAATCTCTGTAAGATGTGGGATGGGGAAGTTGTTAATTAACAAGAAATGCTGTTGCTAGGATGATTTTATTGGGATGTTACCCAATGACTGTACCAGCTGTGACAGTTTTTGATAATTAAAGTTCTCCTTTGTGTTGTTTGTGAATGCACACTTATGGGTTCTGCGCTTGCGCGGGAGCCATTATTCGGAGCTATAAAGCTAATTGGACAAAAGGTTTAAAGTTAGGACCGCCCACCATCTCCACCCGTCCTTAGCAACATTCCGCGCCTCTTTCTTCAGTTCTCCTTTTTCCGCTGTAGCAGCAGGAGCTAAATCGAGAGCTCGTCTAATTTTTGTCTTGCTATTCGACTTTTTCAAAAAGCTTCTAAACTTCATTTTTTTCCAGACCAGAAAGCGTTTCCCTCTTTTTGGTCCTCCACCATCCGTGAGGGTCCACCCTCTCTTGGCTTCCTGATGGAACGGTTTACAGTGGAGCCTTGGAAGTTTCACGTCAGAACTTAGAGATGCTTAATTGCTTAAAAAGTTGTTGCTGCTGCTAACATATTGAAGTCAGTGGGACGTGCTTCCAAGTAGATGTAAATAAGATTTCACTAATAGTATAATGTTTTCCATCAAATATAGAGGCAGAAAAGGGTGGTGTTCTTGTGCATCATTCCCATTTGTCAGAACAAAGCTGCAGATGAGTTTTATTAGGCATTTACTTCATCTGCATCCCTCTGGACATGAATCCCACCATTTGTGTTCCAGTTAGCTCTAGTGACAGTTCGTAGATGAGGACTGGAACTTTTGAGTAGGAATGGGCCAGCAGTTGGAACAGATTTGAAGGAGCAGACGGTAAAGATCTGGCTTTTGCATTAGGAGGGATGAAGGTTATCATTCTCTACAGCTTTGGCCTGAGTGTAATATTTTGGTCTATATGAATTTAAAGAACTTAGCCTGAGAATTTGCCAAGATAACCTCAGCACAGGTGTGATTTTGTAATGCATGAATTGTAGTCTGCTTCCTTTCCTGAGATTCTTTCCTTCCCTGATTCATGTACAACCATTTCCATATAATGAGGATATGTGTCTGAAAGAGTCTATGGAAACATTTCACACACATTTGTGGAATCTGAGCAGAAGAAGAAACAGGTCAACTAATTAAAGAGTTGATTGGAAGATCTGTTAAAACAGGGTTTGACTTCTTTCTGCCTCTGTTCCTGCCTACAGTCACAATCCTTTTCTCTCAAGTGCATCATTGCAGCAGCTATCCTGCCCATTCTCCCTCCTGCTGAGTACTGTGTAAAGCAGGAGTTCTCAACCTCTTTAAGCCAGGGGCAGGTCACGCACCCTCAGACATGTTAAGGGCTGGACTGCCATTTTGCCCTTCTTCCACCACATGGCATTTCCTGGTGTGGTGGAGGCTGGGGGGGGGGCACATGAAATGGTGCCATGGGCTGCAGGTTGAGAATCCCAGGTGTAAACTGTAGGGATAAAGTGAGGGGAATATGGACTATAAGTGAGTCTAATATTTTAAGAACTGTTGAATCACAAGTGCCACTGGGGCAGAGGTAAATAAAAAAGGAAGCCTATGCATGTTGCAGCAAAATGCAAGTACAGTATCTTCAAATTCCATCTGTTTCAATGACAGAAATTTTAGAAATGATTGACTCCCTAAACTTTGGTGGATTACTTCATTTGTGAGCAAAGCCTAAATATTAAATTCCGATTATATCTCAATACTGTATACCATTTTGCATTATACATTGTTTCCATCCCCCACTCATCTCCCATACTTTATTAGAGAGGCTGCTTTATTGATAGCTGCAGCACCACCTTCTGGTGTTTGTCATATTAGCTACATATGCTGTTTTCTTGTCCTTTTGGTATGTATCAAATACAGTGGAACCTTGGTTAACAAAATTAATGCGTTCTCCTGGACGTTTCTCATAGTGAACATAAACCAAATTTCCCATAGGAATGCGTTGAAAAACAAAATACTTTAACTGAAACGCGGTTTCCAATAGGAATGCATTGAAAACCAATTAATCCGTTCCGGGGGGAAATTCCGCAAACCGAGCCACTATTTTCCATGGACTTCCTTTTGTTATGCAATTTTTATGTTAACCGAGTCGTTTCTTAACTAAGGTTCTACTGTATTTGATTCCTGCTTGGGGTATTTTGACAGTTACATTTCCATGCTGATTTTCATATAGAAATTAATAAATGAAATATATTCAAATCTGCTCTTTCTCAGGTGTAAGTGCATTATGATTATATTAATTTATACATCACCATTGAACTTGTTTCTCTGGGGTAATTTGTGTATAACTGATATTTTGAATTTAAAAACATTATGTTCTCATTTAACCAATCGAAGAAGGAAATAATAATAAACATAATACCTAAGCCCACAAATCTACACTTTAGCATTTTGGATTTGGCAAATTGTTTAAGGGCGAATGACAGTCAGTGGTCAGAAATGAGGAAACCCCAAAGATTCCAGTGCACTGTTAAGTGTATTAAGCACAATATAGTATGAAATGGCTTTCATCCTCAAGGCCATTAAACAGGCAGAGATATCTTGCATGTTATTCTAATTAGTGCACTTATAGTTGCAGTTCTATACTTGACTGTTCAAAAGTACATTCTGTTGAGTTTAGTAACACTTGTTTCCATGATAGTGGATTAAGAGTTGCAAAGCTAACAGAAGAAGCTCCTATGAAATGACTGCTTAGCTGAAGTCACAGTATGTCTTAATAAGCTTATAGATTTCTGGGAATCTTTGAGGTTTTCTCTTTTTTTAATTTCCCTTAGATTTTCCTCACCCTAAAAAGTTGTTTTCTGCTGCTGGGAGACTGCACATATACAGTAATATGTTTTGGTTGAATTGACTGGGAAGTTGCCTTTTGAGGCCATCCTGTTATGTTCCGGCTGATTTGGAGGCATTAAAGCATTAGAAAATTATAATATGAAGGTTTTGAAGGGTTATTGTTTGATGTGTGTCCACCACATCCTGCTGGTTTTGCCATCAATTTTTATTATCAAATGGCTGTTCTGTTCCATTTTGGCTTTTATCTATGCCCCACATTGTGGCGTTTTTGGTTGTTATCTGCTAATTTTGAAAAATTAGAATGTATGTTTCCATTTTCATTTCTGTTAACTTTTTTGCATTTTCTCTACAAATGATAGGTGAAGCTGGTGAACATTCGGAATGATGACATAACAGATGGGAATCCCAAGTTGACTTTGGGATTGATATGGACCATAATTTTGCACTTTCAGGTGAGGTGGCTTTTGAATTCTTTACTCGTAGAATGTGGAACTATTTTTCTCTAATGGACATTGAACATGGTTAACTTGTATGACTATACAGTGGTACCTCGATTAAAGAGCATAATGCGTTCCAGAGGATTGCTCTTTAAGCGAAACACCATTGTAAGTGACCAATTGTGACTTCTGGTGGTGGTGGGGATTGCGAACCCCGATTTAGTTGTTAAGCGAGTTTTTGGTTGATTTTAGTTGTTAAGCGAGGCGACCATTCAGAGAAAATTCTACTCTTTAAGTGAGTTAGTCTCTAAGTGAGGCACTTTTTATGTGCGGTTTTACTGTATTAAGAAAGTTAAAGCATTTAGATGGGCCCATATGTAGAAGCTCTGTTCAGTACAATCCTACGTATGCATTTAAGATAGGAGCCAGGCTGTTTAAGATTTCATTGGAGATTCTCTCTCTCTCTGAGTGTGTACACACACACACACATACACGCACACACACACACACACACACACACATGTATATGTATATTTTATATTCATCGATAATCTTAAACACAGATTGGTTGGAATCTTATTGGTATTTGCATACGATTTCTGTAAATTGTTACAGCTCATTGTAGCTGGTTGATAATATGTCATGTTCAAAGATAGGAAATCCGTTTGAGGCTTGAATATGTAGTAATATAATGTTTTATTCTGGTAGTTAATATATTCAGTATCTTCCAGTAGAGCAATACAACAAGTCCAATACATTGTGAAAGTCAACCGGTATGCAGACTCTTTCAGGAGAATTTCCCTTCATCAGACAACTTGACTTGCTAACTTTCCAATATCTGAAAATATATACAATATATATATAAAAATTAATTCTGAACTGGAATATTGCTACTGAGCTAAGTATAAAAGAGAAACCCACCTGGATATATAACATTTAGTTTTCAAAGGGTATCTTGTTTTCATGTTGCATCCAAACCTCTTTTCGTTTATTCATTTTGGGCTGTGGATGTTACTGTCTCAAAATATTACTCCCCTTATAAATCCTGCTGATAGGAAACCAGGTGTGCATAATCTAGCATTCCCCTCCCATGCCTCCTAATTGACTAAATATATTTATACATTTTTATATTTTTATACATTTTATATTCCAGGGCTACAAATTGACATAATTGTGTAAAGGGGGACAAAAATATATATATCTACAGAAGTACATTACACCACAGTGCTTGAACTCTTAACAATCTCAGAATTGTATTAGCCAGGATAACGCTGGCCATGTAAGTAATTAGTAACAGCTGTGGGAAGAGGTCTCATGCTTGTGGAATCCCCACTGTTTTATAGTCTTTGTAAAAGCCCTGAGTAAACAGTTTGAAACATCAAAATAGAGGTGCCATTGGAGGATCTGCCCATTCTCAAATGCCATAAAGCCAAGAAATGTAAAAGCACAGGTACACAGAAGTGGCCAAACGGTGTGGCAATGTTCAAAGATAGGAAATCCGTTTGAGGCTTGAATATGTAGTAATATAATGTTTTATTCTGGTAGTTAATATATTCAGTATCTTCCAGTAGAGCAATACAACAAGTCCAATACATTGTGAAAGTCAACCGGTATGCAGACTCTTTCAGGAGAATTTCCCTTCATCAGACAACTTGACTTGCTAACTTTCCAATATCTGAAAATATATACAATATATATATAAAAATTAATTCTGAACTGGAATATTGCTACTGAGCTAAGTATAAAAGAGAAACCCACCTGGATATATAACATTTAGTTTTCAAAGGGTATCTTGTTTTCATGTTGCATCCAAACCTCTTTTCGTTTATTCATTTTGGGCTGTGGATGTTACTGTCTCAAAATATTACTCCCCTTATAAATCCTGCTGATAGGAAACCAGGTGTGCATAATCTAGCATTCCCCTCCCATGCCTCCTAATTGACTAAATATATTTATACATTTTTATATTTTTATACATTTTATATTCCAGGGCTACAAATTGACATAATTGTGTAATATTAGCCTGGCTAATACAATTCTGAGATTGTTAAGAGTTCAAGCATTGTGGTGTAATGTACTTCTGTAGATATATATTTTTGTCCCCCTTTACACAATTATGTCAATTTGTAGCCCTGGAATATAAAATGTATAAAAATATAAAAATGTATAAATATATTTAGTCAATTAGGAGGCATGGGAGGGGAATGCTAGATTATGCACACCTGGTTTCCTATCAGCAGGATTTATAAGGGGAGTAATATTTTGAGACAGTAACATCCACAGCCCAAAATGAATAAACGAAAAGAGGTTTGGATGCAACATGAAAACAAGATACCCTTTGAAAACTAAATGTTATATATCCAGGTGGGTTTCTCTTTTATACTTAGCTCAGTAGCAATATTCCAGTTCAGAATTAATTTTTATATATATATTTTTATATATTAATTTTTATATATATATTGTATATATTTTCAGATATTGGAAAGTTAGCAAGTCAAGTTGTCTGATGAAGGGAAATTCTCCTGAAAGAGTCTGCATACCGGTTGACTTTCACAATGTATTGGACTTGTTGTATTGCTCTACTGGAAGATACTGAATATATTAACTACCAGAATAAAACATTATATTACTACATATTCAAGCCTCAAACGGATTTCCTATCTTTGAACATTGCCACACCGTTTGGCCACTTCTGTGTATCTGATAATATGTCATGGCATGTGATGGTTGTGCAATCAAGCATGTGATCAGATAAATGATAAACATGTGCCATAGCACCTCAGCAGTGTACAGTAGGTACTACAAATTGTAATTAGTTGCAGCAAGTTATGCAAACCTAATGTAACTGGCCATTGTATTTAACCTGACACTTCATTACCTGTAAGGGTATTGGAATGGGAGTGGACCAGTCCATTTGATTACAGTGGCAAGGTAAAGCTAGTGCTTCATTTTAGTCCCTTTGAAGATTTGGAAAAGTAATTATCTTTGCTTCAATTTTTTTAAATTGCTAAAACCAAAACATTCAACCTAAATGGTTTTTGTTAAGGGTTTGGAATACTTGTGTAGTATTGACTTGAAACACTGAGCTGGAGTCCTTTTACATAAGCCAAAAAAACCTCCTGCTGAATTCAGCAGAACGGGTTTGTAGTAGACTGAATTAACCTGGCATTATTAGAAAATTAATTATATTGTAAAGTAGATCACATGTTAAAATGCAACTATTACTTTCCTGTTGGATATATTTCTGGTGTCAGTCATGTAGGATCACACTAGAGGTCAGTAGAATGATTACACTCGGTGTACTAACATAATTATGTAAACCCCTTTCTGATCTTTCTGGTATCAGGTATTCAATATGTTGAAGTGGGAACAGTTATTTACAGAAATCAAACAGCAATAGTTAGGTAGAAAAATAAAATATGGCATTCAAGACAAAAGTCAGTATAAAACAACTCCTTGCTGTTGACATTGGGCTCCTTTTGAAAGGCTGTTATGTGTATTTGGATCCCGTATATATAATGAGGCCATGAATTTTTTTAGCCGGTTTTAAAGATCTAGGTATAACGTAAGTGCTTTCGCTGCATCAGGCATTCAACTGTACACTACGGAACTGTTGTTTTCTTTCAGTGTTTCTATGGAAATGTACATAAGGCTGTTCCATGCCACACACTCTTAACAACCTTTGGAATCTGGATGATTCATTTCAGTACAGCAGAGATAACTGCTTTTCTGCTTTTCTTCTTCTATAATAGGGGTTCCCAACCTTTTCATGCCGTGGGTCGGACTACGCCCCATGGTCAGCTGAGCAAGCCAATCATGTAGTTCCTCCCGCCATAAACACTGTCATAATATGCTTCCGTGGTTGTGGTAAACGTATTTACGACAGCCACAGAAGAATTTACAGCAGCGTTTACGGCAGGTTGTGGGTGCATTTACACATGCATGGGTGCATTTTACAGCTGCTGTAAATATGTCCGCTTCTGGGAGTGGTGAGGGTAGTGGTGGGCCACATGAAATGGTGCCATGGGACGGGGACGGCCTGCGGGCCCGTTGGTTGGCCACCCCTGCTCTATAAAGTATTTGAACTGTTGTTGAATTGTTGGCATTTTAAATTTTTAAACTATGAATGCCTTCCCAAGGAAGGTTTATTTGATTCCCGTTATCCTTATTTTTGTAATGTATAGCAAAAATTATGGGTTGTTTTTTTTTACAAACTAGAAATTGTTTTTACTTCATCTTACTTGTTCATTTTTAAATGATATTCCACATTCTGCATTTTTAAAAACTAAATACATAGTTTATGATAAACTTAGAATCCCTGAAGAAAATGAAGAACAATGAGAGTGAGTGTGATGTTGTGGATAGAGCACTAGACTTGGACCAAGGAGACCTATGTTCAGATGTCCATCATTGGGAGATGGCAAGATTAAACCACATCTTGAACATCTCACCTCAAAAAGCCTGTTAATTGTGCTGTGAGTTGAAAAAGCAAAAGAATAAATAAATACAAGTATGGATGCATATATTTACCCCAAATTACTTTTGGTTACAAGGTCCATTAACAGTGTGCAGTTTTGACAATGGCTGTATACTCTCTCTCTCTCTCTGTGTGTGTTTTTTCTTTCTTTCTTTCATGTGCACACTCCTCTCCTTTTTAAAAGGTTTATATCTGAGATGTCTGCTTGTCAACATAAAATTTTTGATGTTCAGATTTTGCCTTTTCAGATAAATCTCATAGCCAATTTATGATTGGGTTGGTTTGGAGTGTTATTGCCCTTATGAATTAGAACGGTGTGGTATATTTTTATGTTGATTCTTCGTGTGTTTTATGCAGACTTTGGAACATACCTGTCAACCATCCTGATTTGGCCGGGATTACCCCGTAATCCTGCACTGATTGACATCATTTCCTGACCTGTGCTGCCAAAACCCTGTAATTTGGCAGCGGGGGAAAGGAGGCACTGCGCAGCCCATCTGCGCAGGTCGCGTTGCACGCATGCATGGAAGGTCTCTACACTTCAGTAGCTCCCTTCCATGCATGCGCAGAAGGCTATGCCGCCTGCGTAGGCTATGCCAGCGGCGTAGCCCTCCACGTGCATGCGTACAATGCGACCTGCACAGACCCGGTTTGCGCAGGTCCCGGATTCGCCGGAGCCGCGGTTGACAGGTATGCTTTGGAAAATTTGCAGTCCCAGGGTGCCCCAGGACAAGGGAATGGCAAACCACTTCTGAGTACCCTATACCTAGAAACCCTAGAAGGGGTCGCCATAAATTGTAATTGACTTCATGGCTTGTAATTATTATTTCAGTATTTTGTACATTTAGTAAAAGTAGTGACATTTCAAGACACCCCTTTCACATGAATTTGTCCAGCACCATCTCCATAGGCATAATTTTTCATTCTGAAGTCATTACTGAGGGTATGCCTCGAGCTATCTCTTTCGCTTCAGCTTTGGGCTGGATGTATTTTCACGCATTTGTTGTTCTTTTATTCTATTTCTTTTGGAAGAGCAGCCACTTTGGACCTAAATTTCAGCTTGCTGCTGTGATACAGTAGTGTTAATCAAGGTATGAAGTTAAAAGAGAATAACTTCATTTTTATGTTGGGAGTGATTTTGTTGGGATACCTTTTTCAGAGGTATAAATTAATATTATTGGTAGCGAATTGCTTTTTACTCAGTTATCTGTGCAAGCACTTTTTGTTAGGACATTGGATCTAGTGCAGTTTTGTCCTTAAAGGTGTTGCTATTTTAGTTTTACTTGTATATTTCTAACTGTTTTAAAGGGATTCCTTGGGTTTGTGTGGTAAGATATAGGAAGTGTTTGTTTCAAGTTCCCTATAATTTCAGGGCAAAGTAATGTTGCACACCTTTGGCTTTGCACAATTTTTAGTTCTTGAAAATCCTTTGGTCCTCACTAACTGACGAATGAGGAAATGAATTAATTTCCCTGTGCTTAGTTTCTTAGCCATCTGGAGAGAGATGTGTGAGATGTTATTGCATTACTGAGATGTGACTGTGTTACTGTATTCTATTATATTGTGTACTGTATTTTTCCTGTATTGTATCATTGTTTGATATGTTGTGAGCCGCCCTGAGTCGGCGTGTGCTGAGTGGGCAGCATACAAATCAAATAAATGAAATGAATGAAATGAAATCTGTCATAATGATCAACTGTATTTCAGTTCTTACATCACTCCATCCCTATAAGCAATCCTGATGCCTGTCTGAGTATTGACCCAGTTTTTCTTTTCTTCCTGCAAACTGCTCCATTTCTAGAATTCCTACCTGCCTGAAGAGCATCATGTCAGAACAATTATTCACAGAGGGTTGTAGATAGTGTTTAACTTACATTGAACCTAAATGGAACATTAATGTTCTCAACCCAAGAAAGATTGCTTCTGAAATTCTATCTATAGAAAAAGTTTATTGTTACATGATCTTTAATCAATACGAAGCACAGATTTTTGCCTAATAAGGGCCCATAAGTACACTTAGCTGCCTACCATTACAAGTCCCAAAGAGAGACATGTATCTGTATTTACGCTGAGATGTGGAGGTGCTCAGAGCAAGATTCTCTCCCACTCAGCTTGTTATCCGTCAGAACATCTTCCTTATAGTAGAAGTCCTGTGGAAACCAGAGTGTGTTTGGTTATTAAAGCTAACCAGAACTACTGGCCCCTTTGTCAGTAACATGCATGAAGAGTGAGAAAATTTCAGGAATTAGAGCAGCAAGTGTTGAGCGCTGAACCTTAACGGAAGTGTTCTGAGTCCTCAACTTAAGCATTCTGGCATAAAAGAGTTAAATAATTTATGACTGCATAATCCAGCCTGTGGGAATATGGCTTTGGTTTCAGATGGAGAAAAATGTACCCCTTGAAATGTAGGAGATTTAAAAATTCTTTAAAAATAACATGCTTTCCACCCTGGAAAATTCATATCTATGGTAGTCAGTATTATTTGTATTTATTTGCAGAGAATTTCATTATTGAAGTATTTACTAGAATCTGGATCAGTGTTTCCCAACCTTTGGTTTTTGGATTTCAATTCCCAGAAGTCTAAATCAATAGCCCAAAGCACTGATCAGCCAATGTATTATCTTAGGCTTCTGGGAATTGAATTCCCCCTGTGGGACATGTGCCCATGTTGGGAAACACTGAACTAGATTATTGTCCTTGCTGTCAAATTTCAACAGATGGAAAAAACTGCTTATTAAAAAAAATGAAAATAAAACCTATTTCTGTTGTAAAATTTTGTATGTACTTTCACAGAATGAGCTCTCATGTTCTCAAACCATAGTTCCCAGTGACACTGGCAGGCATTTTCTTCTCCAAGGGTATTGTGAAATAATGTCTCATCTGGGATATTTTGGTAGGAGAAAATAGCTGGTTGCAGTTGGCATCTGCTGAAGAGAGCTTGCTAATGCTAAAAACAAGAGAAGGAGGAGGACCCCACTGCTGTTGGCTGGACTTGTGAAACTTTTAGAGACCATCCCCATTCCAAAAATGTTCCCCTCAGATTTACCGTCTACAAATGAAGTACAAATTGGAGAGCAGGGCATTCATCCATACAGTCTGTGGTTTCCCAAGCAAATGCTATGAGAGGTCTGGATTGTTTCTTGCAAACAGGCCACTATATCCCTTGCATAACCCTTTGTATTGTATACTGTTGTGTTTCTTGCAGCAGGAAGGTCCTGCAGAGCATTAATCCTATTTGCCAGTAAAAAGGCAGTGAGTTCATCCTAAGAGATAGTGTGGCCTTTGCTACAGGAATATCATTGCTGTCTACTTAACCTGGTCTTGACTAAAGTTCTGCTTGACTCAGTGGCAAGATGCTGTTTGCGCAAGGGGACCAGTGAGTGGCCTATGCCTTCCGGAGAAGGCCTGCCAGCACTCCGATCGGTCCATGCCTTCTGGAGAAAGTAAGGCGGAAGGCCCACCTTGCCATCTCCGGAGGGCGGCCAGTGTACAGCAGCCGGAGGCGGGACCGCGCTTCCACCTTCCGCAGACCTGGCGGCTGCGTCCTCCAGCCAAAATAGTGGTCAACCAGTGGAGCCTCCCAACCGGGGAGGCAGTAATGCGCATGCGCCGGAATGTGTGCAGGTGCAGGAGCCTGCCTGGAGTTTCAGGCGGCGCCAGCGCCTGGAACTCCAGGCAGGCTTTTGCACCTGCACGCATTCTGGCACATACACATTACTGCCTCCCCGGACATTTCATGCTGCCGGTGGGAGCCCCTTTGTGGCCGGTTTTTGGGGTGACAGAGCCCGAAATGGGCTGTCGGCCCCCTGCACCGGACAACCCAGGAATGCCAGGTAGGCGGGCACGCAGTTCCCTGTGCGATCGGTGCAGGGGTGTTGGCGTGTATGAGTAACATACAGCACAACACCTCTGTTATATATATATATATAATAAGATAGAAGATAGATAGATAGATGAGGATTTTCAATTAATAATATTTAAATATGTATTAAAAAGACTTTTTTGTAACTGTAATTCTACCATCCCCTCCAAATAGAACTGTACATTTGCTGCTAAGAACTGAAAGACATCTTTATGAATCTGGAAATTAAAAGATATTGGGGACTTCTTATTTACTCTGGAAACAAACAAATCTAACGCTTCAGATTTTTACCCGTTTAGTTGGATTCAGAACCTTATCAATTACTTATAATCATACAGCACACATACTTGCCTTTGAGCTCACTGTGTGCCTGGGGTTATTTGATTTCATAAAGTGAAAAAGATGTAAATGCTTTGGAGCAGAGAAAAATAAAAGCCTTCCCTCTGAAATCAAAGAAGCTTATAAGATTATACTTTTGTACCAAAATAACCTCCAGTTTGCAAGAATTGCAAAGCTTTCTATACAAGCTTACCTTAGGTCTTGTTATTTTTCTTTGCTTTGCATGTCAGTCTTATGGCAGGACTGAGCAAAATTCATTCTCTGCCCCTAAAGAACTTAGAATCAGCACAAGAGACTCATGCAAAATACTGTTTGTCTACAATCTCTGACCACTGCGAGACGTTAAAACTTTCCCTTGTGGTATCTTGTTTGGTCCTCTTTTGTCAAGGATAATCTTTGTGGGAGAAAACCTGCTTTTGTCCTCTCATGCTCTGTTGCTAAACAGAGTTTGAAAGTGAAGGAAGTTTCCGGTTCTTTCCTGCCTCAGCTCACCTCTAGAATTGCAATTGTTAGTGTTTCAAAGTTCTTTCTACTTTCCGTTTCAATCGGTAGGGAGATAATGGTTAAAATCTATCCTGAGCTTTTTCTATTGCTGATAAGATGCTATGTCATTCCTTGCAAAAGACCATTGGCATTGCAGTTTAATGCTGAGGCAGTGATGTTTGCTTAAGAGGATTGGTGGCCAGAAATAAGCCTTAGTGTCTAATCAGACACAGGCCCAGCCTGGGCACAGTGCCACGACATTTATTGCGTATGCATTTCTCATAAGCAAAATGGTCATGTCCTCAGAACGGGAGTACCGGCTGAAAGATTTGAGGGCATAAGCCGGCAGCCTTAGTTCAATCTGGAAATGATTCCTGCTCACGCAGACCCAGGGCAATGACTGCGTCTCTGTGTGTGGCTGTGATATCCTCAGAGCCAAATGGGGAATGTCTGTGGATGTGTCAGGGCTGACAAAGAAGAGCAGTGTTTGGATCCTGCCAGAGCTCCCTTAAGTCCTGCAAAACCGTCTCCTGGAAGAAGATACTTCAGAACAAAATCAGGAAGGAGGCAAAATGAAGATGAGAAGGAGCCAGAAAGGATTCGAGAAAACGAGAAGCCGGTTCAGATCCAGACAACGGATTCTAAAGAGACAAGAGCACATCCCGGGGAGAGGACGCTGGATGCGTCCATTATGGGAACTGTGGTGGGCAGAACTGACCCGTTTGTGAGTACCGAAGTTGCCATTGAACTCGTTAAAGCAAAATCACTGAATGAAGCGAGCTGTGATTCTTCCACTGGGGATGGTGCCTGCATTAGTAGCAGAAGAGGGACTAAGTCGGAAGAACAGGAGAGTCGATTAATTAAAGAACTGGAAGCAGGTCCAGGAAAGAGCAGGTCCACACAAGATAATGGATATTCGCATGCTGGAGAATTAGCATTCCAAGAAAACAGAGAAGTCTTTCAGACTTTTGAAAAGGAACCTAGCTCATCATACTCTGAGCCAAGCAATCATTGTAGAGAAACTGCATTAAATGAAACTCCTTTTGGAAATACTATTGATGCCCTGGATTGGGAAAACTGTTGCAATTTGCACTCACTTGAACTTCAAACTCCAAGCTGCCCACAGCAAGTACTTCCTATTTCTGGATTTCTTTCGTTCTCAGTGGAAAATGCTGAGAATAACATTTTACCAAACAGGAGCCAGGTAATGTACTGCAGCACTAGGATAACATGAGATTAGTTTTACAAAAAAGGACAGAAAAGGAAACAGTGAACAGTAATTTAATTTAGCAACTCTAAAGTATCATGTCTTATATGTAAGTGTTGTTACATGAAGTGATTCCATGTGTGCTAAATATTAAATTAATAGTTTAAAAATATATGTGCCAGGATATCCTGAATTCACAAGGCAATGATGTTCCTAATCAATTCTTTGAGAAGAATCCCATTTGAAATGAGGGTCTGTGCTACCCTGTATATGTTTAAATCAGCTTTTAGTGGAAGTACTATGCACATTGCTTTAAACAAGACCAAATAAATCATAGTCTTTGACTCTTGCTAAGTTTTCGTTAGGAACTGCTACCAGGATTCAGATCATGTTGCTCTCATTATTACCTTTAAGCATGTTCTTGTGAAGCGTGTGATGTGATAGTAGGCAGTACCTGTTCTTATAAGTAGGTGGGGTCTGAGGAGAATGTATAGTACAGCAGCTGCGTGACACAAGTTCCCTGAAGTGGAAACTTCCCATTTTCTGCAAAGGGCACCAGTGCTCAGGAATCCAGTGCTCTTTCTGTCTTATTTAACATTGTATTATATATACATTGTAACAATTGCTTCCTAGATGCCTCACTGCCATTTATTTAATTTCAATTATTTAATTTCATTTATTTTATTTAAATGTCTGGCCAGACATCCTTCTACGGTAATGGAGTAGACTGTACAGCCAGCTACTCAATGCAGACTGTTGGGCGGTAATAAATAACCTGACCCCCTAAAGGGGCCAATGGCTAAGGGGCGGATGAGCCCCTTTGAGTGGGGTGATGGTCCCCTCAGTGGAGAAAATACCACTGAAAACCATCATATGCAAAATGAGTGGAGGAGGAGCTCTGATTCCCAGCAGTCATGGAGGCGGAAGAAGCCATGCCAGATGGACTGGCTGTGAAGGCGCACCTTGTCCATATCCTCAAGGCTGTGGCAGTCCATTGCAGTCCCGGTGTTAAATCCTGCCTGTCTCATTTCATATGTGCCGCAGGAGATGGCTTCGTGATCATAGTGCGTTTGTTGCTTCATTGCAAGCTGGGATCCATCTTAATCAAATTCATGCTAATGGC
This sequence comes from Bradypodion pumilum, assembly GCA_035047305.1. Taxonomy (NCBI): domain Eukaryota; kingdom Metazoa; phylum Chordata; class Lepidosauria; order Squamata; family Chamaeleonidae; genus Bradypodion; species Bradypodion pumilum. Next base: position 170,669,301 of record JAWDJD010000001.1, on the reverse strand, counting down.
ATTTTTCTGCTTCAGGAAAAATGCATTCTCAGATACAAGTTGCAGCCAGCAATGACAATTTGTTTGTTTGTTTGCAGTAATTTTTGTCCTACCATTTGTGATACACTGTCTTTACAATCATTAATAATGATTGCATGTTGTCAAGTCAGTTCTGATTTATAGAGACCTTTTAGCGGGTTTTCTAGGTAGAGAATATACAGAGATGGTTTACCATTCCCTTCTGGGGACAACCCTCGGATTGTGCAGCTTGCTCAAGGCAACACAGGTGGCTTTCTCTGTGGGAGAAAAATTCTAAAGGTATGGGGCCACTGCTGCAAAAATGTTATTCCTCATAACGTGTGAGCCCTGGTGGTGCAGTGGTCAAACTGCTGTACTGCAGCCACAGCATTGTGAGTTCAGTCCTGATGGGGATCTACCCAATGGAAGTACCCAATATGTACTTCTGATGGAAGTACCCAATATATTGGAGGCAAAATTCTGATTAACTTGTGAACCACCCAAAAATTATTCTGAGAATATATGAACACCTTGTTTTAAACATTTTATTTATCATGTTAAAATAAAACATTCCACAACCGATTTTCTTCCTTTTTTCAATTTTTCAGAAAAAAAACCAAGGCTTCAGGGAAAAAACAGGGGAAAAACACCCCCCCCCCCAATTTCCTGTCCCCCCCCAGACTTTCACATCTAATTGCACTCGAGTGGGCCCATTGAATTAATGTGGATTTACTGAGTCAACTGTTCCATAGGTTTCATTGTTTCAAATGGGCCTAGTCTAATTGCTGCTTACTAACCTAACGTAGGCTGTTGTCAAAGTAGGCTCATTTCAATTAACTGAACTTAAAGAGGAGTTGACTCACCCATTGATTCAGTGGGCCTTCTGTAGTGCAATTTACTATGCTAAGCGATAGGATTTGGGACAAATCATATGGATTTTTCTCTCTCTCTCCCCCCCCCTCTCTTATGTGATTCTGGCAATAATTGGACAATTAGTGTAGACAATCCATTTTCTTCCTCTTTCCCTCCTGCCTAATCCAGAGCTTCAGAATGTGAGAAAACAAAACAGGGGTCACTTCCTGCAGTATTTGCTGCAGATTTGAAGTCCAGCAACCAAATGTATGAATAACAGTGCTGAATGTGGCAAATCATGCCCAAGTTATAATTGATTATAGCTATCTGCAATTCTCCTTCGTATAGTTTGTGAATCCCCACTATTGGGGTTATGCGCCTGCGCAGAACATCGATCGGAGGCTTTAAAGCTGATTGGTCAAAAGTTTTGGTGGTAAGACCGCCCAGTTCGCCATTTTACCTCAGTTCTCTTCTTTCCGCCTCAGCAGCAGGACGATCGTTGAGAGCTTCCTCAATTTTTCAGTCGATTCTACGGAAAAGACAAATTTTTCGAAAACAGTTTCTTCTGCCAATCTTGTCCCTCGGGCAGGATTGCCATCCAGTGCTGTTTCTTCTCATAGGACTCAGTCACTTTTCGCTCAGGTCGCTGTTTCCCCCCTCAAGGGGGTGGCGGTAGTCCGGCCCTTCGGGGCATTCTTCTTGAACGTTCCACGTTCTCCTTGCTTCTCTTGAGAAGAATTTTTCATGGCCTCATTGATATCAATGAGCATGCTTTGGATTGCTTATGTTCCTTTTAATATAAATTTATCTGTACTCTTGTGGGTAGAAATTTTGTCCTATCCAAGATTATATTGTGCAAAAATTTTAAAGTTAATGATGTGTTCGTGAAAATGCTTAAAAGAAACATATTATTCCTTGTTGCTAAAAAAAAAATAACAGTAAGATTTGGGGGCATGTACATCCATCTCAGTTTATTTTATATATTTTTTGTTGCTTGTAGTGTGGGGGATGAACAGAAGGCAGTTTGAGGCTATGGAAATCAGCTATGGTCCAGTTTATTAGTGTCAAAAAAATTCCCTATTTCAAGACGAACACCCCCCCCACCACCACCACCACCACTTTTTCTGTATTACTGTTGATGTCTTCTGGATTATGTACATACATAGGAGAAAATAGTTGTGAGTGATTGTAGTTGTTTTAGACCGGAAGTTAAATTGCAAATGTTTAGCAACTGCAGTTTAAAATAAGATTTTGTTCTCCTTGGCTTTGAATAGTACTGATAGATGCCATTTGCATGAGTCACTACAGATATTCCTGACACTCTGAAATTATTCGGCTGTCTGCAAATAGACAGTTAGGGAAGGAAAAATATAATGTGTTTGGTTTCCGCTATTTCTGTTGTACACAGTTGTTTAAACCCTAGTGAGATATAAAGTGAGTCAAAGGTCTGAAGTCCGTTTATAGATCTGTGAGAGATCAGAATTATAATTCTCTCATGTTAATGTTCAGGGTATGGGAGAAAAGTTTTTTAAAATTTTTTAAAGTACCATATTTTTTTTACAATTGTATGTTTCTTGCTTGCTTTTAAAATGAAAACATCTCATTCTGCACACAGCTGGGCCCTAAGGGTCAGCTGGGTGTCTTACTCCTGTACCTGCCTCCTTGCAGGGTAAGGAACTCCCTGTCTGAGCATTGGCATTGGAGTTTCCTAGGCTGATAGTTCTGGGGGACTTCAATTTGCCTTCGCTGGGGACTGGTTCAGAGGTTGCACAGGAGTTCATGGCTTCCATGGCAGCTATGGGCCTGACTCAGGTAATTCAGGGTCCAACCAGAGGAGGTGGCCACACGCTGGACCTGGTTTTTTTGTCGGAGCAGTGGCAGAGCAGTGGTGATCTGAAATTACAGAAATTAGACACTATACCTGTGCCATAGTCAGATCACTATCTGGTGACTCTGGACTTCCTGAGGGCGGCGGTTCATCGCAGGGAGGCAGGGCCTCTGGCAACTGATGAATTCTGATAAATTCCAGATGGAACTGGGGGGTTTTCCTCTGGATCGGCTACACGATTCATCTGAGGCGCTTGTTGACCTGTGGCACAGGTCGGTGGTGGCGGCCTTGGATGAAATCGCGCCACTATGGCCTCTCCGAGCCCGTGGTGTTCGATCTTCCCCATGATTCAAAGAAGAACTGTGGGAGCTTAAGTGGGCAAAGAGACGCCGAGAGCGTCGCTAGGTGAAAACCCAGAGCGATTTCCACTGGACACTGGCTAGGGCTGCTATTAAGACCTACCTGGTGGCGATGGGGGTGGTGAAGCAGCGATACTTCACCGCCTTCATTTCCTCCATGGATAATTGCCCAGCTGTTCTGTTCCGGGTTACCAGGTCTCTCCTTGGCAGGGAGGGGCCGGTGCCTGGTTGGCAGGGTTCGGCTCAGGTTTTTGCAGACTACCTGGTGGAGAAAATCGCTCGGATTCGCTCTGGGTTCAATCCTGGTGTGGATGGGGAGGTTCAGGAGGGGACCAGAGCTCAGTCTGGCCATGTTATCTGGGATCGGTTCGATCCAGTTGTCCCTGAGGAAGTGGACATGGTTTTTGCAGCTGTTCGCACCACTTCCTGCCCTTTAGATCCCTGTCCCACCTGGTTGGCAAAAGCCTCCAAGGGGGTGGTGGGAGGGTGGGTCGGGGCTATAATAAATGCTTCACTATGGGAGGGGTGTTTCCTGCACCTTTAAAACATGCTCTGGTGCGCCCCCTCCTGAATAAACAATATCTCGACCCAGCAATTCCAGCTAATTATAGGCCGGTTTCCAACTTCCCCTTTTTATGGAAGGTATTGGAGAAGGTGGTGGCGCACCAGTTGCAGGGGGTCCTGGATGAAGCGGATTATCTGGACCCCTTTCAATCAGGTTTCAGGCCTGGATATGGTACAGAGACGGCATTGGTTGCACTGGTAGATGATCTCTTGCGGGAGCGGGACGGCGGTCATCCGTCCGTCCTGGCTCTTCTGGACCGCTCAGCGGCTTTCGATACCATCAGCCATGGTATCCTTCTGGAACAGCTCAAAGATTTGGGGATCCAGGGCACTGTGTTGTCCTGGTTTTCCTCATTTCTGGAGGGGGGCTATACTCAGTCGGTGTGGTTGGAGAGTGAGAGGTCCAGCGCAAGGCCCCTACAGTATGGGGTGTCTCAGGGCTTGGTACTCTCTCCTCTCCTATTTAACATCTACATGAAGCCGTTGGGTGAGATTATTCGTTCCCATAGGGTGAGGTATCATCAGTATGCTGATGATACCCAGCTATATATCTCGGCCCATGGGGAACCCAGTGGTGCGGTCAATGTCCTATCCAGATGTCTGGAAGCTGTTGGGGTCTGGATGGGGGACAACGGGCTACAATTGAATCCCTCCAAGACTGAGTGGCTATGGATGGGGGCCCCCGCGTTATCCAGGGAGCTGCCAACTTTGGTCTTGGATGGGGCTGCTTTGCCCCAGACAGACCTGGTACTCAACTTAGGGGTCCCCCTGGATTCATGACTGCTGCTTGCAGATCAGGTGGCGGCCGTGGCCAGGAGGGCTTTCGCACAGCTTTGTGTCATCCGTCATTTGTGTTTGCTCCTGGACCGGAACTCCCTGCTCATGGTCACACATGCTCTGGTCACCTCCAGGCTAGATTATTGCAATGCACTCTACATGGGGCTGCCCTTGATGACCATTCAGAGGCTGCAGCTGGTCCAGAATGCGGCAGCCCGGGTGATGATGGGGTGCGGGCATTATGCTTGCGCCTCACCATTGCTTCAGGAGCTGCACTGGTTACCAGTTTGCCTGGTGCTGGTTTTGACCTTTAAAGCCCTTCATGGTAGTGGGCCAGGATACCTAAGAGACCGCATCGTCCCAAGAGCATCTGTCCGTCCAACCAGAGCGGACCGGAGGGGCTCTCTAATTGTTCCATCTAGCAGAGGGGCCCGTCTCTCTGGCACACAAAGGAGGGCCTTTTCCGTGTCCGCACTGGCCTTGTGGAACCTCCTGCCAGTAGAGTTGCTGGTGCAGACGGAGCTGCTGCCTTTCAGAAGAGAATTAAAAACCTGGCTGGCGGGTCAGGTGTGGGGCCCGGATGGAAGAGTGGCCCCCGCCTGTTGGCTTATAAAATAAAGCCTCCCCACCTTTTAATGTGGGTAGTTTTAATGTGGCTAGTTTTTAATATGAACCGGTGTCGTGGGCTGTAGTTTGGCCACCTCTGGTCTAGATATAATATATATCACGGATGGAAAGAAGGTACTGTGTTAGAAAGGTTATTTAGTGTATTACCTTGTTCATGTTCCATAATCAGAGTATCCCTTGAAGGCCAAGAATTTTGGCTTTTAGAGCATGTCTAGACTTTTCTAATTCAAGGGAATACGTCTAGTATTTCAGTGCTTCCAGGACTCATCGCCTGAATGCTCAGAGTGTTTCGGCTTCCAGCAGTTCACATAGCTGAGAGTGCCACAGGTAAAACAAGTGTGGACTGTGCATTTTGCATAGCTGGCTTCTTGGAGTGTGGAAAATTGACCTCCAGCTGATTCAAGCATGTTGTTTCTGAATATTGATTTTATCCCATGGATTATAGTCCTCAAGCATACTGAGTGTTGGAAGAAATTACTTGTTGGAAAGGAACTTTACAATTAAAGACGTCCCTGAACATGTAAAAATAACACATTAAAGAGAAGCTCCCTAAGTTAATTCTCTCCTTGAGCTTTGAAAGATTTCAATGTGTTGATCATTCTAGATGAGCAGGTGTAAGATGGTACCATTTCATCTGGAGCTACTCTTCTGAAAATGCCAGTCTGGGTTGAGTGTATTTGAAAAAGATCCTTCTGATTTTGTTGCTCTGAGTCTCTGCAAAGTATAACATCCTTGCAGGTTTGCTAGGTTAGCAGTTCAAAAGCAAGAAATTGCAAGTACTGTAGATATATAGGGACCACTTCGGTGGGAAGGTAACGGCGCTCCATGCGCTCCAGTTCTAGCCATGCCTGCTACATGACCATGGAAACGTCTGCAGAAGCAGACAACGCTGGCTCTTTGGCTTTGAAACAGAGATGAGCACTGAACCCTAGAGTCGGATACAACTGGCTTTTCGAGCAAGGGAAACCTATAGCAGTAGCAATTACACTTATATACCGCCCCATAGCACTTAGTGTACTCTCTGGGCTGTTCACAAGTTAATTAGCATCCCCCCCAAAAACTTGCTGGGTATTAATTTTACCAACCTCAGAAAGATGGAAGGATTGAACTCACAATGTTTTGGCTGCAGTGCAGCAGTTTAACCACTGTGCCCCCAGGGCTCCACACCAGGGTGTGTGACTTTCTCTTTCCATCTCCTTCAGCATACATGTGTGTATGAATGTTCACGTTTGCCCTTTGTCTCTGCCTCTGACTGCTGACCACTGGCAGCTAGAGGATGAGGGTAAACTGGTGCTCATTCCACCAACCATAGTAGACCTCATTCAACATTTACCCTGAAAAGGTTACGTGGTGGCCTTGAATGGATGGTGGCGGTGGTGACATTACTGGTTTAAATAAATTGATTTTTTCTAACAGTCTGTGCAGAGGCCAACCCCCTCATGAAGGCTCTTCTATTTATATACTTAAATGGAAGTACCACTCTTGGTATTCCCATAACCTCCCTCTCATAGGGGTCCTTTGCCAATGCATTCCTTGTATCCACTTCATCTTGTCATTGTTATGCTGCTACGGTCTGATGCATTTTGTTTTAATTATCCTCTAGGGTCATGGGAGGAGGAGAAGGTGGAGGATTTTACTGTGTTCCTCCTCACTGCATAGTTTTCTGTAGCTCCTCTACAGAGTTCTTGGCCGAAGCTCCATGTGTACCCCCAATGGCACAGGCTAACCGAGGACATCCTTTGAATTAGTGCAGCTTCCTGTTTTCCACTTGAGTGGAGTGGCTTGAATTAGTTCAGCCCTTTTGCTGGGCTTGTTGCCAAGTTATCTTATGCCACTTTGGGAATTTGCTGAAGAGGAAGTCTGGTTGACTTCCCTGTAATGATGTGGTGTAAAGGGGAAGGTTCAGGTGCTTCTGATATCACTTGCATCTTCCCTGTTGTTTATTTTGTTTGTTTATATCCTTGATGGCGAACCTTGGCACTCCAGATGTTCTTGGACTTCAATTCCTAGAAGCCCAAATACCCTGTGAATCCACACAAACGGGTTTACTGCGATTCATCTGACCCACGCTGTCCTCATCGCTCCCGGAAGCAGAAGTAAAATGGCACCGTACGTGCAACGAGAGCAGCGCGGGCCGGATGAATCGCAGTAAACCCATTCGTGTGGATTCGCAGGGTGCTTGGGCTTCTGGGAATTGAAGTCCAAGAACATCTGGAGTGTCAAGGTTCACCATCATGGGTTTATATAATGCCATCAATATGCATGGGAGTATAAAGTGCCATAAATGACAAGACAGGCTCCTTCTCTCCAAAGCATAACGGAGTGGGAACAATATTGACTGCATTTCAATGACTATTTAAATCTATTTTACTTTTATTGGTTTGTTCTATTTCCATTTAGATATCTGATATCCATGTTACTGGAGAGTCAGAGGACATGTCTGCTAAAGAAAGATTGCTCCTGTGGACAAGGCAGACAACCGAGGGTTATGCTGGAATTCGTTGTGAAAATTTCACCACCTGCTGGAGAGATGGGAAATTATTTAATGCCATCATTCATAAATACAGGTAAATACACACATGCCCGAATTATGTTAATAATGTATATGACCACAATTGCTTCAGGAGTGATGGCATTATGCTGTTGCAACAGGAGGTCTGGGGTCTGTATTTATTGTATCAGAGCTGATGCTGGAAAATGTTCTTCCTTCTGAATCCGAGTTGGAAATCTGTGTACCTTAAATCCAGGATAGGTGATCCTGACATGTGAGTCAAATGTTGCACCAGGTTACAGATCCTGTTCAATGAGAGATAAAGTTGCAGAGTATTTAAGAGGGTATATAAATAGCCTGCATAGAAAGAAGTTGTGACTTCGAGCCGGAAGTATCTTGCATTGTGGATTACTCTTCAGTAGTAATGTATGGAACTCAGCTGTGATTCGTATGCTTTGTGGCCACATGGCCAAATTAGTAAGAGTTAAATATGGATGCATCCACTTTTTTGGCCTTCCCTACTCTGTCCTAGGTTTCATTCTGTCTCCACAGTCCTGTTTGTGATGGAACAGAACCCTCCCCACTAAAAAAACTTTTTTAAAAATTCAGCCCCAGGTTGAAAAAACTCTCTGCTTCCATCTTTGATCCAAGTTACTTGGAACTTTTCCTCCTTGGCATTAACATCATTGCCCAAGCTAAAGACGTGTCATGGAGTTCACATGTCTGGAGCATATTCACAAGGAGTACAAGAGAATGCATGCTATTATACCAAACATAGAAATTTGCTTTCTCTCTCTCTGCATCTTGTGTGTTTTAAGGAAACTTGTCACTGTATGGCATTGGAAACACAAATGATGTTTTTTTCAAATGGTAGCTGTGTTAGTCTGTGCTTCGAGCATATCATGTGTTTACTCTCTGATACAAATGAAGATGTTTGCTATGCCTGCTAAAATCCCAGTATGGTGCAGAGATAGCAACGGGATCAGTTGTGAGTTTGCATCCTGCAGTGTCCTCTCCCTGGCTCCTGAAAAAGAGAGTAAATTAAACAAACACATTTCAATTAGGGGGCTTCTACTTTTCACAGCAAAGAATCGCCTGAGGGCAGATTTGCCTTTTTCTTTCTACACTGAACACAAGCTTCTTGTGGGTGAAAGTCTGTCTTAGGAGAATGAACGTGTTCTCTGTGGTTATGAAAGCAATAGTTGTTTCCTCATCAGAAGACAGAATAGATCAGGTTTCTAGGTATGAGAGATTTTGAAATACTGGTAGCCTGCCCAGCATAAGGAAAGAGAATGACCATGCAACACTGGATGGAGGAGCAAAACTGGTGTGACTCTGGCCCAAACAATGGAAGCTCCTGTAGAAAACTATGGTCAGAGAGAGGGGGAGGGAGGGGGAGAGAGAGAGAGAGAGGGAATGTGCGGTGACATGCTTGTTCAAAAATTATAAGTGCAGAGTTTCCTACTTTCTGTTGGTGTTCCTGAAACACAAGTGAGAGGAACAACAAGATATTAACAGCTGCAGGAAGGAATTTTTTAGGGATATTGAGACTTGCAAAGGCAGCGGAAGCATGTTCTTTCGTGTCCAGATCAAGCTGGACTGCCAAAATGAAGCCACTTTCTTGGCTTACGTCCTCATCGGTTCATGTTTCTGGCAGTAATCGGCAGACCAGTAAGTGACCCAGATTCTGTGTCTCCACATTCACACAGCGTGTTGTTGTCTGCCAGCAGCCCCCATTTGAGCATGTGGGTCTTACATTTAGGGATTCCAACCCTCAGCCTATTCAGAGTCCACCAACTAACTTAGGGGAGGTTGAGTTCTTCAGACATATCCTCCTTTAATGTTGTTCCTTGTCCAGTCAGCTCCTTCTTCCATCTTCTAATTTGGTTTTGCTCTTGTGTATCCTCAGGAATGTTTGTTCTTGCCATAAAGTGGAAGCTGATGTTAGCATTCAAATACCGCTGAGTGCAGACCTCAGGGTCTGGGAATAGTATCTTATGTATAATATATGTGCAAAGACATAAACACACAAGATTTCCTGGCTTTCATGAAAACATAATTCTAGTATTTTCCCCTTTTCCTCCCCGCATTTTTTACCAGTTGATTTTTGTTATCGTGTCAGAAGCACACAAAGTTGCTTTCTGCATTGAAGGGATTTTTGCTGGAGGAACTCCGCTCAGGGGACGCCTGAATGAAGCTCTTTTCATGCCACCAAGATCTTTTCCCATCAAAGTGGTCCCTGTTTATCTACTGACAATTTCTTGCTTTCAAACTGCTAAGTTGGCAGGAGCTGGGACAGAGATGCGCGCTCATTCCATCATGCAGCAGTCACGTCTTGAACTGCTGACTTGTCAACCTTCCAGTTAACAAGGCAAGCTTCTTAACCACTGTGCCACCACAGTCCCATTGATCTTCAGGAACAACTTCAGGTTCTTTGTAGCTAATACCCCTTCTGATGAATCCTGCACGGAAGATATATCTTTCTATGCAGAAATTGGTATTTCTGTTGCCATTTCAATTTAAATCTTGTGCAAGCTGTACTGCACAATAATTGTAGTAATCCTGTGGAGTTGAAGATTCCAGAAAAATGGACCCTATTGTTTAAATTTCTGCAAGGAATGGGTTTACTGCAAACAAAGTTTGGTTATTAGGCATCTAAAGGTATGATAAATAGATAGTAATTACTCCATCATATATTAGATTCAGAAGAACAAATGACTACTTCTAAATACAACTTGCTATTGAAATTTGCCATTAAATCTCCTCCTGGATCACTGCTTTCCACTTCATGACAAGTAGGTCATATACTCTTTTTCCAAGAAGCATTCAAAACCAATAACCTAATTTGGAAGACAGGAAAGATCTCAGTCCCATGACCCAAATAATGTCTTAAATAGATCTGAACGCGCCCCCCCCCCCCAATGATTTGCATAATTTGTTCTGGTTCATCTGGGTGGGTATCTGATGTTTTTACTTTATGTTTTTATTTAATGTTTTTAAAATTGTAAACCGCCTTGGGTCATCCACCGGATGAGAAACACAGTAGTACTATCTGGAAATAAAGCAAAGTCTTAGTTGTAGTGCAGAAACAGAGATCTTCCAAAAGCATTCCAAAACACAAGTGTAATCCATGAAGCAGTATTTTAAACAAGGATCCATATTTCAGCAGCCCAGGAAATTGGTAAGCAATCAGAACAGGATCAGATGTCAGTTTCAAGAGTCTGAGAGTGTGGAGATGTTTCTTTCAACTGCCCATAGAACAAAATTATGTGCTTATATCAGGGGTAGTAGACTTGTGGTGCTCCCAATGTTTGTTTCATTGCACCTCTCATTAGACCTTCCCGTCCCAGCAACAGTGAAGGATGATGAAAATTGTCACCCTTACAACAGCTGGAGTGTATACCTTCTCTGTTTAATACCTTCTATAGTCTAGGTCCCTAGATTCTGCCCAGCACTAGTTCAAAGCACTTAGTTCTTCTCTTCAAGAGCCCCTTGTAAAAGATTAAGGCAGGGGTTCTCAACCTTTTGAAGTAAGTTGGCAGGCCGGACTGGTGGTCCAGCTGCTGGCGCCGGAATTTGTCGTGGACTCGTTTACGGCTGTTGTAAACGTGTTTAAAACAACCGTAAACGAGTCTGCGGTTGTAATAAACGCATTTACAACAGCCGTGAATTAATCCACAGCTGATTCCGATGGTGGTGGCCGGAGTGAGAGCTTGGGCCGGTTGATTTGGCATCATGGGCTGGATCTGGCCCATGGGCCGTAGGTTGAGAACCCCTGGATTAAGGGGTAAAGGTAATACAGCAATGGAAAGAGGGAGGAAACTATAGGCAAAACTAGAAAGTTTGAATGAAAACAGATGCTTAGGTTGTGGATGGGTGTGAAAAAGGCCTGAAGATGTTTTAATATTTATTGTAAATGTGCATTTATAGAAAATATATTAAACAAAACCCATCCCGTTTATTTGGGAGCGGATTCTCTACTTTCTATTTTATGGGTTGACAGTGGTGGAGAGAAAATGTTTAGGAACATTCAACACCATGCATTCAACTCTCTTAATGACAATTGGGAGAAGGACGGCAATATGCAGGAAAGCACTTCATGTAATAAGAGAAAAGAGAGGCACACCTGGACTATTGTGCACTTTCTCCTTTGCTCGCACATGCATGTGAAGTACCCATTAATGTGAATACACAGGTGACTACTCAAAGAACTACATTTACAGATAGGTAACCTGTCCATTCTTGGCATAACATTAAAGGAAAAGTGCTGATAAGTCGAGGAATGTTACCCAGGAGGCTGAAAGCTTTAAAACTGCTTTATATAAACTTTTTCCACCTCTGAACAGAGGTAAGGAGAGGCTTATTTTACATTGGAAACTAATTGAGTGTTAGAAACCAATCTGCAGCAATTTGAAAGCCATTGGGGGATACAGTACTGTACTTCCTTTTCACTTTAAACAGCCATTTAGACGTCTCAGTTGTATGTGTGGGGCCTTGCCGCTACTGGAACAAGAAGAGGCATCAACAAAGGCCACATACAGCACTGCAGATGTAACATCAAGGATGATTTCATGCAACAAAACATAGCCACGTGAGCAGCCAGATGTTTAAAAAAGAGGGAGAAGAACAGGAAAGGAATGCTAGGTGGGGAAGGTTGTTATAATTTGAGCCTTAAGCCAAAGGAACCATCCACTGCCGAGGTTGGGAGTGCCAGGCGACAGAGCAAGTGTTGGCACATGCTGTACCATAGTGGTGTTAAAACACGTTGCAGGCAATCAGGATCTAACTTGAATGCATTCCTTGAAGATATGAGAAGTAACAGTGCCAACATTTGTTGCAGCATGTTGGTTGCCTCTAGCTACAAATATTAAAGAAAATATTACTAAGTTTCAGGCATTAGATCATATAAGATAGACTTTAAAGAAAGGAGACAACAATTATTTGCATATGGCTTGTTTTTGCATGCCGTTTTTGTACAGAATAGTTTATGGCTTTTTCTTTTAAGGGGAGGATAAACATTCTACCAAGGAAGAGGAATCTGGTAATCACAGTTTTACTGAAAAAAGTGCTTTGTGATGAATAATCTGTGTATTTTGGCTGTACTCTGCAGTAAGATGTTCAGACAGAGAACAGAAAATGGGCTTTCTGTTTAGGTTTAGGTTTTCAAAGAAGTAGCTGTGTTAATATGTGCACACATATCAGATGGAATTTAAAAAAACCCTAAAGTGTTGTGGCACCTCAGAGACTAACTGTTGTATTTGAAGTTTTTGTGTGGATCAAATCCACTTCTTCCATCTGTCTACTGTATGTCTCTTTTAAATTGGTACCGTATTTATTCGAGTATAACGCGCACTCGTGTATAACGCGCACCCCTAATTTTCCATGAAACCTCGGTATAAAATTTTGTTTCACACCACGCATTGAAATTGACATAAGAAACGTGCCTACCCTTGCCGGCTCTTGAGTCGCGCGGCGCGGGAGCGCGGGTGGCTGGCTGTAGCGCCTCCCCCAGAGGGTTCCCGTACCGTTCCAGTGGGGCAGCGGCGGGTGGAGCTCCTGGGCGCTAGACGACAATTGGGGAGGAGGGCCGCAGCGTGCTCCGTGCCTACCCGGTGCCGGCTCTTGAGTCGCGCGGCCCGGGAGCGCGGGTGGCTGGCGTTAGCGCCTCCCCCTTACCGTTCCGGCGGGTGCGTGTAGGTGAGCGGCGGCGGCAGCGGGACCTGGGCGCCTGCCGCCGCCTGGGAGGAGGGCCGCGGCGTGCTCCATGCCTACCCGGCGCCGGCTTCAGTCGCGTGGCCCAGGAGCGCGGGTGGCTGGCGTTAGCGCCTCCCCCTTACCGTTCCGGCGGGTGCGTGCAGGTGAGCGGCGGCGGCAGCGGGACCTGGGCGCCTGCCGCCGCCTGGGAGGAGGGCCGCGGCGTGCTCCGTGCCTACCCGGCGCCGGCTTCTTGAGTCGCGCGGCCCGGGTAGCGCGGAGCACGCCGCAGCCCTCCCCCGGAGGGTTCCCTTCTTCTCGACCCGGCGGGTGCGTGCAGGTGAGCGGCGGCGGCAGCGGGACCTGGGCGCCTGCCGCCGCCTGGGAGGAGGGCCGCGGCATGCTCCGTGCCTACCCGGCGCCGGCTTCTTGAGTCGCGCGGCCCAGGTAGCGCGGAGCACGCCGCGGCCCTCCCCCGGAGGGTTCCCTTCTTCTCGACCCGGCGCACCCAGACTTTGAGTCCATTTTTGGGTATAAAATTTTGCGCGTTATACTCGAATAAATACGGTAGGTTTTGAATTGACTGGAGGTCATGCACTACCTTCCCGAGGAGGATGGCTCTTAATGCTTAGTGCATGTTTAAATAGAAATAAGATAGATAGAAAATCTTTATTGTCATTGTTCTGCACAGAACAACGAGATTGGGGGGAAAACACTTATCAACCCAACAAAACCTAAACAAAATACAACTATACAAAATTATCAACATACTCCCACCCCACATATACCCATTTAACCCCTAAAAAGCTCTAAAACTCTAAAAACTCTAAAACTCTATGTGTAGGTACATAGGCTAGAATCTGGCAGAAATTAAACACAGTGCACTTAATCCCATTGGATACTTTCATTGGCATAAGTGCAGTGGTGTAACGTGTAACAAACACTTATCAGCCCCATGTGGTGTGTAATGCGGAGTACAAATTGCAACTCCCTTAGTGTGATTTACACTGTTACACTTAGGTTGGTGTCAATAACCAACAGGATCTGGTCTATTTATGTTATCTTTGGACTCCTTGGGATAGGACAGCTTAAATATTTGCAGTTCTGGCCGGATCTTGATAATTCTGGCTACTGTACTTTAATAATCATTCCGAAGAGTGCTTTAAACTAATATTTCTGAGGCTGGCTACAAACAAAACATATTAGGCTGATTTGTGTCTCAGTTTGTATTAAATCTCATTGATCTAAATTCATTTATTAGTTTGAAGAGGGATTACATGTTTTGTATTTGCAAAAGTGGCCTCTCTGGTGCTGCATTGTGAAATTCTGGGAATATGCTTGTTATGATTTAGACTCATACTGTTTTGAGGCATCTAATAATAGAGGGAGATTTCTTAAGCAACAATATAGGCCAAATACCAGGTGAAGTTTAAATCAATCTTTTATTGGTTATGAATAGAATTTATACCCACCCTTTAGCCAAAACATCTTCTGGAGATATCACAGAACTATGTATCATTGCCATCCGTGTCCTCAGGTTTAAGGCATGGCACACAAAGGATAGTGGAGTGGAAGAGAACAAACAAACAAAAAAAAGACATCCCTTCTTCTATTTTTTTGCCATGCAGTTTACTGGAATATTGATTGATTGATTGATTGATTGATTGATTGATTGATTGATTGATTGCATTACGAACTTCAGTTGTTTACATTAATGCTCATCAGAGGAGGACCAGAGGCAGCTTGTCTGTTTAATAGAGATGATGGAATAGTTCTGCTACTCTTTTATTGATCTGCTACTGTTTCAGCTGGTAGTTATATTGCTTTCATTCCGGTTTCACCTTTTTTGAGACAAATGTTTATTCTATTGTTTGATGTAACGAGTCTGCTTTCCTTACCATGGGGTGTGCTTTTTCTTTCTTGTAAAAAGATATGCATATTTGACAGTCATTGCCTTAATTCAGAGTGTTTTTTCTTTATATGTGTGTTTTTCTTCAATCTGACAATAAGATACAGACTCTTCATTTATGCAAGAATAAGGACATTGTTCAGACTTCTCTAGTTTCAACCTAAAAAGGTTGTGTCATTTCCCCCTATAAGCAAAAATGGTTGGCTTCTGTAGAACAAATGTTTGTATGTGTTGCAAAGGAGGGGGAGAGGATGGGAAAGGATTGGAGGAAAGATCTAAATTCAGAATTGTAATATTAATAGAACTTTGTACATAAAATCTGAGATTAGTTTTGTGAATGTGAAGATGAAGGGGAAAGTGTGTCACATTAAATAGTGGGAAATGCCACCAGATGCCCTGGACAGACTGCAGTTTTTAAGCGCACACACACCCAGCAGTAAGGGCAATGGCAGCATGATAATCGCCTCTTGGATGAGATTTACTGTCTGCGTGTATGTCAATGAAGTAATAGATCAAAACACGGATACACACTACAGATGGAGCTAAAATTTTATTTATAGATTTAACACAGTGTTTAAATTTTTGCATATTTTTTCAGGCCTTTGCATGGTTTCTTTCTTTGGACTGGTTTGATGGAATCACAGCTATTTCTGCCAGTGCAGCCTCCTCACTAAAATTTAGGACAGCCATTGGTTAATCTAGAGATTTTCCATTCAGTCACATGTATACTTTTTTAAAAAAAAATGAGCAACACGTGTTCTAGCAGAGTTCTTCATTGCTTTTAGCTATTAACTCCTTCCAGAAATGTAAGGCTGTCTTTACCACCTGTCCATTATTAAAAATTTTGCATATACAGACTAGGAATTTTTTTCATGTGTGCAAACAGTATCCAATTATAGCAATTAAAAAAAAGAGGGAGACTGTACTTGGGTGCTAAGTTAATTTTACATTTCCAACCCAGATTTCTCTGCTTCTAAACTGAAAAAAATTATCCAGTGTGAGACTTACTTTTTGCAGGGCAAGAAATACCATTCTGCTGTTCCTTTTTACAGCAAAGGTTTATTCACCTACTGTTTTGAGAACCACTAGGCTAATTATCAAAGGATTAAAACATTTTTAGCTATTTGTATGTCATGAAATCAGTTGTTTATATAGCTGCTCACTGGTTGCTGCTTTTAACTGCATGGCATTACTCACAAGTTGTTACTTGTGAGTTTACTGTAACAAGTACAGTAGTTTAAGTCTTAAGGTCTGGAGCAGTGTTTCCCAATCTTTGGTTCTTGGACTCCATTTCCCAGAAGCCTAAGTCAGTTCCTCAAAGCACTGATCAGCCAATATACTGACTTAGGCTTCTGGGAATTGAAGTCCCCTGTGGGGCGTGGGGCCCACTTTGGGAACCTCTGGAGGCAAATGTTAGGCCAGTTCATATGAACATATTTATTGACCTAGCCTTTTGTGAGTAAGTCAATAGATGCATTTTAGCAACTCATCTCCTGATGGTAGGAGCAGGGAATTATGTAATCCTATAGATGGAGATGTACACTGCTCCCTAGAGTCAGATATGACTGGCTTGACCTTGATAGACACAACAAAGGTTATCAACTTTTGCTTTCAAAAATACTATAGGAACAAAAGTTGGTGGCAGGTCAGAAATTGAAGAGGTCTAACAGTTCGAATAGAAAACTAGTCACCAACAGATGAAATAAAGAATCTGGCAAGTTAAACCTTGAGTTGATAGAATTTAGTGCCAGACATCTGAGAGATTATACATTTACTGATCAGAACAGTTGCACAGTTTGTCATTAGGAACAAACAGACATTTGTTTCTCTATTCCATTTGTATTTTTTTTTAGGTTTTCTGATCTCTATTCTGTTTCTAAAAGGCAGATTCTTTTGATCTCTTCTTGCAAAACTTTCATAAAAGACATATGGTATAATAAAGTGCAGTTGCATGTGCAATATAGTAAAACTGTATCTCAGGATTCAAAGCATCACATAAAATGTTGGGGTAACACTGCCCAATATGTTATAGCATTGTTCTGTAAAATAAAAATTAAAAGAATGTTGTGTTGGAACGCCCATTTTAACAATATTGATAACTGAAAAAAGGATAACTATTTGAAGTGGTGTTTCTGGATATTATGGATTATATACTTGTGAATCCTAGATCAGGGTTTCCCAACCTTGGGCCTCCAGGTGTTCTTGGACTTTAATTACCAGAAGCCCAAGTCAGCATACCTGCTGATCAGGGCTTTTGGGAATTGAAGTCGAAGAAAATCTAGGGGCCCAAGGCTGAGAAACCCTGTCCTAGATTATTAACTTTTGGAAATACAGAGACAAAGGAAGGGTTTTGGTATATTTAACAAAGATTAAGTATAACCCACTTTTCTGTTTATGACAGTGGGCAATGAAATGCACCCATAAAGCTTGCAAGAATGGAGTCCCAATAGTCTAGTGACTGATTATTTTTTTTTGCAACTTGTTCTTCTGAACTTGGAGGTTCCATATAGCCACCAAGACCAGTTGCTTTTGACCAGCCCATCATTCCCAGAGTTCTGCACATCTTTTAAAAAGACATTTTATGGTTTTTAGTGCGCCCTTCCCATATGTTTCTCGATTTCCTTTTCTTGTGACTCTTGTGCATACAACTGAAGAACCTGTGTATCAAAAAGGAATATCTTAATTGCAATTATAACTCAGTCTTTTGTGCTGTATTGGGTGCTGTAGAGCAGGGGTTTCCAATGTTTTCCCGCCAGGGGCCAGTTCCTGCAACCGCGCTCAGCTGTGGAGGCTGGAGGCATGGCTGCATCCACTACTTGCATTTTTGTCATCATTGGTGTCATCATCAGGAATTGCGCTGTTTTAACAGGTTCTTGGGCAGGGTCCACCATTTCCCAGGGAAGTGGGAGGCTTTTCGGAGCATGTTCACTCTGGTTTGGGATTTTCCCATAGCTTCTCGGCTGTGCTTTGGCAGCTAGAGCATGACTGTTGCCGACTTCCTGGTTCTGCGCTGGGATCCCAGGCGCTGAGGTAAGCTCCGCCCAGCATCGAAAAGCCTCCTACCACCCTGGGAGGCAGCGGAGCCTGTCCAAAAACCCAGAAAAATGTTGCGATTCCTGCCGCCACCATGGTAAATGATGTATTGCAACTTCCAGTGGTAGGGGGTGGGTCTAGAGGTGCCTGGGTGGCCACTGTTGACCGGATTAATGATATACACAGGTCGGATTAGGCCCGGGGGTTGCTGTAGAGTTTCTCTCAAACTTCAGATATGCCTTTTGGAATTTGGATGAGAAAACAAAGGATATATAGGAGGAAGGCCCTTGAGAAGTCCAAGTCCATAATTGGAACTATTTTGTGTTACTACACATTTATTTTATTTATTAAATTTATATCCCACCCATCTGGGATATTAAAAAACTCTTTGCAATAGAAAATTAGACAAAAATTTTTATACATTAAATAAACTATAAATAGCAACAAAATAAAAAGTATGCCCCCCCTTCCCCAATTAAAAAGCCCAATAACAAATCTTTGTGACGGAAAAAGTTAATTAAAACCTATTGCTCGGCTGTTGACAACATTCAATTCAATTCAATTCAATTTTAATTTATACCCCCTCCCTACTCGGCGCAGGCCAATTCAGGGCGGCATTGCAACATATTATAAAACTTACAACCAATACAATATAACAAATCAACAATGCAGTGTGCAATAAATACAAAAATACAATATTGCAATACACAGCAAGCAAAAATCAATCACAATGCACAGTAAACAAAAAATCAGTCTATAAGGCATCACTCAATAACTTCCTTATGGTCCTGATGGAGCCAATGCTCGACGTCCCCGGCGGACCAAGGGAAGGAACTCTGCGTGTCAACATCGTCAGCAGTGACAGACGCAACAGTTCTTTTTTTTTTTTTTTTTGGCCACGGGAGGCCAGTGCAGGTGCTCCCAATCTCCCCAGCCATCAGGATCGGGGGACGAGCTCCGCGTCTCAGCGTCTCAACCAGGGTAACCCCAGGTGCAGCTCATCTACTCCGGCCAGCCGCCGGTTGAAATAGCGGCCAGGAGAGTGGAGCCAGGGGAGTGGTGCTGGGCGCAGCTGCCTCCCATCCTGGGGCTGATGGCAGGAGCCGCGGGAGAGGCAAGGAAAGTCCTGCTGCTCCGTCGGGCCCCAGCGCTTTTACTCTCTGCCCAGACGGGGCAGGGGGAGTGGTGCCGGGCGCAGCTGCCTCCCATCCCAGGGCTGATGGCAGGAGCCCCGGGAGAGGCAAGGAAAGTCCTTTTAATATATCCTTAAAAGCCTCTTTAAAGAGGAACAATTTTAGTTGTTTTTTAAAAATAGATAGAGATGGAACCTGACACACCTCAACTGGTAGGGGGTTCCACAAAGTTGGTGCTGCCACTGAGAAGGCTCTTCTCTTAGTCACAGGATTTCTTGCTAATCTTGGGGTTTTCAGATTATTTAGGCTTGTGATAGAAATGATGAATTTGAAAAGCAGAAGTATTAACACTATCTAAAATCTTCTTGTATAGCTACACAAATTACATCACTTTTGGAGGCAAATTGGACCAATTGAAATAATCTTAGACATTATCGGTTGCATGCTGAGACATGTAACTCTGTATGTAATTGATTATGCCTGTGGTAATTTTTTAACTTGAGGCAGTTAATCTCAAAAAGTTATCCAATTTATGCTATGGCAGCATAAATAGGTAAGTATCTTGAGATGTGAGATATTCTGGGTGTGGCACTTAAAACTGTAGGGAATTTTTCAGATTATTATTGTTGTTCATCTCTTTCCTCTGGTTCCTTCTTGTGGCAAAGACCAAGATTCCCTGAGAAGCTTGTTAACAGTGACTCACAGTTGCCAGGCCATTTATGCTTTTTATAGATACACCTCAGAGTATAATTCTCCTGTAGGAGTGATGTCAACGCTTTTGTAAATAGCACCATTGACCTACAAACATAAACCTGGAGTTTTCTTAAATAAATGGTGGTATTTCATATACAGTTGATGGGTTCCTAAGGATAGTCATCTTTTTTTTAAAGAGATTTTTTCAATAAGTGTAACCAGTGTTAAAAGTGAGTATGTAAAATGTGTTTGAATACAGTTTTAATGAACTTTCACTAATGGTATTGTTAGTGAAAATGCAATGTTTGAGGGAATGGTTTTCACTCCTCATCTTGTAAAGGATGTGTAAGAAATTTTTGGAGTTAAGTAGTGCTGTTTCAGAAAATGTTCAGAAGCCTATTCAACTTTGTCCCTCTATTAACTTTTACTTTAGTGGGACAAGCAACCAAAAGCATTAACACTGTTTATTTTTTATGCTGGTGGAACACAGTTGGTGTAAATCTCATAGCAAATCACTGCAATTTAAGAAGTTAGTGTAGACCAGTGTTTCCCAATGTGGGGCCCATGGTCCACAGGAGGACTTCAATTCCCAGAAGCCTAAGTCCGTACATTGGCTGATTAGTGCTTTGGGGAATTGACTTAGTGCTTCTGGGAATTGAAGTCCAAAAGCCAAAGGTTGGGAAGCACTGGTGTAGACGTTTGTAGTTGCTTTCCCAGTCTTAATTTGTCGCAATTCATCAACAAGCTTTACTCCATCCTCATTATGCTGGCACATACAACTTAGTAGGATTTTTTGCCAATATATAATGAATATGTTCATTCTGACAACAACATTCTTTTGTATGAGCTTTATCTTCAGTATTAACTATCTTTGCTTCTAAAATGCTCGAAAAGAACCTGTGCAATTTTTCAGAGGGAAACAGTTGATTGGGTGTTGCAGCTGAGTAAAACTATTTTTGTTGTTGTTAAAAAATGATTCCCATTCTTGTAGATGAAGGCTTATAATTGCTGGATTTCAATCAAATACTGGTTGTTTGTGTCTTATTGCTGATTCGTTTCCCATGAACAGTCAAGGCTTGTGTAACAACTTGCCCTTTCTTGTTTGAAAAGCTGGAAGCTTAATAGGCGCCGTTCTGCATTTTGCATCTCATGTGTGAAATGCTGTAGAAATCAGCAGAACAAAATCAGCAGCCATACACTTTTAGAAATAAATATTTTCTCCCACCTTCACAAAGTGCATTTATGCTGGGAAGTAAATCCTCATACATCATTTGTCAATTCTGCTGGGTGCATAGCATACCAGATGAGCTCATTTAAAATCTCAGTATTCTAACAATGCTTTAAGATTCTTGATGTATCTGTTTACATCAGTAATAGTTTTAACTACAGTAATACCTCAGATAATGACCATACTTGGTTTCACAAAGCTTGTTGTTATCCGATTTCTGTCGTTATCCGATGCATGCATTGGATAACGCTAAAAAAACAGCTCTGTTCCCTTTCTGAAGAGGAAAGGGAACAGTGGGTTGATCCGCCTACCTCTTTGGAAAGGGCAGCAGGGATTCCATTAGTGGAATCCCCGCTGCCCTTTCCATAGAGGCAGGCGGATCGAGCCAAGACCCTCTTGCCTGCCTCCTTGGAAAGTGAACCAGGGCTCTGACCGCCTGGATTGTTTGGGGTGAGAGCAGACAAGCGCGTGTGTGCCCCAAACAAGAGGGCACTCGGACCGCACCTTCGTTTGGGGAGAGACCGGGCGATTGTGCTCTCTCCCCAAGCGCACCAGCGCTCGGACCGTGGCTTCGCTTGGGGAGAGACCGGGCGATTGTGCGCTCTCCCCAAACACAGGCTGTCCAAATGGTTTGTTTGGGGTGAAGAAGTGCCAGGTTGTGCCTCCTCCTCTTTGCCCCAAACACACCGGCCAACCGAGCGGTTTGTTTGGGTCGAAGAAGCACCGGATTGCGCCCCCTCCTCTTCACCCCAAACACACCTGCCATCAAAGCAGTTTGTTTGGGGCGAAGAAGTGCCGGGTTGCGCCTCCTGCTCTTCGCCCCAAACACACCAGCTGTCCAAGCCCCCACAAAAATGACGACGCAATATCTTACCTTGTCATGCTGTTTGGGACCGAAAAAAAGAGCCATCTTTGGGTGCATTTTTCTGGCTCTACAACTCCCCAGCAACCTCTGGGAGGGTAGGAGGACCTTTTCCATGCTGTTCCCGCCTTCCTAGGAGATCTTCAATTCCTAGAAGCCAAAGCACCCTGTAAAAATGCATGCGGTGGCCATTTTGTTTTAAAACAAAATGGTGGCCACAATAAATTTTAGCTGTTGCGCGGCTCAGGGACCTTCTACGAAGGCGGGAACAGCATGGAAAAGGTCCTCCCACCCTCCCAGAGGTTGCTGGGGAGTTGTAGAGCCAGAAAAATGCACCCAAAGATGGCAGTTTTTTCAGCCCCAAACAGCGTGACGAGGTAAGAGATTAAACGCGATGCATCAGATAACGCTTCACGGTCGTTATCCGATGCAATTGTTTTCACCAAATAGCTGGTCGTCATCCGATTTGGTCCTTATGTGATGTGGTCGTTATCTGAGGTATTACTGTATAAAGAATATAATTAAGATATTAATATCTCTTTCAATTCAAATAGAAGAGAGGACTCTATTGATATAACAATAGGCTGAGATGAGTGGTTTGTTAATATCAGGTGTTCTGAATTCTTGCTGTATTTTTTTTTTACTGAAATCCTTATCCTTTGAATAAAATCAAGCTCCTTCTTGTTCATAAAAGAAAGTATAAGGGATGCTCTGGGGAGAATAGGAAGGGCAAGTCCTTGTATATGAACAGAATTTTGTTGTGTTAAATTGGATTGTAAATAGAAATACTGTTAGTATGGTTCATACCTTTTTCTTACTTTCATCTCTTTTCTGCTGTTCAAAGTTCAGAAGTATTTAATATTGTATAAACGGAAATATTATCCCTCAGATAATGACTATGTACCATTTGTTCATTCAGATGGAGTATTGATTGCTGCTTTGCTACCAACAGTAATAAGCTCTTCTGAGTTGGGCTAATCAGATAGCATTGATTTTCCCTCCCAAAGACCTTTTAAGTTTTGCAGGAAGCCCCATTATATGTGAAGGGACACTTTTAATAGATATGGATTACACTGGCTGGATAGCTCAATGGTTTAACTACCTGAGTGTGAAGTCAGACATTGGGAGTTTGAATTGCCCACTCTTCCTCTCAGAAGAACAGCCAGCCTACATAGTCATGGGCAAGCTGCACAGTCCCAGGACACCCCCAGAAAAAGGGAATGGTCAACCACTTCTGTGTATTCTTTATCTAGAAAAACCTGGAAAGAATCACCATAAATCAAAATTGACTTGACAACACACCATTGTTGTTGTTCTAATATAGGAATGCAGTCTTAGTCATATTAGTGGAATTTTGTGTTTGAAAGATAGTGTTTATGAACCTTCAAAAAAGTAGAAATGCAGGTCATTTCATAGAGCAAAATTAGTTAAAGAACTGAAATACTCTTTGTCCATTCCGTGGATATAAGGCAGATCCTATCAAGTATTACATTCTCAAGCGTGGAATAAACATTTGACTTGCCCCAAGTTGACAGAAGTTTGTATTGTTAGGCAAAAAATAGAATTAAAATGACTTCAGCAAATCTATTAGGCATATATTATAGGATTAGGTATGCTCTCTAAATCAGGGGTTGCCAACCTCCGGCCCATGGGCCTAATCTGGTCTGCACATTTTATTTATTTATTTATTTATTTATTTATATATATTTATATCCCACCCTCTTACCCTAGGGCAACTCAGGGTGGCGCACAATCAAAAAAGTATTAAATACACCCCCTTAAAAATAATAAAATGGGATAAAAAACAATTTAAAACCATCCCGTATTTAAAATGACCCCTCTCTCTCCCATCAATCAAAGGACCTGTGAATCTAATAGAGCCAACGAATGGGAGTCAGCGCCCCATCGCCCCCCCATACTTGTCCTGCCAGCCAGGTTCTCAGTCCTTTCCTAAAGGGCAGCAATTCTGTCTGCAGCTGTAGGTCTGCTGGCAAGAGGTTCCATAGGGTTGGGGCGGACACAGAGAAGGCCCTCCTCCCAGTGCTAGAGAGGCAAGCCCCTCTAGCCGATGGAACACTGAGAGAGCCCCTCCGGTCCGCCCTCGTGGGGTGGGCAGACTCTCTTGGGGCTATGCGGTCTCTTAGGTAACCTGGCCCACTACCATGAAGGACTTTAAAGGTCATTACCAGCACCTTGAATTGCACCCGGAGACAAACTGGTAACCAGTGCAGCTCCTGGAGCAGGGGCGAGGCACGGACATAGCGCCCGCACCCCATCACTACCCGGGCTGCCGCATTCTGGACCAGCTGCAGCCTCCTAATGGTCGTCAAGGACAGCCCCCGAATGGTCATCAAGGGCATATCATAAATCCAGCCCGCGGTGGCCACCTCTTTGGATTATGTTTGCTCTGGTTTGGTAATTTTCCAAGCCCTCTCCGCTGCATTTCGGTAGCTGGAGAACGGCGGTCATCGACTTCTGGTGCCGGGCGGAGCTTACATCAATGCCTGGGATCCCAGTGTGGAACCAGGAAGTCATCCACCACTGATCTCCAGCGGCTGAAGTGCAGTGGAGGAGTGTCGGAAAATTACCAAACTGCTGCCCTGGGAAGTGGTGGAGGCTGTGCACGAAGCAGCAAAAAACATGTGATTCCTGCTGCCGATGATGTTGAAAATGTAAGTTGTGGAAGCAGCCACGCCTCCAGCCCCCACAGCTGAGTGTGGTGGCGGCGAGATCTGGCCCCTGGCGGGAAAAGGTTGGGAACCCCTGCTCTAAATATTTGAGTTGAATTGATCTCAGAGAACATTCACTCCAAAAGCTGGATGCTGTGAATTATATTCCAATTATGGGAAGAAGCTGCTTCTCTAACTCTCAACTACAGCAAGAAAATCCATCATATACTATATAGTTGTATCTGACTCATTCAAATAATTTAAGATCTTTGCTACCACACTGATTCTGAAACGTAATGAATTGTTGCTCTTGATTTGCAGGCCGGACCTGATAGACATGAATACTGTTGCTGTTCAAGGCAACCTTGCAAATTTAGAACATGCTTTTTTTGTAGCAGAAAAACTTGGCGTTGCCAGACTTCTGGATCCTGAAGGTAAGTTAGTGAATTGAATTTCTAATGATTAATAGTTTCAGATAGTATTGGAAATCAGAACCTGTATGGTAAACATTAGCTCTGTCAACTTGTCCTTTTTAGATGTTGATGTCTCCTCACCTGATGAGAAATCAGTAATCACTTATGTGTCATCAGTTTATGATGCATTTCCTAAAGTACCTGAAGGTGGTGAAGGTATCAGTGCACATGTGAGTAAGCAATTAGTATTTTAAAAACCTTTTCTCATAAAAGACAAGTGTCAAGGGAAAGGATTATTTTCTCTGGCAGTTAAAACCAGAAAAGGGCATTGTTTAATATGTGGCAAACTGGAGACTTATGAGGCTGGCAGCCAGAATAGCACAGGATTGTTTTGATCTGGAGTCGAGAACCTGACTTTTAAAAAGTTACTTGAAAGGGGGAATCTGTCAGTTATAAGTTGTGTGGTGGTGGCATCACTGCAATATTGTGCTTGAAAATTGTTTAGCGGTCATGAAGGCTCTGATCTGGGAGTGGTTGTGGGGTTCAAGTTTAATTGAGTTAAATAAGCAGTTGGTTATTTAGCTGTTGACTTCTAATACTTTAAAATGTTTTTAAATGGTATGCTATAAATGTTCTTCTTGCTTACAAGCAATTATATGCTCCTACTAGGATATTGAAGTCAAGTGGGTTGAATACCAGAATATGGTAAACTACCTCATCCAGTGGATCAGGCACCACGCCACAATAATGTCCAACAGAGTGTTTCCAAACAATCCTGTGGAACTCAAGGTGAGGAGGGGTTCTTTCTTCTTCCTCTTCTTCTGCCGTATCCAAATCCGAATATTTGTATTTTTTATTTGTATACCACTTTTTTTGTCCTAAGACAACTCAAAGCGGTTCCCAACAAAATTATATATGAATACAAAGCATACAGTAAGTACAGTAAAATACAATAACATATAAAGGCACAATGATCCACATATAACAAAAAAAGCAATACAATAAAATAACTATACAATAGGATACAGTAATCAATTCAAGAACCATATGTCAATACAAAACAGTATCATATCATAACACTACTGTAGCCTCCCCACCCCAACCGCAACAAACCCGTCACCACTACAGTCCTTGAGTCCCCACAGAGAGGCAGGGCTCGGGACGCTAAAGGAAAAAGTAGTAAAAAGAAATACAATATAACCGAACAAAAATACAATACAATAAAGCAATAAGTAAAAAATATCAATAATACAATAGCATATCACAATTACATCTTAATAACACAGTACCATCTCCATGTCAACACAATATACATAAGCCAACAGAGAAGGATACCAAGGGAAAACACAACAAAGTGCATTGCAGAACCTCCAGCTTGTCCACATTTCTCGGCTAAGCAGCCAGGGAAGTCAACACTAGTCCTCATCTCCCTCAAAGCCAAGACTGGCAAAGAGAGAAAGCTGCAGGCCAGTCTCGCCTCCTCCCTCCTGCCGAACCGCCCAAGGGCAGGCGAGCATCTGAGTCATAGCCGCCCCCTCCCTCACCCAGCTGTCTGGCGGCCTTTCTCCTTTCCTCCGCCTCCTCCAGTCCCAACCGGGCGAGGAAGCGAACCAGCGATGGAGGGAGTCCGGTGGGGGCAGCCATGGCGATGGCGTTTTAAATCCCCTGCAAGTGATCACAGGTGTTTCCGCACTCCCTCCAGCCCCGACTGGGTGAGGAAGCTAACCAGCAGTGGAGCAGTCCGGTGGGGGCAGCCATGGCGATGGCATTTTAAAGCCCCACCAGGCGCCCACAGGTGTTTCCACGCTCCCTCCAGCCCTGACCCGGGCGAGGAAGCGAACCATGAAGACTATTCTGAGAATATAATGCAGTGGCCTTTCATCTCCCTTCTGCATCGTAGCATGGCACCCATACCACTGATCCACTTCCACAAGTCACTTTTTGGTCATGAGCCTTTTTAGTGTGCAGAGTCCTCATTGGACCCAAGCTTCTGCCCTCTATCAAGTTGGATTCAAGTGGGATTAAATCACCATTCCCTGTGGACTTTGCCAACCAAGGCCGTTATTCATCAGGGTTGTCAGGTTAGTTAACTGCCACCTGACACTCAGCATTGAGTCACTGGCAGGATGGTCTGCTCTATTACAATAGCAGGATAACCTGGCCAGACAGCCCGGGTGGTCTTTGCATTGTGAAAAACAAATCTGCATCTGAACACCTCTCAAAACATAATTTAAAAACAGATAAATAAAAAACACAATTATTGGGGTATTTTTTGAACTGAACAAGGGATTTGAGCAACAGTCTCCACCATTCTTCCCATAAAGCATCTATGTGTCTTATAATATTGAAATATGGGTTAAAGTCCTTATTCGTCTACAGGGAAAACTCTCATAAAATCTGTGCTTACAAGGATTAATTTAAAACCGACCTTATTCTGCATTTTGGGTTCAGCCCCACATCTCATGTATCTAGGAGCCAATCTAGGAGCATTGAATGACACAGTCCTTCTCAGAATGTAGGTCAGTGCTTCTCAACCTTTGGTTTTTGGACTTCAATTCCCAGAAGCCTAAGTCAATTCGCCAAAACACTGATCAGCCTAAGTACTGGCTTAGGCGTCTGGGAATTGGAGTCCAAAAACCAAAGGTTGAGAAGCACTGATGTAGGTGATGGTGCAGGTGCATTCATGCTTTCCAATGTGAAAACATCTTGTGTGTTGAACAGCTAGTATGTCAGAGACAAGGCTTGCCTAGAGCAGGGGTTCACAACCTACAGCCCACGGGCCGGCCCCAGCCCCCGACACCATTCCATCTAGCCTGCGGCGATGACCCTGGAAGCAAACGTGTTTCCGACAGCCGTAAATGTGCATGTGCAAACACACCTACCATGGTTTACAGCAGCATTTGTGGCAGGGGGAAACCACATGGCCCGCTCAGCTGTCGGAGGAGGTGGTGTCTGGCCCTTGGTGCAATAAGGTTGCGAACCCCTGGCTTAGAGCCTCTATAATGCTAACTTTCCACCATCAGAGTTGTATGCCTTGGATTGAAAACTGATGCACACCTCCACTTGCAAACATCGACCCTATTTTACTTGTATAACAAAGGAAAGGTTGGGCTCTTGGTTAATTATATAGGAACATAGTGATCCTGTAGCCACTGGGAACAAGCATTCCTCTACCAGGAATTTATTCAAGTATTTCACAGTACAGGGGATCTCCCCAGCTTGGAGGCAATAGGATGTAACATCTGAGACTGCGTGAACCACTGCCACATCTAACTCAAGTCTGTTGGATCAGACTCTTAATTCCATTCACAAGAAATAAATCAAATGCAGTTCTGTGTAGCTCTAGCAGCTAGTCTGCAGCTTTCAGCCATGAACACCTGTGTTTAGAAGAGTCAATGTTTGCTATTGGACATGAGGAGTGAAGGTTAAATAGGGAACTGACAGTTTTCTTCTCTTACTTTGCAACTTCATGAGGAGACTTGATAGTGATAGTGAGTAAATGATTACAAACCTGTTGCACATGTATAGATATAAAAGGTTTCTCATCAACTTTAGTAAACCAAAAATTCTGAGTAAACAATGAGCCATATGTGTTTAGAAATGTAATGACATTTTTTGTTTATTTGCTCTTTTTCAGACACTTTATAACCAGTATTTACAATTTAAAGAAACAGAAATCCCACCAAAGGAGATAGATAAATCAAAAATAAAACACCTCTATAAATTACTGGAGGTAAGCCATATTTTATGCGTTATTGTGTGCTAGATTTATTCCTTTTAATCTTTATTTTATGCAAACATTTCTTGTTTTTTAAGGTTTGGATAGAATTTGGGCGTATCAAGCTTCCTCAAGGTTATCATCCAAATGACATTGAGAAAGAATGGGGAAAGCTAATTATTTCTATGTTGGAAAGAGAAAAAATGCTTCGACCTGAAGTTGAAAGGTATGTGTCTCTTTTGTTTCTCTGAAAGTTCCTGTGAAAATGACCAGTGCAGTGTTCTCCAATATAGACACAGGGGCTTTAAACTGACTAATTAAAACCAACCTTTGACATAGCAGCTTCAGTTCACTTGATGCTAGGCCCCCTTATTATCAAAATTGTATCAAACTGAGTATGTCTAAAATCTACTTACCTATATTATTACTTATGCAATATTATATTATATTATATTATATTATATTATATTATATTATATTATATTATATTATATTATATTATATTATATTATATTATATTATATTATATTATATTATATTATATTATATTATATTATAACTTATGCAATTTAGCTAAAGTTTGACAATTATATTGCCTTGATATATTCCAGTGCTAGCATAAGTTTTGACATTTTAGTTATTTATTACAGTAAAAGATTTCTGTTCTTTAAAGTACAGATGCTTTAATCCAAGCATTTATTTAATGATATTATTTGTATAAACTACACGTGCCAGAAATGTTGCCAGAATTGAAGGGCACCTATGATGCGTGTTGCATAGTGAACATTCAGTGGCCACTTAATTTTTCTGTAATGTAGTTTCCTCAGTGTTCTGGAATGATGGTGTGCTGTGGATAAAAAAATATTAGTTGGCACAATAGCATGGTGACCTTTGTTTATACCTTTCTCTTTTTACCCACAATGCACTAGTACCTGCAAACTATAATGCATGAAAGCGACAGTCTGTTTGGAAGATTTGGCAGTCACAACTACTAAGAGAGGCAGTGTGTTGTAATTAGTTGAGTGTTAGACTAGGACTCAGGAGACTTTGGTTCAGATCTTCACTCAGCTGTGGAAACTTACTAGGTACTGTATAGCAGTGGGGAACATTTCACATACATTAAAACTCCATTAGAATTATCCTAAATTGGAAGCAGCTTGATGGCACGAAGGTAAAAGCCACCGATGCCTGGAGAGAAGGTCCTGGCAGATGATACCATCAACATTGGATACCAGCAGCTTCTCAAGAATTCCATCTGATGGTGTCATGTATGCCTCTGCCACAAAAACACACATGATGAATAGAAAGACCAATCTTTTTTCCCTCTTGTGTCCTGCAGTGTCACCATTTTGGACCTCTCAAATAAGTGGAGGCATATGACTGTCCCAACCTATCAAGTTTTTTTTAACAAACTATCACTTGGGTCTACTCACCAGACTTATCTTTCTTTGAGCTCTCATTTTTGAGCTCTCCCCAGAGAAGCCCCTCTTGTTAGGTCTGATCTAATCTAATACTACCATAGAAGAAACACATGTATGCTGTCGGTACTATTTAATTTTTATGTAAAATGGACTTTCCCAATAAGCTGTTGCTTTGCACTATTTGTATATGGAGTCATAGCTCTGCATTTTCAAGCTGCCTTTTCATTGTGATAAAGCCCTTAAAGAATCTGATGAAGAATGCCACACCATTTGAATATTGCAATACTGTTCTTTTCATGAAGTAAGCCTCAGTTGTTGCAGGAGGAAATGCTAAAAGAAGAATTTTGCTCATCTTGAAATTCTTTAAATCTTTTCACCATTCAGAAATCACTGAATGGTCCAAAATCTAGGGCCAGAAGCTAGGTCCTAAATTCAGCTTGTGCTTTGATATGCAAAATAGTATAATGAGCTATTCATTTACACTTTAATACAGACATTATTTGCTGTATCCCAAGCCTTGTGTTCATTTTGCTACTTTAAGTAAATCATGGGAACATATTGAACCTTGACTGTGCGGAGAGTTAGAGTTTATGGGTTCATTAATATGATATAGGTGATAATCAGCCATGTGTTCAGAGTTCCTTACAGACTTCTGTATGGTCTTTTAGAAACCATGCAGGGCCTAAACAGAACACCATCTCAGTTTTGGCAGGGGGCAGCTCATCTTCTTTATAGTTTAGAATTATGGTGTAGTAATTTGGGTGGAGTTGTATAGAACATAGAATTATTGAATAGTAAATATGGCATTAACCTACTCTTAGGTTCATGTGGCTCAAGCGGCTAAGACGCTGACTGGGAGGCGGAAGGTCAGCAGTTCGATTCCCGAGTACTGCAGGACGGAATGAGCTCCCGTCTTTGTCCCAGCTCCTGCCAACCTAGCAGTTCAAAAGCAAGAAATTGCAAGTAGATAAATAGGGACCACTTCGGTGGGAAGGAAACAGCGTTCTGTGTGTCTAGTCATGCCTGCCACATGACCACGGAAACATCTGCAGAAGCAGACAGCGCTGGCACTTCGGCTTTGAAACAGAGATGAGCACTAAACCCTAGAGTTGGATACGACTGGCTTTCGAGCAAGGGAAACCTTTACCTTTACCTAGAGTAGGTTGGGTAGGCATACACACGCACCCATACTCATCATGACTGCATTTGGTTTTTTGTGGACTGAAAGTCAAGAAGTTACTGGCTAGCAAGCATGAACAGATACCATATCAGCATTAAAGTGACTGCTGATTGCCAGGATATAGTATGATTCATTTGCCAACTTTGGCTCAGTTTCTGTCTGGTACGTGTAAATAATGTAAATAATGAAATAGATAGTGTCAAATAGATAAATCAGCGTGCTGTTTTGACTTATGAAATCTTACACAGTTTGGGTCTAGGCTATTAGATTGCATACAGGTGAAACTCGGAAAATTAGAATATCATGCAAATGAAAGGTGAAACAAATATATGAGATAGACTCACTACATGCAAAGCGGAAGATGTCATGCCTTAATTCGTTATAATTGTGATGATCATGGCATACAGCGTACATGAGATTATGTGATGATTATGGGGTACATGAGATTGGGGGGTTTGGGTTTTCATAAGCTGTAAGCCATAAGCATCAATATTATAACACAGTAAGGCTTGAACTATCCTGCTTTGCATGTAATGAGTCTCTCTCATATATTTGTTTCACCTTTTAAGTTGCATTACTAAACTGAATGAACATTTGCACGATATTCTAATTTTCCGAGTTTCTCCTGTAATTTCATATAAAACTGGCTGGGTTTTAAGTTCTTTACAAGGAGGTCTTTATCTGTGTTGTCACCATCAGAGGAATGGGTTTTGGGGATAAGAAAGGGCCTTCTCCAAGGCTGCTCCAAAGCTGGAGAACATCTTACCTTGGGAGGCTAGGTTGGTTTTCTCTCTGTTGTCCTTCTGCCCATAGGCAAATATGCTCTCACTTCGATTTGCCTTTGGCATGGAAGTTTTAACTTGTTGAGTACTGTTTGTCTATTATTACTGTGGTTTCAGTTGATTTGTTTTTTAATTGTTGAGATGCTGTATTTGTTTGCATCTGATTATTGTTAGCTACCTTTGGCACAATCTTTGTAAAAGGGCAGGAGGTGAAATGACTATGTGTGATGTGTATTTAAAGAGAAATGTGCACCGCTCAATTTGGCAGTGTTGAATGAGACGCAGGGGTCTGTGCCCTGTATCAATTGTGACATTGCTGGAGTGTAAGCTTTTAGTATGAAGGATCTGGTAAGTGGTCAGACTGCAGCATAAGAGCCAAATGGGCTCTATGGAAGCATCAGGCATTGCAGTATTGCTGGAACTTAAGTCGTTATGAATTTGGAAAGGAGACTACTTTAGTGTCTGTTCCAGGAGACATAGTAGGAGTCGCAGTATGGACTAACACAGGTTTATTGGTTGATGATCAGAACGAATATGTGGTAATGGCGGAGGTATCTCACATTATATACAGTGGTACAACACATTTGAACTTGGCTGCACGGTAGCTCATTGGCCGCTACCGGCGTGACGTCATCCGGGTCACGCCCATCGTCGGTGGTGGCTTGGTCGTAGTTGTTTGCTGCGGGAAGTTCCCGCGGCTGCAGGTGATTTGAGGAATGATGACCATGTGAGTTGAACACTCGCAGCTGCCCTCTATAGGCAGCTTGCTTGCGTTCCTTTAACAGCTGGGTTACATTGTGATTGTGGCTGGGTTACATTCATACATTTCTTAAAGCAACATTGTACATTCATATGAAAGCAGCATTGTACATACACAACATCCCTCCCCCCTAGGATGGGACGAAGTCCCTCAACCATTGTGGCTTGCCGCACGTGCGCCTGGGGCGAGCGGCCGCTTGGCTTAATACAGGGGAGCCTGGCTCTGCGGAGTCCTGTCCTGCAATGGAAAGGGGGGACTCGTTAGTGGCTCGGTGTGGGCTCTGTGGTAACCTTGCATTGGGGGAAGGGAATGGAATGAACAGTTGGGAAGTGAACTCCTGCCTACCGCTTGAGGAGCTAGGGGTCCCCCCAGCAAGAATCTCGGGACCGACGAGGAGACCCTTGTGGCCTCGCCACCCCCCGTTCCCTGCCTGGGAGTCCCGGGGACTGCAATGGGTGGGCTCCCCCCCGATGCCTGCCTTGGGGGTGTTGGTCTCCGGGGAGCTGGAGCTATGGTATATTCTAACACAAAAGGACTGGGGGGACTGGAGGTACCAGGGGCTGAACTTAAACCCCTCTTCTCGCTAGGACGGGTGGGGGACCACTCCGCTACACCCCCCTGGTACCGTAACTCATAATCATCAAACTGATCCCTCTCTTTCAAAGTATCCTCCTCTGTGGCTGAGAACCGAGGATATGCATTTGTATCCCCGGTCTCCGCCGTGTCTCCCCCTTGGGTAATGCGGGTGGGGGAGGACCCTAACGCTGAATCCCCTTTACTAGTGACCCGCCTTCTGAGTTGGTCGGCGTGCCTCCTCCAGAGTAGACCCGAGCTAGTCTCAACCCTGTAGGACACTGGTCCCGTCTGCTCGATGACTGTCCCTGGGACCCACGCCGGCCCTGACGCCGCGTAGTTCCTGCAGTGAACCAGGTCCCCTGCCGAAAAACTTTTGGAGCTCCCTCCCCCTATATTTATGTTTCTCCCTTCATCCTCCACCCTGGACGGATCCATCCGGTCAAAAAGTGTTGCCGGATGCCTCCTCATGAGGAGTTCGGCTGGGGAAAATCCTGAAGCTAAGGGGGTTGTCCTGTAGCAGATGAGGAACTGGCACAAGTGCAGGTTCAACTCACCGGGACCCATGTGCCACAGTGCGTCTTTCGTAGTGCGCACTTGGCGCTCTACCTGACCGTTTGTGGCGGGGTGAAACGGGGCAGCGGTAATGTGCCTGATGGCGTTCCGCTCAATAAACGTCTTGAACTCTGCAGACGTGAAGGTACTAGCGTTATCGCTAACAAGGACGTCTGGCAGGCCGAAACAGGCAAAAAGCTTGCGCAACTGCTTGATTGTTGCGGTGGAGGAGGTGCTGTTCATGGGGATTACCTCCTACCACTTGGAATAGGAGTCGACTACCAATAGAAACATGGACCCGCGAAAGGGGCCAGCGAAGTCGACATGGATCTGGGACCATGGCCCGCGGGCCGTATCCCATTCCCTATGGGGCAACCGGGACTCCTCGGGCCGAGAGCCCTGGCAGCTCTCGCACGTGCCCACTAAACGCTCTATGTCCCCGTCTATCTGGGGCCACCAAAAGAAACTCCTGGCCAGAGCCTTGGAGCGCACGATCCCGGGGTGACTGGTGTGCAATAGTCTCAGTACCTTGACCCTCAGCTTCTCTGGGATAACCACTCGCTGGCCCCAGAGTAAGCAGCCCCTTTCCAGCGACAGCTCTACTCTGCGCCTAAAAAATGGTCTGAACTCTTCATCGGGGGGAGTCGTGGGCCAGCCCTTCCTAACCCAGGAACTAACTTGGGCCAGCATTTTGTCGGCCGCCGTGGCTTTGGCGAGGTCGGCCGGGACAATGGGGGGTGAGTCGAGGGACTCGATCAGTAGGACTTGGTGATCCTGCTCTACCTCGCATGTGGGGTCCCCTACACTTGGGAGGGGAGATCGGGACAGTGCGTCCGCATGGGAGATCTCCTTCCCTGGGCGATAGGCCAGCTCATACTGGTAGGCGTTGAGGAAAATGGCCCAACGCAGCATTCTGGGGGATAGTATTTGCGGTGTGGGTTTGCCGGTAGTGAAGATCCCCAAAAGTGGTTTGTGATCGGTCACTACCGTAAACTCGCGGCCGTATAAAAAGTCATGGAACTTTTTCGTTCCGGCGATGATGGCTAGGGCCTCCCTATCAGTTTGCGTGTAATTTCGCTCGGCCTTTGAGAGGGACCTAGAGTAGTACGCTACCGGGGCTTCCCTCCCGCTTTCCAACACGTGGCACAGGACCGCCCCCACCCCCACTGGGGACGCATCACAGACTAAAACCACTGGTTTTTTCGGGTCGAAATGGGTCAGGACAGCGTCCGAAGACAGGAGTGACTTAAGCTCCTTGAATGCTCTCTCCTGCCTGTCCCCCCACCACCAAGCCGCGTCCTTTTTGAGCAGCGCGTGCAGTGGCTCCGCGACCGATGCCTTCCGAGGCAGGAAGGTATGATAAAAATTTAGGAGCCCTAGAAATGACTGTAGCTCCGGTTTTGCGGTGGGGCGAGGGGTGTTCTTCACGGCTGCAACCTTTGACTCAGAGGGTTTGATCCCGTCCGGGGTTACCTTAAAGCCTAGAAACTCAACCTCCCTCGCAAAGAATACGCATTTGTCCCTCCTCAGTCGAAGGCCTGCCCTCTCGAACACTGAAAGGACCCCATCTAGCCTCCTTGCCAACTCTAATTCGCTCCCCGCCGTTATCAACACGTCGTCGAAGTATGGGAGGACGCCTGGAAGCCCCTTTAAAAGGCGTTCCACGAGAGATTGGAAAATTCCGGGGGCCGAATTCACGCCAAACTGAAGGCGCGTTACCTTAAACGCCCCCTTGTGCGTCACTATCGTTTGCGCGGCGGCAGCAGCCGGGGTTACAGAGAGCTGCTGATACGCCTGGGCCAGATCCAACTTGGCGAAACACTTCCCCCCATGTAACGTGGCCAGCAAGTGGCTGACTACGGGCACTGGATATGCGTTTGGCCGAATGGCCTTGTTGATGGTACATTTATAGTCTGCACAAATCCTGACTTCCTCGTTCGACTTAAGGGCTGTAACAATCGGCGTTTCCCACTCCGCCGAGTCAACTGGAACCAAAATCCCCTGCCCCACCAGTTTGTCCAGTTCCGCCTCGATCTTGTCCTTTAGGGCGAAAGGCACCCTCCTTGGTTTGAGGCGGATGGGCCGGATTTCTGGGTCCAGCTTGAAGGAAACCGGGGGCCCCTTGTATTTTCCGATCCCCTTCTTGAAAACGTCCGGGTGTGCGTTGCACACGTCCCGCATTGGGTCAGTCTCGATGGCGTTAATGCCGGACAGTTCGATTCCCAGGGGAGCAAACCACTGCGTTCCCAAAAGGCAGCACCTCCCCCCTTTGAGGACCACTAAGGGCAGTTTCTCGGAGTAGTTCTTAAACTTAACCTTGAAGTTTCCCACCCCCAACACTGGGATCCCGTTTCCCTGCATGTCCCGAAGGTGTGACCTCATGGCCCGCAGCTTGGGCCGCTTGTCTGGGGGAATGTGCATGAACTCTTTTTGGGACAGGATGGAATAAGATGACCCCGAGTCTATCTCCATCCTCACTGGGACCCCTTGCAACAGTACCTCTACGAAAAACCGCCGGTGCTCCAGGCCCACGCGGTTCACGCCTTCCTCATCGTAGCTGGCTGCGACCTTCCTGGTGCCGGTCGCCTTCCGCTGGTGCGTCTGGGGATGGCTGGAGCCCCTCTTGTCCTCGACTCGCCCACGCCTGCATACTCGGGCGATGTGCCCCTTTCGGCCGCAGTTGTGACACTCGGCCTTTCGAAACGGGCACCTCGTGCGGTCGTGGGATGCCCCACAACCGTTGCAACGGCGGTCCTGCCGTTCTCGGGACTGCCGCTTCTCACCACGCTTCTTGATCCTCTGGACGTCGTCATCCTCGCTGGAGTAGGGGTCCGCTGTTGTGGACGACTCCTCGGACGACGTTGGTGTGCCGGCGGGCGGCTTGGGGGCCCGCCAGGCCGTCTTCGCTGGTGTCCGCTGGGCCGCCTGCACTGGTGACTTGGCCCGCTCGGACGCGGCCCCTCGGGACTTGAACAGCCTCACTCCGCTCCTGGCCTCCTCGGCTGCTTGGGCCTCCCGCAGCACCTCGTTGAACGTGAGGCGTTGGTCGCGGGTCATCAGCCTCCTCTGCAGCTCCTCGTCCCTCAGACCACACAACATGCGGTCACGGAGGGCCTGGTCCAGGTCATCCCACTGGCAGTGGACCGCTGCAAGCCTGAGAGCCGCCGCGTAGGCGGACACGGATTCACCCGGTCGCTGGTCTCGCCTGTGGAACGCGACCCGTGCTGGGAAGATCGAGACGGGCGGCTGGAAATGCTCACCCAGTCTCTCCAGGATACGGTCGATGGGGACCTCGTCTACCTTCCGGGGGGCCACCAGGGTCATCAGGATCTGCAGCGTGGCCGGCCCCACTTGGGCCAGGAAGTGGGAGCGCATCTTCGCGTCGTCATCGACGCCCGCGGCCTCCATCGCGTGCCGAAACTGGCACTCGTAGAGCTCCCATTGTTCGGGCTCGCTCACATCGAACTGGTACGCCTTGACCTTGGGATTCGCCATCCATCCCACCTTCGTCGCCAATTTAGTGTCTGTTCCAGGAGACTAACACAGGTTTATTGGTTGATGATCAGAACGAACATGTGGTAATGGCGGAGGTATCTCACATTATATACAGTGGTACAACACATTTGAACTTGGCTGCACGGTAGCTCATTGGCCGCTACCGGCGTGACGGCATCCGGGTCACGCCCATCGTCGGTGGTGGCTTGGTCGTAGTTGTTTGCTGCGGGAAGTTCCCGCGGCTGCAGGTGATTTGAGGAATGATGACCATGTGAGTTGAACACTCGCAGCTGCCCTCTATAGGCAGCTTGCTCGCGTTCCTTTAACAGCTGGGTTACATTGTGATTGTGGCTGGGTTACATTCATACATTTCTTAAAGCAACATTGTACATTCATATGAAAGCAGCATTGTACATACACAACAACTACTGAAACCTCTTGTGTAAAAGCAGATTATGAGTATAATGTAATGTTTTTACTTTGGGGGAAAAAAAACTTTAGTTTCCAATATGCTTATGTTGGTAACACTTTTATTTTTTAATTAAAGGTTTCAGAGTTGTTTTTTTTAAAAAAAAACACACACAGAGCCCCATCCCAACTCCTTGGATCACTTCGTTCACTGAGATTGGGTGAGACTCACATAAAGTATTTGGCACCTCTCATTCTTAGTTAACGCCCCTGTCATCCTGATTAGTCTATACTTGCACAGGCAATTTAATCTAAAGAAGCCAAGCCCACATTGGCATACATAGCTGGAGGCAAATCCTCTGAAAGAGATCAGGATACTTTTTTGCAGAGTCTGAATGTGCATGTTGAGACCTATTTAAGGATGCAAAGTTTGAGCTATCCTTAAAACTATCAAGACATTGAAAGTTGTATGTTTTTGTAGGCAGTTTGCCTTTTCAGTGTTTTGAATGGACAACAGGGCAGTTCTTTGGCTATAGCAAAATGAACGCTAATAGTTACGGCTACCACAGCAGCGACTCTTTATTCAGTAACAGCACTAGCACCCGGACCAGCGTTGATTCCAATGAAAATTTCCTCTCTGTGAACTGTGGTCCAACCCTAGTTAATTCTTGTATAAGTTTTGGCAATGGTCCTGTGGAAGGAGCCAGGTAAGTTGCAGAATGAGGAATCTTTTTAATTTGGTAACAGAATGAAGTTTGGTTGAAAACAGAAACAAATATCACTTCAGTTTGCCTTCCTTTTCTTTCAGGTTAGAAATGCTGCAGCAGATTGCAAACAGAGTTCAGCGAGACAGCCTGAGCTGTGAAGATAAACTAATGCTGGCTCGAAATGCTGTGCAGTCAGTAAGTGGATTTGATTAGATAGTTTCCTACCTTTTTTTCTTACTGAAAATGCAACTACTGTATATCATTGATTAAAAGAATGGGAATTTGCCATGCAAAATCTGGGTCCAGATCTTTGCACAGCCACATATTAACCAAGCGTTGAAGAACGAATGGTCAGATCCTTGTGTGTAAAATGAGAATTATTGCAGCATCTCTCAGAAATGTTCCAAAGTCAAGAAGAATACTTCTTTTTGTGGAAACAAAGATAGCTTGGGATGTCTTAGAAATGCTTGCAATGCATTTTGACAGATAGATGTAAAATGGAGTGAGATGGCAAAAGCTCATTTTAATAAGTGGTTAATTAAATAGATAGGCATGTAACTTAAATTGAGTGAAATCATGTAAGCATTCTCTTAACTTGAGCAGGCTGTTTGTTATGTACTGATTAGGAATCTTCTCTATGAGGAGCGTAGTTTTGTGATTTCTCTTCCATTCTGTAGTTAGGCAACAGGCTATCTGCCATTGGTATAAAACTACCTCATTACAGTTTTCAGTTTCTTCCTTTCTCTGCAACACTGTAAATTCATTTCAAATGAGGCATTATTTTCAAAACAAAACAAAACATTTGTCCTTGACAGTTCCATCGCTCTTTCAAACATTTGTCTGCCCTATCTGTGAATTCCGAGAGAATTCTCAAGAAAATGATATCATTTTTGTAAGTGCAGGATGAGTATATAAAAATAATTAAAAGTGTGTGTACAGGTGAAACTCGGAAAATTAGAGTATCGTGTAAATGTTCATTCATTTCACTTAAAAGGTGAAACAAATGTATGAATTAGACTCACTACATGCACAGCGAGAGATGTCATGCCTTAATTCGTTATAATTGTGATGATCATGGCGTACAGCGTTCATGAGATTATGTGATGGTTATGGGGTACATGAGATTTCGGGGGTTGGGGTTTTCATAAACTGTTAACCATAAGCATCACATTATAACAAAGTAAGGCTTGAACTATCTCGCTTTGCATGCAATGAGTCTCTCTCATATATTTGTTTCACCTTTTAAGTTGCATTACTGAACTGAATGAACATGTGCACGATATTCTAATTTTCTGAGTTTCACCTGTATGTTTTCAAGTTGTGTCTTCCAAGTTAAGGGCTTGGATTTTGAATATTCATGGTTCTCTGTCATTCCAAAAATCTGAGGATTGGCTGATTTACCCACCTGTTGGAAAACCTGTTGTAATAGACTTTTATCCAGTTGTTGCCTAGCTGTCTTATAGTCAAATTGTTTTGTGTGAATAGCCTAGAAAGCTATCAGCAAGCCTTCTTTTCATGGTTTTCTTCAAGCCTCCTAACCTACAGTACTTCTTCTGAGAGCTGAACAAAACCTTTTTTTAAACATGTCATTGTGCCAAATAATTATTTCACCTATACTTTTAACTAGAGCAAATATTGTCAGCAAATAGAACATCTGGTGGACCTGTTATAATAAACAGTGCATTGCCCACAAGATAAATAATGTAATAAATTATAGAAAGTAAATGCCATAGTTTTGCTCTGAGAAGATGTATGTTGGGGGAAAAACTCTTACACTTTTGTATCCCTTTTAGATGTGGTCATCATAATATAAACCTTTAAACAACCTATTCCATTCCATTTAATATAGGTGGTCACAGCTATTGAGATTTCAAAATATTTCCGACATAAAAATACTGGAACCGATGAAATAGGGGAGAGCTTTGCATTAACTAAAGCAACAGATACCACCTTCTTGTTAATGTGCTCAGCCCCCATCATTTGTAGAATACCAACAAAGACTCTTGTGTAACTTTGAATACTACCAAATTCTATTATGATATAAACTTCGATGGATGTTTTCCACTTCATCAGATGTATGGTGAAGATAAATTAAAATTTCCACGAAGGCTATACACCGTAATAAATCATTTTGTGTGGTGATAAATACTGTTGTTTTTTTGTGCAACAGATATATGCAAACACCTCTCTTCAAATTAGGTCTCTCCCATTCATTTGTGTGCCTGGACTGGAAATCTACTGTCTTGTTGACCAAAGAAGAAGCTGAAAAATCAACAGTAGATTAGTATTTGTTTGTTTGATTACAACTCTCTTGGCTGTAGAATCTATTTGAATGTAACACTATTTACGGTGCAGTCCTAGGTACACTTATCTCAGAGTGTTTATTTCCCATCTTCTCGATTGAATTTCTCTTTCACTGTATGTTAACGTGCAAACAAACACTATACAGTAAAACCCGACTTACAAATACCTCAAGTTACGTAAAATTCGACTTACATAATGATTTTATGCTAAAACCATGTCCTGATTTACACGATTTCCTGTGGGTTTGCTTCAAGTTACATAAAAATTTCATTTTTCCTATTGGTTTGCTTCGAGTTATATATAAAATTTTTTTTCCCCTATGGGTTTGTTTTGAGTTACAAAAAAAATCGATTTAAGCAAAAGCATATGGAATGGACTTTTTTTTCGTAAGTAGGGGTTTTACTGTATAGCAATTCTCAATATAAAAGTGATGTTTGTACATTCCAAAATATGGAGGTAGTTGTAGTTTATCATGGAAAAAAATATTTCCCAATAAAATACTTGGCTAAATTGATCTTTTTGTATAGGATGCAAAGCGATTAGAATCAGGTCTGCAGTTTCAAAATGAGGCAGAGATCGCAGGTTATCTACTTGAATGTGAGAATTTACTGCGCCAGCAAGTCATGGATGCCCAGATTCTCATTGATGGAAAATATTATCAAGCAGATCAACTGGTCCAAAGGTACATGTGGTTACATTGTTGTATAGAATTTGAGGCACTCATCTAGTATCCTCTCAGTGAGTGTGGAAAGACATAGTACATAAGAACATAAGAACAGCCTTGCTGGAACAGGCCACAGCCCATCCAGTCCAGCATTCTGTCTCACACAGTGGCTCACCATTTCCTTCAGGGTATTCCCAAGCAGATGCCTTCACCTGCTTAGGATTCCCTGGAAATGATATTGAGAGATATCCTGCCTATCTCTCCAACCCGGAGGTTGTCCTTAAGTATCCATTATTATAGCCATTGATACTCTTGTCCTCCATGAACTTGTCTAATCCTTTCTTAAAGCTGTCAAGACTGACAGCTGTCACCACTTCTTCTGGCAGGGAGTTCCATAGGCCAGTAATCCTTTGGGTGAAAAAGTACTTTCTCTTATTTGTTTGAGAACTAGTACCCAAAAGTTTCATGGAGTGTCCCCTAGTTCTAGTGTTATGCGATAGGGAAAACAGTTTTTCCTTATCTACTTTGTCCACACCGTGCATGATTTTATAAACTTCAATCAGGTCAGCTCTTAGACGCCGTCGTTCAAGAGTGAAAAGGCCCAACCATTGCAGCCTCAGATGGTAAGGAAGGTGTTCCAGTCCCCTAATCATTCTGGTTGCCCTCCTCTGCACTTTTTCCAGCTCCATAATATCCTTCTGCAGGTATGGCGACCAGAACTGTACACAGTATTCCAGATGGGGCCTCACCATAGATTTATAAAGAGGCAAAATGACACTTGCTGACTTATTTTCTATACCCTTCCTAATGATCCCTAGCATTGAGTTTGCTTTTTTCACTGCTGAGGCACACTGGGTTGACACCTTCATTGAGTTGTCCACCAGGACACCAAGGTCCCTTTCCTGGTTTGTCGCAGAGAGTTCAGACCCCATCAGTTTATAAATGTAATTGGGGTTCTTTGCCCCAACATGCATCACTCACAGGATTACACTCACCGCAAAATTACGCCTGTATAGATGAAATGTCATGTTCTCAAATGTTTGATTTTTCTGAATTGGACAAATTCATAACATGGCAGTATTGACTCAGCCTTCCATCCTTTCATGGTCAGTAAAATGTATACCCAACATGTTGGGGGATGGAGGGTGGAAATGCTAATTACTTTGTGAACTGTCCAAAGAATGCACTAAGCACTAGGGGCGGTATATATAAGTAATTGTTATTGCTAATTGTTTCATTTTAGAAATTATGGGTTAGTTTATGTGGTGGACCTATCTGGCTTCTATTGAATAGTTGATTTAATCTTGAAAGTATATCTGATATATGGAATGTCCCTAACCTTCCATGTTAAAGGGTGCTGTATATTTTAATCTGAGTGAAGTTTCTCCAGGTTTCAGCATAAGGAGAGCACTGATTCTTTGGAATATATAGTCCTCTGAACATCATTGCCTTAGCAGGTTTTACTGTAACAGTGTATTCAGCTTTATGTCTGTTAATAGCTCTATAAGATATTGTTAGTTATTTGTTTTTCTTCATTTATATTAAGTACAAGAGAAAGGCAGAAAAACCTTTTAAATTCAGGACACATTTTCTATAAATTTGTCGCATTCATATTTGGTATGACTTAGTTCAGTTCTCAAAGTTGTGCTTGTCTTGCCTGCTTTCCAAGCATGCATTTGCATGAATAATTTGCATATATAAATATGACTATAAATAAATAAAATAAAAAATAATGTCTTGTATAAATGGCATTTTATGCAGAGACTGTCACTGAGTGTCTGTAGTCTTTCCTGCTACAGTAATAACCTCATACAAAGTCCGCTTCATGTAACATTGAATTCATACAACATTGCCTAATTCCTTGAAAAAAGTTGCCTCATACAAAGT
Organism: Bradypodion pumilum; assembly: GCA_035047305.1. Classification (NCBI taxonomy): domain Eukaryota; kingdom Metazoa; phylum Chordata; class Lepidosauria; order Squamata; family Chamaeleonidae; genus Bradypodion; species Bradypodion pumilum. The sequence continues at coordinate 170,625,718 of JAWDJD010000001.1, read as the reverse complement.
CGCTGCAACTTTGTATGAGGCATTGGTTTTTTCCCCAGGTTGCATTGTGCCTTGGCAGTATAAAAGGCAGGACACATGCGTGCATTGCTCTTGTGGGTTTTGCATGAGGCAAAGAGTGTTTAGGAGTGGTTTTGAGCGCAGTTTTGGATTTTTTTGACAGAATTTTTAGAAGCATTCCTGGGATTTTTGCAGAATTCTTCAGGTTCTTGGACAACCAGGGTTGTTTGACATGTTTTTGTAATGTATTTAGCCTTTAGACAATGATTTCTTAAAGTTCTGTCAGTTTCCTGACTGTTTCCTTGACTTTGCCCTGAAGTCTGTGCTGTTACAGTACAATGTATCCCTATGGAAACAACGTTGTACGAGGCATCGCAGCAAGGATTTGGACGTTGTATGAGGCATCGCGGCTAGGATTTTGCATGCCTCATACAAAGTCCAAATCCGTATAAAGTCCAAACTTGTGGAACCAAGTTTGGACGTTGTATGAGGTATCACTGTATTGTAATAGCTTTGCTAGTTCTCACCAAGATTTTGGAAATCACTGCTGATAAGTGGAGGCTGCCTCTGTGGGGAATCTGGTTGAGTAGAGATATTCTCTTTGTAAATGTATTCATAGGGATAGCTAGCAGGCATAACAGAAACAAACTGGAGACAATTAGAATAATTGAATCATAGAATAATTGAGTTGGAAGGAGCCTATGAGGCAATTGAGTCCAACCTCCTGTTCAGTGCAGGAATTTAAATCAAAGCAGATATGATAAACAATTAGAAGTGGGAGTATAAGATTGCAGTCATATGCACAATACTTGTGAGTAAGAATGCTTAGTTATGAGTAGAAATGTACTGGATTGTGCTCTAAATTTGGTGTAAAAGTAAATAATTAATTTGTTTCTCACATACAAAACTGCTGTACTGAAATAGTTGACATTTTAACGGTACAAAATGACATGCTTTTCTGTTTATTTATGTTAATTTATAAAAACTATGAGACAAAACAAAATAGGTTTTTATTTTTGTAATAAATGCTTTTCTACATTTTTAAAACAGAGTTGCAAAACTTCGAGATGATCTTATGGCCTTAAGAACAGAGTGTTCCTCTGTCTACAGCAAGGGGAGGACACTGACAACAGAACAGACCAAGATGATGATATCAGGAATAACACAAAGCTTAAACTCAGGATTTGCTCATAATCTAAGCCCTAGTTTAAACTCTGGACTGAACCAAGGCTTTTCACCCTCCTTCACTTCATCCAGTCTAACGTCAGGTTTATCATCAGGTCTTTCTTCAAGACTGACGCCAGTTCTCACCCCTGCATACACACCAGGTTTTCCACCACGACTAATTCAAAGCTATGTAACAGGAGTTGATAATACTGGTACACTTCAAACACTCAAACTGATGCAGATCCGAAAACCCTTGATGAAATCAGCATTTATTGATCAGAATTTGACAGAAGAGGAAGTCAATATGAAATTTGTCCAGGACCTCTTAAGATGGGTAGAGGAAATGCAGGTAACTACATGTAAAGTTTTTAGCATAATCATTTTTTTGACAGGCTTGAGATTCAGATTTAATTTTAATTTTCTCTCTACAAGGTACAACTTGATAGGGTTGAATGGGGTTCAGATTTGCCGAGTGTTGAAAGCCATTTGGAAAATCACAAGAATGTCCACAAAGCTATTGAAGAATTTGAGTCAAGCCTTAAAGAAGCAAAAATCAGTGAGGTACAGCTTTCTTTCTTTTTAAAAAAAAGTACCTTGTGGCTCTGTATATATACATGTATGTCTTTTGAAATGATTACTCATCAAATAATAACTAGTTTCATAATTGCCCTTAGATTACAATAGTGTTCTTTTGTTGCATTCATTACTTAAGTAAAATAAAATATTTGACCTTTTATCAATTTAGAAGCCTGATTTTTAAAATTATTTCTTTTGAACAAATTTGTTCTATACAGATCCAGATGACTGCTCCTCTTAAACTCAGCTATGCAGAAAAATTGCACAAACTAGAAAACCAATATGCAAAACTCTTGGTAAGATTATTGCTTGAAAGACCAGATTTTATTAGCGTGGCAAATTGATTGTGAAGAGTTTAAAGTGAAAATTGGTTTTCTTATATTGCTTTTTAAAGAATGCATCAAGAAATCAGGAAAGACACCTTGATACTCTTCACAATTTTGTATCACGTGCTACCAGGGAACTCATTTGGTTGAATGAAAAAGAAGAAGAGGAGGTGGCATACGACTGGAGTGAAAGAAACACAAATATACAAAGGAAAAAGGAATACCATGCAGTAAGCATTTTTAATATATCAAAAGGAAATGCTGAAATATAATTTTCCTGATCTGCTCCTGGCTCCTAAACTGACACCTTTTTTTTCATTTTGAAGGAACTGATGAGAGAACTGGATCAGAAGGAAGACATTATTAAATCAGTTCAGGAAATAGCAGAACAATTGCTCTTTGAAAACCACCCTGCAAGACTGACTATTGAGGTAGGTTTTGTGTGGCTGAAAAATAGGAACATATTTCCCGGTCGTAATGTATGGGTGTGAGAGCTAGACCATTAGGAAAGCTGAGCGCAGAAGAATAGATGCCTTTAAGATGTGGTGTTGGAAGAGAGTTTTGAGAGTCCCCTGGACAGCGAGGAGAACAAATAGGTCAGTCTTAGAATAAATCAACCCTGGCTGCTCCTTAGAAGGTCAAATTGTAAAGATGAAGCTGAAGTACTTTGGACATCGAATGAGAAGAGAGGATTCACTTGAGAAAGCCTTGATGCTGGGAAAGGTGGAGGGCAAAAGAAGAAGGGGGCGGCCAAAGATGAGATGGCTAGATGGTATTGTAGACACAATGGGTACAGAGCTGGGCGGGTTGAGGAGGATGGTGGAGGATAGAGGTGCCTGGAGGACAATGGTCCATAGGGTCGCAAAGGATCGGAATCGACTGTGCAACTAAACAACAACAAATTTGGAGTTGACAGGCTTACAGGATTCTCTTTGTGGAATACTTATGACAGTTTCAGATTTAATTCTATGGTCCTCTTTAGCCCATTAAATACTTTCAGGAATTGGACAGTTAGAATCTCTGCCATCATGCTGTATGAATTTGAGATGTGCTCAGGTGTGTGATTAGCTACTGCTGCACTTTGTGCTCTTCTGCCCCACTGTTTACCCTACAAAACCCATCTGCACATGTACAGGTGGAACTCGGAAAATTAGAATATCGTGCAAATGTTCATTCATTTCACTTAAAAGGTGAAACAAATCTATGAGATAGACTCACTACATGCAAAGTGAGAGATGTCATGCCTTAATTCGTTATAATTGTGATGATCATGGCGTACAGCATACATGAGATTACGTGATGATAATGGGGTACATGATATTCAGGGGTTGGGGTTTTCATAAGCTGTAAGCCATAAACATCATTATTATAACAAAGTAAGGCTTGAACTATCTCGCTTTGCATGTAACGAGTCTATCTTATATTTGTTTCACCTTTTAAGTTGCATTACTGAACTGAATGAACATTTGCATGATATTCTAATTTTCCGAGTCTCACCTGAATTTTCAGCTTTATACAACATTTATAACTGTAGAAGTTTGCTCTTGTCCACAAAGGTGATGTCACAGCAGATTTGTTACTGTTTACGACCCAACAGTATTACCAACAACCACAAAACAAAATGGGCCTGCAACAAAACGTTGCAGTGTGAAGTGTTCTTCTTCAGAATGAAGGCCAACTAGCCTGCCCTCCTCATTCAGGATGATTCATTCCATTCCTCTCTGCCACTACCCCTAACCATTTTCCTTTTTTCTATCTAAATCAGTATTTCCCAACGTGGGGCCCGCGCCCCACAGGGGGACTTCAATTCCCAGAAACCTCAGTCAGTACATTGGCTGATCAGTGCTTTGGGGAATTGACTTAGACTTCTGGGAATTGAAGTCCAAAAAACAAAAGTTGGGAAGCACTGGTCTAAATGTTGAAAACAACACACGTCAGCTCCCAGAAATGTTACAGCAAGACTGAAACCTGCGTCTGTGACAGGACAGTAGCTTTGATGTGTTTGTGTTAGGGGATTTTCAGAGAGTTTCCACTTGTAAAGGTTTCATTTCAATGCTTCCATTTAAGGGTGTGAAGTTCAGACATGTGTTTTTGCTCATACGCTTCAGATATTGTTTGGACATTAGGTTTATCTTGGAAGGGAATCAAGTGGCATATTGTAGGTAATCTGTTTTACTTTAAAATGTGCGCTGGCTACCACAGGTGTGCATAGACTTGTTCTGAGATGATGGGGTTATTAGCTCTGCAACTGTATGAGAGAACAACCATTTGATATTTTCATTTTAAAGAGTAAATGCTATTGGGGTTTCTATGTCTTGTGGATTCATTCCAGTATGAGTATGTAGGGTTTGACCTGGTGGCGCAGTGGTTAAACTGCTGTTCTGCAACCAAAAGGTTGTGAGTTTAATCCTGACCAGGGATCAAGGTTGACTCAGCCTTCCATCCTTCAGAGGTCAGTAATATGAGTACCTAGCATGTTGGGGGCAAAATACTAATTAACTTGTGAACTGCCTAGATAGTGCATTATGCGCTGTGGGGCAGTATAGAGGTGTGATTGCTTATTCTGCAAATTTCATTGATATTCTTAGCAAGGACAAACCACTCTCTGGGCGAATAAATCTCAGGTTCAGCCCAATACCACTAGATGCATCAAAATGAAAATGACCAGTATCAGCTATCCAAATCTCACTATTTCGGTGAATCTTCTCCAATTGGAATTAATTTTGAATTTATCCCCTTAACTTCAGTAGGATTATGAGTGGAATTTTGAATTTACAGTGTTTAGAGCAGCCTCTGCTGGCCGAAAATATTGCAGCATTAACATACTGTAATAGAAATACAGTACGTACAGCAAATGCGGGTTTTGAATGGTGGCTAATCTGATGCATCCTGCAGATATGGTTTTAAATGACACCAATTTTGATTATTATTTGTTATATAGAAATATAGTTGCTTACATTTCACATCTTTCTTAGAAGTGACATGTTGATACTTTTGGAAGTGAGCTACCATAAATTAAGAAATCTCTGTAGGTGTTATCTGTTGCATACTGAGTCACATGAATACTGAGTATACAGCAAATACCCTACAGACATTTCTTAACTTGCAGTAGTTCACCATGGAAAGTTACACCTTTTGTGTAACTGTACAACAGGAGTTTGGACAGTACTGTATATCTTCTTCTGTTGCAATGAGGTAAAGGCATTTATGTAAGTAAGGGGAGAAGATTAGGGTGGCGTTAATGTTGTTTTCCTTTTTTTTCTCTTGGAATTGTGGCTGCATAAACAAACATGTCTCTTTTCCTTTACATGTAACCTTAAGGCTTATCGAGCTGCAATGCAAACACAGTGGAGCTGGATTTTGCAACTTTGCCAATGTGTTGAGCAGCATCTAAGAGAAAACATTGCATATTTTGAGGTATGTATTCACACAGTTCAAATTATAAAAGAACTACATATTTCCACTTCAGCTTCATCAAAAAGAAAAAGGTTTTTGTTAGCATTGCTTACTCTTAGACGAGTGGTGGACTTCAATTCCCAGAAGCCTAACACATTGGTTGATCATTGCTTTGGGGAATTGACTTAAGCTGGGAACCAAAGTCCAAAAACCAAAGGTTGGAAAACACTGCCTTGGAGTGACATGGCAGAAAATGCTGTAAACTCTGAAATAGATCAACATTTCCAAAACTCACAAGATTCCTTTGCTGTAATATCGTCATTGACTAGAAGTGCAATTGTGATGAAAATATAATTTTAATGAACACTTTAATACTGTATTTCTCAGAATGTGAGTTCAAACTCCTTTTTGTCTTCTCACCAGTTTTTAATGAGGTTTAGATGGACTAGACCAGGGATCTTCAACCTGTGGCCCATGGGGCAGTTGCGGCCCACGGCACCATTTCATTTGGCCCCCCACCGCCTCCACTACACCAGGAAGTGCCATGTGGTGGAGGAAGGGCAAAATGGCTGCCCGGCTTAAAAAGATTGATAACTCCTGGACTAGACCACTAGGTTCCTTCACCCACTGAAGTTGGGATCTTCAACCTGTGGCCCACGGGGCAGTTGTGGCCCATGGCACCATTTCATTTGGCCCCCCACCGCCTCCACCACACCAGGAAGTGCCATGTGGTGGAGGAAGGGCAAAATGGCCACCTGGCTTAAAAAGATTGATAACTCCTGGACTAGACCACTAGGTTCCTTCACCCACTGAAGTTACATTTTTGTGGATAAGTTCTATGGCAATTGTCATTTTATTGTGGATCTTTAAGAAGGGTTCAATATATCCACTTAGACTGTTCCCCAAGTTCTCTGATCTGTTTTACTCAAACACAAGTTGCCTTTCTTATATTCATTCTGTCATTTTATTTTGACAATTAAGAATAAAAGAGCTGATTTTCTCCATAATTTTCAGAACCTCACAATGATGAAATTTCTAACTTCATCTGTGAGTTCATTTAAGATGTCTGGCACAGAAGTCTAGAAGTCTTACATCACACTGTGGGTTTTGGCTGCCCTGAATTTCGAAGTGTTATGCTGGCTGTTCGCAAGTGATTTTTTCCCCCTTCTCTATTTTAAAAATCAGAATTATGTTTTTCATTCTAGTTTTTCAATGATGCCAAGGAAGCTACAGAATACTTGAAGAATTTAAGAGATGCTGTACATCGAAAATACAGTTGTGATAGGTCCAGTAGTATTCATAAACTAGAAGACATGATCCAGGAATCCATGGTAGGAATTTAAAATATCTTAAATCATATTTCATCTCCCTTGCATATTCAATTGATGTAACTGTGCCCTTTATGAATAGTATCTAAAGAACAGAAGTATGCTTAACTATACTCATACATAACATTTTCCAAAGGGAAATTACTTTCCTGTTATGTGATTATTTTCATAAAGTAGCTTCAAAATTAAATAATATATTTTTTACAAAAATTGACACTGTAAACCAAGGCAGTGAAAGAACACAGATGAAACATTTGTCTTGAACTTTGCACTCTATTACTAGAGTCATCTATTCAGTCACAATATTTAGTTCACTTGTTACTCCCAAATTCAATAGATCCAGTACATCAGATGAAATGTGTTTAGTTAACAAGCATATAAATTCCATTAATTCAGCAGGTTTGTTCTGTGTGGGACGTGTAGTTGGATTTAGGCTGTAATATTTCATTAATTTTTAAATGTCTGTTTTCTCTACTGAGTAAACCTCAAGGTAATAAATAATTTTGTTTATTCAACTTTTGACTGATCATAGCTTTCAGGGCAGCTGCTACTAGGTTGCCATTTAGATCTGTTTTTTCAATAGCAAGAGGTTAGATGTGCAGTCACTGATGATCACATGACACTTTGTAGAATAGAATAGAATAGAATAGAATCCTTTATTGACCAAGTGTCCTATAACACACCAGGAATTTGTCTTTGGTACATATGCTCCCCCTAATGATAAAATGCAATACAAACATACAATTTAGTTATTCAGCAAGTTGATAGCATTTGGAAAGAAACTATCCTTGTATCTGGTTGTTCTAGTACGAAGTGCTCTGAAACGTCATTTTGATGGTAGAAGCTGGAGCAGATTATTGCCGGGATGTGTGGAGTCTTTGTATATTTTCTCTGCTCTCTTTTTGGCTCGTGTAATATATAGATCTTCAATAGAAGGTAGATTAACAGCAATAATTTTTTATGCAGTTCTGATTACTCGTTGGAGTCTGTTTATGTCTTGTTTAGATGCAGAGCCAAACCAGACAATTATAGAGGTGCAGATGATAGACTCTATAATCCCTTTGTAAAATTGAATCAGCAGCTCTTTAGGCAACTTAAGCTTCCTGAGTTGACGCAGAAAAAACAGTCTTTGTTGCGCTTTCTTAATGATGTTCCTAATGTTAGATGACCATTTTAAGTCTTGAGATATGACAATACCTAGAAACTTGAAGGACTCCACTATTAATACTGGATTATTTAATATTATAAGTGGTGAATGTAGAGATCGAAGCCTCCTAAAGTCCACTATCATTTCTACGGTTTTGCCTGCATTCATTTCAAGATTATTCAGGCTACACCACAGGACTAGTTGTTCAATCTCTTTTCTGCATATGGACTCATTGTTGTCCCGAATGAGTCCAATTACTGTGGTGTCATCTGCATTATGTACCCTTGTAGACATTATACAATATTAATGGCTATGTGGTGTGAAACCAAGTTGAAATGGCTCAGCATAGCATTTCAAAGAATAAAATGTGATCACCTTGTGTAAAAATAACTTGAAATGTTTTCATTACAATCTAAATAAGAGTAGGAAGCAGTGTCCAGGACTCAGGTCTACTCTATCCAGTTTCTTCTTTTGAAAATTGGAAGATACATGGGTGGCCCTAGCTATTTCATGATCATTCAAACAGACCACAGTATGCATTCTTCAAGAAATGTTAACATTTTCGCTGACTAGTAATTAATGACAACATAATCAACATTGCTTGATAGTATTAATCACTCTGTGGACAGTTCTGCCCCAGTCAACAATGTGCCTTGTAAAACAGCACTAAGAGGCAACCAAAAAGGTTTATGACTTTCAAAGGAAAATTCATTTGACTTATAACTGCTTTTAAATGTCCCCCCCCCTCTTCATTTTCTTTTAATTGGGATTCAGGAAGAAAAAGAACAGCTTCTGCAGTATAAAAGCACAGTGGCAGGCCTTGTGGGGAGAGCCAAGACAATAGTTCAGCTGAAACCGAGGAACCCTGATAATCCACTCAAAACGTCCATCCCAATTAAATCCATCTGTGACTACAGACAAATTGAGGTTGTAATCTTTGGTTTCTTCAGATTGATTATGGGTTTGAGGAGATAGTTGGGTTTGCCTTAATGACACATGCAAGTAAAGCCCTTTGAAAGTAAACGCAGCTCCCCTCTGTTTTCCCATTTGGGGGTTGGGGGTTATTTTTCTATTGTGTTTCTGTTATTTTTCAGTGTTAGTGCTTTCAAAAGTGCTTTGTAAGAATTCCGTTGGAATGTTTGGCTCATTCATTTTCCTGGTCCTCTGTTAAAAAAAAAAACCTAGATAACCATTTACAAAGATGATGAATGTGTCCTGGCAAGCAACTCCCATCGTGCAAAATGGAAAGTGATTAGTCCAAGTGGTAATGAGGCCATGGTTCCCTCTGTGTGCTTTACTGTTCCTCCACCCAACAAAGAAGCAATAGACACTGCAAACAGGTTTGTGTTGGCATAGTGCATACACAAAACATTGAATTCCTTATTGATTTTATTTGCGTTTCATGAACATTTATTTGAAATCTATTTATATAGAAAATATATTTGATTCTGCCCAATTAATTTTGTTCTAGTCATTATTATTTTTAATTACTCTGCTTTGTACATTTCAGAATTGAACAGCAATATCAGAATGTCCTTGCTCTGTGGCATGAATCACATATTAACATGAAGAGTGTGGTCTCCTGGCACTATTTGACAAACGAAATTGAAACAGTTCAAGCTAGTAATGTAGCTTCGGTAGGTTTTTTTTTTTTGCCTATTCCAAAATTCTCCCAAACCTGTTTGGCCAAATAATGGTGATTCAGGCTGTCATATCTAAAGCTGATTGCAACCATGTCAGTTGGTGGCACTTACATTCTGTCTTACTACTGGAGAGGTGAAGATTTAGGACAGTTCACAGTTTACATAGAAGAGCTGATTCTTCTAAATACGTTGTTATACTGATAGTTCCTTTAATGAAATGCTTGATATATAGGTGATATTTTGATACATGCAGACACCAGTATATCAGGTCTTATGAGAGTTCCCTGGGGTATGTACCTAGATGTGTACAGATACATGTACTTCAACATTGCATTTATACACTTACATACATGTCATCGCAGTGAATCAATGGAGTATGGCTTTTCCTAATCTTTCTGAATCAAAGAGAAAGTTTGTCTCAAGGTTCTCCTGTAATGCAGTCTCTATAGAGGCAAGGTCTTTAATTGCAACATGTGCATTTTGCATGTGGAACTTTGAAATCTGGAGTTAGGATACTTAACAGCATATGGTTTATTAAGCCTTTAATTCAGGGATTCCCAACCTATGGCCCAAAGGCCAGACCTGGTGTGCGATGCCATTCCATCAGGCCCGTCGCCTTCATCCCTGCACCCGGAAGTGGAAGTGGACATGTTTACGCATGTGCGGGTGCATGCGCAAATGCACTCACAACTGTCATAAATGCAGAAGTGGGCACATTTATGACATCCGTAAATGCGCCCACTTTCAGGGACATGGTCTGGCCTGCTCAGCTGACCAGGAGGCATGGCCAGGCCCACGGCCCAAAAAGTTTGCCACCCCTGTTTTAATCTATACCTAATCTTTTTTTTTTGTATTTCCTAGATAAAGACTCTCTTGCCAGGTGAACATCAGCAAGTTTTAAGTAATTTGCAGTCCCGCTTTGATGAATTTCTTGAAGACAGTCAGGAGTCAAAGATCTTTTCAGTTGCTGACATTGCACAGTTGGAAAGAGAGGTGAATGTGTGCAAGCAGTATTACGAAGAGCTCCTGAAGTCTGCAGAAAGAGGTAAAAAAAAGAAAATTAAGAAATGTATAAAAGTATTACTTCCAAAATGTTTAATTGTAGTGATGCATTTCATTAGGGTTATTTGTAAATGCACAAAACATGTATCTTCTACCAAAATAACATATTAGAAATATTATTGTTTATATTTGTTTATCTAAATTTAACTAAAAATAAACCTATTCTATCACAAGCAGCTCCTACATTATTTAGGAAAAAGGATTGACAGCATGCTTTAAGGAAAATGTATTTGAAGTTTATTCTATTGTAATTATTCCATATTTGTTCTGAAAACAGCGTAACACTATCAAATGTCTAGTGCATAAAGCTGAAAGGATATACAATACTGTATTCTGTTATGCATTTAGAGCTGATACTGCCATAGAAAGGAATGCACAAAGGAATGCACTCTCAGATTAAATCTGATTTAAATGAATCTTTAAATTACTGTATAGAGTAGAGATATACTGTATTACGCTGACTGTACATCTGGAATAAGTGATAAGGGCATCACTGCTATAGCTTTAAAATGATCTTGTTATGAAATCAGCTTTAGAAGAACAATTTGTTTGTATTCAAATGGAATGATAATACCTATGACTAAAGTGATGTGCATATTTTTGTGATGAAGTCACACTGTTAGATTCATCATAAATTTAAGAAATAAAATGTTTGAGAGATATTTGAAGCATAGTTTTAATATACATAGAGCAAGGGGAACAAAATTATTGTGAATTCAGTTTTTATGTGAAATTTACATTAATCCATTTGTGAATATGCAAGTTAGCCCCAATTTATAAATTTCCATGTTTTTCTCTCTCTTGGAAGACACAAAAACTGTTTCATATGCAGTAGATTGAGCATAGATTGCGATGACAAAAGGGCATTTAAAATGCTTGATTTTACTTGTGTGTGTATCTTTCTTCAAACAGAAGAGCATGAGGAGTCTGTTTACAATCTATATATCTCAGAGGTTCGGAACATCAGACTTCGTTTGGAGAATTGTGAAGATCGTTTGATAAGACAAATTCGTACCCCGCTGGAAAGAGATGACCTACATGAAAGTGTATTTCGGATTTCAGAACAAGAGGTAAATTTTCCAAGCTTCTTCTTCATCCGTGTCTAGGCAAACTTGCCTGTGTAGATTAGCATTCAAAAGCTGTGTAGTTAGAATCAAGCTATGTGTTAAAGGTGTAGGATGAAGTTCTATATGCTATATGGTTTTTTATTACAAGATGAGTGTGAGCGTTCTGCATCATGACTTCAGCATGCTAAGAGAGGAGGTTTAATGTGTTTTCATCCCACCTGCTCCTCCCTGAATTTGTCCCACAAACAATATGACAAAAAAAGGAGGAAAATTCCTTTTGGATATTTCTTTTCTTAGTGGGCTACTGTTTCAGTCCTCATCCCTCATCTCACCCCTCCCCCCCGTTACTTACAAACAAACTAGTAGATGGGTGTATGTCAGCGATGCACTCCAAATTTTTTTACTACCACCTCTGTGGGTGGGGCCAAATCTGTGGGCATGGCCAACGCAATGGGCTATGGAAGTGGCCGTGGCCGGCCAGATGGGCGTGGCCTGGGGGAATTTCCGCTACCTGTTCTCCCGAACAGGACAGGACCTGTTTCAGTGCATCACTGGTGTATGTTCATCAGAGGGGCAGCTGAAATCATCTACAGTGACAACAGCTGAACATTATAATATACACACTGAATTTGTAAAGCTAATTTCTTAATTAGAGGAAAGTAAGTCGTCGTGGGTTGGACTGTAGACAGACTTCCTACTTCTCTAGCTCCTAGCCTAGTTTTTCTGATTCCTCCAAGACAAAGGAAACTCAACATCTTACTTTTTAAAAGTTCTGATTTATGACTGAGAATTTTAGCACTTCTGCTTTCTCACTTTGTTCAACAGGCTTTACTTTTACTATGATGTCTTATTGTGTTTTAATTTTTTTAATATATATTAATATTTATTAACCCCCTCTGCAGCCTATTATTAGATACAAATTATAGAAACATATGTATAAAATATCTCCTAAACTGGTCAGAGTGTAATAGTTAAATGAGAAATAGGTCTGAGGAAGATAGATATGGTCTATGTACTTGTTGAAATAGTTTATGCTTTGTCTTTTTTTCAAAGTATTCCAGCATATTTTACAACAAAAATATGTCATAAAACATAAAATAAAAAGAGTTAAGTATTATCAAGCTGTCAGTAAGAGAACAAAATATTTTTGTCTTTTTATTCATAATTTAAAATGTATGAAATTGTTGGTTTGGCTTGACCAGTACTCTGTTATACTTTTCTGTCAGGCTTTGGCATCTGCCATAACCTTTAGCCTGTTTGTATAACACTGGTCAAAGGTTGTCACATTACGTAACAAAAAACTACCCAGAATTTGGGAACGAAATGCAACTGGGAGGAAATCTGCAGATTAGATATAGAGATATATGTTTGGTGCTTATAGATAGACTTTGGAAGCTATGCCATATGTGCTTTTACATAGCAATATTATGTGTGGATGTATAAAAGTCGTGCTGCTTTGGTGTAACCCATAAAATACACAGACAGTTGTCACAGACTCAATAGGACTAATTTTTTCTCTCCAACCAATCTACTAAGAAGTGCTATAACTCTTGTATATAATTTCATGTGGCTCCACTCACATACATTGCTGTTGAAAAATTACAACCCTAAGGCATAAAATTAGAGGCGGGATTGCATTTGAAACAGACCTCCAAATTGCCAAATTAGTAGTTTGGTCCACTTTATTTTCTGAAATGCTTTTGGAAGCATTACGCCTTACAAAACAGTGGGTGGGAAGGTATTCTGTTGATGCTCACAGCCAAGATGACATCTAGCAGAAAGTCAGCCATATAGCAGTGACTGGATCAGAACAGGTTTGCAGTTTTTCTTCCTGGTTCATTCAGGCCTCCAAGAAATATTGGGAGTCAAGATAAATCTATACTTCCTATGGCAATGTTTCATGTATCTTATGGACTTCATTTGTTTTGTTGTTGTTCAGTCGCACAGTCGGTTCCGACCCTTTGCGACCCTATGGACCATTGCTCTCCAGGCGCCTCTGTCCTCCACCATCCCCCTCAGCCCTCCCAGCTCTGTGCCCATTGTGTCTACAATGCCATTTAGCCATCTCATCCTTGGCCTCCCCCTTCCTCTTTTGCCTTCCACCTTTCCCAACATCAATGCCTTCTCAAGTGAATCCTCCCTTCTCATTTGATGTCCAAAGTATTTTAGCTTCATCTTTACTATTTGGCCTTCCAGTGAGCAATCCGGGTTAATTTCTTCTAGGATTGACCTATTTGTTCTCCTCGCTGTCCAGGGCACTCTCAAAACCCTCCTCCAACACCACATTTCAAAGGCATCTATTCTTCTGCGTTCAGCCTTCCTAATTGTCCAGCTCTCACATCCATACATTACTACTGGGAAAACCATTGCTTTGACTATTCTAATTTTTGTTTTCAGTGTGATGTCTCTGCTTTTCACTATGTTCCCCTGGTTTCTCATCGCTTGTCTCCCAAGAATCAGTCGCCTTTTTATTTCATGGCTACAATCCCCATCTGCAGTGATCTTTGATCCTAAGAAAGTGAAATCTGTCACTGCTTCTACTTCTTCCCCGTCTATTTTCCAGGAACTGATGGGGCCTGTTGCCATTATCTTGGTTTTCTTGATATTGAGTCTCAGGCCAGCTTTTGCACTCTCCTCCTTCAGCCCAATCAAGAGATTCTTTAGGTCTTCCTCACTTTCTGCCATTAGGGTGGTATCGTCTGCATATCTCAGATTATTGATGTTTCTCCCAGCGATTTTAATCCCATATTGTGATTCCTCCATCCCTGCACTGCGCATTATGTGCTCTGTGTATAGGTTGAATAAGCATGGTGACAAAATGCAGCCTTGTCTTACTCCTTTTCCTATTCCAAACCATTCTGTCATTCCGTGTTCTGTCCTAACTGTTGCTTCTTGGTTCATGTACAGATTTCTCAGAAGGCATATGAGGTGCTCTGGAATTCCCATCTCTTTAATTACTTGCCACATCTTGTTGTGGTCCACACAGTCAAATGCCTTAGTGTAGTCAATAAAACAAAAGTAAACTTGTTTCTGGTATTCCTTTGTTTTCTCCATGATCCAGCGTATGTTGGCAATGTGGACTTCATTTGTTATAGAAGGCTTACTGTAACTCTTTGAGAGCTCCCTGTTGTAGGAGAAGTAACAATTTCCTCCTGTTCTGCAGAAGCTGAAAAAAGATCTGGATCGACTCAAAGAGGACTTGAAAACCATCACAGACAAGTGTGACGATTTTTTTAATCAAGCTTCTGGTTCACCCTCAGTCCCTACTCTGCGGTCAGAACTTAACCTTGTGATTCAGAATATGAATCAGGTTTACTCGATGTCTTCCATTTACATAGACAAGTAAGCAAAGATAAAGCCCCTCCAATTTTATGGCACTTCATTTGGATAATGTTTGTCAGTATTTAACAGAATGATAAATGCTGATAACATTTAAGAAACTGAATAAGTATGAAAAAAAGAAATAGACATTTCTAATATTAGTCAGTGATGTTTTATTGCATGTATAGGAATCATAGATGACAATGAGAAACAGTCATTACAGACATAAGAAAATAAGTGGTTTCATTAATTCATGAAAATAAAATTAATATAACTAATATGTACAAGAAATACATATTAACAGATACTGCTTTTAAAATACAACTGTATATGGTGTTTCTAGTGGATCGAGAACATTTTAATTATTTTAATAGTTTAATTATCAGAAATACAGAATTTAAATTTTCTCTGAAAGCTAATGAGCAAAGGTGCTTTTTAGATGATTATACAGTGGTACCCTGTATAACGAACGCTTCATATAATGAAGCATTCTGGTGCTATTGGCGATACCCTGAATAATATTTTTTTCCTCGTTATATGGGGTATACCCTGTATCATGAACATTTTTCCCGTTATGCGGGGTATACCCTATATAATGGGGAAAAATCGTATAAAAATTTGTATAACAACTCCGTGGAACGGAGCTTTTTCGTTATATGGGGTACTACTGTATGGAAGAATAATCATGTTGAAGTAAAACTTATTCAACTATTGTTAATGAGTGATTCTTTAATTTCAGGTTAAAAACTGTAAATTTGGTTCTCAAAAACACCCAAGGAGCTGAAGCACTAGTAAAATTGTATGAGACTAAACTATGTGAGGAAGATCCATTAACTGCTGACAAAAGTAATATTGAGATCCTGATGAATACATTAAAGGTATGATTGTTAGGTTCAGAAAAACAATGACTTGAAATTGCAGGTAAGAGCCATGTGGCACAGTGGTTAAACTGCTGTACTGCAACCAAAACGTTGTGAGTTCGATCCTAGCTAAGATCAAGGTTGATTCAACCTTCCATCCTTCCCAGGTCGGTAAAATGAGTATCCAGCATGTTAGGGGCAAAATGTTAATTAACTTGTGAACCACCCAGAGATTGCACTAAGCATTATGGGGTGGTATATAAGTGTGATTGCTATTGCTATATTTTGTCGAGTGTCCAGTAGGATGTTTCCATCAGCAGAAACACTTCCATCAGCTGAACTGGGGCAGTTCTCTGCTCTTCAGAAAGCCACTGTTGCCTCCTCCCAGTAACTGTTCTGGGGAGGGTTGTGTCTTACAACTGCAGGGGGAAGGAGAGAAAGAAAACATTCCATGATACAGTACTAACTGATTTAAGTCTTTTGGGAGGGGGAAAAGATACAAAAGGAATGTATGAATTTGGTTAATTAGTTATTTAATATTGTCAATTCAATTACTTTTTTTTCTTATTTTTGGGGTTGTAGTACATCAAGATCTGAGTTAGATATACTATTTATTATATAGAGAGCATGCCAACTTTCTCAGCTTATAGTGCTGAGGACCTTCCAGGACCAGCTATCCCTATAGACCAGTGAAGGCCAACCTTAGCACTCCAGGTGTTGTTGAACTTCAATTCCCAGAAGCCTTGATCAGCAGGAGTGTTGATCAAGGATTCAGGGAATTGAAATTTAAGACCACCTGGAGTACCAAAGTTCGCCATTACAGCTATAGACTGAGAAAAGCTTGAGGGGCCTGAAATAATAACTTATCAATTTCCTTGACTTGTTTCCCCATGGAACAGAAAACTCTGGCCAATTGAGGAAGTTTTCCTCTTTTGGTTATTCCTTCCAGTTACAGAGTACAGTAAAACCCTGGGTTACGACGGAGGTCCGTTCCAACAGCCTCCGTTGTAAACCCCCCCCCCCCAAATTTGTAAGCTGAAACATCCATAGGGATGCATTCAAAAATAAAAAATGGTCCTGAATTGATAGTTGTAAACCGGAAAAAATACATTAGAATTTATAAACTGGGATAGGCATTTCCATAGGATTTGCCCTTGTAAACCGCAGCAAACTTAAACTGAGGCGGTTGAAACCCGGGGTTTTACTGTGTAAGGTGGACAAAACAACAGAGAAACATGGAGATATTAATCCCACCCCCTTTGGTTTTTTTGTACACAAACTAGTACCTTGTATGATAAAAATCGCTCTAGAAACATTTAAAGTAGGAAAAATGGATCTTTGCTTGCAGTTAAGTAGAAAAGATAGGGGAAAATGGCATCTCCAGCACATGGAGCGAACTTCCATGCTTCTTGCTTGGTCAGATTTCAGAGAAAGAAGTGGGATATCAACAGAGCAATGGAAGCAAGAAAAATTACCTGGAAGTGGAGGTGGTTCAATGGTCAGGGTAGGAAAACAACATTACCAGTCAAGTTAGTGGCAAAGGACAATCACATAGGCCCGTGATGGTGAACCTTGGCACTCCAGATCTTCTTGGACTTCAATTCCCAGAAGCCCAAGCACCCTGTGAATCCACATGAACGGGAGCAACGAGGGCAGCACGGGCCGGATGAATCGCGGTAAACCCATTCGTGTGGATTCACAAGGTGTTTGGGCTTCTCGGAATTGAAGTCCAAGAACATCTGGAGTGCCAAAGTTCACCATCACGGACATAGGCTGTAAAGCCCCCTCCCTCTGAGAGCCACTATTAGGATATGCAGGACTGTTATTATCTTAACATGGCTATGTTTGCAAGACAGTAAGAACTATTCGACTGATATCACTCTTTTTCCTCCAGTTTTTTCTGTTGCAGCTGCATCTGTCTTTGCAGTTGTGAAGAGGAAAAGCAGAGCAGATTAATCTCATGAAAGAAATCTGGACATATTTATACTTAGCATAACTTTTCATCTCCATCTCATTCACGTTAAAATTAATGGTGTAAATACAGAACCAATATTTGATTGCAGAGTCAATAATTTTATTAATTATGTTAGGGTGAATGCGTAGTGGTAATGTTATATTAACCATGCACAGCTGTGATACTCTCTAAATGTTTTAGAGTAAAAGTCCCATCATCCACAACATCTATTTGCTGTGGTAGATGCGGATGGTGGGAATTGTAGTCCAACACGTCAGGAGGACACTGTGCTGGGCAATAGTGTATCACAATATACGAATGTGTTGTTTTGAAACCATTATTATGATCTACGTTGAGTTGTCATGTATTTTATTTAAAGCAATGGCGTTCAGAGGTTGATGAAAAAAGAGATGTATTCCATGCTCTTGAAGATGAACTCCAAAAAGCCAAAGCGATTAGTGATCAGATGTTTAAAACACACAAGGAACGTGACCTTGACTTTGACTGGCACAAAGAGAAAGCAGATCAGTTAACTGAAAGATGGCAAAATGTTCATTCCCAGATTGAAAACAGGTTTGTACCACCTTCTTAAGTAGCAACATAATGAGACATTTCTTGTGAGCAAAAATCAGAAATACTTCTGATGATATATAAGAACATAAGAACAGCCTTGCTGGAACAGGCCACAGCCCATCCAGTCCAGCATTCTGTCTCACACAGTGGCTCACCATTTCCTTCAGGGTATTCCCAAGGAGATGCCTTCACCTGTTTAGGATTGCCTGGAAATGGCATTGAGAGATATCCTGCCTATCTCTCCAACCCAGAGGTCGTCCTTAAATATCCATAATTATAGCCATTGA
Organism: Bradypodion pumilum; assembly: GCA_035047305.1. Taxonomy (NCBI): domain Eukaryota; kingdom Metazoa; phylum Chordata; class Lepidosauria; order Squamata; family Chamaeleonidae; genus Bradypodion; species Bradypodion pumilum. Next base: position 170,607,014 of record JAWDJD010000001.1, on the reverse strand, counting down.
TACCCTTGTCCTCCATGAACTTGCCTAATCTTTTCTTAAAGTTGTCAAGACTGACAGCTGTCACCACTTCTTCTGGCAGGGAGTTCCATAGACCAGTGATCCTCTGGGTGAAAAAGTACTTTCTCTTATTTGTTTGAGAACTAGTACCGAAAAGTTTCATGGAGTGTCCCCTAGTTCTAGTGTTATGCGATAGGGAAAACAGTTTTTCCTTATCTACTTTGTCCACACTGTGCATGATTTTATAAACTTCAATCAGGTCACCTCTTAGACGCCGTCGTTCAAGAGTGAAAAGGCCCAACCATTGCAGCCTCAGATGGTAAGGAAGGTGTTCCAGTCCCCTAATCATTCTGGTTGCCCTCCTCTGCACTTTTTCCAGCTCCATAATATCCTTCTGGAGGTATGGCGACCAGAACTGTACACAGTATTCCAGATGGGGCCTCACCATAGATTTATAAAGAGGCAAAATGACACTTGCTGACTTATTATCTATATCCTTCCTAATGATCCCTAGCATTGAGTTTGCTTTTTTCACTGCTGAGGCACACTGGGTTGACACCTTCATTGAGTTGTCCACCAGGACACCAAGGTCCCTTTCCTGGTTTGTCGCAGAGAGTTCAGACCCCATCAGTTTATAAATGTAATTGGGGTTCTTTGCCCCAACATGCATAGGAACTTTCTTATTTGTCATTCAGTTCCTTTAAAAGAAATTTAAAAAATGATGAGAGTACTAGAAACGTGATAGAGAATCTAATAAAAAACCCAAAGGAAATAGATTAAATACTCAAAGTCATTAACCAGTGTGGCTAAGAAAGATGTAAAATCTGGATCATTCCCAGTTACCTGTATAAGGTTGAAAGCAGAAGGGATCCAGTTTTAAAAGCAGAAGGGCAAACAGCTGAGGGGATCTGAGCTTAGCTGAATCTACTGCTTACCTCCTCACAGTATGTGCCTCTCAACACTTCTCTCCCTACCGAGCTTACTTCTTATATGGGGAATCACCAAGGAGAGAAGTGTCTGGGAGCTACAGATGAGAGGGAGGTAAGTGGCAAAGAGGGAGGGGAGGATTTTGTGCAAGTAGTCTGTGTGTGTGCTTTCAGGATTTATTTGGAGGTCCACCAGCTTCTCATAATCCTCAGAGATTTGGGAAGGGGGATCAAAAGTCCAGAAATAATGGGTTGTGCAGTGGGAGGATCACAGACCCTGAAAAACTACCCACCTCCTCATCAAACCTAAAGTGAATATCTGTTCATTTACTGCTTTATTTTACTTTTCCAGTCGCCCTGTATAGCAACGAAATCACATAACAGCTAGGTTTTTTTGGGGGAAATAGTGTCCCACATAACAATTTTCCCTATGGAAAAATTGTACAATGGTTTTTCAATGGGAAAAACCTCTTAGTGAAAAAAAATCGTTGTACGATGTATCCCATAGGGAAAATCGCTATACGATGCATGCATCTTATAGCAATTTTTTCGTACAACAACGAGCCCAGTGGAACAGATTAAAATCGTTGTACGAGGTACCACTGTATTAAAGTTAGGTAATGTGCATAAAGAGCTTTGAAGTAATGTAGAGATATCAGAAGCTTCTATTACTATGATAATAATTATAATGTGATTGTTCCTCTTCACTGAAATTGTTTACTTTCTGCTTACTCAGACTGCGCGATTTAGAAAGTATCAATAAAACTTTAAAGTACTACAGAGATACCTATGGTGCACTAGATAACTGGATTAAACAAATTGAAGAAACTCAGCAAAAGTTTCAGGAAAATCCGCCTCAAAACAGTAAAGCTTTAGCCAAACAGCTAAACCAGCAAAAGGTACGTGATAAAGATTTCATTGTAAGACATTGATAAATGTTATAGTAAATAAGTTACTAAAGGCAATTTCTTTGTTGTGGTCTGCTTTTATTAATCAGTTGTATAAATTTGTAGGAAGAGGTGACGTGTTAGTCTGTTGCAGGAGAAACAAGAACCTTATAAACTCTAAAAGACTAAAATGATCTTTGGCACAAGTTTTACAGACTGTAACCTATTTTTTATTTTATTTTATGCAACTGATTTTTTTGATGCAACTTTTTAGGGGTGGGTTCTTAACTCTGTTTTTATCTGTTTTATTCATGTTGCGAACCGCCCTGAGTCGGCCGTGGTCGAGTGGGCGGTATAGAAATCTAACAATAAAAATTAAATGGGTATATGAAAGGGGGTATACCAAATACAAATTTCCTAGTCTTTACTATGCCACAAGACTCAGTGTTATTAATCCATTGTGTTTTTTCTCTACAGTCATTGAAGGGGAGTAGTATGCTCCTCTTTCACAGAAAATTTTTCACAGAAATCCAATCTAATGTAGTTTTCAGGCAGACTGACGTCAGCCTTTAAAACAGGAGGGGAAGTTGCAAATAGATTATTATGACCTACTGAAGTTTTCTGTTTCCTTTACAGATGCTTGTGTCTGAAATTGAGATGAAACAAAACAAACTAGATGAATGCCAGAAATATGCAGAGCAGTATTCAGCTGCAGTAAAGGTGACACTCCAATAGTTTGCCTAAATGTGTGTTGTTATCCTTTCCTCATTCTTTGTACAAATGCCAGTATTACTCAAAGCAGCAACACTTACCCTATTGTTGAACCTGCCATTTGATATTCATCCGCAGAGGGCAGTGATGATGAACCTTGGCACTCCAGGTGTTCTTGAACTTCAATTCCCAGGAGCCCTGATCTGCAGGAGTGCTGACTTGGGCTTCTGGGAATTAAAGTCCAAGAACACCTGGAGTGCCAAAGTTCGCCATCACGGGCATAGGGCTCATGAGCTCAGTCAGTTATTGGCACAGTCTACAGTTGTGCAGTCCACCCTTGCTATTCAGATAGAAACTGTACATGTTACTGGGACAACATGGAGTAACCTGTAAGCCCGTGATGTCGAACCTTGGCACTCCAGATGTTCTTGGACTTCAATTCCCAGAAGCCCAAGCAGGTGCATTTTACTTCCACTTCCAGGAGCGACGGGGGCGGCGTGGGCCGGATGAATTGCAGCAAACCCATTCTTGTGGATTCATGGGGGCTTGGACTTCTGGGAATTGAAGTCCAAGAACATCTGGAGTGCCAAGGTTTAACATCACGGCTGTAAGCAGTTGCATTTTCATGCTCTGTTTTTTTTCTCTCCCTATCATGTGCATTAAAAAGTAGGCACTTGTTGGTGTTCCTGCTAAAGTCAAGACATCAGAATTACTGAAATTGCAAGCTTCTCAGGCTACACTGCCTAGTAGTGTTCCCTTGTACTGAAATACATTTATATATCACAAGGACTCTCTGTAGAATGAATAGATTACAACTTTCCTGAATTTCTTTTGTTTTCTGCAGGACTATGAGTTGCAAACGATGACATACAGAGCCATGGTTGACTCCCAGCAAAAATCTCCTGTGAAACGCCGAAGAATGCAGAGCTCCTCAGATTTTATTATCCAGGAGGTAATTTTGTTTCTTTCTTTATTAATACAACTAGCATATTTTGCCCGGCGGTGCCGGGCTTTTTAAAATTGTGTTGGATAGTAAAGGGTTTAGTTTTTTTTCTTGAACCAATGGTGCTGGGCTGTTTTAAATGGTGTTGTAAGGTTTTGTGATTTTGTGGCTTCGAGACGCTGCTTCCGCCTGCGGCGGACTTGCGCTCCCAGTGTTTGGGGTTTTTTTGGGGGTTTTTTTGCGTGCTGGCTTCCTCAGTGCTGGGCTCTTTAAATTGGTTTTTGAACGTTTTTGTTTTATGTTTATGCAAATTTTATTTTAATTTTATTTATTTAATTTAATATTATTTAGTTCAAAATTTAATTTTGGTTTTTAAAATGTTTATTTTTACGCATTTTTATTTTTGGTTTTGTTTTTTTGGAGTGAAAAGTGATTTCTGTTTTTTTTTTTGGTAATTTTTGAGATTAGTGTGTTTATTTTTGAATGTTTTTATAACTTATTTGATTAATTTTGGAATTAATCTTATTAGTTTTAATATTTTTGAATGTTTTTTCTCTTTTGGCCTCTGGGTGGGGGTGGTGAGCTTTTCTGCCTCTCTACAATTGTTCTCTTCTGTCCTCTGGGTGTCGCTTCCGGTAAGTTTCCTCTTTCTTTTCTCATTTGAGTTCCGGTCCTCATAGATGGAAGACGTCTTTTGGTAAGTTCTCTGGGGCTTTTTTGGTGGTGTTGGTGGGGTGGTGGTTGTTTTTTTTGGGGGAGTGGTGTCTGTGTGTTTTTTCTTGTTTCTTTTTGGCTGTTTTTGTGTTTCATTTTTGGATTTTTGTGTGTTTTTGAATGTTTTTGGTTTGTGTTTTTGTGTTTATTTTTTCAGGGAGGTGGTGGCTTTCTTTCCTGCGGGCCATGCTGGCTGGCCCGTGGGAAGGAAGGGCAATGGCGAGGTGGTGGTGGTGGTGCTTTCTTTTCCGCGGGCCTTGCTGGCTGGCCCGTGGGAAGGAAGAGCAAAGGCGGGGTGGTGGTGCTTTCTTTTCCACGGCCCATGCTGGCTGGCCCATGGGAAGGAAGGGCAGCTGCGTTGGGGGGTTTCCTCCCCCCCCGCGGGCCATACTGGCTGGCCCATGGGGAAGAAGGGCAGTGGCGGGGTGTTGTTGTTTTTACTTGTATTTTTCGCGCGCCGGCTGGCCCTTCGAACGGAAGGGCAGCGGCAGCGGGGGGAGGTTTCTTTTTTCCCCCCACGGGCCATGCTGGCTGGCCTGTGGGGAAGGATGGCAACGGCGGCGGGCATTTTTTTTAACTTTTATTTTTCGCATGCCGGCCGCCTCAGCATTCTGCGCACTAATGGCGCGCAGGACGCTGGGGCTTGTAGTTTTGGCTGCGCGTGTTTGCTTACTGCAGCGGTTTTTCCCTTGTGGCTTTTTTTTTGATTGGCCCCGGCGCGTTTCCGAACTTTCCTTTTGCCACGTCGCTCAGCCTGATTGGCTGCGGCGCGGCGCCAGGACGTTGGGAATTGAAGTTCCCTTTTTTTGTTTGCGACTGGGGGGCTCCTGCCCCCAGGTCGAAAATTTCAACCCGACAGTTACTTGCGAACCGGGTTCGGGCGAGTGAACGGAGGCCCATTACGGGCTAGTGGGGCCTGGTGCAACATCCTTTGTCACATTCCAAAGGTTAACGCACCATTTTATAGGTATAGATTATCTTACAGCATCTTTTAAAACCAGATCCTCCCAGGGCAATTCACATTTATCCATATTAAAATATGTAATGTGCCATAAAAATTCAAACCAATTAAGCAGTTATGCCAGAGCACAGCCTTAATGTTTGTGAAATCACAGATTTCTAAAGTTTTGCTTCTGCAGAGACCCCCATCCCGTTTCCAGATCATTATAATTGGGAAGTTCATTGTGCAAGTGGGCTTCTAAAGAGTAAAGAGGTTCCTGAATATACGTTCTTTGAAGAATAGCTAGGATGTACAAGCAAATTAAAATGTGACAGAAAGGGGAGGGGGAATAAAGATGAAATTGATTAATGTTTGGTTTATTGGATTGCATAGAAACTTTCCTTTCCTGGGAGAATACCTCCTCCATTCTTAATGTTATTATATTCAGGACTGAACATTATCTAATGAATGTTGACCAATGACATATAGAATACAAAAAGTTGCTGAATGAGTTGTGATGACGTTTTGTTTCTAATGGTGTTTCCCAACCTTTGGTTTTTGGACTTCAATTCCCAGAAGCCTAAGTCAATTCCCCAAAGCACTGATCAGCCGATGTACTGACGTAGTCTTCTGCGAATTGAAGTCCCCCTGTAGGGCATTGTGCCCCACATTGGAAAATACTGCTCTAATTGCCTTGTGTCTTTGGGACTTGGGTAAACTCTCTTGAGTATACATCATATTGAATGATGTCCTTGCTTCATTCAGCACATACAGTGATTCATAAAGTAAGGGAAGAGTCACATTGTTAATTCCATGAAGTTCTGATCTCTCTTTTTCCTTTTCTGGGAACGTCTCTGCACCTCCTATCTCCAAAGAAGAGAGGAGCCCACTGCCCTCAACACACTGTTTCGTCCTTTGAGTCCAGTGGTGGTCTCCAAAAAAAATTACTACCGCACTGTGGGTGTGGTATGGTAGGTGTGGCCAGAGGGAAAGCCCTGCATTGCACCCGGATTAGGACTACTTTATTTCAAAACTTGGATGGGCGGGGGCAGCCAGAATTTCTGTTACCAGTTCTGGCGAACTGGTGCAAACCTGCTGATGCCCACCACTGGTTGAGAAAGATTCTGATATCCTTGAGGATTCACAAGAAGACAAAAAGAGTCTTTCTGAAGTTTGAGTTCTAAAGAACCTTTTTATAGAAAAGTTATTTCCTTCCGGAAACCATACTACAACATTGTTCCTTTTGTTTTAAAAATTGTTTATGGCATTCTACTTTAGCATAACATTCTTCCCCTGTGTTTTTCTGTAGTTTATGGATTTACGGACACGTTATACAGCTTTGGTAACCTTAATGACTCAGTATATCAAGTTTGCTGGGGACTCTCTGAAAAGACTAGAAGAGGAAGAGGTAAGTGACGCAGATATTGACACAGAGAAAGTAAAATAATGAACTAGCACATATACATTTAAGTGAAAATGCAAATGGTGGATACTAATTAAATTGTCTATAAATTAGTGAAAGCAGAGTGGAGTCACATATTATAGGAACATATCAATAACGCTGGCACGAACCACCTCAGCCCACCTTTCAAGATTATATTATAATTAATGCCGCTGTCGCAGATTATTAGATCTTTATAAAAATCACTGTGAAGTAGTGAAGCCAGTGAAAAGGAAGTCCAATGAAGCCTGACACATAATATCTGGCTTAATACTGCCATACTTAAGCTGTAGAAGGAATTTACCATATTTGCTGGTGTTTAAGATCAACTTTCCCTCCTTAAAATACACTGGAAAATGGAGTGTGTTTTGTACTGTATATAGTGGCCTATAATGGGCTATTTTGGTAATAACGGGATGCATTTTATACTCTGATGTGTCTTATACATCCACAAATATGGCAATTTAGTGCTGGGATACATTTTCCAATAAGATTTAGTTTCTATCAGTTTCTGAGTTCTTTTTCACAAGAACTTTATTTCTGGAAAGTGAGGAGGACAGGAAAATAAAACACACCAGCAATTTCTAATGTGTCCCCCCTAAAATTTCAAACTTTTAAAAACAGTTTAAAAACTGATTTGGGATTACTGTCAGCACGGCATCTGTGATAAATAGCCTCTGATATGTGCATAGAAGTAGGTTTGCATGTTGATCTCTCTGAACTGTGGCTATTCAATATAATTAATCATTGCCATGTGTTAACTAAGTGTGACAGGGTACTTTTAATATGAAAGTAAAGTCTTAATTACTTTTAATTTGGATTTGAATGAATATACCATTGAGATTTTCAGAAGTAGGTGAAATTTCTGTCCTCTTGAGAAGCAGTATGACTGTGGAAAATATCAAAATGAAGAGACAACTCAATGAAGGTGTCAACCCAGTGTGCCTCAGCAGTGAAAAAAGCAAACTTAATGCTAGGGATCATTAGGAAGGGTATAGATAATAAGTCAGCAAGTGTCATTTTGCCTCTTTATAAATCTATGGTGAGGCCCCATCTGGAATACTGTGTACAGTTCTGGTCGCCATACCTCCAGAAGGATATTATGGAGCTGGAAAAAGTGCAGAGGAGGACAACCAAAATGATTAGGGGACTGGAACACCTTCCTTACCATCTGAGGCTGCAACGGTTGGGCCTCTTCACTCTTGAACGACGGCGTCTAAGAGGTGACCTGATTGAAGTTTATAAAATCATGCACGGTGTGGACAAAGTAGATAAGGAAAAACTGTTTTCCCTATCGCATAACACTAGAACTAGGGGACACTTGATGAAACTTTTGGGTACTAGTTCTCAAACAAATAAGAGAAAGCACTTTTTCACCCAGAGGATCACTGGTCTATGGAACTCTCTGCCAGAAGAAGTGGTGACAGCTGTCAGTCTTGACAGTTTTAAGAAAGGATTAGACAAGTTCATGGAGGACAAGGGTATCAGTGGCTATAATTATGGATACTTAAGGACAACCTCCGGGTTGGAGAGATAGGCAGGATATCTCTCAATGCCATTTCCAGGCAATCCTAAGCAGGTGAAGGCATCTCCTTGGGAATACCCTGAAGGAAATGGTGAGCCACTGTGTGAGACAGAATGCTGGACTGGATGGGCTGTGGCCTGTACCAGCAAGGCTGTTCTTATGTTCTTATATGTTGACTACCAACAATAATGGAGACTATCCAGATAGTGTGCTGAAAGTAGAAAAAGCTGGCTTTAGACATCTACATGCAAGCAATGATATTTGCATAATTCCTGTGATGTGTTATGTAGAGCAAAAGAATTTTGGAATAGGACATTCTACTATTTCTGCAAATTTAATGAAAGATGAAATCTGCTGGTGACATGAATGGGAAAATAAAGAGAAGTGAGAGAACAAACAAATATAAATAGGTGGAGATGCTGCACAGTGCAGCAGAAGCCTAGAATACTATTCTCATTCCAGGGGAAAACAGAAAGACATGGTGAACTATGTTTGAGAAATAAAGAAAGTCAGTTTAATTATCAGCTCTACAAGTTTAAGTAATCTTAAGTTACTTATAGGTACAGTAAAACCCTGACTTACATATGCCCCGAGTTACATAAAATTTGACTTACAGAACGATTTTGTGCTAAAACCATGTCCCAATTTACACAATTTCCTATGGGTTTGCTTCGAGTTACATAAAAATTCATTTCCCTATGGGTTTGCTTCAATGTACATAAAAATTTCATTTTTCCTATGTGTTTGCTTTGAGTTACATAAAAAAAACGATTTAAGCAAAAGCCTACGGAACAGACTTCCCCCCCCCCCAAATAGGGTTTTTTACTGTATAATATTGTTTGCAATAACAAATTCACTGAGAGCTTAATCAACTTGCGTTAAACTGTAGTTTTTAAATAAAACCAAATAAGAAATAATGTAGAAAATAAAGCTTTCTTTGCATTAACATCTCCCAGGAGGTTAATTGCAGTTAAAGTGAATAGATGCAAAAAAAAATAAAAAATTGTTTTTGCTTGTCTTGTTTTAGAAGAAAAGTGTCTTATTTGTGGTTTATGTTCAGAAAATAGTTTCAGTAAGAGTAAAGAATTTTAATAACACAAAAGCATGAATAATAATTGTTTTTGAAGGACATGGTTTCCCTGTTTCTCCAGTTAAGTTTGGATTCTGGGTAATGATTTTGTTTTACATGAACATCAGACATCTAATTGTATCATGTTCTGTCACAGGCACTAAAACTCTCATGTTTTCTTCCTCAACTAACATAAAATGCTGAAATATTTTATTCTTGCATGATGTTCTTTGCTAAGAAGTTGTGTAGCTTTGAAGCAAGGACACATGCAAGTAAACCTCTGGTCCAACTTCGAACTATGGAGTAGCTATTGTCATCTGAGCAAGTTTTCTTGAGGACTTTACTTGGTGGAACTCTTCATGCAGCCTTCTTTTTCTCTAACTAAATGGTGGCTTTCTGACGGTGTCAGTGGTGGTGGGAATCGCTTGGTCTCTGCTGTTGATAACTGTAGATGCACTTTGTAAGTATAAAACTATGCATTAAAATTGCAATATCATTTCCAATATTTTATTTTAAAATAAAAGATTTTAATGTTTCTCATATCTAAATCCCCCCTCCAGAGTCTAAAGAAGAAGGAGGCAGTTGTCCGTACTGAATATTCCGATCTGGAACAGCAGCAAAAGGCAGTAGTGGATGAAAATAGGAAGCTTATGGAAAAAATAAATGAGCTTGAGGAGACTTTGGTGGAATTGAAGAGAGAGAAGTTCCAACTGGAACAGGAACTTCCAAAAGCAAAGGAAGATGCAGAGGAAAAGTTGAGGGAACAGCAGAAGAAAATAGATGAGATTTCTATCCAAAAAGCTAAGGCTGAACAAGAGGCAAAACGTCTCCGCATAGAACTGACTGATGTTGTTAATGAGAAGGAAGATGCAGAGCAAGAGTTAGAACATTTAAAACAGCTCACTTTGAAAGCTGAGGCTCAAAGAAGCATAGTTGAAGAAAACCTTCGGGCTTTCAGAATTCAGTTAGAGGAAAGTGACATGGCTAGAAAGACCTTTGAAGAGCATTTAAGAAGAAAGGACACAAATCTTCAAGATTTGGAGCAGCAAAAGAAAGCATTAATGGAAGAACTGAAGAGAAAAACTGCAGAAGAAAAAAAATTTATGAAACTAATTAAAGAGATGGAGCAAGACCTTGAGTTTCAGGGTAATCTAGGAAAAAACAAATTCAGAGAAAAAGAAATAACTGAAGTTAGAAAGCAAATTACCTTAATAGGAAGAGAAACTCTATTAGCAACATGTTCAGATATTTTCAGAGAAAAACATGAAGTAAAGACGGTAGAGGAACTCCAGAAACTGGTGGATGAGCTAACACTTGCCAGTAGAAGGTCTGAAAAAATAATAAAAGATTTAAGATATGAGCTCAATGAACTTGAGCTGCAGAATGCATCCTCTGAAGAAAAGGCTCGTTTACTGAAAGAAAAATTAGACGAAGCCAATAATTCTCTAAGGTGCCTTAAAATAGAGCTGGATCAGAAAGAAGTTGTAGAGCAAGGATACTTGGAGCAGCTGAAAGAACTTGATAGGCAGCTGCAGAAAACCACGGTCAAGGCAGAAGAAGTAATGCAGGAAGCCATGGAGCTTAAAAAAATGAACATGACATATCAAGAAGAGCTAAAGTCACTTCAGAGGGGGAAAGCACAACTAAAGAGGGAACTAGAGGAACTAAGCAGAGCACAAACACAACAGGAAATCATTGTTCAGCAGTTAAATTCACAAATCACTTCCCTTCAGCAAGAAAAATTGGTTGCTGAACAGAAGACAATTTCATGCAGAGGAGAAGCCAGTAACCTGCAGGAGCAATTCAGAAAGATGCAGGAACAATTGCTTCAGAAGACAAGAGAAGAAAAAGAAAGTCAGCTTACTATTCAAAGGTTGAAGGATGCTTTAGCAAATAGTAATTATCAGGTAGAAAAACTAAAACAAAAGGTTGAAGAGCTTAACAGATTGAATAGTGAAACCAAAATAATAATGACTGAAGTGCGGTCTGAATCAGAAAGGTTTGTTCTTGAAAGACAAATTATTGATCGGAAAAATGATGAATTAATGTCTCTGGTTGAGAGTTTCAAAGAGCAACTACGTATTACAAATGAGGAGCTGCACAAACAGATAGCAATTGAACAAGAGCACTTAGCTAAAATCAAGAGACTGGAAGGTGAGTTAATAGAAACAAAAGATAAGGCCAGTGAATTTAAACATAAGTGTGAGAAGGAAAATGCCCACAGCGTGAATGCTGAGATGGAGATAAGGAACCTAAGTGCTCATTTAAGTACAGTCAGCATGGAGATGAGGATGAGTGAACAGAAAATCCAGCAACAGCAGTCCCATATCCAGGAACTCAATAGCAAGATGAAAAAGCTGCACGATGAGTTCCACCAAAAGACCTTAGATGAACAGATGGCACGCAAAAAGATGGCTTTGCTTCAGGAAGAGTCAATTAAGTTTAAGCATTCAGCAGAAGAATTTAGAAAGAAATTTGAAAAACTCCTGGAATCCCACAACATAGCTGAAAGTGATATATCAGGCATAAGGATGGAATGTATCACTCTACAGCAAGAAAGGAATATGGCTCAAGAAAATATCAGAATGTATAAGATTCAGATTGAAGAACTGCAAGACATACTTCAGAAATGCCGTGAACAGTTGCAACTAGGGAAACATTCTGAAATGGAATATTTGCAGAAATTTCGCAAATTAGAAGAAGAATTGCAAATACAGAAGCGGACAGTAGAGAATTTGAAGTACCAATTAGATGTGCAGAAAAGGGAGCATTCCAACCAGTTGCGTATATTTCAGAATGAGCTCAACAAAAGAAATATACAATTAGACTTTGGGTGGAAGGGAAATGGCTTTAGTTACATGGGAGATGTTTCTCCAAGAGAATTTGAACAACGTAACTTGTGTATGACCACATCACCTTTGTTAAGGAGAAGACAAATTGAAATAAGTAGTCCAGGTTGTAAATCTGAACAGCTTGTTGGACAGAAATTGCAAATGGTTGTTCCTGATTCATTGGCACGAGAGAAGCCATTCCAGCTGTCTGGACAAAGCCACACATTGGAAGATGGGATAGGCCAACAATCCTTCTCTGAGTATGTTTCCCAGACAAGTACAAAGCTTGAGGTATCCATTGATAAGAGCAAACCTCTCTCAAGAATATCAGAAATAGATAACCTGAGAAATAGCAAAATCTTTGGTTCAAGACATGATGGCAGTTATGAAATAGGATTAGGGAAGCACCTTCATGCGTTAGACGAGGTACGTCCTACAACTTGATGTTGCTGCTTTTTTTTTCTTTCTGTTCTTTACAGTTCTTTAATGTTTTTCTGTTACTCTTTAGTTTTCATCTTTTCTGGTGAAATAAAATCAAAATTATTATTTTAAATGTTTTAAAAATTCCTGCGTGTATATATATTCCCAGCCCCTCGATGAGGTCTATAGTTTCAATAAGAGATAGTGTGAAAGAAAATATATATAGTTCTGTCTAATGGCTTTTTATCCTGCCAACCTAGCAGTTCGAAAGCAAGAAATTGCAAGTAGATAAATAGGGACGACTTTGGTGGTAAGGTAATACTGTTCCGTGTCTAGTCATGTCTGCAGAAGCTTTGAAACGGAGATGAGCACTGCACCCTAGAGTCTGATACGACTGGATTTCGAGCAAGGGAAACCTTTACCTTTACTAATGACTTTTTATTGTTATTTCTGTGTTGCAAACTGATTTAACATCTGAATTGTACAATAGCTGAGCAGCAAAGAGCTTATGGAGACCTCAGATAAGTAATTGTGGTCCATAGAGACCTAAATGTTACTCTGTTATTGCTCTACGCACATATGCGTAGTTTTCTACTCTAAGATGGAAATTTTTCCCCCTAGATTAAGGGCAGAAGAACACAAGACAAATTCACATCTCTGTGAGATATGAGGGACTTGCTGCAAAATACAGCAATTTTCCTTCTGAAAAAGATATTCCCATTCAGGTTTTGGTCAATCGTTCACTCATTTTGCTACCACGTTTGTTGTAGTCCATAGTTAATGAGCACGTTCTGTCCTTACTGGGTGTATCTTCTGAGGATTATTTTCTCTTTTGAGTTTTTAAAAATTGTGCATCTGCAAGCACCAAGAATCTTACTTATTTATTTATTCTTCAAACTTCTATTGCCACACAACTCGGCAACAACTCTGAGCGGCTTACAACAATTAAAAGCAACATCAAACTAATTAAAAGCCCGTTAAAACCCATTAAAAATTCTAAATAATTTACCCACTCACCCCATCCATTAAAAGAGAGAGAGAAATCTTAATTATATAAGCCAGCAGGCGGGGGTCACACCTCCATCAGTGCCCCACACCTGCCCTGCTAGCCAGGTTTTCAGTTCTTTCCTTAAGGGCAGCAATTCTGTCTGCAGCCGTAACTCTGTTGGCAGGAGGTTCCATAGGGCCAGTGCGGACACAGAAAAGGTCCTCCTTGTGCTAGAGAGAGGAGCCCCTCTAGCAGATGGTACAATTAGAGAGCTCCTCTGGTCCGCTCTGGTTGGACGACAGATGTTCTTGGGGTGACACAGTCTCTTAGATATCCTGGCCCACTACCATGTAGGGCTTTAAAGGTCATTATCAGCACCTTGAATTGCACCTGGAGGCATACCGGTAACCAGTGCAGCTCCTGGAGCAGTGGTGAGGCACGGGCGTAACGTCCGTACCCCATCACCACCCAGGCAGCCGCATTCTGTACCAGTTGCAGCCTCCAAATGGTCATCGAGTCCAGGAGGACTCCCAGGTTATGCACCGGGTCTGTCTGGGGAAAAATAGCCCCATCCAGAACCAAAGAAGGTAGCACCCGAGATAATGTAGGGTCCCTAATCCATAGCCACTCAGTCTTGCCGGGATTCAGTTGTGGCCCATTGTCCCCCCATCCAGACCCCAACAGCCTCCAGACACCTAGATAGGAGTTTGACAGCATTGCTTGGATCACCTCGGGCTGAGATGTACAACTGAGTATCATCAATGTATCTTCTGTCTTGATTCTCAGTAGTCCCACTTTGACTGCAAGCCAATTTACATTCATTACTTGAGTTCTGAGACAGAAGACTTAAGTTGTGTAATTCACAACTAATATTTTTTCTTCACCTTTCTGTTGCTTGAACTTTTCTGTTTACACATCTTCCATATTATAGCTAGCAAATATTTCTGGCTCTTAGTGTTTATTGCTCATATTCTGCATTTTCCCCTCTGTGTGGTCTAATGTCATACTACTTTCTAAACTGCCCTCATTATTTCAAAAAATTCATATTTGCAGATAATGAACAACAAACAGTATGATGTACATTTTGAAGTGACTACATTAGACAAAGAGGATGACAAGAAATTTGGGCATGAAGGAAGACTGCTTGAGGGATACAGATCATCAGAAGGCTTTAGGAGTGAAGATTTATCAAGGATGAGTTCTCTTCTAGAGGAAAAACAAGCCAAGGAAGTTGATATAATTCCTTCTGAATATGATAATATCAAATTACAAGGTCTGCGACATGATATAACTGCCAAGCAGCTGATTGAAGTTAAACTTTTAGACATGAGCACAGCTGAACAACTCCATACAGGGAAGAAGGCCCTTGCCGAGATTCAGAAAAATCTTGAGAAATTTTTGACAAAGCCAACTGCAATAGCTGGATTGTACATTGAAAGTAGCAAAGACAAGATATCATTTGCTTCTGCAGTTAAGCAAAGAATAGCCGAAAAGGCATCAGTGTTCACATTGTTAGAGGCCCAGGCTGCCACTGGTTTTATCATTGACCCTGTAACAGGTCAGAAATACTCTGTTGACGATTCAGTCATTAAGGGATTTGTTGATCATGATTACAAAGGTAGGCTTCTTGAGACAGAAAAGGCAGTTTTAGGTTATCTGTTCTCTGGGAAAAAGCTGTCTGTTTATCAGGCAATCGAGACTAGAGTTTTGGAAAGGCAAAAGGGCAAAAATATTCTTGAAGCTCAGATTGCAACGGGAGGGGTTATTGATCCTGTGAGAAGTGTCCGTGTTCTTCCTGAAATTGCAGTACAGCGGGGATTGCTGAATAACACAATCCTGAAATTTCTACATGAGCCTTCCAGCAATAAAAAGTACTTTCAGAATCCCAATACTAGGCAAGCCATGTATTATAGTGATTTGCTGAAGCTGTGTTTGCTTGACATAGATAGTAAATGCTTTTTACTTCCTTTTGGGGGGAGAAGAATAACCACTCCTTCTGCAGAAAAAATTAGTAAAGTATCTGTTGTTGACACCAAAACAGGAGCTGAAATGACCTCCTATGAGGCTTATAAAAAGGCCTTGATAGACAAAAGTATCTACCTTGAGCTCTCAAGGCAGGAATTCCAGTGGAAAGAAAACACTTGCTTTGATTCCCGTGGGAACTCTTATTTTGTGCTGACAGATCTGAAAACAGGGATGCAGTTCAATATTGATGAGGCATTAGCTGATGGTAAAATTGATAGAACACTGCTCAGTCAATATAAAGAAGGGCAAATCACGGTCAATGAGTTTGGAGATGTTTTGCTGAGCCGTTCCAAACCATGTAGAGATCTGACCAGTCCCATTGTTGGGATCTGGCTGTCTGAGACGAACGAAAGGATGCCTGTATTGAAAGCTTCCCGAAAAAACCTGGTGGACAGAACCACAATGTTGAGATGCCTTGAAGCCCAAGCTAGTACAGGAGGTGTCATTGATCCCTTTACTGGGAAGAGATATAGTGTGGCAGAAGCCTTGCAAAGAGAGCTGATAGATGAGGCGTGCGCTAAACACATCCAGCAGTGTGAGCTGGTCTTTACAGGGATTATTCATCCCATATCAAAAAGCATTATGTCAATTGTTGATGCAATGAGTATAAGTGTCCTAGACAAAGAGATGGGCACTCGCTGCTTAGAGTATCAGCATTTAACTGGTGGGTTAATAGATCCCAAATCCCATTCTAGATTGTCAATGGAAGAAGCTATTAGGAATGGTATCATTGATGCTGTGACTGCAACTAAAATGAAAGATGATAAATTCTATTTTAAAAGTATTACGTGCCCTAAGACAAAAAAGAAACTCTCGTACAAAGAAGCTCTGGAAAACTCTGTTTTTGACTGCCATACAGGGCTGCGATTACTAGAAGCAACTGAACCTATTTCCTCAGGAATTTCTAGTCTTTTTTTCTCTACACAGTAATAAGTCAGCAATTGAACAAAGCAATCCTGTATTTGTTATGTATAAGTAAGCACAGTGTAATTCAACTGGATGTGCTTCTGAATAGACATATCTAGGGTTGTGCTTTAAGTTGTTGAATGTTACGACCATAATTTCAGCCAACCAGCTCAAGCAAACTGTTTTCTGTGATTCATCTGAGTTACAGAATGGGATTATTTTTTTGGGGGGGGATTGGAGTGTTTTCTCAATAGAGCAAAGTATTTTGACTTTGCTTGGGAATACGTCTTCTGCATACTCCATTTAAATGATAATTATTGCATCTATAGCAGAAATTCTCAACCTTTTTAAGCTGGGGGGCGGGTCACACTTCCTCAGACAGCTTTGGGGGCTGGACAGCCATTTTGCCCTTCCTCCATCACATGGCACTACCTGGTGCGGTGGAGGCGGTGGGGGCCACATGAAATGGCACCGCGGGCTACATCCATCCCATGAGCAGGTTGAGAATCCCTGATCTACAATTTCATCAAAGTTGAACCCTTTTATTCCCAGTAATAATAATCATTTCATGTCATATTCCCAGTAATTTCACCTGAAGACGTATGTGAATACTATACTTAGTTTTCTCTTACTGAAATATTTGAAACCTACATATACTTAAAATATGATTTGGATTATGTAAATCTATTATGATACCATCAACTTACTGTTTATAAAAATGGGGTCTTTAGGATAACAACAATATCATATATAGTGGAGTGTTATTGGTGTTAAGTCAGTTATGACATGTGTTACATGGAAGTCAGACCACTGTGATCAACAAACTACTTTCTAGTCAATATATTTAGTATTACTAATTAATATGAATGTAATACATGTACTTTCCTTGACTATGGAAATTTCAGGGGCCAAAATGCTGACTTCTAATACATTATTAATTTTATCCCATTTTTCTCTGTTACTTTGCCTTATGATGTTTTGCTTGTTTTTTAAGACTGAGATCTGAAATCAACAATAGAGTTGTCAATAAAATTATTTAAATAAGGTAATTTTTATGCCACATTTCATACACCTTAAGTAACAAACATATGAAATACTACTATTGATTGAAAAACTATTTTGAATATTTTATATTAATGAATTCTAGTGAATTCAGAGCATGCTTTCCAGGTTTAGGGATACATCTAATATCCACAGTTCAAGCCACAGTTCAAAGAGTTCTACATGCAAATACTTACTTCAGCTTTACTTATACAATTATGGCTGGGGAGGGGATTAGTCTTGTAAACTATATTAAATGTATATATGAATGTGTTAATATGTATCATAATGACTACTTTCATTTTAGAATACATCACTTGGAATATTGCTTATTAAAAACTGTTAACTTTTTTTTTTAAAAAAACCCTGTATAAAATAATCAGTGGCAATGGAATTAAAAATAGAATAAACATGCCTAAAATCTCTCTTCTTTGTTAGTAAGACAGACTTTTATGTTTCTTGTATGGCAAAAAGGTAATGTCAAAGAAACTTACAGTGTACATATTTTTACAATGCCTATATTCATCAGAAGTCAGTGGAAGAGGAAAAGAAAGAACACGTTGAGAAAGCTGGGGAGTTACTGAAATGGGTGTCAAACATCACCAAGGGCCCAAGCAAAGGTGGAGGAGAGAAGCCTGAAAAATCAGATTCTCTTAAGAAACAGGTATTATAATGCTACTTGAGAATAAGTAGCACCAGTTGTATGAGTCTGTGTTTGTTCTTTGCTCTTGTTCCATTTCTGATGAAGGGTCAGAATTTTTTTTCCATTTTGTCCACAGCAGCAATTTAAAAAAAAAAAAACATCTTCCACAGCAGCAAGCTTTAGGAGTGCAAGGCATGTGCTTTATATAACTTATATTGGACCCATATTTGGATATGTGGGGAATAATAGTGCTAGGGGCAGATCAAGGAGGTTCAAGCTCCCCCTGCAGAAATGGAGAAATGACAAGAAAGGTTATTCCAACTTAATTTCATGATATCTGGATCAGTACCATGCAGGTAAAATATTGTAAAGAAGGTGATACTATGTTCCTATTCTTTTTGCGTAGCACTCAGAAATGTCCATTATTATAATGACTTATATTTTTATTTAATACACATAAACACTGAGCAGATATAAATAACAAGATATCAGGATACATTCCCTTGAATGATTTTGAGAGAAAGTAGTTAGCAATGATTGGGACATCTTCTATATTTACACAGAATACAATATATATATTGGAAAAAGCATCACCTGCAGCTTTGTATAAATAAGGAAAGCCATTTCCTTGATTTGATCTCTTCATTGTATGCTACTTTGACCATGAAGCAATGCTGTAACTTTTGGGTTCAAACTGCCTCTGAAAGTAGCTCAGTTCTCAGGTGGGGAAAACAGCAGAAGAACAACCCTTTGTTCAAGCAGGGGAGATGTTTCATCTCAAGAAGATCGTCATCTCAAGAAGATTGGGCATAGTGCACTCCTACTCAGACTCTGAGCCACTAGTAAATATTTCTGTCACTTTGAGAATGCCAAGTTAATTGTCTTATAAATTACTTGGATCCTAGTCCTGGTAGAAAGGTGGCATATGAAATAAACAGATAAAGTTCATATGAGTGGCAGGTATTGCAAGCAAAGCAGTTTTCTCCTCCAGAATATAAACTAGAATCCCAATCAGAGATGTAGCAGAACTGAACTATACTGATTACAGTAAAAATATACTTTTTCCTTTGGTGATTTTGGCAGCACTCTTGGTAACAACAGTTGTGGGAAGGATAGACATACCCGCTACTACTGCATTCTTAAAAGAAAATACAGCATCCTGACATAATGAAAATAAAAGACTGCTTATGCAGCTACTAATGGCTCAGAGGATGTAAGAGCAGTACTGTGGAACCTCATACAACAATCGCCCTGTATAGCAACGAAATCGCATAACAATTAGGTTTTTGGGGGAAATGGCATCCCGCATAACAACTTTCCCTATGGGAAAAAATTACAACAATTTTTCAATGGGAAAAACCACTTAGCAAAAAAAAAAAAATGTTGTACGATGTATCCCATAGGGAAAATTGCTATATGATGCATGCATCGTATAGCAATTGTTTTGTACAACAACGAACCCTGTGGAATGGATTAAAATTGTTGTATGAGGTACCACTGTATTAGGTTTGCTGACATGACACTTGGAAAATTTACTTTTTGGGACAACAATTTCCACATCTCCCCCCCCCCCCCCCCCACCTCTCACACACACACAGAGTAGCAGAACATTTATACAAGGTAGATGTCTCGTAATCTGAGAATGTCATGCAGCCCCGTTGTCCTTTTGTAGGCCCCAGTTCACATAAAAACACCAAATTACCCAGGAAAATAATCTCTGAAAGAATGAGATAATTGTGTCTTTTCATGACTGCCCTTAAAAACAAGCCCAAATACATTTTTTTAGCCCCTTGTTGGGACTGCTGTGGCAGGTTTGACAATGGCTCTCAGGCTCTTGGAAGTTGCTCATCCCTGATCCATACATGTCTGTACTAGCTTCAAAATGGCGTCTGGTGCAGAGATGACAATACCACTACGAAGGAAAAACAAAAGAGTCCTTGAATAACTCAAGAGTAATATCAGAGAATAAACAAAACAAAAACTTAGAAGACTGTTACATTTCAATGTTAGCTTTCGTGGATCAAGTCCACTTTGTCAGATGTTGCTACAGCGTTTTTGTTTTGTTTATTCTCTGTTTCGTTTCATTTCAATCATTTATTCGATTTGTATGCCGCCCACTCAGTGTACGCTGACTCAGGGCGGCATGCTTGAAACAGAGACCAACACAGCTGCTATTCCAAAAAATCTCAAGAGTAACTCATCACTACCCCCCAGTATTACTTTTCTGTGAAGCCAGTGTTTTTCTGGTATGACTGCCCAGCAGCTTTTAAGAACTGAGGAGTGATATTTTATTATTTATTTATTTTATAAATTTATACCCCGCCCTCCTGGTGAGAACACCACTCAGAGCGGCAAACAACAGATAAAGATACATTATAAAAACAACATAAACATTTACAATTAAAACCCCTAAACCACCTCCAGTTAAAAACAGGATTAAAAACAAATAAAAACTGATGATTTCCTTAACAAATTACCCTCGTCCTCCCTCCACCCGCGTAAAATCAAATATCTAAGAGTATGTGTCAGTATCGGCATGTCTTTTGATAATCTCTGATCATATATAGTTCTACTTCTAGAGCTGATGTTTATCTGGTAGACCTCTAGAAAAATAGCCATCCTTTATTGTAATAGGTGTGTTTACTGTGGGCAACTATTGGATGGCATATATTGACAAAGGCACCCCATTTGTGGAGCCTTGAGCTGTATTTAGGAATTAGAAACCATTGTGGTTGAAAAAGGCCATTTAAATTGACAATATCTAATACAAACAAACCTGGCTTAGCAGACTTTCCCCATTACAGTAAGGTTTTTTCTCTGCTTCAATTTAATTCTATCAATATGATTTAGAAGCTGTCCATGTTGTATAATGGATAGTTTTCAGTAACATTAAAGAGCCAACCTTAGTGGTGCTTGCACCAAAAGGGCGGGGTATAAATGTAAGTAAATAAATAAACAAGTCAAACATTTCTATGTGGAAATGATTTTCCCTGGATAGTCCTGGAGATCCAGAAGTATGTTAAAGAATGTTACTGCTATACCCTTTGATCAATTAGGTCATACTGAGGTCACAATTCACATTATTTCAGCCTCCCACGTTTATCTCTAGTTAGTGTTGATAAGCAATCATATTATTTTATGTTCTTGCTTTTGGAAAGTTTGAATTCAATATAGTTTGAGAACTCTTGACTTGGAATATAAACTCCCATTCAAAAAGAAATAAGTGTCTTAGCCATTCTGGTCCTGAAAACAAATCTGTGAAGTGATACGTTTTGTTAAACAAGCATATATTTAAAATGCTGGCAACATAAGCTTTTGAATCTTCAGTTTATGGGCATTCAGAGGTTATAAATGTCAAAATTTTAAAAGTGATTTCATACAGTATGTCCGGCCTGTTCTTAAGCTAATACACTTGATATATTCATAAACCAGTTAAAATAATGGCCACAGAAGAAGTGTAAAATCATTCAGAAAGCAACAAATGTCTTTACTAGTGTATATTAAGTGGGATGATGGTCCCCTCAGTAGAGGAAATGCCACTGGAAACCATCATATTGGGCCCAACGGCAAAATGAGCGGAGGAGGAACTCCAATTCCCAACGGTCATGGAGGCGGAAGAGGCCATGCCAGATGGACTGCCTGTGAAGACGCATCTTGTCCTTACCCTCAAGGCTGCGGCAGTCCATTGCAGTCCCAGTGTTAAATCTTGCATGTCTCATTTCATATGTGCCGCAGGAAATGGCCCCGTAATCATAGTGTGTGGGTCACTGCATGGCAAGCTGGGATCCACCTTAAACAACTTCATGGCAATGGCATATTTCCTGCTTCAGTAGCAGCCGATGATGATCTGTGTTTGACTGCAATATTAATCATGCCAGACTCTTGTCCTACAACAAACAACTTTACTGTGACTCTCATAATTAAATGTTTCATGGAGCACAATCCTATTAATTTCTACGTGAAGTAAGTCTTACACCCAAGTAAGGGGGCACTGGGCAACCTTCACACTTCTATGGCAGTAAATGAACTCTGTGAAGACTTATTCTTCAGTAGACATGCAAATGATAGATGTTAGTAAAAAATAAGAATTATATTATTTCTTGAAATGCCCACAGTTGCCGACTTCTTTTAATTTTTTGCTTTATCTTTTGTACAAAAGTGCATTAACTACCCATCTTTTATTTATTTCTTGAATGAAGAAAACTTGAATATATTTCCCCCCCCAGATTCCTGCTGATGAATTGTCAAACAAGAAAGAACAAATATCAGAAGCTTTGCAAACAACGCAGTCATTTTTAGCAAAGCACGGTGATAAGTATGTTTCCTTTTACACTAACAATATTTTAAAGTTTGTAGTGCCATTTCTGTTTGGGGACAATATAGAGTCTTTTAATATGTAAAGTAATGAGTTAGGCAAGAAAACTCTGGAAGTTTAAGTGAAATCCCAGTTTATAGTTAAATCAGATCAGTGTATTTATCTTAATGGTGGCAGTGTATTTACCTTAACTTACAGAGCCTTAACTAACATATATTCAGAAAAAAGAAACTGCCTATATGACCTCCCTAAATTTCTTTACTTAATAAAAATCATGCAGCTTTGTCTTCCATCTGTTGGGCTACTAAGTTATTAGAAATGTCAAGTTAAACCTTTCTGATACAACACTTGTCCTCTCTGAACATTCATCTAGTTGATAATTGCTTAATTCAACTTCTCTTTGTCTTTAGACACAAGTAGGGATTTTCCCCTTTTTGATGGACCTTTAGGGTATAACCTAGCTTTATGCGGTTTTATGGAATGGTGATGAGTTCATTTAATTGTAAAGTTTTACTGAATAGTGATGAGTTCATTGCATTATGATGAATTTATTGAATTTTGTGTAAATTTTGGGAGGCTTTTTTTTAAAAAAATGCAATGTGAAATACCAAACCAGGGACAATCAGAATACCTCTAGAAAAAGTAAGATACGTACATCTATTTCTTGGTCCACTGGCAAAGCATGTTGAATAGACTTTCAGTGCTGTGTTCCTAAGGGAAGTTCACAGCTGTCAGTAGAAAATGAAAATGACTAAACTATTATGGTTCAGCATAATTTGAGTTAAAGAAGGAAGGGTGTAACTGCACTGTACATCCTTTGCACAGTACTGATCCTATCAGTAAGCTGTTGCATCAAGATATATTGAAGGGGCAACAAATCTTTTCTTATTTACTTTGCTGTTACTGTACTTTTACTGTCAGGGATAAGGAGAAGTGCTTTTAGGATGTGTCAGTGTATCTCAGATGTCTTCATATACTACATAATTTGACTTGTGAGAGGAGGCTGCTATTTATTTCGGGTGGCAAATAGTCCTGGGATGGGCCTGCTTTGGAAAGTTATTTTGGTTAAAACATTTCTATCTTAAATTCCAAACCAACATACAAAGCATGAAGGCAGAGTATAAGTAAAAGCAAAGAGCATCCAAAACAGCATAGACTCACCAGACACAAGGGCACAAAACATTATCCTTAAATGCCTTGGAAAAATTAAAGAAGTGTCTTTGTTTGAGTCTGTCTGACTCTCTAAGCAGATCAGATGCAAAGCAAACAGTTCTGATGAGGTTAATCTATAAACAAGACACCCAAGTGACCCTCATCTCTGCCTGCCTCACCTCTTAAGGAACTAAGGGCACTTATGGAAAGGCACCCAATAATGATCTTGATGCTTTGTCAGGCTCATGGCTTTTAGGTGCTTAGATTGCAAGCTACCTAGGACTTCCAGGTTCAAGTCAGCACTTTGAAATGTTGTCGGAAACAGAAAGCTCTAGTGACGTTTGTAGTGCCATTTCTGTTTGGGGAACACCATAGAGTCTTTTAATATGTATTAATATGTTTAATACCAGTGAGATTCATTCCAAATAACTGGTTGTGATCAGTACTCTTGCTGTTATGCTTAGCATTCACTTCAGTTTTTGAATTTTTGAGCAGCTTTCCCCTATATAATGTATTGCAAAAGTTGCATTACATCTTCTAGTAGCTATCTTCTACCTACAAATTAGGAGTAGCACTATCCTCACTGTTGAAGTGTGAAGATCAAAAAGGGCATAGTAGATAGATAGATATTTATTAATTGATTAGTCTTACGACTTTATCAATAAAATCTGATAAAATTTAAAATAAATAAATAAAACAATGCAATGCATATACAGGCACCAAAACAACATATTATATAAACAGAAAAATGCAGTGATAAAATTCCTATAATACATATGTAATGATTCAACAGATCCAAGATTTTGTCAGGAACTGGAGAACATTTTGGGACAAGCCAAATCTGTTCAGGAGGGATGGGTTGCATTTGAACCATGATGGGACCAGATTGCTGGCACTCAACCTCAAAAAGGCTGCAGAGCAGCTTTTAAACTGATAACTGGGGGAAAGCCGACAGGAGCTGGGCAGCATCCGGTTCGGGAAAGTGTGTACTTGAGTAGTGAGGAGGATGCAAAAATTACTGAGCAGAGCGAGGAGCTAGTTACTAGCATTCTAGCAGAAGGATGCAAGAGGCAGTCTAACAATGCAACTGGACACAAAAGACTGTGTCAGAAAAGCATATATAAATGCTTGTATACAAATGCCAGAAGCCTCCGGAACAAAATAGGGGAGCTGGAATACTTAGCAATAGATAAGAATATTGATATTATTGGTATTACTGAAACCTGGTGGATGGATGATAACCAATGGGATACAGTTATCCCAGGCTACAAACTGTACAGGAAGGATAGGAAGGGGCAAACGGGAGGTGGTGTAGCCTTGTATGTCAAAGAAGTGATAAAATCGTATGAATTGGAATATCTAGGTGATTTGGAGTCACCATTAGAAGCTCTGTGGGTAAGAGTACCAGGCCACAAGGATGGTCTAGCAGTAGGCATATACTATCGGCCTCCGACCCAAACTCTTGAGGGAGACTGGCAGTTGGAGAATGTTGTAAAGGAGGCATCCAAGAAGGGAAGCCTGGTTATAATGGGGGACTTCAATTACCCTCACATAGACTGGGTGAACTGTTGTTCAGCACATGATAAAGAGATAAAGTTCCTAGATATGCTAAATGATTGTTCCCTGGGACAGATGGTTGAAGACCCAACTAGAGGTACAAGAATCCTTGACTTGATCCTGAGTAATACTCAGGATCTGGTGCAAGATGTTAATGTGACTGATCCAATAGGGAACAGTGACCACAACTCAATTATGTTTAACTTGATCATAGACCGCAAGTCACTGATAAAATCTAACACAGAGACCTTAAATTTTCAAAAAGGAAATTTCCCAAAGTTGAGGAAACTAGTAAAAAAGAAGCTGAAAGGGAAAAATTGAGAGAGTCCAAACACTCCAAGAGGCATGGAGGCTGTTTACAAAAACAATAACAGAGGCTCAATTGGAATGCATACTCAAAAGGAAAAAGGGCACTGCCAGGTCCAAGAGGACTTCAATGTGGCTTACAGGAGCTGTTCGGGAAGTGATCAAGAGCAAGAAAAGCTCATTTAGAAGATGGAAGGCTTGTCCGAATGAGGACAGCAGGCAGAAACATAAATTCTGGCAGAACAAATGCAAGGCAACAATCAGGAAAGCAAAGCAAGACTTTGAGGAGCGTATAGCTAAAAATACTCAGAGAAATAACAAAGACTTCTTTAAGTACATTAGAAGTAAGAACCCAACTAGGAAGGCCATTGGACCATTAGATGACAATGGAAGGCAAGGAGTTATTAAAGAGGAAACAGAGATTGCAGAGAGACTCAATGAATTCTTTGCTTCAGTATTCACTGAAGAAGACAGAGGCCACATGCCCAAAACAGAGCCTATCTTCGTAGGGAGGGAAACCGAAGAATTAAGCCAGATAGAAATAACCAGGGAGGAGGTCCTTGCATGTCTTGTTAAGCTAAACACTAACAAATCACCAGGACCAGATGGCATCCATCCACGAGTTCTCAGGGAACTTAAAGATGAAATTGCTGATCTCCTAGCCAAAATATATAATCTTTCCCTCAAATCAGGCTTTGTGCCTGATGACTGGAAGGTAGCGAATGTAACACCAATTTTCAAAAAAGGATCCAGGGGTGATCCAGGAAATTACCGACCTGTCAGTTTGACATGTGTCCCAGGTAAAGTGATGGAAACCATCCTAAAAGATAGAATTAATAGGCACATAGAAGAGAAGGCGCTGCTAAAGGAGAGCCAACATGGCTTTTGCAAGGGCAAATCATGCCTCACTAATCTGTTGGAATATTTTGAGAGTGTCAACAAGCATGTGGATAAGGGGGATCCAGTTGACATTGTTTATCTGGACTTTCAGAAGGCTTTTGACAAGGTCCCACACCAAAGGCTCTTGAATAAACTTACCAGTCATGGAATAAAGGGACAGGTCTTGTCCTGGATCAGCAACTGGCTAAGGGACAAGAAACAGAGGGTAGCACTAAATGGACACTTCTCCAAGTGGAGGGAAGTAAAGAGTGGGGTCCCCCAAGGTTCAGTACTGGGACCCCTGCTTTTCAACCTCTTCATAAATGATCTAGAGGTAGGAGTAAAAAGCAAGGTAGCCAAATTTGCTGACGACACTAAATTATACAGGGTAGTGAAAACTGTGAGAGATTGTGAGGAGCTCCAGAGGGATCTCTCGACACTGGGGGAGTGGGCAAAACAGTGGCAAATGAGTTTCAACATTAGTAAGTGCAGAGTCATGCATGTTGGGGCAAAGAACCCCAATTACACTTATAAACTGATGGGGTCTGAACTCTCTGCGACAAACCAGGAAAGGGACCTTGGTGTCCTGGTGGACAACTCAATGAAGGTGTCAACCCAGTGTGCCTCAGCAGTGAAAAAAGCAAACTCAATGCTAGGGATCATTAGGAAGGGTATAGAAAATAAGTCAGCAAGTGTCATTTTGCCTCTTTATAAATCTATGGTGAGGCCCCATCTGGAATACTGTGTACAGTTCTGGTCGCCATACCTCCAGAAGGATATTATGGAGCTGGAAAAAGTGCAGAGGAGGGCAACCAGAATGATTAGGGGACTGGGACACCTTCCTTACCATCTGAGGCTGCAACGGTTGGGCCTCTTCACTCTTGAACGACGACGTCTAAGAGGTGACCTGATTGAAATTTATAAAATCATGCACGGTGTGGACAAAGTAGATAAGGAAAAACTGTTTTCCCTATCGCATAACACTAGAACTAGGGGACACTCCATGAAACTTTTGGGTACTAGTTCTCAAACAAATAAGAGAAAGTACTTTTTCACCCAGAGGATTACTGGTCTATGGAACTCTCTGCCAGAAGAAGTGGTGACAGCTGTCAGTCTTGACAGCTTTAAGAAAGGATTAGACAAGTTCATGGAGGACAAGAGTATCAATGGCTATAATTATGGATACTTAAGGACAACCTCTGGGTTGGAGAGATAGGCAGGATATCTCTCAATATCATTTCCAGGGAATCCTAAGCAGGTGAAGGCATCTGCTTGGGAATATCCTGAAGGAAATGGTGAGCCACTGTGTGAGACAGAATGCTGGACTGGATGGACTGTGGCCTGTTCCAGCAAGGCTGTTCTTATGTTCTTAAGATTAGGTAAAGGAATCCCCCTTACAGGATACCCCCAATATGTTCAATATATTGGGTTCTTATAACCACTACCTTAGTAACAAACTTAGCAATTCTATGTACAATATGCACATTTTTTCCAATTTGTTTCCACATGGCGATAAGACAATCTATAATTTGGATCCCGGAATGCTGTACTTTCCAATAGAGATGAAAGATGTTTAAGTCTAATACAGAAGTTCTCAACCTTTTTAAGCCAGGGGCTGGGTCACGCTCCCTCAGATAGCTTTGGGGGCCGAATGGTCATTTTGCCCTTCCTCTCCACATGACACTTCCTGGTGTGGTGGAGGCGGTGGGGGCCACATGAAAATTTGCCGTGGGCCACAGGCCTCAGGTTGAGAATCCCTGGTCTAATAGATGTATACAATTGGCATTTAAACAAAATATGAAAAATGTTTTCAATATCAAGAGAGCCACAAATACAAGTTCTTTTGTAATAAGGCAAGTGATGAAAATTACCATATTGAGCTATGGAATCAAGCAGCTCGACCTTTTGGCTAAGATCAAGTGGAGTATCTGTTCTATACTAGCAGTAGGGAGTGAGCTTCAGTATTGTGTATTGTGGACCATTTTTAAACAGTTGGGTTTGGTTAGAATAATATAATCAAGCCTAGCCCTTCGCTCAGAAAAGTATATGAATTATTGCTGATGTGCTATATCAATTATAGAATTAATCTTATTTTTAAAAAATATATTTACTTTCACTATGAAGCTGAGGTAAAGAAAAGCTTAACATTTTTTTGGTAACTGATGTAGCATATTATGGTTAAATAAAATCTACTTCCCCTGCTCTCAACTGAGCAGCAAAAATTAATTTGTCAAAATCTTGAAGTAGCTTGCTTATTAAACCACTTCATGATATTGGCAAATTCAAACTGAAAGGCTTGGTTTGGATTGGTTCTAATGGTCACATATGTTGGAACCAATCCAAACCAGAGCGATCCTTCTTGGCACCAGAATAGTAGAAGCCCTTTGACAGAGGCCAGAATGATACAGGTTAGAGTCCAATTGCTATTTTTAAGAGCATGCCAACCTGTCCCTGCTGTGTTTCAAACAGTGGGCTGAACAGCGCAAGTTAGATAAATATTGCTTATCAACTATCCCAAACCACAAGTAGGTTACACAGTGCCCATACACAATAGTGCAGTTTTGGTAATGCAGCCACAGGAGGCTTAGTATGTACTTACAGTTTTGAAATTTTTAGCATATAACCCCTTCATTTTTTAAAAATAGACTGACAGAGGAAGAGAAAAAAGAAATGGAAAACCATGTGAAGTCTCTGCAAGAGGGTTATAAATTGTTGTCTAATGAAGATTTGAAAAACTTGCAGGAGGAACAAAACCTAGATGATGAAAATATGGATGAAAAGGTATCTTACAATGTAATATTGCTATCTGTAGTGTACAATCTACTGAGTCTGATTTATTGCATGGTCGTGAAACTGCATATTGGTACTAAAATGCATTGAGTAATGTGCATCATAGAAACAAAATTAGGACTGTGACTGACAGCTTTCTATCTGGTAGTATAATTGTAACTAGATGTATACCAGTGAACATAAAGAAACTTATTTAGGAACAGGTTTTATTTTGTGCTTTGCATGAACTAAGAGTAAAGAATAGTACATTACTAAACCCTTCATTTTAAATACCATAGTTTGAATTCTATCATAATTCTTGCTTCAGAAATTTGACACTAGATAAAAGTTCTGTAAACTATACTCTGTGCTCTCTTAGAAATATCACTTAATGTATTTTGGAAGGTCATTAAATTTGATCTGGTTGCATACATTAGGAACCTAAATTCTCACTAACAATGAAATAACACATTAATATCCATTATATTCAGTTGTACCACTTTAAATGCAACAAAACTCCAGTATTTATGTACAGAAGGATTAATTTGCACATCTGTTTTTAATATTGTTACCAGTTGTTGACTTGCAGTGCAAACCAGGTGCCATTGATTTAAGTGGCTACAATACTTGATACTGTATTGTGTGTTTGAGTGTCTTGTAAAAGTACTGTATGCTGTAAACATGAATAGCATGTGTGTTTTGGCTCCATATACTGTTTTCTGAATATCCTAACCTCTCACAAAGCACAGAGATAGCATGACGTTTGCCTTCCAGGAACATGTCCTTTTTACTCACTACTGTATTATGATCATCAACTCAGTTGTCTTCCACTAACACTTTTCATGTATGCACAGTATAGACTTCTGGTTCACCAATGCATGTTGTGTTCCAATCTTTTTATCACACCGTGTGCTGTTGAGTCACTGATATAAGATCATTTCTGCATTGAACTGCTAACATTCACAGTCTTGCTCCAATCCTGGTAAGTAAGTGAGAGATAAATATTAAAAATTCAAATATTTATTTGTTCACAATTTATAAAATGCTGAAAATCCATATTTTCATACTCTTAGGTGGACAGAGTCATAGCTGGCATCATTGACCAAATCACCGGAGAGATATTTTCCATCTTGCAGGCAGTTTATAAAGGCCTTCTTGACTATGACACTGGAATTCAATTGCTTCAAAGCCAGCTCATTTTATCAGGTATAATCTCACCAACCTTAGGAAGGAGTTTTGATCTTGAAGAAGCCAAAGACCATGGTCTTGTTGATGATCAAGCTATACTGCACCTACAAGATTTGCAGAATGCTAAGACAATCCTTTCAGAATTGCAACTGACAGCACTCCCAGCTATAGCTGCTTTGGAACAAGGTCGAATTTCAGAACCTCTGGCTATTAAAATTCTTGAGATTCAGCTTTCTAGGCGACATCTAAGGATACCATCCACCGGAGAATATCTCACTTTGCATAAAGCTTTCCAGAAGAATCTGATTTCTGCTCCTTTGTATACCAAGCTCCTAGAAAGACATGATACATGCAGAGACCTTATTGACCCCAACACTGCAGAAAAGGTTTCCCTAGAGGAATTATTTGAAAGAACTGTAGTACATAAGGAGACAGGTTTGAGGCTATTACCTGTGGCCCTTCAGGAAAAAGGGAGAATAACGCTAAAGTGTGGAAGGAAACTTACACTTTTGAGAGCAGCTCATGAAGGACTTATTGACCGAGAGACCTTGTTCAGATTGTTAGGTGCTCAGTTACTTTCTGGGGGTATCATTAATCCTCAAACAGGACACCAAATGACTGTTGAAGAGGCAGTGAGAGAAGGGATTATTGATCAGGATGCTGCTTGTGCTATTTTAACATACCAGGTCCGAACAGGTGGGATCCTATGTCCAAATTCATCAAAACGTTTGACTGTAGATGAAGCTGTACAGTGCAACTTGATCTCCTCTAGTAGTGCTCTTTTGGTATTACAGGCACAGCGAGGTTTTATTGGGATCATCATACCACGTAGTGGGGAAATATTTCCTGTACCCACATCTTTGAATCAAAGCCTAGTTACTAGTGAGCTGGCCTGCAAAATGTTAAATGAGAGGCAAAAAATTGCAGCACTTTATATACCAGAAACTTGTGAAGTGATCAGTCTGGAGAATGCTGCCCAGCAAGGAATCATAGATGAAAACACATCATCCATTTTGAGTAGCATGACTCTACCTGATGAAATGCCCAATGTGGATGATATACCATTACCTTTGAGAAAGGGAGCAAGATGGCTGTCATCATGTGAACTCCACCTATTTGTTCATCATGACCAACGAGAGGATGCAGATGCTTCTGACAGCAGCAAGCCAATACATTACCCCTCACAACACACTAAAAATTTATTCATGTCTTACCTAATGGCAAATAGCTATATAGATGCAAACTCAGGGCAAAGGCTCCTGTTACATTGTGGTGACTTAAATGAAATAGTCAGCTGGCTAATGGGGGGTGATAGTACTGAATATAGTACAGTTGGGACAAAAGGACAGTTTTGTGAATGCCATTTGCGTACTGAAGTGTCAAATTTTGAGCAACAGCATGAAGATATGGTATATAATTGTACAACCAGCAATCCTTTAAATCCAAAGACAAGTGTCGAATATATTTGTAGTGACAGTGAGAAGAAGGAGGTTCATCAAAATCAGCACAGTGAGAAACTATCAGGGGAAAATAGCTTTCCTGATGTAGCTAGTGATTCAGAGCAGTCAGCGTATGCTACAGATAAATTATTTAGTAAACAGGAAGATAAATCTGTAGAAAAGTTCCGTATGTATCAGAACTATGAAAATGAAAATCTGTTTAGACGTTGGCAAGAAACTAATCAAAAAATACCCAGAGAAGTATCTAAAAGTCTAAGTGAACAAGCAAGTGCTGGAAATGGTGAAGCAAAAGAATCTTGTTCAGATTGTTTGGAAGAATCCCTTCCTCTATTAAACAAACATAACAATTGTGTGGTAGAGAGGGAGACAATCCAAGAGAATAAAAGCAACCTTCCAGGCATCTTAGGTAACCTTTTAGAAGTAAAGGACCCTCTCACTGTTAATAAGGAAGCAAAAACACAAGGGAGCAATGATGTTTCACACAGTATGGTCAACAATATGCAGAAATGCATGTCCCACATTTTACAGACTGAAGAAGAAATTTTGTTGATGAAGCATAAGGTGGAAAAGCACTTTCAGGATAGTTTATACATCAGTATGCAATCTAGTAATACATTTTTAAATGGAAGTATTGAGGAAGAGTTAGGGGCCTACACTGAAAGTAAAATATTACAGCCTGAAAGTAAAATCATCCCACTACTACATGATCAGAATAATGGAAACAGTGAATCTGCTCTACAAGCCTTTACTGGTGCAAATAGTAAGCCACCATTACAAAACTACTCCATAGAGCATGATGCAGACCAACTGAAGGAGTGTTCTTATATGAACGATACATTGTCACAGGACTCTACCGTTAATGTCAGTTCGCCATTGGAAAATTCTGCCAATAGATTTAATGGCTGTCTCTTGAAATACAACATCAATATGACAGATGAACCATCCCTAGAAACTAGACATCATATACCTGGTAGCTCAGTGCCTGATGACATTACCAATTACCAGAACATGCCAGTGCTGGAAAACAATTTCCCTAATAGTGGCCAACTAAGGGAAGGCAGCAACAATTTTATCGATGGGTTGTTGCAGGCACAAGCAACTGAAAACGGAAATGAGACATCTCTAGAACACAGTATTGGTATTGGCAGACAAGAATCCATATATCAGGCAGATATACACAGTATATTTTTGCATGAATGTCACACCAAGTGTCACAGGGCCAAACTGCTGGAATACCCAGCTGAAGATAAATACTCTGGGCTAGTTCAGAGAGATTGTGCTCTAACCCATACTAAATTTTTACTGGAAGATATCATTGATACAAATTTAGATTCCAAAACCATAGTTAGTACTGAGTGTCTTAGAGGAACCATTGAAAGCAACATTGATAGCCAGTCCATGCCACATCTAGAGGTCACTACTAACCTAGAGAATAATGAATTATCTGTGGATGACACTAAGTCAGCATTTGCATGTGCTCCTTTAATTCTAGAAGGAAATAGTAATAAGATTTCAGAGCCACTGTTTGAAAAGGAAGAGTCAGAAAATGACAGTGGGTGTAAAGACAGCAGAAACATACAAGACACAGCTCTGTGTAAAGATGTCAGTGAGCCGTGTGATACTACACAGATTGATTTTAATTGTGGTAGCATCTGTAGCTTGGGCAACATTGACAAAGATGACCCCTACACTTTTAAAAAAGATGTTACTCTAGGGTCTGGTAACAGTGCAGTAGCCATAGGTGGAGCAGAGGATAAGCCAATACAAGAAGGAAGTTCTCGGGTTAGCTTACATAAACAGGAGGAGAGTATTGTATGCTTTAGTCAATCCTCTGGCACAGATACGTTTGAAATTATAAATATGGCAGAATTCAGTATGTGGTTGCTAAGTGCTGATCCAGAAGGTAAGGGAGAAGATATTAGAGATGTAGAAAATGTAAGTGAGAAAAAGGCAAGTGTGGAGAGCAAAGAGATTAACAATTTACAGGGGGAGCTGCAAGAAGCTCCAATACAAGGAGATAATTATGGGAAAATTAGAATGGAAGAAGGTGAATCTGATGAGAGTGAACATGAAAGCATATGTGTAGGTAATGCTAGTGGTGATATAGATCAAAATGAGGATGATGTGAGCAAGAGGAATAATGATGAAGACAAAGATGATTTTGAAAGTTATGATTATATGGACTTAGACTATGATACTTTTGATAGCACAGATTATGAGGATGAGGAAATGATAGAAATGCATTGTTCACAGCGTGTTAAAAATACTGGAGATCAGTGTTACAGAAACAGTATAAATCAACTTTCAGAGACAACAGAAAGTAAGAATATTCATCATGAAAATAATTTGCACTTAGAGTCAGAAAGTGGTTTACTCTGCTTTGAAAATCAGAGAGTTTCTGAATACCAAAGTATAGCTGGTAGTGTTGAAGATAACATTCACGGTCTTCTGTGTAAAAGTAAAAACAAAAGTCTTCAAGAAGGTGGACAGCCTTTTGAGCCTTCCCTGGAAAACAAACTTATTTTAAATTGCAGTCAAACTTCCTTGTTGAGTATAAGCAATGGTGTTTCATCAGAACTTCTTGTAACAGGAATAGGAGATATTCCAGTTCAAAGCAACCTATACACTCACTACACCAGCAGTAAAATGCATGATGACATACCACTGCCATCTTCAAGTTTTGAGAAAGAACAAGCTAATGATAAGTTAGTGCAGGCAGTCACCAGTATGCCTGAATTAAGACGTGACCCTGCAAACAAGTGTAAAAACGGATTGTGCATTCTGAAGGAAGAAAGTGTTCAGGAATCTAATGGAAGCCTTAGAGAGACAAGTTCATCACTTATTAAAAACAGTTATGAAAATATTACCTCCAGTGATGACCAAATTTCAAATAAAACCATTTCAGTTCTACCCTCCAATGGCTTTGCTACAAATGAATCAGTGGACCATGTGGATGAGTTTGACCTTTCAACTTATTTGAAGCAATATGCCAAAAATATCAAAGTCACAGATATTATAACATCAGGAGAAAATGATTCATTTTATCTTAAAGATGTTGAAAAAGACAGTGAAGAGAAAGGAGAAGAGTCAATGGTAATGTGCAGTATCAACAAGGGGAAACAACCATTAATGGAATTGAACTCCCAGCCTGTACAACCACAATCCGTGACAACTAAAGAAGAGAGAAGCATTCTTTCCAATATGCGTCATGATAAAATCCAGAGTTCTGGAGGTAACTATGACAATATGAAACTTGCAGATGTTGAAGAAATCAGTAATAGGACTGAAATAGATTTTGAGAGTCAATCACATGAAATAGGTTTCCCTTCTGATAGTTTAGGCACTGTGGATGTCAGTTGCCACTGCACTGAACAGAAAGTGCATGAAATAAACGTAAGTCACGGTAGACTGAGAAATACTAAGGAAGATGATGTGCATGACCCTGAGACTACTTGCTCTATAAACAGAGCGAAGAAAAATGTTCAGGAATCACAAAAAGATGCGGTACTTTCTAATTTCCCCCTGACTAAGAAACAGGAAGTACATTTTTCTAACATGCCTGGTACGTTACCTGAAAGCTTAACAAGCATATTTAAGAGCAAAATAAAAGATGGATACAGGCAAACAGACGAACCTCTAAGTTATACTGGCACAAGAGCTTTAATGCAAAACTTACTTAAAAAGGTTAGTTACACCTATTGTGGAACTGAGGATTCAAATCAATCTGATATCATACATTCAAACAATGATATGAGTACAAAAGAAAGTGGCACTGTTCCAGATATCTGGCTTGATAATAGAAGTCCTGACCTCCTCCTTGATATATTGAAACAAGACCATTGCAGTCAAAGAGCTAAAGGTACACATGGGACAAACAGTGAAACAGAAAATATTGGAATAAGTCGAGAGAAACAAAGTTCTCACTTTGATCTTGCCTTTCCCATCCAAGATGGTGGTGGAAACTCATCAGAATTAAAATTAGAAACTGCTGCAGGGAGTATTGTTTCAAAACAAGAACATCCATTTGGGGAGCCCAACCATCCATCAGAAAGCTTAGCTGATGATGCCGTGGAAGTGAATGCACATGGATCAGGACCTGATACAATGAGCATGGTAAGTAGCAACTCAGATTTCTCTGTCAAAGGCATGCATTTGGTCTGTTTGGTGGTTGCACTTGTTAGTGTGGTCAAACTTGGCATGTATGTTACCAATGTGCAATGAACCACCTATCACAAAGAGAGAAATGTCGCCTGGTTGGCATAACTGTAGGGGATGGGAACCACAGAGGGGGGAAATGGACAGTAATATCTTTTGGATAAATGATTTATAATGAAGACAGCAGTGTTGTTTCTGTACTCTTTTGAGTTTTAAGATACTAAAAAAATCATTGTTCGATAATATTTTTAGCTGTATACTGGTATGCAGCCTTGTTTGTGGTACACAGAGACATTGAGAAAGCACTTGACAGTGGTTCAAGAGATGAAATTTCTCTTAGATGATCTGCAGCCCATTAATAATGACTTGGAAGATCTAAAAGTCCAACTTGAGCAGCTGGAGGTGAGTTTGTTACCTTTACATAGAAATTGGTGGAAACATGTTCATATACAGTATTTACATATATATTTTTACATATAAAATAGAATTCAGTTCAGCTCACAGGAACATTAAAACTGTGTATCTTCCATGCAAAAATTCTGATCACTTTGTATACTATCCAGTGAATTTCTACTAATTAATCAATTTGCCAGTTATTATTCTGGTTGCATTCTTTTATGTGACCAGGAATACAACCAGCACCTTTTTAATTTATGGCAATTCAGTACAGTACTATGATTTTGTCATATGAATAGCTGGTAGAATTCCTACCAACATATAACATTGTAGCAGCACATATGCATTTTTGTAAGTACAGTACACCAAATCTATCCAGTAAAGTCCATAAGACATAACATTTATATCCACATTAGGTAAAGGTAAAGGTTTTCTTTGCTTGAAAGCCAGTCGTATCCGACTCTAGGGTTCAGTGCTCATTTCTGTTTCTAAGCTGAAGAGCCAGTTGTCTGCTTCTGCAGACGTTTCTGTGGTCATGTGGCAGGCATGACTAGACACCGGAGTGCATGGAACGTTGTTACCTTCCCACCAAAGTGGTTCCTATTTATCTACTTGCGATTTCTTGCTTCCGAACTGCTAGGTTGGCAGGAGCTGGGACAAAGACGGGAGCTCATTCCATCCTGCAGTACTCGGGAATTGAACTGCTGTCCTTCCGCCTCCCAGTCAGCGTCTTAGCCACTCAGTCAGTGTCTTAGCCACTTGAGCCACTGTAGCTAATATCCACATTAGCCAGCTAATATTAATGGCATTCTCCCCATTAAATTCCTCTGAAAACATACAGAGAGCAATACCGTCCATGAATGAAGAATGGTTGTTATAAACACAAATACCTTTAGCTAACTATCACACTTGGTTGTGTGTGAGAATTTTTTTGACTGGTAGGGGTTTTTAGTGGTCAAGTTGGAAATCTGAGTAAATGAAATTAAAGTGATATTTATCTTGTGAGCTGTATGTACGGGAAA
Organism: Bradypodion pumilum; assembly: GCA_035047305.1. NCBI lineage: Eukaryota > Metazoa > Chordata > Lepidosauria > Squamata > Chamaeleonidae > Bradypodion > Bradypodion pumilum. The sequence goes on along the minus strand of JAWDJD010000001.1, from coordinate 170,569,808 downwards.
CCTAATACATTTTTGTGGCATACCTGTCACATTTACTTCCTGCCTTCTCCTATAAAGGTAGTTGATATTATCTGATACAGTATTCTCAAAATCATGCTATGAGACAGTTCAGGCTTAGTGATAGTGACTTTTTGAAATGCCATGCCATTAATGACTGAAGTGGAATTTGAACTCAGATCACCCATCATTTTGTCTATTATGTCACAGTCACTTGTATAGACCAAGAAATACCAGTTACAGCCTTTTTTGAAATTCATATGGATTCTTTCCCTTTTTATTTTGAAAGACATGAAAAATGTTTCTACTAACAACACTAAGAGAGATCTCACCTGTATTTTTTTATTCATTCATTAATTCATTCAAAGTCTTTTGAATCGGGGCTTGCTGGCTTTACTATTATTTTGCGCAAAGATATGAAATTGGCAGAAGACTTTTTGAAATGTCAGCACAAGAATGTTCCCAGAGAGCATCTTGAAGATCTGAAAGAGAGATATGAACGGTTGGAAGAGGATTTTTTATTGGTGTGTGAGGTTTCCTCAAAACGAGCAAAACTTATTGTCTTAGCAGTAGATGCTGAAATGGTAAGTAGACATTTAAAACCTGATTATTTATTGATTACTGCCCTGTGAAGTGTGAATAATACCCTGGAAGACAAAAACAGATTTCAAAAAGATCATGATAAGCTCTAGCGCTGGGCCAACAGGATGAAATTTAAGAGGGATAAATGTAAGGTTCTACACTTAGGAAGAAGAAACCAAAGGCACAGTTACAGGATTTGGCTCAAAAATGCTACATGCAAGAAGGATATTGGAATTGTCATAGGTCAGAAGCTGAATATAAGCCGACAGTGCAATGTGGCTGCAAAAAAGGCCAGTGCTATTTCAGGCTGCATTAACAGAAAGTTAGTTGCTGAGACCCATGAGGTGGTAATAATAATTTCGTATCAGAAATTATTCCGAGCTGAAAGGATTTTTGCTGGAGAAACTTGACTCAGGGGACGGCCAAATGAGGCTCCTTTCATGTCCCCAAGATCTTTTCCCACCGAAGTGGTCCCTATTTATCTACTTGCAATTTCTTGCTTTCGAACTGCTAGGTTGGCAGGAGCTGGGACAGAGAGGGGCGCTCAATCCGTCATGCAGTACCCGGGTCTTGAACTGCCGACTTGCCGACCTTCCAGCTAACAAGGAGAGCTTCTTAACTCGTGTTAGTCCACTTCTATTCAGTACTGGTTAGGCCTCATCCCGAGTACTGTATCTAGTTCTGGACACCAAACTTTAAGAAGTATGCCAACAAACTGCAACAACTTCAGAAGAGAGCCAGAAGGATGATTAGGGAGCTGGAAACTAAGCTCTATGAGGAAAGAATGAAAATACTGGAAATGTTTAGTCTTGAGAAAAGACTAAGGGGAGACATAGAAGCCCTTTTCAAATGCTTGAAATATTGTTATACAAAGGAGGGGCAGGATCTGTTCTTGATCATCCTTGAGAGATTATCCTTCTGTCAGGTGAGAGTCTGACTTACGATTATTGTTCCAAGAGCCTTACAAAACTTGTGGACCTGATCCACGAAAGCTCACAGTTAAGTACAGGAGTTTGTCTTTAAAGTACCACACATTTTTCTGTCTTTTTTTGCTGTTCTGTTTTATTTACTCTCAGATATGCTTGCACAGACTAACATGGCTACCACTTCAAACATTTCAAACCTTGAAAAAAGTTCTGAAGCTTATGTTGACCATAGCTAGTGTTTATCACAGTAATGGGTTAAATCCAGAATGAAACTGGATATCAAGGTAGAGTCAGTGTTGCAATACAAGTAAAAACCTGGGTTACAACGGAGGTCTGTTTCAATAGTCTCCGTTATAACAAAAAAATTGTAAACCGAAACAGCCATAGGGATGCATTGAAAAATAAAAAATGGTCCTGAATTGATCGTTGTAAACTGAAAAAAATACATTGCAAATTTGTAAAGAGGGAACGGCATTTCCATAGGATTTGCCGTTGTAAACCGCAACGAACTTAAACTGAGGCGGTTGTAACTGGGGGGTTTACTGTACAGTAGAACCCCTACTTACGAAAAAAGTACATTCCATAGGCTTTTGCTTAAATCGTTTTTTTATGTAAATCGAAGCAAACCCATAGGAAATCGTGTAAATCGGGACATGGTTTTAGCACAAAATCATTATGTAAGTCGAATTTTATGTAGCTCGGGGCATTTGTAAGTCGGTGTTTTACTGTAGTTCCAAGCAACAACAGCTTGTCTGTCTTTTCAGTCTTTATCTACATTGTTTCTACATTCCATTTTTCATAAACTCTTCAAAGCTGTCATGTAAGACATCAAAAAACCTTAACATTGACTTATAGTTATCAAAAGCTGTAGGCACAAATGCTTAAAACATAAATCCCTTCTTGCAACTTGCCAAAGGATCTTGGCCATAAGTGTCAGGACAAAAAACTAAGTTCATTAAAAATATAATAAAATATTAAAGTGGATATGTAACTGCATTCTAAAAATAAAGAAACTTATAGCCTAAAAAGGCACACTGGAAAAGCAGAGAAAACATCTCTCAAATGCTAAAGTTCTTAAAAGTAAAGAGCATTATTATTGCTTTAATTAATTGTAACCCTTAAACCTATTTAAATACTCACACAGAAACTATTCTAATACCTCATCCCTCCAATGTCAGCTAAATCTATAGGGGATCAATCTCTCCCTCCTCAGCTGCTGTTTCTGCAACTCTGTTTCATGATGACAACACATGCAGCTTAGTTGTGCCACGGCAAAAAATCTATCCAAAGAGCGCTTTTGCGTCACAACAGTCAGTTAAATTGGGAACCATGTGATTAATTGTGCGGTTGATTTGCTCAATGCTGGCACATTTATAACGGTGTACATTGTGTTACACTTCAATGCTGTATAGTATTTTCTTTCACTGTTAGCTACTGCAAATGTTTTGCTCAGTTTTTCAGTCTCGTAGATCTCATGGTAGAGATATCTCTTATTTGAACTTTTTTCTCCTAGGCTAAACTTGCAACGTTACATCAAGAACATCTATTCAGAATTCAGGAATTCGCAGACTGGCTCACAGCAAAGAGCGAAATCATAAATAACCTCAATGTGGATGCATGTAATATAGAAAATGTGAAGCAATGTTGCGAGTTATTCAAGGCAGGTGCCATTTGATGATACATCCGTCAATGGCCGTTATTTGGGGTGCCTTCAGATATGGTTTATTGCATAGCTGTCAAGTATCCCTTATTGGCCGGGAAAACCCCTTATTTTACCCTCTTTCCCGCCGTCATCCCTTATTAATTAGACTGCAATGCCCTATTGACGCTATTGGAGGGCAGCACAGGATAAGCAAAGCTGTCAAGTATCCCTTATTTGCCGGGAAATTTCCCTTATTTCCAAATCCAAAACTTGACAGGTATGGTTTATTGTAGTGTTTAGTGTTCTCCACATTGACACAACACTGATCACAAGTAACCACTAACAGAAGATACTGATAATTCCTGGGTTAGATTTTGTTGGTCTAGGAATATTGCCTGGATTTCTGCAGGTGACATGGTTGTGTAGATCTATTAAAGTGTTTCCCAATGTAGGGCCCAGGGCTGTGCTGGGGTATCAAGCTACTGGACATAGTCCCGCCGCACCCCAGCAACTTGCACCCCTAGGTGCAGGCGGTTTTTTTCTCCTCCCCCCCCCTTTAAAAAAAATCTTAACCAAGGGGTGGGCCAAATTGATTTTTCCAACCAAGGGGTGAGGTCTTGGTTCGAACCATCTGACCAATGACATGTTCTTTGGTTAAAAAAAAAATTGTGCCTTTTGATGATGAGGCCTGTTGCCCCTCCTCTTGCACTTTGCAAGGCGGCTGCTCCTGCTGCTCCTGCTGGGTGTGCATGTGTGCCCGTGCCCTTGGCTCAGCTCTCCCCTCTGTCCCCAAGTGCCATGTGGACCAAGTGAGGGGTGGCAGCCACAGATTGAACATAGGTGCGTGCACACCTGGCGGGAGCAGCCAGAGAAGCCGCCTCACCATTGCTGTTGGCTGCAAGAGGAGGAGCACCAGGCTGTTTTTTTCTTCAAACCAAGGCGCCCCTTGGTTTGAAAGAAAAAAACACCAGCCTATTGCTCCTCCTCTTGCACAGCAACAGTGAGGCGGCTTCTCTGGCTGTTCCTCCCAGGTGAGTGCCCGTGCCCTTGGCTCGGCTTTCCCCTCCGTCCCCAAGTGCTATGCACTAGGTGGACCAAGTGAGGGGCGGCAGCCAAGACACCAGTTCCCAGGGCGATGGCCATTGGGACCTGTGTTGTCGTGGAAGGGGGAGAAGGCAGTGCCCTGATTGCTCACCCCACTGCCTCCTCCTCCGGCTCAGCAGATCCACCTTTTCCCCAGGGCTGGCCTGCTTGCCCGGATGCTCCGTCGCTGCCTCCTCCCTTGCCCTTTCCTCCCACTGCTTCCCCATGCCAGGCCTCTCTGCAATCCAAGATGGGGCTATCGTGGCCAAGAGCCACCATGAGAGCAACAGCTGGGGCAGGTTGGAGTCTGGGGATCGCCCAAAACCAGGAGTTGTTGCAGGAGGGAAGGCCTGCAGGGCATCTTGCCTCCCATCTCCAGCCCAGCCCAGCCCAGCCGGCCTTTCTCAAAGAAATGGGGTGGGTGGGGGTGGAGTGGAGAGAGATCTCAAACAGCCCCGCCTGGTTGCCCCTGGCCCGAGGAAGAGGTGGCTGTTGGCCCTGGGCACCCAGATACCCCCCAACAACCCCCCCCCAGGCACCCCCACAGGTTGATTTCAATTCCCAGAAGCCTAAGTCAGTACATTGGTTGATGAGTGCTTTGGGGGATTGACTTAGGCTTCTGGGAAGTTGAGTCCAAAAACCAAAGATTGAGAAACACTGATCTAATAGCATGTGAATTTTGCAAAAGATTTACTGGAATTATCAGTAGTAAAAAGTCCTCGCTTTGTAAATAAGGGTTAATATTATATGTGAGTTAATGTTTTTCAGGAATGTTTAACAAGCTGAAATGTGAGTTGCTGTTTATTAATAGATTATGCTTATTAAGTACAGACTATTAAAGGCAAAATCACTTTTACCTGTATGTGGATCAAATTCCAGTATATTCAAACCCCTGCTTTCTTTTATCTCCTAAAATACTATACATTTTCAATGCAAGCTTTGAGAAGGTGTTATTTTTTTATGATACTCATTTTCTAAACCCTTTCAAGACCTTGTAAAAATATTAACTGTCTTTCGTTATTTAATTTGCAGGACTTGGGAAAAGAGCATGGATGTAAAAAAACGCAGCTGGAATCAACAGCACTTGACATTCAGTTCTTCATTTCTGAACATGCCCAAGATCTTTCCCCAAACCAGAGCAAGCAACTCCTGAGGCTCTTAAATACAACACAGAAGCGCTTTCAGGAAGTCCAGGAAACAGTAAAATCTCAAACGGGCCATTTTGAAACACTATTACAGACAGCACAAGTTCTTGTTGACCAGAAGGTTTGCTTCCCTGTGTGATCCTGTGCATAGTATTATGATGATATAAATGGAGAGGCAGTATCAAGGCATATATATAATGTTTATACACATTGTAAGCCGCCTTGAGTGGTGCTTGCCCCAAAAGGGCAGGGTATAAATGTAAATAAATAAATAAAATAAATAGCATTACTTACTTAGACTTTGATCTTCCCATGCTGTGTAGCATGTCAGACAGCAAGGGATCTCCAATGGTTTTGGTCTTAGGCAAGTACTTCAGTATCCTCCCAAAAACTAGCATAAATATGATAATAAAATTAAAGCAGTGGAATCTAGGGTTGGGATTAAATTTCGTGTACCTCTGCAAGAGGAATAATGTGTTAGGTACTTGAGGGATGACCTCTACTGGATTTGTTCAGTGCAACAGCAAATGTTAATTTGCCTGTGCATTTTCTGTGCAATTTACATGCTGTGCCCATTTTGGGTATGAAGTTATGCCGTAAATTTTGATTACAGTAATACCTCATACAAAGTCCGCTTCATACAACATCGGATTCATACAACATCGCCTAATTCCTTGAAAAAAGTTGCCTCATACAAAGTCGCACGACTTTGTATGAGGCATTGGGTTTTTCCCAGGTTGCATTGTTTGCACAGGTTGCACAGCCTGGGCAGTATAAAAGGCAGGACACATGCGTGCATTGCTCTTGTGGGTTTTGCATGAGGCGAAGAGTGTTTAGGAGTGGTTTTGAGCACGATTTTGGATTTTTTTAAAAAAAAATCAGAATTTTAGAAGCATTCCTGGGATTTTTGCAGAATTTTTCAGGTTCTTGGACAATCAGGGTTGTTTGACATGTTTTTGTAATGTTTTTAGCCTTTAGACAATGATTTCTTAAAGTTCTGTCGTTTCCTGTCTATTTCCTTAACTTTGCCCTGAAGTCTGTGCTGTTACAGTACAATGTATCTCTATGGAAATGACGTTGTACGAGGCATCGCGGCAAGGATTTGGACATTGTATGAGGCATCGCGGCTAGGATTTTGCATGCCTCATACAAAGTCCAAATCCGTATTAAGTCCAAACTTGTGGAACCAAGTTTGGACGTTGTATGAGGTATCACTGTATTCCTCAGCTGAATACACCCTTTCTTTTAAGACTAAGTATTCCTGACCAATGGAGCCCTAATGGAATGAATTTAGTAGGTTTGAAAGTTTGTTGGAGAAGGGCTATTGCAGAGAAAGAAAAACAAAAATCCCCTTTAACTATAACCTGAGAATGAATTTGGATTGAAGTTAGGCTGGCCCAAGGTGTTTTGCTGATAGCGGTAAAAGACAGGATCTCTTCCATCCCCCGCTGCTATAGAAACTGGAGCTCTGGAGGAGTTGTATATTTACAACCAAGTGTAAAGGGGTAGTTTACTTTGAGTGGGGGACAGCCGGTGGGATGCTCAGCCCTATCTACCAGTGTGTTGCTGCTGCTTCTCACCTACTTCAGCTGATACTTTGAAGACCCTACTTTGTCAGCCCTATTTTGAAGGCCCAAGCTCTTGGAAAAAGAAAGGGTCCAGCTCATTAGATCTAGGATTTTAAAACCGCAAATAGTCAATGGTTGATGAGTGGGAAATGGTTAAAAGTAATGAATATCATTTGTGTGTGCTTCTGCATTGCTTAAAATATGAAAGGCTTTTTTGTGCAGGTAACAATGTACATGCCAGCTGATCTAATGCATAATTTTCAACTAACCTATCTTTTGACATCCTTTTTCAGAATTAATACATCTTTGTTACAGGTTTCAAGCCATTCAGTCAGAAACTGGGATTTTCACACGCATAATGCATGGCCAGACTTCTACTGAGCAATTCCATCCAAAACATGCTTACCACATTTGTGAGGTTTATCTGTACCTTCTACATTTCGTGTGCAACTGCTATCATGTTTACAGCATACTGTACTTTCAAAAAGAGTATCTGATAAAACCTTTGCCATATAGATGTTTGACTATTAATCCCACAAGAGTTTCTAGACATTCCTGTTCAAGTTTCTTTTTTATTCTACATCAGGACTTGGCAGAACAACACCAGGAATTCAAAGAAAAGCTACAGGATATATGTGATCTCCTCACACAGACTGAAAACCAGCTCATTGGCCACAAAGAAGGCCTTGTTATTGAAGATAGCAAGGCTGAGCTGCAGCAGTGCCAAATTAAACAGGAGGTAAACACTTGAATAATCAGCAGGCTAAGGATGAAGTCCTAAATTTAGTAACTAAAAAGCAAGTTCCAGTTGAGATATGTGTGAATATTTCTTGGTAGAGATGTGCAGATTTTTGTTTTTGGACTGGTACAAAAATGCAAACGTGTGCATCTCTGTTTCTGAGTTAATTTACAATCATTTGTTAAACCCTTGAAGATACACTTGGAGTTGGCTTTCATCCCCCTCATCCAGAGCCTTATTTGAGTTTATGATCTGAAGGTTATCACACCATCAGTGAGGGACTAGCATTCCAGAAACACCCCTCATGTGGTCTGCACAAATATCTCAGAATGTCAGTGAGACATACGAGTGCAGGCCGGATGAAAGCTAATTCTCACTCCATTGATTCTTAAAATACATGTGCACGCGCGTGCACACACACGTTTATACATCATCTTATAATTCTCAGTTCTTATAGTCTTACAATTCTTAGTTCTTATAATTTTATAATTCTCAGTTCCAGACTGCTTTGCTATTCGTAGAAAGCACCACCATGATAGCCACAATAGTACAGTAAAACCCCTACTTACGAAAAAAAGTCTGTTCCATAAGCTTTTTCTTAAGATGAATTTTTATGTAACTCAAAGCAAACCCACTAGAAAAAATATTTTATTTATGTAACTCGAAGCAAACCCATAGGAAAAATGAATATGTAAATCGAAGCATAGGCAAACCCATAGGAAAAAGAATCTTTATGTAACTTGAAGCAAACCCATAGGAAATTGTGTAAAATGGGACATGGTTTTAGCACAAAATCATTTTGTAAGTCGAATTTAATGTAACTCGGGGCATTTGTAAGTCGGGGTTTTACTGTACTTTGTTAAAATTGCAAAGTAAAATGCCAAGCACAGCATGAATAGTTTATTGCACCAGTCGTTGACCATGGCAAAGTATAAGAAGTAAAACAATCAAAACTAGGATACAACATGAACACAACTTTTACAATTGACACAGTAAGATTAGTATGTGTTAGGATTGCATACATAAGAGGTAAAACATCTATACCTATAAAATGGTGCGTTAACCGTTGGAATGTGACAAAGGATGTTGCACCAGGCCCCACTAGCCCGTAATGGGCCTCCGTTCACTCGCCCAAACCCGGTTCGCAGGTAACTGTCAGGTTGAAATTTTCGACCCGGGGGCAGGAGCCCTCCAGTCGCAAACAAAAAAAGGGAACTTCAATTCCCAACGTTCCTTGCACCGCGCCAGAGCCAATCAGGCTGAGCGGCGCGGCAAAAGGAACGTTCAAAAACGCACCGCGGCCAATCAAAAAAAGCTGCAGAAAACAAAGTATGCAAACACGCGCAGGCAGAACTACAAGCCCCAGCGTCCTGTGCGCCATTAGCGCACAGAACGCTGAGGCGGCCGGCGCGCGAAAAATAAAAGTTAAAAAAAAGCCCGCCGCCACTGCCCTTCTTCCCCACGGGCCAGCCAGCATGGCCTGCGGGGAAAAAAAAGAACCCCCCACCGCTGGTGCCCTTCTTCCCCACGGGCCAGCCAGCCTGGCCCGTGGAGAAGAAAGCAAAAAAAACCCCCACACCCAAGCACTTCTTCCCCACGGGCCAGCAAGCATGGCCCGTGGGGGGGGGGAAGGAACCCCCCGCCACCGGTGCCCTTCTTCCCCACGGGCCAGCCAGCATGGCCCGCAGGAAAGAAAGCCACTGAAAAAATTAAACCCAAAAAAACAAACCAAAAACAATCAAAAACACTCAAAAATCCAAAAAAGAAAACACAAACACAGCCAAAAACAAAAAAACCCACAACACACAGACCCCCCCAAAAAAAATCCAAACCACCCCCCCACCCACCCCCCAAAAACAGAGAGCTTACCAACAGACGTCTTGACTTCAGGACCACCGGAAATCAAATGAGCTAAGAAAGGAAACACTAACCGGAAGCACCCAGAGGACAAGAGAAGAATTGTAGAGAGGAAACAAAGCTCACCACCCCCACCCAGAGGACACAAGAGAAAAAAACATTCAAAAATATTTCAAAATAAAAGATTAATTCCCAAACAAATCAAAAAAATTAGCCAAAAAATCAAAAATATTCACACTAATCACAAAAAATTCCCCAAAAAACCAGAAATCAAATAAATTAAAATAAAATTTGCATAAACCAAAATTAAATTTTTTAAAAAATAAAATTTGCATAAACAAAAAAAAACCCTTCAAAAACAAATTTAAAGAGCCCGGCACTAAGGAAGCCAGCGCACAATAAATAAATAAATAAAACACACACTGGGAGCGCAAGTCCGCCACAGGCGGACGCAACGCCTCAAAGCCACAAAAACCTTCAAAAACAAATTTAAAGAGCCCAGCACCATTTGGAAAGGAAAAAATAGAAACCCTTTACTATCCAACACAATTTTCAAAAGCCCGGCACCGCTGGGCAAAATATGCTAGTTACATATAAAACTATTTAGTATTATTAAAATGTAGATAGGACTGTTAGGGGGTGGTATTGTCGAAATGTATTAGTTTCCAGTCGTACTGTTGTGGCTCTGAATCTCAATGCCAATTTGTAAGAATAGAATCCATATCTCTCTCTACACCTAACCTTTACTGCAAATTGGGCAACATTTTTGTGTCACATACAGGTTTTTTCATAGAATACCAGTCCAAGACAGAATGTGTATTTGCGGGTCACCAACTCTGGAAGACCTAGCTCATTACATTCTGTGCTGTCAGTTATATACGATACTGACATTAGATAATGTTATATACAGTGGAACCTCGGTTAACAAACGGCTCGGTTAACATAAATCCGCATAACAAAAGAAAATCCATAGAAAAAAGTGGCTCAATTTACAGACTTATTTCCGGAACAGCTTAATTGGTTTTCAGTGCATTCCTATGGGAAACTGCATTTCAGTTAATGTATTTTGGTTTTCATTAGGGACTGCAGTGGCTCAAGTGGCTAAGATGCTGACTGGGAGGCGGAAGGTCAGCAGTTCAATTCCCGAGTACTGCAGGACGGAATGAGCTCCCGTCTTTGTTCCAGATCCTGCCAACCTAGCAGTTCAAAAGCAAGACATTGCAAGTAGATAAATAGGGACCACTTCGGTGGGAAGGAAACAGTGTTCCGTGCGCTCCGATGTCTAGTCATGCCTGACACATGACCATGGAAACGTCTGCAGAAGCAGACAGCGCTGGCTCTTCGGCTTTGAAACAGAGATGAGCACTGAACCCTAGAGTCGGATACAACTGGCTTTCAAGCAAAGGAAACCTTTACCCTTTACCTTATTTTGGTTTTCAGTGCATTCCTATGGGAAATTGCATTCAGTGCATTCCTATGGGAAATTTAGTTAAAGTAATTTTCACTGTAAGAAATGCCCCAGAAAACGCATTAATTATGTTATCCGAGGTACCACTTGAGCCCCCTTGCTAATGAGAAGGAAACATTGGGAAGCAAAAGATAAATTGCCCTTCCTGCTCCAAGGCCAAACAAAGCAGTGGCAGTGCAAATGCAAAAGTCACCAACACATTTTAAAATGCAGGGCTAAATAATACGTGGTTTTTTCTGACACTCAGATCATAACAGTGTTGGTGGGAGGATGTACCACCCTGTCACTTCATCATGTAAATAGAGATGATCCTGCAATCCTGGAGGCTGTGCCAATGGAGCACAAACTTGGGCAGGTTCCACTAAGCTGGTAAGAGCTTAAACAGGACCCCAATGGCAGAGTCCATTTCTGTCACCCACCTAAGCATGGAGTGTCTTGTTATCTGAATGTCAGCTACCAGGTGATGAATCACCCACAGGTACACAGAAGTGGCCAAACGGAGTGGCAATGTTCAAAGATAGGAAATCCGTTTGAGGCTTGAATATGTAGTAATAGGAAATGTAATATAATGTTTTATTCTTAAGTAGTATATTTTATTAATCTTGGAGTCAATATATTCAGAATCTTCCAGTAGAGCAATACAACAAGTTCAGTACATTGTGAAAGTCAACCGGTATGCAGACTCTTTCGGGAAGAAAGACTTGTTTTGGACTTGTTGTATTGCTCTACTGGAAGATTCTGAATATATTAACTACAAGATTAATAAAATATACTACTTAAGAATAAAACATTATATTACATTTCCTATTACTACATATTCAAGCCTCAAATGGATTTCCTATCAATGAATCACCCACAGCATCTATGAGCACAATGTTTATGTGGAATAATTGTATTTGATATTGGGAGAGGGACTTTCTATATATTGATGAAATCACAGGTGTTTGTGTTATTCTAAGTGTAGTAACAGCTACCCTGTTGTTGTGAAAACAGGTCCAGGCTGCAGTTTGACGTTCAACCAAACAAAGTACAGTAGATCCTCGCATAACGACATTATTTGGTTCCCTAAGTAGCATTGCTAAGCATTTTTGGTTGTTACGTGGGTTTCTATGGAGTTTCCCGCATAACGACGTTTTTAGCGTTGTCCGGTTATTTTACCGTTGTTGTCCGGACAATGACACTAAAAATGTTGTTATGCGGGGGAACACGTGGTACATAATGACGCATTGTTAAGCGAAAATAATGTTATCCGAATGTGTTGTTATGTGAGGGTTGACTGTTACGTGGAAAAGCTCATTCTTTTGACCTTAATTATATTATTGTCATTCTCTCCCCCCCCCCCAGGAGTTACAGAAAGATATGCAAGCAAACACACAGGCCTTGGCAGAAATAGTGAAGAATACAGAGATGTTCTTAAAAGAAAATGGGGAAAGGCTGAGACAAGAAGACAGGATTTCTCTTGAAAAGAAGCTGAATGAAGCAAAGACCAAGTGTTTGCTGCTTAGCCAAAAAGCAGAAGAGTCAAGAAAAGAACTAGATAAAGCGGTGACAACAGCTATCAAGCAGGAGACAGAAAAGGTTATTTGTCAACCATTTTAATTTTCATGTGACATTCTGACATTCATTGCTACATCTTTTCTGCACATAACAAAGCTGACAATATCAGATAATTTTTAAAAATGTATCAAACTTAGCGGACTCATTGTCCACAATTACTGGTGTGTGCTGTAGAAAAAAATATGTCTAACTTTGGATACTCACCAAATTCATCTAGAATTATCAGCATTCACGTCTGGATATTGATGTGTTTTGAGCTACTGTTTTAAGGAAAATCCTGTGACCCCCAGACCTTTGACAAATAGAAGAAACAGAAGAGGTATTAAACTGTTTCCCTGTTTACCTTTATAGACAATATTGTAATCAACAGTCTATAGCATAGCATAATTCCCTGGAGATCTCAGCTCTTCTACCATCGTGTAAGATGGACATGTTTTATTCTGTAGGTATCCACAAGAACGCAAGTGTTCAGTAAGATCAGTATTTCAAAAAGGCAACAAGAAGCCTGCTAAAGGGAAAGACAGCCTGCTTTTTCATGATGGATGGCTAGAAAAAAATATTATTCCAAATGTGTCCACTGCTAGTCTAAAATAACAAGTATGATTTCCCAACTCTAGCACTTGTCTCAAGAGGGCCATTAATTATTTTCCTTTGCCCAAAGTAAGAACTCAGGCAACTGTAAAAGCTAACTCCCTGATAATGTCTTCATGATGAATGTAGCATTGGTCTCCTGAAATGCTACATGACGATCCTAGTACATTGCATAGGAAATAAACTAATAGGTACCATCCACAACTGGTGTTTGTTGCCTCACGTGATGTCTTTTTCCCTGTTGTTTTTGCTATAACAAAACATCCAGTAGTGTTACACTTTACACTTGACAGCCACCACCAAGGGAAGGGGAATGGCAGTCTACCGTGGACCTCCCATTGAGGTCCCTATCAAGTTAGAAGCCAGCTCAGTGTGTGAACAGCCCTTTTGAAACGTTGTGAGTGTCTGTGTATGTGCATACCTACATGTGCACATGTGTAGGCATGTGTTTATGGCTTTTATATAATATATATTAGCGTGTTAAATGCCATCAAATTGGAGTCTACTTATACCAAACCTCATAGGGTTTTCAAAGTAAATGAGATATTTAAGGAATGGTTTTACCAGTGCCACTTCACCCCATGATTTTTCATGGCCATTTGAGGCTTGATCCCATGCCTCCTGAGTCCTACTCTATCCATTACATCACACGAGGTACTTGTTTTATATAATACGGTGCTTGTTTAATATATATTTCAAGGTTGTTTATAATAGAAGTCAAAACAAAAAATGACGATTTACAGATTAAAATCATTGGGGGAAAATAACACAAATCACAGACTAGCAGAGCAAATAATTTTGTTTGCAGTCTTTCGAAACTTAAAATACAATCTTAAAATGCCTAAGTGGGGGTGGAATGTGTAAACCATCAACCAGAAGATAATAAAGTGGGTGTCACTTGAGCCTCCTTAAAAAGGGAGTTACACAACCAAGATATCACGCTCCCTCTTTGAATACAAAACTATTTGGGTAGCAAATCACTTGCATTGTGTTTTTATTTACTATTTGCTGTGTTCCTCTTTAAAATACCCATATGCAGCAATAACCCCCACCTCCATTTACTGTAATATTTAATGATATACACAGGAATCATATTTGCCACACCTCACATGTGTTTTGTACAAAGGTGTTCTTACCCAGCTACAAAGGGCCTTGTAGGAGCCAGCCTTTGAAACTGTCTTAAGAGATCAGCCTTCTTATTTTCCACTGTATCACATTCCGGACAATATACTATGTCTGTTTATCCTTGAAGGGAGTAGAAATGGAGAAGGGAGAATTATTTCTTGCTTACTCACGCATTCTTTAGCTGCTCTGGCACCATTCTGTTTATGAAAGTGTTTGTGTGGAACTCTTTTTTGTCTGGTCCCTGTATTTCAGCCATGAGAGCACAACTCCATGGAGAGGGTGGAAATAGAGAGGGATCATGCTAGTATTCTTGAGATTGCCAGAAAAGGATGAGAAAACATTTTGCAGGAGCTTTTTCCTGCATCCTCTTGTCAAGTTAGCAGCCATATCAGTACTGTAATATATGAAATAAAAAAAGAAATGTTGAATTTAGAACACTGGACACTAATGACTGACTGGCTGATTGGAACTTTCTCCCATCTATTGCTTTTGTGTTGCCCAATTCGACTCCAGAGGGCTTTCCTATCCTCTGATTTCCAAACTCAATTTTTACAAATCTGTCTAAATCTGGATTTATTATATTTTATTTTCAGCATTTATCCCCCACCCTTTTGGTGCATGCATCACTTAGAGTGGCTTGCAAACATATAACATTTTAGTAATATCTACATTTGAGCTACCGTACGTTTTTGTGACTAAGATTTAAATTTTAATTTCACTTGTACAGGTTGCAGCAAGAGAACAACTGGAGGAGAGCAAAAGTAAAATAGAAAATCTGCTGGATTGGTTGTCAAATGTAGATAAGGATGCTGGGCATGGGAACAAGAAATGCAAGCCAGCAGTCAGACATAATGGCACACATTTTCGAGAAGAGGATGAGGAGGGTTTAATTGGAGAGGAAGACGAAGTCAATGGTAACTTGCTAGACACTGAGCAGGATAATGAAATTCAACTAGATGGAAAGTTCATAACTTCAGAAGATAACCTTAACAGGCAGTATCAGAAAGCCAAGGTATATATATATTTTAGTACTTCTAAATACATATCCATTAATGTCTGTTTTGGGGGGAGGAAATGAAGTAGATGCACCCTTGTCCATGCATATATATGCTATACTACCAATCCTTCCTGCATATGATTGGCTGTGCCAGTCAGTGTTCTTTGAGCATGCAAAATAAGGCTTGAGTGATCTCAAGGGGCATCATTTGGATCACTCTTCATGTCCAGCAACCTCTGGTGTGCTTATTGAGGGTGGTGCTTCCTTCTTGCAGTGAAGGCAGCACAGCATAACATTTCCTTGCCTCTACCAAGATTTCTCAAAGTGGAGCCAGTCAAGAGCATCTTTTAATTCCTAGTTCTGAGCAGAAGAGAACAGAAGCAGGCCACACTGGAAAAAGCATACCTACTCAGAACAGTCTGAGAGAAGCATTCATTCCTGCTTCTATAATAAGCAGACTCACAGGAATATGCCTCCACATAGCACTTAGTGCACTCTCTGGGCAGTTCACTTTAATTAGCATTTTGCCCCCAACATGCTGGGTACTCATTTTACCTACCTTGGGAGGATGGAAGGCTGAGTCAACCTTGATCCCTGTTAGGATTGAACTCACAACCTGGCTGCAGCACCACAGTTTAACCACTGCGCCACCAGAGTTCTTGTCCCAGCTATTATGACTGTGAGAATTCCCTCATTAGTTTCAGTGTTGTGGATAGCTCACTGAATGTACACCACTGCATACATGGATCTTTCCCATACTGTGATATCAGTGAAGAAACCTTGCATCCTGTTGCTTAATGTAAAGTTGCAACAAGAGTAGGCCCATTGAATCAGTAGACCTAGAGACCTAGATTGGTGTTGACTCACCAAAGTCCCACTGATTCAATGGCCCTCGTTTAGTTATGACTTGCAACGCTAAGCAACAGGATTTCAGCCAATATTTTGAATTACTTAATGATTTTTAGTCATGATTAGATAATTATGTATGTCTGTTGTAAATGGGGCACTGCTCAATAATTTGACGTGTTCTGAAATCCAGAATTGATGATATGTATGTTTTGATTCCCTCCACTCCTAGGCTCAACATGAGAAAATTATTTCTCAGCAGCAAGCTGTCATAATAGCTACACAGTCTGCCCAAGCCCTGCTTGAGAAGCAAGGGCATCACCTTTCCCCAGAAGAAAAAGAAAAAATTCAGAGGAACACGAAGGAACTGAAGGTGCAGTATGATACTGCATTGGCTGAGTCGGAGCAGAAGCTGAAGTTAACGCGTTCTTTGCAAGAGGAGCTTGAAAAGTTTGATGCAGACTATGGTGAATTTGAAAGCTGGCTCCAACAGGCAGAACAAGAACTTGAAAACCTGGAGACGGGTGCCTCAGACTTTGGTGGTTTTACTATTAAACTGAAGAGACAGAAGAGTTTTTCTGAAGATGTAATTTCTCACAAAGGAGACTTGCGATACATCACCATTTCTGGCCAGAGGGTATTAGATGCTGCTAAGTCCTGTAGCAAAAGAGAAGGAGTTAGATATGACAAAGAAGGTATTGATACTTCATCAACTTATGCAGAGGTACAAAATAAGTTGGATGTTGCAACTGGCCGCTTCAAGTCTCTCTACTCTAAGGTAAATTAAGTGTGTTTGCACCTAGATCAGTGGTTCCCAGTGTGGGGCCCATGCTCCACAGGGAGACTTCAATTCCCAAAAGCCTAAGTCAGTATATTAGCTGATCAGTACTTTGGGAAATTGAAGTCCAAAATCAAAGTTTGGGAAACACTGACGTAGATCATTTATACGTGAAATAAATAAACTAGTTCATCAAACTGTTATGTAAAACTGAAACCGGAATGCTTTCTGTAGAGAAGAGAGGATTCTAGTTGGTTTTTTCCCTTATTACATAATTGTGTGTTTTTGTTTAGCCATTCTTATGCCAAATTCAAATACTGTATCCAGTTGAAACCCTGTTGATGATTTAAAAGTGCTTAAGTTAAATTGTATAACACAATGCAGCAAACTAGTGCTAATTAACAAAGCACCAGTCAGGTTATCTGATGTACATGTAACATCACACCAGGCTTGCGCCTATTGTAATGAAAACTAGTATCTTGTTAGTAGCAAATTTAGTAGCAATTATGCAAATTAATTTACACATGCATAAATCACCAGCTGGATTCTCGTGGTGATTCTTCATTAAGCATTAAGTGTCACAGCCTCTGTCTTTTTGATGCATATAAAGAACAATACAGCAAGACCCCTACTTACGTAAAAAGTCTGTTCCGTAGGCTTTTATGTAAATCAGTTTTTTACATAACTTGAAGAAAACCCAAAGAAAAAAATATTTTTTTTACTTAACTCAAAGCAAATCCATAGGAAAATGATATTTATATAAATCAAAGCAACACCATAGGAAAAACAATTTTTTTACGTAACTCGAAGCAAACACACAGGAAATTACTACTGCTACTACTTACGTTATTACAGAAATTGTGTTATATAAATCAGGACATTTATGTAAATCAGGACATCGTTTTAGTGCAAAAATCATTATGCAAGTCAAATTTTATGCAACTCAAGGCATATGTAAGCCGGGTTTTTAATGTATTGCAATTTCATGTAAAAAACTGAAAAGTATTGATGTTGTTCTCCTGCAATATGGATTTTTAAAATGATACCACCAGATGGAGCCAAATGCAATTGAAAACCCCTGGTATATAATCCAAGTGTCCGAAGAGAAAGATTAAAAATGTTCAAGAAGATAGTTTGCTTTCACTCAGTTTAAAGAAATATTCTGACTCAAAGTAAATGGCGAACACAAAATTTGTAGAAAAGAGTGGTTCACGCAAAAAACATATTCTTCTAGTATCAGACAATTTTCTTGTCTGATATTGTACTTGCAGAGAGAAAACGAGAGTTAGAGTAGATAAAATGTACAGATTACATTTAGAAGCTGAATTCTCATAATTGGTATAAATTATCAATTTATCCTAGCGTCGTCAATGGCTGTATATTGGAAATTATCTTACTTTGTTTCCTGGTTGGTCATCAGAAAACAAGCACAGGCTTGATATGTAGTCCTGTTTGGTCAAGCTTGTATTCCCTAGGAACCTCATCACTGAAGGGCAAACCTGTTATCTGCTTCTAAATGCCAGCTCAGTTTCTAATGTAATTTAATGCTTAATTAATTAAATCAACAGAAAGAAACAAAATGTATTATTTTTATCAATTGGGGGGGCAAACTCTGGTAGCTGTTTAGAAACTTATGATCACCTCTTCTGTTGGGGATGATGAACCATCATGTAAAGTGAGTTACCATGCTTTGTTCAATAAGGATATTTTCCCAGTCTTCTTATTGCCAGATGTTTTATCACTAAATTATGTTCCTTGTTTACCTTTAACTACAGAAGAGTTAAAAGAAATTGTATCAGTTTTCTTTTTAGCAATGCAGACATATTTTTCAGTACTTTATTAGTATTTTGAAAGATTATAAGGCATTCTAAAGTTGTCTAACTTTATATAGTAAAATTAAAATAGTATTTTAAAATAGTTCTGCTTTTGAACATTTTTTCTTTTTTGCCCTTTTAGTGCAGTATCCTTGGCAATAACCTCAAAGATCTGGTTGATAAATATCAGAATTATGAGGACATCTCCTCTGGGCTTTTGTCAGGGCTCCAGGTGTCTGAAGCAGCTGTGAATAAACAGCTGTCAGAACCAGTTGCAGCAGATCCAAAAAACCTTCAGAGGCAGCTGGAGGAAGCCAAGGTAAAGAAAGTGAAAAATATCCTGTATCATTAATATAAAAGCTGTTTATAGTCAAGAAAGGCTGTGATTGATATCGATCCATCTACTCCATGGGGTATGTGCACGCATGTTACATTTGTTGAGAAGATTCACTTAAGCCTCTTTCAGATGTAATGTGCCTCAGGCTAGTTTTTATAGAAAAAAATAGGACATGTCCTTCTGGATGAATGAGGGTTTAGATTTCTTTTTCTGTTTCATTGTGTTCGGACTTTCAAACTGTAGAATCTAACTTCTGTTAGAGGTCCTGCTGAGTACAAGACAATGAAGAGTGTGAGAGAGAATTGTGCCTTGGAAATATAGATCAGTGATGGTGAACCTTTTAGAGACTGAGTGCCCAAACTGCATCCCCAAGCCCACTTATTTATCGCAGAGTGCCAACACTGTAACAGAGGAGGGAGGAAACTCCCATTGGGCTGCTGGGAGAGGGGCAGGGCAAACTCAGTGCTGGGGGAGGGATGAAGTGCTCCTATTGGGCTGCTGGGCAGAGGGAGGGGTGGGGCAAACTCTGTGCTGGGGCAGCCACATGAGTGCACACAGAAAGGGCTCCAAGTGCCACCTCTGGAACGCGTGCCATAGGTTCGCCACCACTGCTATAGACAGATTCAGAAGGAAGAATTAATTCTTAAGATACCCATTTCAAAGGTACAGGTATATAGGATTATAAAGGGCATCTTATCAAGTTTAAGCTTTAGTTTATTTATTTGCATCCATGAAAAATCTGCCCTACTGATCTACCTGTAGAACATTGACTCCTTTTCCACAATGGAAATGAGAATTAGAGCTAAGTGCCATCTGCCTGCAGCGAGAACATTATGGAATCCAATGCTACTTCATATAGCTGTCATCTTGGGTTCAGCAAAGGTTCCACTATATTCTGAATAGACGTGCATATAATAAGACTTTAAAGCTAACACTATTCTTCTGATACTAGACTTTCCAATTTTTGGAGATTGCTTAGATCAGCACAGTCTGATAAAATCATTAGCTCCTTAAATTTGTCTTGCCCTGATTCACTTGGCAGCAGAAGGAGCGAGAGGGGTTATTCACTGAGAGCTGTGGAGCTGTGGTCTCCTGTAGGGAAGCGGTTCATTTTCCTTGGTGGGCGGAGGCTGAAGCTTTCGGCCCCCATCCTCCGTGGAAGGCGATGTTCTCCCTCTGGGAGACGGAGGCCAAGAATGGAGCGCCATTCTCGGTCTCCGTCTTCCGGAGGGAAGCTTTTCGCGAGGCTGTGGAGAGAAGAGAGACGCCCTCTTCTCTCCGCAGCCCCGCCGAAGCTGCGGTGGGTCCGGCGCCGGCCTTCATTGCTGGGGCCGTGGACGTGGCAGTGGTTTTTTCTCTCTCGTGCGTGGTGCTTTTCCGGCCTCTGCGCTCGCGTCCCTCAGCCTAATTGGCTGAGGGGTGGCACGGCGCAGAGGATGCTGTGCATTGTACATTTTTTTTGTTCATCTTCGTAGGGCGGTTGTCCCACTCTCGACGATTGGACCCTTGCGGTGATGCTCGCAGGGTCTAAAGGTAAGTGTGGGCGGCTTGGTACGGGATGGTTGGGCCGGGTGTGGCAACGTATGCCGGACATGAACGGCCCACGCACCTTTTTATAGGTATAGATTTAATATTTAAATCAATCAGTCCATTAGCTCTGCATTTTGGTGCATCTAAGCAACCCATTATACATGGATTCTGCTTCAGTTTTTGGATCCTGACCTAAAATGAATATTTATTTGCATTTGGGCTTTAGAGACTAAAGGAAAAATAGTTCTGTTGCACAGTCAACTTGGTAATATCGTGCAGCTAGCTTGATAGATGTAGACTTCATGGTTCTGAAATAGCATAAATTGTTGTTTGTGTGGTAATACAGGCTCTTGTGTAAGAGGCTCCGACTTTGAATAGCTGGTTTATGTGTGTAACATAAAACTCAAATCTCTTGTGCCTGTAAAAGGAACCCAACTTCTGGTTCCAGTAGAAATTCATATGGAGAATAAAATAGTGCTTGATCAGAGTACTCAGGGACCGTATCATCCCTAGGACATCGACCTGTCCCACAAGAGCAAACCGAGAGGGCACCCTCCAGGTACCATCTGTTGGGGAGGCTCGCCTCTCCAGCACAAGGAAAAGGGCATTCTCGGTCATACCCCCACACTATGGAACCTCCTCCCAGTAGAACTACGCCTCCAGGCCCAGTTGCTACCATTTAGGAAAGAATTGAAGGCGTGGTTGGCAAAATGGATCTGGGGACCGGGATTGTCAACAAGCTCCCCTTTTCGGCTCGTCTGAGGCTTCCCCCCTCCTGTAATTATTTTTTAAAGGTTTTTGTAGATTTTATATTTGTTTTTAGATAATAGATGGCACGGCGGGGGGTAATATTGATATGTTTTTAAGGGTTTTTAAAATTGTTTTACCTGTATATTGGTTTTAACCTGTGTACACCGCCCAGAGTCCTTTGGATAGGGCGGTATATAAATCTATTAAATTAATTAAATTAAATTAAAACATCAGGGAGAAAGAGGGACATTACACTAGCTAAAATGAAAGAACAGTGAATCCAAACAACACTTTTTAGAAGAACCAGGTGCTGTGTAAATTAAAGCTACTTTTTGGAGCTGTCAGTTATAATCCATCAAGGCACTGACCTTGGCAGCATGGGAGGGATAATCCTTTTACAGGGATTAGCAGTTCAAAATATATTTCCATGCCCAAGGCCCTGTATTTCCCCCCTGCTGCCAACACTGAAAGCCTTTGTTTTTCTTTTAAGAAGCAAAATAGCTCCCCTCTGCTTACCATTATTGTAGTTAATATAATGAACAAATAGTTACTATAACAGAGGCAATACATTGAGGTTGTGGTTTATTGGAATCCAAGATTAAATGGAAAACCAAAATTGTTTTCTAGCTTTCTTGTTTTATACTGCAGTTCCTTGATACTTTCCTATAAGTCATAATAACAGTGCATTTTACTCCCAAGTAAATATGAACAGAATGAGATTGCTGGTGGGGAAAAATGGAGATCTTAGTCCAGCTCTTAGCAAAGCTATGTTAGGTATATTACACACTGGGATTTACCTCCAGTGAAACATACATGAGCTTATGCTATTAACCTTGAATGTGCTCCATTCTTCTCTGAAACATCATGCCTGCAATTTCAAGACATGCCCCCAGATCAATTTTTCTTGGTTTGTCATAGCAAGTGTTTACACATTTTATACTGAGATCTGTGCAAATTGAAAGAAAGTATGTATGTCTATGATCCACACATGTGTGTTTTCACCTGGGTATTAACAAAAGGAGTTTTATTTCATTATATTACAAGTACTAAGTAAATTTGTTCTATCCTAATTATTGCAAAAAAAGTTCTTTACAAGTAACTTGTGCTTCATCATGAATTATCTTCACACTCTGGTGTAGTAGTCTTGGGCCAGTGGTGATTTTTCACCATGGTCTGTCTTGTATATAGCCTCAATGAGATAGATAGGACTGTAAGAAAATGGTTTTGAGTAACTTTTCCAGGTCCTGTGGGCAAGCTGCTTCCTGTCCTGTTGACTACCATAATTTAAAAATCTGGCATTTCTATTCTGCATACCCCAAATCTCATCTGCCATCAGGCTTAAGTTATGCAAATCAGGAATATTTTTGTACTTGATCCTGAACTTGGATCTATTCCCCCCCGCCCCCCCCCATTTAAATAAACCTGATTGAAACAGAAGACGTTGTAGAATATAAACTGGTGGGAGATTTCCAGTTCCTTTATTTCTTCATTGCCAATGCATGTCCTACCTAATCTGGCTGGTTTGTAGGCATAAACCGTCAGTGATTGAAACCAATCAGATTTCTCTAGCCTGGAGCAGGACCACAGGTACTCTGATGCAGCACAAAAGTTTTATGTGGGTTTTCTGAATGGGTGCAGGTCTGTCAGGTGGAACGAGTTCTATGGTAGTGGGGTAACGTGGGTGTGTTGTCCCATAAATGGGACATGTCAAGGTTGAATTGAAAAGGAGAGTACAGTACAGCATCCCATCTTGTCTCTTTTTTTTTTTTTAAAAAAAACAACAACTCCAATTTCTTCTGCTCCTATTGCTGGTCTTTCGTGGGCCATTTTTCTCTGCATCTCTCTTCCTGGATTGAAGTGGGGTGGATAAGGAAACTCCATGATTGTCAGCATTCTTCTGCCAAAGTATTTGGGCCTCACAGCTGCCCCACAGGTCATCTTCTTTTATCTCCAGATCAGTAGTAGGGTATTAAGTGTTCCAACCAATTTGATGAGAAGCAGCTCTAGTTGCAGCCGCAGTTATGCCAAGAATAAGTTGTAAATAGGCATATTTGTGACAGCCAAATGTACCGTATGTTCTTTTTACAGATAGGTCTTACTATTATTTTTGGAAGTTTAAGGCCAAAAACTATTGCTAAGAAAGATGGTTAAACGTCATATAATTTTACAGGTACTCCAGGGACAAGTGTCTGGTCAACAGGTTGCTGTAGAGAAACTAGAAAAAGCAGCTGAAGTGCTTTTTGACACTAAAGGAGAACTTCTACCTGACAAAGATGAAATCCAGAATACACTAGGTAAGATTTTTTTGTTTTTAAGTAGTTAAATACTTCCTCCTCTTCCAGGAGCCTTGTAGGTTCCTAGTAGGGGAAGGGAGTTTAGAGTCTATCTTTTGGGTCTGGAAAGATGCAGTTGTACCTGTGGGCTCGCTTTTAAATGATGGCTTTCGTCATGAGTTCAGGATAGATTTTGGAGGCATGTAAGTAGCTATATTGATCAGAGAGTTTTCAATACAGCATGGTGCTAAGATAGCCATATTCACAGTGGTATCTGTAGCTTGATCCAGGCTGAGATTGATGTTTGGATGAAAGTTATTGAAATCCTAGTGGAATTGCTCTAGGACTTCTTTTCCATTGATCCAGATAAAAAAACAATTAGTGTACTTCAGATAGAGTAGTGGTTTTGGGGTACATATTAGGTGGAACATGATAAATAACTACTATAAAGTACTTCAGAGTGATCAGTATAATTGCCTTATTTGTGGGACAATGAGATCAGTTGTAAAAACTATCCACATGATGCATAAAGGGAATTGCTTGTTCAAAGTCCCTATAATTATTGTTCCCAGAACATACTCCAGTCAGACTTCATCCTTTGCTCTTATGAGGGAAAGACAGAAAATATGGTACTTTGACTCATACATTGGAGACTATCAATTATTGGAGAAACTGAATTATCATCCACAAAAACTCACATGGAAACTAATTTGTTAGTCTTTGAGGTGCCATAATAATTTATGTCCTCCCCTCCTTCTCCCTAACATACCAGGTTTATTATAAATTTGTTGACCAATTCTGGAGGGCTGGGTTTGAATTACACCACCCACCACCCACCACCCACCACCCAACCCTCCACATGAAAAGCTACCAACTTCAAATAGAGTCATTTTGGGGAGGGGAATATATAAATCCCTAGTTTTCTGCCTCTAAAATTTAAGGGATGTAAGCTGTTGTTTCTGCTGTGTTTTCCCATTTAACATCTAACAATAACCCTGCCTGGGACTACATACTCCATGCCATGATAAGCCTGAAGTAGCCATGAGCTATGAAAGCTTGCAAAGTTTGGAATTTTTAAAGTGACATAGAAAAGATATCATCTCCCTTCTGCACGTGTTTGATTTTATGATGGGTCACACGGCTGGATTTTGTTTACATGTTTCTGATCTCGCTAGTCAAAATACTATACAGTATTCAGCAGGAGTAGGGAAGATTTCCACTGAACCTGAGAAACATAGTTACCAGTTATAACAGATTATTTTTGATTATATGGGTTAGTTGATTTAACTTTCTTACAAGCAATGCCATATATTCTTTATCATGACTCTATTAACAATGCTTTTCTTACCTCTTTATTTCAGATACTATTGTAGATAAATTTAACGAGTTATCCAAAGCAGTGAATGATCGCAGTGAGAAACTCCAGATCACTCTAACACGTTCATTAAGCGTTCAGGATGGATTAGATGAAATGCTTGATTGGATGAATGGAGTTGAGAAGAGTCTTGAGGAGCAAGGTCAAGTGCCTTTGAATTCTGCTGCTCTTCAGGATGTGATCAGTAAAAGTAAAGTAAGTGGACTTTTAGTGGGTAAATCTTAAGAAAATTTGTTTCAATTCATTGTCAGATTCTGGTATTTGAAGAAAATACAGTTCTTAAGAGAACTATCCTTTAATACTTTTAGACACTCACTTTTTCTATTTCCCATAAGGATGTATTATGACTAAGTGATTGGTGTGCTGATATGCTAATTTGATAGAAAATTCAAAGTGGAAGACATCTCAAAACTGAGTATCAGCTGCACTGGTCTCCATGCAGGCTATTAGTAGACTGAATCCACTGGTAGGATCAACAGAATGAGAATACCAGTGGTGCAGAATATTAATGCTGATCATATCAACCCCCTGTAGCAGTGATGGTGAATCTTTTAGAGACCAAGTTGCCCAAACAGAGGGATGGGCGAACTCTTTGCTGGGGGGAGGGAGGAAGCGCACCTATTGGGCTGCTGGGCAGAAAGGTGGGTGAACTCTGAGCTGGGGGAGGGAGGAAGCACTCCCATTGGGCTGGAAGGCAGAGGGACAGGGTGAACTCTGTGCTGGGGTGATGGTGTGTGTGCCAACAAAGGGCTGGGGATGCCAGTCTGGCACGCATGCCACAGGTTCGCCACCTCTGCCCTTTTTGTTGTTGTTCAGTCACACAATCGAGTCTGACCCTTTGCAACCCCATGGACTACTGCATGCCAGGCACCCCTATCTCCCACCATCCTCCTGCCCTATAGTATTTCTTCTTTGAAGTGCTTCTCATTTTAGTTCAGTCTATGACTACCATTCATGTAGCAGTTTGACTTTGGAAAGCACAGTTATTTACCTGTACATTTGTGAGCAGTTGCTTCACCAACTTAGAGATGGATACATTTATCATGGATGTTTTTTCAAACTTGTTTATTTCAGGCACTAGAACAAGATATTCAAGGTCGTCAAAGCAGCCTGAATGCCATGAAAGAAAAGATGAACAAATTTATGGAAACGGCAGATCCATCCACTGCATCCTCCCTACAAGCTAAAATGAATGAACTTTCTGAACGGTTTTCTAATGCAAGTAAGAAGCAGAAGAAGAAACGTGAAAGAATAGAAGGATTGAAAACAAAGGTGGAATTGTTTGAGTGCCTGTCTGATAAACTTCAGACATTCTTGGACAAGAAAACTCAGGCTTTCAATGGGGCTGACATCCCAGGAAGGGATGTTACTGAAATGTCCCTACATGTGCAGGTATGGAAGATTTACATTGATATGGGTAAAATGTTCCTACCTTGTTGAGCACAATAATAGGGTATGTTATGTTATATAATAATCACATCTGCAATAATAAGAGAACCTCTTGATTTTAAGGACTGAATTGCTAACACCAGATCATGCAGTTAAGTATGAAGCAATCACTTTTGTGTCCATTTTGTAGGAAACCAGCGCAGAATTAATAGAGCAGAAAAAAGATCTTGATGTTTTGCAACACCTCATTGAAGAACTTTCTCCTCAAGGTCTTCCTGGGGACAGATCTTTAGTGTTAGAGAAAGTAAATGCCTTGTCAAAGAAGTTTAGAGAATTGGAACAGACCATGCAACAAAAGTGAGTATAGCAATGGGATTCTAGAACAGTACATGATAGTGATAACAAAAATGGATCAAAAATTTCAAATGATCAAAGATTTTTTTATTGGTTAATTGTCTGCTTTTAAACTGAGGTATCTTCACTTAATTGGGATACCCAGGCTGGAAGTAATGGCTGGAGTGACAAGGACGTAGGAGGCCTAGGTTTGAATCCCCTCTAAGCCATGAAATGCTCATAGGAGATGTGGAAATGGTAAAACCACCCCTTAAATATAATTTACCTTGAAAGTCCTATTAGGGTTGGTGTAAGTCAGGTGTAACTTGGCAGCAAATAATATAACATCTTCACTTAGTTAAAATAAAATAAAAATGCATATTATTAAATGTCATTGTAGGTGCCTTTTTGACATTGTCTTTGTTTTTCAGGGGAAGGGTTCTCTACAGTAGTGACAGACTGCAGACAAAACAATCTCAGTGAGGAAAAATGTGCCTTTGTTTCGCAGTTCAACTTAAGTTGAGGATTCCCTTTTAAAAATCCCTACACTGTTGGTGAACTTAAAGCAGGGTTTCCCAACCTATGGCCCATGGGATAGCCCTGGCCTGCAACACCAGTTCATGTGGCCCATTCCGATGCACCCGGAAGTGGAAACGGACACATTTACATCAGCCATAAAACATGCCCCCACATGCATAAACACTCCCGCAACTGTCGTCAATACAGAAGTGGCCGCATTTACAACAGCCGTAAATGCGCCCGCTTCCAGGCGTGGTGGTCCAGCCCGCTCAGCTCTCCGTAGGGCACGCCCCTGGCATAAAAAGGTTGGGAACCCCTAACTTAAAACATCATCACTTGCACTGATTAAATAATTATAGTTCCTAATTATATCCTCCCAAAATCAAAAAGGCAATTGCAGTGCATTTTTGCCATTTATAAAAGTAAGAATGAGTTAGTGGCTTCTAATGACATTGAATAATTTAAAAATATCTGAGGCGGAATAAAAATATATAGAGAGAAAAGCTACTTGTTGGGCTGAAATCTGAAGACCCATGTGTGATGACCTGCATAGAAAGTCTAGCCTTCTAAGCCCCCATTCCTGTCCACAGTCCCTTGTGACACCCTTGAACAGTATTGATGAGCTAGAGCTAGAAGTGGAAATTGCCAACCTCTCTGGTTGTGCAAAAAAAGGAATAGGCGTGCCAAAAGACCTAGTGCTGTATGTAGTGGTACTGAGACATAACTAATGTTATAGCCTTATCTTGAAGAGGTCTGTGCCTAAGTAGGACAAAGAACAAGGAGACTGTTTCTCTCATAAACGTTTCTTATTGTTTTAAACCATTTAGAGAAGAAGAGGTGTCCTCTTGCCAGCAACAAATGGATGCATTCAGGCTTGATTTAGAGTCTTTAAAGAAATGGATAGACAATATGACTGAACGAATTCCAGATGTTCAGCCTTCTTTAAATACAGACACTGTAAAGAAACACTTGCAAAGCACCAAGGTGAGATATTTCTTATAGTTCCAGGCCATGTTTCAGTTAATAGGATTTGCATGTTAATACTTTAAGCAGTGCTCTGAACTGATATTGTTGTTTTGACCTCAGAAACTCAGAAGATTAAAGTAGCCAGAATGAAATATGGTCTTAAATAAAATGCTCCCCAGTCCCCAACCCCATATCTGTGAAGTTTTCCTTTTCCATCCCGCCCCCCTCAAAAAAGAGAGAGATTCTTTTTAAGTGCAAGTATAAATCAGTGCAATGACACCCTCCACTGGAGGAATTGGGAAATACCTTACAGGATGGGACAGCTACATGATATAGCTGTGATTCAGCAAAATCACATTGATGTAGTCAGTCTATTTTTCTAAAGGAAATGGACAAAGTTTGTACATGAACGAAGTGGTTACCTATTTTAGCAGATATGGCTGTGTTTCTGTACTTTAATTTTTGCATGGCCGTCTTTGCATCTTAAAAGACATCACTTGACATTTTGTAATTGTCACTTGCAGTTTTGAATCTGTTGATTTGTTTCCCCCCTGCTGTTTATTGTTTCAGTCATTTAGGAAAATATTAATTTCTCTTACCAGAGGATATGCATGGTTTATTTGCATGTGCCAGGAGTTTGGAAATAGGCTTTCAAAAATCCTAGTGTGTTAATTTTAAAAGAATTTAACTCCAGCTAAAGACCATAAAGGAGATATTGGCATGGTTTTGGTGGATAGCGAAAGCAGGAGGTGATCATTTCTGGCCATGATAGATCTTTCAGAATAGAAATGGATGTTGTTTCTTTTTGATGTTTAGTTTGTGGATAAAAACAACAATGTCTTCCTCTCTTAGAATTTGGAAGAGGAATGGAATTTAAAAACACCTGATGTTCAGAAATTGATTAAGAAAGGAACAGCGTTATGCAACCTGATCAATACTGTGACTTCCCCAGCAAAGTCAAAAGGCATAAAACCAGGTATGTTTAATGAATATACATAATAATCAACAGTAATTAAAATTTATATCAGAGTAGAATGAAATGGCTAGACAGATAAATTTAAGAAATACTTTTCAAGTGCCATGTATGTTAGAAAGAAGATCTGTTTATCAGATTGGTAGTCATGAAATGTTATTATTTCCTTTTCATTTATACTTGGTTGTTTCAAAGAATAAGTATTATTTAAGAAAATAAGCCCTAAGTTATTAGTACACAAATCATACCCATCCTTTTTGATTTCTTCTCTTATTCATTTTTGCATTTTATTTAAAGTCACTAGGGTCACTTGTATGGATAACCCAAATTTCTTTTAATCTGAAACATTTTTAAATAAGTGGTTGGCTGTAGTTCTATGAAACATTATGGCTGTGGATGTCTACGACTTTCTTAATCAATGTGCATATTTTTCTAGCAGTGCACAGTAGACATAATAGCCAGAATCAGCTTGAGTAACCTACCAGGATTAATTGCAGGTAAATGATGAAATGTCAGGTTATGTGTTGTTCATCTGCCTGGTGTCAGTTAGCTGCAATTAATATAGAAAGTGACATAAATATTACACATACACCAATAGACTTTAGCCAACATTTTAATAATTATTTATAGAAATTCAATTCCCTGAATGTACAGCGTCTGTTAGAGCAGACTAGTGAAACAGTGTCTCTGCAATAGCCATTGGAGGGAAATCCGTAACTATATTAGGAGGGAAATCTGTAAATAAAAAGGAAAACTTCATAACACAGTATAATATCACACTGGAATGCATTTTTGTTCCAGACCAATACATCTTCTGACACAACTAAAATTTCTGCCATTAGATTCCATCTATTTTCTACTTAGGGTGCATTGAGATGATAATGTTTCATTTTTCTTGTTCAGCAGTGTGATGCATAGTCCAGGGTACAGAAAAGGTCAATGAATTACACTTGTACCATGAGTATCCATTCTAGTGCCCATTGCTCCTGTAGCAGTATAGACTGGGATACACAGAAAGAGCCTCCTTGAAGATTGTGGTATTTTTGAACCACAATTGGGTGTTCCCTGGTAATGGCAACCTTGTGTAGCTGGCTAATTTTTGTCACACTAGATCAAGCGAAAAGAACTGTAGAATGAACTCACCAAAAGGTGTCTTTATTTTGGAAGTTTCACACCTGGCCTAGACATTGAAGAAGAAGCAATATAGGCTGAATTGTGTTTGCTTATGCTGTGAGAATCACACTACTGTATTTTTAAGAACAAGAAAAAGCAGCTGTGAACCTCCTAGATCACAGGAATTTGATAACTATTTTTACTTTCCAGTTAGTGTCAACTAATAATTTCTACTTTATTTAGCTGTAAAAGGCAAGAAATCTCTAGGGAAAGCACTTTAGAAACTTACAAGTGTGAACCAACCTTTAATAATAATCTTGACTCTTATTAATACTATTACTTGTACAGAAACAATGTTATTATTTTGAAATAGTAAAATAAGTGTTCATTTGCTCATTACATTGTTTAATAACCTCTGTATTGATTTCATTAGGAAGAGTGCAAGTGCCCTGTGGCTTTGCCCTCATGATAGCGTTTTCCACAGTGGGGGATATAGAAACGTCTCAGAATCTTATGAGAACATTCCTGCTTAGGAATGGCTGACTTATTTTCTCTCACCATTTTACAGCTGCCATTGAGCTGGCACTCACTTTCCAGCTGGTAGTATGGGGTGAATTCTTGGCCTTCTCCAAAGTAACCATTAATTCTGCTCCATTAAATAATTATCTTCAGACATTTTGCTTACACATACAGTACATGCAACATTTTCTATGCAGCACTATCATTAGCTTCACAAATAAATGAACACATGGATACTTCATGAAATAGACTTACGGAAAACCATGCTATTGAATACAGTATTGTGGTACAGAAAACTGATTTACTGAAAACAAAGAGATGGTTGGCAATTGTTTAAATTTTCTGTACTGTCACTTTGGTTAGTTAACAATTTTACAACATATGCTACATGTGAAGAGTTTCCACTGCTTACCGCACAGTTGCCTTTCCCCTACAGCAGGGGTGGCCAACCTTGGTGCTCCTGGTGTTCTTGGACCAAATAAGCACACCTGCTGATCAGGGCTTCTGGGAATTGACATCCAAGAACACCGGGGCACCAAGGTTGGCCACTCTGCCCTACAGTATTTCTGTGGGCTAAGCTGACAAATCGGGAAGCTTCACACTTAGAAGCAGAGTTGATTTAACCAACAAAGGAGGTGTGATTAAAGGTTTTCACATCTTTGCAAATTGCAGATTAGCTTGCTTTTGTTTGGTAGGAGATTATCAGGAAGAAACAGTAGGATATGCTTGCATGTTGATAGTGCAAGCATAGCATCTTCAAAGATTCCCTCTCTGTGGGAGGTAATTTGTAACTGCCATCTTGTTTGATTTGGTTCTTGCTAAGATCCATTACACAGCAGCCTGACCCTCATAGATATTAATGCTGAGTTCTTTATATTTCTCACACCACTGGTCCTGAAACAGTCCATTAGATATTGTCTTCAGCTACCTCTAGGGGAAAATTGATTATGTAAAGTACAGTAAAGCCTCGGTTTACGACAGCCTTCATTGTAAACAAAAAAATTGTAAATTGAAGCATGTTTTCCCATAGGAATGCATTGAAAATAAGAAATGGTCCTGTACCTCCGAAAAATAATACAAAAAATAGAAAATAATAATCAAACATCCCCCCCCCCCAAAAAAAAGCAGAAAACACAGTAAAACAGAATGGAAGAAGAAGCTAAGCTCCTTACCTTTTCCACCACTTGAGAAATCCACCGCCAGCACCACTTTCCTGGGCTCCGAGTGGGCTTTGGCTCTCTTTGGAGCTGACCCCCCACCCACCCCCACCCCCGGACATATTCATCACATTTCCATCAGCGCCATCTATTGGCCAGCCCTGGTAATTACAGAAAAATATCCAACCTACAGCTGACTCTGGCCAGGGGAAATTCTAGCACTTCCCGGTTGCGAAAAGAGCTTCTACTGGAGCCAAAAAGCAACGAATTTTTTTTTTAAAATTGAGCTTAAATGCTCCAAACACCCTCCACCGCAGTGGTAAGTTATGAATCTCAACTTCTGTCAGTGGGAGCAGGTGCCATTTTAAAATGGCACTGGTGGTCAAATTCCCAGTCGTAAGGCGAAAAATCATCGTACACACATTATTTTAAAGGAATTTGCCATCGTAAACTGCAGCAAATGTAATCTAGGGCAGTCGTAAACCGGGTTTTTACTTTACAGATCTTTATCCACAGTAATTACTTCCAAGTTAAACATTTAAAGAAAAATTCCACCAATATTTTAATATTGCTTTTTTTAATTTTTGGTGTCACTCTCTGGATTTCCCCTATTAACATATGCAAAGAAGGGGAACTGAACATCCATGGAACAGTCTTGTTCTGAAATTCTCATTACAGGAAAAGCCCTGTAATGTAAAAAAAATGCACAAAAATCTCCCTAATCTCACATACTTGAGAGAAAACCTGTGAAACCATTCTCACCTGGGGGGGAGGGGAGATGAAAATTTACATCATGAGTGCCCAAACTTTTCGGGCCACATGCCGGTCACGTGGTTGAGTGTGCTGGTCACGTGGTTTCTCCCATCTGAAAGTGGAAATAAAACGTACATGCGTGTGCACAGAACGCTGCCGTAAACAACCCGCGGCTGTCATAAATGTGATTACAATAGGCGGAGGTCATTTACTGCATTCTGCACATGTGCAGGCATGTTCTGCACATGTGCAGGCATGTTTTGCACACATGCATGCACATTTTCTGCTTTCGGGGGGCATGCGGATGGAATGGCATCATGGGCCGTAGTTTGGGCAACCCTGATTTACATAATTGACCGACAGAATTTGAGTAAATAAAATGGGAACACTGAATCTCAGACCTCTCTATTTCAGCTGGAACTGGAACAGTGCTAAATGGTGAAGGAGCAGCTTCAAGTACCCAGGATTTCCTATCAAACAAAGGTAAAAGTTAATCATGGTTGCTCTAAGGAAGAATAATAATCAGATGGTCAAAGTTTGCCCCATTTGAATAGTTCTTCCTCCTTGTACCACATGGCCAAAATAAACATTCTGTGTATTTTTGATGGGTGAATGAGCAGTAATTAATTAAATCAGTAGCTCTAGACTTGACTGATCATGTGTAACTGGTAGAAGTGTTGTTATTGCTGGCAGCTGTATCTTGCCTGCAGAGAAATATCTATAAAATGGACTAGGATTCAAGAGGCCATTGGTTCAAATCCCTCCTCAGCCATGGAAACGTACTGGGAGGTTGGAAATGGTAAAGCCACTCTTTAAATATCTCACTTACCTTGAAAGACCTCTTAGGGTCTCTGTAAGTTGGTTCTGACTAAATGGTACATTTAGCCTGCCTATAAACATATAATGCTTGTTCTGTTGTAGAGTCAGATTTGGTTTCTCTGTCCATAAATTTTGACTTTACAACAGCTCAGAGAAAAGCAGCTGGGAGGCAATTTTCATCATAAAGGAGAAATAAGTATGAAGCTGGGGTAGCCCAACTTCTATTTCTACTTAAGACAGGAAGACATCTACAGAAAATAGCCAAGTTTAAACCTAGGAACTCCTACATGCAAAGCACCACCTTTCCCAACGATCTGAGGATCTTATATAAACAGGGTTTTGTGTCAGTATAAAAGCCTTGTGTTAACAACATGTGAACGGTAACATCAGTAAATATGCTCTCGCTTCAGTCTTCAATTGTTTGATACTTTTTTTCTTGGTACACTAGACGATGAAGGACACTAGGATGTTGATGTTGATGTGATAAGCTTATTTCAAAATCCTAAACTTAGAAATGAGCATACTTTGGTCTTTGTACAGAATATGTCCTATAACCTTAAACATATTCTGACTTTAGGTCCCTATTTCAAGTCTGTAACCATGTGATAAAAATTCATTTGATTTAATTTAAGTATTTTCCTCTCTGTTGCCAGCAACCTAGCAACTGACTCAGGGGTCTTAATCTGTCTGCATTTGGATATCTGTAGTGCCACCAAATGTCACTGCATCATTATTATTTAGTGATGAGAGTTAAATTTTTAGCTGTTTCGTCCAGTTTAAGTTATTTTTAAAGACTACAATATCTTAAAATATATCACCGTCTCTCCCACAGAGCTGACCGTTGTTCAACAAAACATGTCAACTGTTCAGCATAGTTATGATGATTTGGGAGAAATGCTGAAGGAAAAAAGATCAGAACTGGAATCCATGCTTTCTAATATGCAAAATATTCATGAAGAATCAAATTCAATGATGGATTGGCTACAGAAAATGGATTCTGTGGCAGCTAAATGGGAGACAGCTCTTCTTGACACTGAGGCAGTTAAAGAACAAGTGGATCAACATAAGGTAACTCTTATTTCTATTTCTTTCAGATCAGTTAAGGGCAATTCTTCATTTCAGATCAACAGAGGGAGTATTCATAATGCATGTGCCCAAACTGCTAATACATTATCACTTTGTATTGACCCTACAAAAAGGTTAAGAAGGTGTCTCGGTAAAGCAGGCTTTCTGCCATGTTTGTTATATGCTTTTTTGAGCCTAACATGCTTATTCTTGGTCAGCTGTTTGAAACAGAATTGAAACAGAATGAAAATAAAGTGCAAGAGTTGAAGGACAGAGTCACTGAGCTGTTGGAGAAGAATCCAGATTGTCCTGAGGCACCAAAATGGAAACAGATGTTGGATAAAATAGGTATGACACAGAGAGAGCCAAGGAAGCTCACAAAAGATTTTCCTAGTTTTGTTTCATCAGAATCATCACAATGGCTTTATTTTAATATTTGAAACAATACTCTACCACACTGCAGCATTCTGTATACCATTCTTCTCTTACTTGTTGTTCTCCAAATTGCATCTGGAGGACATTATATTCAAGAAAGCTGATTTCTACATCCATAGTATTTACCCTGGTACAGTCCTGTTCCAAATGAAGCTTTTGCCTAAATTCTTATATGTACTTATATATGTGTGTGTGTTTATTTAGTAACTGCACAACCTGATTTTCTTCCATTTCCTGTCGAGTATATGATTTTGCAGCTGTATGGCTATTCTTGGCCATTCATTAAAACATACTTCTTAACGTTTGGGGGTGGGGAGCAGAAATTGAGAAAATATTTATGAGTTCAACACACCTGTACCATATAAGTGTACATATTTGAAAAGTGCCACATTGGGCCAGTTTGGGTGAGCTTTTATGCTACACCTAGGGAGCAGGATTGTTTCCGTGTATTAAGGTCACTGGGCATATATGTCTCTCTTCTTGGTGTGCTATTTGTTCAAAAGGCTAACAAGACTTGGTGTCTGTTTTGCATAAGCAGAATGTGTAAACTTTTAATCAAGGAGGAGAGCCAACTTGTATAGCCTTGGGCAAGCTGCACAATCCCAGAACACCCTAGAACAGGGTTTCTCAACCTTTGGTTTTTTGGACTTCAATTCCCAGAATCCTAAGTCAATTCCCCAAAGCACTGATCAGCCAATGTACTGGCTTTTGGGAATTGAAGGTCCCCCTATAGGGCATGTGCCGCATGTGGGAACTACTGTCCTAGAAGAAAGGACTGGCAAGCCACTTCTGAGGATACCTCAAAAACCCTTTTGTAAACATATATAAAAGCATGTCTTAACATACAATTGAAAAACTTTATTTTCCCTTTGCAATAGATTCCAAATGGAAAAAGCTCAGCCAGGTAGCAGCTGACAGACAGAAAAAACTGGAAGAATCATCAAATTACCTGTCCCAGTTCCAGACAGCTGAGGCTCAGTTAAAACAGTGGCTAATGGAAAAGGAATTAATGGCCAGTGTGCTGGGACCACTGTCAATTGATCCAAATATGCTAAACACCCAGAAACAGCAGGTTCAGGTCAGCATATTTGATTCCATTGCATTTATTTTGTAGAACTGCATTTTTATTTCTTTGGTTGAAAATATTATGAGTACAGTGGACCCTCGATTAACGACACGTTCGAATAGCATCTTTTCCGCTTAACGACGCGTCATCACTCGCCACATGACAAAAAACTCGTGCGGATTAACAACTTTTTAACGTCGTTGTGCGGATAATGAGTTTTTTGTCACTAGATGGCGCAGCTGCCATTGAAAACTGCACAACGACATTTCCCCTATAGCGACGCTACTTGGGGAACCAAGCAACGTTGTTATGTGAGGGTCTACTGTATATGTAATTTATTTTGCTTTTTAAAATAACCTAGAATCCTCATTATGGTTCAGAAAATTTCCCATAATGCAATCAGTACAAATTTGTAATGTTATTCAGAGATGAGAACTGAACCCTAGAGTTGGATACGACTGACTTTCGAGCAAGGGAACCTTTACTTTTACCTATTCTCATTAATGAGAGTTAAGCACTTGTTAGAGGTGAGAAAAGGTTTACAGGTCTACTGGACCAGAATGTTAATGAATTTTTCAATGGCTAAAATTTTGTTAAGTAATGGAGATTATATCATCATTCGTGGTAAAGTGCTACTAATTAAAGGCAAATTGCTGTTGATTAAAGATGATATAGGTGTGTGAGTCTCATCTTAACCTATAAAACCAAGGGTTAACCGTTGGAACTTGCTATAGGTTCCTAAGCCTCGCCCTAATGACCCGCACCCACCATTCGTGCACATGGCCGAACTGGGTCTGCAGGTCAACGAAGGATTGGGCAAGAGCCCCACAAACGCGAAAAAAGGGAAACAACTTCATTTCCCAAAGTTCTTTGCGCCGCGCCACAGCCAATCAGGCTGAGAGGCGCAACCACAAAGAACATTGAGAAACGCGCTGCGGCCAATCAAAATCAAGCCGCAGGGAAAAAAACGCACCACAACCACAAATCACAAACCCATAACTACAAGCCCCAGAGTCCTGTGCACCGGCACCCGAAAAATTAAAAACAACAACTCACCACCTCACAGCCACGCAAACACCAACCGTCCTTCTTTCCCTCACCAACGGCACCTGAAGGTCCCGACTGGAGTTTCCCCTTTAATATCAGTAAGTATATCACCAAATATCACGAAGCGGTTTCTTCTCTTTAAAAACGGAGGGTTTTTTTTAGGAGAGGGGGGGAATCGATCCACTCTCCCTGGCCTCCTGGGTCCAGAAGGGTTGGGGGGACATACCCCTTTTGTCCCCCCAAACCTCCCAATCCCAGGGGAGCCAGCAGAGAGGGGGGTCGCAACCCCCCACCCACTGATATTAAAGGGGAAACCCCGATCTACTTTCACGACTCCACACAATCAAAGCACCATAACACAATAAAGCCCCCCTCCCCACCACCTAGCCCACCCTTCCTAACCCCCACCAACCACGCCCCCCTCCCCACCACCTAGCCCACCCTTCCTAACCCCCACTGACCACGCCCCCCTCCCCACCACCTAGCCCACCCTTCCTAACCCCCAATGACCACGCCCCCTCCCCACCACCAAATAAATAAATAAATATTACAAAATTACTAAAAACACATTCAAAAACATCCAAAAATACACAAAAACAAACAAAAACAACACCAAAAACAATATGAAGTAAACAAAAACACAATCAAAAACAAAACAAACAGACAAAAATACAAATTCCAACCCACCCCCCCACCCCCACACAAAAGAAAGAAAACAAGCAAACTTACCAAAAGATGTCCTACCTCCACGAGGACCGGAAAAGAAATGAATAAAGAAAGAGACTACTTACCAGAAGAAGCTCCACCCAGAGGCCAGGAGAGAAAAAACAGTCAAAATACAATAACCCCTACCAGCACCACCTGCTGGCCACAATAGTAAAAGCAATTCAAAAACACACAACAGCCCCAAACAAAAGGCCACAAGAGTAAAAACAAATCAAAAACATAACACAAATTCACAATTTTACACAAAAGGTCACACCAATAAAAACAAGTCAAAAAAATTACACTAAAACACACTTTAACACAAATCACAAACATATGTCAATAAAATATAATAGAAACTTTTAAAAATCCTGTGCTGAGTTTTAACTCAAATTAAAACCCAAAACATCTAAACACATTTTAAAAACATTGAATGTAAAAAACATTTACTTTTACATTATTAAAATTATTACCTATGGTACAACTATTTTAAAAAATTCCCAAAACTAAAACATTATTCGCTTACATAAAACAATTTGAAAAAATTATATCATACTTTGTTCTTTTATTAATCCTAAAAAAAAACAAAAAAAGCAGATCACAGTTAATAACAGCCAAGCCAATTTTTTTACATAAATAAACATTTTAAAAATTAAAATTACAGACTAAGCAATTTTTTAAAAAAACATTAACACAATTTAACCATCCAACACAATTTAAAACAGCCCGGCCACGCCGGGCAACCTCTGCTAGTATACAATATGATGACATTGTGTACACCTTAAAATTGACAGAGCGAGCCTTTAACTAGTTGCAATTTGCCATCCTAGATGACACAATCACTGTCCATACCAAGATTTCAGCCAGTATTACATTACACATAGTAATGTCCATCACAAGTAATGTTAGTCATAAATAAACCCATTCCAATATGGGACTTCAGTTATTAGCAGTTATTTTGTTTCACTTATTTCCTTCAAATTTAAGCATAATTAGATTTATGTAGACCTGTGTCAAAGTTAATACTCTGTTAATGATACTTTATAATTAGTTATGTTGTTGTTCAGTCGCACAGTCGACTCCGACCCTTTGCGACCCCATGGACCATTTTCCTCCAGGCGCCTCTGTCCTCTACCATCCCCCTCAGCCCTCCCAGCTCTGTGCCCATTGTGTCTACAATACCATCTAGCCATCTCATCCTTGGCCTCCCCCTTCTTCTTTTGCCCTCCACCTTTCCCAACATCAATGCCTTCTCAAGTGAATCCTCCCTTCTCATTTGATGTCCAAAGTATTTCAGCTTCATCTTTACTATTTGACCTTCCAGTGAGCATTCAGGGTTAATTTCTTCTAAGATTGACCTATTTGTTCTCCTCGCTGTCCAGGGGACTCTCAAAACCCTCCTCCAACACCACATTTCAAAGGCATCTATTCTTCTGCGTTCAGCCTTCCTAATTGTCCAGCTCTCACATCCGTACATTACTACTGGGAAAACCATTGCTTTGACTATTCTAATTTTTGTTTTCAATGTGATGTCTCTGCTTTTCACTATGTTCCCCAGGTTTCTCATTGCTTGTCTCCCAAGAATCAGTCGCCTTTTTATTTCATGGCTACAATCCCCATCTGCAGTGATCTTTGATCCTAAGAAAGTAAAATCTGTTACTGCTTCTACTTCTTCCCCGTCTATTTTCCAGGAACTGATGGGGCCTGTTGCCATTATCTTGGTTTTCTTGATATTGAGTCTCAAGCCAGCTTTTGCACTCTCCTCCTTCAGCCCAATCAAGAGATTCTTTAGGTCTTCCTCACTTTCTGCCATTAGGGTGGTATCGTCTGCATATCTCAGATTGTTGATGTTTCTCCCAGCAATTTTGATCCCATATTGTGATTCCTCCATCCCTGCACTGCGCATGATGTGCTCTGTGTATAGGTTGAATAAGCATGGTGACAAAATGCAGCCTTGTCTTACTCCTTTTCCTATTCCAAACCACTCTGTCATTCCGTGTTCTGTCCTAACTGTTGCTTCTTGGTTCATGTACAGATTTCTCAGGAGGCATATGAGGTGCTCTGGAATTCCCATCTCTTTAATTACTTGCCACATCTTGTTGTGGTCCACACAGTCAAATGCCTTAGTGTAATCAATAAAACAAAAGTAAACTTGTTTCTGATATTCCTTTGTTTTCTCCATGATCCAGCGTATGTTGGCAATGTGGTCTCTAGTCCCCCTGCCTCTTCTGAAACCAGCCTGCACCTCTGGTAATTCTCTCTCCACATGTTGCTGTAGTCTATCCTGTATTATCTTGAGCATCACCTTGCTGGCATGTGGGATGAGCGCGATTGTTCGATAATTTGAGCATTCTTTGGCATTGCCCTTTTTTGGGATTGGGACGTATACTGATCTTTTCCAATCCTGTGGCCACTGTTTTGTTTTCCAAATCTGCTGGCATATTGAATGCAGTAATTTGACGCCGTCATCTTTTAGCGCTTTGAAGAATTCAACTGGGATACCATCATCTCCACTAGCTTTGTTGTTTGCAGTGCTCTTTAGGGCCTTTATGACTTCGCTCTCCAGGATGTCTGGCTCAAGTTCAATTTCTTCATCATTGTGATTATCAGGAGTGTTGATGTCCTTTTTGTAAAGTTCCTCTGTGTACTCTTTCCATCTTTTCTTAATCTCTTCTGCATCAGCTAGCTCCTTTCCGTTTTTGTCCCTTATCATGGTCATTTTTGCTTTAAATGTTCCCTTGATTTCGCCGATTTTTTTGAAAAGATCTCTGGTTCTGCCTCTTTTGTTATTTTCCTCCATTTCTCTGCACTGTTCTTTTAGGTAGTTTTCCTTATCTCTCCTTGCTTTTCTTTGAAATTCTGTGTTCAACTGATTGTAGTTTTTCCTTTCTCCTTTGGCTTTTGCGTTCCTTCTTTCCTCTGCTATTTTAAGAGCCTCATCAGACAACCACTTTGCTTTCTTACTCTTCTTTTCTTTTGGTATGGTTTTCTTTGCGGCTTCCTGCATGATGTCCCTCATCTCCATCCATAATTCTTCTGGTACTCTGTCTACTGAGTCTAAGCCATTAAATCTGTTCAGCACCTCCACCGCGTATTCTTTAGGGATGCTGTCTAGGTGATATCTTTCTGGTCTCCGTGTTTTCCCTATTTTCTTTAGTCTAAGCCTGAATTTTGCGATCAATAGGTTGTGATCTGAGCCACAGTCTGCTCCAGGTCTTGTTTTTGCTGACTGTATGGAGGTTCTCCATCTTTGGCTGCAGAGTATGTAGTCAATCTGGTTTCGGTGTTGGCCATCTGGTGATGTCCATGTGTAAAGTCGCCTCTTGTGTTGCTGGAAGAGAGTGTTTGCTATGACCAGTGCGTTCTCTTGGCAGAACTCTATCAATCTTTGCCCTGCTTCATTCTGTGTTCCAAGACCAAATTTGCCTGTTATTCCCTCCACTTTTTGATTTCCTACTTTGGCATTCCAGTCTCCTAAAATAATTTGGACATCATTTCTTGGTGTCTGTTCTATGAGGTGTTGTACGTCCTCATAGAACTGGTCCACTGTGGCTTCATCTGCACCAGTGGTTGGTGCGTATATTTGGATCACAGTGACATTGAAAGGTTTGCCTTGAAATCTGACTGACATCATTCTGTCATTTTTAAGGTTGTATCCCATTACTGCTTTTCTCACTCTTTTATTGACAATTATGGCTACTCCATTTCTTCTAAGGTTTTCTTGTCCACAGTAGTAGATATGATGGTTTCCCGAGCTGAATTCACCCATCCCTGTCCATTTGAGCTCACTGATGCCCAAGATGTCAATGCTTATTCTTTCCATCTCACTTTTTACCACTTCCAGTTTTCCTTGGTTCATTGATCTCACATTCCATGTCCCTATGCAGTATTGCTCCTTACAACATTGCATTCCTCCTCCCCCCTTC
Source organism: Bradypodion pumilum (assembly GCA_035047305.1). Taxonomy (NCBI): domain Eukaryota; kingdom Metazoa; phylum Chordata; class Lepidosauria; order Squamata; family Chamaeleonidae; genus Bradypodion; species Bradypodion pumilum. The sequence goes on along the minus strand of JAWDJD010000001.1, from coordinate 170,528,043 downwards.
CTGTCCCTCCCCTTTCTCCCCTCTGAGGTGTTAAGCATCCTGTATCACCTAGCCTGCCCTTTTGTTTTGCCTTTTGTTTTGGTCCATAGGGTTCTCTTGGCAAGATTTATGGCGTGGTTGCCGGTGTCTGCGCCATTTTTCTCTCATACATTTTATCACAGTTTTTAAAAGTTTAAAACATTTTAGACAACATATTGTCATGCATATTATCACACTTTATACACTTTATACACAGTCTCTATGTCAATTTCTGTATTTAGATAGTGTAAAGTCTCTATGTCAGTTTCTATATTAAGTCTTCTACATCTGCATATCAGGTACTTATCCTTTGCCAGGGACTCTGAGTCTCGCCCCCTGCTTTTCCTCCTCTGCCCTCTTCCCGTCTTTCAGTTGGTCTTCTCTTGGCTTTCCGCTGCTCAACCGGTCCTCCTCCTCCTCCTCTTCCTCACCCCCCCCCGCTTGGGGTGGTTGCCCGGCGGCCTCGCGGCTGGCCCTTCCGCCGCTCGCTCACCCTGCTGGCTGGCTGGCTCTCCTCCCCACCCCCCGGCTGGGGGTGGTTGCCCGGCGGTCGCGCGGCTGGCCCTTCCGCCGCTCGCTCACCCTGCTGGCTGGCTGGCTCTCCTCCCCACCCCCCGGCTGGGGGTGGTTGCCCGGCGGTCGCGCGGCTGGCCCTTCCGCCGCTCGCTCACCCTGCTGGCTGGCTGGCTCTCCTCCCCACCCCCCAGCTGGGGGTGGTTGCCCGGCGGCCTCGCGGCTGGCCCTTCCGCCGCTCGCTCACCCTGCTGGCTGGCTGGCTCTCCTCCCCACCCCCCGGCTGGGGGTGGTTGCCCGGCGGCCTCGCGGCTGGCCCTTCCGCTGCTCGCTCACCCTGCTGGCTGGCAAAGGTCAAAATCCTGTTGCATAGATAGCTGTGGCTATGTTATGCTATTGACATAATTTTTCTAAACACATTAGTTCAAGTTAAGAAATCACTATAATAAGCATTATTTTATTATTATTATTATTATTAAGTTTATTTCTATACCGCTTTTCTTACCCGGCAGGCAACTCAAGGCGGTACACATCATGAAACAAAACATGAAACAGAAAACAAGATCTAAGCAAACAACAGCAGCAATAACAATACAATGGTTACCAGATAAATAAATACATAACTATACATCATAATTTATACAATCAATCTGACAATTGTAATATCAAAAGGTCCCAAAAATACAATATTCATCCCCCACATAATACAATACAATAGGAGAGACACATTAAACACGGCAGAGGACAGTGGTCTCGAAAGGTTCTTTTGAGCCCCGCAGGGGCGGGCGGAGCAGGTGTTGCCCATTCTTCCCCAGTTTGCCAGACCGGGCGTGGGCTCCAAGCCCCTGCATTGGAGGCAAAGGCAGCGGCCGCGAAAGGTCCTTTTTGAGCCCCCACAGGGGCGGAGCAGGTGTTGTCCATTCCTCCCCAGTTTGCCAGACCGGGCGGGGGCTCCAAGTATGGTACAAGTATGTAAGAATATTTTGACCAAAGGATTAATGTGACTTTTACTGTTTCTTGGTAGGATGGCAGTGCGAAGGGGATAAACTAATTTATTCTGGGAGGTGGGGTGGGGGGAATTGTTTGAGAAACATAATTACAGCAAAGATTAAAAAGTAGCCACTCTTAGTCTAGTTTCAGAAATGAATGGGATTTAAGGCAATCAGGATTTCAGTAGGTTTTTTGCTAGGAGTAAATGTACTATGGCTTAAAAAATAAAATTAAATATAAAGGTTAGCACCTTTTTTTATGATGTAGCACATATTTAACGGGTAATAATCGTACATGAATTGTTCAGTTTTCCAGATTTCATTGTTAAGGACAAACTAAATACAGTATTACATGGCACACACAATGGCCCATTGCTGTTTCTCCCTTGTAATGATGTTGTAGAATGTGTGGGGACACTTGAAGAGAGAAATGTAGTAGGTGCCTTTTAGGTAGGGATGCTTTCCCCACTAATTCTTCTTCTGAACAACCCCCACTTAAAGCTGTTTCCTTGAGTTGGTTTCCAAAACCACAAGTTAGCTATGTCAAGAAGAAAATCTATTGGGGGACATTTCCAGGAGTGAATCAGTACCTTTTGGAAGGCTTTCAGCTTATTATTATTATTATTATTATTATTATTATTATTATTATTATTATTATTATTATTATTATTATTATTATTATTATTATTATTATTATTATTATTATTATTATTATTATTATTATTATTATTATTATTATTTGCATACTTACTGGTATTTCTTTCTGAATCATGTTGACAAACAAGGGCCTGGGAGCAGATATTTGCTGAAATAAGATCTGCTGGCATAAGTCAAACAGCAAACACGTGCCTAGTTTACGATGTATTTCAGTCTTCTGTGACTTACTTCACTCCGATGGATTAACAACATAAACTGTGTAATGTTTAAAGTGAAGGGGAAAAAATGAGAGCAGAAAACCAGACATTGTGTGGTGCCATCTCAATGGAATTATTTTGATATCCATAGTGGAGCTGAAAAGAATGCATCCTTCAACATAAATTGTAGCATTGGGTGAGCAGATATCTGGATCAGACCTATGGGATTTATGAATATACTCTACTTGACACTGACAGAACACCTTTTCAGTGTTTATATCCAAGAGCTAGTTCATTGACTCCACAGGTTAGGATGCAAATACCTGCTACCAATTTTTGGGATAGGTGTTTTCATTTCCTTTTCTGAAACTTTCATATCTTTTCTCTTATCAGATTTTACTCAAAGAGTTTGATACTCGAAAGCCTCAATATGAACAGTTGAGTACCGCAGGACTAGGAATACTAGAAAGACCAGGAGAACACCCACCGTCTCATGAAACAGTGAAGCAACAGCTAGCTGCTGTGACACAGAAATGGGGTGACTTAACTGGACAATTGAGTGACCGGCATAACCGAATTGATGAGGCCATTGTCAAAAGCACAGAATACCACAACTGTTTGAGAAGCCTGTCTGAAAAATTTAGTGCCTTGGATAATAAACTCAGCCAGAGTCTGGCTGTAAGTACGGACCCTGATGCTGTGAAGCGGCAACTTGAACTTGCCCGAGAAGTGAAAGAAGAAATAGAGAAGGAAATGCCGACCATTAATGCTGCTCAGGTTTTATGCAAGGAATTGTCAGCACTGGTAGCTGAAGATTACTTGAAAGCAGAACTTTCTAGGCAATTGGACAGTGTCTTAAAACACTTCAAGGATATGGAACAAAAAGCAGGTTAGTCGGGAAACAAATTTCTTTGTCTATAATTTCTTTTTCTTTTCTTTTTTTACAAAAAAGTATACTTTTTTGCAAAAATCAAAGTATATTTATCTCAGAAACAGCTTAAAAATGTCTAAAAAACATGTGAGATGACATCTAAGGGCTAGTGTTTATAGGTGCATGGTAATGATAATGGTTGGGAATGGTTGCATTTTTCTAGCTGTACTAAAAACAAAGATCTATTTCATTGACAGTAACTGTACACATATCCATCAGGGACTGATTCTCATATCTTAAGTTCAGGGGTTCTCAACCTACGGCCCGCGACACCATTTCATGTGCCCCCTGCCTCTGCCACACCTGGAAGTGTCACATGTGGCAGGCAGTGCAAAATGGCTTTCCGGCCCCCGAAGCGTCTCAGGGAGCGTGGCTGAGGCCTCAGCTTGAAAAGGTTGAGAAAACCCTGCTTATGTTACTCATTAAGAATAGTGACATATGTATTTTAGTAGCCTAGGTATACATACCTGTCAACCTTCCCGGATTGGCCGGGACTTCCCATTTTTCGGTGCTGATTTTCGCCATTTCCCGGCCGGAGCTGCCAAAACCCTGGAATTTGGCAGCGGGGGGGGAGGCGTTACCGCACATCCCTTCTCCGCAGCTCGCTTCTACGCATGCATAGAAGGCTTTTACGCATGCGTAGAACACTTCTACGCATGTGTAGGAGGCTTCTGTGCAGAAGGGGATCATAGAAGCCTTCTATGCATGCGCAAAAGCCTTCTACGCATGCATAGAAGCGAGCTGCGCAGAATGGTTCTGCGCAAGTTGGTTTTACGCATGCGTAGAAGGCTTTTACGCATGTGTAAAAAGCAACCTGCGCAGAACCATTCTGCGCAGGTCCCGGATTGTCCGGAGCCACGGTTAACAGGTATGTAGGTATATATGTACAGTATTCAGTTTCCTTCAATTCCGACAGTACTCTTAAGGAGCGACTTCACTAGCCTAGGAATATAACTGGCTGGATAGCTCAGTGGGAGTTCAATTCCTTTGAACTCTTTGCCTCCTGCAAGAAGAGCCAACCTGTATAACCAAGGACAAGCTCCACAGACTCAGGGTACTCTCAGAAGAAGAGAATGATAAACCACTTCTGTGTATTCTTTACCTAGAAAGGGTCACCATAAGTCATAACTGACTTGACAACATGCATACACTTGGCTTTGGTATTTTATCTTAATACATACAGTATTACAATTTCAGGTAAACTTTATTTGAGAGCTCTAGTATTAAAGGTAAAGGTCGCCCTTCCTCAAAAGCCAGTTTTATCTGACTCTAGGGTTAGGTGCTCATATCCGTTTATAGCCAAAAAGCCAGTGCTATCTGTGTCTGCAGACATTTCCAAGGACATGTGGCAAGCATGACTAGACACGGGAGTATAGAATGCTGTTTACTTTCCCACCAAAATGGTACCTATTTATCTACTTGCAATATCTTGCTTTCGAACTGCTAGATTGGCAGGAGTTGAGACAGACGATGCGAGTTCACTCCATCGTGCAGCACTCAGTTCTCAAACTGCTGACCTTCCAGTCGTCAAGTTCAGCATCTTAACCACTAAGTCATCACAACACTGGGGTAGAAAGTTATGCCATGGGAAGAAGTCTTAAGGTTCAGTCTCTGTAAGGACCTTGTCTGATGATACATGATATTATAATGGGACTTGAAATGATCTTTACTTTCTGTCATTTGTTTTGAAGTCTGATTCAGGATTGACATTTTGTGGTAAACTCAAATCTGTATTGTATTTACAAAGGTAGTTAGGAGATGCTTCCTGAGATTAGTGATTTTACCATGCTGGGCACATGACTAGCTCTTGCCTGTGAGGGATGTTCGTGTTGTGAAGTGTTTTGTTTTTCCAGACATACTGTACTTTACTGCAAAATTACTTACTGGACCAGTGTTCTCGAAATGTAACAATATATTATTGAACTAACAAGATCCAGTAATGAAAATTGTTGCATAAAATTGTCCAGGTTGAAATAGGAAATGTTGTCTTAGAATATATAGCATTTCCCTTTGACTGAAATAAAACCCACAACAATCTTCATAGGAAGCACCTTACAGAAATGGATTTTTAAAATATTTTGATTTGCTTTGCTTTTCTGCAGGAAATCACATTGAACAACTTCAGTCAACTTATGTTAGTTCTCATCAGTTCCAGCAAATGTCTAAGGAATTTCAGGCCTGGCTGGTCAAAAAGAAAGAAGATCAGAGTAATTCCCGTCCCATCTCCACCAGGCTAGAGACTTTGTGGTCATTAATTGATGATCAGAAAGAGTTCAAGATGTTGATGTCTGATAAAATTGGTTCTTATGAAAAAATTATAGCTGAAGGTGAAAGTTTGCTTCAGAAGACTCAAGGAGCAGAGAAGGCAGAGTTGCAGTCACAGTTGAACTTACTCAAAGGTAACTGGGAAGAAATGAATAGAGAAGTTAAAGAAAGGCAAGATAAATTAAATGATTGTTTGGAAAAAGCCCTCAGGTACAAGGAACATGTAGAGAATCTGCAACCTTGGATAGCAAAGTGTGAAAACAACTTATCTGAAATCAAGATGGAGATCAATTCTGTGGTGCTAGAGCAATCCATCACTCAGATAAAAACCTGGCAGAAAGACTTAGACAAACATCAAGGAATAATGGAGCTATTAGATAATGCAGCTGAGACTTTCCTCAGTGCCTGTGAGACAGATAAAGATGTTGTTGAAGAGGAGAAGACTCAGCTGATCAAAAGAATGGATACAGTCACAGAACAATTGCAAACAACGCGAGATGTACTGGAAAAGATGTTACAGCAACTGAAAGAGTTTCAAGAATTGTCTAAGGAAGTTCAAGAGCAGTTGAAGAACGCCAGGGAGCACCTGGAAGTGCATGATTCCCTCAGACCCCAGACTTACAGCAACACACATTTGACAATTATGCAGACTCAGCAGAAAGTACTACAGGGCTTAAAAACTCAAGTGGACCTGGCAACAAAGCTTGCCCAAGAACTAGTGGCCGAAGCTTCGGACGCATCAGGTGTCTGTGACCTCTTGTTGCAAGCAGAAGCACTAGAAGAAGAATACAACACAGTGAGTCAGGAGACTGAAGATAAATGTTCCTTCCTGGAGACTAAGCTCCAGGGAATTGGTCATTTCCAAAACACCATCCGGGAGATGTTTTCTCAATTTGCAGAGTTTGATGATGAGTTGGATAGTATGGCTTCGGTGAGCAGGGATCTTGCCACATTGCAGTCACAGCGGGAGGATATAAGAACTTTCCTGAAAAAATTAGAGGAACTCATAACCAGTAATGAAAGCGCAAATAAAATGTGTAAAGCCATGTTAGCAAGCGAAGCTGGAGCTTCTCCTGATCTAATGGGGATAAAAAGGGACTTAGAGGCTTTAAATAAGCAATGCAACAAGTTACTTGACAGAGCGAGAGCCAGAGAAGAACAAATTGAGGGGACTATTAACCGTATGGAGGAATTCTACAGTAAACTAAAAGGGTTTTCCAGACTTTTGGTGGAAGCTGAAGAAGATGAAGATTCCCAAGGTCCTGTTGGAATGGAAACAGAGACTATTAATCAACAACTGAATGTGTTTAAGGTAAGAATGATTTTTTATTAATTGCAATTCAAAGTTTAAAATCATCTATTACAAATTAATGTCTGAGTTAATAAAATCAAAATTAACTGTAACTTCGTGATTATTGTGAAATTAAAATCTTCAAAATTTTGATCCAAAAGGGAAAGCAATTTTACTCTATGTGCTTGTCGTCATTGAGTATGCCTTGTCCAACTGACTGTTTAAGAATTTCATTCAAGTTATTTTTAATGACCCCAATAGAGGGAGCTTTTTGTCTGTTGTGCGCCAAGTTCTAACGTTCAGTCATCCCTATGGTTTTTCAGCCTAAGGTCTAAAACTTAGCTAAATAAGTAAGATGCCTTATTAACAAATCAAAATATTCTTGCTGAACTGTAAAGAATAAATACAGTAAATAAAAAGGTCAAGAAATAGCTTTATCTTAAAACATTTAGTTACGCTGTAAAGATCTAGTTGTCAGTTACATGAGGAAGTCATATTCCATGCTCTTCTGGTCCTTGGGAGTTACTATAGTTTGAAGGTTGTTGCCCTTTACAGTATATCAAGTGTTTTGGATTCCATGACATGTAGCAATTGGGAAACGGAGAGTTATCTTCTATTTGGAGGAAGTAGTTCTGAAAACATGGCATAGGCCTAATCTTTATGTTGATCCTGTGGCTGTGGAGAGATTCAACTCCCTGCTTCTTTAACGTGCTGCTTCTTTCTTATACTGTACCATAATTGCTAATTATGACGACTTGACGACCATTCGGAGGCTACAGCTGGTCCAGAATGCGGCAGCCAGGGTGGTGATGGGGTGTGGGCGTTATGCCCGTGCTTTGCCACTGCTCTGGGAGCTGCACTGGTTGCCAGTTTGTCTCCGGGTGCAATTCAAGGTGCTGGTTTTGACCTTTAAAGCCCTATATGGTAGTGGGCCGGGTTACCTAAGAGACCACATCGCCCTGAGGACGTCTGTCCGTCCAACCAGAGCAGACCGGAGGGGCTCTCTAATTGTGCCATCAGCCAGAGGGGCTCGCCTCTCTGGCACAAGGAGGAGAGCCTTCTCCGTGTCTGCACCGGCCCTCTGGAACCTCCTGCCAACAGAATTACGTCTTCGGACGGAATTGCTGCCTTTCAGAAGGGATCTTAAAACCTGGCTGGCGGGTCAAGTGTGGAGTGCAGGTGGAAGGGTAACCTCCATTGGGTGGTTGGTGTAGAAGAACTCTTCCCCATGGTGCCTTTGGATCCTGCACCCCTTGTTTTTAGGGGGTGGGTAGTTTTAACTGTTTTTAACATGTGTTTTTTAATTTTTATTGTGAACCGCCCTGAGTTGGCTTTGGCCGAGTGAGCGGTATATAAATGTGACAATTAAATTAAAATTAAATTAAATTAATGTGGGCCACAAAACAGCAAAGCACAAATGCACTATGTCATTATTCCATCCAAACATCCAGAAGGCCTGTAGGCTATGGAGTTATTATCACTGAGGAATAGGAATGTGAGTCCTTACTTGTCACCAGGGCTGCTATTAGAAATTTCTGGGCCCCATATCATATCTGTCAAGCCGCGGTTTTCAAAATCTGGGAGCCAGGCACGCATGCGCAGTAAGTTTCCAGGCACCAGGCAGGAAAGGTGTTACTGTGCATGCGTGGCCGTCAGAGGCAGCGGTGCACATACGCAGTAACCTCTGTGCACATGCGCAGTAACTCCTTTGGCCAGGAAAGGGGTTACTGCACATGCACAGTAACCCAGTAACCCCTGTGCACATGCACAGTAACCCTTTTCCTGGCCGGTCAAATTACGGGATGGCCACGGGAAGGAGCGTGACGGAGTGGTGAAATACGGGATTTCCTGGCCAATCCGGGATACTTGACAGGTATGTCCCATACTGAGCAATCCTATCCCCACCCCCCACCCCCAGACACACACACACATACTTTTGTCACAGTTATGGCCGGCGGCGGCAGGGCCCCTGTCAGCTCCAGGCCCTATACGGCAGTACTGGTAGTACTGCTCTGCTTGTCACATCACCACAGGCAAAAATGACGAATTGCATTGTTTTATTTCTTGTCCAGTGAGAGGATGCTATCAACTATATTATGAATGTATGGCAATTATATAACTTGTGCAAATTATGCTGAACTGCAGTGGGTTCTGCTTTGCTTAATGAACTTTTAAAAGGCTGGAGAATCCACTGAGCTGCCTTCTTTACTAAAAGTTTTGCTAGTCTTGTGCTTGTTTATTTCTGCACGCAGTTTACTTCAAGGGACAAGACACTGGCATTTCATAGACTGCTGTATAAAAAAATTGTATAAATTTCAAAAACCTTGAGGAAGGGAAGTACTCCTTGCCTTGCTGTTGTGTTGGAAGTAAGGAATCTTGGTTTGAAAAAATCTCATTGTTTAGGTGTCTTGTCCTGAAAAGACAGTTTAAATCAGTAATTATGGGGAATTGGGGAAATATTCTTCACATTCTTAGTTAGAGCTGCAATACAAACATTACTCCAGAGGTTGGGATTCTTTAAAAATCATTACATTTTCAATGCTGCTTTTTGTTGAATTGAATTGCCTTTTTCAGGAGACTCAATGCTGTTTTCTCATCTGATTGGTAGATGATAGGATGGAGTTTGGGAATAAGCAGTCGCAAAACATTCCCTCCTCCATATTCTGCAAAATGCAATCACTATTTTTTCTCTGAGACAAAGCATAATTATCACAGTCTCATGCCTCAAGAATAGTGCTATGCAAGAATAAATAGTTCCTACCCGGAAGAGCATCTTAATATCAAACAACTCCAAATAAATACAAAGGGGAGAAGAGCTAGAAAATCTGCAGTACAAGTATTCTCTCTGGCCTTTGGCGTGTCTACATGTATCTGCAGTAGATATTTATTTCATTTTTTGACCATGTGTTGTGAAATATTCATTCTTCCCATGAAGAGTGAAGGTGAGGTCAAGCAAAAGCCCCTGAGTAAAAAGCCAAGAGGGCTGAAATAAGCATTTGCTCCTGGAAATTGTCCAGGAGTCACAGCCTGGGATAATGCCCAGGGGATTAGGTACACGGGAGGATCTAACCAAGCAAGTTCCCTAGATCAGCAAAAGTAGAAGTCAGTAAGCCAGGGTAAATCGAAAGAGCATGGAGCTGAGGTGAGGGAAAGGCAATGGGCTAGTGGCTGTGAAGTTGTTCTGGTGAAGCACAGTTCTGGTTTCTGTCTTGTAACCCAGGCTCCTGTCCAAGAAAGGTCTCTGCCAGAATTTATTTTATTCCCTGGTAATTCTAAAGTTCTCCAGTGTCTGAAGGTAAAACAAATTATTCAGCAATTGAATCCGGGGCCTAAACTTACATTTTATAATGGCTTGCGAGGGAAAAAAGAAATATCCTAGCACAGTGGTGGTGAACCTATGGCACGCATGCCAGAGGGGGCACTCGGAGCCCTCTCTGTGAGCACGTGTGCCGTCGCCCCAGCACAGAGTTCATTCTTCCCAGTAGCCCAATGGGAGCACTTCCTCCCTACCCCAGCACAGAGTTCATCCCACCGCTCTGTTTGGGCACTCGGTCTCTAAAATGTTTGCCATCACTGTCCAAGCACAATCCTCCAGGATAAAATGTTGCCTTAGGCTCTTCAGTACTGCTTGCTCCTCTTACCTGTGGTCATTCCCTTTTAATGGACATCTAGACTAGACCAGTATAATTCTTATTATGGCATAATACAGGGTAAATTCATGACCTCCAGGGTCCTGCTGCCACTGATGCCACCACATCTTTGCCTAGAGGTCAGCAAGCTGCACATGTGAATCAAATATTATTTTACCTGCATTAGTGACATGCTTCTTTCCGAGCTCTATTCAGGATGTTGATACTCAACTTCAAATGGCTACATAAGAACATAAGAACATAGGAACAGCCTTGCTGGAACAGGCCACAGGAGCCCATCCATTCCAGCATTCTGTCTCACACAGTGGCTCACCATTTCCTTCAGGGTATTATTCCCACACAGATGCCTTCACCTGCTTAGGATTCCCTGGAAATGGCATTGAGAGATATCCTGCCTATTTATCCAACCCGGAGGTTGTCCTTAAGTATCCATAATTATAGCCATTGATACCCTTGTCCTCCATGAACTTGTCTAATCCTTTCTTAAAGCTGTCAAGACTGACAGCTGTCACCACTTCTTCTGGCAGGGAGTTCCATAGACCAGGGATCCTCTGGGTGAAAAAGTACTTTCTCTTATTTGTTTGAGAACTAGTACCCAAAAGTTTCATGGAGTGCCCCCTAGTTCTAGTGTTGTGCGATAGGGAAAATAGTTTTTCCTTATCTACTTTGTCCACACCGTGCATGATTTTATAAACTTCAATCAGGTCACCTCTTAGACAGCTTAAGTGATTGCCTTCTTCCATATGCTTAGCTTTGGAGATCCCAGTCTCTATCACAGGCCTTATTAAATGTCTTTCCTGGACAGATATGCTGGTGCTTAAGCAAGGAGGATATTTTGAACAATGGTATGAATACTTAGTAATGCCCTCTCTTAGAATCCTTGTCTGGTCCCATCACGGTGTGCATTTCCCCAACTCTTCTTTATAATATGGTGCTCAGAGGAAGCTTTTAGGGGAGACTGAAGGCTGTTGGGAGTCGTTCTGCTACTGCAACCACCGTGATTCACTGTTTTATTGTACAAGTTGCATTATTTGCTATGGTTGCTTCTATATTGGACTTTGCATTGGCAAAAAAATAAAGAAAATAACTTTTCAGAATAAACACAAGTAACCTTACTTAATCAAGCTTGATATGGTTGCCTTTGATTCTTTACTGATGCCTGCAGCGATTTATTTCGTGTCATTATCAGTGCAGAGACCCTCATGGGAAGAGATGAGAGGTTGTCAGCCGTGATTAATCATGAAGGATGATGCTTCCATCTTCTTTCTCCATCTCCTAAAATGGATTTTTCTTATGGTGTGCAGGGATATTCTAGTATGCTGCAAGAATAGCCCACTTACTTTGGAAAACTAAATCACCATATTTAACCGCACCCACCTTTCAAATTCTCATTCTCTCTCCCATTATATAGGCAACATAATCAGTTGCAAGATAAAGGTGCACTGAGATACATGCTGTTGCAACCCAATCTACAGCTGATACGTATAAAAGAATCCTCACAAAGCTTGATGTTTCCCTGCAGGCATGAGGGTCCTATTCCTAAATCACAACTGAATGGGTAAAGCAGCGGGGGAAGCTAGGGAGGATTAACACCTGTGTTAACTAAAACCTGCAGTGGAAATACAACTGCTCTCTGTTTTCTCAGTGCATGGAGAAAAGACATCCCTCTTTAAAGTGCAGAATAAAGCGTGCAGACAAGTTTTTAGCATTCCAGGAATCAAAGCTTTGAGAAATACTTAACTAATGGATTGGTTTCACAGTATTAGGGGAAGGGGGGGGGTCTGCCTGTACAGGTGAAACTTGGAAAATTAGAAATAAGAGAAGAAAAGGATGCAGAATTGTCTGGTGCAAAGATAAAGCCAAAAATAATATATAAATATAAATAGGCACAGGCAATAAAGTGTTAACAATTTAGGAATATGAATAGAATAGGGACCAAAAGAATTAAAATAGAGGAAAAATAAGAGAAGGAGACGGGGAATAGTGAAAGAAGGAATTTAGAATAGAAGGGATAGGCTCTCCCTCCTCCCCATTCCCTAAATAGGAGCGGCCAGGCAATAATTAACCTGGGGGGGGGGGATGAGATTTTTGTGTGTTGCGTGTTGGTGGGTGGAGGGTTATATTTTACATGTTGCATGTTATATGTTATGAATTTTTTTAAAAAAAAGAAACTCGGAAAATTAGAATGTCGTGCAACTATATACATAGTTAGTTAGTTAGTTAGTTAGTTAGTTAGTTAGTTAGTTAGTTAGTTAGTTAGTTAGTTAGTTACATTTCTATACCACCCACTCAGCCAAAGCCGACTCCGGGCGGTTCACAACAGTGGGTAAAAACAGATAAAAACAAATAAAACAGATAAAAACCAGCAATAAGAACCCACCCCTAAAAAGAGAGGGGTGCAGGAACCGAAGAAACTGTGGGGCAGGCATCTTCCCCTATATTAACCTAGACTACATGCAAAGCGAGATATGTCATACCTTAATTCGTTATAATTGTGATGATCATGGCGTATAGTGTACATGAGATTATGTGATGATTATGGGGTAGATGAGATTGGGGAGGTTGGGGTTTTCATAAGGTGTAAGCCATAAGCATCAATATTATAACAAAGTAAGGCTTGAACTATCTCGCTTTGCATGTATGAGTCTATCTCATAAATTTGTTTCACCTTTTAAGTTGCATTACTGAACTGAATGAACATTTGCATGATATTCTAATTTTCTGAGTTTCACCTGTATATATTTGAGTATGTAACTATGTTGAGTAATTTGATTTAATAAAATATAAATTAAAATGGTCAGCATACTTTTTACTGAGGCTTCCTTTCTGTCTCTGCATCTTTGTGAAGGATATATTCAGCTACCGCAGCAATGTATTTTGGCAGCAGTTAGACACACACACACACACACACACACACACACACACACACACACACACACACACAGAGAGAGAGAGAGAGAGAGACTCATAAACCTCTGTTCTTGGACTGTAGAGATTAGCCTAGTTCCTTGTCGGTAACATCTGACTCAGGTTATGTGAGGCCAACTTGACTGGTTTAAAAATACACTTTTCACGATCCTTTCCAATGACCTCTCCAAGTCTAAAGACCTTGACACAGGCACCACCTATTGGAGAGGGAATGCAAAATAGGCGCTTGTTATTGTTTTCTTTTCTTAATTGTGTCTAGTTAAAATGCATTTCAGACTCTTTCTCTATTACATATGCCTTTCAAGATTATGATCTTGGGTTATTTGAAACAGTATAATGCAGATCCAAGAGTAATAGTTTCGCTACAAGTACTTGGCCAGTCTCAAGTTCCTCAGAGGAAATGTGACTAGTAGTCTTTGTATTTTAAAATACAGTGGTACCTCGCTTAAAGCACATAATGCGTTCCACAGGATTGCTCAGTTTGCTCTTTAAGCGAAACACCATTGTAAGTGACCAATTGTGACTTCTGGATTGCGAACCCCGATTTAGTTGTTAAGCGAGTTTTTGGTTGGTTTTAGTTGTTAAGCGAGGCGACCATTCAGAGAAAATTCTGCTCTTTAAGCGAGTTAATCTCTAAGCAAGGCGCTCTTTATGTGAGGTTTTACTGTATATTTAATCAATCTCCTAGTATGAATTTTTGCTCTTAGGATTTGCTTTAAATTTAATTATTTCAAGTTTTATGCCGCCCATTCAGATAAAAACCCGACTCAGGGTGGCGTACAACCGTTAAAAACATATAAAAACATGTTAAAACCCCAGCGCCCACCCATCCATCCACCCTCATTGCTCCCACCCCATTTAAAACTAGAATTAAAAGCTAGGGGGAGGGCGGGATGCAAAGACACAGAAGGAGAGCACAACTGGACTAGTTGGGGATGAGCCAGCAGGCCGGGGCCGTATTTCCATTAGGAAGCTCTGGTTGGTTTATTTAGGGCAAAACGGGTTTTCAAGGAAAATATCTAGAGACTGCAGTGGCTCATGTGGCTAAGATGCTCACTGGGAGGCGGAAGGTCAGCAGTTCGAGTCCCGAGTACTGCAGGACGGAATGAGCTTCCGTCTTTGTCCCAGCTCCTGCCAACCTAGCAGTTCGAAAGCAAGAAATTGCAAGTAGATAAATAGGGACCACTTCAGTGGGAATGTAACTGCTCCGTGCACTCCGATGTCTAGTCATGCCTGCCACATGACCACAGAAACGTCTGCAGAAGCAAACAGCGCTGGCTCTTCAGCTTTGAAACAGAGATGAGCACTGAACCCTAGAGTCGGATACGACTGGCTTTCGAGCAAAGGAAACCTTTACCTATCTAGAAGAAATCTTTTGAATGTTTCCAATCAATGCTTTTTTTTTTGGCAGCCCTCTACAATAGATAGGGTATTTGCTTTCTTGGTCTCCTTTAATTTTCTTCAGCACAGATCTTTTCCCCTTAAATAAAATACACACTAAATATGTGGATGAAGAAAAATTCAGCAGATGAACATATTTTACTTGGTTACACCAGGTCTTTTAATAATCTCTCCAGAGTTTTTTTTAAATTAATATACATGGAGTTGATGTCAGCTTTCATCATTTAGCAGCTCATTAATATACCCCGGCCTCACTTTCTAGAAGAGGGTTCCTCAAATTTGGCTCTCCAAGTGTTCTTGGACTTAAATTCTCAGAAGCCCTGATCATCAGGTGTGCTGGTAATATACCTGTCAACCGCGGCTCCGGAAAATATGGGACCTGTGCAAACGGTTCTGCGCAGGTTGCCTTCTACGCATGCGTAGAATGGGGCCGCGCAAGCATACTTTCTTTCACCCGCTACCAATACCTCCTGTTTGCAAACATGTTTGCAAACATGTGATGTAAGCAGCAAGAAAGCATGAATCAACTCCTTTCCCCCGCTGCCAAATTCCGGGGTTTCGGCAGCGCGGGGCGGGAAATGGCGCAAATCAGCGCCGAAAACCGTGAAATCCCAGCCAATCCGGGAAGGTTGACAGGTATGGCTGGTAATTGAAGTCCAAAAGCACCTGAAGAGCCAAGTTTGAGGAACTCTGTTTAGACCATTGTTAGATGCTGTTGCTTGAAAGGATTATTTCAGTATATTTCCAGTGTTCAGACATGTGTCAGGAGATGTCTTCTAATTGCAATTGTTATGAGATCTGGGGCTGGATGAATATTTTAGTTGATGAGCTTGGACTAATATTTAAATTGGTTTAGGGTGGTTTTATAGATGCTGGTCTCTTACTTTGTTAATTGAATCAAGGTGTTAACCCATCTCTGCAGTGTACGTAGTGTGGTTCAAAAGCTGTTTTAAAATACATGCCTGTGTACCTGATGTGTATAAATTGATCCAAAAGACAGTGGCCAAACAGTGAATTGCAAAAGAGATGGAAAAACCGTTTGCACAAAAGTGTAAAAATGCACAAATAATTTTAATAAAGATAACTGAAACTCTTTCCTTCAGGTAACTAAAGTCTTTCAAACAAAAGTTATTTTATCTTTCTTCAGATATCCATGTAAGTTCCATCAAATAAACAGTTCATGTAGCTCAAAATACTTTCTTCAAGGTGTTATCCTTTTGTTCAGCAGACAAAAAACTTGAGAATAATATCATAGACACCTAAGCCGTTACAGTATATACAGGCTTTTCCCATACAGTTTCCTGTTTATTTGATGCAACTTACATGGATATCTGAAGAAAGATAAAATAACTTTTGTTTGAAAGACTTTAGTTACCTGAAGGAAGGAGTTTCAGTTATCTTTATTAAAATTATTTGTGCATTTTTACACTTTCGTGTATAAATTGATGCCATGAGACTTTACTCTTACGTCTGATGAAGTAGATTTGATCCACAAAAGCTCACATTTAAATACAGGAGTTAGTTTTTAAGGTGCCACAACGTTTTTTGTATTTTTTGCTGTTTTGTTTACTCTGATATGCTTGCACAGACTAACACGGCTACCACTTCAAACATGCTTTAAAATGGAATCTGTTTTATTGCCATATCATTTTTTATTGTTAGTTGTTTTACAACTTAAGTATACAACTGAAAAGATGAAAATAATTTATCCTCTCCCCTTTTTTTATTGGTTAGAGGTGAAGGGGGAAGGACTTTTTCCTTACAACCATTCTCCTTGTCTAGACCTCTTCCCATGTTCAAATGTTCATGTGAAGGGTTTGTTCTTTTGCATCCTTGTAGGCTAACTTCCAAATCATGCTTCTCTGTTGCACGCACAGCAAGTGTCTTCTTGGAAATCAACAGGACATATTCTAGAAGTCCATAATCAGTTGATCAGAAACACCTCCTGGGAGTCAGAGGTCTGTGTCACAGGAGAGAGTCTTAAATAAAATGTGGAAACACTAGAAATTTTCTGGGAATTTTGAAGCTATGGGGGTGGGGAGAACGGAAACTTTCAGAAAAAGTGAGAAAATGCAACATTAGCACTTTTCCTAGTAACAGATTGAAAGTCACTCTGTTACTTTAGGAACATAAAATACAACTATGAACATTTGTATGTGGCATAAAATTATGACAGTTGGTATTTTAAAAATACAGTGTATTCAAACAAATATTACAAACAGAATTTACTTTCATTTTATTTTTATTTGTAACTAGCAAAGGTTGCCCGGCGTTGCCGGGCTGTTTTAAATGGTGTTGGAAAGTTGTTGTTGTTGTTGTTAATGTTTGTAAAGAAGATGTTAGTCTATAATTGAAATTTTTAAAATTGTTATTTATACATTTTTTTTGATGGCCTGTTATAAACTGTGATGAGTTTTGTTTGGTGTTTTGGTTTTGTGGATGAAAAAAAGAATAAAGGATGATATACTTTTTCGAAAAACTCTTGGGGCCTTTTGTGTGGGGCCCGTCTTCATCCCAGCTCCTGCCAACCTAGCAGTTCGAAAGCAAGAAATTGCAAGTAGATAAATAGGGACCACTTCGGTGGGAAGGTAACAGCGTTCCGTGCGCTCCGGTGTCTAGTCATGCCTGCCACATGACCATGGAAATGTCTGCAGAAGCAGACAGCGCTGGCTCTTCGGCTTAGAAACAGAGATGAGCACTGCACCCTAGAGTCGGATACGACTGGCTTTCGAGCAAGGGAAACCTTTACCTTTATTGTGTCTTTTTGAATTTTTTTTTATTATTGTGGGCAGCAAGTGCTGCTGGTAGGGGTTATCTTGTATTTTGACTGTTTTTTCTCTCGTGGCCTCTGGGTGAAGCTTCTTCCAGTAAGTAGTCTCTTTCTTTATTCATTTCTTTTCCAGTAGTTGTTGTGTGAGGTCGTCTGGTGGTGAGTTGGCTGTTTTTCTTTATTTGGGGTGGTGGTTGTGTTTGGATTTTGTGGTGTTTGGCTGGGGGCTAGGTGTGTTTGGAAATGTTTGTTGTTGTTTACTTTTTTGGTGTTATTTCTGTTTTTGTGTATTTTTGAATGTTTTTGATTGTTTGTTTTTGTGGTTTTTGGTGTCCTACGGGGGGGGGATCCCCTCTCTGCCATCTCCCCTGGCTCTGGAAGGCTTTGGGGGGCAGACCTCTTTTGTCTCCCCAAACCTTCCAGACTCATGAGACCCAGGAGAGGGGATCGAATCCAGGCTACCCCCTGATATTAAAAGGGAAATCTCAATTGGGGATTCCCCTTTAATATCAGTGGGGGGGGGTTGTGATCCCCCTCTCCGCTGGCTTCCTTGGGTTTGGGAGGGTTGGGTTGAGAAAAGGGGTCTGTCTCCCCCACCCTTCCGGACCCAGGAGAGCCATCGGAGAGGGGGATTTCCTCCCCCCCACTCCGTTTTTAAAGAGAAGTAACCGCTTGGTTTCTTCTCTTTAAAATGGGGCGTGTGCGTGTGTGTGGAAGGGGAATCCCCTCTCTGCCGGGTCCCCTGGGGTCAGGAGGGTTGGGGAGACAGGCTCCTTTGGTTCCCCCAACCCTCTCAACCCCAGGGAAGCCAGTAGAGAGGGGGAGCACAACACCCCCGCCCCCACCCAGTGATATTAAAGGGGAAACTCCGATTAGGAGCTTCAGGCGCCGTTCGGGAGGGGGGCTTTGGTTCCCGTGGCTTGTCGGACTTGTTTTTGTTTTATTTTTTGGTCGCCGGTTTCCTCAGCGTGCTGCGCGCTCATGGCGCGCAGGATGCTGGGGCTTGTAGTTATGGGTTTGTGCTTTGTGTTTGTGCTGCGTTTTTTTAAATGGTTTTCTTTTGATTGGCTGCGGCGCGTTTCTGAACGTTCCTTGCGCCGCGCCGTGCGAGAGCCCCTCAGCCTGATTGGCTCTGGTGCGGCACGGGGCAAGGAATATTGGGAAAGGAAGTTGTTTCCCCCTTTTCACGTTTGTGGGGCTGTTGCCCCGCTGCCTGTTTTCTCAATCCTTTGTTGACCTGCGGACCCAGATCGGACGTTTGCACGAAGGGTGAATGCAGGCAAGTAGGGCGAGGCATAGCAACCTATAGCCAGTTCCAACGGTCAACACTTGGTTTTATAGGTTAAGATTGTAACAAATGGAGCAACAATCTCCTGAACTATACAGATGCAACCTCTTTGGTTTTGCTAGTTTATGTGGAATAGGATTTTTTAAAAAACCCAAAGAATCCATCAACATCAGTAACAAAGAACATTATTTATATTTCCTCTCCATAGTATCCAAACCTGTCAAGTATCCCGGATTGGCCGGGATTTCCCTATTCCGGCACCAATTTTCGTCCTTTCCCACCCGGAGCTGCCGCTATCCCGGATCTTGCTGCTATCCCGGATCTACGCATGCCTAGAACCCTTCTACGCATGCATAGAAGGGTTCTGTGCAGACGGGGATGCGTAGAACCCTTCTACGCATGTGTACAACCGACCAGCGCAGAACTGTTTTGCGCAGGTCTGTTGTACGAATGCGTAAATGGCTTTTACGCATGCGTAAAATGGACCTGCGCAGAACCATTCTGCGCAGGTCCCGTATTGTCCGGAGCCGCGCTTGACAGGTATGTAGTATCAAATAATTTTTTTTATCATATTTCCCCAGCCTTGGCTAAGCTGCACTGGCTCCCAATTTCTTTCCGTATCAGGTTCAAGGTGTTAGTTCTAACTTCCAAAGCCCGGCCTAAACGGTTTGGGACCTTCCTACCTGGTGGAATGTCTTACCTTCAGGACAACAGCGCACATCACTCGCTCCTCCATGACAGTGCTGCTCCAGGTGCCGACCCCGAGATTAGCTAGAAAGGCCGTGACTAGGAAGAGGGCCTTCTTAGTGGCAGCACCAATGCTGTGGAATTCCCTCCCAGTGGAGCTACACCTGGTGTGACAATCCGCTTACACCCAGGCCAAGCTTTTCCACCTTCCTGACGATGGGATTGCAATAGTGTGCCAGATCTGACTCTCTGGGCCAGATCTGGCCCTCTCTGTTCAGGTTTCTCCATCAGGCAAATCAGGTAGCGTCGAGCAAAGAACTCACTCCAAGTCTCTTCAGGCATTTTCATGTGTATTACAAGCACAGCAAAGTCCCAAAATACATTCCAGTAAAAGATCAAAAGCACATAGTTAAAGCAATCTGTTGGGGGGGGGGAAGAAGGCAGGTCACCCCCCCTTCTTTCCAAGAGACTACATTTTGGCTGATTGCCAGCCAGCTTTCCAAGAGCGACTCAATGAATGTGGGAAGGTATCTCCCTCCCGGACAAGACACCTCCCATCAGGATCCTCCCTTTGACCCTCCTCCTTAGGGTTTACCCCCAATGACCTTCCAGCAAGAAGACATGTCAATCACACACCAGGTTCCACCCCTTCTTCCCCAAGTCTGCCATGTGGCCATGGCTACCAGGTGTCGCCATCTTGCAGGGGCATCTCCCCCCCTTCCAGGTGGTGGGAAACATGGAATGAGGACCTTCATTCCATGACACCTGGTATCATCTTTCCATGTTTTTAAAAAGCAATTGAAAACTTCACTTTTAAAAGAGGCCTTTGGGAATATTTTACCATCGGCCGACTGTTAGGCATTTTATTCTGCCCCACTGCTTCCAACATAGGCTCTCTTATTAGGGTGTTTGGGTTTTGAGGGTTTTTATATGAACATTTTAATATTTGTGTCAGTCTGTATTTTTGAATTTTATGCTGTAAGCCGCCCTGAGTAGGAACATTTTTCCTAGAAGGACGGTATATAAGTTTAATAATAAATACATAAATATAAATAAAATAGACATCAAGTGCGTGAGGAGGGGAAATTTTGTGGAAGGGACTAAGATTTAACGAATAGGCATGAAATTTAATCAGACTCATTTCCTGAGCTCTTGTTTTCAGTATCAGTTTCAGTCTCTGCTTGTGCAGTTGCTTCATTATGTTTGCCATCTTCACTGTTATCATGGACTTCTAAAAACTGAAGGTTTACTCGGATTGAAACAAGCTTCTCTACCCTTTCACACTTTACTTTAATTCTTGATTTAGTGTGTTTCCAAAAATAGACCAGGAATCTGAAAAAGGTGATTAGCAAGAGGAGTCAGAGGCTGTGTTGTGCAAAGTTCTAGCCACCATGTTGCAGAAGGGATATGTTTGGCCAGAATCCCAGACTGCACTCCTGGACTGAATCTTGGCACTCCAGGTGCTCCTGGACTTCAATTCCCAGAAGCCCAAGTCAGCACTCCTGCTGATCAGGGCATACCTGTCAACCTTCCCGGATTGGCCGGGATTTCCCGATTTTCGGCGCCGATTTGCGCCATTTCCCGCCCGTAGCTGCCCAAACCCCGGAATTGGCAGCAGGGGGGGGGGAGTACTGCGCATCCCTTCTGCGTAGATTGCCTTCTACGCATGTGTAGAAGGCTTTTACGCTTGCGTAGAGCCCTTCTATGCATGCGTAGAAGGCGATCTGCGCAAAAGGGGATCGTAGAAGCCTTCTACGCATGCGTAGAAGGGTTCTATGCAAGCGTAAAAGCCTTCTACGCATGCGTAGAAGGTAATCTGTGCAGAACCGTTCTGCACAGGTCACGTAGAAGGCGACCTGCGCAGAACCGTTCTGCACAGGTCCCGTATTTTCCGGAGACACAGTTGACAGGTATGGATCAGGGCTTCTGGTAATTGAAGTTCAAGAACAGCTGGAGTGCCAAGGTTCACCATCACTGTCCTAGACCTTCACCTCTCTAGGAGACACATTCCTTTTGGATTAGAGGGTCACTGTCCATGCCAGCTGGGGGATTGTGGGAGCTGTACCTGAAAAACTAACTTTTCATATTGTGATCTAAGGTTCAGTATTAAGTGATGACCTATTTTGTGTGGTCCTTCCCCCCCTGCAATAATAGTATAAATCAGTAGTAGAATTCATTTCTTCATCCATATTTCTTTAGGATTATGATGAGCAAACCAGGCTTTGTGCAGTCAAGCCAGGGCTGTGTTTCATTCTTTAAGGTTGAGGGTTATTCTACAACAGTGGTGGCAAACCTTGGCACTCCAGCTGTTCTTTGACTTCAATTCCCAGAAGCCCAAGTCAGTACACCTGCTGATCAGGGCTTCTGGGAATTGAAGTCCAATGACAGCTGGAGTGCCAAGGTTGGCCACCACGGTTCTACATGTTTGGGCTGCAGAACACTCTGCTTGAACATGTGTGTTCTTGTGTGCCTGGATCTGGATTGCATGTTTGAAATACATACATTTTAAGATTGAAAGCTATTTAACAATGCACTAAGCTGATGGACATTTTTAAAAAGTATGTGGGAAGAAATATTTTTGTGCTGTTTACAAAATAGTTTCTGTCTATTCTTCTTGTGCTGTATCTGATTCAGAATATTGGCTATTGTCATGGTGATCAGCCATGAAGATGGTCCAGAGAATAAAATGCAGTGGCCTTCCATTTGCCTTCCACTTCGCAGCGTGGCATCCATACCACTGGTCCAGTTCCGTGAGCCACTTTCTGGTCCTGGGTACTTTGGGCACACAAAGTCCTCCTCAGCCCCAGGGCAGTATTGATAAAGCTTTTGCCTTTCCTCAAGAGGGATTCAAGTGGGATTTAATCCACTTGGGGACCATCACCCTTCTTTGTGGACTTTGGCACCCAAGGTTGTTAGTTGTCAGGTTAGTTAAGTCCAAAAACCAAAGATTGAGAAACACTGGTCTAGATGGTTTATAGTAGCTTATGCCGCTATTAGTAAAGGTAAAGGTTTCCCTTGCTCGAAAGCCAGTCGTATCTGACTCTAGGGTTCAGTACTCATCTCTGTTTCAAAGCCGAAGAGCAGACATTTCCGTGGTCATGTGGCAGGCATGACTAGACACCGGAGCGCTGTTACCTTCCCACTGAAGTGGTCCCTATTGATCTACTTGCAATTTTTTGCTTTCGAACTGCTAGGTTGGCAAGAGCTGGGACAAAGACGGGAGCTCGTTCCGTCCTGCAGCACTCGGGAATAAACCTTAAAATGCCATGTCCAGGAGATTTCAGTATTTCCCTCCATTTTTGCACTTTACAAACCTGGATTTTCTGCATTAGAGCAAAATTGGGCTGTTTGTTGCTTTTGGGCAAGGGTCCCAGTAGGTTAGTCTGTCGTGCACAGTGTCAGGTTGCCTGGTTAAGCAAAACAGAGTGAGATTATTATTATTATTATTTTGGACATTTTGAACTAATTAGCCCAGGTTTCCATCTGCTCCTGGGCTACTAGCCTCCAGAAGTACAGAGTTTGGTCAGATCCGCTGAGTGTCAACAGGAGCCTGCGCCTTTGTGTCCCTCCCTCTACAAAGGCTTGCCCTTGGTCAGAGACAAGACAGACAATAAAAGTGAAAGATAGCTAAGCCTATGTTTCATGTGGGGCAGGAAACATCAGAGGGGTGGGGGTGAGAGCTAAGTGGCCAGGCAGCTACTAATGTTCAGTGGGAATAATGCTCTGGGAAGGCATGAGGTAGGAGCAGATGTTGCTGAAAAGAATGGGAAGGGCGTTTCTTTAAGCTCACTGTTGGGAGGACGCCTTGCCTTTCAGTTCAGACCATAAGAAACCAGGGAGAGCTGGGGAGCTTATCAGCTGCCCTGGGCAGGCCATGTGAGCACCGAGGGTGGCAGGAGCCCCTTGGATGCCCCCCAACCCTCGACTACAGCTGCCTTTCAAAATGAAGACAGAAACACTGAGGGCACTCTTTCGGCGTCAGTTCAGCAAACTTCCTGCTGGATTTAAGCAGAGTGTAAATCCACCGTGCCTTTGTGCAGACGTGGAGGAAGAAACCCTGTAGCTTCCTGCCAGGGCGGCTGCCTCAAACAGGAGAACAAGTTTGAAAGGAGTGCTTTCTGCGAGAGGACTATCAATTTCATTATTATTTTTTGTAAAGGGCTTTTAAAATCATTTTATTGACCTGACTCCTCAGAAGACTATCTATTCCCCATGGAACGTCTGGATCTACTACAGAGAGGCTTTAAGGACACCGTAAATAAGATGCCTTTTGAATCAAGATTATTTAAAGCTACTGCCAAAAAAAAGTAAAAGCCTGTTTTGTTGCTTCTACTGCAATTATTATGCTTTTGGATATACCTTGAATTTTCCTCGGATGCTTCTTCTGTGTCTTGGTCTTAACTCTTCTGGATTGTTTCTTTTTTAAAAGCTTCTACGGCATGGCTTATTGATAAAGGAGATGGAATTTTGCAAGACGTTTAAATGGATTACAGTTAATCTGTCACCTTCTGAAGATAATATGCTGCCGGCTGTAAGGCTGATTCATTTTGAAGACTTAGTCTGGAGACAAACATTTTGACCTGAAAAACATGATGGAATGCTATCTTGGTAGTTCTGAATTATTTGATCCACTTACAGATCTTGTGAGGTTTTTCTTGTTGGGGGTGGCTCATTTTTTCAGGGTGTGCATTGAGTTAGGATTTTATGATACAGTACTTCTTTTTTTGTTTCTCCCCTTCCTCCTTTTCTTAAACTCATGCACTTTATAGTTTAGGAGAGAATTCATTAAATCATAACCAGCTAAACAATACCTTTCATCTACATAGATGCACTGATTATAACCGTAACTGCCTCACGAATTATGTCCTATAATTCGCAAACATGCATTTTTCTGCTAAGAGCAAGATTACTATCATTCCTCAAATGGGTGTTCTGACACCCTTCTCTCTCTGTGTGTAGCTTATCTCTGATAAGGCAGCATAGCAATAGTTATAGATCTGTCAATATACAATGGGCAAGCCACTGAGCAGGCCAGATTGTCTAAGCCAGAATTCTCCTTGCGTAGGAAAAGGCAATGAAGAGGAAGAAGATATAAACATTGAAGATTGTTATGTTCCCCAGAGGTCAATCTATGACACAGTTCGATTGAACGAACAGATTGACTCCGGTTCAAAAGGCAGCCTCTCCTCAAAGCATTTCTCAGATCGGACGTTGCCATATAGTCACAGAACACTGGACCTGAGTACATTGTGCTCCAATGGTGCTCTCTCTTCCTCTAGTGTGTTTGAACTCCGAGGGCGGGAAACTAATAAGCTTGATGAAAAAATGATCTTTGATGCTCTTAAGCTGAACGGTGACGTCATTCGAACAGCTGGCTTGCCCAGTGCAAAGTGTCACTTGGAAAAGAAAGAACATAGGAGATCCTGGAGAATGCTTGTGCCACCAAATTTTGCAGACTGTTCAAATAAAAGTGAATTGTCTGTTTGTGGAGCTGTTGATACGTTAGGCTTAGCAGCAACTGACCAGGACAAATATGGAACTAGTTCTCTAACTTCAGAAGATGATGACTCTGGTCTGTGTAGCCCTCCAGCAGAAAGAAAAGAAAAACAAGAAGTGCTAACTGGGGAACAAACTCAGATTAGGAGCATATCTTCTGTAGAAGGCATCCAGTTGTTGGGTAAATTTGAAGCATTTTCCTCTCCTACTTCTAGCAGTGGACAGCAAGTGCCATTGCTTACCTCCAGAAGTGCCCCTGTCAATGGACACTATCCTGAGAAACTGCAGTATGTTTCACCAATAGAATTAACAGAGCAAGATTTTCTCTGGAACTTTGAAAGTAATCTGGAGAGAGGGGAGGAACATGGTAACCAAATGACATCTTTGCAGAAGGACTTCTTAGCACATGCCAAGTGGGGCCAAGACAGTGAGAAAGAACGTAATTTGCCTTTAGAAAGAAAAGCAATGCGGAACACCTCTTACATTAATGATCCTGTAGAAACCCATAACAGAATGGTTGAAATGGACTCCTTGGACGTTGCACGTCAGGACACAGATATTTGTAATGAAGATGCAGGTTTATCTGCTAGTAATAAGGAGTTAGCAGCATGTGCAGCTTTGCATGGAGCAGAAGAACATGATTTAATCCATACAGGTTCAGGTGAAATAGAATTGTCATGTCAGGCTTTGGAACTTGATAATATCACACATTGTCCAAAAGCAGATTCAAAGACGCCTACATTTGATTTCTGGACAACAGGCATGCAGATAGAACAAACCTTGGATACAGTTTGCAATGGTGTGTTGTCTAATAAGGTAATTCAAAGCATAAATGCTTGCTTCTTTTTTAAAAAAAAATCGTTGCAGTTCTCAGTTTCTTTTTTAATTACATGTTTCGATAATATATGAGGAGATCCTTAAAATATTTACCCAACATATTATTAGTAGGCAGAAATTGGTGAGATGGTCACTTGAGTAAATTGATTAAGGGCAACT
This sequence comes from Bradypodion pumilum, assembly GCA_035047305.1. NCBI lineage: Eukaryota > Metazoa > Chordata > Lepidosauria > Squamata > Chamaeleonidae > Bradypodion > Bradypodion pumilum. The sequence continues at coordinate 170,501,966 of JAWDJD010000001.1, read as the reverse complement.
TGTGACAGGGTTGATTACTTCCAGCTGTTTAGTGCCGGGTTATTTAATGGCCAGATGGTGACTGTTACCCTTCATTAAGCATATTTCCACTGTACATTAAATATCAACATCCCCTTCTTTCTTTAAAAAAATAATACAAATTGGATTTGAGTACCCCAGAGCCATTCAAGAGCAGCTAGGCCTGGCCTACTCCACTTTGATAGGCCTCAGTCTGGAAATCTTATACACTTTTTTCCAGAGAGTAAGTGCTGGTTAATTTGGTGAGTCTTACTCTTTAATACAAAATACTCAGGATTGCACTGTTAGTCATAATTTTGGGATAGTGCAGTTTCCACACTGCTCAGATCAAAGCCTTGCTGAATGTACCGAAATGCTCCTTTTGAAATCTGCACACCCAGAGTATAGGGCTGAAATTGTATGAGATTTTGCAAGAAATCTTGTAGCATTCAGTGAACAACTGGGGAAGTAAGAGTAATCAGTAAGAGATGTTTATAAAGTCTGTAATCTTTTATCTTTTTGGTCATTCTGGTTGGTTACATCTTACATTATTGAAGGGTATATTGCTAAGCTGATCTGGTAAACACTAACTCCAGTTCCTCTTTTTTGTGCATACATGTGTTTCTAAAAACAGATCTGGAAGAAAAACTTGGTTTGGGGGTGTTATGGAATCATCTTTCAAAGGTTCAAACTTTTGAAAAAGAAAATGAGTGGGACTTGGATCCCAAGAACCGTGGGGTAGTGCCAACTGCATAAAGCCGAGGCTGGACTTGGATTCCCCCATACAACAACCTCTCATTACACACGCTTGTGAAACTAAAGAAACAGACTCGTGTGTCAACCAATTAAAAAAGAAAAATCAAAGTTACTGCTGAGCTAGCGCTTAAGCTTGCTTAAAGTTGTGCTTTGAACCCTAGCCTTTGTTGATCAATATGAGTTACGAAAATAAAGACAGGTTTCCTTATTACATGATTTTCTGGGGGAGGGGAGAAATAAGAGACTGCTCATTTCTATCTTGAAATACTGTATTCCGTAAGCCTTCAAAGCATTAAAAGCACACATGCCCAAAATGATTATGTTTGCTGAGCATTTCAGAAACTCCATTTCTTTTCCATTTATTGTGTGCTAAATGGAAAAGCTGCCAGATGTACCAAAATATCATTACAGTACTGTCTTACACTATTAAATGTTACTTAATTCTGCAAATTAGTGTAATGTTCCTGGTTGCTACTAGGAACCTTCCCTCTTGCAGTCATAGTAATATTAAAGCATGTAAAGGGACACAAAACCTGACAAATCTGGCAATTTTATTTTATCCCACTTGCTCCACTTTGTCCCAAACTTTGTCTCCCTCCCTAGTACTTTCCATGAAAATATGTTTGCATTTTGTAATATTTCTCTTAATAGTGCATTTTGCTTGCAGCTTTGTCTAACACACGTTTTGTAAGGAATTTTCTTAATATAATGATTTATTTATTTATTTATTACCCCGATCTACTCAAGCCAAGGCTGACTCAGAGCGGCTACAACAGTTCAATATACATACTATTACAATAATTTTACCATTATTTCTTCAAATACAACATTTTTGTATGTATGCTCCCAATATACATATTTCCCATTGATTTTCATTTGGAAAATCTATTGCAAAGTTAGTAGAATGCAATAGTTGTGGATTTCCCACGCCCGTTGGGCATGGAACAGCCCTGGCAGAGGCCACTACGGTAGAGAAAACTCCTGGCTCGTGGCATCTGCGGGCAGAGAAATTAAGGGGGGTGGATAAATGATAGGGTTTGATTCACCCAACTCCTGACCTGACCAGCGGTTCTGCTGAAAGAGCAAATACCTAACCCAGTTACCTATTAGAGTAATCACTCATCTCCGTGTCTCAGTGTAATCTCAGGCACAAACAGATGCCATGTTTACCCCTGCCTGATCCCTGAACAATGGAGACTCCGAGGTCCATGTTTGCCCCAGTTAATTAACTTCCCCAAAGAGATTCCCAATTAACTTGAGTACACAGGTGATGTAATTTCTGTCAGGTGACAGTCTTGCCACCGTTGCGCTTTTCCTTCTATATATGTTGCAGCCTTTTCTCAATAAAGTACTGATCATATCCTCCTCCATACTGCCTCGTATCGTTCCTTGATCAGTCTCCTCCGGGACCTACGGCCCTCAGCGGCCCCGATTCCTACAAATAGTAGTAGAAGTGGCGATTTCAAAAAAAAACTGAGTTTCAACTTGTATTTATAAAGTGAAACAATTCACTTTGTATTAAAATATGAACCAAACACATATATCCCCTGTCTCTAAAAAGGAAAAGTTCCATGTTTATCACTTGCCTAATATCCTGGCTTACATTTCTTAATTCTTTTCTCTCAGTCTGATTCAAGGGCTGGGGTGGGAAGGAGGGTCTGCACACTGCTTTCTTCTCCACAATAGACTTTATGAGGTAAATATCGTTGCCATGTATTTTGTTTTTTAAGTGTAAGAAAGTTATTTTTCAGACTTATCCTGCATCAATGCCAAATTTGTGCTTTCATGATGGCATGGATGACATTCCAACTTGTTTCGGTTTTCATACTCTACTAGGATCCAGGCTATCCTAGATTATTTGTGCACCAGGTTTCAACTTCTTAATTAGAGTAAAGGTATTTGATCATTTGGAGGACTTCTGGGTTTAACTCTCAAAAATGGGACAAGCTACATATATATTGGGATTAATAGAGTAGAGGGCAGATTTCTTGTGGCAACTAAAACGTATCAATACATCATCTTCCTTAAGTGCCTTATCTGATTCTGAATATTGGCTCATCATGGTGATCAGCCATGAAGATTGTCCTAGGAACAATATAATGCAGTGGTCTTCCATTTTGCCTTCTGCATCGCAGCGTGACACCTGTTCCACTGATCCAGTTCCACGAGACTCTTTCTGGTCCTGAGCCCCTCTGGCAAAAAAAAGTCCTCTTCAGCCCCAGGCTAGTACTGATGAAGCTGCTGCTCTCCATCAAGATGGAGTCAAATGGGATTTAATACATGTAGAATGCAAATAAGTTGGCCCTGGCTAAGTAGGGCGGGATATAAATCGAATAAATGAAATGAATGAATGAATGAAATGAAATAAGTTGCTATAATACAATAGCTCAGCATTACGTTACTGTTTTTTCACAAAGTGTTTTTCACCCTAAGGGAACTATTCCAGGGGTGAGGAAAGAGTAGGGCAATGACTAAAAGAGAGAGGGGGTGGTGGTGGTTTAGGGTCAGATGGTTTATTATCTATTCGTAACAGTGGCTCAAGTAGCTAAGATGCTGACTGGGAAGTGGAAGGTCAGCAGTTTGATTCCCGAGTACAGTAGGACGGAATGAGCTCCTGTCTTTGTCCCAGCTCCTCCTGCCAACCTAGCAATTTGAAAACAAGAAATTGCAAGTAGATACATAGGGACCACTTCGTTGGGAAGGAAACAGCGTTCTGTGCGCTCCGGTGTCCAGGCATGCCTGCCACATGACCACAGAAACGTCTGCAGAAGCAGACAACGCTGGCTCTTCGGCTTGGAAACAGAGATGAGCACTGCACCCTAGAGTCGGATACGACTGGCTTTCAAGCAAGGGAAACCTTTACCTTTAATTTCCTATTTTCATTTGGTGACTACAAAACTTTTTATGTTGCTTCCCTTTGCATGTCCTCAGATGAACTTTGTTAAAGTTGGTAGGTTGAGCTCACCTAAATTTATAGTTCCATTCTGATGATACCAACCTCTGAAGTGATTTCCAGTTTCATGCCAGAATGGTTTTGGATCTTTTGTCAGTCTTTTCTATAATGACAGTGTAACAGTTACAAGGGTATAGTAACAGTATTCAGATCTTGGACAGTTTCTTTTTAAAAGTAGCCAGGCACAATTAGAGTTCTATAGCGTATAAAAAGTTAGTTACATTATAGATGAAGCGCTAGGAGGAGGGCCTTCTCTGTGTCCGCCCCAACCCTATGGAACCTCTTACCAGCAGATCTGCAGCTACAGACAGAATTGCTGCTCTTTAGGCAATGGTTGAAAACCTGGTTGGCAGGGCAAATATGGGGGACCGATGGGGTCATTGCTCCTCCTTGTTGGCTTTATTAGTGGATTGGTCCCTCTACTGATGGGTGGGGAAGGGAGGGGTATTTTAAACTGGGGATGTTTTTATAGAGTTCTTAATGCATTTTTATTATTTTAATTGGATTTTTAGGAGGGTATGTATAGTGTTTGTGTGTTGTAAGCCGCCCTGGGTTGCCTTAGGGCAAGTGGGCGGCATATAAGTTTAATAAATAAATAAATAAGTTTTTAAAAATTTGAATTGGCCCAATATTATTGGGGGTTTTGACAAAAAGGCAGTGAATACTGTAAACTGCTGGCATGTGGTACAATACACAATATCCTCCAATTAACCTGGTTGTCACTACAGTGCCCACAACAGAACATGAAGCAAGCAATACCAATCAGCAATGTAGAAACCAAGCGGTGTTCATTGTTTAGTAAGGTGATACCTTTGAAACAACAAAAGTAACCAAAATATATATTTGTACTGCAAGATGTTTTATAAGTAATTCTTCATTAACTTGCAATCACCTTGTAATATAACCTATAAAAATTGGAAGTAATTTTATTTATTGTAGTTCTCCTTCGTGTAGTTTGTGAGTTCACACTTTTGGGATCTACGCCTGCGCGGAGCCATTGCCAGATCTGCCTGTTTGCTAAATACTACTACATTGGTCATTTGGCCTGCATGTCATCCGCAGCTCCTCCCATCAGAAGTAAAGCACTGGGTCGTGTTTAAACTGCAATAGTGCAAGTGATTACTTGCCCCACTGCAGCTAGTGTTGACCCGAAGAACTGTCATTTTTCATTGCCCAAATTCAAACCTTTCATCTTTTTAAATCTTTCATTACAATCAAATCTTAATCTGTTCTTAGGACTTGATGTCCGTATGCAAGGATAAGTATTTCCATTGTGTTACGTAGCCCAAGGAGATTGAGCTGTGGGGATAAATGCTCAAGTGAACAAATCAGAGAAAAATCAATGGCTTTAAAACACTTTTCAATCTTCAGATTACTCCTTTTCCCCAAAATCTAATCTTCTTCAGCTTGATGTGTGTGCACCTTTTGCTTTAAATACTGTAATTGAACATGTAATTCTACATTTAAACTCAAAGACTGCCCACTAGGTTTGTCTCAGTTTTAAATGAAGGGTTGATTTAGTTTTCTGTAATCTCTTGTTTCATTTACTCTGTGTGTAATTTGTTCATAACTGTTCTGTATTTGCATCATTAAGAACAATTTTGCATGTTCTGTAGCTAAATGCTATGTTTCAACTCTGTGCTCAGAAGATGCTGCATATGCTTTTATGGCTCATCTCTGGTGTGTGTTTTATCACTCATCTAGATATTGCTTGTACTCTGCATGTTCCAGACTTATTAGTTCACACGGGCCTTTTGTTTGTCCACAGGTATTTGAGAAAGAAAAAATTGAACCTCTGCAGATTAAGCAACAGGAGGTAAATTGGTTGGGGCAAGGCCTTATTCAGAGTGCTGCTAAAAATGCCAGTACTGAAAGCCTTGAGCATGATCTTGAAGATGTTAACACGAGATGGAAAACTCTTAACAAAAAGGTAGCTACTTGTATTTTTCACTGCTTTTTGTTTATTGCTTTTTTCTGCTGTTGTTTCTGGTTCTCAGTGTACAAATACTAGTAAATATTTTTGTGGAATGCCTTATGAGAAATAGAACTGTAATCTCTAGTTTGAAGCCCATTTCTTCCTTCTTTCCTATCCAGCTATCCATACATTCATCTATCCATACACCCCCACACACCTACCAATTTTAGTCCTGTTTTTTCATTTATTTGTATCAGAGTGCTACACAATTTAAAATTATGGACATATGTATGTATAAAGTAGAAAGACACAGAACAAAGTTTCTTGAACGTGGAGAAATTTCATGAGTGCAACATTTATATACATACAATTTATGCCCTACCATTTGTACAAAAGAAGATGGCTGAGATAATTGTTATTTTAACCATTTTCTTTTATACACATGGTAAGGCATAAATTGCACACATAAGTCGCCTGCATCTTCCAAAAATAATATTTAGTCTTGTGAGTCAAAGGCAGCATAAATGGCTCATCTTCTCCCACTTTATTCTCATAATTTGACTGACCTAAAGCTGTCCAGTGAATTCCATGGCTCAGTGAGAATTTAAATTCAAATATCCTGAGTCCTAGTCTAATATTCTAACCACTATGTCACGCTGGCACTCTCTAGATGTGTTCCTATGCTTCTGCAGAGCTCCTGAGGAAGCAGACTATCTTTAATCACATGATATTATTTAAATGATGTAGTGAAATCAGGGAATAAAAAGGTATAGAAAACTGTTTCCTTATTACTGTTAATCACCAACCAGCACAGCAAAGGATAGTTCTGGCAGCTTTTTATGTTATGCTATGTAGAGACAGGTTGGTAGGTATATTTTCTGTGTTCCAATTCAATATGGAAGGGTTGTGAAGTAGTAAATGTGTTGGTATATTGCAACACAAGCAATCAGTATCTTGTGGCACCATAATGTTTTATTAGGGATAATCCTTATGGATTGCAGCCTACTTTATGAGATTCCTGGATTTTGATTTATGCTATGAAATATGGGCATTTGCCATCAATGGTACATTGATGACATGGACTGTAGTCCATAAAATCTTATGTCAGCTATATCTTAAACTAGCAGGGCTGCCCGGCTTCGCCCAGGTGGTCCCAACCCAGCTAGCTGAGTGCCAGTGTTGCCTGGGAAACCCACTGGCCAGGGGTGGGCCTGTGATGTGAGCTCAGCGATGACATCACAACCCCACCCCACCCCTCTTGTTGGCCTAGCACTGGGGCAGACACAAACCCTCCTGTCAAATATACCCCCCTTTGCAGATCAATTTAATGGGCAATCCCCTGGGCTTCAGGACTCTGACAGTGGCCTGCTCACGTGCGCAAGGTACGTGTGTGCCGAATCTCATGAGGTTTGGTCAAGGGGTGTGGCAGCCCATTCTGGACACCGAACCCACACCTTTGCTTTAAAGAAGTGCTATGAGACCCTTTGTTATATGAAGAAGAGGCATTGCTTCTTTGAAGATTATTTGAGCCTTCCCAGACACACCTTTGTTGTACTTTGTAAACCTTTTGCTTATCAGGATTATAGTAATGTTAATACTGGTTACACCTATGCTAAACTAATATTAAATATCTCTCCAGTTGTGCAAATATCATCTGGTTAGTGAAGACTCGAAGAAATAAAACGTGCTGGATTTAAATTCTTACCTTATTCTAAAATCTCTTTTCCTTCGTGGTAGTGGGGTGTTTGAAGGCAAGGAGAGGATATTGTATGGAAACAATTGAATTAATGCCAATTGAATGTGTTTGGGTTTTTAGGTGGCTCAAAGAGCAGCCCAACTGCAAGAAGCATTGCTGCATTGTGGGCGTTTTCAAGATGCTCTCGAATCTATACTTAGCTGGCTCATTGACACAGAAGACCTGGTGGCTAATCAGAAGCCTCCATCTGCTGAATTTAAAGTGGTGAAGGCCCAAATACAGGAGCAGAAAGTGAGTGAAAACTTTTGACCTCTCAACATACATTGTTCTTAAGTATAGATTCTTTAACCTATTTTCGGTAGGATGCCTTGATATATGCTAATATCTGACAGAGGTACAATTACAAGAGCCAATGAAATAATTATGCTTTTATTCCATCATATACTACATCTGTCACTGAGATCAGCCAGATATTGGGGGGAAACTGAAGGAGTGCCCTGAGGTTGAGGAGGGACACCAGAATCAGGTGCCGAGACAAGGCCAGCCTTCTCTAATCCAGGTCAGGAAAAACTTTTAGAGACTTGGTCATCCCTAACTGCTATTTTGAACCATTATAACTTTTTGTTATATGAGGACGAACACATAAGATACTTGGGTGTAACAAATGATACTGAGATACTTCCAAACCTCACTTTATAAGGGCATTTTAAGGATTTTTAAGAGGCATTTTAAAAGATTTTTTGTCATTCTCTCTTCAATCCTAAATAGCAATGCAAGTATTATTTGTTTTCTTTTTGTCCTTTATATTTTTAGAAATATTTCCACACTGAACTATTAGAATTGGCCTCAAGACAAAATCAGATAGTATTTTTCTTTTTTTTTTCTTTTTTGGTTTTTTTTTTTTTTTTTGGTCTGTTGTTATGGGCAACACAACACATCAATAGTACAGAATGCAATTAATTGCTTTCCCAACTGTATTATTGTTAAGTAACATGGCTGCTGAGAACTAATGAATAATGTTAAAAAAATAAATTTAAAATGTACTGTTCAAAGCTTTGTACAGTAATATATATGAGGTTTGTTGTTGTTTTTTGCTTGATCTCCCCATCAGGTAGTGAATGATTGAGTTTTCACAAGATTACATCTTAGGACCATGTTGTAGATATGTAAATGTATTCATTACATTGAGATAAACAATGGCCAACAATTGGCCGGTATCCAACCTCCCCTTTTTAGGGAAGGTTTTGGAGAAGGCAGTGGTGTGGCAGTTACATGGGGTTCTGGATGAAGTGGATTATCTGGACCCCTTTCAGTCAGGATTCAGGCCCGGATATGGTACTGAGACTGCGTTGGTCGCGCTGCTGAATGATCTCTGGCGGAAGCAGGATGGAGGTCATCCCTCCGTCCTTGCTCTTCTTGACCTCTCAGCAGACTTGGATACCGTTGACTACGGTATCCTTTTGGAAAGGCTCCAAGGAGTGGGGAACCAGGGCACTGTGTGGTCCTGGTTTGCCTCATTTCTGAAGGGCTGGACCCAGTCAGTGTGGTTGGAAGATCGGATGTCCAGCCCTAGGCCTCTCCAGTATGGGGTGCCTCAGGGCTCGGTGCTCTCACCTCTTCTATTTAACATCTACATAAAACCGCTGGGGGAGATCATCCGTTCCCACGGGGTGTGGTATCATCAGTATGCTGATGATACTCAGCTGTACATCTTGGCCTGTGGTGATCCAAGCGATGCAGTCGGAGTCCTATCCAGGTGTCTGGAGGCTGTTGGGGTCTGGATGGGGGACAATGGGCTACAACTGAATCCCTGCAAGACTGAGTGGCAATGGGTCGGAGCCCCTGCATTATCTCGGGAGCTACCATCTTTGGTTCTGCATGGGACTATTTTGCCCCAGACAGACCAGGTTCGTAATCTGGGGGTCCTCCTGGACTCGCGACTCCTGCTCGATGAGCAGGTGGCAGTCGTGGCCAGGAGGGCTTTTGCACAACTTCGTGTTATATGCCAGTTAAGCCCACTCCTAGATCGGGACTCCTTGCTCATGGTCACGCATGCTTTGGCCACCTCCAGACTTGACTATTGCAATGTGCTCTACATGGGGCTGCCCTTGATAACCATTCGGAGGCTGCAACTGGTCCAGAATGCGGTTGCCCGGGTGGTAATGGGGTGCTGGCGGTATGCCCGTGCCTCGCTACTGCTTCAGGAGCTGCACTGGTTGCCAGTGTGCCTCTAGGTGCAATTCAAGGTGCTGGTGATGACCTTTAAAGCCCTACATGGTAGTGGGCCAGGATACTTAAGAGACCGTGTCAGCCTCAGAACATCTGTCCGTCCCACCAGAGCAGACTGAAGAGGCTCTCTCATTGTGCCATCTGCTAGGGAGGCTCATCTCTCTCTAGCACCAGAAGGAGGGCCTTCTCTGTGTCTGCTCCGGCCCTTTGGAACCTCCTGCCAATTTTGCTGTGTCTCCAGACTGAGTTGCTGTCCTTCAGGAAAGGGCTAAAACCTGGCTGGCAAAGCAGGTGTGGAGCACCAGTGATGTGGTGACCCCTGCCTGCTGGCTGATTTAGTTAGAACACTCTCTCCCTCTTTTAATCTGTAAGGGTAGGAGTAATTTTTGGTGGCAGTTTTAATGGGGTTTTTATTGGGTTTTAAAAATGTGATTGGTTTTATTTTCTGTGAGCCGCCCAGAGTCTTCAGAGTTGGGTGGCAATATATATCAGATAGATAGATAGATAGATAGATAGATAGATAGATAGATAGATAGATAGATAGATAGATAGATAGATAGATAGATAGATAGATAGATAGATAGATAGAAACATGTTTAGACTGTGCGTTGAGGGAAAAGAAACTGAAGGCACAGTTACGGGATAGTGGACACTTGGCTCAGCAATCCTATATGTAAGAAGGATCTTGGAATTGTTGTAGATCACAAGCTGCATATGTGACTGCATAAATGGGCAATGCTGTTTCAGACTGCGTTAACAGAAGTTATAGTCTCTGAATCCTGTGACGTACCAGTTCCTCTCCATTTGGCATTGATTAGACCTCATCTTGAGCATTATGTCCAAATCTGGACAACACACTTTTAAGAAGCATGCAGACAAGGTGGAACAAGTTCAGAGTAGGGTAGCAAGGATATCAGGGAGCTGGAAACTAAGCCCCAAAAGAAAAGACTGAAAGAACTGGTCATGTTTGACCTTGAGAAAAGAAATGTTATGCCCACATTTGGGATGTTTGGTCTTGCTTTCCCACCTTGATCTGATTTTTCATTATCCTCATGCTCTTCACATGATCTTTATGCATTTGCTATAGCATTATATGAGGCATATTTATTGCATGTGAAGTTCTAGGATGAGATTCCTAATAAAGTAAAAAAAAACATTCCTTATGTCTTGATGATTATGCAGCAATGGGCATATGCAGATTATGGAATGTGTTGTTTTATGGGAAGCACGTGAATTCTAGGCGTTGGTCAGGCAGATGGATGTGCTATTACTGCTTCTACATTTATTGACTTACCAAATGTAAGCATCAGCAAGTAGGTTTGCAGCAAGACAGAAGTGAAGGTGCCTGGTCAGACACTGCCTTTCCTAAGGCCTTTTGGGGTGAGATAGAAAAAGGGAGGGGAAAGGGGTTTTTTCCTCTTCTGGTAGCCAGATTTGTCTCAGGATCCTCCAATTACCAATCTCATTAATCCAATATTTCTTAACAACTAGCTTTTTTGTTTGTTTACATGTATTTTGTTTGAGTAGGCACATTTATCATGGTTAAATTTGTTTTTCTTAAACATGGCTTGAGACATCCCTGCATCATTTGGGAGTATACAGAAGTATTATTCAAAGCATAGGGAGATACTCTTGTATGAGATGTTGAATGTCCTCTTATGAAGTCTTTCTACAAGTGTAAGCAAAGTACTTCATAAGAGACAATTAATGTTTGGATATTTTTTAGCCCCTTCTGATAATTTGTTATAATATAGAATAGAAATCTGAATTAAAAATAGAGTTAGGAGCATTGCAGGGAGCTAGATACTAATAGCTGACACTAAGAATGGTTGCATTTGCCATCTGTAACAATGAATTCCTGACATAAACAATTGGTGCCATTTGCATTGTTATATTGCACCCTAACAGCTTTCTGCCATATCTAACTTTTTTTTACTTTAAATCTATTCCCTCTGTCAGTAATCCAGACCTTGAAGATTCTGACTTCATTATGTTTTTGCAGCCTTGTAGTGAACAGTCATTTCTTCTGTTTGATTTTTGATTATTTTGTCTCCAGCTTCTGCAGAGATTGCTGGATGACCGCAAACCCACTGTTGAATTGATCAAGCGTGAAGGGGAGAAAATCGCAGAATCAGCAGAGCCCGCTGATAAAGAGAAGATTTTGAAACAGCTGAGCCTCCTGGGTAGCAGATGGGATGCATTGCTTGATAAAGCAGAAACGAGGTACTTGAAATGTTTTCATTCATTTGGGGAGTATAGTAGAGAATATGCCTAGATGCAGCATGGATAATGGTGCAATTCAAAACAATATACACATTTTCATTCTGCTAAGAGCAGGATTTTGAACAAACCAAATGATTGTAAGTGCATTATATCTTTTATTTTTAACAGACGTCAGTGCATAGATCCAGTGAAATCACTGTCAAACATAATCACACCTTCAGTTAGTAAACAGATGTAGGTCCCCCATTTAGATATAGTGAGCTTTCAGATGAGTCCAGTGGAGAGGGCAGGAGTGGGACCTACCCACACTATGCCAGAAGAAGTTTACAAAACAAAACAATAATCCACCATAGCTCTGCCCAGAACTAGAACTGGTGGAAACCAACACCCTTTCCCCTTCACTAATGAGGTTAGTTCAAACTTGTGAACAGAGAGAACAACTACTGGCTTTGTGTTATTTTGTGCTGACTGATGGTCAAATAAAGATATGTATGTATGTACTACTACCTTTATCTTGCTCTTGTGAGAGAAAAGCTCAGACCAATCAGGAATAATCAGTCTTTGCACATAAATTTATCTCCATCCAACTGGAAACCTTGATTTTTCAGGACCTTTGATCACATAGAAAGCACCAATTGCTCTTCTTTTTAGGTTTCTCCCTCTGTGCATAAGAGCTAGGGTGCTTCCTCCCCCTGCTCATAGTTTCAGAACAACCTTTTAATTAAAGGCCTAAATTGAGCTGATGTATTTACATTTATTCTATGCTAGTGCTGTCTCCATATGGTGACTGCACACCAACATAGGTGTCAACTCTGAGTCAAAAAAAAAGAGGAATCAACTAAAGATGTAGATTGCGAAGTGAGTTTGGTGCTGAAAAGGTGTATTGTGAGCTATGCCTTTTTAGAGTCAACTCTGACCCCCACCTACAAATTTTTCCTTTGTGAATCTAAATAATCCACATATCTTTTTAAGATACTTTAAGTTTAAAGAGAATTGAAGCTTTTGAAATGTGGATCTACTAAGGCTGCTAAGGATATCATGGGTTGACCATGTGACTAATGTAGAATTGTTGCGCTGGATGGATAAAGAACAAGAACTGTTTAAGACCATTAAACAAAGAAAGCTCCAATACCTTTGGCATATCATGAGCAACAATTTGAAAGATAGAATCCTCCAACTTGCTCTGCTAGGAAAGATCCCTGGGAAGAGAGGCCTTGGATGTAGACGGACTACATGGCTGAAGAACCTGAGAGACTGGTGTGGCATTTCCTCGGAAAAACTGTTCTGAGGAGTAAGACTATCGCCATGATGATAGCCAATATCCGGAATGGAAATGGCATCTGAAGAAGAAGATTTTTAAGGAAGATAATCGGTCTCTGTTCGAGGAATAGAAGTGATCTTAGAAAGCATGCATCTTTAACCATGCATTGTGCAAGCCCAAGATCATCCACTGTTGGATGTATTGCAGTCCTTTCCCTCCAGCAAGGTGCTTCCTAGGTCATTCTAGTCAGAAAACCTGCCACAGTTGTCTCCAGATCTGCCCAAAAGTGTCACATGTGGAAGCAGGCTTCTGGAACAGCAATTTGCTGTGTTAGAAAACACGACCATAAATGAGACAAGAAGTCAAATGTTTACTCAGATCTAGACACTTTCTTTCTTGCATTGTATTCTCTAAAATACAGGTCCAGAATATACAGGGAGGATGTGTGTCTGGAGTTTTAAAAGGCATTGGTCAACTCACAGTAGATAGCATTTTGAATTTAACTTTGACTTTTTAAAGAAATTCTCAATCATATTTAATATGCATATTTGGATTTACATCCCATTGATCGCCATGCTTTGTGATCTGGAGGCCATACAATTAAGGTACCCTTTTCATCTTAGTTCACAGGATATGGATGAGTCAAACATCACAGAAATTGATATAAAAGAGTGCCTTTTTCAGAAGCAACTCGTTGTTGTTTTTAATTCAGAGTTCTACTCATTGTGCTAGTGATTTTTATTTGTTAGCGTATTAGTGCTTACCCATCACCTCATGCATTGTTCTTTGCAGTTAATCAAAATGAGAGTAGTTAAGCTTAACATAATTCAGCACCTTCTATAAAATCTTGTTTTCTTTGATTGCTATAGGCCCATGATGGCGAACCTTGGCACTCCTGATGTTTTTGGACTTCAATTCCCAGAAGCCCAAGCCCCCATGAATCCACACAAATGCGTTTTACTTCTGCTTCCAGGAGCGAGGAGGGCGGCGCGAGCTGGATGAATCGCAGTAAACCCATTTGTGTGGATTCATGGAGGCTTGGGTTTCTGGGAATTGAAGTCCAAGAACATCTGGAGTGCCAAGGTTCACCATCACAGCTATAGGCTGTTGCTTGTGTGTTAATTTTTGAGCTCTGGTTCAAAGTTTTATTTCTGGGGAATGGTTTTGTTGAAGTATTTTATGTATACTTCATCTAAAAATGTGTTTTTGTCTTGACATATTGTAGAAACCATCAGTTGGAAAGCATCTCAGTTGTGGCACAGCAGTTCCATGAAACTTTAGAACCATTGGTTGAATGGCTCACTACCATTGAAAAGAGGCTTTCAAACTCAGAACCCATTGGAACACAGGCTTCCAAACTGCAAGAACAGATTTCTCATCATAAAGTAAGATCTGAATGTGCTGTTCATGCGGACAATTTTATTCTATTTGTTCATTCAGGAAAAGTGCAAACTCCCCTCACCTTCCTTTTGCATTAGTTTGCTTATTCTCTGTTGTATCATTTGAAATCATTTTTTTTCAGTTGTCTGCCACTGTACTCATGTATTCTTATTTGGTGATATGATTTTGTTTCTTGTTCTTTTCCTCTTTTTTTCCATTTACCATATTTTATTTGCCACTTTGGAAACTCCATTTAGGCTTTAGAGGAAGACGTCACTGCTCACAATAAAAATTTACAGGAGGCTATTAATGTTGGTCAGGCTTTAAAGACTTTGAGCTCCAAAGAGGATAAAGAAATGGTTCAGGAGAAACTAGATTCTTCAAAGTCCCGGTACACTGAGGTTCAAGAGAAAGGCAGCAGTAGGGCTGAGCTTCTGCAACAAGCCTATTGCAATGCTCAGATTTTCGGAGAAGATGAAGTTGAACTGATGAATTGGCTGAACGAAGTGCATGAAAAGCTCAGAAAGCTGGCAGTTCAAGACTACAATACTGACTTGCTAAGGAAGCAACACTCCGAAATATTGGTATTTACATTTATTTTCTTATCCATTTTATTTTACCATTATTACCATTATTATTGCTATTATTTAATATTATCATTTCACTCCCCCTTTTATTACTTTATTAGTACTGAATTCTGTCAGATTTATTTGCTCGTTGTTTATTTCCCACCCCCTACTTCCTACTAAGATAAGATATGTATAGTGTATAGTAGGTTTTCCAGCTATAACTTTCCTGATTTTGTATACATATTTTAAAGTGCTATAATTTCTTAGGTTCTTCAAGAAGAGATTCTTCTCAGAAAGCAGAATGTTGACCAGGCTATACAAAATGGTTTGGAGCTCCTCAAGCAAACTACAGGTGAGAGCCAAGGAAAGGATTATTTAAAACATCACAGACGTTAATCTTTTTAGAAAGGAATATTCTAGTTCTCATAGCTAGTGGGATAAATTTTAAATTGGTTTTCACTGTGTGGTGCTAACAAGTAAGAAGGAGAGAATATTTAATTGAGAGCCCTAAGCTATGAGCTGGGTATTGCAGTTCATATCTCACTTCCAGTGTGAACATAACTTCTGGAAAGCCACTACCTAACAGCCTGAGCCCTTCATTTGTGATTTGAGTTAATGCAAGTATCCTATATGGGAGCTTAATGTGTTACAGGTGAGTGTATGAATTTATCGTTGTACTAGGGAAGGGGGCTTGTGGCCTTCCAAACTGGAGGTGATGATTGTTGGACTATCGCTACCATTTATTTAGGTCAGTATATCTAAGAATCAGGAATGCTGAGAGTTGCAGTCTAGGGATGTTTAGAAGGTTACATTTGCCCCCATGCCTGTAAGTAAAGCAAGACTGCTTGTGCAACAATACTTTCCATTGCTTTCTTCTCCACTCTTGCAACTCTCTACACCAGTGGTGCCCAAACTTTTTTTTGTGGCCCAGTCCCACCCCCAACACACAGTTGCAGGGGCCGGAGGCGGGCTGCTCCCGCTGCTGACAGTTTTGGTGTCAACAGCGATGGCAATTGCACTTTGTCCCGGTTGCTCTGGGCAGCCTCTGGCTCAGTCTCATCCCCCCTGCAGCCTTTACCAAAGCCGATCGCTGTTTTGGGGAATTTTTCGGAGCCTCCTCCATTTCAAAATCCATGGCGCTGGAAGGGTAAACCAGGCGCGCTGCGGTGATGCCATCCCAGGCGCGCCAGGGGGCTCTCCTAGCGCAGTGGATTTTGAAACAGAGGAGGCTCCAAAAATTTCCCCGACACGGCGATTGGCTTTGGCAAAGGCACCAGTGGGGAATGGGACTGAGCCAGATGGGGCGATCGCCACCGCTGTTGATGTCAGGCAGTGGGGCAGGTAGAGGGGTGGTTCACGGTGAACCAGGGTACTCACCGTGGTCCACATTAATGATATGCATGGGCCTATTTGGGCCCACGGGCCGTAGTTTGGGTGCCGCTGCTCTACACCACCCAAAATTTGCTCTGGAAAATATTTTAATGATATGTGGGATGGGTGAAGAAGGTTCTACTGATGCAGCTCCATCAGCAGATTAATGTAATCATATCCAACCAAGAGCTGCTGCAAACATTTCCCAAAACCCTATTACTTAGTGTAGTAAGTCCCAACTAGAGAAGCCCCATTTAAATCAATGTCGCTGACTCACTAAATTCCCGTTGATTCATTCACTGTGTCTGCTTTGTGCAAATTAAGATACCAAGCAGTGGAATTTCAGCCATTCAGTTAACACACAAGGAGAGAGAGAGTAAAGACAAGCACTATACTAAGGGCTACAATTTAGTCATCAGGTTTGGAGAAGGAAAGCTCTAGTAAAATATAAAACGAGCTGAATGGTTGTTTCCACTCTTGTTGTAACAGGCTGGTTCCCCCACACAAGTGTTACTACTGTGGGAAAGATGCATTCCAAAAGCACACAGCATGTCTGTTTGGTAAACCAACATTTCCTAAATTTTCCAGCCTCTAACTCAATGAACTCTCCCAAGATATACATAGTTTGGAGCTGGGATGGAGGAGAAGAGGAAATTCTTATTATTTCATAATAAGAATTGCATTTCTTCAGTAAAGAGATAGAGATTACTGCAGCTTTGATTTTATTCTTTCTTTATATTGAAGGATACTCAACGTTTGACAGTGGTTCTAAAAATCTTAAACTTTTGAAAGCTCCTCCCATTTTAAAACTTATTTACAGAACTATAGAGGTTGATGAGGTCTACAAATTACTGAAAATAGATCTAAATACTGCTGTGCTCAATGTTCCTATGCATTTAACATGGTACTTCCACAGAAATAGTTATTATAGAATGTACTTTTTATTATCAAATGTTTTAGGGCAAGAACAACTGTGCAAATATGGGATTTTGGTCATACATCACATTAGTGATACCATTACTGGGGGCAAATCAACAGTTTCAACGAGCTGGTGCCAAGACTTTGATTCATCAGACCATGATACAATCATGTTTAGAGATGATTGGAAATATGTACCCTATTCCATAGATATGTTAATGTGAGATATGCTCTTAGATCCATTGGAGAAATTTATTGTCCATTTTATTGACTGGGACTGATCAGTGGATGAAAAGGAATGTGGGTATACAGCCAAAAATTTTCATTGGAAATAGATGAAAACTGTTCTAGGCAATGAAGTTGTAAAAATACACTGAAATTTCCGAACCCAAAAGAAAAGTCAGCTGGGTAATGCAACAGGCAGATCCATCATCCACCAGACTGATAGATACATTATTTGCTTTCATATTTGCAGTTGCTTTAGTTGGCGTTATTGTTTGTGCAATATTACCTCTTTCAAAACACAGGTGATGAAGTTATCATAATTCAAGACAAATTGGAAGGCATTAAAACACGGTATAAGGACATCACAAAGCTCAGTTCTGATGTGTCTAAGACTTTAGAACAGGCTCTACAGCTTTCAGGTCAGCTACAATCAGTTCATGAGAAACTTTCCACTTGGCTTGACAAAGTTGAGGTGGAATTACTTTCATATGATTCTCAAGTTCCAAAAGGCAAAGAGTTGAATCAAGTTCAAGAAAGACAAAAGGTGAGTGAAGTTGCAGTGTCCATTTCCTTAATGCATTTCTTTTGTACGGATGGTAATTTACCACTTCATCCTCATTTCTGGATGATGTTTCCCCTCTGACCACCCTGACAAATATCACACTTTTTGAGGCTGATTAAAATAGAAAATATTAAAGGTGATTCAATGTGTACACAGTGCAACAAGGTTGCGTACCCCCTGACATTGCCAAAGGAAGCCTTTAATCTGTGCTGATTTGCTGATAATGATGATGATGTCACCACTATCGTGCCTGTAGAGCTGTGTGATAGGATTTCAGCCAATCGTTAGAAAACAAGTCTGTTGCTTAAAAGTGGACTGCAGTGGCTCAAGCAGCTAAGATGCTAACTGGAAGGCGGCAGGTCAGCAGTTCGATACCCAAATATTGCATGATGGAATGAGCTCCCATCTTTGTCCCAGCTCCTGCCAACCTAGCAGTTCGAAAGCAAGAAATTGCAAGTAGATAAATAGGGACCACTTTGGTGGGTAAGCAGCATTCCATGCACTCCGGTGTCTAGTCATGCCTGTCACATGACCACGGACAACGTTGGCTCTTGAGCTATGAAACAGAGATGAGCACTGAACCCTAGAGTCGGATACAACTGGCTTTCGAGCAAGGGTGACCTTTACCTTTTACTAAGAGTGGAAGATAATTCTTTGATCTGTGTTGACAATGTTGTTGCATGAAATCTCAACCAGGATTTTTTTTAAAAAAAAAAAACCTCTCTTAAAATGCAGTACTTTTTGTAATTCAATTTATATTCTATCCATAGCCCCTGAGTGTTAAATACTAGACATTTAAACATTTGGCTGATACTGAAGCCAGCCAATGTGTGTGTACTCAAAAACACTCATGAATCTCATGAATGTTTGGCATCATTTCCCCCTTGTATGTATTTATCAGAGGGAGTTTGCTGGGTGCGGAGAATATTTCTAATTCTTTCTGGATCTTGCTTGACTAAATATAGGCTGCTGCATATTCATTTCCAGAGGACAGTAGTTTGACTTGTGGACTGCAAGAAAGTATTTTAATCATATATTTTCAATATTTTTCTTCAAGAGTCACCCGCGTCTTTGCAAGGTGATTTGCAGTAACATAAAGGAACATAATCAGTATGAAAATAAGAATGCCATGTACAGTTTTGGCTTGCAATAACACTTTTGAGCTCTTTTCCCCCTTAAACTACCTCATCTTAACTTATAAAACCAAGGGTTAACCGTTGGAACTTGCTATAGGTTCCTAAGCCTCGCCCTAATGACCCGCACCCACCATTCGTACACATGGCCGAACTGGGTCCGCAGGTCAACAAAGGATTGGGCAAGAGCCCCACAAACGTGAAAAAAGGGAAACAACTTCATTTCCCAAAGTTCTTTGCGCCGCACCACAGCCAATCAGGCTGAGAGGTGCAACCACAAAGAACATTGAGAAACGCGCCGCGGCCAATCAAAATCAAGCCGCAGGGGAAAAAACGCACCACAACCACAAATCAGAAACCCATAACTACAAGCCCCAGAGTCCTGTGCGCCGGCGGCCAAAAAATTAAAAACAACAACTCACCACCTCACAGCCACGCAAACACCAACCGTCCTTCTTTCCCTCACCAACGGCGCCTGAAGGTCCCGACTGGAGTTTCCCCTTTAATATCAGTAAGTATATCACCAAATATCACCAAGCGGTTTCTTCTCTTTAAAAACGGAGGGTTTTTTTAGGAGGGGGGGGAATCGATCCACTCTCCCTGGCCTCCTGTGTCTAGAAGGGTTGGGGGGACATACCCCTTTTGTCCCCCCAAACCTCCCAATCCCAGGGGAGCCAGCGGAGAGGGGGGTCGCAACCCCCCACCCACTGATATTAAAGGGGAAACCCCAATCTACTTTGACGACTCCACACAATCAAAGCACCATAACACAATAAAGCCTCCCTCCCCACCACCTAGCCCACCCTTCCTAACCCCCACCGACCATGCCCCCCTCCCCACCACCTAGCCCACCCTTCCTAACCCCCAATGACCACACCCCCCTCCCCACCACCTAGCCCACCCTTCCTAACCCCCACTGACCACGCCCCCCTCCCCACCACCTAGCCCACCCTTCCTAACCCCCAATGACCACGCCCCCTCCCCACCACCAAATAAATAAATAAATTTTACAAAATTACTAAAAACACATTCAAAAACATCCAAAAATACACAAAACAACACCAAAAACAATATGAAGTAAACAAAAACAAAATCAAAAACAAAACAAACAGACAAAAAATACAAATTCCACCCCGCCCCCACCCCACACACACAAAAGAAAGAAAACAAGCAAACTTACCAAAAGATGTCCTACCTCCACGAGGACCGGAAAAGAAATGAATAAAGAAAGAGACTACTTACCAGAAGAAGCTCCACCCAGAGGCCAGGAGAGAAAAAACAGTCAAAATACAATGACCCCTACCAGCACCACCTGCTGGCCACAATAGTAAAAACAATTCAAAAACACACAACAGCCCCAAACAAAAGGCCACAAGAGTAAAAACAAATCAAAAACATAACACAAATTCACAATTTTACACAAAAGGTCACACTAATAAAAACAAGTCAAAAAAATTATACTAAAACACACTTTAACACAAATCACAAACATATGTCAATAAAATACAATAGAAACTTTTAAAAATCCTGTGCTGAGTTTTAACTCAAATTAAAACCAAAAACATCTAAACACATTTTTAAAACATTGAATGTAAAAAACATTTACTTTTACATTATTAAAATTATTATCTATGGTACAACTATTTAAAAAAATTCCAAAAACTAAAACATTATTCGCTTACATAAAACAATTTGAAAAAATTATATCATACTTTGTTCTTTTATTAATCCTAAAAAAAACAAAAAAAGCAGATCACAGTTAATAACAGCCAAGCCAATTTTTTTTACATAAATAAACATTTTAAAAATTAAAATTACAGACTAAGCAATTTTTTAAAAAAACATTAACACAATTTAACCTTCCAACACAATTTAAAACAGCCCGGCCACGCTGGGCAACCTCTGCTAGTAACTAAATAAAACCAAGAGAGGGAAAGTCCAGGTGGAGCCTTTGAGTCTTGGATAGTCTCCTGATTCTGTGCCAACATGTTAATTTTAAACATCTTCATTTTAAATGTTCTTTTTTAGGAATTGAAAAAAGAAGCAAAGGACAATAAGAGTTTCTTGGATACCCTCAATGAAGTCAGCAATGCTTTGTTGGAATTGGTTCCTTGGAGAGCACGGGAAGGGATAGACAAGATGGTTACAGAAGACAATGAACGTTACAAATTAGTGAATGAAAGTATTACTCACAAAGTGGAAGAAATTGATGCTGCCATTTTGAGATCACAGCAGGTAAAATAATAACCATTGGTTTCATCTTGAGTTCCTTTTATATGTAATAGGAAAACACATGTATTTGTATTTGAGAATTTATACCTGGATTCATATTAGCTGTGTACATTTCCTCCTTTTATAAAAGACAATGAGGCAAAGCTTGAAAAAAGCTTGGTCATAATTTTCAGACATGTGTTCTGCACCAGAGCAAATCCAGTCATTGTTGCCGCCATCTGTCTTTTAGTTGACAAAGAAAGTACAGATTAGTCTCACACTGAGAAGCAATATGAATGACACCCTGCAGCGACCTCAATAGGAATTTCACTCAAGAGAGAATTGTAAACTAAACCCCCATAACATTTGCAGTTTATACTGCAATGTGAGTAAAATATCAGATTATGTAAACCTATGGTTCTAATAAAGATTCTTACAATAGCTAGCAAATGTAGTTTCTCACAAAGACAAATGTTATTTGCAGCGGCAAGTAACGTTAAAACAAGGTTATTCTATACACCAGGATTTTGTTGGTGGCTTTTTTTTCATATATAAATTGTTCCTTAATTTAGAATGACTCAGTTCCTTTGCTTTTCTGTAATAACAGAATGCCCGGATGAAATGTTTATGCCTGTCTCCGGGACATTAAATAGTGTGATAAAGTACTCATGGGAAACATTGAAAAGCTGAGCCCTTATAAACTTTTTTTTAACTACGAAGAAGTTGAAGAATATAATAGTTTATCCATTATATTTCACCTAAAGTTGGAAGTGCTTCATAATGGTATAGCAATGGCTTAATAGCCACACAGAGACATCTACATTGTTTTCCTTTCGGATTGCTTACGAGACTAATTTCTTGTTGGACCAGCTTGAGTGACATAATGGAGAGTTGTACATATTTGTAAAGGTTGTTTATGCTGCTGCCAGCTAAATTTGCCCAATTGATGTTCTCATTTTTGTCTTTTTTGTTTTGTGGATATAATAAACATGAAATGTATGTATTTATGATGGAACTGTCAATTTAACCAGAGCCATTTAAGTATTGTGCCTTACAGTCAAGGCAGAGCATTTGTGCTATACCAGAGGTAGGCAAGGCCACGAGGGCCACCAGCTAATTCTCATCAAGAATCAAGTCTTGAAACAATCCTCTGTTTCTGGCCCAAATAAGGCAGAGGGATCGCATGCGCTTTTGTTTCAAAAGAGAATCATCACTCTTGGAGGTTTTCAAGAATTCTTCCTTTTTTCAAACTCTTTTTCCCCTGTTGTTAAGGTAGGTCAGGGGGCTGCAGAAAGAGGGAGGAGCACATATTAATTGTCCAGTGCTCTAAAATTCAGTTGTAACTGTTCTCCAGAAGTTGAAGAGAGGTACATTTTTGTAAGAATCCTGAGAATAGCTATGCCTGCTGCTTGTTGGAGGTAAAGATTCATGTTTTGCATAGGGAAGAGTTGGCAGAATGAGAAGGACCTCTTCAGACTTAGACTGTCCTTTTCTTGCTCTGTCCTCTGGTGATCTTCCTTCATTAATGACTAGTATTCTTAGGGATATTTCCTTCTTTGTTGCATTTCTCTCCTGACCTTCTGTGGGAGAGGATGGAGAAGATGCTTGACCTTTGTTTTCAAGAGGTGAAGGCAGCCATTGCTCCTTGTGTCTCCCCCTTGGTTAGGTAAAATTATGATTCCTAATACCTTTCCTGTCTCAATGTTTCTCTCTAACAAACACCAACCTTCTTATTTTTCTAGAATAAGAAATACAGATGTTATTCTCTTCCAAAGTGAAAGTATGAAGTGTTAGCCATTTTGATTTTCACGTACTGAACCCACAAGGAGGTGGAGTATGAAGTAGTAAAGCTGCTCTGTTTGTGTATATGCTCAGCCCATGCTCTATAAATCTACAAGATGAGATTTCAGAATTACAGGCAGGAAGTGAGACACACATGGCATAGTCTTCCCTCTGGAGTCAGCTTCCTATACACATGGAGAATGTCTGAAGAGGGCTATGGAGATACAGAAGCAGGGACCAGCTAGTGAGCAGAGTCCTTTTCTCATACTCCATCCTGTTAATTTTGGATGGCACAGGATGCTAGAATTGAGCTGTTGTGTACCAGGATTAATTTTTGAAAGAAAGCTACCAATGCTTTGCTTCCTGGGAGTCGCATCGTATCCGTTATACATGAGTCCTGAGCTGTTTCTGACTTCTGTTGCCACAAATATCTTGCTGATGTTAAGATTGGCGAGCGATTCTCTATTACCTATTGGTTTTAAAACCACTAGTATAGATCTTCTAAAAAATAATTCTTGAATTGAGGAAAGAAAATAATCTTTAGACTGGACAAGAGCAGGAGGTGCTCAAAGAAAAGTGGTATTACTACTACCTTTGATGTTTGTTGGAACAGTAATTTCTGGATAAAAAATATAATATGGCTCTGACACTTCCTACTTCCCTCTTTGTAACTCTTCTGAAATAAGCTGATTTTAATATGACTGTCACTGGGAGTGAAAGAAATAATAATAAGCTGTCCAGGGTTTATAAGTAGTTTCCTTGCACCAAATCAAATCAATGGTCCACCTTTCTTAAAACTAAGCAGTAACCCTAGCACTTGTATGGGTTGACTCAGAAGTCTTTATTCTTCAGCAAAACAACTTTAGAGGGAAATTTAAGCATGCAAATGCTGAACTGAAGTTCGCCACCAAGTTTGATTATATTTGATTCACCATCACTGAATATTAATATTTGCTTTCCTACTACAGATGTTAAATTAGCACAGCAAATAGAGGGAGCTGGTATTACAGCAAATTACTGCAGCTGTGAAGGGCCCACTGTGCTTATTTTATATACAGTCAAACCTCTACCTATGAATTTAATTTGTTCCTTGAGGTTGGTTGTATCTTGAAAAATTCTTATCTTGAATTTCCCATAGGAATGCATTGAATGCAATTTCCCATAGGAATGCATTGAGTTTCTTATCTCGAAAAAATATCCTTAAAAATATCACAAGAGAGGTTTTTTTTCTTTCCTGTTTGCTGTAAAATATTAAAATGTGTACCTCTCTGCAACTGGCCTGAAGCCAGCTATTTAATAGGTCACATAAAAGGTTATAGCAACTAACCCTGATGTCTGAGAGTATATAAATTGGGATTAAGTTTAGAGTTTTGTAAATTTAAACACTGGAGACTAGCCTTGATCTGTGATCTCAATAGCATTCAAAAAGACTTTTATCAAAGATCATTTTCTTTAAGTACATGTACACATTTGAGGGGTTAATTTATTAATTGCTCCCCCCACCTTTCATGTCCTTTCTTTAGTTTGATCAAGCATCTGATGTTGAGTTAGCCTGGATTGATGAAACAGGGAAAAAACTGATGTCTCTGGGTGATATTAGGCTTGAACGTGACCAGACCACAGCTCAGCTGCAAGTTCAAAAGGTAAACAAATGGGATACCATTGGTTATGTATTAAGTCATTATTTCTTCAGTCATTATTTAATTTTCAGCCAATTACTTGTGCACTTTTCCTTTGCTTCCTCATGTCCATAATACCAAACTATTTTATTATGTGATTAGGCATTTACCATGGAGATTTTGAAACACAAAGACACAATAGAAGAACTTGTTTCGTCGGGGGATGAGCTTATGAAGACATGTACAGAAGAGGAGAAGCAAACAATGAAGGTAAATAAGGGATTGCAGACACTTGGTTAAAAAAAAGATTTGTGTATCTATATACATATGCAGTTCCCAGACTATGTGCTCAAAGACAGACAAACTTGTGCTTTGGAAAAATAAGCCATCAAGTTTCTTACATGTACTGTACTATTCACTTACCAAGCAGGGTGGTTCTCAAACACTGATTACTGCCATCTACACTTTGCAAGTATGCAGATGTAGTTTCTTGATGCTTGATACACCATTGTGCTATAGCTGATAGACATGAAGCAACTCCAAAAATATTATTTCCTGGAAGGCATGGTCCTATCACTGAGCTCTGATTTTATTTTTAATTTATTTATTTTTATTTTTAGAGACATTTATTTCAATCTCTGCTCCAATTATCAAATAAGCTTGGAAACTCTTTCTACTACTACTTTCCTCTACTAATCTCGATTGTCCTTCCTAAAACTACTTAGGCACTTTATGTGACTAAATGAAATCATAACATTCAGAGTTCTCAGAAAATCCCATTCCTTGGGTTTGTTGGCCTAGTTTGTCAATACATGGGCAGATTCCGACATTTTGCAGTGTGCATTGAAACAAAAAAAAATTTCTCCCGATTCTGTCTGTGCTTTATTTGATGG
Source organism: Bradypodion pumilum (assembly GCA_035047305.1). Classification (NCBI taxonomy): domain Eukaryota; kingdom Metazoa; phylum Chordata; class Lepidosauria; order Squamata; family Chamaeleonidae; genus Bradypodion; species Bradypodion pumilum. The sequence goes on along the minus strand of JAWDJD010000001.1, from coordinate 170,476,273 downwards.
TTCTTCTGCCAATTCCGTCTTCACTCATCTCAATTCTGCTAAGTTAAAGTTCTTCTGTGGAAGTAGGAAGACCTCAGTCTGTGGAAGGCAAGGACTGATACAAACTAAGATTTTTCAGTACAGTCTAGTATACTAGACCTAGTAGTTATTAAAATATACAAATTTTCCATCAAAAAGTCCACTTCTGGGTCATCTGCTGCCCAAGGTTTTTATGCTTTTTAATTGTCTTGGAATTGCGTCTATAAAAGCCATAATTCTTTATTATGCTTCTGTTTAACCCACTTTGGCAAACTGCTAAACTTGTTTCTCTATGCTCAGTCAAATTCACAACTGCGGTTGTGAAAAATCCTTTGCCTGCCATCTTTTTTGAGTTTCAGCTCCCAGGTGTCACAGTTATCATGGCCATTATTAAGGTATTAATATTGGTACCAAATATCTGGAGATCCGGATGGTCCCCACCTCTGCATTATTGTAAAATGCATATGCACGTGAGTGTGGATGTGAGAGGAGATTGGATCTACCATATACAGCAACAATAGTTATGGCATATGTATGTTTGTCTTACCTATACACGTTAGAGATATGCAACAGTAGTTCTTTATAATTTTGGAAAATGAAATAACACACTATAATTATTTTGATGGCAGGTATTTACACAGTCATTTTCTAAAATAAAATAAAAAAAATCAGAATTGCATGGCTTCATCACAGGACATTTTAGAATGTTTTGGATAGTGAAACTCTTTTAAATGTCTTCAGCTAATTGATAAATATTGGTTTTGTTGATTATGTTTTTAACAGAAAAAATTGGAAAATCTTTTAGAGAAGTATGATATGCTTTGTCAAGTGAACTCTAAGAGGAATCTGCAGCTAGAAAGGGCCCAGTCTTTAGTTAGCCAGTTCTGGGAGACTTACGAAGAGATTTGGCCATGGTTAACTGAAACAGAAACAGTTGTCTCACAGCTTCCAGCACCAGCTCTTCAATATGATGCTCTAAAGCAGCAACAAGAAGAACATCGGGTAAGCTTGTAGACATTATACAAAAGTCAACTAAAATGCAGTCTTCTTAAAATATCAGAACTTTAAAATCTTGCCAAGCTTAAATTTGTTACTCTTTTGTGGATAAATCAAAGTGTTTAAGATTCTTCTTGTGAGGCCAGATAAATTTTATTTAGGGAGAACAGATAATTTATCCTTTCATTGATTTCAGACGGAATCTAGGAATGAATAAGAATGAAAGTACTGTACATAAAAGCAGATTCAAAAGGCTTGCTGTTAAAAACAATGTGTGGGCTTATCAAGGTACTGAAAATAAGAGTTTAGAAACTGTAGACAGAAAGCAGATTAATGCAAGACAACTATTAAAAAACACCCAGCTGGTTATCCAGCACTATAATGATTTATTAGGTAGTAACACTGCAAAAGTTGCCAGATTGTTTAAAATTGCTATAAATAGCTTGTTCGCAATTGAGTGCCATAAACAAGCAAGCAAGTTGAACCTCTGAGGCTGCATTAAGGATCATGTACAATTTGCAGGATCATCCAGCATTGCTCAGTCTTGCAGAAAATACTATGCTTTAAAATAGATGCAGTTTTCTGTTGCATACAGTACAATCCCTTTTATAACATATTTAAGAGACCAACTTTTCTTATTTTTAATGTAAAGCTTACACCGCACGCTAAGAGCTAAAACAGAATAAATTGTTTATAGGCCTACGGTTGAATCCAGTGTGTTATTCTTTGTGTTAGAATGCCAAAGCTAATTGTTTAGATGTCTTTTGCCAGCTGAATCTGTTGAACGCGCAAGACAGCTAATATGTAGGAATGTCAGAATAAGATGTTGATAAACATTTTGTTTTCCTATAGCAACTACGAGAATTAATTGCTGAACATAAGCCTCATATAGATAAAATGAACAAAACTGGACCTCAGCTTCTGGAGCTGAGCCCACGGGAAGGTTTTTCAATCCAAGAGAAATACATAGCAGCTGATGCCCTTTATTGTCAAATAAAGGAAGATGTCAAAAAGCGGGCTCAGACGTTGGATGAAGCCATCTCTCAGTCTACCCAGGTAACATTACTTATTAGAAGAACAACTAGATTTTCTCAGAAGGATATATTGTTACCTTATGTCAATACAGCCAGGATTCACACTGGGTTTATCAGGAGTCGAAATTAGCATATGGTATGTCAGTACTGTAAACCCCCGGTTAACGATGCATTCGGACAATGTCATTTTTTGTTAACCCGACTGGGTTTTCCCCTTAATTATCAGGGGGAGGGGGGTTGCGATGCACCTCTCTGCCGGGTTCCCTGGGTCCAGGAGGGTTGGTGGGACAAAAGGGATCTGTCTCACCAACCCTCCTGGACTCAGGGGACCTGGCGGAGAGGGGATTTCTCTCCCCCCCCCCAAATTCTCCATTGTTAAAAAGAGAAGAAATCGCTTGGATTTCTTCTCTTTTTATCAACGGAGTGTTGGGGTGTGTGTGGATTCAATCCTCTCTCCTGGGTCCCCTGGGTCCAGGAGGGCTGGGAGGGCCAAAGGGGTCTCTCCCCCCAACCCTTCCAGACCCAGGGGACCCGGCGGAGAGGGGCATCTCAACCCCCCTCCCCCTGATAATTAAGGGGGGTGAAGGGAAGCAGGAAGTGCCTCCCTGTTAACGACATTTCCCGGTTAACGTCGCAACATTGGGAACCAAGAAACGTCATTAACCAGGGGTTTACTGTACTTGCATCATTGTGCATAGATTTGCTTTTCCTTATCTGTTCAGGGATTAGGACAGCTACTTCTGTGGTTGAAATATGTGAACCAGATTTTAAGATGAACCTGTTCCTGAAAATATCTTGTATAAAGCCCAACATGGTCTGGTGACAGCGTATGCTGGACTTCGGAGTGGGAAAGCCAGGTTTAGATCTTTGCTCTGCTTTGAACTCTGCATGACTTTTGTGGCAGGAACTGCTTCTCAGTCCATCCCAATATCAATGGATGGTTTGTAAGGTGAATTCAGATATTTGGATTGGCTCTGTCTTCCTTGGAAGAAAGGCACAAAAGTAGTTGGAGTAAATTTTCACTGGCCACAGACCTAATGACGTTTTATGATTTCTTAAGGGTGATTCTGTAAGGCCTGGTAGCAAACAGATGCTCATAACAAGGTGCTAATTGTGTTCCTAGTTGTGTAGTCAGGCATGTGCCCAGGAACACAATTAGTGCTAAGTTAGTAGTTATTGGTAGCAACTTGCCTCCAATGCTTACACAATTTCTCTTATATGAGCTAAATTGGAAATCGGATTCTGACTGCATATAGATATTGCAAGACTATATGCTCTACAGTAATATAGGCAGTATCTTGTTGGTCTTAACCACCTATGCAGAGAACAAAATAAGCTTTTGGTACCAAGGCAGTGAAGGATTTCTTCCATTGTGTTCTGGCCACAATATAGCATAGGTGTATAAGTGACCCATTCCCTCTAAGAAAATCACAAAGATTATTTGTTGTGGTTTCATATATTGGGTTATTTTGTGCCTACATGGAACTTTTTGGAACCTTCTAGAGCTTAAAGCAAAAGATCATTGTGTAGGAGAGACACACTGTGCATGCACGCACTTCCAATGGTTGTTCCTCAGTTCTTTTCTTACCTCTAATGAAGGAACATCACATAACACCCCCTTCCAGTATTCTTACAAACTTTCTGCCTTTGACATTTCCTGCCCTCATCCCTGCTTTCTTGTGAGTCTGCTTTTTCTGTTCATTCTTTTTTCTCTGAAAAACAAACCCAAAAAAAATTGCAGTAAGGTTTCAATAGCAGTTGACTCAGACTGGACTCAGACTTAGATTTTGAGAAGCCCTGTAAAATACTGTTTATTTCTCTGGCCATTATGCACCCATTAAAAATGTGTTGTGTGCAACCCGAGTATTGCATGAAGGAATGATCGCCCGTCTCTGTCCCAGCTCCTGCCAACCTAGCAGTTCAAAAGCAAGAAATTGCAAGTAGATAAATAGGGACCGCTTTGGTGGGAAGGTAAACAGTGTTCTGTGTACTTCATTGTCTAGGCATGTCTGCCACATGTCCATGGAAACGTCTGCAAACGCAGACAGCGCTGGCTATAAACAGAGATGATCACTGAACCCTAGAGTCGGATATGACTGGCTTTCGAGTAAGGGTGACCTTTATCTCCATTAAGTCTTTTTATGAGATAGTCATGTTGGCTAATAAACAGATGTGATCTGAACACCTGGTATTGAAGCCAATGTAAGAATGTTCTTATCTGTAAAAACTTCTGACATACAAAAAATTTACTGCAGTTTTAAACATCTTTATTAAGCAATAACTTTTCTTGATTTGAGTCAACTCCTTTTAGATGTAGTTGTTAACCTGGCAGCCCTTTCCTTTCTCCCCACTATCTTCCCATTTTGTTTGCATAGTTCCATGACAAGATTGATTCAACCATTGAGAGCCTGCAGCGGATTGTTGAACGTTTGAGACAGCCACCTTCAATTTCAGCTGAAGTTGAGAAGATTAAAGAGCAGATCAGTGAGAATAAGAATGTATCTGTAGATTTGGAAAAACTCCAGCCTGTATATGAAACACTCAAACACCGAGGGGAGGAGATGATTGCACGTTCGGAAGGAGCTGATAAAGACATCTCTGCTAAAGGTAATGGATGATGTCAGACTGAACATACCTCTTTGTAGTTTAAAGGAACAAAGGGTACAATGTAAAAAATATTTAAAGAAACAGCAAAAGCTAGCTGGCAATGTGTCCCGTCCCCCCCCCCCCGGTAAGATACATGATTGTTCAGGGTTACTAAATATTACTTTATTTAGTGTGCACCTTCCAGAATCCCACAGCCATCGTGGCCACCAAAGGATTCTTGGAGGTGTAGTCCAAAGAGTAACATCCCACAACTCAAATTGTCCTAAGTGCTTGATATTCCCTTATGATTAATTTATTGTTTGTAAATGGCTACTTTTAGAAGCAAACTGTGATTTATTTGTCCATATATACTAATCACCCTCTGTATCTTGCTACCCAGCGGTTCAAGATAAGCTCAATCAAATGGTTTTGATCTGGGAAGACATCCATACCCTGGCTGAGGAAAGAGAAGCCAAATTGCTAGATGTCATGGAATTAGCAGAAAAATTCTGGTGCGATCACATGTCTTTTGTGGCCACTATTAAAGATACTCAGGATTTCATCAGAGAGCTAGAAGGAGCTGGTATTGATCCTTCAGTAGTAAAGCAACAGCAAGAAGCAGCAGAGGTAGGTGATAAGCAAATATTGGACTGTGTTTGCCATATACACCCACATAACTCCTTGTGGTGGTGCATAGCGGTATGAATATTATTATTTTTTGGCTAAATTACTACAGTACATTCCTGGAAAGTGTTTACTGGTTATGGCTAATTACTCACAACTTGGCCCTATAGAAATAATATATGTGTTACAATATTATATCAAGATTAAGACAGAATGAAAGACTCTGGTTGCTGGCTATATGAGTGAGCCACGGCAAACGCATAGCTCAGACAATTCTCTTCCCCTTCTCCTTTTTGGATACTGAAGGATGATAATGGAAGCTTCCACTTTTAAACAAATAAGTTTCCCATTATATCTAAGTTCAGGAACGTTTGTTTAAACTTGTGAAATGCTTAAAATTGGAAGTGGAGGCAAGTGATTGCCTCCTTCCTACATGCGAAAGAGAAGGAGGTGGCAGGAGACCAGGAACTCAAGGTTGTCTACCATTCACTCATGCAGCAGCAAACCATTGTTTCTGATTGCATCTGAACACAGTTGAAGTATAGCTTCCAGCACCCTTTGGAGCCTTATTCAGGCTTTGAGTGCACACATAAGAGCCTAAAATGTGCAGGGAAATGGGCACATAGTGCTTGCAGTAGCACCCCTGCAAATGAAGAACTCTGGGACATTAGGGTTCCTGATTGCAAGGAAGCTTATAAGCACACTCCTCTGGGCATTGGGTCTGTACCTTTATTTCTGAATAAAGCTTCCAAGTTTATTTTTGTCTACATTAATGTGTATACTGGGGTATGAGTCTCTCAGCTACTCATACTCAGAGAAAAACGGGGGAAACCCCACTCTTCTCCCCATTGAGTGAGATTTCTTTGTGCATGGTTTCTTGGAATTTTGTGCTCGTTTTGCAAGGGTAGAAATGCCAAGGTGCATAGGACTCTTCGTTCTTGGGCAGAAAAGGACAGCCAGAAGAAGCTTCGAGGAGCACAGATTTTCTTTTACAGTTCCTGCACCTGAGTGGCATCTTTCCTAGAAAGGACATTAAGCTGCACAGAATTTGGCACTGTCCTCTGCAGATTAGTGGGTAAAAATAAAGGGGGGGGGTGTTGTTTAGGAGAAACAAGATTAGGGACCTTTATTTGTAGGAAGCTAGGGAATATCACTGATGCAGGGGGGAGTCTTGGCATGGCAAGATTTGAAAAATGCAAAATTTGCAAGTATTTGTTATATCCCTAATGTATATAAGAAAAGACAGTTATACGTGATTGTGTATTCTGTCCATCCTGTAAAATGCCCTGAGAGGATAATGCACTGTTAATAAGAATTTTGTGTCAGAGATTACTCTGGGTTGAAAGGATTTTTGTTGCAAAATTTCATATGTACCGTATTTTTCGGATCATAAGACACACTACCCCCCCCAAAAAAAAAGTGGGGGGACATGAGGGTGCATCTTATAGTCCGAATGCTGTCCAGCAAGGCTGTTGTAAAAGGATATTTGTTTGCAAATATCCCTGCCACGCAACACCTACTTCCTCCTCTCCCCGCACTCCGGGCGCGACCAGGAGCGAGGAAGAAGAGGAGGAGGAAGAGCTGCCACCACCAGAGCCAGGGAGAAGGGGGAGGAGCCATGTCAGGTGAAGTGCCATGCCCTCCCCTCGGGGTGTTGTCGTGGGAGGAGGAAGAGGCTGCCAGCCTACCACCCCACCCCACCCACCTCCCAGCAGTGCCAGCAACACTTCACACGCGCCTTGCCCGTCTGGTGAGGTCCTTTCAGCCATGCCACAGGGCTCAGGAAGATCCTCGTTGTTGAGGAGGAGGAGTCCCAAGTCAGCTGTGGCCAGTGCTGGCAGGTCGGCTGGTCTTCCTCTGGAAGCTGTTGGCGGGTTGGGCTCTCACCATCCAGGCAAGGTGCACAGGAAGCACTGCGGGAGCTGCTGCAGGTCAGCTGGTATTCTGCAGCCAAGTGTTGCTGGCAGGTTAGCCTCACTGTCTGGGCACGCTTCCGTGCTTCCCGTGCACCTTCGGCCCCGGGCAAAGTGAGCTACAGCTACAGCTCCGGCTCCCTATTTGGTTCAGAATATTTTTTTCTTGTTTTCCTGCTCTAAAACTGGGTGCGTCTTATGGTCCAAAAATATGGTAATTCACTACCGGAGGAATTACCTTTTTTTTTTTTTACTGAGTTCACTTTCTTCCATATACTGGGTTTTAGAGTTTATATTTCCTCCTCTGTGATGTCTTTCAACGAGGCTTTGACATGGGAAAGAGTTCCATAATCAATGTGTGATATTCCATGTCGGGGCTGTTGGCAAAGCAGGGAAGGCAGCATGCATAATCTTTTCATCATGCTAAAGGAACATTTTTGCATCACAGCTTTTGCTTCTAGAAGCCCATTAGCATTGCTGCAGGAGTAAAGTGCAAATTGTGTGGGAAGCTCCACACAGCTGTATAACTAAGACCCCGCTGACCCCAATATTTTTGAGAAACAGTATAGTTAAACCTCCACTTTACCAGTCTGCTACCCAACTGGATGAGGAGAGATCTGTTACTGAAGTGCTTGCCCTTGAGTTCATGCCAGAAAAATCTTTATGCTGTCACCTTCTGTACTTGAAATGGCTTTTGAATAGTCACAAGAGCATGCTACCTTGGTCAAACACACATAGGAAGTACAGTACGCTTTCTCTCTGCATTGTATTTTAGTTTGATAACCCAAAATATTCAGTCAGTCGTATGCAAAGTTTAGCATTTTCTTCTTCTTTCAGACTATCAAAGAAGAAGTAGATGGATTAGAAGAAGAACTAGATATTGTTGTGAACCTTGGCTCTGAACTCATAGCTGCATGTGGAGAACCCGACAAACCCTTAGTCAACAAGAGCATAGATGAGGTATGAGTCACATAAATGTTGGGTGTTTTGTGTTCCTATGAAGTAGATAGAACAAGGGTGGGTGGAAATTTGGTGTGTGATTCCCAGTTAAAGACTTGGCAGAAAAATAGACTCCTCACGAGCTGTCTGGGAGGTTCTAGACTCGTGAGTGGTTTGATCCTACAACCTTCCAGACAGTTTCTAAAGCTGGAAGAAGATTGTAAAGAATATTGTACAAATGTGTGGAATAATCTACATGATGAATCATTTTGCAAATGGGAGATTATGTCTCTTAGGGTTTAACCCAATTTAACCAGTAGATAGATGATAGATGAGTGAAAGAGATTTTGTGTATCCAGATCTGTTACACAAGTTAACTAATTGCTTTTAGAGCAGGGATGAAAACCTTTACTCAGCCTCTCTTGGCCATATTCCCTTGTGACCAAAATAAAAATTAGTGGGTCAAATAAAAATCTGAATGAATACACACCACTCTTTCAAACACACACATGTATAAACTTAAAAATGTAGCCATCCATACAGATGTATGTAGCTTACATGAAATTTGTTCTCACACATAACACTGATGTTCACATGTGTGAACTCTATTCTCACTCATAATACAAGTTTACTCGTTCACACATACATGTATATCCATACTTTTACACAAACACACACTCACACTCTCACTCTCTCTCTCTCTCTCACACACACACACACCATGAAGTTGACAATAATGACTCCAATGCCAGTTTGAGGCAGACTCATGCATAATTTTTATATCACATTTAATTTAATTGAGTCTCTATTTAAAAATGCAGCTGAATTCTGCTTGGGATGGTTTAAATAAATCATGGAAAGAACGTGTTGACAAGCTTGAAGAGGCCATGCAAGCTGCAGTTCAGTATCAAGATGGGTTGCAGGTAATATTATTTTAACATATTATTGCACTTGTTTGTCCTGATTGAGTGTAATGACTAATAATGCGGAAAAGAAATTTGAAGCTTCAGAGGTTGTAACAGGTCACTGTTTAATGCAAAGCATTAGATCTTCATTTGATATCTTAGTTTGTTGCTTGATGTGTGTAAATCACAACTTCCCATATATGGATGAAAAGAAGATTGTGGTGTTTACAAACAGGCAATAAAACCTTATTATTTCCTTTTCCCTTGCTGTTACGTATAACCCAGGTCCATATATCTTTGAAAAGAGATTATATCAATAGATGAAAGGAATCCTGTTGTAAGAGCATGGTCACTTATATGCAGAAAAGTATTATACATTGGAACTCTGGATAATGACAACACTCAGTTCCACGGAGTGCAGCGCTATCCGGGTTTTGCCGCTATGTGGTCCCTATGAGAGATGCTCCGGATAAGGACAAAAAAGTTGTTATCCGGAGCATCGATACCAAATGCCCCGCATAACAACGTTTTTGGCGTGTTTTTTTTTGGCGTTATGCGGAGCATCACGTGGTGCATAACGAACGCATCGTTATGCAGATTTGGCGTTATCCGGTACAGTCATTATCCCGAATTTCACTGTAGCTTGAATAGACAACACAATTCAGACTTTCCATCTATTTGGATTTGGTAATGTTCTGTATTTGTTGACATGTAATTTGTCTGCAGTAGAAGCAATCTTTGTAGATGAATATCTTCATATTAAGTGACTGCTGGCTTCCTAACTATCTATTAATATGCTTACAATTATGGATGAAGTACATTGGACTTGTACCAGGATTGCCATACTTAGCTATGCATTTTTCAAACACAGTTTTTAAAAGGATCATTGACTAAACTGTCCAATGAACTGCAACACTAAATCTCATCCATCCTTTATTTCATCATTGTACGATTTAATAGTTGAATGCTCTTTTTTACTCTAATGGACCAGTAGGTTAAATCTAGCAATGTTCTTGGTTACTTATAGAAATAAAGTATCTCATTTTCCCCATCTATTTCACAGTTTCTGAAGCTTTTTGAACATTTTCCCATATGACTCTAGCTGATCATTTAACCACACACTGATCTAAATACCTTGAAGTACTAATTATGAATAATTATGGTGAAGCCTAATTGATTTTTTAAAAATGGTTTATATTCAGTGAGCAATAATCCATTTCTCCAAAATTCTTTTTAAAAAATCATTGGTGTCACTAAATCCTATCTGCTCAGCTGGCAGTAAGATTGGGCTTCAGAGGATCATTTATAAGTGAGATTTCTGCTTCAGAATTTTGGATCACAGACACTTGAAGAAATCCTGTTGCTTTAACTTGTACCATGTAAATCTGATGACATCATCAGCCACTGCAGCTTTTTTTTTTTTTTTTTTTGCAAATTAAAAATTTCCAATTCCCTTCCCCTTGGGATCCCTTTCATTGTGGGGAACCTTTATGGACAGTGGTATGGGAGAGGGTTCTGAACATGTATGTAGGATGATTTTACCAGCCGCAGAAATTTCCCTGTAGCTTCAAGACTTCTTCAAGATTTTGGAAAGGCCTACTGTGACTGATGATGGCATCAGCATTGTGCGACATGAGTTACACTGCTGGATTTTAGCCATTGTCTATAAAAACAAATGATCTCATTAGATTAGACTAAGCAGTTAATTAAAATTACTGCTTTGCTTTATTATATTACTCCATAAGAACTAAAGAAAACATAATCTAAATTAGTAAAAAAAATACTTTTATAGAATATAGTAAAATAAAGATGGTCTTGCATTATTGGATAACTAATATTAGTAAGAAAAACAGTTTGCATGTTAACTGCATGTGGCAGTTAAAAAATTAACTAACAAAGTTACTGTAGCATAAACATTTATTTTTATACATGATATGTTGGTATTTTGGCATTAAATAATTTGCCCAAAATTACTCTAAGAAATGATCTAAACATATCTCAGATTCTTATGGAAGGAAAGTACAGTTTAAATTGCTGACTTTATTTTAATACTGTACCTCTGATTTCAAATTGCAAATAGGCTTGTGTAAATGGACCTGAGAGAAACTCCTACTTAAGATAGTGTGGTTTACTTCAAGATAGAAATGAACGAGATTGCATTGCTAACTGCATTTATAACTTAATTGTACTTATATTATGCACTGCTAATACATTACAATATTATTTGCCCTACTATTATACTTAATTGTATTATTTTAATTTAATATGTTATTTTCCAGGCTATGTTTGACTGGGTGGATATTGCTGGCAGTAAATTGACTTCAGTGTCACCAGTTGGAACAGACCTAGAAACAGTAAAACAACAAACAGAAGAACTGAAGGTATGAAGCATGAATATTATCTTCTTTTACATCTTCATCATGTCTAGAATTAGCTTGTAGTCGCTTTGTAATGAAAAGTAAATTATTTCCATATGGATGTGTCTTTAAAAAAACTTAATGCCTATGTGAGTCTGAAAGTAATCTGACATCAATTTCCCCTTAAGGTTAGTTGTGGGTTAGAAAAAGTCCATTTTTCTCTCACTGCATCAATTAGTTTTATGACATTTAACTTCCTTTTTTTGAATGTGTGCAAGTTCCTGTCTATTCTGTCACTGCTGATACCATGAAGTATTCCTAAGCTTTCTGAGATCAGTTCATTTCCACTACAGTCTACTAGGCTAAGGGGGGGGAAATCCCCAGCCAATTAAGGAAGCAAATTTGGAATAGGGATATGACTCATTCTCTTCATAATACCTGGATGCTGTTGTGTGTTTTGCACAGGAAGCAGAGATAGTATAGGATGTCCGTGTTAGGGCACAGGATTATACTAGGTGATCCACTCCAGTTCTGTTATTGTTTCTGCAAAACAGAAGGAGCCAAGTTGGAAAATTTAGCAGATATTTTTTTATCAACACAAGGGATTTTTTCCCACCATGGCTGATTAAAAATGGATCAAATATTACTTTCAGAAGTGAAACCTGGGTTAGAGGAGGAGGAGCAGGGAGATGGGTGGAAGTGATGCATTCTCCTAGTCTGGAGGGCAGGTTATAAGGAAGGAAAGCCGAAAGTGCATCTTCGTTACTTTCATCTCTCACATCTTTCTAACAGAACCACACAGGTTTCCTGGGGTACCTATGGATGGTGTAACCCGGGGTGCCCAAACTACGGTCCGGGAGCCGAATGTGGCCCCCGATGCCAATTCATACAGGCGTGTTTTACTTCCGCTTCCAGGAGCAAGGAGAGTTTTGTGGCCTGGATGAATTGGCATCGGGGGCTGCATCTGGCCCCTAGGCCATAGTGACTGGCTCCCTGAACTATGTGACTGGCCTGCAGCCTGAAAAGTTTGGGCACCGCTGGTGTAGACAGTGACTTTACAGGCCATGCTGAGGACAGAAGGCTCAGTAGATTCCTTCTTCTATAAACCTTGTCCAGGGATACAAGAAGATTTCTTGCTTCTCTGTACCTGGATCATAGTGATATCTGGAGTCCTATGTTAATAAAGTTCATAGCCCTCTGGAAAACTGCTTTTAGAACTTTAAAGTTGACTCTCGATAAAGAGGTACAGTACTGTTAAGTGATTCCAGCTGCTGGGATTTAAATGTTATGAAAGTACACGATATGATTGCCTGTTTTTGCAATCTCAAAATAAACTTCAGAGGAAAAACTTTCTTGGGTTTTTCTCATCTTCTCTGAGTACACCTTTTTCAAATTGCAAAGAAAAAGACCATTCTCTGGGTTTGTCCCACATATTGAAATCTTGTTTTCAGATCCTTTCATAGAGGCTTCCGTGGAAGTATGCAGTAGTGAAAGAATTTTTCCCCTACCCACTGCCATCAGCAGAAACACTTCTAATTTCATGGTCTGTTCAGGGAAAATCTGGACCCAACCATAAACGTCCTGTAAAGCAATTTTAGTGCTTCTGTACCTTTGCAATGCCGGGTTTTTTACATGCTAAAATATTTTATTCTCTATTGCCAGTTTTATTATATACTAGCAAGGGGTACCCACTTCGCTGGGTAATGGATCCTTACCTGTGCTCTGGGCGGCGTCCGCCTGTCTGGCACCTTCCCTTTGGTGGAAAGCAGCCTGCCGTGCGGGCTGCATTGGCGTGAGGGGCGCGGCGGCAGCTTCTGGTGGCCCTGCGTTCCCAGTCATGGCGAGGCGGAGGCTTGCTCAGGCGGCGAGGCAGAGGATGCCTCGGATGGCAGTGCTTATGCGGTGGCATGCAGCAGCTTATGGAGGGGTGCGGCGGCCGCCTCTGGCGGCCTTGCATCCCCGGTGAGGGATAATTGGGCTGGGTTAGGAGGAGCCATGGATCTGTTGGTGGACATTTTACCCGCCACAAGCGTTCTGTGCTCCATGCTCCCGTACATGGATGCCCCCGGCCTTGCGCGTATGCAGCTGTTTTGGCCGATTTCGTGGGGTGTAGGCCCCACCACTGGCCTCCAGACCCTCGCAGGGCGGATGTCCAGCACACAAGGTAGGTGTGTGCCGAGTATTACGAGATAGGATACAGTGGTGTGGTCACGCCCACCGGACACGAACTGTCATGCCTTTCCTTTATAGGTATAGATTCTGTTGCTTTAGCTGTCGTTTCATTGAATTGCATTATTTCATTTTATATTTTAATAGACTGTATGTCACTCAGATAACTTTGATTAGTGATATCAGAGATATATCTGAGAGTAAATAAAACAGAACAGCAAAAAAAAAGACAAAAATGTTGTGGCTCCTTAAAGATTAACTCCTACATTTAAATGTGAGCTTTTGCGGACCAAGTGTACTTCATCTGACCATGAAAGCTCACATTTAAATATAGGGGTTAGTCTTTAAGGTACCACAACACCTTTTGTCTTTTTTTGTTGTTCTGTTTTATTTACTCTCAGATATGCTTGCAGAGACTAACATGGCTACTTCAAACATGATATCAGAGAGTATACAAAACAAAGAGACAAAAACATTGTGGCACCTTAAAGACTAACTGCTGTACAGTATTTTAATGTTAGCTTTTGTCGATCTAATCCACTTTGTCAGACATAAGAGTGAGACTTCATGGCATCAATTTATATACATCAGGCACAGAGGTACACAATGGTTGGTTAGCGTAACAGATTAGTATACAAAGCATGGTTTTTTACAACTGGTAATTGCAGAAATTGTATATTTGTATACTTATCTGTTATAATAATTATAATTTCGTGTCAGATGTTATTCTGGGCTGAAAGAATTTTTTTGCAGAAGAAACTCCGCTCAGGGAATGCCCAAATGAGGCTCCTTTCATGTCCCCAAGAGCTGGGACAGACTGGCACTCAATCTGGTCTCAAACTGCCGACTTGCCAGCCTTCCAGATTACAAGGCGAGCATCTTAACCACTGAGCCGCTGCAACCCCTCTACTTATTGTTATGCTATATGGACAGGAGAGTGCTCTTCCCCAGCTAGTATTCTTCTTTGACGTCTGCATTCTTGTGTTTCAACAGCTATTTAAGAAAGAAGCCTACCAGCAACAGATCGAAATGGAACGACTGAACCACCAAGCTGAGCTTTTGCTAAAGAAGGTGACAGAGGAGAGTGAGAAGCACACTGTACAAGACCCTTTGTCTGAACTGAAGCTGTTGTGGGAAAGCCTGGAAGATAAGATTTTTAGCCGCCAGGTAAGCAGAAATTGTGCCAATATGTGTCCCTTATGCTGCAATTATCTTCTGGTAGAGTCATTAATATAATTATCTCCATGAATGTTAGCTGACAATCATGGTGTTTTGTCCCTTTGTGTAAAATAATGGTATGTAAGTGTTCTCTTTTATTGGATGTCTGTAAAATGTATGCTGCTTGATTTACAGCCATGACTTTACAAACTCAGTTGCCCTTTTTACATTTTTCAGTTGCTCAGTGTATAAGGAACAAGTTATATTACAAACGTTTATGTAGCTACATGCTGTTGAAACTTAATCAAATTTCCATCAAGTCGTCACAATTTGCTACATATATATTTAATGATTAATTTCAGCCAGTTTAGGCTGTAATCCTATACATACATAATCTGAAGGTAACCACCACTGAAATATTCCCAATTAATTAATCCCTTGTTGTGATTTACATCTGAGTGGATATTTTGATCTGCACTGTCTCTCACCATTAGTCTTATTTTCATTTACCGTGTTTTATATTTAAACCCATATACTGACTTTTGTAATAAGGCACATGACAACCCACTTGAATGCAGATATGCACCATGAGTACTAACATATTTTTTCAGTGTCACCATGGTGTAAATTCCTTATGGTTTGTTTTAGGATGATTTAGAGCAGGGGTGCCCAATTTTTTTGGGCCGTGGGCCAGTTGCATGGTCGAGTGTGCCAGTCATGTGGTTCCTCCCACCTGGAAGCGGAAGTAAAATGTGCACACACAGAATGCACATGCACATGCACAGAACACTGCCGCAAATGACCCGGGGCTGTCGTAAACACGTTTTGCTTCCGCTTCGGGGAGCGGCAAGGGTGTCGTGGGCTGGATGCGGGGTGTAGTTTGAGCACCCCTGATTTAGAGGAAATATTCACATCCACTTAGAAGAACCCTGGGTAGAGATAGCTCAACACATTAGGGCAGCTGCCTGTAAGAACAATTACAAAGAAGCTTCAGTATGACAGGTGTTTCCAGTAAATTAGTTGTTGTTGTTTTTCTGCCTATGAGTGTCTACACAAATGCTCTGTTGTTGTTTTTATTAACTTAGATATTGCTATCAAAATATTCTGTTTTTAAAGAATAACATCAAAAAGGCACATTTCTTGCTCCACTAGATTTACAGTCTAAATTTTGATAATGATTAGTGGAGAGAAGGAAAGGTTTTCATGAGGAGAATGACATGATGACAGAGACTAGGGTTTAATTTCAGTTAGGTCTGGTGGCTAAGGAATTAAGACAAAGACAGTTCTAAAAAGGGGGACACCCAAACAAAGCTTTTTACCTTTGGGATTTGGATCAACACCAAACTGGACACAGATATAGCAGATGATCTATTCTTGCTTTGTGCCAAACCTGGGAAATTGGGACAAAAGGTTTTGAGTTATGATTTTTTTTAAAAAGTAAAACTGTCCTTGAGGTGCAGAAACAAATGGCATTTAATGTCTCCAGATTTAAAAGAGATCCTATAAGATGAAAAAAAAAATCTCATTTTTCTTGAACAAGAATGGTTGGTCCCATTCATATTTTTCATTAGAACAAATCTGGCTGCAGAGGTTGACATTTTCATTGGGGTGAAGACTTCTCAAAGGGGTTAGTTAAAGACAGTAAGGCAGACTGGGACAAAATATCGAACAAAGAATTATGAAAAACATGTTGGTGAGAATAAAGGAACATTGTTATAAAATAATGTGGAGATGGTATATGGCACTAGTTCGATTAAATGGGTATGATAAAAACTATAATAAAGAATGTTGGAGATGCAAACAATATATTGGCACATATTTCCATTTGTTGTGGGAATGCAAAGAAATTAATAGAATTTGGGTACAAATGTTTAAGGAAATTGACTAAATATTAGACCTAAAATTATTGCCAAGCCCCAGAGTTGCTTAATAATGGACTTTGGAAGTATAATATCCTTAATGGATTTTATTGTGGCCATTTACAGTGTAGACTTCCCTTTGCTACCCTTATTTTATTAAATGGATTTTTAATAAATCTATATAATGATTACTGTATTTTCTGGCGTATAAGACTACTTTTTGACCCCGAAAAATCTGTGCCAAAGTCGGGGGTCGTCTTATAGGACAGGTACTTAACTGCAACTTGTTTCCCCTTGCTTCATATGTCCGGCGCATATGGTGGGTGGTGCCGCGGCCGAGTCCCTGCTCTGTGTGGGGAGTATGAAGCAAGGGGAAGCACATCTCCCTGTACCTCGAGGAGGAGAACGTGAGCGTGGATTGGCTCTCCACTAGAACCAGCCCATTTGACTCAGAGGGCTGCGCATCTGGTTGAGTGTGGGTTAATTTTTATTTGGTGTGCATTGGAAGAGGGGTAGTCTATATTTTAACTGGAAAAGTTGGGGGTCGTCTTATACGCCCAGTCGTCTTATACGCCGGAAAATACGGTATATAGATTAGTAAATTTAATAAGTCTATTGGTTATCCCATTTTGTGCATCCAAATTCCAGTTGCTTTTCTTTTGGTTGCTGTTGATAGGATTTATCCTCATATTGGTCTTCTTCCAGCACTACAACATTTTGGTTCCTATCAACTGGAGGATTTCCCCCAGTGATATCAGCAGTGCTGGATTAAATTAACACTGTGGTTTTCAGACACCTGAGGATTTATAGCAGATCTACAAAGCCTCAGCTAAGGGGTGGTGCATAGTTCTCAAAAATTCTAGCCACAGATATACCAAACCTAGTCAAGGTACAATGGAACCTCATACAACAACCGCCCTGTATAACAACGAAATCGCTTAACAATTAGGTTTTGAAGGGAAATGATGTCCTGCATAACAATTTTCCCTATGGAAAAAATCGTACGACAATTTTTCAATGGGAAAAACCACTTAGCAAAAATTGTTGCATGATGCATCCTATAGGCAAAATCGCTATACGATGCAGTCACCATATAACAATTGTTTCGTACAACAAGGAGTCCCATGGAACGGATTAAAATTGTCGTATGAGGTACCACTGTATCTTTAAATTGATAGATCATTTTCACCAAGGTCCCGTGGGTGAATGTTACCACACTGCATGAACATGGAGGCCATTGAAATATAGGTACGGTACTCCACATATATCAAGTCAGCTAAGGTAAGAGTTCCTGGGAAGGCTGCTTCTAAAAGATTTAACAGGCTGCCTTTTGTGTACATAAAGCTTGGCATCCCTTTTTTCCTGCTGGCAACATGGGCACAATATTGTGCAGCAGTATTGGTCAATTTCCAGGTGTTTTAAATCATAGCTACAGAAGCACAATATCCCATATTCATAAAATGATGGGTTTTTGGTGAATTGAATTGTCTCTCAGTCCAATCTTCATTTTGTATCTTGTGACAATATAATGGTGCTTAAATGATAACCAATGATTGAAGAGAATTCTAAAACACGGTATAGTGATAGAACTACTGTTGTATTTAAGTAAAGCCATTGCTTTCAGGGGTACCACATTATTCAGAACATTCGTTTGAGCTTTCATTGGGCCAAATGTGTATTAACATACAATAGGCTTTAACTGCATGTAAATATTTCCCTTTTTATTTTCCTGTTTTATTACAGCATAAGCTGGAGGGTGCTTTGTTAGCTTTGGGACAATTCCAGCACGCTTTGGATGAGTTGCTGACATGGCTGACCCACACAGAAGACTTGCTTAATGATCAGAAACCTGTGGGTGGGGACCCGAAGGCTATTGAGATTGAACTTGCCAAACATCATGTATGTAAATAAAAATGCTGTGGTTTATGTTGAGATATATTTACAGTTCACATTTGAACATCTTTAAATAATCAATTCTAAAAAGATAGATTTAGGATAAATGGTTATTTATCAAACCATAATTGCTGATGCAAGGAATTACTGTTCACACATGGCTCAGATAATCTTATTGATTAAAAAAGGTATTGATTTTTAAAAGTCCACATTTTCAGATATGACTTAATAAATAAATGAGAGGTATGCTTCAGAAAATATATTTTGTTATTTTCCCCTGCTTATTCAGACTTCCATGTTACAAATAAATTATGCTATGGAACTTCCTCTCTGTAAATTTGGCAAGCAGTAATTATAATCATAAAAAAGAAACTAGTATCTGTTTCAATAATTAAAGCTTAACTTTAAAAAGTAAATTTAATTTTTTTAAAAATAATAATTAAAAGTATATTTAAAACAACAATGAAATTCTTTCCATACTCAAGTTATAACAAAAATGAAAATGCATTATGACAGAAGAGAGACATAGAAATGTCTTTCTTGGGATACTGGGACAAGAAAAAAATGGATCATATAAATTAACTATGTCTGTAGAGTATCATTTGAATGTATAATAGTGAGAAATGAAAAATTTCATCACAAGCTTAATGGTTTGGAACCATATCTAAAGGAGCACCTTTCCCTTAAGAATTATACCCATTCATCCTAAATGCTCAGGCTTCATGTAGTTACCCCAAAAGAAGTGAGAAAGTCATCGTAATTTGGGGGTTCTCTTGGACTCATGACTCCTGCTCAAAGAGCAGGTAGCAGTCATGGCCCAGAGGGCTTTTGCACAACTTTGCATTATTCGCCAATTACGCCTGCTCCTGGACCGGGACTCCTTACTATATGGTCACTCACGCTCTAGTCACCTCCAAACTAGATTATTGTAACATGTTCTACACGGGGCTGCCCTTGATGACCATTTGGAGGCTACATCTGGTGCAAAATGTGGCTGCCCACATGGTGATGGGGGGTGGTCGCTATGACCATACCTCACCCCTATTGCGGAAGCTGCATTGGCTGCCGGTATGCCTCTGGGTGCAATTCAAGGTGCTGGTAATGACCTTTAAAGCGCTTCATGGTAGTGGACCAGGATACTTAAGAGACCGTGTCACTCCAAGATCATCTGCCCGTCCTACAAGATCAGACCAGAGGGGCTCCCTAGTGGTTCCATCTGCCAGATAGGCTCATATCTCTGGCACTAGAAGGAGGGCCTTCTCTGTATCTGTTCTGGCCTTGTAGAACCTCTTGCCTACCAAGTTGCGCATCCAGTCAGAGCTGCCAGCCTTCAGAAAGGGCCTTAAAACCTGGTTAGCGCAGCGGGTGTGGGACACTGCTGGTGTGCCCCCCCCCAGGCTTATATAAGGCCGTCCAGGTTTTTCAATTTTATAGGGAGGGTGTTTTAATCTGGTTTTAATGGTTTTAAAGTTTTAATTGTTTAATCCTATAGGATGAGGACGTTTTGTATTTTGAATTTTTGATACTGTTGTGAGCTGCCTGGAGTCGCTTCGGCGAGGGAGGTGGCAATACAAATACAGTAATAAATAATAAAATAAATAAAAAAGATCAGAGGTCAGCAAACTTGACTTTCCAGATGTTCTTAGACTTCAGTTTGCAGTAGACCTGATCAGCAGGTGTATTGACTTGGGGTTCTGGCAATTGATGTCCAAAGCCAAGTCTGCTGACCCCTGATCTAGAGCATTCTCAGTAGTTGCCCTCATCTGTGGAATCAATTGCCAGTAGAAATTAAATCAGCGCCAGTCTTACTGGCAATCTGGAAATTGATAAAACCATTCCTGTTCCGCCAAGCCTTCCCTTCTTAATTCATAAATGTTGTATTTTTCTTTTCAACTGTGTTTGTTTTGATTGATGTGGTGTGCTCTCTGAGGAAAAGATTTGATATTTTAATATTCTGTTTTATGTTGTTTTATACTTTGTATGCCACCCAGAGTGGTGGGGTATAAATTGGAGGGAGAGAGGGAGAGAAAAAGAGAGAATTCTCCCATTCCATTCTTCATGTTGACGTTTTGGTAGCAGTGTGGGTATAGACTAGCTATATTGAAACAACCCATAATCTTAAATTTAAACGTAGGACCATTTTTATTGATTTTGTGTTAATACAACATTTTCATTATTTTTGTCAGCTCTTTCATTGTCAGATTTTTTTTAAAAATGACATTTTTATTGTGCTTTGTAAAAAAAAACATCAGTGATAGCGAACCTTGGCACTCCAGGTGTTCTTGAACTTCAATTCGCAGAAGCCCTGATTAGCAGAAGTGCTGACTTGGGCTTCTGGTAATTAAAGTCCAAGCACACCTGGAGTGCCAAGGTTCGCCATCATGGAGCTATACAATCCAGTTTTATTGTAAAATCTTTGATGCTGTGGGCTGCCAATGTGAGAAAGGTGGAAAAATATTGTTTGCACTTGACTGCCCAGATTCGTGGTCTGCGACTAAATCAGGTGATAAATAAACAAGTAAATATTTGCATAGCTTTGTATATCTTTATGAAGGAATTATAAGATTATGTGACCAATGATTCTGAAATATAAAAAGTGTACTTTTTTGACCAAATACAAAATACTAATGTGGTATTAGTAAAGTGTTGGAAATAGTGCTAGTTCAAAGTCTTAAGAACACTGTGTACTGTTTTGAAGAATCATCAATAGATTTATTGAAATGGTGGTGCTATGTCACTAAACTATGCTGAGTATAATTAATGATTTTTTAAAAATATAATGGGGCATAACATATTTGCAACTGCAGGTGCTGCAAAATGATGTCTTAGCTCACCAGTCTACTGTGGAAACAGTTAAGAAAGCAGGAAATGACCTGATTCAGTCAAGTGCTGTTGAAGAGGCAAGTAATCTACAAAACAAGCTGGAACTTCTACATCAACGATGGCAAAATGTTTTGGAGAAAACAGAGAAAAGAAAACAGCAGCTAGACAGTGCTTTGATCCAGGTATGTCTGGGAAACTAAGCAAAAGAAACACATTTTCCATTGAATAGGTACATCTGGGCCCACTAGAGGTCAAAAATAAGTTCTTTAAAGTTCTACAGTAGAAGAGCTACAGATGCAGCTTTCTCCTTACACTTGAAATGTGGGATTCATAATTGGTTTACTTTATCTGAATATTTCCCCTAGTGAAATAGAAATAATCTGAAATGTCATAATATAGATTAGGGCTTGGGAATTTATGGCTCTACATAAGTTTTTTGATTCCATCTCCCCCCCCCCCAACACACACACACACACAAAAAGAAAAATTGTAAACAGCATGAGTACTGGCCGCCGGAGCTCCGAGGCAGCTGAAGAAGAGGACACCGAGCGCCGCATCTCCTCCCTCCATCTGGCCACACCATCACTGGAGGTGGATAAAGGGCCATCAATGCCATTGAGGACGTTGAGCCAGGCTCCGCAGAGGATGTTGAGTCCCGGGCTCTGTCGAAGACGTTGAGCCCGGGCTCTGTCAAAGACGTTGAGCCCAGGCTCCGTCAAAGACATTGAGCCCAGGCTCCGTCAAAGACATTGAGCCCGGGCTCCATTAAGGACATTGTGCCTGGGCTCCGTCGAGGTCATTGAGACCCCTGGGCCTCGCTAATTTTCAGCTGTGGTGCCATTGGAGGGGCAGCTGTACTTTATACTTTTGTATTTGCTAGATGAATATTGTATAATTGTTGTTACATTATATATTGTATTTTGTACTTTTTCATATATATTGCATTATTGTTGTGTAAGCCACCCTGAATCAGGCTCCCCTGAGTGTGCAGCATATAAATGGGAAATTAAATTAAATTAAATTACAAGAATAGAAGTTCATCAATATTTGGAGGATTGCATGTTCCCAAGACGTTGATACAGTACCCACATATCACCAAAATTGAGTTTGTTTTCTGTTTGTATAGTAACCAACCTCACTGTGTCTGATTATACTATAGCTATTCTCTTAAGCCAATTTTTACTATATGTGTGATTTTCTTGGGTTTTTGTTTTGTTTTGTTATTTCTTCATTCATTTCCATCTCAGTTATACATTGGGCTTTAAAATATAATTCCTTTCAGCCATCTTTGCTGTATTTATGATTTTCTTCTGTATTTCCAATTGGGAATATTTCTTGTATATTTCCCAATGGATCTCTGTAGAATTTCACCTCAGTCATGAATGTAAAACTTAATAGAACAAAATACATACTTTTTAAAATATCTGCTATAAATTGCAAATAACTTGTGTAATGTTTAAGGGTTTTCCCTTCACTTTCTACAATGTTTCATTAAATGTACAGCAATTTTGAGTTAAACCCCAGGGGTTTTCTGGCTTATTGAAAATTTATTTTAAGGTTTGTTTGTTTAAAACTTTCATATTTAATATGTTCAACTTTTGCAGTCTCTTAGCTGATGTAGCAAATTAAAAAGCTGAAATATGTTCTGAAATGCTGTGGTGGTGTACCCTTTAGGCCCAAGGTTTCCATGGTGAAATTGATGATTTGCAACAGTGGTTGACAGAAACTGAACGTCAGCTTTTGGCATCGAAGCCTGTAGGTGGTTTACCAGAGACTGCAAGAGAGCAGCTTAATACCCATATGGTAAGTATACTACAGATGGTCCCAATTTGAAAACATAGTGTTTGTGGCCATTCACAGTGAAGCAGATGCAATTTCCACACAGTGAAATGCCTGTAAGGTTCATTAATGAGGAGGGTCTTTTATAAATTACCATGTTGCAGAACTGATTGAGCAATACATGTGAATTATTTTCAATATTATTTATAGGGAGGGGGAGGTTGGGATATTTTTGGTGACATTTAGTTACAAAATCTAGAAACATTTTCGTTCTTCCACAAATTCCAATCTTTTTATCTCTATCCTTAATACCAAATTACATTTTAATTTAGCCACAGCCCTGGAGTAGAGACCTTCTCATTTTATACTAGACTCTTCATAACAGCAAAATTTATCATTTAAAAAAAAGAAACTATAGATAAGGGAAACTAAATTTTCTTCATTTTTCATTATTATTCCCTTCCTCATTATGTAAGTCTCATTACCAGTACTAAAAAACAAAGAATCTATCTAAAGTAACATAGAGTACAATGGTATTTTCCTTTCCATGTCTTGATTAAGCAGAAGTCTCAGTTTAGAGCCAAAAACTCATTAACATTTGCCTGTTTCTTAGAACATAAGATACTCTGGGTGCTTCCATTTAGGTTTTGTGTGTGTCCATGTCTCAAACGCAAAATTGTACAGATGTTACAGGCATGGTTATTCTGTTTTTAATCCACATATATTTTTCTACCTTTTTCCTCCTTCATACCACCAAATAGGGTGGGTGGGGGATCTATTAAAGAGAGAAAGATGGAATAGGCTTTTGATAAGAAGTGCTATGGAAGTGTCCATTTGTAAACGCTCTTCAGGATCAAACTTAGCTGTGCATTCATAATTTATATATTCAGTGACACTGAAAGTATGTGCAAGATTGTATTCTACATCTGAGGTGAAAGGAAGGGGCACTTGAGTTGGGAAGATGATGTTTCTCTTTTGGTGGAAAATCCTTTGACCAGCTTGTCTCAGGCAAGCAAAGCAGATAACGCTTGGATTCCAGCCTAAGAATGTCTTCTTAGGTAAGTACACACTGAATGAGCCAAACAAGGGAGATCGAAAACAGAACTAATAGAATTTTAAGAAAGACGATTCAGAGGTTGTTTTTTTATGGATTGAACCTTCTGAAGAAAAATTAGTTCAGTGAATGACAGTGTGTATCTTGAAATGGCACACTCATACTTCAGGAACTTGGCTGTGAATTGCAGACTCAACATAAAAAATTAGAAATTAGTCTGATGAGCAGGGGTAGGTTAGAAAAAGTGGTTTACTTCACATACAACCACAGAAGACTGCCTTAACCTTGAAAAATTACTTGCTGAATGCAATTTCCCCCCTAATTAATATAATCTTACTGTGTAACATAAACACAAATACATAAACCGGTTCAAAACATATCAGAAATAAATTATGGAGGTTGAATATAATTAGAAATGGTAGTCATATATAATTCAAGACCTTGCATTTTTCCAATCTGTAGGGAACTGTCCATCTAGCTGACGGGTCAGCATGCTAAAAATAAAGTTGAAATGTGTATGCATATTTGTTTATTCATGCAAACCCAAAAAAACAAGGCCACCTTATATACATGACTCGTTGTTTCTTACATTGTTTCATTTTGATGAAACATTGTGTTCAATTTGATAGTTCTACCATGTGTGTATTCTCCATTGTGCCTGGTAAATGTGCACAATAGCACCATCTTCATCAGTTGATATTAATCTTATATATTCACATGACATTCTAGTTTTTCTTGATCATATAGTAAAATATGCAAGTTTTAGATTTAATCTTCATCCATGACTGATTTGAAATGTGTCCTTTTCATTTAGGAGCTCTGTGCTGCCTTCAAAACTAAAGAAGAAACATATAAATCTCTAATGCAAAAGGGCCTACAGATTCTTGCAAACTCTCCCAAGTCTGTTGAAACAAATGTGGGACAAGACATAAACAACCTTAAAGAAAAATGGGAATCTGTAGATACAAAGCTCAATGAAAGAAAGGTACTATAGTATGAATATGGGTGGGGTCTCTGAATATGTTTGGGAATATTTGTTTTGGATTATTTTCAATGTATAATGGTTTTAGTATCTTTAACAATAATTAGGGATGCATGCCATAAATATCAGTAAATTGTAGGACAGCAAACCAGTGTCTTTTGCCAATGGAGATGTCTCTTCCTATAGGGTATAGGTTATAAACCCAAGGAATAAACAAATTCTCTCTTGGTCTCCAGTCCTCATCCCATCAGCTTGGAACTGATGATTTGGTTTTGTTAGTGGCATTACAAACATGACAGTACTAAAAAATTATAAACTGCGAGGCTCTGTTGTGTCTTTTGGAACATCCTCATAATCCAGCAGAAACATTTTACTCATAGCCGTAGGTTTCCATTGGGGCGGACATTATTTTTGAAATGTATTCCAAGCATAGCTAAACAGTTTTATCTGAGTCAGACTATAAATTACATCTTTGAGGTTGCTGAAACACACTGTCTTCATAAAGAACAAACAGGATTAAATAAATAATGGAAGCTGTTCTTGGAACAAAAAGGGTGTTTGTGCTTTCATTTCTCGTGTAGTGTAAATTAACAGATCAGTTTGATGGTGTTGGGAGTACTTGAGACATTTACAGGGCCAGTGAGATTCTTTGCAAAATTTGCCATGCAGATGTCATTGTAGATATTCCATGTTGACCCCTTCTATGTGGTATTTATCTTCTCCCCAGGGAGACATTATCTATTCAGTGGAGGAGAGCAGACTTGGCTGTTCCTCCTGTACACAAATGTCTGTACTGTACTGGTCCTTTGTTCTGTTGGAAGGAATAGTGGTCTATTAGTACAAGGTACTAGGCAAGAATGCTTGATTTCGCTGGCCAGAAAACGCTTAGACTTGTTTTTGACAATCCTATGTGCAAAGCTAGTGGTCCCTGTTCATGCCAGTAGAATCAAAGTTCAAAAGGACACCAGTGTTTCAACATGAATACTTGTAGGCTTCATTACTGGATTATTTTTAGTATCTAAAAGTTTATACCTAGGAATTGAATGCAGGAATTCTACCGTGCTTTTCCTACTGGAATGAGTTTGTGAGGATTTTTAAAAATGTATTTTATCTGTTCGCTATTTAAAATTCAAAATCATGCCAAAATTAACCTGGAAAAAATTAGGGCAGAGGAGAGGAGGAAGCTTAACAACAATGGTCCTCTTCCAAATTACATTCAGCCAGAACATGGTTTACTTCCTTTTAGACTTTCTACGGCTACTAAATTATGTTGTGTTCTTACAGATTAAACTGGAAGAAGCTCTCAGTTTAGCAATGGAGTTTCACAATTCACTGCAGGACTTCATCAACTGGCTCACTCAAGCTGAGCAAACCTTGACTGTGGCTTCTCGGCCAAGTCTTATCTTGGACACTGTTTTGTTTCAAATTGATGAGCACAAGGTATGAAAAGGAATGGCAACGGATGTAAAACTTTTCCCTTCATGTGTTAATGTCTAAAGCAAGTAAATCTGTAGCCCTAAAATAAAATGACATATTTTAGCTTCTGCTGATATTTTGTTGTTTCTTTTAAACCAGTAAAGTAGATCACCTAATTTTGGGAGATAGTTTTACAGGTATATATATTCATATGCTAGAGGACTAAGAAGCTTTTCAAACATTGTCTTCTTTCTTTTGGAAGGTCTTTGCCAATGAAGTGAACGGCCACCGTGATCAGATTATTGAGTTAGACAAAACTGGAACACATTTGAAATATTTCAGCCAGAAACAGGATGTTGTTCTCATTAAGAATCTGCTAATCAGTGTCCAGAGCAGATGGGAAAAAGTTGTTCAGCGTTTAGTGGAAAGAGGAAGAAGTTTAGATGATGCAAGGAAGCGGGCCAAACAGGTAATGTGTCAGATGTTTCATAGCAATGTGGGAATAACCATAGAATGAATTGTGTGATGCATTTAAAATATGATGAGGAAAGTTGGAATTTTAACGCAACATCTTTGGGTGGGTTGAGCCAAAGCAGCAGTCAGAATAATTCCAACTTGTTGTGACCTTATTATGGTATAAGTCTAGACACCATTATTTATGCCTGATGAAAGTAGATTCCTTTTCAACCCAGCAGTGGGACATCATGTATACCTATATGTTTTCAGTGACTTATCTGTTATATATAAGGCTACGTTCTCACGCGTTGTTTTATTTTCATGATGAAGATTGCTTACATAAATGTATTATTTTCTATAGACATAGCATTTTCCCCTGCTTTCAGGCTTTACCAATAATTCTATTGTTCACTTCCTTATGGAAGTGTGAAGAACCTCCAGTTCTGGGGTTAAATCCAACCCTTCTGGGGTCTTTGTGTGGTCCCTTCCTTAAAGTACAGCATTATCATTTTATGTATTCCTAGATTTTTTTTACTGAATTCTGAAATGTTTGAATGCCTCTTCTGAAGCATACTTACTGATAGTAATGGCTAAAGTGTACTCTTATTTTTCCCCATTCCTTGAGAACATCTCAGTAGCTGAATTTGGTTCTAAGGCTGAAAGAAATACCTCATCCATGTGGTAGTCCAGAGGCAAGCAAATTTGCCTTTCCCGTTTACTTAAAAAAACCATGGAAAAATTGGCACTAGAGAGCAGAAGAGGGCTTACTAAGAGACATATCTTTTTCAGAAATAATGTGGGGCATGGGGAATTCCAAAGTGGCTGTGTACTGCCATTCATCTCTTGAAGTTATTTACTCCTGCCTTAGTCATGGTAATCCTTTTATTACCCTGATACACACACACCCCATGCAGGTTTGCTGTTTCTCTTGTTGGGTTTTTCTAGGATTTCTTGAGACATTTTTGTAACCTGTAATAAAGTAGAAGCCTACTTGGCTCAGATCCTTTATACTGGATGAGCTTCTGAAGTGCTCAGGAGAAAACATAGGGTTAAATCATACCAAAGTGATAAATCTCATATTATTTGATGTTATATGCATGTTTTGTGGCATTGGGCATGAAACATGAAATAAACATAAAGCAATTTGCAATATTGTAGAGACAGTTACATTTTCTCTGTGATTCTTACATTTGTTCTGTGGGATATAATTGTCAAGTGCAATGGTTTTTTAAACACAAACAGCTCTATACAAATGGAAGCAGTATTGTCTAATAGGGTATGCTGTCATGTATGTGACTCACCTTAGTAACATGAGGGTCTGTTGGAAAATGTGCATGGAACTGTGGTGCCCTGGATTTAAATTGCTAGCAGATTCAGTTTACTCATTTGTTCTGCAATGCAATTCTATCTGGTAATACATTTTTTAATTTCACCACTTCTGCATCAGCAATAGCTAAAAATCTTCCTGCTGTTCATGTAAGGTATGTGTAACTTGCCATGACTAGTTATGACTTACTGACAAGATGCCAGGGCACATCTCAGTCATGTATCAAGCCACACACCCAACTGCACAAGTAAAACACACTCAGTTGTACAAGTAAGATACACCCCAACTCCTTGTCAGTTAGTTGCAGTTAGCACATCAGGTTACACAAAACATGTGGACACTAGTAGGATTCTGGCCAATGTTTATTATTTAACTAGCTGGGAACTGTTGTTTGGAGAAATTAAATATAAAAAATCCATTCTGTGAAAGTTGCAGCTTAAAAGAGAAACAATTCATTCTTTCCAGCACTTATTTTGCCAGTCCATTCGGGATTTTCCCAATTTCAAGTAGTAGCATATTTGACAATTCCTGTATTTATCTGCATTTATTTGGTATGTATCAAATGTTTTCAGTACATAATCTTTGCCTCTCGATGTGTACACCTTGATTTCCCCCCACAGTTCAATGAAGCTTGGCACAAACTTACAGAATGGCTAGATGAGTCGGAAAAGGCTTTGGATACAGAGCTTGAAATTGCAAATGATCCAGACAAAATTAAGATGCAGCTTGCCCAGCATAAGGTGAGTCACTAGTAATGGAATGATGTGGTTGTCCAATGAGAAGGCAAGAAAGCCAATGAACCTAACACTGTGTAATTAGCAAGTGAGATTGAGTGGTCACTGGGTTGGAATGTTTACCACCATATATTCAAATATTGGCTGGTTTCCAGCTTGTAAAATAAATAGAAGTTGGGTGGTTTCTCCGCCAGATCCCATTTTCTTAAGAGTTAAAACTATATGTGGAAAGGAAAGGCACGATAGTAAAGAAAAACAGAACATACAGAGTATCCATAAAAAGAAATAACAGCGTTTTTTTCTGGAGTCACTTTAATCATTCTGTAAGTTAGTTAGAAGTTTAGTTAAATCTACTCCTTTTTGTTTGGATTGCTTATTGTGCTAAAAATTAGTTCCATTCAAAACAACTAAGAAAACATAGAGTTTGACATGGAAATCTATAATAAGTTGGAAGAAATTATTTCTCCCACCTCCAGAGTTTGCAACTTGCCTGTCAAATCAAATTATAGCATATTACCTCATATCTTTTTAAAAAAGCTTTTTGCTCTCCTTCCTTTACTATTCCACGCTGTTATTTGTATTTTCAATCCAAAATTATTGTGATGAATTTTAATTCATGAAGTGTCTACCTACTTGTTTAGTAGTTCCTCTTACCTATATGTATTTGAAAACATCATGCATCAGCTTAATTTATTCTGAAAACATTGCAATTAGCTTTTAATGGCCTTTTTTTGTTGATAGGGTCCCCTAGAGTCGGGCATGACTGGCTTTCGAGCAAAGGCGACTTTTACCTTTACCTAAGGTCTAACTGACAATAGGCTTGTACAAGGGCCCTTGGGGTATGCTTTGAATTGGTATTCTAGATAAGACCTAATGACCCTCAGCATCAGGACAGTTATAATGTAATCACAACTGTTTGCCTCAGAGTTAGTAAGCTTGAATCAGTTTACAAAAAGATCTCCAGAGTTTTAAAACATGCATAGGTTTACTCATATAAACTAGTAGACTCAAAACTATTCCTGTACCTCTGATTTCCACTATATGGGCAGTAATTAAACATTCCTCAAAGCTCGAACCAATCCCTCCATCAGATTTTTGTATATGTTTTATATTGCTGCTCGCCTTGTGTTTATTTCAAAGTTCCTTTTATGGAGTAAGTCATTGAACAGCTGTTGAGGGTTTCTAGTGGTTTTAATATCTTAGTAAAGTCATAAATTAGGCTATGTATGATATGTAAGATGACTTGACTTTGTTCTTTATCACCTTGTCACTGCCAAAAATAAAAAGAGACAGATGTTTTAAAAAAATGATCTCTCATATTTGGAACATATTGCCAAAGATGTAAGGGAGTATTCATTGTAGTTTTATCAGTGTTCTCCCCATATACATTTCATTTAGAAGCCAAAGTGACAGGAAAAAAGATTAGGTTCATCTTTGCAGTTTATTTTATTTTATTTATTTATTTTATATTCATATTTATATAGCCGCCCAACTCACAAAGACTCTGGGCGGCATACAATCTTAAAACCCTTAAAACAAGAACAACCCCATTAAAACAAATTACCCCGCTAAAACCCCCACACATTAAAAAGTGGAAGATTACTTTGATATTAAACCAACCAGCAGGTGGGGGTCACAACATCTTCAGGACCCCACACCAGCCCCGTCAGCCATGTTTTCAGATCTTTCCTGAAGGGCAGCAATTCCATCTGCAGCCTTAGTTCCACTTCTCCTTCAAGGATTTCAGAACATTCATAAGTTCTGGAGTAATATAGGCTTCACTTCCCTGTGGCCTAAGTTATATTCACATGTCTACTACTGGTAGGATTACAGATGTATGTAATTGCTTGTGAGTCTTGTTCTAGAGAAAAATTGGGTGTGATACAGCCCTTGAAAATTAGTGAACTGAAGTCTGGTATTTTTATTCCTCAGCCTTAGCACACCCATACACAAGTTGTGTCTAAACCAGTGTTTCCCAAACTATGTTCCATGGAACACTCATGGACTTTAATTCCCAGAAGCCCTAAGTCAGTACATTGGCTGATCCACTGCTAAACTATGTAGACTAGCGGCAAGGATGATTACACAACTTTTTCTCTTTTGTGTGATTGTCTTGAGAAAGCATGGGTTGCTTTGTGTTTATTAGTGATGCCATGTCAATGGTTATACTGTAGTGTCAAGGAAAGGACTGAATGACATACTGTGTTGACATTTAGTGAATAAAAGCCTCCATTCTGAACCCACTAGTTAGAAGGGTGATCAAACACATACTTATTGTGGGTACATTCTTTGCTCTAAATCCTGGTAAAGCATAGCTTAAAAAGACCATATTATTTGGTTTAAATATTATTCATTTCTGAAAGATTGCATGAAGATCTTGGTTGTGTAATCTCCATGCTGATCAGTTTTTAATGTTTTCTTTGAAAGGATTCTAATGTCTAAGGCATTGATGGTGAACCTTGGCATTCCAGCGGTTCTTGAACTTCAATTCCCAAAAGCCCTGTTCAGCAGGAGTGCCGACTTGGGCTTCTGGTAATTGAAGTCCAAGAACATCTCGAGTGCCAGGTTCATCATCACGGTGCTAATGCATATACTTCTTCACCATTTCCCTCTGCTAATAGCAAAAAGTAGAAAAAAAGAATAACAATTTCCACTACAGCTTTGCATTTCAGTTAAGCAGAAATACTTGCCTTTAAGGTGATTTTCAGCCATATAAATTAAATGGATTACATTGATTTGAACGCAAATAATTCTGTGTAGTTGCTTTGCAGAGAAAGGTTAAAATGTGGAATCATCACTATAATTATATTGTCTTGCTCCATTTTTACTGCTTATCTTGTTTTATTTGATTTCATTTTGTCCTATACACTTAAAGTATATTCAAGAATAAACATCAGAGATCTAAATATCCCAGGGCCACTGAAAGAAATTTCTTATCTATGTGCATTGTGCATGAAAATTTTAGCATTGTGTTTGTTGCTGTGTAGAGCAGGGGTTCGCAACATTTTCACACCATGGGCCCAGACACACACCCCTCACAGAGGTGGGGGAGGGCGGAGGCGTAGTTGCTCCCTGGACGTACATTTTTGTCATCATCAGTGGCGGCAGCACCCATCACACCGTTTTTCCAGCTTCTTACACAGCCTCCGCCGCTCCCCATGGTTGCTCCATTTGGATAATTGTCTGATGCTTCCCCACTTTGTTTCAGCTCTTTGAACACACCACTGGGCAACTTCCTGTTACATGCTAGGAGCCAAGCCAATGATGTTGCTCAGTGGTGCGTTCAAAGAGCCGAAATGAAGTGGGAAAGCATCG
This sequence comes from Bradypodion pumilum, assembly GCA_035047305.1. Lineage (NCBI taxonomy): Eukaryota > Metazoa > Chordata > Lepidosauria > Squamata > Chamaeleonidae > Bradypodion > Bradypodion pumilum. The sequence goes on along the minus strand of JAWDJD010000001.1, from coordinate 170,443,936 downwards.
GACAATTATCTAAACAGAGCAAAATTGCTCCGAAAAGCCTCCTGCCACCTTGGGGAGCGGCGGAGGCTGTCCAAACCCCAGGAAAAACAGCGCTATTCCCACCGCCACCGCAGTAAGTGACGTATCAATCACAACTTCCAGTGGTGGTGGACAGGTCTAGAGGTCCTTGGGTTCTCACTAAGGGCCGGATTAATCATAAGCACGGGCCCAATTCAGCCCACGTGCTGGGGGTTGCAAATGCCTGCTAAATTGAGTGCTTACTATTTGTTGGTTCTTCTTTCTGTGTTTCTTTTAAAGGAGTTCCAAAAAGCCCTTGGAGCCAAACATTCTGTGTATGACACAACCAACAGAAGTGGTCGTTCCTTAAAAGAAAAAACTTCCCTTGCTGATGACAATTTGAAACTGGATGATATGCTGAGTGAACTCAGGGACAAATGGGACACAGTCTGTGGAAAGTCTGTGGAAAGGTAACACCAACAACAAGACATCTTATTTAAGAGATAAAGTGTTTACTAAATGGAAAGGAAACTAGGTACACTAGGTTACTTGTCATCCTATTTTCCTTTCTTTAACTGCTAATCTATACATATTCCTTATATGTATACTCTGAGCAAATGATGCAAGCTCTTCAATAAATACACACTCACACATAAACACTTGAAATGTTAAAAAATTAGCCAGCTGGAATTAACATACTTTTTTTTCTTACCTGTTCAGCTACATGTGTAAATTTACCCATGCTCAACCAGACTGTCTGTCCATCTCATAGGGATCTTCCAACTTCAGCATATGTTTCTCTTTCTATCCATTTAGTCACAGGGCTGGGGCTCTTCCTTTCCTAAGGAGGTTAATTTTTCACTTTTTGTTCATTTCATCACTAGAACATAAAAGAGAAAATGTCATTAAAAAACAAAAACAAATGATGATTGTTAACAGTGAAACAAACATGACTACTGTTCCTGGAATGAGGCAAAAAAGTGTTGTGTTTTTTTTATGCAGCAGCAGTAATGCGGGACAGTTTTACAAGTAGCTTCAGTTTGAAAACGCAGGTTCTCCAATTGCTGTTATAACCCAGCAATTAAACACACTCCACACAATGTTTAGAAAGATAACAGAAGTAGTCTTTCCTTACAGTTAACTCATATGCTTAAACAAAATGGTGATCTTACACATACATGCTTCTGCTTAAAATGTTTGAAGTGGTAGCTGTGTTAGTCTATGCAAGCATATCAGAGAGTAAATAAAACAAAACAACAACAAAAAGACAAAAAGTCATGGCACCTTAAAGACTAACTGCTGTATTTAAATGTGAGCTTTTGTGGACAAAGTCCACATTACTTTTCTGTTTAGCTGGCCAATCATTGCGTGCCTGTGTACCTGATGTGTATAAATTCATGCTATGAAGCCTCACTCTTATGTCTGATGAAGTGGACTTGGTCCACGAAAGTCTTTAAAGTGCCACAACATTTTTTGTCTTTTTTTGCTGTTTTATTTTGTTTACTCTCTGATATGCTTCTGCTTGTAAGGCAAAAGTAGCAAGGAGGAGGAAGGAAAAGACCCGAACAAGAGCTTAATACATTAAAAAAAACATGTCAGGTCATGCTAGCTTTGATAACGGGACACTGTGGCTATGGGAATGATGGCTGTGAAGAGGACCTCTTTATAGGAAAGGAAAATCAGCAAGTCAGATAGTAAAAACAAGAATTTTATGGCAAGTGAAGTTTCGTGGTAAAGGCTGCTATCGCACGCTGCTCAGATTCTAAAGGCTGTGAATTAGAGTGGTAAGAGTAGTAGCTGTTGCAGGGTATATAAGCGTACCTATGTGCACTAGTAACATACAGTACATTCACCCGAAACAGGTTTAGTTTTGTCAGTTTTCACTGAATTTCATTCACATGGTCACATCCACATTTACTGTTACAGATGGACAGAAACGCCACGCCCTTTATTGGTGCCTCAGTCTTTTCTTTATTCGTGTCAGATGCACCATTAGCATATGATAACATGCAAAGCTAAAATTAACACATCTAAAAACAAAATAGAATTAAAAAGGGCTAGATGGCATCTGTCTAACATCGGGCCACTTCAACAGCATTTCCTCTTGCCAACATAAGGTCCTCCTCAGTGCACATTGAGGGGCATCATGTGCATTGTATCATATAGGAGATAGTTCTCCTTGATCTTCCTACTCCTGCACAGTCTATTTAAAGCTTTCCACACAGGGCATAGTTGTTCTTGAAACAACACAAAAAAAGTAAGAGGCAGCTTAATTTAAAAACAAACAAACACAAATCATGGCTCCTTTCGTTTTAAATGGAAGAGCAATTTCCCCAATGAAAAATACCATGGTGATAAGTGAGATGTTACTATTTTCTCCACTTTTTGATTCTGTTTTGTTTCTCTTTTTCAGACAAAATAAACTGGAGGAAGCTCTTCTCTTTTCTGGACAGTTTACTGATGCTCTTCAGGCTCTCATAGATTGGCTGTACAAAGTGGAGCCACAGCTGGCCGAAGATCAGCCTGTGCATGGAGACATTGATTTAGTGATGAATTTAATAGATAATCACAAAGTAATGGCAACAAAACTACAGCCGTTTTCATATTGTTTTTTTTTTTAAATTGGGCTCCTCAAAACATTTTGATTCAAGGTCTGCTAGGTCCATTTACAAAAGGTTCATGGACCCATTCAAGAGATTAAAAACCCTAGGACAAGGGTGCCCAAACTTTTTGGGCCATGGATCGATCACATCCTTCAGGGGGGCGGTCACTATAGCCCATGGGCCGGATCTAGGCCCCAACACCAATTCATCCAGCCCACGAAGCCCCCGTCGCTCCTGGAAGGCCACGTTTTACTTACGCTTCCGGGAGCGATGAATTGGCGTCAGGGGCTGGATCCAGCCCACGGGCCGTAGTTTGGGTACCCCGCCCAAATTTAGTTTGTTGTAGTAAAACTAGTTTGCCTTGAACCTGTCTGAATGTCGCTTTATGGAGATTTTAGCTCAGGCCTTCAGGGAATTAAATATAAATTCAAATGTTTCTCAGAGATTACCACTGTTGCTGTGGCTAATAATACTAATAATGTATTATCATCATAGTCCTAATCTTTTAATGTATAGATAATTGATGGAAGAACTCAGATTTATGAATAAATGAAAAAATGCCTGTCTTTTCCTTTCAAGACACACAAACTGGGATTTTAAAATTTTGATTAACCATAATAGCCATTGTGTTTGAAATCAAAAACACTTCTTATCTTAATCATGGCCGGTTGATCAAGTCAGCTTCATCAGCCACTGATTTCAAACATTCTATGGTTATTTTTAATCATTATTTCTCATATTTGGATGACATTGCAAGCTATGGTTGATAAAAACCAAAGAGAATATTTCTTTTTATTTTTATTTTTATTATTATTATTATTATTATTATTATTATTATTATTATTATTATTATTATTATTATTATTATTATTATTATTATTATTATTATTATTATTATTATTATTATTATTATTATTATTATTATTAATTTGAGCATTTATTTATTTATTTATTTATTTATTCAATTTATAGGCCGCCTTCCTCGCCTCAGCGACCCAAGGCGGCTTACATCAAATAAAACAACTTATACAATTAAAAGCCCACTGATAATACTGATTTAAAAAATTAAATCTGTAAAAAACAACAACATAACCCCTTAATTCAAACCACATCTTAATTAAAAACTCGCATCTGTGACTCAGGGCGGCTAACAGCAATATCACATCCATTACAGTATAAAAGAAGATACAATTAGCAGAATACAATTAGCATACAGTAATAAAGTCACCTAAGTCAAAACATCCCAAAACAAGAATTCGGCTGCAAGAGCTGTAGTTGTAAGAGAAAGAAAGGGTAGGAGCACTCAGGACTGAGGGATGCCTGGAAGGGGGAAAGCTCATTCTTGTCACAATAAACTTTGGTTTGTCCTAACATCTGAATGTAGCCACTGTTAAACATAATTCTCTCTGAGTGTTTGTAGAATAAAGCAGGAAATGTTGGCTAAAATAAAGCTAGTTTGAGAAACAAAAATGATTTAAGTTGCAAAACAAAATAATGTGAGGTTTAGATTTACTTTTTTGAAAAATCAAATTATAATAAAGAAATCTCTTCATACTGAAAATTGTTGTTTTATATATGCGCCGAGAAGATATAGTTTACCCAACAGAAAGGCACAATCTCTCTTCATTAATTCTCAGGGCTTCCAGAAGGAACTGGGAAAGAGAACAAGTGGCATCCAGGCATTGAAACGCTCTGCTCGTGAGCTGATAGACGGTAGCCGTGATGATTCTTCCTGGGTAAAAGTCCAAATGCAGGAACTCAGCACTCGGTGGGATACAGTGTGTGCATTGTCTGTGTCGAAGCAAACGCGGTTGGAACAGGCTCTCCAACAGGTAAAAAGAACAGACTATGCCAAATTCAGCTTAGTGCATTGTGTAGACAGATTGTAATTATGCTCATAGGGCATAACTGCTGCATAGCAAGGAAGAAGACAAGGTATACCTGCTTCACACTACGCATATGGGACAGGGGGTTTCAGGTGCAAAAGGGTGCATGAACAAATTGATAGAAAAGTGGATAAACAGCTCACAAAACAATCTACATTTGAAACACGATTTCTGATTTCCAGCTGCAGTTCTTTTTAAGTCAGTTGACTTGATAAATTGCCTCATCTGAATAGTTCCTTCTGTTGTCCAGTACATGCTCTTTTTAAAAAGTCCTTGAACTATGAACTCTTGCCAAGAGGGAAATACACACTTGTATTGTTTTTGTTTGTTGGTTTTATTCTTCCTAGAGAGGTACATGTGTGGCTTTTACATACTTAGTTTAAGTGGAACAGACCAATTATAAACAATTCTCAAATTCCTCCAGGTTTAGCTGAACTATCATGGACAACACCTGTTTAATATCTGAGATCAGGGATGTGTCATTCAGATACTTTGGCTTTCTAGTATTCTCCATTAAAGAAAATCCACTTCGCATGTCCTTACCTAAAGACACCTAAATTTCACTCGCCTGGAGAAAAGTCTGGCTAAAGGCTTCAAGGCCTAAAGGTAAAGGTTTCCCTTGCTCGAAAGTCAGTTGTATCCGACTCTAGAGTTCAGTGCTCATCTCTGTTTCAAAGCCGAAGAGCCAGCGTTGTCTGCTTCTGCAGATGTTTCCATGGTCATGTGGCAGGCATGACTAGACACCGGATTGCATGGAACATTGTTTACCTTCCCATCAAAGTGGCCCCTATTTATCTACTTGCAATTTCTTGCTTTCAAACTGCTAGGTTTGCAGGAGCTGGGACAAAGACGGGAGCTGATTCTGTCCTACAGTACTCGGGAATCAAACTGCTGACCTCCTGCCTTCCAGTCAGCATCTTAGCTACTTGAGCCACTGCAGTCCTAGCTTCCTATTAAAGGGAAACTGTCCTAGCTGGAAGTCTTCTGGCCCTGTGGCGCAGAAGGAATCCATTGAACCTTTGAGCTAGGTCTTTCTTCAGGTGAGGGAAATTTAGGCACCTGTAGATATGGATTTATCAGATAGAACTCCCAGAATGGAGAATCCTGAAGAATGAGGTCCAAAATATCTGAATGGCACTTCCCGATCTGTGACAATCTCATCAGAATTGGCATTTTTCATATTTTAGTGGAGACTCCATATTTTGATAATGTTAAATCCATTCTAGATTTCAGTCTGAATTTTAAAGGAGCTTTCTAGAATTACTGAACACTGTTAGGTGATAAGATTCAATACTTTGAATAGTTGTATAGTATAGGGTTCAAACTAAAATGTAGGATGGATTCACTGTCCAGTGGAATGAGAGTCATCAGCTTCCACTGGCAACTACGTTGCTTGGAGTTTGACTTTGTATGTTCCAGGCACTCCTTAAAACACTACTGAAACTTAGAAAATCAGGTCAGTTAAAGACAAGAGTCCTTTTCAGTAATTTAAAAGTGTGTTGTATCAAATGTCAAGGAAGAAGAAGATTGCTAACCCTATCTCCATCCATAACTGGTTCTGTCTTCCTCTTGTGTAGTGGTGGGTAGTGGTATGAAGCAGAAAGCCTCCAGGGTCTATGCAGATTCTTCAGGTTATTGGGAGTCCTGATTTTTCAGGTTTTCTACTCACATGAGGAGCCACCATGAATAGTTGTGTTTCTCCCCTTCAGACATCTCATTTTCGTGCATAAGAGGTTACAACAGCTGGTGACGGGAGGAGCAGGTCTACTGTATTCCCCCTTTTTTGTGTTGACACATTGCAGAAGATTGACATAAAATAAACATCCTACTGCTCTCAATGACAATCCTTAGTAGTGCTGCTTCCAACCCTTTGAAAAGCTGATGTCTCTATTTAAAGCCAAATCTCCACCCACCAAAGCAATTAACATCTTGGCTTAAAGTATCCTATGAAGAATTTGTTTGTGCAAAGTTGTTCTTAATACAGTTTTCACACATGCCATTAATCATATATTTAAAAAATGTGCACAGAGAGGGTTTCGGGCTTGCTTTCAGATTTTTTTTATTTAAAAAACATGACATTTTTACAGTCCTGACTGTGAAGTGCTGCTCAGACACCTTAATGGAAAGTTAATGTGCCTTCATTGCTGGTTGATGAATGATGCTGGCAGTCTAGGTGCCACCATATTGTTCAAGGGATGGGGGAGGGATCCAGTGCTGTAGTTCTTTTGTCCAGGTCTTTTTTTATTTCAGACATTTCCCCTCTCCCCCACCACCCCTGCACAAACTCTGACTCCCTCTCCATCTACAGGCTGAGGAATTCCATTCGGTCGTGCATGTTCTCTTGGAGTGGCTGGCTGAAGCTGAGCAGGCCCTGCGTTTCCATGGCGTTCTCCCAGATGATGAAGAGGCTCTGCGTACGCTAATAGATCAACACCGGGTGAGTAAGATAGCTGAAACAATACTGGCTCTTGAGACGAGATTTATGAAAAGGCAGGATTAAAATTCTGCTATTAATGCTCTCTTGCGACTTATTAGAATCTGGCAGCGAAAATCACTTTTCCTTCTTTAGAAAAGAGGGCTTACAGAGCAGAATCTCCCTGCAGATCTTTCCATTAATTTGATGTCAGAGTTGACTTGACAGCGTGCCATTCAATGTAATGCTTTCAAAGAAGGATTGATATCTGAGTCAGCAGAAGCACCTCCACATTGAATTAGCATGCTCTCAATATGCCATCTAAACATCAAAGCTTCATTAATGTCTGCTTGTAAACCTATAATGAAGCTCATGCTATTCATAGACATGTAATTACTGGACAACAAACAACATATCCAGGACAATTCAATAACTTTCACCTAAACAAGTCAAATTCAATAGAATTCTAATAGAATATCAATTCCCTTCCTGCTGCTCTCAGCCTGTATGTTCTTGGTGGATCTTTGTCTCTGGTGGGTTTTTAAAAAGATCAGCAAGAATGAGCAAGAGAAAGGTGTAAGACAAAGGTAGCAAACCTCTTTCAACCTCTGAACCTAACTAAGTTTTAGAATGATGTTACATTCCAGCAGTGAGTGACAGCAAAACAAAAAAGATCCAGCATTTTCAAGTAAAACTATAACTAAACCTAGGAAGAAGTATTTCAACTAGTTAGAATGGGACAAACCCATATCTTATTGTGCAGTATCCAATTCCAAATATTGGCAATCATCATGGCAATGAGCCATGAAGACTATCCTGCAAATATAATGCTGTGGACTTTCATCTGCATCGCAGTGTGACACCCGTACCACTGATCCAGTTCTGTGAGCCACTTTCTGGTCCTGAGCCCTTTTGGCACACAAAGTCCTCCTCAGCCCCAGGCCAGCATTGATAAAGCTGCTGCCCTCCATCAAGATGGATTGAAGTGGGATTTAATCCACTTGGGGACCATCATCACCCTTTCCTGTGGACTTCGCCAAGGCCACTAGTCCTCAGGGTTGCCAGGTTAGTTAACCGCCCCCTGACGCTCAGCGTTGAGTCACTGGCAGTATGGTCTACTCTATTACCATAGCAGGATAACTTGGCCAGGCAGTTACAAACTGTACAAACCCATATAGAAGTTAGAAAAGTAAACAATGATGTACCATTAATAAGGTGCATCGTGGTTTGAGGAACCCTTCCGTACAACATGAGGACCCAAGGAGAAATGGATTTGGGTTCCCCAATCTTGTTATAATCAGTGGGAAGTTTAATTGAATGCAGAAGTGTATAGCCTGTGACTCAGGAGCCATATGCTAGTGACTTTAAGGGTGTCCTAACTGCCAAACAGAAACACACACACCCCATGACTGTCCTAACCTTCAACCATTACCACCAAATCTCTGTTGCCTAAGATTTCACACTGATTTTATGTAGATCCTTCTTTCCACACCATTGCTAATGACTAGGAAATAATGGTCTGTATGGGAAACCCAGGTGAAGTGCGCAGAACAATGAATCTCCTTTTCTTCCACTATAAGAAATAGTGTTTTTCTGTGTGAGATTACTTTTTTACACAGGAAAGGTTTACATTTTAAAGGAGCTTGTAATTACTGTCATTGAACTTGAGTGTGTGCAGAGAAACTCACAGGTTATGATTGGATAAACTCACCACATACAAAAGAGAGGACTTTCATCTCATTCCCTTCCATTCTCAGTTCATTGACTTCCTACACAATGGCAAACAAGGACTCTGAAAATAGGGAGTTCTGCTATCCATGAACACTGTCCATTTGAGTGAGGAAGCCCAATTTTCCATCATCCCAACTCATGTGAGGCCCCCTCCCCCACAGACAGCAAAGTTTTCCCTCTTCAAACTCATAGCCCCACATGTGTGAAATGACAGTGAAGCAACTGGGACTGGAATGCTCTCCTCAGCATCAGGTGAGTTCGCCTAAATTGTAATGCCTGAATAGGACAAAAGTACTAATGCTGCATCACACGTTATGTTTCACAGTGGGACTAGGACATGGGTTCTCAACTTTTTAAAGCCGGGGGCAGGGCCAAGCTCCCACAGATTGTTTGGGGTGGGGTGGGGAGGAATTATGTTTTTAATAGAATTTTGAAGAACCTTCTCGGTATCTGCTGTGACCCTATGGAACCTCCTGCCACTTGAATTGCACCTCCAGGTAGAGTTGCTTCCCTTCAGGAAGGCTTTAAAAATATGGCTATGCCAGCAGATGTGGGGTATAACTGGCACCACAACCCAGCCCTGCTGGCTTATTTAGCCCTGCCGGGTGTCCTTATTAGTCTCGCCCAGGTGTCCTTCTTTTTAGGGGGATTGGGGAGGTTTTTATAAACATTTTTAGATAGTTTTATAGTATTTAGTTTTAATTGTCATTGGATATAGGTTTTAACTGACATTGTGAGCCACCCTGGGTAGCTTAGGCGAAAAGGGCAGTTATATAAATCCAATAAATAAATAAATAAATTTATTTATTATTTATAAATTTCCCACTCTGGTTGGTGTACGCACAATATCAAGTAATAATAGAATACACACAACAAATTAAAAACAGAACAACCAAACAAATACATCCCAAATAAAATGAAATAGAATGTCTTTTAATGTGACGTCTAATCTTTGACATAGCTATAACTGGAGATCGGCACTTCCAGCTGCTGTCTTGTGGAAGAAAAAGGGAGGCTTTTAAGAAAGCACTTTTACAAAATTTCAGACCTGCTCAACTTCTTCAGGATTCATGCAGAAGGCAATACTTCCCAGGAGACCCAAGAAGCACACATTCCAGATTTTGGAATGGTTCCCCTTCAGTTCAACTGTAGATGTGTTTACCAAGCATTTTAGTTCAAAGAAGGCACCCAGAATAGCCAAAATGCTATTATGGGGAATAAGGCAGAGGGGGCTGATGGGGAAACCCTTATTTACCCCCCCCCCCTTCACAGGTAAACAAAAGGAGCCTTCTTACCTTGCCTGCCTCAACTTGCCTCTGCAAGGTTTTTTTTGCTTTTTAAAACAGATAAAATTGGTTTTCAGTGCATTCCTATGGGAAACCATGCTTTGCATCATCTAGTGGCCATTTCTGGTAATGACCCAACAGTCATCTGTTCTCCCCCACCTTGGAAATGCTGTATGCTGTTTTTAAGCTTCCGAAAATGCAGCAAATCACAGGGAGGGTTGGATGGAATGGCGTTGAGGGCCGAGTCTGGCCCCCAATGCAGGTTGTGAATGCCTGGACTAGGAGGATGCCTGACTAGGAGATTGGCGGTTCTTGTTTTGCTTGGCAGCCTCATGACTCTTGTGAGCTTGGTCTATAGTTTCATTGTACAGTAATACATCATACAAAGTCCGCTTTGTACAACATCGAATTCATACAACATCGCCTAATTCCTTGAAAAAAGTTGCCTCCTACAAAGTCGCTGCGACTTTGTATGAGGCATTGGTGTTTTCCCAGGTTGCATTGTGCCTGGGCAGTATAAAAGGCAGGACGCATGCGTGCATTGCTCTTGTGGGTTTTGCACGAGGCGAAGAGAGTTTAGGAGTGGTTTTGAACGCGATTTTGGGTTTTGACATGTTTTTGTAATGTATTTAGCCTTTAGACAATGATTTCTTAAAGTTCTGTCAGTTTCCTGTCTGTTTCCTTGACTTCGCCCTGAAGTCTGTGCTATTACAGTGCAATGTATCTCTATGGAAACGACGTTGTATGAGGCATCGTGGCAAGGATTTGGACGTTGTATGAGGCATCACGGCTAGGGTTTTGCATGCCTCATACAAAGTCCAAATTCATATAAAGTCCAAACTTGTGGAACCAAGTTAGGACATTGTATGAGGTATCACTGTATTTGAAACCACTTCTTTTCTAATTGAGACAACATTCTGTGATCGAACTCCTATTCAAGATGGTTCTGCTAGAATAGCTATATGTCCTCTTTTACAGAGGACTCCCTTCATTTAAAGGGCTGCTAGAAAACTGTCCTTTATCTCCTTTGGAAGGTGTCCTCCATTTGAAAGATTGTATGAACATGAAGGAGATCAGATGTTTTGAATTTGTCAGTGTATTAAACACCTGGACTGGCTGAGGAGGCACTTAGGTTAGTTGGCAACAGGTTTCTGTATTCAGGTTAGATAAACTATAATTTTGTTTAACTTGTTGTTGTTGTTGTTGTTGTTGTTGTTGTTGTTGTTGTTGTTGTTCAGTCGCACAGTCGATTCCGACTCTTTGCAACCCTATGGACCATCGCTCTCCAGGCACCCCTGTCCTCCACCATCCTCCTTAGTCCACACAGCCCCGTGCCCATTGTGTCTACAATACCATCTAGCCATCTCATCTTTGGCCGCCGCCTTCTTCTTTTGCCCTCCACCTTCCCCAGCATCAAGGCCTTCTCAAGCGAATCCTCTCTTCTCATTTGATGTCCAAAATACTTCATCTTCATTATTTGTCCTTCTAAGGAGCACTCAGGGCTAATCTCTTCTAATATTGACCTATTTGTTCTCCCCGCTGTCCAAGGGACTCTCAAAACTCTCCTCCAGCACCACATTTCAAAGGCATCAATTTTTCTTCGCTCAGCCTTTCTAATGGTCCAGTTCTCACACCCATACATTACCACTGGGAATACCATTGCTTTGACTATGCGGACCTTTGTTTGCAGTGAGATATCTCTACTTTTCACTATGTTCCCCAGGTTTTTCATAGCTTGTCTCCCAAGAATCAGTCGCCTTTTTTATTTCATGGCTGCAATCTCCATCTGCAGTGATCTTGGATCCTAAGAAAGTAAAATCTGTTACTGCTTCTACTTCTTCCCCATCTATTTTCCAGGGACTTATAGCGCCTGTTGCCATTATCTTGGTTTTCTTGATATTGAGTCTCAAGCCAGCTTTTGCACTCTCTTCTTTCAACCTAATCAGGGTTGATCAGGGCAAATCACTTTCTGCCATTAGGGTGGTATCATCTGCATATCTCAAATTATTGATGTTTCTCCCAGCAATTTTGTTCCCATATTGTGATTCCTCCATCCCTGCATTGCGCATTATGTGCTCTGTGTATAAGTTGAATAAGCAGGGTGATAAAATGCAGCCTTGTCTTACTCCTTTTCCTATTCCAAACCACTCTGTCATTCCGTGTTCTGTCCTAACTGTTGCTTCTTGGTTCGTGTACAGATTTCTCATGAGGCATATGAGGTGCTCTGGTATTCCCATCTCTTTAATTACTTGCCACAATTTGTTGTGGTCCACACAATCAAAGGCCTTGGTGTAGTTAATGAAACAGTTGTTTATAGTTGTTTAACTATAAAGTTCATTTCTAGTTTTGTACATGCATATCTAAATTAGCAGGTGCCTCATTTTCTCAGTATCATTTTCTGACCCGTTTTCAGTGATAGATATTTCCTTTTTTCGTGATGTGTAACATTGCTTCTATTTTACTTTCTCTTTACCTTCCACTACCTTCTTCCCAAAAAGCCAATGTCACTTGTACAAGTTTACATCCCTGATTCTTCTTTATTACATATTCAATAAAAATTCACCAAGTCTCCCAGAACTGGTTAATTTTAATCATTCCTTTCTTACTTTTCAGATCCCAGGTTAACTTATCATTGTGAGTCATTTATCCCAGATCTTATTGCATTCTTCTATTTTGAAGCTAAAGTTGATTTTCCAATTTCTTGCAATTAATACTCTTGTGACCATCAGGAAAATTATTAACAGTATCTCTTCCACTGTTTCAAAGATTGCAATTCTCTGGAGAGGTTTTGAGGCATAGGGAATGGGGAATTGGGGGATCAGTAAAGATAATCATTGTCTCAATTCTGGCAATGGGATCCCCACACTATCAGAATCAGATTGTTGGTCCATTCTTTTTCCATCGGTTTTCTGCCCGTTTGTGGGAGAAAGATTTGGGATGCAGTCCATTTGAATTTGTCCAAGAATGGAATCAGTCCCCCTCCTTTCCCTCAGATTTTGTTAACGGTGTATGTTATGAGTCAGGCTAATTTTTGTGCAGATGCTCTCCCTTCGCCGCCTTTTCTCTCTCTGCCTATTCTTCATATGTCTGCTGTTACTATACAATGAGGTCATGGAAAGCCTGCCAGAAGTTATATTGGTAATGAAGAAAAGAATATCTTGTTTACTGTCTCTCCCCACTTTTTGAACAGACTCCAGCTGGTTATCTTTGGCTTTTCACTCACCAAAGAAAAGTAAAAAACAAATGTGCATATTCTCATGCATGTGTGTACACATATTGTGCTTTAGGTTTTTTTAAAAAAAGCAAGATTTAGCTGCTTACACAAATAGCATGCAACACAAATAACATATAACAATTGTTGCTAAAATATAAATACTATACTTTTTAAAAAGAATTACAGGCTGTAGAAGCTGTGAGTAAAGATGGCATTTAACACAATTCGCCTCTTGGAAAATCTACAAAAATACTTACATGTAATCCTAAATTTGTCACATACTGAGTATAATCTAGTAGTAAGTCATAACTGGAGTAGGCTCATTGATTGAGTGGGGATTTGGTGCGTAAGCTTCTCTGCAAATTCCATTGATTAAATGAGCCTATTATAGTTGTGCGTTATTACTGGATTTGACCAAATGTTTGCATAGGAAACTCATGATGACACCAGTTCATGGCACTAAATTAATTAAATGCTTCCTATTCCCTGTTTTATGCTTCAAAACTCTTTAGGACTCCCTTTTGCCCTAAGGAAGCCTTTGCGAGCCTCAGAGCACAGAGGTAAAGGTCACCCTTGCTTGAAAGCCACTCGTATCCGACTCTGGGGTTCAGTGCTCATCCCTGTTTCATAGCCGAAGAGCCAATGCTGTCTACTTCTGCAGATTTTTCCGTGGTCATGTGGCAGGCATGACTAGACACTGGTGTGCACAGGATGCTGTTTACCTTCCCACTGAAGTGGTCCCTATTTATCTACTTGCAATTTCTTGCTTTCGAACTGCTAGGTTGTCAGGAGCTGGGACAGACAGGAGTTCATTCCATCCTGCAGTATTCAGGTATCGAACTGCTGATCTCCCACCTTTCAGTCAGCCTCTTAGCCACTTGAGCCACTGCAGTCCTTCCAGAGCAGATAGAGGATGCCTTTAATTGCAAAAATATCACCACTGTATTGTTGCCAGTGGCCTCACTCCTGGAGGTCAAGATACGTTGGCTATTTTTGGCAATTAAAGCTATCAGCCCCCACTACTATCTCCATCTCAATGCTCTCAGAGTTTTCACAAGGACAAAAGGGAGCCTTAGAGAAACTCAGAACACAAGGTAGGGGATTAGAAGTTTTAGACTTTAGCAGTACAAGCTGATGGTATCATCAGTATTCACCATAAAAAGTTACACAACAGAATTTGAGCCACTGTCAGATGCAACTTATTTTTTTCTTTGGTGTTGGGGGGGGGGGGTATGTCTGGTATCATCTTGACTTCCAGGATTTTATCTTCCTTCATAGCAGAATTTAAAATTTCCTACCTTCATTTTATGAATAGGGGTTTAGTTTAGTACTATTATTTTGGGGGGAAAGGAAAAATAGAAACAACAATCTATATTGCAGGTATCTCAAGCACCAATTGCAAATAAAAATTTAAAAAGAAGTTATTCTTCATAGTTGATGCATGTGTTCTTGCTATTAACATCAACACCTATGCCTTTTGAAGTTTATAATTAAGAACATTCCTTTAAACATTATTGTTAACTGGCGCTTATATTGTATGGCTTTATTGTATTATTAGATATTTTCTGCTCCAGAGAATGTTTTAAATAATTAGGTACACTTGGAAAACAGTAAAAACTCACGTTTTTTCATCCTATATGAAACAAAAAATAGCAACACTAGTTACGGCTCTCTTCAATGCCTTTTAATCAATGAAGCTCTATGGAATTAATCATTAACTGCATATGTAAACAAATGTTCTAATCAGTTTCCTTTCAATATAATGAATTGTGCAAATCATCAATTTTATTTGTACAGTTTTATCAATCCCATATTGAAATGTTTTCCTTTGAAAAGCTTACATTTAATTTAATGGAGTGTACGTATCTTAAGCCTTTAATGTTTTACCTCTCTTTGTAGTGTTTGGAACTAAAAGTGCATTAAATTAAGAGTGAAGGAAAATAAATCTATTCTCTGCTAGTTCAAGTTCATGTAAATCTGTTCTCTTGTAAAAATGTTCTATAAAGTTAATTCAATTTTCCATTTCCAGATCTGCATAACTAACTTTCATCTTTCCTAGGGTGACACAGTAGTGTAGATTTTAGGACATATTCTATATAACTCTGTTTGGAGTATTGACACAGTCTTCAGATAAATTTTTATCTTGCTAATCTTTGACTAGAGCCATAGTTACTTCTTAAGTCCCATTGAATTTAGTGAGGCAAACCTTTAAGTATGACTGGGAGCAGCTAGTGTAACATTGGAATGAGTAAATATTAAAATAATGCTGGATATTCCATGAAAGTTTGCATATAGGCTGAAATCCAATAGTGAGTCACAACTAGAGTAGGTCTATTGAATCAGTGGAGATATAACGAATCAACTACTCTATAGGGCAGTGGTGATGAACGTTTTGGAGACCGAGTGCCCAAGGAGGTGGGGGAGATGGGTGGCAGGCATCCCGTGTGCCAGCAACATCACATGAGTGAATGCGCACCCATGTGAGTTCACCGGCATGCTTCAAATGGTGTGTGCTCACCACCCCTGCACCACCAAGCTTTGCACCACCACCCAGCAAGGAGGAGGAAAAAAGGATGGCGAAAGCAGCAGATGCACACACATCCTTCCCAGAAGCCTCTCTGGCCGAGCCTAGGCAAGGACAGGCAGGAACCCTCCTTCACTCAAGGCAGGCCAATAAGCAAGGAAGCAGTGGTGGCGGCATGGGGGGAGAGTTTGTGGGTTGGACTGGTGACCGGGGGGGGGGGAGAGAGTTGGCGATGGCATGGGGAAGTGTTAGCGGTCCGGACTGGTGGCATGGGAGGGAGTGTTAGTGTCGGTGTCGGTGTGGGAAGTATGGTGGGGGCTAGAGGTGGTCCTGCCACCGCCAAATGTGGCAGCATGAGGGGGCCAGTCCAGGCTACAAACAGTCTGAGGGGGCGTGATCCGGCCCCCAGCTTAAACAGGTTGAGAACCCCTACTTTAGATGATTCAGTGGCGGCATTCATTCTCTTTTTTGCCAGCACAGTGTGGAGTTTCTTGACTTTTCCCTTGAAACCATTGCTAGCAACTTAATTGAAAAATCACTGTTTCTACTTTAGGAATTCATGAAGAAACTGGAAGAAAAAAAGACTGAACTAAGTAAAGCCACAAATATGGGAGAGGCTATCCTGTCTATCTGCCATCCAGACTCCATCACTACCATTAAGCACTGGATAACAATCATCCGAGCGAGGTTTGAAGAGGTTAGTCCAACTCAAGGCAGTTTGTTGTGGTAGCAGTCAGCTTGGAAAATGCCTGAAAATGGTTGAGGCAGATGCAAAAAAACAATCCATCCGTTGAGACCAAGATGTTTAGCATACTCATTCTACTGTATATAATTGGGCAGTGTTTCCTCCTCTTTAGCAACTGTTATGAGAAATTTGAAAAGCCGCAATACCACCATCTCTTTGTCACCAGAGGCAATATATTATCCTCATCGGAAAGAGGCATTAAAATTGGGAGAGGTTTTTTTTTTAACACCGCAGAATAATTTTTACAAAAGATCTTTCTGTTGCTAATAGTTAACAGCCAGTGGCTAGAATTCCTATTGTATATTTTTGCAGGTGTAACACAAAAGTATAACTTTGATCAGTGAATTGCTAAAGTCTGGGTAGCATTTCCTATCACACATTGAATCACGATTGATATGCAATAGGAATGTCTATACTGTACTAACATCTTAACTTATTTTTGACTTACAGCAATTTGCTGCTGACATAACTAGTAGGATTCCAGCCAGTGTGTCAAATAATGCCAGCTGACTTCTTTTCTTTTCTTTTAGTGCATTCTGTTTACCTAATACAAGAAAAAGGTCCATGTAACTAAATAAATGACTGCTTCAGATGTGTGAGAGTATAAGTGTACATAACTGTGTTAAAATGTGTTTAAAATGAAGATAAAATCACTCTTACCTATAACTCAGAAAAGACACATACCTAGAAAGAAACACTGTGGGGCAGAAATGCATCTTTCCTAGAAGTATGCATACAGTATATTATTTTACCATACCATAGCTTCAAGATTTTCTTTAAAATGTACTGTCAGCAGTAAGTCATTTTCTGTCAGCACTTCTTTTGATGGATCTGCATCTGATTTTATTCAGTGCAAATAAACATTTATAACAACTATATCATGATATGAATCCTGTATTCCATTCTAAACTACAAGAATACCTGACATTCCTTGGTGGAACAATTCAAAGTATTTATCATGACCAAAATCGCCATCAGTACAGTGAAACACCAGTGGTTATCTGCACTTTCTTATCTGAGATGTAGTGAGTTTTAGGTTGTACTCACCGAGGCAAGCAATCTGATCACTCAGCAGCCCTTTGATAGTGATGTAAAAGGTGCTTGCAGGACAAGGATAAAGGGCAAATGTACCAGGTTAATGGTGTGAACAACCAACTGATGCAGTCGTTATAATGAACTGCTCTTCATTTCAAGGTGTTAGCCTGGGCAAAGCAACATCAACAGAGACTGGCAGGAGCCCTGGCTGCCCTTATTGCTAATCAGGAGCTGCTGGAAGCATTGTTGTCCTGGCTGCAGTGGGCAGAGACAACTCTCACTGAAAAAGATAAAGAGGCCATTCCTCAGGAGATTGATGACGTCAAAGCACTTATAGCTGAGCATCAGGTAAGAGAACTATGGATACGCTGTGGCAGTCACACTAGCTATCTTCAATGTATGGATGATTTAGGAGTCCAGGTAGAGAAGAAGCTTCTCAAATAATAATACAAAGATATTTATGTCATTCCCGACATCCAGACAGGCTTGTGCCTAAACTTAGTTCCTGTCTCCTGGCGCACCTTTGATTTAGGATTACACTATCCATTGATTAAAATACCTGTAGTTACACCTGCCAGCATAATGTAATCAACATAAATCTTGGCAACTGATTACTTAAAACTGAAGAAGTCAACGTTTGCTGTTATACACCAAATCATGTGTCAACTGACTTTCATGTGGACTTGTAAAATTGTGGCAAAATGTTGCAGAGCTATATACTGATCGAAAAATGCTGGTGTAAAACCGTAACAAGATTCCAGCCAGTGTATTTTGTGACATGAGATGAATATTCGCATTGAGGAAAACATTATTGTTGCAATGCTTGGCTGGTAGCATTCAAGGAGCCCATGGATCAGGAAGCCACTGGCTGTATTATTGTCTTGATTGGTATGCTTATGGTAGGCAAGATAGATGTGTAGTTTTTCAGGTTTCGTAAAGAATGTAGTAACAGAGGTGTTAACTATGGACAGTTTGGGAGAATACAGTAGTTCAAGTAGAGGCACTTGTTTGCACATAAGAAATATCTCACAGGTTGTTGTCATTGTTTCCATCAGTATGTTGCAAATTATTCTTGTGTCCTGTTAGTCTAGACAATCTCCATTTAATTTCAGACATTTATGGAAGAAATGACTAGAAAACAGCCTGATGTGGATAAGGTTACTAAGACACACAAAAGGAAAACAGCTGAATCTGGTCCAATCCAGTCTCATATTCCTGTGCTGGATAAAGGCAGAGGAGGAGGAAGTAAGTAAAACGGGGCAATGGGGAACATCATTAACTGATTGTTTATGAAATGTTTGCTCCGCTCCCCTTTGCTTTAACTTATTTTTTTCCGTAATAAGAGAATGGGATGAACAAAAGATCAGCAGCCTGTGTCCTTAAAACCCCATCTTCTTTTATTAACTAAATGCAGTGTTGTCAGTTCTCTCTCTTTTTCCTGTGCACAGAACTGAAGATGCTTTAAAGCAAATCGACATATATTTTGGTTTTACCCCTTTTTTGCTTTGAAAACTCTTTGAAAAACAGAAACATTAATTCCTTTTCCTGTATCATAACAGGAAAACGTTCCTCAACACCAAGCATCTATCCTTCAGGTGCTCAAGCCCAGATTGAAACCAAGAATCCACGAGTAAACCTCTTAGTCAGCAAGTGGCAACAAGTCTGGCTTTTGGCCCTGGAAAGAAGAAGAAAACTTAATGACGCTTTAGACCGATTAGAGGAGGTCAGTAAACTATAGTCAACATACCATGACCGTGTTTTCAAAAACTAAGTCCGGGTTCAGATATTAGTGGCAGCGTCACTTTTGGTGTGTAGCAGAGAACCAGTGGATTGATACCTTCACCTTCACCATAAAGACAGTGTATGTCATTGCCTGAACCAGGGATCCTCAACCTATGGCCTGCGGGTTGGATCCAGCCCACAGCACCAAATCACCAAACCTTCCACCGCCTCAATTCTTGTCTCCTTCGCTTGGCTTGGGGTGTCCCCAATGGCGTTCCATAGCAGGGTGAGTGTTCTAAGGCTTATCACATATGCCCTACTACGGAGTGTTATTAGGGATACACCAAGCCAAATGGAGGAGACAAGGATTGAGGCAGAGGCGGTGAAAGTGGCCATGTTTCCAGCAGCTGCAGGGCATTTCTAGCTGCTGTGAATGCGTTTCCTTCACCCATGCAATGCAGCACCTCCAGGCCAGTAAGTGGAGGGAGTGGGGGGCTTTTTGGGGTGTGGTGGGCTTGGAGTGGTTGGTGGCGATGGGGGGACCACCACTCTGGCCCCTCAACAGTCTGAAGAAGCATGACCCAGCCCCCGGCTAAAAAAGGTTGAGGACCCCTGGCCTAAACAAACGGCAGCCCTGTTGATGCAGTTCTTACCAGTACTTTTCAAGGGGTGAGGGGTCATCAACATGGAAAGCCCAGCACATTACACCCTCGCTATGGAGGAGGAAAGCAGCAACCTGCCTGCTGCTGTACTACACAGAAAGTGGCAGTCAACAACAACATGGATACTTGGAAATATGTATATGTCTATCCTACATGTATGATAGATGGTGTGGATGTAAAAGGATATACTGGGTTTTGTTCATTCAAAATGTATCTGCTGGAATGTATGTGTTTGTATCGAGTTATTTCTAAAAAAAAATTATGAAATCAGATCAGATAATATTCAAAACATGGAATACTTCAAGGATTCCTTCATATATTCAGCCCCTCCCACCATGGTGAAGCTTTACATGCTTTTGTTTATTAAGTCATATCATGACAATCTTCCTACATGGCTTATTTTCATCATGTGAAACAATCCCACATTATGTGTGTAGGGGGTTTCAGATGAGTGGCTGAAGGCCAGCTAAATTGCTTGCAAACCATCAGTTACAAATAGTTTATTGAAAGTTCTTCTGGACAAAATCCTGTTGTACAACTACACAAAAGGTGTTACTTTTAGTAGTAAATTGCCATAAGTAGGCATTACCTGTTGCACATTTAGTTGCCCGACTCAGTATGCAACAGATAATACCTACGTGATTTCTTGGAATTCACAACTAAACATTTTGCATAACTGTAGGATGGGATTTTGGCTTCTCTATTTTTAACTGCATTCCATCTATGCACTTTACAAATACAACAATCCTCAAGAAAGAACTAAAAAAATGGTGCTGTTAGTTTGCAGAATTGTGACTAAAACTAGAATGAGACTTTCTCTTTTATTTCCTGGACTTTTCAGTAAAATTTCCCCTAACTTCCATTGCCAATACAGTACTAATCCTCGTTTAGAGTTATTGGCACCCACAGAGTAATCATGATCAATGCTAATCAGGCTCTCTTTTATTAAAGGTTTTCAAAATTATTTCAAATCCTGGTTGAGGTGAGAGCTATGGTTAATGTACTTATGGCTGAATTCTTTGGAGATGGAATGCCAACCTATAGTTGTCATTGAAAGGAAGGGGAAAAACCTTAGGAAGAGAATGAGATGTGGTCAAATTGTGAAAAGGAGGGTGCTGTGCTTCTCATTTTTCACCAGAGTTTGCAGGAAACCAACATTAACATCTTCCCTGAACTTTAGCGTTATGATTGGGTGGGATCCAGAGCCTATTCAGCAACTAAATAATGGTTTATGGCTTTTCCCCCCAAGTTGAGAGAATTTGCCAACTTTGACTTTGATGTTTGGCGGAAAAAATATATGCGCTGGATGAACCACAAGAAATCTCGAGTAATGGACTTCTTTAGGAGGATAGATAAAGATCAAGATGGAAAGATAACAAGACAGGAGTTTATTGATGGAATTCTTTCTTCAAGTAAGTTTTAAAACATTGTATAATTCCATACACTTCAAGTTTTATTCTAAGCCAGTGGTGGTGAACCTATGGCACACGTGCCAGACGTGGCACACGAGCTGTCTCTCCAGCACAGAGTTTGCTTCACCCACCTGCCCAGCAGCCCAATGGGAGCGCTTCCTCCCTCCCCCCAGCACAGAGTTCACCCTGCCCTTCTGTTTGGGCACTCGGTCTCTAAAAGGATCACCATCACTGTTCTAAGCAAACACTTCCATCTTTTAGCTGTCTTCAAAATGTCAGTTGTTTGTAAAAAGAGGAGGTAGAACCTGATCATACTCTTCAAATACCTGAACAGTTCTCAAACTGGAAAAGGCCAAAATTTGTTCTTTGCTTCCCTAGAAGGTAGGACTTGTTCAGATGTGCTGAATTTACAAAATAGATTCTGTTTGTGCATCAGAAGAAATTATTTGAGACAAGAGCAGTTCAGTAGTCTGGGAGGAGGCCAGGCTCGCCCTCACTGCTCTTCAGACAGCCACCTCTTTGCAGTGCTTTACATCTGAATTTTTTTTTTGCATCAGTTAGGGAGATGAATAAGCTGATGGCTTCCTTCTATTCTGCCATTATGTCATTATAAACATCATGTGGGTCCTACAAGATCCTTGTTGAATATCAGTAATCTTGATGTGAGGTGGTTTTTTTATTTGTTCATTTCTTCTTATTTTTTTTAATGTGCAGAATTTCCTACTAGTCGATTGGAAATGAGTGCAGTAGCAGATATTTTTGACAGAGATGGGGATGGTTATATTGACTACTATGAATTTGTAGCAGCACTTCATCCGAATAAGGATGCATATAAGCCTCTGACAGATGCGGACAAAATTGAAGATGAGGTATTCTTCCCTGCCCTGAAATTGCATGTTGAATTGATGATCTCGTTAGCCTTTTATTTGATGTCATACTTTTCCAGTTATGCAAATTATTTTAAAAATATATTTTTCTGGCTGTCATTTGTAACAGGTGACAAGGCAAGTAGCAAAATGTAAATGTGCAAAGCGATTCCAGGTGGAGCAGATTGGTGAAAACAAGTATAGAGTAAGTCTGGAAAACATATTTATATGCTCTGTTCATTTAAACACTATTCTGAAAAGGACAGGGAATGCAGAACTTTTGAGTAAAATTAGTGTAAACAAACAGTTGTATTCATTTTCTGAGTATCTGAAGACAGCATAACATCAAGGCTTAATACATGTTTAATCAATCTTATGTGAACATTAAGGTGTTAGATTAAATTATTATGATGTGAAGTTCGAAAAACAATTTATTTGAATGAGGTAGTGAAGAGTTCCCAAAGTGCCTTGTTTGTGATTGAATCTTCTACGTAATTGGTGATAGAGCTTGATTTTAAAGACCAGAAACATATAATCCATGTGTACACCATGATATATTGATGACATCCTCTGGAATTTGTATTGGGTCATTTATTAACTTTTTAATTATGATATTTCCCCCAACAGAAACAGTTGGGAGTACATTACACTTCCAAAATAACTCAATAAAATATCTTATCATTACCACAGTGCCTTTTTGTTTCCTTTAGAAGCAGATTTTTTTTCTAGAAAGGCAACTATTATCCTCTTTTTTAAAGAAAAAAGGGGGGGGGATAGAAATAAATAACAAAAAGGTATCAAAAGAAATGTGCCAAACTGCAGAAGATATTTCCTTTTAGTTCAGTGATACTGAGAATTTGGGTGGGAAAGATGGTGTAATACAGTGATGGCCAATCTTTGGCACTCCAGGTGTTCTTGCACTTCAATTCCCAGAAGCCCAAGTCAGCACTCTTGCTGATCAGTGCTTCTGGGAACTGAAGTCCAAGAACACCTGGAGTGCCAAAGGTTGGCCATCACTGGTGTACGTAATAGGGAACATCGAGCTCCTTCAGTATTCACAGCCCAGATATCTAACATTACCTAGATCTCTCTAAACTGCCTACCCTGTTTAGAGATTTGGAATATGTGTGTGCTAGTAGTGTGTGTTCTAGTGTTATGTGGAAGATTTTCTGTCACACTAATTATGTCTTTTTCCCCATTTCCCATTTTTTTGTCAGTTCTTCCTGGGAAATCAGGTATACACAGTGGAATGTGTTCTGGGGTTCCTAGTATTCTTTTAATACCTCATTATTTCAGCTTGCAGTGGCTTGTCCTCCCCCTTCCTTTCACCTTGAGCTAATTCATTGTTGATCAGCTGTGGTGCTCTCTGGAAATGCTTTTAACAGGTTTCCTTGTTTTGGAAATTGCCTCTTTGACTGTTGCTGCCTCATGGATGAGATTACTTTTAAGGGAACCAGATAATAATCTGCAAGGACTAGCAAGTGCAAATGCCTTTCAGCCTTCTTCCTGTAGTTTATTCCCAATAATTTCTGTGAATATGTCATTGTTACAGTGTATATCCTTTAAGTTTTCATGCTGCCTGCCACTGTCAAATAATCTTGTCACCTTTCCATTTTTAAGCCTTTGGGGGGAAAGGCCAAGACATATTAGGGAGAGATGAAACATGCAACCTGCATTTCTCTAGAAACGATCATTCAAGTCCTATTCAGGTGTTATTAAAATGTGTTAACGTGCAAAAGGAAGGTGGTCTTGTTAACCCCTACCACTCTCTTTAGGGACTGCAGTGGCTCAAGTGGCTAAGAGGCTGACTGGGAAGCGGAAGGTCAGCAGTCGATTCCCGAGTACTGCAGGACAGAATGAGCTCCCGTCTTTGTCCCAGCTACTGCCAACCTAGCAGTTCGAAAGCAAGAAATTGCAAGTAGATAAATAAGGGACCACTTTGGTGGGAAGGTAACAGCGTTCCGTGCACTCCAGTGTCTAGTCATGCCTGCCACATAACCACGGAAATGTCTGCAGAAGCAGACAGTGCTGGCTCTTCGGCTTAGAAACAGAGATGAGCACTGCACCCTAGAGTCAGATACGACTGGCTTTCGAGCAAGGGAAACCTTTACCTTTACTTTACCACTGTCTTTCCTTTGCCCTCTATATATTTAGGGTGACAAATGGAAGAGGATATCTCTGCTCTCTCTCTCTCTCTCTCTCTCTCTCTCTCTCTCTCTCTCTCTCTCTCTCTCTCTCTCTCTCTCTCTCTCACACGCACGCACACACACACACACACACACACACAGCTCCTTTCCCAAGCTGACTGGGGGAAATGGGAAAGTTATGCTTTTTTGCTTACATCAGGCTAGATGAATCACTTGACACCAGTTTAGAGGGGAAAAGTGTACAATATTGGTGTAAAAGTTCAACAGCTATTAACATCGGTCGCAACAGGCTGGACTCCAGTGGTTTAGAGAAAGAAGATAGGTAAAAGTCACCCTTTCTCAAAAGCCAGACATATCCGACTCTAGGGTTCAGTGCTCTTCTCTGTTTACAGCCAAAGAGCCAGCGCTGCCTGCATTTGCACATGTTTCTGTGTACATGTGGCAGGCATGCCTCAACACCGCATGGAATGCATGGAATGCTGTTACCTTTCCCGCCAAAGTGGTAGCTGTTTATCTACTTGCAATTTCTTGCTTTTGAACTGCTAGGTTGGCAGGAGCTGTGACAGAGACGGGAGCTCATTTTGTCGTGCAGTACTCGGGTCTCGAACTGCTGACTTGCCAGCCATCCAGTGGTTCAGTGTCTTAACCACTTGAGCCACCACAGTCCCTAGAGCAGGAGTTCTTGATCTTTTTAAGCCGGGGGCCGGGTCACGCTCCCTCAGACAGCTTTGGGGGCTGGACAGCCATTTTGCCCTTCTTCCACCACATGGCACTTCCTGGCATAGTGGAGGGGGGGTCCCACATGAAATGGTGCTGGGGGCCGTAGTTTGGGAATCCCTGCCCTAGATAAAGAAGATACTAGATTACAATTATGAGAGTTACAACTCTTCATAACAATGGGGGGAAGACTTCCCACATCTCCCTGTTGTGTTGGTTTTATGGGAAGTGAGAAGAAATCTGTCATGGTCTTCCTCAGCACCCTCAAGGGGCAAAAAAAGAGGAAAGCCCTTGTACTGCTGCCCAAGCTAAGATGGAAGCATTCAAAAATGCTTCCCCCCCCCCCTCTTACGTAGGAGGTCCTAAACAGGCAGACAAAGAGAGGATTCTTAGCTAGAATTTTTCCAAAGACAGCCTAAATGCATTCTCCAAAGGCCTTCACCTGAAAGACATTTGCTGCAGCCTCAGACTTTTTAAAGTGGAAAACAAAATGCTTCATTATCAACCCATTTTGTGTACATTTATACGATTTCATGCAATGCATATTTCAAATGTACATTTTGCTTATTTGTAATATTCGGTTTAGTTAATTTTCTGTGCGTTCGTATTATTTGGTTCCCAAAAGTAATATGCCTTTCCCACTTTGCTTGAGCAATACCTTGATAAGGTATCTTTTAAAATTAAGTTCAGTTTTGTGATTTGGCTGTAAAATATTTACTGGACAAATAGTTTTCAGTTACTGATTATTCTTTCGAAGGATGTAGTTTTTCATTTCCATCTAGACAGATCTTTTAGGGTGGATGCTCTGTGTTTACAAACATGAAGATCCTGCCCTTATATGACAAAGTAGTAGTATGAGGGAAGAAATCCTGAATCAATCTGATTAATTTTGTTGTTGCTGATGATGAATTTATGAGATCCTACTTGAAACTGCAGATAAGTGGATCTTTACAAGAGATATTGATGGGTTGTACTGATAACAATGGAGGGAGTTCCTTTGTGGTGATTGGGACTGAAGGATTCCATTTGGCACTCTTAATTTTCTGTTATACACATACCCGTCAAGTGCTGCTCCGTGAAATACGGGAAATTACTGCACATGCGTGGGCAGTAACCCCTTTTGTGCATGCACACCGTGGGCGCGCATGCGCAGTAACCCCTTTCCCCAGCATTCAAATACGGGATGGTGGTGGGAAAGGATGAACGAGCGCTGAAAAAATAGGAAATCCCGGTCAATACGGGATACTTGACAGGTATGGTTATACAGTGTAGTGAAAAATTAAGACTAGCTCAATGGTGGGCTCCAAACAAATTTACTACCACACTGTGCACATGGCCAGGGAGAAAGCCCTGCATTGCACCCAAATTAGGACTACTTTATTTCAAAACTTTGATAGGGCTGGCCCAACCAGAATTTCAACTACCAGTTCTGACGAACTGATGCGAACCTGCTGATGCCCACCACTGGACTAGCCATGGCTTTCCCCATCCTTTCTGCCTTAGTGCCTTTGTTTGTCCCGTTTACCACTTCACTAATGATCTGGGTTGCAGATATGTTTCACAGCAAGTCATAGGGAAATAAAGTTAACAGAAAAGAGGAGAGTTTAAAGGTACAGTGCAAGTTACTATATTGTTGTCTGGAAGCTTGGCTTTGGCTCATATGACCTTACACAGATAGTGTAAGTTCTCTATTAAAATAATTTCCAGCTCTTACAGCAGTTTCAAATTTCCTTTCCCTTTTTTATTTCTGAGGAAACACAGATATACATGTCAAAAAAAAGGTAGATCTATACTATAGGATGCATATGCAGAGTAGCAGGAGAATTCTGGTAGCCATTTGTACAGAAAATTCACAAGCCCCTTAAGGACTCATGGATTATTTCCTCTGTCACCATCTTCTCTCTTATCTTTTTTTTATTTTAAAAAACACTTTATAGTAAGTTTTGAATTAATGAGGGCTTCCCATTGGAGTCAAACTACGACATTTTGATAACAATGATCAGAATAATCCAGGATCTTAAACCATGATGTGAATTTGCAATAAGAGCCTGGCTTACTCCAAAACTAGTTACTACAGTTTCCTCACTTAGACATCATGGGGGGAAATTATAGTTAATGAAAAACCTACAAAGTTAACTGCAGTAAGACAGAGAGAGGAAGGGCTCTATACAATGGAATGGTTCCCCCCCCCAAATGTTTTTGATCCTTAAATACATGATTGGCTAAATGCATGATTGTAAGTATTAATTGGGGGAAGGGGGTGAGGTTTTCCAGAAAAGCAGGCTTTCAGACATTCATACATCCCATCCAGTGGTTCAGAGTTGATGGTGTATGTGCCATATACGAGGCAGCAGGGTCAAGGAGTGCTCAGATCGCCAGCAAGTTTTGCAAAGGCCTCAAGACATCAGCTGTTTGTTTTCATGCTTCCACAGTTGAATTTATCTGCATGTGTGTTTTAAATTGACCTTAAGCTTGGTATGTGTGTGTGTGCACGTGCGCTATAACACTTTGAAAAATTGCTGAGAAGGGCTATTTGACAGGCACGTAAAGATTGTGGCTGAAAACTCCCCTGCACACCACAACCCATTGCTTTGTGAACAGCTGACAGATCTAATGATTAAACCTAGGTTAGTCATCCATCTACAGTTGAGGGAAGAAGTGGATGATGCCTTCCCTGAAAGTAATAATGGTTTGTAGTGTGTGTTCTGTTAGCAGAGCTTGCTACTGAATTCAGAATGCACACACCAGGCACCCAAAATTACATATATAGTATAGGAGACTTAGAAGATATTTAATATTTACAAAACTTATTATTTACATGCTTTGATATGTGTGTTAATGAGGCATGAAAGAGTAGCACACTTGTCCTTCTTAGAGATGCCAGTTCTTAGAGATGCTCTCATTATATATGTGCATGACTTATATAATTTGCTGGTTCTACAGTATTTCTGTGTAGCACCAGCTGCACAACTGGTTGTCTATGCCTTGCAGACATTAGTGGGTTAAATCTCCAATAAGCATAAATTCAAACATTGGAGAGCAAGAAACTGTAAACTTCACAAAATTCCAAGATATAATGTTGATATCTGCAAGATGGTTTTGCTTATGTTGACCATTTCTGTGTTTATTATTTAAATTTACATGAATGTTTACATGGTGATTTAGGATAAAGAGGCTCAGTCATCATCTAAAATTAATTAGAATTTAAAATTGGATTTTAGACTAAATGCATGTTTGAATCAAATGTTAAACATACTCGGATTAAACTCCTTGATATAATTTATCCATGATCATCCTGTTGATTTCAGTGGTTATACTCTAATAATGTTATATGTCTGGCTCCAACTTAATGAAAACAAGCCAAACAATGATAGCCTGTGACACTGTTGAAAAGATGTTACAGCGATGCAAATAGGTTGGTAATAGCATTGCTGTTGCATTATGGAAAGTAAATACAGTAACCCATAATAAAACACATGTTACATCCTAGTTTTATATTTATACATTATATGTCATTTTTTTGGACTAGCACTTAGTGGCCTCCAAAAGGGTACCTTTCTAGAAAACAAGAAGCTGTTAAGTCTTCTGAAACAGCTTAGTACTGTATTAGTGTTTACGGAAGCTGTCTTGTTGAAAAGAGTTATAAAAGTTTGGTGTTTCCTACATTTTGTGATGACTTCTTCTAACTCATTTTAGGGGTAGGGGGGGAGATTTCTTGTTTCCATAGGGTTGTGAAGGTTTTATTGTTGAAACATGTTTAGTGATACAGTAACTTCATGTGTTACATGATCTGCTTTGAACCAATCTAAAAATAATAATGCAAGTTGCAACAATTGAACATACAATTGAATCTACCATCCTATCTCAAGTGCACGGCTCTCCTTGCTCCTTTGCTTGTCTGCTACCTTTTGGGTTAATCCTGTTACATTCAACTTGAAAGACAATCTTGACTTATATGCATAATGAAACGTCTTTAATGATTTTTCCACTAATGATTTATCATCATACAATATGTGGCTAATTTTAACACACTTGCTTTGGACGGCACATTGCCATATAGAGATCTGAAGGAAACTAGTGTATTTTCTTCTCTTTTGTGTAGTTTGGGGATTCCCAGCAACTCCGTCTTGTCCGTATTCTGCGAAGTACTGTGATGGTTCGAGTTGGTGGTGGATGGATGGCATTAGATGAGTTCCTAGTGAAAAATGATCCCTGCAGAGGTATGCTTGAAAATGTCTTTAGAAATGGGCTTGAGCTTATTAATAGTATATATCAGTGGTTCCCAAAGTGGGGCACACGCCCCATGAAGGACTTCAGTTCCCAGAAGCCTAAGTCAGTACACTGGCTGACCAGTGCTTTGGAGAATAGACTTAGGCTTCTGGGAATTGAAGTCCACAAACTAAAGTCTGGGAAACACTGGTATATATGATTGTTGTCAAAGATTAATGGAATGGGGCAGGGTAGCACAGTGAATTGTAAACTGTATAAATTCCTTGATTAGTTAAACATTGATTCATGTTTTATATACAGCTTCTTGGTTTTTGAGGATTCTGCATTCTGAAGAAATAGTAAACCCAGGCTGCTTTAGAATCACTACATGAGAATTGACCTTTTCAGGTCTCCTCTGGCTTTCTCACTGAAATGCTAAGAAAGCTGGAAGAGACAGAAGTCACATAGATAAAAAGAGAGAGACAGCTAACTGTCTTTCTCCTGCTTATCTCCCTTTTCTGAATTCTTAATAGCTAATTTGCCCTGCGAGTTGGGTGATTACACTCATAACACACTCCTTTCTGCCTTTGCCACCCAACTCCCAGAACAATCAATGAGCATAAAAGTGAAATGATACCAAAGAAAGTATCTCTCTGGATTCTACCCTAGGTGTGCCTATGAGTCTGACCTAGTGAGTGCTTTGGGATCAATAACAATAAAAGGGGTCAAAGCTCTTTTTGTGATATGTACTGATTGTGATATGTACTGCGGTGGCTCAAGTGGTTAAGATGCTGAACTCGCTGACTGGAAGGTCGGAGTTCGATTCCCAGTTACTGCAGGATGGAGGGAGCTCCCATCTCTGTACCTGCTCCTGCAAACCTAGCAGTTCATAAGCAAGAAATTGCAAGTAGATAAATAGGGACCACTTTGATGGGAAGGTAAACAGCATTCCGTGCACTCCGGTGTTGAGGAATGCCTGCCACATGTCCACAGAGATGTTTGCAGATGCAGACAGCACTGGTTCTTTGGCTATAAACAGAGATGAGCACTGAACCCTAGAGTTGGATATGGCTGGCATTTAAGCAAGGGTGACCTTTTTGTTGTTGTTCAGTCGCACAGTCGATTCCAACCCTTTGGGACCCTATGGACCATTGCCCGATTGAATGCAGTATGTATACAGCACTATATTTACCAAGAAGTAAGGTGAAACAGTCCATTTAGTAGGCAAATTGCAGACTGTTTGACTTTTTCTTGCCACCAAATTCCTTATTTTCATCACTGAAACAAACTAGGAGAAAGAGAGTCATTTTGATACTTTCCATCAGATGTCTAAAGTGCTTAAACCTGAATTGGAAGATGTTGCTGAGAGTATAAAAATACAGTAATGCCTCGGATAACGACCAAACTTGTTTCCACGGGCTGCTGAGAGCCCAAAATGGGTGAAAAAACTCCATCGGGATGGACTTTTTTTCCACCCATTTTGGGCTCTCTGCCAACTGGGCTGCCTCTGGAAGGGTCGGGGGACCTGATCCGTGCTGTTTCCGACATCCCCTGACCTTTCCGGGCACTGCTGCATGGCAAAACCTGCAACCAAGGAAGGAGTTCCCCCCCCCCTGCGTTTTGCCTTGCATCAGCGCCCGAAAAGGTCGGGGGACGTCGGAAACAGCGTGGATCGGGTCCCATGACACTCCTAGAGGCGGCAGCCCACCTCTACAAAAAGGATGACATGATCTACCTTTTCACGCTGTGTTTTTGGGGGGGGGGGGAATAGACAACGCCAGATGCATTTTTTCGGCTCTCCGCCTCCCCAGCAGCCTCTTTGGGAGGGGAACCTTTTCCACGCTATTCCCGTCTTCCTAGGAGGTCCCTGGGCTGCACAACAGCTAGTTGTGGCCACTATTTTGTGGATTCATGGGGGATTGAGCTTCTGGGAATTGAAGTCCAAGAACATCTGTAGTGCCAAGGTTCGCCATCACGGCTTTATACCTAGGCCACCCTGGAAGTGGTTGCCATACGTCAGAATGGCATGCAGTTATTTATTGTTGGGATAGATGAATGTGTCATCAAGGTCCCCCCCCCTTCACTGTTAGGTTTGCTTGTTCTTTTACACATTCACAGTGGATTGCAAACATTTTGAAAAATGCTTGTGAAAAGGGTGGCATTTTGTAAAAGGCACATGGAAAAACGTATAATTTTTATCTGGACAGAAAAAATAATACTGCAATCCAATAAGGAAATGGAAAAGAACAATTTTGTATACATCTGGTAAATTTGCATTGAAATATGAACTGAACAGGTAGACTGGTGGGTTAAATCCCTACTTGGGTGTCTGGAATGGGGTAGCCTGTGTTTATGTTGCCTGCTATTCTTTCGGTAGTGCAACATGTTCTGTTCAGACATCTGTACTGAATGAAAGTACTTCTCAGTTCTGTTCAAAGCTGTCTGGCAATTGGCCCACATACCTAAGGCTCTGTGGGGATTTCTTCCTGTTGGCTAGTTGACTTCTCTTCCTCATTTAAGAGGTCACAAAATGTGGTTAAGGCAGCAGTGAGCCTGGGGGTTGGAGGACATGCTCATTAACGTTCTAGTTTCTGCCTTCATGTTTTTAAAAAATGTTTGAATGTGATTTATATGCCATTTTTGTCCATAATAGAGCCCAAGGATGCTTAAAATGTAATAAAACATATATATATATATATATATATATATATATATATATATATATATATATATATATATATATATATATATATATATATATATATATATATATATATATATATATATATATATATATATATATATATATATATATATATATATATATATATATATATAAAAAAACCACAGTGATATGTGTCTCAGCTGTGAAGCAAAGGGACTCAAACGTCTATCAAGGATGGGAGTGGGTAAAAGGGAAACACTCTCTACTAATTTTTGGTGACAATTTGTCTGTCCTAAGTCCTGTTGCATGCTGTGATGACCTGCAATAAGAGGTTTTCTAGATACTTTCCCTTCCCTGTTGTGGAATACAGTAAAACCCCGTATAACGAAAATAATTCATTCTACGGGGCTTTTTGTTATACAATTTTTTTCATTATACGATGCATGCATCCAACAATGAAAATCTCTATAGGAAAGATCATACAACGAGAAATTTCCGTTGTACGATTTTCCCATAGAGATGCATTGCAACGTATAACGAAAATTTTCATTATATGAGGCACAATTGTTTTTTCAAATCCTCTTTGTTATACGATGTTTTCGCGGTAAGAGCCATTCGTTATACGGGGTTCTACTGCAGTGGCTCAAGTGGCTAAGACGCTGACTGGGAGGCGAAAGGTCAGCAGTTCGATTCACGAGTACTGCAGGACGGAATGAGCTCCCATCTTTGTCCCAGCTCCTGCCAACCTAGCAGTTCGAAAGCAAAAAATTGCAAGTAGATAAATAGGGACCACTTCGGTGGGAAGGTAACAGTGTTCCGTGCGCTCCAGTGTCTAGTCATGCCTGCCACATGACCACGGAAACGTCTGCAGAAGCAGACAATGCTGGCTTTTCGGCTTTGAAACAGAGATGAGCACTGAACCCTAGAGTCAGATACGACTGGCTTTTGAGCAAGGGAAACCTTTACTACTGTATATAAAAATCCCAAACACAAACAGGTTTTGTAACCAACTTAAGAGAATAAGAAAATTAAGCAACAAGTAACATAGTGTCTATTGATCATATGGAGAATAACATAAAGGCAGTTATCTGTTTTTATGTTGGGACTTCAATTGGATAACATTAAGGAATGTTAAAAGGTAAAATGCAAACAGCTGTTTACAGCTGGAGGGAATTTCCCCCCATCAACTGCAGGAAGACAGTCATCCCCCCACCAATATTGGACTCAAAAAGTCAGCCCCACGCCCCCCACGCCCCCCGGGTCAGCTGCAAAGCTTTGTTCCACCTCTGCCAATGATCGTGGACCACTTATTTTCATGTTTTACATGTTTTTAACTTGTTCTTGTACCAAAAGAGTTTATAATTCATGATCATACAAATAACTTGTGCTTCTTCATATAGTATGACATAATGCAGTATTATCTTTTTCTGTCCTTTCCCACATAAGCCAGGAGAACAACATTTGCTGCATTTGTTACAGTGGCTTAAAAAAATCTACACCCACAATCTTCACTTCAAAGAAATTGTGTTACCCAAGAACATTGTGTGCAAATATAAAAGATACCAGATCTTTCAGTTATAGCATATTTACATAAGTGTAATTGCTTGTTGCTATTTTTAAACATCAGATTGTTCACAAGAGAGTGCCTTTAGTGCGCGCCAGACACGTGGTTCCTCCTGCCGTAAACAATGCTGTAAACTGCAGCGGGTGTGCAGTCGCGGGCACATTTATGGCTGTCGTAAGCGTGCCCACTTCTGGGAGTTGTCACTGTGGGCCGAATGATTTGACATTACAGGCCGGGTCCGGCCTGCAGGCCGTAGGTTGTAAACCCCTGCTGTAGTGTATGTTATAGTACTGAAAATGAGATTGAAAGAAGCCATTGCTTTTTCAAAATACTGGAGATACTTCATCAATCATGTTCCAAACGTGCTTCTAAAGGATAACATCTTTAATTAAAAGCTTCTCTCTAATGGAAGGGCACCAAGATTGTGTTATTTAGCAAATCTGCAGAAGAAATGGTTAATGATCTGAGACCCATTGAGATAAAGTGTGAGTTACACACACACTGTAGGGGTGTGTGTGTGTCTTGAAGATGATTTATGTTATGTTTTGTTGAAATGCTGTATGGTATCTGGGAAGCTAATTTCATGTAACTTTTTTTTTAAATCTCAGGGTGTCATGGTGCCCCCCTTCCCCCCACTCATCTCTTACTTATTTTGGCAGAGAAACCATTTTTACATTGATAAAATTGGGACTATTTGCAATTTAAGATGTTTTTCCCACTTAAGAGAGCGCAACCTTGTTTATGGATAGTTAGCTAAGACTTTTTTTAAAAAATCACTTAAGATCTATCTCTTGGCCTGCAGCTTTTGAATCTCTTCCGTATGCAACTGCTGTAATTGATTTCTTCTCCTGCTAACCGTTTTCTTTTAATATGACCCATATCCTGTGTCATTTTTTCTAGTTCATCATCATGGGAGTAAAATGTTACGTTCGGAATCAAACTCTTCAATTACCACTCAGCCTACTATAGGTTGGCAAACCCCTCTCTTTGTCTCTCCTGTTCTTCCTTTCTTTCTCATTTCCTTCCTCCTCTGCTTTTAATATATATACTTATATATTTAACAAAATGCTTCACATATTCATCTCTTTTAGCTTAACACTTGCTGCACTGGCTGGTGCTTGAGAGCTTGCCTCTAAATTTCCTTTGACACACTTGAAGAGAGTGTTTCAAATGCAATTGCTGCTAATACAGAAAAAGCCAAATGCTTTTGATCCTTACGGACAGTTCTTAACATTTGTCTCTATTCCTGCGTGTGTTTGTGTCCAACATCTAGTCATTTCTTTATCGTTTGGGGAGTTTTCTGGTTTGTCATTTGCATGTTGCCAAACTGCATTTCTTCATAGCTTAGAATTATTAACATGGTTTATGCTTTTCTCTTAGAGTTTACTCATCATAGTCAGCACCTTCTTCCGAATCATCTGAGCAGCGGTAGCATTAGTCCAGTGGGGGCTGTTCAGGTTGTGTCTGTGCATCAGTAACCAAGTAGCATGTTGAGCCCATTCCATTAGGCTGATTCATCTTGAGCCATTCCATTTTATGCTGATTCCTGTTGATAGCAGTCCATTTTTGCTGGCATTAAAATATTAGATAGCGCAATATTCTCCAAAATGAATTGTTTTGTCTCAAAAAAGCAAATGCATTACTCACTAATGTGTTTGATTTGTTTGGCCTGTTTGTTGAGCCTAGGCAAGGCCAATGGCATGGGGGATGGGATGGGACTTAACCGGGCTTCTCAACCTGTCTCTTGATCTCTTGGTATAGCAAAGGGGAGGACGAACATGGAACTACGTGAGAAGTTCATCCTGGCCGAGGGAGCCAGCCAAAGCATTGCTGCCTTTCGAGCACGTGGGCGCCGATCACGACCCTCTTCAAGGGGTGCTTCACCCAACAGGTCCACATCTGTATCACATCCACCTGCTCAAGGAACTCCAGCACCACCAGTTGCTGCCAGCACGCCTAAGGTACGACTTGAGCAGTGCGACTCAGTTTTCTTGTCAGCCTCTGAAAAATCAGACCATGCTTGCTACCATCTGCAGTAAGGCTACCCTGAAAGCAATATGGAGAAATTTTAGTTCATCTGTTTATCAAAGACAGCTAACAAATTTTTTTTATTGTCATCCCCCACCCCCGCCTCCCGCTTATAATTGCAGCGGCCATGCAAGACTGGGAAAAAACATGTAAGCTAATTAGACTATGGAACATTTTTTAAAAAAGAGAAACACACACACACCAAATTACTTTTAAGTGTACACAAACATTCTCCTCTGAATAGAATGCTTGTTCCTGCCTTATTTTGATGCTGTGTTATATTTTCTTTGTTTTCTTTTTGGCTTTCATTGTGAGATTCAGTCTCCATAATCTGACTATTCCTTTCCATGGCATTGTGTCCCATCAACTGTTCTTCACACTTGTGATTTGCCATTGTTTCATACAGACACCCCATCATTTAACACGCAACTATGGTAAACCATGGTTGATAAACAGCAAAACGTCATCTCCTTGTAAGCCACCAGAGTGCTCTGAATATCAAGTGTCATCCACAGAGGTATAGTAATGGATGGATATTGTAGTCTAACTACATTTCCTGCACTAAAACTACCCTGTTAGCTAACAGCCACTATTGTTCCTTGTCCAGCTTTGCAGTACCTTTCATATTAACACACTCTCTTTGTTTTCAGCCTTCTAGCTGCCAAATTTATGTTCTCTCTTCTTAAACCTGTAATTTGATCGATTATTTGAAATGTGTTTGCCTTTTCTTTAGCTCTTGTTTGAGCATGCATAAGCTATAAATAACCTTGACCGAGAAGGTAAATAGCTCTGTACATGTGGAATTTCATATATACATATAGCATAAATCATCTGGCTCCCCTGAGAGAGATGTATGAAATTGTCCTGTTATCCTGATCTGCCTTAAATGAAAGAGTTTTGGCATTCCTCCACTAACATTAGATTAATTGACTCAAATGCACCGAGCACTGGTTAAATTGTGACACTGCTTTAAATTTTTGATTCTCAAGAAAAATGTAGGTCTACAGCTTATGAAAGAAAATGGAATTAAAATTTAGAAAACTTGTAAATAAAATCCCTAGGGGAAATGTGCAAGACATTATGACATGAGTTTTATACCTGCTATTTCATAGCAACACAAAGCTGTCTGTTGTCAGGACAACAGTACCATCTGTGGGAAACCTGACGTGCCAGTAGAAACCTCTGCTAGTGTAAATGTACTACTTCAGTCTTTCACTGGAAGTAGAAAGAAAGGTAGCTCTTGGGTGCATGTTAGAAAAATCCTAGAAGAATCCAAAGCCCCCTGATCTCCTGGCAAATGCCAAATAATGGGAAACAGTGTAGTGGTTTTCGCCCCTTTGATATCAAAGAGTTGGAGAATAAGTCAGGTGTATGGGGCAAAGAAAAGCACAGTGCCTGCTCAGTGTAAGCCAGAAGAATTTCAGAAACTCTTCCCCATCTCCTAGGATTGCTTTGCCACAGTGCTTCTGGGACAAGTCCCAGCTCAGACTCAGGCAAATCTTCAGGAAAAGTTCCAGAGAATTTCGGGGTGGGATGGCAACAAGACAAGGGCGAGACCAAAATGCCAGAATATCTTGATAGTTCTCATAGTCAATAAAAGTGAAAGCTATTCTACCTTTTAGAATGGGAGAAAACCATACCTGTCAAGTATCCCATATTGGCCGGGAAATCCTGTATTTCACCCCTCTTTCTTGGTCCTTTCATTGGCCACCCCGTATTTGAACGGCCAGGAAAGGGGTTGCTGCGCATGCGCACCCGCCAGAAAAGTGTGCATGCGCAAAGGGGTTACTGCAGTGGTGCACATGCGCAATGGGGTTATTGAGCATGCGCACTGCTGCAGTAATCCCTTTGCGCATGCATGCCTATCAGATGCAGCAGTGCTTCCCGTTTTTTCGCCGCAACAACTTGACAGTTATGGAGAAAACTGACACAAAAGCTGGGAATTTCCAAATGACGGTGTCATGAGGAAGGCAGCGTGGTTGTCTGTGGAATCCCAGACGGCTAGATTGGGACCCTAAGAGGGCAGAATTTGGCCCCCACCGCCTGAGATGACCCTGATTTGCTTAAAGAAGCAGAATCGTAATCACTTATTTAGATAGTCTTATAAACCCAAGGGACTGTTAATTGCCAAAGAGGAGCCATTGAATATTTCTCTCTTTGTCTTCCTCAGGGATAACTTTGCAAGATGATTTTGGCTACTGGAACTTATTTAATCATAACACAGAGTATAAATTAAGTGATGGCTAACTGAGGTGTCAGTGATTTCAGAGGTCTGTTCTATTGTGGATCCAACCAATGTATGACTTTTGTCAAACTTCTAAGTAGATATTCTAATTGAAATTATCTGGATTACACTGTACTTTTAACCAGACTTTTAAAATGGAACTACTGTATTTAGGGGGTTGAAACAGAAACAAGAGTCTGTGTTTGTACCTTTCAGTGAAATAGCTGTGTCAAGTCTGTTACAAAGAACAAAAAACATAAAAGAGTCATATGACACCTTGAATGTGACACTCATGTATAGTGGCATAATGTTCATTGTTTCATGTCCACTTCATCAGATACATGAAGTGTGATACATTGTACTGGATAGATAAGCCAACATGATCTTCATGGTTTATGCAGTGAAGGCACACACAAAAATTGTCTTCTCTCATCCCATTTTTATCAGCAAAGGGTTTTATAATGAAGGATCTTAAGTTGGCAGCTGTATTAGTTTTGGCATGTAAGGATACATTATTTTCTCCCAGTGGCATCAGTGGATGTGGCATCTTACCAAGATGCATAGAGAAAAATGGGAAAATCCTTGTCCTCAGGGACTTTCTAATCTAACTGCAGTGGAACCTCATACAGCAATCGCCCCGTATAGCAATGAAATCGCATAACAATTAGGTTTTGGGAGGAAATGGTGTCCCACATAACAATTTTCCCTATGGAAAAAATCATACAACAATTTTTCAATGGGAAAAACCACTTAGTAAAAAAATTTGTTGTATGATGCATCCCAAAGGGAAAATCGCTATACGATGCATGTATCGTATAGCAATTGTTTCATACAACAATGAGCCCTGTGGAACGGATTAAAATTGTTGTATGAGGTACCACTGTGATTAGAAAACAAGAGAGAAAGAAATGACAGACCCAATGATACATATCAAGCTTTATATATTAATACTATTTGGTTCCATTTCTGATTCATTGCTAAATATAGCTTTATGTGGTCCATTTGGGGCTAGCTTCCACAGGTGATGTGGATGGAGACCTGAATTCTGCTCTGTTCCATTCCAATGTCAACATACTTGTTTCATTCAATTATTCTTGTGTCCTGCAGGGTACTCCAATACAAGGGAGTAAACTTAGAATGCCAGGATATTTATCAGGGAAAGGTTTCCACTCTGGAGAAGACAGTGGCCTAATTTCAACAGCAGCTACGAGAGTCAGGGCACATTTTGCAGGTGGGTACAAGAAAGAATTGAATAAAGAATCTTTGGGATGCAACTGACTCATACAAATAAAACAAAAGATGGAACTGTGGTATATAAATGAACAGATACCAAAAAGAACATGTTGCCCTCGGTCAAGCAGTTCTTCCTAAGTACTGTGTGAGTACATCCCCAGGAATATTCCCTCTGGAGAATGTTAGAACATGTAATTCAGCACTTAATTCAGTACCCGATCAATTTATGTCCTGTGAGTTTCATCCCTGTGTATATGGCCCACTACAGTATACAATCCAAAATATTGTTTATCTGTTAGCAATACAGTGCAACCTAAAGTATGTGTCGTTATTCTCCTTCAGAAAAAAAATACAGATACTGTATTACAGCAAGGCATGGGTCTTGTTGGTATTCTGATTCCTTTCAGAGCCCAACTGGATGCAAGATTGCAAATTAGAACTGCAAATAGGCCTAGCTGAAATATGGATTTCTTGATGCTGGGGATAGGAGTGATTGCCATGGGAAATTTCATTTGTAATCCAGTGAACCTTTAAATGGAAGCATATTCTGTAGAAAGCAGTGGAATGTTCTGATACCAGTAGCCTTGCATTTATGCATAGGCTCTGATGAACATAGAAAGGACTGGCCCATTTCCTTCAACAAATTGCCGGGTGTTTCTAGTATCCAGTAGGCAGTGTCTAGAAAATCATCTGGCATTGTTATGAATAGAATAGCAACGTTCAAGCAGACTTCTAAATGTTTCTTGGAGGAGTGTGAAGTTCTCTGTGGTTTCAGTTGTATTTAGGAGGAGTCATAGTCCAACTGTGTAGAGACAGTCCCGTTATTAAACACTGTCCTTCATCCTCCCCTTTCACTCTGATAGCACCAAGTGTATTTCTACTCCTTTTGCAGACACTAGAAAAACACCAAGCAGGCCAGGAAGTCGGGCAGGAAGCAAGGCAGGCAGTAGAGCAAGCAGCCGCCGGGGCAGTGATGCATCAGACTTTGACATTTCAGAAATCCAATCTGTGTGCTCAGATGTGTCAGAGACGACCCATACCCCAATCAGACCTACTCCACGGCCAAATTCTCGGTCAGCATCCGGCAAGCTTTCCAGAATTCCAACACCACAAAGAAGATCACCTGCCAGAAAGTTAGAGAAGTCCTCCAAGAGATAATGACATGGGCTTGTCTCACAGTCTTCTTTTCCTGTGCATTAAATATTTAAGTTTATAAGATGTAAAATATTCTGTAGAAATTATTGTGAAATATTACAAGAGTTGGATTTTTAATTTTGCAGATGGCCTTATTTGTGTATTTGTCTTGTTTTATTTTATGTGTATAATTTTTGTCGATTTTTGTTTGTTTATGCCATATCCCATGTGAACAGAAGAAAGATTTTGTTAATGTAAACTAACAGGCGGTTGTAGTAACACGTAGAGATATCGCTAAAAGCAATTCTTGAATGTACAGTTAAGTCTTTGCGTCCTACGTCAACAGGGCTTGTTGCTTCATGATTAACAGTGAAGGATACCTCATTACTTTGTCTTAACACAAAGTAAAAAGTGAAAAGAAAAATTAGCATTTTGAGCTAACACTAAAAAGCATGTGGCAGGAATCCTAAGGAACAGATGATACAGTTCACACTGCAAATAATTAAACAGCATCTTCCAGAGAATTCACAGTGAAGGTTATTTAAAGAGCACTTGCTAGTACTACCGTACTCTAATGTGTTGCAATGTTTTCTGTGCCATTGCTTTAAAAGAGGGCAGACACAATCTGGATACTAGAATTATTACACTTGCCGCACTATGACAGTATAATCTGCATCCATATCAATGTGAGGTTTTCTCTCTTTTTTTGCTTGAATGGATGATAGCACTGTTATCGTTGGACTCATTTTATATCCGAGCAGTCTTGCTTGCAAAAAAAAAAATTCTATGAAATAAATCTTGACCCTTCCCTTTGTTGCTTTTGTATTCCTTCTATCCCAGGGAGATTCAGGTTCAGTATCTTGTTTACAATATTGTGAAATCAGAAAGATCCAACCATTATTTTCAGGACAAACCTTATTGTATTTTTCCCAGCCTCCACCACATTTTGAGCAATTGCTGTATTCTTTTAATAAAACAATGTTTACATATCAGTGGACACAATGTTTACACATCACTGTGCCATATCTGCCTTCCTCCAAGAACTTCATACTATCTTAACCTATAAAACCAAGTGTTCACCGTTGGAACTGGCTATAGGTTGCTATGCGTCGCCCTACTGACCCGCACCCACCCTTCGTGCGCACGGCCGAATTGCCTACGCAGGTCAACGAAGGATTTAAAAATCTGGCATGGGGGCCTCAGCCCCACAAACGGCAAGAAAGGGAAAGAACTTCACTTCCCAACATTCCTTGCGCTGCGCCGCGCCAGAGCCAATCACGCTGAGAGGCTCTCGCACGGCGCAGCGTTCGGACACGCGCCGCAGCCAATCAAAAGAAACGCATTTTTAAAAAAACCAGCAAAAACACAAAGCACCAACCCATGACTACAAGCCCCAGCGTCCTGCGCGCCCACGCAGAACTCTGAGGAAAACGGCGCCCGGAAAATTAAAAAGAAAAACAGCTAAAAGGCAAGCAAACAGCAGCCGGCTTTCTTTTACTCACCCGCGGCGCCTGAAGTTCCCGAATGGAGTTTCCCCTTTAACATCAGTGGGAGGGGGTGGCGATCCCCCTCTCCGCTGCCTACCCTACTGTTGGGAGGTTTGTGGGGATAAAAGGACTATATTGCCCAAACCCATCTGGAAACAAAAGATGAGGCAGAGAGGATCGATCCCCCACCACCCCTCCCTAAAAAAACTCCGTCTTTTCTTCTCTTTAAAACCAGAGTTGTTTTAAGGAGGGGGGGTGGGGGATCGATCCTCTCTGCCTGTTCCTCTGTGTCCAGAAGTGTAGGGCCAATATACACCTTTTATCCCAAAAAACCACCCAACACTAGGGAAGCCAGCGGGGAGGGGGATCGCAGCCCCCACCCACTGATATTAAAGGGGGAAAACGATCTACTTTCACGATTCCACAAAAACAAAGCACGACTCCACAAAAACAAAGCACCATAACACACTACAGCTCCCCTCCCCACCACCTAGCCCACCCTTCCTAACCCCCAATGACCATGCCCCCATCCCCACCACGGGCCGGCGGAGTAGATAATCCAACGAGTCCGGCCAGCGAAAAAAACCCCAGCCTAACAACACATGGTATTTCAATGGGCCACCTAGCCACCGAGGCCGGCCCACAGAAATACCCACTCCAAAAACACAAACAACAACATTAAAAAAAAGCAAAAACAATACTAAACATAAAAATTACAAGGAAAATCTTCCACAAACAATCCAAAAAAAAACAAGGACAAACACAACCCCCCACCCCCCGCAAATCACAACAAAGCCACCACTAACAAAACAGAGATCACAACTTACCAAGACACGTGCAGCCTCACCGAGAATCAGAAGTGAAATGAGAAAAGAACAGGAAGAATACACAGGCCAGGACAAAATCAACATTAAAACATTACGCAACAGCACCACCAAGTGGCCACAGGAAATATTACACTCAATGAATTCAAATTGATCTCCAACCATCTACAAAAAACATACACTTACACATTTTTTAAAAAATCTTATCCAAAGTACACCTATCACCAAAAACCACATAGGAACACATTATTTTTAAAAATGCAATTATTGGGGAAAAATATATATATCAACCTTATCTCTTTTTAAAATCCAAATTTTTTAATAACAGTTTAAAACATTACCTACGTATAAAAAAACAACACATTTTTTAAAAAACATAACTAATTTAAATACACATACAACAAAAAACATCCAAAACCATTTCTCATATTTTTTAAAAAACAAAACCCCCCAAAAAAGCCCGGCAACGCCGGGCAACCCTTGCTAGTTGTGTTATGAATAAAGGAAGAGCAATTAGATTTATGAGGGGATGAAGCCAAATGAACTAGATATACTGTGTAATGGAAGGGACATGTGTCAACTGTTACTCAGATAAGTAAGTCTACCTTCATTGTAAAACTCGGCCAATTATCATGGCTTTTCTCCATAAAATCCTTGTAAAATGCTATCTGAGACTACAGATCTCAGAGATTATTGCACTACAGTATTTCACTCAAGTAGGATGTCTGTGATTCTTTAGAAGTGCCATGATAGTTGGGTCCATGTCCGTCACATGTCTGGTGGCATGAGAACTGCATCCAAGAGTGTTACTATATTATGCAACGGGAACTTGTGGTCCAAACAAAGATATCTCCACACAATATTTTGCTGTTGGTTCTTTCACTTCCATTGGCATAAGCTACATGTGCAGTAACATACAGGATTAGTCTTGACTTAATCAATAGATTAGGACCACTGCTGTATCCCTGAATATTAATTCTTTTCCTCTTTCATTCAAGAGTCTCCCTTGCTCAAAAACTAGTCATGTCTGACTCTAGGGTTTGGTATTCGTCTCCGTTTACAGCCAAAGAGCCAGCGCTGTCTGCATCTTCTGATGTTTCCATGGTCATGTGGCAGGCACGACTAGACACCAGAGCACACGGAGCACTGTTACCT
The DNA here is from genome assembly GCA_035047305.1 of Bradypodion pumilum. Classification (NCBI taxonomy): domain Eukaryota; kingdom Metazoa; phylum Chordata; class Lepidosauria; order Squamata; family Chamaeleonidae; genus Bradypodion; species Bradypodion pumilum. The sequence continues at coordinate 170,400,453 of JAWDJD010000001.1, read as the reverse complement.
TTCCCACCGAAGTGGTACCTATTTATCTACTTGTAATTTCTTGCTTTGAACTGCTAGGTTGGCAGGAGCTGGGACAATTAATTAATGGGTGCTCATTTCAATATGCAGCACTCAGGTCTTGAATTGCTGACCTGCCAACCTTCTGTTTGTCAAGCTCAGTGTCTTAACCAATAAGCCATTGCAGCCCTATGCTATATTAATACTCATGGCTTTATTCTTAAATTTAAATTAGTGGATATTTTAATTGTGCCCCTTTCGGAAACTTCATAGACTTGATATTTTACTTTGCTACATCAAAAACTGGCTGGTCAGGATGACAGGGCTCTCACAGTTGCACAAGAATGATGGAACAGTAGTTCTCCTTCGTGTTGTTTGTGAATGCACACTTATGGGTTCTGCGCTTGTGTGGGAGCCATTATCGGATCTGTAAAGCCAATTGGACAAAAGGTTTAAAGTTAGGACCGCCCACCATCTCCACCCGCCCTCAACGCCATTTCGCACCTCTTTCCTCAGTTCTCTTTTTTCCACTGTAGCAGCAGGAGCTAAAACCGAGAGCTTGTCTAATTTTTGTCTTGCTATTTGAATTGTTCGAAAAGCCTTCAGAATTTCATTTTTTTTCCCTGGACCGAGGATTTCCCTCTCTTTGGACCTTCCCCTCTGCGAGGGGTTTTCCTCTCGCAGCCATTAATTTTTTTTATCTTCGTCTCCTTGAGACCCGCTAATTCTTCGTCTCTTGAGGGGGGATTCTCCCTCTTGTACTCTTCACGTCATACCGCCGACCGCCTTACCAGCCAATGTACTCCGGCGGGTTTCCCACCATTGGATGGCCTCAGCAGCTGCCTTCAAGAGGTGCCTCTCCTGCAACAGCACAGACAGCCATGATAAGTGCCTTATCTGCTTGGGCAAAGATCATCCAATCCACATGTGTTTGGCCTGCAAAAAGTTCTCCCGGGTAGCCCTGAAGAACCATAAAAACTGCCTTCAAATGCACCTAATGGTGTCTGCCTTGGCTCCGCAGCCCCTTGATCGCCCTCAATTGGCTCTGGAACCTCAGCCTTCGGCCTTCTCTTCAACCAGTCAGCCGAAGAAGTTAACAACAGCTGAACTTTTCCTAAAGAAAAAGAAGAAGGAGGATAAAAAGAAGCACAAGAAACATCATTCTTCCTTACCTCCATTGCCAAGACCAACCAGGCCATCGCCGCCGGCTTCACCAGCTTTGGCCATATTTTTTTACGTCAATCTCCTCACAGTCCTTGGCACCTCCATCCCCTCGGCTGCTTTCCTCAGAGAAATCGTGGAGTATCCTGCTGCATCAAGACACTCCTCCGACTCTTCCGCCTAGTGTGGCCTCACTCCAGCTGGCCAGATGACAAACAGATGCCCCTTCGATGACGGGTCAACCTTCCATTCCGGTGTATATGTTGGCTCCTCTCTTCCAGGCCATGGTGAGGGAGATAAAATAATAAAATAAATAAATAAATAAATAAAAATAATGGATCAGGTTCATGCCCTCATTCTGGCAGCCTCAGGCCCATTTTTGGCTGCTAGGAAGCAGAGATCGGATGACTATTCAGTAGTCAGCAAACGGCGTTGTTTGGATTCGGTGGAGACAAGACCTCTCCCACCACCTCCATCTCCTGTTCCCGGGGACGATCTGAGTTCAGCCAGGCCTCACTGGTCTTACTCAGACCCCGAGGCCTTCATGCCACCTCCCTCTGTCTCGGAGAGTTCAGAAGGCTCTGATGATGAGGAAGAAGTGCCACAGTTTGAGGCCGATAAGTCACCAGATGACCCAATCGGCAGTAAGGACAGATCCCAGCCGGAGGACCAGAGGACCTTCACGGCACTTCTAACCCATATGGGCACTACTCTGAACATCAGAGCTGAGAACCCTCCATCACCCTTTGCGGATGAGGTCTGTGGGCTGGCGGACTCGAAAAAGATCATCCCCGTGCATCTTCCTCTCCTACCGGCTGTATCCCATGCAGCGAAGGCAGTATGGAAGAAACCCGTGTCCTCGCACTCCGTTTCTACAAGACTGGATGGCATCTATAAGCTGCTTGGAGAGGACGGGGAATTCCTCCACGCATCTGATGCCGAATTTGAGGGTTGTCAAGGCGTCGCAATACAGCATGGCAGCCAACAGCGTGCCCATCCCTTCCTTGAAAGAAGGTAAGAAGCTTGATGCCGTAGGGAGACGAGTCTATGCTACCGCTTCCCTCTCTTTATGAGCTGCCAATTATGCTGCAGCTATGGGCGGATATGTCAATCTATGGGGAAAAGTTGAGTCTCTCCTGGACAAATTGCCTGTCGAGTTCCGTTCAGAGTTTGAGACTATCCAAAGAAGGCGTTCACCTTGGTCAACAGCAGATACAGACCTCTCTACACATTTGTGGCTCGGAGGCCAAGACATTTGCCGCGGCCGTCCAGATCCGCCGCCATTCCTGGCTTAGGTCTGCTGATTTCCAAGAGGACACCAAGATACTCATTGAGGAACTACTGTTTGATGGCCAGGGACTTTTTGCCACCAAAATGGATAATACCCTCAATGAACTGCATAGGGACATCACAATGTCCAATAAGTTCCGCCCTGGCACCTCCAACTCCTACCGCCATAGGATGAGTCTAACCTTCAGCAATCAGGAGTACCAGCATCATCAACAATTCCTGCCACAGGAGTCACCGAGGCAACCCTTTTACAAGCACTGTAAACAGTACAACAAACCATGCTACCAGCCTCAGCAGCAAGCTGGAAAATGTACGGATCGGAGAAGTAAGCAGCAAGTTTGACTCCATCCAGGCTGTAAATCCTCCACAACACCACCTACCATCCCTACCACTCCGGAAGTTCCTCGTCGCATGAGACACCATCACCTCCAACAGATGGGTCTTACAAATCTTAAACTCTGGCTACGCGCTGGAGTTCAAGAGATGGCCCACTGTTTGTCACATCCATAGAGGCCATAGAGACCGTCGCATCCTCGGAATCATGCAATAGTTTCTATTCAAGATATTTCATAGTCAACAAGAAGGACGGCGGCCTCCGACCCATCTTAGACATCCGTCGGCTCAACAGACACATTTGTATGAGGAAGTTCTGCATGGTCATACTGCAAACGAATCTCTCATCAACAATGGAGATTAGTTTATAGCGATAAACCTCAAGGATGCTTATTTTCATATCTCCATCCAAAAGGATCATCGCAGGTTCCTTTGATTCCAAATAGGGAAACACCAGGGCCATCCCCGACTCCAGGATAGGCTGCTCTGTCTTGACGGCAAGTCTCCGAGCATCTTCCTCATTGATGACCTCCCGCCCATAGACCATCTCCTCATACTGCATCTCTTTCCACATCTCATCACCCTATCGGCTGCCCACCATCCAAGTAAGTAAGCTTGTTAGTCTCCCATGAGTGTGCATTCACAAACAACACGAGAAATACAGGTTGTACTTACCAGTAACTGTCGTTCTTTGAGTATGCTGTTTGTGAATTCACACTACCCACCCGTCCTCCCCTCATACAGCTGCACTGACAAGATGTTGTTTAGATTCTTGTCCAGTGTACAACTTTAGTATGAATTGAGGAAAGAGGCGGGAAATGGCGCCGAGGGCAGGTGGAGATGGTGGGCGGTCCTAACTTTAAACCTTTTGTCCAATTAGCTTTACAACTCCGATAATGGCTTCTGCGCAAACGCAGAATCCATAAGTGTGAATTCACAAACAACATACTCGAAGAATGAGTTACTGCTAAGTACAACGTGTCTTTTTTCTTAGCAAAGCCTGCATTTTAATCTAGAAGCTCCCAGCAGTATTGCCACAGAACTGATCGTATCTGACAAATATGATACCTTTTTAAAATGACATTTTTACTTACTGTCTAACATTGATGCTGTATGCATTACTCTATTCCAAAATCTTTTTGCCAACATATGAGGTATAATTGTAAGTGTGTTCACTGTCAAATCAGTGCAACTGAGACATTAAAAATGGCACTTCACACAAGACAATAAAATGTATTTTAATATCCAGAGATTTTCCATGTCCCTGGAAGATTGTAGCAGGTGATGGCACCACAAGTGGATAATATGATGCATCTCCCAGCTTTCTGAGTTCATAGAGAGTGCTGGATGTGAAGTGAAAATTGTGACTGTAAATCAGAAGACATGATTTCCTTGCTTGAACATATTTTTTCTACCTGGCAGGCTATTGTATTATCCCCTTTATAAAGGAGAAAAGGCAACCACAATTAACAGTCTCTTTCTAATACAGTTGACATTCTGGTCAAAAGAGTGCCAAATAAGCAGATCTTATTAAGTACATTCTTCACCAAGAGATGCTTTAATTTACCCAGGAACATTGGATAGCTGTATAATGATAGGATAGGATAAGAGCTTTATATCCTGCCCTCCTGGTGCAAGCACCACTCAGGGCAGCTTACAACATAAAAAAACAATATACAAAAATACAATATCACAAATGCAAAAAAATAAATACAAATTACCGTATTTTCCGGCGTATAAGACGACTGGGCGTATAAGACGACCCCCAACTTTTCCAGTTAAAATATAGAGTTTGGAATATACTTGTCAGCTGCAGTTAAGTACCTGTCCTATAAGACGACCCTCGACTTTGGCACAGATTTTTCGGGGTTAAAAAGTAGTCTTATACGCCAGAAAATACAGTATTAATTACAAATCAGAAGAATGCAATGTTAAATACAAAAATGCAACCAGCAAAATGCAACAAGCAACAAACAGGTGTGCTCGACTCCCCTGCGGCAACGCCGGACCGGAGAAGGAGCTGGGAGAGGCATCAGCAGCAGCAGTTTTTAAGTCCTCAGCCCCGGGCGCACCCAGGTGTGCTCGACTCCCCCACAGCAACGCAGACCAGGGAAGGAGCTGGAAGAGGCGTCAGCAGCAGCAGTTTTTAAGTCCTCAGCCCCAGGCTCACCCAGGTGTGCTCGACTCCCCCGCTGCAAGCTAGCATTACTTTTGAACATCTCAGTGCTGGTAATGATTCCTATCTCCCAGGAGTGCCTTGACAAATTCCTAAGGTGTAAAAGCAAAGATCTTGCACAAACAACAGTGATAACTATTTCAAAACGGGGCCTGGCAAATTACCGGAAGACAGCAGTCCTCTAAATATCACACCTCCCTAGGCAGTCTTGGTTTAACTCAAAAATGCTTTTATAATTCTTTGTACTTCCAGCAAATACGACTATAACAAAACTGGCTCTTTTTGTGGCAGAAAGGATCCAAATTTGATTCTCATTTGCAACGCCTTATTTAGCTATTTCCCCCAAATCCAGCTGCAGGGTACATGTTTTAAAATGAATGGCAAATAGGGCATGCCAAAAATGTCAGCATTTCTTTTAATCCTTAAAAGAGTTCAGATTTTCTTGCTCCGGCCTTTTCTGTTCCTGACTGAGGTAGAAAGAGGTATGTAAAGGAATTCTGAGCTGTCTGTTTATTCTCACGAACAAAGCAAACAGCGAAGGGACATGTGAAAAAAGAAAAGCAAATACAGTATATACCAGTGATGGCAAACCTTTTAGAGACCAAGTGTCCAAATGCAACCCAAAACCCACTTATTTATCACAAAGTGCCAACACAGCAACAGGGGAGGAAGGAAGCACTCCCATTGGGCTGCTGTGCAGAGGGGCATGGTGAATGTGCTGGGGGAGGGATGAAGCACTCCCATTGGGCAGAGGCGCAGGGCAAACTCTGTGTTGGGGTGACTGCACGGGTGCCCACAGAGAGGGCTCCGAGTGCCACCTTTGGCACGCGTGCCATAGGTTTGCCACCACTGGTATATACTAAGAGACTTGTTAACCAAACAGAAACAATTTTGCAGCTCTTGTTACAAACCTGGGATATTCTGCCTCTTCCTGGATTCAATTTTTTGAGTTTTTCCCCCCTTTTATATTTTATTTTATTCCCACTACTTACAAACAAAACCCCAGTTCTGGCCCTAAACAGGTCACCCTCTGTATCTGCATGGGGATTTGTTCTGAGGCCTACTGTGGATACCTGAAACTGCGGATAACAGTGAACCCAATTACATTGCAGACACTAGCCTCTAGTGGCCAGCACTTGTAATTCACCTTAGAAATACATATATGTACAGTGCATTATATATTTCAGGATTTTTTAATTGAATATCTGTAGACCTGCAGATAACTGAAACTGGATACTGAACCTGTGGATACGGAGGGGTGACCTGTACTTTCAGTAGATTAATCCTTAGGGGAGCGCAAGCTCAAGGGCAAAAGATATGTTTTATTGCAATCAGGGTTATAGCCTAGTATGTGTCTAACTTTTTAGCTCAAATCTGATGGCGCAGGGATTGTTTTACTGAGCTTTATAACAACAACGACTGTGCGCTTTACATATAAGACCAATTTGTATTCCCACCATCAAAATTTTAAACCCTTCATCTAATCAGAATTCTTGCTTTGGATGGGATTGCGTTTACCTGGGGAGATGCTAATTTTAAGGTGTCTAATGCCCTGCCAACCTAGCAGTTCGAAAGCAAGAAATTGCAAGTAGATAAATAGGGACCACTTTGGTGGGAAGGTAAACAGCATTTCCGGTGTCTGGTCATGCCTGCCACATGACCACGGAAACGTCTGCAGAAAGCAAACCGCTGTCTTCCGCTTTGAAAGAGAGATGAGCACTGAACCCTAGAGTTGGATAACACTAGCTTTCGAGCAAGGGTGACCTTTACCTTTACTAATGCTCAGAAGAATGCAATAAGGGAAGGAAAAAAGCTTCTCAGTTATATGATGTACAAAACCTATACAGTACTGGGGTCCTACAATACCTCATGTCAATTTAATGGCTATGTTGTGGAAGACCATTCCAGATTTACACATAAAAGGAGCAAGCCCGTGAAACAAATTGAAATTCAGAATGAACCTTACAGAAATTTATGTCTTTGTTTTCTGTTGTGGTTTTCTTTGAAAATCAGGTATGGATGTAGATGTCTTTCACGCACGCACGCATGCGCGCACACATGCACACTAATCAGCAGACAGCTTCACCATCAGTATATCTTTGAATTCCACAGGTTGAGAGTTTGTGGGGGGAGGCTTTCATGCCCTGCTTATGTGTCTGGGCCACTATTCAAAATAGGAAATCAGCTTTTTAAGCCTCCAAACTGTTCCCTCAGAGTTTTCCTTATATTTTTAAGATGTCTAATGCCCAAAGTAACATGGTACAAAAGTACAAGTTGGTCCATATTCTTTAATGTAAGGGAATTAACTGTTTAAACCAGCACATTCCTATAATACTAGATTAAAGGTAAAGGTTGCCCTTGCTCGAAAGCCAGTCATATCTGACTCTAGGGTTCAGTGCTCATCTCTGTTTACAGCCAAAGAGCCAGCACTGTCTGTGTCTGCAGATGTTTGCGTGGACATGTGTCAGGCATGACTAGACATCGGAGTGCACGGAACGCTGTTTACCTTCCCACTGAAATGGTCTCTATTTATCTACTTGTAATTTCTTGCTTTTGAACTGCTAGGTTGGCAGGAGCTGGGACAGAGCAGTCAAGTTCAGCACCTTAATCATTAAGCCACCGCAGTCCCGAATACTAGATTATAGAAGGCTGCTATTTCAGGGTTCAATTAGAACTGGGTCTGTTTGAAGCCTGCATGTCCCAAATAAATCACTCAATCACAGCTTTGAGTCACCAACCCAGAGCAGTATATTCTGGACAACCATGCCTCTAGTAACAAACTGGTTTTTTTTCCTCAACTCCAGAAAGTACTTTGAAAGTACTTACAAATATTTATTTCAGCCAGTAGTGGTTACATGCATCAATACACAGAGTGGTGCTTGCACCAAAAGGGCAGGGTATAAATGTGAATGAATGAATACACAGCTTATGCCTAAAACCTGTCCCACTGTTGTAACAGCTTTTGTCAGTGGGGTGGGGAGGATGACCAGTCCCCCTCCTCCCTGCAGAAAGGGAAGGGAGATGTAGAAAGACCTGTTTTATAAGAAACTAGCTGGGTGCCTGGCTTTGTCCGGGGTCGTATGCTTCTCCTGTGGTCCGCACGGTGGTCCCCGCTCTGTGTCTGGGCCTTGCTCATCTCCCCCTCACTGCCCTGGTTGACCTTCCGGCTCCGCCATGGCCTGCCCCAGCCACCCTCTCTGGCGCGGTGTTCATGCATGTGGCGCTCCCACCCGTCTGTCGCTCCTCTCCGGGTCTCCATCCTGATCTCTGTGCCCGGTATTTGGGCCTTGCCCCCCCTCCGCCGGTCACCTTTACCTTTCGTGCCCCTCCATGGCTTGTCCCATCTGCTTTTTCCGCAGAATGCGCTGCCGAAGGAAGCTGTGGAAGCTAAGCACGGCCACAGCTCATAGTTTGGCTGAGGAGGAGGCAGCACCACCATTGCCCTCAGCAACCAGGGTCCTTTCCCCTCCTCCGCACATGCACATTCTCCCACGCCTTCCTGTGATTGGCTGGCAGCACAGCTGTTTGTTTCTTTGCACCCAAGGTATCATGGGGGTTGTAGTTCCCGCTCCTTTTCCTTTTGGGGGCGTGCACCCCACAGCTGGCCCCGGCACTCCGGCAGGTACACAACCGCATGCCCAAGGTAGGCATGTGCCAAATTTCAGGGGGGTAGGTCCAGGGGTGTGGGAGCAGGGAAAAAATGACATCTGCTGCTTGATCCCATACGAGTGTACTGTCCTAGACATTCCAGCAAGCTCTGCGAGGTTTATCTTCAAGCATGTATGATGGTGGTGAGGAATATTTCATCCACTGGTACCATTTAGTGTTAATAAGTATGGCCAAAACTCTGTTGTGAAAAAACCTGTGTGCAATGGCAGTCACATGGCAGTTTTCCCCCTGTAGCAACTGTCCTTCATGTAAATGGTTGTGCAATTGGGTGTGAAGGTCAGCCAGTGGATGGGGAAATGGCCTTGTGCTTGGTGTTTTCTCCAACAGGAGTCTGGCACATGTGTTTAAATTTCAATCTTCCTCCCACAAATGATTACAGCCGTGGTTCTCAAACCATAGGGGGGCAATTTGATTGGGGGGGGATAGGAAGCTTGTCTAGACCAAGTTAATGGCCTTTTAGGCTTCCTTGTCATGAATAGGAGTTCACTTTGTGAATTTTGCCTCTCGTATTCTGTTCAGTCTTTACAGCTTTAAGAAAGGATTAGACAAGTTCATGGAGGACAAGAGTATCAATGGCTATAATTATGGATACTTAAGGACAACCTCCGGGTTGGAGAGATAGGCAGGATATCTCTCAATGCCATTTCCAGGGAATCCTAAGCAGGTGAAGGCATCTGCTTGGGAATACCCTGAAGGAAATGGTGAGCCACTGTGTGAGACAGAATGCTGGACTGGATGGGCTCCTGTGGCCTGTTCCAGCAAGGCTGCTCTTATGTTCCTAGCAGTAAGCATGCTCCAAATCACGATTTGGTTCAGGCACCTTTCCTACTATTCTTCAAAGAACTGAACCCAAAGTTATGGTGGGAGAGAAAGGTAAAGGTAAAGGTTTCCCTTGCTCGAAAGCCAGTCGTATCCGACTCTAGGGTGCAGTGCTCATCTCTGTTTCTAAGCTGAAGAGCCAGTGCTGTCTGCTTCTGAGGACATTTCCGTGGTCATGTGGCAGGCATGACTAGACACCGGAGCGCACGGAACACTGTTACCTTCCCACCAAAGTGGACCCTATTTATCTACTTGCAATTTCTTGCTTTCGAACTGCTAGGTTGGCAGGAGCTGGGACAAAGACAGGAGCTCATTCCGTCCTGCAGTACTCGGGAATCGAACTGCTGACCTTCCGCTTCCCAGTCAGCGTCTTACCTACTTGAACCACTGCAGTCCCAGAGAAAATTTTGCTCTAAATTTGTACTAAGTTGTGCAAGAGGTTGTTGTGTCAAATACACAACTGTCAATGCAGTAAACTTTGTCTTACTGGCGTTGGTGACATTGGATGCAGACCAGAAATATCCTATTCCAGCCTTCTCTTGGTTACATTCTTCTGGTGGTGATGTTTTTGGATGGGAAAGGGGTTAAATATGACACAGTTTGGCCCAAATGTGCTTGTTAAACAGAGTACCTTTCACTACTTGTATCAACTATTTCTACTCTAAAACTCAAGCTGCCGCGTAATGCCAACATTATTTTCCAGCACAAATCTTCAATCCGTGTCTCATTTCAGCTTCTAAAAATCCATCACTCCACATTTTCCCAGCATAGCTATAAATAGCTGTTGCATGAGTTGTTTCATGATTGGGATTAAGCAGTCCACTGACAAGGAAAACAATCTTAACCAGGATCTTCTCTAAAGTTCTGTACTAGAGAAATGCTGTTGGTTCAGAGCACAGTTGTTTTGGCTTTGGTTTTCCTAGCTTGCTTTTTAATTTTTCTTTAATCTGGTTTGGCCAATCTGTGCTAGGAAAAAAACAGCGTCAAGTGAATGTCCTGTTCAGAGATTCAGGGGTTTGCTAATGAGAAGGGCCAGTGTGTACTGGGGTTGCTTCCAAAATGCAAGGGCCGGGACCACTTTGGTGGAGAAAGATCTTGGGGACATGAAAGGAGCCTCATCTGGACCTCCCCTGAGCAGAGTTTCTTCAGCAAAAATCCTTTCAACCAAAATAATTTCCGACACGAAATTATTATTATTATTATTATTATTATTATTATTATTATTATTATTATTATTATTATTATTATTATTATTATTATTATTATTATTATTATTATTATTATTATTATTATTATTATTATTATTATTATTATTATTATTATTATTATTATTATTATTATTATTCGTTTGCTAGCTCTCCCCAGCGTACTTCTGTAGGTTCAATGCCAGCCAAATAATAGACTTTTTCGGTGAGGCTAGGTTTCAGGCAGCCAATAACAATTTTGCATGATTCATTAAGAGCAACGTCCACCTCTTTGGTGTGTGCTGATTTATTCCACATGCTATTAACACTATTTGTAGGTGTACACCCCAATATGAACCATCCAGTTGCTGTACGCTAAATAAATAAATCCTAATTGTTTTATTTGTGGCATTGTCTTTCTCTTTGGTGTTTAGTTCAGTGGGCTTTGTTTGTAGGCCAGAGTTCAATTCAGAGTGACTCCCAGATGCTTTTTGTTGTTGTTCAGTCGCATAGTCGATTCTGACCCTTTGCGACCCTATGGACCATAATCCTCCAGGCACCTCTACCCACCACCATCCTCCTCCGCCTGCCCAGCTCTGTGCCCATTGTGTCTACAATGCCATCTAGCCATCTCATCTTTGGCCGCCCCCGGCCCTTCTTCTTTTGCCCTCCACCTTTCCCAGCATCAAGGCCTTCTCAAGTGAATCCTCCCTTCTCATTTGATGTCCAAAGTACTTTAGGATAAGGCAATTATAATAAGACCATGGGTTCTACATGCAAAAGATCCCATCATCTATCCCTGACATTTCCAGAACAGACTGGGAAAGGCTGCTTTCCTGACACCCTTTGTATTGCTATCAAGCTTGGTGGCCAAATACCTGGCACTCTAGATTAGCTGCAAAGTCTGGCTCCAAAACAGACAACTTGCACAGTCTAGTCATGAGAGGAAATAACTGTTTTGCCCAGTAATGGGCTCCAATTTTTTTTACTACCACACTGTGGGTGTGGCCTACTTTGTGGGTGTGGCTATGTGACTAGGGTGGGCGATCTAATCATGCCTGCCACACGACCATGAAAACGTCTGCAAATACAGACAGCACTAGCTCTTTGGCTGTAAATGGAGATGAGCACTGTACCCTAGAGTCAGATACGACTGGCTATTGAGCAAGGGTGACCTTTCCCACCAAAGTGGTCCCTATTTATCTACAGTACAGTAAAACCTTGGATAATGCTAAAACCTGGTTCCACAAGTCTTAGTGTTATCTGATAACGTTTAAATCCTATGGGATGAATCGCATAACTTTAAAACTCCATAGAGATACATTGTAACCAGCACAGGCTTTAGTGAACATTATCCGATGCATCACATAGGATTTTAACGTTATGCGATGCATTTTTTTTCAGATTGCTTAACATTATGCGGTTTTAGCGTTATCTGATGCAAACGTTATCCGAGGTATTACTTTACTTGCAATTTTTTGCTTTCAAACTGCTAGGTTGGCAGGAGTTGGCATAGGGACGGGAGCTCATTCTGTCATGCAGTACCTGTGAATCAAACTCCAGAAGCAGGAAAAAACCAACATGTTAAAAGTTTTGCTCTTAGAAGCATTGGGAGGCTGAGTTACCAAAAGACCTTCTGAGGGCAACGTTCCCTCAAGAAAGTAAAGGAAGAAAGTGGAGGGGGAGCAGAGGCTGGAGGGAAAAGGAAATGGTCCCTTCCTGAAAAGCCCCCTTTTCTCTCTCCCCACAAGGAGGAAAGGGGAGGGGGAGCAGAGGCTGGAGGGAAGAGGAGTTTCCACCGGAGAGAGGTTTTTTCTTGGGGTGGGGGTCGGGTTGGAGTTGGGAGGGGAAGTAGTTGGTGGACCCCTCCCCAGACCCACACCTTGCCCCATAGATTGTTTGTTGGTGTGTAGGAGGAGGTCCCTGGAAGGGGGACCCAGGAAGTGAGCCAGCAGGGTGCAGGGAGGGAAATAGGGAATTTCTACTACCCCACCCCACCCTGCGCGAACCGGTGCGATCCGGGAACTGCCCATCACTGGTTTTGCCCCAAGAAATACCTGGTTAGAGGCATCCTGCCCTGTTCCCCATCTGTGATGGCTTCACTGTAAACTCAGACTTCTTCCTATTTGCGCCAGTGGACTCCTTCCTACCTGTCTAGTGAGTTGTTTACAAGTGAAAGAAGAAAGAGACACCCATGGTGTCATAAACAGACCAGCACATATCTAGTCAGAACAATTCAATAAAGTGATAGAAAGCCACTTATCGAAGCTCATATCAGACATGAGTGTGAAAGCTATCTCCTCCGCTTTGTCTTCTTCTGTTTCACAAATTTAGCATTGAACACGCGGGAACAGTTTAACAAAGCCACAGCCAAATAAGGTAATGTGAAAATCTCTGGCCCAGGCTGCCAAGAGGCCAAAATGGGATGCGGGTAACTCACAGAAATGCCGTGCATTGAAGGGCAAAGATATAAATCAGATGTTTGCTCAGGGACAAAGAAAGGCAGCCAAGCATAGAGGCTTTGGAAAAGCTGGTTTTTGAAAAAGTGGGGAGAGCTAGAATTGGCTGTTTCTTACCTCCATCAGAGTTCCACTTCAGCTCTGGGTCCAGCAGGAACCGGGGTGCAAAAGAGAACCCCAGGTCTTATTGCTCTCATCCAAGCAAGCAGATGAGGATTGCAGCCATGAAATAAAAAGGCAACTGATTCTTGGGAGACAAGCTATGAGAAACCTGGGGAACATAGTGAAAAGCAGAGACATCACATTGCAAACAAAAATTCGCATAGTCAAAGCATTCCCGGTGGTAATGTATGGCTGTGAGAGCTAAACCATTAAGAAAGCTGAGCACAGAAGAATAGATTCCTTTGAGATGTGGTGTTGGAGGAGAGTTTTGAGAGTACCCTGGACAGTGAGAACAAATAGGTCAATCTTAGAAGAAATCAACCCTGACCCCATTGGAAGGTCAAATAGTGAAGATGAAGATGAAGTACTTTGGACATCAAATGAGAAGAGAGGATTCACTTGAGAAGGCCTTGATGCTGGGAAAGGTGGAGGGCAAAAGAAGAAGGGGGAGGCCAAAGATGAGATGGCTAGATGGTATTGTAGACACAATGGATACAGAACTGGGCGGGCTGAGGAAGATGGTGGACAGAGGCACCTAGAGGACAATGGTCCATGGGGTCACAAAGGGTCGGAATCGACTGTGCGACTGAACAACAAAAAAAGGCCTCTCCACTAGTCACTCGCCCTATGAAGTACAGTATAATGAATAGCCTTACCATTGTAGAGGAGTTGCATGCAGTTGAAGCTGCAGTAGCTATTTTGAGCAGTTATTTTATGACAGTCAGAAAAGAATCTAGTGAGAGAAAGATGAATAATGATCTAACCTAGTGATGGCTAACCTTGGCACTCCAGCTGTTCTTGAACTTCAAATCCCAGAAGCCCTGATCAACAGGAGTGCTGACTTGGAATTCTGGTAAATAAAGTCCAAGAACAGCTAGAGTGCCAAGGTTCACCATCACAGACACTAAGGTAAAGGTTTCCCTTGCTTGAAAGTCAGTCGTATCCGACTCTAGGGTGAAGTGCTCATCTCTTTCAAAGCCAAAGACCCAGCACTGTCTGCTTCCGCAGACGTTTCCGTGGTCATGTGGCAGGCATGAGTAGACACGGAACGCTGTTACCTTCCCACCGAAGTAGTCCCTATTTATCTACTTGCAGTTAATTGCTTTCGAACTGCTAGGTTGGCAGGAGCTGGGACAAAGACGTGAGATCATTCCGTCCTGTAGTACTCGGGAATCAAACTGCTGACCTTCCGCCTCCCAGTCAGTGTCTTAGCCACTTGAGCCACTGCAGTCCCTTCATTTCCCAGAAGCCCAACTCTGCACTCCTGCTGATCAGGGCTTCTGGGATTTGAAGTTCGAGAACAGCTGGAGTGCCAAGGTTCACCATTATGGGCATGCAGTGTCTGTGATGGTGAACCTTGGCACTCCAGTTGTATCTTTTGTCCTTGGTGGAGTGGAAGGAACTGATGTCATGGTGCTATATTGAGTAGAATGAAGTGTGTTGGGCTTGTAGCCAGCAGAATATTTCCTTCCAACGTCTGCTTCTCCAGTCAGCTTAATTATGAACAATTGTTTGGGCTGTACTGCAGAGAAATATTAGAGAATGGAAAAAAGGAGCGTACCTCCAGCCATTATTTTGCAACTGATTCATGCTTTGGCAAGAAGCACTAACTAGATTTTCTGCTTTACAGCTTGGTGATAGTATCATTGTGGAACAGCCATGCCATATAAGCACAAATTCACCCTTTATTTTGACAAGGTTCTTGTCCAGGCATTTGAAAAATGAAGAAACCGCATCAGCCTTTGGATGGATTTTTCGCTTAAATTGCCCACATCCACAAGTGCAGAAGAGTCAAGACTTGCTGCTCTTAGTGCCTCCCATGGTCAGCTGCTATACCAAGTTTTAATGCTCCCCCCCACACACACACCCTCAACTAAAACAAAGCCCCTTTCTGTCTCTGCCTGAAAGGCACATTCCATTTCATGACAATGAGAGAGAATAACAGTTGCTGATGCATGCCTAGATCTACTATTTTATAAACCAATGGTCTCAGTTGAGAAACATCTTGCTGCCACACACTGCCCGTAGTTCTTTTCCCACAACGTTGAGACACACAAAGACAGCACATCGCCCCAACAGAATGGCTAAGACCGTGATGGTGAACCTTGGCACTCCAGATGCTCTTGGACTTCAATTCCCAGAAGCCCAAACACCCTGTGAATCCACACGAATGGGTTTCCTGCGATTCATTCGGCATGCGCTGACCTCGTCACTCCCATATGGGCGCATGTTACTTTCGCTTCCGGGAGTGACGAGGGCAGCGTGGGCCAGATGAATCGCAGTAAACCCATTCGTGTGGATTCACAGGGTGCTTGGGCTTCTGGGAATTGAAGTCCAAGAACATCTGGAGTGCCAAGGTTCTCCATCATGGGGCTAAGGAGTCAAGAAGAATATGCTTTCAGAAATGTTAATGGCTTTGCTGATGTGCTTTTAGATTCCCTCAGAATTTCTCCAAAGTTTGGTTGAAGAGGAACTGGTCAGTTTGCTTCCCATTTCATTTCAGATGAGATCCAATAAGGGTTTGGGGTTCCAGGGAACCTTACTGTATGCACATTTCACTAGTTTTATTAAAGTATATTTTGCCTTCTCATGAAAATAAATTCCTCATGTTTCTTGGAAACAAAAGGCATCACAGTCAGTGAAACACACTCCCAAGCAATTGTGCTTGAGGACTAAAGAATCTTTCACTGAAGTTGCCATTATACAAGGAAGTGGGGTGGGAGTGTGGCTGAATCATGGGAGAACTTGACAGGACATACTGTGTCAGAAAGAGACCTTGCAGACATTAGCGAAGAACTCCACTAATTGGGTTTAATGCTCCATCAAGCCCGAGATAATTGTTAATTGCTCTGTTGCTGGCTACGGAGCTGTTCTTATTGTCAGAGTGCATTTTGGAAATAATAGGCTGGTTGGTTAATGCTTTGCTGAGCAGCTGTGCATGCCAGTGGTGGCTACCTGTTCTTTAATAAGAAAATATACCCTAATGCAATATCATGGTTGTTAAGGAAAAGAATATTGCTTGCGAAGTCACATTGCAAACATCTCTTAGCTACAGGATATGATTTGTTGTCATGAATATGACTGAATCATTATCTTTATTGTGACATTCTACTTACAGAGCAAAGAAGGCCCTTCCCCTCTGAAGAGAAAGACTTCCGGGTAGCAAAGTGACGTAAAAGGGATAGAGAGGCCAATTCTGGGGCTGTGGTGAGGGAGCGCAGAGATCATGCCCTCCCAACTGTGACCACCTCACAGCCTATAGTTAATTAATCCATTTAAAACTCAGCACAATTTTGGAGAAGAACATCCATGCATAGTATGATCTATCTATAACTTTTGGGGTTCTACTTCTTTTTCGTAGTCCCTGTGAAGCCACACTAATGTTCTGTGTCAACAAACAGGGAAGAACCCATTCCATAAACCTACTCAACATGACAATAGGTTTCTGGAACAGGTGTGTACGTTGCAATATCTTCCCGATGGTAACACATCTGACAGGGATACACAACACTGAATTGGACCAACTGAGGAGAACATCATCCCGATTGCACGAATGGGAACTGGACCCAACAGTTTACCACTCCCCCACTCAACCATCCATTTCCTTCAACTATCTCACACTTTCTCTACAAACAGACAGTATAACAAGGAACCACCAAATTCTCCATCCAGACCCTCGGTCTCTGAAAGTGACCATGTGGCTATTTCACCCACACTAAGGAGAATATTACAGGCACCAAGGAAACCCTCTATGATGACCAGCTATGAGAGGAATGGACTAAAATCGAGTCTTTTGCTTCTACCTTAAACCAGAGCTTGACTCCAACAACCCTTGGCACTGTACTTAATTCCTCCTACATCTAAAGCAGGGGTGTCCAAACATTTCGAGCTGCGGGCTGGTCAAGTGGTTGATCTGGCCAGTCATGTGGTTCCTCCCACCGGAAACAGAAGTAAAACCATAAAACGCATCCAGGGCTGTTGTAAATGCATTTATGACAGCTGTGGGTGCATTTATGGCAGCGTTTGAGCATGCACAGGGTGGGATGCACAGGATGGGATGTGTTTGTGCATGCATGGGGCACGTCTGCTTCTGGTAGTGGTGCAGGCTGCGGGGTCCAGATGATCTGGTGCTGCAGGCCGTATCCAGCCTGCAGGAATCTGGACTATTATTATCTTATTTATAGGTTTACCTAGCAGCAATTGTGGCCCATCAGCCCATCAGTATTTATTTGTACCTGATATTGCATATGATTATAAGCCGCTTTGGGTCTCCCGTGGGTGAGGAAAGCGGGGTAGAAGTACAATAAATAAATAAATAAATAATACACTCAAATCCTTCTTGAACAGTCTTTCAAACCTCTACCTGGATAGAACAACCCCAGTTTCCCAGTAGTTACTCCCATTAGTGCTACAGAGGCTAACAGAGGGACCATTTGAACCTCTAGCCTCAGCTCCAGTAAATCTACTATCATACAAAACTGCCCTTCTGCTAGTGATAATATTTGCCCACAGAGTAAGCAAATTGGCAGTGTTGGGGTCAGATATGTCGTATACACAGTTTTACCCAGAGAAGGCAACTCTTCACACTGATGTATCATTCTTGCCTAAGGTGGTATCTCCATTTCACCTGGTCCAACCTATTATTTTACCTACTTTCTTTCCTAATCCCATGTCCTCAGTAGAAAGGACTATGCATACTGTGCATTAGATGTGCACAGAGCCTTGGCTTTCTATATAGATAGGACCAGGGCCTTTAGATCATCTCAAAGACTTTTCATTGCCCATGCTGGGCCTAAGAAGGGAAAGATACTGTCCTCACAAAGACTATCTGGATAGTAGAAGCAATTAAACTGGTGTACCAGCTCACAGGGAAACCAGTCACTGAACACCTGTGAACATACTCTCTTAGATCATTATCAACCTCCACTGCCTTCACGACTGGAATTTCGTTGCCTTCGATCTGCCAGGCTACCTCATGGTTGCAACCCATGACCTTCATCAGGCACTACAGGATTGACATGAGACAAAAGCAGGATGCATTGTTTGGGAGACGAGTACTTTCATAAGTTCTCCAGTGACAACCCACCAGCCTGGTAAGTTAGCTTGCTAATCACCCATTAGTGTGGTTTCACAGGAACCATGAAGAAAAAGGGCAGGTTGCTTACCTGTAACTGTTGTTCTTTGAGTGGTCACCTGTGAAGCCACACATTTCCCACCCATCCTCCTCTCTGGTCTCACTGATGCAATTTGGAATATTCCTTATTTCCTTGCAGTGGCACCATTGTAACTGGGGGAGATTTGGGGTGGAACTGCTAGGGCGAGGTGTGAGGAGTGGAGTCTGATGACTCCAAAAAAAGCTCTGGAGGATTCCAAACATAACTGTGCATGTGCAAAGTTAACCCATTAGTATGGCTTCACAGGTGACCACTCAAAGAACAACAGTTACAAGTAAGCAACCTGCCCTTTGAGGTTTTTGCTTACTGTATATGGTCAAGGACCAAAATAACATTATGCTTGCAAATTTTGACCTACAAATGTTTGACCACTGGACTCTTTAACTGTTGGAATGAAATACTTTTTGGTATCCCCCCCTCCCCCCAAAAGAAAGTATTCACCTCCTAGCATATAGCAAATTAAACACTGTGCAAAGTTAACCCATTAGTATGGCTCAGACAGAACGGCAGTTACAGAGATACATTTGCCCGGGTAACTGAAACGCGGGAAACCTGTGTTAGAGCCAATCAGCTTTCATTGACAGTGATACGAATTTAGCGCCTTAGAGAAAGGGTGCGCTTTTGCTGCAAAGACATAGTGGTGTCTTAAGAATTAAAGCAATATAACGTTTGGACACAACATTCCTCCCCCCTAGCGGGGAACCCACTCTCCATACCTTTGAGGTGGACCACAGGTCCGTTTAGGGCACCCAGCATTCGTGGGACTTGGGGCAATGGGTACAGAACAACCAGGGTCTATGGAAGTGCCGGTGGACTTACTGATCAACCTAGGCAAACTAGGTTTTTGTTGTGTATGCAAGCAATTCATCAGTCACCACACGCAACTCAGCTGCCAGCAATAGCGCAGCTGAGGAAGCTCAGCTGATGTGTCCCCAATCACCTAATCAACAACTAGCATGGGAAACCTCCCCGCTATAGGTGATCCTTAGGAAGGTTGCAACAAGCCTTAGTGAGGTTAGGCAGACCTTAGGGAGGCTCACATTACGTCCCCCAATGACGTCACTGCGACTGCAACCAATAAGTGCCTTTGGGGGGAAATTAAAATACAGTATATAAGGAGCTGCATCTCCTACATGTGCCCATGTACAGATTGACCATGCTGAAATAAAGAAGTGTTTGGCCCGCCTGCTGGCTCTGTGTGCATTCAATCTGCCTACATCAAATTGGCGACGAAGGTGGGATAATGACTTCCCACATAGTAATCCTCGCACCATTCGACACCTTGAAGCCCGAGTCATGGGACGTGTACGAGGAGCAGTTCCTGTATGCCATGGATGCCGAGGGCATCGAAGACGAAGCTAAGAGACGAGCCTGCCTACTGGCGCAGTGCAGGTTGCCGACCCTGGAGTTGGCAAGGAACCTCGCCGAGGGCCCTAAGGTCGGTCCCCCTCAGCGAGATCCTGAATGCACTGCGGGTACACGTCCGGCCGAAGGTGTCCATGTTCCCGGCATGACTGGCCTTTCAACGGTGCGACCAACGGCCAAGGGAGAGCGTGGTGGAGTACATCGCCACACTGAGACTGGCGGCCGTCCTTTGCCGCTGGGGAGCCTTCCTGAGTGAGGCGCTGCGAGACCGCCTCCTCCTCGGCATGCGGGACAAGGAGGCCCAGCGGAGCCTGTTGGTCCGGGATGAAGACATCACCTTTGAGCAGGTCCTCAGGGCTGCCCAGGCTGCAGAGGTGGTCAAGGATGAGGTGTGGGTGTGTTGGGCGAGAACCGGCACCTCAGGGAACCCGTCTTCCACCGTGCAGGCCCACAGCTGTTCGTCTCGCAGGGAATGAGAACCGAGAGCCGTGGCAGCTGCTGCCACATCCCCATCCAACCTCAGCAAGAGTGAAAGCGAACCTGAGGTCCAGAAGGTGAGGAAAAGACCTTCCGAGAGGAGAGACACCGCCGAAGCAAGCAGACGCTGCGAGGGGTGCAGGGGCACACACGACCAGAGGAAGTGCCCCTTCAAGAAGGCAGAGTGCCACAACTGCGGGCGTTTGGGCCACATCGCGAAGGTGTGCAGACAACACAGAGACCAAGACCCTGACCGGACCAGCCGCCGGAAGGAACAGAATGTTGGGAAGGTGCACGTGGGAGACACAGTGGTGAGACATGTGTCGGACTGGCGCACCCGTTTCTTTGTTAAGGTACTGTTGCAGGGGGTCCAGGTGAAGATGGAGGTGGACTCAGGGACTGCATACTCCATAATATCGCCGACCGAGTTTCTGTGTATATCCCCTAAGGACCGCCCCAAACTTGGAGCCCTCAAAACGAACTTGCGGGATGTTCAGGAAAGTTACATCCTAGTCCTGGGGGTGGGGGACTTCACCGTCCATTTTAAGAACTTCAATAGGAAGTTGCCCTTAGTGGTCCTTAAGGGGGGTCCAGTTGCTTCCCGGGGACCCAGTGGTTTGAACCACTGGGAATTGCATTGACTGGAATCAATGCTGTCCGAGGCGACCCCATCCAAGACGTGTGCAGCGCACACCTGGCAGTTTTCAGAAAAGGACTTGGGGAATACAAGGGACCTTCTGTGGACTTTGATATGGACCCTTCTGTCTGTCCCGTGCGCCTCAAGCCGCGCAGAGTGCCTTTCGCACTAAAGGACAAAATAGAGGCAGAGTTGGACAAACTGGTGGGTCAGGGGATCTTGGTTCCAATGGACTCCGCAGAGTGGGAGACTCCGATTGTAACGGCCATGAAATCTAACGGGGAGGTTAGGATTTGTGCTGATTACAAGCGTACTATCAATAAGGCAATCCACCCCAATGCCTACCCGGTGCCGGTAGTTAGCCACTTGCTGGCCATGTTACATGGGGAGAGGTGTTTTGCGAAGCTGGACCTAGCACAGGCTTACCAGCAGTTAACAGTCACACCTGCGGCCGCAGCTACCCAGACGATAGTGACGCACAAGGGTGCCTTTAAAGTGACACGCCTCCAGTTCGGTGTGAACTCAGCTCCCGGTATATTTCAGGCACTTGTGGAATGCCTACTTAAGGGACTCCCGGGGTATTGCCATACTTCGACGATGTATTGATAACTGCTGGGGATGAGTCAGAGCTAGCCCAGATGTTAGACCGGGTGCTGTCTGTGTTTGAAAGGGCTGGACTATGCCTAACAAGGGACAAGTACATCTTTTACGCAAACGAGGTAGAGTTCCTGGGGTTTCGGATCACCCCCGACGGGGTAAAGCCCTCAAAGTCAAAGGTTGCGGCCATTCAGGACGCCCCCACACCAGCTACTAATTCAGAGCTGCAGTCGTTCTTGGGGCTCCTGAATTTCTACCACTCCTTCCTTCCACGGAAGGCATCTGTGGCAGAGCCGCTGCACCGCCTACTGAAAAAAGGACGCAGTCTGGCAGTGGGGGGAGGCTCAAGATCGAGCGTTCAGTGAGTTAACGCGGCTCCTCTCTTCCGAGGTGATATTAACTCACTTCGACCCCAAGAAGCCCATAGTGCTAGTGTGTGATGCCTCACTGGTGGGGGTCAGGGCTGTCCTATGCCATGTGTTTGAGAATGGGAGGGAGGCACCAATTGCATTCTATTCGAGATCCCTCTCGAAGGCAGAGCATAATTACACCCAGACAGACAGGGAGGCCCTCACGATCATCGCAGGGACAAAGAAATTCCACGACTTCCTGTATGGGAGGGAGTTTACCGTTGTCACAGATCACAAGCCCCTCTTAGGTATCTTTGTCACGACCAAGCCCACCCCACAGATCTTGTCCCCTAGAATGTTAAGGTGGGTGATCTACCTAAACGCATACCAGTTTACGCTGGTGCATCGCCCAGGAAAAGACATCGCGCACGCGGATGCACTTTCCAGGTCTCCCCTACCAGAGCTGGGGGAACCCAAGTGTGAGGTTGAGCAAGAGCACCAGGTGCTGCTCATCGAGTCCCTCGAATCACCCCCAATTGTGCCTGCGGATATCGCCAAGGCAACCGCCAAAGACAAGGTTTTGTCCCAAGCGCTGGCTTGGGTTAAGAAGGACTGGCCCTTAATGTCCCCTTCTGAAGAACTCGCACCGTTCTTCAGAAAGTGCTTCGAGCTTTCGCTCGAGAGAGGGTGCCTCCTCTGGAGCGAAAGAGTAGTAATTCCCAAGGTGTTGCGAACCAAGGTGCTCCGTCTGCTCCACACGAGCCACCCGGGAATTGTCAAGTCAAAAGCCCTAGCAAGGAGCTACTTCTGGTGGCCCAATATAGATGAGGATATAGAGAAGCTGGTGGGTCGGTGTGAGAGTTGCCAATGATCACGGCCCGAAGAGCATAGGTTACCCCCCAGGGAGTGGGACACAGCCCGCGGTCCAGAATCCACATGGACTTCGCGGGGCCCTTCAGGGGCACGATGTTCCTACTCGCGGTCGACTCATTCTCGAAATGGCTTGAGGCCATTCCAATGCACAACACGTCTTCCACAGCCACAAACAAACATCTAAGAAGGATGTTCATTTGTTTTGGTATTCCCGACGTGCTAATTTCGGATAACGCATCCACTTTCACGTCTGCGGAATTCCAGGCGTTCCTCGAGCGGAACGCAGTCAGGCACGTCACCTCTGCCCCTTTTCACCCGGCCACAAACGGCCAAGTAGAGTGACTGGTTCGTACCATGAAGGAGGCGCTAAGGAGAATGGGTCCAGGGGACCTGGAGCTACAATTCTGCCAATTCCTCATAACCTACAGGGTCACCCCACTAGCCTCGGGACAATCTCCCTCAGAGCTCCTAATGCGAGGAAGAATCCCAACATTGCTCAACCACCTGGATCCTTCTAGGGTGGAGGATAAGGGTACGAATGAGTCAGTAGAGCAGAGAAAAGTGTTCGGGACAGGCGACCCAGTCTACTGCAGGAATTATGTGAGCTCAGGACCAGCATGGGTGCCTGGGGAGGTGGTAGAGCAAACCAGGCCAGTATCGTACAAAGTTATAACAGACTCAGGGTTACTGTGGTGCAGACACGGTGACCAGCTTAGGAGAAGGGTCACGGAAGCCACTCGGGGGACTGATCCAGAGGAACCCACTGAAGGGAGTGACAGAGAGGAATCAACGTTAGGGTTGCCCCCCACCCGTTTAACCCAAGGGGGGAATACAGGATTCAGTATGACAGGCTGCATGGAGCCACAAGAATCAGCCTTTCAGCCTGAGGAAGCAGATCCCCAGTTTGATTTTTTGTCTCAGGATGAGGGGAGTTTTCACGAGTGTTCCCCCACTCATCCCAGTGAGCAGCGGGGCTTTGAGTTCTCCCAATGGTCCCCTCATCCCTCCCAAGCCAGGAATACCCCATCCCTTTTCCTGCCAGGATTCGATGGCACTCTTCAGTTCTCTCGAGGGGTTGAGCCCCGGCGCCCCGGGCAACATCGCTGAACCAGCGGGTCAGCCGCAGCGAAATCGCTGGCCCCCACAATGGTTAAGGGACTTTGACCCATCCTAGGGAGGAGGGATGATGTGTATGCAAGCAATTCATCAGTCACCACACGCAACTCAGCTGCCAGCAATAGCGCAGCTGAGAAAGCTCAGCCCATGCGGCCCTATTCACCCAATCAACAACTAGCACAGGAAACCTCCCTGCTATAGGTGATCCTTAGGAAGGTTGCAACAAGCCTTAGTGAGGTTAGGCAGACCTTAAGAAGGCTCGCAGTATGTCTCCTGATGACGTCACTGCAACTGCAACCAATAAGTGCCTTTGGGGGAAAATTCAAATACAGTATATAAGGAGGTGCGTCTCCTACATGTGCCCATGTATAGATTGACCATGCTGAAATAAAGAAGTGTTTGGCCTGCCTGCTGGTTCTGTGTGCATTCAATCTGCCTACATCAAAGTTTTGTGGGGGGCTTATGTGAAGCAGGGTTTGAGGGGGGCTTATGTGAAGCAGGGATTAGACCTGATAGCCGTGGTGCACATCCTAGGCTCAAACCAGCTGTAGAGTCTGCCAACTCCGGAGGATTTCTCAGCAAGGGGGGCACCATGGCAGCCGACAAGAAGTCAGCTGAGGGTCGTGCTGTGGCATGATCCCGTATTAGTGACGGAGCTGTACCCGTAGAATAAGGAACCATTTCTACCACAGATTCGGCAGTGTTGAGTTCCCAGAAAAGTATGGCAGACTCATAGCCGCGGCTGTGGAAGAGTCGGTACAAGACCCTGAACTGTTTTGTGAAACCCATGTGCCTCCGCCTTCAGTTTGGCGGTTCCCCCACTGATCCTGGGGACGCATTTGAAACTCATTGAACCAACGTATAACCTCCCCCCCCTAATCCCAGGGAACTTGTCGCGTAATTGCAATCAACTTAAGCCTTCATCTCGTGGTCGAGCCTGGGCCACCAAAATTGACTTCTGGCAAGCGCCTTTGAGTGGACGATGCCAGCGCATCCAACCTGTAATGTATGTATTACCTTGGCCCGTAATGCAGATAGAATTACCTCTTTGTTTTCCAAAACAAGCACCCTCCCTTCACTGACAGTTTATTACGTTCCTTATAACAACCCTTGAGTTCTTTAGAAACCGGCGGTGGTGGCCACCCAACCTGTACCCATAACACAATCATAGATAGAAGGGGATCCTTGTTTGTTGCATTCACAATGTCTAAGGTTGTTTTGAGTGTCCAGATGATGAGGGAATCCCACAGTTCCAAGATTGCAGGCTCCACTGCGCCCTGCGGAATAAGTACATCAAGTCTAGTCTCCAGACAGTGTTTAAGAACTTGTATAAGAACTCTCTCTCTTCCTCTTCCTCTTCCTTTTTCTTCCTTTTTCTTCCTTTTATAGTGGATGGGATGGGTGGGTGGGATATAGGGGTTTTTAAAGGGGGTGGGTTGGGTTTTTTTATAATGTTTTATGTATTTTTGTGCATTGTTGTGATGCCGCCCTGAGTCGGGCATGCCTGAGCGGGCGGCATATACAAATTTGACTAATAAATAAATAAATAAAAATAAGCGCAACATGCGCTCGGCAGGTCTTCAGCCCAGTGGGTTTGACTATAGGATCGAAGTCAGAATGAACAGAGGCCCCCTTAAAAGTTCCCAACCCAGGGTGGAACACATCCGGATACTTGTCACAAATGGCCTGAATGGGGTCAGCCTGAACCATATTGATGCCTGAAAAGGCAATACCTAGGGGCTGAAATCACTGAGTACCCAAAAGGTTGTTCTTACCCGCATTGAGCACAACAAGCGGGAGTTTTACGGCAATGCCTTTGAACTGCACATCAAAAGTGCCAACGCCGATTACAGGGATGTGGCGACCCTGCACATCTCACAACTGGATCTGCAGAGCCCGCAACTTGGGCTGGTCCGCCGGCGGGATTTGGAAAAACTCATGCTGGGCAAGGATCGAATACGACAATCCTGAGTTGATCTCCATGTGGCAATGATGACCCTGAAGATGGACATCAACAAAGAACTGACCCGTGACAGCATGAACAGTAGAACTGGAACCGAAGTCTTGACCGGCATAGACTTTGGAGATCTGGAGCTCTTTCTTTTGGTGACCCTTTGGAAAACCCTGCGGAACGCTGGCGGCAGACTCTTGCTACATGCCCCTTTCAGCTGCACTTGTGGCACTCTGCCTCTCAAAATGGGCATTTTTCACAGAAGGTGCTTGCCCCTACATCCCTTGCACGGGGCCTTTACTTTGCCTGCCATTTTGGAGGACTTGCGATGAACTTTCTGTACGGTGTCGCCCGACTCTCGGTCATCTGAGGACGATGAGGGCAGCGAATCTGAAGATGACGAGCCATAGTGCTCCGGACTCTGGTCAGCTGCTGCCTTTTTAACTGAGGAGTGTGTTTCTCGGAACACCTTCACACCTGCGCTGGTGACTTTGGACACCAGAGCTTCCTCGAAAACCTCATTGAAGATCAGCGTGTTCCTTTTCATTAGCCACCTCTGCACTGCATCATCCTGGATGCCCATCAGCAACCTGTCCCTGAGGGCATTATCCAAGTTCGGCCACTCACATGTCCCAGCTGCCTGGTGCAGGGCAGCGACATAATCGGTGATGGACTCCCCAGACTACTGGTCCCTCCGGTAGAAGTTTACCCAGGCTGTGAAGATAGAGACCTTGGGCCTGAAGTGCTCTCACAAAAGCGACAGAATATCCCTTAGAGAAGTGTCCTTTACTTCTCTCAGCCGAAGCAGGTTCACAATGAGATCAATTGTGGAGATGCCACAGTTTGCGAGAAACGTCGCTTTCCTTTCCTCCGGTTTGACCTTGTTGGCAAGAACCCAATTCTCAAATTGGATTTTGTAGCTTGGCCAGGTGTCTGTTTTAGACACGTTGAAACCCCGATATGGCGTTGCGGCGGCAGCAGATCCCATCCTCATCGCCAATGTTGAGTCCGATAACAATATGTAACGCAACAGCAAGTTTGGGGGTAACCAACAGTGATTTATTTACAGCTCAGTTTGGACTGGGGAATAGGGGACGAGGTGGCTACTTATATACAGACAGAACGGCAGTTACAGAGATACATTTGCCCAGGTAACTGAAACGCGGGAAACCTGTGTTAGAGCCAATCAGCTTTCATTGATAGTGATACGAATTTAGCGCCTTAGAGAAAGGGTGCGCTTTTGCTGCAAAGACTTAATGGTGTCTTAAGAATTAAAGCAATATAGCATTTGGACACAACAGGAGCTCACTCTGTTGCATGGCACTTAGGTCTCAAACTGCCAACCTTCTGGTCATCAAGCTCAGTGTTTTAACCACTAAAACACCAAGGCCCTGCCCACATATTACTAGCCCATAAATTGGGATATCAGGTGACAAAGTGGCCACAGCAATTGAGAACAAAATATGAAAGACAAAAAGCGTTGAGGCCCTTTAAAAACTAACTGCTGTATTTTAATATTAACTTTCAGGATCAAGTCTACTTCTTCGGACATAAGAGTGAGACTTTATGGCATTGATTCATACACATCAGGTACAGAGGTACATAATGGTTGGTTAGCATAACAGAGAAGTATACAAATCAATGTTGCTTTTTATAACTGGTAATAGCAGAAGATCTCTGGTTGTTATTCAGATTAGTTGTGAAGTTTCACTCTGCTGAATTGCAAATGGTTAGTCGATGGATGCAAGACAAACAATGTGGCATTACTCATTTACAAATGAGTCTACCCTTCAGGCCTAGCATCTATTGGCAATGGTGTGAGTGGCCCAGGTCAAGCACCAAGTTCTTCCTTTGTTCCATGAGGTAGCCTGAAGCTGTGAATGAGAATTCTACTGAAGTAGGTTATGTAAATTTGGTACTAGCCACCTGCAATTCAACAGGGTGAAACTTCACAACTAATCTTAAGAACAACCAGAGATCATCTGCTATTACCAGTTGTAAAAAGCCACATTGATCATCTATTTACAGATAAGTATATCATTTCCAGATTAAATTTGTGTGCATGATTTGTATTTATATTGGGATAGAGAAGTGTTTTTATCCTGAGAGCCCCCAGTGGTAGTCTGCAACCTAGATAGCAATTTTATTACCTCACTTACTGTTTAATAGAACTAGGTCACATTCTTCATTTTAATAAAAGACAGCTTATACACATTCCAGCGTGTTCAAGTGAGTGAGTGTGCGAGACAAGTTCTACTAAATGATCACTTCCTGGAAAAATCCCTGCAATTTGAGCCAGATCAAAGAACTGCCTTTCCTTTAACAGAAGAGAGTTTCAACTTTTTCATTTTCAGACTTTCTGTTTCCCAACCTTGGAATGTGTCCATTTGTCTGGATGGAGCGGATGACCCATCTAGACTGAAATCAACCCTCGTGGGAACTCCTCTAAGCATCTGTTCCTTTGACTATTCAAACTCATTGGGTAGGCCATTCTCTCCAATCTTGGCGGGATACACTTCCATTCTCCTTTCTGAATTCTGCTGATGCAGGCATGATAAGAAATAGGAATTACAGGACTACCTCAGTGCAAAGAATAAACAGATGCTGGAAGAGGAGAGGATGTGAGGATGTGTTGCAGCATTGTTTTCCTCCTTTATTGACTTTAAGGCAAATCATTACACCACATCCTCATATTCTGTTGGAGGGCTTATTGTCTTCACAGACCTGACTTTGGATAACTTATTTCTCACTGAGCTGAAAAGAAAATTGTCTGATGTCACAGTCCCGTTCCTCCCAAGCAGGGCCTTTGCCTAGAAGTTAGTGAGAACACACCTGAATTGTTGCCCTGAGGTCAAGCAATTCATGACTTGGCTTGCCTTCTTACAGATCCTGACCTGAGTCAGGCAGTCAGAATTTCAAATTTTCTATCTGCTACCTTTCTGACTCAGAAAGGTAGCAGATAGAAAATTAAGCAACTCCAGTATTTATGTCTTTTAAAAATATATTTTGCAGCAAAAAACAGACTGTAGCACTGTAGTGGCTCAAGTCGCTAAGACGCTGACTGGGAGGCAGAAGGTCAGCAGTTCGATTCCCGAGTACCGCAGGAAGGAATGAGCTCCTGTCTTTGTCCTAGCTCCTGCCAACCTAGCAGTTTGAAAGCAAGAAATTGCAAGTAGATAAATAGGGACCACTTCGGTGGGAAGGTAACAGCATTCCATGCACCCCGGTGTCTAGTCATGCCTGCCACATGACCATGGAAATGTCTGCAGAAGCAGACAGCGCTGGCTCTTCGGCTTGGAATCAGAGATGAGCACTGAACCCTAGAGTCAGATACGACTGGCTTTTGAGCAAGGGAAACCTTTATCTTTACTAGCAAAAACAGGTTACAGATTTTTTTTAAGCAAATGAGGCATCTTTAGTTCAGAAAGCACATTAAAACAATGAAAACATTACTAAGCTTGGAAGCCCCAAAGGACACCTTCCTCTAGTTTAATAGACTACATGATTGCTGAGTTCAAAGCACCCCCATAGACTCACATTCACTGTGTGGAAAGAGCAAAAGGCATAAAGGGCCATCCTCTCTCTTCCCTTCCTTTTTATCTCCTCCAACAAGTTCCACCCTCTTTGCCTTTCTCTCAAGGATTTCAGCCAATCACTACACAGTACTCCATGTCCCTCAAAAATTTAGTTTCATTTCCCCATAGAAGAAATGATTGTTTTGTCTAGTACACAATTTTTGCCGAGTGACAACCCAGAATGCATCACTGCCATCCCCTTCAGTGAAGAACACACAAAAATCTCCATTACAGATTCAAAAAAACACAAGCCTGCATTTCTATCACAAGATCACGGATGCTCTTCACACAAAATATTTTTTTAAGCAATACAATCCCATCACATCTGATACAAACCTTCCATCCATGGGGAGTCTTTTAGAAGACTTCATGTCCAGAACATTAAAAAGAAATGGGTAGCTGAGAACAGAATCACGAGATAGGCAAGTCACCTATCTCATGATTCTGGTCCCCAGTTACCCATTAAAAGAACAAGGTTACCTTTGGTGACATGTGGTGGTATGCCCTCTCAAGTCGATTCTGGATGCCATCAAACAGCTGCAGCTTGGGCATGGATGGGGGTCACACTGAAACACATTTCCCCATGTGTGTCATGTGATCGCTGAAAAATATATTGCACCAGACTGTTCCAAAAGCAGTCCAAATTGCAATCTATTTTCCTATGTGAGCACACCCTCCTATACACAAGAAAGACACAATTCTGAGCAGCTTGTCATTTTTCTTTCTAGTAAATAATACCATGAATCTAGTGAGAAATCTCCCAAAATCTACCTCGAGATTTCTAAGGGATAAGATATCACACAGAGAAGTCTAACCTGGAAAAAGAGAGAGGGAGAGGGAGTTTTTTTCTGCACCTGAGAGCCTGTGAAATTCATGTCCTTACCCTGTTTCTACATATTTTGGAACCTAAGGAGGGTTCAATCTAGTTAGTCATGGTAAAGTTGCTCTTGCTCGAAGCCAGTCATATCTGACTCTAGGGTACAGTGCTCATCTCTGTTTACAGAACTGTCTGAATCTGCAGACTTTTCCATGGTCATGTGGCAGGCAAGACTAGACACTGGAGTGCACAGAACACTGTTGCCTTCACACCTAAGTTACTTATTCATCTCAAACTGCTGACCTGTTAGTACTTGGATGGAAGTACCAGAGATTAATTTACTGATTGATATCCTAGCATAATTAATGTTCAGCACTACTCTAGGTGTCTCATAATAAATACAAAACATACAGCAATACAAACAAAGATAAAACAATAACAAGGCAATTAACAACACAATCCCATAAACGATCCAGCCCAATAAAACAAATACCAACTTTAGTGGCACCAGTACTACTAATAATATATCATGACCATTAATCTAAAAATAAATTAACTAAAGTTCATAGTAGCTCACCAGGATCACTATTTACTATGGTAAATTTATTTTGAGAATGTTTTTGTCAATCAAAAGGATTTCAACATTTTATGGAAAGCCAACAGAATAGGGGCTATTCTAATTTCAGATGGAAAGAAATTCCATAACTGGGATCTCCATGTAGTGGTAGGAAAGAATTTGAAATCTTGGCCTGCTCATGCTGGTCAGATCTAGCAATTCTGGACTAGAAGGAGCAATGGTATCATTTGCTACGAGGCAATTTCTCTGTTCCTATTAGTTTAATATCCTGCGATCAACATCTGAGGTGTTCCTCTATGTCTCTCCTGCACAAAAGGCTCACAGAAGAGAGATACTGTATTTTTTGGACCATAAGACGCATTTCCTCCCCAAAAGTGGGGGGAAATGAGGGTGCATCTTATAGTCTGAATGCTGTCCAGCAAGGCTGTTGTAAAAGGATATTTTACAACAGCTGCGGATGGCTGAAGACCTCCATCACTGCTGCCACAGCTGTTCCGGGCCGGGGAAAGAAGGGCAGGGGAAAGAAAAACATATGTTCGGCAGGCCATTGCCACAGGTGGCCAGAAGAGGGTGCAAATTGCAATTTCCCATTTAAATGCATTGGAAATCAATTTCTTGTACAGTATTGTAAAGCTTTTCTGTTTGTATGTTCCCAATGCATTTCAGTGGGAAGCCAAACCTGTGCATAAAAAGAAAGGGTTTCATTTACCTTTCTTGCCTTTGTCCCTACTCCATGTGGTCAAAATGGAGGGGAAGCCATGCTTCCTGGTTGCAGAGAGAGCAAGAGGCTAGGCTAGAGCATTGCTTCCTGCCTCAGTGCAATTGGCTTGCCCACCCATTTCCCCTGCAGTGCCACCACTGGTTTTTGGTGCAAATACAGTACTATTTGGTTCAGAATATTTTTTTCTTGTTTTCCTGCTTTTAAAACTGGGTGCGTCTTATGGTCCGAAAAATACGGTAAGTGAGAGGGTGCCTTTATTTTTATTTTTGAGTGTCCATTTCCCCATCATCTATGGAATACTTTCTTTATCCATGTTCATGCAGCTTTGACAATACTAATTTTTCAGCATTTGACTGAGATAGTTTTCTCTTCTCAGACACCTGATGAAACATGACTTAATGATTTTTAAATACCGACAATACTTGAAATCAGAGTTCGGCAACTTTTTTAGGTCAGGAGCCAAGTAACGCTCCCTCAGACAGTTGAGGGGGCTGGACTGGTGCCCCCCTCGCGCTGTAAATGCTACTGTAAATGCATCCGTGACTGTCATAAATGCATTTACGTCTGGCATAAATGCATCCATGGTTATTGTAAATGTGTTTATGGCTGCTGTAAAAGAGTCCTTGGCCACTTATGGCGGCAGATGGAGCAAGGGCGTGGGCCATAGGTTGCTGACTCCTGCTCTAAATAATTTTTGCTATGGTTTGCTGTTCTTGAGGAAGATGTGGTTTTATGTTAGATACAGTATATATTATTTTTAATTTATATTTGCAAGATGATTTGTGCCCTTTTTAGAAAAACAGTTGTGGAAATATTGATAACAACAGTAACAACAACAGTAACAACAACAGTAACAACAACAGTAACAACAACAGTAACAGTAACAACAACAACAACAACAACAACAACAACAACAACAACAACAACAACAACAATAATAATAATAATAATAATAATAATAATAATAATAATAATAATAATAATAATAATAATAATAATAATAATAATAATAATAATAATAATAATAATAATAATAATAATAATAATAATAATAATAATAATAATAATAATAATAATAAAATAGCTTTCCTGCTTACATACAGAGCCACACGTTCAAAGTCTCTATGCACAGAGGAAATGAAATACTATGCCACCTATGCTTTAGTACATAATAATATTCCTGGTATTCCCCCCCCCCCCCCCCCGTTTGATGGTTATAGACTATATTAAAACAGTCCATAGCTAAAGAATTATGCAAGGCATGTGGCGTATCAGTAAGGCAGAAAGGGCTATTCTGCATTCTTATTGTGGGATTTAACTCCTTGAGTTAGTAGTAAGACTTAACCTCAAGAGACCACTTTTAAGATTAGCATCTGGATATTCTACAGCCAATCACCAATGAAGGATTGATGTCATTTGTAAAGAATGCTGCAAACATCATGTCAGAACTATTTCCAGAGGAAAGATTGCATTTTACAAGGAGAAATCTCTACTTCTACTATTTAAATTAATTTAAGACCAACATTTATTGGAATAAATAAAATGTTCCAATTCTACCATGGTTTACACTCAAAAGGGCAAATCTGGCTAAAAGGGAACAAAACATCAATTTCACTGGCAAAAATGTAAACACATGTATAACTCTGTTACAAATCTGAGTCACTTAAAAATTGTTTCTCATTTAATCATGCCTTTAGTAAAGACTCAAGTTACCATGTATTTTAAGATTGCTTCTGTACAGTGCTTTTTATGTGCATAATGTTTTGATGCCCTCTAATGGACTCCTATTAAAAAGCATCTTAAAAATAAAGTTTCACGATACAGGAAGTTTACATTGGAAGCATCTTTGACAGCTATGAGGCTCTCTTTTAATCCATTCCCAGCACCTACTGTCACTGAAAAATGGGCTAAAAGAAAGCATGCCAAAATAGTAGATTGGCCTCAAAAGATACCTGTTGACACACTCCAGCAACCAGCATGTGGATGCTGGGGAAAAGCGGACTAACCTGCCCCCAAAGCACCTCATAGAGTGGGCTAAATGCCCCTTAAATCTGCTAAAATCCTAATAAGTATATGTCAACAAATCTGGAAAACAAAGCAATGTTCAATACACATTCCAATCCACAAGAAAGGAGTTGCCAAGGACTGCAGTAACTATAGGACCGTTGCTCTAATTTCCCATGGAAGCAATTGTTTTCCCTGGCACCAGATTTTTCTGAGCATGCCTGTAATGTTAGTGTGTACATTGTTCTTTAAGTAGAAGATAATATTGTTGTTAGCCATCAGCTGTTTTATCTGTGGCAAAATAATTTTAATGGGCAAGTATGAACTTCACAGACAGTTGTAATATTTTTGGATAGCGATCTGAGTGATGTATTTAACTTTAGAATCCAAATTAATTAAATGTGTACAATGGTTCTCACAGTGCCAAGATCACATTAGAAGTTGGCTAGCACTCACAGCAGGACAGTGGGAATCAGCAGACCTTTTCATGTGGGACTCATCTTTTTTTCAGGCAACAGACCTTTATTATCTCTATTTCATTCTTCTCAGATTCGGGTGCAGATAATTCTCAGTAAAAAGAATGAGATCATATCAGGTTTATTAAACAGAGGCAGTGGTGGGCATCAACAGGTTCGCACCGGTTCGCCAGAACCGGCAGCAGAAATTCCGGCTGGCCGCGCCCATCCAAGTTTTGAAATAACGTACAGTAGTCCTAATTCGGGTGCAACGCAGGGCTTTCCCCCTGGCCAAGCCCACCATACTACACCCAAGGAGTAGGTAGTACAAAAAGTTGGAGTCCACTACTGGACAGAGGGGTGTAAAAGATCTGCTAGACAAAAGTACTCCCTCATAATGAAGGGCATAAGAAAGACAATGTGTGTTTAGTAATACCAAGACCTGTTGTAATATGACTGCAGTGACTGATTAAACAAAAGAAACAGGTAAAACATTAAGAAGCCCTGATCAGCAGGTGTGTTGACTTGGGCTTCTGGTAACTGAAGCGCAAGAACACCTGGATAGCCACGTTTGGGGTCCTATGGTGCAGAGTTTTGGACTACTTCCTGAGTCAAATTAGGGAATACCTTTTCACACAGGCAGCACAGATTCCTATCAAAATAAAGTGTATACTCTTTGTCATTGTCACTTTGATGCTAAGCATTGCTACTGATGCCTCTGGTGATGTTTTCTTTTGTGGCACAACTTCAGGAAGACTCACAGAACACCTAGGCCCTGACTCAGCAAAGTGATTTGAAAATACCATTTAATTCTGATGCATGAATCCATCTGTCACACAAAAGCAATCACATCATGCTTTTTGCCTCAGTGCAGCTGTAATTGTGCGTGTCTAGCTTTGCTCCAAATGAGGCCAGTAACTTTTTGTGTCATTTGAGACCGGCATTATAAGAAACCATTAACCTTTTCCAATGCGGATTACAAAACGAAATAGTAGATGCCTTGTAAAATTGACTTGCCCCTTTGAGAACTCATGCTCCCATATTCCCAGGGCGCTGCTTTTTACATCTCTTTTGTAATCTATTCAAGTTTGGAATAGTACTAGGGTACTATAATACATTACTCACTTTTTGTTATGTTTTCAGAAAGAATATAATTTCCCTGAAGTACATATATATAATATATCAGAGAGAGAGACTAATTGCACATGACTTGAAACTTTATAATGTCAACTTTGGCTTTTTGATAACCTCATTAATCAAGGGCCTGTAATGTGTTAGCATGCTTCCTTTGTCTTGTAGCCATGACAGAGCTGAGTTAACATCCCGAAAGCAGTCTAAAGCCAGCCACAGACATTAGACACACCCTGTATTTATAGCTGAAAACATGTTAATGTCTCTGGGTAGCCACTGAAGGAGTCATTCTGAGTTTATGGAATCAGACTTCAAAGAAGTCCCATGCTTAAGTACTGAAGACTCATTATCATGCAAAGCAAGTTAATTTGCATACTGTCAAAGGTGAGCGGAGCTCCTGCTGTTACACTCAAGGACTCACATGAGTTAAGCATTTCCTTCTTTCAATCTCAGACTATCTCTAACCTCTATTTCTGGTCTCAAGGACATGATTTAAATATTTATTCTATCTCTCTCTCTCTGAGTTTGTTTGTTTATTCTTATTTTTATTCTATATGAGCAGAGGTCCAAAGGTCCAAAGCAGAGGTATCCATGCTCAAAAGCCAAGGGATCAAACCAGATGGTGTTCACTCATTGGTTTGGGATTTGGCTGTGTAGCATAAATGGAAAAGGAAAAAGTTGCCCTTGCTTGAAAGCCATTCCTATCCAACCCTAGGGTTGGGTGTTCATCTCATATTAAAAGCCAAGGAGCCAGTGGTGTCTGCACCTGCAGATGTTTCCATGGTCATTTGGCAAGTATGACTACTAGACATCGGAGCGCATGGAACACTGTTACCTTTCCTGCCAAAGTGGTACCTATTTATCTACTTGCAATTTCCTGCTTCTGTACTGCTTGGTTGGCAGGAGCTGGGGCAGAGACAGGAGCTCACTTCATTGTGCAGCACTCATGTCTTGAAATGTTGACCTGCCGACCTTCCAGTTGCCAAGTTCAGCATCTTAACCACTAAGCCACCACCAGTGCCAGCCCGAGGCAAGTTTTAGGATGGAGCAAGATCCAACTATGGCGCCCCCTTGGTCACCCCTAATATATGGGGCTAAATTAAGTTACTTGGTGAAACTTTACAGGGACAGTCGTTATCGATAACAGAATGCATTTTCACTGTTTTTAATTAGTATTGAAAACAAAAAAATCATACATATTAAATCGTGTAAGCAAATGCAAGCAAACAAAGCTGCAGAGAATGACTACGTACGGCGCTTCGACGATGGCCATACATTCACAATCAAAATATTAAAAAAAACCGCCGCATTTTTTTCCCTTTACCACTGCGGCACCCCTGGGAGTGGGTGCCTGAAGC
Source organism: Bradypodion pumilum (assembly GCA_035047305.1). Taxonomy (NCBI): domain Eukaryota; kingdom Metazoa; phylum Chordata; class Lepidosauria; order Squamata; family Chamaeleonidae; genus Bradypodion; species Bradypodion pumilum. The sequence continues at coordinate 170,364,025 of JAWDJD010000001.1, read as the reverse complement.
GACCACTCTGTTCGCCTTATGGTAGGGCCGACCCTAGCCACCACAGTCCTTTAATATAAATAGGAAGGCCTATTTTTTTAAGTCACTAAATGTAGTTTGCAAGGAATAAGTGGAAAATCTGTTCCCTCCCAATTCTATATCTCTGCCACCCACTCCGGGCTAGGCTCTACCTGTGGTTTCCCCATGCCCATCGGGCATGGAAACGGCCCTTGCAGAGGCCGCTTCAGGAGGACGCTCCTTGAGCCGCGGGCTCTGCGGGCAGACAAATTAAGGGGGGTGAATAAAATATAGGGTTTGATTCACCCAGTTACCGTGACCTGACCTGCGACTCGGCCAAGTAAGCAGATAGCTGACTCCTGTCAAACATTAAGTGCATAGCTCATCTCCCGGCTCGGGAAATCCCTGGCGCAAATAAGCCATGTTTGTCCCTGTCTAATCCCCAAGACAATGAGGTCCCTAAACCCATGTTTGCCCCAGTTAATTAACTCCCCTTTGAGGAGTTCCCCATTAACCCGTGTACGTGGGTGAGGTAATTTTCCTGTCAGATGACAGCTTGCCACCGTTGCGCTTTTTTCCCTATAAATGATGTTGCCTTTTTCCAATAAAGTACTGATCTGATCTCGCTCCTGTTGCCTCGTCTTGTCATTGATCAGTCTCCTCCGGGCTCTAACGCCGCCCTAGCGGCCAGACATCGCTACAGCTGGTGACCCCGACGTGATTTACTCGTGAGTAAGGGACCCCGGAGAGGTCTACTCGTGAGTAGCGATCCACGCGGTCCGGTTCTGCGCTTGAACCGCGACCCGCCAGCCCGGAGGATAGCGCGGCGCTCTGTTCGGCAGCCAGCCGGACAGAGAGTGGCCCGCCGCGAGGCATTCCAGAGAGACATTCCTACCGCTTCCTCCCCGCTTTCGAGAGGTTTGCCATAGAGGGAAACGCGTTCCGCTCAGGGCAGGCTGTGAGCCCCTGACATCGCAGAGGCCGATAGAAGGGCCCGTGGCAGAAGGTCCACGCTCCGAGGTCTACCCCAGACACCCGTCGCCCGAACCTGTTGCCTGCAAAGACGCGTCGATCTTCGTCCCGAGGAGGAAACTTCAGAGGACCATCGCAGGTAATATGGGGACTTGTTCTCATAGACCAAGTCCGTCCGCTAGCCAAAGAACTCGGGAGCAAGAGTTCATAATCCTGGCCAGGGTTTTTAAGTTCCGATTTCACAGCAGGGAGCTAGCGAGACTTTTGGCGTACCTCAGGGAACACTGCCTACTTTACCCAGAAGTAGGTACGTTGACCCTGAAGCTCTGGGATCAGATAGGAGACTGCATTCAGCAAACCCCGAAAGCTCCAGGAGGGATAGTCCACACATGGCGGAAATGTAGGAGACTCTTAGAGCAGATCGAGCCAGTCCGGGTAGAAGCGGAAGAACCCCCGTTAGAGAAGCCATCAGGTACGCCAGTCGAGCCGACTGCACCCACCGCACTCTATCCGACATTCAAGTATCAGCAGAGTAGCGCAGGGAGCCTTCCCGCGGTGACAGCTGCAGACGTCACCGAGGGAACGCAAGGAATGAGAGGCGCTGGCGCTTCTCTGACAGCCCCAGGTTCCCTAGTCGTGAAGAGTGCCCTTCAGCGCACAGCTGAGATAGAACTTAAGAAGGGGGAATTGTCAGTTGAACAGCTAGCTGAACTCAGACAGATTTGTCCCATCCGTTTGGAGATGGACGCGCTCACGGGCGCACAGCAGATAGTACACTCCCCAGTCCCGTACAAGCTTCTCATGGCTTTACGGAAAGCGATCTCAGAGACAGGGCTCCAAAGCCGTTTTACGAGGGGCACGCTCCAGCAAGTGTGCGAAACCACCATGTGGATTCCTCATGATTGGAAAGCCGTCATGAGGATGATGCTTACCCCCAGCCAGTACATGATTTGGGACAGCGAGTTCCGCCTAGAGGCGCAAGCTCGGGCTGCCAGGATGGGAGGCGCGGTAATCCCTGACCAGTTATATGGTTCAGGTGCCTTTGAGTCCATCAACGCTCAAATCAACCTGCCTCTCGCCACCCTAGAGATGTCAGCCGAGGCTGCCTATAGGGCATACTTCAAGGTCCCAGCGTCTGGCAAAACGGCCAAAAATTACACCGCCATTAAGCAGGGAGCCCAAGAGCCCTACATGGACTTCATCAATCGCCTGGAAGAAGCAATCAGCAGGCAGATTGACAATGAGCAAGCCCAGGAAGAGCTCATGATTAAGCTAGCCAAAGACAACGCCAACTTGGACTGCCGTAAAATCTTGCAGTCCCTGGGCAATCGCCCTGACATAACCTTAACGGACATGATTCGAGCATGCTCCGACGTTGGCACAGACTCCTACAAGATGGGTCTGCTAGCGGCAGCGGTGCAGGGGGGAAGAAGACCGAATGGCAAGAACAAAGGGGCATGTCACACTTGCGGCAAGGTCGGTCACTTCACTCGGGAGTGCCGATCCAAGGGAGGCGGACAAAAGTCCGGCCGTCCCAAGGCTCCGAACACCCCCTGCCCGAAGTGCAAGAAAGGCTACCATTGGGCCAGGTTTTGTCCGAGTTCGGGAAACCGGAATCCGGGCACGTCTCTGGCCCCAGTCCAAACAGAGGCTTCCTTCACCCAGATCCAGAACTCCCCAGACCTAGACTAGATTCTAGGCACATCCCAGGCACTGCGAGGGCACAGGCCAGCCCCAAGGGCAGCACGGGGCTAGAATTGACTTGCCAGGCGGACGTTACATGCGACCTGCCAGGCACAGTCTATCTAGTCGACACCCAGTACATGGGACCCCTGCCCAGAGGCTTTATAGGTTTAGTTTTGCCCCGTAGTGTAGCTGGAGCACACGGAATTTTCATAATTCCAGGAGTCATTGACTCGAATTTTTCAGGCATTCTCCAGGTCCAGCTTTGGGCGCACCTGCCCCAAACAATCCACAAGGGAGACACGTTAGCGCAACTGATCATGGTTCCTTGTCACTCGCCAGCAGGCAGCCAGGGAAGGCTCAGGGACAGCTCAGAGTCCGTTTCAGCAGACCGCTCGAGCGCGAGTGAAGCAGTGCAAGGATACCAGGTCTTAGCGACAGTGGAGACCAACATTGAGTGGAAACAGCGCCCCGTTATCGAGGTATTTTTGAACAAAAGGGTGTTCTCAGGGTTACTCGATACCGGAGCGGATGTGTCAGTGATAAGCAGGAGCCAGTGGCCAAGAGAGTGGGCCATTGAGCCGGTCTCCGATGTGTGGGGGGTAGGAGGCGTCCAGGAAGCGTTCAGGAGCCGAGAGTGGGTAGAGGTCACAATCCCAAAGGCTGACGGCACGGCGGTAATTCGGCCGCACATTCTTGACGTGCACATCAACCTTTGGGGGCGAGACATTCTCCAGCAGTACGGTGCTACGCTTACCTTCGGGTAATGGCGTCGCCACTTAAATGGCTCACCGACACTCCGGTATGGGTAGAACAATGGCCGGTAGTGGGAGAGAAATTAGTTGCCCTCAAGCAGCTAGTTAAAGAACAGCTAGACGCAGGACACATAGAACAGTCCACAAGCCCCTGGAATTCGCCAATTTTTGTGATTAAGAAGAAGTCGGGGAAGTGGCGACTCCTCCACGATCTCAGAGAGATCAATAAATGCATTCAGCCGATGGGTCCGCTTCAATGCGGCATCCCAAATCCGAATATGATTCCCGAGGGGTGGGAGATCCTAGTTGTAGATCTCAAGGATTGCTTTTATACCATCCCCTTAGACCCCAGGGACCGGGAAAGGTTCGCCTTTACGGTGCCGGTCGTGAACCACGGTGAGCCCACGCAGCGTTACGCGTGGAAATTTTTGCCACAGGGCATGCTCAATTCGCCCACCCTGTGTCAAATTTATGTCCACGGCGCACTGGCAAAGTTCCGAAGCCTTTACCCTAAAGCTATTGTGTGTCACTTCATGGACGACATTTTAGTAGCGTTGCCGCAGCTCGGCAGCGAAATGTTTTCTGACCTCCAGGCCAGCCTGGGGGACAAAGGCTTACTTATTGCCCCTGAGAAAGTGCAGAGAACCGAGCCCTTTTCATACTTGGGCCATCGGCTTCTCCGCTCTTTTGCAGCACCAGTCCTGCCTCAGATAAATTTACAAGACTCAGTTACCCTTGTAGAGTTGCAGCAAGTTTTGGGGAACATCAATTGGGCCAGACCGTATTTTCGTTTAGATACGGATCTTCTAAAACCGCTCTTCTCGCTGCTAACCTTAGGTAAGCAGCCGGCAGATCGGATAAAAATCTCTCGAGACGCGCGCTTGGTGCTCGAGAAGGTGAACCAAGTTCTCAGCCAGAGGTGGGTGGATAGGATCGCCCAGGGGCCATATGCCCCGATCCTGAATTTGTACATCGTACGGTCAGGATCCATGTTCACTGGGGCGCTAGGAGTAGACTCAGAGAAGGGAGCGAAAATTGTGGAGTGGGTATACTTGCTTAACACCTCTTCTCGGAACATTGTTCCGCCCCAAGAACTGGTCTCCGCGGTGATCTACCGCGGCAGGCTGAGAGCAAGGGACGTTTCTGGGCACGATTTAGCTAAGATCATAGTCCCGTTCACCAAGGAACAAATCCATCAGTTGATGCAGCTAGGTGACTCTCTTCCGATAGCTTTGGAAGGATTCACTGGAAGCTTGGCATACCATTTGCCCAAAGACCCTAGACTTGTCTCACTTCAGACAGGAACAGTCAGTTTGTTCGAACTGCTTTCGCTGGTCCCGCTTCAGGGGGCCAAGACAGTTTTTACCGATGGGGGACGCACATATGGTGTCCTGACTTGGCAGGAGGGCGAAGCTTGGCACACGCTGCTAACTCTTCCACAGAAGTCCGCGCAGCGGGCGGAGTTGGCGGCCGTGAACCTTGCCTTGCGCACCTTCGCCAAGGAACGTTTAAATATCATTACTGACAGTCTGTATGTAAGGAATTTGCTTCACAGTCTACCGGGAGCTTACATTACTCCCGCGATAGACAAGAACTTGCTCAGTCTGTTTCTCACTGCTCAATTTCATTTGCGGAGCCGCTCTATATTGCCCACATCCGAAGTCACCAAGACCTACCGGGTCCGATTTCCGCGGGCAATAGCAGAGCGGATGCGGCGGCAAAGGAAATTCAGCAACGTTCAGTTTTGGGAGTCTTCACTACTCCAATCCAAAGTCATGCCTTTTTTCACCAAAATGCCAAGGCACTCGCTAGACAGTTCAATCTGCCGCTTTCTCAAGCCCAGGGTATAGTCCGCTCTTGCCAGCATTGCGCAGGAGCACCGGGGGGGCCCTCGTGGGGGGTCAACCCACGAGGGACAGAGGCTAATCAGGTATGGCAGATGGACATCACACATGTGCCACAGCTCGGCAGATGGCAATACATGCACGTCTGCATTGACACTTTTTCTCAGTTCGTTTGGGCAACGGCGCAGAAAGGGGAGGCTGCTTCCCACGTGGAGCAGCACCTCCTTTCCTGCATTGCGGCGATGGGCAAGCCGCGGCACGTGAAGACGGACAACGCGCCGGCCTACAGTTCCAGGCAGTTGGCCGCCTTCATGGCTACTTGGGACATCAAGCACACATTTGGAATTCCCTACAATCCGCAAGGGCAAGCGATTGTAGAGCGGGTCAATCGGACGCTAAAGTCCTATATTGACAAACAAACAGAAAGGGGGGAGCCACCAGCCCTCCCCAAGTCACAGGGAGAAGCACAGATGTGTCTCAACAAGGTATTGTTCTCGTACAATCACCTTAATGTTTTTTCGGATTGTACGCCGCAGGAGAAGCATTTCCGCCGTTCGGAAGCTCTCCCGCGACCTATGGTCCGGTACCGAGTGCCACCAGACCCTTCTTGGAGGGGCCCGGTGCCGCTCATAACCTGGGGAAGAGGGTATGCTGCAGTTATGTCTCCTACAGGTGTCGTTTGGATTCCAGCCCGGTGCGTCAAGCCTCACTTGGAACCGCATGGCGTGGAACCAGGCCGGCCCGAGTCCGATCCCGGAGATGGAGGACCTCACGCTGACCGACAAGACCCGCCGGAGGAGACGGCCACCGGCGGCGCCGAAGATCACCTGGGGGATGGTCAAGGCGCTTTGCAGTAAAGCTGAGGACGCCCTCCAGCGCGAGGAGAAGGAGCCGACACCGGAGAACCTCGTGGCAGCAGTCTTTGCCCAGATTCATGCCAACTCCATGGCGATCATCGCCATCCTGACCCTCACCCTGCTTTTGGGGGGAGGCGTTCAGGCTACTCCGATCCAGGCCGACGGTTTGCCGCCTGGTGAAGATCTTTCCGCACGAATGCGGTACAACTTGTGGGAAAGGTTGGCGGGCCTCGTCAACCAGTCCGATTTTTGTCTACAGCAGGACATTGGTTCTGCATCCATCCTCAGCACCTGTCTCATCCCCGTGTGCCACACTCTGGACGCGCGCACCAAGGATGGCGACTGGTTGTTGAAGGCGTTCTTTGGCCCACACACTCCTACCACCTTCTCAGCATATGCACGCTGGGGGGGACTGCGACTTGCATCAACCTTGCCGACTGACGCCACCACTCTCCATACCCCTCGAGTGGCGATCAGCCCGGACGCTGCTTGCACCCGAATGACCGGCTGCACCTCAGGCGGTCAGACTCGGCACCGCTGCCTTGACCCCGGCAGCGGCAACTGGACTTGTAATAAGCCAGAGACGCTCACTTCGCTGTACGCTCACGTCACCCTACCTTCAGGGTGGTTTTTCACCTGCAACCAGTTCACATGGAACTATATTCCTGCGAATCTGTCGGACTCAATGTGTTGTATCAGTCGTTTGACACTGTTACTTCCTACTAAGGACATGATTGCCCCAAGCACAAATGTTTCTAATGCTCCACATGTTTCCAATGTTTCAAATGTCTCCCCACTCATACGGCACACACGCACAACCCAGTTAGACAGCTCTTGTGACAGCAGCTTCAGAGTAATGAGTCCCGCTGAGTATGTATCACTAGCAGTCAGCCTTGTCGGCGTGCCAGGCTTGGCCGTCGGCAATGCACGGAGGATTGGCCGCTTGGCTTGCGGTTTGGCCAAAGCCATTAACCATACCTCCACAGCGATAGCGCTCCTCAATCAGGAACAGGCAGAACTTCGCCATGCAGTTCTTGACAATCGAGCGGCTATCGACTACCTCCTCTTGCTGCACCACCTGGGTTGCGAATCTTTTCATGGAATGTGTTGCTTCAATCTTACTGACAACTCCCGTAAGATCCAGAGTCAGCTCACTGATCTCCACACCATAGTCCAGGGGATCACTGAGGGTTCCGCATGGGGGGCTTGGTGGAGTTCCCTGTGGAAATGGATGTGGTCGTGGATCCCCTGGGGGTGGCTTCAGACGGTGATCAAGGTGGTGGTGGGGGTAGTCATACTAGGCATTGCCGTTTGCTGTTTTGCTCAATGTATTCCCCCGCTGATCTCGAAGTGTCGCCGCAGAAGGAAACCCCGTGACGTCATTCCCGACCAACAGCTGATGCCGCTCCTACGCAAGATCGCCGGTCAGGTTCTTAAATAAATAAGAAAGGGGAAATGTGGTTTCCCCATGCCCATCGGGCATGGAAACGGCCCTTGCAGAGCCCGCTTCAGGAGGACGCTCCTTGAGCCGCGGGCTCTGCGGGCAGACAAATTAAGGGGGGTGAATAAAATATAGGGTTTGATTCACCCAGTTACCGTGACCTGACCTGCGACTCGGCCAAGTAAGCAGATAGCTGACTCCTGTCAAACATTAAGTGCATAGCTCATCTCCCGGCTCGGGAAATCCCTGGCGCAAATAAGCCATGTTTGTCCCTGTCTAATCCCCAAGACAATGAGGTCCCTAAACCCATGTTTGCCCCAGTTAATTAACTCCCCTTTGAGGAGTTCCCCATTAACCCGTGTACGTGGGTGAGGTAATTTTCCTGTCAGATGACAGCTTGCCACCGTTGCGCTTTTTTCCCTATAAATGATGTTGCCTTTTTCCAATAAAGTACTGATCTGATCTCGCTCCTGTTGCCTCGTCTTGTCATTGATCAGTCTTCTCCGGGCTCTAACGCCGCCCTAGCGGCCAGACATCGCTACATCTACCAGACATGAAGGTAAGGGATAGGGAGATTTCAAGCCATTGAGGCTGGTAAGATATGGCAGGGGGAGAGGAACATTTTGCTCCCATTCTATATATCGGGGTGCCCAAACCTTTTGGGCCGGGGGCCTGACCATGCCCATGGAACAGGGCGTGTTTGTGCATGAGTGTCCATATTTGTGCGGACACTTCTATGCATGCACGAAAGCAGCCATATTTACTTCCTGGTTTGGCGTGGACGCTTCTGTGCATGCGTGAGCACGTCCGTGCCAAACCAGGAAGTAAATAAGGATGCTTCTGCCCATGCATGAGGACATCCACGCCGAACCAGGAAGTAAATACAGACACGTCCGCACATGCACAGAAGTGTCTGTATTCAGTTCCTGGTTTGGTGAGGGCGTCGCAGGCCTGATGGAATGGCTTTGGCGGATGTATCCAGCCCGCAGAATGTAGTTTGGGCATGCCTGCTCTATATGCTCCATAATAGTAGACCCTTTCCCAAGCCTCCCTGGCCCCACCAAACTGGCTAGTGTGTGTTTAGCAAATGCACATGTCTCGTTTGGCGCATATGTTTCTTATTTCTGTAGCTCTTCTGCAGATAATTACATTACTAAGGGCACAAGGTGAGCCAAAGTTGAGCATGTTTCAGCCCCACTGATCCAGACAGAACAGATATAAGCATCTGCTTACTTCTTCCTTAGAAATCAATGGAACTTAAATATACATAGTTTGTTTTGGTATTTATCTTCTGCCAAATCCTATACATGTTTTATGCTCATCTCTCATAATCACATTTTCTAAGGATCCATTGAATAAGGCATACCAGGGCATATTCTTACCTGGGACTTTCTCTTTCCTTGTCCCCAGAGGTGGCCCCTAGGATACATTTTTGAAGTGTCCCCACCCCGTTACATCCAGACCTGTGACCGCTCGAAAGGTCAGGTGGGTTTCCACTACAGGGTCTGAGAAGTCAAATGAATTGTAATTTTGACTCAGCATCTGGTCTTTTCTGGCTCAGATTATTAGCCTGCCTCATGCTTGACACTTGAAGAGGTATTCTTTGTGGAAAAGGGAAAGCAGAGAGGGAGCAGCCAAGAGAAAGTGCCCATGTTATGGGCATGTGTGTACCTTTTATTGCAGTTAATGTATGTCTTGGTAACTTATAACAGAGTCATGGGGTCACACATCTGTTAATTACAGTTTTCCAACTGCACCATCTGATGCCCATTGAATCTGATCCTTCTCCTTGTTGTCAAATGCCCATTCTTATTCAGTGAATCTTTACTAATATTTGAACATAACATTCACAAGTACTTCTTCTGCAGGGTGCTCTTTTTTGTGTATCCTTACTGGATCTAATAGTTCATAACTCTGATTAATATATGGACTGTTGATAAGCATCATCTGGAGCGAAATCATCTGACCTTACAATATAATCTTATGGATGGGCATATCAGACTCCAGCTGTTCCAATTGTGAAATGGAAGGATATGTGGAGGAAGAGCATTAAGAAGTGAATATTTAGCCCTCATCTGCCTCCTTTGCCATTTCCTCCTCAACCTTTAGCTGCTTTTCAGTTGGCTGGGATTCACTTAGCTGTTTTTCAGTTGGCTGGCAGCTCAAGTGAGAAATTGTGAGCAGAAAGCAGGTGATAGAGGAAGGGTTAAATGATACTTGTAGCAGACGTAAGGAGCAAGACAATTCCTATCATGTACAATTATTAGTCCTTGTTTTCTCACCATAGTCTGTAATTTATTTGACGCTACACTTTGTCCAAATCAATCTGGCACGGAATGGAAACATAAACCTTATTGCATTGTGGTGGAGAGATTAGGGGTGGCCAAACTATGGCCCACCGGCCAGCCACAGCCCACGGTGCCAAATCATACAGCCAGTGCCACCCGTGTCACCACCTAGAAGTGGAAGTAAAACATGCCTGTGCATGTGTAAATGCTGCTGTAAATGCACCGGTGGCTGTCGTATATGCATTTATGGCAACCGCGGATGCACTTTACGGTGGGAGGAACCACATGATCGGCCCGCTCAACCATGTGACCGGCCCACTCAACCACATGACATTTAGAGCAGGATCACTCAGGTTTTTTAGTTTTTAACTAGATGTTCTTTTTTGTGTTCTAGGAATTTTTGGAGGGTTTTTTATTGTTTAATATTGGGGATTTTATGTACGTTGCCTGGAGTCGCATGTCGATTGGGGCAGCTATACAAATTGAATAAAATAAATAAATAAATAGAATTAAATAAATGACTGTCCCACTCAACCACATGACCAGCCCGTGGCGTGAAAAGTTTGGGAATCCCTAGATTAGAAGGAACTGTGCTTGTGAGAAACAAAGTGAATTTGTGCTCATGCGCACTGCACATAATATGTAGTAAAGGTTTCCCTTGCTCGAAAGCCAGTCGTATCCGACTCTAGGGTTCAGTGTGCATCTCTGTTTCAAAGCCGAAGAGCCAGCGCTGTCTACTTTTGCAGATGTTTCCGTGGTCATGTGGCAGGCATGACTAGACACCAAAGTGCACAGAATGCTGTTACCTTCCCACCGGAGTGGTCCCTGTTTATCTACTTGCAAGACCCACCATGAAACATATGGCAGTGTTAATGAGTTAATGATGCTGAAGGAAACACTAGCATTGGGATTAATTTTCTAAATGGAGAAATATTCTGGACGTTCTGTACACCCTTCCCTGTCCCTGAAAATACACCTGCAATCAGGATGTTTGCTTGCATTAGTCAGATTTTCAAACATGCCTGCCACAAAACAGGCTTGAAGAGTGAGTGCTGGAGATAATGTGTAGTTATTGATTGATTGTCTAAGGTCAGTTTAATTCCAGAAAAAGAAGAGGAAGATCTTGAACAGAACTGAAATGTAGAGAAATGGCTCCTCCTATGTTGAAGAAATGTTCACTGATGGATCTTCTGTTTTGATGTTTTCTTTTGAATGCATGCAACAAATAGCACACAGGATCACCCAGGATATTTTTTTAAAAGAGATGAGGTGAAAAAAATCACTTGGTTAGGTCTGTGCACCTGGATTGTATTTATTGATTTTTCTCTCCTTCTATTCTCTTAATAGATTTACAGTTGCAGGTCTTGATCCCTTTGGGAATTTACCTCCCATATTATTTATGTGGTGTATATGGTGGCTTTGGTGTTCAAGGAATAATGACGACTCGCATGTAGAAGTGAAATACAGCTCTTTATTAGTGGGGTTTGAACACAGTTTGGATGGGGCAAAACTCGGACCTTTATACAGTACAAACAGTAACAACAATAAACAAAGCCCATTGGCTAACAAGGTGTGCACATATTTCAATCCACTTATTTACATAAAAAAGATACATTTCACTCCTGTCAGATTCTAATTTGCGCGCCTCTTGAAATCTTGCGAGACTACGCTGTCTGGCGAGATTTTGTAGCTGCCAAACAGGGACGCTGCTTGACAGCTAGGAAAGGACGGGAACATGGCGTGGTTTGAATCACCTTGACAGTTACAAGCACAGTTATCATACATAACAGTGGCCCACTCCAATTCCATGATATCTGTAAGCGTTTTATGTTGCAATCTCTCTCAGAAGGCTTTTTTTTACCCATTCAACATCCTATCTGTCACATTTGAAGTGTACAGAGTGTTTCACTCCTGTAACCAACTACTGAGTTATATCTCCCTCTTGTGGCCTGAATAAAATGGTGGGAAATATTCTGACCAAGTTTCCATAAACCTGAGGACTGATCATGTGCCTTCAAAGGGAATTCATACATTAATTGCTTGTAGCCGATTCCCTTTCTTTCTCTGAATGGATGAAGCAGTGGAATAAGACAACAGTTAATTCTCAGAACATGGGAAAGTCACTTCTGTGACATTACAACTCTCAGAATCGTACAACCAGTACAGCTGTTGGATATGCAAGACCATTGCTGTACTCTATGCATTACTTTCATGTGTTTCTCCCTTCCTACGATTGGATCTAGCCTTCAGAGTAGAACAATTTAAATCAATGGTCAAAATCCTATTTGTGAAGTTCTGCAGCCAGAAGCTGCTGATGTCATCAATCATTCTGCAAATTAAACATTTTCCATCCTGTTACAAAGGCCCTATGGGTCCCAAGTAACCCCTTTCACCATTGGGAACCCTGTGTGTGTGTCAGACAAGGAAGTGTTAAATTACTGACAATTGCCACTCTTGTGAGAGGGAAAAAATCTATAGACACTCATCCCCCTGCTGATAGCTATGGCTGGAGTGGGAAAGAGGGAGTATGTTATGTCCGGCCCTTATAAGCACCAGTCCAGACAACAACGAACAAAACAGCAACAAGTCTTTATTCATCAGTCTTTTAGAGATGAGCTTACAAAATGTTTCCGGACACAGAGATGACTATACAATCCCAAAGGAATCTGTCCCTCCAGACTCTTGTCATAGCGGGGCAAATACTAGCTACCATAGAAGCGTAGCATAATGGCCCGTGGGCTCCAGGCAGCGGCAAGGCGAAGGTTGCCGCTCCATTGACTCCCGCGCCCCGCTGCTGCTGCTGTTGCTGCTCTGTCTGGGGGGCATCCAGAGCCTTTCGGAACTTTGCCAGGATGGCCATGGGAATGCACGAACAGTATGAGCCAGTGGCTGCAATCGGCATTGGAGCCTACGGCACCGTCTTCAAGGCCCGCGACTTGCAGAGTGGCAAATTTGTGGCCCTTAAGAACGTGTGGGTGCAGAACAGCGAGAACGGGTTGCCGCACTCAACAGTCCGTGTGGTGGCCCTGCTGAAATGCCTGGAGCACTTTGACCATCCGAACGTTGTGCGGTTAATGGATGTTTGTACGACAACGCGCACTGAGTGTGAGACCAAAGTGACGCTGGTCTTTAAACATGTGGATCAGGATCTCAAGGCATATTTGGAAAAAACACCACCACCTGGTTTACCGGGGGAAGTGATCAAGGACATGATGCATTAGTTCTTGAGTGGTCTGGATTTCCTGCATTCAAATTGCATCGTTCATTGCGACCTCAAGCCAGAAAATATTCTGGTGACCAAGAATATTTGGTCAAGCTGGCTGACTTTGGCCTGGCTCAGATCTATAGTTGCCAGATGGCTCTGACTCCCCTAGTTGTTACCCTCTGGTACCGTGCTCCAGAAGTGCTGCTCCAGTCAGCCTATGGGACTCCTGTGGACTTGTGGAGTGTTGGCTGCATCTTTGCCGAGATGTTTCGAAGGAAGCCTCTCTTTTGCAGAAACTCAGAAGCTGACCAGCTGGGCAAGATCTTTGATCTGATTGGTCTCCCATCAGAAGAGGACTGGCCACTGGATGTCTCTCTGCCCCGTTGTGCCTTTGCTGCCCGTTCCCCACAGTTCTTTGAGAAGTTTGTGCCAGAAATAGACCCTGCAGGGGCCCAGCTGTTGTTGGAAATGCTGACATTCAACCCACTGAAAAGTAAGTGTGTGTGTGTGTGTGTGTGTGTGTGTGTGTGTGTGTAAAAGAGGAATAAGTTGTATCCAGCCACGATCAAATCAGTCCCTGGCCCTCCTGACTGTGCTGGGATAGAGGGGGACAGAGCTGTTGCTGACATTCATGAAGAAACTGAAATGATGGTGCAAGTTGCAGGAAATGCAAAACTGAAATCCTCCTCACCCTGGAAATGCAAAGATTTGGCCAGCATCTCCGCACCACCATGTATACACTCGCTGTTCCTGGACTGATCTCCCAGTGATGTTCTTGAAGGTCAGTTTGTGTTTGGGAAAGTCCCAGGTTTAAGGGATCTCACTGAATCGTCTGTGGGTTCTTTGCCAAAGGTCTTTCTTCCAATTGTCTTTTTATTTTATTTTTACAGATTTTCAAGATACTAGTTTACACACAATAATGTTGCTGCATTATCACATTCCAGTGGCTAAAGGTTTGACACTAAAGCCTTGCCTTAACTTGTTACAGAGCTCCCATGAAAATAGGGTCAAAGGATATTTTTGTATATTCACAATTCCTTATTTTTGTTCTGAATTGCCAAGACACTGGTCAGGATAGACCAACGTTATTCAGTGTCTTCACCTGGAGCAGTGCTGAAGTGGAGAGCTGCTGCTGCTGTCTGAATCCAGCTGTTGAGATGAATCATTTTTCTTACCTAAATAAATACAAAGCTTCTAAAGGTGATGGAATTTCAATAAATAATATGGGTGAGGCCCATACAAATGTCAAAGAAGAAGAAGAAGCGTAGCATAATGGAGGAAACCCAGGCTTAGCACGTATCTGGCTACCTGTATGGAGTGGGAAGTGTAGTCCGGCCCGGCCCCACCCTTGTTTACTTGTGGGACTTATATAGTGTCTCCTCGGTGGTGGCTCCTTGATACAAAGTAGCGATCTGCCAGATAACCGTAACTGACCAATCATAACAGGGAATATATGTACTTAACTAATGGAGAACAGGATCCAAAACTGTATCCAATCACAGGGCTTGAATTAGCATAATGAGCACGCCCTGTGCAGGGGTTTTCGCGCCACTTTAAGGTCCTAATCTGTATGGCAGAAAACTGCCATTTTCCTCTTGCAAGGCGCTGCCCGTGCTACTTGCAAATGTGCCTCAATACACAACAGGGTGGGTATCAATAATCAACCCCAAGAAGGAATACCAACACAAGCAGACTGTCTAGTGGTGGCAGCAAATATATTCTAAAGAACTGAAAGGGGATTCCCCCTTAAATTTAATAAAAAGGGGTGGGGTGGGGGAGCTGGCATATAGCAGTCTAAGATTGCAATCAGCCATGAAGATTGTCTTGGGAACAATATAATGCAGTGGCCTTCAATTTGCTTTCTTCATCACAGCGTGACAACCATACCACTGATCCAGTTCCACAAGTCACTTTCTGGTCCTGGGCCCTTTTGGCACATAACGTCCTCATCAGCCCCAGGCCATTATTGATGAAGCTGCTGCCCTCCATCAAGATGGATTCGCGTGGGATTTAATCCACATTAGAGCCATCACTCTTCCCTGTTAGTCCTTAGGGTTGTCAGGTAAATTAACTGCCACCTGACGATCAGCATTGAGTTGCTGGCAGTATGGTCTATTCTGTTACCATAAGAGGATAACCTGGCCAGATATTCAACTGGTTTATAACAAATATAATAAGACTTTCAAGGTAAGTGAGATATTAAAGGAGTGGCTTTTCCAGTTCCACACACTCAGTGAGTTTCCATAGATGAGCCAAGTTTTGAACCCATGCTTTCTGAGTTGTAGACCATCACTCTGTTCACCACACCTAGAGTTGCCATATGTCCCGTTTTTCCCGGGATTTTCACGGATTCAAGCTAATTGTCTTGGCCGGTTCAAGAAAAAAAAAGTTAAAGTTCTGGATTTTAAAATTTGAACAAAGGAAGCAAGATCACCCCACCACCACCAAGGGATTTTTGCAAAAAGTTAATTCATTGCCTCCCAGCCTTTCTTTCAATTATCTTGCTTGCAAGTGGTGAACGCAAAACAGCACCCTGAGAAGCCTGCTGGGAAGAGGGAGATGCTTGCAAGTGGGATAATTGAAAAAAGACAGGGAGGCAGTGAATTAACTCTTTGCAAAAAATCCCTTGGCTCACTTTGAGCAATGGCGCAGGCAAGAGGTCTGCTGGAGCACCAGCCCAAAGAGTTCTAGCTCATGGAGCCACTGAAAAAGGGGATAAAAGATGGAAGCTGCCCACCCCAAGTGGAGATTCTGTGGGGTCTTAGAGCCATGGCCTCCTCGACAGCCCCATCCGACGCATGTGCAGTTTGAAGAATGCAATGACATCACGTGGCTGTTCTGGTTTGGTATGAAAGAATTATGGCAAACCTAACCACACCACACTGGGTATTTTTATTTATGAGAATTAAGGACATGCTCAACTCTTTCCCAATGCAAATAATAGGACTTGGAAATGGTCTCCTTTAATTGCATTGTGCCTAGTGTTGGGCATCAGCAGGTTTGCACCAGTTCGCCAGAACCGGTAGCAGAAATTCTGGCTGCCCCCACCCATCCAAATTTTGAAATAAAGTAGTCCTAATTCAGGTGCAACGCAAGGCTTTTCCCCTGGCCACGCCCACCATACCACGCCCACAGTGTGGTAATAAACTTTTTTGGTGCCCACCACTGATTGTGCCTGTGTATTTATTTTAATCTTTTCATTATGCAAGATTATAAAAAAGAAAGAAACATAAATATTGGTTTTAAGACAGAAACAAACATAATCAAATGGAGCAAACAAACATAATAAAACATAATCAAATCATCGGATGAAGTGGACCTGGTCCATGAAAACTCACATTTAAATACAGGCGTTGGTCTTTAAGGTGCCACAACATTTTTGTCTTTTTTTTGGGTGGTGGTGGTGGTGTTCTGTTTTGTTTGCTCTCAGATATGCTTGCAGATATGCTTGCACAGACTAACACGACTACCGCTTCAAATAAAGTGGAAATATCACAGTTTTTATTTTGTCTTTATGGGAACATTTATACATCAACTTCAAGAGAAGAATGATGTCCATACTTCTTCCTCCCACCAAGCTACCATCTCTTCAACCTGGCCCAAACTGATTTATCCACACTGGTTTATCAAGTTATCCAGGATCTATAGTGCCTTGGGTTTATGTACAAGGGGCTGTACCTCTAGCCTTTTCAATCATGTTGACCAAAGGTTAAATGCTTTAAACAGCTGGAATAAATAAAAATATTTAATGAGTGTGATCAGGTAAATGCAAAGAAGATTTTCTATAGAAAGAAGATGTGCTTATTTCTTTTTAACCAGAACTTTCTTGTAATAGAGTCGTAACATGCCACTCTTTAATTCTGAGTAATTTGGCTTCCTGAACAACTTGAGTAAATGATCAAAAGGTTTATTATCCTCTTGTTGTCTGTCTCTGCATAACAAACCACTTCACATTATGATGTGTGTTCCAGTGTGGTTGGATATTACAAAATCAATCCTTGCAGTTACTTATTAGCACACTGAACAGGATCAATTTATGTATGAGGACAAGAATTATTACATCTGAGTTCCAAAGAAGTATTATATTTGAGTTTCAAAGAGCTTTTAAAATATCCAAGGAGGGTTTTCTTTATAATGGAGCTATAGATAAACAAAAGGTCAAAGTATGTTTCATCCTTAACAACCTACAATTTCAGCTTCTAACTTGTATTTGGGCACAATCATTTGCTTAATCCTTTGTTCCTATGATGGAGTAATTGCAAATTTTGGGCTTTCTTCAGTCTTGCTTCACCTGTAGTCTTCCCCTCTGAAGAAACTGTAATTGTATGTTCCTTGTGGAGGATATCTATCTTTCCTTCTTCTGCTCCATAAAACACTACATGTGTTGAAGATGAAGAAAGCAGAAGGAGAAAACCAGAAAAGTAGGTAAAGAAGTCTACATCTATGTGGGTAGAATTTCCCCCCTTTGTCTTTTGAAAAAGCTCAATTGTTCTGTCATACTCACTCATTCTACCAAAGAGTAGAGAGCTTAGGACATCATTTTGATGTTGATTGGTGGCAGATTGGCCTTCAAATGGGTAATATGTCTACACCATTTCTTTGTGATGATATTTTTTCCCTTTGGTGTTTCTTCAATAAAGTTTGACAAACAAGGATTTAGAAGCACCCTCTCCCATCACATAGCTAAGCTATTTCATGCATACTTCTAGGCTGGTTAAATCTGACTTCTTGTGTAACAACAATAATCTTTGGCTATCTTATATCATGGGCTGGAAACATGTACCTCCACAGAATTCCTGAGACAGCCCCTAGAACTCTCACAAAACTTTTTTTTTTAATTGCTCTGAAAATCTACTTGTGAACAAAGGAGGCATCATAAAGAAAGAAGGTTCCTTCTTCCGTTCAGTTGGAATCCTGTGCGACTGGAACTCCTGGGTGCAGCTGCTCACAAACAAGCTCTCAATGTATAGATATCTAGAAGTACAGTCAGCAGCTTACCTGATTCCCAGAATGCTAGGCTAGTAGCAGGGCCAGTGGTGGGCATCAGCAGGTTCGCACCAGTACACGCATACTGGTATTTAAAATGGCCATGCCCACAGTGTGGTAGGAATTTTTTTTGATGCCCACCACTGAGCAGGGATCTGCTCCCTAGCCGCCTTCTTCCATGTCCAGAACAAACCATCCGATTGGCCAAAGGAACTTATTGCTAGTGATGATATGAAACTCAGTTAACAAATAAAAAGTAGTAAAAGTAAAATTAATGCAATCAAGGATTTCTCTCTTGTGGGATCCGCGCACACAATTGGCATACTGTCCCTGACAGAACCCCGGTAATGGGTGATCACCTCGTTGCCAGGGGTTCCTAAAGGGACAGAAATTGGGGAGCGGAATATTAGATAGAGTTTAATTCATCAATAGCTGATCTGACAAACTGCTCGGACAATAGGAAGCTAATGACTAACTCGCTAGGTGCGTAATAGGCAATCTTGCGCCTGCAGATTAGCTTAAACCCTAGAACCAATACCAGCCACATGTTTACCCCGGATAACATGGAACAATGTATTTCCCCTGCCGTTGATTAACTTAGTTAATTAACTTCCCCCGTAGACTTCCCCAATTAACTTGTGTAAACACGGAGTGTGAGTTCTGCAGATCGCAATGCTTTTACATGCAGCCTCTACATGATAAATACTATTGATTTGCCTTCATTAAATCACTGGTCTTCGCTCCATCTTGCCTCGTGTCTCATTGCTTGACCAGTCTCCTCCGGGACCCAACAGGCACTTTGCGGTGCCAATCCAGCTTGCAACCCGCTTCGCGGCCCAGATCCAACATATGGTGACCCCGACGTGATTCTACTCATGAGTAAGCGATCTTCGCGGTCCGGTTCTACGCCAGAACCGTGTCCAAATCGTGTCGGAGGACAGCGCGGCAGCTCTGGTCGGAAAGCCATCCGATCTGAGTGACAGCTACGCTGCGAGGCATTCCAGAGAGGCAGAGCATGCTCCAAAGCTCTGAGGCAGCTTGCTCAGCAGAAAACGCGTTCCGCTCAGGTTCGGCTGTGAAACCTTGACTTCAGCGCAGAGGCCGCCGAGGGCCTGTGGCAGCAGTCCACGTTCCGAGTTCCTTCCCAGAGGTTCGTCACACCAGACCTGTTACCTAAACTCAGACGCATCGTTTCGTCCCGAGGAGGAAAACTTCAAAGGACCGGCAGGTAATATGGGGACTTGTCCTCAGTGGCAATGTCCGACCGCTAACCAGAGAGTTCACTTAAAGGAACTCAAGGCCCTGGCCAGGGTATACCATACACACATTCACAGTGCCCAGTTAGTGGATATTTTGGTGTACTTGGGGGAAAATTGTCTGCTTTATCCAGAAACAGGCATGCTTAACCTCCAACTTTGTGATAGGATAGGAGCCTGCATTCAGCAAGCCCCGAGAGCTCCAGATAGCATAATCAGCATGTGGAGCAAGTGTAGGAAGCTCTTAGAAGAGGTAGACCCAGTCAGGATAGAGGCCGAGGAACCCCCAGTGCAGTCAGAGCCATCAGCCCCAATGGCTCTCTATCCGTCATTTCAGCTCAAGCAGGGTAGTGTAGGGAGCTTTCCCTCAGTGACAGCTGCAGACGTCACTGAAGGAATGCATGGAATGAGAAGCGCTGGCGCTTCTCTGACAGTTAAAGGTTCCCAAGCTACCAAGAGTTCCATCCAGTGCATGGTTGAGGAAGAAATCAGTAAGGGGGAGTTGCCAGCAGAAGAACTAGCTGAACTTAGGCAGATATGCCCAGTTCGCATAGAGGTAGATGCCCTCACGGGTCAGCAGCAAACGATCCATTCGCCAGTTCCGTATAAGCTGCTTATGGCTATACGGAAGGCGATCACAGAGACAGGACTTCAGAGTCACTTCACCAGGGGCACGCTTCAGCAAGTGTGCGAAACCATGATGCTCATTCCTTACGACTGGAAAGCCATCATGCGAATGATGCTCAACCCCAGCCAGTATTTGCTTTGGGACAGCGAGTATCGTCTCGAAGCACAGGCAAGGGCTGCCAGGATGGGCGGAGCAGTAATCCCTGTCCAGCTATATGGTTCAGGTCCGTTCGAATCCGTTAATGCGCAGACTGCCTTGCCAATTGCCACCCTTCATTTGGCGGCTGAGACAGCCTTCAGGGCTTATCTCAAGGTCCCGGCAGCTGGCAAAGCAGCCAAAAATTACACAGCAGTCAAACAGGGTGCCCAGGAGTCCTACATGGACTTTATTAATAGACTGGAGGAAACAGTCAGTAGACAGATTGATAATGAGCAAGCCCAACAGGAGCTCATGATGAAGCTGGCGAAAGACAACGCCAACCTTGGCTGCCGTAAGATCTTGCAGTCACTGGGCAATCGTCCCGATCTGACTCTCACGGACATGATTAGGGCTTGTGCCGACGTTGGTACAGATTACTACAAAATGGGTCTGTTAGCAGCGGCGGTACAAGGTGGTAGGAAGCCCAAAAACAGGACCAAAGGAGCATGTCACAATTGTGGCAAGATTGGTCATTTCTCTAGGGAATGCTGATCCACCAAGGGCAGCGGCCAAAATGCCGGCCGTCCCAAGGCTCCGACCACCCCATGTCCAAGATGCAATAAAGGCTTCCACTGGGCCAGGAACTGCCCGAATTCGGGAAACCAGAGCACAGGCTTGTCTCTGGCCCCGGTCCAAACAGAGACCTCAATCGCTCTGGGAGAGCCAGAGCTGGATTAAATTCCGGTCACATTCCCTGCATTCCTGAGGTGCAGGCCAGCCCTAGAGGCAGTGCAGGACTAGATTTGACTTGCCAATCAGAAGTCACATGTGACTTACCAGGCACAGTCTATCTGGTTGATTCCCAGTACATGGGACCCCTGCCTAAAGGCTATGTAGGTTTAGTTTTGCCCCGTAGTATCGCAGGAACGCGAGGAATTCTTGTAATTCCGGGACTCATTGGCTCCAATTTTTCAGGTGTTCTCCAGGTTCAACTCTGGATACACCTACCCCAAACCATTCACAAGGGAGACACATTAGCGCAACTGATCATGGTTCCTTGTCACTCGCCAGCAGGCAGCCAGGAAAGGCTCAGGGACAGCTCAGAGTCCGGGTTGGAAGACTGCTCGAGCACAGAAGGGGCAGTGCAAGGATACCAGGTCTTAGCGGCAGTAGAAACCAACATAGAGTGGAAGCGGCGGCCAGTCATCAAGGTATTTTTAAATAAAAAACCTTTTGACGGGTTATTAGACACCGGAGCTGACGTCAGCGTGGTCAGCCAGAGTCAGTGGCCGCGTGAGTGGGCTCTTGAGCCGGTCTCCGATGTGTGGGGGTTCAAGAAGCGTTTAGAAGCCAAGATTGGGTAGAAGTCACGATCCCCGAAGCTGACAGCACAGCGGTCATCCGGCTGCACATTTTGGACGTGCACGTCAACCTTTGGGGGCGAGACATTCTGCAGCAATACCGTGCCACTCTTACCTTCGGGTAATGGCTCTACCGCTTAAATGGCTGACCAACATGCCATTCTGGGTAGAACAATGGCCGGTAGTAGGGGAGAAATTAGTCGCCCTGAAACAGCTGGTAAAAGAACAGCTAGATGCAGGACACATAGAACCGTCCACCAGTCCTTGGAATTCGCCCATATTTGTTATCAAGAAAAAGTCGGGGAAGTGGCGACTCCTTCACGATCTCAGAGAGATCAATAAATGTATCCAGCCAGTGGGTCTGCTTCAATGCAGCATCCCAAATCCGAACATGATCCCCGAGGGTTGGGAGATCTTGGTCATAGACTTAAAAGACTGTTTTTATACAATTCCCTTAGATGCTAGGGATCGGGAAAGGTTCGCTTTTACAGTGCCAGTCGTGAACCACAGAGAGCCTATGCAACGTTATGTGTGGAAATATTTGCCA
The DNA here is from genome assembly GCA_035047305.1 of Bradypodion pumilum. NCBI lineage: Eukaryota > Metazoa > Chordata > Lepidosauria > Squamata > Chamaeleonidae > Bradypodion > Bradypodion pumilum. The sequence goes on along the minus strand of JAWDJD010000001.1, from coordinate 170,342,067 downwards.
CAGGGGATGCTCAACTCGCCCACCCTGTGCCAAATTTACATTCACGACGCACTGGAAAAGTTCCGAAACCTTCACCCCACAGTCTTAGTGTGTCACTTCATGGATGACATCCTGGTCGCAGCGCCGCAACTCGGCAGCGAAATGTTTAAAAACCTCCAGGCCACTCTGGGGGAAAAAGGGTTACTCATTGCCCCGGAGAAAGTTCAGAGAACCGAGCCATTTTCATACTTGGGCCATCGGCTTCTCCATTCTTTTGCAGCACCAGTTTTGCCACAGATCAACTTAAAGGATTCAGTCACTCTTGTAGAATTGCAACAGATTCTGGGGAATATTAATTGGGCCAGACCGTATTTTAGGCTAGATACAGACCTTTTAAAGCCGCTCTTCTCGCTGCTAACGCTAGGTAAGCAGCCGGCAGACCGAATACACATTCCTCAAGAGGCGCGCTTGACTCTCGAAAACGTCAACCAAGTTCTCAGCCAGAGATGGGTGGACAGGATTAGTCAGGGGCCATATGCTCCCGTTCTAAACCTGTACATCATTCAGACCGGATCCATGTTTACCGGAGCCCTAGGGGTGGACTCCGAGAGGGGGGTGAGTATCTTGGAATGGGTGTATTTACCACACACCTCTTCCCGAAACATCATTCCTCTGCAGGAACTGGTCTCCACGGTGATTTACCGAGGAAGGCTGAGAGCAAGGGACATCTCAGGGCACGATTCAGCAAAAATCGTGGTCCCATTCACAAAAGAGCAAATTCAGCAACTGATGCAGCTCGGTGACTCGCTTCTGATCGCATCGGAAGGATTCACTGGATGTTTGGCATACCATTTGCCGAAAGACCCCAGACTAGTCTCGCTTCAAATGCAGACAGTCAGTTTGTGTGAGTTAAGGTCACTGGTTGCACTTCAGGGGGCTAGGACAGTTTTCACTGATGGGGGTCGTACATATGGTGTTCTTACTTGGCAAGAGGACCAGGCTTGGCGCACACTTCTAACTCTTCTGCAGAAACCCGCGCAGCGGGCGGAATTGGCAGCGGTGAATCTCGTTTTGCACACCTTTGCCAAAGAACGCTTGAACATAATAACTGACAGCCAGTATGTTAGGAATTTGCTTCACAGTTTACCGGGAGCGTACATCACTCCCGCGATAGATAAAAACTTGTTAAGTTTTTCCCTCACAACTCAATTTCACTTGCGGAACCACACCGAAGCACACTATATCGCCCACATCAGAAGTCACCAGGACTTGCCTGGACCAATTTCCACGGGCAATAGCAGAGCGGATGTGGCCGCAAAGGAAATTCAGCAGCGGTCAGTTTTGGGAGTCTTCATGACTCCAATTCAGAGTCATGCATTTTCCCATCAAAATGCCAAAGCACTCGCAAGGCAGTTCAACCTGCCACTTTCCCAAGCCCAGGGCATAGTCTGTTCCTGTCCACATTGTGCAGGGGCGGTAGGGGGGCCCTCGAGGGACAGAGGCCAACCCACGAGGGACAGAGGCCAACCAGGTGTGGCAGATGAATGTCACACACGTTCCGCATTTTGGCAGATGGCAGTACATGCATGTTTGTATTGACACTTTTTCACAGTTTGTTTGGGCTACAACACAGAAGGGAGAAACGGCTTCCCATGTGGAGCAGCATCTCCTTTCCTGCTTCGCGGCCATGGGCAAACCACGGCACGTGAAGACTGATAACGGTCCGGCTTATAGTTCCAGGCAGCTGGCCACTTTTATGGCCACCTGGGACATTAAGCATACCTTTGGCGTTCCGTACAATCCGCAAGGGCAAGCAATTGTGGAACGGGTTAATCGGATGCTTAAGTCCTACATTGACAAACAAACAGAAAGGGGGAAACCACCAGCCCTCCCCAAAAATCAGGGTCAGGCACAACATTGTCTGAACAAGGTATTGTTTACGTACAATCACCTTAATGTTTTTTCGGATTATACTCCGCAGGAGAGGCACTTCCGTCGCACGGAGGCTCTCCCACAGCCGATGGTGCGTTACCGAGTGCCACCGGATCCTTCTTGGAAGGGCCCGGTGCCACTCATAACATGGGGAAGAGGGTATGCTGCAATTATGTCTCCTACAGGCGTCATCTGGATTCCAGCCCGGTTTGTCAAGCCTTACTTCGAGTCCAATGGCATGGACCCAGGCAGTTCTGGACCCGATCCCGGAGATGGAGGAACTAACCCTGACGGGGAGAGCCAAGTGGAGGAGGCGGCGACAGCAGATGACAGCGCTGAAGTTCACCTGGGGGATGGCCAAGTCCCTGTGCCAGGAGGCGGCGGATGCCGTTCGGTGGGAGGACAAGGAGCCAACACCAGAGAACATCTTGATTGGAGCCTTTTCCCTGATTACTGCTAATTCCATGATGACCACCATCATCTTGATCCTTTCCCTGCTTGCGGGGGAGGCGTTCAAGCAGCTTCACTGGAAGCCAACAACCTGATGCCAGGCGGAGATCTCTCTGCCCGGCTGCAGTACAACGTTTGGGAAAGATTGGCGAGCCTCGTCAATCAGTCCGATTTTTGCCTGAGGCAGACCACCGCTTCTGCCTCTATTCTGAGCAGTTGTCTCATCCCGGTGTGTCACTCCCCAGATGCGCGCATCAGGAACGGTGACTGGTTGGTGAAGCGGATATTTGGTCCGTTTTACAAGACTGCCTTTTCAACGTATGCGCACCAGGGAACCCAAATCACCAAAGTCTTACCGGCTGATGCAGCCATTCTCTACACTCCCCGAGTGGTGGTCAGCCCGAACTCTACTTGTGCTCATATGACCGGCTGTTCTGTGGTCGAAGGGCCATAGCGCCATTGCCTCGACCCCGGTAGCAGCAATTGGACATGTAATAACCCAGAGACTATTAACTCAATGTATGCTCATGTTACTTTGCCTTCAGGATGGTTTTTTACATGTAACCAGTATACTTGGAACTACATTCCTGCAAATGTATCTGATTTCCTTTGCTGTATCAGTCGTTTGACATTGTTGCTTCCCACTAGAGACATGATTGCCCCAAGCATGAATGTACCTTTACACATATGGCATGCTCGTGCCACCCAGTTAGACAGCTCATGTGATAGCAACATCAGGATTCTGAGTAAAGCTGAGTATGTTTCATTAGCAGTCAGCTTGTTTGGCGTGCCAGGCTTAGCCGTAGGCAACGCTCGGAGAATTGGTCAATTGGCTTGCGCTTTGGCAAAAGCCATTAACCATACCTCCTTGGCGATAGCACTGCTTAATCAAGAGCAGACAGAGCTTCGCCATGGCATATTGGATAATCGAGCAGCTATCGATTACCTCTTACTGTTACATCATTTGGGTTGCGAGTCTGTCCATGGCATGTGTTGTTTTAACCTCACAGACAACTCGCGTAAGGTACAGTGTCAACTCACAGACCTCCACACCTTGGTTAAAAACATCAAGGAAGATGCTACGTGGGCGTGGTGGAATTCGTTATGGTCTTGGTTCCCATGGGGTTGGCTACAAACGACACTCAAGGTGATTGTGGGAGTGATAATACTGGGAACGGCTGTGTGTTTCATGCAATGTATTCCCTCACTGATGTCAAGATGTCCCCCATGGAGAGAACCCCGGAACGTCCTCACTCCATGTCAGCTGATGCCGCTCCTACGTCGAGCCGTCTGTCAGGTCCAATTAAACAAATAAAGGGGGAGTGTGGGATCCGCGCACACAATTGGCATACTGTCCCTGACAGAATCCCGGTAATGGGTGATCACCTCGTTGCCAGGGGTTCCTAAAGGGACAGAAATTGGGGAGCGGAATATTAGATAGAGTTTAATTCATCAATAGCTGATCTGACAAACTGCTCGGACAATAGGAAGCTAATGACTAACTCGCTAGGTGCGTAATAGGCAATCTCGCGCCTGCAGATTAGCTTAAGCCCTAGAACCAATACCAGCCACATGTTTACCCCGGATAACACGGAACAATGAATTTCCCCGGCAGTTGATTAAGTTAGTTAATTAACTTCCCCTGTAGACTTCCCCAATTAACTTGTGTAAACATGGAGTGTGAGTTCTGCAGATCGCAATACTTTTACATGCAGCCTGTACATGATAAATACTATTGATTTGCCTTCATTAAATCACTGGTCTTTGCTCCATCTTGCCTCGTGTCTCATTGCTTGACCAGTCTCCTCCAGGACCCAACAGCCGCTTTGTGGTGCCGATCCAGCTTGCGCAACCCGCTTCGCGGCCCAGATCCAACACTTTCTCTCTATCTGAGAAAATGAGTTTTCAGTTCCTCTTATAACTGAAAAATAATAACACATAATTTGACTCAAAGGTTTGGCCACTGTGGGGCAGCACAAGATTATGCATGACCTGGCTTAAAATGTTTCTTTTGCTGCTAACAGCATTTCTCAGCCTTCTGTTTGACGCTTCAGAAACACAGAAATAAAAATAAGCGAATAAACACATCTTTTCCATTTGCTTTTTTTTGTACACCCAAGAGAGCCCTAGTGTTTATCTTTGGTAGTCTGCCTGTTTTCATCTGTTAGACATAATTGACTTACAAAACTTTATCAGTAACAACTACTGTTGCTCTTTCCTCCTCCGCACACAGATGGCAACACACTGAATCAAACCAGATTTCTCTTTTTGAAGATGGATGACATTTGCTTTTTGAGAGAGGAGGTACTGAGGCCTGTAACCATATTATCCTTTCTTGCTACTGCATTTTATAGTTTGGGAAAATGAAAATGAGCTTGGGAATTATTCAGACATTTAAATTAACGGCTCACATTGAGGTCTGATGGAGATGGGCATCTTGCTTTCATTACAAACATAGCAAGACCATGGTGGTGGGAGGTAGCTGAAACTCTGTTGGCAATAAAAATTATTGCCACCATTGTCTTAGTTATCCTCTCTGCCCTACATGTCCCAGTGCCAGATTATACATCTGATATTTAAGACAATGATTCTTTGTTGTTGTATTAGAAACAACAGGGGTGACTAGGAATGAGCAGAGTGGTGGATTGTTTGTATTTCTTTCATTTTTTTCTGTTTAAGGGGTTTGTGTGTGTGTGTGTGTGTGTGTGTGTGTGTCTGTCTGTCTGTCTGTCTGTCTGTCTGTCTGTCTATGTGTGCATGCGTGCATGCGCATGCATGCCACTTTTGGTTTTCTCTCTCTTCATTTTTCATTCCTGAAAAATGAAATCATCCTTCTGGTAATTTCATTTAATATTTCCCCATTTGTGTTTCAGGCACTAGACCAAGCAAGCCCTGAAGTACAGTAAACCCCTGACTTACATATGCCTCGAGTTACTTAAAATTCGACTTACATAATGATTTTGTGCTAAAACCACGTCCCGATTTACACGATTTCCTATAGGTTTGCTTCGAGTTACATAAAGATTCTTTTTCTTATGGGTTTGCTTCGAGTTACGTAAAAATTCATTTCTGGCCTGTGACACCAAATCATCTGGCCCATGCTGCCCGTGACACTCCCAGAAGCGGAAGTAAAATGCATCCACACATGCACAAAATACTGCCGTAAATGCACCCACGGCTCTTTTAAATGTGGGTGCATTTAAGGCAGCATTTTGTGTATGCACAGGCACATTTTACTTCCACTTCAAGTGGGAGGAACCACATGACTGTCCCGCTGAACCACATGACCGGTCTGCAGCCTGAAAAGTTTGGGCACCGCTGTGTTACAATTTCCACTAGTGGCGGAGCATGTTCTGAGTTTTCTCTGGCTGTATGTGTGGGAGAGAAATCTAGGGGCATAAGGGCCTCTCCATGCATGCTTCTCCACTTTTACTAGAGAAGGGATATTTTTATGACCTCTATCCAATGGCCCAGCAAACAAACATTGTCTTAAATGGTAACTTAAGTTTAACTGAAGGTCATGGTTGTTCTGAAAGGAATTACTCCAAGATATTCAACTCTGTGCAGCAGAAGAGCAACCAGCAAGTTAACGTGTACAATACCCAAGTCAGAGCTTGAAAAAAAAAACACCCTGTTTTGGACTACATCTCCCAAAATTCCTCAGACAGCATAGCTAGCTCTGACATTAGGCTGGTCAGGTCCTCTTGGCACTCGAGGCAAAAAACCATACTGGTTTCCTGACAGTGGTCATAAAATCCAAGCAATGCTGTCAAAGTCCTATCCAGTTGTCTGGAGGTTGTTGGGGTCTGGATGGGAGACAATGGGCTACAGCTGAATCCTGGCAAGACTGAGTGGCTATGGATTGGCTATGCAATATCTAAGGAATTACCATCTTTGGTTCTGGATGGGGCTGTTTTGGTCCAGCTGGTCCAGAACGCAGCTGCCTGGGTGGTGATGGGGTGTGGACGTTATGCTCGCGCCTCGCCACTGCTTCGGGAGCTGCACTGGTTACCAGTTTGCCTCTGGGTACAATTCAAGGTGTTGGTTAGGACCTTTAAAGCCCTACATGGTAGTGGACCAGGTTACTTAAGAGACCGCATCGCCCTAAGAACGTCTGTCCGTCCAACCAGAGCAGACCGGAGGGGCTCTCTAATTGCACCATCAGCCAGAGAGGAACGTCTCTCTGGCACAAGAGAGAAGGCCTTAATGGTTTTCAATCATTCATATTTTATGCCCTGTTAGTGATGGGGTGCGGAAGTTATGCCTGTTCCTCACCCCTGCTATGGGAGCTTCGGAGGTAAGCCACTCCATTCCCCTCTTTGTCCAAAGCTTCTGCATGGCTCCAGTTCCCAGCCAAACTGGAGCCTCGCACAAGCCTTGGATGAAGAGGGGAACGGAGTGGTTTACCGCCGAAGCTCGTCCCAGCCAAACCAGAGCTTTGGCAGTAAGCCGCTCCATTCCCCTCTTTGTCCAGAGCTTGTGCAGGGCACCGGTTTGGCTGGGGACATGCTTCGGAGGGAACCAGAGCTGTGCAGAAACCTTAGATGAAGAGGGGAATGGAGTGGCTTACCTCCAAAGCTCATCCGCAGCCAAACCGGAGCGAAACCGGAACCCCATATTCTCTGAAAAATGTTGCAAAAGTGCCGTGATCGCCACCGCTTCCTCCGCTGCCTCCATGGTAAGTGACTTATTGAGACTTCTGGCAGTGGGGACGGGTGGCGTGGGGTGGATTTTTAGTGATCAAAATGGCAGTGCCACCATTTTGATCGCTAAAAACTTGTATTTTGGAGATCAAAATGGCACTGACGCCATTTTGATCTCTAAAGACTTACGTAAACCTATACGTAACTTGAGGTTTTTTGCATCAATCGGAACACCGAATAGCGCAAAAAAAAAAAAAACCTACGGAACTCAAATTTTACATAAATAGAGGCATACGTAAGTCGGGGTTTTACTGTATTATGAAAACTCTATTCCCAACCTACAGCAGTGGTTCTCAAATCACTGGTGGGACACAAAAGATGTCTAGGTGGGATGAGTTTTCATGACAATTATTTGAGAATTCACTCTCCCTAGATCCTCATGGCCTCCTATAAGTATGACATGCCATTTACCAACACCATTTGTGGCCTCTTGATGTGACAGTAGATATTTTGGACACTTTGTGTTTCTCCTAATCCCTTATTTGCTTCGACCATCCAATTTAACTGATAAATTATGAATTTAATAACAGGACACATGTAAATGTATAATTATCCTTCTTGGAAGAAATGCCCATTTTATTCCTATCAGGTGGGACACAATGTGGTTGGTACAAAAGTACCTAAGATTATGGATCACTGACATAGAATGCTGTTTTAGACAGGTGATACCTATCTGCAGAAGTAATGAATCCATTCTGAGTTTTCACCTAAACTTTACAGGAGCTATCCATAGTGCTGCTAAACATTCCCCCAAACAGGTTCAGCACCATGGATACCTTTTGTAAAGTTCAGACTAAAATCTGGAGTGAATTCACCATCCTTACAATACTGGAGTCAACAATCTCTGATGATCTTCTTTTTCCATGTCTAGGCCAGATGTGAAAGTACCAAAATGAATCCAGCTTTTGGTAAAGTCATTCTGCAGTTCCTTTTGCCTGACCTATGTGAGACAGATTAGCCGGCACAAGTTTGCCATTGCCCAGGGTATGCCCAATTGTAGTTCAAAAATACCCCAATCTTCAGGGAGGCTCTTTCTGTGTAGCCCAACACTCTCCGATGGTCCTACTGTTGGTTTATATGCCACTGACTGAGAACCACTGGTTTCCCTTGCTCGAAAGCTAGTTGTATCCAACTCTATAGAGTTCAGTGCTCATCTCTGTTTCAAAGCCGAAGAGCCAGCGTTGTCTGCTTCTGCAGATGTTTCCGTGGTCATGTGGCAGGCACGACTAGACAGTGGAGTGCATGGAACGTTGTTTCCTTCCCACCGAAGTGGTCCCTTTTTATCTACTTGCAATTTCTTGCTTTCAAACTGCTAGGTTGGCAGGAGCTGGGGCAAAGACGGGAGCTCATTCCATCCTGCAGTACTCGGGAATTGAACTGCTGACCTTCCGCCTCCCAGTCAGCATCTTAGCCACTTGAGCCACTACCACCAATTATTGTCTTTCCCTTTTCTTCTCAAAAGAGTTCTGTGGGGTAGATGAAAATGAGATTAAATGACTGGCCCAGGGCCATTATTTGAGCATCATGACTGAGGGCCTGAACACCAGGTCTCTGAAAATCTTATTCCAGCACTCTAAACACCACACCACACCAAAGACTGAATTTACTGGAGACAACACAGTGTACAAGAAATAATTACACACTATTTTCCTTTTTTTTCCATTTGGGAAAATGTTGGAAGACTAAATTAAAACCAGCAGCCCTCCATTCTGGAGCAGTAGCACAGTGGCTTGGAACACTGCTGACTCAGGGGGTGGAGTCCCACTTTGGCTTCACCCACCCTCCTGCTTGCTCTCCTTGTCCTTTCCATAGTTAACTTTATAGCACAGATTAAAACTTAATACACGTGTTGCCAAATTTTGGGTTTTTCTCCAGATGTTAATTATTTTAAACTGGAAACGTTTTTTGAGAAGAGGCCAAGTTCTTTAGGCAGGCAGGATCAAAATGGAGGCTCCTCTCATTGATAGGGAAACATTGAAGAAGTAGACCAGAAATTTCAGCAGCCTGTCTCTAGCATTGACCATATGTGCCCTTTGTGAAGAAGGGCTCTATTCATTTGTCCTGAACCTACTCCCAACCACAATCCAAGTTCTGCTCTTATGGGAGAATAGTTTAAAATAGTTATTCACGTCCAGCACATGTTTATGTTTATATTTATTGGATTTATACCCTGCCCTATTCAGCGCAAGGCTGACTCAGGGCCACATTACAACATATTAAATACATATGCAATATAACTAATACAAAAATACAATAGGGGAAAATATACAATATCATAAGTGCAATAAGAAAGTACAATACAATTACAATAACAGTTTACAAGTTACAAATCAGAAAAAAGCACAATGATCCAAAGGGGGGGGGAGGTTCGGAGCCAAGGCTCAACGACCTTAAACAGGCCTTAACAAGGTCCGGGTTCAATGACCACGTCGGAGCCCAGTTCCAAGTCCTCAGCAGCATCGACCCCATGGCAAATGCTGGACTGGGGGCTCAGGCGAGGCGATGCCGTCGTCCGGCTTAAGTCCTCGCCACACCGGGAGCACAGGTGTTCTCACTCCCCCGCAGCAAATGCTTTGTTTTTACAAAACAATATCACTTGCCCTTGGGGTGGGTGTGGGTGTGGGAACACCATTGAGTTTAGTGGGACTTTCTTACTCCCAGATAAATTTGCAAAAGATTGTAAGTGGGCAAAGTAATCTCCTCTTACAGGAGACTTTCACCATGCGAATCTTTGAGGAATCAATCCCCCTGTAGACACCTGCCTGCCATGGTGCATGAGAGAGATTCATCATTTCCTCTTTTTAGAGCTCTTTGAAAGGCAAAACCATAAACACTCCATCTAAAACTATGGTAAAATGATCAATGTAAGTTCTAGGGCTGGTGTAGACCCAGAGTCAGTTTAGACTAGAGGCATCTCTGGAAATAAGGAGAACTGCAGATTCTTGCAGATCTCCAGCCTTTCCTAGCATGATCACCAGCCAATCTCTGGTGTGCCACCTTTTTTTCATTCTCTGAAGCTGAATTCAGAGCTCTGGAATTGAGTTGATGAAGGATTTAGAACAGGAGTTCTCAACCTTTTTAAGATAGGGGCTGGGTCATGCTCCCTCAGACAGCATTGGGAGTTGGATGGCCATTTTGCCCTTCCTCCACCACATGGCACTTCCTGGTGTGGTGGAGGTGGCGGTGGGCCATATGAAATGGTGCTGTGGGCCGCATCAGGCCCACCGACCACAGATTAAGAATCCCTGATGTAGAGATTTTGCAGGGAGCTAGGCGAGGTCACCCCATTAAGACTGGTCTGCTCTTTACACCCTTGGTAGGAAATATTTGGAATTCTTGACAAAACCAAAGAAAGAGTGAGAGAGAGATACAAAAAAGGGAAGACTTTCAGTTTTTTCCCCACTTTCTCTAAGCTTTTCCATTAAAATAATGTTTTTTTTTTCCAATAGTGATCAAATACTGTATGTGCTAAGTTTCAGAAAATGAAGTGGGAAAAAGCCTTATTCTTTTCCAGTTACATTATTCTTATTTTCTCCTCCTCCATTAAATTTTTTATTTTACTTAAGTTAATTCCATACCTTCTTTTGAAGAAAAGGTTCTCCAGAGTGGTTCACAAAATAAAACTCTAAAGTAATACTGTACTAATAATTTTAAAAATAAAATCCAGTTAATTAAAACAATATCACACATTTAAAGCAGTCAAAATAGGAAACAATCACAATGTAAAAAAAGATGAGTTGACGTTCAACTGAAAGCAGCATGGAATAATAAGGCCTTTAAGCTTTTTTTTTTTTAAACCCAGAGAATCATTTTCCATAGCATTGCCAGTTAAAGTACAGACTTGAGTGATGGTTATGTTGGTAGATGTTCTATACAGCATGATTGATATTATTTGATCAGACCTGTCATCATAGCCCCTAACTGCTATATCTTGTTTTCATATTAGAGTTGTTCCATTTCTTCTTGGTCTTTTCATTTCTAGAGCAGAAAACTCTATAGTTGCCTGTCTGAAAATATCCCATTTGCAGTTGGCTTTAGTTCACTGACACCAAGCACTGCAATGTTTACATCTTCTATTTCCTCCTTAATCATTTCTAGTTTATCTTGATACATACTTCCCATGTTCCATGTAGTATGTGTTGTACAGCATCAGACTTTTCTTTGACTTATGTGTCTGTCAGACGTTAGATGTATTGCCAAGCCTGATCTTTAGGATCTCAGAGACAATAAGCACTCATTGATTGAATAAAGAAAGCTTTATTATGTAAATCTTAAAGCAAGAAACCAGCATGTCCAACAACTAACACAGAACAAGAAACAGAAGCAAGCAAATGCATACCTAATAAGTATTCACCTCTTCAGCTACCTGGGAGCTTGGGAAAGGCAGCTGGGAAGCTCCTGGGCCATCTGGCCACAGCACTTTGGTTGCTGGTCTGTGGAGAGCTCCAAAGTTTGAGGGCTGAGTTTCTCTTCTTTTATACTCTCAGCTAAGGTGTTGTCTCATCCGCCTTGATTCTATGCCCCTTGCCTGAGAGATGTGAAGATATCTCAAAAACCAAACAATGGCATCACCAATTGGACTAATTGTCACAACATCCTTGCAGTTGTGAGTTACGTCAGGCAAGGATATTGTGCTGGCACAACAGCCAAGCAAGTATGGAATGATAATAGGTTCGTTATCAGCCAAGGACAGTGGGAATGTCACTGTGACCCACCTAGTACCTATCTTCTTTTGGCAGGTAACTCATATCAGTATAGCTTGCAAAACTCCCAAGAGCCTTGCAGCTGCGCTTAACCTAAACATTATAGAGGATCAAAGCACTAATTGCTCCTTTCCCAGGACAATTAACATTACTTTCCCTTACAGCAAGCCAAGTCAATTTCTTAGTACAGGCACATATAATTTTTAACTATTTCCAGAGCTTGATGGCAATGCCACTAATTTTCCTCGAGATTGCAAAGATCTTCTGCAAAGCCCATCATCCCAGATACTACACTAGATATTGTTTCAGTTTTAATCTATTTCCATCATTATCAACAGAGATATTTGTATTTGTCTTTTATTCTTTCCCAGTAATAGACTGGATGCTTTCTGACCTGGGAGTCTTATCTTTCAGCACTATCTCTTGTTTCATTTTGGACTGTTTAAGATCATTGGGTTTCCATAGTAAGCCAATCACTGTCACCTTCTGTGCCCTACTAATAAAAGTTAGCTTTAGAGTCACTATTATTATCTCCTCTGCTAGTGTCATTTTCACCTACTGATGCTCTCAGTAGCTGCCCTTGATGAGAGTGGATGCATCTTACTTTGGGTTCTCAGCTGGATGGCCCTGCAAGAATCCAAACTCCTGTTGGCATTGCTCAGTGCAATTCTAGTGCAATTTCTTGGTTTTTTTCCATAAGAAATTGCATTAGAATAGGCACACTAAATCAGTAGAAATTTAATAAGCCAGCTCTTCCATAAGTTCCATTGGTTCAAAAGAGTTTTTCTAGTTTAGCATAGTAAGTCACAATTAGAGTAAGCCAATTTAACTTACAGAGGAAGTAACTCATTGAATCCTCGTGAAGTCTGTAAGCCTACTCGTGTGTCACTTCCTACACTAAGCAACATAATTTCTGCCAGTGTATCATCTAGTACAGGGGTGACCAACCTTGGAGCTCCAGCTGTTCTTGGACTTCAATTCCCAGAAGCGCTGATCAGCAGGCGTCCTGACCTGGGCTTCTGGTAATTGAAGCCCAAGAACAGCTGGAGCACCGAGGTTGGCCACTCCTGCTCTAGTATGACTTATTACAGTAAGCAACAAGATTTCAGCCATTTTGCATCACCTCATTTACAAGATGCTTTGTAGCCCATAAAGAATAACCTTTGTTACTTCTGGTTCAGACTCACGCTGTTCTGAGTAGCAGTGCTCAATGGATCATAACATGAGAGTCAAGATTTTCATTGGCCATGTATGGTGATAAATGTGCTGGATGTGAGTAGATGGAACCCTGTTTGAAGGCTGACTTCCTGTTATGTATGTTAACTGTGTTTTCTGACAGGAGCAGAATGTATCTTTTCTCATGTATCTATTCTTATGCAAATAAGTGGATCAAAAATGTGCACACTCTGTTAGCCAATGGGCTTGTTGTATTATTGTTACTGTTTATAGTGTATATAAAGTCCGAGTTTTGCCCCATCCAAACTGTGTCCAAACCCCACTATTAAAGAGCTGAATTTCACTACTTCACTCGTCTGCTTCTTCATTCCCTGAAACTGGCAATGAGGGTGGGATGCAAGTGTGATGGCTGCGGAGCCCGGCATGACCGCAGGAAGTGCCCCTTCTGCACCACGGAATGCCACAACTGCGGGCGACGAGGGCACATTGCTAAAGTATGCCAACAGCGAAAGCAAAGAACTCCAGCACCTGAGTCTAAGAAGAGTCATCACCACAAAACGTCCACCACCAAAGTGTTGCCAGAGCCTGAGCTGTGCCAAGTGGGCATCGTCAGCGAGCATTTCTTCTCAGACCTGAGCCTGCAGGACGTCCTCTACAAGATGGAGGTGGATCGAAAATATGCACACTCTGTTAGCCAATGGGCTTGTTGTGCTATTGTTACTGTTACTGTTTATAGTGTATATAAGTCCGAGTTTTGCCCCATCCAAACTATGTTCAAACCCCACTATTAAAGAGCGGAATTTCACTACTTCTCTCGTCTGCTTCTTCATTCCCTGAACACGAAACTTCCCTACTGTAGAGTGTCCTTCACAAATCTAACCTATGCTGACCTTCCTTCTGCTTAGACTGGCAGGGGTGTTAATGTCATTTTCTTCTTACAGTTCTTTTTAAATCATTTCTGGGAGAGTAAATGGACATCAAATTCCTTTTGTTTTCAAGAGATGAAGGGACAGCCTTGACTCCCTGCATCTTCACCCCAATTAGCTGTAACTGGATCTCTTATTTTTCCTTTTCCAATACTGTATATTTGTTTGCTAAATACTAGCTGCCCTATTTTTCTGGAACAACAAGAATGGATGTGGTTTCTTTCAAAAGGCGGAAGTATGTTCTGTGAACCTTTCTAATTTTTAATGGCTGAACCCACAACTGAGCTGTGCTTATTTTCTTAATCACCCACAGAGCCTTTATTTTTAGCTGACATAGATTTAATTTTACATTACAACTTCTTCCAAAGGGGTTTTCCATCCAAATAACTTTGGCCTTGAAATTAAAGCATTTTCATGTTACCACAGCATTTTGAATTAGAGGGGGGAAACAGACACTATTTCCATATTCAAGTAACAATTGTAAATATGATTTAACATCTGGGATTGCTGAAGTATATTCCTTATCCTGATACCAACAAATGCAAAATTAAATCAGGTTAATCAGCATAATACTGTGCTTGTTGATATTTGCTTGAGTATCATTGGCATTTTACATGAAAGGAAAGTCATTCTGATATAAATGGAACTAACTATCATGGGTCATTTTGGTAATATTGATTTGACCCATTCAATGAGTAGATTACAATGTCTTCCCATGTAGCTTCATGGGGACTGTATTTCTGAATTATTTCTATGTGTTTCAACAAATGCACATATATCTCAAAACTGAGTAAGGAGTGATCTTCACATGTGTTTATGAGGATGGCATACCAGCTTTTTATGTGTGTAAGAATGACAGAACATTAATTCTCCTGCCTGATGGATTAGTTATGACTCTTTGAGCTGGCTCTGTCTAAGTACTCTAATTGAACAGTTCAGTTTTATGTATGTTGACCTTACCAATGCTATGACTTAGTCCTTAAATCACTTGAGTGGCTGTAGGAAGACTTACACTGTAATAGTAAGCCTGTGTAGATGCAAAGCTAGATTGGCCAAAGCTTTAAGATTTCTAACAGTTCTAAGGAACAGATAACTTAACAAGAGTGGTCTGTAATATGCTTGGAGTTACTTCAGATGCAGATACAGGGCACTCTCATATCCACAGGTTCAATATCCATAGTTTCAGTTATCAGTTCTAAAAATATTCATTACCCTTTTTTATACTTTTATTTCTAATAAAGATACTTTTCTCTTTATTTTTATTTTGCCCTCCACTTTAGGGTTAGGCTTCCATACACACCAAGCACCACACCAACACGCACCCATTCACAACACTTTGCAGGTAAATAACTGCAAAGATCCATTTTTAATCCTTTTTTAAAGATCGCCATTACAATCTTTTGAGCTCCGCAAATCCCATTCATTTGAATGAGAGTAGACCGGGGCTCTGCTCGAGAAGCGAGACCAGGGGACTAAGTGCCTATGCTGGACGAGAGCAGTTCTGAGAGCGAAGCCCTCGCTCTAAGGAGCGAGGTCGGGGAAGAAGCACCTATGCTGGCTTGAGGGAATAGATGGCCCCAGGCTTCGCTAGTGAAAGTGTCCTCAAATGACTTACTAGCTTTTTATGAATGAGAATCCATATATTATGGCCTGGGAGTCCAAATGTGGCACTTCAAGACTTCAAAGGCTGGAGGTTTGCAACAATGTATCAGTCTGGCTGATTCAATCAGACTTCAAAAAGGGGCCGGTGGCGGAATGGATCGGGGAAGGTCTCCTCAGGAGTAAGACAGAAAAAAGTTCATTTATTTCCAGTTGGCTCCAGTGTAAGAAGTGCGGGCTGTTCTGGAAGTCAAGCGTGACTGCAAAGGCAAAGCAAAATTAGGCTTTAAAATGACTTTAAAGTAATCGCGGTTTGAGTTAAATTGCAGTTTCCCTGTCTTTGAAGCCATGCTTGACCATAGGCATGGTCAACTTAACCCTTTGATACCTGATTGATCTTTAATTAGCAGTTGCAATTAAATGTTCTAAAAATCATTAAAAATATTGTAAAATGATTCTAACATGTCTTATTTTGTATTTTCTAAGCAGGAAGTTTCTGTAATATTTTCCAAGTAACCATTTCCAAGGTTATTGAGAGTCTACAGCAACAATATAGCCCTGATTGCCTTGAAGATGATTCTTTTGCATGTGTCTCTTGCGTCTTTGTTTCTGGGGTTTAAGATTACCATATATATATATATACAAGGCTAGTTAGTTTATGCATGGAGACAGGCAAAGATGTTTTGGGTGGGAAAATGTCAAGAAATTCATAAAAGGAAGTTCCAGAAAGTCATCAAGTAAGTTCCAGCAATGATGATTGGCCAAGCCAACCTCCTGCTTTGGACGTGCAGCCATTCTGATTGGTTCCGGTCCTCAAGCCCAGTGAATTCATTGGATGCATGCTTAACAGTTATGGAATTTTCTTTTCAATAAATGAATAAGTTCTTCTCAAATTCCTTTCAGGGGAACTGGGGTACAGGCATTTCTCTTTTGCCTTGGGTTTAGAGGGCTATTTTCCCAAAATAAATTTGGTTTCTGGTTTTAAGGTATCATTTACAAGTAATGGAGAAAGAGATTTTAATAGCTCTCATGGAGATCAATGGAGGAATTTGAAACCCCTCCCCTGCTTGTGGCTCAAGTGGCTAAGATGCTGACTGGGAGGAGAAAGGTCAGCAGTTTGATTCCCAAGTACTGTAGGATGGAATGAGCTCCCATATTTGTCCCAGCTCCTGCCAACCTAACAGTTCGAAAGCAAGAAATTGCAAGTAGATAAATAGGGGCCACTTCAGTGGGAAGGTAACAGCGTTCTGTGCCTGCCACATGACCACGGAAACGTCTGCAGAAGCAGACAGCGCTGGCTCTTCAGCTTTGTAACAGAGATGAGCACTGAACCCTATAGTCGGATATGACTGGCTTTTGAGCAAGGGAAACCTTTACCTTTACCCCTGCTTCTATGACTCAGGAATGTGTGTTAAACTGCAGTTTGCTATTATCTGCAGTTTAAAGTATTTGCAGCGGAGATATGAATTTATTCCAGATGTCTCTATAAAAAGGGCAGATACAGAGAATGTGTTCTATGGTTTCAATTTCTCCAGTGTCACAGGAGCATTGTCTCTCTGACATTGGTGTCCTTTGGGACTTTCCCTTGAAAACCACAGAAACGAAGGCCCTTCAGCAGGCTAATGTAAATGCCCTCCGATGACTTGGTAGTAATCCCAAACCATGGCCTGGAAGGTTGTGTGGTTGCCTTGGTATGGGGATTGATCTTGTAGCTTAGACATTGCTGGCATTCCCGGATTATGTTTGCATAGGTTCAGGGAATCCTGAATAGTGTCTGCAGACAATAGGTCCTGTCAAAGGTTTTCCATGGGTGGCTTCATTAACAGGTTTTCCATCTTCTTGTCAAGGTGTGAGGATCATCTGATGCAGCTTTTGCCTTGTTCTGAGGGTAGGATGGTAGAGGAAATTCTTTCTCCAGGTGGTCTTGCCCAGTAGGGAGCATAAATTGTAACCAGATAGAGAAATGGTCACTTTCAAGATGTAGATTGACTTCACAATTCTCTTTCAAGATGTAGATTGACTTCACAATTCTCTGTCAGGGGGGAATATGTTCCTGGAGACGAAGAAGTAGTCCACTGTGCTAGTTTTAGAGCAGGAGTCTTAACCTTTTAAAGCTGGGGGCAGAGTCACACTCTCTCACACAGCTTTGGGGCTAGACAGACATTTTTCCCTTCCACCACCACATGGCGCTTCCTGGTATGTTGGAGGTGGTGGGAGGCCACATGAAATGGTGCCGTGAGCTGCCTCTGGCTCATGGGCCACAGGTTGAAAATCCCTGTTTTAGAGCCTGAGAGGAAGGTGAATTCACCTAGATGGTCCTGTTTAATACCTGGAGATTTATTTATTTATTTAAATTTTTATGCTGCCCCCTCGCCCTAGGGCAGCTCTGGGCAGCTCACAACAAGTATTAAACATATAAAATCATCCCATAAAATCATTTAAAAAGACAACCCCGTAAAAACCCATTAAAAGACAGTTAAAAAGCTTACCTACCCCCATCAATACAAGAGAGGCACTTTATCTTAGAAGAGCCAATGGGCGGGGACCACTTCCCCATCAGCCCCCCACACTTGCTCTGCCAGCCAGGTTTTGAGCCCTTTCCTAAAGGGCAGCAATTCCGTCTGCTGCTGTAATTCACCTGGCAGTAGGTTCCACAGAGTTGGAGCAGACACGGAGAAGGCCCTCCTCCTTGTGCTAGAGAGGTGTGCCCCTCTAGCCGATGAAACAATAAGGGAGCCCCTCCGGTCCGCTCTGGTTGGGCAGGCAGACACTCTTGGGGTGACGCGGTCTCTTAGGTATCCTGGCCCACTTCCATGTAGGGCTTTAAAGATCAAAACCAGCACCTTGAACTGCACCCGGTGGCACACCGGTAACCAGTGCAGCTCCCGGAGCAGAGGCGAGGCATGGGCATAACGACCACACCCCATCACTACCCAGGCTGCCGCATTCTCAACCAGCTGCAGCCTCCAATGGTCATCCAGGGCAGCCCCATTGTTGTGTTCTGATGGTTTTACTGTACACATGGTTTACAATGTATCTGAGCCAATGTAACCTTGCCTATAGCAACAATGTAACCTTCAGCTGTATCATATAAACCCTGTAATAGGACGCGAGCTAATGACCACCAGCTGGCAGCAGCGAGCGTCCAAGCTCTCTTGGTCCGAACTCATCAAAGGCAACAGCGCGGGAAGTTTTCCCGCCACTACCTACACCTGGACAAGAAGGGCGTGACCTGCAATGACGTCACGCAGACAGTAGCCAATGGGCTACCGTGGCACCACGTTCAAATGTATTACTGCTGTATATAAAGAGCTATCGATCCGCCATTACCTCATGTTCCCTCTGTCCACGATGCAATAAACCTGAGTTAACCCAGCCCGAGGCTGTGTCCTGTGTCTTGGTTTGCATACACCAAATTGGCGACGAGGATGGGATTATGGATCCCCACGGAACAGCCAGGACACAGAGCGGGTTCAACATCACCAAACCGCAAGACTGGGAGCTGCTTGAGATGGATTTCCAGGCGGCACTGGTGGAACTCAGAGTCAAACAAGACGACGAGGAGAGGAAGAGGGCCATCCTCACCAGAATGCTCGGGATGGAAACCAAGCGGACGCTGGTGGGCATAATCGCTCCGAAGAAGGTGAGCGACTTTAAGGCGAGCGACATCATGAAGCTGCTGCGAGAGCGGTTCTGTCCCTCGAGGGCAATGTTTCCCGCTCGGAGCGCGTTTTGGAGGCGAGTCCAAGCGATGGACGAGTCGGTTGAGGCATTCGTGGCCGCCATGAGGATAGCCGCCGCCCCCTGTAAATGGGGCGACATCCTGGAGTTGGTCCTCAGGGACGGCGTGTTGTGTGGCCTGAAAGACAAGGAGGTGCAGCGCAGCTTGATGAATAAGGAGCCGCCACCCACGCTGGCAGAGGTCATAGAGGCCGCGGAAGCCGCAGAGTCCACGAATGCCGGAGTGGACGAGATGCATCAGTGGCGTGAGTGGCGACCTAGAGCCGGCAAGGCGGAAAATTCGGTGCACGGGAAGACCGGACAGTCGGTGCACGCGACTCGACGGGCCTCAAAGTCGTCTACGGAAGGCAGCGACGGCGAGGAGGTCCAGAAGGTCCGGAAGGGCGGTCGACGCTGCGAGGGTTGCGGAGCGGCCCACGAGCGCGCGAGATGCCCGTTCAGGAAGGCCGAGTGTTACACCTGCGGCCGTCGGGGGCACATCGCCAAGGCGTGCAGAAAGCGGAAAGAGGGCCGGAGGAGGTCACAAGACCGCGCGGCCAGACCGGACCGTCCAGCGAGGCCCAAAGATGGCGCCCAGACCACGAGGAAGCAGGACGGCGTGGGCCGCGTCTCGGACGGCAGCGAGGACGACGCCTCAGTGTTCAGCGTGTCCGCGGGACAGTCCCATTACTTCGTTGAGGTATTAGTACAAGGGGCCCCTATTAAGATGGAAATTGACTCGGGGTCCTCCTATTCCATAATTCCCCAGAAAGAGTTCCTGAAAATCGACCCCCACGTGCGGCCAAAGCTTAAAGCGTTGAGGTCCACACTACGGGACGTACAGGGAAACAGCATTCCGGTGTTGGGGGTTGGGAAGTTTCGGGTCAATTTTAAGAGACATTCTGCGGAACTGCCCCTAGTTGTCCTAAAAGGGGGAAGCTGTAGCCTCCTAGGGACACAGTGGTTTCAGCCCTTAGGTTTGTTCATAGGGGGGGTGCATACCGTGGGGGGGGACCCAATACAAGCGGTTTGCGATGCGCATCCCGCCGTTTTTAAGAAAGGACTCGGAAAGTTCAAGGGACCCCCTGTAGCTTTCGACATAGACCCGGAGGTCCGCCCGATAAGACTCAAACCACGCAGGGTGCCGTTCGCACTCAAGGACAAGATAGAGGCGGAACTGGACAAACTGGTGGGCCAGGGGATTCTTATTCCTGTTGATTCCGCGGAGTGGGAAACTCCAATTGTAACGGCTCTAAAGGCTAACGGGGAGGTGCGCATTTGCGCTGATTATAAGTGTACAATTAACAAGGCGATCCGCCCTAATGCATACCCGGTGCCAGTGATCAGCCACCTTTTGGCCAGGCTAAATGGGGGAAAGTGTTTCGCCAAACTCGATTTGGCACAAGCCTATCAGCAACTTCCTGTGACCCCCGCCACGGCCGCGGCACAAACAATAGTTACACATAAGGGAGCGTTCCAGGTGTCGCGGTTACAGTTCGGCGTGAACTCGGCACCCGGTCTTTTTCAATCGCTCGTGGAACGCCTCCTAAAGGGCCTGGAGGGGGTGTTGCCTTATTTTGATGACGTGTTGATAACAGGGGGGAGTGAGGCTGAACTGGCAAAAAGGTTGGACAAGGTACTGACCGTGTTCGAGAAAGCGGGGCTGAGATTGTGGAAGGATAAATGTGTCTTTTTCGAAACCGAGGTCGAGTTTTTAGGGTTCCGGATCACACCCGAGGGGATTAAGCCGTCTAAATCCAAGGTAGCAGCCATTAAAAAGGCCCCTCGCCCCACATCCAAAACCGAGCTGCAGTCTTTCCTGGGGCTCCTCAACTTTTACCATACATTCCTCCCGCGGAAGGCGTCCGTGGCCGAACCGCTCCATCGGTTACTGAAAAAGGAGGAGCCATGGATGTGGGGTGATGAGCACGAGAGGGCGTTCAAAGAGCTAAAGCAACTCCTAACATCTGAGGCAATCCTGACGCATTTCGACCCCAAACGGCCAGTGGTCCTAGTTTGTGATGCATCCCCAGTGGGGGTGGGGGCGGTGCTTTGCCACGTGTTGGAGGACGGAAGGGAGGCCCCGGTAGCGTTTTACTCAAGGTCCCTGTCCCAAGCGGAGCGAAATTACGCGCAAACCGACAGGGAAGCGTTAGCAATAGTAGCGGGGACCAAAAAATTTCACGATTTTTTGTATGGCCGCCCGTTCAAAATCGTGACCGATCACAAACCGCTGTTAGGGATTTTCACGGCGAACAAGCCCACGCCGCAGATCCTGTCCCCGAGAATGCTGCGTTGGGCTATTTTCCTCAACGCGTACCAACATGAGTTGGAGTACAGGCCCGGAAAGGAGATCAGCCATGCTGATGCGCTTTCGAGATCCCCCTTGCCCTTGTCGGACGACCAAAAGGCGAGAGCAGAAAAGGACCGCCAGGTGTTGCTAATTGAGGTCTTAGACGCACCCCCAATAGTACCAGCCGACATTGCTAGGGCGACAGGCAAGGACAGGACACTGGGAAAAGTTAGTTCATGGGTGCAGAAGGGGTGGCCGGCTTCGTCCCCGAGTACAGAGTTCGACCCATTCTTTAGGAAAAAGCTAGAGTTGTCCCTAGAGAGGGGGTGCCTTCTGTGGGGCCAACGGGTGGTGGTCCCTGCGCCCCTGCGGACGAGGGTGCTCGAACTGCTGCACGTCAGCCACCCGGGCATAGTTCGCTCAAAGGCGCTGGCCCGGAGTTACTTCTGGTGGCCACAGCTGGACGCGGACATTGAGCACATGGTCGGCACTTGCGAGGCTTGCCAGGGATCCCGACCTGAGGCGGCCCGTCTTCCGCATAGGGAATGGGACACAGCACGGGGGCCATGGTCCAGGGTGCACGTAGATTTCGCTGGCCCATTCCGGGGAACCATGTTTCTCCTAGTCGTGGATGCGTTCTCCAAGTGGCTGGAGGTTATCCCGGTAAAGAGCACGTCCTCCGCCTCGACAATTAGCCGGCTAAGGAGAGTCTTCTCCACGTTCGGTTTACCCGACACTTTAGTCAGCGATAACGCTAGTTGTTTCACCTCCGCTGAGTTCGGGGCATTCATGGAGGCAAACGCCATTCGGCATGTCACATCCGCACCGTTTCACCCGGCCACGAATGGCCAAGTGGAACGGCTGGTGCGTACAACGAAGGAGGCGCTGCGGCGCATGGGCCCGGGGGATCTGAATCACCAAGTGTGCCAATTCCTCTTAGCGTATAGGGTGACCCCCTTGGCGTCCGGCTACTCGCCGGCAGAGCTCTTGATGCGGCGAAAACTGACCACGATCCTGTCCAGGCTAGACCCCACGAGAGTCGAGGATAAAGGGAAAAACATAGGGTTGGCAGTCTCGAAAGGTTTCGCTGCCGGTGACCCTGTTCACTGCAGGAACTATTCCAGCGCAGGGCCGGCCTGGGTACCAGGGAGGGTTGTAGAACAGACGGGGCCAGTGTCGTACCGGGTCGAGACGAACACCGGCCTCCTCTGGAGGAGGCACGCAGACCAACTGAGGCACCGAGTGATTGGGCCAGTCAGTGGAGCTCAGCAACAGGATTCAGCGTTAGGGTTCTCCCCCACCCGCTTAACCCAAGGGGGAGACAGCAGTGGACAAAAGTCCCAAGCATGGGGGGAAGGAAGCAGAAGCAGCGGCCCCGACTCATATCCTTTTGATACGCCAGTCCTATCAGGGGCCGGGGAAGGGGGAGAGGAGTTCGCGACCGCTGCCCCCGATAGTGATTTTGATTTTGATTTTGCGAGCCGGGGGGGTTTTCAGGAGTGTTCCCCCACCCATCCAAGCGAGAAGAGGGGTTTTTCGTTAGCCCCCAGTGCCCCCGGTTCCCCCCTAAGAAAGAGCACACCTCCCAACAACGCCGCGGAGCCGCGGAAAGTCACTGACGAGTCTCCCTCTCATATTACAGGACAGGAGACCAGGGGACAAAGAGAAGGTAGCAAACCCGGGGAGAGGCAGCCCGCATCGAGACCCCAGCGTGTTCGAAATAAGCCATCTTGGCTGAGAGACTTTGTCTCCTAAGGGGGGGGAGTGTGTTAAGTGTGGGCTCGAGACTTTGTCTCGTCCTAGGGGGGAGGGGTGTTGTGTTCTGATGGTTTTACTGTACACATGGTTTACAATGTATCTGAGCCAATGTAACCTTGCCTATAGCAACAATGTAACCTTCAGCTGTATCATATAAACCCTGTAATAGGACGCGAGCTAATGACCACCAGCTGGCAGCAGCGAGCGTCCAAGCTCTCTTGGTCCGAACTCATCAAAGGCAACAGCGCGGGAAGTTTTCCCGCCACTACCTACACCTGGACAAGAAGGGCGTGACCTGCAATGACGTCACGCAGACAGTAGCCAATGGGCTACCGTGGCACCACGTTCAAATGTATTACTGCTGTATATAAAGAGCTATCGATCCGCCATTACCTCATGTTCCCTCTGTCCACGATGCAATAAACCTGAGTTAACCCAGCCCGAGGCTGTGTCCTGTGTCTTGGTTTGCATACACCAAACCCATGTAAAGTGCATGGCAGTAATCCAGTCTGGAAGTGACCAGAGGATGTGTGACCGTGAGCAAGGAGTCCTGATCCAGGAGCAGGCGCAACTGGCGAATTACACGGAGTTGTGCAAAAGCCCTCCTGGCCACGGCCGCCACCTGTTCTTCTAGCAGCAGTCGTGAGTCCAGGAGGACCCCAAATTGCGCAGTGGGTCTGTCTGGGGCAGAATAGCCAAGACCAAGGATGGTAGTTTGCGGGATAACGCAGACCCTGAACCCACAGACACCCCTGTTGTAGTGGAATGCAGCTCATCTGAAATGTTTTGGTACAGTGTATTTGTTTTGATGTCCTGTGAAGCTCTGCTGACACTTTGAGACTGTGACACTAATTTGCAACTTTACGATTTCTGGAGCTCTAAAGACACAGTTGATGGCCAGGAGGAGGGGTGTGGTGGCCTTTCCTGAGTTGTTAACTCCTTGTTGTAGCTTTGCTAGGAGTTGGGAAAAGTCCAGGGACGTTTCCAGGGTATGTATCTGCTCCTGGATTTTGTTGAGACATTCAAATATCGCAAGGAGTGATTCTGCATAGATCAGGCATACATCTTACAGTTGTTTTGTGAATTTCCACCAGTGGCTGTTGTCCAGATTTCCCTGTGCTGGTGGGTGGGTATTCCCCTGGAGAGATTTCTTTCTCATTTGGGATTGTTTCTGGTGGCAGGGCAGAGATAAGAGTAAAAAATTTGTTACTCACTTCTCCAGACATCTGTTGGTTTGCTGCAGTGGTGGGCATCAGCAGGTTCGCACCAGTACACGCATACCAGTAGTAAAAATGGCTGGCCCCACCTACCTCCCCTCCCCCTCCTAGAAGGGGCTTTGGAGGTGGCTGGCTCCATTTCCCCCTTCTCCAAGGCTTTTCCTGGCCTCCGTTTCACCCCAAAACACATCCCCAGCCACTGCGGAGTCCCCCAGACTTTTTTGATTGCAGCGAAGCCTCTGGGCTTCGCAGAATGGCGGGGACAGGAGGGATCTTTTCTCCCAACCCTTCCCGAGCCTGTGGACCCGGTGGATGGGTCAGCAATAGCGGCAGGAACAGCCACGGGGGCATTTTTTATGATGCCCTTGTGGCTGTTTCTGCTGCTGGCCCGTCTGCTGGGTCCACAGTGTCTGACGCCTGGCTTGGTTTGGGGGAAGCCGGGGGCGAGTGCCGCTTTCCCCCAAACCATGCTGGGGATCAGAGTGCTTTTAGATCGGGGTGGCTGGGGGTGAAAGGCACCTCCAGCCACCCTGATCCTGAAGTGGAGAGCCCGTGCGGTTTCCCCCAAACCAAGGTGGGGATCAGACGCTGTGATCCCCGGCTTGGTTTGGGGGAAAGTGGGTGGGCGCACTCGTATTTTACCCTCTTTCCCGCTGTCCTCCTGTTTAAATTAGACTGCAATGCCCTGATGCTGCCACTGGAGGGCTGCAAGAATAAGCATAGCTGTCAAGTTTCCCGTTTTGGCCTGGAAATTTCCCTTATTTTCAAATCCAAAACTTGACAGGTATGGGTTAAGAGCAGGGGTTTTGAAGAAGGAAACAGAAGGATTTATCTTGGCAGCTCAGGAACAAGTTTTGCCAACAAATTGCATGAACAACTAAAATCTTTCTTATTCAAGGAAGCCTTCAAGAATATTATGTCCTTAACAATAAATTAGCTGGTCAGTTGACCCTCTGTGCCCACAGACACCAAGTATTTTATTTATTTTGTTTTATTATGTACTTATTCAGTGGTTTCATTTTATTTTGTTGTTTGTTTTATTATGTTATTTTGTTATATGTATGTGCACCACCCAGAGTGGGTAATATCCCAAATGGGTGGTATAAATAAATAAATAAATAAATAAATAAATAAATAAATAAATGTTGTGTCCTAATAGTGTAACCTTCTACATGTGATATCAATGTATCTGAACCAATGTAACCTTGCCAATGAGTAACAATGTAACCTTCAGCTGTATCATATAAACCCTGTAATAGGACGCGAGCTAATGACCACCAGCTGGCAGCAGCGAGCGTCCAAGCTCTCTTGGTTCAAACACATCAAAGACCGCAGCGCGGGAAGCTTCCCGCCGCTACCTACACCCGGACAAGAAGGGCGTGACCAACCATGACGTCACGCGGACCAGTAGCCAACGGGCTACCGTGGAGCCACATTCAAACATGTTCCTACCATATATATAGAGCTGTTCGTCCGCCATTACCTCATGTTCCCTCTGTCCACCATGCAATAAAC
Source organism: Bradypodion pumilum (assembly GCA_035047305.1). Taxonomy (NCBI): domain Eukaryota; kingdom Metazoa; phylum Chordata; class Lepidosauria; order Squamata; family Chamaeleonidae; genus Bradypodion; species Bradypodion pumilum. The sequence goes on along the minus strand of JAWDJD010000001.1, from coordinate 170,316,096 downwards.
CTGAGTTAACCCAGCCTTTGGCTGTGCCTTGTGTCTTGACTCTCATACACTAAATTGGCGACGAAGGTGGGATTATGGATCCCCACGGAGCCAGGACACAGAGCGGGTTCAACATCACCAAACCGCAAGACTGGGAGCTCTTTGAGATGGACTTCCAGGCGGCACTGGTGGAGCTCAAAGTCAAAGAAGACGACGAGGAAAGGAAGAGGGCCATCCTCACTCGCATGCTTGGGATGGAAACCAAGCGGACGCTGGTGGGCATCCTTGCACCGAAGAAGATGAGCGATTTCAAAGCCGGTGACATCATGAAAATGCTGCGTGAGCGTTTCCGACCCTCGAGGGCAATGTTTCCCGCTCGGAGTGCGTTTTGGAGGCGAGTTCAAGCGCCGGACGAGTCGGTAGAAGCCTTCGTAACGGCTATGAGGGTAGCCGCCGCCCCCTGCAAATGGGACCACATCCTAGAGATGGCCCTCAGGGACGGAGTGCTGTGTGGCCTGAAGGACAAGGAAGTACAGCGCAGCTTGATGAACAGGGAGCCACCACCCACACTGGAAGAGGTTGTAGAGGCCGCGGAAGCCGCGGAGTCCACGAATGCTGGAGTAGACGAGATGCACAAGTGGCGTGAGTGGCGTCCGAGGGCCGGCAAGGCGGAAAACTCGTCGCACGGGAAGTCCGGTCAGTCGGTGCATGCAACCCGACCGACCTCGAAATCGTCGTCAGAAAGTAGCGATGGCGAGGAGGTCCAGAAGGTCCGGAGAGGCGGGCGCCGCTGCGATGGTTGCGGAGCGGCCCATGAGCGCGTGAAGTGCCCATTCAGGAAAGCCGAGTGCTTCAACTGCGGACGTCGGGGGCACATCGCCAAGGCGTGCAGGAAATGGAAAGAGGGCCGGAGACATTCGCAAGACCGTTCAGCCAGACCGGACCGTCCAGCGAGGCCCAAAGATGGCGCCCGGGCCACGAGGAAGCAGGACGGCGTGGGCCGCATCTCGGACGACAGCGAGGGCGACGCTCCTGTGTTCAACGTGTCTGCGGGACAGCCCCATTACTTTGTTGAGGTACTAGTACAAGGGACCCCTATTAGGATGGAAGTTGACTCGGGGTCCTCCTATTCTATAATTCCCCAGAGAGAGTTCTTGAAAATCGACCCCCACGTGCGGCCCAAACTTAAAGCGTTGAGGGCCACACTACGGGACGTTCAGGGGAACAGCATTCCAGTGTTGGGGGTCGGAACGTTCCGGGTTCGCTTTAAGAGACATTCTGCGGAACTTCCCCTAGTGGTGCTAAAAGGGGGGAGTTGTAGCCTCCTCGGAACACAGTGGTTTCAGCCCTTAGGCCTGTTCATAGGGGGGGTGCATGCCGTAGGCGAGGACCCAATACAAGCAGTGTGTGACGCACACCCCGCCGTTTTTAAAAGTGGACTGGGAAAGTTCAAGGGACCCCCTGTAGCCTTCGACTTAGACCCGGAGGTCCGCCCGATAAGACTCAAACCGCGCAGGGTACCGTTCGCGCTTAAGGACAAAATAGAGGCGGAACTGGACAAACTGGTGGGTCAAGGAATTCTCGTTCCTGTGGATTCCGCGGAGTGGGAGACTCCAATTGTAACAGCACTGAAGGCTAACGGGGAGGTGCGCATTTGCGCTGATTATAAGTGTACCATTAATAAGGCAATCCGCCCTAATGCATACCCGGTGCCAGTGGTCAGCCACCTTCTGGCCAGGCTGAATGGGGGAAAGTGTTTCGCTAAACTCGATTTAGCACAGGCCTACCAGCAACTCCCAGTAACCCCCGCCACAGCGGCGGCACAAACAATAGTCACACATAAGGGGGCGTTCCAGGTGTCGAGGTTACAGTTCGGCGTGAACTCGGCACCTGGCATTTTTCAGTCGCTAGTGGAACGCCTCCTGAAGGGGCTGGAGGGGGTGTTGCCATATTTTGATGACGTGTTGATCACGGGGGGGAGTAAGGCCGAGCTGGCCCACAGATTGGATAAGGTCCTGGCCGTGTTCGAGAAAGCGGGGCTGCGACTGAGAAAAGACAAATGTGTATTTTTCGAAACAGAGGTTGAGTTTTTAGGGTTCCGTGTCACACCCGAGGGAATTAGGCCGTCCAAATCTAAGGTGGCCACCATTAAGAAAGCCCCTCGCCCCACTTCCAAAACCGAGCTTCAGTCATTTCTGGGGCTTCTCAATTTCTACCATACCTTCCTTCCACGGAAGGCGTCTGTTGCCGAGCCGCTTCATCGGCTGCTTAAAAAAGAGGAAAAATGGCTGTGGGGTGACGAGCAAGAAAGAGCGTTCTCAGAGTTAAAGCAACTCCTCACATCCGAGGCAATCCTGACTCATTTCGACCCCAAACGGCCCATAGTTTTGGTCTGCGATGCATCCCCGGTGGGGGTGGGGGCGGTGCTTTGCCACGTGTTAGACGACGGAAGGGAGGCCCCGGTAGCGTTTTATTCAAGGTCCCTGTCCCAAGCAGAGCGGAATTACGCACAGACCGATAGGGAGGCACTAGCGATAGTAGCGGGAACCAAGAAATTTCACGATTTTCTGTATGGTCGGCCGTTCAAGATCGTTACTGACCACAAGCCCCTGTTAGGGATCTTCACTGCAAATAAGCCCACGCCACAGATCCTGTCCCCGAGGATGCTGCGGTGGGCTATTTTTCTTAACGCATATCAACATGAGTTAGAATACCGGCCAGGGAAGGAAATCAGCCATGCAGACGCGCTCTCACGGTCGCCGTTACCATTGTCGGACGACCAGAAGGCAGGGGTAAGAAGAGACCGCCAGGTATTGCTAATAGAGGTTTTAGAGTCACCCCCGATAGTACCGGCCGACATTGCCAGGGCGACCGGAAAGGATAGAACACTAGAGAAGGTATGCTCGTGGGTGCAGAAGGGGTGGCCGGCGTCATCCCCAGGCACGGAATTCGACCCATTCTTCCGAAAGCGAGTGGAGTTGTCTTTAGAGAGGGGGTGCCTGTTGTGGGGCCAACGGGTGGTGGTCCCTACGTCCCTGCGGCCGAAGGTGCTAAAGCTGTTGCACGTCAGCCACCCGGGGATCGTCCGTTCCAAGGCGTTGGCCCGGAGTTACTTCTGGTGGCCCCAGCTGGACGCCGACATAGAGCAGATGGTTGGCACTTGTGAGGCATGTCAATGCTCTCAACCGGAGGTGGCCCGCCTACCGCATAGGGAATGGGACGCAGCAAGGGGACCGTGGTCCAGGGTGCACGTAGATTTTGCTGGCCCATTCCGGGGAACCATGTTTCTCCTGGTGGTGGATGCATACTCAAAGTGGCTGGAGGTCATTCCGGTAAAGAGCACATCCTCCGCCACTACCATTCGCCAGCTAAGGAGGGTCTTTTCCACGTTCGGTTTACCCGACACTTTGGTCAGCGATAACGCCAGCTGTTTCACGTCCACTGAGTTCGCAGCATTCATGGAGGCAAATGCAATTCGGCATGTCACATCCGCGCCGTTTCACCCGGCCACGAATGGCCAAGTGGAACGGTTGGTGCGCACCACAAAAGATGCGCTGCGGCGCATGGGCTCGGGAGATCTAAATCACCAAGTTTGTCAATTTCTATTAGCGTACAGAGTGACCCCCTTAGCGTCTGGTTACTCGCCGGCCGAGCTGCTGATGCGGAGGAAACTGACCACGCTTTTGTCCAGGCTAGACCCGTCGAGGGTCGAGGACAAAGGGAAGAACATAGGGTTAGCGGTCTCGAAAGGTTTCGGCATAGGCGATCCTGTACATTGCAGGAACTATGCCAACGCAGGCCCAGCCTGGGTACCAGGGACGATAATAGAACAGACGGGGCCAGTGTCCTATCGGGTGGAAACTAGCACCGGCCTCCTCTGGAGGAGGCACGCTGATCAACTGAGGCACCGAGTGAGCGAGGGGCCGACCAGTGGAGCACAGCGACATGATTCAGCGATAGGGTTCTCCCCCACCCGTTTAGCCCAAGGGGGAGACAGGGGGGAAAGCAGCGAGCCCGACTCATATCCTTTTGATACCCCAGTTCTATCCGAGCCCGGGGGGAGGGAAAAGGAGTGTGCGGCCGCCGCTGCCGCTTCCCCCGAATCCGATTTTGATTTTGATTTTGTGAGCCGGGGGGGTTTTTCGGAGTGTTCCCCCACCCATCCAAGCGAGAAGAGGGGTTTTTCGTTAGTCCCCAGTGCCCCCGGTTCTTCCCAAACAAAGCACACACCTCCCAACAAAGCCGCAGAGCCGCGGCAAACCACTAACAAGTCATCCTCTCCGATTGCAGGGCAGGAAGCCAGGGAGCAAGGAGGAGGGAGCGAAGCCGGGGCAGGGCAGCCCGCGCCGAGACCCCAGCGTGTTCGAAATAAGCCATCTTGGCTGAGAGACTTCGTCTCATCCTAGGGGGGAGGAGTGTTGTGTCCTAATAGTGTAACCTTCTACATGTGATATCAATGTATCTGAACCAATGTAACCTTGCCAATGAGTAACAATGTAACCTTCAGCTGTATCATATAAACCCTGTAATAGGACGCGAGCTAATGACCACCAGCTGGCAGCAGCGAGCGTCCAAGCTCTCTTGGTTCAAACACATCAAAGACCGCAGCGCGGGAAGCTTCCCGCCGCTACCTACACCCGGACAAGAAGGGCGTGACCAACCATGACGTCACGCGGACCAGTAGCCAACGGGCTACCGTGGAGCCACATTCAAACATGTTCCTACCATATATATAGAGCTGTTCGTCCGCCATTACCTCATGTTCCCTCTGTCCACCATGCAATAAACCTGAGTTAACCCAGCCTTTGGCTGTGCCTTGTGTCTTGACTCTCATACACTAAAATAAATATTTCTGGTAGTAATCAGCAGATCAGTAAATGGTTATGAGCTGGATTCTGTATCTCTCCACGTTCACATGACGTGTTGTCTGCCAGCAGCCCCCACGTGAGCATGTTGGCCTTGCATTTAGGGATTCCAACCCTCAGCCTATTCAGGGCCCTCCAAGTGACATAGGGGAGGTTGAGTTCCTCAGCTATATCCTCCTTTGATGTTATTCCTTGTCCAGTGAACTCCTTCCTACATCTACTGATCAAACTCATCAATGCCAACTATAGCTACCATAGGGTTCACAAAAAAAATATATCATTAGACGACTGGCAGCAAATATTATGATGCACTTGTGTTATCCAACACAAAGTGAGTCTACTTCTAAAGTTGTCTATACCAGGGATTCTAAACCTGCGGCCCACGGCACCATTTCAAGTGGCCCCCCACTGCCTCCACCACACCAGGAAGTGCCATGTGGTGGAGGAAGGGCAAAATGGCTATCCAGCCCCCGAAGTTGTCTGAGGGAGTGTGACCTGGGCCCCCCGGCTTTAAAAGGTTGAGAACTCCTGGTCTGTACTTTGGAGGCATGCGAAGAATGCTCACAAGTGCTTTACCATTCCCTTCCACTGGGGGCCTGTGCAGTTTGATCATTACCAAAGCAAAGCAATCATACTGTACTTATATACAAGTGAAACTCAGAAAATTAGAATATCGTGCAAATGTTCATTCAGTTCAGTAATGCAACTTAAAAGGTGAAACAAATATATGAGATAGACTCATTACATGCAAAGCGAGATAGTTCAAGCCTTACTTTGTTATAATATTGATGCTTATGGCTTAAAGGTTTCCCTTGCTCGAAAGCCAGTCATATCTGACTCTAGGGTGCAGTGCTCATCTCTGTTTCAAAGCTGAAGAGCCAGCGCTGTCTGCCTCTGCAGACGTTTCTGTGGTCATGTGGCAGGCATGACTAGACACCGGAGCGCACGGAACGCTGTCTACCTTCCCACCGAAGTGGTCCCTATTTATCTACTTGCAATTTCTTGCTTTCGTTCACAAAATGCATAAAAACAAGTTTGAAAACCCCATTTATCCACCCACATCAAACGAGAAGAGAGGATTCACTTGAGAAAGCCTTTAAGCTGGGAAAGGTGGAGGGCAAAAGATGAAGGGGGCAGCCAAAGATGAGATGGTTGGATGGTATTGTAGACACAATGGTCACAGAGGTGGGCCAGTTGAGGAGGATGGTGGAGCACAGGTGTGCCTGGAGGGCAATGGCCCATAGGGCTGCAAAGGGTCGGAATCGACTGTGCGACTGAACAACAACAGCAACAACAACAAAACCATCCACGGGTTAAATGAAATGCTGCTAAAGGGTGAAATGAGAAGCTGAAGGAAAAGGCCTCCAGGGCTTCAGTGTTCAAGAACAACCACAGCGTTCCCTCTCTGCACAAACTTCAGGCTGAATAGACGTGTGCCAATTTTGTTGTGACCCCCCCCCCTCTCCTCCCTCCACGTGGAGGCGCCCAGGCCCTGCCCCTCCCTCCCTCCCTCCCCCCTCCCCAGGCCAGGGTTTCCCATCTCCAGGCTCCACCCTGCCTGCCCTCACCCCAAAAGCCCTCTGTCTGTCTGGGATGACTCCCTTTTGCCCGGCGCTAGAGAGCAGAGAGCCTGGCCTGTCTCTGTGCACCACTTGCACTAGTTGCGCCTCCCCCCGGGCCACGTTGATTCCTCCTATCCCGCCTGCGGCAGGTTTCGGCGGCGCATGGGAAGCAGGTAGGAATGAAGGGTAGGAGGGGCGGGCATCCGCTGCGGTTTGGGATTTTGCACCGTAGGGACTGCAGTGGCTCAAGTGCCTAAGACGCTGACAGGGAGGCGGAAGGTCAGCAGTTCGAGTCCCGAGTACTGCAGGACGGAAATGAGCTCCCGTCTTTGTCCCAGCTCCTGCCAACCTAGCCGTTGGAAAGCAAAGAAGTTGCAAGTAGATAAATAGGGACCACTTCGGTGGGAAGGAAACAGCGTTCCGGTGTCTAGTCATGCCTGCCACATGACCACGGAAACGTCTGCAGCAGCAGACAGCGCTGGCTCTTCGGCTTTGAAACAGAGATGAGCACTGCACCCTAGAGTCGGATACGACTGGCTTTCGAGCAAGGGAAACCTTTACCTTTACCTTACTTCGCTCCCTTTCTCCCCCGCCCCTCCCCTTCTCTTCAGCTCATTGCTCGGTGTGGAGGAGCAAAGGTCGCCGCTTGGTCAAAAGGATTGTTGTGGGGGGTTTCTTATGCCTCCCCCCCTTTTTGCACACACATTGGGATCTTCCTTCGTGAGGCTCCTGTGCCCAAGCACGGTCCATTCCTCGGATAGGGGCGTTTCGGTGCCTCCCCCCCCCCCCCATGCGCTCTCCTTCGCTGCTGTCAACCAGGTCCCGTCCTACCAGGGCTGGTTACGAGCTTGGCCGGAGTGACTCCGAAGTAGTGGCGTGTCAGAGAGCGCTGCTTTCGACGAATCTGGACTTTCAAGGCTGGGCCCGGTTTTCCTGGTTAATTACAACGAGCTGTTCGAAGAAGCGCTCCAGGGCTGCTCAGGATGCCTGCCAGCCAGAGACTGGAATGCTTTTAAGAGAGTTTTTCCCCCAATTAAAGCGGTGTGGGAGACTTCTAAAATGTGGAATCATTTGATTTTAACGAACATCTCTTGCTAAGCCACCAGTGGTGCAAGTGGTGCTATTCCTGCATCGCATTGGTGTTGGGCCACTTGATTAAGACCAAGTGTAGTGTAGTGTGTCATATAGCCTTTTTGCATTTTGGATTGGAAGGAAGACTATAGGGCTGTGCTTTGCTGAAAAGTGGCTGTATAACTATGTGGCTCATGTGGCTAAGATGCTGACTGGGAGGCATCGATTCCCGAGTACTGCAGGATGGAATGAGCTCCCGTCTTTGTCCCAGCTCCTGCCAACCTAGCAGTTTGAAAGCAATTATTGCAAGTAGATAAATAGGGACCTAACAGCGTTCAGTGCGCTCCGGTGTCTAGTCATGACTGCCACATGACCACGGGAACGTCTGCAGAAGCAGACAGCGCTGGCTCTTTGCCTTCGAAACAGAGATGAGCACTGAACCCTAGAGTTGGATATGACTGGCTTTCGAGCAAGGGAAACCTTTACCCTTTAAAACTAATATAGAAATTTAATGGCAGACAATCCTGGGGAGAGTCAATATGGGCAGAAATTGTGGCGTATAGATTTTCAAGGCTCATCAGCAACCAAACGAGTAGCAAAAAATAAAAGATTTGAAATGTTCATCCATGTATTGGTGAACAAAAGGGATATCTGGGTACAGTGTATATAATTGCACTATATATCTGCAGAGGGGTACTGCAGTGGCTCAAGTCGCTAAGACGCTGACTGGGAAGCGGAAGGTCAGCAGTTCGATTCCCGAGTACTGCAGGACGGAAATGAGCTCCCATCTTCATCCCAGCTCCTGCCAACCTAGCAGTTCGAAAGCATGAAATTGCAAGTAGATAAATAGGGACCACTTCGGTGGGAAGGTAACAGCGTGTCTAGTCATGCCTGCCACATGACCACGGAAACGTCTGCGGAAGCAGACAGCGCTGGCTCTTCGGCTTAGAAACAGAGATGAGCACTGCTGGAGGAATTTCACCTAGGGGATGCCTGAATGATGCTCTTTTCATGTCCCCAAGAACTTTTCCTACTGAAGTAGTCCCTATTTATCTACTTGCAATTTCTTGCTTTCAAACTGCTAGGTTGGCAGGAGCTGGGACAGAGACGGGTGCTCATTCCATCATGCAGCACACAGGTCTTGAATTGTTGACTTGCTGATCTTCCAGCTAGCAAGGTTTGCTTCTTAACCACTGAGCCACCACAGTCCCCTTATGGAGAGATAACAGTCTGTGCTCTCTTTTCTCCCTGGAGGGATAACAGGCGGAGTGCACATTTCTCTCAAGCTGAGAAGCATGTGGCTTTGTAGAACCTGGACCAGTTACTTCATTGGACTAAGTCCCAGAATCATCGATGAGAGTACCTAGTGGCCATTTTGGCTGGGGGTGGGGTGGGGGAAGACACCCTCCCTAAAAAAATGATTCCAAACTCCTAGGCAAGTGACTAGTCTTCCATGCATTGTTTTAAGGACAATTGGAAAAGGTGCAGGCTGGATGGTGAGTTGGCACCTTCTGCCTTTTCTTTCTTTTTATCCAGGTAGGGATACTTAAGAAAAACTTTGCTAGCTGGGACCAAAGGAGTGGCCAGTCTAGCATCTTCCTTCCTGTAGTGGCCAGGCAGATGCCCGTGGAGATGGTGCACGGAGAAAGAAGTGTCTGCAGCTTTGCTTTCTCAAAGATGCTTGAAAACATGTTGCCTCTGATTCTCTAGGTAGCAACAGCTATTGCAGCTGGTAGCCTTTTATACTTTTGTGAATGTCTCTGGTCGCTTCTGACTGAAATCATTTTAGTTGGTAGCTGTCAGTCTATCTTGTGATAACGAGTTCCATAGTTTTAACTGTGTGAGGTTTGTCTGGCTGCAGTATTTTGGACTGACTGTAGCCTCCAAGCATTCTTCAAAGGCAGCCCTACCCCCACCCCCCAGAGCACTAAAGTAATCCAAGCAGAATGTTGTAATTTATGCATGTGTTACTATAATCTCATCAGACATCTCCAAGAATTTGTTCAACTGGCACACAAGCTTTAATTGTGCAACTGCAATCCCAGTTACTGTCAAAATCGAGGCATCAAAGGCTGACAGCATGAATCCAGAAGTACAAGACAAAACTTCAAAGTTGGGTTATTAGAGGTGAGGCCATTCAGCACAGACTGAATCCCTGTCTTTTCCTGATCTGCATTTTGACTGATCAGGAAGGAATCTGTCTGACTGCATTCAATTAGTTCTCTCTCATCAAGTCTATTCCTGATGTCAGCCAGTATTTTAGAACTGTAAAAAAAAATAATAATACCCAGAGTGAGATGGAAAGGAGAGAGAAATGCTGGGGGTCACCAACATATTGATAGCAACAAGCTCCCAAATTCTGGACAAACTTGCCTAGTGGCTTCATTATGTTAAATAGTTTAGGGGGCATGACAGAGCTGTGAGGAATCCCACAAGTCAGTGGCCAAGATGATGGACAGAAGTTCTCAAGTAACATCCTCAGATCCTGTCTCCCTAAGTAGGATCTGTGCCCCTGTAGAACTATGACTCCCAAGCCCAGTTCCTGAGAAGTGGCCTGGAAGGATTAACATACTTAATGGTCTCAAAAGCTACTCAGAGGTCTAGCAGAGCTAACAGTCAAAGATACTCTGTCTAGCTCTTAATGTAGGTTATTTATCATGGTATACATTTTGCAAACTGCATTGAAAACAGGTGTACATAATCTATTTCATTCAGGAATTCCTTGAGCTGAGAAGCCACCACAGACCAGTACTTTGCCCACAAGTAGGATATTGGAGAGAGGGATTCAGGGAGGAACCCTACCTTGCTGTAGAAAATTCTTCACCAGTCCCCTTATATTGGGGTGCCCAAACTTTTTGGGCCATGGGCCGGTCACATGGTTCCTCCCACCAGAAGTGGAAGGAACCATGACGCCAATTCATCCAACCCATGCCGCCCTTGTCGCTCCCAGAAGTGGAAGTAAAGCGTGCCTGTATGGGTGCATTTTACTTCCACTTCCGGGAGTTACGAGGGTGGCGTGGGCTGGATGAATTGGCATCGGGGTCCAGACCCAGCCCACGGGCTGTAGTTTGGGCACCCCTTCCTTACATGTTTTGAAGTACCTCACAGTGGGAGTGGAATTATGATAGACCACTGCAGTCTACCCACCACCCCCACCTCTGAGGTGTTGATTGTTGAACCCTTCATTGGGGGCAGAACTGAGAGAGATTGACTTCTGCTATATCATCAAGCCAGATCTCTGCAATATAGAACCAGGTGGTTCAGCCTTCAAGAATGAGATCCCTAGTAGTTTATTTTCTGATTCAACTAACTGGTGTTCAGCAGCAGTGTTTTCAAACCAGGAGGATGGCTGCCACAGTTGCCTGGGCTATTTAGAACAGGAGGCAGAATGGGAGCAACTATCACTCTCATCCATCCATCCATCCATGCTCTATAGTAAATGCTGTTACTGTAGACTCTCGATTAACACCAAAGCTTGGTTCCATGAGGAGCGTTAATCGCAAATTGTTGTCAATTGCGAGTTCCTGCACAACGACGCTAAAAAAGCGGCTTCCTATGGGAAAACCTCAATTAACGACGTTTTCACACAATGGCACTAAAAAAGCGGCTTCCTATGGGAAAACCTCGATTAAAGATGTTTTTGCATAACGATGCTAAAAACGTCATTGTGCGAATGGTGACTTTGCCGCTAACAATGCGTCGCTAATCGAAAATGTCGTTAGTTGAATGCGTCGTTAGGCAGGGGTCGACTGTACTCTGGTTTGACAAGTAAGACATTTGGGGAGACCACCTCATAGGCTTTGGCTATTTTCTGCTGCGGTGGCTCAGTGGTTAAGAAGTTCGCCTTGTTAGTTGGAAGGCTGGCAAGTCGGCAGCTCGAGACCTGATTACTGCATGACGGATTCAGCACCCGTCTCTGTCCCAGTTCTCGGGGATATGTTGTTCAGTCGCACAGTCGGTTCCGACCCTTTGCGACCCTATGGACCATTGTTCTCCAGGCACCTCTGTCCTCCACCATCCCCCTCAACACTCCCAGTTCTGTGCCCATTGTGTCTACAATACCATCTAGCCATCTCATCTTTGGCCTCCCCCTTCTTCTTTTGCCCTCCACCTTTCCCAACATCAGGGCCTTCTCAAGTGAATCCTCCCTTCTCATTTGATGTCCAAAATACTTTAGCTTCGTCTTTACTATTAGCCCTTCCAATGAGCAGTCAGTGTTGATTTCTTCTAAGATTGACCTATTTGTTCTCCTCGCTGTCCAGGGTACTCTCAAAACTCTCCTCCAACACCACATTTCAAAGGCATCTATTCTTCTGCGTTCAGCTTTCCTAATTGTCCAGCTCTCACATCCGTACATTACCACTGGGAATACCATTGCTTTGACTATTCTAATTTTTGTTTGCAATGTGATGTCTCTGCTTTTCACTATGTTCCCCAGGTTTCTCATGGCTTGTCTCCCAAGAATCAGTCGCCTTTTTATTTCATGGCTGCAATCCCCATCTGCCGTAATCTTTGATCCCAGGAAAGTAAAATCTGTCACTGCTTCTACTTCTTCCCCATCTATTCTCCAGGAACTGATTGGGCCTGTTGCCATTACCTTGGTTTTCTTGATATTGAGTCTCAAACCAGCTTTTGCACTCTCCTCCTTCAGCCCAATCAAGAGGTTCTTTAGGTCTTCCTCACTTTCTGCCATTAGGGTGGTATCGTCTGCATATCTCAGATTGTTTATGTTTCTCCCAGCAATTTTAATCCCATATTGTGATTCCTCCATCCCTGCATTTCGCATTATGTGCTCTGTGTATAGATTAAATAAGCAGGGTGATAAAATGCAGCCTTGTCTTACTCCTTTTCCTATTCCAAACCACTCTGTCATTCCGTGTTCTGTCCTAACTGTTGCTTCTTGGTTCATGTACAGATTTCTCAGGAGGCATATGATGTGCTCTGGTATTCCCATCTCTTTAATTACTTGCCACATCTTGTTGTGGTCCACACAGTCAAATGCCTTAGTGTAATCAATGAAACAAAAGTAAACTTGTTTCTGGTATTCCTTTGTTTTCTCCATGATCCAACGTATGTTGGCAATGTGGTCTCTAGTCCCCCTGCCTCTTCTGAAACCGGCCTGCACCTCTGGTAGTTCTCTCTCCACATGTTGCTGAAGTCTGTCCTGTATTATCTTGAGCATCACCTTGCTGGCGTGTGGGATGAGTGCAATTGTTCGGTAATTTGAGCATTCTTTGGCGTTGCCCTTTTTTGGGATTGGGACGTATACTGATCTTTTCCAATCCTGTGGCCACTGTTTTGTTTTCCAGATTTGCTGGCATATTGAGTGCAGTAATTTGACGCCATCATCTTTTAGCGCTTTGAAAAATTCGACTGGGATACCATCATATCCACTAGCTTTGTTGTTTGCAGTGCTCTTTAGGGCCTTTATAACTTCGCTCTCCAGGATGTCTGGCTCGAGTTCAGTTTTTTCATCATTGTGGTTATCAGGAGTGTTGAGGTCCTTTTTGTAGAGTTCCTCTGTGTACTCTTTCCATCTTTTCTTTATCTGGGCGTTCCCTGAGTGGAGTTTCTTCCGTAAAAATCTTTTCAACCCAGAATAATTTCTGACATGAAATTATTATTATATGTTTGACTAGTGATGTTAGGTTATATTGTTTAGAGGTCTGAGTTTTGTTTTGGCATGGAAGAGGAGGAAAAACTGTTCCAGGAATATGTGCTTGACTTGTTTTAATTAAGTAATATTAATTAATTAATTAATTAATTAATTAATTAATTGCTAGACCTATATCACAGGATCACAGTGTATGTTTACATAGCTATATAAAAAAAATAAAAGCATAAGCTATAATAGCAGTCTAAATGTAATCAGTTCAAATTAAAAACACACACGTTAAAATGGAATTAAACCAGTGCAAGTCACGATACTCAATCCTCAAAGGTTCTAATGAATAATTATGTTTTGACTTGTTGCCAGAAGGCTACCAATCTTGGTGCCAGTTTATCTCCAGTGGGAGGGTATTCCACCATCTGGATACTGCAGCTGAGAATACCCTTCCCTATTTCTCCATGTAAAGCACCATTCTCAGCAGTGGGACATGGAGGAGGAGGGTCTCTCCAGCAGGGTTTGTAGGGCAGTGATGACGAACCTTGGTACTCCAGGTATTTTTGGACTTCAATTCCCAGAAGCCATATCCCTGTCAATCCACATAAATGGGTTTACTGCACGTTTGTGCAGCAAACCCATTCGTGTGGGTTCACAGAGACTTGGGCTTCTGGGAATTGAAGTCCAAGAACACATGGAGTGCCAAGGTTCACCATTATGGCTCTAGGGTGAGGTGTTCTTTCAAATATCCAGAAGCCAAGCTTTCCAGGGCTTTTTAGTTGCCTTCTCCTTTCCCATGGTACCCCCTTCCCTGCATCTTCTGAAGCTACTCCAAGTTTGCCTTTGCTGTCTTATGGAAATGGTTCTCTCCAGCACAGCACATGGCAACACTGCAGCAGTCGTTCAATTGTACAGAAACAAGGAGCCAAATAAGCCACTTGCTATTCCCCATAGTTAAATTGGGGGAGGGGCATACCTGTCAAGTTTTGGATTTGGAAATAAGGGAAATTTCCCAAATAAGGGATACTTGACAGCTATGCTTATCCTGTGCTGCCCTCCAATGGTGGCAATAGGGCATTGCAGTCTAATTAATAAGGGATGACGGCGGGAAAGAGGGTAAAATAAGGGGTTTTCCTGGCCAATAAGGGATACTTGAAAGCTATGGGGAGGGGGAGGCTGGCTTTCAGTGGTGTCACTTTTGGTGATGATGCTAGCAGAAATTAGCCTGTCTCTTTCTTAGGAAACTGGGGTGCACACACAGAAACAATAAGAACAACAGACTTGTGCTACACACCAGAATATTCTAGTGCCATGTTATAAATCAACACATGCTGAACAAATGGATGAAGCTCTTAAAGAATCATGCAGGCTTAGCACTGGCTACCTGGAACCTGCTCCTTCTGAAAAGTCTGTTATTTGGCTGGCAATGACCCTTCGGGAGTACGCTGAGAGGGCCTAACAAATAATGAATGAAATAAAACCGTGCAGCACCAAACCTATCTATTTCATGGACATCAATCCCCTAATAATGGCGAAAATTGAGGAAAAGTTTTCTGCACAGCCCTCAAAAGCTCTAAATATTATACTAAACCTACGAAGAGCAAAATTAGTACGCTGTCAAATGGACGAATGCCAAAAATTATCTCTCATCAGGACAAGACTATGGAAATCACCTAATGGAAATCACCTAATAGACTTCAAAATGAAATGGGAAGATCAAAGAATAATCAAGTAAAATGAGCCTACTTAGATACAGTGCAAACTTTCTGTGAAATTCAGTCATTGCGGCTTTTATGTGCATGCAATTTATGCCCCACCATGTGTACAAAAGAGGATCTAGTAAATGGCTAAGATAACACTACTGAAGTAGCCTGCTTTTGGTAAAAAAAAAATGGTCTAATTATTTTAACAGAGGGGTTCTCAACTCCCTCAAACAGTTGAGGGGGCTGGACTGGTTGTCCCCCCCCCCATTTACGGCTGTTGTAAATGCATTTACGGCTGTTGTAAATGCACTTACGACGGCCGTAAACGAGTCCGCAGCCGATTCTGGCATTGGCAGTGGCTGGAACGAGGGGTGGGGGCTGGATTATTTGGTCCCATGGGCTGGATGCAGCCCACGTGCCGTAGGTTGAGAACCCCTGTTTTAACATTTTAATTTGTTTTGAATTTTATATGTCCATAATTATAAATTGTGTAGTGCTAAGCAGGCAAGCAAGCAAGCAAGCAGGCAGGCAGGCAAGCAAGCAAGCAGGCAAGCAAGCAGGCAAGCAGGCAGGCAAGCAGGCAGGCAGGAAGGCATTAAAACTAGGTTTTGGATCTTGGCTGTAGTTCTTAAAAAAGCTTTTTTTTATTTAAAACTCTGGAATGAAAAATGGGCCATTAGATAATTGTGTTGAGTCAATAGCATATTTTGTGCATCATCTGGAAAATCCTGTCAAGGGAATTCCCTTGGCTACTTCATACAGTTGTGGGAAAATATATGGAATCCTGGCAATCTTATATGTAGTTTCATAACATTTGGAATTGGACTGAGCAGGATACTGATCTGTATAGTTTTGGGGAGAAAATAATACTGGCAAGGTCAAGGCAAGATGACCGAATATAGCTTCTTTTAACGTTGAGTCCCAAGAATCCTGGATTGCCAGATGTTTAAAAACAAAAGAAGGAACTTACAATAATGCTGATTAATTGAAACTTTTACATTTAAGATAAAAGAGGCCAATAATGTTTTATGTTCTATGTTAAACTCAGTATGTAGCAAAGAACATAGAGAAAGATAATCAACTCTGTGCTATCAAGTTGATTCAGGGTGACAATCGTTAGGCATTAATTAGAAGTGGTTTACCAGTTCCTTATTTGGGTGGCCCCCTAGTATTTTGCTGCTGATCCATGGTTACACAGACTGTGTTTTCTCCTGAGGAGCACAATGGGGAATCAAACTTCCCACCCCTACTCCAGTTCACGGAGCTGTCCAACCAGAACATGGTAGACAAAAATTCAAAATGAGAAGGAGAAGTAACTGGAAGGAACAGAGCCTGTAAAAAGAGAGAAGGAAATGTTCAGGTTGAACACAGCATTGCACAGAAAAACATTGTAGAGTCACATCCTGACTTTGCAGGCGCACCCCCCCAATAACGGACACAGACAACATTGAAAGTGGATAACAGCAAAGGGCCACATTTATTGATTCAATGCCCTAGTCCGAATTATAAATTTGTATTGGTAAAACGACCAATCATAATTCCTAAGGCAAGCAGGCCGAAGTAACACTGGTAAGGTACCACCCCAAAATTGCCAACGGCAATTGGTTACAATGTATCAAATTGTATCAATTTGTTTGTTAACAACAAACAAATTGTTGACCGTAGTCAATAACTAACTCATGACCCCACCCTCTGACGCGTATCCGTGAAATCACAGGGGTGATGCATGCTGGTTAGCAATCATCATCACCCCATCGCCTGATTCGTCGTTGACCGGACAACGTTTAACTACTTTATTCCTGTCTAGTGTTGTCCAGTCAATTGCGAACCTGCCGGATACTTGTGGGTCATACTGTTTACCTTACCAGTGCTACCCGCCCATGTGACCAAAGTCAACAGTAAGAACGAAGAAAGACCCCTATATCAAACCATAGCAACAGTGTGGGATGGGCAAAAAAGCCAGGACCCGAAGCCAATGTGGGTCCCAACCAAAAATTCCCACCCGGCCCCGAAGCGACCATAATCACACTGTTAACTAGGGAGGGGGTGGAGGGGAAAAACTTCTCCGCTCCGTCGCTGAGGCAAAATGGCAGCGCGGCTGCCTCGTGGCCACCCCTTTTATAAGGGAGCTGGCCACGCCCCTAACTACCCGGATTCTCTGTCCTGTGGGGGGGGGCCCGCAAAGGGCGCGGCGGCCATTTTGGCGCCGCGCTTGCATTGCAGGCGCACCCCCCCAATAACGGACACAGACAACATTGAAAGTGGATAACAGCAAAGGGCCACATTTATTGATTCAATGCCCTAGTCCGAATTATAAATTTGTATTGGTAAAACGACCAATCATAATTCCTAAGGCAAGCAGGCCGAAGTAACACTGGTAAGGTACCACCCCAAAATTGCCAACGGCAATTGGTTACAATGTATCAAATTGTATCAATTTGTTTGTTAACAACAAACAAATTGTTGACCGTAGTCAATAACTAACTCATGACCCCACCCTCTGACGCGTATCCGTGAAATCACAGGGGTGATGCATGCTGGTTAGCAATCATCATCACCCCATCGCCTGATTCGTCGTTGACCGGACAACGTTTAACTACTTTATTCCTGTCTAGTGTTGTCCAGTCAATTGCGAACCTGCCGGATACTTGTGGGTCATACTGTTTACCTTACCAGTGCTACCCGCCACACGGAGGGGCTTCACAGAAGACCTGACGCCCCCCCCCAGACCGTCAGCTCGGTCAACAGGCCTGCTCGCCAGTCACCCAACAGGAGGTCCATACCTCCTCGCGACAGATGGACCCCATCCCCTGCATACAAGTCACAATTTTGTAGACTAATATCGGGGTGATGACTAACCCGTCCCCAAGCCCTGGTGGTGAGAAACCGCGCCACTGCCTTATTGACCGCGCGCCTAGCTCGGTCAAGGGCCAGGAGGTTAACGCCCCCTCTGTAAGAGTGGCGCGGCACAATGTCCGACCAAACCAGGGCTGTGGCAGGCCAGACATAATGCAAGTAGGCGAGGTCCTCGCAAATCGCATGCTTGAGCGATAAGCCGGTGACCTGGCCCAAATCATTGCCCCCCAAGTGGATGATTAGAATGTCAGGCGGGTCAGCCCCCAGGCCAGAAAAAAGGAAAGGCCGCAGCTCCCGCCATAACATCCCAGGCTTACCGTGCCATGAGAGACTGGCGTGGTCACCCAGTCCCAGTCGGGGTCCCCACTCTGTCGCCGCAGCGTAACGCGCTGCCCTGAGCACATAGCTGTGGCCCACCAGCCATACTGTCACCGGTGTAATACGACACCCAGGGTCTGTAAGAAAATTGAGAAAAAGGAAGGTAAGGTGACTGGATTGGTACTCATGGCGGGAGTGGGCGCACATAAAACTGAAAACATTGTGAGCCCCACCTCCCCCTGCTACGTATGTCAGCCCCAGAGTACCCAAAAGCAGCCGCTGTAGAGGCTGCGCCAATACGGAACGAATGTGTGCCAGAACGGGCACCCGGTAGTCCCACCCTGGTGAGGGCTCTGGCAGTCACCTTCCAAAACTGAAATTTAGTAAGGGGAGACCCATCTTGGTGACAGAAAAACGGGCCGTGGTGCATGCCACGCAGTGCCAGGTATTCCTGTAGGGCACCAACCGGACAGATGTCTGCCAAAGAACACCGTAGCAGTCTTACTCCACTGCCTACGCCATGCTGATCTGTTTTAGAGGAGCGAATCCTCAACTGGGCCCAGTCTTTGGCAACATATACATCTCCGCGTTCCAGTGCCCTACCACTTGCATCCGCCTTAGACAGCATCACGAGTTCGCTGATGCGGAGCGCTCCAAAAAATGCCACCGTTGTGGCTGCATGCGATTGGGCTGCCTCATAATGATCAAAACAGAGGCCTGGCCAGCCCCGGGCCAACTGGGTAAGAACCCCTGGGGAAATAGGGTGCCGGTCGTCCGGGCAACGCCCGCGCTCGCGCACCCACCCCTCCAAAACGTGTCTCACACGGAAGTCAGAGGTGGTATCCACATGACCCCCTACTTTGGCCATAAAAGCCAACGCCTAGAGCTTGGATGCTATGGTGCGAGGTGCAAGGCCCTGTGCATGCAGGTGAACCATGAACCGCAGAACATGGTCCACCGGGATGGGCCAGGTCTCTGGCCATTGAAATCGAGTAGCAAAAGCCCTATACAAATTGAATGCTTGTTGATACGCCTTACGCGTGCGTGGCGCTAGTGACAGGCCAATCGCCCGGTTCACCTCTCCTTGCCAATAGTCCACATCTCGTCCGGGAGTGGCGAGGGAAATTCCTCCGCATCCGGGGCCAAGGCGCGGAACCGGGAGATCTGCAGGCGGGACAAAGCGTCAGCAATATCGTTATTAACCCCTGGGACATGCCTGGCCCTGAACAAGACGTTGAGGCGCAGGCAGCGCAGCACAAAATGGCGCACTAGATCCATGACCCTGGGCGATTTAGAAGTCTGTGCATTGACAATGTGCACCACGGCAGCATTGTCGCACCAGAAATGCACCACCGAATTAGCCCACTGTTCGCCCCATAGCATCAAAGCCCCCAGAATGGGGAAAAATTCCAGGTATGTGAGATCCCGCAGGCGACCTGTGCCTGCCCATGCCGGTGGCCACCCACCATAGGCCCACTTCCCATTGAAGTACATCCCATAACCCAGGGATCCTGAGGCATCAGACTGGATCTGGAAATTGGGGGATGCCAGGAGGTCAGACCTCCAAAATGAGACCCCATTAAACTCCCTCAGGAATTGCAACCAGACAAACATGTCTGCCCTGATACCCCGGGTAAGCCTGACTCTGTGGTGGGGCCTGGATAACCCTGCCATGGCGTCGCATAAGCGCCGGGCGAAAGCCCTGCCCGGTGCGACCACCCTGCAGGCAAAATTGAGGTGCCCATGTAGCACCTGCAGTTCCCTCAGGGATGCCTTACGCTTGGCCAGCAATTCCGAGATAAGGGTCACTATCCTGGACACCTTATCACCCGGTAACCTAGAAGCCTGTACTACTGTATCAATCTCAACCCCCAGGAATACTAGTTTGGTCGACGGGCCCTCGGTCTTTTCGGGCGCTAAAGGGACACCCAGTTCCTGCATTAGCGTCTGAAATATATTGAGGAGACGTGCACACGTGTCCCAGCCCCGTTCACCCCCGAATAAAAAGTCATCCAGGTAATGGGCTACAGACCGGGACCCTGACCTGCGGACGAAAGCCCACTCTAGGAAGGTACTAAAACGCTCGAAAGCCGAGCATGATATGGAGCAGCCAAAAGGCATGGCCTTATCAAAATAATACTCCCCTTTAAATTTAAAACCCAGCAATTCAAAGTCGCCCGGGTGCACCGGCAAGAGGCGAAAAGCTGACTTAATGTCGCACTTGGCCAGCAAGGCACCCGGGCCACACGAGCGCACCATGCGCAGCGCATGGTCGAACGATGTATACCTGACCGAACAAAGGTCATCAGGTATCGCATCGTTGACCGATCGGCCGGCTGGGTAGGACAAATGATGAATAAGGCGAAACTCACCTAGGGACTTTTTAGGAACCAAACCCAATGGTGAAACCTTAAGGTTGGGAAAAGGGGGTGCGGGAAAAGGTCCGGCGACCCTGCCCGCGTCTAACCCCTTTTTAATGCTGGCCTCGGCTACCTCCTCCCTTCCTCTGAGGGATAAAAGGTTGGGAGCATCCTGAGGAGATCTATCACCCATAAAAGGGATACGAAATCCCTGCTTAAAACCTTGGATGAGGTACTCCCTGTCCTCTCCCCTTGGGTACGATGCGAGCCAGCGCTCCAGCATGTCCACCTTAATTGGGGAGGGGGCCTTTCGGAGAACTAGTTCCATCCGTGGCAGGCTTGCCAGCCCACTGTCCACCCCTCCCTCTGCCTCGCACCCCCCCAGGCTTGGGACAAGCAGAGGCTGCATGGGGACCAGAACATGTGGGACACTCGTGCTTATACCTGCAGTTCTTTCGACTGCAGGAACCATTGGACGAGAAAGTCCAGCACAGCAGGCGGGCTGGAACCCCCTGCCCCGCCATTTGGCGGGTAACCTGCGCTGGAGCTGCTCGCTGGACCGCATGTCCACAATGGTATCTATCCCCCGGGGCAGGACGTGTGGGTGTCATATACAAGAGCCACAGTCTCTGGCACGGCTCATCCCATCTCATCTCGGGGTGCAGGGGAATCCTCATACGGAATTCCTCATCATATGCTAGCCATGAGGGGCCCGGGAAATCTACCATCGCCCTGTATATGTTGTCCAAATATTGGACCATGGGAATAGCTAGATCCGGCCGCGCCCTCAAATACACCGCCATGTATATCAAATAAGCGGGGAGCCAGTTAGCCCAGGTACGCGGCGGCTTACGGCGGCGTGCCTGCTCCTTGTCCTTCTCATCCTGACCCTCCCTTTCTTCCTTAGTGGGCTCTCTGTTCAGGAGTGAGAAGATATCCACGTACTCCCCTCGCCATATCTTTTCTCTGGTAGCCTGAGCCAAGTGATCCCCCAATGGCAGGGAATACCCTGCCGTCGGCAAAGCCGAAAAGGGGATAGCTGGCCTACCCAAAGGGGCATGAGTTAACCCTGCCACCCCAAGTACGTTCCCAGCAGTGTAAGAACCAATGCCCACCCCAGCGGGCATGGTGGCAGTAGTTGTCGCCGGGTGGGTCGCCAGCGGCGTAGCCCCTGCACCACCCGCGCGAGGCCAAGGCCACTGAAAGGTCCCCCCTATATTGGGAATGTGTGTGGATGTACTCGTTTGCACCATATACTCACATGCTGCACCCCCGCGGGCCGCCCCCAACGGGGGTTCCGGCCCACTGGGGGCGTCGGAGCTCACGACCGATGTAGAGCTCATCACCGGGGCTTGACCCGCGCCAGGTTGCTGGCTGGGGAGCTGCGAGGCAGTGGCCGGAGCCGCGCCACCCGCCTGCAGCAGCTCAACCCTCCCCGCCGGCCGTTGTCCTGCTGCCGATAGCGCCTCCAAAGGTACCCCGAAAGGGGCACCTGCCTGACTGGCCCGGGCCAAAGACTCCTCTAAGGCCGCAATACGGGCCAGTAAGGTGTCTACAGTAACCATGGGTAAAGAGCCGGCCGGCCCACCTGACCCTTGCATGGGGACAGTTCCCTGCACCCCATGGCCCAGATATGGCCATTGGCCAGGGCCGAAGCCCGGTAGGGCTGATGAGGAAACCTGCCAAGGCGGGGCACCGGGCCACCCCCCAAGGCTAGAGGGCCCCGGGAGAGGCTGCGGCCCAGAAGTAGTCGGCCCAACGGGTTGGGCGGAAGGAGGAGCGGTGTCCACCGCTCGCGGGCCGCGGGCCGGAGCGCCCTCCGCGCCCGCACTCTGAACGGGCCAAGGTGCGATAGACCCCAAGCCACTAGCCCCGGCCGGGGATGGCAAAGGTGGCTGTTGAGGAGGCGGCACCACGGTCCTCCGACCTGGGTTGCGCCTCCTAACAGCCCGAGCTGAATTCGCAGGAGCCTTCTTTTTGGAAGGCATCTCGAGCAAAAAAGGGAAGCTAGCTAAGCAAAATCGACCCAAAAGGCTTCCCGGCAATACCAACGAGCGACGGAGGCGCAGGGGAAAAACTTCTCCGCTCCGTCGCTGAGGCAAAATGGCAGCGCGGCTGCCTCGTGGCCACCCCTTTTATAAGGGAGCTGGCCACGCCCCTAACTACCCGGATTCTCTGTCCTGTGGGGGGGGGGGCCCGCAAAGGGCGCGGCGGCCATTTTGGCGCCGCGCTTGCATTATGCTTGTAAGTCAGGGGCCGGCAGCCTTTTGAAGTTGGGGAGCCAGGCCATGCTCCCTCAGGCAGTTGAGGGGTCCAGACTGGTGGTCCCCCCGCCATAAACTCATCAGACTCTGTCATAAATGCATTTATGGCAGCCATAAACTTGTCTGCAGCTGCTGTAAACATATTTATAACAGCCGTAAACACGTCCGAAGCTGCTGTAAACACATCCGTGGCCGCTTCCGGCAGTGGTGGTGGTGATAGAGGCATTTGGAGCGAGTGTGGGGCCTGATGATTTGGTGCCATGGGCCGGATTAGGCCTACGGGCCGTAGGTTGCCAACCCCTGTTCTAAGTGGATAGGAGTAAATGCTGTTACTCTCGTTTGACAAGTAAGGCATTTGGGGAGACCATCTCATAGGCTTTGGTTACTCTCTGTGTCATACCAATGACTATTTGGGGTTAATGACATACTTTTCCTTAGGTTATTAGGTTATATTGTTTAGAGACCCCGAGTTTTATTCTGGCATGGAGGAAGAGGAAATGCTTTTCCAGGAAGAAGTGCTTGACTTATTTTCATGAGTTTCCTGATGTAGAGTTTTTTTAAACAGACACGGAGTCCATCTTTTCTATATTTTTGATGCTTTGTGATCTAGATTGCATATTTTATGCTAGTTGTATCAGGTAAGACTCACAGTTTGCAGTTTGACCAAAAGGAAGCCTGAAATGACTTTACATTTTCCTGGCTCTATAAACTTGATCTATATACTGTATAGTTGCTCTATATTTTTCCTCAAGATGAGAAAAGAAGTAGTATTTGGTGGGAAAATTATGCAACACAAATAGGTTGAGAAGCCCCGCCTTCTCCATTTGCTTCAGACTGATATATCAGTGGATGGCCAAGTGTGACCTTCCAGATGTTATAAGGCAGCAGCTTTTATTAACCCTAGCCAGCATAGGCTATTCTGTGTGGTGTGGTGAAGAATATCTGAATTGTAGTCCAACATCTGGATTTTGCCCACCCCATGACATATCAACAAGTGAATATGTGTCATTAAACCTTAATGAAATCATGGAACTGCACGCAAAGTGTAATTCTGCTTCAAATTCTGTTGAGAGAAGATGCTTAGCAAACCATTTTGTACTGTTCAGCACACTATACAAAGATCAGTGTAGATGGTGGGTATAGGTAAAACATAATCAAAAGCAACACTACACATTGTTGAAACATATTGACTTACTATGGAATTTTAAAAAAATTACATACAGCAAGCCACACATAGATCTACGTAGTTCTGTTCAGAGCACTGAGTTATACAACTTTTGAAATGTAAGATCAAAGATTTCATGAATTAAGTTGTTATTTTGGCACAATACAAATTACTCCTGAATGGTTCATGAATTTTATAAAAATAATACATTACTTTTGGATTAGTTTGCAAAGCAAATGATACATAGACCAGGCATCCACATATATTGCTCATCATGTGGGGTGGGAGGTGGGGATTGATAGTAGCCATTAGGTTGTAACTCCTTTGCACTAGGAATTTTTTTCCCCTTTTAAAACACATTTTTAAATTTTTTGGCACAATTTAAAATAAATCCAGACAAAAATGACATGTGCCGTTCTTAGAAAGAATGAGATGGCAGAATCTCAACCTCTTACAGATCTAGTGTAGGATCTATTATGACATGTTTTACAAGGCACAAGTTCTGTCTTTTAATAAATGGAGTTCTGCATAAATACATTCACTGTGAGTTCTTTTGAATATGAATTCCTCTTATTATGTTGAAAAAGAACGCATTACCATAATATATTCTGTTTGCAGTGTGAGTGGACAAAGTACAGCCAACACTTGTTGGTCTGCAGCTCCCAGTACTTTTCATTATTGATGATGCTGGTCAGTGATGGTGGAAGATGGCTATGGCAGGTTGTTGCTAACTGCTGTTTTTTTTCTTAACCTAGGTTACTTCCCAGCTATCCATTGCCTCTTTTTCTGAACAAGCTTCCAAGTTCAAAGCCTTGGAAAAGTATTGGGTATCATACTAGGGCAGTGGTTCTCAACAAGGGAACTTCAATTCCCAGAAGACTAAGTCAGTACATGATCAGTGCGGGCAGCTAAAAAACAGACACTTCATAGTTTAGGTAATAGCACACATCCTGATCATCATCATCCCTGTCGTCATCATCGTTGTTGTTGTCGTCGTCGTCATCATCATCATCATCATCATCATCATCATCATCATCAATTCCCAGAAGCCTAAGTCAGTACATTGGCTGATCAGTGCTTTGGAGAATTGACTTAGGCTTCTGGGAATTGATGATGATGATGATGGTGGTGATGATGATGATGACGGTGACGACGACGACAGGGATGATGATGATCAGGATGTGTGCTACTATCTAAACTATGAAGTGTCTGTTTTTTAGCTGCCCAACATTTAACCTAGTAGCACGTCTTCTTGTGGCAACTGGAAGCAGCTTCCAAAGTCTCAGACTGAAATACATCCTAATGCAGTTAAATGTACTTAATTTCCAGCTGAGGATGCTGGAGATAAAGCTGGGATTTTCAGTATGCAAAGCATATAATTCTCTGTCTTTCTTTTAGCTTCCCCCACCAGTCAAACTATGTTGGCTTAACATTTTAGGTTGTGTTATTTTTAGGAATGTTGCTTCCCTAAAAGTATAAATGCAATGTGTAGCCAGCACATTGTCACTTCTCCTGGAACAGTCCTCTGTGCCCATTCCTAATTGGTTATCTTGCTCTATTTTTCTTGGATGTGTTTATGAAGGGAAGGTCTTGTGGAATCTCATGTCCCTTGATAAAGGGAGAAATAACATCTAAGGGTTTCTTTTTAAAATAAGTGATATGAAATAATGGTTTCCACAGTCCCATTGTCTTAATGGATGTTGCTGCCAAAATTGTGAACTAGCAAGATTCTGGCAAGTTACATAATTTGTTTACTCTACAGTGTACATGGTTTTATGATAAATCATACTTCTCAAGCCAAGGGTCTCCTATAGCTAAGGCTTTCCTATTCAGCATTTGCCTTCTGAACAACCGATTACCCACTTCATCTAGCACAGCATAATCTTTAAGTGGGTCACTATTCAACAGTTGCTGTTGTCTGCCAGAACAAACGACTTTTAGCAACGCAGACCTTCTGCATTGCTTCAAATGTTGGCACTCAACTATAACTTCTTGTGTTGCAGACAAGGAGTCTCTTGGTTGAGTGGCCTCTGTTGAATCATATCAAAAAATAAACATTTTTCTCTCTGGTTCTTTTTGAAATAAAGTTATTTGGTTTTGGTTCCACTTTTGATAGCATGTTTTAAACAGCTTAGTAGTTCTTACTAATTTTCAATTCAATACCTCTCTACCAATCCATCTACCCTCTTTCTGCTAAGCAATGAAATAGAGTTATCCATGGGCAATTAGTAACTGTAATTCACTGTGATTTGTTTGTGTTCCCCTGTAAAATCTGACATTACAGCATGTCAACTGAAAGGATACTTGTATGGTTTCTGTTGTTCCCATACTTGTAAAGTCATTGCTATATATGAATCTTTCTTAAAAAGATTGTTAACGTGGCCAGTCAGAGAGAGTCTATTACATATGCTATCAGTACTGTATCATCACAATCTACAGTAGTAATCGTTATCACATTTCAGCAGTCCTGTAGTGTTCAGAACCCCTCACCTGCCTAATCGCAGTAGTCTTTTAAAGTAACCCATAGTGCAGACTGGAATCTGAGGCTGGTTTTAGTTTCTCTGCGTTGTATACCCATTTAAGAATTTAATCAGAAATATCCTGACCACATCATTCTACTACACCTTATTACAATGAATGTCTGTCTGATTTCAGGAAAGAAAAAAGGCATGCCAATTGCAGTGGGATTGTAATGCTTAGCAATCTGATCACATACTTCTGCCACATGTTTAGCACATCATGACAAAGAGATGTGACATATCTTACGGTTCTCTGTAAGACTAAGCAGAATTGAACTGCGGCCCTTATAATAAGTATATAATGAAAGATAAATACTTTGTCTTCATCACATGCTTGAAATATGCGTGGCTGCTTTACCCTCTCCAAAAAAGGTGAATTAAGTGTAATTGGCAAGTGTTCTTTCATTCATTATTACAGTAATATTTTAATAAGTTTCCAGTTGTAAGCCAAAGCTAATGGTCAAATTCATATCACACTGCAATATGAGAGAAGTGTTAAACTCTCTTTTGAAATACAGTCTATAAATGACCTTTAGCATGATTTTTGGAAGATTGGAATAAAAGTTGAATCACACAGCTTCAACTAGCTAGCAGAAGGACAAGGAAGAATTGAACCAGTTGGATATGAGTCTGGCCAGGTTATCCTGCTATGGTAATAGAGTAGACCATACTGCCAGTGACTCAACATCGAGTGTCAGGCGGCAGTTAACTAACCTGACAACCCAGAGGACTAACGGGCTTGGGTGCCAAAGTCCACAGGGAAGGGTGATGGTCCCCAAGTGGATTAAATCCTACTTAAATCCATCTAGATGGAGGGCAGCAGCTTCATAAATACTATATTGGGGCTGATGAGTACTTTGCATGCCAAAAGGGCTCAGGACCAGAAAGTGATTCGCAGAACTGGATCAGTTGTACGGGTGTCATGCTGTGATGTGAAAGACAGATGAAAGCCATTGCATTTTATTCTCAGGACAGTCTTCATAGCTGATCGTCATGATGATCACCTATATTCAGATTTGGATATGGCGGAAGAAGGATGATGATGATGATGATGATGATGATGATGATATTTCAGCTGTAAGGAGTGAATTAGATGTAACATGGTTTGCTCTATAAATATTGCTAGATGATGGCTATTTTGATTTCCACTTCTCATATATTGGACAACTTTTAAAATATAATTCAGAACTGTTTATAGTTTGGAGTGTTAGTCAGAGTAACCTTCAACGTCTCTTCTAAGCTGCCACTAATTTTGCTGTGGTGATGCTTAGATTTGTATCCTTTATATCTTTAGATTTGTCCTTGCAGGTTATTTGCACAAATATTCTTGGGAACACTTTTCTCTGTAACCTTAAGCTTTGGTAATGGAGTGCGGGCGTTATGTTTGCACCTCACCACTGCTTCAGGTGCTGCACTGGTTACCAGTTTGCCTCTGGGTGCAATTCAAGGTGCTGGTTTTCACCTTTAAACCCCTACATGGTAGTGGGCCAGGATATCTAAGAGACCGCTTCACCCCAAGAACATCTGTCCATCCAACCAGAGCGGACCGGAAGGGCTTTCTAACTGTTCCATCAGTTAGAGGGGTACGTCTCTCTAGCACAAGAAGGAGGGCTTCTCCATGTCTGTACCAGCCCCATGAAACCTCCTGCCAACAGAGCTACGGTTACAGACGGAGTTGCTGCCCTTTAGGAAAGGTCTTAAAACCTGGCTGGCGGGACAGGTGTGGGGCCCAGATGGAAATGTGGCTCCCGCCTGCTGGCTTACATAATAATTCAAGATTTCCCCTCTTTTTCCTTTTTAAAGCATGGGTTGGGTGGGTTTTAATGGGGATAGTTTTAATCTGTTTTTATCTTTTGTGTTTTTATCTGCTTATGTTTAGTTATGACTGTGTATATTGTACTTTTAGACTGCTGTGTCAGCTGCCCTGAGTTGGGTTTACCTGAGTTAGGGCAGCATATAAATTTGAAAAATAAATTAAATTAAATTAATGTATTGATGTTGCTGGTATAAGTTTATGGTTCAGTGTGCGGATTTTTTGAACTTGCTGTGTGGAGATAGCATTAGGAATTGACTTGCCACTACAGTTTTATTGTTAGATAACATTCTGTGTATATACCGTTAGTGTTTGATAGATACTATGCTCAAAACTGGTCAGTTTGTAGGAGAATTGGCAATAGCTATGTAAAATAAATTTGTTACTCCTTAATAATCTCTTGTTGATTGCTGTCAATTGCAAGAGCCCACCACCTGTTAAATAGCCTTTTGTGTGGTGAGTATGCTTTGTGTTTGGACCTATAGATTCCCATGATTATTTCTTGGTGCAGATGCTTTCTATGCTGATTATCATTGTCTAGTCAGATTGAAAACACTTTCTTGCTCTTGGTGTGTTGTCTGCCCTACAGGAAGTCACCAACATTGCTGAGGAGGCTACAGTTCAATTGGTCTCTGCTTGCAAAACATCACCCATTTTTTATTATGGAGGCTTTCTTGATTGACATGATCTTCATTAAAAGCCACTGAGGACATGGCTACTCAAATAACCCCTAGCCATGAAACTATAACCCTCGATTGACCCTCAGAGCTGATGTAGAAAAGGAGAAAGAGGCCCAAAGATCCCAATTCCCAGACTAAAAAAAAGCAAAGAACAAGAGAACAAAGAATTAAACACCTGCTCTCAAAGCTCTGCCAGTGTCATTGTCACTTTGGTGAAGCTCACCTTCATCCAGGCCCAGAATGAGCACGATAAGGAGTATGATGATCACTTTGCTTGAATTGATTCCAGACTTGATTACACATCATCCAGACTTATCCCAACTGAGACTGACAGTCTGGAGAATTCAAACTAAGTTAGATGCAATTTAGCTAGATGAAACTATAAGTACAATTGGAGAAAATTCATCAATTTTGCTATATTGTAGAAATCCTATCTTACCTAAGCTATGTACAATCCTCTGGTGTTTTTTTACAATATCTTAAGGAAAAAAGGACTATCCCATTCACCCACTGAAGTGTACTCATCGGCATTAAAGTATATCTCCCCCATTAAAAGGTACTTCTCAACCTCAAGGTTCTGCAGCTTCTCACTTTCTCAGAAACCCAATCCTCAAAAGAGTTTTGAAACGCCTGAAAAATGTTTAGCCAAACATCAGAGCCTCAGTGCCACAATGGTCACTTACCTTGGTGCTTGGGCATCTTATGAAACCAGCATTTGAACCCATGGCAACTTCAGATCTTCAGTTGCTTTTTCCACTGTGCATAGGGCTAGTGAACTGAGCACCATATGATCCACCTTTGCTCCACTTTCATAAGGACACAGTGACAGTGTTCCATGATTTTTTTGTACCCGAAGTGGTTACCAATTTGCATCTAAAGCAGCCCTAGATGTTTTTTACATTTCTCCCATCACCTGATTCATAGTTGAAATAGTGTTTTCCTATGTTAGACATCTGCAAGCGCTAGTATTTTACATGTCCAATACAAGAGGCTTTTGAAAGTATTATAATTTTTGTAAAGTTACCAAGGATTGAAGAAGGGTAAACATGTCACATCTCATCCCAGGGGTTTGCAACCTTTTAAAGCTGTGGGCCGGGTCTAGGGTTGCCAGATGGTATCCTAAAGGAGGACATGTCCTCCTTTTCTATAATTTGTCCTCCCGTCCTCCCTTACCTACTGTATGTCCATATGTACATACAATAGGTAAAGGAGGACGAGAGGACAAATTATAGAAAAGGAGGACATGTCCTCCTTTAGGATACCATCTGGCAACCCTAGCTGGATCACACTCCCTCAGACAGTTGAGTGGGCCAGACTGGTGATTCCCCTGCCAAAAACTGTTGTAAAACGTCTCTGTGGCTATAGTAAATGCGTTTACAACAGCCACAGATGCACTGATGACTGCTTCCGCTGCTTCTACCAGTTCTGGCCACAGCGGCTGTGGGAGCGAGGGTGGCAGGTCACATGAAATGACACCACGGGCTGGATCCGGCCCATGGGCTGTAGGTTAAGAACCCCCTGTAATAGACCGTCAAAATGGATAGTTGCAATACTTCACCACTAGCAAAAAAGCCACAGTCTGCTACAGTGGTTGCTGCATCAACAATGCTTCTCAGAGAGACATTTGCAAAGCAACACCTTGGTTGCAGCCTTCATTGTTTATTGAACAATGATCTTCAGGGCTAAGTTTGATGCTGCGTTTGGCAGGGCAGTTTCTCTTCTTTACTGGTGTGACATCCCACCAGCCAGTAAGTGAGCTTGCTAGTCACCCTTATGTATGATTTCACAGAGACCTCAAAGGAGGAGGACAGGCTGCTTCCCCATAACTGCAATTCTTTGAGAGGTCACCTGTGAATTCATACAACTCACTCATCCACTTCTCAGTCATGTGACTCCTGTTTCTTTATTAGTGGCAGACTGGGGGAACTGAGGATTAGATACAGGGTGGGGAATGTGCATGGTAGAGAAGATACATACCTTAACATTTAAGCTCTAAAAGGTCTAGATTAGAAGATATTTGGGCAAGTGTGAAAGGAACAGATGACCACTCAGAGAATTACCGTTACAGGTAAGCAACCTGCCCATATATCAACTGTTCCCCTCCATCTTCTGAAATTAAGTTTAAAATGTGAATAACTTATTGTTCCATGTTTCGATTCCTATTACCCTCATGTTGGTATTACTGCTAGTAGTGCAGTGTTTTTGTGGGAAACAGAGAAATCTCGCCGGTACAAGGGTATGTCTCGATAAAGAGAAATTTCACAAGTCCTTGTTGCATCCACAGTTCAAGGTATTTTTGGAACTATTTCTTGTTATGTAAGTAAGCAGGAACTAGCATTTGGGTGGAAGAAAATATGTTTGTCCTTTGTTTTAATATTACCTTTATACAATCATATCCCAAGTCAGCAGTAAAACTATCCAAAGGTTTGTTTATAGAGAGGGGAAATGTCTGGGTGGTGGTGAACTGTATAAAAATGCAACACTGCTGGTAGGAATCCAAAACAAATTGGTGTTCTGGCTTGCTGTCATTGATTGTAGACTAGATGTACAAATTGACTAAAAAACAAATAAAGGGAGCACTATTACACATTCGGATTAGGAAATACTAAATCTGCAATCCTTGCATTGGCTGCTACATCCCACTGAAGTTCATGAGATGTAGGCAGTATGGTATTGCAGATCATATATTTGTAGGATTGTAATCTGAAACTGATGCAGATATAATGAGTAGTCTGTTCATGCATTCTAAACTGAGATTATAGTGTAGTTTTGTTGTGTATTGAGGCTCATTTGCAAAGAAGCCAAAGACAAAAAACCGTTTTGCGGCAGTATATCAAAGTCATACAAACAATGTTTTATACATTGCTTTTAATACGCAAGTAGACACGAAGCCCTTTCCGGATTAAATTGGCTTTTCCAAGCTTCCTCAGGAATCTGCTCGCTATATTGTTGCTTCTTTGTCAAGAAAGTATTTCTTTCCCGTCACTGAGCCTCAAAGTTAAATTCTGTAGAGAGCACTACAGTGTTCCTTTCTGGGGTAGGGTTGTCCCAGGGGTGGTGGTCCTGAGAGTGATTCCTCCACAGAAAAACTAAGTGCATTGTTTTTCCGCCAAGTGTACATTGTGCCCAAGGACAGTGACTTTACCCAAAAGACTGAACAGTCAGGTGTGCTTGAATCGCAAGAACATTTGCCGCCCGAGGCCCTAGGCTTTGGAAATCCTGCCAACTGGGATGATTTGGCCATTGCCTCTCTCAAACTGTCCATGAACTGTCCATGCTGCTTCAAAGACTGACCCCCTGTGAAAAACTCTCAGTGCTGGGAGGGTGTTTGTTTTGGCTCTGCAAGACAGTGGTTCCTTGTGGGTTGAGGGCCAAACTGCTTGGTTATTTGTTGAGTGGGTCCCTTGATTTTCTCCACTCCAAATAAGTAATGTGTAGATATTTCTGGTGGCCAGGGATTGAACACACCATTGAGATTTGGGAGCTACGACACACCACTAAAGACACCGCTTGTCTGGTTCCCTGGCAGCGGGTGGACTCTCACCATCCCCTGGGGTTGGAGGGGGGATTCGGGCCACCAATCTTCCCCTAACATAGACTGGCACAAGAAGGAGCACCAAAGTGTGGGCTTGCACTCCCCAGGGAAAAGGGAGGGGTTGCGGGAGCACTCTCAAACTCTAGGGCGGGATGGCGAAGAACATAGTCCAGGGAATCTCCGCACGCAGATGGGAGAGCGTTCTCCAAGCCCAACAGTAAAGGAGGCTGTGGGGGTTAGACCGGGAGTGGTCCGCACCTTCGAGGCCTCACCACACATGGGTTCTCTCATGACCAACATAGCTCAGGAAGGAAAGGAGATATGAGCCTGGCCAAAATGGTTTGTTTTGGGTTGCACACCTCCCCCAGATGCAAAGTCCCTTGATTGTTTCATGGAGCTCCAGCAAACCGCCAGAACCAGAGGACACCTGCATGGATGGGTCAGACAGGGTTCACGAACACAAGGGCAAACACTCCTCTTATAAGGACACAGTGCCTGGAATTTGACCTGGGGCCCCTAACTGAAAACTTAGGGGGGGAGGAATGTTGTGTATTGAGGCTCATTTGCAAAGAAGTGCAGGAGCGCTCTTGCGAAAGGTGGTTTCCCACCATTCTAGCAAGAAGCCCAAAGTGGCGTGAACCCCTGCAAAAGGGCGCGCTTGTTAAACTAAACCAAGCCCTGTGATTGGTTACACTTTTGGATCCTGTTCTCCATTGGTTAATTAAAGTTATCCCCGGTTATGATTGGTTAGTTGCATCAGTCCAGCAGGTCGCTACCTTGTATCCAGGAGCTACCGCTGGAGAGACACTATATAAGCCACACAGGAACTCCAGGGTGGGGCCAGACCGGATCTATACTTCCCACACACCAGTTGGGTAGCCGAGTAGCGCTATGCCCTAGGTCCCTCCACTGCTGCATTTCATGGTAGCATGTATATTGCCCTAGGTGGGGCAAGAGTCCGGAGGGACTGAATACGCTGGGAATGTATAGCCATCTCGGGATCCGGGAACGCCTTGTAAGCTCATCTCTATTTGACTGTTAATAAAGCGTATTGCTGTTTGTTACATCGTTGTCCTAGACTAGTGCCTATAAGGGCCGGATCTAAGAAGTCTCCTGATTTGCATGTTACAGGAAGCTTTGAGACAAACTACAGCAAAAGTACTTAAACTGACTCATGACAGAAGGGAGGCGGCGGAAAATATGAGCATAGTGGCTTCATAAATTTTTGGTTGTCATTGTTTATTTAACCATGTTTGCTATCTTGGAAGTACCCCCAAATATGCATGTGAATCACACTCTGTTTTACATACTGTACTTTATAACTGCTAAATACTTTTTGCACCAAACATATTTTGCGTGGTACTTTGTTAAAACCTGAAACCTATTTCACTGGTTACTGATTACTTTGAAACATAAGGCATGACAAAATTAGGGAAGTTGTTTATTTCCCCTACCACCATCTTCTTGACCTATGGATGTTAGCTGGCACCATTCCTCTCCTGGATGGCTGCATTATACCTATTGGCAGATCTGTGACATTCTTCTCATTGTACACCCTTGGCAGCTCTTTATAAAGGAAAGGAATAAACTATTTTATTTCCATTTACCTGCGCTGTGAGCAAATCTGCACATGCCAGATGAAAAATTGGCACAACTTGAAGCAGGTTCTCAGATTTTTGTAATGCCAGAGGTGTTTCATAAGAGGCTATTGGCAATGCTACTGATTTCCCAGGATCTGCATAAACAATTATACTGTTATAGCAAATTCAATAAACAGTTGGTCACAGAGCTTAAACAGAACTGGGATTGTAAGTGTTGTAAGTGTGTAAAAACAGTTCCGTGTCGATGGATATTTTCTGTTTATTGATTTTGGTAAAATAAACATTTTTAAAAACTCAGTCAGGAGCCTTATTTGATAGTGAAAACTTGGACGCCTCATTACAGAAAGTCACTAAACATTACAAATCACTGAACTAACACAAAAAGACAGGTCCAAATTCTGAGAAGTTTACCTTTTAAATGTGTTAAAGAGGGGGAAGCTAAAGATAATGAGCAAAAACTACACATTTATTGTAATTACAGTTTGCTTAATCTTATTTGTCTATTATTAGGGAGGCTGATTGAAATTATGCAGTGATATCCATCTACCTGTGGTAGCTTGTGTATCCTTATCTAAGTTGTTAGTACACTTTAAGTTCTTTTTGGAATTTTGCAAAGTTTGAAAGTTAATATCATGCTATTGGTAATGTAACAGGATGTCTGTTAAGAGTTAATGTAGACTGCATGTCTTTCATAAAAATTGTGTTTTACTATTAATTTTAGCTATGTTACTTGGCCACCAGTGGTGTTGAGTCCTTTTGCTCAAGGTTGGGTGTAAGTGTACATATATTAATTAATCCTTATAGCACTAGTGTGGGGTTTACTTCATCTGTGAGAGAGAAGCTCCATCAATCTTTACACACACCATGGTTGGGAGATTATGAGTGTGAGTCTAGTTGGATTGCTCCTATCACTATAAATCAGAAGGTGTTATGATGGTATTCCACCTTTACTTCCGTAAAGATATTTTCCCCTATTAAGAAGAAACATGGGCAAAAAAGTAAGATTACGTAGAAGTGTCATTTATGTTGTCATCCAGATTCCTTATAAAATTATCTGATTAAAGCAGAGCAGTTACATAAGAAAAATTTCCCCTGAAAATAGTTTGTATAACCCAGTTATTGTGCAACATGATTAAAGTGGGGTGAGAAAAATTGGACTGTGTATTGCAAGAGTTCTTGGCATGGGAAGAAGGAAACCATAGGTTTGTGTTTTTTTGCAAGTATCTGTGTTCTTTCTTCTGTTCAACTGTATTAAAATAACGGTATCTTTTCCAAGTTTATTATAGGATTTGAAGTGCTGGAAATACTGTATACATGGCAGAGAACATAAAGTTTCTTCAAGCAGTTTTAATATTGCTACTGCATGATTGCATATCAGCTGAAGATGGTGAAGGAAGAGCAAGTAAGAATCTACATGATTTGCTAATAATAGTTAATATGGAGTTTTTCTTTAAAAAGATTTACTGTATTTGCTGGCGTATAAAGTGCATTCGAGTATAAGACGCACCCTGTTATTACCAAAACTGCCCACTATAGGCCACTATTAACAGTACAAGACACACTCCATTTTCCAGTGTATTTTAAGGGGTGGTGGGGGTGGGTCTTATACGCCAGCATAATGATTCTTGCTGCTGAAACAATCTTAAACAACAATTGTATTTAGAATATACAGTGGAACCTCATATAACAATCACCCTGTATAACAATGAAATTGAATAACAATTAGGTTTTTTTGGGGGGGGGGGGTGGCGTCCTGCATAACAATTTTCCCTATGGAAAAAATCATACAACAATTTTTCAATGGGAAAAACCACTTAGCAAAATAATAATAATTATTGTACGATGCACCCCATAGGGAAAATCGCTATACGATGCGTGTATCGTATGCATGTATCATATAGCAATTGTTTCGTACAACAACGAGCCCCATGGAACGGATTAAAATCATTGTATGAGGTACCACTGTACAGTCAACCCTCACATAACAACGTGTTCAGATAGCATCATTTTCACTTAACAAGGCGTTGTTATACACCACGTGTTCCCCCGCATAACAACGTTTTTAGTGTCGTTGTCCGGACAACGATGCTAAAATAACCGTCATTATCCGGACAACGATGCTAAAAATGTCATTATGTGGGAAATTCCATAGAAACCTGCATAACAACAAAAATTGCTTAGCAACACTACTTCGGGAACCAAGTAACATCGTTATGCAAAGGTCTACTGTATTAGAATATTTGATAATGTATTCTGTAAAAGGTATACCCTTTGTAAATACATGCACAGATCCTCAGCTGATTTTATTCTGCATATAATCTTAGCCTGAAAGACCAAGAAACAATTCAAACTGCTCAAGATATTTCATAGGTCCACATTTTCTGTCAAACATGACAAGTTGTCACAGCAAAGTCTTCTCCTGGCAAAGGAGTGATGTTTTTCTAGATATAGGAATAGAAATCTCTAAAATTTACATCCCCCTACATTCTTTGATATTACAGGGCTATTATATACTACTCTGCAATTTTCTTCTGGTTGCTGTACTTCTGTCCGAACATTAGAAAAATAATAGTTTACAGACATAATTCTTACAAACTTAAAAAAATATATTTAACAATGAAGCTTAAAATTAAATAATATTTAACAATAATGCTTCTCATTGTTAAAAATATTTCTCATATTACCTGTGTTACAATGTTTATTGCTCACACCATTTGTTAATTGATAGACCACTCATTAAAAAAAGTTTTTTGTGTGTACTGCTGATACAGAAACTGCCTGCAGTCATGGTTTCAATTGGCAGTTCACACAAAAAACATTTTTTTCTGCAATTTAACTTATGTGGGCTCTAGGGGGTGCTGCCCATCTCCATCTACTGTCAAAGAGCCAGCACTGACTAGACACCAGAGGACATGGAACACTACTTTCCCATCAAAGCAGTACCTATTTACCTACTTGCAATTTCTTGCTTTTGAACTGCTAGGTTGACAAGTCTAGTTTGAGTTTGGCTAGGTTATCCTGCTATGGCAATAGAATAGACCATTGATGACGAACCTTGACACTCCAGGTGTTCTTGAACTTCAATTCCCAGGAGCCCTGGTCAGCAGGAGTGCTGACTTGGGCTTCTGGGAATTGAAGTACAAGAACACCTGGAGTTCTAAGGTTCACCATTATGGGAATAGACAATACTGCCAGTGACTCAACACCGATCGTTGGGCGGCAGTCAACTAACCTGACACCTCTGAGGACTATGGCCTTGGGTGGCAAAATCCACAGGGAAAGGTGATTGTCCCCAAGTGGACAAAGCAGCTTTGTCAATACTGGCCTGGGGCTGAAGAGGACTTTGTGTGCCAAAAGGGCTCAGGACCAGAAAGTGATTCACAGAACTGGATCATCAGTAGTACGGGTGCCTTGCTGCGATGCAGAAGGCAAAAGGAAGGCCACTGCATTATATTCTCAGGACAAACTTCATGGATGAACACCACGATTATCACCAATATTTAGAATTGGATATGGCACAAGAAGAAAAAGAAGGTTGACAAGAGCTGGGACAGAGATGAGAGCTCACTCTGTTGTGCAGCACTTGGGTCTCAAACTGCTGACCTGCTGACCTTCCAGTCATCAAGCTCAGTGTCTTAACCACTAAGTCACCACAGTCTCTACTATACTGTATGGGATAGTATATAAGTGTAATTGCTATTGCTACTAGAGCTAGATAAATCTGTAATGTATATGGGCTGTAAGATTTAAGGTTTTGGTTATTTGTATAAATTGGACAAAGACAGTTTAGTTGCAGAACAAATATGTTTGAATTCTTATAGCAATGAAGTAGAAGGAATGCAAGTGCATTTCAAAACAAAGATTTGATTTAAATTAAGTGTTAGTGATTTAAAGCATGATTTAAATTAATTCCTAATGTCACATTAGTTGAAATACATTTACTCTTGTTTCACATTGGTTGCATTTCTATAGTTCTTGGAGTACACAGGAGAGCAAATGGAAAAGTCCTTTGCATATGAGGAATGTTTCCTGCAAGTGGAAGAAAAATGAGAGACCCATATACTTGTAGGTTCTTGATCAGGTCAACTTCCCTTTGATGTTTTTGGCGTAAGCAATCAAGTTACCATCCATAGCAGTGCAGTGTAATGTAGAATGAATGAATGAATCCCCAAAGAGGAAAGCTGAA
The DNA here is from genome assembly GCA_035047305.1 of Bradypodion pumilum. Lineage (NCBI taxonomy): Eukaryota > Metazoa > Chordata > Lepidosauria > Squamata > Chamaeleonidae > Bradypodion > Bradypodion pumilum. The sequence goes on along the minus strand of JAWDJD010000001.1, from coordinate 170,278,014 downwards.
AAACAAAAACAAAAACTAAAGCAACCTATTGTTTAAATGATTGGCACTATACCTACAAAACAAAGTTTTTGCCCTTTAATTTCTCTTTCAAGCAAAAACAAGTGGTGAGTTCTATTCTTTGATTCCATGTTGTTTGTACAGTAAGTGTTGATACCATCAAAGCTTGTATTTTATTTCAGCTCGTCCATACCCACAATAATGTTTTCTACAAAGATCAAGATGGTTATTAGGATTATGAAGTAGTGTTACTTTAGGTGAAGGGCGGGAGAGCATACCTGTCAAGTTTCGGGAAATTTCTGTCAAATAAGGGAAATTTCCTGGCCAAAACAGGAAACTGGACAGCTATGCTTATCCTGTGCTGGCCTCCAGTCTAACTCCAGTCTAATTGCAGTCTAACTAAAATGGGATGACGGCGGGAAAGAGTGTAAAATACGGGTTTTTTACAGAAATTTCCCGAAACTTGACAGGTATGGCGGGAGAGTGACCATCAATACCCACACGCGGCTGCTACGGGAGCTGCACTGGTTGCCAGTATGCCTCTGGTGCAATTCAAGGTGCTGGTTTTGACCTTTAAAGCCCTTCATAGTAGTGGACCAGGATACTTAAGAAACTGCGTCACCCCAAGGTTTTTGACCCGTCCTACGAGAGCAGACTGTAGGGGCTTCATAGTGGTCCCATCAGCTAGAGAAGCACATCTTACTGGGACCAGAAGGAGAGCCTTCTCGGTATCTGCTCCGGCCCTATGGAGCCTCCTGCCGCCTGAATTGCGCCTCCAGATAGAGTTGCTCCCCTTCAGGAAGGCCTTAAAAACAAAAGAAGTTGATCTGTGGTCTGAATTTCTCTATTTTAGGGATATAGCTTCAACCATAACCTTTTACTTATTTCACCCCTCTGGGGAATTCTGTTGATTTTTGAAACATAGGAAGACTTAGGTATTAATGTTATGCAGAGAAAATCTGCCTTTGCTGAACATTGCACAATAAGTAGTTTTCTTTAAAGCCATTATATAAGTAAACCATCAAGAGTAGCATAAAATCTTACATTACTGTATAAAGCAGACCATCTTTTTACAAGTAATTCTAACTTCTAGTGGGTTCTTTGAGGAAACTGCATTCATTCACAAAGGCAAGAGTGTGGCTATTTAAACACTAGAGAGTCAGATGCCAGAAACTGGTACTTGTTACTCGTTAATCTGTCCTCTGTAGAAAGTTGGTGAACTGCTCAAGCTTTCCTCTGGTAAACCCATTCCTGGATCAGAAATGTTCTGACCAGAACCAGACTTACTCAATGGTAGAGGTGGAATGCCCATAATTGACACTGTATGTCAGTGGATCCCAGTGTGGAGCATGCGCGCCAAAGGGGGGGGGGGTTCAATTCCCAGAAGCCTAAGTCAGTACAATGTCTGATCAGTGCTTTGGGAAATTGACCTGGTAATTGGAAGTCCAAAAACCAAAGGTTGGGAAACACTCCTGTATGTAGCCCTGTTAGTTAAATGCATAAGCAGAGACCTTACTCTTTCAGAAGGTTTTGGGTCTCAGAGAGAGAAACACAATATCAGTGAGTAAAATGTTGCTAAAAAGGGCAAAAAAGAAGAAAAAGTTTCCATAATTTGATTTTGTGGAGAAAATAATATGGAAGCTAGAAATTGACAATAACTATGGCAGCTAAAGCCATTGTGAAATTCAAGTACAGTACATGTGGTAAGGCTATTTGAGGCAATGTTAATCTGATACACTAGTACATGATTAGGTACTGTGTGGTTAGAAATAACTCATCATGGTTAGACATGACCATTTTGTGGATTTTTGAGATCTTGTGGTTTCCCCCCTGAGTGACTTGTCAAAACCACAAAATCATGGTGTTTCAAATGGATTAAACCAGTGTTTCCAAACCTTTGGTTTTTGGACTTCAATTTCCAGAAGCCTAATTCAGTTCCCCAAAGCACTGATCAGCCAATGTACTGATTTAGGCTTCTGGGAAAAGAAGTCCCGCTGGGAACCACTCGATTAAACTATACTCTCTGTACTGTGAAAAAAATGACGGGTATTGCTGCATTGCCATCCCAACCATACAGATAATTAGTACCACTGTCTGAAAGTTCTTGTTTCTTAAAACTGATCCTGATCCTGGAGATATGAATGGCATCAGTCAGTAAATAATAGTTTTAAGAAATAAAGATGAATTTAGTGACAAATCCAAAGAGTGGGTAACCAGCAGAGATCTGAGACCTGCCTCAGGTGTGCAGAGTTGTCCCTTCCTTCTAGAGCAGTGTTCCCCAACCTTTGGGTTTTGGATTTCAATTCCCAGAAGCCTAATTGGCTGATCAATGCTTTGGGGAATTAATTTAGGCTTCTGGGAATTAAAGTCCCAAACCCAAAGTTTGAGAAACACTGTTCTAGAGGACACAAGGAGAGCCATTACCCCCAACAGTAACAACAAGTAGGTGTATGGGTGCTTGCTTGATGTTTGCATCTCTGTGGGAGCAATGTATGGCCTTCAGGTTACATTTTGCCAATCTCTGCTGTGGAGTGAATTTTTCTGCATTGGTCTTCAGTCAGAACTCAGACCAATCCCAACTGATTCAATAGACTTACTCTAGTGTTACTTATTAAACTATCGTGATTTCAGTCACAGAGTAATTAAGTAAACATTGCAAGCTTCTCCATTCCTATATTATTCCTACCAGAACTGTTGTACATTTGTTAAGGTCACCAGTGCAGAGACTTTTCCTTAACTCCATTAGAAAGTTTACAGATGGATGAAGGAGTATGTAAGTTTGTTGGCTATTTGGCTAAAAGTCTTAAAATGGCCAGATGATAAAACTAGCAATAGAACACATAAATTTCATCCCATAAAAATGGGATTTTGCTTATGACCTGTGGAAATTAATGGGGACTGTATCAGTCATAATGGGCATGAATCCTGTTCTATTCATGTAGAGATGCAATACAATTCTGTGCAGTTTAGGTAAGTAAGTGCACTTGTATCCAGTGGGGTTTATATCCTACATCACCAAGACATTAAGATTGATGGACTTTTTTAGGTTAGAGCCACTGAGCATAAGCAGAATAATAATTCCATAGCCATAATAAACAAAATGGGGGTAAGGGGACATCATTGTCTCATTCCTGCTTTAAGCTCAATATCTTCTGGTTTTTGGTATCTGAGGTTAGAGCACAGAATGCTAGCACTCTGAACACACTAACTTAAATGTTGATTTCTGCATTGCTTTAAAGGGACAGCAGCAACACAGTGCTTTCTGTTCATTCTCTTTATTTTTTCTAAGGTTGCCGAACGGCCCCAACAGATCTAGTTTTCATCTTGGATGGTTCCTACAGTGTTGGCCCGGAAAACTTTGAAATCATCAAAAGATGGCTTGTCAATATTACAAATAACTTTGACATAGGACCCAAGTTTATTCAAGTTGGAGTTGTTCAGTACAGTGATTACCCTGTCCTTGAAATTCCTCTTGGATCTCATGATTCCAGTGAAAGCCTGGTCAGAGGAATGGAGTATATACAGTACTTGGGTGGAAACACAAGAACAGGGAAAGCAATTCAATTTGCACTTGACCACCTATTTGCTAAATCATCAAGATTCCTCACAAAAATTGCAGTTGTTCTCACTGATGGTAAGTCACAAGATGATGTCAAAGATGTGGCAGCTGAAGCAAGGAAAAACAAAATCACTCTGTTTGCTATTGGCGTTGGTTCGGAAACAGAAGAGGATGAACTGAAAGCCATTGCCAACAAGCCGTCGTCAACATATGTGTTCTACGTTGAAGATTATATTGCAATATCCAGAATCAGAGAAGTCATAAAGCAGAAACTCTGTGAAGGTAAATATGAATGCTTCTTTTAAGGGCAATTTTATAAAAAGACTAGCTGATTACCCAGCCTTGCCCGGGGGTTTGTCCCTGTGCTTACCTGGCCAGGCAGGGTCCAGCTCCCCTGTCGTCCCGGTGCCCTGGTCCCCCTCCAAAGTGTGTGGGGCCTGCTCAGCTGCCAGCACATCAGGCACGGCTGTGCGGTGGTGGTGGTGGTGGTGGGGAGTCCCTGGTTGGCACTACCGGCTCTTGCCACGGCCGCCTCCAGACTGGTGCCAGGTGAGGGTGTGCGGTGTCGGCGGGGCAGCCGGTGGTGGCTGTGGCAGTCCGGCGTGCAGCCACCGCTCCTCGCCTCCTCGTGGCGCCTGTCTTTACCCGTCATCTCCGCCGCCATATTGGAAGCAGCCGCGTTGTGCGTTGCCTCCTTGGGCAGCCCTGTATGCGCGCCGCTGCACGCATGCCGCTGCCTAGGCTGCTGGGAGTACGTTTAGTGTGTGTGGACAGTCCCGCATGGGCCCAGCTTTCTGCCCCGACCGTGTTTTCCACCAGTGGGGCTTGCCCCCCCGCAACTGTTGTTCGCGGGCACAGAGCCCCAGATGGACGTCAGGACACCCGTGCAGGTGCAGGCACACACATGCCACTGCCTGGTATGCCAAGGAGGCCGCATTGCAAGCGTGGACCATCGCGCATGCGCAGTACCACCTTCCCTGGTCATTTTCCCCGGTGGGTGGTGGTGCCCCCTTGGCGACCCTTTTTTGGAGTCACAAACCCCAAAATGGGCTGCTGGACCCCTGTCACGACCATTCTCTCCGGCCAAAGTTAGGTGTGTGCCAAGTTACAGCACGATCGGTGAAGGGGTGTGGATTTGATTAAAGAACATACAAGATGACACCTCTGTTTTATATACAATGGAACCTCATACAACAATCGCCCTGTATAACAATGAAATCACATAACAATTAGGTTTTGGAAAAAATAGCATCCTGCATAACAATTTTCCCTATGGAAAAAATTGTATAACAATTTTTCAATGGGAAAAACCACTTAGCAAAAAAAAATCATTGTACGATGCATCCCATAGGGAAAATTGCTATACGATGCATGCATCATATAACAATTGTTTCATACAACAACAAGCCCCATGGAATGGATTAAAATCGTTGTATGAGGTACCACTGTATATAGATTTAGGATAAGCTATTGTGCGTCTGTCTGACTCTCCCTTGGACTTTGCAGCAGCCTTAGCAGTTGATTGAAGCATATGTCTCAGCAGAGTTGGGGTGAGGGCAGGCCTGAGAGGGATTCAAACCCTGAATGAGTGTTGAAACCACCAGTTATTTCAATAAGGCCAAATAGTGCTGTCTTCAGTTGGTTCAGAAATGAAGAAGAGTAATCAGAAAGCCATTGCCAACAAATTAGGTGGTTAGATGGTATTGTTGATGCAATGGGCGGGTTGAGGAGGATGGTGGAGGATGGGGTGCCTGGTGTGCAATGGTCCATGGGGTCGCAAAGGGTCGGAATTGCATACGCGACTGAACAACAACCTCACATATGTTTGTTTTATATTTTCAGCTGTAGTAGAAACTATTCGTGTTTCCAAGGTTCAGTACTGGGACCACTGCTTTTCAACCTCTTCATAAATGATCTAGAAGTAGGAGTAAATAACAAGGTAGCCAAATTTGCTGACACTAAATTATACAGGGTAGTGAAAACTGTAAGAGATTGTGAGGAGCTCCAGAGGGATCTCTTGACACTGGGGGAGTGGGCAAAACAGTGGCAAATGACCTTCAACACTAGTAAATGCAGAGTGATGCATGTTGAGGCAAAAAAAACCCAATTACATTTATAAACTGATGGGTTCTGAACTCTCTGCGACAAACCAGGAAAGGGACCTTGGTGTCCTGGTGGACAACTCAATGAAGGTGTCAATCCAGTGTGCCTCAGCAGTGAAAAAAGCAAACTAAATGCTAGGGATTATTAGGAAGGGTATAGAAAATAAGTCAGTAAGTGTCATTTTGCCTCTTTATAAATCTAGGGTGAGGCCCCATCTGGAATACTGTTGTGTTCTGTAAAGCTGTGCCTTTAACAATGTACCTAGCCATGTGGTAACAATGTAACCTTTCTGTGTGCAACAGTATAACCTTCAGCTGTATCAATGTAAACCTGATAAGGGGACGCGAGCTAGTGACCACTAGATGGCAATAGCGAGCGTCCAGCTCTCATGGCTCAGATTCACCTGGATCAGCAGCGCGGGAAGATTCCCGCCACCTCTTCACCTGGACAAGAAGGGCGTGACCTTCTACGACGTCACGCAGGCAGCAACCAATAGTCTGTCGACGAGCCACTTTCAAATGTATAGCCAGCTGTATATATTGAGCTACCCATCCGCCATTACCACATGTTCCTCCGGATCATTATGCAATAAACCTGTGTTAAGCCAACCCTTCGGCTGTTTCATTGTCTTTGGTCCCTTACACTAAATTGGCGACGAAGGTGGGATATGGCAGCCCACGGGACCAAGACATGCGCCGGTTTCGAGATCAGGAAACCGGGCGACTGGGAGATCTTCGAAATGGACTTCCAGGCAGCACTGATTGAGTCCGAAGTCACGGAAGAGGCAAAGAAAAGGGCCATCTTCACCAGGATGCTCGGACAAGAAACCAAAAGGACCTTGGTAGACCTGATCGCACCGAGGAGGGTGAGCGAATTCAAGGCCAAAGAACTCATGCAGATGCTGCGTGAGCACGTCCGGCCCGCCACGGCGATGTTTCCCGCTTGGAGTGTGTTCTGGAGGCGAGTCCAAGCGCCCGGGGAGACGGTCACCGCATTCGTGGCGGCCCTGCGGTTGGCGGCCGGCCCGTGCAAATGGGAGAATGTAGAAATCACCCTCCGGGACTGTGTGCTGTGCGGCCTGAACGACGCCGAAACCCAGCGCACATTAATGAACCAAGAGCCGCCTCCCACGTTGCAGGAGGTCATCAGAGCGGCACAGGCCGTGGAAGCTACAAAGGCTGGGGTACAAGAACTCCAGGACTGGCGGCCGAGGTCGAGCAAGGCAGAGACTCCGGTGCATGCAGCCCGGCGAGCTTCGAGGTCGTCCGCAGAGAGCAGCGACGACGAGGACGTCCGGAGGGTCCGGAAAGAGAGCCGGCGGTGCGACGGCTGTGGAGCGGCCCACGACCGCGTAAAATGCCCGTTTCGGAAGGCCGAGTGTCACAACTGCGGCCGCCGCGGGCACATCGCCAAGGTGTGCAGGAAGAGGCGCGAGACCCGGAGAAGCTCGGCAGACCGTTCCGCGGGACAAGACCGCTCAACGAGACCCAAGGACGGCGCTCAGGCCACGCGGAAGCAGGACGGCGTGGGCCGCATCTCCGACGGCAGCGAGGACGACGCCCCAGTATTCAGCGTGTCCGTAGGACACCCCCGCTACTTTGTTGAGGTACTAGTTCAAGGGGTTCCCATTAGAATGGAAATTGACTCGGGGTCCTCATATTCAATCATTTCCCAGAGGGAGTTTTTGAGAATTGCCCCCCACAGGCGACCCAAGCTCAAAGCGTTGAGGTCCACACTACGGGACGTGCAAGGGAACAGCATTCCAGTGTTGGGGGTTGGAGAATTTCAGGTTAAATTCAAGAAGCATGCCGCGTCTCTCCCTCTAGTCGTGCTTAAAGGGGGAGATTGCAGCCTCCTCGGGACTCAATGGTTTCAGCCCCTGGGTTTGTTTATTGGGGGGGTGCACGCCGTTGGGATGCACGCTGTTGGGACTGACCCGATTCAGGAGGTGTGCGAGGCGCACCCCGAAGTTTTCAAAAAAGGACTGGGGAAATTCAAGGGCCCCCCAGTGACATTCGACCTGGACCCGGAGGTCCGCCCAATTTGACTCAAACCACGCCAGGTGCCGTTCGCACTCAAGGACAAGATAGAGGCGGAACTGGACAAATTGGTGGGCCAGGGAATCCTTGTGCCTGTTGATTCTGCGGAGTGGGAAACTCCAATTGTAACCGCACTAAAGGCCAATGGGGAGGTCCGCATATGCGCCGATTACAAGTGCACCATCAACAAGGCGATCCGCCCGAATGCGTATCCGGTGCCGGTAGTCAGCCATCTGCTGGCCAGGTTACACGGGGGAAAGTGTTTCGCTAAGCTCGACTTAGCACAGGCCTACCAGCAGCTTACGGTGTCCCCTGCCGCAGCTGCTGCACAGACCATAGTCACCCATAAGGGGGCGTTCCAGGTGACGCGCCTTCAGTTCGGCGTAAATTCGGCGCCTGGAATTTTCCAGTCACTCGTGGAACGCCTCCTGAAGGGGCTAGAGGGGGTGTTGCCTTATTTTGATGACGTGTTAATAACGGGGGGGGGGGGGGAGTCGGGTCGAATTGGCCAAGAGGTTGGGGAAGGTCCTGACAATATTCGAAAAAGCGGGGTTGAGACTGCGAAAGGACAAATGCGTCTTCTTCGCGACCGAGGTTGAGTTCCTAGGGTTTTGTGTGACTCCTGAGGGGATAAAACCATCCAAATCCAAGGTGGCCGCCATTAAGAAAGCCTCCCGCCCCACCTCCAAGCCCGAGCTGCAGTCGTTCCTAGGGCTGCTCAACTTTTACCACTCCTTCCTCCCCCGGAAGGCAGCAGTGGCTGAACCGCTACACAAACTGCTTAAAAAAGACCAGACATGGAAGTGGGGCGATGACCAAGAAAGGGCATTTAGTGAACTAAAAAGTCTCCTAGCGTCTGATGCCATACTGACCCATTTCAACCCCAAACGCCCGGTAGTCCTGACCTGTGATGCATCCCCGGTGGGGGTGGGGGCGGTGCTGTGCCACGTGCTGGAAGACGGAAGGGAGGCCCCGATAGCATTTTACTCCAGGTCCCTGTCCCAAGCGGAGAGAAATTACGCACAGACAGACAGGGAGGCACTAGCGATAGTTGCGGGGACGAAAAAATTTCACGATTTTCTGTATGGCCGCCCCTTCACCATTGTAACGGACCACAAGCCCCTGCTAGGCATTTTTACCGCAGATAAGCCCACGCCACAGATCCTGTCCCCGAGGATGCTCAGGTGGGCTATTTTTCTCAACGCGTACCAGCACGCGTTGGTCTACCAGCCCGGGAAGGAGATCAGCCATGCGGACGCCCTATCAAGGTCTCCCCTCCCCCTGACGCCCAGCCAGGTGAGCAAGGGGGAGCGAGACCATCAGGTTCTTATGATAGAGGTGCTGGATTCGCCCCCCGTAATGCCCGCCGACATTGCCAAAGCGACAGAGAAGGACAAGACGTTAGCGGCAGTTAGCTCCTGGGTGCAGAAAGGGTGGCCGGCGTCCTCCCCAGCGGAGGAGTTCGCCCCATTTTTCAGGAAAAAGTTAGAGCTGTCCCTAGAGAGGGGGTGCCTCTTGTGGGGGCAGTGGGTGGTGATTCCCACTTCCCTTCGGCCGCGGGTGCTCAAACTGCTGCACGTCAGCCACCCCGGCATCGTGCGATCCAAAGCGCTGGCCCGGAGTTACTTCTGGTGGCCCCAGTTGGACGCCGACATCGAGCACATGGTCAGCACTTGTGAAAGTTGCCAATGCTCCAGACCAGAGGAGGCCCGCCTTCCCCACAGGGAGTGGGACACGGCTAAGGGGCCGTGGTCCCGGGTGCACATTGATTTCGCGGGCCCGTTCAGAGGCACCCTGTTTCTTCTTGTCGTGGACGCCTTCTCCAAGTGGTTGGAGGTTATCCCAGTCACGAGCACCTCCTCGGCCCAGACCATTAAGCATTTGCGGAGGCTCTTTTCCACGTTCGGCATACCCGACACATTAATTAGCGACAACGCTAGTTGTTTCACGTCCTCCGAGTTTAGGGCATTCATGGAGATTAACGCCGTTCGGCATATCACCTCCGCCCCGTTTCACCCAGCCACCAATGGTCAAGTGGAGCGCCTCGTCCGCACCACGAAGGACGCGTTGCGGCGCATGGGCCCCGGGGATCTGAACCTACAAGTGTGTCAGTTTCTGCTAGGGTACAGGGTGAACCCGTTGGCGTCAGGATACTCCCCCGCAGAGCTCTTAATGCGTAGGAAACTGACCACCATCCTTACTAGGCTAGACCCCACGAGGGTAGAGGACAAGGGAAGGAACATTGGGCTAGAGGCCACAAAGAGTTTCAGTGTAGGCGCCCCCGTGCATTGCAGGAATTACGCCAGCACGGGCCCAGCCTGGGTACCGGGCGTAGTTGTGGAGCAAACCGGCCCCGTGTCGTACCGCGTGGAAACCAGCACAGGGCTACTGTGGAGGCGGCACGCGGACCAGCTCCGACGCAGGGTCCCCGATGAGCAGGGCGCAGACCAAACAGAGAAAAAATCAGCGTTAGGGTTCTCCCCCACCCGTTCAGCCCAAGGGGGAGGAAAAGGGGGCCGCGGGCCCCCACCAAGGGGGGAGGAGGAAAGGGGGGATGTTCTCGTAGATATCCTGGGGGATTTTTCTGAGGAGGAGGAACCCGACCCCATACATATCTCGCGGAATTCCCCCACAAATGCGGATACCCCAACTGAGTTAGAATTTGATTTTCAGAACCGGGGGAGTTTTTCGGAGTGGTCCCCCACCCGTCCAAGCGAGAAGAGGGGTTTTTCGTTAGCCCCGATCGCCCCCGGTCTGCCCACAATGGAATTTTTCCCTTCCCCTAAGGCCGCCAAACCGCGGCAAGCCACTAACGAGTCTCCCTCTCCCATTACAGGACAAGGGACCAGGGAACAAAGAAGCAGTAGCGCCCCCGGGGGGGGGTCAGCCCTCATCACGGCCCAAACGCACGTGCAATAAGCCATCTTGGCTGAGAGACTTTGTCTCATCCTAGGAGGGAGGGATGTTGTGTTCTGTAAAGCTGTGCCTTTAACAATGTACCTAGCCATGTGGTAACAATGTAACCTTTCTGTGTGCAACAGTATAACCTTCAGCTGTATCAATGTAAACCTGATAAGGGGACGCGAGCTAGTGACCACTAGATGGCAATAGCGAGCGTCCAGCTCTCATGGCTCAGATTCACCTGGATCAGCAGCGCGGGAAGATTCCCGCCACCTCTTCACCTGGACAAGAAGGGCGTGACCTTCTACGACGTCACGCAGGCAGCAACCAATAGTCTGTCGATGAGCCACTTTCAAATGTATAGCCAGCTGTATATATTGAGCTACCCATCCGCCATTACCACATGTTCCTCCGGATCATCATGCAATAAACCTGTGTTAAGCCAACCCTTCGGCTGTTTCATTGTCTTTGGTCCCTTACACTAAAAATACTGTGTACAGTTCTGGTTGCCATACCTCCAGAAGGGTATTATGGAGTAAGAAAAAGTGCAGAGGAGGGCAACCAGAATGATTAGGGGACTGGATCACCTCTTCACTCTTGAATGACGGCGTCTAAGAGATGACCTGATTGAAGTTTATAAAATCATGCACGGTGTGAACAAAGTAGATAAGGAAAAACTGTTTTCCCTATTGCATAACACTAGAACTAGGGGGCACTCCATGAAACTTTTGGGTACTAGTTCTCAAACAAATAAGAGAAAGTACTTTTTCACCCTGAGGATCACTGGTCTATGGAACTCCCTGCCAGAAGAGGTGGTGACAGCTGTCAGTCTTGACAGCTTCAAGAAAGGATTAGACAAGTTCATGGAGGACAAGGGTATCAATGGCTATAATTATGGATACCTAAGTCAACCTCCGGGTTGGAGAGATAGGCAGGATATCTCTCAATGCTATTTCCAGGGAATCCTAAGCAGGTGAAGGCATCTGCTTGGGAATAATATCCTGAAGCAAATGGTGAGCCACTGTGTGAGACAGAATGCTGGACTGGGTGGGCTGTGACCTGTTCCAGCAAGGCTGTTCTTATGTTCTTATGTATGTAGGGTTGCCAGCACATACTCCTTTTTACATTTTCATGGTTCAGCAGTAATCCAGCTTCCTAAATAGTACTCTGCTTCTGTTTACAGTAGCATAGGCAACTTTGGGGCAAATGGGTCAGCAAGCATGATTCTCCAGGTGTTCTTGCACTTTAATTTCCAGAAGTCCAAGTCAGTACACCTGCTGATCAGGGCTTCTGGGAATTGAAGTGTAAGATCATTTGGAGAGCCATGTTTGTTAACCCCCTGCTCTAGAATATAGAAGATATTAACCTATTGAAGAACCTGTTGGAGATCTGCACCAAAATAAACAAAATGAATATTAAAGGAAATATTGTAAAGGCAAATTTCTACATTTATGCATGCTTATATGGTAGTCTATGACACTTTGGGGAAATAGATGTACAGTGATACCTCATACAGCGTCCAAACTTGGTTCCACAAGTTAGGATGTTGTATGAATTCCGACTTTGTATGAGGCATACAAAATCCTAGCCCCGATTCCTCATACAACGTCCAAATTATTGCCACTGATGCTTTGTATAACGTCGTTCCCATAGAGATACTGTACATTGTAAGAGGCGCTGCCCCCCCCTGCAGCTGACTTCGCTTTCCAGGCTGGCCCACCCAGAGAGCAGAAAAGCGAGGAGGATGCCGTCGCTGCGAGAGGCTCCCTGTCTTGCAGCTGGGGGGGGGGTGAGGAGGAGGAGGAATGGCTGAGCGGCGGGGAAAATCATCCACCGCCGCCACCCCGAGGCTGGGGGTGGTAATCTCCGGGCGGCCCCTGGCTCCGGTGGCCTCGTGGCGGTGGCGGCGAATGGCTTTCCCCGCTGTTCAACTGGTCCTCCTCCTCACTCCCCGGCTGCGAGACAGGGAGCCTATGTTCAGCTGACTTTGCTCTCCAGGCTGGCCCGCCCGGAGAGCAGAAAAGTGAGGAGGATGCCGTTGCTGCGAGAGGCTCCCTGTCTCGCAGCCGGGGGGGGTGAGTAGTAGTAGTAGGAGGGGAAAACCATCCACCGCCGCTGCTGCGAACCATCCACCGCCGCCTCCTCGAGGCTGGGGGTGGTGGTTTCTGGGTGGCCCCTGGCTCAGTTGGCCTCGTGGCGGCGGCGGCGGATGGCTTTCCCCGCTGTTCAGCTGGTCCTCCTCTTCCTCCTCACCCCCCAACTGGGGGTGGTGGTGAGGAGGAGGAGGAACAGCTGAGCGGCTGGGGGTGGTAGTCTCCGGGCGGCCCCTGGCTCCGGTGGCCTCGCAGCGGCGGTGAATGGCTTTCCCCGCTGTTCAGCTGGTCCTCCTCCTCCTCACTCCCCGGCCCGCCCGGAGAGCAGAAAAGTGAGGAGGACATCGTCGTTGCGAGAGGCTCCCTGTGACGCAACCGGGGGGTGAGGAGGAACTGCTGAGCAGCGGGGAAAATCATCCACCGCCGCCGCCGCGAGGCTGGGGGTGGTGGTCCCAGAGCAGGGCAACAAATCTGGGCGAGGAGGCAGCGGCGGCCAACTTTAGAGTCTTTTGCCACGCCTGGGGACCTTATGCCTCATACAACGTCCAGTGATCTTGTATGATGCACCTTTTTTCCAAGAATTGGGCGACGTTGTATGGATCCGACGTTGTATGAAGCGGACGTTGTATGAGGTATTACTGTATCTGTTTGCATATCTCATCAGATATTCTAACAAATCTGGGTAACAGGTATTGTAGATTCTATGTCATTGGAAAAAAGTTTGGTTCTCATTTTTTAACTTCTTTTAGCATTGTACGTTAAGTACCCAGAACACACATACCCCTCCACACACACTGTGTTTTTATATGTCAAATGTGAGTAAAGCCTTGAATTTTTTCACAAGTGCGTCAGTACTTTAGAATGAGAGTGGTCTCAGGTCTGTAGATGTTATGTTTATGTTTATTTGATTTATACCCCACCGTACTTGGCAATGTGCAGAAGGATCAATGTACAGTGGAACCTCAGTTAACAAACAGCTTGGTTAACACAAAAATCGCATAACAAAAGGAAATCCATCGAAAATAGTGGCTCGGTTTAAGGATTTCCCCCCCAGAATGAATTAATTGGTTTTCAATGCATTCCTATGGGAAACTGTATTTCACTTAACATATTTTGGTTCTCAATTCATTCCTATGGGAAATTGCATGTAATGCATTCCTATAGGAATTTCGGTTTAAGTAATTTTCGTTTTAAGAAACGTCCCGGGGAATGCATTAATTATGTTAACAGAGGTTTTACTGTACCGTTTAACTGGTACAGTTTAACTGGTTTTAACTGGTTTTAACTGGTTTTAACTGGTTTTAACTGGTTTAACGCAAGTAGACTCAACTCCTCTGTTGCAGTTTGCTTAGCTCCAGGACCGACTCCAGATTTCTCATAGGTTCAGTTGTTCCAAATCCCAGACTTGTTTTCTCTTCTCCCCATTGTCTTTTGTATAAAAGACAACATTGACCACTTTCAGTCTTCAGTATGCCATAGTTTATTGTTATATTCAAAATTGTCATGTCTTATATGTTAAAATCACAATTGTTAAGAATAACCCACAATTTCTGGGGTTTAGATATATCAATTTATTGAAAATTAAGTTTTCTTGCCCTTCTGCATGAAAATGTCCAGAGTGTGAAAGTTCATAGCAGCTTGATTCTTGTAACATTAAAGTGTGGTTTAGTCTTAACATCTGGATTGTACAAATGGGTTTCCAAGCCCTTCCATGAGCTTCCATGTCATGAAAGTCAGGTGATGGGGCTTTTAGCCTGTATCAGGTTACATGGCAACATTGAAGAATAGACAGGAACCTGACTTACCAAGAGCAAATATGTCTGTACCAAGATTTTTATGTTGTGAATGGATGGACTTAATCATGCACTTGTCAGTTTGAGCATTTTCTTCATTTAATTCCCCCAATTTCCCAGTTCCAACTATGTGCGCCATGTACATATCTGTATACTTGTTGTGCTGCTTTAGCATTTCATTTCAAAATTATAAATCTTTTATGTGCTGTTCTACAGAATCGGTTTGCCCAACGAGAATACCTGTGGCATCTCGAGATGAAAAAGGATTTGATATTCTTCTAGGCTTAGGTGTGAAGAAAAAGGTGAAGAAAAGAATTCAGATTCAATCTACTAATGCAAAGGCTTATGAAATAACTTCACACATTGATCTGACAGAATTAACAAGGTACTGTACTGTACTTCCTTTTAAAGAGCTGTGTTTGTCTTAGTTCAATTTGATATCGTTATAATGTACTGAGTAACATAACATAACATAATATGGGAATTTCTTTTGAGAATACTGTATATGTTTTCTTTCTTTTTTTTTTTTTAAAAAAAATGTTTTCCAGGGATGTTTTCCCAGAAGGCCTACCTCCATCTTATTTGTTTGTATCAACTCAGAGGTTTAAAGTCAGAAAAACATGGGATTTGTGGAGGATTCTAAACCTGGATGGAAGGTCACAGATTGCAGTTACTGTTAATGGACAAGACAGAACATTATCATTCACAACAACGAGTTTACTAAACAATACTCAGACTGTTACATTTACTGCACCACGTGTAAAGGTATGGAAAGCATACGCAGTCTTATTTATCAGGAATATTTATACCTTGCCTTTTCCCCGGTATAATAATTTTGTGCCAGAAATTATTCTGGGTTGAAAGGATTTTTGCTGGACGAACTCCGCTCAGGGGATGCCCGAATGAGGCTCCTTTCATGTCCCCAAGATCTTTACCCACTGTCTTATCTACTTGCAATTTCTTGCTTTCGATCTACTAGGTTGGCAGGAGCTGGGACAGAGACGGGTACTCGGGTCTTGAACTGGTGACTTGCCGACCTTCCAAATAACAAGGCAGCTTCTAAACCACTGAGCCACCACAGTCTTATTTTTCTCCAGTGAGCCCAAGTATACATATGGGTCACCCTACCTGCTCACTATACCTAGTCTTGGGAGGCAAGTTAGAGTGGAAGAGAAGAGCTGGCTCTCACAGATCTAGTGAAGACCATGGCCCAATATGGACTTAAATCTAGATTTCCCATGTCTCAGTCCAGCATTCCACCTAGTGCAGCAGACCAGCTCTTCTTTATTTGTGGATCAAAATGTTTAGATGCAAAATGTACACTTAGACTAATGACAACAAGTAAGCAACAGTACCGGAAAAATATGTTAATTAATAACATTCTGTTTAGGAGTGTAAATATTAAAAACAGATGAATGGATTTACCGTTCCCTTTCTTTTTTTTTGTCCTTAGACTTTGTTTGATGAAGGCTGGCATCAAATTCGTCTGTTAGTAACAGAATCAGATGTAACATTATATATAGACGATCGGGAAACAGAAGTGAAGCCGCTGCATCCTGTTTTAGGGATCTATATTAGTGGAGTAACTCAAATAGGAAAATATTCTGGGAAAGAAGAAACTGTACAGGTATGCTTCAGAACTCTATCAAAGAACAACCGGTGAACAGCCTGTGGCTTGTTTAGCTAGTGGCCGGACATGTTATAGGAGCGTACCACCTTGTCCATTAGTAAAGACTCATGGCATATTGTTGCGTGTGCATGGTCTCCTAAAGTAGTTCACATGACTTGAAAAAGAGAAGGTAAAGTTTGTGAGAATACAGTTCTAATGAAATGTTTCTGGAAGCTTCCCTAGTTTGGCAGCCCATTTTGTCGGCAGCTATTCCAGCTGAGTTTTGGCATCAGGATATATGGCAATATCTCCACTATTTTATTTTATCTACATCAATACCCCCACCCTTTTTGTTGCCGACACCACTCCTTGTATGAACCAGAGTGTCCTAGAGATGCTGATGCTGCCAGAGCCACACTTAGGCTACCTTGACCTTCCCACAAATT
This sequence comes from Bradypodion pumilum, assembly GCA_035047305.1. Classification (NCBI taxonomy): domain Eukaryota; kingdom Metazoa; phylum Chordata; class Lepidosauria; order Squamata; family Chamaeleonidae; genus Bradypodion; species Bradypodion pumilum. Next base: position 170,261,474 of record JAWDJD010000001.1, on the reverse strand, counting down.
CAAAGTCATGAACATTTCCATCAAAGTCAAAGCTAGGCGTTCCCAACCTTTTAAAGCCGGGTCACACTCCCTCAGATAGCTTTGGGGGCCGGATGGCCATTTTGCTCTTCCTCCATCACATGGCACTTCCTGGTGTGGTGGAGGCAGTGGGAGCCCATTTGAAATGGTTCCGCAGGTCGCATCCGGACCACGGGTCGCAGGTGGAGAATCCCTGGTCAAAGCTGTTTTGTCTTTAAAAAACAAACAAAGTTCTAAATACATTTTTTCAAAAAGAGAGGGCAGTAGGTCCTGCCCTCAGGCTTATGAAGTTAAAAATAAAAAGCCAGAGAGAGGGGAAAGAGTGAAGGGAAGATATAGAAGGCAGGGGTTGCTTTCACAGTGTCAAAATGAACTGGTGTGTTATAAACAGTCATTTATATTTTGTTGGAGCCAGGCTGTTGTTTCCCCCTCTGTACTGGTGGCCTTGCTTTGACTCCCCTGACTGAGGATAGATACCACAGGGTTGTATTTTATTCTGTAATGTTTTTAATTTTTGGATCAATTTAGAAATGAGGCTGAATAGAAAATATGGGAGAGAGACAGCCAAAGAACCATATTCTTCTCAGAATAGCAAGATGACACACCTTTCAGATCAGATCACCTGGCTTGACAGAAGCAAAGTATCTTGTGTCTCCCTCCCTCTTTTCTTGCTCACAAAATAAGCATTTGGATGCAGATCTCAGAAGAGTTACGTTTTTGGGGCCAGGACGCTCAGAACTGCCATGGCCAGTGGAAAAGTAATTTTTCATTGTAGCCCTGGAATCCTCCAGCCAATATGGTTATTGGCCAAACTGGTTGTGTGCTGGTTGTGAGCTGTGTTCCGAAGTCACCTTGAATGCATGCCTCCTCCACAAAACGTTATGTCAGAGCATTCAGGCTGCTAGTTTTTCAAAGTTCTTTGTGTATGGAATTGTTTCTGTGTAATTGAACAACCCCTTCTTTGCAATCTTGATGGAGCTAAAGCAAGTTGTAGGGGACTGTGTACAGTAAAACCCCGACTTACATATGCTTCGAGTTACATAAAATTTGACTTACATAATGATTTTGTGCTAAAACCATGTCCCGATTTACACGATTTCCTATGGATTTGCTTTGAGTTACATAAAGATTCTTTTTCCTATGAGTTTTCTTCAAGTTACGTAAAAATTTATTTCCCTATAGGTTTGCTTCAATTTATATAAAAATTTCATTTTTCCTATGGGTTTGCTTCGAGTTACATAAAAAAAGATTTAAGCAAAAGCCTACGGAATGGACTTTTTTCATAAGTAGGGTTTTTACTGTATTCTAAAACACAGTGCCTAGTGCTGGCTGGGCTTCTTGGGCCTTGCAGTGTCTCCAAATGAACAGAATCATAAGCCCTAGGTTGCACACAGAACCTCCCCTGAGACAGTGCAGGTGTGACAGAAAATTGCCAGTAGAGGGAAAGATTGCCTGCCATTTCCAGTGGTGTCTGTGATACATTTTTCAGAAACTCTCCAGGAATCACACTGTTTCTAGGAACTCTTGGCACATTAAGTACACCATGAGCATTTCCATGTGGGACACTTTTCCATTTGTTTGAATTAATTTTCTCTTTGCAGCATCAGCTCCTGAGTGTCCAAGGATAATTTTTCTGGGCTGCACTGAGGGATGAAGTCACTGGGCGTTGGGGGCTGAGGCTCATAAAACCAACCTCATTTCATGCCCTTTGGAATCCAGCCAGCACACCCTGTACTTACATTAAAGTTTGTGGGAGACTAGGAAATTTTACATTACAATAGGTTGTTCCTCCTTACATGGAAGCATTTTTAAATTGAAGTGCACCAAGAACAATAAATGTATATCTGTGTTAACAGTTTGATGTCCAGAAGCTGAGGATCTATTGTGATCCTGAACAAAACAACAGAGAAACGGCCTGCGAAATACCTGGCTTTGTAAGTATGATGTAATGGATTTGTAAGTACAGGTGAAACGCAGAAAATTAGAATATCATGCAAATGTCCATTCATTTCACTTAAAAGATGAAACAAATATATGAGATAGACTCACTACATGCAAAGCGAGAGATGCCATGCCTTAATTCGTTATAATTGTGATGATCATGGCGTACAGCATACATGAGATTATGTGATGATTATGGGGTACATGAGATTGGGGGGTTGAGGTTGGGGTTTTCATAAGATGTAAATCATAAGCATCAATATTATAACCAAGGTTTGAACTACAGTATCTCGCTTTGCATGTAATGAGTCTATCTCATATATTTGTTTCACCTTTTAAGTTGCATTACTGAACTGAATGACCATTTACACGATATTCTAATTTTCCGAGTTTCACCTGTATTTTAAATATTTTAATTGAATATAATAGGAGGTACCATAAAATTAGTCTTTCCTTTCCTTAGAACACTTTTGCTATGATTTTATTAGTATAAGCATTGTACCGTGGAATTTTAAAAAGGTAGGTTGGATGTCTATAAACCATGAGTTTGCAAGATGTGTGGGTGGTATATTTTTCTCTAGACCTTGTCTATTCCCAGTAAAAGGAATAGAGTCACAGAAGATGGAGAAGACTTGTTTTCCTTTGCTCCAGAACATAGAGCTTGATGGATCCAGATTAAAAAAGAGGTGATTTGGGGGAGGAACTTCCTGACAGTAAGAGCTGATAGTGGAACAAAGTTGCCTCAGGAGGTGATGAATTCTTCTCCCCTAGAGTTTTGTAAGCAGAGGTTGGATGTCCATCCATCAAGTTACTTTAGTGCTGGATCTCCTGCTTCTTCAATGATGCTTGGGTTTCCTTAAATTTCTACAAATCTATGGTTTCTACAGAAGTTTATTTGCATGGATAGGTCCAGTGACATACAGGTTGCTGGTTAACAGCACTGTTTGGTGTAGGAAGAATCTCTGTCAATGTGTATGCATATACAGTATCTATGAGCCGTTTGTGCTACAGACTCTCAAACATTTGTTCTTTTCCTTTCAGAATGGAGAGGTAGGCAAACTCATGCCTGTTCATACTGACTTTAAGGTAGTATTTATTACTTTTTCCTGCAAATTCACTATTATTCCATCAGTTGAGAACATAGGGAGAAGGGTAATGTGTTTTCTTCTGGTTTTTTAAATTACTTTTGCTGTTATAGCAGTACTTTTTTAAGGGCCTCAGTGCTAGAACTTGACTATGCTCAATTGCTGAAAATTTAATTACTGTATTAGTACACAGTGATACTTAGTTCTCACATTGGGATATTAATTATATAATTAGAAGGAAAATTCAGGACAGTTTCCCTGGAAATTTACCTTACGTAAGCCCTGTGGAAATATTCAGTTGTAGAGAAAATCTTTGGCAGATCATTCCTTGTGTCTCAAAGGACTGGGAGTTTATTGTCTTTATTTTTACAGTAATAGTTCAAAACATGCCATAGAAACATATGTTTCTCAAAGATTTTAATTTTGCTTTGGGATGAACTTTAATGCAGGGAATTGAATTATTTAAAATAAATTGATATTGCTGAAGGAATTTGTTTGTGTGTGTAGAAAATCTCTGTGCCTTTCAAATTAAGATTACATTGGTAAGCCTGAAAAGTTTTGTTTTAGAGTACTGTATGTTGGAATAAGAGTTTTCCATCTTCAGAGGAGCTCATCTTTTGTCATTCTGCATGAGTCACATTCATGCTTTGGTTAAATAATACATTCTACCATTTAGGAAATGGGTGTATCAGGTCAGACTACAGTATTGTTCTTCTAGCCAAGTACTGTCTTGGCTAGAAGTGGTTATCTAGATCTCATTTGACTGCAACTTCCATCAGTCATAGCCAATCAATGTTATAGAATGGTGAGAATTGCAGTCCAACAATATATGGATGACCATTTTGCCCTACTTGGACTGGAACATCTACCCAGAGCGCTGGCAGACATCTTTCTCATAATCTTCTACCTGATCTTTTTATTATTACTAGAGATGCTAGGGATTTAACATAAGTCCTTAATTTAATGTATATATGATCTCTACATGTATCTGTGCTCCCTGTGAGTGGGTGGTTGGGGTGGTTTTGGGGTGTGTGCGCACCCCCCCTCCAAAATCACCCCAACCACCAACACACAGATATTAATTGTCTGGCAAGGCAGGGGTGGTGTGTGTGTGTGTGTGTGTGTGTGTGTGTGTGTGTGTGTGTGTGTGTGTGTGTGTGTGTGTGAGAGAGAGAGAGAGAGAGAGAGAGAGAGAGAGAGAGAGAGAGAGAGAGAGAGAGAGTGAGGAAGCTGCCATTCAGGTGCATCCGGGAGAGTAGGGAGGGTAGGGGAAGGTGTAAGTTCCCCCCTTTCCCTCCTGTAGGGTGGGTGGGCTTCCCCCATTAACTGTTAACAGTTAACGGGGGGGGGGGGGAAGGCAGTAGACAGTGATTTGTTAAGGGAGTCGCTCTCCCTTGTGGATGGCTGGCTGCCGCCTTTCTTTTGCCCTCATTGCTGTTTCGTGTTAGTTCTCGAAACAGCGGTGGGGGTAATAGAAAGGCGGCAGCCAGCCATCCGAAAGGGAGAGCGACTCCTGTAATGAATCACTGTCCGTTGCCTTTCTTTTTCCCCATTAACTGTTTTGAAGAACCTTCAAAACAGTTAATGGGGGAAAAAAAGAAAGGCATCAGACAGCGATCCGTCAGGGGAGGCACTCTCCCTTGCGCATGGCTGGCTGCCACCTTTCTATTACCCCCACCGCTGTTTTGAGTTAGTTCTCGAAACAGCAGTGTGGGTAATACAAAGGGGGCAGGCAGCCATTCGCCAGGGAGTGTGCCTCCCCTGATGAAGCGCTGCCTGTTGTCCCCCTCTCCTCAACTTACCTTGAGGCCATTGGCGGCCTCACCGTGTTTTCGGTGGGGTAGTGGAGAGGAGGGAGAGTCCCTCTTCTCCCCATTGCTCCATGAAAGAAGGTGCGTTCGGGCCGGCGCCAGGGCTGTGGATAGAAGAGGGCCTCCCTCTTCCCTCCACAGCCCCAGCGAAGTCGCATAGGGGCTGGCGCTGGCCATTGCCTGGTTTTTTTAAACTATGCGTGCGGCACTTTCCCTGGCTCCTTCATGCTCGCATCCCTCAGCCTGATTGGCTGAGGGGTAATGGCACGGAGGACGCTGGGAGTTGTAGTTTGGTTTTGCTGTTCGTGTTTGTGGGGCGGTTGCCCCACTCTCGGCCGTCAGACCCCTGCGGCAATGCTCCAAGGGTCTTCAGGTAAGTGCAGGTGGCTCGGTTAGGGATAGTAGGGATGGGTGCAGGCGTGCGGCCCAAGGTACTTCTTATAGGTAAAGATTACAGTAAACTCCATATAACGAAGGGGTCTTATTAAAAAAAACTCGTATAATGAAAGGAATTTGAAGAAAGATGTTGCCTCGTATAGCGAAATTTTCATTATACGAAGCAACATTTCTCCCAGGGTGGTTTTCAATGCATCCCCAAGGAGATTTTCATTATATGAAGCATCTCATAGGAAATTTCATTATATGAAGCATTCTTTGTATAATGAAAAAATTGCATAGCAAAAAGCCTCGTAGAGTGAATTATTTTTGTTATAACGCATAATGAACACTTCATATAATGAAAAATTCATATAACGAAGCATTTTTGAGCTATTTTTTTCGTTATGTGGGGTATACCCTGCATTACGAACTTTCCCCCTGTTATACGGGGTATACACCACATAACAAACATTTCTTTTTGTTATGTGGGGTATCGCCAATAGTGAGTCGCATAACAAAAAATTTGTATAGTGAAGTGCTCCATAGAATGGAGCTTTTTTGTTATATGGGGTTCTACTGCACTTTATATATATTTTGGAGATTAGGATGAACCTCAATGAGGTCACTATTTGGAATAGAATAAGATTTCAGTAGGAAACAAGCAGAGATGATGTTGGTAGTCTTCTCTGTGGATGCATATTTGATCTCAGGAGTTTTAAGAATTTTAATTCTTCTGTTGATTATATAGTAGTCTGTAGCAAATACTGGCTTAATATTTGTATACTAGCCTTGGAAATGAAGTTATATTTTGATTCCATCAGTATAATTGTATTTGGCTTATGAAATGATTTCAGCACCAGTAAATCTTGGAGATTTTAAGAGCAGAGAAACTTATTCAGTTGACTGTTATTAAAGATAACTCTTAAGAAATACAACATTGGTTCTGTATGTAGGATTGAAAAAATGTACTGTATGTATATTTTTGGTAGTGCATGAATGGACCAAGTGATGTGGGATCTACACCACCTCCTTGTATCTGCCCTCCAGGAAAGCAAGGTCTACCAGGCCCCAAAGTGAGTAGAGTGCATATATACTGTATATATATATATATATATTGCATTAAGACTCCTTGTTGGGTTTTGCTCTGTGACTGTATTTACACAGGAAGCTAAACTTAGAAGCACTTACCAATATACTTTCAAACTGTTCAGCCTTTCACGAACTAGCAAAGAAGGTTTGAACGGACAGTACAGTATGTGAAATGCAAAGAAGGCTGGAATGGACGTTCTACGATGAAGCATTTAGTAGGGATGTGCTCAGTGAAAATATTCATTCCTCTTTCGTTTTGGCTTTTGAGGAATGCCTCTTTGGATGTTGTATATTTTGTGCACTGGTCTTTTCATTAAATGCAAAAGGGGTCACCTCTTTTGGGTTATTTCATTTTGTTTTCCACCATTTGTGTTCTCTTTGACACTCATCTAAAAGCTCCAAAGAATCCTTAAACAATAGATCTACTCCAAAAGCAGGCAAAAGTATTTATAAAAAAACAATCAAACTATATACCTTCAATAGAATAAATATGCAGTAACTTAACCAAACAGCAAGTTAATTTTCTAAAATCTTAACAGGGATGGCTCCCCATAGGAAAACTAGCAAATTCTCTTTCCCCCGCCTTCTCAGAAATATACAAAATAACAAGAAAATGAAAAAAGTATTTTTTGTATATTGGAATATAAAATTTTAATGCTTTTGTAAAGTTGAGACCAAGCAACTTTGCCATACAATTATGAGTATGGAAGTGGGCAACCTGTGGTGTTTCAGAAGTTGTGGGACTTCTGTTAACCTTTGCCATTGATAATGCTGGCTAGGACTCAGGGGAGTTGCTTTCCAATATTATATAGGGGGGCACAGGCTTTCCAGTTACCTGGTTGGCAACTGGTTGGCTTCTTCCTCTTTGGTTTGGCACTGTATATCCTGTTGTGAAATCAAGTGATGGTCGGCTCACTTAGCCAGCCCACTGAACCCACAGGCTTGGCCAGAAAGCACTAGTATCATCTGTTCAAACTGTATTTATTTACTCATACCTCTCATGCACACACACACACACAGAGAGAGAGAGAGAGAGAGAGACAGAGACAGAGAGGGAGAGAGTGAGTTATGGCTGGCGGCCATCTTTACAATGACAGATGGAGTATAGGATAGAAAAGAGCTGTCCTCTCTCTGCTTCTTTTCACTTTTCTAGAACTGCGTTTCAGCCTGTGAACCCTGAATGGTAGAAGGGATGGTCATCTAGAGGGGGGAGTTAAAACGGAAACACATTTTTGCTGGCCCCTGTGTATGCTGTTCTGTTGTAATTCATATATCTTCTCTCTAGGGAGATCCTGGACTACCTGGGAATCATGGCTACCCTGGGGAACCAGGTCGAGATGGTAAGCCTGTGAGTACTAATAACTTAGTCATCTACAGTACTTGTAATGCAAAACAAACATTAATCATGTGCCAGAATGTTAAAAAAAAAGTTATATTGACATACTAATACCGTATAAGGATAAGGGGTGTGAATCAGCAAATTCATTAACGTACTTTGGGGCAATATTCGTTTTGCATTAAAAAATGTACCACTGAATGCTGCCAATGCTGCTCTTTTATATACAGTGGAACGCCTGATAACGTCAAATCTGCATAACGTCGTGTTCGTTATGCACCACGTGATGTTCCAGATAATGACGCAAAAAGGCTAAAAAATGATGTTATGCAGAGCATCTCCATAGGAGATCCCGGATAACAATGGTTTTTGGACATTTTGTGACTTTATCCGGAGCGTCTCCCATAGGGACCACATAACGTCCAAATCTGGTTAACGACCAGACTTGTGGAACCAAGTTTGGACGTTATCAGGAGTTCTACTGTGACTGTATTTTCTGAGCTTTTGTACTGCAGTTTCCTATCTCACAAGGTTGATATATTTCGTAAATTTCTTAATTTCGCTGTTACAGAAATTGCATAAATTTTTGAAATGATAGCTGTGTTAGTCTGTGCAAGCATATCAGAGAGTAAACAAAACAAAACAACAAAAGACAAAATTCGTTGTGGCACCTTAAAGACTAACTCCTGTATTTAAATGTGGGCTTCTGTGGATCAAATCCACTACGTTAGACACACTTAATTAATTAATTAATTAATTAATTAAAGAAATTTCAGAATTAGACACGAAAACCAAAGGAGTAATGAAATCTTGCAGTTTCTTGTCTTTAACAAACATTTCTCAGCCACTTGAAGATGTTTTATTCCTCTATGATAGGGGTTGGGAACCTTTTAAAGTTGGGGGCTGAGTCACTCTCCCTCAGACAGTTGAGGGAGACGGACTGGTGGTCCCCCCACTGTAAATGTGTCTGCCGCAAACATGTCTGTGGCCACTTCCGGCGATGGCAGCAGCTGTTGGAGCAAGGGTGGGGGCCAGATGATTTGGTGCCACAGGCCAGATTCAGCCTGTGGGCCATAGGTTGCCGACCCCTGCTCTGTGAGTTAAAAGAGCCAGCACTTTTTTCACCTTCAGCAACACTGATGTTTCTTCTACAAATGCTTTTGGCACACAAAAGTGCATTTTACGCCATCCCAAAATGCAAAAAGTGCACGAAAGCTCGTTAAAAGACCTTTAGAAATGCTTGTTCCCATCTGCAAGAATGAAATCAATTGCCATTTACTCCCTTAATGAAAATCATACACAGGTATAACAAATGTTTCCAGAAATGAAAGGTATGTACTGTATAGGTTTGAGGTTGTAGTCATGTCAGTTTCTTGCAACAAAAACAGCACAGTCCTATGTTCCTTTAAAGGCAAACATTATTGGGTATATACTTTGGTGGCCTGTAGTTGCAGTGTTTCAAAAACATGTGCTTGTTAACTGGCAGAAGACGGTCCCGCCTTGAGGCTGAGGACACCTGCCACCCCACCCCCAGACCTTGTTTTGGGAACTTTTCTATGGGGTTGTGACTTTATCATTATATTATAGTATATTATAATGTGTTGTTTTCTAGATTGAATTTTGTATACTGTATTGCTGTGTATTTGCTTTGTATACTGCTGATTTATGTTGTGATTTCTGTGAGCCGCCCTGAGTTGGCGTATGCTGAGTGGGCGGTATACAAATCGAATCAATCAAATCAATCAAATCAAACTAACATGCCACAAGATTTTTCCTTGTGCTTTTAAAGGAGAAATTTTGTCTCCATACATTTCATTCATTCATTTCATTCATTCATTTATTCGATTTATACCCCGCCCTACTCGACCAGGGCCGACTCTGGGCGGCTTACAACAAGTAAATCAAATACAGTATACAAAAATTACAAATGGTACAGTGTTGCAATACAGCAAATTAACAATAAATATTAGAAATACAAGATCCATAAAACACAGTATAACAGCAACAGCAACAATGTGATCAATACAACCAAAGGACACAATTTCAAAAATACCAAAAAATACAGAAATGCAATAAAGACACAAGCAGCAATAGTAATACAATAACCAATCAAAAAATACAGTTAAAACGATCAATACAAAAATACATACATAGGCCAGAGGGCACGAAAGGAAAGTCCTCAATTCCAACTGCACAACAGTTGCAAGTAGCCTAAAAACCCCAGAACAGTGTAAGAGTTCCAGGGTAGGCAGGAATCCCTCCTCGCACCGTCATCTCCACCGGCGGGGAGAGCGCAGCTGCGGCTCCGGCGGCGTTTTCGGAGCCTCCCTGAGTTTAATATTTGACCTCAATTCAAAGCTTATGTAGCCTACTTGGGATTTTATAGCAGCTCTTTTTACAGCAGCTCTTTTTACATGATTAAAGGGAAATAAACAATGCTACTTGTCCCACTTGTGAAATGTTGTGAATTTTCTGTTCCTGGTATCCATAACTGAATGTCGATAGTGGTGCTGGTAAAGCATGTAGAAAGGTGTACATATTGGGAAGTCTACTTGCTTAGGTTTCCCTTGGATGAAGGGACTTTGTGATCCTCCAGAGTGTGACTCCTATCATCCCTTCCCAGTGACTTTTTTAGTTAAGGCTGTAGGGAACTGAGGCCCAACTTCATGTTTCCCAGCCCTTTATTAAAACAGGATATCACCAGTACTCAGTCAGACTCATTGAAAGCTTCCTCTCTCTCTATGCTTTAGCAGGCGTCCCTGCTCTTCCCAAGCTCTGCAAAGTGGGAGAGAGGGTGTCATAAGAACAGCCTTGCTGGAACAGGCCACAGCCCATCCAGTCCAGCATTCTGTCTCACACAGTGGCTCACCATTTCCTTCAGGGTATTATCTGGCAGTCATCCTGTCAACCCATAGGTTCTTTTATTCCAGAGGTGAACTAGTACTTGGGCAGAACTGTGGTTTGTAGCCACAGAGAATTCCCCAGAGCTTCCAGAACTCCTATCTGTTTTCAGGAACATAGCACTGTAATATGTTTTCTCTCTCATGAAAATGTTTGGGGCCCTTTGGGCAGAAGCCACATTGGTCACTAAAAGGAAAGCAGCTAAGCACTTAGTCCCCCCCCCCCCAGCCTATAACTTGATTGTCCCAAACAGGAATATAAAAGGGCATATCTGGTTCTTTTTCTAGCAAAATGATGTATGGATGGCATTCACACTAAGAAAAAACATGAGAAAAGAGGCTTTAAATGTTCAGATATTTTAGTGTTCACGGAATGAAGAAGCAGACGAATGAAGTAGTGAAATTAAGCTCTTTATTAGTGGGGTTTGAACACAGTTTGGATGGGGCAAAACTCGGACTTATATACACTATAAACAGTAACAGTAACAATAATACAACAAGCCCATTGGCTAACAGAGTGTGCCCATTTTTCGATCCACTTATTTGCATAAGAATAGATACATGAGAAAATATACATTCCGCTCCTATAAACAGTAACAGTAACAATAATACAACAAGCCCATTGGCTAACAGTGCACATTTTTCGATCCACCTATTTGCATAAGAATATACATGAGAAAAGATACATTCTGCTTCTGTCAGAAAACACAGTTAACATACATAACAGATATACAGTACTAAGTTAATTTGCTAGAGGATTAAAGTTAAGAGCAAACTAAAATGCTAAAAGAGAGCACTTGGACTTTCCCCCCCAAAGTTCACATCTTTCCTCAAACCATTCCTCTTCTTTTAATTTGAATAATAATATATTTAGAGAATTTGATTTTAATTGTATGGAGGCTTTAAAATGTAAAAAGGCATAATCTCCCCCATGGTTTGTAGTAATCTTAACAACAGTTAAGGTGCATTATTCTTGTCCCATATATATTCTGCCTATGGTTTTGATGCATTTCAGATTCTATTTCTAGTAATAGAAATAGATTTGATTCTAGTAATTAAAAAAGCTTATGTTTTGGTGATTATACTAGTATATTTTGTATCTGCATAAACTGTTGGGAAAATCTTGGAAAAAATGTTTTGGAAGTTGTTTAAATCTTATACTGCCAAAGAGAATACTGCCAATTATTTAAAGAACTTCACGTCACATTTTATAAAATGTCCAATTTTCTTATTTTGGTTGCTTAGCTGCGTTTTGGACATGTTTATAGGCATAACAGATGGTTGAAATTATTTGTGGTGGTTCCCTTTGGATGCTGACACAATATTTATGTGAAGTTAGTACCAAAAATACACATTTCCACATACTAAAGTTTGCACAGAGGGAAAATCCAAGAACTGTGTATGATTTCCAAATCTTGTGGAAGAAAACTAGTAGAAAGTGGAAACAATGGTAATTTTTAATGAAATTTGGAGGTCTTTATTGGAGCTTACTTGAACAATTTAGCTAAATTCAAACCTACAGCTTCATCCGAATGCTGAACTATTCTACAGCTGAGAAAAGGAATCAGTTTCACACATTTCACGCCACCCTGAGTTGCCATGGAGCAAGAGGGCGGGATATAAATATAAATAAATAAATTGTTTACAATAATTATTTTTGGACTATTATTCCTAGTGAAGATTATAACAGGTAATAGAAAGAAAAAACCAAAACGTAGAAGTTGACATACATTATGCTACAGGATTTTGGCTAGTATTGTGTTTGTTTTACTGCTTATTATATTTGATACGAAGTGTGGTTCCTCATCCTAATCAAAGTACAGTAAAACCCCGACTTACATATGCCTCGAGTTACATAAAATTCAACTTACATAATGATTTTTACACTAAAACCATGTCCTGATTTACATAAATGTCCTGATTTACATAACACAATTTCCTATGGGTTTGCTTCGAGTTAAGTAAAAAATTCATATTTCCTGTGGGTTTGCTTTAAGTTAAGTAAAAAATCATTTTTCTTATGGATTTGCTTCGAGTTAAGTAAAACACCAATTTACATAAAAGCCTACAGAACAGACTTTTTACGTAAGTAGGGGTTTTACTGTAGCTGAAAAATGTTTTCCAGCCTTCGGTAGGAAGATATGGCCCCTGTATCATTGACAATACCTCCTTTAACATTAACTGCAGATGTAATGAGCAACTATGGTTATGGACCTTATCAAAAGGAGAGAAGGAACATCAAGCCTAAAATTCATTAAAATTCTCTTAACAACATTTATAGCTACAAGGAGGGAGATAGTTAAACATCTTGGTCTTTGTTAGCTCCTCTTCATCCCCCCCCCAAGTGAACATTCCCCCACCACCACCACCACCAAAGTACCTCTGTCATGTAGACTATCCCCTTTGCAAAATGATTTCTCTGGCCACTGTCCATGTCCTTGCCAGAAAAGTCATTTATTTCTCAGTGCAACAAAACTAAGATTCTTGCAATAAGTTTGGACTGATAAACGCCACCTTTTCCACTTTAGTAGCTGATGTTTTGGCAATTGGAAGGAAACAGCATACTCTAGATATCGAGATAGAGGGGACAAGTATAAAACAAGTGGCAGAGTTCAAATACCTAGGAACAATGTTTACTGAAAATAGTAAAATGGACGAAGAGATTAACATACAGTGCAGTATTTTTTGTTCAGTCGCAAAGTCGATTCTGACCCTTTACAACCTTATGGATCATTGTCCTCCAGGCACCTCTGTTCTCCACCATCCTCCTCAACCTGCCCAGCTCTGTTCCCATTGCATCTATAATACCATCTAGCCATCTAATTTTTGGCCGCCCCCTTCTTCTTTTGCTCTCCACCTTTCCCAGCATCAAGACTTTGTCAAGTGAATCCTCTCTTCTCATTTGATGTCCAAAGTACTTTAGCTTCATCTTTACTATTTGACCTTCTAAGGAGCACTCAGGGTTGATTTCTTCTAAGATTGACTTATTTGTTCTCCTCGCTGTCCAGGGGACTCTTAAAACTCTCCTCCAACACCACATTTCAAAGGTGTCTATTCTTCTGCACTCAGCTTTCCTAATGGTCCAGCTCTCACAACCATACATTATTACCACCAGGAATACCATTGCTTTGAATATGTAAATTTTTGTTTGCAAGGTGATGTTTGCAAAGTGTTTTTTTAAAAAGGAGGGCAGCTAAAACTTAGGATGAAAACTACAAAAATTTAAAAGATTCCAGCTGTGATCCAACTGTCTTATGGACTGATTCAGTTCAGCTCTTACAATGAAGCAAGCTCCATTGATTGAGCTTATCTGAGTATAAAATAGTGCTGGACATCCCATTGAAAACATTCAAACTACATAGTTCAATCTGACTTCTGCTGTGGGACTGATATCATAGCTGTAGTAAATTGGGATCAATGTTTTAAATTTCATTTCAGGTTCAAAGAAGTAGTTATATCTTACATAAACTAATGTTTGAGCTTACCTAGGTAAAGAAAACGAGATCCTAATTTTGACTGCTTAATAACTTGTTCGTTTAGCACTTTATATATCCATGTCTATGTCTCTCTTTCTTTTTTGGCAAAATCCATTGGTTATGAAATTGAAGTGAAATTTGAGATGTGTTTTTGTGACCCAATTATTTATTTTATTTCAATACCAGCTGGGCTACCAAATGTATTCTGGAAGATCAGTGGAAAACACAAAACATGATGCAATCTGTATTGCAGTTATAAGCCCTAAATTCATTCTCTGATCTCGTTTTTTGAGATCTGACATGATTTAGTTGATGGTGTCAGACTAAGATTGAAAAAACTGGTTTCAAATATCTATTCAGCTATGGGATTTTACTGAGGGGTGGCAGTGGTAAGCTCCTCTGAAAATGTTGTGTATCTTGAAAATTCTATTAGGTAATTATGTGCTGTCAAGTTAAAACCAGGCTGATAGAGACTCTAATATAGATTTTAAGATACATGAACTATAAGGAGTGGTCTTACAAGTTCCACTCCCTCTGTAAGTTTACATGGCCATGTGGAGATTTTAACTCTGGTCTCCAGAGTCTAAGACTCTCATCTTTACACCACACTGGGTCCTTGAGTCACTATAAATATGAAGTGACTAGGTCATACCCGTCAAGCGTGGCTCCGGAAAATATGCGTGCGCAGAAAGGGTACTGCGCATATGTGCATGCGCAGTGACTACTTTTCCCCGCCGGTCATTCCCGGGATGGTGGCGGGAAAGTGGATGAAGCGGTGCTGAAATACGGGATGTGTGTGTGTGTGTGTGTGTGTGTGTGTGTGTGTGTGTGTGTGTGTGTGTGTGTGTGTATAAAGCTGAAATACGGAGTGTGTGTGTGTGTATACACACACACACACACACACATATATATACACACACACACACACACATATACACACACACACACATAAAATAGATTGTTTAGAAGAACAATAAATCATTGCTTGCCAAAGAATTCTAGCATGTAAATAAAACAATACCTCGTAGCAATTCCACTTTTTTCTAATGTGGCAGATTTAAAAAAAAAAACAAAAAACAAGAAGCAATGGGAAAATATGAGAAGTTTACAAGTTGAAGATGAATCCATTTGGACACCATGTCACAATTGCTTTATTTATTTATCATATGATGAACTTCAGTTGTCTACATTAATGTTGATATATACAGTAAGCACAAATTGACCTTCTCAAGTTCCTAACTAGAGTTCCATGTCCAGGTTTGAAAGCTATTGAAGGGCTTCATCTGTGGCACTATGTAATTCCTCTAATGTACCTCTAAATGCACGTAAAGGAGACCTAAATATAATGTGGTCCGTGGTCTTCTTCACAATCACATTGGGGAGAGGACTTCCATCCCCATGTGAACAGAGTGGCTTCGCCTCTACCACAGCCAGACCTAACTCTATTCAGCATCCTCCACTGTCATCTTGGAAGGGAAAATCCAGGTGGCCGTTCGCAGGGATTCTTGATTATTTGATGATGAGGAATCGGAGATACTGTAGATGTTACCAGAGTTCCATCCTGGCATCTGAGATATTAAAATGTTTATTCTGTAGATTTTTGCAGTGCTCCAAACTGGGTGTCTAAATTGTAATCATTGGGTTGAAGAAGCAGGTATATCGGCATGGATTGGGAGGAGAGGATTGTTTACTATTTTTCTCCATAGGTTTAAATAATGCCAGTGATCTTAGTGGTGGCAGTGGAATATGGCTCGAGATGGGGAGCCAGAGGCTGTTGTTGGTCGAATTCAGCCTGTGATGATACGCACTGCCTGATTTAGCTGTATGTCTGTTAGTCCTGTGTGTGCACTATTAAGCCAAGATGAACAGCAGTATTCAGCAAAAGAATACAATAATGCTAGGGTGTTGGATCTAAGAACTTGAGCAGTGGCACCCCAAGAATTGCCTGCAAGCTTCTGTAAGATGTTGTTTCTGGTTTAAATCTTTGTTGCCACATTGGAGAGGTGGCATTTATAGGTCAAAGACTTATCTAAGGAGACTCCCAGGTACTTGGAGTTACTACAGTATTGCAGATTTTCTCCTCTGAATGATACAACTGGCTATACCCTGCATTTCTGTTCCACAAATGAAAAGTTGACACAGTAGTTTTCTGAGTGTTTTGTTTGAGACTATTCTGATGGAGGTAAATATACAAGATCTTTAAGTCTGATGAAAGCACTGACTCAGTCCCAGTGAAGCTTTGGTATTGAGCAGTCAATGCTATATACACTAATCTACATAGATGAATTTCCTAGATATAGTATTCGGGAGGTCATGTGCGTACAAGTTAAATAGCAAGGCAAAACCTGTAGCCAAAGAAGGAGTTTCTCCCGGCGTTTTGCCTTGCAACAGCACCTGGGAAGGTTGCCCGAACAGCGCGAATCGGGTCCCATGACCCTCCCAGAGGTGGCACGGGCGACGGAGAGCCCAAAATGGTGGAAAAAAATGTTATGATGGAGTTTTTTTCACTCATTTTGGGCTCTCAACCGCCCATGCCACTTCTGGAAGGGTTGTGGGACCCGATCTGCGCTCTTTCCGATGTCCACCAACCTTTCCAGGCGCTGCTGCAAGGGAAAACCTGCAGCCAAGGAAGGAGTCCCCCCCCCCGGCAATTTGTCTTGCAGCAGCGCCTGGGAAGGTAGAGGGACGTCGGAAACAGCGCAGATTGAGTCCCCCGACCCTCCCAGAGGCAGCCGGCTTTTTAAAGCGATATCCGATGTATGCATTGGATAACGCTAAAATCGGATTATGAACAAATGTGGAACCAAGTTTGGTCGTTATCCGAGGTATTACTGTATCTGACTCTAGGTTTCAGTGCTAATCTCTATTTCATAGCCGAAAAGCCAGCACTTTCTGCTTCTGCAGACGTTTCCATGGTCATGTGGCAGGCGTGACTCAACACCGGAGTACACGGAGTACTGTTTACTTTCCCAACACTTTATCTACTTGCAATTTCTTGCATCCGAACTGCTAGGTTGGCAGGAGCTGGGACAAAGATGGGAGCTCATTCCATCCTGCAGTATTCGGGTATCGAACTGCTGACTTACTGCCTTCCAGTCAGTGTCTTAGCCACTTGAGCTACTGCAAATTATGTAAATTATGATTCCCCCCCCCCAAAAAAAAATCTACTCATGCTAAATGGAGAAGAGAAAAGATCCAGGAAAAAATGTAGAACTGGTCATATAATCTATGCATCAGCTATCAGCATTCCCTTGGAAAGCATTACTATTGTTATTTTATTCTCAGTTATTGATATGTCACCTTCTGGGATGCAAATGCTTTGGTGGCTTACCTGTAATATCAAAATAAAATTGATGCATACATGTAATATGAAAATAATAAAATTACAATATGAAATATTAAAAACTAAAAGTAAATATATTTCTTCTCTGCTGATCAGTTGCGGATAAGAATTCTGATTGGGGATGAGGAGTAGAAGATCCAGATCTGGCAGTATTTTTTGCCAGTCTGTCGCCCACTCTTTGCTCAAATGTACACTAAGTTTGATTATCTTCATAGGCACTCAGTCAGACCAAAAGTCTAGCTATTCCAGTTATTTTGCTCCTACAATGACTCGACTATTGTCTAATGGGAGCCTTTTTATCTATGTTTTGAGAGGCCTTCATTCCACCGCTGTTCTATGTTATGGTACAGGCTTCAATGTAGAGAAGTTACTATTGAACTCAGCTGCACTTGCTTTTGGGTCAGACATGCTCAGAATTTTGCTATCTGTCCTATTGTTTCCAGTTCGTTTTTTAAAGCTGGATTCTTCTGTGACTTGTGTCGGCTGCAATCCTAAAACATCTTGAACTCAGTGACCCCTGTGAGTCATTGCTCAAAGACTATGGGTCCCAAACACACATTGAATTTGGTGAAACTTACTTCCAAATATTTTCCTCTTTTCAGTTAAGGATAGGCTGTGGAAGCAATCATTCTCCCAAGAGGATTAACTTTGCCATAGCAGCATCTGTATAAAATGGATGGAAATGCAGAAATGAAAAACAAGCAAACCCTGCTCTGAAGATTTGTGATGTTAGATTTATCTCTTGATGAAGCTGTGCTCTGGGTTGGGGTTGGGGAATCTAACAAATCACACATCCCATGCCCAGTAAGGCTTTAAATGTGATGGAATATTCCACTGAATTAGAATAATTTTCCTTCCATGAGTGCAGACCTAATTTTCCATGGGGATCTATGCTGGCAAGAAGAAATGAACTGGCTTCTCCTGGATGTCAGCAGTAATTTCTAGTCTGAATGTTTATATGGTACAAATTATGGTACTTCTGACAGATAACGTATACGGGGTGCAGTGGTGAATAATTTGAAATAAACAAAGAAATCTGAAATAAGAATTCATTGTGGATTCTTTTGCTTATGTACAGTAGAGCCCTCCCTTTTTATCATCTGTGCTAACAACACACAAGAACTAAAGTAAAAGTGACATTGAGACATCTGTGATCACATTCCTGGCCAGAACGAATGGATGAGTAAGCAAATAAATAATCCAAGCTACTATGTGCGGTGGTGGTGGTGGTGGTGGTGGTGGTGGTGGAGATTTCCTTACTTGTTTTATCTTCAAAACTGTTCATTGTTGGGCTGTGGAAAACATACCAGGTGAACAGCTTACAAAGTCTTGTAGTGTTTTAAAATCTTGTGGCTCTTCAATGACAAAAGATTTCTGAGCGTTTGTAATAATAAATGAATAAGGACTGGGGTACACAGAAAGAGCCTCCTCAAAGATAGTGTTATTTTTGAACCACAATTGTGCGTATCCTGGTAATGGTAGCCTTATATTGCCAGCTCATCTTTCTCACACTAGGTCAGGCAAAAGGAACTGCAGAATCGACTCAACAAAAGGTGCCTTCATTTTGGCATTTTCACGTCTGGCCTAGACACAGAAAAAGGAATAATAAGGATTGTGTTCAATGATATTTTTCCCAGAGTAGAATGAGCTTTACTATTCTATGAGATTCTCTCTGCCCATATAGACATCTGCCTCTCCTGTGAATCTGGACTGGATTGGTGGGGGACCCTGAACAGTAGATTCCGGTGGTTCCAGGAGGAAGTAGAAATTCTCACTGCATGAGTAAAAAAAATTATTTGTATAATACAGTACCAGATTCAGTCCTTAGCCTTTAAGGTACTTCACAGCTATTGTAGCACATAAATCTGAAACGGAAGAAGTGAGAAAGTATTAATCCATTTCTTTACCTGTACTGCATTCCTTGTCCACTATAATTCCAGCAAACGAGCTGACTGTATATAAAAATGGGCACAACCTTCAACAGGAATTTCCCAACAATGGGCAAAAACCTACTGCATAATTTTGTCCCTGGTGTAAAATGGATTAGACTCCAGAAATGCTTTATATTCACTAATAAAAACACAATTGGGGGACAAGTCAAACATTTCTGCTGGATCACTGCCACCAGGATCAGGACTGCAGTAGCCCAAATGACAGTGATTTTGGGCCTTTAAAGGGTCCCTTGTTCCGTGCACTCTGGTGTCTAGTTATGCCTGCCACATGACCATGGAAATGTCTGCAGAAGCAGACAGCACTGGCTCTTCGGCTTTGAAACAGCGATGAGCACTGAACCCTAGAGTCGGATATGACTGGCTTTCAAGCAAGGGTGGCCTTTACCCCAGTTTTTTAGGTCCCAAAGATTTGGCAGAGAAAAAGGTTGCTCAGTGGAGCCTCAGAACTTAAAACAGGGGGAAAATGTTTCCAGCACCCAATCTGGGTTATGTTGAGTAAAAAGTTCCACAACATGATTTTGGTTAGTCCCGTTTCCCCTGAACTGTGCATAACTGAGGATTTTAAGCTGGACTTTAAATAATTGAATTTAGACAGTCTTCTAAGCAAAAATAATGAAGGAAATAGATAAATCCTCTTTCATCTTCCACCAAAAGGCAAGATATTAATGTTTTAAATAAACAAGTAAAAGTATTTTTCTGGTGATAAGGTACAAATAAGTAGGAACAAATGTTACACATATTTTAAACATTGTATTCTTAAGTTTTATTTAAGGTTGTTCACCACCCAGAGTTGGTAAACCACCCAGATGGGCAGTACTGCATATAGATGGAAGGAAATAAACAAAATAAAAACATGTTAGTCTAATAGGGATCTGAAATTTTATTCTGCTCAAGTTCTTTGCCATAAAAATGTAGGAAGGTCTTTGCTGTTCCAGAGCCTGCTTCAGTACCTCAGAAAGAAAATGCGATGTGGCCATTAAAAAGAAAGTCACAGTATATTCTGTTATTTTTTTAAAGTTTCCCCTTCTGCTAAGGAAGAATCATGGAAAATAAAATACTTCTTGATCTGCTGGTTGGAAGATAAAATGTCCAAATAATTTTATTTTCTGTGAAGAATTTGATCTCTTTTAAGGGATGTCTTTTTGTGGCAATTTATAAAATATTTATTCTTCTTTCCTCATGTCCTGGTATGTGGTTTGCAACTTTAGTCAGAGCTGGATTTACCAAGATATCCAGATGCAGACAACACATGGATTGATGTTTTTGAAATTCTTAAAAACAATATCAAAAGTCTCACCTAATAAAGTACTTTTTTCTGCTGGTGCCAACATTTCCCTTAACAAAAGACTGCAAGATATTGTTACTGAGCTTCTGTCCAGCAGTTTAGTGCTCCTGTTGTTGGTCATGACCTAAAGCTGAGCCTTCTTTACATAGTGTACTTTGTATCAAAGCCAAGTACATTAGCAAAATTTTAAAAGACAAAGTCTGAGAGGTTTTTTAAAAAGGCAATTTATTTTAATTTTTGTAAAAGATGAAGATATTTCTTCATTTATATGACCTGCCTTCCCAATCTGTTTGTGCCTATGTCTCAGGATTCACTTAACAATCCTATGTAGGTGGATTCTGCGTTATAAAATTTCTTGGCTGACACAGGGATCATCTCGCTCTTTTTAAGGATTAATTTATTCCATACTTACATTACAGGGTGTTTCCTCACATCTCTCTTTCTTATAAAATTTTCACATCAGTTCATTTATCAAGAGTTTTATATGCTACTAGCATGGGTGGGGGGCCCTCAACCCGTGGAGTGGGGGTGGCTTGGAGAGGGCAGACTCACCCCGGCGTGATGATGAGGGAGGAATGGTAGGTATTAAGGGGAAAATTTAGGAGGAAAGGAAGCCGGGAGGGTAAGAATGAGGGAGGGAAGGAAAGAAGGAAGGGGAGAAGAATGGCTGGAGGTAGGGAAGGAAGGAGGAGAACTAATTACTTGGCCTTGTGTGTGTGTGTGTGTGTTTGTTGTAAGTTTAGGTTTTTTGGACCCTGATACACCCCAACACTCTCTCTCTCTCTCTCTCTCTCTCTCGCACACACATTCAGGCACACCCACACAACCACACACCCACACGTGACTGATCCGGAACACACTGTCTTGTGCATTGTCTTGCACACACAGACAGAAAGACACACACTCCCTCTCTCTCTCTGTCTCTCACTAACACAGCATTGATGTACATTGAAAGTGTCTTGTTACAGGGCTGTAGAGGCTTAAATGGAATGGGTTTATTCCATCCGCATCAGGATCTTTCTCCGTCAGTCATTCACTCTCAACCAATCACAGTCCAACATGCAAATCAGCTCTCTCCAACATTCTGTTTCCAGGCCTGGCTGTTAAACTGCCGTTTTTCTCCCATGGGAGTTGTAGTTTCCGTTCTTTTCCCCATTTTGTGGTGCTTAGGCCCCACTTTCGGCCCCCAGACCCTTGCGGCGCTGATCTCGGGGACAAAAGGTAGGTCTGTGCGGAGCATTACAGGTTAGGCTCCAGGGGTGTAGGTATGCATTCCGCATACATACAGCCACACCCCTTCC
Source organism: Bradypodion pumilum (assembly GCA_035047305.1). Classification (NCBI taxonomy): domain Eukaryota; kingdom Metazoa; phylum Chordata; class Lepidosauria; order Squamata; family Chamaeleonidae; genus Bradypodion; species Bradypodion pumilum. The sequence goes on along the minus strand of JAWDJD010000001.1, from coordinate 170,239,559 downwards.
TTATAGTTATAGATAAGCTACCAATCTCTTAAAGTAGCAATTTAAGATGGTGAAAGTCGGTTTGTAGTCCACTAAGAAGAGTCCTCCAGTCTGGCTAGGTTACCCTGCTATGGTAATAGAGTAGACCATACTGCCATTGACTCAATGCCAATCGCCAAGCGGCAGTTAACTAACCTGACAACCCTGAAGATTAATGACCTTGGGTGGCAAAGTTCACAGGGAAGGGTGGTGGTCACCAAGTGGATTAAATCCCACTTGAATCCATCTTGATGGAGGGCAGCAGCTTCATCAATACTGGCCTGGGACTGATGAGGACTTTGCATGCCAAAAGAGCTCAGGACCAGAAAGTGATTTATGGAAGTGGATCAGTGGTATGAGTGTCAAGCTGCGATGCGGAAGGCAAATGGAAGGCCACTGCATTATATTGCTCCTAGGACAGTCCATGGCTGATTGCCATGAGGCTAGCCAATATTCAGAATTGAATATGGTGGTGGCGGCGGTGGCAGCAGCAGAAGGAGAGCCTAAATGTCACAGTGGTTAAGCTGTGGTACTGCAGCCAAAACTCTTCTCATGATCTGACTTCTATCTCAATGGTCTCCAGGTTAACTCAGCCTTCTTCTGAGGTTGGAAAAATCAGTACTCGGCTTGTTGATGGTAAACTGCTAATTACAGTGTGAACCACCCAGAAAGTGTTCTAAGCACTATGGAATGGTATAGAAGTGTTAATGTTATTCTTAACCACCTGCAGTGTTTGCAGTCAATCTTGTAAAAGAACATACATTAGAATGGTGACACTAATCACTATTAAAGATTGTTGTTATATGAAACTGGGAATGGTAGTAAATCTGAATCCTCTGATATAGAGTATTTGATGCAATTGCCTTGTGTTTTGCCATTGAATTGGATGCAGTTGAATAGCTTGAGTGGTCAATGGCAAATCTTACAATCAAGCAATTTACTTACATTGAGAATAACAGAACTATGCATTTTCTGTGGATTTAGTTAGCTTTAGTAAAAGTTTGACTATTTTTTCTCACAAAAACTGTGTTATTTCTAAAAGGGTGAGCGGGAATCTTCTGTACATTGTGAAGTTTCTTACTCAACTTGATCTTGAACAGCAGAATGACTGGGAGATTGAGAAAACTGCCTCTTCTTTCTTCCAGTTTTTGTTCTTATGCTTTTTGCCTTTGTTTTGTTTGTAGGAAATAATTTTAGGTTCCCCCTTCAATTAATTCAGTAGGTTTAGATCCCAGTTTTTTCTTTCTATCAACAAGACTTTTTTGTTATGCATGTAGAAGCAGACTAACAGGGATATTTTTTCTGAAAATGTACTAAAAGTGGTTGCTAATAATCGCTTGCTTAATTACAGTGGTACCCCGGATAACAACGCATTCGGATAGCATCAAAACCGCATAACGACGCGTTCGTCATGCACCACATGATGCACCGCATAATGACGGGGAAATTCCAAAAGTTGTTATGTGGGCATTTGGTAACGATGCACCGGATAATGACATATTTTGGTGATTTTTTAATTGTTATTCGGGGCATCTCCCATAGGGATCGCATAACATCAAAAACTGGATAACAGCACAACTTGTGGAACCAAGTTTTGACGTTATCCGGGGTTCCACTGTATGAGAAATCTATACCTGCTTTCTTTGACTTCGTTTCTGGATGGTGCATTAATATGAGGAAGAGTGGCAGATTGAACTTTCTCTATACAGATTTAGGATTTACCTAAGCAGTCAGGTGAGCTACAGCAGCTTACCTATAACTACCATAATAATGTAATGAACCTTTACATTATTAGTTGCCTGGAGATGGGCCAATTTGAATAGCCATGTGGCTGTAGGGTGGCCACTTTAAATCCCAGTCATCTGAAGACTGTAACATGTAGAATGGTCATTGTGAATACTTTCCTTGTGTTACTATAAAATAAATGTATTAAATAATAAATACATAATTAGAATCAGCACTTTGAGTGGATTCTCATATGGGTAGCCTTCATATAGTTTCAGTTTCAGTTGGTCATCTATTTGGAATAACCTAATTAAGTGTATCTTAAGCCACTAAATGGCTTTATTTTATGATTTTTATTGTTTTAATTATTGCCTTTGGTTTAATATTTTATTATTTCATCCTGCTATACATTGCTCTGGTTTCCTTTACACAGAAGCAGCATATGTATTTAATAAATAACATCTGCAATGATTCATAGATTCTGCCCAGCCACTAGGAGAAAGATGTGATAGAAAACAAACTAATAAAGATATGTTGGTGTTTCTGTTGGTGTTGCTGATGTAACATATTAATAATTTTTTAATACTTGCACAGCTTGCTGTATTTCGTCTTGAGAACTTGATCCAGATGCATCATGAGTTAGGACTGAGTAACAAAAGTATTGTTTTTAAACAAATTAAGGCTTTTTGCTGAAATATACTTCGATAAAACTTTTGAGTTTTGTCTCCTTAGGGCTACCAAGGAGCAGCGGGAACTCCAGGTATTCCAGGATCCCCAGGGATACAAGTAAGTCCACCATACCATTTCAGTTCCAGGAATGCCTAAGCTTAAATCCTTATGCAGTGTAAATAAAAGGTGATTTTGTTGAAAAGCTTATGAAAGTTGGTAAATCATGTTAATTCTTTACTAGGGACCACGTGGGCTTCTAGGCCCGAAAGGTGAACCTGGGTCAGATGGGCGAATGGTAAGACTATTGGTAGTAACTGCAATATCTGTTTATAGCTACAACCTTAGATACAGATATTTGAAATGTTTTCTAAAGCTAAAACTATGGCTGATAGATCAACAATGTATTATCTTTGCCCCCAACCCCTGGAATAACAAGACAGACACAGTGCTGGATTTAAACTCAGGGCCACTTTATTAACGTAAACTTCAAACTAAACTGTTTGCATGCGGCAGGGGCTGAGTAGCACGATTCTAAGTGATGGAGCCACAGTGATCACTTTCCCTGCTCCACCCACGTCCAGGTGAATACCGGCTTACCGTGATTGTCCTGTTCTTTAACAGTCCCCGTCCCGGTTCGCCATTCGGGTATAATAGTAAGTGCTGTTCTCAAGCCTCAAGGCTGTAGTCCAACAGCACGTCCCTCAACCCCTGAGCATGCCCCTCACCCGGAAGCAGAAGCCAAAGGTTTTCCAGCTTCCAGCCAACAGACACGCCCAAGGTCACTCCCGAATATTCCTAGGCCTTCACCTACCATTTAACTACGCGCTACCCGTCAAGTGACCAGAAATCGAACCGCCAAGCCAATTACTCCAGTCCGCACCAATGTGAAGCGGGCAAAAACACTACCATCCCACAGCCAATCAGGGACGTATGCAAAAATTCCCACTCAGCCCTGAAGCGACCAGCTAATCGCACACTGCTGTTTCGAGGGCGGGCGGGTGGGCTTTCGCTCGCCTACTTTGCTCCGACTGAGCTGGGATCGGGGAGGACGAGCCCCTTTTCCCAGCTCAGCACACCCCTGGACGTGCCTGCCTCGCCCGGGGGAGGGAGGCAAAGCCATGCCACCGGACAGTTGTCCAGTGGCGTGTTACCTTTTATTAAATAGATGGATATGAGTTGAGCTTGGGGAAGTTATTTTTTTTGACTGCGCCACCTAGAATCCCTCAGTCATTGCTAATAGTCCAACATTTGTTCAAATCCTTAACTTCTTTATTCACTATTACGTGATTTTTTTTTTTTTTGCATAATGATATTATTGTGCAAGACCTTCCAAGAAATTCATGCCAGAGCTTAAACCTGATGTCAGGTCTTATGAATGGAAACTGAATGCTTCCCCCCCCCCCCCCCCACACACACAGGCCTTGGATGTACAAGGAAATAATGTGAAACGCCTGTTTCATGCAGTTAGAAATTTCCCATGCTTTTCTGTCAATTTAAGAATCATGAAGTTTGTTCAGTTATAGCCTCTTTTGAAATGTTTTTCAGAAGATATGTCTAAAGCCATGACAAATAGTATTGGAAGTTTTTAATCATACTTTACAATAGATTTACTGAAGTAAGTTAAGTGCTCCAAATACTACTTTGCGTCAGATGATAGCAAGATATAGTCCATGATGATCTTGGAAATAAATCATAGAGATGGGTGGTGGTGGTGGTGAATTTAACGTCTGGCAGCAACAATAAATAGTAGGAAAACCAAACTCATAAACAGAATGACCAAATCAACTCTTCATACCCACATCCCTATAAAGACACCTACCAATACAGCCAGTGTGTCAGATGGTTTTCCTAAGCAATCAACCAAAATGGAAGGTTCGTTTATAGATGTTCTTCAATGTGACTGGCAAGAACACCGGAATATAACAGTGTTCTCCAAGGCAGAATCTTAATGATACTAGCAGAGGAAAGGGCAGCCTGAGTCCTAAACAGTTCTGGCTTTGATGCTTCTACATATTCCAGATAGTTCATTTCTGTCTGATTTCTGCTGCTGAGAGTTATTTCTGGCAGATATCTGAACCCATATTAGATTTTTAGTTGTTGCCTCTAACCAGAGTACAGTAAAACCCCGGGATACGACTGCCCTGGGTTAGGTATGCCCCGGGATACGACTGTGAATTTAATTAAAATAATGCCTCAGCTTATGACTGATTTCTGGGTTACGATCGTCCTCCTCCCCACAAAAGCAATGGAGCGCTCTCCTTACCATTTCCATGGTGTTTGGGGATCTTATCCAACGACGATGATTGCATCTCTAGAGCAGTAAACACTTCGGGAGGAGTGTGTGTGTGTGTGTGTGTGTGTGTGGACAGCCATTTTATGTCCCAAAATGCTGGCATCGGCCATTTTGAACTGCCAAGATTTCTGAGAGATGTAGTCCTGAACAGCAAAATGGCCAATACCAGCATTTTGGGACATAAGATGGCTGCCCCTACCCGAAGTGTTTACTGCTTTGGAGATGTGATCGTCGTCATTGGATAAGGTCCCCAAATGGCGTGGAAAAGGTAAGGAGATTCCTCCATTGCTTTTGTGGGGAGGGGGACAATCGCATCTGGTATTTTTTTTTGTACTTTTGTATTTTTAAAATATTTTTGGTCAGGTCGGCAACTTTTTTTAATTTTCAGTGTAACCCTATGGGAAATTGTGCTTCAGTTTACGACCATTTCAGGTTACGATGGAGGTTGTTGGAATGGACTTCTATCGTAACCCGGGGTTTTGCTGTATTTCCAATGCTAGTCCTTCAGTTATTAAGTCGGAATGACTATTGCTTTGTTTAGGATAATAAGTGAATGATGGCCAGATAAAGAATGTAAGAATCCTCAACTACTTTTTGGTGTATGTGAGAGACTGAAGGAGTTTATTGATGGGAGAGTTTCAGTATGAATATTAAGAACTAGCATGGGTACCCGGCTTCGCCCGGGGGTCGCCTATGTGTGTTCCGGGGCCCCCGAGGGGTGTCGGGACCCTCACCGTGAACCTCCTCCCATTGGTGCATACCTGGCCAGGGAGTGTCCAGGACCCCTCCACAGACCTCTCAAAAGGCCAAGGTATGTGTGTGGGAAGTTTTGTCAGGATCCATCCAGGGGTGTGGGGGCCCGTTCCGGACATACAAGACCTCATCTCTCTCTCTCTCTCTATATATATATAGATCAGACTATTTGGGGCACAGAACTTCCTCTTGCTCAAAAGATGGAGCCTTCTTTTAATACTTCATATTCTTTTAATGTTTTGCTCAATGGTTATGAAATATATTTAGAACACCATTTAAAAATACCACTTTCCCCTTCTTTTTCTAGGGTGAACGTGGACTTCCTGGTTTCCCTGGATTACATGGGATGCCCGCATCTAAGGTTCAAACCAAATGCTTCTTGTAACAATGGGTAGGATGATAAAAAAAGTATCAAGGGATTTTCAGGAGCAAAAATGGTAGTTAGCCTTTCTAGTTTCTTTCTTCTGTTTTCAGGTGTCTTTGGATTGAAATACTATCGAATGCTATTGACAGCCAACTACACTTAGGTGGCAGCCTTTCAAGGGATGGCCATTTTCTATTTATCCACTTTTTGAGAACTGTTCAAAGAGGTGCTGAGTGAACCATTGTCCAGTCTATGCCTCAGCCTGATCACAGAAGCTGATCTGCTCTGTTTATATCACAGATTCTCTGTGGAGGCTGTTTTATTGCCTAATGTCAGTGGAAAATTTGTTCTGAGTAAAATAACTGTATGTAATTATTTCAAATTTCAGACAGCCTACTACAAATATTTGCTTTGAATTTAACCCTTTCATATTTGACTTGCTGTAGTTGTTTACCATTGGATATTCTTACAGTAGAAGTGCATTGGGTTATCTTTTATATTTGGTTGGTGGCACCTTGTTTTAAATTTCAAAGGAAATAACTGTGTTAGTCTGTCAAAGCATGCTGGCAAAAGAAAAAGAAAGAAAAGATGGGGAATAGCTATTTAATGACTAATAGTTTTGTTTCAGTGTAAGCTTTTGTGACTCTAAGTCCACAAAAAGTTTGTTGGTTTGAAAAAGTGGGCTATGCTGCACAAAAAATTTGTGGTATTTTTTGGACCATAAGCCACACTCCCCCCACAAAAAAAGTGTGTGTGTGGGGGAATGAGGGTGCGTCTTATACTCCAAATGCTATCCATCAAGGCTGTTATAAAAAGATATTTTACAACAGCCACGGCTGGCCAAAGGCCTTTACTGCCACCACACAGCTGTTCGGCTTCAGGAGAGGGGAAACAAAATCATGTTAGGTGGGCCATTACCACAGGTGGCCACAAGAGGGAGCAAATCACAATTTCCCATTTAAATGCATTGGTAATCAATTTCTTGTATTTTAAAGCTTTTTTGTTTGTATGTTCTGTTATGTATGTTAACTGTGTTTTCTGACAGGAGCGGAATGTATCTTTTCTCATGTATCTATTCTTATGCAAATAAGTGGATCGCAAATGTGCACACTCTGTTAGCCAATGGGCTTGTTGTATTATTGTTACTGTTACTGTTTGTAGTGTATATAAGTCCGAGTTTTGCCCCATCCAAACTGTGTTCAAACCCCACTATTAAAGAGCTGAATTTCACTACTTCACTTGTCTGCTTCTTCATTCCCTGAACACGAATCTGGCGACGAGGATGGGATGGCGTCCCCACACAGCAGCAACATTGGCCCATTTGAGACGCTTGAGCTGGCAACCTACCTCGTTCTCCCAAGGGACATGGATGTGGTACCGCTTGCAGAAATCATGTCCGCACTGAGGAAACACCTGCAGCCAGAGGTCTCGATCTTCCCGGTCAGGGTGGCCTTCTACAGAAGAGAGCAGCGACCTGGGGAGTCCATTGCAGACTATGCCGCCGCTCTGCGCATTGCTGCCGCCCCATGCAAGTGGGACAACATCGAAGAAGCACTCCGGGACCGTCTGCTGGCCGGCATGAGGGATGAAGATACTCAATGTCGCCTCATGATCAGGAAGACGCTAACTTTCAAGGCTGTCCTAGAAGAGGCGGTAGCATCTGAGGCCGCACGGTCCGGCATCAAGTTTTTCCAGCATCGCCACTCCACCACCAGTGCCACTGACTCAGCTGTGCAAACTCAGCAAAATTCATCTTCATCAGCTTCACCTGGTTCCACCTCTTCATCGGAGTCCAGCGACGCAGAGGGAGAAGTCCGAGTGGTCCGACGAAAGCACCGAGAGCACCGTGATGATCGGGAGAAGAAATTCCTTTGCAAGTGTGATGGCTGCGGAGCCCGGCATGACTGCAGGAAGTGCCCCTTCCACACGGCGGAATGCCACAACTGCGGGCGACAAGGGCACATTTGCTAAAGTATGCCGACAGCGAAAGCAAAGAACTCCAGCACCTGAGTCCAAGAAGAGTCATCACTACAAAACGTCCACCACCAAAGTGTCACCAGAGCCTGAGCTGTGCCAAGTGGGCATCGTCAGCGAGCATTTCTTTGCAGACCTGAGCCTGTAGGACGTCCCCTTCAAGATGGAGGTGGATTCATGTACTTCCTTTCCATAATCCCACAGCAGGAGTTTTTGAGAATTCCCGCTGCCTCTCGGCCCAAGCTCAAATCTTTTAAAACTTCCCTCCAGGATGTGCAAGGTTGCCAGATTCCGGTTTTGGGGGTGGGAAATTTCTTGGTCAAATTTAAAAACATTCGCACCTCCTTGCCATTGGTTGTAGTTAAGCAGGGTACTAACTATCTTATTGGGACCCAATGGTTTAGGCCCCTGGGAATCCGGCTTTCTGGCATTCACGCAATAGACACTGACCCAATCCGGGATGTTTGTGCTGCACATCCTGAGGTGTTCAAAAAGGGTTTAGGGTTATACAAAGGACCCCCTGTGGATTTTGAGCTTGACCCAACCGTCCGGCCCATCCGGATGAAGCCACGCTGGGTACCGTTTGTTTTAAAGGAGAAGATAGAAGCCGAGCTGGACAAACTGGTGGGGCAGGGCATCCTACTGCCAGTGGACTCTGTAGAGTGAGAGACACCAATAGTGACTGCTTTGAAAAGTAATGGGGAGGTCAGGATATGCGCTGACTACAAGTGTACCATCAATAAAGCTATTCGCCTGAACACATATCCTGTGCCCATGGTAAGCCACCTTCTTGCCTCCTTGCATGGAGGAAATTGCTTCGCAAAACTTGACCTTGCCCAGGCTTACCAACAATTGACTGTGCCTCCTGCTGCTGCTATAGCCCAGACCATAGTAATGCATAGGGGGGGGGGGATTTAAGGTAACTCGACTACAATTTTGGGTGAATGCATCCCCGGAATATTTCAGTCTCTTGTAGAACGTATTTTAAAAGGTTTGCCCGGTGTCCTGCCATAATTTGACGATGTCTTGATCACCGCTAAGGACACCGTTGAACTAGCGGCCAGGCTCGATCGAGTCCTCACATTTCGAGAGGGCCAGTCTACGTCTCAGAAAAGACAAATGTGTGTTTTTAGCACAGGAAGTGGAGTTCCTGGGGTACCGAATTAGACCCCAAGGTATCATGCCCTCTGACTCCAAGGTGGTGGCCATGCAAAATGCACCCAGGCCAAAATGTAAAGCTGAATTGCAATCATTTCTAGGATTGTTAAACTTCTATCATGCTTTTCTCCATCGCAAAGCCTCAGTTGCCGAACCATTACATTGGCTTCTTAAGAAAGATACTGTTTGGCACTGGGGCCATTGCCAGGAGAAAGCGTTCCTAGAACTTAAAAGGCTGCTATCTTCGGATGCTGTATTAACTCATTTTGATCCTAACAAGGAAGTTGTACTTGTGTGTGATGCATCCCCTGTGGGGGTGGGAGCTGTGTTATGCAATGTACTAAATGACGGGAGGGAAGCCCCCATAGTATTCTATTCCTGTTCACTCTCAAAGCCTGAGAAAAAGTATGCTCAGACAGACAGGGAGGCGTTGGCAATTGTAGCAGGCACTAAGAAATTCCATGATTACCTTTACAGAATGCCTTTTACCATCGTAACTGACCACAAGCTCCTCCTTGGAATCTTTGTGAACGGGAAGCCCATGCCTCAAATTCTGTCCCCAAGGATGTTGCGTTGGGCAATTTTCCTAAATGTATATGATTTTACTTTGGTGCACAGGCCTGGCAAGAACATCAGCTACGCTGATGCCCCGTCACGTTCTCCACTGCCAGGGGTCGGGGAAGCCGCTTGCGAGATCGAAAGTGACGACCAGGTCCTTATGATTGAGGCTTTCGAATCGCCCCCAGTCGTCCCCTCAGATATAGCCAAGGCTATGGCCAAGGATGTAACATTGACTAAAGTAATGTCTTGGGTACAAAAAGGTTGGCCTGTCTCTCCTCTAGCCAAGGAATTCAAAACATTCCACCACAAGCGTTTGGAACTGTCAGTGGAACGAGGTTGCCTTCTATGGGGCCAGCGGGTGGTCATTCCTGTCACTCTCAGGAAAAAGGTTTTACATCTACTTCACACAAGTCATCCGGGAATTGTACGTTCCAAAGCCCTTGCCCGTAGCTACTTTTGGTGGCCTCAACTGGATCAAGACATAGAACAAATGGTCGGCACTTGTGCCAGTTGTCAATTCTCTTGCCCAGAGCAATCCCACCTTCCCTCTCTGGAATGGGATTCTGCTCGGGGCCCGTGGTCCAGTTTGCACATAGATTTTGCAGGTCCATTTAGGGGTGCCCTATTTTTGTTGGTTGTGGATTTATTCTCTAAGTGGCTGGAAGTGATTCGGTTGCCTAATACCACTTCAGCCACCACAATAATGCACCTGAGAAGGTTGTTTGCAGCATTTGGACTTCCAGATGTGCTGGTGTCCGACAACGCGTCCATGTTCACATCTGCGGAATTCCAATCCTTCATGGAAAGGAATACAATTAGGCACATCAGTGCCGCCCCATTCCACCCAGCCACCAATGGCCAGGTAGAGCGGCAGGTGCACATAACTAAAGACGCGCTTCGGCGTATGGATGAAGGGGATTTGGAGCTCCAGTTATGCCAGTTTCTTTTCACATATAGGTTCACCCCCCTTGCCTCAGGGCTGTCCCCTGCTGCGTTGCTCCAGCAAAGGAAACTGTCATCCTTGCTGGACAGATTGGATCCCTCTAGGGTAGAGGACAAAGGCACAAATATAGCAATCCAACACCAGAAGGGTTTCCCGTCCGGAGACCCTGTACATTGCTGCAATTATGCAGCTGGTGGTCCTATGTGGGTGCCCGTGTTTGTGATCAATCAGACTGGTCCTGTTTCTTACAGAATCAAAACAGCCACTGGTCTGATCTGGAGGAGGCACACAGATCAATTGAGTCCCAGAGTACTGGACCCACAAGATGAATACAGACACTCAACATTAGGGTTGGCCCCCACCCGTTTAAACCCAGGGAGCAGAGGTAATAGTCAGCAGTCAGCCAACATTGACCCAGACATGTCTTCTAGGAACCGATTTCAAGGGGAATTTGTGGAATACTCCCCTATTCCAGCCATGTGTACCCATACATTGTCCCAGCCTAGCACTCTGGATTCCTTTATTGATGATGACCAATTTTGTTCAGAGTCGCCCTCCACTCTTAGTACACACAGGAGGGACCCTGAGTTGTCTTATTCATCCACAGAATTAGATTTTGGTTTTGAGTGATCCCCTGCTCCTCCATCTGACAAACAGGGCTTTAATTTGGGTTTACAATCCTCTCTCTCTAGTCAATCCCTCACTCCAGTCATCCTACAAGCCCCTGAGCCGGCTCAGCCAAGCCGACCCAGAAGGGAAACTAGACCGCCATCCTGTTAAAGGATTTTGTTTTTACCTAGGGGGAAAGAATGTTATGTATGTTAACTGTGTTTTCTGACAGGAGCGGAATGTATCTTTTCTCATGTATCTATTCTTATGCAAATAAGTGGATCGAAAATGTGCACTCTCTGTTAGCCAATGGGCTTGTTGTATTATTGTTACTGTTACTGTTTATAGTGTATATAGGTCCGAGTTTTGCTCCATCCAAACTGTGTTCAAACCCCACTATTAAAGAGCTGAATTTCACTACTTCACTTGTCTGCTTCTTCATTCCCTGAACACAAAATGTTCCCAATGCATTTAAGTGGGAAACCAAACCTGTGCATAAAAAGAAAGGGTTTCATTTACCTTTCTTGTTCCTGCTCTATGTTTTCCTGCTACTTTGACCCTGCTACACATGGTTAAAATGAAGGGGGAAAGCAATGCTTCCTGATTGCAGGGAGAACAAGAGGCTAGCCTAGAGCATCGCTTCCTGCCTCCGTGCAATTGGCCTGTCCGCTCATTTCCCCTGCAGCGCCACCACTGGTTGGTGGTGAAAGTACAGGTTCAATACTATTTGGTTTAGAATTTCCCCCCTTGTTTTCCTGCTCTAAAAACTGGGTGCGTCTTATGGTCAGGTGCGTCTTATGGTCCATAAAATACGGTACGCTGAAATAAAATTGTTCTTTAAAGTACTATAGTATTTTGCTTTTGTTTTTCTCAGTGATGTCAGATACAAGTTCCAAAGTGTGGTGGAGGTGGTATGAACAAATATTTGCTGGAGTCTTAGGTATTTGTATAGAAAATAGAGACTAGCATTCATCTTACGCATTTATATTAAAAAAATGCAGCCTCTGCTATCACTCCAAATATGATGCTACATTTAAATAATTTTAAAATTAAAAAATATCAGTGCTTGCTTTACAATTATAATGTATATAAGCCCATTTTAATATTACTACTATAGATCTTGGCAGGGAATTGCTTTGATTAATGAAGTACCAGTCTTTTTCTGGGTTGTGTGGCCATTCTGCAACCAGCTACACAACCAGGAATAGACACAGCACCTTAATTACTGGTACTTGCTATTTAGTGTTGTGACTTACATGAATTTGTTAGGATTTCTGGCCATTTCATTTTTGATTACTGTTTTTAATTCCATGTTGTAGACTTCCTGGGTCTTGATGAAGAGAAAAGCCCTTTATAAATTCAGCAAACAAATTAATATCTTCAATATCCTGTGTTCTGAACTATGGAATTAATATTCTTAAATACTGAAGTCAAATTGATCTCTGTATGTGTATTTTTTATTAAGGGTGACAGAGGGCCTAAAGGAGAGCCAGGTCCACCAGGAATTTATGGCAAAAAGGTAATTTTAAAATTACTATAGGAGTAAGAAATTGCTATTGCTAATTTAATCCAAGGCAAAAATTGCTGTGGTACTATAAATAAATCATACTTGATATCAAATCTGAATCTTTTTGATCTTGCAGTCAGACCTGAATTTAAGTGCAATTAATTCTTCTCCTTCTTCTCCTTCTTCAAGGAAGAAAGGATGGATGGAAGAATGTTGTGGTTATAATAAGGACCAGTAGAAAAAGCTCTTACATTGTTTAAAATTGCTTACAAAAGAAATACAAGTTGGGGGATATACTCAGTGTTGTCAGGCATGTCTGATGAAGACATAGCTTCTTGTTTTCTTATTCCTGATGTTATGATCATTCCTGATATTTGGACTAGAAGACCTTGGCTCTGTTTAGATGCCTTCTAAGTGTGCTTGGGAGTGTGGAAAGGATTCACCCCCTCTGCAATCAATTCTGTCCCCTTCTGTGTTTGGTGATGTCTAAAGAGGACTACCTCTTGTATCCACAGGTTCTCTTTGTATGAAATAGCATTCTAGAAACACCAGAGTTCCAATCTGCCTAGAGACCACCCCCAGATCAATTAGGTTCTCGCCTTCAGTTTCATTTCCGTCCAAGTGTAAAGGATGAGTGTCAAGGGAACAGAGCTGTAGAGCTCCCCTGCCTTGATGTTATCAAGCATGCTTAGTACATGCCTGAATAGGGCTTCACGTTGCTACTTCCATCCCCACCTGCTACTGTATCCTTAGAATAGGTCCTTCCCTGTTGTTATTCTAGGTTGGAATTCTTGTGGCACACTGAAGCTTCCTGCTTTCCAGGAGAAGCAGGCATCAGCAAGTGAGGTCATTGATTGCTCTGGATATCTCATGATTTCCCCTCTGTCTTGTGTAATAAAGAATCAACAGTGTGTTCCTTTGTGAATACCATGTTGTGGAGTAGTTGTTCTGGGCTTACCTTGTATAATGTTGGCATAATGACTCACTGTGGCTCAAATAGTACAGCTGTCCAGTGCATTAATTCCTTTCTTCTGATTTTCATAGGGTGCAAAAGGGGAGAGTGGTCCAATGGGATTTCCAGGAATGCCTGGTCGACTTGTAAGTTCCTTGACTCTTTTTTTCCTTTCATTTTTTGCTGTACTCGCATGGTGTATAACTACCGATAACAACAATTAACTTTCATTTATACAGGGTGATCCTGGGAGAAATGGGAAGGATGGTGTACCTGGAAACCCGGGTTTCAAGGTATTTGAAATTATGAATTTATTCAAGTATTATAGATAATTCTGCAGTGAGAATGAGCATGGAAAGACAAATTGCTGAGAAGTGGAATTATATCTGGTCAAGATTTTCAAAATACAGATTGGTGTGGCTATCCACGTTTGTCCATATTTGTTGTTGTTTTTTGGTGGTCTATGTGAGTCGCTTGTGAGTCTCTTTTGCTTGTGTAAACCCCCTGCCAGAATAAACATGAATTATTTTGTCAGGAATGCTGCCCCACTCCTGCACAGCACGAGTGCAGCCTATGCATGTGATTCCTTTGCTTCCTTTGAGTCTTCTACATGAAAAAACATCTGAAGGAGCATTCGCCTCACTGTCACCTTATTTTTGTTGAGATGTTCTTAGAAAATTCCTGTCCTTCCTGTTGTTGATATTTTCTCATTCCCAAAAAAAAACAACCAAATGGTGAGAGAAAAGCCCAGTTCTTGGTCTTACAAACTGAAAGGACATAACACATAAGGGACAGAGGAGGCATAAGATCACTTTTGGCAATGCCAGAATTAAATGGTGGTTTAGAAACTATCATACTTGTTCTGTTAAGGCCAGGCAGATCTTCCTTTGCAATCAGGTCCAGAAATATTGCAACAAGGATAACTATTTTGGCATGTCACCTCTGCATCCTACCACAGTGAAGATGAAAGGAAACACTCAAGATGTGAGTGAAGTCAGGACTATCAGCTTTAATGCAAGGATTTTGTGAAAAGTGGGGCATTAACCATTCAAGGAGTAGACACACACACACAATAATTTTTTGTGGCTCCTAAGTAATGGAACAAGCTAACAGCAGCACAAAGAGAAGGGCTGCCTGCAATACTTGGTTGAAAATCCTTTGCAATCAATGACTGCCTGAAGACTGAATCCCATGGACATGACCAAATGCTGAGTAGCCCTTTTGCTGGACCAAAAATGTCCAAACAGCGGACACAGAAGGATTAGTTTGCAATCTCAAGTACTGTACATAATCTGATCACTGGCAAACACAGTAAACCAAAATGCAAGCTTGTGAGTCCTTTTGCTTGTGTAAACCCCCTGCCAGAATAAACATGAATTATTTTGTCAGGAATGCTGCCCCACTCCTGCACAGCACGAGTGCAGCCTATGCATGTGCTTCCTTTGCTTCCTTTGAGTCTTCTACATGAAAAAACATCTGAAGGAGCATTCGCCTCACTGTCACCTTATTTTTGTTGAGATGTTCTTAGAAAATTCCTGTCCTTCCTTCTGATTAAACTCTTAAGTTGCTCAGACCTTTATTGCCTTTCCCTCCTTTTATTTAAACCTATTGGTTGTGGAGTAGATTTGATTTAAATTATGATTCCGATCATTAGTCAGTTATACTAGATTTAAATTACTGCATGTTTTTTAACCAGATGAAGTTTTCATTTTTAGAATA
The DNA here is from genome assembly GCA_035047305.1 of Bradypodion pumilum. Taxonomy (NCBI): domain Eukaryota; kingdom Metazoa; phylum Chordata; class Lepidosauria; order Squamata; family Chamaeleonidae; genus Bradypodion; species Bradypodion pumilum. Next base: position 170,224,314 of record JAWDJD010000001.1, on the reverse strand, counting down.
ACAACTTTTCAGGTTTGTTGTATAGTTCCGTCAAAATAATAATAATATTGATTTGGTTATACTATTAGAAACACATCACCTTGCAATAATTGTATAATTATCAATCTTCAGTATAATAGGTTCATCATTCATATTTGGACAACTATTTTGCTGTACTTTTTTTGGAAAGAAATAACAATATAGTAATTAACTTAATAATAGCAATTTCCAAGTCTGGCCAGATTAATCTGCTATGGTAATAGAATAGACCATACTGCCAGCAACTCAACGAGCATCGGGCGGCGGTTAACTAACCTGACAACCCTGAGGACTAGCGACCTTGGTGAAGTCCACAGGGAAGGGTGATGGTCCCCGTGGATTAAATCCCACTTGAATCCATCTTGATGGAGGGCAGAAGCTTCATCAATACCAGTCTGGGACTGATGAAGACTTTATATGCCAAAAGGGCTCAGACCAGAAAGTGACTCGTGGAGCTGTGTCAGCGGTACGGGTATCATGCTACAATGCGGAAGACAGATGGAAGGCCACAACATTATATTCGCAGGACAGTCTTCATGGCTGATCACCACAAAGGTCGCCAATATTCGGAACCAGATATGGCAGAAGAAGAAGAAGAACAATTTTATTTGTTTTTTAAATTAAAACAAAAAAATTGTAGCATACGTATTCTTGTATTTGCTTAAATATCCATGTGTGAGTAAAAGGATAATGTATTACTGTATTTTCCAAACAGGAATAAATATTGGTTTAGAAAAATATATATAAAGTACCCCATGCACTGTTCTAGGATATTCTGTTTATGTTTGGAAATAGTCTTGGGAGAAGAGTTGTGTGGCTATATTAAAAGAAACTATAATGTGTGACTAGACATGATTAATGAAACTTTGTAGGTTGCAGGTCAGATCTGCAGTCCAGATGTGTACTGGATGGCTTAAAGAATGGGTTGTGGTGGTGAGTGTAGGGATTGGGGTGGAAGACTGACCATATTTTTTTCCAAAGGATTTTGTATGTCAACCATGTATTCTGGTATCAGTCATTTTCTTTTATGACATAAGAACCCAGACCCTGTATTGAAAAAAATCAGTTTACCTGATTATTTGATTTTCAAGGGAGAAGACGGGCAACCAGGTGTGATGGGACCACAAGGAAGACGGGGAGATCCAGTAAGTTTTACATTCCTTCACACTCCTCTGTTTTGTTAACTTTGGCATTTTGGGTGGGTGAATTGCATTTTTGCAAGTGTGGCAATTCAATGCTCTTAATTCCATTTTGTTCTAGAACAGAGTACTGTAGCTGATTTTAGGTTTACAATATCTGCTTTATTTTTCCCTTGAGTCTGCCTACTAGAAAATATACAAATCAGAGAGGGAAACAAAACAAAAGTAAGTGACTGAGTGGTGCTGAGCACTCTGGTCAGTCCACCAGTTTGTTTTCAGTATAAGAAATGATCTCCAAGTTATTTTACATAAAACCCTTCATTTGGATTTTCTTCAAGATATCTTAACTTTACCTCTCTTTTTGTTTTGTTTTCAGTGTTGTAATGTTGAGAAATTGGTGGTGGTGGTGGTGGTGGTGGTGGGGTTTACTAAAGATTCTTCCTATTTGCCTCTGAAGATTACCCAGAGATTTACCAGTACAGTATATCACTTTCTGTATGGTTGTGGGCACATTATGGGAGCTTGACCCCTCCAGACCTTTATTTACTTTATTTCAGTGGAGTAAATTCCCAGGTGAGGCATGTTGTTTTCAAGGAGAATTGCAACTCGCAAAAGCTTTGAGGAACTGCAGTTCTCTATTTTTGCCTTTTCTTTCCTGTGGGAAGGGAGCAAAATGTTAAGGAATGGGAGAAGTCCTATGTTTGGAGTGAGTGTATTCTTAAATCTAATGAGGTGCCTAAGAATTCTTGGTCATTTTTTTCTTTTTTAACATTTAAAAGAGAGATAGGATGGTGTAGGACTTGAGAAACTTGCAGTTGAATAACCACTTGGCTCTAAACTTCTTTGGTGGATCTCAAGTAACTTGCACTCTAACCTGCCTCCTTCTGCTTATGGGCTAAGAGTTAACCTTTTATTGAATGTTTGGATGGGGCTGATCCATCCATTGATGTAGATTTGGCCATAACTGGAAAGAATGCTTTTGGATTGTGAAGAAAAGAGAGAAGGAAACAATAAAAATCTGAGCAGGCATGCCATATGAATAAGCTGCCAACAGAAATGACTGCAGAATTGCTAGAATGTATAAACATATGATCAAGGAATTTAGAATCTCTTTTTGCTGTTTATTTATTGCTAGTCAGCAGTTCTTAGGTCCTTAGTCTGAGGCTGGTAATGGTGCATGTCCAGATTTTCGGGCCTATAATTCTAATCAACCTTTGCCAACATAACCAGCAGTGAAAAATTGTAGGAGTCACCATCTCCCCACCCCCTAAATCTGGAAGGCCACAGGCAGGTTTAGCATGAAAAACAATGGTAAATCAATGATTGTGGCTATTTGTGTACATTTGCAAAGAATGCTTGTTTTTAAATTTTAACATCCAGTGTAACGTTTATTAATTCTTTCATTTATATATACTAAAAAGCTATCTGGGTGTGGTTTACAACTAAAATATTGAAGCTATAAAATATTGCAACACCATCTTTCTGAACATAAAATACCAAAAAGAATAAACAACATCAAAATAAAACCACCGTCAGAGAACAGCAGTTCAGCAGAATCTCAAAAGATCTAAAAATATTTAAATTGAAAGCTATTTGTCAGAATAAAGAGCAAGAAATGCTACACCATAGCTAAACTGACCTAGAAGTGGAGTACAGTGAGGAAGAGAAAATTGACTCAGTACAAACATGAATTTTTTCCATGTCCTAAAATCCCCACAAGTAGGAGACTCTTGAGGGATCCAGATTCTGCCTGGATAGCAGGCTACATTTCATTTATTGGATTAACTTCAACCAGATTTGGTGCCAGGAAAATCAGTGTTTGTATGCCTTATAAACAAACAATATTCCACATCTGCCAATGAAGAAAGATGTTTCATTCCTTTAAAAACGAACAATTGGTTTTGTCTTTTATTATCTGTTAGCCTCTCTATGCTTATAAAAAAAAAGTTAGGTATATATTCTGAAAGGTAATCAGATTAGGTAAATTGCCTGAGTCTCAGATGTCCCTTCTCAATCAATTTACAAAGTAACTGGGACTTTGATCCATGGCACTGACATTGAAAGACCACAAAAATATGTTCCTGGAAGGTTACCACTTCTAGCTGCTTCTTGCTAGCCAGAAAGGGCCACAAAACTAGTGCGCTTAGAGAGCAGACCCAGTATGGCTGTTGGGCACTCAAGTTGCTCCTTCCTATTCTTCTGCGCTCAATCTTGGCTACTCTCATATGACCCAAACTTAACCAGTAAGGCCAATTTACCCTGGGCATTAAATTGGCAAACCGTGATTTCCCTGCTGTGTGCCAGGTTTAAGTCTCCATCCTCATTTCCTTTCTGTTGGGAGTCTATAAAGAGGAGTGTTAAATGGCTATACCTATGACCAGAAATGAACTACGGTTTGTGAGAAAGAGGCAGGAATCAAACTGTTGTTACATATTATGTTCTGAATTGGGCCATGTATAAACCATCCATTTAGCATAAAGCGAATAGATGAGTGCCTGTCCTGAACAGATGTCAGTGCCTGTGAATGTGATGGAAGATGCTGAATAGGTCATATTTTTTCTTTTCAGTTCACATTTCCTCTCATAGGATCCACCTTGGAGTTGCTTCTGCTGTCTGGAGTGCGAGGTGAAATTGCACCCAGACATAGTGGGAGTGAAAGTTCAGCTGTAGAGTTTCTGTAAGATAGACTGCATGACAGGCTAAAAGATTGCTATGTCAATTCTGGGCTGCACCCATAGAGGCTTGAAAGCCAGTCGTATCCGACTCTAGGGTTCAGTGCTCATCTCTGTTTCATAGCCGAAGAGCCAGTGCTGTCTACTTCTTTTTTTATTTTATTTTTTTTATTTTTATAAAAGGAAAATAATACATAAAAGAAAAAAGGCATCAATACAAAATAACATAAAAATACAAATTACAAGTAAAAAATTAAAAATAAAACCACATACTTAAAAATGCAATAACAGATAGTGTATATTCACTTTACCTTATTTCTTGTTTAAACATAAACTATTTTAATGTAAAAAATACACTATCTTAAAAAACAAATCTAAACATAAGATAATGCCCCAATGCTATGTACATTGCCTTGGGAATTGCGGAGCTGCCCAGCATCACATATTATAACCAAAAACTCGTGTGGCTTGGGGCTGGTCTGCCACCTTCACTTTCAGAAAATGTGTAAACCAGAAATGGTTTCCAAATAATTCCAAATTTGTTTTTATCTGTCATACCTCTTTTTATTTTCAATTCCCATGTTAACTGATCATTTAATGCAAGTTGCCACTTTTCTCTATACCATTCCTCTATATCTACTATAGAATCGTTCTTCCAATTTCTAGCAATACATTGTCTTGCAGTTGTCAATATTATTGTTAACAATTCTTTATTATGTTCTTCCATATTCATATTATCAAATTCCATCAATAAGGCAGTACCTGACTCCAGCTTAAGGTTACTACGCATTATTTGTGATATTTCATTTTCTATTTTAAACCAAAAAGCTTTAACCACATCACAACTCCACCACATATGTTCATAAGTCCCCATAACAGTCTTACATCTCCAGCACATTTTCGTTTTAGTACAATCCATCTGATTTAACCTAATCAGGTAAGTGCTGTCTACTTCTGCAGACATTTCCATGATCACGTGGCAGGCATGACTAGACACCGGAGTGCATGGAACTCTATTACCTTCCTACTGAAGTGGTCCCTATTTATCTACTTGCAATTTCTTGCTTTCGAACTGCTAAGGTTGGCAAGAGCTGGGACAAAGATGGAAGCTCATTCTTTCCGGCAGTACAGTAATAGCTCATAAAATTCCGCTTCATACAACATCGGATTCATACGTTGGCTAATTTCTTGAAAAAAGTTACCTCATACAAAGTCGCTCGACTTTGTATGAGGCATTGGGTTTTCCCCAGGTTGCATTGTGCCTGGGCAATATAAAATGCAGGACACATGCGTGCATTGCTCTTGTGAGTTTTGCACGAGGCGAAGAGTGTTTAGGAGTGGTTTTGAGCGTGATTCTGGATTTTTTTTTGAATTTTTTCATCAGAATTTTTAGAAGCATTCCTGGGATTTTTGCAGCATTCTTCTGGTTCTTGGACAATCAGGGTTGTCTGACATGTTTTTGTAATGTATTTAGCCTTTAGACAATGATTTCTTAAAGTTCTGTCAGTTTCCTGTCTGTTTCCTTGACTTTGCCCTGAAGTCTGTGCTGTTACAGTACAATGTATCTCTATGGAAACGACGTTGAATGAGGCATCGCGGCAAGGATTTGAACGTTGTATGAGGCATCGTGGCTATGATTTTGCATGCCTCATACAAAGTCCAAATCCATATAAAGTCCAAACTTGAGCAACCAAGAAATCATTGTCTAAAGGCTAAAAACATTACAAAAACATGTCAAACAACCCTGGTTGTCCAAGAACCTGAAGAATGCTGCAAAAATCCCAGGAATGCTTCTAAAAATTCTGATGAAAAAATTCAAAAAAATCCAAAACCACACTCAAAACCACTCCTAAACACTCTTCGCCTTGTGCAAAACCCACAAGAGCAATGCACGCATGTCTCCTGCCTTTTATACTGCCCAGGCGCAATGAAACCTGGGAAAAACCCCAATGCCTCATACAAAGTCGCAGTGACTTTGTATGAGGCAACTTTCCCCAAGAAATTAGGCGATGTTGTATGAATTCGATGTTGTACGAAGTGGACTTTGTATGAGGTATTACTGTACCTTCTTCTAGAAGGCAGAAGCTGAAAGAGACCATTTCCGGGGTGTGTACTATCTTGCACAATCTCTACAGCTTTCTTATAACACCTGGTGGCATAGATTTGATCTAGAGTGGGAAGAGTACGCCCGATTATCCCCTCCGCAGTCTTTATGACCCTGGACAGCATTGTTCTTTCCCTAGCTGTACAACTCCCAAACCATACACACAGACCATAGGTTAACACACTCTCTATGGTACAGTGGTAGAATGCTAACAGCACATCCTTTGAAAGATTGTTCTTCCTGAGGATTCTCAAGAAGTATAACCTCTGCTGTGCTCTCTTCATCAGAGCTTTGGTGTTTGCTCCCCATGTTAGATCATCCATCAGCTCCATTCCCAGAAATCTAAACACCGTGTAGGGTTAGGGTTGTCACTATTCAAGCCACAGGAGGCTGATTTCTACCGAAATCTGTTTGAGATACCCCTTTGCTCAAGTTTTGCATCCTTGAGGTTGCAGACAGAATATCATGGGGGCTCATTTATAGTTATGGGTAGCAGAATCTATGTAAAGTTAACCACATTTTAATCCCTATAAATTATTGAAATAACAAGAAAGAATTAAATTTAATGGAAGAGTTAAGCATCTATCTTAGTTACACCCTAGAAATTTTGAGACATGCTTATGCTAAATTCAGTGAAACTGTATTGTGACTGGATTGGGTCCATATTTTCCACAAAAAAAGGGATTTTCCACTTCAGAAGGATGTCAGATTAGGAAAAGGGACTAAACTTGCCATCGGCAGTGATATAGATGGAGACTGGTGTTGTGACTTAATTAAGAACAAAAGGATGTTCAGACATTAGAGGGCTATATAATAAAGGTATATAATAAACATCCATTCTTTACAATGCTGTTGCTTAATCTATTTGAACAAAGAACAGAGATGTCCTACTTATCCATATTTCCATAAGACGTATTTATGCCTTGCTGTTCATATAGAGGATTGTCCTGAAAAGAGAGAAGAAGGAAAAATTGGACAGCAAGCTAATATTTTCCTTTGTTTGTCTTTGGGGAATTAGTGGCTGAAGTCTACAAAGGATTTCCCCAAAGACAATTTTCCTCAAATCTGTGAATCATGAATTATTCCATGCAACTTTTAGAAAACTCCCAGAGAGTGGCAAGTTTCCCATTTTGTAGTGTTTCCAGATATCCTGTTCCCCTTTGTGGTTTAACAATTGAGTGAATAATCTGTCCTGTATTAGCATGTGATTAAGAACAGGCATTCCATATCATTCAAGGGTGGTCCTTATAGAAATTGTATATCTATGACATAGACTGAATTTAGCAAACATTATAGCAAAACTTAGAGGTATACTGGACCTTTTGATCACTCAAAAATTGTAGTCTGATAGTTTAGGTAATGTCTGCCTTTCAGATTAATCCATACAATGGATTGGCTGTTCATTTGTTTCAGTTCAGAATCTTTCTGTTCCAAGTAAAGGATCTGATTTGGTTGTTTTCCAAAACTAAAACAAAATCCTCAGAACCCCAGATAGTTTTATGTGTGAAATAAGACTTAAATATTTCTTTTTAATGTATATGTGTGAATACAAACAAATTCCATTGACTAACAGGAATTTAAATTTTTGAAACAAAAAGCTGTACTGGAAAAACCTAGGAAAGAGCACTATGCATTAGGCCCCTTTGGGTTAGCCTTTGCAGCAGCTGGTAAGTGATCTTTACCAATAAAAAGAGGGTTGCGTAGTACCTGTCCAGCATACGTGGCCACACCCGTCCCAACCATCCTGTACCGAGCCGTCCACACTTACCTTAAGACACTGCAAGCATCGCCGCAAGGGTCTGGATGCCAAGAGTGGGGCACCCACCCCACAAACACGAACAACAACAAAAGAACTACACGTCCCAGCGTCCTCGTGCCACGTAACCCCTCAGCCAATCAGGCTGAAGGACGCGAGCGCAGAGGAGGCGGGGCAAGCACCACACGTGGAAAAAATCCGCTGATGCATCCAGGGCCCAGTGACGAAGGCCAGCGCCAGCCTTGCCGCGGCTTCGGGGGATTACGGAGAGGAGGGGAGCCCCTCTTCTCTCCACGGTCCCGGCAACGAAGGCTGCCGCCGCCCCCACCAGGCATGTGTGTCCTCACCAAGGCTTGGGGGGGGAGGAAGGGGAGCCCCTCCTCTCTCCATGCAGCTTTGGTGTGTGTGTGTGTGTGTGTGTGTGGCCTCGTCGAGGCTTCGGGGTGGAGGAAGGGGAGCCCCTCCTCTCCCCATATAGCTTTGGCGTGTGTGTGTGTGGCCTTGCCAAGGCTTCAGGGGGAAAGAAGGGGAGCCCCTCCTCTCCCCGCGCAGCTTTGGCGTATGTGTGTGTGTGTGGCCTCACCGAGCCTTTGGGGGAGGAGGAGCTCCTCCTCTTCCCATGCAGCTTCGGTGTGTGTGTGTGTTGTGTGTGTGTAGTTGTGTTGTGTGTGTACCCCCAAAAACCACCCCAACCACCAACACACACAAAAAACCTGTCCGGCAGTGTCAGGGAAAAAAGTGCTAGTATTTTGATAAGAAAAATAATATTAACAGGAGCCTGCCATTACTCCAGCAGCCACTGATCTTGTACTGCTTTTCAAATAATCACAAATTAATTGTTTGTTTTACTATTTATATTTGGGGAATTACCCAACTACAAACCATCGAGGATAAGTGAGTCATGGGGAAGCATTTGACTTATAACAGGATAGGTTCTGTTACCTCTTTGCGCTGCATTGCCAACAGTGAGTTTAAGATTCTTCTATCACTGGAGGCTGCAGGATTTCTACTTCCTGCGAAAGGAGAGAAAACACTCCCAGAAGAAAGATAAACGTGTAATGAGTTCCGTTTATTTCTTGAAATTCCTGTGTCTCTTATTTGATTCATAAGCAGAACATGGTTCAAATAAACTGTAATAATGGTGGAATTTCAATATATATATAGTCTGGAAAAGTCTCTTGCGTCTTCAAATAATATAAGACTAATAAACTGCGTCTTTAAACCAATGTAGACTACGGAATGGCGATGTCCTTCCGGTAGTTGGACATTTCGTTGCACTTTATCAAGCGTCTACAATATAAAATATGTACAATATAATACGATGCAGCACAATTCAATACAAGGGTTATACATAAAGTTAAATGATATTAGCATATGAGAGCTATAGTGACTAATTTAACCATACAATATAAATGCAGGACAAAGTGGGGCATCTCATGCAAAAATTCACTACGTGTCTATTCAAAAATATCTGTTGCAATTAAATCATGAATCAGTAGTCATTATAAATGGTGCATGTACATCTAGGTCTGCGACAGAGCAGTAACAAAGCATCTAAAAAACCTTATAAAGAATGGAAGAAATACATACCAAAATGTATATATGTATATATTTATGTAAGTATCGCGCGTCCTGCACCTCCTGAAGTCTTGTGTTGTGTGCTCGCGTTAACTAACAGTAACCTACTATTCTTTAAATATTCTTATTCTTGCCCACTCATCTGTGATGACTCAGTAGATTTTCTAGCCCCATGTGGAAAGAATATAGATCCAGGTGCTTATCTGAAACTGTTGTGCTGGTTGTTAAAGGGACCTGTCCCTGAGCTAGGAATTATACCTAGCTAACTCTAGCATATGATAATGAAATGTTCATAAGAATGAAGATGGTTCCCAATCTGTGTTCAAGCCGTGTGGTGTTAACGTGTTGAACCGATGAATGTAAAAGGCTTCTCTTTGTAATAGAACCTTTTCTACTGTACTCACATGATACTGTACTCACATGATATGTGCAAACACGGTCAAATTGCCTTCCAGCAGCTTCACATTGGAGCTCACCTCATTTTCTAATTGCAATTCAAAAAATATTGTATACATGGCAATATGCCCTTGTCAGTTAGGCTATGTGGGACAATCGAGTCGTTCTTTGAAAATACGCTTAGGGGAACACCTCTCACGGATTAGAAACCGGAACATCACTGCTCCTCTGGTAAATCACTTTCTTAACAAACAACACAAACCAGGAGACCTCAAGATTATTGTGCTAGAAACTGTTAATGTCAACAAATATCATATTCTCAATATGGAAAAGGTTCTATTACAAAGAGAAGCCTTTTACATTCATCGGTTCAACACGTTAACACCACACGGCTTGAACACAGATTGGGAACCATCTTCATTCTTATGAACATTTCATTATCATATGCTAGAGTTAGCTAGGTATAATTCCTAGCTCAGGGACAGGTCCCTTTAACAACCAGCACAACAGTTTCAGATAAGCACCTGGATCTATATTCTTTCCACATGGGGCTAGAAAATCTACTGAGTCATCACAGATGAGTGGGCAAGAATAAGAATATTTAAAGAATAGTAGGTTACTGTTAGTTAACGCGAGCACACAACACAAGACTTCAGGAGGTGCAGGACGCGCGATACTTACATAAATATATACATATATACATTTTGGTATGTATTTCTTCCATTCTTTATAAGGTTTTTTAGATGCTTTGTTACTGCTCTGTCGCAGACCTAGATGTACATGCACCATTTATAATGACTACTGATTCATGATTTAATTGCAACAGATATTTTTGAATAGACACGTAGTGAATTTTTGCATGAGATGCCCCACTTTGTCCTGCATTTATATTGTATGGTTAAATTAGTCACTATAGCTCTCATATGCTAATATCATTTAACTTTATGTATAACCCTTGTATTGAATTGTGCTGCATCGTATTATATTGTACATATTTTATATTGTAGACGCTTGATAAAGTGCAACGAAATGTCCAACTACCGGAAGGTCATCGCCATTCCGTAGTCTACATTGGTTTAAAGACGCAGTTTATTAGTCTTATATTATTTGAAGACGCAAGAGACTTTTCCAGACTATATATATATTGAAATTCCACCATTATTACAGTTTATTTGAACCATGTTCTGCTTATGAATCAAATAAGAGACACAGGAATTTCAAGAAATAAACGGAACTCATTACACGTTTATCTTTCTTCTGGGAGTGTTTTCTCTCCTTTCGCTTTTATTACACCCCAGCCGACCTACCGCGGATTTCTACTTCCTGCCATGGGCTTGTGCTCTTATTATATCAAAGAACAGAACAATGTTGCTGATACCTGTGGTTCTTAGTTCTTAGTCTTCCAGTTAGTTCTTCAAATCCTTGGCCATTCCCCATACTGACTAAAGTTTCTGGGACTTCAAGTACAAAACAACTGAAGATTCACTGGCCTATATTATAGCTGCATAACAGTTATTGTGCAGTAGAACAAATCAGCATTCAACAAGTTAGCTCTAAAAAGGGAGGTAGTCGAAACAAAAAAATTATAACCTTGAAACTGGATTTCAGATCAGCATCAAATTTGGCATAGTAGGAGTAGACCGTCTGCTCTGTGCCAAATTTGGTGACATTTGAGAATTGTGATTTTTATAGTATCAACTATAGTTTGAAAATTGTGATTTTTGTAATATCAACATGATTTGCTTCAGACGTAAGTGATCATTTCTGTCACCTAATTTTTTCTCTTAAAAGATTAGTAATTCAATATCTCCTATTTTTATATTCAAATTTTGTTCCCACTTCCGTTTCAAATCTTCCTGTGGATCATTAACCTTATTCAATATAGTATAGAGTCTGCTTACTAGACCCTTAATGTTCTTTTCCCCTTTTCTGATCTTTAATACCAATTCTTCAAATTCGGTCTTTGTTCTATCTATACCTACTTCTCTTCTATATTTTTTGTTCCAATTATCAACCTTCAGTTTCTGAAACCAATCCAATTTTAAATTTTCAAATATTTTTTTCCTCTTGGTTTCATCTTCACAAACTTTTAACCATTCCTTCAGTAAAGACACTTCATTTTTATCCAATATTTCCTTTTTTTCCTTATCTATTTTTATCGGAAAACACACCATATCAGTCAATTCCAAAATTGGAGAGAGATCTGGGACCTTTCTTTACTCTTTTCCACACCTTCATGAGGCCTCTCATCATAGTATTGCTTGTCTTTATCGTTTTATCCTTAATTCCCCAAAAAATCTTTTTGCCAATATTCCTGTATTCTTTCATCTCCAATTCCTCCCAAATTACCTTTTCTCTTGCCAAGATCTTCACAACATTCTTAATTTGGAATGCTCGATAGTATGCTAACAAATTTGGCATACCCAAACCCCCTTCTTTCTGTGGCAGGTACCAAAGCTTCTTTGGAAGTCTAGATTTTTTACCTCCATTACAAAAATTATTGAACATCTTTTGAAACTCATTGATTTCCTTCTCCTTCAAATGGATTGCAAGTGCATCAAATAAGAAGTTAATCTTCGGCAGCAACATCATTTTGCAAATTGCAATCCTCCCAAACCATGACAGATTCAACCTCTGAAACCCTTGTAATTTGTTCTTAAATTCTACTTTCAAACTGTCATAATTCAGTCTTTTAAGTTCTTCCAATTTATTTGAAATGATTATCCCCAAATATTTCAGCTTTTCTTTAATTTGTATGTTAGATGTCCTCACTATCCTTCCCATCTCCTTCACCCCCATGTTACACAGCATCAGTTCTGATTTGTCCCAGTTTATCATCAGTCCAGTTATAACCTCAAATTCCTGAAGTTGGTCTTTAATCCTATCCATTACCACTTCTGGATTTTTCACCATTAACAACGTATCATCTGCATACATACTCACTTTATTACCCAATATCCCTTCTATGTTTGGATCCTCCCTTATATTTTTAGCTAAGATTTCCATTGCCACAATAAACAGGATAGGAGATAATGGACAACCCTGCCTGGTACCTGCCTCAAGCTTTACCTCATCCGTAACCTCTTCATTTACTCTAATCCTAGCACTCCCTTTTTGGTATAATAGATCAATTACCCTTCTAAATCTATCCCCAAATCCATAGTTTCTGACTATTTCCTTGATCGAAGACCATTGTAATGAATCGAATGCCTTAAAAATGTCTAATGATAATAAATGTCTAATGACCTTTTCCTTTGTTTGATTAACATTATCAATTAGATCTAATACCCTTCTATTCAAGTCAGCCATGTGCCTACCTTTTAAAAAACCAACTTGATCAACATTTATATATTCCCCCATAAAACTGTTTAAGCGGTTAGCCAATATTGCTGTGAAGATCTTGGCGTCCTGGTTTATAAGAGAAATTGGTCTGTATGAAAAAGAGGATAATGAGAACAATGTCAGTAAGAATCAAGGAACATAATTTTAAAATGTTGTGGCAATGGTACTTGACACCACTGAGGCTGCATCAGATGGATAATAAAAGGGATAATTTATGTTGGCGATGCAAAGAAACGGTTGGAACCTATGAACATATGTGGTGGAGTTGCAAAAAAATAAATGAATTCTGGAGAAGAATAGAAGGAGAGATTGGGGAAATATTGGGTAAAAGAATTAAGCTGGTGTCAGGTACCATTCTATTAACAGATGTGGAAGGTATGGGTTTGAATAAGGTGGAAAAAGAATTATTGGAAATTATGTTAACCACAGGTAGACAATGTATCGCCAGAAACTGGAAAAATGATTTATTTATACAGATTGGAGAGTGGTATAAGGAAATGTGGAGTTTAGCATTGAATGGCAAACTGACATGGGAGATAAAAGTAAAAAGGGATAATTTGAAAGAAAATAGGTTTTGGAATATTTGGAAGCCATTCGTGGATCACTCTCTTATGGCTAGGGACAGTTCTGGACCTGTACCATCTCAAAGTGGGTTTTGGAGATGATACAGATACTAAACTCTCCGGGCATTGTAAATATTCACTGGGTGTTGTGTAACCAGTAAAGAAATAATAAACAGTTGTAATACTGAAAGCTCTTATGAATGCTATGGTTATAGTGATAACCTATAATGTGGGTATTTAGCATTGTGGGTTATACTGCAAACAACGAGTTTAATCATTATGTATGTGTTAATGAGCTTGTTGTAATATTGCATTGTATTGTTACTGTTTTTTCTGTATGTTTGTTATTTTTATTTTGTTTCTTTGAAAATAAATAAAAAATTATATATATATATATAAATAAATAAAAAGATTAGTAATTACCTTATACTCCTTTTGTATTTGCATCAAATCCACCCCCAGTAGTTGTAGAAAAACTAATAACTTAAAATGGCTCTTTTAAATGGGAAAATGCATCCATTTCATAACTATTGAGCATGATCAGTAGAACCTTCCCAGAAAGAAAGGTTCACAAGTATTTGTTTGCTCTTAGTCTCTGTATACTCCATCAACGGTTTAATCTGGAAAGAAACAGAGGCCTGAGCTTTGGTGACATTTTGCTCTTAAAAAGTAAAGGGCCAGATACTGTTTAATAGGCTAAAAAGCTTTCTCTCTTCCCATTATAAATAGGCATAAATTCAACCAGAGCAGCAAGACCGGCATTTCTTTTGTTTCCTCTGCAAGCTTTTCATTAAAAAAATACCCACTTTGTATCTTTTGAAACTCTCCCCTTTCCCCCTCACACCCACCCCTGATGATCACATTTAGAACTTCAGGACTGTGTGATTATGAACAGCATTTTAAGATGTTGATGATTCCATATTTCTGGGCAGACTTCCTCAAGTCTGAGTGGAGGGTGAAGAATATAGATTGAACATGGGAAAGGGTCAGTCCAAGCAAAGCATTGTAGCCCAAACTATGAAATTAAATAAACTCTGGAAAGGTTCCTGATCAAATATGGTGAAGGCACCCAAGAAGGTTCTGAGTGTTGGTTTTGAGGAATTGAGGTCTTAGGACTGCACTCCGATCTGCAGTTACTCGCAAGTAAGTTCTGTGAAATTCAGCTGTCCCTAAACACAGTTTATGGAATGGTTAATTTATTTTACATGGTGATAAAAGGTTCCTTTCAAGAAACACAGCTCCATGCATTATTTTAAGTTTTTGGGCCTAACCTTCCTGTCAGGGAATGAGGATAAACAAGGAATAAGGATAAGAATGAAAAATAAAATAAAATAAAATAACAAGAAAGCACCCACACACCCTCTGTGTGTCCAGCACCCTTTGGCTGCAAGAGATGAATAGAAAAACCTTCTGTTTTCATAATAAAGAAAAGATTTGAAGTAGTTGAGGTTGTTCCAGACAATATAGTACATGTTGTACTTGCTGAAGTGTGTAGGTAAATGTTTTCTTTAAAAATGAATCGGGTCTGAGATATGATTAAAAAGAGCCTGTACAGAGAACTTTGAAGCCTTGCTCCCTGCTCAGATTCTATGCATGCCCACTGCTTCCTGCCTGTACAATAGCTGTCAAGTATCCCTTATTGGCCGGGAAAACACCTTATTTTACCCTCTTTCCCGCCGTCATCATCCCTTATTAATTAGACTGCAGTGCCCTATTGCTGCCATTGGAGGGCAGCACAGGATAAGGATAGCTGTCAAGTATCCCTTATTTGGTGGGAAATTTCCCTTATTTCCAAATCCAAAACTTGACAAGTATGGCCTGTACTGTTGTCATGCTATGAATTAGTGATTTCCAAAATATTTTATCATTAAAAGCCTAACTCAGGTCTTCGGGGTTATAGCTCGAACTCAAGGTTATAGCTTCCAAACTCAAGGTTATAGCTTCCATTATGGATTCAATCCATCTCATATGCAGTCTCCCTCTTTTCCTGCTGCTGTCAACTTTTCCTAACATTTCTGTCTTTTCCAGCGAGTCTTGTCTTTCTTAAGATATGCCCAAAGTATGGCAGCCAAAATAAATGCCAAGGAGTGCACTTACATTAAAAGAACGGTTAGTAGGACTGCTGCATTAATGTCCACGGTAACCAAATGATGCTCAAGTCACTGTAACACTTACCATATATGAGGAAAAATATCCAATGTTCAAACTAGATTCAGAAAGGAAAAAAAAACCACTTGAGATCATATTGCAGTCATTATGGTCTACAGCAGTGTTTCCCAACCTTTGGTTTTTGGACTTCAATTCCCAGAAGCCTAAGTCATTTCCCCAAAGTACTGATCAGGCAATGTACTGACTTAGGCTTCTGGGAATTGACAACCCCCTGTGGTGCATGTCCTACGTTGGGAACCTCTGGTCTACAGGAAGCCCTCTTGTGCTCACTACTATTCACCAAGTGATACCAAGCAGGGGGAAATCCTCAAAGCTGGCTCTTTTTAAAACCAGTTAATGACTTCTGATCCAAACAGCTACTGTCAGGGCTGTTTTTCACGAAGCTCTCTTGCCTTTATAATGTAGCTGTATTTTATCCCTCCCTAGCAGCATCTATTCCATGGGCATGCATGTATTAATCATAGATGACCATGTGTACAGCCCATGCACATGTACCCATGGATGACAGGATACTGATCAAACGAAGTCATTAGAAGAAGAATCAAGTAAGATAATATTGACCTAAAATTAATAAATCTAAATAGCAGCTCCTTCCTAATTTCTCTTCCCATATCTAATAAGAATGTTGAGGCAGTAGAAGAATAGTCATCTGTCAACATTTATGGGCCAGTTATTTCTTTTTCCATACAGAGTCCTTGAAAGGGAAAGTTTGTTTTGTATCATTCCCCATGGGGATTCCTTATTTCAGTCTTTACAGCAGTCACTGCATCTTCTAGCAGTTCTAAAGGGGAAAAAAGGGCTAATCAAAGAATAGACTCTGAAGTAATCTCACAGTGTTTAAGGTGAAATATGGCTGTATGTGGCATAGGAGTCACCTTGTCTAATGTAAGTGATAAGAAAAGTTTGTTGTGTCATGTAAATGAAGGTATTTTGCTAGAAGCACAGCTGACAAATCACCAGTAAGAAGTCATGTTACATGTGTTCTTTATATTTGTATGCATCATCTAATGGGGCTGCAATGGCTCAGTGGTTAAGAAGCTCGCCTTGTTAGCTGGAAGGCCGGCAAGTTGGCAGTTTGAGACCTGGGTTATGGATTGAGTGCCCGTCTCTGTCCCATGTCTTGTGGACATAAAAGGAGCCTCACCCAGGCATTCCCTGAATGGAGTTTCTCCAGCAAAAATCCTTTCAACCCAGAATAATTTCTGTCACTAAATTATTATTATTATTTATTGTTGTGAATATTTACCAGAATTATTTCCAACAAGGCTTACATATGTACAACAACTCTTGTGTGTGTGTGTGTGTGTGTGTGTGTGTGTGTGTGTGTGTGTGTGTGTGTGTGTGTGTGTGTGTGTGTGAGAGAGAGAGAGAGACTATGGGGCAGGATACTAGTGTAATTGCCATTGCTGTTGCTAAGTGTGTTCCCTTCAGCTATGGTCCAAAGGAAGTGGTGACAATAAGCATTGCTCAACATTTGTTCAAATCATGGAGAATACAGAGTGGGAATAATTCAGTAGAGGAATGTCAATCTCACCATTATGTTAGTTCTCCACTACTTCAGTACTTTTGTGAGCATTTTCCCGCCAAGATGTTCTAGGATGTAGGAGGAAAGGGTCACGATGTACACTCTACCATAGTGGGGGTGGAAAATTGGATTTGAAAAACTGGAAAATGCTGACCAGAGCACTGCAGAAATAATGTTGTGTTCCTAGAAAATGTCCTAACATAGTAGTTAAAAAAACACACCTAAATGAGGCTTAGCCACAGTTTCAGATTTTTTTTTAAGCTGCCTTTTTAATCTAGCATCAAACACTTTTTAGAAGGCCAATAACTTATAGTAGGCACAGGGAAGCAACATTGATCCTTGTATTTGGAGTATCCCATGAAAACACTTTGGAAGGCTGGATGGCATCTCCTCCAGCCTATTTTTCCTTGCCTTGTGCTAAGAGAGAGCATTATGTCTTTCTTTGCAAGTGTTACACTTTGTGTACAAGCATTTCTTCTGGTTTTTGGAGCAATGTCCTTTGACAGCTTTTCCTGCCATTTCTCCGCTCTGAGTATGTTATATGCATAAAAAGTAACACATGCGCTTCAGAGTTGACACTAGTGAAATCAATTCAACTGATACAGTCTTAAGGGGGTTATATATTTTAAACCACTATTTGTTTCACATTATAGTGTATTGATTTGGCGTGTGTACCAAGGTGAATTGGTTTATGTTTCCCACTTTATAATTTAGAAATGCATTTATGGAGGAACAGTTTCATGTTTCAACATCATGGGGTGTCGGTATACAGCTATGAAAGTTAAGCAGTTTCCAAGACTTCACTGTGGACACAAACATTCATATTCCTTATGACAATAAATTTATTTGATTTAAAAAAAAAACAATCGGCAGGTTCAGAATCTTTTTTTAGTAGTTTAACCACAGCCTCAGTTGGAATGACAAGAATTGGGCAAAGAGACTAAGTCACTTCTACTTTCTATGATTGGGGAAGGCAAGGAACAAGCAAAGCATCTCACAAAATTGCCACTCAGTCCTAAGTTGGTATCAGGTCCCTACATCCAATTATGGAGGAGTAGAGAGGAATGAAACCCATTTGTTCAGTCACGCAGTCGATTCCGACCCTTTGTGACCCTATGGGCCATTGTCCTCCAGGTGCCTCTGTCGTCCACCATCCTCCTCAACCCACCCAGCTCTGTGCCCATTGTGTCCACAATACCATCTAGCCATCTCATTTTTGGCTGTCCCCTTCTTCTTTTGCCCTCCACCTTTCCCAGCATTAAGTGTTCAAGGAATAAAAAAGCAGACGAATGAAGTAGTGAAATCCAGCTCTTTATTAGTGGGGTTTGAACACAGTTTGGATGGGGCAAAACTCAGATTTATATACACTATAAACAGTAACAGTAATAATAATATAACAAGCCCATTGGTTAACAGAGTGTGCACATTTTTCGATCCACTTATTTGCATAAGAATAGATACATGAGAAAAGATACATTCCGCTCCTGTCAGAAAACACAGTTAACATACATAACACAGCATCAAAACTTTCTCAAGTGAATCCTCTCTTCTCATTTGATGTCCAAAGTACTTTATCTTTATGTTTACTATTTGACCTTCTAAGGAGCAGTCAGGGTTGATTTTTTTAAGCACAGCTTATTTTGTCTCCAACCAATCTGAGGGAACAGGACTTTGAGAAGGGAAGTAACTGGCAGGAAAAAGGATTTCATGCAAAAATTCTTCCATTTTTAGATAATTTTGTCTTCATGAACCAAGCAAATACTAGGCTCATGCCATAGCAACAAAACTTTCTATGCTGAAGTAAAATGAACATTGGCTGTAATCTTATTAATGATACCTGCTACAGTACAACACCACAATGTAACTTTTAGCAGTGAATTGACACAAGTTAAAAAGTGTAGACATTTTCTGTTGCACATCTGTGTGGTAGGACCTGCCTTCTCTGACTTCTTAACTTGTGGCAGTTCACTGCTGAAATTTATATCACTGGTGTTAAAGGTAAAGGTTACCCTTGTTTGAAAGCCAGTCGTATCTGACTCTAGGGTTCAGTGCTCATCTCTGTTTCATAGCCAAAGAGCCAGCACTGTCTGCTTCTGCAGACATTTCCGTGGTCATGTGGCAGGCATGACTAGACACCGGAGTGCACAGAACGCTGTTTACCTTCCCACTGAAGTGATCCCTATTTATCTACTTGCAATTTCTTTCTTTCGAACTGCTAGGTTGGCAAAAGTTGGGACAAAGATGGAAGCTCATTCTGTCCTGCAGTACTTGGGAATCAAACTGCTGACCTCCCGCCTTCCAGTCAGCCTCTTAGCCACTTGAGCCACTGGTGTTAGACTGGTATAAATGTCCATGAAGATTCTGGCCATTAGAAACAAACATAAATAGCAATCAGAAAGATATCCTTGGTGGTGGTACTTTATGCAAAAACTAGTTTTAAAATGTGTGCTGTCATTTGATGGATTAGGACCATGGGTTGACAATTGTAATGATGTTTATTTATTAATTATAAATCTTTCAATTTTTCCCCCAGGGAATCCCTGGAATCCCTGGAGCTCAAGGAATAAAAGGGGGAAAGGTACTGATCAAGATGTTAAATTAGAAAATACATCCTAACCCTGTTCAATAAAGTCAAACACATTCCCCACTATATTTGTTTAACTGTATAAGTGTTTAATCATTATGTATACATTTCCATCATAAAATAAATGCAGGAGGAAGGTGATACCTTTATAGCAGGGGTGCCCAAACTATGGACTCCAGCCCGGATCTGGCCCCAACACCAATTCATCCAACCCACGCCACCTGCGCCACTCCCAGATGCAAAAATAAAACATGCCAATGCATGCACAGAATACTGCCATAAATGCACTTCCATTTATGACAGTTGTGGGTGCATTTATGGCAGCATTTTGCGCATGTGCAGGTGTGTTTTACTTCCGCTTCCTGTGAGGTGAACCATGTGTCCGGCCCACAGAACCACATGACCAGCCCACAGCCCAAAAAGTTTGGGCACCCCTGCTTTACAGGATCACTTTTTAAAAAACAAACATTGAGCAAGCTTTCGTGATTCAAGGTCACTTCTTCAGGCATGCATCAATTTCTTGTGGGTAGGGTAGAAAAATTATAAAGGAAAGTCCCAAAAGTTCATGGCATGATGTTCAGCCAGGCTTTGTCTCTTAGATGTGTTGGGGGGGGGGGACTGCATGCTGCAGTCTTTCATCACTTCTCATTTAACAAACACAGGAAGCCAGGTATCTGCATACAGTATTACCTTTCCAGATGGCCTTTTTTTTAAAGCTGAAGCTTTCTTTGAGGCCAGAGGTAGGGGCAATCAAAAACCTAGAGCCCTCCATCAAGGAATTGAGGAAACACATTTCTATTATAGACGGCTTATGGCTTTGAAGTAGAAGGAAGACTTCCACATTTAACAAAGTCATGTTTAAGAGCATGTTAAAGAGAAATATGGAAGACAGAGACAGAAACTTCTGCTTTCCCAATCTCTGCACCTCTTTAAAAATAATGTGGGACATGCCTTTACCTATGATGAGCTCCACAAGCCCTTTGGGTGAAAGTACAGTAAATGACTCATTTTTACTGTTACTTTCATACTTTCTCTATAAGGGCAGGGGAGGCCTTTGTGGGAGGGGGCAGGAAAAGAGTACAGAAATAGACCTGGGAACCAACGAGAATGTAACTTTGAAGCACTTCTATTTGGTTTGATTGTTTGAAACTACTCCTGTGAAATTTTTTTTAATTAGCTTTGTTGGAATTTACTGAATTAATTTTTAAATATGCTTTTGAATTTTAGGGTGAGATTGGACCCCCAGGACTGGAAGGAATGAAAGGATCACCAGGGACTCCCGTACGTTTATACTATTGTATTCTTTTGTCTATTGTGGTGTAGTGGATAGAGTGACAGATTAGGACTCCGGAGACTTGGGTTCAAATCCCTGTTCAGCCATGGAAACTCCCTAGAAGATGGAACTGGTAAAACCACTCTGTAAATATCTCACTTATCTTGAAAGCCCTAACAGAATCTCTGTAAATTGTTTCTGACGTAACAGTAACAACAGCTACTGAACATTTTTTGAATTATATAATGATTAGCAAATCCCTGGAAAAGGCAGCACTGATTCTGGTGTTATGTCATCTATGTGTGATAGAAGGGGAAGTGGTAATGTGTTCCCCTCACTTGATGTGAAATCCAGCTACTTAGTTAACTAGTGAAAAGGGCTGTAATGAACACGACTGTGTATATGAGAAATGTCTTGAGAAATGATAGGCATTTTAGCCCTAATTGGTTTTAAAATGAGACATGATATTAAAATCAATACAGCCTACCTCAGTGGTTAGCAGAATGTGTGGATTTTATGTGTATTAAGAGGAACAGACTAGCCCCATCGCCTCTGTATTTTCTTTCAATATACAGAAATGATACTCTGAAGTGGGAGAGCTTGTTCTACTCATTTTTCCTTCCCATGTAAGGCAGAATCTGAAAAACATTGACTTGCATGGGAAGGCTACATGGACATCCCCTCTTCAGTCTTTCTCCAAGTTTTTGTATGTTAAAAACAACGGTAAAAAAGGAGAGGGCAAACATATGCTTTTAATTGTTTGTGTGCTCCACTTGCTTAGCTATTCCCTGAATAGGTTTTAAATTAAGGAAGAAACATGAAAAGGGTGTACATGGATACCTGCAAGTTTAAGCAATTGTATTTTTTTTAGCTGTTGGACAGTCTTTTCTAATTATAATACCAATGAGATAACAAGAGAAATAACAAGAGATAACAATTAGAAATGGGGGATCAATACTGATGTGATAGTGAGCATTTCATTGGCATGTCATTAATTTGGAGAACTCAGAAATTTTCAATATAAGGGGTAAAAGGCAGAACTTGAAGTGTTTAGTCTGCTGAATGTTGTGTATTTTAAAGACAACAACAAAAGGCATTAGAAACATTAAGGCAGTGCTATTCACAATTAGATTACATGTGTACTGAGTGTGGCCTGTAAATGTGTGAAATATTTTCCTTAATATTTATCACTTCGGAGAGTTGCGTGTGAATTCTCAACACGACACATGTCACCCTGTTATAAGGGAACTTGAAAACAGTTATAACATTATTTTACAACTATGAGGCGCCTCTGCTCTGCTCTGTTAATAACTCCCACCTGTCATTATTTTTTGCGGAGTGAATTATACTAATCTTCAGCAGATGTGAGGCTCCACCAGTGATCTTCAAATCTGGGGGCTAATAATTTTTCTTTCATTTTATTGTGGAATGGTTTTAGATGACTCTTCTTCCTTTAGCCTTAGACTTTGTTGTTGTTATTGTTTAGTCACATAGTCAAGTCCGACCCTTTGCGACCCCATGGACCATTGCACACCAGGCACCCCTATCCTCCACCATCCTCCTCAACCCACCCAGTTCTGTGCCCATTGCTTCAACAATACCATCTTGCCTTAGACTGCTCTCTATTAATTCAGTTAGAAGTTTTGTTGGAATTAGTTAAGTCTTTGCTGTATATGAGCTAGTGCAGTATAGTGGTTGAGAGGCTTGGCGACTAGCACTAGGGAACTAGTTGCCTATAGCAGGCAAGATGTTGAAACGTCTGAGCCATGTTTAAAATGCAGAGTCTGAAAACATGCTATTGGTTTGCATACTCCCTCTTCCTAATGCAAATTACTCTTACCTTCCTACGTTTAATGCTACCTGTGACACAACATGATATTTTCATTGACACTGACTCCATATATAAGATTCCAGCTATGTTTTGGAACAAGCATGGGATTTTGGATCAGGATGAGGAAGTATGTTACAAATACAGGAACCGTCCTTGTACTGAGGCTATCTAGTGTATCATGGACCACTCTGAGAGGCAGCAGGCCCTTGTGGTTTCAGGCAGGATTCTTGTATAGCTCTACTTCATGAATCTTGGTGTTACTTAGTGGTCTCCTATCCAAATGGTAACCAGCATTGGTCCTGCTTAGGTTCCAGAATCTGACAAGATTGTATTGTATGTTCAGGATGGCATGGTGGGGTGTGTAGGATTGAAATGTAGCTTACTGTATTTGCAGGTGTATAAGACCCACTCCCCCCTTAAAATACACTGGGAAATTGGAGTGCATCTTGCACTGTACATAGTGGTGTATAGTGGTCTATTTTAGTAACAACAGGGTATGTCTTATACTCCGATGTATCTTATACACCTGCAACAACGATAACTAATGAAAAGGAGAGACAACATAAAGCCTGAAAGTTTATGCATCCTACGTAATTTTGTGCTTGCGTTTTGTGCAATCCATGTGAAAACTTTCTAGGAAAAATGGGAGCAATTTTCACTGTTACAGTGCATTGATATCCAGGGGTTTGCTTATGGTTCCTGCAGTTGTATATCAGTCTGTTGTACTTAACAGTTGCCAGCTGTTATTTTGCTCTGCTGTGCTGTTTTGATGAAAATTTTGGCCAATGTCCTGTTGGTAACTTACACTATCATAGGGAAAATGATATAGTTTCAGTGGTGGATTGCTGCTCATTTAAATCCCTGTTGCAGGTTCTTCATGTTGTTCCTTGTTGCACATTTGAATCAGATGGCATAGTACACAACTCAGAGTCCAAACAAGGACTTTATTTAATGGCGATTTGTTTCTGTGGCAACGTCCTTTCCCATATGTCAGTACTGTATATGTTGTGCAACAGGACTTTGGCCTCTGTTTCCCTAATGTTTTGAGAAATGATAGGCATTTTTGCTCTACTAATTTTTCAAAATTAATTTTCTGGAGGCCCTCATTGCCCACACCTCTTTGTTTCCTCTGGTAAGATTAAAGACTTCCCAGGGTTTCAGATCTTCTGATGTTTTGAGTGCCACAAAAATACATTAATCAGAATACAGAGAAGGATTGTCCTGCTATTTTCTCACCCAATTTGTTCCAGAAAAGAACAGATGGAAAGCTTGCTGATGGTTTATCTGTAACACATTAAGGAAATTCTGTAATAAATAACTATGAAGCAACAATAATCTTTGATATAGTTTCCAGTTTCAAGTGTTAATTAATTTATGTGCCACAAGCATGGTCAACTTAGGTTAAGGAAGCAGTGATGGCTTGGATTGCCAAACTGTTTTATTTTAATTTGAGCAATATTATCCACTTTACTAAATTATTGATTCATCATTTTTCAGTTCTCCTTCGTATAGTTTGTGAATCCAAACTCATGGGTTATGCGCCTGCGCAGAACGGCCGATTGGAGGCTTGAAAAGCTATTGGTCAAAAGTTTTGGCGGTAAGACCGCCCACCCTGAGGCGCCCGCGCGCCATTTTACCTTAGTTCTCTTCTTTCCGCCGTAGCAGCAGGACGATCGTTGAGAGCTTCCTCAATTTTTTCGCCCTTCTGAGGGAAAGTCTTTTGGCAAACTTTACAATTTTTCTCGGTGATCTTGTCCTTCGGGCAGGATCGCCACCCCGGTGCTGTTTCTTCCTTCTGGTGGACTCAGTTACCTACTCGCTTCGGTCACCGTTTCCCCCCTCAAGGTGGTGGCGGCTGGCCAGCCCTTCGGGGTAACCGCGTTCCAGAAACTTCCGTTGGAAGAATTTTTTCTTTGATGGCCGCAGCCTTCAAACAGTGCTCGGCTTGCCTGAAAAAGTTTCCGGCTTCCGACGGGCATAGCCTCTGCCTTTTCTGCCTCGGAGAGTCTCATCAGAGCCAGTCTTGCCCCCACTGCAAGAAATTCACCCGTCTGGCCGTGCAAAACCGGAGCTACCGGCTCAAAGCGCACCTGATGGAACTCTCTCTGGCTCCCGTTGCGGCCGCTTCTACCTCGGCTAGCGCCTCTCAGCCTCCGCCGCCTTCGACCTCTTCTTCCGCTACCATCAAGAAGAAGAAGAAGAGGGACAAGAACGGAGACAAGAAAAAGAAGCGCGGGTCGGAGAAGAGGCGATCACTCCCGCCTACTCCGCACACCCCTGTGTCTCTGGGACCCTCGCCTCCATACTCGGTCGCGAGATGTCCGTCTCCTGGGTCTTCCATCTGGGGAGGACGGTCCTCCTCTGGTTCGCCTGAAAAAGGACGCAGGGCTGGGGCTCCAGCTCGCCCACTTCAGGTACTCCCGTCACCGCCTCGTGGGAGGGCCCGCTCGCCTATGAGGCAGGCTTCCGTCTCCCCAAGGACCAGGACCCCGACGCTCGACGACGCGGCGATCGCCATGCCGGCCACCATCTCGTCGCCGATCCTACCGGCCACCGTTTCGTCGCCGACTCTGCCGGCCACCGTTTCGTCGGCCACCGTTTCGTCGCTCCCGACGGTGGGGGACCCATCCCAGATGGAGTTCCTGAAGGGGATGTTCGAGGTCATGGCTCAGACTTTTGCCAACCAGTTCAAGACCTCCATGCCTGCGGCCTCTGCGGCTCCGGTACCGACCACCGCAAGCCCCAGGGATGCTGGCCCTGCTGTGGCCCTTCCGACCTCCCGAGGGTCGAGTGTCCGCTCCGCTGGCCCACCCACATCGTCGCGGGTTGGTCCAGACGTTGAAGCGGTGGATTCCCATCCCACCGGCCCGCCCAGGCCGTACTGGCGCGGTCCCGACGTGGATGCAAGAGTTCCTCTCTCGTCCTCCGATGACTCCAGCGCCTCTTCGGAGGAGGACGAGGGAGACGTCGACGCCGAACGGGCGCCGGACCAGGCCATCGGCGCGGTTG
Source organism: Bradypodion pumilum (assembly GCA_035047305.1). NCBI lineage: Eukaryota > Metazoa > Chordata > Lepidosauria > Squamata > Chamaeleonidae > Bradypodion > Bradypodion pumilum. The sequence goes on along the minus strand of JAWDJD010000001.1, from coordinate 170,198,355 downwards.
ACCCACCGCGTGGTGAGGATCAACGCTTGCTCACGGCCATGCTGACGCGCCTGGGGACCGCGTTGAACCTGAAGGTGGACCAGCCGCCACTGGAAAGTGAGGACCAAATGACCGCAAAACTGGATAGGCGTGCGGTACGGCCGGTCCATATCACCATGCTTCCGTCCATGCTGACATCGGCGAAGGTGACGTGGAGGAAGCCGGTGTCAGCGCACTCCGTTTCGTCCAGGCTCGACGGCATGTATAGAGTCTTGGACGAGAACGTCGAGTTCCTGCAGGCGCATCCCCTGCCGAATTCCCTGGTGGTCAAGGCCTTCCAACACAGGACGGCCACCAGCGGGTTCCCGGTGCCGTCGACCCTGGAGGGGAAGAAGCTGGACGCGGTGGGCCGCAAATTCTACGCCACCGGTTCCCTCTTCCTCCGCGCCGCCAACTACTCGGCTGCCATGGGCCTGTACCAGTCTCACCTCTGGGAGCGGGTGAAGGCCGAGACGGCGACGTTACCTGCCGACGCCCAGAAACGGATCAACGCGCTGGCGTCCGAGGGCGATTTCCTGGCGGAGCAACAGATGCGAACCGCCAGGCATATAAATGACTATGCGGCGAAGGACATGTCGTCTGCGATCCTGCTCCGTCGCCACGCCTGGCTTAGGGGCACCTCCCTCGATGACGCTATGAAGAAGCTCATCGAGGAGTTTCCTTTCGACGGGCAAGGCCTTTTTGGGCAGGACACGGACAAGGTCCTCAACGAAATGCGGCAGACCAACTCCACCGCCAGGTTTCTGGGGCTTACCACGCCGGCTCTGCCCGCCAGGCTGAGGTTCCAGCCCTTCACGCGGCGCTACCAGGGAAACCCGCAACAACAGGGTGGCCCCGTGGAGCAGCCCAGGTCTGGCTCTTACAAGCAACGACGCCAGCACAAGCCGCGCTACCAGCCCTACGGGCACGGCAAGCGTTCGGACGCTAAGTCCAAGTCGCGCGTTTGAAGCTGCGACGGCCGAGTCTCTCGCGCTCCATCTCCCGTACCTCCCCCTCCGGAACTTCCTCCAGGTATGGTCGGGCATCACGGACGACCGGTGGGTCTTAAGGATCTTGTCCTCTGGCTACGCCATCGAGTTCGTGCGGGCGCCTCGGGTAGGAAGACATCGTTTCACCACCTCGTCCCCCCATTTGGAGGAAGAAATATCAACTCTTCTGTCCAAGGGAGCCATCGAGCGGGTGGCCCCGCCCGATTGGGACAACGGCTTCTACTCGAGGTACTTCGTGGTCCAGAAGAAGGACGGAGGACTTCACCCGATCCTGGACCTGCGCCGCCTCAACAAATGCATCCACACCAGGAAGTTCCGGATGGTGACCCTGCAGACCGTCCTTCCCCTCATCAACAAAGGGGACTGGTTCACAGTCATAGACCTCAAGGACGCTTACTTCCATGTCTCCATCCTCGAGGAGCACCGAAGGTTCCTTCGATTCCGCATCGGCGATTCGGTTTACCAGTACCGATGTCTACCGTTCGGTCTGGCCACGGCACCGCGAGTCTTCACCAAATGCATGGCTCCGGTGGCCGCCTTCCTTCGCCAGCGGGGAATCAGGGTCTTCCCATACATCGACGACTGGTTGATTGTATCCCCCACCAACTCGTCGGCCATTCGGGACACGCAGTTCACGGTCCACCTCATGGAGAGTCTTGGCCTCAGGATCAACTTCACCAAATCGAAGTTGATCCCCTCTCAACGCGTCGAGTACATCGGAGCGGTACTCGACTCGCTTGCCACCAGAGCCTTTGCACCCCAGAAGCGCCTGCAGGACATCGCGCAGGGAGTGAACGACCTACGCACCAAACCGTGCATCCGGGCGAAAAAGGCTCAAAGACTGCTAGGCCTTATGGCCTCAATGACGGCTGTGGTCCCTCACGCCAAGTTAAAGTTCTGGTCCCTACAGTCGTGGCTTCTGCACGAATTCGATGCGCTCCGGGAGAGTTAGTCCAAACGGCTAACTCCGTCCCTGGAGCTGAGGGACCAGCTGGTGTGGTGGACGACACCACTCAACGTGACAACGGGGAAGAGTTTTTACCCCCCACAACCCTCGTTGCAAATATTGACCGACGCAAGCAACCTCGGCTGGGGGGCTGCCTCACGGTCAACAACCCTTGGTCGCCTCAGGAGATGGTGCACCATATCAACTACTTGGAGCTACTGGCCATTTGGAAGGCCCTCCGTTCCTTCGAGAGCTTGCTCACGGGCAAGGCGGTCCAGGTGGCCTCGGACAACACCACGGCTGTGGCGTACCTGAACAAGCAGGGAGGAACACGATCCACCACCCTTCTTTACCTCGCTGTGCAACTCTGGGAGTGGTGCCTGGAGAGGCACATTTTCCCGATTGGAGTGCACATTCAGGGCAAGCTGAATGTCCTGGCCGACCATCTCAGCCGCCTCACCTCGACGACCCACGAATGGGAACTGAACGACGAGGTGTTCCAGTCGCTTTGCGAGGCCTGGGGGACTCCGAACATCGACCTCTTCGCATCGGAGTCCAACACAAAATGCCACAGGTACTGTTCCAGGGCGGGCATCGGTGTGAACTCCGAGGGCGATGCCTTCATGAAACGGTGGGATCAGGACTATTTCTACGCTTTTCCTCCATTTCCCCTGGTCCAGAAGGTCCTCACCAGAATGCTTCAGCACAGGACCAGAGCCATCCTAGTGGCCCCAGCATGGCCTCGCCAACCATGGTTTCCGCTGCTGTTGCGCATGTCATCGCAGTATCGCACGCTACCGGAGTCACCGACGCTCCTCCAAATGGAGCAGGGCCAGCTCCACCACTCGGACCTGCCCAGCCTCCACCTCACCGCGTGGAGGATAACCCCAGACTGTCCAGGATCCTGGAACTAGCCAGGCGCCCTTCCACAAGGAAGTCCTACGCTTCCAAATACAGACGCTTTTGCGCTTTCCTGGCATCCCAGCAGACCCCCCTCTCGCAGGTGGAACTGCAGGACGTCTTGACCTACCTCCTCCATCTGGCGGAGTCTGGCCTCAGCATCGCCTCCATCCGAGTACACCTCGCAGCGGTGGTGGCTCACTCTCCAGCTGGCTCGCCCGCTTCTAGCGCCTTCCGTGACCAAACGGTGAAACGCTTCCTCAAGGGATTGCGGAATGCCTTCCCGCCGGTCAGGACTCCGACGGCCCAATGGTCACTCTCCACCGTCCTTAACGCGCTCACCAGGACTCCTTTCAAGCCCATGGCTACCGCGGATGCTCGTCTCCTCACATGGAAGACGGCTTTTCTGGTGGCCATCACGTCTGGTCGACGAGTTGGTGAACTGGTCGCCCTGCGGGCGGACGCACCCTTTCTCCAGTTCTTCAATGACCGTGTGGTACTCCAACCGGACATCACCTTCCTCCCCAAGGTGGTCTCCCAGTTTCATATGGCACAGACTATCTCCTTGCCAACATTCTTCCAGAACCCCACTAACGCCCAAGAAAGGACTTGGCACACGCTGGATGTCAAACGGGCTTTGTTGTTTTACACCAGCAGGACAAGGGAGTTCAGGAAGTCACAACGCCTTTTCGTGGCGTATGGGGGCAAGTCCAAAGGTGAACCCATCTCTGCGCAGCGGTTCTCCAAATGGATCACCTCTACCATCTACCTGGCCTACGAGTCGGCATCGCTGCCCCCTCCGCCGCATGTCAGGGCGCACTCTACCAGAGCGGTTGCAACATCCACGGCCTTTCTGGAGGGCACACCGCTTGAGGACATCTGTAAGGCTGCCACCTGGTCCAGACCTTCTACATTTGTCCAGCACTACAGGGTGGACACCAGAGCCACTGCGGACGCCAGGCTTGGCCGTGTCGTCCTCGCTAGGGGGCTCCGGGCTCATCGCCCTTGATAGTTCGCCCTGCCTGACCATCAGCATCTTCATCGTGGGATCATCTCATCCGACTGCCCACTGACCAAGTAAGTGTGAGCTTGCTAATCTCCCATGAGTGGGGATTCACAAACTATACGAAGGAGAAAGTTCGGTTTCACTTACCAGTGATAACTTTCGTTCTTCGAGTATATAGTTTGTGAATACACACTACCCACCCTGCCTCCCCTCTTGAGCTGCACGGATGAGATCAATTGGTTTATCCTGTGCTTGGCTTAAGTATGGAACTGAGGTAAAATGGCGCGCGGGCGCCTCAGGGTGGGCGGTACGGTGGGCGGTCTTACCGCCAAAACTTTTGACCAATAGCTTTTCAAGCCTCCGATCGGCCGTTCTGCGCAGGCACATAACCCATGAGTGTGTATTCACAAACTATATACTCGAAGAACGAAAGTTATCACTGGTAAGTGAAACCGAACTTTTTAATGTGACACTTCCACAAACTATAAAAGAAGAAAAGTTTATATGAATTCACACTAATGGATTCTTTCTGTGCCTCTGCAGACAGACATCTTCCAGAGCCTGTTCACAATTGTGATCTTCGATTATTACTGTAAATAGGGGTTTTTTTCTGCTGAGAAGGTTATCTGGTTAGCCTTGTTAAAAAAATATATTAAATTCATTGGTTGATTTCCTTCATAGCTAATGGCCTCGTCACACTCTTTCCAGAGGTGTGAGCCTTACAACAACCAAAAACCTATCACACAAAGTGCCTTTACTGCTTGAGAGAGGGCCACTGAACTCATTTGTGCCAAATTTATAATTTTCTTTTACTTAAGTTGCTAGTATAAACACACAATGCAGATTGAAATTTCATCTGATTCAGAAAGCATTAAAGACCTGTAACTATTACAAAGATGGCATCAAATCCACCATCTGCTCTCCTGCAGGACTATCATGGAGAGTCTACAGTAGGGGTTTCCAACCATTTCAAGCCAGGGTCTAGGTCACGCTCTCTCAGTCAACTTCGAGGGCTGGATGGTCATTTTGCCCTATCTGCACGATGGGGGTGGCCATTTTGTGATGTCTTTATATTGTTGTGAGCCGCCCGGAGTCACCTAGGCTGAAGGGGCAGCATACAAGTTTGAACAAATAAAATAAATTATAAACAGCTTCAATGGGGTGGTCATTTTGTTTCTCAGATGCCATTGGAGGGGTGGCGCTGCAGGCCAGATCTGGCCCACGGGCCTTAGGTTGGGAACCCCTGGTGTACAGTCTGAGATAGCACCTGCCAATATCCAGGAATTGTTGATATCACAACCATCCGAATCATTGCAGTAGCCTGAAAGTGAAGTGGTATCAAAGACTGTAGCAGCAAAACCAATGAAACTGATACCGAAAAGGAAAAATATATATTCAATTTTTAAAATTCAACATCAGCCATCTAATAATGAGGATGAATGACCCGAAGGTAAAACAAAGCAGTCATTTCCCCTTCAGGATGCATAAAGTCCTCTACTGTTGAACCCAAAGAAAATCTTGAGGGGAAAGACTCTACAAACATCTGAAACTCTAAATCAGGGGTGCCCAAACCTTTCAGGCTGCGTGCCAGTCACATGGTTTAGGGAGCTTGTCACTAAGGCCCGGAGGCCAGATCCAGCCCCCAGGCCATAGTTTGAGCAACCCTGCTATACATTTATCAGGTTCTGAGGAAGACAGTGTCTCATCTCCAGAATCTCACTCAAAATTTGCAACATCACCAGACTCAGATGTTCGGGATGTTAGCCCACCATCTCCATCTGAGGACATCAGACATTATTCAGACTTAATGTTGGGAATGGCTAAGTCCCCTCAGAAAGGCTGAAGCCACCACCTTCAAGGTCGGATCTGCTTTACAACCAGGTTAACAAAAGATAGGTCCAGTCCAGTCCATATTATGATGGTACCATAACTATTTGACCTAATCAGTTGTGGAATAAGACTTCATAATCACAACTTGCATCTACATGTGTGGAAAAAAGATCTTGAGAAGGAAGCCACTTTCCTCCTCACTGAACTCAGTAAACATGGAGGCATCTCAACCAAGAACATGATGGTGTCATAATAGTACCCTTACCAATATCCGCTACCAAGTGGAAGCAATTGAATTAGTGACATGCTTTATTTTTTTGGGATCCAAGATCACTGCAGACTGTGACTGCAGCCATGAAATAAAAAGACACTTACTCTTTGGGAAACAAGCTATGTCAAACCTATAATAAAAAGTGTAAGACATCACCTTGCTGACAAAAGTCAGCTTAGTTAAATAGTAATGTATGGTTGTGAGAGATGGACCATAAGGAAGGTTGTGCGCAGAAGAATAGACATCTTCGGACTGTAGTGCTGGAGGAGACTTTTGAGAGTCCCCAGGACTGCAAGGACATCAAATCAATCAATCCTAAAATAAATCAACCCTGATTGCTTCTTGGAAAGACAGATATCAAATACTCTGGCCGTCAAATGGGAAGAGAGGACTCATTGGACAAGGAAAGATTGAAAGCAAAAGGAGAAGGGGTCAGAAGAGGATGAGATGGTTAAACAGCATCATTCATATGGCGGGTGTGGGTCAAACAGTGACTAGCCATGTTATTGTTTAATTTTCATGGTGACCAAAGGGACTGAAGTGAAGCCATTGGGTGGGGTTACATGTGCTGGGTGAAAGGGTGAGGCTAATGGCTTCTTTCAGGCTCTGGAAGGTTCTGTGGAGGTCTGCACAGGTACATGAGGGATTATTTAGTGTGAATTCACAAATAACCACTCAAAGAACTACAGTTACAGTTAATCAGCATGTCCTCATTATGTTCTGAATATGGATTGGATTTCACTCTTTCTTAGCAAAGTATGCTTTTTGCTCTTACTTTGACTGAAACCTATTAGTTGGTCACAACTAGACTAGGTCCTTTAAAAAATAGTCATAGCTCATATTTCCACTTTTTAAGAAGTAAGCTCACTGCAGAACCAGAAGAAAACTTACAACAAATTGGGAAGGAAAATGTTTTATGGAAGACATCGTAATAAGAATGCATTTTTAATTTTAATTATTACAGTTTAGGGAAATGCAATAGTCTTGTTTAGTTCAAAATAGGTGCAATGTATGTATTAGTTATGGTGGTACACCCAATGGTCATCTTTTGTCTCAGTTTTAAGATTAGGTCAGTACAGTTTTGTGTCTCTTATTTGTCACTGCTACATCTTACGTATGATGATTCTCTTTTGTAGGGATTGCCTGGACCTGAGGGACCATCAGGTTTACTTGGAGGGCCTGGACCTAAGGTATACGTTTTGTCCAGATGTTATGAAAGCCTCCAGAGATGTTTAGTGCTTTACCAATTTAATTTTTTTTCAAGCTCTGTTTTTACGAATATGAGAGAGAAGTAAAACATTGAAGAATAAATGCACCTAATGTTTTCTATTGAAGTCCATTTCGGGGTGTGTGGACAATTCTAGTAAATATGCGGAAGCCCTGGCAAATACATGTGTGACTTGAAATCTTGAGGCCATTTATGATAGCCAGGAACTAAAACAGTATCCTTATTTGTGCATGGAAGAGATACCAGGATCTCACTAGCGGCTGTGCCCCTGAGATCACCTATTGTATTGATCCTTTGCCCTGTTGTCCGCATCTTAATGTGAGCAGGGTAAGCCTCTGTGCTTCCTGTGGAAGTATTCAGAGTCTGCATGTTTAGGACTCCATTGGTCACATTTCTGTATCCAATGTATTGAAAATGAGTTATATAACACCTAGGCTTTCTTTTTAAAGGAAGGAGAGCGTCTTTCAACTGAGAATTTAAAAAATGTTTTTTAAAAATTTGCCTACTTCCATCCATACTTTGTTATACATTCACAGGGCAACAAGGGTGAACAAGGACCACAAGGGAAACAAGGAGTTGCAGGTGTTAAGGTAAATGTGGCTAATTTTTCAGTTTATGTTAATACCATTGCACATGGCAGATGGTTGCTTGGTTCACATGAAGACAATGTATTTGTTTAGATCCTGAGTATCAATTTTAGTTTGTCATCCACTGAAACTAAATTAGTGGCCTGTTGCAAATCACAGAATAAGCTTATCTGGGTTCTTTGATCAACACCCTTTTATATTATTTGACAAACTGGGATTTAAGTGTCTTGCTTGTGTGTAGACCACTACCTATGATATAAAATCCCATGAGAATGTGAGATTCTGGGTTAAAGAACAAGCATAGACATAGTGTTCCTTATTCTCTTCATGTATGATGTCTCTTTGTTGCCTTTAGCAATGTGTGTGGGTGTAACAGAAAGAGCCTCCTCGAAGACTGTGGTATTTCTGAATCGCAATATGGCGTACCCTGGTAATAGCAACCTTGTGTTGCCAACTAATCTTTCTCCCATTAGGTCTGGTGGAAGGAACTCCAGAAGGAACTCGCCATTTCATGTTTGGCCTAGACACAGAAGAAGAAGTTATGTACTGTACAATGATTACATCTACACCAAGCTGAATCCTGATTAGTGCACACAAGAGAGCCCTCTTTACCTGTAAAGTGGCATGAAGGGACAAAGCGAGTTGAAAGGGGTGATAAAGATGTAAAGTTATTTGTAAATACTTGCCTGCCTCAGACATTTAGGCTGATGAGTAAACAGCAAAAGTGGGGCTGGGGGAACCGCCATTTGACATCAAGGAATAGCTAAAAGTACATCCTAGTTTGTTCCTTCATGTGTTTGGAGGCATTCTTCTCCTTAACCCTACAGTTTTAAACTCTCCAAATCAAAGATTTTATTGGAAACCAAAGCTGTTGTACCTGTTTTCAAAGGTATGGGTTTAACTTCACGTCATTCCATACTGGATGGAGTTAACATACAAAAAACAACATTTTAGAAAACAGTTCATTGTTTTCAGTCTGGTGTATGAATATTTTCAGTTGCATGAAAAAAATTTGAAGAAGAAGTACCGTATTTTTCGCCTTATAAGACGCACTTTTTCTTCCCCAAAACTGGGGGGGGAAAGTTGGTGCGTCTTATACGGCAAATATACGGCAGCCGCGCTCTCCCCGCCCCCACCATCGGCGGGGAGATAAAGGGAGCCGTGCCGCGCCGCGCGAAGCCGTCCCTCCCCGCGCCCTGCCACCGGGCGGGGAGGTTAAAAGGGCTCCCTGGCCGAGGGAGCCCTTTTAACCTCCCCGCCCGGTGGCAGGGAGGGACGGCTTCGCGCGGCGCGGCTCGGCTCGGCGCAGCTCGGCTCCCTTTATCGGCGGGGAGATAAAGGGAGCCGCGCCGCGCCGCGCCAAGCCGCGCGGCGCTGCGCCGCGCCGCGCCAAGCCGTCCCTCCCTGCCACCGGGCGGGGAGGTTAAAAGGGCTCCCTGGCCGAGGGAGCCCTTTTAACCTCCCCGCCCGTTGGCAGGGGGCAGGGAGGGACGGCTTCGCACGGTGCGGCATGGCGTGGCGCGGCGCGGCGCGGCGCGGCGCGGCGCGGCTCCCTTTATCGGCGGGGAGATAAAGGGAGCCGCGCCGCGCGTTGCCGTCCCTCCCTGCCACCGGGCGGGGAGGTTAAAAGGGCTCCCTGGCCGAGGGAGCCGAAGACGCCGCCGCCGCCGCGCCGCGCGAAGCCGTCCCTCCCCGCCCCCTGCCACCGGGCGGGGAGGTTAAAAGGGCTCCCTGGCCGAGGGAGCCGAAGACGCCGCCGCTGCCGCGCTCTCCCCGCCCCCACCATCGGCGGGGAGATAAAGGGAGCCTTCCGTGGCTCCGAAGACGCCGCTGCTGCGAAGCATCGTGCCCTCCCGGCCCTTTGTTCCTCTTGGAGGTTGACTAGGGCAGGTAGATTTTGACTTTGAGTATTTTTGTGGTGGCTTTATTGTACCTGGACATGTGGGGTTTCTGAAAAGATGTGTTTTTTTTCCTTCCCTTTTAGTACAGTATTTGGTTCAGAATCTTTTTTTCTAGATTTTCCTCCTTTAAAATTGGGTGCGTCTTATATGCTGGAGCGTATATAGGGCGAAAAATACGGTAATAGGTTGTTATCTTCACAAGGCTTTCTACTGTTAAAACTCAATCCTGTGCATACAGTATCTGTTTTTAAGATCCACAGGTTCTGGGAGACTAGGGTATAAAATTACCATTTAAGTTTGGCCAAAGCAATACATCCTTTAGTTATAGATGATATAATCTCAGATTTATGGTGCTTTTTGCATTCATTATTCAGGGAGAACAAGGACTCTCGGGGGCTCCAGGTGAACCAGGCTATCCCGGCATACCTGGCACACCAGGTTTAAAGGTATGTCTGCTGCCGTTTAAAGGCCTTTAATATATTTCATAAATACTAAGTAATAATTGTTTTGCAGCCAGTGTGATAAACATAAAAGGTGAAGTTGTGCTCCTTTATAGCAGAGGTTCTCAATTTATGGTCCGTGGGCAGGATCGGGCCCATGGTGCCAAATAATCTGTCCCCTGCCCTCGCTCCAGCTATTGCTGTCAGAATCAGCCACGGACTCATTTACGGCTTTTGTAAACACGTTTATGACAGCTGTGGACTCATCTGTTGGGAAATACTGGTCTAAATGAGTTTACAACAACCGTAAATGAGTCTGTGACTGATTCTGGCGGTGGTAGCTGGAGCACCAGTCTGGCCCGCCAGCTGTTTGAGGGAGCATGACCCAGTCCCTGACTTGAAAAGGCTGAGAACCCCTGTTTTATAGTGAGAAGGTAGTTTATGAATAATTTTTACAGATGTGGTTGATAGGATAAGAATTACTGTATACAGAAAAGTAGTGTATGGTAGAGATCTGTGTCCATCAGAACTAAATGCTTCTCTTATAGGCAGGTTCACACATCAGTGAATGTTTCTAGATTCCACACTTGTCCTTTTAACTTGCATTAATAGTAATTGTTGTTGCAGATGTTATTTGTTGTCAAGTTGCTTGTGACTTGCAATTAAATAATTAGCAGCCTCCAAAAAGTCTTGTCGTTAACAGCCCTGCTCAGAACGTCTAAACCAGTGGTTCCGAACGTGGTTCCGAACCCACAGGGAGACTTCAATTCCAAGAAGCCTAAGTCAGTACATTGTCTGATCAGTGTTTTGAAGAATTGACTTAGGCTTCTTGGAATTGAAGTCCAAAAACCAAAGGTTGGGAAATACTGGTCTAAACTCAAAGTCTTTATTTATTGATTCAGTCCATCTCCTTTTCTGACTGCCCCTTTTCCTGTTGTTTTCAGCTTTTTCAGCATTATTATCTTTTCCAGTAAATTTTGTCTTCTCGTGATGTAGCCAAAATAAAAAGAGCCTAACTTTAGACATTTTTTGCTTCTAGAAAGACTACAGACTTGATTTCACCTAGAAACTATTTAAATGTCTGTCTGGCAGCCCAAGAGAAATAGGCATGGGCCTAATTATTCCTCTTAATCTATAATAATACCTTTTCTTAATTCCCAAATCACACTTTTCAGAAGAAAATGCTACAAAAATGAAGCCTGAGTCTGTGGCCCATGAATGAAGACTTGGAGGTGGAACACCAGTGGATTGAGCTTCACTCTTGATTTGAAGCAGGTTCACTGGTGCTAAACAAATAGTAAGTTAAAGATAATAGAAAATGCTTCCCACCAATCACATTCTCTTCCACCTTCTCCGCAGAGCATTCTGGTATCTCAATCAAAATTGTCAACTCTGTAGTATTAATCATTATTCTGTGTACTTAGATACATATTAACTCAACTCATTCCTCCATTCCACCAGTAGGCTTTGGATATATGTTGAAACCTGTGAGATTTGAGAAAGGTATTATGTATAGCTCTTGCCACAGGGCCAAATATAGCCAATCAATGAAAACCTGAAAGCATATCAGTTTGCCAGAAGTAGGATTGTTCATGCCAGAGCAATCAAGCTCACAGAATGAAGCCAGTTTTTACTGCCTAGTAACCAGTCACAAAGGCAAATTTCCAGGTTTTAGAAGGTATGAAAAACTGTGGCAATCTGATATCCTTAAAGGAACACCTGTGTGTAACAACATTGATACTGTATCATATGGTTTGACTCTGTCACAAGATATCATGCTGTATGTCACATGGCAGTGAAGTAGGAAAGTCTTGAGGTCAACACAAGTTATCTTAACTTATAAGGAAGAGATGTAAGGTACGTGTCCAGGAAAGGCTCCCACACCCCTGGAGCCTATCCTGTAATGCTTCGTACACACCTACCTAATGCCACTGAGATCAGCCCCGCGAGGGTCTGGAGGCCAAGAGTGGGGCCTGTGCCCCACAAAATAGAAAAAGGAATGGGAACCACAACTCCCAAGGTGCCTTGTGAGAAAAAACGGCAGTTTAACAACAAGGCCTGGAAATAGAATGTTGGAAAGAGCTGATTGTCATGTTGGACTGTGATTGGTTGAGAGTGAATGACTGATAAGGAAAGGTCCTGGAATTCCTGAGATAATCTTCTTCTTTAACCTATAAGGAAGAGATGTAACGTACGTGTCCGACAAGCCTTCAAACACCTCTGCAGCTGATCCTGTAAGTCCGACTCCCCCCTCTCTCTGACACACAGAGAGAAACACAGATAGAGTGAGACAGAAAGCGAGAGACAGACAGAGACACACAGAGAGGAAGGGATGCATGCGCCACACCAGCTCCAGCCCAAACCACACTGGCCGCAACCATGTTCAGGCCCGCGGGGAAACAACCTACACCTGGCCACAGCGGCGACGAAAGGCATGCAGGACACCAGGAGCGGAGCAGGGGGGAGGAGGAGGCCACAAACACCCTTGTAGCACACCTAACACCCACACCCAGACCGCCCGGGACGAAGTCCGGGTACCCTTGCTAGTGTGTTATAAACTTGGCTCCAAACCAAGCATTGCACTAGTTGTGGAATACCAGCCAGCCAGCCAGCATGGTAGAACATTCTCTCCTCCCCTCCATAGGCTTATTTGCCATGCTAAAAACAGGTCCAGAAAGTCTCCTGACCTCTCAGAACAGGTTTGGGATTGCTCAAAGAGCTGCAATAATGGGAAGGCCTTCCTATAATGGAAGAAACCCCATTGGTGGAACCACTTCTTTGGATTACAGCAGTGCTAACTGGATTTATGAATGCTGCAGTGCATATTACAATACATATTTATATCCTTGTTTTCAGTCTTCTGAGCCTTTCTATAGCATGAGTGGCTGATGTGGAACCTCCTAGATCAATGGTGGCGAACCTATGGCATGCATGCCAGAGGCTCCACTCAGAGCCCTCTCTGTGGGGATGTGCCCCATCACCCCAGCACAGAGTTCACCCCGCCCCTCTGCCCAGCAGCCCAATGGGAACACTTCCTCCCTCCCCCAGCACAGAGTTCACCCTGCCCCTCTGCCCAGCAGCCCAATGGGAGCGCTTCCTCCCTCCCTCCAGCAAGGAGTTTGCCCTGCCCCTCTGTTTGGGCACTCAGTCTCTAAAAGGTTCACCATCACTGCCCTAGATGTTGGACTGGTACTTGCAACATTTTTCATCATTGTCTACATTGGCGAGGACTTAAAAGAACTGTAGACCAAAACCCACCCCAAAAAGATGCATTTCACCTACCCTCTCTCTAGCAAGGCTATTTTTTCCTACCATAGTAAATATTTGAGTAAAATATTACATTGCAAAGATGACTGAGACACTTCATTCTCAGTCTTAGACATATCTTAATGGCAGATGTTTTGTTCAACGACTAGTCCATTTTTACAAGTAAGAAGGGATGAAATTAGCATTTATAATAGTTTAACTCGCCTTGATTTAGATTTGTAATTTTTTAAAAAAGTTTCAAGTTTAAAAATAAAGTTGGATACAGAAAACTAGTTGGAGGGGAAAAAAGATCCTGGTGTTTGATGATTTTGAGGATTATTAATATAATAAATACATGTTGCTGGATTACAAAAAAAAATTTAGGGGCCAATTCTATTAATTCTTTGGTTTATAATGCCTCTTGGGGATGTAATTCAGAGACAGTAAATATTTATGAGCTTGCCAATCATAACTATGGAGAAGATTTATGAAATATGCCTAATTGGGATAAGTCATCCAAATGAACTTCTGTTGGGGGGGGGGACCAATTGCTAAAATAAATGCATTGTCCAGATGTACTAGTTCTGACAGGACTTCCTCTTGATATTCCCAGAGGATATTTTAAACTTTTCAAAACATTCAGTGAGGTAAGGACCACATGTTTAAGCACTGATGGTGATTTCAAATTGTATTTGCTGTTGCTGCAAGATGGTTTGGACCTACCTATCTATTTAACTGTCAGAGCTACATTTTGGAAGATAGATTTAGATGGCCTTTGGTGATATGAAACAGAGATGGTAACACTGTGGCTTCTGCAGAGCTGAGAGGCATTAGGTTCAAAACATCTCAAACATCTCACATACTATCCCTCTAATATTACGGCTGGTAGGCTGGTTTAAGGGTAGTTGCTGGCCAGATGCATTTTGACCACGGTGTCTGTAGTGAATTCACCACTTGAACTAATCTCATAAAGATATATGAGAAACATGGATTATGAAGGACTCCCAATTGCTTTCAGTTGTTAGTTCCATTATATCAACAGGGTTTAAATAAGTGTGTTAATAAGTTGCATAGTCAAAGAAATGGTATTACCGGTGGTGATGTATGGTTGTGAGAGCTGGACCATAAGGAAAGCTGAGCACAGAAGAATAGATGTGTTTGAAATGTGGTATTGGAGGATAGTTTTGAGAGTACCCTGGACAGCAAGGAGAACAAATAGGTTGATCTTAGAAGAAATCAACCCTGACTGCTCCTTAGAAGGTAAAATAGTAAAGATGAAGCTAAAGTACTTTGGACAGAGAGGATTCACTTGAGAAAGCCTTGATTTTGGGAAAGGTGGAGGGCGAAAGAAGAAGGAGGCGGCAGAGAATGAGATGCCTAGATGGTATTGTAGATGCAATAGGGAAAGAGCTGAGTGGGCTGAGGGAGGATGGTGGAGGACAGGGGTGCCTGGAGGGCAATGGTCCATTGGGTCACAAAGGGTTGGAATCGACTGCGAGTGAATAACCACAAAAGTTGCATTCATTCAGTGGACCTAGTCCAGTTGGGATTAAGAACTGAATAATAATAATTTTGTGTCATAAATTATTCTGGGTTGAAAGGATTTTTGCTGGAGAAACTCCGCTCAGGGGACGCCTGAATGAGGCTCCTTTCATGTCCCCAGGAGCTAACTGAATACCTAAAGTATTCAGACCCTTTAAGGGAAAATGCTAAATATCTCTTGCAGCAGTATGATAATACAGTACTTCACCATTCCTAATCTTTCCATTTACAGTTGCTGACATTAGTGTTTATATTCTTCACATCTGTTTAGTACAAACAGTTTTGACATTTCATGTATTTTGTATAGATCTGTGTGCAAAAATTCCTGGACTCAGATCTTAAACCTCTAAAAATACAATGCAGTGCTGGGGAACAGGGAACCAAAGTCAACCCCTTTAATACCCTGTTTCCCCGAATATAGGACCTCCTCCCATAATAGGACACCCCCCTTTTTCCTGTGCCTTTGAAATATAAGGCCCCGTCCAAAAATAAGACCTCCTTACCTCCTGGCTGTAAGGCGGCTGGCGTGGCCCATAAGAAAGCCTGCCGCATCGGAGTCTCGATTGCCTCCCCACTCACAACCAAGGGAAGTTTCCCCTGGTGAGAGCGGGATCAAGACTCCAACGCGGCAGGTCTTCTTATGGGCCACGCCGGCCACCTCACAGTTGAGGCCAGTCTCGATCGCGCTTCCCCACTTGCAACCAAGGGACGCTTCCCTTGGTTGTGAGTGGGAAAGCGCGATCGAGACTGGCCTCTGCTGTGAGGCGGCCGGCGTGGCCCATAAGAAAGCCTGCCACGTCGGAGTCTCGATCCTGCTCTCACCAGGGGAAACTTCCCTTGGTTGTGAGCGGGGAGGCAATTGAGACTCCGATGTGGCAGGCTTTCTTATGGGCCACGCCGGCCGCCTCACAGCTGAGGCCAGTCTCGATCGCGCTTCCCCACTCACAACCAAGGGAAGCGTCCCTTGGTTGTGAGTAGGGAAGCGCGATCGAGACTGGTATTCTTCTTCATGGAAAAATAAGACATCCCCTGAAAATAAGACCTTGTGCTAATTTTGGAGTTTTTAAAAATATAAGACAGTGTCTTATATTCGGGGAAACACAGTAATACTGGGGGAAAAGATCTTGCAGTTTCTTAAACTCTCCAAGTTAGGAATTAGATTATGATGACTATAGCAGAAATATCTATTACACATCCTGAACAGTGGTCTGTTTCTGGCATTATAATATATCTTAAGGTAAAAGAAAATTGAGATTAAAACAACTACAAGGATATCTCTTATGTCCTTTAATATGGAGACAGATGAATTGCTGTTTCCTTCTGAAAATATGTCCATTTAGAAGCTTTACACAAGCTTGGAGTTGCTGCTAGGGCATATCCTGAAAAATTGAACCATCACAGATGTTAAGAAAGCATAGTTTGCTAGAGTAAGCTGGGTTTAGAGATGGAGATGGAAGAAATTGTATCAATGGCTATACACCACTCTGTTGTGCAAGAACTAGCAGAAGACACTGTGCAGCACCGTGTTCAATCAAAAATCATGAGACCCTGTGAAAGAGCTAGTGTGAGGAATTGCACAGTTCTCTTGTGCAAACAGATTCATACAAATACTGCTGTTGATTTCAGTTACTTTTTCTTATGCAAGGATCTTGCAATATCAAAAAAACAAAAAACAAAACAAAACTAGGTCTTCTGCTTTTGAAAGACGTACTTGATCCAGTCAACAGGGCTTGTCTACAAGATGGCTAACAATTTCATTTTTGTTGCGCTATTCTGTTTCTTCACTCATTTCAAATATGTCTATATGTATATCACATTGTAATGAAGAATTGATTCTTCTCTTACTTTCAGGGAGAGAAAGGAAACCCAGGTGAAAGAGGCATCCAGGTATATTACCTTTTCAATAATTAAATTGACTTTGAATATTTGTTTAATATAAATGGTGCACTCTGTGGTTGAAATCCTGGAACATATCGAGGAGTCGACTCATCATATCCCTATTGATTCATTGGGTCTACTTTATTTGTGATTTGCTATGCTAACTAACAGGATTTCCACCTAGAGTTGAAACTCTGTTGCCCAATACCTCTGGGAGAAGATGGTGGTAATATCACTAGCAATGTTATATATTGATTTATTTTAATTTGAAACTTTGTATCTCTTCCCACCCCCCCCAATTCCCCCTCAGCTTCTGAGGTTCCCTGGCAAGTTTTTTTTAAAGGAAACCTTGTGGTAGCAAGCCTTTAATAATGGGAATTTGCTTCCAGTTTTATTTATTTATTTATTTATCTGATTTATATTGCCACCCAACTCCAAAGACTCTGGGCGGCTTACAGAAATATTTCAGGCTCCCAAAGGCTTCCCCAGGATCAAAGGGATCCCTAGGGAACCTTAGAACCTGGAAGAGGTAAGGGAATAGGAAAGTTTAAATTAAATCAAAGATTAACCTTGTCCGATGATGGTATCATTGTCATCATTTAGGCCAGGCAGAGTTCTACAACTTTCATCCACTATGCAATAATATTTTAATATCGTTTTTTAAATAGATTTTTATTAATTTTACAATAAAATACAAAATAAAACAATTAATGAAACACAAACATGACATTCTAAATAATACATAAAAATATATCAAATACGCAACTTGATTATACTATAGCACAGTGAAACACTTAATTCTTAAACCATCAATACAGTAAGTAATTCTTATTTTAATTTTATTCTCACTTTCTAAATGTTTATCTAAATCTTAATTCCTAACTGATTTTAATATATGTACCTAGTTTCATTATTTATTTATTTTCCTTTCACAAACTAAAAGAACAACAAATCCCTTCACCCTAATGTCAACTTTGCATTATCCGACCTATACTGTTCATCCAAACCTAACATTTTAATTTTGTAATAATTTTTCATTGAAAGGTACATCAAGGTATGGGAGGAAACCCAGCAAGCTTAATATGTGCAGGAAGGCATTTTTTTTCCTTAGCCCTCAGAAACATTCTGATCCTGTCATGGTGCTTGGAATAGGCTGTCCCAGAGCTATTTTTTAAAAAATATATATTAAGGCCAGTACTAGCTGCATCAATCTGAGAAATAAAAATTAACAGCCAGTCTTTTAACAGTCAGATAAAATCCCTCTAACTGGCAGTGTATTTAAAGTGTAACATAGACTTAAACCAAATATAAACTGAGACCTCTTTTAAAAGCACAGGCTTAATTTTGGATGTCCAGGTCACATCTGTGTTCAAGAATGTTTTTCTGGCTTTGGTTTGAATGCCAGTAGCAGCGCTATTGAAACATTGTGAAATTCTTTGTAAAGCATTTCATTTTCTTGGGAAGGTATGACCTTATATTAGATTTTGATTCATTGAAGATTAGAAGGTATAATCAAAGTTTGGCAAAATATTGTGGAAAACTGACCAGTAATTCAACCCTAGAGTTCTTTCACAGGTTGCATTTTGAGCTGCCTTTAAACTATACCTGGAAATTAGTTTAGAGTTGTGTGGAGAAGTTCTTTACTTGAGCTTGCTGCAGTGAACATGCCATCCAATACCTCTATTACAAGAGCTATATTGGTATATTGGCTTTTCGTTTGCAATTCAGACTAATGGGTTTAATATATAAAGTGCAATTCTGCAATCTACTGAAAAACATGCTTCAGGGAGCAGAATGGGATTGCCAGTTAAATCTATTTAAGAATGATCCTCCTGAATTTATGAATGAATCTGTCTTCTTGGTGAGTAAAAGAGGACCTTTCCTCTAGGACCTCTGTCTTCATGGTGACGTTTATGTTCTTTTCTGTGGTTTTCATTACATCGGTGAACCTCCACAAATGTCTACCTGGTATCTGTTTTCATGTTCTTTAAACCATATAGTTGTTCCTTTGGTTTAAGTCCTGGTTAAAATAATGGCGTTCAAAATTTTTCTACAAGTGTTTTGTGCTTGGGGCTTATAAACATCTGGAATGCATAAGTATTTTTTAAATTACAGAATCATATAAAATCAAATATTTAATTATGTATATTTAACACATATTTAATACATATTTAAATACGTATGCATACGTACATTGATTTTTATATGATTCTGTTACTTTTTAATTTCAAGTTATTTTGAACCATATAAATGATAAAAGTAGTTGTAAATGCCTTCAGTAAACGATTGGAAAGAATATGTTGGGTACAGATTTGGAATAGTTCTATCGAAACAAACAGGACTTCAGTATGTTACAGCTTAGTAAAGGTAAAAGTAAAGCTCTCCCTTGCTTGAAAGCCAGTCGTATCTGACTCTAGGGTTCAGTGCTCATCTCTATTACAAAGTCAAAGAGCCAGCGTTGTCCGCTTCTGTATTTCCATGGTCATGTGGCAGAAATGACTAGACACCGGAGCACCCAGAACGCTGTTTACCTTCCCACCGAAGTGGTCCCCATTTATCTACTTGCAAATTTCTTGCTTTCAAACTGCTAGGTTGGCAGGAGCTGGGGGAGAGACGGGAGCTCATTCTGTCCTGCAGTACTCGGGAATCGAACTGCTGACCTGCCCGACCTCCCAGTCAGCGTCTTAGCCACTTGAGCCACTGCAGTCTGATTGATTTCAGTTGGTCTACTTTAAATTTGACTAGGTCTGAATTCATGGCAATAAACATTTTCATATAATGAAATACAGTACTTATAATGAAATCATTCTCTCTTTTTTTAAGGGTCAGAAAGGAGAAGTTGGCAGATCTGGTGCTCCAGGCCAGAAGGTAAAATAAAAAGTTTACTTTTTTGAGTGCTTTTTGCACATGTGGGACTAGTTATTATACACAATATGTTTATGGGTCTTATGTGATAAAAACCTGTAATTAAAAACCTGTATACAACATGCACTCTCTCAGGCTTGTTTAGAAACGTCTCTTTCCTATACAGTGGTTTACACCCCTAAATCTGATTCCTTGGACGTGAGAGATGCATTGTGTACCTCTGAATGATCTTATGTTCTGTCACTCTTCAATTTGGGTCTGGATCCAAATGTCTCCATAGGATAGGAGAGGCTAAGAGTAAGGAGTTGGCAGTTATTGCCAATTTCCCTTGCAGTTTCTTGCAATTTGTCATCACCATTGTTTTGGCAAATCTATTTGCCTTCTGCTATAGCCTGTCAAGGAGAGGAGAGAGAAAATACACCCAGAATAGAAACAAAAATATGAAAATATGAAAATATATAACCTAGTAAAAAGAATTTTAATATATATGTATATATAAAACAAGTATCGAACGTAAACAAGCCCACCAGAAAGTAAACTAGTGAAAAAACAGCAACATATTGATAACAAGGAATAGATGAAATACTATAAAAGCTAGGCACACACCAGGGAAAAGTCCAAAAGGCAAAGCCAAAAAGTACATGTAACAACTTTTAAGAAAATGAAGATCTAAATATATAACATACTAAATATAAGATTTCCTAAATATATAACATGTCGTGGCAGTGGAGCCTAGTAATAAAGTCCGTATCCAAGTCATTGCAAAAATTGAATATATCTAGAGGGCAAGTTCCAAAGTACCATGTAGAAAGTCCGTATCAACAATCCATGTTAAGTCCGTGTCAACAAACCATGTAAGGCAAGGAGAGAGGTACAAGGTACAAATTAAGGCAGCCAGGAAGGCTATGTAAACATCATGGAAGAAGAACGTGGTTGCAGCAAAAACAGGTCGATATCCTTCCGGTACAAGATATTTCGTGCTCTTTATCAAGATCTGTAAAGACGCGCTTCAAATCACCTCAAGAAGTATTCTCATAAAGGGTGTATTCTCTCATATATATGAGTATATAACATATTAGTATGTTATATATTTAGATCTTCATTTTCTTAAAAGTTGTTACATGTACTTTTTGGCTTTGCCTTTTGGACTTTTCCCTGGTGTGTGCCTAGCTTTTATAGTATTTCATCTATTCCTTGTTATCAATATGTTGCTGTTTTTTCACTAGTTTACTTTCTGGTGGGCTCGTTTACATTCAATACTTGTTTTATATATACATATATATTAAAATTCTTTTTACTAGGTTATATATTTTCATATTTTTGTTTCTATTCTGGGTGTATTTTCTCTCTCCTCTCCTAATTCCATACACCCTTGCTGCTTTTCCTCCCTCTATAGCCTGTCAAGGGACTGTGGTGGCTTTGTGGTTAAAATGCTGAAATTCACGACCAGAAGGCCGGCAGTTAGAGGCCCGAGTACTGCACAATGGAGTGAGCTTCCGTCTGTGTCCCAGTTCCTGCCAACCTAGAAGTTTGAAAGCAAGAAATTGCAAGTTGATAAATAGGGACCACTTTGGTGGGAAGGTAAACAGCGTTCTGTGCACTCCAGTGTCTAGTTATGCCTGCCACATGACCATGGAAACGTCTGCAGAAGCAGACAGGGCTGGCTCTTCGGCTTTGAAACAGAGGTGCGCACTGAACCCTAGAGTAGGATATGACTAGCTTTCGAGCAAGGGCTACCTTTACCTTTACCTATAGCCTGTCAGGGGCTGCAGAGGTAAGGACATACCTGGGGGAAAACATGTTGACAGTAGGAGTGTCCCATGAGTGGCATTTTCTCCTTGCAGGAGGAAAGGCACTCCTTCAGATCCAACCTTTGGCATTTCCCTCTGAATGATGCTTTCCCTTTTTAAGATTGCTCAGTATTGTGGGTCTTTAATGTCAGGATTTTGAATACATATCACAAAATTCTAAATACAACCACTAACACATTTTCTACGGCCCAAATTCTACTTGATTTGGTGTAATATTTGCTTAACTAGCTGTGGCTGATAGTAACTAATTGCCTGTATATCAAGGCATGTCTCAGTCATGTGTTTGGTCATATGTCTGATTGCAGAACCAAAATGTGCTCTGGCACCTTATCAATTAGCTGCAGCAAGTAATGGAAACCCTATGTGAATTGCAACAGGCTTATATTTACAAATGCCTCGAGTTACATAAAATTCAACTTACATAATGATTTTATGCTAAAACCATGTCCCGATTTACACGATTTCCTATGGATTTGATTCGAGTTACATAAAGATTCTTTTTCCTATCGGTTTGCTTCAAGTTATGTAAAGATTCACTTCCCTATGGGTTTGCTTCGATTTACATAAAAATTTCTTTTTTTTATGGGTTTGCTTTGAGTTACGTAAAAAATTTTTTTCCCTATGGGTTTGTTTCGAGTTACAAAAAAATCCAATTTAAGCAAAAGCCTATGGAACAGGCTTTTTTTCGTAAGTAGGGGTTTTACTGTATTCCTCAATGTTTGGTCACCTGTAGTTTGAGATTATTGGTTTAGAATGTGATATTTTAATGCAAATTTACTCTTTATAGTGTGAGCTTTTGTCGGTAGAAATGAGGCAGCATCACAATTATAGCAAGTGTAATTGCTAAGTGTAATTGCTACATAATGTGTTCTGCAATTTTGATTCCAAAAGGGAGCCACAGGATCGGTTGGAGCAATAGGAGATGTAAGTGTTTATTGATATTTCTATAGTTCCTGAAATTTTTACTTGGCGTCCTCTTTTTTCTAACAGCTTAGTTTTAACATTTGTCTTATGGTGAATAATTGTGGTTGTTTAAAAAAAAACACAAGAGAAAAGGAAACAGAAAGGAAGAAATATATTTTCAAATCAATTGTTGCCCCTACTTTTCAATATGCATTTGGAAGAAATCAACTTCTGATCTATATGTACTGTAAATGAATAACATATCTCTGAAATACTATTTCAGATCAAAAAGTAGATGACAAGTAAGGAAATCCAGGTATATTTTGGGTTGAATAGGAAGTCTGCCTTTTTTTAAAAAATGAAGTATTGTACAGTGGAACCCCGGACAACGACGCGCTCACATAATGACAAAACCAGATAACAACGCTATATCTTTAGAAACGTCATGCACCGGATAGCGTCGTTTTGTCATTATGTGGTGCATCGTGTTTGGTCTCCTACCTATTTGTCAGGTCCCTGTCTCCAGCTCTCCAGTGTCTGGGAGGGTGGGAAGACCTATTCCATGCTGTCCCTGCCTTCCTAGCACCTCCCTGGGCCGCACAACAGCTGATAAAAGTTGCAGCCGCCATCTTGTTTTCTCTTTTTAAAAAACAAGATGGCAGTTGCAACTTTTCTCAGCTGTTCTGCAGCCCAGGGAGGTGCTAGGAAGGCAGGAACAGCATGGAATAGATCCTCCCACCCTCCCAGACGCTGGTGGGCAGACAGAGAGCCAGACACAGGGACACAACGGTGGTAATTTTTTCATCCCGAACCAGCGTGAACAGGTAGGAGATCACCGCTGTCCTTTTTGTGGGGGTGGGCAGAGGCAGCCCGGGTGCCTCTGTGAGGCTTGGGGGAGCCGGGCCGTGCTGGGGATCCAAGCCTCTGCCCCCCCCCCCACGGCTGCTCTCCTCCTTCCTTTGAGAGCAGCCGTGCCGGGGGGAGGGGGAGAGGCTTGGATCTTCACTTACTCCTCCTCGTCCCAAACAAACCAGCTGTCAAAGGAAGGCATGGATCAGAGCCTCCCATCTGCACCTTCCTTTGGGGCAAGTCAGGCTGAATTGCCCCAAGGAAAGGCACAGATGGGAGGCTCTGATCCATGCCTTCCTTTGGGGCAATTCAGCCCGAGTTGCCCCATAGGAAGGTGCAGATAGGAGGCTCTGATCCATGCCTTCCTTTGGGGTAAGTCGGGCGAGCGCTTGTGCTCGACTTGCCCCAAAGGAAGGCGCAGATGGGAGGCTCTTATCCTTGCCCAGTGGTGGCGGATTACGGGGAAATTTTTCGATTGCAGCCAATCAAAGTAGTTTGGCGACCCACCCCACCTGCCCGGATGCTGCTAGAAGCCAAAATGGCAGGGGAAACCCCTTCGTCAGCTGCAGTTTTTGGCTTCTAGCAGCGTCCGGGTAGATGGGGTGGTGTGGTCAGAAACAGCGCGGACCGTCTCCCCAGAGCCTCAGAGAGGAACTCGGGCTTTTTTTTGTCGTTAGCCAATGCATGCACCAGACAACGACAAAAACCGGATAGCTACACGACTTGTGGAACCAAGTTTTGTTGTTATCCAGGGTTCCACTGTATTAAAAAAATTCTGGAAATGTCTGGCACAGCCAATCAGCTTCCAAGGATGTATTGTTTACAAATGATGTATTAATGCAATAGATCAATTATCAATAGCAATTACACTTATATATCACCCAATAGTGCTTGTTGTACTCTCTGGGCGGTTGACAAGGTAATTAGCATTTTGCTCCCAACATGCTGGATAGTTATTTTAATGACCTTGGAACGATGGAAGGCTGAGTTAACCTTATCCTGGTCATGAATGAACTCATAATGTTCTGGCTGAAGTACAGGAGTTTAACCACTGCACCACCAGGGCTCAGCTCTTATCCAATATGGATAAGAAATTCGAAAGCAAAACCTGATATAAATAATAATTAAGAGATAGTATCAGGTGATCATAGCACTGTTGGTAAAGGTGGTATGTGGCTCAGTCCTGTCCTATGGGGAAATTTGTAACAGATGACAAGCTCTGGTAGCTTTTACTGGTCTCCCGGGATGGAGACCAGAGTGTGTTTACCTTCTTTTATTTCTAAGCAGAGTCTTTGTTTCCTGAACCCAAATAAAATAATTCCTAAGATCAACAAATTTTGGAAAGTACATTTTGGACCAAATTTAGACAGAGCTTGTAGTTCAAAACACACAACTCTATACCAATGTTTCCAAGCTGTGTAGATCAAGCTTTGGGCTTCTCAGAGTTAGGAGAGGTTTATCACTGAAGGAAGCACTGTCCTCAGTAATGTTTTACTTACTTACTTACTTACTTACTTACTTACTTACTTACTTACTTACTTACTTACTTACTTACTTACTTACTTACTTACTTACTTACTTACTTACTTACTTACTTACTTACTTACTTACTTACTTACTTACTTACTTGTTGCATT
Organism: Bradypodion pumilum; assembly: GCA_035047305.1. NCBI lineage: Eukaryota > Metazoa > Chordata > Lepidosauria > Squamata > Chamaeleonidae > Bradypodion > Bradypodion pumilum. The sequence goes on along the minus strand of JAWDJD010000001.1, from coordinate 170,173,487 downwards.
TTATACTGCCCATCTGGGATATTTCCCACTCAGGGTGGTGCACATACAAGTAGCTCTACATGGGGCTGCCTGCCCTTGATGACCATTTGAAGGCTGCAGCTGGTATAGAATGCGGCTGCCCGGGTGGCGATGGGATGCGGGCGTTATGCCCGTGCTTCCCCACTGCTCCAGGAGCTGCACTGGTTACCAGTTTGCCTCCGGGTGCAACTCAAGGTGCTGGTTATGACCTATAAAGCCCTACATGGTAGTGGACCACGTTACCTAAGAGACCACATCGCCTCCCAACCAGAGTGGACCGGAGGGGCTCTCTGGTGGTACCGACAGCTAGGGAGTCCCACCTCTCTAGCACAAGGAGGAGGGCCTTCTCCGTGTCCGCCACGGCCCTATGGAACTTAAAACCTGGCTGGCAGGGCGAGTGTGGGGCATGGATGGGGAGTTGGCCTCCACCCGGTGGCTCGTGAAATAATGTTCCTCTCTTCAGTTGGGGTGGGTGGGTGTTTTATGGGTTTTAATGGGTTTTAGTATTTTATTTAGATTTTTAGTGGATGTAAGCCGCCCAGAGTCACTCTGGCGAGGGGGCAGCTATATAAATTTAAACAAACAAACAAATACATAATAAAATAAATAACTTAATAAAACAAACAAAATAAAATAAAACAACAGAATAAGTACATCAGAAAAACATAAATAAATTAAAATAAAATATCTGGCATCTGTGGTCACACGGGGCCAACTGACTAGCTAGTTTATTGTTAAGGGTGTAATATTCTTAAAGGCTTCCTTGAATAGGAAAGCATATATTGCAGAACCCCGCATAGTGAAAAAGCTCCATTCCATGCAGCAATTTGCTATGCGGTTTTTTCTCTATGAGGCTCCAATGGGAGATCCACCACATAACGGGGGGAAATGTTCGTTATATGGGGTTTCTGTTAAGCAGGGTATACGAAAAAAATCATTATGTGGGGTATTGGCATTGCATAACGAACGCTTTGTTGTACAAATTTTTCGTTATATGAAGTTTGTTATGCGGGGTTCCACTATATACGGTATGCTGATCTTTGTGCACGAAATGGAAGCTTTTTGGTTAGATGGGCCACCAAGGCTTCTGACTTTTCTCTGTTCATGGAGAAGCTCTTTCAGCCTGTCATCTTAACGACCTTTGGAGGCAGTTATGATTGCTCTAATGCAGGGGTTACCAACCTATGACCCTCAGGCTGGACCCGGCCAGCGGCACCATTTCATCCTGTCGCTGCCACACCTGCACCCAGAAGTGGAAGCAGACGCATTTAAGTCATCTGTAAAATGCACCCGCACATGTGTAAACACGAAAGTGGAAGCAATTAAGACTGTCATAAATGCATCTGCTTCCTCTTCCGGGGGCATGGTCAGGCCTGCGGCATAAAACAGTTGGGAACCCCTGCTCTAATGTGCTTCAGTTCTACTCTCAGAAAATGTAATATTTAGGAACTTAATTTTGTTTTCGAGTAGATGTGACAGTTTAAGTACATTTTCCACTCAAATATTTTCTTGCTTTGTCTTTATTTGGAAATTTTATTGTTCAGAATGAGATGTGAATCAAATTAAACTGTAGGCAGTGTCGGGTGACCAGGGATGAATAGAGATCTTGCCCGCGTCCCTCTTAATGATTGAAAACAAATGATCTTGATGGAACCATTATTATTATTTATTAAATTTGTACCCCGCCTTACTCTCACAAGTGCGACTCAAGGCGGCTTCCAACAAAAATAAATACAATATACAAACATGATATACAATAAACAATAATACATACAGTATCATCAACAGATGGTCTGTTGATGATACTGTACTCCCAACAGCCACAGGAGGTCCCAGTTCCACTCCAATCGCTACAGAACAGGTGCTTTCCCTCCTCATCACAGTTTACACAGTTTGTATAAAATGTTATCTAATACTTTTTTCCATTTACAAAGGCAAGTAGCAAGCACAAAGACACACACAGCCCAGCTCGTGTGTCTGCTTTTAAAAATAAACCTATCCAACAACAAGGTCGCCAATCATTCTTCTTTCAAGTTTCATGCAATTGCCCAAACAAAGAAGTCTCACAAATCCAGAGATTCCCTCGGAGACCAATAAAACTTTGCCCTCTGCCATGATGAGAAAAATAAGCACAGCTTCCCATTGAGTACATGAGAGGAGCAAAGGTATATTTTACATCCCTAGTGTTGAGGCAAGGCTGTTCACTTTACAATACTCTCCAACAGGCGAAAGGAAAAGGAAACAATGTTCATCTGTGTGCACAAGAGCTCCTAATTAACTGGATAATATTTGTGCAAGAAAAGCCAAGAACTTTGCGTTCCCGACAGAGAAGGTTTCCACGCATAGGAGAAGGGTATTCAGTTTCATCATTCTTGTTTTAGATGGGTAATCAGTACATAACATTCAAGATGTAATCTGTTTCCCCCAAAGTTCAAAGCAATACACGACTGTCCTCTTAGCTGGGCTGTGCCATAAACTCCAATATCACTTTTAGCTCCTGGAAATCAGTAAAATTTGGCTGACTTAATTAAACAGCTTAGCTGAATGAATAGATTGGAATTGTCTCATATCAGATAAAAAACACGACTCAGTCTTTAATGATGTTATGTATGGTTAGAAATGTATATATGGGACATCATGAGCATTCTGGATGAGCATTTTTGACATCATAGACACATTTCTAGTGAGCAAAAAGTCACTTAAATGGTGGTGCACATTAATTATTATGTTTATATAATATGTTGCAATATAACTGTACCGCTTCCTGAAGACTCTAAAAACCTGGCTCTGCCAGCAGGCATGGGGTGTGTCTGGCAGCACATCTCAGCCTGGCTGGCTCATTTAGCCTGTTGGGGTTTTTAAATAAGGGGTTATGGTTTTATAAATTTTTAATGATTTTACTGTTTTAGCAATGAGTTTTTAACATACAAGATGTTTTATTTGATGTGAACCGCCTTGGGTTGCCGAGGCGAGAAAGGTGGGTTAGAAATCTAATAATAAATAAATAAATTATTCAGTAGTTTTTTTAAATAACTGAGAATGGGAAAATCTGACAATTTCACTTTTTATTTTATTTCTTCTGCAGACATATCTTTTCTAATTTCCACATCAAATTGACATCCCCCCTTTTCCTGCAAAGAACTTGGTCTATGTTTTAGTGTACATTTCTTTATGTGTGCATTTTACCCAATTTTCTTGCATGTTTTCCCTATTGGCTGAAATGTGATTGTGTCTGTGCTTGTTACAAATACCTGTATACACATTTACATTCATGCACTTTTAGTTGTGTATGAATAAAAAGAAAAGGGAATCTGACTCCGGTGACTCCTTCTGAAGATGGGAAAATGAGACGCATGCCAGCACTTTTCTTTAAGAGGCATAAAGGCCACAAATGAGATAGATTCATTTGGAAAACACTGTTAAGACAAATTTCTTTACCACCCTGTTGTAATATAGCATTCTCTGGGCAGTTCACAAGGTAAATATACAAACTATAGTTTGCCCCCAGTAAGCTGGGTATTCATTTTACTGACATCAAAAGGATGGAAGACTGAGTCAGCCTTGATTCCAGTCAGGAATCAAACTCAATTCATGACCAGAGTTTTGGGCTGCAGAGCTATGGCTTTACCATTGTGCTACAGGGGCTTTCTGCTTGTCTACCCATAAAAACTTTTAAACTGGCCAAATAAATCCTATGGATAAGAACAGCAACTGTTTGGTGGCATCATTACTTTTCTTCTGTGAGTGCAGAAAGCTTCAATTGATAGGAGGAAGGGTTTACAGAAGACTGGCGGGAGAGGGAAGCAAAACTGGTGCTCCCCACCCCCCTTTTGATTTGAACATAGTAGAACATGGAATAAAGTTGTTTCTTAGTCCCTGCCAACCTAGCAGTTCGAAAGCAAGAAATTGCAAGTAGATAAATAGGAACCACTTCGGTGGGAAGGTAACAGCATTCCGTGCGCTCCGGTGTCTAGTCATGCCTGCCACATGACCACGGAAACGTCTGCAGAAGCAGACAGCGCTGGCTCTTCGGCTTAGAAATAGAGATGAGCACTGCACCCTAGAGTCGGATATGACTGGCTTTTGAGCAAGGGAAACCTTTACCTTTACATCTCTCCATTGCTGGTGTTAGGATCGTCCTGCTGCATTATTTTAAATTGATTAATTGATTGCTTTTAGGCTGCCTTTAATGGTAGAACCTTCTCAGGGTAGGTCACAGGGTAAAAATGATACTCAACCAGAAACTAAATTTACACTGCACAATTATAGCAATTTGATATCCCGTTAACTGATATGGTTCCATCCTGCAGAATTCTGGGATCGATTGTACTTTAGGTGAAGTACTTCAGTTTATCTTCTGAAGAGCCTCAGAACACTCCCTTAAATTTATTTATTTGTGCTTCGGAAAACTATGACTACCACAGTTTCCCAGGATAGAACCAGAGCAAGTTGCATATGCATTAAGTTACTTTAACTGTAAGACACTAGTGGTTTTGGGGTTTTAAAGAATTTTAAAGAAGTTTTAATGACTTTTAGATTGTAACTGTTTTTAGATGCTGATGTTTTTGTTATTTCACTGTGAGCCGCCCAGAGTCACCTTGGTGAGTGGGGCAGCGCTAGAAATCTAAATAAATAAACAATAAATAAATAAATAGACTTGAGGACAATTTTGAAAAAGTGATAGGTGTTTAATAAGATCAACCAACACTATATTGCCACAGACAGTATAGCTGCAGCTTTTTCCTTTTATTTCAGAAAGGCGAGAAGGGAGATCCTGGCATTAGAGGCATCAATGGACAAAAGGGGGAACCTGGGATGAATGGTGTGATTGGTCTTCCAGGACCAAGGGGAGGACAAGGAGAGATGGGGCTCCCAGGAACTCCTGGACTACATGGAAAGCCTGTATGTATGTCATCTCATATGTGCCCCCTTTCATGTTGGTCACCATCACTTTAGAAAGAGTCTGTGTAATCGTTTCAATGCTTCTCTCTTCACTTCAGGGGAAAGGCTTTTCAGAAGAGTTTATTCGGCAGGTTTGCGCAGATGTGCTGAGAAGTGAGTCCCCAGTCATTGCATCTGTCATTGTTGCATGACAGTCAGCTTGCTTGGATGCACTCATGTGACTTACTACATGTACAGATGCTCCTTAAAAGAGGGATGGGGGAATTCTTTTCCCAACTGGGTCAATGTAATCCACAAATGTTCCTCACCCAGACGGCAAGCTTCTTCTACTGTTATTTCTGATCACTGACTGAAGTTAAGCAGCTGTTTGAAGCATGGAGCTGTGTTGTGCTTTCTAGGCTTGTTGCATGGAGCTGAGCAGTACTTTCACCACATGGGAAGCTGTTATCCTTCTTCCTGACTAGAATTGGGCTGTACTTTGTAAGTTCCAAATAAGTAAGATTTACATCTTTTCAGCCCACTTTGTGTTGACCCCACCTCATGACTTTAACTTACTGGTTACTGCTGGCATGTTCTCTCAAGCCTTTCCCAAACTGTAATTCAAACCTAGGTCTGAATGAATTTCCCTACTTCCTCTGACAGCGGGTAGTGAGTTTGTAAATGATACATTGAGATATGATCTCTGCAGAAGTAAATACATTTTAAGGGGAAAGATGAGTATATACCTTTAAATCCCTCTTACTAAAAATTGGTGCAACTCAAAGTTGCTTAGATCAGGTTGACCTATGTTTGTCTTAACACAGGCTGTGCTTTCAACTAAATTAATAAAATTTGAAGTATAGTGGACTTTGATATCTGATAATAATGTGTTCCCTTATGAGTTTTTTGTCTGAATTCTTCTTAGCCCAGTTGCCTACTATTCTTCATAATAGGAGGCTACCACACTGTGACCAATGCCAATCTCATGCTGCTATCCCGGGACCTCCTGGTCCACCAGGTCCAGTTGGTCCACAAGGTCCTCGAGGTTTTCCTGGCTTACAAGGAAATGATGGTGTTCCTGGTCTGACAGGGGCTCCTGGGCGTCCTGGAGCTCGTGGGGCAAAAGGTAATTTTCTATGATGTCTGTGACTCTTACACATGGTACTTCTGTCTATGCAAAATTGCTTTAAGAATACTCTAGAGTTGAGAGATTTCTGGCAGGAAGCTCACACCAACACTATGCACTCATGTAGTAATACACCTTTTCCCCTTAGCTCTTTCCTTCTGCCATGAGAGCAGCAACTCAAGGCACCTTCTTTTCCTGTGGTTTTGTTTCCAGCAGCTTTTCACATTGCTGCTAGTCTGTGAGTAAACAGGTATTATCCAGTGTCCATCTAGCTCATCTGTAAAAACTAAGAGGCTGTGTATAAGTGGAAGTAAATGATTAACTCAGGGATTCTCAACCTGCAGCCCATGGGCCGGATGCGGCCCATGGCAACATTTCATGTGCCTCCCCCACCACCACACCACCACACCAGGAAGTGCCATGGGATGGAGGAAGGGCAAAATGGCCGTCCGGCCCCCCAAGATGTCTGAGGGAGCGTGACCTGGCCCCCGGCTTAAAAAGGTTGAAAACTCCTGGATTAACCCTTTAAATAATCTCATTTACTTTTCACATAATTGGATGAAGTTAACTAACACAGTGGCTGTTTCTGAATGCACAGCCATCTGAAGAATTTCAGATGAAGAAGTGTGACATTTTCGTGCTGTAACATCTTTCAATTTGATTTTACAATCAGTCTATTTTCTCTCTTTCTCCTCCCCAAGGGATCTCTTGTAAGGTTTTTTAAAATTTCTCAGCAGAATTGAATGGTACTTGCAGATGTAAATGCCTCCTGATATGAAAAAGCATGCCAAATTTCAGGCAAATTAGGCACAGGACTCTTGTGCAGATGGTTTTAAAAGTTTGGAGACAGATGTTGGTTTTTGATGACAATTTGGACAATCATGAAGGAGAACCTTCAACCTATCTGAATCAATGTAATATTGGGTGTTAAAGCTTTAATTAGTAAAAATAAATGTTGTGTCAAAAATTACTCTGGGTTGAAAGGATTTTTGTTGGACAAAGTCTGCTCAGGGGACTCCCGAATGAGGATCCTTCCATGTCTCCAAGATCCATTGTGCAGTACTCGGGCATCGAACTCCATCCGTCCGATCTCCAAGCTCAGCGTCTTAGCCACTAAGCCACTGCAGTGATCACAGAGATGAGTACTGAACCCTAGAGTTGGATACAACTGGCTTTCGAGCAAGGGCGGCCTTTACCTTTACCTAATTAGCAGCAACTGGTAAATTTATTTTGCATCAGTCTCAAAAGCACAGTGTATGGAAGCTGTGAGTGAGCAATTGACATGCACACAAATGCACACACACTCACAAATGTCCTTTTATGGAATGCTTGGAAGTGACTTATAAGCATTTTTAACTGCCTGAAATTTTAAGATAGGCAGGAGAGTTCAACAGCCACCTGATTCACTTCAAGGTGAATCTAGAGCAGTGATGGTGAACCTTTTAGAGACTGAGTGCCCAAACTGCAACCCCAGACCCACTTATTTATCGCAGAGTACCAACAGGACAACAGGGGAGGGAGAAAACTCTCTCATTGGGCTCCTGGGCAGAGGGGTGGGGCAAAATCTGTGCTGAAGGAATGGAGTGCTCCCATTGGGCTGCTGGGCAGAGGGGCGGGGCAAACCCTCTGCTGGGGCGACTACATGGGTACCCACAGAGAGGGCTCTGAGTGCCACCTCTAGCACGCATGCCACAAGTTTGCCGCCACTGATCAAGAGAAATCCTGGCTTTGCTGAAACAAAGCTGAAACATACTGAACTAGCAAGCATTGTTACTGAATTTAGGCTTCTTAACTGGTGCATTCTGCTAGCAGACTGGTGTCACTGCAAGCTCTAATTTTTACATGTAGCCATTATTTGCTGCATAACACTGTACTGGTTGTAAATACCAAGCAGTTTTTATCTTTGCCTGCATCCTTGTGACAAACAGGTGGGTGCCTTCCACGATTTCTGTGCTACAGCCTGATGCCATGCATATATAAAAATAATCCTGGTGGTCTGAGAATTCAGATTATAGCATATCTATTACAGCTCTGGCTCTGTGTTTTTCCAGCTTCGTTTAAAGCGTTTCAAGTTTAATATTTATTTATTTATGCTTATATCCCGCCCCTCTAGGGAAAAATCATCCCTACTCAAAGCAGCTAACATCATAAAACCAGTCATATAAGGATCAAAAGTTAAAAATTACACACAATAAAACTCCCAATAAAATCATCACCACACATTACAATAGCCAGAAAGTACCGCAATCCAGGAAGCTTAAAACGCAACCTATTTAGGGCAAAAAGGAGCATATCTAACAACCAGAAATAGGCAGCACATTCCCAAAGGGATGGAGACTGGCATAGCTCAGCTGGAATAGCGTTCCACAGCATTGGTGCCACCACCAAGAAGGCCCTTCTTCTTGTCTGGTCTTTTGTCACTGAAATTACTGGGTACTTTTAACATAGATTTGGTTCATATTTACTTTTGCTATAAAATAAAGGAGTAGTATCTTGAATACTTTGGAGATTCCTTACCTTATTAATGTAGGAAATCCCAGCATCAATGGGATGTCGTGCATAAGTGTTATGTCCAGTGCATCCTTTGTTGGCAAGCCTCTCTGGTCTCTGAACAACAGTCACAGGTTCTGCCACTGGGAATGTATTTGAAGCATTACCAGCCTTGTGGAGCAGGTCTGAGACTTTCTTGACTTGGCACAATCTTTTGAGAGTCCAGGGAAAGCCTTACATTACTATTGGTTACCAGAGCAAGACTCTGGATTATTTCTTCCTAAAAAGGAATATTGTACAAAATGGTGTTACGAATAATAATAATAATCAAACAAAGCACTGTTCTATCAAAATAATCACCTTGGTAAAATGGCTGCATGTATTTGCTTCCTTTTAACAGAAAGATCAGATGAATGCTTACTGAACATGGATGTTGTTTGAACCCAGTTTCATATTTTTCAAGTCCTATTGATCTTGTTTTCTAGTCTCCATAGATCATATACATTAGAATATTTGGAAGGAGAATTTGACTAGGGGAAATGAGAGGCTCCATCCATAAAGTGTCACAGTCTGAGGCAGGAGTTCGCAACCTTTTAAAGCTGGGAGCTGGGTCATGCTCCCTCAGACAGCTTGGGGGGCTGGATGGCCATTTTGCCCTTCCTCCACCACATGGCACTTCCTGGTGTGGTAGAGGCAGCAGGGGAGCCGCATGAAGAGGTGCCATGGGCTGCATCTGGCCCATGGGCTGCAGGTTGAGAATCCATGGTCTAGGGCAATGTTTCCCAACATGGGGCCCATGCCCCACAGGGGGACTTCAATTCCCAGAAGCCTAAGTCAGTACATTGGCTGATCAGTCCTTTGGGAAATTGACTTAGGCTTCTGGGAATTGAAGTCCAAAAACCAAAGGTTGGGAAACACTGATGTACGGTTGTTATGTTGTTCTTATTAATGCCCATTGTTGATTTGTTTCTGTTAAAAATAATGATCTCTATATTTGGTGCAGTGTGACTGTTTATTGCCTGAAATGTCACAATTTTATCCAGACAATTTCCTAGGGAAAATTTGAGATCTTTGGGGACAGATACGTTTTCCCCATCAATATTTAATCCACCCACGTAGGAAATGGGTGGACATGTTCCTTGTTTTAAACTGAAAAGTCTGGAAAAATCTGTCATTAACTCATGAGAGTTCTTATGAGCCAAGAAAGAGCAATGATATGGAAAATATCTGCAAAGGACAGAAAGGAAAACCACCAACAAGATATTTTTATTCTGTGCAGAGCTTCTGAACTTGAGTTCTAATAATAGCAGCAAAAAAAAATGATGTCCTACACATACCTGTCAACCATCCTGATTTGGCTGGGAAAACCCCGTAATTTGATTTTGATTGACGTCATAACCTGCCCCGCGCTGCCAAAACCCCATAATTTGGCAGCAGGGGAAAACGCTTTCCGCGCATGCGCGGAAGCACTACGCCGCTTGCGCAGCCCCTTCCGCATGCGCGGAAGCACTACGCCGCTTGCGTAGGGGCTGTGCAAGCGGCGTAGCGCTTCCGCGCATGCATGGAAGAGGTAAAACCCTTCCACGCATGCGTGGAAAGCGACCTGCGCACAAGCAATGTGCGCAGGTCCCGTTTTTCCGGAGCCGTGGGTTGACAGGTATGGTCCTATACAGCAACAAAACATAATCCAACTAATTAACAAAATCAGTAGGGCAGTTTTCTATGTGCCTATTCTGAAATAATTCCCATTCTGTTTATGAGGCATACTCCCAGGTGAGCATGAAAGGATCACACCCTGATATTGAGATTGTAAGGATAATGCTCCACACTTATCCCACTATCATAGGACTCATTCCACTTTCCAGAGATATGCACCCCTTCCAGAAGCCCACATAACCCTTTGTGCTGCTTCAGAGTACCTGTGGTCCTGCTCCAAGTTAGAGAAATCTATGATAGGTTTAAATCATTGACTGTTTATGCTTACAAACCAGCCAGATCAGGTAGGATATGCAGTGTGAATTAATTTAAAGGTATCATAATTCTCCAAAACTCATAGTAAACTTAAGCACAAAAAGTTGCAGTGAATATAGGCACAAAAAGTTGCAGCAATAATATGACAAGGAGGTCAAAGTAAGTCCGAATGAAATCAAAGTTCTTTCTTCAAAGATACATAGAAACTTCAGGCACAAAAGTTGCAATTTCTTCAAGAACACATGGTAGGCATGACCAGGAGGTCAGCGTATATCCAAAACAAATCTAGACTGTTCCGGTAAATTCAGTCTTTCACATAAAGCTTCCTCAGGATAAAAGTTCTGAATATGAAAAATAATAAAGATAATATAACAATATCATAATAAAAGAGTGGAAGCAGTACATAATACATTATCATTAGTTAAAGACAAACAAGGAAACAGAATATATAATAATAAATACCTGTTTTATGTGTTAAAGAGCCTCTAAATGTTTGTTCTATTAGTGCTCAAAAATAAATGAACCAAATGCACTATATAAAGAGAGAAGAGGACAAAGACACTAAATTGGAAACACCTGTGACAAGATCCTGTAGGAATCGGGGCCACTGGGGTGGCCTTAAGGTCCCGGAGGAGACTGATCAAGTGACGACACGAGGCAAATGGAGCGAGATCAGATCAGTACTTTATTGGAAAAAGGCAACATCATTTATAGGGGAAAAAGCGCAACGGTGGCGAAACCGTCATCGGACAGGAAAATTACCTAACTCACGTATCCGGGTTAATGGGGAACCTCTCAAAGGGGAGTTGATTAACTTGGACAAACACGGGGCAAGGGAGACCATTGTTTAGGGCTTAGGCAAGGGTAAATATGGCCGATATTTACACCGGGGATTACCTTGGCCAGGGGATGAGTGATTACTCTAATGGGTAACTGAGGTCTGCGAGATGCTTGCTCGGCAGAATCGTCGGTCAGGCTACAAGCGGCCGAATTAATCCCTATCATTAATTCACCCCCCTTACGCCCTGACAAGGGCCAGAGGCCAGGAGTTTGCTCACTGGTTTAACCTCTGCCAGAGGCCACTGATGCCCAACCGGGCACGGGGAATCTTCATCTCCCCTTACTTTTTTATATTAAGAGCCTGACTGGCGACTCTGCGCAGAAGCGGCATCAGCTGTTGATCGGGAATGACGTCACGGGGTTTCTTCTCGGGGCGGCACTTCGAGATCAGTGAGGGAATACATTGCGCAAAGCAGCATAACGCTATGCCTAGTATAGTCACCCCCACTACCACCTTGAGTACCGTCTGAAGCCACCCCCAGGGGATCCAGGACCACATCCAGCTCCACAATGAACCCCACCAAGCTCCCCATGCGGAACCCTCAGTGATGCCCTGGACTATGGTGTGGAGATCAGTGAGCTGACTCTGTACTTTGCGGGAGTTGTCAGTAAGATTGAAGCAGCACATACCGTGAAGGGATTTGCAACCCAAGTGGTGCAATAACAAGAGGTAGTCGATAGCCGCTTGATTATCGAGAATGGCATGGCGAAGTTCCGCCTGCTCCTGATTGAGGAGCGCTATCGCTGTGGAGGTATGGTTGATGGCTTTTGCCAAGCCACAAGCCAAGCGACCAATTCTCCGTGTGTTGCCGACGGCTAAGCCTGGCACGCCAACTATACTGACTGATAGTGAGACGTATTCGGCTGGGCTTAGGACTCTAAAGCTGCTGTCACATGAGCTGTCTAGCTGGGTGGTGCGAGTGTGCCTGATGGGTGCAGGAACATTTGGAACATTTGGAACATTTGTGCTTGGGGCAACCATATCCCTAGTGGGGAGCAACAGTGTCAACCGGCTAAGGCAACATGTGGAATCTGATACATTTGCAGGAATGTAGTTAAAGGTATACTTATTACATGTGAAGAACCACCCTGAGGGTAGGGTGACATGGGCCGGCAACGAGCCAATCATCTCTGGGTTTGCACAAGTCCAATTGCTGCTGCCGGTATCGAGGCAGCTGCGCTGGGTCCGGCCGCCTGTGGCGCAGCCGATTATTCGCGCACAAGTAGAGTTCGGGCTGGCCGCCACTCGCGGGGTGTGAAGAGTGGCTGCATCAGCCGGCAAAGTCATGGTGAGCCGCAATCCCCCCCAGCGAGCGTAGGCTGCAAAACTCGCAGGGAGATGCGGTCCGAAAATCTTCTTTAACAGCCAGTCACCATCCCTGGCGCGTGCGTCGAGAGTGTGGCACACTGGGATGAGACAGGTGCTGAGGATTGAGGCAGAACCAATGTCCTGCTTCAGGCAAAAATCGGACTGGTTGACGAGACCCGCCAACCTTGCCCACAAGTTGTAGTGCATCCGTGCTGAAAGGTCTTCACCGGGCGGCAGGCTGTTGGCCTGAAGTGAAGCGGCCTGAGCGCCTCCCCCCAGAAGCAGGGCGAGGGCCAGGATGATGGTGAAGATCACGGAGTTGGCATTAATCTGGGCAAAGACTGCTGCAACGAAGTGCTCCGGTGTCGGCTCCTTCTCCTCGCGCTGGAGGGCGTCCTGGGCCTCTCTGCAAAGGGTCTTGACCATCCCCCAGGTAATCCTCTGCGCTTGGGTCCGCAGCCGCCGCTTCTCCTGGTGGGTCTCCTCGGTCAGAGCGAGGTCCTCCATCTCCGGGATCGGACTCGGGTCGGTCTGGGTCCACGCCATGAGGTTCCAGATGAGGCTTGACGCACCGAGCCGGAATCCAAACGACACCTGTAGGAGACATAATTGCAGCATACCCTCTCCCCCAGGTTATGAGCGGCACTGGGCCCCTCCAAGATGGGTCCGGTGGTACTCGGTACCGGACCATAGGTCGCGGGAGAGCCTCCGAACGGCGGAAGTGCTTCTCCTGCGGCGTACAGTCCGAAAAAACATTGAGGTGATTGTATGTGAACAATACCTTATTCAGACAAAACTGTGCTTGTCCCTGTGATGTGGGGAGGGCTGGTGGCTCCCCCCTTTCTGTTTGTTTGTCAATATAGGACTTTAGCGGCCGATTGACCCGTTCTACAATCGCCTGCCCTTGCGGATTGTAGGGAATGCCAAATGTATGCTTGATGTCCCAGGTGGCCATGAAGGCGGCCAACTGCCTAGAGCAGTAGGACGGGGCGTTGTCCGTTTTCACGTGCCGCGGCTTGCCCATTGCCGCAATGCTGGACAGGAGATGCTGCTCCACGTGGGAGGCAGTCTCCCCCTTCTGCGCCGTCGCCCAAACGAACTGGGAAAAAGTGTCTATGCAGACGTGCATGTACTGCCATCTGCCAAACTGCGGCACATGCGTGACGTCCATTTGCCACACCTGATTGGCCTCTGTCCCCCGTGGGTTGACCCCCCACGAGGGCCCCCCCGGCGCCCCTGCGCAATGCTGGCAAGAGCGTACTATACCCTGGGCTTGAGAAAGTGGCAAACTGAACTGTCTGGCGAGTGCCTTGGCGTTTTGGTGAAAAAAGGCATGACTTTGAATTGGAGTAGTGAAAACTCCCAAAACTGAACGTTGCTGAATTTCCTTTGCCGCCGCATCCGCTCTGCTATTGCCCGCGGAAATCGGACCCGGTAGGTCTTGATGACTGTGGATGTGGGCAATATAGAGCGGCTCCGTGTGGTTTCACAAATGAAATTGAGCAGTGAGAAACAGGCTAAGCAGATTCTTGTCTATCGCGGGAGTGATGTAAGCCCCCGGTAGACTGTGAAGCAAATTCCTAACATACAGACTGTCGGTTATGATATTTAAACGTTCCTTGGCGAAGATGCGCAAAGCAAGGTTCACGGCTGCCAACTCCGCCCGCTGCGCGGACTTCTGTGGAAGAGTTAACAGCGTGTGCCAAGCTTCGCCCTCCTGCCAGGTCAGGACACCGTAGGTGCGTCCGCCATCAGAAAAAACTGTTCTGGCCCCCTGAAGTGGGACCAGCGAAAGCAGTTCGAACAAGCTGACCATTCCTGTTTGAAGCGAGACAAGTCTGGGGTCTTTAGGCAAGTGGTATGCCAAGCTTCCAGTGAATCCTTCCAAGGCTATCGGAAGCGAGTCACCTAGCTGCATCAACTGATGAATTTGTTCCTTGGTGAACGGGACCACGATTTTGGCTAAATCGTGCCCAGAAATGTCCCTAGCTCTCAGCCTGCCGCGGTAGATCACCGCGGAGACCAGTTCTTGGGGCGGAACAATGTTCCGAGATGAGGTGTTAGGCAAGTACACCCACTCCACAATTTTCGCTCCCTTCTCTGAGTCTACTCCTAGTGCCCCAGTGAACATGGATCCTGATCGCACGATGTACAGATTCAGGATTGGGGCATATGGCCCCTGGGCGATCCTATCTACCCATCTCTGGCTGAGAGCTTGGTTAACTTTCTCGAGCGCCAAGCGCGCGTCTCGAGAAATTTTTATCCGGTCTGCCGGCTGCTTACCTAGCGTTAGCAGCGAGAAGAGCGGTTTCAGAAGATCCGTATCCAATCGAAAATACGGTCTGGCCCAATTAATGTTCCCTAAAACCTGCTGTAATTCTACCAAGGTGACTGAGTCCTGTAAATTGATCTGAGGCAAAACCGGTGCGGCGAAAGAGCGGAGAAGCCGATGGCCCAAGTATGAGAAGGGCTCGGTTCTCTGCACTTTCTCCGGGGCAATGAGTAAGCCTTTGTCCCCCAGGCTGGCCTGGAGGTCAGAAAACACTTCGCTGCCAAGCTTTGGCAACGCTACCAAAATATCATCCATAAAGTGACAAACTAAGGCTTGTGGGTAGAGGTTTCGGAACCTTGCCAGTGCGTCGTGAACGTAAATTTGGCACAAAGTGGGCGAATTGAGCATGCCCTGTGGCAAAAATTTCCACGCGTAACGCTGCATAGGCTCACTGTGGTTCACGACCGGCACCGTAAAGGCAAACCTCTCCCGGTCCCTGGGGTCTAAGGGGATTGTATAAAAGCAATCCTTGAGATCTACGACTAGGATCTCCCACCCCTCGGGAATCATGTTCGGATTCGGGATGCCGCATTGAAGCGGACCCATTGGCTGTATGCATTTATTGATCTCTCTGAGATCGTGGAGGAGTCGCCACTTCCCCGACTTCTTCTTAATAACAAAAATTGGCGAATTCCAAGGACTCGTGGACTGTTCTATGTGTCCTGCGTCTAGCTGTTCCTTAACTAGCTGCTTGAGAGCAACCAATTTCTCCCCCACCACCGGCCATTGCTCTACCCAGACCGGAGTATCGGTGAGCCATTTAAGGGGCAACGCCATTACCCAAAGGTAAGCGTAGCACCGTACTGCTGCAGAATGTCGCGCCCCCAAAGGTTGATGTGCACGTCAAGAATGTGCGGTCGAATTACCGCCGTGCCCTCAGCCCTTGGGATTGTGACTTCTACCCACTCTCGGCTCCTAAACGCTTCCTGAACACCGCCTACCCCCCACACATCGGAGACTGGCTCAGTGGCCCACTCCCTTGGCCACTGGCTTCTACTTATCACGCTGACATCTGCTCCGGTATCTAACAGGCCTGAGAATGATCGATTATTCAGAAATACCTCAATAACCGGGCGCTGTTTCCACTCTATGTTGGTCTCCACTGTCGCTAAGACCTGGTATCCTTGCGCTGCCTCACTGGCGCTCGAGCGGTCCTCTGACCGGGACTCGAAGCTGTCACTGAGCCCTCCCTGGCTCTCTGATGGCGAGCGACAAGGAACCATGATCAGTTGCGCTAAGGTATCTCCTTTAGGGATGGTTTGGGGCAGGTGTGTCCAAAGCTGAACTTGGAGAACGCCTGAAAAATTTGAGTCAATGACTCCTGGAATTATAAAAATTCCGCGTGCACCAGCTACACTACGGGGCAGAACTAAACCTATAAAGCCTCTGGGCAGGGGTCCCATGTACTGGGAATCGACCAGATAGACTGTGCCTGGCAGGTCGCATGTAGCGTCCGCCTGGCAAGTCAATTCTAGTCCCGTGCTGCCCTTGGGGCTGGCCTGCGCCCTCGCAATGTCTGGGATGGGGTTGGACTCTACTCTAGCTCTGGTGAGTTCTGGGTGAAGGACGCCTCTGTTTGGACTGGGGCCAGAGACATGCCCGTGCTCCGGTTTCCCGAATTCTGGCAATACCTGGCCCAATGATAGCCTTTCTTGCACTTCGGACAGAGGGTGTTTGGAGCCTTGGGACGGCCGGACTTTTGTCCGCCTCCCTTGGATCGGCACTCCCTAGCGAAGTGACCGATCTTGCCACAATTGTGGCATGCTCCTTTGCTCTTACCATTAGGTCTTTTCCCTCCTTGCACCGCTGCCGCTAGCAGACCCATCTTATAGGATTCTGTGCCAACGTCGGCGCAAGCTCTAATCATGTCCGATAGGGTCAAGTCAGGACGATTGCCTAGGGACTGCAAGATTCTACGGCAGTCCAAGTTGCCATTGTCCTTGGCTAACTTAATCATGAGCTCTTCCTGGGCTTGCTCATTATCAATCTGCCTGCTAATGGCTTCTTCCAGGCGATTGATGAAGTCCATGTAGGGCTCCTGGGCTCCCTGCTTGATGGAGGTGTAATTCTTAGCCGCTTTGCCAGTGGCTGGGATCTTAAAGTAAGCCCTAAAGGCTGCCTCGGCTGACATCTCGAGAGTGGCGAGAGGCAGGTTGATCTGAGCATTGATTGACTCGAAATTACCAGAGCCATACAGCTGCTCAGGAAGCACCGCGCCTCCCATCCTGGCTACCCGAGTTTGAGCCTCTAGGCGGAACTCGCTGTCCCAGATCATGTACTGGCTAGGGGTCAGCATCATCCTCATGACGGCTTTCCAATCATGAGGAATCCACATGGTGGTTTCGCACACTTGCTGAAGCGTGCCCCTAGTGAAGCGACTTTGGAGCCCTGTTTCTGCAATTGCCTTCCGCATAGCCATGAGCAGCTTATACGGGACTGGGGAATGAACAATCTGCTGTGCGCCCGTGAGCGCGTCCATCTCCATGCGGATTGGACATATCTGTCTGAGCTCAGCTAGCTCTTCTGCTGGCAATTCCCCCTTCCTAATCTCCTCTTCAATTGTGCGCTGAAGGGGACTCTTGGTAACTCGGGAACCCGAAGCTGTCAGAGGAGCGCCTGCGCTTCTCATGCCCTGCATTCCCTCGGTGACGTCTGCAGCTGTCACCGCGGGAAGGCTCCCTGCGCTACTCTGCTGGTACTTGAATGTCGGATAGAGTGCGGTGGGCGCAGTCGGCTCGACTGGCTGGACTGATTACTTATTTAACGGGGGTTCTTCCGCTTCTATCCGGACTGGTTCGATCTCAGCTAAGAGTTTCCTACACTTCCTCCATGTGCGAACTATCCCTCCTGGGGCCTTCGGGGGTTGCTGAATGCAGTCTCCTATCCGATCCCAGAGCTGTAGGGTTAACGTACCTACTTCTGGGTAAAGCATGCAGTGTTCCCTACGGTACGCCAAAAGTCTCGCTAGTTCCCTGCTGTGAAAGCATAACTTAAAGACCCTGGCCAGGATTCTAAACTCTTCCTCACGAGTTTTTTGGCTAGCGGACGGACTCTGTCCCTGAGAACAAGTCCCCATATTACCTGCGAGTGGTCCTCTGAAGTTTCCTCCTCGGGACGGGTTGATGCGTCTGGGGCAAGGTAACTGGTTTTGGCGACGATCGTCTGGGTGGAGCTCGGAGCGTGGCCTCCTGCCACGGGCCCTCGGCGGCCTCTGCGCTGTCAGGGGCTCACAGCTGCCCTGAGCGGAACACATTTTTCCCTTTGGCGCAAGTCTCCCCGAAAGCCGGGAGCAAGGTGCAGGAATGCCTCTCTTGGAATGTCTCGCCGCTGGCCGTCCTTCTGACAGGCTGGCTGCCGGTCAGAGCGCCGCGCTGTCCTCCGGGCTGACGGGTCGCGGTTCAAGCATAGAACCGGACCGCATGGTTCGCTACTCACGAGTAGACCTCTCCTGGGTCGCTTTACTCACGAGTAAATCACGTCTCGGGGTCACCAGATGTAGGAATCGGGGCCACTGGGGTGGCCTTAAGGTCCCAGAGGAGACTGATCAAGTGACGACACGAGGCAAATGGAGCGAGATCAGATCAGTACTTTATTGGAAAAAGGCAACATCATTTATAGGGGAAAAAGCGCAACGGTGGCGAAACCGTCATCGGACAGGAAAATTACCTAACTCACGTATCCGGGTTAATGGGGAACCTCTCAAAGGGGAGTTGATTAACTTGGACAAACACGGGGCAAGGGAGACCATTGTTTAGGGCTTAGGCAAGGGTAAATATGGCCGATATTTACACCGGGGATTACCTTGGCCAGGGGATGAGTGATTACTCTAATGGGTAACTGAGGTCTGCGAGATGCTTGCTCGGCAGAATCGTCGGTCAGGCTACAAGCGGCCGAATTAATCCCTATCATTAATTCACCCCCCTTACGCCCTGACAAGGGCCAGAGGCCAGGAGTTTGCTCACTGGTTTAACCTCTGCCAGAGGCCACTGATGCCCAACCGGGCACGGGGAATCTTCAAGATCCAATCGAAACCAAGAACTTCTTAAAGGAGACCTCAAAGCACAGGATTTAAAGATAACATGAAAATTCAAGCTCAGAATTTAGGCTGAGAGGCTCCAAACTTTTAAACATATGTATGAAAAAAGCCTCACGTTGGTGGAGGCGCCGCTCCAAATTCATTTTCTCATAACCAAGTGGTTTAATAACCTCAAGGGCTAACACACGAATTTGATCTTCAGTATGGTTATGGCTCAAGAAATGGGATACTAATGGAGCTGAAAGGGTCTGAGTTCTAATCCTGGAACGGCTGGGGAGGCTGTGATGGCTCCCAAATCAGTGAATTGTATCCAGTTTTTGATATCCACTTGTCCAGCAACAGAGCCCAGCACTTAGAGAAAGAGATGAACTCTTTTCTTCCCATTGCAGCACCCCAAGGACTACCTTTCACTGGCCCAACAAAGTGTTTCAATCTGTTGAGACATAGGAAAGCCTTTGCCAGAATATACCCCCGTCTGTTTCTTTGTGGGAAGTTTCACAGCACGATCGCTGTGGCAAGTGGATGGCCATAAATCATGGGTGATCGTTCTCCTTACCTCATCTGTGTTTACGCTGTAACTTAGAGGCCCCAGCTTGGGCCTCTCACTCCAGGCCTTCTGGCCCTCCCCACCATGCCTAGGGATGGCACGCTATCATTCACCTAGCACGCAGCTTTCTGGCCAATCAGCAAAGTGAGCACGAGGCAGACATGCCGATATTTAGCCAAATAAGTAAGCTTATGCTATCGCAGGTAACCAATAGGGATTAATTGCATATGCTTCTCTGGAATGTCTTTGTCTGTTATTCCTAATAAACTCTGACCGGGCTGCCTTGCCCGGTTGCCTGGTTGCCTCTTCATGAATCAAGCCTCCGCTGTCTCCTTGATCCCAAAACACAACATTTCTTTTTATGTATTAGCAATGTTCTTTGTTTCCCATGGTCCAAACTGGAGTTTTCCCACATAGATGTTGTTCTGGAAATGGGAGAAGCCCCTCTAATCAATTTAGCATTTGGCTCTTCCATCACGAGGAGATAGCCCAGATGCTTAGAGTGTCCTTTGGTATCTAAAATCAGATATGGGTGATATCTTTACTGGATCATTAAAATATCACTCAAAAGTGATGTTTTGGCTGCCCAACCCTTACTTGGACATTATTAGTGGTCCAATGAAGATGTTGCCTGAGCCTCAATCTGGATTTCAGTCATAGATCTCAGTTTTTTCTTACATTTCTTTCCTTGTGTGATGTCCGGGCATCTTAGAGAAGGGCCACATACCTTAATGCTAGGGCAGGAGAAGGATCCCCTTTTGTGAAGGCATTTAGTCCTTACAAAGACAGTGGCAAGTCCAAAGGCAAAAGTTGCTATTTATTAGTGTGTTGTCAATAATGCCTTCTTATCCTACTGTTATCTGTATTTTAAATCTGTGTTCTTCAAAGTCCTATTCAAGAGAACTGAAGACAATTTTTGTTCAGTTATTACTGATGGCTGGATATCCCGCTGCGGTAATGGAGTAGACCGTACAGCCAGCGATTCAACGCTGAGTGTTGGGCAATGGTAAATAACCTGAATCCAGGTTGTTTCAGAATCCTCAAAGGGGCCAATGGCTATGGGCGGATGAGCCCCTTTAGTTGGGGTGATGGTCCCCCTCAGTGGAGGAAATGCCACTGGAAACCATCATATTGAGCCCAAAACCAAAATGAGTGGAGGAGGAACCATTCTGATTCCCAACAGTCATGGAGGCATAAGAGGCCATGCCAGATGGACTGGCTGTAAAGGCTCACCTTGTCTATATCCTTAAAGCTATGGCAGTCCATTGCAGTCCTGGTGTCAAATCCTGCATGTGCTACAGGAGTTGACACCGTGATCATAGTGAATGGGTCACTTCATAGCAAGCTGGGATCCACCTTAAACAAACTCACGGCAATGGCATTTTTCCTGTTTGTTATTCTTTTTCATCTATCAACTGTGAAAATGATTTTCAGGAAAAAAATGTATACTCGGACATAGAGAGGCGAGAAATGGCTGCAGCCACCAATTCCTGATTGCCCCCCCCCCGCTCAGTTGTTGTTGTTTTTTTTTTAAATTTTGCTACATATCCACAAACCATTAGATTATTTTAAGTGTGGCTTTAGTAGAAAGTCTGGAGACATAAGCAAAGTGATTACAATTTGTGGTCTGGCACAATGTTTTTCCTTTGCTTAGTTTGAATTCCAGAATGGCACTGGATGATTTGCAAACTCTTTGATGAATCTGAAATTGTGTTTCTGTACTAAATCAGGAAATAGTGACAACCGTTCAGAAAATCTCAATGTCAAAGTCTTGGTTTATTCAAATAGTTCAACAAAAATTCATTAGTTCATGGAGACTCAAAAAAAGAAGAACATTAATTCATGTGTAACGTAGTATATTGCCTAAAGTAAAGAACTGCTCCAATCAGAGAAAAATCAATTCCAAAATGTATCAATGGTTCTATAATCCTTAATAGGTTCTATAATCCATAATAATATCCAAAACCCTTCCGGATAATTTATGGTTTTTCACATTAGTTTCTTCAGGGATGTTAATGAAGTTTTATTCCATGCATTTACAAGCGTAAATAATAACAAGCGTAATTTCATATGTAATTTTGCATCATGAGCCTCTGTGCATTTCTCTTTCGTGCTCTCTTTCTCTCGAGCACTCCTGGTGAGAACACCACCCAGGGCGGCAAACAACAGGTAAAAATACAATGTAAAAACAACCTAAACATAAATGTTTTACTTGATTTGAGTCGCTGAGGCGAGAAAGGCGGCCTATAATTTCAAAAATAAATAAATAAATAAATAAATAAATAAATAAATAAATAATATATCTTACATAGAAATGCCTCAGAACTAAAAGCTCCTTGGATACAATCTGATTACTCACAAGTCCATCCGAACCAACTTTGAAATCATGTAAGATTTAAATACATTTCTCAGCAGATTAGTATATCTTGGTTAACCTTGGATACCTTGGAGTTGTTATTCAGTGAAGAGAACACGCATTGGTAGATGTCTCCGCGATGACATGCCACACATGCAAATGGATTTGAGAAATCTTGGTTAACACCAGCTCAGTGATTTAGATACCTGGCTGCAGAGCCAGAGGTTGAAAGTTTGATTCTTCAATGTGCCTTCTGGGAGAAAAACCAGCCTGTGGAGTCATGGGAAAGCTGCAAAGTCCCAGGGTGCCTCACATAGAATTAATTAATTAATTAAATTTGTATTGCTGCCCCCTCGCCTGGGGCGACTCTGGGCGGCTCACAAGCAGATATAAAACATAAGAACATTCATAACAAAAGTCATTTTAAAAACCCCATTAAAACACGTTAAAACCCATTAAAAACCTACCCACCCCATCTGCAAAGAGGTAAAGTTCAAATGAGCCAGCGGACAGGTGCCACCTCCCCAGCAGCACAGCACACCTGTCCAGCCAGCCAGATTTTGAGTTATTTCCTAAAGGGCAGCAATTCTGTCTGCAACCATAACTCTGTCGGCAGGAGGTTCCAGAGGGCCAGTGTGGACACACAGAAGGCCCTCCTCTTTGTGCTAGAGAGGCGAGCCCCTCTAGCCAATGGAACAGTTAGAGAGCTCCTCTGGTCTGCTCTGGGTGGACGGACAGACATGGGACTTAATATTGGGAATGGTAAACCACTTCTATATATTCTTTACCTAGGATACTCTCGAAGGGATTGTTATCAGTTGAGACCAACATGATGGCATACAGTTGTTGTTGTTGTTATGATGATGATGATGATGATGATGATGATGATGTCTGGACTCTTACAGGACTACCAGGAAAAAATGGCGTCAAAGGAAACCCAGGATTTGGGGTTCCTGGGATACAGGGACCACCAGGACACCCAGGTACTGTTAGACAAACTAGATATTTTTGATGTTAATAATTTGGAATGCATGTATTCTAAGGATATGATCCTTATCTAAGCCTTTAATAAGATGCCTGGTTTTAGTAGGACCATTTGCAACAAATATTGAGAATATAATCTCAATACCAGAGCGGACCGGAGGGGCTCTCTACTTGTACCATCTGCTAGAGGTGCTCATCTCTTTAGCACAAGAAGGAGGGCCTTTTCCGTGTCCACACTGGCCCTATGGAACCTCCTGCCAGTAGAATTGCAGCTGCAGACGTAATTGCTGCCCTTCAGGAAAGAACTGAAAACCTGGTTGGCGGGGCAGGTGTGGGGTCCTGAAGGAGAGGTGACCTCCGCCTGCTGGTTGGTTTTAATAGTAGTGCAATTCTTCTCTTTTTAATGTGTGCCAGTGGGACTTTTTGATGGGGCTTATTCGTTTTAATGGGGTTTTGTCTGTTTTTTTAGTGGGTTTTAACATTGTGAGCCACCCAGAGTCTTCGTGAGTTGGGTGGCTATAGCAGTATGAGAAATAAAATAAAAATAATAAATAAATCTTGAAACTGTTATTTTATACAAAGAAGATACAACAATGTGTCCTTATACTGGAGCATTCAAAGAATTTTGGGTGGCTGAATCTACTGAAGCTTCATGCTGTTTAGGACTGCAGTTGAAGGGCTCACAAATCTAATTGCGGCACCTCCTTATGATTTGGCGATGTGTTTCAAATAGGAGATTTTTGTAACACCCACAAAGTATCCATTGAAACAAAATCCCTGAAGTGGGAAGAATAATTTATAGGATTTGTTCAATATTAAGTCCCATGCTTTGTAGCCCAAGTGTCTCAAGTAAGGTGGAGAATATTCGTTAGAGATCTTATAATAAGTTGATTGGAAAAATCCTGCACAAACAGCATTCATCTGCACATAATGTACCTGTATCTGCACATTGCTCGGTTGCTAGAAAGGAGGACAAACATGACCAAAAAGAAAAACAAAGACGGCAAGAATCTTCGAAGAAGAAGAAGAAGAAGAAGAAGAAGAAGAAGAAGAAGAAGAAGAAGAAGAAGAAGAAGAAGAAGACATGTGCATTATAAATGAGGACATTTTTCTTAAAATGTGCATGTACGAAATTATGCTAATGCACATGTTATAGCCAGTGTTGTACATGATTATTATAACTGAAGTAGTCATAAAGTACAGTTTACCAAATTGGCTTATTGACTGGTGGGGCTGTTTCAGCTCCAGTAACATCTCTTCCTTAGCAACTGTGCTGAGCCAGCTACCCTCTTTCCAAAGCACTATCTGCTCAGTTATGCTTGATCTTAAGTAGAGCTGATCCTTAGCTCAAAAGCAGGAGCAACTTTGAGTGACTGGTATAATTTCATGTCAGAAACTATTCTGGGTTGAAAGGATTTTTGCGGAAGAAACTCTGCTCAGGGAATGCCCAAATGAGGCTCCTTTCATGTTCCCAAGAGCTGGGACAGAGCCAGGCGCGCAATCCGTCATGCAGTACCCGGGTCTCAAACTGCTGACTTGTCAGCCTTCCAGCTAACAAGACGAGCTTCTTAACCACTGAGCCACTGCAGCCCCTGAGTGACTGGTGCCTGTACAGAGAAGGTTGACAGCAATGAAGAGGGTCTGAGGAAAGCAGCTGATGGGTAAGAGGAGGTGAGAGGAGAAGTGGTGGTAGGATGGAAAGAAAGCAACAGAGCAGCTCCAGGCTCAGCTGGAAAAATGTAAAGTCACCCCAGGAAGGGATGGAGGAAGAGGAGGAGGAATCCTCCATTGTGAGGCACCTACAAAAGAGAGAAGAGGAAAGAAAGCCTTCTTGATCCAAGAGAAAAGATACTGCTAAGTACCACCTGTTGAAGACCAAAATGACCAACCTGGCAACTGGTACCTATTCTGTATAATTCTTCACCTCCTTAACATATTATTTGTCTTTTAATCAAAATGGTTAATAATATAGTGGTTGAAATCCTGTTGATTAGTGTAGTAAATTGCAACTAGTCCAGATCCATTGATTCTGTGGGGATTTAGTGAGGGATTTAGTGAGTCAGCTTCTCTGTAAGGTCCATTGATTCCTATGAACTCACTCTCATTGCGACTTATGACACTAAGGGGCCATTCAACAATTACGCGATCCATTTTTGGGGGAAATTAACCCCCTCCCTCTATGTATTCCAACTGTAATCTTCACTTTGAAACCACCCCCCCTCCTCCCTTTAAAATTACGTAATCCAGAGCTTTTGTATTGAAACTCTAATTTTTAGAGCTTTTCACTATTGGTGCCTAATGCAGAACGTATTGGTGAGGATTCAAAATTCCCAGAGATCATTTTTAAACCTAAAAAAGTGCCATGTTTTGAAACCACAACAGCTCCAAATGGATTACGTAATCTTTGACCTGAACCCCCTGCCCCGCCCCCACATAATTTTCCATAATACAGATGGCAGACCCCCTTCCCCCCTCGAGGATCATGTAATTGTTGAATGGCCCCTAAGCAACAGATTTCTGCTGTTGATCTAATTAAGTTAAATGGATCAAGCTGTGAGTTTTAATATTCTATGGATACTAAACATTCTCCATATATCTTATTTCTTACTTTACTAAGGTCCTGAAGGCCCACCTGGGATGAGTAAAGAAGGACCTAGGGGAGAGCGTGGGGAGCCTGGTAAAGATGGAGACCGTGGCCATCCTGGAATTCCTGGACAGACTGGACAACCTGGAATTTGTGACCCATCTTTATGCTTTAGCGTAATTGTAGGAAGAGATCCATTTAGAAAGGGACCAAATTATTAATCTGGATTGTGTTGATGACAGACTGTCCCTGGTGTTTGCCTTCTAGTATCTTTCAAGTCTCAGGAAGATGGCTGGCAATAATTCACTTTTCTAAGAACTGAAGTACCTCTGGTGTGTAAAATAATATGGCAGCCGATTCCATGTTAAATATAAAATTAAGTGGCCTTTGGTCTGATTAAGCCTCTAAATCCCAATCCAGCTAAATTTAGCTGTCACTGTGCCTTTGGAAATAATATAAAGTCAATCATCATTAACTTAAGTCCCATTGCTTTCAGCTATGACAAATGTTACCTTGATGGGACTCTGACATTTAATGAAAATACTTTTTAACTTACCATGTTTGGCCATGACAGTTCCTTCTTTTTGAAGTTTGTTACCAAAGGATTTAGCGCAAGAAACTGGATTGGATCTTAGTGCTCATTCATTAGATGTACATCACTGTGAAGTGTTCTATGTTCAGCCTATGTGCTCACACTTTCCAAGCAAACCTTTTCTGAGTGCTAGAATAGGGTTTCATATTTCATCAGTTATAATGTTCTTGCTGGAAATACATGAACTGAAGTCTTTTGAAAACAACAGTTATTGTCACATGATTTCTTCCACATAAATACTGTTATTCATGCTGTGCACGGTAAATTTGTGCAAGGATCCAACCAGAAATATGCATTGTGGGGGGTAGACGCCTTTGGAGGCACCTGAAACAGTTTTGCAAGATGCATTTCTAAAAAGTCTCAATATAATCTTTTGGAGATGAAACACAACAACAAAAGCCTTTACAAAACAAGAATTAGCCACAATATGCCCCCCCCCCATCTGACTGTAAATCTGGGTGGTGTAGTGTTTGCCATACTTTGCAGGACTGCAATTGACAAAGAACTGTTTACAAGATATTCTTTGTGCGTAGTAGCTAACTTACAATGTTTGTAATGCTGCTTCATTGTACATTTTAAGCAAGACACGTCTATGTTTTGTGAAATGAGATGCAAGCGAAAGCACTGTTGGCCTTCTGATCAAGTCAGTTGTACAATTTCCATCAAAGTTTGAATCCATTTTAAAGTAGTAATGCCAAGAACTGGCCTTCTCTTATTGCACTTACTCAAAGCTTTATAGCTGGCCTTTCGTTGTTTTGTTTTTGTTGTTGTTATTTGTAATATGCTTGACATTGAAGGTAAAATAATTTTTTACAGAATTTGGGACAATAAAATTCACGTTTATTCCAGCATCTTTTACCACCTGACCAAGTTTTTTTTAATTCAAGTTTTTATCTGTTAATATAATTCATCCAGTGGATTATTTACATGTTTCTTGAATTGTAGATATGCTCCAAAGTATGGGCCATATAAGGCTATGATCCAAATACAATTATCATCGTCTTCTGTGCAACAAAATGGTATGCAGAAGCATGGAAACTTCTAGTTAATGTCTTTAAAGCATTCATAAAGGTAAAGGTAAAGGTTTCCCTTGCTCGAAAGCCAGTCGTATCCGACTCTAGGGTGCAGTGCTCATCTCTGGTTCTAAGCCGAAGAGCCAGCGCTGTCTGCTTCTGCAGATGTTTCCGTGATCATGTGGCAGGCATGATTAGACACCGGAGTGCATGGAATGCTGTTTACCTTCCCACCGAAGTGGTCCCTATTTATCTACTTGGCAAGTAGTAGTACTTTCAATTTCTTGCTTTTGAACTGCTAGGTTGTCAGGAGCTGGGACAAAGACAGGAGCTCGTTCCATCCTGCAGTACTTGGGAATCGAACTGCTGACCTTCCGCTTCCCAGTCAGCGTCTTAGCGACTTGAGCCACTGCAGCATTCATATAATCATGGAAAAGCCTGCATGCATACATAACTCTCAGTTCTCCATTAGGCAACTGAATTTGTGATTTTTTGCATTGAAGGAATAAATCATTTTAAAAGAGCAAGAAGTTATATATATCACAGCATGGACATGCTTACATACTGTATTTTAAAGCAGGGGTGCCCAAACTATATCCGGCACCCGATGCCAAATCATCTGGCCTATGAAGGGGGCGCATTTTTCTTTCGTTTCCAGGAGCGATGAGGGCTTTGTGGGCCGGATGAATTGGCATTGGGGCTGGATTGGGGTCATAGTGACCAGCCCACTGAACCACGTGACCGGCCCGTGGCCCAAAAGGTTTGGGCACCCCTGTTTTAAGGAGTCGAACATTGATAGAATGTGTTGCCCAAGGGAAGCAGTATCTCTTATCTTTACCTATAAGAAAGCCCGTTAACTGTTGGTGTCCAGCATGCACGCCCGCACCTGTCCCTACTATCCTTTACCGAGCAGCCTAAACTTACCTGACTACCCTTGGAGCATCGCTGCTTCAGCGAGGCAGTGGGGAGAGCACATAGTCTCCATGCAGCCCCGGAGCCCGGTGCTGGCCTCTCTGTAGCTTCGAGGGAGGGGGGAAGAGGAAGAGCCCCTCCTCTCCCCCTGCATGCCTTCGGTGAGGCAGCGGGGAGAGCCTCGACGCTGTCAAGGACTGAGGACAGACCGGTGAGCAGCGCAACAAAGAAGGTCGCGCTGGGGAGGCCAGGCAACGAAAGGCCCAGACAGCAACAAGTGGGGCAGGGGAGAGGAACTGAGGGGGGGAATGGGCCCAGGAACCATGCCACCCATCCACCCACCCACCATCTTGCCCCCCAATCCTTGTCCACACCCCACTCACCTGTTGCTGACTGGGCTTTTCATTGCCTGGCCTCCCCGGCGCGGCCTTCAGAGTTGCACAGCTCACTGGCCTCTCCTCAGTCCCTGCCGGGTGCCGGTGCCAAGGCCATTGCTGGCCAGCCAGAGGGGTGTGTCCTCACCTAGGCTTGGGGGGGAAATAGCCCCTCCCCCCACACAGGTTCGACGTTTGTGTGTGTATCCTCGGCAAAGCTTCAGGGGGGGAGGGGTAGCCCCTCCTCTCCCCACACAGCTTCAGTGTGTGTGTGTGTGTGTGTGTGTGTGTGTGTGTGTGTGTGTGTGTTGAGTGTGTTGAGTGTGTTGAGTGTGTGTGGTTGTGTGTGCAGCGTGTGTGTGTACTGTTTGTGTGTGATTGTGTGTGTGTGGTTGTGTGTGTGTGTTGAGTGTGTGTGGTTGTGTGTGCAGAGAGTGTGTGTGTACTGTTTGTGTGTGATTGTGTGTGTGTGGTTGTGTTGTGTGTGTATGTGTAGTGTGTGTATTGTGTGTGTGGTTGTGTTGTGCGTGGTTGTGTGTGTATGTGTAGTGTGTGTGTATTGTCTGTGTGGTTGTGTTGTGTGTGTGTTTGTGCTGAGTGTGGTGAGTACCCCTCTCCCAAAAAAATACCATCCTACCACCAAAACACACACAAAAAAACCTGCCCGGCAGGGCCAGGCAAAAAATGCTAATAGTTAATATGCTTGAAATGAGTTATGTCACAAGCACCACTAAACTAGCATGTTACAATGGGGAGCTAACCTAGATGTGATCTATTGTTGCCCTCTCAGGTGCTAGCTGAGTTGTTGTGATGTCATGCCTCACAGATATTTTAATTGTTAAGGGAAGGATGCCACCAAAAGCAAGAATATAGAATGTAGGTGTCTGCAGAATCGTGGGGCAAAGGTGGTGAGTGGACGCAGGTCCCTGAAAGCAAGATGGGAAAGGGATCAAGATGAAGGACAGAAGGCTGAAAGAGAAAGAAGGGTTGTAGATTATGCTGCATATAATATGGAGGCCGGAACTGATAAAATTTAATTTAATTAATAGCAGCAAGAAAGAAGTGAACCGATGAGAGATTGGAAGCAGATGAACTGTGTTCCCAAACTGCTAAGAGAGATTTAAAAGGACCAGACAGGCATTGGTAAATGTCTAGTATGGAATTACAGGCAAACTATTGGGGGAGGGGGGAGGAGCAAGTAGTACAATTTAAAAGCAGGAAAAAAGAAAGCATATCTGATATCAGTCCTGTGAATAATTTTACATGGGTTTCTGGGATTACTCTTCATGACTGATTTGGATTTCTGGAGGATTGCTCTTTATTAATGTGATATTGTTGGAGTTATTTGTTTAAAAAGTGAATGAAGTAACATTTACTGAGGAAAATGTTCCACCATATTCTTGTATTAAGCATTCCTACAATTCAAGCCTCAGCATTTGAGCTTGAACTAGCATATTTTTTGGACCATAAGATGCACCTGACCATAAGACGCACCCAGTTTTAGAGCAGGAAAACAAGAAAAAATATTCTGAACCAAATAGGGAGCTGTAGCTGTAGCAAACATCTCCCAGGGTCGAAGGTGCACCGGAAGCACGGAAGGGAAAGCGCGCCCGGACGGACGGATGGTGAGGTCCTTTCAGCCATGCCGCTCTAGGACGCCAGGCTCAGAAAGAGCCTCGTTGTCCCAGAGGTGAGGAGGAGGAGTCCCAGAGCAGCATGGCCGAAAGGATGAGGCAGCTGCAGCCACTGCTGGCAGGTCGGCTGGTCTTCTGCCTCTGGGAGCTACTTGCAGGTCAGGCTCTCACCATCCAGGAAGCGCTGCGGGAGCTGCTGGTGAGTCAGATGGTCTTCGGCAGCCAGGTGCTGCTGGCGGGTCAGCCCCTCACCGTCTGGGCGCGCTATCACCTCTGCACTTCCCGTGCACCTTCAGTCCCGGGCAAGGCACATGGGAAGCATTGCCAGTGCTGCTGGGAGGTGGGTGGTGCAGGCTAGTGGGCTGGTGGCCTCCCCCTCCTCCCACAATGACACCCCAAGGGGAGGTCATGGCACTTTGCCCAACATGGCTCCTCCTCCTCCCTGGCTCTGGCGGCAGCAGCTCTTCCTCCTCCTCTTCTTCCTGGCTCCTGGTCATGCCCAGAGTGTGGGGAGAGGAGGAGGAGGTGGTGGGCATGGCATGGTGGGTAGGCAAGCATGGCATTCGGACTATAAGACACACCCTCATCCCCCCCCACTTTTTGGGGGGGAAAGTGTGTCTTATGGTTCGAAAAATAAAGTATTTTGTAATCCTATACTAATTTGAGAAAAAACTTCAGGGGGCTTCCTTTGTTATAGATTTATTTCAGTTAACTTTCTATATAATTCTATAGAATATATTTATTTAATGTTAACTTCCTATATAAAATGAGCAACATGGTTTTTATAAAATGCCGCCAAACAATCAGGTTCTTAAGTGAGGCCTACATTTCACTTTGAAGACAATAACAAGTTATCCATTTATTTTGGTTCCCTGGCCCCTAAAATACTGTCCCATAAAATTTGCTATATTTTATAAATTTTCATAAGATGCTTCATATGAGATCTCCAGCAGGTGGCAGCAAAACAAAGCCCTTGGGTAGTTAACTGTATTGTATGAAAGTAATGGCCCCAATTATTTATTTTAAATGATATTGCATTAGTTCTTGTTGTGTGCCTATGGACTTTGACTTGTCTGGGCTGTCCAGTCACCAAACTACAGCAAACTACAAATCTATTCTAGGCTGTAAGCACTGCGGTGCCTCAGTAGTTAAGAAGCTCACCTTATTAGCTGGAAGGCTGGCAAGTAGGAAGTTCGAGACCGGGGTACTGCATGACATATTGAGTACCCGTCTTTCTCCCAGCTCTTGGGGACATAAACAGAGCCTCATTTGGACATTCCCTGAGTGGAGTTTCTTCTGTGAAAATCCTTTCATCCCAAAATAATTTCTGACAGGAAATTATTATTATCACTGGATGAAAGGTCCATTAACACAAGGGATGCACTTCCAAACCATTTACAGTAGAACCCCACATGACAAAAAAAACCCTCTGTTCTGTGAGTTTCTTCGCTATGCAGTTTTCCCCGTTATGCGAAGCGAGTGAAAGATGCCCCGGATAACGAACAAAAAATGTTTGTTATCCGAGGTTCCCATTGTCCAGGTATACCCCGGTTACCAAAACCCCCACATAATTAACAATTTTTTTCATTATGTGGGGTATTGCCCTTGCATAACGAATGCTTCGTTATGTGATTTTTCCGTTATGTGAAGCATTCGTTATGCGAGGCACCACTGTATTTGATCAGTGATTTACCCAGCTAAGCAAGCTTTGAAGCATAACACTTTTTATATCTTTTCTTCATTGTGACTGGAAATAAATGGCTTATACATGTTAGTAGGAAACTCTATGATGTATTTACACTGACACAGCTGTTCTCTCTGTGATGACAGCATATACTGCACTCTTTTTTTATTTCTGTAGTTAGATTGTTAGTGTGTTGTGTTGTTCATGAGCTGGTTGCTGGAACTTGGGGGAGATACTTTTGTTTATTGATATGGCTATCTGTACCCTGGAGAATCTTGTCCAAAATCAGACACCCACCTTAAAACTCTATCCCTTCAGAGAAACTACACCCAACTGATCACACAGCTTCCCAATGCTTCCCCAACACTTTTAGGCATAGACTGAAAAGCAAACCTTCAAATTTGTACATCACATTGAAAAGGTTCTCACTGTCAGAAACCTGACTTCCCTGGGTCATGAATCATATACACCCCTTTGCTCACATTGACATAGAGGCTGCCAGTAACACAGCAGAAGATAAGTTCTCTACTGTAGAACTCAAGAGGAACTGCTGTGAGAATATTTGAGGGACTGTGATACCTGATAGGGAATTATATTTCTCCTCTTTTAAAAAAGGAGTATTCTTTCCCCTGTCTTTTCTTACTTGTTGTTCAGTCACACAGTCGATTCCGACTCTTTGCGATCCTATGGACCATCGCTCTCCAGGCACCCCTGTCCTCCACCATCCTCCTTAGTCCACACAGCCCCATGCCCATTGTATCTACAATACCATCTAGCCATCTCATCTTTGGCCGTCCCCTTCTTCTTTTGCCCTCCACCTTCCCCAGCATCAAGGCCTTCTCAAGTGAATCCTCATTTGATGTCCAAAATACTTCAGCTTTTCTTAATAACTAATGAAATACTTGTAATTTTTAATAAATTTGCAAAACGTTTTTCCACATCTTAAGAAAGTAGTTTTCCTGACATATTTTTATGAGGAGTTCCAAACAATAAACTGTTCTATTTATGACCATCGTTTCTGGACACCAAAGGGAACATTCCAGTGGCAACCACAGCAAAATCACAATTTCAGAAAACATTATATTCTTTGCCATTCAGCTTGAACCGCATAAATATTCTAACAAAAGTTCCAATGAGTATGCAGTTAAATGGATACTTTTGGACCAAGCATGTTTTTGCGTGGCGAACACTTATGTGAAAAAATTGGAATTAAATTAAATTTCGTATTGATTTAATTGATTAATAGTTTGGAACCCTTCACAATAACATTTGGAGGCAGACAGGGATGCATACTATTGCCATTATTATTTAACACCTATATAGACAACATAAGTTTTTAAAAAAGCTAATCCCGTGAATGGAAACAATATCAATGAATTTTTGCAGATGATCAGACATTGACAGCAAGTACAGCTAAGAAATTTTAGCAATGCCTTATGTCCATGAAGCATGAATGCAAGATAGATAATCTGTAATGACAAGACTGAGGTAATTGGAAAGAAATGACATTACTTAAATATCATAATAGAGCAGGAGTTCTCAACCTTTTAAAGCTGGGGGCCGGGTCACGCTCCATCAGACAGCTTTGGTGGCCAGACAGCCATTTTGCCCTTCCTCCACCACATGGGACTTCTGGGTATGGTGGAGGTGGGTGGGAGGAATCACATGACTGGCCCAATCAGCTGTCTGGGGGGGCATGCTGAGGCCCACAACCTGAACCTGTTGAGAACCCTTGGGCTAGATACTATCTCCAAGCACATTGTTGCTTGGCAAGTAAAGGATTTACAAATGATCTGATTATTTGCTTGAAATATTTATATCCTGTTATCTTGCCCAGTGCCGCAATCAGGGGGGGACAAGTAGGACTCCCATCCCGGGCCCGGAAATGACGGGACCATTGGCATCGGGAAACTACCGATGTGTGCATGCACAAACAGACCACACATGCACAGAAAACCATAGGGGCGTGGCACTGTCGTGAAACCACCGATGTATGCATGGACAAATAGACCACGCATGAGCAGAAAACCACGGGGTGGTGGTGGTGGTGGCCAAAAGGGGGGCATGTACTGGGCCCGGAAATTTCTGATGTCAACCCTGATCTTGCCTTTCAGTCACATGGATTCCTTAGATGGCTAACAGTAGCTTTGAAACCACCACTGCAATATTTGGAGATTACAGTAGTGAATAAATCCCAGATCAGGGTAATCCAACAGACCCAGATCAAAAACTAAACTAAAAACAGCAAGTGTCAGGGTTTCCTGGAAAGAATGACCCAAATGGCACCTGTTGTGTGGCTAAAAGGTGGGAACTCTAAACTCAAAAGTATCTGGGTTCCTTTATGCTCAAAAAGCACAATGTTATTCTGCTAGGTTCAGCTGGACCCTTCAGAAGATACCATTAGCCACAGGTGATAGAAGTTTTAGTTCAACAGTATCTAATATGTCACAACTTGACTCTCCCCCCCCCTTAAACCAATAGATGTAGTCTTCCTGTCTTGGTAGGTTAATCATTCTCTTTCTCTAAATTTATTTCTATGAATAGATGGGGCCACAATGCTGCTATGGAGGCTATTCTCTGGTATTAATTTTATTTTTCTATTAAACAATTATTTGGAAAATTCTATACAAAGTCATAATCTTGGACTGATATTTTACCACAAAAAAAGTTGTGTTTTCCCCTTTCCTTCCTGATAATGATAACAACTTCCAGTTACAACAGCTGCTAATAAGCTGTGCAACATATTTTAAACCACTTTGGAACCAGAAAATTTGGAACCTGAAAAGATTGTAACTGGGTTTTTGGAAAACCATATGGTTTTTTTAGGCACAACCGCAATCTGTCGTGTTGTCTTTGGCAGAATATTTTAGGGCAACAGAAATTAAGCATCAGTAGGATTTTGGATTATACTCCTACCATGCAGCCCTATGAACATTTCCTCAAATTTCTGTGCTTGTCCTCTGAATATAAGAGCATATTGAAAAATTTTCACAGGTTCCATTTTGCCTGAATATTTGCATCCATATGTCACGAATGATGGCAAATGTTCAGGGATAGCAGAAAACGTACTCCGGTCCTATTGCCCATGTGTCAGATAAAGAAATATCTGATAGGCAAGTAGGCAAACTATTCATATTTATAGACTAGGAACCATGCATTCTAAGGGTTTAAACTATGAAACTAGGAATCAGAACCATGGTGCTCCTTGTCAGTAAAACAGTCAGTACACAGGTGGCAATGTGAGCTTGCAGATTCAGTCAGGAGTAGGCAGCAAATTGTATTTAAGAGATAGGAAAGGAAGCATACTATTCATATTTATAGACTAGGAACCATGCATCCTAAGGGTTTAAACTATGAAACTAGGAATCAGAACCATGGTGCTCCTTGTAAGCAAAACAGTCAGTACACAGGTGGCAATGTGAGCTTGCAGATTCAGTCAGGAGCAGGCAGCAAGTTGTATTTAAGAGATAGGAAAGGAGGCATACTATATTCATATTCATAGACTAGGAACCATGCATTCTAAGGGTTTAAACTATGAAACTGATTTAACCTGCTTTTTGTAAGTACACAGGAATCAGAACCATGGTGCTCCTTGTAAGTAAAACAGTCAGTACACAGGTGGCAATGTGAGCTTGCAGATTCAGTCAGGAGCAGGCAGCAAGTTGTATTTAAGAGATAGGACTCTAGTGGTATGCAACGTCCTTAGCAACCATAGAGAAATTACAGAAGAGACAGAGAGGACGCGAAACACAAGAGTGGTAAGCTTGGACTGGATAATGAGCATGGGGGCTTGCAGCTGGTTTGAACATATAATATTGTAACAGACATGTGTTTTGTAACCTTTCAGATATTGCAAAAACTCCCCTGATGAAATTTATTGAATGAAATGTCTAATTAACCGGATAGAGGTCGGGAGTTTGGGGCCAGTTTATATGGGAGTTTGACTTCCCAACTGAATACGAGTTTATGAGCTGTTTTGGACGAGAGATAAAAAGTGTAATAGAGGAATGAATCATTGTTTCATATTGTTACAAAGGACATAGTGAAGAAGTTGAAGAGAACATATTTGAATTTGGTTACTATTGTCAAGATTACAAAAGGAACTTGAAGACTTTTTGTGCAGAGAAGTATCTGAGTTTGGTTTCTGTTTGATGACATTACAAGTTAATATACAAGAGTTTGCAAAATAAAAATAAAAATAACATTAAGAATACAAAGACCTTATAAGAAGATTCGTTTATCATTATCTTCATCATTTTTGGGCATACACAAACGGTACATTGTGTTTGTATCCTTTTCTCCGTTTGGCCATTTTTTGCTGTGCTTAGAATAAATGTTTCAGCACTTTGCTATCAGTTATTGTGCCCTGGAGGCTTTAAGACAAAAGATGCCGACAAATTACAGTTCATTTTCAGCAAAATGATTAAAGTGAAGGTAAAGGTTCTCCTTGCTCGAAAGCCAGTCGTATCCGACTCTAGGGTTCAGTGCTCATCTCTGTTTCAAAGCTGAAGAGCCAGTGCTGTCTGCTTCTGCAGATGTTTCCGTGATCATGTGGCAGGCATGACTAGACACCGGAGTGCATGGAATGCTGTTTACCTTCCCACCAAAGTGGTCCCTATTTATCTACTTGGCAGGTAGTAGTACTTTCAATTTCTTGCTTTCGAACTGCTAGGTTGTCAGGAGCTGGGACAAAGACAGGAGCTCGTTCCATCCTGCAGTACTTGGGAATCGAACTGCTAACCTTCCGCCTCCCAGTCAACGTCTAGCCACTTGAGCCATTGCAGTCCCAGTAATGGTACAAATAATTTTGGGGGAACTGGTAACATTTGAATGTATCTGCAAGATTTGAGTAGTTATTACGCTTCTTCTTCTTCTGTGTCTAGGCCAGATTTAAAACTGCCA
The DNA here is from genome assembly GCA_035047305.1 of Bradypodion pumilum. NCBI lineage: Eukaryota > Metazoa > Chordata > Lepidosauria > Squamata > Chamaeleonidae > Bradypodion > Bradypodion pumilum. Next base: position 170,136,902 of record JAWDJD010000001.1, on the reverse strand, counting down.
ATATGAAGGCAACTTTTGGTGAGTTCATTCTGCAGTTCCTTTTGCCTGACTTGGTGTGAGAAAGATTAGCTGGCAACACAAGGTGCCTGTTACCACAATCTTTGAGGAGGCTCTTTCTGTGTACCCGTTATTATGCTATGAAATATTGGTGGCAAATTTTGAATTTTACAGCTCTTTTAATAACTGTGTTGTTTCTCCTGTTTTCTGATTTTTGATTTGTCAAGACAAGATACACATTTATATATCAGTTTTAAGTCTGCAAAGTATTTTACCACATAGTTTTTTTGTGGTGATTTAGTGTTAAGAAGGTGGTGGGAATAAGGGCAAGAAAAGAAAGAGACAACTAATCATTTATGCAAATGCAAGGGTGGCGCCAAAATGGCCACCGCGCTCTTTGCGGCCCCTCCCCCACCCGGACTCAGACATCCGGGTGAGTTAGGGGGGGTGTGGCCACCCTCTTTAAAAGGGGTGGCCACGAGGCAGCCGCGCTGCCATTTTAGAAGCGACGGAGATATTACCATGTGACCATCATATCCCATGTGGCCTTAGGTGTGCCCAGCGTGATTGGACAAAATATTAGCACATTTACTGTTAGAGATGAAATTTGATGTATCTTCAGTTCATGGCATTGCTTAAGGCTTTCTGTGGAAAAATATTGAACGTGCCACAGGGAAGCAAAAGGGGAAAAACAGATTTATTGCTTAAAGATGTTTTCTCTGAGACTTTTAAAGAGAACTTGGAAGATAATGCTAATATTTTATATTTAATGTGGATTAATGGGACACAGGAGTTTCCAACTGTTCCATGGAGAAATTGTTGTTTACTCTTTGTCTGTAGGGAGCAACAATAATTCCGGCAAGAATAGCACAAAACATCCATGCAGGGGGAAAATGGGAATTAGTACAACTAGATCCACTTCCAAACTAAAGGTATCATAACCATTAAATTCAACTCAACTGATTGAACATAAAATCCAACTAACATTAATCTGAACCTTACCATGATGGAATTATACAAAAATTGAAGATATTAATTATAATGCATGTAATATTTATAAAATAACAAAAGCAATTACACTTATATACCACCCCAAGGATGGTTCACAGAGTAATTAACATTTTGCTCCCAACATGAAGCAGGAGAGTTGATAGAACTTTGCAAAGCCAGCAATTTCTTAATTTAAGAAGGAAACAGACAATTTGACATATGAATGTCATGGGAGGCCAAATAATAATATCAAGGAAAAGATATGATTAAAAGGAAAAGATGAAGAAACACAATTTTTTTTCCTGCAGAAAACAAGACCAGGAGTAGACTGTGCTACAGACCTTTCCCCGTTGATACCAGAAATTAGTGGAAATCTCAAGAATGCTAAAACCATCCTAGTGCCAAAATATAATTTAAGCAGCATTTCTGGCATTAAAGTCAATATAAAGAACAGAGTTGGATTGTTAAACTCAATTGACCATGGACTAGAAGAACTCTGGATTGAAACCAGAGATACTATCACAGAAGAATGCAAAAAGGCGTTCAGCAGAAAAGAAATGCCTCAGTGAATGACTGAGGAAACTCTTTACAATTGCTGGACAGGACAAGAAGCAAAAGTAAAGTCAAGAAGCAAAAGTAAAAGGTGTCAGAAATAGGGTTATAAGCGTATATCAAAGCTTTTAAAGACTAGCATATAGAAACCAAGATAAATTTATAATAATCACTACAAAGAAATAGAAGAGGACAACTGTTCGGGGATGTAAGTCTTCGCCTCACACCCTAACTGGTTGCAAGGCATATTGTGTCTGTGATGCCTTTAAGACCCTACTGCAGGGGCACACAGGTGCTGGGACTTTTCCCTGGTGTGCTCCATGGGCCAGTGTATTTAAGTCAGAGCAGGATTACAGACCTTCAGCTCCAATGCTCAACTTCCCTGACTCAACTTTATCTACTGACAGTCTGGGCGAAGATTCCTGTATGTTCCAGAACCAGCTACAAGGACTGAACCTTTGCACTGATCCTGATGATGGCATTTGCCTGATATGCCATCTGACATCTGTGCTTGCTGGTCAGAGAAGGACTACTTGGGCCCAAGCCTCCACCAAGAAGGACAGAGGCTGTAGAACTCTTTGGCATTGTCTGTAATTGCAGCTTGCATTTGCATTTACCCTGCTGGACTGAACTGCTACCAAACTGTATAGACTTGTATATAGCACAACTGGACTGTCTCAGTGAGGTTAACTGAGCAACCCAAGGGGAGATCTCTGTTTTGTGTTACAGTTGTTGCACTGTATATACTTGCACCTTTTGCTTCATGAGTAAACCTGCTTTGAGTTGTTCTTTTGCACCAAGACCTGTCTGCCTGTTTTTCTCACAAGGGACCACCTTGCCAGGTGTGCACCCATACCTGTCAAGTTTTGGATTTGGAAATAAGGGAAATTTCCTGGCAAATACGGGATACTTAACAGCTATGCTTATCGTGTGCTGCCCTCCAATGGTGGCAATAGGGCATTGCAGTCTAATTAATAAGGGATGATGGCGGGAAAGAGGGTAAAATAAGGGGTTTTCCCGGCCAATAAGGGATACTTGACAGCTATGTGCGCACCTCTTGCTGGCCACTGCATACCACTCTGCTAACTGTTTAACATCAACAACAACCAAAAAGGAACAGAAAGATCTCTATAATTAGTTGCAAGAAAACAAAAGGAAATTTAAACTGAGATTAAGGATGCATAAAGATAAAAGGAGAATATATTATCTCATCAAGATAAAATGTTGAAATATAGAGCAGCTCTGCGTGTTGGACATGGACTACTAATTAACATAGCTGATCACATGACCCTCTTAGAAGAAGAAAAAGAAAATAGAAAAATGAATTTACTGCCTTTTTGCATTCTTCTGTGATAGTATCTCTGGTTTCAATCCAGACTTCTTCTAAGTTGTCCATGGTCAATTGAGTTTATCAGTTCAAATCTGTTCTTTATATTGACTTGAATGCCAGAAATGCCACTTAAATTATATTTCTTGGCTTGTTCTGAATCAGTCCATCGACAGGCCTCTTGTCTTCTCACCATTTTTTTATGTGCTTAACCTTCTTCACTCTATATCAGGGGTTCCCAATGTTTTCCAGAGTGGGCCAGACTGGTGCCATAAAATGCATACACGGCTGTCATAAACACATATATGACTGCCTCAGACTCATTAATTACGGCCATAGTAAACACATTTGCCAAGGCCGCCGACTCATTTATGGCTGTGTAAATGCATTTATGCAGCCGTAAATGAGTCCAGTCTGATTTCAGCAGTAGCAGCAGCAACTGGAGTGAGGTCAGGGGCTGGATTATTTGGCGCCATGGGCCAGATCTGACCCACGGGCCATAGGTTGTGAACCTCTGCGCTATATCTTTTTGTTCTCTTTCTCTTGTAGCTGACCTCTATCATGTGAGGCATACAGTCTGTGGAGTAAAAAAACATATTTTTACCATTCATAGATAAAACAATTATTTTCAACACGAACTATATCACGCCTTCACTTCAAGATTTTAAGCATATTTTTGTATTGTTCATTTGACTATTGCCTGAATTGTCCAATGCCAAAATATTTAGTAACAAACATAAATATTACAGCCTGTATCAGATTCCCCCCCAATAATATTATATATTATTATATGTTTTAGTTACCTATTGGCTGAAAGCATTTATCTCAGTCTTCAGGTACAAAAGACTTCCAGAATGGTTATAGATAAAAACAGGGGGGAAATCCTCAGGTTTGCAAGCTAAAAAGACACAGCAATGAAACAAGAGGTGGTCCAGTACCTTCATGGAGCATATCTATTCTACAGTACATGTTAGAGCAGTTCTATCCCATAGTCACGGACATGGATCCACACAATGGTATGTTAAGATTTCTAATTTGGTGAGATTCTTGGAATTTTCTATGAAAGTGCCCCTAATGCCTTCCCAGAAACACAGGAGAGAATTCTATCTGATTCTAGATCCCAGGATCCCACTGGGCAGAATGATATCCATTGACATGGTATCAGATTGCTATAATTTTGCAATGCAGACACACTTGTAAACATTTGGCAGAGTTTATTTATTTATTTATTTTTGAACTTGTATTGCCGCCTTTCTCACCTTGGCAACCCAAGGCGGCTCACATCAGTTTAAAAACTATCCTCATACAATAATATTGAATGTTAAAACTGTAAAATGTTTAAAATGTCCATAAAACACCCTAACCCCTCATTAAAACCCCAGACAGGGCTAGATGAGCCAGCAGGGCTGGGTCGTGGTGCCAGATGCACCCCACACCTGCTGGCAAAGCCATGCTTTTAGAGCCTTCCTGAAGGAGGGGGCAACTCCGCCTGGAGGCACAATTCTGGTGACAGGAGGTTCCATAGGGCTGGGGCAAATACCGAGAAGGCCCTCCTCCTGGTCCCAGTGAGGCATGTCTCCCTAGCTATTGGGACCACCAGAGAGCCCCTACGGTCCGCCCTCGTAGGACCGGTCGAAAACCTTGGGGCGATGCGGTCTCTTAGGTATTCTGGTCCACTACCATGAAGGGCTTTAAAGGTCAAAACCAGCAGTTCTCTAGTTTCTGCAAGGAACAGACATCATTTGGGGAGTTATGACTTTTTGAATTTAAATAGATTTATATGATGACACAGTAGAACACAAGTGTCACTGTTATGGTAATAGAGTCATCCATATCTTTATGTTGCAGTGTAAGCAAAAAGTAATTGTTCTTCATGTTGCAGGCCTGCAGCATGCCATGAACAAGATGAAAAAGCTTAAGTTCACAAAACACCTAGGCAGTTATGGTGCTACTCACTCAAAGCAACCAGGCAATCAGGCTTGTTGATGGATATTTAAGGTCATAGCAGGAGATCTGGGTCCTCATACAATGGTAGAAACAAAATAAATTTGTCTGTACATCAGTCGGGGACTATCAAGTAAAAGCTTGAGGGACATATGCCCCCCCCACACACACACACACATGATGGCTTTATTCAGAAATGACTGTGAATGATTTAATTTGATTGTTTCTGGAAAGGGAACCTAATGATCTGGTTTTGTGTTAACTGCTTTCTAAAGTATATGTTATAATCCATTGAATACATTTTAGCTCCTTGTTAGATAAAATCCAGCCTGCTTATTGCCTTATTTGCTCTGCAAATATATCAAAGATGCCCCCATTTAATAAAAGGCAAGGCCAAACCTGTGTTTTTATTACCAAATTTTCTCATACCAGGAGGGAAACAGATATCCAACAAAAAAAATCCTCCCATGTGTTGGGTGAAAAGAGATATTCTTTCATCTTTGTTGAGTGAGAGGTTTGTGTGGAAGCTCCATACCCAGATAAGTAAATTTCGTTGTCTACTCACCAAAGAGTGAACTAAGGGGAAATATTAACAGAGCCCTTGAGCATCTAAGTGCAATTAAACATCTTAGCATTAGCAGTGTAAGATACAGTAGGTCCTTTTCCCAATTCTGTCTCAAGGAAACCCTTCCTATAAATATTCTTCACTCATCCCAATCTGTGCCATGGACTTAATCACGAGAAGGAAAAGAAAACCAGGAAAATATAGTGTTACATGTTCTCATAATATGTTGTGATGGATACATCATTGTCACAGTTCAAAAGCAAGCCTGGGCAAGCCTCCATGAAATAGTGTGGTGGGTGACCTGTAAAGCCATTCATCTTGACACAGCTGTAGCCCACCTGGTCTTGGAAAGTAAGCTTTCAAGGGCTTCAGTGGCACTGCAGGTCACTAAAAAGCGATAGCAAATCAACATGAAAACTTCACTGCTTCTTTCTTCTTCTCTTTCTCGCCATTATAGATTATTCCAAACTTGTGGTTTAAGATAAAAGCCATAAAAATGGAGCTCTGTTTAATTGCAGAGAGAGCGTTATGGTGGTCTATCATCATGTCAAGTTACACACATCTTGGCAAAGAGATCTATAGGTTCTGGAGAACAAAACCAACACATCTTGCTGAATGGATAGATGCTGAAGAGAGTATAACACCAGGACAAGATTCCAACTAGACCATCTTGAAGTCACTTAACAGACTTCAAAGCAAATAAGAAAGATCAAAGACTAATCAAGTAAAAAAGGGTTATTTGGATATAGGGGAAATTTTCCATGGATGTAGAAAAATTCAATCAATGTACATGAAATGTATGCCCCACCATTTGTAGAAAGGAAGATCTAGTAAATGGTCAGGATAACACTATTGAAATAGCCCACTTTTTGGTTAAAATGGTCTAATCATTTAAACATTTTAATAACAACAACAACAACAATAACAATATCATCATCGTCATTATCATTGACCTAACTGCAGTATCCGATACTGTCAACCATAGGATCCTGCTCTGTACAATAAATAATCTTACAAGAGATAACAAGCTTACTAGGGTCATTGGTAGCTTGCTCCAGAACCAGAGATTCTATGAGACAATGAATGGAAAGAATAGTAGATGGAGGTTGCAGAAGAATGGACTGCCACAAGGAAGTGTATTGTCTCTAACATTGCATAATATGTATATACACAAATAATCAACCAGTCCCTGACAATATAAAATTGTTCATTTATTCAGACAGTACAGCAAGGGCCGTACAAGGATTAAGTTTTGATGAGATAGCTGGAAAACTTACTGGAACACTTGAAGAATTAGGACAGTATTACATCACCAAACATTTGAAGCCTAACTCAAGTAAGACTCAAGTGTGTGCTTTCCATCTTCAAAACCGAGAGGCAGGGGTTGAGTTGGATGTTACATGGCAAGGAAATCGATTACAGCATTCTTCAACCCCAAAATACCTCTGCATAACACTTGAAATGACACTCTTTTTAAAGCAACACTGCCTGAATACCAAAGCTAAAGTTAGTACAAGGGAAAATATCATCAGGAAGTTGACAAACTATAAATGGGCCACTCACACAATAGATATTAGGCCTGAAGGGTAAATTCATTAGCAAATGTGCAATGCCACAATGTTTGTTTTACATTCATCCACTATCCATTTGCAATCTATTTGCTGGGAGAGGTAAAGTGCCGCCCGGGCCGGCAGAAGACAGCAGCCTCCGACCAGCTGAGGGGAGCCCCGCCCTTCCTCCCTTTGCCGGGAGAGGTAAAGGGCTGCCTGGGCCGGCAGAAGACAGCAGCCTCCGACCAGCTGAGGGGAGCCCCGCCCTTCCTCCCTTTGCCGGGAGAGGTAAAGGGCCGCCTGGGCCGGCAGAAGACAGCAGCCTCTGACCAGCTGAGGGGAGCCCAGCCCTTACCCCCTTTGATGGGAGAGGTAAAGGGCCGCCTGGGCCGGCAGAAGACAGCAACCTCCGACCAGCTGAGAGGAGCCCCGCCCTTACTCCCTTTGTCGGGAGAGGTAAAGGGCTGCCCGGGCCGCCCAGGCCAGCAGAAGACAGCAGCCTCTGACCAGCTGAGGGGAGCCCCACCCTTACTCCCTTTGCTGGGAGAGGTAAAGACCTTCCACCGCCCCAAGGAACGTTGCTGTAGCCTTGGGGGGTGGGGCGCCCTCCTCTCCCATCCCCTGCGAGGAAGGATAAAGGGCCATTGGCTGCTGGGCCAGGCTGAAGACCTGACGCCACCCTGGGGACTGTTGCTGCAGCTGCAGGGAGGGGGTCCGTCCTTCCTCTCTTTCTTTTCCTTGTGCTCCTAGGCCTCGCCTCGGGCCGTCATAGAAAAGATGACACTGCGGTGGGCGGCTGGATTTGCCACCACCGTTGTTCATGGTCTTGGCCTCGGCAGAGGCGAGGAGGCTGGCCGGCTAGGAGCACCAGGACTTGTGCATGCATGCTTTCGTCGCCCCCCCCCCCCCGAAGGAATTGGAAGGGACTGTGTTGGGGTTTATCTTTATATTGTTATATTGTTATATTGTTATTTTATGATGATTTGTATTTGGACATTTTGTATATTATGTACTTTTTTTATGCTATTAATTAATGTTTTACATATAATTTTATAATTGTGATTTTGTATATTGTTTGAATTTAGATTTTGTATCCTGCTTTTGTACTTTGGATATTGTATTTATATGTTTTAAACCGCTTTGAGTTCCCCTAGGGGAAGTAAAGCGGTATAGAAATGTAATAATAATAATAATAATAATAATAATAATAATAATAATAATAATAATAATAATAATAATAATAATAATAATAATAATAATAATAACAACAATAACAACAACAATAACAACAACAACAACAACAATAATAATAATAATTCAAAAGGGTGAAGCTTCACAACTAATCTGAACAGGTGTGACCAGTTGTTAAAAAAAGCCCATATTGACTTGTATATTTATCTCTTATTCTGTACCTCTGTACCTGATGTGTATAAATTGATGCCATGAAGCCTCTGACGAAGTGGGCTTGATCCACAAAAGCTTACATTAAAATACAGCACTTAGTCTTTAAAGTGCCACAACATTTTTGTCTTTTTGTTTACTCTCTGATATTATTAATTAACATGAACTAAAAGCCTCATAGGGAAGGTCCCCCAACTCTTTTCTAAATCACCAGCATTATGTTGCCAAAGACAAAGGAAATGACTATTTGCAACCCTGAGCCTATGGCACAGCTTTATACCATTGTTCATTATGTGCCAGAAGCTAAAGAAAGCTTTGGCCAAAATTAACAATGTATGCAGAACCACAAGGACCCCATTAATGTTTCCTATTTGTGTCCAGAATTCTCCAGGCTTGCAAATTCCATGGAATAATTGCCAGAATTCTCTTGGATAACATTCCTCTTCTCCAATTTCATCTGGACATGTTAACTTTCTCTGTGGGTTCTTTTATTCCTAATTGTGCAAACATATTGATAAAAAGCTAAAAAGTTGTTTTCCTGTGTATATCATTTCCAGAACCTTAAATTCCAGTAATCACTTTACATTCTGCCAAATTATTTGGGCAGTGTGTTGAACTAGGAAATACACACACACACACACACACACACACACACACACACACACACACACACACACACACACACACACACACACACACACACACACACACACACACTTGTAGCTGAAACAAAATTAAGCAGCTTCTGTATGTGGCCGATCTTGAGGAATTCTTGCTCGAGACTTCCACGCTAATAGAACTACCACATGTTTTGGCTGGTGAGAGCCATTTTGTTGTTTGTTGCTAAGGATCTTGCTGGCAAGGAACGGGGAAACTTACTTTTCTGCCTAATGTTAAAACATGACACTTTGCATTGTAAACAGGCTAAAAAAACTGGAAACTCCTTTGTTGCTGCCACTATTATAACCTTAGGCCAGGGTCTATATATCAAGCTGTGCTTCAGCTGCCAGTGCAATCTGATTATATATAGGGCATGCTTTTAACTGGAAAGCATCTTCTTGTAACAGCCGGTGTTGAAAATTAACATTTGTTTTGGGGGGGGGGGAATTGTAGAATACTATTTTCTGTAGATACTATTTTCTGAACGTTTGCAGGTTTTATGCTCAGTGCCTTGAATTATGTAATAACTGAGAACTCGATTCTTTGTCAAATTCTTATTAGAAACTGTATGGAAAAGTAAGTCTTATTGGGTGTTCTAGTACAAAACTTAAGAGAAGAATACATTAATTAAATAGAAAGGTTATACTTTTTGAAGCGGTCGTGGAAGGTGAGCTGGATAACTTGGATACCTTGGAGTTGTTATTCAGCGAGGAGTCCTTGTATGAGTGTACATCTCCACAACGACAGCCGCACATACAAGGACTCCTGGCTGAATAATGACTCCAAGGTATCCAGCTCCTAATTTCTCACTGCATCTACCCATCTCCTGACTGCAAACAAGGGACCTAAATCTGAGCATGTAGCCTGGATTGTAAAATATCTCAAGATTTGTGAAACAGAAAGGCTGTGTAACATTTTGACCACCCAGAAATGAAATTAATGGTTCTTTTCTGGTACAAAACACATGGAAATATTAAGGCACAAATTTTATGACAGTTCAAATGCAGAGGGAAATACAGAACACAAAAACTCTCTGACAATGTCTAAAGATTCATGCAGGGCAGTTAAAAGGCTGGTCTGGCTATCCTGCTATGGTAATAGAGTAGACCAGACTGCCAGCGACTCAATACCAATTGTTGGGCAGTTGTTAACTAACTTAACCACCCCGAAGACTAATGGCCTTGGGTGGTGATGTCCACAGGGAAGGGTGATGGTCCCCAAGTGGATTAAATCCCACTTGAATCCATTTTGATAGAGGGCAGTAGCTTCATCATTATTGACCTGGGGCTGATGAGGACTCTGTGTGCCAAAAAGGCTCGGGACCAGAAAGTGACTCATAAAATTGGATCAGTGGTACAGGTGTCATGCTGCAATGCAAATGGCAAATGGAAGGACACTGCATTACTATATATTCTCAGGACAATCTTTATGGCTGGTCGCTTGTTGATAGCCAATATTAGGACTTGGATATGGAACTTGAAGAATAAGAAGAAGTTAAAAGACTGTTTTTGTCTTCCACGGTGTGTTTTGTCTTCAACAGCTTCTGCAACCCAATGGCCTCAGAAGTTACTGTTGGTTATTGTTGTTTTTTGATGCATCTTTTCATGCTTGAGTCTTATTTCTATTAAACCCTTGTCCCATGCTCAAAAAGCATTTGGCACAAGGCAATGAGGCACACTTGTTTGTTTATCATACCCTAATGCAGTAATAGGCAGGTTCCAGAGTTCAAAAAGCCACATAGAGCCACCCTTGGGCTACCTCCAAAATATTTTTCTTCATAAAAGTTTCTCTCTCCATCCCCCAACTGGAAAACCCTCTCTTATTCTCTAGTAGTTTTTAAAACAGCAGCAGCAGCAGCAGCAGCAGCAGCAGCAGCAGCAGCAGCAGCAGCAGCAGCAGCAGCAGCAGCAGCAGCAGCAGCAGCAGCAGCAGCAGCAGCAGCAGCAGCAGCAGCAGCAGCAGCAGCAGCAGCAGCAGCAGCAGCAGCAGCAGCAGCAGCAGCACCACCACCACCACCACCACCACCACCACCACCACCACCACCACCACCACCGTATTAGGAGGGGTTCGGAGAGCCCAAGAGGACCAGTGGTATCCACATATCAAATTTTCTTTCCTTTGGGGCAAAGGGGGACTTTCTGAGCAATTTTGTAATTTTTTTCCTTTTAATATTTGACTATGTAGGCCTACGCTGGCTTGGTGGTTAAGACACTGAACTTGACAACTGGAAGGTTGGCAGATCAGCAGTTTGAGACCCAAGGGCTGTACGATGGAGTGAGCTCCCATCTCTGTCCCAGCTCCTGCAAACCTAGCAGTTTGAAAGCTAGGATTTGCAAGTAGATAAATAGATACTGCTTTGGTGGGAAGGTAACAGCATTCTGTGTGTTCCGGTGTCTAGTCATGCCTGCCACGTGATCACAGAAATGTCTGCAGACTCAGACAGTGCTGGCTCTTCGGCTGTAAATGGAGATGAGCACCATTTCCTAGAGTCAGATACGAATGGCTTTCGAACAAGGGAGACCATTCCCATTCCCTAGGTAAGCCTGAGGCCTGCATTTTCACTCTTGTGGCTATGTAGGAGGTCCACTAGCTTCACTTTCCCCACCTTTCTCCCTGCTGTAGTGTAGGTAAAGGTAAAGGTTGCCCTTGCTCAAAAGCCAGTCGTATCCGACTCTGGGGTTCAGTGCTCATCTCTGTTTCAAAGCTGAAGAGCCAGCGCTGTCTGCTTTCTGCAGACGTTTCCGTGGTCATGTGGCAGGCATGACTAGACACCGGAGCACACGGAACACTGTTGCCTTCCCACCAAAGTGGTCCCTATTTATCTACTTGCCATTTTTTGCTTTCGAACTGCTAGGTTGGCAGGAGCTGGTACAAAGACGGGAGCTCATTCTATCCTGCAGTACTCGGGAATCGAACTGCTGACCTTCCGCCTCCACTTGAGCCACTGCAGTTCTCCTGGTGTAGTGTAGCCTCAATCAAAGCTTTATAGAGGCTGAAATCTGATGTAGTAAGTCTCACTAGAGTAGGTCCACGGAATCAGAGGTGATTTGGTAACTCCAGTCCTCCATAAGTTCCTTTGATTCAAATTGTATTAGTTATGACTGAGTCTTATTTCACTAAAATAAAAATAACTCAAATTCAGCTAGTCATAGCATTAAATAAAATTTTCATTATTATAATAAAAGTCCAAAATTTAAATTAACAAAACTTTCAGACAATCCTAAATTGAAAACTCATGAGATGTGAAGTGACTACACAGCCAGATTTTGCATATTTCATAGACCTTTGTTTCTTTAAAAAAAAAATAATTGCCATTCTTTTTTGGCCATACTTAATGTCAAACAGCAGTGGTACACTGTCTGTTGCCATCAGAATTAGCCATGCTTCACATTTCGTGAGTTTTAATTGAGAACATATTTTACCATAATCATATTCACACAAAAATGGAAGAAACACTTAATATTTGAGTGAGAAACACAAGTAAAAGTTTCCCGAAATAAGATCAGAACCCTGAAAGCAGTTTTTCAGAGACTGTCATGCAGAGACAAAGAGAATTACCACAAGTGCAAAAATGCAGAACAAGAAAAGAAGAAAAAACAAGAGATCTCTTCCAGAAGAGACATGAAATCAAAGGAAAATTTAAGCCAATAGTAGGAATGCTAAATAACCAGCTGGGAAACACACTATCTAAATAAGAGAAAATAAAGAGAAGGTGGACACAATTTACCTATGAACTATACAGAAGAGATAAAAGGATGACAGAATCCTTTGATTTTGAATCCTATGATGAAAAATCTGCAGTTCTAGAAAGTGAAGGGAAAACTGCATTGAAAGCACTAGGAAGAGATAAATCTTCCTAGTAGATGTGGAATACAGATAGAACTATTTCAAGTCATAGAGACTGAATCTATCAAAACCCTAATAAAAATATGCCAATAAATATAGAAAACAAAAAAAGGCCCAAGGACTGACAATGCTCAATATCCATTCCAGTTCCCAAGTAAAGAGATGCTAAGGAGACTGGTGTTCAAGCTGGATTCTGAAAAGAAAGAGGCACACAAAATCATATCGCAAATTGGCTATTAGTGTGCACCAAAGATTTTCAGAATATCAGTCTATGTTTTAGAGACTACATCAAAGTCTCATGAGAAACTGTGGGTTATTCTGAAATAAATGGGTACACCTCAGCACTTGATAGTCCTGATACGGATTTATATTGTGGACAGAATATGGAGAGATAGAATGATTGCTTATACTGTACTCAAAGGCAGTAGACGAGGGTTCATTTTGTCTCCGTCTTTTCAGTCAGTATGCAATACATATAAAGTGGAAAGCTGGACTAGATTCAGAAGAAGGAGGGGCAAAATTTGGTGAAGTAACATGAACCATTTAGGAAATGCAACTGACTTTTAGTGAAAGTGAAAGCAGAAAGTGTCAGATGTAATATCACACTGCCTGAACCACATGTACCATAATGCCTTGCTGCTGTAACCTTACCCCTCTGACCTCACCTAACCCTATTAAAGGACCCTCACTCACCCGATGACTCTCTCTCCTCCCCTGACCCTCACTGACCGCCATGCGGCCAGTGGAAATAAAAGACAATAAAGACAATGAACTGAGTACTGGTCATTGGGCCGAACCATCGGAAAACACCTTTAACAAATGGTAGCAGAGGATGGTTTGGAACACTCCATTCCTTCTCTGCAACTCCATTCTGGAAAGCTGAGAATGGTGCGGTCTTGAAGTGCAGCATCCCCTTATCTTTTGTCCATGTTTCAAACTCTTTAGACAGAAATTCTGAGCCTCTGTCCGTCATTAGTTGTTTTATGTTTACGTTGTGTTGGGTTTGCACTCTTGTGTAGAGTTCCTTGAACTTGTTGAATGCCTCAGCCTTACTTTTGAGCGTGTACACAAAACCGTAGAAAGTGCCAAAGGAGGATTGCAGTTGAAATTTAATGAGACAGAAACGATGCCTACGGAAAATATACAACTTTAATGTTGAGAATGAAGAACTTGAAATAGTGAATGATTTTGTATACCTTGGTTCATTCTTCAGTCTAGCTGGAGACTGCAGCCAAGAAATCAGAAGAAAATTGAGACTTGGATGGGAAGCAATGAAGGGATTAAAAAAGATCAAGTTTTAAGAAGCATCATTGGAGAGCAAGACCAAAATCATCCGCAGTCTTGTATTCTTAATCATCATATGTGGGCATGAAGGCTGTGCAGTAAAGAAAGCAGCCAGAGGGAAAAATCATTTAAAATATAAAACTAGAAGAGAGTTTTATGAATATCCTTGGACTACTGGAAAGATGAACAAGAGGGTCTTAGAGCAAATCAAATCTCTGGAGGCAAACATTGTGAAACTGAAGCTGTCCTACTGTGGGCACTTTATAAGAGTGAAAGATTCTCTGGAAAAGACAGCCATGCTGAAAAAGGCTGAAGGCAGCAGGAAAAGAGGAAGACCAAATATGAGACAGATTGGTAAAGGAACCACAGGCTTACAATCGCAGAGCAGGGCTACTGAGGATAGGACATTTTGGAGATCACTTATTCATACTGTCACCATACGTTGGAGACAATTTGATCACGTAACAACAAGAAAATTTGCCAGCATCTCAAGCAGTGTGGGCATGTGTGTGAGAGAGAGACAGCTTTATTGAAGGATGGCTCATGAAACCAAGAACAAAGCTTGGCATAAAATGTAGGAATGGTAGGAATCCTGCACAGCTTAGCATTTATTCAAGAATGCCCCCCCCCCCAACACACACACACACACACACACAAAACCTGAGTAGTTCAGTGAGAATTCTTATAATATTTCTTGGGAGGCAGGGGAAATCTTTCACCAACGGTGTCCCCCACCCCATCCCGCACCTTGAGTTTTCTCTGAAAGGAAGAGGCTGTGATGCCCCACCACTGTATGATGCATTCAAAAACTAATGTTCAAAGGAAGTTTTATGATAACAGATTGGAAAAAAGACAAGCCTGTTGATTCTAGAACAAATCAAACCTAAGCTTTAGTAGGAGCTAACAAGGATTAAACTGAGGTTCTTGTACAGGAGTTCACAACCTATGGCCTGTGGGCTGGATTCATGTGGCCTGTGTTGTTGCCACCGGCACCGGAAGCAGAAGTGGATGTGTTTACGACAGCCATAAAAGCACCCACAGCTGTTGTAAATGTGTAAACGCTGCCTTAAAATGCATCCACAGCTGTCATAAACATGTTTATGACAACCATGGGTGTATTTTATGGCAGTGTTTATGGCGGGGGAACCACCAGTCTGGCCCGCTCACTTGTCTAAAGGTGTGTGGTCTGGCCTGTGGCATGAAAAGATTGAGAACCCCCTGTTCTTGTACCTTGGGCATATCAGAAGGGAAGACTGAGTGGAAAAGACAATGATGTTGGGAAAATACTAAAGGTAGGAGGAAAAGAGCAGATCTAATATGAGATGGATTGACTCAGAATGGAACCTGCAGCCTTTAGTCTGAAAACTGTTAGCATTGGGGTTAATCGAAAGGTCTTTTGTCATTCTTGTTTTTTGTGAGGTACCATCATTCACAAAAGCTAACGTTAAAATATAGCTGTGAATCTTCAAGCTGCCACAGCATTTTTGTCTTTTTTTGTTTTGTTTTATTTCTTGTTTCTAGTCTGGTATACTTGCACAGACTAATTAACAGGGCGGTATGAGATCAGCCCCCCCTTCTCCTGCTAAAAGGCCTGTCCACTAAAATATACAAAAGAAAATGCTGCCCTCCAGTGTTTAAGATGTTAAATGTGTTTCCCCTGTTTTACTGAGGAAAGGAAAGCCAGTTGCTTTCGTGGTCCTGCCTATGATGGGTAGGCTGCCACTGGAGTCAAAGGGAGGGGAAGGGCATGGTTTGGGGTGACTAGTCAATGGGATGACACAGGTAGACAGGGGTCACTTGGATGCATTGGTTCATCTGCTTGACAACTCTGCAAACTGTCCTTTTCAGCTGAGGAATCCATAGGGATTGTGAGAACAATCCCCCCCCCCAGCAGAGCTAGGAAGACTTCTGTGTGATGCAAATTTCAACTGAATTCTAGACAAGGTCTAAGGGAGAGGGCATCATGCTTATCTCAAAGGGAGGCCGATCTGATGTGAACCTGTTCAGCATTTCCCTCTTGCATTAGAATAAAAAGAAAGCCAATAATTTGCACTTAATTAAATGTAAGAAACTCCATGGAGTATTGCAGCGCATTGAAAGTTAAGGTTAGGCTATAATGTAGATTCCCCCCCCCTACTCCCCAGTAAAAGAAATTTCAGTTGTAATGGGACTAATCTTATTGAAACCAGCTAATGTCACTTCTGTTTCTCAGCCGCACCAAATTCAAGCAAGCAAGCAAGCAATATGGTGGATGTTTTTTGTCCAAATATGTCACATTTTGTGAGACAAAAAAAATACTCTAGTGGCATGGCAAGTGGCTTTGGGGACATTGTTTACAATTAGGATGATAACAGTGCTGCCAAATTAACTCTAAAATGTCGAGTAGTAGAGTAAATTCCTTGTAGACATGTAGGCTCTTGATCCCAGAAGAAAGCAGGAGAAGCAATTAAAAACAAACAACTAACATTTACGAAGAAAGTTAGTCAAGACAGAAAAGCCTAGCCCTAGCTAGATAGACTTGTGGGCACATCATTGAGAACCAGCAGCACATCTCCTTAGAGAGCCAATTAAGAAAGAGGACTGATAGATAGACCCTAAGAATAGCAGTCTAATAACAGGTGCAGGAGGAAGTAGAGATCAGAGAGTCAAAAGGACAGCCTCTGGCTTTCCCACTCCCAGATGTACCTTGTGGTCATCCGGGCTGGAGAAGTGCTAAGAGATGATGCTTGGAGGACAGCAGACCAACATGGGGCAGGAGTGAGATTGTGATGAAGCCACTGGGGGAGAAGTATCCTCAACTACATTAGGTTTGATCCATCATGGTTTACATTCTGATGCTCTCATTTTAATAATATATGGGTTGCTGTAAGAATGTGCAAATTGCTGGTATCCAGCTGTCTCTGGATTTTAAGGAACATGCAGACAAACTGGAGCAAGTCCAGAGGAGTACAACGAAGATGATCAGGGCACTGAAAACCAAGCCTTATGAGGAAAGTCTGAAAGAAATGGGCATGTTTAGCTTTGAGAAAAGAAGACTGAGGGGAGATAAGCTAACATCCTTCAAATACTTGAAAGGTTGTCATATAGAGGAAGGGCAGGATCTGTTTTCAGTCATTCCAGAGTGTAGGATGCATACTAATGAGCTCATGTTGTAGGAAGCCAGATTTCAGCTGAATAGCAGGAAAACTCCCTAGTTATTAGAGCAGTACAACAATGGACCCATTAACCTTAGCGGGTGGTAAGTGCTCTAATACTGAAAGCAGCCAAGAGAAGGTTAGACGGCTATCTGTCAGACATAGCTCAACTTTCATTCCTCCATGGAGCCGAGGGTTGGACCTGATGATCTTACAAGCCCCATCTCATTCCATTATTCTGATTCTATGACTGCAATTCACAGCTTTGCTCCCATTTCCAATGTTGGCTAGAATTGACGGTGGTTGAAGTCCAACAATATCTTGTCAACTCTGCTATAGGGCTTCTCCCCTGATGTCAAGCAGGGAGACAGGCAACAGTTCCATCAACTTAAAGCAAAACTCACTCACAATGGAGTGCTGTAAATATGTCACAATCAAGACACACTGCTGTGTTAGGGATCATGCCCTTCATTTTGTTACACATTTCACAGTATGAGGCCATTCATTTATACTTCGGAAACACTCATTAGTGGAAGTAAGCGTTACTAAATTGTCTGCTTCAAAATAAAACAAACAAACCCTGAGGATATTTTGTGAAGGAATCCTGTTTCTCCTTTCAAGAAAGGCAACATCTCTCTGCAAATTAACTAAGTGGAAGTTTAGATCAGATTTGGCAGGACATCTTCCCTTGGGCTGCTGCCTTTTTGGTCTTTTTGGTGAAGCAACAATGGAGGTTACTAGGTCAGACTTTAATGATTGATAGTGGTTATTTAACTGTTTGACTTAACATAATAACTTCCTTGCTTGTTTCTGCTCACATTAGTTATGACCTCCCTCAGTAACATCTTATGGGCATATATTTTTTTGCAATCGTAGTCTGCTCTGGTCCAAATTAAAATTCCATGCTTTAATGCTTCATTTCAAGCAAACCAAACTCTGATGTTAGAACATACCTGTCAACCATCCCGATTTGGCCGGGATTACCACGGAATTTGATGCCGATTGACATCATAACCCGCCCCGCGCTGCCAAAAACCCTCTAATTTGGCAGCGGGGGAAACACTTTCCACACATGTGTGGAAGCGCTCTGCCGCTTGCGCAGCCCCTACGCAAGTGGTGGAGCGCTTCCATGCATGTGTGGAAGGGTTCTACACAAGTGTCAAACCCTCCCGCGCATGCATGGAAAGCGACCTGCGCACAAGCGATCCGCACAGGTCCATTTTTTCTGGAGCTGCAGGTTGACAGGTATGTGTTAGAAGCGACTGTGCAGCCTGGCTAGAAGGCACTGTTCCCCATGATGCTCCTTACTAGGATGATCAAGCTGCCAATGGTGGTGCTGCCACCTTCTTTGTCAATAGGACTGTGCTTGCCTTTTCCATAATTACTACTGTAAGCGATAGTAAGAGTCTGGCCAGGTTATCCTGCTATGGTAATAGAGTAGATCTTACTGCCAGTGACTCAACGCTGAGTGTCAGGCAGTGGTTAACTAACCTGATAACCCTGAGGACTAACAGTCTTGGGGGCCAAAGTCCACAGGGAAGGGTGATGGTCCCCAAGTGGATTAAATCCCACTTGAATCCATCTTCATGGAGGACAGTAGCTTCATCAATATTAGCCTGGGGCTGATGAGGACTTTGCATGCAAAAGTGGCTCAGGACCAGATAGAGACTTGTGGAACTGGATCAGTGGTACAGGTGTCACGCTGCGATGCAGAAGGCAGATGAAAGGCCACTGCATTATATTCTCAGGACAGTCTTCATGGCTGATTGCCATGAGGATCACCAACATTGGGAATCTAATTCAGCAGAAGAAGAAAAAGAAGTGACAGTTGGGACAAGGCCAGAGAAGAGTCAAGAATTCCTCACCATGACTGAAGGACCTTTTCACTTCTGGGATGTAAATGATAGCTATCCAGGGCGGGTTGGAGTAAAGAACCTTTTGAACTGCAGAGGAATAGAAGGGCTGATCCCCATGAAATTTTTGACACAAATAACTCATTTTGGTTGAAGAACAACAAAGAACCACATGGCTAATTCTCCCCAGCAAAGCCTTGGTGTAGTCCCAGGTTGCTCTCTGCATCACAGAGTGTCAACCAGGTAGCTATTTGCCTTTTCTCCCAAGACTCAGCTGTTTTAAATGCCACATCTTTATAATCATAGAAATGTCATGCAATCCTCAAATTTCCCCACCCCTCAATTATCTGTTTTAATTCAAACTTTTGCAACTAAAAAGAAAGGACAGAATTGACAGATTTAGAGCAAAAGTATGCTACTGTGCACCAGAATCTACAATTTTCTCCCATCTTGTTTTCTAAGATATTAATAATAATAATAATAATAATAATAATAATAATAATAATAATAATAATAATAATAATAATAATAATAATAATAATAATAATAATAATAATGAGAATATTATATGGGTTTTCCTTGTTAAGTGGCACATGCCTCCCTTGCTATGGCCCATTGGGAGGGCACAGCCCCACTGGTTAAAAATCACGATGCTGTGTTCATTTGTGGTTCACATTTACAAAGCTTGTATGCCTCCTTCTGACCAAATTCCTTCTCAGAGCCCAAAGAGTCTGTCAATTCTCTTGGCTTTCTCACAGATTCCACCGCAGGGCCTGCACTGCCCAAAGACCCACAACTCCACTCCTTTGCAACCTCACTCCACTAAACAGGTGGCATCGGGTAATGCTAACTGCAATGGTTACAGACTTGAGCTGACCTCTTGCCCTGTTTCATGAATCTCCTATAAGTGACAGCCTCTCTATTCTTGTCACATCTCCTTCTACTCTTCCCCTGGCTCTCCTCCAAAACAAATAGCTGGCAGCCTTCTCCATTTCAGCTGCCTGCTTTCAAAGGGAGAGAGTAACCAGATATTACTTGGGATCCCTAGACAGGAGAGCTCACCTGCCATTAACCTCAAGTGGCTGCTACAAAGCTGACTGCTTTAAGGAAACAGCAGCACTGGCAGCAAAAACAGACGCTCCTCATTTCAAGTGCTTGCCTGGCCTTCGTCTAGAGTTCAGCAGGTGGTCAACAAACCAGCTGTGCTGAAGCATGGGAGCAAATGCATTGTGTGGGCACGTGCACAGCTCTCTGTTTTTATAAAGGGGTTACAAACAAAATAAAGGAATGCAGCTGGTCCCGTCAAATCCTTACTTGCATATCTTCAGGCAGTAACATCACATAAGCTATTTTAGCCACCAGAATTGGTTGTAACTGGATACAGAGAACACATGTGCACAACCCTTACGTTCATAACAGCAAGGTGTTTTGTGTCACCTTAAAACCAAACAGATTTTCATTGGCCTAGGCCAGGGGTTCCCAACCTTTTCATGCCGCGGGCCTGACCATGCCCACCAGACAGCTGAGTGGGCCAGATGATGCCCCTATAAGAGGATGTAAATGCACCCACTTCCACGTTTACAACAGCTGTGGGCTCATTTACAGCTGATGTAATCAGTGGTGAAATTCCATTTTCTTTTACTACCTACTCTGTGGGCGTGGCATGGTGGACGTGGCCAGGGGGAAGTCCCATGTTGCACCTAAATTAGGACTACTTTGTTTCAAAACTTGGATGGGCAGGGACAGCCAGAATTTCTGCTACCAGTTCTGGCGAACTGGGGCGAACCTGCTGAATCCCACCACTGGATATAATCATGTTTATGGATGTTCAGGTGCATTTTAAGGCTGTTGTAAACATGCCCACTTCCACTTCTGGGTGCAGTGGCGGTGGCAGCAGTGGTGGTGGTGGCGGCGGGACACATGAAATGGTGACATGGGCCGTAGGTTGAACCCCTGACCTAGACCTATGGTGGCTTACATTGGCACTCCAGCTGTTCTTGGTCTTCAATTCCCAAAAGTCCAAGTCAGCACACCCAATAATCAGGGTTTCTGGGAATTGAAGTCCGAGAACAGCTGGAGTGCCAAAGTTAGCAATCACTGGCTTAGACTTTTTCTGGAAGGCAGCCCACTTCATCCCTATGCATTGATGCACCTGATGAAAGCTGATGCCCCATAAATCTGTTGGTGCCAAAGGGCCGCAAGATTGTTTGTTATTTTTGCTGCAACAATGACCTGCTGGATAGTTTTAACACTATTTAGATTAGGGATAATGGGGTTCACCTCAGGACAGGCACACCATGGTCTCATTCCAAGCAATGGGAATTATATTTGCTTCTCATTTTTCATCACCTTTATCCAGGTATCCCTTTCCATATACAGTAAAACCCGACTTACAAATGCCCCAAGTTACATAAAATTCAACTTACAAAATGATTTTGTGCTAAAACCATGTTCCAATTTACACAATTTCCTATGGGTTTGCTTTGAGTTACATAAAGATTCTTTTTCCTATGGATTTTCCTATGCTTCAATTTACATAACAATTTCATTTTTCCTATGAGTTTGCTTCGAGTTACATAAAAAAATAATTTTTCCTATGGGTTTGCTTTGAGTTACATAAAAATTCGACTTATGAAAAAGCCTATAGAACAGACTTTTTTACGTAAGTAGGGTTTTTTACTGTATTTATTTAATGAATTCAAAATGGTGTGCAGGTGGATCTGTCCCTGCTCTGACCATGTGTGAATCTTCTGGCTTCAGTCCAGCCATCTTTGGTAGGATGAATGAAAGAGGCCTGGAGGTAAGGACAGTTATGCCAGCCCATATGTGGCATCTGGTTTAAAAGGGATCCTGGGCCTTACAAAACTCCATTTGAAATCTCCTCTGATCTATGAAACAACATCCTGGATGATTTTGAGCCATTCACTCCCTCAGCCTGATCTACCTCCTAGGGTTGTCAAGAAGGTCAAGCGGGAAGGAGACAAACCATGTAGAAAAGGCAGGAAAATCAGTTCCTGAAAAATAGATGGAGAAGAAGTAGAAGCAGTGACAGATTTTACTTTCTTAGGATCAAGAATCACTGCAGATGGGGATTGCAGCCATGAAATAAAAAGGCGACTGATTATTGGGAGACAAGTTATGGGAAATCTGGGGAGCATAGTGAAAAGCAGATACATCACATTGCAAACAAAAATTCTCATAGTCAGAGCAATGATATTCCCGGTGGTAATGTATGGTTGTGAGAGCTGGACCATGTATGTTCTAACCTTCATGTAAGCCGCCTTGGGTCTTCCTTGGATGAAGAAGGTGGGGTAAAAATCTTCCAAATAAATAAATAAATAAATAAATAAATAAATAAATAAATAAATAAATAAATAAATAAATAAATAAATAAATAAATAAATAAATAAATAAATAAATAAACAAACAAGCAAACAAACAAACAAACAAACAAACAAACAAATAAAACAAACAAACAAACAAACAAACAAACAAACAAATAAATAGGAAAGCTGAGCGCAGAAGAAAAGACGCCTTTGAAATGTGGTGTTGGAGGAGAGTCTTGAAAGTCCTCTGGACAGCGAGGAGAACAAATATGTTAATCTTAGAAGAAATCAACCCAGACTGCTCATTAGAAGGTCAAATAGTAAAGATGAAGCTGAAGTACTTTGGACATCAAATGAGAAGGGAGGATTCACTTGAGAAGGTCTTGATGGTGGGAAAGGTGGAGGGCAAAAGAAGAAGGGGGAGGCCAAGTATGAGATGGCTAGATTGGATTGTAGACACAATGGGCACAGAACTGGGAGGGCTCAGGGGGATGGTGGAGGACAGGGGCGCCTGGAGGACAATTGTCCATAGGGTCGCAAAGGGTCGGAATCAACTGTGAGACTGAACAACAAAAAAAGTTGAACAAACCCCCAAATAAACAGGAGAACCGTTAACCGGTGTGCAAGAGGAATTTTCAACAGATGTGGCTTGTTGTGCAAACTATACCTGCTGAAATGTCCTCTTTCATGCAACCATGAAAGGGACAGCTCTGTCCTCCGTTTCACATATCCACCAAATCCTTTTCTATGCCCAGCAGGCTTTTGTCTTTTATTTTTTTGAAGATGTGACAGAACCTTTATTCAAGACAACCTTTAACTGAGATTCAGGATCTATTCAATAAACATTTTCCACACTAAAGGACTTCTTTTCTTATGTCCTGTGACAATATTTCACTTGCATTTTTTAAAAATTAAGACATCAATCCCATCTTCTCCCCTCTTTGAGGAACATTTATTTTCTGTCTCTCCCTCTCTCTAACCCCAGTTGTAGTGATTGCTTGTTAATGTTTCCATCCTGTTTTCTTAAATGAAAGATGAGAGGAAAATGCATCTGGTAGGAGTTACACCGGATAAGTACTTGACAAGTGCCCTGCATTAAAGAAGATAAATGTCTAACTTTGCTACAAGAACAGAGAAAGAACTACCCACCTTTAATATGCATATTCCTGCGGGCCACAAATGCTGCACTGCAATGGTCACTAGATGGCAGAAAATGTTCACAACAAGCAGGGAAGGCATTCCTACAGGAACCAAAATAATTTATTTTGACAATCTTTTCTTCCATTGGGTTGGATTCATGTAAGGTTTCCATGCCGTTTCCACCGATGTCTAATTAATTGCTATAAGCCTCTAAACTACTAAAAAATTAAAAAGAGGATGTGTGTGTATGTGCTCATTTGTGGTTTCCAAAGCATCAATTGATATAACCCTCTAATCCAGTGTTCCCCAACTTTTGGGTTTTGGACTTCAATTCCCAGAAGCCTAAATCAGTATATTGGCTGATTAGTGCTTTGGGGAATTGACTCAGGCTTCTGGGAATTGAAGTCCAAAACCCAAAGGTTGGGGAACACTCCTCAAAACCACCAAAATTAGAAAGGATTTTAAAAAAAACAACAACAATTCTGTATACTCAGTTATATGTGCAGATGCAAAATTGGAAAGTTTTTAATAATAATAATAATAATAATAATAATAATAATAATAATAATAATAATAATAATAATAATAATAATAATAATAATAATAATAATAATAATAATAATAATAATAATAATAATAATAATAATGACGATGACAATGATGAAATTAAGCGTGGAATTTTTCAAGGTGACTCACTATCACCTTTGCTATTTGTCTTATCAATGGCACCTCTGACAACTATTTTAAATAGAACAAACTGTGGATATGAATTGGCTAAGAAAGGACTGAAGTTTCACATTTGCTCTATATGGATGATCTAAAATTGTTTGGAAAGACAAGATATGAATTAAACACACTGTTGAAAACTACAAATAAATTTAGTAAAGACATTGGAATGTAATTTGGAATTGACAAGTGTGCAACAATTACTGTTAAGGCAGGCAAAATTGTCACCTTGAAAAATTCCATGCTTAATTTCATCATCATCATCATCATCATCATCATCATCATCATCATCATCATCATCATCATCATCATCATCATCATTATTGACCTCACCTCAAGATTTTCTGGACCCACTTCATGTATTTTGTAGAAGTAGTTGTTTTGACTTGATTGTGTAGCAGGTCAGAAGCTTCCAGAACTCCCAGGTACTTTTATCCCTCTTCTGATCTTATTGCTTTGATACATTCTTCATTCTCTAACTCAAATCCAATACATGAAGTGGGTCCAGAAAATCTTGAGGTCAAAACTAAGTGGAGGCAATATCATCAAGGCAATTAATACCTGGGCAGTGTCTGTTATAAGATATTCAGCTGGAAAAATTGATTGGATGCAAATGGAATTTGACAACCTAGACAGAAAAACAAGGAAACTAATGACTATACACCATGGCCTGCACCCATGGTTAAGAACAGGAGTTTTGAAGAAGGAAACAGAAGGATTTATCTTGGCAGCTCAGGAACATGTTTTGCCAACAAATTGCATGAAGATAAAGATACAGCACATATCCAACAACAGCAAATGCTGGCTTTGTAATGAGAAGGATGAAACAGTAAATGATCTGATCAGTGGATGCGGCAAAATTTCAACGAGTGATTATTTGCAACATCATAACAGGGTTGCAAAAATTATACATTGGAAACTTTGCTAGAAGTTTGGATTTGAAGGCAGGAAAAATCATTGGGGACACCAAGTAGAGAAAGTTTTAGAAAATGAAAGCATCAAGATCCTGTGGGACTTTAAAATTCAGACAGACATTTGCTTCACAACACACCTGATATAACTGTTGTGAAAAAGAAGGTCTGGTTTATTGACATTGCTATATCAGGAGATGCACGAATTGAAGACAAACAACTGGAGAAAATCACAAAATATTGTGATTTGCAAATTGAAGTCAAGTGTCTATGGAGGAAGAAATCTGTTGTTGTACCCATAGTGATCGGAGCTCTTGGAGCAATACCCAAAGGACTCGCCAGATATTTTGAAATTTTGGACTTATCGGACTTGAGTATCCTAACTCTCTAAAAAACAACTCTACTGGGAACTGCATATCTACTCAGACGATACCTTAACAGTTCTTAGGTCCTGCAGTTCAGGATGACCAAACATTTTCCATCTTGATGACTGGACCTTTTTGAATGCCAAGTATAGTCTTGAATAGTAATAAAATAATAACGTATTCAATATAAGCCCAGAAGAATGAATAGTTAAACTTTGGGATGTCCTACCCTTAGAAAAGTAAAAGACAAGGATGATTTTAATAGAATCCTGGAGCTGTAGACTGTGGTGGCTTAGTGGTTAAGATGCTGACTGGAAGGTCAACGGGCCAGCAGTTTGAGACCAAAGTGCTGAACAACATAGTGATCTCCCGTCCCTGTCCCAGGTCCTGCCAACCTAGCAGTTCAAAAGCAAAAAATTGCAATAAATAAGTACCACTTTGGTGGAAAGGTGAACAGAATTTTGTGCACTCCAGTGTTTAGTCATTCCTGCCACATGTCCATGAAAACGTCTTCAGACACAGACTGTGCTGGCTCTTTGGCTATAAATGGAGATGAGCTGTCAAACCCTAGAGTAAGATACAGCCAGCTTTCAAGCAAGGGTGACCTTTACCTTTACCTAGAGCTGTAGAGCTGAAAGGGATCCTATTGGTTGAGTCCAATCTCTTGTCAAAGTAGGAAATTCACAACTAAAGTATCCCTAAGCTCAGTTAAAATAAACACAGTGAAGGAGAGTCCACCATCTTCAGAGGTAGCCTATTCCATCGCTGAACAGCTCTTACTGTCAAGAGGTTCCTAATATTTGGGCAGAATCTCCTTTCTCATAATTTGAATTAGTTTCTTAAAGCTTGCTCCACATTCCATGTGATAGTCCTTCAAACATTTGAAGATGGCTGTCATATTCCTTCATATTGCTTCACAGTCTTCTCTTTTCAGGCTAAATATACCCACCCACCCTTAGCCATTCCTCACATGGCTTCATTTTTGGAACATCTGACATCCTGGTGGTCCTCCTCTGGATATATCCTAGCTTATCAATAGGCTTTTTAAACTGTAGCAATAACTTGTACCCAGAAGCAATCTACTGCAAGACAGACTCAGAAGAGAAAATGCCCAAACACTACTAGTTGTTACTTTCAACCCACAACTGAGACCACTCATACACATTATAGATGATCTCCAACTCATCCTTGACAATAATACTTCACTCTCACTTCACTTGACGGGAGGTCTGTACTCTGAATGTACTCTCAAGCAATGATTGCCACAAACCAACCAACATAGCACTGATACAATGATGGGGACTATACCTTGTTACAAACCCAGACACCAGCTGTGCCACCATATTTACTCTGTTAACATGATTACAGGACCCAATAATGTCATACACAACATCAAGGGCACTTTGCTTGTTCTTCTAATAATGTGTTCTATGCCACCTTTTGCTAAAAGGCCCTCTACACTTCACATAGGATAAATGAGACAATCTATGCTTGAAAGAATTACTGGACATAAATCAGACATCAGGAATGGCAATACCCAGAAACCTGTTTCAGATCATTTCAGTCTACCTGGATACTCTGCACGAGATTTGAATGTTGCTATCCTGGAGAAGACGCATTACAAAATAAAAATCCAGAGGGAAATGGTGGAGATAAAATATATACATATGCTGCAGCTGGGTATCCATTTCAACTGATGAAATATTAGTCAAGAGTTCTTGAAATGTTAGCAAATAAGAAATACAACAATAATTATACTGTTTTCCATAGCCTAGGCCCCTTCCCAATTAATCATTGCCTCTTTTAACAGAACAAGCTTCAAAGGTAAAGTTAAGGATTGTTAACTCATTACCAAATGTTGTTTGTGTTGTTCTTATCAATAGCCTGGGGTTCCTTAACCTACTAGCCATTTTCACTTTTTACAGAACAAAGCTTCAAAGGAAAAGAAGGATCAAGTCATTAACAAGTGTGAAATTTCACATTTAATCATGTAATTTGCAACTTGTGTTGACTAAGCAACCTTTGTATTTTTATCTTGAGGCCATATATTAATGCTTTCCATGCAGTCTCACTCCTATGCTTGAGGAAGTGTAGTTTATCACATTAAAGCTAACACTGAAAATATATCAGTTAGGCTTTAAGATGCCACAATGTTTTTGTTCTCTTATTTTGTTTTTGTTTTGTTTCTTGTGAGATGTGCTTGCATAGAGTCCAACCCTTTGCAACCCCATGAACCACCGCATGCCAGACTACTCTGTCCTCTGCCATCCTCCACAGCCTGGCCAGATCTATGCCCATTGCAGCAACAATTCCATCCATTCACTTCATCCTCTTGCACCCCCTTCTCCTTTTGCCTTCGATCTTTCCCAGCATCAAGGCCTTCTCAAATGAGTCCTCGCTTCTCATTTGGTGGCCAAAGTATTTGAGCTTCAGTTTCAGTATTTGTCCTTCCAAGGAGCAGTCAGGGTTGATTTCCTTCATGACTGACTGATTTGATCTCCTTGCAGTCCAGTGTACTCTCCTCCAGCACCACAGTTCAAAGGCGTCTATTCTTCTGCACTCAGCCTTCCTTATGGTCCACCTCTCACAGCCATACATTACTATTGAGAATACCATTTCTTTGACTATGCAGACTTTTGTTAGCAGGGTGATGTCTCTAGTTTTTATTATCCTGCTGTTGTGTTCTGTAAAGCTGTGCCTTTAACAATGTACCTTTGCCATGTGTTACCAATGTAACCTTTCTGTGTGCAACATTATAACCATCAGCTGTATCAATGTAAACCTAATAAGGGGACGCGAGCTAGTGACCACCAGAGGGCAGTAGCGAGCGTCCAGCTCTCATGGATCATAGTCACCTGGTTCAGCAGCGCGGGAAGATTCCCCGCGACCTCCTCACCTGGTCAAGAAGGGCGTGACCTCCTACGACGTCATGCAGGCAGCAACCAATAGTCTGTCGACGAGCCACATTCAAATGTATAGCCAGCTGTATATATTGAGCTACTCATCCGCCATTACCACATGTTCCTCCGGATCATCATGCAATAAACCTGTGTTAAGCCAACCCTTCGGCTGTTTCATTGTCTTTGGTCCCTTACACTAAATTGGCGACGAAGGTGGGATATGGCAGCCCACGGGACCAAGACATGTGCCGGTTTCGAAATCAGGAAACCGGGCGACTGGGAGATCTTCGAGATGGACTTCCAGGCCGCACTGATCGAGTCCGAAGTCACGGAAGAGGCGAAGAAGAGAGCCATCTTCACCAGAATGCTCGGACAAGAAACAAAAAGGACCTTGGTGGACCTGATTGCACCGAGGAGGGTGAGCGAATTCAAGGTCAAGGAACTCTTGCAGATGCTGCGTGAGCACGTCCGGCCCGCCACGGCGATGTTTCCCGCTCAGAGTGCGTTTTGGAGGCAAGTCCAAGCGCCCGGGGAGATGGTCGCCGCATTCGTGGCGGCCCTGCGGCTGGCGGCAGGCCCGTGCAAATGGGAGAATGCCGAAATCACCCTCCGGGACTGTGTGCTGTGCGGCCTGAACGACGCGAGACCCAGCGCACATTAATGAACCAAGAGCTGCCTCCCACGCTGCAGGAGGTCGTCAGAGCGGCCCAGGCCGCAGAAGCTATGAAGGCCGGGGTCCAAGAACTTCAGGACTGGCGGCCAAAGTCGAGCAAGGCAGAGGCTCCGGTACAGGCGGCCCGGCGAACGTCGAGGTCGTCCGCAGAGAGCAGCGACGACGAGGACGTCCAGAGGGTCCAGAAGGAGAGCCGGCGATGCGACGGCTGTGGAGCGGCCCATGACCCCGTGAGTGCCACAACTGCGGCCGCCGCGGGCACATCGCCAAGGTGTGCAGGAAGAAGTGCGAAACCCGGAGGAGCTCCGCAGACCGTTCCACGGGACGAGACCGCCCAACGAGACCCAAGGATGGCGCCCAGGCCACGCGGAAGCAGGACGGCATGGGCCGCATCGCCGACGGCAGCGAGGACGACGCCCCAGTGTTCAGCGTGTCTACTAGACACCCCCGCTACTTTGTTGAGGTACTAGTCCAAGGGGTCCCCATTAGGATGGAAATTGACTCGGGGTCCTCATATTCAATCATTTCCCAGAGGGAGTTTTTGGGAATTGCCCCCCACAAGCGACCCAAGCTCAAAGCATTGAGGTCCACACTACGGGACGTACAAGGGAACAGTATTCCAGTGTTGGGGGTTGGAGAATTTCAGGTCAAATTCAAGGAGCACGCCGCGTCCCTTCCCCTAGTCGTGCTCAAAGGGGGAGATTGCAGCCTCCTCGGAACTCAATGGTTCCAGCCCCTGGGGTTGTTTATTGGGGGGGTGCACGCCGTT
The DNA here is from genome assembly GCA_035047305.1 of Bradypodion pumilum. Lineage (NCBI taxonomy): Eukaryota > Metazoa > Chordata > Lepidosauria > Squamata > Chamaeleonidae > Bradypodion > Bradypodion pumilum. The sequence goes on along the minus strand of JAWDJD010000001.1, from coordinate 170,106,989 downwards.
GGGATGCACGCCGTTGGGACTGATCCAATTCAGGAGGTGTGCGAGGCGCACCCCGAAGTCTTCAAAAAAGGACTGGGGAAATTCAAGGGGCCCCCAGTGACTTTCGACCTGGACCCGGAGGTCCGCCCAATTCGCCTAAAACCACGCCGGGTGCCGTTCGCACTCAAGGACAAGATAGAGGCAGAACTGGACAAATTGGTGGGTCAGGGGATCCTTGTGCCTGTAGATTCTGCGGAGTGGGAAACTCCAATTGTAACCGCTCTAAAGGCCAATGGGGAGGTCCGCATATGCGCCGACTACAAGTGCACCATCAACAAGGCGATCCGCCCGAATGCATATCCGGTGCCGGTAGTCAGCCATCTGCTGGCCAGGTTACACGGGGGAAAGTGTTTCGCTAAGCTCGACTTAGCACAGGCCTACCAGCAGCTTACGGTGTCCCCTGCCGCAGCCGCTGCGCAGACCATAGTCACCCATAAGGGGACGTTCCAGGTGACGCGCCTCCAATTCGGCGTGAATTCGGCGCCAGGAATTTTCCAGTCACTCGTGGAACGCCTCCTGAAGGGACTGGAGGGGGTGTTGCCTTATTTTGATGACGTGTTAATAACGGGGGGGAGTCGGGCTGAATTGGCCAAGAGGTTGGGGAAGGTCCTGACGATATTCGAAAAGGCGGGGCTGAGGTTGCGAAAGGACAAATGCGTCTTCTTCGCAACAGAGGTTGAGTTCCTAGGGTTTTGTGTGACTCCTGAGGGAATAAAACCATCCAAGTCCAAGGTGGCAGCCATTAAGAAAGCCCCCCGCCCCACCTCCAAGCCTGAGTTGCAGTCGTTCCTAGGGCTGCTCAACTTTTACCACTCCTTCCTCCCCCGAAAGGCAGCGGTGGCTGAGCCGCTACACAAATTGCTAAAGAAAGACCAGGCATGGAAGTGGGGCGATGACCAAGAAAGGGCATTTAGTGAGCTGAAAAGCCTCCTGGCGTCCGACGCCATTCTAACCCACTTCGACCCCAAACGCCCAGTAGTTCTGATCTGTGATGCATCTCCAGTGGGGGTGGGGGCAGTGCTGTGCCACGTGTTGGAAAACGGAAGGGAGGCCCCGATAGCGTTTTACTCCAGGTCCCTGTCCCAAGCAGAGAGAAACTACGCACAGACGGACAGGGAGGCACTAGCAATAGTCGCGGGGACGAAAAAATTTCACGATTTTCTGTATGGCCGCCCCTTCACAGTCGTAACGGACCACAAGCCCCTGCTAGGCATTTTTACCGCAGATAAGCCCACCCCACAGATCCTGTCCCCGAGGATGCTCAGGTGGGCCATTTTTCTCAACGCGTATCAGCACGCGTTGGTCTACCGGCCCGGAAAGGAGATCAGCCATGCGGACGCTCTATCTAGGTCTCCCCTTCCCCTAACGCCCAGCCAGGTGAGCAAGGGGGAGCGGGACCATCAGGTACTCATGATAGAGGTGCTGGATTCGCCCCCCGTAGTGCCCGCCGACATTGCCAAAGCGACAGAGAAGGACAAAACGTTAGCGGCAGTAAGCTCCTGGCTGCAGAAAGGTGGCCGGCGTCCTCCCCAGCGGAGGAGTTCGCTCCATTTTTCAGAAAAAAGCTAGAACTGTCCCTAGAGAGGGGGTGTCTCTTGTGGGGGCAGCGGGTGGTGATTCCCACTTCCCTTCGGCCGCGGGTGCTCAAACTGCTTCATGTCAGCCACCCCGGCATCGTGCGATCCAAGGCGCTGGCCCGGAGTTACTTCTGGTGGCCCCAGCTAGACGCCGACATCGAGCACATGGTCGGCACTTGTGAAAGTTGCCAATGCTCCAGACCAGAGGAGGCCCGCCTTCCCCACAGGGAATGGGACGCGGCTAAGGGGCCGTGGTCCCGGGTGCACGTAGATTTCGTGGGCCCATTCAGAGGCACCCTGTTCCTCCTTGTAGTGGACGCTTTCTCCAAATGGTTGGAGGTTATCCCAGTCACGAGCACCTCCTCGGCCCAGACCATCAGGCATTTGCGGAGGCTCTTTTCCACGTTCGGCATACCCGACACGTTAATTAGCGACAACGCTAGTTGTTTCACGTCCTCCGAGTTTAGGGCATTCATGGAGATCAACGCCGTTCGGCATATCACCTCCGCCCCTTTTCACCCGGCCACCAACGGCCAAGTAGAGCGCCTCGTCCGCACCACGAAGGACGCGTTGCGGCACATGGGCCCAGGGGATCTGAACCTGCAAGTGTGTCAGTTTCTGCTAGGGTACAGGGTGACCCCATTGGCGTCAGGATACTCCCCCGCAGAGCTCTTAATGCGCAGGAAGCTGACCACCATCCTTACTAGGCTGGACCCCACGAGGGTAGAAGACAAAGGAAGGAACATTGGGCTAGAGGCTACAAAGAGTTTCAGTATAGGCGCCCCCGTGCATTGCAGGAATTACACCAGCACGGGCGCAGCCTGGGTACCGGGCGTAGTCGTGGAGCAAACCGGCCCCGTGTCGTACCGCGTGGAAACCAGCACAGGGCTCCTATGGAGGCGGCACGCGGACCAGCTCCGACGCAGGGTCTCCGATGAGCAGGGCACGGATCAAGCAGGAAATAAGTCAGCGTTAGGGTTCTCCCCCACCCGTTCAGCCCAAGGGGGAGGAAAAGGGGACCGTGGGCCCCCACCAAGGGGGGAGGAGGATGTTCTCGTAGATATCCTAGGGGATCTTTCCGAGGAGGAGGAACCCGACCCCATACATATCTCGCGGAAAGTCCCCACAAATGCGGATACCCCTACCAACTTAGATTTTGATTTTCAGAACCGGGGGGTTTTTTAGGAGTGGTCCCCCACCTGTCCAAGCGAGAAGAGGGGTTTTTCGTTAGCCCCGACGGCCCCCGGTCTGCCCACAATGGAGTTTTTCCCTTCCCCTAAAGCCGCCAGACAGCGGCAAGCCACTAACAAGTCTCCCTCTCCCATTTCAGGACAAGGGACCAGGGAACAAAGAAGCAATAACGCCCCCGGGGGGGGGCAGCCCTCTTCACGGCCCAAACACACATGCAACAAGCCATCTTGGCTGAGAGACTTCGTCTCATCCTAGGGGGGAGGGATGTTGTGTTCTGTAAAGCTGTGCCTTTAACAATGTACCTTTGCCATGTGTTACCAATGTAACCTTTCTGTGTGCAACATTATAACCATCAGCTGTATCAATGTAAACCTAATAAGGGGACGCGAGCTAGTGACCACCAGAGGGCAGTAGCGAGCGTCCAGCTCTCATGGATCATAGTCACCTGGTTCAGCAGCGCGGGAAGATTCCCCGCGACCTCCTCACCTGGTCAAGAAGGGCGTGACCTCCTACGACGTCACGCAGGCAGCAACCAATAGTCTGTCGACGAGCCACATTCAAATGTATAGCCAGCTGTATATATTGAGCTACTCATCCGCCATTACCACATGTTCCTCTGGATCATCATGCAATAAACCTGTGTTTCATTGTCTTTGGTCCCTTACACTAAACCTGCCTAGGTTTCTCATAGGTTGCCTCCTAAGAAGTAAGCATCTTTTTATTTAATGGCTGTAGTCACTATCTTAGATTCCAAGAAGGTAAAGTCTGTCACTGCTTCTATTTCCTCCCCTTCTAGCCCTTCCTTCTCTTCTTACACTCTACATTACTACTGATCAGGGCCTGAGCCAAAATACCAGCCAATAAGATTTGTTGCTCTAGATTAATGACTTTGTAGAAGTGTGTTGCTTAAGTTGCTTAATTAAGGTCGCTAATTTGAACCCAGTTACAGTTGAACCCTGCATAATGAAAAAGCTCCATTCCATGCAGCTCTTCAATATGTGGATTTTTTCGTTATGCGAAGCAAACAATATTTCCGTTATACGGGGTATTGCCATTGCCTAATGAATACTTCGTTATGCGATTTTTTCATTCTGCGAAGCATTTGTTATGCAAGGTATTACTGTATTCAATTTATATTCAGATACATGAGTTATTTGTAGCTAATTAATCTGTCAGTTCTGGAAAAGGTTCTCAGGTATGCTCTTGGCCATAGGAAAGATCAAAGTTACAATCTTATACATACTTAATTTATACAAACTTAACTGAACTCTGGGAGTTACAAAGAACATATCACATACCTAACAGTACCCAGTGCTGGTTTGGTTCACAGTTACTCTCCTGTACCTGATTTTCAGAAACGCACACTAACAATACTAATATGAACTGCACTGGCCAACCAGTTACTCACTTTTACTAAGCAAAAGAATGCACATATTTCACATGGCAATGCTTTGGCCATTTAAAGGTGATCATAATGGAGTTATGTAATAGGAACTTGGTACATGGAATTAACAAATAGGCTGGCCACAAACATGGTCCTACATGCCCCCAGCTCACACTAATCACTTATAGATTATTGCAATGCGCTCTACATGGGGCTGCCCTTGACGACCATTCGGAGGCTACAGCTGGTCCAAAATGCGGCAGCCTGGATGGTGATGGGGTGTGGGCGTTATGCCCGTGCTTTGCCACTGCTCCGGGAGCTGCACTGGTTGCCAGTTTGTCTCCGGGTGCAATTCAAGGTGCTGGTTTTGACCTTTAAAGCCCTATATGGTAGTGGGCCGGGTTACCTAAGAGACCGCATCGCCCTGAGGACGTCTGTCTGTCCAACCAGAGCAGACCGGAGGGGCTCTCTAGTTGTTCATCAGCCAGAGGGGCCCGCCTCTCTGGCACAAGGAGGAGAGCCTTCTCCGTGTCTGCACCGGCCCTCTGGAACCTCCTGCCAACAGAGCTACGTCTTCGGACGGAATTGCTGCCTTTCAGAAAAGATCTTAAAACCTGGCTGGCAGGTCAAGTGTGGGGTGCAGGTGGAAGGGTAACCGCCATTGGGTGGTTGGTGTAGAGGAACTCTTCCCCATGGTGCCTTTGGATCCTGCAGCCCTTGTTTTTAGGGGGTGGGTAGTTTTAACTGTTTTAACTTGTGTTTTTAACTTTTGTTGTGAACCGCCCTGAGTTGGCTTGGCCGAGTGAGCGGTATATAAATGTGATAATTAAATTAAAATTAAAATTAAATTAAAATTATAGGGAGCTCTAGACTTGAGTTTGATAGTTCAGGAGCCATTCCTTTTTATGTTATTGCATAGGATCCCATGACAGGATTTCTTTCCAGTCTGCTGTTTTATGCCCAGGGGATAGTACTATGTGAGGCAATGAAGAGGTTTGGTTGTGGTCTCCCCATGCCCCAATGGCATGGAACGGCCCGCGCAGAGGCCACTTCGGGAGAACGCTCCCTGAGCCGTGGGCTCTGCGGGCAGAGAAATTAAGGAGGGTGGATAAATGATAGGGTTTGATTCACCCAATTCCTTGACCTGAACAGCGGCTCTGCTGAGAGAGCAAATCTCTAACCTCTGTTACGTATTAGGCAATTACTCACTCTGAGTTAAGCTTAATCTCTGGTGCAAATAGAAGCCATATTTACCCTAGCCTAAGCCTCAGACAATGGTCAGTGTTTGTCTTAGTTAATTAACTTCCCCAAGAGAGGTTCTCAATTAACCCGGGTAAATGGGTGATGTAATTTTCTGTCATATGACCATTCTACCATGCGCAGCCTTGGACATAATATATACTGATGATTTTCACTCAATAAATCACTGGTCTTCGCTCCATCTTGCCTCGTGTCGTTCCTTTGACCAGTCTCCTCTGGGACCTCAAGGGCCGCTTTACGGCCCCAATTCCTACATCTGGTGACCCCGAGACGTGATATACTCGAGAGTAAGCGACCCCCGAGCGGTCTACTCGTGAGTAAGAGATCAGCACAGCCAGGTTCTGCGCTTGAACCTTGTCCAATCATCCCGGAGGACAGAGCAGCAGCCCCAGTCGGAAAGCCATCCGATTGGGAAGACAGCTACGTGGTGAGGCATTACAGAGAGGCATCCTACAGCTTGCTCCCGACTTTCGCGGCGGCTTGCGCTAAAGGGAAAAACGCGTTCCGCTCAGGGCAGCTGTGAGCCCCTGACAGCGCAGTGGCCACCGAGGGCCCGTGGCCGCAGTCCACGCTCCGAGCTCTACCCAGAAGCGTCGTCACCAGAACCTATTGCCTGCCACAGACGCGTCGACTCGTCCCGAGGAGGAATCTTCCGAGGACCCAATCGCAGGTAATATGGGGACCTGTCCTCAGCGTCAGCGTCCATCCGCTAGCCAAAGAACTCGTGAGGGAGAGTTCAGAATCCTGGCCAGGGTATTTAAGTTGCGTTTTCACAGCAGGGAGCTAGCGAGACTTTTGGTGTACCTAGGGGAACACTGCCTGCTTTACCCAGAAGTAGGTATGTTAACCCTTGAGCTCTGGGATCAGATAGGAGACTGCATTCAGCAACCCCCGAAAGCTCCAGAGGGCATAATTCGCACATGGAGCAAATGTAGGAAACTCTCAGCAGAGGTAGACCCAGTCCGGATAGAGACCCAGAAAACCCCAGCGCAGTCAGAACCATCAGCCCCAAGAAGTCTCTATCCGCCATTTCAGCGTAAGCAGGGCAGTGTAGGGAGCATTCCCTCAGTGGCAGCTGCAGACGTCACTGAAGGAATTCATGGCATGAGAGGCCTTGGCGCTTCTCTGACAGTTAAAAGTTCCCTGCAAAGAAAGAACTCCATTCAGCGCAGGGGTGAGGAAGATCCATTCACGGGGAAATTGCCAGTGGCACAATTAGCTAGCGCCCAACTGCTGTGCTCAGCCTATCTGAAGGCAGACACACGTTCAGGCAGGGCTGCTCAGCGCCCACTGCTCACGGAAATCTGCACGGCCCCTGGCCACGCAGGGCTCCAGAGCAGACCCATTGCCACACTCAGGCGCAGAGCAGTGCCAAAACCCCAAGGCGCCTGCATCCAGTGTGGTAAAATGAGACACCTTAGAAGAGAAAGCCAATCTAGACCAGGCAGATCTTCAAAAGATTGTCTTAATGCCAAATGGCCACCCTGGCATGCATTTGGCCCAGGCTAGAAAGGAGGCAACCATCGCCCTGGCTATGCCAGAAGAACCATCCCAGCAATAGTACCCTGAGTTCCCCCAGGGCACAGGCAGAACCTACTTGTCTCACCTTGGGAGTAGCCCAGAGAAACTTGCCCCTAAGTAGAAGCACCCAGGTGGTTGTAAAATAGCCAGCTGTGTATTAGTCATCTCCTCATGTGTAGGATAGAACACTGCAGATCAGGGGAGGAATGTGCGAATGCGTAAATAAATGTGTGTATGTGTGGTGCACCACTGAATGTATGACTGCAAGAACTGTGTATGATTGCAAAAGCCTTGTCTCTATGACCACAGTATGACTGGAAAAGTGTTCCTTGTGTTTAGTGTAAGGGACCAAAGACAATGAAACAGCCGAAGGGTTGGCTTAACACAGGTTTATTGCATGATGATCCGGAGGAACATGAGGTAATGGCGGATGAGTAGCTCAATATATACAGCTGGCTATACATTTGAATGTGGCTCGTCGACAGACTATTGGTTGCTGCCTGCGTGACGTCGTAGGAGGTCACGCCCTTCTTGACCAGGTGAGGAGGTCGCGGGGAATCTTCCCGCGCTGCTGAACCAGGTGACTATGATCCATGAGAGCTGGACGCTCGCTACTGCCCTCTGGTGGTCACTAGCTCGCGTCCCCTTATTAGGTTTACATTGATACAGCTGATGGTTATAATGTTGCACACAGAAAGGTTACATTGGTAACACATGGCAAAGGTACATTGTTAAAGGCACAGCTTTACAGAACACAACAGCAGGATAATAAAAACTAGAGACATCACCCTGCTAACAAAAGTCTGCATAGTCAAAGAAATGGTATTCTCAATAGTAATGTATGGCTGTGAGAGGTGGACGATAAGGAAGGCTGAGTGCAGAAGAATAGACGCCTTTGAACTGTGGTGCTGGAGGAGAGTAAACTGGACTTCATCCGCACCACCTTAAGGCCAATATTCCATATAGTTTATTAATTAGGGCCAAGAGGAATTCATCCAAAACCCATGATTACAGAGTAGCTGCTGGCAAAATAAGTACTATCCTCAACAAAAGAGGATATCCGGATAATGTAATTAAATCCGCTAAACATAGGACGGAGATGCGAGATAGGAACTCTTTACTTAATTATGCAGCCAACACACAAAATACACAATTAGGATTATTTTGGTCGGTAGATTATACCCCTATGGCCCATCGCATAAAACAGATCATAAATAAACACTGGCACATATTAGACTCTGTGCCAGGTTGCCAACATAGACCCATCATTGGCTTCAGGAGAACACAAACGATCGGCAACCTCCTCTCACGAACGGATATTATCACTGCCAATAAGACATACCAACCCACTTTAGCTGGACATCATCCCTGTGGCCGTTGCAAATATTGTGCCCACATGTGGACTACTAACCGAGTCAAGGTGCCCAGTAGTAACTTCACCCTTGATCTCGAAGAGTTTACAAATTGTAATTCGAAAGAATCCGTATATATGTTAATTTGCAAATGTCAGTTGGCTTACGTGGGGCAGTCCAGGCGAACTTTCAAGGTACGCCTAGGAGAGCACCTCTCTCGTATAAGGAATAATGTCGCCAATGCCCCTCTTGTGAACCCTTTCCTTCAAGAGAAACACACGATTAAAGACATTAAGGCGGTAGTGTTGGAAACATTCAAACCAAGCAGATACCAAGTCACCGATATAGATCGTCACCTTCTACAAAGGGAAGCATATTATATCCATCGTTTCAACACCTTAGCCCCACATGGGCTCAATACCGAATGGGACCTTTCGGCTTTCCTATAAGACAACAGTTTATGCTTAGCACCCGGAAGAGCATATATTGCTTTAAGATCCTTGGAGAGCTCTAAAGTAGATATCGCCAAATTTGTCGAATCACTCCAATCACATGTCCCTCATTTCCTACTTGTTAGTATATATAGAGTTGTTTCGAGCAAGTAGTTAACGCGTTCACACATGGAGAGGAACGCCAGTAGAGGTGCGATACGCGCAGGTTAATGATTAATAGGTATGTTATGTTTCCTTATTAGATGTTCCAAGTTACATAGATGCAATTGTTAGAACATGAGATTCTACGTGCATTTTTGGCGTGTTTATGACAGATAGTATGTGGATTTTACACCATTTATATGTATATTATTGTAGATACTTGAGGAAGATATTCGAAATGTCCTAATACCGGAGGGGCATCGTTGTTTCGTTGTCTACCATCGCCTGTTGATGCTCGTCATCTGGGAACACTTCTATGAAATAGAACAGCTACCTTCCACCCCCTGACACCAGCCTGATTAGCCAAGCGAGTACATCCTTGTACATGGACTCTCATAGACTATACGTGATTGAAACTTCGGGGTTATGCTACTTACGTTTATGTCTGTATTTCACATGGATACTTAAGAGCTTGGTACAACGGGGTGATAGTTTCCATTTTGGGGTCTCAGTATGTTTTGTATATTTGTATATGGTTTATATTTGAAGTTCTAGACGTAGTCACCTTGGGTTATTAGTATGATGATATGAATCGCGGGATAAGATATAGATCTGTTTTTATCATGTTACTTTCGTGTTGTGCTCATACACCATAACCCTTTACCTAGAACGACTCAGCATAGGACTAGTATGAGAATTATTCCTTTATTAAATACACTTCTATCGTTTTCATATTTGGGAGTGTTTTACTTCCTGTGCTCATTGCCACACCCCAACCGTCCCACCTCAGTTTCTATACATTTGAATGTGGCTCGTCGACAGACTATTGGTTGCTGCCTGCGTGACGTCGTAGGAGGTCACGCCCTTCTTGACCAGGTGAGGGGGTCGCGGGGAATCTTCCTGCGCTGCTGAACCAGGTGACTATGATCCATGAGAGCTGGACGCTCGCTACTACCCTCTGGTGGTCACTAGCTCGCGTCCCCTTATTAGGTTACATTGATACAGTTGATGGTTATAATGTTGCACACAGAAAGGTTACATTGGTAACACATGGCAAAGGTACATTGTTAAAGGCACAGCTTTACAGAACACAACATCCCTCCCCCCTAGGATGAGACGAAGTCTCTCAGCCAAGATGGCTTGTTGCATGTGCGTTTGGGCCGTGAAGAGGGCTGCCCCCCCCGGGGCGTTATTGCTTCTTTGCTCCCTGGTCCCTTGTCCTGAAATGGGAGAGGGAGACTTGTTAGTGGCTTGCCGCTGTCTGGCGGCCTTAGGGAAAGGGAAAAACTCCATTGTGGGCAGACCGGGGGCCGTCGGGGCTAACGAAAAACCCCTCTTCTCGCTTGGACAGGTGGGGGACCACTCCGAAACCCTCCCCGGTTCTGAAAATCAAAATCTAAGTTGGTAGGGGTACCCGCATTTGTGGGGACTTTCCGCGAGATATGTATGGGGTCGGGTTCCTCCTCCTCGGAACGATCCCCCAGGGTATCTATGAGGATATCCTCCTCCCCCCTTGGTGGGGGCCCACGGTCCCCTTCTCCTCCCCCTTGGGCTAAACGGGTGGGGGAGAACCCTAACGCTGACTTATTTCCTGCGTGATCCGTGTCCTGCTCATCGGAGACCCTGCGTCGGAGCTGGTCTGCGTGCCGCCTCCATAGGAGCCCTGTGCTGGTTTCCACGCGGTACGACACGGGGCCGGTTTGTTCCACGACTACGCCCGGCACCCAGGCTGGGCCCGTGCTGGCGTAATTCCTGCAATGCACGGGGGTGCCTATGCTGAAACTCTTTGTAACCTCCATCCCGATGTTCCTTCCTTTGTCCTCTACCCTCGTGGGGTCTAGCCTAGTAAGGATGGTGGTCAGCTTCCTGCGCATTAAGAGCTCTGCGGGGGAGTATCCTGACGCCAATGGGGTCACCCTGTACCCTAGCAGAAACTGACACACTTGCAGGTTCAGATCCCCTGGGCCCATGCGCTGCAACGCATCCTTCGTGGTGCGGACGAGGCGCTCTACTTGGCCGTTGGTGGCCGGGTGAAAAGGGGCAGAGGTGATATGCCGAACGGCGTTAATATCCATGAATGCCCTAAACTCGGAGGACGTGAAACAACTAGCGTTGTCGCTAATTAAAGTGTCGGGTATGCCGAACGTGGAAAAGAGCCTCCGCAATTGCCTAATGGTCTGGGCCGAGGAGGTGCTCGTGACTGGGATAACCTCCAACCATTTGGAGAAAGCGTCCACTACAAGGAGGAACAGGGTGCCTCTGAATGGGCCCGCGAAATCTACGTGCACCCGGGACCACGGCCCCTTAGCCGCGTCCCATTCCCTGTGGGGAAGGCGGGCCTCCTCTGGTCTGGAGCATTGGCAACTTTCACAAGTGCCGACCATGTGCTCGATGTCGGCGTCTAGCTGGGGCCACCAGAAGTAACTCCGGGCCAGCGCCTTGGATCGCACGATGCCGGGGTGGCTGACATGAAGCAGTTTGAGCACCCGCGGCTGAAGGGAAGTGGGAATCACCACCCGCTGCCCCCACAAGAGGCACCCCCTCTCTAGGGACAGTTCTAGCTTTTTTCTGAAAAATGGAGCGAACTCCTCCGCTGGGGAGGACGCGGGCCACCCTTTCTGCAGCCAGGAGCTGACTGTCGCTAACGTTTTGTCCTTCTCTGTCGCTTTGGCAATGTCGGCGGGCATTACGGGGGGCGAATCCAGCACCTCTATCATGAGAACCTGATGGTCCCGCTCCCCCATGCTCACCTGGCTGGGCGTTAGGGGAAGGGGAGACCTAGATAGAGCGTCCGCATGGCTGATCTCCTTTCCGGGCCGGTAGACTAACGCGTGCTGATACGCGTTGAGAAAAATGGCCCACCTGAGCATCCTCGGGGACAGGATCTGTGGGGTGGGCTTATCTGCGGTAAAGATGCCTAGCAGGGGCTTGTGGTCTGTTACAATTGTGAAAGGGCGGCCGTACAGAAAATCGTGAAATTTTTTCGTCCCCGCGACTATCGCTAGTGCCTCCCTGTCCGTCTGTGCGTAGTTTCTCTCTGCTTGGGACAGGGACCTGGAGTAAAATGCTATCGGGGCCTCCCTTCCGTTTTCCAACACGTGGCACAGCACCGCCCCCACCCCCACTGGAGATGCATCACAGATCAGAACTACTGGGCGTTTGGGGTTGAAATGGGTCAGTATGGCGTCGGACGCCAGGAGGCTTTTTAGCTCGCTAAATGCCCTTTCTTGGTCATCGCCCCACTTCCATGCCTGGTCTTTCTTTAGCAGTTTGTGTAGCGGCTCAGCCACTGCTGCCTTTCGGGGGAGGAAGGAGTGGTAAAAGTTGAGCAGCCCTAGGAACGACTGCAACTCGGGCTTGGAGGTGGGGCGGGGGGCTTTCTTAATGGCTGCCACCTTGGACATGGATGGTTTTATTCCCTCGGGAGTCACACAAAACCCTAGGAACTCAACCTCTGTTGCGAAGAAGACGCATTTGTCCTTTCGCAACCTCAGCCCCGCCTTTTCGAATATCGTCAGGACCTTCCCCAACCTTTTGGCCAATTCAGCCCGACTCCCCCCCGTTATTAACACGTCATCAAAATAAGGCAACACCCCCTCCAATCCCTTCAGGAGGCGTTCCACGAGTGATTGGAAAATTCCTGGCGCCGAATTCACGCCGAACTGGAGGCGCGTCACCTGGAACGCCCCCTTATGGGTGACTATGGTCTGCACAGCAGCTGCGGCAGGGGACACCGTGAGCTGCTGGTAGGCCTGTGCTAAGTCGAGCTTAGCGAAACACTTTCCCCCGTGTAACCTGGCCAGCAGATGGCTGACTAACGGCACCGGATATGCATTCGGGCGGATCGCCTTGTTGATGGTGCACTTGTAGTCAGCGCATATGCGGACCTCCCCGTTGGCCTTTAGAGTGGTTACAATTGGAGTTTCCCACTCCGCAGAATCTACAGGCACAAGGATCCCCTGGCCCACCAACTTGTCCAGTTCCGCCTCTATCTTGTCCTTGAGTGCGAACGGCACCCTGCGTGGTTTGAGGCGAATTGGGCGGACCCCCGGGTCCAGGTCGAAAGTCACTGGGGGCCCCTTGAATTTCCCCAGTCCTTTTTTGAAAACTTCGGGGTGCGCCTCGCACACCTCCTGAATTGGATCAGTCCCAACGGCGTGCATCCCAACGGCGTGCACCCCCCCAATAAACAACCCCAGGGGCTGGAACCATTGAGTCCCGAGGAGGCTGCAATTTCCTCCTTTGAGCACGACTAGGGGAAGGGGCGCGGCGTGCTCCTTGAATTTGACCTGAAATTCTCCAACCCCCAACACTGGAATACTGTTCCCTTGCACGTCCCGTAGTGTGGACCTCAATGCTTTGAGCTTGGGTCGCTTGTGGGGGGCAATTCCCAAAAACTCCCTCTGGGAAATGATTGAATATGAGGACCCCGAGTCAATTTCCATCCTAATGGGGACCCCTTGGACTAGTACCTCAACAAAGTAGCGGGGGTGTCTAGTAGACACGCTGAACACTGGGGCGTCGTCCTCGCTGCCATCGGCGATGCGGCCCACGCCGTCCTGCTTCCGCGTGGCCTGGGCGCCATCCTTGGGTTTCGTTGGGCGGTCTTGTCCGGCGGAACGGTCTGCGGAGCTCCTCCGGGTTTCGCGCTTCTTCCTGTACACCTTGGCGATGTGTCCGCGGCGGCCGCAGTTGTGGCACTCGGCCTTCCGGAAGGGGCATTTCACGCGGTCGTGGGCCGCTCCACAGCCGCCGCATCGCCGGCTCTCCTTCCGGACCCTCTGGATGTCCTCGTTGTCGCTGCTCTCTGCGGACGACCTCGACGTTCGGCGGGCCTCCTGTACCGGAGCCTCTGCCTTGCTCGACTTTGGCCGCCAGTCCTGAAGTTCTTGGACCCCGGCCTTCGTAGCTTCTGCGGCCTGGGCCGCTCTGACGACCTCCTGCAACGTGGGAGGCGGCTCTTGGTTCATTAATGTGCGCTGGGTCTCGGCGTCGTTCAGGCCGCACAGCACACAGTCCCGGAGGGTGATTTCGGCATTCTCCCATTTGCACGGGCCGGCCGCCAGCCGCAGGGCCGCCACAAATGCGGCGACCATCTCCCCGGGCGCTTGGACTCGCCTCCAAAACGCACTCCGAGCGGGAAACATCGCCGTGGCGGGCCGGACGTGCTCACGCAGCATCTGCATGAGTTCCTTGGCCTTGAATTCGCTCACCCTCCTCGGTGCAATCAGGTCCACCAAGGTCCTTTTGGTTTCTTGTCCGAGCATTCTGGTGAAGATGGCTCTCTTCTTCGCCTCTTCCGTGACTTCGGACTCGATCAGTGCAGCCTGGAAGTCCATCTCGAAGATCTCCCAGTCGCCCGGTTTCCTGATTTCGAAACCGGCGCATGTCTTGGTCCCGTGGGCTGCCATCCCACCTTCGTCGCCAATTTAGTGTAAGGGACCAAAGACAATGAAACAGCCGAAGGGTTGGCTTAACACAGGTTTATTGCATGATGATCCGGAGGAACATGAGGTAATGGCGGATGAGTAGCTCAATATATACAGCTGGCTATACATTTGAATGTGGCTCGTCGACAGACTATTGGTTGCTGCCTACGTGACGTCGTAGGAGGTCACGCCCTTCTTGACCAGGTGAGGGGGTCGCGGGGAATCTTCCCGCGCTGCTGAACCAGGTGACTATGATCCATGAGAGCTGGACGCTCGCTACTACCCTCTGGTGGTCACTAGCTCGCGTCCCCTTATTAGGTTACATTGATACAGTTGATGGTTATAATGTTGCACACAGAAAGGTTACATTGGTAACACATGGCAAAGGTACATTGTTAAAGGCACAGCTTTACAGAACACAACATTGTGTGTAACTGCGTGGTAATGTCACTGTGAAATATGTGTTAAACAGTTTGCACTCTGCTCATGGGCAGGAACCATTTAAAGTTTGAGGAAGCATGATGAACAAAGCCCCTTGCCTTGCCTGCTTAGCAGCTTAAGCAGGAGAGGAGGAGAGGGGGGGGGAGGAATCCTAACCTGCAATAGGGCGGGGTGATTCCCCCTTCCTCCCTTGAGACTTTTCTTTGTCAAAGGATTAAGCCACTCTTGGAAGCCGGTTCTGCAACTCTTACAGATTTTTCTTTTCAGAAGCGCGATCTGAAGACAAAAATCACTTCTATGAGTTTTCCTCACTGTATCATAAGCTATGGGGCCCCTCCTTACGTCTGTGTTCCTCAAACCCCCATCTCTGTGTTTTAAGGTTTTTTGAATGTCTCTTAGCGTCTTGGAGTCACGTATCTCACTAGGAGTGAGAGAATTGCATTGTCTTCATGTGTGTATTGTGTTATCATCTTGTAACCTCGGTTTTCAACCTTTTAAAGTCAGGGGCCAAAGTTCCGGGGCCTCAGGCAGCTCTGGGGGTCCGGACAGTCATCCTGCCCTTCCTTCACCACACAGCCCTTCTTGGCTTGGTGGGGGTAGTGGCAGAGCAACGTGGGCCACTTCCGGCCCACTCGCCCACATCTGGCCGCAGGTTGAGAATCGTTCTAACTCTCCTTCATTCTCTTAGGAAAGATATTGCTCTGGTATTTTGACTTTAATCTGTGCAAAGTAACTCACTCATTGTACCCCTTTCACAGGAAAAAGCACGCAAACATTCTTGCGCTCTGTATACTAAGAAAATACTTACCTTTTTTATAGGAACAAAATTCCTCTCCAGGCCTTAACCAATTTCTTTCTTTCTACAGCCTTAAATTGCTTCCTTTCACAGGCTCCAGAGTTACCTGACCTAATCTGATTTCGTTATGATAAGAGTTGTTGCATTCCCATTGTGCTAACTTCTGACTTGTCTTTCCTCCTTCCCTCCTTTCGCCAGTGGAACTCCCTGCTGGAAATGTTTAACTTGTGTGTCTTTTCATCTTTGTGTGTTATTTCCTTACAGCTGACACGTCATAGTTGGCTTGTTTTTAATAAGTCTTAGTAGGTCATTTTAAGTATGGCACCTGGCCCACAGCACCCTCTCTAGTGTGCAGACACATTTTGCAAACTCCAGAGCACAGAGGAAGGATTAGTCCCTGAGCTCCTGAGCATGTGCAGAGTGCCACCCATTAGCCAGGACTGCCTAGGACCATTTTAAGAGCGCAGTCAGGTCACACCCTTCAATCAGATACAGGCATTTTTAGGCCACCCCTTCCCTTTTGGCTGCTAGTCTAAGCACAGGCATAAGGCTAAGCCACCATCTGGCACTCTTCTAAACGTGTGCACGCACGCCATGGGCGGATGTGCGCAGGGGGGCCTTCTTGAGAAATTTACCCAAGGGAAGCCTGGCGCTTCATGCGCCAAGGTTTGCCATAAGACCCCAGACTCGTCTCGCTTCAAACGCAGACAGTCACCTTGTGTGAATTTATGTCACTGGTTCCTCTTCAGGGGGCTAGGACAGTTTTCACTTATGGGGGTCGCACATATTAGGTTCTTACTTGGCAAGAGGACCAAGCTTGGCGCACGCTCCTGACTCTTCCGCAAGCGGGCAGAGTTGGCAGCCGTGAACCTCGCCTTGCGCACCCTTGCCAAAGAACGCTTAAACATAATTGCTGACAGCCAGTTTCCTAGGAATTTGCTTCACAGTCTACCGGGAGCACACATCACTCCCGTGATAGACAAAAATTTGCTAAGTTTGTTTCTCACTACTCCAATTCAGAGTCATGCATTCTTTCACCAAAATGCCAAAGCGCTCGCAAGGCAGTTCAACCTGCCACTTTCCCAAGCCCAAGGCCTAGTCCGTTCCTGTCTGCATCGTGCAGGGACACCGGGGGGGGGGCCTCGTGGGGGGTCAACCCACGAGGGACAGAGGCCATTCAGGTGTGGCAAATGGACGTCACACATCCCCACATTTTGGCAAATGGCAGTACATGCACGTTTGCATTAATACAAACAAACAGAAAGGGGGGGAACAACGTCCCATAGTTGCACAGCAATTGCTATCCTATAAGTGCAAAAACTAACTAACTCTTTCAGAATTTTTATCTCCCAAACAAGTCTCTTCCCCATGCAGGTCCCAGAGGCCAGAGTCAGACCCGGATGATTGCAAAGAGCGGCACCAGTCACTGTCCTGGATGTCATCAGCTGTCCGTCTTCCTTTACTCAGTGCTACTTCTGAGGACCATGCTTTTCCCCAAAACAAGACTTTTCCAAGCTCAAGCTACACATGAAACCCCACCAAGAAGAGAATCCTCATCCTTCGAAAGGCTGCTGAATGTCTTTTATTGCTATTGTTATCTGTAGTTGCTATTATTTATACATGCCTTGTACAATGCTCCAGTTGGGATTTGCAAGGGACACTTGAATTTCTGTATGTTGTTAATAACGGCCAGCTTCCACCAAAGGAAGCCAGACCGGCCCATGTTTTGCACCGGCCCATTGCTTGGAAAGTTTGAGCACCCGGTAGCCGATAATCCCCAGCCTATTTTCACACCTCCCCATAGGTGTTGGAAAAGACATTTGCACAATGCCAGAAGCTGCAGAGATAGCTTAGAATCTACCCAGGTCACAGTATCAATGACACATCTCATTATCTTGCCTTGCTACAGAAAGCAGTCTGAATTCAGACCCACAGCTCTGGAAAGCCAGGCTGTAGTCAGTATATTCAGCGTGTCAGGCTTAGCCATAGGCAACGCTCGGAGAATTGGTCAATTGGCTTGCGGATTAGCAAAAGCCATCAACCACACCTCCTCAGCAATAGCGCTGCTCAACCAGGAGCAGGCAGAGCTTCGCCATGCCATACTGGATAATCAAGCAGCCACATCATTTGGGTTGCGAGTCTGTCCACAGCATGTGTTGCTTTAATCTCACAGACAATACCCACAAGATACAGAGCCAGCTCACGGACCTCCACACCCTAGTTAGGGACATCAAGGAGGATTCTTCATGGGGGTGGTAGGACTCCTTGTGGTCGTGGTTCCCATGGGACGGCTTCAGACGACACTCAAAGTGATTGTGGGGGTGGTAATACTGGGCACAACAGTGTGTTGTTTCGTGCAATGTATTCCCTCACTGCTATCGAGATGTCCCCCATGGAGGGAACCCCGAAGCGTCATTCCCGCTCATCAGCTGGTACCCCTCTTGTGCAGAGTCGTCGGTCAGGTCCTTAAATAAAACAGAAAGGGGAAATGTGGTCTCCCCATGCCCCAATGGCATGGAACGGCCTTTAAAGCCCTATATGGTAGTGGGCCGGGTTACCTAAGAGACCGCATTGCCCTGAGGACGTCTGTCCGTCCAACCAGAGCGCACCGGAGGGGCTCTCTAGTTGTTCATCAGCCAGAGGGGCCCGCCTCTCTGGCACAAGGAGGAGAGCCTTCTCCGTGTCTGCACCGGCCCTCTGGAACCTCCTGCCAACAGAGCTACGTCTTCGGACGGAATTGCTGCCTTTCAGAAAAGATCTTAAAACCTGGCTGGCGGGTCAAGTGTGGGGTGCAGGTGGAAGGGTAACCGCCATTGGGTGGTTGGTGTAGAGGAACTCTTCCCCATGGTGCCTTTGGATCCTGCAGCCCTTGTTTTTAGGGGGTGGGTAGTTTTAACTGTTTTAACTGTTTTAACTTGTGTTTTTAACTTTTGTTGTGAACCGCCCTGAGTTGGCTTGGCCGAGTGAGCGGTATATAAATGTGATAATTAAATTAAAATTAAAATTAAATTAAAATTATAGGGAGCTCTAGACTTGAGTTTGATAGTTCAGGAGCCATTCCTTTTTATGTTATTGCATAGGATCCCATGACAGGATTTCTTTCCAGTCTGCTGTTTTATGCCCAGGGGATAGTACTATGTGAGGCAATGAAGAGGTTTGGTTGTGGTCTCCCCATGCCCCAATGGCATGGAACGGCCCGCGCAGAGGCCACTTCGGGAGAACGCTCCCTGAGCCGTGGGCTCTGCGGGCAGAGAAATTAAGGGGGGGGGTGGATAAATGATAGGGTTTGATTCACCCAATTCCTTGACCTGAACAGCGGCTCTGCTGAGAGAGCAAATCTCTAACCTCTGTTACGTATTAGGCAATTACTCACTCTGAGTTAAGCTTAATCTCTGGTGCAAATAGAAGCCATATTTACCCTAGCCTAAGCCTCAGACAATGGTCAGTGTTTGTCTTAGTTAATTAACTTCCCCAAGAGAGGTTCTCAATTAACCCGGGTAAATGGGTGATGTAATTTTCTGTCATATGACCATTCTACCATGCGCAGCCTTGGACATAATATATACTGATGATTTTCACTCAATAAATCACTGGTCTTGCCTCGTGTCGTTCCTTTGACCAGTCTCCTCCGGGACCTCAAGGGCCGCTTTACGGCCCCAATTCCTACATTTGGTTTCTGGTTTTCTTCTGATGTTAGCAGACGAGATTCATTCTCTGGTTCAGTTGGATCAAAAGAAGCTTAACAAATTATGGTGCTTTGACAAAATTTGATGAAAGAAATCAAGAGTATACTTGCTGAATGGCAGAACAAAAAAGAGCTGGGGAGGGGGGGGGGGAATATCCCGTCTACTCAGTCTCATAGTAATGCTGGGAACAAGTTTGGAACTTTTTTTTAATTCAAGGAAATCCTTTTGTTAATAAGTAATCAACCACCTGGGATAATGTAAACCTGAAATAAATGGTGTCTGTGGAAACACCACAG
The DNA here is from genome assembly GCA_035047305.1 of Bradypodion pumilum. NCBI lineage: Eukaryota > Metazoa > Chordata > Lepidosauria > Squamata > Chamaeleonidae > Bradypodion > Bradypodion pumilum. The sequence continues at coordinate 170,087,424 of JAWDJD010000001.1, read as the reverse complement.
TGCTGCCAAGTCAGAAGCCTGAATCCAAATACAACATTCCAGTTGTCTCAGGAGATAGCATCTGTAGAAATTTTGACTATTAGGAGAACCAAGAAGCATAAATTCATTTCCAATAATAATGTTCAGTTTAGCTTACTAAATGAAAATGAAATTATTTTTTCTCCCTCAAAGTATTTGAGCAAGCTGAGGTGATTTTGCTATGATTCAGTGGCTGAAATCCTGCGGCTTAATGTGCTAAATCACATTAGAGTAGACACATTGAATCAGCAGGAATTAAATTACTTTGTAATTTCTATCCATTCAAATGGGCCTACACCAGTTATGGCTAAACAACAGAATTTCACCACTGAGAAAGAATGAGAGTTCTCTAATTTCTGTGCAGCATCAAATTGTAATTTGTTTGTTGCAGATATGCACCTTGAAGAAAAGCATGTTGGAATCCCTTTTGCCATTCTGGAGAACAAGTCACTTCATTTGGTGTTTTGACATCTGATCTGACATCTGTTACACAGATCTTCTGATGTTTAGAATGAAATCTTCCTTTGGTTCAGCTCTGAAGTAGGACTTTGGTTTAGAAAATCTGAAGGTTCGGACATCTCTCCAATGACTATAATGGGGAAACTGGCAAATTGATATGACTGTTTTATGTTTTCAGAAGAACTGAATGATATTTGCAGACATGGAGAAAAACCACCAGGGGCATATATGACACTTCCAGCTGTCATTGCACAGTTCGAATTATGCATACTTTATCCTGATTAAAGATGAGATTTTTCTTTCTTTACTGGAATAAATAGTGGCAAGAAGAAGTGCTGTGAATTTAAGCTTCCTGGCCCATCTTTCTGTGCTTGGAATTCCTTTCTGCAGTGAACTGGCAGGTATCATCACAAGGAAGGGTAATGCTATCAATGTGAGAGCCAAAAAGGAAACCATGAATGATTTAAAACACAGGGGAAACAGTAATACCAACTGTGTGGTCTATCAGAAGACATACAGAAAGGTGGATGTGAGAAAAGCTGATGCGGTTGTAACTGGAATCACAACAGGCCATGGGAATGATCTGAGGTTGGTGTCATGAGTAAGGCAGTAGACAGAAACAGGTACAAATATGTTCACACACCAAGGTCGGCCTTGCTCGAAAGCCAGTCGTATCTGACTCTAGGGTACAGTTCTCATCTCTGTTTACAGCCGAAGTGCTGCACTTTCTGTGTCTGCAGACATTTCCATGGCCATGTGGCAGATGTGACAAGTCGTCGGATAGGTACAGCTAGAATGCTTCCATAACAGCAGGACTGAGAGCACCCACTTTGTGGTGAGAAATGAAGTCATCAAAGGAAGTCCAGGAAGTAGATGTACTTCACAGAAGCAGAGGAAAAAAGGGGGGGGGGAGAGAGAAAGGCTCATGGAAAATGTAGAAAAATGCCATTGAGCAGCACACTTGGGCATGGCAGCAATCAGATATGAGGATAGGTGGTCAGATGGCATATGTCAAGAAGAAGATTGGGGGAGGCATCAATTTCAGGGAAACTGAAAGCAATTATTAAAATTAATTTAATTTAATTTTTGGACTTATATGCTGCCCTACTCAGGTAAAAACCCGACTCAGGGCGGCTCACATCATAATTTAAAAACACAAGATATACAGTCACAATAAAAGCTAAACATGAGCAGGTAAAAGCATAAAAGAGAATAAAAACAGAGTAGCGCCACAAATAGCATCAGCGAGGGAATTATAAAGATAAAGGGTTAAAGAAGGCTGTCAGGATTCCTCCATAGCTGCAGCTGCTGAGGGGATGAAAGTTATCACCTATTTCAGAAAAAGAGATACTGAAATTTTTATGCTAAGTACCTTTAACATTTTAATTTTTTTCCAGTTCTATTGTAAAGAGGCCATGCATACTATTTTTATGCTTGGAACACCTGGATGAAATTTGCAGGTGTACTAGTTTGTTAAAAGGGACTGCAGTGGCTCAAGTGGCTAAGACACTGATTGAGAGTCTGAAATTACAGAATAAATTTGAGGCTCTTTCCCTTATCACACCTGATGAGGAACACACAGAGGAACAACTGGTTCCACCTGATGATCTCTCCTTCATCACACTTGATGAGATCCAGGAAGATGAACAACAGGAACAAACTGAGGTTCTCTCCCTTAATATGGTTGATGAGGTGCATGTAGATGAACAGATTGCAGGAGAGAGGCTCCTTGTACTAGGCGATTCAATAATTAGAAATACAGAGAAATGGATTTGTGATGCACATGATAACCGTATGGTGACTTGCCTGCCAGGTGCAAAAGTTGCAGACATCACAAGAAATCTAGATAGATTGTTAGAGAGAACTGGGAACGAGCCAGTTGTCATGGTACACGTTGGTACTAATGATATTGGGAAGGCCAAGCGGTCTGTCCTGGAAGCCAAATTTAGGTTGTTAGGAAGAAGATTGAAGTCCCGGACTTCCAAGGTAGCATTTTCAGAAGTGCTGCCTGTCCCTCGTGCAGGACCTACCAGGCAGGCAGAGCTCAGAAGCCTCAATGCGTGGATGAGGCGGTGGTGTCGAGAGGAGGGCTTCAGATTTGTCAGGAACTGGAGAACATTTTGGGACAAGCCAAATCTGTTCAGGAGGGATGGGTTGCATTTAAACCATGATGGGACCAGATTGCTGGCACTCAACATCAAAAAGGCTGCAGAGCAGCTTTTAAACTGATAACTGGGGGAAAGCCGACAGGAGCTGGGCAGCATCCGGTTCGGGAAAGTGTGTACTTGAGTAGTGAGGAGGATGCAAAAATTACTGAGCAGAGCAAGGAGCTAGTCACCAGCACTCTAGCAGAAGGATGCAAGAGGCAGTCTAACAATGCAACTGGACTCAAAAGACTGTATCAGGAAAGCATATATAAATGCTTGTATACAAATGCCAGAAGCCTCCGTAACAAAATAGGGGAGCTGGAATACTTAGCAATAGATAAAAATATTGATATTATTGGTATCACTGAAACCTGGTGGACGGATGATAACCAATGGGATACAGTTATCCCAGGCTACAAACTGTACAGGAAGGATAGGAAGGGGCAAACAGGAGGTGGTGTAGCCTTGTATGTCAAAGAAGTGATAAAATCGTATGAATTGGAATATCTAGGTGATTTGGAGTCACCATTAGAAGCTCTGTGGGTAAGAGTACCAGGCCACAAGGATGGTCTAACAGTAGGCATATACTATCGGCCTCCGACCCAAACTCTTGAGGGAGACTGGCAGTTGGAGAATGTTGTAAAGGAGGCATCCAGGAAGGGAAGCCTGGTTATAATGGGGGACTTCAATTACCCTCACATAGACTGGGTGAACTGTTGTTCAGCACACGATAAAGAGATAAAGTTCCTAGATATGCTCAATGATTGTTCCCTGGGACAGATGGTTGAAGACCCAACTAGAGGTACAAGAATCCTTGACTTGATCCTGAGTAATACTCAGGATCTGGTGCAAGATGTTAATGTGACTGATCCAATAGGGAACAGTGACCACAACTCAATTATGTTTAACTTGATCATAGACCGCAAGTCACTGATAAAATCTAACACAGAGACCTTAAATTTTCAAAAAGGAAATTTCCCAAAGATGAGGAAACTAGTAAAAAAGAAACTGAAAGGGAAAATTGAGAGAGTCCAAACACTCCAAGAGGCATGGAGGCTGTTTACAAAAACAATAACAGAGGCTCAATTAGAATGCATACCCAAAAGGAAAAAGGGCACTGCCAGGTCCAAGAGGACTCCGATGTGGCTTACAGGAGCTGTTCGGGAAGTGATCAAGAGCAAGAAAAGCTCATTTAGAAGATGGAAGGCTTGTCCAAATGAGGACAGCAGGCAGAAACATAAATTCTGGCAGAACAAATGCAAGGCAACAATCAGGAAAGCAAAGCAAGACTTTGAGGAGCGTATAGCTAAAAATACTCAGAGAAATAACAAAGACTTCTTTAAGTACATTAGAAGTAAGAACCCAACTAGGAAGGCCATTGGACCATTAGATGACAATGGAAGGCAAGGGGTTATTAAAGAGGAAACAGAGATTGCAGAGAGACTCAATGAATTCTTTGCTTCAGTATTCACTGAAGAAGACAGAGACCACATGCCCAAAACAGAGCCTATCTTCGTAGGGAGGGAAACCGAAGAATTAAGCAAGATAGAAATAACCAGGGAGGAGGTCCTTGCATGTCTTGTTAAGCTAAACACTAACAAATCCCCAGGACCAGATGGCATCCATCCACGAGTTCTCAGGGAACTTAAAGATGAAATTGCTGATATCCTAGCCAAAATATATAATCTTTCCCTCAAATCAGGCTTTGTGCCTGATGACTGGAAGGTAGCGAATGTAACACCAATTTTCAAAAAAGGATCCAGGGGTGATCCAGGAAATTACCGGCCTGTCAGTTTGACATGTGTCCCAGGTAAAGTGATGGAAACCATCCTAAAAGATAGAATTAATAGGCACATAGAAGAGAAGGTGCTGCTAAAGGAGAGCCAACATGGCTTTTGCAAGGGCAAATCATGCCTCACTAATCTGTTGGAATTTTTTGAGAGTGTCAACAAGCATGTGGATAAGGGGGATCCAGTTGACATTGTTTATCTGGACTTTCAGAAGGCTTTTGACAAGGTCCCACACCAAAGGCTCTTGAATAAACTTACCAGTCATGGAATAAAGGGACAGGTCTTGTCCTGGATCAGCAACTGGCTAAGGGACAGGAAACAGAGGGTAGCACTAAATGGACACTTCTCCAAGTGGAGGGAAGTAAAGAGTGGGGTCCCCCAAGGTTCAGTACTGGGACCCCTGCTTTTCAACCTCTTCATAAATGATCTAGAGGTAGGAGTAAAAAGCAAGGTAGCCAAATTTGCTGATGACACTAAATTATACAGGGTAGTGAAAACTGTGAGAGATTGTGAAGAGCTCCAGAGGGATCTCTTGACACTGGGGGAGTGGGCAAAACAGTGGCAAATGAGCTTCAACATCAGTAAGTGCAGAGTGATGCATGTTGGGGCAAAAAACCCCAATTACATTTATAAACTGATGGGGTCTGAACTCTCTGCGACAAACCAGGAAAGGGACCTTGGTGTCCTGGTGGACAGCTCAATGAAGGTGTCAACCCAGTGTGCCTCAGCAGTGAAAAAAGCAAACTCAATGTTAGGGATCATTAGGAAGGGTATAGAAAATAAGTCAGCAAGTGTCATTTTGCCTCTTTATAAATCTATGGTGAGGCCCCATCTGGAATATTGTGTACAGTTCTGGTCGCCATACCTCCAGAAGGATATTATGGAGTTGGAGAAAGTACAGAGGAGGGCAACCAGAATGATTAGGGGACTGGAACACCTTCCTTACCATCTGAGGCTGCAACGGTTGGGCCTTTTCACTCTTGAACGACGGCGTCTAAGAGGTGACCTGATTGAAGTTTATAAAATCATGCACGGTGTGGACAAAGTAGATAAGGAAAAACTGTTTTCCCTATCGCACAACACTAGAACTAGGGGACACTCCATGAAACTTTTGGGTACTAGTTCTCAAACAAATAAGAGAAAGTACTTTTTCACCCAGAGGATTACTGGTCTATGGAACTCCCTGCCAGAAGAAGTGGTGACAGCTGTCAGTCTTGACAGCTTTAAGAAAGGATTAGACAAGTTCATGGAGGACAAGGGTATCAATGGCTATAATTATGGATACTTAAGGACAACCTTGGGGTTGGAGAGATAGGCAGGATATCTCTCAATGCCATTTCCAGGGAATCCTAAGCAGGTGAAGGCATCTGCTTGGGAATAATACCCTGAAGCAAATGGTGAGCCACTGTGTGAGACAGAATGCTGGACTGGATGGGCTGTGGCCTGTTTCAGCAAGGCTGTTCTTATGTTCTTATGTTCTTATGAAGGTGGGAGGTCAGCAGTTTGATTCCCAAGCACTCCAGGGTGGAATGAGCCGCAGGCTTTGTCCCAACTCCTACCAACCTCTCAGTTCGAAAGCAAGACATTGCAAGTAGATAAACATGGGACCACTTCAGTGGGAAGATAAACAGCATTCTGTGTCTAGTCATGCCTGCCACATGACCACGGAAATGTCTGCAGAAGCAGACAACACTGGTTCTTCGGCTTTGAAACAGAGATGAACACTGAACCATAGAGTCGGATACAACTGGCTTTCGAGCAAGGGAAACCTTTAGTAGCTTTTTGGAGAAAGCAGTATTACACTTGTGTATGTACAAGGGAGAAACACACACACATCAAAGAGCACAGATCCTGGAGGCAAACACATTTATATACACAATCCGTCCTTCTAGGTATTGTAACCCACTATGGGCAGTTTACAAAATAAAGCACACACATACAAAATAAAGTAACACAAAATCCACCTTGTGGCAGCATAATAATCATATCTAATCTTGCAAGACCCTCCTCCCCCATCACTAAAGGAAGAGTAGATCTGGAAAAATAAAAATGTTTAACTATTACTTAAACTACATTTTAACTGACCTGAGTAGCATTAATTAGCTGCATGGAGCAAATCTTTAAAAAGTCTCCTGGTACAGGATTGTCTTCAAGTGTTTTTTAAAATCTCTCCATGGACAGGGCATGATGCAGATCTACTGGCAAGGTGTTCCACAATGAGAGGGCTGCCACTGACAAGGCTCAGTTCCTCATTGAAGACTTCTTAGCCATTCTCCATGTCAGCACTAGGAGCTGTGCAGTTTGAGAAGAATAGGTGATTTGGGCAGCAATTCTTTGTGCGAGACATTTCATTAAACTACAAATCCCATAACCTTTCCTTCTGGGAGTTTTACTTCACAGTTATTTGGTACCTTACAAATATCTACCTGTGGCTAACCTGGAAGAAAGGCTTTAAGGCTTAACTAGGCCTAATTCTGACCAAGCTTCATAGTCCTGTCCCAATGGGAGCTTCTTTCTGAATAGGCAGAGCTAGGAGTAGCTACAAATCCCGTCCCTGACACTGAAGCAGAACAGCAAGGATCGTCTGCTACCAGTGTAATTTTTCCCTCATATTGTAGCTCATGGAATATAGAGGCTGGGGACATATGTCATGCCTAATTGTAATAGGTTCATGGCAGTCCATGAGAATCCTCTTTCAAAGCTCAAACACAAGTTGTATCAGATCAATAAGCCCAAATCTTTTGTCCGTTATCCTGTATTGCTCATGCATCCTCTTTTTGATATCTTGCTGACCCAATATTTTCTTTGAGAAATAGTTATTGTGCACAGACTGCAATAAGCTTTTATTAAAGTCAGCCTACAGTCCTTGTTGTGTCATTATCAATCTTCATTGCCAACTACCTCAGTGTAGTCCTGGCTTTCAAAACTCTCCATGGATTTACTCCACCCTCTCTTTCTGACTTCATATTTACTTCTCATCAGCTTGCTCTCTTCTGTTCTTCACATCTCCATTTCTCCTCCCCGATACCTTCCCTTGGTTGGTTGTGGTCTTTCCATTATATTGCATCATCTATCAGGAACTGTCTACATGAGTGAGTCACTTTCACATTTGAAATCTCACCTCAAATATATTTTTTCACTGGGAAAGCATCTGAAGAGAGTGTTCAGTTCACTTTTTGGCAGGCCTATTCTAAACATGTTAACTTGGACAGGACTACAAAACCATAACCAAATTGCTGGAATGCCCCTTGTTTGCTTGGTTGCTTACTTGTGTTGCTACTATCTTCTGTTCCGCACATAAGGGTTTTTCCTGTTTTTTTAATAAGTTGGTGTGTGGCTAGCTATGCACTTCTGTGCACACCTAATCAGAAGTAAGCTCCACTGAGCTCAGTATGATTTACTCACTGATATGTGAGTGCAGAACTAGAAATAGATTTTGGACGACAATAAATGAGATCTGCTTGCTTTCATACTTGAAGCTTTCTAATACTTTGCTCAGCAACAATGTTAAGAGTGAAGATTCATTCCTTTTTAATATGGTTGTTGAAGCTAAAATAGCCTCTGTAAGAACTAGATAGGCAACATTTTAAAAAATGGAGAAATGGCTACCTGGATAAATGAGGACATCTTATAACACTCTATTTTTTTTGTGGTCTTAATAGACATTAGATTTTTAAATACTCTAAGAGGAGGGGGGGAGAAACAGAAGTACTTACTCTTAGACTGGAAGATAAACATTTTGAAATGGATAGCTTATGTTAAGTAGAAATAGGAGGAAGCCCATGGAGTAGCTAACCTTTATCTGTGGAACATAAACAACACGGGGCACTATGTAACAGAGATTTAGAAACACTTAAGTTCACTGACATCGGGAAGTGTGAGGCTTCAGCTTTGTAGTCACTAGCCTAAATCCAGCAACATATCCTTATAAGTGAATAGCCTTGTTAGGTCTAGTTCTGTGTTGGATAATGGCTTTGAAAGAAAATGCTGCTCTGGAAATTGTTCAGTACAATATTCATAGACTGCCAAAAATCCCATGCAAATAATGTGTAATACCAAAAGGAGGCAGCATTCCATGTCATATTGCCAATCGTCTCCATTATGTGTCATTCCCACCACCAGTTGTCTTATGTCAAGCTTCAGGGATTTTCATTAAATATAAGTGCAAGGCACAATTCCTTTTGAATATTGCACATGTAATATTATTGTTAAGAATAATATCCATGACCAAAGGATGGGAAAAAACAATTTCAGATTTCTCAACTATGGATAATATAAAGAGTTACACACATCCTGCTATGGTTATGCAGCAGACCATACAGCCAGAGACTCAATGCCGAGTGTTGGCTAGTGGTAAATATCCTGACTCCATAAAGGGGCCAATGGCTACGGGCAGATGTTCCCCTTTAGGTGGAGTGATGGTCCTCTCAGTGGAGGAAATGCCACTGGAAACCATTGTATTGGGACCAATGGCAAAATGAGTGGAGAAGGAACTCTGATTCTCAATGATCATGGAGGTGGGAAAGGCCATGCCAGATGGACTGTCTGTGAAGGCGCACCTTGTCCATATCCTCAAGGCTGTGGCAGTCCATTGCAGTTTTGGTGCTAAATCCTGCATGTTTAATTTCATATGTGCCACAGGAGATGACTCTGAGGTCAAAGTGTATGGGTCACTTCTTGGCAAGCTGGGATCCACCACAAACAAATTCATGCCAGTGGCATTTTTCCTGATTGCCTCAGAGGGCAAAGGCCATCCAGAACCAGCTGGCCTCCAAGGCCAGGCCTCTGGGCATCCCAGGGCAGGGAAAAAAGTATACTCGGGTTGAGCTGTGGCCTCTGACGCCAGCACACAGTATCTTTCACAAGTAGTCCATAAGAACAATGAATAACACTGCTTCTAAATATATTTGAAAAATTAACTTGATAAGAATATGAAGAAACCAATATATGACAGATCATTAAGTTTTGTCTTTGAACTTGTCCTAGGATTAATTTTATGTAGGAAAGCTAAAAGATAGCCCAATCATGAATGGACCTTGATGTGGGCAGCTAGATTGTTTCTCTTATATTTTTCCAAGCCCTTGCATATCTATGTAACTCTAAATTTTAGTGTTCATATACAGAAGGACTAAAAACTTTGTGGTAATGATGGGAGACTGTGGAGACTGAGTAATAGAATTCAAGGCGGCACCCAAGCACAGAGAGAGGAAATACATATCTAAAAATCTGGCAGACTTGTGTAGAGTTTGGGTTCTAATAAAAAGTATAGCACAGTTATGGAGCTGAGGTGGCATGTTCCCTCAGTGATGGGGTGTCTTGTTGAGGTGGGTCTTGGGAAGGCCCTTTTCCCCATAGCAGCCCAAGGCAACCCACTTGTAAGTGAGTGAGCTTGTTTGTAGCCTTTTTATACTACCCGACTTAATGCACACATTACTCTCAAAGGTTAACATATAAACATAAATACAAAATAAGGCAATAGAATCAGATCAGTAAAATGAAACTAATTGGTGACAACTGATAACAAAGCCCAGAACAAATAATCAAAATATAACCCAAGTAATATGTAAGATTGACCAAAAAAGTCCAAAATATAGCCTCTGCTACTGTGAAGGACTATCAGAAAATTCCTTCTTCTATAGGAAAGTTTTCAATAACTTCCTAAACACCTGAAAGAAAAAGCCTGCCAGATCTCAACTGGCAGATCATTCCAAAGTGTGGAGGCCACCACCAAGAAAGCTCTCTTGCGAAGCACCGCTCCTTTTAGCTTCTCTTGGGTAGCTATCTTCTTGCTTTTTTCTGTCCTTATGCAATTCTTCAGGGCCCCTTGCTGTGTAGAAAGGACATCAGTTGCACAGAGAAAGCCCAAGGACTAATTTGAATGGCTCAAACGATGCTGCAGATTTAATTTTACAGCTTAATGTGTGAGCACCCTTGAGCTATGGTAAGGTAAATGTAAAGATCACCCTTGCTCGAAAGCCAGTCATATCTGCCCCTAGGGTTCAGTGCTCATCTCTGTTTATAGCTGAAGAGCCAGCGCTGTCTCCTTCTGCAGACATTTCAATGGACATGTGGCAGGCATGATTAGACACCGGAGTGCACAAAACACTGTTTACCTTCCCACCAAAGTGGTCCTAATTTATCTACTTGCATTTTTTTGCTTTCAAACTGCTAGTTTGGCAAGAGATATATAAATATATCCACTTGATTAATCCAAACAATTGATAGTGGCATAGACCTATTCCTTAATTAAACACCTTACATTTTGCTACCCACAAAATACCTCATCTTATTGTACGCATATGTAAGGTTTAAAGATGGTATTTCAATCATCTCTCCCTTGGAACAACTCCTGACATCACCCACTCATCATAATCCATGCGGCTCCAGATGCCAACCCCAAAGATGGCTAGAAAGTCTATACAGTACTAGAAATAGTGCCTTCTCAGTAGTGGTATCATCGTTTTGGAATGCAACCTAAAAAATGACAGAATGATGTCAGTCAGAATTCAAGGCAAACCTTTCAATGTCACTGTGATCCAAATATACGCACCAACCACTGGTGCAGATGAAGCCACAGTGGACCAATTCTATGAGGACCTAGAACACCTCATAGAACAGACACCAAGAAATGATGTCCAAATTATATTAGGAGATTGGAATGCCAAAGTAGGAAATCAAAAAGTGGAGGGAATAACAGGCAAGTTTTGTCTTGGAACACAGAATGAAGCAGGGCAAAGATTGATAGAGTTCTGCCAAGAGAATGCACTGGTCATAGCAAACACTCTCTTCCAGCAACACAAGACGCGACTTTACACATGGACATCACCAGATGGCCAACACCAAAACCAGATTGACTACATACTCTGCAGCCAAAGATGGAGAATCTCTATACAGTCAGCAAAAACAAGACCTGGAGCACACTGTGGTTCAGATCACAACCTACTGATCGCAAAATTCAGGCTTAGACTAAAGAAAATAGGAAAAACAAGGAGACCAGACAGATATCACCTAGACAGCATCCCTAAAGAATACACGGTGGAGGTGATGAACAGATTTAATGGCTTAGACTCGGTAGACAGAGTGCCAGAAGAATTATGGACGGAGATGAGGGACATCATGCAGGAAGCAGCAAAGAAAACCATACCAAAGGAGAGGAGGCACAAGAAAGCAAAGTGGTTATCTGATGAGGCTCTTGAAATAGCAAAGGAAAGAAGGAACGCAAAAGTAAAAGGAGAAAGGAAAAAATACAATCATTTGAAGACAGAATTTCAAAAAAAAAAAAAAAAAGCAAGGGGAGAGAAGGAAAACTACCTAAAAGAACAGTGCAGAGAAATGGAGGAAAACAACAAAAGAGGCAGAACCAGGGATCTTTTCAAAAAACAACAACGGGGAAATCAAGGGAACATTTAAAGCAAAAATGACCATGATAAGGGACAAAGACGGAAAAAAGCTAGCTGATGCAGAAGAAATTAAGAAAAGATGGAAAGAGTACACAGAGGAACTCTACAAAAAGGACCTCAAAACTCCTGATAATCACAATGATGAAGAATTTGAACTTGAGCCAGACATCCTGGAGAGCGAAGTCATAAAGGCCCTAAAGAGCACTGCAAACAACAAAGCTAGTGGAGATGATGAATTTGAATTTTTCAAAGCGCTAAAAGATGATGGCGTCAAATTACTGCATTCAATATGCCAGCAGATTTGGGGAAAAAAAACAGTGGCCACAGGATTGGAAAAGATCAGTATACGTTCCAATTCCAAAAAAGGGCAATGCCAAAGAATGTTCAAATTTTTGAACAATTGCACTCATCCCACATGCCAGCAAGGTGATGCTCAAGATAATACAGGATAGACTTCAGCAGCATGTGGAGAGAGAATTACCAGAGGTGCAGGCTGGTTTCAGAAGAGGCAGGGGGACTAGAAACCACATTGCCAATATACGCTGGATCATGGAGAAAACAAAGGAATACCAGAAACAAGTTTACTTTTGTTTTATTGACTATACTAAGGCATTTGACTGTGTGGACCACAACAAGATGTGGCAAGTAATTAAAGAGATGGGAATACCAGAGCACCTCATATGCCTCCTGAGAAATCTGTACATGAACCAAGAAGCAACAGTTAGGACAGAACATGGAATGACAGAGTGGTTTGGAATAGGAAAAGGAGTAAGACAAGGCTGCATTCTGTCACCCTGCTTATTTAACTTATACACAGAGCACATAATGCGCAAAGCAGGGATGGAGGAATCACAATATGGGGGAAAAATTGCTGGGAGAAACATCAACAATCTGAGATATGCAGACAACACCACCCTAATGGCAGAAAGTGAGGAAGACCTAAAAATTTCTTGATTGGGCTGAAGGAGGAGAGTGCAAAAGCTGGCTTGAGACTCAATATCAAGAAAACCAAGATAATGGCAACAGGTCCGATCAGTTCATAGAAAATAGATGGGGAAGAAGTAGAAGCAGTGACAGATTTTACATTCTTAGGATCAAAGATCACTGCAGATGGGGATTGCAGCCATGAAATAAAAAGGCGACTGATTATTGGGAGACAAGCTATGGGAAATCTGGGGAACATAGTGAAAAGCAGAGACATCACATTGCAAACAAAAATTAGAATAGTCAAAGCAATGGTATTCCCAGTGGTAATGTATGGATGCGATAGCTGGACAATTAGGAAGGCTGAACATAGAAGAATAGATGCCTTTGAAATGTGGTGTTGGAGGAGAGTTTTGAGAGTCCCCTGGACAGTGAGGAGAACAAATAGGTCAATCTTATAAGAAATTAACCCTGACTGCTCATTGTAAGGTCAAATAGTAAAGACAAAGCTAAAATACTTTGGACATCAAATGAGAAGGGAGGATTCACTTGAGAAGGCATTGATGTTGGGAAAGGTGGAGGGCAAAAGAAGAAGGGGGAGGCCAAGGATGAGATGGATAGATGGTATTGTAGACACAATGGGCACAGAGCTGGGAGGGCTGAGGGGGATGGTGGAGGACAGAGGCACCTGGAGGAAAATGGTCCATGGGGTCGCAAAGGGTCGGAGTTGACTGTGCGACTGAACAACAACAAACCAGTAGAGCTGCACCAGGCACCATCCCTGGATAGCTTTTTAAAAACCCACTTAAAACCTTCCTGTTCAAGGACAATAAATTAGCTGGTCAGTTGATCCTGCTTTCCCTCAGATGCCAGGTATTTTATTTTTTTCAGGTATTTATTCTATTGTTTATTTTATTTTGTCATTTGTTCTATTATACTGTTTTGTTTATTTGTCTGTGCACCGCTCAGAGTGGGAAATATTCCAGATGGGCAGTATAAAAATGTAATAAATAAATAAATAAATCTATTCAGCTTTTAAAATAGAATCTCTGTGATATTATCTGATGACCAGAAAGCTTGTAAAAGTATATAAATATGGAACCCACAAACTGATTTTACCTCAGGCTAGCAAAAGAGAGCTATATGTTAGGTGTAACTACTTGATAAGCAGAGGTGATGCAGAAGAACATTCTAAACTACATGGCTAGGTCAATCCAAGCACCACTAAAAAGGAAATATATATTTATAGATGCTCACTTTGGTATCTAAGTCACAGTTTGGAAGTTACTTTTACGACCCATAAAGTAACTGCTCCAAGCTTTTCTCCCAAGCTGCTAATGTGACATGAAACTCATTGCCTTCAACTGGATTGGGCACACCATTCTTTCATTCATGCATTCAATCATTCACATATCTCAACTGATCTGAAAATGTGTTACACCCCCTTAGTCATATGGATAGGGCAGACTATACAGTGAAACAAACAAATAAACAAAAATCTGAGACATTTTCCTGCTAAATTTCAAACCAGTATGATTTTTGTGTGGTTTCATTATAAATTGCATAAAAATGGGCTTTGTAATGGAAATGGTGAGAGACTTTACTATGGCAGTGCTGGCAGGCGCCAGTATAATTACAGTTTTCTCAAGACATAACTTATTACAGGCTCCATAGCATTTGTATTTTCATTTAGAAACCTGGATTTTGTTTGTCATAATTGACTATTACGCTGCCCTTTGTGCCAGGACGCTCTTGTAAAAAATAAACCTTTGCCTTAAGTGGTCATTCTGGCTTAAACATTCCGAGCAAATTAAGTATTTTGAACACACTACAGAGCTCATAATCAGATGTCTTTTTCTTGTATATATAATTGGACCAATCGTTTCCACACTGAAATTTCACATTATCCTGCTCATTATGTAGCATATCAAGAGTACAGGACTGTGCTCAGAACCTGAAACTATAGCAGAAAGTCTCCCTTTTATGTTGCCACATAGAGAGCCTTGGCTTAACTTTTGCTGTTCTGTGCCACTAAGTTTCTTCCGATTTTTGGTGACTCGAACAGGATTTTCAAAATATTTGAGTGTGGTTTACCATTCCCACCATTGGTGGTCAAAAGAGGATTCAAATACACATCTTATGAGGCCTAGCTAGCCCCACTACTCCACCCTTGCTTTCAGGCCTTTGTCCCTATACCTTAGGGCAGTGGTGGTGAACCTATGGCACATATGCTAGAGGTGGAACTCAGAGCCCTCTCCTCTCTGTGTGCCCTATGCGGTAGCCCCAGCACAGAGTTCATCCCACTCCTCTGCCCAGCAGCCCAATGGGAGTGCTTTCTCCCTCCCCTGTTGCCATGTTGGCACTTTGTGATAAATAAGTGGGTTTGGGGTTGCAGTTTGGGCACTCGGTCTCTAAAAGGTTCGCCATAATTGCATTAAGGCTAAAACGCCAAGTACCTGAGGGAATTTATGAAGTACTAGCAGAGGTTGCCTGGCGTTGCCAGGCTGTTTTAAAATGTGTTGGAAGGTTAAATTGCGTTAATGTTTTTTAAAAATTGCTTAGTCTGTAATTTTAATTTTAAAAATGTTTATTTATGTAAACATTTTTTGGCTTGGCTGTTATTAACTGTGATCTGCTTTTTTGGTTTTTTTTAGGATTAATAAAAGAACAAAGTATGATATAATTTTTAAAAATTGTTTTATGTAAGCGAATAATGCTTTAGTTTTTTGAATTTTTTAAATTAGTTGTACCGTAGGTAATAATTTTAATAATGTAAAAGTAAATGTTTTTTACATTCAATGTTTTTAAAATGTGTTTAGATGTTTTGGGTTTTAATTTGAGTTAAAACTCAGCACAGGATTTTTAAAAGTTTCTATTGTATTTTATTGACATATGTTTGTGATTTGTGTTAAAGTGTGTTTTAGTGTAATCTTTTTGACTTGTTTTTATTGGTGTGATCTTTTGTTTAAAATTGTGAATTTGTGTTATGTTTTTGATTTCTTTTTACCCTTGTGGCCTTTTGTTTGGGGCTGTTGTGTGTTTTTGAATTGTGTGGTCAGTGGGGGTTAGGAAGGGTGGGCTAGGTGGTGGGGAGGGGGATGTGGTCGGTGGGGTTTAGGAAGGGTGGGCTAGGTGGTGGGGAGGGGGCGTGGTCAGTGGGGGTAAGGAAGGGTGGGCTAGGTGGTGGGGAGGGGGCGTGGTCGGTGGGGGTTAGGAAGGGTGGGCTAGGTAGTGGGGAGGGGGGCATGGTCGGTGGGGTTTAGGAAGGGTGGGCTAGGTGGTGAGGAGGGGTGTGTGGTCAGTGGGGGTTAGGAAGGGTGGGCTAGGTGGTGGGGAGGGGGATGTGGTCGGTGGGGTTTAGGAAGGGTGCGCTAGGTGGTGGGGAGGGGGTGTGGTCAGTGGGGGTAAGGAAGAGTGGGCTGGGTGGTGGGGAGGGGGCGTGGTCGGTGGGGTTTAGGAAGGGTGGGCTAGGTGGTGGGAGGGGGGCTTTATTGTGTTATGTTGCTTTGATTGTCTGGAGCCGTGAAAGTAGATTGGGGTTTCCCCTTTAATATCAGTGGGTGGGGGTTGCGACCCCCCTCTCCGCTGGCTCCCCTGGGGTTAGGAGGTTTGGGGGGACAAAAGGGGTATGTCCCCCCCAACACTTCTGGACTCAGGAGACCAGGGAGAGTGGATCGATTCCCCCCCTCCTTAAAACAACTCCATTTTTAAAGAGAAGAAACCGATTGGTTTCCCCTTTTGTCCCCACAAACCTCCCAACCCTAGGGGAGCCAGCGGAGAGGGGGATCGCCACCCCCACCTACTGATATTAAAGGGGAAACTCCAGTCGGGACCTTCAGGCACCGTTGGTGAGGGAAAGAAGGGCGGTTGGTGTTTGCATGGCTGTGAGGCGGTGAGTTGTTGTTTTTTATTTTTCAGGCGCCGGCTTCCTCAGCGTTCTGCGTGCTCATGTCACGCAGGACTCTGGGGCTTGTAGTTATGGGTTTGTGATTTGTGGTTGTGGTGCGTTTTTTTTCTGCGGCTCGATTTTGATTGGCTGCGGCGCATTTCTCAATGTTCTTTGTGGTCGTGCCTCTCAGCCTGATTGGCTGTGGTGCGGCATGGCACAAAGAATGTTGGGAAATGAAGTTGTTTCCCTTTTTTGCGTTTGTGGGGCTCTTGCCCCACTGGTGCTTTTCTCAATCTTGCATTTACCTGCGTACCCAGTTCGGGTGTGTGCACGAATGGTGAGTGTGGGCTAGTAGGGCCTGGCTAAGGAGCCTATGCAAAGTTCCAACGGTTAACCCTCGATTTTATAGGTTAAGATTGGCATCCATTTATTTTTATTTTTTTATTGTTAAATTTTTATACCGCCCACTCAGCCAAAGCCGACTCCGGGCGGTTCACAACAGTGGGTAAAAACAGATAAAAACAAATAAAACAGATAAAAACCAGCAATAAGAACCCACCCCTAAAAAGAGAGGGGTGCAGGAACTGAAGAAACCGTGGGGCAGGCATCCTCCCCTATATTAACCACCCAAAGGAAGCCACCCCTCCACCTGCACCCCAAACTTGGCCCGCCAGCCAGGTTTTTAGTTCTTTTCTAAAGGGCAACAACTCCGTCTGGAGACGCAGTTCCATAGGCAGGAGATTCCAAAGGCCCGGTGTGGACACAGAGAAGGCTCTCTTCCTTGTGCCAGAGAGGCGAGCCCCCCTGGCCGATGGCACTATTAGAGAGCCCCTCCGGTCCGCTCTGGTTGGACGGACAGACGTCCTTAGGGCGATGCGGTCTCTAAGGTAACCTGGCCCACTACCATATAGGGCTTTAAAGGTCAAAACCAGCACCTTGAATTGCACCCGGAGGCAAACGGGTAAACAGTGCAGCTCCCGCAGCAGTGGTGAGGCATGGGCATAACGTCCACACCCCATCACCACCCAGGCCGCCACATTCTGGACCAGCTGCAGCCTCCGAATGGTCATCAAGGGCAGCCCCATGCATTGTGCAGTGCCAGAGCAGATGTTTGGAAAGATATACTTTCAAGCTTCACTGTTTTCTTGTAGAACTAGCTCATAGCTAGTTTGGGGCAATTTTTGTAATATTTTTAATTGGATTTTTAAATTGGGTTTTAAGTTTTAGATTGTGATGGTGATTTTAATGTTGTGAGCCGCCCAGAGTCATTTCGAGTTGGGCAGCTATATTAATTGGACAAATAAATAATAAATCTATCTTGCTTCATAAAAAACAATGTACATTCAGAAGGGTTGTCTGGTTTAAGGATAAATTCAGAAAGAGAAAAGGGGAGGGGGGGCCTTCAGTTTGCAGTAGGCAAGCTTTCAGGTTCTCCAGAAATATTTTTCTGTCTGAGTGGAACTAGGAGATGAGAGGAAAAATATTGTTTAAATAATTTGGCTGGTGAGGCCTGCAGTTATGCAGATTGACTAAATAAGTAACTTTGCTGCTATAATAAGGTATTCTTTATTTTAAAATACATCCACTGTATATCTCAGGAGAAGAGCCAGCCTACGTATTCTTAGGCCAGCTGCACAAATTTAAACAGCCCCCTTAAGAAGGACATCTTAAGAAAGACATCTTAAGCTGGGCATTTTAAGAAGGGCCCTTAAGAAGGGAATCTTAAGCTGCATTGGAATTGATTTAACAGCACATAATTATTGAAATTACACACACCCTATGTTCTCGTGCATCTAGAAGACTGCTCGTGCTTAATTATGTCCTTCTGTCTTTGAGTGCAATTTGCCTCTTCTCAAACTATTTGTTCAAGTCTGATGACTGGGGCAATGAACATCTTTTTCCAGGTTAAGCCAGTTCTAGCTAAAGCAAGGCTACTTGTATTGACAAACAAGGTACTTTTGAAATGAAGATCACAGAGGTGCTTCCAGAAATAATTCACAGTACATTGTGTGTGTGTGTGTGTGTGTGTGTGTGTGTGTGTGTGTGTGTGTGTGTTGGAAGGTACATATGTACTGCCATTTTCATAGAAAACCAAGCAAATTAAAAGAGAAAGTTCTTAATATAATAAGTGAACTGCTCCAATGCATAAATTCTCCTTTTCCTTCTGCATCATTTTCATCTTCTTTTCTCTTGTCTCTGTTAAATTATGACGGAACCCCAGCCTGACCCTTGGAAAAGCAGAGTGCCTTCTTGAGAGAGAAAGAAGGACAGGTTGTGGAGCCAAACAGATGGACTTTGAGGAAGTTGTATAACGAAAGAACAATGATTTTAGCAGGTACCACTTTGCAGCTGGAGCTCAATAAAACTCTTTAGTGGCTAAGCCAAATATCAAAAATTAAAAGAGCTTATTGCTGCTACTTAACCAATGTGTTCTGCAGCCAAATGTTTTACATTTGCCACTGTACAATTCCTTGGCTAATCACAGCCTTATTAGAAACCAATGAGGATTACTGGAGTCTCTTTAAGTAGACACGCTTACAAATCACAGTGGTATGATGATGGATTGTATCATTAATTGTGAGAGATCAGTAGTTGAGTCCAGTAATGAACAATAAAGACTCAGTTGAATGCTTTTTTCCTGTGAATCATGGCATTTCAGAAATCTTTATCCATTTTGAATCAATTAGGGAATGCTTTAAAAGTGTATTATGTTTTAACTGGAAAATAATCAGACAAGCGTATTGCTAATTGATTATACAGCATGCAGATGGAGAGAATTACCAATAGCTGAACAGCTTAAACAGAAAAGACCCTTTATAACTGTATCACTTTTAATTACCACTATCCAATAGCTTTACTGTACCATGGAAAAGTGCACACCCTACATACTGTGTGTACGTCCTGAGTGGATCATTCTAGAACCAATTGTTTCCCCTAATGAATGCTAGGAAAAGGGAAACAGTTGCCCTCCAGATGTTGCTGAACTTGATGCACAATCATTCCTGACCAAGACAAATGGCAGTTAGGGTCCCACAACAACTGGAAAACCGCAGCTTCTCAGCCTCTGGAGTCCACATTTCTTTATTCTGTCCCATTGCTATCTCTTGTTACGAAGCCTTTTCCTGAACAGCATCTCCTGTTCACTCTGCCCGACCCCAACTCATGTCTTTGTTGCTTTCTTCTTTGCTTCCTTATGTCCTCATCATCTCTCCCCTTTCTTTCTCATCACATTTGTAAGCCACCTTGAGTCTCCTTGTTTAAGTTAGGTTGCCCAGTTGCTTCAGTTAGTGAGTACTGCAAATGCATTTATTCTCTGAGGGGCTTCTAATAAAAGAAGCACTGAAGTAAGCTTGTCACTCTTCTATTAAAATGCAGTGAATTTCAGATGTGCCTTCAGTTTGGGTAATATAATTTTATGGAAATACTATCTTCTTTACAACAATAATTATAGGAATAATATATAATCTCAGTTATATTTTTCCTTGTCCTACAAAAAGTAAAACATCTATTATATGATATGAATAACAACAAAAAAATCCTGCATTGTTTCATAACTGTTAATGAAGTTCAGAAACATAGATCTCCTTTGATCATGGTAATTAGGGAGATATTTTGTTCTTACTGCTTTAACTGCTCTTCTGTCTTATGATTCTCCAATTTGTCATTTTAAAAGTCAGTCATAAATTATTGTCTCATTTGGTGTTTTTTTTAAAAGTGTGATGCAAATTTTTTTGTTCTGATCGGTTCTCTGTTTCTCATCCATCTCTTCTTCTGAAAAAAAGAGAGCAAATCTAGGAAGATAATAGATTAACGTTTATTTTTAACATTCCTATTTCAAGCAAGAAAGCAACTGAGAGGTCAGTTTTATTTCATCATAAACAATTGTCAACCGTTTTATAGAGAGAAAAATGCTGGGATTTGACATCTTCTGGTGCGAAAAGCAGTGCCATTTGCTGCCATAACAATGAACAAATTTATTGCAGCATAAACTTTCATGGACTGTAGCATAATTTGTCAGATTAATGTGGCAGCTGGTATCCATTTTCCTTTCTTGCCATATAGCCAATTGATTATTGTTCCCCCCCCCTCAATAAACATTTCATTCCTGCCCACAAAAAGCAAGAAAAAGAAGTCATCGCTTTTGGTTAGGATAATAGCAAAGTGGATAAATAAATATATAGCTAGTATCATATACCTGTGGTGGAAATATTTGGTTATTTTGTGTGTACACATGTGTGCATGTGTGTGCATGAGGGAGTTGCTCTACATATTCTCAGATTTCAGAGGAATCAGTAAATGTGACAGTTTTTTTTGGCATCTTGAACACCCACTTGTTTATTTTAGCATAAGCTATTGTAGATGAGGGCTTATATCCTCAGACACATCTGACAGAGTGGGTTTTATCTTACAAAATCTTATGTCTGTGAAGATGAAATCTGTTCTAATCTTTTAGGTGCCCAATAGGACTCAGTTGTTGTTTTCTGCACATTATCTGAGACAATTTTCTTAATCTCCACTTGGTTTTTTTTTATCCCAGGAAATAACTTTGGCATCAGTTCCACCACAGGCTGAGTGATGCAGATTTCTTAGCTTAACTTGAATCTCTCTCCATGCTGACTTCTTTTTGGACTTTGCAAATGTTTACTCTCTTCAAGTGCTCTTCTGTGTTTCTCTCTTTAAACAACAAGGGAGGCACCATTCACAGAAAGTCCATTCACAGAAAGCAAAGTTTCTATCAGTTCAGGATGCAGTTGGACTTAAGTACCATGGAGATGTCCACATTTGCTTGAGCTCTTTTGAGTTGTGGTTTCTGACATGTAATTTTGGTGCATCTGAGCCCCTAACTGCTGTGCAGATTTACTTACACACTTTTTCACTTGTACTTACATTTTCTTTTTCTTGGATAACTCAAAGAAACTCACATTGGGCTTCCCGAGTCCTTCTATGACTGAAACACTGATCAATTTCCACACCATTGTAAGCCTGATTCTGTGAGCCAGCAGGAAAACTGTTTGGTCCAAACTGAAAATGTATATTGCGGCAGGGAGTGTAAAGGAATCAGATACACTGTTATGATGTTGTTGGAGTTTTATCTTATCAACCTCAACCAGCATTGCCATTGGCCAAGGATGATGGGAGCTGTAGTCCATCAACTTCTGGAATGCTAAAAAGTCAGCCGCCCAACAGCACCCTTGTGTTCTGTGAGGTGAATGTAAAGATTCTCATTGACTTTAAAAATAAAAGATGGTGAGTTGTAAAGAGTGAGAAAATTTAATTCTGGAAAACAAGGCACAAAATAGATTGCTTAATACTAGTCCATGTTAGCATCTTCTGCAAGGTCAGTAAGTGTTCCACAGAATGAATAAAGTGTTGTCTCTTGGGTTTCAGGGTGAACACAAAGACAGTTTTTGCTGGACATTTGATAGTCTAGGAACTTCCAAAGAGTTTGATTTCTTAATTTGCCTTTTCTGTTTTAGGCATGAGAGCTAAGTGGTGCCTTGACCTTTAGAAGCAATATTACAGTAAAACCCCGATTTATAAATGCCTCGAGTTACATAAAATTTGACTTACATAATGATTTTATGCTAAAACCATGTCCCGATCTACAAGATTTCCTATGGGTTTGCTTTAAGTTACATAAAAAAATTCATTTTCCCTATGGGTTTGCTTTGAGTTATGTAAAAATTTATTTCCCTATGAGTTTGCTTCGATTTACATAAAAATTTCATTTTTCCTATGGGTTTGCTTCGAGTTACATAATTTCACCCCCCTATGGATTTGTTTCGAGTTACAAAAAAATTCAGTTTAAGCAAAAGCCTACAGAATTGACTTTTTTTTGTAAGTAGGGGTTTTACTGTATCTCTAGATACTGATTACTGGGGAAGACAGCCATGGGAGAGGCTGTTGCCTGCATGTGCTACTTGTGGTCTTCCTATGAATATCTGGTGAGTCACTGATGGAAGAGGATGCTGTACTAGATCAGTGTTTCCCAACCTTTGGTTTTTGCATTTCAATTTCCAGAAGCCTAAGTGAATTCCCCAAACCACTGATAAGTCAATGAACTGACTTAGACTTCTGGGAATTGAAGACCCCCTGTGAGGTGTGGTTGGGAACCACTGCACTTGATACACCATTGGCCTGATCAAACTGGGCGCTCCTTTCTGACAGAAACTGTAGGGCTATGATCTGTCTTCTAGAGAATATCTACTTTAATTCTGTTGCTTTGTGCAGGGAGAATATACAGGATGGAAAGCAGAGCCATGATTCAATTTTAATGAATGCATGGGTTGCATTCAGAGCTGAAATTAAAACTTAGAATAGAGCAGT
Organism: Bradypodion pumilum; assembly: GCA_035047305.1. Classification (NCBI taxonomy): domain Eukaryota; kingdom Metazoa; phylum Chordata; class Lepidosauria; order Squamata; family Chamaeleonidae; genus Bradypodion; species Bradypodion pumilum. Next base: position 170,064,470 of record JAWDJD010000001.1, on the reverse strand, counting down.
TAATATCACTGGGACTTAAATTACCCAAGATCGGAGATTGTAAACTAAGTCTGGATCCATCCCTATAGCTAGTATTTTATTGCTAATCTCAGCAGAAAAGAGTTCTTCTGAATCAATTGCTGGCTACTAAGCAACACTTATATAAGTCCAAATGAGACAATAGGTCTTACTCTGTCCAAAGAAGCTTGGTTCAGAATGTCAAGAAAATTCTACTTGGAACAACTTCTTGGCTAGTGGTTGCGCTGGCTGTGGGACCGTGTCTGCAAGGTGAAAAGGTAACCTTTCTAAATTCTGACTTCATTTCAATACTTAAATTGAAGCAGTAAAATATATTCTGTGGAGAACATAAACATCCACTTCAACCTTTATTTAAAACAACTGTGGATATCAGTCAGAATGTATTTTTCATTTTGAGGTAAGTTGTAACCTTTCAGAATGATTTTGTCCTCATTTCCTTTTTAAAAATATAAGTTTATTAAAATAGAGATGACATAAAACAGCATCTTTTGATTGCCTTGAAGAAATAAAATTTAATAACTCACAATATATATTAAATGTTGTCATTGTTAATGAGATACTGTTACCGTGATATTTGGCTACTAACAAACAGCTTGAGATTCTACACTTTTGCATCAGTTGTAGTAGAACTATGTCCAGGATTTTCTTTCTTTCTTTTTATTTATTTAAACACAATACTAAAAAAATTACAGTAAACAATACAATTCACAAATTACAATAAAATACAATTACAAATGTGCACCCATCACCCAAAGACATTCCAGATTACTCAACAAAAAATATTCCACATAGTTTTCTCTTTTTTAAACAATTCATCTATTTCCATAAACTGTATGATTCTTGACCTGGTTTCATACCCTTTCCTTTAACAAATACATAATTGATAAAAATTTCCCCCAAATATCTTTAAACTCATCAATTTTCACCAGAACCTATTTTTTTTTAGCTCACATGTCAACTTTTAATTTATGGCCATATCCCATAATTCTTTGTAACATTTTCAAACCTAAAATCTGTATATCTTTCCCAGCTTTTGGCTATCAGTATCCTCACCACTGTTGCCGTAATGCTAATTAGACTCCTTTTATTTTTTATCTATTATTGTGTTTTCAAAATGCATTAGTAAGGCAATCCTGGGACTCGGCTGTAGTTTTAAATCTAGTATTTGGTTCATTTCCTTAAAAACTTGTATCCAAATTCTATTGACTTCTTTACATTCCCACCACATAGGAAAGTATGTCCCATTATATTGTTTGCATGTTCAACATTCTTTATTATTATCATAATGGTTTAGTCGAAATAGTGCCATATATCATCTCTACAGTATTTTATAGCAATGTTCCTTTGTTCTCACTGACATGTTTTTCATTATTCTTTGTTTCCATATTTTATCCCAGTCCACATTGCCAATATCTTCTTTTATATCTTGTTCCCACATCTCCCTTAGTATTCCTGGTGTTTCTCTTCTATCTGTCAATATTTTATAAACTTTACTAACTATTCCCTTTGTTGTTATTTCTTTTTGTTCCAAATATCCTAATATTTTTTTCGAATTTTGTCAGTTCTCTGTCAAAATCTTACTTTTCTAAGAATTTTTAATTCCAATTCTCCAGTTTTAATCTATTGAACCAATTCATCTTTAAAGTTGTGTATATTGTTTCCATGACGTCTTTGGTTTTGACAGTGTCTATTCAATTTTTTGCTGTCCTCAGACCTTTTTCTTCTAACTCATTTAATTCTTTTGTCAATTTGAATGGTGTCCAGGATTTTCTAAGTACAATAAAACCCCTACTTGCGAAAAAGTCCGTCCTGTAGGCTTTTGCTTAAATCGCTTTTTTATATAACTCAAAGCAAACCCATAGGAAAATTTTTTTTTATGTAACTCAAAGCAAACCCATAGGAAAAATGAAAATTTTATGTAAATCGAAGCAAACCCACAGGGAAATGAATTTTTGCGTAACTCGAAACAAACCAATAGGAAAAAGAATCTTTATGTAACTCGAAGCAAACACATAGGAAATTGTGTAAATCGGGACATGGTTTTAGCACAAAATCATTATGTAAGGTGAATTTTATGTAACTCGGGGCATTTGTAAGTCAGGGTTTTACTGTAGTATCTGAATGGCTTGGGATCTGCAGAACTCTCAAGTTCCTCAATAAATATCTCCTCCCAAATGAGTTTGTCATTTTGATATTCTGTCCAGGTTTGGGTCCCTTCACATACCAGGAATAAGAAAGACTATAATTTATACTTATGTTCTGACTGTGTATTCTTGGATAGCAAGGGTAGTCTGGAACATCCTCATGTTTTCATACACACTTCTTTTATTATGTTTCACATGTTTCCTTCATGCTTTTCGGTATCGCTGTACTGCTAAGGATTTTACAGAAACTCATGAATATATAGGTAAATCCAGGTGTTTACTTTCTTGCATTGTCTCCTCTAAACACTTTGTGCCAGTTATTCTCTAGCCCTGTGGCCTGCTTTTCTTCCTCTCCACAGGCATGATTCAATTAAAATCAAGTGTATGTTTAACTACATAATCCTATATGTTCCTACTCAAAAGTAAGATCCACTGATTTTAGCAAGTCTTTCTCCCATGTAAACATGTATTTTTTTCCTGCCTAAAGCCCCACTGATTTCAGCTGAAAAGTTAAGCATGTTTTAAATCCTCCATTGGAAATCCCATCCCAACACTGTCAATGGAACTTCACAGTATTTAATATTGGGTTGTTGATGTTTGAATGGTTTAAACTGTATAAAAGAAGGGAGAGATATTTTTATTCAGGTCAGTGTGTGGCACAGATCAATATGATCACATACACCATCACATGCTGTTGTTTATATACTTTGAAACTATCTATGCCTGTCACATATTGATTTTAACTTACTTTTAGTGCCACTTTTGAAGGGACTGTAAATACTTCAAGACAGGGACTGTAAACTGACGGAGGGGGGAAATAGTTTGGTGTGGCAGCAAAAGGGTTAAGCCATTTCCCCCCTTCACTTTGCCCGTTTCAAATTACAATGAGAAGCCTCTTCTCTCACAGCAGGGTTGTGCTTACATTAGCTTTTAGATCTCTCTTGAACGGAGCTGCTAAGTTTTTGCCTGCTAGAGGTGGAAATAACAGTTAAGGGAACTGAAAGAGGCTGGGTGGATTTTCAGAAGGGCCCTTTCCCCCTTCTTCTTCCCTTCCTTCCTTCCCCCTTGAGTGAATTGAGGGCGACCTTTACGTGCGTGGCACATGTTTCAGATTGGCTGGACTTTGAGAAGTGAGTAAAGAAGTTCATGGTCTCAGCTGGATATTGAGAAAAATAGATGTCACACCACCAAGCTGGTGATCAAGACCTAGGGTTGAGGAAATCAAGCAAAGTGAGAAGAGTATTAGTTAGTTAATTGACGAAAAACCACAGCAGAAGATTAACTCAAACAATATCTATGTGTGGCTGAGGATTACAGTATCTCTTTCTTACACAGCCCTATCCCAAGTTCTGGTTCTTCAAATGTCTACACAGGAATGCCTACTTCAACTGACCAAGTGCTGGTCTCCTGGTCGGTCAATGCAGAAAATACAGTAACTAGAGTGGGAAATTGGAACTCTGAATTTCAGCTATCTTAGAAAGAACTACAGCTTGAGGTACTCTGTAATGTTTCAATAAGAGGGGACATAAAATTGCAGAGATGTTATGTGAAGAGGCAACGACGTTGACACGAAGAACAGGTAATCCAAAGTTCAGCTTTCTTCCTCTTTCTCAGCTGCTGGGAAACCAGACCTTCTAAAGAGTTCAGAATAAGCCGGGAAAACGGATTTTAAAAAAAAGTTTATTGTGTTTTTGATAAAAGGCAAAATATGGACCAAATTGTGTTTAGAGCTCTGGTGAGCTTGCTCTGGAATTACTGGATTTTCATGGGCTCTGCTAAGGGAGGTATTGGAGACAATCATGTTCACTCCAGTTTTATTTACCGGAGGTTACGGAACCACGAAAGGAGAGAGATCCAGAGAGAGATTCTGTCCATCCTGGGCTTACCTCACAGACCCAGGCCTTTTTCACCTGGCAAACAAGCTTCCTCTGCACCCCTCTTCATGCTGGACCTGTACAATGCTATGACAAATGAGGGAGATGTTGAAGAACTAGAGTATTCTCTGAGGGGATCTCTGAGTGGAGAGAGCAAAGGGCTAAGAAGAGGGTACCCTGCAACTCCAAATGGATACTCTCGGAGACTACACACATCACGCGCAACCCCGCTGACCACACAAAGCCCTCCCTTAGCTAGCCTGCATGATACCAACTTTCTGAATGATGCAGACATGGTCATGAGCTTTGTCAATTTAGGTATGTATCATTTTTTTTCTCAGTCGCAGTAACTGAAATAATAATAGCATTGATCTAGTCTGACAATCCTGCAGACAGGACCTACGATTGTGCTTGTAATATCAAAACTTTGTGCTATTAATACAATGTAATGTTGCACTACTGGTGAAAATGAGTTACACTGTAGGTGGCCCGTGTTGGGGGGAGGTTTCCTACACTGTTTATATAAAGTTGGCTTGTATTGCTCCTATCTCCTGGCTTCTGATTTCTGTATTTCGTTGATGTAATGGGAATTGTGGCCTGAGGCAAATTGGTATATGATTATTTTACAACTTGAGAACAAAACATAATTGAATAAGCAAAGTTTGTTATGTAAAGATTATAAAATAACATGGAAAAGAGGCAAAAATATTAAAATTAAATAAAACTGACTAGCGTTCAGTGATTTCTCTTAGGTGAAAGATAAGCAGTCTCACCTAGATCATGTTTACTAGGACAGAATTCCAAGGCCATTCAGTGGGATATATTTCCCATGAGTATATATTGGACTCCAGTTTAAAATGGGTTTCAAATACATCTGTAGTACATTTCTTGTTTTTCTTATTTGGACAAAGGTGAAGGATGAATTGTCTGGAACGATGGATGCATTGATTTTTTTCCTTTGCTATTTAATATCTCTAAACCTTACATTTGTAATGTTTCAGCATAGATCTTACTCAGGATCATTTTGTTGAATTTAAGAGTGAACAAAACGCTTACTTCTTCTCCACTCACACATTTCAGAAATACTAGCATCCAAAACAGTAAAGGGCTGTAGAGACTTTGGGTCATTTCTGAACATGTGTAATAATATAATTCACTCTGTGAGGAAAGAATAAGTGACATATCCACCATAAATAGAAAGTTTTTTTTTAAAAAAAGCATGTTGATAACAAATGATCAAATATCCATTTAAAAGTTCAAGGAGGGAAAATGTATGCTGGTCTCCAGCAAGCTGGGTGTGTTCGACTCACCCCAGAAAGATTTAATTGAAAAAAACAACTCTAGTTTTCATTTAACAGCCATATGAGGTGTGACTACATCTTGTTTCCCACTGGAATACTTACTTAGCCATCAGCAATGATGTGTAATACTCCTTGATGACTTTTATAGGATTTCTAAATGGTTTCTAAATTCCTATTCCCCACAGCAAGTTAATGTAACATTAGTTTGTAAGTACTTCAAGAAGTATCCAACTGCAAAGGTTTAGCTGCCAGAAATATAACAAAACTTTACTACTTATTTGGTAGTAGAAATGTCTTAAAAACTCACTGAAAATGATTTATAAATCGACAGTGCTCTAAGAACTGGATTTTTAGCAAGTGCAGATGTTTTCTTGTGAGTTTCATTTTTCACATATCCTTGCAATGTTATCCTGTTTTTTCTTTTCTTTGTTCTTATCTTTGGATTGATTTAAAATGGCTAAATGTAAGAAGATCCACACAATCAAAGAGCATGATGCTGAAAAAATATTTAATAAGCAAGTAAATGCACACATTTTAATGGAGATTCTTGATGAAGGCAAACTTGAAATATTACTATGCACTAATATGGTCTGAGTACTTGCAATTCACCTCTCTTGATTTAAGCAGGATGAGTAAATGAACCATAACATGCATATCTACTTTTATTCCATGAAACCAGACTTAAACATTGGGACTTCCCTGTTCAAATATAATATTATTGTCAGTATTTTATTTCCAAACCAATTAAGATGCAGGTATTAAAGCTGGATTAAAAAGCAATTCTAAGAAACACAGAAATATTTCACATGTTAAGATCACATTTCTGTAAAGAAGCTTGAAGGGAGGACTTGGTTAAAATAGATATCACTGAAATCTCAGGCTTCATAAGTAAACTGTATAGGCTTACTTGGTTTGAATTTTTTGAACTACTAAATGTGTATTTTGCCTCTAAAAGCGATTGACTCTTAGATTCGTTTTAGTGGCCTTCTGTAAATGTGTATTATTGATAATTTTTACTACATTTACTTCAATGCCTCATGTTGCTTAACCAGAACCTACAACTAAAGTAGCCTACAGCCCTCTACTCAGTAAGTGGGGAGTACATCTCTTTGAACTCACTTTTGAGTAGACATGAGTAGTAGGAGCACTACCGACATGCTTTAAACTGTTTATGCAGGTGTCATTGTTTATCTAAAAGGCTACAGTAAATCAAGTTTGAAATATAAAAAGGAAACAAATATTCACAGAGAAATGAAAGTTTCTGTTTTAATTCTGAGGGGGAGGGGAGGTAACGGTATATAATATGTACTGTCATTGAAGTCATTTTGGATCTGAACTACCAGAAACCTGTCAATTAAATGCTCAGTTTTGGAGGCTGTTGTGCATGTGTTAAAGTGGAAGTTCATTATCAAATTACTGTGCATTAATCTCCCACGATGTGATAAATAATTTGCATAAATCATTGGCTTTGCTAACTGTAAGTGCTTAAAAGCTCATATGCTAGAAATAACAAATGTGAAGTGTTAAGTCCTAGAAATGCTATTTGCTGTGAGTACAAGGTAATAAAATAATTCATGGGGGACATGTGATTATACGGACAAGTTCCTCTTGAGAAACAAAAGGTCATTTCAGTCATAATAATTATTCTGGTAGATAATTGTTTCCTTGGTTTGCTAATAAAATATGGAATGCCTAAGAGGCTTTTGCAATGACAGATTTAAAAATATACCTATTCTTAAAAAGAGCAACTCATCTGAGATTAAGATTTTCCCATTGTCTCAGAATAATGGTTTTATTCCCTTTCTTCATAAATGGCAAGAACAAAATATTTCCTCATGTTTTTCCAACTATAGGTAGCATTCTAGTTTGTGTCCATGCCAGTGCAGCCTGTTCTATTTAAATAACATTTGTAATACCTTAGAATTGTCATCTGTAGTCCTTTAAAAAGACAGAATAGTCTAGTACAAGTATGATAAACACGTTCTGAAGATCTTTTGTAGCCAGGGCCATAGCCAGGATTCTATATGTCGGCGGGCAAATATTTTTTTAGGGTGGGCAACAAAGTCTCTTTTCAATGAATTCCTATGGAAAACCGTGCTTTGCCAGGGTGGGCAAAGTGCTAACTCAGGGTGGGCCAAGCCCACCCTGACCACCGCCTGGCTACGGCCCTGTTTGTAGCCTATCTCACTAAATAGGTTGCAAAAGCATTTTTTTCATGTGTTTCCTACCCAACCCGCCCCCCCTCATTCTTCAATTGACAGTGTCCTAAGTGAATTGACATCATCTTAAATACTGCAATTGCCACCTTCTTTTTAAAAACAAATTGTTGTCTTATTCTGTACATCCGTACCCAGAAGTAAATTGCATAGAGTTCATGGGACTTAAATCCCAGATAACTGGGTCTACGGTCACAGCTAAAGAGATGTAAATCCATAATACTGTTGTTATTGAAATCACGGGAAGGAAAGTAGCCAAGTCTTTGAGTAACGATAAGGCAAAATGGTAACCACCACCCTTGTATCTTTACATTGTTTTAAAAATATTCTGAACACTTGCTTTGAAAATCTGAAGTGTAAAACTAATGTGACATTTTACTACCTCTCCATACAAATCTGCCCAGGTTGGGGGTGGGGGTGGGGGACAGCATTCCAGATGAAACTGCTACGGTGTTCTTCATTTCTGGTTAGAAACAACACTTTTTAATTATTATTCTTCCATGTCTAGGCCAGATGTGAAACAGTTAAAATGAAAGCACCTTTTCTGCAGTTCCTCCCACCTGACCTAGTGTGAGAAAGATTAGCTGGCAACATAAGGTTGTCATTACCAGGGTACACCTGATTGTGCTTCAAAAATACCACAATCTTTGAATGAGGATCTTTTTAATTAAACACACTGATATTTTAAAAGAACTCTGAAAAGGAAAAACACATATAGCCAACTTCTTGTGATAATCAGTTCATTGGAGTAATGTTAAAGTTTATTTTCTCTCTTCTTGGATACACACCTTAATATGGTAAGGGGCTTTGCATGTATCAGAGAAGCCAAGAACAATGTTGTTTGGAGGCTACATTCCACGATGAACCTGGACTTCTAGCAGGGTCACCCAAGATGGAATGTTCAAAGCTGAGGCACCAGACAAAGATGCATCCACCCCCTTCATCAGTAACTGTTGCATCAGCAGAAGTGCACAGAGATGAAAGGAAAGTCCAACATTGCACAACACCAGCAATTAGAACATGGAACATGAGAGGTAGGAATCAAGGAAACGGGAAACCGTAAGTTAAGAAACAGAACACTTAAATATTGCAGTGGTTGGTGTCAATGAGCTAAAGTGGACTTGAACATGACATACTTAGTCACGCAACCACAAAATGTTTTACCATGGAAATGAGAAATTCAGAGGAAATGGAGTGGCTCTAATACACAGGCAATTTGGGCAGAGGTTCCCAACCTTTTTTCGCTGTGGGCCTGACCACGCCCCCTGGACATCTGAGCGGGCTAGGCATGTGGTTCCCTCCACTGTAAACTCAGCCGTAAAACACGTCTGCAGCTGTTGTAAATGTGATTACGACAGCCATGGGCACGTTTGCATGGGCATGTTTACATCTGTCATTAATGAGTTTGCTTCCACTTCTAGTGCAGCAGTGGTGGCACGGGACACATGAAATGGTGCTGTGGGTCGCGTCCAGCCCATGGACTGTAGGTTGGCCACCCCTGGATTAGGGGGTATAATGCAAGGTTTGACCAAATAATATCCATCAGATGTCTGGGAAAATCTATCAACATAATCATCATGAAATCTATGCTGCAGTTACAGGTGCCAGAGAAGATGAAATTGAAAGATTTTATACAAGCACCCAGGAAAAACTGATCACTCTCCAAAACAAAAACTAAGTAAAACCAAATGTTGGAAAATTTGGCCTAGGAGACAGGAAAGAAGAACAAAAATGACTCATAGAGTTCTATGAAGCTGCAAATCATGTTTCTAGCAACTGAACAAATAACTATACAGTAAACATCACCAGATCACCAATATAGAAATTAAATAGACTACATAATTGAAAGCAGGAGATGAGAAAACTGTATTCTTTCTGCCAAAACAAGACGAGGAGCAGATTGCGGTACTGATCATCTGACATTAGAGTAAAGCTGAAGATGACCACTAAAGAAATCCTAGTGCCAAAAATTAATTGCAACAGCATTCTTGATGAATTTAAAGTGCACGTAAAGTACAGATTTGCATTAACTGATTGTGAACCAGAAGAACTGTGGATTGAAATCTTAGCTATTAATTAGGTAAGAATGCAAAAGACAATTCCTGTAGTAAAAAAAAAAGAAAATAAATACATAGAAACAAACATAAATCCTCCCATGCTATGTGCTATGTCGGGCAGCAAGGGTTTTACAGCATTTTTTATCTTCAACCATTGTTTCTGCATCCTGCTAAGTAACATGTAGTGCCTTCAGATCTTGTGTCAATGTTCTGTGTCATGTTATTCAGGAGCAACATTGTTGTCGTTTGGCGCAAGGAGAGGGGTTTCCAGCTCATTGCCACCTTAGGAATCTCCGGGTGTAGGATGATATGACTGGCCAGTTGGAGTCTTCCATGTGTAATGATATTATGGAGTTTGCACGAGCCATTCCGTCAAAGCACCTTCTTATTGGTAATATATTAAGAAATGCCTCAGGATAGCTATATGGACAACCTGAACTGTTAGAAAGATACATAAGTGGGTCCTAGAGCAAATCAAGTAATCTTTGGATGTAATAATGACAAAACTGAAGCTTTCCTATTTTGGGCACATCATATGATGACAGGATTCTCTGGCAAAGACAATAATGCTAGGGAAAGTGGAGGGCAGCGGGAAAAGACAAAGACCAAATATGAGATGAATTGATTTCATAAAGGAAGCCACAGACTTGAGTTTTTAAGTTGCAGGCAACTTGACAGTTCATAACAGTAAAATTTATTTTGCAAATAATTAATGCATCATCCCAAGACTTTTACTTGTTTAGGAAGTCAATATGAGGGCAACCTACTGAGAATGACGTTTCCAGAACCTGTATTTGTTTAAATGAGATTTGCATGGCAAACAAGTTCACATAAATATTACTTGGCAGCAATGGTTTGTGTATTGTTCTCATGACTAATCAACATTTTGCAGAGATGTGCTTGCATCCACAAATTAGTACAACTTAATTCATTTTTTTAATGTTTGATTTGCTTATAGGACCAAGGGCAAAGGTTCAGCCATGGATTTAACACAAATTGAATTGAGAATTATCTTTCCTTCTTCCTAATTTTGAAGACCTTGATGCTAATCTTCCCCCTCCTACAAAAAGAGATTGCTACAGAAGATTTCCAAGCCCACCAAAGCAGTGTTTAAAGATGTTTAGAGGGATGTGGAGGAAGGTCCTCAGTTCTGGTGGAAGCAATGGGAACACATCCTTACATGCCAAAAAAATTGAGAGGCAAGGGTGTGTATTCTTTTTTAAAAACCACACAGTCAGTTTTATTCATAAAATTCTTTATTTTCTTACTATTGACAAACAGAATAATTAGATACTAGAAGCTCTTTCTCTTATATATTTACTAGAAGACAATTCTCAAGGTCTTTGCTTAGGAGTAGGAGGTCTACTTTTCCTCTTTAAACTGGGATTGGCAAAGTGGCTGCAGGTGTTCAGCTTCCTTTGGCACTCCAGGAGACCAACAATATGTCCTCCATCTTAAATGGATAAATTCTTGGACTTAGGTAGAAACAGCTTGTTTTATATCCCATTGCAACTACTAACAAAATGGGTAGTTTCTGCCACTTGTGAAAAATGTGCTATCCAAACCAGCGAGTGTATGCCTTTCATAGATCATCTATCTTTTCTTCTGTTAATGCTAGCTGTAGGAAGTTATATTGATATGCATGCTTGTCTGTCTATCTGCTTGATTACTCTTTATCTCATTGCTTTGTGATGCTTTCCCCTTTTTCACTGTGATCCTTTTCCCTTGTGATATCTTGCCCACTGTATCTGGTGCATATAACCCATGCCTGGAAGTTTTACTCCTTGTCTGAAGAAGTGGACTTGATCCACGAAAGCTAACAGTAAAGATATAGCAGGTAGTCTTTAAAGTGCTGCAGTGTTTTTGTTTTATTTTATTTTTGTTTTCTGATATGCCTGAACCACAGACTAACACGGCTACTATTCCAAAAAAATTCTCCTGTACAGGATATTATAATTTATATTCATAATGGTAAAACATCTTCTCTTTCTCACAAAAAAAGTTTTCTGCCATTACCAGGGAGCCCAATTCAGTTTGTACTGGGGAAAAAAAATAGAATTGCTACCGGGAACTGGCTGTCATTTTCTGAAATAAATGAAGATAAATAGCATTACCTTTACCTTTATTCTCAACTGATGGCATTATCTTTGGTCTTAAATATATTCAGAGGTTGTCCATGTTTGTGGGTTAAGTGACTTATACCTGTAGGTACTAGCCTGAAAAGGTGTGAAGATTTAAATATTGGTTTTGAAAACTGGGTGCACAATACATAAAATCAAATGAGTTTTATTTTTAAAACATTGTAAAAACAATTTCCTTTGTCAGTGTTGTGTGCAGTTGGAATGGCATTCACTGTAAGCATATCAAACTATTCTGCAGTGTCTCGAAAATAATTTTCTCTCCCCCCCCCCCCCACATGGATTTGATAGAAGGGATTTTTGTCAGGAAGGGAAGAGGAAGAAATTAATAGAAACCTAGAAAAAACTGAAGTAGAATACAGTTAGGAGAGTATGATGGGAAAAATATATATATTAACAAAATGTATGCTGTTAATAGTTTTGCCATTAAGAAGGAGAGTGGAACTATCCCGCTTGTTTTTTCAGTATCATTGGCCTCTTTAGACTAAACAGAGTCTTTGGGTGGGAAGCTGTGGGTTGCGTGCAATACATGTTTTACTAGGGAAACAAAAGACTCATAGCAACCATGGGTAGCAATTAAAGTAATCCATAATAACACTTTAGGTCAAGCAGCTTGCTTGTTTCCTGGAAAACCATGTGGTGTGTAGTATTCCTAACCAACATGCTTAAAGGTAAAGGTCACCCTTGCTCAAAAGCCAGTCATATAGCACATCTCTGTTTCATAGCCGAAGAGCCAGTGCTGTCTGCTTCTGCAGATGTTTTTGTGGTCATGTGTCAGGCATGAACGCTATTTACCTTCCCACCAAAGTGGTCCCTATTTATTTACTTGCAATTTCTTGCTTTCGAACTGCTAGGTTGGCAGGAGCTGGGACAAAGACGGGAGCTCATTCTGTTCGGCAGTATTCGGGTATTGAACTGCTGACCTCCCGCCTTCCAGTCAGCGTCTTAGCCACCTGAGTCACTGCAGTCTCACCAACAAAAAAAATCTGTGAAAGCAGCCCATGGCTATTATAAGTCAGACAGTAAGTTGCTGAGGATTTGCTATGTGAGGAAAGCTACAATGTAAGACATTACTCTCTAGTGATGGGGTGTGAGTCTTTCATTGCATCCCAATCTCTTCTTCCAAAATCCAGGCTACAAATTCCACTGAAAACTCTCTCTCTTTGCTCCATAGGAAGTGTTGTTAGATATGCAGAAATTGTGATACAGTTGTTGTAATCTATGCTTTAAGGAGCCACTACTAGACATAGGTGCCAGTTTACCCCTGCAAGGTCCCTTAATTCTGCAGGGAGCCACTGCTATTCTCTGGAGTTTCTGAATGTTGTAACTCTTTTTTTATTGCCTTCCCTTCAATTGTCTTCTTCAAACAAGTTGGTAGCGACTGAGGAGTAAGAAGATGGAGATACATCCTCACTTCCCTCATACTTTGTCTCTGGGCATGTGTGGTCCAGAGGATAGTAATAAATTCATGTCAGAAATTATTCTGGATTGAAAGGATTTTTTGCTGGAGAAACGTCACTCAGGAGATGCCTGAATGATGCTCCTTTCATGTCCCCAATATCTTTTCCCACCCAAGTGGTCCCTATTTATCTACTTGCAGTTTCTTGCTTTCAAACTGCTAGGTTGGCAGGAGCTGGGATAGAGACGGGCACTCAAACCGTCATCCAGTACCCAGGTTTCAAACTGGCAACTTGCCAGCCTTCCAGCTAACAAGGCGAGCTTCTTAACTACTGAGCTATCACAGCCCCATGGTCCAGAGGATGAGACCAAATGAGAGTGCAGACATGTCTTGGGAGAGTGACATATGGAGGGTCGCCCCCAAACAAGCAACTTACATGGCTGGCTTAAGAACATCTTGTGGGACAAAATTTCTTACAGAATTTGCTACCTTATACTCCTGACACAGTTTGTATCATATTAATCTAGAACAGGGGTTCTCAACATTTTTGCACCACGGGCACATGGTTCCCTCCGCTGTAAATTCTGCTGTAAAATGCATCCATGGCTGTCATAAATGTATTTATGACAGCCGCAGGTGTATTTACGGTGTGTTTTCGGCTGTTTTTCCTGCTTCTGGTGGCAGAGGCAGCAGGAGCTGTTTTTGCCGCTTCTGGCAGTGGCAGGAGCAAGGGCGGCATGTTTTCATCTGTTTTCTCTACTTTGACCACTTCTGGCAGTGTTGGGAGCAAGAACGAGGGCGGCGGGCCACATGAAATGGCGCCGTGGGCCATGTCCAGCCCATAGGCCATGTCCAGCCTGTAGGTTGCGAACCCCTGCTCTAAAAATTCTAATTGTCTATAGGCGAATGCTGCTGTTTTTTTAATTTAAAAATTATGTGTGTGCTTTCTTAAAAGAAATAATAAATGAAAGAAATGGTACACATAAATTCAAAGGAGACTGTAAAAGTAGAATAGCTATATTGCAGCCAGAGTGGGTATTATCATATTCTAATTAACACCTGTACACAAATTACATAGAAGCTTTCTGCCCACTGTAGCAAAATGTATCTTTGAGTCCTACACATACCCTGCCCCCAAACAATTAGCAGGTGTGAAACCTTAATCCAAAAACTTGACTTGGGACACTAACAGATGAGATGTCATCTCCACAATTAGACAATGAGGAAATGTCATACCTATCAATACCTGTTCTTCAAAATTGCTGTGTTTGTGTAATAAACATCCAAATTAAACCTGGTGTTTACCTCCCAATGAGCAAACAAAGGTAAGCTAATGTGCAACTTGTGAAGCTGCAAAACAATGGATAATCAGACACCCTTTACTTTGTCAGCCAGCTCTGGTTTCAATTACAAAATTACATATGTTTCTGTTCCTGCCCTATGGATGTAAGATATACATTGCCTGTGCACATGGAATTTCTATTTAACTCTTATTTATTATTGGGAGCTATCTTTTTTGCTTTACCTGTTGAAAAGCCATGTAAGTAGCAATCACTAGCTTTTCTTTGGGATGAATTGCTCATGTGTTAGTGGTGCGTTACATTAGGAAGTTCTTCCTTTTGCCAGTCCTGAATCTCAAGCCAATTTCGCTAGACCACCTGCAATTCTAGTTTCATAACAGAGAAAGAAACTTTGGTGCTGTTGACTCTCTTCATAATGTTCACAATTTAATAAACTCGCCACCTGCCCCGCAGTCATCTTTTTATCTAAACATTATGTTAGGCACTCAATAAAGTATGAATCAGTTATTATGCAAAGGCACCAGGACTCCCTGGGCACTGCTTTTGCAATGATTCCTCATATATATTTCACCTTGTTTCTTAATTTCATTGCTAATCTCCTCTGTCAGGCCTAGGTGATTAATTAAGCAAGCAATTAAGCAAGCAATTACACTTATATATCACCCAATAGTGCTTAGTGCACTCTCTGGGTAGTTCACAGAGTAATTAGCATTTTGTCCCTAACATGCTGGTGTTCTCATTTTACCAACCTCGGAAGGATGGAAGGCTGAGTCAACCTTGAGCCCTGGTCAGGATCGAACTCACAATGTTCTGGCTGCAGTACAGCAGTTTGACAACTGCACCACCAGAGCTCCTGGTAAGGTCATTGAACCTTTTTATAATTGCATGAATTATTCTGTTCAAGTGAAATTGTATGGCAGAATCAATACTTGCACACAAATACATATAAGTAGGTGGAGAACTTCCCAACATGTCCCATTAATTTAGGTACTTGGTCTGTCAAGTACATACCTGTCAACCATGGCTCTGGCGAATCCGGGACCTGCGCAGACCGGGTCTGCGCAGGTCACGTTGTACGCATGCGCGTGGAGGGCTACGCCACTTGCGTAGCCTTCTACGCAGGCGGCGTAGCCTTCTGTGCATGCATGGAAGGGAGCTATGGAAGTGTAGAGCCCTTCCATGCATGCGTGCAACGCGACCTGTGTAGGTAACGTTGTACGCATGTGCGTGGAGGGCTACGCCACTTGCGTAGCCTTCTACGCAGGTGGCATAGCCTTCTGCGCATGCGTGGAAGGGAGCTACAGAAGTATAGAGCCCTTCCACGCATGCGTGCAATGCGACCTGCGCAGATGGACTGCGCAGTGCCTCCTTTCCCCTGCTGCCAAATTGCGGGGTTTTGGCAGCGCGGGTCGGGAAATGGTGCAAATCGGTGCTGAATTACAGGGTAATCCCGGCCAAATCAGGATGGTTGACAGGTATGGTCAAGTATTGTGTCTACTCCAAGTATTGAAGACTCCAGGTTCAGAGTTCCAGAACCTTGGCACTTGTGATATTTTACCTGGATGTACAGGGGGGAAACCTGGAAGTTCATAAGGAGTTGTGATTCCTTCCTCGAAAATGTTAAGAGTCCTGTTCATCAAATCTGTCAACCTCTAAACTCCTTGAGAGACTAAATGATTAAATCTGTCAACCTCTAAACTCCTTGAGAGACTAAATGATTATGATGCAGTGGGATACTTGGTGTTAACAGGTAGTCTTTCTTGCACGTGCTAACTAGCATTGATCCAACTTGGTTTCCAAGCTCTGTTTTACATATGGAAGGACTTTTTCAACATGAGGTCTGTATTTTTCTAACCCCTTCCAATGTAATCTTAATGACATTAACCTGAGATGGTACTCAATTTATATAGTTGTTAGATTTTCATTTTTCTAATTGTTTTAATGATGGTTTGGTATGTCGATGTTTGTTTGGATATTCTGTATTTTACATTATCTCTCATGGATTCCACAATTGCATGAAGACATTACTAAAAGGCATTTTGCAAATACGTTAAACCAGGGATCTGCAACCTACAGCCCACAGCACCATTCCATCTGGCGCGTGCCCTCTCTCCATCTGCCGCTGCTACCGCCACTGCCGCCAGCAGTGGCGCCTCAATCCTTGTCCCCTCCACTTGGCTTGGCATGTCCCTTACTGTGCTCCATAACAGGGGGGATGTTGTAAGAAGGCTTACACCATCCAACCTGCTACAGATCGCTGTTAGGGACATACCAAGCGAAGCAGAGGGAACAAGGATTGAGGCATCGGCGCCGAAGCAGAAGTGACAGATGCATGTGTCTGTCTGCATCTTTTCTAGGCGTTGGTCTGGCCAAGAGCGGCTTTTCCAGCAGACGCACACAGCTGCCGGTAAGCAGGAAAGTGTGTGTGTGGGAGTGTTGGGAGCTTGGGGTGGTCCTGCCGCTACTGCTGCTGCTGGTGGTGGGAGTGTTGGGGGGCTTGGGGTGGTCCTGCTCAGGGTGATCCTAAGGCGGTGGCAGCAGCAGTGGCAGGACCACCAGTCCAGTGCAAAAATAGTCTGAGGGGGCATGAGCCAGCCCCTGGCTTAAAAAGGTTGGGTACCCCTGCCTTAAGCAAACATGCATTTGATTTTATGTCTATTCTGAAATGCAAACTGTCTGCTATTTTATGTCCCATTAACCTTTGAGTTGCAGTTCTTTGTACATGTGTCCCTTTCTGTGAAATGTAATTGAGCTGGGGAAAAAGAATCACACATTCTCTAATAATGTCTGAGAAGAAGCAGGAAGTCCTGCCTGTGTCCTTTGCACAACAACTCTGTTGCACCACAAGCAGAGGGCCCTGTAAAATAGCAATTACACTTATATACTGCCCACTAGCGTTTAGTGCATTCTCTGGGCGGTTCATAAGTTAATTCGCATTTTGTCCCCAGCTTGCTGGGTACTCATTTTACCAATTTCAGAGGGATAGAAGGCTGAGTCAACTTTGATCCCCGTTTAGAGTTGCCATATGTCACGGAAAACCATGAATTTCACGTTTTGTAACTGTCTTGCCTGGTTCCATTAAAAACATTGAAAATTCACAGTTTTCATACCACTTGATTTGGAAAAAAAATCACGCATTTTTCTTGCACTTCTATTAGAACCACCAGCAGGTGGCAGCAGCAGCAGCTTGGTGAACAAGGAAGAAAGGGGGGGAACGCGCTTTTTTCTAGTGGCAACTGTAGCAGCAGCCGTTACACGAATACTGCAGGACAGAATGAGCTCCCATTTCTGTCCCAGCTTCTGCAAACCTAGCATTTCGAAAGCAAGAAATGGCAAGTAGATAAATATGGACCACTTCGGGGGGGAAGGTAAACAGCACTCTGCGCGCTCCTGTGTCTAGTCATGCCTGACACACAACCATGGAAATGTTTGCAGAAGCAGACAGCGCTGGCTCTTCGGCTTTGAAACAGAGATGAGCACTGAACCCTAGAGTTGGATACGACTGGCTTTCAAGCAAGGGAAACCTTTACTTCTGTCCCGTTTTTGTGGGAGGGAATTATGGTGACCCAACCCCGTTAGGATCAAACTCACGTTTTGGCTGCAATACTGTAGTTGAATCACTGCACCACCAGGCTGTACGTAACAGAGGTAACATCTATGTTAGCCTTTAATCATTCTTTTTTTTAGTCACTAGATTATATTAGTGCTTTGTTTAATACTGACCAATGTCCTCTTACAGTAGATATTGGTGGCTGAGATCTAGTTTATGCAGATACATCATCAGCCACAGTGATTTATTTATTTTTTAAAAAATTCTCCTTCCCAAAGGTCTCTCATTGAATCCCTTTCATTGTGGGGCAAATTCATGCTGGTGGTGGGATTTTTAAAGACAATTAAAGAATCTCTCCCCTCACCCACATCCATGGCTTTCTCACAATGAAAGAGATTACACAAGGATCTTGGTACCACCAAGGGGAATTGAATTTTTTTCTTTTGTTTTGTTTCTGAAAAGCAGCTACAGCTAATGATGCCATCAGTCTTACATGGCTCAAATTTATTGGAAAAGAATTTCATCCTATATTTGCCCAAAAGTAATGGTGGAATGTGCTGCAACTAACTGGCAAGCTGTCCGGTGCTTGATCAATTACTTGCAGTTTATTTTATTGTGCTTTTTAAAAAAAAGTTATACTCACTGGTATTTGATATGCTGTGAGCCCCTTTGAATGAGTCCAGATGGAGTTCTAAGTCACCTCACACAATAACACCAGTCAAAAACCAAAACGATAGATACTGTAATAAATGTTACAAAATGAATAGGTAGAAGGTTGCTCAAAATTAAATCTCTGAAATGCCAGGAAGAAGGGGAAAGACTTGATCTGATGTCAAAAAGACAGCAGTGTACAGTTCTAGCCCACTTCCTTGCAGGAAATGTTGGGTAAATGGAGTGCCTTGATAGAGTAACTTCCTCATAGATACCTGCCTAATGACGAAGGTGTTCATGCAACCTGGCCCACCTCACACCCTTAATCTGCTACTCTTATTACATGGTGGTGGCTCAGTGGTTAAGAAGCTCGCCTTGTTAGCTGGAAGGCCGGAAAGTTGGCAGATTGAGACCCAGGTACAGGGCTGCCATCAGAGATTTCTGGGCCCCATACTGAGCAATCCTATTGCCCCCCCCCCCATAGTAATGTCACAATTATGGCTGCCGGTGGCAGAGACCCTGTCAGCTCCTTGCCCTATACGGCAGTACTGGTAGGGTACTGCATGATGGTTTGACTACCCGTCTCTGTCCCAGTTCCTGCCAACCTAGTAGTTTGAAAGCAAGATATTGCAAGTAGATAAATAGGGACCACTTTGGTGGGGAAAGATTTTGGGGACATGAAAGGAGCCTCATTTGATTGTCCCCTGAGCGGAGTTTCTCCAGCAAAAATCTTTTCAACCCAGAATAATTTCTGACACAAAATTATTATTATTATTACATGGCAAAGGATGCAAACTGTGATCTACCTAGTGGGCGTCTGTGGGTGAAAGTGAGGGGTGTGTGTAACTATTTTGTAGACTGCAGTGGCTCAAGTGGCTAAGATGCTGACTGGGAGGCAGAAGGTCAGCAGTTTGATTCCCAAGTACTGTATTTTCTGGCGTATAAGACTACTTTTTAACCCCGAAAAATCTGTGCCAAAGTCGGGGGTCGTCTTATAGGACAGGTACTTAACTGCAGCTGACAAGTATATTCCAAACTCTATATTTTAACTGGAAAAGTTGGGGGTCGTCTTATACGCCCAGTCGTCTTATACGCCGGAAAATACGGTACCTCAGGACAGAATGAGCTCCCATCTTTATCCCAGCTCCTGCCAACCTAGCAGTCTGAAAGCAAGAAATTGCAAGTATATAAATAGGGACCACTTCGGTGGGAAGGTAAACAGCGTTCCGTGCACTCCAGTGTGTAGTCATGCCTGCCACATGACCACGGAAACGTCTGCGGAAGCAGACAGCGCTGGCTCTTCGGCTTTGAAATAGAGATGAGCACTGAACCCTAGAGTCGGATACAACTGGCATTCATGCAAGGGAAACCTTTACTCAGCAGGAAAGTGCCTTGGGCAAGTGCTTCATTTCTCTCTAACCAATAGGCATGGAGACTGCAAGAGTGTGATGCTTGGAAAAATAATCTTGACAGGGTGAAAAGAGTAATAAGCAGGAGTTGAATCGGACTTTAGATATATAAACAGGATGGGTGCAGATGTGGGAGGAAGAGACCCTTTTCGTTCCTTTGGCAGTTTTGTAAGCGGAGGAAAGGGCTGAAATTCCTCGGCCCGCTTTGCAGTACAGTAGCCACCTCAGTGGCAAGAGGTGAGCCCTTTCATCCAGGGGAAGTCAAACACACACCGAAAGACCCCCACCCTGCCTTGGTATATGTGTGCACGCAAGGAGTGCCCATAGCAGCTTCTAATGTTTCTGGCCATAAATAACAGAGTCTCTCGCTCTCTGAAAACCACAGGTTAAAGGATGAGGGTTGCCATGACGCACACAGAGAGGCTGAGATCAGAAGGGAAGCAAAAGAAAAAAAGGGGTCAGCAGAAACAATGAATCCCCTTGTTTAGAGTCACATTTACGAGTGCTTCATCGCACCTTAAGTTCATATTTTATTGGCTGGGCTATGGGGGTTTCCCCATTTGCTCATCTCCTAAAATAACACTCCTGGCTAAAGATTCCTATAAAACACACGAATGCTGCAACAGGGAAAACCTGTCATTTGTGACAACCAGTGACTTTGTTTTCGGTGGGGTGCGGTATTGGTTCTTGTTTTCGAGTTTGCACTGAAGATTGAGTTGGCTTTTTTTTTTGTCTGAAGCAGATGATGGTTGAACACTGCCATTAGTAAGTCCTCGTTCCAAGCACAAATTTTCTTCACATGTACGTCTCCGGGCCAACATTTATTTTACAGCTACCTCTTCTTCGGAGCATTCCCGAGATGTGATTGAACAGAGACAGTGTTTTTGTCTCTGAGAACTCAGACGTACAAAGCAAGACTGGTGCGTATGGCTGGAAAAGCAATCACAAAACAAAGCTGTACAACCAGCACTTAAGGATTTCCCTCTTCTAGTATGAATTATCTTTAAGGATCTCTATTGTTTAGCCCCAAGGGTGGGGCATACCTGTCAACCATCCCGATTTGGCTGGGATTACCCTGTAATTTGACGTTGATTGACGTCATAAGCCGCCCCACGCTTCCAAAACCCCGTAATTTGGCAGTGGGGGAAAACGCTTTCCACGCATGCGTGGAAGTGCTACGCCACTTGCGCAGCCCCTACGCAAGCGGCGTAACGCTTCCACGCATGCGTGGAAAGCGACCTGCGCATAAGCAATCTGCGCAGGTCCCGTTTTTCCGGAGCCGCGGGTTGACAGGTATGGGCTGGGGGTACACAGAAAGAGCCTCCTCAAAGATTGTGGTATTTTTGAACCACAATCGGGCGTACGCTGGGCAATCTTTCCCACACTGGGTCAGGTGAGAGGCACTACAGAATGAACTTCCCAAAGGCGGCTTCATTTTGGCAGTTTCATGTCTGGCCTAGACACAGAAACAGCAGCAGCAGCCCCAAGGCTTGGTAAGATGTCTTTCTCTTCTCTCTGCCCTCAGTTGCTCCACCTACATAGGTGTACCTGACAGGATTTGAGAAAGGGCATCTTTTCACACAATTGAACTTCCTTCCATAGGAAGCCAGGCATGTCCCCCTCTCTGCTTCTATCATCGTCTTTGGTCAGATCTTTAATAAATAAATAAAAACTGCAAAGGGGAATTTTTTTTTTTGAAATAACTTTCTGTTTATAAAAATGTGGTTTGGAACGGTTTTAAACTGATTTTAAATGAATAGTTTTAATATGTTATATGCTTAATTGTTTTTTAAATATTGTGATTTGATGCATTTAAAATTTAAAGGTAAAGGTTTCCCTTGCTCGAAAGCCAGTCGTATCCGACTCTAGGGTGCAGTGCTCATCTCTGTTTCCAAGGCGAAGAGCCAGCAATGTCTGCTGCTGCAGACATTTCCGTGGTCATGTGGCATGGCAGGCATGACTAGACACTGGAAACCACGGAACGCTGTTTACCTTCCCACCTAAGTGGTCCCTATTTATCTACTTGCAATTTCTTGCTTTCGAACTGCTAGGTTGGCAGGAGCTGGGACAAAGACGGGAGCTCATTCCATCCTGCAGTACTTGGGAATCGAACTGCTGACCTTCTGCCTCCCAGTCAGCATCTTAGCCACTTGAGCCACTGCATCTTAAAATCCATTTTTCAAATTTTGTGAGCTATCTTGATCTCTTAATTGGGAGACAGGAAGAATACCAATAAAATGAACAACCAAACTGACAAACAAATGAATGAATTTGCATTATTGTGATATCCAACTCCCCTTTTATTTTACTTTTCATTTTAACTGGTGCTTGGCATACATCCCCAAAACTGGCCTTTGTCAAAATCACATTATCATCTTTTTACCTGGCTTTTGTTTCCCACAGTGCTCCAAGGCACATACTTTGCATGTTGGGGAAATGAACATTTGGTGAAACTCAAAAATTTCCCATCTCCACTTTCCAGTTTCCCAAAATAGAAATGGGTTAGATTTAGTATCTTTACATCCTTTGTTTCTAAATCTTCACTGACTTGTCTATTGGCTAAAAGTGAGACTTGCATCTGAAGAATTCAAATTGATTAGTTATATATCTGTTGCACATTCTTCTAAAACAGTACCTTTGAAGGGGAGACATTTTCATTATTTTGATTCATTGACACAGTTCTGGAGAGCCTTCACATTAAGACTGAGCTATGCTTCGTCTTTCCTTGCCATTCATTTACACATAGCTTTCCATTCTCGTTCTTTCCTGTTTGGTGCAAACCATACTTTCCCAGAACATTTGACTCAGCAGATGAAAAGCAGTGACTTCTCCAATCCCTGTTCTGGCCTCTGGCTCAGATTTGATAGGAAACATTAACCAGGATGTATAATCTTAAACATTAATACAAACTCTGGTCACTGATAAGCTGAAAAGACAAACTGAGGAACAAAGACGGGTTAATCTGAGAATTCTGGTTTCCTTGCATTTCTTTGAGACATTTTGTGTTGGTAAAAGCACAAATTTTTAAATGTATTTTGATGTACATTTCTCTTTTAATATGCATCATTTCGTATGCCTATGGCACATTTCTGTAAGCAGTTTTTCCTAATATAGTGCCATTTTTACATGTTATATTGACTAATATATGTGCGTCTTTATATTCTTTTTCCTATTATGCTTATTTCTGTACTTACACATTCAGAAAAGTCCATATATCTGACCAGTGACAGTTTATAATTGCGGAAGTGAGAGTGCACTTCCCAGTTTTTGCAGTGAGGTGCCCCGTGTCATTGATCCAGATCTCAAAGGATAGATCAGGCATTATCAACCTCCAGCCCATTTCATCTGGCCACCAATGCCCTCATTGGTGCCGCCACTACCTGAAAGTGCAAAAAACTGGCAAAATGAGCATTTTTGTGAGTTCTCACATGTTTTCGGTGAGTTCTCACACGTTTTTGCTGAGTTCTAGCATGAAAATACACATTTTTGTTGAGTTTTCTCATATGAAAACACGTGAGAACTCATCGAAAAGATGCCAGAACTCACCAAAAATGTGTGTTTTGCTAGTTTTAAGCACTTCTGGGCAGTGCCAGCAGCAATGAGGGTATTGGGGAACACGTGACCAGCCCGTGAAGCCATCTGACAGGGAATGATCCGGCCCATGCCCAGGAAAGTTTGAGAACACCTGGATATTTCAGTTTGCAAAACGATTTTAAAAGTGCAGAATGACATTCTTGGTAAAAAGCAAACAAAACAATTTTTTTCACCATCATTTGGAGAAGTGTACAAATCCATTGCTAGATTACAACAAGAGGATGCTCAGAAGAAAATGTACAATATAACATCACCATCTTCTACAAAAGTCATATTCCCCAGTAGACTTACATGGCCATAAGCCCCACTGTGTTCAACAGACCATACTTTGTGTACTAAACACTACAGCAGTAATGTATTTAATTTTTAAAAAAACCAGAATATAATATGTTTTGGTTTCTAAAATCAGGTGATTAACATAAATTTGCTTGATGTGATCTAGATGCTTTGTATTTTTTTTACCATAGCCATGCTTTTAGATAATTAAAGCTCACCGCTGACTTCTGCATGAAACCGTATTTGAGCAAAGTTTCATTTGCTAATCATCTGATTCCTCTTGTTAATCTTATTTAATGGCATCCTGTGTTAACATTTTGAAATAAGCATGAGAACCTTTAGAGTTCTAAAGAGAGGATATGAAGGCTTGGAATAATAATAATCAGACTAAAGCCTGGTCACAAGAGGAGACACTGCTTCATTCCTTTTAGTTTGTAGTAGAGTAGAGTTTTTTTTGATCAAAAGCCTTTTTTTAAAAAAAGAGAGAAGGGCCTTCCTATTGTGATAAAGAGCTTTCCTGTTTGCTTTTTCTGAGAGGTGGAATGCTCTCCAAAAGCTTTGTTCAGGATGCAGGTCTTTGAATAATCAGTAACAGCACTTGAGTGTAGATATAGGATCTAAGGATTATCTTCTCCCTAAGAAGTATTCAGTTGGCTGGATAGGTTAGAGGTTTAGATATGGAGCCAGAGGTTGGAAGCCTGGTTCCCCACTCTGCCTCCTGGGAGAAGAGCTAGCATGTGTAGTCTTGGGCAAGGTGCACAATCCCAAGACACCCCCAGAAGAAGGGAATGATAAGCCTCTTCTGAGCACCTCTGAGTATTCTCTACCTAGAAAACCCTGGAAAGGGTTGCCATAAGTCAGAATTGACTTGAAGACAAGCAATTATTATTAGGAAGTATCTATTTGGATCTGAAGAAGCTGCCTTTTTCTAGGTTGGGCTCTTCATTTATTTAGTCCAACATTACCTACTCTACTGGCAGCAGCTTCTCAGAATGTCAGATAAAGAACATTCTACATCATATGCTTGATCCCTTAATATAAAACAAAATATGGGAGACACTAGGGGTGAAACTTGGGATATTTCACATGCAAGGTGCTATACCAGTGATGGCAAGCCTTGGCACTCCAGATGTTCTTGGACTATCAGAAGCCCAAGTCAGCAATCCTGCTGATGAGGACTTCTGGGAACTGAAGTTCCAGAATACCTGGAGTGTTAAGGTTCGCCATCACTGTGCAATACAAATCAAATGGTGTCTTTTCCCTGGTTATTTCATATTCTCTGATTTTAGAGGTTCAGAACACACGGCTCTCTTGTGCCCGTCAGTCTACCTGTGTCCCTTCCTTTACAGTTCCCAGTCACCTCACTATATTCTCTAAATTATCCACCTTGGTGTTGAACCACTGTCATCCTCTCTAGTGCAGCCAGCATGAACACTGGAAAAAGTAATTTAAGAGTACCAAGTCACTGAAAGCATTGTTGAAAGATCAAAAGCTAGGAGTTCATAGGGCTATAACCAAGCAAATAAACTGGCAGTCTTGTCTGCTTCTAGAAAATTATTTTACTGGTAAATATACTTCAGATTGGGACTGCAGTGGCTCAAGTGGCTAAGACGCTGACTTGGAGGCAGAAGGTCAGCAGTTCGATTCTTGAGTACTGCAAGACAGAATGAGCTCCCGTCTTTGTCCCAGCTCCTGCCAACCTAGCAGTTCGAAAGCAAGAAATTGCAAGTATATAAATAGGGACCACTTCGGTGAGAAGGTAAACAGCGTTCCGTGTGCTCCAGTGTCTAGTCATGCCTGCCACATGGCCATGGAAACAGAAGCAGACAACACTGGCTCTTCGGCTTTGAAACAGAGATGAGCACTGAACCCTAGAGTCAGATACGACTGGCTTTCGAGCAAGGAAAACCTTTACCTTTACTACACTTCAGATTCTCATGTAGAGAAAGGGAGTTCATAAATGTGACTAAATAAATTCATGTGAAAAGAAGACCCATTCATTTCAATAGGAATTCATTCCTTTACAGAAAGATGAAGCGGTGTGGATAATGCCCCAGGAAAAAAAATGGCTGCCTCATATGTTTTTGCTTCACACTATGTTTACAGAATGTGTAATTGACATATTTCCTAAGGGAGCAAGTGTCACTCCACTCTTTTATACAAAACCCAGGGTAAAGTGAAACCACGTGGGCGGAACATTTTAAACATTCCTGGAGCAACATAGGAGCAACTACACAGGCAGTGGCAACCATATGGCTCAGATTTGTATTAAGTGAGATTTTCTTGTACTTTGGGATCAAGATGTTTGAAAATGTCTAAAGGTCTTCCTGCTGTGATGGAAAGTGAAACCTAAAGCAAGTATTAGCAGATACTGACCATTCAGTGAGGGCTTGGCTTATTAAATTGATAGGAAAGAGCACCAGTTTTTCAATCAAAATTATCATGTATTCTCTGCTTCCTTTGGATTGTTTTGCCAACCTTTTTAAATGTTAGATATAGTAAAACCCCTACTTACGAAAAAGTCCGTTCCATAGGCTTTTGCTTACATTTGTTTTTTAATGTAACTCGAAGCAAACCCATAGGAAAAAATATTTTTATGTAACTCAAAGCAAACCCATAGGGAAATGAATTATATATATATATATATAATTATATATATATAATTTTATTAACTTTTTCAAAAATATACAGACATACAAAAACAATACATCATAAAAAGAAAAAATATATATATTTCACAAAAAATAACTAACTTATCTGATAATTGATCCAATACATTTTTATACCTATCTTTAATATAGAACATCCCCTAAAAAGAGAATTAACATTTGATTATAATTTAGTAGTTAACATCTAACCTATTTCAAAAATTCTTCCCAAGAACTCTTTATTTATTACTACCACTAAATCCATTCACATAAAACAATTCAGAAATATTTTGATTTAGATACAACTATCAAAATTCAAATTTCACTTACAATACACCCTGTGTTTATTTACATTGCCCTGGAAAGCTCAGTATCTCATTATTTACTTCCAAAAACTACTTTGAGCCAGTACAGGTCTACTACTTTCTGAACCCATGAGCTAATGATCCACAAAGGGCTTCCAAATATTCCAGAATCTATTTTCTTTCAACTTATCCCTTTTTACTTTTATCTCCCATGTCAGTTTATCATTTAATGCTAAATTCCACATTTCTTTGTACCATTCTTCAGTCTGTATAATTACATCATTTTTCCAATGTCTAGCGATACATTGTCTACCCGTTGTTAACATTATTTCTAGTAACTCTTTTTCCTCCTTGTTTAAGCTCATACCATCCACATCTGTTAACATAATGGTACCTGATGCCAGTTTAATTTTCTTACCCAATATTTCACCAATCTCTTTTTCTATTCTTCTCCAAAAATCCTTTATCATTTTACAACTCCACCACATATGTTCATAAGTTCCTATAGTATCTTTACATCTCCAACATAGATTATCCTTTTTGTTGTCAATCTGATGTAACCTCACTGGTGTCAGATACCATCGCCACAACATTTTATAATTATGCTCTTTAATTCTTACTGCCATAGTTCTCATTATCCTCTTTTCCCACTTATTAGGGAAATGAATTTTACGTAACTCGAAGCAAACCCATAGGAAAAAGAATCTTTATGCAACTCGAAGCAAACCCATTAGAAATCGTGTAAATCGGGACATGGGTTTAGCACAAAATGATTATGTAAGTCGAATTTTATGTAACTCGAGGCATTTGTAAATCGGGGTTTTACTGTAGTTCTTTTTTAGAGTGATTGGCCAAAATAGAAAATAAAACTGATGGAGATAAGAAGGCAAATAGCACTGGTCTTTAAGCAGATTGATGGAGTACCCCTGTTTCTCCTCTTGCTTGATGGAATAACTGCTAAGGATGGGAGAAGCTAGAAAGATCTGGCCATCCGGAGTGATGGTCTGACCATCTTCCTGTCTCTCTGCAGCACCTTTACTGAATGGCTGCTACCAAACAACATCTCAATTTTCCCCATTTAGGTCAATTTTCACCCCTCTTTGCACCTTGTTCATAACTTGCACTGCTGATCTCCCAGTTGAACAGAAGCCAGATGTTCCAGTGAAGCGGTATGTGAGTTAAGACCAAACCTTGGGGCTGAAAAGCCTGAGGTTAAAAAAAAAAGGCGAATTTGTTCGGAACCGATATTTCCAAAAGAACTGGAGGTATTTTTTTTAAATGGAAGTGGGGGTTTCTGAGGCTTCATTGTGTCCAGAGTGGTGGTAGGTTCAAGCCACTTGGTTGTGGAGTGGTGGTTGAGGTGGATGTGGAATGACATACATACTCACTTGTTGCCTTGTACGGGACATGGGGTGCTAAATTGTATCTTTACATTGCATCTCTTTTTCTGCAGACTCCAACTAAAGTCAAGAGGAAACAGTAGGCGGCAGCCAAAGCAACTTCATGTTCATTTTCCTCTTACCTTTAAGCTTTAGCAGGCAGAACAATTTATTTGACATATATGCAATTACAGGCCTAATGTACCCCTTTCCTAATCAGGAACTGTATAGCAGAAACTGCCTTCCTAACAGGACATGAAGTAAATGTGGAAAATTTGACTTCCCATGCTTGAAACAGGAGCTTTACTGTATTCCAATCTATACCTGCATGATATTAATTTCCTAAAGCTTTCCTTACTGAAAAGGTAGTGTTAGCTCCATTCTTTAGAAGACTTTCTGTTTTTCAGGAAGGGAAATGGGTATTACAGTCTGTGTGCCCTTTACATTTCTATGCATTCATGGATTGAAAAACTAGCAGACGCAGAGCTTTTTATTTAATTAAATTCCAAATGTAAAATTAACTCACACCTCCACAGACAGTCTAAGATGAGTTAACCTCTGACTTCAAAAGCTTTGAAAAGATAGAGGTGTTTTTTTGAATAAAGTTACCAGGTTTCCCAGTGTGCCACCAAGTTAGAATAGGAGTCATTGCCCCCTCCCTGAACCCCCTCTAACTTTCTCAAATTCTGATAGGCTGTACTATCTAGTGCAGGGGTTCCCAACCTAAGGCATGTGAGCCAGATCCGGCCTATGGCCCAATTTTATGTGGCCCCCCACATAAAACAAAATGGCTGCTCCTTTGTAGCTATTGGGACTAAATGGCCACCCCATACCTGTCAACCACTGCTCTGGCCAATCTGGGACCTGCGCAGAACGGTGCTGTGCAGGTCGCCTTCTACGCATGCGTAGAAGGGTTTTACGCTTGTGTAGCCCCTTCTATGCATGTGTAGCCTTCTATGCAAGCATAGAAGGGTTCTACGCAAGCATAAAACCCTTCTATGCATGCGTAGAAGGCGACCTGCGCAGAAGGGCTGCGCAGTACTTCCTTCCCCCCACTGCCAAATTCCAGGGTTTTGGCAGCGCAGGGCGAGAAATGGTGCAAATCGGTGCCGAAAACCAGGGAATCCCGGCCAATCCGGGAAGGTTGACAGGTATGGGCCACCCCCATCATGCAGGCAGGGCAAAATGGCCATCCAGTCGTCAAAGTTGACTGAGAAAGCATGACCCAGCCCCAAGCTTGAAAAAGTTGGGAACTCCTGTTGTTCTAGTGACAGGGTACACAGAAAGAGCCTCCTTGAAGATTGTTGTATTTTTCTTAACCACAATCAGGTGTACCCAGGCAATGGCCATTTTATGCCGGCTAATCTTTCTCACACTAGGTTGGGCAAAATGAACTGCAGAATGAACTCACCAAAATGTGGCTTCATTTTGGCAGTTTCATGTCTGGCCTATGTCTGGCCTAGACACGGAAGAAGAATCTAGTGACCAACATTTAACGAAATTAGTAAGATTACTGAGATTTCTGGTATAAGTGGAGGTCTTGTGAAGATCAAGACCTTGTGCTGAGCTGCATTCTAAGTACATTTCAGTCATCTAGCAGTCCAGCTCCGAGACAACATACATGAAGCTGAATTTGACATAGTCTTGATAAAACAAAAATGGAGAGATGTTTTGTTAAAACTGATTGTTAACAGTGTATCATCCAAGTAAACCATGTGTAGGCCCCCCCCCCCCGACAACAGGTGGACATTTTCTGGTCTTCCAGAGTCTGTTGGACTACAAATTCCATCAGTCCTTGCCAGCACAGTAATTGCTGAGGGATGATGGGAGATGCATTCCAGTCCCTTCTAGGCAAGGGTATATCACCTGAAAAATAAAACCACATGCCATTTTGGTACTTCTTTGTATAAGATACAGTAGAACCCATATAATGAAAAAAAAAAATCCATTCTGTGGAGCTCTTCGCTATATGTTCCCCCCGTTATACGAAGCGCTATTGGCGATGTACCATATAACAAAAAGAAAATGTTCATTATACGAATCACTATTGGCCGTACCCCATACAACAAAATTTTTTTTAGTACGGGGTATTGCCAATAGCGATTTATATAACGAACATTTCCCCCCGTTATACAGTGCATCGCCAATAGTGCAAAAACGCTTAATTGTACAATTTTTTTGTTATACGAAGCGTTCATTATATGGGGTTCCACTGTAAATAGCTTGACCTTATTAACGTAAGGGTTTTTTTTTGTCCTCAGCTACTAATGATGATTCATTTTTGCCTCCTGACCTAGTTTTTTGTACCAAAATGAGGGGAGGAGAGAGGTTCCCAGTAAACTTCAAGTTGTGTATCACAGTACACGTCAGTATGTGTAAATGGTAGCTAAGAGTTACTGAGCTGTGACTCTCAAGTAAAATATTTTCTTGTCCTGGTGACTCGGTTTGCAACATGTAGGCTAGTTTAAGAAAAATAAATAAAATAAAGGTCACCACAGAACTGGCAGCTTTTGTTTTTGTTTAATAATTTGTTTACAAAAAGCATACTAGTGCTTTTCATTTATGTTCTAGATGAGAAGGGGAGGAATAACATCTGAAATTGAGAGACATTTTAGTGGATTTTAGCCTAAGTCATGTGAATCAGTGAGGCAGAGGCTCTGATTTCAAGAGATATTTGAATTTTTCAAATACAGAGAGCAAAGAAACATATAAATCCACAAAGGAGTGGAAAAAGCTCAGTGAGCAGGCTCTGAGCACAGAACAGCTAATTCTGTCTCTGTGGAAAGGACTTGCAGTTTAATTGCTCTTCTCTTTCCAGGAACTTTTTCCACATCCTAGCCAATATAACATTCTATTTCTTTCTTTCTTTCTTTCTTTCTCTCTCTCTTTCTTTCTTTCTTTCTTTGAGTAAAAAGTCCTGGCCTATTTCACCGGCAACAACCAGATAAAGATGAGGTGTCTTTTTCCCACTTACAATATCAACAACTGTAATAGCTCCAGAATTTAATAATTAGAGCAGCAGCTGCAAAGCTGTGCTTGTTTTGACATGCAAAGTGACTGCATATGGGTTGGAACATAGGAGGAAATTATAAACGGAACACAAAACACATGTTTTACAAATGAACTTTTCATCACAACATTGCTTTATGGGGTAAGATGGTTTCCTTAATTGAAATACGATGTTGCTGTTTTTCAGCTGGGGAGATGTTAAATAGTTTGTTTTTTAGTAATGAAAAGTGAAGATAAAGATATTGACTGTGCTATATATTATAGGCAGGTAGTAAGGTGAGAGGAGGGTGGCTTAGTGGTTAAGACACTGAACTTGATGACTGGAAGGATGGTAGTTTGAGACCCAAGTGCTGCATGATGGAGTGAGCTCTCATCTCTGTCCCAGCTCCTGCCAACCTAGCAGTTTGAAAGCAAGATATTGCAAGGAGATAAATAGGCACCACTTCGGTGGGAAGTTAAACAGCATTCCATGCACTCCAGTGTCTAGTCATGCCTGCCACAAGTCCATATAAACGTCTGCAGAAGCAGCTCTTTGGCTATAAACAGATGTGAGCACTGAACCCTAGAGTCGGATACAACTGGCTTTCAGGCAAGGGAGACCTTTACTTTAACCTAAAGTAAGAGAAGTTATGGAAGAACACAATAGCATCAGGGCACTGTTTGGAACTTCCGGACCTATCTCTCTTAAAGGCTTAATGTCTTCTTTACAGACAATTTCACCAAGCTAATTTAGTGGATCAGTGGATTTACCATTGAGCACACCAATACTTTAACTTGGTTTTCAGTAGCTGCAGGAGCCTGCACTAAGGTGGAAGTGACTGAGATTTCAAGAAGTCATTATATTCAGTAGCTACTTATCTAAAATGTATTTTAAAAACCTGATTCTTAGATTTCTGTAGAAACTTGACATCTTGTCTAATCTACAAAAGGAAAATCTTCAGTGGTTATGTTTCTAATATAGAAATACAAATTAGAAAATAAATAAATCTATCTATACCTATAAAAAGTGGTCTTAACCGTTGGGTTCATTCAAAGGCTCCCGCACCCGGCCCAACCATCCCTGAACTAGCCCTCCACACTCTCTGTAACCCCCACCTTCACAACACCACAGGGCTCCGGTAGTCGCCAGTGGGATAGCCGCCCCATGAATGCAACCAAAAAAATAAAATTACGAGTCCCAGAGTCCTCTGTGCTGCGCAACCCCTCAGCCAATCAGGCGTAGAGCGTAGAGGAGGCTGGGAAAGCGCGGCGTGCCGACTAAAAAAAAAAATTGCCAGGAGGGAAAGACTCTGAAATACCCAGCTGGAGCCAGGAGGTAAGTGTGGTTGGCGGGGGTTAGGGAGGGGGGGGAGGCACGGCCCCGGTAACAATGCCACCCCCAGGCCCACCACCTAGCCCCCCTTCCTAACCCCCACCGGCTGCGCTTACCTCCTGGCTTCAGCTGGGTCTTTAAAAGTAATTCCCTCCCGGTGCGGCCTTCTACATAGAGAGAAGCACCGGCCTCTCCTTCATCTTTGTGAGCACTGTGGCCTCGACGCCCGCAGGGAGGAAGGACCGGCCGGTGCTTCTCCCTTCCATTCCCAGCCAACCCAAAGAGAAGCGAGTCCTTCTCTTCGGGAGGCAAAGGTACCATAGCATGGGGGGTGGGGAAAGAGGATACCCCTCTATTCCCCCCCCCCCCCGACCCATGCTTCGGCGAGACAGCGGGGAAAAACAATGTTTTCCCCCACAGCCTTGGAGCCTAGCACAAGCTGGCCTGTAGCTTGGGAGGGGGAGGAGAGGGTTACCCCCTCTTCCTCCCCCAACCCAGGCTATGGCAAGGTGTGTGTGTGTGTGTGTGTGTGTGTGTGTGTGTGAAACCCACTTCTGATTTAAAATCTTTTAATGAACAAAATGAAAAAATACAATACAATCACACAAAATACAATAGGAAAAGCAGGAAATACAAAATATCAATAATACAATAATAATAACATCTCTCAGTTAAGCAATCAGAAAAAAAATACAACACAATCTTCCTCCCTCCTATCAAAGTCAGCCAAGGTGGGCAGGTGAGGGTCCAAGATCCACACAGCGAGGAGGAAAAGTCCATGGCCAGCCAGACCCAAGAAGGCACCAAACTTCTCAGTCCCCCCAGGTGCTCCCACTTCCCCTGGCAGGCAAGGCCGGGGGAAGGAGCTCATGGCAGCACCTATAATATAATGACTTCTTGAAATCTCAGAGATCAGAGCAGCAGGGTCAGGAGCCCCATGGGTGTGTGTGCCCCTAAATTGATCCGCAAGGGGAAGTATACTGGACAGGAGGTTGTGTGTGTGACCCAGTGATGTCATAGTAGGGCTAATATCATAGCCCCAGGTAGGTCACCGTGATCCCCAACCAATCACAAGGGCTGATCAGGTCTGGGCCTTTGTGACATCACCGGGCCCTGCCCCTTGGCCAGTGAATAAAACCTCAACCAATCACAAGGGCTGACCAGGTCTGGGCCTTCGTGACATCACAGGGCCCCACCACTTGGCCAGCTGGCAGGGCATGACAGGTGTCCAGTGGACAGAGGTCAGCCCAGGAGAAGTAAGAGGGAAGGAAGAAAGAAGAGAGGCTGCCAGGAACCCTCAGGAGAGGAAGAAGGCACCTGAGCAAGGACGGAAGAGGAGGGTGGCGGTCCCTGATGTTTCCTACTCGACAACAACCTGGACAAGGCCAGGTACCCAGCTAGTAAATAAATAAAAAATAGTCATACAAGAACATCTGTTTCCTTCCATGTCCAGGAATTTTGGAAAGTGCACAGCTTAGTGTTTTAAATATCATTAAAAGAAAAAGAGAAAATTACTAGGTTAAGTTTTAGATTTTTATAAGAATGGGTGGTTTATAGCAGTTTGTTTGACTTACAGCCTCATCTTACATTTTGAGATTCATCTGAAAATGTCCCAATCTCAATACCTAATGTCTGCTTGAAAGAAAGGGTCAGCTACATTTTTTGAAGTACATACATACAAGTTTTAGAATCCCAGCATGCTGGAATAGCCTTGGCTCTTTTGTTTGGGTGATTCAGGGAGCTATAGTCCTAAAAGTAACATTTAAAAATTCTGCTATATAGGAAATGTATTTCCAGGATATCGTATATGTGGCTTTTACCATTGAAAAAATGTCCTATACTGAGGAACAGTTTTCTGGCAGAAGTGAAGTGTCCTACGTTACAGCAACACATTGCAGGCGCACCCCCCCAATAACGGACACAGACAACATTGAAAGTGGATAACAGCAAAGGGCCACATTTATTGATTCAATGCCCTAGTCCGAATTATAAATTTGTATTGGTAAAACGACCAATCATAATTCCTAAGGCAAGCAGGCCGAAGTAACACTGGTAAGGTACCACCCCAAAAATGCCAACGGCAATTGGTTACAATGTATCAAATTGTATCAATTTGTTTGTTAACAACAAACAAATTGTTGACCGTAGTCAATAACTAACTCATGACCCCACCCTCTGACGCGTATCCGTGAAATCACAGGGGTGATGCATGCTGGTTAGCAATCATCATCACCCCATCGCCTGATTCGTCGTTGACCGGACAACGTTTAACTACTTTATTCCTGTCTAGTGTTGTCCAGTCAATTGCGAACCTGCCGGATACTTGTGGGTCATACTGTTTACCTTACCAGTGCTACCCGCCCATGTGACCAAAGTCAACAGTAGGAACGAAGAAAGACCCCTATATCAAACCATAGCAACAGTGTGGGATGGGCAAAAAAGCCAGGACCCGAAGCCAATGTGGGTCCCAACCAAAAATTCCCACCCGGCCCCGAAGCGACCATAATCACACTGTTAACTAGGGAGGGGGTGGAGGGGAAAAACTTCTCCGCTCCGTCGCTGAGGCAAAATGGCAGCGCGGCTGCCTCGTGGCCACCCCTTTTATAAGGGAGCTGGCCACGCCCCTAACTACCCGGATTCTCTGTCCTGTGGGGGGGGCCCGCAAAGGGCGCGGCGGCCATTTTGGCGCCGCGCTTGCATTGCAGGCGCACCCCCCCAATAACGGACACAGACAACATTGAAAGTGGATAACAGCAAAGGGCCACATTTATTGATTCAATGCCCTAGTCCGAATTATAAATTTGTATTGGTAAAACGACCAATCATAATTCCTAAGGCAAGCAGGCCGAAGTAACACTGGTAAGGTACCACCCCAAAAATGCCAACGGCAATTGGTTACAATGTATCAAATTGTATCAATTTGTTTGTTAACAACAAACAAATTGTTGACCGTAGTCAATAACTAACTCATGACCCCACCCTCTGACGCGTATCCGTGAAATCACAGGGGTGATGCATGCTGGTTAGCAATCATCATCACCCCATCGCCTGATTCGTCGTTGACCGGACAACGTTTAACTACTTTATTCCTGTCTAGTGTTGTCCAGTCAATTGCGAACCTGCCGGATACTTGTGGGTCATACTGTTTACCTTACCAGTGCTACCCGCCACACGGAGGGGCTTCACAGAAGACCTGACGCCCCCCCCAGACCGTCAGCTCGGTCAACAGGCCTGCTCGCCAGTCACCCAACAGGAGGTCCATACCTCCTCGCGACAGATGGACCCCATCCCCTGCATACAAGTCACAATTTTGTAGACTAATATCGGGGTGATGACTAACCCGTCCCCAAGCCCTGGTGGTGAGAAACCGCGCCACTGCCTTATTGACCGCGCGCCTAGCTCGGTCAAGGGCCAGGAGGTTAACGCCCCCTCTGTAAGAGTGGCGCGGAACAATGTCCGACCAAACCAGGGCTGTGGCAGGCCAGACATAATGCAAGTAGGCGAGGTCCTCGCAAATCGCATGCTTGAGCGATAAGCCGGTGACCTGGCCCAAATCATTGCCCCCCAAGTGGATGATTAGAATGTCAGGCGGGTCAGCCCCCAGGCCAGAAAAAAGGAAAGGCCGCAGCTCCCGCCACAACATCCCAGGCTTACCGTGCCATGAGAGACTGGCGTGGTCACCCAGTCCCAGTCGGGGTCCCCACTCTGTCGCCGCAGCGTAACGCGCTGCCCTGAGCACATAGCTGTGGCCCACCAGCCATACTGTCACCGGTGTAATACGACACCCAGGGTCTGTAAGAAAATTGAGAAAAAGGAAGGTAAGGTGACTGGATTGGTACTCATGGCGGGAGTGGGCGCACATAAAACTGAAAACATTGTGAGCCCCACCTCCCCCTGCTACGTATGTCAGCCCCAGAGTACCCAAAAGCAGCCGCTGTAGAGGCTGCGCCAATACGGAACGAATGCGTGCCAGAACGGGCACCCGGTAGTCCCACCCTGGTGAGGGCTCTGGCAGTCACCTTCCAAAACTGAAATTTAGTAAGGGGAGACCCATCTTGGTGACAGAAAAACGGGCCGTGGTGCATGCCACGCAGTGCCAGGTATTCCTGTAGGGCACCAACCGGACAGATGTCTGCCAAAGAACACCGTAGCAGTCTTACTCCACTGCCTACGCCATGCTGATCTGTTTTAGAGGAGCGAATCCTCAACTGGGCCCAGTCTTTGGCAACATATACATCTCCGCGTTCCAGTGCCCTACCACTTGCATCCGCCTTAGACAGCATCACGAGTTCGCTGATGCGGAGCGCTCCAAAAAATGCCACCGTTGTGGCTGCATGCGATTGGGCTGCCTCATAATGATCAAAACAGAGGCCTGGCCAGCCCCGGGCCAACTGGGTAAGAACCCCTGGGGAAATAGGGTGCCGGTCGTCCGGGCAACGCCCGCGCTCGCGCACCCACCCCTCCAAAACGTGTCTCACACGGAAGTCAGAGGTGGTATCCACATGACCCCCTACTTTGGCCATAAAAGCCAACGCCTAGAGCTTGGATGCTATGGTGCGAGGTGCAAGGCCCTGTGCATGCAGGTGAACCATGAACCGCAGAACATGGTCCACCGGGATGGGCCAGGTCTCTGGCCATTGAAATCGAGTAGCAAAAGCCCTATACAAATTGAATGCTTGTTGATACGCCTTACGCGTGCGTGGCGCTAGTGACAGGCCAATCGCCCGGTTCACCTCTCCTTGCCAATAGTCCACATCTCGTCCGGGAGTGGCGAGGGAAATTCCTCCGCATCCGGGGCCAAGGCGCGGAACCGGGAGATCTGCAGGCGGGACAAAGCGTCAGCAATATCGTTATTAACCCCTGGGACATGCCTGGCCCTGAACAAGACGTTGAGGCGCAGGCAGCGCAGCACAAAATGGCGCACTAGATCCATGACCCTGGGCGATTTAGAAGTCTGTGCATTGAGAATGTGCACCACGGCAGCATTGTCGCACCAGAAATGCACCACCGAATTAGCCCACTGTTCGCCCCATAGCATCAAAGCCCCCAGAATGGGAAAAAATTCCAGGTATGTGAGATCCCGCAGGCGACCTGTGCCTGCCCATGCCGGTGGCCACCCACCATAGGCCCACTTCCCATTGAAGTACATCCCATAACCCAGGGATCCTGAGGCATCAGACTGGATCTGGAAATTGGGGGATGCCAGGAGGTCAGACCTCCAAAATGAGACCCCATTAAACTCCCTCAGGAATTGCAACCAGACAAACATGTCTGCCCTGATACCCCGGGTAAGCCTGACTCTGTGGTGGGGCCTGGATAACCCTGCCATGGCGTCGCATAAGCGCCGGGCGAAAGCCCTGCCCGGTGCGACCACCCTGCAGGCAAAATTGAGGTGCCCATGTAGCACCTGCAGTTCCCTCAGGGATGCCTTACGCTTAGCCAGCAATTCCGAGATAAGGGTCACTATCCTGGACACCTTATCACCCGGTAACCTAGAAGCCTGTACTACTGTATCAATCTCAACCCCCAGGAATACTAGTTTGGTCGACGGGCCCTCGGTCTTTTCGGGCGCTAAAGGGACACCCAGTTCCTGCATTAGCGTCTGAAATGTATTGAGGAGACGTGCACACGTGTCCCAGCCCCGTTCACCCCCGAATAAAAAGTCATCCAGGTAATGGGCTACAGACCGGGACCCTGACCTGCGGACGAAAGCCCACTCTAGGAAGGTACTAAAACGCTCGAAAGCCGAGCATGATATGGAGCAGCCAAAAGGCATGGCCTTATCAAAATAATACTCCCCTCTAAACTTAAAACCCAGCAATTCAAAGTCGCCCGGGTGCACCGGCAAGAGGCGAAAAGCTGACTTAATGTCGCACTTGGCCAGCAAGGCACCCGGGCCACACGAGCGCACCATGCGCAGCGCATGGTCGAACGATGTATACCTGACCGAACAAAGGTCATCAGGTATCGCATCGTTGACCGATCGGCCGGCTGGGTAGGACAAATGATGAATAAGGCGAAACTCACCTAGGGACTTTTTAGGAACCAAACCCAATGGTGAAACCTTAAGGTTGGGAAAAGGGGGTGCGGGAAAAGGTCCGGCGACCCTGCCCGCGTCTAACTCCTTTTTAATGCTGGCCTCGGCTACCTCCTCCCTTCCTCTGAGGGATAAAAGGTTGGGAGCATCCTGAGGAGATCTATCACCCATAAAAGGGATACGAAATCCCTGCTTAAAACCTTGGGTGAGGTACTCCCTGTCCTCTCCCCTTGGGTACGATGCGAGCCAGCGCTCCAGCATGTCCACCTTAATTGGGGAGGGAGCCTTTCGGAGAACTAGCTCCATCCGTGGCAGGCTTGCCAGCCCACTGTCCACCCCTCCCTCTGCCTCGCACCCCTCCAGGCTTGGGACAAGCAGAGGCTGCATGGGGACCAGAACATGTGGGACACTCGTGCTTATACCTGCAGTTCTTCCGACTGCAGGAACCATTGGACGAGAAAGTCCAGCACAGCAGGCGGGCTGGAACCCCCTGCCCCGCCATTTGGCGGGTAACCTGCGCTGGAGCTGCTCGCTGGACCGCATGTCCACAATGGTATCTATCCCCCGGGGCAGGACGTGTGGGTGTCATATACAAGAGCCACAGTCTCTGGCACGGCTCATCCCATCTCATCTCGGGGTGCAGGGGAATCCTCATACGGAATTCCTCATCATATGCTAGCCATGAGGGGCCCGGGAAATCTACCATCGCCCTGTATATGTTGTCCAAATATTGGACCATGGGAATAGCTAGATCCGGCCGCGCCCTCAAATACACCGCCATGTATATCAAATAAGCGGGGAGCCAGTTAGCCCAGGTACGCGGCGGCTTACGGCGGCGTGCCTGCTCCTTGTCCTTCTCATCCTGACCCTCCCTTTCTTCCTTAGTGGGCTCTCTGTTCAGGAGTGAGAAGATATCCACGTACTCCCCTCGCCATATCTTTTCTCTGGTAGCCTGAGCCAAGTGATCACCCAATGGCAGGGAATACCCTGCCGTCGGCAAAGCCGAAAAGGGGATAGCTGGCCTACCCAAAGGGGCCTGAGTTAACCCTGCCACCCCAAGTACGTTCCCAGCAGTGTAAGAACCAATGCCCACCCCAGCGGGCATGGTGGCAGTAGTTGTCGCCGGGTGGGTCGCCAGCGGCGTAGCCCCTGCACCACCCGCGCGAGGCCAAGGCCACTGAAAGGTCCCCCCTATATTGGGAATGTGTGTGGATGTACTCGTTTGCACCATATACTCACATGCTGCACCCCCGCGGGCCGCCCCCAACGGGGGTTCCGGCCCACTGGGGGCGTCGGAGCTCACGACCGATGTAGAGCTCATCACCGGGACTTGACCCGCGCCAGGTTGCTGGCTGGGGAGCTGCGAGGCAGTGGCCGGAGCCGCGCCACCCGCCTGCAGCAGCTCAACCCTCCCCGCCGGCCGTTGTCCTGCTGCCGATAGCGCCTCCAAAGGTACCCCGAAAGGGGCACCTGCCTGACTGGCCCGGGCCAAAGACTCCTCTAAGGCCGCAACACGGGCCAGTAAGGTGTCTACAGTAACCATGGGTAAAGAGCCGGCCGGCCCACCTGACCCTTGCATGGGGACAGTTCCCTGCACCCCATGGCCCAGATATGGCCATTGGCCAGGGCCGAAGCCCGGTAGGGCTGGTGAGGAAACCTGCCAAGGCGGGGCACCGGGCCACCCCCCAAGGCTAGAGGGCCCCGGGAGAGGCTGCGGCCCAGAAGTGGTCGGCCCAACGGGTTGGGCGGAAGGAGGAGCGGTGTCCACCGCTCGCGGGCCGCGGGCCGGAGCGCCCTCCGCGCCCGCACTCTGAACGGGCCAAGGTGCGATCGACCCCAAGCCACTAGCCCCGGCCGGGGATGGCAAAGGTGGCTGTTGAGGAGGCGGCACCACGGTCCTCCGACCTGGGTTGCGCCTCCTAACAGCCCGAGCTGAATTCGCAGCAGCCTTCTTTTTGGAAGGCATCTCGAGCAAAAAAGGGAAGCTAGCTAAGCAAAATCGACCCAAAAGGCTTCCCGGCAATACCAACGAGCGACGGAGGCGCAGGGGAAAAACTTCTCCGCTCCGTCGCTGAGGCAAAATGGCAGCGCGGCTGCCTCGTGGCCACCCCTTTTATAAGGGAGCTGGCCACGCCCCTAACTACCCAGATTCTCTGTCCTGTGGGGGGGCCCGCAAAGGGCGCGGCGGCCATTTTGGCGCCGCGCTTGCATTGCAGCTAATTAATGAGTTTGCTTGGATTCCTCATCATGTGCCAGTCGGCATCTTGGCATATAACCAGCAATCCAAGTGAAGACTCACTAATTAGTGGCAATTTGCTTCTGTGAATTGTGCTGTTTTCCTTCCACCAGTGTAAATGCAACAGGATTTTCACCATCATGTATCTTATATCTGTTTGGACTAAAACAATGGGAGCAAGGTAAAAACACACTGATTATTCAGTTTCACTGCTATACTCTTAAAAAAAAACTATTGTGCTCAAATGATGTATGGAAGAGTGTTGTGTCCAAAGCCTAATTCAGGTTTAAAAGACAAACCGCGTCAAAAGCGGAACAGCAGATGCGCGCCATTTCTAAAGGTGCAAAATTCAAATAGATGTCAAAGCGGGAAATGTTAAATTTTGTTTGTACTCCGGAAGCCCACCTAAATGTATCTTATTTTGTAACGGTCAAATCACTGTATATATAGAGGCCACCCCTGTACATAGTCCCTAGTCCGAGTTACGAGCTGAATAAAGAATCACTGAGTTTAACCCGATCCTATTGGTTAGAATACTTTTTGCGCTGGACTCAACAAAGAGTGAGTACATTTACAGTGGTTGCAGCTCCAGAGATTCAGGAGCAATTAAGCACTTTGGCCGACATCCGCTTTTAGGGTTTAACTAGCAGAGGTACCCGCTTCACTAGGTGCCCCTCGGCCCCCAATGTTGGACCACCCCCCCATGCAGGACCCATGTGTGGGACCCATGCGGGACCCTCACCCTCCCACCCCTGATGCCCCTGGCATCCCCGCTGCACCCCCCATGAAGTGTTTGGGAAGGCCTACCTGGTGCCTTCCCTGGGCGTCTGTGTGGCCCCGAGTCTTCCCCAGCCGAGGCTTTGTGGTGGTGGTGGTTCCTCCCCCCTCCGGTGCCCAGTTCCTCTGCGGTTCTGGCTTCTGGGGGTGGGCGCAAGGTTGGATTTCCAACCCTGTACTGTCCCCGGTGCCTTGTGGGGCGGTGCACACTGCACATGCGCACCACCAGTCTGGGCATGCACAGTCCAGGCCTGTCTGACATGCCCCCGGGTGCTGGGGGCACCCTCTTTGTGGCTCCTTTTTGTGGCGAAGGACCCCAAACCGCACTGCCGGTACCCCGAACCAGCCACTCCAGAAGGTCGAGGTAGGCTGGGCCGGCGTTGTCCAGGTGGGGGGTGCAGGTCTGGCACTGTCTATGGCCAACATACAGCACCGGATCTTGATTTTAGTTATAAAGATTAGAGTAGAGCATAGAAATAATTGGAATGCAATAATTTAACATTTACATTAGCCCCATCATTCAGTGCATCTGCTTTAACTGAGAGTGTAGCCAGACTGGGAAATATAGGCATACCTGTCAACCGTGGCTCCGGACAATCTGGGACCTGCGCAGAACGGTTCTGCGCAAGTTGTCTTCTGCGCATGCGCAGAAGTCTTTTACGCTTGCGTAGAACCCTTTTACACTTGCGTAGAACCCTTCTACGCATGTGTAGAAGGGTTCTACGCAAGCGTAGAAGGGTTCTACGCAAGCGTAGAAGGGTTCTTCGCAAGCGTAGAAGGGTTCTATGCAAGCGTAAAAGCCTTCTACGCATGCGTAGAAGGCAACTTGTGCAGAAGGGATGCGCAGTACCTCCTTTCCCCGCTGCCAAATTCCGGGGTTTTGGCAGCTCCGGGCGGGAAATGGCGCAAATCAGCGCCGAAAAACAAGAAATCCCAGCCAATCCGGGAAGGTTGTCAGGTATGAATATAGGTCATGCTCAAAAGTTGATTATCTTTATGACTATTAATTTTATTTTTCACTGAGGATCACAGGAGCAATCCTATCATTCACACTACAGATGTTTAGCTTCTTTTCCCAAGAGTCCAGAGATGCCTTTGGATTGCTCCACTTTGTCCCCCTTTTCGCTTGTTGTCACTCCTCCTTCCTCCCCTTCTTTCATGGAGGTCATGAAACTTGAATTATTCTGAAAAACATGGTCTTGCCATTTAATTGTTTCGGATTTCAGCTGAACAGTCTCCCTCAAAAACAGTGAAATGTGTAAGCAGACTGTCTTTGACAGTGAAATTAGGAAACGAACCCTTATACATTGAGGTGAAAACCACCTGCAGCTATAGGCAGTGTTGTTACGAGATTGTGGCATGGCGTTTAATGGTCTGAATTATGTGGATAAGTCAGAGGGGACTAATGTGCATTTTTGGGGGCAAGGACAGGGATTTGCTTTGGTGACTTCTTGTGCCTTTTTGCCAGTTTTGTAATTCTGTGAATTTTAATAGTTCTTGCATAATGGATAACAGCCAAGGTGTGTGTGTGTGTGTGTGTGTGTGTGTGTGTGTGTGTGTGTGTGTGTGTGTGTGTGTGTGTGTGTGTGTGTGTGTGTGTGTGTGTGTGTGAAACCCACTTCTGATTTAAAATCTTTTAATGAACAAAATATGTTAATTATATCACACTGCCTGTTCTAAGTTCTTGGGGAATTATTTTCTTGTCTGCATCACTCAAAATGATGAAGAAGAACCCAAGAGGTCTGGTGATAGCAAGCTTCTGGCCTTTGGATGGTCGGTCAAAGGTGGAAGGGAGAGAAAAGGATAGGTATGATAACTGGTTGATGTCACGGTCTGTTTCCAGTAACACAATAGCAAATTCCTGAGGCCTCTGCCCTTTGAGCATGTTGGAACCAGAGTCTTTGAATTTATCTGTGACTTATCTGTCACCTACCACGTTTGATATTTCCAGCCTCTGCTTTCAATTATCAGTCTTTAGAAAGAGCACTCAGTAATTTCAAGAGGAAACTCTTGGGACCTTTGACCTACACTTGTCAGATAACCCAAAGTATTTACTGAAGATAAACTATCATTTCATTAGTTTCAAGATGTAAATGTGAGCTTTGTTCTGTTTCTGCTTACAGTAACCTCCCTCACCTAGAAGTGATTGGTACTGGCTCAGATAGATTCTGGTTTCTGCAGCGAATATAATATAGAACTTCACGAAGGCCTCCTGCCTAAAATAGCAGATAATACTTAGAATTTATATATATAAACAGCAGGTTCATGTATTGATCTTAATAGGAGGCAATGGCATTTTGTGAGTGTTTGAGTGATAGTGTATATGAAGGAAGACACAATCTCAAGGAAGACACAATCTCACATTAGCTTTTATTTATAGTCAACTGATAAATTAGTGTTGAGGTACGTAGGTGACAGATGAAAATACACACATAAAGAATCTGTTTGGAGAATGCTCATAGCAAAATGTTAACCTAGATTCTGACCCAATCTAGCTAACATGAGGGTGGGGGTGATATTTTAAGGCATTTTTAATGGTTTTAATGGTTTTCTAATGGTTTTTAAATAAGGTTTTTGTGTCTGTGTAGTAACATGATATTTTTATATCTGTGAGCTGCCCAGAGTCGCTTTGGCAAGAGGATGGCAATACAAATGCAAACAAACAAACATTGTAAACACTGTCAACATTTTATTGTATTTATTTTATAAATATAATAGGTAGATAGACCACTAGTTAGTGATCATTTCCTCCTTCCCAAAATGTGACTGCAAATGCTTGTGATTATTTATTAGTCATGAGTTCCTAATATAGCTATGACAACATAAGTTCTTATGCCATTTTCCTTGGCATTAATTTTCACGCATCTCAATTCGTTGGATGCAGAAAATGTAGTATAGTCTGTTTAATGTAGAAATTTAGATTTGTTTTTGGACACGTACAAGTGTATTTATTTATTCATTTATTGATTTTATATCCATCCAGCTCTAGTAGAAGTCGAGGTGCCTTTGAAGAATAATGAGCAGAAGGTTACCTGTCATTGACCT
This sequence comes from Bradypodion pumilum, assembly GCA_035047305.1. Lineage (NCBI taxonomy): Eukaryota > Metazoa > Chordata > Lepidosauria > Squamata > Chamaeleonidae > Bradypodion > Bradypodion pumilum. The sequence goes on along the minus strand of JAWDJD010000001.1, from coordinate 170,019,794 downwards.
TAATAGTCTAACTTTCTTATGGTTAAGCTACTAGGTACCATATAGGGATTAATCCCTAATTTTTTTTGACTGACTAGAAAATTCGGGAAATGTGCAATAAAGAAAAACACTGAGGAGTCTACTGTTAAAGACTAGCACAGAAAATTAAGTATATTTATACTTGGAGGAAACTGTTGTTTTATCGCTTAGCACTTGTTGGTATCACTTCACCCAAGATCAGGAGAGAAGTAGCAGCAGCAGCAAGAGAATGACCCATGACATCCTCTGAATGGATATGAGCATCAAGTCCACCAGTTCAGATTCAGGAAGAGCTTTATGGAAAGAACAAACATTCTTGAGGGTACACAAGAGCAAAATCAAATTAGAAGATGGAGGAAGGAGCTCACTGGACAAAGAACAGCATTAAAAGGAGGATATATCTGAGGAACTCAACCTCCCCTATGTCACTTGGGGGACTCTGAATAGGCTAAGGATTGGAGTGCCTAAATGTAAAACCAACATGCTCAAGTGGGGGCTGCTAGTGGACAACAACACACTGTGTGAATGATGTGGAGAGATACAGAATGTGGTTTATTTACTTGTTTGCTAATTACTGCCAGAGACATGCACTGACAAGGACTTAAGTTTGGGCAATGACAAAGTGTCGAAAGTGGCTTCATTTTGGCAGTCCAGGGTTTGATCAGGACACGAAAGAAAATTGCTTAGCACACATTGTTTAATGTACATTCCTTTGATTTTGTTGTTGTTCAGTCGCACAGTCAACCCTTTGGTACTCCATGGATTTGATCTCCTTGCAGTTTAGGGGACTCTCAAGAGTTATTACCAAACCTGATTCTTTTAAAAGGGTGGAAGAATAGAGTGAATGCCATGGACTCGAAGATACCAACGTAAATATTATCTGTCTCTCTCTTTTTGTTCAGAGTCACTTTAATTAAATGTTTGCTCTGGTGCTTGCTGGAACTGGGCAAGTGGCTGTTGGGAGAAAGTCAGGTTTTGATGGGTTCATTCTTTAGTCCCTGCAGTCCTGGTAGTTCAAAGGATCACCTTAGTTATGAAACTGGGGAATCCATGGTGAACATGAGAGAGAACCAGGGCAAGGGACAAGATATTGAATCGCTGATAGTCTCTAGTCCTTCCCCTTTTGTTATTTTCCTCTATTTCTTTGCACTGTTCATTTAAGAAGACCTCCTTTGATTCTAAAGTACTTTTAAAAATAGTAATAAATCTGGAATCCTTCCTATAATTCCAGAAACTTGCATATGACTGTGATTTTTGTTACTTTTATATTCATGTGTCCTGTTTAAGATAGTGAAAGAAGTACTCTATCGTGGGTTTATCTAGTAGGAATGAATGGGAGAAGAATGAGTTTTGTATCCAAGGTTCATAACTTGTAGCAATTATTGTGTTTTTGAAAACATTATTAAAAGAACTATTTTAGTTATTTTTCTGAATCAGGAAATGGTTACTTTTAAACTAACGATTAATGGAGTTTGGTAACCATTATAAATTACTTCTTCAAAAGTAACTTTCTAAGTATCATGGCATATCACTATGTTTATGTAAAACTCATTAATTAGCTATTCTTTATCTGTAGGTTTCAGATCAGTTTTGCTCCCCACTACTGGAAATACTTACCTGTAACTGTTGGGTCCAATGTTCCTGAAGAAAGCCAGGCAAATAAAATACCTAGCAGAAGTTTCTTTTAAAAATAATAACAACCATTTAGATTTAATTGAAATATTTACTTTTCCAGTTAAACAACAGTTGTACAAAGGTTATCAGGGTCAATCTTACCCAACAACATAAAGTTCAAAAGTATGTGGGGGTTTAATTGATTCTACTATCTTTGAAACATACAATGTGTTGCACCCTTATCATATATACAGTGGAACTCCGGATAACATCCAAACTTGCTTCCACAAGTCTGGCCATTATTCGAATTTGGACGTTGTCCGGTGCATGTATTGGATAACCCTAAAAAAAGCCCAGCTGCCTCTGTGAGGGTTGCCACCCCCCCCGATCCAGGCTGTTTCCGACATCCCCCGACCTTCCCAGAGGCAGCCGGGCTGGTGGAGAGCCCAAAATGGGTGAAAAAATTCCATCACAACAGTTTTTTTTGCCCATTTTGGGCTCTCTTCCGCCTCTGCCCACCCCCACAAAAAGGACGTCATGATCTCCTACCTTTTCACTCTGTTTGGGGATGAAAAAAAATCGCCATTTTTGGATGCCTGTTTCCAGCTCTCCACCTGCCCAGCAGCATCTGGGAGGCTGGGAGGCCCTATTCCGCGCTGTTCTCACCTTCCTATGACCTCCCTGTGGTGCACTGGAACTGAAAATAGTTGCGGTCGCTTTAGTGTTCAAGGAATGAAGAAGCAGATGAATGAAGTAGTGAAATTCAGCTCTTTTTTTGTGGCTTGAACACAGTTTGGATGGGGCAAAACTCGGACTTATATAAACAATAAACAGTAACAGTAACAATAATAACAAAAGCCCATTGGCTAACAGAGTGTGCACATTTTTGATCCACTTATTTGCATAATAATAGATACATGAGAAAAGATACATTCCGCTTCTGTCAGATTCTAATTTACGCGCCATAACGAAATCTCGCGAGATTACGCTGTCTGGCGAGATTTCGTAGCTGTCAAACAGGGACGCTGTTTGACAGCTTAGGAAAGAGTGGGAACATGGCGGTTTGAATCGCCTTGACAGTTTAAGCACAGTTAACATACATAACATTCTTCCCCCCTAGGTAAAAACAAAATCCTTTAACCAGGATGGCGGTCTAGTTTCCCTTTTGGGTCAGACGCCAGCTCAGGGGCTCGTAGAATGGGTGATCTGACTGGAGTGAGGGATTGACTAGCGGGTGAGGATTGTAAACCCAAATTAAAGCCCTGTTTGTCAGACGGAGGAGCAGGGGATCGCTCAAAACCAAAATCTAATGCTGTGGATGATAAAGACACAGTGCCTCCTGTGTGTACTAAGAGTGGAGGGTGACTCTAAACAAAATTGGTCATCATCAATAAAGAAATCCTGAGTGCTAGGCTGGGACAGTGTAGGGGTACACCTGGCCGGAGTAGAGGAGCATTCCACATTTCCCCCTTGAAATTGGTCCCTAAAACACACCTCTGGGTCTAAGTTAGCTGGCTGCTGACTATTACCTCTGTCCCCTGGGTTTAAATGGGTGGGGCCCAACCCTAATGTTGAGTGTCTGTATTCGTCCTGTGGGTCCAGTATTCTGGGTCTCAATTGATCCGTGTGCCTCCTTCAGATCAGACCAGTGGCTGTTTCAATCCTGTAAGAAACAGGGCCAGTTTGATTGATCACAAACCCAGGCACCCATATAGGACCACCAGCTGCATAATTGCAGCAATGTACAGGGTCTCCGGTTGAGAAACCCTTTTGCTGTTGGATCACTATATTTGTGCCTTTGTCCTCCATTCTAGAGGGATCCAAACTGTCCAGCAAGGATGGCAGTTTCCTTCGCTGGAGCAATTCAGCAGGGGACAGCCCTGAGGCAAGGGTGGTGAGCCTATATGTGAAAAGAAACTGGCAAATCTGGAGCTCTAAATCCCCTTCACCCATACGCCAAAGTGCATCCTTAGTTGTGCGCACCTGCCGCTCTACCTGGCCATTGGTGGCTGGGTGGAATGGGGCCATAGTGATGTGCCTAATTGCATTCCTTTCCATGAAGGATTGGAATTCTGCAGATGTGAACGTGGACGCGTTGTCGGACACCAGCACATCTGGAAGTCCAAATGCTGTAAACAGCCTTCTCAGGTGCATTATCGTTGTGGCTGAAGTGGTATTAGGCACCCTAATCATTTCTAATCACTTAGAGAATGAATCCTCAACTAACAAAAATAGGGCACCTCTAAATGGACCTGCAAAATCAATGTGCAACCTGTACCATGGGCCCCTAGCAGAATCCCATTCTTGAGAGGGAAAGTGGGATTGCTCTGGGCGAGAGGATTGACAGCTGGCACAAGTGCCGACCATCTGTTCTATGTCTTGGTCCAGTTGAGGCCACCAAAAGTAGCTACGGGCAAGGGCTTTGGAACGTACAATTCCTGGGTGACTTGTGTGAAGTAAATGTAAAACCTTTTCCCTGTGAGTGACAGGAATGACCACCCATAGAAGGCAACCTCACTCCACTGACAATTCCAAATGCTTGTGGTGGGATGTTCTGAATTCCTTGGCTAGAGGAGAGACAGGCCAGCCTTTTTGTACCCAAGACATTACTTTAGTCAATGTTATATCCTTGGCCATTGCCTTTGCTATATCTGAGGGGACGACTGGGGGCAATTCGGAAGCCTCAATCATAAGGACCTGGTGGTCACTTTCGATCTCGCAATCAGCTTCCCCGACCCCTGGCAGTGGAGAACGTGACAGGGCATCAGCATGGCTGATGTTCTTGCTGGGCCTGTGTACCAAAGTAAAATCGTATGCATTTAGGAACATTGCCCAATGCAACATCCTTAGGGACAGAATTTGAGGCGTGGGTTTCCCGTTCACAAAGATTTCAAGGACGGGCTTGTGGTCAGTTACGATGGTAAAAGGTCATTGTGTAAAGGTAATCATGGAATTTCTTAGTGCCTGTCATGATTGCCAATGCCTCCCTGTCTGTTTGTGCGTAATTTTTCTCAGGCTTTGAGAGCGAACAGGAATAGAATGCTACGGGGGCTTCCCTCCCATCATTTAGTACATGGCATAACACAGCTCCCACCCCCACAGGAGATGCAGCACACACAAGTACAACTTTCTTATTAGGATCAAAGTGAGTTAACACAGCATTTGAAGATAGTAGCCTTTTAAGTTCTTGGAACACTTTCTCCTGGAAATGACCCCCGTGCCAAACAGTATCTTTCTTAAGAAGTCGATGTAATGGTTCGGCAACTGAGGCTTTGCGATGGAGAAAGTGTGATAGAAGTTTAACAATCCTAGAAATGATTGCAATTCAGCTTTACATTTTGGCCTGGGTGCATTCTGCACGGCCATCACCTTGGAGTCAGAGGGCATGATACCTTGGGGTTTAATCCGGTACCTCAGGAACTCCACTTCCCGTGCCAAAAACACACATTTGTCTCTTCTGAGACGTAGACCAGCCCGCTCGAAACGTGACAGGACTTGATCGAGCCTGGCCGCTAGTTCAGCGGTGTCCTTAGTGATGATCAGGACATCGTCAAAATATGGAAGGACACTGGTCAACCCTTTTAAAATATGTTCTACAAGAGATTGAAATATTCCGGGGCCCACATTCACCACGAATTGTAGTCTGGATAGGGTCAAGTTCAAAGTCAACAGGGGGTCCTTTGTATAAGCCTAAACCCTTTTTGAACACCTCAGGATGTGCAGCACAAACATCCCGGATTGGGTCAGAGTCTATTGCGTGAATGCCAGAAAGCCGGATTCCCAGGGGCTTAAACCATTGGGTCCCAATAAGACAGTTAGTGCCCTGCTTAACTACAACCAATGGCAAGGAAATGCGAATTTAACCAAGAAATTACCCACCCCCAGGACCGGAATCTGGCAACCTTGCACATCCCGGAGGGAAGTCTTAAGGGATTTAAGCTTGGGTCGAGAGGCAGGGGGAATCCTTAAAAACTCTCGCTGTGGAATTATAAAAAAGGTAGTACCTGAATCCACCTCCATCTTGAAGGGGACGTCTTGAAAGCTCACGTCTGTGTAGAAACACTCACTGATGATTCCCACTTGGCACGGCTCAGGTTCGGGTGACACTTTGGTGATGGACGCATTGTGGTGATGACTCTTCTTGAGCTCAGGCACTGGAGGTCTCCACTTCCCCTGCCGGCATACCTTACCAATGTGCCCTGTTCGCCCGCAGTTTTGGCATCCTGCGGTATGGAATGGGCACTTCCTGTGGTCATGCCCGGCTCCACAGCCATCACACTTGTGAAGGAATTTCTTCTCCCAATTGTCATGGTGCTCTCTGTGCTTTCGTTGGACCACTCGGACTTCTCCCTCTGCGACGTTGGACTCCGATGAAGAGGTGGAACCAGGCAATACTGAAGAGGTTGAAGATGAATTCTGCAGAGCTTGCACAGCTGAGTCGGGGGCACTGGTGGTGGAGTGGCGATGCTGGAAAAGCTTTATCCTGGACCGTGTGGCCTCAGACACTACTGCCTCTTCTAGGACAGCCTTGAAGGTTAGCGTCTTTCTGATCATGAGGTGACATTGAGCATCTTCATCCCTCATGCGGGCCAGGAGACGGTCCCGGAGTGCTTCTTTGATGTTGTCCCACTTGCACGGGGCGGCAGCAATGTGCAGGGCGGCAGCGTAGTCAGCAATGGATTCACTGGGTCGCTGCTCCCTTCTGTGGAAGGCCAACCTGGCTGGGAAGATTGAGACCTCTGGTTGCAGGTGCCTCCTCAGTGCAGACATGATCTCTGCGAGCGGCACCACATCCACGTCCTGTGGAAGAACGAGGTGGGTTGTCAGCTCAAGCGTCTCAGAGCCGCACTGTGCGAGGAAGCAGGAGCGCTTCTGGTCTTCTTTGGTGATCTTCTGCAAGGCCATTGCGTGGCGGAACTGGCGTTCGTACGTTGCCCATTTCTCTGAACGAGCTGGGTTGAAAGGGCCGATGTTGCTGCCATGTGGGGATGCCATCCCATCCTCGTCGCCAGTTTAGTGTTCAAGGAATGAAGAAGCAGATGAATGAAGTAGTGAAATTCAGCTCTTTATTAGTGGGGTTTAAACACAGTTTGGATGGGGCAAAACACGGACTTATATACACGATAAACAGTAACAATAATAACAAAAGCCCATTGGCTAACAGAGTGTGCACATTTTCGATCCACTTATTTGCATAATAATAGATACATGAGAAAAGATATATTCCGCTCCTGTCAGATTCTAATTTGCGTGCCATAATGAAACCTCGCGAGATTATGCTGTCTGGCGAGATTTCATAACTGTCAAACAGGGACGCTGTTTGACAGCTTAGGAAAGCACGGGAACATGGCGGTTTGAATCGCCTTGACAGTTTAAGCACAGCTAACATACATAACAGCTGCCATTTTTATTTTTTGGACTTCAATTCCCAGAAGTTCAAGCAGCCTGTAAAAATGCATGCGGTGGCCATTTTGTTTAAAGGCTGCTTGGGCTTCTGGGAATTGAAGTCCAAAAAAATAAAAATGGCGGCCACAACTATTTTCAGCTCCTGCGTGCCACAGGGAGGTCCTAGGAAGGGGGGGATAGCACGGAATAGGTCTTCCCAGCCTCCCAGATGCTGCTGGGTAGGCGGAGAGCCAGAAACAGGCACCCCAAAATGGCAATTGAAACAGCGTGGAAAGGCAGGAGAACAAACACGATACTCCGGATAACGTCCGAACGACGCTATCCGGACCAACAATTTACTGAAAATTGTTGGACGTTATCCGGATATGACATTATCAGGAACGGATGTTACCTGGAGTTCCACTGCATAAAGGAATTATTATATTTCATGTCAGGTAATGTATTTATTTTTCTGGATTTAAACAGAGACAATCTTTATTATGTTCTTTAGAAAGAAATTTTGTTTTTAGATACTGTCTTGCACTTGCATGCAGAGCTTAATACAACTCATATGTTGTACATATCTTTTTTTAAAAATAAACATGGAATGGCCACTCCCTACTTGCTATCATTGGCTATTCCACCTTCTACCCATCTTTTCATTGGGTGTTGTAGCTTTCCTATCTCATGATGGACACAAAAATAAAATGGCACCTTGGCCTAAAAGATGCAGCTTCATTTTGCCAGTGTTCAGCATGGGTGGAAGGTACTCACAGAGCCAATTCTATCATCAATTTGTTAGGGGGACAGTGGTCCTTCCTTCCTGCTGCATTCTTACTGTAGCATCAACCTGTTAACTACCAATGTGTGTATGCTGCCTCTGCTTCTTGACATCCTAGTTAGCTAAACATGACATGGGTCCCCCTCCCCATTGTTATCCACCATAGACTGAATGGGACAAAAGGAAAAAAAGCCCTAATGATAAAAAATAGTAGGTGTTATGTTTATTTTTCTGTCCCAATTGTTTGCTAAAGAAATTCTGCATGGCCAGTGGGAAATTGTTTATGACATATAGTTGACACTATCATAAAATGCATACTTTGCAAGTCTAGTTCTGTTCTGTGTGAATTTTGCAACAAACGTAAATTAAACTGCCTAAGTAGATGGGAGTTTAAAGGATGGGGTTCTAGTCACAACGTTGAGAAACAATTATGCAGCCATTCCTGAAATCCAGCTTCATAGTGGTCACAGAAGAATATGCCAGCTACTAACTGGTCATTGGTTATAATACATTCAGGCTGTTTGTTTGGGCAGTGAGAAGATAACTCAAACTCTCCTGGATTGGATGGCATTGTTTATCAAGAGCCATTTTAATTTAGTTATCTGAATCCCATGCAGAAAACTTTCACCTGCAGTGTGACCATGTGGCTAGTCAAAGGACTTAGCTATTGCACATTGTTCACATGTTCATATCACTGAGAAAAATCCAACTGCAGTACTTGTTAATTCTACTAAGAGCTAGGAGGTAACTGGTTACAGGAAACACCGTTATGTGCAACTAGTTACCTTTTGGGATAACAATACAATTAGTAGTTATAAAGTTACTTCTTATGTTCAGTGAGTAACACTTAAATCCCTTAGGTATAGTGAATAACATTGGCTGAAATCCAGTAGTAAATTGCAGTTAGAGTAAGCCCATGGAATCAGTGAGGATTTGATTTGTAAGTTCCATTGATTCAGTTTGAGTACTGTAGTTGTGATTTACTACTGGATTGTAGCCACTGAGCTAATTTTACAGTTACTTTTTAGGGCCTTTTAGAAGATTCTTTTAGGAGTATTTGTACAGAAAGTTCTCAAATTTATACCATATGAGCTTGATGACTGGAAGGTGGGAGTTCTATTCCCAAGTACTGCACAACGGAGTGAGCGCCCGTCTCTGTCCCAGCTCTTGCCAACCTAGCAGTTCGAAAGCAAGAAATTGCAAGTAGATAAATAGGGACCACATTGGTGGGATGGTAAACAGCATTCTGTGCACTTAGGTGTCTAGTCGTGCCTGCCACATGTCCACAGAAATGTCTGCAAATGCAGACAGTGCTGGCTCTTTGGCTAGAAACAGATGAGCACTGAAGCCTAGAGTCAGATATGACTGGCTTTCAAGCAAGGGTGACCTTTATCTATTGGTTTTGTGTTTTGTCTTTTAAAGAAAAAACTTTTGCCAAGTTGTAATATCAGAACTGGTCATGAGTGAGAATAAGAGAGTGTTTTGTTATAGTCTTCTGACCTATTTGGTAACCATAACACAACAGCTTAATAAAATAGAATGCTTGCGCAATCAAAACATGAATAATAAGACTGTGACCTGGCTACTGTATTTGGCTTGTATTTTGTTCACAGTTTTTTTTTAAAAAAACAACCAATGTCTCTTTTTCCATAATTCTGGATCTTCAGTTTATTCTCTGCCTTCTGAAGAACTGAATGGAACCCTAACGGGCTTTTTGTGATTTGGCCATTTGCCTAATTTCCTGTTGATCTCTTTGTTTTTATATTAAAAGCATGCAGCAATATTGAAAGCAATTAGTTTGTATTTTTACCCTTCATTTTATTTTATTTTTACAGTGGAAAGAGACAAAGATTTTTCCCATCAACGAAGGCATTACAAAGAATTTCGATTCGATTTGACTCAAATTCCCTACGGAGAGGCAGTGACAGCAGCTGAATTCCGGATTTACAAGGATCGAAGTTACAGCCGATTTGAGAATGAAACCATTAAGATTAGCATTTATCAGATCATCAAGGAGTACCCAAACAGGTGCTCTTCCTTCTTACACTATTTCAGATTATATCTTCCTTTCAACAAGAGATCTGACCTTTTCCTAAGGGATGCAGCATGAGTGAAACTAATACAAGTAAGGCATAGTGTCATGACTTGTGAAGAGAAGCTATCACTATTCATGACATTTGGGCCAATGCCATTCAGCAAACCATGTCTGGATAGTGGCTACTAGGTAAAGGTAAAAGTTGCCCTTGCTCGAAAGCCAGTCGTATCTGATTCTAGGGTTCAGTGCTCATCTCTGTTTATAGGGAAAAACACACAAAAACCATTTGTAGATAATCCAAAAATCTAATTCCTGCATCTGCAGACGTTTCCCTAGACATGTGGCAGGCATGCCTCAACACTGGAGTGCATGGAACACTGTATACCTTTCCACCAAAGTGGTCCCTATTTACATTATCTACTTGCAATTTCTTGCTTTCGAACTGCTAGGTTGGCAGGAACTGGGACAGAGATGGGAGCTCACTCCATCATGCAGTAACTGGGAATTGAACTCCGATGTTCCAGTCAGTGAGTTCAGCATCTTAACCACTTGAGTCACTGCAGTGCCATAGTGGCTATTAAATAAACCAGCCTTTAAAACATAATTCAAACTAATTTTTGGGAGCCTTATTCCACCTTAAGAGAGTGCTGTTTGGAAGTACAATATAGCCAAAGATAGCGAAGAGAAAAAAAAATCATATAGTATGGTTTGCTTTTATGGCTGGCTACACACAATGGTTTGCAATATATGAAATACTAGCTGATTACCCGGCCTTGCTCGGGTTTTTCACCCCTTAAAGGAAGTATAGTTTCTTCAGTGTCATCGTCTCCAGCCCGTAACCTTAAAGTTCTGTCAAGCCATGGCCTCCTTTCACTGTAGAAAGGAGGCTGCAGTTTGAATTTTCTGGCCAGACAGAACTTTAAGTTTATGGGCCTAAGACGCCGCTGCTGAAGAAAGTTTTACCGGCAGCATGTCCCTGCAGTAAATTCAAACCAATGTCAAGCTGTGTCTTCCTTCCTTCAGTGAAAGGACTGTGCAGCTTGACAAAACTTTAAGTTTACGGGCTGGGGACACCGCCGGGCAGAAATGTCACCCTATTTGGCCTTTGTCACTTTTATGTTGTACTGTCAAAAAAGCATGGAAATCGTTCTGTCAGTATGTTCTCCTGAAGGAAAAGCGTATCTGTGTTGACTGCATTGGCTGTGTTGGGATCGATTAGGGAAAACGGAGGCTGTGATGCGCGTGCACAGTACTGCTGTTTTGTTGCTTTTTCTCCTGTTGGTGGGGGTTTCCCTCTAACGTTCCACTTTGGGGGGGGGCATAAACCCTGAAATGGGTTTTGTGACCCCCACAGTGCTGATCTCACAAGCCCAGGATATGTATGTGCCGAATTTCAGCGACATTGGTCCAGGGGTGTTGGTTCCTTTAGAGCACATACAAACCCATGCCTCTGTTTTATAGATATAGATTTCATATAAATTGTAATTTGGCATCATGTCTTAATGAATTCTGTAATTTGAGCTATGTCAAATAATCTTTCATGCAGAGTGGGAGAGATGCTTTTATCCATGAGACATACAATTTTAGCTTATCACAGACTTGTAGCTTTATAGTACAAGCAACCAAAAATTTTGATACTGAACAGTTGAAGATGAGTGTTTCTAACCATTCCAGGGGCCAATATCAATCATAAAATGATCTCCACTAACTTTTGTGTAAAAGAAACAGGACTCCCAAAATATGCAAACATTTTCATTCTTTATATCTGGTGGTAATGTATGGTTGTGAGAGCTGGACCATAAGGAAAGCTGAGCGCAGAAAAATAGACACCTTTGAAATGTGGTGTTGGAGGAAAGTTTTGAGAGTACCCTGGACAGCAAGGAGAACAAATAGGTAGAAGAAATCAACCCTGACTGCTCCTTAGAAGGTCAAATAGTAAAGATGAAGCTAAAGTACTTTGGACATCAAATGAGGAGAGAGGATTCACTTGAGAAAGCCTTGATGCTGGGAAAGTCAAGGGCAAAAGAAGAAGGGGGTGGCAGAAAATGAGATGGATAGATGGTATTGGGTGGGCTGTGGAGGATGGTGGAGGACATAGGTGCCTGTCAGGCAGTGATCCATGGGGTCGCAAAGGGTTGGAATCGACTGTGCGACTGAACAAGAAAATATCAATGCAATAAAACTGTCTTTATCACAGCTTGAATGCCACTCTTTTTGGATTCCATTTGCCACAGAATCCTTTAGCCATCCCGGCCAGTTGTAGTGTAAAATGGCTTAAAAGCTCTGCCTTTAATTTTATCTAGAAATGAATATACCTAAAGTTCTGAAAAAAGATGTTGTAATGGTTGTAAAGACCACACAGATGCAGTGGGGCACATTTGCTCTAATTTTAAGGGACAGAAAGTGGATTTGATCTTAGCAATCATAACTGAAGGAACCAGTTACATACAAGGCAGTACTGGAACAATGCAAGGGTAAACTGAAATGAAACACCATTGAAAAGATGGGTTCTGTGCACCTCCTGAGATAAATAGTAAGGTCATGCTCATTCTTGACTGGAGCTTGGAAAAGTTACATTTTGCACCACAGCACCACTGGAGAGCATAAATTATCACAGCTCTGATCTTGACTCTTGAACGTTTCAACAAGTTGAGAAAAAAGGAACAGAAGATCTGAATTCCATTTTGAAAGTCACAGATGCCATTTGTCCACCTAGGGGATTTATCTTGCATAATAAAAATGTGAGAAAATGCAAATCAAATGTTCTTACCTGTGAATTTTCCTTTAAGACCCTCCCTCATATCTTTGAGATTTCCTGAATTATGGCAGTGTCTCATATTAATATAATATAGTATATACCTTTATTCATTTGCATTCTCTCTCCTTATATTAATAGTTAGCAACTTGATGCCATTGGGCCCAGCCCCCCCCTCGTGAAACAGTATAACATCTGTGAGAATAGAATTAGTGTGTTGACACATTAGAGACAGAAATGTTGGAATATTGATTGCCTACTTCTCAGGGTGGCCCTGCAGGGAAAATTAGTTGCTATATTGGGATGATTTACTACACTTTTTCTGAAATATATAAATACAATAGAAAATGTTTTGGAAGGTTATGTCAGAATCAGATTGGTGGGACATTATTATTATTGGGTACAAATCAACCATTTGAGTCTCAATCGAGGACTGGAATAAAATTAACAGCTGAAGCCCGAACCAGGGAGCTAAGAACTGTTAAGGCAACTGTATATATGCAGTTCCCAGTAGAGTTGTTTTTTGGAGAGTTAGGATGTTCAAGTCCAATAAGTTCAAAATTTCCAAATATCTAGGGCAGTGATGGGCAGTCTTGGCCTTCCAGCTGTTCTTGAACTTCAATTCCCAGAAACCCTGACCAGCTGGTGTGTTGACTTGGGCTTCTGGGAATTGAAGTTCAAGAACAGCTGGAGGACCAAGACTGCCCATCACTGCCCTAGATATTTGGAAATTTTGAACTTATTGGACTTGAACATCCTAACTCTCCAAAAAACAACTCTACTGGGAACTGCATATATACAGTTGCCTTAACAGTTCTTAGCTCCTTGGTTTGGGCTTCAGCTGTTAATTTTATTCCAGTCCTCGATTGTGACTCAAATAGAGGGCCAAGACTGCCCATCTCTGATCTAGGGAGTCCTTTAGGTATTGCTCCAAGGGCTCCGATCACTATGGGAACAACAACAGATTTCTTTCTCTGTAGATGCTCGATTTCATTTTGCAAGTCACAATATTTTGTGATTTTCTCCAGTTGTTTGTTTTCAATTCATGCAAATCCTGGTATAGCAATTTCAATAATCCAGACCTTCTTCTTTTCCACAACATTTATATCAGGTGTGTTGTGAGTCAAATGTCTGTCTGTTTGAATTTTAAAGTCCCACAGGATCTTGATGCTCTCATTTTCTAAAACTTTCTCTACTTGATGTTCCCAATGATTTTCACTGCATTCAAATCCAAACTTCTGGCATGGTTTCCAATGGATAATTTTTGCAACCCTGTTATGATGTTGCAAATAATCAGTCTGTGAAATTTTGCTGCATCCACTGAACAGATGATCTACTGTTTCATCCTTTTCATTACAAAGTCAGCATTTGCTATTGTTGGATACGTATGTGCTGTATTTTTGTTTTCATGTAATTTAATGGCAAAGCTTGTTCCTGAGCTGCCCAAGATAAATCCTTCTGTTTCCTTTTTCAAAACTCCTGCTCTTAACCATCCCCATGTCAGCTTTAGGTCAGCCTTGCCTTCTCTGTTTTTTAAGTATTGACATTACATAGGCTTGTTTTTCCAGTTTACAGCTCAACTTTCTACCCTTTCTGTTCAGTACTGAGACCACTACTTTTCAACCTCCTCATAAATGATCTAGAAGTAGGAGTAAATAGCAAGGTAGCCAAATTTGCTGACGACACTAAATTATACAGAGTAGTGAAAACTGTGAGAGATTGTGAGCTCCAGAGGGATCTCTTGACACTGGAGGAGTGGGCAAAACAGTGGCAAATGAGCTTCAACACTAGTAAGTGCAGAGTGATGCATGTTGGGGCAAAAAAACCCCAATTACATTTATAAACTGATGGGTTCTGAACTCTCTGTGACAAATCAGGAAAGGGATCTTGGTGTCCTGGTGGACAACTCAATGAAGGTGTCAACCCAGCAGTGAAAAAAGTAAACTCAATGCTAGGGTTCATTAGGAAGGGTATAGAAAATAAGTCAGCAAGTGTCATTTTGCCTCTTTATAAATCTATGGTGAGGCCCCATCTGGAATACTGTATACAGTTCTGGTTGCCATACCTCCAGAAGGATATTATGGAGATGGAAAAAGTGCAGAGGAGGGCAACCAAAATGATTAGTGGACTGGAACACCTTCCTTACCATCTGAGGCTGCAATGGTTGGGCCTCTTCACTCTTGAACGACGGCGTCTAAGAGGTGACCTAATTGAAGTTTATAAAATCATGCATGGTGTGGACAAAGTAGATAAGGAAAAACTGTTTTCCCTATCGCATAACACTAGAACTAGGGGGCACTCCATGAAACGTTTGGGTACTAGTTCTCAAACAAATAAGAGAATACTTTTTCACCTAGAGGATCACTGGTCTATGGAATTCACTGCCAGAAGAAGTGGTGACAGCTGTCAGTCTTGACAGCTTTAAGAAAGGATTAGACAAGCTCATGGAGGACAAGGGTATCAATGGCTATAATTATGAATACCTAAGGACAACCTCCAGGTTGGAGAGATAGGCAGGATATCTCTCAATGCCATTTCCAGGGAATCCTAAGCAGGTGAAGGCATCTGCATGGGAATATCCTGAAGGAAATGGTGAGCCACTGTGTGAGACAGAATGCTGGACTGGATGGGCTGTGGCCTGTTCCAGCAAGGCTGTTCCTATGTTCTTATGAGCTTTCTTCTTCACTGTTTTCAAAAGTCCTCCTTTGTTCACTTCCTGAAACATAGGCTCTTCACTTTTCTCAATGTAGTCATTCTGGCTATGCTTTTCTTCCTCTACTGTCTGTTTCAGCTGTAGGATTCCTCTGCCACCCTCAGATCTTGGTAAGTACAGACAATCAACATCACTTTTTGGGTGCAGGGCGTGATGCATGGTCATTAGCTTCCCTTTTTAAAGTCAAGGATGTCTAATTCCATTTGGGTCCAATCTATTATTCCAGCTGAATAGCGTATAATAGGCACTGCCCAGGTATTAGTTGCCTTGATGATATTGACTCCATTCAGTTTTCACCTCAAGATTTTCTGGACTCACTTCATGTATTTTGTAGAAACAGTTCTTTTGACTTGGTTGTGTAGCAGGTCAGAAGCTTCCAGAACTCCTGGGTACTTGTATCTGTCTTCTCATGTTGTTGCATTGATACATTTTTCATTCTCTAAATCAAAACCATCACCTTTGACAATTTTGCCTGCCTTAACTGTAATTGTTGTGCACTTGTCAATTCCAAATTGAATTCTGATGTCATTACTAAATTTCTTTGTAATTTCCAGCAAAGTATTTAATTCAGTTGTTGTCTTTCTTAACAATTTTAGATCGTCCATATAGAGCAAATGTGAAACCTTCAATCTTTTCTTAGCCAATTCATATCCACAGTTTGTTCAATTTAGAATAGTTGTAACCAGTTACCTCCTAGCTCTGAGTAGAATTAACAAGTAGTTGGATTTTTCTCAGTGATATTAAAAAAAAATGTTTGCCATTTCTTTGAATTCTTAAAAACCAATTTGTCAGTTAATATTGGTCTGTAGTTTCTAGGCTCATTTCCCTTTTCTTTATCCTTCTGAATTTGGACTGTCCTGCAACTCCTCCGGTGGCATTGTGGTTAAGGTGCTGAGCTGGAGACTGGAAGGTCGGGTTTCAATACCTGAGAGTTGCACTTGGGGACATGAAAGGAGCCTTATTTGGGCGTCCCCTAAAAATCCTTTCAACTCAGAGTAATCTCTGACATGAAACTATTATTACAGGTGTGTCCTTCCAGTTGTTAACCATTTTTCATCTGCTCGTGTTTCCAAAGCCTGATTCATCTGGTGCGCCAATCTTGCATGTAAGTTTGTTAGCATTTTTAGCCAGAATCCATGGAGTTCATCTAAACTAGGAGCATTCCAGTTTTTGATCTTCTTTGCTTGTTCTTGTAAGCCTTTTTTTGTAATCTGAAAAATCTTCCATTTTAGATGTTTTTGCTAGATTTTCAACCTGCTTGATCCATATTGCATTTTCATTATGCTCCTTATTATTTCCCCACAAGATTCTCCCAAACTTCAGGGTGGTTTCTCGGTTAGGCTTTTCACTTGGGCTGGTTTCATGTCCATTTTCAAGGGTCTTGTAAAAATAATGTTGGTTAACTCGAAACTGTGAATTTTGCTGAAACTGCAATACTCGGTTACCATATCGCTTGATCTTTTCTGCAATGGCCACAACTCTTTGTTTCAACTCTTCAATTATAACTGCAATTACCTTGTTGCCCAAATCATACTTTGTTATCAGCCTGTTTTTGATCTTCCTATTTTTAAGATTTCTTTGGCTCAGATTCTTCAAATTACTCAAGTCTGATTGAATGCTTTGAATTTTCAGCTCCAAGTGAATTTTCCATTTTGGTTTTCCTTTTTTAATCCTTTGAATCTTTTGGACTTTCAAACCTAGTTCTTCAGTGATAATATAAGCTGCTGCATACATTAGCTGATTTGTTTGAGCTAATTTTTCTGTCGGAATATATTGGACAGCTTAATTGACTTTCTTCAATATTTTGTCCAGTTTTTCCTTGTTAACTTGGTTCAGTTTTGGCAGTCAGACTCTTTCTGCTGTTTTTATTTCAACTTTAATCTTCTCCACTAATTCATCATTGGCCATTGGTTCTACAAGATCTTTTCTAACTGTTGTTTTTGGTTCTGGTTTCACAGTAGCTCTATTGGTCTCCTCGCTTTCCTTCACTATTTGCTTCTCTATTTGTGAATTGGCTGACTTATAAACTATGCTTGGGTCTGGATCTTGCACATATCTGCTTTCAATCTCTTGTAATTCGAGTTCAGTGAAGAACTTGTGTTTCAAAATAACACATCTTTGGTCCATTATTTCCAAATCTGGGTGATTTTTCTTTCCAAATTTGGTACATGCATTTTTGGAATCCACATTTTGATGGCTCAGACTGGTAATAGGCTTCCCTAATTTAATACAGTAGTTGTCTTCCTTCATCCAGATTCTTCTGGATTTCTTTTATTGTCTTCCAGTAGCTTATCATCATCATCGTCGTCGTCATCGTCATCGTCATCAATGTATGACAACCCTTTTCAGGATTTTCTATGTAGATGCTCAGAAGACTTCTGGAGACACTCTGTGATTGTGCAGCTTGTCCACAACCACACAGGCTAGCTCTTCTATCTGGAGACAATGTGGGGAATCAATCTCCCAAGCTCTAGCTTCATAACCAGGTTCATAAACCTCCAAACTATTCAGTCATCTTAGAATAATAAATACCCTATGGCAAAGGTTCAGATTTGTATATGGGGAAAAAATCTTTTGAGCACATAGTTATGAGACTTAGCCTCCTTCTCTGAAGTGGTTACAGCCCAGACACAGGTTTCTCACCTCAAACATAACTTGAGAGAGGTTAGTCCCTAGTCAGTATAGAATTTTGCACATTTTCTTCAAGCGGATGGCCATGAGAACCAGAACTAGCTTGTGCACGTACTCCTTGAGTAAATGGACACCAGTGCTTTGAGTTAGCTGTCCTTTAGAGAGGTGTTATATAAATCGGGGGGGGGGGGGAGAGGTTCAAATCAGAACATTAAACGCTTATCCTTTTGTATGGCAACAAAGTGTCTTCCCTGAACAGAGTCTCTTTGACCCTCACAACTACCTTGAACATATTCACGCAGCCTAGCAATTTTGCAAAAAGGAAAAGAAAATAGATTTGGAATCAGAACAGGGCAGTAGTTCCTAATACCAGCGTATCTGTTTTCAGCCTCTACCTGGAGTCTTTTTCTCCTAGTGGTTGGAAGGTTGAACAACCCATATGTTGTACTGCTTATACAGTAAGAGGGCCAGAAGGAAAATTCACAGGTATCCGATTTTCCAATTTCATCATGTAAATGATTAGTTAAGTTAACCATTATGGATGAGAAAATGTAGGGGATTACATGCGCAATTTAAATGACTAGTTTTTTAAAAAAATACATGGTCCCCTAAAATATGACTCAGACAAGCCAAGTTTCATTTAACCTACAACAAGGGATATACTATATGGCTCAACTCTATTTATTTTTACAGAACCAAGAGCTACATTTATTTCCTTAATCTATGTAATGTGTAGGACTTTTGTGTGCAAGTGGGATAGTTTGTTGGGCATATTAAATCATGAATGAACTTTAAGATTAGGCTTGCCACATCCATATTCTACATTCTAAGTAATTTAATGCAAGTAGCCTGTAAGTAAGAAGTGGATAAAGTGATAATCTTGATTTTGATGTTTTTGAATCATCTGTGAACTGTATATCTAAAACATCTACTACTGATCAAATTTGGGAGAAATCCAACTTAATTTCTTTGAAGTATCTCAAACTGGCATTTTTTGTGATGTGATTTTTATGGAGTAAACAAAATACACATAGAGTTTATTTTCTAATACTGATGAAAAAATATTCCTAGAATAATATGGATGTATTCCAAATTGTGAAGCAAGGGTTTCCCATTCTTTTTGATGCTCTGCACACACACACACACACACACACACACACACACACACACACACACACACACACACACACACACACACACACACACACACACACACACACACACACACACACACACACACACACACACACACACACACACACACACACACAGGAATTCTCCATTGCATACGTGAAACATCTATATCCTTACAGAACTGAATGCGAGATATGAACATCTTGGCACATTGAAACTGACAGAATGTAGCCAATAGATACTACATAGAAAATGTCTGTGTTCCTTTTAAAGGGATATTATGAGTGCTTTGGCATAGGTACATCATATGGATAAAGGTGGCCCAGAAATGAAATAAATAAAAGCAGTACTGTTTGTGCAATAAAATCAGAGTACTTTGCTTTAATTCTTTTGTGGCTTGCAGTCTAAATTTCCAGAAAAGATAGTAGTAATGTGTGTGCTCACTCTGCAATGACAGAGTAATTTTTAAAATGAATCACAGGCAGAAACAAAGCTAAACCAAACCTCATTATTATAAATTTCTAAATGCCTTCTCTTTATTTTCTGAACCAGGGATGCCGACCTGTTCCTACTGGACACAAGACGAGTTCAAGCATCTAATGTGGGCTGGCTTGTGTTTGACATCACTGTAACCAGCAATCACTGGGTGATTAATCCACAAAATAATTTAGGATTACAGCTCTGTGCTGAGATAGCAGATGGTAAGTCATAGGTCATAAATCTTCTGGTTCTTATCCTGTTGTTTTCACACTGAGGACTAGCATGTGGAAGGCCTGAATTAAATCCTCTGAGATAGATCCTATTAAATCACAGTAGGCCCACTTCCCACAGAATTCAGTGACGGATTATGCTGGGGTACAACCATGAATGACCCATGTAGTTGCATCATGGTCTTTGGAGCCAAATCATACAGCAGTTGGCCCAGTGGCAGCCAGAATTATATGATATAGTGTGTATATGGGCACATAGAAATCTATAATGTTATTGCTTATTATACAGATTATCTGCATTGCTTGTCTCTATTCCCAAGCATCAAAGTCCTAATCTTGACAGGAAAGCAATGCTGAAAGTCATTTTTATGGGTATCATAATTTAGAGAGTTTTTTGTTGGCTTGCCATCTTTGTCCCTCCAGAATAGTCAGTTAGCTAACACCCCAGGGATATCGTTTTTCCTTGGATCTTTCATTTCTTTCTTTAGAAGGACAGTGGCAGGATGTTGTCATTATTAGAAAGACATGTTTCTAAAAGAGTTAGCCATGGCTGATACTCCAGTGAGAAGAATAGGTACACAGAAAGAGTAGATTGAAGATTGTGTTATTTATGAACCACAATCAGACATACCCTGGTAATGGTAATCTTGTGTTGCCAGCTAATCTTTCTCACACTAGGTCAGGTCAAATGAACTACAGAATGGACTCAGCAAAAGGTGGCTTCATTGTGCCAGTTTCACGTCTGGCCTAGACACAGAAGAAGCATGAAGAATTCATACTGATTTCTCCTTTTCAGGATACATATTTATCTCAATATTTTGGATTATTTATCACAGAATTATTTCAACTAACCAATTAACTGTTCCTTTAATATGTCAGCTTCCCTGTACACATTTTTTCAAAGTTCAACAACAACAATAACTCTGTTTCAAAAACTTGCTAGCTGCTAAGATTTTGGTATTAGTCATAGCTGAGTTAACTAAATGTTATGTTAAAGATGTTGCATATTGTTTTTCTTATTCAAGAGTGAATTGTGCACCACTGTCTGTATTGGAGTAGGGGACATGTAACCCTCACCTCCTCTGCAGTCCAGTCTGGATTGCTTCCACTTTCTACAACCACAATTTGCATTGGCAATGCTCCCTGGGTGTTAAAGTTGAGTATCTCTCATACTTAAGTCACAGTCTGGACTGGGTCCCAATAGATTTACATCTGAGAATAGAAAAAAAATCCCTGTTGGTTACATCTTTGGGGAAAAAATTGCAGTTTGACTCCCTTAACATGGGGACATTGGGTCAAAATATTGAATGGAATAGATTAGTCTCATAGACGTTACTTACAATTTTCTGATGACACTGTGTAATGACCTTGTACTTGGCCAATGGCAACTGTGGAATTGTGAAAATCCAGTCCAGTCTAGGTAATCCAGAATATTTAGCATTGGTGCAATTTGATTTGGAAAAGATTATTAATATTAATTAATTAAAATGTGTTATAACAACACTCAGACAGTCAATGGAAAACAATCAATGGAAAGCTACCAGAAAATAGACCCCAAGCTCTGTTGGAATTTGGTTTGCTTCCAGTGGAAATTCTATTGGTTTAAATGAGAATACAGTAGTGAATAAAATAAAATTTCAGTGGGGAAAAATGTATCATAGTCTTTGGTGCCATACAGCAGTTGACCCAGTGGCAGCCAAAGCTATATGATATAGAGTGTATATGGGCATTTGTGGTCCTTCCATCTTCTGCCATTTTGGAATTATTTTCAAAAACATTCTGGGTAGGGGGAAAAAGCAGCATATTTCCTTCTAAATAGCATAAGAAGGATGAACTGTAGTAAGATAATACGTCTGTTGCTATCGTCTGCTTGTCCAGTGGTCTGTGACATGAGTGAATGGAAGTTCTGAGATGTGGCTCAGATGCTGTTGCTCTTTGTTGATATACAGCATCTCCAGTATCTCATTGTAACAAATTGCAATGGGAGGTTTTCATGTAATCTTATATCCTATACCTCTCTCTTCCATTCTGCCTAGGTTATCCTGCTATGGTAATAGAGTAGACCATGTTGCCAGTGACTCAACATCCATCATCAGGAGATGGTTAACTAACCTGACCACCCTGAGGACTAATGGCCTTGGCCGGTGAAGTCCACAGGGAAGGGTGATGGTCCCCAAGTGGATTAAATCTCACTTGAATCCATCTTGATTGAGGGCAGCAGCTTAATCAATACTGGCCTGGGGCCGATGAGGACTTTTTGTGCCAAAAGGGCTCGGGACCAGAAAGTGACTCACGGAACTGGATCAGTGGTATGGGTGTCATGCTGCAATGCGGAAGGTAAATGGGAGACCCCTGCATTATTATATTGTTCCCAGGACAATCTTCATAGCAGATTGCAATGAGGATAGCCAATATTTGGAATCAGATATGGCATTTAAAGAAGAGGCAGCAGCCTCTCTCTCTCTCTCTCTGTGTGTGTTCCATATATTTGTGAACTACAGCTATGTTGTTTGAAGGCTGGAAATCCTAACTTCTCTTGTTCTCTCAAGCAAGGGTGGGAAACTGTAAGATAGTACTCCTTGCACAAGGAGAGAATGAGGCCTTTTTTGGTGCTTTCTCAACGTCAGAAGAAAATTACAAGGATTTTTGTATGTGTTAAAAAGTAATCAGAACTGCACAAAATAGTGCTTTAATAATTCCACCAATACAGCTTATGAAAAACAACAATCGTGGCTGCTTGATTCATGGATTCTGAAAAATTAAAAGAAATGGTGGGGTGTAGTATTAAAGAATCAGCCTGTATATTTGTACATGTGTATGCTCATACATGTATGTGTGTGTACGCGCATGTGTGCGCACGCGCAAGCTCATGCACTTTGCGGCTGAAAGGGAAAAGACACTATTTTTGTGTGCAAAAAAATTGCAAAATGTATAAGAAACCTTAACCAGCAAAAATAACATATTTTGTGAATTCCTAGCTGAGGTGTCCTGATGAAAACAAATAATTCAGCTTGGTGTCTCTCCCCTCAATGACTAAAGACTAGATGAGCTGACATTAGGCAAGCTGAATCTAAACCCCTCCTAGCCTATCATTTTTTGAAGTTTAAAACCATTCTAACCTTGGCCAAACTTTGCACCAGCATTAAAGTTTAGGATGTAGTCAAACATGGCACTTCTCTGATCATACATTTATTTATTTATTTGGTTTATTTATATCCTGCCCTTCTGGCATGAACACCACCCAGAGCAGATAACAACAAAAGAAGAGAAAGCTCTTTTACAAAAGAAAGAGCAGTCTCGAACAATCCACAATATATAACACATCAGATACAAAAGGTGCACTAAAAATACAAACACATTCTTAAAAACTCTAAAAAAAAAAAAATCTCCAATGCGCTCCCTAACCCCTTAAGAAGATAAAAGACAAGAATTTAAAAGATAAAAGCCATACAAAAAGGAAGCTTAAAAACAGATAAGACATACAAAATTCTGATAGCTCACAGCTATAACATGAGGCAGCTAAACCAGCCAGTGGGCCTGGGCCGTTCCACATGTTGGATCCCATACCCGCTGGCATAGCCAAGTCTTAAGTGCCTTTCTAAAGGGGAGCAGCTTGGTCTGGAGGCACAAATGCAGTGGTAAGAGGTTCCACGGGGCCGGGGTAGACACTGAGAAGGCTCTTCTCCTGGTCCCAGTCAAGTGTGCCTCTCTCGTCAAGGGGACCACCATGGAGCCTCTCCGGTCTGGCCTCATAGGATGGGTAGAATACCTTGGGGTGATGCGGTCCCGTAAGTAACCCGGTCCACTGCCATGAAGGGCTTTAAAGGTCAAAACCAGCACCTTGAATTGCACCTGGAGGCAAACTGGCAACCAGTACAGCTCCCAGAGCAGTGGTGAGGCATGAGCATAACGCCCCCACCCCATCACCACCCGGGCAGCTGCATTCTCCTCTCCTCTCCTCTTCTTTCCTCTCATCCTCTCTTCTCCTCTCCTCTTAGCAAAACTTGAGAAGGGCACACAGTCTGTGTAAGGGCATTTCTACTTGCAAGATAGGATTTCTGCTCTCAGAAACCAATTCTGCCTATCCTTACCTCTTTGCAGCCAGGCCATCTTTGATTTAGGCATATGTTTCCAATCAGCGAACCGTCTGTTCCTTCTAGGCTGTCATCTTTTTTGCAAATCATGAGAACAGAATCACGGTGGACTCAAACATGAGACTCCTACACGCCATTTCACTGTTGAAATGTGTTAAATTGGAATCGTAGGTCAACTATTTCAAAGGCACATTTTCTGTGGTGGTTGGAATGTTTTCTTCCTTTAAATAATATATCACTGAAAAAATGTGCAAAAGGTTTTCCCTCAGATATCCATAAAACTTTTAGGAGGCTTGGCTGGAAGTGCTTTTCAGATTTCATTTCTAGTGTGAACTGATAAACCATAAAGGAACTCTGCCAGATTAGTTTTAATAACTGAACCTTCATCTCTTGCCCAGACCTTTCTTCCCTACATGCTGTGTATTTGATTTAAAATTGGGGAGTGGTCAAGAAGTCTTCAGGAACAGAACATCTCAATAATCCTGGTTTCTTTAAGAGTGACACATCTAAAGTAATTGTGGTTCTTAGAGTTCCAAAAGTCTCTTTCTAATGTTACCCTGAAGAAACTATCTATTCAGACCCAAACTGTACAGATAAACCCATCATTAAAGTTGAAAATTCCATTAGTGTTTCACAATATAAGTCATGACTCACACATATGAACTGCTAGGATGTTGTAGTGGATAGATTTAAGGACTAGGACTCAGGAATCCTGTGGTTGAATTCTGCCATGAAAAAACACCAATGGAAAGTGGCATTGTTAAAGCCAATCATTCGTCGGCTGCTACTTGTGTCTTAGTATACATCCCCCCCCCCCTGAAAATCATTTTCAGAAAAATGCCATTGGCGTGAATTTGTTTAAGGTAGATTTCAGCTTGCCATGAAGTGATCTACACACTATGATCTCAGAGCCATCTCCTGCGGCATGTATGAAATGAGACATACAGGATTTTACACCGGGACTGCAATGGACTGCCAAAGCCTTAAGGATATTGACAAGGTGCACCTGCACAGCCAGTCCATCTGGCATGGCCTCTTCCACCTCCATGTCCGTTGGGAATCAAAATACAGTAGAACCTCGGATAAAGTCCCAACTCCATTACACAAGTTTGGACTTTATCCAAGTTTGGACTTTATCCGAATCAAATGGGCGATACATCAGATAATGTCCAAAAGTGGACTTTATCTGAGGTTCCTATACCAAATACCTCAGATAATGTCCATTTTTAAAGCGGTTTTGGACTTTATGCAATGCATCATGTGTGCATGAAAACTGCAACTTTATCTGAATCGAACTTTATCTGAATCAGACTTTATCCGAGGTACCACTGTAGTGAAGTAGTTCCTCCTCCGCTCATTTTGCCGTTGGGCCCAATATGATGGTTTCCAGTGGCATTTCCTCCACTGAGGGGACCATCACCGCCCGTAGGCATTGGCCCCTTTAGAGAGTCAGGTTTGTTAACCATCGCCCAACACTCGTTACTGTAGCAGGATATCTGGCCAGACATCAAAAGCCAATAATTAGATATCTCATATAGGGACTGCGGTGGCTTAGTGGTTAAGACGCTGACCTGAAGACTATAAGGTTGGCAGGTCAGACATTCAAGACTTGAGTGCTGCATGACGGAGTGAGCACCCATCTCTGTCCTAACTCCTGCCAATCTAGCAGTTCAAAAGCAAGAAATTGCAGGTAGATAAATAGGGACCACTTTGATGGGAAGGTAAATAGTGTTCTGTGCACTCCGGTGTTTATCCTTGCCTGCCACATGTCCATGGAAATGTCTGCAGACACAGATAGTGCTGGCTCTTTGGCTATAAACAGATGAGCACTGAACCCTAGCGTCGGATATGACTGGCTTTCAAGTAAGGGCAACCTTTACCTAGATATCTCATATACCTTGAAAACTCTATTAGGGTTGTCATACTTAGGATGTATATATTCCAAGACCTCTTTAATGTGAATGAATGACCACATGAAATTCTCCACTTTATTTGTTGGCAGGGGGGGAGTAGAGTTAATGTTTCTGCAGATTTCTCCAGTGGTGGCATGATTTTTGTTTATTTTACTTAAAATGGCAACAGCTTCAACTCTACAGGTTTCTACAGCTTTTTGTGAAATGATTGTGATGGCAGCAGACTTTAAAAAACGAAGGAGACATTTTCAAAATAGCAAGAGCGAGAGCAATTACTCTTATATGCTGTCCAAATGTGCTTAGAGCAACATCTGGGTGGTTCAGAGGGAAATTTGAATTTTGCTTTCAACATGCTGGGTACTTATCTTACTGACCTTGGAAGGATGGAGGGCTGAGTCAAACCTGAGTCTATTGGGATCAAACTCACATCATGAGCAGAGTTTTAGCAGCTTAACCACTGTGCTAAAGTAGTTATATTTCTATTATTGTAGAAATAATTCTACAAATACCCTATTTCTAGAGGATTGAGAAGAAGAAAGTCTCAGGATATTTTTTCAGGAACATGTCTTCTGAGAAATATTTGAGCATCACTAATTGGTTCAGGATTTCTTCAGGGTCCATCATCTTCCACACATTCTTCCTGTCACAAGAGGGATGAAACAACTTGTATCCTCTTTCTAGTCTCAGGGGACACCCAAGCAGTGTCCAGTCATTTGGGTGGTTACATACTTTGGACATTGTTTTCTGTCTGATGTCACAGCTTTAGTTTTGCTATATTAAAGTTGATTTATTTGCCCTCTCATTGTCTGTTGTTTTGTTGTTCATTGTTGTTCAGTCGCACAGTCGATTCCGACCCTTTGCGACCCCATGGACCATTGCCCGCCAGGCACCTCTGTCCTCCACCATCCTCCTCAACCCGCTATGTGCCCATTGCACCTACAATGCCATCTAGCCATCTCATTTTTGGCTGCCCCCTTCTTTTTTTGCTCTCCACCTTTCCCAGCCTCAAGGCTTTCTCAAGTGAATCCTCTCTTCTCATTTGATGTCCAAAGTACTTTAGCTTCATCTTTACTATTTGACCTTCTAAGGAGCAGTCAGGGTTGATTTCTTCTAAGATCAACCTACAGTAAAACCCCAAGTTACGAAAAAAATCGGTTCCATGGCCTATTTTGTAACTCAAATTTTTTGTAACTCGGGACATGCATTAAAAAATTAAAAAAAAAAACCAGGAGAGATTTCCTACCTTCCGGCTGCTGCTGCTTCCTTTTCTTACACTTCCGACAGTGCTGGGAATGATTATTAGTGCCCAAAATTGCACCACCGCCATTTTGGGCATGAAAAAAACAGATTTTTTGAGATACGTTTTTTCCTGTAACCTGGGGTATTTCATAACTCGGGTTTTTTCCGTAGGTCGGGAGCACGGTTTATAAAAAAAAACATTTCGTAAGTCAAAAAAGTCATATCTTGAGGCGTTCGTAAGTTAGGGTTTTACTGTATTTGTTCCCCTCACTCTCCACTGTAAAAACCTCTGTTAACACATCAGTGAAAATTATTGCTCAGGCAAGCACAAAATTGCCAAATTTTGGACCGGAGGGGCTCTCTAATTGTACCATTGGCTAGAGCAGTGATGGGCAGTCTTGGCGCTCCAGCTATTCTTGAACTTCAATTCCCAGAAGCCCAAGTCAACACACCAGCTGGTCAGGGTTTCTGGGAATTGAAGTTCAAGAACAGATGAAGGGCCAAGACTGCCCATCACTGGGCTCGAGGGGCTCGTCTCTCTAGCACAAGGAAGAGGGCCTTCTCCGTGTCCGCCCCAGCCCTATGCAACCTCCTGCTGATAGAGGTATGGCTGCAGACAGAATTGCTGCCCTTTAAGAAAGAACTTAAAACCTGGCTGGCAGGGCAGGTGTGGGGCACTGATGGGGAGGTGGCCCCCACCTGCTGGTTCATATAAATAACTTAGATTCTCCCTCTCTTTTTTAAGCATAGGGTGAGTGGTTTTTTTTTAATATCGATGGTTTTAAATGATTTTACTGTGGCATTTCTTGTTTTTGTCTTTTATACCTTATCTGTAAGCCGCCCGGAGTCGCTTCGATGAGGGGGTGGCAATACAAATATGAAAATAAATAAATAAATAAATAAAAATTTGCACAGCAATGCCTGTTGTAGTTATTTTATGATCCCTGAGGAAAGCTTTACAGGTTCATGAAGAAATGTTTTCTTCCAAATTCTTGAGATGTAGCTACTTTATTTGTCAGTGAACAAAACTAAATCTCATGTGTAATGAGATTAAGTAAAAGAAAATGATTTCGGGGTAGTGTTAAGTCAGTAGTAGCAACCTGACCATTTTTGTTTGGCTAGTCAAATATTTCGAAAACCTATATCTTCTTTAAATTTTAGTCAGTAATGGTAGAAAATGACATGCTGTTTCCTTCTATGCAAATACTGTGCGAAAAACTACTGACTGATGCAGAAATTGATCCAAACGTAATTGCAACTGAATCAAAGTTGCATAAGTTAATTTTTTAAGTCCAGCACTATAGTTTTTCACCCTGCACGAGAGCTGGATTCATGGAATAACTGTAAAAAAAAAGCAACTTTCCTTAGATCTGCCCTTAGTACAGAGGGCCATCCTGGCTAGGGGAGTCTGAGAGTTCGAATGCAAAGATGTAACTTTACCAAACTCTGAGTTAAAGACATGTAAAACTGACATGAGTTGTGTATAGAGTGGTTCATCCATCTCTCCTGCACACACATAAGGCCAACCCATGCTTTCCATGCACAGAAGGCTCTTTATACAGTACTGTATATGGAAAAGGGTAGATTACAGCTGCAGTTCCGCTGCTTTTTATGGACACTGCCTGGTGGAAATCTGCCAGTTGGGAATAAAAAGGGTGGTGTAGAGGGTCTGTCAGTTCTCTGAAAAGCAGTGGCCCAAGTACAAAATGCATGCTGTGGCTCTATGCCTTTTCCAGACCTAAAGTTTTGTATGCTGTTTTAATCCGAACAAGGTGAATACAGTTAACATTATTAACGAAGACTGCATAATCAGATGCAATGATTGATTGAATTATGCAGGCTAAGAGCCAAAAATCTGGCTTTGGATGTAGCCAGGGTCTGGCCGTGCCCAGTGGAGTTTCTGACATTATCCCTTTGAATGGGAGACCCACAAGCCAGAATCACAAACGGCTTCTGAAAGGCCCTCAGGTTCAAAAGGTATTTGCTGTGGGGCACGTGAAGGCCTGCTGCTTTTCAGGAAAGGCCGGCCCAGATCTCCCTTGGGTGCCATGGAAAGGGGTTGCCTGGTTCTTTGGAAGCTGGCCATAACAAACAACTGAAAGCTTGAGTTATGAAGCCACTAATTTTGGAGTAGTTTTTAGATCAATGGGGCAATTCTGAACTAAGTGCTTTGATGACTGTAACATGGTTTTTGCTGCAGAGTTCATTTATCAATTTCTGCAATCTTAAATTCACTTATGTGGAATTAAGTTCCACTGGAGTTATTGGGAGTTGCTTCCAAGGAAATTTTTTCAAATGTGAATGATTATTTATTTAATCCCCTCTCTACAAATAGAAGCGGAGGGTTGTAATTCTGTGGTGACGGGTGGGGGGAGAAATGTCTTTCTAACAGCTTACCTTGGCTGTTCAAAAGAGCAAGTAAATAGAAGATGGAGCGTCACATAAACTGCTTCTCTCTTTAAAGGGTATTTGAACTTAGACTAATGTTAAGGGTATCTCTGTAGATCTTGAGGACTTATATAAACCTTGATTTTGGGATCTTAATAACTATCCCATTGCTGAAGTCTAAAGGAAACCAAGAGGAAACTTAATGATAATAAACAGTATTTTCAAAGGAGTTCATGTTTACAATTTTCTTTTCATTTCTCACACAATATACATCTTTATACATTCAGAGAATGCAGTTATAGTCTTTGATATGTCAACCTAAGGGTGGGATCAAATGACATATCGTTTGTCCTTCAGTTTAGCCCATTTTAGAAATGGGTTGGTTTTCTCCCTCTTGGCACTGATCGCAATAATGTTCTTTTTTGTTGATGTTCAGTTGCATAGTCCATTCTGACCCTTTGCAACCCCATAGACCATCGTGCACCAGGCTCCTCTATCTTCCACCATCCTCCTCAGCCCACTCAAATTTACGCCCATTGCATCTACAATGCCATCTATCCATCTCATCTTCTGGCTTCCCCTTCTCCCTTTTCCTTCTATCTTTCCCAGCATCAATACCTTCTCTAGTGAGTACTCTTTTCTCATTTGGTGGCCAAAATACTTAAGCTTCATCTTCAGTATTTGTCCCTCTAATGAGCCATCAGGGTTGATTTCCTTCAGGATTGACTGATGTGTTCTCCTTGCAGTCCAGGGGATTTTCAAGAGTCTCCTCCAGCACCACAGTTCAAAGGCGTCTATTCTTCTGTGCTCAATCTTCCTTATGGTCCAGCTCTCACAGCTGCACATTACTACTGGGAATATCATTGCTTTGACTATGTGAACTTTTGTTGACAGGGTGATGTCTCTACTCTTTATTATGCTACCTAGGTTTCTCATTGCTTGCCTCCCGAGAAGTAAGCATCTCTTTATTTCATGGCTGCAATCACCATCTGCAGTAATCCTAAATCTCAGGAAAGTAAAGTCTGCTACAACTTCGATTTCTTCTCCTTCTATTTGCCAGGGAGTGATGGGGCCATTTGCCATTATCTTGTTTTTTTTATGTTGAGTTTCAGACCAGCTTTTTGACTCTCCTCTTCCACCCTCATCAAGAGGTTCTTTAGGTCTTCTTCACTTTCTGCCATTAGTGTAGTGTCATCTGCATATCTCAGGTTGTTGATGTTTCTCCCAGCAATCGTAATTCCAGCTTGTGCTTCGTCCAGCCCTGCATTACACATGATGTATTTTGCATACAAGTTAAATAAGCAAGGTGACAATATGCAGCCTTGTCGTTCAGAGAATAGCAAATGAGTCTGGCTTTTGTCCCTGCCTAACCATACCTCTTGGGTCCCTTGGGTAGGATTTTTTTTTGTAGGATTTCTTCATATCGGTTCCATTCTGCTGTGTAATTCCCAGTATTGAGCCAAAGCAGATGGCTTAGGTGTCACTAACTGTAAGCCACTGCAGGATCTAACTACTTATTAAGAAATAAAAAACTACCTTTCACTCCCCACTCCCACCACAGAGGGGGAGGCAGAAGAAGATGCAAAAGAACTTTTTTTAAAAAATAATAATTTCATAATCCACTGATGTGTTGGTTGAATAACTCAGCGTGTTAAGAGGTTGGGAATTCAGTTCCCTACAGTACCTCTGGGAGAAGAGCCAGCCTATATAGACATGGGAAAGCTGTAAAGTCACAGGGCACACACACAGCTGAAGAAGGTAATGGGTCAACCACTTCTGTGTATTCTTTCTCTTCCTAGAAAAAGGTGGAAAAGATTGCCATAATTCAGAATTGATTTGATGGCACATGATTATTATTATTAATCCACCATTAAATTGGTTGATTGAAATAAAATTTTAAAATTGCAGCTTTCCCTCGGAGGGAGACAAAAGGGGGCATGGAATGGGATGTTTGGCCATTTCCCTGCCATTTTTACCTTTTAAAGGGTATGTTAAGGTGCAGTGTGATTGCCTGCCCCAAAATTGCCTGATCTTTGCATGTGGATGCAAGGTTCCCTCCCTAAATGGCAAACTGCACCTCATAGTGATTCTGATCTAGCCCAGGGCAAATTGGCTATCTGGTTCAGATGCATCTGATGGGCCTCCTGAAATATTTTGAACTGAGTCAAGCTAGACAGAGTGTTGATCCTCACCTATAAATCCTGCATTTAACATGCTTTGTTTTATGATTGTTCACTAGAAGGTAAAGATAGCTCAATTAGGTAAAGGTAAAGATAAAGGTTTCCCTTGCTCAAAAGCCAGTCGTATCTGACTCTAGGGTTCATTGCTCATCTCTGTTTCAAAGCCGAAGAGCCAGCGCTGTCTGCTTCTGCAGATGTTTCTGTGGTCATGTAGCAGGCATGACTAGACACTGGAGTGCACGGAACGTTGTTTACCTTCCCATTGAAGTGGTCCCTATTTATCTACTTGCAATTTCTTGCTTTTGAAGTGCTAGGTTGGCAGGAGCTGGGACAAAGATGGGAGCTCATTCTGTCCTGCAATTAGCAAATGTAAATATTGAAACATGCAGCTCATGGACTGAACTAGGGGGTTACTTTCTAAAAAGTTAATGAATGGGTGTGTAGGTGCACACACCCAGTCATCCTGCTCCAGTCATCAACTGCATATAGGTAGACAGCTTCACTACAGTTGGCTATATTGCTGTTGCCACAGCTAGTGTGAAAAGTTAGAAGGTGGAGCCACTCTGGTCTGATTTCAGGGGTGGAGGAAAAATTATACCATTCTGTAGTGGGTGTTGCTCTTTTCCCTCTTGCTAGAAGGAATGGAAAGGAAATTACTTTTTTTAAGAAAGAAAAAGACAAGCAAGTTGGGAAGTGGGGAGGAGAAGCGGGGGATCCAAACTCCCCAAATCTTCTTTCTTGAGTAGTATGCAAAGTTTAGTAAAGGTAAATGTCACCCTTGCTCGAAAGCCAGTCATATCCAACTCTACGGTTCAGTGCTCATCTCTGTTAGAAAATAGTAATTCTGTACCAAAATGAGAAAGTAATAGTTCTCATACTGTGTATTCACTCCCTCTTCCTCCAAACCAACCAACCATTTCCACAGAAGAATGTTCAATCTAGAAAATGAAGATAAGCTTGGGAAATTGTGGTTTGTTTTAAATTGTGACACATTTATACAAGGACTTCCCAGGTCAATCTGTTGAAGACTTAGATCAGGGGTGGCCAAACATTTTGTACCATGGGCCTGACCATGCCCCTGATCAGCTGAGCAGGCCAGACCATGCCCGTGGAAGTGGAAGCGGGTGCATTTACGGCTGTTGTAAATGCACCCACTTCTGCATGTATGACAGTCACAGGTGCATTTGTGCATGTGTGGGCACATGTCCGCACATGCGTAAACATATCCGCTTCCACTTCTGGGTGCAGGGCAGAAGGTGACAGACCTGATGGAATGGCATCACAAGCTGGTTGGGAAACCCTGACTTAGATATTCAAAAATGAGCTGTACCATATTATGTCATGGTCTTTTGAAAAAATGTACAAAAAAGCACACATATCAAATTTAAAAAAAAAACAACCAAAAGAAGGCAAAAAAAGTTGTAGCACCTAAAAACTATCCATTATACAGTATTTTTATGTGAACATTCAGGGATCAAGGTCACTTCCAAAGAACAACAGCAAAAAAGATTTAGACAAAGGTTAAAATGGGAAAGTCATTATTCTTGACTGTAATTTCTAGAGTCTGTTGGCCAACTTCACCACTGGTCAGGGGATTCTGGGAATTGTTATACCAAAGTAGCTAACTTTTCCCATCTCAGACTATATATATATATATATATATATATATATATATATATATATATATATATATATATATATATATATATATATATATATATATATATATATATATATATATATACACACACACACACACACACACACACACACACACACACACACACACACACACACTGTATATTCCTTTTCAGCCTTTCCAAACCCTCCATCCATTCACCAAAAGCAACAATTATTATGAGTTTTTTAAAAGAGTATATGTGGCCACTTATTCTGCCCCTGGAATGCTTAACTTTCTCAGTTCTTCTTTTTTCATCTTTGCTGGGTTCTCTGTCACTGGAAACATCTTAAACCAATTTAAAGTGCTACACCTGAATAAACATGTTGTAAAAGTGTTTATATATCGAAGTGGGTCAGTTCAAGGTACGGTATTTGGCTGCGACTTCTAATTTCTCTTTTTTACTGCAAGAGGGGCTGCCAGGAGGAGGAAGTCTGAACTGAATTAATACATTTGTTACAGTGGAAGTAGAATGGAAACTGCTTCGACCACAAATCAAACTGCCTCTTTCATTTACGCCAATGATAGAAGTTTTTCTAAGAAATATAGACCCTGGCTGAGATCCACTGTAAGTTTGCCTTTAAAAGGGAAGCCTATCTGCTTATTTGTTTAAGGCTTCCCCCTGTGATTATTAGTATGGTTCTTTCTTTGGTGAGATTGCCTTTGGTGCCCTGACCCATTTGCAAGGCAGATGCATCTTTTGTGACAGAATTTTAACCCTTTCCACTTCTTTGGCCTTTTTTTTTGCAGAATAACTTAGCCAAGGAATTGTGTTACTGCTACCCCTCCCTCCCACATCCAGACTAGCAGAGTTCAAAATGTTTTTACCAGAGCTTTACTCCTTAAAGGAGCTCAGTGTACATCCCTTGTACAGCTGTACAGCTTCACTTGACACCGGCTCAGATGTTGGTCCAATGAAGGACTCTGTATAATACGTGGAAGCCCAAAAAGTGCTAGAGATGACAAAATACGTTCTGTTAAGCTGGAGGCTTATTTGTTAGAAACTCATATGGTTGCCACTTCAGTTACTTGTTTTTCATTTCTCCTTTTCAACTCTTTCATCTGATACTCTGCTCCCTCCTCCTACTGCATTGGAGGGTCAAAGTCTATAATCGAGTGAAGTTCCTACTCAGTCTTGACTGAACAAATATTATAAAGAAATATGTACATCCCTCAGGATTTGAACCAGAGTCAATCATGGTCATAATTCAACCTCTACTATATATTATTCCTTGAAAGACTAAAGCATCGGCAGTACCTATGCTTAAGACTCTGGTGAAATCTGAGTAATGCTTTCGAAGTATTTATGACTTGAAGCATAAATATATAAACTGTCGCCATTTCTCAAAACTGTTGATTTTAGTTGAGCATACAGGATTCCAAGTAGACTTTTTTGTTTTCTGAAACTAAGGGAATTTGAAGATTTGAAAAGTTTTAACCTTTGCTAGGAGACAAAATTCTAATGAGGTAATATGCTTTTCTCTAGTGCCGGACAATTTGGAAAACCAATGAGTCACATTATGCTCCTCAAAGTTAATCCTTCTAAATATTATGATGGAGTGGTGACTGGCTTAACCAGTGCCTTTGTGTCTTGGTAAATATGTCTGTATGTTTTACAGGTCGCAGCATCAATGTGAAATCAGCAGGTCTTATCGGAAGACATGGCCCTCAGTCAAAGCAGCCTTTCATGGTTGCCTTCTTCAAAGCAAGTGAAGTGCTGCTTCGGTCTGTCCGAGCTGCCAACAATAAAAAGAAAAACCAGAACCGCAACAAATCCAGCAATTCTCAGGATTCTTCAAGGATTTCAAGTCTTGGGGGTAAGAATAAGAGACTATAGCATTTACATGAATAGGTATTTTTTGAGAGAAATATCAGGTCATACACATTGGAAAGAACTACTGTTGATCACACTTTCCTCTCCTTATGATTGTTGGTCCTTTGAGACATTCATGCATAATCCAGGTTCTAATGGAGAGTGTGTTCAATTCAGTGACCAGTTTTGGCATATTATTTACTCCATATGCATGGATTGAAATGATTCCAGGGTGGGTTGGATATGTTATCTGATTGATTCTGTGTGTGTCAGCATACATTTCAACCCACATTGCCAGTCAACCATGTAGAATCTGAACATGTAGCAAATGTTCCTTAGTTTGCTTTAGCAAATGTAGCCTACATACACCCAACATGCATCTTTCTCATACAGATCTATTTGTATAAGCAGGAGACTATACCATCAAAAAACTTGGGATTTATTTATTTATTATTTATTTCTGGATTTGTATGGCTGCCTTTCTTGCCTAGGCGATCCAAGGCGGCTCACAGCGTTGGTTGATTTGCTCCTCTTATACTATGGATTAATTCAAAAGGTTTTTGCTACCTGCATGACACTGTTGCAATGACATGCGGGAGGCGGCTGTGTGGTGAAGTCCAGCCCCGACCGGAGTCGGGAGGAGGTATTTATTCCTTGCCTAGGGGCAAGATGCATGTCTAAGACAATCGCACCATCCCATGTACAGAAGGCTTGCGTGCATGGCATCCTCATGAAACCCATGTCTGGGAGGGTGCTCGGAGGCTACCCTGAGGTTAATGGAAAACCCGCACATAATTGCCTCGGGCTGGCGAGACCCATTGTTCCTGCCCTAGTCTTGGGGCCTATGTGGATTGACCCCGGGCACCTAATCTTGGCCCTTGTTTGCCCCTGTCTGCCTGCCCAACTCTGTTTGCCCTTAGCCTGCGCTTTTGTTTATTCCTAGCCTATCTGTTTGTTCCCCAATTTCCTCTCCTGCCGAGCACGGCCCCAAGTAACTTGGGGACTGGCTTCCGAGTCTGTGGACATCGGGCGCACCCCTCAGGAGAGATTTAATATTTAATTAATGTGGGCATCCCACATGACACAAAGACTTAATCAAATTCACATTTGCGGTTCCCCCACCCCAACCATACTGGCTTTTTTCTGTGCTACTGGAAGGCTTCTTTTTATGTTGGTACATTTCAATAGGGTTTTCTCCATGTGGATGCACTGGATGCACTATAAAGGCAAGGGTGTGTCTGTAGGCAGTGTTCTGGTGACATTAACTCTTGGGCATGATGTTTAAGATTGTGTTAACAAGCCCCTATGGTGTTTTCTCTATCTCTACCATCCTTCTTTTTTAAAATTTTAATAGATGAGAATAGTGCTGTAACACCATATCACCTTATTGCTAGGTCATTGTTCTAGATATGATGTTATAGTGCTATTCTCATACAGTGGTGCCTCAGCTAATGTAATTAATGCATTCTCCAGAACGTTTCTTATAGCAAAAATTACTTTTACTGAATTTCCCATAGGAATGCATTGAAAACCAAAATACATCAACTGAAATGTGGTTTCCCATGGGAATGCATTGTAAACCGATTAATCCATTCTGGAAAAAATATTCTGTAAACTGAGCCACTATTTTCTATGGATTTCCTTTTGTTATGCAATTTTTATGTTAACCGAGCCATTTGTTAACCGAGGTTCCACTGTATATTTAATTTAAAAAGGAGCAGTGATCACACTAAGGGAAGTTGGGTTGAAGGAAGTGGGGCTAAGGGTTCAGTTGGAATGCTAATTGTATCACCAGGGCAGTCAGAGATACATGGCAGTGGACAGGACCAGATGTAATGCTGGGTTGAGTGCTCCCTTCACTTCCTTAGACTACACATATTCTATTCCTCTTGCACACATTTTCCTCCTGTTTGTACATATATGTGGTTCATCCTTTACAGATACTGTACAGACATACACCCACCCTCCAAGCCTCTTATACACATGGGGACACATTTTCCCACCCTTCAGTTCCACACTGTCATGATTTGCAACTGCTGCTCTAAGGACTGGAGTCCTCAGCCTGGAAGTAGTTGCTCTAAATGCTTCAGGACTGGGAAAGGTTCTGGCCCATAAGCTCCACCTGGATACCCTGGTTGACCTAATTAAAAACGGCCCTTCCTCCTAGAACCCTGGTGGCTAACATTGACACTCCAGGTGTTCTTGGACTTCACACTTGCTGATCAGGGCTTCTGAGAATTGAAGTTCCAGAACAGCTGGAGTGCCAAGGTTAACCATCACTGTTCTAGAAGCTGCCTTCAGCAATAATGGTCAGCATGCTTGTAGTTGCTTGCCTTTGGGATTGCTTGCCTAGCTCTTGCCGTCAAAGATCTTTGCCTTGGCCCTGCTCCTAAAGACTCCCTGCCCTGTTCCTATGGACTGTTGTTTTGCCTTGCCTAGATCCTTGCCCATTGGAATTCTGTCCTCACTTTGCTCCAGCCCCTGAGGGCTCTCTGCTGCACCTGTTCTTCTGGTCACTTGACTTCTGGCTTTTTTGGACTATGTTTTTGTCACTTGGACTAATCCTGCATTTCTGGTTTCACTTGGGTGTGGACTCTGGACTGAGATTTGGTTATTGTTCCACCTATTACCTGGTTCTCCTGGGTCCTGGCTTTTGTGTTGTCTGCCATCGCACACATACCGTACTCATTTAACCTCCCTCTTCCTGTGTTGTTTCCCAGTGCAGCCAAGATCCTCACATTAAGATTACTTGGTAGGGCAACAAATTTCAGACTGCCACCTTCCATTGACCATGATAAAGCTGAAGTCACTGTCCACAATACTGTTGACCTGTGGGAATAGTAATTTGTTGTTGCTGTTGCCTACTGTCTTGTTGGTGGCTGATCAGCTGGACAGCAAGGAATGGGGCTATCCAACAGCAGCAACCAAAGGTCTCTTGCTTGAAGTAGGAGAGAATTTGCTACCAGGGCCTTAACTGAGGCTCTTCATGACAAGTGCACTTGCCACTCACCTTACCCCACCCTACCCTTGCTGATATTGCCCCTCTTCCCTCTGGCCTGCTCCTGTAGTTCTGCATAGAGCTTCACTGTAGATCAGTGGTTCCCAATGTGGGGGACTTCAATTCCCAGCAGCCTAAGTTACTACATTGGCTGATCAGTGCTTTGGGGAATTGACTTAGGCTTCTGGGACTTGAAGTCCAAAAAACAAAGGCTGTGAAACACTGCTGTAGATGGAGGAAGAAGAGAGCTTAGCAGGTGGACAGCCATGGTGGGGAGGAGCCATAAAAGGAGGCAAGCCAGGGAGGTGGAAGCATTACAGTGATAAAGGGTTAATGGGGAAATGATTCCACCTGGGACAGTGGCAAGGGACACTTGGTGGTGGAGGGCTGCACTTTGCTCCATCTGAAATCCTTGCTGCCTGAGAAGGCAGTTTCATTTCTTCTGAGTAATAAAGAACTTGCTCTGTGGCCTAAGTTGGCCACAGAGAAAAAGGGAAGAATGATGAGTTGCCCATTTTATGTGCCACCTGCTTATGACTTCAGCGGACCTGAACATTTTTCTTTTCCTTAGCAAAAGCTTCCTTATTTGATCACACTGTTTTCCCTTTTTTCTTGCTCACAAAACTAAGCAACTGGGTGCTTAGGTAGGCAGTTCTCTAAAATATCCCAAGCCTTTAGCACTTTTATTCCCATGGTGTGTGAGAGATATGTATTTTTATTTTATGTTTGATTATGTCTTCACGTAATTAGTTTGGACATTTCTGAGTCTTGGGAATCACTACAAGTATGGTTATGTTTACTTGAATCCATGGCCCATTGCCATGTAGCCTGAAGACAAGGGGGACACATTCTTTTTGATAGTTCCTAGGAGAGCAGACCCATTAAAATGAATAGTACCTCCTAAGTGAACATTTATATAACCTCCCTTCATTCACCTGAACTCTAGTTGGGAATGACCATTGGATTTCACTCTTTGAGCGTGAAACAGACATCTCACTGAGATGAATCCTGGCTCCATCACACCCTATAGCAGTGATGGCAAACCTTGGCAATCCAGATGTTCTTGAACTTCAATTCCCAGAAGCCCTGATCTGCAGGAGTGCTGACTTGGGCTTCTGGTAATTGAAGTCCAAGAACAGCTGGAGTGCCGAGGTTCACAGCTGGAGTGCCAAGGTCCCTCTGCAATGGCCTTCAGCTGGGCTGAGGAAAGCTAGCAAGATGCAGTGCTGACAGGGCGTAGAACACAATGGGTGTAGTACAGAGGTTTCTTCTGCCTTGTAGTGTTGCTGTTAGGATAGTAGCCATGCTGTTAAACAAACAAAAGTCTCTGTTTCACTGGAATTTGGAGCCAAAAATCTACTTAAAAAATAAATCTATAGTTCAATACTATACATTTTACCTTGAAATTTTAAGAAGCTGAAGACTAAACAGCATATTTTTGCTACTTATGGAGGGTAAAAATGGAGCAATAGTGTTTGATAGTGCAATGCAACTCTGTTGTGAAGTAAGACTTCTGCACTCAGTTGGACTTACTCCTGAATTAATTATACAACATTATGTGGTATTCCATGCAGACATGTATTTCTTTGCTTCCATTTCACCCCGTTCGTACTCCATCTCAAATGTTTTTTACTTGACTATGGGCATTTTTGGGAGTTTCAAATCAGATTTCCTTGTCTCTCCTTCAAAGCCTTTTCCTTTCCAAAGAGGTTTTTGCCTGTTTTTAACTTAATGCTGGTTCCTACATTATTTAGACACTACATTTATTCAGTCACTGTATCCCAGGCTTTTGATTCCTAGCAGAATTAGCATATGGATCTTGAAATCTTGAAGCCTCAGTAAGAGAAATTGGATCTTTGGCACCAGATTTGGTAAAGTCAATGTCACGCTAGCAATTTCAACAGACTACTTTGCACATTTGTCTTTCTGAGATGGAGAAATGTAAGGAATATGGATTTAGTTTAGTATTGTTGCATTTGAAATAAGTGTGTGGTCAAATATTTTTCTTTTTTCTTGAGAATGGATATTGAATTCTCAGTTCAGTGTAAAGGGAGCCTGAACATTTTTCAAAACCTCACATCCAGACTGCTGTCATCTGTTCTCAAACTGTTTTAAGCATTTTTACAATTGTGTACAAAGCTGAAGTGATACTTCTGCGTGTTTCTAGAGAGGTTTTTTAAAAATAATTCAGAAAAATGCACAGATGTCAAGAGCAAGGATTCTCAACCTGTGGGCAGGATGCGGCATGTGGTGTGATTTCATGTGGCCCTCCGCTGCCTCCACCACACCAGGAAGTGCCATGTGGTGGAGGATGGGCAAAATGGCTGTCCTGCAGTGGTGGGCATCAGCAGGTTTGTACCAGTTTGCCAGAACTGGTAGCAGAAATTCTGGCTGGCCCCGCCCATCCAAGTTTTGAAATAATGTAGTCCTAATTCGGGTGCAACGCAGGGCTTCCCCCTGGCCATGCCCACCATACCACGCCCACAGTGTGGTAGTAATTTTTTTTGGAGCCCACCACTGACGTCCGGATCCCGAAGCTGTCTGAGGGAGCATGACCCGGGCCCCGGCTTCAAAAGGTTGAGAACTCCTGATCTACAGAAAACTCATGATTTCAGAAAAGCACACAAGGAAGCACAGAACAGAACACATTTTTGCTTTTATGCTCTGGACATTTGTTTTTGTCCCAGAAAGTGGTCAACCAGATCCAAAACGATTTCTCTTCCTTTCTATTCTCTGTGTAAAGTTAGTTGGTGGGTATAAAATTTACTGTGAACATCTATTAAGCTACAATCGAGGAAGGGAAACGACAAGATAGAACCACTAACGTAGGATCAAAGTAGATCATAATTTAGCATGTTTTTAAACAGATGCTCCTTCAAGGGCTGAAATACATGTGTTTGTATTAGCATAGGATTTTCCTCATTTCCATATTGTACATTTAAAGTGGTTTGTTTTGTGTGTCATCACTGGAAGATAATAA
Source organism: Bradypodion pumilum (assembly GCA_035047305.1). Classification (NCBI taxonomy): domain Eukaryota; kingdom Metazoa; phylum Chordata; class Lepidosauria; order Squamata; family Chamaeleonidae; genus Bradypodion; species Bradypodion pumilum. The sequence continues at coordinate 169,978,735 of JAWDJD010000001.1, read as the reverse complement.
TTGGTGTAATTTGCAAGTTATAATAATAATTTCATGTTTGCAAGCAGAAGCATTTGCATGGAATAATCATTTCCTTTAACATCTAACTTCACTTGAGAATAATGCAACATTTTGAATTCCTTACACTGCACAATAACAATTTTGATACTGGGAATAGCACATGTGATTTACATGATATTGAGGGTGCTGATTCCAAATCTGAACTCAGAATTTGCCTATCATATACAGATTTTAAGGTGTGCTATACAGTGATGGACTGAGGCCGGTTCTCAACGGTTCTTGTGAACCGGTAGCGGAAATTCCCCAGACCATGCCCACCTGGCTGGCCATACCCACATCCCTGCCACACCATGCTCACCTCCCCCTCTCCCCGCACTCCGGACATGACCAGGAGCCAGGAAGAAGAGAAGGAGGGGGAAGAGCAGCCACCGCCGGCACTACTGGGAGGTGAGTGGGGCAGGTAGGTAGACTGGCCAGCCTCCCCCTCCCAGTGCTGTGTGGAAACGCTTCCCATTCACTTCGCCCAGGGCAGAAGGCGCACGGGAAGTGCGGAGGTGAAAGCATGCCTTCGGCTCTGGCTGGGTGAGGTGAATGGGAAATGTTTCCGGTGGCGCTGGGAGGGGGAGGCTGCCAGCCCACCACCCTGCCCCACCCACCTTCCAGCAGTGCCTCCAGCAACACTTTCCATGTACCTAGCCCAGGGCCGAAGGCGTGCTTTCACCTCCACACTTCCTATGTGCCTTCAGCCCTGGGTGAGGCGAATGGGAAGTGATTCCAGCCATGCTGTGAGGGGGAGGCCAGCCAGCCCACCAACCCGCCCCACTCACCTCCCAGCAGCGCCGGACAGTGAGGGGCTGACCTGCCAGCAGTGCCTGACTGCTCTAGGACTCCTCCTCCTCATCTCTGGAACAATGGGCGAAGCAAGAGAGCAAGTTAGGTTTCTTTTCTTCTTCTTTTTTTCCTTGGTTTTTTTTTAGGTCACGCCCACAGATAGCCATGCCCACAATTAGCCACACCCGCAGTGTGGGTAGTATTTTTTTTTAGAGTGTATCACTGGTGCTATAGCTGTTCATATGCTCGGTAATTGGGTAATGTATTTTTACATGGGAACATTATAACAGTTGCAGCTACCACTATGCCTGCTGCCACCTCAGCTGAATCACGTCCCCTAGTAGCATGCATGTTCCAGCAGCGGCTGAGCTTATCTGGGCAAGACAGTGAACTGACATCAGAAATAGGTATAAAAGGCGAGATGGACCAAGAGCTTGGCATTAGTGTGAAACCATTTTATTGGATAGTACAGCTAGGCCATAGTGCATGGGTTCCCAAACTTTTCATGCCGTGGGCCAGACCACACCTCCTCAGACAGCTGAGTGGGCCAGTCATGTGGTTCCTCCCACCATAAACGCTACCGTGAAATGCATCCACGGCTGTCTTAAATGCATTTGTGAAAGTCGCAAGTGCATTGATGGCACGTGTAGGTGGGTTACACATGTGCAGGCACATTTAAAAGCTGTCATAAATGTGTCCACTTCTGGTAGCTACATGAAATGGTGCTGTGGTCCGGGGTTGGCCTGTGGGCCATAGTTTGGCCACCCTTGCAATAGTGAGTCTGTTTTGAGCTAAATATGAGTAGGTATAGCTGTGTTAATAAACTGGACAATTTTTGCTATATTTGTGGCAAATATACCCTACGTGATCAACGCAAGAACCCAACCAAGAGGATGAGTTTTGCTAACTTAAGATCTTGATGTCCCAGGCAGAATTGGACTTCAGATTTGGATTCAGCACACTTGATTAAGTATAGGACACATGGATTAGACCAAGTAGCAGACAATTTTTGTGTGTGATAATTTATCTTGTTTCATTTTATTATTGGAATGAAACCTTAGATATTATTTCCCTTTAAAAATGCCCTTGGAGCTTTTTCCTCCCTTTTAAAATTAACTTGTACTTAGAACATCTCTTCTCATACTTGTTGACTATTTATTCTCATTTATTCCCCGCCCTTTTGGTGCAAGCACCACTCAGGGCGGCTTACAATGTATATATTGTTTTTTATTTCTGTACTGAACCAGTAATATCCTTCCTTTGTATCTCCACCACTGTGGATATCAACTACCAACATTCTGTATGAAAGGCGTTAACTAACCCTAAGTCTTTAAGGGTATTAGTTACCTGTATCCCAATCTCAATTAACCGTTCGGTTATTAATTGTTCACCATTAATTTCCAAATTACTCCTAAATTTCCCATTGAGGCTGAGGAGACAGAGTGCATTGCTGGTTCAAATACTGGCATGTCCATTAATCCATTTGATGAAATTTGGTATTCTTGTGCACCTATTTAGGAAAGATTTTCAGCCTTGGCCATCTCAGATGCAAGAGCTCTAGCATCTATCCCTATTAGTTAATATCATTCAGGGCTTAACAATTATTAGAAGCTGTTTTTCTCCACGGTTATAGCCCAAAGTTGTATCCTTAGGCAAAACTGTGATCTCAAAATCAGAACTGCTTCAGGATGACTTAAATGAATATGCACTTGAAAAACTGTCATGTGCTATGCTATATGTTTCCCAACCTTTGACTTTTGGACTTCAATTCCCAGAAGTCTAAGTCAATTCCCCAAAGCACTGATCAGACAATGACTTAGGCTTCTGAGAACTAAAGTCCCCCTGTAGGAAATACTGCTATAGACAATTAAATTAATGAATCACTCTGTCTATTTTAAGTATGTTTATGCAATCAACATTTTGAAATTTCATCATTTGTGCTACTGTGACTTTAAATATCAATTATCTGTATTCCTCTGCATCTGGTCACTTCATCAACTATCATAGTCACTGCATATATAATCCTATGGTCTAATTATTTTATTCTGTCTAAGGAAGTGAATTGTAATCCATGACTTTTTTGCCATTTCATTTAATATGCTGCATTTCCCCATTTTTCCAATTGGCTGAAGTACCTGGATCAACTTTGCCCAAGCTGGCAACTGGTGGGATGGGATGCAACCTCTGTTGTTCTTGGCCAATTCAGCCAGTGGACCATGGGAGTTCTAGTCCAAAACACTTGAAAGGTGTCATTTTATGGATGGCAATATTAGATCATTATAGATCTGGGAAAGACAGAGCGCTACTAGCATAAAATAACATAAATTATGTGTGTGGCTCTGGGACACAAACTTAGACGACTGAAATTTTAACCCTAATGTTTTCTGTTGTGCCCAGTGTAAGAATATTATCACCTATGAAACCAGCCTGGGAGACTGAACAACAGAGCATAGCTATGGAACCAGCCAGGGATGCTGGACAATAAGTAGTGTAAGCCCAAGCCTAACTTTCCATCTTTTCCTCTATTGTAAACAAGCTGCTACTGCTGCAATCCTTGGGGGTTGCGGCTGCAGATAATCAGTTCATGTCTGTCTTTAATTAGAGTAGGAAATGGCAGAATAATTGCTAAGATTTGAATAACTGACATATATTAAATGGCCTCCTTGTTTAAACTATATATGCTTGATTACCTGGAACTAAGTTCCTTTTGTTCACTTTAATGGATATTACATGTGAGCAAATGTGTATAAAAGTGTACTGCTGATCTTACTCTTTATCATTCATCTGCAAACATTACCAGAACTGGTATTGTACCAATCAGTATGCCAAGCAATTGCTCAAATGGGCAGGTAGGTTTCCTAAAGTTTTACTGTTATCCCGATGTTTATGATAGCTAAAGGGGAAAATAATGAATGCTGAGAACTGTGGGAATAGTTCAACAGTGAATATTTTCTTTTCACAGATTATAACACAAGTGAGCAGAAACAGGCATGTAAAAAGCATGAACTTTATGTGAGCTTCCGAGACCTGGGGTGGCAGGTAAGAGCAAGATTATGGTGGTGGCAGTGGAGAGCATAATGATGGTTGACTAGAATTTTGTTTACTTACATATCTGTGAAAGTGCAGTCATGTATTTCCCCCTCAATAGCTTTCATTCCCATTGAACATTGGTTGGGAAACTGGGCTTGCAGCCAGTGACATGGCTGACTGCAAGAAAGAGATGGAGGAGGGAATTGGTTGTACAAATTGCTCTATGTTTCTTCTTAATAGGATTTTGGCTATTAACATCAAAATTCTTTTAAGGATGCCTTTAAGGATGGAATCCCCTAGTGTTTTCGATTTTAGGGGAGATGGATTGTAGAAGTAAATGTTTGCAACAAACTTTGAATTAGATACTTAACTTAAGCCATAATAATTCTTAGTGGTTACAGCAAACTCTTTAAAATTGAGTGATCAGTTTTCATGTAACCCAAATATCAGGAATCATAGACTGAAATCACCACACAGAGTGTTGGATCTTAGTTTGCCAGCAGTGTTCTTCATTATTTATAATCTTATTTCTGTGTTTATTTATGTAGTAATTTTTACATTCTGGCCTTGATTGTTTCTGGTAATGTGGCGGCTCAGAGATGCTGTTAAAATAGTAAATAATAAAAAAAGTCTACCAACAAAAAACCCCAAGAAAATTAAAAAGTGAAAACAATAAAAGCAAGACTATACCAAAGTAAAATAAATTCAAATAGTATATACAGTGGTACCTCATACAATTATTTTAATCCATTCCATGGGGCTCGTTGTTGTATGAAACAATCGCTATACGATGAATGCATCGTATAGCGATTTTCCCTATGGGCTGCATCGTACAACACATTTTTTTTGCTAAGTGGTTTTTCCCATTGGAAAATTGTTGTACGATTTTTTCCATAGGGAAAATTGTTATGCGGGATGCCAATTCCTCCAAAAAACCTAATTGTTATGCGATTTCATTGTTATATGGGGCAATTGTTGTATGAGGTTCCACTGTATATGTATATATTAAATTCCTGAAGGATGGAAAGATTTTTAATTGATGTTGGAAAGTCCATGAGGTAGGTATTAGTTGTTATGAAGATGGGATGCTAAGAAATAAAATTACTTGATTCACATTGATTGGCTGGAGTTATCCGTAGGATAGGCTCTGAATGAGTAACACTTGAAAAGACTTTATTTCCAGTGTACTGGTGGTGTAGAAAGAGGGAGCAATGAGGAAGAAATATTTGTGGAGAAAAAAGCACCAGCCAAGCAAGGGAAAGCTTACACAGCTCTCCCTAGCCACTGCTTTCCCCTTGAAAATGATGCCCTGTTCTTTCATTTTACAGCTCTTCGGTAACGACTCTCTTAAATGCAGATCTTCTGCTGAATATTTAGTTTGGCTTTAAAACATACAAGAATCTCTGAGGCAGGAGGAATGCAGTAGAAAACTGCAGATAATTTCAGAGCAAAGGGAAGTCCCCTTTGGGAGGTAGTGGAAACCCAATGAATTTCTTGAATTCTCAATTCCCTGCAAAAATATCAATTTCATATCTTTTGAGTCCAAAAAGACATTGTGGTTACTCATCGTAAGAGGTGAAAGCACATTAATTTTCCAGAAAACTGACCAAAGGAGTCTTTACATGTCTGTGAAATGAGATTGTAAATGAATTCTGTACTTAAATCCTGAACACCGGTCACCAAACAAAATAAACCAATGTGCATAATCTTAGTGGTAAGAGAAGCTCCTGCTATGAAAGATGCTCACATTAGTTAAGAATTTCCCTCTTCCACACATGGTCTATCTCTAATGTCTGTTTCTGGCTTGAGACCAGCAGTGGTATGCAGTGCATCTGCCCTGGACATTTCTGAGATTCAGGATGTAGTTAAGTAACAAACAAAAACAACAAAACACTGAAATCATGTGTGTTTTGAAGATATATGTGAGTAATCTATACCCATTATAAAAGAGAGGTATATACAAAGACACACCTCAACACCCAGCTCCCTGAAATTTGGATCAGACTTACCTTGGGTGCTCGGGTTGGTCGGCATGGGGGTCCAGACCACTGGGGGGTATTTTGGATGTTTTTTGTGGATTTTGTTGTTTATAGTTTTGTTGCTTAATGTGTTATTTATTTATTTATTTATTTGTGTTTTATTAATTTTGGTGTTTGGCATTTTTGGTAAATGTTTGGTTTTGTTGTTGTGTATTTTTGTGTGAAGAACGGCCTGCCTGTCGGTTCCTCTTTTCCCCATTGCTGCTTTGAAATTTGGTTTCGATGCAGCAATGGGGAAAAGGAGGAGCTGGCAGTCAGCTTGCTCTTCGTCCGGTAAGGTTCATTAGGTAGGTCGGGGGAGAAGGAGACAGAGAAGAGCTATCTGCCTGACGATGGTTCTCTACTTTCTGTCTCCTTTTTCTCCTGGCTTACCTAACCGGAGATCGGCAGGCAGCAATCCGTAAGGGTGGTGCTCTTCCTTGCGGAATGCTGGCTACTGCTTTTGTATTACCTCCACCTATGTTTCGTGTTAGTTCTCAAAACAGTGGTGTCGGAAGTACAAAGGCAGCAGGCAGTCATTCGCCAGGGAGGGTGCTTCTCCTGATGAACTGCTGCCTGCTGGTGGTTTTTTTTTCCACCCTGGCTCCACTTGCCTTGAGGCCAGCAGTGGCTTCGCCGTGTCTTTGGCGGGGTAGCATAGAGGAAATGGAGTCCCTCTTCTCCCTGTTGCTCTGGGAAAGAAGGCCAGCAAGTGTCTTGCTGAGGTTTTTTGGGGTTTTTGTTCTGCGAGGCCATGAGGTGCTGTATCCGCCTGCGACGGACTTGCGCCCTCATTGCGGGATGCCAGCGTTTTTTCATTTTTTTTCATGTACCCATCCACACTATCCCGTACCGAACCTCCTGCACTTGCCCGAACCCGGCCTGCAGAGTACTGCATGGTTGCCGAAGCCGGCAGTGGGTCAACAGCCCCACAAACGCGAACAAAGGGAAACAACTTCAATTCCCAATGTCCTCTACGCCGCACCACGCCTCAGCCAATCAGGCGTTCTGCATGCTCGCGCCCTTCAGCCTAATGGGCTGAAGTGCTCACGGTGCGTAGGACGCTGGGACTTGGAGTTTTGTTTGTTTTGTTTGCATTCATGCAGTGGTTTTTTTCTGCGGCTCGATTTCAATTGGGTGCACCGCATTTCCCAACTTTTTTTTGCTCACACCTGTCAGCCTGATTGGCTGAGGCACGGCACGGCGCAGAGGACATTGGGAATTGAAGTTGTTTCCCCTTTGTCCGCATTCGTGGGGCTGTCGACCCACTGCTGGCTTCAGCAACCATGCAGTACTCTGCAGGCTGGGTTTGGGCAAGTGCAGGAGGCTCGGTAAGGGATAGTGTGGACGGGTACGGAAGCGTATGCCGAAATCCAACGGTTAATGTCTGGTTTTATTGGTATAGATCTAGATGAAAGCAAATGCACATATTTCTGTGCCCAAGAGAAAAAGAGAATTGTATGATGTTATATAAAACAGAAACGGGTGATAATGCCAGTGGGATTCCCAGGACATAAGAAAAATGAAAGTGATGTTTACACCAGGATTTAGTTCATACATGTGTATGTGCTCATTTTTATTTCCATTCTCTCTCTCTCTACCTCATCTCTCTCTGATTGTGTGGAATTCAGTTTTCAGTGGCCTTGACTATTTGGTCCTTGACTCTTCCTAAGCTCAGGATATTTATGTTAGAAATATTGAGTCAGCATTGACATATGCTTCTTTCTTTTTTTCAGGACTGGATTATTGCTCCAGAGGGCTATGCTGCATTTTACTGTGATGGGGAATGTTCATTTCCTCTGAATGCTCATATGAATGCTACCAATCATGCAATAGTTCAGACTCTGGTAAGTATCTATCTCCAAAAGCCATCCAGTGGAATGTCAGGTGGATTTAGGACCAATTGCATCAATAGAATGTAAAACACAAGTCCTTATATTTTTGGGAAAATATACCTTTTAATATAAAGAGATGTATGTTTAAAGGTGCCATGGGTTTTCCATAATTTTCCTTTGTTGTGAGCCTTTTCTCTCAATGGATAACTTAGTAGTTTGGGTTTCTGGCTGTGGTTAGAGCAGGGGTTCTCAATCTATGGCCTGTGGGCTGGCCCTTACTCCAGCTGCCACTGCCACCACCGGAATCAGCAGTGGACTCATTTATGGCCATTGTAAACAATTTATGATAGCTGAGAATGGTGGGAGAACAACCAATCTAGCCCCGTCAACTTTTTGTAGCCCTGACTTGAAAAGTTTAGAATCACTGGATTAGAAGTTCATTTTCCTACTGTGCCTCCTGGGAGAAGAGCCAGCTTGTCTGGCCTTGGGCAAGCGGCACAGTTCTAGGGCGCCCCCAAAAGAGGAGAATTCTCTATCTAGAAAATCCTGGAAAGGGTTATCATAAGTCAGAATTTGCCTGATGGCACACAATTATTATTATGATTATTATTACCGTATTTTCTCTCCATGGCAGTTTAACAATATGAAGGCAAAAAAGAATCCAGAAATGTCTGTACTAATGGTTCACTTCAAGAAGAAAGAAAACATGTCATAAAGTGACCCCTCTTTTGTTTCTCTCAACACATTCTATATTACCTCAGCTTATACTTACAGGACCAAGCTATATGTGCTGGTATGGCTACTGCTATGGCATAGCAAGTAGCAGCTTTGTGGATCCTACATTCAAAATTTTCTATATGCTCAATGTTCTGTAGAGATTACCTAATGAAACTTAGAAAGAAATCCAGCACATCCCACAGTCATGGCCAAAACTGCAACCTTGTCATCTCAGGTGTACAACAGATGGGCAATTTCGGAGCTTGGACAGGACTTCATACAGAAGTCTGTTCTCTGAAACAATACCACCTGACTGTCCCACAGCTTCCATTAAATTCAGAGTTCCTCCACAGTCATTCTGGAACCTGAGTCAGCAGCCCCCATTTTGAAACTTACTTTGAACAGACGGCTGGCACCCATGTCTGGACATGAGGAATGTTGGGATTTTTACATTTCTTCTGTACCACCCCTGCCTCGGTGGTGCCCAGCCTGATAAAGACCTGCATGAGTTCAAAACTAGTTTATGTCTGTGACCTTTTAAGGGTCTAATAAGGGTATCCCCCACATTTGCCTTTAAAATCATCTGTTGAGTTCTACACCCCAGTTCTGCCTAGCTGGTGCAATGAGAGGTTGGGGAGGGTCAGGATCCAATTGTTAGTAAAGGTAAAGGTTTCCCTTGCTCGAAAGCCAGACGTATCTGACTCTAGGGTTCAGTGCTCATCTTTGTTTCAAAGCCAAAGAGCCAGCGCTGTCTGCTTCTGCAGAAGTTTCCGTGGTCATGTGGCAGGCATGACTAGACACGGAATGCTGTTACCTTCCCACCGAAGTGGTCCCTATTTATCTACTTGCAATTTCTTGATTTCGAACTGCTAGGTTGGCAGGAGCTGGGACAAAGATGGGAGCTCATTCTGTCCTGCAGTACTCGGGAATCAAACTGCTGACCTTCCGCCTCTCAGTCAGCGTCTTAGCCACTTGAGCCACTGTTGGCTTAGTCTTAATGATAACACCTCTGGGGGCAAAGTGGGAGTAAGGGAGCCTGTGTCATTTTACAAGGACACACCAAACTTTTATTAAAATGGCTGCCCACACCCATCCAGAACCATGGTAATGGCAACTTTGTTTTGCTGGCTAATCTTTTTCACACTAGGTCAGCTGAAAGGAACTGCAGAATGAACTCACCAAAAGGTGCCTTCATTTTGGCAGTTTCACATCTGGCCTAGTCACAGAAGAAGAAGAAGAAGACGTTGTAAACACCTAACATTGCAAAAAGTGTGTGCAGGTGCCTATTTTAACAAATAAATGAGCTGAACATAGGTGTGAAAAGCTGAGAAAAAACTACACTTTAGGTACACTAATTACATAACTTTGGAAGCATTCCTCCAGAGAAATATCATTATTACCTTGTTCCCTCTTCAGAATATGACTGATAAATTATCCAATGAAAGTTGTATTTTCCAGTGGCTTCAGTAGTAGGCAGCCTAAGATAGTTCCACAGATACTGACTAAAAATTAATGGCAAAATATAGTCCCAACCTTTCATTGTGCATTTTTGAATAAGCTCAGAGACATGTTTAAAACTTTTACAGAGTTTGTGTGTGCATGATTGCTCCAGAAAGATTTTTTCATGGTAAATGTTCTCTTCATAATAATAGTTATATAAAAGCTGTTTCCTGATTGCCTCCTTTTTCTGTTCACGGCAAAGATTACAAGCTTATATCACTGCTGTGCAGATGACAGTAACATAATTTAACAGTCCTACCAAACAAATGCATCTTATAACTGCTACATCTTTTATGCACACTTTAAATCTTTTGTCTTTTCTATTACCACTCCTTCCTCCCTGGCCTCACTTTCCAAGTCACCCAACATGTGCAAAATATTATTTTTAACCTGCTTTCAAGTACAAAGACCACCAGTTTCCCTTTCATCCAGTGTTTCCACTACATTCCCATAGCTTTCAGGAAGCTGTTAAACATATAATCATCCAAGTCCACTTGGCTGCTTCTTCCTCTTCCTCCTCCAGCTTCTTGTCTGCTTCTTTTAGGGAGAAAGCAAATGATCTGTGACTCTACTCCATTGTGATTGGTACCAGTAGAAACAATGATAGGAACAGAGCTGGGCCACCGGAACAGGGGGATTCATCCCAGTGTGTCCTCGCCTCTGGTGCCCTAGGGCGCAAATAATAATTTAATTATTTCATCCGCCCAGCGCGCTGCACTTTTATTAAGCCATTGCTCCAACTTCCCTCCTCCAGCTTGAAGCAATGGTTTATTCTAAAGTGCAGCGCACTGGGCGGAGCAAGTGAGGGGTGACAACCAAGTGGTTCCCGGAGGCAGTCTTCTCCCCCGTCCCTGGGTCGACGCTCATCGCCCTGTCCAGCACCCTCCCATGGTGCCCATCACACCCCTGATAGGAGCATACATACAAAGGAAGTTGCTTCTACCGAGTCAGACCATTGGCCCATCTAACTAATACTGGTGGCTCTGACTCGCAGCAGCTGTCCACTATTTCAGACAAGAACCATTGCTATTTGGAGGTCTTTTTCCCTGGTCACCTATCATCCAACAGTCCTGACAATGCTTAGCTATTGAATGAGCTTGGATGTGTGTTCAGGGTGATATGTTGGTGTCAGTTATGGGTCTCATTATAAAAGATGTCATATTTTCAATTGTCAGATGCTGTTAAACCACCTACCTTCTTCTCTGCCTTTTAGTCCATGCTGTCTGGCTCTTTGATGTTGAATAGCAAATCTAGAACAGGCAATGGTCAGGATTTCCCCCTCCTAGAAGCCTCGCCAGTTCCTTCATTACTAGTAAATGCATCTTCGTAAACTCATGACTTCATTGCAGGTCTCCAAAAGCTTTAGACTTGGTTAAATCTCTGTCTCGGTTCCAGTTCAAACTCTGTCTACAAGGGAGTGGCACGATGACAGATGGTAGAGCAACCTTCACAAACCTTCAATCTCAGTTCAGTTACAGTCACTTCTTCTGTGCTGGACATGACCAGTCTCATCCTTAACATTCCCATTCCCACCATATTGTCCAGTAAGAGAGCCTCACCACCTTCTTCTCACAGGTCCTGCAGGTTTAACCACAGGGGTTCCCATGCTATCTGGTAATTCAACCTTTGTTACATCTTTGTCTGTCTCCTTCTGCTCTTCCCATTTTTACTATACCTCCACATCCTCCAGTGCCCCTTTTGTCTACTTTAGTTCCAGTACCTCCTCCTCCCTCTGCCTTTGCTAAAGTTCCTGAATGTTCTACCTCTTGTTCAGTTACCACCTTCCCCCTCTTCCTGTAAAGTGAAGGCTTCATTCCCTTTAGTGCCCTCTAGTTGACTAGGAAACTAGTAGTTGGGAACTCTAGGTACAGGGTCACAGGAGGGGGGCAACAGACTGTGAACCTTCTGGAGTTCCTCCTGTTAGCTCTCTCCAACATTCTGTTTCCAGGCCTGGCTAGATTCTTTCTGGAATTCCAGGACCTTTGCCTGTCAGTCATTCACTGGCAACCAATCACAGTCCAACATGCAAATCAGCTCTCTCCAACATTCTGTTTCCTGGCCTGGCTGTTAAACTGCCTTTTTTCTCCTATGGCACCATGGGAGGTGTAGTTTCAGTTCTTTTCCCCATTTTGTGGGGCTTGGGGCCCACTCTCGGCCCCCAGACCCTCGCGAGAATGGTCTTAGTTGGGCAAGGTAAGTGTGGCCGGCTCATTGTGGGATAGGCTGGATGGGTGCTGACACTCATTCCAGACACGCACGACCACATCCCTTTCTTATAGGTTAAGATGAAACAATTTTTTTACCAGTATTCTTGTTATCAGAAGAAGTAGACAAGTTATGTGTCATTGCTATTTAAAATAATGGTATGAGTGAAGGCTCACATTTTCTTTCTCTCTTTACCTTTCCAGGTCCATTTGATGTTTCCTGATCATGTCCCCAAGCCATGCTGTGCCCCAACAAAGCTGAATGCAATCTCTGTGCTCTACTTTGATGACAGTTCAAATGTTATTTTGAAAAAATACAGAAATATGGTGGTACGATCATGTGGTTGCCATTAAAAACAGTTTGTAAACTGGAAGATATTCAAAACTGGGAATTTATTAGTCATGCACACAAAAATGACCTCCCAGAATTGTCTTTCCAATTCATGAGCAAGAAACTGGAACCATTTCATCAGCTTTCTCCAAAAGGAAGGGAAATTACCAACACTTTCTTAGTAATGGAGCTACCATTAGAAGTGGCAGTGGCAGAGCTTCTTTATCTATTTCTTACCCCCTCTCCCCAATAAATTTTTTTCTGGAAAAAGCAAAACTAATGGGTTAGCTTGGTCCCAGTTTTGCATCTCTCACAGTGTCCCAGACATAGCATCATACTGAGGCATGGAAATGTGGAAGTGTGTGAAAATGAAAGCTGCCACAAAAAAAAGAAAGAAAAGAAAAGAAAATATTCAAAGACAATTTTTCAAGGTAAGCTTCTTTCTCTAGACAGCAAGAGGAAGAAAAATCTCAAAATTTTTCTTAGAAATATGGAAAATCTTAGCTGTTCTGAAATATATATTGTGGGAGATTGCCCCCCTCCCCAATTTTCGCTCCTTCCTTTTTCAAAAAAGAAGAATCCTAAACAACTTATTCCAGTATATATCATTTGTTATTTCATGTACAGTATTATGTACATAGTAGCTTTTTATTTATTTAAAGATATATAGTTCCTTTTGTTCTGATGACATTTCAAATGCTTTATTAATATGGGTTTATTTTAGAGTCTACTAGAACACTGAAGAAAGATTTGCAGTTAATCATGCTGTGATTTGTTTCATTTCCCCCCAAAATAAAGCCTTTGTACAGTGTACTCCATCTCTTTCTTTTAAATCTTAGAAACGGCAGAACTCATGTGACTGTTTTATATTGTTAAAGGAAATTAAATACATTTGGCTACCTTGTGCCAATGAAAACTATGGCGAGCTACTTATTTAGAAAAGGCACCAAGAGGGCTGGAAAAAGATTGCTTAGCTAAATACAATTCTCCTTTTAGAAGTTCTCTATCAGATACAGTAAGACATTGAATTGCATTTCAATAAATAAATAGTAGCTTAAATATAGAGACTGGAAGATTGCACATAACTGTTAGAACTATTTTTCTCTAGCATAATCTGTGTAACTGTAGGAACCGTGTTACTTTGCTAGCAAGGTGCAGATTTTGCTGGAGGCGGAAAGCTTTGGGATTTCTGTGGGAATAGCTTATTGTCTGTGGGTCCAGAACTTTCCAAGTTAATAATAAGGGGTGGGGATGTGTGTGGTGGGTGGGTGGGAGGGTGGTGGTGGTGGGACAATAGCAGTACAACCTTCTTACCTCAAGGAAATGGTCTCTTATCTCAAACACTACTGCAATGGATGTTGTTTGCTTTTATGGAACAAACCCATGAGCCAGCTGCCATTCTGGAGAAGAGTTAATGAAATGGAGAATAAATAAAGCAAAACCATCTTGAATAATTCTTACAGTGCCTTACTTCAATATGCTTATTTCTTGGACCATTTAGCAGGACCTTTGTCTGCCTGCTCAGATGCAAGCCCTTCATTAATTCAGTGGGGCCACTTATCCTCCCTGCCGCAACACATGTGGGAATCAACCCCACTGACAACCAAAGGCCTTAGTTTGGATTGAATTTGTTTAGATTTGCATTGTATATCCACCCTTTCAGCATTATTTAAGAAGAAATATGCTAGGGGTGGTGGTGGAGGATGGGTGTGTGTGGGACAGCAGACAGTAGGAGAATAATGTGGTCAGCTGTATGTCTTTTGAAAAAAAAAATCTCGCTGCTGAATATCTGAAACAGATGTTATATTTTTTAATCTCCTAAAGTATGTTGCTGTACTTAAAACATGTCTGGCAGAGATCTTTCTGAGAAAAGAATGCATTTCTCTTGCTTTTAAGTATGTTTTAATTTACCACAAAGCCTTAGTTAAACTGCGATTCATGTACTGTAATATATGTTAATATAGATATCGCCTTTGAACGGCTGTTGTGAGGTGCATGTGAGGAATCATGCAAGTTCTACTCCTATGAAAGTCTATTGCCAATTAATGAGTGAAAGATTTAAAAAGGAAATGAATTTTTGTGTGTGGTTGAGATAGATAGAAGGTCATGGTGTTTGGAATGAAATTTATTTTAATTAAAGTTTGAAAAGTGTATTTTGGGTACATTAAATAATATATTTTTAAAATAAAGTCATACCATTTTGAGGGTTTGAAATTGAAGATTATATAATTCTTTGAAATGTTTTTTTTAAAATATAAGTCTATATTTTATGATCTAATAAACCTGAACTCTTAAATTGCTCTGTTATGTCTTTTCTTTTTCAACTGTATTATATGGCAAAATAACATTGACTTTAACATGAATACGATCCTCCCATTATTATGCACTAGATTGGATCCAAAGTTTTTGTTCCTTCTGTGGATGGAGAGTTCCATTCATTAGACAGTAGTTTGAGTTGGGGAAGTTTGGAGGGGTTGAGGTATCTTTTCAGGCTGAGGAGCTCAACGTCCTTTTGCATACATTAATAAAAGGTTCTAGTGTTTGAAGCCATTCAAATTACATGAGCAGTGAAAATCTATTCTTAAACAAATAGATGAAAGAAGTCCTGCATGCATTACCAGTGTTATCTTTGCTTCTGTTTGGGAACAAAACTGACACAGTGATTTTCACGTGCTGAAAAGACTTGTATTTCTATATACTACTGGGAATTCAGCTGCACATGCATCCAGTCATACCTCTTTCTCACAGTAGCTAATAAAACACTTTCCATGTGTCTGTCAATTTGAAAAATACTTGTATAACATTTCCTTACAAGTCACTGGCCAGGGTTGTTACGTTGCCATACAAGAACCATAAGAATGTTTTCTAGGTCTACTTTTAATTAGGTTAAGCTTTCTAGCTCCTTAGAGACCATGGTGGATTCCTGTCCTAATTATATTCCCAAAACAGCTAAGTAAGTATGCAACCAAGTACAGTACAGGGAAACACAACTCAAGCTTACAGGGCTAATTATTCTTTTTGCATACTGCTCTTAGTGCTTCAGTCAACTCACCTTGAATCCCATCATTTTGTAGCTAGCATGATAACTACTGGTTTTCCATGCAAAATTAAACTTTTTTCTATCTATCTATCTATCTATCTATCTATCTATCTATCTATCTATCTATCTATCTATCTATCTATCTATCTATCTATCTATCTATCTATCTATCTATCTATCTATCTATCTATCTATCTATCTATCTATCTATCTATGGCAATAGATACGGGATACTCAAAGTGCCATATAGAATTATTCAGCAAAGTGTAACTATCAGAAGCTCTTTGTAAAGATTTTTTTTAAGATCCCTGGATTGTGATGAAAAGAGCTGTCAAATTAGTATCTTCTCCTTTGAAAGAAAAATAAAGGTCAATTTACAACAGTCAGTATCCTGTTAGGTAAAGGTCACCCTTGCTCGAAATCCAGTCATATCCAACTCTAGCGTTCAGTGCTCATTTCTGTTTATAGCCAAAGAGCCAGCACTGTCTGTGTTTGCAGATGTTTCTATGGACACGTGGCAGGCATGCCTAGATACCAGAGTGCATGGAATCCTGTTTACCTTCCCACTGAAGTGGTACCTACTTGCAATTTATCTACTTGCAATTTCTTGCTTTCGAACTGCTAGGTTGATCTCTGTTTATAGCCAAAAAGCCAGCGCTGTTTGTGTCTGGACATGTGGCAGGCATGCCTAGACACCGGAGTGCACGGAACTTTGTTTACCTTGCCACCAAAGTGGTACCTATTAATCTAATTGCAATTTCTTGCTTTCAAACTGCTAGGTTGGCAGGAGCTAGGACAGAAACAGGAGCTCACTCTGTTGTGCAGTACTCGGGTATTGAACTCCAACCTTCCAGTCTTCAAGTTCAGCATCTTAACCACTGAGCCACCACATTCCCCAGTATCCTGTTACATATCTCTAACTGTGTAGTGGCAGTAATGTCACCAGCCACAGAATATAGCCACTAATGAGAATTTTCTTTTTTGGTTTCTGGAATGTGTGTAACTTCATATCATAACACATGAGTTGCATGTACCCCACCCAAACCAGAAAAAGGATATTTTAATTATGGGAATCAGGCGGAAGGTCAGCAGTTCGATTCCCAAATACTGCAGGACGGAATGAACTCCGGTCTTTGTCCCTGCTCCTGCCAACCTAGCAGTTTGAAAGCAAGAAATTGCAAGTAGATAAATTGGGACCACTTTGGTGGGAAAGTAACAGCATTCTGTGCACTCCGGTGTCTAGTCATGACTGCCACATGACCACAGAAACATCTGCAGAAGCAGACAGCGCTGGCTCTTCGGCTTTGAAACAGAGATGAGCACTGAACCCTAAACTCTTCACTTTCTCCCTGGGAGGAAGATATTTGGAAGAACCACACATCCTTAAAAATTAGAATATATGATGCTGGTGTCAGATCTGCAGGGGGGGAAAGACTTGGGCCAGATGCAGGCTGAGATCCCTGGCATTCTCAGGTTCAGGTGCAGCCAGAACTGAGCTGGGCATAGGAAAGTTCCCCTGATCCAGGTCATCTTCAAAGTTGGAGGAGGGCTGAATCACAACTGACGTGCCCATACAGGCGTGTTTTACTTCCACTTTCAGGAATGACGAGGATGGCGTGGGCCAGCTGAATTGGCATTAGGGGCTGGATCCGGCCTGCAGGCCATAGTTTGGGCACCCTTGGTTTAAGCAGAGAAAATAGCAGCCTAAAAAATCCATCTCATCCTGTTGCAAAACAGATTGAAAGGCACGTTTTACTTCCGCTTCTGGTGGCAGGAACTACATGGCTGGCCCACTAAACAACATACATACATACATACATACATACATACATACATACATACATACATACATACATACATACATACATACATACATACATACATATGTTTATTTATTTATTTATTTATTTTTGTGATTTATATTGCCACCCAACTCAAAAGACTCTGGTCACATGACCTGCCCCCTGAACCATGTGACCAGCCCGTGGCCTGAAAAGTTTGGGCACCCCTGGTTTAGGGCTTTAAAAGTCAAAACTAACACCTTGAACCTGATACGGAATGGAATATGCAGCCAGTGCAGCCCTGCCAGTGCTGATGAGATATGTTTGAATTTCCTCACCCCAGTGATTAGCCTGGTTGCTGCATTTTGTACCCATGAAGATTCCATACCAAGGTCAGGGGAAGCCCCATGTAGAGATCATAGCAATAATCTATGCGAGACATTACCAGCGAGATAACCAGTGTTGTACCTGTCCAAGTAGGGACACAACTGACTTATTTGATATAGATGAGAAAAAGCGGCTTTGCAAACTGCCGCAATTTGTGCTTCAAGAGTCAGATGGTGATCAAAAATGACCCTCAAGTTGTGTACCTGATTACTGGGTGGCTCAAGTGACTAAGATGCTGACTGGTCAGCAGTTTGATTCCCGAGTACTGCAGGATAGAATGAGCTCCCATCTTTGTCCCAGCTCCTGCCAACATAGCAGTTCGCAAAAATTGCTAGTAGATAAATAGATAAATACCACCTCCGTGGGAAGGTAACAGCATTCTGTGCGCTTCAGTGTCTAGTCATGCCTGCCACATGACCACAGAAACGTCTGCAGAAGCAGACAGCGCTGGATCTTCAGCTTTGAAACAGAGATGAGCACTGAACCCTAGAGTCAGATATGACTGGCTTTCGAGCAAGGGAAACCTTTACCTTTACCTATACTGTATTTAGCTATCATTGGGTTGCGGAATCCCAGTTGGACAGACGGGCGCTCCAACACCAGTACCTCCATCTTACCAAGGTTCAGTTGTAGCTTGTTAGCTTTTGTCCACTCCAACACCGAGGTCAGGCAATCGTCCAGACACCAAACCACCTCCACTGCCGATGATGTGAAGGAGAGCTAAACTTGCATGTCATCTGCATATTGATGACAAAGCACTCCAAATCTCTGGATGATCTCTCCCAGCGGCTTCACATATATGTTAAATAACATAGGGGAGATGATCAACCCCTGTGGAAGCCCCCCCTCCCCCTTGGAGTGTCCACAGGGCTGACAAACTCTCTCCAAGCTGAATCCTCTGGAGGCGATCACCAAGGAAGGAGCGGAACCACTGCAACACAGAGCCCTGAACCTCCAACTCCGACAGTCGCTCTAGAAGGATACCATGATCAATGGTATCAAAAGCCGCTGAGAGATCCAGGAGTACCAGGACAGACGCTGCCCCCCAGTCTGCCTTCCAGAGCAGATCATCCTACAGTGCCACCAATGAGGTTTCAGTGCTGTGATGAGGCCTGAAACCCACCTGGAATGGGTCCAGGCAGTTGGTTTCATCCAAGTGCTCCTACAGTTGGTCTGCCACTACCCTCTCAATCACCTTACCTAAAAAAGGGATGTCACCATAGATCTATAGTTGTCCAAGAAACAACTATATGGGTGGTTTTATCTGTTTTTAATTGTTTTTATGTTTTCATGCTTGTGTTTTTTTAGATTGTTGTAATGCCGCCCTGAGTCGGACTTGCCAGAGTGGGTGGCGCATAAATCCAAAAATTAAATTAAATTAAATTAAGAAATCCATGGCTAAATTTGATTTTTTCAGGAGAGGGCATATGATTGTCTCCTTTAGTTTTATGGGCATCACACCCTCCACCAAGGAGGCATTAATGATGTTTATTAGCCATTCCCCTGTTCCCTTAGGTGACTTTAAAAGCTAGGATGGGCAAGTGTCGAATTGAGAAGTCGTGAGGTTACAACATGAAAGTGCCTTTTCCACCTCCTCTATAGACGCAAGCCAAAATTGATCCCAGGAAGCACGGATGGATATCTCGCTGGACATCCCATCCAGATTAACTGTGGGAACTATGGTATCAAGATCCTGGTGGATGGTCTCGACCTTTGATTTAAAATAGGATGCGAACGAATCACAGGACAATCACAATTGATGAGGGCCTACAGAATGGTTGGCTGTGAGGCTATGGATGATTTTGTATAGTTCTGCCTGACTATTCGTAGCCTCCTGTATGCGCTTCGCATGGTAGGCCTTCCTGGCATTCCTTACTCCTTGCTGGTATTGGAAGAGGCCCTCCACACTTGTCCAAGATTCTCATCCGATGGGACCTTTCTCCATCTGCTTTCTAGCCTCCTCCTATGCTGCTTCATCACTCAGAGTTCCTCTAAGAACCATGGAGAAAACCGAGCTCTGCCTTGGAGGGGGCATTTAGAAACAATCGGGTCAACTGACCTGGCAGCTTCGATATGCCATCTCACTACCTGGGCTTCAACAGGAGTACCGGCCAGCTCAGGCGGAAACCCACTTAAGGCTGCCTGGAAACCAATTGGATCCAGTAGCCTTTGGGGGTGGACCATCCTTATCTATCCTAGATCGGGGGGGGGGTAGACATCACCACTTTGAACCTCAGCAGGTGATGATCAGACCAGGATAGGGGTGATGAAGTCAACCTCTTAATCCTCATGTCCTTATCTCTGCATGCCCCATTGAAAACTAAGTCCAGTGTGTGGCCGGCCCTATAAGTAGGCCCAGCAGCACTTTGGGAGAGGCCCATGAGCACCATGGTACCAATAAACTCCACCGCTGCACCTGATAACTTCCCCTCCACATGAACATTAAAATCTCCCAGCAACAAAGTCCTAGGAGATAATAAAGTTATGTTGGAAATAAAGTCCACTAGTCCTGCCAGGGCTAGGGACATGTCGGAGGGGGTGCAGTAGACTAAGCCCAGGCTAAATTTCTCATTGGTGTCTACCAACACATGGAGAGCTTCCCAGCCAGGGACAACAACTGTGGAGATTCTGCTGAGGGTAATGTTCTCTTTGTGGGTGATGGCCCCCCACCCCCCTGCCCTTGGCCCTGCCCCGGTGCTGCAATGAGAACCCAGGTGGGCAGATTAATGGGAATGTCATCGCTCAAAGCAAACAGAGTTGGCTTCCTACTGCTCCTCAGATAGTCGTTAGAAGATGATGCAGCTTACTGAACATGTTGTCTGTTTTTATTATTTAAGACTAACAGCTCTCCTAGGGAAAACGTTTGCCTAGTTCTCTGCTCATGAAACAGAACAAAGACTGTGTCTGCCAAATAAGCCACTTTTTTCTATGTCAGGTATGCCTTCAAAAAGTCTGTTTTCTTACTTTCTCTCCCCTTAGACCTGTTAGAGAAAGTTGCTTGGATTGGCTATCCTGATATACATCAGCTTCTAGAGTTTTGGTTAGATCCACAGGCATAAAGTTATATTTGCCTATTATGATTGCCATATACATACTGAAGAATTAAGCAGTTATGATGCAAGTAACCTGCAGTTGAAGCTTGGTCAGGTCACAGAAGGACTAACTCCAAATAACTGAAACAAAGATAAATGTATTCAGTTTGGAATTGAGGCTTTGATTACCATACTTTTGTTTCTGTCTTCATGAAACATTCTGTTATAGCAGATTGGCTTCCAACTTACAATTTGTCAGTAGAAAGACAACATTTATTCACTTACTGTTGTGTATTAAAGCAGAATTGCAAGTTGCCTTGCAAGGATAAAATGATGGTTTCCCGCCATCCAAATTAGGAGCTAAAGTTGGTGCAAATTCTCTCTCCCTGGGCGCGCTCATTATGCTATTTAGAGTTCTGTGATTGGTTACAACTTTGGATCCTGTTCCTGATTGGTTAATACTTGTATATCTTGTTATGATTGTCCGGCAAGTTACTACATTGTAACAAGGAGTCACCGCCAGGGATACACTATATAAGCCCCATGGGTAAACGAGGGTGGGGCCAGACCAGATCTGTACTTCCCATTACCGCACAGATTAGCCAGCGTCGGGCTAAACCTGGGTCTCCTCTATACACTATCACACCAAGGCATACCTTAGTCACTGCCTCTACGATAGGAAACAAAAGGCACTGATTACTTGGGACTTGTATAGCCATCTGATGTCCGGAGCTCCTTGTAAGTGTAACCTGAAAGACTGTTCAATAAACTCCTGTTGTTATTCTGTTCATCGTTGCCTGGACTATTGCTTATAAGAGCCGGACACAACAATTGGTGATGAGGATGGGATTGAAGAAAACTGAGATGGCTGACCAAATCCCATTATGGATGCAACCGTTCGACACGTGCAAGCCTTACTACGAAGTACAGCTGGAGAGCTACTTCACTGTAAGAAAACTCGACCCATCTCTGTGGAAGGCAACCTTCTTGGCCCACTGCGGGTTAGAGACTCTTGACATTGTCTCGAAGTTATTGCCGCCCGACGTGCTGCAGCAAATCTCTCTGGCGGCATTGCTGCACACTCTTTGCAAACACTTCCAACTCAAAGTGTCCCTCGAAAGTAAAGAACCACCGGGTCCAGCCAAGACTGCGGCCGCTTCTTTGAAAGCCTCTGGCCACGTCCACCAAGGCCTCTCAATCTCTCTACAGGGAACACAGGCGCCAATGCCAATACCAGGGCCTGTTGCACCATGCCAAGGTTGCAGGAGATGACACCTCCACACCGAATGTCCCTTCAAGAGTGTGCACTGCTACTGGTGTGGGAAGACTGGCCACATCTCCAAGGTGTGTAAGCAATGCATTGAGGGTTTGCAGAAACTACAGTTCTGCATCGCCAAAGTCTTCACGAGCCACGGGGCTGACAACGAGAGGTGAGATCTAAAGGATGGGTTCTTCGTGGACGTCTGCATTGAAGGAGTTCCTTTTCATCTCGAGGTGGATTTGGGTTACTTACTCTCCATCGTGACTGAGGGCGAGTATCGCCACATTCCACTGACTCTATGGTTGAAGCTAAAAGGGCTATAGGGCAAGTTGGTGGACTTGCAGGACTGCAATATCCCAGTGCGGGGCATTGGCAATTTTGAGGTCTACTACAACAACATCTACACGAACCTTCTCCTTGTGGTTGCAAATGTGGGTAAGACAAACATTCTAGGGTCACAGTGGTTTGGTCCCCTAGGCATTTACTTTACGGGGATTCGCTGGGGGGGGGGGGGAGTGAGCCTGTCCTTCGCATAGAGGATGATCCCCAAGTGTAGTTTCCACCCGGGGAGGGTTTGTCCCATGGGCCCCCAGGGAGTGACTTCTCCACTGAAAAATTAAGTTCCATGTTTTACCATTACGCGCATGTTGCGCACAAATACAGTGAATATGCCCAACAAATAGACGGTCCAGAACTGTTTGAGTCTCAAGAACTTTTGCCCATGGCTGCATTGGGCTCTGCTAACCCCAACTTTTGGGACAATTTGTCAATCACCTCACTCAAACTGTCTCTGAACTTTTTCTCAGCGTCTAACAGTGCCTTCTTGTTATCTGATATCATTGTGTGGGTGGAAATTGGGTGGCCACCACCTCCATACAATGTGGAAGTGAATGTCTACTACCATGACCGTGAGAAACTCTTGGTTTTGGGTGGGTGCTTGTTCAGGCTCTGCAAAATGGTTGTCCCATGTGGGTTGCGGGGCAAATTACTGCAGCACATGTTATTGGGGTCCACTGACATCATCCGCTCACAAGTGGTTGTGTGCAGCTATTTTTTGTGGCCAGGTATCGAACACACCATGGAGGTTTGGGTGCTAAAACACAGCGCCGCTGGCACACATGAAGAAGGCAAGTTTCCTGATTTCCCTTGGGCGGATACTGGCTCACTGTCCCCTGGAGTTGGAGTGGGGCCTAGGAGTGTTCATATCCCCCGAGAATCGACTGGCAAGAAAAGGAGCACAAGAGTGTAGACTCGTAATCCCGTGAAGGAAAAGAGATGTTGCAGGAGCATTCACATCCCCTGGAATTGGAGGGGAAAGGGCAGAAAGCGCAAGTTATCTGAGAGCTGGGGCAAAGGGAGCTTTCCTCAGGCTACACAGGAGAGCGCATAGCAAGCCCTTTGTTGCAGGCGGCTCATGGAATTGGTCCAGGGGCAGATCTTGCTGAGGAAGCCTCAGCTGTTGCTGATAATCAGCTCAGTTCCAAGGTAAAATTCCCAGGGTTGCTTCTTGAGAAATGGGAACTTAGAGAGGAGGCATCGTTACATGCAACACAAATAGGGTCAGCAACAGGCAAATCAGCCTTTGAAGGCCAGGAGTTGCACTCAAGGAAGGATTGGTTTGCAATACACATGCTAAGCCCCCACTGATGCAAGGTTCTTTGTCCACGCGGCGGCGGCGTGCCAGTAAAATAAACAGGTCACTGGACACAAACCTAGAGGGTGCCGAGTGGCTTAGTGACCTTAAAGCTTCTGAGTTAGTTGGTTCATCAGATGAGGATTCAATATCATAAGTTCATCATGGGAATCCGAACAAAAAATCTAAGGGGGGGAGGGATGTTGTGCATTAAGGCAGAATTGCAAGTTGCTCAGGCAACGCCTTGTAAGGATAAAATGGCAGTTTCCCGCCATCCAAATTAGGAGTGAAAGTTGGCGCAAATTCTCCCTTTCTGGGCTCGCTCATTATGCTAATTAGAGTTCTGTGATTGAGTTGTGTATGCATAAAGTCTGCCTACATCAAAGATTGGTTACAATTTTGGATCCTGTTCCTGATTGGTTAATACTTGTATATCTTGTTATGATTGTCTGGCGGGTTATTACATTGTAACAAGGTGTCACCGCTGGGGAGACACTATATAAGCCCCACAGGTAAACAAGGGTGGGGCCAGACTGGATCTATACTTCCCATTACCGCACAGTTTAGCCAGTGTCGGGCTAAGCCTGGGTCTCCTCTATACGATATCATGCCAAGGTGTAGCTTAGTCACTGCCTCTATGGTAGGAAACACGAGGGACTGACTACATGGGACTTGTGTAGCCATCTGATGTCCGGATCACCTTGTAAGTGTAAGTTGAAAGACTGTTCAATAAACTCCTGTTGTTACTCTGTTCATCATTGCCAGGACTGTTGCTTATAAGGGCCAGACACAACACTTACAGAAAATGGTTGGAAGGAAGATCAACATTTCAGGCTGCAGCCCAACTAAATTTACTAGGCACTAAATGGTGTTGAATTCAACAAGGCTTCTGAGTAAAGATGGGTACATTCAGAACTGTGAAGCTGCCCTTCCTCATCCTCCCATGAAATCCATAATTCATTAACAACCTATATATGAAGGTTGGTTATCCCTCAGTTGGTCATGGAATATGGATGGAAATACCGAATTCTTCCACATAGAAAATTTGTATCTCCATTTACTGCATCCTTTTAATTTGGACGTTCATGGTATTTACTGGGAGCTGTGTACTGATACCAAACTGACTCTCTACTTCAACACCCTTGGAGAGGCAACTGCAAGCATTTAAATTGCCACCACAGTTCACACAGAAAGTGTCTTGGGAAGGTGTTTTCCACGTGTCTGCACAACAGAAATCCCCTCTCACCCTCTCTTCCTTAATAATGCTGAACTGGCAAGAGGTGGTATGAATTTGAATTAGTGCTATATCAGTTTAGCGCAATAGCACTGAAGTAGGAAAAATATTTTTTTAAAATACAATTTACAAATTTTATTACAGTTGTAGTTCTTACCAGTGTGAGCAGAAGACATTTAATAGGGGCACGGCTTAGTTTCATTCCACATCCCACTCTGTACATCATCTGTGATGTCATCTAGACATGCCCAACAACAGCCATAAAAGAACGATACAGTATAGGCAATCACACGAGACAAGAGCAAGATAGATTAATGCAAATGGAAATATTATAACAACAACACAACATAAACAAGTGTTGTTGGGCAGGCTAAATGTACTACATGCCCATGCCAAAAGATCAGATCTGCTTTATTTATGTATTTATTTAAACCTCTCTTTGTGATTGGTGCTAATGTGTAGTGAACAAGATAAATAACAAAAGGAACAGTGAAAAAACCCCAAAATAGGACAAATTCTTGTCTAGCTGCTCCCTTAGTTTGCAATGAAACGATTACAAATATTTTTGTACATGTTTCCTTATTGTTACAGTCAGAGTTAGTATACTGAATGACTAGCTAAATTGCTGGGAACAGCAAGGAAGATTTTGAATTAGTGAGCCTAATTCAGTTGTTTATTTCAGCTAGAGTAAAATAATGAGACTTTGTTAAATCGATATATAAGCAATTCCTTTTGATTCAATGAATCTATTTTAATTGGTACTAACGATGGAATCCAGCTCATAGGTGAATGTTACCATTTTTTGGGGGTGGGTGGGGGGGAGGGAAATCTGAATCTGCCATTTCTTTAAGGAAAAAATCTACTGTAAGGAGCAGAATTAGAATGATAAGAAATCTATATTTTTCTCCTGCTTTTTCCTGTTTCTTTTTTTTCCTTCCCTGTGATTCAATATTACTTGAAATCTAGAATATTATTGTGTATACTAATGTACAACAAATGGAGACCAATAAACTAATGAGAAGGGGAGAAATGACCGTGGAAGGCTCAGTAGAGTCTATCTATGGAGGCACAAACATCTGTTTCCAGCTGTTCAGCTATTTCTAAATTATACGGATAACCCCAGGTTGGCTAGAGATGGTAATTATTTTTGTTGTTGATGGGGAGATCAAAGGTTAGTCTCAGGAAATAAGGAGAAAGGGTTTGGTATCTAATGAAAAGATTTATATAGTGCATAATTTAATGTTGGGTTTGCACATTAACCTAGCGCTAATGCATATAGATGACAGCTGAAATATAAACACCTTGATACAAGATTAATTATAATTGGTAAAAAGAAAGTTAATCTGTTAGACTTAACTCTCTCAAGAATCTCCAACTGTTGCCACACCCTGGTATCATGCTATTTGAAAAGGTTCATTATTTTGAGGGTTCCTGCTTTAGCTTTCTCAGTACAGTGAAATCTTTTCTTTTAGAAATTGAAATAAAAACACATTTGCTTCTCACAAGCAGCACCCAGGAGCAGTGATAGCATAGCATGATGATTTCCTCAAACAGTTGGATAGAGAAGGAATGTGTAAAGATCACATGGTTATAAATAAATTACTTTTCATACCAGAGTCAACCATGACCTCATGGTCAGTAGATGAGAGATAATGTTTACTTTTTCAGTTTCCTGAGATCAGGCCAGAATTCCATGAAGTGACTTTCTCATATTTCCAGATACTTAGCTGGTCTCATATATAGAAATGTTTTCTCTCCTCATCCCTCCATATTTTTTTAAAAAGGATTAAAGTGTTTCACTTTAAGACAAAAAATAAAATAAAAATGATGGGCAAACAAAGCAGAAGTAACTATAAAATGAGGTAATTTAAAATACAACCTGTAGTTGTCATTTTTGTCATAGTAATAAAAAAACGTGGTTGCTCAGATCAGACAGCATTAAACACAAAAATGATTTCCCTAAGCAGAGCAGTCAGTGGTGGTAGTGGTGGTGATAACGGCATTGATGTTGAGGAAGAAGACAACATTGATGGTTACTGATAAGAAGGAGGGTGGAATGCAAATTTGACTTTCTTTCCTGCTGCGAAAAGTTCTGAGAGACTCTCACTGAAAAATGGGGGAAATGTACAGTACTGTCAGTCCCTTTCCTCAATATACCTAGGCCCAACCACTTGTTTGTTAGTACCTACATCAGTAAATCTAAAGAATCAGTAAGAACATGCTAAGCCCATAATTGACATCCATTCTGTTGATTCAATGAGTTTAATTTAATTAGAACTACTATTTAATTAGATGTAGGCCACACAACAGGGACCAGAAAAAAATTCCCAGAGAATCACTGTAGGACACTAAGTATTCTGAACTGAAAACTAGGCTCCTGCCAGTACTTTGTTGTTGTTGTTACATGCTGGGTTTACCAGTTTCACTCCCCCAGTGAGTTTTCATGGCTGAACAGGTATTGAGCCCACACTTCTGAGTCCTAGTTCCTCACTCTATACCAGTGATGGTGAACCTTGGCACTCCAGGTGTTCTTGCACTTCAATTGCCAGAAGTCCAAGTCAGCACCCCTGCTGATCAGGGCATCTGGGATTTGAAGTTCTAGAACAGCCGGAGTGCCAAGGTTCACCTTCACTGGTCTATACACTACTGGCATAGTTTGCCCGGCATTGCCGGGCTGTTATAAATTGTGTTTTGCTGTTTGGGGGAGGGGTTGAGTAAAAAATAAACAAATGATGCCACAAATCTTTTTATATTTTTATTTAACATATGTTTTTTAATTCTGTAAACTTTTGATTTATTCTTATTTTTTTACTTGTTTTTACTCTTGTGGCCTCTAAGTGGGGGCTGTTAGCAAGAGGGCTGCTTTGCCTTTTTTAAAAACTTGTTTTAATCTTCCGGCCTGCAGGTGGGGCTTTTAGTAATAGTGTTGGATTCTTATTTTGTTTGACTTGTTTTTTCTCTCCTGGCCTCTAGGTGGGGCTTCTTCCGGTAAGTAACCTTTGTTTCTTCAGTTCTGTTCCAGACTCATGGAGGGAGGACGTGCTGGTGAGTTCTCTGGTTTCTTTTGTTCTGGTTTTTTTTGTGGTGTTGGGCTGGGAGGTGTTTCTGTTTGTTCTTTTGTGGCTTTTTTGGGTTTTAGATGTGTTTAATTGTTTTATTTATTTCTGGTTGTTTTTTATTTTTCAGATTTCTTTCGTGTTAATTTTTTAAATTTTTTAAAATTTGTGGTATTTTTGTTGTTTGAGTTAGGTATTTTCGTGTTGTAGTTAGGTGTTTTTTCTGTGCTTTTCTGGTATTTTGGGTGTTTATTTTTGTGGATTTGGTTGTTTCTTGTTTTGATGGTTAATGTTTTTTTATTATTTATTTATTTGTGTTTGATTAATTTTGGTGGTTGGCATTTTGGGTAAATGTTTGGTTTTGTTGTTGTTCTGTTTTTTTGCGTGAAGAACGGCCTGTCTGTCGGTTCCTCCTTTCCCCATTGCTGCTTCGAAATTTGGTTTCGATGCAGCAATGGGGAAAAGGAGAAGCTGGCAGTCAGCTCGCTCTTTGTCCGGTAAGGTTTGTTAGGTAGGTCAGGTGAAAAGGAGGCAGAGAAGAGCTATCTGCCTCACGATGGTTCTCTCCTCTCTGTCTCCTTTTTCTCCTGGCTTACCTAACCGGAGATCGGCAGGCGGCGATCCGTAAGGGGTGGTGCTCTTCCTTGCGGATTGCTGGCTGCTGCTTTTGTATTACCTCCACTGCTGTTTTGTGCTAGTTCTCGAAACAGTGGTGTCAGTAGTACAAAGGCAGCAGCCAGTCATTCGCCAGGGAGTGTGCTTCCCTTGATGAACTGCTGCCTGCTTCTGTTTTTCCCCCCACTCTGGCTCAAGTTACCTTGAGGCTGGCAGTGGTCTCGCCTGTCTTCAGCAGGGTAGCGTGGAGGAGAGGGAGTCCCTCTTCTCCCCATTGCTCTGGGAACGAAGGCCAGCGTGTGTCTTGCCGTGTTTTTTTGTGGGTGTTTGTTTGCGAGGCCATGAGGCGCTGCATCCGCCTGCGTCGGACTTGCGCTCCCGTTGCGGGAGGTCGGCGATTTTTCATTTTATTTTTCACGCGCCGGCTTTTTCAGTGTTCTGCATGCTTGCACCCTTCAGCCTGATTGGCTGAAGTGCTCACAGTGCGTAGGACACTGGGACTTGGAGTTTTGTTTGTTTTGTTTGCGTCCATGTGGTGGTTTTTTCTGTGGCTCAATTTTAATTGGGCATGCCGCATTTCCCAATGTTCTTTTTGCTTGTGCCTGTCAGCCTGATTGGCTGAGCCATGGCGCGGCGCAGAGGACATTGGGAATTGAAGTTGTTTCCCTTTGTTTGCATTCGTGGGGCTGTTGCTCCACTGCTGGCTTTGGCAACCATGCAGTGCTCTGCGGGCCGGGTTCGGGTGAGTGCAGGAGGCTTGGTACAGGATAGTGTGGACGGGTGCGAAAACGTATGCCGGAGTCCAATGGTTAACGTCTGGATTTATAGGTATAGATAACACACTTTGGTCTCAGCATTTCAGTCTGCACAGTCCTATATACACTATCCTGTAGGAAACAATGGGTCTTATAACAGCCCTTCCTCTTCAACCAGCCGTGCTGCAAAAAACTACTCTGATGTAATTGTCACAATTCTCCTGGGGTTTTCTTTTTGTATAAATTAATGGCTTTCACAGAACCTGTAATATTTTTAGGAATTCTGTCCTCAGAACAGAGAAGACTGTATAAAAGTGGTGCCTATGATTAACAGCTAGTTTATTTTAAAAACACTCAGCTTGAATATCTGTTTTATTTTATGGAGTACCACTAAGTGTATTAATGGCATGATTGTAAAGGGAAATTTTAAGGTTCTACTTAGGCCTAAGGAAGTCCGAAATCATATCGGGTATATTTTTCTTGATTCCTTCTCCTGGTTTGTGTTGTTATTCCCTTATGTGATAGGGATGACATCCCAAAACACAAATGTAAAGGATCCTCATGTCAGTCATCATCCACAAAACTCTTTAAGGTAACCAACGTCTTTCTTTTTAGCTTGAAGAAAGACCTCCTGATCTCTTTTAGGAGGAGAAGTCATGGAGAGGGCAATATAGTGCCTTCTCATTTTCTATTACTATCTTGTCTAATGATGGGCAGCTTTTGAGGGTGCTGGAAAACAACTAGGCCAGGGTCAGAGCTCCAAAATTTAGAATAAAGAAAGAGTGGCTGCTGGAAAGGTGCAAACTTGCCTGTTCGTGTTTCCTGCTGCTGGAAAGGTGCAAATTTGCCTGTTCGTGTTTCCTTCGCTTCTTCTGTTTGCTTTATCTTTTACCCCATTGGGTGTCAAGGGAGAGGCAAGGCCTCCACCGGTGTTATCTGGTGTTCTTGTAATATTTGTTTGGTGTTGTCTCTCCACCATCCTCTGGGTCTGCCTCCTAATCTTTGTCCTCCTCTTTCCACATATGTCTTGTAAGGTATGGAATTCCAAGACATTCTCCCCAAATGGGCAAACCACTTTATTTGTTGTCTCTGAATGTAGTGCAAGATTGGTTCTGTTCCCTTATAACGTCATTCCTTATTTTATCTCTCCTAGTCACTCCAGCAGCCTTCCTCAGGCATCTAAAGTTGCCATACATAGGAAAAATGGGAAATTGTAGCTAAATATAACTTTATTGAAAACATATTCATTACAAAAGCTTATTAAATATTTACCAAATATTCTCTATATGTTGGCCACCTCTTTGTCGTCATCCCCACACAGATTCTCCTCTCCATTTATGGCTAACACATTCCAAGATATCTGTTATATGATTTTGCCTATGTATGGCGACTTTTTGCAACCCTGTACATTGCTTCCAACCTTTCTTCTCTAAGCAGAAGGAAACACAGAACAACTAGGCTAAGCATGGACTCATCAGTGGCGGCGGCTACTTTTGTCAGAGTATACATTTTTCCCCTGAGAATGTTTCCAGGGAAAATGCCATTGGTGTGAATTTGTTTAAGGTGGATCCCAGCCTGCCATGAAGTGACCCGCACACTATGAACATGAGCCATCTCCTGTGGCACGTATGAAATGAGACCTGTAGGATTTGACACCTGGGCTGCAATTGACTGCTGCAGCCTTGAGGATATTGACAAGGTACGCCTTCACAGCCAGTCCATCTGGCATGGCCTCTTCTGCCTCCATGGCTTCTATGAGCTCAAGCATAGCTTTTCCTTCTAGCGCTTCTGACTCCCTGTCCATGCCTGCCTCATAAAATTCAAGTCTAACTAATATGCACCAAAACCTAACGACCAAAACGTCTCGTTATGGCTTAGCATTTTAGTTCCCCCCAGGCCATAGTACATGATCATGGGTGTGGGTGTGGTGGGATCTGCCAAAAAATGTCCACAAATGCCAGAGATCTCTGCCTTTCTCCCTTCAATAGCCTGTTTCAGGCCAAGCACAGCCTTTAGTTGGACTTCCGGTATTTCTTTCTTGACCTTTTGATAATGCAGAGGTCAAAGTTTGAACAATACCTAGTAAGTACAGGTAGCTCATGGTGTGAGCAGGGGAATATTCCTTCCTCACCATTTTGAGGTGAAGTGATACCTTTTGCACATTCAGACTTTGGGGTTCCTGTGCTAGTAAGAATGTCATGACATTCCAGATTATTTTCATATATGTTTGCACAGCTATTTGGCAGCATTATGCATTATCATTTAGCGAGGAGTCAAGAAAAACAGGCAATTGTGATATTTGATGAAGCTGCTTCAAGATTTTAAGTCTCTCTCTTTCGTGTCCTGATCAGACCCTAGACTGCCAAAATGAAGCCACTTTCTTCGCTTTGTTGTTGCCCAAATGCAAGTCCTCTTCAGTGCATGTCTCTGGCAGCAATCGGCAGACCAGCAAATGGACTGGACTCTGTGTCTCTCCACATTCACACCCTGCATTGTTGTCCACCAGCAGTCCCCACTTGAGCATGTTGGTCTTGCATTTAGGGACTCCAACTCTCAGCTTATTCAGGGTCCTCCAGGTGACATAGGGGATGTTGAAATCCTCAACTATATCCACTTTTAATGATGCTCCTTTCCAAGTGAGCTCCTTAAGATGTTAAGTAAGATTGAGAGAAGTGTAGGCACCATCCTAAAATAAAATATGCATTCCTTACCTCACTATATCAGAATTAGTTCCATATTTTTTGAATGGATGAAATGTTTAGAAGGACACATTGATCTCATTGTCTTGCATGCGGTTCTAGGAATTCTCATTTCCCTATTGATCTCCTCTACTTTTGTGCAAAAGAATATGTGCAAGAATAAAGACTGAAACAGAGATTAAAAGGTACAAGATATCTGTGTATGCATCAGAAAAAGAACAATCTTTTTCAACTAGGCCCTTTGAAGATTCCACCTATCCAGCCCAAAATTCTAAAACAATCATCTAGCTAAATCTGTTTCAATTCTTGAACCCTTTCATGGTGCATGGGTTAATGCGGACACACCACCAAGTGTAGAATCAAATTAATCTAGCAACAAAGTTTATTTTTCCATTCCCCTAAGCTATGTGAAAACTTCAAGACTTGACATATTTTTCCCCACGCAGCTGTCAGGAGTCTGTTAATGAAGCCTATCATTATTCAGGAATGTTTATGGTCATTGGCCTATAAGCTGACTTCATCAAAGGGCAAGTACTGTAGGTGGTTGGTTTGGGTGGGAAAACACACACTCATCAAAACAGTTTATGACTGAGACATTCCTTATCTGAAATATCTTGAAGCTCTGTGAGCAAGGAACTAATTTGTAGGGATTCCACACCCATTAAGTTTTTAATGTCCATAATGTTCATAAAGCCATCCCAGAAGTTGGAATATTATGCCAAGAAGAAACTTTTTGTGTTATTTATTACTGATATTTATTATTAGCACTGTTACACTTCTACAAGAATTTGTCACACTGCATATTATTAACATATTGTGCTATCATCTAACTGTAGGACAGAAAAATGAAGGGAAATATTGTTGTGGTCAGTTATTATATTGTACAGTGATACCTCATACAACGTCCAAACTTGGTTCCACAAGTTTGGACTTTATACGGATTTGGACTTTGTATGAGGCATGCAAAATCCTAGCTGCAATTCCTTATACAACATCCAAATCCTTGCTGCGATGCCTCGTACAACGTTATTTCCATAGAGATACATTGTACTGTAACAGCACAGACTTCAGGGCAAAGTCAAGGAAACAGACAGGAAACTGACAGAACTTTAAGAAAACATTGTCTAATGGCTAAATACATTACAAAAACATGTCAAACAACCCTGATTGTCCAAGAACCTGATACAAAGTACTTTGAAAATATTTTTTTTAATAGTGAACAAAACCCCTGGCTATAATACTTTCCTTGTTACTTAGGATTCGTAGGACAAATCTGAAAATTTTGCAAGGGCAAAATGGACCTCCGCATTACTTCCCTCTGGTAGGCAAAGGCAGAGAACGGAGCGCTGTTTTCTGCCATTGCTTCCCAGGGAAGTGGCTCGCTTCCCTTGGTTGGTGGTGGCTGAAGGCAGCAGTGCCTTTGGCCCCCACCCCCCATGGAAGGGGCTCGCTTCCCTCCGGGAGGTGAAGACAGAAACTGGAGCGTCGTTCTCTGCCTTTGCTTCCCGGGGAAGTGGCTTGCCATCTATGTATTAACCTCTCCGTTGTTTCGTGTCAGCTCTCGAAATAGCGGAGGGGGTAATACAAAGGCGGCAGCCAGCGATCTGCCAGGGAGAGCTACTCCCCTGATAGATTGCTGGCTGTCACCTTTGCATTTTCCTCACAACTGTTTCGAAGGTTGACACGAAACAGTTGTGGGGGAAATGCAAAGGCTTCAGCCAGCGATCTGTCAGGGGAGTAGCTCTCCCTGGCATATCGCTGGCTGCCGCCTTTGTATTACCCCCTCCGCTATTTCGAGAGCTGACACGAAACAACGGAGAGGTTAATACATAGATGGCTGATACCTGTGATTTTTTCCCTCCATTGTTTCGGGCGCTGGCATGAAACAGAGGAGGGGGAAAAGCAAGGGCGAGAGACGGCAGGCACAGCTGTGGGCATGAGGGGCGGCAGGGCAGAGGCAGCACCTACGGCGGCGCCTCACCCGGCCATGTCCTCATGTGGTGTGTCTGAGGGCAAGAGGGGCGGCAGGGCAGAGGCGGTGCCTACGGTGGCACCTCGCCCAGCCGTGCCCTCAGGCAGACTGTTCCCTCAGCCCAGGCTCTGTCTGCCTCAGTAAGGGAGGGCCCTGGCCTGAGGGGTTTTGGTCGTCCGTCAGAAGGGGTTTTTTTTACATGCACGCCGGCTGTCCTGCCTACTCCACACTCACGTCCTCATGCCTGATTGGCTGAGGCATGCCACGGCGCAGAGGACGCTGGGACTTGTAGTTGGGTTTTTGGCATTTGCCCCACTCTCGGCGTCTGGACCCTTGCGGCGATGCTCACAGGGACATAAGGCAAGTGAGGCCTGGTCATTACGGGATAGTAGGGATGGGTGTGGCCACGCTTGCCGGACACGCATGGCCCAACCCCCTTCTTATAGGTATAGATGCAAATAATTTAAGATTAAAAAACCGCATTCGAACCCAAGAGACACATTTTCTTAATCCTAGCTGGCCCAAACCTTCATTACAGTGTATGCAACTATTACTGAACACTGGGGGAGATTTCCCTCTCCATCTATGAAAGAAATAATAACTCAGTCGGTGGTTTTGAATGCAAACAGATGCAATCATATAGTGGGGATTTTTTTGTTTACTTATTGATGCAAAAAATAGCATTCTCATTTCTAATATTTACACACAGTACATCTGGCTGAGAGCCTTTGGAGCCAATAAGCATGGCTGATAAAATTGCAAACAATAAAAACATAAACAAATGACTAAAACAAATAAAAAAGCTGATACAATTCATGAACCAAACACTGGTGTGAATAAGGAGGTATTTGCATACAGTGAAATGCCAGCAAAGAAGGTGCCAGCTCAGCTTCTTGGGGCAATGAATCATAGAGCTTAGATGAGTCACTATGAAGACCCTTATATTGACTCCATCAACTGCAGTTCTAAAAATGGCAACTTATCCAATGGGGCAAATGGGCTGCTCCTCCAGCCAACCTACCCCTGGCTGCTTCATTTCCAGAGGCAGAAGGCCTCTGTATGTATGCATGCATGCGTGGATGTCAGCCTGCCTTGTGAGTATTTGTGTGAACATGAATACCTACTTTTGCTCTTGGTTCTGGCCATGGTGGTTGCTGTAGCTTATGTCCCCATCAAACCCTGTGGGCAACAGCTTCCACTGCCCTCCTCTGCAGATGAAACACATGGAAAGCCCTCTCCATCAAATAGGAGGACATGGGGAAACTAATAGGGAGATGATTGGGTGGGTAGAGGAGAGACAATCCCTAGGTATTCTAGGCTTGAGTCAAGTAGAGCTTAAAAGTTTATCATCTTCAGTAGATGCAGTCATGCTCCCTGCACAGTCTGTCAGCTTGACCCACAAATAGCCAGAACAAAGGCTGTTATGCTTTTCCTCCTGTCTACATAGCTTTTATTTCTGAAATGATAAATGGGAACATCACATATACCAGGATTAGTGATGTCAGGAAGACAGTGGCGATGCAGAAATAGCTGGAACAAGGGCACCAATGACAAAATTGTAAAAATTACAGTCATCTTTGTTTTTAGAGAAAACAACTTGGGGGTGGGGGGCATATAGCCGTGGAGAAACATTTGACAAACATAGCACCCATTTATTTATTTTTAAAAAATTCATGGTCAGGCTATCTTGGATTGCAAAGAAAACAAATGCTGCAGCTTTATGTGAGGCACAGCTAAATGTTTTACGAGTGTGATAAGAAAGGAGCAATTGTAATTCTCTGGGCATATAATGAAGAAAGGGAGACGTAGGCTAAAGGCAGGAACCCTGAGGAAGGTAATGGAGGCATGTTTAAATAATCATACTGAAAAGTAATGTGATACACAGGAAAGCATGGATAAGTTTTAGAACCAGCCCATGACTGCTATTGATAAATAGGATACTGTGCTAAATGAATAATTTTTCTCCATCTCATTTAAGAGAGCTGATGTGATTTAAAATTGTGTGCTGGTTGCATATGAAATGAATACTGAGGAGGTGCAGTGGACTCGCTAAGCCTATGACCGTGATGGTGAACCTTGGTACTCCAGATGTTCTTGGACTTCAATTCCCAGAAGCCAAAGCACCCTGTGAATCCACATGAATGGGTTTACTGTGATTCATCCGGCCCACGCTGCCCTCGTCGCTCCCGTATTCAATTGATTGAATTTTTCTCTTTCACCTTTGCCTTTTGTGTTCCTTCTTTTCTCTGCTATTTTAAGAGCCTCATCAGACAACCACTTTGCTTTCTTGCACCTCTTTTCTTTTGGTATGGTTTTACTTGCTGCCTCCTGATATGATGTCCCGAACCACCATCCATAATTCTTCTGGTACTCTGTCTATCAAGTCTAAGCCATTAAATCTGTTCCACATCTCCACCTTGTATTCCTTAGGGATGTTGTCTAGGTCATACCTGTGTGCCTTACTGGTTTTTCCTAATTTCTTCATTCTAAACCTGAATTTTGCAATTTTATGATCTGAACCACAGTCTGCTCCAGGTCTCATCTTTGCTGACTGAATGGATCTTATCCATCTTTGGTTGCAGAGTATGTAATCAATCTGATTTCATTGTTGGCTATCTGGTGATGTCCATGTGTAAAGTTGCCTCTTGTGTTGTTGGAAGAGAGTATTTGCCATGACCAGTGCCTTCTCTTGGCAAAACTCTATTAGCCTTTGTCCTGCTTCATTCTGTGTTCCAAGACCAAACTTGCCTGTTATTCCATTTACTTTTTTACTTCCTACTTTGGCATTTCAATCTCCCAAAATAACACGGACATCATTTTTTTGTGTCAGTTCTATGAAGTGCTGTAATTCTTCATAGAACTGGTCAACTGTGGCCTCATATGCACCAGTGGTTGGTGCGTCGACTTGGATTACAGTGATATTGAATGGTTTGCCTTGGATCTATACTGAGATCATTTTGTCACTTTTTAGATTATAATTGCTGCCCTTTAGGAAAGGTCTTAAAACATGGCTGGCGGGGCAGGTGTGGGGCCCTGATGGAAATGTGGCCCCCGCCTGCTGGTTTGTACAATAATCAAGACCCTCCCTCTTTTTATGAATGTGGTGGGTGGGTTTTAATGGGGTGGTTTTATCTGTTTTTACTTTTTACATTTTTATCTGCTGTTTTTAGCCTTTTGTTATTTGTGATTGTGTATTTAGTGTGTCTTTTTTGTTTGACCGCTATGCGAGCTGCCCTGAGTTGGGTTTCCTGAGTGGGTGGCATATAAGTATGAAAATTAAAATAAATTAAAATTAAAATATCCCATTACTGCTTTTCTCACTCTTTTATTGACTATTATGGCCACTCCATTTCTTCTAAGGGTTTATAAAATTAATGTCCCCAATGACCTGAAGAAGGATTTGTTTAGGTTACAGGCTTAAATTACAGTCAGAGGCAGCTACCACTACCAGTGTCCCAATGAAAAAAAGGTGATTAGAATGGTGGTGTTGACAGACTTTAAATACAGCACTGCTAGTGAGCCAACTCCAATTCCATCATATAAATTAGATGAAATGAAAAATGAAGGAAAATTAGTTCAAGTCCAGTGATTGCTTGTTACAATTTGTAAAAGAGCTCTTCTCCTCTGTGAGGACAGGTAAAATAATGCCATGCTAAAAGTTGTGTGGAAAACAAAGGTTCTCAGTGAGCTAATTTTACTTCCTTAACAAAGCTCAGTTTCAGGCTTTTCTTGTTAACTACCTGCCCACTTTCTTTTCCTTCATCACCTCAGATTTATAGATAGATGGTTACAATTAGAACTCTTTGAATCCCAATAGATCTTTTTATTCTCTTGAAGTGATGCACTTTCCTTTATTGTGTACAGTTCCTCTTTATCTTAAGTTTGATAAACTCTCAACTGACCTCTTTCCCCCAAAAAACAATCACACGGCTGAATGAAAGAAACACAGGGACATATATACCTCCTCTTAACTGTTATTGCTTCCTTTCTTTGAAAGTATATTAAAAGGGTGAGAACTAAATTTAAGCTGAGAATGTATTCTTGATGGGGGGAGGGGGACAAGGCTAGAGGTTTGGCTTTCTGAGACAAAAGACAAAAGGAGCTATTCTGTATGCATAAAGGGATTGGGGTGTGGTAATTCAATCTGACTTCAGAGTTGTTGATAGGGCAAGAGTGTTCCATCGCACTGGAGGCCATTAGACTAGATGAGTGTGCTATGGAAGTTGAACAGGACACAATGCTCTGACCTCCAGGAGCTTGTTACTTCCCTGTACCCCCAGTGTGACCACATTTGGGCATACCTTGGCCAACAACAGGATCCTGTTGGCTGATCTTTTCACCCTAGAAGCACAGTTGTGTTGCTGCTGACACTGACAAAAGGCCTTTACAGATTGCCTACCCAGATTGGCTGCAGAAGCTTTGATTCCTCTTGGTGGTGGCGGGGAGAAATACACTGCTTGTAATTGCAATCAGAAAGTTAACAAATTTGTTCAAAGTAAAATATGGGCATTGCCTCCCTCTCATGTTGATTTTCCACTCACACAACAAATTTAATATCTCATTCAGAATCCTTTTCAGTGGTACTGTTTAGTGTATGAAACTAAGACACAGGACACAGCCTCGGGCTGGGTTAACTCAGGTTTATTGCATCGTGGACAGAGGGAACATGAGGTAATGGCGGATCGATAGCTCTTTATATACAGTAGGAATACATTTGAACGTGGTGCCATGGTAGCCCATTGGCTACTGTCTGCGTGACGTCATTGCGGGTCACGCCCTTCTTGTCCAGGTGTAGGTGGTGGCGGGAAAGCTTCCCGCGCTGTTGCCTTTGATGAGTTCGGACCAAGAGAGCTTGGACGCTCGCTGCTGCCAGCTGGTGGTCATTAGCTCGCGTCCTATTACAGGGTTTATATGATACAGCTGAAGGTTACATTGTTGCTATAGGCAAGGTTACATTGGCTCAGATACATTGTAATCCATGTGGAAGGTAAAACCATTAGAACACAACATCCCTCCCCCCTAGGACGAGACAATGTCTCGAGCCCACACTTCAACACACTCCCCCCCCTTAGGAGACAAAGTCCCTCAGCCAAGATGGCTTATTTCGAACACGCTGGGGTCTCGATGCGGGCTGCCTTTCCCCGGGTTTGCTACCTTCTCTTTGTCCCCTGGTTTCCTGCCCTGTAATTGGAGAGGGAGACTTGTTAGTGACTAGCCGCGGCTCCGCGGCGTTGTTGGGAGGTGTGCTCTTTCTCGGGGAAGAACCGGGGGCACTGGGGGCTAACGAAAAACCCCTCTTCTCGCTTGGAAGGGTGGGGGAACACTCCTGAAAACCCCCCCGGCTCGCAAAACCAAAATCAAAATCAAAATTACATTCGGGGGACGCGGCGGCGGCCGCACATTCCTTTTCCCTCCCCCCGGGCTCTGATAGAACTGGGGTATCAAAAGGATATGAGTCGGGACCACCGCTTTCCCCCCCGGTTTCGGACTGATGTCCCTCAATGTCTCCCCCTTGGGCTAAACGGGTGGGGGAGAACCCTATCGCTGAATCCTGTTGCTGAGCCCCACTAACCGGCCCTTCACACACTCGGCGCCTCAGTTGGTCAGCGTGTCTCCTCCAGAGGAGACCGGTGCTCGTTTCCACCCGATATGACACTGGCCCCGTCTGCTCAATTACCGTTCCTGGCACCCAGGCTGGCCCTGCGTTTGCATAGTTCCTGCAGTAGACAAGGTCGCCGGCGGCGAACCCTTTCGAGACTGCCAACCCTATGTTTCTCCCTTTATCCTCGACTCTCGTCGGGTCCAGCCTGGTCAGAAGCGTGGTCAGTTTTCGCCGCATCAAGAGTTCTGCCGGCGAGTAACCCGACGCTAAGGGGGTCACCCTATACGCTAACAAGAACTGACATACTTGGTGATTCAGGTCCCCCGGGCCCATGCGCCGCAGCGCATCCTTTGTTGTACGCACCAACCGTTCCACTTGGCCATTCGTGGCCGGGTGAAACGGCGCGGATGTAACATGCCGAATGGCGTTTGCTCCCATGAATGCCTCGAACTCCGAGGAGGTGAAACAACTCGCGTTATCGCTGACTAAAGTGTCGGGTAAACCGAACGTGGAGAAGACTCTCCGTAGCTGGCTAATTGTCGTGGCGGAGGACGTGCTCTTTACTGGGATAACCTCCAGCCACTTGGAAAACGCATCCACCACCAGGAGAAACATGGTCCCTCGAAATGGGCCAGCGAAATCTACATGTACTCTGGACCACGGCCCCCTTGCTGTGTCCCACTCCCTATGCGGGAGGCGGGCCGCCTCTGGTCGGGATCCCTGGCATGCCTCACAAGTGCCGACCATGTGCTCAATGTCCGCGTCCAGCTGTGGCCACCAAAAGTAACTGCGAGCCAGCGCTTTCGAACGAACGATCCCCGGGTGGCTGACGTGCAGCAGTTTGAGCACCCTCGGCCGCATGGCTGCAGGAACCACCACCCGTTGGCCCCACAGCAGGCACCCCCTTTCTAGGGACAACTCTAGCTTTTTCCGAAAGAATGGGTCGAATTCCGTGCTCGGGGATGATGCCGGCCACCCCTTTTGTACCCACGAGCTGACCTTCTCGAGCGTTCTGTCCTTGCCTGTCGCCCTAGCAATATCCGCTGGAACTATTGGGGGTGCATCTAAAACCTCAATTAGTAACACCTGGCGGTCTTTCCCTAATCTAGCCTCCTGGCCGTCCGACAAGGGCAAAGGGGATCTCGAAAGTGCATCAGCATGGCTGATCTCTTTTCCGGGCCGGTACACCAACTCGTGTTGGTAAGCGTTGAGAAAGATGGCCCATCGCAGCATCCTCGGTGATAGGATCTGCGGGGTGGGCTTGCTTGCCGTGAAAATCCCTAACA
The DNA here is from genome assembly GCA_035047305.1 of Bradypodion pumilum. NCBI lineage: Eukaryota > Metazoa > Chordata > Lepidosauria > Squamata > Chamaeleonidae > Bradypodion > Bradypodion pumilum. The sequence continues at coordinate 169,937,916 of JAWDJD010000001.1, read as the reverse complement.
GGGGCTTGTGATCCGTCACGATTTTGAACGGGCGGCCATACAAAAAATCGTGAAACTTTTTGGTCCCCGCTACAATTGCCAATGCCTCCCTGTCGGTTTGTGCGTAATTTCGCTCAGCCTGGGACAGGGACCTAGAATAAAATGCAACCGGGGCCTCCCTTCCGTCATCCAACACGTGGCAAAGTACCGCCCCCACCCCCACCGGTGAAGCATCACAGACTAGGACCACCGGCCGTTTGGGGTCGAAATGCGTTAGAATTGCGTCAGAGGTCAAGAGTTGCTTTAATTCTTTGAACGCCCTCTCGTGCTCGTCACCCCACATCCAAGTCTCCTCTTTTTTAAGCAACCGATGAAGCGGCTCGGCCACGGACGCCTTCCGCGGGAGGAATGAATGGTAAAAATTGAGGAGCCCCAGGAATGACTGTAGCTCGGTTTTGGATGTGGGGCGAGGGGCCTTTTTGATGGCTACTACTTTGGATTTAGATGGCTTGATACCCTCGGGTGTGATCCTGAACCCTAAGAACTCGACCTCGGTTTCGAAAAAAACACATTTGTCCTTCCTCAGTCTCAGTCCCGCTTTCTCGAACACAGTTAGTACTTTGTCCAATCTCTGTGCCAGTTCGGCCTCACTCCCCCCTGTTATTAACACGTCATCAAAATAAGGTAACACCCCCTCCAGCCCCTTCAGGAGGCGTTCCACAAGCGACTGAAAAAGGCCGGGTGCCGAGTTCACGCCGAACTGTAAACGCGACACCTGGAACGCTCCTTTATGTGTGACTATCGTTTGTGCCGCGGCCGTGGCGGGTGTTACGGGAAGCTGCTGATAGGCTTGTGCCAGGTCGAGCTTAGCGAAACACTTTCCCCCATTTAGCCTGGCCAAAAGGTGGCTGACCACCGGCACCGGGTATGCATTAGGGCGGATCGCCTTGTTAATCGTACACTTATAATCAGCGCAAATGCGCACCTCCCCGTTAGCCTTCAGAGCTGTTACAATTGGAGTTTCCCACTCCGCGGAATCAACAGGAATAAGAATCCCCTGGCCCACCAATTTGTCCAGTTCCGCCTCTATTTTGTCCTTTAGTGCGAAGGGCACCCTGCGTGGTTTGAGTCTTATCGGGCGGACCTCCGGGTCTAGGTCGAAGGATACGGGGGGTCCCTTGAATTTTCCGAGTCCTTTTTCAAAAACGGCGGGATGCGCATCGCACACCGCTTGTATTGGGTCCACCCCCACCGCATGTATTCCCCCTATAAACAGGCCTAAAGGCTGGAACCACTGTGTCCCTAGGAGGCTACAACTCCCCCCCTTGAGGACAACTAGGGGCAGCTCCGCAGAGTGTCGTTTAAACTCAACCCGAAATTTCCCGACCCCCAACACCGGAATGCTGTTCCCCTGTACATCTCGCAGCGTGGACCTCAAAGTTTTAAGTTTGGGCCGCACGTGGGGGTCGATTTTCAAAAACTCTTTCTGGGGAATTATGGAATAGGAGGACCCCGAATCAATTTCCATCCTGATAGGGGCCCCTTGTACTAGTACCTCAACAAAATAATGGGACTGTTCCGCGGACACACTGAGCACTGGGACGTCGTCCTCGCTGTTGTCCGAGACGCGGCCCACGCCGTCCTGCTTCCTCGTGGTCTGGACGCCATCTTTGGGCCTCGCTGCACGGTCCGGTCTGGTCGGGCGGTCCGGTGACGGCCTCCGGCCCTCCTTCCGTTTTCTGCATGCCTTGGCGATGTGCCCCCGACGGCCGCAGGTGTAGCATTCGGCCTTTCTAAATGGGCACCTCGCACGCTCATGGGCCGCTCCGCAGCCATCGCAGCGGCGCCCCCCTTTTCGGACCTTCTGGACCTCCTCGCCGTCGCTGCTCTCTGAGGACGACTTCGAGGCCCGTTGAGTTGCGTGCACCGACTTTTCCGCCTTGCCGGCTCTGGGACGCCACTCACGCCACTGGTGCATCTCGTCCACTCCAGCATTCGTGGACTCTGCGGCTTCTGCGGCCTCGACGACCTCTGCCAGCGTGGGTGGCGGCTCCTTATTCATCAAGCTGCGCTGCACCTCCTTGTCTCTCAGGCCACACAGCACGCCGTCCCTGAGGGCCATTTCTAGGATGCTGCCCCATTTGCAGGGGGCGGCGGCCACCCTCATGGCGGCCACGAATGCCTCGACCGACTCGTCCGGCGCTTGGACTCGCCTCCAAAACGCGCTCCGAGCGGGAAACATCGCCCTCGAGGGTTGGAAACGCTCCCGTAGCAGCTTCATGATGTCGTCCGCCTTAAATTCGCTCACCTTCTTCGGAGCGATGATGCCCACCAGCGTCCGCTTGGTTTCCATTCCAAGCATGCGGGTGAGGATGGCCCTCTTCCTCTCCTCATCGTCTTCCTTGACTTTGAGCTCCACCAGCGCCGCATGGAAGTCCATCTCAAGCAGCTCCCAGTCTTGCGGCTTGGTGATGTTGAACCCGCTCTGTGCCCTGGCTGCTCCTTGGGAATCCATTGATCCCACCTTCGTCGCCAGTTTAGTGTATGAAACTAAGACACAGGACACAGCCTCGGGCTGGGTTAACTCAGGTTTATTGCATCGTGGACAGAGGGAACATGAGGTAATGGCGGATCGATAGCTCTTTATATACAGTAGGAATACATTTGAACGTGGTGCCATGGTAGCCCATTGGCTACTGTCTGCGTGACGTCATTGCGGGTCACGCCCTTCTTGTCCAGGTGTAGGTGGTGGCGGGAAAGCTTCCCGCGCTGTTGCCTTTGATGAGTTCGGACCAAGAGAGCTTGGACGCTCGCTGCTGCCAGCTGGTGGTCATTAGCTCGCGTCCTATTACAGGGTTTATATGATACAGCTGAAGGTTACATTGTTGCTATAGGCAAGGTTACATTGGCTCAGATACATTGTAATCCATGTGGAAGGTAAAACCATTAGAACACAACATACTGAGAGCAGGTTTGTTGTTATTGTTGTTCAGTCGCTCAGTTGAGTCCGACTCTTTGCGACTCCATGGACCACCGCACGCCAGGCTCTTCTGTCGTCGTCGTCGTCGTCATCATCATCATCATCATCATCATCATCATCATCATCATCATCATCATCATCATCATCATCATCATCATCATCATCATCATCATTATTTATATACCGCTTTACTTATCCAAGGATAACTCCTCAGCCTGCCCAGATCTAATGTACTGAGAGCAGTACATTAAAAAAAAAAACCTGTGCCCCTCATAAATTCCTCCACATTTTGAGACGATATTGCAGTTGCTCTAGTCTAGAATCAAAGAAGTGGCAGGTATAAATCTTCAGCTTCTCTATTAGAATCTTTTATTTTCATGTTAAGTAATAAACCCAAGTGTGATTTAAAAGCAAGCAAGCGAGCAAACTCATGAATATCAAACTGCTGAAATTTGAGTGATATATTTATTTATTTATTTATTTATTTATTTATTTATTTATTTATTTATTTTACTAGCTGAGTACCCGGCTGAAAAAATAAAGATGCTATTATGATATTTCAAAATTTTAAACATCACATTTAAATTGTTGGCAGTTATTGATCTACTGACTGCTAGTCAGCCTTGGTCAACCGTAGATCAACCATTGATATAATGATATTGATAACATCCTTGTTTGAAGAATAAAATTGGAACATGCTGGCATTCACAACAAACAAAGGCATTCATTATCACTGATCAGTTGTTGCAAGATTTATCTAGTCACAGAGTGGAAAAGAGCTCTTCTTTGACTAAAGCAGAATACTCCAGACTGAACAACTGTCAGACTGGGGGGATTTGGCAACATGTACGTGGGAGGGGAGGGAGTAATTTTCCTAGATTCTGTTCTCATACACAGACCCAGAAGTGTTCAAATTTAGTAAGACTGCTGCATTAATGTCTTCACAAGAACCAAGTGTTTGGCTATAAACTGGGCCTTACCATCTCATCTATATAACTAAAAACAAGGTCCGGTGCTGTATGTTCCTTATACAAATCCACACCCTGCATCGATTGCGCTGAAACACAGCACATACGTACCTTGGGCCAAAGAGACGGTCACTGTGGGGGTGTCAAGCCCCATGGGGAGGGGTATGCCCCCTAAATCAATCTGCAAAGGGGACACCCCCACCGACAGGAGAAAAAGCAAGGGGAAAAAACCAACCAGGGGGATTGTGATGTCATTGCCACAGCTCAACCAATTCCCAGCTGACCAGATCTGGGGCTCCATGACATCACAGGACTCCCTCATACAAAGCGACATCCCTCATGGTTAACATGAGTCTCGAGGTTGATAGATTGGGCAAAGTAGAATTCTATTCTCCAGATGTTGTTGGACAATATGTTTCAGTATTGTTCATTGTTGGGACTACACTCTAACAACATTGGGATGGGTGTGAGGTCTACTCCCAAAATAAAATATATCAAGATAATTTAAAAAATCTTACATGTGAGAAGCATCCTCCTCCTCCTCCTTCCATATCTGAATTTTGGTGATCATCATGGCATCAGCCATGAAAATTGTCCTGAGAATATAATATAGTGGCCTTCCATTTGCCTTCTGCATCATGGTGTGACACTGGTACCACTGTTTCAGTTCTGCAAGTCACTTTCTGGTCCTGAGCCCATTTGGCACACAATGTCCTCATTAGCCCCGGGCCAGTACTGTATTGACGAAGCTGCTGCCCTCCATCAAGATGGATCCAAGTGGGATTTAATCCACTTGGGGACCGTCACCCTTCCTGTGAACTTTGCCACTCAAGGCCATTAGTCCTCAGGGTGGCCAGGTTAGTTAACTGCTACCTGAGATTCGGTGTTGAGCCACTGGCAGTATGGTCTACTCTATTACCATAACTGGATAATCTGGCTAGACTGGTAAGAGAAGCATCCATGGCTTTTAAAATCTGGAGTAGACTTCCTCATAAAAGTGCCTGAAGAAGACTTCATATTTATGTGAAATTCTGAGTTGGGCAACTTTTAAATTTACAGTTAAATTTACATTTTGCCATTGGCAGCTCATGGTGAGACAGGGAGAGTTCCTTTCCTAAAATTATGAGATGAGGTCATCACACCCCTAATGGATTTGCCTCTGTATTCTTGTTTCTGTAATCCTCTAATTTGACCCAAGTCCATCTTTCACTTCCTAAAACTTCACTCCAGCTCTTTTACAAAGCTTTTGGCCATGGTTATATTTTAAGGTTGGGATTACTTTCTTCTCTGACCTCCCCTTCAATAGCAATAGCATTCTTGGCAAAAAGACATGAGCAATATACAGCATTGTGTCACAATCCACCAAACTTCACTATGTAAATATTTACCATTAACAGTATGATGAATTCACTTCTTGTCTTCCAGTGTTTTCATTAGTACCGAGACTCAGATGCCTACAGTTAGATGACTTGGGTTTGTTTATGCAGCCTACCTGCACAGGAAATGTCATACATGCAATGATTTCCTTGGTTCAGTGTATTTTAGTTAGCTGAAAATGTAGATCTTGCGATACGAGGGCATGAACGGCTGTAGGAGGTCAATAATTAGTCTTGGAAATGTTTATAATTATGTCATCCATTGAACCCAAGGCTGCCTTGTTATTTGTTTAAAGTCATTCCAAGTCCATGGTTGGGTAGGAGCATTCAAAATGTGGTGTTTAGCAGTGTTCTTGCATGATTTGCATTATCAGTTCAGTTGGCTTCAGTGTTCTGAACTTATTCAATTCAGGATAGTCAATAATAGTCCAATATGCCTTGACAGTCAAACAATACTCAGGTGCAGAGGAGGGCAACCAAAATGATTAGGGGACTGGAACACCTTCCTTACCATCTGAGGCTGCAATGGTTTGTCCTTTTCACTCTTGAACGGCGGCGTCTAAGAAGTGACCTGATTGAGGTTTATAAAATCATGCACGGTGTGGACAAAGTAGATAAGGAAAAACTGTTTCCCCTATTGCATAAAACTAGAACTAGGGGGCACTCCATGAAACCTTTGGGTACTAGTTCTCAAACAAATAAGAGAAAGTACTTTTTCACCCAGAGGATCACTGGTCTATGGAACTCCCTGCCAGAAGAAGTGGTGACAGCTGTCAGTCTTGACAGCTTTAAGAAAGGATTAGACAAGTTCATGGAGGACAAGAGTATCAATGGCTATAATTATGGATACTTAAGGACAACCTCCGGGTTGGAGAGATAGGCAGGATATCTCTCAATGCCATTTCCAGGGAATCCTAAGCAGGTGAAGGCATCTGATTGGGAATACCCTGAAGCAAATGGTGAGCCACTGTGTGAGACAGAATGCTGGACTGGATGGGCTGTGGCCTGTTCCAGTGACTGGATGGGCTGTGGCCTGTTCCAGCAAGGCTGTTCTTATGTTCTTATGTTTGGGGTAGAGGACTATAGAGTTGGTGTCAATCTCAAGATCAGAAAAATAACTTTAGGTATCACAATAGGTTACAAAGTAAATGTTCACCGTATTTATAATATTTAATGATGAGAGGAAATGAAATCTCTATTAGAGTGCTATATGTTTGTTTATAACACTATGCCACAGAAAAAAATTCTAATCAGGTATTAGCATTGCCCAACCCAAAACACTGCTTGAAACAGAAAACTGCCTTTTTACTTTCACCAGTAAAGTTGCCTCAAAATGGTTTCCGCTACCGCTACACAAAAAAGTAAAAAAAATGTGTTCCAAGACCTTAACAATTTTATTCTACTTTTTTAAAAAAATCCCTCTCTATTTCCACTGAATGTCTCAGAATCTCATCATTAGGAGCTGTAGGATTTGATGTATGTTCTGATGCTCTACCGATTTTTATCTTATCCTTCTATTTTTAATAGCAAAGTACGAGGAAGTTAGTACAAAGTTTGACAAGTCTATATGCTGTTTCTTAACACATTTTCCTCAATTAGCTAAATATTAACATATTTTTTGTTATCTTTCATTGTGTGCCTTCATTTCTTAAAATTGGCTGAGGGCATAGGGAAGAATCTGAGGCCATGTGATAAAACAAAGTCACATCATAACCTTCTCCACAGGCTTTATATAGAATTAGCAGAGTTGCCCGGCTTCGCTGGGGGGTTGTGGTTGTGGCGGGCATACATCCCTTTGGTGATGGTGGCTCCCCGGGTGGCGGTGGCTGTGTGTTGTGTGGTCTGGCCCCCTCTGTGTTCTCCTTTAGGTCAATGTTGCGGTTTGCCATTGTGTGGACACGCGTGTACACACACAGGCACACACCCAAACTCACACACGCACAAACACACACACATGAGAGAGAGAGAGAGGGAGACAGAGAGAGACAGACAGAAAACCGAGTTAGCCTCGTATCCTCAGCCGTTAGTGCATTCACACACACAACCATGCACACACAGTGAGGGGGGGGCATTGAAGCAGCGCAGTGTTACTTGGAAGCTATTCTGTACGTAGAGACATACAGACACAGGCACACATTCACGCTGTGTGGCGGAGGAGTGAGTGAGTGCCTTGAAGTGGCCATTGGTGCTCTTTGTGCAGAGGCGTGGCCATGCCGTTTCTGGCCCCATTCCAGACTCTCCGGTTGGTTACTGCGTGCCGCAGTGACTGTTGGGAGATGTAGTCTGGTTTGTTTTTCCGATTTTGTGGGGCTCATGACCCACCCACGGCCCCTAGATTTCAGCTATGCAGTCTGTGAGGCCAAAGGTAGGTGTGTGCAAGATTTCAGGGGGCTCTGTCCAGATGCGTGGAAACGCATTCGGGACACATGGACATACTTTTCCATTTTATTTATATATATTAACCTGATTGTAGTGTAGTGGATAGAGTGACAGACTATGACACTGAGTCCTGGGTTTAAGCTCAGTGGGACATGTGGGACTGATAAAATCAGTCCTTAAATATCTCACTTACCTTGAAATCTAATTAGGGCTGCTATAAATTGGTTCTGACTTGATGGCACATAGAAGCAATGACTTTATGAAGGATCAATATCATCAACAGCAGAAAAAGAACTTCTGATTGTACAAACATAGGCCAGATAAGTAGTAACAAGGTGAGTCATCTCTGTCTCTCCCTCCCTTTAAGATGTCTTCTGGGTCCTGAAACAGCAGGATTTGGTATGTTTCTGCTGCTGTACTGGTACATTGCTGAAATGGAACTGTGTGCTGGTAAAAAGACACACCATCCTTTCCTTCTCACGATGGCTGGCAGGTTGAGCCTGTTATCAGATCAGTCTTGTGTGTTAAAAAAGGAAGCAAAACCAGTGGCTCTGAGTATAGTATTTAATGGGGACTTTGTAGGAATTGGAGCAATAGATGAAGGGATATGGGCACAACAATGCTGTTGGGAATGAAGAGTGCAATAGCAGGGAGGGAGGTAGAAGCCAGGATGCCTGAATAAACATGCCTGAAATGTAATAAAGATTTACTTTAATAATGTTTATTGTTGTTGTTGTTGTTGTTCAGTCGCACAGTCGGTTCCGACCCTTTGCGACCCTATGGACCATTGCTCTCCATGCGCCTCTGTCCTCCACCATCCCCCTCAGCCCTCCCAGCTCTGTGCCCATTGTGTCTACAATGCCATCTAGCCATCTCATCCTTGGCCTCCCCCTTCTTCTTTTGCCCTCCACCTTTCCCAACATCAATGCCTTCTCAAGTGAATCCTCCCTTCTCATTTGATGTCCAAAGTATTTCAGCTTCATCTTTACTATTTGACCTTCCAGTGAGCATTCAGGGTTAATTTCTTCTAAGATTGACCTATTTGTTCTCCTCGTTGTCCAGGGTACTCTCAAAACCCTCCTCCAACACCACATTTCAAAGGCATCTATTCTTCTGCGTTCAGCCTTCCTAATTGTCCAGCTCTCACATCCGTACATTACTACTGGGAAGACCATTGCTTTGACTATTCTAATTTTTGTTTTCAGTGTGATGTCTCTGCTTTTCACTATGTTCCCCAGGTTTCTCATTGCTTGTCTCCCAAGAATCAGTCGCCTTTTTATTTCATGGCTACAATCCCCATCTGCAGTGATCTTTGATCCCAAAAAAGTAAAATCTGTCACTGCTTCTACTTCTTCCCCATCTATCTTCCATGAACTGATTGGGCCTGTTGCCATTATCTTGGTTTTCTTGATATTTAGTCTCAAGCCAGCTTTTGCACTCTCCTCCTTCAGCCCAATCAGGAGATTCTTTAGGTCTTCCTCACTTTCTGCCATTAGGGTGGTATCGTCTGCATATCTCAAATTATTGATGTTTCTCCCAGCGATTTTAATCCCATATTGTGATTCCTCCATCCCTGCACTGCGCATTATGTGCTCTGTGTATAGGTTGAATAGGCATGGTGACAAAATGCAGCCTTGTCTTACTCCTTTTCCTATTCCAAACCATTCTGTCATTCCATGTTCTGTCCTAACTGTTGCTTCTTGGTTCATGTACAGATTTCTCAGGAGGCATATGAGGTGCTCTGGTATTCCCATCTCTTTAATTACTTGCCACATCTTGTTGTGGTCCACACAGTCAAATGCCTTAGTGTAGTCAATAAAACAGAAATAAACTTGTTTCTGGTATTCCTTTGTTTTCTCCATGATCCAGCGTATGTTGGCAATGTGGTCTCTAGTCCCCCTGCCTCTTCTGAAACCTGCCTGCACCTCTGGTAATTCTCTTTCCACATGCTGCTGAAGTCTATCCTGTATTATCTTGAGCATCACCTTACTGGCGTGTGGGATGAGCGCGATTGTTCGATAATTTGAACATTCTTTGGCATTGCCCTTTTTTGGGATTGGGACGTATACTGATCTTTTCCAATCCTGTGGCCATTGTTTTGTTTTCCAAATCTGTTGGCATATTGAATGCAGTAATTTGACGCCGTCATCTTTTAGCACTTTAAAGAATTCAACTGGGATACCATCATCTCCACTAGCTTTGTTGTTTGCAGTGCTTTTTAGGGCCTTTATGACTTCGCTCTCCAGGATGTCTGGCTCAGGTTCTACTTCTTCATCATTGTGATTGTCAGGAGTGTTGAGGTCCTTTTTGTAGAGTTCCTCTGTGTACTCTTTCCATCTTTTCTTAATCTCTTCTGCATCAGCTAGCTCCTTTCCTTCTTTGTCCCTTATCATGGTCATTTTTGCTTTAAATGTTCCCTTAATTTCCCCGATTTTTTTGAAAAGATCTCTGGTTCTGCCTCTTTTGTTGTTTTCCTCCATTTCTCTGCACTGTTCTTTTAGGTAGTTTTCCTTATCTCTCCTTGCTTTTCTTTGAAATTCTGTGTTCAAATGATTGTAGTTTTTCCTTTCTCCTTTGACTTTTGCGTTCCTTCTTTCCTCTGCTATTTTAAGAGCCTCATCAGACAACCACTTTGCTTTCTTACTCTTATTTTCTTTTGGTATGGTTTTCTTTGCTGCTTCCTGCATGATGTCCCTCATCTCTGTCCATAATTCTTCTGGCACTCTATCTATTGAGTCTAAGCCATTGAATCTGTTCATCACCTCCACCGCGTATTCTTTAGGGATGCTGTCTAGGTGATATCTTTCTGGTCTCCGTGTTTTCCTTATTTTCTTTAGTCTAAGGCTGAATTTTGCGATCAATAGGTTGTGATCAATAGGTTGTAATGTTTATAGGTTTGTTTATTTCTAAGGGCTTTGTCCAGTGCTGACAGACTCTCTGTGTTGCTGCCAGCTCAAGAAAATGTTGTGTGTGCAATTACTGAGCAATAGTGCCCCTTATTAGAGGGAATACTTGAAAGAAGGACGACTCCATGTGTTTAGGCATTGGTTTAAGCCAGAGGTTCCCAACCTTTTTACACTGCAGGCCTGACCATGCCTGTTGGACAGCTGACAGGGCTGGTCACATGGTTCCCCCACTGTAAATGCTGCTGTAAAACGTGTCCGCGTCCGTGACAGCCACAGGCATGTTTGTGCAGGCACGGGTGCATTTTACAGCTTTCGTGTCCGCTTCTACTTCCGGTGGATCATTGTCGTCATCACAGGCCACATGAAATGGTGCCCCCAGGCCATAGGTTGGCCACCCCTGGTTTAAGCCTACAGACAGTATACTTCAGATATTACTACTTTCAAGGGCTTCCTGACAAAGTTTTTTTTTGCCTCCACTTAAGGTGTAATTTCAGACAAAGTGGAGGCCTGCAGCCAATGTTTTGACTGGTAAATATTCCCCCTCTCCCCCATCTTCCCCCTCTCCCCCATCTTCTGCCTGACTCCTGAGAGATATTCACAGCCTGATCTCTTGCATGTTTACTTAGGGTCAACTTAGACAATATAAATAACTTGCCATTAAAAACAGTGCTTCCCTAAGTGCTAGGAGATACCCTTTGTGGCACATGTTTTCCTTCACCTCCATATTTTCCATTCTAGGAAAATAGATAAGGGCAAAAAACTAGGCAGAAGCTACAAGAGAGATTCATTACAAGGGATGCGTGGCAGCGCTGATACGCTGCTGCGCGCTTTGCCGGCCCCACCCCATCAGAGACGGGACCAGGCCAGAAGGGGCGGGCCCGGGCCTTCCTTAACGGAGGGGCCCGGACCGCCCTTCCTTCTTCGTCACTGGCTGGGCCGGGAAGCGTTTGCTCCCCTCCTGCCAGCGGTATTGCCACACAACCCGTACTTCTCCTTTGCTGCGTGGCACTTTCTTTTTGCGGCAGTTGGCCATGGCCCTCCCGGGCGGCCCGGGCTTCCTGCCCTGCTTTTCTGCTCGGCCGCCTCATTTTTTCCTTGCCCTCCACCGTGGCCCCATGCCTCCCAGGTGGAGGGCCTCCGGGTGCGGCCCAAGGCTGCGTGCTTCCACCCGTCGGAGTGGCACCCGCCACGGTGCTTCGGCTGCGGCTTCTCCCTGGCCCCCCTCGGGTTTCCCGCCAGTGCTGGCCGCGGGAGCATGCCAGGGCAGGGCCCGCTGGGGGCCTGCGGTGCCGGCTCCTTTGCCGGCCGCGCCTCGCGGCCTTTCTCCTCCCGGCCCTTCTGGGCGGGGGGGCTGCCCTTCGTCGGCAGGGTTCTTCCCCGCCCTCCCCGGGCCCGCCCCCATGCCAGAGGTCTCGCCTGCGGGCCGGGGCCTCTGTTGCTCCACCTGTGGAGCCGGCTTCCTCATCGGCCCGGCCTACGGCCCACGATGATGGGTTGGAGCCTGGACTCTTGGTCCGCATTGAGGCCCTGGAGAGGGCTACGGGCTTGGGTCCTGCGTTGCCCGCTGGGGGCCCGCCCCGGGGCCGTGCCCCAGGCTGCTCTTCCGGGTCCGGCTCTGGGGGGTTCTCACCGCTTGTCCCCCCTTTTGGCCCGCCTGGACTGGCTTGAGGCCTCCCTTGCTGGGGGCTTGGTTGAGGCTGGGGATCGTCCGGCCGGCCCATCAACGGGGATCGTCCGGCCGGCCCATCAACGGCCGACGGGGAGGGCTCCGATTCAGACGGGAGCCCCAATGCCCGTTGGCAGCTGGAGCCCCCGATGGGGCCGGCCGCCACGGGTGCAGCTGGTGAGTACTCCAGTCCAGTTAGTACACCTGCCCCCGGGTTGTTTCCTGCTGCACCTGCTGGTCATTGGCCTTGATCCCAGCAGTCGCCCTCTGGCCCTCTTGGCCAGCAGTGGCCTTCATCGGTTTTCCCCTCGTCCCTTGCTGCGCCTCTTGTTCCCTGGCACACGCCTTATCCTCCTGTGCCACCTGCGGCTCCTCTGGAGGGCCCTTCTGTGCCTTACCCAGCTTGGCCGTATGGCCCACCATCCAATGCGGCCTACCATACAGTTCCGCTCTCCGCTTTCCCGATGGCTGGTCGCTCCCTTACTTTGGGTGATCATTTATTGCCTGCCACCCGTGATAAAATTTGGCATCGGGAGTACGTTGATATCTTTAGTCTCCTGAACCGGGAGACCACTAAGGAGGAAAAGGAGTGGGAGGATGAGCGGGACAAGGAGATGGCTCGCTGTCGCAAGCCTGCCTGTATGTGGGCCAACTGGTTGCCGGCATATTTGATCTATGCTGCTGTCTCCATTAGGGCCCGCCCTGATCTTGCCGTTCCTATGTTGCAGTATTTGGATCTCATCTATAGGGCGTACGTTGATTTCCCGGGCCAGTCTTGGCTGGCCTACGATGAGGAATTCCATATGCATGCGGCCCTGCATCCTGAGATGCCCTGGGATCAGCCTGATCAACTGCTGTGGCTCCTCCACATGACGCCCTCCCGCCCTGTGTCTGGTGACCTTTTTCATAGCGGTCACATGGTCCAGCGCTCTGGCCCAGCTCAGTCTCCCCGCCAGCCGGCGGGGCAGGGGGTTCTAGCCCGCCTGCTGTGCTGGAGCTTCTCGGCGCCGGGCAGGTGTACTCGGCGGCCGTGTAAATACCGGCACGAGTGCTCCACCTGCAGCGAACCTCATTCCGCCTCTGCCTGCACTCGACCCTCAGGCTCTCGGGACTGGGGCCGGGGCCAGGCCCCAGCCTGCGCCTCCGGCGACCAACCTCCACCTTCGAAAGGGCCCCTCCCCAATTAGTCTCCCAGCTCTTGCTCGCTGGCTCCAGGCTTACCCCAGGCAGGCTGACGCTGATTATTTGTTGGCTGGTTTTTCTGAGGGCTTCCGCATCCCTTTTCATTGGCCCGCGGGCTCTGCAGGATGCACTGAATTTGCTCTTCCTCCGGGGCAGGGAGGATCTGGCTCACGAGGCAATCTTTAAGGAGGTGTGCCTCTGCCGGGTGGTGGGCCCGTTCGATGACCCCCCCCTTTCCTAATTTGAAGGTTTCACCTTTGGGTCTGGTCCCTAAGAAGTCCTCGGGTGAGTTCCGCCTCATTCATCATTTGTCCTACCCAGTGGGCATGTCGGTGAATGACGCGATACCGGATGACCTTTGTTCCGTTCGGTATACGTCCTTCGATGAGGTGGCCCCCATGGTCCGCGCCTGCGGTCCTGGGACGTTCCTCGCCAAGTGCGATGTTAAGTCAGCCTTCCGGCTGCTCCCCGTTCACCCTGCTGATTTTGAGCTCTTAGGTTTTCGGTTCGAGGGGCAGTACTTCGTCGACAAGGCCATGCCCTTTGGTTGCTCGATATCTTGTTCAGCCTTCGAGTGCTTTAGTACCTTCTTGCATTGGGCCTTTATCTGCAGGTCCGGCTCCCACTCTGTGTCCCACTACCTGGACGACTTTTTGTTCGGGGGCGCGGGCCGGTCTGACACGTGCCAACGCTTGCTCCGCATCTTTCAGGAGCTTATGGCGGAGCTGGGGGTTCCCTTGGCTCAGGAGAAGACAGAGGGTCCGGCCATTACCCTTACCTTCCTGGGCATTTTGCTTGACACGGTTCGGCAGACCTCCAGTCTCCCCATGGATAAGGTCACCCGCATATCCGAGGCGATTTTGGCCATGTTGTCTAGACACAAGGTGTCCCTCCATGACTTGCAGGTCCTTCATGGTCACCTCAACTTTGCCTGCAGGGTCGTCGCGCCTGGCCGGGCTTTTGCTCGGCGCCTGTGTGACGCCATGGTTGGGCTTTCCAGTAGGCACCACAGGGCCCGGGTGACGCTTGGCATGCGGGCCGACCTCCGGGTCTGGTTCGACTTTCTCTCCGATTTCAATGGCGTCTCCTTCTGGTGTCGGGAGTGAGCCCTCTCCCCCGGCTTCCAGGTCCATTCGGATGCCTCCGGCACCCTGGGTTATGGCATCTATTTTGACTGGCACTGGTGCTGTGGCAGTTGGCCGGATGCTTGGCAGGGTACGGACGTCCTTCGGGATTTGACCTTCCTGGAGTTCTTCCCTATCCTGGGCATGCTTGTGCTCTGGGGCCACCTGTGGAGGGATTCTGTGGTCCATTTTTGGTGCGACAACGCAGCTGTTGTCCGCATCATCAACATGCAGACTTCCCATTCCCCCAGGGTGATGTCCCTCATCCGCCAGTTTGTGTTGCGCTCCCTGTGTTTCAACATCGTTTTCAGGGCCCGGCATGTGCCCGGTCTTGATAATAGTATAGCTGATGCTTTGTCCCGCTTACAGATCTCTCAATTCCAGGACCTCGTGCCAGGGGCCGACGACCTCCCCTCCCACTTGACAAGCGAGGTGTGGACGTTGGGCGACTTGAGGCGTCCCGGGTGTTAGGCCTGTCGCTTTCCGATCGTACTCGCAGGGCGTATGCCAGCACTTTCCAGTCCTTCCGGGTGTTTTGCCAGGCCATGTCCCTTTCGGATGTGTGGCCCATCCCGGTAGATCATCTCTTGCAGTTTATGGTTCATCTCCATGATGGTGGGTTGGCGCCGCGCACCATAGCCGGCCGCCTATCGGCCTTGGCATTTGCTGCTAAGGCCCAGGGTTTTCGTGACACCACGTCCGATTTTCGGGTTCATAGGGTTTTGGATGGTTGGTCCCGGGAGTGGGGCATTCGCCCGGATTCCCGGGAGCCGGTTTCTCCGGGTCTTCTCTCCCGCTCGGCCCGTGCCTGGCCTTCCCTTTATTTTGACCAGTACGAAGCCTCCCTTTTTTATGCGGCTACCACAGTTGCCTTTTTGGGGGCTTTACGGATCAGCGAGCTGGTCCCCCTCTCTCGCAATGACTGCTCCCATCGGTGCCTTGAGTTGGCCGATGTCACTCTCGACCGGCGCTCCATCCACTTGTGCATTTGCTCATCCAAATCGGACCAGTGTGGTAGGGGTTGTTTTGTCTCCCTTTTCCGTTGTGCCTTCCCTGCCATTTGCCCGGTCGTGGCCCTGTCAGCCTTTTTGGCGATCCATGGCGCTGCCCCCGGTCCTCTCTTCTCTCACCAGAATGGGCGGCCGCTCACCAAGTTTCAATTCTGGATGGTCACACGGGCTGCTTTGGCTGACCTTGGCCTCCCCGGCGCTCGTTATGGTATGCACTCGTTCCGTATAGGCGCCGCTTGGATGGCCGCCCTTTTTGGCTACTCGGATGATGACATCCGTAGGATGGGCAGGTGGGGTTCCTCGCGTTTCCGTCTTTATGTTCGCCCCATGTTTTGTTGAACACCTGCTGGCCCTTGTTCCTCTTGTTTTTTCTTGCAGCTTCTGTCCTCCGTCGTCGGCTGTCTACCGTGTGGATTGTGGGGCACAGTTACGTATTCTGGGCAGCTCATCACGCAGCAGCATCCCGTTGGGGTCCTCATCTCGGCTTGCAGGTTTTGGCCCGCCTCAGTTGGCATGGCCTTCGAGGGATGCGTTGGCACCAATTTCTCCCTTTCCTTTTTCCCCTGCAGGCTCCTTCCGCTCCTGATGTGCTTCTGATCCACTTGGTTGGCAATGACTTGGGTCAGGTGACGGGCCTGGGTTTGATTATTGCCATACACAGGGTCCTCTGCCTCTTGAGGCGCCGCTGGCCATGTACCCATTTCATCTGGTCCTGTATTGTCCCACGGTCCTTTTCTGGGGGGGGGGGCAGTGACCCTCACCGTATTGGCTGGGCCCGGCGGTCGGTTAACCGGGCCGTTGCCCATTTCTTGGGTGACCATGCCTTGGGTACCGTCGTGGAGCATCCGGCCATCAGTGTTCACGATGCTGGTCTGTACCGTAGGGACGGAGTCCACCTCTCTCCGAGGGGGATGGATCGGTTCTTGGCTTCCTTGCAGGTGGGCCTGGTGACCAAGTTGGTGGTCGGAGGGAGGGGGCGGGGAGTCTTGGTAGGTGCCTCCCTGTGTGGCGGCTAGCACTGGTAAGGAGCCTGGGCGACCCCTACGAGTTCGGCAGCAGCACACTCCGCTGGCCTCTGGCAGGTCTAGATAGAGGGATAATCACGTGGCCAGTTGGGTGTGCTCAGGAACTAGGCGTTGCCATGCTAGACATAGCGTGCAAAGCCTTCTAGTCCACCGGATACTCAATAGAAGCAGAGGTTTGTTCATTTTGCGCTTCTCCTGGGGTCTTTATAATTGGTTATTACCATCGCTCCTTACCAGTGCTATGTCGGCCCGCTTGCATTTAATGAACTATTCTTAATAAAGTGGCCCAGTTACAATCCCAGCACTGTGTCCATCTCTTTATTGGGGAGTGGGCTTGGCAATGGCTTCTCCTCTTTTTTGCCAACTGGAGAAAGCACAGAAAAACATGAAAAAGCTGAATTTGCGGGAGGAAGATCCATGGAAATGTACCTAGATAGGGTCATGTTGTAAATTTAGTGCTAGTGGACTTTTAGCCTTTTCTGTTTTCTGTCTTCTTGGCACATGTGGTGGTTTGTGTTACCCCAGATATAGCATGAGGGAAACAATACTGCCCTTGGATCCACAGACAGATTCATGGATTCTTTCCCAATCTGGACAAGTGTGATGCCTGTGAGCATGTGATATTAGGCAGCTTGTCAGTAAAACCTCAGTATGGTTTGAGTTTTGTCACTCTCTCTCTCTCTCTCTCTCTCTCTCTCTCTCTCTCACACACGCACACACACACACACACACACACACACACACAAATTCTACAGATACCTGTAAGTAAGAGCAGCTAGGCGTCCTCCCAATGTTTTGGGCTTCAATTTCCATGATCTCCCACCACATTGATCATGTTAGTAGGGGCTGATGGGAGATGTAGTCCTAAACATATGGAGAGTACTAAATTGGGCAAGGCAGGGTTAAATATGAAATTCTTAATGAACTAATTGAGAAACAAGCATAGTTCAAATAAACAGAGAAGCAAATCAAAGCTGATTACTGCTTGCAATACATAGAATTTGGAGGAAACCTAACTGTTGCTGCCAAGGTTTTATAACATTTCAGAGAGCTGTATGGATATACAACATTACAATGTGAAGGTGCCAAAATTACCATATTTTTTGGACCATAAGACGCACCTGACCATAAGACGCACCCAGTTTTCAGAGCAGGAATAAATAAATAAAATTAATACTGTATTTTGCACCACCAACCAGTGGTGGCGCTGCAGGGGAAATGGGCAGGCAGGCCAATTGCACTGAGGAAGGAAGTAATACTCTAGCCTAGCCTCTTGCTCTCCTTTCAACAAGGAAGCATGTTTTCCCCCTCCATTTTGTCCACGTGGAGTAGAGACAGAAGCATCAAGGTAAGTAAAACCCTTTCTTTTTAAGCACAGGTTTGGTTTACCACTTAAGTGCATTGGGAACATACAAACAGAAAACTTTTGAAAACAAGAAATTTATTTCCAATGCATTTAAATGGGAAATTGCGATTTTTGCCCTCTAGTGGCCACTTGTTTTTCATATGTTTTCCCCCTGCCCCAGAACAGCTGAACAGCTGAGAGGCGGCAGTAGTAGTCTTCGGCCAGCTGCAGCTCTTGTAAAATATCCTTTTACAACAGCCATAGCTGGCCGAAGACCAGCATTTGGACTATAAGACGCACCCTCATTTTCTATCCACTTTTGGGGGAGAAAAAGTGCGTCTTATGGTCCAAAAAATACGGTAAGGCAAAAACTCCATGTTGTTAAATTCTACCAATCCTTATGGATGAAATCCATCAGTTAATAAACCAAGGACTAATTCGGAACCAAAATGCTTGGTTCTTTAAACCTGACTGTAGGATCGGGGCCGCTGGACGGCCGTGAGGTCCCGGAGGAGACTGATCAAGGAACGATACGAGGCAAGATGGAGCGAGATCAGATCAGTGGTTTATTGAGGAAAAAGCATCATCATATATAGATCAGAAGGCAATGAGGGATAGAATCGTCATCTGACAGAAAATCACATCACCCATTTACTCGGGTTAATGGGAAATCTCTCTTGGGGAAGTTAATTAACTTGGACAAACACTGACAGGGGAAAACCATTGTTCGGGGTTTACACCCGAGTAAATATGGTCACTATTTGCACCAGGGATTAGGCTTAACTGCGAGTGAGTCAGTAATTGCTTAATACGTAACGGAGGTTAGTGATCTGCTTCTCTCAGCAGAATCGCTGGTCAGGTCATATGTGGGTGAATCAACCCTCTGATTATTAATCCACCCCCCCGATTTCCATACTGGCAAGGGCCAGTGACCAGGAACCTTCTTCGCTGGTGTAACCTCTGCCAGGGGCTGATTATGCCAATTGGGCATGCGGAATCCGCATCTCCCCTTTTTCTGTTATTTAGGGACCTGACAGGTGACCCTGCGCAAGAGGGGCATCAGCTGGTGTACGGGAACGACACTTCGGGGCTCCCCCCACAGGGGACATCTCGATAATAGTGAGGGAATACATTGCATGAAACAGCATCCTGCTATGCCTAGTATTATCACCCCCACAATCACTTGAAGCGTCGTCTGGAGCCACCCCCACGGGAGCCATGACCACAAGGAACCCCACCAATCCCATGCAGAGCCCTGCTTGATGTTCTTGACTAGGGTGTGGAGGTCCATGAGCTGGCTCTGTACCTTACGCGTGTTGTCTGTGAGATTAAAGCAACACATGCCATGAACAGATTCGCAACCCAAATGATGTAATAACAGAAGGTAGTCTATAGCCGCTCGATTGTCAAGGATAGCATGGCGAAGCTCTGCCTGCTCCTGGTTGAGCAGCGCTATCGCCGAGGAGGTATGGTTAATGGCTTTTGCTAATCCGCAAGCCAATTGACCAATTCTCCTAGCGTTGCCGACGGCTAAGCCTGGCACGCCAAGTATGCTGACTGCCAACGAGACGTATTCAGCTGGACTCAAAACCCTAATGCTGCTATCACATGAGCTGTCTAACTGGGTGGCACGAGTGTGTCGTATGGGTGAGGAAACATTTGTGCTTGGGACAATCATATCCTTAGTGGGGAGTAACAATGTCAACCGACTGATACAACACATGGAATCTGATACATTTGCGGGAATGTAGTTCCAAGTGTACTGGTTACATGTAAAGAACCAACCTGAAGGTAGGGTAACATGAGCGTACATTGAACCAAGTGTCTCTGGGTTATTGCAAGTCCAGTTGCCACGGCCAGTGTCAAGGCAGCGGCGTCGAGTCCGGCCGGCCACGGAGCAGCCGGTCATTCGAGCACAAGTAGAGTTCGGGCTGACCGCCACTCGCGGGGTGTGGAGAGTGGCTGCATCAGCCAGTAAAGTCATAGTCAGCTGCATTCCCCAGTGAGCGTATGCTGTGAGGCTTGCAGGGAGATGCGGACCGAAAATCCTCCTTAACAGCCAGTCGCCATCCCTGGTGCGTGCGTCCAGAGTGTGGCACACAGGGATGAGGCAGGTGCTCAGAATTGAGGCAGAACCCGCATCCTGCTTCAGGCAAAAATCGGACTGGTTGACGAGGCCCGCCAACCTTTCCCATAAGTTGTAGTGCATCCGGGCAGAAAGATCTTCGCCTGGCATCAGATCGTTGGCCTGCAGTGAGGCTGCCTGAACGCCTCCCCCTGCAAGTAGGGAGAGGGCCAGGATGATGGTGACTGCCATGGTGTTGGCAGTAATCAGGGAAAAGACTGCAGCTACGATGTTCTCCGGCGTTGGCTCCCATTCCTCGCGCCGGACGACGTCCTCGGCCTCACGGCAAAGGATCTTGACCATCCCCCAAGTGACCTTCGGTTCCGTCCGCTGTCGCCGCTTCTTCCGTCGGGTCCCCTCGGTCAGGGTGAGGTCCTCCATCTCTGGGATCAGACTCGGGTCGGTCTGGGTCCACGCCATGTGGTTCCAAGTGAGGCTTAACACACCAAGCTGGAATCCAGATAACACCTGTAGGAGACATAACTGCAGCATACCCTCTTCCCCAGGTTACGAGTGGCGCCGGGCCCCTCCAGGAAGGGTCTGGTGGCACTCAGTAACGAACCAGCGGTCGCGGGAGAGCTTCCGAATGGCGGAAGTGTTTCTCCTGCGGCGTGCAATCGGAAAAAACATTAAGTTGATTGTACGTGAACAATACCTTATTCAGACAATGCTGTGCCTGACCCTGTGACTTGGGGAGGGCTGGTGGCTCCCCCTTTCTGTTTGTTTGTCAATATAGGACTTGAGCATCCGATTGACTCGTTCCACAATCGCTTGCCCCTGCGGATTGTAAGGAACGCCAAAAGTATGCTTGATGTCCCAGGTGGTCATGAAGTTAGCCAACTGCCTAGAACTGTAGGATGGGGCGTTATCGGTTTTCATGTGCCGAGGTTTGCCCATTACCGCGAAGCAGGCTAGGAGGTGCTGCTCCACATGGGAAGCTGCCTCCCCTTTTTGTGCTGTCTCCCAAACGAATTGCGAGAAAGTATCAATGCAAACGTGCATGTACTGCCATCTGCCAAACTGCGGAACATGTGTGACATCCATTTGCCACACCTGGTTAGCCTCTGTCCCTCGTGGGTTGACCCCCCACGAGGGCCCCCCCCGGTGCCCCTGCACAATGCTGGCAAGAGCGAACTATGCCTTGGGCTTGAGAAAGTGGCAGATTGAACTGTCTGGCGAGCGCTTTGGCATTCTGATGAAAGAATGCATGACTCTGAATTGGAGTAGTGAAAACACCTAACACTGACCGTTGCTGAATTTCCTTTGCAGCCGCGTCCGCTCTGCTATTGCCCGCGGAGATTGGACCCTGTAGGTCCTGGTGACTTCGGATGTGTGCAATATAGAGCGCTTCCGTGCGGTTTCGCAAGTGAAATTGAGCTGTGAGGAACAGACTCAGCAAATTCTTGTCTATCGCGGGAGTGATGTATGCTCCCGGTAGACTGTGAAGCAGATTCCTAACATACTGACTGTCAATAATGATGTTTAGGCGTTCTTTGGCGAAGGTGCGCAAGGCGAGGTTCACCGCTGCCAACTCTGCCCGCTGTGCGGACTTCTGTGGAAGAGTTAGCAGCGTGCGCCAAGCCTGGCCTTCCTGCCAAGTTAAGACGCCGTATGTGCGACCACCATCAGTAAAAACTGTTCTGGCCCCCTGAAGTGGAACCAGCGAGATCAATTCATACAAGGTGACTGTCTGCGTTTGAAGCGAGACGAGCCTGGGGTCCTTAGGCAAGTGGTATGCCAAGCATCCGGTGAATCCTTCCAAGGCAATCGGGAGCGAGTCACCGAGCTACATCAGCTGCTGGATTTGCTCTTTGGTGAACGGGACCACGATCTTTGCTAAGTCGTGCCATGAAATGTCTCTAGCTCTCAGCCTTCCGCGGTAAACCACCGCGGAGACCAACTCTTGGGGAGGAACGATGTTTCGGGAAGAGGTGTTCGGTAAATACACCCATTCCACGATACTCGCCCCTTTCTCGGAGTCCACTCCTAGGGCTCCGGTGAACATGGATCCTGCCCGTACGATGTACAAGTTCAGGATCGGGGCATAGGGCCCCTGAGCAATCCTGTCCACCCACCTTTGGCTGAGAATTCGGTTGACTTTCTCGAGAGCCAAGCGTGCTTCTCGAGGAATTTGTATCCGGTCTGCCGGCTGCTTACCTAGCGTTAGCAGCGAGAAGAGCGGTTTCAAAAGGTCCGTATCCAATCTGAAATACAGTCTGGCCCAATTAATGTTTCCTAAAACCTGCTGCAATTCTACCAGGGTGACTGAGTCTTGTAAATTGATCTGGGGCAAAACTGGTGCTGCGAAAGAGCGGAGAAGCCGATGGCCCAAGTATGAGAAGGGCTCGGTTCTCTGCACTTTCTCTGGGGCAATGAGTAATCCTTTCTCCCCCAGGCTGGCCTGGAGGTCTGTAAACATTTCTCTGCCGAGTTGTGGCGCTGGACCAAGATGTCGTCCATGAAATGGCAAACTAAGGCTGTGGGGTGAAGGTTTCGAAACTTTACCAGTGCGTTGTGAACATAAATTTGGCACAGGGTGGGCGAATTGAGCATCCCCTGTGGCAAAAACCTCCACGCGTAACGCTGCGTGGGCTCACTGTGGTTCACAACCGGCACCGTAAAGGCGAACCTTTCCCTGTCCCTGGGGTCTAAGGGAATGGTGTAAAAGCAATCCTTGAGATCTACAACTAGGATCTCCCACCCCTCGGGAATCATATTTGGATTTGGGATGCCGCATTGAAGCGGACACATTGGCTGTATACATTTATTGATCTCTCTGAGATCGTGGAGGAGTCGCCACTTCCCCGACTTCTTCTTAATGACAACAATTGGCGAATTCTAAGGACTAGTGGACTGCTCTATATGTCCTGCGTCTAGCTGTTCTTTAACCAGTTGCTTTAGGGCGATTAACTTTCCCCCCACTACCGGCCACTGTTCCACCCAGACTGGTGTGTTGGTAAGCCATTTAAGTGGCAATGCCATTACCCGAAGGTGAGAGTGGCACCGTACTGCTGTAAAATGTCTCGCCCCCAAAGGTTGATGTGCACGTCCAGAATGTGCGGCCGAATGACCGCTGTGCCGTCAGCCTTTGGGATCGTGACTTCCACCCACTCCCGGCTCCTAAATACTTCTTGGATGCCGCCTACCCCCCACACATCGGAGACTGGCTCAATGGCCCACTCCCGTGGCCACTGGCTTCGGCTGACCACGCTGACATCAGCTCCGGTATCTAACAACCCTGAGAATGATTTTTTATTCAAAAATACGTCAATAACTGGTCGCTGTTTCCACTCTATGTTGGTCTCCACTGCTGCTAAGACTTGATATCCTTGCACTGCCTCCCTTGCGCTCGAGCAGTCTGCTGACCCGGACTCTGAGCTGTCCCTGAGCCTTCCCTGGCTATCTGCTGGCGAGTTACAAGGAACCATAATCAGTTGCACTAATGTGTCTCCTTTGTGAATTGTCTGGGGTAGGTGCGGCCAAAGCTGAACTTGGAGAACACCTGAAAAATTGGAGTCAATGACTCCCGGAATTACAAGAATTCCGCGTTCTCCTGCTACATTGCGAGGCAAAACTAAACCTATAAAGCCCTTGGGCAGGGGTCCCATGTACTGGGAATCCACCAGATAGACTGTGCCTGGCAAGTCGCATGTGACGTCCGCCTGGCAAGTCAATTCTAGCCCTGTGTTACCCTTGGGGCTGGCCTGTGCCTTTGCAATGCCTGGAATGTGAATGGAATCTAATCTAGCTCTGGCGCGCCCAGAGCAAGGGATGTCTCTGTTTGGACCGGGGCCAGAGACGTGCCTGCATTCCGGTTTCCCGAATTCGGACAGTATCTGGACCAATGGTAGCCTTTCTTACACCTTGGACATGGGGTGGTTGGAGCCTTGGAACGGCCAGAATTTTGTCTGCCGCCCTTGGATCGACACTCCCTAGCGAAGTGACTGACCTTGCCACAATTGTGACATGCTCCCTTGGGCCGGGGCTTCCTGCCTCCTTGCACCGCCGCTGCCAGCAGACCCATTTTGTAGGATTCTGTGCCAACGTCGGCGCAAGCTCTAATCATGTCCGTGAGAGTCAAGTCGGGACGGTTACCCAGTGACTGCAAGATCTTATGGCAGTCGAGGTTGGCGTTGTCTTTGGCCAATTTCATCATGAGCTCTTGTTGGGCTTCCTCGTTATCGATCTGCCTACTAATCGCTTCCTCTAAGCGATTGACAAAGTCCATGTAGGACTCCTGGGCGCCCTGTTTGACTGCTGAAGAGTGGCGAGTGGCAAGTTGGTCTGCGCATCGATGGATTCGAAGGCACCTGAACCATATAACTGGTCAGGAAGTACTGCGCCTCCCATCCTGGCAGCCCTTGTCTGCGCCTCGAGGCGATACTCGCTGTCCCATAGCAAATACTGGCTGGGGTTGAGCATCATCCGCATGACGGCTTTCCAGTCGTGCGGGATGAACATGGTGTTCTCGCACACTTGCTGAAGCGTGCCCCTAGTGAACCGACTCTGGAGTCCTGTCTCTGTGATGGCCTTCCGTATAGCCATGAGAAGCTTATACGGGACTGGTGAATGAACTACTTGCTGCTGCCCTGTGAGGGCATCCATTTCCAAGCGAATTGGACAAATCTGACTAAGCTCAGCTAGCTCTTCTGCTGGCAAATCCCCCTTCTTGATCTCTTCCTCAACTGTGTGCTGAAGGGCACTCTTAGTTTGGGAACTTGTAGCTGTCAGAGAAGCGCCTGCGCTCCCCATTCAATGCATTCCATCGGTGACGTCTGCAGCTGTCACCGAGGGAAAGCTCCCTACACTACTCTGCTTAAACTGTAATGACAGATAGAGCGCCGTGGGCGCCGATGGCTCTACTGATGCTGGGGGTTCTTTCACCTCTACCCGGACTGGATCTACCTCCGCTAAGAGCTTCCTACACTTCCTCCATGTGCGAATTATGCTCTCTGGAGCTTTCGGGGGTTGCTGAATGCAGTCTCCTATCTGATCCCAGAGCTGAAGGGTTAGCGTGCCTACTTCTGGGTAAAGTAGGCAGTGTTCCCTTAAGTACACCAAAAGTCTCGCTAGCTCTCCACTGTGAAACCTTATCTGATACACCCTGGCCAGGATTTTGAATTCCTCCTCATGAATTCTTTGGCTAGCGGACGGACGTTGCCGCTGAGGACAAGTCCCCATATTACCTGCGGGGTCCTCCGAAGTTTCCTCCTCGGGACGAGTCGACGCGTCTGTAGTTCAGGCAATAGGTTTTGCGTGACGAGTTGTCTGGGTAGAGCTCGGAGCGTGGCCTCCTGCCATGGGCCCTCGGTGGCCTCTGCACTGTCAGGGGTTCACAGCAGACCCTGAGCGGAACGCGTTTTTCCGTGCTGCAAGCCGCCGCGAAAGTCGGGAGCAAGCTGTAGGATGCCTCTTCTGTAATGCCTCGCCGCTTGGGCCGTCTTCCCAATCGGCTGGCTTACCGACCGCGCTGCCGCGCTGTCCTCCGGGCTGATCGGACGCGGTTCTAGCGTAGAACCGTACCTTGTGATCGCTTACTCTCGGGTAAGATCACGTCGGGGTCACCAGATGTAGGATCGGGGCCGCTGGACGGCCGTGAGGTCCCGGAGGAGACTGATGAAGGAACGATACGAGGCAAGATGGAGCGAGATCAGATCAGTGGTTTATTGAGGAAAAAGCATCATCATATATAGATCAGAAGGCAATGAGGGATAGAATCGTCACCTGACAGAAAATCACATCACCCATTTACTCGGGTTAATGGGAAATCTCTCTTGGGGAAGTTAATTAACTTGGACAAACACTGACAGGGGAAAACCATTGTTCGGGTTTTACACCCGAGTAAATATGGTCACTATTTGGACCAGGGATTAGGCTTAACTGCGAGTGAGTCAGTAATTGCTTAATACGTAACGGAGGTTAGTGATCTGCTTCTCTCAGCAGAATCGCTGGTCAGGTCATATGTGGGTGAATCAACCCTCTGATTATTAATCCACCCCCCCCCCGATTTCCATACTGGCAAGGGCCAGTGACCAGGAACCTTCTTCGCCGGTGTAACCTCTGCCAGGGGCTGATTATGCCAATTGGGCATGCGGAATCCGCACCTGACAAACCACAAAAATACAGTACTCTATTTATTCTGGAGTCCTGGAGAAGAACTTGCTAAGAACATTTGTACTGTATTTTGAACATACAAATATTTCATTCATGTTTTGGATTGCCGCAATTCTGAACAGATGGTGATGAAAATAATGACACCACTGCAAATGGCATTGCCAATGCCAACAGCAACAATGATTTAAATATTTGGAAGAGTCCATGCTGTTCAGAGACATCAGTTTTCCTGGGACCAGTCCTATGTCTATGGTCTTTACTTAATGCCTCTGAATCACACTGACTCATACAAATGCTACCTCTTTCCAGTCCTGAATGGAATCAACATGTGTTTCTTGGTTTCCCATAATGTTTATTTTTGGTCTGCAATGGGAACAAGTAACATCCTGAAGGTAGTATTCTAGAGAGGTGCTCTTACAACTATTCTTTCTTTCTTTCTCTCTCTCTCTCACCACATTAACTGACCAAGATTATTAATTTTCCAGAAGGAGTTAGGAAGGATTGCAGAGCTAGACATAGTGAACTTTTGCATGGAAATTGTCATGTCACACATTGTAAACTTTTGCAGCGAACTGTTTGGATGTTTTGCTAGAATGGAAAGATGGGATGTGGAGGATGAGTGTTCTGCAAGAAGAACAGGAAAGGGAGAGTGAAGTACAATGTCCCCCCACCCCAAAAAAGCAGTTAAATGAGATTACAAGCCTAAACAAACGAGTTAATCCTACTGAAACAAAAGATATTGCTTCCTATTGAAGCCTGAGGAATATTTACTGCAAATTACATGTAAAATAAATGTTTAGATAGCAAAGGCATTTTAAAGTTATGCTGTTTTCACATAAACTTAAACTTTAGTTAAGGAAAGAGAGTGACTAGTTTGACTTAAAACTGTGTTGTCAATTTTGAATATCAATGCTTTTTTAAAAAAAGAATTCTTAATTGGCATTCCCCAGTTCCCACCCTAGACCTACATGCACCATCTATAATGCCTTTGGGAAGAGGGACAGAAAATGTGGCAGTTGTGCAATTAGTGCAAAACAACAAACATGAAAATATGCTTTATAACATTAAGAAAAGATAGAATGTTGACTATGCAGAGGGAAAATGTGAATAGATCTGCTGTGAAGACCGCACTCCCTAGTTGCGGTTTCCCCATGCCCCGCAGGGCATGGAACGGCCCGCCAGAGGCCACCGCGGTGAGAGACGCTCCCAGCCCGTGGGCTCTGCGGCCGCCAAATTAAGGGGGGTGAATAAAATATAGGGTTTGATTCACCCAATTACCGTGACCTGACCTGCGACGCTGCCAAGTAAGCAGATAGCTGACTTCGGTCAAACATTAAGTGCATAGTTCATCTCCCGGCTCGGGAAATCCCTGGCGCAAATAAGCCATGTTTGTCCCCGCTTAATCCCCAAGACAATGAGGTCCCTAAACCCATGTTTTCCCCAAGTTAATTAACTCCCCTTTGAAGAGTTCCCCATTAACCTGTGTACGTGGGTGAGGTAATTTTCCTGTCAGATGACAGCTTGCCACCGTTGCGCTTTTTCCCCTATAAATGATGTTGCCTTTTTCCAATAAACTACTGATCTGATCTCGCTCCTGTTGCCTCGTGTTGTCATTGATCAGTCTCCTCCGGGCTCTAACGCCGCCCTAGTGGCCAGACATCGCTACAGCTGGTGACCCCGACGTGATTTACTCGTGAGTAAGAGACCCCGGAGAGGTCTGCTCGTGAGTAGCGCTCCACGCGGTCCGGTTCTGCGCTTGAGCCGCGACCCGCCAGCCCGGAGGATAGCGCGGCGCTCTGGTCGGCAGCCAGCCGGACAGAGAACGGCCCGCCGCGAGGCATTCCAGAGAGACATTCCTACCGCTTCCTCCTCGCTTTCGAGAGGTTTGCCATAGAGGGAAACGCGTTCCGCTCAGGGCAGGCTGTGAGCCCCTGACATCGCAGAGGCCGATAGAAGGGCCCGTGGCAGAAGGTCCACGCTCCGAGGTCTACCCCAGACACCCGTCGCCCGAACCTGTTGCCTGCAAAGACGCGTCGCTCTTCGTCCCGAGGGGGAAACCTCAGAGGACCATCGCAGGTAATATGGGGACTTGTTCTCATAGACCAAGTCCGTCCGCTAGCCAAAGAACTCGGGAGCAAGAGTTCATAATCCTGGCCAGGGTTTTTAATTTCCGATTTCACAGCAGGGAGCTAGCAAGACTTTTGGCGTACCTCAGGGAACACTGCTTACTTTACCCAGAAGTAGGTACGTTAACCCTGAAGCTCTGGGATCAGATAGGAGACTGCATTCAGCAGACCCCGAAAGCTCCAGGAGGGATAGTCCGCACATGGCGGAAATGTAGGAGGCTCTTAGAGCAGATCGAGCCAGTCCGGGTAGAAGCGGAAGAACCCCCGTTAGAGAAGCCATCAGGCATGCCAGTCGAGCCGACTGCGCCCGCCGCACTCTATCCGACATTCAAGTATCAGCAGAGTAGCGCAGGGAGCCTTCCCGCGGTGACAGCTGCAGACGTCACCGAGGGAACGCAAGGAATGAGAGGCGCTGGCGCTTCTCTGACAGCCCCAGGTTCCCTAGTCGTGAAGAGTGCCCTTCAGCGCACAGCTGAGATAGAACTCAAGAAGGGGGAATTGCCAGTTGAACAGCTAGCTGAGCTTAGACAGATTTGTCCCATCCGCTTGGAGATGGACGCGCTCACGGGCGCACAGCAGATAGTACACTCCCCAGTCCCGTACAAGCTTCTCATGGCTTTACGGAAAGCGATTTCAGAGACAGGGCTCCAAAGCCGTTTTACGAGGGGCACGCTTCAGCAAGTGTGCAAGACCACCATGTGGATTCCTCACGATTGGAAAGCCGTCATGAGGATGATGCTCACCCCCAGCCAGTACATGATTTGGGACAGCGAGTTCCGCCTAGAGGCGCAAGCTCGGGCTGCCAGGATGGGAGGCGCGGTAATCCCTGACCAGTTGTATGGTTCAGGTGCCTTTGAGTCCGTCAACGCTCAGATCAACTTGCCTCTCGCCACCCTAGAGATGTCAGCCGAGGCTGCCTATAGGGCATACTTCAAGGTCCCAGCGTCTGGCAAAACGGCCAAAAATTACACCGCCATTAAGCAGGGAGCCCAAGAGCCCTACATGGACTTCATCAATCGCCTGGAAGAAGCAATTAGCAGGCAGATTGACAATGAGCAAGCCCAGGAAGAGCTCATGATTAAGCTAGCCAAAGACAACGCCAACTTGGACTGCCGTAAAGTCTTGCAGTCCCTGGGCAATCGCCCTGACATCACCTTAACGGACATGATTCGAGCATGCTCCGACGTTGGCACAGACTCCTACAAGATGGGTCTGCTAGCGGCAGCGGTGCAGGGGGGAAGAAGATCCAATGGAAAGACCAAAGGGGCATGTCACACTTGTGGCAAGGTCGGTCACTTCGCTAGGGAGTGCCGATCCAAGGGAGGCGGACAAAAGTCCGGCCGTCCCAAGGCTCCGAACACCCTCTGCCCGAAGTGCAAGAAAGGCTACCATTGGGCCAGGTTTTGTCCGAGTTCGGGAAACCGGAATCCGGGCACGTCTCTGGCCCCAGTCCAAACAGAGGCTTCCCTCACCCAGATCCAGAACTCCCCAGAGCTAGACTAGAGTCTAGGCACATCCCAGGCACTGCGAGGGCACAGGCCAGCCCCAAGGGCAGCACGGGGCTAGAATTGACTTGCCAGGCGGACGTTACGTGCGACCTGCCAGGCACAGTCTATCTAGTCGACACCCAGTACATGGGACCCCTGCCCAGAGGCTTTATAGGTTTAGTTTTGCCCCGTAGTGTAGCTGGAACACGCGGAATTTTCATAATTCCAGGAGTCATTGACTCGAATTTTTCAGGCATTCTCCAGGTCCAGCTTTGGACGCACCTGCCCCAAACGATCCACAAGGGAGACACGTTAGCGCAACTGATCATGGTTCCTTGTCACTCGCCAGCAGGCAGCCAGGGAAGGCTCAGGGACAGCTCAGAGTCCGGTTCAGCAGACCGCTCGAGCGCGAGTGAGGCAGTGCAAGGATACCAGGTCTTAGCGACAGTGGAGACCAACATTGAGTGGAAGCAGCGCCCCGTTATCGAGGTATTTTTGAACAAAAGGGTGTTCTCAGGGTTACTCGATACCGGAGCGGATGTGTCAGTGATAAGCAGGAGCCAGTGGCCAAGAGAGTGGGCCATTGAGCCGGTCTCCGATGTGTGGGGGGTAGGAGGCGTCCAGGAAGCGTTCAGGAGCCGAGAGTGGGTAGAAGTCACAATCCCAAGGGCTGACGGCACCGCGGTAATTCGGCCGCACATTCTTGACGTGCACATCAACCTTTGGGGGCGAGACATTCTGCAGCAGTACGGTGCTACGCTTACCTTCGGGTAATGGCGTTGCCACTTAAATGGCTCACCGACACTCCGGTATGGGTAGAACAATGGCCGGTAGTGGGAGAGAAACTAGTTGCCCTCAAGCAGCTAGTTAAGGAACAGCTAGACGCAGGACACATAGAACAGTCCACAAGCCCCTGGAATTCGCCAATTTTTGTGATTAAGAAGAAGTCGGGGAAGTGGCGACTCCTCCACGATCTCAGAGAGATCAATAAATGCATTCAGCCGATGGGTCCGCTTCAATGCGGCATCCCAAATCCGAACATGATTCCCGAGGGGTGGGAGATCCTAGTCGTAGATCTCAAGGATTGCTTTTATACAATCCCCTTAGACCCCAGGGACCAGGAAAGGTTCGCCTTTACGGTGCCGGTCGTGAACCACGGCGAGCCCACGCAGCGTTACGCGTGGAAATTTTTGCCACAGGGCATGCTCAATTCGCCCACCCTGTGCCAAATTTATGTTCACGACGCACTGGCAAAGTTCCGAAGCCTCTACCCTAAAGCTATTGTGTGTCATTTCATGGACGACATTTTAGTAGCGTTGCCGCAACTCGGCAGCGAAATGTTTTCTGACCTCCAGGCCAGCCTGGGGGACAAAGGTTTACTCATTGCCCCGGAGAAAGTGCAGAGAACCGAGCCCTTCTCATACTTGGGCCATCGGCTTCTCCGCTCTTTCGCAGCGCCAGTTCTGCCTCAGATAAATTTACAAGACTCAGTCACCCTTGTAGAGTTGCAGCAAGTTTTGGGGAACATCAATTGGGCCAGACCGTATTTTCGTTTAGATACGGATCTTCTAAAACCGCTCTTCTCGCTGCTAACCTTAGGTAAGCAGCCAGCAGACCGGGTAAAAGTCTCTCGAGACGCGCGCTTGGCGCTCGAGAAGGTGAACCAGGTTCTCAGCCAGAGGTGGGTGGATAGGATCGCCCAGGGGCCATATGCCCCGGTCCTGAATTTGTACATCGTACGGTCAGGATCCATGTTCACTGGGGCGCTAGGAGTAGACTCAGAGAAGGGAGCGAAAATCGTGGAATGGGTATACTTGCCTAACACCTCTTCTCGGAACATCGTTCCGCCCCAAGAACTAGTCTCCGCGGTGATCTACCGCGGCAGGCTGAGAGCAAGGGACATTTCTGGGCACGGTTTAGCTAAGATCGTAGTCCCGTTCACCAAGGAACAAATCCACCAGTTGATGCAGCTAGGTGACTCGCTTCCGATAGCCTTGGAAGGATTCACTGGAAGCTTAGCATACCACTTGCCCAAAGACCCTAGACTTGTCTCACTTCAGACAGGAACAGTCAGCTTGTTCGAATTGCTTTCGCTGGTCCCGCTTCAGGGGGCCAAGACAGTTTTTACCGATGGGGGACGCACATATGGTGTCCTGACTTGGCAGGAGGGCGAAGCTTGGCGCACGCTGCTAACTCTTCCACAGAAGTCCGCTCAGCGGGCAGAGTTGGCAGCCGTGAACCTTGCCTTACGCACCTTCGCCAAGGAACGTTTGAATATCATTACTGACAGTTTGTATGTAAGGAATTTGCTTCACAGTCTACCGGGAGCTTACATCACTCCCGCGATAGACAAGAACTTGCTCAGCTTGTTTCTCACTGCTCAATTTCACTTGCGGAACCGCACAGAGCCGCTCTATATTGCCCACATCCGAAGTCACCAAGACCTCCCGGGTCCGATTTCCGCGGGCAACAGCAGAGCGGACGCGGCGGCAAGAGAAATTCAGCAGCGTTCAGTTCTGGGAGTTTTCACTACTCCAATCCAGAGTCATGCCTTTTTTCACCAAAATGCCAAGGCACTCGCTAGACAGTTCAATCTGCTGCTTTCTCAAGCCCAAGGTATAGTCTGCTCTTGCCAGCATTGCGCAGGAGCGCCGGGGGGGCCCTCGTGGGGGGTCAACCCACGAGGGACAGAGGCTAACCAGGTATGGCAGATGGACGTCACGCATGTGCCGCAGTTCGGCAGATGGCAATACATGCACGTCTGCATCGACACTTTTTCTCAGTTCGTTTGGGCAACGGCGCAGAAAGGGGAGGCGGCTTCCCACGTGGAGCAGCACCTCCTTTCCTGCATTGCGGCGATGGGCAAGCCGCGGCACGTGAAGACGGACAACGCGCCGGCCTACAGCTCCAGGCAGTTGGCCGCCTTCATGGCTACTTGGGACATCAAGCACACATTTGGAATCCCCTACAATCCGCAGGGGCAAGCGATTGTAGAGCGGGTCAATCGGACGCTAAAGTCCTATATTGACAAACAAACAGAAAGGGGGGAGCCACCAGCCCTCCCCAAGTCACAGGGAGAAGCACAGATGTGTCTCAACAAGGTATTGTTCACTTACAATCACCTTAATGTTTTTTCGGACTGTACGCCGCAGGAGAAGCATTTCCGCCGTTCGGAAGCTCTCCCGCGACCTATGGTCCGGTACCGAGTGCCACCAGACCCTTCTTGGAGGGGCCCGGTGCCGCTCATAACCTGGGGAAGAGGGTATGCTGCAGTTATGTCTCCTACAGGTGTCGTTTGGATTCCAGCCCGGTGTGTCAAGCCCTACTTGGAACCGCATGGCGTGGAACCAGGCCGGCCCGAGTCCGATCCCGGAGATGGAGGACCTCACCCTGACCGAGAGGACCCGCCGGAGGAAACGGCCGCCGATGCCCAAGATCACCTGGGGGATGGTCAAGGCTCTTTGCAGTGACGCCCAGGACGCCGTTCGGCGCGAGGAGAAAGAACCGACACCGGAGAACCTCACAGCTGCAGTTTTTGCCCTGATTCATGCCAACACAGCGGCGATCACCATCATCCTGGCCCTTTCCCTGCTTTTGGGGGGAGGCGCTCAGGCTATTCCGATCCAGGCCGACGGTTTGCCGCCTGGTGAAGATCTTTCTGCACGAATGCAGTACAACTTGTGGGAAAGGTTGGCGGGTCTCGTCAACCAGTCCGATTTTTGTCTACAGCAGGACATTGGTTCTGCATCTATCCTCAGCACCTGTCTCATCCCCGTGTGCCACACTCTGGACGCGCGCACCAAGGATGGCGACTGGTTGGTGAAGGCGTTCTTTGGCCCACATACTCCTACCACCTTCTCAGCATATGCACGCTGGGGGAGACTGCGACTTGCATCAACCTTGCCGGCTGATGCAGCCACTCTTCATACCCCCCGAGTGGCGGTCAGCCCGGACGCTGCTTGCACCCGAATGACCGGCTGCACCTCAGGCGGTCAGACGCGGCGCCGCTGCCTTGACCCCGGCAGCGGCAACTGGACTTGTGATAGACCAGACACCCTCACTTCGCTGTACGCTCACGTCACCCTACCTTCAGGGTGGTTTTTCACCTGCAACCAGTTCACATGGAACTATATTCCTGCGAATCTGTCGGACTCAATGTGTTGTCTCAGTCGTTTGACACTGTTACTTCCTACTAAGGACATGATTGCCCCAAGCACAAATGTTTCCAATGTTCCACATGTTTCCAATGTCTCCCATGTTTCCCCGCTCACACGGCACACACGCACAGCCCAGTTAGACAGCTCTTGTGACAGCAGCTTCAGAGTACTGAGTCCCGCTGAGTATGTATCCCTAGCAGTCAGCCTTGTCGGCGTGCCAGGCTTGGCCGTCGGCAACGCGCGGAGGATTGGCCGCTTGGCTTGCGGTTTGGCTAAAGCCATTAACCATACCTCCACAGCGATAGCGCTCCTCAATCAGGAACAGGCCGAACTTCGCCGTGCCGTTCTTGACAATCGAGCGGCTATCGACTACCTCCTCTTGCTGCACCACCTGGGTTGCGAATCTGTTCATGGAATGTGTTGTTTCAATCTTACTGATAACTCCCGTAAGATCCAAAGCCAGATCACGAACCTCCACACCATAGTCAAGGGTATTACTGAGGGTTCCGCATGGGGGGCTTGGTGGAGTTCCCTGTGGAACTGGATGTGGTCGTGGATCCCCTGGGGGTGGCTTCAGATGGTGCTCAAGGTGGTGGTGGGGGTAGTCATACTAGGCATTGCCGTTTGTTGCTTTGCTCAATGTATCCCCCCGCTGATCTCGAAGTGTCATCGCAGAAGGGAACCCCGTGACGTCATACCCGCTCAACAGCTGATGCCGCTCTTGCGCAGGGTCGCCAGTCAGGTCCTTAAATAGAAAATAAAGGGGAGATGCGGTTTCCCCATGCCCCGCAGGGCATGGAACGGCCCGCCAGAGGCCACCGCGGTGAGAGACGCTCCCAGCCCGTGGGCTCTGCGGCCGCCAAATTAAGGGGGGTGAATAAAATATAGGGTTTGATTCACCCAATTACCGTGACCTGACCTGCGACGCTGCCAAGTAAGCAGATAGCTGACTTCGGTCAAACATTAAGTGCATAGTTCATCTCCCGGCTCGGGAAATCCCTGGCGCAAATAAGCCATGTTTGTCCCCGCTTAATCCCCAAGACAATGAGGTCCCTAAACCCATGTTTTCCCCAAGTTAATTAACTCCCCTTTGAAGAGTTCCCCATTAACCTGTGTACGTGGGTGAGGTAATTTTCCTGTCAGATGACAGCTTGCCACCGTTGCGCTTTTTTCCCTATAAATGATGTTGCCTTTTTCCAATAAACTACTGATCTGATCTCGCTCCTGTTGCCTCGTGTTGTCATTGATCAGTCTCCTCCGGGCTCTAACGCCGCCCTAGCGGCCAGACATCGCTACACCTAGTAATCAGCTTTCTGCATATTATTTCACTTCACCCAAACACACAGGAGTCAGAAAAAGTGTGGGGAGGAAATTGGCATTCAAAATCCTTGTTTGCGTCTTATTAAGGTAGCTCTGTTTTAGTTTTCCAAATTTGCAGGAAGCATGTTTAGAGCAGAGGTGCTGTAACAAGCTGCAAACAAGGCTGATTGTGAATGTCCACCTCTCTGTCTGCTTATTCATCTCTCTCTCATTTTCTTATGGTGTTCCTGGGCCACAACATCTGTTACGGATAGTGCAGGGGGAAATGCTATTGTTTCACTTGCAAAACTCCATGTCACTTGCAGTACATTGAAGACTGTGTCTGGCAGCATCATATGTTCTCATGCGGATCAGAAGGAATGCATATTGGTCAGTGGGCTTGATGAGTCTATGGAAAACTCTATCTCTATCACATCCTGGATTTTCAAACTAGGAAGACAGCACATCTCCCAAAACATCCTGTTAGATCTATAAACCACTGCCTCTGTTCCCCTCAATAGAGAATAATCTGGTACCATGACTTGTCTCTTCCACAGAAATTTCCACAGCTAACTCCATGGCACTGTTCTTGGAAAAGGTCTGGTGTTGATTGTGTAGCTCCAAGGATGCAGTGTGCTACCTGAAAATCCTTTCTCTCTTGGTCATATTTCTCCTGGGACTTGCCTCTTGAAACTAATATTCTTCTCCCTCCCATCCCTCTCATTGTTGTACTTCCAGGAAAATCTACCCATCTCTATTCAGAAAGACTTTGTCTTTCTTGGTGAGGCAGAGCAACAACAAAACCTAGATGGACCTTATCTTTTCACAGTGAAACCAGCTCTCATTTCTACATTCTCAAGTCTGAGGAGAAATGTAGCACAGATACTGAAGATCACGGCAACAAATCATCTCCTGTACTGCATATGTCTCTTGTTAGATGCAAATGGTAATGTAGCACTGGTCTTGGTCTGGCCAGACATCCTGCTACGGAGGGGCTCTCTACGGGTACCAAAGGTTGGAGAAGCTCGTCTCTCCAGTAGTAGATGGAGGGCCTTTTTGGTATCTACCCCAGCCCTCTGGAACCTCCTGCTGACAGACCAACCACAACTGCTGGCCTTTAGGAAAGAGTTAAAGACATGGATGGCCCAGTGGGTGTGGGGTGCTACTGTTGGATCTACTCCACCCCGCTGGCTCATATGACCATATGACAATGTTCTTATGGGGATTTTAGATTTTTTTTTACATTCGAGCTTTTGTGATTTTAAGATTTTAGTGTTTTAATGATTTTTTATCCATATGTATGGGGTTGGTTTAATAGGTTATGTTGGGGTGTTTCCTATGTTGTAAATCGGCTGGAGATGCCTCGGCGAGGGGGCAGCTAAACAAGTCAAACAAACAAATGGAGTAGACCGTACAGCCAGCGACTCAACTGTGAGTGTCAGGTGGTGGTTAACTAATCTGACTCCCTAAAGGGGCCAATGGCTACAGGCGGATAAGCCCCTTTAGGTGGGGTGACGGCTCCCTCAGTGGAGGAAATGCCACTGGAAACCATCATATTAGGCCCAATGACAAAATGAGTGAAAAAGGAATTCTGATTCCCAATGGTCATGGAGATGGAAGAGGCCATGCCAGATGGACTGACTGTGAAAGCACACCTTGTCCATATCCTCAAGGCTGCGGCAGTCCATTAAAGTCCTGGTATTAAATCCTGCACGTCTCATTTCATGTGTGCCGCAGAAGATGGTTTCCGTGATCATAGTCATACCTGTCAACCATGGCTCTGGACAATATGGGACCTGCGCAGAACGGTTCTGTGCAGCTCGCTTTTACGCATGTGTAAAAAACTTCTACACATGCATAAAAGTGAGCTGCGCAGAACTGTTCTGCGCAGGTCCTGTATTGTCCGGAGCCGCGGTTCACAGGTATGACCCCCAGCCGGAGCGTTGGGAGGGGGTGCACGAAGGGATGAGCAGCATTCTGCACGTGTGCAGGGGTGGCCTTGCAGGCAAAGGCGGAGATGCCCCTCCCTATGCCCTGCTTGGCCAACCGATGCGACGACCACCTCGCCCCCTCCGCTCCGCTCCTCGGCCCAGAGTCCGACCTGCCTGCCTGCCTGCCTGCCTGCCCGTGGGTTCTACGCATGCGTAGAAGCGAGCTGCGCAGAAGAGATGCACAGTGACTCCTTTCCCCCTGCTGCCAAATTTCGGGGCTTTGGCAGCTCCGGGCAGGAAATGGCGCAAATCGGCGCTGAAATACGGGAAATCCCGGCCAATCTGGGAAGGTTGACATTTATGATCATAGTGCGTGGGTCACTTCATGGCAAGATGGAATCCACCTTAAACAAATTCACGGCAGTGACATTTTTCCTGCTTCAGGGGAAAAATGCATTCTCGGATACGAGTTGCAGTTGACGACGATAATGAGCACTGGTGGCTACTTGCTTAAGCAGCCCTGCTAAATATCCCTGCAAAGTACCACTGTTTATGCCTCTTGTTTATGTACATCCAGTTACTGTATGAACTCACAACAACTAGCTCCTCCCCAGTGATTGTTTTCCTCTCAACTGTAGCCCCTCTCCCAAAAAAACTGATATAAGAGTAATATGTGTGAGTGTGTGTATGTGTGTGTCTTCTTCTTTTTCTTATTTGCTCCCTAATTCAGGTTGAAGAAAAATAAACCTTTTTTTGTTCACACACACTTGCACAAGCACAATTTAAAAAAAATTGGCACTAATTTCAGAAAAATTGTAAAGTCATATACAGTATTTTCTTTAAAAGTCATTGTTGTTCTTGTTGTTCCTGTTGTTCTTGTTCCTCTTGTTCTTCTTCTGTGTGTAGGTCCAGGGCCAGATCTACTATAAGGTGAACGGAGCGGTCGCTCCAGGTGCCCACTCCCAGGGGGCGCCGCAGTAGTAAAGGAAAAAAAGGTATTTTTTGGGTTTTCGATATTTTGATTGCGAGCATATGGCATGTATGTTAATGACCTGATTTGTTGAGATGAGTGCGGGTCAAGTGCGAGGGTTCGGGCGGGGCACCAGTGCCACTTAACTTAATTTAACCCCATATATTAGGGGTGACCAAGAGGGTGCCATAGTTGGATCCCGCGCTATGCTTAAACTTGCCACGGGCCGGCACTGTGTAGGTCAGATGTGAAACTGTGAAATAAAACCACCTTTTGATTAATTCATTCTGTAGTTCCTTTTGGCTGACCTTGTATGAGAAAGATTAGCTGGCACAACAAGGTTGCCATTGCCTAGGGCACACCCAATTGAGGTTCAAAATGCCACAATCTTCAAGGAGGCTTTAGTGTATGAGAGTCAAGACACAAGGCACAGCCAAAGGCTGGGTTAACTCAGGTTTATTGCATGGTGGACAGAGGGAACATGAGGTAATGGCGGACGAACAGCTCTATATATATGGTAGTAACGTATTTGAATGTGGCTCCACGATAGCCCATTGGCTACTGGCCCGCGTGACGTCATGGCGGGTCACGCCCTTCTTGTCCAGGTGTAGGTAGCGGCGGGAAACTTCCCGCGCTGCGGTCTTTGATGGGTTTGAACCAAGAGAGCTTGGACGCTCGCTGCTGCCAGCTGGTGGTCATTAGCTCGCGTCCTATTACAGGGTTTATAGTGATACAGCTGAAGGTTACATTGTTACTCATAGGTAAGGTTACATTGGTTCAGATACATTGATATCACATGTGGAAGGTTACACTGTTAGAACACAACACTCCTCCCCCCTAGGATGAGACGAAGTCTCTCAGCCAAGATGGCTTATTTCGAACACGCTGGGGTCTCGGCGCGGGCTGCCCTGCCCCGGCTTCGCTCCCTCCTCCTTGCTCCCTGGCTGCCTGCCCTGTAATGGGAGAGGATGACTTGTTAGTGGTTTGCCGCGGCTCTGCGGCTTTGTTGGAAGGTGTGTGCTTTGTTTGGGACGAACCGGGGGCACTAGGGGCTAACGAAAAACCCCTCTTCTCGCTTGGATGGGTGGGGGAACACTCCAAAAAACCCCCCCGGCTAGCAAAATCAAAATCAAAATCG
Organism: Bradypodion pumilum; assembly: GCA_035047305.1. Lineage (NCBI taxonomy): Eukaryota > Metazoa > Chordata > Lepidosauria > Squamata > Chamaeleonidae > Bradypodion > Bradypodion pumilum. The sequence continues at coordinate 169,898,629 of JAWDJD010000001.1, read as the reverse complement.
GATTCGGGGGAAGCGGCAGCGGCGGCCGCACACTCCTTTTCCCTCCCCCCGGGCTCGGATAGAACTGGTGTATCAAAAGGATATGAGTCGGGATCACTGCTTTCCCTCCTGGCTTCGGACTGGTGTCCCTCTCTGTCTCCCCCTTGGGCTAAACGGGTGGGGGAGAACCCTATCGCTGAATCCTGTTGCTGAGCCCCACTGATCGGCCCCTCACTCACTCGGTGCCTCAGTTGGTCAGCGTGCCTCCTCCAGAGGAGACCGGTGCTAGTTTCCACCCGATATGACACTGGCCCCGTCTGTTCTATTATCGTCCCTGGCACCCAGGCTGGGCCTGCGTTGGCATAGTTCCTGCAGTGTACAGGATCGCCTACGCCGAAACCTTTCGAGACCGCTAAACCTATGTTCTTCCCTTTGTCCTCGACCCTCGACGGGTCTAACCTGGACAAAAGCGTGGTCAGTTTCCTCCGCATCAGCAGCTCAGCCGGCGAGTATCCCGACGCTAAGGGGGTCACTCTGTACGCTAACAGAAATTGACAAACTTGGTGATTTAGATCTCCCGAGCCCATGCGCCGCAGCGCATCTTTTGTTGTGCGCACTAACCGTTCCACTTGGCCGTTCGTGGCCGGGTGAAACGGCGCGGATGTGACATGCCGAATTGCATTTGCCTCCATGAATGCTGCGAACTCAGCGGACGTGAAACAACTAGCGTTATCGCTGACCAGAGTGTCGGGTAAACCGAACGTGGAAAAGACCCTCCTTAGCTGGCGAATGGTAGTGGCGGAGGATGTGCTCTTTACCGGAATGACCTCCAGCCACTTTGAGTATGCATCCACCACCAGGAGAAACATGGTCCCTCGGAACGGGCCAGCAAAATCTACGTGCACCCTGGACCACGGTCCCCTTGCTGCGTCCCATTCCCTATGCGGGAGGCGGGCTACCTCCGGTCGGGAGCACTGACATGCCTCACAAGTGCCAACCATATGCTCTATGTCGGCGTCCAGCTGGGGCCACCAGAAGTAACTCCGGGCCAACGCCTTGGAACGGACGATTCCCGGGTGGCTGACGTGCAACAGCTTTAGCACCTTCGGCCGCAGGGACGTAGGAACCACCACCCGTTGGCCCCACAAAAGGCACCCCCTCTCTAACGACAACTCTACTCGCTTTCGGAAAAATGGGTCGAATTCCGTGCCTGGGGATGACGCCGGCCACCCCTTCTGCACCCACGAGCATACTTTCTCTAGTGTTCTATCCTTACCGGTCGCCCTGGCAATGTCGGCCGGTACTATTGGGGGTGACTCCAAGACCTCTATTAGCAATACCTGGCGGTCTCTTCCTACCCCTGCCTTCTGGTCGTCCGACAAGGGTAACGGCGACCGTGAGAGCGCGTCTGCATGGCTGATCTCCTTCCCTGGCCGGTATTCTAACTCATGTTGATATGCGTTAAGAAAAATAGCCCACCGAAGCATCCTCGGGGACAGGATCTGTGGCGTGGGCTTATCTGCAGTGAATATTCCTAACAGGGGCTTGTGATCAGTAACGATCTTGAACGGGCGACCATACAGGAAATCGTGAAATTTTTTGGTTCCCGCTACTATCGCTAGTGCCTCCCTATCGGTCTGTGCGTAATTCCGCTCTGCTTGGGACAGGGACCTTGAATAAAACGCTATCGGGGCCTCCCTTCCGTCGTTCAACACGTGGCAAAGCACCGCCCCCACCCCCACCGGGGATGCATCGCAGACTAAAACTATTGGCCGTTTGGGGTCGAAATGAGTCAGGATTGCCTCGGATGTGAGGAGTTGCTTTAACTCTTGCTCGTCACCCCACAGCCATTTTTCCTCTTTTTTAAGTAACCGATGGAGCGGCTCGGCCACAGACGCCTTCCGTGGAAGGAAGGTATGGTAGAAATTGAGAAGCCCCAGAAACGACTGTAGCTCGGTTTTGGAAGTGGGGCGAGGAGCTTTCTTGATGGCGGCTACCTTAGATTTGGACGGCCTAATTCCCTCGGGCGTGACACGGAACCCTAAAAACTCAACCTCTGTTTCGAAAAATACACATTTGTCTTTTCTCAGTCGCAGCCCCGCTTTCTCGAACACGGTCAGGACCTTATCCAATCTGTGAGCCAGCTCGGCCTTACTCCCCCCCGTTATCAACACGTCATCAAAATATGGCAACACCCCCTCCAGCCCCTTCAGGAGGCGTTCCACTAGCGACTGAAAAATGCCAGGTGCCGAGTTCACGCCGAACTGTAACCGCGACACCTGGAACGCCCCCTTATGTGTGACTATTGTTTGTGCCGCCGCTGTGGCGGGGGTTACCGGGAGTTGCTGGTAGGCCTGTGCTAAATCGAGTTTAGCGAAACACTTTCCCCCATTCAGCCTGGCCAGAAGGTGGCTGACCACTGGCACCGGGTATGCATTAGGGCGGATTGCCTTATTAATGGTACACTTATAATCAGCGCAAATGCGCACCTCCCCGTTAGCCTTCAGTGCTGTTACAATTGGAGTCTCCCACTCCGCGGAATCCACAGGAACAAGAATCCCCTGACCCACCAGTTTGTCCAGTTCCGCCTCTATTTTGTCCTTTAGCGCGAACGGTACCCTGCGCGGTTTGAGTCTTATCGGGCGGACCTCCGGGTCTAAGTCGAAGGCTACAGGGGGTCCCTTGAACTTTCCCAGTCCACTTTTAAAAACGGCGGGGTGCGCGTCACACACCGCTTGTATTGGGTCCTCGCCTACGGCATGCACCCCCCCTATGAACAGACCTAAGGGCTGAAACCACTGCGTTCCGAGGAGGCTACAACTTCCCCCTTTGAGCACCACTAGGGGAAGTTCCGCAGAATGTCTCTTAAACCGAACCCGGAATGTCCCGACCCCCAACACTGGAATGCTGTTCCCCTGTACGTCCCGTAGTGTGGCCCTCAACGCTTTGAGCTTGGGCCGCATGTGGGGGTCGATTCTCAAGAACTCTCTCTGGGGAATTATAGAATAGGAGGACCCCGAGTCAATTTCCATCCTAATAGGGGTCCCTTGTACTAGTACCTCAACGAAGTAATGGGCCTGTCCCGCAGATACGCTGAACACAGGAGCATCGCCCTCGCTGTCGTCCGAGATGCGGCCCACGCCGTCCTGCTTCCTCGTGGTCCGGGCGCCATCTTTGGACCTCGCTGGACGGTCCGGTCTGGCCGAACGGTCTTGCGACTGTCTCCGGCCCTCTTTCCATTTCCTGCACGCCTTGGCGATGTGCCCCCGACGGCCGCAGTTGAAACACTCGGCTTTTCTGAATGGGCACCTCACGCGCTCATGGGCCGCTCCGCAACCATCGCAGCGGCGCCCTCCTCTCCGGACCTTCTGGACCTCCTCGCCGTCGCTGCTTTCAGAAGACGACTTCGAGGTCGGTCGGGTTGCATGCACCGACTGACCGGACTTTCCGTGCAACGAGTTTTCCGCTTTGCCGGCCCTCGGACGCCACTCACGCCACTTGTGCATCTCATCTACTCCAGCATTCGTGGATTCCGCGGCTTCCGCGGCCTCTACAACCTCTTCCAGTGTGGGTGGTGGTTCCTTGTTCATCAGGCTGCGCTGCACTTCCTTGTCCTTCAGGCCACACAGCACTCCGTCCCTGAGGGCCATCTCTAGGAAGTGGTCCCATCTGCAGGGGGCGGCGGCTACCCTCATAGCCGTTACGAAGGCTTCTACCGACTCGTCCGGCGCTTGGACTCGCCTCCAAAACGCGCTGCGAGCGGGAAACATTGCCCTCGAGGGTCGGAAACGCTCACGCAGCAGTCTCATGATGTCACCGGCTTTGAAATCACTCATCTTCTTCGGTGCAAGAATGCCCACCAGCGTCCGCTTGGTTTCCATCCCAAGCATGCGGGTGAGGATGGCCCTCTTCCTTTCCTCGTCGTCTTCTTTGACTTTGAGTTCCACCAGTGCCGCCTGGAAGTCCATCTCAAAAAGCTCCCAGTCTTGCGGTTTGGTAATGTTGAACCCGCTCTGTGTCCTGGCTCCATGGGGATCCATCATCCCATCCTCGTCGCCAATTTAGTGTATGAGAGTCAAGACACAAGGCACAGCCAAAGGCTGGGTTAACTCAGGTTTATTGCATGGTGGACAGAGGGAACATGAGGTAATGGCGGACGAACAGCTCTATATATATGGTAGTAACGTATTTGAATGTGGCTCCACGATAGCCCATTGGCTACTGGCCCGCGTGACGTCATGGCGGGTCACGCCCTTCTTGTCCAGGTGTAGGTAGCGGCGGGAAACTTCCCGCGCTGCGGTCTTTGATGGGTTTGAACCAAGAGAGCTTGGACGCTCGCTGCTGCCAGCTGGTGGTCATTAGCTCGCGTCCTATTACAGGGTTTATAGTGATACAGCTGAAGGTTACATTGTTACTCATAGGCAAGGTTACATTGGTTCAGATACATTGATATCACATGTGGAAGGTTACACTGTTAGAACACAACAGAGGCCTTTTCTGTGTACCCCATATTTTTGGTTTAATTGGTCCTATTTAAATGATTTTATGGTCAAAAATGCTTGCATACTTCTAACATTTTAGGTCATAGAAATTCTCGTCTTAGTCATATGCTTTTTCTAAATCAAGATCTTAGGAAAGAATTACTTTTTCAAAGATGTTACTGAAGGGAAAATTAATTTAATTTGTATGAAAAATGCATTGAAAAGAAACCCTAATAAAAATATTTGAGGAATGTCGCTGCTGGTGTTTAAATTATGGTTACTTTATTTCAGGATTTGTTTTCCTTTAAAAAAGAAATTCTGAGGCATTCCATTTTTCAAAGGGGTGGGAGATTTAGTAGACATGTTTTCCAGTGTTTTGTTATCCATTACCGAACAGATTCAATTATGAATTTTTGGGTGGTAGTATTACACATACAGATGGGTCTTGCTACTGATTGGCACCTTGGAGGAAGGGAAATTCCATTAAACATGATGAACGTTTCCATGATTCGTACAGGTTTAACTTTGTTTTATAAAATCTCCTCCAGAATAAATGTTTCCATTCAAATGCTGTTTTGTAGATGGAATTTTCCAAAGGCATAAAGGTTCATTTTAAGGCTTAAAAAAAAAACAACCAAACAAATTATTCCCTTGAGGCAACTATTCCTAACCTGACACCCCCTCTAATTTGTGCTAGGTTACAAGATCCATCTGGACTCCAGTGGCTCAAGTGGTTAAGATGATGACTGGAAGGCGGCAGTTTAGCAGTTCGATACCCGAGTACTGCACAACGGAATAAGCTCCCGTCTCTGGCCCAGCTCCTGCTAACCTAGCAGTTTGAAAGCAAGAAATTGCAAGTAGATAAATAGGGGCCACTTCGGTGGGAAGATAAATAGCATTCCATACACTTCAGTGTCTAGGCATGCCTGCCACATGTCCAAGGAAACATCTGCAGATGCAGACAGCGCTGGCTCTTTGGCTATAAACAGAGATGAGCACTTAACCCTAGAGTCAGATACTGTGGGTTCCGCGCACACTATTGGCATACTGTCCCTGACAGAACCACAGCTTGGGAGAATGCTCCTTAGAGCCTGGTTCCAAAGGGACAGAAATTGGGGTGCGAATTAATAGGAGTTTAATTCACTGATCGCTGACCTGACAGGCAGTTGGGGCTGGAAAAGGCAGAACATCACCAGGTGGTGATCTCGATAAACATGTAATGGGTAATCTCGCCTCCGCAGAGACTCGGAGCCCAAGAGTCAATTTAGGCAGATGTTTACTCCCGATAGCAGAAGACAATGCATGTCCCCCTGGTAGTAAATTAGATAGATAAGGAACTCCCCCCGCCCCCGATGAAGTCACTCCTAATGTGTAACTTGTATAATCTTAAAGTGCAGACTTGCAGTTTTCCTGTAGCGGTCACGCGCAACCTATGCACACGATCGAGCTAGGCAGAGTATAAAGTTCAGTGCCTTCTGATCAATAAACATTGGTCTTCGCTCCATCTTGCCTCGTGTGTCTTACTTGACCCGTCTCCTCCGGGACCTTCCGGCCTGTATCGGGCCCCGATCCAACAAGATACGACTTGCTTTCGAGCAAGGACGAGCTTTACAAGATCCAACACCCTAAACTAGAAGGGGAAAAGATTCTGTGAATGATGAGCGTTGTAGTACAACACAATGGAGGCAACTAGGTTTGGGGGCTGTTTCTCTGAAGATGCAGAAAGAGTGGCTATTTTAGCATCAAAGAAACTGCATATATAACATAGAGTGGCAACCTCAAAGTTTCCAAGTTTCGGGCTGGGGCAGCAGCGATGGGCATAATTTGAATCCTACTACAGTGGACCCTTGCTTAACAAGTGGCTTGCTTAACACAAAATTTGCTTAACAAAAGGAAATCCATAGAAAATAGTGGCTCAGTTAACAATTTTTTTCCAGAACTAATTAATTGGTTTTCAATGCATTCCTATGGGGAATTGCATTCAATGCATTCCTATGGGAAATTTGTTTTACAAAATTTTCATAGTACAAAAGGTCCCGGAGAACGCATTAAATTTATTTGTTTATTTGTTTATTTGTTTATTTGTTTATTTGTTTATTTGTTTATTTGTTTATTTGTTTATTTATTTATTTATTTATTATTTTTCACGCTTATATACCGCCCACTCAGGTACAACCCAACTCAGGGCGGTTTACATAGCAGACAGTAAATACATAAAAAGACACATGATAAAACAAAATTACAAGTTAAAAGTTAAAAAACCCACCCCTAAAAGGTGCGCAAGTACCGAAGGGACCTTGGGGGGGAGGCACACTTATCTATACCAACCACCCAACGGTACCCCCATCCCCACCCGCACCCCAAACTTGGCCCACCAGCCAGGTCTTTAGTTCCTTCCTAAAGGGCAACAACTCTGTCTGGAGACGCAGTTCCACAGGCAGGAGGTTCCAAAGGGCCGGTGCGGACACGGAAAAGGCCCTCCTCCTTGTGCCAGAGAGGCGAGCCCCCCTGGCTGATGGCACAATTAGAGAGCCCCTCCGGTCCGCTCTGGTTGGACGGACAGATGTCCTTAGGGCGATGCAGTCTCTGAGATACCCTGGCCCAATACCATGTAGGACTTTAAAGGTCAAAACCAGCACCTTGAATTGCACCCAGAGACAAACTGGTAACCAGTGCAGCCCCCGAAGCAGTGGTGAGGCATGGGCATAACGTCCACACCCCATCACTGGGGGTCCACTGTACTTAATCATATGACTACCATCACTTACATGTTGTTGTTTTTTGGATGACTGGTCTATGAGACAACCAGTTTGGTGACGCAAACTGAGTGTTAGACTAGGACTCAGGAGATCTAGGCTCAAAACCCACTTGGCCATGAGAGCTCCCTGAGGGGTGGCAAAACTGAATTGCTCCTTGAAACATCTCACCTACCTTGAAAACTCTATTAGAGCTGCCATAAGTCAGAAGCAGTGTGAAAGCCCATAATAACAAATTTTCTAGAGGCAGAAAAACATATTCCTTAGTATATTAATGTGGTTACTTTGCATGTCAACCGATGGGAAGGCTGGGTTTATCTTTAATTAAAGGCCATGGTGGGCCCACGCAGATGTTAGAAAGGCTTGTTCTGAACAGAGTGTTGACACCAGATGAATAAGGGAGGCCACCTGCTAGTTCTACTCTTGGCGTTTCAGATGATTTGCATTCCTGTGGCCTGTTGCTCCGCGTGAACACGCTCAGCACTTTGCAGCCCCGTGAACTGTTTAATGTCATGGATACCTTCCAGCCATGTAGGCCATCTTCTCAGCTAAATTGTCACGGTAGTGCTAGGATGAAATACTGGTTACGATTCACTGGCCTAGGTGATGATGATGTTTTAATTACTGTGTAACTGCATCTAAGGGAAGAAAAGGCTTTTCTGCAAAAACTGGGTTCAGATTAAATATGTCCATTAAGAGCATTAAAGAGACTATCTCTTCCTTCTTTCTTTCTCGCCTCCCACAAAACACAATGTTTGCCACTGGACTCCTAGTGGTGTTCACAGACTGGAAATTGTTCTCATTGCCATTCCAGACAAATCAGTCAACAAACACAGGGTATCCAGACAATTTGCAAGTACATGGTGTAAAGCAGGGAGAGGCAATCTGATGCTTTCCCGATGTTTGGGGGACTACAACTTCCAGCATCCCTAGCTGCCATGGCTAATGGTAATGAATTGTGGAAATTGTAGGAAGGACCTGGGGCTGCCTATATCTGATTTAAAGAAAGATTTTACTTGTGAATTGCTGTGTTTAATGAAGCTCCAAGCTGTTAAATTGCTCATATGGTACAGTGGTTGAAACTCTGCTCATGATCTGAGTTTCAACCTGATGGGCTCAAGATCAACTCAGCCTTTTATCCTTCTGAGGTTGGTAAAATGAGTACCCAGCTTTTTGGAAGCAAAATGCTGATTACCTTATTAACATAGTGCTCTAAGCACTATGAGGCAGTGTATAAGTGTAATTGTTCTTGCTATTGCTATAACACAGAATGTTCTGTGCACTCAGGTGTTGAGGCATGCCTGTCACATTTCCATGGAAAATACAGACAGCGCTGGCTCTTTGGCTATAAGCAGAGATGAGCACTGAACCCTTTTAGTGTAAGGGACCAAAGACAACACAACAGCCGAAGGGTTGGCTTAACACAGGTTTATTGCATGATGATCCGGAGGAACATGTGGTAATGGCGGATGGGTAGCTCAATATATACAGCTGGCTATACATTTGAATGTGGCTCGTTGACAGGCTATTGGTTGCTGCCTGCGTGACGTCATAGGAGGTCACGCCCTTCTTGACCAGGTGAGGAAGTCGCGGGGAATCTTCCCGCGCTGCTGAACCAGGTGGCTATGATCCATTAGAGCTGGACGCTCGCTACTGTCCTCTGGTGGTCACTAGCTCGCGTCCCCCTATTAGGCTTACATTGATACAGGTGATGGTTATAATGTTGCACACAGAAAGGTTACATTGATAACACATGGCAAAGGTACATTGATAAAGGCACAGCTTTACAGAACACAACATCCCTCCCCCCTAGGATGAGACGAAGTCTCTCAGCCAAGATGGCTTGTTGCATGTGCGTTTGTGCCGTGAAGAGGGCTGCCCCCCCAGGGGCGTTATTGCTTCTTTGTTCCCTGGTCCCTTGTCCTGAAAAGGGAGAGGGAGACTCGTTAGTGGCTTGCCGCTGTCTGGCGGTTTTAGGGGAAGGGAAAAACTCCATTGTGGGGAGACCGGGGGCCGTTGGGGCTAATGAAAAACCCCTCTTCTCGCTGGGACAGGTGGGGGACCACTCCGAAAACCCCCCCCGGTTCTGGAAATCAAAATCTAACTTGGTAGGGGTACCCGCATTTGTGGGGACTTTCCGCGAGATATGTATGGGGTCGGGTTCCTCCTCCTCGGAAAGATCCCCCAGGGTATCTATGAGGACATCCTCCTCCCCCCTTGGTGGGGGCCCACGGTCCCCTTTTCCTCCCCCTTGGGCTGAACGGGTGGGGGAGAACCCTAACGCTGACCTATTTCCTGCCTGATCCGTGCCCTGCTCATCGGAGACCCTGCGTCGGAGCTGGTCCGCGTGCCGCCGCCACAGGAGCCATGTGCTGGTTTCCACGCGGTACGACACGGGGCCGGTTTGCTCCACAACTACGCCCGGAACCCAGGCCGGGCCCGTGCTGGCGTAATTCATGCAATGCACGGGGGCGCCTACACTGAAACTCTTCATAGCCTCTAGCCCAATGTTCCTCCCTTTGTCCTCTACCCTCGTGGGGTCTAGCCTAGTAAGGATGGTGGTCAGCTTCCTGCGCATTAAGAGCTCTGCGGGGGAGTATCCTGACGCCAACGGGGTCACCCTGTACCCTAGCAGGAACTGACACACTTGTAGGTTCAAATCCCCTGGGCCCATGCGCCGCAACGCGTCCTTTGTGGTGCGGACGAGGCGCTCTACTTGGCCGTTGGTGGCCGGGTGAAACGGGGCGGAGGTGATATGCCGAACGGCGTTAATCTCCATGAATGCCTTAAACTCGGAGGACGTGAAACAACTAGCGTTGTCGCTAATTAACGTGTCGGGTATGCCGAACGTGGAAAAGAGCCTCCGCAAGTGTCTAATGGTCTGGGCCGAGGAGGTGCTCGTGACTGGGATAGCCTCCAACCATTTGGAGAAAGCGTCCACTACAAGGAGGAACAGGGTGCTTCTGAACGGGCCCGCGAAATCAATGTGCACCCGGGACCACGGCCCCTTAGCCGCGTCCCATTCCCTGTGGGGAAGGCGGGCCTCCTCCGGTCTGGAGCATTGGCAACTTTCACAAGTGCCGACCATGTGCTCAATGTCGGCGTCTAGCTGGGGCCACCAGAAGTAACTCCGGGCCAGCGCCTTGGATCGCACGATGCCGGGGTGGCTGACGTGAAGCAGTTTGAGCACCCGCGGCCGAAGGGAAGTGGGAATCACCACCCGCTGCCCCCACAAGAGACACCCCCTCTCTAGGGACAGTTCTAGCTTTTTTCTGAAAAATGGAGCAAACTCCTCAGCTGGGGAGGATGCGGGCCACCCTTTCTGTAGCCAGGAGCTTACTGTCGCTAACGTTTTGTCTTTCTCTGTCGCTTTGGCAATGTCGGCGGGCACTACGGGGGGCGAATCCAGCACCTCTATCATGAGAACCTGATGGTCCCGCTCCCCCATGCTCACCTGGCTGGGCGTTAGGGGAAGGGGAGACCTAGATAGGGCGTCCGCATGGCTGATCTCTTTCCCGGGCCGGTAGACCAACGCGTGCTGATACGCGTTGAGAAAAATGGCCCACCTGAGCATCCTTGGGGACAGGATTTGAGGGGTGGGCTTATCCGCGGTAAAAATGCCTAGCAGGGGTTTGTGGTCCGTCACGATGGTGAAGGGGCGGCCATACAGAAAATCGTGAAATTTTTTCATCCCCGAGACTATCGCTAATGCCTCCCTGTCCGTCTGTGCGTAGTTTCTCTCTGTTTGGGACAGGGACCTGGAGTAAAATGCTATCGGGGCCTCCCTTCCGTTCTCCAGCACGTGGCACAGCACTGCCCCCACCCCCACTGGAGATGCATCACAGATCAGAACTACTGGGCGTTTGGGGTCGAAGTGGGTCAGTATGGCGTCGGACGCCAGGAGGCTTTTCAGCTCACTAAATGCCCTTTCTTGGTCATCGCCCCACTTCCATGCCTGGTCTTTCTTAAGCAGCCTGTGTAGCGGTTCAGCCACCGCTGCCTTCCGGGGAAGGAAGGAGTGGTAAAAGTTGAGCAGCCCTAGGAACGACTGCAACTCGGGCTTGGAGGTGGGGCGGGGGGCTTTCTTGATGGCTGCCACCTTAGACTTGGATGGTTTTATCCCCTCAGGAGTCACACAAAACCCTAGGAATTCAACCTCGGTTGCGAAGAAGATGCATTTGTCCTTCCGCAACCTCAGCCCCGCCTTTTCGAATATCGTCAGGACCTTCCCCAACCTCTTGGCCAATTCAGCCCGACTCCCCCCTGTTATTAACACGTCATCAAAATAAGGCAACACCCCCTCCAGTCCCTTCAGGAGGCGTTCCACGAGTGACTGGAAAATTCCTCACGCCGAATTCACGCCGAATTGGAGGCGCGTCACCTGGAACGCCCCCTTATGGGTGACTATGGTCTGCGCAGCAGCTGCGGCAGGAGACACCGTGAGCTGCTGGTAGGCCTGTGCTAAGTCGAGCTTAGCGAAACATTTCCCCCCGTGTAACCTGGCCAGCAGATGGCTGACTACCGGCACCGGATATGCATTCGGGCGGATCGCCTTGTTGATGGTGCACTTGTAGTCGGCGCATATGCGGACCTCCCCATTGGACTTTAGAGCAGTTACAATTGGAGTTTCCCACTCCGCAGAATCTACAGGCACAAGAATCCCCCAACCCACCAATTTGTCCAGTTCCGCCTCTATCTTGTCCTTGAGTGCGAACGGCACCCGGCGTGGTTTTAGGCGAACAGGGCGGACCTCCGGGTCCAGGTCGAAAGTCACTGGGGGCCCCTTGAATTTCCCCAGTCCCTTTTTGAAGACTTCGGGGTGCGCCTCGCACACCTCCTGAATTGGATCAGTCCCAACAGCGTGCATCCCCACGGCATGCACCCCCCCAATGAACAACCCCAGGGGCTGGAACCATTGAGTCCCGAGGAGGCTGCAATTTCCTCCCTTGAGCACGACCAGGGGAAGGGACGCGGCGTGCTCCTTGAATTTGACCTGAAATTCTCCAACCCCCAACACTGGAATACTGTTCCCTTGCACGTCCCGTAGTGTGGCCCTCAATGCTTTGAGCTTGGGCCGCTTTTGGGGGGCAATTCCGAAAAACTCCCTCTGGGAAATGATTGAATATGAGGACCCCGAGTCAATTTCCATCCTAATGGGCACCCCTTGGACTAGTACCTCAACAAAGTAGCGGGGGTGTCCCGTAGACACGCTGAACACTGGGGCGTCGTCCTCGCTGCCGTCGGCGATGCGGCCCACGCCGTCCTGCTTCCGCGTGGCCTGGGCGCCATCTTTGGGTCTCGCTGGGCGGTCTCGTCCCGCGGAACGGTCTGGGGAGCTCCTCCGGGACTCGCGCTTCTTCCTGCACACCTTGGCGATGTGCCCGCGGCGGCCGCAGTTGTGGCACTCGGCCTTCCGGAAGGGGCATTTCACGCGGTCGTGGGCCGCGCCACAGCCGTCGCAACGCCGGCTCTCCTTCCGGACCCTCTGTACGTCCTCGTCGTCGCTGCTCTCTGTAGATGACCTCGAAGTTCGCCGGGCCGCATGTACCGGAGCCTCTGCTTTGCTCGACTTTGGCCGCCAGTCCTGGAGTTCTTGGACCCCGGCCTTCGTAGCTTCTGTGGCCTGGGCCGCTCTGACGACCTCCTGCAACGTGGGAGGCGGCTCTTGGTTCATTAATGTGCGCTGGGTCTCGGCGTCGTTCAGGCCGCACAGCACACAGTCTCGGAGGGTGATTTCGACGTTCTCCCATTTGCACGGGCCGGCCGCTAGCCGCAGGGCCGCCACGAACGCGGCGACCGTCTCCCCGGGCGCTTGGACTCGCCTCCAAAACGCACTCCGAGCGGGAAACATCGCCGTGGCGGGCCGGACGTGCTCACGCAGCAACTGCATGAGTTCCTTGGCCTTGAATTCGCTCACCCTCCTCGGTGCAATCAGGTCCACCAAGGTCCTTTTTGTTTCTTGTCCGAGCATTCTGGTGAAGATGGCCCTTTTCTTCGCCTCTTCCGTGACTTCGGACTCGATTAGTGCGGCCTGGAAGTCCATCTCGAAGATCTCCCAGTCGCCCGGTTTCTTGATTTCGAAACCGGCGCATGTCTTGGTCCCGTGGGCTGCCATATCCCACCTTCGTCGCCAATTTAGTGTAAGGGACCAAAGACAACACAACAGCCGAAGGGTTGGCTTAACACAGGTTTATTGCATGATGATCCGGAGGAACATGTGGTAATGGCGGATGGGTAGCTCAATATATACAGCTGGCTATACATTTGAATGTGGCTCGTTGACAGGCTATTGGTTGCTGCCTGCGTGACGTCATAGGAGGTCACGCCCTTCTTGACCAGGTGAGGAAGTCGCGGGGAATCTTCCCGCGCTGCTGAACCAGGTGGCTATGATCCATTAGAGCTGGACGCTCGCTACTGTCCTCTGGTGGTCACTAGCTCGCGTCCCCCTATTAGGCTTACATTGATACAGGTGATGGTTATAATGTTGCACACAGAAAGGTTACATTGATAACACATGGCAAAGGTACATTGATAAAGGCACAGCTTTACAGAACACAACAACCCTAGAGTCAGATACAACTGGCTTTCGAGCAAGGGAGACCATACATTTACCTGAAACATAGAACTGGCCATCTAGGAAGCTGCCTTAGACTAAGGAAGATCATTGATCCATTTACAGTAATTCCATATGTTCTCACCTAACTGACAGCAGGGCAGGATCTTTCCCAGCCCTAATTAAAGATGCTAGGACTTGTCTTGAAGGCAGGATCTTTTACATCATGGTGAACAATGTCAGTGGTCTACATTGGGTACAAAATGATTAGAATTTACATTTTGTTGTTATTGTTCAGTCGCACAGTCAATTCCAACCCTTTGCAATTCCATGGACCATTGCCCGCCAGGCACCGCTATCCTCCACCATCCTCCTCAGCCCGCCCAGCTCTGTGCCCATTGCATCAACAATACCATTTCGCCATCTCATTTTCTGCCATCCCCTTCTTCTTTTGCCCCAACCTTTCCCAGCATCAATTACAATTTTAATCAATCTATTAATGAGTTGTTTCATTAATAATTCCCCGTGAAGAAACTGAGAAATAGGGAAGAACATGGAACACAGAATACATCTAGAAATTTTGGACTCCTTCATGAATGCCCCAAGAAAAGCTGCATGAAAAGGTGAGAATCAGTGTCTGTCCAGCAACAAAAGGGGAAATTAACACCTTATCCCTTGTCAGTGAGAATATCAAAGCCGTCTCAAGAGAACGAATTCTCAAACTTATCTCCAGTTAGAGAAAACATCTGTGAAGAAATTATGAAATTGGGAGGAAGGGGAGATGGGATAGAACTAGGGGCTGTTTACATGATGAAGAGAGACAGCTGGGAAAGGTGAATTGAAACCCAGCCTGTGTTATGAAAAAGGGGATTCAATGACACCTACAGATGGCATCCTGCAAGACCGAATTTCAAAGAAGGACAAACAAAATTTCAAAGAAGAACTGAGAAGGACTCTCTTCTCTTGTCTTCTCCTGATTGGGCGGCATATAAATTTAAATAAATAAATAAATACAAGCCTGTTTACTTCCTTCCTTGGGAAACACAATTGTGGAAGAGATTTCAGCTATGTGCCGTGAATGGGGTGGCAACTCTACCTTGGAAAGGAGATTTATTAGACTCCCTGAAGCACTGCTAGGTCTGTGTATGTTGGAGTACTAGAAAGATTCAGATCCAGTCTGGCTCCATAGTTTTTGCCACATTGGGTTTTCCCTGCTCTCATCCCCCTCCCCAGGATAAGCAGGGTAGTGTGGCTGAGTGGTGGTGGGGGAGGGAGGGAGGGAGAGCCTCCTGGAACCAGGTAACACCACATTTTCAAAAGTCCCTCAACCCATGAAGTAGAAATTGGCCTTTTCTGGCCATATAATACTTGTTTCTATTTAGTGGAGGAGGCTCTGTGGTAGCATTGGAGGCTGCAAATATGTCCTGAGAGGGCTGTATTTATCCCACACTTATTTTGTATGGAAGTCACATACTCTGCCACTGTGCTTTGGATCATTTTCTGTGCATGAGCAGAGGATTACATGAGATCTGTATTAAGCTAGTGCATAGATCACTATTAGAAGAACAGCCTCTCAGATGAAATGGTCTCAGACTGTGACCTGTATCATATTTGCTGTCTTGAGCTTAGTAGACACTGTCCACGTTACTTGTCCCTGGACTCTCACAGAGAGGAGGAGATACTAAAGACCAGGGATTTCCAACCTTTTCAAGCCGAGGGCTGGCTCACGCTCTCAGTCAGCTTTGTGGGCTGGATGGCCATTTCGCCCTCCTTGCATGATGGGGGTGGCCATTTTGTCCCAACAGCTTCAAATGGGTGGCCATTTTGTTTCTCAAATGCCCTTGGAGGGGTTGGGGGCCACATAAAATGGTGCCATGGGCTGGATTCAGCCCACAGGCCTTAGGTTGGGAGACCCTGCTAAAGTCTAATGAATGTATCAAACAACAAACCCAGGATTGTTTTTTAATGCATATGTTGTACAAACCACATTCAAGCTCATCTTTCTAGTAAGTGTCCATCTGTTATTTATCTAAACCCAAACCTGTTGGTTTCATCTATGCTTTCATATTGTAGGCATCCATGGAAGTACATCCAACGACAAGGATCTCACAGAGGATTTCACAGCTGGAATCCTTTTCCAGAGAGAGGACATGGTTTTTATGGGCTTGCCATTGAGTAGGATAAAACTGGGCTGGTGCCATTGAGCAGGATAAAACTGGGCTGGTGCAAATTCAGTTTGCACAAAGAGACTGTGAAAATCTTTTTATGCCAAGGAGAAGGAAGTCAAACCACTCATATGATGATGATGCTTTACATTACCAAGCCGGTTACAGGCTGTTACAGTCAATATGCCATTCATCATTTTAAAAATTAATAGTACAACCACGAGAGAATAGTATACATAGTTTCTTTATTGAAATGTGTAGCAACCGCTGCTATGTCCAAAATATCAACTAATAAATAAGTCTCAAGTGCTGAGCAAACATAGAAGCAACATTCTAGTTACTTTCCCACTGCATGTGGAAATCATTTGTATTTATGTACTTTTCTTTATATAAAAAAGGAAGTTATTAGCATTGTTCTGCAAGTAATTTTTCTTTATTAAGAAGGCAGGGGAAAAAGAAACACTGTGTACTTTTTGTCAGAATGATTCTTCGAATATATTTTTATGTGTAGAACATTGAAGGCTTCCAAATAAGACCTACATGAAGAAAAAGAAACTTTCAAGAATTACCAAGGCTGTAGCTGAATGTTGTCCTGTGAGGTGGAGGGAATAAATTCCAACTCCACTTCTTTTTCACTGAGCTTGCAGTGACCAGAGCAATGGTTGTATGGAGTTGGGATGCACAATGCCAGGGGATGCATGTGCTGAACACCTGACAGCCCTTTGTCTGATGAATTGGGAAAGAGACAACCAATGGCTACCAGCATTGGAATCTGATGTTGGGATAATGACCACCTTTCATGCTTACTAAAACTGGGTATGAGTGGGAGGGATTTTCTGCAGGCTAAAGTGACTCTCTTTTTGACACTCAGTTAGTGGATTTTCTCTCCCCACCACCACCACTGTTGACTGTAAGACCACGAACTTCTACCTCTTCACTTCTTCTTTGTACAATCCATTGCTGTTTATTTGTTTGTTTGTTTTTTGCCAGTATGCATCCAGAGAAATAGACAATATGAATCACTTTCTTTCTCTTTTGATCTTTGGCAGTGTGACTTTATGAAAGCATTAGATGAACACTAGCATTTCTAATTTTTTTAAAAATTTGGTGGTCTAGTAAAGGTTTCACCTGTCCTTGTTTTTTACAGTACAGAGCACCTCGCTTAGAGACTAACTCGCTTAAAGAGCAGGATTTTATCTGAATGGTTGCCTCACTTAACAACGAAAACCAACCAAAAACTCGCTTAACAACTAAATCGGGGTTTGCAATCCCCCCCCCACCAGAAGTCACAATTGGTCACTTACAATGGTGTTTTGCTTAAAGAGCAAACTTGCCTAAAGAGCAATCCCGTGGAACACATTATGCTCTTTAAGCAAGGTACCACTGTATAATTAACTTTCTGCCACAAGAGTGGCAATTTACCTCCTCCCAAAAAGAGAAAATGCAGCATTGAAAAAGTACACAAAAAGTTATAAATCTACATGAAATGGTCAGGGTTTTTGAGTGTGGATGTACTAATTCATAAATCTAATACGATTTAAATAGAATTAAATAGAAGCTAACTCAGAAATCTCATGTGATTTAAATATAAATATGATTAAAATCGATGGTGAAGAAGATAGAGGCCAAATGCCATGCGATGCTGTTCCACTAACTGATGATAAAAAACTTCAATCTCATATTTTGTTCTGTTTTGTCTTTGACTTAAAACCATGGTTCCCAATGTGGGGCACCTTCCCCCAGGAGGGCAATTTGATTTTTAGAGAGACAATTAGAGAATGAATTATTAACAGTGAATGGCCTTTTAGGCTTCCTCCATGTGAATAGGAGTTCACCTTTTTGAATAATAAGAATTATATGTCACGGGGGCATACCTGTCAAGTTTTGGGAAATTTCTGTAAAAACCCAGTATTTTACACTCTTTCCCGCTGTCATCCCGTATTAGTTAGACTGCAATTGTACTGGAGTTAGACTGGAGGCCAGCACAGGATAAGCATAGCTGTCCTGTTCCCTGTTTTGGCTGGGAAATTTCCCTTATTTGACAGAGATTTCCCGAAAGTTGACAGGTATGCACCGGGGTGGGGGTGGGGGTGGGGATCAGGATTTTAGAGATGCTTAGGTTGGGAACCATTGACTAAAAATATTGACCTTTAAAGCCATAGCTAAATAAAGACTGGAGGCTTTCCTTTTCAAGAGACTGACCTCCTTAACATTTCTCATTGTACATTTCAATATTTTCGATTCGATCTGATCCGATTTATTATTTATATACCATTTTCCTTGTCGTAAGGAAATTCAAGGATCCAGTGGATCCTCTGGCAGAAGGATCCAGTGGATCCTCTGGCAGGAGGATCCACTATTTGTCTGTTCCTTCATTTGAGCAACATGGCATCTGAGTCAAGAATCATCTTGGCTGTTGCTCCATGTCAAATTCCATTTATGGTAGAGGTGCCAGGTCCATGCCAAGTCCACTGGTCAAGAAACTGCCTACAACCAAATACAAAGAATTGGTTATTGACCAGTCCTTTAAAGAGAAACCAAAGATAATACTACTTTTTAAAAATGGGCTGCAGTGCCTCAATGATAGTCTACCAGACAATTTCTTCCTACCCCTCTGCCAAAAAGCAGAGGAAATACTTAATTTGACAATATACTGAACTGGTTTGCTTATTAAGCTACTTCACAATACCAGAAGGACCATGACCAAATATGGCTGTTCGAATTTTAATATGCTATTTCTATGTGAAAATTGGAACAAACAGCATATTGCATCTCTACCTGACCCCAAACAACCCTATTTAGCCCTCACTAGACTGCTACAAAAGAACCAGTATAGACATGCCCTTAGATTCTATGCCTATTTGCCTGTTCAGGGCTATCTCATCAAATTCTACGGGATTTATTTTTGAACCAACTTGTATAGACTTAGGATGCACACATTTATGCTTCTTTCTCTTACCATTCAACTCAAGAGAAAAAAAGATTTCTCCTCACTACGTAACAGGAAATATGGCTGAGCAAAATTCCTGTTAATAATAAATGATGTTACTGTTTTCAAAGGTACAACGTCTGACAACTCAAAACATCAAAAATATTACAGCCAGAAGAGTCATTTCCCACCCCTGTGAGACAGACTATACCCATTAAAAATGTTATTTTTTTAAAAAAAAACAAGCATATAGGTGAGAATTTTTCAGCTGTTTTCATTAGCAGTAGTGACCATGAACAGTGCGAAGTGTGTTCTTGAGGAGGGTGAAATTTTGAACTCAGATAATTCAAGCCCCTTTACTTATATATGTGATTTTTAAAATGAAATGGGGTGGGGGGAGTTGATGGAAATCTTTGATTTGATTTTTGACGACTATTTTGAGCAACAGAGAAATGTGTCTAATAAATGGAGACACTATTATATATGGCTAAAGCACTTCCAGATGATCTCATAGCTGTTTTGAGTTGAGGCAATGGATAGATGGAATGCAAATATCCCACACTGTTCATGTCAGCCTCCTGCAGAACAGAGCTGGAATAGAAGTAAAGTTGGAGGAAGGAAATTGAAGTGTGGGGAATTGGGGAAAATTGGTTTCTTTTCCTATCCATGAAACCAATGGGCTTTCAAACTGTGGCAGAGAGCAGACCCTTGTTCACTGTCACATGAGAGGTATTTTCCGGCTTCACATGTCCTAAAGAAATCAGTAAATATTTGAGAAGCAGCACAGTTTAAAATCTTACAATCTTATTGTTATGTATGTTAAATGTGTTTTCTGATAGGAGTAGAATGTATCTTTTCTCATGTATCTATTCTTATGCAAATAAGTAGATCAAAAATGTGCACACACTGTTAGCCAATGGGCTTGTTGTATTATTGTTACTGTTTATAGGAGCGGAATGTATCTTTTCTCATGTATCTATTCTTATGCAAATAAGTGGATCGAAAATGTGCAAACTCTGTTAGCCAATGGGCTTGTTGTATTATTGTTACTGTTACTGTTTATAGTGTATATAAGTCCAAGTTTTGCCCCATCCAAACTGTGTTCAAACCCCACTAATAAAGAGCTGAATTTCACTACTTCACTCGTCTGCTTCTTCATTCCCTGAACACGAAACTGGTGACTAAGGTGGGATGTCGTCCCCACACGGCAGCAACATCGGCCCATTCGACCCAGCAACATACGAATGCCAATTCCGCCATGCAATGGCCTTGCAGGAGATCACCGCCGAAGACCAGAAGTGCTCCTTTTTCCTCGCTCAGTGCGGTTCTGAGACGCTTGAGCTGGCAACCCAACTCATTCTCCCAAGGGACGTGAATGTGGTGCCGCTCGCAGAAATCATGTCCATACTAAGGAAACACCTGCAGCCAGAGGTCTCGATCTTCCCGGCCAGGGTGGCCTTCCACAGAAGAGAGCAGTGACCTGGGGAGTCCATTGCAGACTACGCTGCCACTCTGCGCATTGCTGCCGCCCCGTGCAAGTGGGACAACATCGAAGAAGCACTCCAGGACCATCTGCTGGCCCACATGAGGGATGAAGATGCTCAATGTCGCCTCATGATCAGGAAGACGCTAACTTTCAAGGCTGTCCTAGAAGAGGCGGTAGCGTCTGAGGCTGCACGGTCCAGCATCAAGCTTTTCTGGCATCACCACTCCACCACCAGTGCCACCGACTCAGCTGTGCAAGCTCAGCAAAATTCATCTTCATCCTCCTCAGCTTTGCCTGGTTCCACCTCTTTATCGGAGTCCAGCAACGCAGAGGGATAAGTACGAGCGGTCCGACGAAAGCACCGAGAGCACTGTGACGATTGGGAGAAGAAATTCCTTTGCAAGTGTGATGGCTGCGGAGCCCAGCATGACCACAGGAAGTGCCCCTTCCGCACCACAGAATGCCACAACTGCGGGTGACGAGGGCACATTGCTAAAGTATGCCGACAGTGAAAGCAAAGAACTCCAGCACCTGAGTCCAAGAAGAGTCATCACCACAAAATGTCCATCGCCAAAGTGTCACCAGAGCCTGAGCCGTGCCAAGTGGGCATCTTCAGCGAGCGTTTCTTCGCAGACCTGAGCCTGCAGGAACGTCCCCTTCAAGATGGAGATGGACTCAGATACTGCCTTTTCCGTAATCCCACAGTGGGAGTTTTAGAGAATTCCCCCTGCCTCTTGGCCCAAGCTCAAATCTTTTAAAATCTCCCTCTGGGATGTGCAAGGTTGCCAGATTCCGGTCTTGGGGGTGGGAAATTTCTTGGTCAAATTCAAAAACATTCGCATCTCCTTGCCATTGGTTATAGTTAAGCAGGGCACTAACTGTCTTATTGGGACCTAATGGTTTAGGCCCCTGGGAATCCGGCTTTCTGGCATCCACGCAATAGATGCTGACCCAATCTGGGACGTTTGTGCTGCACATCCTGAGGTGTTCAAAAAGGGTTTATGATTATACAAAGGACCCCCTGTGGACTTTGAGCTTGACCCAACCATC
The DNA here is from genome assembly GCA_035047305.1 of Bradypodion pumilum. Lineage (NCBI taxonomy): Eukaryota > Metazoa > Chordata > Lepidosauria > Squamata > Chamaeleonidae > Bradypodion > Bradypodion pumilum. The sequence continues at coordinate 169,877,230 of JAWDJD010000001.1, read as the reverse complement.
CATCCCGTCCAGATGCAGCCACCCTTTGCTTTAAAGGAGAAGATAGAAGACGAGCTGGACAAACTGGTGGGGCAGGGCATCCTAGTGCCAGTGGACTCCGCAGAGTGGGAGACACCAATAGTGACTGCTTTGAAAAGTAATGGGGAGGTCAGGATATGCGCTGATTACAAGTGTACCATAAATAAAGCTATTCTTGCCTCCTTGCATGGAGGAAATTGCTTCGCAAAACTTGACCTTGCCCAGGCTTACCAACAATTGACTGTGTCTCCTGCTACTGCCATAGCCCAGACCATAGTAATGCATAGGGGGGCATTTAAGGTAACTAGACTATTCGGGGTGAATGCGGCCCCCGGAATATTTCAGTCTCTTGTAGAATGTATTTTAAAAGGTTTGCCCAGTGTCCTGCCATATTTTGATGATGTCTTGATCACCGCTAAGGACACCATCGAACTAGCGGCCAGGCTCGATCGAGTCCTCACGTTTCGAGAGGGCCAGTCTACGTCTCAGAAAAGACAAATGTGTGTTTTTAGCACAGGAAGTGGAGTTCCTGGGGTACCGAATTACATCCCATGGTATCATGCCCTCTGACTCCAAGGTGGCGGCCATGTAAAATGCACCCAGGCCAAAATGTAAAGCTGAATTGCAATCATTTCTAGGATTGTTAAACTTCTATCATGCTTTTCTCCATCGCAAAGCCTCAGTTGCCGAACCATTACATCGGCTTCTTAAGAAAGATACTGTTTGGCACTGGGGCCATTGCCAGGAGAAAGCGTTCCTAGAACTTAAAAGGCTGCTATCTTCGGATGCTGTATTAACTCATTTTGATCCTAACAAGGAAGTTGTACTTGTGTGTGATGCATCCCCTGTGGGGGTGGGAGCTGTGTTATGCCATGTACTAAATGACGGGAGGGAAGCCCCCATAGCATTCTATTCCTGTTCACTCTCAAAGCCTGAGAAAAATTATGCTCAATCGTGGCTGGCACTAAGAAATTCCATGATTACCTTTACGGAAGGCCTTTTACCATCATAACTGACCACAAGCCTCAAATTCTGTCCCCAAGGATGTTGCATTGGGCAGTTTTCCTAAATGCATATGATTTTACTTTGGTGCACAGCCCTGGCAGGAACATCAGCCACGCTGATGCCCTGTCACGTTCTCCACTGCCAGGGGTCGGGGAAGCCGATTGCGAGATCGAAAGCAACCACCAGGTCCTTATGATTGAGGCTTTTGAATCGCCCCCAGTCGTTCCCTCAGATATAGCCAAGGCTATGGCCAAGGATGTAACATTGACTAAAATAATGTCTTGGGTACAAAAAGGCTGGCCTGTCTCTCCTCTAGCTGAGGAATTCAGAACATTTCACCGCATCATTTGGAACTGTCAGTGGAAAGAGGTTGCCTTCTATGGGGCCAGCGGGTGGTCATTCCTGTCACTCTCAGAAAAAAGGTTTTACATCTACTTCACACAAGTCATCCGGGAATTGTCCGTTCCAAAGCCCTTGCCCGTAGCTACTTTTTGTGGCCTCAACTGGACCAAGACATAGAACAAATGGTCGGCACTTGTGCCAGCTGTCAATCCTCTCACCCAGAGCAATCCCAACTTCCCTCTCAGGAATGGGATTCTGCTTGGGGCCCGTGGTCCAGGTTGCACATAGATTTTGCAGGTCCATTTAGGGGTGCCCTATTTTTGTTGGTTGTGGATTTATTCTCTAAGTGGCTGGAAGTGATTAGGGTGCCTAATACCACTTCAGTCACCACGATAATGCACCTAAGAAGGCTGTTTGCAGCATTTGGACTTCCAGATGTGCTGGTGTCTGACAACGCGTCCTCGTTCACATCTGCAGAATTCCAATCCTTCATGGAAAGGAATGCAATTAGGCACATCACTGCCGCCCCATTCCACCCAGCCACCAATGGCCAGGTAGAGCGGCAGGTGCGCACAACTAAAGATGTGCTTCGGCGTATGGGTGAAGGGGGTTTGGAGCTCCAGTTATGCCAGTTTCTTTTCACATATATGCTCACCCCCCCTTTGCCTCAGGGCTGTCCCCTGCTGAATTGCTCCAGCAAAGGAAACTGTCATCCTTGCTGGACAGATTGAATCCCTCTAGGGTAGAGGACAAAGGCACAAATATAGCAATCCAACACCAGAAGTGTTTCTAGTCCGGAGACCCTGTACATTGCCACAATTATGCAGCTGGTGGCCCTACGTGGGTGCCTAGGTTTGTGATCAATCAAACTGGTCCTGTTTCTTACAGAATCGAAACAGCCACTGGTCTGATCTGGAGGAGGCACACGGATCATTTGAGACCCAGAATACTGGACCCACAAGACGAATACAGACACCCAATGCTAGGGTTGCCCCCACCCATTTAAACCCAGGGGGCAAAGGTAATAGTCAGCAGCCAGCCAACATTGACCCAGAAGTGTCTTCTAGGAACCGATTTCAAGGGGAATTTGTGGAATGCTCCCCTATTCCGGCCATGTGTACCCCTACACTGTCCCAGCCCAGCACTCTGGATTCCTTTATTGATGATGACCAATTTTGTTTGGAGTCGCCCTCCACTCTTAGTACACACAGGCGGGACCCTGAGTTGTCTTTGTCATCCACAGAATTAGATTTTGGTTTTGAGCGATCCCCTGCTCCTCCATCTGACAAACGGGGCTTTAATTTGGGTTAACAATCCTCCCCGTCTAGTCAATCCCTCACTCCAGTCGGGTCGCCCATCCAACGAGCCCCTGAGCCAGCTCAGCCAAGCGTTCGACCCAGAAGGGAAACTAGACCGCCATCCTGGTTAAAGGATTTTGTTTTTACCTAGGTGGAAGAATGTTATGTATGTTAACTGTGTTTTCTGACAGGAGCGGAATGTAGCTTTTCTCATGTATCTATTCTTATGCAAATAAGTGGATCGAAAATGTGCACACTCTGTTAGCCAATGGGCTTGTTGTATTATTGTTACTGTATATAGTGTATATAAGTCCAAGTTTTGCCCCATCCAAACTGTGTTCAAACTCCACTAATAAAAAGCTGAATTTCACTACTTCACTCGTCTGCTTCTTCATTCCCTGAACACGAAACCTATCCTAAGAAGTTAAAAGAAAAGAAGTGCTCCTAAAGTGATCTTTTGCTTTTCTAATCTACTCTCCAAATTTTGGGACATATTTTTATTTATGTGTCTGTTGTTAATTTTTTAAAACTCGAATTAACACAAAATGCTATGCGATCAATGTTTAGGGGAAGGTATCTTATCTGGATAACTGAAGTGTGGGGTCATGTGGCAGGCATGACTAGATACCTGAGTGCACAGAATGCTGTTACCTTCTCACCAAAGTTGTACCTATTTATCTACTTGCAATTTCTTGCTAGGTTGGTAGGAGCTGGGAAAGATGGGAGCGCATTCCATCCTGCAGTATTCAGGTATCGCACTGCTGACTTGCCGCCTTCCAGTCAGTGTCTTAGCCACTCATTTCTCATTTTAAATTATTCTTTTACTAGGAGATGGCTGGAGTGATTTTTTGGAAACTAAACATCTCCTACTTCTGTCCTACAGCTTCTATGGCTCCCAGGTAATCCTGTTCATTGTCTGGAAGCCACACAAGCTGGAGGATGGGAGAAAAAAGTCTTAATTAATTATTGCCAGGGTGGCATTAACTACTTCCTGTAATCAAAGACTTTCTTTTCCCATCCCATAATTCCCACAGATTCCGTATGATGAAAGGTATTTACATGAAAGACATGAGAGCTGAAAAATAGAAGTAGAAAATGTTTAAATTTTCAAAAATCACCCGCTATTGATGTCCTCAGCCTTTATGAGTGTAGTTGCAGCACTGCGGTGGCTTAGTGGTTAAGACGTTGAACTTGGAGACTGAAAGGTCGTGTTTCGATACCCCAATGCTGCACGACAGATCTTGGGGACATAAAAGGAGCCTCATTTGGGCATCCCCTGAATGGAGTTTCTCCAGCAAAAATCTTTTCAACCCAGAGTAATTTCTGACCTGAAATTTATTATTTATGGGTGTAGTTATGTCAATAGGATTTCAGCCAATATATTGTATGAAAAGCTGTAGGATAGCTAAATGTTTGGTACCTGCCCATTATGGCATAGTGGAGAGAGTAATGGATTAGGACTCTGGAAGGCAGGTTTCAAATCTCTACTCAGCCATGGAAGCCTAAGGGAAAAGTGGAACTTGTAAAACCATTCCTCATATATCACACTTACCTTGAAAGCCTACTAGGGTCAGTATAACTTGTTTTTTACTTGGTGGAACATAATAGTAAGCTATATGTTAATAATGTTATTTGTTTCCAACATTTCATCTATTTTGAGGAAAATATGTTCTGTAGGAAGTTATTGAGCAATCCATGTGAATCTCCTGTATTTGGATTCCCCATTTATCTTGTTTGGATGGGGAATCCAAATACCCAAGATATTCCACACCTCTTATTCAGCTACATTGTGCTGTTGTTTTTATCACTTTAGTCTGTCCAAAAAAGAAGGAAAGGAAAATAAGAAAGAGAAGGGAAAAGAGAGCATCCTTCTGCTTAATAAATACAAACATGAATAACATCAAGATTAAGCTTTACATCATGGTTGGTATTTTAGCAGCATAGCAGCAAGTCTCAAGTCTCATCCCTACAGCATTATCTCAGCATTGGGATGTTGATTCTGCTGAACAGGTTTTTTTCCCCAAAGTTTACATCTCTGCAGGGAAGTTCCTTGTATCTTCTTGCCCACCAGAAGGTCTGTCAAACATGAATAATGAGACCAGAACAAATCCCATCAACATCTTTCTCTCTCTCTTGTCGTCTAGACCAGTTTTGTTTGATTAAATGTGCTGGACAGTTCATCACACTGCTTCTGAATCCTTCTTCTCTTTTATTGCGCTGCTTTTTAAATAATAATAATAATAATGATACTGCTTTGTCTGCAAAAGTAATGAGAAAAATCCTTCAGGGACTGAAAGTGAACCCATTGCCTCTCTTTTAGTCACACTTTCAACACATGGATTAGTCAGGTATTGTTTTAAAAAACATCCCCTTTAAGGCATCATCTTATTACTTAAGATTTAGATATATGAACCCTTGTACTGATTCATGAAGTGTTTAATCATCAATTTGAATTGAACAACTTCTTCATAAAAGACCAACAGGGAGGACAGCACAGTTACCTTAATATCAAAACAAACACAACATAAACCAAAGAAATAATACCCAAGCTAAGAAGAAGCAATGCTTCTGAGAATTAAGAGTTTTGTCTAATCATTTTAAAAGGTGGATGACTACTAAACAGTTTTAAACTATTTGTGAACTACAGTTATAATAGTAGTTGAAGCCATTCTTTCAACTACAGTAAAACCCTGACTTACAAATGCCCCAAGTTACATAAAATTCGACTTACATAATGATTTGTGCTAAAACCATGTCCAGATTTACACGATTTCCCATGGGTTTGCTTCAAGTTACATAAAGATTCTTTTTCCAATGGGTTTGTTTTGAGTTACGTAAAAATTCATTTCCCTATGGGTTTGCTCCGATTTACATAAAAAAATCATTTTTCCTATGGGTTTGCTTCGAGTTACATAAAAATAATTTTTCCTATGGGTTTGCTTCGAGTTACATAAAAAACTGATTAAAGCAAAGTCTGCGGAACGGACTTTTTTCATAAGTAGGGGGTTTACTGTACTTTGAGGTTCTGCCCAAGCTATGAAGTTTAGAAGGTCAGATATTACGACATGAAAAAATAACCAGTCTGTCACATATTACATAGCAAACTACTGGATTCACTGCCACAATGAAAGCGCGGCGCCAAAATGGCCGCCGGGCTCTTTGCGGGGCCCCCTCCCCACCTGGACTCAGACATCCGGGTGAGTTAGGGGGCGTGGCCACCCCTTTATAAAAGGGGTGGCCACGAGGCAGCCGAGCTGCCATTTTAGAAACAGCGACGGAGAGGAGAAGTTTTCTCCATCGCTCTTCGTCTCTTTTAAAGAGCCGTTCTTGGCTGCAGAGCCTTAGAGGGATCTTTGCTTCTGAATCTTCGGCTTCCCAGTCATTGGGTTTCTGATCCCTGGAAAGGGATCGTGCTTTCATTATGCCTCCTAAGAAGAAGGCTATGGCGACTCAGGCTCGCCCAAACAGGAGGCAGCAGTCGGGTCGGAGGACCGCGACTGCGCCCCCCCAAAAGGACTTTACCGGAGGCACCCACTGGGACCGGTGGGATGGGGCAGCTTAGGCCATGGCCCGCGGCTCTCCGGCCTCAGACTGGCCCTACAGGGGCTTCGGCCCCCGGCCCGCAATTGCCGGCCGTGGGCTTTGAGCATGGGGGAGGGCCTGGTGCGGTTGGGGCTGCGGCCCCCGGCCCGCACTTACCGGCCATGGGCTTTGAGCATGGGGGAGGGCCTGGTGCGGTTGCACAGCAGGGCTTACCCCCGGCCCCTCATGGGCCGGAGTTTTGGGCATGGCCCTATTTGGGGCCTGGCTCTCAAGTTGGGGGCCCTGGACCATTGCCCAGTGGGCCGTCCGGCCCACCTGGCCCCCTTTATGCAGGGGGATCTGTGACGGTGGATGCATTACTGGCCCGCGTAGTGGCGCTAGAGGCATCCCTAGGGATCCTCTCAGTCTCAGGCCGGCCCTTCAGGGGATTTGGCCCTCGGCCCGCAGTTGCCGGCCATGGGCCGGAACGATTGGGGGGAGGGCCTGGTGCTGGCACACAGCACGTTTTACCCCCTCAGGGGCCGGAGTTTTGGGCATGGCCCTATTCTGGCCCAGGATCTCAAATTGGGGCCTCCGGCCCAATCCCTAGCCGGCCGGCCGGCCCACCTGGCCCACCTTATACCAGGGGGTTCCGTGGCAGGGGATGCCTGGTTAGCATGTTTGGCTGTGCTGGAGGCATCCTGGGCAATCCAGTGGGAGGGGGCCCTTCCCTATCTACTGGGGCCCTTCGTGTCTGCCGGCTACTTCGACTGCTGCCACTCTGCAACAGGCGGCCAGCCGGGTCGAGCTGCTTGAGACACTCCGGCCTGTGCCTGCCGCCGTCTCGCAGCTCCCTGTTTGTCCAGAACTGCAACCGGAGTGTGGTTGGATGTGGCCCCAGAGCTCGATTTCGGTCACGAGCTCCGACGCCCGCCGTGGGCCGGAACCCCCAGTGGGGGCGGCTCATGGGGGTGCAACTAGTGAGTATTAGGTTCAAGTTGAATGCACCCACATCACAGTCCACTTCCAGCGGTGGGGTTCAGTGGTCATGGCTTCGCCAATTTGAGGCTGGTGGGCATCACTTGCCAGCCTATCCCAGTGCCCCTTGGTTGCATTCTGGCACGACGTTGGGGGTGGGGGTTTCCGTGATGTCTGGTTATTTATTGCACCCTGGTGATAATTTCTTTCAGGTCACGAGGGAACAGATTGGTGGGGGGAGTACGTGGATATATTCTCCCTATGAACCGAGATCCCAATAAGGATAGGCGGTGCGGACGGGAGGACAGAGACATGTGCGGTCCCGCCGTAGTAAGCCACCACGCACTGGGGTGTCCGCCCCCGAGACAGTGCTGAGCATCGCAGGGGCTGTCCGGGTCCTGCTGTGCAGGCCCTTTATGCAGACTGTCCCGTCGAGGGCTTTGCCGATGGCCGGCTATTACTTGCCCCTGGGTGTTATTGGCCGCAGGCCATGAGTGGTAAGGGCTGGAGGGGGACATGTGGATATTCTCCCTATTGCACTGCGAGCCCACTAGGAGGAGAGAGAGGGACAGGGCGACTGAGACAATGAGATGTCCCATCGTCGTGAGCCACCGTGCACCTTGGGCCAACCGGTTGGCGGCATACCTTGTACGTATGGTGGTATGCCGCAGGGCTTGACCTGCTTGGGCCATCCTGGTGCTTCCATCCATCGCTAATATTTGCAGGGCGATGGTTGATTAGATGGGCCCATGGCAGTTGGCTTACTGTGAGGCATGTGGATGAGGGTGGCTCTATACCCTGAGGGGAGGTGGGATGAGCCCTGTCAGCAAGTGTGCTCGTGTACATCACTCCCACGTGGCTGGTGCCTGGTGATAGGTACCATGGTGGTCATGCTGAGCAGCGGGCTGCTCAGACACAGGCTCCACGCTAACTGGTCGGGCGGGGGGTTTCAGCCCGTCTGCTGTGTTCGGCCTGCTCAGCTGATGATGCGTGTACTAAGCTCCACGGTCGTTATCGACTTCGTGTCCCCTTTTGCGCTGGCCCTCACGCCGCCTCCGCGTGCCCGCGGGTTGGTGGGTTACGGGGCAGAGGTAGGGGTGCACAGGGGCGATCAGAGCACCGTCTGAAGCAACTAACCTTGTCATAACCCCCCCCCGCCCCAATTAGTATAGTCAACCTGGAGAGATGGCACTCAGTTCATCCAAGAAGGGATTGGGCAGGATACCTGCCGGTGGGTTTTCTATGGGGGGCTTTTGTATCCATTCGGGGGTGTTGGGGGTCCCAGGATGCTACTACTCTGGTTCCCTTGCAGGGTAACGAAGAGGGGGCTCCACTGTCCACAGCTAAGGGAGTTGGGCCTATGAGAGTAGTGGGGGCCCTTCTTGGGAACCACCTTTCCTAAGTCGAATGTCTCCCCCATGAAGCTCATACTGAGCTGGAACTAGGGGACATCATTTAATTCTCCATTCAGCTTACCCTGTGGGTTCTTCATTCAGGGATGCCATTCCTGATGACCTGGTTCAGTCAGGTGCTCGTAGTTGGTTCGGCTACTATGTGTGGCACGCTCACGCAGTTCTGGTGCTGTTTTGGCACAGTGTGATATGCACTCGGCTTTCAGATTATTGCCAGTGCACCCAATGATTTAGACCTACTGGGGTTTTTTTAGGTTCCGAGGGGAATTTTGCTTAGATAAGGCCAACCCCCTTCTGACTGAGTTAATTCATGTTCGGCACTCGACCGATTGGGGACTTCACTCAGTGGCCATTTGCTCGCAGGTCGGGGTCTCGGTCTCTAGCCCATTACCTCGACGACTTTTGGTTCGGGGGTGAACGGGGCTTGGACACGTGCACGCGTCTCCTCATTACCATTCAGACACTCAGGTGGGAACTAGGTGTCCCCTTGGCACCTGAATAGACCGAGGTCCCATCTACTAAGCTCACATTTCTGAATCGACTCTGTCGCGCGGGCATCCGGGTTAACCATGCATATGGTGGCTTGGATCTCCGCGGCGAGTTTGGCATTTATTGCCAAACATAAAGTGTGCCCTCGTGAGCTGCAGTTAATTCATGGCCACCTTAATTTGTCCGGTCTGGCTCAAATTAATCCTGGGTTTGGCGGGGTCTCTTCCTGGATATCAGACCTGATGGTCTGCCCTAGATTTCAAGTACGGTCGGATACCTCTGGCTCCCGGACTTATGGGGTTTACTCCGAGGGTGGGTGCACGGATCGCCCCGCGATCTTACCTTCCTTGCGTTTTTCCCCATTTTAGAGAGCACTGATGCTATGGTGCAAGGAGTGGGCCTTCTCAGTGGTCCAATTTCGGTGTGACAATGCGGCAGTGGTGCACATTGTCAACACCCAGACTTGCAAATCCCCCAGGGTCATGACATTAGTTCGTTTATTATCTTGAGAAGCCTACGCCTAAATGTGCCGTTCTAGGCCAGACATGTTCTAGGTATTTATAATGACATTACTGCTGCTTTCCACCACCTGCAGATCACCCGGTTCCCTGCCGTACTCTGGAAGCAGAGGGATTCCACTTGCCACTTTTGGCCGATGGCTGGACGTTTGGCGAGGAGAAGGGAACCGGACATGTCATTGGCACCTCGCACGCGTAAGGCGTATCAGTATGCATTCATGCCTCGTGTTTGGGAGGGGTGGACACGGGAACATGTCCGCCGCCCTTACGCGCATCACCCCTGTTCCCAGGGTTTCTGACCCACCTTGCACGAGGCTGGCATTACTTATGTACAAATAGGTGTGAGGTGGCTCTTGACCACGCAGCTACCACGGTAGCCTTTTTGGAGTGCTCCGCATCAGTGAGTGGGTGCCAGAGTTGGTGCCACCGGTGTAAGGCGGATGTGTCTCGTAGGGCACTGGAACTCAAAGATGTCTCTGTCACACATGAGTGGGCTCGAGTGGGGATGCGGTCCTCACGGGTTATTCAGCACAGTGCAGGCAGTGGTGTATACTGCTACGAAGTTTTTGAGACATCTGTCCGGTTGGTGCCCTACATGAATTTTCGACAGTGCCTGCTGCGCACCCCAGCCTGTTTTCTGCCACTGGGATGGGTCTACCCTTACCTTAGTACGGTCCCCGAGGGTGACCGGTGCTGCGTTTCGCGGTGTGGGGCCCGTTTTGGCACCATTTACTTAAGATAGGCGTCGCGTTGATCGCGGCTACGTTTGGGGTACTTGGATGTGGATATGCGTCTACGCGCAATTTCAGATATGTACGTCCCCTCACTGTACGAGTACCTAGTTATGTCCTTCACCTTTTTTCTCCTCTTTTACAGATCCTAGGGGTCTCAACACACCGGTGGCAGGGGGCTGGTGGGCCGCAGCTATGTACACTGGGCAGCAGTATATGCTGCAAAGCGACAGAGAGTCGACCCCGGCTGGGCTGTGTGCATCCGCACGTATGCTATGGTATGGTATGCGTGGCACATGGGGGCGGGAACTGTGGCCATTCCTGCTGTCTGACAGGGATGCTGGACCGCCCAATGTTTTACAGGCACCTCGGTGGCAGCGATCTTATACGGCTCACTGCTGTTATTAAACCGTCGAGGGGCTGTGACCTGGCATTTTGTATCACGTATGGCTTACATATGGTCGCTATGGTCTAACATAGTGCCGAGACACCAATTTAGGGGAGATGCGGATCTCCCTAGTTCGGACTGTTCCGGCAGTCAGTGGACGGGGCTCTGGCTCCATCCCGTTCTGAGCATGGCTGTGAGACGGCCATTGGAGACCGGAGATAGGCTTACACAAAAAAATTTGCTGGTAGGCAGGAGAAGGGGTCCACCTGTCGGCTAGAGGTATGTACCTCGTTCTGGGTGTGATGCAAGCAGGCCTGGCGACCGAGCTGACGGTCTTGGGGGGGGCGGTGAGTCATCATGGATGCCTCCTCGTGTGGCGGGTAGCACTGGTAAGGTAAATATTTATGACCCACAGGTATCCGGCAGGTTCGCAATTGACTGGCCAACACTTAGACAGGTACAGGTGTAATAACGTTGACCGGTCAATGACGGACCAGACAAAGGGGTAATGGCAGGAGCTCTTCAGCATGCATCACCCCGTGATTTGACGGATACACGTCAGAGGGTGGGGTCAGTAGATAGTTTATTGACTACGGTCAACAATTTGTTTGTGTCAACAAACAAATTAATACAAATGGATACATTGTAGCCAATTGCCGTTGGCAATTTTGGGAGGAACCTTACCAGTGTTACTGCGGCCTGCTTGCCTTAAGAATTATAATTGGCTGAGTACCAATTGAAAGTTATAATTCGGACTAGGGCATTAGTCAATAAATGTGGCCCAATGCCTTTATCCATATACCGGTGTCTGAGTCTTTCTTTGGGGGGGTGCGCCTGCAAAAGGTGATGGTATTCACTGAGTCAGATGGTTTTCAAATGGAATGAGATAAATAAATGAATGGTATGTTTCTAGGATCTAGTATTTGTAATGGCTATGTTCTGCTCCAGTTTGAGGAAATATAACACTGAGCATTACTTACTGTAAAACATAGGTGGAAGAATGCTATTGCCTTCTGTTATGCCTCTAGCATTTCTTAGCAACAGTGTAGTAGAATTACTTATTTTACCAACAACAAAAATATTTCAGAATAATTATATCTTTTTACTAAGACTCAGTGGCACAGTGAGGGACCTGGTGCAGTCTGAGGCGGTTTCCTGACCCATTTTTGCAAGGAATGTGTCTATCATATGAAGTACTATAATAAAACCACAAACATTAATTTAAAAAACCAAATAATATACATACAACTTTACACAAACCTTTGTTTTGTTAAAATTCTACTTTTAGCATTTTCTGCAATGCTTGGGGGGAAAAACAAGAGATCTTAAAATGAACGGACAAAGAGAGGAACAATTCAGAACTTTTCTATTTGGGATAGGAACCACAGTCTCTGACAAAACGATAGGGATATGGGGTTCTATTGATTACATAAAGTTTTAGATTAGCAGCTCTGTGTTCCAAATCAGCCTTGAATACATAACAAATGTAAAAGATGTTACATAGCTGCATAGCTCACTGGCTGCATAGCTTACTTCTGCTGACAAAGTGGACTTGATCCACAAAAGCTAACATTAAAACGCAGCAGTTAGTCTTTAAAGAGCCACATTGTTTTTTGTCGTTTTGTTTTGTTTTGTTTACTCTCTGATATGCTTCTGAATCTTATGGTTGCATTAATTTTCATTATAGGAGAACTAGTGTGTTCAGGAGATGGAACAATAGGGTCAAAATTCAGGAGAGGGAAAATATTAATTTCCTATTTGTACTGTATTTTCCCTTGAAGCAAGCATATTCTTCTAAGCGAGGTGGCTGAGAAATCAGACATGCAAATGAACCCTCTTTTTATGCCCCAGAGACAAATGGCAAAACAAAAGCAAGCTCATCTGGGAAATGCAGACTGAGCTATAAACAGCCTCTCTTCCACCTCTTAGAGAAGCTCTGTTTGTAAGAAGCACCAACTGTATTTCCTAGCTTTATCCTTGGACACCAGAATTACCACCATAGTGTATTTAGGTAAAGGTAAAGGTCACACTTGCTTGAAAGCCAGTCATATCCATTTTTAGGGTTCAGTGCTCATCTCTATTTATAGCCAGAGAGTCAGTGCTGTCTACATTTGCAGATGTTTCTGTGGATATGTGACAGGCATGCCTAGATGCTGGAGAGCATGGAACACTGTTTACCTTCTAATTGTAATTTCTTGCTTTCATACAGCTAGGTTGGGATGAGCTGGGACAGAGACAGGAACTCACTCTGTTGTGTAGGACTCAGTTATGGAATAGCTGACTTGCTGACCTTCCAGTCATCAAGTTCAGCATTTTAACCACTAAGCCACCTTTCGTGTTCTGCGAATGAAGAAGCAGACGAGTGAATTAGTGAAATTCAGCTCTTTAATAGCGGGGTTTGAACACAGTTTGGATGGGGCAAAACTCAGACTTATATACACTATAAACAGTAACAGTAACAATAATACAACAAGCCCATTGGCTAACAGAGTGTGCACATTTTTCGATCCACTTATTTGCATAAGAATAGATACATGAGAAAAGATACATTCCGCTCCTGTCAGAAAACACAGTTAACATACATAACACCACCACAGTTCCTACAGTATATTTAGCACTCTTCAAATTTACTTTGTTCAAGGGCTGGTTTTGGACTGTTTATACAAGCTGGTCACTTCTGAAACAAATGTAGTCTGAAGAAGGCTCCCACAAGACATTCCCATGACTAAAGTCAAAATATGGGAAGGGTTGATACGCATACCTAACTTTGAATCAGACAGAGCTATGCCAAGAATTTGGGAATCCTTCAAAATATTCATTAGACATGTTTAAATCTTTCTCACATTCTTATTTCAGGCATGGGAATAGGTTGTGGGAACCTGGAAGTAAGAGTATGAAGCTGGAAACCAATTTTGCATGGTTTAGGGATATGTGGGTGGACATTCTTGGCGGTGTCTGCAAAAACCAAGGAAATGGAGCATAAGGAAATAATGGGTAGAATGGAGTCTATTTAGGAACTGAATGCAACTGCCAGGCAAAATACCAAGAAAACAATCTATCGCTAGCTTTGCTTTCTTAACAAAAATTAAAGAAGCAACGTGTAAAGCAAGCAAATTAAAAATAAGCTTTGGGACTAATATGATAGGTGTCAGATGTTACCTCATAAGAATGGAAGAACATTTCAAAGGCTTGACAAAAATGGTAGATATGTCAATCAGTTAAGAGAACCAGTCTGGTGTATTTGTTAGAGCAGTGGTTTCCAACCTTTTTTGGCCATGGCCCACCTAAGCATCTCTAAAATCCTGATTCCGCCCCCCCTCCCATGACATATACAGTAATTCTTATTATGCAAAAAGTGAACTCCTATTCATGTGGAGGAAAACTAAAAGGTCATTCATAACTTATTCTCAAATTCCAATGTCTAATATCCAATATTTATTTCTCATTGCTTATCTATTTAATTTCCCACTTTCTGATTGGCCAGAATCATATTAGTTATTTCCATTAGTGTAAGCATGCCTCCATCTTATATTTCCATCACATTCCAACTCAAGGAACTGGAACTCAAATAGAAGTGGTGATTCCTCAACTAGCAGTTATTCACCAATAGAATCCACACCTTTGCCCTTATGTCAGTGTAAAAAACCAACAGGATTCTGACCAGTGGGTGACTTGGGACTAGGTCATCCAATGGCCAGAATTCATACCTGTCAACTTTTGGATTTGAAAATAAGGGAAATTTTGGCCACACCCCTCTGTGGGTGTGGCCAAATCCATGGGTGTGGCCAAATATAGCCATGTGAGTTGCTGGGCTCTAGTCATGCCTGCCACATGGCCATGAAAATGTCTGCAAACACAGACAGCACTGGCTCTTTAGCTGTAAATGGAGATGAGCACTGCACCCTAGAGTTGGATACGACTGGCAGATTTTACTTTCTTAGGATCAAAGATCTAATGCTTGGGAAACAAGCTATGAGAAACCTGGGGAACATAGTGAAAAGTAGAGGCATCACCTTGCAAGCAAAAAATTGCATAGTGAAAGCAATGGTATTCCAGGTGGTAATGTATGGGTGTGAGAGCTGGACCATCAGGAAAGCTGAGCGCAGAAAAGTAGATGCCTTTGAAATGTAGTGTTAGAAATAGGTCGATCCTAGAAGAAATCAACCCTGACTGCTCATTAAAGGTCAAGTAGTAAAAATGATGCTAAAGTACTTTGGACATCAAATGAGAAGAGAGGATTCACTTGAGAAAGCCTTGATGCTGGAAAAGGTGGAGGACAAAAGAAGGCAGTGGCCAAAAATAAGATGGCTAGATGGTATTGCAATGGGCACAAAGCTGTGTGGGCCAAAGAACCCTTTCCCCATTTTCTTGGGGGACTTTTGTTTTGTTTTCTTTCTTGTTTGCTCAGTGGCTTAAGTGACTAAGATGCTGACTGGGAGGCAGAAGGTCAGCAGTTCGATTCCCGAGTACTGCAGGACGGAATGAGCTCCCGTCTTTGTCCCAGCTCCTGCCATCCTAGCAGTTCGAAAGCAAGAAATTGCAAGTAGATAAATAGGGACCACTTTGGTGGGAAGGTAACAGCATTCTGTGAGCTCTGGTGTCTAGTCATGCCTGTCACATGACCACGGAAATGTCTGCAGACACAGACAAAGCTGGCTCTTCGGCTTTGAAACAGAGATGAGCACTGAACCCTAGAGTCGGATAAGAATGGCTTTTGAGCAAGGGCGACCCTTTACCTTTACCTAACTCAGATCCCCTTACACAACCATGCAAGCACCTCCCCCACCTCTCCCACGTTAACTCTAGAATAGAAACGGAACACACACCCCCTCTCATATAGTGTAGGAATCTCTGACTGTGATGGCGAACCTTGGCACTCTAGAAACGACTGTCTTTCGAGCAAGGGAGACCTTTACCTTTAGCATATAGCAATCAAGCACTTCCCCCACACCCCTCCCAAGTTAACTCTAGAACAGAAACGGAACACACACACCCTCCCTCTCTCATATAGTGTAGGAATCTCTGACTGTGATGGTGAATCTTGGCACTCTAGAAATGACTGTCTTTCGAGCAAGGGAAACCTTTACCTTTAGCATATAGTGATCAAGCACTCCCCCTCACCCCCCACCCCCTCCCAAGTTAACTCTGGAACATAAACGGAACACACGCACCCTCTCTCTCTCATATAGTGTAGGAATCTCTGACTGTGATGGCAAACCTTGGCACTCTAGAAATGACTGTTTTTTGAGCAAGGGAAACCTTTACCTTTAACATATAGTGATCAAGCACTTCCCCCCCACCCCCTCCCAAGTTAACTCTAGAACAGAAACTGTAGGGCCTCACTGCAAAGGGCCTTGATCATCCCCCAGGTGATCTTCGGTGCTGTCGGTGGCCGTCTCCTCCGACGGGTCTTGTCGGTCAGGGTGAGGTCCTCCATCTCCGGGACCGGACTCGGGTCGGCCTGGGTCCACGCCATGTGGTTCCAAGTGAGGCTTGACACACCGAGCTGGAATCCAAACGACACCTGTAGGAGACATAACTGCAGCATACCCTCTTCCCCAGGTTATGAGCGGCGCCGGGCCCCTCCAGGAAGGGTCCGGTGGCACTCGGTATCGGACCATCGGTCGCGGGAGAGCTTCCGAATGGCGGAAGTGCTTCTCCTGCGGCGTGCAATCCGAAAAAACATTAAGGTGATTGTAAGTGAACAATACCTTATTCAGACAATGCTGTGCCTGAGCCTGTGACTTGGGGAGGGCTGGTGGCTCCCCCCTTTCTGTTTGTTTGTCAATATAGGACTTGAGCGTCCGATTGACCCGTTCCACAATCGCTTGCCCCTGCGGATTGTAAGGAACGCCAAATGTATGCTTAATGTCCCAAGTGGCCATGAAGGTGGCCAACTGCCTAGAGCTGTAAGACGGGGCGTTATCGGTTTTCACGTGCCGAGGTTTGCCCATGGCTGCAATGCAGGAAAAGAGGTGCTGCTGCACGTGGGAAGCAGTCTCCCCTTTCTGCGCCGTTGCCCAAGCGAATTGTGAAAAAGTGTCTATGCAAACGTGCATGTACTGCCATCTGCCAAACTGCGGGACATGCGTGACATCCATCTGCCACACCTGATTAGCCTCTGTCCCTCGTGGGTTGACCCCCCCCACGAGGGCCCCCCGGTGCCCCTGCACAATGCTGGCAAGAGCGAACTATGCCCTGGGCCTGAGAAAGTGGCAAATTAAACTGTCTGGCAAGTGCTTTGGCATTTTGGTGAAAGAAAGCATGGCTCTGGATTGGCGTAGTAAAAACACCCAAAACTGAACGTTGCTGAACTTCCTTTGCCGTCGCTTCCGCTCTGCTATTGCCCGCGGAAATCGGACCCGGGAGGTCCTGGTGACTTCGGATGTGGGCAATATAGAGCGGCTCCGTGCGGTTTCGCAAATGAAATTGAGCAGTGAGAAACAAACTAAGCAAATTCTTGTCTATCGCGGGAGTGATGTATGCTCCCGGTAGACTGTGAAGCAAATTCCTAACGTACATGCTGTCTGTAATGATGTTTAAGCGTTCCTTGGCGAAGGTGCGCAAGGCAAGGTTCACCGCTGCCAACTCCGCCCGCTGTGCGGACTTCTGTGGAAGAGTTAACAGCGTGCGCCAAGCTTGGCCCTCCTGCCAGGTCAAGACACCATATGTCTGACCACCATCAGTAAAAACTGTCCTGGCCCCCTGAAGTGGAACCAGCGAAAGCAACTCAAATAAGCTAACTGTCTGTGTCTGAAGTGAGACAAGTCTGGGGTCCTTTGGCAAGTGGTATGCCAAGCATCCAGTGAATCCTTCCAACGCAATTGGAAGTGAGTCACCGAGCTGCATTAATTGCTGAACTTGTTCCTTGGTGAATGGGACTACGATTTTGGCCAAATCATGCCCTGAAATGTTCCTAGCTCTCAACCGCCCGCGGTAAACCACCGCGGAGACCAGTTCCTGGGGAGGAACGATGTTTTGTGAAGAGGTGTTTGGAAGGTACACCCACTCCACGATACTCGCCCCTTTCTCGGCATCCACGCCGAGCGCTCCAGTGAACATGGATCCTGACCGTACGATGTACAAATTCAAGATCGGAGCATATGGCCCTGGGGTGATCCTATCTACCCATCGCTGGCTGAGAGCTTGGTTAACTTTCTCGAGAGCTAAGCGCGCTTCTCGAGGAATTTTTATCCGGTCTGCTGGCTGCTTACCTAATGTTAGCAGCGAGAAGAGCGGCTTCAAAAGATCCGTATCCAAACGAAAATACGGCCTGGCCCAATTGATGTTCCCTAAAACCTGCTGCAATTCTACAAGGGTGACTGAGTCCTGTAAATTGATCTGAGGCAAAACTGGTGCGGCGAAAGAGCGGAGAAGCCGATGACCCAAGTATGAGAAGGGCTCGGTTCTCTGCACTTTCTCTGGGGCAATGAGTAAACCTTTGTCCCCCAGGCTGGCCTGGAGGTCAGAAAACATTTCGCTGCCGAGTTGCGGCATCGCGACCAAGATGTCATCCATGAAGTGACAAACTATGGCTTTAGGGTAAAGGCTCCGGAACTTTGCCAGTGCGTTGTGAACATAAATTTGGCACAGGGTGGGCGAATTGAGCATGCCCTGTGGCAAAAATTTCCACGCGTAATGCTGCGTAGGCTCACTGTGGTTCACAACCGGCACCGTAAAGGCGAACCTTTCCCGGTCCCGGGGGTCTAAGGGAATTGTATAAAAGCAATCCTTGAGATCTACGACCAGGATCTCCCACCCCTCGGGAATCATGTTCGGATTCGGGATGCCGCATTGGAGCGGACCCATTGGCTGAATGCATTTATTGATCTCTCTGAGATCGTGGAGGAGTCGCCACTTCCCCGACTTCTTAATCACAAAAATTGGCGAATTCCATGGACTCGTGGACTGCTCTATGTGTCCTGCGTCTAGCTGTTCTTTAACTAGCTGCTTAAGGGCGACTAATTTCTCCCCCACTACCGGCCATTGTTCTACCCAGACCGGCGTGTCGGTGAGCCACTTAAGTGGCAACGCCATTACCCAAAGATAAGCGTAGCACCGTACTGTTGTAAGATGTCTCGCCCCCAAAGGTTGATGTGCACGTCAAGAATGTGCGGCCGAATTACCGCCGTGCCGTCAGCCTTTGGAATCGTGACTGTCACCCATTCTCGGCTTCTGAACGCTTCCTGAATGCCGCCTACCCCCCACACGTCGGAGACCGGCTCAATGGCCCACTCCCTTGGCCACTGGCTTCTGCTTATCACGCTCACATCCGCTCCGGTATCTAATAAGCCTGAGAATATTCTATTATTCAGAAATACCTCGATAACCCGGCGCTGTTTCCACTCAATGTTGGTCTCCACTGTCGCTAAGACCTGGTATCCTTGTACTGCCTCACTGGCGCTCGAGCGGTCCTCTGACCGGGACTCGGAGCTGTCACTGAGCCTTCCCTGGCTATTTGCTGGCGAGTGACAAGGAACCATGATCAGTTGCGCTAAGGTGTCTCCTTTGTGAATTGTCTGGGGCAGGTGAGTCCAAAGCTGAACTTGGAGAACGGCTGAAAAATTCGAGTCAACGACTCCTGGAATTACAAGAATTCCGCGTGCTCCAGCTACACTACGGGGCAAAACTAAACCTATAAAGCCCTTGGGCAGTGGACCCATGTACTGGGAGTCCACCAGATAGACCGTGCCCAGCAGGTCGCATGTAACGTCCGCCTGACAAGTCAAGTTTAACCCTGTACTACCCTTGGGGCTGGCTTGCGCCCTCGCGGTGCCTGGAGTGGGACTGGGATCTAGTCTAGCTCTGGTGAGCTGAGGGAAGCCTCTGTTTGGACCGGGGCCAGAGACATGCCCGTGTTCCGGTTTCCCGAATCCGGACAGTCTCGGGCCCAGTGGTAGCCTCTTTTACACTTCGGACACTGGGTTTTCGGAGCCTTGGAACGGCCGGACTTTTGTCCGCCTCCCTTGGATCGGCACTCCCTAGCGAAGTGACCAACCTTGCCACAATTGTGACACGCTCCTTGGGTCTTTCCTTTTGGTCTCTTACCCCCTTGCACCGCTGCCGCTAGCAATCCCATCTTGTAGGATTCTGTGCCAACGTCAGCGCAAGCTCTAATCATGTCCGTAAGGGTCAAATCAGGATGATTGCCTAGTGACTGCAGGATTTTACGGCAGTCTAGATTGGCATTGTCCTTGGCTAACTTCATCATGAGCTCTTGCTGGGCCTTCTCATTGTCAATCTGCCTGCTAATTGCTTCCTCCAGGCGATTGATGAAGTCCATATAGGGCTCTTGGGCTCCCTGCTTGATAGCGGTGTAATTTTTAGCCGCTTTGCCAGTTGAAAAACGCCCTGAAGGCGGCCTCGGCCGACATCTGGAGCGTGGCAAGAGGCAAGTTGATTTGGGCATCGATGGGCTCGAAGGCACCTGAACCATATAACTGGTCAGGAAGTACTGCGCCTCCCATCCTGGCAGCCCTCGTCTGCGCCTCTAGGCGAAACTCGCTGTCCCAAATTAAATACTGGCTAGGGTTGAGCATCATCCACATGACGGCTTTCCAGTCATGGGGAATCCACATGGTGTTCTCGCACACTTGCTGAAGCGTGCCCCTTGTAAAACGACTTTGGAGCCCTGTTTCGGAGATGGCTTTCCGTATGGCCATGAGAAGCTTATACGGAACTGGGGAATGAATTATCTGTTGGGCGCCTGTGAGCGCGTCTATTTCCATGCGGATGGGACATATCTGACTAAGCTCAGCTAGTTCTTCTGCTGGCAACTCCCCCTTCCTAATCTCCTCTTCAATTGTACGCTGAAGGGGACTTTTGGTAACTTGGGAACCCGTTGCTGTCAGAGAAGCGCCTGCGCTCCTCATTCCTTGCATTCCACCGGTGACGTCTGCAGCTGTCACCGGGGGAAAGCTCCCTACGCTACCCTGCCTAAATTGGAGTGACGGATAGAGCGCCGTAGGCGCCGTTGGCTCGGCTGGCGCTTCTGGCAGATTTGGGGGTTCTTTGGCCTCTACCCGGACTGGCTCTATCTCCGCTAAGAGCTTCCTACACTTTCTCCATGTGCGAATTACGCCTCCTGGAGCTTTCGGGGGTTGCTGAATGCAGTCTCCTATCTGATCCCAGAGCTGGAGGGTTAACGTACCTACTTCTGGGTAAAGCAGGCAGTGTTCCCCTAGGTACACCAAAAGTCTCGCTAGCTCCCCGCTGTGAAAACGCAAATTAAATATCCTGGCCAGGATCTTGAACTCTCCCTCACGAGTTCTTTGGCTAGCGGATGGACGCTGTCGCTGAGGACAGGTCCCCATATTACCTGCGATTGGGTCCTCCGAAGTTTCCTCCTCGGGACGAGTCGACGCGTCTTTGGCAGGCAACAGGTTCTGGTGACGTCGCTTTCTGGGTAGAGCTCGGAGCGTGGACTGCGGCCACGGGCCCTCGGTGGCCACTGCGCTGTCAGGGATTCACAGCTGTCCCTGCGGAACGCGTTTTTCCGTAACCTGCAAGCCGCCGCGAAAGCCGGGAGCACGCTGTAGGATGCCTCTTTGGACTGCCTCACCGCAGGCCGTCCCTCCGCTCGGCTGGCTGCCGGACGGAGTGCCGCGCTGTCCTCCGGGACGATTCGGACACGGTTCAAGCGCAGAACCGGACCGTGTGATCGCTACTCTGAGGAAGACCGCTTGCTTACTCACGAGTAGATCACGTCGGGGTCACCAGATGTAGGAATCGGGGCCGCAGAGGGCCAGAGGTCCCGGAGGAGACTGATCAAGAAACGATACGAGGCAGTATGGAGGAGGATAAGATCAGTGGTTTATTGGGGAAAAGGCATCATCATATATAGGAGTAAAAGCGCAACGGTGGCAAAAACAGTCATCTGACAGAAATCACATCACCTGTTTACTCGGGTTAATTGGGAATCTCTTGGAGGGAAGTTAGTTAACTTGGCCAAACACAGACTGGGGAAAACACCATTGTTTGGGGATTAGGCAGGGGTAAACATGGCATCTGTTTACACCCGGGGTAAAGTTGAGCTTGGAGATGAGTGATTATTCTAATGGGTAACTGGGTTAGCTATTCGCTCTCTCAGCAGATCCGCTGGTCAGGTCAGGAAATTGGGTGAATCAAACCCTATCATTTATCCACCCCCCTAAATTTCTCTGCCCGCAGAGCCCACGGCTCAAGGAGCGTTCCCCTGAAGTGGCCTCTGCGCGGGCCGTTCCATGCCACTGGGGCATGGGGAAACCACAAGAAACAGAACACACACACCCTCTCTCTCTCATATAGTGTAGGAATCTCTGACTGTGATGGCAAACCTTGCCACTCTAGAAACGACTGTCTTTCGAGCAAGGGAAACCTTTACCTTTAGCATATAGTGATCAAGCACTCGCCCCCCAGCCCTCCCAAGTTAGCTCTAGAACTCTAGAAATGGAATCCTCCAGCCAGGACAGAGGCAGGGGGCAGAAACAGCTCAATAAAGCATGAGAGTGAGAGAGAAGTCTCTGCCCCCAGACCAAGAGCTTTTTGCACCTGCATATATGAAATATCGCTCACCTCTGACTCCTGTCCCTCCCAGCATGGTGGCTCCGACCAGCGTCCATCTTGGCCAAGTGGCAGGAGGAAAATGAAAGAGAAACCTACAGAACACCCCCCCACACCTTCTCTCTCTCCCCTTCCACAAGCGAAAAGCCTGCCACACAGCCACAGCAACCTCTGGTGGCAGGAAAAAATACTGCAGCTTCACCTGTGAGGGCTCCGGTCAGGATATTTGTTTTAAAAATAAGGGAAAATACAGGGAAATTAATAAAACGGGAGGGGGCGGGAAGAGGGATAAAAATAAGGGGTTTTCCTGGGTAAAACGGGATGGTTGACAGGTATAGAATTGTATTGGCTATTTACATTGACATAAGAACAACTAGACCTTTCAAGGTTACTGTGTGGATAATGTGAGGAAGAAGAGAGCCCATTTTGCCACCTGGAGCTTGCTGAGTCTTCAGTAAATAAATAGAAATAAACATACTTATAAAATATAGTTATAAAGATATAACTAATAGGTAAGAAGAAATGTGTCCAAAAACACATGTCGAACAACACCATTATAACTAGGACTATGGGTTTACAACACACTGAGATGAATTGTTTCATGATAGCTGTGTTCATGGTTACTGTCTAATATTTCCCATAATAATTCCCATTGAACTTGATTTGTTTTTTGTTCTGAGAAGACATTCTTAGGATTGTGCTCTTAAATAGTTTAATTAGTAGATAGAAGAAGTAAGTAGGGGTAATTTACATGCCCTCAGTAATTTTAATTATTAAGGCCATACAAAGCATATGTGGAAAGAGGAGAAGGATGAAACCCATGAGGCATACCCAGAGGAAGATGGAGAGATAACGTCAAAGAAATATTACAAGAACACCATATAACACTGATGGGGATGGCTAGGAGTGCCAGAACAAGAACCTTGCATCTCCCTCAACACCAAACAAATTAAGGCATTAAAAAAAACAACCCTACTTTGACTTCATTATTTTATTGGCATTGGGGAAGTACAATAAATATTAAAGGCAGCTATTCCTTCTAATAAAAAGTGATACATTATTCTTCCTTTTATCTTACTATTTCCCTCAGCAAATCTGAAATACTGTACTTCTGAAGATTAAGGTAATTTATAGATTCTTATTTATTTAAACATTTGTTTATCATTTTTTCCCTCACCAAAGTTTTCAGTCAGTTTGTAAGAGAGCTAAATTTTAGAAACAGATTTAAAACATCAATTAAAACAGTTAAAGCTGTTTGAAAAAAGAAGTTTAAAAGCACAAGCCAGTTTTTTAAAAAAAAAATCTAGACATCAAAGCCTCTTTGAAAAGGTATAGGTTTTCCTTTTGTCAGAAGCCCAGCAGAGACAATGCCAGCCTAACCTCCATTTACAGAGAATAATTCTGCAACAGAGAAGTTGCTGCAGAGAAAGCCCTGTCTTCTTCCCATCATGGCTTCCATTGAGGACTGTAGACTTCAACCAGATATGTGTAGGAGAAGCAAGTCTTCTAAACCTCCTACCCCTAGGTACCCAGACTTCACAGATAAAAGGTCTCCCTTTCTTGAAAGCCTGTAGTGTCCGACTCTGTTCATCTCCGTTTACAGCCAAAGAGCCAGCACTGTCTGTATTTGCAGATGTTTCCATGGTCACGTGTCCATAGGTGTCAAGTATCCCACTTTGCCCGGGAAAACCCCATAATTTAGCCCTCTTTCCCGCCATCACATATTTTTTAATAATCTCCCGTATTTAAAAAAAAAATCCAGAGGTCATGTAGATCTTCCATATATTATTGTATTATTATATCTTTATTTATGAGGTATGTTCCTCATACCAGAGCCAAAGAGGAGTGTTGGGCTCCCCTGGTGGAGGAGGAAGCACCCCCTAGGCACTCCCCTTAGCACTACATTTTTAAAAAACTCTGTGTTTAAGAGAAAACCATGGAAATATCCTCTTTATGTTGTATGCAAATATACTTGAAGCTTATTGGCTCGTTATCTCTTCTCTCTCCTGGGAAAGAGGGTGTTAAAGGGAAGAGACAATGAGCCAATCAGCTTCAAGTATATTTACATACAACATAAAGAGGATATTTCCAAGGTTTTCTCTTAAACACAGAGTTTTAAAAAATAAAATTGAGGCACACAAGGCTAAGACAGTAGACAATTAACTGATATAAGTGTAAATAACAGTTCAATGAAAAATCACCATAATGGGGAAAGAGTTTTAAAATAGAATTATCACAGTAAGCCTGGCCTGCTACCTTCTTTCCCGTGAGGGGCAGCAGTAGTGCTAAGGGCAGTGCCTAGGGGGTGGTTCTTCCTCCACCTGGGGGGAGCCTACCACTCCTCCCTGGTTCCGGTGGCTCCTCCTCTTCTAGGCTCTTGGAT
Source organism: Bradypodion pumilum (assembly GCA_035047305.1). Classification (NCBI taxonomy): domain Eukaryota; kingdom Metazoa; phylum Chordata; class Lepidosauria; order Squamata; family Chamaeleonidae; genus Bradypodion; species Bradypodion pumilum. Next base: position 169,852,605 of record JAWDJD010000001.1, on the reverse strand, counting down.
GTCCCTGGATTTTGGGGAGGAGGCGGTTTCGCCTGGTGGAGTGGGGTTGGGGGAATGGCCTGGTGGGGAGAGGGGCATGCCCCAAAATTTCCCTTATTTTCATTTCTAAAATTTGACAGGTATGTGTGTCAGGTATGATTAGACGCCAGAGAGCACAGAATGCTTTTACCTTTCCTGCTGAAGCGGTACCTATCTATTTTCAATTTCTTGCTTTCAAACTGCTGGAGCAGATGACCGGACCGCACTCCATCAAGCAGTACTTGGAACTCGAACTGCCTATCTGTTGACCTTCTGGTTGCTGAGCTCAGCATCTTAACCACTAAGCCACTGCAGCCACCTTGCAGGTAAAAACAGCACCTGAATTGAGCTCGGAAGCAAATTGGAAACCAAGATGTTGTTCAACAGTTTCCAAAGCCCTTTATAGAAAAATGTACAGCCTCTACAATTTGCCTAAATGCAGCTTCCAAGTGCTTTTCAAAGATAACCATACGCAGGCTTTGTTGTAGTAATCCACTCAGGAGGTATTTAAGGTATGGATCACTGAGCCCAAATTTGTTTTCCATTTTAAAAAAAATGGAGAGCAACTGGCCCACAAGTTGAAACTGGACAAAAGCTCTCTTGGCTACAGCAGTCCTGTGGCTTTTTGGTCAAAAGACAGATCTTTCCAGTAGTTATTTGCCAGTTGAGGCTACTAATTAGAATGCATAAAGGAATGCAATTAAATCATATGTGTCATGAAAGTTGTTAACTAATGCAATACAGTATGAATGTCTTCGTCCATTTGTGTGGCTTACAGAGTACAAAGAAGATGTTGGACTCCAGAAACAGGAATTTAAAGCATGAACAGTGAACTGAATAAAATCTTGGCTCTCTTATTTTACATTTCGTTAACAACACTGTTTAATAACCAGATGTTTCAACCTCCTTACCCCCCCCCCCCTCCCCCAACACAGCTTGTAGCAAAAGCAAAGCGTTTGGCCTATGGCTTAAGTCTCTGTAACCTCTGTCATAAAGAGATTGGTTTCGTTTCCTGAAGCATGGAAGTTCACATCTCTTCTATTTATTTTAAGTCCTATGCATTGTGCCTCTAGATATATTCATTATTTATATAATTGGTAGCTTTTCTCTGAATCCTGTGCTGGCATGTAAACCTTCCCTGTACCTCAAACCAGCTTCAAGTGATTTATACATTGTGCACAGCAAATGTAATTATGCAGAGTTGTATGAAAGAGTCGTATACTTAATCTGAACTTTAATTTTGGTGTTTTCTTTCAAGCACTCATATTTTACTTATTTGTCATGATCCCATGTGTTAGGAATCAAAGGAATTTCTTGCTTTGTTAACTCTATGGGAATAAAATTTCAAGTTTGTTTTCAAAAGCTGAATCACTGTTTTCAGATATAATTCCTTAGGAAATGTGTTTTCAATTATCTCCCGTCCCTTTCTTCTCAGACTAACCACAAAACTTATTTTAACAAGTCATTCTAATTCTCACATGAAGATGCTTTCTTGAATGTACCCTCTATTCTGTTCAGTGTAGAAGCAGAAACAATGTTCTATTTATTTCAGTGAAGTTACAAGTGAAAATGTTCCATTTTCAGTTCATGAGTACTGCAAATTTCTTCTTGTCAAACAAACACTTTTAAAAAATGATATGAAGTCTGCCATAAGCAGGACTTCATCTTTTAAATATCTTTTAATCTTTATGGTGGAGTATAAAATCAGTGAAGTTACCAACCAATTGACTGCATTTGCGAACCTAATATATTCTACTTTGTTGTTGTTATGTGCTATCAAGACACTTCAGATTTGTTATATTGCTGTTATATGTTGCCAAGTTGCATTTGATTTATGGTGAACCTAACAGGGTTTTCAGCAAGTGTGAGATATTTAAGGAGTGGTTTTACCATAGCTGTTCCCCTTTACATTTAAGTGAGCAGGGATTTGGACCCAGATCTTCCGGGACCTAGTCCAATACTCTATCCCTTACACCACACTGCTATAGTTTAGTGACAGCTGATTACAGTCTCACTGATCACTGGGATTTCATTTGGTTTTGGATGCTGTGCAGAAATATTGTACAGTATTTGATATTTCGTGGCTTTTAGCATTATAAATCACTTTCTTAAAGTGAAATTAAAATGTTTTAGATATTTGGATATATGGATGGATAGAGAATATTCAGGAAAATGTTTAAGAGCATGAACACAGCTTCACTAAATCAAACAACAATTTTACTTAGGTATAACATCTAGAATAGAATAGAACAGAACAGAACAGAATAGAATACCTCAGGGTCCTCAAGGTGAGACATGCAGGGAAGACATCTCACCTGGATAGATAGATGGATATATATAAACATAGGTATATAAGTGTATAGCTATATATGTAGGCTTGTATGTGTGCATATATCCACATGTACAGATATATATGTGTAACTTTTTTTATGGTATTCAGTCTATAGCAATATTAAACAATGTTTTAGATAACTATACCAACCAAATAGACTTCCAGCTTTAATCTTCAGTAACTTCTAAGTACAGGGCTCCTCTAAATAAAGCTATGGCAGCCATTTATGTAGCTAAACAGAACGTTGCTCCTGGCCTCTACTGTGTTTTCTCACCAGTTTTCTCTGGTTAATAGTTGCTCATTCTGCCATTGCTTCTTCACCATTCTCTTGCTTTCTCTTTATTTTTCTCCCAGAGAAGGAAGTGACTTGTTGGCTAGGTCAGGTGGACCATGCCGCATGGTGATATTCTGAGAACTGCAGTAAAAACCAAAAACAAATTTAAAAATCCCTTCTCTCTCCCCCCCCCCCAATTACTCATCTCTGCTTCATTCTCAGCAGTTCTGTTTCTACCCTACTGCTAACTTCTCTTTCACCTCAGGTGCTTTTTCTCCCCTCTTTATGTTTATGTTTGTTTATGTTTATTTGACTTATACCCCGCCCTACTCAACACATGGCCGACTCAGGGCGGCTAACAACATATAAATGGCCCCAGGGCAACCCCAGGGCTTACATATAGGATACAATGTTCAAAATACAACAATAAATACAATGTTTCAAGTAAATACAATAAAGCCCAAGGTCTAGTATTACAAATTACAATATAAGGTAAAACAATCCACAAAATGCAAAATATCAGCACCACATCAAAATAATTCACAGGGAATGAAAACATCACATAATACCAATGTAAAATAATAATGCAAAACCCACAAAAACCCCTGCCTTAGAGTCTTTTGAGGGGGGAGGGCAGGGCCCAGAAACGCCAGCCGATGGAGTGGCTGGGAGGGCCTCTTCGCCCCCACTGGGGCCGGGAGCGCGGCGGCGGTTGTTCGCCCGGCACCCCCTTGCCTTTTAAGTCCTAGGCGAGGGGGGAGGGGGAGCCCCAGAAACACTGGCCGGTGGAATGTATATGTAGAAATACACAACATAGGGGAGCCGGAGGTGCTGGCGCTGGCATCAGGCGCAGTGGCGGAAGCTTTTGAGGGCTCCGCTGAGATGGTCATCAGCTGGGCTCCCACCCCCCGCGGCCAGCAAAGCCACGGAGCGGAGCTGGAAGCGCTGGCGCTGGCATCGGGTGCGGTGTCGGGAGCTTTTGAGGGCTCCGTCGAGATGGTCATCAGCTGGGCTCAGCTGGGCTCCCACCCCCCGCGGCCAGCAAAGCCACGGAGGGGAGCTGGAAGTGCTGGCGCTGGCGTCGGGTGCGGTGTCGGGAGCTTTTGAGGGCTCCGTCGAGATGGTCATCAGCTGGGCTCAGCTGGGCTCCCACCCCCCGTGGCCAGCAAAGCCACGGAGGGGAACTGGAAGTGCTGGCGTCAGGCGCGGCGTCGGGAGCTTTTGAGGGCTCCGTCGAGATGGTCATCAGCTGGGCTCAGCTGGGCTCCCACCCCCTGCGGCCAGCAAAGCCACGGAAGGGAGCTGGAAGTGCTGGTGCTGGCATCGGGCGCGGCGTCGGGAGCTTTTGAGGGCTCCTTCAAGATGGTCATCAGCTGGGCTCAGCTGGGCTCCCACCCCCCGCGGCCAGCAAAGCCACGGAGGGGAGCCGGAAGCGCTGGCGTCGGGCGCGGCGTCGGGAGCTTTTGAGGGCTCCGTCGAGATGGTCATCAGCTGGGCTCCCACCCCCTGCAGCCAGCAAAGCCACAGAGGGGAGCTGGAAGTGCTGGCGCTGGCGTCGGGCGCGGCGTCAGGAGCTTTTGAGGGCTCCTTCAAGATGGTCATCAGCTGGGCTCCCACCCCCCATGGCCAGCAAAGCCACGGAGGGGAGCTGGAAGCGCTGGTGACGGGCGCGGCGACGGGAGCTTTTGAGGGCTCCGTTGAGATGGTCATCAGCTGGGCTCAGCTGGGCTCAGCTGGGCTCCCACCCCCTGCGGCCAGCAAAGCCACGGAGGGGAGCTGGAAGTGCTGGCGCTGGCATCGGGCGCGGCGTCGGGAGCTTTTGAGGGCTCCTTCAAGATGGTCATCAGCTGGGCTCAGCTGGGCTCCCACCCCCCGCGGCCAGCAAAGCCACGGAGGGGAGCTGGAAGCACTTTAACTTTCTCCTCTCTCCTCTCTCCTCAAACCTTTCCCTTTTTTATAGTTTCTCTATCTCCTTAGCACCATCAGCCCTCTAAAAAACCTCCTATCTCACTCTCCAGGTTCTCCTTAATATTCGCTCTCTCCCCTTATATGTCCTTTTCCCACCATGATCAACAAGATGGCTATGAGGGAACCTTCAGGAGGACGACTCATATTTATGTTTCCTAACAGCTGACAGTCAGAACCTGACTACTTCTGACCATACCTGTCAAGTATCCTGTATTGGCCAGGATTTCCCGCATTTCAGTGCTCGTTCCTCCCCTTTCCCGGCACCGTCCCATATTTTGAATGGCGGGGAAAGGGGTTACTGCACATGTGCACCCATCAGAGGCAGCGGTGCACATGCACAAAGGGGTTCTGTGCATGCGCAAAGGAGTTGTTGCTGTGCATGCGTGCCCGGGCCAGAGCAGTTCCTCTATTTTTCGGAGCTGCGCTTGACAGGTATGCTTCTGACACTAGTGGAAATATATAACCATTGTGACTAGTAGCCATTGGTAGCCTTACTCCTTCTCCTTCAGGCAACAATTGCTTCTTACCAAGTAAGTCTAGTAGTTTATCTAGTGCATTATTGCCCACAGCAGAGACATGGAATATTTGGCTTCCCAGATGTTTTGGACATTGGTTTCCAGACCCCATACACTATAGCCAATGACCTTCTCCCTGATGTGTTAATAATTTATGAACTTCATTATTTGGAACCACTAAAACCTGTACAAAGAGCTTGTCTTGGAAGAGTGGACCAGCAGATGGTGCTTGTAATAGTGCAAGAAAATGAGGGAAAGAATAAATGTTGATATCTGGAAGGCTCATTTGATATATTTTCAGGCAGAAGCCTCATTTGAATTCCAGGTATCTATCAGATGTAAGGTGGAGATTGAATTTGGTAGCTTTTATTTTGCTAGGTACCCTTAAAAGAATCCTATCTTTGATGTCACTGGAACTAGCACAGTGATGGTGAACCTTGGCACTCTAGCTGTTTTTGAACTTCAATTCCCAGAAGCCATGATCAGCAGGAGTGCTGACTTGTGTCTGGTGATTGAAGCCCAAGAAGACCTGGAGGATCTAGCAGAACACTTATGACTTGCCAGGACTTGCGGAATCCTGTGCATAACATGTGTACAAAATTATGCACATTTTTCTCCAAAAACATTGAGATGAGGACAACGATAGCTCAGCTCCTACCCACCCACCCCAAAGTCCCCTACTGTACTGAGAAACACCATTGTTTTGTTCATTTTCAGTGTGGCTGGACTGTGTTATCCATACAACGTGTGCCAAAATTTCTATGGCTTATTTTTGTTAAATGAGACTGACCATATGTAGCTTTGATCCCTACCCAGTAGGCATATTGGATGTGTGCCTATTTTGGTATCTGACTCCTTTACTTGAGTCTTTTCACATTGTCAATAGCTCTTTCCCCTTTTTCATTTTTGATTCAACAGTGCTGGCAACAATAAATCTACTTTTATTCTGCTATTCTTGGCTAGAAATCTGTAGTGCACAGAGTAAAAATCTCATTGTTTTGATCATCTGTCTTGTAATGACTGGATGATAAACTTCTGAGTCTAACTTAAGAAATACTTTGCAGAGGTGGGGTGGAATTGTGTGCGGTCTATAACACTACATCACAAAAAATAAACCTTGTCTGCTACTTGGTCTAATCCATGTGTCCTATACTAAATCAAGTCAGGACTGTAGCCAGGGGGTGGCCAGGGTGGGCTTGGCCCACCCTGAGTTAGCAGGTTGCCCACCTTGGCAAAGCACAGTTTCCCATAGGAATGCATTGAAAAGAGGTGTTGTTGCCCACCCACATCTAGAATCTTGGCTATGGCCCTGAATCAAGTGCGCTGAATCCAAATCTGAAGTCCAATTCTGCCTAGGACATCAGGATCTTAAGTAAGCAAATCTCACCCTCTTGGTTAGGTTCTTGTGTTGATCATGTGGGGTATATTTGCCACAAATGTAGCATAAATTGTCCAGTTTATTAACACAGCTGCACCTACTCATCATTAGCTCAAAACAGACTCACTATGGCCTAGCTGTACTATCCAATAAGATGGTTTTGCACTAGAGACAAGCTGTTGGTCCATCTCACCTTATATACCTATTTCTGATGTCAGCCCATTGACTTGTCCAGACATGCCCAGCCGCTGGAACATGCATGCCACCTGGGGATGTAATTCAGCTGGGATGGTAGCAGGCATAGTGGTAGCTGCAACTGTTATAATGTTCTCATTTAAAAATACAATACCCAGTTAGCGACCATTTGAACAGCTATAGCACACCTATAAATCTGTACATGATAGGAAAATCTGAGTTCAGATTTTGAATCAGCAAACTCAATATCATGTAAATTACATGGGTTATTCCCAGTAGCAAAATTGTTGTTGTGCAGTTTTAGTGTAAGGGACCAAAGACAATGAAACAGCCGAAGGGTTGGCTTAACACAGGTTTATTGCATGATGATCCGGAGGAACATGTGGTAATGGCGGATGGGTAGCTCAATATATACAGCTGGCTATACATTTGAATGTGGCTCGTCGACAGACTATTGGTTGCTGCCTGCGTGACGTCGTAGAAGGTCACGCCATTCTTGTCCAGGTGAAGAGGTGGCGGGAATCTTCCCGCGCTGCTGATCCAGGTGAATCTGAGCCATGAGAGCTGGACGCTCGCTATTGCCATCTAGTGGTCACTAGCTCGCGTCCCCTTATCAGGTTTACATTGATACAGCTGAAGGTTATAATGTTGCACACAGAAAGGTTACATTGTTACCACATGGCTAGGTACATTGTTAAAGGCACAGCTTTACAGAACACAACATCCCTCCCCCCTAGGATGAGACGAAGTCTCTCAGCCAAGATGGCTTATTGCACGTGCGTTTGGGCCGTGATGAGGGCTGACCCCCCCGGGGGCGCTACTGCTTCTTTGTTCCCTGGTCCCTTGTCCTGTAATGGGAGAGGGAGACTCGTTAGTGGCTTGCCGCGGTTTGGCGGCCATAGGGGAAGGGAAAAACTCCATTGTGGGCAGACCGGGGGCGATCGGAGCTAACAAAAAACCCCTCTTCTCGCTTGGACGGGTGGGGGACCACTCCGAAAAACTCCCCCGGTTCTGAAAATCAAATTCTAACTCAGTTGGGGTATCCGCATTTGTGGGGGAATTCCACGAGATATGTATGGGGTCGGGTTCCTCCTCCTCTGAAAAATCCCCCAGGTTATCTATGGGAACATCCCCCCTTTCCACCTCCCCCCTTGGTGGGGACCAGCGGCCCCCTTTTCCTCCCCCTTGGGCTGAACGGGTGTGGGAGAACCCTAACACTGATTTTTTCTCTGTTTGGTCTGCGCCCTGCTCATCGGGGACCCTGCGTCGGAGCTGGTCCGCGTGCCGCCTCCACAGTAGCCCTGTGCTGGTTTCCACGCGGTACGACACGGGGCCGGTTTGCTCCACAACTACGCCCAGTACCCAGGCTGGGCCCGTGCTGGCATAATTCCTGCAATGCACGGGGGCGCCTACACTGAAACTCTTTGTGGCCTCTAGCCCAATGTTCCTTCCCTTGTCCTCTACCCTCGTGGGGTCTAGCCTAGTAAGGATGGTGGTCAGTTTCCTACGCATTAAGAGCTCTGCGGGGGAGTATCCTGACGCCAACGGGGTCACCCTGTACCCTAGCAGAAACTGACACACTTGTAGGTTCAGATCCCCGGGGCCCATGCGCCGCAACGCGTCCTTCGTGGTGCGGATGAGGCGCTCCACTTGACCATTGGTGGCTGGGTGAAACGGGGCGGAGGTGATGTGCCGAACGGCGTTAATCTCCATGAATGCCCTAAACTCGGAGGACGTGAAACAACTAGCGTTGTCACTAATTAATGTGTCGGGTATGCCGAACGTGGAAAAGAGCCTCCGCAAATGCTTAATGGTCTGGGCCGAGGAGGTGCTCGTGACTGGGATAACCTCCAACCACTTGGAGAAGGCGTCCACGACAAGAAGAAACAGGGTGCCTCTGAACGGGCCCGCGAAATCAATGTGCACCCGGGACCACGGCCCCTTAGCCGCGTCCCACTCCCTGTGGGGAAGGCGGACCTCCTCTGGTCTGGAGCATTGGCAACTTTCGCAAGTGCCAACCATGTGCTCGATGTCGGCGTACAACTGGGGCCACCAGAAGTAGCTCCGGGCCAGCGCTTTGGATCGCACGATGCCGGGGTGGCTGACGTGCAGCAGTTTGAGCACCCGCGGCCGAAGGGAAGTGGGAATCACCACCCGCTGCCCCCACAAGAGGCACCCCCTCTCTAGGGACAGCTCTAACTTTTTCCTGAAAAATGGGGCGAACTCCTCCGCTGGGGAGGACGCCGGCCACCCTTTCTGCACCCAGGAGCTAACTGCCGCTAACGTCTTGTCCTTCTCTGTCGCTTTGGCAATGTCGGCGGGCACTATGGGGGGCGAATCCAGCACCTCTATCATAAGAACCTGATGGTCTCGCTCCCCCTTGCTCACCTGGCTGGGCGTCAGGGGGAGGGGAGACCTTGATAGAGCGTCCGCATGGCTGATCTCTTTCCCGGGCCAGTAGACCAACGCGTGCTGGTACGCGTTGAGAAAAATAGCCCACCTGAGCATCCTTGGGGACAGGATCTGTGGCGTGGGCTTATCTGCGGTAAAAATGCCTAGCAGGGGTTTGTGGTCCGTTACAATGGTGAAGGGGCGGCCATACAGAAAATCGTGAAATTTTTTCGTCCCCGCAACTATCGCTAGTGCCTCCCTGTCTGTCTGTGCGTAATTTCTCTCCGCTTGGGACAGGGACCTGGAGTAGAATGCTATCGGGGCCTCCCTTCCGTTTTCCAACGCGTGGCACAGCACCGCTCCCACCCCCACCGGAGATGCATCACAGGTCAGGACTACCGGGCGTTTGGGGTTGAAGTGGGTCAGTATGGCATCGGACGCTAGGAGGCTTTTTAGCTCACTAAATGCCCTTTCTTGGTCCTCACCCCACTTCCATGCCTGGTCCTTCTTTAGCAGTTTGTGTAGCGGTTCAGCCACCGCTGCCTTCCGGGGAAGGAAGGAGTGGTAAAAGTTGAGCAGCCCTAGGAATGACTGCAGCTCGGGCTTGGAGGTGGGGCGGGGGGCTTTCTTAATGGCGGCCACCTTGGATTTGGATGGTTTTATCCCCTCAGGAGTCACACAAAACCCTAGGAACTCAACCTCGGTCGCGAAGAAGACGCATTTGTCCTTTCGCAGTCTCAACTCTTTTCGAATATTGTCAGGACCTTCCCCAACCTCTTGGCCAATTCGACCCGACTCCCCCCCCCCGTTATTAACACGTCATCAAAATAAGGCAACACCCCCTCTAGCCCCTTCAGGAGGTGTTCCACGAGTGACTGGAAAATTCCAGGCGCCGAATTTACGCCGAACTGAAGGCGCGTCACCTGGAACGCCCCCTTATGGGTGACTATGGTCTGCGCAGCAGCTGCGGCAGGGGACACCGTAAGCTGCTGGTAGGCCTGTGCTAAGTTGAGCTTAGCGAAACACTTTCCCCCGTGTAACCTGGCCAGCAGATGGCTGACTACCGGCACCGGATACGCATTCGGGCGGATCGCCTTGTTGATGGTGCACTTGTAATCGGCGCATATGCGGACCTCCCCATTGGCCTTTAGTGCGGTTACAATTGGAGTTTCCCACTCCGCAGAATCCACAGGCACAAGGATTCCCTGGCCCACCAATTTGTCCAGTTCCGCCTCTATCTTGTCCTTGAGTGCGAACGGCACCCGGCGTGGTTTGAGTCGAATTGGGCGGACCTCCGGGTCTAGGTCGAATGTCACTGGGGGCCCCTTGAATTTCCCCAGTCCTTTTTTGAAAACTTCGGGGTGTGCCTCGCACACCTCCTGAATCGGGTCAGTCCCAACGGCGTGCACCCCCCCCCAATAAACAAACCCAGGGGCTGAAACCATTGAGTCCCGAGGAGGCTGCAATCTCCCCCTTTAAGCACGACTAGAGGGAGAGACGCGGCGTGCTTCTTGAATTTAACCTGAAATTCTCCAACCCCCAACACTGGAATGCTGTTCCCTTGCACGTCCCGTAGTGTGGACCTCAACGCTTTGAGCTTGGGTCGCCTGTGGGGGGCAATTCTCAAAAACTCCCTCTGGGAAATGATTGAATATGAGGACCCCGAGTCAATTTCCATTCTAATGGGAACCCCTTGAACTAGTACCTCAACAAAGTAGCGGGGGTGTCCTGCGGACACGCTGAATACTGGGGCGTCGTCCTCGCTGCCGTCGGAGATGCGGCCCACGCCGTCCTGCTTCCGCATGGCCTGAGCACCGTCCTTGGGTCTCGTTGAGCGGTCTTGTCCCGCGGAACGGTCTGCCGAGCTTCTCCGGGTCTCGCGCCTCTTCCTGCACACCTTGGCGATGTGCCCGCGGCGGCCGCAGTTGTGACACTCGGCCTTCCGAAACGGGCATTTTACGCGGTCGTGGGCCGCTCCACAGCCGTCGCACCGCCGGCTCTCTTTCCGGACCCTCCGGACGTCCTCGTCGTCGCTGCTCTCTGCGGACGACCTCGAAGCTCGCCGGGCTGCATGCCTTGCTCGACCTCGGCCGCCAGTCCTGGAGTTCTTGTACCCCAGCCTTTGTAGCTTCCGCGGCCTGTGCCGCTCTGATGACCTCCTGCAACGTGGGAGGTGGCTCTTGGTTCATTAATGTGCGCTGGGTTTCGGTGTCGTTCAGGCCGCACAGCACACAGTCCCGGAGGGTGATTTCGACATTCTCCCATTTGCACGGGCCGGCCGCCAGCCGCAGGGCCGCCACGAATGCGGTGACCGTCTCCCCGGGCGCTTGGACTCGCCTCCAGAACGCACTCCGAGCGGGAAACATCGCCGTGGCGGGCCGGACGTGCTCACGCAGCATCTGCATGAGTTCCTTGGCCTTGAATTCGCTCACCCTCCTCGGTGCAATCAGGTCCACCAAGGTCCTTTTGGTTTCTTGTCCGAGCATCCTGGTGAAGATGGCCCTTTTCTTTGCCTCTTCCGTGACTTCGGACTCAATCAGTGCTGCCTGGAAGTCCATTTCGAAGATCTCCCAGTCGCCTGGTTTCCTGATTTCGAAACCGGCGCATGTCTTGGTCCCGTGGGCTGCCATTATCCCACCTTCGTCGCCAATTTAGTGTAAGGGACCAAAGACAATGAAACAGCCGAAGGGTTGGCTTAACACAGGTTTATTGCATGATGATCCGGAGGAACATGTGGTAATGGCGGATGGGTAGCTCAATATATACAGCTGGCTATACATTTGAATGTGGCTCGTCGACAGACTATTGGTTGCTGCCTGCGTGACGTCGTAGAAGGTCACGCCCTTCTTGTCCAGGTGAAGAGGTGGCGGGAACCTTCCCGCGCTGCTGATCCAGGTGAATCTGAGCCATGAGAGCTGGACGCTCGCTATTGCCATCTAGTGGTCACTAGCTCGCGTCCCCTTATCAGGTTTACATTGATACAGCTGAAGGTTATAATGTTGCACACAGAAAGGTTACATTGTTACCACATGGCTAGGTACATTGTTAAAGGCACAGCTTTACAGAACACAACAGCAGTGTAATAATTCAGTCTGTAGCATTGCACGGCAACATTATAGAGTGTAGGGATGACCCAACCTTTGCCACAAAAACACCCCAAGTCTGCCCCAAGATATGCCCATAGCACCACAGCCCTAGTAGCTTCCGAAAGGGGGAGGCCAGGTCGCGTGGGCGGCGCGACCTGGGGTCGTATCAACAGGATACAGCCACAACATCCATCAAGGACACTCCCTGGCAGAAGCTTAGATAAGCGGGTCTTTATCGGACCCAGCAGGATAGCTCCCCGAGTCACAGAGCCCCTTTATCTTCCCCACCAAACATCCACATTCCACAAGCCATTGTCCACCGCTGTTTACCCCAATTAACAGTCACCCTCTGGCACAAACCAGCACACACAAAGCCCATTGTTTGAACCCACTTCCCCCTGATTTGTTGCTGATGTGCAGTTATGCCATGCACGCATAGTCCAGGTATTTTTGGCTAGTCAATAAAAGGGGGTTGCTCCGCGCCCATCGAGGTTGCCTCCCTTTTATCTTGGTCTATGTCTTCTTTTGTCCTTGCGAGCAGCCCCGATTGGCCACGATCCCAACAATAGAGCACGTATATGACCCCTTTATTTAACATAATGTTGTGTACATGTGTGTGTAACTACACATTAAATCTATTTCCACATCATAATACCACTGACAAGAAAGTTTGCCTATTGCCATAGTGTGTACCAGAAAGACATCAAAATCCTAAACAGTTAGTTTCATAATCTTGATAATTCATTGAAACATCAAAGTCTTTGCCTATGTTTTGGTACATAAATTTTATTTCAAACTGCAATTATCAACCAATAAATCACATACTATCAAAGCAAGGAAGATTACAATAAACAGCTAAGTCATATGAGGCCCATATGGACCTATTAGAAAGTGATAAATGGTTTCTACTAGCTCAGTATGCCATGCCCTTTCTGCCAAAGTTGTTTTCAGACATTTAGTCCAGATTTGTTTGCAACTGTATAGATCAGGGGTGCCCAAATTACAGCCCGGAGGCAGGATCCAGCCCCTGACACAAATTCATCCGGCCCGTGCATATGGGCGTAGTTTATTTCCGCATCCGGGAGCGACGAGGGCTTCGCAAACCAGATGAATTGGCATTGGGGGCTGGATTCAGCCCCCGGGGCATAGTGGCCAGCCCCCTGAACCACATGACCGGCACATGGCCAAAAAACGTTTGGGCACCCCTGGTATAGATGAATCTCTGAGTTGCATTTAATGTTTTCATTTTTTTTAAAAAAAACAAACAAAAACAAATTCTTTTTGACCTTTCAGTCAAGAAATCTACAGTTTTGGGATAATTTTTAATTTAAAAAATGAACAAAATTCCCATCCATCTGCACTGGCTCAGTGCAGTGAATGTAGCTATTCACAACATTAAGAGGGCTGCATTACCTCTGCCAAGTTTGTAGCTGTTAAAGATGAAAGTCATGTTGGGGGGAGGGAGGCACCACAAATATGGTCGAACATGAGAAGATTCAAAGCCAGAATGTTAAGAGGCAAGCACTGAATACCATCTGCCCCAATGGATATATCCAATTGTTTTATTTTCTCACATAGTGTTTCAATTTCATATTGACATTATTTCTCTGGTTATGAATCCAGTTGTTGATTCTGTGAACTAGATCGAATTCTCTTCCACATCCAGGGCATCCGTTGTCCACACAATACACAGAATGTGTATTGTGAACACTATATTCTCCTTTTCCTGTTGCCAGTCCACTCCGTACATTTCATGACTCTGTGAAAACTGGGTTGTAATGCCAAAAAATTGAAATAGCATGAATTGGCCAGCCAAAAAATCACCTAATTGTTCAAGACATGAGTTTTAAAGAGAAATATGGGAAGTGGCAATAGTACCTTGGTGGGGGAGGCTTTTCTGTATAATAGAGATACCATGTCAATAAAATGATGGCTAGGGTAGTATATGTAAAACATTTACAACTGGAAATCTGGGGGAAAACACAAATGTTTTATCAGTTACTTTTTAACATAATGGTCCAGAATAAGTTTCCTAGGCTGGTCTAACAATGGTTTCTCAGACGTATAGCCTGGAGGGAAGTGGACTAAGTCTCTGTAACATATTTATTGTGTATTTTTTGTGGATTGCTTAGAATGTGTATTGTGTATTGCTATGAAATGTGTATTTTTTGACTTTGTAATTGTAATTTGTAACAGTTTACTTTCTTAGCCACCCAGAGTCGCATTGGCAAGTGGGGCAACATTCAAGTCTAATAATAATAATAATAATAATAATAATAATAATAATAATAATAATAATAATAATAATAATAATAATAATAATAATAATAATAATAATAATAATAATAATAATAATAATAATAATAATAATAATAATAATAATAATAATAATAATAATAATAATAAAAGTTAAGTTCCACTGTGTTCAGTGGAACTTATTGACCCCTTAGTAACTGGATTGCAGCTCTAGGTAGACAATTTAACTTGCCATCACGTTGCTTCTGACTTATGGCAATCCTACTACTGTTTTTGAGGTACATCAGATGTTCCAGTAGTGGTTCGCCATTATCCTTCTCCTTCTATGGGATTTAAACTGAAGTTTCCTGAGCATTAGCCCTCCATTTCATGCACTACACTACACTGGCTCTTTCAGTTATGTGCATGCAAATACTATAAAGGATTTTTAACCCCAGCTCTGTGTTTAGGCTAGGCTGGACAAATGGCATTGTACCATAACCAGAAGCAGTGAGGATAGAATGGCATGATGGCTACGGTTGATAGACTTTGTAGTCAAATCACATCTGGAGGACTTGATTCTGCCCATTTCTGTTCCATAGCTTACATTCAGTTGGTGCCCAAGGCCAGACCAATTTGGGCCATATGGAATATTAAAATGAACTGAACTGAATCTTCATAAAGTAAAATCTGCATTTCTTTCTTGCACAATGATTTTCAGGCTGACCTATCTTCAGGAAGCAAATTAGGCCAATACTGGCTTGTTTACTCTGGATCTCCAATGTTTCACAGGTCATTCCCAGGCATATTCCAGAGCACACAACTCATACTACCTTCTGGTTAGGTTAATTTGGTTTTTTCCACAATGCTTGATGAGCTCCTGGAGAGTCCTACCTCAAGAAAGAGGATCAAAACAATAGATTTATTTTTGGAAGCACTGCTTGCATCAAAAAGGTGGGAAGGCAGAACAGGCTGGACTGCTGACTGTGTGAAATGACTCAATGAGCAGAACTAGATGTGAAACACTGGCATTTGATCAGTGCAATCCCCACAGTTCGGCCCTTGAGCAGAGTTCACATTTTTTGGAAGCTGTCTCAGCAAACCAGTTCAAATCATAGCTGTCAAGTATCCCGTATTGGCTGGGAAACTACCGTATTTTACCCCCTTTCCCCCGTCCTCCTTGCATTAGACTACAATGCCCTAATGCTGCCACTGGAGGGCTGCACAGAATAAGCATAGCTGTCAAGTATTTCATTTTGGCAGGGAAATTTCCCTTATTTTCAAATCCAAAACTTGACAGGTATGGTTCAAATTGTCATTCACAGGCACTCTTAATATGCTCAAAATACCCCTCTAATTGGCCATCATATCCTGGACATGAGCTTTCTGATGTTGAAAGGGTGGTGGGTGGTGGTGGTGGGGAGGTCACTAAGGCCTCTCCTGATTGAGCCTTGTGTTGAATTTATTTATTTATTTATTGCTTTTATTTTAGTTTGCCAATTATTCTTCTTCCTCCCCTTTTTGCTAACTGGGCCCATAACAGTGGAACAGGTCCCGCCTTATCTCTGTGGCCTCTACCTGCCAGATAAGCAACTAGCAATAGCAAATCAGAGTAAACAAAACAACAACAAAAAACAAAAATGATGTGGCACTTCAATGACTAACTCCTGTATTTAAATGGATCTTTTGTGGATCAAGTCCACTTTGTCAGACATAAGAGCAATAGCAATTATAATAATTAACTTGTGAACTGCCCAGAGAGTGCACTAAGCACTATGGGCGGTATATAAGTGTGGTTGCTTCACTTTTTCTTTGCTCTATATACCACCTCATAGCACTTAGTACACTCTCTGGGTGGTTCACAAGTTAATTATCATTTTGCCCCCAACACACAGGGTACTCATTTTACTGAATTTGGAAGGATGGAAGGCTAAGTCAAGCTTGATCCCTTGGTCAGGATCTAACTCACAGCATTTGGGCAACTCATAATCTGATTCGGTTTCCAGGTATAAACCCAACCAGGTGTTCCACTCATCAATTTTCTAAATTGATTGAAGATTCCATAGGTAGAATCAGTTGCATGGGAGTCCAGGTAGGCCATGCCCTGCAAGAAGGGAAGCCTCAGGTAAACCCCTCCCATTCCCTGTGATGCTTGACCGGACACTTTCTTTTAAGCATCAGTGCCTGAATACCAAAGCCAAAGTTAGTAAAAGGAACATCATCAGGAAACTCACAAACTATAAATGGGGAAATCAACCATCCACACATGCAAAACAAGTTGACATTGCTGTTAATGAAGCCACACGTATAGTGACAGGATGCCTCAAACCTACACATTGATATCACTCCACTTAAGATCAGGAGAGAAATAGCAGCAGACACTGAGAGAACTAAGCAAGAGAATGACCCTCGACACCCTCTGAACAGATATGAGCATCAAGCCCACGGGTTCAGATCTAGGAAGAAATTTATGGCAAGAGCAAACATTCTTCAGGGTACACAAGAGCAAAACCAAATTAGAAGATGGAGGAAGGAGCTCACTGGGCAAGGAACAGCATTAAAGGAGGATATACAGAAACTGAGGAACTCAACCTCTCCTATGTCACTTAGAGGACCCTCTAAGACCAACATCCTCAAGTGGGGGCTGCTGGCAGACAAGACGCTGTGTGACAGGCGAAACTCGGAAAATTAGAATATCGACGTTGGGGCACAGAGAGCAGAGCTTTTTTCCCAGACTGTTGAGAGCGTGGAACTTTGGGCTCTGTGGGAACCGTAAGGACACAACCTTTATGGAATTGTGATAATTGTGCTGAATTTTTTTGATTATTTCTATATTGAATTTTGTAATGCATATTGATTCTGTGCTGTGCTGCTTTGTTAGTTGGAATTTTTGTGGTATATTTTAGGATGCTGTTGTTTATAGACTAGTCTTTTTGCATTAATTGTATATATAATTCTGCAGTTGTTGATTTGTAATTGTATACTATTGTGTTTTGTGTGTTTATATTGTTTTCTCTTGTTATATTGTATTTAATTTACTTGTTGTAAGCCGCCCTGAGTTGGCCCTGGCTAAGTAGGGCGGGATATAAATCAAATAAATGAAATGAATGAAAATGAATATCGTGCAAATGTTCATTCAGTCCAGTAATGCAACTTAAAAGGTGAAACAAATATATGAGAGAGACTCATTGCATGCAAAGCGAGATAGTTCAAGCCTTGCTTTGTTATAATAGTGATGCTTATGGCTTACAGCTTATGAAAACCCCAACCCCTCAATATCATCATGTACCCCACAATCATCACATAATCTCAAGTATGCTGTATGCCATGATCATCACAATTATAACGAATTAAGGCATGACATCATCAGCAGCATCATATTTCAACTTGTATGCCACCGCACTCGCAATGTGACTCTCTCGCTTTGCATGCAGTGAGTCTATCTCATATATTTGTTTCACCTTTTAAGTGAAATTAATGGACATTTGCATGATATTCCAATTTTCCGTGTTTCACCTGTACAGAATTCAGTGTCTTCTCTCTCTCTCTCACACACACACACCCAGAGGGAGAGAGAGGGAGGGAGGGAGAGAGGGAGAGAGGGAGGAATCCCAGGGCGCTCCTTCCTCTCGCCCTTGCAAAGGTGAGGCCGATGCTGACGCCTGTTTTGATGCGCGTCAGCCTGGCTGAGCATCACCAGAGGCGTCGGCAGGGATGCCATGCGGGGCGCGCTCCCTCGCAGCCTCGCCCGTCCAATCAGAGGCGCCCGACGGGCCCTCGGATCCCTGTTCGCCCGCCCCGAATGAATGAATGACTGACTCCTCGGCGACTGGCTTGGGTACCAGCCGAGAGCCCTGTGCAACGTCAGCGATGGCTGGCCCGAGGAGGAGGAAGAGGAGGAAGAGGAGGAAGAGCCACCAGGAGCCGTGACGACTCTGCGGAGGCAGGCAGGCAGGCAGGCAGGCAGGCGAGCGAGCTCCACCCCTTCTTTCCTTCCTTCTTTCCTTCCTTCCTTCCTTCCTTCCCCAGCCATGGGCAACGTGCCGTCCGCGCTGAAGCACTGCCTCAGCTACCAGCACCTCCTCAAAGAGCAGCTGTGGATAGGCGAAGCCAGCCCCGCCCCTGCCGCGGCTCTGCAGCAACCTGGGCAGGTAGCCGAGGGCGGGGCTTGCTTGGGACCAGGAAGGGGCGGGAGGGGAGGGGAGGGGAGGGGCGTGGGAGGGAAAGGGAGAAGAAGGATGCTGCTGCTCGGGCAGATGTTGAGCAGGTGTAGTGTCAAAGGCAATGAGGGAGCGGAGGCAGAGGGCTCACAGGGTCCTTTCTGAAAAGCAAGGGATGTGATCTCCTGGGCCCATAATGGCGAACCTTGGCACTCCAGCTGCTCTTGGACTTCAGTTCCCAGAAAAGCCCAAGTCAGCACACCTGCCGATCAGGGCTTCTAGGAATTGAAGTTCAAGAACAACTGGAGTGCCAAGGTTTGCCATCACTGTCCTAGGGCCAATACCCCTGAGCTGCCCATTGACAATAGCTGGAGTAGACACAAATAGCCCCAGCCACAGTCGATTGCTGAAAGCTATCTCTCCACAGTTGTTGCAAGGTCACCGTTGCTCAAAAGCCAGTCGTATCCGACTCTAGTGTTCAGTGCTCATCTCTGTTTATAGCCAGCGCTGGCTGCGTTTGCAGACATTCCCGTGGACATGTGGCAGACATGCCTAGACACCCGAGAGCATGGAATACTGTTTACCTTCCCACTAAAGTGGTCCGTATTTATCTACAGTCAACCCTCACATAACAACGCATTCGTATAGCATCATTTTCGCTTAACAACGTGTCGTTATGCACCATGTGTTCCCCGCATAACAATGTTTTTAATGTCATTGTCCAAACAACAACGCTAAAATAACCGGACAACGACGTTGAAAACATCATTATCTGGGAAACTCCATAGAAACCCTCATAACAACAACATTCGCTTAGCAATGCTACTTGGGGACCCAAGTAACGTCGTTATGCAAGCGTCTACTGTACTTGTAATTTCTTGGTTGGCAGGAGCTGGGCAGATACAGGAGCTTACTAATCAGACGGGTTGCATGTAAAGGTGACAAATTTTATTGATAAATTGTTTTGAGTAAATTTTATTGTGATTGTATCATCCTACTTTTAACCTGATTTTATCCTGTTTTATGTAATCATATTTTATGTAATGTATTTTATTTTAACCTGATATGGTCAGATGACTGATCAGTTAATAAAGGATGATGATGTGGTCTTGAAGGGGCAATTAAGCAGCGATTATTTTACAAAAGGTCTAGTCTTCAGTTGTTGATGTGTCCTGAGCCAATGGCATCCATGTTTTGATTTTTTTTGGGGGGAGGGGCTGAGTGGGTTTTGGGACTTCCATGATGAACTCTTGCACTTTCAAAATTTACTACTGCAATCAGTATGCTGCCAAACCTAGTGTCAGATGCACCTGTCCCATGGCAGGTTCTGAGTCATTTCAGGTGCATGTAAGAAGAGTCCTTTCCTTTGCATCCTTCAGACATCAATTCCTTCTCTTTAGTGTCTTCCTCTCCTTCCCACAGTTAGAGAAAGGCAGATCAGGTGGCACGGATCTGTTCACTTGTCAGAATGAATGTTGCTTGGTCATGCACCTGGCCTTCTGCCTAGAAGGCGATCGTGTCCAGTAGAGGAAAATCAGGCAGGTTATGTGTCTAATCCTTGCAACTGTGCCATGCCACCAGGAAAAAGGGAGAGAGAAAAATGGTGTGGGAAGTAGAGATTGCCTCTTTTTGCCCATCAGTGCTTTTCTCTCTCACCCTGATGATGGTGTAGAGCTCTCTGATGCCGAGCACTTTCTTCCATGTTGCCTGCCTCTCGCTCAGGTAGTGAATGAGTACTGCACACTGTATTGCCTCAGAAAGGGAATGGCACAGAAACATCTGCAGAAGCAGACAGCGCCGGCTCTTCAGCTTTGAAACAGAGATGAGCACTGAACCCTAGAATCGGATACGACTGACTTTTCAGCAAGGGAAACCTTTACCTTTTCCTATTGCTGCTCTCTAATCCACCCACCCCAAGCATGTGAGCAGTAGTTTTTATTTTTTTAATACTATGCATTGATCCTCTGGTTTCTCTTTCTAGACCAGATCTTTTGTTCAACCTGTTTTGGATTTCAACTCCTGGATGTTTCTGTCAGCCTCTGGCCAGTGTTGAGAGATTGTTGAGTTGCAGGCTCAAACATCTGAAGGGCCAAAGGTTCTCCAGCTCTAGACTAGACAGGGCAGCTCTTGGGCTTGCTGGAACCTATTCCCAGTTATTCCTTGCTGAACCAAGTCCCAGTTGCCCCATTTTCAACATACAGGATGAGAGAGAAGGAAGCTATCTCTCACTGCCTTTACCAGTTGCTCATCTGTTTTCTCACAGAAACCACCAGTGCCCAAGAGACTGCTACCAACTTTACCGTTACTCTTCCTCTTGTGAAGAAACACTTTATCTGAGTAATTCCAGAACGTCTCACTGTGCCACCCAGAAATGCAGCATGAGAGGAATTGTCTCCTTCTCTTTGTTTCTAGACCTGGCCATGCTGTTAAACTTGGTAAATGAGGTCTGGCTAGTCATGAATGGGCAGCAATTGATCAGTTATTTACTTCATTATGATTGTATGTTTAACACTGGGGAGTGGTTGTTGTGGGGTTTTCTGGGTAAGGTCCCAAAATAATTGGTGCAGCTTTCAGTACAATGTATACAGGAAAAGTGGGGAGCAATAGCAATTAGCAATGACAATTACACTTATATACCACCCCATAGTGCTTAGTGCACTCTTTGGACGGATCACAAGTTAATTAGCATTTTGCCTCCAACATTCTGGGTACTCATTCTACAATTTTATCGACTTTGGAAGGATGGAAGGCTGAGTCAACCTTGATTCCTGGTCTGGATCAAGCTCACAACCGTTTGGTTGCAGTACAGCAGTTTAACTACTGTGCCACCAGGGCTCCTGGGGAAATTTGTGATCCAACAGAAACAGCAAATGTCCGAGAACCAGGTGTGCTGATTTCTACTTCCCCCCCTTGCTTGTGACTGAGATTTGGACCCTACAGATCCAGTATGCTTTGCTGTATCATGAGAAAGAAGCCAGATGTGCAAGCAAGCAAAGGATTAACAAGCAAGCAATGACAGTGGAAATAATCGTTTCATCCACCTACATGATTGCAATTTCTCTCTTTTTTGAAGTTGGTGTCCTGGTGCTAGCAAGCACAAATTAAATTCACATGAAAGAAAAGAGATGGCCAGGACTCCTCTCAGCTGTGAAGGAATTCATGCAAAAGAAAATGAGATATAACCATCGATAGTTTTTGTGTGAGAGCAGTAGTGCTGGAAATACATTTGTCCTTCCTTTCCATTTGAGGGAATTAGTTCTTTGCTAGAGTCAATTACTTCTTTGCTAGAAACGTGTATGACAGATGTACTGTATGTGCTGTCAAGTCACTTCCATTTTAAAAATTACTCTGTACCTCTGTACCTGATGTGTATAAATTGATGTAATGAAGCCTTACTCCCATATCTGAAGAAATGGACTTGATCCATGAAAGCTAACATTAAAATATAACAGTTAGTCTTCAAAATGCTACAGCATTTTTGGTTTTGTTTATTCTCTGATATGCTTGAAACACAGATTAACATGGCTACTATTCCAAAAAAAATTCCAATTTACAGCAATGCTAATAGCATTGAAGCATGTGAGAAACTTAAGGAATGGTTTATCACTGTCAACTGAATTTGAACTCATGTCTCTTGAGTCCTATTCAATATTCTATCCATTCTACATCACACTGCCTTTCTTACCTGACAGTTGCATGGGGGGGGGAATGATTTCATATATTCAAATCTCTCTATGATATGAAAATGAAATCTTTAGGTATCAGCTGTATATTGGTCTGGTCAGGTCTGTGATAGTCTGGATTCCTGCTCTCCCAGGTATTAGTCATAAAGTAGTCAGAGAACAGGGACTGCAGTGGCTTAGTGGTTAAGATGTTGAACTTGACGACTGGAAGGTTGGCAGGTCAGCAGTTCGAGACCTGAGTCCTGTGCTACAGAGTGACCTCCCTTTCTGTCACAGTTCCTGCCATCCTAGCAGTTTGAAACAAGAAGTAGATAAATAGGTACCGCTTTGGTGGGAAGGTAACAGTGTTCTGTGTGCTCTGGTGTCTGGTCAAGCCTGCCATATGACCACAGAAACATCTGCAGATGTAGGCAGCACTGCCTCTTTGGCTGTAAACGGAGATGAGTACCAAACCCTAGAGTTGGGTACAACTGGCTTTTGAGATAGAACAACCTTTACCTTTACTATTCAGAGAACAGAGAATGGCAGAAGACTTCACTATAAACTGTTGTTGTAGATTGTTCTAAAAACAGATCCAGCCCTAGACATTTTTCTGCCTGAAGTAGAAGAGAAAATGACACCTTTCTCTCAATAGGCGTGGTTTGCAATGTTAGCAAATCTACATGTGATACTTAAAGACTGCATTGTAAAAAAAGGCACATTTTCAGGCCCATGTTTTCATTATAAGTAGTGTTACGGCAGCTTTGTAAACCTTTACATGTGCTATAACATTCACCCTGTGACTAAGAAAAATGCAGTGACTTTAAAGATTGTCAGACGTTGTGCAGCCATAAAAACTGCCTTGCAAAGTTTCTGTCATATTTGGGTGTTTCGATCAGATATGAAGATTATTATAATTTGGTATAAGTGGAAATAGTGGAGTTTATTGGCTTCAACAGAAACATTTAAGAGTCTTTGAAGGGGATGTGATGTAGATTAATAAATACAACAGGATAGAATATTTGTGCAATATATAGGAGGCTGTTAGTGCGTGTTCATGAAATTCCTTCTGTATTAAAAAAAAATCCTCAAGAATTAAAAAATGAAAGGAAAAAGGGGAAAAATGCAGAATAAGTCACAGTCTTGCTGAGCTGTGTGGAGGGGGATTGAAACCTCTTGTTTCCACATGCAAAAAGGGAAGATTTACATGCATGCAAAACAGATATACAAGGCAGACCTGTTGAAGACAAAAGGTGTTAAAATGTTACTTCACAACTTCCTGGAATTCCTAGGAAATATTTTCTCTTTCTGTCCATGGAGAGAACAATCCAGGAACAGAAACATAATGATGTACAGGAAACTAACAGTTTCTGTATCAGCTGAACTGCAGGTTGAAATCTGATGTCATATTGGGTTAAAAACGTACGTCTTACTGAATTGTAAATCTAATCTAGTGCTTTGAAATAACTGAAGACTCACAGAAGGGCAGCCCGTCCTATATGCTGAACATGATTTTTATCTGGTAATAAATCTAGCCCTGGACAATTAATTTTGGTATTTTCAAAAGTAAATAAAAAAAACAACAACACAGCCAGAGTTGTACTGATGGCTGTCTGGTCCATAAAGAAAAACAAAGTGCAGAGTTAGATAATATACATATTTTATGCAGATCACTAAAATGCTGCAGAAACTACACAAAGGTGGTACAAGCTTCCGAGTTCTTCAGAACTTCATTGGATCGCATGGTGAAAAGCCCAGGCAAGATGGTACAAATCATCATCATCATCATCATCATCATCATCATCATCATCATCATCATCATCATCATCAATCATCAATCATCAATCATCAAACTTTATTGCTGGAAGGAACCCTATGGATCATTGTGTCAAGCCACTGTTAAGGAGGCATAGTGGGGAACTGAAGCCTTTGGCTCTACAACCAAATACCTAAATCACTGAGCTATCTAGCTAGCAAAACAGAGCCATAGCCAATGCCAAAACCACCAATGAAGTATAGTGGGGAGGAGGGGGAGGAAAAGACAAACATTCACATAAGATAAATACCATGGTTAAGAGAATGTATATAAGATAAAATAGTGAGAAGTATGAAAGTTTGAGAAGCCAACATCACCAACTTGGGAGATAAATTAAATAATAGAGTGTAGAACATGGTTAAGATATGCCACAACATTCAGATAGTTCCAACTGGAATAGTCAGATGAAGCAGCCCTGGAAATGCTTCCTCCCACAAGCCAACCTAGAGCTGGTATTAATAAACCCCTTACTGGGATCAATTGAAGGACACAGGAATCAGAGAAAAAGAAAGCATGAAAGTTAAGCGAGATGAGAAATGCAAATTAATATTTAATTTAAATTGAGATTATATAGATTGAACAGTTATTACTTGCTGATAACATAAAAGAAGCAAAATATGTAACACAATGAGTACAAATAGAAAGGAATATCTAAAACATATCTCGGGGGGGGGGGAATGTAAAGAAATTTAAAAAGATATCTCCCTAACATTCTGTTATAACCGAATATTTCAAATTCTTAGCACACATGTAATGCTTAAAAAGATCCAAAGAAGTAAAATACTGAATAGATGTATTACTCAGCTTATCCAAAATGAAAATATATAACCTGCAGCCTGCCATGTTAAAATAATATTGACGTCTCAGCAGGTTGCAGGTTGTTAGGGTTGAATTACAGTTATAGGTGCGGCTCATTTTTGTTCATCTGTTGAAGACATTGGATGAGACAGACACAAATTTCTGAGGAACTTAAGTTCAAAATCATGTAGTAAAAAAAAAAAAAAACCCAAACAAAAAAATAGGACCCCTCTCTGATTTCTACAAATGTACCATCTTCCTGCAGTGGCTCAAGTGGCTAAGACACTGACTGGGAAGCGGAAGGTCAGCAGTTCAAAACCCGAATACTGCATGAAAGAATGAGCATCCCTCTCTGTCCCAGCTCCTGCCAACCTAGCAGTTCGAAAGCAAGAAATTGCAATTAGATAAATACTGTGTTTCCCTGAATATAGGACCTCCTCCCATAATAGGACACCCCCCTTTTCCCCCTGCCTTTGAAATATAAGGCCCCACCCAAAAATAAGACCTCCTTACCTTCTGGCTGTAAGGCGGCCGGCATGGCCCATAAGAAAGCCTGCTGCATTGGAGTCTCGATTGCCTCCCCGCTCACAACCGAGGGAAGTTTCCCCTGGTGAGAGCGGGATCGAGACTCCAAAGCGGCAGGCCTTCTTATGGGCCATGCCAGCCACCTCACAGCTGAGGCCAGTCTTGATCGCGCTTCCCCACTCGCAACCAAGGGACGCTTTGGGTTGTGAGTGGTTGTGAGTGGGGAAGCGCGATTGAGACTGGTATTCTTCTTCATGGAAAAATAAGGCATCCCCTGAAATAAGACCTTGTGCTAATTTTGGAGTTTTAAAAAATATAAGACAGTGTCTTATATTCGGGGAAACACGGTAGGTACCACTTCAGTGGAAAGGTAAACAGCATTCCATGCATTTCGGCATCTAGCCATGTCTGCCACATGTCCACTGAAATGTCTGCAAACGTAAACAGCACTGGCTCTTTTGCTAAAAACAGAGATGAGCACTGAACCATATAGTCGGATACGACTGGCTTTCAAGCAAGGGTGATATTTACCTTTACCATACCATCTTCCCTACCAAAAGCCATATAAGTGTACATCCAGATGGCTTTTGCCCATAAAATCCTATTTTGCATTTAAGTAAGTAAATATCTGATACTATAAATACAATCTGAAAAATAAGCACTATTAGATAGGGTAAGATAACAGGGAAGAGGGCAAGTCTATCAAATTTTATAAACATCCTTTAAAACAAAGTATTTAATACCCAAGTACATTCTCAAAGGAATTTGATCTTAATTTGCTATCATATAAAGCTATGAGATTATATCCATGCAAGCTAGTTCTTCCAGAGTACCTGTGCAATATAGAGGAAGTTCCTTCTATTTTAATGCCAATTTATAAGTAAATGCAGCTGTGCTTTCAGTTACAGGCTCTTTCCTATTTAAAGGGATATCATATTAATTTATTCTTGGAAAATCAAATATTTATCTAAATTTGGGCTGGCTCTGTAATTAGCCTCACTGATAGATACATTAGTCTCAAGTGATGAGGCACTGTTTTATGCCAGTAGTACAAAACAAAACAAGCTGAAATTGTACAAGGAAGTGAAGTTGGCAATAATTGAAAAGTTAGTTGCTGCAAACACATCTTAAAATATCTAATATCTGGTTCCTATAAGACAGGGATGGCCAACCTATGGCCCACAGCCATCACCAGCCCATAGCATCATTCCATGTAGTCTGCTGCCACCTTCACTGCTACCAGAAGCAGAAGTGGACACATTTATGCCAGCCGTAAAATGTGCCCGTACATGCATAAACGCACCCACACTTGCTGTAAATGCTGCCGTAAATGCATCCACGACTGTAGAGGATGCGTTTTATGGCAGCGTTTACGGCAGGAGGAACCATGTGACCGGCCTGCTCAGCTGTCCAGTGTGTTTGAAAAGGTTGGGAATTCCTGCTATAAGACTATATTGATTGATTTTCTGGAAATGAGAATGAAGGTGTAGAACCACACAACACATAAAAAAGGATGGGGGACAATTTAATTAAACAGAAATCTGAAATGAAGAGACAGGTCAAGCCAAAGGGCAACCAAAATCCAAAGCAAGGGCCTAATTATATTGCATTTGAACTGAAGAGAAAAATATTGGTTTCATGTAAACAGCTGTCTGTTATTTAAGCTTTTAACAGCCGAGAAACATTTGTGGCTGTATTTTCAGAAGTGAAGTTTTTTTAAACTATAAGGAAGTGGTTTACCAAGATGTAATTACTACCACGAGTGGGGCCAGTGGAACATCCAAATATTTGGATACTATGGAATTTGAGTAAATAGAGTGCTGTATAAATACAGGATGAGTATATCTGGAGGAACTATGAATCCAAACTTAAGTGCATTTGAATAATCATGGCTTTGATATGGTTAATTCATGCATTACTACTCTTTGTGCCATAGTTAAATGAAACAAAATAAAGCCTTTACATGAAACAGATTCACCCAACATATCTCAATTTCACTGCAGGTCATAACTCAAGGCAACTGTCTTTACTTCTTACTGATTTAGATTAATTGGCTAATCAGACTGTAGATCACCATATCATGTTGACATAGAACATTAGACCTCTTGTTACCCTGTTCATAATTTCATGTGTGGCTCTTGCATGTAAGAAAGGAGGAGTAATTAAAGGTTAGGACAAGGGTTCTCAACCTTACCATGCCACGGGCCAGACAACTCCACCTCAGACAGCTGAGCGGGCCGGACATGTGGCAGGTGTGTTTGCACATGCTGGGCATGTTTACTGCTGTCA
This sequence comes from Bradypodion pumilum, assembly GCA_035047305.1. Taxonomy (NCBI): domain Eukaryota; kingdom Metazoa; phylum Chordata; class Lepidosauria; order Squamata; family Chamaeleonidae; genus Bradypodion; species Bradypodion pumilum. The sequence continues at coordinate 169,824,963 of JAWDJD010000001.1, read as the reverse complement.
TAAATGTGTCTGCTTCTGCTTCTGGGGTCATCACCATGGGATGGATGGAATGGTATCAGGGGCTGGGGTCAGCCCATGGGCCATAGGTTGCAAACCTCTGGGTTAGGAGAAGTCTTATTTCAGACTTAGACTGCATCAATATAACAATTTCTTACTGAGAACTGGAGAATTTGGAATGAACTTGAAAACAGCCAAAGACAAAATGTACCCAAGTACTGCTACTCACATTATTCTTTAATTTGCATTGTTACAATGATGTCAAGCTACCGCCAACCATATGGCTCACCTCAGTGAAGCTTTTGGGATGCTGCTTTCAGATTATTATTCATTTTTTGCCTCTTGGCCAGGAGTATTATTACCATTAATAATAGGTATGATTATTTTACTCTGATACTTGTTGTCACTGTTTTGAAAGTTATGTTGTACCCATTTCCATCTTTGATTTGTAGTTTTGTAGTTGTTTGCATTCTTTTTGTGTTTTAATTATACCCTGTACACTGCCAAGAGTAGCTTTCTAGTGGAAGGAATGAGCGGATGGACGGACAGAAAAACAAATGAACAAACAAATAAATAAGCTACACCACCAAATAGAATGAGGAGGTGAGCTAGAACCAACAGTTGGTGGATTTACAGTAAAAAAAAATCCAGTTTTGTCCCATCTAATTACTGTACTATAAAAACACATGGACAGATGGTCATCTATGGTAATAGTGCAATCGGGGTGGAGGATGAAAAAATATGGCTGACCTGGTGCTGAAGACAGCTATGAACATCAAACATCAAAGTCACCCACACGTATCTGCATGTGCAGACAATATTGTTTGTGTAATACTGCATTCTGGCATTTGGTGACGGCACATCTGACAACAAATCTCAACCTAATCCTGAGTCCCTTGTAAGTCTATTCCTATGGTACAAATCTGTCATAACATTTAGATGTAGTCTTAAAACATTTTAAATATACTTCAAAATAATAATGTGTGGGCCTGCTCTTAAAATATCTACACAAAGTTTTCTTTGGTGCATTAAAGAGGTGTAATAGAGATAAGTCTGGAACATCAGAAGAAAATGTGCTTCCGCTTATACCCATGTTCCTGATGAGTTTCAGTCTTTGAAGAAATTTATTACTTTAATTTTCCAAATTAAGTAGTATTCCGATTCGGAATATCCCTTGGAGCAGTTCGCTGTTTCAGAAGTATTTAGTTCTAATGGATTTTAGAAGCTATTAATTTTTCTAGTAATCAGTTTGTTTGTCTTAGATATACTGAAAACCTGCTTTTAATTTTAGGTTGCTAAAAATCTTAGATCTTTCAAAGCATTTTATGAGCATTTATTTGTCCTTCATGTTTGTATTCTCAGGTTCAAAGGTTCCTATCTGTTCACTTTGAACTCCCAAACTTACATAGTTCTCACTATTTTATTTTATATAATGATTCTCCTAACTTTGGAATTTTTCTTATGTGAACTTTTTAACCAACCTTTTTAATTCGACAGTACTACCTGCAATTCTCTATGGGAGTTAAACATGGTCATTAAAAAAGGCTGAGAAAGAAGAACTATCAATAGCTGTAAGACCCGTGGAAAGATCAATGCTAAAGGTATCCCTTCACGACCACATCCCCAATGCCCAGTTAAGAGAACAAAGCGGAATCAACGAAGCTGTTGTTGAATATCACAAATGGAAATTGTGCTGGGCTGAACATGTCTCTCAAATGACAGACGGGTGTTGGACAGCAGCAATCACCAAGTAGTATTCCAAAGGAGTAAAAAGACCCCTTGTCAGCCCCTCCCCCCAAATGGAAAGACCCAATCATGAAAAGTTTGGGTCGAACCTGGAGAAGAAGAGCACAGTTGCGAAACAAATGGAAAATGAGTTGCGACCAGCAAGAACTTATCCCTTGATAGTCTGGTCATCAAGGAACTTTTTCATCTTATTCCTCCTTCCCACCATACTTCAGTGGTGGTTTTGGCATTGCTTATGGCTTTGCTTTGCTGGCTGGATAGCTCAGTGCCTTCAGAACCAGAGGTTGGGAGTTTGATTTCCCCACAGTGCCTCCCAGGTGAAGAGCCAGTCTGTGTGGCTTTGGGCGAGGTCAGCTGTCCCAGGATGTCCCCAGAATAAGGGAATGATAAGCTTCTGACTTCAAACCAGTCACTAAGATATGAAAGCAGAGAGAAAAAGGGAAGATCTGTTGACTCAACAAAGGAAGCCATGGCTTTAGTTCACAAGGACTAAATGTCACTATTATGGATTGGACCTTTTGAAAACTATTAAATCACTGCATAATGTTGTCATGCTTAGATGTTATGACCAATTAAAGACCAGTGAGCCTTTTTATGATATCTAGAGCTATATACCTAGCTGAAGGCAATATTCCTAAGCCAAAACTCGATACAGTATGTTCATAGGGCTCTTGTTGGTAACCATTCAGAGGAAGAGTATGTTACAAGTTCATTGGGTTCTTTAGCACTGGACTCACTGTTTTGAATTATAGGTTAAGCCTAAAGAAGGGTGGTATTTTCATCATTAGGGGAAAAAATAGACCTTCCACTAACATAACTAAGTTCCAGAAAATTATTACAGTAAAACCCCGACTTACATATGCCTCGAGTTACATAAAATTTGACTTACATAATGATTTTGTGCTAAAACCATGTCCCGATTTACACAATTTCCTATGAGATGGTTCAAGTTACATAAAGATGCTTTTTCCTATGGGTTTGCTTCAAGTTACGTAAAAATTCATTTCCCTATGGGTTTGCTTTGATTTACATAAAAATTTCATTTTTCTTATGGGTTTGCTTTGAGTTACGTAAAAAAATTTTTTTCCTATGAGTTTGCTTTGCGTTACGTAAAAAACTGATTTAAGCAAAAGCCTATGGAATGGACTTTTTTCGTAAGTAGAGGTTTTACTGTTTCAGTTGTATGCATCTCAGATTTATTTGCTTCATTTGCTTATATTTGGGGTATACAGCAATACCTCATACAAAGTCCGCTTCGTACAACATTGAATTCGTACAACGCCTAATTCCTTGAAAAAAGTTGCCTCATACAAAGTTGCTGCGACTTTGTATGAGGCATTGGGATTTTTCCCAGGTTGCATTGTGCCTGGGCAGTATAAAAGGCAGGACACATGTGTGCATTGCTCTTGTGGGTTTTGCATGAGGCGAAGAGCGTTTAGGAGTGGTTTTGTGTGCGATTTTGGATTTTTTTGAATTTTTTTGTCAGAATTTTTAGAAGCATTCCTGGGATTTTTGCAGCATTCTTCAGGTTCTTGGACAATCAGGGTTGTTTGACATGTTTTTGTAATGTATTTAGCCTTTAGACAATGATTTCTCAAAGTTCTGTCAGTTTCCTGTCTGTTTCCTTGACTTTGCCCTGAAGTCTGTGCTGTTACAGTACAATGTATCTCTATGGAAATGACGTTGTACGAGGCATCGCGGCAAGGATTTGGACGTTGTATGAGGCATCGCAGCTAGGATTTTGCATGCCTCATACAAAGTCCAAATCTGCATAAAGTCCAAACTTGTGGAACCAAGTTTGGACGTTGTATGAGGTATCACTGTATCTAAGAAGTCTGCAATTCTGTGATTAAAAGATAGTAACATTTTCTATTATAAACTTCTGTTTTCATCAGTTTATAACCTTAAGTGAGGAGGAATGGAATGTTTCCATGAAGATATTGGCAGACAAGATCTTGAGAATTCGTGGTGCTTTTCAGTCTTGGTTTGTTTTTTTGTTTTTTAAACCATATTCATTCTTCTTTAGCAACACCTATTAATGGAAAATGCTTCAGGCTTTTCAGTTTTTATGTAGACTATTTCCCTGCTGATATCCCACACAATTTACATCTAATACTATTCACCACTTCACAGAGCTAATATCTAATCCAGTAACCACTAATTATCTTTAATGATCAGACATCCATTGTTGCTGCATCAAACTTATAAAGAAGTATTAACGTAACTATGGAAGATCCCGTCAGGCTTCAGCTTTTTATAGCTTTGACCTTGAGATTAAGATTTCTTTAAAAAAAAACTCAGTGTTAAATTTTTCAATCAAAATTCTCCTGTTTGTGCTGAATATAATGTTCTTGCATTTTGGTCTTGTGTTTTATGTATTTTGATGTTTCTATATTCTAATTTGTGTGCCATTTTTTGCTTGTTAAGGTAGATATGTTAATAGCTGTATAACTATAATGTAAAGATGCAAAAGAAATCTCTACTATTCTCATCCTGGGCCACTAGTATGTTCAACATTTTCTAATTCTCTGAGTAGCAAGAAATCCAAGGAAGGTGTGGAAGGGCATAGTCTCCTGTGGATGTGAAGGCTTTGGAAATTTAAGGTGGTTTCCAGATGCTTATTTTATTTACAAATGTAGAGCACAAGGATCTCTTATGGGGGAGAAAGTATAGTTTTCTTCATATTACATTTTAAAGATATTTTTAAAAATTCCAGTTGCTTACTGCAGACTAAAATGCTGCTTCTTTATTAATTATTTTAAAATATAGTCTGGATGCTGTATTGGAATGAAATGGACACAATCTATATCTTGCTCTTGACTATTTCCTTCATTTAAAAAATCCTGTGCAAAAGAACTGCACAATAGAATAGAATAAGGATAGAATAAATCTTTATTGTCATTGTCCCTTTGCAGGAGCAATGAAATTTCTTGGTTACTATATCAACTCAGATAAGGCACTCCACATAATTTAAAACAGCTGCAAAACACTAATCAAAACAGTACAATACAGTACAATATAACAAAATAAAATAAGATGACTTCAGGGTCCAGAGTTTCCATTTAAGGCCAAAATTGCTCTAGAAAAGAAACTGTTCTTGAGACGACTCACTCTTGCCTTCATTGTTCTATATCTCCGTCCCGATGGGAGAAGCTCAAAGAAGCGATGACCAGGATGTGATGTGTCTCCTAAAATATCTAATGCTTTTCTATGGCACCTAATGGTGTAAATTTGTTCTAAGGTGGAGAGTGAACAACCAATGATACTCTCTGCTGTTTTAATAATTCTATGCAACACTGTCCTATCCTGATAGGTGCAACTTCCGTACCACACATATAGACCATAAGTAAGCACGCTCTCAATGGCGCAATGATAGAAGGCAAGCAGCAGCTTTTGCGGAAGATGGTTTTTCCTTAAAGTTCTCAGAAAATACAGTCTCTGCTGCGCCTTCTTCGCAAGCCCCCTTGTGTTGACACTCCAGGACAGATCCTCATGTAACCCAACGTCCAGAAATCTAAACGTTGTTACGCTCTCCACACAGATTCAGTCAATCAAAAGGTAGTCAGAAGTAAGTGGTGGCAGAGACAATACTATTAAACAATCCCATGTCTGGCCAAACATAGTCTAATCATTTTATCATTTTAATTTGTTTTGAATTTTACCTATATTTCATATGCATTCATAATTTTAAATTGTGCAATGTTCTGATATAAATAAAAAATAAAATGTTATTCATTATACAATTTAATGTTACCGAATTTTTGTCTCTCCTATATGTGCAGGATTTGAAGCGTGTACCGCTGAATTGTCTGATTAGTCATTGTTACAAGATTGGTTCATATTGCTGAAAGTTAAAACAGTATAAGTTTAATGCAAATTTTGAATGTATTGTATTTAAAGCATAATATAATTAGCATACTTCAGATCTTTTTTGTTTCTGTCACACATGTGCTTCTATCTTAAATGTGACGTTTGTCTTGTAAGAGCAATTATATGATAGTCATGGAAAATCTTAAATCTATGCCCTGTGTAAGGAGGTCTTCCATTTATAATAAAAGTTCTTTCAAAAGTGGGGGTCAGGGGAGATTAAGCAACATCTGTGAAAGTTTTCCTTCTACATTTAGGTAGGCTCTCAGCAAGTGTGGGCCAAGCGTGGTCCAAGAAAGGTTTAGTGTGCCAGATGTTGCATGTGATTAGAGATGTTGCACAGCTGTTTCCCATTTCTTTTTTACAGTGCTCACATAAATGTGCATTAAAAGTGCTGGGATATTTTTAAACTGTACTTTAGCAATCACTGAAGGAGGTTACTACACGGGACTTAATTTAAAGTGTGTATCGGTTTGTGACAGGTTACACCATGACAGCAAAGGTTGAAGGGAGGCTACAAAAACAATACTGCATGTATTTCTCACATATCTTCAGTTATTAGAGATAAAAATTATAATTATCTCCTCCCCCTTGGAGCTATGTCATATTAAAAAAAGATGCAGTGTGGGTTGAGAAATGGATATTGCAGTTCGATGTTGTGATGTTCCAAGTCAGCAAGTCTTGTTATAAAAACCAGGTCCTGGCTTGCCTTTGTAATGCCTTCATTCCCTCTGCACAAGTCTTTGTCCAATCCATTGACACTTTAAAATTTTCCCTTGGAACTTTGTGAAATGGAGGCTGTGGTCATAAAATAAAAATCCAGTTAAATATCTAGTGCTTTTCCCATGGAGCCCTTCACACATGGAACTAAGCAATAGCAATAGCATTTAACTTATATACTGCCCCATACCGCTTAGTGCACTCTCTGGGTGTTTTAATAGTTAATTAGCACATTTGCCCCCTACATGTTGGATATTCATTTTACTGACCTTGGAAGGATGGATGGCTGAGTGAACCTTGATCCCCGGCAGGATTGAACTCACAGCGTCAGCAGCAGTTTTGGCACCAGTACAGCTGTTGAACCACTGGGCCACCAGGGCTCATAAACAAGGGACCTTGAATTTGACTCAGCTGTAATGCTTGTCAATCCCTGTCCTACCTTCACTATCCTCTAACTAGGACAAACAAGTGATATTGTGCTTGGATTTAGTTTACCACCTATATATTCAGGATTACTTTTAACGTAATCATTAAGTGTGCCATATCATTAAGTGTGTCATTAATCATTAAGTGTATCATATAGGCTTGAAAGAACATCTGACTAAAAATGTTTAAATTATACTTCTGAGTTGATTAATCACACCTTAAATTCTCAGTTCTTTTATGTCCATCCTTCTTTTACTCAGCTCCACTTTCTAATTGCATAACATCAGCATTCAATTTTGCTGGAATGCATGGGGCCTGCTTACCAACAAGAGCAACCTTTTTTTCTTCTTTATCCTTTATATTATCTGTGAACAGATAACTAGGGAGCAAGTTTGGCCCAGTGGCTACAAATTACTTATTTTGTCATAAACAGTGACTTTGAGTTTAAGGGTGATATTTTATAGAAAGCTCACTAATAGTTCTCTATTCCCATTCCAGCCTTACATAATTCAGTTTCCTGAACACAATGAAAGGAAAACATCTACCCCATTCACTCCCTTCAGTATGGCAAATGATGATAAATCCAAAGATTAGAGGTTTGAGAAACTGCTCTGGAAAACCCTAGTTGAAATTAGTGCAACTCCAAGAATCCCCCAGCTGTCAGGGCCATTCTAGGCATTGTAAATCAAAACAACCACCCCACAAAGCAATTCCAAACTCTGGTCTTGGCTGTGTAAACTTTGGTTTGTGAACAGCTGCAGACCAGTTGATTAGTCTCCGTATAATGATTCGTAATTTCTCAAAAGGGCAGAACTGAGCTCCTGGATTCTTTTGAAGAAATGCTATCTGCTTTGGAATGATATCTAAATTCTTTGGCAAGCCCATTGAAGTTAATCTGTGTAGGCTGGATGCTACTCCACTTAGATTCTAAGATAATTTTTGTTTATTTCCACCTGCAAATTGCTGGACTGTTTTGTGTATTGAAAGGAAATCCCCCCCCACCCCCCAAGCTCTCAGAGGGAGCCTTAATGTAAATTGAAGTCTGATCTTTTGGTTCTTAAGACACATTTCATATTATGTTTCAGGAATTGCTTGCCTGTGGATTTCCTGAATTTGTAAAAATAATAGAAGTTGGTCCAAGAGATGGATTGCAGAATGAAAAGGTAATTGAACAATGGGGGTTGTGATACTCCAAGAAAGATAGTTTCATATTAATTAAAGGCTGACAGAGGAAATTGCTGTTCATAGCATCAAAATCTCCTCCCCCCTTGGTAACCTCTGCTTATTATCCTGCTTCCTACCCTGTACTAACAATTGATAACTTTTTTATCAGTGTGCAGCAGGGAATTAGCTAAGCAAAACTTGACTCTGGAGGGGCAAATGGAAATTCTTTTTAGAAATGACAAGACCAGCAACTTCTCCACATTTTCAAACATGTGAATAGCACTGTGCTTGAAAACTTGTTGGTGATGTAACAAAGAAAGAACAACTATTCTCCTTGAGTTCATTTGTTGCAACCACCACCACCACCACCATCCAGCTGCATGAAACAGATGTTTGTTTCAAGTGGTTTTGTTCCACTTTGCAGATAACCCCAGTAAAAAGCTCACTGCAGGTTATCTATGAATGGGCAGTCCCTGCCCTGCCCATGAGGCCGGATAAATACCAGTAGCTTAATAGCAGCTCACTGAAAGGTCGTACAGTAGAACCTCAGATAAAGTCCAAACTCCGTTCCACAAGTTTGGACTTTATCCGAATCAAATGGGCGATGCATCAGATAATGTCCAAAAAATGGACTTTATCCGAGGTTCCTATACCAAATACCTCAGATAACGTCCATTTTTTAACGGTTTTGGACTTTATCCGATGCATCATGTGTGCATGAAAACCGCAACTTTATCAGAATCAGACTTTATCCGAATCGGACTTTATCTGAGGTACCACTGTATATGTTTGTTTTAATAGCAGGAGAAGAAATTCAAGTCCAAACATAATATGACAGGGGAGAATCACTATACATATACACTATTTTAAAAATTTCTACATTTTTGAGCACAAAGCTCTTCCAAGAGGGCATAGGGCCTAGTTGGTTCCCAATGTGGGGCACATGCCACAGAGGGAAGCAATATGATTTTTAGGTGTGTGTGTGCGCAATTTGAGAATGTTTAGACCAAGTTAATGGCCTTAACCTTTTAGGCTTCCTCTGTGTGAATACGAGTTCACTTTTTGAATAATCTTTACCTATAAAGAGGGATGTTAACCATTGGAATGTAACAAAGGCTCCTGCACCCGGCCCAACCATCCAGAACCAAGCCGCTTGCACTTACCTTAACCCCACCCGGCCATCACCGCAAGTTTTCAAAAGTTGCCAGTGGGGCAACTGCCCCACAAATGCGACCAAAAAAACCAAACTATGACTCCCACAGTCCTCTGCGCTGCGCAACCCCTCAGCCAATCAGGCTGATGGATGCGAGTGCAGAGGAGGCCGGGAAAGCATGGCGCGCCGACTTTTTTAAAAAAATACACCGGAGGAAAAAAGACCAACTGGTAAAAGGTAAGTGGGGGAGGAAGAGGGGGAGGCACCGGCTCGGTACCCATGTCGCCCGCCCACCCCACCACCTTGCCCCAACCTCCTAACCCTCACCTCATGTACCCTTCTTTGCCGCCTGCGGCCTTCTGCGGAGGGAGGTGCACCAGTCTGTATTTTGTCCCTGTGGGAGACATGGCCTTGATGCCCGCAGGGACAAAGGAGATGACACTGCGCCTCCCAACAAAGAAGGCCATGCTGGGGAGAAAAGACCCAATCGACAAAGAAGGTACGTGAGGTGGGGGTTAGGGGTGGGGGAGGGAAGCCTGGGTCAGGCACCCACGCCGCCCACCCACCCCACCACCTTACCCCACCCCCTAACCCACCTCACTATTGCCCATCAAGGCAGGGGTGTCATTCTCTCTCTCTCTCTCTCTCTCTCACACACACACACACACCACCCCATGCCTTGGACACACATTAAAACTGCCCGGCTGGCCGGGCACAAATATGCTAGTAAGAATTATATGTCATGGGGGGGGGGTCAGGATTTTAGAGATGCTTAGGTGGGGCATGGCCAAAAAAAAGGTTGGGAATCACTGGTATACAGTAAAGAAAATATAAAAATTGAAATATCTCGTTTAAATAAAACTAATCCATTCTTCTTTTTCTTCTTTCTTTTGGTGAGTTCATTCTTCAGACCTAGCATGAGAAATATCAGCTTGCAGTACAAGGTTGCTGTGACCAGGGTGCACCCAATTGTAGTTCAAAACAACTGTCTTTGAGGAGGCTTTTTCTGCTTTCACCAACTAATCCGTTAAAATATTAAAACTGTTAAAATGGTCTGTTTGCCATCCTACAAGAATTAATAACATTTTCAATTTATTTCAGATTTTTTTAAAACTACATAATCTTTTAGAATGGAACTACATTGAGAGTCTGGCAATTTTTTTTGCTCACACTGACCATTTTATGTCAGCATTGCTGGGAGATAAAAACCAGTGTAAATAAACAGGTGCTGCTATATCAATAGATGTAGAACAAGGATTGTACTTGGTAAATGCACATCTGTTCATAGAAGCAATACTTGGCATGGCATAAGTGAGAAGGAGGGGAAAGGTAAATTGTACTGCACTAATTGACATTTCCTTGTGTAATATTATACACAGCCTCAATGTTCTGACTTCTTTTTTCATTAAACATTGATTCTCCTTTTTAAAAAAAAACCCACACCTCATATGTTTTATTGTCTTCCTAGCCCTGTACAGTCTTTTGTCCTGTGAGATTTAGTTCTTAATCTCTTCAGAGAAAGACTCTTTTTTTTTATTATTAGCCAGCAAAACATTTTGTAAATTGTTATAATATATGGGGGAAAGTCCTATTCACTGATCACATGATGCATCAAATAGCTTCTTCAGAATTCTGGGAATTGATAACAAACCTATATAAAACTCATGAGTTTTCACTTTGAATAAATGTCCATTTTTGCTTGCTTAGCAAAGTACAATATATATTGTGTGCTTAATTTAAAGTGCTATAAATATCGTTTAAAATGTTATTGTCATGTGCTTTACTTTGGACAAAAAAGCTATTTCCCCCCCTGTTCACAGGCTGTCGTCCCTACTGATGTCAAAATAGAATTAATTGACCGACTTTCCAAAGCAGGGTTGCCTGTCATAGAAGTGACAAGTTTTGTTTCCTCGAAATGGGTACCTCAGGTAAGCAAAATAAATGACCATTCTAAGCATTAGTTGGAAAGATACAGAATTAGATATACCCTAGCATTCTCCAAATAATAGTAATTTTGTGTCAGAAATTATTCTGGGTTGAAAGGATTTTTGCTGGAGAAACTCTGCTCAGGGGATGCGCGGATGAGGCTTCTTTCATGTTACCAAGATCTTTTCCCCACCGGAGTGGTCCCTATTTATCTACTTGCAATTTCTTACTTTCGAACTGCTAGGTTAGTAGGAGCTGGGACAAAGATGGGCACTCAAACCATCATGCAGTACCTGGGTCTTGAACTGACAACTTGCCAGCCTTCCAGCTAACAAGCCAAGCTTCTTGACCACCGAGCCACCACAGCCCCAGATTCTCCAAATGAATTCACTGATCACAATCCGTAACTATTGCATCTAGGCACTCCAACCCTCAGCCTATTCAGAGTCCTCCAAGTGATGTATGGGAGGTTGAGTTCTTCAGCTATATCCTCCTTTAATGTTGTTCCTTTTAACTAGTTGTGTATTGTAACATTGCATTTTGACAGTTGTAGCACTAAAGTTGTACCTTCTAATAATATCTAAAATCTAAAGCAATCATACCTTTTCATATATGCACCACCCCATTTTAAATTGTTTTAAATTCCTTTTACCCATGAGAACTTTTAGACAGAACTTGTTAAATATAGGGGGGAGGTTAAAACAAAGAGAGTAAACAAAACAAAAAAGTAAAAAAATATTGTGGCACCTTAAAGCATGGATTGTCAATCTGCGGCCTGTGGGTTGGATGCGGCCCACAGCACCATTTCATGTCCCCCCCCCCCGCCTCCACCACACCAGGAAGAGTCATGTGGCGGAGGAAGAGCAAAATGACCATCCACCCCCTCGAAGCTATCTGAGGGAGCATGATCCAGCCCCCGGTTTTAAAAGGTTGAGAACTCCTGCCTTAGAGACTAACTCCTGTATTTTAATGTTAGCTTTTGTGGATCAAGTCCACTTCGTCAGACGTAAGAGTGGGTTTTCATGGTATCCATTTATTTCATTCTAATTTTGCATCTGAATGTTTGGTTTTAATGGCTTAGCTGATATTTGGATTCAGTTCTGTTTATACACTAAGGCTATGCTATTTGGAAATGGAGTAGTCTTGATTATGTCTTCTTAGTACTATTTTATTAGATTATGATTAGTTTTGTTTCCATTGTTCTTCTTTACTTCCTCTGTTACCACTTCGGGTGCAAAGGGAGATACAAGGTTCTTGCTCTGGCACTTCTAGCAGCCTCCACCAGCATTATTTGGTGTTGCTGTAATATTTCTTTGATGTTATCTCTCCACCTTCCTCTGGGTCTGCCTCGTACTCTTTGTCCTTCTCTTCTTTTTACACACGCATGGTATGGAATGCCAAGACATTCTCTCTTTGGTGTTCAGGAAATTATGACGACAAGCACTGAAAGTGAAATACAGCTCTTTATTTGGAGGGTCTGAACACAACTTGGATGGGGCAAAACACGGACTTTTATACGATACAGAAAGATACAGTTACAACAAAGAACAATGCCGATTGGTCAATCAACCTATGTACACTTCTTAATCCCTTCATTTGCATGAAAGAGAAACATAGCCGCTTGTCAGATTTCAAATTGCGCGCCTCCCGAAATCTCGCACTACGCTATTTAACGAGATTTCGTGGCTGTCAAACAGGGACGCTGTTTGACAGCTTTGTGCACGGGAACTTGGCGGTTTGAATTTTTTGACAGTTAATACATACAGTTATCATACATAACATTCCTTCCCCCTAGGTATAGACTAAGTCTTTTAACCAGGATGGCGGTCTGGTTTCCCTTTTGGGTCGGACACTCGGTTGAGCCGGCTCGTAGGCTCATAGGATGGGCAATCCGGCTGGAGTGAGGGTTTGACTAGAGGGAGAGGACTGAAAACCCAAATCATAGCCCTGTTTGTCATTTGGAGGAACAGGAGATTGCTCTAAATTAAAGTCTAATGCTGGGGATGAAAACGACAACTGAGGATCCCTCCTATGCTTGCTAAGAGTGGAGGGCGACTCAAAAAAATAGTGGTCATTATTAACAGGAGAATCCATTGTATTAGGATAAGAAAGTGTGGGGTACCTTTGGCCTGAGTGGGGGAGCATTCCACAAATTCTCCCTAGTCTCCAAAATCAAAACAATCCCTAGAACTCACTGCTGGGTCCCTGTCTACTGGCTGCTGACTATTACCTCTGACCCCTGGGTTTAAATGGGTGGGGGCCAACCCTAACGTTGAATATCTGTGTTTGTCCTATGGGTCCAGTATTTGGGGTCTCAAATGGTCCACATGCCATCTCCAGATCAGACCAGTGGCTGTTTCAATTCTGTAAGAAACAGGACCAGTTTGGTCGATCACAAAACCAGGTACCCACGTAGGACCAACGGCTGCATAATTGCGACGGTGGACAGGGTCCCCAGGCGAGAAACCCTTCTGGTGTTGGATTGCTATATTGGTACCCTTGTCCTCCACCCTAGAGGGATCCAACCTGTCCAGCAATGATGCTAGTTTCCTTCGCTGGAACAATTCTGCAAGGGACAGCCCTGAGGCAAGGGGGGTGAGCCTACATGTGAAGAGAAACTGACATAATTGAAGCTCCAAATCCCCTTCTCCCATGCGCCAAAGCGCATCCTTGGTGGTGAGCACCTGCAGCTCCACCTGGCCATTGGTGGCAGGGTGGAATGGAGCGGCAGTGATGTGCTGAATAGCATTCCTTTCCATGAAGGATTGGAATTCTGCAGATGTGAATGTGGATGCGTTGTTGGACACCAGAACATCTGCAGAACAAAGCAAGTGGGGTTACTAGCATTAGATATTTTCAAGGCATTTGATTCGCTTCAATAGGAAACAATTAATGAGATAATTAAATGTTATGGATTTGGGAACAAGTTTAGTAAGGTGATAGAAAAATTGTATCGGCAGGGGTCCGCCAAGGTTAGAGTTAATGATACTTTTACGGAAGACATAAAGTTGGAAGCAGGAACGAGACAGGGATGCCCGTTATCCCCAATTTTATTTGTTATGGCAATGGAATTGCTTGTGAATGCCATAAGAGAGGATAAAAGTATTGAGGCATAGTAGGTAATAAGATAAGTTTGTATGCTGATGATACTTTGATGACTGAAAAATCCTATGAAGACACTGGAAAGGATACAGATACATTTGAAGGAATTTGAAGAGATGACAGGTTTAAGGATAAATTGGGATACATCTGAAATGATATTGTGTAATGTGAGCCAAAGGGAGCAGGAGAAAATAAAAGACAAGTATAAGATACAAATTAAAGTAAGTCTGAAATATCTGGGGGTAAATATTTCAAATAAGGTAGAAGATCTTAAGAAATTAAATTAAATTAAATTATCGCTCTTGTTGTCGCTGGACCCAGATGACAATGTGGAACCAGGAGATGCTGACGATGAGGAAGATGAGCAGCGGTGGGCTTGAACGGCTGATTCAGTGGCACTGACAGTTGTGTGGTGATGCCGGAACAGCTTCACTCTGGACCGTGCAGCCTCAGACGCTAGTGCCTCATCCAGCACGGACTTGAAGGTCAGCGTCTTTCGGGTCATGAGGTGACATTGGGCATCTTCGTCCCTCATGCCAGGCAGCAGATGTTCACAGAGCGCCTCTTCAATGTTGTCCCACTTGCAAGGGGCAGCAGCAAGGCGAAGCGCGGCGGCGTATTCGGTGATGGATTCTCCCGGGTGCTGTTCCCTTCATGAAATGCCACCCTGGCTAGGAAAATCGACACCTTGGGTTGCAGATGCTTCCTTAGTGCTGCCAGGATCTCAGCGAGCGGCACCTCATCCACATCCCGAGGAAGAATGAGGTGGATGGCCAGCTCCAGCGTCTTGGATCTGCACTGGGCTAGGAAGCAGGAGCGCTTCTGATCTTCATCTGTGATCTTCTGTTACGCCATGGCATGGCAGAACCGGCACTCGTAGATCGCCCACTTATCCGGATGGGCCGGGTTGAAAGGACCGATGTTGCTTTCTTATGGGGACTCCCATCCTCGTCGCCAATTTGGTGTTCAGGAGATTATGACAAGCATTGAAAGTGAAATATAGCTCTTTATTTGGAGGGTCTGAACACAACCTGGATGGGGTAAAACACGGACTTTTATACAATACAGAAAGATACAGTTACAACAAAGAACAATGCCGATTGGTCAATCAACCTATGTACACTTCTTAATCCCTTCATTTGCATGAAAGAGATACATAGCGCGCCTGTCAGGTTTCAAATTGCATGCCTCCCAAAATCTCGTGAGACTACGCTATTTAACGAGATTTTGTGGCTGTCAAACAGGGACGCTGTTTGACAGTTTTGAGTGCGGGGACTTGGTGGTTTGAATTGTTTGACAGTTAATACATACAGTTATCATACATAACACTCTCCAAATGGACAAACAACTTTATTTGTGGTCTCTGTATATAGTTTGAAACTGGAAGTATTCCAATTCTTTCTCTTATAATCTCATTCCTGATTTTATCCCTTTTTATCACTCCAGCAGCCTTCCTCAGGCATATAATTTCAGTGGTGATCAACTTTAATTTATGTTTTGTTGTAAGTGTCTGTGTTTGGCACTGGTAACATAAGGTGGAAATGAATATGCTTTGTGTGAGGTGTTTCATTGCAGGCGCACCCCCCAATAAAGGACTCAGACACCAATGAAAGTGGATAACGGCATTGGGCCACATTTATTGATTCATGCCCTAGTCCGAATTATAAATTTCTATTGGTAATTGACCAATCATAATTCTTAAGGCAAGCAGGCCGAAGTAACACTGGTAAGGTACCACCCAAAATTGCCAACGGCAATTGCTACAATGTATCCATTTGTATCCATTTGTTTGTTGACCACAAACAAATTGTTGACCGTAGTCAATATCTAACTAATGACCCCACCCTCTGACGCGTATCCGTAAAATCACGGGGTGATGCATGCTGTCTAGCTATAGCCATCACCCCGTCGCCTAGTTCGTCGTTGACCGGACAACGTTTAACCAACTTATGCCTGTCTAGTGTTGTCCAGTCAATTGCGAACTTGCCGGATACCTGTGGGTCATAATGTTTACCTTACCAGTGCTACCCGCCACACGGAGGGGCTTCAAAGAAGGCTCGACGCCCCCCCAGACCGTCAGCTCGGTCGACAGGCCTGCTCGCCAATCACCCAACAGGAGGTCCACACCTCCTCGTGACAGATGGGCCCCATCCCCTGCATACAAGTCATAACTTTGGAGGCTAATAGCGGGGTGACGACTGACCCCCCCCCCAAGCCCTGTAGACAAGGAAACGTGCCACTGCCCTATTCACCATGCGTCTAGCACGGTCAAGGGCCAGGAGGTCAACACCCCCTCTGTAGGAATGGCGCGGGACCATGTCCGACCAAACAAGGGTTGTGGCGGGCCAGACGTAATGCAGGTAGGCGAGGTCCTCGTAAATCGCATGTTTCAGCGACAAGCCGGTGACCTGGCCCAAATCATTGCCCCCCAGGTGTATGATCAGAATGTCAGGCGGGTCAGCATTCTAGCCTGAAAAAAGGAAAGGCAGCAGCTCCCGCCATAACATCCCGGGCTTACCATGGCATGTGAGACTTGCGTATGCACCAAGTCCCAGTCGGGGTCCCCACTCTGTCGCCGCAGCATAACACGCTGCCCTGTGCACATAGCTATGGCCCACCAGCCATACTGTCACCGGTGTAATACGACACCCCGGGTCTGTAAGGAAAAATGAGGGAAAGTAGGTAAGGTGACTGGGTTGGTACTCACGGCGGGAGTGGGCGCACATAAAACTGAAAACATTGCGAACCCCACCGTCCCATGCTACGTATGTCAGCCCCTGAGTACCCAAAAGCAGCTGCAGTTGAGGCCGCCTCTATACGAAATGAATGAGTGCCATAGCGGGCACACTGGCCAGCGCTTTGCCCGTCACCTTCCAAAATTGAAATTTAGTAAGGGGAGACCCATCTTGGTGACAGAAAAACGGGCCATGGTGCATGCCATACAGTGCCAGGAAATCCTGTAGGGCACCAACCGGACAGATGTCTGCCGAGGAACACCGTAGCAGTCTACTCCACTGCCTACGCCGTGCTTATACGTTTTAGAGGAGCGTATCCCTAACTGAGCCGAATATTGTTCACTTAGACATCTTCGAGTTCCAGTGCCCTACGACTTGCATCAGCCTTATACAGCATCTCAAGCTCGCCGATGCGGAGTACTCCAAAAAGGCCACCGTTGTAGCCGCATGAAATGGGCTGCCTCATCTTATCAAAACAGAGGCAAGGCCAGCCCCGGGCCAATTGGGTAAAAACCCCTGGGGAAATCGGGTGGCGGTCGTCCGGGCAACGCCCACGCGCGCGCACCCACCCCTCCAAAACATGTCTCACACGGAAGTGAGTGGTGCTGTCCACGACTTGCATCCGCCTTATACAGCATCTCAAGCTCGCCGATGCGGAGCGCTCCAAAAAAGGCGACCGTTGTAGCCGCATAAAATGGGCTGCCTCATCTTATCAAAACAGAGGCCAGGCCAGCCCCGGGCCAATTGGGCAAAAACCCCTGGGGAAATCGGGTGGCGGTCGTCCGGGCAACGCCCACGCGCACACACCCACCCCTCCAAAACATGTCTCACACGGAAGTCAGTGGTGCTGTCCCCATGACCTCCCACTTTGGCCATAAAAGCCAACGCTGACAGCTTAGATGCTATGGTGCGAGGTGCAAAGCCCTGGGCATGCAGGTAAACCATGAACCGCAGAACATGGGTTACCGGGATCGGCCAGGTTCCTGGCATTTGGAATTGGGTACAGAATGCTCTGAAAGAATTAAATGCGTGGTGATACACCTTACGCGTGCGTGGCGCTAGTGACAGGCCAATCGCCCGGTTCACCTCTCCTTGCCAATGTTCCATATCCCGTCCGGGAGTGGCGGGGGAAATTCCTCCGCATCCGGGGCTAAGGCACGGAACCGGGAGATCTGCAGGCGGGACAAAGCATCAGCAATATCATTAGTAACCCCTGGGACATGCCTGGCCCTGAAAAGAACGTTGAAGCGCAGGCTGCGCAACGCAAACTGGCGCACTGGGTCCATAACCCTGGGCGATTTAGAGCTCTGTGCATTGACAAAGTGGACAACAGCCGCATTGCCACACCAAAGTGGACAACCGAGTTGGCGTCCTCCTCGCCCCATAGCATCAAAGCACCCAGTATAGGGAAAATTCCAGATACGTGAGACCACGCAGGCGACCCGTGCCTGCCCAGGATGGTGGCCACCCACCATAGGCCCACTACCAATTGAAGTACATCCCATAACTCAGGGATCCCGGGCATCGGGCTGTATCTTAAAGCAAGGGGAAGCCAGGAGCTCAGACCTCCCAAATGACACCCCATTGAAATCCCTCAGGATCTGTAGCCAGACAAGCACGTCTGCCCTGATACCCCGGGTAAGTCTAACCCTATGGTGGGGCCTGGATAGTCCTGCCATGGCGTCGCACAAGCGCCGCGCAAATGCCCCGCCCGGTGCGACGACCCTGCCAGCGAAATTGAGGTGACCATGTAGCACCAGCAGGTTCCTCGGTAGTGCCATGCGCCTGGCCAGCAAGTCCGAGATAAGGGCCACTAGCTTTGACACCTTATCCCGCTGCGACCTAGAAGCCTGTGCTACCGTGTCAATCTCCACCCCCAGGAATACTAGCTGTGTAGGCGGGCCCTCGGTCTTTTCGGGCGCTAAAGGGACACCAAGTTCCTCCATTAGCGCCTGAAATGTGTTGAGGAGACGTGTGGACCTGTCCCAGCCCCGTTCAGCTCCGAATAAAATCATCCAGGGAATGGGCTACAGACCGGGACCCTGATCTGCGAACAAAAGCCCACTCTAGGAAGATGGAGGAACGCTCGAATGCCGAGCCCGAATTGGAACAGCCAGAAGGCATGGCATCAGTGCAATAATATGCTCCCCGGAACGGGGGCGCAGGGACAGGGCCAACGACCCTGCCCGCATAGACCTCCTTATCATTGCTGGCAGGAGCCACCTCCTCCCTCCCCCTAAGGGATAAAGATTGGGGGCATCCTGAGGGGACCTATCACCCATGAAAGGGATACGTAACCCCTGCCTAAAACCCTGAAGGAGATCTCCGCATCCTCTCCCTTCAGGAACAATGTGAGCCAGCGCTCCAACATGTCCACATTAATTGGGGAGGGAGCCCTTAGGTGAACTAGATCCACCTGCGGCAGTCTTGCCAGCCCCCTGTCCACCCCTCCCTCTGCCCCGCATCCCTCCAGGCCTGGGACAGCCAGAGGCCGCATGGGGGCCAGCACAGGGGGGACACTAATGTCTGTATTTGCCGTTCTTCCTATTGCAGGAACCAATGGACGAGAAAGTCCAGCACAGCAGGCGGGCTGAAACCCCCCGCCCCGCCCTCTGGCAGTGGACCTGTGCTGGGGCCGCCCGCTGGACCGCATGTCCACAATGGTATCTCTCCCCGGGCGCGGGGCGCGTGGGCGTCATGTACAAAAGCCACAGCCTCTGGCATGGCTCAACCCACCTAATGTTGGGGTGCCGGGGAATCCGCATATGGAATTACACGTCATAAGCCAACCACGATGGGCCCGGAAAGTCAACCATCGCCCGGTAGATGTTGTCCAAATACTGGACCATCAAAATTGCCAAATCCGGCCGGGCCCTAAGGTACACTGCCATGTATATGAGGTAGGCCGGCAACCAGTCGGCCCACGTACGTGGTGGCTTGCTACGACGTGCCTGCTCCTTATCCTTCTCATCCTGCCCCCCCCTACTCCTTGGTGGGCCCTCTGTTGAGGAGTGAGAAGGTATCCACGTAATCCCCCCGCCAGATCTTCTCTTTGGTGGTCTGTGCCAAATGGACACCCAGCGGTAAGGAATACCCCGCCGTCAGCAAGGCCGACACGGGCACAACAGGAACTGCTGGCATCTGAAAGGGGGCCTGTACTAACCCAGCCACCCCCAAAACATTCCCCGCAGGGTAGAAAACACCCCCCACCACGGGGCCCTGAGTGGTAGTTGTCGTCGCCAGGTGGGGCGTCAGCGGCTGGACCGCCACCCCACCCGCGCGAGGCCAGGCCATTGGAAACCCCCCCCCAACGTGGCCACGTGTGTAGGTGCACTAGCTTGGACCGCATACTCACGTGCTGCACCCCCGTAGGCCGCCCCCACCGGGGGTTCCGGCCCACCGGGGGCGTCGGAGCTCACAACCGCCGTCGAGCTCGTCGATGGGGCCCGACCCGCACCGGTCTGTTGAATGGGGAGCTGCGAGGCAGTGGCCCAGGTCGTGCCACGCGCCTCAAGCAGCTCGACCCTTCCCGTCGCCTGCCGCTGCCCAGCAGACGACGCGTCGAAACAAACCCCAAATGGAGACCAAGAGTGGCTAGCCCGGGCCAGGGATGTCTCGAGGGCCGCAACGCGGGCCAATAAGGCTTCCATGCTGACATGGGGCAAAGGACCAGCCGGCCCGCCTACTACAGGCATGGGTACAGGTCCCTGCACCCCGTGGCCCGAATAGGGCAACAACCCCACACCCGGGCCCGTTAGGGCCAATGTAGCAACCTGCCAGGGAAGGGGACCGGACCACCCCCCAAGGCTGGAAGGCCTCGGAGCGAGCTACGCTCCTATAAAGGGAGACCCAGCGGAATGGGCAACACCATGAAAGGTGTCCACCGCTTGCGGGCCGAGGGCCGCAGCCCCTACTGGCCCCGTGCGCGGGCCACCAACCGGTCCCGGTGGGTGCAAGCAAATGCAGCTGCTGGGGAGTTGCAGCCGCGGTCTTCCGACCCAGATTGCGCCTCCGAACCGCACGAGCCGCGCTCGCAGCCGCCTTCTTCTTCGCGGGCCTCTCAGCCAATCGATGGGAAGCCGAAACGAGAGAATTCAGCAGCCAAAAGGCTTCCCGGTAAAAGCCAAAAGCGACGGAGGTAAGAGGGAAAAACTTCTCCGCTCCGTCGCTTCGCAAAATGGCAGCTCGGCTGCCTCGTGGCCACCCCTTTTATAAGGGAGCTGGCCACGCCCCTAACTACCCGGATGCCTTCGTCCTGTGGGGGGGCCCCCGCAAAGAGCGCGGCGGCTATTTTGGCGCCGTGCTTGCATTGTGCTAGTTGGTATTGCTTTGTGTTGTTAGAGTGGAGCCAACTCCCAGTATTTGGTTTGCCTTACTACACCATATGTTAATCGATTAACAAGTCTGTTTATACACAAAGGCCTTGTTATTTGGAAATGGAGTATACTCTTGATTATATCTTCTTAGTACTTTTTATTAGGTCATTGTTAGTTTTGTTTCCATTGTTTGTTCTCTCTTTCTTTCCCTCACTTTCTTATTTCTTTATAGAAAGTATTTTTAAGCTCCTTCACCATCTCACTACTAATGTTTTTCTTGGCAGAACTTTTCTGACTAAAAACAGCCAGAAGAAGTGAAATTTCTGCAGTAGCAAGGTGCCATATAAAACAGGATCCCATACTTATAATTGCAATGGCCAAGAATGACAAACTGGTGCCATTGAAATGCTTATGGCCTAAATATCTTATTGCACTTTGAAAATTAATTGGAGAAATGTGAATGTACTTGTTAAAGTAAGGTTCTGCTTACAACAAAAATACCAAGGAGACAAATACATTATATCAACCTCTCTCTTTTTGCAGTAATTATGTTTCATGGAGTTTGAATTGGGCTTCCTGTTTAGCTTGCTAATTCTATTTTCAGTTATGTTTTAAGGGTTAAGAATGTAAGCTGTTGCAGCATTTATTTAGCATTGTATTAACTATTTAGTTTCAAAGGTTTTTCTCAGCCTAGGAAGTATGGATGGCATTCTTTGTTTAATTAAGGATTACAGTTTGGAGCTGTAAAATCTCATAAACTGCACAGTGCTGTCATATTATTTATGTCTGATTTTTACTATGCAAAAAGCTTTCCCTTACCATCTGACATGCACCAACCATTCCCAACCTTTTTACGCTGTGGGCCTGACCATGCCCCCCGGACAGCTGAGCGGTCACGTGATTCCCCCCACCGTAAATCTTCACACACACACACAATTTGTAAACATATATCCATAGGCTGGAAATAGACTTTTCAGAAATATCGACTCCCAAAAATCCTGTAAACACATCATGGCCAAACAAGTTAAAGGCAGACAAAAGTGATTTTTATTAAGAAGGGTGTTTGATGCTTAAGTTGGGTTGAGAGGTTTATAACTGACCAGCATATTTACCCGGGCTTTGCCCCGGGGTTGTTTTTCCCTGTAGGAGGGAAGGGCGGTACGGTCGGGGCCCGGGGAGGATGCAGGGATGAAGGACCTGGCCACTGCATCCTTCCCGGGTGAACGGGGAGTGCACAGCGGGAGTCTTTGTTGCCCTTGCATTCCCTGCTGCCCGGTGAGATGCAGTGGCTGAGTCCTTTGGCCCTTCGTTCTCGGGCGAATGGGGAGGGCACTCTGGGCACAGCGCAGCAGGCTCTTGGGCCGGAGGGGGGAATGCTTGATCCGGGGGTAGGGGAAGCAGTTGGACGGGTTGTGCTGTCAGCGTTGTGATGGGCGTGTCGGCTGCCTCCAGCAGCCTCGCGTTCCCGTCCATTTCTGAAGATTGTCTGCCATGCTGTCGTGCTGCCATCATTCTTTGATGATGTCAGCGCGATGGCAGGGAATGCTGGGGCTTGTAGTTTTTATTGTTTGTTGCTTTTAGTGGGGCTCCCGCCCCACCCTGAGTTCCCAGACCACCTTATTTGACCTCTTCGAGGGCGGAGGTAGGTCCGGGGAGAACTTCAGGGGGAGGGTGGCAGGGTGTGGCCAGTAACTCAGGACCCACAAATGTAAGTTTTTCCTTTATAGGTATAGATTGGGCAGTGTTACACATACTAGGGTTACAATCCAGTAATAGGTTTAAAACAAAACAAAATGAATGACAACAAGTCACAGGAATGAAAACTAATTTAGGCTACAATCCTGTGCATACACTGCTAGCAGGTTCTATTGCTCTATTTAGGTTTTTCTTCTGTACACATTTGTATTAGAATAATAATTGTGTGCCCTCAAGTCAATTCTGACGTAAGGCCATCCTTTCTGAGGTTTTCTAGGTAGAGACTATGCAGAAGTGGCTTACCGCTCCCTTCTGGGTATGTTTTGCAGCTTGCCCAAGCCACACAGGCTAGTTCTTCTCCTGGGAGGCACAGAGGGGAATTGAACTACAGTACCAATGTCTGGCTCTGTAGCTACATACCTAAATCACTGAGCTAGCCATATAGGTATTTATAAGATAGCCACAATAAATAGAGCCAATATAAACAAGAAGATTTTGCAGTAAAAAAAAGAGTTAGACTATAGTAGATGGTTAAAATCCAACATCACAGTTTTGACGTTTCTGAAGTGAAGCTGGGGAAAGGGTCCATTAAGGGGGAGGGTGGGAGGTCCTTTTCCATGCTATTTCCACCTTCCTAGGAGGTTCCTGAGCCGCACAACAGCTGAAAATTGTTGCGTTCACCAATTTGTTTTACATGTTCTTGGACTTCAATTCCCAGAAGCCCAAGCACCCTGTAAAAATGCATGTAGTGGCCATTTTGTTTTACAGGATGCTTGGGCTTCTGGGAATTGAAGCCTAAGAACACGTAAAACCAAACGGCAGCCACAACTATTTTCAGCTGTTGTGCAGCTCACGGACCTCCTAGGAAGGTAGGAATAGCATGGAAAGGACTTCCCACCCTCCCAGAGGTTGCTGGCGAGGCGGAGAGCTGGAAAAATGCACCCAAAGATGGCAATTTTTCGGCCCCAAACAGCATCAAAAGGTTAGGGTTAGGGTTGTCTTTTTTGTTTGGATGGGCTGCCGCCTCTGGGGAGGGCGGGGAACCCAATCCACGCAGTTTCTAATGTCCCCTGATCCCCCTGGGTGCTGCTGCAAGGCAAAACCTGCAGCCAAGGAAGGGGTTTCCCACGGCGTTTTGCCTTGCAGCAGCGCCCAGGGGGTTTGGGGGTATCCGATACATGGACCGGATAAGGACAAAAACCAGATAACGACATGACTTGTGGAGCCATATTTTGTCGTTATCTGGAGTATTACTGTATATATTTTGGTAGCTCTCGTGTAGAACAGTGGAGGCATTTGAATCTCTTCCCCCACTGCGATGACTAGGCATATGTGTAAAATATAGGGTTCACTGTTATCTGCAGTAACAGGTAATCTGCAGAAGATCTTGGAACATATTCCCCCTTGTATAGGGGGTGAACTGTGCTGTTGTACTGACTCATGCACATATAAAATGTGAAAGCCATCTTCTTTCGCGTCCCAATCAAACCCTGGACTGCCAAAATGAAGCCACTTTCTTAACTTTGTCATTGGCCAAACATAAGTCCTCATCAGTACATATTCCTGGCAGTAATTGGCAGACCAGTAAATGAGCCAGATTCTGTATCTCTCTACATTCACACAGCATGTTGTCTGCCAGCAGCCCCCACATGAGCATGTTGGTCTTGCATTTAGGGACTCCAACCCTCAGCTTATTCAGGGTACTCCAAGTCACGTAGGGAAAGTTGAGTTCCTCCTCTATATCCTCCTTTAATGTTGTTCCTTATCCAGTAAGCTCCTTCCTCCATCTTCTAATTTGGTTTTGCTCTTGTGAAAACCATATTGAATGTCTTCTTGCATGACCTTAGAAAAATTAATACTGCTTGTGCAGATCAGAGATAGATAAGAATATTGGACAACAACCAGCTTTTCCCACTGCTTTCATTGCATCTGCTTTAGGTAAGACTAAGTCTCAATGCAACCCAATGTTTCTAATGATGAAGCAAATAAATATTGCTAGGTGACAAAGTATTGTGTGTCAATCCACATTGCTTGCTGAACCTAAGTAATAAAAATTTAAAATAGCTATCGTTATCATATTTCTTGTGCCAACAGTAATAGTTCTGAAATGGAAAAAGAATAGCTTTTAATGACAATTCTATCTCTCTGTACCTAATGGATGTCTGAGGTTCAGAAACAGATTTGAAAAGGGGTGGGGTGGCACAGAAAGGCAGCATGTAGAAGAGAATGTTGTGTGGTCCCTGTAGAATCTCTAAATGAAACACAATGATTGTGCAATCAAGGTTGAACCTGTAGGCTCTCTGATGGTAAATCTTCTCTGCATATTGTTTCCTCTAAGATAAATGTAGTACTTTGCTGCATTGATACTGAGCCTTGCTTTCTTCCATGTTTCTATAAACTAAATTTGGCTTTTTCTGTATTTATTTGTTAATAACCATTTGCTAGGTTTCTGATACAATCATAAGAAATTAAAGCACTTTATGTTGTCTTTAAGATGGCAGATCACACAGAAGTCATGAGAGGAATAGAGCGGTATCCTGGAATCCGCTACCCGGTACTGACTCCTAATCTTCATGGTTTCTATTCTGCTGTACGTATGTTGCACATTCTACATCTCTCTCAATTAAGCCTTTGTTGCTGTGAAATATCTCTTACAACTGATATGTTATATCACATAGGGAGCATTTTGATATTGCTATTTGACATTGCTTCTATCTTTCCCTTTTTATAACATTCCCCAGACCTTTATGTTGCATGTTAAAATGCTTAAAGTTTTAGCCATATTTACCCATCCCTGTATTTTCATTCTGGTCTCATAATGCAAAGAAACCTAAACTACATCTTCTTCGGCTGCAACTCGTATCTGAGAATGCATTTCCCCCCCCCCCTGAAGCAGGAAAAATGCCATTGCTGTGAATTTGTTTAAGGTGGATCCCAGCTTGCCATGAAGTAAACCACACACTATGATCATGGAGCCATCTCCAGCAGCACATACGAAACGAGACATGCAGGATTTAACACCAGGACTGCAATGGACTGCCGCAGCCTTGAGGATATTATCAAGGTGCCCTTTCACAGTCAGTCCATCTGGCATGGCCTCTTATGCTTCCATGACCATTGGAAATCAAAGTTCCTTGTCAGCTCATTTTACCGTTGGGCCCAATATGATAGTTTCCATTGGCATTTCCTCAATTGAGGGGGCCATCACTCCACCTAAAGAGGCTCATCTGCCTGTAACCATTGGCCCCTTTAAGGAATCAGGTTAGTTTACTGCCACCCAACACTAGGTGCTGAGCCACTGGCTGTACGATCAACTCCATTACTGTAGCGGGATGTCCGGCCAGACTAAAATGAATACTGTATTAATTCGTACAAAAACAACCTAGAAATATAACCTTCCACCAACAATTCCCTTTGGTTCAGGGAGTAGGCAATTTAGACGCTTCTCTAAAGCAAATCTTCATGATCTGCTTGCCAATAAAATAAAAAATAAAATAAAATCCCTGTAGCTCAGGCAACATGTAAAAGCCGGATTGTGAATTGGCTCTTGGGGTGTAATAATAAGTGTTTTTTTAAATAACCCCTCTTATCTGCTAGCAAGCATTGGAGGAAATATTGCACAGAGAAAAAGCCATCAGAAAAATTGCAAAGGTTTGTTTGCTCAAGTTTCATAGCACTGAAATAATAATAATAATAATAATAATAATAATAATAATAATAATAATAATAATAATAATAATAATAATAATAATAATAATAATAATAATAGTAGTAGTAGTAGTAGTAGTAGCAGTAGTAGTAGCAGTAGTAGTAGTAGCAGTAGTAGTAGCAGTAGTAGTAGTTGTTACAGTGGTACCTCATACAACGATTTTAACCCATTCCACGGGGCTCGTTGTTGTACGAAACAATTGCTATACAATGCATGCATCACATAGCGATTTTCCCTATGGGATGCATCGTACAACTTTTTTTTTTTTTTTGCTAAGTGGTTTTCCCCAATAAAAAATTGTTGTACAATTTTTTTCCATGGGGAAAATTGTTATACAGGATGCCATTGCCCCCCAAACCCTAATTGTTATGCGATTTCGTTGCTATACGGAGCGATTGTTGTATGAGGTTCCACTGTATCATCATTACAGTATCATCATCATCATCATCATCATCATCATCATCATCATCATCATCATCATCATCATCATCATTTTTTTAATTTTAATTTTTTTATTACAATTCTAATAACAAAAATAAACATTACATCAAATACATCAATATATCAACATAAATGAACACATAAACAAACACATAACACCCAGTTATATTTACAATGCCCTATAGACTAAGTATATTCTTTGTTTCCTACTTTATTTGCAAAAACCAAGTTGATCAGGCATTGGTTTTCCTCCTTGGCCCTTATTTAATGTGTATTCTAAAAAATATTTCCAGATCTCATAAAATTTATTTTCTTTAATCATTCCCTTTTTAAAATGTAGTTCTGAAGTAAGTTTATCATTAAGTGCAATCGTCCACATTTCAGTATACCACTCTTCAATTTTAAGCATTTTTTTCTTCCTTCCAGTTTCGGGCAATGCATTGTCTCGCTGTTGTTAACATTATAGATAAATAATAATAATAATAATAATAATAATAATAATAATAATAATAATAATAATAATAATAATAATAATAATAATAATAATAATAATAATTTGTCAGAAATGATTCTGGGTTGATAGGATTTTTGCTGGAAGAAACTCTACTCAGGCGATGCACAAATGAGGCTCCTTTCATGTCCCCAAGAGCTATGACAGAGACAGGTGCTCAATCCATCATGCAGTCTAAACTACAAATACAATCTTAAACACCCCAACTAGTTTAACTAACCTTCCTTCTAATTTCAAGCCCCAACTTGTAACTATATCTTCACTTTTTATCCACAATGGTTCTAGTACCCAATCATAGTTCTGATCAAACTCACAGGGGGAATTGCCCATTGTCCTAGCCAGCAGCTGCTTACGGCACCCTAGTCTTTCAACTATTAATTCTTATGTCACTACTTCCCATATATTCAAACAATGATTGCATTCTTTCTTGAGACTCCTCCTCATCAGAACTGGTCGATTGATCTTATTTCTTCTCCATTCTTGTGCCTTCTTTTTCATTGATTTTCATCAATCAACTCCTAATCGTGGAGCAAATCTAGGCATTGATTGAGTGATTTTATTTTGTAATAGTTTCCACCATGTATAATTCTCAAATATATTGGAGATTTCCAATTATATCAAATTATTGTTCATAAAAATGGCAGTTATCAGCTTTAAATCACACCTCCAGGATATGGTCTGAAAACAAAGATCCTGGTAAACCTGAATGGATACATATTTATATATAACAGCATAGTTTGCCCGGCGGTGCCGGGCTTTTTAAAATTGTGTTGGATAGTAAAGTTTTTTTTTTATTGAACAATTGTTTGTGGGCTATTTTGGTTTTTGTCTGATAGTGTTTTTTTCCTTTAAAAATGATATTGCTTTCATTTTTGTAATTATTTTTTTTATTTTATTTTTGTTCATAGTACAAGAATATTACCTTTTTATTTTTGAACTTTTTAAACATTTCTCAAATGTAACTTTGTTAATTTTTCTATTTACTAAGAATAACTGTTTTTTTTAAAAAAAATATAACTATTTAACTTTAACTTTAGTTTTTAAATTTTTGAAGTAATTGTTGTTGTTGTTTTGGCCGTTCTTTGGTTATGTTGAATCTGCAATATAAGGATATTTAGTGTTAGTTACAGTTTTTAAATTGTTTTATTTTATCGTTAAATATTAGTTACATTTTTGTTGTTTGTTTTCATTTTCTTTGCTTTTTATCTGTTGCATAAATATGCAAAGTTTTATTTTTTTATAAACTTTATATGGATATTTTTTGTTTTTGTTTGTTTTGGTTACCTTCATTGATCTTGTGGGGTCCATTTTCCTTGTCCGTCATCTTGGTTTTGTTGTTTTGGTAGAACTGTGGAAAGAGATTTCTTGGTTAAGTGTTTTGTATTTTTGTGTATGTTTTATTGTCAATTTTTTTTGTAATAATACTTGTTCTTACCTTTTGGTTTTCTTAATGGTACTTTAGTCATGCTGATGTAATTGTCCAGTAGTTCCAATGGTGTTTCCATTCTGTATTTGTTGGTTGGATTCATCAGCCACAGTAGTTGTGTTTTTATTATTTCATCTACTTTGATATTTTGGGTGAGTAGTTTTCTTTGGTTGTAGTATTGTTCATTGGTGTCAATTGCTGGGTTTTCCAAAGGTTTGTTACTTGCTCTTGTATTGTCCTGTCCTGATTTGTTGTTAATTTTTTCTATTATTTTTTTAATTTCTCATTTTCCTGGATTTTTTCTATTTTGGTGTCTGTGTTTGTTTCTGTTTGTGTCGATTTGTCTTTGTTCCAATTTCGGTCTGTTTGTGTTGCTTTGTCTTTTTGTAGGCCAATTTGAATTCCCTGATCTGTGGTCTGTTGTTTTATTGGTTTAGTGTCCATTGTGTTATGTTTCCATGGCAAAATGTCTGGATTTTTTTTTGGGTCTCCAGGTCCACACATTTTTTGGTGAATCACTTTTCTTTTTAAAGTCATGAATTGGTGAACTTTGTTGTGGTGGCTTTTCTTTTCTTCTTACAACTTGTATTTCTTGTTTTTGGGTAGGTTTCTCATTTTCATAAATTTTTGGTTGTTCTGTAATTGTTGTATTGTTTACCTCAGTTGTTTTCTCTCTCTTTGTTTGCCAATCAATTATCTGTTTTTGTGGGTTATATTTTTTTTAATGTCCATTTCTTCCTGTGTGGTATTTTCATTTGGTTTTGCATTTTGATTTGGTTCTTTTAGTTGTCGTAGTGTTTCCTTCCTTTGAACTATTTGAGTATTTATGTTGTCCCAAGTTTGGTATTTTGTTGGTGTAATTTGTTTTTGATTAATTTTGTCTATTATTTATTTTATTTTATTTTTTGAATCTTCTGTTAGGTCCGTGTATTTGTCATTTATATTATTTTTGTTTATTTCTTGTGACTTTTCTTCTTCCTCATCATCATACTCTTCTTCCTCATTGCTACTATATTCTTGGATTGAAAGTACTGTGTAGTCTGAAGTTTTCATTTTCTCAATCTCTATTATTTTTGTAATCTGTCCATTTTGGTAGAGAGTTAGTTTACTGGCTTTAATGGCACCCTCATTATTATTATGTTTAGATTCACCATCCCCCATAATACATTCATTTTCTTTCTCTATTTTGTTTTTAAATTCTTTCTTGCCTGCAATTTCTGTTGTTTCCTCCATAATTTTCACCGGTCCTCCGATGTTTGGTCAATATTATTTTGATGATTAATTGTTGAGCTTGCAGTTTTGGCAATGCTTTCCCTTTATTCTAATTTTCAGTACTTGTTATCCTTTACGCTTTGGCTCTAACCACAGACGTTCTCGAAAGCTCATTCTCTGTCTTTAATATGTGGTTTTTCTAAGGTTCTCATTATCGCGTTGTTTGGCATGGGTTTTTTCCCCGCGTTGCTTTGTGATGTTTTTGGATAATTATTTTTATACATTTTTCTGCTTTTTGTTCAATTTTTTTTGGAATATATTTGTTTGTTTGTGTTTGTTTCCTTTTCATTGCATTAGTAAATATTTTGGTTTTATCATGTTTATTTGTTTTTTTGGGGGGATTATTCCCCCCCTCGTCATTTTGGCGGAGTGATCTGTGTCTGTTTTCCGCTGTTTCCTCTTTGTGTAGGCGTGGCTTTACTTTGGCTTGCCTTTTTAATTTTTTTCTGTGTAAAATGTTTGTTGTTTTCTTTTTTTCTAAATTCGTCTCCTTTTGTTGGATTTTTTTTTTGTTTGGATTTTTGGATTTTTGCTTTTGCAACTTTGGATAAGTCTGAAACTGCATTGATGGATACTTTTGGTGTGTTTAGGTAAGTTCGTTCCTTTTTTGGTTTTTATTTTGATGGGGCGAGTGATCCTAATGAGGCAATCCTAATGTTTTTTGTTGGGTTACTATTTGTAATCTGTAATTTGTGTTAGATTTGCTGATTATTTAAATGATTTGTTTTATTATTATTTAATTGTCCGTGTTGGATTCTTGCGAATCCCGTTCGGGTGAGTGCACGGAGGCTTGGATGGGGCTAGTGGGGCCTGGCAATGGCAGGGGGGGTGCTTTCTTTGCTTTCTTCTCCACGGGCCATGCTGGCTGGCCCATGGGGAAGAAGGGCAGTGGCAGCAGGGGGTTCCTTTTTTCCCCCGTGGGGAAGAAGGGCAGTGGCGGCGGAGTTTTTTTACTTTTATTTTTATTGTGCCGGCTGGCCCATCGAAATGAAGGGCAGTGGCGTCGGGGGGCTTTCTTTTTTTTCCTCCACGGGCCATGTTGGCTGGCCTGTTGGGAAGATGGGCAGTTGCAGTGGGCTTTTTTAAAACTTTTTTTCCCGTGTGACGGCCGCCTCAGCGTTTTGCACGCTAATGGCACGCAGGACACTGGGGCTTGTAGTTTTGCCTGCGCGTGTTTGCTTACTGTAGCGGTTTTTTCCTGTGGCTTTTTTTGATTGGCCGCGGCACGTTTCTGAATGTTCCTTTTGCCGCGCCGCTCAGCCTGATTGGCTCTGGCGTGGCGCGGCACAAGGAACGTTGGGAATTGAAGTTCCCTTTTTTTGTTTGCGACTGGGGGGCTCCTGCCCCCGGGTCGAAAATTTCAACCCGACAGTTACCTGCAAACCGGGTTCAGGCGAGTGAACGGAGGCCCATTACGGGCTAGTGGGGCCTGGTGCAACATCCTTTGTCACATTCCAATGGTTAACGCACCATTTTATAGGTATAGATGGCTGACAAGACTTTTCTCTAGCTGCTTCCACAAACATCTCCTTATAAAAATTTGCAAATACAGTATGACATTTCTCAGAAACAATCTGGCTCTTCAATTGTAACCCAGCCAGTTGAATCCCTCCAATTCTTCTTGAACCCAAATCAAGTCGGGTACATTATCTTAATCCATTCAAACACTATGTCTCTAAGATTTGTCCCATCCTCCACACCTTCTGGAAATCCACAGTTTCACATTTTACCTCTATCCTCCAGGTCAATCAACTTCTTATCAATTTCATTCAGTTTAATATGCCAATAAAATATACCAACATTAACCATTTTACCAACTTCATTCAGTTTTGAATCTGAACATGGTATGGTGTCTTCAGCTCTTCTTTTTTACATGCTATTAATTTATGTAGTTGGATCTTTACCTGAGACATTATCTTCTGTGAATCCAGCTCCATTTTTTCCAGTTGATATCTCCAAATCTGTTAAGGTCTTTGAATTTTTTCTCCAATAATTTCTTAAGGTCAATTAGCAATTTATCCTTTTTACTTCTTTTGGTCTTTACTTTCATAGGTCACATCTGTATCATACCTGTCAAGTATCCCGTTTTTCCTGGGAAAACCCCTTATTTTTACCCCTCTTCCTGCCCCCTCCCGTTTTATTAATTTCCCCATAATATCCCTTATTTTTTTTTAAAAAAAATCCTGACCGGAGACCTCACAGGCGAAGCTGCATTATGTTTTTCCTGCCACCAGAGGTCGCTGTGACTTTTCACTTGTGGAAGGAGAGAGAGAAGGTGGTGGGGGCCTTCTGTAGTTTCTCGTTCATTTCCCTTCCCTGCCACATGGTCATGGAGGCTTCGTTTTTGCTGCTGCTGCTGGTCGGAGCTACCATGGGGCGGGAGTCTACTCTAGGTGAGTGATATTTCATATATGGAGATTAACTCCTCAGCTACTGGGAGGCTTGGAAACTACAGACGTTGCTTTTTACTTTACTAATTCCCTTCCTTAAGATGGATCCGACATTCTCAGGTGTTGGTGCTACAACTGGTTGCAGTGAGGAACAAATAGATTGGTTAATTTGGGGGAATTAATCCCTTGCTCCTCCACCCTAATTGGGGAGAGGGTGTCTAGCCACGTGCAGGGCTAGTTCACCTTAGGGGGCTGATTTACTATTCTGCTCTTTGCTTCCCAGAAATTTTTTAAAATTAAAAATGAGTAAACAAGAAAGAAAACAAAACAAAAGTCCCCCA
The DNA here is from genome assembly GCA_035047305.1 of Bradypodion pumilum. Lineage (NCBI taxonomy): Eukaryota > Metazoa > Chordata > Lepidosauria > Squamata > Chamaeleonidae > Bradypodion > Bradypodion pumilum. The sequence continues at coordinate 169,792,026 of JAWDJD010000001.1, read as the reverse complement.
AGAAGATGGGAAAAGGGTTCTTTGGCCCACACAGCTTTGTGCCCATTGCATCTACAATACCATCTAGCCATCTTATTTCTGGCCACCCCCTTCTTTTGTCCACCTTTCCCAGCATCAAGGTTTTCTCAAGTGAATTCTCTCTTCTCATTTGATGTCCAAAGTACTTTAGCGTCATCTTTACTATTTGACCCTTAATGAGCAGTCGTGGTTGATTTCTTCTAGGATTAACCTATTTCTAACACCACATTTCAAAGGCATCTATTTTTTTGCGCTCAGCTTTCCTAATGGTCCAGCTCTCACACGCATACATTACTACCATTGCTTTGACTATGCAATTTTTTGTTTGCAAGGTGATGACTCTACTTTTAACTATGTTCCCCCAGGTTTCTCATAGCTTGTTTCCCAAGCATCAGTCGCCTTTTTATTTCACAGCTGCAATCACCATCTGCAGAGATCTTTGATCCTAAGAAAGTAAAAATCTGCCAGTCATATCCAATTCATCTCCATTTATAGCCAAAGAGCCATTGCTGTCTGTGTTTGCAGACATTTTCATGGCCATGTGGCAGGTATCACTAGAGCCCAGCAAGTTACATGGCTATATTTGGCCATGCCCACAGATTTGGCCACACCCACAGAGGGGTGTGACCAAAATGTCCCTTATTTTCAAATCCAAAACTTGACAGGTATGATCTGTATATTTTGCTCTTTGATAATTTCTTCTCCCTGGGACTCAGAGCTTTATTCAGAGGCAATCTGACTGTTTTTCACCTCACAGGTAACCACTCTTTGAAGTCTAGTTAAGCTTCAATCAGATGGATGTAATATTTCATGCCTTACCTTCTTTATACTATTTTGACTAGTGTCTAGGCATAGAAAAAACACACAACCAACCAACCTTCCAAGAAAATAACATGCATAAACCCTTAGCCACTAACTTATATTCTATTTTAAAAGACAGCTTTCATCTTAGCAAAGCTCTGTTTGGAAATAGCTCTTAGGTTTTCTTGAAACTGCTTTTCATAAATAGACACTTCTTGTTGAGGGGACAAGATTTCCAAAGTCACTTCCATCTTGTCCCTCTTCTGGTTTCATCAGAAAATCTGTAGCAATTCCAGAGCCCTTCAGTTTTATCAATTTTAACCCTTGTTAATCTACTCCTTCCTCCCTTTTCTGCTGCTAAGAAATTTAGTCTACTCTGACAAAGTTCTCATGGAGGAAAGATCTATACCTATAAGGAATGGGTGTGGCCATGCATGTGCGGAATGTGTTTCCACACCCGTCAAACCTATCCCATAATGTGTGCCACACACCTACCTTTTGTCCCCAAGATCAGCACTGCAATGGTCTGGGAGCCGAGGGTGGGGTGTTCGCCCCACCAAGATGAAAAAATAACTGCGCACGCGCAAACAGGGAGGGGGAAGGTCCGAGCACCATCACTGTTGAGACGCGCATACAAGGAAAAAAGAATTCAACTCGCAGCACAGTCTGCACATGCCCCCCCCCAAAAAAAAAATGTCACACGCAAAACAGGACCGAACTCACTCTCTTGCCTCCTCCAAGAGTCTCCGTTCTTCGACGGAGCCTTGTGACGGCGGAGGCAGCACGCAGGTACATCGGGCAGGGGGGTTCACGCTCAACCCCTCTTCTCCCAGACCAGGCAGGGGTCAACTGTGGATGGTTCCCGACATCAGTTTCCCCCACAGCACAATGTTCCTGCCTAGGCCAGGTCTCGCTCTTCCGCCTCCTTCACACGCCCAAGGCTCCGCCGAATAATGGAGGATCACAGAGGAGCCGGGAGAGTGAGATCAGCCCAGAGTAGGTATGTTGGGCTGGGTACAGGGACTGACGGGTGGGGATGAGCGCAGGCCCATTCACCGGTCACATGCCCCCTCCAACCCAAAAGATAAGGCGAAGCGCATACCCGCCCTCTTACCCCCCTGGGATTGCATACCCAGCCCCCCCCCAACCTCGGCCCTCACAGCACTCACCAGCCTCACAGGGATCTCCCTTTCTTGCCTCCTGCACTCACGAGGCCTCCAGGGCAGCAGGACCCGAACCGCTGCACCTACTGCCTCCCGTGTGTGTGTGTGTGTGTGTGCGTGTGTGTGTGTGTGCGTGAGTGACAGAGAGCAAGCGAGCAAGCGGAAGAGAGAAACAGAAAGATAAAGAAAGATAAAGGGAATGAGAAAGGGGAAGAGACAAAAAGAGAGAGAGACAGAAAGACAGCAAGACAGAGAGAGAGAAAGGCAGAGAGAAATGAAGAGAGACAGAAAGACAGAGTGAAAGGGAGAGAAACAGAAAGAGAGAAAAAGAAAAAGAAAAAAAGCAATAAAGACAAACAGAGAGATAGGGAGAGAGGAGGAGAGAAAGCAAGAACAAATGAGAAAAGAGGAAAGAAAGAGAGAAAAGGAAAGAAAGAAAGAAAGAAAGAAAGAAAGAAACCGAGAGAGAGGAAGAAAGATAGAGAAAAAGAAAGATAGAGAGACAAAGAAAGAGATAAAGAAAGAGAGAGAGCCAGAGATAAAAATACACACAGAGGGACACAAACATACCTTCCCACAATTAAAAACAAAATCAATACTCCTGGCAAGGCCGGACAAACAGCTAGTAACCATATATAAACATCTACTCCTTAATTAGCACTTAATAAGGAGCTATGTTTCTTCTTCTTTCAAAACATAACAATTATTGGATGTAAAGAGACATTAGACAGGGTTCATTTAAAAAGTCTATTTCAAGAATCCAATAGTTTCATAATTCAGCGGCTGACCATAATGAATCTGAAACCAGCATCCCCCACTCACCCACCCACCCACCCACCAACCACGAATCAGTAGTTTAGTGGAGCTGGGATGCAAACTCCTTCATATTTAGGATTAAGTTGAGCATCCTTTGATTTCAGATATTCCATATAGTGGACAGTTATTATGCAAAATCAAGAACATGAAGTTGAAGAGAAGAGAAATGTTTTGTTTTGTTTTCAATCCTGTTTTATTTTTAGATTGCTGCTGGAGCAACAGAAGTGTCAGTCTTTGGTGCAGCATCTGAGTCTTTCAGCAAAATAAACATTAATTGCTCAATAGAAGAAAGCATGGAACGATTTGAAGATGTTGTTAAATCTGCAAGAAAAATGGACATCCCAGTACGAGGGTAACAATTACACATGTTATTATTATGACCATTTGCTAAAAGAAGCTAAAATTTCATATGATGGGAGCTTTTAAAAAGAGAAAGAGAAATGGATTGTGTAACGTACTTGACCAATAAGAGCATGACTGATTTACAGTACCATTTTGTGCATGTTTACTCGAAAGTAAATCTCACTGTCTTCAGTTGGGCTTCCTTCCAGTACGTATGTTTAGAACAGGTACTGTATTTGCATTTCAATGTGGAATCGCTATGCACCAGATTATTGACTCCTAGCACCCTATACATGGGACACACACCTCACAGTTGGACTTCAATTTCCAGAAGCCTAAGTCAGTACATTGGCTGATCAGTGCTTTGGGGAAGTGACTTAGGCTTCTGGGATTTGAAGTCCAAAAACCAAAGGTTGGGAAACAATGATTTAGAGTATATGCCTCTGATGCACAGATCTTAGGCATACATTAAGTTTAACTTGCAATCCATGACTAACAGAGAATGTTATGTTTACTCGAATCCTGTTGGCATTTTTCAGACAGTCATTTTCTCTCTTTATCTGTTATTATTTGGTCTCATTGTAAATGTGTAGAAGGGGATATTGCTGTATCTTCTTTCTCGTGTGAGTCATGCATGCAGTGGTAAGGTTTCCCTTGCTCGAAAGCCAGTCATATCCGACTCTAGGGTTCAGTGCTCATCTCTGTTTCAAAGCCGAAGAGCTAGCGCTGTCTACTTTTGTAGACGTTTCCGTGGTCATGTGGCAGGCATGACTAGATGCTGGAGCGCACGGAACGCTCTTTACCTTCCCACCGAAGTGGTCCCTATTTATCTACTTGCAATTGTGGCTCAAGTGGCTAAGACGCTGACTGGGAGGTGGAAGGTCAGCAGTTTGATTCCCAAGTACTGAAGGACGGAATGACCTCCTGTCTTTGCCCCAGCTCCTGCCAACCTAGCAGTTAGAAAGCAAGAAATTGCAAGTAGATAAATAGGGACCACTTTGGTGGGAAGGTAAACAGCATGCAGTGGTAGACAATAGTAAATCTGAGGAGTTTTCTGTTTAAATAACTCAGTATAAAATTATCATATTTACATTTATAATTTTGTAACCATTGGTTGCCGACAAATCAGTACACTGAACAGTGAATATATTTTAAAAATAATAATACAAGTAGCTTTACCATCCTATCTCTCAGCCACTTGTCACTTCAAGCTATATTTAAAACAGTGTGATGACATCGCTATTGCTGTGGAATGGCCCAGTGAGAACCATGCTAGAAATTGACGTTCAAAAATAATTTTAGAGGTTTCAAGTTTTATTTTTCTGTTTTTCCTGGCAATATAGAGTTTAAGCAAGAGTAATAAGTAACTCTAATGAAAAATGTACTTGAAAGCTTCAGTGAGATTTTAAGCTCCACTTTGCTGTTGTGTTGCGACAGCTGGTCCCACACTTACAAAGCCATCATCTGGAACTTTTATATTGCCTGCTGCCATGCCGAAAACCTAACACAGCATAACATACTGAAGTGTTTACTAAGAGTCTGTAAGTGCTTATTAAAAGAAAGGAACAAAATACAAAAATTATATATATAGTCATAATGCCTTTACTATTTATCCCTGTTATAAATTTCATTCTATCTCTGAGGCAATTTTGATATTAATAGGTGCTGTGAAATTGATTAACAGTACATTCAGGGTAGACCAAAGAGGTATCTTTTCCCACCATGCATCATTTATGGCATGAGTTTTCCTGCCATAAGGCATGCTAATGGTCATTCGTTGGGATAGATTAAGAGGATAGAGAAGTTCACGGATTGTGGCTCTCTTGATGGCCATTGGTCATGAACCTGAGGCGTGGCATTGTCTTACTGTTGTTCTTGTCAAACCTTAGCAATATGATTCTGCAATGGGCATGTGGGGTGGGGGATTCCAGGAATGGTAACCCAAAAATTAACTCTTGCAAATTTCATTCATTGTTGTTGGCTCCTCTTAATTCATATTTTAGAATTATTCTATTGTTTAATTTGGGTGCGTGTGTGTGTTTTGATTTTAAAAAGTTATAAAGTATAATTTGATAGCACTGATTCAGCATGGAATCCTCTTGCATCCTCAACAACTTGGGAACATCCTATCAAACCAAAGTCCTTTGCCAAAGTCCTATTAAATTGCAGCTAAATTGCTTGGTTATTGCTGGGGAATGATACAATCCAGATTGCATGAAAATCCAAGTCTATGGGGGTTCTTCCCATTAATTTAAGCCATAACAAAAATAGTTCCTAATAGAAGTGTATATATTAGCAGCTAGTCTTTGGGGTATTATAAATTGTGCATATAATACACGAAGAAAAGGGTAGTTAAATATATTCTAGTTAGACTAGAGACCAGTATGTTGCAGGTGGGTAATAAATCAGATTGCCTCTTCAGCCAAGATGCTAATTGGCTTGTCTGGGAAAGTAACTCTTCCTCTTTCTGTAAACTATTACACTCATAGAGAGAAAAAGGGATAAAGATTTTAAAGCAGTATACAGTAGACCCTCGCACAACGACGTTACTTGATTCCCCAAGTAGGGTTGCTAAGTGAATTTCGTTGTTATGTGGGTTTCTATGGACTTTCCCCGCATAACAACGTTTTTAGCGGTGGCGGCCGGTTATTTTAGTGTTGTCCGGACAATGACACTAAAAACGTTGTTATGCAGGGGAACACGGGGGCATAATGATGCGTTGTTAAGCGAAAATGATGCTAAACGAACACATTGTTATGTGAGGGTTGACTGTATTTGCTTTTCTCCAACTACTAGGATAGTTCCCGCATAGCTTTTTGCATAAGAAGAGCCTTGCTAGAATACTGTACTGTAGTCCAGTATTCTGTTCACACAGTTGGCCAATGAGGTGCTTGCAGGTAGCCCCCAGGCATGATTTAAGTAGAATAGCATGACAATTGATATTTCTCAATTCCGAGTACTGCAGGACGGAAATGAGCTCCCGTCTTCGTCCCAGCTCCTGCCAACCTAGCAGTTCGAAAGCAAGAAATTGCAAGTAGATAAATAGGGACCACTTCGGTGGGAAGGTAACAGCGTTCCGTGCGCTCCGGTGTCTAGTCATGCCTGCCACATGACCACGGAAACGTCTGCAGAAGCAGACAGCGCTGGCTCTTCGGCTTAGAAACAGAGATGAGCACTGCACCCTAGAGTCGGATACGACTGGCTTTCGAGCAAGGGAAACCTTTACCTTTACCTTTACAACCTGACATTAGGGACAAGATTCCTGAAGAGTTGGGAGTTGGACTCTTTCCAACACCATTAAAGGAAGGAGTAGAATGATCAGTGCAGGAAAAGCCCTTCTTGAATTCCACAATGCTTGATAATTAACATTCAGTTTCCAATATCCCATTCTTTGTCAATATCTATTTCATTTTGTCTTCAAGCATGGTTATAGGGTGAATATGGCTTTGGTTACCTTGGCAGATGGCCTGTACCAGGAACTGACAACTGAGCCCTTACTTGTTCTGTGGGACCTCTTATTTTGCCCTTCCTCCACATGGCACTTCCTGGTGTGGTGGAGGTAGCACTTCGATGTCTAGGCATGCCTGCCACATGTCCATGGAAATGTCTGCAAAAACACAGACAGTGCTGGCTCTTCAGCTATAAACAGAGAAGAGCACTGAACCCTAGAGTTGTATATAACTGGGCTCTCACCAACTGGGCTTGGCCTCCACCCCTCCACCCAGGTTTGGCTTATCTGCTTTGGGCTCCTTTCCGCTTACCTGGAATCTCCAACTCCTTCTCAGTGCCCTCCTGATGCCTGGCTGCCAGGGTATCAATCAGGTCTGCTGGGCTGTGTGAAGTGATAGAAATTATATGTAGCTGTTTCAACCCAAGAGCCAACAGTTGGCAGTTTGGATTCTTCAGTTTGTCCAATAACCCTTTAAAGCAGTTCAGGTGAACAGTGTGTGAAGACACTTTCATGGCTGGGACTTGTCTTTACACAAGCCATGCTGACTCTTCTTCATCGCTCCATGAATCTCAGAATACATTTCTATAATTCTATTTTAAGCAGAGAGTGGCAACTCATATGATGGGCTCTGTGTTGCCTCTGTGTTGTTTATAGCTTTATTTCAAATGTTTAAATGGTGTGCTCTTATGTGCCATCAAGCTATTTCAAACTTAATTTCCACTTCATTGACAGTTGAAAAGTCCTATGGGTAGCAACCCTGCTCAAAATTGTAATAATAATCTTTATTATTACAGCCAAAGGCCAGATAGAGTGCACCAGATAACACAACCATTCTGGCATCACATATAGAATAAAAGGATTTCCGACACACCGAGCATAAACAGTAAAATATTAAAAATTTAAAAAATTGTTTGAGAATCCTATAATATACATCATAGTATTTTACTTTAGTCTGACTATCCCGAGTTCACATTCGCGAATTTTAACACTGGTGGCTCACTATTTTCTGAGCTTTATTGGGGTCAAAAGACATGAATCACCATACTTTTGTGAATGCAGGATGATTTCCATGCAAACCTGGCAACAGCGGCCTTCGTTGCCTTGGAACTGTCAGATAGTAATATGCTCAAGTTTCTATTATCACTGGAGGCCAAGTACGGAACTGCTAAAAAGAGCTCTTTTCTGAGATCTTCATAAAAGGGACACTCCAAAAGAATGTGCTCGGAATTTTCTATCTTGTTGGTGTGACATTCACATATACGTTCACAAACTGGGATTTTCTTAAAAAGCCCCTCCCTAAATGCCAAGGGAAGCATATTGTGTCGAATGAGACTAAAAGAGCGTCTGTGGTCTCGGTTATTTAAAGAGGAAAGATAGGACAACGGTTTCAGCACGTTAAAATGCGGCCACTCAAACAAGGAAGAGGAAACTTTGGTTAGATCTGTTTGGCAGTATATATTAGTTACCCTTTGTCTAATTTCCTCCCTGGCTCGATTTGATCCCAGGGAAACAAGGTGAGTTTTAGAAAGTCCATATGATGTCAAAACTGCTTCTATATGAGAAATCCAAGGGGAAGTTACATTATCGGCCATCATTAAAGTAAGTAGACCCACTGCAGAAAACAGAAATTTCACCCAATACATAGCGGCGCTTGTTAATAATCTGGGCTTCACGGTTAGCATGCCCGTTTCTAACCTTAGGGCAGCGTTAGAAATGCAAGATGGAGTCTGCATAATGGACCTCAGGAAATTAGATTGGACAATTTCTAAGGGATGGATACTCGATGTGGCGCTAAATGGGGCCCCATAAGACATTTGAGCAAGGGGTTTGGCTGAATACAGCCTTAGAGCAGCTACAACGTTATAACCACCTTTCGTCCAGAAAAAGTTTTGGATGGCGCCGGCACTACTCCTTGCCTTAGAGGCTAGGTGCCATATGTGTGAATTTTTGCTACCGTTAGATTGAAAGATTACCCCCAGGTAACTGTAATAGTGGGTCTGTCCAATTACTTGTTGGTTTAGATAACACTGGTGTATTTTAGGTTTTGTGGCAAATACCATAGTTTTAGTTTTGGAGTAATTAATCTCCAGTTGGTTTTGGTGACAGTAATTGGCAAAGGTGTGAAGAGCCCTACGCATCCCAATTTGCAACCTGGAAAGTACAACCACATCGTCAGTGTAAAGAAGTATTGGGATATGCTTTGTACCCAGCTTTGGTGTGTGGAAGTCCCTGCAGTTAAGACACTCTACGATGTCATTTATATATATATATATATCGAATAATACAGGAGCTAAAATACAACCCTGCCTAACACCCCTATCTGTTTTAATAGATCTAGACAAGTGTCCCTGCATGCTGCATTTTACCCTAATTGTTGTATTGTGGTGCAGCGCTTGAATTAGAAACAATAGCCGAGGATCGATGGAGCCTTTGTCCAACCTTTCCCACAGCAGTGTCTTGATACTGTGTCGAAAGTTGACTTCAAGTCAACGAAAGTGGTGTAGAGGGAAACAGTGGAGTTGGACGAGTATTTATAAATAAGGTGCTCTAAAATAGCACAGTGGTCTATCGCAGATCTACCTTCTCTAAAGCCTGCCTGTTCATCAGCAATTATCTTGCTGTCTTCACACCAGTCCTGGAGTTGCCCTAAAAGATGGGTAGCATATAACTTGCTGAGTACACTTAACAGGCTAATTGGTCTGTAGTTTGTCAGACTATTGCGAGACCCCTTTTTATATATTGGGCATATAATAGATATCCCCCAACTTTTGGGGAACCGCCCAGTTTTATCTATTATGGTGAATACTTTTGCCAATACTGGAGTCCACCAGTCCTCATTGCCCGATCTCGTCAAGAGTTGTAAGGGTGTGGGCCTTCCATTGGTGAGTCATTCATTCTGACTCATGTTGGTTTTCCTCTTTTCCCTACTGTCATCAACTTTCCCTAGTGCTATTGTCTTTTCCAGTGAGTCGTCTTTTAACAGTACAGTATATTCAAAACACCAAATTTTGCACATTTAGATGTTGCTACATAAAAAGTATTTATTTAAGCATTTTCATACTAATGTATCTTTCTATACAGAATATAAAAATCTTTAAAGTGCTTCAAATTTAACAACATCTAAATGTGCTAAGTACAGAACTTTACCATGAGTCATTTGGAAATGGATTGTTAACAACCGAGAATCATTTATTTTATTCCAAATAAGCTAAGATTTCAAGAATATTCTATCCATTTATAAATTATTTCTTCATCCCTCTTCCCCCAGCATTGTAGTACTAAATGTTTAGCTACTGTTATAACATATGGTGTTCTCTAAAGAGATATCAGTACAGTATTCAGAATTTGCCTTGGGATGGATGTCTATTCTTCTAATGTAAGCTTCCAATGAAAATAAATAGTTATGCAATGAACAGTCTAAATTATATGTAAACATACAATGTAATAATAAACAGGAAGCAGCACCATCTGTGTCTATGACTAGGTTCTCAGGGGACAGTCTGTGTTCAGCTGTATGAGTAGCTGTGTGTATTGGTAACCAACTCAGATGGATCCCTGTGCATGATTATAGCTACATGGGAGCACAGCTATGTTATTGTGCAGCATAGCTAAACAACACCCTGTATTATAATTATATGTACATGGTAGGGTAGCCCCAATTTACTCATTTTTGCTCTTGTCAGGCTTGACTTGATTGAGCACTCACTTTTCTGCCTATGGTTAAGACTCTTGACAGTAGTCAAGATTGTCTACGTGTATATACAGAATAATACCATTCACACCAACTGGTTAAGATGCTGACATGGAGGTAGAAGGTTAGCAGTCCAAAACCCGAGTACTGCATGACGGAATGAGCTCCCATCTTTGTCTCAGCTCCTGCCAACCTAGCAGTTTGAAAGCAAGAAACCTTTCAAAGGTACCACTTTGGTGTGAAGGTAAACAGTGTTCTGTGCACTTCGTGTTTAGGCATGCCTGCCACATGTCCACGGAAATGTCTGCAAAAACACAGACAGCGCTGGCTCTTCAGCTATAAACAGAGATGAGCACTGAACCCTAGAGTCGGATGCGAATGGCTTTCGAGCAAGGGTGACCTTACCTTTACTAGAGACACTAAACGGGGGGGGGGGAGATTCAGAAGCTGACTCTGACATTTTTCATCAATCAACCACTCTTTACCCAAGCACAAAGCAATTGCAATGGCTAATTTTTTTTACAAGCATGGATGGTAGAGGGCACAAAAGGGTATCATGTAGATTGTAGACCATCTTGACTGCTGCCATTGGTGTTACAGTAAAACCCCGACTTACAAATGCCTCGAGTTACATAAAATTCAACTTACATAATGATTTTATGCTAAAACCATGTCCCGATTTACATGATTTCCTATGGGTTTGCTTCGAGTTACATAAAGATTCTTTTTCCTATGGGTTTGCTTCGAGTTATATAAAAATTCATTTCCCTATGGGTTTGCTTCGATTTACACAAAAATTTCATTTTTCCTATGGGTTTGCTTTGAGTTAGTAAAAAAATAATGTTTCCTATGGTTGTTTTTTTTTTGAGTTTTAAAAAAACCGATTTAAGCAAAAGCCTACGGAACTGACTTTTTCGTAAGTAGGGGTTTTACTGTATCAACATTTATGCTGCTCATTGCTATGTAAAGCTTGGTATCATTTTTCTTGCTGGCAAATTGGGCCATTTCCTGATAAAGTAGAACCCCGTGTAATGAAAAAACTCCGTTCCACGGGGTTCTTCGTTATACAAGTTTTTTCATTATAAGAAGCACTATTAGAGAATACCCTGCATAACGAAAATAAAATGTTTGTTATACGGGGTTTTGTTATTCGAGGTATACCTCACTTAATGTAAACACTGTATAACAAACTTTTCCCCCCATTATGCGGGGTATATCTCTCTTAATGAAAACCTCGTATAACAAAAAAATCATAATGTGGGGTATAGCGGATAGCGCAAAAACACTTTTTATACAAAATTTTCATTATATGAAGTGTTCGTTATACGGGGTTCCACTGTATTTTGAATCAAAAGCACAATATCCCAAATGCATAAACCAATTTTTTTTTATTAATTCAATCGAGTTTCTGCTTGGACTAAAAACAGATTGTGATAAAGTTTGAAGCAACTTTATATGTGGCATGCATCCTCCATGTGGACTCTCCTTGCAAGGCTGGCATCATGTCTACAGTGAAACCTCATTTTCAGTCCACTTAGTCTTCTAGATAGCAGGTCATGGTTGTATGAAAGCGCGGCGCCAAAATGGCCGCCGCGCTCTTTGCGGGGCCCCCCCACACGGACATCCGGGTAGTTAGGGGGCGTGGCCACCCCTCTATAAAAGGGGTGGCCACGAGGCAGCCGAGCTGCCATTTTGTAAAAGCGACGGAGAGGAGAAGTTTTCTCCGTCGCTCTTCGTCTTTCCTTGGGAAGCCGTTTTTTGGCTGCAGAACTCTTACCGCGATCTTTGCTTTTTACTCTTCGGCTTCCCAGCCAGCGGTTCTGATTCCTGGACAGGGATCGTGCTTGCTTATGCCTCCTAAGAAGAAGGCTATGGCGACTGCGGCTCGCCCGACTAGGAGGCAGCAGTCGGGTCGGAGGACCGTGACTGCACCCCCACAGCAGGGCCCCTTAGTGGAGGCACCCACCAGGACCGGTGAGATGGGGCAGCTTAGGCCATGGCCCGCGGCTCTACAGCCTCAGACCGGCCCTACAGGGGCTCCGGCCCCCGGCCCGCAGTTGCCGGCCATGGGCTTTGAGCAAGGGGGAGGGCTGGGCGCAGTTGGGACTTCGGCCCCCGGCCCGCAATTACCGGCCATGGGCTTTGAGCAGGGGGGAGGGCCTGGTGCGGTTGCACAGCAGGGCTTACCCCCGGCCCCTCATGGGCTGGAGTTTTGGGCATGGCCCTATTTGGGGCCGGGCTCTCAGGTCAGGGGCCCTGGACCATTGCCCGGTGGGCCGTGCGGCCCACCTGGCCCCCTTTATGCAGGGGGATCTGTGACAGTGGATGCATTACTGGCCCGCGTGGTGGCGCTAGAGGCATCCCTGGGGATCACCAATAACCCCATTGGGGGGCTTCATTGTCTTCGGGGGGCCCCTTTTGCCAGCCGGCTACCGTGATGGCCGCCACCCTTCAGCAGGCGGCCAGTCGGGTTGAGTTGCTTGAGGCGCGCAGGCCTGTGTCCGCTGCGGCCTCGCAGCTCCCCGTACCTCAGGCACTACAGACGGGTAGTGATCGGATGTGTCCTCAGAGCTCGATTTCGGTCGCGAGCTCCGACGCCCGCCGTGGGCCGGAACCACCAGTGGGGGCGGCCCACGGGGGTGCACCCAGTGAGTATCAGGTTCAAACTAATGTCCCCACATCACACTCCACTTCCGGGGATGGGTTCCAGTGGCCATGGCCTCGTAATGTTGGGGCGGGGGGGGGTATCAGTTCCTGGCTTACCCGGGTGCAGCTTGGCCTCATACTGCCGTAACATTGGGTGGGTGGGGGTTTCTGCCCCCGGGGCTGCACCGGGTGTCGCAGGGACGGTCCAGGCTCCTCTCCTGATGCCCCGTGTCAATACTGTACCGGTGTCTGCATTGCCGACAGCCGGGTATTCCTTGCCCCTCGGGGATCCTTTGGCCCAGGCAATGAGGGAAAAGATTTGGCGGGGGGAGTACGTCGATATTTTCTCCCTATTGAACAGGGAACCCACCAAGGAGGAGAAAGAGGGGCAGGATGAGAAGGACAAAGAGCTGTCTCGCCGTCGCAAGCCACCACGCACATGGGCCAACTGGTTACCCGCATATCTCATCTATATGGCAGTGTGTCTCAGGGCTCGGCCTGACCTGGCCATTCCTATGGTCCAATATTTGGACAATATTTACAGGGCAATGGTGGATTTTCCTGGCCCATCGTGGTTGGCTTACGATGAGGAATTTAGAATGAGAGTGCCCTTACACCCAGAGATGAGGTGGGATGAGCCCTGTCAGAAGCTGTGGCTTTTGTATATGACCCCCACGCGCCCGGTGCCTGGGGAGAGGTACCATTATGGACATGCGGTCCAGCGAGCTGCTCCAACTCAGGCCCCCCCAGCTGGCGGGGCAGGGGGTTCCAGCCCGCCTGCTGTGTTGGAGCTTCTCGGCCAATGGTGTATGCAATAGAAAACAGTGCCGATACAAACATGAGTGTCCCTCTTGCGCTGGCCCCCACGCCGCCGCTGCGTGTCCATGAGCCGGTGGGTCACGGGGCAGAGGTAGAGGTGGACAAGGAGCGGGCAGACCTGCCGCTGATGGAGCTGGTCACTCAAAAGGCCCCCTCCCCAGTTAACGTCACTATGTTGGAGCGGTGGCTCTCAACTTACCCGAGGAGGGAGGATGCTAGGTACCTCCTCGAAGGTTTCCAGTGGGGCTTCCGCATCCCATTTAGAGGGGAGCGGTGCCCCTCAAGATGCCCCTAATTTACTTTCCCTGAAGGGCAGGGAGGAGGTGGCCGCCATTAGTATTGCTAAGGAGGTTAAGGCAGGTAGGGTTGCTGGCCCCTTCCCTATGCCACCCTTTCCCAATCTGAAGGTTTCCCCTTTAGGGTTGGTGCCCAAAAAGACCCCTGGGGAGTTTCGTTTAATTCACCATCTGTCATACCCGGCGGGCCATTCGGTCAATGATGCCATTCCTGATGACCTTTGTTCAGTCAGGTATACATCATTCGACCAGGCCCTGCGCATGGTGCGCTCTTGTGGCCCGGGTGCACTTCTGGCCAAATGTGACATTAAGTCAGCATTTCGTTTGTTGCCTGTGCACCCGGGTGACTTTGAGTTATTGGGTTTTAAATTCCAAGGGAAATTTTATGTTGATAAAGCCATTCCTTTTGGCTGCTCTATTTCCTGTTCAGCATGTGAACGTTTTAGCACTTTCCTTCAGTGGGCCTTTGTTCGCAGGTCTGGGTCCCGGTCTGTAGCCCACTACCTCGATGATTTCTTGTTCGGGGGTGAACGGGGCTGGGACACGTGTACGCGTCTCCTCGATACATTTCAGACGCTAATGCAGGAACTTGGTGTCCCTTTAGCGCCCGAAAAGACTGAGGGCCCATCAACTAAGCTCACATTTCTGGGTATTGAAATTGACACGGTCTCGCAGGCATGGATAAGGTTACCCGGATCACTGCGTTGATTTTGGCCTTACTGGCCAAACGCAAGGTGTCACTTCGTGAGCTCCAGGTTCTCCATGGTCACCTTAACTTCGCCTGCAGGGTGGTCGCGCCTGGCAGAGCTTTTGCTCGACGCTTGTGCGATGCCATGACTGGCCTATCCAGGCGCTATCATAGGGTCCGACTGAACAAGGGCACGAGGGCTGACATGTTGGTTTGGCTTAAGTTCCTGAGGGACTTCAACGGGGTGTCATTTTGGAGATCTGACCTTTTGGTTTCCCCTAGGTTTCAGGTTCAGTCGGATGCCTCGGGGTCCCTGGGCTATGGGATTTACTTTGAGGGGAGGTGGGCCTACGGCCGATGGCCTCCAGCCTGGAGGGGCACGGATCGTTTACGCGATCTTACATTCCTTGAGTTCTTCCCGATACATAGCTTTGATGCTATGGGGCGAGGAGTGGGCCAATTCAGTGGTTCATTTCTGGTGTGACAATGCTGCGGTAGTGCACATTGTCAGTTCCCAGACATCCAAATCACACAAGGTCATGGAGTTAGTTCGCCAGTTTGTGTTGCGCAGCCTACGCCTCAATGTGCTCTTCAGGGCCAGACATGTACCAGGTATTAATAACGATATTGCTGATGCTTTATCCCGCCTGCAGATCCCCCGGTTCCGCGCCTTGGCTCCAGACGCAGAGGAATTCCCCTCGCCGCTCCCGGACGAGATTTGGACTTTTGGCAAGGAGAGGTGAACCAGGCGATCGGCATGTCGCTGGTGCCCCGCACGCGTAAGGCGTATCAACATGCTTTCAGTCAATTTAAAAAAATTTGTGCGCAACTCCGGTTGCCCGAAGTGTGGCCCATTCCAGTTACACAAGTTCTCCAATTTATGGTCTACCTACACAGTCAGGGCCTAGCTCCCCGCACCATAGCATCCAGGCTGTCAGCACTGGCATTCATGGCCAAGGTGAGGGGCTCGGCTGACAGCACAAATGATTTCCATATACGACATGTTTTGGAGGGGTGGACACGGGAACGTGGACGCCGCCCGGACGATCGCCACCCTATTTCTCTAGGGGTTCTTACCCTCCTTGCACGAGACTGGCATGACCTGTGTTTTGACAGGTATGAGGCAGCTCTGTTTCATGTGGCTACCACGGTGGCCTTTTTTGGAGCGCTCCGCATCAGTGAGCTGGTGCTACTGTCTAAGGCGGATGCGGCTCGTAGGGCACTGGAACTCGAAGATGTCTATGTTTCCAATGAGTGGGCTCAGTTGAGGATACGGTCCTCAAAGGTTGATCAGCACGGTGTAGGCAGTGGTGTTAGACTGCTACGATGTTCCATTGCAGACATCTGTCCGGTTGGTGCCCTACAAGAGTTCCTTGCAATGCGTGGTATGCACCCTGGCCCGTTTTTCTGCCACCAGGATGGGTCTCCCCTTACCAAATTTCAATTTTGGAAGGTGACCGGTAAGGCACTATCCAGTGTTGGCCTCCCCGGGGCTCGTTACGGCACCCATTCTTTTAGAATAGGAGCTGCTTCTACCGCGGCTGCATTTGGGTACTCTGAGGCTGATATATGCCATATGGGGAGGTGGGGATCGAAGTGTTTCGAATTATATGTTCGTCCTCTTTAAGTATGAGTACCAGTTAAGTCACTGTCCTGTCTCTTTTATTTTACAGACCCTGTGTGTCGCCGCACACCGGTGGCAGTATGGCTGGTGGGCCACAGCTATGTGCACTGGGCAGCGCAGTACGCTGCGGCGACAGAGTGGGGACCCCAGCTTGGACTACGTGCATCCGCATGTATCAGGTGGTACGGTAAGTGCGGAATGTTATGGCGGGAACTGTTGCCATTCCTTTTCTCCATCAGGGATGCTGAACCGCCTGATGTCCTGGTGCTGCACCTCGGGGGCAATGACTTGGGCCAGGTCACTGGCCTTTCTTTAAAACATACGATCTGCAGTGACCTGGCTTATTTGCATTATGTGTGGCCTGCCACAACCCTGCTTTGGTCAGACATCATACCGCGTCACGCTTACAGGGGGGGGTATCAACCTACAGGCCCTTTACCGCGCTCGCCGCTCGGTGAACAGGGCAGTGGCCCGGTTCTTTGCTGACAAGGGTTTGGGGCGGGTCATCTGACACCCCACCATTAGTCTCCAAAATTATGATCTTTATACAGGGGATGGGGTCCATCTGTCGCCCAGAGGTATGAACCTCTTCTTGGAAGATTTGCAAGTAGGCCTGTTGACCGAGCTGACGGTCTGGAGGGTGCGGGGCGGTGAGTCTTTATTAAGCCTCCCCGTGTGGCGGGTAGCACTGGTAAGGTAAATATTTATGACCCATAGGTATCCGGCAGGTTCGCAATTGACTGGCCAACACTAGATAGGTACAAGTTGGTTAACGTTGACCGGTCAACGACGAACCAGGCAATTGGGTGATGGCAGGAGCTCTTCAGCATGCATCACCCCGTGATTTTACGAATACACGTCAGAGGGTGGGGTCAGTAGATAGTTTATTGACTACGGTCAACAATTTGTTTGTTGTAAACAAACAAATGGATACAAATGGATACATTGTAGCCAATTGCCATTGGCAATTTTGGGAGGAACCTTACCAGTGTTACTGCGGCCTGCTTGCCTTAAGAATTATAATTGGCTGAGTACCAATTGAAATTTATAATTCGGACTAGGGCATGAATCAATAAATGTGGCCCAATGCCGTTATCCACTTATACCGGTGTCTGAGTCCTTTTTTGGGGGGTGCGCCTGCAATGCTCATGTGCTTTGTTCTTCCTTCTGAATGAAGATGAACAGCAATTTTATCATCCTTTCCTTTGGGCCATACGTTCCCAGAATCACTTATGCAATGGCTATGTGATTTGGTGCTTTCCAGAACTGAAGTGCAAAGTATTTAGACAGCCAAAGAATTCTTATGTATCCCTCAGTAGATCAGATTTTTGTCTTAAAATGAAAATGCCTTCTTATATGTCTAGTAATGAACAGGTTTAGACTGTGTACACGTTGAAAGTGGAGGAAGATAGAAAAGGCTTGATTGTATTGACTTATCAAAGGGAGTGTGATTACCTTTTAGCATCATTGGCATTAGTATCTCTGGTCCTAGCTAGAGCTAGCATTAAGTTTGAGTGGATGAGATGTCTTGGGACAATGATCTACATGCAGTGGGTTTTAATAAAGAGATACAAGTTTAGAAATAGTTATTTTTACTTAAACAGAAGTGCAAAATGTCTTCCCAGAATGTGAAAGACTATGATCAGTTCTCTCTTGTATTTGCTCAATCTGATGCACAGGTGTTAAGAGGGACTAGATGCTAAGTGGCATCTTGAAGGTCTGTCTTCTCTAATTTCTTTTAAAATGTCCTATTTTACAATGTATGTTTTCATATAACTTACACTGTTCATTGCACAATTGAAAATCTGCTCAAAAAAACCTTTAAAGAGTGTTATCTGGGTAGCTTGGAGGTTTAATTATCTGGAGTTTAATTCCTCACTGTGCCCCCTAAAAAAAGAGCCAACCTTTGTAACCTGAGGGGAAAATGCATAGACCCAGGGTACCTCCAGAAAACAAACTCTTGAGTACTGTACAGGTGCGAAACCCTGAAACATACTTGATGGCATACAGTTTATTATTATTATTATTATTATTATTATTATTATTATTATTATTATTATTATTATTATTATTATTATTATTATTATTATTATTATTATTATTATTATTATTATTATTTGGAATGTGTTCTTGTCATTTTATAAATTTTGCTGTGATGCTCTTTCCCAGTGTTAAACATAATAGTGTCACTTATACTGTATTAAACTACTGTACAAGAAGACATACGGTAATGATAGAAATTATTATTGTTATGTTATGTTATGTATCTTGCAGCATAGTTTAAAGATTTGGTTGGTCTGTATATATTTGCTCATTTAAAATATGTATGTTTGACTTCCCATATAAAACACAAAAGCCTCCTACAAAAGTATAGTTAAAGGACTAGTAAAGGAATGGAAATTTTTATCTTTTCCACCAGTTTAGGAGAGGTAGGCAATGAAGTAGGAAAGATATTTTAATAGGACCACAACAGAAATGAGGTTCAGACACACTGATTTTTAAGTATAACCTTGCAGAAGTAGGAAATACCATAGAAGAAAAATATGTAATGAAAGCAAGCTATTGAAAGTTACTGTTTATTTTCATACCCTAACCTTTGTTGAAGGGACTCAGAGGCATGGACATAAATTTCCCCTGTTTATTACTTACCAGAATCTTGTGAGGTAAAATAAACTGAAAGGAAATGATTGAGATCATTGACCCCCTTTTCTTTGTCTGGCTCTCTGTTCACTTCAATTTACTTCAAAAGTAATCATCCATATGTAGTACCGATTCCCATAGAGTTCTATTAAATGTAGTTACTCTTACATGTTGTTCCAATTCTGCAGAATTTTCCTGCCCTTCATGTGATTTGAGGCCAAGGTGCACAGATGCTGTTGAGAATGTTGTACCTCTGGAGACCAATTCAGATTCCTATAATTCTGCCATATTTATACCAAGAATGACCCCCCCTCCCCTAGCGCTTGTACTCTTTAAATTAATCTCATGTCAGTTTTATAGGTATTATGGTGATACAAGTGTTTAGAATTGGGGAGTAGAGGTCAAGTTAAAAATGTGATCAGAGTTATTTAAAAAATACATTCAATAGTCAGCACTGGGGGTGGGGTGGGCTCTTTAAAGTGCATGCCTTTGGATTGAAAGCGTAAGGCCACTAGTCAGTTGTGACTTACTGTAGTTGCAGTTATCCAGTGCTTGATTCTTCCCAGTGCTCTTCATCTAGTATACAAGGAATTTAAGTCTGGATGTGAGTTGATATGTATGCCTGTATGTATTTGATCAATTTTGTTTTGTTTTTTGTTTTGTTTAGGTATGTGTCTTGTGCACTGGGATGCCCTTATGAAGGAAATATTGCACCAGCTAAAGTTGCAGAAGTAAGGCTATTTTAAAAAACATAAAAATCTATATCCAAGAAATATATGATACTGAAATTTCTCTTTATCTCCCTATTTTCCCAAGCACTTGGATCTTCCACAGGTAACCACTGTGGTATAAGATCCATTTTTTTCTGAAAAGATACCACTAGAAGCTTAAGGGCATGTTTGTCCTATCTGCTTGTTTATAAATAACACACACTGGACAGAAAAATACCTCAGCAGTCAGTTCTAATCTGTGAAGCAATATAAGTTATTGATACCAAAGATCCCCCTCTTTCTTGAATTCTCTCTCTCTCTCTAGATATTGTCCTTCGGGGTAAATTCGTAAGTAGTATATTACCTAATGTTAACATTGAATGGTAATTTAAATATGTAAAACATAAAGAGTAGAGATGATCATATAGTTTTCATCTCTCCTGGGGCAGATGTAAACACAACACATTCCAGAGGTTTTTCACAATCCTGTCAAATTATGAGCATCATGTAAACCAGGGATTCTCAACCTGCGGCCTGTGGGCTGGATGCAGCCCACGGCACCATTTCATGTGGCCCCCCACTGCCTCCACCACACCAGGAAGTGCCATGTGGTGGAGGAAGGGCACAATGACCATCTGGCCCCCGAAGCTGTCTGAGGGAGCATGACCCAGCCCCCGGCTTAAAAAAAAAATGGAGAATTTCTGACGTAAACCATCCCTTAACGGTATGAGGCAGGAAGGCAGTTGAATGGAGGTAGCTAGTAGAGGATAGTTATTTGGGAGGAAAAGATAGTAATAAGTAGCTCCTTGAAACAGACCCCGAATCCAATAATGGTATCGTCTCTGTTATTCCATTTGTAGTATGAGGGATTATTTCTGTTCCTGCAATTTTCTTTCTTTAAAAATCACCCATTTTATCCTGCCTCTTGGCTTGATCTGTTATATAGTGTCTGTTCCAGTATGTTTTCCAGAACACCTAGATAGCTTGCTACTTACATTTAGTAAGGATAGCAGCTTTATGATTCAGGTGGTTTTCATGTAAAAACTGTGACATATCTTTTGATACATTTATGATTACAGGTTTTGGTCTGTTGTTCCCAGAGTTGTTATTGCAATAACATATTGTAGTCTGGTCATCAGAAGCCCTCCATAAGATGATTCCACTAAGCTTTTCTGCTTTGTTCTTTTCAGCATTTCTGTAGATGCCTTCCTCAATATTGGTGTTTAAGAATTTTGTTATAGTGAGCCTTGAGGAGTAATGAACAAATCCCTCCAACGACTCACAAATTGTTTATATCCTTTGCCCAACCCACATGCTTGAAGTTTAATTGGGTAAATAATGGCTACATCAAACTAACTTAAACAGCAATAGCCATAAGATTTGTAGATTATGGACACCTCAATTTAGCCTTCCTCGTGTCCTTTATCACCTGCTCTTCAAATCCAACAGACAACTGTCAAAGTTCCAGGGGACCAGGGCCTAGTAGTTCTGTACTCAATCAGAATTTATCACACTTGTCCACAGCTGCTCCATAGGCAAAAAAAGACCCATGACTTGCTGCATCAATGCTGTGTTTTGCTCCATTTGCAGCTATTCTGTGACTGGTCTGCACACTGGAGGATATTGTGATTGGCTTAAAGCACAATGGGCAAACCACAAAGAAAGCTGTTAAATGCAAGATACATTTATTTATTTATTTAGATTTCTATTGCCGTCCCCTCGCTGAAGTGACTCCGACATTGAAAAACTTTCTTTGTTGCAAATTATGGACAAGTTTTTATGCATAAAGAGACAGTTTTATTTTGGGGACTTTTTTTGGTATCATCAGTATCCATTTGGGTCATCCTGGGATGAGGAAGGCGGGGTATAAATGTTGCACATAAATGAAATGAAATGAAATAGCTGGAGGAAACACTCATTATATAGTATTCAGTTATGCTTCTCTTTGCAAGTTGCTCCGATTCTACAGATATCCCAGCCTGTTGCCTTCTAGATTTATGAGGCCACAGCCTACCATCATACCCATAATTATGGCTATTGGGGAAGTCTGAATGAAGAAGCAAGGAGCAGTACTTATATCTGCACTAGCCCTCTATGGTGGATGGTGTAAAAAGAAGAAGATATGTGATCTAATCCATATTCAAAGGAAAACCACATTGACTTTAATGGAAGTATTAAATTGGCAAAGTAATGTCGGGCAAGGTGTCCATTTCACTATTTAATTTGCTTAGCCAAATCAAAATACCTGGCCCTATAAGGTAATGTTTAACCAAAGAACTTAGCCTGAATCCCTTGAACATCGGAAAATGACATAGTCTCCTTGGAGTCGAGTCCAACCTTTCTTCTTCCATGTCTAGGCCAGATGTGAAACTGCCAAAATGAAGACACCTTTTGGTGAGTTCATTCTGCAGTTTCTTTTGCCTGATCTAGTGTGAGAAAAGATTAGCCAGCAACACAAGTTGCCATTATCATGTTAAACCTGTTTGCGGTTCAAAAATACCACAATCTTCATGGAGGCTCTTTCTGTGTACCCTAATCCAACCTTTAAAAATGCTCAAAGGACTGAATATAAATATTCAATAAATTCTGAAAAAGATAAGGAGAAAACAAACTTTTGCAAGGTTAATAAAGGGAGATAAATGTGTTTCTAGGGCATATTTTTCCTATTCCTCTGAAACCTTTCACCATTACAGTTTTATATGAGCTACAATTATGCGTTTGTAACACACAGGTTGAAAATATTGTTGCTTAGTGCAAGAACATGTGTAGCTTTTTGTCCAGGCCTACCTATCAAATAAAGAATCCCTGCTATGATTGTCAAAGGCATGTGTGCACACTGGGAACAGGACTTTACCAATAGTTTTGGATTATTTTCTACTTTCACTATTCTTTCTTTCTCTTCTAAATAGATCTCAAAAAGGCTGTACAGCATGGGATGTTACGAAGTGTCTCTGGGAGACACCATCGGCGTCGGAACACCAGGAAGTATGAGAAGAATGCTGGAATCTGTTTTAATGGAAGTCCCAGTGTCTGCTCTTGCGGTGCATTGCCATGACACTTATGGCCAAGCTTTAGCCAATATTCTTACAGCCATGCAGGTAATTTTAATCTAAATAGGTTTTTACATATTTCAGTCTTGTTCATTGCCATGCTTAGTTACATGGGGGAAGAGAAGAAAAATATCCCAAATATGTCCTAAGCTCCTCAAATGTCTGAATTATTTGATGTATCTTTAGCAGCACTTGAAAAAACAATTTTATTTTACTATAACTATCAGAACCACCACCCTAGACAAAATAGGTAGTGAATTCTGGGAGCTTTAATTCTTCTAAACTGTATATTTTAGCTGGGGGGTGAGGCAGCACTTTATTTAGAAATGAGCACCTGTTTTTATTGTTCCAGGGGCACATGGAATGCCTTTGGTGTGTCTGTTTCTCTACTAGGGACATACAGTACTAGCACTGGAAAGTCAACTGCCCAGTAGCAACAAAATGTATGCTGTAAAATCTGCCAAGTTATTTCCAACTAGAAGAATTAGAAGGAGGCAATGGGACACCCAATAGTGTGAAGACAGCTTCACATGCTCATACTGCCATTCCTGCAAGATCAGCTTCTTTTAAGAGGTTACATTGATAATTGTGGGTTATTGGGAGGTAGCTTGTGGACTATGACAGGGAAGAGACTCCCCTGTCATAGTCAGTAGCTTCCTATGGGTATAGCCATACTAAAATAACTACTATACTATAGTTTGTTAATCAGTCTGTGTGCCAACCAGCATGTTGATAATTTCCCTTTTCTGGACTACAACCTGATATATATTTTTAAAAAGAGAATAGTCATGCATTAAGAAAAAACTCTACCAGAATAACAAAACTGACATGGAGCCATTAGAACTACATTCACTGTGTGGTTTAGAAATATAGTTAGTGAAATATCACAAAAATGCTGTTGCCATTTATTTTGGTCTAAGCTCTGATGGGATTTCCCATTGGGAAACATGTATCAGGCTAAGCAGCATATCAGATATCTCACAGGAGGAAAGTGCACTGGCTAAAATTCTTTCTTCATATTCAATTTGGGTTACAGTCGTAAACACACTTACTTTTCACACAGTATAACGGTCCAGGTTTTCCACAGCATCCACTAATGAGATGAAAAAGATAAAGGTGTGTATCATCATCTCTAACTAGAAAACATTTGAAAGGGTAGCTATCCATTAGAATCGACAGCAGGTATTTATTTTTGTTGTTGTCATTACCACCAGCACATCAGAAATACTGTTGAATTTCCCACTAGCAGCTATTTCTAATACTATGCCTGGACAATACAAAAATAGAAACAGTTTTTAAAAAAATATTTAATGCTTTACCGATTAGGATTGACAAGGAAAGGGCTTGAACTTGAAAAAAATCCCATCAAAATATCTCTATGCTTTATGGTGCTGTTCTTCTTTCGTGTCTAGGTCAGACTTTAAATTGCCAAAATGAAGCTACCTTCTGGTGAATTCATTCCGTAGTTCCTTCTGCCTGACGTGGTGTGAAAAAGATTTGCTGGCACAACGAGGTTGCCATTGCCTAGGGTATGCCCAATTTTGTCTCAAAAATACCATAATCTTCAAGGAGGTTCTTTCTGCATACTTCTGTTTGAAGTAATCTTTGATATTAACTAGAAAATGTCACACCAAGAAGTAATGCTGAAATTATTTGGTTGTATAATTTTAGAAATGTAGTTTAGTTATGACCTTGTTACCCCAAAAGCAACTATACCAAACCAATTGATTTGGAGCAGTGGTGCCCAAACTTTTTTCCTCCGGTCTGGTCCCACCCCCAACATGCAGGTGTGGGGGCAGGAGGCGGGCTGCTCCTTTCATTGGTGGTTCCGATGTCAGCCATGGTGGCAGCAGTGATTGTGCTTTGTCCCCACTGCTCTGAGCAGCCTCTGGCTCAGTCCCCTTGCTTCAGCAACCTTTGGGAACGTGGATTGTTGCATTGGGGAAATTTCCAGAGCCTTCCCCATTTCAAAATCCATGGCGCTAGGAGAGCTCAATGACGTCAGGCGGTGGGGGCGGTCCTAGGAGAGCTCGGGTACTCAGCCTGGACCAGATTAATGATATGCACGGGCCTAATTGGGCCCACGGGCCATAGTGTGGGCACCGCTGATTTGGAGGGGAACAGTTTCCTAATGCATAATATACAAATGTAACACTCCAACTGTTCAAGAGCAGCCTAACTCTGATTGAAACACCTGAGGTATAGGGTATACACTGAATAGTATTCTGATTTTATTTTGGCTATCTTTTTTCAGTGCTTATTGTGTATTCAGGCAGAATTGCAAGTTGCTCAGGCAATGCCTTGCAAAGACAAAATGGCAATTTCCCGCTATCAGAATTAGGAGCTAGTTTGGCACGCAATCTCCCCTCATGGGTGCGTTCATTATGATAATTAGAGTTCTGTGATTGGTTACAACTTTGGATCCTGTTCCTGATTGGTTAATACTCGTATCTCATGTTATGATTGGTTAGTTATGATTGTCCAGCGGTTTACTACATTGTAGCAAGGAGTCACCGCCGGGGAGACACTATATAAGCCCCATGAGTAAATAAGGGTGGGGCCCGGGCCGGATCTATGCTTCCCATTACTGCTGCAGGTTAAGTCATGGAGGGCTAACCTGGGGTCTTCTCTATACGCGTACCCACAGGGTGTAGCTCAGTGCATTGCCTCCTACGGTAGAATTCAGAAAGACCAATTACATGGGACTTGTGTAGCCATCTGATGTCTGGATAGCCTTGTAAGAGTAACCAGAAGGACTTTACGATAAATCCTTGTTGTTGTTCTGTTCATCGTTGCCTGGACTATTCTTTCTAAGGGCCAGACACGACAATTGGTGATGATGGGATTAGAGAAAGACGAGATGGCTGACCAGATCCCATTGTGGTTGCAACCGTTCGACACGTGCAAGCCACAACTATGGCCTTACTATGATTTGCAGCAGGAGAGCTACTTCACCGTAAGAAAACTCGACCCGTCATTGTGGAAGGCAACCTTCTTGGCCCACTGCAGGTTAGAGACTCTCGTTTTGTTGTTCAGTCGCACAGTCGATTCCGACCCTTTGCGACCCTATGGACCATCGTTCTCCAGGCGCCTCTGTCCTCCACCATCCCCCTCAGTCCTCCCAGTTTTGTGCCCATTGTGTCTACAATACCATCTATCCATCTCATCCTTGGCCTCCCCCTTCTTCTTTTGCCCTCCACCTTTCCCAACATCACGGCCTTCTCAAGTGAATCCTCCCTTCTCATTTGATGCCCAAAGTACTTTAGCCTCATCTTTACTATTTGACCTTCCAATGAGCAGTCAGTGTTGATTTCTTCTAAGATTGACCTATTTGTTCTCCTCGCTGTCCAAGGTACCCTCAAAACTCTCCTCCAACACCACATTTCAAAGGCATCTATTCTTCTGCGTTCAGCTTTCCTAATTGTCCAGCTCTCACATCCGTACATTACCACTGGGAATACCATTGCTTTGACTATTCTAATTTTTGTTTTCAAGGTGATGTCTCTGCTTTTCACTATGTTCCCCAGGTTTCTCATGGCTTGTCTCCCTAGAATCAGCCGCCTCTTTATTTCATGGCTGCAATCTCCATCTGCAGTGATCTTAGATCCTAAGAAAGTGAAATCTGTCACTGCTTCTACTTCTTCCCCGTCTATTTTCCAGGAACTGATCGGGCCTGTTGCCATTATCTTGGTTTTCTTGATATTGAGTCTCAAGCCAGCTTTTGCACTCTCTTCCTTCAAACCGATCAAGAGATTCTTTAGGTCTTCCTCACTTTCTGCCATTAGGGTGGTGTCGTCTGCATATCTCAGATTGTTGATGTTTCTCCCAGCAATTTTGATCCCATATTGTGATTCCTCCATCCCTGCATTGCGCATTATGTGCTCTGTGTATAAGTTGAATAAGCAGGGTGACAAAATGCAGCCTTGTCTTACTCCTTTTCCTATTCCAAACCACTCGGTCATTCCGTGTTCTGTCCTAACTGTTGCTTCTTGGTTCATGTACAGATTTCTCAGGAGGCATATGAGGTGTTCTGGTATTCCCATCTCTTTAATCACTTGCCACATCTTGTTGTGATCCACACAATCAAATGCCTTAGTGTAGTCAATAAAGCAAAAATAAACTTGTTTCTGGTATTCCTTTGTTTTCTCCATGATCCAACGTATGTTGGCAATGTGGTCTCTAGTCCCCCTGCCTCTTCTGAAACCAGCCTGCACCTCTGGTAATTCTCTTTCCACATGCTGCTGAAGTCTATCCTGTATTATCTTGAGCATCACCTTGCTGGCGTGTGGGATGAGCGCGATTGTTCGATAGTTTGAACATTCTTTGGCATTGCCCTTTTTTGGGATTGGAACATATACTGATCTTTTCCAGTCCTGTGGCCACTGTTTTGTTTTCCAAATCTGCTGGCATATTGAATGCAGTAATTTGATGCCATCATCTTTTAGAGCTTTGAAAAATTCAACTGGGATACCATCATCTCCACTAGCTTTGTTGTTTG
Source organism: Bradypodion pumilum (assembly GCA_035047305.1). NCBI lineage: Eukaryota > Metazoa > Chordata > Lepidosauria > Squamata > Chamaeleonidae > Bradypodion > Bradypodion pumilum. The sequence goes on along the minus strand of JAWDJD010000001.1, from coordinate 169,764,773 downwards.
CAGTGCTCTTTAGGGCCTTTCTGACTTCACTCTCCAGGATGTCTGGCTCAGGTTCAATTTCTTCATCATTGTGACTATCAGGAGTGTTGAGTTCCTTTTTGTAGAGTTCCTCTGTGTACTCTTTCCATCTTTTCTTAATCTCTTCTGCATCAGCTAGCTCCTTTCCGTCTTTGTCCCTTATCATGGTCATTTTTGCTTTAAATGTTCCCTTGATTTCCCGGATTTTTTTGAAAAGATCTCTGGTTCTGCCTTTTTTGTTGTTTTCTTCCATTTCTTTGCACTGTTCTTTTAGATAGTTTTCCTTATCTCTCCTTGCTTTTCTTTGAAATTCTGTGTTCAGATGATTGTATTTTTTCCTTTCTCCTTTGACTTTTGCGTTCCTTCTTTCCTCTGCTATTTTAAGAGCCTCATCAGACAACCACTTTGCTTTCTTACTCTTCTTTTCTTTTGGTATGGTTTTCTTTGCTGCTTCCTGCATGATGTCCCTCATCTCTGTCCATAATTCTTCTGGCACTCTATCTATTGAGTCTAAGCCATTGAATCTGTTCATCACCTCCACCGTGTATTCTTTAGGGATGCTGTCTAGGTGATATCTGTCTGGTCTCTTTGTTTTCCCTATTTTCTTTAGTCTAAGCCTGAATTTTGCAATCAGTAGGTTGTGATCTGAGCCACAATCTGCTCCAGGTCTTGTTTTTGCTGACTGTATGGAGGTTCTCCATCTTTGGCTGCAGAGTATGTAGTCAATCTGGTTTCGGTGTTGGCCATCTGGTGATGTCCATGTGTAAAGTCGCCTCTTGTGTTGCTGGAAGAGGGTGTTTGCTATGACCAGTGCGTTCTCTTGGCAGAACTCTATCAATCTTTGTCCTGCTTCATTCTGTGTTCCAAGACCGAACCTGCCTGTTATTCCCTCCACTTTTTGATTGCCTACTTTGGCATTCCAGTCTCCTAGAATAATTTGAACATCATTTCTTGGTGTTTGTTCTATGAGGTGTTGTAAGTCCTCATAGAACTGGTCCACTGTGGCTTCATCTGCACCCGTGGTTGGTGCGTATATTTGGATCACAGTAACATTGAAGGGTTTGCCCTGAATTCTTACTGACATCATTCTGTCATTTTTGAGGTTGTATCCCATTACTGCTCTTCTCACTCTTTTATTGACAATTATGGCTACTCCATGTCTTCTAAAGTTTTCTTGTCCACAGTAGTAGATGTGATGGTTTCCAGAGCTGAATTCGCCCATCCTTCCGTGGAAGGTATGGTAGAAATTGAGAAGCCCCAGAAATGACTGAAGCTCGGTTTTGGAAGTGGGGCGAGGGGCTTTCTTAATGGCGGCTACCTTAGATTTGGACGGCCTAATTCCCTCGGGTGTGACACGGAACCCTAAAAACTCAACCTCTGTTTCGTAAAATACACATTTGTCTTTTCTCAGTCGCAGCCCCGCTTTCTCGACCATACAGAAAATCGTGAAATTTCTTGGTTCCCGCTACTATCGCTAGTGCCTCCCTATCGGTCTGTGCGTAATTCCGCTCTGCTTGGGACAGGGACCTTGAATAAAACGCTATCGGGGCCTCCCTTCCGTCGCCTAACACGTGGCAAAGCACCGCCCCCACCCCCACCGGGGATGCATCGCAGACCAAAACTATGGGCCGTTTGGGGTCGAAATGAGTCAGGATTGCCTCGGATGTGAGGAGTTGCTTTAACTCTGAGAACGCTCTCTCCTGCTCGTCACCCCACAGCCATTTTTCCTCTTTTTTAAGCAGCCGATGAAGCGGCTCGGCAACAGACGCCTTCCGTGGAAGGAAGGTATGGTAGAAATTGAGAAGCCCCAGAAATGACTGACGCTCGGTTTTGGAAGTGGGGCGAGGGGCTTTCTTAATGGCGGCTACCTTAGATTTGGACGGCCTAATTCCCTCGGGTGTGACACGGAACCCTAAAAACTCAACCTCTGTTTCGTAAAATACACATTTGTCTTTTCTCAGTCGCAGCCCCGCTTTCTCGAACACGGCCAGGACCTTATCCAATCTGTGGGCCAGCTCGGCCTTGCTCCCCCCCGTTATCAACACGTCATCAAAATATGGCAACACCCCTTCCAGCCCCTTCAGGAGGCGTTCCACTAGCGACTGAAAAATGCCAGGTGCCGAGTTCACGCCGAACTGTAACCTCGACACCTGGAACGCCCCCTTATGTGTGACTATTGTTTGTGCCGCCGCTGTGGCGGGGGTTACTGGGAGTTGCTGGTAGGCCTGTGCTAAATCGAGTTTAGCGAAACACTTTCCCCCATTCAGCCTGGCCAGAAGGTGGCTGACCACTGGCACCGGGTATGCATTAGGGCGGATTGCCTTATTAATGGTACACTTATAATCAGCGCAAATGCGCACCTCCCCGTTAGCCTTCAGTGCTGTTACAATTGGAGTCTCCCACTCCGCGGAATCCACAGGAACGAGAATTCCTTGACCCACCAGTTTGTCCAGTTCCGCCTCTATTTTGTCCTTAAGCGCGAACGGTACCCTGCGCGGTTTAAGTCTTATCGGGCGGACCTCCGGGTCTAAGTCGAAGGCTACAGGGGGTCCCTTGAACTTTCCAAGTCCACTTTTAAAAATGGCGGGGTGTGCGTCACATACTGCTTGTATTGGGTCCTCGCCTACGGCATGCACCCCCCCTATGAACAGGCCTAAGGGCTGAAACCACTGTGTTCCGAGGAGGCTACAACTCCCCCCTTTTAGCACCACTAGGGGAAGTTCCGCAGAATGTCTCTTAAAGCGAACCCGGAACGTTCCGACCCCCAACACTGGAATGCTGTTCCCCTGAACGTCCCGTAGTGTGGCCCTCAACGCTTTAAGTTTGGGCCGCACGTGGGGGTCGATTTTCAAGAACTCTCTCTGGGGAATTATAGAATAGGAGGACCCCGAGTCAACTTCCATCCTAATAGGGGTCCCTTGTACTAGTACCTCAACAAAGTAATGGGGCTGTCCCGCAGACACGTTGAACACAGGAGCGTCGCCCTCGCTGTCGTCCGAGATGCGGCCCACGCCGTCCTGCTTCCTCGTGGCCCGGGCGCCATCTTTGGTCCTCGCTGGACGGTCCGGTCTGGCTGAACGGTCTTGCGAATGTCTCCGGCCCTCTTTCCATTTCCTGCACGCTTTGGCGATGTGCCCCCGACGTCCGCAGTTGAAGCACTCGGCTTTCCTGAATGGGCACTTCACGCGCTCATGGGCCGCTCCGCAACCATCGCAGCGGCGCCCGCCTCTCCGGACCTTCTGGACCTCCTCGCCATCGCTACTCTCTGACGACGATTTCGAGGTCGGTCGGGTTGCATGCACCGACTGACCGGACTTCCCGTGCGATGAGTTTTCCGCCTTGCCGGCCCTCGGACGCCACTCACGCCACTTGTGCATCTCGTCTACTCCAGCATTCGTGGACTCCGCGGCTTCCGCGGCCTCTACAACCTCTTCCAGTGTGGGTGGTGGCTCCCTGTTCATCAAGCTGCGCTGTACTTCCTTGTCCTTCAGGCCACACAGCACTCCGTCCCTGAGGGCCATCTCTAGGATGTGGTCCCATTTGCAGGGGGCGGCGGCTACCCTCATAGCCGTTACGAAGGCTTCTACCGACTCGTCCGGCGCTTGAACTCGCCTCCAAAACGCACTCCGAGCGGGAAACATTGCCCTCGAGGGTCGGAAACGCTCACGCAGCATTTTCATGATGTCACCGGCTTTGAAATCGCTCATCTTCTTCGGTGCAAGGATGCCCACCAGCGTCCGCTTGGTTTCCATCCCAAGCATGCGAGTGAGGATGGCCCTCTTCCTTTCCTCGTCGTCTTCTTTGACTTTGAGCTCCACCAGTGCCGCCTGGAAGTCCATCTCAAAGAGCTCCCAGTCCTGCGGTTTGGTGATGTTGAACCCGCTCTGTGTCCTGGCTCCGTGTTCGAGAAAGTGGGGCTGCGACTGAGAAAAGACAAATGTGTATTTTACGAAACAGAGGTTGAGTTTTTAGGGTTCCGTGTCACACCCGAGGGAATTAGGCCGTCCAAATCTAAGGTAGCCGCCATTAAGAAAGCCCCTCGCCCCACTTCCAAAACCGAGCTTCAGTCATTTCTGGGGCTTCTCAATTTCTACCATACCTTCCTTCCACGGAAGGCGTCTGTTGCCGAGCCGCTTCATCGGCTGCTTAAAAAAGAGGAAAAATGGCTGTGGGGTGACGAGCAGGAGAGAGCGTTCTCAGAGTTAAAGCAACTCCTCACATCCGAGGCAATCCTGACTCATTTCGACCCCAAACGGCCCATAGTTTTGGTCTGCGATGCATCCCCGGTGGGGGTGGGGGCGGTGCTTTGCCACGTGTTAGGCGACGGAAGGGAGGCCCCGATAGCGTTTTATTCAAGGTCCCTGTCCCAAGCAGAGCGGAATTACGCACAGACCGATAGGGAGGCACTAGCGATAGTAGCGGGAACCAAGAAATTTCACGATTTTCTGTATGGTCGGCCGTTCAAGATCGTTACTGATCACAAGCCCCTGTTAGGGATCTTCACTGCAAATAAGCCCACGCCACAGATCCTGTCCCCGAGGATGCTGCGGTGGGCTATTTTTCTTAACGCATATCAACATGAATTAGAATACCGGCCAGGGAAGGAAATCAGCCATGCAGACGCGCTCTCACGGTCGCCGTTACCATTATCGGACGACCAGAAGGCAGGGGTAAGAAGAGACCGCCAGGTATTGCTAATAGAGGTTTTAGAGTCACCCCCGATAGTACCGGCCGACATTGCCAGGGCGAGCGGAAAGGATAGAACACTAGAGAAGGTATGCTCGTGGGTGCAGAAGGGGTGGCCGGCGTCATCCCCAGGCACGGAATTCGACCCATTCTTCCGAAAGCGAGTGGAGTTGTCTTTAGAGAGGGGGTGCCTGTTGTGGGGCCAACGGGTGGTGGTTCCTACGTCCCTGCGGCCGAAGGTGCTAAAGCTGTTGCACGTCAGCCACCCGGGGATCGTCCGTTCCAAGGCGTTGGCCCAGAGTTACTTCTGGTGGCCCCAGCTGGACGCCGACATAGAGCAGATGGTTGGCACTTGTGAAGCATGTCAATGTTCTCGACCGGAGGTGGCCCGCCTACCACATAGGGAATGGGACGCAGCGAGGGGACCGTGGTCCAGGGTGCACGTAGATTTTGCTGGCCCATTCCGGGGAACCATGTTTCTCCTGGTGGTGGATGCATACTCAAAGTGGCTGGAGGTCATTCCGGTAAAGGGCACATCCTCCGCCACTACCATTCGCCAGCTAAGGAGGGTCTTTTCCACGTTCGGTTTACCCGACACTTTGGTCAGCGACAACGCCAGTTGTTTCACGTCCGCTGAGTTCGCGGCATTCATGGAGGCAAATGCAATTCGGCATGTCACATCCGCGCCGTTTCACCCGGCCACGAATGGCCAAGTGGAACGGTTGGTGCGCACCACAAAAGATGCGCTGCGGCGCATGGGCTCGGGAGATCTATATCACCAGGTGTGTCAATTTCTATTAGCGTACAGAGTGACCCCCTTAGCGTCCGGTTACTCGCCGGCCGAGCTGCTGATGCGGAGGAAACTGACCACGCTTTTGTCCAGGCTAGACCCGTCGAGAGTCGAGGACAAAGGGAAGAACATAGGGTTAGCGGTTTCGAAAGGTTTCGGCATAGGCGATCCGGTACATTGCAGGAACTATGCCAACGCAGGTCCAGCCTGGGTGCCAGGGACGATAATAGAACAGACGGGGCCAGTGTCCTATCGGGTGGAAACTAGCACCGGCCTCCTCTGGAGGAGGCACGCTGATCAACTGAGGCACCGAGTGAGCGAGGGGCCGACCAGTGGAGCACAGCGACATGATTCAGTGGTAGGGTTCTCCCCCACCCGTTTAGCCCAAGGGGGAGACAGGGGGGAAAGCAGCAAGCCCGACTCATATCCTTTTGATACCCCAGTTCTATCCAAGCCCGGGGGGAGGGAAAAGGAGTGTGCGGCCGCCGCTTCCCCCGAATCCGATTTTGATTTTGACGTTGTCTCAAAGTTGTTGCTGCCTGACGTGTTCCAGCAAATCTCTCTGCCGGCACTGCTGAACACTGCGTGAACACTTCCAACACAAAAAGGCTCTCGAAGGTAAAGAATCACTGGGTCCAGCCACTACCACGGCTTTTTAATCGCAGGTTACCGGCCAAGTCCTCCAGGGACTCACCAGCTCTCTCCAGAAAACACGGGCGCCAACACCATGGTCTGTTGCGCCGTGCATGGGTTGTGGGAGAAGACACCTCCACACCGAATGTCCCTACAAGAGAGTGCAATGCCACCGGTGTGGCAAGAAGGGCCACATCTCCAAGGTGTGCAAGCAACGCGCTGAGGGTTCGTCGAAACTAAGGTTCTGCATCGCCAACGTTTTCACCAGCCACGAAGTTGATGATGAGAAGTGAGACCTAAAAGACAGGTTCTTCATGGACGTCCACATCAAAGGAGTTTCCTTTCATCTCAAAGTGGATTCTGGATCCTTCCTCTCCATCGTGACTGAAGGCGAGTATCAGCGCATTCCACTCCTCTGAGGCCGAAGCTGAAAGGCCTACCGGGCAAGCTGGTGGATTTGCATGGGTGCAATGTTCCACTATGGGGCATTGGCAACTTTGAGGTCCACTATAATAACATCTACACAAGTCTTCCCCTCGTGGTTGCAAAGGCAGGTAAGACAAACATTCTAGGGTCCCAGTGGTTTGGTCCCCTAGGCATTTACTTTACAGGAATTCACTTGGGGAGAGTGAGCTGGTCCTTTGCATAGAGGACGAGCCCGAAATGTTGTTGCCCCCTGGGGAGGGTTGGTCCAAAGGGTCCCCAGGGAGCGACACCTCCACCGAAGAGTTTGGTTCCATTTTTTTCCGTTATGCGCACGTTGCGCACAAAGACAATGGCTTTGCTAAACAGACTGACTGTCCGGAGCTGTTTGAGTCTCAAGAACTTTTGCCTGTTGCAACATTGGACTATGCAAACCCTGACTTTTGGGATGATTTATCAATCACCTCGCTCAAACTGTCTTTGAACTTTTCCGCTGTTTCAAACAATGACCCCTTGTTATCTGATATCATTGTGTGGGTGGAAACTGGGTGTACACCACCTCCATACAATATGGAAGTGAGTGCCTTTTACCATGACTGCGAGAAACTTTCGGTCTTGGGTGGGTGTTTGTACAGGCTCTGCAAAATTGTTGTTCCATGTCGGTTGTGGGACAAGTTACTGCAGCATATGTTGTTTGGGTCCACAGATATTGCCCACCTGCAAGTGGTTGTGCATAGCTATTTTTGGTGGCCAGGGATCGAACGCACCATGGAGTTCTGGGTTCTAAAACACGGGGCCGCTAGCGCACACAAAGAAAGGAGGTTTTATGGGGTGGGTAAGGGCTCACCATCCCCCAGGGTCGGAGGGGGCCCGCAGGAGTGTTCATATCTGCCGAGAATCAACTGGGAAGAAAAGGAGCACCTGGGTGTGGGCTTGCAATCCTGGGAAGGAAAGGAGGAGTTGCGGGAGTAGTTCTGTACTCAATCAGAATTTACCATACTTGTCCACAGCTGCAGGTTAAGCCATGGAGGGCTAACCTGGGGTCTTCTCTATATGCGCACCCACAGGGTGTAGCTCAGTGCATTGCCTCCTACGGTAGAATTCAGAGAGACCGATTACATGGGACTTGTGTAGCCATTTGAAGTCCGGAAAGCCTTGTAAGAGTAACCAGAAGGACTTTACAATAAACCCTTGTTGTTGTTCTGTTCATCGTTGCCTGGACTATTCTTTCTAAGAGCCAGACATGACAGTGCTTTAGTAAAAAGAATTTCAAAATATCTTCAGGAGAATACATTATTTTCCTGACCTCAGTAACTAAACCTGCTGCATGATATATTTGTTAATCTTAAACATTAACAAACTCAGCAACATATTAGGATACTTCCTCTTAGGAAGAGTGAGGTAGAATTACAATACCAAATGAAATACGGTAATAATAACTCGGCTTTTATTCTAACATTTTTCTGACTATAACTGTCATAACTGCAACCAATCCTGGTTAAAAGTGCATATTTAAGTTGGAGAGACAGAAATTAATTTATATTTGGGTAAAAGATACCCAAGAATAAAGTCTGCAGAATGCATTATCTGGTATGCTTCAGTAGCAAGCATTTCTCTTGAAAGAACAACTTTTCTTTTGGTGAAGCTATTCTCTCTCTCTCCTCCTACATATGGGATAGAATGAATAGCGTGAGAAACAAGGTGGTAGAAGCTACCCTTAATATTCCATGTAACAATTTGGCAGCAGGGAATCCAATAAAGCTATTATTTGAGTTTCTGTAGTACCATGGAATTGGAATCATCATTCCAGTTCCCAGGATTGATCTGTTTTTCTTTTAGTGAAATGCTTCACAGTGCATGCACTCTAGTTTTGGATGGCAGGGAAGGTAACATGGTTGAGCATGGAAGGCAGGAACCCTCACAGAGTACTTTAAGACAGGACTTGGTGCAGTCACAGGTAGAGTATGAATTAGCAGAAAGTTGATTGGGAAGAGTCCCTTTAATACAGGAGGCAATGAGAAAGAGTTGCCAAAGAAGGCTAGATATTCTTCAAGTGCCATATCCAATTCCGAATATTGGCTATCCTCATGGTGATCAGCCATGAAGATTGTCTTGGTTGCAATACAATGCAGTGGCCTTCCATTTGCCCTTTGCATCACAGTGTGATCCAGTTCTATGAGTCACTTTATGGTCCTGAACCCTTTTGGCACACAAAGTCCTCATCAGCCCAGGCCAGTATTGATAAAGCTGCTGTCCTCCATCAAAATGGATTCAAGTGGGATTTAATCCACTTGGGGACCATCACCCTTCCCTGTGGACTTTAGCATCAAAGGCCATTAGTCTTCAGGGTGGTCAGGTTAGTTAATCGCCATCTGAAAATTGGCATTGAGTTGCTATCAGTCTGGTCTATTCTATAGGACAGTGGTGGCGAACCTATGGCACATGTGCCAGAGATTGCACTCACAGCCTTCTCTGTGGGCATGCACGCTGTCACCCCAGTAGAGAGTTGGCCCCGCCCCTCTGCCCAGCAGCCCAATGGGAGCGCTTCCTTGTTCCTCCAGCACAGGGTTTACCCTGCCGCACCGCCCAGCAACCCAATAGGAGTGCTTCCTCCCCTTGCAAAAAGTTCACCCGCCTCTCTGTTTGGGTACTCGGTCTCTAAAAGGTTTGCCATCACTGCTATAGGATAACCTGGCCAGACTGGCAAGCCTAGATATAATATGGACTGACGGGTGGCTAGAGGCCTCGCCGCCACCTCCGGGACCCCACCGACGGCCAGAGGGGAGATGTTCTGTGTTTGTTTACCATATTTTGTTACTGTTGTTATATTGTTGTGGGCCGCCCTGAGTCGCCACTGCTAGTGGGCAGTGATATAAATTTGAATGAATGAATGAATGAATAAATATAAGGCTGTGATGTTTTTTAAAGAATAGGAGAGTAATAGATACAGGAGAAAGAGGTCTGTAGAAAGACAAATCAAATTTTGCAACATCTCTCCTTCACAGAAGAATAACTATGTGTTCATTCATGTATATTTCTTTAATATCAGATGAAGTAGCTGAATCTGCATAAGATATTGGCTAGGAAGTTAGGTTTTAAATGTGTTGTTTTAAGAAAAGAGTAGCTAGTGAAAGATGGCAGCCTGCTTAGCCAAAACATTCAAAGGTTATGATTATACAGTGCTCAAGCTGCTCACTGAAGAGCCTTTGCCAAAATAAAAAGGATTTCTTCAGCATGAGTTTTTGAGGACAGAGCTAATTCTTAATGCTTTTGAAGAAAATAATGTATAATGTTGTCGGGATATATTTTTCTGTGTAAACAAGTGTGTTCTGGTGCAAACGTGAAAAGCATATGAGGTAATATTTCAAAACAAGATTTTAAACAGAAGAATAGCTGAGACTTTGCTTGGTGACTGAAACTTGGCTGAACCCATAGACCGGGATATTAAAATATCAGATGACAGAATTTATAGAAGTGACAAAGTCAGCAAGAAAGAGGAGGCGTGGTTGGCTATTTAAGTAAATCAAGTGCTTTGAGTAAAATTACATGTGTGAACTGGATAACATGACAAAAGCAGTATTTAGCTGAGAGAAATGGCAAACCATTATTTATAGGGGCCTGTTAGAGACCTCTGAGAGAGAGGGGGAGGGAGGGGGAGAGGGAGAGAGAGAGAGTAATCAGGTTTTGTACATACAATTTTATATACACACGCATGTGCACACACATATATATTAAAATTGGATGGGCAAAATTGTTGTAAGTTATATACATATAGAGAATGTGTATATATATGTAAGAGAGGGTCTAAGTAAGGGTAGACGTCAGAATATAGACTACTGGTGATGACATGTACCCTGTGTAGGACTTGTAGAGGAACTTGTGTTATTTTACTATGAGGCTGTAGAGGACTGACTTTTCTGTGAATGTGAAATTAGCTCATCTAGCAAGTTATATTTGCCATAACAGATAACATTTCTTGATTGTTCACTGTTTTCATGCATCATAGGCAGATCAGTCTCAGGAAAACGTATTGTTCTGTTCCTCAGTCTTAGAGTTTCATACAATTAACAACATGTATTTTACAATACTTGCTCCTTTATAACCTGTACTAGGAGCACTTTGTGGTGTGGTTTTTTTAAAAAAGTAAACAAATATGGTCTTTTGATACTAGCTGCTGTTGCGGCCACCCCAATACCTATTCAGAGATTGAAAGTAATAAATTGCAAATAACATACAGTAGTTAGCTGACACTATTGGGATAATATGGCACATTGAAGTTGCAATTCAAATACAGTAATGCCTCGGATAACGAATGCATTGGATAATGCTAAAATCGGATGATGATGCAAATTTTGGGGGGAAAATTGCATCATATAATGTTATTATAGTGTTATTCGATGCATTGTGTTTGGCCCTCCGGGAAGGAAACCAGCCAAGTGAAAGACAGCCAGTGTACGGGTGCTCTGTTCAGCAGCTGCCTTTCAGGGAAGGCAAAGGAAGCCTTTGCATGCTGCCTTTGCACGCGGATCGATCCCTGGTTCCCATTCTTCTTCAGAAAGGGAACCGGACTTTTTTAAAAAAACGTACTCCAATGCATGCATCGGATAACGCTAAAAATCGGATAATGCTAAGACTTGTGGAACCAAGTTTTACAATTATCAATCACTGTACATTACAAGAGTAATGTATTTGAATAATGAGTAATGTATTTTGCAGAAACAAAACTTAGAAGAATTCAAGAGCAAATGTCTAGGTTATGTTGAAAAATCATTAAATCAGTCGGGATCCAGAATGCATAGCTAAACTGGCTTGATCTTATTTCTTCAGAGAAATAATTGTCAAATACATGATATATTGTTAGCATTATATAGTTTTTATCTTCAGAGCATCATGCATCATTAATATTAGAGTTTGAAAGCAAATAGCAAGTAAGAAATGTTGTTATATACCATATATACTCGAGTATAAGGCGACCTGAATATAAGCCAAGGTACCTAATTTTTACCTGAGAAACCAGGAAAATAGATTGACTTAAGTATATGCCGAAGGTGGAATATGCAGCTGCTGCTAGTGAGTTTCAATAATCAAAATACAGTACATGAAAATAAAATAAAATAAATTACCATATTTGAGACCTGTGGGGTAATGTTTTTGAATGTTTACAGTACTGTATTTTTTACTGTATTTGAATTGGCACCACCCAACCAGCGCTCGTGCTGCCAGGGAAGGTGGGCGGGCGGATGGGCCAATAGCACCGAGGCAGAACATGGGAAATGTTGCTCCAGTCTTTCTCTCTCTGTGAGTGAGCAAGGCTTCCGCCATCCGGATTGGCACACCCCATGGAGCAGAAAAGATGAGGTGGGTAAGTGAAGCCACTGGGGGTGGTGGTAAACTGGCTCTGCCTCGCTACAAGTGAGTGGAAGCTTCACAGTTCTCTCTCCCTGCTGGGGCTACACCTAAGAGAGCCCCACTGCCTGTGCCACCAGCCAGCCCTTCCCCCCGCTCTGGAACAGGGAGAGAGAACTGTGGAGTCACCACTATCTCATGCTGAAGAAACGATGGGAGAAGCGGCTTCCATGTCCATTGCACCCAGCCGCCACCCTGCACTCGACTGAGCCCCATTGCTCACACTGCTAGGCGGCTGGTTTTTTGCTCTAGAGCCCACTTCTCTCATCATGTCTTCGGCGCAAGAGAGCGACAGCTCCGTTGTTCCCTCTCCCTGCCGATGAGTGAAAAATTTGGCTTATACTTGAGTATATCCGGTAATTGAATAAGAAATAAACCATAAATGGGAAAAGGCAAAGTTTTCTGTGGACATTGCAGCAAGAAAGAAATAGAAAATTCAGCCTATAGATTCCAGGTTCTGTTTCTTTAGCACATGTCTTACAAGACCATGGAAATTTAAAGCAAGATTTCCAGATTTCCGTTTATTTAATGGGGAAAGTAGAATAGCAGGAGAAACAATGAAACTCAGTTATTTTTGGACCTCCATAACATATATGGCAAACGTATACTTCAGGAAACACATGAATTCTGGCAAAATGCAGTAAGAGTAACAGGACTTAATTTATAAATAGACTTGAAGTTTTCAGTCCAGCAATTCACCACATCTAACTGTTCTGGCAAACTGTATCAATGGTTCTTAGCTATACAAGAAATAAATAACAAGGTTCTGCCATTAATTCTAGTTGTCCGTGTCCAGGGGTGTGTGTTTGTGTGTGTGCATATTTCCCCCCCACAGTGCTAATAGCAGCTGCCACATATGTTAGGTAGATCAGGAAAACAGCAGCCCAGAATATTAAGTACCCTCTGTATGTAAGAGAGCCATAATAAAACTGCCCATTCCTCATCCACAGTTTGTCTCACACCAGTCCAAACAAAGGGACTTTAGTGAAGGCAGATATCCATGGGACTTGGCAGGTGAACTACATCTAGGACAGGGGTGAGTAAAGTATGGACCTCCCAAAGTTATTGGACTGTAGCTCTCATTAGCCCTAGATGGCACATACCTCCATCCATAGTTCTTCAGACACTCTGTTTATCAAGTCTGATCCAGCTTTAGATACTGCCCATGAGGTTTTATTATCAAGGATACTAGAGTGAGTTGCCAGTTCCTTCTCCAGTGGATCACATTTAGTCTGAGTTCTCCACTATGGCCTGTCCATCTTGGGTTGCCCTACATTGCATAGTGTAGCCCATAGTCTCATCGAATTACACAGGCCCCCTCACTACAGCAAGGCAATAATCCTTTGGGGGGGGGAGCAAATCAAGAGGGGACCTGTTTTTTTTTAGGGACATCTTTTACAGAGACTAATGAACAGAAAGACAACCATCCCCTAATGCTTTGCAATTGCCATAGAGCAATTGCCATGCCCTTCTCCATATTTAAATGTCTGTTGCCGCAGATGGAACCTTGGCAAGGAAGAGATGTCTATCCTGAAACATCTCTGAGAACTTGGAATTTCTTTTGGCCAAACCTACTACAGTAAAACCCCGACTTACAAATGCCTCGAGTTACATAAAATTCAACTTACATGATGATTTTGTGCTAAAACCATGTCCCGATATACACGATTTCCTATGGGTTTGCTTCAAGTTACATAAATATTCTTTTTCCAATGGGTTTGCTTTGAGTTACGTAAAAATTCATTTCCCTATGGGTTTGCTTTGATTTACATAAAATTTTCATTTTTCCTATGGGTTTGCCTTAAGTTACGTAAAAAAATAATGTTTCCTACGGGTTTGCTTCAAGTTACATAAAAACCGATTTAAGCAAAAGCCTATGGAACAGACTTTTTTTTCATAAGTAGGGGTTTTACTATAGTATACAGCAGTATGAAGCTTTAAAATGTGTCTCAACATGCTTAAAACTGCCCTTAAAAGCTAGCATTGACAAAGCTGGACGTTGTTACTTGTACAAGTGAAATAAATTAAAATTCATTTCTACTTGTTGCTTCACTTTTGGATTATTATTTGGTTGCCTCTTTATTACAAAAGATATAACTTCTTACAGGTGGCTACATGACCTGGACCATGCTTGCATCCCTTCATTGCTAGTGTTACTATTCTGGATGAGAATTCTCGCTTGCAGGCTCAAAACTCTTGGTTCCAACCCAGTGCATTATATGTCAGTTAATATGTTATACTTTTGGAGGATATATTTTGTTGTGGGCAAATCTGGCACTGTGCAGATGAGTACAGGAGGGTCTGGCAATACTGTGTTAAATTAAGGAAGTGCTGGTAGAACAATATGGCATGTGAGTGAATGACAGCTATTTATTACGTAAGGAACGTTGGGGTCACTTTGAAGGGCTGTATAGGGTTCATTATTGGAACAGAGAGTCTGGGAAGGTAGTATGAAACATGACCTGAAAAGAGAGTGTGGAATTTATGTAGAAGGTAAAGGAAAGTGTTGACAAGAAGCTTAAACCCAGAGCAATACCCCACAGCTGCCAGAGATTTGGCAGTGGCTCTTCTGCCAAACCATTCAGCATTCTGAAACTTGCTGAACAGCATCAGGCTTGAGCATTAAGAAGTTTGGCATCAGTGCATAACTGCGGTGATAATTCCCTATTTTTCTATTTTTGAATCCATCATTTCACAAGTGTATATCAAATGCCCCATTGGGAGTTGCCATGTCAAGCAAGGCTAAGACTCTTTACAACGTTTAGAGGCCGTTAGCATTCAGAAACCTCAACTTCATTGAAGAAAGAGGCTGGCATTAAAGATTAATTAGAGCTCACCACTTTACACTCATGTACTTCCTGAAGTATATGTTTGCCATATACAGAAAGTCAAAATTTCCCACAATTTCCTCAGGGATTTGTTAAATTGTTTTATGTTGGGATAACAGCAATCATGCATGCACTAAGACTGGGTATCAGTTGAAGGGGGCTTTACATCCTAATCTGATTGTCTTTGGCCATTAACTTGACTGGTAAAGTTAGTTTTTCTGCTTCTGGCCTTTGAGACAATCCCCTGCACCCCAATTCCTGTTTGTTTTCTTGCTTCCATTGCTTTGTTGATAATCATCCTCTTCTTCCTCTGATGTTTCGCCAAGCAACAAGCACGGAGATTCTAAGTGCTGGAGACTCATCCCCCCCCCTTGACTGTAACTATAGATGTAATGATACCTTTTCCTACTCAAATTGAGTCTAGAGTGATTTTATCATGCAAAGTGGTGGTTTGTTTGAGGAAATAAACCAAAGATGCCGGAAATAACTGATCTCTCCATGTGTTTTGTGTTCTTGTTGTTTTTTCTACTTCATATTCTGCTAAGAGGAATTATCAACATTTCCCCAGTCCTTTCTGCTGGAAGCAATCTGTGTTTCATACTTTCCAATTATATAACTCCTTCTATTGTGAATTTTAAAAATTACTGATAAACAGGCATTATCAACTATCAAATATACCATCTTCTGTTTCTTAACATGAGAAATAATTGTATGGTTTTTGCCTCCTCAGGGTCTTTTGAAAAATATTTTACACCAAATTAGTTAGAGATGGCCTTATATAGTCCAAGTAAATTTGTAGCTCTCAGAAGTCTGTCAGTCTGGATGGTCTTCTATCTAGCTGGTTAATAGGATGAAAAGCAAAGGAGGCACATCAAAATGTGATGTTCTTCGAATCCTCCTTTTAAAGAAAAATAACTTTGAAATAAATATCATTAGAGTGCCCATTTTAGGAGAGATGGGCAAACAAGAAGATATTCTCATTCTCAGCTTGAAGAAGAAAGCTGAATAAACTAAAAGGGTCATTTTTGCAATAGGAAAGTTTCAGTTCATTGACAGGAAATTAGTGGGGATTGCTAAATCAGAAAGAGTGGATATTTCTCCATTACTCTCTGTTAAAAAAATAAAAATCTTAAGTCTAAGATTGCATTGGCAATATTTTCACATGTAAACAGTCTATGAGCATTTCTTATCTTTTCTTTCCCTTCACATCTTCCTTGGACTGAGTGTCTTGCTTTTTTGGACAATTTCTTCCATAATGAGGGAAGTTTATGGTTGAATATACATGTAGACCAGTCCTAATGCAACTTTAAATAGCTGCTTCAAAACAAGCCTCTGTGCTGTCAAGCTCAATAGATTTCCACTTTTCTTTGTGAGACTTTTAATGGTTAGCATGTACAGGAATACCTTGGATAACGCTAAAATTTGGTTCCACAAGTCTTAGCGTTATTCGGTTTTTAACATCATGCGATACATTGATTGCACAACGTTAAAAAAAGCCCGGTTCCCTTTCCGAAGAGGAAAAGGAACAGGGGGTTGATCTGCTTGACTCTTTGAAAAGGGCAGCGGTGATTCCATGCATGGAATCCCCGCTACCCTTTCCAAAGAGTCAGGTGGATTGAGCCAAGCCCCAAAGTCAGCAGGCCTGGTCTCCGACTTTGGGGCTTGGCTCTCCAGCAGTCTGAGCGTCTGAGCGCCGGTTTTCTTGGGGTGAGGGTGTGCAGCCCGGTCTCCCCCCATGGAAACCGGCGCTCTGAGCGTCTGAGTGCCAGTTTTCTTGGGGTAAGGGCGCACTTGCATGGTCTCTCCCAAAGGAAACTGGCACTTTGAGCATCTGAGCACCGGTTTCCTTAGGGTGAGGGCACACATGCATGGTCTCCCCCCCAAGAAAACTGGCATTCAGAGCATCCAATCACTGGTTTCCTTGGGGTGAGAGAGTGCATGCACACACTCTCACCCAGAGGAAACCAGCGATCTGACGCTTGGGTCTACAGAGGCCCCCTTGCCCCCCCCCCCAGCAAGGGGCCTCTGGAGATCTCTGCCCCAAAGCCTGTAGGGCTGGTCTCCAGCCCTGTGGGCTTTGGGGCAGAGATCAATGTTGGGGAATTTGAGGAAAACTTTTGCATCGCACCATGTTATCTTAACGTTGTACAGTGCAAAGGTTTTCCTCAAATTCCCCAATGTTATCTTGTTTTAACGCTGTGTGGTGCACACGTTAACCGGAGTATTATTGTATTTCCTTCTCATTTATGCCTACAGTGTTCATTGTGG
Organism: Bradypodion pumilum; assembly: GCA_035047305.1. Taxonomy (NCBI): domain Eukaryota; kingdom Metazoa; phylum Chordata; class Lepidosauria; order Squamata; family Chamaeleonidae; genus Bradypodion; species Bradypodion pumilum. The sequence continues at coordinate 169,747,721 of JAWDJD010000001.1, read as the reverse complement.
TCCAGAAGCTAAACAACCTGGCTCTGGAGGAGGAAATCCTATTTTTAAATTCTTGGCTTTTATATGTAGTACATTCTAAGACACATACATGAAGGAAACACTTTTAGGCAGTTTTCCTCTCAATTCTTAGTTTTTTCAGATTTATTTTTGCTTTTGCTTTTGTTCTTAAACTGGTGATTGGAATTTCACCCAATACTTATGTGAGACCTATGTAGTTCATGTTAAACCACTGCTCAGCTGTTAAAAATGTTCAGTGGTATCTATGTCATACAAGATGAGTTGTTAATCCTCAATTTAGGCATGCATTATCATGTTTTCTACTTACACTTTGGCTTTGCTGGCCACCTCAAATCCCCCTTTTTGCTTAATGTTGACAATTTTAATATGTAAGTGGAGTGAGGATTAGGCTGGTAGCTCCACAGGGAAGTAGAAAATATAACAAACAGATGCCTTCTCTCTCCATACTTTTTATGTGGCATTTAACTTCACTGAATTTTATTAGTGCAGTGTTTCCCAACTTTTGGTTTTTTGACTTCAATTCCCAGAAGCCAAAGTCAATTCGCCAAAGCACTGATCAGCCAATGTATTGACTTAGGCTTCTGGGAATTGAAGTCCACTTGTGGTGTGTGTGCCCTATGTTGGGAATGATAGCCTGTGTGTGTCCGTGTGTGCGAGTGTGCAAGTGTGTAGGCAGCCAGCCAGATAGAGCTGCAATCCTATATGGACTTACTTGGAAATAAGACCCATGGAACTCATTCCGTCTTACTTCCAAGAAGACCTACTTAGGCTAGCACTGCAAAGCAGTTTTTCTCAGCCTTTGGTCCTCCATATGTTTGGGGCTTCAGCGATAACCAACAAAACTAACGTCCAAGGACTCTGCAAGCTGAGCTCTGAAATGTAAGGAATGCAAAAGGTACAGCCACTATTGTAAGGGGATAGTTACTCTCCAGAAACTTGATTTTAGTACAGGACTAAGAGCTCTTTTAATTTAAATATAACACATATAACACATTCCCACCATTTTCTTTTCCCTAACAGTATTTCAACATGCTAGGTGCAGGGGTTATCAACCTTTTAAAGCTGGGGGCCAGGTCACACTCCCTCAGACAGATTTGGGGGCCGGATGGGCATTTTGCCCTTCCTCCACCACATGGCACTTGTAGGTGTGGTGGAGGCAGTGGGGGCCCCACATTAAATAGTGCCATGGGCCACATCCAGCCCATGGGCCACAGGTTGAGAATCCATGTGCTAGGATGATGTTTCATTTCCTTTAAAGACTACTTGTTCCCAGTGATGGTTTATTATTTGCCTACCAGGGGCCATAAAAGCTACTTGGGCTATAAATCTGTATTTTCTGCAGCACATATACAGGATTTCAGCCACTCTATCAAAAAGGGAAATAATCTTTTCAATGGAGGCATCCCAGCTCTGAAATATTCATATCATGGAAGTGCAATTTATCCCAATGCAATATATATATATATATATATATATATATATATATATATATATATATATATATATATATATATATATATATATATATATATATATATATATATATATATATATATATATATATATATATATATATATATATATATATATATATATATATATATATATATATATATATATATATATATATATATATATATATATATATATATATATATATATATATATTGAACACTCTCATGATATCCTTAGGAATGAAGGGCAGCTTAGAAATGTTTCAATTAATGCACAGAAATGTATAACTAAAATTAAGAAAAGGATCAATGCCCACCCAACTCTTTTGGGTCATTAGTTTAATATACCTTAGTTCACTGATTCAATAACTTGGCTACACATGCTCCCACACACATTCCCAGCTCAATATCATAATAAAATGTGGCCTAAATTTAGTCTAAGTAAAGAATTCTGTCATAAAGACATTTGGCTTTCTGACTTTCTGAACTCGATACATTGGTGAAAGAAAAAGCAACTGGTGTAACTATAAAAAATCTTTTAGAAATTGTCCATCTGAGGATCCTGGTAATTAGAGGTTAGTCAGTGAAGATTGACAGGGCAAATTGCTGGTTAATGTTTACACAACAAAACATATGCTTAGTATAATATCCTACACTGATGTTACTGAAACCAGAGTCCGGAAATGTACGGTGGAAACAAGACCTGGTACCTTTCTTCTGCCAACACAAACAGCAATTATAGCACAGTGTGAGAGGACTCATAAGAAGACTACTGCCTATCAGTAGTTCAACAAAGTCAGCACTTTTGTGTAATTGCGGGCGAAAGGGCTGAAAAACATTACAGATCTCAGCAAGAAATGGCCCTTCATACTTTTAAACTGATCCCTGATAAAAACAATGCCGGGGTCATGAGAAGGCTACTTTGCCAATTTTGCTCTCACTGTGGGCTCTGTGGACATCTGGCTCAGCTGCGGAAGCTGGAGGATGTCTTTAATATTCTCTCGACAGTAAAAATGGACATGTGGAAAACATTCTAACCTGTTAATCTGTGGAGCTCCTGAAAAAAAGAAAGAAAGAAAGAAAGGGAAAGGGAAGGGACATTTGGCTTTAGACTCTGTGATGATGAATTGAATGTCCTGGGGTCCAGCTGTAAATAAGTTAAAAAGGCACTGGAAAGAGACATGCTTTCTCCACTTCTCGAAGACAAGCATACACCTGCATGGCTATCTCTGAGTGCAATAAATGCCAGGAGTTTTTTTTTTTACATTGACATTGGCTTTGGACAACAATGTTTGTCTTTTTAATGTTTTTCAGCAAGTAGTCTTAGCAGAAGGTTTTTCCTTCTTTTTCTGCAATGACATTAATTAACTTTTGGTGCAATCCAATATCCATTAACTTGAGAAAAGACCTCACTGAACTCAGTGGGAATTACCACATTTGCCGGTGTATAAGACACATTGGAGTATAAGACGCACCCCGTTATTACCAAAATAGCCCACTATAGGCCACTATATACAGTACAAGATGCACCCCATTTTCCAGTGTATTTTAAGGGGGGAAGTGGGTCTTATATGCCAGCAAATACAGTATTTTGAGTGGTCTTATATAAGGAGGCACTGTGATGAAACAGTCAGAGCATTCTTTCCCTGTCGTTCCACTATAAAAACCTGGGGGCAATGACAGCTGGAGTTGTACAACATGTGGAGGATCAATGTTTCTCAGCCCTAACCTACACTTTCCTTTTAATATATCAGAAAGGCTGGATCTCTGTTCAGTCATTGTGGCCTTAAATATGTAGTACTGTAATCACAATGGAAATGTGGGGAAAAGTTGACATCTAAGTTGAGGGGGATATTGTGCCAGAACATTTAGAGTTCTACCTGCTTCCGGGCTGTAATGCCTGAATTAAAAGTTTCCGCAACATCACAGCCGTCAGAATTTCTGCTAGGGAAAATAAATGTTTTGCAGAAAAATAGTATGCTTTCAGAGAATATGGGCCTTCCTTGCCAAGAGTACTAAAAAGCTAGGTGCATAGGCTCTTTTCCACTTTCCACCCAAGCACAGATGGGACATTGTGGTCAGATGTAAAATGATGGCTAACACTGCTCATTCCTCTAGTGCCAGAAAATAAAATAAAAAAGTGGATGGGGTGGAGTGGTGGAATGAGCCCAGTTGGGATAGGAACAGTCTCTATCATCCAGAAAAAAGGAGCCTCTGCTCTCATACTGGCTCTGTATGCCATTTCTCTGGAGCTAAGTAGAGATGTAAAAATCCTGGAAATTTTGAAAGGAGGGGGAAAGACACGGGAATTGGGGAGAAACCCAGAAAATTGGGAAAATACTATTTCTTTGAAATTTCTGCAAGTTACATTCAGATTTTTTATTTTATAAATGTATAAACAGTACAAGAAATGCATATTTGGTAAAGATTAATATGTAATAAAATGAGTTTTCATATACAGTGGTACCTCATACAACAATTGTAATCCGTTCCATGGGGCTCGTTGTTGTACGAAACAATTGCTATATGATGCATGCATCGTATAACAATTTCCCCTATAGAATGCATCAAACAATGTTTTTTTTCACTAAGTGGTTTTTCCCATTGAAAAATTGTTGAATGATTTTTTTCCATAGGGAAAATTGTTATGCGGGATGCCATTTCCACCTAAAACCTAATTGTTATATGATTTCATTGCTATGCAGGCCGATTGTTGTATAAGAAACTAAAAAAATACTTTTAGCACCCATGAAACATCATTCATGAAAAATTTCCACACGTGAAAACATTTGGTTGTGCAGCACATGTTTTAAATTTGCTATTTCATGATATAATGAAGTTAAAGGCAATGGAAGATCTTCAGTCAGATGCTAACAAAATTATCAAATTTGTTAAGAAATTTACATCTTTCAAGACATCATTCAACAAACATTCATGAGCATTCAAAAGGAGAAAAGTAAAGGGGTCTTGGAAGAATTTTGCAAGAACACTGAAACTGCCATCTGTTACCAGATGGGGAAGAATAACGATAATGCTGAAAAGTCTCCTGGACAGAAAGGAAGTTCTACAAGCAACTTTTATTCAAGATGTTTTACCACTCAATAAACAAATAAGGAAGATTGTTTTTGACAATGATGTATTCTGGGCTTGTGTAGAATCTACAGCTGCTCTTCTGAAACCCTTAACTACTGCTATAGCAAGAATAGAATCTGATAACGCGTGTTTGTCTCAAGTACCTGAAATGTTTTCTGAAATAACAAGGAAAATAACAGGATCTGAAGGACTGTTAGTAAAAACACCCAGACTAAAGAATGAGGAGCAGAGATTTTTGGAAATAATAATAGAAAGATAGAAGTTTTGTTGTGTAGATATTCATTTTACTGCAAATCTAGGAAAAGGAAAACACTTATCAGATGATGAGGTCTCCAGGGCAATGGAATTCATAACAAATAATTCAGAAGAAATGGGACATGATTGGGGCAAAGTTATTGCAAACATAACAGAATACAAGGCAAAGATGGGTTTTTGGAGCAAGCAGTTTTTGTGGGAAAGCGTAGAGCAGACTTCACCACTTGCATGGTGGAAGGGGCTCTGCAAAAATCAGATCCTTAGTGGTGTGGCCATAAAACTGTTATCCATCCCCCCCCCCCCGATGTCAGTGTCTTCTTACTTTGTTATCCTCTACTTGCTCATTGAATTTTGTTAGTCTAAAATTTCCAATTATAATTATTCTATTAGTTCAGTTAAATGGATTATTGTGTTTTTTTGTCTGTAAAAGAAATATTTTTACTTCATTAATGGCATAAGTAAACCTCATTTTGTAATGTAAGCCTTAGAATGATTTTGGAAACTACTATTTGAAATAAAATAAAATTCAAAGGAATAAAAAGGAGGACATTTTATGAAAAAACTATTTTTTTTGAAATGCATTTATTTTTCCCTGCACACTCGACATGCTTTACTTGTGCAAACTTCCCTCCTTTCAAAATTCCTGGAAGGTTTACATCTCTAGCTTGTGACTTATGCGAGTTTATAGTGCTTTGCGCCATATGGAATTGTATGCTCCCAGGCGGTTAAAAGCTTTTCTTTCAAAATAATTCACACCCATGAACTGTAGAAGAATCAATTGTGTTTCCCCCCAATTTTCATGTCCCCCCCTCCCACAGTCAATTTTCCCTTCCCAATTTTCCCGGGGGAAAAAACACAATTTTTCTGGGTTTCCCCCCACCTTTACATCTCTAGAGCCAAGACAAGTGCATTATATAATTGCATATTGCATTTTCTCTAAGTACAAAATACTACAACGCCCCCGCCCCAACATTCAATGATGCAGCTTTTGAGTCTGTTCTGTGACAATTTTGCTAAAGAGCTCAACAGCTCTTAGAGAAGATGGATGTAAAATATTATAAAATGACCTATTAATATTGTTTTTCTTTGTCAGCTGAACCTCTATAGCAGGAGTTCTCAACCTTTTAAACCAGGGGTCGGGTCATGCTCCCTCAGACAGCTTTGGGGGCCAGACGGCCATTTTGCCCATCCTCCACCACATGGCACTTCCTGGTGTGGTGGAGGTGGTGGAGGGCCACATAAAATGGTGCCGTGGGCCGCATCCAGCTTGTGAGTCACAGGTTGAGAATCCCTGATCTATAGGTATTTTTTAAAAAAAAACAACACTCAAGACTATTGTCAGACAGTGCAGGCTGTCCCAAGAAGTGACCATACATAGGGGAAATGTAAGAATATAGCTAAACGTATCTTTATGTAGAAAATTTCCAAAATGTTTACAAAATATTTTCTGTGTGTTGGCCACCTTTTTCTAAACAAACACACACACACACACACACACACACACACACACACACACACACACACACACACACACACACACACACACACACACACACACACACACAGAGAGAGAGAGAGAGAGAGAGAGGCTTCTCCCCCACTCATGGTGAAAAATTTCCAAGATATCTGTTGTTATGCAATTTTGCCTATTTGTGGCAACTTTTGGGGACAACCTGTTTTCTCAACCAGAAAATAGCGTATCTTAAGACAACAGTACCACCATGTGGTCAATGACATAATAGTCCCACATTTTTAGAAATTTTATACTAAATGATTTGTTTCACACATACTGTATCTTATACAGTATATGTCCAGATCAAACTAAATCACAAAAATGGTAAAAAAAACAAGTAAAAGAAGTTTTCTCTTGTGGTACCATTTTATTCAAAGTTTCAACCATTTTCTCATTATAACAGGTCTGAGAACAAGTACTTCACATACAGTTTCTTCATCCCATGGAGAGAAAGAAATTTTGAATTACAAAATTCCTGTCACCATAACCCCACTTTTACCATTCTATTATTTCACTAAAATACCAATAAAGCAAAGTGTTTATTACCTCTGCTAGCAAAGTATAAAATGCTGTGTGCTTGTGCAGTCACATCAGTGCATGTTCTGCATGTAAGCACTGAGCAATGTGATTAGTTCTTTACTGTGACTGCATTATGCATTCTTGAGACAACAGAGTTTGCTCCAAACCCTGAGAACCAGTATTTATAGCTATTGAAAGGTATGGGATGCTACTCTTGATATATCTAGCCCTGTGGAGTAACTAGCTTCTAGATTTTACAGTATAGATGTGAAATTTACAGTATGTTTGCATGAAAACTTACTGATCTGGTAATTTATGCATCTTTTTGTGAGATCACTGAGAGCAATGTCCCTTAAATACTGATTATTTTAAATATTGGCCATTGACAAAGCAGAGGTTCCTGGGTTTGCAGTACTTCATTGGCACTGAAGAAAGATGGCTTGATGGTTTCTCTGGCTCTTTCCTTCTCTGCTGCTCCTAGTATTGCCTCAAAGGTTTCAGAGGGTCCATAGAAGGTTATGATGATGAGAGATGTGTGGTATAGAAGGTGAACTGGAAAAAATTGTTTCCTATCCATTTCTTCCAATGAAAATTCTCAACTTGATCTTGGAGCTGTCTACAAAAGGAAAGAGCCATTTCATTTGTAGAGGAGCAAGTCTGAATCCAACTCGTTGCTTTTTCTGGGGCAGAGGAACAGACCAAGAATGGTTTTTCCAGTTGAGATTCTCCAGCCTCTCTCTTTTGTATCTCATTTACAAAACATGGAAGAAGGCATTATTTCCTTGGCCTCTCAATGTGGAATAGTATGTTTAATGCCTCTGCTTTTTGATGTCTCATATTTTACTTCTTGGTATTACTGTTACTGTATTTGTTTTCCTTCCTTTTCTTTCCCTTTCTTTTCCAAGTGTTGGTTGAGTTTCCCTCTGAATCTGTGTCTAAAAATTGTTCTTTAGTTGTACCTGCATGTTTACTGACTGCGTTAGAGACTGTGGTGGCTCAGTGGTTAAGAAGCTCACCTTGTCAACTGGAAGGGTGGCAATTCAGCAGTTCAAGACCCTGGTACTTCATGATGGATTGAGCACCCATCTTTGCTATAACTCTTGGGAACATGAAAAGAGCCTCATTTGGGCATTCCCTGAGCGGAGTTTCTCCAGCAAAAATCCTTTCAATCCAGAATTATTTCTGACACGAAATTATTATTATACTGGCTATGTTATACAGCTTTATGAGTGTGTTGCGTGATGTTCTAGGTAGTTTTAGTAATAATAAAAAAGCCTGATAGTGATAAAGGTGGTAGAGAAAGTGATTCTTATACATAAGTCACCCTAGCAATTTTAAAATCAGAAAAATAATAGCTGTAGATATAATATGCCGACTTTTCTTAATCTACCATGTTTGGGAATGGTAGATTTTTTTGGATAAAGACTAGAGTAATAAGTAATGTTGGCCTGTTTGCATGTAATGAGTGATATTAAAATTTATTTGCAAGGTTTCAGATGATTTCAGCTACTAGTTTTTGCCTTACACAGCATGAGCTACAATTATGTTTAGTTCACAACTTCACCTGAACAATATCACCAAGGCCTGACCACTTTCATTTGCATGTGACGGAGAAACGGGATTAAAATCTCAGCTCTTGAGTGATTATTACAGCCTATCTGGTGCTAATATCCCTGTGAAAATGGATATGCCTGCACTCCCACAGGCTCTTAGTAGTTGTGATGATTGAGTTTACCAATAAAAGGTTTCCAGATGCTGTGAATGTGTTCCATAAACTACATGAGTGGATTTAGTAAAGGTAAGGTAAAGGTGCTCGAAAGCCAGTCATATCCGACTCTAGAGTTCAGTGCTCATCTCTGTTTCATAGCCAAAAAGCCAGCACTGTCTGCTTCTGCAGACATTTCCATGGTCATGTAACAGGCATGACTAGACACTGGAGCACACAAAATGCTATTTACCTTCCCACAGAAGTGATCCCTTTTTATCTACTTGCAATTTCTTGCTTTCGAACTACTAGGCTGGCAGGAGCTGGAATAAAAATGGGAGCTCATTCCATCCAGCAGTATTTGGGTATCGAACTGCTGATCTGCCGCCTTCCAGTCAGCATCTTAGCCACTCGAGCCACTGCAGTCTAGACTTGTACAAACAGCTTATATGTTACTTAGAATCTCTGTTATCAAATATTTTACTAAATCCATTGTTCATTGGGAGAGGAGAAGCCTGTTTCTCTGGCTGGATAACAAATGAAGCTATCTAGTCTTCCCAAAGATGCCACAATTCTTTTGGTTTTGCTTTTGTTGTTAGCCTCCAGAGCAGTATGGGCGATAGGGCGGTATCTGGACTCTGTGACCAGGCAACTCAGCGTTGCCATTTTTATAGCTGAGACCGAGGCCAAACGGTGAATAATATGTCCACTGTGAGCTCAGGAAGCATTTTGAATAGAGTGACTCTCTGAGATAGTGGAAAAAAAGATGCTATTAAACACATATCTGGCCATAATACTGGCTGAATTGCTTTTGACTTTCTGGGTCATAAGCATATCTCAGAAAAGATACTTTTAAAAGATTATAAATCTAGGAATGTCCCTAATCCATAAGACCATTAGTCATGATGGATTGAAGTTCTGGGAGTTGGACTCCACATAGTAGTAACTGTTCAAGCTGTGGAATGTATTGTGGAGCCCACCTGATGATCTTCTATGAAGACTTTCCTTTGCAACTCATAAACATCTGAGTTATGCTCTGGATGGCTTTGCTGGCTAGGAAATCTTGGGAGTTGGCTGTTGTTGTTTTTAAAGTAATTTTCCATGCGGTGCTCATGAGCTTTGGAAGACCAGGGTGACAAAGTTTCAAGAGAAATCTTAAATTATATTGATATCAGACATTGGCAGGTATCCATGTAGTGAACAAAGTGTTGTGCCAAGAAACCCATTTCCCTTGAATGCAGATGCATTTGATGGGGAAAGTCTGCTTTAGAAATGCTCAGAGAAGTTTTTAGTGTCTCCTTCTCTCTCTCTCTCTTTCATGCAGGATTAAACCAAGAATCTTTTGTTTTGTCCATGGTTACAGTTTGCAACACATTTAGGAACCCTTACACCCCAATGAATTCAACTTATGTTTTTTCCCTATTCAAAGGACCTTAAGATTCTGCTTTGAAAACAGCACCATGAGTTACTCTTGGCTCCTCCAAGACAGATGGCTAGGTTCAAAGATCTAGACTTATATGAGCAGGGCCTCGATAAGCAAGCCGAATGTGATGAACGATTGTCTTAAATGAGCCACACAGAGTAGAATGCTGAATAAGTGGTATTAATTTTACAAATAGCACCTGAGACTTTTAAGATAAGGGTCCAGATTCGTAAAATATTATAATCTCAGTTCAGGTTAGCATTTTGTTTAACACAGATATGTTGTTGTGAAATTGTAATTTTGATGAAAACCCCTATGCTGTGCTATGTTTGCTTTCTAGATGGGAGTACACGTGGTTGATTCTGCAGTTGCTGGTTTAGGAGGCTGCCCCTATGCCAAAGGTGCCACAGGAAATGTAGCCACAGAAGATGTGATATACATGCTGAATGGCTTAGGAATCAATACGGTAAACTATTTTTGATGTACCAAAAATATTTTGAAACTTTGAATTGGGAGTGAAGGAATGCTGGGTAGATAAATGTTTGTCATTTTAGTTATGTTGATTTCAAATAATGTAATTCATTGCAAGAAAACCAATGTATCTCTATTAATCACTATAAATGGATAAGTCCCAGATTAATAACTGTGAGGAAATTTTAAACAGTGTTGCATATCCATTTCTGACAAAAGGTTCACCTGAGAGAAAACTTATAAGTTCATTATTACCAACAGAAAACGTTCAATCAGCTTCTAAGAGCTATTATATAATGATATTATACTGCCAAATAATGCAGAAAATATCTTTTTCAGTCCATGGGTACTAGTTCAGCAACTTCTATCATAAAGGTAAAAATAAAGCATTCATTTAGTTTCAGTCTCCTTATCGTCTTCCAGTATTCTTTGAACTCTGTCAGGCCAGTATCCTACTGCGGAAATGTGGAGTTGAAGGGGAATCACTCAAATACCTCTCCCCTCCCCTCAACTCTGGCAGTCTCCCTGTTGTGTTCCCATAATTGCACTGCCAGAATTTACAACTAGATGCCCTATAGAAAGCTACTGGGTGGATGGGGGAACACTACTTGTGCAACTGCCATTCCACTCTGTATTTCTGTAATTGGATAGCGGCTTTAACGTCTCTAATAATTAGACTTCCACTCTAGCTGATTTCATTCTGCTGGATGAAATCTTACATGGATGCTGTTCTTATCTTTGGGTTTAATGTTATTAGTGCCATACTCTCAAACTCCTTTTCTGTATCTCTCGTTGTCTGCTTGCATTTCTCTCTGTTCTTTTTGTTTTCTTCAATTGTGCAACACAACTGTTTTCTGGGGGAAAAGCCTCTGCCCACACACAATTTGGAATGAAAAATGTGTTGGGTCAGGGGCCATATTCACCATGGTAACTCAGAAGCCACTGTATCCAAGCCATATGATTTTGTCCTATTGTGTTCTCCACACCCTTCCCCACAAATTAAAAAAACAAACCACATGGTGCCTGTCATGTCCGGCCCTTGGAAAGAATAGTCCAGATAACAATGAACAGAACAACAACAAGGGTTTATTGTAAAGTCCTTCTGGTTACTCTTACAAGGCTATCCAGACATCAGATGGCTACACAAGTCCCATGTAATCGGTCTCTCTGAATTCCACCATAGAAGGCAAAGCACTGAGCTACACCCTGTGGGTGTGCATATAGAAAAGACGGTAGATCCCAGGTTAGCCCTCTGTGGCTTAACCTGCAGCGTTAATGGGAAGCATAGATCCAGCCCGGCCCCACCCTTGTTTACCCGTGGGGCTTATATAGTGTCTCCCCAGCGGTGACTTCATTGCTACAATGTAGTAACCCACCGGACAATCATAACCAACCAATCATAACATGATATACGAGTATTACCTATCAGGAACAGGATCCAAAGTTGTAACCAATCACAGAACACTAATTATCATAACGAGCACGCCCTGAAGGGGAGATTGCATGCCAAATCTAGCTCCTAATTCTGATGGCGGGAAATCGCCATTTTGTCTTTGCAATGCGTTGCTTGAGCAACTTGCAATTCTGCCTGAATACACAACATTCCTCTCCCCCTTAGATTTCTTGTATGGATCCCCATGATGAAACTACGATCTTGAATCCTCATCCGATGAAGTAGCTAGCTCAGAAACATTAAGGTCACGCAGCCACTCAGCACCCACCAGGCTTGCGTCTGGCGTCCTGTTTATACTGCTAGTGTCTTGACGTGGTGCTGACAGAAAACCTTATAACAGTGGGGTTTTAGCGTGTGCATGCCCTATTGCAAACCAATCTATCCCTGAGGGTAACTTCTGGCATCCGTGTGACAATTTGCTTGTTACTGGCTCAAACTGTGTTGCTTTTGACGAAGCCCCCTGTTCCTTGTTTCTGGCCCAACTCTCAAGAAACAACCCTGAACCTTCTATTTTGGAACCAGACTGATTATCCGTCACAGCTGTGGTTGCCCCAGAAGGGTTTGCTTCTGGGTTGACTCCCAGTTCTGCCTGCAGTGAAGGGCTTGATATACGAACACCTGAGCAGCCTGATGAAAACTCCTTTTGCTCCAGCTCTCAAGAACCTTGTGCCTTCTGCACCTTCCCCTCCACCCCTGGGGAATGTGAGTGCTCCGGCAATCCCTTCTTTCCTTCCGGGGATTGCGAGCCCACACCCAGGTGCTCCTTTTCTTCCCAGTTAATTCTCAGTGGATATGAACACTCCTGCGGCCCCCCTCCAACCCCGGGAGACAGTGAGCCCTTATCCGCCTTAGGGGAACCAGAAAACCACCCTACTTTGTGTGCACTAGCAGCCCCGTGTTTAAGAACCCAGACCTCCATGGTGTGTTCGATCCCTGGTCACCAAAAATAGCTTCACACAACTGCTTGCAAGCGGGCAATATCAGTGGACCCCATTAACATGTACTACAGTAACTTGTCTTGCAACCTCCATGGAACAACCCTTTTGCAGAGCCTATACAAACACCCACCCAAGACCGAAAGTTTCTCACAGTCGTGGTAAAAGACACTCGCTTCCACATTGTATGAATGCGGTGGCCACCTAGTTTCCACCCACACAATGATATCAGATAACAAGGGGTCATTGTTTGAAACAGTGGAAAAGTTCAGAGACAGTTTGAACGAGGTGATTGATAAATCGTTCCCAAAGTCATGATTTGCAGAATCCAATGCTGCAACGGGCAAAAGTTCTTCAGACTCAAACAGTTCCGGACCGTCAGTCTTTTTAGCAAAGTCACTGTCTTTGTGCGCAACATGTGTGTAACAGAAAAATGTGGAACCAAACTATTCGGTGGAGGTGTCGCTCCCTGGGGACCCTTTGGACAGACCCTCCCTGGGAGGCAACAACACTTGGGGCTCGTCCTCTATGCAAAGGACAGTCTCACTCCCCCCCAAGTGAATTCCCATAAAGTAAATGCCTAGGGGACCAAACCACTGTGACCCTAGAATGTTTGTCTTTGTAACCACGAGGGGAAGACTTGCGTAGATGTTATTGTAGTAGACCTCAACATTGCCAATGCCCCACACTGGAACATTGCACCCACACAAATCCACCAGCTTGCCCGGTAGGCCTTTCAGCTTCGGTTGCAGAGGAGGTGGAATGCGTTGATACTCGCCCTCAGTCACGACGGAGAGGAAGGAACCGGAATCCACTTTGAGATGAAAGGGAACTCCTTCAATGTGGACATCCACGAAGAACCCATCTTTTAGTTCTCACCTCTCGTCGCCGACTCCATGGCTGGTGAAAACCTTGGCAATGCAGAACCTTAGTTTTGATGAACCCTCAGCGTGTTGCTTGCACACCTTGGAGATGTGGCCCTTCTTGCCACACCGGTGGCATTGCATTCTCTTGTAGGAACATTCAGTGTGGAGGTGTCTTCTCCCGCAACCCATGTATGGCGCAACAGACCATGGCGTTGGCGCCCATGTTTTCTGGAGAGAGCTGGTGAGTCCCTGGAGGACTTGGCCGGTAACCTGCAATTAAAAAGCCGTGGTAGTGGCTGGACCCGGTGGTTCTTTACCTTCGAGAGCCTTTTTGTGTTGGAAGTGTTCGCACAGAGTGTCCAGCAGTGCCGGCATTGAGTCGCTGGCTGTACGGTCTACTCCATTACCATAGTGGGATGTCCGGCCAGACAATATGAGATAACCAATACCCACCAAAGTATTTCTAAAGAAATTCTGGGAGCTGTAGCCCAAAAATACAAATCTGCACACTTCTAGTACCTTTCTGGTTCTCTCCAGTCCATCTATTTTCTATTATGCCATACTTATGTATGTCCTCCTTTCAAACTAAGAACTAGAGGTTTCTTAGCTATCATTGGCTTTCCAAAACAAACAAACATTCATAGAACTGACCTATTGATTTCTCCCACCTTGTAACAATGTGAATTTGAACACACATCCAAACAATAGTAAATGTTGCTTCTTTAAAAAACCCCACAAAAACAGTTTCAAAAACACTATACTGTAGTTGTAAATAATCTTGGCTGATGAGTTTATTTCCCCATTTGCTATCATTTGGCAGGTACCACTTACTGAAATTAAACATTGCACAATGTTTACCTTTTGTTTGAAATGTTTCCTGCCTTCCTTTCTGATCTGTGTTCATGTTCTTGCTTTGTTGACTGAAGTCACTATAGAAGGATACACAATTGATAATGAGGTATCTTTTGTGTATTTATCACTGCTTTCAGATGGGTAGTTAATGTACTTTTCAATATGTTGTTCAGAATGATTAGTCAAAGTCTCAGTTAATGGATGGGTAGATGAATTTGAGCAATCTACAGTTTATAGCACAGTAGCAAAGATCAACTTGATATACAGATCTGGGGAAATAAAGTGGTGGAAAGTGCTTCTGTTTCAAAATCAGTGTGACTTTAAACATTTGTTCAGATGTACAACCTGCCAGATTTCCAGAGATTTTATTCCATGACATTCAACATCCTCTGGCCCTGAATGTGCTATTTTCCCTTGGTCCCTGCATCCTAAAAACACCATAAGAGGATCCCCATTAGGCTAGACCAGGGGTCAGCAAACTTGGCTTTCCAGATGTTCTTGGACTTCAATTCCCAGAAGCCCTCACCAGCAGCTATACTGACTTGGGCTTCTGGTAATTAAAATCCAAGAATACCTGGAGAGCCAGGTTTGCTGACCCCTGGGTTAGACCAAAAGTCATACCTGTCAAGCGCAGCTCCGGAGATTACGGGACCTGCGCAGAATGTTTCTGCACAGCTCTGTTCTACACATGCAGAGAAGGCTTTTACGCATGCGTAGAATGGACCTGCGCAGAAACGTTCTGCGCAGTTCACTTCTATGCATGCGTAGAAGGCTTTTATGAATGCATAGAAGGCTTTTACGCATGCATAGAACGGACCTGCGCAGAACTGTTCTGCGCAGCTCACTTCTACGCATGCGTAGAAGGCTTCTACACATCCCCTTCTGCACAGAAGCCTTCTACTCATGTGTAGAAGGGTTCTATGCATGCATAGAAGAGTTCTACGCATGCATAGAAAGGATCAGTGCAGAAGGGATGCGCAGTAACTCCTTTCCCCCGGCTGCCAAATTATGGGGTAGTGGCAGCTCCGGGCGGGAAATGGCGAAAATCGGCGTGGAAATACGGGAAATTCCGGCCAATCCGGGATACTTGACAGGTATACCAAAAGTCTGTCAAGTCTAGCAGGTCACCATAAAATGGATGAAAAAGATTAGTCATATTGGAGTGTTATCATATAGTTGATGATACATCACTCCAAACCTACAGATGACCTCACTTTTGTGTAGATATTAAAAGTATGGAGAATAAAGTAAAATGTTCTTAGGACCATTAGCTTAGGAGACAAGGTAGTCTAACAAAGTCATTTTAGACCAGGAGTTCTCAACTTTTTAAAGCCGGGGCCAGGGTCACACTCCCTCAGACAGCTTCAGGGGCTAGATGACAATTTTGCCCTTCCTCCACCACATGACACTTCCTGGTGTGGTGGATGCGGTGGGGGACCACATGAAATGGTGCCATGCACCACATCTGGCCCACAGGCTGATAATCCCTGTTTTAGACTGTAAAAACTGTACAGAGACATTGATTTCTCATGGTGGTCACCTTTTTAATTTTATTATTTATTTATTTATTTCATTTTTCTACCATCCATCTGGGATATTTCCCACTCTGGGCAGTGTACAAGTGATAAACAACAACAAAATAAAATAAACAACAACATAAATACCTGATGGCATTTGAGAATATTCTACCACAGTTTCTCTGTACTGTACTATTGAATAACTGGAGAGATTAAATGTAAAAATAATTTCTCTCTCCCTCTCTCTCCCTCTCTCCTTACTCCCCACTCCAGGGCGTGAATCTTTACAAGGTTATGGAAACTGGCAACTTCATCTGCACAGCCTTGAACAAGAAAACTAATTCTAAAGTTGCCCAAGCTTCCTTCAGTGATTGAGATTTTTAAGATCTTATTTCTAAACATTACATCTATCTATCTATGTGTTCTACATATTTACAGCTGCATAAAGTAAATCTATTGCAATATCAGTGGTAAAGTAAAGTAGCAGCATAATCAATACAGGTCCACCTGTATCTGCAGGTTCAGTGTCGACAATTTCAGTTATCCATGGGTCCAAAAATATTCAATGAAAAATCCCTGAAATACAGTACATGTGCATTTCCAAGACACATTAGAGGCTGTTAGAGGCCACTATCTACAATTCAAGGTTGAGAAGGTATGGATTGTTTCCAGGGGATCCATTTACTGTGATAACCTGAAAGACTGACTGAGGCATTTGCTGCACTACCCATCCCCCAATTTGTGTGACTCAGGTATGTTGCTGTAACATGAGGCTTCTGCTTTCCGCAATTTCAGGTATCTGCAGAATGTCATGGAACATATCCCCCACAGATATGGGAGAGGGTCCCAACCTGTATCTGATATGACAGTGGCATCAGAGTATTATAAAACAAGAGTGGAAAATTTCAGGTATGGTTACCAAATAACACTTTCTGTCTTTTGCTTGGATCTCATGGCATTTGCCTCCCTGCAATCTGCCTATTTTTAGTTAATTTGGCTTCATCAAACTTCTAGTTTCACTATCTCTTAGTACAGCATCGCTGTGTTCATGTGGGCAGAGAAGAATACATATGTACTTGCCTTCATGCATTAGAAAAAAATGTCTGAGGTTGAGGCAGTACTTGAGGTATGTATTTAACTGAGCACACCCCAAAGTAAGATTTTACCACATATGCCAAATATGTATAAAATTGAAGTGATCTCTAACACAAAAAAATTTACTCTAATAATAACAGTATACTTGCTACTCTTTTAGGATGCCATGAAATATGCTTAATCTTTTAGAATACCATGGGACTTTGCTGGGTTTGCATTCATTCGACTCAGTTTTTTGGGAACATATATGTGTGTCGCTTCTAGTGTAGACATTTGACTGAATTTCTAAAATATAAACTATTCTATTTCGTTAGCACACTGTAAACTCAGCTGTGTAAAAATGATGTACACAGTCAACCCTTGGTGCACCCTGGCACATGAAAGACAACCAAAAACATTGTGAAAACCACTCATGTAATTTCCCTTATGAGTGCAGTATTTGGTATTCTTGACCTGACCAAGAAAGTTTCTCAACTCTGGTATCAAACATTAAATAAATGAATGACATTATCCATTTCCACTAAAGAGCTACAGAATATTTCCTAGGACACAACAAATTGTGTCTCTCAAATTGCAAGGATTATGTTTTAAAAGAAATGTTTGCAATGCTAACATAACATGGTGGTGGGGTGGTGGTGGGGGTGAGAGAAGCATCACATGGAGTTTCCTGTGTGGAAAAAGTAAGTGAGAATCAAAGTTGAGATATGCCAAAGCATGACAGTTAAGGAGCAGAATGATCTTTCATGCAGATGTGTGTACTACTTTAAAGTTGAATGCAAGCCTGCCAGCTGTGTAAAAAAGGCCAATCAATTCATCACTTTGGAACAAATTTTTAACATGGGATTCATTATTATTATTATTTTGCCTCGAACTCTTAAGAAAGAGATGAGTGGGTTGCATTTAGCTTTGTGGGTCACACATTGAGAAGAGCTAGTTTAAAGGTATTTCATTACTATACCTTTAACACCTGTTTTAAACCACTTGGATACAAACGGCTGCTGAGTTCTAAAGACAGCAAGTACATTGCTATTTCTCAATCAAGCTGACTTTTAGCATTGTGTAAATATTTGCAGCATGCAAAGAAATCCATTGTATGTGGCCTTGCTGTTACGGGTTTTATTCTTCCAGATTACCTCTTTTTGTTTGCCAAGCCAATTGTGCTAGGAACAGGAGCCAAACCCAGATTTGCTATGAGTATTTGTAGTGTTTGTTGCATTTAACTATGGCTGACATCTGTTAAGAATATGAATGGCTTTATCTTGTTCCAAGAATTGTAGGAAACGGCAGCTTGCCATTTTTCACAAATTTATGGTGACCTCCTATTGTTGTTAACAACAACAATTGTGTGCCTTCAAGTCATATCTGACATATGGTGACCCTTTTTAGAATTTTCTAAGTGAATAATATTCAGAAGTGATTTACCATTCCCTTCTTATGGGGGTGGCTGGGACTGTCCAACTTAACGAGTGCTACGCAGGCTGGCTCCTTTCTCAGGAGGCACCTTGGGGAATCAAACTCCCTACCTCTGGATCTACAACCAGGTACTTAAACCACTGAACTATCCTTTCAGTTACTTACTGAGCTACCCAACCAGCTCTTAAAGTTGTTACATACAGTAAATTAACTGTAATCTGCTTTTATTTATGATTTTTTTAAATATAAAAACATTAGTGGTAGAGAAAACACCACTTTGCACTGTTGCTGCATGAATTCCATTATTTTCTCCTGAGGAGTATGAAATTGCTTGGCAGTTGAAAGCAGAGATGTTGGACAGAAGCAATGTTTGTTAGATCACTTCCATATATAATTGCAGGCGCACCCCCCCAATAACGGACACAGACAACATTGAAAGTGGATAACAGCAAAGGGCCACATTTATTGATTCAATGCCCTAGTCCGAATTATAAATTTGTATTGGTAAAACGACCAATCATAATTCCTAAGGCAAGCAGGCCGAAGTAACACTGGTAAGGTACCACCCCAAAATTGCCAACGGCAATTGGTTACAATGTATCAAATTGTATCAATTTGTTTGTTAACAACAAACAAATTGTTGACCGTAGTCAATAACTAACTCATGACCCCACCCTCTGACGCGTATCCGTGAAATAACAGGGGTGATGCATGCTGGTTAGCAATCATCATCACCCCATCGCCTGATTCGTCGTTGACCGGACAACGTTTAACTACTTTATTCCTGTCTAGTGTTGTCCAGTCAATTGCGAACCTGCCGGATACTTGTGGGTCATACTGTTTACCTTACCAGTGCTACCCGCCACACGGAGGGGCTTCACAGAAGACCTGACGCCCCCCCCCCAGACCGTCAGCTCGGTCAACAGGCCTGCTCGCCAGTCACCCAACAGGAGGTCCATACCTCCTCGCGACAGATGGACCCCATCCCCTGCATACAAGTCACAATTTTGCAGACTAATATCGGGGTGATGACTAACCCGTCCCCAAGCCCTGGTGGTGAGAAACCGCGCCACTGCCTTATTGACCGCGCGCCTAGCTCGGTCAAGGGCCAGGAGGTTAACGCCCCCTCTATAAGAGTGGCGCGGAACAATGTCCGACCAAACCAGGGCCGTGGCAGGCCAGACATAATGCAAGTAGGCGAGGTCCTCGCAAATCGCATGCTTGAGCGATAAGCCGGTGACCTGGCCCAAATCATTGCCCCCCAAGTGGATGATTAGAATGTCAGGCGGGTCAGCCCCCAGGCCAGAAAAAAGGAAAGGCCGCAGCTCCCGCCATAACATCCCAGGCTTACCGTGCCATGAGAGACTGGCGTGGTCACCCAGTCCCAGTCGGGGTCCCCACTCTGTCGCCGCAGCGTAACGCGCTGCCCTGAGCACATAGCTGTGGCCCACCAGCCATACTGTCACCGGTGTAAAACGACACCCAGGGTCTGTAAGAAAATTGAGAAAAAGGAAGGTAAGGTGAATGGATTGGTACTCATGGCGGGAGTGGGCGCACATAAAACTGAAAACATTGTGAGCCCCACCTCCCCATGCTGCGTATGTAAGCCCCAGAGTACCCAAAAGCAGCTGCAGTAGAGGCTGCGCCAATACGGAACGAATGTGTGCCATAACGGGCACCTGGTAGTCCCACCCTGGTGAGGGCTCTAGCTGTCACCTTCCAAAACTGAAATTTAGTAAGGGGAGACCCATCTTGGTGACAGAAAAACGGGCCATGGTGCCAGCCACGCAGTGCCAGGTATTCCTGTAGGGCACCAACCGGACAGATGTCTGCCAAAGAACACCGTAGCAGTCTTACTCCACTGCCTACGCCATGCTGATCTGTTTTGGAGGAGCGAATCCTCAACTGGGCCCAGTCTTTGGCAACATATACATCTCCGAGTTCCAGTGCCCTACCACTTGCATCCGCCTTAGACAGCATCACGAGTTCGCTGATGCGGAGCGCTCCAAAAAATGCCACCGTTGTGGCTGCATGAAAAAGGGCTGCCTCATAATGATCAAAACAGAGGCCTGGCCAGCCCCGGGCCAACTGGGTAAGAACCCCTGGGGAAATAGGGTGCCGGTCGTCCGGGCAACGCCCGCGCTCGCGCACCCACCCCTCCAAAACGTGTCTCACACGGAAGTCAGAGGTGGTATCCACATGACCCCCCACTTTGGCCATAAAAGCCAACGCCGAGAGCTTGGATGCTATGGTGCGAGGTGCAAGGCCCTGTGCATGCAGGTGAACCATGAACCGCAGAACATGGTCCACCGGGATGGGCCAGGTCTCTGGCCATTGAAATCGAGTAGCAAAAGCCTTATACAAATTGAAAGCTTGTTGATACGCCTTACGCGTGCGTGGCGCTAGTGACAGGCCAATCGCCCGGTTCACCTCTCCTTGCCAATAGTCCACATCTCGTCCGGGAGTGGCGAGGGAAATTCCTCCGCATCCGGGGCCAAGGCGCGGAACCGGGAGATCTGCAGGCGGGACAAAGCGTCAGCAATATCGTTATTAACCCCTGGGACATGCCTGGCCCTGAACATGACGTTGAGGCGCAGGCAGCGCAGCACAAAATGGCGCACTAGGTCCATGACCCTGGGCGATTTAGAAGTCTGTGCATTGACAATGTGCACCACGGCAGCATTGTCGCACCAGAAATGCACCACCGAATTAGCCCACTGTTCGCCCCATAGCATCAAAGCACCCAGAATGGGAAAAAATTCCAGGTATGTGAGATCCCGCAGGCGACCTGTGCCTGCCCATGCCGGTGGCCACCCACCATAGGCCCACTTCCCATTGAAGTACATCCCATAACCCAGGGATCCTGAGGCATCAGACTGGATCTGGAAATTGGGGGATGCCAGGAGGTCAGACCTCCAAAATGAGACCCCATTAAACTCCCTCAGGAATTGCAACCAGACAAACATGTCTGCCCTGATACCCCGGGTAAGCCTGACTCTGTGGTGGGGCCTGGATAACCCTGCCATGGCGTCGCATAAGCGCCGGGCAAAAGCCCTGCCCGGTGCGACCACCCTGCAGGCAAAATTGAGGTGCCCGTGTAGCACCTGCAGTTCCCTCAGGGATGCCTTACGCTTGGCCAGCAATTCCGAGATAAGGGTCACTATCCTAGACACCTTATCACCCGGTAACCTAGAAGCCTGTACTACTGTATCAATCTCAACCCCCAGGAATACTAGTTTGGTCGACGGGCCCTCGGTCTTTTCGGGCGCTAAAGGGACACCCAGTTCCTGCATTAGCGTCTGAAATGTATTGAGGATACGTGCACACGTGTCCCAGCCCCGTTCACCCCCGAATAAAAAGTCATCCAGGTAATGGGCTACAGACCGGGACCCTGACCTGCGGACGAAAGCCCACTCTAGGAAGGTACTAAAACGCTCGAAAGCCGAGCATGATATGGAGCAGCCAAAAGGCATGGCCTTATCAAAATAATACTCCCCTTTAAATTTAAAACCCAGCAATTCAAAGTCGCCCGGGTGCACCGGCAAGAGGCGAAAAGCTGACTTAATGTCGCACTTGGCCAGCAAGGCACCCGGGCCACACGCGCGCACCATGCGCAGCGCATGGTCGAACGATGTGTACCTGACCGAACAAAGGTCATCAGGTATCGCATCATTGACCGACCGGCCGGCTGGGTAGGACAAATGATGAATAAGGCGAAACTCGCCTAGGGACTTTTTAGGAACCAAACCCAATGGTGAAACCTTCAGGTTGGGAAAGGGGGGTACGGGAAAAGGTCCGGCGACCCTGCCCGCGTCTAACTCCTTTCTAATGCTGGCCTCGGCTACCTCCTCCCTTCCTCTAAGGGATAAAAGGTTGGGAGCATCCTGAGGAGATCTATCACCCATAAAAGGGATACGAAATCCCTGCTTAAAACCTTGGATAAGGTACTCCCTGTCCTCCCCCCTTGGGTACGATGCGAGCCAGCGCTCCAGCATGTCCACCTCAATTGGGGAGGGGGCCTTTCGGAGAACTAGTTCCATCCGTGGCAGGCTTGCCAGCCCACTGTCCACCCCTCCCTCTGCCTCGCACCCCCCCAGGCTTGGGACAAGCAGAGGCTGCATGGGGACCAGAACATGTGGGACACTCGTGCTTATATCTGCAGTTCTTCCGACTGCAGGAACCAGTGGACGAGAAAGTCCAGCACAGCAGGCGGGCTGGAACCCCCTGCCCCGCCATTTGGCGGGTAACCTGCGCTGGAGCTGCTCGCTGGACCGCATGTCCACAATGATACCTATCTCCCGGGGCAGGACGTGTGGGTGTCATATACAAGAGCCACAGTCTCTGACACGGCTCATCCCATCTCATCTCGGGGTGCAGGGGAATCCTCATACGGAATTCCTCATCATACGCTAGCCATGAGGGGCCCGGGAAATCTACCATTGCCCTGTATATGTTGTCCAAATATTGGACCATGGGAATAGCTAGGTCCGGCCGCGCCCTCAAATACACCGCCATGTATATCAAATAAGCGGGGAGCCAGTTAGCCCAGGTACGCGGCGGCTTACGGCGGCGTGCCTGCTCCTTGTCCTTCTCATCCTGACCCTCCCTCTCTTCCTTAGTGGGCTCTCTGTTCAGGAGTGAGAAGATATCCACGTACTCCCCTCGCCATATCTTTTCCCTGGTAGCCTGCGCCAAGTGATCACCCAATGGCAGGGAATACCCTGCCGTCGGCAAGGCCGAAAAGGGGATAGCTGGCCTACCCAAAGGGGCATGAGTTAACCCTGCCACCCCAAGTACATTCCCAGCAGTGTAAGAACCAATGCCCACCCCAGCGGGCATGGTGGCGGTAGTTGTCGCCGGGTGGGTCGCCAGCGGCGTAGCCCCTGTACCACCCGCGCGAGGCCAAGGCCACTGAAAGGTCCCCCCCATATTGGGAATGTGTGTGGATGTACTCGTTTGCACCATATACTCACACGCTGCACCCCCGCGGGCCGCCCCCAACGGGGGTTCCGGCCCACTGGGGGCGTCGGAGCTCACGACCGATGTAGAGCTCATCACCGGGGCTTGACCCGCGCCAGGTTGCTGGCTGGGGAGCTGCGAGGCAGTGGCCGAAGGCGCGCCACCCGCCTGCAGCAGCTCGACCCTCCCCGCCGGCCGTTGTCCTGCTGCCGATAGCGCCTCGAAAGGTACCCCGAAAGGGGCACCTGCCTGACTGGCACGAGCCAAAGACTCCTCCAAGGCCGAAATACGGGCCAGCAAGGTGTCTACAGTAACCATGGGCAAAGAGCCGGCCGGCCCACTTGGCCCTTGCATGGGTACAGGTCCCTGCACCCCATGGCCCAGATATGGCCATTGGCCAGGGCCGAAGCCCGGTAGGGCTGGTGAGGAGACCTGCCAAGGCGGGGCACCAGGCCACCCCCCGAGGCTAGAGGGCCCCGGGAGAGGCTGGGGTCCAGAAGTAGTCGGCCCAACAGGTTGGGCGGAAGGAGGAGCGGTGTCCACCGCTCGCGGGCCGCGGGCCGGAGCGCCCTCCGCGCCCGCACTCTGAACGGGCCAAGGAGCCATAGACCCCAAGCCACTAGCCCCGGCCGGGGATGGCAAAGGAGGCTGTTGAGGAGGCGGCACCACGGTCCTCCGACCTGGGTTGCGTCTCCTAACAGCCCGAGCTGAATTCGCAGCAGCCTTCTTTGTGGAAGGCATCTCGAGCAAAAAAGGGAAGCTAGCTAGGCAAAATCGACCCAAAAGGCTTCCCGGCAATACCAACGAGCGACGGAGGCGCAGGGAAAAAACTTCTCCGCTCCGTCGCTGAGGCAAAATGGCAGCGCGGCTGCCTCGTGGCCACCCCTTTTATAAGGGAGCTGGCCACGCCCCTAACTACCCGGATTCTCTGTCCTGTGGGGGGGGGGCCCGCAAAGTGCGCGGCGGCCATTTTGGCGCCGCGCTTGCATTCTGATCAAACAAAACGAGGTATTATTCATCAAGTTAGCAACATAATATTTTTTTTAAAAAAAATAAACTAACCAGCAGACATTGTCTAAGTTGGAACCATAATGTGTAAGAGGGGAGTTTAAACAAAACCCATCCCAGTTTTGGTACCTAGAGTAGTAAAAAAAATATCATGAAAATAGTGTGGAAGCAGATCTCAGTTAAACGATAGGATAAGTTTATTAAAAGTGATACCTCTTTGGTAGCATTGATAGAACATCTTGGACACACCTGATCTCAACTGATTTTGGAAGACCAAAAGGTGAGGGCTAACTGGTGCTTGGATGGGAGTCCACCAAGGAATACAGTGATCCTCTCTGGAGAGGCTAGGAAAACAATCCTGCCTAGAATCCTGCAGAGCTCCTGTGGATCAGAATTGACAATACAGTAAAACCCATGGTTTACGACTTTGGTCCGTTTGACTGCTTTCATCAGAAACCAGATCAATCGTAAACTGAAGCACGTTTCCCCATAGGAATACATTGAAAAAATTAAAAACCGTCTCGACTGGACCAAAAATAATAAAAAATACAACCCCCCCCAAAAAAAAACCCTCAGAAAATGCCAGAAACGATCAGCCTTCCACCCCTTGATCAATCCCACCAGCTGGTGAGGGGGTGGGTGGAGAAAGTGGGATCTTCTACCTCCTCCTTCCCCCTCAGCCTCCTCCCCCCCCAGCCATCCCCCAACAGATCAATTGGGGGAAGGACACATGCTGTGCAGTAAAGGAAGAAGCGATCTCCCTACCTTTTGCATGCTGCTTCTTCCTGAGCGGTTTGTCCGGGTGCCGGGGGAACCCATGGAGCAGCAGCAGTGGCGGTAGAGGCATTTCTAGCACTGTTTCCACAGTGTCCGCTGGTTCTACTAGCAGTGGCAGACTGTGGGTACCATATCCACTCCGTTCCGGACTTTGTCCATGCGCTACAGCCAGGAAAGCGTGCCCGGGTGCCCAGCACATAACCAGGAATGTAGCACCGTGGGGGGGGGGGACCTCAGACAAAGACCATAATGGAGCAGATATGATCCCCACAGTCTGCCACTGCCAGTAGAAGTGGCAGACACTGTGGAAACAGTGCCAAAACACCCCCACCGCCACTGCCGCTGCTACGGCAGTAAGTGATGAATCGTAACTTCCGACGGTGGGGTGACAGGTGCCATTTTAGAGTTTAATATGGCACTGATGGTCTAATTCCTGGTCATAAAGCAAAAACAAAAATCATAAGCTGGGACTTAGTTTCCGTAGAATTTGCCATTGTAAACCACTGCAAATGTAACCCAAGGCAGTCATAAGCCAGGGTTTTAATGTACTGAACTATATGAGTCGGGTTCTCCTGATTGGGCGGCATATAAATTTAAATAAATAAATAAATAAATAATGTACCAATGGCCTGTCTCAGTAGAAGGCAGCATCCTAATTCCCTTCTCAGTTCAGCCTCTCTCTAAATTCCCCTACTCCCCATATGTCATTTATGGGTCAATTAGATGATGGCCAATATTCTTCTCAGTGAATGTGGTGTGGAAAGGCGATCGCATAAATGTTTATTCCATGGGGGCAGGTTCCATGTTGTGTGTTCATCCTTGCAATACTTGTGAAATTAGCTGCACAACTAGCTGTGTGATGGAAAGTTTGCTGGAGCAACTGGGATGCTTATGCCATTGGTCTTCCACTCTGGGTTCCCTGTACAGGGTACTGGCCAATATGTTTGGAATACTTTTAGAAGAAGTGCTCCTTGAGGAGATGAAAGTTGTCTGTTTTTTATTGCACATTATTTTCCTCAGCTACATATCTTGCATTTAGCATGTTCTGTTCAGTATTTGCAAACTTGATTGCTGTGGAATGTATTCTTGAGGAACTCTCTTTATGGGAGGGAAAACTGGTTAATTAGAAGAAATACAAATTTGCCTCTTAACATCAGGTTTGACTCTGAGATGGTATTCTCCCCTAGCAAAAGTCGACTATTCTTATAGGTAGAAGCACATCTTTACCTCTGAATCCTCACTTTTCCTAATATGTAGTGGCAGTATAAGTTGTTCCATCTATTGGTCCAACCTTAGGGGCATTAAAATTTATCTTGGATGAATTCTTTGTCATATGTGAAGCCCCCAAATGAAATTCTAGGGTCCAGAGATCAATTGCCTGGGGAAAATCAGGATATATATCTTATTTATTACATTTTATACTGCCCATTTGGGAGATTTCCCACTCTGGGCAGTGTACAAACAAACATCAGATAACACAACAAATAAAAAACAGATATCTGTTATCAAATATCATCTGTTGTGGCTTGTTGACACCCCCAGATTATTGAAGACCGTGGAAGTGCTTGGAACTGTAGCTCCCAGATATCCTTGCATGGGAGAGAGAAAGTGGTTATATTGTGTAAATATGAAGTTAGCTCCCAGATATCCTTGCATGGGAGAGAGAAAGTGGTTATATTGTGTAAATATGAAGTTAGACAATATTCTATTCTAGACCATTGAGAGCGCCTTTCTGTGGCTTTTTGTACTTTACTGTATTGGCCTTTGCACAAATCTTCCAGCCCTGGTGATGACCACGAGTATAATCTGGGAATATAATTTAATTGCTGAGTAAAATGGGAGATATGTCCAGTAAAATGGGACAACATTTTGAATAAGTGATTAAAAAATTAGTGATCAAAAGTTTAGAGCTAAAATAGCTAAAATTAGATTGTGTAGTAATCTCATAGGTTTCTACGCAGTTGATAGATTTTAAATCCTAGGTCCCAGATAGGCTGTTCTCAATGCTTTTCTTTCCTTTTCTGTTCTTTCCCCTCTCAGTCTCTTTTCTGTCAGCTTCCTTATCTTCTTGGATAAGGTTTCAACAACAAAAGATAAATTGGATTTATAGCGTCAGTTTATTTGGCTTGAGAGGCTGTAATACAAAAATAAGCCAGGAACGATGAGCCATTCTCGGCATTAGAAGCAACACCCTTAGGGTTATGTGTTCCTGGCTGTAGCATGACCCCAGGTGTACCATGGTTGCTCATTCTGCTCTTGATGAGACAGGAAGGTCACTCAACCCACATAACCCTGGAAGCATTAGATCACATCCAGAGAGTTCTGTAGTCGTAGTTGTAGTGCATACCTGTCAACCTTCACGGATTGGCCAGGATTTCCCATTTTTCGGTGCCGATTTGTGCCAGCGGGGATTTGTGCCACCCCGGAATTTGGCAGCGGGGGAAAGAGGTACTGTGCATCCTTTCTGCGCAAGTCGCCTTCTACGCATATGTAGAAGGCTTTTACGCTTGCATAGAACCCTTTTACGCAAGCATAAAAGCCTTCTACGCATGCGTAGAAGGCGACTTGCACAGAACCGTTCTGTGCAGGTCCCGTATTGTCTGGAGCCGCGGTTGACAGGCATGTTGTAGTGGTGGTAGCCATAATAATGCTGTGTGTATAAATACAAAGCTATAAATACAGATAGAATCAAATTCCTTGTTCATCTTTGTGAATGTATTTTGATTGTCTTTAAAATTACAAAGCAGTTTTCTTCCTTTCTTGTGTTTTTAATATTCATTTGAAGCACTAGAGCAGGGGTTCCCAACCTTTTCAAGCTGGGGGCCAGGTCACACTCTCTCAATCAACTTTGAGGGCTGGACAGCCATTTTGCCCTGCATGTGTGAGGGGGTGGTGGCCATTTTGTTTCTCGAATGCTCTTGGAGGGGTGGGGGGCCACATGAAATGATGCCATAGGCCGTATCTGGCCCACAGGGATTAGGTTAGGAACCCCTGCATTAGAGCATATCACCAATTGAAAACATTTGGTACTTGCTCTTGCTTGTTTATAGTGTTTATCTTAAAAATTAGAAGGACGCTAGGGAACAGCCTGATGTGATGCAAAATGGTACTTTTGTTATTTACAGGTGACCAATCTGCACATAAATCATTAGTAATTACCAGCTGCTTTTTCATCCAGTGTTGACATTATTGAGTTATAATAATCCATAGAATGCACTTATTTCTATTTCTCTTCTTTCTTTCTTTTAAAAAAATGAGTGGTTCCAGATGTTTTTTTTTAAAATAGATAAAGGTACTGTATTTATCTCTTTTAAAGTAATAGAAGAGATGGATTTCTTTTCTCCCTTTTTTAAAAAAGAGCTCTTAGCACCCTGGTTTCAACCCTAGTTTCATATCCTTGCTAGCCTGCCAAGGGCCACTGCTCTGCTGATATTAATAGTGAGGCCAGAGCTTGGAAAGGTGACTTTATCTACAACTCTGAAAATCTCCAAGCTAGCATGTCCAATGGGAAAACACTACCTGGAGAATGCTATAGCCCCACAAGTCATTTTTTTCTCCCCGAGCACTGCTTGACATTGGGCTTGAAGCAATCATTTTGAGCCAACCAGATTGATGAAGATGGTGCAGGACAGAGAAGCCTGGCGGGCAATGGTCCATGGGGTAGCAAATGATCGGAATTGACTGTGCGACTGAACAACAAAACCAGTTTAACTTTCTGCAATGTCTGAATCTTTTAGTTTTCCAGCACTGGGTAGGAAGCCCTGATTCAGAACGTCGCTTATGCTGATACACCACCATTACTGCCAAGGAAGCAGTGGCAAAGCAGAGGATGGTATGTCTTGAGAATCCCTTCAGAAACAGAGGTCATTCTTGAACTGCTTGTGTCTTCTAAATCGCTCCATTATTTCTTCCCACTACTTTGGGAAGAGCTGCTTCCCTTTAATACACTGAGGGTGAATTTCAAGTAAAGGTGTATCTAGTCTGTTACAATTAAGAGGGGAAATGGATTTTCTAGATCCAGGGTTGTATTTCAGGGTTGTATTTCTTGCTGGATTGGGATATGCATGCTCAAATAGATATTTACTCATGTTTCATAGGCCTTTAGATTGTCATTCATTTCTTTAATTCATGCTAATGTTATTCATGTACTATCCTGTGGAAGTGACCAGCACTGTAACTAGTGGCTTATCTACGTGAGTTCATTTGGAGCAGGGTGGAGTGAGCTAAATATGGCCACTTGGGGTCAGGCAGAGGTCCAGTATGACATCTGCCTGTTGAAAATAAGAAAAGCAAAATTACAAAATCCTACTCCTGTCTCTTCCTGCTTTTCTGTCCTAAATGGTAAACATACCCTTCCTGCAACAGCTCCATAAAGAGGCAAAATAAGTTTTTAGTTTGCCTATTCAGATTGCCTCTAACACATACTTAATAGGCAAACTAACTACCTGTACTTCCTCCCTCTGATCCTTTACAGAGAAAAGAAAATTGGAATATTCCTCCAAGAAGTATGCATTATGTTACTATGAGTGGACTGGATAGCTCAGTGGTTTAGATTTCTGGCTCTGGAACCAGAGGTTGAGAGTTCAATTCCCCTCTGTTCCTCCTGGGTGAAGAGCCAACCTGTGTAGCCATGGGCAAGCTGCACAATCCCTGGGCATCCCCCAGAAGAAGGGAATGGTAAGCCACTTCTCTGTATTTTCTACTTAGAAAACCTTGGAAAGAGTCTCCATAAGTCAAAATCGACTTGATAGCATGTGGTGGTGGTAGTGGTGGTGATATGTCAAAAATCCATCTCCTTGCCACCGCCTTTCTCCTCCCACTTCTGGGAGGAATTTTTCTGTTTTTCTTTTCTTTTTCTTATTTTTCCAAAGCGATGCCATGCATAAGCACTGTCAGAGTACAGTTTACCAAAAAATTACTTCCTCTACCCATCCATGGAGCAGAGGATGTATTTAATTTGTCAATATCATGAAGTGGCCAAGCTCTCTTCTTAAGCCACTTCACAATACTAGCAAATCAATATCAAAAGGGAAATTTACATTTGCAAGCTCATTTGGCTTCATTTTCTAGATTGCACCTGCGGGAAATGAGCCAAAATGGAGCAATTCTAACTGCACCAAAACAATAGAAGCCCCTCATAGGGTCCCAGAAAGGTACAGGTACGAATAGCTGAGGACAAGCTGGTTTTCTCCACAAATTTCATCGTGTGATTGTTGGGAAAGGGAATGAACCAGCCCATCACCACCGTGAACCAAACAACGGGACAAATGTCTGTCTGATAGCATCCTAGGGTGGAGCAAACTGGGACTTTGCAGCAGGGCACCAAAATTCAGAGGAGACCAAAGTTTGGAAGCGAATCTAGGGATGAATGTTGGGGAAAAAACAACCATATCTCCTGGCTTTAGTCACACCTCTCCGCATTTTAAAAAAAAGCATAAACTTTATCTTTCTGAGGGAAGGGTACCACGTTCTCCTCCTTTTACTTGGATCGGGCTCACAGCCATACATCACAGTGGAGTAAGTGGAAGATTGTGCTAATTGCACTGGGTGCCAACAATGTTAGTTACAGTTCTGGAGTAACAAAATAAAACTATATACTGTACAGTATAGTCTTATTCTTTAAATTATTGCACTGTACTTCAAGATTTCAATGTTGAACATGAACCTTCTCAATGTCTAGTAAAAATTTTCCACTGCTATATCAGTGATGAGAACACCTGTGTGCACATACAATATTTGCCTACTCAAAGCTTTCCATACTCTATTTAAATGAATGGGAAGCCTATTCATCTAGGAACACTTGTGTATTGAAAACAATGGAGGAGGTACTTCATGTCAAACGATGCTGCTAGAACACTGTCTCAGAGCACTATCTCATTCCTGCTGTAATTCGTACAAATCAGCCAAACAGTGAAGAGTCTGAAGACAATCAAAATAAAGATCCATAGGTAATTTGAAAATTCAAAGAACTAAACATGTAGTAGTTATACATCTTCAGGAAAATGTAATT
Organism: Bradypodion pumilum; assembly: GCA_035047305.1. NCBI lineage: Eukaryota > Metazoa > Chordata > Lepidosauria > Squamata > Chamaeleonidae > Bradypodion > Bradypodion pumilum. Next base: position 169,716,385 of record JAWDJD010000001.1, on the reverse strand, counting down.
GATGTAATTGATTATTTAGCCTGTAAGATCTTGGTTATGCTATGTATTATTTCCTGATGTGTTTACTACATTAATTTATAGCAATAATGAATTACTGTCCAGATGAATTTCTATATCTAGATGAGGGGAGAAACAGAATTGCATAGAATAACTAGAAATAAAATTTGTTCTCAATTACCTTGAGAATGCACTTTCTGTTAAATCTCCTTGATATTTTGCTTCAGCTGTTGCTAATAACAATGAAATTAAACTTGCAAGTGAACAAGTACTCACTAGAAACAATAGCTTAGAAAAGTATGCTCACTATTATACTGTACCTTTGTGGCCATTTTGTGGTCCTATGAATGAATAAATATATATTAGTGTTTGTGTGACTGCTGATTTAAATGGGAAGGGAATACTGCTGTTTGAATAATCCTGTATCCCAATCCACACATGGAAAAAGGGTATGTACATTATCAGTGGCATTTATGCATTTCCCAAAAGGAAAAAAAAAGCCTCAAGTCTTATTTTTCCTGTGGCACAAAATTCCTTCTAAAATACAAAAACAGCTGACATGCCCAGCATTTAAGAAAGATCACTGCAAAAACAAAACTAAACAGCTCTAGGCTCCTCTGAATATTTATGCACAGCCTAGAAACTTGTGAATTGTGATCAAGTCTAAGCATACCTGTCAACTTTTGGATTTGAAAATAAGGGAAATTTTGGCCACACCCCTCTGTGGGTGTGGCTAAATATAGCCATGTGACTTGCTGGGCTCTAGTCATGCCTGCCACATGGACATGAAAATGTCTGCAAACACAGACAGCACTGGCTCTTTGGCTGTAAATGGAGATGAGCACTGCACCCTAGAGTTGGATACGACTGGCAGATTTTACTTTCTTAGGATCAAAGATCGCTGCAGATGGTGATTGCAGCCGTGAAATAAAAAGGCGACTGATGCTTGGGAAACAAGCTATGAGAAACCTGGGGAACATAGTTAAAAGTAGAGGCATCACCTTGCAAACAAAAAATTGCATAGTCAAAGCAATGGTATTCCCGGTGGTAATGTATGGGTGTGAGAGCTGGACCATTAGGAAAGCTGAGCGCAGAAAAATAGATGCCTTTGAAATGTGGTGTTAGAAATAGGTCAATCCTAGAAGAAATCAACCACGACTGCTCACTAAAGGTCAAATAGTAAAGATGACGCTGAAGTACTTTGGACATCAAATGAGAAGAGAGGATTCACTTGAGAAAGCCTTGATGCAGGGAAAGGTGGAGGACAAAATAAGGGGGTGGCCAAAAATAAGATGGCTAGATGGTATTGTAGATGCAATGGGCACAAAACTGTGTGGGCCAAAGAACCCTTTCCCCATCTTCTTGGGGGACTTTTGTTTTGTTTTCTTTCTTGTTTACTCAGTGGCTTAAGTGACTAAGATGCTGACTGGGAGGCAGAAGGTCAGCAGTTCGATTCCCGAGTACTGCAGGACGGAATGAGCTCCTGTCTTTGTCCCAGCTCCTGCCATCCTAGCAGTTCAAAAGCAAGAAATTGCAAGTAGATAAATAGGGACCACTTTGGTGGGAAGGTAACAGCGTTCCGTGTGCTCTGGTGTCTAGTCATGCCTGCCACATGACCACAGAAATGTCTGCAGACGCAGACAACACTGGCTCTTCGGCTTTGAAACAGAGATGAGCACTGAACCCTAGAGTCAGATACGACTGGCTTTTGAGCAAGGGAACCCCCCCTCTCTCTCATATACTGATCAAGCAACCCCCCCTCCCAAGTTAACTCTAGAAACGAAATCCTCCAGCCAGGAGGCAGGGCAGAAACAGCTCAATAAAGCATGAGGTTGCCCCTGCATATATGAAATATATCACTCACCTAGAGTAGACTCCTGCTCCCAGCAGCCAAAATGAAGCCTCCAGGACCATGTGGCTGGCAGGAAAGGGAAAGAGAAAGGGAAAACTACAGAACGCCCCCCCCTTCTCTGTCTCCCCTTCAACAAGCGAAAAGCCTGCCACACAGCGACCTCTGGTGGCCGGGGGAAAATACTGCAGCTTCGCCTGTGAGGGCTCCGGTCAAGATATATTTTTAAAAAAATAAGGGAAAATACAGGGGCAGGAAGAGGGATAAAAATAAGGGGTTTTCCTGGGAAAAGCAGGATAGTTGACAGGTATGGGTCTAAGCTAAAATCCTTTCATAAAAGGAAAAGTACCTCTGGTCCCCAAATATCTAGGTATTGTTAGATTATTAGGTAAGTACCTGTTGTTGCTCTGTTTCACTCAGCAATCACCAGGGGATCCTAATCAACCTTTTGTCCACCCCAGAATAAAATATATAAATCCCATTAACCTTGGTCCCATTTTCTATCCAGCGGAGAAAGATTGTACCTAACCATTTTGATCTTGTGGTGCTGCCTTTCTTTTCTTCTCCTGAAACATGTACATCATTTGATTTAGCTAATAGTGCTACAAGGTTTTGCCATTGTCTGATCAAGCTCTCAGTAACTGGACTGCAACTGCTACTTATCAAATGAGAGTCATACCTCACTGTGCCGGGACTTCTGCTTATTTTTTCAAAGTGTGTGAAAACAACATGAAGCCAAAAAGGACAGAATCTGAGCACTACATACCAGCACCAAGCATTTGGATGGAAGAGGGGGTGGGGGTAGGTATTCCTCACAGGTAACGTTTGGACCTGGCCAATTTTTGTTGCCCTCTCATTGCCAAAGGACTCAAGTGGCTAAGACACTGACTGGGAGGCGGAAGGTCAGCAGTTCGATTCCCAAGTATTACAGGACAGAATGAGCTCCCGTCTTTGTCCCAGCTCCTGCCAAGCTAGCAGTTCGAAAGCAAGAAATTGCAAGTAGATAAATAGGGACCACTTCGGTGGGAAGGTAACAGCGCTCCATCCACTCCGGTGTCTAGTCATGCCTGCCACATGACCATGGAAACGTCTGCAGAAGCAGACAGCGCTGGCTCTTCGGCTTTGTAACAGAGATGAGCACTGAACCCTAGAGTCAGATACGACTGACTTTTGAGCAAGGGAAACCTTTACCTTTACTCATTAGAACTGACATTGTGCTTCTTGGGGGTTGTCCAGTCAAAGCAATGATTGGATCGGCTGTGCACAGTGAGGGAAGAGGGTAGCAAGAAGACAGGCTCACTGGCAGAAGATATTATTTGCATGCAGGAGCTTCTTTATTTTTTGCATACAGATTCCATACATATATTTTAACAAGTGTCATTTTCAAAATTTTCCTGAAAAATCTGCTGAAAATGGTTCACAATGGGTACCAGAGCCAGAGGGACAGATAATGTTTTAGGCCAGAATTATGTCTACACTCCTTTCATTTAAAAAAGGGCACTGTTGAGATTCGATACCCCAGTGTGACAGAAACAACAAAGACTGCTTCCATTGTCAATATCTGGTATGCTGAAGGGGCTAACACTAACTCCTTCAGCACATTGGATATTGACATTAAGCACTTTTCCTGCTCCTCTGCAGAGAGGCAAGGAAAGTTTAATTACCGTAATTTTTCTCCCCTTAGCTGACTATTGTATCACTGCATCAGATAAGAGAGTAATCTACATGTATATTCTGTTTTTCTTGTCAAAAAATTGCTCAGAGCTGCAGTTTTCCCATGTGTGCCCAAATTTTATAAGCAACACATTCATTGACATGGATAGGTGTGCCATTTGCTGCTTTGCCTCAGGTGGCAAAATAATTTGGTCAATTCTAACAAGATTTCTAAGCAGTGTTGTAAGGTCTCAAACTATAAGCTGAAGTCATAAGGAATTGCTATAATATTTCTTGTTCTCCAGGCAGAGAGACAAATGGCTTACTAAATGTCATTAACCCACCATGCGGTATTAAGCTTTAGCAAAAAGGACATAGCAACCCTACTTCTAAAGCAAGGAAAGGAGGCACACTTACAAGAGAGAGATGGTAAAGCAGGGTGCTTATTCTTTCTCTCACATAATGACTTTAGAGATCCACCCCAGGCTGTTTCATCCATGTGGGCTTTTAACTGGTATCTGAAGCCCAAAAGAAGCTTGACTGAGGGACAAAATGCTATTAGAGGTACAGTATTTATGACTGATTTGATAGGCGAAGGCAATCAATTAGCACACCTACCTCTTCTTCCCCGGGTAGTGCCTCCACTGCCTTAACTGACATGGTTTCTTGGCAAATACTGAGTTAGGAGCACGAATTTCCCAAGATAACATGCAGTCCTGCTCTCAGAGAACTCTTGGCAATTATCCACAACCACTATGTCTTGGTCTTCTATCAGACACACCAACATGATAAAGACTGGGCTCCAAGGATGGTCTCATGTCTACAAAGTTTCCCAGTGTTCACTGAAGAGGCAGAGCAGTGCTTTTCAACACACATTTGTAACAGGCTGCCTAGGGAGAGGAAACTGAAAGAGCATTTTCCATGCCGTTGATGATCCACGGTTGTTGCGGTATCATGAGTTTCTCAGCTAAATGGGCTGGTGAAACAGTCTTGGCCTGATAAGCAGTTGTGCATGTTCTGGAAACAGACACACAAGTGTTGCACATTAACACCATCTTCAATATTCATGAAACATGAGCTCTATTTAAGCTTCTTGGTCAAAATCAATAACCATTATCATACACTGTGTAAACTTTGGGTATCACCCTGTCACTGTTAAGTACAGTACTCTGAAGTCCCACTGATTCCTAGAAGATTAAGCCCCCGCTCTCTTGTTGAAATAAGTGGGATCAGAAAGCACTTAATGTTAGCTAGATCATGTTCTCTGCTTCTGGGAAACCAGAGATCCAAGTGTTCCTGCTAAGTTGTAAATCTCCTTGCTTCCCTAGTACTACAGCTGCTGTTATTGTTAGTGTTACTACTGCCATTACTACTGTGAGTTCTATTAATAATAGTTGTATACTTTTGCCCAAGTATAACAGTCCATTCTTCAGTCATACTCAGCTTCACATGCATTTCTTACACATATCATTCTGCTTTGCTGAAAATTAAGAGGCTTTGTATTTTCCTGAGAGCCTCAGCTAAAACAAGTGTTGGTTTCAGAAGCCACACATACTGGACAATGACAGCCACACTTATTTCCTGAGGGACTTTGAACCTCAAGCAGTCTTGTCACAATTACCTGGTCTTTAACAAAGCCAGTAAGATGATTCCCAGGATTGGAATTAAGCAGGAGATGTATATAACAATGATGATTGTGTCATCTAAAATTAAATGGTGAAAGCAGTTAGAAATGTTAATTAAACAGAGTTTGATCTAGTGTCACTATTCAGAGTGCTAACGGATACCATGAATCACCCCAAATTTCACATTTTTATTTTCTGTGGATTTCACAAAGAGGTAAGAACAAGTATACATTACTCTGAAATTTAAGGGGTTTAAACAAATTCATTCTATCTAGATCAGGGGTCAGCAAACTTGGTTCTCCAGGTGTTCTTGGACTTCAATTACCAGAAACCCATGTCTGTACACCTGCTCATCAAGAATCTGGGAATTGAAGTTCAAGAACATCTGGAGAGCCATGTTTGCTGACCCCTGGTCCAGACCAAAAGAGACCTAGTTTAAGTTGTATCCAACACATAGCATAATGTGTGCACTGACTTGTGTGTAGGTTTAATCAACCTATACATTGTTTTAGCTCATATGCTACTCCCCCATCCTTTGGTTGCACATTCTGAAAAGTATCAGCAAGATAAGCCAGAGTTCTGGCTGTATCCATCCTTTAATTGACAAAAATGTTGTGACTAACTCAGAAAACAACAAGCAAGTTTATCTGTGAGATGTAATGCAATGCAAATTGGTCGTAGTGGGCCTTTGGAGATCCCAATCACTGATTCTGTAAGTAATGTGCAGAAGATTATTTACTGATTGTAAAAGTTAATGAGTCTTTTGTCATCATTCACCTCTAATCATTGGTGTAACACTACTCTACCTGCAACTTTCATGATAATCGGGAGCTGAGATACTTTTATACCAAATGAGTGCCTTTGTATGCTGTTGTGTATTGAGATAATAATTAGTATTATTATCATATTATTGCATGTTAAAATGGCGATTCACGCCATTCTAGTTAAAGGTAATTTTGGTGCGCCTTTCCCGGGTTAAGGCGTGCTCATATGCAAATGTCTTATTCCCGATTGGTTACTATTTTGGATCCTAGCAGGGATTCACCATTGCTTAAGTATAGCACTACTGATTGGTTAATTAAGGTCGTCCAGAAAGGTTGCTACTTTGTAGCATTGGGTAACAGCCACTCGGACACTATATAAGTGCTGCCTGCAAATAGGGCATTGGCTCTTGGTTTGCACGCTCGCACAGCACACACACACACACACACTGTGAATTACTTCCAGTAGGCACAGGTGCAGGACTAATCCTGGGTAGCAGAATAGCGGAACGAGCACAGCCAACTCATGTATAAACTCATTCTATTAAGCTGTAGTATTGTTCCAAGAGTTGTGAATAAACCGTTGCATCATTGTTTGAAGCACCGCTCATTGGACTCTTCTTTATAAAATCTTAAGACACAACAGATGCCATTGTTTAAATGGCCCCAATCCCTTCCATATCTTAGGCAGAAGCTTGACCCAACCACCAGCTAAGTCTGCAAGAAACTCCCTGGAGAACCTTAGGAAATTGTGTGGAAACATCAGCTTTCAAAAGCAGGCCATATCAAAAATTTGAAAATGGTATGGTCTCATTACTTGGCCCCATGTTTGGGGCAGGATTGTGTTGTGGGGCAGGGGAGGGGGCTTCCATGTAGCTCTTCATAGTATGATCTTTCAACATTCTTGACAGTATCTGTTTTCCTTGTTTTCTATTTTAAAGACAAACTTAACATATGACATATACTTCTGCTCCAGGAAACACACCGGGGGACAGCAAGGTACAGACCCAAAGTGGCTGAAATGGAACTTAACATAAGACATTAAGAAGCCCTCTGAAAAAGCACACAAGGACATAAACATTGTGGTACCTTAAAGACTGATTTATTCTAATGTGAGCATTTATGGCTATGAGGAAGTGGAATTTAATCCACAAACGCTCACATTAAAATATAGAAGTTAGTCTTTAAGGTAACACAATGTTTTTGTCTTGTTTGTTTGTTTGCACAGACAAACCTTAGAAAACTTACCATAAGACAAAGACTGTTCACCAGTTGCAGGGAGGATTTCTCCAGGTAGATTGATATAGGAAGGATAAAAGTCCATCTCTCCACCTGCTATTTGATCTTCAAATAAGAGAGGAAATTTTTAAAAACCAGCACAACCAGCATTAGCATGAAAACCTAGTGGACTCTGGAGCAAAATGTGCAGTGCTGCTGGCCAGGATACTTCTCAGCAAGATACGTCCTTTCTCAGGATATTCAGTTCTAATCCACCACTTTCCCACTTCTGATAGTCATAATTGCATGCTGGCTGGGTCAGTTTGTCCTTGTTAGTCTGTTCTTTGATTCTTCCCTCTATTATTATTTTTTTGGGGTGGTGGTGGCTTTTTAAAGTCCTTTAAAAAAATTGTTTTTGTACTTTTACAATTTTCTGTATTCCCCCAAAACATAGCTTATACTTCCATTCTGGAAGTTTGTGGGTGCTTCTGTTTTGGCTAAATAAGCATCTACATCTGAAGGCACTATTGGTATTGAATAAAATGAATTGAAAATTCCATCAATGCTACAGGAATGTGGGGGAAAACTTGTGAAAAAACGATAAACCCATCACTTAATAACAATTCATTATTGGATGTGTTCTGTTGTTTCTTTGTTAACCTGTTTCTCAGCTGAAAGTTTGCGGCTCGCAAGGAAAAGATGGTAAAATTCACTGGCCAAAATCCTGTTGCTTGATTTAATAAATCACACAAAAGTAGATTTACTAAATCAGTGGGGATATGGTGAGTAAACTTTTCTGTAAGTTCCATTGATTCATATAGGCCTACTCTAGTTATGACTTGCCTAGTCACATCCGAATAGTTTGTAAAAGTTATATCAAACCAATTAAAATCATCACAGGATACTAGCTTTTAAAATTTATTTTAACAGGAAAGAAATATACAATTATGTGACAACGACATCAGCAAAGAGCAATTAAAGTTCTCTCCCTATAGAAATTGGGCTGATTAAATTTCCAAGTAGGAAATGGCTTGTGCAGGGTTGAAACAAATAATTAATACTAATAGACCATCATTTGATACTTATTGAAACTATCCTCATCCAAGCTGTACTTATACATTTGCCAAAATTGCCATTAAGTGCTTCCTTCTTACAGATTTTAATAGCATTTTCCTGGAGTTTTGACCCACTTTACTGAGCATTCTTTCCATGCTCCTATCTTGTTTTTCAGCAACACTTCTGTCAAGATCCTATGTCAAAAATGCTCATTTAAGCCTCAGTGCCCATATATGTAATGATAATGGCTCTTCACACAATTAAACCTTCCTTCATAAAGTTAATCTTGGTAAGAAAATACATCTGCACTTTTGTGAGCTCAGGGTAATTTTATGACTTTTCATCGGACCTTCTCTTGTTTTGGACTTTAAGTTCCCATCAGTCACACCCAGCATAGCCCATGATGCAAGACTATGGTCCTTGAAGCCCAAAACATCTGAAAGGCCAAAGGCTTGTTTCCTCTACTTTAAGTCATATGAAAGAAATAACAAGCTAAATTTAGAAAGCTGGATCATATTTTGGTGGAAACCAAGATTTCTTCTGCACGTTACCTACTTTCCCACTATTTGGGAGAGCAAGGGCATAAAACCTGCTTGAATACATGCTTCTGAATGGCAGTCATTTGCTCTAAAAATTGGGATGAACAATTTATGTTTCTTGGTCAAAGAAGACACTACATCAAGCCCTGATCTTCCAACTTACTGAAGCAAGATTTGCTGTGGAGTATGTGGTGGAACCATTTGCATACAGGCTCCTCCTCCACTGATGTGGTGTCACAGCTACATTCAACTCGAAGGACAGATCCCCACAGGTCCACATAAGCAGCTCTGCAATCGATGTTGTCGGAGCAGATCAGATCATCTGTATCCAAAAACTGCAGGCAATCTTTATCGTAAAGGCATGCTTGGCTGATGTGCTTAAAGCACTTTGACATAAAGGTCTCATATTTAGCCCTGAAGAACATCAGAGAAGATACCCACATAACATATGAATCCCTACTATTTCCCTTCATTGTGAGATATATAAAAAACTGAAGGATAGAAAAGAAAATAATGAAACAAAAGTGACAAACTGAGGTTTAAAGTAAGGCACAAATTAAGAAATAAGCAACTTGGACATGTGTTGACCACTATTGAACTTTTAAATTTATAGTTGAATGGGATCAATGATGTTTTAATCTTTCCATTCTGAGTGAAAGTACTGCAGTGGCTGTGGCTAAGACGCTGACTGGGAGGCGGAAGGTCAGCAGTTCGATTCCAGAGTACTACAGGATGGAATCAGCTCCCATCTTTGTCCCAGCTCCTGCATAACAGTGTTCCGTGCGCTCCAGTGTCTAGTCATGCCTTCCACATGACCACGGAAATGTCTGCAGAAGCAGACAGCGCTGGCTCTTTGGCTTTGAAACATAGATGAGCACTGAACCCTAGAGTCGGATATGACTGGATTTCGAGCGATGGGAACCTTTACCTTTACATCAGTGTTGGATTGTGGATCTAATTTTTAAAGGTTTATTACAATCTCTGCTGAATTAATACAGAGATGCCTGTAAGAGACATATTTACTGAACAGAAATAATAATTCAGGGAAAGCAAAACGTCTTATTTGAGCATAAACAATGAGCAGAGCCTTCTACCTCTCCTATCTACTCTGGGGTTGTGAACAGATGGGCAGAAAATTGCACAGCTATCCGACTGTTGTTATTCAATGTTGGAAAAACTGAGGCTGTTGATATGGATCTTCAGAGAGAGATGCCACATGTGCAAAATCAAGCAAAATGTATGCTCTTACTTACCAACAGAGGGTGTTTGCTTGGCATGAATGAATTACACTGAGACAGGAAGGTGTTTGAGCAGTCTGGACTGTGCATACTTTGCCATGAAGAAGTCTTTTGGCTTGATGGCAATTTTCATCCGATGGGAAGCAATCACAGAAGGACATCATTTGGGCAACACTGAAAGGCATATTCTTGTAGAATGACTGCAGGGCTGCTTGGCATTGACGGGCATCACACTGTGTTCCGTTTATTTGGCAAACTTGAAGATACAGGGCTAATTGTCTGTTACAGACTTCGTCGTTCACACATGCCACGTTTACTTGGAAGCAGGACTGCCGGTGTTTGTATTCTAAAGGGACAGACAAAGGATTTGCCAAATTTCAAGGAAATGAATATAAGAACTGATCAATCTGGTGAGCACCAACATTCCATACATTTATTATTTGTTTCTTTTAGATCCCATCTTTCCTCTGATGAAATCAAGGTAGCATATACGACTCTCTTCTTCCCATTTTATCCTCCCAACAGTCTTGTGGGGTTGGTCAGGCTGAGAAAGAATGTGACTGGCCCAAGAATGCTGAGTTTCATCATGTCTGATTGGAACTAGAACCTGACTTTCCCCAGTTGCTCACCTGAAAGTGTTACATACCCTTGATATGCAACCAATTGGTTTCAGCAGTTATTCTAACTTTGTTCTGTGATAGGCCTTCCTCATCAGGCACCATCTAGACTTGTTGAACTACATTTCCCATCATCCATAGATTCATCAATAGTCATTCTATGCATGATGGAAGTTGTAGTATGGCACAGCTGGAGGTTGCTCCTTGAGGAAAGCCGAGATAGAGGACATATACAGGAATACATATCTCAGAGTTGTTTATAAAGGTAAAGGTTTCCCTTGCTCAAAAGCCAGTCGTATCCAACTCTAGGGTTCAGAGACATCCAGGCAGTGACCCAGATTCTCTTACCTGGTTACTCTGGCACAGTATAAACATCATAACATTTGAAGATAGGTCAATTCATGTTTGGAAATCACTGTAGACATTACAACTGCATATAGAAATACATGACTGTTAGGATAAGTCTTCACTTCACACCCAAACTGGTTGCAAGGCATATTGTGTGTGATGCCTTTAAGACTCTACTGCAGAAACACACTGGTGTTGGGATTTTTCCCTGGTGTGTTCCGTGGACCAGTGTATATAGGCCAAAGCAGAGTTACAAACCTTTAGCTTCAATGTTCAACTTGGTCAAACCAAGCTCCAATGCTTGACTTTCTCTGCCGTCAGTCTGGGCTAAGAATCCTGTGAGTTCCAGGACCTACAATGAGGACTGAACCTCTACACTGGTCGCGAAGATGGTATATGCCTTTTATGCCATCTGTGCTTGCTGAACAAGAAAGGCCTACTCGGGGTAAGCTCTCCATCAAGGAGGACAGAAGCTGTAAAGCTGCTTGGATTTGTTTGGGATCACAGCCTGTATATATATAACACAACTGAACTGACTCAGTGAGGACAACTGAAAAACTGAAGAGACTGTATCTGCTTTGTGTTAGTTATTTGCACTGTATATACTTGCACCAATTTGCTTCCTGGGTAAACCTGTTTTGAGTTTGTCACTTGCACCAAGACCTGTCTGCCTGTTTTCCCGCAAGAGAGAGGACCACTTTGTCAGGTGTGCACCCCTTACTAGCCGCTGCATGCTACTCTGCTAACCACATACATCAACAATGACTCAGTATGCAACTGATAATATCTACAATGAGTTCTTACCTTTGGACAGTTTGCCTTCAAAAGTTACACTGTTTGCAGAACTGTGCTAGAAGATTTTTGGCTAGTGTTCATTAATTGCTTGGGGCTCCAATGATTATCTATATTGTGTCATCTCCTTGCTGTCTGAAATGGCACATAAACTCAAACCCTCACAGGCAATTCTGAATTAGTTAGCAGTCAATTAAGTAGGCCTACATTAGTTGGGAGTAGCAAAAGGATTTGGGCCATGCTTATTATTAGGTGCTGAAAGTATGCAAGGTGAGTCAAGTGGGGCTTCCTAACTGATTTCAAATTTCCTCTTTGAAGTCAGCATCTGCTTCATCTCAAATGGTGTGGATACCCCCAAAAGGACCTCTGTCACTGATCTCAGGGTGCAGGAAAAGCTAGCTTGGGAGAAGCCATTCTGCCAGATACTTTGTATCAAACTACATAAAGCTTCCATAGGTAAACAGCCACTGTTTCAGCTGTGCTTGGAAATCATCATCATCATCATCATCATCACCATCATCATTGGTTTATTTATACCCTGCTTCCCTCAGCCCAAAGGCGACTCGAAGCGGCAGAACAACAGTGCCAAAACAACAATAGCACAATCAATCTCAAAATAACAATAATACAGTAATAATATAGGTAAATAAATACAATATAACAGTGCAATAATCAACAATATATAAAAATACAAAAAAACACCCTTAACTAGGGCCAGGTTCAATGAACGCATCGGAGCCCAGGTCCACGCCCTCTTCACTCCCCCGCGGCCAATGCCAGACCGGGGGAAATTGACTGGAAGGCAGCGGTTTCTTTTAAGGACTAACAATATGTTTCCAGATTTTGTTAGTGTGTTTGTTGTGCTATCCTACAGCGGGTCAGGAAGTAGGATGGTCTATGTGGGATACAAACAAGAAATCCACACAGGGCTGAAATTTACCATAGTTTGAAAGAGCTGATGATTTCCACTGTGATTTTATTTTCATCCAATCTACAACAAAAAAGATACACAGTAGCAAATTAATGGATTATACATGGCATTCTAATGGTTTAGAACACTAAAACAGTATAGAAAATATTTTTAACAACAGTGTTTGGAGAGTGTACCTTGTCTTTAACTACCTTTTGTAGTTTCGTACATTTATTGAGAATGCATTGTAATAAAAGGCTCTATCTCTATCTTTATATATATATCTGTCTGTCTGTCTGTGTGAATAGCTCATTTAATAACTAGATGTGGAAAAATCAACTTGAGTTTATACCTGCTCCTGATACAAATTTCTGTGAAATGGTTGTATAATGGAGGAGTCTCATTCATATCAATTAATGCCTTTTCAATGCTTTCATTGCAGACTATCAGGGCAACAAATTAGATTAATTTACCTCAGTTGCCTAGGACACACTGAAATGAGGGAATAATACAAATCTGGGTAAATAATATTTTGGCAACATTACATTAAAACAACGTGGAATTCAAAGAGAGAGAGCACAGAGGGGATTCAAATAATGTAGTGTTACATAGACAAGATTATGTGCTGTGGGGAGGGGAGGTGGCTGTCCAGCTGAGACAACAGCGACTGTTCACCAAAAACATGAATTGCAAGATGTTTGTGCCATAAGGTTGCAAACTTTGTTAGTTGTGCATAGGACAAGAAAAGTGAGCTTTTGTGAAAGCAGTTTCATGTTTCCCAAGAAATAAATAGTTGGTTAGATAGCTCTGTGGTTTAGATATCTGACAGTGGAGCCAGAAATTGAGAGTTCAATTTGCCACTGTGCCTCCTGGGAGAAGAGCCAGAGTGTGTGGCCTTGAGCAAATGGTCTAGTCTAAAGCCATCCCTCCAGAAGAAGGGAATGGTCAACCACTTCTCAGTGCTTTCTACCTAAACAATCTTAAAAGGGTTGCCATAACTCAAAATTGACTTGACATCAAGCTGTTGTCATCATCGTTGTTGTTGTTGTTAACATTAGATAGTCGTAATAGCAAGCAAGTAAACAAGAAAGAAATGTCCTGGCACTTTAAAGACTAACTGCTTTATTTTAATGTTACCTTCAGACAAAAGAGGAGAATTACAATTACCACTGGGTGGGAATTGCCACACTGACTTTCACATGGTGCATTTGTGTTGTTATCTATAGTCTGAGGTTCTTGCACCCACCTACCATTGTTAATGAACTAACCTTCATTGCAAAAGGACTAATGCCATACAGAGGTATTATGTCATCACAAAGCAATGAATTTCCCCATTGACTTGCTGTCTTGTCATCTTGAGGCCAGGTATAAATGAGCATCATGTAGTCCCACATCTCTGTCTGAGAAACTGGACTTGATCCACTTAAGCTCACATTAAAATATAGCAGTTAGTCTTTAATGCCCCACAACATTCTTGTATTTATACTTTCTTGTTGTTGCTTACTTTTGCTTTGTTTCTTCTCTGATATACCTGTACAAATTAACATGGGTACCACTCCAAAAACCACACAACATGATAGGGCCTCATAACACAATCACCCTTTTGCTGGTTTTCAAAATGACACAGGGCTACAACTAGCTACAACAACCATCCCTCTGGAAATTCTGAATTGCTTTCATCTATTACATCACTGGTTAACATTTACCTGCATCAACGCCTTTGGTTCTCTCATCTGTGTGGATTTCCTCCATAACTGTGGAGGTCTTATACTCTTGTGTGTACCGTAAGCAGGTGTTATTAAAGATATTTTTCCATATTTTATTGCATCTTTTCTGCACTGGTTGTGGGCAGGTGCAGTTCCCTAGGACAGTAGCCTTGAGTGCCTTCCATGCTGTCAAGCATTGCTGGACCACCGTCTGGTGGTTACATTTGGTTACCTCAGCTCTACAGACCCTTTGGAAGGTCTTATATCGCATAAAACAAGAGTTATCTGTCTGGCATATTTCCTTGGCTGCAGTACAGCCATTTCCTCTCACACCTGAGTGAGCTTCCTCTTCTGATTTTGTCTGATGCAAAAAATTGGACTGAAAATCCATGGCAGAAGAAGACTCTGATTTTCCTGTAAAAGCAAGACATGGATCCCAAAAATAATTAGACAGATCATGTGAAAATGCTTTTTCAAAACAACATTTTTAGGAGTGCTTCCAGAGAGCCTTCTAGTATTTTTCAGATGATAGACAGGGAGATAGAATGGGAAATGGCTTTTCTGATTATATTTCTTCCATTTCTTTAAGCTGCTCTGTATTTTTTATTACATTTGTCTCCTAATCCCCACCTTCCGTCTCAATAGTCTCCTTTTCCCTCCAGCCCCATCAACAATGTGACTAGTTTAGGAGTCATTTCTAGACATAGATCAATCATAGAATCTCTCAATTTTGTGGGATGGCAATATCCTACGCCATTAAAAACTAGAATATATAGTATTTCCATCACAATATCCATCCCTTCCATTGCTTTTGCATAGGTAGCAAGCTACCTTGGTGTCATAAGAAAATAAAGTTGAAGTCATTCTCCTTTGATCCATAATTTTACTCAAAAATTATACTTAAATCCCCAGAATAACACCTAGGAAATGTATGTCATATTAATGATAGGCAACAGAGTCTGGAACAGCAGTGACTGCTTCCTTTAAGTATACAAGTTGTCTAACTTGTGTGATATTTTTTAAAACCATCATAAAATTTTGCATCCCAGGAGTGATACTAAATCAATTTACTCAACTGTTGTTTTCAACAGTCAGGGATTTAAAGCACCCAAAAGTGTTTAATTTGCCTAAAATTAGATAAAGGTAAAGGTAAAGTTCACCCTTGCTTGAAAGACAGCCATATCCAACACTAGGGTTCAGTGCTCATCTCTGTTTATAGCCGAAGAGCCAGCCAGTGCTATATGCATCTGCAGATGTTTCCAAGGACATGTGGCAGGCATGACTAGATACCGAAGTGCATGGAACACGGTTTATCTTCCCACCGAAGTGATACCTATTTATCTACTTGCAATTTCTTGCTTTTGAACTGCTAGGTTGGCAGGAGCTGTAACAGAGATAGGAGCTCATTCTGTCATGTCTCAAACTGCTGATGTGCTGTCCTTTCAGTCATCAAGTCCAGCATCTTAACCACTAAGCCACCACATTGCAGACCATTATTTAAAGATGATCCAATAAATGTAGTGATCTTTCTGAATTACCAAAATGCTTGGAATTCAGGTACTACTATATTTGCTTAAAATAGCCATGAAATTTTGAGGTACTGACTGATCAACGTAATTGCAAAAAGATTTTGAATTCATAAGCATCCAAAAGTTTGATTTCCTCCCAGCCACAGTGCAAATATTTTTTGCCATTATTTGATACCATAAATGAAAGTCATCCATTACCTTGATTTTTGAAGCATTGTTTGCCAGGGAATATTTTGGTGCTGCAGTTGTCTTTGGTACACATGCAGTCTTTAAAGTCTGGGTACTGGTCAAGTAAGAACTGGATGATTTTATTACAGTTAGTGGAATCTTTCAATGTACAGCTGTCCCCTGGATTTAAAAAAAAATACAGTGGCCATTAATACCTTTTAGTAGGAGAACAGATAAAATCAACCGCAACGTTTCTGTTAAAAATCCTGCAGTATCTCAAAGCTTGCTATTTTATTGAGGCATAACTGAATACATCTGATGAAGCAAAGCTGAATCCATAGAAGTTTATGCTACTAGAAAATAATCATACTCTAGTCTAGTGAAATGTACATGTGTGGCTTTGTATAGATAATAGTTAATAATTATATGCCATCAAGGCAATTATGACTTATGGAGACCTTTTCCAGCTTTTCTAGGTTAAGAGTATTTAAAAGTGGTTTTCCATTCCTTTCTTGGGACTGCACAACTTACTTGAAGCTACACAGGCTGGCTCTGGGAGGCACAGTGAAGAAGCAAACTCTTAGAATCTATTTTATTTAGTCATTTATTCATGACTCGCCTTTCGGGTGCCCTTTTCCTCACCTTTTGGACCTCTGGTTCGCTCTTGCTCTTGCCGGATCCTGAAGAGGACATTGCGGCGGCTGCCGCAGCTTTCGACTCTTGTGCATGTGGTGACGAACAACTGTGGGCTTGCAGCGTGAACACTGAGCTTCCCGGGGCTGTGGACTGTAGGGATTGGGGCCACTGGCGTGGCCTTAATGTCCCGGAGGAGACTGATCAAGTGACGACACGAGGCAAAAGGAGCGAGATCAGATCAGTACTTTATTGGAAAAAGGCAACATCATTTATAGGGAAGAAAGCGCAACGGTGGCAAAACTGTCGTCGGACAGGAAAATTACCTCACCCACGTACCCGGGTTAATAGGGAACTTCTCAAACGGAAGTTAATTAACTTGGACAAACACGGGGCGAGGAAGACCATTGTGTAGGGCTTAGGCAGGGGCAAACATGGCTTATTTGCGCCAGGGATTTTCCCCCGAGCCGGGAGATGAGTTACACACTTAATGTTTCACAGGAGTCAGCTATCTGCTTACTTGGCAGAGCCGTAGGTCAGGTCACGGTAATTGGGTGAATCAAACCCTATATTTTATTCACCCCCCTTAATTTGGCGGCCGCAGAACCCACGGGCTGGGAGCTTCTCTCACCGCGGTGGCCTCTGGCGGGCCGTTCCATGCCCCGCGGGGCATGGGGAATCCGCAGTGGACCTCATCCTGCATGTCTGTACTCCGTTCCTTACTGACTCAACAGCTTGTTTAGCCTGCAAGACATGCTCGAACATGATGTCTTTGTCTCGGGATAGCAATTTCCGCTGAGCCTCTTCATCCCGCAGGCCGAGTAGGAGATGGTCTCGCAACGCCTCGGCCAGGGTGGCTCCCCACCAACATGGGACAGCTGTCAGCCTCAGCGTGGCCACATACTCAGCCACAGTTTCTCCCAGATGTTGGTCCCGCCGGCTGAATGCCATTCTCACCGGGAAAATGGACACTTTGGGGTGAAAATGCGCTCGCAAGGCAGCTAAGATGTCCGCCAGCGGTACCGTCTTGACTGCTCTTGGCATCAGGAGGTTCCTCGCCAGTTCCACAGTTGGCAGCCCGCACTGGGCCAGTAGGCAGGCTCGCTTTGGCCTCACCCTCAATCTTCTCGGCATCCATCGCGTAGAGGAATTGCTCCTCATAGAGGTCCCATGACTCTGACATGGAGATGTCGAACGGAGGTAGGGCAACCCTGTGGGACGCCATAATCCCATCCTTGTTGCCAATTTGATGTAGGCAGATTGAATACACACGAGCCGGCAGGCGGGCTAAACATTACTTTATTGTAACATGGTCAATCTGTACATGAGGCAATGGCAGAGCCTTGGCTCCTTATATATAGCACTGTAATTGGAATTTGGCCCGAAGGCACACCATTGGTTACAGTCTTGGTGACATCCTTCTGATGTAAAGAATACCTAACATAGTTTCGCCTGTGGCGGGAAGGTTTCCCGCAGTAGTTACCATTGGAGGAATTGGAGCCACATGATGCTCTGCTAGCTGCGCTACTGGTGAGCAGCTGAACTGCATGCATACACAATATCACTGACCATAGCTAAATATTGTTCTATAATTTCTACACTATGTTGTAATATTATTCCTAATCCTTTTTAGATTTTAGACCTATAAGTGTTTTTATTCTCATTATTATTATTATTATTATTCATTATTATTATTATTCCTTGGCACTTAATTCTTGTCTCTGTAATTCCAAGTTAATAATTTTATCCTTATACTGATTGGTCTATCAATATGATTCTATCTTATTGTTATCCCAGAGCAATTGTTTTTCTGTTTTGGTCAGTGACCAAAATAAACCTGATTGATTGTTATATTCTGTGTATTGTTACATGTGCTATAGTGTGCAGTTTTCTTTTATGAGTGTTCTGAGGTTTATTCAGTGTTGATTCAGCTGCTCATTTTAAATGACAGAAACTCATTTATGCCAGAAATCAGATTAAAAGTATATATATTGTTCCATTTATTGAGTAGAGGAACTATTGGCAAAGACTCATTTGAACAGAAAGTGTCAGATGTTCCCCTGTGATTTAAGATCTATGTGTATTAAGTGTTTC
This sequence comes from Bradypodion pumilum, assembly GCA_035047305.1. Taxonomy (NCBI): domain Eukaryota; kingdom Metazoa; phylum Chordata; class Lepidosauria; order Squamata; family Chamaeleonidae; genus Bradypodion; species Bradypodion pumilum. The sequence continues at coordinate 169,697,652 of JAWDJD010000001.1, read as the reverse complement.
GTGACCTAGTATTACCTTCAGAGATGTTATGTACCTTTGGCTTAGAGAAGCCATTTGACTCACCCATGGATATCATATTTCCCAAAAGGAGCTTTCGTGATTAGTAACTGTGGTTTCATTATAACAACAAAGTTTCCATGCAAATGGACAAAGTTATTAAAAAATATATTCAAGGGGACTTTAGTAAAGTGCTGGAAAGGCCACGAGGGGCAAACTTTTGATAAAGGAAATTGGTATTAAATCAGAGGTCTGATGTGTTTTTTCACATCAGGAACAAACCAATGCCTCAAACTTTTGGGTCTTAAAGCTTAGATCAATAAAATGTTTTTAATGTATCTGAGATAGCCACCATATTATTCCACCTAAAATTATAAACAAACCCCCAGGACTCTAGGAAACAATCTTTGTTGATCATCTGGACTGCAGTGGCTCAAGTGGCTAAGAGGCTGAATGGGAGGCGGAAGGTCAGCAGTTTGATTCCCGAGTACTGCAGGACGGAATGAGCTCCCGTCTTTCTCCCAGCTCCTGCCAACCTAGCAGTTTGAAAGCAAGACATTGCAAGTAAATAAATAGAGACCACTTTGGTGGGAAGGTAAACAGTGTTCCGTGTGCTACGGTGTCTAGTCATGCCTGCCACATGACCATGGAAACGTCTGCAGAAGCAGACAGCACTGGCTCTTTGGCTTTGAAACACAGATGAGCACTGAACCCTAGAGTCGGATACAACTGGCTTTCGAGCAAGGGAAACCTTTACCTTTACCTTACTCCAGCCATGCATTGTAGTAGGCCTAGATATACAGGGTGGCCCGTAAGTCCCTACCTGACCACAAAGAGAGTAGGGCTCTGCTGGGGGAGGGAGGAAGTGCTCCCATTGGACTGCTGGTCACGGTGGGGCACGTGCGCAAGGACAGGATGGGTAGGGACTTACTGGCCACCCTGTATATATCATAGTAAACTGTGGGGAATTAAATTTTAAGATTTCTAAGAAAAGCTAGGTGTTTTCCCAAGAGAATATGAGAAAAAGAGCCCATTATTGTGATATGGATGCACACATAAGAGATTCCAGACCTCACCTAGGTTTAGTTAGAGGCCCAAATCCTCAACTGCCTATAATAATTTGTCAATAAATTATTTGTGGATAAATTAGACATGTTATAAACCTGCACATCTGTATTCCAATAGATACAGATAATTGTGGATTGGGGCTATAACTGTAGTGATCCATAAATAAAACCACACTCCTTATTTAGCCAATACCTTTATTGAGATCTACCTCCCAAATGCCATAAAAGTGTTCACTAATAGATGAATGTAACTGCACAAAAAAACAACACCACCACAAGGGTGTTGTTTCATTTAGAATATTTCAGTTCCTAAATACAGGTAGGTCCTGTTTTTGAGTCCCATCCTTCCTAATGAACCAGTACAGAAAATAATAGCACCAGATAATGTTCTGTGCTGAAGGGAATGACTGCAATGAAATGGACTTGAAGTACACAGGGCTGTTATCTTTTAAAACTGCTTTTGTGGGGCCCAATCCTCTCTCTCTTTTGCCAACAAAAAAGCGACATGCTTCTTCTTTTTCTAATAATTTTTATCGATTTTTTAGCATATAAAAAACAACAACAAATGATATATATGAAGAAGAAAAAAACAAAGTATATATACATTAGACAAAAAGGAAATCGACATATATAGAAAGAGAGAAAAAAAGTCAACACTAACATACGCATAAAGTAAGGATAAAGCTGCACTTGATTAAGTATAGACAATCAAATTCATCCTAAATCATTTTATTGATTTCTACTTGATTAAGAGTTTCTATAATTAAACTACGGTAATTTGTTTTTCAAGAAATCATTAGACATCTTTTTCTTGAAACAAAGATACAGACTTTCCAATAAAGTACAATAAAATTCAAGTGCTTTATCACCCTAAGTGACTATACAAGGCCTAGGAGGGTGCGGTAGGACACACATTTATATTATTTCCAAAAACTGGAATGTTCAGGCACTGGTCTGCTCCCATCATTATTATTTTTACCATAATCGACAAAGGGTTGCCAAATTCGCAAAAATCTGTTCTCTTTTACTATTCCCTTTTTCTTATTCAATTCCCATGTTAATTTATCATTCAGAGCTCACTGCCACATTTCCCTATGCCATTCTTCGATCTTTAATGTTAAGTCATTTTTCCAATTGCGACATGCTTCTTCTAGAAGGCATCTAGAACACCCCCTCCACCATGTAATACTTCAAAATAGCTTTTTACCCCAAAAGTTTAAGTGAACTTTCAGCCATTTTTCTATTTCTTTTTTTGCTTTTGCTTTTTGCCTCCTTTTGGTCATCTTCAGTGCAGACCCTGAAAGATTCCTAAAGCACAAATTGGTTCCCAGATGTTACAAAGTTTCCTGTGCATGGGGTGGAAGTTGAAGGGCAGACAAAAGAACTAGCCATCCTTTTGGTCTCTAAAATTGAATTACCAGATACTGAACAGGTATTAGTAAAGATAAAGTTCTCCCTCGCTTGAAAGCCAGTCATGTCTGACTCTAGGGAGTGGTACTCATCTCCATTCACAGCCAAAGAGCCAGCACTGCCTGCATTTGCAGGCATTTCCATGGTCATGTGGCAGGCATGACTAGACACCAGAGAGCACTATTACCTTTCCTGCCAAAGTGGTACCTATTTATCTACTTGCAATTTCTTGATTTCATACTGCTAGTTTTGTAGGAGCTGGGACAGACAATAGGAGCTCCCTCTGTACTCAGGTCTCGAACTGCTGACCTGCTGGTTGATAAACTCAGTGTCTTAACCATTAAGCCACCCATGGCCCCAGATACAGTAGAACCCTGGACAATGATGCAATTGGACAACGTCAAAACCGTATAATGATGCTATATTTTTTGAAATGTCATGCACTGGATAACAACATTGCGTCGTTATCCGATGCATCATATTTGATCTCCTACCTTTCCATGCTGGTTGGGGATGAAAAAAAATCACCATTTTTGGGTCCCTGTTTCCATCTCTCTGCCTCCCCAGGAGGGTCTGGGAGGCTAGGAAGAGCTATTCCGTGCTATTTCCACCTTCCTAGGGCCTTATCTGTGCTGAGCAACAGCTGATAATAGTTATGGCCATCATTTTGATTTTCTTGTTTTGGACTACAATTCCCAGAAGTCCAAGCAAAACAAAATCAAAATGGCAGCTGCAAATATTATCAGCTGTTGCTCGGCACAGGAAGGTCCTAGGAAGGCAGAAATAGCACAGAATAGCTCCTCCCAGCCTCCCAGACCCTCCTGGGAAGGCAGAGAGCTAGAAACAGGGACCCAAAATGGCGATTTTTTTTCATCCCCAACCAGCGTGGAAAGGTAGGAGATCACATCGTCCTTTTTTGTAGGGGTGGGCAGAGGTGCGGAACGGCTCCCCCGACCTTCAAGGAGGCAGCCGGACTTTTGTTTTTAGCATTAGCCAAGGCATGTCCCGAACAACGACAAAAATCGGACAACGACACGACTTGTGGAACCAAGTTTTGTTGTTATCCGGGATTTCACTGTACCAGATATTACTGGACTTCAATTCTCAGAGGCACAAACCAGCATAGCCAATAGTCTGGGATTTTGAAAAGTGTCATCCAATATCACTAGGAAATGTAAGACTTGGGAACCACTGCTATGACAGTCCCTTCCAGCAAAGCATTCAGATGGAGGAGGGCATGGAAGGAATCTCCCTGAAGAATGTGAAACTATTTAGATGTTCCCTGGGCAATTACAGTTGATTCTTCTTCACTGGAAGCACCATCTGATTGCTTCTGATGCTAACAGAAAAAAAGATTCAGTGGAAGATTAGTGTCACACTCTTTCCTGCTTTCACAGGTATCTTTGTTCCCCTCCCTAGAACCTTTGCATTATAATTTTAGATTAAATCAGCATAAATCACTGCATTGTTGTTTGCATTTTAAAATCACACGGGCATTTCTAACCAATATCCAGACTTTAAGAGAGACTTTGATCTAAATATGCTTAACCATTGAAATCAGAAGATCCTCTTTCTGGGTAAACATACTGAAAACTGCAATATATATTCTTACCATACAACTCTACGCAAGTCTAGCCTGAGAACCTATAATGGGACTTAGTAATGGCCTTGAAAACAATAGTTGTTGTTATCCATGAATATGTACCCTAAAGGGGAAAAAAGAGAATGCACTGGTCATAGCAAACACTCTCTTTCAGCAACACAAGAGGCGACTTTACACATGGACATCACCAGATGGCCAACACCGAAACCAGATTGACTACATACTCTGCAGCCAAAGATGGAGAACCTCCATACAGTCAGCAAAAACAAGACCTGGAGCAGACTATGGCTCAGATCACAATCTACTGATAGCAAAATTCAGGCTTAATCTAAAGAAAGTAGGGAAAACAAGTAGACCAGACAGATATCACCTAGACAGCATCCCTAAAGAATACACGGTGGAGGTGATGAAAAGATTTAATGGCTTAGACTCAATGGACAGAGTGCCAGAAGAATTATGGCAGAGATGAGGGACATCATGCAGGAAGCACCAAATAAAACCATACCAAAAGAAAAGAAGGGTAAGAAAGCAAAGTGGTTGTCTGATGAGGCTCTTAAAATAGCAGAGGAAAGAAGGAATGCAAAAGTCAAAGGAGAAAGGAAAAATACAATCATTTGAACACAGAATTTCAAAGAAAAGCAAGGAGAGATAAGGAAAACTACCTAAAAGAACAGTGCAAAGAAATGGAGGAAAACAACAAAAGAGAGGACTAGACTTCAGCAGCATGTGGAGAGAGAACTACCAGAGGTGCAGGCTGGGTTCAGAAGAGGAAGGGGGACCAGAGACCACATTGCCAACATATGTTGGATCATGGAGAAAACAAAGGAATATCAGAAACAAGTCTACTTCTGTTTTATTGACTACACCAAGGCATTTGACTGTGTGGACCACAACAAGATGTGGCAAGTAATTAAAGAGATGGGAATACTCATATGCCTCCTGAGAAATCTGTACACGAACCAAGAAGCAACAGTTGGGACAGAACACGGAATGACAGAATGGTTTGGAATAGGAAAAGGAGTAAGACAAGGCTGCATTTTATCACCCTGCTTATTCAATCTATACACAGAGCACATAATGCGCAATGCAGGGATGGAGTAATCACAATATGGGATCAAAAATGCTTGGAGAAACATCAACAATCTGAGATATGCAGACGATACCACCCTAATGGCAGAAAGTGAGGAAGACCTAAAGAAACTCTTGATTGGATTGAAGGAGGAGAGTGCAAAAGCTGGCTTGAGACTCAATATCAAGAAAACCAAGATAATGGCAACAGGCCCAACTATGGGGAAGAAGTAGAAGCAGTGACAGATTTTACATTCTTTGGATCAAAGATCACTGCAGATGGGGATTGCGGCCATGAAATAAAAAGGCGACTGATTCTTGGGAGGCAAGCCATGAGAAACCTGGGAAACATAGTGAAAAGCAGAGACATCACATTGCAAACAAAAATTAGAATAGTCAAAGCAATGGTATTCCCAGTGGTAATGTATGGGTGCGAGAGCTGGACCATTAGGAAAGCTGAACGCAGAAGAATAGATGCCTTGGAAATGTGGTGTTGGGGGAGAGTTTTGAGAGTCCCCTTGACAGAAAGGAGAACAAATAGGTCAATCTTAAAAGAAATCAACCCTGACTGCTCATTAGAAGGTCAAATAGTAAAGATGAAGCTGAAGTACTTTGGACATCAAATGAGAAGGGAGGATTCACTTGAGAAGGCCTTAATGCTGGGAAAGGTGGAGGGCAAAAGAAGAAGGGGGAGGCCAAAGATGAGGTGGCTAGATCGTATTGTAGACACAATGGGCACAGAACTGGGAAGGCTGAGGGGGATGGTGGAGGACAGAGGCGCCTGGAGGACAATGGTCCATAGGGTTGCAAAGGGTCGGAATCGACTGTGCAACTGAACAACAACAACAAATCCCAGTCAGGAGTGAAGTACACTGATGAGGCAAGAGTGTAGTAGGGACATGCATCTCCCCAAGTTTAAAGGATTTCTCATTCATTTCTTTGATTGTAAATGGAAGGAAAAGGAAACAATTCCATTCCATTAAAATGAATGAAAATGCCCTAGATGAACCTCAGTTTGGTGTGCATTTTTACAGACATGGATACTCCATGGAAGGTGGTGTATCTGCTGTTCTAGAGCAAAACACACAGTTTTCTCCATAATTACCTGCACTGTAACAAACGTCTTCCAGTAAATTCAAGACACTTTCACATCCATTTTCTGCAGCCAGGCATTTTTGTCTCAGCTGGTGGCACTGGGAGCTCTGGGTCTGGAAAGTAGAGGTCATCAAAGAAGGTAGCACCAACACTGTAAAACAGATAACAGAGGATGAGATCCAGATTTAGATACATGGGACTGTAGCCGCATGGTCCTGCATGGTCTGAGCTTTGATATGGGTGGGTAGGGAGGAGCCTGAATGGGTAGGGAGGAGCCCTGATGGGTAGGGAGGAGCCTGAAAAAATCAGGGGGCGGGCACCATCTATCAACAGAGTCCTTTAGGCAATGGGAGGCATATATTGGATCCTGCTCATCATTTGTATGGAATGCATTGATCCACTTTCTTGCTTTTTATAATATAGGAAGTTATTTATTCTGCAGACTTTCCGGGCTTGCTGGCATGGTGGTGAGAGATTAGGGGACAACAGCCTAAAACATTTGCAGAGTCCAGATTGGGAAAGGCTGGTATGTAGCATGGAAGGGGAAAGCAGTATACTTACCTGCATGTTAAATAAAGTCATACTTGTTGAATTTCAGATTTCAAATTCCCCAGTTCCAATGTACAAGAGAATAGACATTCACTGAGTGAAACTCAGTACTAAATTACAAGTAGTATAAATTGAATCAATGGAGGTTACATAGGTGTTGATTCACCCAATCCCCATTGTTTTCAGTGGGCCTACTTTCGTTGTGACTTAGTATTGGATTGAGTGTAGAAGAATAGACACCTTTGAGATATGGTGCTGGAGGGTAATTTTAAGAGTACCCTGGACAGCAAAGAAAACAAATAGGGCAATCGTAAAAGAAATCAACCCTGACTGCTCCCTGGAAGGTCAAATATTGAAACTGAAGTTAAAGTACTTTGTACATCAAATGAGAAGAGAGGACTCACTTGAGAAAGCCTTGATGCTGGGAAAGGTCAAGGGCAAAAGAAGAAGGGGGCAGCAGAGGATGAAATGGCTAGATGGCATTGTTGATGCAATGGTCACAAAGCTGGGTGGGCTCAGGAGGATGGTGGAGGATAGGGGTGCCTGGTATGCGGTGATCCATTGGATTGTGAAGGGTCAGAATCGACTGTGCGACTGAACAACAACAAAAAATTGGATTCCACTTGGCCATGGAAATTCATTGGTTTGTGGCAATGGCAAAAGCACTTCTTAAAATATCTCACTTATTTACCTGGAAATCCCTATTAGGGCGACTATAAATCAGATGCGATGTGACACCATGTAACACAGAATTCTGCACTCAACACTGACCCAAAAAGGAAAGCTTGTTTAGAAGATGACATCACTACTTTGCTGTAACTGACCGTTAGCCATGAGTCTGAAGTTGAAGCAGCAACAGGGAATGCAACCCAATAGAGACATGAAGACATGTTTGAAGCTTGAGGTCCACCCCCAGCCATTTGACATTAATTTAACCCATATGGTCAGCATATTGCTGGTTCATATTTGGTAGTAGGACTGGTGTGGGGAGATTAGGCGTTGCATTGATTTCTGTCTTGTTAAAACAAGTGCAGCAAGGTATGATCACATGGAGAAATAGATGGCAGTTTGGACTGCTTGTGGAGCGGTCTGCTGTGATCTATTTCATGGTGATCACATGATGTACAGAGAAATGAGCTCCAGCCTGACTCTGATCCATGCCAGAAGGGCTTCATTAAGGGAGATTTCTCCCATTAAGACAATCTTTCACATATGATCAGCTGTGTGCTTTTGCAGCTGTCTGATCACACCCTATGAGATACATATATGATAGGTGTCTGGCCAGGTTATCCTGATATGGTAATAGAGTAGACCATACAGCCAGTGACTCAATGCTGAGTGTCAGGTGGCAGTTAACTAACCGACAATCCTAAGGACTAATGACCTTAGGTGGCGAAGTCCACAGGGAAGGGTGATGGTCCCCAAGTGGATTAAATCCCACTTGAATCCATCTTGATGGAGGGCAGCAACTTCATCAATACTGGCCTGGGGCTGAGTATGACTTTGCATGCCAAAAGGGCTCAGGACCAGAAAGTGACTCACAGAACTGGATCAGTGGTACGCGGGTCATGCTATGACGCAGAAGGCAGATGAAAGGCCACTGCATTATATTCTCAGGACAATCTTCATGGCTGATCACCATGATGATTGCCTATATTTGGATTTGGATACAGCAGAGCAAGAAGGAGGAGGAGGAAGAAGAAGAATTGGGTACTTTGGCATTCCTTGGTTTTCTGTAAGTAGCCACTTATAGATAGCACTTATTTCTGAGTAGACACAAATAGGCTTGTGCCACTTTTCTTTTGAGCTGATTTATTGAATATTTGCTTATAAAGAATCCTCATAGAATTGACTATGAAAAATGTACAGTCAACAGCCTTTGGTTCTAGAGAGGATGAAACATCCTAGCCATCTCCACTGTGAAACAGATCTGCTTGTCTTTCCCAGAGGATTTGCTGACTCAATTAGCAATACTGGGAAACTGAACCATTAAAAATGGATTGTGGGGGAATGCAATGCCCTATTTTTCCTCATGTTTCCTGTGCATCTGATTAATTCTTCTTTTTTCCCCCATTCCAGGCTAAAAGGAAATGTCAATACAATAATAGTAATAACAATTCACCTTCTGGCTTTACATGCACTTAGGCTTTTTACTCAGCAAACATGAGTCTATTTGTTTAGACAAGATGTCCCACTTTCAAGTCTACATGATAACCAGTCCTATTACCATCAGTGGGAGGCCAATATGGTCTGGTGCTATTTGTAGACCCAGGTTGATCAGTATAGCTGAATACAGGTGCGTTTGTGTGTGTACATCTATATTGATGTTCTAAAGATATAAACGTCATCCCTGGTGGGGGGGGGGAGAAACCCATAAAGGTCAAACATACATATCCTAGCATTCAAGTTTGAAGCCAACATCTGGTGACTAGTACCTTGCTATTTTCAGCCAAACAATGAATATAGGAAGATTCTGCCAATCACACAGACAAGCAAGCCATCAGACGGCTGGGGCATTTAAAGGATTAGCCTGTTCTGAACAACACCAGTGACCCTGGGTCACTTTTTTAAAAAAGGCATCCTCAAAGTGGTGGAACAAAATGGGTTGCATTAGAGAAGGAACTTTACTTCATAGCGCATGATTATGTTTGCAGGTAAAATGGAAAAAATAGTCTGAACAGAGACTGAAACACAGAGACATGACAAGTGTAGGTTGGATAAAGAATCCCTCCCTCCATGTTAAATGGGGGAGGGATATAAAGTGGACTGTTGCTTCACATTTATTTTTAAGAACAGAGCCTGGGAAACCACCATGTCATGAACATTTGGACTTTCATTGATGATTTTCCTACCTTTGCATGCATGAAAAAGTGATCTTGAATCACGAAAGCTCACAATGATGTTTTGTTTAGTGATCCCCCCCCCCCAAAAAAAAAACACGTATTGCCTGCTTCTTCTACATTTGTTTTGGATTCCCTTGCAGTCCACCTTCACTACATTTTTACTTGTGTCATTTTATTTTATTACATCTTTATTTAAGTGTTGCAATGTGCCATCAAGACAGAACTGACTTATTGTGATCTTAATTGGGTTTTCAGGGTAAATTAGATATCAAAGGAGAATTTTGCCAGTTCCACATCCCCAGTGAGTTTCTGTGGCTGAGCGCGGATTCAAAGCCAGGCCTTTTGAGTCCTAGTCTGACAGTATTGGGTATCCAGTATTTATTGTTGTTGTTGTTGTTTGCTTGCACAGCCAAGTCCGACCCTTTGCAACCCCATGGACCACTACATGCCAGGCTCCTCTGCCATCTGTCATTCTCCACAGTCTGGACAGATTGATCTATGGCCACCACTTCAATGATGCCATCCAGCCACCTCATCCTCTACCGCCACATTCTCCTTTATCCTCTGCTGCCCCTTCTCCAGTATTTATACTTTCTGCTAAAAACAGAACTATTTAAGATGACTAATATCACTGAAAATAAAATTTAAAAAACACATCATTAAATTCACCACTAAGGAAATATTAAATTGAGGTGGGTGGGTGTGTTCTGGCCATCTGAATAGTTCTAGAAAAATAGTTTGGACTTAGAACAAAAAGAAACAAGAAACAGTTTTCTTTACTGATAAGCCTTACTAGTGATCTGATCAAAACAGTTCTTTGACTGGCAGGTAGATATAATTCTTTTTTTGTTTTGCTATGAACATGAAGCAGTAGAAGTCAGGTACTTTTAACACTGACTGATTTCACCAGGAGTTTAAGCAGATGCTTCAGTTTCTCCTTTTAAATTCAGGGGGTTTGTAGCATTTAATTATGGCTAGCTCATGATTTGTGTACCCACAAAAATACTTTGAGAAGATGATGAGTTAAAATACCTGAGATTCAGATAAACTGCTAGCATATAATAGTTACTTTCATGTACAGTATGCATATACAATCTGTGAATTCAGAGTTTTACTCTTATCTCAGCTATGATTAAAGATTTCTCTCTAATAGGTAATAAGAAAATTAATACAACCTAGGTAAGGTTTGTAATGCATCTTGAATCTTTAGGGAAAATATTAACTTATACAATATAGTCCTTATACAAGTGAGAATACTAGGGCCAATGGGAATGAGTGATCACTTGTTCAGTCATGTTGTGGTAAATAATATTGAAGAGTCCATGTCAACAAGCTTCTAAAGAGAGTACAGAAGTTAAGGCAGTTGAGTTGATCCATTTCAACAAATCTGTTCTAGTAGCTTTCACCTTGTCCAAGAACAGATCTTTTGTAAAGTTAATGACTCTTATTTGTCTATTGAAGACCAAGCTACTCTAAAATACTTTGTTTTGCAGTAGGGATGGCTCACAACAATACATAGTTGATTATTTTTTTAAAAAACAAACAAACATTCTCCACCAGCCTCTATAAGTCTTGCATCAAAGCTCAGAGGAGACAGGGAAGTCAGAGCAGGTGTCAGAAACTATCACTCTCCTGCTTGCTACAATGCCTTGCTGCTATGACCCAATGAGCCTTGGTTTCACTACAACATTGGTGGCTAATATGAGAAGACTATATTGTCAAGTAAATTAATTGAGTGAGTAAAAATGATGCATACAAAGGAAATGATCAAATGTTTAGGAGTGTGCATACACATGTCATGGATGTATTGCCAAATATTGCAGAGTGGGAGACTATAGGAAATGTTCTGAAGGAGTGCAAGATTATATTTCTTTGTGAGTTTTTGTGTGCCAAAAGAGCTCAGGACCAGAAAGTCACTTGCAGAAGTGGATCAGTGTCCCAGGTGTCACACTGCGATGTGGGAGGCAGATGAAAGACCACTGCATTATATTGGTTGCCATGAGGATAGCCAATATCCAGAATCAAATATGGCACTCAAAGAAGAAGAAAACAAAGTACTCCAGTCTCAAACCTAGCATAATATTTATATTCTAAAACATAGCAAAGTATTTATATTCAAAATATTTTCCCTTGACGGTAAGAAAAAAGAAAGAGTGATTAAAAGGACGTGGAAGAATAATGCAAGCGCGGCGCCAAAATGGCCGCCGCGCACTTTGCGGGCCCCCCCCCACAGGACAGAGAATCCGGGTAGTTAGGGGCGTGGCCAGCTCCCTTATAAAAGGGGTGGCCACGAGGCAGCCGCGCTGCCATTTTGCCTCAGCGACGGAGCGGAGAAGTTTTTTCCCTGCGCCTCCGTCGCTCGTTGGTATTGCCGGGAAGCCTTTTGGGTCGATTTTGCCTAGCTAGCTTCCCTTTTTTGCTCGAGATGCCTTCCAAAAAGAAGGCTGCTGCGAATTCAGCTCGGGCTGTTAGGAGACGCAACCCAGGTCGGAGGACCGTGGTGCCGCCTCCTCAACAGCCTCCTTTGCCATCCCCGGCCGGGGCTAGTGGCTTGGGGTCTATGGCTCCTTGGCCCGTTCAGAGTGCGGGCGCGGAGGGCGCTCCGGCCCGCGGCCCGCGAGCGGTGGACACCGCTCCTCCTTCCGCCCAACCTGTTGGGCCGACTACTGCTGGACCCCAGCCTCTCCCGGGGCCCTCTAGCCTCGGGGGGTGGCCTGGTGCCCCGCCTTGGCAGGTCTCCTCACCAGCCCTACCGGGCTTCGGCCCTGGCCAATGGCCATATCTGGGCCATGGGGTGCAGGGACCTGTACCCATGCAAGGGTCAAGTGGGCCGGCCGGCTCTTTGCCCATGGTTACTGTAGACACCTTGCTGGCCCGTATTTCGGCCTTGGAGGAGTCTTTGGCTCGTGCCAGTCAGGCAGGTGCCCCGTTCGGGGTACCTTTCGAGGCGCTATCGGCAGCAGGACAACAGCCGGCGGGGAGGGTTGAGCTGCTGCAGGCGGGTGGCGCGCCTCCGGCCACTGCCTCGCAGCTCCCCAGCCAGCAACCTGGCGCGGGTCGAGCCCCGGTGATGAGCTCTACATCGGTCGTGAGCTCCGACGCCCCCAGTGGGCCGGAACCCCCGTTGGGGGCGGCCCGCGGGGGTGCAGCGTGTGAGTATATGGTGCAAACGAGTACATCCACACACATTCCCAATATGGGGGGGACCTTTCAGTGGCCTTGGCCTCGCGCGGGTGGTACAGGGGCTACGCCGCTGGCGACCCACCCGGCGACAACTACTGCCTCCATGCCCGCTGGGGTGGGCATTGGTTCTTACACTGTTGGGAACGTACTTGGGGTGGCAGGGTTAACTCATGCCCCTTTGGGTAGGCCAGCTATCCCCTTTTCGGCCTTGCCGACGGCAGGGTATTCCCTGCCATTGGGTGATCACTTGGCGCAGGCTACCAGGGAAAAGATATGGCGAGGGGAGTACGTGGATATCTTCTCACTCCTGAACAGAGAGCCCACTAAGGAAGAGAGGGAGGGTCAGGATGAGAAGGACAAGGAGCAGGCACGCCGCCGTAAGCCGCCGCGTACCTGGGCTAACTGGCTCCCCGCTTATTTGATATACATGGCGGTGTATTTGAGGGCGCGGCCGGACCTAGCTATTCCCATGGTCCAATATTTGTACAACATATACAGGGCAATGGTAGATTTCCCGGGCCCCTCATGGCTAGCGTATGATGAGGAATTCCGTATGAGGATTCCCCTGCACCCCGAGATGAGATGGGATGAGCCGTGTCAGAGACTGTGGCTCTTGTATATGACACCCACACGTCCTGCCCCGGGGGATAGGTATCATTGTGGACATGCGGTCCAGCGAGCAGCTCCAGCGCAGGTTACCCGCCAAATGGCGGGGCAGGGGGTTCCAGCCCGCCTGCTGTGCTGGACTTTCTCGTCCAATGGTTCCTGCAGTCGGAAGAACTGCAGATATAAGCACGAGTGTCCCACATGTTCTGGTCCCCATGCAGCCTCTGCTTGTCCCAAGCCTGGGGGGGTGCGAGGCAGAGGGAGGGGTGGACAGTGGGCTGGCAAGCCTGCCACGGACGGAGCTAGTTCTCCGAAAGGCCCCCTCCCCAATTAAGGTGGACATGCTGGAGCGCTGGCTCGCATCGTACCCAAGGGGGGAGGACAGGGAGTACCTTATCCAAGGTTTTAAGCAGGGATTTCGTATCCCTTTTATGGGTGATAGATCTCCTCAGGATGCTCCCAACCTTTTATCCCTTAGAGGAAGGGAGGAGGTAGCCGAGGCCAGCATTAGAAAGGAGTTAGACGCGGGCAGGGTCGCCGGACCTTTTCCCGTACCCCCCTTTCCCAACTTGAAGGTTTCACCATTGGGTTTGGTTCCTAAAAAGTCCCTAGGCGAGTTTCGCCTTATTCATCATTTGTCCTACCCAGCCGGCCGATCGGTCAATGATGCGATACCTGATGACCTTTGTTCGGTCAGGTACACATCGTTCGACCACGCGCTGCGCATGGTGCGCGCGTGTGGCCCGGGTGCCTTGCTGGCCAAGTGCGACATTAAGTCAGCTTTTCGCCTCTTGCCGGTGCACCCGGGCGACTTTGAATTGCTGGGTTTTAAATTTAAAGGGGAGTATTATTTTGATAAGGCCATGCCTTTTGGCTGCTCCATATCATGCTCGGCTTTCGAGCGTTTTAGTACCTTCCTAGAGTGGGCTTTCGTCCGCAGGTCAGGGTCCCGGTCTGTAGCCCATTACCTGGATGACTTTTTATTCGGGGGTGAACGGGGCTGGGACACGTGTGCACGTCTCCTCAATACATTTCAGACGCTAATGCAGGAACTGGGTGTCCCTTTAGCGCCCGAAAAGACCGAGGGCCCGTCGACCAAACTAGTATTCCTGGGGGTTGAGATTGATACATTAGCACAGGCTTCTAGGTTACCGGGTGATAAGGTGTCTAGGATAGTGACCCTTATCTCGGAATTGCTGGCCAAGCGTAAGGCATCCCTGAGGGAACTGCAGGTGCTACACGGGCACCTCAATTTTGCCTTCAGGGTGGTCGCACCGGGCAGGGCTTTTGCCCGGCGCTTATGCGACGCCATGGCAGGGTTATCCAGGCCCCACCACAGAGTCAGGCTTACCCGGGGTATCAGGGCAGACATGTTTGTCTGGTTGCAATTCCTGAGGGAGTTTAATGGGGTCTCATTTTGGAGGTCTGACCTCCTGGCATCCCCCAATTTCCAGATCCAGTCTGATGCCTCAGGATCCCTGGGTTATGGGATGTACTTCAATGGGAAGTGGGCCTATGGTGGGTGGCCACCGGCATGGGCAGGCACAGGTCGCCTGCGGGATCTCACATACCTGGAATTTTTTCCCATTCTGGGTGCTTTGATGCTATGGGGCGAACAGTGGGCTAATTCGGTGGTGCATTTCTGGTGCGACAATGCTGCCGTGGTGCACATTGTCAATGCACAGACTTCTAAATCGCCCAGGGTCATGGAACTAGTGCGCCATTTTGTGCTGCGCTGCCTGCGCCTCAACGTCATGTTCAGGGCCAGGCATGTCCCAGGGGTTAATAATGATATTGCTGACGCTTTGTCCCGCCTGCAGATCTCCCGGTTCCGCGCCTTGGCCCCGGATGCGGAGGAATTTCCCTCGCCACTCCCGGACGAGATGTGGACTATTGGCAAGGAGAGGTGAACCGGGCGATTGGCCTGTCACTAGCGCCACGCACGCGTAAGGCGTATCAACAAGCTTTCAATTTGTATAAGGCTTTTGCTACTCGATTTCAATGGCCAGAGACCTGGCCCATCCCGGTGGACCATGTTCTGCGGTTCATGGTTCACCTGCATGCACAGGGCCTTGCACCTCGCACCATAGCATCCAAGCTCTCGGCGTTGGCTTTTATGGCCAAAGTAGGGGGTCATGTGGATACCACCTCTGACTTCCGTGTGAGACACGTTTTAGAGGGGTGGGTGCGCGAGCGCGGGCGTTGCCCGGACGACCGGCACCCTATTTCCCCAGGGGTTCTTACCCAGTTGGCCCGGGGCTGGCCAGGCCTCTGTTTTGATCATTATGAGGCAGCCCTTTTTCATGCAGCCACAACGGTGGCATTTTTTGGAGCGCTCCGCATCAGCGAACTCGTGATGCTGTCTAAGGCGGATGCAAGTGGTAGGGCACTGGAACTCGGAGATGTATATGTTGCCAAAGACTGGGCCCAGTTGAGGATTCGCTCCTCCAAAACAGATCAGCATGGCGTAGGCAGTGGAGTAAGACTGCTACGGTGTTCTTTGGCAGACATCTGTCCGGTTGGTGCCCTACAGGAATACCTGGCACTGCGTGGCTGGCACCATGGCCCGTTTTTCTGTCACCAAGATGGGTCTCCCCTTACTAAATTTCAGTTTTGGAAGGTGACAGCTAGAGCCCTCACCAGGGTGGGACTACCAGGTGCCCGTTATGGCACGCATTCGTTCCGTATTGGCGCAGCCTCTACTGCAGCTGCTTTTGGGTACTCTGGGGCTGACATACGCAGCATGGGGAGGTGGGGCTCACAATGTTTTCAGTTTTATGTGCGCCCACTCCCGCCATGAGTACCAATCCCTTCGCCTTACCTTCCTTTTTTCTCAATTTTCTTACAGACCCTGGGTGTCGTATTACACCGGTGACAGTATGGCTGGTGGGCCACAGCTATGTGCTCAGGGCAGCGCGTTACGCTGCGGCGACAGAGTGGGGACCCCGACTGGGACTGGGTGACCACGCCAGTCTCTCATGGCACGGTAAGCCGGGGATGTTATGGCGGGAGCTGCGGCCTTTCCTTTTTTCTGGCCTGGGGGCTGACCCGCCTGACATTCTAATCATCCACTTGGGGGGCAATGATTTGGGCCAGGTCACCGGCTTATCGCTCAAGCATGCGATTTGCGAGGACCTCGCCTACTTGCATTATGTCTGGCCTGCCACGGCCCTGGTTTGGTCGGACATTGTTCCGCGCCACTCTTATAGAGGGGGCGTTAACCTCCTGGCCCTTGACCGAGCTAGGCGCGCGGTCAATAAGGCAGTGGCGCGGTTTCTCACCACCAGGGCTTGGGGACGGGTTAGTCATCACCCCGATATTAGTCTGCAAAATTGTGACTTGTATGCAGGGGATGGGGTCCATCTGTCGCGAGGAGGTATGGACCTCCTGTTGGGTGACTGGCGAGCAGGCCTGTTGACCGAGCTGACGGTCTGGGGGGGGGGCGTCAGGTCTTCTGTGAAGCCTCTCCGTGTGGCGGGTAGCACTGGTAAGGTAAACAGTATGACCCACAAGTATCCGGCAGGTTCGCAATTGACTGGACAACACTAGACAGGAATAAAGTAGTTAAACGTTGTCCGGTCAACGACGAATCAGGCGATGGGGTGATGATGATTGCTAACCAGCATGCATCACCCCTGTGATTTCACGGATACGCGTCAGAGGGTGGGGTCATGAGTTAGTTATTGACTACGGTCAACAATTTGTTTGTTGTTAACAAACAAATTGATACAATTTGATACATTGTAACCAATTGCCGTTGGCAATTTTGGGGTGGTACCTTACCAGTGTTACTTCGGCCTGCTTGCCTTAGGAATTATGATTGGTCGTTTTACCAATACAAATTTATAATTCGGACTAGGGCATTGAATCAATAAATGTGGCCCTTTGCTGTTATCCACTTTCAATGTTGTCTGTGTCCGTTATTGGGGGGGTGCGCCTGCAATGCAAGCGCGGCGCCAAAATGGCCGCCGCGCACTTTGCGGGCCCCCCCCCACAGGACAGAGAATCCAGGTAGTTAGGGGCGTGGCCAGCTCCCTTATAAAAGGGGTGGCCACGAGGCAGCCGCGTTGCCATTTTGCCTCAGCGACGGAGCGGAGAAGTTTTTCCCTCCACCCCCTCCCTAGTTAACAGTGTGATCATGGTCGCTTCGGGGCCGGGTGGGAATTTTTGGTTGGGACCCACATTGGCTTCGGGTCCTAGCTTTTTTGCCCATCCCACACTGTTGCTATGGTTTGATATAGGGGTCTTTCTTCGTTCCTACTGTTGACTTTGGTCACATGGGCGGGTAGCACTGGTAAGGTAAACAGTATGACCCACAAGTATCCGGCAGGTTCGCAATTGACTGGACAACACTAGACAGGAATAAAGTAGTTAAACGTTGTCCGGTCAACGACGAATCAGGCGATGGGGTGATGATGATTGCTAACCAGCATGCATCACCCCTGTGATTTCACGGATACGCGTCAGAGGGTGGGGTCATGAGTTAGTTATTGACTACGGTCAACAATTTGTTTGTTGTTAACAAACAAATTGATACAATTTGATACATTGTAACCAATTGCCGTTGGCAATTTTGGGGTGGTACCTTACCAGTGTTACTTCGGCCTGCTTGCCTTAGGAATTATGATTGGTCGTTTTACCAATACAAATTTATAATTCGGACTAGGGCATTGAATCAATAAATGTGGCCCTTTGCTGTTATCCACTTTCAATGTTGTCTGTGTCCGTTATTGGGGGGGTGCGCCTGCAAAAAGTATTCTTAAAAACAAACAGAACCTAGCCATTTCAGAAACTTAATAATGCTGAGATACAGTAGGAGATGAAAAAAATGCTTAATTTGGAGTAAACTAAATTCTTGCCTTTAGAGTTCTTGTTCTTGTGTGCCATAAGTCAGAAATGACTCGTAGTAACCCTAACAGGTTACTATAAAGCAAGGCTGGATAACACAGCCTTGCTTCCTCTTTTACCCCTTTTAGTGTCAGTAAAATATCAAATTAAGGCAAGCTTTGGAGTTCTACAGGACTATTCCTCAGATTAGGGATTGCAGAATAGAGGTGAACGGGAATATTTTTTTTATCCAGGCTAGATTTGAGGCCTCAGGATATGTAGTTAGATCCAGGTTAAAAGGTACATAAGAACGGCCTTGCTGGAACAGGCCACAGGAGCCCATCCAGTCCAGCATTCTGTCTCACACAGTGGCTCACCATTTGCTTCAGGGTATTATTCCCAAGCAGATGCCTTCACCTGCTTAGGATTCCCTGGAAATGGCATTGAGAGATATCCTGCCTATCTCTCCAACCCCGAGGTTGTCCTTAGGTATACATAATAGTAGCCATTGATACCCTTGTCCTCCAAAAACTTGTCTAATCCTTTCTTGAAGCTGTCAAGACAGACAGCTGTCACCACTTCTTCTGGCAGGGAGTTCCATAGACCAGGTAAAATTAAAGGCTTCCCTTGCTTGAAAGCCAGTTATAACCAACTCTATGTTTCAGTGCTCATCTCTGTTTCAAAGCCAAAGAGCCAGCACTGTCTGCTTCTGCAGACGTTTCTGTGGTCATATGGCAAGCATGACTAGACACCAGAGCGCACAGAATGCTGTTACCTTCCCACCACAGTGCTCCCTATTTATCTACTTGAAATTCTTGCTTTCAAACTGCTAGGTTGGCGGGAGCTGGGACAAAGACGGGAGCTCATTCCGTCCTGCAGCTGGAAGTGTAGACTTAGCTCAGGGAGATAAGATCCATCCACCTCTGTAGACACAGGGCTACCTTGTGTTGAAAACTTGTTTAACTTGGAGTAGAAGCAGAAGGTAAGATCCATCCCCCTCTGTAGACACAGGGCTACCTTGTGTTGAAAACTTGTTTAACTTGGAGTAGAAGCAGAAGGTAAGATCCATCCCCCTCTGTAGACACAGGGCTACCTTGTGTTGAAAACTTGTTTAACTTGGAGTAGAAGCAGAAGGTAAGATCCCTCCACCTCTGTAGACACAGGGCTACCTTGTGTTGAAAACTTATTTAACTTGGAGTAGAAGCAGAAGAGAGGGCTCACTCAAGAAGGCCTTGATGCTGAGAAAGAAAGAAGGCAAAAGGAGAAGGGGGCGGCAGAGGATGAGATGGCTAGATGGCATTGTTGACACAATGGGCGTAGAGCTGAGCAGGTTGCGGAGGACAGAGGTGCCTGTCGCGCAGTGGTTCAACGGGTCGCAAAAAGTTGGACTCTACTATGCGACTAAACAACAAAAGGAGCAACATGACAAATAATTGGCCATGACCCTCTGACTCAACCAACTTCCCCAGAACTTGGAAAAGTTGGTTATGTTGTTTTCCCCGCCTGCACATCCCATCATCCTCCGACCCAATCTCTGTGCGATGCTGGGATGTGTAGTCCAAACACCCAACGTTTCCAAAAGCTGTCCCCTGCTCACCCACCGGCTTCCACTTACCCACGGCGATCCACCGAATGGAAGGCATCGGGCCGGGCAGCGCCAGAGGATGGCCGACGAGGAGCAAGAGCTGAGCTTGGGCTGAGCTGATCTGTCGCTGGTAAAGGCGCCCGCGGTAATTTCAGCACCCGGCGGTGCCGGACAGCGCTCTGCCCGCGGCGGACGCCTCTGATTGGCCCCGCTCGCCTCGGACCGAAGGAGCCCCTCCCAGCGGGGGTTCCCTCCTCCCCCAGCGCCGCGTATCCCCGAGAGATCTCCCGTCATTCCCCCCCCCCCGCCCCCTCCTCGTCCTGCGCAATCCTCGGATCCCCTACGACGCAGATGAACCCTACGGTCTGTCTACCGAATATCTGGTCTGGGAAACGTTCTGTCCCGAGGAAGACTTGACTGTGGTTTTGCTGTTACCTTCCGTCACCTCCGCCTCTCTGGCTGGATGATGAAGGATCTCCAAAAGGTCCTGTCCTTAACAGCCCTGCCCAGCTGTCGCTTAAAAGAGAAAAAGAGAGGGGTGGGGGAAAGCCTGTTGTTGCCTTTATTTTATTTTAAATAATTTTTTTATTTTTATTTTTATTTTTTTATTTATTTATCATTCAAATTTCTATGCCCCCCAATCAGGCGAAACCGACTCAGGGCGGCTCACAACAGGATTAAAACATACATATTAAAAACAATTCACACCCCAACATACCCACCCACCTATTAAAAACTAACCACATTAAAACCACCCGCATTTAAAAAGATGGGGAGGCTTCATTTTATAAGCCAACAGGCAGGGGCCACTCTTCCATCCGGGCCCCACACCTGCCCCGCCAACCAGGTTTTTAATTCTCTTCTGAAAGGCAGCAGCTCCGTCTGCTCCCGCAACTCTAGTGGCAGGAGGTTCCACAAGGCCAGTGCGGACACGGAAAAGGCCCTCCTTCATGTGCCAGTGAGATGATCCCCGCTGGCAGATGGAACAATTAGAGAGCCCCTCCAGTCCGCTCTGGTTGGACGGACAGACACTCTTGGGATGATGCGGTCTCTTAGGTATCCTGGCCCACTACCATGTAGGGCTTTAAAGGTCAAAACCAGCACCTTGAATAGCACCCGGAGACAAACTGGCAACCAGTGCAGCTCCCGGAGCAATGGTGAGGCAAGAGCATAATGTCTGCACCCGATCACCACCCGGGCTGCTGCATTCTGCACCAGCTGTAGCCTCCGAATGGTCATCAAGGGCAGCCCCATGTAGAGCGCATTGCAATAATCTAGCCTTCCACCTTTCCTAGTATCATTGTCTTTTTCACGGGTATACAGAAAGAGCCTCCTAAAAAATTGTGGTATTTTTGAACCACAATTGGGCATACCCTGGTAACGGCAACCTTGTATTGCCGGCTAATCTTTCTCACATTAGGTCAGGCCAAAGGAACACCAGAATGAACTCACCAAAAGGTGGCTTTATTTTGGCAGTTTCACATCTGGCCTAGACATGGAGGAGGAGGAGAATAATAATAATAAGAATTGTCTTTTCCAGAGAATCTTCCCAAAGCAGGGCCATATCCACAGGATGGCCAGGGTGGGCTTGGCCCACCCTGAGTTAGTACTTTGCCCACCCTGGCAAAGCACAGTTTCCCATAGGAATCCATTGAAAAGAGGCTTTGTTGCTCATCCTGAAAAAACATTCACCCACCCACATCTAGAATCCTGGCTATGGCCCTGTCCCAAAGTATGACAGCCCTAGTTTCATCATTTTTGCCTCCATATATAGTTCAGGCTTGATTTCCTCTAGAACCCATTTGTTCGCCTTTCAGGCAGTCCAGGGTATCCACAAAGCTAACCTCCAATGTCATATTTCAAACAAATATTTTTTTTCCTGGCAGCTTTTTTTATTGACAAACTTTTATGCCCTTACATAGTGATCAAGAATACAAGAGCAAAGATCATGTTGGTCTTGGTCTCCAGTGACACATCCTTACATTTAATGTTCTTTTCTAATTCCTTCATTGCTGCCCTTCCCAGCACCAATTTTTCCCTGATTTCCTGGCTGCAGTCTTCATTTGAATCGGTGGTTGAACCAAGGTATACAAAATCTTTCACTATTTCACTATTTCCAATTTTTTCATTGTCAATGTTAAAGTTATGTTCAACGCCTTGATGTTCAACCAGGGCCATAGCCATGGGGGCCAGGAGGGGCGAAAACACTTCTGAGCTAACAGCTCCCCCCAACCCACCCCGGGATGCCAATGTTATATATGTGAGTGTGACATTTTTGCCCCTCCTGAAAATTTTCTTGCCCCTCCTGAAATTTCCCCCCAACTCATTGCTATTAAGATGGTGTCATCTGATTATCTTTAATCAGCTTTTACTCCTCTAGTTTGGCTTTTTTGTGTGATGTTTTACCTACCAATTGAAAAATTAGGGGAAAATAAAATGCATCTTGGTCTGATACCTTTGCCTATAGGCAACCATTCTGTTGCTCCACATTCCATTCTAATGGTAAATTCCTGTCCACAATACAATATCATTTGCAGGCGCACCCCCCAATAACGGACTCAGACACCATTGAAAGTGGATAACGGCATTGGGCCACATTTATTGATTCATGCCCTAGTCCGAATTATAAATTTGTATTGGTAAAACGACCAATCATAATTCTTAAGGCAAGCAGGCCGAAGTAACACTGGTAAGGTACCACCCAAAATTGCCAACGGCAATTGGTTACAATGTATCAATTTGTTTGTTGACAACAAACAAATTGTTGACCGTAGTCAATATCTAACTCATGACCCCACCCTCTAACTCGTATCCGTGAAATCACAGGGTGATGCATGCTGGCTAGCTATCGCCATCACCCCATCGCCTGGTTCGTCGTTGACCGGACAACGTTTAACTAATTTATTCCTATCTAGTGTTGTCCAGTCAATTGCGAACCTGCCGGATACCTGTGGGTCATAACTGTTTACCTTACCAGTGCTACCCGCCCATGTGACCAAAGTCAACAGTAGTCATAGCAGAACCCCTATATCAAACCATAGCAACAGTGTGGGATGGGCAAAAAAGCCAGGACCCGGAAGCCAATGTGGGTCCCAGCCAAAAATTCCCACCCGGCCCCGAAGCGACCAGAATATCACACTGTTAACTAGGGAGGGGGTGGAGGGGAAAAAACTTCTCCGCTCCGTCGCTTAGCTAAAATGGCAGCTCGGCTGCCTCGTGGCCACCCCTTTTATGAGGGAGCTGGCCACGCCCTAAACTACCCGGATCATTCGTCCTGTGGGGGGGGGCCCGCAAAGAGCGCGGCGGCCATTTTGGCGCCGCGCTTGCATTGCAGGCGCACCCCCCAATAACGGACTCAGACACCATTGAAAGTGGATAACGGCATTGGGCCACATTTATTGATTCATGCCCTAGTCCGAATTATAAATTTGTATTGGTAAAACGACCAATCATAATTCTTAAGGCAAGCAGGCCGAAGTAACACTGGTAAGGTACCACCCAAAATTGCCAACGGCAATTGGTTACAATGTATCAATTTGTTTGTTGACAACAAACAAATTGTTGACCGTAGTCAATATCTAACTCATGACCCCACCCTCTGACTCGTATCCGTGAAATCACGGGGTGATGCATGCTGGCTAGCTATCGCCATCACCCCATCGCCTGGTTCGTCGTTGACCGGACAACGTTTAACTAATTTATTCCTATCTAGTGTTGTCCAGTCAATTGCGAACCTGCAGGATACCTGTGGGTCATAACTGTTTACCTTACCAGTGCTACCCGCCACACGGAGGGGCTTCAAAGAAGGCCTGACGCCCCCCCCCCAGACCGTCAGCTCGGTCAACAGGCCTGCTCGCCAATCACCCAACAGGAGATCCATACCTCCTCGCGACAGATGGACCCCATCCCCTTCATACAAATCATAATTTTCTAGTCCAATAGCGGGGTGACGACTGACCCGTCCCCAAGCCTTGTCGGCAAGGAACCGCGCCACCGCCTTATTGACCGCGTGCCTAGCGCGGTCAATGGCCATGAGGTCAACTCCTCCTCTGTAAGAATGGCGCGGGACAATGTCCGACCAAACCAGGGTTGCGGGAGGCCAGACGTAGTGCAAGTAGGCGAGGTCCTCGCAAATCGCATGCTTGAGCGACAAGCCGGTGACCTGACCCAAATCATTGCCCCCCAGGTGCATGATGAGAATGTCAGGCGGGGCAGCACTTCTGCCTGAAAACAGAAAAGGCAGCAGCTCCCGCCACAACATCCCAGGCTTACCATGCCATGTGAGACTGGCGTGTTCACCCAGTCCCAGTCGGGGTCCCCACTCTGTCGCCGCAGCGTAACGCGCTGCCCTTTGCACGTAGCTGAGGCCCACCAGCCATACTGTCACCGGTGTAATACGACACCCAGGGTCTGTAAGAAAAAATTGAGGGAAATGATGTAAGGTGACTGGGTTGGTACTCACGGCGGGAGCGGGCGCACATAAAACTGAAAACATTGTGAACCCCACCTTCCCATGCTGCGTATGTCAGCCCCGGAGTACCCAAAAGCAGCTGCTGTAGAGGCTGCCCCAATACGGAATGAATGTGTGCCATAACGGGCACCTGGTAGGCCCACCCTGGCGAGGGCTCTGCCTGTCACCTTCCAAAACTGAAATTTAGTGAGGGGAGACCCATCCTGGTGACAGAAAAACGGGCCATGGTGCGTGCCACGCAGTGCAAGAAACTCCTGTAGGGCACCAACCGGACAGATGTCTGCCAAAGAACACCGTAGCAGTCTTACACCACTGCCTATGCCCTGCTGATCAGTCGTAGAGGAGCGTATCCTCAACTGGGCCCAGTCTTTGGCAACATAGACATCTTCGAGTTCCAGTGCCCTACAACTTGCATCCGCCTTAGACAGCATCACAAGTTCGCTGATGCGGAGCGCTCCAAAAAATGCCACCGTTGTGGCTGCATGAAAAAGGGCTGCCTCATAATGATCAAAACAGAGGCCTGGCCAGCCCCGGGCCAACTGGGTAAGAACCCCTGGGGAAATCGGGTGCCGGTCGTCCGGGCAACGCCCGCGCTCACGCACCCACCCCTCCAAAACATGTCTCACACGGAGGTCAGAGGTGCTGTCCACATGACCCCCCACCTTGGCCATAAAAGCCAACGCTGACAGCTTAGATGCTATGGTGCGAGGTGCGAGGCCCTGGGAATGCAGGTGAACCATGAACCGCAGCACATGATCCACCGGGATAGGACAGGTCTCTGGCAGGTGAAACTGGGCAGAAAATGCCCTATAAGAATTAAAAGCTTGTTGATACGCCTTACGCGTGCGGGGCGCCAGTGACAGGCCGATCGCCCGGTTCACCTCTCCCTGCCAATGGTCCATATCTCGTCCGGGAGTGGCGAGGGAAATTCCTCCGCATCCGGAGCCAAGGCACGGAACCGGGAGATCTGCAGGCGGGACAAAGCGTCGGCAATATCATTATTAACCCCTGGGACGTGCCTAGCCCTGAACAAAACATTGAGGCGCAGGCAGCGCAGCACAAACTGGCGCACTAGGTCCATAACCCTGGGTGATTTGGAAGTCTGTGCATTGACAATGTGGACAACCGCAGCGTTATCACACCAGAAATGCACGACCGAGTTGGCCCATTCCTCGCCCCACAGCATCAAAGCCCCCAGGATAGGAAAAAATTCAAGGTATGTGAGATCACGCAGGCGACCAGTGCCTGCCCATGCCGGTGGCCACCCACCATAGGCCCACTTCCCATTGAAGTACATCCCATAACCCAGGGATCCTGAGGCATCAGACTGGACCTGAAAATTTGGGGAAGCCAGGAGGTCAGACCTCCAAAATGAGACCCCATTGAACTCCCTCAGGAACTGTAACCAGACGAACATGTCTGCCCTGATACCCAGGGTAATCCTGACTCTATGGTGGGGCCTGGATAACCCTGCCATGGCGTCACATAAGCGCCGAGCAAAAGCCCTGCCCGGTGCGACCACCCTGCAGGCAAAATTGAGGTGACCATGTAACACTTGGAGTTCCCTCAGCGATGCCTTGCGCTTGGCCATCAAATCCGAGATGAGGGCCACTAACCAGGACACCTTATCCCCCGGTAACCTAGAAGCCTGCTCTACTGTGTCGATCTCCACCCCCAGGAATACTAGCTTGTTAGATGGGCCCTCGGTCTTTTCGGGCGCTAAAGGGACACCGAGTTCCTCCATTAGCGTCTGAAATGTGTTGAGAAGACGTGTGCACGTGTCCCAGCCCCGTTCACCCCCGAATAAAAAGTCATCCAGGTAATGGGCTACAGACCGGGACCCTGACCTGCGGACGAAAGCCCACTCCAGGAAGGTACTGAAACGCTCGAATGCAGAGCATGATATGGAACAGCCAAAAGGCATGGCCTTATCAAAATAATATTCACCCCGGAATTTGAAACCCAGCAATTCAAAGTCGCCCGGGTGCACCGGCAAGAGGCGAAAAGCCGACTTAATGTCGCACTTAGCCAGCAGCGCACCCGGGCCACATGAGCGCACCATGCGCAGCGCATGGTCAAAAGATGTATACCTGACTGAGCAAAGGTCATCAGGGATAGCATCATTGACCGATCGGCCGGCTGGGTAGGACAAGTGATGGATAAGGCGAAACTCGCCTGGAGATTTCTTGGGAACCAAGCCCAGGGGCGATACCTTAAGGTTAGTGAACGGGGGCACAGGGAAAGGGCCAGCCACCCTACCCGCAGTGACCTCCTTATTAATGCTGGCGGCCGCCACTTCCTCCCTCCCCCTAAGGGACAAAAGATTGGGGGCATCCTGAGGGGACCTACTACCCATGAAAGGAATACGGAACCCCTGTCTAAAGCCCCAAAGTAGATAATCTGCATCCTCCCCCTTCGGGTACAATGCGAGCCAACGCTCCAACATGTCCACATTAATTGGGGAGGGAGCCTTTCGGTGAACCAGCTCCATCTGCGGCAGGCTTGCCAGTCCACTGTCCGCCCTTCCCTCTGCCCCGCGTCCCTCCAGGCCTGGGACAGGCAGAGGCTGCGTGGGGGCCCGCACAGGTGGGACACTCATGCCTGTACTTGCAATTTTTCCTATTGCAGGAACCATTGGACGAGAAAGTCCAGCACAACAGGCGGGCTGGAACCCCCTGCCCCGCCACCTGGCGGGGAACCTGAGCTGGAGCCGCTCGCTGGACCGCATGTTCACAATGGTATCTCTCCCCTGGCGCTGGGCGCGTGGGCGTCATGTACAGAAGCCAAAGCCTCTGGCACGGCTCGTCCCACCTCATCTCGGGGTGCAGGGGAATCCGCATGCGAAATTCCTCGTCATAAGCCAACCACGAGGGGCCCGGAAAGTCGACCATCGCCCTATAGATGTTGTCCAAATATTGGACCATCGGAATAGCCAAATCTGGCCGCGCTCTCAAGTACACTGCCATATAGATTAAATAAGCCGGCAGCCAGTTGGCCCAGGTACGTGGTAGCTTGCGACGACGTGCCTGCTCCTTATCCTTCTCGTCCTGCCCCTCCCTCTCCTCCTTGGTGGGCTCTCTGTTTAAGAGTGAGAAGATATCCACATACTCCCCCCGCCATATCTTTTCTCTGGTGGCTTGCGCTAGGTGGTCACCCAGTGGCAAAGAATATCCCGCCGTTGGCAAGGCCGAAACCGGGACCGCAGCCAACGCGGGCATCTGAAAAGGGGCCTGTGCTGGCCCCGCCACCCCCAATACATTCCCGGCAGGGTAGGGAACACCTGCAACCCCAGTGAGCTGGGTAGCAGTCGGCATCGCCGAGTGGGGCGCCGGCGACTGGGCCACCGCACCACCCGCGCGAGGCCAAGGCCATTGAAAGCCCCCCCCCCGTAGTGGCAATGTGTGTAGGTGTATTGGCTTGTACCGCATACTCACATGTCGCACCCCCGCAGGCCGCCCCCACCGGGGGTTCCGGCCCACCAGGGGCGTCGGAGCTCATGACCGCCGTAGAGCTCATCATCGGGGCCTGACCCACACCTGCTTGCTGGCCGGGGAGCTGCGAGGCAGTGGCTGAAGTTGCGCCACGCGCCTGCAGCAGCTCGACCCGTCCCGTCGCCTGCTGCTGCCCGACCGACGGCGCCTCAAAACTAACCCCACAAGTAGCCCCAGCATGGCTGGCCCGAGCCAAGGAGGCCTCGAGGGCCGCCACACGGGCCAGTAAGGCCTCCACACTAACCTGGGGCCAAGGGCCGTCCGGCCCGCCTGTGAGAGGCGCGGGTACAGGGCCCTGTACCCCAGGACCCGAGTAGGGCCATTGTCCCACACCGAAGCCCGGAAGGGTCGGTGCTGGCACCTGCCAAGGCAGGGGGCCACACCACCCCCCAAGGCTAGAAGGCCCCGGGGGGAGCTGCGCCACCGCTGGTGCAGGCCCAGCAGAATGAGCAGATCCAGGAGCGGTGTCCACCGCATGTGGGGCGCGGGCCGCAGCCCTCACCGAGCCCATGCTCAGGTCTCCCGCTTCCGGCCAAGGGGTGATCGACCCCATCCCGCCGGTCCCGGCGGGTGCCGGCAAAGGCGGCTGCTGGGGAGGCGCCACCGTGGTCCTCCAACCCGGATTGCGCCTCCTGCTCGTGCGAGCCGCACCCGAAAGCGCCTTCTTCTTCGAAGGCATCTCACTCAAGGCAAAAGGAAGCCGAAAGAGAAGATTCGCCGCCAAAAAGGCTTCCAAACTAGGTAAGGAGCGACGGAGACACAGGGAGAAAAAACTTCTCTGCTCCGTCGCTTAGCTAAAATGGCAGCTCGGCTGCCTCGTGGCCACCCCTTTTATGAGGGAGCTGGCCACGCCCTAAACTACCGGATCATTCGTCCTGTGGGGGGGGGCCCTGCAAAGAGCGCGGCGGCCATTTTGGCGCCGTGCTTGCATTCTTTCAGAACAACTCATTCATACCTGTCAAGTATGGCTGGGATTTCCCGTATTTCAGCGCTCGTTGCTCCAATTTCCCACTGCCATCCCGAAATTTGACCGGCGGGGGAAAGTAGTTACTGTGCATGCGTTCTGTGCAGAAGGGTTGTGCACATATGCAGAAGGGTTCTGTGCAGAAGGGGTCTGCACATGCACAGAAGGAGTTGTTGCTGTGCATGCGTGGCCGGGCTGGAGCAGTTCCTGGATTTTCCGGAGCCGCGCTTGACAGGTATGAACTCATTGTTTCTTATGATTCACACTCTCAAAGGCTTTGTTGTAGTCTATAAAGTATTGACTGATCTTCTTCTGAAAAACTTTAAGCAGATATTTGCAATATGATCTCTAGTCTGTCTTCCTTTTTTTTGGGAATTTAGCTTCTACTTTCTTGCTTCTTATAAGGTAAAAGCCTTTGTTGTGACATGTTGAGCATCACTTTGCTTGAATTGGAAATTAGAGCAATGACTTTAAAGCAGTGTTTCCCAACCTTTGGCTTTTGGACATCAATTCCCAGAAGCCTAAGTCAATTCCCCAAAGCACTGATCAGCCAATGTACTGACTTAGACTTCTGGGAATTGAAGCACCCCTGTAGGGTGTGTGTCCCATGTTGGGAACCACTGCCCTAGAATTACTGCATTTCTTGGTATCTCCTTTCATGGGGATTAGCATTTATATTGAATGTTTCCACTCCATGGGCCATTGTTTTGTTTTCCATTAATTTTTTTGGCATATTCATATTAGGGTTTTTGAACAATTCAGTATCTATGGCTTGAAATTGTTCTATCATTATTCATCTATCCCTGCTGATTTATTCTTTCCACAGTGCTTTCAGAGCAGCTTGCATTTTTCTTTTTTAGAACTGCAGGTTCCTTGTCATAGACTTCCTCTTCCAAGTCAGCTTTATTTTAATGTTCAGTACCACAATCCACTCCTGTTCTTGTTTTGGCATGGAGAATACAGCTTCTCTAGTAGTCTATTTAATTTCTATATTGACAATTTGTTTGTATAATCTATACAGCCATTTTAATGGCAATAAGAGTGTGTGCGTGGTATCCTTTCTAATAAGTTCTTGCAGAATAAAAAGTTCTACTTTCTTGTCTGGTATTTTTCCCCCATGCTAAAGAAGAAAGCTCTTTCGGGTTTTCAGGGTGAAAACAAATAAACCACCAGAATTCAGGAAACGGTGTTTTTAAACTGCTGTACTGCAGCCAGAAGATTGTGAGTTCGATCTTGGCCAGGGCTCAGCCTTCCATCCTTCTGTGGCCAGTAAAATGAGGACCCAACATGTTGGGGGCAAAATGATAATTAGCTTGTGAATCACTAAGCACTAAGTAAATAATTGCTATTTACTCCGAAGAACTGAAATGAATTGGTGGCTAATACTTTAGCTGTGGAATTTGTAACCACAAGACATCGGGATGTCAACTCTAGCTTCGATGGCTTTAAATGGGACTGCATGCATTGATGGGATAAAGAAAATAAGAAGTAGCTGTGCTAGCCATACACGATATCTCAGATCCTTACTGGGATAATCCCTCTATGTGGCCAACCAAAGAGGCACCCAAATGCATTCATGTTTTCAAGCTTATTGATATTGATATACTGTAGAATGTACTGCTCTGGGAACCTCAGGAAACCTTGAAGATGTGAAAAGATCACAGCTGTTGGGGAAGTTTTAGGCTACATATAGGGAAAGCTCATATGTATCTCAGTTTTCCAACACAGAGAGAGAATTGTTGGTGCTCTGGGCTATTTTTTGAGGGGCCCTCCCTTGTACAAAAGGGACTGCAGTGGCTCAAGTGGCTAAGATGCTGACTGGGAGAGAGAAGGTCAGCAGTTCAATTTCCGAGTACTGCAGGATGGAGTGAACTCCCGTCTTTGTCCCAGCTCCTGCCAACCTAGCAGTTCGAAAGCATGAAATTGCAAATAGATAAATAGGGACCACTTTGGTGGGAAGGTAACAGCATTCTTTGCATTCCGGTGTCTAGTCATACCTGCCGCATGACCAGGGAAACGTCTGCAGAAGCAGACAGCGCTGGCTCTTCAGATTTGAAACAGAGATGAGCACTGCACCCTAGAGTCAGATATGACTGGCGTTCGAGCTAGGGAAACGTTTACCTTTACCTTTTACCCTTTTACAAAGGCACAAGACAACAGGTTCTGGAGGACAGCAGGTTCTCCATCCCTGTTTTACAGGATCCTTGACAATGGAGATGAGATAGGAAAGGCGGAAACATTCCTAAGATGAAGTAGTACTTGCAAAGATTAGGTCTGTGGGGCCAAATATAGGGTTTGGCCATAAAGAGAAACTAAGTGTTTTTCTAGTTTCCCAAAGTCTAAGAATGCCAGAAGCAAAGGAAGGAGAGAGGTGGATGAAGCCATTCACATAGCTTAGGTGTTCAACAGATCTATAACAGCTTCATGCAAGTATCCTAGATGAAAACTCATTCAATGAGCTTCAAGCACAGTGAAGGTAAAAGGCTTGGATAGGGACTCTCCAATGACAAGGGGACTCTCCAATGAAAAGTTCTCTTCAGTAAGGAGGCCTTCAGTCAGTTTATAGGTAGTTTTGGTAGGGAAACTACATAGATTCCTGTGATGAGTTCTGTTGCTACCAAGTCTGGTTGGCTGGTATGATAGTACAAGCTGTCCTGGGGAGATGGGGGCAAATGCAGCAGGTGATAAATAAGGCTCAGTGTTGGCTTGCAAGTGGCAAGAGTTGAGCAGTTGCTCTATGTATAGTTGTGAACATGGCAGTCACAGGATATGTCCTTAAATGAACCCACCAAGCAGATAAAGCAACATTTGCTTTAGTTTAAGGGGCAAAGGAAGCCAACCCATTGGATGTTTCAAGCATTTCTGTATACAATCTGACTAAAAGGGCTTCCACTCTTAAACAAATGTGGAACTTTAGCCCTCTCGCAATTCCTTATATTGACCATGTTGAATCATTCCCTATATTGCCTACTGAGTGTTAACAGCAGAGCATCTTGTGTCATCTTGCAGATTAACATGTGAACTGCCACCCATCTCAGTCCATGGAAGCTTATGTCAAATAAAGCATGTTAGTCTTTGAGATACGGAGGCACTCTTAATTGTTTTTGCTCCTGCAAACTTCCACAGCTATTTTCCTGCCCCCTCTTGAGGGTGAGTGCCTATGAGAAACAGGGCCATTTGGGTGATGGCATCAAAATTATGAAATGAGCATCCAACCCATTCATTATGCCTCTATATTAACATGTCTCAATCATGAACTAAGCACTTGACAGCATTTTTGTTTTTAAGATGTCTTCTTTGTTGTGACTATATTCAACAAGCTTTTCCAGGAGATTTCATTCAATTTCCTTTCCACCCCCATAATAGTACATCATCATGCCATCAGCCACTAGGCCATGGTGTCCAGCTGTTTTAAGCCCTTTTTACTGGTGTTTCGTAAACTTAGTGAGTATGCGTACATTTGTGACTTTGTAGGTACACACACATGCCTGCATGTACACTTCCGTGACCATGGCAAAAGTGGGTTATCACAGGTTAACCCCAAGTTTGATGATATCCTCTGTCTTAGGTGTAGACAATGCTCCATAGAGATCAATATTTGGCGAATGGGTTCACTCATGGAGAATCTGGATATAATAGATGGAGTATTGTTTATTTATATTTACAATGAAATGAGAGAGGAGGTTGTTG
This sequence comes from Bradypodion pumilum, assembly GCA_035047305.1. Taxonomy (NCBI): domain Eukaryota; kingdom Metazoa; phylum Chordata; class Lepidosauria; order Squamata; family Chamaeleonidae; genus Bradypodion; species Bradypodion pumilum. Next base: position 169,665,203 of record JAWDJD010000001.1, on the reverse strand, counting down.
TTAGGGGTCAAAAATCCAGGATTGGTTACCAAGTGTACTTCAACTGTTATTCTTCCACCTTGTTTACAGTTCATATTTTGATATATGCAGAGAACCACCAATGGCAACCAGGTTTATTGGGGAACCAGACCAAAGAGAAGTCCATACCAATGAACTTATTAAACAAAAATATTTTAATTTTCCCTCCCCCATGTGATGTTTTCTCACAGTTGAAAGGCAAATGCTATGAAAATCATAAATGCTTCTAAACAGAACTGACTCTTTTTTTTTTAAGAAAACAGATTTTGTACATTGCAAGCGCGGCGCCAAAATGGCCGCCGCGCCCTTTGCGGGCCCCCCCCCCACAGGACAGAGAATCCGGGTAGTTAGGGGCGTGGCCAGCTCCCTTATAAAAGGGGTGGCCACGAGGCAGCCGCGCTGCCATTTTGCCTCAGCGACGGAGCGGAGAAGTTTTTTCCCCTGCGCCTCCGTCGCTCGTTGGTATTGCCGGGAAGCCTTTTGGGTCGATTTTGCTTAGCTAGCTTCCCTTTTTTGCTCGAGATGCCTTCCAAAAAGAAGGCTGCTGCGAATTCAGCTCGGGCTGTTAGGAGGCGCAACCCAGGTCGGAGGACCGTGGTGCCGCCTCCTCAACAGCCACCTTTGCCATCCCCGGCCGGGGCTAGTGGCTTGGGGTCTATCGCACCTTGGCCCGTTCAGAGTGCGGGCGCGGAGGGCGCTCCGGCCCGCGGCCCGCGAGCGGTGGACACCGCTCCCCCTTCCGCCCAACCCGTTGGGCCGACTACTTCTGGGCCGCAGCCTCTCCCGGGGCCCTCTAGCCTTGGGGGGTGGCCCGGTGCCCCGCCTTGGCAGGTTTCCTCACCAGCCCTACCGGGCTTCGGCCCTGGCCGATGGCCATATCTGGGCCATGGGGTGCAGGGAACTGTCCCCATGCAAGGGTCAGGTGGGCCGGCCGGCTCTTTACCCATGGTTACTGTAGACACCTTACTGGCCCGTATTGCGGCCTTAGAGGAGTCTTTGGCCCGGGCCAGTCAGGCAGGTGCCCCTTTCGGGGTACCTTTGGAGGCGCTATCGGCAGCAGGACAACGGCCGGCGGGGAGGGTTGAGCTGCTGCAGGCGGGTGGCGCGGCTCCGGCCACTGCCTCGCAGCTCCCCAGCCAGCAACCTGGCGCGGGTCAAGCCCCGGTGATGAGCTCTACATCGGTCGTGAGCTCCGACGCCCCCAGTGGGCCGGAACCCCCGTTGGGGGCGGCCCGCGGGGGTGCAGCATGTGAGTATATGGTGCAAACGAGTACATCCACACACATTCCCAATATAGGGGGGACCTTTCAGTGGCCTTGGCCTCGCGCGGGTGGTGCAGGGGCTACGCCGCTGGCGACCCACCCGGCGACAACTACTGCCACCATGCCCGCTGGGGTGGGCATTGGTTCTTACACTGCTGGGAACGTACTTGGGGTGGCAGGGTTAACTCAGGCCCCTTTGGGTAGGCCAGCTATCCCCTTTTCGGCTTTGCCGACGGCAGGGTATTCCCTGCCATTGGGTGATCACTTGGCTCAGGCTACCAGAGAAAAGATATGGCGAGGGGAGTACGTGGATATCTTCTCACTCCTGAACAGAGAGCCCACTAAGGAAGAAAGGGAGGGTCAGGATGAGAAGGACAAGGAGCAGGCACGCCGCCGTAAGCCGCCGCGTACCTGGGCTAACTGGCTCCCCGCTTATTTGATATACATGGCGGTGTATTTGAGGGCGCGGCCGGATCTAGCTATTCCCATGGTCCAATATTTGGACAACATATACAGGGCGATGGTAGATTTCCCGGGCCCCTCATGGCTAGCATATGATGAGGAATTCCGTATGAGGATTCCCCTGCACCCCGAGATGAGATGGGATGAGCCGTGCCAGAGACTGTGGCTCTTGTATATGACACCCACACGTCCTGCCCCGGGGGATAGATACCATTGTGGACATGCGGTCCAGCGAGCAGCTCCAGCGCAGGTTACCCGCCAAATGGCGGGGCAGGGGGTTCCAGCCCGCCTGCTGTGCTGGACTTTCTCGTCCAATGGTTCCTGCAGTCGGAAGAACTGCAGGTATAAGCACGAGTGTCCCACATGTTCTGGTCCCCATGCAGCCTCTGCTTGTCCCAAGCCTGGGGGGGTGCGAGGCAGAGGGAGGGGTGGACAGTGGGCTGGCAAGCCTGCCACGGATGGAACTAGTTCTCCGAAAGGCCCCCTCCCCAATTAAGGTGGACATGCTGGAGCGCTGGCTCGCATCGTACCCAAGGGGAGAGGACAGGGAGTACCTCATCCAAGGTTTTAAGCAGGGATTTCGTATCCCTTTTATGGGTGATAGATCTCCTCAGGATGCTCCCAACCTTTTATCCCTCAGAGGAAGGGAGGAGGTAGCCGAGGCCAGCATTAAAAAGGAGTTAGACGCGGGCAGGGTCGCCGGACCTTTTCCCGCACCCCCTTTTCCCAACCTTAAGGTTTCACCATTGGGTTTGGTTCCTAAAAAGTCCCTAGGTGAGTTTCGCCTTATTCATCATTTGTCCTACCCAGCCGGCCGATCGGTCAACGATGCGATACCTGATGACCTTTGTTCGGTCAGGTATACATCGTTCGACCATGCGCTGCGCATGGTGCGCTCGTGTGGCCCGGGTGCCTTGCTGGCCAAGTGCGACATTAAGTCAGCTTTTCGCCTCTTGCCGGTGCACCCGGGCGACTTTGAATTGCTGGGTTTTAAATTTAAAGGGGAGTATTATTTTGATAAGGCCATGCCTTTTGGCTGCTCCATATCATGCTCGGCTTTCGAGCGTTTTAGTACCTTCCTAGAGTGGGCTTTCGTCCGCAGGTCAGGGTCCCGGTCTGTAGCCCATTACCTGGATGACTTTTTATTCGGGGGTGAACGGGGCTGGGACACGTGTGCACGTCTCCTCAATACATTTCAGACGCTAATGCAGGAACTGGGTGTCCCTTTAGCGCCCGAAAAGACCGAGGGCCCGTCGACCAAACTAGTATTCCTGGGGGTTGAGATTGATACAGTAGTACAGGCTTCTAGGTTACCGGGTGATAAGGTGTCCAGGATAGTGACCCTTATCTCGGAATTGCTGGCTAAGCGTAAGGCATCTCTGAGGGAACTGCAGGTGTTACATGGGCACCTCAATTTTGCCTGCAGGGTGGTCGCACCGGGCAGGGCTTTCGCCCGGCGCTTATGCGACGCCATGGCAGGGTTATCCAGGCCCCACCACAGAGTCAGGCTTACCCGGGGTATCAGGGCAGACATGTTTGTCTGGTTGCAATTCCTGAGGGAGTTTAATGGGGTCTCATTTTGGAGGTCTGACCTCCTGGCATCCCCCAATTTCCAGATCCAGTCTGATGCCTCAGGATCCCTGGGTTATGGGATGTACTTCAATGGGAAGTGGGCCTATGGTGGGTGGCCACCGGCATGGGCAGGCACAGGTCGCCTGCGGGATCTCACATACCTGGAATTTTTTCCCATTCTGGGGGCTTTGATGCTATGGGGCGAACAGTGGGCTAATTCGGTGGTGCATTTCTGGTGCGACAATGCTGCCGTGGTGCACATTGTCAATGCACAGACTTCTAAATCGCCCAGGGTCATGGATCTAGTGCGCCATTTTGTGCTGCGCTGCCTGCGCCTCAACGTCTTGTTCAGGGCCAGGCATGTCCCAGGGGTTAATAACGATATTGCTGACGCTTTGTCCCGCCTGCAGATCTCCCGGTTCCGCGCCTTGGCCCCGGATGCGGAGGAATTTCCCTCGCCACTCCCGGACGAGATGTGGACTATTGGCAAGGAGAGGTGAACCGGGCGATTGGCCTGTCACTAGCGCCACGCACGCGTAAGGCGTATCAACAAGCATTCAATTTGTATAGGGCTTTTGCTACTCGATTTCAATGGCCAGAGACCTGGCCCATCCCGGTGGACCATGTTCTGCGGTTCATGGTTCACCTGCATGCACAGGGCCTTGCACCTCGCACCATAGCATCCAAGCTCTCGGCGTTGGCTTTTATGGCCAAAGTAGGGGGTCATGTGGATACCACCTCTGACTTCCGTGTGAGACACGTTTTGGAGGGGTGGGTGCGCGAGCGCGGGCGTTGCCCGGATGACCGGCACCCTATTTCCCCAGGGGTTCTTACCCAGTTGGCCCGGGGCTGGCCAGGCCTCTGTTTTGATCATTATGAGGCAGCCCTTTTTCATGCAGCCACAACGGTGGCATTTTTTTGGAGCGCTCCGCATCAGCGAACTCGTGATGCTGTCTAAGGCGGATGCAAGTGGTAGGGCACTGGAACTCGGAGATGTATATGTTGCCAAAGACTGGGCCCAGTTGAGGATTCGCTCCTCCAAAACAGATCAGCATGGCGTAGGCAGTGGAGTAAGACTGCTACGGTGTTCTTTGGCAGACATCTGTCCGGTTGGTGCCCTACAGGAATACCTGGCACTGCGTGGCTGGCACCACGGCCCGTTTTTCTGTCACCAAGATGGGTCTCCCCTTACTAAATTTCAGTTTTGGAAGGTGACAGCCAGAGCCCTCACCAGGGTGGGACTACCAGGTGCCCGTTATGGCACACATTCGTTCCGTATTGGCGCAGCCTCTACAGCGGCTGCTTTTGGGTACTCTGGGGCTGACATACGTAGCATGGGGAGGTGGGGCTCACAATGTTTTCAGTTTTATGTGCGCCCACTCCCGCCATGAGTACCAATCCAGTCACCTTACCTTCCTTTTTCTCAATTTTCTTACAGACCCTGGGTGTCGTATTACACCGGTGACAGTATGGCTGGTGGGCCACAGCTATGTGCTCAGGGCAGCGCGTTACGCTGCGGCGACAGAGTGGGGACCCCGACTGGGACTGGGTGACCACGCCAGTCTCTCATGGCACGGTAAGCCTGGGATGTTATGGCGGGAGCTGCGGCCTTTCCTTTTTTCTGGCCTGGGGGCTGACCCGCCTGACATTCTAATCATCCACTTGGGGGGCAATGATTTGGGCCAGGTCACCGGCTTATCGCTCAAGCATGCGATTTGCGAGGACCTCGCCTACTTGCATTATGTCTGGCCTGCCACAGCCCTGGTTTGGTCGGACATTGTTCCGCGCCACTCTTACAGAGGGGGCGTTAACCTCCTGGCCCTTGACCGAGCTAGGCGCGCGGTCAATAAGGCAGTGGCGCGGTTTCTCACCACCAGGGCTTGGGGACGGGTTAGTCATCACCCCGATATTAGTCTACAAAATTGTGACTTGTATGCAGGGGATGGGGTCCATCTGTCGCGAGGAGGTATGGACCTCCTGTTGGGTGACTGGCGAGCAGGCCTGTTGACCGAGCTGACGGTCTGGGGGGGGGCGTCAGGTCTTCTGTGAAGCCCCTCCGTGTGGCGGGTAGCACTGGTAAGGTAAACAGTATGACCCACAAGTATCCGGCAGGTTCGCAATTGACTGGACAACACTAGACAGGAATAAAGTAGTTAAACGTTGTCCGGTCAACGACGAATCAGGCGATGGGGTGATGATGATTGCTAACCAGCATGCATCACCCCTGTGATTTCACGGATACGCGTCAGAGGGTGGGGTCATGAGTTAGTTATTGACTACGGTCAACAATTTGTTTGTTGTTAACAAACAAATTGATACAATTTGATACATTGTAACCAATTGCCGTTGGCAATTTTGGGGTGGTACCTTACCAGTGTTACTTCGGCCTGCTTGCCTTAGGAATTATGATTGGTCGTTTTACCAATACAAATTTATAATTCGGACTAGGGCATTGAATCAATAAATGTGGCCCTTTGCTGTTATCCACTTTCAATGTTGTCTGTGTCCGTTATTGGGGGGGTGCGCCTGCAATGCAAGCGCGGCACCAAAATGGCCGCCGCGCCCTTTGCGGGCCCCCCCCCCACAGGACAGAGAATCCGGGTAGTTAGGGGCGTGGCCAGCTCCCTTATAAAAGGGGTGGCCACGAGGCAGCCGCGCTGCCATTTTGCCTCAGCGACGGAGCGGAGAAGTTTTTTCCCCTCCACCCCCTCCCTAGTTAACAGTGTGATTATGGTCGCTTCGGGGCCGGGTGGGAATTTTTGGTTGGGACCCACATTGGCTTCGGGTCCTGGCTTTTTTGCCCATCCCACACTGTTGCTATGGTTTGATATAGGGGTCTTTCTTCGTTCCTACTGTTGACTTTGGTCACATGGGCGGGTAGCACTGGTAAGGTAAACAGTATGACCCACAAGTATCCGGCAGGTTCGCAATTGACTGGACAACACTAGACAGGAATAAAGTAGTTAAACGTTGTCCGGTCAACGACGAATCAGGCGATGGGGTGATGATGATTGCTAACCAGCATGCATCACCCCTGTGATTTCACGGATACGCGTCAGAGGGTGGGGTCATGAGTTAGTTATTGACTACGGTCAACAATTTGTTTGTTGTTAACAAACAAATTGATACAATTTGATACATTGTAACCAATTGCCGTTGGCAATTTTGGGGTGGTACCTTACCAGTGTTACTTCGGCCTGCTTGCCTTAGGAATTATGATTGGTCGTTTTACCAATACAAATTTATAATTCGGACTAGGGCATTGAATCAATAAATGTGGCCCTTTGCTGTTATCCACTTTCAATGTTGTCTGTGTCCGTTATTGGGGGGGTGCGCCTGCAATGCAAGCGCGGCGCCAAAATGGCCGCCGCGCCCTTTGCGGGCCCCCCCCCACAGGACAGAGAATCCGGGTAGTTAGGGGCGTGGCCAGCTCCCTTATAAAAGGGGTGGCCACGAGGCAGCCGCGCTGCCATTTTGCCTCAGCGACGGAGCGGAGAAGTTTTTTCCCCTCCACCCCCTCCCTAGTTAACAGTGTGATTATGGTCGCTTCGGGGCCGGGTGGGAATTTTTGGTTGGGACCCACATTGGCTTCGGGTCCTGGCTTTTTTGCCCATCCCACACTGTTGCTATGGTTTGATATAGGGGTCTTTCTTCGTTCCTACTGTTGACTTTGGTCACATGGGCGGGTAGCACTGGTAAGGTAAACAGTATGACCCACAAGTATCTGGCAGGTTCGCAATTGACTGGACAACACTAGACAGGAATAAAGTAGTTAAACGTTGTCCGGTCAACGACGAATCAGGCGATGGGGTGATGATGATTGCTAACCAGCATGCATCACCCCTGTGATTTCACGGATACGCGTCAGAGGGTGGGGTCATGAGTTAGTTATTGACTACGGTCAACAATTTGTTTGTTGTTAACAAACAAATTGATACAATTTGATACATTGTAACCAATTGCCGTTGGCAATTTTGGGGTGGTACCTTACCAGTGTTACTTCGGCCTGCTTGCCTTAGGAATTATGATTGGTCGTTTTACCAATACAAATTTATAATTCGGACTAGGGCATTGAATCAATAAATGTGGCCCTTTGCTGTTATCCACTTTCAATGTTGTCTGTGTCCGTTATTGGGGGGGTGCGCCTGCAATGTCATGGCTTTCTGCCACTTCACAGACTGACATTCTTTTTCAGTCTGATGTGAACTGGTTGGGATGACTAGATGCACAGATTTGAAGTTGGCAAAGAGGCGAAGCAATGTGAAAGCTAGCTCACTACCCGTTCTGAATATCTCCAGTACCATTTGTTGGCAGTGTGCTTATGCTGGCCAGCGCAACATGTTCTGAGAGCTTCTTAGCATGATCAGAATGGCTGATCTGAGTGGTCAAGGATTTTCGGCTTTCTGTGCTGGTCTGTCCTCTGAGTTGCTCATTTTGGGGGTGGCTAAGGCCAAAGCAGCAGCAAGAAAAAGCAGACTTGAATTCTTCTCGGAACTTCCCTGTCAAATCAAAGAGTAGCATCATCATAAGATAATTTACTGTGCATTATGTTTCAATGACTTTTACATTTCTTTCTTTTTTAAATAATCGCAATTCTATTTCTCTTAAGAAATTGTTTTATTTAGATTATTTGTAGAACTTTTTTGAGGATTACAAAACCCAGAATCTCCAGTCTGCATGGGCACTAACTAACTGGTTGGTGGAAGGAGGAATAAGAGCTGTAATCTAAGAAGATAACTTCTTCTAGGCTTCAGTCCTATGTTACTCAGGGCACCAACATGTATGTGAAACATGTTTCATTGCAGACATTTGTTCCTAATATATGAGAGACAGTCAGAGTGAGGAAGTGGGTTGGGTACAATTCTCCTACTTTCTCCCCACTTCCAGTGCTTCCATAGAAACTGAAAGGCTGGATGAGGTTAGTCTCTTGTTCAACATTTTTAGTTGTCATGGTCACAGGTCACCAGGCCTGCTTTTCACACATCCTTTCTCATGTGCTTCTTATATTGGCTTTATAGGCTGCAGCTGTCTAGGTGGGAATCCAAAACTCATTAGCCAACTGTTCTCTGCCAAAACAATGGCTTTGAGATTTATGCACTCTTAATTTTGGTTATGATTAGAATTCTATTAGGAAAAAAAGATTCACAGAATGGTAACACGCTCTGGTCACCTCCAGACTGGATTACTGTAATGCACTCTACATGGGGCTGCCCTTGATGAACATCCGGAAGCTGCAGCTGGTTCAAAGTGCGGCTGCCTGGGTGATGATGGGATGCAGGTGCTATGCCTGTGCTACGGGAGCTGAACTGGCTGCCAATATGCTTCCAGGTGTAATTCAAGGTGATGGTTTTGACCTTTAAAGCCCTTCATGGTAGTAGGCTAGGATACTTAAGAGACCGCATCACCCGAAGGTTTTCAACCTATCTTACGAGAGCAGACCGCAAGGGCTTCCTGGTGGTCCCATCAGCTAGGGAGGCGCATCTCACTGGGACCAGGAGGAGAGCCTTCTTGGTATCTGCTCTGGCCCTTTGGAACCTCCTGCCACATGAACTGCACTTCCAGGCTGAGCTGCCCACCTTCTGGAAGGCCTTAAAACATGACTTTGTCAGCAGGCCTGGGGAGCATCTAGTACTGGCTTATTTAGTCCTGTCCAAGGTTTCTTCCTGCCCGGATGCCCCTCTTTTAATGGGATGCCCCTCTTTTAATGGGATCAGGGATGTTTTTATGATGTTTTAGACAGTTTTGTATTTGGTTTTAATGAGTATGGGGAACAGATTTTAACCAATGTTGTGAGCCGACTTGAGTTGCTGAGGCGAAAAAGGCGGCCATATAAATTTGAATGAATGAATAAATAAATAAATAAATAAATAAAATAATTGTAAACACACCTTTGGTAGGGTGTGCAGCACACAATTAACTGTGCAATCATTGCACAATCAGTCATGTGACAGAGACTCTGCAAAGGGCGAAGAAAGCACTTGGGAAGTCACTGTCCAGGACACGGTGTTTTTCCAATAGGAAACCAATCCAGTGTAAATCTGTCGTTAGCTGGCACAAGTATCAAATGCAAAAATGTTTTCTGACATTTTTGACTTGTGATTGAAAATAAAGTGTATCTAAAATATAAAATAATTTAAGATGCTCAGAAAATTAAAAATACCAACAGAAATGTGTGTTCACATCTTTGATCAGCTGGGATAACTCAGATTCTCCACATCTCTGATCTGTGAAATGGGTAGAATAAACTCCCCTTCTAAAATATGACAAATTAGATTACTGAACATTTAGTCTCTTTTTATTAATCTTTTGGAATAGTAGCCATGTTAGTCTGTGATTCAGATAAAGTGGACTTGATCCATGAAAACTCACATTGAAATATAACAGTTAATCTTTAAAGTGCTACGGCATTTTTGTTTTGTTTATTCTCTGAGATGCCTTTTATTAAATTACAGGTATTAGTTTTACCCCCTTTTCACATGGATTGTAGAAGATGTAAATGATCAACTTACCACTGAGAAAGTTATAAATAATTGGGTTTGCTGCGCTATTTGCATATACAAGCCAGTGGGAGAATGTAAACCAGGCATATATACTTTCCCTGTCAGCAGCATTGTTGAACAATCCAAATACCCTTACAAAAAAGAGAGGAAAATATTTCAAATTATCTTTGATGTTGCAAATCAAATTGGTAAAAGTTTCTAATAGTTAAGGTGTTTTTTTAAACATGGCATGTAAGTTAAAATACACAAAGATGCAAGCATCCCATCACTCCAGGGCAATATATCACAGGGGTGTGTATTATGATGCTGTCCTTTTTTCTTTTTTGGTTTTTTCTTTTTTTGTGATAGAAAAATTAGTAAACAATGAAAATATGTACATGTATTAAAAATTACTTATTAGTTTAGATTTAGATAAACATTTAGATAATGAGAATAAATGTATAGAATAAGAACTACTTATTGGATCAAATGTTTTTATTGTGTTGTAGTGTAATTATGTTTTGTGTTGGATGTATTTCTTGTAATTTTTAATATCTTGTTTGTATTTTCGTTTTTATTTTACTTTGAAAATTAATAAAAATTAACAATGAAAAAGAACTGTTGTGGTTATAAGATTATCTAACAGATTTACAGCTGCAAATGAAATCTTAGTTCCTTGATTATTTAAAGCAGTGACATCTGTTCCAAAGTAATTTCTGTAACACAGCTGGCTACTTGTAAAGCAGGGTATCCCTTGGAGTAGTTATTAGTCTTTGTGTACAAAACTTACCTTTTCAATATGTTGAGAATGCTAATTGGGAGATAACAGAAGGCAAAAACAAGGAGAACAACCATGAGCATACGTGCTGTTTTCCTTCTAGTTTGAATCTGTTTGAGTTCAGCTGCCACAGCACTAATCCTCAAATTTACTGATGGCCTTGGCCCCTGGGTCTCTGTTGCAGATTTCAGAGGCTTCCAGTTTCTCTGAACCACAGATGAAGTTCCTGGAATCTAACAGAGCAGAGTAATTGAAATCTTAATTATTGCCATTAATGCAAAATGAATATTTGTTGCCTTGACTGAGCAGCTGCAGTTACACACACATACCACTACAGAGGTTTTCAAAATGTCATTTTTCTATTGGTAAATGAAAGAGGTCTTTGCAAAATATTCTGTTTTATTAACACATTAACATAAAGTTCTTTGTAATCCAATCATGTAAGGTGGTTTTCAAGAAAGATGTTGGTTTGGTGAAAAATTGAAAAAGTCACAGTTAACAGTGCACTATCTTTGGTCTGCTAACAATATACCCATATCAAATCAATGCCACCAGGTGTGGTGTTTTGTTGGTGCGTCATTGTATTTCTAAGACACCAGGTTGGCTATAAGACAATGAAAGCTGTCATAGCTAGGGAAGTACATTCTGAAAGGAGCTAGGTAAAATCCAGCCAACCTATCAGAGATCTATCCTGAAAAACCATCTGACCAGGACATGGATATCAACATATTATACATACAAATATCAGATTGTCAAATTAAAAGGTTAACTGATGGACAACTGACACTCTTAATGTGTTCTAATAGCACTAGGGGAAAGTGCTTAATGATTTTAATTGGCTCTAACAACTAACTGGGGCATGCCTGTTCAACCCAACATTACTGACGTGATGGAAGTGTCAAATAACAATAAAAGGTGTTAAGTGGGGTTCCTGGGTTAATTCTCCCTAATGTAATACCTTGTTCAATTTGGCAGCTACACTTGAAAAACAAAGATGTGTTATTTTTCCATGAGTGGAAGTCATAACAACTGATAATTCATTCAATTTCCCCAAAGCAAAGAAGAAACAAACAAGTGACACAGAAGTGTGATGGAAATATTTCTGAAATGTCTTTCTATATTCAAGGTCATTTCTCTCACTCAGTTTATTTCAGTATACCTTTACTCAGATGTAACTTATTAAAAAACCATCACCTCTTAGAAGGGAGTTCTTATATTATAGATCTTTAGATAGATCATCAGATAGATCATCAGATATCTGAGTTAAAGATTTGCAGATAAGGTTGCTAATTTATTTGCTTTGATGGATCTGGACAGAACAATGTTAATATTTAATTAAATATTCTACACTATGCCATTAATAGGTCTCTGGAATACATAAATATGTTAACAGAAATAGATCTTAATAGTAAACATCTTACCTGTCGACCCCACAGCTTTTGAAATATCTGTAAATAGGCCAAAACCATAAGACACAGTGGGGCCATGTATGTAATCAAGAAAAAGCAAGTATGATACATTTTGGGGTAAACTTCAGCTGCAAAAAAATTCAAAAAGGAGATAAATAAAATCTCTAGACTTCTCTGTTTGCCCATTTCACATTGCTATATTTATTGCCATTACAAACTTATTTGCTTGGTCCAGATTATCATACTGTATCCTGATTAAATAAGCCAAGATATGAGCAAGCCAATTGCCTGCACCCATAACCCCTTCACTCTTCCCTTCGTGGTATAAAAACCCCAGGAAAATGGCAATAAACACACTTTCCCTTTGGCTCAACTGCTAATTTCCCTTTGAATATTCAAAAACTGTTAATCATAGTTACCCTTAAGTCATTGAATAAGAAACTATAGTTAATGAGTGGCTTCTTGTTTCTCTTGCAACTTGTGAGAAGGAGAAGCAACAGGCTATGAATACAAGCAACAGAATCATTCACACTTTGGCTTTTAAAGATTAAATTTGGTTGTCTAAACACGGGCATTGTAAAATCAAAAGGTTGAAAAAGTAGGGTCACTTGAAATCCTGATTCTTCCCACCAAAACACTTTTTTCTACTCTATTAAATTTTACCATTCGGATTATCATATGATTTCACATGGTATAAAGCAGGGGTTCCCAAACTACAGCCCACAGACTGGATCCAGCCTAATCTGCCCTCATCGCTCCTGGAAGTGGAAGTAAAACATGCCCACGCATGTGCAAAGCACTGCCATAAATGCACTCATGGCTGTCATAAATACGTTTAGGACAGGCATGGGTGCATTTGCGGCAGTGTTTTGCACATGCATGGGCACATTTTATTTCTGCTTCCAGTGGGAGGAACCACGTGATCGGCCTGCTTAACCATGTGACAGTCCCGTGGCCTTAAAACTTTGGGCACCCCTGGTAAAAAGTTTACAAACATTACAGAAGCTCTACTGAATGAACCCATAGCTAAGCAACTTTCATATTGTGTTGTAAAAGTCCTAGAAAACCAATCGTTGCCAAATTTGCCTCTCTAGAACTGCTGGATTACAATTCCCTGATTCTAGAAGCATTGTCCATTCTGGCTCAGGCTTCTGAGATCCAACAATGTTGGCTGACATAGAGTTGGGGACCAGACCTCTAAAGCAGTGGTAGCAAACCAATGGCACACGTACTGGAGGTGGCACTTGGAGCCCTCTCTGTGGGCCCCTGTGCAATCACCCCAGTGGTGGGGTTCAATTTTTTTTACTACCAACTCTGTGGGTGTGGTATGGTGGGCATGGCCATGGGAAGCCCTGCATTGCACCTGAATTAGGACTATTTTATTTCAAAACTTGGATGGGCGGGGTCAGACGGAATGTCTGCTACTGGTTTTGGGAACTGGGGCAAACCTGCTGAATCCCACCACTGAATCACCCCAGCACAGAGTTCACCCCACCCCTCTGCCCAGCAGCCCAATGGGAGTGTATACTTTCTCCCCTGCTGCTTTGCGATAAATAGGTGTTTTTTGGGTTGTACTCGGTCTCTAAGAGGTTCACTATCACTGCTCAAAAGATTGCTACAGCCAGCCGTTCATGCAATAGGCCAGCTTAACTTTGAAATAACCACTTATAATTGTTATTCTATTTGTGCATACAGTATCTGTCATCCTAGTTTGGCTGGAAGCCTATGTCTTCATTCAGAGACATTGGCAGTTCTCCATGGGACTTCAATTGCCAGAAGCCTAAGTCAGTATATTGGCTGATCAATGCTTTGGAAAATTGACTTAGGGTTTTGGGAATTGAAGTCCAAAAACCAAAGATTGGGAAACACTGAATTAGACACATTTCAGAATTTTTGGTTGACACATCCATTCCTTCATGAGTTTTTCGACACGAACAAAACATTTTTGTTTGAGGCAAGGTGAAGCTAAGAATTCCCCTTTAGATGAAGAGGTGCCCTCTTTATTAATGGACAACACTGTCATTTGTGATCCTGAAAAAGACTACTGCATAATTTTTTTCATCAGCAAGTTTATAACACAACATTTTGAGATAGGAAAGATTAGCCAGTTGCTCGCCATTGCCCAGGGGAGATGCAGTGGTACTCAGAATGCTTTCCACTCTTTAGGGAGGCTTGTATTGTGTTCCCTATAAATTATTGTCAGGCAACTGTTGCTATTAAAATATCCAAAAAAGGAAGTTGGAATCAAGGCTGTGGAATTCTTCCTAGTCTACATTACAGTTGTCTAGTATTGCAGCTTCAGTATATTCAGGGATAATTTTAAAGCATTCAAACTTACATTAACTTTGGTTTAATCATTGAAGATTTCCACTCCACGTACTCTGGTATCTGTATTCCACTTATTTACAAGATGACAGATTGTCTCTTTTCACTGCTCATGCTGGGCAGCAGAAATGAGCAAATCATTACCACATGCTTCAGGCCCAATTGGAAAGTAATTAGGAGATGTGAACAGAATTTACTGAAAACTTAAAGTGAGCATGAAAGCATTATTTCCATTGTAAATCTGTTTGGCAGTGCTGGAGCATAATTAAACACAGATTCAACCGATGCACATGTGGCAACAATCCCAATACAAGGAAGCTGTAATACAGATGCTGGCCATAGCAGAGTCATGAATATGTTTTATGTCCTGAATATGTTTTATGCCAAGTAAAGGAAGGAAAAGCTTTTGCATAAAGTTAGGTGAGGAGGGGGGAGAATCCAAGAGTTGGTTGCCAGTTTGCAGTGTGCTACATAAGTTGTGGGAGGTCATCCAGAGATTCAGAGTGCATTGCCATCAATATGCTGATGACGACATAACATTATTCCTCCTTTACATTCTTTGCATGTTGACACGGCCCAATGCCTTGATGACTGCCTGGTTTCAATACTGGAGTGGATGGGGGCAAACAGGTTGAAACCAAATCTGAACAAGATGGAGGTTCTACTGTTGGCGGGGAGGCAGCTGCCCAACTGGAGATCATGGCCCCAACTTTGGATGGGATTGTTCTCCCCTTGAGGACCATGTCCACAATGATCAGCCAATATACTGACTTATACTTCTGGGAAATGAAGTCCAAAAACCAAAGGTTGAGAAACACTGGTCATAACTAAGTACTGGATCTAAAATAACACACAAATTGTGGACATGGTCCCTCAAAGGGAGGACAACACCACCCAAAGTTGTGTCAGAACATCTCTCCCAAAGAATTCTGCCTACATCATATGATCAGTACATGTAGAGCTGCATGACTACTAGATGTATTGCTGCAGGGAATGTCTTGAAGCTGCAGTGCAAAAAAGAATACTTCCTGAGCTGTGAATAAATCCTTACATTAAAAATGAGGTTTTCTGACTCTAAGTGAGTCTGAAATGGAATCAGAAAGAATCTGGAAGGTTAGGAACCTGGTATGTATGAGACAGAACCAGAATATGATCTGGTGAGTTGGAGAGGATGGAGTCAGCTGATACTCATCAAGTCATGGGCAATGCCAATAGAATTGGAAGATTATTGGCTTTTCAGGCCTCAGCTTTTTATCTGCACACATGCACAAATCACCATTTTGGAGCAGCTGTAGATGTCAAATGTATTTGGATTCCTTTATAGACATCTGATACACCAGGCCAGAGGGAGTTATTTTTGTCCTATGTCCAATCCATATGGTGCATAAGATGTTGTAACTGTCTAGGTCTGAAAAGGACAGAACATTCCTTCAACATATTTCCAACTTGAACTGTGATTGAAATTTGATTGCAGGGGAAATTGCCATCATCTGATGTACTTCAGTTCTCAGCTGGCTAGCAGCAGAATGAAGAAATCTCATTAAAAAAAACCTGCTACCTTCCTATGCAGGGACCTTCAGGCAGTACAGTTCAAGCATAATTGCAGTATTTCTTTCCACAACCCTTGGACGGTTTTTTTTTTTGTTCTTCTTTCTAATTTAACAGAGCAAGTACTGTATTCAAGATAAATAAAGAAAGGGACAATGTAGAAGCAGCCAGGGTACATCAAAGTAGAAGATGGAGCAGGATGGGCAAAGCTCTCACCCTTTCCTTTGAAGTAGTCTCTGAGACAAGGAAGTGGTCGGAGATTCTGCTTCAAAGAAAACTGAAGGCACATACTTTGCTTAACAGCCACCAGGATCACTGCTCTTTCAGTAAAAGAAAAGCTTCCACTACTCTATATAATAATACCTGTTTGAAAGGATGGGAAAGAGGGAGGAGGCTGGGCAGCATCCTCAACAAGGGTAGCAAAGTCTGATGTTCCCAATAATTTCTACTGCATTCAAATCCAAATTCTGGTGAAGTTTCCAATGAATATTTTTTTAACCCTGTCATGGCATTGCAAATAAACAGCCTAGTCTCTTCACTTTTCCTAATGTAATCATTCATGTTATGCTTTCTTCCCTCTACAGTCTGTTTGACATCCACAGCTCTTGATAAGTACAAACAATCGAACATTTTTTGGGTGCAGGGGATGATGCATAGTCATTAGCTTCCTTGTTTTTCAATCTAGGTTGTCCAATTCCTTTTGAGTCCAATCAATTATTCCACCACCACCACCATCACCAGACCTCAGCTTTCTATCCGTACACATGCACGACCCTGTGAACCACCATTTTGGAGCAGTTTAGCTACCAGTGAATGTCTCCTTTCCTTCTCAAAAAGACCCTGCCTGCAGCCATTATTTTTATGTAACTTCTAAAAGCTATAGTATAGGATTTGCAAACAGGCTTCTGAAGCTCAACTTAAGGCAAAGGCTGATGAGCTCATCTAGGAAGAAAGAAGTTCTTAAGTTACCCAACAAGTCCTAAGCCATGTAAACAAAGGCCAGTTACAGAGCCTTTAAGCAGTGCCAGGCATCAGCCGGTCTGCCCCGGTCCAAGCTGACCGGTAGGAAACCTGGCTGACCACGCCCCCTCCCCTCCCCACCCCACCCAACTCTTCCTGGGAGAGTGGGCAACCCGACTGCTTTGGCGCTTCATTCTCCTCCAGAGCGGCTGCTGGTGCCACTCGGGTGGTGGTGGAGGTGGTGGCGAGTGCACGCCTGGCCCTGGGGGAAGAGGAGGGGGAGCTGACATCACGTGCCACCCAGGAGCTCACCTGTGTGCCCCGGCGCCCCTGCTGCCACTCTTTGCTGCCTACTTCTAGCAGCAGCAGCAACTTTTGCAATGCCTGGACCTATTCCTGCAGGAAGAGAACTTCCTGCAGGATGTCTGTCTGACTCTGGGCATTGCGAGAGTTGCCCTGCAGGGGTGGGGGTGGGTGGCAGTGAGTCTCTAAAGTGCCACAACATTTATGTGTTTTTGTTTTGATTACCTCCTGATCTGCTTGCACAGAATAGAACTTTAGAATTGGTGCCATTTTTTTCTGTGCAAGCATATTAGAGAGTAAACAAAAAAATGTTGTGGCACCTTAAAGACCGATTAGGCCACACCCACCAATTAGGCCATGCCCACCAATTAGGCCACACCCACCAGTTAGGACATGCCCACCAGTTAGGCCATGCCCCACGGTGTGGCAGTAAAAATTTTTGGTGCCCATCACTGCCTTTAAGGGTTCCCAACCTAAAACCTGTGGTCCAGATCTGGCCCATGGTACCATTTCATGTGCCCCCCACCCCTCCAAGAGCATTCAAAAACAAAAATGACCACCCCTTTGAAGCTGTTGGGTCAACATGGCTGTCCACATTGTGCAGGCAAGGCAAAATGGCCATACAGCCCTCAAAGCTGACTGTAGAAAGCATGACCCGGCCTCCAGCTTAAAAAGATTGGGAACCCCAAGCTTTAATTAAACACTTGAGGGCTCTGAAAAGAACATGAAGAAATTTGTTCTTTAAAAAAACCTGGATATACAACCAATTTAAACTGGATATTGACCAGAATCCTATTACATATTTACCTAGATGTACTTGCTCTGCCATTAATTGTAGCCAAAACTGCTGCAATTTAAGAACTCAGTTTAAGCTTTTGCATCCCTGAGTCACGTAATTGGAATGCAATAGCTTATGCCTGTGCTGTCTTCTCAATTATGGCAACTTGCTGATGAAATTTATGCTGCTGTACTTATGCAGGCAGCTGCTTCTAACAGGATTCTGACCATCATAATCCAATAACCACAGGCAGTCAAAATAAGAGAAGATTATGGAGAATCATGTTTTCAACCAATATTGTATGATTAGGTCCGGAGATAGACTCCTCCACAACACAGCTTGTGAAATATTTAGGTCTTGTCAGAAAATGGCAGTAGCCAAGTCCATACTCACCTTCCCAGTGCTCATCACATACAGTGAATAAGACTGTTTTGTTTACTAGCCCTGGGATTATGCTGCTGCACTCCATGACAATTGCCTGGGGAACCATTATAACACAAGACACAATCCAGATAACAATGATGCTGTTCCTAGCCCTCTTGGCTGTGCTTTTAAACATCAGAGGGTGACAGATGGCATACCACCGATCCAGAGCGATGCAGCTGAGAGTTAATACAGAAACTGAGACCGATACAGTCTGAGGAGAGAAAAGAAACACAGGTCAACAATGTATAACTTATTGGGGGGGGAGTGGGGTGTGTGGGTGTTACATCAATAATATTGGGAAAGGAACTTGCTTTGAACTTTAGAATGAGTTCTTCTGAAAAAGTCTCTGGGTATAATTCAGCAAATGCCATGTGCTCAATTCCAGGGGCACAATCCAAGTCAGGGAAAGAGAGAAAAATCGACCTACACCTAATTCTTGTAAGGAGCAGATGGCATGGCACACCCAGGTCTGACTTTGAGTGGCAAGTAAGAACCCAGAAGACTTCCTCAGTTTAAAAACTAGCAAGAGTATTAAGGAGAGAAGTAGATTAGAACTCTTCTCCTTAGCATACTAGCTTTCCAGCTGCAAGATGGTAGTTGTTGCTGCTGTTTTGTTTTGTGAGGAGTAGCTACAAATAGATATTACATTGTAAAAGCTTCCACAGTTGGAGGTATAGCCCATAAATAGACTTACTACCTCACCTGCTGTTTGTGACAACCAGGCCATAGGCATAACTAAGGGTTCAGCTATACACTACATTAAACAGGTAGACTACTGTTGCTTTTTCTGACTATAACTCTCAGACTCTCCAGTCGGCATGGCCTACATGCTGGTTTGGGAATCTGGAGAGTA
This sequence comes from Bradypodion pumilum, assembly GCA_035047305.1. Classification (NCBI taxonomy): domain Eukaryota; kingdom Metazoa; phylum Chordata; class Lepidosauria; order Squamata; family Chamaeleonidae; genus Bradypodion; species Bradypodion pumilum. The sequence continues at coordinate 169,646,030 of JAWDJD010000001.1, read as the reverse complement.
GCAATCTGCCCAGAGTCATATTTCTGAGATTTGGTTTAAATCTGATCCACCTGTAAATGCCAGTTTTAGCTTGGACTGAGGCCATGCCAATTTACTCAAAGATGTTTTATTTTTCAAAGGAATATTAAATTGTAGATTAGGCATGTAACATGATGTGTTACTTAGCCCGATTTGCTTCAAATGGATTCAGAGTTTAGACCAGTGGTTCCCAACCTTTTTTTGGCCATGCCCCACCTAAGCATCTCTAAAGTTCTGATGCCCTCACCCCCATCCTGTGGCATGTGCAGGGCTGGTGTGGAGCACCAATGGAGGGGTGACCCCTGCGTACTGGCTTCTATAATTAAGATTTCTCTCTCTCTTTTAATGGATGGGGTGAGTGGGTAAATTATTTAGAATTTTTAATGGGGTTTTTAAGGGCTTTTAATTAGTTTGATGTTGCTTTTAATTCTTGTTACCCACCCAGAGTCATTGCTGAGTTGGGCGGCAATAGAAATTTGAAGAACAAATAAAAAAATAAAAAATATATAATTATTATTCAAAAAGTGAATTCATTTTCATGTGGAGGAACCCTAAATTCATTGTTAATAACTCATTCTCGAATTCCCCCCTTAAAAATCAAATTGCCTCCCTGTGGGGCATGTGCCCCACATTGGATATCCATGGGTCTAGACCCGTGATGGTGAACCTTGGCACTCCAGGTGTTCTTAGACTTCAGTTCCCAGAAGCCCAAGTCAAGACCTGCTGAACAAGGCTTCTGGGAATTGATGTTCAAGAACATCTGGAGTGCCAAGGTTTGCCATCACTGGTCTAGACCAAGGCCTTTGGCTGCCTGAGTTGAAGGCCTCTTCCCACCCAGCTCTATGTTTAATAAGCTGACTTGACTGGCAGACAACTTTGACTGGCAGACTACCATGTTCCTATGCATATTCCACCTGCTCAACTGAGTGAAAGAACCAGGGCCATGTTCCAGGAAGTGCCATTGTCACTGCTTCATTCTCTTGCAATGGTGTGTGCTACCAGAAGAGAGGCACTCGGTGAATGCATGTGAAGTATCTGATGGGGCTCTGTTTTGGTAAAAGCAGGGTTTGTTCCCTGCCCCAGGCAGCAGACTGTCTGGCCATTATTGGACTAGTCATATACAGTGGTACCTCGTTTAAAGAGCATAATGTGTTCCATGGGATTGCTCTTTAAGTGAATTGCTCTTTAAGCGAAACACCATTGAAAGTGACTAATTGTGACTTCTGGTGGGGGTGGGATTGTGAACCCTGATTTAGTTGTTAAGTGAGTTTTTTGGTTGGTTTTAGTTATTAAGTGAGGTGACCATTCAGAGAAAATTCAGCTCTTTAAGTGAGTTAGTCTCTTTATGCGATGTTTTACTGTTATCACAATCTGATCTACTTCACAAGATCATATTTTGTGGATAAAGGCAATAAATTAAGAACCACATATGCCACCTTGAGCTCATTGGAGAAAAGGTGGTGTATAAAAGTAACTAACAATGAAAAAAGAATGATACAAGAAGTAATACACAAAACAACATATCTGTTACAGATTCTCTCCTATTTCTCTGTGAAAGTCGTTGTATCTTTAGAATGCGTATCCTAAATTCAGCAAACAATACCTGTAAATAAGGGATCACCTTGCAGAGGCTGTTGCCAAGGAACCAGGTCTCTGTGATATCCACCACTAAAGTTGCGGGAAGACAAGTGATGGTGACAAGGATGTCAGCCAGGGAGAGGTTTACAATGAAGTAATTGGTAACTGTTCTCATGTGATGGTTTTTCCACACTGCAACACAAACTGCATTTGCAAAGAAGAGTCAGTACCACAGAATAGCCACAGGGGAAGAGCCAAATTGGGAAATGGCCATGACTTTGATACAACAGGTAGGACTAAAAAATTTGTTTGTTTGGCTAATATCCCACCAATAATTGGTGATAGATGCTACTCTGGGCGGCACACAATAAGAACAAAAGGTATCAAGCAATAAGGAAAACATAAAGTAAAAAAAGAACAAATACAATCAAATAACATAATATAAAAAGAAAAAACAAACAACAATATAACATTTTGCAAATCACGATGGCATCCAATACGTATAAGAATAAGTCCCAAAAATATTAATAAATCAAAAGACATTCATAATAGCTCACCAGTGTCAAGTAATTTGCTATGGGAAGATCTATATTGGGAAAGCCTCTGTAAGCAAAAAAGTTTTCAGCATGTTCCAAAAGACCAACAGAGTAGGGACTGTTCAAATTTGAGTTGGCAAGGAATTCCTGAATGTGCATGCCACAGCCGAAATAACTTTACCTCTGGAGGTAGCTATTTTTACTTCCTTGGGCATAGGCACCCGCTGCTTCGATTGCATGCTCTGAATCAAATTTCCTAGGAAGAGGAACTCCTACAGATTTCCTGGTCCTAATCAGTAAAGAGCTTTATAGGTTATTAACAGAACCTGGAACTTGCCATGGAACATGTTTATTCCTTCTTTGTTAGTCATATTCTGTGACTGAATCCACTCAATGTGTTTATTCTGGCTTGGTTATCAAAGGAGAAGAGAATGTGAATCAGTGCTGCCATAAATTCTGTACTGACTAAGGGTACTTCAAAACAAAGCATTTACTGTGTATTTGGCCTCAGACAAACTCGAACTGCTGGCCTGCCAACCTTCCAGTCATTAAGTTCAGTGTCTTAACCGCTAAGCCACCCCAATCCCTTCTACAAAGAAAAGGCCAACCAAAATGTACTTTAAAGGTTTCCCTTGCTTGAAAGCCAGTTGTATCCGACTCTAGGGTTCAGTGCTCATCTCTGTTTTAAAGCCGAAGAGCCGGCACTGTCTGCTTCCGCAGACATTTCCATGGTCATGTGTCAGGCATGACTACACACTGCAGCGCACAGAACGCTGTTACCTTCCCACTGAAGTGGTCCCTATTTATCTACTTGCAATGTCTTGCTTTCGAAATGCTAGGTTGGCAGGAGCTGGGAGAAAGACGGGAGCTCATTTCATCCTGCAGTACTCGGGAATTGAACTGCTGACCTTCCGCCCCCTAGTCAGCATTTTAGCCACTTGGCTGTTGTAAATTCAGATCCTGCCGCTGAGTTAATGTCCTTAAGACCACCATGTGCTTCTCCAACTTTTGGATAGTGGGCAACATGTATCCAGTTGCTCTTGGTCTCCAGATTACATTAACATCAACAGAACAACCACCACCATCAAGCAGTGCTAGTGATAATAATCCACTAGCAGTAAGTTTCCTATATGGGACACTGCATTCCTCTAAAACCTCTAGAAACTGTTTACCAAAACAGATTTTCCAACTAGCATTTTGCTCACAATGGCAACATAATTTCCCACAAATTTTATTAGAACCTGACCTGGCAGAAGCAAACAGAGGCAACCATAGGAAGAAAAAGGTCAGATGGCAATTTTGGCCTTTTGCTGCCTACAGAATGTTTGAATCACCTGTAGTTCATCCTTTTTGCCACAATGTGTCAGTGCATACTAGCAGAGCAAAATAAATCCCCATTCTCCATATCATCAACTCTAGCAAAACCATAATGAGGTGTTTTTCAAGTAATTTCTCAGATGGCAACTAATAATGGTTTTCTGCTTCTGCATCAGCAACTAGTAGTGGAACAGATGTCTTTCGTCCCCCTGTATCATCCACATAGATCAATCTACTCTGAAAGTTATGATTACCTGGACCAGATAGAGCAGGCAGGTCCAAACTATGGCCCATGGGCGGGATACAGCCCTCAAAGCCATTCCATCAGACCTGCTACATCCTCGCCAAACCAGGAAGTAAATACAGATGCTTCTGTGCATGTGCGGACGTGTCCGTATTTACTTCCTGGTTCTGCGTGGATGACCGAGCTCATGCACAGAAGCATCTGTATTCACTTCCTGGTTTGGCGCAGACGTATTTGCACATGTGATGAAGCATCCGCACCAAATCAGGAAGTGAATATGGATGCTACCACACATGCATGAGGAACCACGAAGTAAATATGGCCACATTTGTGCAACAATTATGTGATCTGTTTTTTGGAGAAAATTAACTCCCCCCCCCATGTAATCCGATTGTAATTTTTGCTTCAACACCCCCCCTTTAAAATTACATAATCCAGAACTTTTGTATCAAAACTCTAATTTTAGAGCTTTTCACTATTGGTACCTAATGCAGAATGTATCGGTGAGGAATGGATTCTCGATGTATCACACCCTTTGTGAAGAGATTTTTTTTTTTTTTTTGCAGGGAGGAAGGAGGATGTCAGATAAACTCCGATAGTGTTCTTCTACTATCTTCTTTATGAGGATTATAAATTTCTGTCAGTTAGAAATAGACTATACAAGCAATTCAATAATCTCAAATTAGATCAAAATTCCCAGAGATATTTAAATTTTAAAAAGTGCCATGTTTCTAAACCACAGCTCCAAATGGATTACATAATCTTTGACCTGACCCACCCCACCCCATGTAATTTTCCGTAATTCAGATGGCAGACCCCCCCCCCCCAAGAATCACATAATTTTTGAATGGCACCAGAAGCTGTCCCAGCAAGGCTGTTCTTATGTGCCCAACCAGGTTATGGCTGCTTTCGTGCATGTGCAGTAGAGTCCACGCTGAACCAGGAAGTGAATATGGATGTGCATGCACAAACATGCCCTGTTCCGGGTGTGTGGTCTGGCTCTCTCAGCTGTTTTGGGGGCATGGTCAGGCCCCCAGCCCAAAAAGTTTGGGTACCCCTGAGATAGGGAGAAGGTGACATCTGGAAGGGTACTCATTTGAGCTAGAGGGGTGACTTGAGATTGCTGTTTTTGTGGTTGGTTGAGGATGGAGGAGGGGCTAAATGTATGTATGTATGTATGTATGTATGTATGTATGTATGTATGTATGTATGTATGTATGTATGTATGTATGTATGTATGTATGTATGTATGTATGGTGAATTGACTGACAAGCAAGTTTATGATGTAGAAAAATGAAACACTTTTCCTGCCCCTCTGTGAAGGGGCAGGAATGTGTAATTTTTCCTTGTAACCTTGATTGAAACTGTGGTTGAAACTTCCTAGTTTCTGGGGTTGGCTCCGAGGCCCAGTTTTTGGGCTCTGTTCTGCAGTTCTCAGATTGTGGTCCTGAAATCTCAGGAATGGAACGGCAATATAGCAAACCTGGATTTCAGGGTTCATTCTCAGAACTTCTAGATATGGCCATTCATTACACATGTTTAGAAACATTTTGTCCTTTTCCTTATCTTGTACCATCTACAGCTGCCACTGGGATTATTTGAATGACTATGTTACAAATTGCTTCAATCTCATTTTATATTCTGTTTGTGGACCATTTGATTTTGATTTGATTTGATTTTTAAATTGTACCCCGCCCTACTCAGCTTGTAGGCCGACTCAGGGAGGCTTCCAACATAATTAAAGATACAATATGACAAAACCAAAATATAATAAACAATACAAAATATCAATAAAAAGTCAATAACACAGAAAATTACAATACATATCATACAATTAATATAAAAATGCAATTTACATAGTTCCTATGAAAAACAGTATAACAGAGTATCAGCAAAACCTATAAAACAATAACAGAAATAGAGCAATCAAGCAAAAATACATCATAAATACAATAATCAAGGCATAAATACATAATCAAGGCTCTTCCGGGTTAACCCTTCCTCCCTATGGGCGCGTTTTACTTCCGCTTCCAGGAGCGATGAGGGCAGCGTGGGCCGGATGAATAATTTAATTAATTTAATTTTAATTTAATTTAATAGATTTATATACCACCCTATCCAATGGACTCTGGGAGGTGTACACAAGTTAAAACCAATATACAGGTAAAACAATAAAAAAAACCTTAAAAACATAACAACATTACCCACCCACCCCGCCGTGCCATCTAGTATCAAAAAACAAATATAAAATCTACAAAAACCTTTAAAAATTAATTACAGGGGGGGAGCCTCAGACGAGCCAAAAAGGGGAGCTTGTTGACAATCCCGGCCCCCAGACCCATTTTGCCAACCACGTCTTCAATTCTTTCCTAAATGGTAGCAACTGGCCCTGGAGGCATAGTTCTCCTGGGAGGGGATTCCATAGTGTGGGGGCTACGACCAAGAAGGCCCTTTTCCTTGTGCTGGAGAGGCAAGCCTCCCCAACAGATGGTACCTGAAGGGTGCCCTCTCGGTTTGCTCTCATGGGACGGTTTGATGTCCTAGGGATGGCACATCTCAAGGATGGATGGTGACTATCCTTGAGATACCCAACATTTTGTAATTGCTGCTGAAGAATCCATCTTCCATGACAGAGCTGGGTCTCAGGTGGAAGTACACTTGGAGCAGTGGCCGAACCACCACTGACAATACCACCCTAGCCTCCCATAGCCACTGTCACCATGCAGGAACACGTACAGGGGACAGAAGATGAGGAAAAAGAGGATGATAGTGATGGCAGCATTGGTGGCAGGTGTTGCTCCAAATCACTGCTGGCTGGCAACCTTTGGACTGCAGGCACTGGGAGCCGGGCATTTACCTTAGGCCTGGGTCCCAGAAACAGCAGTCTCTATACTCCTAAGATAGCAAGAAAGCTACCTCAATAGGGGTTGTTCTTTGCTCCCAATCTTTGGCTGTCAAATCACAGAGAACGGGGATGCTGCTGTCCTGGCAGTGACAGGAGTAAGAAATGTATCAAGAGTTACAATGCAAAGGGGTAAAAATAATGGCAAGATCAGTTTTGCAGTGTTGTGATAGCACTGGGCAAATATTGTTCAAAGTGCAGGTTTAAATAACAGTCACTGGAGATGCACAAATATAAGAACAAATGACTTCATTCTTCATTTGAGTATTTAACTCTTCAAAAAGCTGGGCGTGGGGAAAATGGAAAGATTCCAGATGATGCCAGACACAGCTGCCGTTCTTGCTTGGGGTTTTGCCAGATCAAAAATCATACCTAAAGCCTGCCTGTTATGGAATTAGAAGAGGTTGAATTTTAGGGGCTAGATGAGGGATTCTCAACCTGTGGCATATGGGCCGAATGCAGCCCACGGCACCATTTCATGTGCCCTACCACCACCACATCAGGAAGTGCCATGTGGTGGAGGAAGGGCAAAATGGCCATCCAGTCCCCAAAGCTGTCTAAGGGAGCATAACCTGGCACCTAGCTTTAAAAGGTTAAGAGCTCCTGGGCTAGATGATTTAATATTATTCACTTTGAATAACTGGGATAGCAAGAAGACTGGTCTGTAGCTTTTGGAGTATGATGTTTCTTGGCATGGTTTCAGTATAGCCATTACTTTAGTCTCCTACAATATTTTTGAAATTTGTTTGCTTGTCCAGCACTTATTAGGCGTTGAAGGAGATGCTCTTTTGTGTTTTGCCTGACATCTTTAATATGCCCAATCCAGGTTCGCCAAGTTCCATTACTTTGCAAATACTACATCTTCTTATGGCTTCCTATAATTCTGCCAGTATAAAGAAAGTTCATTGGCTTCACTCTGAATATCCCTTTAATGTTTTATTTTTATTACGTGTTGATTGGTTTGCCCTTCCTGAAGAATTGGTTTTGCAATTTGGTTTGGGGTTATATTTGCATAGTATCCTTTTGTTTGGGTCACTCCTCAGACTATTCAGTAGCGTTGAAGTTTTCTGGCTGCTTCTTGCCATGTCAGGTTCTGTTATAGTGTCTATCCAGAGAGGTCTTTTTGTTTCTGCAAGAGTTGAGATCTACTTCCTCCCAGCTTTTAGAGTATGTACACTAAAAGGATATTCTTTGGCATGTGAAATATAATCTAAGTATTGGGGAAGTGTTTCTAGTATGAGACCTGGCATGTAGTTGATCCAGCTCCCTCTCAGAATGGAGGCATGAGAACAATCCAAAATGGAAGTTGCAAAGTGACCAGAGTTTTTGGGGTTGTGAAGCAATCAGAAGCAGAGCAGCATCTAGCATTGTTGTAAACTTTTAGTAAAGGTTTCCCTTGCCTGAAAGCCAGTCGTATCCGACTCTAGGGTTCAGTGCTCATCTCTGTTTCAAAGCCAAAGAGCCAGTGCTGTCTTCTTCTGAAGACATTTCCGTGGTCGTGTGGCAGCAGGCATGACTAGACACAGGAGCACACGGAATGCTGTTTATCTTCCCACAGAAGTGGTTCCTCTTTATCTACTTGCAATTTTTTGTTGTTGAACTGCTGGGTTGGCAGGAGCTGGGACAAAGACGGGAGCTCATTCTGTCCTGCAGTACTCGGGAATTGAACTGCTGACCTGCCGCCTTTCAGTCAGCGTCTTAGCCACTTGAGCCACTGCAGCCTCCTGTAAACTTTTACCAGTTGTCATTTTTGAAATTGTACCTCCCACAGTACGGTATAGATTGAGGTTGGAGTACATCTTACATAGAATGAGTCTGTTCCGAGTTTTTGGGATTGGTTCACTGTGCTCTTAATGCACTGTTGAGCTACAAGCTCACTAACAAAAATTTGATCTGGATCATGGCCTCTTTGCCACCATCTATTGATGAACTAGAATTTTAGGATCATATATACAAAAGATTGAATGAGATTCTGCCTATTTTATAACAGCGTCACCAGCTGTAAAGTAAGTGAAAATTGCTGCAAGGACTTTGTTGGCTAAAGCCCCCAGATTTCTGGCTGGAAGTATGGGGAATGAATTTCAATAGATCAGAAGTCCCATGACTAATAATCTGTCTTGAATGAAAGATTCCAGAGTCCTCCAAATGATATCAGGGACATTTTAATTCAGAATTTTATTTTTGGTTACTCGAAACATGCTCTATCATGAAAACTCATCTTCCAGGGGTATTTTGTACCTTAACATGGAGAAGTACATCTATCACCACCACCCCTACACATTCACAATGCGAAATCTGGGCACACAGACATATTATTCTGGGACATAACACAGATAATTCCACAAACATGTCTCCTGTTACTTGGTTTTAAAAAAGGATGATGGCAATCATGATCATGAAAATGACAACAACGATGATGGTGAAGTTGGTGATGATGGTTTTGAAGAAGAAGAAGAAAATGACTCAGGATTAGAATACTTTAGAATTTCAAAATGCATATCTATTGCACCAGATTCAGATGGGTGGTTCTTAAGGTTAAAATGAAATTAAATAAGTGGATAAGGAAGCAAGCAAGCAAGCAAGCAAACAAACAAACAAACAAACAAACAAATAAAGCAAGTCTTGCAAGCTTGGCATATGCCCATTCTAAATTAACTTGATCTGGAGTGTGTGTCTGTAGTATTTTAGCCATTACATTGTGGTGCTTTTCCTCACTTGTCATTGCATAAAATAGAAAGGATGTGATTAACCTAATGTTCTCCATCATCATAATCCATTAGCTATATGCACACAGCAAGTGATATATTGGAAATACTGCAGTGAAATTTCTTCATAATTTCACAGAACTGCAACTAGCACATCTGTCTATTGAAATGCTCTGTTTTCCTTTTGCCAGTTTTCTACAAAGTATAAAAATAACAGGATCCAAGAGTTGATTTTACTGAAAACCACAAAGAACAATTGCTTACCACTACAGAAGCAAATTGCCATTCAGCATTTCATTCAGAATTTTGGGGACATGAATGAAGCTGCAAGTAGAAGCCATCATTCATAAACCTATCACAGGGAACGGAGTCACAAGAGTCCACAGCTAGATAGACTTCCTCCAGTGGTATCTTCAGTACTTCTGCCTACCCAATAGTAATTTTAAAAAGAAACTGTTCCTTTTGGGTAGAGGAGACAGGACTCTAATACTGTACTTAATAAATTTATCCAATGTAACATACTTGCTACAATATCCAGATATCTAAACATGTCATTTCTGACTCGCTACACCTAAGAGCACTTAAAGTACATCCCTAGGTACAGCTACTCAGAAACAAGTGCCAGTGAAATCCCAGGTACAGTGGATATCAAGTGAAGCCTTAATTTTGATGGTTGCACTGAAAATTTTATTTGAATAAACAGTGTTGTAAATAGATTGAGATATTAATTTGTTGCCCCCACTTCCTTTTCTAACTATCTGCAATCTGCATGTTACAAAACGGTTGATAGCCTAGCGGGGGGGGGGAGCAGGTGTTTCACGTGGCAAAGCCCTCAGGATAAACAGAATCAAGAAGATGGTATTAATCTAAATGTCTTGAGAATACTCTTCTGTATTGGTTTTTTTAAAAAAATAAAATAAAAAATATCATGATTCTAAAGCCTGGAACAGTCTTGCAGATATTTATAGTGTTAGAGTAGATAACCTGTGTTGACTTGAATAACGTAAAACAATATGTAAGAAGTAACTTGACTAAGTGGTACTCACCAAGGGTGTTCCCTACAAGAGCCACAAGGAAAACAATAATGTATCCAGCAATCAAAACCCATTCATATTCTTTGGGGTGCAGATAATCTCTCCAAAGGTATCGCAGAAATTCATCATCATCGTAAGCTTCAGAAGGATACCCAGATGACTCCTGTGTTCCATTCAGCTCCATATCAGATGAATAATTCCTACAAGATGAGGCACCATTCTCTACTTGAGTGACCGACGTTAACAGCTTAAGCTCTTAGTCTAAATTCAGCCTCTGAGGAGTTCAGACTTTTTCCTTCAGACTTTTTCCTCAAGCCCATCGATTCATTGTTCAAGTCTGTGAGACACAAAACAAGGAGCATGCTGAGAGGAGAGAGGCTGGGAAGCACAGCCTCATGTCAAGTGAAACTTCTTCACCAACTAGCCTTTTACCCACGATTTCCCAGCGGCAAGAGACAGGCAGCAGCTCCAGGAGAAAGAAAAGTAGAAGCTGTTACCACCAGAGGCAAATGCTGACAGACAGCTTTTCAATTCAGGTAGGAAGTATGCTGATCTCTTCCTCACAATGAATGGTATGATTTGTGCATGGCATAGTACAACTGTATTCCGCTTAAACATCTGTACAAGCTCTTGGCAATTGTGTAGGCAATTTCTCTGTAATTACTCAGCCCACATTACATCCTTACCCTTTTATAGCTGCAGCCTTCTTGCATGAGATACATTATTTTACTGGCTGATTACATCCTTTGAACCAATCAGTTAGTGCCTCTGGATTTAACATCCTTGCATAATTTGCTTCATTAATTTTGTGCAGAGGGATTCTGCACAAATTGTGGAAATCACCGTGGGGAAGGCACTCTGGCTCTGGCTGGAGTTGAGGCACCTACCTTGGCAGTTATTAACAGGCTCTTGACAGGTTATTCTGATGTGTCAAGACAATCTGTCATGCTGAAAATTAGTAATTTAGTACATTTCTCTCGCACACTCACCACACACACATCCATCCTTATGGTTTTACACATTTGCTAAGCCATTTTAAAGGCAAATTCTGTTGCAAGGTACTGTACATAGAACAGCCCAATAATAGGCAGGGAGGAAGGAAAGAAACAAAGAAGGTGCCAGAAAGCATGACCCTGCTTACATTTGACAATGCTCCATCCAGCCCCAACATGTTAGCCCAATTACTTCTGAGTAAAACACGAACTGCAGTGGCTCAAGTGGTTAAGATGCTGAACTTGAAGACTGGAAGATCGGAGTTTGAGACCTAAGTACTGCACAACAGAGCGAGCTCCCATCACTGGCCCAGCTCCTGCCAACCTAGCAGTTCAAAAGCAAGAAATTGCAAGTAGATAAATAGGGATCACTTCAGTGGGAAGGTAAACAGCGTTCTGTGCACTCCTGTGTCTAGGAATGCCTACCACATGTCCATGGAAAATGTCTGCAGACGCAGAGAGTGCGTAGTTACTTAAAGGCCTACTTAGAAATGAATGAACCTTAAAAGGAAAGAATAAAGAAAAGCAGAGAAAATTAGAAGCAGGGGAAAGGAACAGAAGATTGCTTAGAAATCACATGCTTAAGATTTGCCTAAGGAAAAGAAAGAGATAGGGAGGAAAAGCTTGCTGGAGGTAGAGAAAGAGTGAGAGAGAAGAGGGAGAGGAAGCCATCCTGACCACGCTGGATCAGGGAGCAAGGGTGAAGGTGCAGAAGACCGAGAGTCTCAAGAAACCCTTTCTTTATAGATGAAACAAGTCAAAAATCCAGACAATTTCAATTGGTCCAAACAGGATCACATGGTAAATTAGTGATGGACAGTCCCATCCTCCATGAAGTGATGCCCAAAATATCAGTAGCAAATGGCTAAACCCCTAAATTGCATAACTATAAATCTCAATACAGAAATCTACATAGCCCCCTCCCAAACAGCCCATTTCCTGAGATAGTGGTCTTTGATCTGTGGATGAAAGCAGTGTCACCTCCTTGTTAAATCCTTCATCCTGTCCCATGCATAAACAACGATCCTGGTGTACTTCAGGTTTTAAAGAAAAAGAAACATTTTGGGAGTTCAGAAAATACAGAGTCATTTTACAATATTCTTCATGTGGTGGAAGCAGCATTTTACAATTATTTTTCATGTAGCAGAAACCAAATAGCTATTGCAAGGGTTACAATTAGAGATTTGAGTAAAACAAAAGGCTGGATAAGAAGCAACCATGGCAACAAATTCCACATCTGGATGATGGTAGTTCACTCCTTCTTTGACACAATTTCTTGAGAGCACAGGGTATGGTAATTGATTTATCATTAGAGTTATGCTTTTATCAGAATTTATCAGCACTGTTCCTTGAAATGATAAGATATAACATTCAGAGTTAGTAATCATGCACACAGAGAGGCAGGTTTTCATGAAAGTTACCTATTTTAAAAGAAATCACTCTAATGCCACTCTGAGCTTCAAGTTAAACAATAGCTCTTGGGCAGTCAGGACAGACAAATTAACATCCTAAAAGGCAGCTTCCAAGAAATCAGGCGCCAGGCTTATTGCCCATTAACTTTCAGCTCCACCTGAGTCAAGAGAAATTGGAAGTTTTAAGTAACTTTATTTAAGAATATAGAAATCAGACTAAGCATGATATTATAAAATTTCAAAATATTTTGCATTCCAAATATCATGTTACAGGCAAATAATTTTACTAGAAATAATTGTGATGGCGATGTGTCTTCCTCCACCTACCACCACCACCACTACCATCACACTGCCAAGTCTGCATTTTCCCATTTTCAGGAATGTTTTCCCCTCCCAAAGATTTTAGAACAAACATACACTAGCTTTGGAGAATGAGCAGGTTAGAGTGTCTCCAGTCCAGCCCAGGACTAAACTGTGTGTCCTTAGTCAGATGTTGACTGGGGATAAATGTACTTCCCTTTGCCCCCTCAGTTCTCCTTTACCAGTTGCATCTAATGTCATGGTTAGAATGGGACCTGTGTGTTTTTTGAGTCTGTAAGGGAGATTTTAGTGTGAGTGCATACTGAAGGGGAGGAGTTATGGTGCATCATGGGTATCACTGGGCGCAAGCTGCTTGCCAGACTAAACATCTCAACCCTCATGGTTTGTAAAAATAATGAAACTTAAATTGTACAGACATGTGATACAGTACTGTATAGTCATTGGTTGGAGTCCTTTAGGGGAATGGCAAGAGGCTGGAACTTGTTGGAGGAGATAAAAACCAGAGGGAATGGGAAGAACTTTTCTTGGCCTGGTGCTCAACAATGTGTAAGTCATGTAGGGGATTCTAAGCTAAGAGGGGGCCCCAGGGCTTCCCCATTAGATAGGCTTTTATTGTTTTAATGTGCTTTCTGAACTAGGATTGTTTCATTTGCTTAATTAATCTGTAACTTGCTTTTGCTACAATTTACCTGTATATACTTTTAAAAGATAAGAAGATGACTGGAGTGGTTTAATTTCCTATGTGCTACTTTACAGCCTAGATTTAGATCAGAAGATGTGCGAAGATAAGCTTAAAATCCTAGATTCAGGTGCAGTCCCACCTATGTGTAGACTAAGATTTTACTCATGACTAATGGGATCGTTACAGCTGACAGATGCTTGCTCTGATGGAAAACCCTCAAATTTGATAAGTCTTACTGGTAAAAGTACAAAGGACTGCAGCTGCACAGCATATTTGTGTGAAAACTGGTAAACAGGTAATTTTATTCCGAATGTGCCTTTTCTAGATATTTTTTCCATTCCATTTTTGTAATATTCGGGGTGGGTGGGTTGTAGAGCTTGTCCACTGAGAGCAGTCACTTGATATCCCCACATTTTGGATGCTGAGGCATGTTCTTCAAAACCAGCATGGACCAGTGGCATAAAAAACCCACCCATATTAGAATGCATGTGTGTACCAATGTAATCTCCAGAACATGAGTCATTAGGAAAACTGTAAGTTCTATCTTGGTGTAACTTTCTCACAGGCACTAACCTTTCACCTATGACAAAATGGGGGAGAGGTTGGTCTTTTTAATGATTTTGATTTTAGTTCCCTGAAGGCCTAGCCATCAGGACCAATGGTAAGGAATTTATAAGAGTTGTATGTCAAAACCTTCAGCAGGCGGAGAATTCTTTCACCAACACTTTCTCTATCATGAACACTCATTTTAAAAACTCTTCTAGTTCTCTTCAAGTCTCTTATTTATTAAGTTTGCAACACTGATGCATACCTTTCATTCAATTTAACTCCTCCACCATCTCATTAGCCTTCTGCTAATCATTGTCCTCCTCCTTTGCTCTTGCAATATAACCTGGAATTAAAATGGAGGAGCCAGACTGACTTGTATGAAAGAGGTCAGTAGGAACGAATTTCTGGTGCTGGAGTCTTCTACCAGCTCCAGGCAGTATATCCGATGGTGAGAGATGATGGGAGCTGTACTTCAGTACCATCTAAAGAACCACAAGCTGCCCATCTTTATTGTAGGGGAAGAGGAATGTCTCTATCGAACATCACTAGAAAAACACTGTACCCACCATCCATGTCTGGCAGGAAGCCTAAGATTTGCTTTTATAGTTCCAAGGAAGCAGCTGGACTGTCTTTAATAAGACCATTGTATGGATACAGTGATCTTAATTTGCCCTCCCCAAAAACACACTTAAGAGTCTGATCCACATATTTGTTAGATTACATTTTTTAAAGATCTGCCTCATGTTCTGTTTTCCACTGGTATTTTTCTGCTGAAGAAGAACTTTCTTTCCAGCTGTCTTAAGCCATAATACCATAAATTCCAGAAATAGACATTTCTTTCTCATATATATACTTTTCATCTATACCTATAAATCTGTGCGTTAACCATTGGAATGTGACAAAGGATGTTGCACCAGGCCCCACTAGCCCCGACTGAGCCTTCCTGCACTCACCCGAACTGGGTTCGCAGGTAACTGTTGGGTTGCGAAATGTGGCAGTGGGGCAGGAGCCCCCTGAACGTGAACAAAGAAAAAGGACTTCAATTCCCAGTGTCCTTTGCACTGTGCAACCCCTCAGCCAATCAGGCTGAGGGATACGAGCACAGAGGAGGCTGGGAACACGCGCTGACTTTAAAAAAAAACGGTGGGAGCCAGAGGGAAAGACTTTGAAAGACCCAGCTGGAGGGAGCCGGGAAAAGATACGGGTTAGGTAAGGGTTAGGGGGTGGGTGAGGGAGTCAATGAAAGGTGCTGGGTCCAGAAGGGTTGGGGGGACAGACCCCTTTTGTCCCCCCAACCCTACCAAACCCAGGGGACCAGGGAGAGGAGATCAAATACACCCCCCCATGCATGCGCGCGCACACACACACACACACACACCCTTTCAAAAGAGAAGAAACCACCTGGTTTCTTCTCTTTAAAAACTGAGTGTTTTTTTGGGGGGGGAATGATCTCCTCTCTGCTGGGTCCCCTGGCTCTGGAAGGGTTGGGGGGACAGACCCCTTTTGTCCCCCCAGCCCTACCAAACCCAGGGGACCAGGAAGAGGAGATCGAATACACCCCCCTCCCAAACACTCTGTTTTAAAAGAGAAGAAAGAACTTGGTTTCTTCTCTTTAATAATGGGGTGTCCTGCGGGGGGGGGGGGGGAAATCCCCTCTCTGCAGGGTCCCCTGGCTCTGGAAGGGTTGGGGGGACAATACACACACACACACACACACACACACACACACCTACACACTCTTTCTCTTTCTCTCTCTCTCTCTCTCTCTCACACACACACACACACACATACACACACACACGCAACACTCCTGCCTTGCCAGGAATTTTTAATGTGTGTGTTGGTGTTGGTGGTTGGAGTGGTATTGTATGGGTAGTGGTGGTTGTGCACACCCAAAAACACCCCTAACCACCAACACACCTCTTTTTTACATAAATTACCAAAAAAATGTATCCCTTACAACACAATTTAAAACAGCCTGGCTCTTTACCAACATTAAGAAAAAAAACCTTCCAAAACCTTTTAAAACAGCCCGGCACCGCCGGGCAAAATCTGCTAGTTTCCAATAAAATATTATTCCTTTATTTTAATCTTTCCTCCATTGAAGTCATCCACAAGCAGCACACGATTACCATTCATTTACAGGCAAGTAGACCGAAGTTCATGCAATCAAATTGCGAGAGAGCTTTGGCTCATTGAGGCAAAAGGGAAATTATCTGTTTCAGGTCAGCCGTCCTCTCGGTTTTTCCCCTGGAGTTAACTCTGAAAGGAAGGGTGGATTAACACCCCCCCCCCAAAAAAAAAAACTTGTCACCCAGCAGAGAAAAACGTCAGACAGGAAGACTTTTTTTAAAAAAAGTAGCTCCAATATCCTTTTAAGCTTTTCCATATCTATTTCTTTTTCTGCATATAACACCTGGTAAAATTCCCTAACTATTTTACATTTATCGCTATTCTTGTTACACCTTAAACCTTGCCTGTCAACTAACACCCCAATTTCTCTTTTTTCCCTTTTAACCTTAGCTGCTCTTGCTAATAGTTTTGAGTTCTTATTACTAAATTCAAAATATTCTCTATTTAAATAAATCAAGTCTCGTTTAACTTTATCAATATCTTTACCCATTACTTCTGCCTTAAGTCCTTGTAGTTTCAAGAGAATTTTTTTATCTTTACTTTTTGCGTGTTCTTCCTGTAATTGTTTTATTTCCTTTTCTTTTTCTATGTGTTCTGCTTTATACCTTTTATATTTGAGGCTTGCCACTTTTATGCTTTCCCCCCTAAAAACTGACTTCATGGTATCCCATACAATGTTAAAATCAACCTCATTATTATCATTCCATTGCCAACTTTCTTTCCAACTTTCCATAATTGCCTCTTTGCTTTTCTGATCTTTGAACAAATTAGGATCGTACCTCCAATTTCTAACTCTTTGAATATTTTTTGGTGCTTTCAATTCCAAATATACTTTAGCATGATCCGATTCCTTAATAATCCCAATTTCCGTACTTTCTATATCCCCAATTAAGTTTTCCGACAGAAAAACATAATCTATTCTCGAGTAGGTCCCATGTACATGCGAAAAAAAGGAATATGCCCTTTCCAAGCCTTTAAACTCTCTCCACGAATCCTTCAAACCCATAACTTTCATCCATTTGTCCATCGCCTTCCCTTTCACACCCATTCCACTTCTAGCTATGTTTGTGCAATCCATTCCTGACCTGATCAAATTAAAATCACCAGCCACAATAATTTTTGCAACATTTTCCAACTCCACTATTTTCCGAATTTTTTCAAGAAACACTACTTGGTGGTCATTTGGAGCATAAATATTTACCAACAATATTTCCTCATCCTCCAATTTTCCTCTTAACAACAAATACCTACCCTCTTGATCAGCAATCTTTTTTGTGATTTCAAATCCTAACTTCCTAGAAATCATAGTTGCCACCCCTCTTGCTTTAGATGTTCCAAACGCCATCTCATAGTGTTGCATCCAACCCAGATAAAGTTTATTCGTATCTTTTGATTTCTGATGTGTTTCCTGTAAAAATAAAATATCTGGTCTATCTTTTTTCAACGCCGATTCCAGCCTCCGTCTCTTAAGAACAGAACCTGTACCTTTCACATTCCACGATATTATTTTAATACTATCCATAACCAAATTCTTCTCCCAACTTTAAACTCTCCATCGGGCGTGCCACCAAAAACCCTTCACCATACCCACTACATAAAACACACATTTTTCGCTCTCCCCACCTTCCAACGAAAAGTCGCCTCTGTCAACCAAAGAGGGGAGAGGGGGGACCTGCAAGATGCGCCCTACTGCCGGCGCTATGCGCTATTTACCCATTCTACCTCTATTAGATAATTAAGATTACTACAATCTAATGCTCATCCTTCCTTACCTATCTCCTCCTCCATCATAATCAAGGACGGCTCCTCCTCCTCCTCCCCTCGTTGTGGTGTTCCACCTGTTGCCCCACCGGGCTCCTCCCTCCCATATTCCCTCCCCAAAGCTCCAGAATCCATCATTTCCTTCTTAAGATTTTTCCATTCTTCCGAATCTACTTGTACCAATCCCAACAAACTCAGGTATTCCAATGGATTAGTGCCTTCATCAATAACTTGCATTCTTTTATCATAGAAAAAGCGCAATTGTTGTGGAAATCTCCAATTATACCTTATATTTTTACCCATCAATAATTTAGTAACAGGCCTCATCTTATATCTCCATGTTCTTTCTTTTAGTGAAATATCATTGTAGACTTCTACATCTGAGCCATCAAATTTCAACGCATCTGAACCAACACTTTTCAGATGAGCCATTACTTTTAATTTATCTGCCCAATTTGCAAATTTAACCAACACATTTCTTTGAGCCACTCTCCCTCTTCTTGGACCCACCCGGAATACACTTCCTAAATCCTCCTGAACAAATTCCTTCCCCATTTTTAAACCATTTAACCACTGAACCACCCTCTCTCTTAACAGATCTGGAGTGCGTTCCGGTACCTGACGGATCAAAATGTTCTGCTTTCTCATCATATCTTCGACAGCATCTATCCTCATTTCTTGTTCCTGCAGTTTTAACTTACTGTCCCGCACCACCTCCTGAGTCCCTTTTACTTCCTTCTTTACCGCATCCACCTCGATTTGAACCACTTTCAGCATTCCCTCAAATTTATTCAAACTTAAGTCCACCTTTTTGGTATAATCTGTCAGTGTTGACATCATCTTTTCTTGCCTTTTGAACATTTCATTTTTATCTTTCACCCTTGAAGCCTCATTTTTCTCCATTTTTTGCGACAACTTGCCAATTTCCACCATAATTTGAGTCTGGTCCAATGACACTGTGGGCAGAGCTGTTGGCTGAACAAATTCATCCATTGGTGCTTTTTCAATCTTCTTAGGTTTTACAACCTGTTCTTCTTCTTTTGCTTTCGCTCTCGTACCTTTATCCATAATGATGTAATATATTTCAAACCCAATGTTGCAGATCGCTGTAACAATTCCAATACAGTAAGGCTTACTACACTGCAGCCATAGGTTCCACCAATACAACCGGCAAGTTCTTATGTCAGCAGAAGATCCAAAATTTACTGTAATCCACAACGATGAAACAAAGGAAAACAAAAGAAAACAGCTCTCCAAACAGGCAGTTTAAAAGTAAAAATTGTTAACCACCAATAATCCTTTCCTACAAAACCAGCAGTCAAATGACGTCTTCCAACCACAGCAAAAAGGCTTCAGAAAAACAGTTAATCAGGTTGCTGAGGGGGGGGAGCTCAGAAGGAAAGAAAAATCCAGCCACCAAGGGGTTAAGGTGAGAAGTTGAGCAGCTATTTGTAATCCACACGGTGATGGAACCCTGCAATCAAAGCCACATAATCCTTCCTTTGAAGTGGATAATCAAAGCACCCTTTTCCAGCGAGTGCCTTAACTTTGAAGTGAGAAGAGGCCCCCCCTCTTCCCCCTCTTCCCTAAATGAGCAGGCAGCTTAGGCAGAAGAGAAGAGAAAGAAAAAAAAAACAAACTCCCACAGCTTCTCCTCTTTTCCAGTCCAGAGAGGAGGTAGAAAAAAAAGAAAAAGGAAAATTAATCCACCTTATTGATCTCAGAATGTGGCGCGGTCCTCTGGTATGTAGAAAAAAAAACCACAGTCTATACACGATCACTTTCGTTTTCCCTGACCGTCGCCATTACAGTACCTCCAGCTCTTCCCCCCTTTTTTTTCTTCTGAGAAACTCAGCCGGTTTTATAGCTTATAGCTAAGAATGTAGCTCCCTTCAGGCACTTACACACAAATTGCCTTCACTCCAGCCGCTTCATGCCACTTCCAAAACCAGTTCCAAAGCCTTCTCCTCACTCTCGCTGATCCCGTTCCTCGGCTCTCCAGCGGAAAAGCCGCGACTGCCGTCACAGCTCAACCGCCCAGAAAAGCCTCCCGAACTTCGATCATCCAGCTTCAAAAGCTCAGCAAACTTTCCAAGGAGACAGGCAAGGATCTTAACTTTAAGCTTTACCACTTGAAAATTTTTCTATTCCGCTCCTTCACATCGTTCACCACTTTGTTGAGCGCGAGCGTCCGAAACTAGATGTTACACAGTGGCCATCTTAGCCAAGCCCCTAAGAGGCAGTTAGGGAATGGGATAAAGCAAGAGCATAGGGAGAAAATGGAGGAAAAGATAACTGATAAAGAGGTTAAGGGGGTAATAAGCGGATTGAAGATAGGGAAAGCCCCGGGGGATGATGGATTATCAACAGAGTTTTACAAAGAATTTAAAGAGGTGGTGGTCCCGAAATTGGTGAAGTTATATAATTATATACTAGATGGAGGATCAATCCCGACTTCATGGTATAACACTACAATTGTTCTTTTGCCAAAACCTGGTAAGAATTTGGAAAGAGTGGATTCGTACAGACCAATTTCGCTTATAAATCAAGATGCGAAGATCTTCACGGCAATATTGGCTAACCGTTTAAATAGTTTTATGGGGGAATATATAAATGTTGATCAAGTTGGGTTTCTAAAAGGACGACACATGGCGGATTTGACTAGAAGGGTATTAGATTTAATAGACAGTGTTAATCAAACAAAGGAAAAAGTGGGACTACTATCATTGGATATTTTTAAGGCATTTGACTCATTGCAGTGGTCTTCAATTAAGGAAATAGTTAGAAAATATGGGTTTGGAGATAAATTTAATAGGGTTATTGATTTACTATATCAAAAAGGAAATGCCAGGGTTAGAGTAAACGAGGAGCTCACGGATGTGGTAAAGCTAGAGGCAGGCACTAGGCAGGGTTGTCCATTATCTCCTATTTTGTTTATAATGGCAATGGAGATTTTAGCTAAAAGTATAAGGGAGGATTCAAATATAGAAGGGATTATGGGTAATAAAGTGAGCATGTACGCTGATGATACATTGCTTATGGTGAAGCACCCGGAACAGGTAATGGACAGGATTAAAGATCATCTACAAGTATTTCAAGCTATAACAGGATTAAAGATAAATTGGGATAAATCTGAATTGATGTTGTGTAATTTGAAATTGAGCGAGATGGGTAGGACGGTGTCGACACTTAATATACAAATCAAAGATAAGTTGAAGTATTTAGGGATAATTATTTCAAACAAATTAGAAGAACTTAAACGATTGAATTATGACAGCTTGAGAATTGAATTTAGGAATAAAATACGAGAACTTCAGAAGTTAAAGCTGTCATGGTTTGGAAGGATTGCTATGTGTAAAATGATACTGTTACCAAAGATTAACTTTTTATTTGATACGCTCGCGATCCATTTAAAAGAGAAAGAAATCAATGAGTTTCAAAAAATGTTTAATGACTTTTGTAATGGAGGAAAAAAATCTAGGCTTCCAAAGAAACTATGGTATTTGTCTCAGAAAAAAGGGGGGTTGGGTATGCCAAACCTCTTAGTATATTACCGAGCATTTCAAGTCAAGAATGTTGTGAAGATCTTGGCAAGAGAAAAGGTAATTTGGGAACAATTGGAAATGAAAGAATACAGAAATATTGGAAACTTGAATTTTCTGGGAATGAAGGATAAGGTGAAAAGGTCAAATAATACTATGATGAAAGGTCTCATGGAGGTGTGGAAGAAGGTAAAAAAAATATGGTTCCGAATCTCTCCCCAATCTTGGAATTGACTGATATGATGTGTTTCCCAATAAAATTAGACAAAGAAAAAATAGAAATATTGGATAAAAATGGGACGTTGTTATTGAAGGATTGGTTAAAAGCATGTGATGTTGATGCCGAGCGGAAAAAAATGTTTGAGATATTAAATTTGAATTGGTTTCAGAGGTTAAAGGTGGACAATTGGAATAAAAAATATAAAAGAGAACTAGGGTCAGATAGAGTACTTACGGAATTTGAGGAATTGGTAAGGAAGATTAGAAAAGGGGAAAGTAGTATTAAGGGTCTTGTAAGTAAGCTTTATAATATATTGAATAGAGGTGCAGATCCACAGGAGGATTTGAAACGGAAGTGGGAACAAAATTTGAATATAAAAATTGGGGAGACTGAATGGAAAAATAAATGGAAAAAGAGAATTATGAGAACAATGTCTGTAAGAATTAAAGAACATAATTTCAAGATGTTGTGGCAATGGTACCTGACACCATTAAGACTTTACCAGATGGATAATAAAAGAGATAAGTTATGTTGGAGATGTAAAGAATTTGATGGAACATATGAACATATGTGGTGGAGTTGTAAAAAAATAAGGGATTTTTGGGGAAGAATAGAAAATGAATTTGGTGAAATATTGGGTAAAAGTGTTAAGTTGGTGTCGGGTACTATTCTTTTAACGAATGTGGAAGATCTGGGTTTAAACAAGGAGGAAAAAGAATTACTGGAAATTGTACTGACAACGGGTCGACAATGTATAGCCAGAAATTGGAAAAACGATGTAGATATCCAGGTTGGAGAATGGTATAAAGAAATGTGGAGTTTAGCATTGAACGATAAATTGACATGGGAGATTAAAGTCAAAAGAGATAATTTAAAAGAGAATAGATTCTGGAATATATGGAAACCGTTCGTGGATCACTCTATCATGGCAGGTGATAGTTCAGGACCAGTACCATCTCAAAGAAGTTTCTGGACTTGAGTAGAAAATAAACTCTCCGGGCATTGTATATATTCACAGGGTGTTTTTTTTTATTGGTTAAAAAGATTAGTGGTAGTACAGAAAGTTTCTTTCTATTATTTTGGACTTTGAAATAAAGGTTCTTAATATTTGGTGGTTAAATAGTAGTTAATGAATATAGATATTGTTATGTGCTAGCATATAGTAATGTTTGTTAGTATGATATATGGACTTGTTAGTGTAATGTACTGTTAATGTACTGTTAATGTTTTCTTTTCTTTTTCTGTATGTTTATTAAAGACTTAATAAAAATTATTATAAAAAAAAAGTAGCTCCTAAGGATTTCTCAGCCCTGGAGACTTAGTTTAAATTGTGATTTTTGGGGTTTGAGAGTTCCATTTGAATACTAACTGGCACAATTGATTATTAGACACCTGATTAATTAATTATTTTATTAAAATTTGATTTTTAACATAATCTGTTTTATATCTTAAAGCAGGATGTCCTCAGCATAACCTCAGTTTATTCTGGGCCATCCAGGAAGGCTGAATTTCACAGGAATCAATAAAATCCCCCAACCATTTGGGTTTCCCTTTCACACCGAGGTGACCAACAGTTTCCAAGCCTTCACATTCAGCCCTTTGATCTAAAGTTGTTTATTTCTGCTTTAGTTGTGTACTTGTACTGTTCTCTAGTTGTTTCCTTGATATTTCAGTTGTTTCTTTGATGTGTATATGTCCCTTGTTCCCAAACATGTCACACCTCAATCTCTTGCTGTATGTCGCCCATATAAATCTGAGGCCAGGTAATTCTGCATTTACCTTCCTTTAGATTGTAAATTGAGGCTAGATGGTGCTGGGCCACATAACTTCTGTTTGGACATTTCCATTGATGTGGTTGGTCGCTGGAATCCTTGCCTCAGATATGGACGATCCCTGGTTGGCCAAGTGATATTTTCTGCACATCCTTTGATTACCCTCCATTGCCCCAAGCTATGAGGTTCCCCATATGGTTCCCACCTTTGAAACCCAGATCTCATCTCTTTGATGCCTTTGATCACATCCAGACCCTATCTCCTTGATTCGCACCCAAGATCGCATCCCTTGAAACCCGCTTCCTTGACACCTATCTGCTTTGAAGTGCCCTCTTGCTTGTATCTCCTTTGAAATGTACCTGTATAACATATGTATTGGCCATGTACTTCCTTTGAATTGCTGTAATTAAGTAATCCCCTTTAAGTAATCCCCTTTGTTTCTTTCATATCCTCTTTGAACCTTAAATTGTTCACACACTGTAACCTTTATTATGTAAAATCAGGTAGAACTGTAGAGATAGAATAGTATAAAGGCTGGCTTCGAAGTTGCCTGAGCAGTGATCCTGACTACACCTAGGAAAGCTCACGTAGTTCTTTGATTTAGTTTAGACAGCTTTTTCTCTACAGAAAGCCACTGCAGATTAAACACTTGTCAAATAAAATTATTTTTTATATTGCCTTAATCAAAGTCTACGTTATTTCTTTATTACTGTTAAGGGTAAGTTGCTCCACCAGTCTACGAACTAATTTAAAATATACTGGAAATTGTACAAACAGTTTTCAGGTAACAGCCATATTCTAGACTTTTTTTCCCTTCAGGTTACCTACAGGGGGGCCCATAAGTCCCTACCCATCCTCTCCGTGGGCACGCCCCTCGCCCCTCTGCCCAGCAGTCCAATGGGAGCGCTTCCTCCCTCTTCCCAGCCCAGAGTTTACCCCACCCCTCTGCTTGGCAGTCCAATGGGAGCACTTCCTCCCTCCCTCAGCAGAACCCTACTCTCTTTGAGGCCGGATAGGAACTTACGGGCCACCCTGTAGAAATACACATTTTTAAAAAAGAAAATGACTGAAGTCTGAAGACATTTTTCTGAAGTTGCAATAAGCAGCCCATCAAATCTAATTAATGCAATCAGTTAAGTAAAAATATTTCCCACTTGGTTACAGTAAATATATTATGTAATGTTCAGCAGATGTGTTCATGCAACATTATAGACAAGCATAACATTTCCCAAAAGGAAAGCTGAAATGTGTGATTGTGTGGTAGACTTTATGATAAAAATGGTACGAGTTAGTTGGTGAAACCTGGCTTTGGCAGCTGGGATTTCCACTAAATATTTTTCAAGTAAGATAGTTGAATGCACTCATTCTGAAGGTGCTTGTTTTATCGTTTTGAGGGTTATTAATATTACAGGGCTGATAATAAAAATACTTTTCTTCAGTGGTGGAGAATATTGAATAAATCAATTTAAAAAACCATCTCGGTCAAAAATCTTTGCACATCTATTATAATATAAAGACTTTTGATCAGAAGGAAAGACATGGGGACAGTCTATTTGGTGTGTGTGTGTGTGTGTGTGTGTGTGTGTGTGTGTGTGTGTGTGTTGGAGAGAGAGAGGGAGGGAGAGGGAGAGAGGGAGAGGGAGAGAGAGAAGCTGTAAATAACCCAAGGAGTGTGTGGACAAGATATGACTGAAAAATAACAGCAAGATCTAAAGCGAAATTGGTTTGCTGTAACTGCAAATTGCTTCCAATACATTAGCTCACTATTTAATTCCTCCCACTCTCAAACTGGCTAAACCCAAAGGCCACGAATCTGAAAATGGCACACATTATAACGCAATAAGTTACACATTTACTTTTTGGATCCTTGCCTGCAAGCCTTTTCTTGTAACTGCTTGCCCCAATTCACAGCGATTTCCTCTCCCTCTCTTCCTTAAGAATGATTCAATAGCCATTTTTTCTTCTCAGTTTCATTTCTTATCTAGTGAGCCCAGTCAACCTTTCAATCATACATCTGGGTCCAAAGGCATTGCAATCGTATAAAAAAAGTCTCAATATAGCTGTTCTTTCAAATCCTTGAGAGAATGAAAGCGCGGTGCCAAAATGGCTGCCGCGCTCTTTGCAGCCCCCCCCCCGGACTCAGACATCCGGGTGAGTTAGGGGGCGTGGCCACCCCTCTATAAAAGGGGTGGCCACGAGGCAGCCGAGCTGCCATTTTAAAAATAGCGACGGAGAGGAGAAGTTTTCTCCATCGCTGTTCCTTGACTCTTCGGCTCTTTAGCCCTTGGTCTTTCCCGGCTGGGAAGGAAGGAGTTGCACAGAGCCTTTGGCTTGCTAGCTGCTCTGTGCTTTTTTTTTTGGCGTAAGGTTGATTCCTGGAAAGGGATCCTGCTCTTTCTACAGATATGCCTCCCAAACGGAAGGCCCCGGCGACAAAACCGCGGCCAACGGGGAGGACTTTTGCGGGCCCTGCGCAGCGCGGGGGGCAGCCCTCAGGTCGGAGGACCAGGGCTGCGCCCACGCGGCAGGGCACTACCCCAGCTTTGCCCACCGATACCGGTGGGGCGATGCAGGCTGGTGCTTGGCCCTCAGCTGGCCGGCCTTCGGCCGGCCCTTCAGGGGCTTCAGTCCTCAGCCCGTAGTTGCCAGCCATGGGTCAGGTCAGCGGGGGAGGGCCTGGTGCGGGTGCACAGGACGTTCCCCCTCCAGCCCCTCATGGGCCAGGGTTTTGGGCATGGCCCTATTCGGGCCCAGGATCTCACTTTGGGGTTCCTGGTCATATGCCTGGTGGACCGTACGGCCCACCCGGCCCACTTTATACTGGGGGATCTGTGGCAGTGGATGCGTTGCTAACGCGTTTAGCTGTGCTTGAGGCATCCTTGGGGATTGCACACAACCCCATGGCAGGGGGCCCTTCTCTCTCTGCTGGTGGCCCTTCGTGTTCACCGGCTACCTCGACGGCTGCCACACTGCAACAAGCGGCCAGCCGGGTTGAGCTGCTTGAGACGCTCTGGCCTGCGCCTGCCGGTGTCTCGCAGCTCCCTGTTCGTCCAGAGCTACAGCAGGAGAGTGGTCAGGTGTGGCCCCAGAGCTCGATTCCAGTCGCGAGCTCCGACGCCCGCCGTGGGCCGGAACCCCCAGTGGGGGCGGCTCACGGGGGTGCACCTAGTGAGTATCAGGTTCAAGTTAATGCACCCACATCACAGTCCACTTCCAGTGGTGGGGTTCAGTGGCCATGGCCTCGTCAAGTCAAGGCGAGTGGGCATCAGTTGCCAGCCTATCCCAGTGCCCCTTGGATCCATACTGGCACAACATTGGGGGTGGGGGTTTCTGCCCCCGGGGCAGTGCCGGGCATCGCAGGGGCTGTCCAGGTTCCGCTGCGTGTGCCCTGTGTACCTAATGTGCCGGTGACGGCCTTGCCGACGGCTGGTTATTCATTGCCCCTTGGTGATCAATTGTCCCAGGTCACGAGGGAAAAGATTTGGCGGGGGGTGTACAGTTGATGCGAGCGGGCATCAGTTACCATCTTATCCCAGTATCCCATGGTGCTAAATGGTCCCTCGTTAAGGGCGGGGGTGTCCGCCCCCGGGGCAGTGCCGAGCATCGCAGGGGCTGTCCGGGTCCTGCTGCGTATGCCCTTGATACAGAACGTGCCGTCGATGGCTTTGCCGACGGCTGGTTATTCCTTGCCCCTGGGTGATCATTTGCCGCAGGTCACGAGGGGTAAGGTCTGGAGGGGGATATGTGGATATTCTCCATATTGAACTGTGAGCCCACTGAGGAGGAGAGAGAGGGACAGGACGACAGAGACAAAGAGCTGTCCCATCGTCGTAAGCCACCACGCACCTGGGGCCAACTGGTGGTCGGCATACCTTATATATATGGTGGTATGCCGCAGGGCCCATCCTGATTGGGCCATCCCGATGGTTCCATCTATTGCTAATATTAGAGGGCGATGGTTGATTTGATGGGCCCATCGCAGTTGGCTTACGACGAGGAATGTGGATGAGGGTGGCCCTACACCCCGAGAGGAGGTTGGATGAGCCCTGTCAGCACTTGTGCTCGTGTACATGACTCCCACGTGACTGGCGCCTGGTGATAGGTGCCATGGTGGTCATGCTGTGCAGCGGGCTGCTCAGACACAGGCTCCACGCTAACTGGTCGGGCAGGGGGTTCCAGCCCGCCTGCCGTGTTCGACCTGCTCAGCTGGCGACGGGTGTACTAAGCTCCAGTGTCATTACCAACTTGGTGTCCCCTTTTGCGCTGGCCCTTACGCCACCTCCGCGTGCCCGCGGGTTGCTGGGTTACGGGGCAGAGGTAGGGGTGCACAGGGGGCGATCAGAGCTCCGTCTGAAAGAACTAGCCTTGTCAAAGCCCCCCCTCCCCAATTAGTGTACTCAGGCTGGAGCGATGGCACTCAGCTCATCCAAGAAGGGATGATGCGGGGTACCTGCTGGAGGGTTTTCAATGGGGCTTTTGTTTTCCATTCGGGGGTGTTAGGGGTCCCAGGATGCAACCAATCTGGTTACCTTGAAAGGTAACGAAGAGGTTGCTCCACTGTGCACAGCTATGGGAGTTGGGGCTATGAGAGTAGCGGGTCCCTTCTTGGAACCACCTTTCCTAAGTTGAACGTCTCCCCTATGAGGCTAGTACCGAGGTAGAACCAGGGTGAATGTCATTTAATCCTCCATTTAGCTCACCCTGTGGGTTATGCGGTTAGGGATGCCATTCCTGATGACCTTGTTCAGTCAGGTACTCGTAGTTGGTTCAGCCCCTATGGGTGGCTCGCTCATGCGGTCCCGGTGCTTTCCTGGCACAGTGTGATATGCACTCGGCTTTCAGATTACTGCCAGTGCACCCAATGGATTTAGAGCTATTGGGTTTTTAGGTTCCAAGGTGAATTTTACTTAGATAAGTCCAACCCCTTCTGACTGAGTTAATTCATGTTCAGCATTCGAACAATTCGGGAATTTCATTCAGTGGGCCTTTGCTCGCAGGTCTCGGTCTCTAGCCCATTACCTCGATGACTTTTGGTTCGGGGGTGAACGGGGCTCGGACACGTGCACGCATCTCCTCACTACATTTCAGACACTCAGGTGGGAACTGGGTGTCCCCTTGGCACCTGAAAAGACCGAGGGCCCAGCTACTAAGCTCACATTTCTAAATCGACTCTGTCGCACGGGCATCCGGGTTACCCATGAATCAGGTGGCTCGGATTTCCGCGGCGATTTTGGCATTGATTGCCAAACATAAAGTGTTCCCTTGTGACCTGCTGTTACTTCATGGCCACCTTCATTTTGCCTGCAGGGTGGTTCCACCCAGCAGAGCATTGGCCAGGCGCCTGTGTGACGCCATGGCTGGCCTGTTAAAACGTCAACACAGGGTCCGGCTGATCAGGGGCATACGGGTGGACCTTCCGGTCTGGCTCAAATTACTCCTGGGTTTTAACAGGGTCTCTTCCTGGAGATCAGACCTGATGGTCTGCCCTAGATTTCAAGTACGGTTGGATGCCTCCGGCTCCCTGACTTATGGGGATTTACTCTGAGGGTAGGTGGACTTACGGCCAATGGCAGCACCCATGGCTTGGCACGGATCGCCTCCGCGATCTTACCTTCCTTGAGTTTCTTCCCATTTTGGGGAGCACTGATGCTATGGGGCGATGAGTGGGCCTACTCAGTGGTCCATTTTCGATGTGATAATGCGGCAGTGGTGCACATTGTCAACACCCAGACATGCAAATCCCCCAGGGTCATGAAATTAGTTTGTCTATTCTTTTTGAGAAGCCTACGCCTAAATGTGCTGTTCTGGGCCAGACATGTTCCAGGTATTAATAACGACATTGCTGCTGCTTTATCCCGCCTGCAGATCCCCCGGTTCCGTGCCTTACTCCGGAAGCAGATGAATTCCACTCGCCACTCCCGGCCGATATTTGGACGTTTGGCGAGGAGAGGTGAACTGGGCATGTCATTGGCACCTCGCACGCGTAAGGCGTATCACTATGCGTTCATGCGTCATGTTTTGGAGGGGTGGACACAGGAACGTGTCCGCCGCCCGGACACGCGTCACCCCAGTTCCCAGAGTTTCTGACCCACCTTGCACGAGGCTGGCATTACTTATGTTCGGATAGGTGTGAAGTGGCTCTTGGTCACGCAGCTACCACGGTAGCCTTTTTGGAGTGCTCCGCATCAGTGAGTGGGTGCCAGAGTTGGTACCATCTGTGTAAGGCGGATGTGTCTCGTAGGGCACTGGAACTCGACGATGTCTCTGTCACATGAGTGGGCTCAAGTGGGGATACGGTCCTCACAGGTTGTTCAGCACGGCATAGGCAGTGGAGTCAGACTGCTACGAAGTTTTATTGGAGACATCTGTCCGGTTGGTGCCCTACATGAATTTTCGACAGTGCCTGTTTTTCTGCCACCAGGATAGGTCTACCCTTGCCGAAGTAATGTTACTGAGGGTGACCGGTGCTGCGCTTCGCGGTGTGGGGGCCCGTTTTGGCACCCATTTATTTAGGATAGGTGTCGCGTTGATCGCGGCTACGTTTGGAGTACTCGGAGGCGGACACGCGTGTACGCGCAATTTCTTATACGTGCCCTCACTGTAAGAGTACCTAGTTATGTCCTTAACCTCTTCTCCTCTTTTACAGATCCTGTGTGTCTCTACACACCGGTGGCAGTAGGGCTGGTGGGCCGCAGCTATGTACACTGGGCAGCAGTATATGCTGCGGCGACAGAGAGTGGACCCCGACTTGGGCTGTGTGCATCCGCACGTATGCGATGGTATGGTATGCGTGGCACAAGGGGGCGGGAACTGTTGCCATTCCTGATGTCCGTCGGGGATGCTGGACCGCCCGATGTTCTTAATAGGCACCTTGGCGGCAACGATCTTATACGGATCACTGCTGTTACTAAACTGTCGAGGGGCTGTGACCTGGCGTTTTATATCACGTATGGCTTACACACGGTCGCTATGGTCTAACATTGTGCCGAGACACCAATTTAGGGGAGACGTGGATCTCCGTGGTTCGGACTGTTCCGGCAGTCAGTGGACAGGGCTGTTGCTCAGTCCCTTGCTGAGCATGGCTGGGAGACAGCCATTGGACACCTGAGGATAGGCTTACAAAAATTTTGCCGGTAGGCAGGGGAAGGGGTCCACCTGTTGGCTGGAGGTATGTACCTCGTTCTGGGTGTGGTGCAAGCAGGCCTGGCGACAGAGCTGATGGTCTTGGGGGCGGGTGGTGGTGAGTCATCATGGACACCTCCCCGTGTGGCGGGTAGCACTGGTAAGGTAAATATTTATGACCCATAGGTATCCGGCAGGTTCGCAATTGACTGGCCAACACTTAGACAGGTACAGGTGTAATAACGTTGACCGGTCAACGACGAACCAGGCAAGGGGTGATGGCAGGAGCTTTTCAGCATGCATCACCCCGTGATTTGACGGATACACGTCATAGGGTGGGGTCAGTAGATAGTTTATTGACTCCGGTCAACAATTTGTTTGTGTCAACAAACAAATTGATACAAATGGATACATTGTAGCCAATTGCCATTGGCAATTTTGGGAGGAACCTTACCAGTGTTACTGCGGCCTGCTTGCCTTAAGAATTATAATTGGATGAGTACCAATTGAAAGTTATAATTCGGACTAGGGCATTATTCAATAAAAGTGGCCCAATGCCTTTATCCATATACCGGTGTCTGAGTCTTTCTTTGGGGGGTGCGCCTGCAAAACAAAACCAATTTCTGACCAGAGCAATGCTTCCGAGACATTGCAATGCAGTGGAGGCAGTTTAGCCCATCAAAGAGCAACAAGTCCTGAAAAATCACAGAAAGAAGGAGAGTGATTTTCAATTCCACATTCAAAACACATTGCTATCCTTTGCAAGTTTTTAATTCTTTGAAAACACCTCTGGTTTATGAATGTAGATGTACTTCAACATCTACAATTCAAAATGTCAAGAAATGACCCAATATCATTTTGCAATACTGTCGCTGCGTTGCCAGCAGGAAAAAAAGGGATGCTAAGCTTTACATAGCAAAGGGCGCCCTAAATGTTGACAACAGCAATGGCAGCAGCCAAGATGGTCCAAATATTTCTGGTGCCCAGTCTGGATTATGTCCAGGTGCAGAGTTATGCAATAGGACCATCCCCAAAAAAATGCTTTTCAAAGGCATTTTTCTAAACTCTGGTTTAGATGAGTGATAACTGTGGGATCCGCGCACACAATTGGCATAACTGGCCCTGACAGAACCCCGGTAATGGGTGATCACATCGTTACCAGGGATTCCTGAGGGGACAGAAATTGGGGGAGCGGAATATTAGAATTTAATTCATCAATAGCTGATCTGACAAGCAGCTCAAACAATAGAGAGCTAATGACTAACTCGCTAGGCACGTAATAGGTAATCTCTCGTCTGCGGATTACTTTAAACCCTAGAGCCAATACTAGTCACTTGTTTACCCTGGATAATACGGAACAATGTACTTCCCCTGCCGTTAATTAAGTTAGTTAATTAACTTCCCCTGTAGACTTCCCCAATTAACTTGTGTAAACATATTGCAGGCGCACCCCCCAATAAAGGACTCAGACACCAATGAAAGTGGATAACGGCATTGGGCCACATTTATTGATTCATGCCCTAGTCCGAATTATAAATTTCTATTGGTAATTGACCAATCATAATTCTTAAGGCAAGCAGGCCGAAGTAACACTGGTAAGGTACCACCCAAAATTGCCAACGGCAATTGCTACAATGTATCCATTTGTATCAATTTGTTTGTTGACCACAAACAAATTGTTGA
Organism: Bradypodion pumilum; assembly: GCA_035047305.1. Lineage (NCBI taxonomy): Eukaryota > Metazoa > Chordata > Lepidosauria > Squamata > Chamaeleonidae > Bradypodion > Bradypodion pumilum. The sequence continues at coordinate 169,613,507 of JAWDJD010000001.1, read as the reverse complement.
CCGTAGTCAATATCTAACTAATGACCCCACCCTCTGACGCGTATCCGTAAAATCACGGGGTGATGCATGCTGTCTAGCTATAGCCATCACCCCGTCGCCTAGTTCGTCGTTGACCGGACAACGTTTAACCAACTTATGCCTGTCTAGTGTTGTCCAGTCAATTGCGAACTTGCCGGATACCTGTGGGTCATAATGTTTACCTTACCAGTGCTACCCACCACACGGAGGGGCTTCAAAGAAGGCTCGACGCGCCCCCCAGACCGTCAGCTCAGTCAACAGGCCTGCTTGCCAATCACCCAACAGGAGGTCCATACCTCCTCGCGACAGATGGACCCCATCCCCTGCATACAAGTCATAACTTTGGAGGCTAATAGCGGGGTGACGACTGACCCTCCCCCAAGCCCTGTCGACAAGGAAACGCGCCACTGCCCTATTCACCATGCGTCTAGCACGGTCAAGGGCCAGGAGGTCAACACCCCCTCTGTAGGAATGGCGCGGGACCATGTCCGACCAAACAAGGGTTGTGGCGGGCCAGACGTAATGCAGGTAGGCGAGGTCCTCGCAAATCGCATGCTTCAGCGACAAGCCGGTGACCTGGCCCAAATCATTGCCCCACAGGTGTATGATCAGAATGTCAGGCGGGTCAGCATTCTGGCCTGAAAAAAGGAAAGGCAGCAGCTCCCGCCATAACATCCCGGGCTTACCATGCCATGTGAGACTTGCGTATGCACCCAGTCCCAGTCGGGGTCCCCACTCTGTCGCCGCAGCATAACGCGCTGCCCTGTGCACGTAGCTATGGCCCACCAGCCATACTGTCACCGGTGTAATACGACACCCCGGGTCTGTAAAGGAAAAATGAGGGAAAGTAGGTAAGGTGACTGGGTTGGTACTCACGGCGGGAGTGGGCGCACATAAAACTGAAAACATTGCGAACCCCACCGTCCCATGCTATGTATGTCAGCCCCTGAGTACCCAAAAGCAGCTGCGGTTGAGGCCGCCCCTATACGGAATGAATGAGTGCCATAGCGGACGCCTGGGAGGCCCACACTGGCCAGCGCTTTGCCCGTCACCTTCCAAAATTGAAATTTAGTAAGGGGAGACCCATCTTGGTGACAGAAAAACGGGCCATGGTGCGTGCCACGCACTGCCAGGAATTCCTGTAGGGCACCAACCAGACAGATGTCTGCCAAAGAACACCGTAGCAGTCGCACACCACTGCCTACGCCATGCTGATCGGTCTTAGAGGAGCGTATCCTCAACTGAGCCCAGTCTTTGGCAACACAGACATCCTCGAGTTCCAGTGCCCTACGACTTGCATCCGCCTTAGACAGCATCACAAGCTCGCTGATGCGGAGCGCTCCAAAAAATGCCACCGTTGTGGCTGCATGGAACAGGGCTGCCTCATATGCATCAAAACAGAGGCAAGGCCAGCCCCGGGCCAACTGGGTAAGGACCCCTGGGGAAATCGGGTGGCGGTCGTCCGGGCAACGCCCGTGCTCGCGCACCCACCCCTCCAAAACATGTCTCACACGGAAGTCAGAGGTGCTGCATGACCCCCCACCTTGGCCATAAAAGCCAACGCTGAAAGCTTAGATGCTATGGTGCGAGGTGCAAGGCCCTGAGAATGCAGGTAAACCATGAACCGCAGAACATGGGTTACCGGGATAGGCCAGGTTCCTGGCAGTTGAAATTGGGTACAGAATGCCCTGAAAGAATTAATTGCGTGGTGATACGCCTTACGGGTGCGTGGCGCTAGCGACAGGCCAATCGCCCGGTTCACCTCTCCTTGCCAATGGTCCATATCTCCTCCGGGAGTGGCGAGGGAAATTCCTCCGCATCCGGGGCCAAGGCACGGAACCGGGAGATCTGTAGGCGGGACAAAGCGTCAGCAATATCATTATTAACCCCTGGGACATGCCTGGCCCTGAACAGTACGTTGAGGCGCAGGCTGCGCAACACAAATTGGCGCACTAGGTCAATAACCCTGGGCGATTTGGAAGTCTGTGCATTGACAATGTGGACCACAGCCGCATTGTCACACCAGAAATGCACGACCGAGTTGAACCACTCCTGGCCCCATAGCATCAAAGCACCCAGGATAGGGAAAAACTCCAGATATGTGAGATCACGCAGGCGACCCGTGCCTGCCCATGCCGGTGGCCACCCACCATAGGCCCACTTCCCATTGAAGTACATCCCATAACCGAGGGATCCCGAGGCATCAGACTGAATCTGAAATTGAGGGGAAGCCAGGAGGTCATGCCTCCAAAATGAGACCCCATTGAACTCCCTCAGGAACTGTAACCAGACAAGCATGTCTGCCCTGATACCCTGGGTAAGCCTAACCCTATGGTGAGGCCTGGATAATCCTGCCATAGCGTCGCACAAGCGCCGGGCAAAAGCCCTGCCCGGTGCGACCACTCTGCAGGCGAAATTAAGGTGACCATGCAGCACCTGCAGTTCTCTCAGTGATGCCTTGCGCTTGGCCAACAAGTCCGAGATAAGGGCCACTATCCTTGACACCTTATCCCGCGGTAACCTAGACGCCTGCGCTATCGTGTCAATCTCCACCCCCAGGAAGACTAGCTGTGTAGATGGGCCCTCGGTCTTTTCGGGCGCTAAAGGGACACCGAGTTCCTCCATTAGCGTCTGAAATGTGTTGAGGAGACGTGTACACGTGTCCCAGCCCCATTCACCCCTGAATAAAAAGTCATCCAGGTAATGGGCTACAGACCGGGACCCTGACCTGCGGACGAAAGCCCACTCTAGGAAGGTACTGAAACGCTCGAAAGCCGAGCATGATATGGAACAGCCAAAAGGCATGGCCTTATCAAAATAATATTTGCCCCGAAATTTGAAACCCAGCAATTCAAAGTTGCCCGGGTGCACCGGCAAGAGGCAAAAAGCCGACTTAATGTCGCACTTAGCCAGCAGCGCACCCGGGCCACATGAGCGCACCATGCGCAGCGCGTGGTCAAAAGATGTATACCTGACTGAGCAAAGGTCGTCAGGGATAGCATCGTTGACCGATCGGCCGGCTGGGTAGGACAAGTGATGGATAAGGCGAAACTCGCCTGGGGACTTCTTGGGAACCAAGCCCAGGGGCGATACCTTAAGGTTAGTGAACGGGGGTGCAGGGAGAGGGCCAGCGACCCTGCCCGCATTGACCTCCTTATTAATGCTGGCGGCGGCCACCTCCTCCCTCCCCCTAAGGGACAAAAGGTTGGGGGCATCCTGGGGGGACCTATCACCCATGAAAGGAATACGGAACCCCTGCCTAAAGCCCTGAAGGAGATAATCTGCATCCTCCCCCTTCGGGTACAATGCGAGCCAACGCTCCAACATGTCCACATTAATTGGGGAGGGAGCCTTTCGGTGAACCAGCTCCATCTGCGGCAGTCTTGTCAGCCCACTGTCCGCCCCTCCCTCTGCCCCGCGTCCCTCCAGGCCTGGGACAGGCAGAGGCTGCATGGGGGCCCGCACAGGTGGGACACTCATGTCTGTACTTACAATTCTTCTTATTGCATGAACCATTAGACGAGAAAGTCCAGCACAGCAGGCGGGCTGGAACCCCCTGCCCCGCCACTTGGCGGGGAACCTGTGCTGGAGCCACTCGCTGGACCGCATGTCCACAATGGTATCTTTCCCCTGGCGCGGGGCGCGTGGGCGTCATGTACAGAAGCCAAAGCCTCTGGAATGGCTCATCCCATGTGGAATAGGTCGACAACAGTAGCCTTGGATGAAATTGCGCCACTGTGGCCTCTCCGCGCCCGGGGGATTAGGTCATCTCCGTGGTTCACAGATGAACTGCGCGAACTCAAACGGGCAAAGAGACGCCTAGAGCGCCGCTGGGTGAAGACCCAGGATGACTCCGATTGGACACTAGCTAGAGCTGGTATTACGGCCTACCTAGTGGCGATGGGGGTGGTGAGGCAGCAATACTTCACCGCCCTTATTGCCTCCGCTGATAATCGCCCAGCCGCCCTGTTCCAGGTAATCAGGTCCCTCCTCGGTAGGGGGAGATCGATGCCCGGTTGGCAGGGTTCGGCTGAGGACTTTGCTGACCATCTGGTGGAGAAAATCGATCGGATTCGTTCAGGATTGAACCCTGGCGTGGATGGGGAGGGTCGGGGGGGGGTGCCGGTGCACAGTCTTGCTGTACGATCTGGGATCAGTTTGATCCTGTTGTCCCTGATGAAGTGGACAGGCTCCTTGCAGCTGTTCGTGCCACTACATGTCCTTTGGACCCCTGTCCCACTTGGTTGGTGAAAGCCTCCAGGGAGGTAACAGGTGGCTTGGTTGGGGGGATAATAAATGCTTCATTACGCGAGGGGGTATTTCCTGCACAGCTAAAACATGCTTTGGTGCGCCCCCTCCTGAAGAAAATGTCCCTCGACCCAGCTGTCCTTAACAACTACAGGCCGGTTTCCAACCTGCCCTTTCTGGGTAAGGTTTTGGAGAAGGCGGTAGCGCGCCAGCTGCAGAGTGTCCTGGAGGAAGCGGATTATCTAGACCCCTTTCAATCAGGGTTCAGGCCCGGGTATGGAACGGAGACGGCATTGGTCGCACTGATGGATGATCTCTGGCGGGAGCGGGACGGGGGTTGTCCATCCGTCCTTGCTCTTCTTGACCTCTCAGCGGCCTTCGATACCGTCGACCACGGTATCCTTCTGGAACGGCTCGAAGGACTGGGGATCCAGGGCACGGTGCTGTCCTGGTTTTCCTCTTTTCTGGAGGGCCGTACCCAGTCGGTGTGGTTAGAGAGTGAGAGGTCCAGCCCTAGGCCCCTCAAGTATGGGGTGCCTCAGGGCTCTGTGCTCTCTCCTCTCTTATTTAACATCTACATGAAGCCACTGGGTGAGATCATTCGTTCCCACGGGGTGCGGTACCATCAGTACGCGGATGATACTCAGCTGTACATCTCGGCCCGTGGGGACCCCAGTGATGCTGTTGAAATCCTATCCGGATGCCTGGAGGCCATTGGGGTCTGGATGGGGGTCAATGGGCTTCGGCTGAATCCCAGCAAGACAGAGTGGCTGTGGATAGGGGGCCCCGTGTTATCCAGGGAGTTACCACCTTTGGTACTGGATGGGGCTGTTTTGCCCCAGACAGACCCAGTGCACAACTTGGGGGTCCTTCTGGACTCACGGCTGCTGCTAGAAGAACAAGTAGCGGCTGTGGCCAGGAGGGCTTTTGCCCAACTTCGGGTGATTCGCCAACTGCGCACGCTCCTGGACCGGGGCTCCTTGCTTATGGTCACCCACGCTCTGGTTACTTCCCAACTAGATTATTGTAATGCGCTCTACATGGGGCTGCCCTTGACGACCATTCGGAGGCTGCAGCTGGTCCAGAATGCGGCGGCCCGGGTGGTGATGGGGTGTGGGCGATATGCCCATGCCTCACCGCTACTTCGCGAGCTGCACTGGTTACCAGTTTGTCTCCGGGTGCAATTTAAGGTGCTGGTTTTGACCTTTAAAGCCCTATATGGCAGGGAGCCAGGATACCTTAGAGACCGCATCGTCCCAAGAGTGTCTGCCCGTCCAACCATAGCGGACCGGAGGGGCTCTCTAATAGTGTCATCAACTAGGGGTGCGCATCTGTCCAGCACCCGAAGGAGGGCCTTCTCCGTGTTCGCACCAACTCTCTGGAACCTCCTGCCAATAGATCTAAGACTCCAAAGTGAATTGCTGCCCTTCAGGAAAGGAGTGAAGACCTGGCTGGCAGGGCAGGTGTGGGGCCCGAATGGGACTATGGTGCCCGCCTGCTGGCTTTTATAAGAACTCTCTCTTCTTTCCTTTTGTATAGTGGGTGGGATGGGTGGGTGGGATATGGGTTTTTTAAAGGGGATGGGATGTGGGTTTTTATAACGTTTTTTATGTATTTTTAGAATTGTTGTAATGCCGCCCTGAGTCGGGTTCTGCCTGAGTGGGCGGCATATACAAATATGACTATAAAAAAATAAAAAAATAAATAAATCCCACCTCATCTCAGGGTGCAGGGGAATTCGCATACAGAATTCCTCGTCATAAGCCAACCACGACGGGCCCGGAAAGTCAACCATCGCCCGATAGATGTTGTCCAAATACTGGACCATCGGAATTGCCAAATCCGGCCGGGCCCTCAGGTACACCGCCATGTAGATGAGGTAAGCCGGCAGCCAGTTGGCCCACGTTCGTGGTGGCTTGCGACGACGTGCCTGTTCCTTATCCTTCTCATCCTGCCCCTCTCTCTCTTCCTTGGTGGGCTCCCTGTTTAGGAGTGAGAAGATATCTACATACTCCCCTCGCCATATTTTCTCTCTGGTGGCCTGTGCCAAGTGGTCACCCAGTGGCAAGGAATAGCCTGCTGTCGGCAAGGCCGAGACAGGCACAGCAGAAACTGTGGGCATCTGGAAAGGGGCTTGGACTAGCCCAGCCACCCCCAAAACATTCCCCACAGGGTAGGAAACGCTCCCCACCCCGTGGCCCTGGGTGGTGGTTGACGTCGCCTGGTGGTGCGTCAGCGGCTGTACCGCCGCACCACCCACGCGAGGCCAAGGCCATTGGAAAGCCCCCCCCAACGTAGCCACATGTGTAGGTGCACTAGTTTGTACCGCATACTCACATGCTGCACCCCCGCGGGCCGCCCCCACCGGGGGTTCCGGCCCACTGGGGGCGTCGGAGCTCACGACCGCCGTAGAGCTCGTCGCCGGGGCCTGACCCGCACTGGCCTGTTGGTTGGGGAGCTGCGAGGCAGTGGCCGAAGTCGCGCCACGCGCCTCAAGCTGCTCGACCCGTCCCGTCGCCTGCCGCTGCCCAGCAGACGACGCGTTAAAGTGAACCCCAAAGGGAGCCCCAGCATGGCTGGCCCGAGCAAGGGGAGCCTCGAGGGCCGCCACGTGGGCCAGTAAGGCCTCCACACTAGCATGGGGCCACGGGCCAGCCGGCCCGCCTGTTACGGGCGTGGGCACAGGTCCTTGCACCCCGGGGCCCGAATATGGCCATGACCCCACACCCAGGCCCGGCAGGGCCGATGTAGGCACCTGCCAAGGAAGGGGACCACACCACCCCCCAAGGCTGGAAGGCCCTGGAGCAAGGTGCGCCCCAATAGAGGAAGGCCCAGTAGAATGGGCACCAGGAGCGGCGTCCGCCGCTTGCGGGCCGCGGGCCGCAGCCCATGCTGGACCCCTGCTCAGGTCCCCAGCCTCCGGCCAGGGGGTAATAGACCCCATCCCACCGGTCCCGATGGGTGCCGGCAAAGGCGGCTGGTGGGGAGGCGCAGCCACTGTCCTCCGACCCGGATTGCGCCTCCGAACCGCCCGAGCCGCGCTCGCGGCCGCCTTCTTCTTCGAAGGCATCTCAGTCGGACCTAAGGGAAGCCGAAAAGAGGAAGGTCAGCAGCCAAAAGGCTTCCCAATCAAGGTAAAAGCGACGGAGTAAGAGGGAAAAACTTCTCCGTTCCGTCGCTTCGCAAAATGGCAGCTCGGCTGCCTCGTGGCCACCCCTTTTATAAGGGAGCTGGCCACGCCCCTAACTACCCGGATGCCTTCGTCCTGTGGGGGGCCCCCGCAAAGAGCGCGGTGGCCATTTTGGCGCCGCACTTGCAATGTGTGAAGCCTGCCAGTATGATGGATCGCTATGCTTGTGAATGCAGCCTGAACATGATAAATACTCATGACTTGTCATCATTAAACTACTGGTCTTCGCTCCATCTTGCCTCGTGTGTCGTTACTTGACCAGTCTCCTCCGGGACCCAACATCCGCTTCGCAGTTCCGATCCAGCTTGCGCAACCCGCTTCGCGGCCCAGATCCAACAGATAACAAATTAAGTGAATGTTTTTGAAAAATGCTTGTCCTTTGTGGATACAGGTTGGAAAAGAAATCTGACTGTGTCTGGGATATGTGATATCATTACTGGTAGTTAATCATTGATGTGCAGTTTGGTCTTCCACCTGTTGCGCTCTCTACCGTTTACTTGAGGGGCAAAACTGCACAAACTAGGAACTAAGCCAACTCAGCAAGACAGAAGACTGCCACAATACAAACATAACACTGTATCTTGATTGCCTCACCTTACACCAATGTTTCCCAACCTTTGCTTTTGGGACTTCAATTCCCAGAAGTCTAAGTTAATTCCCCAAAGCACTGGTCGCCAATGTACTGACTTAGGCGTCTGGGAATTAAAGCCCAAAAACCAGAGGTTGGGAAACACTGTTTTATGCTATGTGGAATAGCTTAACAGAGTTTCTCAACTTTGGTCATCCTGTTCTTGGACTTCAATTACCAGAAGCCCAAGTCAACACATCTGCTGATCAGGGCTTCTGGGAGTTTTTAGTGTTCTGGAAATAATAGGCAGCAGTTAGCAATACGGGCCAAACACCCATTTTATTTGGAATAAGAATAGGTGGCCAGAGCTAACAACATGCCCTCACATTCCTTAGCTATCTCTGATCAGAACTGACAGTTGGAAAAACCCGTTAGAACCGTTGACAGCTCTGTTCTCATTCAGAACCCTCCCGAAGTCTCGCGAGACTTTGGACCCTAGTAAAGCAAATGCATATTAAACTCTTTCACAACAAGAGAAAATGGCAAACACATTTCCTTAAATACACAACTGAGTTGAAAGCCGAGAACATTAGGGACCCAAGATTGAGAAACCCTGGTTTGGAGAGAGGTCAGAACTGTCTTATCAGTGTTTCTAATTAGATGGTTAAACTCCATGAAATTGTTCATGTAAGCACATAATAGTATATAATGGATTACATTACCAGTACTAGTAATGATAACAGTAATAATATAATCACTGGCATAGTTGAGGAACATTTGTTCTGTGGACATGTGGCAGGCATGACTAAACGCTGTTTACCTTCCCACCGAAGTGGTCCCTATTTATCTACTTGCAATTTCTTGCTTTCAGACTGCTAGGTTGGCTGGAGCTGGGACAGAGGCGGGAGTTCATTCCACCGTGATGTACTTGGGTCTTGGACTACTGACCTGCTGACCTTCCAGTTGTCAAGTTCAGAATCTTAACCACTTGAGCCACCACAGTCCTACCTCTTAAGCAGTAAAAACTACCAATGCTCTTGTGGATTTCTGCAGGAGACTTACACTAGAGTCCAAATTCAGTTGATCTCAAGTTGTATCCAAATTATGACTGGCAAATAAACTTAGTATGAGCCAGTGTTTACTGTATGAAAACAAACAGTTAAATAGAAAAAGCAGGAAAAGTGTCTAGCTCAGAGGTCATCAGGTCAGAGGATAAGAGACTCCCTGATAAATGCTTGTCTGAAGCATCCTTTCATAGACTCATAGAATAATTGAGTTGGAAGGGGCCTATGAGGTCAATCCCCTGCTCAACGCAGGAATCTAAATCAAAACAGAGCACTCCAATTTTCTCTTAAATGTCTCCACCACCAAAGTGATCACCATCTCCCCAGTTAATTGGTTCCATTGTTGCCTTCTGCAAACAAACACATAATTTACAAGAAAGCACAGGAAACTGGAGGAACTGCATTTATATCAGTTCAGAACTAATAAAATTTGCTCTGGGCAAACCTCAGTGAGCTTTTAACATTTCAGAATAATTCATAGCATGCATCTTAAAGTCACTGTATCTTCTTTCTGACATGGGACCCTAATCACAAAGCAAAGACAAGTGGCTCAAACTGTCCCCCAACCTATTTCTACTTTCTTCTTTTTTTATTAATTTTTTCAGTAATAACAGTAAAAAAATAATAATAACAAAATCAAATACAAATATCAGTACAATACATATAAAACAACAAAACAAGACTAAAAAAATAAGTATAATAAAGCAAAATACATCAACGTAATGAGTTGGCAATGCAACACCTCGGTAGCTTTTTTTATTATCTTTCAAAATATCATCGTGTTCATATTCTGTACTCTTTTATTCCTTTACTTTTCAGATCCCCCATCTAGAGAAGGACTAAGGGGTGGGGTGGGGGCATAAAGAGCTTAGAAAGGTTATTTTTTTAAAAAAACAACCAACAGCTACCAGCTAGCATGAATGGCTGGGTTTTGGAGTTTGGACATTCTGGTCAAAAAAGGTAATTTCCTCAAAATTTAGCAACAATTAGGGACCTGAAGCTCACCTGGTACCACAAAACTTTACAGCTACTTCTCTTATATGAGGACAGGGTTATGTCCCCAGTGTTCAGTACATCAACGTGCTCATTGATATCTTTTTGAGTCTCTGTGTAATACTCATCCTGTCTTTCCTTCCAGTCTTCCTTTGCTACGTCTGCTGCATGGAAGCTGTTCAACTACCGAGGAATTTGTGCAGCACACCAACAATCACCCTGATACTCCACCAGTTCAGAGACACAGTGAGCACTGTAGATAAGATCCAATGCCCCACTTGACCATTTCAACAAAGCGTAACATTGGACAGTCCACATAAACATCCATTGTCTGTTAACACACAAATCAGTGGGCATAATGGATGCTAGAATATCCCATTGGAATGGAATAAGAAGGCCCTTTCTGCGGTGAAACATATTGCAGGGTAAGGCCACTCATGTATATTTCTGCACATATAGGTGCTCTGGAGTCCTCTTGCAGCTGGGGGGTGATTAGAGACAAACAACAAGAGTTTGGAAGAATTACTTTTTTGGATTACAGTTCCTAGTATTTTCTAGATAGCAACGTGGTTAAGAGATTCTGAGACTTGTGGTCCAAGAAAGAAAAATTGCAAAGCTTTCAACAGTTACTTTCTTCTCTAGAGGTGCACTTATTCAAAGAGTCTATAAAGCAAATGTGGAAGCCTTATTTTTATTTTTTGTAGGCACCTGGGAATTGAATACCAGTTTAGTAGCAATTTTAGTAGCAATCTTAATCCTGATTTTTTTTAAAAAAATCAATAGACCTGCTGCACAGACAGTTTATTACAGATCCACAGTGATTGTAGATTGGATTTTATTTTAATATCTTATTATGGATTTTTACACAGCTTACCAAAATTAAACTTTTGATCTGTGGGTAAATATAATACAATTTGACTTCCATTTATCTGAAGCATTTATTGTGCACATAATTGCTGTCTGAGTTGAACTTTCATGTATGATAGTTATGTTAGAAACCTATATAACCTTAAGAGTTGACATGAGCAGAAGAAAGCTCCTCAAGAGTGTGCAAACAAATAGAATTCCTGATCCACAATTTTCTTGCTTCGAAAACATGCAAAAAATTAAGCACTGGCTTTGTCACTGATTACAGGAAACCCAAACCGAAGTAACTATTCCACTAGCACAGTTTTCAGTCCTCCTTGTGTGAGGTGTACTTCATGATAAGCAAAGCCATTTTCAACCAACTTGCTGATTGATGGAAGCTGAAATTCATCATACCTGGAGGAGAATAGGCTGAGGAATGTTGAACTAGAGGTGCTAAGGAAAGTGGAGGATTACGGTAGTCTCAGGGATAGAGACTTGGCATCCTATTACAAACAAATGCTGGTAAATAATATGAAACTTTAAATAAAATGGAAGCTTTTAGAGGTTTTAGTAAGATAAGACTTTTTCCAGCAAACTCAAGAAGGTCAAGGAATCAAATGTGCCTTTACTTCCTTCTGTTGAAGAAAATGATGCTCACACTCCTACTGCTCAGATGAATTAAAACAACTGATACTGAAGCTTCTCAAATAGTCTCATGATTAGTAAGCAAGATATTTGGGGGGTTTCTTATTCTACGGCTATCAGAATTCAGCTTAAGTTTTCCTAGCTAGTGTTTTGGTAGCTTTAGCACACACACAAAAATCCAAGTTCTCAAAGAAATTTCAGAATACACATTTCTTCCTTGCCATCTTTTGCCACTCCACTACCAAAGAAGACACAGACACCAAAGTTGGTTGAAAACTAGGGCCACCTTTATTTAAATATAACTCTGGAACCAAACAATGTGTTCCAGTCATAAGATCTTCAGAAGGAGTTGTCACAGCGTGGTCTGGGTTGTTCTTCTGTCCATTGTGCCCCTCCCCTGATCTCGGAGGACCAAGTCCTTCACTGGACTCCCCTCCCTTCTGCTACTGACCATCCAGCTGATGCACAGCCTGGAAGAGGTAGCCCACATCTCCATATGTAAACCCCACCCAGGGACAGTTTGTTCAGAAGACCAGTAATTAACACTGGGCCCTTAAGGAACCGTATTGATCACACTGCCTACCACAGCCCAAAGGGCACTCCTAGTGACCTGTGCACCCCCCCCCCTAAACAGGGGTAGTACAAAGACTCCTCCGAAGATCATCCAGGAAATAATTGTACCCACATTGGAAAGCTCCTCGTTGTTCTCCCGAAACATTTCCAGACTATCTTCGCTGCTCTCTCTAAAACCTCGAACCAGGCCGAGACAGCTCATAGCTCATGATTTTCTTCCTCATCAGAGGAAGAAGCCATGGGGCAAAGTGAAAACCTGGCTCATTGTTTGGATGGTCTTTGACCAAAACCTCAGCCTGTCCTCTTCTTGGGAGCCATAACAGACCAAACAGTGAGGAGGAGCAATTGCAAACTCTGTCAATGAATCCTCCTTGCTGTGTAGCCTGCCAACGACTCACGACACTGTGGAGAAAACAATGGTTATTTATGGTAACTTTGGGCCACACCCAAGCACCCCATACTAACATGATTGGCCCTGCCTAGTGGTCTGATAGTCTCCTCTGGTTTGTGACTGGCAAATGGCATGCTGCTGGTGCAATTGCATGGGCGAATGCTTCCCTTCTCTGCAGCAATGGTCATTACGTGTGGAAAAGGACATAGTTGGAGTTATCTAAGCTCCATGCAATTGCAAAACATTAAAGGACTAGTAGTTGTTTAGAGGCACCCTCTACAGAGGCTAGTGTCTCCTAATGCTACTCTCAGAATTCAGATTTTCTGGATAAATCTACTATAATTCTAGGTGGGAGGATTCCTGCTGAATTCTGCTAGCTGTAGAGAAAAAATCCAACAAGCCAATGCCTAACAATTGATGCTGTTTCCCAGCTCTAGTGTTGATGTGATGTGGAAATCAACTTCTTAAATGCTCTAAGAGGATAATAATTTGTTGCCTTCACTTTCAAGAAAAGATACTTCATATGAATGGAAAAATGAAGTGGTATACATTATATACACCTTGGAAACTGTGCTAAGCTTAAGTTGGCACTTCCTAAAGTGATGCTGTTTTCAGAAGAAGATTGTGAAGGTTATTTCAACAAAGAGCTGGATTTATTCATAACATGGGAAGACAAATCCAAGACCCATTTAAAGTGCAACAAAGACTATTGTTGTGTACTGAATGTAGTGTGTTGAATGTATTTGTAACCACACGAATGGGTACAGGTAACACTGTAACCTTCTGCATGAGGACGCGAGCTAGTGGCCACCGGGGGCAATAGCGAGCGCCCAGCTCACATGGTTCACATTACTCAAATGCCTTCAGCCGCGCGGGAAAGATTCCCGCGCTCACCTCACCTGGACAAGAAAGGCGTGACCAAGGATGACGTCACTTGGACAGCAGCCAATGCCTGTCGAAGAGCCAGATTCAATTAGATAGCCACCGTATAAAAAGAGCTGTTTGTCCACCATTACCACATGTTCGTGCTGTACTCCATGCAATAAAGATGTGTTAGGCTAGCTTACAGCCGTTTCCATTGTCTTGATTCCCAAACACTAAATTGGCGACGAGGATGGGATAATGGATTCCCACGGGGACAAGACAATAGCTCAGAAGCCAGTTTTCGACGTGACCCATCCCGAGCGATGGGACTGGTTTGAAATGCATTTTAAGAGTACGGTGGCGTATGCGGGCATCACCGACGCTGGGAAGAAGAAGGGTCTTCTCATCACGATGCTCGGTTTCCACGCCGTGCAAGCGCTGATGGATCTGGTGGCACCACGAGAGGTGGACCAGGTTTCGGTGACGGAAATACTGGCGGTTCTGCGGAACCACTTCAAGCCCAAGGTGTCCTTCTTCTCCGCCAGGGCAACCTTCCTGAGGAGGGACCAAAAGCCGGGTGAGTCAGTATCCGAGTATGCAGCGGCCCTCCGCGTCTTGGCAACCCCATGCGAATGGCGGGAAATTCTAGACGTGGCCCTAAGGGACAGGATGCTCTGCGGGATGAGAGACGGGGAGACCCAGAGGAAGCTCATGAACCGAGGCCACGACCTCACTTTTAAAGAGGTACTACAAGAGGCCCTAGCAGCTGAATCCACGTGGGCCGGGTACAAGCTTCTCAAGGCAAAGCCCCCACCAGTCGAGGCAGCTGCATCCGCCGTCCAGGCGGCCTGGAGAGCGACCCCTGCCCCACGCTCGCCCACATCCTCAGAGGCTTCTGCCACCCCAGGCTCCAGTGAAGATGAGGGGGTCCGGAAGGTCAGGAAAGGGCTGAGCGAGAAGAAGGGGAAGGGGGGGGCGGTGCTGCGATGGGTGCGGAGCATCCCACGAGAGGAGCAAGTGTCCATTCCGGAAAGCTGAGTGCCACAACTGTGGGCGGAAGGGCCACATCGCCAGGGTCTGCAAGCAACGCCGGGGAGAGAGTAAGAGCTCCACGAGCAGCCGGGATGGCGTCGGCAGGGTCTGCGATGGCGGCGACAACCCAGAGGGGAACCACGTGTGCCTGCGAGTGCACGCGGAAGACGACGTGGCCGTCCACAGCGTGCCTCTAGGGCAACCACGTTTTTATGCTGAGGTACTGTTGCAAGGGGTCGCTGTTAAGATGGAGATAGACTCGGGGTCTGTTTATTCCCTCATTTCTCATAAGGAATTTTTGCGGATTCCCCCCCAGGAGCGACCCAAACTCAAGGAGTTGGGGCCGAACTTAAGAGATGTGCAGGGAAATGTAATTCCAGTATTGGGGATTGGGGACTTGGAGACACGGTACAAGGGACTCCGAAGGAAACTTCCCCTGGTAGTTCTAAGAGAAGGGGGGTGTAATCTCTTGGGGACTCAATGGTTCAAACCCCTGGACATCTTCATAGGCGGCGTCCATGCCATTGGGGGGAATGAGATTCAGGCAGTTTGCGACGCACACGCAGAGGTATTCAAGAAGGGACTCGGGAAGTACAAGGGGCCCCCAGTTTCCTTCGACCTGGACCCGGAGGTCCGCCCAATGAGACTAAAGCCACGTCGGGTTCCATTCGCCCTAAAGGACAAAATTGAGGCGGAACTGGACAAATTAGTGGGGCAAGGGATTTTAGTGCAGGTGGACTCTGCAGAGTGGGAGACTCCTATTGTTACAGTATTGAAAGCAAATGGGGAGGTGCGAATTTGCGCTGACTACAAGTGTACAATTAACAAGGCGATCCGCCCTAATGCCTATCCGGTGCCGGTAGTTAGCCATCTGCTGGCTACTTTACATGGGGGAAAAGTCTTTGCTAAACTAGATCTGGCGCAGGCGTACCAGCAGCTTCCAGTAACCCCAGCCACAGCTGCTGCGCAGACCATTGTAACTCACAAGGGGGCATTCAAGGTGACGCGCCTACAGTTTGGCGTGAACTCGGCGCCGGGGTTATTTCAGTCTCTTGTGGAACGTTTGTTAAAGAAATTACCGGGGGTCTTGCCATTTTTCGATGACATATTGATATCTGGGGAGAGCGAAGCAGAACTGGCCCAGAGACTAGATAAGGTCCTTACAGCCTTCGAATCCGCGGGGTTGAGGTTGCGGAGGGACAAATGTGTGTTTCTGGCCAGGGAGGTGGAGTTTCTGGGGTTCCGTATAACTTCTGAGGGGGTGAAACCCGCTGAGTCCAAAGTCTCAGCCATTCAAAACGCTCCTCGCCCCACCGCGAAACCGGAGCTGCAGTCTTTCCTGGGGCTGCTGAATTTTTACCATTCCTTCCTGCCCAGGAAAGCGACGATTGCAGAGCCCCTGCATGGGCTGCTGAAGAAGGATGCGGTTTGGCGGTGGGGGGAGAAGCAGGAGCGGGCTTTCAGGGAACTCAAGCAACTCCTCTCCTCGGAAGCTATTCTAACCCATTTCGACCCAAAGAAGCCGGTAGTCTTGGTCTGCGACGCCTCACCAGTGGGGGTGGGGGCGGTCCTGTGCCACGTGCTAGAGGGGGGGCGAGAAGCCCCAGTTGCATTCTACTCGAGATCATTGTCCAAGGCAGAACGAAATTACGCCCAAACAGATAGGGAGGCTCTTGCCATTGTTGCGGGCACAAAGAAGTTCCATGATTTTCTGTATGGTCGCCCATTCACCATTGTCACCGATCACAAGCCGCTGTTGGGTATCTTCACCTCAGACAAGCCCACTCCACAGATCCTCTCCCCCAGGATGCTTAGGTGGGCGATTTTTCTGAATGCATACAGGGGGGCATTAGAGTACCGCCCCGGGAAAGAGATAAGCCACGCGGACGCCCTTTCAAGGTCTCCTCTGCCCCACCTGGGGGACCCAAAGTGTGAGGTAGAACAGGATAGCCAAGTCCTCCTCATTGAAGCCCTAGATGCACCCCCCATTTTGCCCAAGGAAATTGCTGCCGAAACGGCCAAGGATAAAACGTTAGCCCTTGTGAGATCCTGGGTACAGAAGGGGTGGCCCGCAGCTCCCCCCGCAGACGAGTTTGCGGCATTTTTCAGGAAGAGGGTTGAGTTGTCCGCAGAAAGGGGGTGTCTGTTGTGGGGGGAGAGGGTGGTGGTCCCACAGGCATTAAGAGCAAGGGTGCTACGGCTTTTACATGGCAGCCACCCAGGGATTGTGCGCTCTAAGGCGCTGGCCAGGAGCTACTTCTGGTGGCCTCAGCTAGACGCGGACATTGAACACATGGTGAACACCTGCGAAAGTTGCCAGAGCTCTCGACCTGAGGAGTCCCGCCTCCCACACAGAGAATGGGACACAGCTAGGGGGCCGTGGTCCCGACTCCACATAGACTTCGCAGGGCCATTCAGGGGTTCATTCTTTCTGCTTGTGGTGGACGCATACTCCAAGTGGTTAGAGGTAATTCCAATGCGCAACACCTCATCAGCTGGGACCATAAAACAACTGCGCAAACTGATATGCACCTTCGGGATACCTGACGTCATTATTAGTGACAATGCGAGTTGCTTCACGTCAGCCGAGTTCCAGGCGTTCTTAGAGTCCAACACCATTCGGCACATTACCTCAGCCCCTTTTCACCCTGCAACAAATGGCCAGGCGGAACGTCTGGTACGCACAATGAAGGAAGGGCTGCGGCACATGGGTCCTGGGGATCTGGACCGGCAGCTCTGCCAGTTTCTGTTGGCATACCGGGTGACGCCATTGGTGTCGGGATTCTCCCCCGCGGAACTCCTCATGAAAAGGAAGTTACACTCATTATTGACTAGATTGGATCCCACCAGGGTCGAGGATAGAGGAAGGAACATTGAGCACAGCCCCACCAAAAACTTCCAAACAGGAGAGCCTGTTCATTGCAGAAACTACGCCACCACAGGGCCAGCATGGGTGCCGGGGGTAGTCATTAATCAGACAGGACCAGTCTCATACTGTGTCGAGACCAACACGGGTCTCCTCTGGAGGAGGCACGCTGACCAACTTAGGCACTGAGTGATTGGGGGGCCGGACAGAGGGGCTCAGCAGCAAAATTCAGCGTTAGGGTCCTCCTCCACCCGTTTATCCCAAGGGGGAGAAAACGAAGGGCAACAGTCACAAACAAGGGGGGGGGGGAACAGAGGTTCAAACTCGTATCCTTTTCATACGCCAGTTTTACCCAGTCCTTTGAAAGAGAGGAATGAGTTTGCCCCTGTAGTTCTACCCAGTCCCTCGAAGGAGGGGAATGAGTTTGCCACTGTTGCCCCTGAATTAGATTTTGAGTTACCAAACCGGGGGGGGGGTTTCGGAGTGTTCCCCCACCCGTCCAAGCGAAGAGCGGGGTTTTTCTTTAGCCCCTAGTGCCCCTGGTTTGTCCACATCCACGTCGGGAACCCTTCCTCCCCCTTCTCCTGGCCATCCCAAGGCGGCAAGCCCGCGGCGAGTCACTAACGAGTCATCCTCTCCAATTGCAGGACAAGAACCAGGAGGACACAGACGAGGGGGCATGGCCGAGTCAAGCATAACGGCCGCACGGCCAAAACGCACATGCAGGAAACCAGTTTGGTTAAGGGACTTTGTCCCATCTTAGGGGGGAGGGATGTTGTGTACTGAATGTAGTGTGTTGAATGTATTTGTAACCACACGAATGGGTACAGGTAACACTGTAACCTTCTGTATGAGGACGCGAGCTAGTGGCCACCGGGGGCAATAGCGAGCGCCCAGCTCACATGGTTCACATTACTCAAATGCCTTCAGCCGCACGGGAAAGATTCCCGCGCTCACCTCACCTGGACAAGAAAGGCGTGACCAAGGATGACGTCACTTGGACAGCAGCCAATGCCTGTCGAAGAGCCAGATTCAATTAGATAGCCACCGTATAAAAAGAGCTGTTTGTCCGCCATTACCACATGTTCGTGCTGTACTCCATGCAATAAAGATGTGTTAGGCTAGCTTACAGCCGTTTCCATTGTCTTGATTCCCAAACATTCCCAAACACTAAAACTATATAATTTGCTACAGTTACAACAAAGGAAACAAACTACAGCTTTCTGGGCTAGGAAACAAAATGAGACTTTTAAAAGCTTCATCTGCCTTTAGATATTGACCTTTGCTTCTAATAAGGAAAAGAGGTGCCTGTTTATTCACAGGGAAGAATGCTTCATTGCAATAACTGCGGAGACAGATGCAACTTGACACAAAAGATTTTGCTTAGGAAACAGCTATACTGTATTTCTTTAGAAATGAGCCTTTTGAATGATGGTACCTGTTGTGTTCTAACAGTGTAACCTTCTACATGTGATAACAATGTATCTGAACCAATGTAACCTTGCCTACGAGTAACAATGTAACCTTCAGCTGATCACTATAAACCCCGTAATAGGACGCGAGCTAATGACCACCAGCTGGCAGCAGCGAGCGTCCAAGCTCTCTTGGTTCAAACCCATCAAAGGCCACAGCGCGGGAAGTTTCCCGCCGCTACCTACACCTGGACAAGAAGGGCGTGACCAGCCATGACGTCACGCGGGCGGTAGCCAATGGGCTATCGTGGAGCCACATTCAAAATACGTTACTACCATATATATAGAGCTGTTCGTCCGCCATTACCTCATGTTCCCTCTGCCCACCATGCAATAAACCTGAGTTAACCCAGCCCTTGGCTGTCTCCTGTGTCTTGACTCTCATACACTAAACTGGCGACGAAGGTGGGATAATGGATCCCCAAGGAGCCAGGGCACAGAGCGGGTTCAACATTACCAAACCGCAAGACTGGGAGCTTTTTGAGATGGACTTCCAGGCGGCACTGGTGGAACTCAAAGTCAAAGAAGACGACGAGGAAAGGAAGAGGGCCATCCTCACCCGCATGCTTGGGATGGAGACCAAGCGAACGCTGGTGGGCATTATTGCGCCGAAGAAGATGGGTGAGTTCAAAACCGATGACATCATGAAACTGCTGCGTGAGCGTTTCCGACCCTCGAGGGCAATGTTTCCCGCTCGGAGCGAGTTTTGGAGGCGAGTTCAAGCACCGGACGAGTCGGTAGAAGCCTTCGTAACAGCTATGAGAGTAGCCGCCACCCCCTGCAGATGGGACCACTTTCTAGAGATGGCCCTCAGGGACGGAGTTCTGTGTGGCCTGAAGGACAAGGAAGTGCAGCGCAGCCTGATGAACAAGGAGCCACCACCCACACTGACAGAGGTTGTAGAGGCCGCGGAAGCCGCGGAATCCACGAATGCTGGAGTAGATGAGATGCACAAGTGGCGTGAGTGGCGTCCGAGGGCCGGCAAAGCGGAAAACTCGTTGCACGGAAAGTCCGGACAGTCGGTGCACGCAACCCGACGGACCTCGAAGTCGTCTTCGGAAAGCAGCGACGGCGAGGAGGTCCAGAAGGTCCGAAGGGGAGGGCGCCGTTGCGATGGGTGCGGAGCGGCCCATGAGCGCGTGAGGTGCCCATTCAGAAAAACCGAGTGCTACAACTGCGGCCGTCGGGGGCACATCGCCAAGGCGTGCAGGAAAGGGAAAGAGGGCCGGAGACAGTCACAAGACCGTTCGGCCAGACCGGACCGTCCAGCGAGGTCCAAAGATGGCGCCCGGACCACGAGGAAGCAGGACGGCGTGGGCCGCATCTCGGATGACAGCGAGGGCGACGCTCCTGTGTTCAGCGTGTCTGCGGGACAGCCCCATTACTTCGTTGAGGTACTAGTACAAGGGACCCCTATTAGGATGGAAATTGACTCGGGGTCCTCCTATTCTATAATTCCCCAGAGAGAGTTCTTGAAAATCGACCCCCACGTGCGGCCCAAACTTAAAGCGTTGAGGGCCACACTACGGGACGTACAGGGGAACAGCATTCCAGTGTTGGGGGTCGGGACATTCCGGGTTCGTTTTAAGAGACATTCTGCGGAACTTCCCCTAGTGGTGCTAAAAGGGGGGAGTTGTAGCCTCCTCGGGACGCAATGGTTTCAGCCGTTAGGTTTGTTCATAGGGGGGGTGCATGCCGTAGGCGTGGACCCAATACAAGCGGTGTGCGACGCACACCCCGCCGTTTTTAAAAGTGGACTGGGAAAGTTCAAGGGACCCCCTGTAGCCTTCGACCTAGACCCGGAGGTCCGCCCGATAAGACTCAAACCGCGCAGGGTGCCGTTCGCACTAAAGGACAAAATAGAGGCGGAACTGGACAAACTGGTGGGTCAGGGGATTCTTGTTCCTGTGGATTCCGCGGAGTGGGAGACTCCAATTGTAACAGCACTGAAGGCTAACGGGGAGGTGCGCATTTGCGCTGATTATAAGTGTACAATTAACAAGGCGATCCGCCCTAATGCATACCCGGTGCCAGTGGTCAGCCACCTCCTGGCCAGGCTAAATGGGGGAAAGTGTTTCGCTAAGCTCGATTTAGCACAGGCCTACCAGCAACTCCCTGTAACCCCCGCCACAGCGGCGGCACAAACAATAGTTACACATAAGGGGGCGTTCCAGGTGTCGCGTTTACAGTTCGGCGTGAACTCGGCACCTGGCCTTTTTCAGTCGCTCGTGGAACGCCTCCTGAAGGGGCTGGAGGGGGTGTTGCCATATTTTGATGACGTGTTGATAACGGGGGGGGGGAGTAAGGCCGAGCTGGCACATAGATTGGATAAAGTTCTGACCGTGTTCGAGAAAGCGGGGCTGCGACTGAGAAAAGACAAATGTGTATTTTTCGAAACAGAGGTTGAGTTTTTAGGGTTCCGTGTCACGCCCGAGGGAATTAGGCCGTCCAAATCTAAGGTAGCCGCCATCAAGAAAGCTCCTCGCCCCACATCCAAAACCGAACTACAGTCATTTCTGGGGCTTCTCAATTTCTACCATACCTTCCTTCCACGGAAGGCGTCTGTGGCCGAGCCGCTCCATCAGTTACTTAAAAAAGAGGAAAAATGGCTGTGGGGTGACGAGCAAGAGAGGGCGTTCACAGAGTTAAAGCAACTCCTAACATCCGAGGCAATCCTGACTCATTTCGATCCCAAACGGCCAGTAGTTTTAGTCTGCGACGCATCCCCGGTGGGGGTGGGGGCAGTGCTTTGCCACGTGTTGAACGACGGAAGGGAGGCCCCGATAGCGTTTTATTCAAGGTCCCTGTCCCAAGCAGAGCGGAATTACGCACAGACCGACAGGGAGGCATTAGCGATAGTAGCGGGAACCAAAAAATTTCACGATTTTCTGTATGGTCGCCCGTTCAAGATCGTGACTGATCACAAGCCCCTGTTAGGAATCTTCACTGCAAATAAGCCCACGCCACAGATCCTGTCCCCGAGGATGCTGCGGTGGGCTATTTTTCTTAACGCATACCAACATGAGTTGGAATACCGGCCCGGGAAGGAGATCAGCCATGCAGACGCGCTCTCACGGTCTCCGTTGCCCTTGTCGGACGATCAGAAGGCAGGGATAGGAAGAGACCGCCAGGTATTGCTAATAGAGGTCTTAGATTCACCCCCAATAGTACCGGCCGACATTGCCAAGGCGACGGGAAAGGATAGAACACTGGAGAAAGTATGCTCGTGGGTACAGAAGGGGTGGCCGGCGTCATCCCCAAGCATGGAATTCGACCCATTTTTTCGAAAACGAATAGAATTGTCATTAGAGAGGGGGTGCCTCTTGTGGGGCCAACGGGTGGTGGTTCCTACGTCCCTGCGACCGAAGGTGCTAAAGCTGCTGCACGTCAGCCACCCGGGAATCGTCCGTTCCAAGGCACTGGCCCGGAGTTATTTCTGGTGGCCCCAGCTGGACGCCGACATAGAGCATATGATTGGCACTTGTGAGGCATGTCAGGGCTCCCGACCGGAGGTAGCCCATCTCCCGCATAGGGAATGGGACGCAGCAAGGGGACCGTGGTCCAGGGTGCACGTAGATTTTGCTGGCCCGTTCCGAGGAACCATTTTTCTCCTGGTAGTGGATGCGTACTCAAAGTGGCTGGAGGTCATTCCGGTAAAGAGCACATCCTCCGCCACTACCATTGGCCAGCTAAGGAGGGTCTTTTCCACGTTCGGTTTACCCGACACTCTGGTCAGCGATAACGCTAGCTGTTTCACGTCCGCTGAGTTCGCGGCATTCATGGAGGCAAATGCAATTCGGCACGTCACATCCGCGCCGTTTCACCCAGCCACGAATGGCCAAGTGGAACGGTTGGTGCGCACAACGAAAGATGCGCTGCGGCGCATGGGCTCGGGGGATCTAAATCACCAAGTCTGTCAATTTCTATTAGCGTACAGAGTGACCCCCTTAGCGTCCGGATACTCGCCGGCTGAGCTGCTGATGCGGAGGAAACTGACCACGATCTTGTCCAGGTTAGACCCGACGAGGGTCGAGGACAAAGGGAAGAACATAGGTTTAGCGGTCTCGAAAGGTTTCGGCGTAGGCGATCCTGTACACTGTAGGAACTATGCCAACGCTGGCCCAGTCTGGGTGCCAGGGACGATAGTAGAACAGACGGGACCAGTGTCGTACCGGGTGGAAACGAACACCGGTCTCCTCTGGAGGAGGCACGCTGACCAACTGCGGCGCCGAGTGAGTGAGGGACCGATCAGTGGGGCTCAGCAACCGGATTCAGCGATAGGGTTCTCCCCCACCCGTTTAGCCCAAGGGGGAGACAGAGAAGGACACCAGTCCGAAGCCAGGGGGGAAAGCAGTGATCCCGACTCATATCCTTTTGACACGCCAGCTCTATCCGAGCCCGGGGAGGGGGAAAAGGAGCTTGCGGCCGCCGCTGCCGCTTCCCCCGAATTCGATTACGATTTTAATTTTGCTAGCCGGGGGGGTTTTTTGGAGTGTTCCCCCACCCATCCAAGCGAGAAGAGGGGTTTTTCGTTAGCCCCCAGTGCCCCCGGTTCTTCCCAAACAAAGCACACACCGCCCAACAAAGCCGCAGAGCCGCGGCAAGCTACTAACAAGTCATCCTCTCCGATTACAGGGCAGGAAGCCAGGGAGCAAGGAGGAGGGAGCGAAGCCGGGGCAGGGCAGCCCGCGCCGAGACCCCAGCGTGTTCGAAATAAGCCATCTTGGCTGAGAGACTTCGTCTCATCCTAGGGGGGAGGAGTGTTGTGTTCTAACAGTGTAACCTTCTACATGTGATAACAATGTATCTGAACCAATGTAACCTTGCCTACGAGTAACAATGTAACCTTCAGCTGATCACTATAAACCCCGTAATAGGACACGAGCTAATGACCACCAGCTGGCAGCAGCGAGCGTCCAAGCTCTCTTGGTTCAAACCCATCAAAGGCCACAGCGCGGGAAGTTTCCCGCCGCTACCTACACCTGGACAAGAAGGGCGTGACCAGCCATGACGTCACGCGGGCAGTAGCCAATGGGCTATCGTGGAGCCACATTCAAATACGTTACTACCATATATATAGAGCTGTTCCCTCTGTCCACCATGCAATAAACCTGAGTTAACCCAGCCCTTGGCTGTCTCCTGTGTCTTGACTCTCATACACTAAAGTACCCTAGGGGGAGACAACTCCATTTCCAAGAAGCAAGACAAAGGAACAAATGTTGCCTAGTAACCATGTTGTCCCCTCATTTTGATGGGATTCATTGCAGCTCTCAAGAAAAGTTCAAGCACTCTATTTATTGGGTACAAGAGAAGACACCTTCAGTGATCCAGATATGAAGTGTCCATGTCAAAGAGATGCTGATGGTTTGGTCCAATAACTCCAGAGTCAGCAATTGCATTTTAAAGTCTTTATTTCGACTGCCCACATGGCGGGTCAGTGGTGGTCTCCAGGGTCAGCAAGGGAATGGAGAAGCGGGAAAAGTAAGGTTCCTTTAATAAGGTTAGGTGAGGTCAGGGTGATGTCATATATGCAATGCATTATGGTACATGTAGTTCAGGACAGTGTGATATTGTAACATGATATTTTGAATGCAAAATATTTTGAAATATTATAATATCACCCTTAGTCTGATTTCTATATTCTTAAATAAAGTTACTTAAAACGTCCAATTTCCCTTGACTCAGGTGGAGCTGGAAAGTTAGTGGGCAATAAGCCAGGCACCTGATTTTTTTTGGAACTTGCCTTTTGAAATGTTAATTTGTCTGTCTTGGCTGCCCAAGAGCTATTGTTAAACTTGAAGCTCAGAGTGGCATCAGAGTGATTTCTTTTAAAATAGGTAACTTTCATGAAAACCTGCCTCTCTGTGTGCATGATTATTAACATTGAATGTTATATCTTATCATTTCAAGGAACAGTGCTGATAAATTCTGATAAAAGCATAACTCTAATGATAAATCAATGACCATACCCTGTGCTCTCAAGGAATTGTTGTCAAAGAAGGAGTCAACTACCATCATCCAGATATGGACAATTTGTTGCCATGGTTGCTTCTTATCCAGCCTTTTGTTTTACTCAAATCTCTAATTGTAACCCTAGCAATAGCTATTTGGTTTCTGCTACATGAAAAATAATTGTAAAATGCTGTTTCTGCCACATGAAGAATATTGTAAAATGACTCTATATTTTCTGAACTCCCAAAATGTTTCTTTTTCTTTAAAACTTGAAGTACATCAGGATAGTTGTTTATGCATGGGACAGGCTGGAGGATTTAACAAGGAGGTGACACTGCTTTCATCCACAGATCAAAGACCACTATCTCAGGGAATGGGCTGTTTGGGAGGGAGCTATGTAGATTTCTGTATTGAGATTTATGGTTATGCAATTTGGGGGTTTAGCCATTTGATAGGTAATATTTTGGGCATCATCTTCTTAATGGAGGAGGGGACATGTCCATCATTCATTTACCATGTAATCCTGTTTGGACCAATTGAAATTGCCTGGATTTTTGAATTGTTTCATCTATAAAGGAAGGGTTTCTTGAGACTCTCGCTCTCTCACTCACTCTCCCTTCCTTCTCTCTCTCTCTCTCTCTCACTCACTCACTCACTCACTCACTTCTCTCCCTCTTGGATCCAGCGTGGTCAGGATGGCTTTCTCTCCCCCCCCCTCTCTTTCTCTCTCACTCTTTCCCTTCCTGCAAGCATTTCCTCCCTATCTCTTTCTTTTCCTTAGGCAAATCTTAAGCATGTGATTTCTAAGCAATCTTCTCTTCCTTCCCCCTGCTTCTTATTTTCTCTGCTTTTCTTTATTCTTTCCTTTTAAGGTTCTGTTGTGTTCTGTAAAGCTGTGCCTTTAACAATGTACCTTTGCCATGTGTTACCAATGTAACCTTTCTGTGTGCAACATTATAACCATCAGCTGTATCAATGTAACCTAATAAGGGGACGCGAGCTAGTGACCACCAGAGGGCAGTAGCGAGCGTCCAGCTCTCATGGATCATAGTCACCTGGTTCAGCAGCGCGGGAAGATTCCCCGCGACCTCCTCACCTGGTCAAGAAGGGCGTGACCTCCTACGACGTCACGCAGGCAGCAACCAATAGTCTGTCGACGAGCCACATTCAAATGTATAGCCAGCTGTATATATTGAGCTACCCATCCGCCATTACCTCATGTTCCTCCGGATCATCATGCAATAAACCTGTGTTAAGCCAACCCTTCGGCTGTTTCATTGTCTTTGGTCCCCTACACTAAACTGGCGACGAAGGTGGGATAATGGCAGCCCACGGGACCAAGACATGCGCCGGTTTCGAAATCAGGAAACCGGGCGACTGGGAGATCTTCGAGATGGACTTCCAAGCCGCACTGATTGAGTCCGAAGTCACGGAAGAGGCGAAGAAAAGAGCCATCTTCACCAGAATGCTCGGACAAGAAACAAAAAGGACCTTGGTGGACCTGATCGCACCGAGAAGGGTGAGCGAATTCAAGGCCAAGGAACTCATGCAGATGCTGCGTGAGCACGTCCGGCCCGCCACGGCGATGTTTCCCGCTCGGAGTACGTTTTGGAGGCGAGTCCAAGCGCCCGGGGAGACGGTCGCCGCATTCGTGGCGGCCCTGCAGCTGGCGGCCGGCCCGTGCAAATGGGAGAATGCCGAAATCACCCTCCGAGACTGTGTGCTGTGCGGCCTGAACGACGCCGAAACCCAGCACACATTAATGAACCAAGAGCCGCCTCCCACGTTGCAGGAGGTCGTCAGAGCGGCCCAGGCCGCAGAAGCTACGAAGTCCAAGAACTTCAGGACTGGCGGCCAAAGGCGAGCAAAGCAGAGGCTCCGGTACAGGCGGCCCGGCGAACTTCGAGGTCGTCCACAGAGAGCAGCGACGATGAGGACGTCCAGAGGGTCCGGAAGGAGAGCCGGTGATGCGACGGCTGTGGAGCGGCCCACGACCGCGTGAAATGCCCCTTCCGGAAGGCCGAGTGCCACAACTGCGGCCGCCGCGGGCACATCGCCAAGGTGTGCAGGAAGAAGCGCGAGACCCGGAGGAGCTCCGCAGACCGTTCCACGGGACAAGACCGCCCAACGAAACCCAAGGATGGCGCCCAGGACACGCGGAAGCAGGACGGCGTGGGCCGCATCGCCGACGGCAGCGAGGACGACGCCCCAGTGTTCAGCGTGTCTACTAGACACCCCCGCTACTTTGTTGAGGTACTAGTCCAAGGGGTCCCCATTAGGATGGAAATTGACTCGGGGTCCTCATATTCAATCATTTCCCAGAGGGAGTTTTTGGGAATTGCCCCCCACAAGCGACCCAAGCTCAAAGCATTGAGGTCCACACTACGGGAGATGCAAGGGAACAGTATTCCAGTGTTGGGGGTTGGAAAATTTCAGGTTGAATTCAAGGAGCACGCCGCGTCCCTTCCCCTAGTCGTGCTCAAAGGAGGAAATTGCAGCCTCCTCGGGACTCAATGGTTCCAGCCCCTGGGGTTGTTTATTGGGAGGGTGCACGCCGTTGGGATGCACGCCGTTGGGACTGATCCAATTCAGGAGGTGTGTGAGGCGCACCCCGAAGTCTTCAAAAAGGGACTGGGGAAATTCAAGGGGCCCCCAGTGACTTTCGACCTGGACCCGGAGGTCCGCCCAATTCGCCTAAAACCACGCCGGGTGCCGTTTGCACTCAAGGACAAGATAGAGGCGGAACTGGACAAGTTGGTGGGCCAGGGGATCCTTGTGCCTGTAGATTCTGCGGAGTGGGAAACTCCAATTGTAACCGCTCTAAAGGCCAATGGGGAGGTCCGCATATGCGCCGACTACAAGTGCACCATCAACAAGGCGATCCGCCCGAATGCATATCCGGTGCCGGTAGTCAGCCATCTGCTGGCCAGGTTACACGGGGGAAAGTGTTTTGCTAAGCTCGACTTAGCACAGGCCTACCAGCAGCTCACGGTGTCCCCTGCCGCAGCTGCTGCGCAGACCATAGTCACCCATAAGGGGGTGTTCCAGGTGACGTGCCTCCAGTTCGGCGTGAATTCGGCGCCTGGAATTTTCCAGTCACTCATGGAACGCCTCCTGAAGGGATTGGAGGGGTGTTGCCTTATTTTGATGACGTGTTAATAATGGGGGGAGTCGGGCTGAATTGGCCAAAAGGTTGGGGAAGGTCCTGACGATATTCGAAAAGGCGGGGCTGAGGTTGCGAAAGGACAAATGCGTCTTCTTCGCAACCGAGGTTGAGTTCCTAGGGTTTTGTGTGACTCCTGAGGGAATAAAACCATCCATGTCCAAAGTGGCAGCCATTAAAAAAGCCCCCCACCCCACCTCCAAGCCCGAGTTACAGTCGTTCCTAGGACTGCTCAACTTCTACCACTCCTTCCTTCCCCGAAAGGCAGCGGTGGCTGAGCCGCTACACAAACTGCTAAAGAAAGACCAGGCATGGAAGTGGGGCGATGCCCAAGAAAGGGCATTTAGCGAGCTAAAAAGCCTCCTGGCGTCCGACGCTATACTGACCCATTTCAACCCCAAGCGCCCAGTAGTTCTGATCTGTGATGCATCTCCAGTGGGGGTGGGGGCGGTGTTGTGCCACGTGTTGGAAAGCGGAAGAGAGGCCCCGATAGCATTTTATTCCAGGTCCCTGTCCCAAGCAGAGAGGAACTACGCACAGACGGACAGGGAGGCACTAGCAATAGTCGCGGGGACGAAAAAATTTCACGATTTTCTGTACGGCCGCCCCTTCACCATTGTAACAGACCACAAGCCCTTGCTAGGCATTTTTACCGCTGATAAGCCCACCCCACAGATCCTGTCTCCGAGGATGCTCAGGTGGGCCATTTTTCTCAACGCGTATCAGCACGCGTTGATCTACCGGCCCGGGAAAGAGATCAGCCATGCGGACGCCCTATCTAGGTCTCCCCTCCCCCTAACGCCCAGCCAGGTGAGCATGGGGGAGCGGGACCATCAGGTTCTCATGATAGAGGTGCTGGATTCGCCCCCCGTAGTGCCCGCCGACATTGCTAAAGCAACAGAGAAGGACAAAACGTTAGCGACAGTCAGCTCCTGGCTGCAGAAAGGATGGCCCGCGTCCTCCCCAGTGGAGGAGTTCGCTCCATTTTTCAGAAAAAAGCTAGAACTGTCCCTAGAGAGGGGGTGTCTCTTGTGGGGGCAGCGGGTGGTGATTCCCACTTCCCTTCGGCCGCGGGTGCTCAAACTGCTGCACGTCAGCCACCCCGGCATCGTGCGATCCAAGGCGCTGGCCCGGAGTTACTTCTGGTGGCCCCAGCTAGACGCCGACATCGAGCACATGGTCGGCACTTGTGAAAGTTGCCAATGCTCCAGACCAGAGGAGGCCCGCCTTCCCCACAGGGAATGGGACGCGGCTAAGGGGCCGTGGTCCCGGGTGCACGTAGATTTCGCGGGCCCGTTCAGAGGCACCCTGTTCCTCCTTGTAGTGGACGCTTTCTCCAAATGGTTGGAGGTTATCCAAGTCACGAGCACCTCCTCGGCCCAGACCATTAGGCATTTGCGGAGGCTCTTTTCCACGTTCGGCATACCCGACACGTTAATTAGCAACAACGCTAGTTGTTTCACGTCCTCCGAGTTTAAGGCATTCATGGAGATTAACGCCGTTCGGCATATCACCTCCGCCCCCTTTCACCCGGCCACCAACGGCCAAGTAGAGCGCCTCGTCCGCACCACGAAGGACGCGTTGCGGCGCATGGGCCCAGGGGATCTGAACCTACAAGTGTGTCAGTTTCTGCTCGGGTACAGGGTGACCCCATTGGCGTCAGGATACTCCCCCGCAGAGCTCTTAATGCGCAGGAAGCTGACCACCATCCTTACTAGGCTAGACCCCACTATTGTAGAGGACAAAGGAAGGAACATCGGGCTAGAGGTTACAAAGAGTTTCAGTATAGGCGCCCCCGTGCATTGCAGGAATTACGCCAGCACGGGCCCAGCCTGGGTGCCGGGCGTAGTTGTGGAGCAAACCGGCCCCGTGTCGTACCGCGTGGAAACCAGCACAGGGCTCCTGTGGAGGCGGCACGCGGACCAGCTCCGACGCAGGGTCTCCGATGAGCAGGGCACTGATCAGGCAGGAAATCAGTCAACGTTAGGGTTCTCCCCCACCCGTTCAGCCCAAGGGGGAGGGAAAGGGGACTGCGGGCCCCCACCAAGGGGGGAGGAGGATGTTCTCGTAGATATCCTAGGGGATCTTTCCGAGGAGGAGGAACCCGACCCCATACATATCTCGCGGGAAGTCCCCACAAATGCGGGTACCCCTACCAAGTTAGATTTTGATTTTCAGAACCGGGGGGGTTTTTCGGAGTGGTCCCCCACCCATCCAAGCGAGAAGAGGGGGTTTTCGTTAGCCCCGACGGCCCCCGGTCTGCCCACAATGGAGTTTTTCCCTTCCCCTAAGGCCGCCAGACAGCGGCAAGCCACTAACAAGTCTCCCTCTCCCATTTCAGGACAAGGGACCAGGGAACAAAGAAGCAATAACGCCCCCGGGGGGGCAGCCCTCTTTACGGCCCAAACGCACATGCAACAAGCCATCTTGGCTGAGAGACTTCGTCTCATCCTAGGGGGGAGGGATGTTGTGTTCTGTAAAGCTGTGCCTTTAACAATGTACCTTTGCCATGTGTTACCAATGTAACCTTTCTGTGTGCAACATTATAACCATCAGCTGTATCAATGTAACCCAATAAGGGGATGCGAGCTAGTGACCACCAGAGGGCAGTAGCGAGCGTCCAGCTCTCATGGATCATAGTCACCTGGTTCAGCAGCGCGGGAAGATTCCCCGCGACCTCCTCACCTGGTCAAGAAGGGCGTGACCTCCTACGACGTCACGCAGGCAGCAACCAATAGTCTGTCGACGAGCCACATTCAAATGTATAGCCAGCTGTATATATTGAGCTACCCATCCGCCATTACCTCATGTTCCTCCGGATCATCATGCAATAAACCTGTGTTAAGCCAACCCTTCGGCTGTTTCATTGTCTTTGGTCCCCTACACTAAAGGTTCATTCATTTCTAAGTAGGCCTTCCCTCTTTAAGTAACTACGTTGTTTATTTCAAAGTAACTTCTTTATGTTTAAGTAATTTCTATCTTTATGTAAGCTTTTCATTTATAGTAACTTCTTCATTTATTTTTATTCCTGAGTAACTCCATATGTCTAAGTATTTTTAAGCAATCTTCTGTATTTCTAAAGTGAACTCCACTTAACTGGATTTCTTATTTTTCTTATTTGGTACTTTATTTCCTTATTTGATTCATAAGTAAACATCTTTAAATTTGTATAAAACACTTTGTCTGTGAGTTTGTTCCTGATTCAACCCTGCCTGTGAATGGTCCCAGAAAAAGGTTGCCAATTTTCAGGTAACAATATTACATCTGACAGTCCAAGAACAACAATCTTCTGAATCGCTTGCAGTTACATAAGTTGAGCCTTATGGCTTTGATTACATTGATAAATAATCTGAACTCTTCTAAATGAGAAAAGCATAGAACAAATTCCTAAAGACAAGCTGATTTTTTTCCTACAAGGACATCTTTTGTTATTGAAGGATACATGTTCACAGAACTATCTTACAATAGATTGCATTTTTTTAAAAAGTAGACAGATGTTATGAGATGATCGTGTTTTTGGACACCAGACATCAGGTATGCACAAGACCAGAAGAAAAACAGAGCAGATGTATTGGCCAAGAAAATTGCCAAGCAGGAAGAACTGCTTCAGAATTTACAGAAATATTATCGAGTCAAATTTTCTTCTTTTCTATGAAAGATGCCTGGATATCTCACTGAACTTTTCCCCCTCTTGTTTCCAATGGAGAAATATTCCAAAGGGACAAATGAATTGAGCCCAGATAGATACTGTAGTCTAATAAAGATTGATATTCAATCAACACTCCACATTAAGAATTACCTGCATCTTTATGCAAAAACTATACATTCTTGTGTTACTTTCACTTCTTATTTTGGTAGAAATTTTAATGGATTTTTTTTAAAAAATCTGAGTCATATTTAGACTGCTGTCTAACAAGACTTTTGGCCAAAATCCTTTTGCTTAGGATAGTAAATCACACTAGAGTAGACTCATTGCATCCATGTGTTGTGGATTGAAAACCAGACAAACCCACATTCCAGCTAAGACAGATAAGAGATTTATTATTATTTGGCCAAACAGATTCAGGGACGCTTTAACAAGCTAATAATCCCTGAATGACAATACATTTTCAGAGCCATCTTTTTATAGCATAAAATTAGGAAATTTCTACACATTTCATCACTATGGGATAAGCCAAAATTATTAATTAATCTTTTGACATTGTCATGCAGTTCAGGTTAGAACATTCAGAATATTTGTTCATGTCATGTCACACAAATATTATTCAGCATTATGGTTTCTTGAGTCTAAGAGAATTCCCTGTCAGCTGTACAAACTGTGCTGGGCTTGTGGACACAAGGCCTTCTGTTTACTTTAGCCTCTCATTATGTTCTATTTGATTAGGTCAATCTGATCTGTTTAACTTTACAGAGTAGCTGAGAAAATGATTTTTACTTTTAAACCAGAATTAATATTAGAATTAATATCTTAATTCTTTCAATCCTATTTCACATGGGAATTTGGTGAGTCAGCTCATTCATAAATTCAGTTGATTCAAGTGGATCTACTCTGTGCCTTACCTTAGCATAGTAAATTGTACTTGGAGTAAGCCCACTTGAAACAATGGAATTTATAGAGGAGTTGATTTAATTCCTATAGATTCAATGAGCCTACGCTGATGCAATTTGCAGCACTAAGCAACAGTATTTTGGTCCATGCATTTTAGAGAGGACAGTCTTCTGTTTGAAGAGCTGCCCAGTTGGAAAATTATAAGAAGAGAGAACAGGATCTTTGAAGTTGCCCCTGAACAGTCAACATCTGAGCAAAAGATTGAGTTGGCATACACCAAACATGATCACATTCTTTCCACTCCAAGGATATACAGTGGGCACTTGTTTAATTTAGAGTAATAATATCTAAATTTGCATCTAAATATCTAAATTTGCATAAATTAACAATTACCTACTACCACATCAATTCCAACAATTCCTTCCAGGGTTGTCTAGGTATAAAGTACTGAGAGGTCATTCCTTCTCCTAGAGCTCCAGGACAGCGCAGCTTGCCCAAGGTCACACAGGTAGCAGAGCACATAACTGCATCAGCCATGCACACTCTGCATGATCTCAGTTGGCTCCCTGGGGATTTCCAGAGAGATACCCCAAACCATTGAGCTTCACAATGGGGTGTGTGGCCAAGATGGCGATGGAGTAACATCTTTCTTTAATCGCTTGCGCAACATAATGAGGTATTGAAAGCGAGTTATTCTTTTAAAGTGGGGGAAAACCATTTAAAAATTGAGGTCCGTGCCGGTCTTACTGAGGAGATTTGAGCTTGAGGTCTTTCCGAGGGGTCGAGGCTCATGGAGCGATTGTGGGCAGCAAGGCAGGTGGTGGAAGCCGGGTGCCAAGCCAGCCACGTAGCGGGCAGGCGAGACCTCTGAGGAAGGGGACCTGGAAAAAGTTTGGGAAAACGGATGGAGACGTGGTGGACAAAGAGACCCCCGGTGGCCGAGGCTTCGAGAGAGCCGAGAGTGGAAGGCAAGTGAGGAAGGAGCAAGAAAGTCTGTGAGTGGGAGAGAGGGTGAGAGAAGGAGGTGTAATGGCGATGATGCTGAAAGTGAAAGTCAAGAGAGAGCCACGAGGAAGAAGGAAGAAGAAAGCACGGCGAAAGAGTGGAGCATTGGAGGGTGTTTTGTGGATGTTCGAGGGTGCGGAGAAGGTGTCTGGAAGTGAGAGAAAGAATTGAGAAGTAAAGGAATGGAGTTGAAGAAAGATTGTTTGGAAGATGGAGGTGCCTGTGAGTTTTGGAAGAGGAGGAGGAGAAGGGGGCTTTGGCTTCGGAGGTTTTTGGAGTCCGTAATCAAATTGAGATCTTTGGGGTTTTTTCTTTTTCTCTTTCAATGAGCATTTAATTGGATATACTCTTTTTCTTCCTTTTTCTAATTGGTATATTTTTGTAGTCTCTTTTTTAATGCTGTGGCTTTGTAACGTGGATTTCAAACGCATGGGATTATTGAATTGTCCTTGAACTGTGTTCGTTTCTGCTCCGACTATAGTGCTAGCCTCCCCCTTTCTCTTCCTATATTTGGATACATTGTTTTGGTGAAAACTAAAGTCACTGAAACTATTTTGCAATTTATAGTAGCAGCAGTATTTTTCTTTGGTGCATACAAATATGGATATATAAGGTCCATTGTCTGGATTATTACAGATTTTTGATCCAAACCTTTTGATCTAAAATATAGGGAAAATTGAGGATTCAGTGGCTTTAATCAAGATTGGGTGTGTGTGATACAATTGCTGGCTTTTGCAATGGGGTTATTCATTGCCGGTGATTTATAACAAAGAAGCTGAAATACAGAACTTTCAATCAAGCAGGTTGACTTTTTTCCTTGAGTTTTTGGTCTCCTGGGCTCTCTGGTACAAATTACTTGGAATATTTAAGTGCACTTGGTTACACTGGAACAACATAGAACTGGAAAGGAGAGTTGGAGTGTCAGAGTGCTGGATCAGTTTCAAGGAGAGGGGCCTGGGAGAGCTAAAAGTCTTGCAGCATTGAGACTTTTAGTTGATGTCACCATGGATAAGATTACAAGGGGAAAAGGAAATGAGGAGGAGCCGGTGGTGAAAGCTAAGAAGAAAGACAAATCAGTAGCAGCAGAGGTACCACCACCAACATCATCATCCCCTGAACCAACAACATTTGACCAGTCTCAAATAATGGCTGAAATTGGTAAATTGTTTCAGAAATTTGAAAGTATGAAACAGGCAAGGGTGAAGGATAAAACTGAAATTTTGGGGAGACAGGATAAATTGGCTACAATGGTTTTTGATTTTTCTAAAAAAGTGGATTTGAATCTTCAAAAATTGGAGGGAAATGTTAAGTCGATGCAAGGTGAAATGAAAGGGATGCAAGGAAAAATAAAAGGGGTACAGGAGGAAATGAATGAGACTAAGAAGAAAGTAGATGTGCATGAAAAAAGGATAGATGTGATGGAAGAATTGATGAGAAAGCAAAATATTGTGATTCGGCATATGATGGAAAGAACGCCAGACTGCTTAAGGGATAGAATAGTTGATTGGTTAAATAGTCTGAAAATGGGGAAAGATTTTGTCAATGAAGATATTGTAAGTGCTTATAAAGAGGGGTCGAGAAAGGGGAAAGTTGTTCAAAGAAATGTTTTGGTGAAATTTACAAATTGGGGGGATAAGTTGAGGGTAATGGCTTTTTTAAAACAAGCAGGTTCTGGCATTTTGAAAATCGATGGCAGTGATGTGGAGGTATATAATGACATTTCGATTAATGAATGTGGTTTGAGATATAAGATGAAACCTGTTACAAAATTTTTGATGAAAAAAGGGATAAAATATAATTGGCGATTCCCACAACAACTAAGATTCTTTCATGATAAAAAAATGCAAGTGATTGATATAGAGACTGATGCACTGGAACTTCTGAGTTTAATTGATCTGGTCAAGGTGGGTTCGAATGAATGGATGGCATTAAGGAAAGATCTGTTGGAGTCAGGAGGTATAAAAAGAGAATTTGATGGATCGGATGAAGGTGGTGCTATGGGAGGAGAACAACCAGATGTAGCAGAGGATGAGCTGTCATTGATTGTGGTGGAGGAAGGTTTGAGCAAAAGTTCTGAGGGTTAAATTAGGCAATTAAGAAATGTGGAAGGTGCACTAGAGCGGCAACTACCATGCACATCTTACATGTTCCCCCCCTCCCCACTTTGGAAGATGAAGGTGACTTTTTGGCAAAAAAAGTGGGGAGGGTAGAAATGAATGTTTTTTGTTTTGTTTTGTTTTTCTGTTGTTTTGTTTATTGTGAGTTATTAGATAGCACACCCATTGGAGGACTCAGAAGTGGTGGAATGGTGGTAATTAACTAAATTATGAGAGCTATTAAAGTGTTAACGTGGAATGTAAAAGTTACAGAATCTTTGATTAAGAGGAGGAGGTTAGAATCAGCTCTGAGGAAAGATAGGTCGGACATAGTCTTTTTACAGGACACTCATCAAAAATCTCAGGATACAAACAAATTTTTTTTAGGATGGATGCAACATTATGAAAAGTCTTATGGTACATCAAAAGCTAGAGATGTTGCAATCTTAATTTCGACTAGATTGGGGTTTGAGATAATAAACACTATTTCGTATCCAGAAGGTAGATATTTGATAGTAAAAGGGAAAATAGATTATGATGAAGTAACTTTGGTAAATATATATGCCCCAAATGAACATCAATTCGAATTTTTAGGAAAATGCGCAAAATTTTGGTAAAAGAAAAAACAATAAACATGATTGTGTCTGGAGACTTCAATTTAATAAGATCAAATTTGGATTGTACAAACATATTAAGATGTGGAAAAGGTATTATAGGATGGATTTTGGACAATTGGATGATGGCATTAGGTTTGAAAGACCCTTGAATAGAACTTAAGGGGTTGGAAAGGGCATATTTCTATTTTTCACATGTCCATAATTCATACTCCAGAATAGATTATATATTTGTAACCGAAAATTTGATCAAAAATTTGGAGGAGATGGAAATTGGAATTTTCAAGGAGTTTGATCATGCTAAGGTAGTTCTGGAATTGAGAACACAGAGTGACAGTAGATTGAGAAGGAGTTGGAGATATGATGTCAATTTAATTAAACACCAAAGGAGTAAGGCTCAAATTATGGAGAGTTGGAAGGAAATTTGGCAATTGAATGATAACGATGAGGTAAATTTTAATATGGTCTGGGATGCCATGAAGTCGGTCTTTAGAGGGGAATGCATTAAGATGGCAAGTAATAGATATAAAAGCTACAAATTAGTACAGGATAAAATTGAAAATGAGATAAAGCAGTTACAGGAGGAGCATTCAAAGACGAAGGACAACAAGGTTTTCGCGAATTTACAAAGATTGAAGGCTGAGTTGATAGGCAAAGACATAGAAAAGGTAAAAAGAGATTTGGTGTATTTAAAAAGAGAGTATTTTGAATATAGTAATAAAAATTCAAAATTATTAGCAAAAGCAGCAAAAGACAAGAGGGGGAAAAGGGAAATTGGAGTCTTGATCAATAAACAAGGGATAAGATGCAATAAGATTATGGACAAATGCAAGATTGTGAAAGAATTTTATCAAGCCTTATATGCAAGAAAAGAAATAGATGTGGAGAAGCTCAAAAAGCAATTAGAGATGCAAATAGTTGGTGGAATAAAACAGGAACATAAAGATAGAATGGAAGATCAAGTGTCTGAAAAGGAAGTAAGAGAGGTAATTGCGGGTTTGAAGTTGGGGAAAGCTCCTGGGGAAGATGGATTGCCTGCTGATTTTTACAAGGAATTTAAAGACATAATGGTACCAAAGCTGGTAAAATTATATAATTATATATTGGATGGTGGGCAAATTCCTACTTCATGGTATAGGACCACAATAGTTTTGCTGCCAAAACCTGGTAAGAATTTAGAAAAAGTAGAATCATAGACCAATCTCATTGATAAATCAAGATGCCAAGATCTTCACAGCAATATTGGCTAATCGTTTAAACAATTTCATGGGTAATTATATAAATGTAGATCAAGTGGGTTTTTTGAAAGGGCTATATATGGCAGATCTGACTAGAAGAGTAGTAGATTTAATAGATATTGTGAGTCAAACAAAAGAAAAAGTGGGATTAATATCTTTGGATATATTTAAGGCATTTGACTCTTTACAATGGATCTCAATTAAGGAAATAATTAAAAGTTATGGATTTGGTGATAAATTTAGAAGGGTAATTGATCAATTATATCAGCAAGGAATAGCTACTGTTAGAGTAAACGATGAGGTTACTGATGAGATAAAATTGGAGGCAGGTACGAGACAGGATTGTCCTCTATCACCAATTTTGTTTATCATGGCAATGGAGATACTAGCAAAAGCTATAAGAGAGGATAGAAAAATAGAGGGGATTAGGGAAAATAAAATAAGCATGTATGCTGATGATACCATGATAATTGTTAAACATCCTGAGAGGGTAATGGATAGAATTAGAGCACAATTTAAGGATTTTGAGGATATTACTGGTTTGAAGATAAATTGGGATAAATCAGAAATGATCCTTTGTAATATGGGAGAAAAGAAACGGAAGAAGATAATGGGTATGAGTAATATTCAAATTAAAGATAAATTGAAAAATTTGGGAATAGTTATATTTAATAGATTGGAAGAGTTTAAGATTGAATTATGACAGTTTGAAAGTGGAAATTAAAAATAGAATACAAACTTTTCAAAAACTGAAACTATCATGGTTCGGAAGAATTGCACTTACTAAAATGATGTTGTTACCCAGAATCAATTTTTTATTTGATGCTTTACCAATTCAATTGAAAGATAAGGAAATTGAGGAGTTTCAAAAATCGATTAACAATTTTTGTAATGGTGGAAAGAGGTCTAGGTTACCTAAAAAATTATGGTATTTGCCTCAGAAAGAAGGTGGATTGGGTATGCTGAATTTGAGGGTATATTACCGTGAGTTCAAATTAAGAATGTTGTGAAGATCTTGGCAAGGGAAAAGGTAATTTGGGAGGAAATTGAGATGAAGGACTATAGACATATAGGTAAAATGGTCTTTTTAGGGGATAATTTTGGAAAAGTACCAATCAAAAATACTATGATGAAAGGGTAAATGAGTGTATGGAGGAAAGTAAAGAAGGATTTTGCCCCGAACGTCTCTCCAATCATGGAATTGTTGGATATGGCAGGTTTTCCAATTAAGATTGATAAGGTAGTAAAGGAAGTTTTGGACAAGAATGAAATTTTCCTGTTGAAAGATTGGTTACGGGCCTGTAGGGACGTTAATGGTAGGACAAATTTGTTTGAACAATTAACAATGAATTGGTTTCAGATAATGAAAATCAACAAATGGAATAGCAAATATATGAGAGAATATGATTTGGAAAGGGATAAGACAGAATTTGAGGAACTGGTTCTAAAAATTAGAAAAGGAGATAAGAATATTAAGGGTCTAGTTAGTAAATTGCATACATTATTGAATAAGGGGGGTGATCCACAGGAGAATTTGAAATTAATTTGGGAAGAAGACTTGAAAATAAAGATAGAGAATGATATATGGAAAAACAAATGGAAAAAGAGAATAATGAGAACTATGTCAGTTAGAATAAAGGAGCATAATTATAAAATGTTATGGAGGTGGTATTTGACCCCAGTGAGGTTACATCAAATTGATAATAAAAAGGATAGAATGTGTTGGAGATGTAAAGATACAATAGGAACATATGAACACATGTGGTGGAGTTGCAAAGTGGTAAAATATTTTTTTAAAAGAATTGAAAAAGAGATGGGTGAAATAATGGGTAAAAGAATCAAACTGGGGTCGGGTACCACCATGTTAACAAATGTGGAATGTATTTGTTTAAATAAGTATGAGAGAGAGTTACTAGAAATAATGCTTACAACGGGTAGACAGTGTATTGCTAGAAATTGGAAAAATGATGTAATTATACAGACTGAAGAATGGTATAAAGAAACGTGGAATTTAGCACTGAATGATAAATTTACTTGGGAGATAAATGAAAAAAGGAATAATTTGAAAGAGAATAGATTTTTGGAATATTTGGAAGCCATTTGTGGATCACTCACTTATGGGAGGTGAAAGAAATAGACCTGTACCGGATCAAAGCAGTTTTTGGAGGTAAAATAATGAGGCACACCGAGTTCTCTAGGGCATTGTATATAAACACTGGGTGTAATTTAATTTTGTTTTTGTTGTGGTTCCCTATCCTGAACATTATTGAGGTGTTTAACGGGATTTAGTGTAAGGAGGTTTTAATGTATTTGAAATTATAAAGATAGACGAAAAAATGTGTTAGGATAAGTTGTGATGTGTTTTTTCTTTCTTATATGTGGTTTTGATTATTTTGTATTTTAGTTATGTTGTATTTTACGTATTGTTTTATGTATTGTTTTGTATGTGTTAGCAAAATTTAATAAAAACTATTTAAAAATGAAGGAGTTTTTTCTGGCGTTTTTCTTTGCACCATTGCCTTGGGGAGATCTGGGGAGGTCAGAACCAGCCCATATCACCTCCCTGGAGCCTAACAGAGGCACCCGGGCTGCCACTGATCCCCAGAAAAAGAACGATGTGGTCTCCTACCTGTTGACGCTGGCTGGAGACGAAGAAATCGCCATCTTCGGGTCCCTGTGTCTGGCTCTCTGCCTACCCAGGATTGTCTGGGAGGCTGGGAGGAACTATCCTGCACTGTTCCCACCTTCCTAGCACCTCCCTGGCCTGCCCAACATCTGAGATAAGTTGCGGCCACCATCTTATTTTTTATTTTTCAAAAACAAGATGGCGGCCGCAACTTCTCTTAGCTGTTGGGTGGGCCAGGGAGGTGCTAGGAAGGCGGGAACAGCGTGGGATAATTCCTCCCAGCCTCCCAGACACTCCTGGGTAGGCAGAGAGCCAGACACAGGGACCCGAAGATGGCGATTTTAACAGGTAGGAGACCAAACACTATCTCCCATATAACGATGTTACATCGTTGCCCAGGGGAGCGCTTTTCAGAAAAGAATGTGTCGTTACCTGAAAACAACGTTGTCTGTATCTGAAAAGATAATTGAAGCTTTTGAAGTGTGGATCTACAGATGACTGCTAAGAATATCATGGGTTGACCATGTGACTAACGTAGAAATATTGTGCCAAATGGATAAAGAACAAAAACTCTTTAAGACCATTTGTCATGGAATGAAGGTCCTCATTCCATGTTTCCTGCCTCCTGGAAAGGAGGGGGGAGATGCCCCTTCAAGATGGCGACACATGGGAGCCATAACCACATGGCAGACTTGGGGAAGAAGGGGTGGAACATGGTGTGTGATTGACATGTCTTCTTGCTGGAAGGTCATTGGGGGTAAACCCAAAGGAGGAGGGTCAAAGGGTCCTGATGGGAGGAGTCTTGTCCGGGAGGAAGACACCCTCCCACATTCAGTCAGTCGCTCTGGGGAAGCTGGCTGGCAAACAGCCAAAAAGTAGTCTCTTGGAAAGAAGGGGGACTGCATGCTCCTCCCCCCAACAGATTGCTTTAACTATGTGCTTTAGATCTTTTACTGGAATGTATTTTGGACTTTGCTGTGCTTGTAATACAATTATGAAAATGCCTGAAGAGACTTGGAGTGAGTTCTTTGCTCGACGCTACCTGATTTGCCTGATGGAGAAGCCTGAACTGAGAGGGGCAGATCTGGCCCAGAGAGCCAGATCTGGTACACTTTTGCAATCCCATTGTCAGGAAGCTGGAAAAGCTTGGCCTGGGTGTAAGTGGATTGTCACACCATTAAAGATACCCTAGGGGCTCCCTAGTGGTGCCATCAGCCAGGGAGGCACATCTCACTGGGATCAGGAGGAGAGCCTTCTCAGTATCTGCTACGACCCTATGGAACCTCCTGTCACTTGAACTGCGCCTCCAGGCAGAGTTACTCCCCTTCAGGAAGGCCTTCAAAATGTGGCTATGCTGGCTTATTTAGCCCTGCCAGGGGTTCTTATTTATTCCTTCTTTTTAAGGGGATTGGGGAGGTTTTATGGATGTTTTTAGATAGTTTTATAGTATTTGGTTTTAATTAGTATTTGGTATGGGTTTTAACTAATGTTGTGAGCTGCATTGGGTTATATAAATCCAAAAAAATAAAAGGCAGTTATATACATCCAAATAAATAAATAAATAAATAAAAGAAAGCTCCAATACCATGGTCATATCATGAGGAACAACATAAAATATAGAATCCTCCAACTCGCTCTGCAAGGAAAGATCCCTGGGAAGCGAGGCCCTGGACATAGATGGACCTCATGGCTGAAGAACCTGAGAGACTGGTGTGGCATGTCCTCGGAAGAACTGTTCTGAGGAGTTAAGAATAGGAAGACTATCGCCATGATGATAGCCCATATCTAGAACAGATAAGGCACCTGAAGAAGAAGAAGTAGGAGAAAGGTGATACCTTTTCTAGGATCACTTAAAAATCAAACATTGCAGGCTTTTGTGATTCAAAGATCACTTCATCAGCCAGAGGAATTGATGGCATG
The DNA here is from genome assembly GCA_035047305.1 of Bradypodion pumilum. Taxonomy (NCBI): domain Eukaryota; kingdom Metazoa; phylum Chordata; class Lepidosauria; order Squamata; family Chamaeleonidae; genus Bradypodion; species Bradypodion pumilum. Next base: position 169,571,571 of record JAWDJD010000001.1, on the reverse strand, counting down.
TTGTTTAAGCTAGCCTGGTATGCTTAGATGTTCCATGGAGAAATAAGCAGCAGACTATATCCTTTTACAGTCCAAAAACAGGAAGCCAAGGATTTGCATATCACCTTCCCAAATGACCCTATTTGAAGCTAAGGAGCTTTCTTTATAGCCAGAGGAGGTGAAATTCAAACCCACTGCCATCCAGAATTGGGTAACAAATTTACTTTATCTACTGCAGCTGGTCAGGAACGCGGCTGCCCGGGTGGTGATGGGGTGCGGGTGCTATGCTCATGCCTCGCCACTGCGCCGGGAGCTGCACTGGTTACCAGTTTGTCTCCAGGTGCAATTCAAGGTGCTGGTGATGACTTTTAAATCCCTACATGGTAGTGGCCAGGATACCTAAGAGACCGTGTCTCCCCAAGAATGCCTGCCCATCCAACCAGAGTGGACCAGAGGGGCTCTCTAACTGTACCATCGGCTAGAGGAGCTTGTCTCTCTAGCACAAAGAGGAGAGCCTTCTCCGTGTCCGCTCCAGACCTATGGAACCTCCTGCCGACAGAATTGCAACTGCAGGCGGAGTTGTTGCCCTTTAGAAAAGCACTTAAAACCTGGCTGGCAAGACAGGTGTGGGGCACGGATGAAGATGTGACCCCCGCCGGTTGGCTTATTTAAGACATAATTTAAGATCCTCCCTCCTTCTTCAGATGGGGTGGGCGGGATTTTTAATTGGGGATGGCTGTTAATAATTGATGGGGTGGGCAGGTAATTTTTAGTGTTGATTAAGGGTGTTTTTAAGGGTTTTAAAATGTTTTAAAGATTGTAGTAATGTCACCCAGAGTCGCTATCTATCTATCTATCTATCTATCTATCTATCTATCTATCTATCTATCTATCTATCATGCACACACACACACACACACACACACACACACACACACACACACACACACACACACACACACACACACACACACACACACACACACATCATCATCATCATCATCACACTTTGATTTGGACTGATTTGGCTACAATTGGCATACCTAGTATTCTATCTATCTATCTATCTATCTATCTATCTATCTATCTATCTATCTATCTATCTATCTATCTATCTATCTATCTATCTATCTATCTATCTATCTATCTATCTATCTATCTATCTATCTATCTATCTATTGTAGCTAAATCAGTCCAAATCAAAGTGTGATGATGAAGAAGTGCGAAGGGATGTATGAGCATATAGATATAGATATAGATATAGATATAGATATAGATATAGATATAGATATAGATATAGATATAGATATAGATATAGATATAGATAGATAGATAGATAGATAGATAGATAGATAGATAGATAGATAGATAGATAGATAGATAGCTGCAAATAGCAGCTCTGTCTGTCTGTGATACTTTTTCCAGATCAAAACACTTAGTAAATCAAGAGAGTGTTAATGTGAAAATAGCGAGTTGGAGTTGTTTTTTAAAAAAACATGGTCCCAACAAAATAAATCCCCTCACAACTATAATGAGTGTTTTGATCCCCTCTCTCGTAATTTATTACCTGTGTGTTGAAAGATAACAGAGATTCATTCATGCATATCCATGGCTGCATACAGTTTCACTTAGAGTTAAGGAAATTTAGAAGGCAAAGTCACAAAGAGTCTATAATTTGTATTTTGATGAGTTGGTGTTTTTGGTTGATTAGGAGCACTAAAACACAAAATGATTATCTTAATTGAAAACACTTTCTTGCACTCTACCGTATTAAGATGTAAATTTTTCTTTATTAGTTACAAAACCTGCCTTTCCTCCACCTGTTTCTTCTTCTCTCTGAGCTGTTCTTGTAACAACCCTGTGGTGCAGGACAGCTAGAGGGAAAGACACAGGTATGCATCCAAGAAACATACAGTGGCTCAGTGGTTAAGAAGCTTGCCTTGTCACCTGGAAAGCCAGCAAGTCGGCAGTTTGAAACCCTGGTACTGCATGACTGATGACATGCCCATCTCTGCCCCAGCTCTTGGGGAACCTCATTTGGACATTCTCTGAGTGGAGTTTCTCCCGCAAAAATCCTTTCAACCCAGAATAATTTCGGACACAAAACTATTATTATTAATTCATAATGAAACTTAGAGCAAACCAATGTTCCAAATGACCACAGCCAAAAATGATATTGCTTATATTTAGGACTGTCACTTTCTAGCTCTCCAAAGCTAGGCAGTGTATTTTGCATATTATTTATTTTATTTTATTTATTTATTTCAATTTTTATGCCACCCACTCAGGTAAAAACCCGACTCAGGGTGGCGTACAACAATTAAAAATATATAAAAACATGTTTAAACCCCGTCACCCACCCATCTATCCAGCCTCTTACTCCCACCCCATTTAAAACTAAAAGCTAAAAGGGAGGGGGGAATGCAGAAACACAGAAGGAGGGCACAAACTGGACTCTAGCTGGGGATGAGCCAACAGGCTGGGGGCGTATTCCTATTAGGGCCCCACACCTGCCCCGCCAGCCAGGTCTTCAAATCTTTCCTGAAAGGCAGCAATTCTGTCTGTAGCCTCAATTCTGTTGGCAGGAGGTTCCAAATTAATGCAAATTAAGTAGTCTTATTTACATACTGTGTAAATTAAGCATACACAATGTATTTCTATCAGTAGTTGGAATCCTATTCATCCTCCTGCAAACTTGTCATGACCAATTGCCATTAATCAATATCATGCCATGGAGTATTTTAAACTGTGCAATTCAAGGAATGACCAACACACAGCCAAGATGTACCCCAGCACTTTGTTAATTAGCTGCAATTAGACACTGTTGTAATTCAAACGCTGATGTTGTAGGGTGAACACCAGCGTTGTAATGCAAAACCCTACTGCGCTGGAATAAAGACACGTCGAGGCCGTGATGTACTGGTCCAGCCCCAAAATGAGGTGGGCAAAAAGCTTTTATTACCCTGCCTCTGGGCGTAACGACCTTGAGGTGGTCACAGCCCCTGGTTACAGAGGGGCCATGCATGCTAAGCCTTTCTACATCACCCCTATACTATATTCGGTTACCCCCCGGAGTCTAGAACAGCTGCATGTAGGCAAGGGTCTCTAAATTGTTTACACTAAAAAGGAGCAGGAGCATCTGTTTCCCTAGGCACAATCAGCATCTGTGGCTATTAATCTCTATTGTTTACCTTAACTCAGGGAAACATCTGTGGCTATTGATATGTTAAGCCAGGATGTTGCCTGTCAATCGGGAGGCAGCTCAGGGATGTACGGCCAATCCTTATCTATCTTCTCCAGCAAAGTTCGTGCTTCCAGATAGGAAGTCTTCCCTGAATTATGGCTCAGCTGTGGCCGGCGAACGAACTTCTAGGGAGAAGTATATTAATAAGACTCCCCGCTACGCGGGCAGTCCACAAGACACAACAAATTATGCAAACCTCAGCAAATACCCAAAGTATTCAGGCCAATATTTTCTAACCTTGGTATAACCAACTACCACGAGCAAAATAACAACAACAATGTATCAATCAAGGATCTTTGGCATATGGGTGTCTGCATCAAACAGGAATCCTGGTAAATCATTGACATACAGTATTTTATTTATTAGCATTGGGGCTAGAATACAATCCTGTCTAACACCATTAAAAGTACCATTTACATCTGTTCACGCTTTCAGATGTGTGTTCGAATCAAATGCTGCACTAAGATCTATAAATGCAGTAAATAAATAACTTCTTACGATTTCTTAGTTGTTGTTTTTAAGAAGATGGTATAAAGTACAGTAAAACCCCAGGTTACGATTGCCCTGGGTTATGTTTGCTGCAGTTTATGATGGCAAATTCTATCAAATTAATGCCCGGTTTATGAATTTTTTTCAGTTTACGACCAAAAATTGTGCTATTTTAAACTCTAAAATGGCACCTGCCCCTTCTGCCAGGAGTCGCAATTAATTGCTTCCCACTGCGGAGGTGTTGTCGTCGTAGTTTTTGCTGTTATTTCTGCAGTGTCTGCCGCCTCTACTGGCACTGGGAGAATCTGGGGGCCTTATCCGCTTGGTACCAACCTTCATCCGAGCTCCCTTGGCAGTGCTACAGCGAGGAACACATGCCTCTCCCAAGTGCATGCCTGAGAGAGGTGTGCATTTTTGGCTGTAGCACTGCCCAGGGAGCTCAAATGACAGTCAGAACTGAGCGGATAAGGTCCCCAGACTCTCCCGGTGCCAGTAGGGGTGGGAAATGGGCTCCCCCAGCAGCTGGACATACCACTCAGGAGGGAGCAGTGTTGTGGAAAAGCTAGGGAGATTGCTTTGTCACATTTTTTTGGGGGGGAGGGGCTTTTTCAGGCATTTTTTGGATTTTTTTTTGGATCCAACAGAGATGAGCACTGACCCCTAGAGTTGGATACGATTTGCTTTTCAGTAAGGGGAACATTACAAACAAACACAGTTAATAAATTTACCCCAGGCAACGCCGGGCACCCTGCTAGTTACAAAATATTGGCCACCTGAAGAAGGCAGCTCAGAAATATATCTGTGAGACAGTTGCTGCATGTTAAGTTGTCTGTTGTAAACGGCAAATTATGGGGGAATAGACATTCCCATGCAAGTTGTTATACTTTCCTATACACGCATTATGAAGCAACATGTGGAGAAGACAACATGTGACAGTCAATCCACAAGGCACAGAGACGTACAATAGTTCCATCTACTTCAATGTTCTGTTGTCCCAATGCACCTTTTTTCTTATTTTGCAATGTGATGATGTGCAAAAACAAAGTTTCATACTGAAGTAGGGCACTTCTGAAACTGGTTAACGTTCTGGTGAGCCCAAGCATGTTCTTGAAATTGTGCAAGTTATATTTTCAGGTGACTCAGCAGGGAGTGTCCTTAGTGTTATTCTAGTTATGGCCATAAACTGGAGCAGTGGTTCACCTGTGTTCCAGACAGTTGGGTGTGGTAGTACCGAAGCCTTTTCCGACATGGTGTTGTAGACAATGTGGTTACAATGAAAGCATTTTTCTGTTTCTCTTTTTCAGGGAAATAAAAACTTGCCAGAATTACTAGCAATTTCTTTCCCCTTATGGAAGAACAACCTTTGTATCTAGTATTCACAAGAGTGCTTTTGAACAGTGTTTAGTAATCATCAGCTACTGTAAATAAAACAGTTGTCAAAGCTGAATTTTCTTGTAACTCTTCTAATTCATGTTTCAAGGCAAAGAGACTTTGTGTAGCTTTGCAAATATTTTTCTACAAGGAATTATAAGCTCTGCCAGGTATGTGAGAATTCACATAGTCTCGCTTTCTCTCAAGTCTTGTGCCAACCAGTTGAGAATGCCTATTTAAAAAAAATCTTGAAAATCTTCAACAAACAATGTTTTCCTCCACAGGATTCTGCACAACACACTTTAGGTTTTTTTTAAAGTGGTTACTGTATTAGTTTGTGCAAGCATATCAGATAAGAAATAAAACAAAAAATAAATAAATTAAATAAAAATAAAATAAACACAAAAAATGTTGTGGCACCTCAAAAACTACCTGCTGCATTTTAATATTAACTTTTGTGGATCAAACCCACTTCATCAGACTTAGGAGCAAGACTTCATGGCAATAATTTAATCATGGCCCCATGACCAGGTCAGTGTACAGAAATACACAAAGGTTGGTTATTATATTAGATACAAATGCAATTCAGTGTGGTTTTATCTTATCTTCCCTTGTTAGACCATTCAGAGTAACTCACTCCATAGTCAAGATAAAGTATTGCACATTAAGTAACTGAGAAAGAGACATTCATTCACATGAGTGTATCCTGAGTTTAATGTAGCAGTAGCTCAAGTGGCTAAGATGCTGACTGGGAGGCGGAAGGTCAACAGTTTGATTCCCGAGTACTGCAGGACGGAATGAGCTCCCATCTTTGTCCCAGCTCCTGCCAACCTAGCAGTTTGAAAGCAAGAAATTGCAAGTAGATAAATAGGGACCACTTTGGTGGTCTAGTCATGCCTGTCACATGACCACAGAAACATCCTCAGAAGCAGACAGTGCTGGCTCTTCGGCTTTGAAACAGAGATGAGCACTGAACCTTAGAGTCGGATACGATTGGCTTTTGAGCAAGGGAAACCATTACTTTTACCTGTGTTGTAAGGGGGGAGAGGGGAGATGTGTATAAGAACAAATGTGTATTTTTATAGCTGTGTCTGTCATTGCAATGGATAATGCTTATCCATAAGCATGCAGGAAATCAGTTTGTACAACAGAATAAAAAAATGTTTATTTAGAGTTTGAGAAGTGTCTGGCAAAGCTTGATCCTCCCACTCTTTGACAATACTGTACCTACAAAAAAGTTGTTGGCCAACTATACAACTGTTCCAAGCTCTACTGGCAGGTAGTACTGGCAGCAGCACATCATATATGAGTGTACCTGGATTACTCCAACCGGATGGACATCTCTCTCGACTGGCCTTTTACTACTGGATGGACCTCTCTCTCGACTGGCCCTGGTCTTGAGGAAAATGCAAGACAGCTGTGCAGGGCGGGTGGCCAGCATAAGATCTTTGCTGCCACTGCCAGATGGACCTCTCTCTTGACTGACCTTGGTCTCAAGGGAGATGCGAGACAGCTGTGCGGGGTGGGTGACTAGCATAAGATCTTCGCTGTCGCTGCCACTGGATGGACCTCTCTCTTGACCGGCCCTGCGGTCTCCTGCGGTCATATTTCTGTTTTGGGGTATTATGGATTCCCCATGCCCATCTGGCATGGAAACGGCCCTTGCAGAGGCCGCTTTGGTGAGAAGGCTCCCAGCCGTGGTTTCTGCGGGCAGGGAAATTAAGGGGGGTGGATTAATGATAGGGTTTGATTCACCCAATTCCTTGACCTGACCTGCGGTTCTGCTGAGGGAGCGAATATCTAACCCCGTTACCCATTAAGGTAATCACTCATCTCCAAGGAGAGCGTAATCCCCGGTGCAAATAGGGGCCATGTTTACCCCGGTATTATCCCCAAACAATGGTGTCTTCCCCAGTCTGTGTTTGCCTAAGTTAATTAACTTCCCCTAGAGAGATTCCTCATTAACCTGAGCAAATAGGTGATGTGATTTCTGTCAGATGACGGTTTTTGCCACCGTTGCGCTTTTACTTCTATATATGCTGAAGTTTTCCCTCAATAAACTACTGATCTGATCTCGCTCCATACTGCCTCGTATCGTTTCTTGATCAGTCTCCTCCGGGACCTCCGGCCCCTAGCGTCCCCGATTCCTACACCTGGTGACCCCGACGTGATCTACTCGAGAGTAAGCCACCCCAAGCGGTCTACTCGAGAGTAAGCGAGCAACTCGGTCCGGTTCTGCGCTTGAACCGCGTCCGATCATCCCGGAGGACAGTGCGGCACTCTGGTCGGTAAGCCAGCCGACCGGAGGGACAGCCAGTGGCAAGGCAGTCCAAGAGGCTTTTCTACAGCTTGCTCCCGACTTTCGCGGCGGCTTGCAGCAGCGGGAAATGCGTTCCGCTCAGGGTCAGCTGTGAACCCCTGACAGCGCAGTGGCCACCGAGGGCCCGTGGCCGCAGTCCACGCTCCGAACTCTACCCAGAGAATCGTCGCCAGAACCTATTACTTGCCCAAAGACGCGTCGACTCGTCCCGAGGAGGAAACTTCAGAGGACCCATCGCAGGTAATATGGGGACCTGTCCTCAGCGACAGCGTCCATCCGCTAGCCAAAAAACTTGTGAGGAAGAGTTTAAAATCCTGGCCAGGGTGTTTCAGTTACGTTTTCACAGCAGGGAGCTAGCAAGACTTTTGGTGTACCTGAGGGAACACTGCCTGCTTTACCCAGAAGTAGGTACGTTATCCCTTAAGCTTTGGGACCAGATAGGAGACTGCATTCAGCAACCCCCGAAAGCTCCAGGAGGCATAATTCGCACATGGAGCAAATGTAGAAAGCTCTTAGCAGAGTTAGAACCAGTCCGGATAGAGGCCAAAGAACCCCCACATCTGCCAGTCACGCCAGCCAAACCTACGGCGCCTACGGCGCTCTATCCGTCACTCCAGTTTAGGCAGAGTAGTGTAGGGAGCTTTCCCTTGGTGACAGCTGCAGACATCACCGAAGGAATGCAAGGGATGAGGAGCGCAGGCGCTTCTCTGACAGCTACAGGCTCCCAAGTTACCAAGAGTCCCCTTCAGCGTACAATTGAAGAGGAGATTAGGAAGGGGGAATTGCCAGCGGAAGAACTAGCTGAGCTTAGTCAGATATGTCCAATTCGCATGGAGATGGATGCCCTCACGGGGGCCCAGCAGATCATTCACACACCAGTCCCGTACAAGCTTCTCATGGCTATACGGAAGGCCATTTCAGAGACAGGGCTCCAAAGCCGGTTCACTAGGGGCACGCTTCGGCAAGTGTGCGAGAACACCATGTTCATCCCGCACGACTGGAAAGCCGTCATGCGGATGATGCTCACCCCTAGCCAGTACTTGATTTGGGACAGCGAGTTCCACCTTGAGGCTCAGACAAGGGCTGCCAGAATGGGAGGCGCAGTACTTCCTGACCAGTTATATGGTTCAGGTGCCTTCGAGCCCATCAATGCCCAGATCAACTTGCCTCTAGCCACTCTTCAGATGTCAGCAGAGGCTGCCTTTAGGGCATTTTTCAAGGTCCCAGCAACTGGCAAAGCGGCTAAAAATTACACCGCCATAAAACAGGGAGCCCAGGAACCCTACATGGACTTCATCAATTGCTTGGAGGAAGCGATCAGTAGGCAGATCGACAACGAGCAGGCCCAACAAGAGCTCATGATGAAGCTAGCCAAGGACAATGCCAATCTAGACTGCCGTAAAATCCTGCAGTCACTGGGCAATCGTCCCGACTTGACCCTCACGGACATGATTAGAGCTTGCGCTGACGTTGGCATGGAATCCTACAAAATGGGATTGCTAGCGGCAGCGGTGCAAGGGGGTAGAAGACCTAAGGGCAAGACCCAAGGGGCATGTCACAATTGTGGCAAGGTCGGTCACTTCGCTAGGGAGTGCCGATCCAAGAAAGGCGGACAAAATTCCGGCCATTCCAAGGCTCCGAACACCCCGTGTCCGAAGTGCAAGAAAGGCTACCATTGTGCCCGGGACTGTCCGAACTCGGGAAACTGGAATGCGGGCATGTCTCTGGCACCGGTCCAAACAGAGGCTTCCCTCATTCAAAGCTCGCCAGAGCTAGACTAGATTCAGGTCACACTCCAGGCATTGCGAGGGCGCAGGCCAGCCCCAAGGGTAGCACAGGGCTAGAATTGACTTGCCAGGCAGACGTCACATGCGACCTGCCCGGCACAGTCTATCTGGTGGACTCCCAGTACATGGGTCCACTGCCCAAGGGCTTTATAGGTTTAGTTTTGCCCCGTAGTGCAGCGGGAGCACGCGGAATCCTCATAATTCCGGGAGTCATCGACTCCAATTTTTCAGGCGTTCTCCAAGTTCAGCTTTGGATGCACTTACCCCAGACAATTCACAAAGGAGACACATTAGCGCAACTGATCATGGTTCCTTGCCACTCGCCAGCAGACAGCCAGGGAAGGCTCAGGGACAGCTCAGAGTCCCGGTCAGAGGACCGCTCGAGCGCCAGTGAGGCAGTACAAGGATACCAGGTCTTAGCGACAGTCGAGACCAACATTGAGTGGAAGCAGCGCCCAGTTATCGAGGTATTTCTGAATAATAGATCATTTTCAGGCCTGTTAGATACCGGAGCTGATGTATCCGTGATAAGCAGAAGCCAGTGGCCAAGGGAGTGGGCCATTGAGCCGGTCTCTGATGTGTGGGGGGTAGGCGGCATTCAGGAAGCGTTCAGGAGCCGGGAGTGGGTGACAGTCACAATCCCAAGGGCTGACGGCACGGCGGTAATTCGGCCGCACATTCTTGACGTGCACATCAACCTTTGGGGGCGAGACATCTTACAGCAGTACGGTGCTACGCTTACCTTCGGGTAATGGCGTTGCCACTTAAATGGCTCACCGATACGCCGGTCTGGGTGGAACAATGGCCGGTAGTGGGAGAGAAACTAGTCGCCCTGAAGCAATTGGTCAAAGAACAGCTAGACGCAGGACATATAGAGCAGTCCACTAGTCCTTGGAATTCGCCAATTTTTGTGATTAAGAAGAAGTCGGGGAAGTGGCGACTCCTCCACGATCTCAGAGAGATCAATAAATGTATACAGCCAATGGGTCCGCTTCAATGCGGTGTCCCAAATCCTAATATGATTCCCGAGGGGTGGGAGATCCTAGTTGTAGATCTCAAGGATTGTTTTTACACGATTCCCTTAGACCCCAGGGACCGGGAAAGGTTTGCCTTTACGGTGCCGGTTGTGAACCACAGTGAGCCTACGCGGCGTTACGCGTGGAAATTTTTGCCACAGGGCATGCTCAATTCGCCCACCCTGTGCCAAATTTATGTTCACAATGCACTGGCAAAGTTTCGAAGCCTTTACCCTAAAGCCTTAGTTTGTCACTTCATGGATGATATCTTGGTCGCGGTGCCGCAACTCGGCAGCGAAATGTTTTCAGACCTCCAGGCCAGCCTGGGGGAGAAAGGTTTACTCATTGCCCCAGAGAAAGTGCAGAGAACCGAGCCCTTCTCATACTTGGGTCATCGGCTTCTCCGCTCTTTCGCAGCACCAGTTTTGCCCCAAATCAACCTGAAAGACTCAGTCACCTTAGTGGAATTGCAGCAGGTTTTAGGGAACATTAATTGGGCCAGACCATATTTTAGATTGGATATGGATCTTTTAAAACCGCTCTTCTCGCTGCTAACCTTGGGTAAGCAGCCAGCAGACCGGATACAACTTTCTCGAGAAGCGCGCTTAGCTCTCGAGAAAGTCAACCAGGTTCTCAGCCAGAGGTGGGTAGATAGGATCACCCAGGGGCCATATGCCCCAATCCTGAACTTGTACATCGTTCGTGCAGGATCCATGTTCACTGGGGCTCTCGGAGTAGATTCTGAGAAGGGGGCGAACATCGTGGAATGGGTGTACTTGCCGAACACCTCTTCCCGAAACATCGTCCCTCCCCAAGAGTTGGTTTCCGCGGTGGTCTACCGCGGGAGGCTGAGAGCTAGGGACATTTCAGGGCACGACCTAGCCAAAATTGTAGTCCCGTTCACCATGGAACAAATTCAGCAATTGATGCAGCTCGGTGACTCGCTTCCAATCGCTTTGGAGGGATTCACGGGAAGCTTGGCATACCACTTGCCAAAAGACCCCAGACTTGTCTCACTTCAAACGCAGACAATCAGCTTGTTCGAATTGCTTTCGCTGGTTCCACTTCAGGGGGCCAGAACAGTTTTTACGGATGGGGGTCGCACATATGGTGTCTTAACTTGGCAGGAGGTCCAGGCTTGGCGCACGCTGTTAACTCTTCCACAGAAGTCCGCACAGTGGGCGGAGTTGGCAGCGGTGAACCTTGCCCTGCGCACCTTCGCCAAAGAACGCCTTAACATCATTACTGACAGTCAGTATGTTAGGAATTTGCTTCACAGTCTACTGGGAGCATACATCACTCCCGCGATAGACAAGAATTTACTTAGTCTGTTCCTCACTGCTCAATTTCATTTGCGAAACCGCACGGAGCCGGTCTATATTGCCCACATCAATAGTCATCAAGACCTACCAGGTCCGATTTCCGCGGGCAATAGCAGAGCAGACGCAGCGGCAAAGGAAATTCAGCAACGCTCAGTGTTAGGAGTTTTCACTACGCCAATTCAGAGTCATGCCTTTTTTCACCAAAATGCCAAAGCGCTCGCCAGACAGTTCAATCTGCCACTTTCCCAAGCCCAAGGCATAGTTCGCTCTTGCCAGCATTGTGCAGGGGCCCCGGGGGGCCCTCGTGGGGGGTCAACCCACGAGGGACAGAGGCTAACCAATTGTGGCAAATGGATGTCACGCATGTTCCGCAGTTTGGCAGATGGCAGTACATGCACGTTTGCATTGACACTTTTTCTCAATTCGTCTGGGCAACGGCGCAGAAAGGGGAAACTGCTTCCCACGTGGAGCAGCACTTCCTTTCCTGCATCGCGGCGATGGGCAAACCGCGGCACGTTAAAACCGATAACGTGCCATCCTACAGCTCCAGGCAGCTGGCGGCCTTCATGGCCACTTGGGATATTAAGCATACATTTGGCGTTCCTTACAATCCGCAGGGGCAAGCGATTGTGGAACGGGTCAATTGGATGCTCAAGTCCTATATTGACAAACAAACAGAAAGGGGGGAGCCACCAGCCCTCCCCAAGTCACAGGCTCAGGCACAGCATTGTCTGAATAAGGTATTGTTCACGTACAATCACCTTAATGTTTTTTCGGATTGCACGCCGCAGGAGAAGCACTTCCGCCGTTCGGAAGCTCTCCCGCGACCGATGGTCCGATACCGGGTGCCGCCGGACCCTTCATGGAGGGGCCCGGCGCCACTCGTAACCTGGGGAAGAGGGTATGCTGCAGTTATGTCTCCTACAGGTGTCGTTTGGATCCCAGCTCGGTGTGTCAAGCCTTACTTGGAACCACATGGCGTGGACCCAGTCGGGCCCGAGTCCAATCCCGGAGATGGAGGGCCTCACCCTGACCGAGAGGACCCGTCGGGAGAGACAGCGGTCGCAGGGGACGGCGCCGAAGATCACCTGGGGGATGGTCAAGGCCCTTTGCCATGAGGCCCAGGATGCCATCCAGCGTGAGGAGAGGGAGCCAACACCGGAGAACCTCGTGGTTGCAGTCCTTGCCCAGATTCATGTCAACTCCATGGCAGTCACCATCATCCTGATCCTCTCCCTACTTGCGGGGGGGGGCATTCAGGCCGTCTCACTGCAGGCCAACGGTTTGATGCCAGGCGAGATCTTTCTGCCAGGATGCATTATAACCTATGGGAAAGGTTGGCGGGCCTCGTCAACCAGTCCGATTTTTGCCTGAAGCAGGACATTGGTTCTGCCTCAATTCTGGGCACCTGTCTCATCCCTGTGTGCCACACCTTGGACGCGCGCGCCAGGGATGGCGACTGGCTGCTGAAGATGATTTTCGGCCCGCATCTCCCTGCGAGCTTCACGGCATACGCTCGCTGGGGGGGAATGCAGCTGACAATGACTTTGCTGGCTGACGCGGCCACTCTCCACACTCCTCGAGTGGCAGTCAGCCCGAACTCTACTTGTGCTAAAATGGTCGGCCGAACCCAGCGCCGCTGCCTCGACACTGGCAGCAGCAATTGGACTTGTGATAAACCAGAGACACTTGGCTCAATGTATGCTCATGTCACCCTACCTTCGGGTTGGTTCTTCACATGTAACCAGTACACGTGGACCTACATTCCTGCAAATGTATCAGATTCTGTATGTTCCATTAGTCGTTTGACACTATTGCTCCCCACCAAGGATATGATTACCCCAAGCACAAATGTTTCAGATGTTTCCTCACCCATACGACACACTCGCACCACCCAGTTAGACAGCTCATGTGAGAGCAGCTTTAGAGTTATGAGTCCAGCCGAATATGTCTCGCTGGCAGTCAGCATAGTTGGCGTGCCGGGCTTAGCCGTCGGCAATGCTCGGAGAATTGGTCGATTGGCTTGCGGACTAGATAAAGCCATTAACCACACCTCCACGGCGATAGTGCTGCTCAACCAGGAGCAGGCAGAGCTTCGCCATGCCATACTTGACAATCGAGCGGCTATAGAGTACCTCTTATTGCTACATCATCTGGGTTGCGAATCTTTTCATGGTATGTGTTGCTTTAATCTCACTGACAACTCCCGCAAGGTACAGAGCCAGCTCACGGCCCTCCAAACCATAGTCGAGGGCATAAGAGAAGGTTCAGCATGGGGAACTTGGTGGAGTTCATTGTGGAACTGGATGTGGTCATGGATCCCATGGGGGTGGCTTCAGACGGTACTCAAAGTGATTGTGGGGGTGATTATATTAGGCATAGCAATCTGCTGCTTTGCGCAATGTATTCCCTCACTGATCTCGAAGTGCCGCCCCAAGAAGGAACCCCGAAGCGTCACTCCCGCTCAGCAGCTGATGCCTCTCTTGCGCAGAATTACCGGTCAGGCTCTTAAGTAAAACAGAAAGGGGAGATATGGATTCCCCATGCCCATCTGGCATGGAAACGGCCCTTGCAGAGGCCGCTTTGGTGAGAAGGCTCCCAGCCGTGGTTTCTGCGGGCAGGGAAATTAAGGGGGGTGGATTATAGGGTTTGATTCACCCAATTCCTTGACCTGACCGGCGGTTCTGCTGAGGGAGCGAATATCTAACCCCGTTACCCATTAAGGTAATCACTCATCTCCAAGGAGAGCGTAATCCCCGGTGCAAATAGGGGCCATGTTTACCCCGGTATTATCCCCAAACAATGGTGTCTTCCCCAGTCTGTGTTTGCCTAAGTTAATTAACTTCCCCTAGAGAGATTCCTCATTAACCTGAGCAAATAGGTGATGTGATTTCTGTCAGATGACGGTTTTTGCCACCGTTGCGCTTTTACTTCTATATACGCTGAAGTTTTCCCTCAATAAACTACTGATCTGATCTCGCTCCATACTGCCTCGTATCGTTTCTTGATCAGTCTCCTCCGGGACCTCCGGCCCCTAGCGGCCCCGATTCCTACAGGGTATTTTGACTTGGGTGACCGGACCCACCTGGATGAAAAGGGGAGAGTGGCTGCAGCTGTCAAGTCCCTCCAAGAGTGGATGCCTGCTCCGGACCCGCCTGGATGAAGGGGAGAGTGGCTGCAGTTGCCGGGGCTTGGCGGCTTTAGGAACTTCACCGCTGTAGTAAAAACTGGATAGGTTTTGAAATGCTTTTTTGTACCTTTTGATGTACGTATATTGCTCAATGATGTTATGACATTATGATTTATGTATATGTTATTGTATTTCATATTTTGTACTTCATATTTTGTACTTTATTACTTTACTTGAGCAGCAGAAGACGGTGCCACCTGGAAGCTGAGGACTCCTGACCCCTACCCCCAGACTTTGTGTTTGTGTGGGAATTTAGTATTGTGTTGTAGATTGAATTTTGCATATTGTACTGTTGTTTATTTACTGTATATTGTTTGATTATTATTTGAGCCGCCCTGAATCGGGCTTACCTGAGTGGGCGGCATATAAGTGTGAATTATTATAATAATAATGTAACTTCCAGGATGTTTCCGGTTGGGGTGTGGGATGGCATCCACTATCCACCATGCCCAAGCTGCCTTACAATACTGGAAAAATATTTTACACCTCACTTTCAAAGCATCTGGACAGGGGCAGGATGAAGCATAGCCCATATGGCCTTCTCAAACATCTCTTAGTACTCTGCCTTTCTAAAATCCCCCAAAAAGCTTTTAGCTTTAGTTTTCTTTTTATACCTCTCATCTTTCTAGTGGGTGATTTTGTTAGTTTTTAGTCCTCCAGACTCTTTATTGCCTTGAGGTGGAGGGATTTCTTCCAGAATCACAAATGATCAGATGCCACATCAACTCCCCCACCCACCCCCGGGCTCTTTATGGTTTCAAATTAAAAAGAAAAAACAGAGCTGGAAGGAGGATGCAGGATCAGCCCTTTGCGGTTAGAGTGCCTTGTGTCCAGGCCTCTGGAAGTAGCCCACCTTTGATCTAGACCATGCTGTCTACCCTAGCACTAGCTGTCCAGGACTTAAGATAGATGATGTTCCTATCAATTGCTACCTGGTATTTTTTCTCTGCTTCCTGTAATTGAACACAGGACTGTTTGTATACAAAGTATATGCTCCCTGCTGCTGACTATAGTCCCACCCCAATTAAGCCAGATTCATGTTTCTGGTAACATCCAGAGGCATGCATCTATGCCCGTGATGGCAAACCTTGGCATTCCAGGTGTTCTTTGACTTCAATTACCAGGAGCCCAAGTCTGCACTCCTACTGATTAGGGCTTCTGGGAATCGAAGTTCAAGAACAGCTTGAGTGTGCTGCCTCATCTAATGCAGCCCTTCATTAGTCACTTCCTTGGGGAGGTCAAGGCTGTCCAATTTCAACACAATTATTTGACCACCCACTTGAATGCCAGGGCAAAATTAATAGAACATCAGCAAATAGATGTTGAACACCTTCTAATCATGAATTGCTGATCAATCAGGTTGTTCCACAGCTCTGTCTGCAGCTGGATAACAGATCATGCATTTCTAACATTCATTACAGCCTTGTGCTACATCACACAGGTTAGAGCTGGCAAGACACATCATTTCTTCTAGAGCAAAAATAGCTAATGTGCAGCCTCCAAAGGTTGTTGGATTGCCATTTTCAATCATCTTTCACCATTTGGCTATGTTGGCCAGGGCTGATGGAAGATGCAATTTGATTTAGAGGTTAGCTGACACCCAACCTCCATAACTTTGACATGGAATCTGGAAAAGTTACTGTTTTGAACTCTCACTTCAAGGTTCTCCCAGACATTATAACTCCACACAGTTTTGCATTTCAGACACAACATTAGAGGAGGGAAATAACTCTTTCTAGGGCAAAGGATCTTATCAGATTTTAGTCAGATAAATCTAAGAGATTTCGTGCCAGGCATTTTACCACTGGAGCATCTAAATTTTACCTGTTGACTTGCCAACCTGTTAAGCAACATCTTTTACGAAATTCACAGAAAACTTACAGGAGTCCATACCTGCCAAGTTTCAGGAAATTTCTGTCAAATAAGGGAAATTTCCCAACCAAAACAGGAAACTGGACAGCTATGCTTATCCTGTGCTGGCCTCCAGTCTAACTCCAGTCTAATTGCAGTCTAACTAATACGGGATGACGGCGGAAAAGAGTGTAAAATATGGGGGTTTGACAGAAATTTCCCAAAACTTGACAGGTATGCAGGAGTCTTTCAGTAACATCCCTGAAGAATTTTAAGTGGATATATGTAGAGTACAGGCCCTGTTCTACTGACAAGAAGAATGGTTAAGTAGTGTACTGGCTGGATTTGTCCCTGCTTATCAGATATATATTTCTTTTTATGGGAAAAGATTTCAGAGTCTGTTGGAAATTGCTTCAAAAGCCAGACACAGGCAGGACAGGGGGAAAAAATCCTCCTAAAAGGCAAGTAAAGCTTTGCTAATACACGAATAAAACAAACAAACCCATCAGAAGTTTCAAATCTTTTTGTGTGTGAGAAGTTTCTGAAACAAACAAGAAATACTTCATTGCAATACTTAGCAAATTAATACATATTGTTACACCCTGAGATTTTGTAGATGAGAATAAATGCTGGAGTGCTCTAGGATCAGAGTTCCAGAATCTCACTGCCTTTCACAAGTTGTAACTAATTAAAATGAATTAACTTCTTCTTCTTCTTCTATGTCTAGACCAGATGTGAAACTGCCAAAATGAAAGAACCTTTTGGTGAGTTCATTCTGCAGTTCCTTTAGCCTGACCTAGTGTGAGAAAGATTAGCTGGCAACACAAAGTTGCTGTTACCAGGATACTCCCAATTGTGGTTTAAAAAAAACAACCACAATTTTTGAGGCGGCTCTTTCTATGTACCCCAATGAATTAACTAACTACAGCTAATCTTCTATGGATCAGATGCATATCCTTTAAAACAGCTGCATATCATATAAATATATTGATTTATATGAGTTTCTACTATAGATACAACTCAGTCTAAATATAAAAAACAAGCCACAGAACTAATGTGGCAAAAACAAAGATCAGAAAGTTCCTATAAATTCGTTTATAGGTTAAAATAAGCTTTCATATATAAGATTTTTGATATATTGCAGGGAGTTAAGTTACACACAGGCCAAACTAGATGATATTGTTAACATGTTATTTATAAGCAGCTCCTCCTCCTTGAAAAGTAATTTGCCTTTGCACAAGTTTTCCGCAAAACACTTTTGCAAATTAGTTTGCTTTTGTTTTGTAATTGGTCATTTATTTTTATAACTAACTTCTGAGTCTCTGTGACTCTGGAAGATTTACATGCTTGGAGGGATAAAATGGTAAGTAAAGGAAATTTGCTTGACAATATGATCAGAGTTCCCGAATCAATCAGCCTGCCATTTAGTAGAATGGATGAAAACCCAGCACATAAGTTACAATTGATGGATTAATCTCTTTCCTTTGACACTTGAACTGGCAAAATATTTGGCTGCTCCTCACCCTCTTTACTGTTTGATTTCAATCTTGTACTGCCCTTGTGTGTCATTTGTCCTCTACTATTGGCACATGGCATTTGTTTGGACAAATAATAATAATAATCAGAGGAATTTCTTCCTATGGATGGTAACCCATAATTGCTTCATATGCAGATAGCATGCAGTTGTTTCTAGAAAGGCTGCTAAAAAGTATACCAAGACTGATGTGCTCGGTAAACAACTTTTGGAAAAATTCAGCATGTAACTTAAATGGGAGGGGGGGGGTAGAGAAGCTGGAAATATCCAAGCATTACATATACAGTAAAACTCCATATAATGAATTTAATTCGTTCCACAGGGTTAGTTGTTGTACAATTTTATCGCTATATGATGCATGCATCATATAACAAATTTCTCTATGGGATGAATACCTCTATGGGACAAATTGTACAAAGAAAAAATCTGTTGTATGATTTTTTCCCATAGAGAAATTCATTTGTACAATGCATCCCATAGGGAAGCATTGCATCGTACTGCAACAAAAATTGGTGTATGATGCAGCTTTCTTTTCAAATTCCATTCATTGTACAATTTATTCATTGTATAATGCAATTGTTATACGAGGTTCCACTGTACAGTATACAGTATAGTTGTCAATCTTATACATTACTTACATCAGCAAAAGTATAAATCACAGCAGCAAATTGCCACTAATTAACAAGTTGACATTTGTATCTCTTGGGACGCACCAACTCACACAACTGGTGAATGACAAGGAATACAAAGTAACAAAGTACCACTTGTTAATGAGTGGCAATTTGCTACTGCACACCACTGCACCTATGCCTGCATAAATAAATAGTAAGGTTCAGGCTAGAAATGTTGAACCTCACCATTTACTGAATTTTTTTACTGAAGATTTAAAAACATAGACATTCTTAGCACTCAGTTGATGGATGAAATGAAATGTTCTTGTATTATGTATGTCCTGCAAAGTCTACTCTTATCACATCTCCAAGAAAACAGATGCATTGTTTTGATTACTTATGCAGGAAACTGGTTAAAGGCTTCGCAATGGGATGCAATAAATATGATGGATGTGCTCTTCCCAGCTTCAGAATCTATTATACGCCCTTAATGGTTGCCCAAGCATGATACGGATCTGCAAGAAGTTGGGGACAAAATGAATAAGCAGAACGGGAATGTCAGGAAACAGTGCTGCTAAAGAGTTGTACAGCCCTCGACAATGACCACCCAAGCCCTCCTGGCCCACCACAGCATACTTGTAGCCCTCCTGGCCCACCACAGCATACTTGCTAAAATGATCTCCCTCCCCCCATCCCCCATTGAGCTCCTTCAGGGAATGAAGGAAGATGTGCCTTTTTGAGAGGTCCCCAGTATTCAGCTCCCCCTTTTTATATATAAAAAATTGACTGACTGCTGGAGGACACAAAATGTCTTTTTCAGTTACTTCAAAGAAAATCTAATTTTTAAAAGAAAAAAATAGTGTAGATGGGGAGATAGTGAGCTCCTGTCTCTGCCCCAGCTCCTGCCAACCTAACAGTTCGAAAGTAAGAAATTACCAGCAGATAAATAGGTATCACTTCGGTGGAAAGTTAACCGTATTCCATGTCTGCCACATAACTATGGAAACATCTGCAGATGCAGACAGCACTGGCTCTTTGGCTGTAAACGGAGATGAGCACTGATCCCTAGAGTTGAATATGACTGGCTTTTGAGCAAGGGCGACCTTTAGCTATGTAATCATATTTTATCTAATGTACTTTACCACATTTTAACCTGATATGGTCAGATGACTAATCAGTTAGTAAAGGATGCTGATACAGCCCTGCAGGCATGGGTATGGAAAGCCCCCAGACCTGTCAGTATTACCAACCCTTGATCAATACAAAGCTTCTCTCTAAACCTGTAAATGGGAATACTAGCTGATGAAATGGGGCATTGGACATGGACGGACACTTTGCATTTGACACCTTGGCCAAACATATTCTTACAGGCCTAGAAGTCACCCACTCTGCCTCTCGCAGAGCATAGCTCTACTTGTGAAAGAGGAAGTAAAATGTTACAGAGGGAAGTCAAATAAAAAGGAGTTGACTTTTAAAAATATTTGTGTGCCTCACTTTTGGGAGCTCTTCAACAGTATGCCTAGATTTGTGAGAAAGGGTGAAAGTTGCTATGCTCATGTCACCATCCTACTTCCTACCCTTCCCTTCTGTGCTCTCTCTCTCTCTCACACGTTCATCTGTCACTAAAATTTTTAATGTGACTTGTATAGTCAACCCGTTATGGTTACTTATGTAGGATTAACTCCCAAGGGTAAGAGAAGAGAATGTAGAGGAAATGTTTGATGTTCTTTTGGTTGATGGAAATGAGTGGTGGTAGTTGTCCCCCCCCCCCCCGGCATTGAATGAGATACCATTCACTTTACTGCTACTTTAGGAAGACATGGAGTGCCACTCAGTTAGCTCATGCTGGGAACAAAAACACATTTTATGAAAAAGACATGTGGTCATGCAACAATACTTACTGACTGGCAATTCTGGGGGAAGGAAACAAGAACCAGCATCAACTGTCTGAAATAAATTGTCTAATTTATTATCATTACAGTTTGGCTCTGGAATGTGTCATTAACGTATGTAATCAAAATGGCTAATCAAATGAATTATTTTAATTGTTTCAGACCTTTAATGTTGACCTTTAACAACAACCTATTTTTCCTATTAATATCCTGTCCTGAATCAATACTATTAACTCAGGACAGGATAATTTGCAACCCATCAAATCAAAGGCATCTTATCAACAAAATTTGTAAATGTTACTTTTCTTGGATTATAGTCCTACAAATTTGTAGAACTATAGTCCAAGAAAAGTCATCGTAGCTGCCAATGCCGCTGACTTTTCTTGGACGATAGTCTTGCAAATCAATCAACTAGCACAGGTTTGGGGAACTGGAGACCAAAAAGTAACTTTTCCATATTGTGCAAAAATACAGTGGTCTACTTGATGCTCAAGACATTTTCACCAACATTTTAAAGAGACAAGATCCCAGCAAACCCCAAACTACAGCATTACTTCATTTTTTCAGATTAATCCACTGAAAGGTGCATTATTTTTTAAAATCATGAGTGTTGATCTTATTTTTGGTTTTATATTTTATTAAAACTGAATAAAGTTAGAGCAATGATGCAAGGTCTGACCAAGCAATGTCAACCAGAATACTGGGAAACTCAACAACATAGTGATCAATCATCATTCCTATTTATTCTGGCGATCCATGATGATGAAATTGTAAACTTTTATGCATGCTTCCAAGAGGGAATTGATAATACACCAAAAAGTGCCTCTAGACCAGGGGTCAGCAAACTTGGTTCTCCAGATGTTCTTGAAGTTCAATTCCCAGAGGCATTAATCAGTAGATGTACAGACAGGCCCTAAAAATCACTGCAAACAACAAAGCTAGTGGAGATGACGGTATCCCAGTTGAATTTTTCAAAGCTCTAAAAGATGACGGAATCAAATTACTGCATTCGATATGCCAGCAGATCTGGAAGTCAAAACAGTGGCCACAGGATTGGAAAAGATCAGTATACGTTCCAATCCCAAAGAAGGGTAGTGCCAAAGAGTGTGCAAATTATCGAACAATTGCACTCATCCAACATGCTAGCAAGGTGATGCTCAAGATAATACAGGATAGACTTCAGCAGCACGTGGAGAGAGAATTGCCAGAGGTGCAGGCCAGTTTCAGAAGAGGCAGGGGGAGTAGAGACCACATTGCTAATATACGGTGGATCATGGAGAAAACAAAGGAATATCAGAAACAAGTATACCTCTGCTTTATTGACTACACCAAGGCCTTTGACTGCGTGGACCACAATAAAATGTGGCAAGTACATAAAGAAATGGGAATACCAGAACACCTCATATGCCTCATGAGAAATCTGTACAAGAGTCAAGAAGCAACAGTTAGGACAGAACACAGATGACAGAATGGTTTGGAATAGGAAAAGGAGTAAGACAAGGCTGCATTTTATCACCCTACCTTTTCAACCTATACACAGAGCACAATGCGCAATGCAGGGATGGAGGAATCACAATATGGGATAAAAATTGCTGGGAGAAGCATCAACAATTTGAGATATGCAGACGATACCACCCTAATGGCAAAAAGTGAGGAAGATTTAAAGAAGCTCCTGATTAGGTTGAAAGAAGAGAGTGCAAAAGCTGGCCTGAGACTTAACATTAAGAAAACCAAGATAATGGCAACAGGCCCTATCAGCACCTGGAAAGTAGACGGGGAAGAAGTAGAAGCAGTGATGGATTTTACTTTCTTGGGATCTAGGATCACTGCAGTGGTGACTGCAGCCATGAAATAAAGAGGCGACTGATTCTAGGGAGACAAGCCATGAGAAACCTGGCGAACATAGTGAAAAGTAGAGACATCATCTTGCAAACAAAAATCCGTATAGTCAAAGCAATGGTATTCCCGGTGGTAATGTATGGATGTGAGAGCTGGATCATTAGGAAGGCTGAGCGCAGAAGAATAGACGCCTTTGAGATGTGGTGTTGGAGGAGAGTTTTGAGCGTCCCCTGGACAGTGAGGAGAACAAATAAGTCAATCTTGAAAGAAATCAGTCCTGACTGCTCCTTAGAAGGTCAAATAGTAAAGATGAAGCTGAAGTACTTTGGACACCAAATGAGAAGAGAGGATTCACTTGAGAAAGCTTTGATGCTGGGAAAGGTGGAGGGCAAAAGAAAAAGGGGACGGCCAAGGATGAGATGGCTGGATGGCATTGTGGGCGCCAAGCTGAGCGGGCTGAGGAGGATGGTGGAGGACAGGGGTGCCTGGAGATCAATGGTTCATAGGGTCACAAAGGGTCGGAATCGACTGTGCGATTGAACAACAAAGTACAGACATAGGCTTCCGGGGATTTAAGTCCAAGAACATCCAGAGAGCCATCGGTGAGGTCGTTTCAGCCATGCCGCTCTGGGATGCTGGGCTCAGGAAGAGCCTCGTTGTCCTGGAGGCGACGAGAAGTCCCAGCATGGCCGAAAGGATGAGGCAGCTGCGGCCGCTGCCGGCTGGTCGGCTGGTCTTCTGCCTCTGGGAGCTGCTGGCAGGTCAGGCTCTCACCATCCGGGCGAGATGCATGAGAAGCGTTGCTGGCGCTGCTGGGTGGTGGGCGGGGACAGCATTTGGACTATAAGATGCACCCTCAAATCCTTTTTTTTTTTGGGAAAAGTGTGTCTTATTGTCCGAAAAATACGGTACCTTGTGAACTGCCCACAGAGTGCACTAAGTACTATGGGGCAGTATATAAGTGTAATTGCTACTGATTTTCTCCCTCCCCAACCCCATTGGTCACCAAGTGAAGGGGAAAGGGAAACAAGCAGACCCAAGCACAAGATGTGGGGAGAAGATTCAATTGGCTGAAAAGCTGCAAACCAGATTTACCTGGTTTTCCCTCTCTGACTCTTTGTTTAATTGACTGAATTTAATCTGTACAAGAGTAAAGAAACAAGTTAGGACAGGATACGGAATGACAGAGTGGTTTGGAATAGGAAAAGGAGTAAGACAAGGCTGCATTTTGTCACCCTGCTTATTCAACTTATACAAAGAGCACATAATGCACAATGTAGGGATGGAGGAATCACAAGTTGGGATCAAGATTGCTGGGAGAAACATCCACAACTTGAGATATGCAGATACCACCCTAATGGCCAAAAGGGAGGAAGACGTAAAGAAGCTCCTGCTTAGGTTGAAAGAAGAGAGTGCAAAAGCTGGCTTGAGACTCAACATCAAGAAAACCAAGGTAATGGCAACAGGCCCTGTCAGTCCCTGGAAAATAGATGGGGAAGAAGTAGAAGCAGTGACAGGTTTTACTTTCTTAGGATCGAAGATCACTGCAGATGGTGATTGCAGCCATGAAATAAAAAGGTGACTGATTCTTGGGAGACAAGCTATGAGAAACCTGGGAAACATAGTTAAAAGTAGAGACATCACCTTGCAAACAAAAATTCGCATAGTCAAAGCAATGGTATTCCTGGTGGTAATGTATGGTTGTGAGAGCTGGACCATTAGGAAAGCTGAGTGCAGAAGAATAGATACCTTTGAAATGTGGTTATAGGAGAGTTTTGAGAGTAACCTGGACAACAACAAATAAGTCGATCCTAAAAGAAATTAACCCTGATTGCTCATTAGAAGGTCAAATGTATAGTTTACATCAGTGTTTCCCAACCTTTGGTTTTTGGACTTCAATTCCCAGAAGCCTAAGCCAATTTCCCAAAGCATTGATCAAACAATATAATGACTTAGGCTTATGGGAATAGAAGTCCCCCTGTGGGGCATGGGCCCCACATTAGGAGCCACTGCTCTATTCTCAATGTCATCTACCTGTAGTGATCTGCAGTAGATTCCAGTCAATCTGCTGCCCTCCCCAACAATATCAAACCTTCAATTCAAGTAATGGATAATACTCTTCCTCCTCATGCTACCAGTGATGCAATGAAGCAGGTCCTGTCCTGTTCGGGAGAACTAGTAGCGGAAATTCCCCTAGGCCACACCCACCTCCATACTCCATTGTGTTGGCCCCACCCACATATTTGGCCCCGCCCACAGAGGTGGTAGTAAAAAAATGTGAAGTGCATCACTGCATACTACACCTTGTTCACTGCAAAAAGCAAAATGAAGAGGGTCAATAATTCAAACTGCTTGTCCTGAAGTAGAAGGCATTGCATTTCAAACGTCACAAAGCAGGAAAATTTGCCAAATTGTTAGCAACTGCTGGGTAGTCATTGTTTCTATTTGTTCAGTTTCTGAGTGTATATGAGAAGTCATAGATCAGTAGTATGGCACATGATTTTTGTGTGCACTGAAGGTTCAACGCCTGACATCTCAAAATAGAGCATCTAATTTGGTTACATGTATCTTCAGGGCCAGTCTAAGGCAACTGACTATGTGAAAAAGACAATGTAATGATGCTCCTCCAATAAAACTTAATACTGAATTTCCAATCTTATTCATCAATTCATAAATCTTTCAAAATTATGCAAGGACAAAAGCAGAGATTATCCTCCAAGGCAATTTCATTTTATTTTCCTCAGGAAAAATATAAACGTCTTCCAAAGCATAGTAAATCGGGACAGATTTGTCCATGGGCCTGCATATCCCGTTTCCCTCAAAAGAATACTTCTGAAAAAGGGATAACATTTCAGAAACACGTGCCTTCTTTTGCATGATTTATTCAACTTCAATGTAAGATGGAACCCTATCAAGACTCTGAATCCTGTATTAAAACATGAAACCTTTATTCTCACCCACCCACTTTCTGTGTGTCTGTGCAGATTTTACCTCCCCTGATCTTAAATACCTCAGGAAACCACAACATTGTTTGATCACAAAACATAACAAAATTCCTTGCCTTCTCTGCATTTTCCATATTTATTTTTGAGTACTGTACTCTTCTGTTTCATATGTACAAAAAGTCCATGGAATACTTTTCTTCTGTAAATAATTTATTGCATTATTATTATTATTTCTAATCTTCGTATGCCCACCTTCATCACCATGTTACCTTAAAATAGGGCAATTCAGCCTTGTTAATTTTATTCCTTGGTTTGACCATGCTTCAAGATTTTTTCAGGAGTTTACAAAATAACAAATAAACAAGTGCACACACATGGAAGAAACCGGGCAGTTATTATTTCATGAAAATGCTCTATAGTGCTGTCACTTTACACACATTCACCTAGTAGTATATCCCACTGAACACAATGGAGCTTAATTTGGGGTAGACATACATACAGTACAGTGGAATTGTGAGAAAATCCAGCCTTCACCAGTGCAAAAAAAAAAAAATATATCACAAATTGAACCTTCTTGGAGAAGGCACAAGTGAAGATGCTCTTTCTACCTGTTAGGACATTTGAATAGATTTTTGTGTGTGTCACATTTAGTTTCTTTCCTACCACAAAAAGAGAGAAAGGAGTATCGAGACTGGAAGAATCTAAACCTCCTTCCTAGTTATTTAGGACAGAAGTGGGCGACCTCCATGTATACATGTCTACAACAAAACCTGAAAGTGTGCATCTACCATCCCTATAATTTTTTCTTTAAAACAATATTTTTTAAAGAACCATCAAAAACCTTCTTGCATCTTCGATACATTAAAAACAACACCTGGTAATATGTGTGAAGGAAAGGTTTAAGAATGACAGAAATTTCCCCATTCTCCCACCCCACCCACCACGAGGCATCAGGGAACGTCTTAAGACAATGTTTTTCAAAATATTTTAGGGATGTATAAAAATTTGAGGGGCCTAAAATTGCTGTGTCTGGTCCCCTGGTCACCAGTGGTCTAGGCATTTAGGAATAGGAAAACATGACATGGACAACCGGTAAATGCTTAGGAGGTTGTGATGAGACTTTTGACAATTCTTCTTTGGCTCGAAACCAGAGACGGTGCTGGCCAGAAAGGGCTTAAATGGAACAGCAATACCCTAGTTCAGTGATGGCTAACTTTGGCACTCCAGGTGTTCTTGGAGTTCAGTTCCCAGAAGCCCTGATCAGCAGGAGTGCTGACTTGGGCTTCTGGTAATTGAAGTCCAAGAACACCTGGAGTGCCAAGGTTCGCCATCACTGCCCTAGTGGCATGGCAGAAAGTTCCAGCAAGAGAACAGGGTAAAGCTAAGGGAGTCTAACTGGCCTACATTGCCTATGAGATGCATAACCTGAAGAAATCTGTGCTAGCTCAATCTACAAGTACAAAACTTCACATCACATGGTTGTCTAATACCAGCTTAAAGTAGTCTTTGGAGGGCTATTATTTAGATAGCATATAGATACAGTTATATATAACTGTATAAATTGCTTAAAGCTTCAAAAATTTGTTAGGATTTCCTTTATTATTCTTACGCAGTATAGGGGGTCCTCCTAGCAAAACCTGCTATAAGAAAAATAGATGGGTAATGTTTCCCCCATGAGCCTGAACTGACAAAATAGCAGACTGGTGATGTGTCCATTATTTTGTCTTGCTCTTCTTGGGAGCTTTTCAGATCTATCTAATTGGCTGTTATAGCACACAAAGTGCAGGATAAGATGGGCATGTCTTTTTAAAAATAATGAAAAACATAAATATATTAATGTATCAAACATGAACTGTGAAGTATCAAGTATTTTTTTAAAAAGTGCAGCTAAATATGACATTTCAAAATAGGATATATTGTTTTGACATCAACATTCAGTGGATCTCTTTAAGATTATAAGTATTAAAACTAACTTAAGCTAAGCAGATTTTAAAATTAGTTTACTGTGCTAAGGCATGATTTTAGCTAGAGCAAAGTATCTTTAATGCCCAGTAAGAATTATATGCATCCAAACCTCAATACATTTAAGGCACATTTGGTATGAAAAGGGGGTTTGTCTGTTGTCCAATTGGATGTGTGCCTCATAACCTGACCCAAGGCATCATTGCCTCTAGTGACAATTCACTGTGCTCTAGTTATGCAATTTTACCTGGACATGTGTAAATCACCAACAGAATTCTGGCTACTTATGTCCTCTTGGTTTAATGGACTGCCCTTAGGCATGTCACATCAGATTTGGAATTAAGCATACTAAGAATCAAACCATTCAAATTAATAGGACTTAAGTCTATCATGACTAAGTTAGGCTCCACTGATTTCATTTTGGTATATTCTAAGTATGGCTCAAACTCATTATCTAAGTATTTTGCAAATTTTGAAGGACAGATTTTAGGGCTTATTCAAATACTAGTAGCTGAGACAATTGCAAATATATTCTGCACAATTAAATTGCTTTAGTAAATATACCCACTACTAACACTGTTATGACACTGTTGTGATATGTCCGGCTGACATAATATTAGGAGTTACAGAAGCGTATTGCTTATTTCTGGTACAAAATTTAGCATGTTCAATATTCAGGAAATGTGATATCCCTTCAACAAAAGCAAAACTTCAAGACAACACTTATAGACTATATGTTTTAAAAAAGTAACAAATATATATTTATTGTTCAAGAAAGTGATTGTAGTAATGGCCCTGATATATTGTAGGTATATTGAATCTTAGACATTTCTGCTGAATTTCTCTGCCACATGCAGCAATATGACCGGGATCTTATAAAAATGTGCAGTGCCAAGGTGAGTTTGAGTACACCTCAAATTCTGTAAAAGTAGAAACACTTCTGCCTAAAACCCTAAAATCTATGTTGAACCAACATTTTTGACTGAGCAGACTTGTATTTACAGCAATAAACCCAGCAGTAAAATTTTGGTTAAGATTTACAAAAGGTATCCATTGGTCCACAGTTGCCAAATATTTATACCACCGACAGGCAACATCCATAAGTGCATTTCATTTGTTTTTGTGTATAAAATTCCCAAACCGTTGCATAATTCCTCGAAATTTATTTTCATTTGGATGTAATGGATGATAAATGCCAGGGTTGTAATTGGCTACTTGATTACTCCTTGTATAATTATTTCTAGAGGTTTTACTATTTATTTCTGGGAACTGAGCACTGCTTTTCGAAGTACTGCTGACTGGCTGAGTCCCGACAGGGTGAGCTGAACTTTCAATGTTGCAGAACTGCTCAAAGCGGCTATAAACCCTCCGGTCATTCAGGCGAGACCTTATTAGCTCATCACTGGGTTTTGGACTGGGAAGGCGATGCAACGCTGCATTGATCCTCTGCAGAGGAACTGTGGTCGGAACAGGGGGAGGCACCCGTTCACGGCACATACTGGCACGCAGCTCTTTGACATCCTGGTACTGAATTTGTTCTGTGTTAAATCGGGGGGCTGACGGATCACCTGGCGGAACCTCCAGCAACATGTTTTCCAAGGGCTTCACAGTAGGGCTCCTTTTACTGTTCTCATCAGACGGAGGTTTTAGAGATTTGGGAGATTTTGGAGGCTTGGGGGATTTTGGAGGCTTGGGGGATTTAGGTGATTTGGGGCTCACGGTAACATCCTCTTTACTTTTATATAGGCTTCCCTGTGAATTGGCTGAAGAGGTTCTTTTTCTTCTTGGGGAACAGTCAACCTTCATTTCAGACATTTTGGGCTTTTGGTTTTCTTCTTCTGATGTCAGAGTATCGGAACTGCTACACATCCTATAGAAAGCTGGAGCCTTGTTTTTTGACAAACTCTCTTTCTTGTCTGGTGTGAGATTCAGCAAGGACCTTAATTTCTGTGATCCCTTCTTCAGGAAATTTGGGGAATTCTTGTTCTCCTTCTTTGGTGAGGCATCTTTGCCAGGTTCCTCTTTGCTAGATTCAACTACTGCAGCCACAGAGACAGACTTTGTGGCAGTAGGGCTTTTGGGTTCAGCTTTGAGATTTTGACCCTCGTGTGCTAGGTGACTGTGTATGCTGTGTAAGCTTTTAACATTTTTTAAACTGTCCTCTGGAAGTGGCTTGAGAACTGCTGGTTGCCTTAACCGGTTCCTATTCAGCGTACTATAGACATAGCTAGATGCCTCTGTGTTATTCTCGTGATTCAAAGCAGACTTTAAATTGTCAAACATTGGAAAACTCCTCCTCTTCAGGACATTTTCATTTTCTTGACGCTTCAGAAATTCTTCTGGTCTCCTTGTACTTAGAGGTGAACAGCGGTAACCAGGTTTCTCCTTAGGAATAGGCAAGGTTACACTAGGACTTTTATCTCCTGGAAGGTGAGCATTTGGGCTATTTATCACTTCAGGTTCCAGTGGGACATTAGTGCTTGATTCTGCCTTTGTAGCGTCAGCTTCACCTTCTACTTTGTTAATATGGCTGGGTGTTCCTTTAGGCGTCTCACTGCCTTCTGAACCAATAATAGTTGAGTTTGAAGAACTTGCACAACTGTTTACTTCTTTCTGTTCAGGCAGAGTGGGCTTAAAAACAAGCGAGGAGCGAAGACGAGAATGAGTATAAAGAGCATGGGTTTTGATGTTTTCTGTCGCATCGTAGCTCTCACACACATCTCCTATTCCTGAACCATTTGAATCTGCTGGAAAATCTGATTGATCATTTAAATATGATTCAATACGCCAGTTACGCAGAAAAGACTTTGTAGTGCGCTCAAGGGTTGGCATTCTCTGCTGCAGAAAACGGATGTGGTTGTCTGTTCCATTGAAAGATCTCCGTACAATTGAGTTCCTATCTGCAATATTGAGCTTTGGCTGTGGAAGGCGATCAGCTAAACTCTGCTGAGGTGTGTTGCGATTTGTATAGCTTCCATGCAATGAAGAAACAATGCTGAGGCTATCAGATGGCACCTTCCAGTTATTTGGTGGTTTATTTGCCTGATTGATTGCTCTATTGAGCAACAAGTATGGAGTCCTTTCTGGTTTCTCACCTGCATAGCTGTGTCTTTTCCAATGCTCATTTATTTCATTAGACTGATACTGCTGGATTCTATTCTGCATATGAAAACCTGGAGCAAATGGTGGTTTTGAAAACAGTGGATTTCTTGTACCAAATTTGTCAACATCATTTATCCCATATCTGCCAGTGCTTGGGTTTTTCAAAACCATGGGGTCTAAGTTGTGAATCTTATCTTGTCTCCCCAAAAGGTTGCGTTGGCTAGAAATTGAAGCTAAGGAGGAGTGTGAATGCTGGTATGCATCGTTATCCCAGGGCATTCTACGGCTGTTAATCCTAACTAATTCTGAAGCAAACGAACTGGGAACAGAAGAGCGAGCATACAAAGTCCTAAACTCTTCATCAAAAGATTCAACAAGTTGTCCTGTGATAATCTGGACCATGCTGAGGTTGGCCTTCTCAAATGACCACATAAAGCTGAAAGATGAAGAAACAACAGTGAATAATCCAGATCAGGAATATGCAAATACCATTCAGGCATATCAGAAAACAAAAGCAAAATAAAATAACAACACTGCAGCACTATAAAGACTAACTGCTATATTTTTACTGTGAGCTTTTGTGGATCATGTCCACTTCTTCAGACACAGGAGTGAAATTTCCAAGTATGGTATATACAGAGATAAAGAGGTTACAAGGTAAAGAGTAATCAAGCAGAATGACAGATAGGCATGCATATCAATACAGCTTCCTACAGCTAACAATAACAAATGATCCATGGTTTGTTACTTTAGATTAGTTTTAAAGGTTCCCTGTACAGCAAATACTACTATTTCTTTAATTTGTGACTCATTTATAAAATTAATGATATGTTATGTAACAGAACACTAGAACTTAACTAATGTGGCTGAGACCACAACAGCACATCTGATCATTGGATACCAAACCTACTTTTTGGCAAAATGTGTATATTTATAATGTAGGTATAACAAATACCTGTATATGCATCAAGTGGCTTAGGAGATGCATTTGACTATAAGGCAATTTTTGCAGCCCTGAAGTCTTCCCCTCATATCACAAAGCTATGCCAGAAAACTGCCAGAATCTAATAAAGTAAATGTAAAATGCATGCTTTAAACAGGTTTTCAGTCTTGGCCAAATTCAGCAGCATGATTTATTGTGATTTCAGTGATACTAGCAGAAAAGTGGCCTGTGGGAGATCTTGGGATGGTAAAACTGTTCTTCAGACCCACTGAATTTGCACATCACTAATCAACATGTAGGAAGCAACATTAGTGTGCTCCACAGGTAGTATGTGGGCAAATATAGGTACCTTCTGTATATGTCTTATTCTTTCGGAAGCACTACCACACAGAGATGCAAAAGCTCAAAAGGAAAAGTATGAAACAGTTTCCAGAATTGCACACTGAAGTCTCTTTTGTAAACAACGGAACCCCAGCAGTAGAAAGGATGAAATGAATTACACACAGAAAATCAACATAGAAACATCATATAATGAATGGTTGGAAAATTAGAATTGAGTTTTATATTTACAATGGTACTGTACATTTTTTATCAATTGGATAACTCAAAGTTATATACGTTTTTTTTCCGGCGTATAAGGCGACAGGGCGTATAAGACGACCCCCAACTTTTCTAGTTAAAATGTAGAGTTTGCAATATACTCGCCGTTTAAGATGAGGGATGGCTCCCTTTATCTCTCTGCCGGTGGAGGGGGGCGGGGAGAGCGTGGCTGCGGTGGCGTCTTCGGGGCCTCCCAGGTTGGGGATGGCTCCCTTTATCTCCCCGCCGGTGGTTGGGGGCAGGGAGAGTGCAGCTGCGGTGGATGGTTTTCCCCGCCGCTCAGCTGGTCCTCCTCCTCACCCCCCAGCTGGGGGTGGTGGTCTTTGGGTGGCCCCTGGCTCTGGAGGCCTCGCGGCAGTGGTGGTGGATGGCTTTCCCTGCCGTTCAGCTGGGCCTCCTCCTCCTAACCACCACCTCCAGCCGGGGGGTGAGGAGGAGGAGGAGGATCAGCTGAGTGGTGGGGAAAGCCATCCACTGCCGCTGTCACGAGGCCTCCATTGCCAGGGGCTGCCAGGAGATTACCACCCCCAGCCGGGGGGTGAGGAGGAGGAGGACCAGCTGAGCGGCGGGGAAAGCCATCTACCACCGCCGCCGCAAGGCTGCGGGTGGTGGTCTCTGGGCGCCCCCTGGCTCCAGAGGCCTTGCGGCGGTGGCGGTAGATGGCTTTCCCCGCTGCTCAGCTGGTCCTCCTCCTCCTCCTCACCACCACCCCCAGCCAGGGGGTGAGGAGGAAGAGGACCAGCTGAACGGCAGGGAAAGCCATCCACTGCCGCGAGGCTGGGGGTGGTGGTCTCCGGGCGGCCCATGGCTCTGGAGGCCTAACAGTGGTGGATGGCTTTCCCCGCCACTCAGCTGGTCTTCCTCCTCACCACCACCCCAGCTGGGAGGTGAGGAGGAGGACCAGCTGAGTGGCGGGGAAAGCCATCTAGCGCCGCCGCCGCGAGGCCTCCGTAGCCAGGGGCCGTCCGGAGACCACCACCCCCAGCCGGGGGTGAGGAGGACCAGCTGAGCGGCAGGGAAAGCCATCCACCGCCGCCGCCACGAGGCTGGGGGTGGTGGTCTCCGGGCGGCCCCTGGCTCCGGAGGCCTCGCAGCAGTGGCGATGGATAGCTTTCCCCGCCGCTCAGCTGGTCCTCCTCCTCCTCACCCCCCAGCTGGGGGTGGTGGTCTCCGGGCGGCTCCTGGCTCCGGAGTACCCAGTGTATAAGACGACCCCCGACTTTGGCACAGATTTTTTGGGGTTAAAAAGTCATTTTATATGCCGGAAAATACGGTAATTCTTAAAATTACAATATCTATCATAAACCTATGAAATAGATAATTACAGTTGTTGAACAAGATCCAATACAATATAAGGTAAAGGTTTCCCTTGCTCGAAAGCCAGTCGTATCCGTCTCTAGGGTTCAGTGCTAATCTCGGTTTCAAAGCCGAAGAGCCAGTGCTGTCTGCTTCTGCAGACGTTTCTGTGGTCATGTGACAGGCATGACTAGACACTGGTGCGCACAGAACGCTGTTACTTTCCCACCGAAGTGGTCCTTATTTATCTACTTGCAATTTCTTGCTTTTGAACTGCTAGGTTGGCAAGAGCTGGGACAAAGGCGGGAGCTCATTCCATCCTGCAGTACTCGGGAATCGAATTGCTGACCTTTTGCCTCCCAGTCAGCGTCTTAGCCACTTGAGCCACTGCAGTATATAAACCACTGTAGTATATAAACAACTGCAATATATAAACAGCAATTAAAATAAAGTATGGCACGAGTTTTAACATTCTAAATTAGCATGAATATGTCTAAAAAATAACACACAGATTGGTTCTTACCTATAGTTACCATACATAACTTTCTTACAATCAATAAGAAGAAACTTTTGTTCCATTTTCCCATGGAATTTTGCCCCTGACTTTGAGAAGTAATCTTGTCCTTTTACTGTGCGCACTCTCATGTTCTAAAAAAGATGAAAAACAATATGACCACAAAGCAAACAATCAAACAAACCCCACAGAATAATATTTTTAAATAGAATACATCCAAAAGTCTCACTGGCCATACCCACTTAGGAGGTGGTTGTGTCAGGGGAGAATTTATGCCTTGATTTTAATTTCATCCAAGATGGAGATTTCAATCCGTGAGAGACCCCTTTCTCACATACCAAAGGGACTGGAATGCGTAAACATGCTGGTCTCATGCGTTGGAAGAAATGGAGCGTAATGTATGATGAACAAGTTATGCTGTATGGTTATGGGCTGGATTCCTTTAGGGGAATGGCAAGGGGTGGATCATGTGTAAGAAGATAAAACCCAGAAGGTGGGGGCCAAGAGTCTCTCTCAATTGAAGGCTCTGAGCTAAGGGTGAATTGCAAGCATGTAGTTGCTTAAGCTAGAGGGGGGACCACTGGGCTTTCCCCATAGAGCAGCTTTCTTTATTTTGATGTGCTTTCTGAACTTTTAATGAACTTTCTTCTGTAACTTACTTTGATTACAATTTTAACCTATAAAATCAAGCGTTAACCGTTGGAACGTCACATACGATCCTAAACCAGGCCCTACTAGCCCGCACCGACCATTCGTGCACATGCCCGAACTGGGTCTGCAGGTCAACAAAGGATTGAGAAATGTGCCAGTGGGGCAAGAGCCCCACAAACGCGAAAAAGGGAAACAACTTCATTTCCCAACGTTCCTTGCGCCGCGCCACAGCCAATCAGGCTGAGAGGTGTGAGCAAAAAGAATGTTCGGAAACACGCCGTGGCCAATCAAAAGAAAACTGCAGGGGGAAAAAACAATGCACGCGCCAAACTACAAGCCCAAGCCATGAGCGCGCAGAACACTGAGGAAGCTGGTGAGCGAAAAATAAAAAACACACCGGGAGCGCAAGTCCTCTGCAGCCGGACACAGCACCTCACAGAAAAAAAAACACAAGGGGAGGTCAAGGGGGGGGAGGCACTGGGCCCCCCTTGAAAGTGAATCCATTCCCAGGTAAGCAAAGCCATCGGACGGCGCTCCGTCCGCTGACTTTACTTACCGCAAAAGGGTTTTGCTTTCAGCGAGGCCACGCCGCGGGAACCAAAGCCCCCTCCCCAACGACACCTGAAGGTCCCGATTGGAGTTTCCCCTTTAATATCACTGGGTGGGAGGGTTGCGCTCCCCCTCTCTACTGGCTCCCCTGGGGTTAGGAGGGTTGGGGGGACAAAAGGGGTCTGTCTCCCCAACCCTCCTGACCCCAGGGGACCCGGAAGAGAGGGGATTCCCCTACACACACACACAAACACACACACACACCATATTAAAGAGAAGAAACCAAGCGGCTACTTCTCTTTAAAAATGGAGTTTTTTTGGGGGGAATCCCCCTCTCCGATGGCTCTCCTGGGTCCGGAAGGGTTGGGGAGACAGACCCCTTTTGTCCCCACAACCCTCCCAAACCCAAGGAAGCCAGCGGAGAGGGGGATTACAACCCCCCGATATTAAAGGGGAAACCCCAATTGAGATTTCCCTTTTAATATCAGAGGGTGGACTGGATTCGATCCCCTCTCCTGGGTCCCATGAGTCTGGAAGGTTTGGGGGGACAAAAGGGGTCTGCCCCCCAACCCTTCCAGAGCCAGGGGACACGGCAGAGAGGGGATCCCCCCGTAGGACACAAAAAATATCCAAAAATACACAAAAACCAAAAATAACACACACAAAAATACAAAGTAAACAAAAACAAAAATTTCCAAACACACCCAGTACCCAGCCAAACACCACAAAATCCAACCCCCCCCCCCAAATAAAGAAAAACAGCCAACTCACCACCACACGACCTCACTCCACGACGACCGGAAAAGAAATGAATAAAGAAAGAGACTACTTACCGGAAGAAGCTCCACCCAGAGGCCACGAGAGAAAAAAACAGTCAAAATACAAGATAACCCCTACCAGCCCCACTGCTGGCCACAATAGTAAAAACAATTCAAAAAGACACAACAGCCCCACACAAAAGGCCCCAAGAGTAAAAACAAGTAAAAAACATAACACAAAATCACAATTTTACACAAATCAAAAACATATGTCAATAAAATAAAATAAAAAATATTCAAAAATCCTGTGCTGAATTTTAACTCAAATAAAAACCAAAAACATCTAAACACAGTTTAAAAACATTTATTGTAAAAACATGTACGTTCACATTTTTAAAATTATTACCTACGGTACAACTATTTAAAAAAATACATACTAAAACATTATTTGGTTAAATAATTTTTTAAAAAAAGTATATCACCCTTTGTTCTTTTTTAATCCACAAAACCAAAACACCAAACAAAACTGATCACAGTTTATAACAGCCCGCCAAAAAATGTGTATAAATAAAAAAAATTAAAATTTCAATTATAGACTAACCTCTTCTTTACAAACATTAACAAAAAATAAATAAAACACATTCCAACACTATTTGAAAAAGCCCGGCAACGCCGGGCAACCTCTGCTAGTCTATATAACTAAAATCAAGGTCCGGTGCTGTATGTTCCTTATAGAAATCCACACCCCTGCACCGACCGCGCTGAAACTCGGCACATACATACCTTGGTCTGAAGAGATGGTCACCGTGGGGGTGTCAAGCCCCATGGGGAGGGGTACGCCCCCTAAATCAATCCACAAAGGGGACACCCCCACCGACAGGAGAAAAAGCAACAGAAAAAAGCCAACCAGGGGGCACTGTGATGTCATCGCCACAGCTCAACCAATTCCCAGCTGACCAGATCTGGGGCTCTGTGATAGCACAGGGCTCCATCATACAAAGTGACACCCCTGCACCGAATGCGCTGGAAAGTGCATGCACGCCTACCTTCAATGTCTGGGGTGGCCGGCATGGGTAACTGGCAGCCTGCCTTCGGGTCCTTGGCCCCTGAAAAGGGGCTGCAACCCTGCCCCCCAGGGTGGCAGAAATGACCAGGGAAGGTGACTGCGCATGCACAAGAATCCATACATGCACCTAACCCTGCCCCATGTTCCAGGATGTGGTGCATGCATGAAATACCACACATGCGCCAAAGTCTGCCCGGGATTCCGGGTGGGGCATGGCCTAGCCGCCAGTACGTACGGCGGCCATTACGGCAGCCCCTGCCCCAGCAACTACTGTCGGCAGACGGCCACCATGGCCTGGCTCCTCTGCACTCCTGAGGCATGCCTGGGGGGGGAGGAGAACCCACCGTCGGAGGGCAGGCGGAGGTCGGGACCGGGCTGCCGCCTTTTGCAGGCCTCCACCCCCATGGGTCCTCTGCCCACCCACCCAAATGGAGCTTCCCTTCCACCTGACACAACCAACAGGAGGACGGAGGGGCCGGGCTGTGATGGCTACCCACTGACTGTAGTCGCTGGGAAGGCCAGCGGCTGTGGCCAGAGTCAGGCTGAGATGGCGGCTTGTGGTGAAGCTGAGAGAGCGGCCACGATGACAGCAGACAAAAAGGTAAGGCAGCTGGGGAGGGAGCGGGTCTCTCCTTGGCCCGGGTAGGGTACCCTCAGGCAATGCCGGGTCCTCTGCTAGTATACTTCTAAAATATCTGAAGAGGCCTGGAGTGTTTGCTTGGCTCTACACTACGTTATATACACTAATCTAATTACCTGGGCTGTTTAGCTAGGAGGCGGCAGCTCGGAAGCAAGGAAGCAACCACTGGTGGGTAATAAAACTTACTCAAGAATAAACTCCTTTCCTGACAGGTTGTTTTCCTATTTCCAGGTGCATGTTCGACACAAGGTGTTTCAAGCAAAATGGGGTCTATTACAACTTCGATGGGGCTTTTGACATGAGGCTACTCTTGGCAAATGGCTCTCCAGAGGGTTATTTAGGCACACAAGTCCTGCTTTGTACTACCCTCCACGATTTGCCCTCATGGGGTGTGTGTGCCACAAACTGCCAAAGTTTGAGGACTCTGCAAAAGCAAGGGCATATACACTGCTGGGAGCAGGGCACATGGTATGACTTGGGGGCAGGATGCCCTACGGATTGGTGTACGTACAATCACTCACCTGAATCAAATTGATACTATCTGCACATAGAAATATTTATATTAGTCTTTCCAGGATCACAGAAGGTGAAAGAATGTGTGTGTGTTTGTATATATATTCAGGAATGTGCTTCAATTTATGTAAGGCTAAAAAGAGACTGAGGTGACCTAGTAGTTAAGACGCTGAACTTGATGACTGGAAGGTCAGCAAGTCCGCAGTTCGAGACCCAAGTGCTGTGCGATGGAGTGAGCTGAATCTGTCTCAGCTCCTGCCAACCTAGCAGTTTGAAAGCAAGAAATTTCAAGTAGATAAATAAGTACAACTTCGGTGGGAAGGTAAACAGCGTTTAATCATGCCTGCTACATGTCCACAGAACAAATGTTCCTCAACTATGCCAGTTATTATATTATTACTGATATCATTACCAGGACTCGTAATGTAACTCATTATATACTATTATGTGCTTACATGAATAATTTCCCCTAATCAGTGATTTTACTTAGAATCTTCACCAGGGTACCAGCTTTGAAACCAGTGAGGGCCTCAGGAAACCAGTCTCTCTCACCTCCAAAAACCTGATTTGTACCATTTTACTTTCTAATGTTACTTTAAACCAAAAGCCAAACCTTCTAGTGTTACTTTAAACCAAAAGCCAAACCATGCAGGCAGATATGTGCAACTTCTCTGAAAAAGCTACATCACCTGAGGAATTATCCCAGAAGTGCTACTGGTATACGTTTCAATTATTCTTAATCTTCTAATGACCCTGTTATATTCTATATCACTATACACTGTAATATATATTTTCTTTCTAAATTACTTTGGAAACATTGCTGAACGATGGTATAATTTTTTTATTAGGGGGGGGGAGGTCCAAGGACGGCTAATAATATCCAGACAGCAAGTATGTTGCTTCACTGATTCCACTGAAATGATTAGAAAGCTAGACAGCTCTCTAATAATGCCATACCCACCATTATTTGGATAAGATTTGCTAAAAGGTGAATAATTTACTTATACAGCTAATTTCATCAGAAAAACATGTTTATAACTTAAGAAAGGAGCAGGAACATCCTGAATAAGGGCAATTATGTCACAACAGTGCAATGAAATCACAATGCCTAATTACACATTTACATATGGAGATGTAGAATAGTTGTTTGCATTGGTCATATGACTGTCAGCATAAAACCTGCATTTATAAAATACATTGTCAGCATCCTAAAGAAAATCCTTGCATTTATGCATATAAATAATATAAAAACATTTTTTCAACACAAGACAAAATCTTCTTTAAAAGCTGTCAAAAATGCAGTTTCCATTATAATAATAAAGTACTGTATGACATATTTTTGTTGGATTACATTAATCTACTGTGTATATATTTAAAGACATCAGTTAAATAAACTCAAGGGCCTGCAATAATGTACATTAAAACCCCGATTTATGTACGCTTCGTATTACGTAAAATCATTTTACGTAATGATTTTTTTGCAGAAAACGTGTCCTGTTTTTCAATGCATCCCTATGGGAATGCTGCATTTTACATTTTAAAAACTGTATTATGTAAAATGGGGTTTTACTGTACATGGATGGAAGAAAGAAGTCTGTTTTGTCCTTCCTGGTTTCCTTCAGTCTGTTGCTCCTCTCACTTGCCATTTACTTTGCAAAGTCAGTTGAACTTCACATGGCCATCTCAAAATTTGCATGTGAGGTGATGACCACGTGCAAAAGAAAAGTGAAACATACACTTAGCAGCTTCTGCTATTACAGACTCATTCCTAAGATCTAGATCACAAGTTCTCAACCTTTTAAAGCCGGGTGCCAGGTCACGCTCCCTCAGACAGCCTTGTGGGCCGGACGGCCTTTTTGCCCTTCCTTCGCCACATGGCATTTCTGGTGGAGGCAGGGGGGGGGGAGACATGAAATGGAACGGCAGGCCACATCCGGCTCATGTGCCACAGGTTGAGAATCCCGGATCTAGATGTTCAGCAACCTTTGGCTTGTGATTAGACATGGCAGCACCTTTTGCCCACCAGCTGTACTGAGGTGGTAGACAAACCAGCCACTAATTCTACTGATGTTGCCCAAAACAGTACTTCTAATCACCAGAACTAAACAGTTTTATGGCAGGGTGGATTTGATTTAAATCACGATTTAAATCACAATTTAAATCACTAGTCAGTAAGGCTCGATTTAAATCATGATTTTCTACATAAAGACTCATTCTTGGTGGAGTTGTTTTAATCTTAATATTTACAACCAGATAAAGGTTTCATTTTTAGAATAATAACTTTTCAGATTACAGTAGTTTTACAGTTATATCAGAAAATTACTGATTTGGTGGTTATATACCATTAGAAATACATAGATAATTATGAAATTACTGCAAGGTGAACTATCTCTAGTTTGATAGGTTAATCATTCATATTTGATCAACAGTTCTGTTGTACTTTATTGGAAGGGGAAAAATAATCATTACCTTAACATTTAAATAGTTTTATTTAACCAACAATAACATTATATAGGAATTTCATTAAAATATTCCCAAACTGGGTCTCTTTTACAGCCTGCTGCCATTACAGGTTTTTCTCCTCAAGGGAGAGAGTGAGAATAATATGATAAACTTCAGGCTGCTATACAAATAAAGATCTCAAGATGTAGAGTTCCGTCCTCAAAAGGTTTCACTTATTTTACTGCTTGCCCCTCCCTCCTCAAACTTTGTTCCTTGTGCTATTCCATTCCAAACAATTTTATATTCATTGAACTTCTTGAAACATAGCAGCACTTAAGAGGTAAGGGGGTTGATTCTGTGTACATAGATTTGCACAGGAACAATGGGATTAAGGTTTTTTCTCAATTCTGATGTTTATTTTATAACACTTTTTTGCTATGAATGAAGGAAGCATGTTATCGTTGCAGATCCAAATGCACAGTTTTGAAAACAGCAAAACCAAGAATTTGATTTGATAATATCTTCTAGATAGAAAAATTGCCCCAATCAGAAACCTCTGGGACAGCATGACATTGTGAATGGATTAATACAGCCTTATGCCACATAATTAAAAACTAATTTCATGATGAAAAACCTTTGGACTATAATGTATCTTAACTAGAACACGATCTTTAGAGAGATTTTTTTCCTCAAAAAGCATTTAAATCAAAAAAATCCGATTTAAATAAAAAAAACCACCCCGATTTATTAATTAAAAAAATCATTGATTTTTATCCACCCTGCTTATGGCAACAACAGTAGCTTCATATGCTTCCTCATCTAGACTGGAAAAGGAACACAATTTAAGGGGCCATATCAAGAACTTAATCCATCTCTACCAAAAATAGCCTGAAGGTTCCAATTTCCAAGTTTTTTGCCCATCTACTCACTGCATTGGTTCCCAAAGTGGGGCCCATACCCATACCTGTTAAGTACCCCATATTGGCCAGGATTTCCTGTATTTCAGCACTCGTTCCTCCCCTTTCCTGCCGCCGTCCCGTATTTTGAACGGCGGGGAAAGGGGTTACTGTGCATATGCGCCCATCAGAGGCAGTTCTGCGCATGCACAAAG
Source organism: Bradypodion pumilum (assembly GCA_035047305.1). NCBI lineage: Eukaryota > Metazoa > Chordata > Lepidosauria > Squamata > Chamaeleonidae > Bradypodion > Bradypodion pumilum. Next base: position 169,530,034 of record JAWDJD010000001.1, on the reverse strand, counting down.
GGGTTCTGCACATGCACAAAGGAGTTGTTGCTGCGCATGCACGCCTGGGCCAGAGCAGTTCCCATATTTTCCAGAGCCGCGCTTGACAGGTACGCTCACGCCCCACAGGGTGACTTCAATTGCCAAAAACTTAAGTCAGTACATTGGCTGAGCAGTACTTTGGGGAAATAACTTAGGCCAGTGATGGTGAACCAACCGCAAGTGTGCTAGAGTTAGCACTCGGAGCCCTCTCTGTGGGCACTTGTGCAGTCACCCCAGCACAGAGTTTGCCCCCCCTCCACCCCGTAGGCCAATGGGAGCGCTTCCTCCCTCCCTCCAGCACAGAGTTCAACCCACCCCTCTGCTCAGCAGCCCAATGGGAATGTTTCCTTCTTCCCCCTGTTACTATGTAGACACTTTGCGATAAATAAGTGGGTTTTGGGTTGCAGTTCGGGCACTTGGTCTCTAAAAGATTCACCATCACTGACTTCTAGCAATTCAAAAACCAAAGGTTGGGCAACACTGATCTATTGTATCTTTATTCATATTATTTATTCATTATAACTGAAAATACATTTACATGTTACTCTTTCAATACTTTGTAGTGGTTCACAGAAAAATAGTAATACAGTGGTACCTCATACAACGATTTTAATCCATTCCAAGGGGCTCGTTGTTGTACGAAAAAATTGCTATGCGATGCATGCATTGTATAGTGATTTTCCCTATGGGATGCATCGTACAACTTTTTTTTTGCTAATTGGTTTTTCTCATTGAAAAATAATTGTATGATTTTTTCCATAGGGAAAATTGTTATGCGGGACGCCATTCCCCCCCCCAAAATTTTTTTTAAAAAATTAAAAATAAAATAAAAACAGCCACAACACCCTAATTGTTATGCAATTTCATTGCTATATGGCACAATTGTTGTATGAAGTTCCACTGTATTAAATTACTCATAGACATAAATAAGAGGCAGCTACAAGGGAAAATTAAAAAACCCAAGAATCAGACTAGCCAACGAGTTTCTGAAATATGCTATCATGGCTATTTCTGCCTTCATTTTGGGCTAAATAGTATTTACATGTTTCAATGGTGGTAAAGTAAGAATAGGTCCCAAGTCATTTCATAACCTTGTGGCAATTTGACAAAAAGTAAATAAATAAAATCTTGCGATTTGCAGCGGAGGCTCCAATTTTACACAAAGAAAGGAAGAAGCAAGATCTGACCTATAATTATGCATTATGAAGTCGCTTTTACTGAGAGAACCCACTACTAAATGAATGAGTGATATTTTTATTAGAACTTACTAAATCACAAACATAAATTAAGAGTCCAACCCATAGAGATCTTCAGCTCTGGATGGTGAAGAAAATACACATTCTAACAGTCATGGCCAGATGTGTGTGCCAGGGTCCTTTGTTAAAATGAAGTTTCAAAGTGGAAGCTGTGACTTACTCTTGACTTAGAGCGTGTCCAGACCACTCCTTATTTCTGAGTCACTAGAGTATGTTAGAGCAACCTCTGCATGCAATGGGCTATTAATGCTAATTCTATCCTTGAGCAACCAAGAGAAAAGTCTTCTACTTTTCCACCTCTAAAGTCACCTGATATGATTTTAATGTATTAATCTGTTTCAGGTCTCTTATTCTCCTCAGTATTTTCCTCAGTTCTGCTGTTCTGCTCTCTTCTCTCCTATTATTGTTGCTATTTACCTTACAAGCAAAGCATGTATGTTTAAGAAAACCATTTTGATTGAGCACATGGAAACATACTGTAAAGAAACTTTTACAAAACACATGTTTATCTTTGAAGCAACTGTAAGTAAAGAAACTATTTTGTTATGTTTCTAAACATCGTGTGGAGAGTTTAGCTGCTGGTTTAGAGTGGGGAGTATAAGGCTTGGAGAACTTGAAGTTGAAGATACTGTGTTTGTAAATCTGCTCCACTTTACTGCTGCATGTCTGCTAACAGGAGATGAGCCAAATTACACTTAGCCTGCTCCACTCATCAGAACACACTTAGCAACCTGTTTTCCACATCACCATGCCAATTCTTGCCAACTGTTGCGGGATCAGCAAGGAGAGGGAAAGGGTACTTATTTGCCTTTCCCCTTTGACTGATGGTCAGCAAGGGGGGGATTATACTTGCCCTTCCCTCTGTAAAGAAGAATAGGAAGAGTAGAGTGAAACATCTAGTAAGCTGACGGCTTGTCAGCTTTAAAGGCTGATGTCATTATCAAAACAAAGTTCCAAGTGTGCAGTGCTGCATTTTTTCCAGTGAGCCTAAAAAGGAAATATTAATAATTCACAGTCCTACAGAGCTAGCATATTGTTACTTGCCAAAAATGTTTGGACTGGCATTCTTCAGCATAGCTGGAAAACATAGGCCAAAACATTTTATGTATTGATATTTCTAAACAATTGCAGCAGATAGTGTAGCAAAAATCTGAAAAGCATCATTAGGTTATTATTCTATGAAATTTCCTCCCTCTTCCAATTTCCAAATGTATTTCTGTCTCCAAAAGAAACCAAATTGTGCAATGTACCCTGAACCTCCACATAAATCCGTTTAAATTTCAAAGGACTACAGCAGGGGTTCTCAACTGTTTCATGCCATGTGTTTACAACAGCCGTGGATGCATTTTACGGCAGCATTTATACATTTACGACAGCCATGAGTGCATTTACAGCTGTCGTAAATGCATCTGCTTCCGGTGGGGGAGGGCACATGAAATGGTGCTGTGGGCCGGGGCCAGCCCATGGGCCGTAGATTGTGAACCCCTGGATTACAGTCTCGAACGTACTTCTTGTTCATTAACAGGAAATCCATTATACTTTAATGGAATTTACTCCCAAATAAATTGACAAAGACTGGATCTTTATACAATGATACTAAACACCTGTAACGATATGGAACTATGTCTATAAAATGGAAAGCCCCACAGAACAAAATTCGACACACTTCCATATCAATATGTACAGAATTGTGTACTGTTACTAAAGTCTCCTTGCTTTGTCTGTATCACTGTGAAAGAACTGTTTATACAGTATTCTAGACGCAAGTGGCTATTTGCACACTTGGTAGCTATTTGTACATTTGGTAGAAAGTTTCCACAACCTCACTGTTTCTTCAGTATCCTACAATGAACTAAAATTCCATTATTGTCTTTGTAGAAAGTGCTGAAATATTGCTTACATATCTACTGATTTATTTAATTAATTCGAAATGAAGAATGAGGTTCGAATTCTTACAAGCCTTCCGCTGATCAAGTCATCATTACACTTTGTTGAACCTAAAAGTACACTTATTACATTGTTCTGATTAGGCAGATTGTGTAAATGTGTGCAATATGTGTGTAAAACAATAATAAACAAAACAAAATAAAATATAAACTAATGAGTGGGAATGTTTCTTCTCCCATTGGACAGATACACTTACTCTGAGCCTTTGGACTTGACAGCCTTGTTTCTCTGTCATCTTAAGAAAGTGGCTGAAGTTAGAGTCATCTAGCAGAAGATACACTGATACTCCCCTTTTAGATGCTTCAGCAACTTCTTTGAAAATATCCACATCTGTAAACTTATCCATAACTATGGCAACAACCTGTGCAAGAACAAAAGAAAGATATTACATAACCTTATGCACTTAAAATATTATAAGATATTGTGGAACTTGAAATGTAAACTAATCACATAATTTTGTTAATGCTCATGAATTTAAACACAGTCCATAAAAAGGTAAAGGTAAAGGTTTCCCTTGCTTGAAAGCCAGTCGTATCCGACTCTAGGGTGCAGTGCTCATCTCTGTTTCTAAGCCGAAGAGCCAGCGCTGTCTGCTTCTGCAGACATTTCCGTGGTCATGTGGCAGGCATGACTAGACACCGGAGCGCACGGAACACTGTTACCTTCCCACCGAAGTGGTCCTTATTTATCTACTTGCAATTTCTTGCTTTCGAACTGCTAGGTTGGCAGGAGCTGGGATGAAGACGGGAGCTCATTTCAGTCCATAAAAAAAGTTCACACGATTATAACGCATAAAATATCAGTTAACAAATAGCACTTAACATTTTAACAAAATGGAGTGAGTTCCACTCCTTCTAGTGACTCATTGATTTAATTCTTTTGAAGATAAAACAATTTATAAACAGCTGAACTATTCTCAAATATGCTGCTCAAAAAAATGAAGGGGACACCTAAACAACACAATGTAACCCCAAGTCAATCACACTTCTGTGAAATCAAACTGTCCACCCTGGTAGCAACACCAACTGACAATCAATTCCACACGGTGTTGTGCAAATGGAAGAGACAACAGGTGGACATCAGAGGCAATTAGCAAGGCATCCCCAATAAAGGTGTGGTTCAGCAGGAGGTGACCACAGGCCACTTCTCAGATCCTTTGCTTTCTGGCTGATGGTTTGGTCACTGTTGAACGCTGGCAGTGCCTTCACTCTATTGGTAGCATAAGATGGAGCCTACAACCCACACAAGTGGCTCAGGTAGTGCAGCTCATCCAGGATGGCACATCAATGCGAGCTGTGGCACGAAGGTTTGCTGTGTCTGCCAGCGTTGTGTCCAGAGCATGCAGGCACTACCAGGAGACAGGCCAGTACACCAGGAGACGTGGAGGAGGCCGTAGGAGGGCGACAACCCAGCAGCAGGAGTGCTACCTTCGCCTTTGTGCAAGGAGGATCAGGTGGAGCACTGCCAGAGACCTGCAAAATGACCTCTAGCGGGCCACCAAGGTGCATGCTCAAACGGTCAGGAACAGACTCCATGAGGGTGGTATGAGGGTTTGACGGCCACAGGTGGGGGCTGTGCTCACAGCGCAACACCGTGCAAGACGTTTGGCATTTGCCAGAGAACACCAAGATTGGCATGTTCGCCACTGGTGCCCTGTGCTGTTCACAGATGAAAGCAGGTTCACATTGAGCACATGTGACAGGCGTGTCAGGGTCTGGAGACGCTGTGGAGAATGTTATGCTGCCTGCAACATCCTCCAGCACGACCGGTTTGGCGGTGGGTCAGTAATGGTGTGGAGTGGCATTTCCCTGGAGGGCCCCACAGCCCTCCATGTGCTTTATGATTTTGCACACTAAAGTCACTATTTTGTGCAATGCCATTATCTTAAATCTAGACCACTGATTTCCCAAATAATGCTGGACTTTGACCCAGAACTCTGTTAGCCATGTTAGCTTGGATTTCTGGGAGGTAAAGTCCAACCACATCTGGGGAACCAATAATCTAAAATGTACTTCACAGTTGGAGCAACTGTATAAAGCAGGGGTTCCCAACCTTTCAAAGCCGGGGGCTGGGTCACGCTCTCTCGGTCAGCTTCGAGGGCTGGACAGCCATTTTGTCCTGCCTGCATGATGGGGTAGTGGTGGCCATTTTGTCCCAACAGCTTCAAAGGGTGGCTATTTTAATTTAATAGATTTATATGCCACCCTATCCAATGGACTCTGGGCGGTGTACACAAGTTAAAACCAATATAAAATAATTAAAAACATAGCAATATTACCCCCTGCTGTGCCATTTACTATCTAAAAACAAATATAAAAATCTACAAAACCTTAACATTAAAAAATTAATTACAGGCGGGGGGAGCCTCAGACGAGCCAAAAGGGGGAGCTTGTTGACGATCCTGGCCCCCAGACCCATTTTGCCAACCACATCTTCAATTCTTTCCTAAATGGTAGCAACTGGGCCTGGAGGCATAGTTCTACTGGGAGGGGGTTTCATAGTGTGGGAGCTACAACCATGAAGGCCTTTTTCCTTGTGGAAATTGTTTATTGAATGCCATTGGAGGGGTGGGGGCCACATGAAATGGTGCTGCAGGCCACATCCAGCCCACAGGCCTTAGGATGGGAACCCCTGGTATAGAGGACTACCCCCTAGGGGCCTTAAGATGTAAGGAAGATAACTTAATAAAAATATTTAGTCAATGGGATTTGTAAAAGTAATTGGTAGGCTTACCTAAGGAGACAGGAACATGTTTAAGTAGTACCAGAGAAACTCCCCTGATAATGCATGGAAATCCAAATAAATACATAGGCCTTAAATTAGGTATCTATCCTGAATATTATTGAAGAGAGAACAGAACTGAAGATCAGGACCAGATGATAGTTAACTTTTTAGAATACAGTACTTAAGGAAAGAACATACAGCTATAAGTCTATAAAGCTGTCTCTTTCTATGCCAGATCTCATGCCAACTAAGAATCAAGATATTGTGCTGACTTCCTACAATTAGAATTTTTTAAAATAAAGTTGGACTCAGATCTCAAGATCATTCTTTAGCAACAAGAGAGATTCAATCCTTCCATGAAATCCATTTTCGGTTTTGACAAACCTCCATGTGACAGACAGCCCGGCAAAATGAAATTTCCATAGACTAATATATTTCTCTATTTTAGGAAACATATCCTGAGCAACCAGAAATCAAACAAAGAGATCTATAAGAGAGAGATAATATGGATAATTGAAAGACTGCCATGCCATTAAATAATTTATATAATTGGAGCAGTGACGATGAGGCGGGTAAGTGAAGCTGCAGGGGCTGAGGGGAAGCCGGCTCTGCTTCGCTACAAGAGAGCAGAGGCTTCACGGTTCCCATCCCTTGCTGGGGCTGCACCTGAGAGCGCCCCGCTCACCGCACTGCTAGGCAGCCATTGTTTTCCTCTGGAGCAGGGGGAGAGAGAGAGCATGAGGCTCACTTCTCCCATTGTGTCTTCAGTGCGCGAGAGTGGCAGTTCCATGGTTCTCTCTCCCTGCTCCAGAACAAAAACCCAGCTGCCTGGAAGTGTGGGTATTAGTATTAATAAAGTTGTGAATAAGACAAAAGTCTTTCTATCTATATCAGAGCTGCATTCTGTAAACAGAAAATTGTTTTGACACTCCTTCTCTACATCTTTTTTAAAAAAGGCTAATTTTGAGTTTTGTTTTGCAACAGAACATCTAAGGAACATAGCAAAACATACAACTTTTGCAGCTTGCTACAAGAGCATAGTGATTTATTGTCTCAAATGTAAACCTGTGACCAACATGCATGTTTCATTTTGAAATAAATATAATATTTTTATTTTACTGGTTTTAAAAAAGTCTGCTTTTAATTGCTAAGCTCACCTCTGGGTATTGGGTTCTGTAGTTAACTGCAAACTGTCAAATATTTTTAGTAGCTGAGGTGTAGCAAATTAGCTCAAGTTTTCGTCCACAGCCAACCAAGAGAGAAGCGAATCCCCTCTTTCCAGGAGACAAAAAGGTAAGTGCGGTGGGGGTTGGGGGGGGGGGAGAAGCACGGCCCCGGTAACCATGCCACCCACACGCCCCACTGCACTTACCTTTTGCCAGCTGGGAGTTTCCCCTCCGGGGTGGCCTTCTGCGTTGGGAGGCACACCGGCCTGTCCTTCGTCCCTGCGGGCATGGAGGCCTCGATGCCCACAGAGATGAAGGACAGGCCAGTGTGCCTCCCAACGCAGAAGGCCGCGCCGAGGGGGGGGAGGGAGACCCAGCCGGCAAAAGGTAAGTGCGGTGGGGTTAGGGAGTGGGGGGGAGGCACGGTCCCGGAAACCACGCTGCCTACCTGCCCCACCATCTTGCCCCCCCTAACCTCCACCACACTTACCTTTTGCCGGCTGGCCTTTTCCCCCTGGCACAGCCTTCTGGGAGTCATTGCTGAGGATTGGTGGGGAGGAGGGAAAATCCCCTCCGCCCCAACGTCGGCAAGATTGTGTGTGTGTGTGGCCACCGAGGCTTCCGGGGGGGGGAGGGAGCCCCTCCTCTCCCCACGAAGCTATGGTATGTGTGTGTGCATTGTGTTGTGGTGTGTGTATGTGCAATGAGTGTGTGTTTGGTTGTGTTGTGTGTGCAGTGTGTGTGTATTGTGTGTGTGCGTGGTTGTGGTGTGTGTATTGAGTGAGTGTGTGTGTGTGTTGTGTGTGTATGCACTTGTGTTGTGTGTGTGTAACCCCTACCACCAAAACATACACACACACAAAAGCCCCGCAGTGCTGGGCAAAAATATGCTAGTAGACTCTAAAATAGGCAGCATCAGATTTTTTACTCCAGCAGAAAACAGGTGGATTACAATGGTGAGTGGCTTGCTGGTACAGTATGTCAAATACAGTAGGGTTGAAAGTGGGATTGCTTTCAAATGCGCTCTGAACATACTGTGTTTTTTAAAACTGGAAATTTAAACACTCAAAGGTTTTGAATACAAAAGATAAATGGCTATCATTGGAAAGAGAAAAGAAACATGGTATTGGTCGACCATAAACTATCTCTCAGTTCAAGTGGCATGAATACCTTGGTGGAAGGCTAAGGGCTGTCAGTGCTGCTGCTAAATGACAGGTGAGTGTAATGTAAAAATACCTAGAAGCTGAAAGAAAGAAAGAACCCCAATAACTACAGCTTGAACCTAGACGAATATACTGTAGTACTGGCTAGTTTACATGACAGAGATAAAGCTGAAATGGGTCTATCTCTCTCGATTTTGCCCACCAAATCTGTTACTATCTTATTTCACTGTCAGCTTTCATGTATCAAAATTATTTTTTGTTTGTTTGTTTTTTCAGATTTATATGCCGCACCCTTGCCCTAGGGCGACTCCGGGTGGCTCACGACAAACATAAAAGGCATAGAACATCCTTAGAAATTGTTTAAAAAGACCATTAAAAAAAACCACCCACCCCACCCATCAATAAAAGAGGGACAGTACATTTCTTTAGAAGAGCCAACAGGCAGGGGCCATCCTCCTGTCCGCCCCCCCCCCCACACACTTGCCCTGCCAGGCAGGCTTTGAGCCCTTTCCTGATTCAACTTTTTTTTGACATAAAGAGAGCACATAACACATATCTTTTGAATTTATACATACTCTCATGATGGTGAAGATCGTGACCATGTGAAAATATAGAAAATAAAGTGTCAATGAACCTGATTTGTCGTCTTCTTCCTCCATGTCCAGGCCACACATGAAACTGCCAATATGAAGCCACCTTTTGGTGAGTTCATTCTGCACTTCCTTTGCCTGAGAAAGATTAGCCAACACAAGGTGGCTGTTGCCCAGGGTGCGCCCAATTGTGGTTCAAAAATACCACAATCTTCGAGGAGGCTCTTTCTGTGTAGCCAACTAAGCTGTTACAACAGGGGTCAACAAACTGCTCTCAACGTGTTCTTGGACTTCAATTACCAGAAGCCCAAGTCAGTACACCTGCTGACCAGGGCTTCTGGGAATTGAAATCTAAGAACATCTGAAGAGCAAAGTTTGCTGACCCCTGTTCTACAAGGTAGACCCAACAGCCAGAGTATCAGAAGTAATCGCCTATAGCACATAATTGATCAGCAGCTCATTCTGGATCATAATACTTTCCCCTCCCAGGTTTTAGGGGAACAGTCAACCCCCCTCCACTTTAAGCATCAACTATAATCAAAAGACAACACGACACTGAGAGAGTAAGAAATAAGACCCTCACAAATCTATATGCTAATTGTGCCCCACATCTAATATGACAACAAGTATTCCAACACTGTCAGACACAACATAGGGATTTATTTACCAGTTCATCCGCTAATGTGATTGATTGATTCCATCTTCTGCCAGCAGTGCCCTTTTGCTTTCTACCGACCACAAACAGGACAATCTTTGTGCAAAACCATGGACATAAATCGACATCAGGAATGGCCACATAGAGAAACCAATTTCAGAAAACTTGAACCTCCCAAGACATTTCTGCTATGGATCTCAAAGTAGCCATTTCAGGGGGTAAAGCATTGCAAAGGGGGATTCAAAAGGGGGAAGCTGGAAATTGGCTGTATGTTCCAGTACACCTCTCAGGGACTAAATACAGATCAAGTCTTCTTACAGTAATACATATATTCAGCTTTTTATCATCTTTTACAGTGATAACAAAGTCATAATATTGACAGACTCTGACTTCTGTTTCAGAAACAACTTTAAGCACTTTTGTGACCTGGGATCCAGCTTACCACCCTGACTAAATCCTACAACCTCAAACAATTAACAGCTTGACAGCCCCACTCCTATATTAACAAGCTTTCCTGGTGGCTTAGTGGTTAAGGCGCTAGGCTTGGAGACTGGAAAGATGGGTTCGATTCCTGAGAGTTGCATGATGGGGGATATGAAAGGAGCATCATTCGGGCATCCTCTGAAAAAATCCTTTCAACCCAGAGTAATTTCTGACACAAAGACGGATGATTAACAACACATTTCCATTTGTCTATCATCTGTTCCAAACATGATCTGAACTCTCAACACTAAGGTAACAGCGTTCTGTGCACTCCAGTGTCTAGTCATGCCTGCCACATGACCATGGAAACGTCTGCAGAAGCAGACAGCGCTGGCTTTTCGGCTTTGAAACAGAGATGAGCACTGAACCCGAGTCAGATACGACTGGCTTTCGAGCAAGGGAAACCTTTACCTTTACCTAGCGTCTCTCATGGTTTGGTTCTGTCCTCCATGATATACAGGTTAAACGCGGAATATTAGAATATTGTGTAAATGTTCATTCATTTCACTTAAAAGGTAAAACAAATATATGAGATAGACTCACTACATGCGAAGCGAGAGATGTCATGCCTTAATTTGATATAATTGTGATGATCATGGCATACAGCGTACATGAGATTATGTGATGATTGTGGGGTACATGAGATTGGGGTGTTGGGGTTTCCATAAACTGTAAGGCATAAGCATCAATATTATAACAAAGTAAGGCTTGAACTATCTCGATTTGCATGTAATGAGTCTATGTCATATATTGTTTCACCTTTTAAGTTGCATTACTGAACTGAATGAACATTTGCACGATATTCTAATTTTCCGAGTTTCACCTGTATAACATATTCACAAAATTACTCAAAGAGATTGTTTGGATTGTTCGGCAACATCAGCATGCTGAGAAAACCCAACTCTATCTGTCTTTCCATCTAAAATTCAAGGAAGCCAAGCCAAGGTCTGATGTCAGTAATGAACTAAATGTAGGACAAACTGAAGCTTAAGACAGAAATGTTCTCGGTTAGTCAAAAGGCAGGCGAGAGATGAGCAGTGATGGCGAATCTTGGCACTCCAGGTGTTCTTGGACTTCAATTCCCAGAAGCCCAAGTCTCTGTGAATCCACACAAATGGGTTTACTGCACGTACCATTTATATTTCATATGATCACTAGGGTTGTGAAATGTCATTCTGATCTAGTGACCCAAGGGAACTCACATGTAGAAATTGTATAGATCCCATACACAAATGGACATTCTGTGTTAAGAAAGGACATTAACCCCATTACACTACAGCTGCTTGCCTTCAAAGAGATTTAATCATCCCCTTGTGAGAAAAAGAAATCTCTTTATCTTCTTTCCAGCAGCCAGACTTCTCCCCACCTTCCTGACCACACCTTATTGTTTAGCTTCTCAGACCAGTCATGGTCAGATCACTATCTGGTGACTCTGGACTTTCTGGGGGCAGCGGTTCACCGCAGGGAGGCAGGGCCTATTAAATTGGCCCGCCCCCGGTGACTGTTGGATTCTGACGAATTCCAGAGGGAACTGGGGGATTTTCCTCTGGATCGGCTACACAATTCATCCGAGGCACTTGTTGACCTGTGGTACAGGATGACTACCGCTACCTTGGATGAAATCGCACCACTACGCCCTGTCCGAGCCCGCAGGGATAGATCTTCCCCGTGGTTCACAGAAGAACTGCGGGAGCTTAAACGGGCAAAGAGACGCCAAGAGCGCCGCTGGGTGAAGACCCAAAGTGATTCCGACTGGACACTGGCTAGGGCTGCTATTAAGACCTACCTGGTGGTGATGGGGGTGGTGAAGCAACAATACTTCACCGCCCTCATTGCTTCCGCGGATAATTGCCCAGCCGCTCTGTTCCGGGTTACCAGGTCCCTCCTTGGCTGGGAGGGGCCGGTGCCCGGTTGGCAGGGTTCGGCTGAGGTTTTTGCAGACTATCTGGTGGAGAAAATCGCTCAGATTCGCTCGGGGTTTAATCCGGTGTGGATGGGGAGGGTCCGGAGGGGATCAGAGTTCAGTCTGGCAGTGTTATCTGGGATCAGTTCAATCCAGTTGTCCCTGAGGAAGTGGACAGGCTTCTTGCAACTGTTCGCACCACCTCCTGCCCTTTGGATCCCTGTCCCACTTGGTTGGTGAAAGCCTCCAAGGGGGTGACAGGAGGCTGGGTTGGGGCTATAATAAATGCTTCACTGCAGGAGGGGGTGTTTCCTGCACCTTTAAAACATGCTCTGGTGCGCCCCCTCCTGAAGAAACAATCTCTCGACCCAGCGGTTCCAGTTAATTATAGGCCGGTCTCCAACCTCCCTTTCTTAGGGAAGGTACTGGAGAAGGTGGTGATGCGGCAGTTGCAGGGGGTCCTGGATGAAGCGGATTATCTGGACCCCTTTCAATCGGGTTTCAGGCCTGGATATGGTACTGAGACTGCATTGGTCGCACTGGTTGATGACCTCTTGCGGGAGCGGGACGGGGGTCATCCATCCGTCCTGGCTCTTCTGGATCTCTCAGCGGCCTTCGATACCGTTGACAATGGTATCCTTCTGGAACGGCTCAAAGGTTTGGGGATCCAGGGCACTGTGCTGTCCTGATTTTCCTCATTTCTGGAGGGTCGTACCTAGTCGGTGTGGTTGGAGAGTGAGAGGTCCAGCGCTAGGCCCCTACAGTATGGGGTGCCTCAGGGCTCGGTGCTCTCTCCTCTCCTATTTAACATATACATGAAACCATTGGGTGAGGTTATCCCTTCCCATGGGGTAAGGTATCATCAGTATCCTATAGGACAGTCAATGTCCTATCCAGATGTCTGGAAGCGGTTGGGGTCTGGATGGGGGACAACGGGCTACAATTGAATCCCTCCAAGACTGAGTGGCTTTGGATAGGGGGTCCCGCGTTATCCAGGGAGCTGCCAACTTTGGTCTTGGATGGGGCTGTTTTGCCCCAGACAGACCCAGTACGCAACTTAGAGGTCCTCCTGGATTCTGGCTGCTACTAGCAAGTCAGGTGGCAGCTGTGGCCAGGAGGGCTTTCTCACAGCTTCGCGTCATCCGTCAGTTGCGTTCGCTCCTGGACCGGGACTCCCTGCTCAGGATCACACATGCTCTGGTCACCTCCAGGCTAGATTATTGCAATGCGCTCTACATGGGGCTGCCCTTGTCAACCATTCGGAGGCTGCAGTTGGTCCAGAATGCGGCAGCCCGGGTGGTGATGGGGCGCAGGCGTTATGCTCGTGCCTCACCATTACTTCGGGAGCTGCACTGGCTACCAGTTTGCCTCCAGGTGCAATTCAAGGTGCTGGTTTTGACCTTTAAAGCCCTTCATGGTAGTGGGCCAGGATACCTTAGAGACCGCATCATCCCAAGAGTGTCCGCCCGTCCAACCAGAGCAGATCGGAGGGGTTCCCTAATTGTTGCATCTGCCAGAGGGGCCCGTCTCTCTGGTACATGAAGGAGGGCCTTTTCCGTGTCTGCACCAGCCTTGTGGAACCTCCTGCCTATAGAGTTGCGGGAGCAGATGGAGCTGCTACCTTTCAGAAAAGACCTAAAAACCTGGTTGGCGGGGCAGGTGTGGGGCCCAGATGGAAGAGTGGCCCCCGCCTGTTGGCTTATAAATTAAGCCCCCATTTCTTTTAATTGTCAATGAAGGCAGTTTTTTAATGTGGGTTTTTAAGAGGAATGGGGTAGGTGGGTGGGTATGTTGGGTTTTAATTTGTTGTATTGTTTTATGTGTGTTTTAACTTGTTGTGAGCCGCCCAGAGTCGGGTTTACCTGATTGGGTGGCATATAAATTTGAATATAAATAAATAAATAAAATGGCCTGTACCTTCTGATTTTGGGCAAGTCCCCTCTTGAATTCCCCTGTACTCCGTGTGGCCCTTGGCTAGTGTAGGTATGCAGGGAACACCTATGGTAGCATTTGTGGCCTGTAGCACATGGGCCAGCCCAGCCGCTTGCTCCCATTTCAATAACAAAGATCTATAGTTTATAAGTTTTATTTAAGGTTCATTAAGAATATGGTTATAGGATAGGAAATCAGACTTTGCAAACTAGTCATTTCAAGGTAAAAAGTAATAAAATTGGCTTTGCTAGGCCTTCGGCCGAAATTTACTCACACCCATCTGGCCTGAGGCTCCCCTACCACTTTTCTCCCTACACTCTTTCTTTTATTCTCACCCAATTTTTCTACCTCAGGCTTCCCATGAGTGGGAATTCAGCCAATTACAGATAGCCTACTCTAAGAAGCCCATTCCATCCTGGGACTGCTATGTCCAAGAAAAGCAGAAGGTGAAAGTGAAGGCCAAAAGGAATGAACTTCTCCTGACACCACTCATTGTTTCAAAAACCACCAATAATTGAACATAAAAATGCAAAAGAATAGAAATAACATAAAACATAGCATCACTCTTTGTCTATATTCCCATATATACATTAATGCAAAATGTCTCAAAATCCTTGTTTTCCTTTAACCCAATACATTTAGAACCATGATGGCGAACCTTAGCACTCCAGATGTTCTTGGACTTCAATTCCCAGAAGCCCAAGCCCCCTGTGAATCCACACGAATAGGTTTACTGTGATTCATCCGGCCCGCGCTGCCCTCGTCGCTCCCGGTAACAGAAGTAAAACGCACCCGTACGGAGGAAGGGTTAACCCGGAAGAGCCTTAACCGTACGGGCGCGTTTTACTTCTGCTTTTGGGGGAGACGAGGGCAGCGCGGGCCGGATGAATCGCAGTCAACCCATTCGTGTGGATTCACATGGGGGCTTGGGCTTCTGGAAATTGAAGTCCAAGAACATCTGGAGTGCCAAGGATCGTCCTCACGGATTTAGGAGCTCTTTTCAGGTCTTATTACAAATGTATGGTGATGGGATCCACTATCACTACTCCTAGAACATTTCTCTAATGTGAGAAATAAGTTATGGCTTGCTACAACTTTGCAGGAAAACACTGTGAAGTTAGGAGAATGAGCAAAGATTCTTTCTGAATGACATCAGGTATGGTCTTAATGGCTTTTCTGATAAGCATACAAAGTTAGCGTTTATGAAGCAGTCTTGCCTAATCTGTTCAACCTCCTAAAAACTAAAGTGAGCTTTCCAGATAAGGAAAATAGCTAGCTAATCACGCCTACTTAGATGACTAAAAATTTCAGTAGATGTTCAATAAGCACTCTTCTTGGAGGTAGGGTTTTTCTTCTTCTGTGTCTAGGCCAGATGTGAAACTGCCAAAATGAAAGCACCTTTTGGTGAGTTCATTCTGCAGTTCCTTTGGCCTGACCTAGTGTGAGAAAGATTAGCTGGCAACCACAAGTTTGCCATTACCAGGGTGCGCCCAATTGTGGTTCAAAAATACCACAATCTTCAAGGAGGCGCCTTCTGTGTACCCTGGAGGTAGGATGGGAACTATACATTAATAATTAATATCCATTGTTCATTTTTACCAACAACAAAAACTGAAATAAACATCCAGTATAACACCAAGGGTTTCTTACTTAAGTAGCTCGCTGTTAAAGGACAAAGCTATTTGTTGATAATTAGGAAACACTAAAACAACTACATAACAGATATAGTTCGCATTGTGTTTTAGGGAACTCAAATTAATCAATATTATTCACATCACTTAATTGTGAGTTAATCTTGCAGAAGTGTTTCAGAAGCAAAATTCAATGCATATTAACATACTGTATAAAATTATGCAGACTGAGCATGACATACACGGCAAAAACACTTCATTTTTCAACATCTATTTCTTCAAAAACAGAATAGAGAATTCTCCACTGCATACAGGAGCCATACATTAATAATAATAATAATAATAATAATAATAATAATAATAATAATAATAATAATAATAATAATAATAATAATAATAATAATAATAATAATAATAATAATAATAATAATAATAATAATAATAATAATAATAATAATAATAATAATAATAATAATAATAATAATAATAATAATAAAGTTTAATTTATATATCTTAAGAGCACATGATGGTTCTAATATGTATGCAAATCTCTCAAAGGTTATTTTTGTTACATTTCAGAATATAAACCTTAGGAAAGCAGACTATAAAGAATGCTCAAATATAAAATTTGATAGACTAAAATATTTGCTTAGAAGGCAGTCCTTGAACCTTTCCTGGCACTCTTTTACCTCTCCAGTAAGCTTAATTTACAAAACAAATATTATATTTTTCTCTTTCCAATTTTATTTTATCATGTCTACATCTCTCTGTTCAAAGTCAGATTGGTGGGATCTATTAAGAACAGATATGAATACGCACCATGTTTGATTTCAGGTTTCAGGGGGAAAATCAAAAGAGACAGTTGGAAGGTGAGTATAAAACCCCGTATAATGAAAGAATTTGTGCCTCTGATTTTAAAAAAAAAAACCAATTGAAGGTCTGACACTCATCATCCAGTTAGATTATTGTTATTTAGAGTCATTCTATACTGATACATTGTTTTATAGTTAAATTGGATTAATTGTATTCATGTATATACTGTATTTTAGATACAGTGGTACCTTGGATAAAGTCCGATTCAGATATAGTCATGGTTTTCATGCACACATGATGCATCGCATAAAGTCCAAAACCACTAAAATATGAATGTTATCCGAGGTATTTGGTTTAGGAACCTCAGCTAAAGTCCATTTTTGGACGTTATCCGATGCATCACCCATTTGATTTGGATAAAGTCCAAAATTAGATAAAGTCCAAACTTGTGGAACGGAGTTTGGACTTTATCTGAGGTTCTACTGTATTAGAGTTTCTAAACAGAAGTTTAATTTACATTTTCTTTTATTATAATGGGTTAAGACGTTGAACTTGACAACTGGAAGGTTGTCAGGTCAACAGTTCGAGACCCGAGTGCTGTAGGAAGGAATGAGCTCTCATCTCTGTCCCAGGTCCTAGCCTATCAGTTCAAAAGCAAAGGAAAAAAAAGGGAGGGGGAGTTTTAAAAATGCAAGTAGATAAACAGGTGGGAAGGTAACAATTATCCATGCTCTCCAGTGTCTAGTCATGACTGCCACATGACCACAGAAACGTCTGCAGACGCAGACAGTGCTGGCCTTGAACCAAAACTTAGAGTCGGATATGAATGGTTTTCGAGCAAAGGCCACTGTGTTGAATAAGTGTGTGTTTTTCTTTTCTCTTTCTTTTATGTATGCAAAGGCCAGTGTGTCAAAGCAATAAACTTAAGCTGAGTTGTAAGTTGAGTACATCATAAGGCACAACTGAAGTACTGTACAGCCATTTGAGTCAATGCAACTAATGAAAAAAATAATATTTCTCCAAATCATTGATTTAATAAGCATTTTGTGGTACAACTTACTAACTTAAGCAACAGGATTTCAGCCAATGAAGTATTAATTTTTTTTTGGGGGGGGGGGACGGGGCGAGGCGGAGGACTGTGCATAAGGACTTCTTATCAATTAAGTCACAATTCTCAAACTTCTTATTAATTATTCACTATGCCTTGAAGGGAAGATTGCTCATGACTGAGCCATACCTGTCTCATCACTGTTACACTATATGATATGTACTGTATTCCGTTTTCAGCTGATTTACAGATATCACATGGGTTTCTACAAGCTCACTCATGAATCTAAAGATATGATCTGCATGTCATGTACTTGCAATGACCATGGGAAGCATTTGTGAAACTGACATGTAGGATTCACAACTTTATTAAGTCAGCCATGAGAAGATGTCTACAGTATCTATACCAGTGATGATGAATCTTGGCACTCCAGCTGTTCTGGAACTTCAATTCCCAAAAGCCCTGGTCAGCAGGAGTGCTGACTTTGGCTTCTGGTAATTGAAGTTCAAGAACAGCTAGAGTGCCAAGGTTAGCCACTGAAGCTCAGGATTTGCTGTTTCAAATTTGTTTTCATTTGATTTTCTGCCATGAAAATAACGGCCAATGAAAAAACCTTTTGCTCAGCATAGTAAATTACACTAGCATAGGCCCATTGAATCTATGTGGATTGGTGAATCAAGTCCAGCAAAAATTCCACTTACCAAAATGGACCTACTCTAATTACAACTTAAAGGTAAAGGTCACCCTTACTCGAAAGCCGGTCGTATCTGACTCTAGGGTTCAGTGCTCATCTCTATTTCATAGAGGAAGAGCCAGTGCTGTCTGCATCCGCAGACATTTCCGTGGACATGTGGCAGGCATGCCTAGACACCAGAGTGCACAGAATGCTGTTTACCTTCCCACCAAAGTGGTGCCTATTTACCTACTTGCAATTTCTTGCTTTCAAACTGCTAGGTTGGCAGGAGCTGGGACAGAGACGGGAGCTCATTCCGCGTGCAGTACTCAGGTCTTGGACTACTGACCTGCTGACCTTCCAGTTTTCTAGTTCAGAATCTTAACCACTTGAGCCACCGCAGTCCTACCTCTTAAGCAGTAAATACTGCCAATGCTCTTGTGGATTTCTGCAGTACTCAGGTATCGAACTGCTGACCTGCCACCTTCCAGTCAGTCCAATTACAACTTATTTTAGCACAAAAGTTACAGTAAGAGTAGACCCATTTGAATCAATGAAATAAAAGAAGAAAGTGACTTACAAAATCCTCATTAATTCAATGGGCCTACTCTAATGTGACTATGTTAAGCAGCAGCATTTTGGCCAGTATTTTGCCATTGTTCAGCGGCACCCAAATTAACAGTCACAACCTTTGAGGATGCTTTGCTGAAAACATATTTGATACTGTACTTCCATCTCTCCAGAAGTCAGAGCTCTGCCATGGCAACAGACAGTGTAGAGCAGGGTTAATAAAGATATATGTTGTATCTTCAAACTCTTCTTTAAAATGCTTTTCAGAAAAGGAAGTCAGGGACTGTTAGGAACACATATTTGTCATAAAATCCCTCAAATTTGTGTCATCTTTGACACAACAAATGCAACACAAGCAGCTCATCAAAGCACCACATCATGTAGGTTCTTGGAAGATTTAAGAACAATTTCCATGGTTTTGCACAGAAGTGATAATTAAATATGCATACACTGTGTTGTCATTTCTTTAATCAGTGATAAACGCAATAGCTGATAAAATGCAAAATTTGTTATTCGAGGGAATGAGGGTCACTTGAAACAATATTTGCCATATAGCATGAAAAAGTACAGCTATTCATAGTTTTTCTTAAGTAATTATATCACCTCTATATTTCCTCAAAGGGTTAACATAAATACAAACTGCTTAGGAAGAATTTGAACTGCCAAACCTTAATAAATGATAATTTAATATTTAGATTTTGCAATATAGTATTCACTTCCTTTTTAAGACAACCATAAATGTCCCAAGAATCCAAGCCACCTATAGAAATCAAAAGGATCGATTAACTATTGCTTTAGGCCATTTTACCATAACAGAACTATTCCCAAATTTTTTTTGAAGTGGTAGCCATGTTAGTCTGTGCAAGCATATCAGAGAGTAAACAAAAAAAAAAAAAAAAAAAAAAGCCGTGGCACCTTAAAGACGAACTTCTGTATTTTAATGTTAGCTTTCGTGACCAAGTCCACTTCATCAGACATAAGAATGGATATCATGGGAAAAAATTCTGGTATTGGGGACCCAGAGTAGCTGGGCGAGGTTCATTGGACATGGAAAGCAATGAGTTACAGTAACACCCCGATTTATGTAAAAAGTCAGTTCCCTAGCTTCTTACGTAAATAGGGGTTTTATGTAAATCGATGCATCTCCATATGGATGCATTGAAAAATAAAAAATAAAAACAGGCTTGAAATTGTTTTTCAATGAATCCCTATAGAGAATCGTGCTTTGCGCCCCTAGTGGTGCCTCCATCATCATAGAATTATAAGACAGTGAAACACTCTTACACAAGCCGATTTTTTTTTTGCATAAATCAGGACACCAATTTATGCAAAAAAAACTTACTAAGTTGATTTTTACGTAAGTTGAGGATTACGTAAATCGGGTTTTACTGTATTTACAACCAGTAATAAAGTTTTACAGCAGAAAATCTCTGGTGGAAGTCAGTTTGAGGAGTTAGATTTCTAAAATAAACATTTTGACATTACAATTCTCCTAATTGGTTTAGTGAGGAAGCTTTATGGGGTAGGCACAGCTAGGGGTCAACTGCCCTGAGAGACATCCCTCTCCCTCCTCACCACACTTTTAAGTCTGTTCTACAAGGTGAATGTAATTTTTAAATTTGATAATGTCCCAGAAATCCCTTGCTAATGTTCAAACCTTTAAGATGGGTGTCTGAGCTATTTCAATGGGTAAACAAGTTTCTAGGACAGCAATTCCCTAGTAACCTAGTCATGGTATCATTGATCAAACTGACCATTTTAATCAACAGAAGTGATCTAATCAAATAATAATGAGTCACTCCAGAGGTGCGTGTCAGCTCTCAGGTATTCATGGAGGCCTAGAAGGAATACATCATTCCTGTTGCTGCAAGATTCTACACCATTAATATTGTTCAACACACTAACAGCCACTACTTCTTCCAGAATTAGTATCATATGCCATATTGAAAAACACTGACACAGAGGAAATATAAATGTAAATATGCATGAGCTGTACAATTTATCTCACCTTTGTTGCCTGACAGATGATTGCTCTAATCTAACACTCAAAAGTACTGTAATCAAATTTACATCCTCCAGTAGAAATCAATGGGAAATACCACATCCTCCTGGGCAATGTAAATACACGGGGTGAATGATGTGTAGAATGTAATATTGGAATAAATAGATAAGGATAGAAACAGAAATATAATTGTTTTGGATAAATTTGATTTGAATAGAAATTAGACAAAATAAGAAGTTATTGGTTACTAATGTTTAAGAGTAAAGTTGGGATATTTATCATTGTGATAATAAAACATTAAATAGACAGTAAGTTAAATGTTAAATTTTAAAAGGGTTATATTTAGACATATATACATCTAATTCTATTTCTTTTTTTCCCTTTTAGTGATAATGTCAATGTATCATTTACATGTTTTTCTATGTTGTTTTTCTTTTCTGAATTTGTATGTTACCTTTCCCCCCGAAAATCAATAAAAATTTATTTAAAAAAATTACATCCTCCACTGGAATCAATGGAATGTTAGAAGTGCTTTGAACAGTTCAGGGAAATAAGGAACTTTAAAACAAACCTTTACAATGCAGCTCAGTATTTATAATTCTCTCTTTTTTAAACCAGTCATGCGGCTATTCCTGATTGACCTGGTGCCACTGTCTGTGAGATGGTACAGCCATTTACTCATTACCACTATCAATCACCCAACAAGCTGCTATTAGCCCCAGAAAGAAGTAGCTGTGGACTTAGAAATGTAGATTCCCCATTCTTTAATCCAAGACAGCCCTCATTCCACAAATATTTTTAAGCACAATAATTAAACTGGGAGCTCTAATGTAACACATTTGCTTGACCCTAAGTTCCTTCTTTTGAGCACCTCTATATTTCATGATCCTTTATATTTTGCTATCAATGTTTCAAACACTTCCTTTCATTCAAGATAGATACATTTACATGAGCTTTTCATTCACAAACTGGGTGAAGTGATTCATGCGAGCTCACAATCTAAACATGCCGCTTTATAATTTGATAAACATTGAACATTCAGGTAATTGTCTAAACTCCCAATGAAAGTCAAAATTTCACTGGCATAAGGTAAAGGTTTCCCTTGCTCGAAAGCCAGTCGTATCCGACTCTAGGGTGCAGTGCTCATCTCTGTTTCTAAGCCGAAGAGCCAGCGCTGTCTGCTTCTGCAGACGTTTCCGTGGCCATGTGGCAGGCATGACTAGACACCGGAGCGCATGGAGCGCTGTTTACCTTCCCACTGAAGTGGTTCCTATTTATCTACTTGCAATTTCTTGCTTTCGAACTGCTAGGTTGGCAGGAGCTGGGATGAAGACAGGAGCTCATTTCCGTCCTGCAGTACTCGGGAATCGAACTGCTGACCTTCCGCTTCCCAGTCAGCGTCTTAGCGACTTGAGCAAATAAATAAATAAATAAATAAATAAATAAATAAATAAATAAATAAATAAATCACTTTTAAAAAAGAGATTGCAAATATTTACCTTCCTTGCTTCTTTTATCATCTTGCGAATAATTTCCTTTATTGTAAAAGGCTGTATTCGTGGAGGATGGAAGAGCAGTTCAATGTTTGTACCTCCAGAAATCCCATGCATTGTATAAGGCCAACCCAAATCAAGATTAGGAGCTTCCACATCTGATTCCATAGGCCAATAAGTTCCCGAGGAAGAGGCATCATCAGCAGTGTTGTCAGAAGCATAAACTGTGTTTGGGGGAATTTTCTGAACAGTGTTCAATATATAATTAATCTCATCATCTGCTAGAAATTCTGCACACCTTTCCTTGGCAAGAAATTCTTGATAGGCCTCTGAACCACTTTCAATTAGCACATCAATGGCAAGTCTGTAACATTCCTTATAGTGCGGTTCTAGGTAGTTGTCTGACCTGCATTCATCATGTAAAGATGACAGCAGGGATGAGGTTTCCATTTTCACAGTTATTTAGCGGCAAGACTTCTTAAAAATCCATTCATGCACTATAGAACAAAAAAAGGACAGTCACAATGTGTTTAAGCATTTTTAAACTGTTGCAGCAAATACAATGGCTCTTTGAAGATGCAGACAAAAAAGGTTACAATCAATGAATGCTTTTGAAAATAGTTCTTAAGACATCACAAGCTTCACTGCTATAGTTTCTGCTATAATAGAATGCAGTTAAATATTAGTCTACAGGATAACAAATGGGAGAAGTTGGTTTTAATAGCCAGAGGTCAGGAGTTTGAATCCCTATAGAGGTTCTTTAGAAAAGAGCCTGCCTGTGTGGCTTAGGGCAAGCTACACAGTCCCACAACTCTACCAGATGAAGGGATTATGACCAAGAAAACTCTAATATGGGTCATCATAAATGAGATGGCACATAATTATTGATGACAACTACAGAGACATAAAGTGGTCCCTCTAAAAACGAGACCAGCAGCCACTTACACTACAGCGAACAAACAAAACATTACTAAGACCAAAAAAAGCTCCAAAAGTATCTTTGGGCCTTCAATGTCAGGCACATAGTGTACTTCAACTGGAGCCTTAATATTGCTTGAAAAGTCATAGTTATGGAGCTTCAGGAGTATTTCCAAGGCCAGTTTGTTTTGTCTTAGGTATGAGTGCTATTACATTATTATTATTATTATTATTATTATTATTATTATTATTATTATTATTATTATTATTATTATTATTATTATTATTATTATTATTATTATTATTATTATTATTATTATTATTATTGGGGGTTGGGGGAGGACGAAAGGTATATGGTCCTTACGCAACACAAATATAGGAGCAGGTGATACCTTTATTAGACCACTAAAAAAAAAACAGCTAGATTTCAATGATAATTAATTATCCTCAAATTGCGCACCAACATTCTGTGGATATCGGGGAAACCAGTGGCCAAGATTTAATAGCACAGTTCTGCAAGATGCCTCTTCTTCTATCTGAAGTACTGATCCCTTATCACACTTCCACATCTGCAACAATTTGAGGAGGAGATGGAAATCCTGATTCTGTTGTCACTGGTTACCAAAATATACTACAGTAGACCCTCGCATAATGGCGTTACTTGGTTCCCCAAGTAGCATTGTTATGCAGAAAACATTGTTATTCGAATAACGACAAAAAAGTTGTTATTTGAATAATAACGGTAAAAAAGTCGTTATTCAAATAACAACTTTTTTGTCGTTATTCGAATGATCACGTGGGGTGCGTCAGTAGCATCGTTAATCGAAAATGATGCTATTCAAATGCGTCGTTAGGGGGGGGTTCACTGTATATACTTTAAAAACCCTCAAAAGATTCATTTCAAGTACTGTCATGTAAATTTGAAATATAAACAATGTATTAATCATTTAATTAACTTAAAGTCATCTTGTTCCACTGCTAATAAGGACTTATACAGTGGGTAACAATATTTTCCTTTTCTCTGAGATTTTGTAATGTCTTAGTTAAATTCATGCTTAATAGTTAATTCAAATTAAATATTAAAAACACTGGCACAGGAGTAAAATCATAATATAACTAACAAGCTAATCATAATTAGTTTAGCCAAGGTTGCAGTATGTCAACCCAAGCATAAAAATCTTAAACTACATCTAGAAAATGCTCTTTCACAAGATTTAAGGAAGACAAATCAGATATAGATTAACAACTGGCACTGAAAGACGGTACAGTACTTGCATAATAATGATAGAAATGAAATCTTCTTGGTTCATCTCTGTTGTGAAACTGGGCTATAGAGAAGGTAAAAAATACAGAAGGCCTACACCAGGAAGGATTTATCTTGAATTATAATGCTGACCGGGCAGCATTTGAGTGTTGAAGATTGGTATGTGCAACTGTTCAACGGTTTAGTACAAGATTGAGGCAGGTATGGCTCTTCTGATTTTTTAAGACTCTCTTATCAGTTATAGCTAACACAATCAATACTAACACATAATGGGGAATCAAAGAACACCTGGACAGTCTCAATTTCACCCACCCACCTGCCTGCCTTTACAGTTACATCCAAACACAAGGACTGATTGCATTCTGTAGCTACTGTAGCTCAAGCATAGCTCGAGAGATAACGTGACAACAGTAAGACAGTACTATATAATGAAATCGCAAGCTAGGCAGGTGTGGCTTCTAGAAGTGGCTAGACAACAACTCCCAGCATCCCCAGCTGCATGATTTGGGCTGCAAATCTTCTTGGGAGGACATGCCTTAAAGAAAGGTCCTACTTTCAAAGGGGCCTCTTTCTAAGGAGCTTTTCCCTACAATCCACACGTTGCCTGACGGCTCCAAGGCTATTAACCATATGTTTTTTTCTTCTTCCATGTCTAGGCCAGGTGTGACACTGCCAAAATAAGGCACCTTTTGGTGAATTCATTCTGCAGTTCCAGTCACCTGACCTAGTGTGAGAAAGATTAGCCAGCAACACAAGGTTGCTGTTACCAGGGTACACCTGATTGTGGTTCACTATCTTCGAGAAGGCTCTTTCTGTATTCCCCAGTCACATGGTCAACCCATGATATCCTTAGCAGCCATCTGTAGATCCACATTTCAAAAGCTATGATTCTCTTTTCACAGCTTTAGTCAATGGCAAACCTCGGCACTCCAGATGTTCTTGGACTTCAATTGCCAGAAGCCCAAACCCCCATGAATCTGCACGAATGGATTTACTGTGATTCGTGCGGATACATGTGGGCTTGGGCTTCTGGGAATTGAAGTCCAAGAACATCTCGAGTGCCGAGGTTTGCCATCACGACCATATAGCAACACTGGGAATATGTAACAACTCACTATTTAGATCTTTGTAGCAAGAGTTAGAGCTCTACGATAGGTTCTAGCAGTTTCTTTCTTCATTGAGTTTGAGGATTCTAAATCATCTTTATTTCCAGCAGGACCATTACACTGGCACATAACACGAACTCCCAAGATTCTTTGCCACTGATCATGTCATTGGCTCTACGTGATGGAAGCTGCAACCAACAATATCTTGGTGGGCTAAACTTTACCATTCTCTTCACTAGATTAAAACTGATGTCATGCCAGTGTGGTAATCCATTAGTTGAGTACAATGCAATATGGCGATTAGAGTACTAAATTAGGCAGATAGAGATTTTAATCTCTGCAAGTGATCTTGGAGCCATCAAATACTCTCAATCTTACCTACCGTATTTATTCGAGTATAACGCGCACTCGTGTATAACGCGCACCCCTAATTTTCCATGAAATCTCGGCATAATTTTTTTTTCACACCACGCATTGAAATTGACATAAGAAACGTGCCTACCCTTGCCGGCTCTTGAGTCGCGCGGCGCGGGAGCGCGGGTGACTGGCGGTAGCGCCTCCCCCAGAGGGTTCCCGTACCGTTCCAGTGGGGCAGCGGCGGGTGGAGCTCCTGGGCGCTAGACGACAATTGGGGAGGAGGGCCGCAGCGTGCTCCGTGCCTACCCGGTGCCGGCTTCAGTCGCGCGGCCCGGGAGCGCGGGTGGCTGGCGTTAGCGCCTCCCCCTTACCGTTCCGGCGGGTGCGTGCAGGTGAGCGGCGGCGGCAGCGGGACCTGGGCGCCTGCCGCCGCCTGGGAGGAGGGCCGCGGCGTGCTCCGTGCCTACCCGGCGCCGGCTTCAGTCGCGCGGCCCGGGAGCGCGGGTGGCTGGCGTTAGCGCCTCCCCCTTACCGTTCCGGCGGGTGCGTGCAGGTGAGCGGCGGCGGCAGCGGGACCTGGGCGCCTGCTGCCGCCTGGGAGGAGGGCCGCGGCGTGCTCCGTGCCTACCCGGCGCCGGCTTCAGTCGCGCGGCCCGGGAGCGCGGGTGGCTGGCGTTAGCGCCTCCCCCTTACCGTTCCGGCGGGTGCGTGCAGGTGAGCGGCGGCAGCAGCGGGACCTGGGCGCCTGCCGCCGCCTGGGAGGAGGGCCGCGGCGTGCTCCGTGCCTACCCTTGAGGCTCGTTTAAAAGAGGCGCGCACCCAGTCCTTGTGTATAACGCGCACCCAAACTTTGAGTCCTTTTTTGGGTATAAAATTTTGCGCGTTATACTCGAATAAATACGGTATCTCACAAACTGTCTGTAGTCATAATATACAGAGTAATCCCTCATATCCTTGGAGCTTCCTGGAGGAAGGCTAGATCTAATAAATATGGAAATGATAATTATCATTAGTATGAGAAACAGAACAATACAGTTCTAGTTAACAATTCCTGACATACAGGTGAAACTTGGAAAATTAGAATATCGTGCAAATGTTCATTCATTTCATTTAAAAGGTGAAACAAATATATGAGATAGACTCACTACATGCAAAGCAAGATATGTCTTGCCTTAAATCATTATAATTGTGATGATCATGGCATACAGCGTACATGAGATTATGTGACGATTATGGGGTACATGAGAATGGGGGGTTGGGGTTTTCATAAACTGTAAGCCATAAGCATCAATATTATAACAAAGTATGGCTTGAACTATCTCGCTTTGCATGTAATGTGTCTATCTCATATATTTGTTTCACCTTTTAAGTTGCATTAATGAACTGAGTGAACATTTGCACGATATTCTAATTTTCTGAGTTTCACCTGTATTACTTTGATGCTAAATAACATTGGCTCCACAAGAATAACATAAAATAGATCCAGCAGAAGGACAAAAATCAAGTGAAGTGCTTATTTTCTGATACTTTTTTTATTAGTAATTGAAGATGTTTATGTTAGAATCTAATTTTATTTATTTATTGAATTTTTATACCACTCACTCAATTAGTGTGTGCACATATCTAGGTGGTGTACAAACAAAAACTATGTCCCTCTAGCCAACACCCTTCCCACAATAACGTAATCTGATGGTGCTATAGTCAACTTGAGTGTAGAGTACTGAACTGCAGAAACCTAGAAATCCAGCATCAAAACTAACAACATCTGAGGATATCCTTAAAGGCTGCTCTATACAATTCACTCTTCAGTAGTTTCTTGAATACTGGGAGGGACAAAGCCTGGTGCACTTCTATCAGCAATTTATTTCGCAAGGTGGGGACTATTAACAAGATAGCCCGATTCCTTTACCTCTATAGAATATTCATGGGCAAACTGTTTTCTGTTGTACCTTTAGTTAAACTGTTTAAGATTTAAGATTCTATATATATTTCTGCAAGAGTATTAGTGGTCATAAAATAAAAAGGTAAGGAATTATTAATATTTGCTATATATACAGAGGGCGCTAAAATGTATAAACATTTTAGAAAAGGAAAAACTGTATTAAAATTACTGTAATTGCTGGCATATAAGACCCACTTCCCCCCCTTAAAATACACTGGAAAATGGAGTGCATCTTGTACTGTATATAGTAAACTATAGTGGGCTAGTTTGGTAATAACGGGGTGCATCTTATGCTCCGATGTGTCTTATACATCGGCAAATATGGTATATATTAATCAATCAATATACAGTGGAACCTCAGTTAATGCATTTAATGCGTTCTCTGGGACATTTCTTACCATGAAAAAAAAATTTTTTTGTTCAGTGGCACAGTCGATTTCGACCTTTTGCAACCCTATGGACCATTAACCTCCAGGCACCCCTGTCCTCAACCATCCTCCTCAGCCTGCTCAGCTTGGTGCCCGCTGCGTCCACAATACCATCTAGCCATCTCATCCTTGGCTGTCCTCTTTTTCTTTTGCCCTCCACCTTTCCCAGCATCAAGGCTTTCTCAAGTGAATCCTCTCTTCTCATTAGATGTCCAAAGTACTTCATCTTCATCTTTACTATTTGACCTTCTAAGGAGCAGTCAGGACTGATTTCTTTCAAGATTGACCTATTTGTTCTCTTTGCTGTCCAGGGGACTCTCAGGACTCTCCTCCAACACCACATCTCAAAGGCGTCTATTCTTCTGCGCTCAGCCTTCCTAATGGTCCAGCTCTCGCAACCATACATTACCACCGGGAATACCATTGCTTTGACTATATGGATTTTTGTTTGCAGTGAAAATTACTTTAACTGAATTTCCCATAGGAATGCATTGGATGTAATTTCCCAAGGAATGCATTGAAAACCAAAATACTTTAACCAAAACATGGTTTCCCATAGGAATGCATTGAAAACCAATTAATCCGTTAAAAAAATATTCCATAAACTGAGCCACTATTTTCTACAGATTTCTTTTTGTTATGCTATTTCTATGTTAACTGAGCCATTTGTTAACTGAGGTTCCACTGTATTCCGATAACAAAAGATGAAAACAAGTCACGTCTGACTTCTGTAGTTACAAGAGATGCTCAAAGTGGTTACCTCAGGGTTCAGACACTTCTGATCACGGTGAATCACTACTTGAACGACATTGACCAAAGTGTCCCAGATCTTCCT
The DNA here is from genome assembly GCA_035047305.1 of Bradypodion pumilum. Classification (NCBI taxonomy): domain Eukaryota; kingdom Metazoa; phylum Chordata; class Lepidosauria; order Squamata; family Chamaeleonidae; genus Bradypodion; species Bradypodion pumilum. Next base: position 169,501,114 of record JAWDJD010000001.1, on the reverse strand, counting down.
TTATGCACATCACATACAGTACCATTCATTTCAAACTTATCTCTATGTAATTCCACAACATTCTCAAATTTCAAATACCACTTCAAAATGATCTTGCATTCCTAGAACAACAAGGGGCTGCCCTTGACGGCCATTCAGAGGCTGCAGTTGGTCCAGAATGCGGCAGCCCGGGTGGTGATGGGGTGCGGGCATTATGCTCGCGCCTCACCATTGCTTCGGGAGCTGCACTGGTTACCCGTTTGCCTCCAGGTGCAATTCAAGGTGCTAGTTTTAACCTTTAAAGCCCTACATGGTAGTGGGCCATGATACCTAAGAGACCACATCGTCCCAAGAGTGTCAGCCTGTCCAACCAGAGCAGACCAGAGGGGCTCATCTCACTGGCACATGAAGGAGGGCCTTTTCTGTGTCCGCACCGGCCTTATGGAACCTCCTGCCAGTAGAGTTGCGGGAGCAGAGGGAGCTGCTGCCTTTCAGAAAAAATCTAAAAACCTGGCTGGCGGGGCAGGTGTGGAAGAGTGGTCCCCGCCTGTTGGCTTATAAAATAAAGCCTCCCCACCTTTTAATGCAGGTAGTTTTAATGTGGTTAGTTTTTAATATGAATGGGGGGGAGGTGGATGGGTAATTTAGGGGTTTTAATTGTTTTTTATATGTTTTAACCTGCTGTAAGCCGCCCTGAGTCGGGTTCGCCTGAGTGGGCGGCATAGAAATTTGAATAATAAATAAATAAATAAAACTATGATTCCGCCATTTTTACTGCCCTGCCTGTCACATTCATTCTTTTGAGCAAATGTCATACTACAAATTGCTACCATAATTCAATTCAACTTTGAAAAGTAAGACATAGAGAACATCTCTTAAGATGTGTATACATTCTTGGCACCCTTGTATGTGTGTATACATCATTAAGGCTGTAAATCCATAGGTAATTGGAAGTAAATTTTATTAGCACTCTTTAACTTCAAAATAGAAATACAGTATGTATGATAATACTGTAAATCAGGGGTGTCCAAACTACAGCCCTAGGCCAGATCCAGCCCATGGCGCCAATCAAACCAGTCAGCGCCACCCTCACTGCTCCCAGAAGCAGAAGTAAAATGTTCCTGCACATGCGCAGAATGCACCTTTGCAGAACACTGCCGTAAATGACCCATGTCTGTCAGAAACGTGTTTATGACAGCCACTGGTCATTTATAGCAGCATTTTGCACATGTGCGGGTGCGTTTTACTTCCACTTCCAGGAGTGGCGAGGGCAACGTGGACTGGATGATTTGGTGTTGAGGGCCGGATCCGGCCCACTGGCCGCAGGTTGGTAACCCCTGGTTTAAGTATATAAAATAACTATGCTTGTATATAATATAGACTAATTATCTTTCCTGTCAGTTTGGTATGAGTTTTATAGAAAAACCAACCAAGAAATAACCGGCCCATGGCCCTAAAAGTCTGGGCACCCCTGCTGTAAATAAATGAAGACAGGAAAATTAATTCCATGATAATTATGAACAAGCCTTTGTGGGAAATTAGTAATTTCATTGAAGTTGATGGGTATTTACAGAGAGACAATGAACTAAAGTTACTGAAGATCTTTGTTCCAAATACTGTACAGGCTTTTATCCCCATTCTGGACTCCTTTGATTGGACCACTTTAGCTATTTGCTTCCTGCCCCTTGTGCATTGGTTAATTAATATATGAAATAAACTTGCGGTGGCTCAGTGGTTAAGAAGCTCACCTTGTTAGCTAGAAGGTCAGCAAGTCGGCAGTTCAAGACCTGTCCCAGCTCCTGCCAACCTGCATTTCGGGGGGGAAAAGAAATTGCAGATAGATAAAGAGGACCACTTCAGTGGGAAAAGATCTTTGGGACATGAATGGAGCCTCATTCGGGCATCCCCTGAGTGGAGTTCCTCCAGCAAAAATCCTTTCAACCCAGAAAGCACCTCTGTGTGCTTCTGACACAATTTTATATTTAAAAATTACCACTTCTTCCCAATATTTGTCTGGGGGCTGGGGGCGGGGAGGCAGAGGAATACAGCCATTACTCAGAATACAAGAAGAACCACCCAAGTAAGATGCAAGGTCCAAACTGAAGACACCGGACAACAACACGAAGAAGTAGATTACAGAGCATTTTAATCCAAAACAGTTAGAACGTCCTCAAGATTCATTAAAAAAAGTGGTTAATTCACCAGTAAAAGTTCCTTAAAGTTCACAACTTGCCAAAGCACTTGTAATGTCTTAAAGGAAAACGTCCATACAAAACGAGGCGAGTAGTTTTAAACTGCAAAAAGTGTCATTCGGTTACAAGCTACAACGTTTCTTTATCCTTCTCAAAGGTAGGTAATCCAAAAAGTGAGATATTAGTTCCAAAAGATAATAATCCAAAGACAAGATATAATGTCCCTCCAGTAATTGGATATTTTGAAGGTAATCTTCATCAGATGTAAAAGATTCTATCTGAAAGTTATAAAAATACAATAAGAGAAACTGCCCAGGTGGAAATACAGTATCACATGTACAATATTATACAGAAAAATGATAACAAGTATCTCTTACCAAGATAAGCACGTTCAATTGCCTCATGGTCAAAATTCATATTGGGCCAGAACGTTAAAGCACGTATACAATGAGAGGAAATTTAAGGTCTGGGTTCGTGAGAGGCAATCAGTAATACAAAGCACCTGTCGTAAATTCATAACTTGGTAGCTAAAAGGGGCCACTACGCTGATTCGAAACAAGAATTGATTTCTGAGAGTAAGTTATAGAATCGAGGAAAAATCTATTTCTGAATTTAATCCATTAAGAGCAAGGGTAGAAAATTGATATCCACATATTCTTACAAAACTTGCAACGTCCACATTTGTGGTGGCCAGATGGAAGGGTCTGAGCATGAGACGTATTAGTAACTATGTTGGTTCTTGTGACAAGGTTAGCTATACTTTTTGTTCTTCTAAAACCTATAGTGGGGGGGGGGGGCGCTAGAACAACCCGGGATAGTGTCAAGATCATGCCAGTACAGTAATACATCATACAAAGTACACTTCATACAACATCGGATTCATACAACATCGCCTAATACCTTGAAAAAAGTTGCCTCATACAAAGTTGTGCGACTTTGTATGAGGCATTGGGTTTTCCCCAGGTTGCATTGTGCCTGGGCAGTATAAAAGGCAGGACACATGCATGCATTGCTCTTGTGGGTTTTGCATGAGGCGAAGAGTGCTTAGGAGTGGGTTTGAGTGCAACTTTGGATTTTTTTGAAATTTTTTGTCAGAGTTTTAGAAGCATTCCTGGGATTTTTGCAGCATTCTTCTGGTTCTTGGACAATCAGGGTTGTTTGACATGTTTTTGTAATGTTTTTAGCCTTTAGACAATGATTTCTTAAAGTTCTGTCAGTTTCCTTGACTTTGCCCTGAAGTCTCTGCTGTTACAGTACAATGTATCTCTATGGAAACGACATCGTACGAGGCATCGCGGCAAGGATTTGGACGTTGTATGAGGCATTGTGGCTAGGATTTTGCATGCCTCATACAAAGTCCAAATCCATATAAAGTCCAAACATGTGGAACCAAGTTTGGACGTTTTATGATGTATCACTGTATTTAAGTATGGTTTTTTTAAAAAAAATCATTGGCATGTGGAGTGAAGTCAATAAATCGACAAGAAAATGTTATTGGAACGTTGGATCTTGTCTTGGTGGACAAATAAGGATGATCTAGGCCTTGTTTGAACTTTATGTAACGCTCTCTCAACTATCTGTTCTGGATATACATCAATTTTCTACCCTTGCTCCTAATGGATTACATTCAGAAATAGTATTTTCCTTGATTCTATAACTTACTCTCAGAAATCAATTCTTGTTTCAAATCAGCGTAGTGGCCCTTTTTAGCTACCAAGTTCTGAATTTACGACAGGTGCTTTGTATTACTGATTGCCTCTCACAAACCCAGACCTTAAATTTCCTCTCATTGTATACATGCTTTAACGTTCTGGCCCAATATGAATTTTGACCATGAGGAAATTGAAGGCACTTATCTTTGTAAGAGATACTTGTTATCATTTTTCTGTATAATATTGTACATGTGATACTGTATTTCCACCAGGGCAGTTTCTCTTATTGTATTTTTATAACTTTCATATATAATCCTTTACTTCTGATGAAGATTACCTTCAAAATATCCAATTACCAGAGGGATATTATATCTTGTCTTTGGATTATTATCTTTTGGTACTAATATCTCACTTTTTGGATTACTTACCTTTGAGAAGGATAAAGAAACGTTGTACCTTGTAACCGAATGACACTTTTTGCAGTTTAGAACTACTCGCCTTGTTTTGTATGAACGTTTTCCTTTAAGACATTACAAGTGCTTTGGCAAGTTGTGAACTTTAAGAAACTTTTACTGGTGAATGAACCATTTTTTTTGTTTATGAATCTTGAGGACGTTCTAACTGTTTTGGATTAAAATACACTGTAATCTACTTCTTCGTGTTGTTGCCGGGTGTCTTCAGTTTGGACCTTGCGTCTTACTTGGCTGGTTCTCCTTCTCGTGCATCTTCCCCGCCCCGCCATCATTCCACTTTTGATTACTCAGAATACTGCAGCACATTGGCCAGGAGACAGAGCTCATCTCCCTCTTGGAATAAAAAAAACACTTGGGTGTTTTAGGCAAGTTATTGTGCAACTTAGAGCCTACTCCCCGTTCTCCTTCATGGGTATGACCCTACTGACTGACTTTATAGGATGTTTGTATGGATGATTCAGATAATAGATGCACAACTCCTTGAAGATTTTAAAATGCCATAAACACACTAAGCATTTTTATCTGTGTATGGCAATTAATTTAAATACAGTGGAACCTCATACAACAATTACCCCATTGTTGAGTCTGGGTGCTTAAGAAGTATTCTGACCAGCAGGATCGGGTCAAACACAGTGATTTATTATTCGGCTCATAGATAACGGATTGGGGAACGTGTACAAGGTGGCCAGCTTATATACAGTGAGAATGGCAGTTACACAGGTTGATACATTTTGGCGGGCTTCTGAAGAAGCGGGAAGTTTGTACTGACGAATCAGCTATTTTGACAGTAGTTTGAAAATGGCACCTTTGCAAAAGGCGCACTATTCCAGCGTAGACTTTATGGCACTAATAGCGGTTTTAATAAAAAACGCTTGGACACAACACCCATATAGCAACGAAATCGCATAACAATTAGGTTTTGGGGAAAATGGTGTCCCACACAACAATTTTTCAATGGGAAAAACTGCTTAGTGAACAAAATCATTGTACAATGCATACCATAGGAAAATTTCTATACAATGCATGCATCGTATAGCAATTTTTTTGAACAACAACGAGCCCTGTGGAATGGATTAAAATTGTTGTATGAAGTACCACTGTAATGCTCATTTTAAATAGCCCACTAAATTGATTTCTCCAACACATACACTTTAAAAATCCCAGCCACTTCACACTAGCTGCTTTGAAGGTTTAATGCTTGAAGGTAGAGAAACCTTATTCATACCTTCCCTCTTTTATGATTCACTGCATTTAAAGGTTAGGTTTTGTACAAACCTCTACTCTAGCATTCTCTTTTCTTGTATCACGATATCTTGATTTCTGTCGGCAAAAGAACTGAATGTTGTTCAGTTTGCTCTTTGTGTATCTCCACCCTTTATGAATATATTGAATTTCAAATAAGTGGGTGTGGGAATTTGACAAAGCTGTTCCATTTTGCAAGCTTGTTCATGTAAGAATTGTATTGGTATGATCAAAAGGTAACTTTTATTTTCTTATCCATGTTTTCTTATGGTAAACTAGCCGGAGCCTTTAGTTCCTTTCCTTTTAAAATAATTAAGTGGCAGAAAATGTAATATAAGCATAAGTCCAATACAAAGTTTGTGATTACTCTTTCCTATTTCCTCTTGATGCTTGTTTTTTAATAAAGATATGTCATCTGGGCCCAACTGATGTTTTCACCACATTCATTAACCATACCAATGTACAGTACTTGCTTTAACTTGCTTTAAAAGCATAATCATAGAAAAGATCATAAAAATCTTAAGGAAACAGTTCCCTTTTGCTGAATGAAAGTATCAGGACATGCCAATGAATCACAGAAACTACCTTTTCCACATGATTGTAAAGACCAAAGTGGGATACAAACAGGAATGACTTGTAATTCTTGAGACTTACATTCACAGGGAGCAGATATCTATAGCATACAGCCATAATGCCTCAAATCTGTTATCTTACCTATTACAAGAATAGGTTACATATAAACTAGAACTCACTTAAATCAGTGGGACACATTGTTCATTACAATCTCAATCTCCATTTGTTTCAGTGAATTAGTCCAAGCATAACTAAAGCTATTACATTAACGAAATTTTACCTGTTCTTACAGTGTCAAAACAGATGTGGTACCTCACCCACAGGCTGCAAACGTTCACAGCAGTTAAATCCCTTGGCAATAATGACCCAATTCCTATTTAAAACACAATGGCGTATACATTCACATTTAAGTGGTTCTTTCCAACACAAAGTACTGGCTCTGTATATGAATATTTGAATGAAAATTAATATGCAAATAATAGGTTTAGAATGAGAATGCCCCTTCTAAGCAAAAATAACTGTTTTTTAATCATTTACTTCTCTTTCACAAGAATGGTGGTACTACCAGGATAAAGAAATGCCTTGTAAAACATACTCAATCTATGACATGGAGAAAATGCTGAACTATCCTAAGTATAGATTTTCTCTTCAAAACCTGAACTTCTAAACTGCATGTATTTCTTTTGAACATCGTCATTGACTGCAATTCATATCCGAGAACATATTTTTTCCTGAAGCAGGAAAAATGTCACTGTCATGAATTTGTTTAAGGTGGATCCCAACTTGCTGAGAAGTGACCCACACACTATGATCTCGGAGCCATCTCCTGTGGCACATATGAGACGTGACATGCAGGATTTAACACCAGAACTGCAATGGGCTGCTGCAGCCTTGAGAATATTGACAAGGTGCGCCTTCACAGCCAGTCCATCTGGCATGGCCTCTTCCGCCTCCATGACTGTTGAGAATCAGAGTTCCTCCTCTACTCATTTTGCCGTTGGGCCCAATATGATGGTTTCCAGTGGCATTTCCTCCACTGAGGGAGAACATCACCACCACCCCCTAAAGGGGCTTATCCACCCGTAGCCATTGGCCCCTTTAGGCAGCCAGGTTAGTTAACCACTGCCTGACACTTAGCGATGAGTCGCTGGCTGTACGGTCTACTCCATTATTGTAGTGGGGTGTCCGCCATATAGGAATCCCACAAAGATAGGAGAAGAATAATCTATCCTGTGTTCAGCATGAGTGCCAACAGAGAGGGCTCTGAGTGCCCCCTCTGGCATGCGTGACATAGGCTCACCACCACTGCTCTAAGCCTTGACATAAGGATCTGGGGCATGTGGTTTAAATCTATATAAGCAAAAAGTGGAGAGGCTGCATGAATACTATGTACAGCAGGAGTTCTCAACCTTTTTAAGACGGGAGCGGGACATACTTCCTCAGACAGCTTTGGGGGCCAGATGACCATTTTGCCCTTCCACCACATGGCACTTCCTGGTGTGGTGGAGGCGGTGGGGGGGGCACATGAAATGGCCCCGTGGGCCGCATCCAGCCCATGGGCTGCAGGTTGAGAATCCCTGGTGTAGAGTGATCAAATAAGATTCAAGAGATGTAGGTTCCAAACCACCGCCTTGGCCATGAAAACCCATTGGTAGGTGTCAACAGTAAAACACCACCTTAAATATCTCCCTTATTTTGAAAACTCTTAACAGTTGGATAACACAACTTGACAGCACATAATAATAAAAATAAGAAATCTATGTAAGATATTCCCCTCACTGTGAGAAAAATAAATAAAAGCAGTAACCACTGCAAATTTTAAGGCATATTTCGAGACGTATTGCTTTTTGTTATTTAACTATATTTATGGATTCCTAAAAGACTGCGGTGACTCAAGTGGTTAAGACGCTGAACTTGATGACTGGAAGGTCGGAGTTCAATTCCTGAGTACTGCATGACAGAGTGAGCTCCGGTCTCTGTCACAGCTCATGCCAATCTAGCAGTTTGAAAGCAAGAAATTACAAGTAGATAAATTGGGACCACTTTGGTGGGAAGGTGAACAGTGTTCTGTGCACTCTGGTGTTGAGACACATCTGCCACATGTCTATGGAAACATCTGCAAACGCAGACAAACGCTGGATCTTCGGCTACAAGCAGAGATGAGCACTGAGTCAGATACAACTGGCGTTCAAGGGCGACCTTTACCTAACAAATCCTAAATCACTGACTTGTCTTTTACAGCTCAACCCCTTCTCATCATCCAACAATTTGCAGGGAATATTCTCTATGTAGGGCAGTGGTGGCAAACCTATGGCACACGTGCCAGAGGTGGCATTTGGAGCCCTCTCTGTGGGCACCTGTGCAGTCACCCCAGCACAGAGTTGGCGCCACCCTCTGCCCAGGAGCCCAATGGGAGCGCTTCCTCCCTTGCCCAGCATAGAATTTGCCCCGCCCCTCTGCCCAGCAGCCCAAATGGGAGCATTTACTTCCTCCCCTGTTGCTGTGTTGGCACTTTGAGATAATTGTTTTTTGTGTTTCAGTTTGGGCACTCGGTCTCTAAATGGTTCACCATCACTGATCTAGGGTACCTGTAGTATTCTGTCTGCTAAAGAACCACGGTGTTATACAAATACAAGCAACTACCCACCAAAATCAAATGACTTAGTTGCTTGCTGGATTTTTATTGCTCTACTACTCAAGAAGATTGTTATTATTCATATGGGTTTTTAATTACCAAAACCTCAATGTAAGTGCCAAACTAGATGTCACGACAGCAAGTCTGTATGTGGCTTTTCTCCTTTCCAGTTATGTTATGTGATCTGTTAAAATAATTTACAGCAGAAAGGAGGAATAAGTGAGGAAAGGTACTGCACCCCACATGTCACCTCCCTGAAATCTTTTTATCCTTCAGGCACTCTAATAATGGAAACAAAACCAATACCAAGGAAGCATACTTGCGAAGATGTGCTTAGATATAAGAAGGAAAAAATAGCCTTCTTCATCATTTTTGCTAGTTATACACACCAACTGCACACACATTTAGCCAAAAGTAAGCCCTACTGTGTTCAAATAGGCCTACTACCAGGTAAGTATACATATAGCCCAGGACTTCAGCCTAAATACTAGTCTGTAACGAATATGGGTTTGAAGCACATCGCCTTCCATTTTGATTCAAACAAAGCCATTCGTATTCCCTACACTTCATGTGGGAAACCAACCTAAAATCCTCATTCTCTTCCAGGAACTGACAACAAAATCCTGTGGTGCCACAGACGAGTGATCTTATCTTAGTTTTCCTTTAATGTGGGTGGTATGAAGGCTGTTATATCTTGTGCGAAGCATATCCACCACAGTCCCATGGCCTGTGCTCGTCACGTGGGAACATGCTTTGCTGCCTTGTTTGGCTCAGGCAAAGCTCCACAGTATCTCCTTTCTTTCACATCAACTTCTGGCAGCCCTCCCCTTGCTTTGTCTCCCTCATTCAAGTTACTCTAGTTCAGGATCCCAATCAACGCCCTTGGGTTTTAAAACCACCCTCCTTACAAGAAGATCTCTGGCAGCACAGTGATTAAAACTGCTGTACTGCAGCCAAACTGTTGTGAGTTCGATCCTGATCAGGACCAAGCAAACCCATAGGGGAAAAATCTTTATGTAACTCAAAGCAAACCCATAGGAAATCGTGTAAATGGGGACATGGTTTTAGCACAAAAATCATTACGTAAGTCAAATGTTATGTAACTCGAGGCATTTGTAACTCAGGGTTTTACTGTATTTCCTTTCCCATTCATTCAAACTAGGGGCAGTGGACTTTTGTTGCTGTTATGTGCCTCTCTGAATGTCCGGCCTCAGAAGGCAACGATGGTGAGCCACTCGTGTGTGTGTGTGTGTGTGTGTGTGTGTGTGTGTGTGTGTGTGTGTGTGTGTGTGTGTGCTCAGAAGGCAACAATGGTGAGCCACTCTGTGTGTGTGTGTGTGTGTTCTCAGAAGGCAACAATGGTGAGCCAGTGTTTGTGTGTGTGTGTTCTCAGAAGGCAACAATGGTGAGCCAGTATGTGTGTGTGTGTGTGTGTGTGTTATTTAGGATCCGAATGAAAAAGGAAGCACTGCACGTTGCAGCCTCCCCTTTAAAAAAGGGATTATATTAGAAAGAAAGAAAGAAAGAAAGAAAGAAAGAAAGAAAGAAAGAAAGAAAGAAAGAAAGAAAGAAAGACCCAACCAGGAACTCTCCCTCACTGAATCTCCCCCAGGGTAGACTCCAACTGAGCGGGGGAAATTGGTGGGGAAAGAAAACCCACTCCACTTACTTGGCTGTGTCCCGTCCCGTCCCGTCCCGTCCCGTCGCGTGTATATCAGTCCCTCTCGCAGAAACTGCTGTGCATGCAAGAGCGGAGGCCAATGGAGGTGTTTTGCGGTGGGTAAGAGAAAAAGAAAGTAACGAGCTTCAAGTTGAAACACAGCTCCCTCTCCTCACAGGTATTTCCCGTCCTCCTCCTCCTCCTCTTTCGCTCTCAGGAGCGTTGTGGGCAGGGACGGGCGTGGAAACCAGTTTCGACATGTTGGGGGAAGTGTTAAGACCAAGCCCTACCCGGGTGCTCGCCGCCCAAAAAAAAAAAAAAGTATTTAAAAAACTGACCCGGGAACCTGTTTGATGTCTGAACCGGGAGGACCCAGCCCTTTTCCCGGGCAAAGTGGGACATGCCTTCTAGTTCTTCCCACCACCGCCAGCTCTGCCGCGGCTGCTGGAGAGGAGAGGAGAGGAGAAGGAAGGCAGGGCGCGGGGGGGACACACAGGAAATTACGCCTCCTCCTCCTCCTCCTCGACTCTTCCCAGGGTTACGTCCTGGAGAGGGTGCTTGTTGTTGTACGCCCAGAGATTGGGCTGGTTGTGTTGACTTGGGTGTTGTTGTTACGTGCCCTCGAGTTCCCTCCGACCCTCTGGAGAGAGAGCTCCAAAACGTCCAGCCCTCAACAATCCGGCTCAGTCAGTGACAGCAATTGCAAAAAACGAAAACCTGTGGCTTCGCTTGAGTCAATTCATCTCATGTTGGGCCCTCCTCTTTCCCTGCACCCTCCCACCTTTCCCAGTATAGTAATACCTCATACAAAGTCCGCTTCGTACAACATCGGATTCATACAACGTCGCCTAATTCCTCGAAAAAAGTTGCCTCATACAAAGTCGCTGCGACTTTGTATGAGGCATTGGGGTTTTCCCCAGGTTGCATTGTGCTTGGGCAGTATAAAAGGCAGGACGCATGTGTGCATTGCTCTTGTAGGTTTTGCACAAGGCAAAGAGTGTTTAGGAGTGGTTTTGAGCGCGAGTTTGGATTTTTTCGTCAGAATTTTTAGAAGCATTCCTGGGATTTTTGCCGCATTCTTCAGGTTCTTGGACAATTCGGGTTGTTTGACATGTTTTTGTAATGCATTTAGCCTTTAGACAATGATTTCTTAAAGTTCTGTCAGTTTCCTGTCAGTTTCCTTGACTTTGTCCTGAAGTCTGTGCTGTTACAGTACAATGTATCTCTATGGAAACGACATCGTACGAGGCATCACGGCAAGGATTTGGATGTTGTATGAGGCATCGCGGCTAGGATTTTGCATGCCTTATACAAAGTCCAAATCCATATAAAGTCCAAACTTGTGGAACCAAGTTTGGACGTTGTATGTGGTATCACTATTACTATATTTTCCAGGGTGCACAGAAAGAGCCTTCCCCACGCTTGTGGTATTTTTGAACCCCAATCGAGCGTACCCTGGTAACTGCAACCTTATGTTGCCGGCTAATCTTTCTCACACTGGGTCAGGCAAAGAAACTGCTGACATGAATTCACCAAAGGTGGCTTTGTTTTGGCAGTTTCACATCTGGCCTAGACAGAAGAAGAAGACCGTACAGATGAAACTCGGAAAATTTGAATATCGTGCAAATGTCTATTCATTTCACTTAAAAGGTGAAGCAAATATATGAGATAGACTCACTAAATGCAAAGCGAGAGATGTCATGCCTTAATTCGTTATAATTGTGATGATCATGGCGTACAGTGTACATGAGATTATGTGATGATTATGGGGTACATGAGATTGGGGGGTTGGGGTTTTCATAAACTGTAAGCCATAAGCATCAATATTATAACAAAGTAAGGCTTGAACTATCTTGCTTTGCATGCAATGAGTCTATCTCATATACTGTATTTATTTCACCTTTTAAGTTGCATTACTGAACTGAATGAACATTTGCACGATATTCTAATTTTCCGAGTTTCACCTGTATTTTCCAGTGAGACTTGTCTTAGCATGTTAGTCTGTGTTTCAAGCATATTAGAGAGTAAACAAAACAAAAAGACAAAAACTGTCGTGGCACCTTAAAGACTTAACTGCTGTGTTTTAATCTGAGCTTTTGTGGGTCAAGCCCACTTCATCAGACATAAGGGTGAGACTTCATTGCATCAGTTTATACACATCAGGTACAGGTCTGTCTCATCATGTAACCAAAGTAGTACTTATTTATTTATTTATTTATTTATTACATTTCTATACCACCCACGCTGGGCAGTGAACACACAAATACCAAATAAGCCAACAAAACACGCAAAAAATCAAAATGCAGAACAACCAAACAAATACATGTGTACATAGACAACAAGCAAGCAATACATGCATAAAATAAAGGTCAGAAAAAGGAATCCTTTGTCTTAATGTTTCTGCGTTATCACTTTCATCTGGGCCACCCAGATATGGCTAAGAGTAAGAAGCCGTGGGAATTTTATCCCAAAACATTTGGAGGCTCACACACCCTCTGCTCCTGGAATGTGTCTTTTTTTTTTTTTTGCTCAGGATTTGCACACTAGTTAAACAAGCATTTGAGCAACAATGGGTTGCACAGCCACAACTCTGTCATGAAGGAGAAGCACATCTGACTAGACAGGCCATCAATTTGTAAGTGGCAATGTCTCCTTTTTACTACCTAGCCCTGCTGCAGCAGAGGTTGGAAAAGAGCAAGCCAAGAGAAACATTCCCCCTTGCCCAAGAGTATCAGAGAGTAAAGAAAACAAAACAGAAAAAAGATGAAAAAGGTGGCCCCTTAACAACTAACTGCTGTATTTTAATGTTCGCTTTCGTGGATCAAGTTCACTTAATCAGACATAAGAGTGAGACTTCATGGCATTGATTTATATGTATCAGGTACAGTGGTACACAATGGTTAGTATAACATATTTTTACAAATCTGTTATTTTGTAACCTGTAATAACAAGAACTGGGACTGCGGTGGATTATGAGTTAAGACATTGAACTTGATGCCTGGCAGGTCAGCAGTTCAAGACCCAAGTGCTGCATGACAGAGTGAGCTCCCGTCTCTGTCCCAGCTCCTGCCAGCTCCAGTTTGAAAGCTAGAAATTGCAAGTAGATAAATAAGTATTGCTTCGGCAGGAAAGGTAACAGCGTTGAGTGAGCTCCTGGCATCTAGTCATGCCTGCCACATGACCACAGAAATGTATGCAGACGCACACAGCACTGGCTCTTTAGCTGTAAATGGAGATGAGCACCATACCCTAGAGTTGGATATGGCTGGCTTTCAAGCAAGGGTGACCACTACCTTTACTAATAACAGAAGATTCCTGATTGGGGTTCAGTTCTCCCCTCCAAACTGCTGTGCTGGGGAATGTGAATGCATGCAAGCAAAGAGAACTGAATTGCTTGCTTCCCTATCTGGGCACCAGGATAGGGAGCCCTGAACCTCCAGAGCTGTCTAGGGATGAAGTCTGACTGTGCAGACTGTGGTCTCTGCTCTTTCTTTTTTCAATTTTTTCAACTTATTAATTTTTATTAAATTTTTTACACAAATATATAATACAAAAAGCATCAATACATACATAAAAAACAAAAACAAGCAAATTTTAACTGTTTGTATTACTACATTATTGAAACTAATTTTGTAAGAACAAACCAATAATAAAAACAAGGAAAAACAAATTATAACATATTAATCGTTTGAACTACATTTTAACTGTGACTTAGTAGTTAGTTACTAACTTCTATTTTTACACTTTTAATAACCCAATATATTAACTCCAACTCCATTCTTAATCTTCCTAATTTTATATATCTACTAAATCAACCAACCAAATATACATTACATTACATGTCACAATAAAAAAAGAAAATATTAAACACCCAGTGCTTTTTACAATGCCCTGGAGAGCACGGAATATCTTATTAATTTAAATCCAAAAACTCCTTTGATCCGGTACAGGTCTATTCCTTTCTTCTCCCCTAAGTGAGTATTCCACAAAAGCCTGCCAAATGTTCCAAAATCTGTTTTCTTTAATGATACCCTTTTTCTTATTTATCTCCCATGTTAACTTATCATTCAGGTCTAAATCCCACATTTCTTTATACCATTCTTCAATCTTTATATTCATCTCACTTTTCCAATTTCTAGCAATGCATTGCCTACCCGTTGTCAGCATTATTTCTAGCAACTCTTTTTTATCCTTGTTTAAATTTATACTTTCCACATCTGTCAACTTGACCCCAGTTTAATTTTCTTGCCCATAATTTCACCAATCTCATTTTCAATTTCCCCCCGAAAATCTTTTACCACGTTACAACTCCACCACATATGTTCATATGTTCTCATTGCATCCTTGCACTGCCAACACATTTTATCTTTCTTATTATCAATCTGATGTAACCTCATTGGGGTCAAATACCACTTCCACAACATTTTGTAATTATGTTCTTTTATTCTAACCGACGTGGTTCTCATTATTCTTTTTTCCCATTTATTTTTCCAAGTATCATCTTCTATCGTTATATTTAAATCTTGCTCCCAACTTGTTTTCAGCTCCTCCTGTGGATTACCTTACTTATTTAATAGCCTCTGCTCTTTCATGCAGGCTTCTGCATGCTCCTTCTGAGTGACCTGCCAGTGAGGCTTTGGCCATGGCACGTCCATCCATAAACTTTCCATGAGCACAATAAAGTACTGTTGGAGCCTTCCCTCCTCATTATTTAGCCACCATGGAGAGAAGTTTAAAGCACATCTGGGTGAGGTACTCAAGTGCTAATCTGGTACTACCATGGAAAGAGTGAACCAATCCTTTACTAGTGTAACCTGTAGTTTAGGCCTCAGTGGGTTGTCACACTGGTGGCACAGTGGTTAAACTGCTATACTGCAACCAAAAGTTTGTAGGCTTGATCCTGACCAGGAGCTCAAGGTTGACTCGGCCTTCCATCCTTCCAAGTTTTGTAGATGAGTACCCAGCATGTTGTTGGCAAAAAGCTAATTAACTTGTGAATTTTATTTATTTATTTAAAATATTTCTATCCCACTTCCCTCACTCAAGAGTGACCCAAAGCGGCTAACAACATGATTAAAACAAGAAATAAAAACAGATTAACAGATCGCATTAAAAACCCCATATAAAACCATCTAAAAGTCTCATCCCTCCCATACAGATAAAAATAGTCACGACAAAAAACCCGTATAGGCTAAATGTGCCAGCGGGACTGGGCAGTTGATGCATCCAAGCCCCATACCCGCTGGCATAGCCATGTTTTCAGTTGTCTTCTAAAGGGGAGCAGCTCCATCTGGAGGCGTAGTTCGAGAGGCAAGAGGTTCCAGAGGGCCGGGGCTGACACGGAGAAGGCCCTCCTCCTGGTTCCTGCAAGGTGGGCTTCTTTTGCCCCTCCGATCAGCCCTCGTAGGACGGGTAATACATCTAGGGGTGATGCGGTCTCTTAGGTAAGCTGGACCACTGCCATGGAGGGCTTTAAAGGTCAAAACCAGCACCTTGAATTGCACCCAGAGGCACACCGACAACTAGTGCAGCTCCCGGAGCAGTTGTGAGGCATGAGCATAACACCCCCGCCCCATCACAACCCGGGCAGCCGCATTCTGGACCAGCTGAAGCCTCTGAATGGTCAACAAGGGCAGCCCCAGACAGTGCACTGTGCTATGGGGCATCATATAAGTGTGATTGCTTTGCTTAGCTTTGAATCCTCTTTCTTCCCAGACTTCCTTTTTACACTAAAAAGAAATGCTGTTTCACAAAGCATATTTGATGAGGTTTGTTTTAAAAGCAGAAGTTGTAAATTCTTGCTGTTAGTGGATAGGCCAGAAAAGAAAATAGGAAGAAAAAAAACCAGGGCAAATGTTTAATTTGATTTTTTTTTTAATATCAGCTGTGGTCAAGATGTTGAAAAACAGTATTATACTAATAGGATGATCGTTATCCATAGAAGAGTGTTTAATACATAGCTATAGAGTCAGACACAACTGGCTTTTGAGCAAGGGGGACCTTTACCTTCTACCAAATTAAAACACCAAGGTAGCATAATTCAAATAACAGCGTATGTAACATTTTCAATGGCAATTTGAATAAGATGTGTTTAATAAACAAACAGCACTTGGTTTCAGCTTTCCTGCTGTGTTACTTTCTGGAAATACCAAGCAAATAAATATTTCATACTTTTATAGGTGAGACTCCATAATTTACACTAGAATCAGTGTTTCCCAACCTTTGGTTTTGGACTTCAGTTCTCAGAAGCCTAAGTCAATTCTCCAAAGCACTGTTCAGCCAATGTACTGACTTAGGCTTTTGGGAATTGAGGTCCCCCTGTGGGGCATGGGACCCAAGTTGGGAGCCACAGCTAAATGGTGGGCAAGAGATAGTTATGGAGCATTCTTATTCATAAAATTATTTGAGAAATAGTGTGCTAGATCTGAGAAACACCCTAAGTAACATGAAAAATATTCCTCAAGAAGGTGCTTATCAGAATTGGCCACTAGGAGGCACAAGTGAGTATATCCTGCTCTCCTCCATCCATTGATAAGGGCAACACAGGAGGTTAATATTGCATAATCCAACAGATTGCTTGCATGATTGGAACAATCATCACCTGCCGTTGAGAGGAAATGAATAACAGAAACAGTTTCTTTTTAAAAAAGAAACTGAAGCTCTGAAATATTGATTAACAGTTCTGCTCAGTTGTAGATTACACGTTGCCTTCAAGAAATTATTGAACTGAAACTTCTATCAACTCTAGCCAAAATAATCAATGATGAGGTGTAATGGCAATTCTAGTCAAACATCTGGAAGATCACCCACACCAGCATCTGTTGTCAGATCAAATATGGGATGGGGAGTCTGCTGGAGTTTATTTATTTATTAAACTTATATTCTGCCCTTCTAGGACAAACTTTCCTACTCAGGGCGGCTTTAATATAGCATAAGATTCGAAAATACAAACTGACACAAATATTAAAATTTTCATATAAAACCCCTCAAAACC
Source organism: Bradypodion pumilum (assembly GCA_035047305.1). NCBI lineage: Eukaryota > Metazoa > Chordata > Lepidosauria > Squamata > Chamaeleonidae > Bradypodion > Bradypodion pumilum. The sequence goes on along the minus strand of JAWDJD010000001.1, from coordinate 169,483,714 downwards.
CAAACACCTTAATAAGAAAGCCTATGTTGGAAGCAGTGGAGCAGAATAAAATGCCTAACAATCGTCCGATGGTAAAATATTGCCAAAGACCTCTTTAAAAAGGGAAGTTTTCAATTGCTTTTTAAAAAACATGGAGAGATGATACCAGGTGCACTGGGAGGGAATTCCACAGCATTGGTGCTGCCACCAAGAAGGCCCTCTTCCTAGTCACGGCCTTTCTAGCTAATTTCGGGGTTGGCACCTGGAGCTGCACTGTCATGGAGGAGCGAGTGATGCGAGCTGTTGTCCTGAGGATAAGACATTCCCCAGGTAGTTGTGGGAATATTTACATGATCACTGTTGCACTACATTTTGCTGACCACGAGCTACAGGATTATTTGTGTGTTTGGGGGAGAGGGGGATTGGTTCTTAACTTTTTATTTTAAAACAGTTTTGTTATTTCTATTAGATGTATCTTTTGAGTATTTTATTAACCGTGTAAACAAATGCAGTAAAATAAATTTTTGGATTACAGTTCTGATGTAAGTTGTTGAGTCAAATATATTGCCTCCCATACCAGAAATAGAGTGATACACTTCAATATAAAGAACATATGCCAAGCTCCTCCCAACCATGGATCAAAAGTAGCAGACTACATCAAAAAAATAAATTTGCCTAGATTCCAAGCTCTTTTTAAAATTGTCCTGTCTTATGTCACTGTAGTTTAATTGCTTGTTAACGAGGCTAGTGCTCCAAGATTTGCTTTTCCTGATGTTGCTCTGCTAAATGAGGCTATTCATTCACTATCTAGCCCAGGTCCAATCTTCAGGGGTGAGTCTTGAATAGTGGCTGTAAACTGCTGGAACATAAACTAGAGAAGGGCCTTTAATCTCTTTCAGTATCCTGATGTTTTATATGTTGTTTGGTTACGGATAACATAAATAAAGTTTCACTAATTAGCTTTCAGCTATACTGTATTTCTTTTTCGGTTTCAAAGGCGATGTCATCCATTGTAGATTTTAAAAATCAGCAGAAGATGGCTTTACATTGAGATGACATTACAAAGCATTATAAGCATTATATACAGTGAAACATCAAATTACGAACAGTTCGAGTTACAAAATTTTTGAGTTACGAATGAAAAGCCATAGAAAAAAATCAACCGAGTTACAAATTTTTTTGGGAACAGATTAATTGGTTTTCAATGCATTCCTATGGGAAACTGTGTTTCGAGTTACGAATTTTGGTTTTTCGATGCATTCCTATGGGAAATTGCACTCAATGCATTCCTATGAGAAATTCAAGTTACGATTTTTCTTAACATGAAACGTCCTGGGGAATGCATTAAATTCGTAACTCTAGGTACCACTCAGTGATGGGCACTAGCCGGATCGGACCAGTATGCGTGTACCGGTAGTAAAAAGGGGGAAATGGTTTCAGAGGTCCACTATAGAGTGAAGAAAATAGGCTTTTATTTTCATAGCTCTATAGTGAAGAGCAGTCACGTGGCCAAGAGGCAACGCCCACCCATTCACATGGCCACACCCACAGTGTGGTCGGGATTTTTTTTTATGCCCACCACTGGTACCACTATATATTAGGCTGCATCAAGTGCTAGACATATACAGCAGGGGAATTGACAAGAGTAGGAGGGAGAATGATTTAACCTTCCCACTGCAACCCTACAGACTCGTCTAGGAAATCCTTGGGATGCCTTAGAACCTGTTTTCTGGTAGTTCTTAGGACTGTAGGAAAGAGGAAGAAAGTTCCTTGAAGTATGCAGGCATCACATTGAGTTTAGTTCACTGCAAATATTACAAGACTTTATAAATATTTTCTTAAAAGAGGCAATAAAATGATGATGAGAGAAGGAGCACTGAAGGTACTCGCAGCCTAGGATGTTATCTATAACAAGACTGGCCTTATCCTAATCATTCATTTGCTAGGTACTTATTGCTGCTATGTGTTGTGAAATTCTCACCCAAAATACCCAGGCAAACCCAAACCCTGCTTCAAAATATGCACTTAACAGCTAAGTTACAATGAATATTTTACAGGCATAAAATAATCCCTGTGCTCAGATAACAGAGCAATGTTCTGCTTTTGAGGCTGTCTATAAGCAATCCCCTTTGTAAATCAATTAGCAATGTGTTTGCATTCCAACACTGCTGTAGGGACTTCAGTGTGATCTGAAAAGTAGTTCCTGTGGGAACTACTTCTGCTCACCTGGGTACTTCCCTGTGGGAAGGTAGTTCTGTCAACAAGTGTGAATGTTTCTTCAATCAGAAATTTCCCTTGTGGTCATTCTCTGCCCTCCAATACTAGCCTGGTTGGCAACCATTGTTGTCATCCTGACTAAGTTATTGATTGTTAATCAGAGTTACTCTGTAACCTTGTGTTTTTCATTTTGAGAAGGTTGATGTAAAATCTTCTTTGCCCATTATACCAGGGGTGCCCAAACTTTTCAGGGCACAGGCCTGTCACATGGTTCAGTGGGCTGGTCACATGGTTCAGTGGGCCGGTCACGTGGTTCCTCCCACCGGAAGCAAAATGCGCCTTGCAATCTGTTTTGCAACAGGATGAGATAGATTTTAAGCTGCCATTTTCTCTGCTTTAACCAGGGGTGACAGATCCAGCCCAGACACCAATTCATCAGGCTTGTGCCGCCTTTGATGCTCCCAGAAGCAGAAGTAAAACGTGCCCGTACAGTTAGCAGTATGAGACTCAAGTGCTGTGCAGCGGGCGGAGTGACTGACCGTCATCTGTCTCAGCTCCTACCAAGCTAGCAGTTCAAAAGCAAGAAATGTCAAGTAGATAAATAGGTACCACTTGAGCAGGAAAGGTAACAGAGTTCTGCACATTCTAGCATCTAGTCATGCCTGCCACATGACCACAGAAATGTCTACAGATACAGATGGCACAATTGCACTAGTTTATCAAGCACTCTCTGACCTAGTCCTCTCCTGGGGCTGACTGACTTCTTCTTGGCAGTGATGTTGGCATCCTCCAGAATGGTGTTGCATTCATGCTGAAGAGGGGCTTGTCAGTTTGGCTTCAGAGCTCATGGATTCCATGATATCCAGGGGCCCATCTCAGTATGTTAGGAGCTCTACACACAATGGGCCTGATTTTCTTGAGAGGATGTGGAGAAGATGATTTGGAGGTGGTAGATCTTGTATCTGACACCTTATAATGGACAGATCGTGTCCTGCCGAAGTTCAAAGTATTGGCACCAACCCCCATTCACAGGGTGCTAGGACCAATTAAAAAGGTAGACACTCAAAGCTTCTAGAAGGTGGCTGAGCTGAGTGATTGATTTTACATTTATATGAAAAACAGCCATAATAAAGAGTGTAAAGGTAAAAAGTTGCCCTTGCTCGAAAGTTAATCGTATCCGACTCTAGAGTTCAGTGCTCATTTCTGTTTATCGTCTGCAGACGTTTCTGTGGACATGTGGCAGCCGTGACTTGACGCCGGAGTGCACGGAACACTGTTTACCTTCCTACTGAAGTGATACTTATTTAAAAAAGCATACTTCATCTTACTTGTGTGAGAGATAACATTGGAAGCAATACCAGTCATAACTATGTAGTAGCTGAACAATATGGTGTAAAATTCCCACTGCTGCTCTCCCTACTATTACTGTTCAGATGGAGACAGGCATTGCAGGGAGACACAGGCATGCTATGTATATTAGCTCCTGTTTACCTTATCAACAGATTCAAAGCTCTTTATCAACTAATCTGAAAGGGGAAAAAGCTAAAGAGCTTGACTTAAGTATGAGTAATAAAAAATCATATTTTAAATGTGTGTGTGTGAGAGAGAGAGATGACAGAAGGGAATGACTTTGCAGCACATAGTAATTATATTCTCTTATAAATATCTTCCTGCAATACTGACATCTTACTGAAGCAATTTATACATGTTTTTGTTCCAACCTGGAAACCTGGAAATATTGAACAAACAAATGAGACACTGGTGATCAAATGAGGTAATATTAAATGTGGTAATATTAAAGGTTAACATTCATAACTTTGAAATGCAAGATTTTCTTTACTGGAAGTTTAATGGCATAGTCTGATTATGTCCATAGGTGAGTAAATTAATAATAATTGTGTGCCATCAAGTCAATTATTCCAGGGTTTTCTAAGTAGGAATACACAGAAGTGGCTTAACGTTCTTGTTCTCTGATGCCATCCTAGGACTGTGCAGTTTGCCTAGGGCCACACAAGGCTACACGGGCAGACTCCTCTCCTTGGAGGCACAATGTGGAATTGAACTCTCAGCCGCTGGCTAGATACCTAAATCACTGAGATATCCAGTCAGCTATATGATAATTGCATTATTTCATAGTTTTCTAGGTGGAGAATATATTCTTAGGATATAGCATTGAATAATTGTGTAGCATATAAAGGCCTTGCCTGTAGAGTCTATGACTTGTCACTTGTATTTATGACCCTAAGGGAGTCCCTTGGTACATGTATAATTTATTGTCTGCCTGCTTTCAAGTCCTTGGAGAACAAATCTCTCATTATTGGGATGGTACTGGCATTGCATTCAGTATAATGTCTCAGGACATGGCCTTTGGGGCTTGATTTCCTTGGCTTTGTGTTTACCTACCTTACTCTTAAGGGCCTCTGGCATTCCTTAAAAAAAATCTGCCAGACAACCTATGCTATTCAGTTCAAAGCTTAAGCACTGTATGGTTCCTTGCTTGCTGTTTCCTACTCCCGCTTTAATAATCATACTACAATGTTAGCCTAATAGGTGGAGGAATTCTAGGAAGAGGGTGTGATTCAGGATTTAGATAGATAGATAGATAGATAAATCTTTATTGTAATTGTCCTGCACAGAACAACGAGATTGGGGGGAAAAAACACTTAACAACCCAACAAAACCTAAACAAAATACAACTATACAAAATTATCAACATACTCCCACCCCACATATACGCATTTAACCCCTAAAAGCTCTAAAACTCTAAAACCCTAAAAACTCTAAAAAACTATATACAGAAGCTCCCTCTTATGACTGCCTTGCACTGTATTCAAAGCCAGAACCGCTTTTTGGTAGAAACTATTTCTCAAGTGGCTGGTCCTGGTCTTTATGACCCTATACCTTCTTCTAGAAGGCAGATGCTGAAAGAGATCATTCCCGGGGTGCGTACTATCTTGCGCAATCTCTACAGCTTTCTTATAACACCTGGTGGCATAGATTTGATCTAGAGTGGGAAGAGTACGCCCGATTATCCGCTCCGCAGTCTTTATGACCCTGGACAGCATCGTTCTTTCCCTAGCTGTACAACTCCCAAACCATACACACAGACCATAGGTTAACACACTCTCTATGGTACAGTGGTTGAGTGCCAACAGCAGGTCCTTTGAAAGATTGTTCTTCCTGAGGATTCTCAAGAAGTGTAACCTCTGCTGTGCTCTCTTCATCAGATCTTTGGTGTTTGCTCCCCATGTTAGATCATCCCTCAGCTCCATTCCCAGAAATTGAAACACCGAGACCTGTTCCACACAATTCCCTTCAATAATAAGTGGCTGGATGTTCAGTTTGCATTTTCTAAAGTCCACAATGATCTCTTTTGTCTTTTTTACATTGAGGAATAAATTGTTTTCCCTACACCACTCCGTCAGCATCTCAACCTCCTTCCTGTAAGGCGACTCCCCCTCCCCAGCAGTAATCAGACCAACCACCGTTGTGTCATCTGCAAACTTGATGATCTTATTGCTGGGATAACTGGGAACACAATCATATGTGTAAAGCGTGTACAGAAGCAGCCTCAGCACACACCCCTGCGGTGTTCCCGTACTTATACTGAGATCTGCAGAGACATGAGAGCCCATCCTGACCCGTTGGGAACGATCTGATAGAAAATCTAGTATCCACCTGCATAAGCATGGTGGAAGCCCCAGATCTAATAATTTGGGCACCAGTCTATGCGGAAGAATAGTATTAAAAGCAGAACTAAAATCTACAAATAACAGTCTCGCATAAGTCCCTTGTTTCTCCAAATGGGTCAGAACAGCATGTAGGGCTGTAGCCACAGCATCCTCTGTGGATCTCTTTCTCTTATATGCAAATTGACAAGGGTCAAGTCCAACTGGTAAACAAGCCATAATACGGTTCTGCACCAACTTTTCAAAGCATTTCATTATGACAGGTGTAAGCGCCACAGGGCGGAAGTCATTCAGACTATCTATGTTAGGCTTTTTAGGCAGAGGTATAATAGTAGAAGATTTCAGACAAGGTGGGACAATGGCTTGGGCCAAAGACCGATTAAAAATTTGAGTTTGAAATTGTGGGAAAGGAGCAACTGTTCCCATAGAGGAAGATATGACCCTTACCACCTTTATAGTAGAATTTTACTATTTTTGTACTGGAAGAGTTAATCTGCATAGTGATTTTATGTACACGTTGCTCACACCCCCCATATGCACAGAGTCAGTATCATTGTTATCCAGGCAAAGGACGTCCTCAAATATTGTGGTATTTTTTAACCACAATCAGACGTACCCCGGGCAACATCCACCTTGTTTTCCCAACTATTCTTTCTCACACTAGGTCAGAAAAAAGGAACTACAGAATGAATTCACCAAAAGGTGCTTTCATTTTGGCAGTCTCGCATCTGGCCTAGACATGGAAGAAGAACAATAACTACTACTACTACTACTACTACTACTACTACTACTACTACTACTACTACTACTACTACTACTACTACTACTACTAGTCGCTGCTGCCGGCGCCATCCTGGGGTCTAAAAATATTCAATAAAAATGCCTCAAAATTACCAGACATGGCCACTAGAGGCCACTGTTTGCAATGTAAAATACAGGGTTTGCTGTTATCGGAGATTTTAGGTATTCATGTTATGTGTTGGAACTTTCCCCCTGCAGATATGGGTGGGGACGACTTTTATAGTTAACTTGTGGTGTTGTGTATTGTCTTTTCCCACTCTTATGTGACTTTGATTTTTTTAAATCTTATTTATTTTTCAGATTGTTTTTATGTATATTAACTTCCAAATTATGGGACAGCATACAGGTATAATAAGTAAACAAGATCATTAGATTTAATTGCTGTAATTATTGTCTATGACCATACATATAGGAAGTTAATTTGTCTCCCAAGGAGATCAAGTTTGAAATACTGTATGGTACAGTATTAGTGGAGTGTGGCAAATTTTGTTTCGAGAAGGAACCGCCGTAAACGCAATGGGACTCGCTTCTAAACAGATATATAAAGAGTTGCAGTGTGTGCAAGATGAAGAAGGACATGTTTGAACTTCAGGAGATGAAAATCTTTGTATTTGAAAATGCTTGCAAGTTAGTGTTTCATAACCTCTTCATGTTCATCAACTGCTGACAAAAATGCTCTTAAAGCTACTTCAACTCACTTAAGGAAGTTCTAGCTTTCTTAGCTTTAATATTATATTCTCAATTTCCCTTGTTCTCTAGGGTAGCATAATCAGTTTTGCTTGGCTTCCTTTACTGCCATCTATCTCCATCCTTGTTGTACAATATATTGGCCCAAACATGTTTCTAGTGAATTCCAAGCATTTTACAATTTCCTCCTACTTTTGCCTGAAGCTGAACTATGAATTGCTATCATGCATCACAGACTAATTACTCCGCCCATATTTTGACTTTGGTATTGCCATCTATAATGTGCATTTTGACCAATTAGATGCATTAGGTGAATTACACTCCCTGTGTAAGAACTAAAGTAATCTACATAACAAAGATGAGGTAGGAATATATATTTAACTATTTATAAATATATTCATCTGAAAAATTTCAAGCTGGCCTCAAATCTACCTGTTCATATTGTCAGCAGTTGTGAAAAACAATGATACCATAAAATAAAATAATCAAAATCACAACAGAAAAGTCATAAATCTCACATAAAAATAAATAACTATAGCCCGTTAAATAACTATAGCCCATTAAAAAATAAATAACTATAGCCCATTAAAAATAAATAACTATAGCCCATTAAAAATACAGTAAAAACCCCAACTTACATATGCCTCGAGTTACATAAAATGTGACTTACATAATGATTTTGTGCTAAAACCATGTCCCGATTTACACGCTTTCCTATGGGTTTGCTTCAAGTTACATAAAGATTATTTTTCCTATGGGTTTGCTTCGAGTTATGTAAAAATTCATTTCTCTATGGGTTTGCTTCGATTTACAAAAAAAAAATCATTTCCCCCATGGATTTGCTTCGAGTTACGGTACATAAAAAAACGATTTAAGCAAAAGCCTACGGAACAGACTTTTCCCGTAAGTATGGGTTTTACTGTAAATAACTATAGCCCATAAATAACTATAGCCCATTAAAAATAGATAACTGTAGCCCATTAAATAACAGCAACAAATGTCTTTTACTATACCACTGTATGTCTGACAACAAATAGAATCATTTTCGTCTGATATTTAAAGTTGTCCATGTATGAACATCAGTCAAGAAAGTAAATGGAGCTACTGTGTTATACTGAATTAGACCATTGATCCATCTAGTCCACCATTGTCAACTCTGAATGGCAGTGGCTTCTAAAGATTTGAGACAGGACTTTTTCCAAGCCCTACCTGGAGATCTGTGACCCTCCCTTGTGTTCTGCCCTCCAAATACTAACTACACCCAAATTTGCTTGCTCTCAAAAATTAGATGGGATCACCTGTGTTTGGGGTGGTCTGGGGGCAATATAGCTGCCAGAAAATATCTTAATGTCAGGCAAATATTTTTAGGATATCTCTTCATAATGTAGTCCTATGCATGACTATCGAGAATTATGCTCCAATGAATTTAGTCGGACTTGTTCCCATGGCTTAGGATTTCATTTTCAAACAAATTCCTTGCATAATAAATAGTTGATTTCTGTATTGTACATCTTTGATGTATATCATTATATTTTGCTATAATTAAATGCAAGAGGAGCTGTTGTTGTTATTGTTGTATTGCACAACTGAGTCTGACACTTTGCAACCCCATGGAGCACCACATGCCAGGCACCCCTATCCTCCATCATCCTCCGCAGCCTGCTCAGCTTTATGCCCCATCTATCCATTTCATCCTTTGCCACCCCCTTTTCCTTTTGCCTTTTATCTTTCCCAGCATCAAGGCCTTCTCAAGTGAGTCCTCTCTTCTCATTTGGTGGCCAAAGTATTTTAGCTCCATCTTCAATATTTCTCCTTCCAAGGAGCATTCAGGGTTGATTTCCTTCAGGATCAACTTATTTGTTCTCCTTGCTGTCCAGGGTACTCTCAAAATTATCCTCCAGCACCATATCTCAAAGGTGTCTATTCTTCTGCGCTCAGCCTTCCTTATGGTCCAGCTCTCACAACCATACATTACTACTGGGAATACCATTGCTTTGACTATGTGGACTTTTGTTGGCAGGGTGATGTCTCTACTTTTTATTATGTTCCCTAGGTTGCTCATATCTTGCCTCCCAAGAATTAATCTTTTTTTATTTCATGGCTGCAGTCACCATCTGCAGTGATCTTGGATCCTAAGGAGGTAAAGTCACTCACTGCTTCCATTCCTTCCCCTTCTATTTGCCAGGGCGTGATAGGGCTTGTTGCCACTATCTTGGTTTTGTTTTGTTTTTTAATGTTGCGTCTCAGGCCAGCTTTTGCACTCTCTTCTTTCACCCTAATCAAGAGGTTCTTTAGCTCTTCTTCACTTTCTGCCATTAGGGTAGTGTCACCTGCATATCTCAGGTTGATGATGTTCCTCCCAGAGATTTTAATTCCAGCTTGTGATTCATCCAGCCCTGCATTGCACATTATTTACTCTGCATATAAGTTAAATAACCAGGGTGACAATGTGCAACCGTGTCATACTCATTTTCCTATTCTAAACCAATTAGTTGTTCCGTATCCTGTCCTAACTGTTGCTTCATGACTCATGTACAGATTTCTCATTAGACAGATGAGGTGGTCTGTTACTCCCATCTCTTTAAGGACTTGGGAGTACCAGACTACTTCAAGATTAGATAGAGTAAAAGGAACACACAGCTCAAAAGAAACATTCAAATTAGTATTGGGGGATGCGTGCATCAGGGTAGATGCACTATAGATGTATAGAAGATATATGTATTGCCACACCACATGCTTAGGGCTGGCACAAGACATTTTGCTGCCAAAGGTAAGGGACAAGATGTTCCTTCAACACATTCCACATTCAGAAGCTGGGTAGACTGCCAGATAGCAATAGCAATGCAAATTACGCTTATATTCAGCCCAATAGCACTTACAGCCCTCTCTGGACAATTCACAAAGCGTTTTGACTCCAACACTCTGGGTAATTATATACAGACCTCAGAAGGATGCAAGGCTGAGTCATCCTATTGGGGTCGAATTCAGATCTTGAGCAGAGTTTTGGCTGAAATATTGCCAGTGAAATAGCACTTTATTTGAGAGGCAGCAAAAAAGTTTAGGGGATAGGGTAAACCTGGTGGAGCTTACAGCTTTGTCCACCAGTGATAGAGAGTGGACATCAGTCTCTTGAGAAACATCACAGTGACTGCTGTTACCTGTCCAATGTAGCATTCACTACCTCAAGCAGTTGTCTCATTCTACCTAACAGTAGGGTCAAACCTGAACATAACTTTCAAATATTGTAGTAGATCCGTGGTTCCAAACTTGGGTCCCAAGATGCTCTTTGACTATAGCTGCCAAAAATCTTGGGCAATACAGTTGATGGTTAAGGCTTCTGGAAGTTTTATTCTAAGAACATACAGTACTATATTGGGACCCAAAGTTGGGAACCACTGCAGTTGATGAATATAGCTGTTTTAAAAGCATAGCCTGTTAAAATATCTTCTAGATTAAAACATCTTTCCAATAAATTTTGATTTGGACTTGATTGAAAATTATCACATCTATTTCTGTAGTGAACTTGTGGAAGAAATCCCCTGATGGAGTGCAGCAAACATGTGTATAACATCTTGAAGCAAGCAAAGTATGGTACAGATATACATATGCTGGTTATTATTGTATTGATACATATAATGTCAAGTGCACACACTATTCTCTGTGCTGCCAACCATATAGAAGATGACCTGATTATCTCTATGTGGAGCTGAAACTGGTACTGTACTTGGAAAAGACAAAGAACAGCATTTCGTAGATTTTGGTGTCTAGTCATGCCTGCCACATGTCCATGGAAATGTCTGCAGACACATACAGCACTGACTCTTTGGCTATAAACAGAGATGAACACTGAACCCTAGAGTCGGATATGACTGGCTTTGGAGCAAGAGTGGCCTTTACGTTTACTTACCCATCCCATAGGATAAGAGATTGCAGTTCCAAATGTAAAGGCCAAGGATTCTCCGTCCTATGTTCAGAACATGTCAAAGTGTGCTGATTGCTGTTCCCAAGTTCATTTTTTAAAATTACAAGACAATAGAAAGCTGACAGAAGAACTGAATATCATCATCATCACCATCATATCCTGTTATTATATTTACAAGACAGCTATGCAAAATAATATATGCATTAATTGAGCTGTTGTATCAGAGATAGATCGATAAATCTAGGATAAAGAAGCAAAACTTATTTTGAGGATAGTATGATGCACTTATATACTTTGCAACTGCATTTTTTTTTAAAAAAGAGGTGTGTGTGTGTGTGTGGGCGGGGGGGGGGACTAAAGAAGAAGACCTACAGAAGCACTTTGAAAGAAGAGAGTGCAAAAGCTGGCTTGAGATTCAACATCAAGAAAACCAAGATAATGGCAACAGGCCCTATCACTCCCTGGAAAATAGTTGGGGAAGAAGTAAAAGCAGTGACAGACTTTACATTCTTAGGATCCAAGATCACTGTAGATGGAGATTGCAGCCATGAAATAAAGACGACTAATTCTTGGGAGCCAAGCTATGAGAAATTTTGGGAACAAAGTTAAAAGTAGAAACATCACCTTGCAAACAAAAGTCCACATAGTCAAAGCAATAGTATTCCTGGTAGTAATGTGTGGCTGTGACAGCTGGACAATAAGGAAAGCTAGAGAACAGAATAGACGCCTTTGAGATGTGGTGCTGGAGGAGAATTTTGAGAGTTCCCTGGACAGCAAAGAGAACAAATAAGTCAATCTTTAAAGAAATCAACCCTGACTGCTCCTTGGAAGGTCAAATAGTAAATATGAAGCTAAAGTATTTTGGACATCAAATGAGAAGAGAAGATTCACTTGAGAAGGCCTTGATGCTGGGAAACGTAGAGGGCAAAAGAAGGTGGCGGCGGCAGAGAATGAGATGGCTAGATGGCATTGTTGGCGCAATGGGCACAAAGCTGGGCGGGTTGAGGAGGATGGTGGAGGGTACCGATGCTTGGCGTCCGGTGATCCATGGGGTTGAGAAGGGTCAAAATCGACTGTGCGACTAAACAACAACAAATTCCTTATGTAGACTTTAAATTCATCAGGAGCATTGTTCTAATTACAATTTTTCTAGTCTTCTGGAAGGGCCAGCCGCGGCCACCGCAGGACAACCACCCCCAGCCGGGGGGTGAGGAGGAGAGCCAGCCAGCCGGGCAAGCGAGCGGCGGAAGGGACAGCCGCGGCCGCCGCAGGACAACCACCCCCAGCCGGGGGGTGAGGAGGAGAGCCAGCCAGCCGGGCAAGCGAGCGGCGGAAGGGACAGCCGCGGCCGCCGCAGGACAACCACCCCCAGCCGGGGGGTGAGGAGGAGAGCCAGCCAGCCGGGCAACCGAGCGGCGGAAGGGACAGCCGCGGCCGCCACAGGACAACCACCCCCAGCCAGGGGGTGAGGAAGAGGAGGAGGAGGAGAGCCGGTTGAGCAGCGGAAAGGCCAAGAGAAGACCAATTGAAAGACGGGAAGAGGGCAGAGGAGGAAAAGCAGGGGGAGAGACTCAGAGTCCCAGGCAAAGGATAAGTACCTGATATGCAGATGTAGAAGACTTAATATAGAAACTGACATAGAGACTTTATACTAACTAAATACAGAAATTGACATAGAGACTGTGTATAAAGTGTGATAATATGCATGATAATATGTTGTGTTAAATGTTTTGAACTTTAAAAACTGTGATAAAATGTATGAGGAGAGAAAAATGGCGTAGACACCGGCAAACCACGCCACAAAACTTGCCAAGAGAACCCTATGGACCAAAACAAAAGGCAAAACAAAGGGGCAGGCTAGGTGATACAGGATGCTTAACACCACAGAGGGGAGGAAGGGGAGGGACAGGAAAGGGGGAGGGGAAATGCAATGTTGTAAGGAGCAATACTGCATAGGGACATGGAATGTGAGATCAATGAACCAAGGTAAACTGGAAGTGGTAAAAAATGAGATGGAAAGAATAAGCATTGATATCTTAGGCATCAGTGAGCTCAAATGGACAGGGATGGGGGAATTCAGCTCTGGAAACCATCATATCTACTACTGTGGGCAAGAAAACCTTAGAAGAAATGGAGTAGCCATAATTGTCAATAAAAGAGTGAGAAAAGCAGTAATGGGATACAATCTTAAAAATGACAGAATGATGTCAGTCAGATTTCAAGGCAAACCTTTCAATGTCACTGTGATCCAAATATACGCACCAACCACTGGTGCAGATGAAGCCACAGTGTACCAGTTCTATGAGGACTTACAACACCTCATAGAACAGACACCAAGAAATGATGTCCAAATTATATTAGGAGACTGGAATGCCAAAGTAGGAAATCAAAAAGTGGAGGGAATAACAGGCAAATTTGGTCTTGGAGTACAGAATGAAGCAGGGCAAAGATTGATAGAGTTCTGCCAAGAGAACGCACTGGTCATAGCAAACACTCTCTTCCAGCAACACAAGAGGCGACTTTACACATGGACATCACCAGATGGCCAACACCGAAACCAGATTGACTACATACTCTGCAACCAAAGATGGAGAACCTCCATACAGTCAGCAAAAACAAGACCTGGAGCAGACTGCGGCTCAGATCACAACCTACTGATCGCAAAATTCAGACTTAGACTAAAGAAAATAGGGAAAACACGGAGACCAGAAAGATATCACCTAGACAGCATCCCTAAAGAATACACGGTGGAGGTGATGAACAGATTTAATGGCTTAGACTCGGTAGACAGAGTACCAGAAGAATTATGGACGGAGATGAGGGACATCATGCAGGAAGCAGCAAAGAAAACCATACCAAAAGAAAAGAAGAGTAAGAAAGCAAAGTGGTTGTCTGATGAGGCTCTTAAAATAGCAGAGGAAAGAAGGAACGCCAAAGTCAAAGGAGAAAGGAAAAACTACAATCATTTGAACACAGAATTTCAAAGAAAAGCAAGGAGAGATAAGGAAAACTACCTAAAAGAACAGTGCAGAGAAATGGAGGAAAACAACAAAAGAGGCAGAACCAGAGATCTTTTCAAAAAAATCGGTGAAATGAAGGGAACATTTAAAGCAAAAATGACCATGATAAGGGACAAAGACAGAAAGGAACTAGCTGATGCAGAAGAAATTAAGGAAAGATGGAAAGAGTACACAGAGGAACTTTACAAAAAGGACCTCAACACTCCTGACAATCACAATGATGAGGAAGTAGAACTTGAGCCAGACATCCTGGAGAGCGAAGTCATAAAGGCCCTAAAGAGCACTGCAAACAACAAAGCTAGTGGAGATGATGGTATCCCAGTTGAATTTTTCGAAGCGCTAAAAGATGATGGCGTCAAATTACTGCATTCAATATGCCAGCAGATTTGGAAAACAAAACAGTGGCCACAGGATTGGAAAAGATCAGTATACGTCCCAATCCCAAAAAAGGGCAATGCCAAAGAATGTTCAAATTATCGAACAATCGTGCTCATCCCACATGCCAGCAAGGTGATGCTCAAGATAATACAGGATAGACTTCAGCAACATGTGGAGAGAGAATTACCAGAGGTGCAGGCTGGTTTCAGAAGAGGCAGGGGGACTAGAGACCACATTGCCAACATACGCTGGATCAAGGAGAAAACAAAGGAATACCAGAAACAAGTTTACTTTTGTTTTATTGACTACACCAAGGCATTTGACTGTGTGGACCACAACAAGATGTGGCAAGTAATTAAAGAGATGGGAATTCCAGAGCACCTCATATGCCTCCTGAGAAATCTGTACATGAATCAAGAAGCAACAGTTAGGACAGAACACGGAATGACAGAATGGTTTGGAATAGGAAAAGGAGTAAGACAAGGCTGCATTTTGTCACCATGCTTATTCAACCTATACACAGAACACATAATGCGCAGTACAGGGATGGAGGAATCACAATATGGGATTAAAATCGCTGGGAGAAACATCAACAATCTGAGATATGCAGACGATACCACCCTAATGGCAGAAAGTGAGGAAGACCTAAAGAATCTCTTGATTGGGCTGAAGGAGGAGAGTGCAAAAGCTGGCTTGAGACTCAATATCAAGAAAACCAAGATAATGGCAACAGGCCCCATCAGTTCCTGGAAAATAGACGGGGAAGAAGTAGAAGCAGTGACAGATTTTACTTTCTTAGGATCAAAGATCACTGCAGATGGGGATTGTAGCCATGAAATAAAAAGGCGACTGATTCTTGGGAGACAAGCGATGAGAAACCTGGGGAACATAGTGAAAAGCAGAGACATCACATTGCAAACAAAAATTAGAATAGTCAAAGCAATGGTTTTCCCAGTAGTAATGTATGGATGTGAGAGCTGGACAATTAGGAAGGCTGAACGCAGAAGAATAGATGCCTTTGAAATGTGGTGTTGGAGGAGGGTTTTGAGAGTCCCATGGACAGCGAGGAGAACAAATAGGTCAATCTTAGAAGAAATTAACCCTGACTGCTCATTGGAAGGTCAAATAGTAAAGATGAAGCTAAAGTACTTTGGACATCAAATGAGAAGGGAGGATTCACTTGAGAAGGCATTGATGTTGGGAAAGGTGGAGGGCAAAAGAAGAAGGGGGAGGCCAAGGATGAGATGGGTAGATGGCATTGTAGACACAATGGGCACAGAGCTGGGAGGGCTGAGGGGGATGGTGGAGGACAGAGGCGCCTGGAGGAAAATGGTCCATGGGGTCGCAAAGGGTCGGAGTCGACTGTGCGACTGAACAACAACGTCTTCTGTCAAGAAATTGTTTTGGCTGGTTCAAATGGAGTCTGCTTTTCCTTCCAGTACCTTGTTATGAGGACAGATTCTCTCAGCTGTGAGGAATGCATGATCTCTGAGCAGCGGGATCTGTCATCTTTCTAAGAGCTTGACTCCTCAAGGCTGCTTGAGAAGGTATTTGGGTTTGTTAATTAAAAAGGGACTGGTACCAGCTGGATTGGGGGATGTTACAGCAGAAGTTACTTTTTGCAACTTGCTGAGATCAAGAAGCCTTTAGCCTCTCAGAGATTCTATTTGTTCTGGTCCCCCCCACCACCCCGATTTTAATATTCCAGTCACCTATGATCATAAGCGTATCTTGTTTAATAGTGTGATCAATTTCCTTCTAGATCCTTGCATAAAAGTTTTTAAATTCATCTTCTTCAACTTCTGTAGTTGGGACATAGACTTGAATAAAGGTTATTGTGATAGGTTTTCCATGGAGTCTGTTAGATATTATCCAGTCAGACCTTGCATTAGAACCCCAACTGTCTATGCTACAACTTGCTTCTATATTAGAGCCACTCCATTTCTTCTAGGTTGTCATTTCCAGAGTAGCATGCTTTGTAGCTGTCTGTTTGAAAATATCCCATTCCAGTGCACTTTACAGATGCCAGCCACTGCAATAAGTATGCATTCCATTTCTCGCTTTATGGTTTCCAGTTTATCTTGATAAGTACTTCCCATGTTTCAACTTTACATGTTGTTTAGCATCAGACTTACCTTCACTTCTGTGCATGTCAGCCACTAGACAGCCTTTCAGCTTTAATCGAGTTTTATCATTAGGAAGAGTGCTATTTGTACTTGTCCTTTGCTCTTCCCCAGTAGCTGACTGAGTGCTTTCCAACCTGGAAGTCCTGTCTTCCAGCACCATCTCTTGCTTTACTTTGATCTATCTCACTGTAGCATTTTCATGGTAAAGAAAGCCACCTTCTGCATGCTACTAGCAAAAGTTAGCTTGAGTGTCACCATTGTTGCCTCTTCTGCTTGTGTGACCTTCACCTACTGCTGCTGCCCAGTACCTGCTCCCCAATCAACTTGGAACTATAAAAAAAATCTGTTGATGCTGCCATTAACTTAAAGAGGATAGCTGCATCTTAGTTTGGCATCTCAGCTGTGACCATTCCACCTTGAGTAATTCTGCTGGAGTTCCAGCTCATAATGGAGTCTGGTCTCTTGAAGGCATTGTTCTCAGCTTCACTGAAACTCTCACATCCCTTTACCAATTAAGGTATGAATCCAAAATGTAATAGTTCCAGATTTTTACTAATGCATTTCAGTACAGTGTCTTTTGGTTATTGTTGGAAGAATAAACTATTCTACCTAACCTTCACTTTCTGCATCTTCCTTTCCAGAATCTTCCTCCTCCTTACCCGCTTCCTATCACACTGTTATGGCCCAGACACACACAGCAGAGTGGGTGGCCCTGCAGCCACTGCACACAAAGTAGGAGAAAGTCTTACTTCAGTCCAAAAGGGGTAAGCTATGGTGTTGTCTTGGTTTTCCTCATTTCTGGAGGGTCATACCCAGTCGGTGTGGTTGGAGAGTGAGAGGTCCAGCCCTAGGCCCCTCAAATATGGGGTGCCACAGGGCTTGGTGTTCTCTTCTATCCTATTTAACATCTACATGAAGCCGCTGGGCGAGATCATCCGTTCCCACAGAACGCGGTACCATCAGTACAGGGATGACACTCAGGTGTACATCTCGGCCCGTGGTGATCTCAGTGATGTGGTCAAAGTCCTGTCCGGATGCCTGGAGGCCATTGGGGTCTGGATGGGGGACAATGGGCTTCAACTGAACCCTAGCAAGACCGAGTGGCTATGGGTCCGGGGTCCGGGGTTATCCAGTGAGTTACCATCTTTGGTCTTGGATGGGGCAGTTTTGCCCCAGACAGACCCGGTGCACAACTTGGGGGTCCTCCTGGACTCGCAGCTGCTGCTGGAAGAACAGGTGGTGGCCGTGGCCAGGAGGGCTTTTGCTCAACTTCGAGTGATTCGCCAGTTGCGCCCGCTCCTGGATCGGGACTCCTTGCTCATGGTCACTCATGCTCTGGTCACCTCCAGGCTAGATTACTGTAATGCGCTTTACATGGGGCTGCCCTTGACGACCATTCGGAGGCTACAGCTGGTTCAGAATGCAGCTGCCAAGGTGGTGATGGGGTGTGGACATTATGCCCATGCCTCCCCACTACTCCAGGAGTTGCACTGGTTACCAGTTTGTCTCCGGGTGCAATTCAAGGTGCTGGTTTTGACCTTTAAAGCCCTATATAGCAGTGGGCCAGGATACCTGAGAGACCGCATCATCCCAAGAGTGTCTGCCCGTCCAATCGGAGCAGACCGGAGGGGATTCTTGGCGGTACCTTCAGCTAGAGAGGCTCACCTCTCTGGCACGTGGAGCAGGGCCTTCTCCATGTCCGCACCAACCCTCTGGAACCTCCTTCCAACAGAATTGAGGCTACAGACAGAATTGCTGCCTTTCAGGAAAGGAGTGAAAACCTGGCTGGCAGGGCAGGTGTGGGGCCCTAATGGGAATACGGCCCCAGCCTGTTGGCTCATTTCCAACTAGAGCTCAACTGTCCCTCCTTTTTGTGTTGTGTACTGCGGTATTCCTCCATTCCCTATTCCCTTTTTAGTCTTTTATGTGGGGTTGGAGTGGGAGGGTGGGTTGGTGGGTGAGGGTTTTAATCTGTTTTGTTATATTTTACTGTATTTTATCTGTTTTTACCATTGTGCGCCGCTCTGAGTCAGGTTTCCCTGAGTGAGGTTTCCCTGAGTGGGCAGCATAAAAATCTAATAAAATAAAAATAAAATAAAATAAATAAAGCAAAGCTGTAGTCAAGGATAGCTGGGTTCCAGAGCCGATCGGAGCAGAACTGTAGACACAGGGGTAATCCAGAGACATCATCAGTAGTCCAGGCAAAGTTTCAGGAGAGAGACAACAGTGTTGGGGGGTCCAAAGTGATTGCTTTGGCAAGTGCTTGGTAGAACAGACCCTTATTTAAGGAGGCTCAGGGCTCACATCTTGAGCTGGCCTTTGGAGGCGAACCTCCTTCTCAGCTGCAGAGCATTCCTTAATTGAGCCCTGCATTTTTCAGATATGCTAGGCTCTGCCTAGTCTTCCACATTGCTGACACCTGGTGCCTCTGATAGTTCTCCTGTCAACCCATGATCAGTTTGGCTGACTTGGCCATGAGGCGTTGGCTCCAAACTGGTAGCAGACTGTGGGGCTGGTGACAGGTCTGCTTCCTCAGATCCAGGGGCTGGATCTGAATCGGCAGCAGGCTGGGGGACTGGTTACAGGTCCTCTTTGCACTCCAAATCCAGATCGGAGCCGGCAGCATACTGAGCCGTGAGCCACCTATCCTCCTCCTCGTACACGGGATCCCAGTCCACAATACACTCAGAAATCCTTTGAAATCTTAGTCTGCAGTGCTTCTATTCAGTCTTCCAAAATGAATTTCTAAAAGTGGAGTTATTTTAGTGCTGAGGAGATACAGAATTTCCCTCACAAACTAGCCAATTTTCCTGTTTATTTGCTTTGACATGTTGCCTAGATTTTGGATGAAGACAGAATAAGAAACAGGAGGAAATGCTGACTTTGAGGGGAGAAATTCTGATTATGCAATTGTCAAAGAATTCTAACAATTACAAAACATTGCCTAATAATATCTGCTTTCCTGTTCACCTGTTATATTGTACCATGCTGCACTGAATGAAAAGTACATTCCTTCATACCACCAACTAATATATTTCCTGCTATGTGTAATGATGTTTCATTTTGTGACTTATTGTGTGATGGAAACAGTTTGCTTGTTTTGCTGGAATCCCTGTAGTAGTATTATTTGATATGTCATACCTATCCATTCCTGTCGACTTTCATCACTGAAGTTATTCCACGTAGAAATGATTTCATAAATATCTTGGTTTCCTAGTTCTGACTGCAATAACAAAATATAAAACAAACCACCCCACATGCACTGCAACAGTCACATAATGCTCCAGGACCAGAACCATGCACGTATGTAGAAGCCTACTGTAATCTTCCTTTCTATGGCTGAATCCAAATCCTCGAAACTCAGGCCTCAGCCTTTGTATTGGCATACCCACTATGAGAGAGTTGGCTACTCTCCTTCTTTTCCATCTGTTAACTGGCACTACCAAAGCAAACATGCTCACTCTCTGGTAGGTAATAATAATAATTTAGTGTCAGAAATTATTCTGGGTTGAAAGGATTTTTGCTGGAGAAACTCTGCTCAGGGGATGCCTGAATGAGGCTCCTTTCATGTCCCCAAGATATTTTCCTACCAAAGTGGTCCTTATTTATCGACTTGCAATTTCTTGCTTTCAAACTGTTAGGTTGGCAGGAGCTGGGGCAGAGATGGGTGCTCATTCTGTCATGCAGTACTTGGGTCATGAGCTGCCAACTTGCTGACCTTCCAGGTAACTAGGCGAGCTTCTTAACCACTGAGCCACTGCAGGTCCATTCTCTGGTAGTTTGGGGTATATAAGAGTAAGAGACAGCACAGAATGCATGCAGGGAGTATTGAGAGGACACATTACAATTATCCAAATAAATCATATATTTTTGGTTATATTTTGTTTTCAGATCAAATACTGTTATAGCAAACAAACAAATGACAAGCAGACTGGAAAAGTAGACATCAGCCTACAACAAGAAATGGAAATGTCCACTGTGACAATTTTAGGTAAACCCTAGAACTAGGTTTTCTGAGTACTCAGTTATTATTTTTGCAATATTGAATGAGCACAAGTGATAGTGTAAAAGGAATTCTTCCTTCCATGCTCTTGCCTTACTTCATTTTTGCCAGATTTTATTGAAACCGTCAAATTATCTAAGTGTCTGCTAGAATCCACAACAATGCTTGTATGAATATGTATGCAGAGACACACTCTCAACTCACATTTCCATAGTTCAGATCACAGCTGGACAACTTGGAAAAGTCTTTAATTTTTCTGCTGAGTCCATGGATGCAATGGCTGAAATCCTGTTGCTTTGTTACACATGTAGGAAACAAACGACATAACATTCACTCACAACTAGCCAGCGATTAATGAGTATGTACCAGGATTCAGCGTTCCATGCACTCCAGTGTTGAGGTATGCCTGCCACATGTCCACACAGACAGCGCTGGCTCTTTGGCTATAAACAGAGATGAACATTGAACCTTAGATTTGGATACAATTGGCTTTCAAGCAAGAGCAACCTTTACCCTTTACCTTCTCAGGATTCCCAGGCCAAGTCCATGTGTCAAACCGGCAGGTTGTCCAGCTGTGACTGGCTCAAAGCAAGGGAACGTTATGCCATTTGCTTTTCGCCTGAGTAACAAAGGGTATTGAAGCCAGAGGTGCTTTCCATCATCCTACAAAACAGAGTGATCAAGTTTTTAATCCTATAGTTTCTCCAGGCTTATATATAATATTTACGAACCAGCAACAAATACATATTGATATACTGTATACTTATAGGTTTATTTATTTATTCCAACTTATTTAACCAACCCCTCGCCAAGGCGACTCAGGGCGGTTTACAATGCAGAAAACAACACTAACACAAAACACTCCAACACATGATACGCATAGATAAAACATCATAAAAATCTAAAATCTAAAAATTTCAAATCTTTAAGTATATAAAACAGCTATGCTTGTATATAATATAGAATAAATATCTTTCCTGTCAGTTTGGTATGAGTTTTACAGCAAGACCAAACAAGAAATGAGAGGCACCTTAAAGACTAGTGAATTTTGACTGGCATACGTTTTCATGGGCTGCAGACCACCTCTTCTAAGTGTGTGTGCTTTCACCACCACTACCATCATAGGCCATTATAAACTTGGAGTCTCTAATAGTTTTAACCAGTTGATCATAAGAATAATTAGTATCTTGAATCATAATGGTGCTTTTTTGAGTTGCTGTTTGCTTCAGAGCTTGGGAAATAACCTTTTAAAAGAAACTCACTGCATTAGTTGTTATTTCTCAGCAGTTAGGCTGTAACTGTCCTTAACCATAGATTAAACCCGGAAGTAATCTGTTGTTTTATGGGTTATTAATGCATCGCCTAATTAACCAGTGTCACAGGCCCTCTAGTGGCCATTTTTAATATAACTATTTAACAAATATTTATAAAAATAGAAAACAAAGACTTCTTCTCTTGAGAGATTTAATAATAGAATGGGATAAAATGTAACAAAATCCTATCAAGTGCCTCTTAAAATGCCTTTGAAAACCCTTTTAAAGTAACTTATTGGAAGTAACTAGACGTGATTCATTATACAGTACTTAAAAGTAACTTTGTCACAACTTGTGACATAATATGTAACTTTGTAACTACTTCATCAGCAAATACACTGACTTAGAAGGAGCAAACACACAAGAGTGTATTACATGGGTTCCCAACCTTTTTACACCGTAGGCCTGACCACACACCCTGGATAGCTGAGCAGTTCAAACCACGCCCCTTGGAAGTGGGCGCATATACGGTTGTCATCAATGCGGCCACTTCTGCATTTACAACACTCATGGGCGCGCTTACGCATGTGCAGGTCTGCTTCCACTTCTGGGTGTGGCAGTGTGGGCCACATAAAATGATGCCGTGGGCTGGGTTCAGCCCGTAGGCCATAGGTTGGTAACCCCAGGGGTATTACATCTCATATTTCATGCTGTCCTCATGGTAGGTTTTTCAGCAACTGAAAAAAACTTCATTCCATGACTTTCCATGATCCCTGATCACTTTTCCATGCAGCGGATTCTCTTGTTTATCAACCTTTTCCTATCTTCTTTATACAATTTAGTCTTCTTATACTAGTTGTTACGTTGCTTGCTATCTGAAAAGTAATAACATATAGGTAACTACTTGCAACTAATTTATTTTAGGTTCTGATTCTATTCTACACTAGAATTCTATCCAAATTCTCTTGATTATTCTCAATAGGACTCTTTGCTATCCCAGAGGTTTGTAAAGAAAAGCAACAAAATGCAGCATGCTAAGGTCTCAAAGTGGAGGTAAATCAAATAAAGACAACGGACAATGAAAGGAATGTCTTTTGATTTCCAGCTATGGGATGATGCACATGTGTGTTTTCTTTACAACATGTTGACTCAGCAATCCGTACAGGAGCTGTGCTGACAATAACATTAATTGCTGTTATTTGCTACTGTTGACTCAAACAGACCAGCAGAACCTATTATATCACTGTCTGGATCTTGTGCAAGCAATTTCTTCATACTAATTACTACTTTAAATTACTTTCATTTCATTTCATTTTAATTTTATTTCTCACAAAATTGGCACCCAAAGCAACTATCCATATGATTGAGGGGGGGGGAGGCAATAGAAGACTATAGCAATAGCAATTACTCTTATATACTGCCCCATAGACTTAGTACACTCTCTAAGGTAATTAGTATTTAGCCCCCATCATGCTGGGTAATCATCTTACCAACCTCGGAAGGATGGAAGGCAGAGTCAACCTTGATGCCCATCAGGAACACACTCACATAATTTTGGCTGCAGTACAAGAATTTAACCATAGCATCACCAGGGCTCTTAATTTCTACTACAGTATAATAAAATTTACAGACATTGAAATAAGTTGTTTCATTGGTTGACATGCTGTTGCTCAGTGCTTTTGCTGATGTACTGGTTTCCTTGGTAGTAAAAGAGCAGTGAGGTTGGGCCATTAGGGCCTTTCATTGTTGTTGTTGTTGTTTTAGTAGACGTTTTCTTAGAGTTACAGGAACAAAGACTGAAGTTGCTCAGATAGGATGATGCCATCAAACAATGTTACGATCTGACCAAAGGAGAGGCACTTTTATGTTTCATGGATTATTAAGTAGGTGTGGCTCAAGTCGCTAAGACGCTGACTGGGAAGCGGAAGGTCAGCAGTTCGATTCCCGAGTACTGCAGGACGGAAATGAGCTCCCGTCTTCATCCCAGCTCCTGCCAACCTAGCAGTTCGAAAGCAAGAAATTGCAAGTAGATAAATAGGGACCACTTCGGTGGGAAGGTAACAGCGTTCCGTGCGCTCCGGTGTCTAGTCATGCCTGCCACATGACCATGGAAACGTCTGCAGAAGCAGACAGCGCTGGCTCTTCGGCTTAGAAACAGAGATGAGCACTGCACCCTAGAGTCGGATACGACTGGCTTTCGAGCAAGGGAAACCTTTACCTTTTACTAAATTTATGTGGCTGCAATCAGTAAAGTTTAATAGCACTTAATTTTGACTGGTCTTCACTCTCCCCCACCCCCAATTTTTAGGTTTTTAATACTCAACTGATGAACGATTTTGCCGTACTTTATGTTGTTGTTGTTGTTGTTGTTTGCTTGCAAAATACCAACAATGGCCATTCATAGAGGGATCTGCCACCACCAGGAGATTTATCATCACTCCTTGAATTGAAATAAGAACTTTCTGCTTTTGACTAAAGGCAATGTATAGTTTACTTTTGAACTCTACTGATAGAATAGCATCATATTTTAACATGAAAGGTAACAGTGAGCCCAAATTACTGAAGACCAAATGCTGAGGTCTTGTCTTGCTAGATAAATCACAATGACAGCATGGGAAAGCAGACACGTTTGACAGGTCTGGCTACTGTCTCAACCGCCTCAAGGTAAGGCTCTGTTCTCATTTCATTACAGCAGGGATGCCCAAACTATGGCCCATGGGCCAGATCCCGCTCCTGATGCCAATTCATCGGGCCCAAACTGCCCTCACCACTCCCAGAAATAGAAGTAAAACAGGCCCTTACGGGTGCATTTTACTTCTGCTTCTGGGAGCGATGAGGGCAGCATGGGCTGGATGAATTGGCATTGGGCCATATCTTGCCCATGGGCCATAGTTTTGGCACCCGTGGTTTAAGCAAAGAAAATGACAGCTTAAAATCGCTCATCCTGTTGCAAAACAGATTGCAAGGCGTGTTTTACTTCCGCTTCCGGTGGGAGGAACCACGTGATTGGTCCGCTGAACCACATGACTGGCTTGTGGCCCAAAATGTTTGGGCACCCCTGCATTACAGTCTCAGAAGAATGCCATTCTCATCTGGGAATAAATATTCCTCCATTCCCAATAACTATAACAGAGAGCCCTCCAGCAATCCCATGCTATAAATGTAATATAATATAAATAGTTTCATTTGCCAAAAGTAGTTGCCGGGCTACTTTATAAAAATGAAAGTAGGTACCAGTTATTCTTTTCGACAAAGTATCATATTTGTTGTTGCTTCTTTAGTTAAAATGTTTCCACCCTGTGTTCTATGTAGAGTTAATGTTCAAGAGGGTGAACAATAATAAACATTTTTAAACTCTTCAAAATATTTCAAAAACACAATTCATGACAATAAGAGGGGGGGGGGACAAAGGTACACAACTCTTTACCTGACCTCTTATCATAACTAAGGAGGGTGTTGATCTGATCTCCTATTATGAGGAATTTCACAACCCCTACACCATAATAAGACAAATTCTTTCCTACGATCCAATCACCTGCATCTATGATGGTGGCAGTACATGGAGATCAAAGAGTTGTGCCTCCCCCACACCATGTGTTAGGAAGATAGTCCTCCAACCATCATAGTCCTCAGATGTTAGGATTTTGGTTAAGTGCTGTTCTGGAAGCTCCTTTACTCAAGTACCTAACGTTTATGCTGTGCCAGTTTGAGACAGTTACAGGTTAACCTGCAACCAGTGTAAGGACATAGTAAAGCTACTGGTTATATTAAATTAAATAATCTTGGTCAGTATTTTCAACTTCAGGGGATAGGAAGGGCTTGAAAAGACTGCTGCTGCTGCAACCGAGGACGCACTGCCTCTCCCCGGAGCCCATTCCACTGGCCCAGGGATGGGAGGCAGGTGCAGCTGCCGCTGTCGCCCTCCGAGTCCCGCCCGCCGGAGGGCTTTAAAAGATGCTGCCACCGCCGTCGCAAACAAGGACTCGCTGCTTCTCTCCAGAGCCCATTCCACCGGCCCAGGATGTGGAGCCTGGGCTCTGTTCGGGTGCCATGTACGACGTTGAGCTCTGGGGGCCCATCCACAACGTTGAGCCTGGGGCTCCATCGGGAACGTTGAGCCCGGGCTCTGTATCATATCTGTATTTGTATTTATATTTATATTTTGTATGTATACATTTCTCTTGTTAATTCTTTTCTTGGAGATTGATACTTTGTAATTTTGTAATTGTAGTGTATATTTTTGTTGTAAACTGCCTTGAGTCACACTTGTGCTGAGTAAGGTGGGATATAAATTTAATTAACAACAACAACAACAACAACAACAACAACAACAACAACAACAACAACAACAACAACAACAACAACAACAACAACAACAACAACAACGTGTTGTATCCAAATGTTGCTGGACTCCAATTTCCATCAGCATAATTAACTGTGGGGGCTGACAGGAGTTGCAACCTAATAACATCTTGAGGATCACTTGCTCTAGCTCTCTTATTCCCAATTACTGGCAATAATATTTTTCATTCCTGCCTACACGTACTTGAGATTGAATTGAGGACTCTTTAATAAGCTGATGATGGTGGTTGATGTTACTATCACCATTATCATTGGCATTAGTCTTAGTCTTATTATACTTCTTGTTTTATTGAATGTTGGGTTTTTCTTTTAACCGTTTGTATCTTGTCTTTGTTTCTATTTCATCACTGCTTTCTTTTGATTGTAACTTTAATTATGTTTTGACACTTTTTGTATATTTTATATTGTATAGCAAGGGTTGCCCGGCGTTGCCGGGCTTTTTTCTCCGTGTGTTTTAATAAAAAATGAACCAATTTTATTTTTGCAATAGTTTTAAATTGTGTTGGAAGGTTAAATTGTGTTAATGTTTTTTAAAAATTGCTTAGTCTGTAATTTTAATTTTTTAAATGTTTATTTATGTAAAAAAAATTTGGCTTGGCTGTTATTAACTGGGATCTGCTTTTTTGGTTTTTTTTTTGAGGATTAATAAAAGAAGAAAGTATGATATAATTTTTTCAAATTGTTTTATGTAAGTGAATAATGTTTTAGTTTTTTGAATTTTTTTAATTAGTTGTACCGTAGGTCATAATTTTAATAATGTAAAAGTAAATGTTTTTTACATTCAATGTTTTTAAAATGTGTTTAGATGTTTAGAGTTTAAATTTGAGTTATAACTCAGCACAGGATTTTTAAAAGTTTCTATTGTATTTTATTGACATATGTTTTAGTGTAATTTTTTTACTTGTTTTTATTGGTGTGACCTTTTGTGTAAAATTGTGAATTTGTGTTATGTTTTTGATTTGTTTTTACTCTTGTGGCCTTTTATTTGGAGCTGTTGTGTGTTTTTGAATTGTTTTTACTATTGTGGCCAGCAGGTGGTGCTGGTAGGGGTTATTGTATTTTGACTTTTTTTTCTCTCCTGGTCTCTGGGTGGAGCTTCTTCTGGTAAGTAGTCTCTTTCTTTATTCATTTCTTTTCCAGTCCTGGTAGAGGTACAACATATTTTGGTAAGTTTGCTTGTTTTCTTTCTTTTGTGTGTGTGTGTGTGTGGGCGGGGGGTGGGTGGGGTGGAATTTGTATTTTTTGTCTGTTTGTTTTGTTTTTGATTGTGTCTTTGTTTACTTCGTATTGTTTTTGGTGTTTTTGTTTTTGTGTATTTTTGGATGTGTTTGACTGTTTTTAGTAATTTAAAAAAAAATTATTTATTTATTTGGTGGTGGGGAAGGGACGTGGTCATTGGGGGTTAGGAAGGGTGGGCTAGGTGGTGAGGAGAGGGGCATGGTCATTGGGGGTTAGGAAGGGTAGGTTAGGTAGTGGGGAGGGGGGCATGGTCGTTGGGGGTTAGGAAGGGGGGCTAGGGGCGCGTGGTCGTTGGGGTTAGGAAGGGTGGGCTCGGTGGTGGGGAGGGGGGCTTTAGTGTGTTATGGTGCTTTGATTGTGTGAAGTTGTGAAAGTAGATCGGGTTTCCCCTTTAATATCAGTGGGTGGGGGTTGTGACCCCCCTCTCCGCTGGCTACCCTAGGGTTGGGAGGTTTGTGGGGAGAAAAGGGGTATATTGCCCCAACACTTCTGGAACCTAAAGATCAGGCAGAGTGGATCGAATCCCCCCCTCCTTAAAACCACTCCATTTTTAAATAGAATAAAAGACGGAGTTGTTTTAAGGAGGGGGGTGGGGGATCGATCCACTCTGCCTGTTCCTGTGGGTCCAGAAGGGTTGGGGCAATATACCCCTTTTGTCCCCACAAACCTCCCAACCCTAGGGTAGCCAGCGGAGAGGGGGATCGCAACCCCCACCCACTGATATTAAAGGGGAAACTCCAGTCAGGAGCTTCAGGCGCCGTGGGTGAGGGCAAGAAAGCCGGCTGGTGTGTGCTTGGCTGTGAGGCGGTGAGTTGTTTTTCTTTTTCATTTTTCGGGCGCCGGTTTCCTCAGCGCTCTGTGCGCTCATGGCGCGCAGGACGCTGGGGCTTGTAGTTATGGGTTGGTGCTTTGTGTTTGTGCTGCGTTTTTTTAAAATGCTTTTCTTTCGATTGGCTGCGGCGCATTTCTGAACGCTGCGCCATGCGAGAGCCTCTCAGCCTGATTGGCTCTGGCGCGGCGCGGCGCAAGGAATGTTGGGAAGTGAAGTTGTTTCCCTTTCTTCGCGTTTGTGGGGCTGTTGCCCCACTGCCGGTTTTTTCAATCCTTCGTTGACCTGCGTACCCAGATCGGCCGTGTGCACGAAGGGTGAGTGCAGGCAAGTAGGGCGAGGCATAGCAACCTATAGCCAGTTCCAACGGTTAACCCTTGGATTTATAGGTTAAGATTTTCTTGTTTATGTTTGCTGCTGTCTGCTGTGCAGACAGCATGCGCCAATGTAAACCGCTCTGAGTCGCCTTTGGGCGAGTGGAGCGGTATAAAAAATAAAGTTTATTATTATTATTATTATTATTATTATTATTATTATTATTATTATTATTATTATTATTATTATTATTATTATTATTATTATTATTATTATTATTATTATTATTATTATTATTATTATTATTATTATTATTATTATTATTATTATTATTATTATTATTATTATTATTATTATTATTATTATTAACTGTGGCTTTATTTACATCACTGTTTCCCAACTTTTGGTTTTTGGACTTCAATTCCCAGAAGCTTAAGACAATTCCCCAAAGCACTGATCAACCAATGTACTGACTTAGGCTTCTGGGAATTGATGTCCCCTTGTGGGAACCACGGATTTACAGTGTTCTATAGATGTATTATTTTTTGATGATTCTATTAGGATTTTTTTTTGCATCATGTATTTTGGGCTTTTAAAAAAAGCTTTTGAGAATCAGCAGTAAAACAGATTGGCAAAGTACATGCTGTACTGTTGGGCAATAGACTTGTGTGAAGTTTCAGAAAACTCTTTAAAGCATAGCACCACTGATACCATCATAAATAAGATGCAGTGCATTTCAGTGTGAAACCACTGGTTTAGAAGCACATTAAGCATATTTTGAGAATCATACTGAAGCTCGTCTGGAATGTACAACCTTTCAGGAGGTTTATTTGTTAAGTCCAGCAGTAAATAGACAAATGCATAAATCACCCTTTTCTTACTCGTGAAAATTGTGATGGAAGTGGAGTACAAAACATTGTAAACAATTAGCTGAAAACATAAATATTTCTTATTTTCTGTAAATATAATGCCAGAATTATATGAATTAATATTATTCTAAAGTGTTGATTATAATTTTACACTTAATTTTAAATTCAAAATCAAACTTCATTTCTAGAATTTTCATCACACACTTTCTCATATATTTATCCACTAAGATGTAAGGTTGCTTAAGTTTATCTGGGGAAATGTAGGGGGTGTTCTATGCCACCACCAGCGCAGCAGTGATAAAACAGGGGAGGTTGGGTCTATAGTAGCAATCCCACACACTTCCACCAGAATACCTACACTGACTTCATAACTTGTAATGGTTCACTGCTGATAGGGTTGCCATATGTCCCAGAAAACCGGAATTGTCCCAGATTCAAGGTTGGAAAAATTGTCCTGGCCAGTTCAATAAAAAACATGTTAAAGTCCTGTATTTAAAAAACTTGCTGATCATGTTTTATAACACACCGTGTCTGTGATTCAGACATCCCTTCTGTCACTCTTGCGTCCTGCAACCCAGGGGATGCAAACTCACCCACACTGGCCTCCTGAGAGCAGCTGTTTCCAACAACTTGGATTGCTCCAACGTGGGGAAGACAGAGCTGTCTCCTGGCACGAGGGTTGTCAGGAATGGCAGTCCTTGGTCCCAGTCTGTGCTCAGGGGCTGGCATGAGTTGTAGTCCTGTCTGGGGAAAAACATGCCCCATGGCTCCTGTTGGTGCCTTGCGGTCAGCTCTTGGCCACACTCAGTCCCGTGGTGGCAGCAGCAGGGGATGATGGCAGTCAGGTGGGTGGTGCGGGTGGCGCAGCAGTGCTTCAGCCCTTTGCTCCAGCTTCACTACAACAGTTATGGGGGGAGGAAATGGTCTTTATGCCTTTGGCTCTTCTTTCTCCGAGACCCCTCATCTTCTCCGTTGCCCTCCCACCCTCGAAGGGAACATTTTTGTCAAGTATACTTCTGTCCCGGTTTTGTGGGAGAGAATTATGGCAACTCTAACTGTACAAGAGTCAAGAAGCAACAGTTAGGACAGAACATGGAATGACAGTGGTTTGGAATAGGAAAAGGAGTAAGACAAGGCTGCATTTTATCACCCTGCTTTTTCAACCTATACACAGAGCACATAATGCGCAATGCAGGGATGGAGGAATCACAATATGGGATCAAAATTGCTGGGAGAAACATCAACAATTTGATGGGGCGGTATGGCGGGTATCGTGGGGCGGGCCGCACTCGGGGAATGCGGGTCCGATGTTTAATTGCGGTCCCTCATTCCAGCCCTACCGGTACATCTCTGGGCCCTGAGCGGCAGATCCGGAGTGACCCCACCCTTAGGCTGCTGCTGGTGAATGCCAGGTCGGTTTGTAATAAGGCCCCCCTGATTCAAGATGCCATCCAGGAAGGGCTGGCCGACCTGGCATGCATCACTGAAACCTGGCTGACTCCTGAAGATGGAGTACCTCTCTCGGACATGTGTCCAGCTGGGTTCGGTACTTGGCACCAGCCTAGAGGTGAGGGGAGGGGCGGTGGTGTCGCCATTGTTGCCAGGGAGTCCTTGGGAGTTGCTAGGGTCACTGCTCCACAAGTGTCTGGTTGTGAGGCCCTGCTTCTACGGTTGGGCCCCAAGGGTCAGCTGGGGATCTTACTCCTGTACCTGCCCCCTTGCAGGGTAAGGGATGCCCTGCCTGAGCTTCTCGAGGCCGCCTCGATGCTGGCGTTGGAGTTCCCGAGACTTATGGTTCTGGGGGACTTCAATTTGCCATCGCTGGGGACGGCTTCTGAGGTGGCAAGGGAGTTCATGGCTTCCATGGCAGCCATGGGCCTGACTCAGGTAATTCGGGGTCCAACCAGAGGCAGTGGTCACATGCCAGACTTAGTTTTCTTGTCGGAGCAGTGGCAGAGTGATCTAAGATTACAGGATTTAGTCATCTCACCTGTGCCATGGTCGGATCACTATCTGGTGACTCTTGACTTTCTGGGGGCGACATTTCACCGTAGGGAGGCTGGGCCGATTAAAATGGCCCGCCCTCGGCGACTAATGGATCCAGATGGATTCCAGAGGGAACTGGGGGATATTCCTCTGGATCGGCTACGCGATTCACCCGGGGCACTTGTCGACCTGTGGAATAGGTCGACAACAGTAGCCTTGGATGAAATCGCGCCACTGCGGCCTCTCCGCGCCCGGGGGACTAGGTCATCTCCGTGGTTCACAGATGAACTGCGTGAACTCAAACGGGCAAAGAGACGCCTAGAGCGCCGCTGGGTGAAGACCCAGGATGACTCCGATTGGACACTAGCTAGAGCTGCTATTAGGGCCTACCTAGTGGCGATAGGGGTGGTGAGGCGGCAATACTTCACCGCCCTTATTGCCTCCGCTGATAATCGCCCAGCTGCCCTGTTCCGGGTAACCAGGTCCCTCCTTGGTAGGGGGGGATCGGTGCCCGGTTGGCAGGGTTCGGCTGAGGACTTTGCTGACCATCTGGTGGAGAAAATCGATCGGATTCGTTCAGGGTTGAATCCTGGCGTGGATGGGGAGGGTCGGGGGGGTGCCGGAGCGCAGTCTTGCTGTACGATCTGGGATCAGTTCGATCCTGTTGTCCCTGATGAAGTGGACAGGCTCCTTGCAGCTGTTCGTGCCACTACATGTCCTTTGGATCCCTGTCCTACTTGGTTGGTGAAAGCCTCCAAGGAGGTAACAGGTGGCTGGATAGGGGGGATAATAAATGCCTCTTTACGGGAGGGGGTATTTCCTGCACAGCTAAAACATGCTTTGGTGCGCCCCCTCCTGAAGAAGATGTCCCTCGACCCAGCCGTCCTTAACAACTACAGGCCAGTTTCCAACCTGCCCTTTTTGGGTAAGGTTTTGGAGAAGGCGGTGGCGCGCCAGCTGCAGAGAGTCCTGGAGGAAGCGGATTATCTAGACCCCTTTCAATCAGGGTTCAGGCCCGGATATGGAACGGAGACGGCATTGGTCGCACTGATGGATGATCTCTGGCGGGAGCGGGACGGGGGTTGTCCATCCGTCCTTGCTCTTCTTGACCTCTCAGCGGCTTTCGATACCGTCGACCACGGTATCCTTCTGGAACGGCTCGAAGGACTGGGGATCCAGGGCACTGTGTTGTCCTGGTTTTCCTCATTTCTGGAGGGCCGTACCCAGTCGGTATGGTTAGAGAGTGAGAGGTCCAGCCCTAGGCCCCTTAAGTATGGGGTGCCGCAGGGCTCTGTGCTCTCTCCTCTCTTATTTAACATCTATATGAAGCCACTGGGTGAGATCATTCGTTCCCACGGGGTGCGGTACCATCAGTACGCGGATGATACTCAGCTGTACATCTCGGCCCGTGGGGACCCCAGTGATGCTGTTGAAATCCTATCCGGATGCCTGGAGGCCATTGGGGTCTGGATGGGGGCCAATGGGCTTCGGCTGAATCCCAGCAAGACAGAGTGGCTGTGGATAAGGGGCCCCGTGTTATCCAGGGAGTTACCACCTTTGGTACTGGATGGGGCTGTTTTGCCCCAGACAGACCCAGTGCGCAATTTGGGGGTTCTTCTGGACTCGCGGCTGCTGCTGGAAGAACAAGTGGCGGCTGTGGCCAGGAGGGCTTTTGCCCAACTTCGGGTGATTCGCCAATTGCGCACACTCCTGGACCGGGGCTCCTTGATTATGGTCACCCATGCTCTGGTTACCTCCCGACTAGACTACTGTAATGCGCTCTACATGGGGCTGCCCTTGACGACCATTCGGAGGCTGCAGCTGGTCCAGAATGCGGTGGCCCGGGTGGTAATGTGGTGTGGGCGATATGCCCACGCCTCTCCGCTACTCCGGGAGCTGCACTGGTTACCAGTTTGTCTCCGGGTGCAATTTAAGGTGCTGGTTTTGACCTTTAAAGCCCTATATGGCAGGGGGCCAGGATACCTTAGAGACCGCATCGTCCCAAGAGTGTCTGCCCATCCAACTAGAGCGGACCGGAGGGGTTCTCTAATTGTGCCACCAACGAGGGATGCACATTTGTCTAGCACCCGAAGGAGGGCCTTCTCCGTGTCCGCTCCAACTCTCTGGAACCTCCTGCCAATAGACCTAAGACTCCAAAGTGAATTGCTGGCCTTCAGGAAAGGAGTGAAGACCTGGCTGGCAGGGCAGGTGTGGGGCCTGAATGGGACTATGGTGCCCGCCTGCTGGCTTGTATAAGAACTCTCTCTCTTCCTCTTCCTTTTTCTTCCTTTTTCTTCCTTTTATAGTGGATGGGATGGGTGGGTGGGATATAGGGGTTTTTAAAGGGGGTGGGTTGGGGGTTTTTATAATGTTTTATGTATTTTTGTGCATTGTTGTGATGCCGCCCTGAGTCGGGCATGCCTGAGCGGGCGGCATATACAAATTTGACTAATAAATAATAAATAAATAAATAAACAATTTGAGATATTTATTATTATTATTATTTATTTATTTAGATTTATATCCCGCCCTCTTGCTCCAGGGCAACTCAGGGCGACGTACAACATATAAAAACATTACAGTATAAAACCCATAAAAACTACAATAAAAACTCTTTATAAAACCACCCCATGACTAAAAAGACCCACCCCTTCCCACAATCATTGAAAGGACATGTGGCATCAACTGAGCCAACGTGCAGGAGTCAATACCCCGTCGGCCCCCCAAACTTGCTCTGCCAGCCAGGTTTTTAACTCTTTCCGAAAGGGCAGCAAATCTGACTGAAGTCTTAAGTCTGCTGGCAGGAGGTTCCAAAGAGTTGGGGCAGACACAGAGAAGGTCCTTCTCCTTGTGCTAGAGAGAGAGGTGAGCCCCTCTAGCCGATGGAACATTGAGGGACCCTCCCCGGTCTGCCCTGGTAGAACAGGCAGACTCCCTTAGGTCGATGCGGTCTCTTAGGTAACCTGGCCCACTACCATGAAGGTGATACTACCTTAATGGCAAAAGCGAGGAAGACCTAAAGACCTAAGCTCCTGCTTAGGTTGAAAGAAGAGAGTGCAAAAGCTGGCCTGAGACTCAACATCAAGAATACCAAGACAATGGCAACAGACCATATCAGTCCCTGGAAAATAGATGGGGAAGAAGTAGAAGCAGTGACAGACATTACTTTTTTTAGGATCTAAAATTACTTCAGATGGTGATTGTAGCCATGAAATAAAAAGGCGACTGATTCTTGGGAGGCAAGCTATAAGAAACCTGGGGAACATAATTAAAAGTGGAGACGTCACCTTGCAAACAAAAATTTGCATAGTCAAGGCAATGGTATTTCCAGTGGTAATGTATGGTTGTGAGAACTGGACCATAAGGAAAGCTGAGCGCAGAAGAATAGATGCCTTTGAAGTGTGGTGTTTGAGGAGAGTTTTGAGAGTCCCCTGGACAGCGAGGAGAACAAATAGGTCAATCTTAGAAGAAATCAACCCTGACTGCTCCTTAGAAGGTCAAATAGTAAAGATGAAGCTAAAGTACTTTGGACATCAAATGAGAAGATAGGATTCACTTGAGAAGGCCTTGATGTTGGGAAAGGTGAAGGGCAAAAGAAGAAGGGGCGGCAGAGAATGAGATAGCTCGATGGTATTGTATATGCAATGGGCACAGAGCTGGGTGGGTTGAGGAGGATGGTGGAGGACAGAGGTGCCTGGCGGGCAATGGTCCATGGGGTCGCAAAGGTGACTGAACAACAACAAATTGGCATTTGAACAAAATGTGCATGAAGAGCTTCCTGACAAAAATTTGCAACCCTATATAGGACTGAATGGGTAGGTCCATACAAACTTCAGAAGAGGGGTTGGGAGGGCTTCTGCCATGCTATTTATTTTGATAAAGGAAAGGATGGCAGTTTGGGGAAAGAGCCTAGCTGGGAGATGTCTAGGACTTAACACAAGCCCAGGGGTGGGGAATGGGGTGGACCGACATAAGAAATGAATATGTGTCTGATGCTGTGTGCAGCTGGGTATTTGAGACAGAGTTGCTGGTTTCACATCAGACTCAAACAATAACAAGTTGCTGGTGTGTAGCATGGGAAGGCACATGAGAGTGGTGTGGTGATGTTCATTTGGTAGCCCTGCCTTTGCGTTTAAACTGGTTTACTTTCCTAAGGCATCGGTGTGCCTGCTGTGGAGAAATCAGATTTTGAGGTGGATGGCCTTTTGCTCTGAACTGATCAGGATCCCTCTTAATATTTTTCACTGCGAACATTTTTAAACTTCACGTTGACTTATATGGAATCATATACTCAGTGAGTAAATTATGTCACACAATTACAGTGCTGCAACTCCCCTATATTTCTGGTTGCATTTTTGTTTGTGCCCTCTATGATAGCATTCAGTAAGAATAATGAGCCTAGGGAAACACTTATCACCCATACAGGTTTTTTTTAAAAAAACAACAACACATACACAAGAAGCTCCTTAAAGTCTGTGAGGCAAGATCAGCAAGAAGACTCTTTGCATTCAGCTCTTACCTCTACAGCCCTCTAGTGACAATAGGAAGACTTACTCTTAAAACCTAACATTTGTTCCTGCTTATGTTACAACAAATGCCCATTTGCCCAGATTTGCTTTCATATCACAAATCTTGGAAGACACTATTTCCCTCCCCCCTGCCCAACTATCTGTCAGTGAATGTAGGCAATGATACACACAGTCAGAAGTCAGCTCCATTTAGTTTAGAGAGGGACTTCAGTAGTGTCTAGAAAATGCACCTGTTGTGTAGATTGGTCCAGAATGAAACTGAGGTCAGGGTGAAAGTTATTGAAATCCTGGTGGGATTTCTCTAGGGTTTCTTTCCCATGGATCCAGATTTTGTTTTAAAAAGGCATTAATGTATTTCAACAGAGAAGGGATTTTGAAATATAAAAAAGCATTGTTCCAGGTCAGCCATGAATATGTTTGCATATTTTGGAGCCATGTAAGTACTCATAGCAGTTCTATTGATCTAGGTAAGTTTTAGTATCTTTCATCTGCCTCTTGATAATTAGTAGCTCAAGTGGCTAAGACACTGACTGGAAGGCGGGAGGTCAGCAGTTCAATTCCCGGGTACTGCAGGATGAAATGAGCCAGCTCCTGCCAACCTAGCAGTTCAAAAGCAAGAAATTGCAAGTAGATAAATAGGGACCACTTTGGTGGGAAGGTAAACAGCGTTCCGTGCACTCTGGTGTCTAGTCATGCCTGCCACATGACCACAGAAACATCTGTAGAAGCAGATAGCTAGCGCTGGCTCTTTAGCTTTGAAACAGAGATGAGCACTGAACCCTCGAGTCGGATATGACTGGCTTTTGAGCAAGGGAAACCTTTACCTATGGCATTGTATTCTATTTGGCTGTGATTATACGGTAAATTGTGTCTGTTGCCAATGATCTCAGCCCAGGCATAGTGGCAAAAGCGTTCAATATATAATTTTCCGTTCCTCCCTTAGTCCATATAAAATAGTCCATCTTAGCTATGGTGGACACAAAAGCTCTGTAGGCTAAAATCCCACACAGAGATGATTTGTTGTTAGCCAAACTTACATCCTAATCAATGGATGTTTCTGGCAGTAACAGGCAGACCAGCAAATGAGCTGGATTCTGTATTTCTCCACATTCACAGAGTGTATTGTTGTCCATCACCAGCCCCCACTTGAGCATGTTGGTTTTGCATTTAGGGACTCCAACCCTCAGCCTATTCAGGTATTAATGTACCTCAGTAGAGAAGGGATTTTGAGTTACCTTCCCCAAGTGATGTGGGGAAGGTTAAATTCCTCAGACATATCCTCCTTTAATGTTGTTCCTTGTCCAGTGAGCTCCTTCCTCCAGCTTCTAATTTCATTTTGCTCTTGTGTACCCTCAAGAATGTTTGTTCTTGTCATAAAGCTCTTCCTAGTTATGATCCAGCAGACTTGAGGCTCATATCCATTCAGAGGATGCCGAGGATTATTCTCTTGCTTAGATCTCTCGGCATCCGCTGCTACTTCTCTCCTTATGTCAGGTGGAGCAATAGCAACAAGTGGGTATATTTTCTCAACTGGTGTAGGTTTGAGGCATCCTGTCACTATACACATGGCTTCATTAGCAGCAATGTCAACTTGTTTTGCATGTGTGGAAGCACTCCATACTGGAGCAGCATACTCTGCTGAGGAGATGCTCAGGGCCAAAGCTGATGTTTGCAGTGTGGATGGTTGAGTTCCCAGTGTATAGTTTGTGAGTTTCTTGATGATGTTGTACTAACTTTGTGTTATGTATGTATGTATGCATGCTCATGATACTGTAAAGGCAAGATTGTAACCACTCCAGATACAAACGATATCAGCTGTAAAGGAACGCGAGCAGACAGCCTATAGAGGGCGTTCACTCTCACATGGTTCACATTGCGCAATCACGGACAGCCGCGGGAAAACCTTCCCCGCAAACAGCAGCAGGAAAGGAGGCGTGCCTGGGCGAGGCCACGCCGGTAGCAGCCAATGAGCTACCGTGCTACAGGATTCAAATGAAGAACGCTACTGTATATATTGAGATGTATCACCGCCATTACCTCATGCTTAACTGGAACCTCATGCAATAAACCTGTGTTAAACCAACCCTTCGGTTGTCCGGTCGTCTTTGGTCCCATACACTAAATTGGCGACGAAGGTGGGATATGGCTGCCCACGGGACCAAGACATGCGCCGGCTACGAGATCAGGAAGCCGGGAGACTTGGAGCTGTTTGAGATAGACTTCAACGCTGCGCTGGTGGAGCTCGAAGTCTCAGACGAGGCCAAAAAGAGGGCCATCTTCGTCCGCATGCTCGGACAAGAGACCAAGAGGACCTTGGTGGACCTGATCGCGCCGAGGAAGGTGGGCGACCTCAAGGCCACAGAGCTCCTGGCGGCGCTGCGCGCCCATCTCCGGCCGGCAATAGCGATGTTCCCCGCTCGGAGCGCGTTCTGGAGGCGAGTCCAGGCACCCGGAGAATCGGTCGATGAGTTCGCCGCGGCCCTGCGGTTGGCCGCCGGCCCATGCAAGTGGGAACTCCCCGACGTCACCCTCCGGGACTGCCTGCTCTGCGGGCTGAGGGACACAGAGACTCAGCGCGCGCTGATGAAAAGGGAACCGCCTCCCACGTGGCAACAAGTCCTCGACGCGGCACAGGCCGCAGAGGCCACGTCGGCCGGGGTGCACGAGCTTCAGGACTGGCGCCCGAAGACCGCCAAGGCAGAGAGTTCGGTGCGCGCGGCCCGGCGGGCTTCGAACTCGTCTGCAGAGAGCAGCGACGACGAGGATGTCCGGAGGGTCCAGAGAGAGGGCCGGCGCTGCGATGGCTGCGGCGCCGCCCACGCCCGCACCAAATGCCCATTCCGCAAGGCCGAGTGCCACAACTGCGGCCGGCGCGGGCACATCGCCAAGGTCTGCCGGAAACGACGCGAGGCCACCCGGAGTTCTCCAGACCGCTCGGCGAGGCAGGACCGCACCACGAGGCAGGACCGCACCACGAGGCCGAAGGACGGCACCCGGACCACGAGGACGCGGGACGGAGTAGGGCGAGTCTCCGACGACAGCGAGGACGACGCGCCGGTTTGCAGCGTTTCCACGGAGCACCCCCGTTACTTCGTTGAGGTAGTAATACAAGGGGCCCCTGTTAGAATGGAGGTGGACTCGGGTTCTTCATACTCTATTATTTCCCAGGGGGAGTTCATGAAAATCGCCCCCCGCGTGCGGCCCAAGCTCAAGGCGTTGAGGGCCACACTGAAGGACGTGCAAGGGAACCGCATCCCAGTGTTGGGGGTTGGGAAGTTCCAGGTCCAGTTCAAAAAGTACACCGCAACGCTTCCCCTAGTCGTCCTCAAGGGAGGTAAATGCAGCCTCCTCGGGACTCAATGGTTCCAGCCCCTGGGGTTGTTCATTGGGGGGGTGCACGCCGTGGGAGCACACGCCGCCGGGACTGATCCAATACAGAGTGTGTGCGACGCGCACCCCGAGGTTTTTAAAAAGGGGCTAGGAAAATTCAAGGGCCCCCCAGTGACTTTCGACCTGGACCCTGGAGTGCGTCCAATCAGACTTAAACCGCGCAGAGTGCCTTTCGCACTAAAGGACAAAATAGAGGCGGAGTTGGACAAATTGGTGGGCCAGGGGATTCTTGTTCCTGTTGATTCTGCGGAGTGGGAAACTCCAATTGTAACAGCGCTTAAGGCCAACGGGGAAGTCCGCATATGCGCTGATTACAAGTGCACCATCAATAAGGCGATCCGCCCTAATGCGTATCCGGTGCCGGTAGTCAGCCACTTGTTGGCCAGGTTACACGGGGGGAGGTGTTTCGCCAAACTCGACCTGGCCCAAGCCTACCAGCAACTCCCGGTGACCCCCGCCGCAGCTGCTGCACAGACCATAGTCACCCACAAAGGGGCGTTCCAGGTTTCGCGCCTCCAATTCGGCGTGAATTCGGCGCCCGGGATTTTCCAGTCATTGGTGGAACGCCTCCTGAAGGGGTTGGAGGGGGTGTTACCCTATTTTGATGACGTATTAATTACAGGGGGGAGCCGGGCCGAATTAGCAACAAGGTTGGGAAAGGTCCTGACAATATTCGAAAAGGCGGGGTTGAGGTTGCGGAAAGACAAATGCGTCTTCTTCGCTACAGAGGTTGAGTTCCTAGGGTTCCGTGTCACTCCCGAGGGAATTAGGCCAGCCCAATCCAAGGTAGCCGCCATCAAAAAGGCCCCTCGCCCCACCTCCAAGCCCGAGTTGCAGTCGTTCCTCGGACTGCTCAACTTCTACCACTCCTTCCTTCCGCGGAAGGCAGCCGTGGCAGAACCGCTACACAAATTGTTAAAAAAGGACGAGGCATGGAAGTGGGACGACGACCAGGAAAAGGCTTTCAATGACCTGAAGCGACTCCTGGCATCAGATGCTGTACTGACCCACTTCAATCCCAAACGCCCGGTGGTCCTGATATGCGATGCATCCCCGGTGGGGGTGGGGGCGGTGCTCTGCCACGTGCTGGAGAACGGTAGGGAGGCCCCGATAGCTTTCTACTCTAGATCCCTGTCCCAAGCGGAGAGGAACTATGCTCAGACGGACAGGGAGGCGCTAGCAATAATTGCGGGGACCAAGAAATTTCATGATTTTGTGTACGGCCGCCCCTTCACCATAGTGACTGATCACAAGCCTTTGCTGGGCATCTTCACC
Organism: Bradypodion pumilum; assembly: GCA_035047305.1. Lineage (NCBI taxonomy): Eukaryota > Metazoa > Chordata > Lepidosauria > Squamata > Chamaeleonidae > Bradypodion > Bradypodion pumilum. Next base: position 169,442,845 of record JAWDJD010000001.1, on the reverse strand, counting down.
GCAGATAAGCCCACACCCCAGATCCTGTCCCCGAGAATGCTCAGGTGGGCCATTTTTCTCAACGCGTATCAGCACGCGTTGGTGTACCGGCCCGGGAGGGAGATAAGCCATGCCGACGCTCTGTCGAGGTCCCCCATTCCCCGGGATGGCTGCCACGTGGGCGGAGTAGAGAGGGACCACCAGGTCTTAATGATAGAGGTCCTAGACTCCCCTCCAGTAGTACCGGCCGAAATCGCCAAAGCGACAGGCAAGGACAAAGCGCTGGCCACAGTTTGCTCCTGGGTACAGAAAGGGTGGCCCGTGTCTTCCCCAGCAGCGGAATTCGACACATTTTTCAAAAAGAGATTAGAGTTGTCCCTAGAGAGGGGTTGCCTTTTGTGGGGACAGCGGGTAGTGATCCCCACGTCTCTCCGGCCGAGGGTGCTTAAACTGCTGCACGTCAGCCACCCGGGGATCGTACGCTCGAAGGCACTAGCCCGCAGTTATTTTTGGTGGCCCCAGTTAGACGCCGACATCGAACACATGGTCGGCACTTGCGAGGCGTGCCAAAGCTCTAGGCCAGAAGAGGCTCGCTCGCCACCTAGGGAATGGGACGCTGCAAGGGGACCCTGGTCCCGAGTACACGTAGACTTTGCTGGCCCGTTCAGGGGAACGCTTTTCCTCCTCGTGGTGGACGCGTTCTCTAAGTGGTTGGAGGTCATTCCAGTCTCGAGCACCTCCTCGGCCACAACAATTAAACAGTTAAGGAGGGTCTTTTCCACGTTCGGTTTACCCGACACCCTCGTCAGCGATAACGCTAGCTGTTTCACGTCCGCCGAGTTCAGGGCATTCATGGGGCGCAACGCCATTCGGCACGTCACCTCCGCCCCTTTTCACCCGGCCACCAATGGCCAAGTAGAGCGCCTCGTGCGCACCACGAAAGACGCGCTACTGCGCATGGGTCCCGGAGACCTCGACCTGAAATTGTGCCAATTCCTGCTGAGATACAGGGTCACCCCATTAGCGTCAGGGTACTCCCCCGCGGAGCTGTTGATGCGCAGGAAGCTGGCCACGGGGATATCCAAGCTAGACCCCACGAGAGTAGAGGACAAAGGGCGGAACATAGGGGTGGAACCCACAAAGAGTTTCAGCATAGGCGCCCCAGTACACTGCAGGAATTACGCCAGCGCGGGGCCAGCCTGGGTGCCGGGCACCGTAGTAGACCAAACCGGCCCCGTCTCATACCGCGTAGAGACCAGTACAGGTTTCCTGTGGAGGCGACACGTGGACCAACTCAGGCGTAGGGTCCCCGGAGAGCAAGACGCGGAGGAGATCAGCATTGAATCAGCGTTAGGGTACTCCCCCACCCGTTTAGCCCAAGGGGGAGGAAAAGGGGAGCATGGGTCCCCACCAAGGGGGGAGGAAAGGCAATCGATCCACGGAAATCTTTTGCGGGAGTCCCCGCCAGAGAGGAGGAGCCCCGGGTTGCGGGAGTCCCCGTCAGAAAGGAGGAGCCCCAACCACACTCATACCCCGCGGAAACCGCGGAAGTCCCCCAGAGGCTCAGAGGCCCATAGAAGTTTAGACGTTGATTTACAGTACCAGGGGGAGTTAGCGGAGTGGTCCCCCACCCGTCCTAGCGAAAAGAGGGGTTTCAGTTCAGCCCCTGGTACTTCCAGTCCCAGTAGCCCCTGTGAGTTAGAATGCAACATAGCGCCCATGTTCCGGAGACCGACACCTCCAAGACCGGAGGCATCAGCGAGTCCGCCCACCACAGTCTTAAGGTCCCCCGAGCAGGGATCAGAAGGTAGCCGTTCCCCAAGGGCGACCTCATCGGTTCCGCGGTTCACACTAGGAGGGTCCCCGGGGTCCGAGGGCAATAGGCAGGGATTTACCTCCCAACTGTTCATCCCATTCCCTTCCCCAAGCGCAAGGCAGGCACGGACGCCCCACAGAGCCACTAACGAATCCCCGTTTCCCGTTGCAGGACAAGCACCCGCGGAGTCAGGGATCACGGGCTCTCCAGAATTAGGGCAGGCGCAAGCACGCCCCAAGCGAACGTGCGGCAAGCCACAATGGTTGCGGGACTTCGTCCCATCCTAGGGGGGAGGGATGTTATGTATGTATGTATGCATGCTCATGATACTGTAAAGGCAAGATTGTAACCACTCCAGATACAAACGATATCAGCTGTAAAGGAACGCGAGCAGACAGCCTATAGAGGGCAGCTGCGAGCGTTCACTCTCACATGGTTCACATTGCGCAATCACGGACAGCCGCGGGAAAACCTTCCCCGCAAACAGCAGCAGGAAAGGAGGCGTGCCTGGGCGAGGCCACGCCGGTAGCAGCCAATGAGCTACCGTGCTACAGGATTCAAATGAAGAACGCTACTGTATATATTGAGATGTATCACCGCCATTACCTCATGCTTAACTGGAACCTCATGCAATAAACCTGTGTTAAACCAACCCTTCGGTTGTCCGGTCGTCTTTGGTCCCATACACTAAACTTTGTCTTTGACAGTTATCTAACCCTGTTTTTGGAATATGCAGATGAGCTACTGGTTTATAAATTACAAAATAAACAGAAATATCCCCTTTTGAATTTTGAGTAAAGAAGAATGGTGTAGGAAAATACTTTCTCCCTGTAAAGTAAACCATCAGAATACATCAGATTCAGGGCTGTTGTGCTCAGCTTCATTGTTTATTGTAATAACATTATGGTGTTCCTTATGTCTGATCACCAAGAAATTCCATGGGGAGAGAAAAATATTCCAGTTCCTTATACCCTGTGCTCCGTACTATATTGTACTTAATATAATACAGGTTAAACTAACATTAAGTGGAAACATGCTATGTGCCATTATGGTATTGTGAATCAGAACATTTTTAAAAATCAAAAACATATCCCGGGTTGTTTCCAAAGCAATATTATAGCAAGTGTCTTAATAATGTTAAAACAAAATAAAAATAGAATAATAATGTGATGTCAAGTGGTTTTCGATGTAATGGAAACCCTGGTGATGTGAGATATTCAAAAAAATGCCACCTCACCACACTGGTTTTCAGAATAATAATAAGTAAAGGTAAAGGTAAAGGTTTCCCTTGCTCGAAAGCCAGTCGTATCAGACTCTAGGGTGCAGTGCTTTGCTGTACCCACACCCCAATAATGACACGGACACAAATTATTTGGATTATAATTGGGCCACATTTATTTAAATTCAAACAAAGGCCTACCTTAACAATGGTTAAGGATCAGACGGGCCGCAATAGCACTGGTAAGGAGCAAATCCAATTAGAGTCCTGATTAACTGGCTCTCACAACTTGCTACTGCGGTAACAACGTGAGAGCCTGTGCCAACAACCGGCTTCAGCGGAAGCGTGTTGTTGACCTACTCTGGGTGTTGCCTATCTAAGTAAGTTGGCTGGCCATACCAGTTTGGCTAACCTTGTCCTCCCTATGGCCAACCAACTGTATTTAACCTGTTAAATGTTAATGCAGTTGCCCCTAACCAGTGCTATCGGACAGAAGTGACCAAATCTGGCACCAGAGAAAAAACCCCGTAAGTCACCCCTCGGCGACAGTGTGGAATGGGTGAAAAAAACAAAAACCATGGAGCCAATCAAGTTCAAGGCCAAAAATTCCCACTCGGCCCCGAAGTGACCAAGAATCACACTGTGACCTAAGGGAGGGGGTGGTGGGGAAATGCTCCGGGGCCCAGCCAAATTGAGGAAGAGGGGGCCGTTAGCTCGGCCACCCCTTAAAAAGGGGAAGCCGGCCACACCCCCTCTCCCATGCTGCACCCGTGCCTCAGGGGCGGGGCCAGCAAAGCGCGCAACGGCCATTTTGCCACCGCGTGTACCTTGCTGTACCCACACCCCAATAACGACACGGGCACAATTTTTTTGGATTATAATTGGGCCACATTTATTTAAATTCAAACAAAGGCCTACCTTATCAATGGTTAAGGATTAGACGGGCCGCAATAGCACTGGTAAGGGGCAAATCCAATTAGAGTCCTGATTAACTGGCTCTAACAACTTGCTACTGCGGTAACAATGTGAGAGCCTGTGCCAACAACCGGCTTCAGCGGAAGTGTGTTGTTGACCTACTCTGGGTGTTGCCTATCTAAGTAAGTTGGCTGGCCATACCAGTTTGGCTAACCTTGTCCTCTCTATGGCCAACCAACTGTATTTAACCTGTTAAATGTTAATGCAGTTGCCCCTAACCAGTGCTATCCGCCACACGGGGAGGAGTTCACCGACTCACTGCTCCACCATGGCCGCAAACGGCCAACAGGCCCATCTGTATGGATTCTTGTTGTAAACCGCTTCGAGTTCCCTTTATGGGGAGGAAAGCGGTATAAAAGTCTAAACAATAAATAAATAAATAAATAAATAAATAAGCAAGGAGAAAGGCGGCTGGGGTGTAAGGTAGCAGCGGTTGCGAAGAGTCCACCCGAGGAATAGGGCAATGAAGATGCTTTTAAAAAATGCTCTTTAATATACCATGGGGAACAAGAAATATCGGAGAGAGAACCCCTGGCAAGCGATATGGGATAGTAAAATGCGTATCTGAGTGTGTTGCCGCAGTAGGATCATACAATAGTTATATCACATCTCAAACAATTAACAACAATCTTGAATATAAATGGACATGAGTCTTATAAAACATATAGCTGGGAGTACAAAAAAAAACCTGTGAAGGTAGTACAAATACAAGTATCAAAAACACAATAGTTATGCAGGAGAATATATTGTCACGGCACGTGTATCCTATGGTTAATATAACCCAAGAGCGAGACTGCAGAGTCTATGAGGTAATATATATTGGAGGACAAAGTTCCATTAGTAATGATAACAATGATGTTGATGTTATTCATCGAAATTATAGTTGGAGGCTGGCGCCCTGAGTAGCTTTCACAAGATTGTCTACACTGGGGGTCGCTGTACTCCGAATGTTCAGAACCATGAAGAGATAATTTGTCAAATAGAACAAGGCAGAATGTCAAAGTCGATATCCGTCCGGTTTACTCGGATATTTCGTATCTTTTTCAAGATTCTGCAACATTGTAATAATACCGTCAGTATTATACAGCCCGTGGGACAATTGAATAATTCAATCATGTATGCTACAAACAATACAGATGCGGCAACACACTCAGATACGCATTTTACTATCCCATATCGCTTGCCAGGGGTTCTCTCTCCGATATTTCTTGTTCCCCATGGTATATTAAAGAGCATTTTTAAAAAGCATCTTCATTGCCCTATTCCTCGGGTGGACTCTTCGCAACCGTTTGTATGGATGACAAAAAGAGGTCCATGCCCCTGTCCGACAAATGTACACCATCCGTGCGATACAGACAGTGGTCTTGTATGCATATGAGCGGGTGTGGGACCACTGCCCCCAAAGCGTTGGCATATACATAACGGGCCACTGCCCTGTTAACCGACCTGCGGGCCCGGTCAACTCCCCGTGGATCAATTCCACCTCAATAAAACATGCGTGGTATCATTTGAGACCAAACGATCCGCACTTGTGACCAGGACTGACCCAACAGGGCGAGATCTCGTCGGATGGCGCATGCAAACTTCAAACCCGTAATCTGAGCTAAGTCATTGCCGCCCAGGTGTATGACAAGAACATCAGGGGGGGGGGGGCTCTGGTCCCCCATGGACCTGATAAGGGGAATCAACAAATGCCAATGCATGCCGCGGAAGCCAAACCAGCATAGCAGCGCCAATGCGCCGATGCCCAGGTGTGGCCCCCAAGAAGTGGACACAGCGTAGCGGACGGCCCAATACACATAGCTGTGCCCAATGATCCAGACCCATGCAGGCCTCCCAAGGTACGCCGCACCTGAAAGAAAGGAAAAGAAAATGCACAAGCAAAGTGCTACTGAACCAACAGCCGCACATATGAATGGAAACGATTGGAACCCCAGTGCCCCATGGAGCGGATAGCCCCCTCAGTGTAACCATGCCGCACCAATGCGGAAAGAGTGGGTCCCAAAACACACACCCCGTAAGCCCAGTTTGTCCAGTGCCGCCGCCGTAACTTTCCAAAATTGGTATTTGGTGAGTGGGAGCGGGTCAGCATGACAGAAAAGGGGCCCCTGGGAACAACCACGTGATGACAAGAAGGCATGAAGTGCCCTGACTGGGCAAATCACAGGGTTGCTGCACGCATACAGCATGAGTGTGCTGCCCTTGCCAAGTTGATCAGTCTTGGAAAAACGAATGGATAACCATAGCCATTCGTGGGTGACAGACAGATCAGCTAGTTCCAATGCCCTGTGTGAGGTATCTGTGCGGGACGCAACCACGAGCTCACTGACCCGAAGCGCGCCGAAAAATGCCAGTGAGGTAGCCGCGTGGAAAAGACAGGCTTCGTATTGATCTCTGCATACTGTCGGCCAAACTCCGGCAAGCCGCAGGAGCAAGTCCAGGGAAATATGTTGCCGGGGGTCAGGGTGCAGGCCACGCTCGCGAGACCATCCCTCCAAAACACGGCAAACCCTGAAATCAGAAGTGACATCCGCAAAGCCATTAACCTTCACATAGAAGGCCAGCGCGGAAAGACGGCCAGCAATAGTCCTAGGGGCCAACCCCTTGTTGTGGAAGTGTACCATGAATTGCAACAGGTGATCCACGGGTGTAGGCCAAATTCCAGGGAGGGATACCTTGTGGCAAAACGCCTCAAAGGCCCTGTGCATAAGTGCATACACCTTATGGACGCTGCTAGTCAGCGAAAGAGGGATGGCCCGGTTCACCTCTCCATGCCAAACCTCCACATCGTGGCCAGGAGAGTCAAGGGCAGGTCGTCGGCCTCCGGCACCAGAGTCCGAAACCGATCGATCTGTAGGCGAGACAAAGCGTCAGCAATATCATTCCTGATACCCAGCACGTGTCTGGCCCTAAACAGTACGTTGAGGCGCAATGCACGCAACACGAAATGGCGGACCATGGCCATAACCCTAGGGGAGCGAGATGTCTGGGAATTGATGATGCGGACAACAGCTGGGTTGTCGCACCAAAAATGGACCACCGAGTTCGCCCAAGCCTCACCCCACAGTAAGAGAGCTCCCAAAATAGGGAAAAACTCCAAGAAGGTAAGGTCCCGGAGCACAGCAGTGCCCTGCCACGCCTCTGGCCACCTACTGTAAGACCAGTGTCCATCAAAGTACATCCCGTAGCCAAACGCTCCAGATGCATCCGACTGAACTTGGAATACTGGCGCGGTCAGGCACTCATTACGCCAAAAGGAAATCCCATTAAAATCTGACAGGAATCCCAACCATACCTGTAAGTCAGCCCTGATGGCCCTGGTCAAACGAATCTTGTGGTGCTTCCTGGATAACCCAACCATGGCGTCGCACAAACGTCTGGCAAAAGCGCGGCCAGGGGCGATGACCCAGCAAGCAAAGTTGAGGTACCCATGAAGCACCTGAAGGTCATGCAGGGATGCCTTACGCTTGGCCAGTAGAGAACGGATAGCATCCGAGATGCAGGCGACTTTGTCCTCAGGCAGCCTGGAGGTCTGGGCTATGGTATCCAATTCAATTCCTAAAAAGACTAAACAAGTGGCGGGACCCTCCGTCTTCTCTGGAGCCAACAGCACCCCAAATTCAGCCATGAGTCCCTGAAATGCAGCCAACAGGCGTTCACACTCGCCCGAGTCTGCAGGGCCCCCAAACAAAAAAATTGTCTAGGTAGTGTGACACTGAATGAACCCCTGAATGGTGTACGAAGGCCCAATGCAGGAATGAACTGAAACGCTCAAAGGCCGAGCAAGAGACCGAACACCCGAAAGGCATGGCCTTGTCAACAAAATACTGCCCCTGGAAACGAAAGCCCAGCAACTCAAAATCATCCAGGTGAACAGGCAGGAGGCGGAAGGCCAACTTGATGTCACATTTGGCCATCATAGCCCCCCGGCCGCACACCCAGACCATGTTGAGCGCCTGATCGAACGAAGTGTACCGGACTGAGCACAGCTTGTCCGGTATAGCGTCATTCACAGATTTACCAGCTGGGTAAGATAAATGGTGAATCAGGCAAAATTCACCTGGCACCTTTTTAGGGACCAAACCCAGGGGCGACACTTTGAGGTTGGGAAAAGGTGGGTCATCGAAGGGACCAGCAACCCGGCCCTCCTGGACCTCCTTGAATATCTTTACCCGGGCAACCTGCTCCATCCCTCTCAGGGAAACCAAATTAGGTGCATCCTGTGGCAAGCGTACCCCTACAAATGGGATATGAAACCCTTCAGAGAAACCTGCCCAAATATACTCAGCATCTGCCCGGTTGGGGTAGACGCGCAGCCAACACTTCAAAACGTCCAACTTAATTGGGGAGTGTGTCTTTAGCAGCTGACGGGTCAGCATTAGGTTGGTTGGCGCCCTGCTGTCCCTTGCCCCTACCCTGGGATCCCCCAGATCTGGTGCAAGCAGTAGCTGGGTGGGGCCCCGAACAGGTAGGGCATGCATGCCTAAACCTGCACTGCCTGCGAGAACATCCGGCCGCCGCCGAGTAGTTCCAGCACAACAAGGGGGGTGGAACCCCCTGCCCCGCCTGCTGGTGGGGAGATTGCGCGGAGCCAGGACGCTGTACAGCATGTCCAGAATGGAACCGGTCACCGGGCAGGATGGGGTCATGTAGTATTTATTTATTTATTTATTTATTTAGTCGTATTTATATATGCCACCCACTCAGGCAGAACCCGACTCAGGGCGGCATTACAACAAATTCTAAAAACATATAAAAACACTTTAAAAACCCCTTATCCCACCCATCCATCCCACCCACTCTAAAAAAGGAAGAGAGAGTTCTTAATTCTTTACGTAAGCCAGCAGGCGGGGACCGTGATCCCATTCGGGCCCCACACCTGCCCTGCCAGCCAGGTCTTCAAAAGCTGGTTGGGCTCATCCCAGCGCATCTCCGGGTGAAGCGCGGCCCGCATACAATACTCCTCATTGTACGCCAGCCACGATTGACCCAGGTAGTCCACATACGCTAGATAGATGATATCAAGGTATTGGAAGAGGGGAATAGCCAAATCCGGACGAGCCCTGAGGGACACCATTGCATAAATGAGGTAGGCGGGTAACCAGTTGGCCCAGGTGCGCGAAGGTTTACGCTGCCAGGCCAACTCCTTTTCATGGTCATCCTGCTTTTCCTTCTCATCCCGGGTCGGTTCCCTGTTCAGAAGGCTAAATAGGTCAACATATTCCCTACGCCAAATCTTATCCCTAGTGGAGGGGAGCAAGTGATCACCCAGGGGAAGCATGACCCCCGCGGTGGGCAACACAGACATGGGAACTGTATGGTACCCAGTGTTGACTGGCGGGCCGTAAGGCCAAACCAGATAAGGTAATTGTGGGGTGGCCTGTGGAATGGCCGATGGTGGCGGGGGGTAAGGAGCCCTCCATTCCCCTGCCCGGGACTGTGCTGCCATGATAGGTGGCAAGTGTGACACAGAAGGAGCCGCGCTGGAGCCAGCCGGCCACGGCCAAGTGGCCAGCATGGGCGGAGTCACAGAATATGTGTGTGTGGATCTAACTTCACCGCTATACTCACCGGATGCAACCCCTCACGCCGCGCCCACCAGGGGTTCCGTGCAGGCAGGGGTGTCAGAGTTCAGGAACAAACTAGAGCTTGAGCCACCCAAGGAACCACGCTCTGGACACCCTGCAGATGCCACGGCAGTCAGGGCATGTGCCCCCACAGGGCTGGGCAGCGGGCGGCCCCCGGGCAAGCCCAGCAGGGCCCTCTCAAGCCATGCTAGCCAGTAATCGACAGAGGCTGGTGGCGAGTGGTCCATGAGGGAGCTGGTACGTTCAGTATGCAAGGCAGCCTCAGCCCAAGGTTGGAGGCCCGCGGCCCTCTCCAAGGCCACAAAACGGGCCTAGACCGGCCCATGGGCATGGGGGCCGGGAAGGGGCTGGGGTTCTGCCGCTGCATGCAGGCCGACAGCCGGGGCCTGCGGGGCAGAGACCCCCGTGCTGGGTGTACCCCCCTGCAGGTCAGAGTCCCCTCCCAGAGGCCTGGAAGAAGCTGCCCGGCGGGCCCTCCTACTTGGATGGGGGTAGGGGAGGTGCCGTAGTGGGGGCCGCTATGGGCCTAGGCGCGGTGGCGCACTGCAGGTGGGCCACTGCACCCGAACTTCCTCTTCGGCACCATGTGCGCCTAACAAAGGGGGAGGCCGGCGCAAGAGGCACGTCCGCAAGGCAGGGCCCAGTGCAGGCGGCGCGCAGCCCCAGCCCATTCCCGGGCAGGAGCACCACCACCTGCCCGAAAAGCTCGCCGCGCAAGCAGAAGCGGCGCTGATGCCGCAAGGCTAGTGCCGGCCCGATCGCGGGCCGACAAAGGAGGGAGTTCGGCTCCTGTGCGTTCCCGGGTGGGGGCCGACTCAGCAAAGCTCAGTGAGTGAGCGAAAAAAAACCCCACAGATGGACTAGCGCTAGCCTGCTCCCGGGCTGGCGGCAGTCAGAGGAGTTCGGCTGGGCACGGGGCGAAGAAACGTACCGGGGCCCAGCCAAATTGAGGAAGAGGCGGCTGTTGGCTCGGCCGCCCCTTATAAAGGGGAAGCCGGCCACGCCCCCTCTCCCATGCTGCGCCCGTGCCTCAGGGGCAAGGCCAGCAAAGCGCACAGCGGCCATTTTGCCGCCGCTCATCCCCATCTGTTTCAAAGCCGAAGAGCCAGCGCTTTCTGCTTCTGCAGACGTTTCCGTGGTCATGTGGCAGGCATGACTAGACACCGGAGTGCACGGAACGCTGTTACCTTCCCACCAAAGTGGTCCCTATTCATCTACTTGCAATTTCTTTCTTTCGAACTGCTAGGTTGGCAGGACCTGGGATAAAGATGGGAGCTCATTCCGTCCTGCAGTACTTGGGAATCGAACTGCTGAGCTTCTGCCTCCCAGTCAGTGTGTTAGCCACTTGAGTAAAAATGACAAAAAAGAGGTGGGAAAGAGGTGTATCAAACTCTCCATGACAAGGTTTATGTTTAAGGAAAAATATATACTTGTTATACTGGACACACAGCAATATGTAATAGTTGTGTTTCTTGGAGAGAAGCAAATATTTCATCATTTGCAAACTGGGAAATAGATTAAAAAATGAGTTCCAGACCTGCATAATTCTATGTAATTATATTGTTACATTACTTCACATTTGATGACAATTTTACATGTTCAAGCAGTTCAAAAGTAGCTTGAGGAAACTGGCAAATGGCCAGTATTGTATTATTCTTTAAAAATTGCCTTAGAGGCATGCAGTACAAAATTACAGATTGGCTTGTTCAAGAAAAGAAAATAATGAAAGGCTTCCCACAGGATAGCTTACATTATTATTGGAGCCTCAAAGTTGCTATTTTGTTTAGAGCCAGATCAAAGGCAGCTTAATTTTAGTGTCAGTATTACGGCAGGTGCTAAATTTATTGCTTAAACAACACATATGATTCAAAGTATTTGTAAAGATTATGTTGAACAAAATAGTTTGGTAAATGCTACCATCCCATGATATGTCATTCAGCTGCAGTCCCACAATTTAAGACAAGTTGTATTTGTAAGACTAATTTCAGTTTATAGCACATAAGGCTAAGGTTCAAAGTTCCTTTTCACCTAGGCATTCTTAGCAAAAAATGTGTTTTGTCTATTTACAATACGTCTCTTTATATGTATCTTAGAAGGATTAACTAGGACAGTGTTTGGAAGATAATTTACTAGTATGTCAAACAGTGGAAATACCAATTTGAATCAAATTATTCCAGAGTGAATATCTGAGCAGTCCATGGATGGATGTTTGCTTCAGGGCAGACGTAACTAAACGGCAATAATCTATCCTGACTCATCTGACATCAGAGCCTACGTTAGAGCCCAGATTTGAATATAGTTCCTCCATTCCAGATGAATTGATATTTAAATAACCTTTGATTCCTGAAAGCCAGGAGGAAGCAAACAGAAGCTTGATTGAGACCCTAATGAGATATGTGCAGGTGGGTAACGTTGCAGATATTGTTTTGTTTTATTGACTTTTCGGCTCTCTGTGTGTATCTGAGCTCAATCATACAAATGGACAGTGAACTTCATTATGAGCTGCGTATACTCGGTAGCCATAATTCCATCTCGTACAGTACTGACTTGTCAATATCGATTGGCAGTTGTTGTCCAGGATTTCAGGCTAGATTTTTTTCTCTCCACCCCAACAATAACTAAGGATCATAGCTGTCAAGTATCCCTTATTGGCCAGGAAAACCCCTTATTTTACCCTCTTTCCCGCCATCATCCCTTATTAATTAGACTGCAATGCCCTATTGCCACCACTGGAGGGCAGCACAGGATAAGCATAGCTGTCAAGTTTCCCGTATTTACCAGGAAATTTCCCTTATTTCCAAATCCAAAACTTGACAGGTATGCTAAGGATGCCAAGGATTAAACATGAGCCCTGACAATTAGTTATGGCCTCATAGAAGAGAAAAAGTAATGAATAATTACTCAGTTTTTCACCTGTCGTGTTTCCAGGCAATTTCTTTGTTACATTTATAGCTAGATGGGCTCTCCTTCTCCCTCCTTCTTTCTGTCAGGTAGTTCAGGCTGAAAGCAAGTGAATGGCCCAAGGCCTTCATCTTCTTAAGAAGAAAGGGATACAGGCTCCATTCTCTGTTTTCACAGATGTCTTGGCTAATGAATGGCTACAGAATGTGTTGTTTCACAGCTCCCCTATCCTGAGGCAAACATGGGCCAAACAGCCTTTGTGCATAAAGAAACAATTGTTCAGGTTGGCAGGAGAGTGGGCTCAGCAAGTGCTACAGAACTATTGCACTCAAGAACAGATAACATATGAGACATTAGTTGGAGCTGTATTATGTGTCTGGCCAGAACCTGCGCTTTGTTGGGGACTTTCAACTACTTCAGCCTGAGTCAAAAACTGATCTGTCTGAAGCAGTTCGAACCAATTTTGTGATCTGGGAATTAACCACAGTTAAAAAAATAAAAAAAAGATGAATAACATTTCCCCAAAATATTGCATACACATACGGCCTAAAGCAGGGATGCCCAAACTACAGACCACTGGTTGGATCCAGTGCATTTACAGCAGGATTATACGTATGTGCAGGTGCACTTTACTTCTGCTTCCAGTGGGAGGAACCACATGACCAGCCCTCTCAACCACGTGACCGGCCCGTGGACCGAAACGTTTGAGCAGCCCTGGCCTAAAGGGGCAATTTTCTATGACAACAATATGGAATGGAATTGGAATGGAATTTTTATTTATACCCCGCTCTCCTGGTGGGAACACCTCTCAGAGCGGCTTACAGCATAGATATACAATATACAGTACAATGAATCAAAATACAAAACACAATATTACAGCAAAAATAAATAAATACAGTTACAATATAGGGCATTGGTGGCTGACCTTGGCACTCCAGCTGTTTTCAGACTTCAATTGCCAGAAACCCTGATCAGCGGGTGTGCTGACTTGGGCTTCTGGTAATTGAAGTTCAAGAACAGCTGGAGTGCCAAGGTCACCCACCACTGATCTAGGGACTAGATTTTGTTCATTGATGGCTCTAGCTATCTGGGACAAGAGTTTTACCAGAAATCACAGTGCCAGTGGAGGGATGTTGAAGGGTATTGTGTTTCTTTTTCCTGCTCATTTTCTTATTAGGAGCAATAACATTTTAAAATAAGTTTTGTTGGAGTTTAGCAGTAGTTTTGTGGTCGCTATTGCTTGTGTTTCTCTCTTCCTCCTCCAATCAGTATCCCTCTTTCTCATTTCCTAGTCAGGTCCTTTTCCCCCTTGCTTTTCTTATTTGTTGTTCATTTGAGGACTCTGTGTCTTGTTACCTCATGCTCTATCACCAGCATAATATGGGAATAGCTCTTCAATTCTCCTCCTTCAGCTTCCGTCTAATTTTGACCCTAGTTTTTTTAGGTTAGGTTTATATTTGATTTCAATCACTGTTGCTTGTTTTGTGTGGTTTCCTGGCTTTACTACTACTACTACTACTACTACTACTACTACTACTACTACTACTACTACTACTACTACTACTACTACTACTACTACTTGTCTGTACTGTGTGTTTCAGTTACACCATCACAGTAAAGCCCTAGTCAGGTTTTTAATAGTATATTGAATGAACATACAAGTTGTGGGAGTGTGCTAGCAATACTTCCCTCTAATTTCTGTGGTTTTCCTAATTATGGAGGAAGGCTCTCCTACTTAGGCCTCTCACCCTCCCTATATTGGAAAGAAACAGGGATGATAACATATAGGGTGGGGCTAGCATCCTCCTCTTCCTCGTGTGTTTATTTAGGATACTATTTAGTGCCTAAGTATGGCTTATGTTTCATGCCCAACCAGCAAGTATGCATCACAAACATAGACAGAAAAGAAACAAAATTTAAATAAGGGTTGCATTTGTACTCTACTTATCTCCACTCTAGCTCTAGGAACATCAAGTCATTCTACAAAAGGCCGGAATCTGTGTATTAAATTTCACGCACTTGTGTAAAATGATAATAATTTGAAATGGCATGGCTATTTTGGTTTCCTAGTAGAAATCAGCTGGAAGTATGAAAACTTCAATTTCACTTCCAAACTGAGGTCCACAGTGCAGATTTCCACAATGTGTCTCTAATTAGGGAATCTTTTCATAGCCCTGATGGCAGCAATATTAGTAGAAGTCTTATTGGGGAATTCATGTTCCCTGGTCACCAGTGCAGTAAAACATGATTCATTTCTAGAGTAAAGTGCTTGAGGTAAGGTTTCCCTTGCTCGAAAGCCAGTCGTATCCGACTCTAGGGTGCAATGCTCATCTCTGTTTCAAAGCCGAAGAGCCAGCACTGTCTGCTGCTGCAGACGTTTCCGTGGTCATGTGGCAGGCATGACTAGACACCAGAGCACACAGAACGCTGTTACCTTCCCACCGAAGTGGTCCCTAGTTATCTACTTGCAATTTCTTGCTTTCGAACTGCTAGGTTGGCAGGAGCTGGGACAAAGACGGGAGCTCATTGCATCCTGCAGTACTCAGCAATCGAACTGCTGACCTTCTGCCTCCCAGCTTGAGGTAAAACAAATCAAAAACAAAACAACAACAACACACACACACCATGATGATAAATTAAACTCTTTTCCCCCCTAGATAATGGATTTCCCCTTCTTTTTACAAGAACTTGTATTCACAGGGGAAGAAAGCATACACGTTCTCTTTGTTCCCTTTGCCCCCTTTGCCTGCTAAACTGAAGCTTACCCATGGTATTCAGATACTCTTTGCAAATTTCCCATTGAATAGTTATTGATCTCATCCCTTTTTCTTTCCACAAATACAAAGGCAGAACCTTTCATAAAGATAGGAGGATGTTTTTCTGTTTCTGGCCATCTTGCATTTGGCAATGTAATTCCTTCCATTCACTATTTTATACTGGAACTAAACATCCATACAGCTACCTTAGATATGTGATTACATAAATAGGGAAAAAAGCACTTATGGTTTTTTTAATGCACTTGACATTGAACCAGTATTTGTAGTATATGTATCAGTTAATTTGATATTTTTAAATGGCAGCTATGTTAGTCTGTGTTTCAAGTATATCAGATAATAAAATAGAAAGACAAAAAACATTGTGGCTCTTCTTCTTCTTCTGTACCTGAGCCAAATGTGAAACTGCCAAAATGAAGGGACCTTTTGGTGAGTTCATTCTGCAGTTCCTTTTGCCTAACCTAGTGTGAGAAAGATTAGCCGGCAACACAAGGTTGCCGTTACCAGGGTATGTCCGATTGTGGTTCAAAAATACCACAATCTTTGAGGAGGGTCTTTCTGTGGCACTTTAAAGACTAACTGCTGCATTTTAATGTTAGTTTTCACGGATCAAGTCCACTTCTGTCTGACCAGGGACTTGATACATGAAAGCTAACATTAAAATGCTGCAGTTAGTCATTGCCACACAGATAATTTAATGGCAATGAATGTCAGCCTAATTATTCTTAATGTTGCTGCTGAAATGCAAAGGCTAATTTGACAAGGCAGAAGCAGTGATGACTGATGAGTATAAACATGTGAACTAACTAACAACTGATGTGGCAATTATATTTTTCATCAGAAGTGGTGCTGAAAGTTCAGGGCCTGCTTAAGACACTTCTCTGCTTGCAAAGGACAATGCAGCCCCTGTCCCTATATGTGATGTACTGAAACAGCTGAACTACAACACCATAACGGGATCTTCTACCTGACAGCAGCAGACAAATTTTGGTGTGTGCATAAGAGGCTGCAAGGAACATGCATCTTTGTCCTCCAAGAGGCTGGAATGGCAAGGGATGTCAGGAAGAAATACCCAATGGGTTGCCACCACTTCTGCACCTTCAGCATCTGCTGTCTAATGCAGGAGTTCTCAACCTTTTTAAGCCAGGGGCCGGGACGCTCCCTCAGACAGCTTTGGGGGCCAGATGGCCATTTTGCCCTTCCTCCACCACATAGCACTTCCTGGTGTGGTGGAGGTGGTGGTGGTGGCTACATGAAATGGTGCTGTGTGTCGCATCTGACTCGTGGGCCACAGGTTGAGAATTCCTGGTCTAATGTCTAAATATTCTCTGTTTCTTCCTGCTTTCCATGCCATTCTCTCAGTACCCTATTCTGCAATCAGAAGCCTCCAGAACACGTGTCTGCTTGTGCTTGCACACCCATTAACAAAGACGATCCAGAGAATGGAGATAGGAGAGGGTCCACCTCTTTTCACTCCCTTGATATTAAAATTATATACCACCCCTGCTCTACTTTAAACTTGACAGACATATCTATGGGATTAAACCAACAGAGCGTCCCAGAACATCTTGCTTGATATTCAGAAAGCTGTTTGTTTTATTTTATCTACAGGTTACAGAAATACTGTAGTATAAAGGAAGAAATAAATCAGCAGAGCCAGCCCAAGATATTTTGCTGTATCAAAAGGGGAAGCAGCAAAGTGTGCCCCCCCCCCCCAGCATCAAGGAATACAATACGCAAGCAAGGCTAGCTATATTATTTTAGCATACAGGGCAGAAGCTTCCATCAGGAACTCTTTCCCTTTTTTCCATATAAATGGGAGAGAACACACACACACACACAGTGACTCTCTCTCTCTCACACACACACACTCACATGTACACACACACACGCATGCACACACATGTGTGTGCACACACACACACACACACAAAATAGTTAACAGTTTCCTGTTTGGCTGGTGGCTTTAAATATCAGCTATCCCAGGCACCTCCATCTGCCTTAATCGTATAGCTGGTTCTGCAGTTACTCCATTGTCCTGGAGCCCTACTGAAAAGGTCCTTCATGGTGATCAGCCATGATGACTGTTCTGAGAATATAATGCAATGACCTTTCATCTGCCTTCTGCATCGCAGCATGACACCCATACCACTGATCCAGTTCTGTGAGTCACTTTCTGGTCCTGAGCCCTTTTGGCACACAAAGTCTTGATCAGCCCCTGGCCAGTATTGATGAAGCTTCTACCCTCCATCAAGATGGATTCAAGTGGGGTTTAATCCACTTGGGGACCATCATCCTTCCTTGTGGACATTGACACCCAAGGTCATTAGTACCCAGGGTGGTCAGGTTAGTTAACCACCACCTGACACTTAACATTGAGTTGCTGGCAATATGGTCTACTCTATTACCATAGCAGGATAACCTGGCCAGACTTTAAAAACCTAGGAGACCCAAAGCAAGATATGCTTCCTTCGCAGTCATCATCTGAGTCCTTCTGAACCTGAGGCAAGGGGTGACTCGGCAGAAGGCCTGTCTCTGGGACCTCATTTATTCCAGAGAGCATTGTCAAAGGCCAGGATTTTTTCTAGTGTTTGGTGAAGGCTCTTCCCAAACTTCCCACCCCACTCACTTACTGTGCTTCCTTTTAGTATTGTTGCTTCTGTTTATTGCTAATAATATTCTGTATCTACCGCTCTTGAATCTCCTCTGTATGAGATTCAGTGTTTGTAGCAGAAAAGATACAGGCATTTCAAAAGGATTCTGGTCATACCCGTCAAGTGACGCTCCGGAAAATATGGGAACTGCTCCTGCCCAGGTGCGCATGTGTAGCAAAACCTCATTTGCGCATGCACAGGACACGTTTGCGCATGCACAGAACCTATTTGTGCATGCACAGATGGGTTCTGCGCATGTGCGCATGTGCAGTAACCCCTTTCCCCGCTGTTCTAAATATGGGACGACACCGGGAAAGGAGGAACGCGCACCAATATACGGGATTTCACGGTCAATCCGGGATACTTGACAGGTATGATTCTGGTTGAAAATTACATCCTTTCAAATGAGAGGGAAATTATTTGCACTCAGTAGGACCTGTTAGTAGGATTGAGAGGCAGGCTTGAGTTGGATGTTACGTGGCAAGGGAATCAATTACAACATTGTTCAGCACCAAAATATCTCAGCGTGGCACTTGACAGGGCTCTCTCTTATAAGCAGCGCTGCCTGAATACGAAAGTTAAAGTTAGCACTTCAGGAAATTGACAAACTATATGTGGGGAACTCAACCATCCATGCTGCATACATCAGCTTTGGCCCTTTAGTGTATGAAACTAAGACACAGGACACAGCCTCGGGCTGGGTTAACTCAGGTTTATTGCATCGTGGACAGAGGGAACATGAGGTAATGGCGGATCGATAGCTCTTTATATACAGTAGGAATACATTTGAACGTGGTGCCATGGTAGCCCATTGGCTACTGCCTGCGTGACGTCATTGCGGGTCACGCCCTTCTTGTCCAGGTGTAGGTGGTGGCGGGAAAGCTTCCCGCGCTGTTGCCTTTGATGAGTTCGGACCAAGAGAGCTTGGACGCTCGCTGCTGCCAGCTGGTGGTCATTAGCTCGCGTCCTATTACAGGGTTTATATGATACAGCTGAAGGTTACATTGTTGCTATAGGCAAGGTTACATTGGCTCAGATACATTGTAATCCATGTGGAAGGTAAAACCATTAGAACACAACACCCCTCCCCCCTAGGACGAGACAATGTCTCGAGCCCACACTTCAACACACTCCCCCCCCTTAGGAGACAAAGTCTCTCAGCCAAGATGGCTTATTTCGAACACGCTGGGGTCTCGATGCGGGCTGCCTTTCCCCGGGTTTGCTACCTCCTCTTTGTCCCCTGGTTTCCTGCCCTGTAATTGGAGAGGGAGACTTGTTAGTGACTTGCCGCGGCTCCGCGGCGTTGTTGGGAGGTGTGCTCTTTCTCGGGGAAGAACCGGGGGCACTGGGGGCTAACGAAAAACCCCTCTTCTCGCCTGGAAGGGTGGGGGAACACTCCTGAAACCCCCCCCGGCTCGCAAAATCAAAATCAAAATTACATTCGGGGGACGCGGCGGCGGCCGCACATCCCTTTTCCCTCCCCCCGGGCTCTGATAGAACTGGGGTATCAAAAGGATATGAGTCGGGATCACTGCTTTCCCCCCCGGATTCGGACTGATGTCCCTCATTTTCTCCCCCTTGGGCTAAACGGGTGGGGGAGAACCCTATCGCTGAATCCTGTTGCTGCGCCCCACTGACCGGCCCTTCACTCACTCGGCGCCTCAGTTGGTCAGCGTGTCTCCTCCAGAGGAGACCGGTGCTCGTTTCCACCCGATATGACACTGGCCCTGTTTGTTCTATTATCGTACCTGGCACCCAGGCTGGCCCTGCGCTTGCATAGTTCCTGCAGTAAACAAGGTCGCCGGCGGCGAACCCTTTCGAGACTGCCAATCCTATGTTTTTTCCTTTATCCTCGACTCTCGTCGGGTCCAGCCTGGACAGAAGCGTAGTCAGTTTGCGCCGCATCAAGAGCTCAGCCGGCGAGTAACCCGACGCTAAGGGGGTCACCCTATACGCTAACAAGAACTGACATACTTGGTGATTTAGGTCCCCCGGGCCCATGCGCCGCAGCGCATCCTTTGTTGTACGCACCAACCGTTCCACTTGGCCATTCGTGGCCGGGTGAAACGGCGCGGATGTGACATGCCGAATGGCGTTTGCCTCCATGAATGCCCCGAACTCCGAGGAGGTGAAGCAACTCGCGTTGTCGCTGACTAAAGTGTCGGGTAAACCGAACGTGGAAAAGACTCTCCGTAGCTGGCTAATTGTCGTGGTGGAGGACGTGCTCTTTACTGGGATAACCTCCAGCCACTTGGAGAACGCATCCACCACCAGGAGAAACATGGTTCCTCGGAATGGGCCAGCGAAATCTACATGTACTCTGGACCACGGCCCCTTTGCTGTGTCCCACTCCCTATGCGGGAGGCGGGCCGCCTCTGGTCGGGATCCCTGGCATGCCTCACAAGTGCCGACCATGTGCTCAATGTCCGCGTCCAGCTGTGGCCACCAAAAGTAACTGCGGGCCAGTGCTTTCGAACGAACGATGCCCGGGTGGCTGACGTGCAGCAGTTTGAGCACCCTCGGCCGCATGGCTGCAGGAACCACCACCCGTTGGCCCCACAACAGGCACCCCCTTTCTAGGGACAGCTCTAGCTTTTTCCGAAAGAATGGGTCGAATTCCGTGCTTGGGGACGATGCCGGCCACCCCTTTTGTACCCATGAGCTAACTTTCTCGAGCGTTCTGTCCTTGCCTGTCGCCCTAGCAATATCGGCTGGTACTATTGGGGGTGCATCTAAAACCTCAATTAGCAACACCTGGCAGTCTCTTCCTACTCTAGCCTTTTGGTCGTCCGACAAGGGCAAGGGGGATCTCGAAAGTGCATCAGCATGGCTGATCTCTTTTCCGGGCCGGTACTCCAACTCGTGTTGGTATGCGTTGAGGAAAATGGCCCATCGCAACATTCTCGGGGATAGGATCTGCGGGGTGGGCTTGCTTGCCGTAAAAATCCCTAACAGGGGCTTGTGATCCGTCACGATTTTGAACGGGCGGCCATACAAAAAATCGTGAAACTTTTTGGTCCCCGCTACAATTGCTAATGCCTCCCTGTCGGTTTGTGCGTAATTTCGCTCTGCCTGGGACAGGGACCTTGAATAAAATGCAACCGGGGCCTCCCTTCCGTCATCCAACACGTGGCAAAGCACCGCCCCCACCCCCACCGGTGATGCATCGCAGACTAGGACCACCGGCCGTTTGGGGTCGAAATGCGTTAGAATTGCGTCAGAGGTCAAGAGCTGCTTTAGTTCTTTGAACGCCCTCTCGTGCTCGTCACCCCACATCCAAGTCTCCTCTTTTTTAAGCAACCGATGAAGCGGTTCGGCCACGGACGCCTTCCGCGGAAGGAATGTATGGTAAAAATTGAGGAGCCCCAGGAATGACTGTAGCTCGGTTTTGGATGTGGGGCGAGGGGCCTTTTTGATGGCTACTACTTTGGATTTGGATGGCTTGATACCCTCGGGTGTGATCCGGAACCCTAAGAACTCGACCTCGGTTTCGAAAAAAACACATTTGTCCTTCCTCAGTCTCAGCCCCGCTTTTTCGAACACTGTTAGTACTTTGTCCAATCTCTGTGCCAGTTCGGCCTCACTCCCCCCTGTTATTAATACGTCATCAAAATAAGGCAACACCCCCTCCAGCCCCTTCAGGAGGCGTTCCACAAGCGACTGAAAAAGGCCGGGTGCCGAGTTCACGCCAAACTGTAAATGCGACACTTGGAACGCTCCTTTATGTGTGACTATCGTTTGTGCCGCGGCCGTGGCGGGTGTTACGGGAAGCTGCTGATAGGCTTGTGCCAGGTCGAGCTTAGCGAAACACTTTCCCCCATTTAGCCTGGCCAAAAGGTGGCTGACCACCGGCACCGGGTATGCATTAGGGCGGATCGCCTTGTTAATTGTACACTTATAATCAGCGCAAATGCGCACCTCCCCATTAGCCTTCAGAGCTGTTACAATTGGAGTTTCCCACTCCGCGGAATCAACAGGAATAAGAATCCCCTGGCCCACCAATTTGTCCAGTTCCGCCTCTATTTTGTCCTTTAGTGCGAAGGGCACCCTGCGCGGTTTGAGTCTTATCGGGCGGACCTCCGGGTCTAGGTCGAAGGCTACAGGGGGTCCCTTGAATTTTCCAAGTCCTTTTTCAAAAACGGCGGGATGCGCATCGCACACCGCCTGTATTGGGTCCACCCCCACTGCATGTACTCCCCCTATGAACAGGCCTAAAGGCTGGAACCACTGTGTCCCTAGGAGGCTACAACTCCCCCCCTTGAGGACAACTAGGGGCAGCTCCGCAGAGTGTCTCTTAAACTCAACCCGAAATTTTCCGACCCCCAACACCGGAATGCTGTTTCCCTGTACATCTCGTAGCGTGGACCTCAATGTTTTAAGTTTGGGCCGCACGTGGGGGTCGATTTTCAAGAACTCTTTCTGGGGAATTATAGAATAGGAGGACCCCGAGTCAATTTCCATCCTGATAGGGGCCCCTTGTACTAGTACCTCAACGAAATAGTGGGACTGTCCCGCGGACACGCTGAGCACTGGGACGTCGTCCTCGCTGCTGTCCGAGACGCGGCCCACGCCGTCCTGCTTCCTCGTGGTCTGGACGCCATCTTTGGGCCTCGCTGAACGGTCCGGCCTGGTCGAACGGTCCGGTGACTGCCTCCGGCCCTCCTTCCGTTTTCTGCATGCCTTGGCGATGTGCCCCCGACGGCCGCAGGTGTAGCATTCGGCCTTTCTAAATGGGCACCTCGCACGCTCATGGGCCGCTCCGCAACCATCGCAGCGGCGCCCCCCTTTTCGGACCTTCTGGACCTCCTCGCCGTCGCTGCCATCTGAGGACGACTTTGAGGCCCGTTGAGTTGCGTGCACCGATTTTTCCGCCTTGCCGGCCCTGGGGCGCCACTCACGCCACTGGTGCATCTCGTCCACTCCGGCATTCGTGGACTCTGCGGCTTCTGCGGCCTCGACGACCTCTGCCAGCGTGGGTGGCGGCTCCTTAAATTCGCTCACCTTCTTCGGAGCGATGATGCCCACCAGCGTCCGCTTGGTCTCCATCCCAAGCATGCGGGTGAGGATGGCCCTCTTCCTCTCCTCATCGTCTTCCTTGACTTTGAGCTCCACCAGCGCCGCATGGAAGTCCATCTCAAACAACTCCCAGTCTTGCGGTTTGGTGATGTTGAACCCGCTCTGTGCCCTGGCTGCTCCTTGGGGATCCATTATCCCACCTTCGTCGCCAATTTAGTGTATGAAACTAAGACACAGGACACAGCCTCGGGCTGGGTTAACTCAGGTTTATTGCATCGTGGACAGAGGGAACATGAGGTAATGGCGGATCGATAGCTCTTTATATACAGTAGGAATACATTTGAACGTGGTGCCATGGTAGCCCATTGGCTACTGCCTGCGTGACGTCATTGCGGGTCACGCCCTTCTTGTCCAGGTGTAGGTGGTGGCGGGAAAGCTTCCCGCGCTGTTGCCTTTGATGAGTTCGGACCAAGAGAGCTTGGACGCTCGCTGCTGCCAGCTGGTGGTCATTAGCTCGCGTCCTATTACAGGGTTTATATGATACAGCTGAAGGTTACATTGTTGCTATAGGCAAGGTTACATTGGCTCAGATACATTGTAATCCATGTGGAAGGTAAAACCATTAGAACACAACAGGCCCTGAGCATCTCTGTGGCACAGTATACTGCTCCAGTATGTAGTGCATCCGCACACGTGAAACAAGTTAACATTGCTGTTAATGAAATACAGTGGTACCTCAGATAAAGTCTGATTCGGATAAAGTCCGATTCGGATAAAGTTGCGGTTTTCATGCACACATGATGCATCGCATAAAGTCCAAAACCGCTTTAAAAAATGGACATTATCCGAGGTATTTAGTATAGGAACCTCAGATAAAGTCCATTTTAGACGTTATCCAATGCATCACCCATTTGATTTGGATAAAGTCCAAACTTGTGGAACGGAGTTTGGACTTTATCCGAGGTTCTACTATAACGTGAATTGTGACAGGATTCCTCAAACCTACACCGGTTGAGAAAATATATCTTCTTGTTAGTATCCCTCCACCTAAGATAAGGAGAGAAACAGCAGCAGATGCTGAGAGCACTAAGGGAAGAGAAAAACCCTCAACATCCTCTGAATGGATATGTGCCTCAAGTCCATAGGCTCAGTTCTAGGAAGAGCTTTATGGCAAGAATGTTCTTGAGGGTATGCAAGAGCAAACCCAAATTAGAAGTTGGAGGAAGGAGCTCACTGGACAAGGAATAACATTAAAGGAGGATATGGCTGAGGAACCCGACCTTCCCTATATCACTTGGAGGACCTCTATGCAGGAGGTGGGCATATTGTGACCCAGCGGGATGAGGGGATTCAGTATGGCCACCTCAAAGCTGGCCATACTGCCCCACCTCTCCTTGGCTCCTGCTTTTTCCAGCAAAGAAATGTAAATTGCCATTCCTGCAAGCTTCCAAGAATGGTGATTCATGTTTTAAATAAGACATAGCCCTCCTGCACCATTTTAACACCCCATGCCGCTAAAATCAACATATCGGTTGACTACTAGCCAGTTCCACTTTGAGAGGAGGACTAGTGTTTGTCTTTGTGGCCTTTTGGATGTTCTGTACAGTCCCAAGGAGAGAATGTTGGCCCCTTTATCCACTGAAGTTGCCTGCCCCTGGAGATGAGACTGCTAGGGACTGGTGGCTGGCAGGCTAATGCCACAAACTCTTTTTACATTAACGCCATTAGCTACTGAGAAAGGGGTGGGGGTGAGAATGGCTTTTCATTAATTTAGAGTAATTTCACAAATGACATTTTGATTTTTCCCCCTGCAGGAATTTGCAACAGAATACTAATCAATTTAACAGGCAACACAGTTACAGTAATACCTCATACAAAGTCCGCTTCGTACAATATCAAATTCATACAACATCGCCTAATTTCTTGAAAAAAGTTGCCTCATACAAAGTCACAGCAACTTTGTATGAGGCATTGGGTTTTTTCCCAGGTTGCATTGTGCCTAGGCAGTATAAAAGGCAGGACACATGCGTGCATTGCTCTTGTGGGTTTTGCACGAGGAGAAGAGAGTTTAGGAGTGGTTTTGAGCACAATTTTGGATATTTTTTTGAATTTTTTCATCAGAATTTTTAGAAGCATTCCTGGGAGTTATGTAGCATTCTTCAGGTTCTTGGACAATCAGGGTTGTTTGGCATGTTTTTGTAATGTATTTAGCTTTTGGACAATAATTTCTTAAAATTGTATCTCTGTCGAAATGACATTGTACAAGGCATTGCGGCAAGGATTTGGACGTTCTATGAGGCATCGCGGCTAGGATTTTGCATGCCTCGTACAAAGTCCAAATCCGTATAAAGTCCATACTTGTGGAACCAAGTTTGGACGTTGTATGAGGTATCACTGTACTTGGAAATCCTTACTAGGGTCCAACCTGACAGATTTTCTATCTTAGTAAACAGAAGCCATAATAAGGTTGTAATCTTGTGCACCTTTAGCTCAGGACTTGTCTACAATGCGCCTCTTGGTGCAGGCTGTCACACATTTCAATGAGTCACTTGAGAATGTGCAGAGGAAGTAAATGATGTTTGACCTGCTTCCCCTGTCTACTCTGCCACATGCCACCAAGAGGGCTGTTGCAACCATGCTTTTTCGTTTAAGCATTTGATATATGATAGTTATTTCAACACATTGTTTAGATGACAAGCAATTTAAACAGTGCATTGAAAATAATCAGTCAAACGTTGAAAAGGGGCTGTATCCTTGCCAAACCGAAGGCAGAAAAGCCAATATAGTATTAGTAACCATCTGATCATTTGTAATAATTTGTAGGCCTCACTGCAGACAAATAAAAACGTAGTTAGCTTATACTGTGAGATCATGCATGACAAGCAAAGATTTTTGTTGGCTTTAACCAAGCAACATCCAAACGATCTTTCTTTTTTCCAATAGAAGAAATAAGACTGGGCATATTTCTCCACACCTTTTCCAAAATGGAATAACCACATTCCAAATCTGTCAATATTTTATGGTGGAAAACATGATGACATCTTCTTTTGTAGCCACCTCTCATTTTAAGCAACTTCTCCTTCTGCTCCTTCCTTCCTTCATTCTTTCCTTCCTTCCTTCCTTCCTTCCTCACAAAACTACTGTATACATTCGACTATAAGTTGTCCTGAACATAAGTTGAGGTACCTAATTTGGACCTCTAAAACTAGGAAAATAGATTGACTAGAGTATAAGTCAGGGGTTGAAAATGCAGCAGCTGCTAGTGAGTTTCAATAATTAAAACACATGAAAATGCAGTAAAATTAATTAATTTAGACATTTGGGTGGGTATATTTTTGAATGTTTACGTTGACCCGAGTATAAGTCGAGTCCCATTTTTGGACCTCATTTGAGTGGCTAAAAACCCGACTTATACTCAAGTATATACAATATATTTGTTGAGGACAGGAAAATGGAACAGATGCAAATTGCCTTTTGAATGTCAGAGTTCAGAAAGTTTCCTTTCACAGTCTAGAGTTCCCATTCTAAGCAAATAATGATGACCAGACAACAAATTTGTTTCTCCTCAAAAATGCATACTATACTGTTTAGCATCAACCTTCTGCAGAAATTCTTAGAATACTTTTAAGCTTCATTGGTAATCTTTCTTAAATAGCATTCTTGACAGCAACAGTGCAAGCCTTCTGAAGTCTGTTTGAGGCAACTTTGGGAACAACTGCATATGTCAGTTTGAATTTTGCTTCTTTCAGCCTTTATACTACTTAAATTAGATATGTCTTAACCCCCCTCAGAACTCTTCAAATCCAAATTTCACTATGAAACCTTTTCTGATATTAAGCCTGAGTGTAAATTGCAGATTATAAAATACTTTCCAAATCTTGCATGCATATATTTGAAGCTTGAATATCAAAAGACATGATTAGAAAGCAAATAGCTCTTCATGGAAATTTGGAAGATCACGTTTGGAGGGTAAGAAACTGACAACATTTCTGTATTTTTATTTTTAACAAATGTGAAAGTATATACAGTGATACCTCATACAATGTCCAAACTTGGTTCCACAAGTTTGGACTTTATATGGATTTGGACTTTGTATGAGGCATGCAAAATCCTAGCTGCAATGCCTCATACAACGTCCAAATCCTTGCCGTGATGTCTCGTACAATGTAATTTCCATAGAGATACATTGCACAGACTTATTTATTTATTTATTTATTTATTTATTTATTTATTCAATTTATATCCCGCCCACTCAACACAAGGCCGACTCTGGGCGGCTAACAACATAAAAAGTAACCCCAGGGCAACCCAAGGAGTTTACAGACAATATTCACAAATACAACAATAATCCTAAAAACAGTTAAAACAGTAAAAAAAAGTTTAGACTACCCACCCCCTAAAAAGCAAGGGCTGCAGGATCGAAAAGGCACCATGGGGAAGAGTTCCTCTACACCAATCACCCCATGGTGGTTACCCTTCCACCCGCACCCCACACTTGACCTGCCAGCCAGATTTTAAGATCCCTTCTGAAAGGCAGCAACTCCGTCCGAAGACGTAATTCTGTTGGCAGGAGGTTCCAGAGGGCCGGTGCAGACACGGAGAAGGCTCTCCTCCTTGTGCCAGAGAGGCGAGCCCCTCTGGCTGATGGAACAATTAGAGAGCCCCTCCGGTCCGCTCTGGTTGGACGGACAGACGTCCTCAGGGCGATGCGGTCTCTTAGGTAACCTGACTTCAGGGCAAAAATCAAGGAAACAGACAGGAAACTGACAGAACATTAAGAAATCACTTTCTAAAGGCTAAATACATTACAAAAAACATGTCAAAAACCCTGATTTTAGGGGACAAACCATACAATAAGTTTTTGACTTTTGAAAACTTTATGAAGTGCAGGTTAAAAAGTTAACATGTCCCTTCATGCGGCACAGTATTAATTTTCAGCCATGCGGCCGATCATCCATTTTGTACAAGCTACTGTAAACAATTACTGGATGGATGCAAGGACAAAATGGATGCCAACATGTCCCATCATGCAGCACAGTGTTAATCATCCAAACAGCAGCAAACACCAAACAATTGCCCACCCCACAAAAAATTGCCCTCCCCCATCCACCTCCCCACTCTTTGCCTCGTGCAAAACCCACAAGAGCAATGCATGCATGCATCCTGCCTTTTATACTGCCCAGGCACAATGCAACCTGGGAAAAACCCCAATACCTCATACAAAGTCACAACGACTTTGTATGAGGCAACTTTTTTCAAGGAATTAGGCAATGTTGTATGAATTCGATGTTGTACGAAGCAGACTTTGTATGAGGTATTACTGTAAGTAGCAATAGCATTAGGAATTGAACATTGTTATGTATGTTAACTGTGTTTTCTGACAGGAGCGGAATGTATCTTTTCTCATGTATCTATTCTTATGCAAATAAGTGGATCGAAAATGTGCACACTCTGTTAGCCAATGGGCTTGTTGCATTATTGTTATTGTTACTGTTTATAGGAGCAGAATGTATCTTTTCTCATGTATCTATTTTATGCAAATAAGTGGATCGGAAAATGTGCACACTCGGTTAGCCAATAGGCTTGTTGTATTATTGTTACTGTTACTGTTTATAGTGTATATAAGTCCGAGTTTTGCCCCATCCAAACTGTGTTCAAACCCCACTAATAAAGAGCTGAATTTCACTACTTCATTCGTCTGCTTCTTCATTCCCTGAACACGAAACCCATAGAGCTTAGTGCAGTCTCTGGTGGTTCACAAGATAATTAGCATTTTGCTCCCACCATGCTGGGTACTCATTTTATTGACCTCGGAAGGATGGAAAGCTGAGTCAACCTTGATCCCCATCAGGATCGAACTTACAACGTTTTGGCTGCAGAACAGCAGTTTAACCATGGCACCACTAAGTGAGATATTTAAGGAATGGTTTACCAGTTCCACTCCCCCAGTGAATTGCCACAGCTGACCAGGGATTCAAACTCTGGCCTCTTGAGCCCTATCCCTTACACTACACTTTGCCTTTCGATATAGGCATAAGAAAGGCCCAGTGGTGGTACCGAGATAGATTGAGCTAGGTTTGACTCAGTGGAAGGCAGCTTCCTGTGGCCCTACCCATTCAGCACAGAGATCAAAAGATAAGGTCCAGAATAAGTGTCATTCATTTCGGCCAGCACACATAATTACTGTAGATTGTGACTCAGCTCAATGCTTCAGCTACTGTAACAACAGCAGCCATTAAAACTGCTGCACTATCACCCTTTGAAGAAGCCTCTGAAAACTTCAGAATGGGTTGGAATGAACAGGGAGCCACGGTCTTACCCCCAAGATGCACTGGAATGTAGAAGACTGGCTGTACCATTAGGCAGATAGAAGCCAGTGTTCACACTGTACACACAAAGTGCCTCCTCGAAGACTGTGGTATTTTTGGGCTACAATCGGGCGTACCCTGTATAATAGAATAACCTACCTCTAGGTTATCCTATTGGTCCTGCTGACTCAACAGAGTTGACATGGGTTGACAATTTTATTGGTAAATTTATGGCTCTACAACTGGGGGTCTTCATTAAGTACATGATCTTATGCATGGAGGAAGAAAGGGTAATAAAACTCCATGTGACTCTCTGAACCAATGGAGGGCTTGCCTGAACTTTTGAGTTGAGAGAGAGGCAGTCTCAGTCAGACATGCTCGGGAGGCTGAAATTGAAAGCAGCCAAAATGTGAGCTCTTGGAAGAAGGGAGGCAAAGGACTTTCTCTCTCTCCACCCACCCCCACCCCCAACAGCCTGGTTTTTTTATTTCTTTACTTTGAATTGCTTTTAAGGAACTGTACTTTGAACCTTGCTATGCTTATAATACAATTATGAAAATGCCTGAAGAGACTTAGAGTGATTACTTTGCTCGATGCTACCTGATTTACCTAATAGTGAAGCCTGAAATGAGAGGGCCACATCTGGTACACTCTCGCAATACCATTGCCAGGAAGCTGGAAAAGCATGGCCTGGATGTAAGAGGATTGTGATACCCTGGTTATAGCAACCTTGTGTTGCCAGCCAATCTTTCTCACATTAGGTCAGGTGGAAGAAACTGCAGAATAAACTCACCAAAATGTGGCTTTAATTTGGAAGTTTCACATCTGGCCTAAACACAGGAGAAAAAGAAGAAGCTAGTGTTCTAAATTTCATGAAAAGGCATAAAATGTTAATGATTTAATTTACCATGGCTTCCCTTTTACTGCCTGAAAAGGGAAGAGGAGTGTGTATTTGTAGGATTGCCTGTCTTGGGAAACAAATAAATGTGAGTAGCAACTTGTCGAGTGCCCTTGAACTTGGTTGGTGGATCCATGCATTCACTACAGTGGAACCTGGGTTAACAAACGGCTCGGATAACATGAAAATTGCATAGCAAAAGGAAATCCATAGAAAATGGTGGCTCTGTTTCATACCTGTCAAGTGTCCTGTACTGGCCGGAAAATCCCATATTTTACCCCTCTTTCCTGCTGTCACCCCAAATTTGGAGCAGCCAGAGGGGGGTTACTGTGCATATGCACCCATCAGAAGCGGAGGTGCGCATGCACGAGGGGTTTCTGCACATGCACGAGGGGTTTCTGCACATGTGCAAAGGGATTACTGCACATGTGTGCCCACCAGAGGTGGAGGTGCGCATGCATAAAAGCGTTTCTGTGCATGCATGCCCATTAGAGGCAGAGGTGCATCCCATATTTTCTCAACCACACCTAGACAAGTATGCTTGGTTTACAGATTCCCCCCCCCCCCAAGAATGGATTAATTGGTTTTCAATGCATTCCTATGGGAAATTGCATGCAATGCATTCCTATGGGAAATTTGGTTAAAGTAATTTTTGCTGTAAGAAACATCCCAGAAAACACATTAATTACCGAGGTTCCACTGTACTCTGTTTTGAGCTGCAAACTGTCTTGGGACAGTCCCAAAGCTTAGAAACAGTAGTTATGTTTTTTAGCGACAACTCCTATAATCCCTGAGCCTTGTTGGCTGTGAGATTCTAAGAATTGCCATCTATAACAAAGCAGCTTTTCTGCCTTCTGCCTCCGGGTAATGGCAGCTTTACCAGCCTCTATTAACATACCAGTAGCAAAAAAGGCAGATGGGAAACTGTATATCTACTGCTATAAATCAGAGATAAAACATTATGTTTTTCAACTGGAAAAAATGTTGGAAGTCTAAGTGTACTGAAAGTGTATTTTATGTACTGTATGTGGTTGAATCCTTAATGCTCTGTGAAACTTTGCATCTACCTCAGGGAATTAGAGATGGAAACCAATTACTTCTAAAGTAGTTTTAACCTTAGGTCTTCTGAGTCACTATTTGAAAGGACAATATGAGGGAATGAAAAGGAGGGTCAACTGAATGAATGATTCTATGAACTGTAGGTAGAGTAATAGGAGATTGCATGAATCAAAAGGGAAAGGAGGGTGGCCCCTAGAATACTATACAATACATCTTAAGTACTGAAACTGGTGTGAGATTTTTAAAATGAAGTGTTGAGATATTCATTGAATATCATAGCAATATATCCATTGCAGAACAATGGATATGAAAGATAGGATAGTGAAAGGAGAAGATGAGGCAGGACTAATGTACTTCCTTCAGGATACAAATAAATATGTAAATATTAGAACTGTCAAGTTTATAGCTGGGGCTATTCAAAATAGAAGATGTTTTACTCATCAGATAGGGGTTGCATGTAAAGGTGAGGGGTTTTATTGATACATTTTTAAAAGTACATTTTATATCTCATTTTATTATAATTGTATCATCTTACTTTTAACCTGTAAATTCTGACATATTAGACCTGAATATTAACAGACTCTGTTCAAGACATCCACCTTTATTCAGTGCCACTATTAGAGGCAATGAAGAGTTCAACTTGCAGGGCGCATGGAGAAGAGATTGGTTGGGGAATGTGCCATACCAGTACCAGAATTTTCAATGTGTAACCGAAACACCAACTGGTTTTTGATCAACCTCGCGAGATATAAGGTAAAGGTAAAGGTTTCCCTTGCTCGAAAGCCAATCGTATCCGACTCTAGGGTGCATCTCTGTTTCTAAGCCGAAGAGCCAGCGCTGTCTGCTTCTGCAGACGTTTCCGTGGTCATGTGGCAGGCATGACTAGACACCGGAGCGCACGGAACGCTGTTACCTTCCCACCGAAGTGGTCCCTATTTATCTACTTGCAATTTCTTGCTTTCGAACTGCTAGGTTGGCAGGAGCTGGGACGAAGACGGGAGCTCGTTTCCGTCCTGCAGTACTCGGGAATCGAACTGCTGACCTTCCACTTCCCAGTCAGCATCTTAGCAACTTGAGCCACTGCAGTCCCTCGCAAGATATGGACTAGCCTTAATAGAATATGTACAGGACATGGTAGATGTGCGGACCTCTTGCATAAATGGGGAAATTACCATCACCAGTATGGCAGTGTGAGGCACCGCAACAAACTGTGCAACATATAATACAACAATGTAGCCTTAGAGCATATGTAGGCAATAGAGAAGATTTTTTTAAGGGTGACTCCTGGTGCAATTGAATATATAAATTGTTTAGATGTTTGATTATATGTTGACTCAATGTGTACAAATGCCATACACTAAATAAATAAATTTAACCTGTTTTTATCCTGTTTTATGTAATCATATTTTATTTTAACCTGATACAGTATGGTCAGATGACTAATTAGTTAATAAAGGAGGATGCTGACCAGGAAGCAGGTGGTCATGATGTCCTGGAAAAGGATGTGCCACCTGTTCTAGATGGTGTTGCACCCCAGCCCCCTTAGAAGAAACAGTGCACGGACCACGTTTTGAAAGGAGGAAATCCTTGTTTCCCTTAACAGGTGATCTGACCAATGGATCCCAATGTAGCTAAAGCATGTTTCTTTGTAGCCAAGTTTACCACCCATTCAAGATGCAGGTGGTTATCTTTAAAGCCCTGGCCTTTGGACCAAAATATTTGAAAGCCAATTCCCTACACTTCAGGGGAGGATATTCTCTGACTACTTCAGATGTGTTATATGTCAATAAGTGGAGTGGGGGTGGGGATTGCTCATAGTGCTTCAAGTGCAACCTGCATCTGTTCAAAACTGTACATCCATAAAAAACACATCTATTAGTTTGTTCAGCTTTTATCATGATACTTGTAATGGGTTTTTTATGTTTCAGTTATAATTACATAGCATATTGGTTTCTGTAACACAGAAGTCTGGTTTTAAAATGTCCCAACAAATCAATAAAATGGACAGGTTCCTCCAAGAAGATAGATCAAGGAGACTAAAAAAGCAGGGGAAAGCAAGAAACAGGAGAAAAGAGAGGAAGTCTTATGGCACTTTACAACTTTTTCTGGCTTCATTAAAATGGGTAGCATGCCCTAGGATTGCTCCACAGGAGGGAAGATTGCTGTTGAGGAGATTCATTCCTCAGAACATTAAAGGATCTAAATTAGATTACTAAATTAGAGTGCAGGGGAGAGCACAGCTGCTCTTTGAACTCCTCCCCCCTTCTGCTTGAAACATGGCAACATAAATGCCATTACCCACTCGTTCCATGGTTGTACGTCAGCAGTGTGCAGTGCCTGACACACCAGTTTTATTTCCAACTGCTTTTTTCTTAAAAAGAAGAAAATTGCTTATCTCCTTTGAAGTCTGAGGACATAGAAAATGTCAGGATGTGCCCATGGCATCCATAAACAAGACAGTGACCATAAATATTCTCCTCATGTTGTTAAAGTTGCAGTCCTGTGAATGGCACAGTTATTCAACAGTACAGGCACATAGATTGCTGGGGCGGGGGGACTGCAATTTCCAGAATTCCCTAGGCAGTGTGGTTGTCTGGCGCACTCTGGAAGATATAAGGGGGGTGGGGATAGAAATCTGTGCACAACTACTTGACAGTAATTCTCACTTATGTTAGCTTATGTCTGAATAAACAAACCTGGATCAGGCCAAATTGTCCTATCATTTTCTTAAAATTAAGTAGCATGGAGCTAAGTCTGTTCTATATAAAAAAAAATCATATCTAACACAGACACACACATCTAAAAGAGATAATACATATGTGGCAGAACACTCTTCAAACTTGAGCAAGATGTTTATTAATACCTTTGTACACATTCAACAAGTTAGTACAGTAAAACACCTACTTACGAAAAAGTCCGTCCTGTAGGCTTTTGCTTAAATTGGTTTTTTATGTAACTTGAAGCAAACCCATAGGAAAAATTATTTTTCTGTAACTTGAAGCAAACCCATAGGAAAAATGAAATTTTTCTGTAAATCCAAGCAAACCCATAGGGAAATGATTTTTTATGTAACTCGAAGCAAACCCATAGGAAAAAGAATCTTTATGTAACTCGAAGAAAACCCATAGGAAATCATGTAAATCAGGACATGGTTTTAGCACAAAATCATTATGCAAATCGAATTTTATGTAATTCGAGGCATTTGTAAGTCGGGGTTTTACTGTATTTCTGTATCCCCAAATGGGAGTGGCCTATGTGTGGCAAATAATGGGTTGATAATAAAGAGCCTGTATTGATTAAATTAGTACAAAAGATATATATGTGATTTACTTTCTTTCTTTGAAAAATGCCATGATGGCCTCATGAGGCATTTGACACTCAAATTGTCTGTATATTCGATCTATTATTATTTATGGCTGTTGTTGTTACTGTCTCTCACTAGCTCACATAAAAATAGAGGGCTTTGGTTTGGGAGATCTGGGAATTACTGTCCCTTGGGCCCTGCATCAGCATCCAGTTGTGCATTGCTACCACTCTCTGAAGTCAACAATCTGGATCAGAGAGGACTTCAGGGGGCTCCTTTTCTCATTCCATGTATGTAGAAGTCTCCATGTCACCCTGTTTCATCAGAGATCCTGATCACACAAAGGGTTTTACTCACACTTAAGCGAATGTGAGAACAAGGTCTCTGCAGAACACTCTGCTCAACTTAAAAAGGCTGAAGGCACTGGGGTTGGGGCTCCATCCCTCTTCCACATTTTCTTGCAAGGAATAGTCCTTGTTTCATGTTCCTTTTCTAAGTGTGCTCTGCCTTTCACTCTACTTTGCCCGCTTTCTAGCTTTCCTCGGAGAAAGTGAAAATTAAATTTATAATTGATGTATGTATAGTCTGCTGCAGGTTTTTCCCCTTATACGCTATCAATGCACATGTATGCATTGATTCCAGCTAAAAAGAAGCCTGATTTAGATTGTATAGTCAGAGTTCCTGTGAAGTTATAATCAAGAGATATATTCAGGCGCCCACTGGTAACTTGTAAGGGAAAAAACACTGGACTGGAAGCTATGACAAACTGCAGCTATTCATGGTACAATGAACCAGTGATGTGCTGCTCCAGGTTCCCACCTGTTCCCAGAAACCGGTAGCAGAAATTCTCCCAGGCCAGGCCCACTTAGTTGGCCATGCCCACCTTCATAGCCCAGGCCATGGTGTGGCCGGCCAAGTGGGTGTGGCCCACAGAGTTAGCCATGCCCAGGGTGTGGACAGTAAAAAAAATTGCAGCTCATCACTGCACTGAACCAATCATGTGAGTCACTTTCTGGTCCTGAGCCTTTTTGACATGCAAAGTCCTCGTCATCCCAGGCAAGTATTTATGAAACTGCTGCCCTCCATCAAGATGGATTCAAGTGGGATTTAATCCACTTGGGAACCATCACCCTTCCCTGTGGATTTTGCCACCCAAGGCCATTAATCTTCAGAATTGTCAGGTTACTTAAATGCTGCCAGACATAAATGTTGCATCACTGGCAATATGGTCTACTCTGTTACCATAGCAGGAAAACCTGGCCAGACCAGAGGTTTCTCTGCTAAATCTAAAACTCATTAAACACAGCAGGGCTGCTTAACAAACAAATTCAGAGAATACCACCATCCTGTTCTACCTTGAAAAAAGCAGCCATCACTTGTTCCTTAGAGGCTTTTGCATTTGATATATAATTATACTCATTGATCATTCTTTCTCTAGCCTGTCTTCCCAATGTACTTGGCATCCCTGCTATATCAGAATAAGTTGAGTTGTAGCAGAGTGCATCTGGAGAATGGCCAGTTGAAAAGAGGATTAACAAAAAGAGAATATTTGAAGCCAATGCAAATTAAGCTTCCAATTATTCTGAGACCCAAAACTTATTTTTAAAAAAACATCCATTTAAAATATTTTAGCCTGAACTTTAAAGAAGTATAAGGCATGGAATCCAGCACCTCAGACATCTGTGGTAATTTCAGGTTAAAATTTGAAGCAGATCTGCCTCTCCTACAGGATTATCATGACCAGCCTCCACTCACTCATGGGGTTGTCTTGAGCTGGGAATTCTTTGTGCACACAGTAGTACCTGCAAGGGACTGGCATAAGAGTGTTGTTCTTTCCTTCTTGTTTGCTACAGAACAGTGATGGTGAACCTTGGCACACCAGCTGTTCTTGGATTTCAATTTCCAGAAGCCCAAGTCCCTGTGAATCCACACAACACGGCTATAGAACAATGAAGACTTAAAAAAAAAACAACAACCTATGATAGGCCAGGCTTTCCTGCCACCTGAGGCAGGAGAAGCATGACTGTTGCCTCCGCCTTTATAACACCCTACACTCTGTACCTGCCCCCTTTTAGTGTAAGGGACCAAAGACAACACAACAGCCGAAGGGTTGGCTTAACTCAGGTTTATTGCATGATGATCCGGGGGAACATGTGGTAATGGCGGATGGGTAGCTCAATATATACAGCTGGCTATACATTTGAATGTGGCTCGTTGACAGACTATTGGTTGCTGCCTGCGTGACGTCGTAGAGGTCACGCCCTTCTTGACCAGGTGAGGAGATCGCGGGGAATCTTCCCGCGCTGCTGATTCAGGTGGCTATGATCCATTAGAGCTGGACACTCGCTACTGCCCTCTGGTGGTCACTAGCTCGCGTCCCTTATTAAGCATACATTGATACAGGTGAAGGTTATAATGTTGCACACAGAAAGGTTACATTGATAACACATGGCAAAGGTACATCGTTAAAGGCACTGCTTTACAGAACACAACATCCCTCCCCCCTAGGATGAGACGAAGTCTCTCAGCCAAGATGGCTTGTTGCGTGTGCGTGTGGGCCGTGAAGAGGGCTGCCCCCCCCGGGGCGTTACTGCTTCTTTGTTCCCTGGTCCCTTGTCCTGAAATGGGAGAGGGAGACTCGTTAGTGGCTTGCCGCTGTCTGGCGGTCTTAGGGGAAGGGAAAAACTCCATTGTGGGGAAACCGGGGGCCGTTGGGGCTAATGAAAAACCCCTCTTCTCGCTTGGACGGGTGGGGGACCACTCCGAAAAACCCCCCCGGTTCTGGAAATCAAAATCTAACTTGGTAGGGGTACCCGCATTTGTGGGGACTTTCCGCGAGATATGTATGGGGTCGGGTTCCTCCTCCCCGGAAAGATCCCCCAGGGTATCTATGAGGACATCCTCCTCCCCCCTTGGTGGGGGCCCACGGTCCCCCTTTCCTCCCCCTTGGGCTGAACGGGTGGGGGAGAACCCTAACGCTGACTTATTTCCTGCTTGATCAGCGCCCTGCTCATCGGAGACCCTGCGACGGAGCTGGTCCGCGTGCCACCTCCACAGGAGCCCTGTGCTGGTTTCTACGCGGTACGACACGGGGCCGGTCTGCTCTACAACTACGCCCGGAACCCAGGCTGGGCCCGTGCTGGCGTAATTCCTGCAATGCACGGGGGCGCCTACACTAAAACTCTTCGTAGCCTCTAGCCCAATGTTCCTCCCCTTGTCCTCTACCCTCGTGGGGTCTAGCCTAGTAAGGATGGTGGTCAGCTTCCTGCGCATTAAGAGCTCTGCGGGGGAGTATCCTGACGCCAACGGGGTCACCCTGTACCCTAGCAGAAACTGACACACTTGTAGGTTCAAATCTCCTGGGCCCATGCGCCGCAACGCGTCCTTCGTGGTGCGGACGAGGCGCTCTACTTGGCCGTTGGTGGCCGGGTGGAAAGGGGCGGAGGTGATATGCCTAACTGCGTTAATTTCCATGAATGCCTTAAACTCGGAGGACGTGAAACAACTGGCGTTGTCGCTAATTAACGTGTCGGGTATGCCGAACGTGGAAAAGAGCCTCCGCAAATGTCTAATGGTCTGGGCCGAGGAGGTGCTCGTGACCGGGATTACCTCCAACCATTTGGAGAAAGCGTCCACTACAAGGAGGAACAGGGTGCCTCTGAACGGGCCCGCAAAATCAATGTGCACCCGGGACCACGGCCCCTTAGCCGTGTCCCATTCCCTGTGGGGAAGGCGGGCCTCCTCCGGTCTGGAGCATTGGCAACTCTCACAAGTGCCGACCATGTGCTCAATGTCAGCGTCTAGCTGGGGCCACCAGAAGTAACTCCGGGCCAGCGCCTTGGATCGCACGATGCCGGGGTGGCTGACGTGAAGTAATTTGAGCACCCGCGGCCGAAGGGAAGTGGGAATCACCACCCGCTGCCCCCACAAGAGACACCCCCTCTCTAGGGACAGTTCTAGCTTTTTTCTGAAAAACGGAGCGAACTCCTCCGCTGGGGAGGATGCGGGCCACCCTTTCAGTAGCCAGGAGCTTACTGTCGCTAACGTTTTGTCTTTCTCTGTCGCTTTGGCAATGTCGGCGGGCACTACGGGGGGCAAATCCAGCACCTCTATCATGAGAACCTGATGGTCCCGCTCCCCCATGCTCACCTGGCTGGGCGTTAGGGGAAGGGGAGACCTAGATAGAGCGTCCGCATGGCTGATTTCTTTCCCGGGCCGGTAGACCAACGCGTGCTGATACGCGTTGAGAAAAATGGCCCACCTGAGCATCCTTGGGGACAGGATTTGAGGAGTGGGCTTATCCGCGGTAAAAATGCCTAGCAGGGGCTTGTGGTCCGTCACGATGGTGAATGGCCGGCCATACAGAAAATCGTGAAATTTTTTCGTCCCCGAGACTATCGCTAATGCCTCCCTGTCCGTCTGTGCGTAGTTTCTCTCTGCTTGGGACAGGGACCTGGAGTAAAATGCTATCGGGGCCTCCCTTCCGTTCTCCAACACGTGGCACAGCACTGCCCCCACCCCCACTGGAGACGCATCACAGATCAGAACTACTGGGCGTTTGGGGTCGAAGTGGGTCAGTATGGCGTCGGATGCCAGGAGGCTTTTCAGCTCACTAAATGCCCTTTCTTGGTCATCGCCCCACTTCCATGCCTGGTCTTTCTTAAGCAGCCTGTGTAGTGGTTCGGCCACCGCTGCCTTCCGGGGAAGGAAGGAGTGGTACAAGTTGAGCAGCCCTAGGAACGACTGCAACTCGGGCTTGGAGGTGGGGCGGGGGGCTTTCTTTATGGCTGCCACCTTAGACTTGGATGGTTTTATCCCCTCAGGAGTTACACAAAACCCTAGGAATTCAACCTCGGTTGCGAAGAAGACGCACTTGTCCTTTCGCAACCTGAGCCCCGCCTTTTCGAAAATCGTCAGGACCTTCCCC
Source organism: Bradypodion pumilum (assembly GCA_035047305.1). NCBI lineage: Eukaryota > Metazoa > Chordata > Lepidosauria > Squamata > Chamaeleonidae > Bradypodion > Bradypodion pumilum. Next base: position 169,403,427 of record JAWDJD010000001.1, on the reverse strand, counting down.
AACCTCTTGGCCAATTCAGCCCGACTCCCCCCTGTTATTAACACGTCATCAAAATAAGGCAACACCCCCTCCAGTCCCTTCAGGAGGCGTTCCACGAGTGACTGGAAAATTCCTGGCGCCGAATTCACGCCGAATTGGAGGCGCGTCACCTGGAACGCCCCCTTATGGGTGACTATGGTCTGCGCAGCAGCTGCGGCAGGAGAAACCGTGAGCTGCTGGTAGGCCTGTGCTAAGTCGAGCTTAGCGAAACATTTCCCCCCGTGTAACCTGGCCAGCAGATGGCTGACTACCGGCACCGGATATGCATTCGGGCGGATCGCCTTGTTGATGGTGCACTTGTAGTCGGCGCATATGCGGACCTCCCCATTAGACTTTAGAGCAGTTACAATTGGAGTTTCCCACTCCGCAGAATCTACAGGCACAAGAATCCCCTGGCCCACCAATTTGTCCAGTTCCGCCTCTATCTTGTCCTTGAGTGCGAACGGCACCCGGCGTGGTTTTAGGCGAATAGGGCGGACCTCCGGGTCCAGGTCGAAAGTCACTGGGGGCCCTTTAAATTTCCCCAGTCCCATTTTGAAGACTTCGGGGTGCGCCTCGCACACCTCCTGAATTGGATCAGCCCCAACAGCGTGCATCCCCACGGCATGCACCCCCCCAATGAACAACCCCAGGGGCTGGAACCATTGAGTCCCGAGGAGGCTGCAATTTCCTCCCTTGAGCACGACCAGGGGAAGGGACGCGGCGTGCTCCTTGAACTTGACCTGAAATTCTCCAACCCCCAACACTGGAATACTGCTCCCTTGCACGTCCCGTAGCGTGGCCCTCAATGCTTTGAGCTTGGGCCGCTTTTGGGGGGCAATTCCAAAAAATTCCCTCTGGGAAATTATTGAATATGAGGACCCCGAGTCAATTTCCATCCTAATGGGCACCCCTTGGACTAGTACCTCAACAAAGTAGCAGGGGTGTCCCGTAGACACGCTAAACACTGGGGCGTCGTCCTCGCTGCCATCGGCGATGCGGCCCACGCCGTCCTGCTTCCGTGTGGCCTGGGCGCCGTCTTTGGGTTTCGCTGGGCGGTCTCGTCCCGCGGGACGGTCTGGGGAGCTCCTCCGGGACTCGCGCTTCTTCCTGCACACCTTGGCGATGTGCCCGCGGCGGCCGCAGTTGTGGCACTTGGCCTTCCGGAAGGGGCATTTCACGCGGTCGTGGGCCGCGCCACAGCCGTCGCAACGCCGGCTCTCCTTCCGGACCCTCTGTACGTCCTCGTCGTCGCTGCTCTCTGTAGACGACCTCGAAGTTCGCCGGGCCGCATGTAGCGGAGCCTCTGCTTTGCTTGACTTTGGCCGCCAGTCCTGGAGTTCTTGGACCCCGGCCTTCGTAGCTTCTGCGGCCTGGGCCGCTCTGACGACCTCCTGCAGCGTGGGAGGCGGCTCTTGGTTCATTAATGTGCGCTGGGTCTCGGCGTCGTTCAGGCCGCACAGCACACAGTCTCGGAGGGTGATTTCGACGTTCTCCCATTTGCACGGGCCGGCCGCCAGTCGCAGGGCCGCCACGAACGCGGCGACCGTCTCCCCGGGCGCTTGGACTCGCCTCCAAAACACACTCCGAGCGGGAAACATCGCCGTGGCGGGCCGGACGTGCTCACGCAGCAACTGCATGAGTTCCTTGGCCTTGAATTCGCTCACCCTCCTCGGTGCAATCAGGTCCACCAAGGTCCTTTTTGTTTCTTGTCCGAGCATTCTGGTGAAGATGGCCCTTTTCTTCGCCTCTTCCGTGACTTCGGACTCGATCAGTGCGGCCTGGAAGTCCATCTCGAAGATCTCCCAGTCGCCCGGTTTCTTGATTTCGAAACCGGCGCATGTCTTGGTCCCGTGGGCTGCCATAATCCCACCTTCGTCGCCAATTTAGTGTAAGGGACCAAAGACAACACAACAGCCGAAGGGTTGGCTTAACTCAGGTTTATTGCATGATGATCCGGGGGAACATGTGGTAATGGCGGATGGGTAGCTCAATATATACAGCTGGCTATACATTTGAATGTGGCTCGTTGACAGACTATTGGTTGCTGCCTGCGTGACGTCGTAGAGGTCACGCCCTTCTTGACCAGGTGAGGAGATCGCGGGGAATCTTCCCGCGCTGCTGATTCAGGTGGCTATGATCCATTAGAGCTGGACACTCGCTACTGCCCTCTGGTGGTCACTAGCTCGCGTCCCTTATTAAGCATACATTGATACAGGTGAAGGTTATAATGTTGCACACAGAAAGGTTACATTGATAACACATGGCAAAGGTACATCGTTAAAGGCACTGCTTTACAGAACACAACACCCCTCAGGTACCAATTCCCATCATTTTATCCTCCTCACTGTCATACCCGTCAAGCACAGCTCCTGAAAATAACGGGAACTGCTCTGGCCCGGGAGTGCATGTGCCGCAACAACTCATCTGCACATGCACGTGCACAGAACCTCTATGCACATGTGCAGAGCCCATTTGTGGGGCGCTCGTGTGCAGTAACCCCTTTCCCTGCCATTCAAATACGGGATGATGGCAGGGAAGAGGAGGAATGAGCAGAGAAATATGGGAAATCCCGGCTAATCCAGGATATTTGACAGGTATGCTCAGTCTGCATCCCTGTCCTGTTAATAACAAAATGCCCATCAGGTCAGCTTTGTGTAAGTATATACTGGCCACTTGGAGGTGACCATAACATCCACACAAAATTGGTCAGGGCAGGAGTGATGGCAGCATCAGTAGCAGCAAAGAGATAGGAAGCAGACAAACCTCCATACAAACAAAGGAAGGGACAAATCCTTTACAATGGAAGAAGATGAAATGTAGTATATTTCTGGAGTCTTGCAACCTGAAATAACCATCTTCTCCTTTCTAACGGTATTACTAAGCCCTGCCATGTCATACAGCAGAAGTAGTTTCACATATTAGGGACCACGAGGAGCCCTTGACTTTGGCATAAGCTGTCATAGACCCACACTCACATCCTCTGAAACATTACATGCTCTTCTAAGTAGCTTTTACTATACTTTTAATTGTGCTGCTATCTGACTGAATGTGGTATTTGGAGCAATTTGAAAGCTGGTGTGTTATCACACAGAGATATGGAAATGATCTTTTTCTCCCACATGATCAATTAATTATTATTATTATTATTTTGGGGGAAGGAAGCCATGGTAATGTGCCAGTAGCATGGTGAGTAATACTAATGTGGATTAATAAGTACTGGAATAAGTCTCCTTTGTGATCTATATAAGAAACCATAAAAGTATTCATTTCAAGGTCTGCAGTATATTCATTTTAATAAACTGCACAACACTCACATTTTCCTTCTGGGGAAAAATAGAGGAAGGAATGAAGAAAAAAGAAATCCTTGTCCTGCCTGGTTGGTGAAAGCCTCCAAAAGATGCCTTGGTGCAGTTAGCTAAATATAGACCAGTATCCAACCTTCCCTTCTTAGGGAAGGTATTGGAGAAGGCAGTGGCATGGCAGTTGCAGGGTGTCCTGGATGAAGCCGATTATCTGGACCCTTTTCAGTCAGGGTTCAGGCCTGGATATGGTACCGATATTGATCTCTCAGCAGCCTTTGATACCGTCGACCATGGTATCCTTCTGGAACGGCTCGAAAGATTGGGGATCCAGGGCACTGTATGGTCCTGGTTCTCCTCATTTCTGAAGGGCCAGACCCAGTCGGTGTGGTTGGAGAGTGAGGTGTCCAGCCCTAGGCCACTTCAAAATGGGGTGCCTCAGGGCTCGGTACTCTCTCCTCTCCTATTCAACATCTACATGAAGCCGTTGGGTGAGATCATCCGTTCCCACGGGGTGAGGTATCACCAGTAAGCTGATAATGCAAGCGCGGCGCCAAAATGGCCGCCGCGCCCTTTGCGGGCCCCCCCCCACAGGACAGAGAATCCGGGTAGTTAGGGGCGTGGCCAGCTCCCTTATAAAAGGGGTGGCCACGAGGCAGCCGAGCTGCCATTTTGCCTCAGCGACGGAGCGGAGAAGTTTTTTCCCTGTGTCTCCGTCGCTCGTTGGTATCACCGGGAAGCCTTTTGGGTCGATTTTGCCTAGCTAGCTTCCCTTTTTTACTGCGGTGAGATGCCTTCCAAAAAGAAGGCTGCTGCGAATTCAGCCCGTGCTGTTAGGAGGCGCAACCCAGGTCGGAGGACCGTGGTGCCGCCTCCTCACCAGCCACCTTTGCCATCCCTGGCCGGGGCTGGTGGCTTGGGGTCTATCGCCCCTTGGCCCGATCAGAGTGCGGGCGCGGAGGGCGCTCCGGCCCGCGCCCCGCGAGCGGTGGACACCGCTCCTCCTCCTGCCCAATCCGTTGGGCCTATTACTTTCGGGCCGCAGCCTCTCCCGGGGCCCTCTAGCCTTGGGGGGTGGCCCGGCGCCCTGCCTTGGCAGGTTTCCTCACCAGCCCTACCGGGCTTCGGTCCTGGCCAATGGCCATATATGGGCCATGGGGTGCAGGGACCTGCCCCCATGCAAGGGTCAGGCGGGCCGGCCGGCTCTTTACCCATGGTCAATGTAGACACCTTACTGGCTCGTATTGCGGCCTTGGAGGCGTCTTTGGCCCGGGCCAGTCAGGCAGGTGCCCCTTTTGGGGTACCTTTTGAGGCGCTATCGGCAGCAGGACAACGGCCGGCGGCGAGGGTTGAGCTGCTGCAGGCGGGTGGCGCGGCTCCGGCCACTGCCTCGCAGCTCCCCAGCCAGCAACCTGGTGCGGGTCAAGCCCCGGTGATGAGCTCTACATCGGTCGTGAGCTCCGACGCCCCCAGTGGGCCAGAACCCCCGGTGGGGGCGGCCCGCGGGGGTGCAGCATGTGAGTATATGGTGCAAACGAGTACATCCACACACATTCCCAATATAGGGGGGACCTTTCAGTGGCCTTGGCCTCGCGCGGGTGGTGCAGGGGATACGCCGCTGGCGACCCACCCGGCGACAACTACTGCCACCATGCCCACTGGGGTGGGCCTCGGTTCTTACACTGCTGGGAACGTACTTGGGGTGGCAGGGTTAACTCAGGCCCCTTTGGGTAGGCCAGCTACCCCCTTTTCGGCTTTGCCGACGGCAGGGTATTCCTTGCCACTGGGTGATCACTTGGCACAGGCTACCAGAGAAAAGATATGGCGAGGGGAGTACGTAGATATCTTCTCACTCCTGAACAGAGAGCCCACCAAGGAAGAAAGGGAGGGTCAGGATGAGAAGGACAAGGAGCAGGCACGCCGCCGTAAGCCGCCGCGTACCTGGGCCAACTGGCTCCCCGCTTATTTAATATACATGGCGGTATATTTGAGGGTGCGGCCGGATCTGGCTATTCCCATGGTCCAATATTTGGACAACATATATAGGGCGATGGTAGATTTCCCGGGCCCCTCATGGTTAGCATATGATGAGGAATTCCGTATGAGGATTCCCCTACACCCCGAGATGAGATGGGATGAGCCGTGCCAGAGACTGTGGCTCTTGTATATGACACCCACACGTCCTGCCCCGGGGGATAGATACCATTGTGGACATGCGGTCCAGCGAGCAGCTCCAGCGCAGGTTACCCGCCAACTGGCGGGGCAGGGGGTTCCAGCCCGCCTGCTGTGCTGGACTTTCTCGTCCAATGGTTCCTGCAGTCGGAAGAACTGCAGGTATAAGCATGAGTGTCCCACATGTTCTGGTCCCCACGCAGCCTCTGCTTGTCCCAAGCCTGGGGGGGCGCGAGGCAGAGGGAGGGGTGGACAGTGGGCTGGCAAGCCTGCCACGGATGGAACTAGTTCTCCGAAAGGCCCCCTCCCCAATTAAGGTGGACATGCTGGAGCGCTGGCTCGCATCGTACCCAAGGGGAGAAGACAGAGAGTATCTCATCCAAGGTTTTAAGCAGGGATTTCGTATCCCTTTTATGGGTGATAGATCCCCTCAGGATGCTCCCAACCTTTTATCCCTCAGAGGAAGGGAGGAGGTAGCCGCGGCCAGCATTAAAAAGGAATTAGACGCGGGCAGGGTCGCCGGACCTTTTCCCGCACCCCCTTTTCCCAACCTTAAGGTTTCGCCATTGGGTTTGGTTCCCAAAAAGTCCCTAGGTGAGTTTCGCCTTATTCATCATTTGTCCTACCCAGCCGGCCGATCGGTCAACGATGCGATACCTGATGACCTTTGTTCGGTCAGGTATACATCGTTCGACCATGCGCTGCGCATGGTGCGCTCGTGTGGCCCGGGTGCCTTGCTGGCCAAGTGCGACATTAAGTCAGCTTTTCGCCTCTTGCCGGTGCACCCGGGCGACTTTGAATTGCTGGGTTTTAAATTTAGAGGGGAGTATTATTTTGATAAGGCCATGCCTTTTGGCTGCTCCATATCATGCTCGGCTTTCGAGCGTTTTAGTACCTTCCTAGAGTGGGCTTTCGTCCGCAGGTCAGGGTCCCGGTCTGTAGCCCATTACCTGGATGACTTTTTATTCGGGGGTGAACGGGGCTGGGACACGTGTGCACGTCTCCTCAATACATTTCAGACGCTAATGCAGGAACTTGGTGTCCCTTTAGCGCCCGAAAAGACCGAGGGCCCGTCGACCAAACTAGTATTCCTGGGGGTTGAGATTGATACAGTAGTACAGGCTTCTAGGTTACCAGGTGATAAGGTGTCCAGGATAGTGACCCTTATCTCGGAATTGCTGGCCAAGCGTAAGGCATCCCTGAGGGAACTGCAGGTGCTACATGGGCACCTCAATTTTGCCTGCAGGGTGGTCGCACCGGGCAGGGCTTTCGCCCGGCGCTTATGCGACGCCATGGCAGGGTTATCCAGGCCCCACCACAGAGTCAGGCTTACCCGGGGTATCAGGGCAGACATGTTCGTCTGGTTGCAATTCCTGAGGGAGTTTAATGGGGTCTCATTTTGGAGGTCTGACCTCCTGGCATCCCCCAATTTCCAGATCCAGTCTGATGCCTCAGGATCCCTGGGTTATGGGATGTACTTCAATGGGAAGTGGGCCTATGGTGGGTGGCCACCGGCATGGGCAGGCACAGGTCGCCTGCGGGATCTCACATACCTGGAATTTTTTCCCATTCTGGGGGCTTTGATGCTATGGGGCGAACAGTGGGCTAATTCGGTGGTGCATTTCTGGTGCGACAATGCTGCCGTTGTACACATTGTCAATGCACAGACTTCTAAATCGCCCAGGGTCATGGATCTAGTGCGCCATTTTGTGCTGCGCTGCCTGCGCCTCAACGTCTTGTTCAGGGCCAGGCATGTCCCAGGGGTTAATAACGATATTGCTGACGCTTTGTCCCGCCTGCAGATCTCCCGGTTCCGCGCCTTGGCCCCGGATGCGGAGGAATTTCCCTCGCCACTCCCGGACGAGATGTGGACTATTGGCAAGGAGAGGTGAACCGGGCGATTGGCCTGTCACTAGCGCCACGCACGCGTAAGGCGTATCAACAAGCATTCAATTCGTATAGGGCTTTTGCTACTCAATTCCAATTGCCAGAGACCTGGCCTATCCCGGTGGACCATGTTCTGCGGTTCATGGTTCACCTGCATGCACAGGGCCTTGCACCTCGCACCATAGCATCCAAGCTCTCGGCGTTGGCTTTTATGGCCAAAGTAGGGGGTCATGTGGATACCACCTCTGACTTCCGTGTGAGACACGTTTTGGAGGGGTGGGTGCGCGAGCGCGGGCGTTGCCCGGACGACCGGCACCCTATTTCCCCAGGGGTACTTACCCAGTTGGCCCGGGGCTGGCCAGGCCTCTGTTTTGATCGTTATGAGGCAGCCCTTTTTCATGCAGCCACAACGGTGGCATTTTTTGGAGCGCTCCGCATCAGCGAACTCGTGATGCTGTCTAAGGCGGATGCAAGTGGTAGGGCACTGGAACTCGGAGATGTCTATGTTGCCAAAGACTGGGCCCAGTTGAGGATTCGCTCCTCTAAAACAGATCAGCATGGCGTAGGCAGTGGAGTAAGACTGCTACGGTGTTCTTTGGCAGACATCTGTCCGGTTGGTGCCCTACAGGAATACCTGGCACTGCGTGGCATGCACCACGGCCCGTTTTTCTGTCACCAAGATGGGTCTCCCCTTACTAAATTTCAGTTTTGGAAGGTGACAGCCAGAGCCCTCACCAGGGTGGGCCTACCAGGTGCCCGTTATGGCACACATTCGTTCCGTATTGGTGCAGCCTCTACAGCAGCTGCTTTTGGGTACTCTGGGGCTGACATACGTAGCATGGGGAGGTGGGGCTCGCAATGTTTTCAGTTTTATGTGCGCCCACTCCCGCCATGAGTACCAATCCAGTCACCTTACCGCCTTTTTTCTCAATTTTCTTACAGACCCTGGGTGTCGTTTTACACCGGTGACAGTATGGCTGGTGGGCCACAGCTATGTGCACAGGGCAGCGCGTTACGCTGCGGCGACAGAGTGGGGACCCCGACTGGGACTGGGTGACCACGCCAGTCTCGCATGGCATGGTAAGCCTGGGATGTTATGGCAGGAGCTGCGGCCTTTCCTTTTTTCTGGCCTGGGGGCTGACCCGCCTGACATTCTAATCATCCACCTGGGGGGCAATGATTTGGGCCAGGTCACCGGCTTATCGCTCAAGCATGCGATTTGCGAGGACCTCGCCTACTTGCATTATGTCTGGCCTGCCACAGCCCTGGTTTGGTCGGACATTGTTCCGCGCCACTCTTACAGAGGGGGCGTTAACCTCCTGGCTCTTGACCGAGCTAGGCGCGCGGTCAATAAGGCAGTGGCGCGGTTTCTTACCACCAGGGCTTGGGGACGGGTTAGTCATCACCCCGATATTAGTCTACAAAATTATGACTTGTATGCAGGGGATGGGGTCCATCTGTCGCGAGGAGGTATGGACCTCCTGTTGGGTGACTGGCGAGCAGGCCTGTTGACCGAGCTGACGGTCTGGGGGGGGGCGTCAGGTCTTCTGTGAAGCCCCTCCGTGTGGCGGGTAGCACTGGTAAGGTAAACAGTATGACCCACAAGTATCCGGCAGGTTCGCAATTGACTGGACAACACTAGACAGGAATAAAGTAGTTAAACGTTGTCCGGTCAACGACGAACCAGGCGATGGGGTGATGATGATTGCTAACCAGCATGCATCACCCCTGTGATTTCACGGATACGCGTCAGAGGGTGGGGTCATAAGTTAGTTATTGACTACGGTCAACAATTTGTTTGTTGTTAACAAACAAATTGATACAAATTGATACATTGTAACCAATTGCCGTTGGCAATTTTGGGGTGGTACCTTACCAGTGTTACTTCGGCCTGCTTGCCTTAGGAATTATGATTGGTCGTTTTACCAATACAAATTTATAATTCGGACTAGGGCATTGAATCAATAAATGTGGCCCTTTGCTGTTATCCACTTTCAATGTTGTCTGTGTCCGTTATTGGGGGGGTGCGCCTGCAATGCAAGCGCGGCGCCAAAATGGCCGCCGCGCCCTTTGCGGGCCCCCCCCCACAGGACAGAGAATCCGGGTAGTTAGGGGCGTGGCCAGCTCCCTTATAAAAGGGGTGGCCACGAGGCAGCCGAGCTGCCATTTTGCCTCAGCGACGGAGCGGAGAAGTTTTTTCCCCTCCACCCCCTCCCTAGTTAACAGTGTGATTATGGTCGCTTCGGGGCCGGGTGGGAATTTTTGGTTGGGACCCATATTGGCTTCGGGTCCTGGCTTTTTTGCCCATCCCACACTGTTGCTATGGTTTGATATAGGGGTCTTTCTTCGTTCCTACTGTTGACTTTGGTCACATGGGCGGGTAGCACTGGTAAGGTAAACAGTATGACCCACAAGTATCCGGCAGGTTCGCAATTGACTGGACAACACTAGACAGGAATAAAGTAGTTAAACGTTGTCCGGTCAACGACGAACCAGGCGATGGGGTGATGATGATTGCTAACCAGCATGCATCACCCCTGTGATTTCACGGATACGCGTCAGAGGGTGGGGTCATAAGTTAGTTATTGACTACGGTCAACAATTTGTTTGTTGTTAACAAACAAATTGATACAAATTGATACATTGTAACCAATTGCCGTTGGCAATTTTGGGGTGGTACCTTACCAGTGTTACTTCGGCCTGCTTGCCTTAGGAATTATGATTGGTCGTTTTACCAATACAAATTTATAATTCGGACTAGGGCATTGAATCAATAAATGTGGCCCTTTGCTGTTATCCACTTTCAATGTTGTCTGTGTCCGTTATTGGGGGGGTGCGCCTGCAATACCCAGCTGTACATCTCAGCCCCTGGTGATCCAAGCGATGCTGTCAAAGTCCTATCCAGGTATCTGGAAGCTGTTGGGGTCTGTATGGGGGACAACGGGTTACAACTGAATCCCAGCAAGACTGAGTGGCTATGGATTAGGGGCTTGGTGTTATCTCGGGAGCTACTCTCTTTAGTTCTGGATGGGTCTGTGTTATGTATGTTAACTGTGTTTTCTGACAGGAGCGGAATGTTTCTTTTCTCATGTACCTATTCTTATGCAAATAAGTGGATCGAAAAATGTGCACACTCTGTTAGCCAATGGGCTTGTATTATTGTTACTGTTGCTGTTTATATTGTTACTGTTACTGTCTTTTTGGGTGGGACGGGTGGGTTTTGTATGGGAGATGGTTTAAAATGTTTTTATTGTATTTTTATGCTATACACAAGAAAATGATGCAGACAAGAATTGCAAACCAAGAAATAGGCCAGTATGCTATTGCCTAAACATGGAACAGAAATGCAAACACATAAGCCATACTTCCTTGGCTTCAACTGGTTCCTTGGCAGGTGCCTGTTCAAGCACTGGCTGCATGTGGAGAAGCCTATCAGCCTAGTGAGGAGGCCATTTACTTGAGTACCTTTCTGATCCAAATAAAATACCAATCACTGTGTGTAATGCATCATCCTTAAATGATCTGCTGGTTAAGGCCCCTTCCCCCAAATCCCATTTCAGTGCTGCAGAGCACCTGATCTTCGATTCTCTATCAGATCAAGCCCTCTATCCCCTCTCCTCAGATATCATCCATCTCTTCTGACTGGCCCCTCCTTCAAATGTATGCACTATATACAGATATATTTCCCTCACTTCAGACCACTTGGGAAGAGAAGGGAATATTCTCTTGTTGTTTTCACCTAAGGAAGCAAGAGCAAGTTTGCCCTCTTGCTTCCTTGCCCACCCGCCTCTCTGCCTATGTGCTTAGGATGGCTTGGGTGTTGTTCTGCACCCAGAAGAAGGAGCCATTTTGTAACTTCCTCATTGAACACTGTTCCTCTACTTCTCCCCTCACCCAACTCCCTCTGAATTTCACAAGCTGTGTATGAAAAAAGGGGGGCGGGTTGTTCTCTGGAAGGCAGCTTCTCCCTTCTCTCCCCATGGATTCCTGTCTTCTCTCCCCCAGGTAGTTGCACCTAAGTTAAAAATTTCGAGTACACACACACTTAAGAAGGAAAGAAGATATCTATGTGTTGTGTTCTAATGGTTTTACCTTCCACATGGATTACAATGTATCTGAGCCAATGTAACCTTGCCTATAGCAACAATGTAACCTTCAGCTGTATCATATAAACCCTGTAATAGGACGCGAGCTAATGACCACCAGCTGGCAGCAGCGAGCGTCCAAGCTCTCTTGGTCCGAACTCATCAAAGGCAACAGCGCGGGAAGCTTTCCCGCCACCACCTACACCTGGACAAGAAGGGCGTGACCCACAATGACGTCACGCAAACAGTAGCCAATGGGCTACCATGGCACCACGTTCAAATGTATTCCTACTGTATATAAAGAGCTATCGATCCGCCATTACCTCATGTTCCCTCTGTCCACGATGCAATAAACCTGAGTTAACCCAGCCCGAGGCTGTGTCCTGTGTCTTAGTTTCATACACTAAATTGGCGACGAAGGTGGGATAATGGATCCCCAAGGAGCAGCCAGGGCACAGAGCGGGTTCAACATCACCAAACCGCAAGACTGGGAGTTGTTTGAGATGGACTTCCATGCGGCGCTGGTGGAGCTCAAAGTCAAGGAAGACGATGAGGAGAGGAAGAGGGCCATCCTCACCCGCATGCTTGGGATGGAGACCAAGCGGACGCTGGTGAGCATCATCGCTCCGAAGAAGGTGAGCGAATTTAAGGCGGACGACATCATGAAGCTGCTACGGGAGCGTTTCCAACCCTCGAGGGCGATGTTTCCCGCTCGGAGCGCGTTTTGGAGGCGAGTCCAAGCGCCGGACGAGTCGGTCGAGGCATTCGTGGCCGCCATGAGGGTAGCCGCCGCCCCCTGCAAATGGGGCAACATCCTAGAAATGGCCCTCAGGGACGGTGTGCTGTGTGGCCTGAAAGACAAGGAGGTGCAGCGCAACTTGATGAATAAGGAGCCGCCACCCACGCTGGCAGAGGTCGTCGAGGCCGCAGAAGCCGCAGAGTCCACGAATGCTGGAGTGGACGAGATGCACCAGTGGCGTGAGTGGCGTCCCAGGGCCGGCAAGGCGGAAAAGTCGGTGCACGCAACTCAACGGGCCTCAAAGTCGTCCTCAGATGGCAGCGACGGCGAGGAGGTCCAGAAGGTCCGAAAAGGGGGGCGCCGCTGCGATGGTTGCGGAGCGGCCCATGAGCGTACGAGGTGCCCATTTAGAAAGGCCGAATGCTACACCTGCGGCCGTCGGGGGCACATCGCCAAGGCATGCAGAAAACGGAAGGAGGGCCGGAGGCAGTCACCGGACCGTTCGACCAGGCCGGACCGTTCAGCGAGGCCCAAAGATGGCGTCCAGACCACGAGGAAGCAGGACGGCGTGGGCCGCGTCTCGGACAGCAGCGAGGACGACGTCCCAGTGCTCAGCGTGTCCGCGGAACAGTCCCATTATTTCGTTGAGGTACTAGTACAAGGGGCCCCTATCAGGATGGAAATTGACTCGGGGTCCTCCTATTCTATAATTCCCCAGAAAGAGTTCTTGAAAATCGACCCCCACGTGCGACCCAAGCTTAAAACATTGAGGTCCACGCTACGAGATGTACAGGGAAACAGCATTCCGGTGTTGGGGGTCGGAAAATTTCGGGTTGAGTTTAAGAGACACTCTGCGGAGCTGCCCCTAGTTGTCCTCAAGGGGGGGAGTTGTAGCCTCCTAGGGACACAGTGGTTCCAGCCTTTAGGTCTGTTCATAGGGGGAGTACATGCAGTGGGGGTGGACCCAATACAAGCGGTGTGCGATGCGCATCCCGCCGTTTTTGAAAAAGGACTTGGAAAATTCAAGGGACCCCCTGTAGCTTTCGACCTAGACCCGGAGGTCCGCCCGATAAGACTCAAACCGCGCAGGGTGCCCTTCGCACTAAAGGACAAAATAGAGGCGGAACTGGACAAATTGGTGGGCCAGGGGATTCTTATTCCTGTTGATTCCGCGGAGTGGGAAACTCCCATTGTAACAGCTCTGAAGGCTAACGGGGAGGTGCGCATTTGCGCTGATTATAAGTGTACAATTAACAAGGCGATCCGCCCTAATGCATACCCGGTGCCGGTGGTCAGCCACCTTTTGGCCAGGCTAAATGGGGGAAAGTGTTTCGCTAAGCTCGACCTGGCACAAGCCTATCAGCAGCTTCCCGTAACACCCGCCACGGCCGCGGCACAAACGATAGTCACACATAAAGGAGCGTTCCAAGTGTCGCGTTTACAGTTTGGCGTGAACTCGGCACCCGGCCTTTTTCAGTCGCTTGTGGAACGCCTCCTGAAGGGGCTGGAGGGGGTGTTGCCTTATTTTGATGACGTATTAATAACAGGGGGGAGTGAGGCCGAACTGGCGCAGAGATTGGACAAAGTACTAACAGTGTTCGAAAAAGCGGGGCTGAGACTGAGGAAGGACAAATGTGTTTTTTTCGAAACCGAGGTCGAGTTCTTAGGGTTCCGGATCACACCCGAGGGTATCAAGCCATCCAAATCCAAAGTAGTAGCCATCAAAAAGGCCCCTCGCCCCACATCCAAAACCGAGCTACAGTCATTCCTGGGGCTCCTCAATTTTTACCATACATTCCTTCCGCGGAAGGCGTCCGTGGCCGAACCGCTTCATCGGTTGCTTAAAAAAGAGGAGACTTGGATGTGGGGTGACGAGCACGAGAGGGCGTTCAAAGAACTAAAGCAGCTCTTGACCTCTGACGCAATTCTAACGCATTTCGACCCCAAACGGCCGGTGGTCCTAGTCTGCGATGCATCACCGGTGGGGGTGGGGGCGGTGCTTTGCCACGTGTTGGATGACGGAAGGGAGGCCCCGGTTGCATTTTATTCAAGGTCCCTGTCCCAGGCAGAGCGAAATTACGCACAAACCGACAGGGAGGCATTAGCAATTGTAGCGGGGACCAAAAAGTTTCACGATTTTTTGTATGGCCGCCCGTTCAAAATCGTGACGGATCACAAGCCCCTGCTAGGGATTTTCACGGCAAGCAAGCCCACCCCGCAGATCCTATCCCCGAGAATGCTGCGATGGGCCATTTTTCTCAACGCATACCAACACGAGTTGGAGTACCGGCCCGGAAAAGAGATCAGCCATGCTGATGCACTTTCGAGATCCCCTTTGCCCTTGTCGGACGACCAAAAGGCTAGAGTAGGAAGAGACCGCCAAGTGTTACTAATTGAGGTTTTAGATGCACCCCCAATAGTACCAGCCGATATTGCTAGGGCGACAGGCAAGGACAGAACGCTCGAGAAAGTCAGCTCATGGGTACAAAAGGGGTGGCCGGCATCGTCCCCAAGCACGGAATTCGACCCATTCTTTCGGAAAAAGCTAGAGTTGTCCCTAGAAAGGGGGTGCCTATTGTGGGGCCAACGGGTGGTGGTCCCTGCAGCCATGCGGCCGAGGGTGCTCAAACTGCTGCACGTCAGCCACCCGGGCATCGTTCGTTCGAAAGCACTGGCCCGCAGTTACTTTTGGTGGCCACAGCTGGACGCGGACATTGAGCACATGGTCGGCACTTGTGAGGCATGCCAGGGATCCCGACCAGAGGCGGCCCGCCTCCCGCATAGGGAATGGGACACAGCAAGGGGGCCGTGGTCCAGAGTACATGTAGATTTCGCTGGCCCATTCCGAGGAACCATGTTTCTCCTGGTGGTGGATGCGTTCTCCAAGTGGCTGGAGGTTATCCCAGTAAAGAGCACGTCCTCCGCCACGACAATTAGCCAGCTACGGAGAGTCTTTTCTACGTTCGGGTTACCCGACACTTTAGTCAGCGATAACGCGAGTTGCTTCACCTCCTCGGAGTTCGGGGCATTCATGGAGGCAAACGCCATTCGGCATGTCACATCCGCGCCGTTTCACCCGGCCACGAATGGCCAAGTGGAACGGTTGGTGCGTACAACAAAGGATGCGCTGCGGCGCATGGGACCGGGGGACCTAAATCACCAAGTATGTCAGTTCTTGTTAGCGTATAGGGTGACCCCCTTAGCGTCGGGTTACTCGCCGGCAGAGCTCTTGATGCGGCGAAAACTGACCACGCTTCTGTCCCGGCTGGACCCGACGAGAGTCGAGGATAAAGGAAAAAACATAGGATTGGCAGTCTCGAAAGGGTTCGCCGCCGGCGACTTTGTTTACTGCAGGAACTATGCAAGCGCAGGGCCAGCCTGGGTGCCAGGAACGATAGTAGAACAAACAGGGCCAGTGTCATATCGGGTGGAAACGAACACCGGTCTCCTCTGGAGGAGACACGCTGACCAACTGAGGCGCCGAGTGAGTGAAGGGCCGGTTAGTGGGGCTCAGCAACAGGATTCAGCGATAGGGTTCTCCCCCACCCGTTTAGCCCAAGGGGGAGACAATGAGGGACATCAGTCCGAAACCGGGGGGGAAAGCGGTGGTCCCGACTCATATCCTTTTGATACCCCAGTTCTATCAGAGCCCGGGGGGAGGGGAAAGGAATGTGCGGCCGCCGCCGCGTCCCCCGAATGCAATTTTGATTTTGATTTTGGTTTTGCGAGCCGGGGGGGTTTTCCGGAGTGTTCCCCCACCCTTCCAAGCGAGAAGAGGGGTTTTTCGTTAGCCCCCAGTGCCCCCGGTTCTTCCCCGAGAAAGAGCACACCTCCCAACAACGCCGCGGAGCCGCGGCAAGTCACTAACAAGTCCCCCTCTCCAATTACAGGGCAGGAAACCAGGGGACAAAGAGAAGGTAGCAAACCCGGGGAAAGGCAGCCCGCATCGAGACCCCAGCGTGTTCGAAATAAGCCATCTTGGCTGAGAGACTTTGTCTCCTAAGGGGGGGGAGTGTGTTGAAGTGTGGGCTCGAGACATTGTCTCGTCCTAGGGGGGAGGGGTGTTGTGTTCTAATGGTTTTACCTTCCACATGGATTACAATGTATCTGAGCCAATGTAACCTTGCCTATAGCAACAATGTAACCTTCAGCTGTATCATATAAACCCTGTAATAGGACGCGAGCTAATGACCACCAGCTGGCAGCAGCGAGCGTCCAAGCTCTCTTGGTCCGAACTCATCAAAGGCAACAGCGCGGGAAGCTTTCCCGCCACCACCTACACCTGGACAAGAAGGGCGTGACCCACAATGACGTCACACAAACAGTAGCCAATGGGCTACCATGGCACCACGTTCAAATGTATTCCTACTGTATATAAAGAGCTATCGATCCGCCATTACCTCATGTTCCCTCTGTCCACGATGCAATAAACCTGAGTTAACCCAGCCCGAGGCTGTGTCCTGTGTCTTAGTTTCATACACTAAACTATGGAAAGTGCACACATGCACACACACAAGCCACCTGAAGGGACCCTGCACTTCTGAATTTCTGACTACAGTAAAACCCCGGGTTACGGAATTAATCAATTCTGGAAAGTTTTCCATAAAGCTGTTTTCTGTAACCCGACGCCCAATTTCCCATAGGAATGCATAGGAATTTTTTTTAAAAAAACCGTTCTGAATCCTCCAAAAATATTTACAAAACCAACTCCCCCCTTAAAAAAATGCCAGACATGGTTTTCTCCCACACCTCGATCGATCTCCCCAGTTGGTGAGCAGCTGGGGTAGAAAAGAGGGAGGGGGTTCTTAGGAATTGGTCAAGGTGCATGAGAGAAAGGAGAATCCTCTAAGAACACCCCCTCCTTTCCCCGCAGCTGCTCACTAGCTGGGGAGATCGATCAACCTTTAAAAAGGCTAAAAAAGGCAGAGCACACAATGCAAAAGACAAAGCTAAGCTCCCTACCCTTTCTAGTGCTTCATCCTGAGGGTCGGCATCGGGCATGCCTTCCTGTCCGGGAGGGTGATGAACAGAATTGGGTTGTCCAGCCACCAGGAGAGCCCATGTCCTGGGCTCTTTTGCAAAAGAAGCTGGCGGCGGGCAAGGGGAGTTCCGTTTGCCCGCCGGCAGCTTCCTCACCAAACCCCCCGCTCAAACTCCTCCTGAAGACAGGACTCTTCATGCCATCCAGAGACTCTAAAATGATGCGGGGTCGCCATTTTAAACCCTCCCAGATGCAATGTATTTCTGGGGAAACCCATTCCATAACGTGAGGTTTTCGGGTTTTTTGGTATATTGAGACATGATTTTCTCAGAATTTCCTTCCGTAAATTGAGTTTTCTGTTACCTGAGGCATCCATAACCCGGGGTTTTACTGTACACTGTTGGATTAGACCAGTGTTATGTATGTACAATGTTGCTTTAAGAAATGTATGAATGTAACCTGACCACAATTACAATGTAGCCCAGCTGTAAAGGAACGCGAGTAAGCTGCCCATAGAGGGCAGCTGCGAGTGTTCAACTCACATGTTTCTCATTCCTCAAATCACCGGCAGCCACGGGAACTTTCCCGCACTAGCAAACTACTACGGAAGAGGGGCGTGACTTACACGACGTCACGCCGGTAGTGGCCAATAAGCTACCGTGCAACGAGATTCAAATGTATTGTGCTACTGTATATAATGTGATGTACCTCCGCCATTACCACATATTCATCCTGATCATCAACCAATAAACCTGTGTTAGTCCTCACTGCGACTCCTTCTTTGTCTTCCGTGCAAGACACCAAATTGGCGACGAAGGTGGGATGATGGCGAATCCCAAGGTCAAGCCTTACCAGTTCGATGTCAGCGAGCCCAAACAGTGGGAGCTCTACGAGTGCCAATTCCGGCACGCGATGGAAGCCGCGGGCGTCGACGACGACGCGAGGATGCGCTCCTACTTCCTGGCCCAGGTGGGGCCGGCCACGCTGCGCATCCTGATGAACCTGGTGGCCCCCAAGAAGGTAGAAGAGGTGTCCATCGACCGCATGCTGGGGCTGCTGGGCGAGCATTTCCAGCCTCCCGTGTCGATCTTCCCGGCCCGGGTCACGTTCCACAGGCGAGACCAGCGACCAGGCGAATCCGTGTCCGCCTACGCGGCGGCCCTTAGGCTGGCAGCGGTGCACTGCCAGTGGGATGACCTGGACCGGGCCCTCCGAGACCGCATGCTGTGTGGCCTGAGGGACGAGGAACTTCAGCGGAAGCTCATGACCCGCGACCACCGCCTCACGTTCAACGAGGTACTGCGGGAGGCCCAAGCGGCCGAAGCGGCCAGAAGCGGGGTCAGAGTGTTCAAGTCCCGAGGGGCCATGTCCGAAAGGGCCAAGTCACTAGTACAGGCGGCCCGGCGGACACCAGCGAAAACAGCCTGGCGGGCCCCCAAGCCGCCCGCCGGCACACCAACGGCGTCCGAGGAGTCGTCCACTACGGCAGACCCCTGCTCCAGCGAGGACGACGACGTCCAGCGGGTCAAGAAGCGAGGAGAGAAGCGACAGACCCACAAGCGGCAGGACCGCCGCTGCGACGGTTGTGGGGCATCCCACGACCGCACGAGGTGCCCGTTCCGAAAGGCCGAGTGTCACAACTGCGGCCGAAAGGGGCACATCGCCCGAGTGTGCAGGCGCGGGCGAGTCGAGGACAAGGGCAATTCGAACCTTCCCCAGACGCACCAACGGAAGGCGGCCGGCACCAGGAAGGTCTCAGACGACCACAGCAGAGCAGGCGTGAACTGCGTGGGCCTGGAGCACCGGCGGTTTTTCGTTGAGGTACAGTTACAGGGGGTCCCAGTGAGGATGGAGATAGACTCGGGGTCGTCCTATTCCATCCTGTCCCAAAAAGAGTTTATGCGCATTCCCCCAGATGCGCGGCCCAAGTTGCGGGCCATGAGGTCACACCTACGGGACGGGACGTGCAAGGGAACGGGATCCCAGTGTTGGGGGTGGGGAACTTCAAGGTGAAGTTCAAGAATTACTCCGAGAAACTGCCCCTAGTGGTCCTCAATGGGGGGAGGTGCTGCCTTTTGGGAACGCAGTGGTTCGCTCCCCTTGGAATCGAACTGTCCGGCATTAACGCCATAGAGACTGACCCAATGCGGGACGTGTGCAACGCACACCCAGACGTTTTCAAGAAGGGACTCGGGACTTACAAGGGGCCCCCAGTTTCCTTTGACTTGGATCCAGAAATCCGACCCAAACGCCTCAAGCCAAGAAGAGTGCCGTTCGCCCTCAAGGACAAGATCGAGGCGGAACTGGACAAATTGGTGGGGCAGGGGATTTTGGTTCCAGTTGATTCGGCGGAGTGGGAAACGCCGATTGTGACAGCCCTTAAATCAAACAGGGAGGTTAGGATTTGTGCGGACTATAAGTGTACGATTAATAAGGCCATTCGGCCAAATGCATTTCCGGTACCCATGGTCAGCCATTTACTGGCCACGCTTCATGGGGGGAAGTGTTTTGCCAAGCTAGATCTGGCGCAGGCATATCAGCAGCTCTCTATAACCCCGGCTGCTGCCGCTGCGCAAACGATCGTAACGCACAAGGGGGCATTTAAGGTAACGCGCCTTCAGTTTGGCGTGAATTCGGCCCCCGGAATTTTCCAGTCCCTTGTGGAACGCCTTTTAAAGGGGCTTCCAGGCGTCCTCCCATACTTCGACGATGTGTTTGTTAACAGCGGGGGGCGAGTCAGAATTAGCGCAAAGGCTAGACAGAGTCCTTTCAATATTCGAGAAAGCCAGCCTCCGACTGAGAAGGGACAAATGTGTTTTCTTTGCGAGGGAGGTCGAGTTCCTTGGGTTCAAGGTAACCCCGGAAGGCATCAAGCCCTCCGAGTCCAAGGTTGCGGCTGTGCAAAACGCCCCTCGCCCCACCGCGAAACCGGAGCTGCAGTCGTTTCTAGGGCTCTTAAATTTTTACCATTCCTTCCTGCCGAGGAAGGCATCCGTTGCTGAGCCACTGCATGCACTATTGAAGAAAGAGGCGGTTTGGCGGTGGGGAGATAGGCAAGAGAAAGCGTTTAGGGAACTGAAGGCACTCCTATCCTCAAGTGCTGTCCTGACCCACTTTGACCCTAAGAGACCAGTAGTTCTAGTCTGTGATGCGTCCCCAGTGGGGGTGGGGGCGGTTCTATGCCACGTGTTGGAGAACGGGTGGGAAGCCCCGGTAGCGTACTACTCAAGGTCCCTCTCGAAGGCCGAGCGCAATTACGCACAAACTGATAGGGAGGCCCTAGCCATCATCGCGGGAACGAAAAAGTTCCATGACTTTTTATACGGCCGCGAGTTTACGGTAGTGACGGATCACAAACCACTTCTGGGGATCTTCACTACCGGCAAACCCACAACGCAAATTCTATCCCCCAGGATGCTGCGTTGGGCCATTTTTCTCAACGCCTACCAGTATGAGCTGGTCTATCGCCCAGGGAAGGAGATCTCCCATGCGGACGCGCTGTCCCGATCCCTCCTCCCAAGTGTAGGGGACCCCATATGCGAGGTAGAGCAGGACCACCAAGTCCTGCTGATCGAGTCTCTCGACTCACCCCCCACTCTCCCGGCCGACCTCGCCAAGGCCACGGCGGCCGATAAGACGGTGGCCCAAGTTAGCTCCTGGGTGAGGAAAGGGTGGCCCACTACTCCCCCGAGGAACAATCCAAGCCATTTGTCAGGCGCAGAGTAGAGCTTTCGCTGGAAAGGGGCTGCTTACTCTGGGGCCAGCGGGTAGTTATCCCAGAGAAGCTGAGAGCCAAAGTACTGAAGCTATTGCATACCAGTCACCCCGGGATCGTGCGCTCCAAGGCTCTGGCCAGGAGTTTCTTTTGGTGGCCCCAGATAGATGCGGATATAGAACGTTTAGTGGGCACGTGCGAGAGCTGCCAGAGCTCTCGACCCGAGGAGTCCCGGTTACCCCATAGGGAATGGGACACGCCCCGCGGGCCATGGTCCCGGATTCATGTTGATTTCGCTGGCCCTTTCCGCGGGGCCATGTTCCTACTAGTAGTCGACTCCTACTCCAAGTGGTTGGAGGTAATCCCCGTGAACAGCACCTCCTCTGCGACAACCATTAAACAGTTGCGCAAGCTGTTTGCCTGTTTCGGCCTGCCAGACGTCCTGGTTAGCGATAACGCTAGTACCTTCACGTCCGCAGAGTTCAAGACGTTTATTGAGCGGAACGCCATCAGGCACATTACCGCTGCCCCGTTTCACCCCGCCACAAACGGTCAGGTAGAGCGCCAAGTGCGCACTACGAAAGACGCACTGCGGCGCATGGGTCCCGGTGAGTTGAACCTTCATCTGTGCCAGTTCCTCATCTGCTACAGGACAACCCCCTTAGCTTCAGGATTTTCGCCAGCCAAACTCCTCATGAGGAGGCGTCCGGTAACACTTTTTGACCTGATGGATCCGTCCAGGGTGGAGGATGAAGGGAGAAATATAAATATAGGGGTAGATAGCTACAAAAGTTTTTCGGTTGGGGACCCGGTTCACTGCAGGAACTACGCGGCCTCGGGGCCAGCGTGGGTTCCAGGGACAATCATTGAGCAGACGGGGCCAGTATCCTACAGGGTCGAGACTAGCTCGGGTCTACTCTGGAGAAGGCACGCCAACCAACTCAGAAGGCGAGTCACCAGTGAAGGGGAATCAGCGTTAGGGTCCTCCCCCACCCGCATTACCCAAGGGGGAGACACGGCGGAACCCGCGGATACAAATGCATATCCTGGGTTCTCGACCACAGAGGAGGATACTTTGAAAGAGAGGGATCAGCTTGATTATGATTATGAGTTGCAGTACCAGGGGGGTGTAGCGGAGTGGTCCCCCACCCGTCCTAGCGAGAAGAGGGGTTTCAGTTCAGCCCCTGGTACCTCCAGTCCCCCCAGTCCTTTTGTTTTAGAATATCCCATAGCGCCAGCTCCCCAGAGACAAACACCCCCAAGACAGGCAACGGGGGGGAGTCCGCCCACCACAGTCTCTAGAACTCCCGGGCAGGTAACCGGGGGTGGCGTGGCCACGAGGGCCTCTTCGTCAGTCCCGAGATTCGTACTGGGGGGGGCCCCAAGCTCCTCAAACGGTAGGCTGGGTTTCACTTCCCAACTGTTCATTCCATTCCCGTCCCCCAATGCAAAGTTACCACAGAGCCCACACCGAGCCATTAATGAGTCCCCCCTTTCCGTTGCAGGACAGGACTCCGCAGAACCAGGCTCCCCCAGTTTTAAGTCAAGCGGCCGCTCGCCCCAGGCGCACGTGCGGCAAGCCACAATGGTTGAGGGACTTCGTCCCATCCTAGGGGGGAGGGATGTTATGTATGTACAATGTTGCTTTAAGAAATGTATGAATGTAACCTGACCACAATTACAATGTAGCCCAGCTGTAAAGGAACGCGAGTAAGCTGCCCATAAAGGGCAGCTGCGAGCGTTCAACTCACATGTTTCTCATTCCTCAAATCACCGGCAGCCGCGGGAACTTTCCCGCACTAGCAAACTACTACGGAAGAGGGGCGTGACTCACACGACGTCACGCCGGTAGCGGCCAATAAGCTACCGTGCAACGAGATTCAAATGTATTGTGCTACTGTATATAATGTGATGTACCTCCGCCATTACCACATGTTCATCCTGATCATCAACCAATAAACCTGTGTTAGTCCTCACTGCGACTCCTTCTTTGTCTTCCATGCAAGACACCAAAACCAGTTGGTTTTAAAATAGTATGAAGCACAAAGAGCTTGTGGAAGGAAGAGGTGGAATGGTTCTTTCAATTGCAGCGGTTTGGACCTTTGTGGAAGAAATAGCCAAGGAATCTACCACTACAGAGGGCCTTCATCCAAACTCCTTTTCTTTTTATCCTGCCAAGACTCTTTTTCTTCTTTAAGTGCCATATCCAATTCCTAATATTTGCTATCATCATGGCAATCAGCCATGAAGATTGTCATGGGAACAATATAATATGCAGTCAGGCCCATGGTGGGGAAATTTTTTTAGCAGCATGGACGGGCGTACACTGCTGCTCAAAGACCATATCTTAAAGGAAAATGCCACCTCGCCATTTTCCTCTTTGGTTTTTCTCGCCAGTTTAGTGTTTGAGAACCAAGACAATAGAAACAGCCGAAAGCTTGGCTTAACACATCTTTATTGCATGATGGTCCGGGGGAACATGTGGTCATGGCAGATGAACAGCTCAATATATACTGTGGCTATAATTTGAATGTGGCTCCTCGGTAGCCCATTGGCTACTGTCTGCGTGACGTCACTCCCCGTCATGCCCTTCCTGTCCAGGTGAGGTAGTGGCGGGAATCTTCCCATGCTGTAGGTATTTGGGGAATTGGAACCATGTGAGCTAGGGGCTCGCTATTGCCCCTAGCGGTCACTAGCCCGCGTCCTAATACAGAGGGTTACAGTGTTACAGCTGGTGATTGTTATATCCACTCATTCGAGTGTTACATTACTTAAAGGCACAATATTCCAAACACAACAGCAAGTCTCCACTCTGCTCCCTTGGAGAAAGCCTGAAGCACTTTGGGCAGCTTTTGGCAGCTTCTCCCAAAGCTGCCTGAAGATCTTTGGGTTTTCGCCCACGGAGCAGAGCAGAGACTGGCAAGAGGAAGCAAAGCAGAAAATGCAGAGGCGGCATTTCCCTTTAAGGTATGGGTTTTGAGTAGTAGGGCATGCCCATCCATCCCAGTAAAGTCTCTCCCCACCACGGGGCTCTATGCAGTGGCCTTCCATTTGCCTTCCGAATTGCAGCATGATACCCATACCATTGATCCAGTTCTGCAAGTCACTTTCTGGTCCTGAGCCAGTCAACCTTGGCCCCAGGCCAGAATTGATGAAGCTGCTGCCCTCCATCAAGACGGATTCAAGTGGGATTTAATCCACTTGGGGGCCATCACCCTTCCCTGTGGACTTCGTCACCCAAGGCCGTTAGTCCTCAGGGTTGTTAGGTTAGTTAACCGCCACCTGATGTATTGTGTCACTGGCAGTATGGTCTACTTTATTACCACAACAGGATAACTTGACCAGACAAGAGCCAAGAACTTAGTAAAAGTAAAACTCTAGGGTTCAGTGCTCATCTCTGGTTATAGCCAAAGAGCCAGCGCTGTCTGCATCTACAAACATTTCAGTGGACATTGGCAAGCGTGACGTGACTAGACTAGACTAGACTAGACTAAACTAGGCACGGAACGCTGTTTACCTTCCTACTGAAGTGGTACCTATTTATCTAGTTGATGTGGTGGTTCAAGTGGTTAAGACACTGAACTCGCTGACTGGAAGGTCGGAGTTTGATTCCTGGGTACTGCATGACAGAGTGAGCTCCCATCTCTGTCCCAGCTCCTGCCAACCTAGCTGTTCGAAAGCAAGAAATTGCAAGTAAATATATAGGGACCACTTCAGTGGGAAGGTAAAAAGCATTCTGTACACTCCGGTTTTTGAGGCATGCCCAAGGAAACGTCTGCAGACGCAGACAATGCTGGCTCTTTGGCTATAAACAGAGATGAGCACTGAACCCTAGAGTCAGATACAATTGGTTTTGTGCAAGGGTGACTTTTACCTTTACCTAATTTCTTGCTTTCAAACAGCTAGGTTGGCAGGAGCAGGGACAGACAATGGGAGCTCACTCCATCATGCAGCACTTGGGTCTTGAACTGCTGATCTGCTGACCTTCCAGTTGTCAAGTTCAACATCTTAACCACTAAGCCACCGAAGTCCCCACCAAGATGCTTGCCCTGATGTAAATATTGAATGGTGTGTTACACATAGCCCACCCACTCCAGTATTTCCAGGAATCTTCATGCAATATCAGCCTCAACCAAAGCCTCTCAAGTCTATTCTAGCACACGATCGTGCACACAAGTAGCACATGGAGAAACTTGGCTATTCTGGCACCACAATCTTGTTCTCACTTACTCTGGCAATCCTGTCAATTTCAAGAATGGGGAAATGTTACTCTTTTGGTTTGAAACAACAAGGAGCATTAAAGCATCTTAAAGATGAAAGTCAGCATTCCTTTGCTAGTCCCAGCCAGAGCAGACCCATTGATTCAGTAGAATTTACATACAAGTTGACCTACTGTACAAGAGTTGATTCAATAGATGTATTCACAGTAGGGCGTAGTAACAGGATAGTGGCCTAACAAGTTCTAATTGGCATGAACTTTCATGAACTGCAGCTCAGGGCAAATAAAATTGACTCATTTTTGTGACACTATGAGATTCTCTTTCCTGTCTTTCATGCAGCAAATTAACACACTACAAGCCTTGAGCATTTTCGTAACTACAAACTCTGAATTCACCAGTCAGCATGGAAATTCTGACTGAAGCCAAACAAGTTGTTGGAATAATAGCAATCTTGCATGCACTAATACAGTACTGGGTATCAGTGGGAGAAGGCTTTACAATCTAACGTATTTGTCCTTTAACACTAACTTGATTGGTAAAATTATTTTCCTGCCTCGCATTTGAGGCAAGCCATTTTCCTTCTTGTTTTATTGTTTCTGCTGATAGCTCTTCCTTTTCTGACCTTCCAAACAAATATGGAGGCTCTTCCATGTGTTGGAGAATCCATTTTTCTTTGTTTCCTTTTATGATTTCTGTTGTGTATGTAACAGTATTACTTTAAGAATGTATGAATGTAACCTGACAACGATTACAATGTAACCCAGCTGTTTAAGGAACGCGAGTAAGCTGCCCATAGAGGGCAGCTGCGAGCATTCAGCTCACATGGTTCACATTCCCCAATCACCGGCAGCCAATGAGCTACCGTGCAACAGTATTCAAATGTATTACTGCAGTATAAAATGAGCTGTACCTCCGCCATTACCACATGTTCATCCTGACCATCATGAAATAAACCTGTGTTTTAGCCCCCACTCGGCTCCTTCTTTGTCTTCCGTGCAAGACACCAAAATTTCTTAATCCTCAATTGGATTAATTTTAGCCAAGGTTGGGGTTGGAATCTAAACAGATAAGGGAATAGCAGGCCAGCTCTACCAGCCAGCTGCAGTATTTTTCTCTCAAGGTTATCTGACCACCCTCTTTCAAACTCCTTCAGTATTTGCTCTTATTTCTTTGGGGCAGTTTCTCCACAGTGTGCAGGGGGTAAAAAACACCCAAAAAGTGTGTGTGTGTGTGTGAGTGTGTAGATTGAGTTGATCTTTCCATATTTCTGGGTTGTTGTCATTTGTCCTACTCTGCTAACTAAAAGTTTTCAGTCAAGTCGCTGTGTGTTCAGAAGGAAGCTTATCTGACTATATTAGTTTTAATAATGAAGGCATTTCTCTCTTGAAGTCATCACAAGGAGTTGCAGTTGTCTTTAAACATTGCTCCTTCCTCATTGTGTTGTCCATCTTTAAAGCAACCTGCCAGCACAACACACAGACAGACACATAGACAGTGATTCCTTTGGTCTTTATCAGAGAAGTAACTGATTATACATAATTTAGTGTATGAAACTAAGACACAGGACACAGCCTCGGGCTGGGTTAACTCAGGTTTATTGCATCGTGGACAGAGGGAACATGAGGTAATGGCGGATCGATAGCTCTTTATATACAGTAGGAATACATTTGAACGTGGTGCCATGGTAGCCCATTGGCTACTGTCTGCGTGACGTCATTGTGGGTCACGCCCTTCTTGTCCAGGTGTAGGTGGTGGCGGGAAAGCTTCCCGCGCTGTTGCCTTTGATGAGTTCGGACCAAGAGAGCTTGGACGCTCGCTGCTGCCAGCTGGTGGTCATTAGCTCGCGTCCTATTACAGGGTTTATATGATACAGCTGAAGGTTACATTGTTGCTATAGGCAAGGTTACATTGGCTCAGATACATTGTAATCCATGTGGAAGGTAAAACCATTAGAACACAACACCCCTCCCCCCTAGGACGAGACAATGTCTCGAGCCCACACTTCAACACACTCCCCCCCCTTAGGAGACAAAGTCTCTCAGCCAAGATGGCTTATTTCGAACACGCTGGGGTCTCGATGCGGGCTGCCTTTCCCCGGGTTTGCTACCTTCTCTTTGTCCCCTGGTTTCCTGCCCTGTAATTGGAGAGGGAGACTTGTTAGTGACTTGCCGCGGCTCCGCGGCGTCGTTGGGAGGTGTGCTCTTTCTCGGGGAAGAACCGGGGGCACTGGGGGCTAACGAAAAACCCCTCTTCTCGCTTGGAAGGGTGGGGGAACACTCCTGAAAACCCCCCCGGCTCGCAAAATCAAAATCAAAATTACATTCGGGGGACGCGGCGGCGGCCGCACATTCCTTTCCCCTCCCCCCGGGCTCTGATAGAACTGGGGTATCAAAAGGATATGAGTCGGGATCACTGCTTTCCCCCCCGGTTTCGGACTGATGTCCCTCATTTTCTCCCCCTTGGGCTAAACGGGTGGGGGAGAACCCTATCGCTGAATCCTGTTGCTGCGCCCCACTGACCGGCCCTTCACTCACTCGGCGCCTCAGTTGGTCAGCGTGTCTCCTCCAGAGGAGGCCGGTGCTCGTTTCCACCCGATATGACACTGGCCCCGTCTGCTCTATTATCGTTCCTGGCACCCAGGCTGGCCCTGCGCTCGCATAGTTCCTGCAGTAAACAAGGTCGCCGGCGGCGAACCCTTTCGAGACTGCCAATCCAATGTTTTTTCCTTTATCCTCGACTCTCGTCGGGTCCAGCCTGGACAGGAGCGTGGTCAGTTTTCGCCGCATCAAGAGCTCTGCCGGCGAGTAACCCGACGCTAAGGGGGTCACCCTATACGCTAACAAGAACTGACATACTTGGTGATTTAGGTCCCCCGGGCCCATGCGCCGCAGCGCATCCTTTGTTGTACGCACCAACCGTTCCACTTGGCCATTCGTGGCCGGGTGAAACGGCGCGGATGTGACATGCCGAATGGCGTTTGCCTCCATGAATGCCCCGAACTCCGAGGAGGTGAAGCAACTCGCGTTATCGCTGACTAAAGTGTCGGGTAAACCGAACGTGGAAAAGACTCTCCGTAGCTGGCTAATTGTCGTGGCGGAGGACGTGCTCTTTACTGGGATAACCTCCAGCCACTTGGAGAACGCATCCACCACCAGGAGAAACATGGTTCCTCGGAATGGGCCAGCGAAATCTACATGTACTCTGGACCACGGCCCCCTTGCTGTGTCCCACTCCCTATGCGGGAGGCGGGCCGCCTCTGGTCGGGATCCCTGGCATGCCTCACAAGTGCCGACCATGTGCTCAATGTCCGCGTCCAGCTGTGGCCACCAAAAGTAACTGCGAGCCAGCGCTTTCGAACGAACGATGCCCGGGTGGCTGACGTGCAGCAGTTTAAGCACCCTCGGCCGCATGGACGTAGGAACCACCACCCGTTGGCCCCACAACAGGCACCCCCTTTCTAGGGACAACTCTAGTTTTTTCCGAAAGAATGGGTCGAATTCCGAGCTTGGGGACGATGCCGGCCACCCCTTCTGTACCCATGAGCTGACTTTCTCCAGCGTTCTGTCCTTGCCTGTCGCCCTAGCAATATCGGCTGGTACTATTGGGGGTGCATCTAAGACCTCAATTAGCAACACCTGGCGGTCTCTCCCTACTCTAGCCTTTTGGTCGTCCGACAAGGGCAAAGGGGATCTCGAAAGTGCATCAGCATGGCTGATCTCTTTTCCGGGCCGGTACTCCAACTCGTGTTGGTATGCGTTGAGGAAAATGGCCCATCGCAGCATTCTCGGGGATAGGATCTGCGGGGTGGGCTTGCTTGCCGTAAAAATCCCTAACAGGGGCTTGTGATCCGTCACGATTTTGAACGGGCGGCCATACAAAAAATCGTGAAACTTTTTGGTCCCCGCTACAATTGCTAATGCCTCCCTGTCGGTTTGTGCGTAATTTCGCTCTGCCTGGGACAGGGACCTTGAATAAAATGCGACCGGGGCCTCCCTTCCGTTATCCAACACGTGGCAAAGCACCGCCCCCACCCCCACCGGTGATGCATCACAGACTAGGACCACCGGCCGTTTGGGGTCAAAATGCGTTAGAATTGTGTCAGAGGTCAAGAGTTGCTTTAGT
Source organism: Bradypodion pumilum (assembly GCA_035047305.1). NCBI lineage: Eukaryota > Metazoa > Chordata > Lepidosauria > Squamata > Chamaeleonidae > Bradypodion > Bradypodion pumilum. The sequence continues at coordinate 169,374,186 of JAWDJD010000001.1, read as the reverse complement.
TCTTTGAACGCCCTCTCGTGCTCGTCACCCCACATCCAAGTCTCCTCTTTTTTAAGCAACCGATGAAGCGGTTCGGCCACGGACGCCTTCCGCGGAAGGAATGTATGGTAAAAATTGAGGAGCCCCAGGAATGACTGTAGCTCGGTTTTGGATGTGGGGCGAGGGGCCTTTTTGATGGCTACTACTTTGGATTTGGATGGCTTGATACCCTCGGGTGTGATCCGGAACCCTAAGAACTCGACCTCGGTTTCGAAAAAGACACATTTGTCCTTCCTCAGTCTCAGCCCCGCTTTCTCGAACACTGTTAGTACTTTGTCCAATCTCTGTGCCAGTTCGGCCTCACTCCCCCCTGTTATTAATACGTCATCAAAATAAGGCAACACCCCCTCCAGCCCCTTCAGGAGGCGTTCCACAAGCGACTGAAAAAGGCCGGGTGCCGAGTTCACGCCGAACTGTAAACGCGACACTTGGAACGCTCCTTTATGTGTGACTATCGTTTGGGCCGCGGCCGTGGCGGGTGTTACGGGAAGCTGCTGATAGGCTTGTGCCAGGTCGAGCTTAGCGAAACACTTTCCCCCATTTAGCCTGGCCAAAAGGTGGCTGACCACCGGCACCGGGTATGCATTAGGGCGGATTGCCTTGTTAATTGTACACTTATAATCAGCGCAAATGCGCACCTCCCCGTTAGCCTTCAGAGCTGTTACAATTGGAGTTTCCCACTCCGCGGAATCAACAGGAATCAGAATCCCCTGGCCCACCAATTTGTCCAGTTCCGCCTCTATTTTGTCCCTTAGTGCGAAGGGCACCCTGCGCGGTTTGAGTCTTATCGGGCGGACCTCCGGGTCTAGGTCGAAGGCTACAGGGGGTCCCTTGAATTTTCCAAGTCCTTTTTTAAAAACGGCGGGATGCGCATCGCACACCGCTTGTATTGGGTCCACCCCCACTGCATGTACTCCCCCTATGAACAGGCCTAAAGGTTGGAACCACTGTGTCCCTAGGAGGCTACAACTCCCCCCCTTGAGGACAACTAGGGGCAGTTCCGCCGAGTGTCTCTTAAACTCAACCCGAAATTTTCCGACCCCCAACACCGGAATGCTGTTTCCCTGTACATCTCGTAGCGTGGACCTCAATGTTTTAAGTTTGGGCCGCACGTGGGGGTCGATTTTCAAGAACTCTTTCTGGGGAATTATGGAATAGGAGGACCCCGAGTCAATTTCCATCCTGATAGGGGCCCCTTGTACTAGTACCTCAACGAAATAATGGGACTGTTCCGCGGACACGCTGAGCACTGGGACGTCGTCCTCGCTGCTGTCCGAGACGCGGCCCACGCCGTCCTGCTCCCGCGTGGTCTGGACGCCATCTTTGGGCCTCGCTGAACGGTCCGGCCTGGTCGAACGGTCCGGTGACTGCCTCCGGCCCTCCTTCCGCTTTCTGCATGCCTTGGCGATGTGCCCTCGACGGCCGCAGGTGTAGCATTCGGCCTTTCTAAATGGGCACCTCGCACGCTCATGGGCCGCTCCGCAACCATCGCAGCGGCGCCCCCCTTTTCGGACCTTCTGGACCTCCTCGCCGTCGCTGCCATCTGAGGACGACTTCGAGGCCCGTTGAGTTGCGTGCACCGACTTTTCCGCCTTGCCGGCCCTGGGACGCCACTCACGCCACTGGTGCATCTCGTCCACTCCAGCATTCGTGGACTCTGCGGCTTCTGCGGCCTCGACGACCTCTGCCAGCGTGGGTGGCGGCTCCTTATTCATCAAGCTGCGCTGCACCTCCTTGTCTTTCAGGCCACACAGCACGCCGTCCCTGAGGGCCATTTCTAGGATGTTGCCCCATTTGCAGGGGGCGGCGGCTACCCTCATGGCGGCCACGAATGCCTCGACCGACTCGTCCGGCGCTTGGACTCGCCTCCAAAACGCGCTCCGAGCGGGAAACATCGCCCTCGAGGGTTGGAAGCGCTCCCGTAGCAGCTTCATGATGTCGTCCGCCTTAAATTCGCTCACCTTCCTCGGAGCGATGATGCCCACCAGCGTCCGCTTGGTTTCCATCCCAAGCATGCGGGTGAGGATGGCCCTCTTCCTCTCCTCATCGTCTTCCTTGACTTTGAGTTCCACCAGCGCCGCATGGAAGTCCATCTCCAACAACTCCCAGTCTTGCGGTTTGGTGATGTTGAACCCGCTCTGTGCCCTGGCTGCTCCTTGGGGATCCATTATCCCACCTTCGTCGCCAATTTAGTGTATGAAACTAAGACACAGGACACAGCCTCGGGCTGGGTTAACTCAGGTTTATTGCATCGTGGACAGAGGGAACATGAGGTAATGGCGGATCGATAGCTCTTTATATACAGTAGGAATACATTTGAACGTGGTGCCATGGTAGCCCATTGGCTACTGTCTGCGTGACGTCATTGTGGGTCACGCCCTTCTTGTCCAGGTGTAGGTGGTGGCGGGAAAGCTTCCCGCGCTGTTGCCTTTGATGAGTTCGGACCAAGAGAGCTTGGACGCTCGCTGCTGCCAGCTGGTGGTCATTAGCTCGCGTCCTATTACAGGGTTTATATGATACAGCTGAAGGTTACATTGTTGCTATAGGCAAGGTTACATTGGCTCAGATACATTGTAATCCATGTGGAAGGTAAAACCATTAGAACACAACACATAATATCCCTAAAAACAAGTGATGGCATTCTTCACCATCTCATGCCAGGTGAAATATTCAGTTTTCTGCACCAGTAAATAAGTGAGTCATTGCATGTGGGAAGACTTCCAGAAAGCATGGTGGCCCTTGTAAATATTGTTCACAAGTCAGTCCTCCTTTATTAATTATTTAATCTCTTTTAATTAAAAAACATACCTCTGGTTTATGTATATGGGATATTGTGCTCTTATATCCATGATTCAACATGCAAGGAATTGGCCTGACATTCCTGTGCAATATTGTGCCCATATTGTTGTTATTATGTGCTGTCAAGTCATCTCTGACCAATGGTGACCCATTGTGCATGTGCAGCAATATCAAGCCATCTCCTGGTATTTTGAATCATGGATACAGAAACAGATTGCCCCATGTTTGTAAACTATTGTGGGGGTGGGTTTTTTTTTTGAAAAATTTAATTTTGAAGTTTAAGTGTATGTTTGTTTCTCTGATGTAAAATAATTTCAAGTCAGAGATTACTCTAGGATGAAAGAATCTCTATTTTATATGTTGCACTTACTCACATCCAGTTAGTGGGCTCCAAAAGAATTTACTACCACACTGTGGGTGTGGAATGGTGGGTGTGGCCGGGGGAAAGCCCTGTGTTGCACCCAAATTAGGACTACTTTATTTCAAAACTTGGATGGGCAGGGGCAGCCAAAATTTCTGCTACCGGTTCTGGCGAACTGGTATGAACCTGCTGATGCCCACCACTGCTCACATCTTCACCATTCCATTGCTCAGTTTACAGTATGCCCTTTCTTAAATTATTACAGTGGCTTAAGGTCCAGTCTCTGACCCAGCACACAGGCTGCTTCTTCTCTTAGCTTCCATGCCTTTGCCCCTGATATCTCTCTGACACTACAGCCTGATCTATCTCTACCCATGACTTTCTCTTCTCCAGTTTCACTGTCTTCCACTGTCTGAAGCTCTCCTGCTACTTGTAGGAAACTGCCTCCCACAGTACAGTAAACTAGTAGAAACAAACACTCCCGGAAAAGTAGCACGTAGACAAAATTTAATAACCTAGCAGATAATAGTGTGAACAATTGGTGGTACACTGAACTACTGCTTGAGGGGTCTTGAGACCATTATAGTATGTCTGCATGTATATCAACAAGGTACATCACTGCATTGCACTGAAGCCGGTCCTGTCCTGTCCGACCATACCGGTAGCAGAATTGGCTGGCCATGCACACCTCTCTCCCACGCCATGCCCACCTCCTCCTTTCTCTGCAGTCCGGATGCGACCAGGAGCCAGGAAGAAGAGGAGGAAGAGCAGCCGCTGCCGCCACTGCTAAAAGGTGGATGGGGCAGTGGGCTGGGTGGCATCCCCCTCCCAGCAGCACCGGCAACATTTCCCAGGTGCCTCGCCCAGCCAGGGAAACATTGCCAGTGCTGCTGGGAGGGGGAGGCTGCCCAACCCACCACCCCTCCCACCTCCCATCAGTGCCAGGAATGCTTTGCATGTGCCTCGCCCAGGGCCGAAGGTGCACGGGAAGTGTGGAGGTGAAAGTGCACCCAGATGGTGAGGGGCTGACCCACCAGCAGCACCTGCCTGCTCTGGGACTCCTCCTCCTCCTCTCCAGAACAACGGGTGAAGCGGTGGTGGCGGTCGAGGCCTAGGTGCAACCGCAACCCATGCTTGATCCTCATCCAGCCAAGCGCGCTGCATCAAGAGGTTGGGGTGGCTGGCTGGGGTTTCCCGCCTCTGCTGGGAGTGACACTCCAAGAGCAAGGTAGGTACATTCCCGGTTTCTTTTCTTTTTTCTTTCTTTTTTTCTTCGGGGGGAGGGAGATGAGGCCATGCCCGCAGTTAGCCACACTCACAGTTAGCCACACCCACAGTGTGGCAGTTCTTTTTTAAAAGAGTGCATCACTGCATCCACACACAAGGACCAGGTGGTTTTGGGACCTCATTTTGGGTGGCTCCATTTTGGTTTGGTTCCAACATTTGTGACTGGTAGTATTAAACCAAAGTGGAGTGCCCAACAATTCAGTAGTATTAATAAGCAGCATACTACTGAATTTTATGGAGTTTCACTTTGGTTCAATACCGCCAATCACAGATGCTTGAACCAAGGCAAAATAGAGTGGTCCTACTCAAGCTTTAAAAAACCCCAGTAGCTCTGAATATACGAGGGATCCAGAAAGGTGCAATGACTGACTTGTAATCACCAGAAAATGGAGCATCCCAACCCATTCAGAAACCACAGGGTAAATTAGCGTCACCACCCTGCCTTCTTACCAGAAGTAGAGGATCACTGTGGATGCATGACTCTAGGATTCAGTGCTCATCTCTGTTTATAGCGAAAGGGCCAGCATTGTCTGCATCTGCAAATTTTTCCATGGACATGTGGCAGGCATGACTAGACACTGGAGTGCACGGAATGCTGTTTACCTTACCACCGAAGTGGTAGCTATTTATCTACAGGACTTGCAATTTCTTGCTTTTGAACTCCTAGGTTGGCAGGAGCTGGGACAGAGACGGATGCTCTCTCTATCGTGCAGCACTTGGGTCTTGAACTGCTGACTTGTCAACCTTCCAGTCATCAAGTTAGCATCTTAACCACAATCGTGGCTCCAGTCATCAAGTTAGCATCTTAACCACGGCCTGAACTGAGCAACACGAACTCCCTCCCAATTGTGACTTGCCAGCTCCAACCTATAAATTCCTACTTTTGGCCATGGCCTCATTTACCATGATGCACAAAGGGACCTAGAAGCCTCTGTTATTGGCACCACCTTTCTCCCACTTCCAAATCCCTCCTGCAAACCTTCCTTTTTCCTTGACGCGTTTGGCACAACTTTTGGCACAACTTCCTGGAGCCTGGGCACCACTGAAACATAGATGGTAATTAAACTCTTGCGCTTGAAAGAGCAATCTATTTCTTCTTGGCCTTCCCTTTGCTCCAGTCCAGTCCCTCCTGTTCCCCTCTCTTGCTTGTTGCTGCTACTTTGCCTGTCTTGTATTTTAGATCTTACGTTCCATTGGGAAGACACCTGGCCTCTTGTAATGTATAAACCACTATCCAAGCTGATGGTGTAAAATAAATACTGTATTTTCTGGCGTATAAGACTACTTTTTAACCCTGAAAAATCTGTGCCAAAGTCGGGGGTCGTCTTATAGGACAGGTACTTAACTGCAGCTTGTTTCCCCTTGCTTCATATGTCCGGCGCATATGGTGTGGGGTGCCGCAGCCGAGTCCCTGCTCTGTGCGGGGAGTATGAAGCAAGGGGAAGCAAGCTGCACACATCTTCCTGTACCTCGAGGAGGAGAACGTGAGAGTGGATTGGCTCTCCACCAGAACCTGCCCATTCGACTCGGAGGGCTGTGCGTCTTCGGGTTGAGTGTGGGTTAATTTTTATTTGGTGTGCATTGGAAGAGAGGTAGTCTTATACAGCAAGTATATTCCAAACTCTATATTTTAACTGGAAAAGTTGGGGGTCGTCTTATACGCCCAGTCGTCTTATACACCCAGTCGTCTTATACGCCAGAAAATACGGTAAGTGTGCACAAGCTTTCAGGCTTAGATACAATTACATGCTGGACTGGAGTGTATTTTTATGGCCTGAATGGAGCAACATGAACTCCCTTCCAATTCTTCTTTCACAACCAAGACATTGTGACTTGCCAGCTCCAACCCAAGCCGTTTTGCTGCCTGAGCAGAGCGTTAAATTGCTTCCCTCCATCTCAGGCAAAGCCCCTACTAGGAACTGAAGGCCAGAATCTAATGATGTGAATCACATGAGGCAAAAATCCCCATAACTGCCTCCCCCCCACACACATTTTAGCGCTAAAACTATTACAACAACAAAGTAAATAATTAATCTCCTTTCATGACACTTAAAATTGGTTACCCCAGGTGAGGTCCCTCCTATGGACTAAAGGTATTTTGTGTGTTGGATTTCAATGTGGACGTAATCTTTCTCTCTCTCTTTCTTTAAAGCAGAAAACATTTGAATTAATAAGTATTTTATAAGGCAGAGGTTCCAATCCCAACCTAAGGCCTGCAGGCTGTATCTGCCCCCCAGCATAATTTTATGTGGCTCCCACCCTTCAAATGGCATTTGAGAAAACAAAATGGCCACCACTTTGAAGCTGTTGGGACAAAATGGCTGCCCCCATCATGCAGGCAGGGCAAAATGGCCATCTGGCCCTTGAAGCTGACTGAGAGAGCGTGACTCGGCCCCCGGCTTGAAAAGGTTGGAAACCCCTGGTATAAGATAAAGGTCACTCTTGCTCAAATGCCAGCTGTATCTGACTCTAGGGTGTGGTGCAGATGTTTTGTGACCATGTGGCAGGCATGACTAGATGCTGGAGTAGGGTTGCCATAATTCTCTCCCGCCAAACCGGGACAGCCATTTCATTCTTCAAACTGTGGATGCATTGGACAGGGCTGTCAGGGAGACTGCGGCTCTAAGACCCCGCAGAATCCTTGTCCAGGGCACATAGGAAATACCGACCCTATGAAATTAACCCTTTGTGATCACATGAAGAAGGAGTCCTCCATCCCAGTGTATGGTGGAGGTTTGGCTTGTTCAATATGGGTATTTCTTGCTCCCTCCCGGCTTTCGAGGAAAAGAGCTGAGGACGACTCCTTGTCCCCCAAACTTCAAGATGAGCCAAGGGATTATTGCAAAGAGTTATTTCACTGCCTCCGTGCCTTTCTTACAATTATCTTCCTTGCAAGTGTCTCCTCTCCCTGGCGGGCTTCTCAGGGTGCTGTTTTGCCTTCACTGCTTTCAAGCAGGATAATTGAAAGAAAGGCAGGGAGGCAGTGAATTAACTCTTTGCAAAAAATGCCTTGGTGAGAGGTGATCTTGCTTCCTGTGTTCAAATTTAAAAATCCGGGATTTTTATATGTTTTTTCTTGAACTGGCCGGGACAGCTTGAATCCAGGAAAATCCCAGAAAACCGGGACATATGGCAACCCTGGAATATTACCTGCATGGAATATTACCTTTCCCACCAAAGTGGTATCTATTTATCTATGTGTAATTTCTTGCTTTTGAACTGCTAGGTTGGCAGGAACTGGGACAGATGAAGGGAGCTCACTCAGTCATGCAGCACTCAGGTCTTGAACTACTGCCTTGACAACCTTCCAGGCATCAAGCTTAGCATCTGAACCATTAAGCCACCATGGCCCCATTAGTATGCAGGATGGAAAAAGCCAATGTGTGTCGATCAGAAGCATGCCTGTCAAGTATCCCGTATTGGCCGGGATTTCCCGTAATTTTGTGCCGCTTTTCTTCATTTCCCACCCAGAGCCGCTGCCATCCTGTAATTTGGCAGCAGGGGAAAAGTGGTTACTACACATCACTTTCTGCGCAGGTCCCTTCTACGCATGCGTAAAAGGCTTCTACACATGCGTAGAAGGGACTTGCACAGAACCGTTCTGCTCAGGTCCCGTATTGTCCGGAGCTGCACTTGACAGCAGTGGTGGGCTCCAAAAAAAATTTACTAACACACTGTGTGCATGGTATGGCCAGGGGGAAAGTCCTGTATTGCACCCCAATTAGGACTACTTTATTTCAAAACTTGGAAGGGTGGGGCCAGCCAGAATTTCTGCTACAGATTCTGGCGAACTGGTGCGAGTTTGCTGATGCCCACCACTGCTTGACAGGTATGATCAGAAGTTGACTTGACAGGTTTGTGTACTCAACCTATTGACACAAAGAGAAGGGAATTTGGGGAGGAAGTGGTGACAGCCATCTTTCCTCTCCTCAGAAAGATGTTAGTCTCACTGAACTCCAGAACCCAGAGCCTCCTTGTAACCGTCCCTTGCTCAAATGAGATGGCCATTGCCATCATTAGTACCAATTTAGTCCTCTCTGTAGTCTCCCTTTGGTAGAGAGAGCTCCTTGACAGACTGCCAGTTGAAAGAAAGTTTGACCATCATTTAACTAAAAAGTACCAAATGCAATTTATGCTCAATAGGAACTAACTTTCAGACCATGAGAAACATGAAGTGTGAAAATATCTCTTATGCTTTCCTTTAATGAGCTTCCACTTTCAAACTAATTGGAACCACAGTCTCTGACATTTGTTATATGAGTTTATTTTGAACATTGCAACTGCCAACGAAGTAAGGAATTTTTGCTCTTGTTGTTCAACATAACAAGAAGTAAGCCACTCTTTAGTAAGGATATTGGGTGGCTTGATGGAAGCCTCGTTTTAACAGCAGCCAAGACCAGGCTTTTGCATGTGGAATGGGTAGCTACGGACATGGGGATTAAAAATGCACCAAAACTTCCCCTTAGGTTTTGAAGAGTTTTCCGCCTTCTCTCCAAAGTGGAGCAAGGTGCCTGTTATGTATGTACAATGTTGCTTTAAGAAATGTATGAATGTAACCCGACCACAATCACAATGTAGCCCAGCTGTTAAAGGAACGCGAGTAAGCTGCCCATAGAGGGCAGCTGCGAGCGTTCAACTCACATGGTTCTCATTCCTCAAATCACCAACAGCTGCGGGAACTCTCCCGCACAAGCAAACAACTACTACTGGAACCGAGGGGGGGCGTGACTGGGACAACGTCACGCCGGTAGCAGCCAATGAGCTACCGTGCAGCAAGATTCAAATGTATTGTACTACCGTATATAATGTGATGTATCTCCGTCATTACGACATGTTCATCCTGATCATCAACCAATAAACCTGTGTTAGTCCTTACTGCGACTCCTTCCTTGTCTTCCGTGCAAGACACTAAATTGGCGACGAAGGTGGGATAATGGCGAATCCCAAGATCAAGCCTTACCAGTTTGATGTCAGCGAGCCCGAACAATGGGAGCTCTACGAGTGCCAGTTCCGGCACACAATGGAAGCTGTGGGCGTCGACGATGATGCGAGGATGCGCTCCTACTTCCTGGCCCAGGTGGGGCCGGCCACGCTGCGCATCCTGATGAACCTGGTGGCCCCCAAGAAGGTGGAAGAGGTGTCCATCGACCGCATGCTGGGGCTGCTGGGCGACCATTTCCAGCCCCCCGTGTCGATCTTCCCGGCCCGGGTCGCGTTCCACCAGCGAGAGCAGTGACCGGGCGAATCTGTGTCCGCCGACGCGGCGGCCCTCAGGCTGGCAGCGGTGCACTGCCAGTGGGACGACCTGGACCAGGCCCTCCGAGACCGCATGCTGTGTGGCCTGAGGGACGAGGAGCTTCAGCGGAAGCTCATGACCCGCAACCAATGCCTCACGTTCAACGAGGTGCTGCGGGAGGCCCAAGCGGCCGAAGCAGCCAGGAGCGGGGTCAGAGTGTTCAAGTCCCGAGGGGCCGCGTCCAAAAGGGCCAAGTCACCAGTACAGGCGGCCCGGCGGACACCAGCGAAAACAGCCTGGCGGGCCCCCAAGCCGCCCGCTGGCTCACCAACGGCATCCGAGGAGTCGTCCACCACGGCAGACCCGCGAGCGGCAGGACCGCCACTGCAACGGTTGTGGGGCGTCCCACGACCGCACGAGGTGCCCGTTCCGGAAGGCCGAGTGTCACAACTGCGGCCGAAAGGGGCACATCGCCCGGGTGTGCACGCGCGGGCGAGTCGAGGACAAGGGAAATTCGAGTCACCCCCAGACGCACCATCGGAAGACGGCCGGCACCAGGAAGGTCTCAGATGACCACAGCAGGGCAGGCGTGAACCGCGTGGGCCTGGAGCACCGGCGTTTTTTCGTTGAGGTACAGTTACAGGGGGTCCCAGTGAGGATGGAGATAGACTCGGGGTCGTCCTATTCCATCCTATCCCAAAAGGAATTTATGCGCATTCCTCCAGATGCGCGGCCCAAGTTGCGGGCCATGAGGTCACACCTACGGGATGTGCAGGGGAACGGGATCCCAGTGTTGGGGGTGGGGAACTTCAAGGTGAAGTTCAAGAGCTACTCCGAAAAACTGCCCCTAGTGGTCCTCAAGGGGGGAGGTGCTGCCTTTTGGGAACGCAGTGGTTCGCTCCCCTAGGAATCGAACTGTCCGGCATTAATGCCATAGAGACTGACCCAATGCGGGACGTGTGCAACGCACACCCAGACGTTTTCAAGAAGGGGCTCTGGACTTACAAAGGGCCCCCAGTTTCCTTTGACCTGGATCCAGAAATCCGACCCATACGCCTCAAGCCAAGAAGAGTGCCTTTCGCCCTCAAGGACAAGATCGAGGTGGAACTGGACAAGTTGGTGGGGCAGGGGATTTTGGTTCCAGTTGATTCGGCGGAGTGGGAAACGCCGATTGTGACTGCCCTTAAATCAAACGGGGAGGTTAGGATTTGTGCGGACTATAAATGTACGATTAATAAGGCCATTCGGCCAAATGCATATCCGGTGCCCGTGGTCAGCCACTTACTGGCCATGCTTCATGGGGGGAGGTGTTTTGCCAAGCTAGATCTGGCGCAGGCATATCAGCAGCTCTCTGTAACCCCGGCTGCTGCCGCTGCGCAAACGATCGTAACGCACAAGGGGGCATTTAAGGTGACGCGCCTTCAGTTTGGCGTGAATTCAGCCCCCGGAATTTTCCAGTCCCTCGTGGAATGCCTTTTAAAGGGGCTTCCAGGCGTCCTCCCATACTTCGACGATGTGTTGATAACAGCGGGGGGGGGCGAGTCAGAATTAGCGCAAAGGCTAGATAGGGTCCTTTCAATATTCGAGAAGGCGGGCCTCCGACTGAGAAGGGACAAATGTGTTTTCTTTGCAAGGGAGGTCGAGTTCCTTGGGTTCAAGGTAAGCCCGGAAGGCATCAAGCCCTCCGAGTCCAAGATTGCAGCTGTGCAAAACGCCCCTCGCCCCACCGCGAAACCGGAGCTGCAGTCGTTCCTAGGGCTCTTAAATTTTTACCATTCCTTCCTGCCGAGGAAGGCATCCGTTGCTGAGCCACTGCACGCTTTATTGAAGAAGGAGGCAGTTTGGCGGTGGGGAGATAGGCAAGAGAAAGCGTTTAGGGAACTGAAGGCACTCCTATCCTCAAGCGCTGTCCTAACCCACTTTGACCCTAGGAAGCCAGTAGTCCTAGTTTGTGATGCGTCCCCGGTGGGAGTGGGGCGGTTCTATGCCACGTGTTGGAGAGCGGGAGGGAAGCCCCGGTAGCGTACTACTCAAGGTCCCTCTCGAAGGCTGAGCGCAATTACGCGCAAACTGATAGGGAGGCCCTAGCCATTATAGCGGGAACGAAAAAGTTCCATGACTTTTTATACGGCCGCGTGTTTACGGTAGTGGCCGATCACAAGCCACTTCTGGGGATCTTCACTACCGGCAAACCCACACCGCAAATTCTCTCCCCCAGGATGCTGCGTTGGGCCATCTTCCTCAACGCCTACCAGTACGAGCTGGTCTATCGCCCAGGGAAGGAGATCTCCCATGCGGACGCACTGTCCTGATCTCCCCTCCCTAGTGTAGGAGACCCCACATGCGAGGTAGAGCAGGACCACCAAGTCCTACTGATCGAGTCCCTTGACTCACCCCCCATCCTCCCGGCCGACCTCGCCAAAGCCACGGAGGCCGACAAGACGCTGGCCCAAGTTAGTTCCTGGGTGAGGAAAAGGTGGCCCACTACTCCCCCCGAGGAAAAGTTCAAGCCATTTGTCAGGCGGAGAGTAGAGCTTTCCCTGGAAAGGGGCTGCTTACTCTGGGGCCAGCGGGTAGTGATCCCAGGGAAACTGAGGGCCAAGGTACTAAAGCTACTACATACCAGTCACCCGGGGATCGTGCGCTCCAAGGCTCTGGCCAGGAGCTTCTTCTGGTGGCCCCAGATAGACGCGGATATAGAACGTTTAGTGGGCACGTGCGAGAGCTGCCAGAGCTCTCGGCCCGAGGAGTCCCGGTTACCCCATAGGGAATGGGACACGGCCCGCGGGCCATGGTCCCAGATTCATGGTGACTTCGCTGGCCCTTTCTGCAGGGCCATGTTTTTGCTGGTAGTCGACTCCTACTCTAAATGGTTGGAGGTAATCCCCATGAGCAGCAACTCCTCTGCGGCAACAATTAAACAGTTGCGCAAGCTCTTTGCCTGTTTTGGCCTGCCAGACGTTCTTGTTAGCGATAACGCTAGTACCTTCACGTCTGCACAGTTCAAGACATTTATCGAGCGGAACGCCATCAGGCACATTACCGCTGCCCCGTTTCACCCCGCCACAAACGGTCAGGTAGAGCATCAAGTGCGCACTACGAAAGACGCACTGCGGCGCATGGGTCCTGGTGAGTTGAACCTTCATTTGTGTCAATTCCTCATATGTTACAGGACAACCCCCCTAGCCTCAGGATTTTCCCCAGCCGAACTCCTCATGAGGAGGCGTCCGGTAACACTTTTTGACCGGATGGATCCGTCCAGGGTGGAGGATGAGGGAAGGAATATAAACATAGGGGGAGAGAGCTCCAAAAGTTTTTCAGTAGGGGACCCGGTTCACTGCAGGAACTACGTGGCCTCGGGGCCAGCGTGGGTTCCAGGGACAATCGTTGAGCAGACGGGGCCAGTATCCTACAGGGTCGAGACTAGCTCGGGTCTACTTTGGAGAAGGCATGCCGACCAACTCAGAAGGCGAGTCACCAGTGAAGGGGAATCAGCGTTAGGGTCCTCCCCCACCCGCATTACCCAAGGGGGAGACACGGCGGAACCTGCAGATACAAATGCATATCCTGGGTTCTCGTCCACAGAGGAGGATACTTTGAAAGAGAGGGATCAGTTTGTCTGTGATTATGATTTGCAGTACCAGGGGGGTGTAGCGGAGTGGTCCCCCACCCATCCTAGCGAGAAGAGGGGTTTCAGTTCAGCCCCTGGTACCTCCAGTCCCCCCAGTCCTTTTGTTTTAGAATATCCCATAGCGCCAGCTCCCCGGAGACCAACACCCCCAAGACAGGCAACGGGGGGAGTCCGCCCACCACAGTCTCTAGAACTCCCGGGCAGGTAACGGGGGGTGGCGTGGTCACGAGGGCCTTTTCGTCAGTCCCGAGATTTGTACTGGGGGGGACCCCAAGCTCCCCAAACGGTAGGCAGGGGTTCACTTCCCAGCTGTTCATTCCATTCCCGTCCCCCAATGCAAGGTCACCGCGGAGCCCGCACCAAGCCACTAACGAGTCCTCCCTTTCTGTTGCAGGACAGGACTCTGCAGAACCAGGCTCCCCTATGTTAAGTCAAGCGGCCGCTCGCCCCAGGCGCACGTGCGGCAAGCCACAATGGTTGAGGGACTTCGTCCCATCCTAGGGGGGAGGGATGTTATGTATGTACAATGTTGCTTTAAGAAATGTATGAATGTAACCCAACCACAATCACAATGTAGCCCAGCTGTTAAAGGAACGCGAGTAAGCTGCCCATAGAGGGCAGCTGCGAGCGTTTAACTCACATGGTTCTCATTCCTCAAATCACCAACACCCGCGGGAACTCTCCCGCACAAGCAAACAACTACTACTGGAACCGAGGGGGGGCGTGACTGGGACAACGTCACGCCGGTAGCAGCCAATGAGCTACCGTGCAGCAAGATTCAAATGTATTGTACTACCGTATATAATGTGATGTATCTCCGCCATTACGACATGTTCATCCTGATCATCAACCAATAAACCTGTGTTAGTCCTTACTGCGACTCCTTCCTTGTCTTCCGTGCAAGACACTAAAGTGCCTTTTGCAGAGTAAATGGTCAACTTAAAGCACAGCACACTTGGCTTTAAATCAAACAAAGAGCAAGGGAATAGCAAGTATTTTATCACAATTGCATTTTGTAGCCTAGTAAACTGGGTGGACAGACTCCAGGGGCAGTGGAGCAGTTTCTAAACCCAGGCTGCACTAGCAACAAATTATTTTCTAGCCAAATTGATGTTTCCAAGAATAGAATTGCTTTATTTACCATCTGATTCTCTTGGCTAGTGCACTTTTGACTCTTTCTTTCCCAGAATTGTTGCTATCATCCAGTGAGGTACTGTGGTTGGTTCTGAACGTTTCTTGCAAACTGGTAGCGGAAATTCCAGGCTATGCCCACTTGTCTGGCCACACCCACATCTCAGCCTCCCCCTCCCAGTGCCACTGGAAATGCGTCCCATTCGCCTTGCCCAGGGTCGAAGGCATGCTTTCACCTCCGCACTTCCCTTGCGCCTTCGGCCCTGGGCTAGGTGAATGGAGCGAGGTGAACGGGACACATTTTTGGTGGTGCTGGGAGGGGGAGGCCGGTGCCAGCCCACCACCCCACCCCACTCACCTCCCAACAGCACTGCGGCTGCCAGCTGTGATGGGGAGGCCGGCGCCAACCTACCAACCACCCCGCTCACCTCCCAGCATCGCCATGGCCGCCGTCAGGGACGCCTTTCTGGCGGCGATGGGAGGGGGTGGCCGGCGCCAACCCACCAACCTGCCCTGCTCACCTCCCAGCAGTGGCGCTGATGAAAGCGTGCCCAGACAGTGAGGGGCTGACTCGCCAGCAGTGCCTGGCTGCTCTGGGATTCCTCATCATCATCTCCATGAAGCAAGAGAGCAAGCTTGGTTTCTTTTTTATTCCTGGGGGGGGGGGGGGTTGAGGCCACACC
The DNA here is from genome assembly GCA_035047305.1 of Bradypodion pumilum. Taxonomy (NCBI): domain Eukaryota; kingdom Metazoa; phylum Chordata; class Lepidosauria; order Squamata; family Chamaeleonidae; genus Bradypodion; species Bradypodion pumilum. The sequence continues at coordinate 169,359,019 of JAWDJD010000001.1, read as the reverse complement.
CACAGATAGCCACACCCACAGATAGCCACGCCCACCAAGTGGACAGCAATTTTTTTTGCAGTGCATCACTGCTATCTTCCTCAGAAAAGCCTATTTCGAAAATAATAATATTCTGGCAGGAAATATGTAGTTATTCTGTTTAAATTATGATAGTAAAGCGGCGTGAGCTCAACATTTGGGTGTAGATCTGCATACTTTAAAACAACAACAACCAAGAAGACCCATCAAGAGAATGTTTGTCAATTAAGAGAGAGAATGTTTGTCAATTAAGCATTCCTGTCAAAGTGCCTCGTGATTCTGCACAGAAACATGAAAACTGACATTCTCTGGCTCATGGAAAACATTTCATACTCAGAGGTGTTTAAGGGGAATAAGCTCTTGAGTAGCACAAAAACACAGAGGAAACAGCTGTAAATCCTTCAAGAAAACTGGGACTATAGATGGAGTGCTTTCGGTTCACCACCATTATCAAAATTACCAAAATGCTAATTAACTTGTGAATCACCCAGAGAGTGCACTAAGCTCAAAAGGGCTTATATACACTTATATAAGTGTAATTTCTATTGTTATTATCACAAGTGCCTGCCTGGCAAGATTAGTATTGACTTTGTTTCTACTGATACCATCAAATACTGAATCCCATGGAAATAGCAGGAAGGTAGGTAGGACTCAGAATAATAGTAGAAGAACTTATTGGAGCTATCTTTTCATGTCTTCAAAAATATTATTTTAGCAGCAAAGGACACAAACACTATTTCTGCTCCCACTATGGTGTTTTTGCTCCTGTAAATTTAAATTTTGTGAAAGAAAAATCCTTTTTATTCCAAACATATACTAACCAGAAAAAAAATTGAATGCTGAAGGGGAAATCATCTGATAATTCTGTACTGCTGTATTGACTGCTGTTAAAATTAATATTGCTTTTTTTTTGTTATTTGCCCATAGAAGAAGAAAAAATCTTTTGCAGTGTAGTGATTTAGATGTGTCCTCTTCAGTCTTCTTTGCAATTTATTGCAGACCAAGGCAAACACATATAATTGTTCTTTAATTATAGTCAATACTGGTAACATAGCAGTTTCACTCTTATATTGGGCAGGCCTGAACTTACAACATCACTACACTTAGATACTCTTAGATATGTTAATAATTAAAAATGGGAAGCCACGTTGGGTGTCAACGTGGTTGTGATTAGGATGGAGACTCTTTATCATGTGATCAACTAGCACTTTCATGTCACAGACTCAAAATTCTTAGCTTTTCTTCAAAACTATTTCCCAAAGTTAAGGATGGTGAAATGCCATGTTTCATTAGCTCCCCCTTACTTACTTCTCTACTTAGAGCAGTTTTCAGTCTTTTTAAGCTGAGGGCCAGATCATGATCCCTCAGACAGCTTCGGGGGCTGGATGGCCATTTTGCCCTTCCTCCACCACATGGCACTTCCTATAACTTGTATAGAAGCTTTAATTCTCATATGTCTATATCTTCATTTATGGAAGCACACATATATCTATACCTACAAATCCAAGGGTTAACCGTTGGAACTTGCTATACATTTCTGCACCCATCCATCCTATCCCTTACTGAGCCTCCTGCACAAATAAACCACAAAATACATAAACAAAAACATTCACAATACCACAAAAGCATATACAAAACACCTAACTACAACACAAAAAACCACAAAATACACAAACAACAACGAATTACACAAATAAACAACGAAATAAGAAAAATTAAACAAAAACAGAAATAACCAAACCAATTAAACAAACCTAAAACCCAACCAAAACAAAAAAGAACGAACAGAAACACCTCCTAGCCCACCACCACAAAAACAAAACAAAGAAAAACCCCAGAAGAAAGAAAACCAGAGAACTCACCAGGACGTCCTCCCTCCACGACGATCGGAACAGAAATGAAGAAACAAAGACTACTTACCAGAAGAAGCCCCACCTAGAGGCCAGGAGAGAAAAAACACATGAAACAAAACCAAAACCACTAACAGCCCCACCTGCAGGGCAGAATAGTAAAACCACACAAAAACACAACAGCTCCACCTAGAGGCCACAAGAGTAAAAACATGTCAAAAACATTACAATAAATCAAAGGTTTACACAAATCACAAACATATGTTAAATAAATAAAATAAAAAGATTTATAACATCTTGTGTTGAGTTTTAACTCAAATAAAAACCCAAAACATCTAAACACAGTTTGAAAACATTGAATATAAAAACATGTACTTTTGCATTTTTAAAAATATTACCTATGGTACAACTAATTAACAAAAACCCAACAAACTAAAACATTATTTGGTTAAATAAAACAATTAGAAACAATTATATCACCCTTTGGTCTTTTTTTAATCCAGAAAAAACCCCAAAAAAGCTGATCACATTTTATAACAGCCCAGCAACGCCGGACAAACTATGCTAGTACCATTTAAATATTCTGCTATAACGAAGGGCTCTTGAATGTACTGATCAGAAGAAAATTCAAATCACAGGAGACATCGATTCAGGAGATAATAAACATGCTAAATGCTGATTAAAATTGGATTCTGTTCAAATGAAATCAAATTACTGTACTGACTTTTAGGAGTATGTTACACTAAGTTTAACCAAGTCTTTAAAGTTTAAGCGATTGGCACAAAACATTCAGATGATTTCTCTGCATTTTCAACAATAATAGAGTGCCTATTAATTAGCAAAGCAGACGCAGACTGGCATACCAAAACAGAGTCACCATGACATCCATAAATTCCAACAGTGTTCCCCAGAATACTTTGTTGGTTTTTAAAGGAAGAAATGTTCCTACAGCTTGGATTACACGGTCCTTATTTATCAGTACCATCAGATTTTGAATTAGGAGCACATACTACATAATTCACCTTACCGACATGACTATCACACTATTCCCATTTAATTTTGTCTCTTCCAAGCTTATGAAACATGTTAAGACAACCCTGAACTGCTCTCTGTTTTGCTTGAATAGTACCCTATTTAAAACATTCTTGTTTTAAAGCCATATCTATACCTATAAATCCAAGGGTTAACCATTGGAACTTGCTATATGTTTCTGCACCCATCCATCCTATCCCGTACCAAGCCTCCTGCACTCACCAAAACCTGGTCCGGAGGTTACTGCAGGGTTGAGAAACACGCCAGTGGGGCAAGAGCCCCACGAACGCGAACAAAGGGAAACAACTTCAATTCTCAAAGTTCTCTGCGCCGCGCTGTGCCACAGCCAATCAGGCTGAGATGAGCGAGCGACACGAATGTTGGGAAACGTGGTGTGGTCAATTAAAATCGAGCTGAAGGAAAAAAAGCCGCTGCACGAATGCAAACCACAAACGCAAAACTACAAGTCCCAGTGTCCTGCGTGTCATGAGCGCACAGAACGCTGAGAAAGCCTGCACACGAAAAATAAAATTACAAAACGCTACAGGAGCGCAAGTCCAACGCAGGCGGACGCAGCACCTCACAGCCTCGCAAAACAAACACCCACAAAAATCCACCACAAGACACCCACCGGCCTTCTTTCCCGGAGCAATGGGGAGAAGTGGGACTCCCTCTCCTCTACACTACCCCACCAAAGACACGGCAAGACCACCACCGGCCTCAAGGAAAGTTGAGCTGGGGTGGAACCCCCCCTCCCCAAAACAGGCAGCAGTTCGTCAGGGGAAGCACCCTCCCTGGCGGATGACTGGCTGATGCCTTTGTACTTCCGAATACAAAAGCAGCAGCCAGCAATCCGCAAGGAAGAGCAGCACCCCTTACGGATCGCTGCCTGCCGATCTCTGGCTAGGTAAGCCAGGAGAAAAAGGAGACAGAGAGGAGGGAACCATCATTAGGCAGAGATAGCTCTTCTCTGCCTCCTCCTTCACTCCCAACCTACCTAACGAACCTTCCCGGGAGAAGAATGGGCAGACTGCGTCCTCCTTCTTTCCCCCATTGCTGAATCGAAACCAAAATTCAAAGCAGCAATGGGGAAAAGAGGAACCAACAGGCAGCCTGTTCTTCACGCTAAAGTAAACACCAAAATCAAACACCAACATTAATTTAAAAATAATAAAACAAAAATAAATCAATAATTAAAAACCAATTAATAAACAAAAACAAACAAACCACAAAATACATAAACAAAAACATTCAAAATACCACAAAAGCACATACAAAACACCTAACTACAACATGAAAAAAACACAAATTACACAAACAAACAACAACAAATTATATAAATAAACAACAATGAAATAAGAAAAATTAAACAAAACCAGAAATAACCAAACCAATTAAACAAACCTAAAATTCAACCAAAACAAAAAAGAACAAACAGAAACACCTCCCAGCCCACCACCACAAAAACAAAACAAAGAAAAACCCCAGAAGAAAGAAAACCAGAGAACTCACCAGCACATCCTCCCTCCACAACGATCGGAACAGAATTGAAGAAAGAAAGACTACATACCGGAAGAAGCCAGGAGAGAAAAAACACGTGAAACAAAACCAAAACCACTAAAAGCCCCACCTGCAGTGCAGAATAGTAAAACCATTCAAAAACACAACAGCTCCACCTAGAGGCCATGAGTAAAAACAAGTCAAAAACATAATAAATCAAAAGTTTACACAAACCACAAACAAATGTTAAATAAATAAAATACAAAGATTTATAACATCCTGTGTTGAGTTTTAACTCAAATAAAACCCAAAACATTTAAACACAGTTTAAAAACATTGAATGTAAAAAACATGTACTTTCACATTTTAAAAAATGTTACCTACGGTACAACTACTAACAAAAAAAACTTTATTTGGTTAAATGAAACAATTAGAAACAATTATACCCTTTGTTCTTTTTTTAATCCACAAAAAAACCCAAAAAAGCTGATCACAGTTTATAACAGCCCGACAACACCGGGCAAACTATGCTAGTACCATTTAAATGTTCTGCTGTAATGAAGGACTCTTGAATGTACTAATCAGAAGAAAATTCAAATCACAGGAGACATCGATTCAGGAGATAATAAACATGCTAAATGCTGATTAAAATTGGATTCTGTTCAAATGAAATCAAATTACTGTACTGACTTTTCGGAGTATGTTACATTAAGTTTAACCAAGTCTTTAAAGTTTAAGCGATTGGCATAAAACATTCAGATGATTTCTCTGCATTTTCAACAATAATAGAGTGCCTATTAATTAGCAAAGCAGACGCAGACTGGCATACCAAAACAGAGTCATCATGACATCCATAAATTCCAACAGTGTTCCCCAGAATACTTTATTGGTTTTTAAAGGAAGAAATGTTCCTACAGCTTGGACTACACGGTCCTTATTTATCAGTACCATCAGACTTTGAATTAGGGGCACATACTACATAATTCACTTTACCGACATGACTATCACACTATTCCCATTTAATTTTGTCTCTTCCAAGCTTATAAAACATGTTAAGACAACCCTGAACTGCTCTCTGTATTGCTTGAATAGTACCCTATTTAAAACATTCTTGTTTTAAAGCCATATCTATACCTATAAATCCAAGGGTTCACCATTGGAACTTGCTATACGTTTCTGCACCCTTCCATCCTATCCCATACTGAGCCTCCTGCACTCGCCTGAACCTGGTCCGGAGGTTACTGCAGGGTTGAGAAAAGCGCCAGTGGGGCAAGAGCCCCACGAGCGCGAACAAAGGGAAACAGCTTCAATTCTCAACGTTCTCTGTGCCGTGCCATGCCACACCACAGCCAATCAGGCTGAGAAGTGCTAGCAAAATGAATGTTGGGAAATGCGGCGTGGCCAATTAAAATCGAGCTGCAGAAAAAAACCGCTGCATGAACGCAAACCACAAATGCAAAACTACAAGTCCCAGTGTCCTGCATGCAATGAGCATGCAGAATGCTGAGAAAGCCAGCACATGAAAAATAAAATTACAAAATGCAACGGGAGCGCAAGTCTGCTGCAGGTGGATGCAGTGCCTCACAGCCTCGCAAAACAAACACCCACAAAAATCCACTGCGAGACACCCGCCGGCCTTCTTTCCCGGAGCAATGGGGAGAAGAGGGACTCCCTCTCCTCCATGCTACCCCACCAAAGACACAGCGAGACCACCACCGGCCTCAAGGAAAGTTGAGCCGGGGTGGAACCCCCCCCCAAAAGGCAGCAGTTCGTCAGGGGAAGCACCCTCCCTGGTGGATGACTTGCTGTTGCCTTTGTACTTCCAATGGAGGTAATGCAAAAGCAGCAGCCAGCAATCCGCAAGGAAGAGCACCACCCATTACGGATTGCTGCCTGCCGATCTCTGGTTAGGTAAGCCAGGAGAGAAAGGAGACAGAGAGGAGAGAACCATCATCAGGCAGAGAGAGCTCTTCTCTGCCTCCTTCTCCCCCGACCTACATAATGAACCTTACCAACCAGTGGAAGAACGGGCTGACTGCCTCCTCCTCCTTTCCCCCATTGCTGCATCAAAACCAAAATTTGAAGTAGCAATGGGGAAAAGAGGAACCGACAGGCAGCCCGTTCTTCATGCAAACCTCCACACCAACAACAAACACCAAAATTAATAAAAATTAGTAAAACAAAAATAAATAAATTAATTTAAAAAACCATTAACAAACAAAGAAGTAAACCACAAAATACACAAAGAAAAACATCCACATTACCACAAAAGCACAGTCAAAACACCTAACTACAACATGAAAATACCTAACTCTTACAACACAACTACAACAAATTACACAAATAAACAACAACAAAATAACAAAAATAAACACCAGAAATAAACAAACCAGTTACACAAATCTAAAGCCCAACCAAAACAAAAAAGAACAATCAGAAACACCTCCCAGCCCACCACCACAAAAACAAAACAAAGAAAAACCCCAGAAGAAAGAAAATCAGAGAACTCAAGAGCATGTCCTCCCTCCATGAGATCCGAACAGAAATGAAGAAACAAAGACTACTTACCGGAAGAAGCCCCACCTAGAGGCCAGGAGAGAAAAAACATGTGAAACTAAAACAAAACCATTAACAGCCCCACCTGCAGGGCGGATTAGTAAAAACAACTAAAAAACAATAAAGCCCCACCTAGAGGCCACAAGAGTAAAAACAAGTCAAACAAATAACAATATATCAAAAGTTTACACAAATAACAAAAATATGTTACATAAATAAAATGAAAAAATTTATAGCATCCTCTGTTGATTTTTAACTCAAAAACAAAAACCCCCAAAAAAAGCAAAACACTATTTAAAACAGCCCGGCATCGCCGGGCAAACTATGCTAGTATTATATAAAGCCATATAATAATGAGGCCTGTTATTTTTCTATGTTCAGTGAGACTCCCCCTTCTCTACCATTCACCTGATGTCCCAGGAGACAGTTGCTGAGGACAGTCTACCTAATATTTGTAGGCATGTTTGATATGTGAAATTAGGGTTCGGAAAGCATCTTCTGGCTTCAAGTTTCATTTGGGTTCAACACAGATTTACCAAACTTGCAAATTTCATCTTGTTGTGTTTGAATACATTTATTGCTGTAACGTTTTGTAATATAATTGGGATCAGTACGATCCTCCATTTTGTCTCCTTCTTCTTGGTCATAAAATATCACGGGACTGTGTTCCCGCCTAAACTATGTAGTCATGAACAGTTTTCACTCTGGTCTGATGACCTTCCAGTCACCCCACTTCTCTCCCGTCCAATCCTGTTGTTTCCCACCCAAATGTATTCATTCCTGATTGTAGATATTTAGCAGTGCTGCGCCATTGCTCCCCAATATGTTCTGACTTCCTAATAAAGTTGTTTGGCCCTGTTATGCTGGCTGCTTCGCATTTCTACCAGAACATCAAACATCTTAACAGCAGAAAGAAGCTGAAAAATCATATTTTGGAGAGATATTATAAATGATTTTTTCTGTCTTACCCTCAGAATGCTTAGCTCTCAAAAGCTCCGAGCTTGAATCCCAGTGGATTCAATTATATTACAGAGGAACCTCAGTTAACAAACAGCTCGGTTACCGCAAAAAACACATATCAAAAGGAAATCCATAGAAAATAGTGGCTCGGTTTGCAGAATTTTTCCCCAAAACGGATTAATTGGTTTTCAGTGCATTCCTATGGGAAACCGTGTTTTTTGCATAGCAAAAGGAAATCCATAGAAAATAGTGGCTCAGTTATATTACTCTCAAGTGTCCCATACTGGCCAGAAAATCCCGTATTTTACCCCTCTTTCCTGCCATCATCCCGAATTTAGAGCATCAGAGGGGGGTTACTGCGCATGCTCACCCATCAGAAGCAGAGGTGCGCATGTGCGATGGGTTTCTGTGCATACATGAGGGGTTTCTGCACATGTGCAAAGGAGTTACTACACATGTGTGCCCACCAGAGGTGGAGGTGCGCATGCGTAAATGGGTTTCTGTGCATGCGTGCCCATCAGAGGCAGAGGTGCTTCCCGTATTTTCTCAACCACATCTTGACAGGTATGCTTGGTTTACAGATTTCCCCCCCAGAATGAATTAATTGGTTTTCAATGCATCCCTATGGGAAATTGCATTCAATGCATTCCTATGGGGAATTGCATTCAATGCATTCCTATGGGAAATTTGGTTAAAGTAATTTTCACTATAAGAAACATCCCGGAGAATGCATTAATTACATTAACCAAGGTTCCACTGTGCTGCTGAATATAGATTTAACCCCATTCCAGGAGACTCTTCATCTTTAAAACATGTGTGACAGCCAAATAAAACACAGTCTTCTCTATAATGGACATTACTGTGTCTGTTGAATTTGGCCAAGGAAAGAATTTAATTTCAGTTTGTTTCTGACTAATTTACCAACATTTATACATTTTATCACATAGGGGTAAAGTGAGATTTGCAAACATGACAGTGCGAGTAAGCAAAACTTTGCAGATGTCCCCATCTGTATGCGGTGTATAGATTATGTAAACTCTAAATCATAGACACAATTGAAGTAAGTACAGCAGGCTTCATACAGATACTGCCCCCATGGAAAAAGGGGGTAGAGTGGGACCTATAAAACACAGCTCTACTTTTCCCTTTAGGTAAAGGTAAAGGTCACCCTTGCTCGAAAGCCAGTCGTATCCGACTCTAGGGTTCAGTGCTCATCTCTGTTTATAGCCAAAGAGCCAGCACTGTTTGTCTAGACACCGAAGTGCTGTCTAGATCGCTGTCTACCTTCCCACCGAAGTGGTACCTATTTATCTGCTTGCAATTTCTTGCTTTTGAACTGCTAGGCTGATAGGAGCTGGGACAGAGATGGGCGCTCATTCCATCATGGAGTACTCGGGTTTTGAACTGCTGACCTTCAGCCTCCCAGTCAGTGTCTTAGCCACTTAAGCCACTGCCGCCCTTTTATGTGATTGTAAATTCCATGGAGGAAAATGCCTTAATAGAAGTTTAGCACAGATGCCAAACATTGATTTAACGAAGCCAAAATGCAGGCCTTTCATCTCAGCCTTCCAGATACGATCAGAGGGAATGGTCATCATTGGAAGATTAAAATGGTTTCTATTTGTGTGCACCTTCAACATTCACGTAGGCAACTTGAAACCCTCTTACAAGATCAGCAGTGATGTCTCTGGCATAACTAGAGAAAAGGTATTAAACAGGACAAAAACACATCTGTCTGCAAGGCACAATGATTCACAAAGAACGCAACACACAGTCCGATTTTATTTCATTTCAGAACGTATGTGGCTTTCTAAATAATTGATGCTGTTTTCTTCACAAAAATTTGCTTGACGGCTTTAGGAGAGGGTGCAGACATCTTCCACAGTCATTTCTGCATGATGGCACTTAGACTGTCACCGTCCTGACAAGCTGTGGTGGACTACAGATATTTTGCTGTTGCTAAGAGAAAGAGGGAGGGAGGGAGGATTAAGCAGCAGCACTTCAGCTTCCTTTCACAGAGATTTCATGTCAGCATTGCACCTGATTGTAAGTGTTCTCAGTGGTTAACATCCGATTCTAAATGGTCTCTAGAAAAAAAGGAAGAGACATTAATGTGGATGCCATGCAATATTCACTATGGCAAATCTCCCTCCAACTAAGTTAAAACTTACAGCAGTTAGAAGTTGACCAAACCATCATCCAATATTTGTCAATATCAACAGCAGTTGCATAAATCACCCACAGAGCGTTTGCAATAAAGAAGATACATTCACTACCCTAATCCGAAATTGGAAGCAGAGATAACTTGGGGGTCCTCCTGGATTCGCGGCTACTGCTAGAAGAACAGGTGGCGGCTGTGACCAGGAGAGCTTTTGCCCAGCTTCGGGTGATTTGCCAGTTGCGCCCGCTCCTGGACCGGGACTCCTTGCTCATGGTCACTCAGGCGCTGGTCACCTCCAGACTAGATTATTGCAATGCGCTCTACATGGGGCTGCCCTTGATGACCATTCAGAGGCTACAGTTGATCCAGAATGTGGCAGCCCAGGTGGTGATGGGGTGTGGGCATTATACCCATGCTTCGCCACTGCTCCGGGAGCTGCACTGGTTGCCAGTTTGTCTCCGGGTGCAATTCAAGGTGTTGGTTTTGACCTTTAAAGCCCTATATGGTAGTGGGCCGGGTTACCTAAGAGACCGCATCGCCCTGAGGACATCTGTCTGTCCAACCAGAGCAGACCGGAGGAGCTCTCTAATCGTTCCATTAGCCAGAGGGGCTCACCTCTCTGGCACAAGGAGGAGGGCCTTCTCCGTGTCTGCACCGCCCCTCTGGAACCTCCTGCCAAAAGAGCTACGTCTCCGGATGGAATTGCTGCCTTTCAGAAAAGAACTTAAAACCTGGCTGGCAGGTCAAGTGTGGGGTGCAGGTGGAAGGGTAACCTCCATTGGGTGGTTGGTGTAGAAGAACTCCTCCCCATGGTGTCTTTGGTTCCTGCACCCCTTGTTTTAGGGGGTTGGTAATTTTAACTGTTTTTAACATGTTTTTTAAAATTGTCATTGTGAACCTCCCTGAGTTGGCTTTGGCCGAGTGGGTGGTATATAAATTTGACAATTAAATTAAATTAAATTAAATTAAACACTTCAAGTATGGTGAGAAATGATGTGGATCCATATTCACTGCCCTGAAAACACGCCTCAGTGTGCAGTGAATGTATGTTCAAGTCTCATCCACCATTCACACAGCCAGTGTGTAGTTATACAGGTGGTAACTTAAATACAAGCTTCTGTTTTGGCCTTTCCTTGATTTTTTTATATGCCAAGATCACAGTGCTAATGGGCCCATTAACAAAATGTTGTTAACAGCCCAGAACTCTCTTGATCTCTGAGGGGCCATGAGTATCCCAAGCTGAGTCTCCGACTCTCCTAATTCTCCTCTGTTGGTACCAATGGTTCCTCTGCCTCTGAGTCTGCATCCAGCTGGACTTCTATGCCAAACGCTGACAACAAATCCAGTAGAGAAAGACAATGGGATCACATTTAGCTCATGATGAGGCCGAGGGCAATCACTGGAAATGTGGGGGCAAGTGGACTTCTGGAACTGGGGTGGAAAGGCCACCGTGGAAACGAGTGCGAGGATCACCCCACCACAGGCGACCTGGGTCCCACCCCTGGCCATGGCTCAAAAGGCCACTGCGGCAGTAGGACTTCACCGCTGCCCTCGGACTCCTGCGGCCGGGGTGGAGAGGCTTCCATGGTAACGGGTGCCAGGACCCCACCACCAGCGCCCTGGGCACTGCCCCTGACTGGGGCTCAAAAGGCCGCTGCAATGGCAGGCGGTAGGACTTCGCCGCCTGCCCACCCCGACTTACTTGCAGCTGGGGCAGAGTGGCCGCTGAAGTATTATGACATGTGTGTGTGTGTGTGTGTGTGTGTCTGTGTGTGTCTGTGTGTGTATGAGAGAGAGAGAGAGAGAGAGAGAGAGAGAGAGAGAGAAATATAGATATAGATAGAGAGAGAGAGAGAGTATGATTAATGTGTGAGCCGCCCTGAGTCGGGCTTCCTGATTGGGTGGCTGTTGTGTATTGAAGAGGAACTGCACACAACAGCACTTTGGGCTAAACAAGAGGTAGTTTATTACAGTTGAGTACAGATAGGAACTATGCGTGTCGGCTGGACTTCCAACCACGTTCAGACAGACTTAACTCTGGAAAACAGGGGTGAGGTAATACTTATATAACTACAGGAAGGCAGTCAAAAGGGATACATTTGCCTGGACCAAGTAAGGGTAGGAAAACCTGTGCAGAACCAACTAGAATGATAACAATATATGAACAGGGCACCTTGCACCAAAGGGGGTGCAATGCGGCAATAGTTTGATCATAGTTGCTCTAAGCAATATATGTTAATTTAGGTTCGCACACAAATGTGAAAATTAAATTAAATTAAGCCCCCCTGCCCTAGTCCACCCATGGAAGGCATCTGCAGTCCAGCAAGCTGGATAAGCCTGTATAGTGACCAGCTTTGCCTTTGGGCAAGCTACTGTCATCACTGATGCAGACCAGCCACAACATCCATCCACAATGTAAGAACAATAATACTGACTCTTTTGACAGTGCTACAACAGGATAATGCATATAAAGAACTAGCATAGTTTGCCCGGCGGTGCCGGGCTTTTTAAAATTGTGTTGGATACTAAAGGGTTTTGTTTTTTTCTTGAACTAATGGTGATGGGCTGTTTTAAATGGTGGTGTAAGGTTTTTTGATTTTGTGGCTTCGAGGCGCTTCGTCCGCCTGTGACGGACTTGCGCTCCCAGTGGTTTTTTTTGTTTTGTTTTGTTTTGTTGTTGTTTTTTTTTTTTGCATGCTGGCTTTCTCAGTGCCGGGCTCCTTAATTTGGTTTTTGAACTTGTTTTTTATGTTTATGCAATTTTTTAAATTTTATTTAATTTTATTTAATTTAATATTATTCAGTTTAAAATTTAATTTTGTTTTTTAAAATGTTTTTTTAACTCCCTTTTTTTGTTTTGGTTTTTTGGAGTGAAAAGTGTTTTCTTTTTATTTTGGTAATTTTTGAGATTAGTGTGTTTATTTTTGAATGTTTGTATAACTTATTTGATTAAATTTGGAATTATTCTTATTATTTTTAATATTTTTGAATGTTTTTTCTCTTTTGGCCACTGGGTGGGGGTGGTGAGCTTTTGTGCCTCTCGTTACATTTGTTCTCTTCTGTCCTCTGGGTGTCGCTTCCGGTAAGTTTCCTCTTTCTCATTTCCGGTTCTCATAGAAAGAAGACGTCTTTTGGTAAGTTCTCTGGTTTTTTTGGGGGGGTGGGGGTGGGGGGGAGGTGGGATTTTTTTGGGGGGGGTGTATGTGTGTTTTTTCTTGTTTATTTTTGGCTGTGTTTGTGTGTAATTTTTGGATTTTGGTTTGTTTTTGAATGTTTTTGGTTTGTGTTTTTGTGTGTTTTTTTCAGTGGGGGGGGGTGGCTTTCTTTCTCGCGGGCCATGCTGGCTGGCCCGTGGGAAGGAAGGCCAATTGCGGGGAGGCTTTCTTTCCCATGGGCCATGCTGGCTGGCCTGTGGGAAGGAAGGGCATTTGCGGGGTGGTGGTGCTTTCTTTTCCACGGGCCATACTGGCTGGCCCGTGGGAAGAAAGGGCAGCGGCGGTGGGGTGTTTCATTTTTTTCCCCACGGGCCATACTGTCTGGCCCATTGGGAAGAAGGGCAGTTGCGGGGGGTGGGGGTGGGTTGCTTTTATTTTTTGCGCGCCGGCTGGCCCTTCAAACGGAAGGGCAGCGGCGGCCGGGGGTTTACTAGTTTTTACTCATGTTTTTCACGTGCCGGCTGGCCCTTCGAACGGAAGGGCAGCGGCAGCGGGGGGGGGGGTTATTTTTTTCCCCATGGGCCATGCTGGCTCACCCGTGGGGAAGAATGGCAGCGGTGGTGGGCTTTTTTTTTAAACTTTTTTTCGCACGCAGGACGCCTCAGCGTGCAGGACGCTGGGGCTTGTAGTTTTGGCTGCGCGTGCTTTCTTTCTGCTGCGGTTTTTCTTTTGCGGCTTTTTTTATTGGCTGCGGCGCGTTTCCGAACGCTCCTTTTGCCACGCTGCTCAGCCTGATTGGCTCTGGCGCAGCGCGGTGAAAGGAACTTTGGGAATTGAAGTTCCCTTTTTTTGTTTGCGACTGGGGGGCTCCTGCCCCTGGGTCGAAAATTTCAACCCGACAGTTACCTGCGAACCCCGTTCGGGCAAGTGAACGGAGGCTCGGACGGGGCTAGTGGGGCCTGGTGCAACATCCTTTGTCACATTCCAATGGTTAACGCACCATTTTATAGGTATAGATTGTGAACACTTTAAAGGCATTCCATATATTCTAAATATGATTCTTCTTCTTTTGTGTCTCACTCAAACCCTGTACTGCCAAAATGAAGCACCACAATTGGGCATACCTCAGGCAATGTCAACCTTGTGCTGGCTAATCTTTCTTATACTAGGTCAGGGGAAAGGAACTACGGAATGAATTCACCAAAGGGTGGCTTCATTTTGGCAGTTTCATGTCTGGCCTAGACATGGAAGAAGAAGCTCCTAAACCTGTGATGGTGAACCTTGGTATTCCAGGTGTTCTTGGACTTCAGTTACCAGAAGCCCAAGTCAGCACTCCTGCTGATCAAGGCTTCTGGGAATTGAAGTTTAAGAATAGCTGAAGTGCCAAGGTTCACCATCACTGTCCTAAACTAATCTTTGTTTTTGTTTTGTTTTTTTAAAGGGAGGGGGAGAAAGAGAAGGAAAACAAAATAAATGCAGGCACAATGCCTAATGAAGCTTGTGAAGTTTATTGCTGTGAAAGGCTGGGATAGTTGTTGAGCTTTTCATGAGGATTAGTCAATGCTAGTAGATCTGTTAGTAGATACAGTGGTACCTCATACAACGATTTTAATCCGTTCCATGGGGTTCGTTGTTGTACGAAACAATTGCTATATGATGCATGCATCGTATAGCAATTTTTCCTATGTGGTGCATCGTACATTTTTTTTCACTAAGTGTTTTTTCCTATCGAAAACTGTTGTGCGATTTATTCGATAGGGAAAATAGTTATGTGGGATGCCATTTCCCCCCAAAACCTAACTGTTGTGCGATTTCGTTGTTATATGGGACAATAGTTGTATGAGGTTCCACTGTACTGGCTTTGTGATGTAGAAGTCTATATCACCAGACAGACTAACTGCCACCCTGCTATCAGGTGCTAGGGAGTAACAGCTGGAGACAGATGACATTGTCCAACCCTCCTGGGGATTCATTGTGGAGTTAAATGCAGACTGCTGTCAAAAGGCAGAAATTTGAGCTAGATGGATGTCCGTATCTTCCAGTATAGCAGGCCTTAAATTCTTAAGAAATAGGCTAGCTGTTCTTCAGGGAGCAGGAAGTACAGTATCCCATTTCCAGAAATTTAGTGGAATTTTGAAAAGGTTTTGCTAGACCTATTGAGCTCCCATGTTCTCTGTCACCATAAATGATTACCCTATTCTATTCCCACCCCTGATCAATACCATTAAGCATAATTACACAGTAGCTTTGGAGAACAGCAAAAAACAGAGCTTTGGAGAATTAGTTTTTGGATCACTGCTCCCAGAATCCCTCAGCCATCATAGCTAGTAATGAGAGGAGTAATGCCAGGACATCAAGCAAATGATACTATACTTTTTCAGAGGCAATGCAGAACTCTTTGGGGAAATGGTTGACCCTCTAGCTTTCTGCTATGATAAGTTTCAAACTTAAGTACAGTGATGCATTTGTAATAAGTTAAATTACCCTAAACTGACAGAGTGGAGTTAAGCCTTCTAGCATGCAAGCATTTCCACACAGATAACTAAATTGAAGCTGCTTATTGCCTTCAACAGAGCATGTCTGTGGTGTTAAATTGCCAAAATCCCACAGAACATTCAGTCATTATCAAGTCTCTTTTTCAAAAGAGTCCCAGTAAACTATAATTCTTTTACAGGGCATAGAGGCTACAAATGGATGCAATAATTCGTTGATAAGAAATAGCCACTTAACAGATCAAAGTTGCAATACACCAGTTACATGCACAGTTCCATCTGAAAGAACAGGAATGTTTCTCTTCTGAGGTAATAGCAGATACATTATCAAGGTCATTCTAGACTTTTCCGTTTCCTAAAGCTATTAACACTTTCCATGGTTAATGCTCAAAAGAGTCTCAACAGTTAGACCCTTTGTTGTTTAGTGGCAAGTATCCCTCCATGGACAGGATGGAAATGTGGGATATTCAACAGGGTTAATTGCAATCAGAAGTAAATGGCGTAGTCCAATCAAGCTACTCATTGGGATCCAAAATAAGCAGACAAATAGCAAAGCAATCACACTTATATGCCATCCCATAGCACTCTCTGGGCGGTTCACAAGATAATTAGCCTCAACTCCAAGGAATTGGAGTTGATGATGTGATCACAGAAGCAGGGAAGGTAGAAGCTCCTCTTTTAGTAGACTGCCATGTCAGTGATTTATTCTAACTGAGGAACCAACCAAACCAATCAGATCTCCATTTGGCCTTCAGGTTACCCAGCATGGCTGGGCTTACAAAGTGGTAGGAATGTATGAACAGCAAAATCCACCTACAATGGGACTACTCCCCTTTAGGAAGATGCTGAAGACATGGTTGTTTCAGCATGGGTGGGGCATGAGTGCCCCCACCTCTCAGGCCCGCTGGCTTGTCTAGCCAGAGAGATGGACCTGTCCTGTCTTGGATCTCAGTTTTAAAGTGGGTGATGGGTGGAGAGGGTTGTTTTCTGAATGTTTATACAGGTTTTATGTGTTTCAATGTGGATTTTAGCTGGGGCTTTTAGCTGTGGATGTTTTTAATTGTTTTATATTGTATTCTATTTTTATTTTCGTTTTCCCCTCTTCCTTTTTCCTCTTTTGTTGTTAGCCACCCTGAGTGGTGTTTCCCACCAGAAGGGCGGGATATAAATAAATAAATAAACAATGTATGTTTTGCTGCATTTTTCTTATAGCAGGACTTCTTTCATGTTAAAAAAAAGAACTGTGGAAGTATTATGGAGCAAAAGGCTTTGTTGAAAAAAACTGCTTTTTGCAAAAAATATTATATTTCCATTAAGGTAAAGATAAAGGTTTCCTTGCTCGAAAGCCAGTCGTATCCGACTCTAGGGTTCAGTGCTCATCTCTGTTTCAAAGCCGAAGATCCAGCGCTGTCTGCTTCTGCAGATGTTTCTGTGGTCATGTGGCAAGCATGACTAGATATCGGAGCGCACGGGACGCTGTTACCTTCCCACTGAAGTGGTCCCTATTTATCTACTTGCAATTTCTTCCTTTCGAACTGCTAGGTTGGCAGGAGCTGGGACGAAGACGGGAGCTCATTTCCGTCCTGCAGTACTCGGGAATCGAACTGCTGACCTTCCGCTTCCCAGTCAGCGTCTTAGCCACTTGAGCCACTGCAGACCTTAGAAACCTTTATTTTGTGCAAAATTGAAAAGTATCCATAAAAATACAAGATTTTTGTTTAAACTGCAAGCTTTCAGCACAAAACCAATACTTTTTTTTTTTGGTACTGATGATGAAGAAAGGTTTTTATCCTCTTCTTTTTTTGTTCTGTGTACAGTAGCAAAAGATTTCCCACCAGTTAGACAATTTTTTTCAACAGCATGTTCACTGAAGATGGGGAAAAAATTTCCCAGAATGGGTCCAGAAGGAACCTCTCTAAGTAACGAAAGGATGGCGAAGACATTTAGGCATTCTCTGGATGGCAGCACACTGTTGGCTGCTGCTTCCACTCCAGAAGCACCATTGACATGAATAAAGAAGACCTCCATAGTACTATCTCTGGTCATTCCAAGTGTGCTTTGCTGTGGACTTGAAACCAAGATGGAATCTCTTCTGCCTTAGAGTTACCCCGGGGTTGACGGTGGGAAATTACCACAATGTGGTTCTTACAATGGGCAATTTATAGTCCTCCAGATATTGTAAGACCACAGCTTCCATATTCCTCACCACCCTGGTGATGCTGACAGGGTGCTAGGAGCTGCAATCCAATAATGAAATGATCTGTCTCTCATAACCCTGATCCATTCATTGGTAATCTCACAGATTTTCTACTGTAATGCTCTCTACATGGGGCAGCACTTGTGTTTGATATGGAGATTACAGTGGGTCCAGAATGTAGCAGCCAGGCTGATGACAGGCTTAAAGAAATTTTATCATATTTCCCCAGCCTTGGCAGGCCTGCACTTGTTACCTGTGTGTCAGATACAAGGTGTTAATATTATCATAAGGCCCTGTACAGTTTGGGACTGTGCTATCTGTTGGAGCATCTGTCCCTCAGAACAACTTCCTGCACCACCTGTTCATCACACCTGGTACAGCTCCAGGTGTCGACCCCGAGAATGGTTCAAAAGTCTTTAACTAGAGATAGAGCCTTCTTGGTGGTGGCATCAACACTGTGGAACACTCTACCAGCAGAGCCGCGCCAGGCCCCATCACTGGCTATCTTTAAAAAGCAATTAAAAACTCTCTTCTTCAAAGAGAGGGTGTTGTCCCTTTAGCAATAAATTAGCCAGTCAGGTTGAGTCCCTATGCCCTCAGACACCAGTTACTTTACTTTAGTTTAGTTTAGTTTGTGACATATTTGCATAGCTGTCAAGTATCCCTTATTGGCCGGGAAAACCCCTTATTTTACCCTCTTTCCCGCCACCATCCCTTATTAATTAGACTGCAATGCCCTATTGCCGCCATTGGAGGGCAGCACAGGATAAGCATAGCTGTTAAGTATCCCTTATTTGCCAGGAAATTTCCCTTATTTTCAAATCCAAAACTTGACAGTATGCATATTTGTGGGTTGTTTGTTTTGATTTGCTGTGTGTTCTGTTGTTATTTGTTATCTGTTTGTACACCACCCAGTGTGGGATACCACCCAAATGGGTGGCATAGAAATGCAATAAATAAATAAATAAATCTGGAGACCACTGTTTGTGCCCCCAATGTTATACTGCTACATAATGAGAAGCCAATTAACAAGAAAGACAGCTGTACCTTAGCTGGGTTTTGCAAATTCATTCCCGAGGTCTCCTCTGAGTTGACAGTGAGATCTGCTATGAGGATCTTTCTTGTCTTGGTAGGGTGGCAAGCATGGCTTGTCTTTCACTCTGGCAGAACAAAGCTGAAAAAGTTTGCATTTAGAAAAGTTATTGCAGTTTGGAACAAAACACAAAGACTTGTTGTTTGTTTGCTTTTGAAGAACAATGAGAAACAGCCCATTAGGTTTTAGAAGGAGCCTTGGGGAGCGGAATGAAGAATTTGTTGTAAAAGTTGCATTTCAGGTAAAAGGGCAACATGACAGCATGTGATTTCCTGTCCTGTTGTTTCCTTTGAATGCCAAAAGGTGGCAGAGAAGGAGTGTCACATTGCACAGCCATCAGACAGGCCAGCTAGAGATTAATGAGAATTTTGTCTTATACCATTTGATTAGAACATTAAAATAAAAAAAATATGAATACAGGAGGGGGAAGAGAAAATAATAGGTTTGCTTGTGACCAACAGAGTTTCCATTCAGTCTTGTTCAGAATTTATCCAAATATAAATTGAAATGTAAGGGTGGGGGGAGGAAGAAAACCAAGATGGTGTTCCTATTCCTACAAAGTCCATGGCTTCTGATTTAATAGTTGTGTCTATGCATGGCAATATCTTACAATGCCAAAAGGCCACCTAATTTTTCAATGCTTAGCACCTTCATGAAGTGTAGGCTGCAGGTTTCTGACCCTCTACACTGGCTCCAGCTTGTATTCTACTACTATTCATATCTAGAGTAGATCCGTTGACCCAGTAGGCTCAAAAGAATGTTGGCTTAGCACTCCTCTATTGATTCAATAGCTGGAATCCTATTACTTAGCACAAAAATTACATAACTTCCATCCAGCTCCTAACTGGCATGTAAAAAAGTATCCACCGGGATTCTCAGGGGCACATGTGCACACACTAAGGCAGCACGCATGGACACTCACAAGAATCATTCATTTGCAAGTTAGTTAGGAATGGAATGAAAGGTATGCATTTTCTTATGCTAAGTAACAGGATTTTAGGCATTGAAAGTGTTCTGAATGGGACCAGCCATGTTCACCACTGTCACCAATTTCCCCTTCCACCTCTATTTCTACACCATGCATACATGAGGTATCTCTGAATTCTTGCTACCTTTTCTTGTTATTCAAATGAATATGGTGAGGGCTCAGTATAGGGAAAACAAAGCTTGCCATACACAACACAACATTTGCTCATCCATCTCAGTGTTATCTAGACTGATTGGTGGTAGCTCTCTAGGGTTTTAGACAGCAGTTCTAGCCATCTCCACCTGGATATAAGGAGGACTTATGCAGGTTTTTTAAAACATCAAATTTCATGTCAAATGTAAAATCACGTTCATGACTGCAGTGGCTCAAGTGGCTAAGATACTGGCTGGAAGGCAGCAGATCAGCAGTTCGATTCCCAAGTGCTGCAGGACAGAATGAGCTTCCGTCTTTGTCCCAGCTCCTGCCAACCTAGCAGTTTGAAGCAAGAAATTGCAAGTAGATAAATAGGGACCACTTCAGTGGGAAGGTAAACAGTGTCCCGTGCGCTCCGGTGTCTAGTCATGCCTGCCACATGACCACAGAAACATCTGCGGAAGCCGACAGTGCTGGATCTTTGGCTTTGAAACAGAGATGAGCACTGCACCCTAGAGTCAGATACGACTGGCATTTGAGCAAGGGATACCTTTACCTTTACATGTTTCATCACAAATTCTCATTGTTGTTGCTAAAAGAGGGTTGGATGGTAATGGTTAAAGAAAGGTGGAATTTGTGTGAGGATTTGTCAAAAATCAAGAAGGGACGTACTGCCAAAAAGTCTGGGCACCTCTGTTGCTGTTAGGTTCTGTCACTGGTAATTCAGTACAAGTACTGAATTACATTTCCACCTGCCAGTAAAGTGGATGTAGGAAGGAATGCAGACCACCTTAGATCGTGTTCAGATGAAGAATGGTTTCCTGGAGGGATACTCACCTTCTGCGCCCTAAGAAGCCAACTTTCAACATGCAATGAAGCAGGAAGGTTCTATTCCAGTGATGGCTAACCTTGGCACTCTAGCTGTTCTTGGACTTCAATTCCCAAAAGCCTAAATCAAGCACTCCTGCTGATCAGGGCCTCTGGGAATTGAAGTTCCAGAACAGCTAGAGTGCCGAGGGGGCGTGGCCAAGATGGTGGCGGAGTAACACGGGCTTTGTTTTGCTCACAACAGAGAAGTGGCTTCTTTTGAAACTGGCAACGAAAAAGCTTTGAAAAAGTGCTAAAATTGAGGTATCTGGACCTCCGGTTGTTGCTGATTAAGTTGCGGAACAAGTGGTCGGAGTCCGAGGATTGGGCAGCAAGAGAGATGCGGCGTAAGCTGCGCCGATCGAGGCACCCGAGGTCGGACGGGAGCTTGGAAACGTTTGGAAAGTTTGAACTGAACAAAAAGAAAAACCAGAGGCTCGGAGCAAAAAGAGCGTGGCTGTGGTGGTGGTGGAGGAGGACGAATGTTGCGGCTAAGGTGGAGATTGGCGGACAAAGTTTCAGTAAGTGCTGCGGCTAGATTGGGAGAAAGAAGGAGGAGGGCTGAGTAATGGCGGCAGCATTTTAGAAAACAAAACTTAAGCGGCGGCAACAGAGGAGCCGGGCTTGTGTGAGAAAGTGACAGAGCCTGTGTGTTCTTCGGAGTGGCTTGGAGGAGGAAAACTGGAAATAATGGGTGGAACGTTAAGGCTTAGTCTCCAAAGAGTTTAATAAAATTAAAGCCGAGTTCGAGTTTGGAGGTGGTGACGGAGGAGAAGAATGTAGGCGCCGTGTTGTGAAGCTGCTCCCACGGCCTGGATTATAAAGCTGGCTTTGCTGAGGTGGAATGTAAACATTGCTTCGTTGGATATCGTTTTTTGTTCTTGTTTTTAAATTTGGATACCTTTTGGAGTGTCTTGGATTTTTTTAGTTGTCTTTTTTGTCTGTTCTGGCTTGGAGAATAGAGGATTTGATTACTACAATCAAGATTTGGCTGTGGAAAGTTTGGGTTTTTTGAATATGAAAATTGGCTCCTGCCAATTGGATTATAAATTGGGGGGGGGATTATTTATTTATTTATTTACTTTATTTGGACTTATTGGTGCTCCTGGATCCCTGTTGGCTGTGGATTATAATAATTAATTTTTTGTTGAACTTTCAATTAACCCAAAGGGTCACAACTATCATTGACTATAATATTTGCAGCACTGGAACAGCCTCAAGGGGAGGGACCAGGAAGGAGTGAGGGAGAATAAGATGAAAGTGGATGAGCATGAAAAAAGGATTGATGCTATGGAAGAATTGATGAGAAAACAGAATATTGTGGTACGTCATTTGATTGAAAGGACACCAGACCAGCTAAGAGATAGAATTGTTCAGTGGTTAAATGATTTGAAAATGGGAAAGGATTTTGTACAGGAGGATATTGTAAGTGCATACAGAGTGGGCCCAAGAAGAGGAAAAGTTGTTCAAAGAAATGTTTTGGTTAAATTTGCAAATTGGGGGGATAAGCTTAGGGTAATGGCTTTTCTAAAACAAGCTGGGTCTGGTGCTCTGAAAATTGATGGCTCTGATGTGGAAGTATATAATGACATTTCTATTAAAGAACGTGTTTGGAGATATAAGATGAAACTGGTAACTAAATTGTTGATGAAAAAAGGAGTAAGATATAATTGGAGATTCCCACAACAGTTAAGATTTTTCCATGAAAAAAATGCAGGTCATTGATGCAGGCACTGATCCATTGGAGTATTTGAGTTTGCTTGATCTGGTCAAGGCGGGTTCAGATGAGTGGGTAGCTTTTAGAAAAGATTTGTTGGAATGGGAGCCATAAGAAGAGATTATGAGGGTGCAGAGATAGGTGGAGCCACAGGTGGAGGGCAACAGGGAGGAGAGGAGTATGAAATGTCATTAATTGTGGTGGAGGAAGAATTAAGTAAAAGGTAGAGAGTAAAAGGTCAACAGATAAGTATTTTCATATGACATAAGGATTTTATAATTTGGGTTTACATTGGGGATGGTGCGCTAGAGCATTAATCACCACGCACATCTTGCATGTCCCCGCTCCCCTCTTTGGAAGACAAAGGTGGCTTTTTTTGAAGAAGGTGGGGAGGTTGGTATTGTGTGTTTTTTGTTTGATTTTTTATTTTAATTGTGATGGGTTAGAGGTAGCATGCCTAATGGAGAGCTCGGAAAGGATAGAAGAGGATGTTGAACTAAAATATGAGAAATATTAAAGTGTTAACATGGAACGTAAAAGGTACAGGATCTGTTCTTAAGAGGCGGAGGTTAGAATCAGTCTTGAGAAAGGACAGACCGGATATAGTCTTTCTACAGGAAACTCATCAAAAATCACAGGACACAAACAAAATTTTCTTAGGTTGGATGCAACATTATGAAAAGGCATTTGGCGCATCAAAAGCAAGAGGAGTTGCAGTTTTGATTTCTACTAGATTGGGATTCGAGATAATAAAAGGTATCTCAGATCCAGAAGGCAGATATTTGATAGTGAAAGGTAAAATAGACGATGAGGAAATAACGTTGGTGAATATTTATGCTCCAAATGAGCGTCAAGCTGAATTTTTAGAAAAAAATCGTAAAATTGTGGTAATAGAAAAATCGGAAAAGATGATAGTGCTGGGTGATTTTAACTTAGTAAGATCAAGTTTGGACTGTACGAATATAACAAGGTGTGGAGCTGGTATTAAAGGGAAGATCTTGGATAGTTGGATGGCTGCATTAGGGCTGAAGGATTCTTGAAGAGAGATTAAGGGACTAGAAAGGGCGTATTCTTATTTTTCACACATTCATAACTCCTATTCTAGAATAGATTATGTATTTGTAACTGAAAATATGGTTAAAAATATTGAGGAGACTGAAATTGGAATTTTTAAGGAATCAGATCATGCTAAAGTGGTTTTGGAATTGAGGCTACAGAATGATAGTAGAAGGAGGAGGAATTGGAGATATGATTCCAATTTATTTAAAGATCAAAAGAGTAAAGAACAAATTTTAGAAAGTTGGATGGAAAGCTGGCAATGGAATGATAATGATGAGGTAAATTTTAATATGGTTTGGGATGCCATGAAGTCAGTTTTTAGAGGTGAAAGTATAAAGTTGGCAAGCAATAGATACAAAAAGTACAAGTCAGCACAGGATAAAAGTGAAAAGGAAGTAAAACAGTTACAGGAAGAACACTCAAAAAAGAGAGATAAGATTTTTTTGTTAAATTACAAAGGTTGAAGGCTGAGCTAGTGGGCAGAGATATAGAAAAGGTAAAAAGGGATTTGATTTATTTAAACAGAATATTTTGAATTTAGTAATAAAAACTCTAGATTATTGGCAAAAGCGGCAAAAGCTAAAAGGGAAAAAAGAGAAATTGGAGTTTTGGTCAATAAACAAGGGGTAAGATGTAATAAGACTAGAGATAAATGTAAAATTGTGAAGGAGTTTTATTGTATGCGAAAAAAGAGTTAGATGTGGAGAAGCTTAAAAAGCTATTAGAAAAGCAAATAATGAAGGGAATAAAACAGGAACATCGGGATAAAATGGAAGAACAAGTTTCGGAAAAGGAGGTAAAGGAAGTAATTGCTGGTTTGAAACCGGGGAAAGCTCTGGGAGAGGACGGATTGCTGGCTGATTTTTACAAGGAATTTAAAGATGTGGTGGTACCAAAGTTAGTAAAATTATATAATTATATATTGGATGGTGGACAAATTCCAACTTCATGGGATAGGACCATAATTGTTCTGTTGCCAAAACCGGGAAAGAATCTGGAGAAAGTGGAATCGTATAGACCAATCTCTCTCATAAATCAAGATGCTAAGATCTTCACAGCAATATTGGCCAATCGTTTAAATAGGTTTATGGGTGATTATATTAATTTAGATCAAGTGGGATTTTTAAAAGAGAGGCACATGTCAGATTTGACTAGAAGAGTTTTAGACTTAATAGATAACATGAATCAAACGAAAGAAAAAGTGGGATTAATATCTCTGGACATCTTCAAGGCATTTGACTCTTTACAATGGACCTCGATTAAAGAAATAATTAAAAGCTATGGATTTGGTGATAAATTTAGAAGAGTAATTGATTTATTATATCAACAAGGAACAGCTAGTGTTAGAGCAAACGATGAGGTCACAGATGAGGTAAAATTAGAGGCGGGTACTAGACAGGGCTGTCCTTTGTCCCCTATATTGTTCATCATGGCAATGGAAATACTGGCAAAAAGTATAAGAGAGGATGTAAAAATAGAAGGGATACTGGGGAATAAAATAAGTATGTATGCAGATGACACATTGATAATTGTTAAACACCCCGAGAGGGTTATGGATAGGATTAGAATACAACTTAAGGATTTTGAGGATATCACAGGGTTGAAAATAAATTGGGATAAATCGGAAATGTTGTTATCTAACATGGGAGAAGGGGAGAGGAGGAAGATAAATGGTTTGAGTAATATTCAAATTAAAGACAAATTGAAATATTTGGGGATAATTATATCAAATAGACTGGAAGAGCTTAAAAAACTGAATTATGATAGTTTGAAATTGGAAATTAAGACTAGAATATAAAGTTTTCAAAAGTTGAAATTGTCATGGTTTGGGAGAATTGCACTTAGTAAAATGATGTTGTTACCCAGAATTAATTTTTTATTTGATGCATTGGCAATTCAATTGAAGGACAAGGAGATTAATGAGTTTCAAAAGCTGTTTAATAATTTTTGTAATGGAGGTAAAAAGTCCAGACTACCAAAAAAACTATGGTATCTACCTCAGAAAGAAGGAGGTTTATGAATGCTGAATTTAGTGGCATATTATCATGCTTTTCAAATTAAGAATGTAGTGAAGATCTTGGCAAGAGAAAAAGCAATCTGGGAAGACATTGAGATGAAAGATTATAGGAACATAGGTAAAATGATCTTCTTGGGAGGGAATGTTGGAAAGATAACTACAAATAGTACAATGATGAAGGGAATGATGAATGTGTGGAAAAGATTAAAGAACGATCTGGTCCCAAATATCTCTCTAATCTTGGAATTAGCAGATATGGCTTGTTTTCCACTAAAAATAGATAAAGAAATAAAGGAAATATTGGATAAAAATGAAGTTTCCTTGGTGAAAGACTGGTTACGGGTCTGTAGAGATGAAGGAAGGAAGAAAAAGTTGTTTGAACAGTTGAAAATGAATTGGTTTCAGATATTGAAGGTTAATAATTGGAATGGAAAGTATTCGAGAGATTTAGATATAGATAGAGAAAAGACGGAATTTGAAGAATTGGTTTTAAAAATCAGAAAAGGTGATAGAAACATGAAGGGTTTAGTCAGCAAACTTTATGCTTTGATAAATAGGATGGGTGATCCACAGGAAGACTTGAAATTGAAGTGGGAACAGGATTTGAATATAAAGATAGAAAAAGGGGTATGGAAAAATAAGTGGAAAAAGAGGATAATGAGAACTATGTCAGTTAGAATTAAAGAGCATAATTATAAAATGTTGTGGAGATGGTATCTGACACCAGTGAGGTTACATCAGATTGATAACAAAAAGGATAATTTATGTTGGAGGTGTAAAGATACTATAGGAACTTATGAGCATATGTGGTAGGGCTGTAAGATGATAAAGGATTTTTGGGGAAGAATAGAAAAAGAGATTAGTGAAATATTGGGCAAGAAAATTAAACTGGTGTCAGGTACCATTATGCTAACGGATGTGGATGGTATGAATTTAAACAAGGAGGAAAAAGAGTTATTGGAAATAATGTTAACAACGGGTAAACAATGTATCGCTAGAAATTGGAAAAATGATGTAACTATACAGATTGAAGAGTGGTACAAAGAAATGTGGAATTTAGCATTGAACGATAAATTGACATGGGAGATAAAAGAAAAAAAGGGATAAGTTGAAAGAGAATAGATTTTGGAAAATTTGGAATCCCTTTGTGGATCATTCACTTATGGGTCCAGAAAGAAGCAGACCTGTACCGGATCAAAATAGTTTTTGGAAGTAAAATAAAGAAATATTCTTAGCTTTCCAGGGCAATGTAAATAAACACAGGGTGTAATGTAAGTGTTATTTAGATTTTGATAGTTGTATCTAAATCAAAATATTATTGAATCGTTTAATGGGAATGGATTTAGTGGTATTATTATATAAGGGGTTTTGGGAAGAATTTATGAATTTGGTTAGACGTTAAGTATTAAATTACAATTAAATGTTAATTCTTCTTTTAAGGGATGTTTCATTGTATAAAAATGTATTGGATCAATTATTGGTTATGTTAATCATTTATTAATACATGTCTTTTTTTAGGATGTATTGTATTGTATTTTTGTATATTTTTGAAAAATTTAATAAAAATTATAAATAAAAAAAGAACAGCTGGAGTGCCAAGGTTAGTCTTTACTGTTCTATTCTAACACCTTAGTGAGCAATCTGCCATTTTCCACAGCCAGTATCCTATTTCTAGTTTCATTTACAGTAGACCCATTGACTCTATGGGACTTATAGAAGCAATGACTTACCATTCAGAAATAGATTGAGTCAGTTTGCTATCTACCAATGCATGTTGTTTTAGCCTTTCATTATTGGTTTGGATTTACAGTTGGTAGGTTTTTTTTTATATTGTCCTGAGTTATGCTTCATATAAAAAGGCAGTGTATAAATTATTGAGATACATGAATAAAATATGAGCACAGAGATTCCCCCATGGCATAAATATGTGCAGAGTTATCAGATGACTGAGATAAAGAGGAAAAGTAGGAGAAAAATGTCTAAGGCATAATGTTTCTGAAGATTTAAAAATGTAATTCATGGCATCATTAATGTGTGCAGTGCTTGACAAAGTGAAAGCAAGGTGAACTGGGAAACTTACAGTCAACATTGGATTAGAATTAGATGGAGTAAAGAGGAGAAGAATGGAGATAGAAAAAAAATTAGAAGGTGGCTGAAATCCTGTTGCTGAGCATAGTAAGTCACAACCAATGTAGGCTCATTTAATCAGTTGAACGTTTGGAAGAGTTGACTCCATCAAGTCCCCACTGATTCAGTGGGACCCAGGTACTGCATGAAGGATTGAGTGCCTGTCTCTATCCCAGCTCTTGGGGATATGAAAGGAGCCTCATTTGGGCATTTCCTGAGTGGAGTTTCTAAGATGCTGACTGGGAGGCGGAAGGTCAGCAGTTCGGTTCCCGAGTACTGCAGGACGGAATGAGCTCCCTTCTTTGTCCCAGCTCCTGCCAACCTAGCAGTTCGAAAGCAAGAAATTGCAAGTAGATAAATAGGGACCACTTTGGTGGGAAGGTAAACAGCATTCCGTGTGCTCCAGTGTTTAGTCATGCCTGCCACATGACCACGGAAACGTCTGCAGGAGCAGACAGCGCTGGCTCTTCGGCTTTGAAACAGAGATGAGCACTGTACCCTAGAATCAGATATGACTGGCTTCCAAGCAAGAGAAACCTTACTCTAGTTGTAACTTATAACACTATGCCAAGAGTTTAAACATATCAAGCCAGGGGCCGAGTCACGCTCTCTCAGTCAGCTTTGAGGGCTGGATGGCCATTTTGCCCTGCCTGCATGATGTGGGTGACCATTTTGTCCCAACAGCTTCAAAGGGACAGCCATTTTTTTAATCAAATGCCCTAGGGGGCATGAAATGGCTTCAAGGACCAGATCTGGCCCACAGGCCTTAGGTTCGGAACCTCTGCACTACACAGTGAGATTTTAGCCTTCTTCTTCACTAAAGCTTTTAAAGATTTTAGCTGAAGGAATTCAAAGAAACTTTTCTTTACTCTAAAAAGAAGAAAAGTTTAACTTCATTGTCAACAAAGCAATCTATACCCTGCATTTCCATGTTATAAAGTTTCCTGGTCTCATACCACACACCACAAACTGAGCATAAGCCTAAAAAGTCTCAATCCACCCTATATTGAACACATCTTTCATCAGAATTCAACAGGCATCTTAATAAAAGAAACCCATCCTGAAAAACAAGAAGCAAGATGTATGGGATCTTGCATAGATAAGAAGAGGGGGTTCGAATCCAATTGCTTAATTATCAGGATGTATCTCAAGCCTCTCTACCTGACTGGTATAGAGAATTATGGGACATGGCTTTGAATGATAAATTAACATGTGGTTTAAAAATTTAAAAAGGGACTAACAAATGAAGATGAATCTAAAGTCATTTGGGTAAAATTTATTGATTATGTGCTGGTTAAAGGAAAAGGGGTATAATAAAAATTTCATGACATAAATTATTCTGGGTTGAAAGGATTTTTGCTGGAGGAACTCCATTCAGGGAACGCTCGAATGAGGTTCCTTTCATGCCCCCAAGATCTTTTCCCCACCCAAATGGTCCCTGTTTATCTATTGCAATTTCTTGCTTTTGAACTGCAAGGTTGGCAGGAGCTGGGACAGAGATGGGTGCTCAAACCATCGTGCAGTACCAGGGTCTCAAACTGCTGACTTGCCTGCCTTGTGCCTTCCAGCTAACAAGGCGAACTTCTTAACCACTAAGCCACTGCAGCCGCAGGAAAACAGGTAAAACCAGGTCAAGAATCAGCTGATTTTTGGAAATAAGGATGATGGGTAAATGAGAAAACTGCTAACATTAGATTTTTTAAAAAATAGTCTCTGGGTGAAGGATGCACACTTAATTTCTTTCTGATGTGAGTCATGTTATTGAGTTGTTATAGTGTTATGTTATTATGTTATGTTCATTTTATATTTTGTACTTTATGAATAAAATTTGATAATTAAAAAAATCCACTCTACCTGTTAACTGCACTAAACCAAAGAAAGCTCAGACTTAGGAACACAGCAGATTCATTGTCCAGGCTGCTGAAACAACACTTCAAATGTTTAAGTGACTGAGAATTCCTTTCTGGGCCTATTCCAGCACAAACAAGCAAGCACTTGTGGCTTCTTCTGCACTGAAGATGGTTGCAGCATTCCGGTCAGGGTATTAGAATTAATGTAAATGCCAAGATTTTAAATCCAATTTTACAGCTTCTGATTCTAGAGTCGGTGGTGATCATTCTTGGTGTATCCTGTGGCTATCATTTCTATTTCTAACTCACAGATGGTCTCTGTATCAACACTGAGCCAAAGGCACATCATTATTAGTCATGTCAAGGAGCCTTTTTGTGGGGAAGGGTTAAAGTAGAAATGCTTGATATAGGATCTGAAGAAGTAATATAACCGGGTTTCAATTTGTGCCAGCAGCGTATCTATTTAGCGAACTGGAAGACAGTTTTTTAAATTTTATTTTTCTAACATAATGTCTAACACAAACCTGGCCCCAATATATTAATGCATATTCCAAACATTTTGAGAAAACAAGCCTGTACTACTTGGAGTTATTGACATTTTGTTTTCAATTCATAGTCATTGTCCCACTTGCGGGACTCAAATCTGTATTTTATCAATGAGACCACATGGAGGCGTACATGAAGCATTACTTCTCATTGAAGGAAGCTGTAGCAGATAATTGACAGAAATAGTTGCTATGAAAAAAAAACCCAATTGTTTCCCTCTATCTGGAGAGGACCAAAGACTGTCTGAATCTGAATCTCATGTAACTTCTTTGGCACTAATGAGCATGCCATCTCCTGCTTGCTGACTTGCTAAATAGAGATGCTGTTATTGCCTCAAACTACTCTCCTAGTTTTCTTTTCACAGCATCAACAGGAATAAATATGAATTAGTGTCAATCCATAATTGCACATACATTCAGAAACAGAAAGCGCTATACCATTATCTCTTTAGAGCTGAGTGCTTCGTTTTCCAGAATAGGTACAATGGGATGAATGGGCTGCAAAGAACACAAATGTCAGGACTGTTAAAGGAAGCAATAACATGATAAGCATGATAAGTATTTAGCATTTTGAAATTAGAAGCTGGTACAAGGAAGATGACTTTCTAGTTCTGTAAGTACATACTAAACAGGAGTCTTTTTTATCCTCATGCAATAATGTGAGTTACAAGAAATTCATTTGACTACCTAATGAGCAAAATTCCTTCATCTATGTGCCCCAAGTAGTCTTGCGTGCTTTGAAAACACACAAAATCATGTTCCCACCAAAATACACTCACTCCGCCACAGTTTGCAGGATCTCTGTTACTGATTCCCAGTGTTGCTTGAGAAGGGAGAAATTACTTCTCCTCTCAGTTCAACCTTCTGGTCTAAAAATCCTTTAATTCTCCATTCTGGAAGTTCTGTTTATCTTGCTGGCACTTTACAAATACCCAGTATGCTTATCCTGGGGGAAAGATGTGAATTAGATGATGGTGTCACTGGTCACCTCCCGGTTAGATTATTGTAATGCGCTCTACATGGGGCTGCCCTTGATGACCATTCGGAGGCTGCAGCTGGTGCAGAATGTGGCAGCCCACATAGTATGCCTCACCGGTGTGCCTCTGGGTGCAATTCAAGGTGCTGGTCATTACCTTTAAAGCCCCACATGGTAGTGGGCCAGGTTATTTAAGTGACCGCATCACGCCAAGGACATGAGTCCATTTCACCAAAGCAGATCAGAGGGGCTCTCTAAGGATCCCAACTGCTAGAGAGGTGCACCTGTCTAGCACTAGACAGAGGGCCTTTTCGGTGGCTACCCTGGCCCTTTTGGAAACTCCTGCCAACTGACCTCTGCCAACAATTAGATATCCCAGCATTTAGGAAGGGCCTGAAGACCTGGTTGGCCCAGCAAGTGTGGGGTGCCACGACAGGAGCTGCCCCCTCCCACCCGCTGACTTATATAGGTTGCTTAAAGTTGTTTTTAATTGTTATATTTGATTTGTCTGTAAGCCACCCTGAGTTGCTACAGTGAGCTGGCAATGATGATGATGATGATGATGATAATAATAATAATAATAATAATAATAATAATAATAATAATAATAATAATAATAATAATAATAATAATAATAATAATAATAATAATAATAATAATAATAATAATAATAATAATAATAATAATAATAATAATAATAATAATAATAATAATAATAATAATAATAATAATAATAATAATAATAATAATAATAATAATAGGCTTTGAGGCTTAGGTAGACCAAACTCCACCTAAGCTTCTTGTTCCTGCCCCAGTGCTATCCAGAAGCTTTCTTTCTGAGAAGGACATTCTGATAATGGACCTTATAAATTGTAAAAAAATATAAAGTACAAAAATTGATATTTAGGATCTATAAGAGAATTGAGTTAACCTTGAAAAATATTTGTTCGCAGTGCCTCTAAAATGCCACAAAATCAGAAGCAGTAGGAGATTCTAAGTTTGAAAGAGCAGCAACTCTCTTCCAGGTTCTAATCTGAACTTTACAGAAGCAACCTAAAGGGCTTGACCCCCAAATAGAGTCCACATCTTGGAGACCTCCTCCAAAGTTTAAATGAAAACTTGGAACAGCTTCACTGGCCCTATGATCTCAGAATCATCAACCACCTCTGACTAAAATGTCTTTTAAGTCATAATGAAAAGTAACTAGATGTTACTCATTGTAACTAAGTAAGGTAGATGTTGCTGTCTATAGCTAAATATATCTTTGTAACTAATATTTACATTACTCATTACCCCAAAGTAACAAGATACAGGTAACTACATTACTCATCATGAGCTACCTTCATGCTCTGTCCCTATGTTCACAAAAAAGGTGAAGGTAAAGATATCTTTTGAAGTTAGTTAGTATCACTACACTAAGTTGTACTAAGATGGGACTGTACCATGGATTCAGAAACAGTCCAAATTTCAAACCCCAAACCAAATCAGTCTGATTTGGACTTCTTTATACAGATTCCAGATTGAAGTAGAATAGTCAGATTCAATTCTGATATGAAATAAAGTGAACTCACACATTGATCCACAGTAAAGACTGCCATTAGTAGTCCACAAATAACTTCAACCTTTTCAATATGAACATTTTAAAGGTGCCTAGTATACAAATCCTTTGAAGCTAACTGTCTGAAATTTGGCATATTTATTCCCCTCTTTATGATTTGTCATGTCTACAACTTTCATGTATATCAGTGCAAGAAAATAAGAAGCTATAGGCATTTTGTTTTTCCAAAAGAAAACAATGGAGACTTATGTCAACTTAGATCCCAGACATGACTCTGGCTTCCTGCTGTGACTTAATCTATTCCTACAAACAAACTACAGTTATCCAGCCATCGGTCAGAATTAGAAGCCAGGATTTATTTATTTATTGGCTTACGAAATCAGATCTTTGTAATCCCTGGAGTGTGCTATGGTGCCCAAATTCAGAATCCTGTTTTGTTTCATCCATTCCCATCCTAGAATAGGTGCTAAGAAAAGCAGCATGTGAGCAAGTCATTTACCATTCCATTCCTTAGGGGGCCTCCTGCTACTGTGTTTAATCCAGACCTGTCAAGTATCCTGTATTGGCCGGGATTTCCTGTAATTTTGTGCTGCTTTTCTTCCTTTCCTGCCCGGAGCCACTGCCATCCTGTAATTTGGCGGCAGGGAAAAAGTGGTTACTGTCCATCCCCTTCTGCGCAGGTCCCTTCTACGCATGAGTAGAAGCCTTCTATGTATGTGTAGAAGCCTTCTACGTATGCGTAGAAGCCTTCTACGCATGCATAGAAGGGTTCTGTGCAGAAGGGGATGCGTAGAAGGCTTCTACGCATGCATAGAAGGGACCTGAGCAGAACACTTCTGTGCACGTCCCGTATTGTCCGGAGCCGTGCTTGACAGGTATGGTTTAATCCTTGTGTGATGATCTTTAAAAGTACAGAAATCTGAGTTTCTACAAGGTTGGGTGTATTGTTCTTAAAAAATGCTCGAAGTCATTTTGCTAACAATGCATTTTGCTCTCTGGTGGTAGAATGAACACACTGTACTCTGTAAAACATGACTGATTTTAAGAAAGAAATAAAGACACATCTTTTAAGATAATTTTGTGGTATATGTTTTGCTGATTTTGTAACTGTGGGATATGAAAAGCATCTAAATTTAAGACCACAGGGGAGGGGTTCAATGGACCTTTTTCTTCTTCTTTTTTTTAATTTTTTTAATTAATAATCATAAAATACAAACAAACATAAAAAAATATAAATACTTAAAACTAACAATAAAGAAAGAAAGAAAAACACCAAGAAAAGAGAAAGGAATAACAACAATATATTCAAAATCTTGTTCACTCTTTCATTCTTTCAACTTTTAAATCCGTGCAAAACCCTATTCTGCAGCAATTTCAATTGGCACAGTATACTTAAATCTTCCAAAATTGAATCATGTCAGGGCCAGGCTTACTTCCTTCTTCACTTGTTAACGCGTGCTGTATGAAAGGTTTCCAGATTTCCCAAAATTGTATTTTGATTTTAAAACCCTGTTTTAACCGAATTTGGCTAGTTAATTTTTCATTTAGTGCCAGTTGCCAAACCTCTTTATACCACCTATTCTTATTTAGATTTTCGTTACTCTTCCATTCTTGGGCTATCAGCTGTCTAGCAACCAGCAACAATGTCAAAATTAATTCTTTATTACCCTCACTTAATCTCATTTTTCCTATTTCTCCTAATATAGCTAGTTTGGGTTCTAAAATCATTGTTATGCCAAGAATCTCGTTTATCTCCTTCTCTACCACTTTCCAAAATTTATTTGTTTTCTTACAAAACCACCACAGATGCAAATATGTCCCCTTTTGTTCATTGCATCTCCAACACAAATCAGATTTATTAATATCTATTTGCTTGAGTCTGATTGGGGTAAGGTACCACCTCCAAAGTACCTTACAAACATGCTCCTTTTCCTTGATTGACATAGTTTTTGTTATTCTGTTTCCCCACTTTTTCCTCCACTCTTCTTCTTCAATTTTAATATTTAAATCTTCCTCCCAAATTCGTTTAAGTGTATAATGTGATCCTTCCCCTGGGATAAGCATTTGGTACAATTTACCTACTAACCCCTGTAATCTTATCTTCCCTTTCCTTATTTCCAAGACCGATTCTTCAAAGGGCGTCTTTGCCCTAGGTACTCCTATAATCCCCCTTATCGATTTGTCCCATTTCTCCATCCCCAATTCTTGTAGCCAATTTAATTTTAATTTATTATATACCTTCTTCCTTTTCTGATATATATTGCAATTTTTAATCCACTCTGTTATTAACAACACTTTTTGCAGGCGCACCCCCCAATAACGGACTCAGACACCATTGAAAGTGGATAACGGCATTGGGCCACATTTATTGATTCATGCCCTAGTCTGAATTATAAATTTGTATTGGCAAAACGGCCAATCATAATTCTTAAGGCAAGCAGGCCGAAGTAACACTGGTAAGGTACCACCCAAAGTAATAGTAACCTGGTAGTGGGCCAGGTTACCTAAGAGACCGCATCGCCCTGAGGACGTCTGTCCGTCCAACCAGAGCGGACCGGAGGGGCTCTCTAATTGTTCCATCAGCCAGAGGGGCTCGCCTCTCTGGCACAAGGAGGAGAGCCTTCTCCGTGTCTGCACCGGCCCTCTGGAACCTCCTGCCAACAGAATTACGTCTTCGGACGGAGTTGCTGCCTTTCAGAAGGGATCTTAAAACCTGGCTGGCAGGTCAAGTGTGGGGTGCGGGTGGAAGGGTAACCACCATGGGGTGGTTGGTGTAGAGGAACTCTTCCCCATGGTGCCTTTTCGATCCTGCAGCCCTTGCTTTTTAGGGGGTGGGTAGTCTTAACTTTTTTACTGTTTTAACTGTTTTTAGGATTATTGTTGTGAATATTGTCTGTAAACTCCTTGGGTTGCCCTGGGGTTACTTTTTATGTTGTTAGCCGCCCAGAGTCGGCCTTGTGTTGAGTGGGCGGGATATAAATTGAATAAATAAATAAATAAATAAATAAATAAATAAATAAGGTACCACCCAAAATTGCCAACGGCAATTGGTTACAATGTATCAATTTGTATCAATTTGTTTGTTGACAACAAACAAATTGTTGATCGTAGTCAATATCTAACTCATGACCCCACCCTCTGACTCGTATCCGTGAAATCACGGGGTGATGCATGCTGGCTAGCTATCGCCATCACCCCGTCGCCTGGTTCGTCGTTGACCGGACAACGTTTAACTAATTTATTC
Organism: Bradypodion pumilum; assembly: GCA_035047305.1. Classification (NCBI taxonomy): domain Eukaryota; kingdom Metazoa; phylum Chordata; class Lepidosauria; order Squamata; family Chamaeleonidae; genus Bradypodion; species Bradypodion pumilum. Next base: position 169,322,925 of record JAWDJD010000001.1, on the reverse strand, counting down.
CTATCTAGTGTTGTCCAGTCAATTGCGAACCTGCCGGATACCTGTGGGTCATAACTGTTTACCTTACCAGTGCTACCCGCCCATGTGACCAAAGTCAACAGTAGTCGTAGAAGAACCCCTATATCAAACCATAGCAACAGTGTGGGATGGGCAAAAAAGCCAGGACCCGGAAGCCAATGTGGGTCCCAGCCAAAAATTCCCACCCGGCCCCGAAGCGACCAGAATATCACACTGTTAACTAGGGAGGGGGTGGAGGGGAAAAAACTTCTCCGCTCCGTCGCTTAGCTAAAATGGCAGCTCGGCTGCCTCGTGGCCACCCCTTTTATAAGGGAGCTGGCCACGCCCTAAACTACCCGGATCATTCGTCCTGTGGGGGGGCCCGCAAAGAGCGCGGCGGCCATTTTGGCGCTGCGCTTGCATTGCAGGCGCACCCCCCAATAACGGACTCAGACACCATTGAAAGTGGATAACGGCATTGGGCCACATTTATTGATTCATGCCCTAGTCCGAATTATAAATTTGTATTGGTAAAACGACCAATCATAATTCTTAAGGCAAGCAGGCCGAAGTAACACTGGTAAGGTACCACCCAAAATTGCCAACGGCAATTGGTTACAATGTATCAATTTGTATCAATTTGTTTGTTGACAACAAACAAATTGTTGACCGTAGTCAATATCTAACTCATGACCCCACCCTCTGACTCGTATCCGTGAAATCACGGGGTGATGCATGCTGGCTAGCTATCGCCATCACCCCGTCGCCTGGTTCGTCGTTGACCGGACAACGTTTAACTAATTTATTCCTATCTAGTGTTGTCCAGTCAATTGCGAACCTGCCGGATACCTGTGGGTCATAACTGTTTACCTTACCAGTGCTACCCGCCACACGGAGGGGCTTCAAAGAAGGCCTGACGCCCCCCCAGACCGTCAGCTCGGTCAACAGGCCTGCTCGCCAATCACCCAACAGGAGATCCATACCTCCTCGCGACAGATGGACCCCATCCCCTGCATACAAATCATAATTTTCTAGGCCAATAGCGGGGTGACGACTGACCTGTCCCCAAGCCTTGTCGGCAAGGAACCGCGCCACCGCCCTATTAACCGCGCGCCTAGCGTGGTCAATGGCCATGAGGTCAACTCCTCCTCTGTAAGAATGGCGCGGGACCATGTCCGACCAAACCAGGGTTGCGGGAGGCCAGACGTAGTGCAAGTAGGCGAGGTCCTCGCAAATCGCATGCTTGAGCAACAAGCCGGTGACCTGACCCAAATCGTTGCCCCCCAGGTGCATGATGAGAATGTCAGGCGGGGCAGCACTTCTGCCTGAAAAAAGAAAAGGCAGCAGCTCCCGCCATAACATCCCAGGCTTACCATGCCATGTGAGACTGGCGTGTTCACCCAGTCCCAGTCGGGGTCCCCACTCTGTCGCCGCAGCGTAACGCGCTGCCCTTTGCACGTAGCTGTGGCCCACCAGCCATACTGTCACCGGTGTAATACGACACCCAGGGTCTGTAAGAAAATTGAGGAAAAAAGGAAGGTAAGGTGACTGTATTGGTACTCACGGCGGAAGTGGGCGCACATAAAACTGAAAACATTGTGAACCCCACCTCCCCATGCTGCGTATGTCAGCCCCGAAGTACCCAAAAGCAGCTGCTGTAGAGGCTGCCCCAATACGGAATGAATGTGTGCCATAACGGGCACCTGGTAGGCCCACCCTGGCGAGGGCTCTGCCTGTCACCTTCCAAAACTGAAATTTAGTAAGGGGAGACCCATCTTGGTGACAGAAAAACGGGCCATGGTGCGTGCCACGCAGTGCAAGAAACTCCTGTAGGGCACCAACCGGACAGATGTCTGCCAAAGAACACCGTAGCAGACTTACACCACTGCCTGCGCCCTGCTGATCAGTCTTAGAGGAGCGTATCCTCAACTGGGCCCAGTCTTTGGCAACATAGACATCTTCGAGTTCCAGTGCCCTACAACTTGCATCCGCCTTAGACAGCATCACAAGTTCGCTGATGCGGAGCGCTCCAAAAAATTCCACCGTTGTGGCTGCATGAAAAAGGGCTGCCTCATAATGATCAAAACAGAGGCCTGGCCAGCCCCGGGCCAACTGGGTAAGAACCCCTGGGGAAATAGGGTGCCGGTCGTCCGGGCAACGCCCGCGCTCACGCACCCACCCCTCCAAAACATGTCTCACACGGAAGTCAGAGGTGCTGTCCACACGACCCCTCACCTTGGCCATGAAAGCCAGCGCCGATAGCTTGGATGCTATGGTGCGAGGTGCGAGGCCCTGGGAATGCAGGTGAACCATGAACCGCAGAACATGATCCACCAGAATAGGCCAGGTCTCTGGCAGGTGAAATTGGGCCGAAAATGCCCTATAAGAATTAAAAGCTTGTTGATACGCCTTACGCGTGCGGGGCGCCAGTGACAGGCCGATCGCCCGGTTCACCTCTCCCTGCCAATGGTCCATATCTCGTCCGGGAGTGGCGAGGGAAATTCCTCCGCATCCAGGGCCAAGGCACGGAACCGGGAGATCTGCAGGCGGGACAAAGCGTCGGCAATATCATTATTAACCCCTGGGACGTGCCTAGCCCTGAACAAAACGTTGAGGCGCAGGCAGCGCAGCACAAACTGGCGCACTAGGTCCATAACCCTGGGTGATTTGGAAGTCTGTGCATTGACAATGTGGACAACAGCAGCGTTGTCACACCAGAAATGCACGACCGAGTTGGCCCATTCCTCGCCCCACAGCATCAAAGCCCCCAGGATAGGAAAAAATTCAAGGTATGTGAGATCACGCAGGCGACCAGTGCCTGCCCATGCCGGTGGCCACCCACCATAGGCCCACTTCCCATTGAAGTACATCCCATAACCCAGGGATCCTGAGGCATCAGACTGGATCTGAAAATTTGGGGAAGCCAGGAGGTCAGACCTCCAAAATGAGACCCCATTGAACTCCCTCAGGAACTGTAACCAGACGAACATGTGTGCCCTGATACCCCGGGTAATCCTGACTCTATGGTGGGGCCTGGATAACCCTGCCATGGCGTCGCATAAGCGCCGAGCAAAAGCCCTGCCCGGTGCGACCACCCTGCAGGCAAAATTGAGGTGACCATGTAACACTTGGAGTTCCCTCAGCGATGCCTTGCGCTTGGCCAGCAAATCCGAGATGAGGGCCACTAACCGGGACACCTTATCCCCCGGTAACCTAGAAGCCTGCTCTACTGTGTCGATCTCCACCCCCAGGAATACTAGCTTGTTAGATGGGCCCTCGGTCTTTTCGGGCGCTAAAGGGACACCGAGTTCCTCCATTAGCGTCTGAAATGTGTTGAGGAGACGTGTGCACGTGTCCCAGCCCCGTTCACCCCCGAATAAAAAGTCATCCAGGTAATGGGCTACAGACCGGGACCCTGACCTGCGGACGAAAGCCCACTCCAGGAAGGTACTGAAACGCTCGAATGCAGAGCATGATATGGAACAGCCAAAAGGCATGGCCTTATCAAAGTAATATTCGCCCCGAAATTTGAAACCCAGCAACTCGAAGTCGCCCGGATGCACCGGCAGTAGGTGAAAAGCCGACTTGATGTCGCATTTAGCCAGTAGGGCACACGGGCCGCACGAGCGCACCATGCGCAGCGCGTGGTCAAAGGATGTATACCTGACCGAACAAAGGTCATCAGGGATAGCATCATTGACCGATCGGCCGGCTGGGTAAGACAAATGATAAATAAGGCGAAATTCGCCTAGCGACTTTTTGGGAACTAAGCCTAGGGGCGATACCTTAAGGTTGGGGAACGGGGGTGCAGGGAAAGGGCCAGCGACCCTGCCCGCATCAACCTCCTTCCTAATGCTGGCAGCAGCCACCTCCTCCCTTCCCCTAAGAGATAAAAGATTGGGGGCATCCTGAGGGGACCTATCACCCATGAAAGGGATACGGAACCCTTGCTGAAAGCCTCGAAGGAGATACTCCGCGTCCTCCCTCTTCGAGTACGATGTGAGCCAACGCTCCAACATACGCACATTAATTGGGGAGGGGGCCTTTTGGTACACTACCTCCATCTGCGGCAGTCTTGCCAGGCCACTGTCCGCCCTTCCCTCTGCCACGCGTCCCTCCGGGCCTGGGACAAGCAGAGGCTGCATGGGGGCCCGCACAAGTGGGACACTCATGCCTGTACTTGCAATTTTTCCTATTGCAGGAACCATTGGACGAGAAAGTCCAGCACAGCAGGCGGGCTGGAACCCCCTGCCCCGCCACCTGGCGGGGAACCTGAGCTGGAGTCGCTCGCTGGACCGCATGTCCGCAATGGTATCTCTCCCCTGGCGCGGGGCGCGTGGGCGTCATGTACAGAAGCCAAAGCCTCTGGCACGGCTCGTCCCACCTCATCTCGGGGTGCAGGGGAATCCGCATACGAAATTCCTCGTCATAAGCCAACCACGAGGGGCCCGGAAAATCGACCATCGCCCTATAGATGTTGTCCAAATATTGGACCATCGGAATAGCTAAATCCGGCCGCGCTCTCAAGTACACTGCCATGTAGATTAAATAAGCCGGCAGCCAGTTGGCCCAGGTACGTGGTGGCTTGCGACGACGTGCCTGCTCCTTATCCTTCTCGTCCTGCCCCTCCCTCTCCTCCTTGGTGGGCTCTCTGTTTAAGAGTGAGAAGATATCTACATACTCCCCCCGCCATATCTTTTCTCTGGTGGCTTGTGCTAGGTGGTCACCCAGTGGCAAAGAATATCCCGCCGTTGGCAAGGCCGAAACCGGTACCGCAGACAACGCGGGCATCTGAAAAGGGGCCTGTGCTGGCCCCGCCATCCCCAATACATTCCCGGCAGGGTAGGGAACACCTGCAACCCCAGTGGTCTGGGTAGCAGTTGTCATCGCCGAGTGGGGCGCCGGCGGCTGGGCCACCGCACCACCCGCGCGAGGCCAAGGCCATTGAAAGGCCACCCCCGAAGTGGCAATGTGTGTAGGTGTATTGGCTTGTACTGCATACTCACATGTTGCACCCCCGCAGGCCGCCCCCACCGGGGGTTCCGGCCCACCGGGGGCGTCGGAGCTCACGACCGCCGTAGAGCTCATCATCGGGGCCTGACCCACACCTGCTTGCTGTCCGGGGAGCTGCGAGGCAGTGGCCGAAGTTGCGCCACGCGCCTGCAGCAGCTCGACCCGTCCCGTCGCCTGCTGCTGCCCGACCGACGGCGCCTCAGAACGAACCCCACAAGTAGCCCCAGCATGGCTGGCCCGAGCCAAGGAGGCCTCGAGGGCCGCCACACGGGCCAGTAAGGCCTCCACGCTGACCTGGGGCCAAGGGCCGGCCGGCCCGCCTGTTAGAGACGCGGGTACAGGTCCCTGTACCCCAGGACCCGAATAGAGCCATTGTCCCGCACCGAAGCCCGGAAGGGTCGGTGCAGGCACCTGCCAAGGCAGGGGGCCACACCACCCCCCAAGGCTAGAAGGCCCCGGGGGGAGCTGCGCCACAACTGCTGCAGGCCCAGCAGAATGGGCAAAGCCAGGAGCGGTGTCCACCGCTTGCGGGGCGCGGGCCGCAGCCCTCACCGAGCCCATGCTTGGGTCTCCCGCTTCCGGCCAAGGGGTGATCGACCCCATCCCGTCGGTCCCGGCGGGTGCCGGCAAAGGCGGCTGCTGGGGAGGCGCCACCGTGGTCCTCCGACCCGGATTGCGCCTCCTACCCGTGCGAGCCGCACTCGAAAGCGCCTTCTTCTTCGGAGGCATCTCACTCAAGGCAAAAGGAAGCCGAAAGAGAAGATTCGCCGCCAAAAGGCTTCCAATCTAGGTAAGGAGCGACGGAGACACAGGGGAAAAAACTTCTCCGCTCCGTCGCTTAGCTAAAATGGCAGCTCGGCTGCCTCGTGGCCACCCCTTTTATAAGGGAGCTGGCCACGCCCTAAACTACCCGGATCATTCGTCCTGTGGGGGGGGGCCCGCAAAGAGCACGGCGGCCATTTTGGCGCCGCGCTTGCATTCTTGCAATAGAATAGATCTTATTTTTTGCGAGGATAATAATGGGCAACTCTGGAAATCTAAAATTTCTAAAATTGGGGAAATGTCTGGTGCCAATTTCCTCTTAACCCCTTTCCATACGTTATAAATATTCTTTATAGAAAAGCAGTTAATCTCTATTTTATTATTTACTTGGGCAAGAAATATTTCACCTTTTAATTTTTTTAAATTCTTCTTGATCCCCTTCACCTATTACACAATAGAAATAACACAAAGAAATAATCCAATCGAGAGTAAGATCTATGTTTTAAGGAGCAAAAGGTAAATATATTTTTTTTACCTGTCAACATTCTCATCGCATCCCGTAATCCTAATTTCCCTATCCATTTGTCAATCAATTTATCTTGAGTCTTTCTGAGATTATTTGTTGTATCTAATCCTGACCTGATTAAGTTAAAATCTCCCCCTATAATTAAATTTACTGATCTTTCTTTTTTTATAATGGGTAGAATTTTATCTAGAAAGATCCCTTGATTCTTATTTGGTGAGTATACGTTAACAGACGTATAATCTTCCTCCTCTATTTTACCTTTTATTAGCTGAAACCTTCCCTCCTTATCTTTAATGTTCTTGCTCAATGAAAAATCTAGTTTATTCGATATTAATACAGCAACCCCTCTTGAATTACTTGAACCTAGGCTTTTCTCATATATTTCCATCCCTTTTACATAAATATTATTCTTATTTTCACTTTTCTGATGTGTCTCCTGGAGAAAAATGATATCCGCTTTTTCCCTTCTCAGAACTCCTTCCACACGTTTCCTCTTAATTTGCTTCCCTAGGCCCCTGACATTCCATGAGATAATTTTTAACTTTTTAAGTATACATATTTAGTGCTTTCTCTACTGTTACTGCAGAATTCCCCATAATATGTGAACCAATACCTCAACCCACAACAAGTTATACTCTCCCTCCTCCAGCGCATCTTAAATTAAATAACATACAATTATCTTAAGGGGGGAAAAATACACAAAAATAACAAAGCTTAAACAAACCAACAATCAAACAAATGAGAAAGAAGAGGGGAAAAAAGAAAAAGAAAAAAGCTCTGCCCTCCCCACTTTCTACTAAAAGTAACCTTTGAAAACCAAAGAGGGGAGGGGGGGTTGCGGGTGGCGAGTGGACCTTAATACTTAACATCCGTTTCTTGTTCATTGTTTATTTCTTATTACAAATTGTTATCTTAATTTGTCATAATTTATTCCACGCAGTAGATTCTCTCTTTTTATCCTTTAATGACCTAGTCTTTCCCTCCTTCTGCTCCTTCAACTTCCTCCTCTTCCCGTTCTAACATGGGCGCTACTCCCGCATTTATTAAGGCATCTTTAAGTTGCTTCCATTTTGTAGACCCTTTTTCTATAATCTTAGCTTCCATCAAAATTTCTAAACCATCAGATTCTTCCCTAATCCAATAATTCTTCCCCTTCACTGTAAAAATTAATTGTTTATGTGGTCTCCAGTTATATTGTATGTCTTTCTCACACAATTTTTTTTGTAATTGGCTTAACTTGTAGTCTCCAAATGTGTTCTTCTAATGAAATATCTTTATATATTTCTAGCTGTGCCCCCTCCATTTTTAAAGCAGACCTTTTTCTTCTTCTTCCATATCCGAATCTGAATATTGTTGATCCTCATGGTGATCAACCATGAAGACTGTCCTGAGAATATAATGCAGTGGCCTTTCATCTGCCTTCCTCATTGCAGCATGACACCTGTACCACTGATCTGTGAGTCACTTTCTGGTCCTGAGCCCTTTTGGCACACAAAGTCCTCATCAGCCCCAGGCCAGGATTGATGAAGCTGCTGTCTTCCATCAAGATGGATTCAAGTGGGATTTAATCCACTTGGGGACCACCACTCTTCCCTGTGGACTTTGGCATCCAAGGCCAAAGGGTTGTCAGGTTAGTCAGGTTAGCTTACCATCACCTGACACTCCTCAGGGTTGAGTCGCTGGCAGCATGATCTACTCTATTACAATATCAGGACAACCTGGCCAGACTAATATCAAGGGACCACTAGCAACATTAATCACACTGCATGCTGTGTTCGAAAGATTCAATTCATGTCCTATCAATTGGAAAAGGGTGTAAATACATTGTCTGGATTAGTCCCAAAACATTTAGTCACAATCTGTGGAGTTGTGCTTTTCAAGAGAACACTTCAGGACAAAATTGTCAGCTTACAGTTGTTTTTTATCACATTGTGCTTTTTACACCTGTCCAGATCCGTTTCAGTCAAAGATATGGAAGAAGGGGCAAAGAAATTCACGAGAGGAAAATGCAGTGTGGTAAAAAGTGCAAGATGTTATAGGAATGTAGAAAGAACTTGACACTGGATAATGCCAATGGAGGGACAGTTTTAATATTTTCCACTGACATAATGTTCTTGTTTATTATTGGGATGAATGAATCATTTAATTATTGGCAGTTGCTTATGCCTCTTTAATGGCAAAGAGAACCTTTCAGCCCTTCTTAGGATGGCTGCTTGAAAGTGACCTTTATTGACCAGAATCCTATTGCCTAACATAGTAAATTGCACTAAAGTAGGCCCACTGAATTAATGAAGGTTTGGTGAGTCAACGTCTCCATACGTTCCATTGACTCAATGGGCTTATTCCAGTTCTAACTCACTTTAGTGTAGAGAGAGTGGTAAGTAGAATGTGTTCATTTGACTCCGTGGAACTCACCTTATTATACAAAGTGCTGCACTGGTAAGGGGTGTAAGAATAGTCATGGATATCCCCAAAAGTGGAACCCAAATGGTTGAATTGTCCAGAAATTAGAAAGTCAGCATGAGAGTCAGACTGTGGATGTAATGAGGACTTGGTAGGGGGTTTCATTTTAGTAAGGGAAAAGGGGTAGACAGGAAAGGAATCCTGGAAAAAACAGAAGTAGATAGAGCCTTTGGTTAGCAAATGCCAACAGATGTTTTCAGAAAAAGCCCACTTGGCTTGAATGCCTCAGGATTAACAATTGCCATTGTTATTTCAGTTATTTCAGAACAGTTAGCTTGTTTTTCCAGTGAGATTTTGGTTAATACAGTTCCTATAATGAGTAATTAGAAACACAATACAGTATATGACTTGGAAGGAGCCCTTTCAAGAGTAAATATAATAAAGGAATCCCTGTGATGTTGCCTCACGTGTTCCTATTTGAATAGACACAGTTACACAAACTTTGCACTGGATACTTGCCACTGGCTGAAATCTTGTGGGTGTAAGCTTATCTTGTACAATCAGGATGCTCCTCCACCCTCCGGACTGCTCCTCCACCCTCGGTTCGTGGCCCAGCCCAGCCAGGGCTTGAGGAAGCCAAGGAACACCTGGGGGTGGCTGGCATGGCTTCAAAATGCCAGATTTTCCCTCCCCCCTGGCCCGCCCGCAAGGAGGGTTTCAAAGAATGCAGGAGCAACACAGCTACGCCAAGGCCAGGCTTTCCCTGACTCCGCCAAAGACATCTGAGCTATGGGGCTCCGTCACGGTCGTAGAGCATGGGTTCTGTCATGGACATTAAGTGGCCGTGGTTATTGCGGTACTTATCTTGTTATTTGTTATTTATTTATTTAATTGGTGTTTTATTGCATAATTTGTATTGTATATTTTTGCAGCTATTATATTTGTTTGATATATTGTACCACAAAATTTGTATATATTTGTAATAGCATTTTGAACATTGTATTTATTACTGTATTTTGTATTTTGTATTTCATCTGTAAACTCCTTGGGTTACCTTGGAGTTATTTATATGTTGTTAGCTGCCCTGAGTCAGCCATGTGCTGAATAGGGTGGGGTATAAATTGAATAAACATAAACTAACAAACAACATGATAATATCATCTAGCAACATTACTCTTTAATTTAATTCACCTTAAAACCTCCTATTTTTCTCCTCACATTCTGAGGCTCCCTAACAATCCCTTTTGCCCTTGGGAATGTTTTGGGAGTCTTGGGACAGTGAGGGAAGCTTTAACACTAGGAAATTGCCACCAGATCACTCCTGGCAGTACAGATCCAACAGTGGGATCAGTGACAGTGATTTTCCAATATCAAAAGCTACCTCAGCCCATTAAAGTAAGTTTTTAAAAAACTATAAATAGCTTCTGCAACCCATGGGGGTACATAATACCCTCCTCAATCTATTGTATTCTAATTAGCCAAGGAAATCCCAAGTTCCAATGCCCCATTAGAAAGAGAGAGAAAAGAAATGGTACCTCTTCTGTTTCAGGATTGCCGGTTTCTCCTAAGTACTTTTTGAATGGATTTGGTTGGATGGCTTCTTCTTCTTGAATTATTATCTTTGCTTTCACCACTGTTGGGCGGATGACACCAGGCTTTGTCTAATTTTCAGGAAAGAATAGGGTAGTTCATTCTTTAAAAGCTTATCAAACACTGCAGAAACCCAAATTTATTTTTCGATGTTAATTTTGAAGCTATAATCCTATTGCTTATGTATACCAACATAAGAGCAATGGGTTAAATCACAGAGGTGAGTTGCTACTACTGTAGTTATGGAGTGGTTGCTTGTATTTCTCCTCACATGCCAGTGATGTGACTTGAGACACAATGAGGAATACAAGCAACCACTTCTTAACCTGAGGCAATTCAGTACTGTGATTTATATAAGTTCACTTACATCCATGTATGAACAATAGGATTCTGGTCACTATAGATGTAACAGTCACTGCTTTCACAGAATATTCCTCCTTGTCCAGTCTAGGGACTAGACTAAGCAGTATGTGTATTTGTTTAATTTAGGGACAGACAACTTTAACAGTTTTGTCTTCTATGTTTATAGTGTAAATTCTCAAGCTCTTTCTATACTGTTTATGAACACACTTGTGCAGTTTGGTATGTTCTTGATCCAAAAATACCCTCTCAACTGCCTGGATTTCATTACTGTAAGTACACCACTTCTCACTATGGAGAGGAAGATACAGTATTGAACAAGACTGACATGTGACATAGAAAATGAGGAGGGATTCTAATTCAGCTCTGTAGCACACTGATTCAGTGCATTCTAATGGGCCAAAACAATTGATACCATTATTGCATTTAACAATTATGTATTACTAATTAATGATGATGACAGTGATTCTGGTAGGGTAATACCTTCTACTGAACATGCCTTAATAAGTTTTAATCATGTATCTACTTTGTCACAATAAGGTAAAGGTTGCTCTTGCTCGAAAGCCAGTTGTATCCGACTCTGGGGCAGTGTGCATCTCCATTTACAGCTGTCTGCAGCGGCAGATGTTTCTGTGGACATATGGCAGGCATGACTAGAGTGCAGGGAACTCTGTTTATCTCCCCACCAAAGTGGTACCTATTTAGTAAAGGTAAAGGTTTCCCTTGCTTGAAAGCCAGCCATATCCGACTCTAGGGTTCAGTGTTCATCTCTGTTTTAAAGCCGAAGAGCCAGTGCTGTCTGCTTCATGTTTTTCCTCATCATATGCCCAAGGTTTTGGAGCTTTCTTTGCTTAATGGTCTTAAACAATTCTTGTTCTTTATCCATCCAGCATAACACTTCCACATTAGTCACATGGTCAACCCATGATATCCTTAGCAGCTGTCTGTATATCCATATTTCAAAAGCTTTGATTATCTTTTCTGATGCTTTAATCAATGGCCAAGCTTCAACTCCATATACCAACACTAGAAACAGGTAACATCTCACTATTCAGATCTTTGTAGCAAGAGTCAGATCTCTACTGCAAAACAATTGTCGCTTGTCGCATCTTTATGAAGGTGGATCTTGCTTTTTCTATTCATATTCTAATCTCTACCTTGGGATCCCACTTGTCATTTAACATACTCCCCAAATAGACAATTTTGTCCACTCTTTCATTTTCTTGTGTTCCAGCCGTTAGCTTGCCATGAATTGGTGTTCAGCTTATAACCAGACTGCCGTGCATATTTTTTGTGTGTTTTGGTGGTAGGTTTTTTTTTGGAGGTACACACCACACTCAACACAAACACACACACAACACAACCACACACACAAACAATACATGCACACAATGCACACTCTGCACACAGAGCACAACCACACACACTTAATATACACACATACACAGCACAACCACACACAACACAATTACACACACTCATTACACACATACGCAACCTCACTCACACACACACACAAAAACACCCACGCACACTCATTATGCACACAACACACCCACAAACACACAATATACACACACCCAGCACACACACAACCACATACACAATACACACACACATACACAACACAACCACACACACATTACACACATAACACAAACATAACCACACAACACTACACACACAGCACACACACACATACACAACACAACCACACTGTTAGATTCTCAGCAAGAAGTAGGCTAGTCAGCAAAGTGTGGGCTAAATATAGTGGTTCTTTATTCAGCTCGGTAATCGGGACTGGGGGACACATGCAGGGAGGTGGTATCTTATATACAGAGATTTTACCATTCAAAAACAAGGTATATGCCAGCGGAACAATCACAGTTTACTACAGACATTTGGACCTTCTGAGGGCTTCTTTGAAATGCGTGCCTTTGAAGAGGCGCACCTCCTGCTGACTCTCTTCCACACAATGTGTCCCTTTGAAGTGTGGTAACACTTGGACATTACACACACAACACAACCACTCACACAACCACACACACACCACAACCACACACACACAACACAACACACACACGACTGGTGCTGTGTGTGTGGCCTCGCCGAGGCTTTGGTGGGAGCCACACACAACACAACCACACACACAACCATACACACACAATACAACCACACACACAACCCCCACACACACAATACACACAACACAACCACACACACAATACATACACAATACACACACACACACACACACACACACTGTGTGTGTGTTAAAGAGAGCTGATTTGCATGTTGGGCTGTGATTGGTTGGGAGAAAATTTGGCCAGGCTGATTGGTTGTGCTGCGTGGACGACGCTGGGAACTGTAGTTCTTCTTTCTGTCCACGTTCGTGGGGCAGCTGCCCCACTGGCGGCTGCCAGACCCTTGCAGCGATGCTCGGTCAGTATAAAGGCAAGTGTACGGGGCTTGGTACGGGATAGTATGGATGGGTGCGGGTGTGTATACCCGATTCCAACAGTTAACGTCCCTCCTTATAGGTAAAGATATTTAGTGTTTTTGGTGTTGAGATCCAAACTATATTCCATGCTTGAAGCTCTAATTCGATCTAGCATCAACTTAAGATCTGCAAGGTTCATATCCAACAATACTGTGTCATCAGCATATCAGATGTTATTCAGGCATTCCCCATTCATTTTAATGATAGTGCTTCTGAAATACTCTTCAAGTATTTATTAAACAGTGTCAGGGACAACACACAGCCTTGTTGCACACCTCTGTGAATTTGAACCTGCTCTGTCAGCTGATCTTCAACTCTGACTTGAGCTGTCTGATTCCAAAAAAGGTTGATGATGATTCTTTATCACCACACCTATTTTCTTCAGTGATGTGATCATCTTCTTATGCTGGAATCTGTCAAAGGCTTTTACATAATCTATAAAACATGCATGCACATCACATCTTCAAAACAAGAAACCCAATGGTTTGATTTATTTACTGGACTTAAATACAAAGTACTTTGAAGAAGAGAATATTAACAATCTGCTACTTTTATATTAATTCTAATGAAATTTTCCATGTATCACTTTTTTACTCCTTTGAGGATGACTCTTCTGTGTATGCAGAATACATCCTTACTTTTCAACTCCCTGGGATAGATGTTCTGAATTTTGGAGTGCTCAAACACTGGTCTCATGCAGACTTCAGAGAGATATGGCTGTTTCTCATAAATAAAAAAAAGTGGGTGGGAATGTAGTGCTATTAGACTATTACAGCAAAAGTAGTAGAAAATATAATAACTAGATGTCGGCTGGACATAACAACTGACAGATGTACTGTATATACAGTTAGTGACAGAGTTTTAATCAGAGGGAGCTTATCAAATGCTTTTTCCTGAACAGGGAGGACCATGGAGGTATAAAAAAAAAGGTGATGGCACTACAGGCTTCATGCTCTAAGTTTTTTGAAGCCAGTGGGCGTGGCCTGCTGCCATATTAGGTGCACCAAAACATTAACAGACTACCATTTACGGTTGCTTTTTGTGTTGGAGGGGGAGTGGATTGATCCCCTCTCCTGGGTCCCCTTGGTTGGGGGGGGTTGGGGGGACAAAAGGGGTCTGTCCCCCCAACCCTTCCAGAGCCAGGGGACCCTGCCGAGAGGGGATCCCCCCCCCCCGCAGGACAACCCATTATTAAAGAGAAGAAACCTAGCGGTTTCTTCTCTTCAACAACGGAGTGTTGGAGGGGGTGGAATCGATCACCTCTCCTGGGTCTCCTGGGTCCAGAAGGGTTGGAGGGACAGACCCCTTTTGTCCCCCCAATGCTTCCAAACCCAGGGGAGCTAGTGGAGAGGGGAACGAATCCACACACACCCAACACTCCGTTGCTAAAGAGAAGAAACTGCTTGCTTTCTTCTCTTTAATATGGGGGGTGTCGGGGGGATTCCCCATCTCCGCTGGGTCCCCTGGGTTCAGGAGGGTTGGGGAGACAGACCCCTTTTGTCCTCCTAAACCTCCCATACCCAGGGGACCAGGGAGAGGGGATCGATTCCACCCCCTCCCAAACACTCCATTTTTAAAGAGACGAAACTGCTTGGTTTCTTCTCTTTAATAACGGGGTGTCTTGTGGGGGGATCCCCTCTCTGCCAGGTCCCCTGGCTCTGGAAGGGTTGGGGGACAGACCCCTTTTGTCCCCCAAGCCCAGGGGACCAGGGAGAGGGGATCAATCCCACCCCACCCCACCCCACCCCCCAACACTCCATTTTTAATGAGAAGACACTGCTTGCTTTCTTCTCTTTAATATCGGGGGGTGTTGGGGGTTTCCCCCTCTCTGCCAGGTTCCCTGGATTCAGGAGGGTTGGGGAGACAGACCTCTTTTGTCCCCCCAAACCTCCCATACCCAGAGGACCAGGGTGAGGGGATCGATTCCACACACACCCCAACACTCCGTTTTTAAAGAGAAGAAACTGCTTGGTTTCTTCTCTTTCAAAATGGAGTGTTTGGGGGGTTGCGATCCCCCTCTCTGATGGCTCCCCTGGGTCCAGAAGGGTTGGGGGGACAGACCCCTTTTGTCCCCCAAACTTCCCAACCCCAGGGGAGCCAGCGGAGAGGGGGATCGCAACCCCCTACCCACTGATATTAAAGGGGAAACCCTGATCGGGTTTTCCCTTTTAATATCAGGGGGTGAAGTGGATTCGATCCCCTCTCCTGGGTCCTGTGGGTCCGTGAGGGTTGGGGGGACAAAAGGGGTCTGCCCCCAACCCTTCTGGACCCAGGGGGGCCAGCAGAGAGGGGGATCGCAACTCCCCCACCCACTGATATTAAAGGGGAAACCCCGATCTACTTTCACGACGCCACACAATCAAAGCACCATAAGGCAATGTTTTGGGCCAACTAACATGGTGGACTGTCAGTCGGCTTCAAGTTTGTGACATCATGTCATCTGTTTTTTATACCTCCATGGGGAGGACATAACAAGTGAGGTACCACAATTCAGTCTTTGGCTCAGTGCTCTTCAACATTTTCATTAATGACTTGGATGAAGGAGTGAAGGGAATGCTGTTCAAATTTGTGGATGACACAAAATTGGGTACAACAACTAATACTCTGGCAGAGAGAAACAAAATTCAAAACATCTTGATAGTCTTAGACATTTGGCAAAAAACAATAGACTGAAACTTAACAGGGGTACGTGCAAAGTTCAACATCTGGGGAGAAGGAACCAAGTACACATCTACTAGATGTGGTATATTTGGCTCAGTAGTACTATGAGCAAGAAGATTGATAATTCCAAATATGATCCAGTAATCCCATTCTTTCATCCCGATTTTCTTTGTATTGCATTTTTATCCATGGCAACTTGACCTCAAGGGAAAGGATATATAAACCACCTCAATCAATGTTGTCCATATTATCAACTTCACAACCATTTGGGGAGAAAAATGGAAGATTAGATAATACCTTCTGACTCTCAGGCACTGCAGACCCCGACAGATGTAGGTTAGCCTGAAATAAAATATTTTGCAATATTGCGTCAATTAAAGTATTTCAATCATATTAAGAGGAACAACATTGAAAAAGCGAATTCAGCAACACATATGATTTCTCTTCCCCTTATAGTATTAGCTGATTACTGGATATTTTAGTCTTTCTTTCTGTTGGAGTAAAATATGAGTAATCAGGGCTTTCTTGTCTCTCCTCAAATGTTGTCAGTCACATGACCAAAGAAGATAAAAAATGTATTGCATTAAAAATAAATAAAATAAACAAGCAAAGAAGAAAGAGAACGGAAATGAAAACTACATCTGCTTAGCAATACAATATGTTAGCATAATATAATAGAATATAAATTGGTGCCATTTTCACGTTGAAGAGATATTTTATTGGCCAAGGTGATTACATTTAAAGACTTAGGCCAGAGAAAGGCAAAAAGTAGTTCTACATTGTTTAACATCCTAAAATACCAATTTTCCTCAAGAAAAAGTGGACTTCTAGATACTTCCAAATGTGTGCATGTATGCATGTGTGCGTGCATGCATGCATGCATGTGCAAGCACATATATGTTAATGTGTGCATTTATGCCTGTATGGTTTGCACATATTTCTGCACTTTTGGTCCTCTGTGCCTTCCAAAATTACTCACAACACCCTAGTCCAGTGCTGGCAAACCTTGGCACTCCAGGTGTTCTGGAACTTCAGTTCCCAGGTGTGTTGACTTGGGCTTCTGGTAATTACAGCCCAAGAACACCTGGAGTGCCAAGGTTCACCATCACTGCCCTAGTCCATGCGGGGTGTGTGTGTGTCTATGGTGCATGTGGTATTGATTTAAAAGTGCTTCTGTTTTTAGTAATTTTAAATATTTTCTGCAACTGTAAACCAATACTACCATCCTACAGTTAAATCTTGACATCATGTTAGGGATCATGTGAGTTACAATAAGAGGGTGGTTTAAGCTCACATTGGATATGACCTATCAGCAAATTTGGGTTTATACCTGTTCTCATTAACAAATTTGAATACAGATGACAACACAATGAATCACTTTGCACTTTGTTTCAATAAAGCTGGTTGGCTAGGTGCTGGAAGGTTCTGACGGTATGACTACATTGGAAAGAGTAATTTGGCTGTGCTGATATTTGAGCCAGAGCCTCAATCATGATTGAAATCATAATGAATGCTCACATTGGGCTTGTAGATTGAATCCGAAGTCCACACTGGTACAGTATTGAAAGTGGCATTCCAATTCAATCCAACCCACAGCTCTGCTTCTTTCCTTCCAACCTGTGATCCCAACCTCTGCCCATCTTTCCTCCATGTGATCCTGTCTCTGTCAATCCTTTTATGATTCTATGCGCTGCTTGATTTTGAAAGGTTTACACAGTGTTCTGGAAAAGATGACAATATTCCAAACACATTTTAGGAATGTTAAGTAAATAAATATCCAAAAATAAACATAAGAACAAAGGCCTAGTGGTGAAGTGATAAGGTGAATGAGAGTTAATCACAACTATTTACTAAATAAAAATAGGAGGGTTGGAACAGAGAAAACAATGCAGAGCAAGATATCACAATCTTGAACATTATACTCTCCTGACTTTACACATATTTGCACCCCAAAAGACCCCATTTCCAGTTATTCCAACATGAAAAAGGTAGAAGCCTTCCAGTGCTGGAGAAAAAAAGCCATAGTTTGATTCAATTCAGACTTTGTGTTATGCAGGCAGCAAAAAAATAAAAATAAAATAAAAAATCAAATTAACTCATTTTATATGTGGAGCAAATTCCAACATATTTCCTGGTGTAGTCAGCTGCTTAGTCTTGTCCTCAAGTATTCCTTTATTATTACCTAAGAGAAGAAAGAACTAATTCTTTCTAATACTCCTTATGGTAAATTAAATATAAATCATTCCGCAGGAATCTGTTTCAAGGGGAACTATTTTAGAAGACTTGTTATAGTAGAAGAGATGAATAAGGTTAAATGCGAAATGTCTTCATTCTCCAACAAATGTGCTCTTGTTCTTCAGTTTGTCAGATGTAGATGTTTCTGCAATTACATTGTATAATTACATCATTCACCCTGGTGGCACAATGATTAAACTGCTGCACTGTTGTGAGTTTGATCCTGACAGAAACCAAGGTTGACTCAGTCTTCCATCCTTCTGGGGTCAGTAAAATGAGTACCCAGCATGTTGGGGTCAAAATACTAATTAACTAGTGAACCCCCCAGAGAGTGCACTAAGCACTGTAGGCCAGTATATAAGTGAAATTGCTATTGCTTGATATGTAGTTTGATTTTGAATACAGTATAGTATTCTTATTGCTTAAAACAATTCCAAATGAGAGAGGAAAAGAGAGTGAGAGAGATGTCATAACCTGTATTTGTCCAAAAACGTCACTCTCAAATCTTTCTCTTGCTTTCTAATGTGTGAAGACACCCTGTAGTTCAGGGGTTCTCAACCTTTTAAATCCATGGGTTGGACCATACACCCTCAGACAGCTGATCAGGCCGGACTGTTGGTTCCCCCCGCCATAAACGCTGCTGTAAAATGCATCCGTGGTTGTCATTAACAAGTTCGCTTCTGCTTTCAGTGGCGGCGGAGACGTTGGCCACATGAAATGGTGCCGTGGGCCAGGTTCAGCCCATGGACCATAGGTTGAGAACCCCCTCTGCAGTTCTTCAATGAGGGGCATGCACAACCAGAGTCCGCCCCCCCCACCCACCCACCCCGTCCCAGTGTCAAGCTCTGCTATGGAAGACAATTAAAAAGACAGAATCAAGGCCAAGTTTTAATGGGACTTACATATCTGGTTTCCCGGCCAGCTGTTCTCTGTGGTGTTGCAGATGTCTGCAAGTATAGATTAATCAATGAAAAATGTAATATCAGCAAGGTTCAGATAGTTTAATTTAATTTAATTTAATTTAATTTAATAGTCATATTTATATATGCCACCCACTCAGGTAGAACCCGACTCAGGGCAGCATTACAACAAGTTCTAAAAACACATAAAAACACTTTAAAAACCCATATCCTACCCACTTTAAAAGACCCATATCCCACCCACCCATCCCACCCACTATAAAAAAGAAGAGAGAGTTCTTAATTGTTTACATAAGCCATCAGGCGGGGACCGTGTTCCCATTAGGGCCCCATACCTGCCCTGCTAGCCAGGTCTTCAATCCTTTCCTGAAGGGCAGCAATTCTCTTTGAAGTCTTAGATCAGTTGGCAGGAGGTTCCAGAGAGTTGGTGCGGACACAGAGAAGGCCCTCCTTCGGGTGCTGGATAGATGTGCACCCCTAGTTGATGGCACTATTAGAGAGCCCCTCTGGTCCACTCTGGTTGGACGGGCAGACACTCTTGGGACAATGCGGTCTCTAAGGTATCCTGGCCCACTGCCATATAGGGCTTTAAAGGTCAAAACCAGCACCTTGAATTGCACCCAGAGACAAACTGGTAACCAGTGCAGCTCCCGGAGTAGTGGTGAGGCACGGGCATATCGTCCACACCCCATCACCACCCGGGCCACCGCATTCTGGACCAGATGCAACATCCGGATGGTTGTCAAGGGCAGCCCCATGTAGAGCGCATTACAGTAATCTAGTCGGGAAGTAACCAGAGCGTGAGTGACCATAAGCAAAGAGTCCCGGTACAGGAGCATGCGCAACTGGCGAATCATCCGAAGTTGGGCAAAAGCCCTCCTGGCCACAGCTGCTACCTGTTCTTCTAGCAGCAGACGTGAGTCCAGAAGGACCCCCAGGTTGCACACAGGGTCTGTCTGGGGCAAAACAGCCCCATCCAGTACCAAAGATGGTAGCTCCCTGGATAACACGGAGCCCCTTATCCACAGCCACTCTGTTTTGCTGGGATTCAGCCGAAGCCCATTGGCCCCCATCCAGACCCCAACGGCCTCCAGGCATCCGGATAGGCTTTCAATGGCATCACTGGGGTCCCCACGGGCCGAGATGTACAACTGAGTGTCATCCGTGTACTGATGGTACCGCACGCCATGGGAACGAATGATCTCACCCAGTGGCTTCATGTAGATGTTAAATAGGAGAGGAGAGAGCACTGAACCCTGAGGCACCCCATACATGAGAAGCCTAGGGCTGGACCTCTCACTCTCCAACCACACCGACTGGGTACGGCCATCCAGAAAAGAAGAAAACCAGAACAACACAGTTCTATACCCACTACAAACAGATTTTCCCCACAAAAAACAATGATTACATTCAGGAACTCGATTAACCCACTTCATTAAGCTAAAGCTAGATGAAGATGTGAAAGTCAGAAATATATCAGTTGACAGAAGAAGGAGCAAAACATGTTACAGAAGGTGTCCAAATGAACAATATATATTTAACTCCTTAACAGAGTGAATTCCCACCCTTGGAATTGAAACACAAAACCAACCAACCAACCAAACAAATAAAAACATGAAACACCCTACAATCCTACAGACAACAATGCTATAGTGCTCAGCAAATGTCCATAAAATGTAACAGGATACAAATCCAAATGTGAAATAAATTTGGTATTCATGCTACCTTATTAAGTTTTTGTGTTACTCTATTACACTTTTCCTTCACATTTGCTAGTCATTAATATATTGCGGTCTAGAGGAATGAAGATATGCACATTGTATCAATGTAATGATGGAAATTCTGGAGTAACAGTGGGAGGGGGCACCATGTACTCTTTTAAGATGAGAAAAAAGGGGTACAATCTGTACTGATAAAATGTAAGCATTTATGATATTTTTGTTTGGCTGTGTTCTCGTTCTAGGAAAAGAACACCGTGGGTTCAATAATGCATACTTTAATGTCCATGTACATTACTATTCACTTACTTTGCTTACATCTGAATCCAACATATTCTGCAGAGACCTTGGAGATGAATCGCCTTGGAACTGAGAAAAAAGAGGGGTGGAGAAAAATTGTGAGTGGTTCAGTTGCCAAACTTGGTAGGCAGCAGAGGAGGCAGAAAGCACATAAAGAAGCTGCAGTGGAGACCTGCTTACCTTGGCCAGAGGGTCCTGTAAGACTTGATCAATAGCAGCACAAAGTTCTTCTGTCTGTTGCCTGAGCTGGGCAGGGGAGCACATCTACAAGGTTTCCCCAAAAGAGACAATTACCTCTATGTTTTCCACCTCAAGACAAAGGTTATATCACAGTACCATCCTAGTCCTCGCACTATCTGCTGCTTTTACTGCTTGGAAGAGCTTGTAGCCCATGCATGGGGCTGATTCACTCACTCAAAAGCTAGAGCTCTTCTATAAACAAGCTCAAACAGTGCTATCTATGGTCATGCTAAACACACAATGCATCATGCTGTCAGTTGCAATGCCCTTAAGAAATCCAAGGAATCATTGGGTTATTTTCATACATTCATAGCATCTTTCCTTTATTTCCTCAATCTATATATTTTCTTGTTGTCCTGTCTTTCCTCTTCCTTTTTTTAAAGCCAAAAATAGTATAGTAAATAGATGCACAAGCAGGCAGAAGATGGCCATTGGATGTATGTTTGGAAACATCCAGGGTTTCTCAACCTTGGGACCCAGATGTTCTTGGACTTCAATTTCCAGAAGCCCTGATCAGCAGGTGTGTTGACATGGCCTTCTGGTAATTGAAATCCAAAAAAGCACCTGGGCGCCCAAGGTTGAGAAACCTTGTCTATGTTATTTGGCATGGTTAGAAGGGCATATTGCAGAATTATACAATTCTGTAACTTCCAAATGGACTTCTTGGCATAATGTCACAAGATTTCACATTTCAGCTCATTACTTTGATGTCTTCTCACAATCACAGATAAAAGTGGGCAGACATCTTACAAGAGTACCCAGTGGTGGGATTCAGCCAGTTTGCACCAGTTTGGTAGAACTGTTACCTAATTTTGTGTTGAGTTTGGTGAACCAGTTGTTAAAATGGCACTTGTAATCATGTTCTCTTTAAGGTGGGAGTACGTTCCTTACTCTTTTTTGATGTTCATCTGCACAACAGCATATTCTAAGCATCCATAGGTGGGGGGAAATAGATGGAACTATGCTTGTAATAGTTATTTATTAATTTCATAACACATATTATACCTTTGATGAAATTTTTAATCCCTTGTGTTTATAAATTTCAGTAAACAAACATAGCGTAAAGAGAAAAAGTGCCAAACAACCAGGGGGTGACACACTATCATTTGTTTCAGCTTTGTGTTATGCCCAAAATTCTGACAAGATATTATGAGTTCATTGATGTTCCCCGATCAGTAAAACCAATAGGAAGCTAGGACACAATGAACCAATAGAAACATAGATTTCAGAAGCTGTGGAAGAATGTTCTTCTATATTGGAATCCTGTTTCCAGTATGCACGTGGTAATTATGACATTTTTTATCAAACTTTCCTTTGACAAACAGGTTTGTTGTATACATTATTCTATCGTATTTAATCTGCATAGCATAGGGGCCATTCAATAATTACATGATCCTCAAAGGGGGGAGGGGGTATGCCATCTGAATTACACAAAAATTACATGGGGTCAGCGTGGTGGTCAGGTCAAAAGTATGTAATCCATTTGGAGCTGTTTCTAACCGACAGTGAGAAACCAAACCAGTGCATAAAAAGAAAGGGTTTTATTTACCTTTGTGCCTTGCTCCATGCAGTGAAAATGGAGGGAGAGAGCCATGCTTCCTGGTTGTAAGGAGAGCAAGAGACTAGGCTAGAGCATCGCTTCCTGCTTCAGTGAATTTGGCCTGCCTAACCATTTCTCCTGCAGCACCACCACTGGTTGGTGGTGCAAAATACAGTACTATTAGGTTCAGATCATGTAAAAAAAATTTTTTTTTGGGGGGGGGGCATTTCCAAAGCGAAATTTACAGTTTGATTACATGGTGGGGAGGGGGTCAATTTCCCCCAGAAAAAGGATCATGTAATTGTTGAATGGCCCCTTATTCCATTTATTAATTCAGCAAGAAATTTTCATTTAGTATCGATAAAATGTAGAAAATGTATGCTATGACTGATGTTTATCAAAGTATATGCACAGTGCTTTGTTTATAAATTTTTATGATATGAACACACATGGACAGAACCAGTAAAATATTCAAATATATAACATAATCTAGTTTTGTGTACCTCTTTGATTGTTCTTATTTAAGTATTAACTGTATTTAATAATAAACTACCTTTTGGTATATCTTTTTTATACTTAAAATGATCATTAGGGCATTACAGTAGTTGAATCCCACACACTGGGTGTACCCAGTAACAGATTGTTATGGCCTGTATTTGACCCATAGTGACACAATAATTCAAATATGTATCCAATTAAAAGAAGGTTACTACAAATGGAGACATGAGCAGAAAGGAAGTTACTTTTATATACAGTGAGACTAATAAAGTCACCTCTGAATGTGTATCCAAAGCTTTGTGTTCCCCAACTGCTTCTGCTTGGGTTGGTTCATCAAGTGCCTGCAGGTTAATGCAAATCATTTGGAGGTTTTAAAAAACTAAACAATGATAATAACAAAGGCACAATAAGAATAGAAGTTGATGTTTTTCTCCCTTTATTCATCAATTCATTTCTAAGTATTCCATTTGACTATCAAAACAGGTGGCAAAGGAATAAAACAAAATGATAGCAAATAGTAAATAGATAACAAATAGTAAAAACAGGTACAGTATCATAATCAAGTCAAACTGAGTCACTGGTTTTGAAGAACAAAAAGAAAAGGCAGGGTTCTGCACACTTCATAAGGAACAGTGACATTTTGATCAGCATGTTTCAGGTTACGACATTTGTCATCATATCTCTTAATTTGAGTTTTCAGTTTCACTCTTGATTTTCAGCTATTTCCCCCCTAAACATAGTGAACAATCTGCGGATTCCCCATGCCCAGTTGGCATGGAACGGCCCTCGCAGAGGCCATTTCAGTGAGAACGCTCCTGGCCCGTGGGCTCTGCGGGCACAGAAATTAAGGGGGGTGGATTAATAATAAGGGTTGATTCACCCACATCTAACCTGACCGGCGATTCTGCTGAGAGAGCAGATCGCTAACCTCCGTTACCCATTAAGCAATTACTGACTCACGGATCAGCCTAATCCTTGGTGCAAATAGAAGCCATGTTTACCCCGGTGTAAGCCTCAGACAATGAATTTCCCCTGTCAGTGTTTGCCCGAGTTAATTAACTTCCCCTAGAGAGATTTCCCATTAACCCGAGTAAATGGGTGATGTGATTTTCTGTCAGATGACGGTTTTTCCCTGTATTGCCTTCTGATCTATATATGATGATGCTTTTCCCTCAATAAACCACTGATCTGATCTCGCTCCATACTGCCTCGTATCGTTACTTGATCAGTGTCCTCCGGGACCCAACAGCCGTCCTAGCGGCCCCGATTCCTACACCAATCAAGAGGGACCTACTAAGCAGAAGCAATGGTTTAGTTTAGGCATACCTAAAGAGAATTCTGGTTAGGATACTTAAGAGACCGTCTCACCCTGAGAACATCTGTCCATCCCATCAGAGCAGACCAGAGAGACTCTCTAATTGTTCCATCTGATAGAGAGGCGCGTCTCTCTAGCACCAGAAAGAGGGCCTTCTCAGTTTCCACTCTGGCCCTATGGAACCTCCTGCCAATTGAGCTGTGTCTCCAGACAAAGTTGCTGCCCTTCAGGAAAGGGCTAAAAAATCTGGCTGGCAGGGCAGCTGTGGGTCACCGGTTATGTTGTGATCCCGGCCTCTTGGCTAATTTAGTAAGAACACACACTCTCTCTCTTTTAATCTTTTTAAAAAGTTTTGTTAGTAGTTTTAATGGGCTTTTATTGCTTTTTAAACTGCCTGACCACGCTCCCGGACAGCTGAGCGAGCTGGACCACACACCCCGGAAGTGGGTGCATTTATGTCTGTCATAAATGCACCCACTTTCACATTTATAATAGCTGCGGGTGTATTTTACGGCTGATGTAAATGCCCCCGCTACCACTTCTGGGTGTGGCAGAGATAGCGACGGGTTGGATGGAATGGCATCATGGGCCAGGGCCAGCCCAGGGGACATAGGTTGGGAACCCCTGCTTTAGTGGAAGCAAGCTCACTGAAGCTTTATTTTCTTAGGTCCTACTGAATGGTACAGGTTGATTTTTACGCCTAAATACACCTACTCTTATGAATAGCCATTCTGGCCAGGTTACCCTGCTATGGTAATAGAGTAGACAAGGGATCAGCAAACCTTGCTCTCCAGCATACCTGTCAACCCACGGCTCCGGAAAAATGGGACCTGCGCAGATTGCTTGTGCGCAGGTCGCTTTCCACGCATGCGTGGAAGCGCTATGCTGCTTGCGCAGCCCCTACACAAGCTGCGTAGCGCTTCTGCACATCCGTGGAAGGGTTTTACCCCTTCCACGCATGCGTGGAAAGCGTTCCCCCCGCTGCCAAATTACAGGGTTTTGGCAGCGCAGGGCGGGTTATGACGTCAATCAACGTCAAATTACGGGGTAATCCCAGCCAAATTGGGATGGTTGACAGGTGTTCTTGGACTTCAGTTCCCAGAGGCCCAAGTCAGTACACCTGCTGATCAAGACGTCTGGGAATTGAAGTCCAAGAACATATGGAGAACCAAGTTTGCTGACCCTTGTATTAGACCATACTTCCAGCGACTCAATGCCTGGCATTCCAACTCAAATCTCTCTTTCTCTTGCCATAGGCTACTTTACCTGGAAGGTCATCAATGATTTGTCTAGCACTGTCCATGATACTTCTTGGCCAAACAGCTGTTTATATCCATTGCTGCAGCACTTAGAAGTGTCACTTTCTTGTACTACAACTCCCAGCATCTCCCAGCCAACAAAACCAGTGGCATATCTTGGAAACATTCCTTGCCAGGCAACAATTTTGAGAGTCCACCAGCTGGCATGAGATATTCAGAGAGCCTACAGGGCACAAAGTAACTACTTTTTTCAAGTAACTACTTTTACCTGTTTTGGAATAAACGTTATATAAATCCTGCTTCTGAACAAAGAAAACCAACCTTTTGTTCCAATAGCAGTGTGTTAGTAGGTATCGCGGCAAATGCCTTGTAGCTTGTCTTGATCTTGTATGGTTGCAATGTATCATAATCCACAAAAGTGATAAAGTGATAGAGAGCAGAGGAAGAGAAAAAAAACACAGTAATGTTAAACCTGGTTCTTTTCTATCTTAACTGTACATGTAATATCAGTATTAAGGGGAATTATGTGACCTGCTGTATTGGCATATTAGAATTGCTTTTTCATTACAGTAACCCATCCTTTTTTATTTAAATAAAACAAAGGCTATAATAGGGCACAGACATGATTTAATCCAGCAACTGGATACACGTCAGCACATTTGCAAAGCAAGCGATCCATGCAAGCCACGTGCATGTCAGTTTTTCTTGCTACGTATAGAGGTAACAAATCAGGAAAGAACATTTTGTACTGATAACAGATTATCAGTTTTGCTGAAAGGGTACACAAAAAGAGCCTCCTCAAAGATTGTGGCATTTTGAACCACAATCAGGTGTACCCTGGTAACGGCAACTTTGTTGCTGGCTAATCTTTCTCATACTAGGTCAGGCGAAAGGAACTGCAGAATGAACTCACCAAAAGATACCTTCATTTTGGCAGTTTTATGTCTGCCCTAGACACCGAAGAAGAGGTTTTGCTGAACAACTGTGATGGTGTGTTGCCTTGGTGAGAAGCCTGAATTAACACTAGTAGCTTGATAACAACAGAAGTTTTAACAGTGCTAAAAACCATACTAGACCCATGGAGTGGTAGGTGGGCAAACATTTTTGTGCTTTTAATTCATTCTAAATTGCAGTGGACTCCATTAGTTCTATTTATTAGACTAAGAAGGTGATGATGTTTATAGGACTGGCTTGCAAGCAGTGTTTTTGTCAAGTCACATACACGCCTAACCAAAATATGAGGGTTAAACTGGATGATACAGTTAGCACATCATTTAAAACTGCATTTGCCTAAATGTTTAATGTCTGTTCAACTCCAAATTGCCTTTCTGTGAGCTTTGTTTTGTGATTGGTCTTTGGAAGGTAAACACAGCCATTATTTAAATGTCTGATTGCTCAGGCACTTATCTGTTTGAATCTCATAGGCCAGTGATGGTGAACCTTGGCACTCCTGGTTTTCTTGGACTTCAATTCCCAGAAGCCTAAGTCAGCACTCCTGCTGATCAGGGCTTCTGGGAATTGAAGTCTGAGAACATCTGGAGTGCCAAGGTTGGCCATCAATGTCATAGGCAAACTGAACAGACTAACAGCAGGGAATTCTTATTGCCCTTGATTCTAAGAGCATTCTTATAGACAAAAAGGTCATTTTTAAAAAGCCATTTACTCAGTGGCAAAACCCTGTGCTTATCTCGGCATGGAGAAATTAGAGCTGAAAGTTTTGGGAAAGCTCTTTTCTGGTTCCACTCAGCACTACATTTCTTCCAAACAGCTACCTTTTTTAAAGGTTGTTTCTGGTAGTAGGAAGGCTTAATATACAAACTCTTGTCTATATTCTCAGAAGTACACAGATAGGTTTTAGTTTCAGGTGAAAAAGTTAGTTGTACACTGGCTGCTGATCTAGCATAAACCAGCACTTTGAATCGTGTCTAGATATGATTGATTGATTGATTGATTGATTGATTGATTGATTGATTGATTGATTGATTGATTGATTGATTGATTGATTGATTGGATTTGTATGCTGCCCACACAGCATATGCCCACTCAGGGTGGCTCACAACAATCACAACATAAATCAACAAGACAAAATAAATACACAATAATTCAGTATACAATGTACAGAAATTCAATCTAAAAAAGCAACACAGTACAATTTGTACAATAAAACACACTTGAGCACTAAAATATCAATGGAAAATTGATAACAAAAAGTCTTTAACAGAGCCCAGCATCCTTGAGAGAGCCTGGGGTCAACGTCCTTGATGGACGTTGAGCCCAAGGCTCAACGTTCCCGGGTTGCTGATCCATAACTGGACATGATTCAAAGTGCTGGTTTTAAGCTAGAAAGCCACAATGCAAGCGCGGCGCCAAAATGGCCGCCGCGCCCTTTGCGGGCCCCCCCCCCACAGGACAGAGAATCCGGGTAGTTAGGGGCGTGGCCAGCTCCCTTATAAAAGGGGTGGCCACGAGGCAGCCGAGCTGCCATTTTGCCTCAGCGACGGAGCGGAGAAGTTTTTTCCCTGTGCCTCCGTCGCTCGTTGGTATCACCGGGAAGCCTTTTGGGTCGATTTTGCCTAGCTAGCTTCCCTTTTTGCTGCGGTGAGATGCCTTCCAAAAAGAAGGCTGCTGCGAATCCAGCCCGGGCTGTTAGGAGGCGCAACCCAGGTCGGAGGACCGTGGTGCCGCCTCCTCAACAGCCACCTTTGCCATCCCCGGCCGGGGCTGGTGGCTTGGGGTCTATCGCCCCTTGGCCCGATCAGAGTGCGGGCGCGGAGGGCGCTCCGGCCCGCGGCCCGCGAGCGGTGGACACCGCTCCTCCTCCTGCCCAATCCGTTGGGCCTATTACTTTCGGGCCGCAGCCTCTCCCGGGGCCCTCTAGCCTTGGGGGGTGGCACGGCGCCCTGCCTTGGCAGGTTTCCTCACCAGCCCTACCGGGCTTCGGTCCTGGCCAATGGCCATATATGGGTCATGGGGTGCAGGGACCTGCCCCCATGCAAGGGTCAGGCGGGCCGGCCGGCTTTGCCCGTGGTCAATGTAGACACCTTACTGGCCCGTATTGCGGCCTTGGAGGCGTCTTTGGCCCGGGCCAGTCAGGCAGGCGCCTCTTTTGGGGTACCTTTTGAGGCGCTTTCGGCAGCAGGACAACGGCCGGCGGCGAGGGTTGAGCTGCTGCAGGCGGGTGGCGTGGCTCCGGCCACGGCCTCGCAGCTCCCCAGCCAGCAACCTGGTGCGGGTCAAGCCCCGGTGATGAGCTCTACATCGGTCGTGAGCTCCGACGCCCCCAGTGGGCCAGAACCCCCGGTGGGGGCGGCCCGCGGGGGTGCAGCATGTGAGTATATGGTGCAAACGAGTACATCCACACACATTCCCAATACAGGGGGGACCTTTCAGTGGCCTTGGCCTCGCGCGGGTGGTGCAGGGGCTACGCCGCTGGCGACCCACCCGGCGACAACTACTGCCACCATGCCCACTGGGGTGGGCCTCGGTTCTTACACTGCTGGGAACGTACTTGGGGTGGCAGGGTTAACTCAGGCCCCTTTTGCTAGGCCAGCTATCCCCTTTTCGGCTTTGCCGACGGCAGGGTATTCCTTGCCACTGGGTGATCACTTGGCACAGGCTACCAGAGAAAAGATATGGCGAGGGGAGTACGTAGATATCTTCTCACTCCTGAACAGAGAGCCCACTAAGGAAGAAAGGGAGGGTCAGGATGAGAAGGACAAGGAGCAGGCACGCCGCCGTAAGCCGCCGCGTACCTGGGCCAACTGGCTCCCCGCTTATTTAATATACATGGCGGTATATTTGAGGGCGCGGCCGGATCTAGCTATTCCCATGGTCCAATATTTGGACAACATATATAGGGCGATGGTAGATTTCCCGGGCCCCTCATGGCTAGCATATGATGAGGAATTCCGTATGAGGATTCCCCTCCACCCCGAGATGAGATGGGATGAGCCGTGCCAGAGACTGTGGCTCTTGTATATGACACCCACACGTCCTGCCCCGGGGGATAGATACCATTGTGGACATGCGGTCCAGCGAGCAGCTCCAGCGCAGGTTACCCGCCAACTGGCGGGGCAGGGGGTTCCAGCCCGCCTGCTGTGCTGGACTTTCTCGTCCAATGGTTCCTGCAGTCGGAAGAACTGCAGGTATAAGCATGAGTGTCCCACATGTTCTGGTCCCCATGCAGCCTCTGCTTGTCCCAAGCCTGGGGGGGCGCGAGGCAGAGGGAGGAGTGGACAGTGGGCTGGCAAGCCTGCCACGGATGGAACTAGTTCTCCGAAAGGCCCCCTCCCCAATTAAGGTGGACATGCTGGAGCGCTGGCTCGCATCGTACCCAAGG
Source organism: Bradypodion pumilum (assembly GCA_035047305.1). Lineage (NCBI taxonomy): Eukaryota > Metazoa > Chordata > Lepidosauria > Squamata > Chamaeleonidae > Bradypodion > Bradypodion pumilum. The sequence goes on along the minus strand of JAWDJD010000001.1, from coordinate 169,292,749 downwards.
GGAGAAGACAGAGAGTATCTCATTCAAGGTTTTAAGCAGGGATTTCGTATCCCTTTTATGGGTGATAGATCCCCTCAGGATGCTCCCAACCTTTTATCCCTCAGAGGAAGGGAGGAGGTGGCCGCGGCCAGCATTAAAAGGAATTAGACGCGGGTAGGGTCGCTGGACCTTTCCCCGCACCCCCTTTTCTCAACCTTAAGGTTTCGCAATTGGGTTTGGTTACCAAAAGTCCCTAGGTGAGTTTCGCCTTATTCATCAATTGTCCTACCCAGCCGGCCGATCGGTCAACGATGCGATACCTGATGACCTTTGTTCGGTCAGGTATACATCGTTCGACCATGCGCTGCGCATGGTGCGCTCGTGTGGCCCGGGTGCCTTGCTGGCCAAGTGCGACATTAAGTCAGCTTTTCGCCTCTTGCCGGTGCACCCGGGCGACTTTGAATTGCTGGGTTTTAAATTTAAAGGGGAGTATAATTTGATAAGGCCACGCCTTTTGGCTGCTCCATATCATGCTCGGCTTTCGAGCGTTTTAGTACCTTACTGGAGTGGGCTTTTGTCCGCAGGTCAGGGTCCCGGTCTGTAGCCCATTACCTGGATGACTTTTTATTCGGGGGTGAACGGGGCTGGGACACGTGTGCACGTCTCCTCACTACATTTCAGATGCTAATGCAGGAACTTGGTGTCCCTTTAGCGCCCGAAAAGACCGAGGGCCCGTTGACCGAACTAGTATTCCTGGGGGTTGAGATTGATACAGTAGTGCAGGCTTCTAGGTTACCGGGTGATAAGGTGTCCAGGATAGTGACCCTTATCTCGGAATTGCTGGCCAAGCGTAAGGCATCCCTGAGGGAACTGCAGGTGCTACAGGGGCACCTCAATTTTGCCCGCAGGGTGGTCGCACCGGGCAGGGCTTTCGCCCGGCGCTTATGCGACGCCATGGCAGGGTTATCCAGGCCCACCACAGAGTCAGGCTTACCCGGGGTATCAGGGCAGACATGTTCGTCTGGTTGCAATTCCTGAGGGAGTTTAATGGGGTCTCATTTTGGAGGTCTGACCTCCTGGCATCCCCCAATTTCCAGATCCAGTCTGATGCCTCAGGATCCCTGGGTTATGGGATGTACTTCAATGGGAAGTGGGCCGATGGTGGGTGGCCACCGGCATGGGCAGGCACAGGTCGCCTGCGGGATCTCACATACCTGGAATTTTTTCCCATTCTGGGGGCTTTGATGCTATGGGGCGAACAGTGGGCTAATTCGGTGGTGCATTTCTGGTGCGACAATGCTGCCGTTGTACACATTGGCAATGCACAGACTTCTAAATCGCCCAGAGTCATGGATCTAGTGCGCCATTTTGTGCTGCGCTGCCTGTGCCTCAACGTCTTGTTCAGGGCCAGGCATGTCCCAGGGGTTAATAACGATATTGCTGCCGCTTTGTCCCGCCTGCAGATCTCCCGGTTCCGCGCCTTGGCCCCGGATGCGGAGGAATTTCCCTCGCCACTCCTGGACGAGATGTGGACTATTGGCAAGGAGAGGTGAACCGGGCGATTGGCCTGTCACTAGCGCCACGCACGCGTAAGGCGTATCAACAAGCATTCACTTCGTATAGGGCTTTTGCTACTCAATTTCACTTGCCAGAGACCTGGCCTATCCCGGTGGACCATGTTCTGCGGTTCATGGTTCACCTGCATGCACAGGGCCTTGCACCTCGCACCATAGCATCCAAGCTCTCGGCGTTGGCTTTTATGGCCAAAGTAGGGGGTCATGTGGATACCACCTCTGACTTCCGTGTGAGACACGTTTTGGAGGGGTGGGTGCGCGAGCGCGGGCGTTGCCCGGACGACTGGCACCCTATTTCCCCAGGGGTTCTTACCCATTTGGCCCGGGGCTGGCCAGGCCTCTGTTTTGATCATTATGAGGCAGCCCATTTTCATGCAGCCACAACGGTGGCATTTTTTGGAGCGCTCCGCATCAGCGAACTCGTGATGCTGTCTAAGGCGGATGCAAGTGGTAGGGCACTGGAACGCGGAGATGTCTATGTTGCCAAAGACTGTGCCCAGTTGAGGATTCGCTCCTCTAAAACAGATCAGCATGGCGTAGGCAGTGGAGTAAGACTGCTACGGTGTTCTTTGGCAGACATCTGTCCGGTTGGTGCCCTACAGGAATACCTGGCACTGCGTGGCTTGCACCACGGCCCGTTTTTCTGTCACCAAGATGGGTCTCCCCTTACTAAATTTCAGTTTTGGAAGGTGACAGCCGGAGCCCTCACCAGGGTGGGCCTACCAGGTGCCCGTTATGGCACACATTCGTTCCGTATGGGTGCAGCCTCTACAGCAGCTGCTTTTGGGTACTCTGGGGCTGACATACGCAGCATGGGGAGGTGGGGCTCACAATGTTTTCAGTTTTATGTGCGCCCACTCCCGCCATGAGTACCAATCCAGTCACCTTACCTCCCCTTTTTCTCAATTTTCTTACAGACCCTGGGTGTCGTATTACACCGGTGACAGTATGGCTGGTGGGCCACAGCTATGTGCTCAGGGCAGCGCGTTACGCTGCGGCGACAGAGTGGACCCCGACTGGGACTGGGTGACCACGCCAGTCTCGCATGGCATGGTAAGCCTGGGATGTTATGGCGGGAGCTGCGGCCTTTCCTTTTTTCTGGCCTGGGGGCTGACCCGCCTGACATTCTAATCATCCACCTGGGGGGCAATGATTTGGGCCAGGTCACCGGCTTATCGCTCAAGCATGCGATTTGCAAGGAACTCGCCTACTTGCATTATGTCTGGCCTGCCACAGCCCTGGTTTGGTCGGACATTGTTCCGCGCCACTCTTACAGAGGGGGCGTTAACCTCCTGGCTCTTGACCGAGCTAGGCGCGCGGTCAATAAGGCAGTGGCACGGTTTCTTACCACCAGGGCTTGGGGACGGGTTAGTCATCGCCCCGATATTAGTCTACAAAATTATGACTTGTATGCAGGGGATGGGGTCCATCTGTCGCGAGGAGGTATGGACCTCCTGTTGGGTGACTGGCGAGCAGGCCTGTTGACCGAGCTGACGGTCTGGGTGGGGGCGTCAGGTCTTCTGTGAAGCCCCTCCGTGTGGCGGGTAGCACTGGTAAGGTAAACAGTATGACCCACAAGTATCCGGCAGGTTCGCAATTGACTGGACAACACTAGACAGGAATAAAGTAGTTAAACGTTGTCCGGTCAACGACGAACCAGGCGATGGGGTGATGATGATTGCTAACCAGCATGCATCACCCCTGTGATTTCACGGATTCGCGTCAGAGGGTGGGGTCATGAGTTAGTTATTGACTACGGTCAACAATTTGTTTGTTGTTAACAAACAAATTGATACAAATTGATACATTGTAACCAATTGCCGTTGGCAATTTTGGGGTGGTACCTTACCAGTGTTACTTCGGCCTGCTTGCCTTAGGAATTATGATTGGTCGTTTTACCAATACAAATTTATAATTCGGACTAGGGCATTGAATCAATAAATGTGGCCCTTTGCTGTTATCCACTTTCAATGTTGTCTGTGTCCGTTATTGGGGGGGTGCGCCTGCAATGCAAGCGCGGCGCCAAAATGGCCGCCGCGCCCTTTGCGGGCCCCCCCCCACAGGACAGAGAATCCGGGTAGTTAGGGGCGTGGCCAGCTCCCTTATAAAAGGGGTGGCCACGAGGCAGCCGAGCTGCCATTTTGCCTCAGCGACGGAGCGGAGAAGTTTTTTCCCCTCCACCCCCTCCCTAGTTAACAGTGTGATTATGGTCGCTTCGGGGCCGGGTGGGAATTTTTGGTTGGGACCCATATTGGCTTCGGGTCCTGGCTTTTTTGCCCATCCCACACTGTTGCTATGGTTTGATATAGGGGTCTTTCTTCGTTCCTACTGTTGACTTTGGTCACATGGGCGGGTAGCACTGGTAAGGTAAACAGTATGACCCACAAGTATCCGGCAGGTTCGCAATTGACTGGACAACACTAGACAGGAATAAAGTAGTTAAACGTTGTCCGGTCAACGACGAACCAGGCGATGGGGTGATGATGATTGCTAACCAGCATGCATCACCCCTGTGATTTCACGGATACGCGTCAGAGGGTGGGGTCATGAGTTAGTTATTGACTACGGTCAACAATTTGTTTGTTGTTAACAAACAAATTGATACAAATTGATACATTGTAACCAATTGCCGTTGGCAATTTTGGGGTGGTACCTTACCAGTGTTACTTCGGCCTGCTTGCCTTAGGAATTATGATTGGTCGTTTTACCAATACAAATTTATAATTCGGACTAGGGCATTGAATCAATAAATGTGGCCCTTTGCTGTTATCCACTTTCAATGTTGTCTGTGTCCGTTATTGGGGGGGTGCGCATGCAAACAGTTTTGGTCCAAGCTATCTAAAAGACAGTCTCCTTTTATAAGCCTGCCCAGGTGTTAAGATCTTCAGGGGATGTTAAGCAACTTTCTCTCTCCATCCTATCACCCTCACAGTTATGTTTGGCGGGGAGACTGGAGAGGGCCTTCTCTGTATCTGGAACCCCTGTCCCACAGGAAGCCAGGATGACCCAACCTTTGCTGACCTTCTGCAAGCAAACCTTTCTTTCCAGGCTGGCTTTCCCTCAGTGACTGGCTACCTGAGACAGATTTTTAAAAATAGGATTGTTTGGACCTTGCTAAATTTTAAATATGTTTAGTACTATTTTTAGTACTATTTTTTATTTACAGTTTTTAATATAATTGCTTAATTTGATTAAGGAACATTTCGTTCTTTTTAAATATTGAAATAATCTATTGTTTTTAGCTTTTACTTGTGTTTCTTTTTTAATTATGTAAGTCACCTTCTTGGGTCCTTTTAAGGAAGAAAAGTGGATATGAATATTGTATATAAATAAATCGTGTAATTAATTACTTTGCTCAGTAAAGAAGTCTTAATTAAGTTACATTGTAAATCCAGCATAATGAATGTGCTATTACTGTAACTTAATTGTTATGCTTTTAAAAACTTTTTTCACTGTGTTTAAAAATGCCTTTAATGGGATATACTACTGGTCCATGAAATGCAGGATTACAGCCTTATTTGCTCACTGTAAGAGGGGAGAAAACTACTATCATTTGCTGCTGTTTTATTTTCAAATCAGTAACCGCTTGGAGTCGGCTTTGGCTGAGTGGGCGGTATAGAAATTTAACAATAAAATAAAAAATAATAATAATAATTGTTTAAATAAATAAATAAATAAATAAATAAATAAATAAATAAATAAATAAATAAAACCATTTTTAAAAATCTTTATGATTCCTTTTTGAGGAGATTGGGCTTCTATGTTTTTACAACAAGTTCTTCTGTGGGTTATATTTTAAAAGTAGCAGTTATAAGTATAAATCTCATGTTTCTGCCCTAGTGCACAAGGGATTGTTGAGGAAGTGGGGGGCTTGTACTGCAATGAGTTCTGGTGCCATTTACAGGCCATAGTGGAATTCCAGCGTACTAAAGGTTAGCACTAAGTTTAGCAACTTGGCTAAAGTTAAGTTTTGCAATTAGATTTAGTGTAAACTTGCTGCATTTCCTGAACCTGCTGAGAATTCTGGTCTGCCCATCCACCCAAATGAAGCCAGCTTTATTAGTCTTTCTGCTTCATTCAATGAAAGGAGTCTCATTTGGGCATCCCCTGAGTGGAGTTTCTTCCGCAAAAATCCTTTCAACCCAGAATAATTAATGACACAAAATTATTATTATTACTCAATGAAGATCCACTGGAAAATATAACAGGAGCTCCCCCCTCCCTATTATAACATTCACTGATTGGCTCCAAATAGTACCATGATGGCAAAAAGAAATACATTTGTTGGGATACTTTTTACTCTTCTTCTTTCTTTCCCATGTGTGTTTTAAACCCAAACATAGCAAATGGCTACAATTTGGGGATATAGATTAAAACCCATATTGTCAATTTTGTAAAATGCCTACCTTTTAGGTATACTTCCTGTTGAGCCTATAGCAAGCATACTCTGTGTTTGTTCTGCATGCTAACATGGAGGTGGCAAGGACCAGCATTTTAACATACAGAGTATTTTTATTTTATTTTATTTCTATACTGCCCATCTGACTTAATATTTGATTTTTTTTTTTTTTTTGGAATAGTAGCCGTGTTAGTCTGTGGTTCAGGCATATCAGAAAACAAAAACAAAAAATAATAAAATTAAAACAAAAACACTGCAAAACTTTGAAGACTAAAATATAGCAGTTAGTCTTTAAAGTGCTGCAGTGTTGTTGTTTTTGTTGTTGTTGCTGTTGTTTTCTGATACATCTGACTTAAATGTCACTCTGTGTAGGAATGGCTCAGCCTTCACCCCCAAAGTATTCCTAGCTCACCCCAAGAATTGCCCTTAGCCCATAAGCCACCAGGAGAAGGTCAGGTCGTGTGGGCCGCGTGACCTGGGAATTGTGCCCAAAGGCATGAAAGTGAACCTCCAGACATTTCCTGGACCAAGCTGATAAGCACATCCCTAGCGCAAGCCACTTATCAAGATCCACCGGGCTGCTTCCCTAGTCACAAACTCCCTGCCTATCTTTTCCACCAGATCATCTCCATCACCCCACTCCTTGACCCTTTACTTGACCCCTCGTTTGCCAGTTGCCCTCTGACACATAGGATCCCTAATCTATGACCAACATGCGTGTAGCCTATTGTTCCACCCTGTTTCCTTTAGCCTGTAACGGACGCACAGTGGTTCTTAGAATCGCGCGGTCCAAGGTACACCATGATCCGTGTGTGCGTGTGTTATTTCATCCCTGTGAGCGGCCCCAATCCCTACAACTCTGGGTAGTGAACATAATAAATAAATATAATTTATATAATATAAACCACACCTGTCATTCTGTATAGATAAAATATATTGTTCATATAATACATAATAACCCAAGAATAGGTGGGGATAGGTTAATTGGTGATAAAGGGGAAGTCAAAGAAGAAGAAAAAAACAAATCAAGATTAACTTGAGAGCAGGATATTTCTTTTCAAAATTCTTAAAGTTTTTAAAGTTCTTTCTTAGCCAATTTCTGAATAGCAGAAAGGGAGGACCCTGAGAGACATATCCTGGAAGAGCATTCCATAGTACTGGTGTCACTGCTGAGAGGTCCTCCTGGCATCTCTCATGGTAGGCACCTGTAGTCTGCAGGTTTGAGAGGATCTGTTGTCAGGGCAGAATTCATTGGAATGTTTTGAATCCGAACAGGCAATCAGCAGGCTAAATGTTTCTTCTCTCCAAAAATAACTGCTTTCTACTCTATATATTTGCTGAGTGGGTAGTTAAGTCCATCTAAGTGATTCAGTTGTTCAGCCTACTTCAGTCTCTTTCTGACTCAAAATGTGTCAGCCTCAGAAAGTTTGTAACTTGATACCCTCTTGCAACTATCATTTGCTTGAGATTTTTTTCTTCTTGCGGTTTTTTTGCAACCAAGATGAAGTAAATTGCTATATCTTTTACCATCTACCTGACAAGTTTATTTGAACACAAGCCTTGTAAATAAACATTTCTTTTTTCCTTCTGCTAAAGCTGTGCTTGAGTATTAGTCCAATAGTTTAACTAAGAGAAAAGAAAAGGGGAATTGTGGAGGGCTTGCATTTCAAATTAGTCTGCCTTAATCCTTGGCTACACACTAGCTGCACTACCCTCCAAAGATTATCCAACAATTCTTCAACAGAATGTGACGGTTGCATGCCAAAAATCAGGATCAACCTGACAGCATGCAATTCAATTAATTATTGTTGTTGAAGGTGAGGGAGGGACCGGATATGAAGCTACTATCTGGACTGAAGCTCAGACCTCAATAGTCATATATAATTTTTTTATTGAGAAAAGAACATTTGTAATTTCTATGGCTATTGCTAAATGCAGCATTCAACTTGGAAGGAACTATTGCAATGATTTGCAGACTTTAAATGATGCACTTCAAATGCAGCAATTTGCAAGAAATGATGGCCTATAAATATTTATAACCACTAATATAGCTGTTGTACTCACACATTAAAGTTAATTAAAACTATTTCCATGTAATCAACTGCAAAGTCAGTTCCTAGTATCAATAATGGCTATCCATTGACAACACTGTTTGCAAACTAATTTACTGTATACTTAATTCACACTGCAATGAACGGGACTTAAAATATGGGATTACAGCCAACATTCTCTGTTTCAGAAAACAGAAGACATCACAGTCAAAACATTTTATTCCAGAATTAATTAATAAATACAGTACATCCATCTTCTCTAGCACTTTCCTGTCACTGACAAATCAAAATAAAATTGCCATCCTTTGAGAAACAAAGAATTAACACAGAAAAAAGTTCTTCTTTTCAATGAGTGGATTTAATCATGCTTAAACTTTCTATAAGAACTAATTGGTAACTGGTCTGTTTCACATGACTTTGAAATGAAATGTCAAGGCCACAACAGACCAGGTGGGGAGCTCAGTATTTAGAAGCAAAGCTGACTTACATAGTGAATATCCTCTGATGACTTTCAAAGTTTTGCAAGTCACAAATTGGCTTGCTTTTTGTTTGATGATTTGTCAACAGGAAGACATTATTTGAATGTTGATTTTATGACCATGAAAACTTTGAAGTTGTGTTACTACAGGAATAACATATGCTATCACCTCTTAATTGTGAGGCCATCTATCCAGTCTGGTTTGGCTTTAGATGTCACTGCTTGAGTAATCTGATCTACTAAAGACTATTAGTCATGTGTGATGTCTAAAACCTCAGACATGCTTTGCCATTGCAAAGATCCATGCATACCCAGGTGCACATGCAACTCTCCTGCGCATGTGAAATCCCCATTCATTTCAGTGGAAGGATGCAATCTATCTATGCAAGGGAAGGCGTGAACATGCATTATTTTCATTCCACCCATTCAAATCACATAAAAGAGGGTTTTTTTTTGCAAGAAAGCTCTTCATATGCATTAGATCAAGGTGCTTAGAAAATATTGCTGGATAGGAATTGTAAATGTTTTAGACGATACAAATATTGGGTTGGATCTGGTTGGATCCAGATTTAATAACATTTTGAAATCAACTATCTCAAACCATGCTTATTCCAGTGGGTCTTTCCCAATTATGACTAATCTGGATACATACCCTATATTTTATTATATTGTTATATTTTTCCTAGGCTCTACATTCCTGGATCAGGGAAGGAAGGGAAAGTCAAGGGACAGAAGCAAGCAGACTGGCAAGCAAAATGAGTACCTTGGGAATCTTGTTGTCAGAGTCAGAATATAGGGAGAAAAACAGCGGAGAGTTCAGCTCCCTAGATTTCAACATCAGGGAGCAAGGTGAAGGTACTGTGGTAGGAGATCCTTGTTCTTTTCCTGCTGGGGTTCTGAATCTTGATGATGGTTGGCAGACTCTGAATTTTGAGTGAGCTGAGGAAGAGTTTCTCTGAGATGCAGAGGGCTTAGTATTACAATCTGGCCATGGAGGTATGGTTGAGTCAGTATGGGAAAAGGGCCAATGAGTTGAAGGAGGTGAAGCTGGCGATCTGGCATGTAGATCCTTAGCAGAAGCTTGAGGGAAAAGTTCTTTAGATTGACCACTAGAATGCCTCAGTCTTGGAGAATAGCAGCATTTTTCTGTAGTGGAGGAATCTGAGACCCTTTGGCTGGTGAGCGAAGCAGACACTGGAATAGACTTGGCAGTAAACATGGGAGAATAGGTGTGTACCTTCTTTGAATTCTCAGGCCCTCGTGTTCTGTGGGCCAGGGACTGGGGTCTTTTCCTTGTTGCATTGGGAGGTAAGGACAAACTGTGTAGCTTGGGTTGTAAGAGAGGAGACACAACAGTTTTTCTGTAGGAAGAAATAGTGGGTGATAACGGTTGTAATTTGTCGGGAGACAGCGCCCTGATGTCCAGGTGACTTTTAGGGGAGAGTGACCTACTTCTAAGATCAGGACTGGACTTTGAGGTCCACCTTGTATGGTTTAGGACATTCGAAAACACTGAAAGGTAGCATTCATCTTGGCTTGGAGAAGTAGACCTAACAGAAAAACTTGAGGTTGATTTCTTGGGTGTTGGAGGGGTTGTTATAAACCTCTGGTCTACTGTCAGCATTGAAGAGCCTAAGGAATTAGGAGAAAATGTGGCAGGACAGGAGGCAGGAGAAAATGGCCTCTTGGGAGAGGATCCTGACTTCAGAATAGCAGTCAGAAGAGAAAGCCTGGTTGGCAGAGGGGATTTACCTCCAGACATGGGAAGATTTCCAGTTGAAGACATTTGACTACAGGGATTGTTTGGACTGCACAAGGTAGAGGAAGAACCATGTAAGGGAGAAGACAGGGGCTTTGGGCTAGGAGATAATACATGCCTTGTGAGATAGATCGGAACCACAGACCAAGTGGTTAGTCTCTTGGAAGGAATAGGAGAATGCACCTGAGAGGTTGAGCTGAGAAGCTGTGAAAAAGAACTTGAGTCCTTGGCTTCAGATTCTTTGTGAGTTTTAGTCTTGAGACTGCTAGTCAATTGGACACTGTCTGTAAGGCTGTATAATAATGGGAGGGAAGGTTTTTCTAATATAGAGGAAGGTACATTGGAAGAAGTGGTAGAATGGATAAAGGTCGATGACTGGTGAATCGAGGATCCATTTTCAGATTGCCAATGGCTATGGAACTCTTGAAGAGAAGAAGAGGAAGGGTAGGCCAGAGGAGTTACTTTGTGGCCAGCTTTCAGGTTAGTTGGAGAAAAGAAATAGGGAACAGGTGATATATGGGAAGGGCGGTCAGATGTAGACAGAGGATTTGTTAACTGGAAAGGGGAGGAGAGAAAAAAAAGAAATGTTAAAACAGAATAGACTCTGTGATCTCATTAAAGTTAGGTACCTTCATTACATTTGTTAAGTGTTTTAAGAGAAAATTGCTCATTTTAATTATCGGTATCATAGATAATGATGCCTTACTAAGTGATTAATATCAGACCATCCATGTAAATAATTGTTTGATTAGTGTTATTTCTGTAAAGGAAGATATCCATTTTCCATTTTCAGTGCTAATTTATTTCATAATTTAAACATGAAAAAAGCATCAACTAATCGCATTAGCAGATGTGGGATGTAAACAAAAGATACCAAGAGCTTTAGGCTTGCTCTAAAATGCAAACTTAGAAGCTCTTCTTTTAACAGAATCTTTATGGATGGATAGAACTCAAAATTGGCCTAATGGCTTGCCTTTTGCTCCCAGGGATTCACACGTAAATCCCAAAGAGGTTGGTGTGCTTACTTACACAAGCATTGATATATTCTGGATTGCAGCCATTTGGTACAATCTCTAGTTTTGTCAGACTGATTTCCCCCACTTTTTCCCTAAGGAAATAAATGCTGCTTATGGGACTCTCATGTAACATGCAAATGGAATATTCTACAAATCATAGTCATAGAGGCTTAAGCAAGAGATCTAATCCAACCAGATCCAACAGATGGTTGCCCGATTTTCTCTTGAATGCCTCCAGTGATGCAGCATTCACCACCTCCTGAGATAACTGGTTCCACTGTTGAACTGCTCTAATGGTTAGAACATTTTTCCTGATATTCAACCTATATCTGGCTTCCTGCAATTTGAGTCCATTATTATGTGTGCTGCAGTCTGAGAATGAGAACAGATCCTGCCCCTCCTCTTTATGACTATCTTACATGTTTCTGAAAAGTGCTATCCATATTCTCCCTTAGTCTCCTTTTCTGAAGCCTAAACATGCCCACTTCTTACAATATTTCCTCCTAGGGTTTGGTTTTCAGTCTACTAATCATCCTTGTTGCCCTCCTCTGAATTTGTTCCAGTTTGTTGGCATCCTTCTTAAAGTGCAACGGCCAAAACTGGACATAGGATTCTAGTTGTGGTCTAGTAAAGGCAAAGGTAAAGGTTTCCCTTGCTCGAAAGCCTGTTGTATCTGACTCTAGGGTTCAGTGCTCATCTCTGTTTCAAAGCCAAAGAGCCAGTGCTGTCTGCTTCTGCAGACATTTCCATGGTCATGTGGGAGGCATGACTAGATACCAGAGTGCACGGAACGCTGTTACCTTCCCACCGAACTGGTCCCTATTTATCTACTTGCAATTTCTTGCTTTCGAACTGCTAAGTAATGGCAAATAATATTGATCCTTTTTGTACCCACAGCACCCTGTTGGCTCATATTCAACTTGGGATCTACATCAATTCCGACATCCTTCTTGTTCGCGGTATTACTGAGCCAAGTATCTTCTACGTTGTTATGACGCATTTTGGGTTTCCTCTCTCTAGGTGTTGAACTTAACATTTATGCCTGTTAAGTGTTATTCTGCTGTTTTCAGCCTATCAAGATATTTTTGAATTCTGTTGCTGTCTTCCAATGCATTAGGTGCTCTACCAAATTTTGTGTCAGATGCAGACCAATTTCTATTATGCACATTATTCACACTTGTACAATGACACTTGCCATTTTCTTCTACAAGTAGATCTCCTTGGTAAAAACAAAAGGATTATTTCTGCATGTACAAAACAATAGGAAAACCCTGTGCACTGTCATATAACTTTAAGAACATAAGAACAGCCTTGCTGTAACAGGCCACAGCCCATCCAGTCCAGCATTCTGTCTCACACAGTGGCTCACCATTTCCTTCAGGGTATTCCCAAGGAGATGCCTTCACCTGCTTAGGATTCCCTGGAAATGGCATTGAGAGATATCCTGCCTATCTCTCCAACCCCGAGGTTGTCCTTAAGTATCCATAATTATAGCCATTGATACCCTTGTCCTCCATGAACTTGTCTAATCCTTTCTTTAAGCTGTCAAGACTGACAGCTGTCACCACTTCTTCTGGCAGGGAGTTCCATAGACCAGTGATCCTCTGGGTGAAAAAGTACTTTCTCTTATTTGTTTGAGAACTAGTACCCAAAGGTTTCATCGAGTGTCCCCTAGTTCTAGTGTTGTGTGATAGGGAAAACAGTTTTTCCTTATCTACTTTGTCCACACCGTGCATGATTTTATAAACTTCAATCAGGTCACCTCTTAGATGCCGTCGCTCAAGAGTGAAAAGGCCCAACCGTTGCAGCCTCAGATGGTAAGGAAGGTGTTCCAGTCCCTTAATCATTTTGGTTGCCCTCCTCTGCACTTTCTCCAACTCCATAATATCCTTCTGGAGGTATGACGACCAGAACTGTACACAGTATTCCAGATGGGGCCTCACCATAGATTTATAAAGAGGCAAAATGACACTTGCTGACTTATTTTCTATACCCTCCCTAATGATCCCTAGCATTGAGTTTGCTTTTTTCACTGCTGAGGCACACTAGGTTGACACCTTCATTGAGTTGTCCACCAGGACACCAAGGTCCCTTTCCTGGTTTGTCGCAGAGAGTTCAGACCCCATCAGTTTATAAATGTAATTGGGGTTTTTTACCCCAACATGCATCACTCTGCACTTACTAGTGTTGAAGCTCATTTGCCACTGTTTTGCCCACTCCCCCAGTGTCAAGAGATCCCTCTGGAGCTCCTCACAATCTCTCACAGTTTTCACTACCCTGTATAATTTAGTGTCGTCAGCAAATTTGGCTACCTTGCTATTTACTCCTACCTCTAGATCATTTATGAAGAGGTTGAAAAGCTGGGGTCCTAGTACTGAACCTTGGGGGACCCCACTCTTTACTTCCCTCCACTTGGAAAAGTGTCCATTTAGTGCTACCCTCTGTTTCCTGTCCCTTAGCCAGTTGCTGATCCAGGACAAGACCTGTCCCTTTATTCCATGACTGCTAAGTTTATTCAAGAGCCTTTGGTGTGGGACCTTGTCAAAAGCCTTCTGAAAGTCCAGATAAACAATGTCAACTGGATCCCCCTTATCCACATGCTTGTTGACACTCTCAAAAAATTCCAAAAGATTAGTGAGGCATGATTTGCCCTTGCAAAAGCCATGTTGGCTCTCCTTTAGCAGCACCTTCTCTTCTATGTGCCTATTAATTCTATCTTTTAGGATGGTTTCCATCACTTTACCTGAGACACATGTCAAACTGACAGGTCAGTAATTTCCTGGATCACCCCTGGATCCTTTTTTGAAAATTGGTGTTACATTTGCTACCTTCCAGTCATCAGGCACAAAGCCTGATTTGAGGGAAATATTATATATGTTGGCTAGGAGATCAGCAATTTCATCTTTAAGTTCCCTGAGAACTCGTGGATGGATGCCATCTGGTCCTGGTGATTTGTTAGTGTTTAGCTTAACAAGACTTGCAAGGACCTCCTCCCTGGTTATTTCTATCTTGCTTAATTCTTCAGTTTCCCTCCCTACAAAGATAGATGCATAACTTTAGATGCATACAATATTCATTAATGGCAAGTTCTTGATTAAATTCTCTCCCTGCTCTGAGCTCCAGTAATAAAAGCAGCATGCTACCAATTTGACAATGAAAGTCAAATGACAGGTCAACTGGATCAAATAAGGATCAAAGATGTTATCTGATATGTCTATGGTTGCAACTAAGGTGGTGACAAGAGAAATTTACTAAATCTGACAATTATGCTGGCCACCAGTGATGTGACCTGCTACCCTCTCACATTAGCCAGAAAGGAAATCAAAAGACCAGCAGGATGGATAGGGAGGCAAAAATTTATTTTATTATTTATTTATTTTATAAATTTATACCCCGCCCTCCTGGTGAAAACACTGAGACAAAGTTTTTGCTGAGCCCAGGAAAAGCTCCACAACACAACATGACAGCATAGCAATCTGAGAACCAGGGAAAGTTATTTCAGTCCCCCAAATCATGCTAGCTGGGGGATCCTGGATTGGTCATCCAGGAAAGTATCTTTTCCCAGACAGGCTTCCATCAGATCTTGAGTGAATGCCAGATGTTTCCTAAGGAGGACCTTTGTGGTAGTAATCAAATGGTAAGAGAAGTGCAGTTACCAGCTGGCCGGCCAACCAGTGATTAACATCTGCAGACCAAAAATAGACATTGTCCTATCTGGAAATTAATATGCATGCTTCCCAATCACAAATCCCCCAATTTGTGCAGAAAAGCATAGAATCTAATCTTTTTGGCCTCAGGGGTTGAAATGTGTTTGGGGAAGGTATTGAGGAGATCCATTGTAGCAGCCAAAGGGCATGGCCAGATGGGATTCTTTTTCATCCTGGCATTTTCTCACCAAGTAGACAAAGTACAGCTTAACTCTATGCATGTCCATTCAGGATCGATCACAGCCCACTGATTGCCATACTCAAAATGATGCTCCCGAACAACATGGAACAGGAGAATGAACAGGCCTGAAAAGAGTCTGGAAATGAAGCCCCATGAGGTACCTTTTTAATGTTCAGTCTGGAGATAAAAATATTAAGAAACAATACAATGGCTACCTTTCAATATGCAAAGGCCATCATGTGGAAGATAGTGTTCCAGAGGGTAGGACCAGAAGTAATGGAGTCAAATTACAAGAAATCAGATTTCAGTTAGATATTAGGACGTACTTCTTGATTTCCACCAGTGAAACAAATAACCCTAGTACAGTGTTTCCCAACCTTTGGATTTTGTACTTCAGTTCCCAGAAGCCTATGTCAATTCTCCAAAGCACTGATTGGCCAATGTACTGACTTAGGCTTCTGGGAATTGAAGTCCTGCTGTGGGGCATGGGCCCCACATTGGGAAATATTGTCCTTAGAACATGATGGAGTCATGTTCACTGAATATTATTGAAGGGAAGTCGAGTAACCATCTATTGGGGATGTTTACCTTAATGAAGTAGAAGGCAGTTCTGGAGTTACTGACCCCAGATGGTCTTCCAACTCTAGAATTCTGTAATTCCAAGATTTTTCTTGAATTCTTGTTTTACATATGTCATGTGTGATAACCCTTCATATTTGTAAATATTTTTATTTCTACACAATCATATGCTATTTATGCATGACCACCCAAGTTGAGTCTATAGCTTTGTTTGCTTCCTATGTTCCATATGGGGCACATCCCAAAACTTCATATAGAAAAACTGTAACATTTTAAAAAAATATTTTACTTTGCCTCCAAGGAACTCAAGGCAACACACATGGGCTTCCTCCCCATTTTTATTACCACAATAATCCTTCAAGAAAAAGTAGATTAAGATATAGAGACTAATACCTCGCAGTAGCGGTGGGCTCAAAAAATTTTTACTACCACACTGTGGATGTGGCTGACTTTGTGGGTGTGGCCAAATCTGTGGGCATGGGCAATCTAGTCATGCCTGCGCAGTGGTGGGATTATTATTATTTTTACTACCTGCTCTGTGGGTGTGGTATAGTGGGCATGGCCAGAGGGGAAGCCCTGCATTGCACCTGAATTAAGACTACTTTATTTCAAAACTTGGATGGGCGGGGCCAGCCAGAATTTCTGCTGCCGGTTCTGGTGAACTGGGGCGAACCTGCTGATGCCCACCACTGCCTCCCAGTGACCTTCTTGCAAGAGAAGGGATTTCAGTGGTGCCTCCCTAACAAACTATGCAACATACACAGGATTGGCCCTATCATTGGCCAAAAGGTGACAGTCACCTGGGATGGTAAAACAGAAAGGGTAACAAAGTCACTACAACACAATATCCACTGCTTCCCCCCCCCCAAATCCCACCAAAAGAAGTCCCGACATTGTTCCCACTTTTCTCTGTGTAGTTCCAGCGATGCTGCCCAGCGTCTTCAGTACAATCTGGTTGCAAGGTATCCTTTAGGATTGGACTGGATTTTAGTCAATCTGTACCACTGTGCTTTGTCTGGGAGGATCCTTTGCAACTAGATCTTATCAAAGAGGCTGGCTGTCCTCTCGGGAGCTGAACAGTACGAAATTGAACAGGGAAGCAAGGCCAGGCTCTCTTGGTGCCATGTGGGAAGCTTACCAATGGTTCTACATATAGTGAAGGCATAGCACAGCTCGGTAGTAGTGTGTAGGAGGCAGAGGCTTTCTTTGAGTAGTCTCTGAATGCACCAGACCTAAGGGAAATGAATGTCCACTTAAGCAAAATAGTGCTTCATCATAATAGTGTGGGGCTGCAGTGGCTCAGTGGTTAAGACGTTCACCTTGTTAGCTGGAAGGCTGGCAAGTTGGCAGTTCAAGACCTGGGTACTGCATGACAGATTGAGTGCCTGTCTATGTCCCAGCTCTTGCAGACATGAAAGGAGCCTCATTTGGGCATCCTCTGAACCCAGAATAACTTCTGACACAAAATTATTATTATTATTGTTATTGTTGTTATTGTTGTTATTGTTGTTGTTGTTGTTGTTGTTGTTGTTGTCGTCATCATCATCATCATCATCATCATCATAACAGTATTATACTATCCTTCCCCAGCTTGGGTACTCTCCAGATGTTTTGGCTGTGTAAAGTTATAGACAGTGGGAGATGTGATCAGACACTTTGGAGAGGTAGCATGTTATAGAAGGCTGGTTTACACACATTTTTCACAGTTGCAAAAATCCCATTAAAAATACATAGAAGTTGTCATACACTTAGAAATGTCAGTCTCACTGTTTTCTCAACACACCAGTCTCCCGGCTAGATATGTAGCTCATACCTGTCAAGCGCGGCTCCCAAAAATACGGGGCCTGCGCAGAGCCCTCCTGCGCAGAAGGCTTCTGCATATACGCACATGCGCAGTAACTAATTTCCCCACCGGTCAAATTACGGGATGGTGGCGGGAAAGTGAAGGAAGCAGCGTGGAAATACGGAAAATCCTGGATACTTGACAGGTATGATGTAGCCCTGATCTAAAACCAGATACAACTAGGTATGCATGCCATTAGCTCATCACAAAGTGGGCAATGAATAAAAAGAATCGGAAGAGCATAGTTCTATAAAGGTGTGTTTTCATAAGGATGAGAGTCATACCTGTCGACTATCCCATTTTTCCTGGGAAAACCCCTTATTTTTACCCCTCTTCCCGCCCCTCCTGTTTTATTAATTTCCCCATATTTTCCCTTATTTTTTTAAAAAAATATCCTGACCGGAGCCCTCACAGGCGAAGCTGCAGTATTTATCCCCGGCCACCAGAGGTCGCTGTGTGGCAGGCTTTTCGCTTGTGGAAGGAGAGAAAGAGAGGGGGGGCGTTCTGAAGTTTCTCTTTCCCTTTCCTGCCATAAGGCTGCTTCATTTTTGCTGTTGGGAGCAGGAGTCTACTCTAGGTGAGCAATATATTTCATATATGCATGGCAAATCAGTGGGAGGGGGGTTTGCCTGACCACTATATGAGAGAGGGGGGGAATTAATCCCTTGCTCCTCCACACTAATTGGGGGGGGTGTTGCCCGATCACTATATGAGAGAGGGGGGAATTAATCCCTTGCTCCTCCACACTAATTGCGGGGAGGTTGCCTGATCATTATATGAGAGAGGGGGGATTAATCCCTTGCTCCTCCACACTAATTGGGGGGGTGTTGCCTGATCACTATATGAGAGAGGGGGGGAATTCACTATATGAACTGATCACTTTCGAACTGCTAGGATGGCAGGAGCTGGGACAAAGAGCTGATTCCGTCGGAAATCGAACTGCTGACCTTCTGCCTCCCAGTCAGCATCTTAGTCACTGAGTAAACAAGAAAGAAAAGAAAACAAAAGTAGAGTTGCGGGAGCAGATGGAGCTGCTACCTTTCAGAAAAGTCCTAAAAACCTGGTTGGCAGGGCAGGTGTGGGGCCCAGATGGAAGAGTGGCCCCTGCCTGCTGGCTTATAAATTAAGCCCCCATTTCTTTTAATTGTCATTTTTTTATGTGGGTTTATGTGGGTTTTAAGAGGAATGGGGTAGGTGGGTGGGTATGTTGGGTTTTAATTGGTTTTAATTGGTTGTACTGTTTTATGTGTGTTTTAACTTGTTGTGAGCCACCCAGAGTCGGGTTTACCTGATTGGGCGGCATATAAATTTGAATATAAAATAAAATAAATATAAATAAAAGTCCCTCAAGAAGATGGGGGAAGGGTTCTTTGGCCCACACAGCTTTGTGCCCATTGCATCTACAATACCATCTAGCCATCTTATTTTTGGCCACCCCCTTCTTTTGTCCTCCACCTTTACCAGCATCAAGGCCTTCTCAAGTAAATCCTCTCTTCTCATTTGATGTCCAAAGTACTTTAGCGTCATCTTTACTATTTGACATTTAATGAGCAATCAGGGTTGATTTCTTCTAATATTGACCTATTTCTAACACCACATTTCAAAGGCATCTATTTTTCTGCACTCAGCTTTCCTAATGGTCCAGCTCTCACACCCATACATTACCACTGGGAATACCATTGCTTTGACTATGCAATTTTTGTTTGCAAGGTGATGCCTCTACTTTTAACTACGTTCCCCAGGTTTCTCATAGCTTGTTTCCCAAGCATCAGTCGCCTTTTTATTTCATGGCTGCAATCACCATCTGCAGCGGTCTTTGATCCTAAGAAAGTAAAATCTGCCAGTCGCATCCAACTCTAGGGTGCAGTGCTCATCTCCATTTACAGCCAAAGAGCCAGTGCTGTCTGTGTTTGCAGACATTTTCATGGCCATGTGGCAAGCATGACTAGAGCCCAGCAAGTCACATGGCTATATTTGGCCACACCCACAGATTTCCCTTATTTTCAAATCCAAAACTTGACAGGTATGATGAGAGTGTCTTCCCTTGCATGCACCCATATACACTTTGAAGAACATGGTACCTGAGAGTGTTTATGATCAGCAGCAGGAGTATAAGGAAGTTCAGAGTGGTGAGGCAGCTGTGAGGCATCCTCCTGTCTTCTGGACTCTCCCATTGTAGGTGCCCATGATGGTTCAAGAATACTGGGTTTTTCAGCTCTGGAGCCATGGTCTAGCACAGCTTTTGCATCTTCATCTGAGTCAGTAAGAAAGACAAACTCAGCTTTGAAAAGATCTTCTCCATCCATTACCTCCCTGCTTGCGTTTGGTTTTTTGGATTGGAAAAGACTGGAAACTTCACACTTTCCTTTCTTGCTGCTTCCTAAGGCTTGGGCTACAGCAACTGCTTTGTTCTGTCAAAGAAGAAGAAAATAAAAACCATTGGAATGAACATTATGCTAGGTTCATCTCCCTCACCAACAGAAGACCTTGCTCACCATGCTAACTAATCCTACAACTGATTGGAAACTAATGCAACCAACATTAAGATGGGGTAAGAGGAAGTGAGAGGAAGAGAAAGCATTGGAAGAAGGCAATGGGGAGATGTCTTACAGAAATGATGGGGTCTCCATTGTGTGCACCCTCTCTTTTCCACCAGCACAGCCCTTTCTGGGTACAAAAAATGAAGAACTAAATTCCATCATAGCCAAGAGCAGTACAACAATCAAGCATCCAGACCTTTAAAAAACAACAACACAGGGGTGAGGGAGATTATGTTTTTGATTGTGGGGTGGGGAAAAGTAACACAATGAATCCCATGATCATCAACAAATCCAGGGCAACCCTCATCTCTATCAAGGGAACAAAAGGGATTCAAAAGCCAGAACATCCCCCCCCCCATACAAAACAAAAGGATTTACAGTTTGGGAAGCTTGCCTGTGCTTGTAAGAGTAAGCATTTTAGTACAAAGCATAAATTGTTCTGTTTTTGGGACTCAGTTTCTTCGGTGCCTGCTTCTTAACTCTTTGATCACCAGAAATAGCCATGCTAGGCCCCAACATGAGTGAATGGAAGCTGACAACACACTTGTCTTATGTTTTTAAGACTTATCCCATAAGGAAGGAGCACAGCACTGGGCACCTAACCCTCTACAATGTACCTGTTTCAGAATTTCAGCTATTTATTTTGTATGAGAACACAATTGCTTTGAGAAATGAGGTCAGTACTTCTTATGTTCACCTTGTTAGGGGTTTAAAAAAACAGAACCAGAAGATAACAAAAATATATATTCTTCATCAAGCAGAGTACACCTGGAAAATATTTCAAACATAGCTGCTAATTTATAAGTTACATCTGGGAGGCGGAAGGTCAGCAGTTTGATACCTGAGTACTGCAGAATGGAATGAGCTCCCGTCTTTGTCCCAGCTCCTGCCAACCTAGCAGTTCAAAAGCAAGACATTGCAAGTAGATAAATAGGGATCACTTCGGTGGGAAGGTAACAGTGTTCCATGCGCTCCTGTGTCTAGTCATGCCTGCCACATGACGACGGAAATGTCTGCAGAAGCAGACAATGCTGGCTCTTTGGCTTTGAAACAGATGAGCACTGAACCCTAGAGTTGGATACGACTGGCTTTCGAGCAAGGGAAACCTTTACCTTTACCTTTATGACTGGTTAAATATCTCTGGCTTTCTTTGTTTACTTTTTCTTTTTAACCACAGTCATTGTGTGAAATCAAGCAGTAAATCACACCTAGAGTAGGCCCATTGAATCAGTGAGGACTTCGTGACTCAACAATTCATATGTTCCATTGATTCAATGGGCCAAACTCTAGTTGCAACTTGCAATTGGATTTCAGCCAACATATACTGCTCGCAATATCCTCTTTTTCCCATTGTTCACACAATTCTGCTGATTTGCATTCTAGCTGGTGTCCGTGTCCCTTACATTTACTTTGCCCAAAAGTGCATTTTGATGTAATAAAATGATTTTTTGAGTATGTAAACTGTATGAGTGGCTCCTCCCCAGCTGGATCCGTACCACAATATAGAGGAAAAAGATATGCCTCATTACCTCACCTCCCTCTGAAAAAACTGGGGTCCCAATCCTATTTGGGACCTCTGTACTTCTTAGAGTAAGTGGGAGGAAAAGTGGCTGCTAGCTATGTGGTTGTCTTAGAGGAGCATGTAGTTCAGCTTTATGTCTTCTTTTATGGCTTAGATTTGTTTCATCACTTTACCTGTTAGACCCAATGTACCTAGAACCTTTTATTGATTCTTGAAAAACTATGCCCATATATCCTTTGGACTATGTAGGATATGTTCTAATTCCACCTCTAGAGTATGCATACTTCTCAGATATAGGCCTACCTGGGTACAAATTGACATGTTGTATAACAGCGCTTGCTGCTATAATCATGTAGCATGAATGCATGTATTACTGTAAGGCATGGGTTCCCAACCTTTTCAAACCATGGTCCAGGACATGCTCTCTCAGTCAGCTTCAAGGGCCAGATGGCCATTTTGCCCTGCCTGCACAATGGGGGTGTCCATTTTGTCCCGACAGCTTCAAAGGGAGTGGCCATTTTGTTTCTTGAATGCCCTTGGAGGGGTGGGGTGGGGCATATGAAATGGTACTGTGGGCCAGATCCAGCCCACAGGCTCTAGGTTGGGAACCCCTTGTGTTCTCCATCCTGCCTCTAGACCATCCTTTGCTTGCTGGGAATATTCCACTCATAAGGGTTACCAGGTTAAGCAATGTCCCTCTGAAAGCAGATGTGGTTCATTGTGAAGCTATGGAGATGGGAAAGGGATGGTTTTGGCAGTAGAACTGCTTTTGGGCCAAGTGCCTATGGAAATAGGCACAACAAGAGTAGAGCTAAATGGGCTCAGAATCCAAGTGTAACTAAGATAACCAGGTAATAGGTAACCCAGACCATGACATATCCAACCTTGTATTTTTAAGTTGTACTTGAATTTGCCTACCAATGACTACCTGGAAGAACAAATAGGATAAATATTTGGGGACAATTTGCAAGATTCTTCCAAACCCCATCCCTTGCAGGTTAGTATAAACATAGAATGAAAGAAATATCCTACTCTGTTTCCAGTATTTTCATGGTAATTCTTATCCACGGATCTTCCTTCAACTCCAACAAGAAATGCTGAGGCATCAGCAACGTGGAACTGAGTTGGCAGCAATCCAAAAGAAGGAACAAATGTAAACCTCAGGAGTTCAGATTCAGAAGGAACCTACAACATATAAAATGAGTTCAATTAGCTGGCTATACCAAAATACAGCCACAACTATTTCACCAGAGCAAACTGTCCTGGAATACTCTCTCAGTAGAATATGTGAACATATTTACCTCAAATATTTTTCTGCTTCTGTTTCCCCATTTACACTGCCTTCTTCCACCTATTCAGTTCAATTCGCCCAGCTACACCCCCTGTGTTGCAAATTGCTTACCCAGTGATAAAAACAGTCTTCCAAAGAAGCTAAAAATGGCACCCTATCTGATTCTTTTCTGATCTGGTTTTACAGATATGCCACTGTATTGTGCAGGTCTGCCTATTTTTCCCCACCAGTTGACAGACTGCCCCTCCCTCCTGCCCACATTCACCACCACCACCCTTACTTCTCCATCAACCACTATTGGTGCTTTCATTTTCCCCCTCTCACTCACTTCAGTTTGCATGTGCAGATGTATTGTTCCTTTCCAGTGGTGGGATGGGAAAAAATTACTACCTACTCTGTGGGTGTGGCATGGTGAGCATGGCCAGGTGGCTCAGGCAAACAGATGGGGGAAGCCCGGGGATGCTGCACCACCAGTACGGGAGGCAGGCACAGGGCTACAACCCGAGGCTCCGGCAACCTGATAGGTGGGGCCAGCTGGAATTTCTACTACCGGTACGGGTGTACCGGGGTGTACCTGCTGAATCCCACCACTGCTACTTAGCAGTAACTTAATTAGTAACATACAAATCAGTTGGCCATTGTCTTCCCCACTTAGGTGAGGTCGTCATTCTGTTTTTAAAAACTATGTATAATTTTGCATCTGTATACATACATCCTATGTGTGCTTATATATTTGCACATAAAAATTAGCATATGCATTTTATGTGTGTTATCATCCTCCTTGGTCTTTCTGTTTAATGATGCATACAATTTTACAAACTTCAAGGGGACTGTTATCCTAAAGAAGAAACTTTGCTCCGCACCCTGGGATCAGCAAATTGCTGCTACAAAGGTAACAGAGTTACTCCCACACAGAGGTCTATGCAGTTTAATTTCCCTGGCTTAGTTAGTCCCGGATCGCCATTTCTCTCCGAACGCATGAGCCAGATTAGCTGGACCAAGTCTTTCTCTGCCAAGCCATAGAGAAAGCCACTCTTATGGCCCGCTATCCAGTTCAGGACTCTGCCTGTGCCGTGGCCCACCTAACCTCTAGGGGAGCAAGGCCTGCCAACAGGTGAAGAGATCCCGATAACATGAATGATTTTTGCATGCAAACCTGGTAAAATTCACAGAAATTCAAAATGATACTCTGGAGGGTGAGGAGCACAAAACTCCTTTTCAGAGGACAGGCAATTTTTGTCAACTTTATTTTTCCCCATGTTCAAGTGGTTTCAGTCTCGAATTCATTTTATAGAATTTATAAAGAAATTGCAAATTTAGCAAGTTCTCATCAAAAAACAAATGTAATGTCTCCAGACTTCCATAATGGGCTCCAAATCTCATCGATATCTCAACAGATGAAGACCACATCTTAACAGTTTATGCCTGAGATACTCATCTTGATGGTTCCAGAATGAGGTTTTTAGAAGCATTACAAAAGGCTTGAGACTCATAGTCCAGCATGCATGCTCTTTCCCCTCCTTCCCCATGACTTCCAATAGCCACCAGGTAGGCATGCTGTCATAAAGAAAAATGCTTGACATTCCCTGGAGCATTGCCATTTGGCCACTGCATGCTACTTTGCTAGGCAAGGAGCACAGGAAGCACCTATTCAGGAAACATAACTATAAAAATGTGCTATGTGAACAGGAGCTGGGAAGGTTACTCTGAAGAAGGAGGGGAAATTAGTGACATGTTGAGCCTCGCCACAACTAAGCAGTTGTAGGACTGTACTCTGGGACCCAGAGCATTAACATATCACTGCTTATGCAGATTGTCTAAGTAGCTTTTCAATCTTTGAAACACACACACACACACACACACACACACACACACGTGTGCATGCGTGCACACGTGTGCACACACACCTGATAGCATCTTCAGCCTTCAAATCCATCTCATTCTAAAATCATCCCAAAATTTCAAGTTCAGTTACTACTTAATGTAAGTTCTACTGAGGTTGTTGGAGCTTATACCTGCAGGACAAGAATACTTAAAGATTTCTGACTTAACAAGAAATGTTTGTAATAGTAACAGTGCCACAATTGAAAAATTAAACATCATTTTGCATAGCAAATTGCCTATGGTGGACTTCTCCCAGAATGCCTGTAAAATGACACAATATGGCACAATGAAAGGAAAACTACACATACAGAGAAACCAATTTTCATACCTGTTCTCTGTAAAAGAAATTGAATGAAGACCTTCGTTTTCACCCAACTCTGTTCTTCATGATTTTGGGGCACAGAGCCTACAGAAAGTGTATTTGTGCTCAAGTGTTAAATATCAGGCAAATATTCTATAGATGGGTTTAATGGGATATTCTGGAGTAGGCAGTTTGTGTGGGCATGAGAAGAATGTATGCGTACAAAGGCTCAATTTGTTCAGCTAACATGTGATACTGAAAAAGCAGCCTCACTCCTTCCTTATGTCAGGAGATAACAATGAACTGAATAGAAGAACATTGTCAAGCTTTGTACTTTAGAGGAAATGAAAAGGAAAATGATTTTCTATTCCATTTTAATCTCATAATATAGATTGCTGTGAAGGATGCACATTGGAATCTCTAAATGTGTTGTAATCACTCATGGGTGATTGCTTAAGGCACACAAGCAACTGAAGGACATACTGTATAATACCTCCTCTATCTTTCTCTAATTTAATTATCCTCCAGGAAAGAGTGTTTGTGAATAAAAGTCCATAAATCTATTCCTCTGTCACCCACAGCTAATAATTCCGTCTTTCTGTACCAAAGACCACACTATGAGTAAAATCTAAATTTTCAGTGATTTCTATCCATCTTTCTTTTCTCTCATTGCGTGTTGTATTTTTTTCATGTAAATTAGGGTCACCTCTTCTTCTATATTCTTCATATATATTTTGTATGGTGCAGCTCCAACAGAGAATATATTCTTTTCTATACCCCTGGGATATATTACATTTTGCTGCCCCAATTCCAACTCCTATACAGTAAATTGGGAATAATATATTAGAATACACTTCTTCTGAGGAGCATTCTCAGCTTGCTTTCTTAAAAATTTCACCTTGCCTTTTAAAATTGATCTTATTAGAGGTAATTGTAACCCTAAATTAAGTAAAACTGGTCTATGCTGAGTATTCAGACTTTCCTTGTATATTAAAGGGGATTTTTTTATGCTACAGTATTTGTAGTTAATAGGCAAAGATCTGGATTTGTTTCATTTCACCATCATTATGTTGGCAATAATTTCATGCCCAGTGTTCTTTCCTCAGACCTTAATCTGTTAATCGTCAGCCAAATAGGTCTCTTGTAGTGTTATAACATCTATTCTATTATTTATGGTCAATCTACTTAATTACTCACATTTATTTCTAGTCAGACCTGCTACATTTTATTGAAGGATACAGACCATCGCCATTAAGTCTTTGCTGTAACAGCGCGCCCTTTTCTGTAAGGTGCCACTTTCATATGTTCTCAATGCATTCTGATTGGTTTAACACAGGTTTCCTGCGTTAGCAAAAGCCCGGGCAAATGTATTACTGTAACTGCTGTTAACTGTGTATATATGTTGCTACCTCATCCCCTTATTCCCCAGTCCAAATTACCCAAGCAGCAGATAATAAATCACTGATGTTTAACCCTGAACTTGCTGTTGTGTTGCTAATTACTCTCGGACTCAACAGCCACAGTGTCCAATATTGTTGAGTCTCAAAGTGCAAAGCAGTCTTAGCCAATACCTGAAAATGTCAATAAATAAGTGTGTGAAGCAGACCCACACACTTTGTAGTATGGAGGTCACACATGTTGTTGTTGTTGTTGTTCAGTCGCACAGTCGATTCCGACCCTTTGCGACCCTATGGACCAATGATCTCCAGGTACCCCTGTCCTCCACCATCCTCCTCAGCCTGCTCAGCTCGGTGCCCGCTGCATCCACAATGCCATCCAGACATCTCATCCTTGGCCGTCCCCTTTTTCTTTTGCCCTCCACCTTTCCCAGCATCAAGGCTTTCTCAAGTGAATCCTCTCTTCTCATTTGGTGTCCAAAGTACTTCATCTTCATCTTTACTATTTGACCTTCTAAGGAGCAGTCAGGACTGATTTCTTTCAAGATTGACTTATTTGTTCTCCTCGCTGTCCAGGGTACTCTCAAAACTCTCCTCCAACACCACATCTCAAAGGCGTTTATTCTTCTGCGCTCAGCCTTCCTAATGATCCAGCTCTCGCATCCATACATTACTACCAGGAATACCATTGCTTTGACTATACGGATTTTTGTTTGCAAGATGATGTCTCTACTTTTCACTATGTTCCCCAGGTTTCTCATGGCTTGTCTCCCTAGAATCAGTCGCCTCTTTATTTCATGGCTGCAGTCACCATCTGCGGTGATCCTAGATCCCAAGAAAGTAAAATCCATCACTGCTTCCACTTCTTCCCTGTCTACTTTCCAGGAGCTGATAGGGCCTGTTACCATTGCAGGCGCACCCCCCAAAAAAGACTCAGACACCGGTATATGGATAACGGCATTGGGCCACATTTATTGATTCATGCCCTAGTCCGAATTATAAATTTCAATTTGTACTCAGCCAATTATAATTCTTAAGGCAAGCAGGCCGCAGTAACACTGGTAAGGTTCCTCCCAAAATTGCCAATGGCAATTGGCTACAATGTATCCATTTGTATCCATTTGTTTGTTTACAACAAACAAATTGTTGACCATAGTCAATAAACTATCTACTGACCCCACCCTCTGACGTGTATCCGTCAAATCACGGGGTGATGCATGCTGAAGAGCTCCTGCCATCACCCCATTGCCTGGTTCGTTGTTGACCGGTCAACGTTAACAAACTTGTACCTATCTAGTGTTGGCCAGTCAATTGCGAACCTGCCGGATACCTGTGGGTCATAAATATTTACCTTACCAGTGCTATCCGCCCATGTGTCCAAAGTCAATAGCAAAGCCCCTGTATCAAACCATAGCAACAGTGTGGGATGGGCAAAAAAGCCAGAACCAGGAGGCCAATTGTAGGTTCCAGCCAAAAATTCCCACCCGGCCCCGAAGCGACCAAAATATCACACTGTTCACTAGGGAGGGGGTGGAGGGAAAAACTTCTCCTCTCCGTCGCTTTTCCAAAATGGCAACTCAGCTGCCTCGTGGCCACCCCTTTTATAGAGGAGTGGCCACGCTCCCTAACTCACCCAGATGTCTGAGTCTGGGTGGGGGTGGGGGGTCCCGCAAAGAGCGTGGCGGCCATTTTGGCGCTGCGCTTTCATTGCAGGCGCACCCCCAAAAAAAGACTCAGACACCGGTATATGGATAACGGCATTGGGCCACATTTATTGATTCATGCCCTAGTCCGAATTATAAATTTCAATTGGTACTCAGCCAATTATAATTCTTAAGGCAAGCAGGCCGCAGTAACACTGGTAAGGTTCCTCCCAAAATTGCCAATGGCAATTGGCTACAGTGTATCCATTTGTATCAATTTGTTTGTTTACAACAAACAAATTGTTGACCGTAGTCAATAAACTATCTACTGACCCCACCCTCTGACGTGTATCTGTCAAATCACGGGGTGATGCATGCTGAAGAGCTCCTGCCATCACCCCATTGCCTGGTTCGTCGTTGACCGGTCAACGTTAACAAACTTGTACCTAACTAGTGTTGGCCAGTCAATTGCGAACCTGCCGGATACCTGTGGGTCATAAATATTTACCTTACCAGTGCTACCCGCCACACAGGGAGGCTTAATAAAGACTCACCGCCCCCCCCCCAGACCATCAGCTCGGTCAACAGGCCTGCTTGCAAATCTTCCAAAAGAGGTTCATACCTCTGGGTGACAGATGGA
Organism: Bradypodion pumilum; assembly: GCA_035047305.1. Taxonomy (NCBI): domain Eukaryota; kingdom Metazoa; phylum Chordata; class Lepidosauria; order Squamata; family Chamaeleonidae; genus Bradypodion; species Bradypodion pumilum. The sequence continues at coordinate 169,263,965 of JAWDJD010000001.1, read as the reverse complement.
CCCCATCCCCTGTGTAAAGATCGTAATTTTGGAGACTAATGGTGGGGTGTCGGAAGACCCGCCCCAAACCCTTGTCAGCAAAGAACCGGGCCACTGCCCTGTTCACCGAGCGACGAGCGCGGTCAAGGGCCTGGAGGTTGATACCCCCCCTGTAAGCGTGACGCGGTATGATGTCCGACCATAGCAGCGTTGTGGCAGGCCACACATAATGCAAATAAGCTAGGTCGCTGCAGATCGTGTGTTTTAAGGAAAGGCCAGTGACCTGGCCCAGGTCATTGCCCCCGAGGTGCAGCACCAAGACATCAGGCGGTTCAGCATCCCTGATGGAGAAAAGGAATGGCAACAGTTCCTGCCATAACATTCCGCACTTACCATACCACCTGATACATGCGGAGGCACGTAGTCCAAGCTGGGGTCCCCACTCTGTCGCCGCAGCGTACTGCGCTGCCCAGTGCACATAGCTATGGCCCACCAGCCATACTGCCACCGGTGTGCGGGGACACACAGGGTCTGTAAGATTAAAAAAAAGGTAGGACAGTGACTTATCTGGTACTCATACTTGAAGAGGGCAAACATATAATTCAAAACACTTCGATCCCCACCTCCCCATACGGCGTATATCAGCCTCAGAGTACCCAAATGCAGCCGCAGTAGAAGCAGCTCCTATTCTAAAAGAATGGGTGCCGTAACGAGCCCCGGGGAGGCCAACACTGGACAGTGCCTTACCGGTCACCTTCCAAAATTGAAATTTAGTAAGGGGAGACCCATCTTGGTGTCAGAAAAATGGGCCAGGGTGCGTACCACGCACTGCAAGGAACTCTTGTAGGGCACCAACCGGACAGATGTCTGCAATGGAACATCGTAGCAGTCTAACACCACTGCCTACACCGTGCTGATCAACTTTTGAGGACCGTATCCTCAACTGAGCCCACTCATTGGAGACATAGACATCTTCGAGTTCCAGTGCCCTACGAGCCGCATCCGCCTTAGACAGTAGCACCAACTCACTGATGCAGAGCGCTCCAAAAAAGGCCACCGTGGTAGCCGCATGAAACAGAGCTGCCTCATACCTGTCGAAACACAGGTCATGCCAGCCTCGTGCAAGGTGGGTAAGAACCCCTGGAGAAATAGGGTGGCGATAGTCCGGGCGGCGTCCACGTTCCCGTGTCCACCCCTCCAAAACATGTCGTATACGGAAATCATTCGTGTTGTCAGCAGAACCCCTCACTTTGGCCATGAATGCCAGTGCTGACAGCCTGGATGCTATGGTGCGGGGAGCTAGGCCCTGACTGTGTAGGTAGACCATAAATTGGAGAACGTGTGCAACTGGAATGGGCCACACCTCGGGCAACCGGAGTTGCGCACAAAAATTTCTAAATTGACTGAATGCATGGTGATACGCCTTACGCGTGTGGGGCGCCAGCAACATGCCGATCGCCCGGTTCACCTCTCCTTGCCAAACGTCCAAATCTCGTCCGGGAGTGGCGAGGGGAATTCCTCTGCGTCCGGAGCCAAGGCGCGGAACCGGGGGATCTGCAGGCGGGATAAAGCATCAGCAATATCGTTATTAATACCTGGTACATGTCTGGCCCTGAAGAGCACATTGAGGCGTAGGCTGCGCAACACGAACTGGCGAACTAACTCCATGACCTTAGGTGATTTAGATGTCTGGGAATTGACGATGTGCACTACCACAGCATTGTCACACCAGAAATGAACCACTGAATTGGCCCACTCCTCACCCCATAGCATCAAAGCTCCCAGTATCGGGAAGAACTCAAAGAATGTAAGATCGCGTAGACGATCCGTGCCCCGCCATGCTGGAGGCCATCGGCCATAGGCCCACCTCCCCTCAAAGTAAATCCCATATCCCAGGGACCCCAAGGCATCTGACTGAACCTGGAACCTAGGGGAAACCAAAAGGTCAGATCTCCAAAATGACACCCCGTTGAAGTCCCTCAGGAACTTAAGCCAAACCAACATGTCAGCCCTCATGCCCTTGTTCAGTCGGACCCTGTGATAGTGCCTGGATAGGCCAGTCATGGCGTCGCATAAGCGTCGAGCAAAAGCTCTGCCAGGCGTGACCACCCTGCAGGCGAAGTTAAGGTGACCATGGAGAACCTGGAGCTCACGAAGTGACACCTTGCGTTTGGCCAGTAAGGCCAAAATCAACGCAGTGATCCGGGTAACCTTATCCATGGGTAACCTGGATGCCTGCGAGACCGTGTCAATTTCAATACCCAGAAATGTGAGCTTAGTTGATGGGCCCTCGGTCTTTTCGGGCGCTAAAGGGACACCGAGTTCCTGCATTAGCGTCTGAAATGTATTGAGGAGACGCGTACACGTGTCCCAGCCCCGTTCACCCCCGAACAAGAAATCATCGAGGTAGTGGGCTACAGACCGGGACCCAGACCTGCGAACAAAGGCCCACTGAAGGAAAGTGCTAAAACGTTCAAATGCTGAACAGGAAATAGAGCAGCCAAAAGGCATGGCTTTATCAACATAAAATTTCCCTTGGAATTTAAAACCCAATAACTCAAAGTCACCCGGGTGCACTGGCAACAACCGGAATGCCGACTTAATGTCACATTTGGCCAGAAGTGCACCCGGGCCACAAGAGCGCACCATGCGCAGGGCCTGGTCAAATGACGTATACCTGACAGAACAAAGGTCATCAGGAATGGCATCATTGACCGAATGGCCAGCCGGGTATGACAAATGGTGAATTAAACAAAACTCCCCAGGGGTCTTTTTGGGAACCAACCCTAAAGGGAAAACCTTCAGATTGAGAAAGGGGGGCATAGGAAAGGGGCCAGCAACCCTACCTGCATTAACCTCCTTAGCGATACTTAGGGCAGCCACCTCCTCCCTACCCTTCAGGGAAAGTAAATTAGGAGCATCTTGGGGGCACCGCTCCCCTTTGAATGGGATGCGAAAGCCCCGCTGGAAACCCTCGAGGAGATACCTAGCATCCTCCCTCCTCGGGTAAGTTGAGAGCCACCGCTCCAACATAGCTACGTTAACCGGGGAGGGGGCCTTTTGAGTGACCAGCTCCATCAGCGGCAGGTCTGCCCGCTCCTTGTCCACCTCTACCTCTGCCCCGTGACCCACCGGCTCGTGGACACGCAGCAGCGGCGTGGGGGCCAGCGCAAGAGGGACACTCATGTTTGTATCGGCACTGTTTTCTATTGCATACACCATTGGTCGAGAAACTCCAACACAGCAAGCTGGCTGGAACCCCCTGCCCCGCCAGCTGGCGGGGAGCCTGTGTTGGAGCAGCTCGCTGGACCGCATGGCCACAATGGTACCTCTCCCCAGGCGCCAGGCGTGTGGGGGTCATGTATAAAAGCCACAATTTCTGACATGGCTCATCCCACCTCATCTCCGGGTGTAAGGGCACTCTCATTCTAAATTCCTCATCGTAAGCCAACCATGATGGGCCAGGAAAATCCACCATTGCCCTGTAAATATTGTCCAAATATTGGACCATAGGAATGGCCAGGTCAGGCCGAGCCCTAAGGTACACCGCCATATAAATGAGATATGCGGGTAACCAGTTGGCCCAGGTACGTGGTGGCTTGCGATGGCGAGACAGCTCTTTGTCCTTCTCATCCTGCCCCTCTTTTTCCTCCTTGGTGGATTCCCGGTTCAATAGGGAGAAAATATCGACATACTCCCCTCGCCAAATCTTTTCCCTTGTGGCCTGGGCCAAATGATCCCCGAGGGGCAAGGAATACCCGGCCGTCAGCAATGCCGACACCGGCACAGTATTTACACGGGGTATCAGGAGAGGAGCCTGGACAGTCCCTGCGACACCCGGTGTAGCCCCGGGGGCGGAAACCCCCCGCCCAATGTTATGCCAGTATGGGACCAAGCTGCACCCGGGTAAGCTGGGAACTGATGCCCACCCGCCCCGACATTACGAGGCCATGGCCACTGAAAGCTATCCCCGGAAGTGGAGTGTGGTGTGGGGACATTAGCTTGAACCTGATACTCACTGGGTGCACCCCCGTGAGCCGCCCCCACTGGGGGTTCCGGCCCACGGTGGGTGTCGGAGCTCGCGACCGCAATCGAGCTCTGAGGACACATCCGACCACTACCTGTCTGCAGTTCAGGATGTACAGGGAGCTGCGAGACCGCGGCGGGCACAGGCCTGCGCGCCTCGAGCAACTCAACCCGACTGGCCGCCTGCTGCAGAGTGGTGGCTGTCGTGGTAGCAGGCAGGCAAAAGGGGGCCCCAGATGGCAGTGAAGCCCCCCCCCCATGGGGTTATTGGTGATCCATAGGGATGCCTCTAGTGCAGCTACGCGTGCCAGTAATGCATCCACTGTCGCAGATCCCCCTGCATAAAGGGGGCCAGGTGGGCCGGACGGCCCATTGGGCAATGGTCCAGGGCCCCCGACATGAGAGCCAGGTCCCGAATAGGGCCATGCCCAAAACTCCGGCCCATGAGGGGCCGGGGGTAAGCCCTGCTGTGCAACCGCACCAGGCCCTCCCCCGTGATCAAGGCCCATGGCCGGCAATTGTGGGCCGGGGGCCGAAGCCCCTGTAGGGCCAGTCTGAGGCTGGAGAGCCGCAGGCCATGGCCTAAGCTGCCCCATCCTACCAGTCCCGGTGGGTGAAAGGTCCTGTTGCGGGGGCGCAGTCGCGGTCCTCCGACCCGACTGCTGTCTCCCTTTCGGGCGCGCCTGAGTCGCCGCAGCCTTCTTCTTAGGAGGCATAATGAAAAAGCGATCCCGTTCCGGGGATCAGCACCAGATGGCTGAAAAGCCGAAGATTGAGAATCGGAATACCCGCTAAGGCTCTACAGCCAACTGCGGCTCTCAAAGAAACGAAGAGCGACGGAGAAAACTTCTCCTCTCCGTCGCTTTTCCAAAATGGCAGCTCGGCTGCCTCGTGGCCACTCCTTTTATAGAGGAGTGGCCACGCCCCCTAACTCACCCGGATGTCTGAGTCCGGGTGGGGGGGCCGCAAAGAGCACGGCGGCCATTTTGGCGCCGCGCTTTCATTATCTTGGTTTTCTTGATGTTAAGTCTCAGGCCAGCTTTTGCACTCTCTTCTTTCAACCTAATCAGTAGCTTCTTTAAATCTTCCTCACTTTCTGCCATTAGGTTGGTATTGTCTGCATATCTCAAATGGTTGATGTTTCTCCCAGCAATTTTTATCCCATATTGTGATTCCTCCATCCCTGCATTGCACATTATGTGCTCTGTGTATAGGTTGAAAAGGTAGGGTGATAAAATGCAGCCTTGTCTTACTTCTTTTCCTATTCCAAACCATTACAATGCCAATCCCAACGAATCAACATTTATCTAACATGGTCTAATATACAGGTGAAACTCGGAAAATTAGAATATCGTGCAAATGTTCATTCGGTTCAGTAATGCAACTTAAAAGGTGAAACAAATATATGAGATAGACTCATTACATACAAAGCGAGATAGTTCAAGCCTTACTTTGTTATAATATTGATGCTTATGGCTTATAGCTTATAAAAACCCCAAAACCCCAATCTCATGTACCCCATAATCATCACATAATCTCATGTACGTCATGATCATCACAATTATAACAAATTAAAGCATGACATATCTGGCTTTGCATGTAGTGAGTCTATCTCATATATTTGTTTCACCTTTTAAGTGAAATGAATGAACATTTGCACGATATTCTAATTTTCCAAGTTTCACCTGTAGGATACGTTTACATGGGCATAGAGCCTTTTTTGATTGGGATGGATTGGGTTGGTCCAATTGCATTCACACTTCAATCAGACCAATCCACTGCAACCCACCCACAACCCATCTCATTTTGAGATCCTGTCAACTAAATTGCCCTACCCTATTTTCTCCCATCCCCAGCATATGTGCACACTGCAGATCGAATAAACTAGAGTGCAATCTGCTATCCAGTAGATAAAAAAAAGCTGCAAAGTGGGTTTTGCCCCTGCACCCACCACTGATTGGGCTTCAGTTGCCCCATTGGAGGAGCAAAATTCTGCTTGGACACAGGGAATGCACCAAACATCATTTTACTCTTCCCCCTGACCTCAAGTGGCTTTTAAAGAGCCACTCTGCACTGGTGACCTGGAAAGGGTGACCATAAGAAAAAATTGACTTGATGGAACAAACATGCACACACAGAGAGACAAGTCCTCATAAAGTTTATACAATTGACTAATGGCACCTTCCCCTTTCTGGTGAATCATTTCATAATTCCCCAACTTCAGCTGCCAGAATACTTAAGCATGGAGAAAAAGATAAAAATCCCCTTAATGACTGAATGAATACATGAATCCATCTGAAGACTTGGCTTGAGTTTGGGGCATTGTGTGAGAGAGTTTTAGAGTTTTCTTTTATTACTTTTCTTTTGCTTTTATTAAAGGCATGGACATGTCAGAAGAAAGATCTGCTCATTCAACTAGACCAGGGGTTCCCAACCTTTTTACACTGTGGGCTGTACCATGCCTCCTTAGACAGCTGAGTGGGTCAGACTGGTGGGTCTCCCCCCCATCATAAACACTACCATAAAATATATCTGTGGCAGTTGTAAACATGTTTATGACAGCCACAGGCACATTTATGGCTGTTGTAAATGCATTTACAACAGCTGCAGGCACATTTACAGCTGTCGTAAATGTGTGTGCTTCCGGTGGCGGCAGTGACACAGGCCATAGGTTGGAAACCCATGAACTAGACGGACAGTGGCAGACAATGAGACAGAATATTGAACTGTCTAGAAGATTTCTAAATTTTGCCTATATGAATGCTTGGAAAGTGACTGGTCTGTGGCACAGAACATACTGAATTTGAAAGCATATATTATATTTTACCATGAAAGGGGTAGGGAGACCATCTGTATCTGAATAAGGACTGCTTTTGCATACAGTTCTTATTTTGATAGTTCAGATGAGTCATCCTTTATGTGTAGCCTTAATCTCACAGGTTTAATATAGGTTTATTTACCTTTGGTACTGGAAGAAAACATTTAGACATCTGCTACATATCATTGCTAATGAAGTCGGAAAAGCAATGTTCCCATATCAGCCTGCTTGTGTATTGAAGTTATCTTCACAGATTCTCTCTTCCAGATGTCCTGCCAGCTAACCTAAGGCAAGTGGTGATTAGCCTGTTTGATTATGGCACCCAGCGTTGTAACTAGCAATTTTAGTAGCCGGGACAAGCACCACAAAATGTGCCCCAGAATCAACATTTATTAATATGTCATTTAGTAATATACTGTCCCTTCTACCCAGGAGCCTGGTCTATCTGCACTCTAGTTAAAACAGCCCCAAAGAATCCAAAATGAAATGAAAATGAAATTTTTTACTTTGCACATCTCTGGTCCCTGCTTTTGGAAAGAAAGAACGTGCGGCAGCAAAATGGCCACCTTGCGCTTTGCTGGCCCCGCCCCTGAGGCATGGGCATAGCACGGGAGAGGGGTGCGTGGCTGGCCATCCCTTTATAAGGGGTGGCTCGGCCAACGGCCCCCGCTCTTCAAATTCGGCTGGGCCCCGGGCGCGTTTGGCCGTGCCCGGCCGATTCCCCTTTGCAGCACCGTGTGCTTGGGAGCGGTCTCTCAGTGCTGCTCTTCTTCTTTCAAGCCCCCTTTGGCTCACGGCTCGGCTTCGGCCCTTTGCCCGGGAGCGGGCTTGGGCCGTTTTCCTGATTCTCGCACCGGCCTGTGCTCAGGCTGGCACCTCTCCTGCCTGCCCCAGCTCGAGCAGGGATGCAGGCGTCGCTAGGTGCTATGGCGCCTCGCAAGAAGGCCCTACTGGCCGGGCCTCCTGCCGCGCCTCCTCAGACCCAGGAGCTTGCTCCCCCGCTGAGCCGCAGGGCCCGCCGGGGGGCGAACCAGCTCCCACCCGCCAGCCCCCCAGCCTGCTTCCTCTATTGTGGTGGAAGTGCTTGTGCCGCCCCAGGGGTGACATTAGGAGTGCCCCCCAGGCAGGGGCCTGTGCCCCCTCCACCATTGTGGGGTGCTCCCCTGGGGCAGGGGCCTGCACCCACACAAGGGGTGCCTTTGGGGGTTGCTCCTCATGGGCAGGGGTCTGCACCCCCTCCACCTGTGGCGTGGGGGCCGCAAGGCCTGCCGCCCATGGCATTGCCGGGGCCAGTGGGGCCTAGGTCCCTTGAGGACCGCTTTGCAGCCCTGGAAAGGGCCGCCGGCCTACATTTGGGGGCCACAGCCTATGGGCCATCCACTGCCCTAGGGTTTTTCCCTTGACCTCTTCTCCCGGCTTCAGTCGACTGGCAGCTGGCCAGGCTCGAGGCGACCCTGCTGGCCCTGCCCACAAGCGGCCCGCTGCCCGCCGGCCTCGGGGCGTCCTCATGGGCACCTGGAGGCATGCCTAGATCTGATCCCACTGCTTCATCCGGGGTGAGAGGGATGAGCTCAGTTTCAGTCGTGAGCTCCAGCGCCCCAACCCGGTCGGAACCCCCGGTGGGGGCGGCTGGGGGGATTAGCATCTGTTAAGTATAACGGTCAAGTTAACTCAACACATGCACCCACTGGTCCCGCTACGGCGCACTTTCAGTGGCCGTGGCCTGTTCAGGATGCCCCGGCACCCGTTGTGCAGCAGGCATTCCCTGGGCCTTCTAATGCTGGGGGTTGGGGGGCATCCTACCCGCTGTTACCGCCTGGTGTTTTGCCGGCCGGTCCTTCACAGCCTTACTCGGCCTGGCCTTATGACCCGCCAGCCACCACCGGCTACCACACGGTCCCTACCGCTGCCTTGCCTACTGCCAGGGTAATCCTGCCATTGGGTGACCACCTGCTCCCTGCCACCAGGGATAAGATCTGGTACAGGGAGTATGTGGACCTGTTCAGTTTATTGAACAGGGAGCCCACCAAAGAGGAAAAAGACAAGGAGGATAACAAGGACAAGGAATTGTCCCATCGCCGCAAACCACCGCGTACTTGGGCTAACTGGTTGCCCGCCTACCTCATATACGCGGTGGTTTCTTTGAGGGCTCATCCAGATTTGGCCATCCCATTGTTCCAATATCTCAATATTATTTATTGGGCGTATGTGGACATCCCGGGCCAGCCGTGGTTGGCGTACGATGAGGAGTTTCGTATGCGCGCCGCCCTGCACCCGGAAATGCGTTGGGATGAGCCCAACCAGCTTCTTTGGTTGTATTATATGACCCCGTCCTGCCCGACCACGGGTGACCAGTACCATTCCGGCTACGCTGTTCAACAGCCCGGCCCAGCACAATCTCCCCACCAGACGGCAGGGCAGGGGGTTCCAGCCCGCCTGTTGTGTTGGAACTACTCGTCTGTGGCCGGGTGCGCCCGCAGACAGTGCAGGTATAGGCACGAGTGCACAATCTGTTCTGGCCCACACCCGGCCATGGCGTGCACCAGGCCCACGGGATCTAGGGGGAGGGGTCGGGGCCAGCAGAGGACTGGCCGGAGTAATGCCAACTCAGGGTTAGCTCCAAAAGGCCCCCTCCCCAATTAAGCTGGAGATTTTGGAGCGATGGCTGTGTGTCTGCCCTAACTGGGCTGATGCTTAGTACATCTGGGCTGGTTTTTCAGAGGGGTTTCGCATTCCTTTTATGGGGCCGCGCTTGCCACAGGATGCTCCTAATCTGGTCTCTCTGAGGGGCATGTAACATGTTGCCAAGAGTAAAAATTTTAAGGAGGTGCACGAAGGCCAGGTGGCTGGCCCTTTCAATATGCCTCCTTTTCCCAATTTTAAAGTTTCTCCCCTTGGTTTGGTTCCTAAAAAGGTTCCAGGTGAATTCCGTTTGATTCACCATTTATCTTACCCGGCTGGCAAATCTGTGAACAATGCCATACTGGACGAGCTTTGTTCCGTCTGATACACATCATTTGACCAGGCGCTCGCCATGGTCCGGGCCTGCGGGACGTGGGCACTCTTAGCCAAGTGTGACATCAAGTTGGCTTTCTGCCTCCTACCCGTCCACCTGGACGATTTTGTGGACTAGGCCATGCCCTTTGGGTGCTCTGTTTCTTGCTCGGCATTCGAGCGTTTCAGTTCATTCTTGCATTGGGTCTTCGTCTATCACTCAGGGACCAAATCAGTTGCGCACTACCTGGACGATTTTTTGTTTGGGGCTGCTGCCAACTCGGATGAGTGTGCGCACCGGTTGGCCATTTTTCAGGAGCTTATGGCAGAATTGGGGGTGCCCTTGGCTCCTGAAAAGACCGAAGGGCCCACCACCATTTTAGTTTTTCTAGGGATCAAGATTGACACTGTGGCCCAAACCTCCAGGTTGCCCAGGGACAAGATTGACCGCATCTCAGAGGCCATTCGGTCCCTATTGGCCAAGCATAAAGCATCACTACACAACCTTCAGATGCTTCATGGGTACCTCAACTTTGCGTGCAAGGTCTTCACGCCCGGTTGGGCTTTTGCCAGGCATTTATGCGACACCATGGTTGGGTTATCCAGGAAGCACCACAGGGTTCGGTTGACTAAAGGCAACAGGGAGGACCTTAAGATGTGGTTGGTGTTCCTATCAGAATTCAATGGGGTTTCAATGTGGCACGCTGAGCGCATAGCGGCACCCATTTTCCAGGTTCAGTCAGATGCGTCTGGAGCATTTGGCTACAGTCTGTACTTTGATGGTCACTGGTCATACGGCAAGTGGCCTGAGTCTTGGCAGGGCAGGGATGTGCTCAGGGATCTTACCTTCTTGGAATTTTTCCTATATTGGGCGCACTCCTGCTCTGGGGGGAATCATGGGCTAACTCGGTGGTTCATTTTTGGTGTGACAACATGGCCGTTGTCCACATAGTGAATTCTCAGACATCCCGTTCCCCTTGGGTCATGGCCCTTGTCTGACACTTTGTGTTGTGTGCACTGCGCCTCAACATACTGTTTAAGGCCAGACATGTCCCGGGTATCAATAATGATATTGCTGACGCTTTGTCTCGCTTACAGATAGATCGGTTCTGGACTCTGGCGCCGGAGGCCAATGACCTGCCTTTGATACTCCCGGCCAAGATGTGGAGGTTTGTCGTGGAGAGGTGAACCAGGCCATCGGTCTGTCGCTGGCTAGCAGCACCCGTAAGGCTTATGCTCTCACGCACAGAGCCTTTGAGGCGTTTCGCCATGAGGCTTCTCTCCCTATCTGTTGGCCTCTCCCTGTGGAACATATCTTACAGTTTATGGTACACCTCCACTCCCAAGGGTTGGCACCTAGGACTATTGCGGGCCGTCTCTCTGCATTGGCCTTTTATGCAAAGGTCAATGGCCTTTCTGATGCCACTTCTGATTTCAGGGTTCGTAGGGTTTTGGAGGGATGGACTCGTGAATGCGGTCCTCGCCCTGACTCCTGACGGCCTATTTCTCCAGATATTCTCCTGTGCCTGGCCGAGACTTGGCCTGCCGTTTGCATGGATCAGTATGAGTCTAGCCTGTTTCATTCAGCCGCCACGTTGGCATTTTTTGGTGCCCTCAGGATTAGTGAGCTAGTGGTAGAGTCCCACGGTGATGCATCTTGCAGGGCTCTGCAGCTGTCTGATGTGTCCCTGGAGCAGGACTTGGTGCATCTTTTCATCCGTTTTTCCAAGTCTGATCAGCTCGGCAAAGTAGCATGCTCACGCTTTACAGGTGTGATCACCCTCTTGTTTGCCCAGTTCGGGCACTGGGAGCCTTTTTGGCCATCCGTGGTAGCAAGCAGGGGCCTCTTTTCTGTCATCTGGATTCCTCCCCATTGACCAGGTACCAGTTTTGGAGGGTTACTAGGACGGCATTGGCTAAGTTGGGACTTGCTGGGGTGTGTTTTAGGACCAATTCCTTCCGCATTGGGGCAGCATCCACTGCGGCAGCATATGGTTATCCTCCGGAGGCTATTCGGACCATGGGGAGGTAGGGTTCCAATCGCTTTCGGTCATATGTACGGCCCCTGTCCCAGTAGCACTTTGCTCGTGCACCTTTCTTTTTCTTTCTTTCAGCTCCGACCCATCCTCGGTCGCCTGTCCGGGTGTGGATTGTTGGACACAGCTACGTGTACTGGGTTGCCCGCCACACAGCGTCCACGTCGTGGGGCACTCACCTGGGCATCGGTGCAGTTGCACTCCTCCGATGGTTTGGCTTCCGTTGGATGTGCTGGCAGGCGTTGCTTCCATTCCTCAGGTCCATGGAGGACCAGTGTCCGCCGGATGTCCTAGTTGTCCACCTGGGCGGCAACAATTTGGCCCAGCACACAGGTTTGGACTTGAGCTGCACCATCTGTGGGGACCTTGCCCTGTTGGGTCAGTCCCGGCCACAGGTGCAGATTGTTTGGTCCCAGATGGTACCACGGGTGTTGTACCGGGGTGCGATTGACCCCCGTGGTGTTGAACGGGCCCGCAGGTCAGTCAACAGGGCAGGGGCCCAGTTCCTTTATGCCAACGCACTGGGGACGGTGATCCCGCACACCCTGATCTGTATACAAGACCGCAGTCTGTATCGTAGCGATGGGGTGCATTTGTTGGCTGCTGATATGAATATGTTCTTGTCATCCTTGCAAACGGGCCTGTTGACCATTTGTGGTCATGGTGGGGCGGGGAGTAGGTAAACTGCTCCCCGTGTGGCGAATAGCACTGGTTAGGGGCAACTGCAATACTAATTAATAGGGCAAATCCACTTGGTTGGCCATAGGGAAGACAAGGCTAGCCAAACTTGTATGGCCAGCCAACTTTCATAGCAGCATAACATCTAGATTGGGTCGACAACACACTTCCGCAGAAGCAGGTTGTTGACACAGGCCCACACCTGTTACCGCAGTAACAAGAGGTGATGGGCATAATTAGGGCTTTAATTGGATTTGCCCCTTACCAGTGCTATTTCAGCCCGTTTGTTCCTTAACCTTTTGTTAAGGTAGGCCTAGTTTGAATTTCAATAAAAGTGGCCCAAGACCTGATACCATGTGGGAAAATATTGGTATGCATGATTTAAATAAAATTGGAAATGCGATTTTCTTAGACTAAAACAAGGTTAAAATAAAGCAAAACAATGTAATATTAAAAGCATTATTAGATACTTGGCATTCAGTGAAAAGCAAAATGGCTCATGGTATCTCACCAATAATTGAAGTAAAGGATTATAAAACCTTTTCATTAAATTTGAAAAGTGAAACAGAAGGGATACTCAAACATAATAAGGCAATATTGCTAAAAGACTGGCTAGAAATATGTAAAAATGCAGGGAAAAAATCGTATGTTTTTACACAAATGAAATTAAATTGGCTTCAAACAGCAGCAATTAATAAATGGAATAGTAAATTTGTTTCCGATGTGAGCTTAAATAGAAGTGTAACAGAATTTGAGAATTTAATCATAAAAATAAGATCTGGAAAAATAGAATTAAAAGGCTTAATTGGTAAATTATATAAAATATTAAATGATTTGGAACAAGAGAAAGATATCACAAAAGAAATTTGGGAAAATGATCTAAACATAAACATTAACGAAGCAGCGTGGAATCAAAAATGGAAAAAAAGAATTATGCGAAATTTATCCATAAAAATTAAAAAGCATAACTATAAGGTATTATGGAAGTGGTATTTAACCCCAGTCAGATTGAACCAGTTTGATCGAAATAAATCTAATAAGTGTTGGAGATGCAGAAAGGAGACGGGAACGTACAACCATATGTGGTGGAATTGCGAAATAATAAAACAATTTTGGACAAAGGTAGAAAAAGAAGCAACAGAAATATTGGGAATTGATATCAAATTTGATCTGCCCACCGTATTAGTGTATGAATTTAATAATTTGTCCTTAAGTACACATGAGGAAGATTTATTAACAATCATTATGCATTGCTACTAAATGGAAGGAAAATGATTCATTGAAAATTGAAGAATGGTACAAACAAATGTGGTTGATTGCACTTAATGATAAGCTCACATGTGAAATAAATATAAAAAAGGCATAACAAAGAAGAATAACTTTTATAAGATATGGAAACCTTTCATTGAGTATACTATAGAGAAAGATAAGGGAAGCAAGCCACCACCTGAACAATTGGAGTTCTGGATAGAGAATTATTAAAGTATGTATTTGTATTAATTAAACAAAGAATATGTAAGAACAACATATTACTGTAAATACCTAATCAATGCGTAAATAATGAGATTCTTGTTTTATGTTCTATGTAACGTCTTGTATTGATGTCCACTATAATGTTGTAATTAGTTGCACCTTTTATCTTCCTTCATCCTCTTTTATTTTTATTCTTTCTTCCTCTGTGTTTTGTAATTTTCAATAAAAAAATCTAAAATTTTTTAAAAAGTGGCCCAATTTTCAATCCAATACACATGTCCGTGTCATTATTGGGGTGTGGGTACAGCAAGGAACGTGCGGCGGCAAAATGGCCACCGTGCGCTTTGCTGGCCCCGCCCCTGAGGCACGGGCACAGCATGGGAGAGGGGGCGTGGCCAGCCATCCCTTTATAAGAGGTGGCTTGGCCAATGGCCCCCACTCTTCAAATTCGGCTAGGCCCCGGGCGCGTTTGCCCACCACCCCCTCCCTTAGGTCACAGTGTGATTTATTTGGTCGCTTCAGGGCCGGGTGGGAATTTTTGCTTGAACCTGATTGGCACCTTGGTTCTTGGCTTTTTTGCCCACCCCACACTGTTGCCGAGGGGTGATTTATGGGGTCTTCCTCGTGACAACCTTTGGTCACTTTTGGTGGATAGCACTGGTTAGGGGCAAATGCATTACTAATTAATAGGGCAAATCACTTGGTTGGCCATAGGGAGGACAAGGTTAGCCAAACTTGTATGGCCAGCCAACTTATGTAGCAGCATAACATCTAGATTGGGTCGACAACACGCTTCTGCAGAAGCAGGTTGTTGACACAGGCCCACACCTGTTACCGCAGTAAAAAGAGGTGATGGGCATAATTAGGGCTTTAATTGGATTTGCCTCTTACCAGTGCTATTTCGGCCCGTTTGTTCCTTAACCTTTTGTTAAGGTAGGCCTATTTTGAATTTCAATATAAGTGGCCCAATTTTCAATCCAATAAACGTGTCCGTGTCGTTATTGGGGTGTGGGTACAGCAAAGAAGTATCTAGCATAGGTATACACAGAAT
Organism: Bradypodion pumilum; assembly: GCA_035047305.1. Lineage (NCBI taxonomy): Eukaryota > Metazoa > Chordata > Lepidosauria > Squamata > Chamaeleonidae > Bradypodion > Bradypodion pumilum. The sequence goes on along the minus strand of JAWDJD010000001.1, from coordinate 169,248,910 downwards.
AGTGTAATGACAGCACAAATTGTTAGTTATTAATTTATTGCTAGAGAAATAGAAAGAGGCAGCTATTGGTTTTTTGTATCGGGGTCAAAAGAGGTTGACCCGCCTTGGGAACTATATCTTATGATTTGAGTTGTAAATTATTGTTATACCTTGAGCCAGTCCTGCCTGACAAAGCGTCTGTAAACAGTTTTAGAGTCTGAAAACATTCAAACAAATATTTAACACATCTAACAAGGAACCTGTTCTCATGTTCACTACTAAAAAAAGATCAACATAAAAAGATCAGCATAATCTCTTTGGAGGTACAGCAAACATATCACAAATAATTGACAACTGCATCAATTGGAAGCCAAAACCTTGATCAGTTAAAAATGTCAGACGGCTATGAATTTTAACATGATGTTGATCCCAAAACTGTAAGCATACAAGGAAGGTACCTCATTTTAGATAGTAGGATATAAAACCAAACTAATATCGAAAGAACTTTATCTCTGAAATTACATGAAACATTCCAGGCTGCAATCTGATTCTATATTAATTGAAAAAGTTCACCTTTACCTTATTTGCCTTTTGGGGCTTTTACATTTTATCGTTATCTTGGGACAGGAATGAGCAAGGTCTGGGGTCCAGGATGTCAAATTCTAGCCAATGCAGGCTACATGGGGACCATAAATAACTGAAAGTGGCTACTTAAAAGGTCAAGTAGGAACTATCTGTACAGTAGCGTCTGGTTTATTTTGAGGGGTAAAGAGTCTTCTAGGATCCTGTAAGGCTGAGTAACTGAAAACTGGATATTTCTCCCTCTCCCACAAGTGGGGTCTTCCCCCAACTTAGGGGGCTCTGATAACTGCAGACCTCTCCCTGAGGGGATACATATAACCTGCATGCTCAACTTATACTGTACTCTCTTTTAAACTGTGTTGATAGATCTCCTTAGTTGATCTCTCATGAAGAACCAGCTCTTGGAACCTAGGATACTGGATGGAGTGAAGATGAGAGGGGGAAAGAGTCCTGTCATGGTGGCAGATTGGAGTCAGGTGTGCAACCATCTGAGCAGACGTTTGTGCTAATGCAGATAATGAAGTTTGCAAGAAAATGCTATAGAGTGGGGTGTCCTGCCCAGCTTTCTAGTAAGGAAGACAGTTCCTTCTCCAGAATAGCCATCCATTTTAAAGTGTGTGTGTGTGTGTGTGTGTAAATGTATTATATTTAAATACATTTATTTAATACAGTTTATAACAATAAAATAAAATACACCATATGTAGACAGTAAAAAATAAATAAAAGCAATGACCCTCCCAGTGGTAATGGCAGTAATAAACAAACAAAAAAGGTACCAATGAAAAGTCTTCTTGTGGACCTCTCATGGACATCTGGTTGGATTTTATATGAAAGAAGATACTGTTAAGCCTCTTTTCTTAATAACCTATCCCCACAGCAAACTTAGTCCCATCAGGGTTGATCTTGGACAAGTGGACATTGGGTTGCAGCCTAGTTCTAATTAAAATTTGCTCAAAATTTTTTTGGGGGCATGATGGAACCTTGATTGCTATTTCTACTCTCATCCAGTCATTTCTAAAATTATGCTTGTCAACTAATGCCAGTGGTAAATAGGTTACAAAACAGAAATCCTATAAGGAGGAATTTGAAGTGAGCCAGCCAGTAAAAGTTATTTAAAGTGAAAGGAGTCGTCTTAGGTTGCAAAGCATTAAACATGAAAATGGAGGCAGATCATGCATGCTCTAGAAACACTCCAACACCACTTTGCTCTCATAGAATAAACAATATTCAGGAACACTTCTTTTTCAGGTAATACATTCAGAGATCTGAGTACATTTTATGCTTTGATTCTTCCATAGTTTAAGCTGCAACATTATGACACACACACTCTTACCTTCAGTAAGTTGACTGACTTCGGAGTATGTATGGATGAGAATGTACTCCTAATTCAGTTGAGTCCAGATTTACACCAACTGTAAGCTGAGTGGAGGGTTGTACTACAGTTAGTAGAGCGGCTCTCCTTCAAACTGAACTTCACAGAGGGTTGTTTATCCCTTACTATCATGGTGTTAGAATCTTATTTCTCCAGCTCCAATGACCAGCACTGACTTCCTCTGTGCTGTGGCTATGATTCAGTCCACTAGAGTGAGCCATGCAATAGTGGTTAGTGAAATCAGGTTCTATTCTTGGAGTACCCCACCCTAGGATGGAAGGTGAACACAGTATACTGGTGATGAGTCATTTTGATGGGCAGAATTAGAAGCAGCAAGATAAAAGCATGGCTTCTCTGCCTTATTCAGTTTCAGCAAAAACCCTACTCCAGTCTTGTTTACTGTCTGGTGCGTGTGCGTGTGCGTGTGTGCGTGCGTGTGCGCGTGCGTGCACACTTGTGTGTGTAGGGATGGAGGGGGAAATAGAGGGTCTGGCTAAGGGGGTTTCTTTTTGTTTTGTTTACTCTGATATGCTTGAAACACAGACTAACATGGCTACCATTTAAAAAGTTTTATTCTGTGCAAGCATATCAAAGAGTAAACAAAACAAAAAGACAAAAATGTTGTGGCACCCTTAAGACTAACTACTGTATTTTAATGTGAGCTTTTGTGGATCAAGTCCACTAGCTCTTTGGTTGTAATCAGAGATGAGCACTGAACCCTAGAGTTGGATACAACTGGCTTTCGAACAAGGGCAACCTTTACCTTTACCTAATAACAGAAGATCCATGATTGGTATTCAAGTTTGCTGTGAGGTTTTGGCCCTGTTTAGTTGCAAGTGGTTAGTAAAGATAAAGGTTGCCCTTGCTCAAAAGCCAGTCATATCTGACTCTAGGACTTCAGTGCTCATCTCCATTTACAGCCAAAGAGCCAGTGCTGTCTGTGTTTGCAGATGTTTTCATGGCCTTGTGGCAGGCATGACTAGATCGCCCACCCAGTCACATGGCTCTGCCTACAATGTAGGCTCTGCCCACAGTGTGGTAGTGAAAATTTTTGATGCCTACCACTGCCTAAAATGGAAGATATTCAGATAGCAAATAGTAGAAGAACAGGCAAACTTCAAGAACAAGAGCTCTCCTGGTCTAGATGAACTCCATGGATTCTGGATAAAATCACTAACAAACTTGAGTGTTTGTAAAAAGAAATCTGTTGTTGTACCTGCAGTAATCAGAGTCCTAAAGGACTCACCAGATATTTGGAAATTTGGGGGTTATTGGACTTGAATATCCTAACTTAACAAGAAACCACTTTACTAGGAACTGCCTATCTACTTAGACATTACCTTAAAAGGTACCTTAAAAGTTCTTAGGTCCTTGGTTAGATCTTGAACTGTTAATTTTATACCAGTCTTTGACTGTGAATCTAATGGTAGATATTAATGATGATGATGATGATGATGATGATGATGATGATGATGATGATGATGATGATGATGATGATGATGATGACGCCGCCGCCGCCGACGATGACGAAGATGATGATGACGATGACGATGACGATGATGATGATTCCACCAAGTCAGTTCTGAATTATGATGGTCCTTTTTCAGGATTTTATAGATAGAGAGTACTAAAAAATGATTTCCCATTCTCTTCTTGTGGTGCCCTAGGATGGTGCAGCTATCACAATTTTGAGACAGACTTTATCCATCCGGCCAGATGAGGAGGAGTGGGGAGCAGGATGAGTTTCACCTGGGGTCACTTGCCGGCCCCAAAAGCCGCTCCCCGCTGCCACTGTCAATGCCGCCGCCACCGCCAGAGTCGGACCTGGTGAGGTTCGACTGGCAGCCGGCTGGAGGAGGAGGAGGAGGGATGGGGAGCAGGACGAGTCTCATCTGGGGTCACTTGTCAGCCCCAAATGCCACTTCCCGCTGCCACCGCAACTGCCAACGCCGCCACCAACGCCAGAGTTGGACCTGGCGAGGCTCAACCGGCAGCCAGCTGGAGGAGGAGGAGGGGCAGGGAGCAGGACGAGTCTCACCTGGGGTCACTTGCCAGCCCCAAAAGCCTCTCCCCACCACCAACCCTAACGCCGTCGCTACTGCTGGAGCTGGATTTGATGGAGCTTGATCGGCGGCTGGCCGGAAGGGGAGGGATGGGGAGCAGGACTGTAGCACCTGGGGTCATTTGTTGGCCCCAAAGGCCGCTCCCCTCCCCTGGTTTTAAGGGGGTGGGGAGAGTGGGAGGGATCAAATGCCTTGCCAGCCGGGTATGGGGGGCAGCATTCTGTCTGGGGTAATCGAGAAGGTTCCAGGGGCCAATATAAGGGTTGTAATGGGCATGGGGCGATATAGCTGGTACCATGGGGCGGGCCGCTCTTGGGGAATGAGGGACTGATGGTTATTGTCCATCATTCATTCCAGTCCCCCGGTTACATCTCTGGGCCCTGAGCAGTCGATCCAGGATGGTTCTGCCCTTAGGCTGGTGCTGATGCATGCCAGGTCTGTTTGTAATAAGGCCCCCCTGATACAGGATGCCATTGGGGGGGGGCGACCTGGCGTGCATCTCCGAGACCTGGCTGGGTGTCCGCCGGCTTCGGTATTTGGCACCAGCTGAGGGAAGAGAGTAAGGATGGTGGCATGGCCATTATAGCCAGAGAGTCACTAGGAGCCGCCAGGGCCACCGCTCCACAAATTCAGGGTTGTGAGACTTTGCTCCTGTGGTTGGGCCCTAGGGGTCAGTTGGGAGTCTTACTCCTGTACATGCCCCCTTGCAGGGAAGGGACTCCCTACCTGAGCTCCTCAAGGCCATCTCAGTGTTAGCATTGGAGTTCCCTAGGCTGATGATTCTGGGGGACTTCAATTTGCCGTCGCTGGGGACTGGCTCTGAGGTGGCACAGGAGTTCATGGCTTCCATGGCAGCCATGGGCCTGACACAAGTAATTCAGGGTCTGACCAGAGGCAGTGTCATACACCGGATTTAATTTTTTTGTTGCAGCGGTGGCAGAGTGGTCTGGGTTTACAGAATTTAGATATAACACCTGTGCCATGGCCAGATCACTATCTGGTGACTCTGGACTTTCTGGGGCCGATGCTTCACTGTAGGGAGGCGGGGCCTATTAAATTGGCCCACCCCCAGCGACTAATGGATCCTGTTGGATTCCAGAGGGAACTGGGATCAACGACACGATTCTTCTGAGGTGCTGGTTGACCTCTGGTGCAGGGTGACAGCAGCAGCCTTGGATGAAATCGCGCCACTGCAGCCTCTCCGAGCCCATGGGGCACGACCATCTCCATGGTTCACAGATGAACTGCCTGAGCTTAAAAGGGTGAAGAGACGCCTAGAGCACCACTGGGAGAAGACTCAGAGCGATTCTGGTTGGACACTGGCTAGAGCCACTATTAGGGCCTTCCTAATGGCGATGTGGATGGTGAGGCGGCAATACTTCACCACCCTTATTGCCTTCTCTGATAATCGCCCAGCCACCCTGTTCTGGGTGACCAGATCCCTCCTTGGTGGGGGGGGGGCCAGTTGGCAGGGGTCAGCTGAGGACTTTGCTGACCATCTGGTGGAGAAAATCGATTGGATTCACTTGGGGTTTAATCTTGGTGTGGATGGTGAGGGTCCGGAGGAAAACTGGAGCATAGTCTTGCAATGATATCTGGGATTGGTTTGATCCAGTTGACCCTGATGAAGTGGACAGACTCCTTGCAGCTGTTCATGCCACTGCTTGTCCATTGGACTCCTGTCCCTCTTGGTTGGTGAAGGCCTCCAAGACGGTGACAGCTGGCTGGGTTGAGGCGATAATTAATGCATCTTTGTGGAAGGGGGTATTTCTTGCACCATTAAAACATGCTTTGGTGCACCCCCTCCTCAAAAAACTGTCTCTAGACCCAGCCATTTTGTCCAATTACAGGCCTGTAGGCAGGAGAGTTTTCGCACAGCTGCAATTAATTCGCCAGTTGCGCCCATTCCTGGACAGGGACTCCCTGGTCATGGTCACTCATGCTCTGGTCACCTCCAGACTAGATTATTGTACTGCGCTCTACATGGGGCTGCCCTTGATGACCATTCAGAGGCTATAGTTGGTCCAGAATGTGGCAGCCCGGGTGGTGACGGGGTGTGGATGTTATGCCCATGCCTCGCCACTGCTTCAGGAGCTGCACTGGTTGCTAGTTTGCCTCCGGGTGCAATTCAAGGTGCTGGTTTTGACCTTTAAAGCCCTACATGACAGTGGGCGAGGTTACCTAAGAGACTGCATCGTCCTAAGGACATCTGTCCATCCAACCAGGGCGGACCGGAGGGGCTCTCTTATTGTACCATCTGCTAGAGGGGCTCGCCTCTCTAGCACAAGGAGGAGGGCCTTCTCCGTGTCCGCATCAGTACTCTGGAACCTCCTGCCAACAGAGCTATGTCTCCAGATGGAATTGCTGCCTTTCAGAAACGAACTTAAAACCTAGCTGCCAGGCCAAGTATGGGTGCAGGTGGAAGGGTGGCTGGTATAGTGTAATTCCGGCCCCCTCTGTCCCTGCACCTTTTTTTAAGGGGGAGGGTAGTTTTTATGCAGTTTTAAATTATGTTTTTATTGTGATTGTGAACCGCCCTGAGTTGGCCTTGGCGAAGTGGGCAGTATAAAAATCAAAATAATAAATAAATAAATATCAAAATGACTTTGGGAGAGACAATTTCCTGTTCTTCTATGCTCTCAAAGAACCTAATTTCCCATAGTTACTCACTCACTGAAACAAATGTAGCTAAATGATGCTTGATGCTACTCACCTTCTTTAGTGTATGAGAGTCAAGACACAGGAAACAGCCAAGGGCTGGGTTAACTCAGGTTTATTGCATGGTGGACAGAGGGAACATGAGGTAATGGCGGACGAACAGCTCTATATATATGGTAGTAACGTATTTGAATGTGGCTCCACGATAGCCCATTGGCTACTGCCCGCGTGACGTCATGGCTGGTCACGCCCTTCTTGTCCAGGTGTAGGTAGCGGCGGGAAACTTCCCGCGCTGTGGCCTTTGATGGGTTTGAACCAAGAGAGCTTGGACGCTCGCTGCTGCCAGCTGGTGGTCATTAGCTCGCGTCCTATTACAGGGTTTATAGTGATACAGCTGAAGGTTACATTGTTACTCGTAGGCAAGGTTACATTGGTTCAGATACATTGTTATCACATGTAGAAGGTTACACTGTTAGAACACAACACTCCTCCCCCCTAGGATGAGACGAAGTCTCTCAGCCAAGATGGCTTATTTCGAACACGCTGGGGTCTCGGCGCGGGCTGCCCTGCCCCGGCTTCGCTCCCTCCTCCTTGCTCCCTGGCTTCCTGCCCTGTAATCGGAGAGGATGACTTGTTAGTAGCTTGCCGCGGCTCTGCGGCTTTGTTGGGAGGTGTGTGCTTTGTTTGGGAAGAACCGGGGGCACTGGGGGCTAACGAAAAACCCCTCTTCTCGCTTGGATGGGTGGGGGAACACTCCAAAAAACCCCCCCCGGCTAGCAAAATTAAAATCGTAATCGAATTCGGGGGAAGCGGCAGCGGTGGCCGCAAGCTCCTTTTCCCCCTCCCCGGGCTCGGATAGAGCTGGCGTGTCAAAAGGATATGAGTCGGGATCACTGCTTTCCCCCCTGGCTTTGGACTGGTGTCCTTCTCTGTCTCCCCCTTGGGCTAAACGGGTGGGGGAGAACCCTATCGCTGAATCCGGTTGCTGAGCCCCACTGATCGGTCCCTCACTCACTCGGCGCCGCAGTTGGTCAGCGTGCCTCCTCCAGAGGAGACCGGTGTTCGTTTCCACCCGATACGACACTGGTCCCGTCTGTTCTACTATCGTCCCTGGCACCCAGACTGGGCCTGCGTTGGCATAGTTCCTGCAGTGTACAGGATCGCCTACGCCGAAACCTTTCGAGACCGCTAAACCTATGTTCTTCCCTTTGTCCTCGACCCTCGTCGGGTCTAACCTGGACAAGATGGTGGTCAGTTTCCTCCGCATCAGCAGCTCAGCCGGCGAGTATCCGGACGCTAAGGGGGTCACTCTGTACGCTAACAGAAATTGACAGACTTGGTGATTTAGATCCCCCGAGCCCATGCGCCGCAGCGCATCTTTTGTTGTGCGCACCAACTGTTCCACTTGGCCATTCGTGGCCGGGTGAAACGGCGCGGATGTGACGTGCCGAATTGCATTTGCCTCCATGAATGCTGCGAACTCAGCGGACGTGAAACAGCTAGCGTTATCGCTGACCAGAGTGTCGGGTAAACCGAACGTGGAAAAGACCCTCCTTAGCTGGCCAATGGTAGTGGCGGAGGACGTGCTCTTTACCGGAATGACCTCCAGCCACTTTGAGTACGCATCCACTACCAGGAGAAAAATGGTTCCTCGGAACGGGCCAGCAAAATCTACGTGCACCCTGGACCACGGTCCCCTTGCTGCGTCCCATTCCCTATGCGGGAGACGGGCTACCTCCGGTCGGGAGCCCTGACATGCCTCACAAGTGCCAATCATATGCTCTATGTCGGCGTCCAGCTGGGGCCACCAGAAATAACTCCGGGCCAGTGCCTTGGAACGGACGATTCCCGGGTGGCTGACGTGCAGCAGCTTTAGCACCTTCGGTCGCAGGGACGTAGGAACCACCACCCGTTGGCCCCACAAGAGGCACCCCCTCTCTAATGACAATTCTATTCGTTTTCGAAAAAATGGGTCGAATTCCATGCTTGGGGATGACGCCGGCCACCCCTTCTGTACCCACGAGCATACTTTCTCCAGTGTTCTATCCTTTCCCGTCGCCTTGGCAATGTCGGCCGGTACTATTGGGGGTGAATCTAAGACCTCTATTAGCAATACCTGGCGGTCTCTTCCTACCCCTGCCTTCTGATCGTCCGACAAGGGCAACGGAGACCGTGAGAGCGCGTCTGCATGGCTGATCTCCTTCCCGGGCCGGTATTCCAACTCATGTTGGTATGCGTTAAGAAAAATAGCCCACCGCAGCATCCTCGGGGACAGGATCTGTGGCTTATTTGCAGTGAAGATTCCTAACAGGGGCTTGTGATCAGTCACGATCTTGAACGGGCGACCATACAGAAAATCGTGAAATTTTTTGGTTCCCGCTACTATTGCTAATGCCTCCCTGTCGGTCTGTGCGTAATTCCGCTCTGCTTGGGACAGGGACCTTGAATAAAACGCTATCGGGGCCTCCCTTCCGTCGTTCAACACGTGGCAAAGCACCGCCCCCACCCCCACCGGGGATGCGTCGCAGACTAAAACTACTGGCCGTTTGGGATCGAAATGAGTCAGGATTGCCTCGGATGTTAGGAGTTGCTTTAACTCTGTGAACGCCCTCTCTTGCTCGTCACCCCACAGCCATTTTTCCTCTTTTTTAAGTAACTGATGGAGCGGCTCGGCAACAGACGCCTTCCGTGGAAGGAAGGTATGGTAGAAATTGAGAAGCCCCAGAAATGACTGTAGTTCGGTTTTGGATGTGGGGCGAGGAGCTTTCTTGATGGCGGCTACCTTAGATTTGGACGGCCTAATTCCCTCGGGCGTGACACGGAACCCTAAAAACTCAACCTCTGTTTCGAAAAATACACATTTGTCTTTTCTCAGTCGCAGCCCCGCTTTCTCGAACACGGTCAGAACTTTATCCAATCTATGTGCCAGCTCGGCCTTACTCCCCCCCGTTATCAACACGTCATCAAAATATGGCAACACCCCCTCCAGCCCCTTCAGGAGGCGTTCCACGAGCGACTGAAAAAGGCCAGGTGCCGAGTTCACGCCGAACTGTAAACGCGACACCTGGAACGCCCCCTTATGTGTAACTATTGTTTGTGCCGCCGCTGTGGCGGGGGTTACAGGGAGTTGCTGGTAGGCCTGTGCTAAATCGAGCTTAGCGAAACACTTTCCCCCATTCAGCCTGGCCAGGAGGTGGCTGACCACTGGCACCGGGTATGCATTAGGGCGGATCGCCTTGTTAATTGTACACTTATAATCAGCGCAAATGCGCACCTCCCCGTTAGCCTTCAGTGCTGTTACAATTGGAGTCTCCCACTCCGCGGAATCCACAGGAACAAGAATCCCCTGACCCACCAGTTTGTCCAGTTCCGCCTCTATTTTGTCCTTTAGTGCGAACGGTACCCTGCGCGGTTTGAGTCTTATCGGGCGGACCTCCGGGTCTAGGTCGAAGGCTACAGGGGGTCCCTTGAACTTTCCCAGTCCACTTTTAAAAACGGCGGGGTGTGCGTCGCACACCGCTTGTATTGGGTCCACGCCTACGGCATGCACCCCCCCTATGAACAAACCTAAAGGCTGAAACCATTGCGTCCCGAGGAGGCTACAACTCCCCCCTTTTAGCACCACTAGGGGAAGTTCCGCAGAATGTCTCTTAAAACGAACCCGGAATGTCCCGACCCCCAACACTGGAATGCTGTTCCCCTGTACGTCCCGTAGTGTGGCCCTCAACGCTTTAAGTTTGGGCCGCACGTGGGGGTCGATTTTCAAGAACTCTCTCTGGGGAATTATAGAATAGGAGGACCCCGAGTCAATTTCCATCCTAATAGGGGTCCCTTGTACTAGTACCTCAACGAAGTAATGGGGCTGTCCCGCAGACACGCTGAACACAGGAGCGTCGCCCTCGCTGTCGTCCGAGATGCGGCCCACGCCGTCCTGCTTCCTCGTGGTCCGGGCGCCATCTTTGGACCTTGCTGGACGGTCCGGTCTGGCCGAACGGTCTTGTGACTGTCTCCGGCCCTCTTTCCCTTTCCTGCACGCCTTGGCGATGTGCCCCCGACGGCCGCAGTTGTAGCACTCGGTTTTTCTGAATGGACACCTCACGCGCTCATGGGCCGCTCCGCAACCATCGCAACGGCGCCCTCCCCTTCGGACCTTCTGGACCTCCTCGCCGTCGCTGCTTTCCGAAGACGACTTCGAGGTCCTTCGGGTTGCATGCACCGACTGTCCGGACTTTCCGTGCAACGAGTTTTCCGCTTTGCCGGCCCTTGGACGCCACTCACGCCACTTGTGCATCTCATCTACTCCAGCATTCGTGGATTCCGCGGCTTCCGCGGCCTCTACAACCTCTGTCAGTGTGGGTGGTGGCTCCTTGTTCATCAGGCTGCGCTGCACTTCCTTGTCCTTCAGGCCACACAGAACTCCGTCCCTGAGGGCCATCTCTAGAAAGTGGTCCCATCTACAGGGGGTGGCGGCTACTCTCATAGCTGTTACGAAGGCTTCTACCGACTCGTCCGGCGCTTGAACTCGCCTCCAAAACGCGCTCCGAGCGGGAAACATTGCCCTCGAGGGTCGGAAACGCTCACGCAGCAGTTTCATGATGTCATCGGCTTTGAACTCACCCATCTTCTTCGGTGCAATAATGCCCACCAGCGTTCGCTTGGTCTCCATCCCAAGCATGCGGGTGAGGATGGCCCTCTTCCTTTCCTCGTCGTCTTCTTTGACTTTGAGTTCCACCAGTGCCGCCTGGAAGTCCATCTCAAAAAGCTCCCAGTCTTGCGGTTTGGTAATGTTGAACCCGCTCTGTGCCCTGGCTCCTTGGGGATCCATGATCCCATCCTCGTCGCCAGTTTAGTGTATGAGAGTCAAGACACAGGAAACAGCCAAGGGCTGGGTTAACTCAGGTTTATTGCATGGTGGACAGAGGGAACATGAGGTAATGGCGGACGAACAGCTCTATATATATGGTAGTAACGTATTTGAATGTGGCTCCACGATAGCCCATTGGCTACTGCCCGCGTGACGTCATGGCTGGTCACGCCCTTCTTGTCCAGGTGTAGGTAGCGGCGGGAAACTTCCCGCGCTGTGGCCTTTGATGGGTTTGAACCAAGAGAGCTTGGACGCTCGCTGCTGCCAGCTGGTGGTCATTAGCTCGCGTCCTATTACAGGGTTTATAGTGATACAGCTGAAGGTTACATTGTTACTCGTAGGCAAGGTTACATTGGTTCAGATACATTGTTATCACATGTAGAAGGTTACACTGTTAGAACACAACACTCCTCCCCCCTAGGATGAGACGAAGTCTCTCAGCCAAGATGGCTTATTTCGAACACGCTGGGGTCTCGGCGCGGGCTGCCCTGCCCCGGCTTCGCTCCCTCCTCCTTGCTCCCTGGCTTCCTGCCCTGTAATCGGAGAGGATGACTTGTTAGTAGCTTGCCGCGGCTCTGCGGCTTTGTTGGGAGGTGTGTGCTTTGTTTGGGAAGAACCGGGGGCACTGGGGGCTAACGAAAAACCCCTCTTCTCGCTTGGATGGGTGGGGGAACACTCCAAAAAACCCCCCCCGGCTAGCAAAATTAAAATCGTAATCGAATTCGGGGGAAGCGGCAGCGGTGGCCGCAAGCTCCTTTTCCCCCTCCCCGGGCTCGGATAGAGCTGGCGTGTCAAAAGGATATGAGTCGGGATCACTGCTTTCCCCCCTGGCTTTGGACTGGTGTCCTTCTCTGTCTCCCCCTTGGGCTAAACGGGTGGGGGAGAACCCTATCGCTGAATCCGGTTGCTGAGCCCCACTGATCGGTCCCTCACTCACTCGGCGCCGCAGTTGGTCAGCGTGCCTCCTCCAGAGGAGACCGGTGTTCGTTTCCACCCGATACGACACTGGTCCCGTCTGTTCTACTATCGTCCCTGGCACCCAGACTGGGCCTGCGTTGGCATAGTTCCTGCAGTGTACAGGATCGCCTACGCCGAAACCTTTCGAGACCGCTAAACCTATGTTCTTCCCTTTGTCCTCGACCCTCGTCGGGTCTAACCTGGACAAGATGGTGGTCAGTTTCCTCCGCATCAGCAGCTCAGCCGGCGAGTATCCGGACGCTAAGGGGGTCACTCTGTACGCTAACAGAAATTGACAGACTTGGTGATTTAGATCCCCCGAGCCCATGCGCCGCAGCGCATCTTTTGTTGTGCGCACCAACTGTTCCACTTGGCCATTCGTGGCCGGGTGAAACGGCGCGGATGTGACGTGCCGAATTGCATTTGCCTCCATGAATGCTGCGAACTCAGCGGACGTGAAACAGCTAGCGTTATCGCTGACCAGAGTGTCGGGTAAACCGAACGTGGAAAAGACCCTCCTTAGCTGGCCAATGGTAGTGGCGGAGGACGTGCTCTTTACCGGAATGACCTCCAGCCACTTTGAGTACGCATCCACTACCAGGAGAAAAATGGTTCCTCGGAACGGGCCAGCAAAATCTACGTGCACCCTGGACCACGGTCCCCTTGCTGCGTCCCATTCCCTATGCGGGAGACGGGCTACCTCCGGTCGGGAGCCCTGACATGCCTCACAAGTGCCAATCATATGCTCTATGTCGGCGTCCAGCTGGGGCCACCAGAAATAACTCCGGGCCAGTGCCTTGGAACGGACGATTCCCGGGTGGCTGACGTGCAGCAGCTTTAGCACCTTCGGTCGCAGGGACGTAGGAACCACCACCCGTTGGCCCCACAAGAGGCACCCCCTCTCTAATGACAATTCTATTCGTTTTCGAAAAAATGGGTCGAATTCCATGCTTGGGGATGACGCCGGCCACCCCTTCTGTACCCACGAGCATACTTTCTCCAGTGTTCTATCCTTTCCCGTCGCCTTGGCAATGTCGGCCGGTACTATTGGGGGTGAATCTAAGACCTCTATTAGCAATACCTGGCGGTCTCTTCCTACCCCTGCCTTCTGATCGTCCGACAAGGGCAACGGAGACCGTGAGAGCGCGTCTGCATGGCTGATCTCCTTCCCGGGCCGGTATTCCAACTCATGTTGGTATGCGTTAAGAAAAATAGCCCACCGCAGCATCCTCGGGGACAGGATCTGTGGCTTATTTGCAGTGAAGATTCCTAACAGGGGCTTGTGATCAGTCACGATCTTGAACGGGCGACCATACAGAAAATCGTGAAATTTTTTGGTTCCCGCTACTATTGCTAATGCCTCCCTGTCGGTCTGTGCGTAATTCCGCTCTGCTTGGGACAGGGACCTTGAATAAAACGCTATCGGGGCCTCCCTTCCGTCGTTCAACACGTGGCAAAGCACCGCCCCCACCCCCACCGGGGATGCGTCGCAGACTAAAACTACTGGCCGTTTGGGATCGAAATGAGTCAGGATTGCCTCGGATGTTAGGAGTTGCTTTAACTCTGTGAACGCCCTCTCTTGCTCGTCACCCCACAGCCATTTTTCCTCTTTTTTAAGTAACTGATGGAGCGGCTCGGCAACAGACGCCTTCCGTGGAAGGAAGGTATGGTAGAAATTGAGAAGCCCCAGAAATGACTGTAGTTCGGTTTTGGATGTGGGGCGAGGAGCTTTCTTGATGGCGGCTACCTTAGATTTGGACGGCCTAATTCCCTCGGGCGTGACACGGAACCCTAAAAACTCAACCTCTGTTTCGAAAAATACACATTTGTCTTTTCTCAGTCGCAGCCCCGCTTTCTCGAACACGGTCAGAACTTTATCCAATCTATGTGCCAGCTCGGCCTTACTCCCCCCCGTTATCAACACGTCATCAAAATATGGCAACACCCCCTCCAGCCCCTTCAGGAGGCGTTCCACGAGCGACTGAAAAAGGCCAGGTGCCGAGTTCACGCCGAACTGTAAACGCGACACCTGGAACGCCCCCTTATGTGTAACTATTGTTTGTGCCGCCGCTGTGGCGGGGGTTACAGGGAGTTGCTGGTAGGCCTGTGCTAAATCGAGCTTAGCGAAACACTTTCCCCCATTCAGCCTGGCCAGGAGGTGGCTGACCACTGGCACCGGGTATGCATTAGGGCGGATCGCCTTGTTAATTGTACACTTATAATCAGCGCAAATGCGCACCTCCCCGTTAGCCTTCAGTGCTGTTACAATTGGAGTCTCCCACTCCGCGGAATCCACAGGAACAAGAATCCCCTGACCCACCAGTTTGTCCAGTTCCGCCTCTATTTTGTCCTTTAGTGCGAACGGTACCCTGCGCGGTTTGAGTCTTATCGGGCGGACCTCCGGGTCTAGGTCGAAGGCTACAGGGGGTCCCTTGAACTTTCCCAGTCCACTTTTAAAAACGGCGGGGTGTGCGTCGCACACCGCTTGTATTGGGTCCACGCCTACGGCATGCACCCCCCCTATGAACAAACCTAAAGGCTGAAACCATTGCGTCCCGAGGAGGCTACAACTCCCCCCTTTTAGCACCACTAGGGGAAGTTCCGCAGAATGTCTCTTAAAACGAACCCGGAATGTCCCGACCCCCAACACTGGAATGCTGTTCCCCTGTACGTCCCGTAGTGTGGCCCTCAACGCTTTAAGTTTGGGCCGCACGTGGGGGTCGATTTTCAAGAACTCTCTCTGGGGAATTATAGAATAGGAGGACCCCGAGTCAATTTCCATCCTAATAGGGGTCCCTTGTACTAGTACCTCAACGAAGTAATGGGGCTGTCCCGCAGACACGCTGAACACAGGAGCGTCGCCCTCGCTGTCGTCCGAGATGCGGCCCACGCCGTCCTGCTTCCTCGTGGTCCGGGCGCCATCTTTGGACCTTGCTGGACGGTCCGGTCTGGCCGAACGGTCTTGTGACTGTCTCCGGCCCTCTTTCCCTTTCCTGCACGCCTTGGCGATGTGCCCCCGACGGCCGCAGTTGTAGCACTCGGTTTTTCTGAATGGACACCTCACGCGCTCATGGGCCGCTCCGCAACCATCGCAACGGCGCCCTCCCCTTCGGACCTTCTGGACCTCCTCGCCGTCGCTGCTTTCCGAAGACGACTTCGAGGTCCTTCGGGTTGCATGCACCGACTGTCCGGACTTTCCGTGCAACGAGTTTTCCGCTTTGCCGGCCCTTGGACGCCACTCACGCCACTTGTGCATCTCATCTACTCCAGCATTCGTGGATTCCGCGGCTTCCGCGGCCTCTACAACCTCTGTCAGTGTGGGTGGTGGCTCCTTGTTCATCAGGCTGCGCTGCACTTCCTTGTCCTTCAGGCCACACAGAACTCCGTCCCTGAGGGCCATCTCTAGAAAGTGGTCCCATCTACAGGGGGTGGCGGCTACTCTCATAGCTGTTACGAAGGCTTCTACCGACTCGTCCGGCGCTTGAACTCGCCTCCAAAACGCGCTCCGAGCGGGAAACATTGCCCTCGAGGGTCGGAAACGCTCACGCAGCAGTTTCATGATGTCATCGGCTTTGAACTCACCCATCTTCTTCGGTGCAATAATGCCCACCAGCGTTCGCTTGGTCTCCATCCCAAGCATGCGGGTGAGGATGGCCCTCTTCCTTTCCTCGTCGTCTTCTTTGACTTTGAGTTCCACCAGTGCCGCCTGGAAGTCCATCTCAAAAAGCTCCCAGTCTTGCGGTTTGGTAATGTTGAACCCGCTCTGTGCCCTGGCTCCTTGGGGATCCATGATCCCATCCTCGTCGCCAGTTTAGTGTATGAGAGTCAAGACACAGGAAACAGCCAAGGGCTGGGTTAACTCAGGTTTATTGCATGGTGGACAGAGGGAACATGAGGTAATGGCGGACGAACAGCTCTATATATATGGTAGTAACGTATTTGAATGTGGCTCCACGATAGCCCATTGGCTACTGCCCGCGTGACGTCATGGCTGGTCACGCCCTTCTTGTCCAGGTGTAGGTAGCGGCGGGAAACTTCCCGCGCTGTGGCCTTTGATGGGTTTGAACCAAGAGAGCTTGGACGCTCGCTGCTGCCAGCTGGTGGTCATTAGCTCGCGTCCTATTACAGGGTTTATAGTGATACAGCTGAAGGTTACATTGTTACTCGTAGGCAAGGTTACATTGGTTCAGATACATTGTTATCACATGTAGAAGGTTACACTGTTAGAACACAACACCTTCATCATCCTGCTATTTTGTTTTCATTTTTCCTAGAACAGGATGAGGGACAGGGACTGGAATGTGCTGAAATAAAAAACAATTACTGTATCTGTGTCCATTAGTACATGTAACCCCAACTCAAATTTGCAAATCAGTGTCCAGTCTTGATTAAGGACCTTTGAGGAGTGTAGTCTATGACTTGTAGAGAAAACTCTGTTCCCATTTTCATAACTAATGGGTGGATATGAGTTTAATAACCTTTGAGGATTTGAGGCATCTCTGAATTTCATGATGGAGAAAATTTGGGAGAAAATGTATCCATTGAGACAAAAATAGATTTATAAAGTGTATTGAGAGGAAATACATTGAGAAATAAATTGAGAAATACTAACTTCCTTGCAGCTTTTCTTTTTTCAAGAAAGATTAAATGGGGGCGTGGCTAAGATGCTGGGCGAGTAGCATGGACTTTTGATCGGCTCGCGCCAGTAATGTGAATTAAAGTGGTTATTTACAAAGTGGCAAGGTAAAATTATCAGAAAAATTAAGTGCATGAGGCTCCGAAATTGAAGATTATTTTCTGGCACCTTCAGGAGACTGGATGTCGGAGTCCGAGGATAAGGCAGGGGGAGAGGTGCGGCGTAAGCTGTACCACTTGATCCGCATTGTGGTTCGGACGGGATCTCCAAGATTTGTTTTTGGCTGAGACTTTACTTTTTTCCTTGTTGCTGTAATTTGAAGACTGTGGCTGAGGAGGTTGCCGAGGCAAGAGTCGGAACGGAGCAGGCTTTGAAGTCACAGTAAGTGGTGAGAGTGTGGGAAAGTGAAGGAGGAGGAGGAGGGGGGCTGGCTGAGTAATGGCGGCGGAGGCATGAAAATGAAACTTAGTAATTAAAAGCACAACACTGAGGGGAAGGGAAAGAGAGGAGCTGCGGAAGGCTTGGAGGAGGATGAAAGGAGTTTGTGGATGGAAAGTAAATTTGAAAGTTTGAGACAAGGATATAAATTTGTTTGAGAACATCCCTGGGTGAAGCCCCTGGTTGGAGGAGCAGAGGAATAGAGAAGAGTCCCGTTCCATGCCTGAGGTTGCCATTTGTGGATGGAAATGGAGACTGAGTTTTAAGAGAGAAGTCTGGGAACGGTGTTTGGACAGATTTTCACTTTAAGCTGCTCCTCCGGATAAGCCTCCTGGCTCGCTACAAAGTATATCTGTTTCTTTTTTCATTTTCCCTCTTCCCTCACTGAGTGTTTCCCCTCCTCCGCCTTGCAACAGGAGGCTGCCTTGCTACAAAGTTATGGAGGCAGCTCGGTCTTTGTATATTATCTGGGAGCTCTGTCGGAGTGTTTCAACTTCAGTTGGATACTTATATTGATTTTTTTCCTTCTTCCCTGATTTGGATTTACTTCAATCAAGTCTTTGCATTTGGACTATAACTGCCTGTGGATTACAAATAACTATTCTGATCTCCCAGATTTTTTGAAGCAAGGTAATAGAGAGGTAATAGAGAGTTGGACGGGCTTCCTGTGGATTACAATATTTTTTGTTTGGCCTGTTTTTGGTTCCTGCTCCTTTGTGGATTATAATAATTAAAAAAAATTGCTGGACTTCTTTTTCTTTTCAAGCTTTAACAGAATTAATGGGACTGTTGTCAGTTTTGGCTGCATCGGATTAGGTTTAAACGGAGAGTGTAACGAACTTACAATACGTTGCAGCATTAAAGCTTTTTAGGAGTTGTCACCATGGATAAAGGCACAAGAGGAAAAGCAAAGGAGGAGGAGCCAGTGGTGAAATCTAAGAGGAAGGAAAAAGCACCAGCGGAAGAGGTCCCTCCGACATCATCACCACCACCTGAACCCTATGATCATACTCAAATTATGGTGGAAATTGGCAAATTGTTTCAGAAGATGGAGAAAAATGAGGATTCAAGGGTGAAAGATAGAAATGAAATGATGAAAAAGCAGGATAAGGTGGTAACATCTGTTATGGATTTTACAAAAAAAGTGGAATTAAGTTTGCAAAAAATAGAAGGAAATGTGAAATTGGTTCAAAATGAGGTGAATACTATGAAAAAGGAAATAAAAGGGACTCAGGAGATGATGAGAGAGAATAAGCTGAAAATGGATGAGCATGAGAAAAGGATTGATGCTGTGGAAGATATGATGAGAAAGCAGAATATTGTGATCTGTCAGGTGGTTGAAAGGACGCCAGACCAGCTAAGAGAAAGAGTGGTTCAGTGGCTAAATAATTTGAGTATGGGAAAGGAATTTGTACAGGAGGACATTGTAAGTGCATATAGGGTGGGTCCAAGAAGAGGGAAGGCATCTCAAAGAAATATTCTGGTAAAATTTGCAAATTGGGGAGATAAACTTAGAGTAATGGCTTTCTTGAAACAAGCTGGTTCTGGTGCCCTAAAAATCGATGGTTCCGATGTGGAAGTATATAATGATATTTCAATGAAGGAAAGAATTTGGAGATATAAGATGAGACCGGTAACTAAACTGTTGATGAGTAATGGTGTAAGGTACAATTGGAGATTCCCACAGCAATTGCATTTCTTCTATGAGAAAAGAATGCAGGTTATTGATGAGGGGATTGACCCATTGGAATATCTGAGTCTGCTGGAGCTTGTTAAAGCGGGTTCGGAAGAGTGGTTAACTCTCAGGAAAGATTTGTTGGAATCGGGGGCTATAAGAAGGGAGTATGAGGGGGTGGATGCTGGTGGTGCTACAGGTGGAACCCAGCAGGGAAGAGAAGAAGAGGAGTTGTCATTGATTATGGTGGAGGAGGAGGCAAGTAAGGAGCATTGAGCAATAGATCAGGATTTTTTTTAAAAATAATATCACTTAAGTACTATATAAAGGTGGATGGCGTGAAGCATTAATCTGCATGTACATCTTCCATGTCCCCCCTCTCCCCTCTTTGGTCATCGAAGGCGTCTTTTTTCCGGAGAAGGTGGGGAGAGAGATATTGTGTGTTTTGTGTATAATTTTGTGTTTTAGTGGTAAGGGGTTGGTGGTGGCATGCCCAATGGAGAGTTTAGAAGTTAGAAGGGAAGAAATTGTAATAGACTATGGGAAATATTAAAGTATTAACCTGGAATGTAAAGGGTACAGGTTCTGTTCTTAAGAGGAGGAGGCTGGAATTGGCTTTGAAGAAGGATAGACCTGATATAGTGTTTTTACAGGAAACGCACCAAAAGTCAAAGGATACAAACAAAATTTTCTTGGGATGGATACAACATTATGAGATGGCATTTGGCACCTCAAAAGCAAGAGGAGTGTCAATTATGATTTCTAAAAGATTAGGATTTGAGACAATAAAAAGTGTTGCCGACCAGGAAGGTAGATACTTGCTCGTAAGAGGAAAAATAGATGATGAGGAGATAATGTTGGTGAACATTTATGCTCCAAACGAACACCAAGCTGAATTTTTAGAAAAAGTCTGAAAAGTTGTGGAGCTAGAAAAAGTGGCAAAAATGATTGTGGCCAGAGACTTTAATTTGATAAGGTCAAATTTAGACTGTACGAATTTAGCAAGGTGTGGAACCGGATTGAAAGGGAAGGTTTTAGATAAATGGATGGGTGCGATGGGACTGAAAGATCCTTGGAGAGAGATCAAGGGTTCGGAAAGGGCATACTCTTATTTTTCACACGTTCATGGGTCCTATTCTAGAATAGACTATGTTTTGTTAACGGAAAATATGATTAAAAATATTGAGGGAATGGAAATAGGGATTTTCAAGGAATCAGACCATGCTAAAGTACTTTTGGAGCTGAGATTACAAAAGGATAATCGGAGAGGAAGAAGTTGGAGGTATGATCCCAATTTATTCAAAGACCAAAAATGTAAAGAACAAATCATGGAAAGTTGGATGGAAAGCTGGCAGTGGAACGATAACGAAGAGGTAAGTTTTAATGTGGTTTGGGATGCCATGAAGTCGGTTTTTAGAGGGGAAAGTATAAAGTTGGTGAGTATAAAGTATAGAAGATATAAGGCAGATCAGGTGGAAAAAGAAAAGGAAATAAAGCAATTACAGGAAGATCACTCCAAAAACAAGGATAAAAAAATCTTCGCTAAACTACAAAGACTTAAGGCAGAATTAATGGGCAAGGATATAGATAAAGTTAAAAGAGATTTGATATATCTAAATAGAGAGTATTTTGAATTTAGCAATAAAAATTCAAGATTATTAGCAAGAGCGGCCAAAGCTAAAAAGGAAAAAAGGGAAATTGGGGTGTTGGTTGATAAACAAGGGATAAGGTGTAATAAGATTAGCGACAAATGTAAAATTGTGAGTGAATTTTACCAAGCATTATATGCAAAAAAAGAGATAGACATTGGTAAGCTTAAAGGGATATTGGAGAGGCAGTTAGGGAATGGAATAAAACAGGAACACCGGGGAAAAATGGAGGAATGGGTTACTGATAAAGAGGTAAAAGATGTAATTAGTGGTTTGAAGTTGGGGAAAGCCCCGGGAGATGATGGATTATCAACAGAGTTTTATAAAGAATTTAAAGACGTTGTGGTTCCAAAGTTAGTGAAGCTATATAACTATATTTTAGACGGTGGACAAATTCCAACTTCATGGTATAGGACTATAATCGTTCTGCTGCCAAAATTGGGAAAGAATTTGGAAAAGGTGGAATCATACAGACCAATTTCTCTTATAAATCAGGATGCCAAGATTTTCACAGCAATACTGGCTAATCGGTTAAATAGATTTATGGGGGAATATGTAAATGTTGATCAAGTTGGTTTTTTAAAAGGAAGGCACATGGCTGATTTGACTAGGAGGGTGTTAGACTTAATTGACAATGTTAATCAGACGAAGGAAAAGGTGGGTTTATTATCTTTAGATATTTTTAAGGCATTTGATTTGCTACAATGGTCTTCGATTAAGGAAATAGTTAGAAATTATGGATTTGGGGATAGATTTAGAAGGGTAATTGACTTATTATATCAAAAAGGGAGTGCTAGGATTAGAGTAAATGAAGAGGTTACGGATGAGGTAAAGCTTGAAGCAGGCACTAGGCAGGGTTGTCCACTATCCCCTATTTTGTTTATTATGGCAATGGAAATTTTAGCTAAAAATATAAGGGAAGACTCAACTATAGAAGGGATATTGGGCAATAAAGTGAGCATGTATGCAGATGATACGTTGTTAATGGTGAAACATCCAGAGGTGGCAATGGATAGGATTAAAGAGCAAATAGAGGAATTTGAGGTTATAACTGGATTGAGGATAAATTGGGATAAATCAGAATTGATGCTGTGTAATATGGGGGATGAGGAGAGGGAAAAGATGGCGGGGTTATCTAGTATACAAATTAAAGAAAAGTTGAAATATTTGGGGATAACTATTTCAAATAGATTTGAAGAACTTAAAAGACTGAACTATGACAACTTGAAAGCAGAATTCAAGAACAAAATACAAAGTTTTCAGAAGTTGAAGTTGTCATGGTTTGGGAGGATTGCAATTTGCAAAATGATGTTGTTGCCGAGGATTAATTTTCTATTTGATGCACTTGCAATTCAATTGAAGGAAAAGGAGATTAATGAGTTCCAAAAGATGTTTAATAATTTTTGTAATGGTGGCAAGAAATCCAGACTTTCAAAGAAATTCTGGTATCTGCCTCAGAAAGAAGGAGGTTTGGGAATGCCAAATTTGTTAGCGTACTATCGAGCATTTCAAATTAAGAACGTTGTGAAGATCTTGGCAAGAGAAAAAGTAATTTGGGAGGAAATGGAGATGAAAGATTATAAGAATATTGGGAAAATGATTTTTTTGGGAACTAAGGTTAAAATGATAAATACAAGCAATACTGTGATGAGGGGACTCATGAGGGTGTGGAAAAGATTAAAGAAAGACTTGATCCCAGATCCCTCTCCAATTTTGGAATTGGCTGATATGGTGTGTTTTCCGATAAAAATAGACAAAACAAAAAAGGAAATATTGGATAAAAATGAAGTTTTCCTGGTGAAGGAATGGTTAAGGGCTTGCAAAGATGAAACTAAGAAGAAAAAACTATTTGAACAGTTAAAATTGGACTGGTTTCAGAAATTGAAAGTTGATAATTGGAATAAAAAATATAGAAAAGAATTAGCTATAGACAGAGAAAAGACCGAATTTGAAGAATTGGTTTTAAAGATTAGAAAAGGTGAGAAAAGTATCAAGGGTCTAGTAAGTAAACTTTATATTTTAACAAATAAGGGTAGTGATCCACAGGAAGATTTGAAATTGAAGTGGGAACAGGATTTGAATATAAAATTAGGAAATGATGAATGGAGAAATAAGTGGAAAAAGAGGATAATGAGAACAATGTCAGTCAGAATTAAGGAACATAACTATAAAATGTTGTGGCAATGGTACTTGACACCACTGAGGTTGGATCAGATTGATAATAAAAGGGATAATTTATGTTGGAGATGTAAAGAAACTGTTGGAACCTATGAACATATGTGGTGGAGTTGTAAAAACATAAATGAATTCTGGAGAAGAATAGAAGGAGAGATAGGGGAAATAATGGGTAAGAAAATTAAGTTGGTGTCAGATACCATTTTGTTAACAGACATGGAAGGTATGTGTTTGAATAAGGTGGAAAAAGAGCTATTGGAAATAATGTTAACTACTGGCAGACAATGTATCACTAGAAATTGGGAAAATGATGTAACAATACAGATGGGAGAGTGGTATAAGGAAATGTGGAATCTAGCATTGAATGACAAATTGACATGGGAGATAAAAGTAAAAAGGGATAAATTGAAGGAAAATAGATTTTGGAATATTTGGAAGCCGTTTGTAGATCACTCCCTTATGGGCAGAGATAGTTTTAGACCTGTACCATCTCAAAGTGGGTTTTGGAGATGATACAGACACTAAACTCTCCGGGGCAATGTAGGAATCGGGGCCGCTGAGGGCCGTAGGTCCCGGAGGAGACTGATCAAAGAACGATACGAGGCAGCATGGAGGAGGATATGATCAGTGGTTTATTGAGGAAAAGGCATAACCATTTATAGATCAGAAGGCAAGGTAGAAAAAACCGTCACCCAACAGTCAATCACATCACCTATTTACTCAGGTTAATTGGGGATCTCTCGGGGGGAAGTTAATTAGTGCGGGCAAACACTGGCTGAGACAACACCATTGTTTTGGGCTTAGACTAAGGCAATCATGGCTCCTGTTTGCTTCTGGGATGAGACTGAGATTCGGAGATGAGGGATTACTCTAATAGGTAACGCATTTGCTCGCTCAGCAGGTTCGTTGGTCAGGTCAGGTAATTGGGTGAATCAAACCCTATCATTTATCCACCCCCCTTAATTTGGGTGCTCGCAGAGCCCACGGGCCAGGGAGCCTTTCTCCCGAAAGTGGCCTCTGCCGGGCCATTCCGTGCCCACGGGGGCACGGGGAAACCACATCTCCCCTTTTAATTTCTTTTAAGAGCCTGACCGGCGACCCTGCGTAGGAGCGGGACCAGCTGATGAGCGGGAATGACGTCACGGGGTTTCCTTCTGGGGCGGCACCTTGAAATCAGCGAGGGAATACATTGTGCAAAGCAGCAGAGTGCGATGCCTAGTATAATCACCCCCACAACCACCTTGAGCACCGTTTGGAGCCACCCCCAGGGGATCCATGACCACATCCAGTTCCACAATGAACTCCACCAAGCCCCCCATGCAGAACCCTCTGTGATGCCCTGGACTATGGTGTGGAGATCAGTGAGCTGGCTCTGTACTTTGCGGGAGTTGTCAGTAAGGTTGAAACAGCACATACCATGAAAGGATTCGCAACCCAGGTGGTGCAACAATAAGAGGTAGTCGATAGCCGCTCGATTGTCAAGAATGGCATGGCGAAGCTCTGCCTGCTCTTGATTAAGGAGCGCTATCGCGGAGGAGGTATGGTTGATGGCTTTTGCTAGACCGCAAGCCAAGCGACCAATCCTCTTTGCGTTGCCGACGGCTAAGCCTGGCACGCCAAAGATTCTGACTGCCAAAGAGAGGTATTCGGCAGGGCTCATTACTCTAAAGCTGCTCTCACATGAGCTGTCCAACTGGGTGGTGCGAGTGTGCCGTACGAGTGAGGAAACATTTGAGACATTAGTAACATTTGTGCTTGGGGTGACCATGTCCTTGGTAGGGAGTAACAATGTCAAACGACTGATACAACATATAGAGTCTGAAACATTTGCAGGGATGTAGTTCCACGTGTACTGGTTGCATGTGAAGAACCAACCAGATGGCAAGGTGATGTGAGCATACATGGTGCCAAGTGGTACTGGGTTATTGCAAGTCCAATTGCCACTGCCAACGTTGAGGCAGCGGCGCCGGGTACGACCAGCTGAAGCGCAGCCGTACATTCGTCCACAGGTAGAGTTCGGGCTGACCGCCACCCGAGGAGTGTGGAGGGTGGCTGCATCAGCCGGCAAGGTCATGGTTAGCCGCATCTCCCAACGGGCATACTCTGAAGAAGCCGCTGGAATGTATGGGCTGAAAAGTCTTTTCACAAGCCAATCCCCATCCCTGGGGTGCACGCCTGGAGAATGGCACACTGGGATGAGGCAGGTGCTGAGGATCGAAGCAGAACCAAGGTCCTGCCTGAAGCAAAAATCGGACTGGTTGACGAGACCCGCCAACCTCTCCCAAATGTTGTACTGCATCCGGGCAGAGAGGTCTCCGCCAGGCAGCAGATCGTTGGCTTCCAATGAAGCGGTCTGAGCGCCTCCCCCCAAAAGCAGGGAGAGGGTCAGGATGATGGTGAGCGCCAGGGTGTTGGCATGAATCTGGGTGAAAACTGCAGCTGTGAGGTTCTCCGGTGTCGGCTCCTTCCTTTCGCGCCGGACGGTATCCTCCGCTTCACGACAAAGGATCTTGACCATCCCCCAGGTGATCTTGGGTGCTGTCGTCGGCTGCCGTTTCCTCCGACGGGTCCTCTCGGTCAGGGTGAGGTCCTCCATCTCCGGGATCGGACTCTGGTCGGTCTGGGTCCACGCCATGTAGTTCCAAGTAAGGCTTGACACACCGAGCTAGAATCCAAACGACACCTGTAGGAGACATAACTGCAGCATACCCTCTTCCCCAGGTTATGAGCGGCGCCGGGCCCCTCCAAGAAGGGTCCGGTGGCACCCGGTATCGGACCATCGGTCGCGGGAGAGCTTCCGAGCGGCGGAAGTGCTCCTCCTGCGGCGTACAATCTGAAAAAACATTAAGGTGATTGTAAGTGAACAATACCTTATTCAGACAGTGCTGTGCCTGAGCCTGTGACTTGGGGAGGGCTGGTGGCTCCCCCCTTTCTGTTTGTTTGTCAATATAGGACTTGAGCGTCCGATTGACCCGTTCCACAATCGCTTGCCCCTGCGGATTGTAAGGAACGCCAAAAGTATGCTTAATATCCCAAGTGGCCATGAAGGCGGCCAGCTGCCTGGAGCTGTAGGATGGCGCGTTATCGGTTTTAACGTGCCGAGTTTGCCCATGGCTGCAATGCAGGAAAGGAGGTGCTGCTCCACGTGGGAAGCAGTCTCCCCTTTCTGCGCCGTTGCCCAAACGAACTGAGAAAAAGTGTCTATGCAGACGTGCATGTACTGCCATCTGCCAAACTGCGGAACATGCGTGACATCCATTTGCCACACCTGATTGGCCTCTGTCCCTCGTGGGTTGACCCCCCACGAGGGCCCCCCCCCCCGGTGCCCCTGCACAATGCTGGCAAGAGCGAACTATGCCCTGGGCCTGAGAGAGTGGCAAATTGAACTGTCTGGCAAGTGCTTTGGCATTTTGGTGAAAAAAGGCATGGCTCTGAATTGGAGTAGTAAAAACACCCAAAACTGAACGTTGCTGAATTTCCTTTGCCGCCGCATCCGCTCTGCTATTGCCCGCCGAAATCGGACCCGGTAGGTCTTGATGACTTCGGATGTGGGCAATATAGAGCGGCTCCGTGCGGTTTCGCAAATGAAATTGAGCAGTGAGAAACAGGCTAAGCAAATTTTTGTCTATCGCGGGAGTGATGTATGCTCCCGGTAGACTGTGAAGCAAATTCCTAACGTACATGCTGTCAGTGATGATGTTTAAACGTTCTTTGGCGAAGGTGCGCAAGGCAAGGTTCACCGCCGCCAACTCTGCCCGCTGCGCGGACTTTTGTGGTAGAGTTAGCAGCGTGCGCCAAGCTTGGCCCTCCTGCCAGGTCAAGACACCATATGTGCGACCACCATCAGTAAAGACTGTCCTGGCTCCCTGAAGCGGAACCAGCGAGAGCAATTCAAACAAGCTGACTGTCTGCGTTTGGAGTGAGACAAGTCTGGGGTCCTTTGGCAAGTGGTATGCCAAGCTCCTGGTGAATCCTTCCAGGGCTATTGGAAGCGAGTCACCGAGCTGCATTAATTGCTGGACTTGTTCCTTGGTGAATGGAACTACGATTTTGGCCAAATCATGCCCTGAAATGTCCCTAGCTCTCAGCCTTCCGCGGTAAACCACCGCGGAGACCAATTCTTGGGGAGGAACGATGTTTCGTGAAGAGGTG
Source organism: Bradypodion pumilum (assembly GCA_035047305.1). Lineage (NCBI taxonomy): Eukaryota > Metazoa > Chordata > Lepidosauria > Squamata > Chamaeleonidae > Bradypodion > Bradypodion pumilum. The sequence continues at coordinate 169,221,710 of JAWDJD010000001.1, read as the reverse complement.
TTCGGAAGGTACACCCATTCCACGATACTCGCCCCTTTCTCGGCATCTACGCCGAGCGCTCCGGTGAACATGGATCCTGACCGTACGGTGTACAAATTCAAGATCGGAGCATATGGCCCTGGGGTGATCCTATCTACCCACCTCTGGCTGAGAACTTGGTTAACTTTCTCGACAGCTAAGCGCGCTTCTCGAGAAACCTGTATCCGGTCTGCCGGCTGCTTACCTAAGGTTAGCAGCGAGAAGAGCGGTTTTAGGAGATCCGTATCCAAACGAAAATACGGTCTGGCCCAATTGATGTTCCCCAAAACTTGCTGCAACTCTACAAGGGTGACTGAGTCCTGTAAATTGATCTTAGGCAAAACCGGTGCTGCGAAAGAGCGGAGAAGCCGATGACCCAAGTAAGAGAAGGGCTCGGTTCTCTGCACTTTCTCTGGGGCAATGAGTAAACCTTTGTCCCCCAGGCTGGCCTGGAGGTCAGAAAACATTTCGCTGCCGAGTTGCGGCATCGTGACCAAGATGTCATCCATAAAATGGCAAACTATGGCTTTAGGGTAAAGGCTTCGGAACTTTGCCAGTGCGTTGTGAACATAAATTTGGCACAGGGTGGGCGAATTGAGCATGCCCTGTGGCAAAAATTTCCACGCGTAACGCTGCGTGGGCTCGCCGTGGTTCACAACCGGCACCGTAAAGGCGAACCTTTCCCGGTCCCGGGGGTCTAAGGGGATTGTGTAAAAGCAATCCTTGAGATCTACGACTAGAATCTCCCACCCCTCGGGAATCATGTTCAGATTGGGGATGCCGCATTGGAGCGGACCCATTGGCTGTATGCATTTATTGATCTCTCTGAGATCGTGGAGGAGTCGCCACTTCCCCGACTTTTTCTTAATCACAAAAATTGGCAAGTTCCAAGGACTTGTGGACCGTTCTATATGTCCTGCGTCTAGTTGTTCCTTAACTAGCTGCTTGAGGGCAACTAATTTCTCTCCCACTACCGGCCATTGTTCCACCCAAACCGGCGTATCGGTGAGCCATTTAAGTGGCAACGCCATTACCCAAAGGTAAGCGTAGCACTGTACTGCTGTAAGATGTCTCGCCCCCAAAGGTTGATGTGCACGTCAAGAATGTGCGGCCGAATTACCGCCGTGCCGTCAGCCCTTGGGATTGTGACTTCCACCCACTCTCGGCTCCTAAACGCTTCCTGGACGCCGCCTACCCCCCACACATCGGAGACCGGCTCAATGGCCCACTCCCTAGGCCACTGGCTTCTGCTTATCACGCTCACATCCGCTCTGGTATCGAGTAACCCTGAGAACACTCTTTTGTTCAAAAATACCTCGATAACGGGGCGCTGCTTCCACTCAATGTTGGTCTCCACTGCCGCTAAGACCTGGTATCCTTGTACTGCCTCACTGGCGCTCGAGCGGTCCTCTGACCGGGACTCGGAGCTGTCACTGAGCCTTCCCTGGCTATCTGCTGGCGAGTGACAAGGAACCATGATCAGTTGCGCTAAGGTGTCTCCATTGTGAATTGTTTGGGGCAGATGAGTCCAAAGCTGAACTTGGAGAACGCCTGAAAAATTCGAGTCAACGACTCCTGGAATTATGAAAATTCCGCGTGCTCCAGCTACACTGCGGGGCAAAACTAAACCTATAAAGCCCTTGGGCAGTGGACCCATGTACTGGGAGTCCACTAGATAGACCGTGCCTGGCAGGTCGCGTGTAACGTCCGCCTGACAAGTCAAGTCTAACCCTGTACTACCCTTGGGGCTGGCCTGTGCCCTCGCAATGTCTGGAGTGTGACCGGGATTTAGTCTAGCTCTGGTGAGCTCTGAATGAGGGGAGTCCCTGTTTGGACCGGGGCCAGAGACATGCCCGCGTTCCGGTTTCCCGAATTCGGACAGTCTCGGGCCCAATGGTAGCCTCTTTGACATTTCGGACACTGGGTCTTCGGAGCCTTGGGGCGGCCGGACTTTTGCCCGCCTCCCTTGGATCGGCACTCCCTAGCGAAGTGACCGACCTTGCCACAACTGTGACATGCTCCTTGGGTCTTTCCTTTTGGCCTCTTACCCCCTTGCACCGCTGCCGCTAGCAATCCCATCTTGTAGGATTCCGTGCCAACGTCGGCGCAAGCTCTAATCATGTCCGTAAGGGTCAAATCAGGACGATTGCCTAGTGACTGCAAGATTTTACAGCAGTCTAAATTGGCATTGTCCTTGGCTAACTTCATCATGAGCTCTTGTTGGGCCTGCTCGTTGTCAATCTGCCTGCTAATGGCTTCTTCCAGGCGATTGATGAAGTCCATATAGGGCTCTTGGGCTCCTTGCTTGATAGCGGTGTAATTTTTAGCCGCTTTGCCAGTTGCTGGGACTTTGAAAAACACCCTAAAGGCGGCCTCGGCCGACATCTGGAGAGTGGCTAGAGGCAAGTTGATCTGGGCATCGATGGATTCGAAGGCACCTGAACCATATAACTGGTCAGGAAGTACTGCACCTCCCATCCTGGCAGCCCTTGTCTGCGCCTCCAGGCGATACTCGCTGTCCCAAATTAAGTACTGGCTAGGGTTGAGCATCATCCGCATGACGGCTTTCCAGTCATGGGGAATGAACATGGTGTTCTCGCACACTTGCTGAAGCGTGCCCCTTGTAAAACGACTTTGGAGCCCTGTCTCGGAAATGGCTTTCCGTATAGCCATGAGAAGCTTATACGGGACTGGGGAGTGTACTATCTGCTGTGCGCCTGTAAGCGCGTCCATTTCCATGCGGATGGGACATATCTGGCTAAGCTCAGCTAGTTCTTCTGCTGGCAATTCCCCCTTCCTAATCTCCTCTTCAATGGTGCGCTGAAGTGGACTCTTGGTAACTCGGGAACTTGGAACTGTCAGAGAAGCGCCTGCGCTCCTCATTCCTTGCATTCCACCGGTGACATCTGCAGCTGTCACCGGGGGAAAGCTCCCTACGCTACCCTGCCTAAATTGGAGTGACGGATAGAGCGCCGTAGGCGCCGTTGGATTGGCTGGCACTTCTGGCAGATTTGGGGGTTCTTTGGCCTCTATCCGGACTGGCTCTATCTCCGCCAAGAGCTTCCTACACTTTCTCCATGTGCGAATTACGCCTCCTGGAGCTTTCGGGGGTTGCTGAATGCAGTCTCCTATCTGATCCCAGAGCTCGAGGGTTAACGTACCTACTTCTGGGTAAAGCAGGCAGTGTTCCCCTAGGTACACCAAAAGTCTCGCTAGCTCCCCGCTGTGAAAACGCAAATTAAATATCCTGGCCAGGATGTTGAACTCCTCTACACGAGTTCTTTGGCTAGCGGATGGACGCTGTCGCTGAGGACAGGTCCCCATATTACCTGCGATTGGGTCCTCGGAAGATTCCTGCTCGGGACGAGCCGACGCGTCTTTGGCAGGCAACAGGTTCTGGCGACGTCGCTTTCTGGGTAGAGCTCGGAGCGTGGACTGCGGCCACGGGCCCTCGGTGGCCACTGCGCTGTCAGGGGCTCACAGCTGCCCTGAGCGGAACGCGCGTTTCCCTTTGGCGCAAGCCGCCGCGAAAGTCGGGAGCAAGCTGTAGGATGCCTCTTTGGACTGCCTCACCGCAGGCCGTCCCTCCGATCGGCTGGCTGCCGGAAGGAGTGCCGCGCTGTCCTCCGGGATGATTCGGACACGGTTCAAGCGCAGAACCGGACCGTGTGATCGCTACTCTGAGGAAGACCGCTCTTACTCACGAGTAGATCACGTCGGGGTCACCAGGTGTAGGAATCGGGGCCGCTGAGGGCCGTAGGTCCCGGAGGAGACTGATCAAAGAACGATACGAGGCAGCATGGAGGAGGATATGATCAGTGGTTTATTGAGGAAAAGGCATAACCATTTATAGATCAGAAGGCAAGGTAGAAAAAACCGTCACCCAACAGTCAATCACATCACCTATTTACTCAGGTTAATTGGGGATCTCTCGGGGGGAAGTTAATTAGTGCGGGCAAACACTGGCTGAGACAACACCATTGTTTTGGGCTTAGACTAAGGCAATCATGGCTCCTGTTTGCTTCTGGGATGAGACTGAGATTCGGAGATGAGGGATTACTCTAATAGGTAACGCATTTGCTCGCTCAGCAGGTTCGTTGGTCAGGTCAGGTAATTGGGTGAATCAAACCCTATCATTTATCCACCCCCCTTAATTTGGGTGCTCGCAGAGCCCACGGGCCAGGGAGCCTTTCTCCCGAAAGTGGCCTCTGCCAGGCCGTTCTGTGCCCACGGGGGCACGGGGAAACCACAGGGCAATGTAAATATTCACTGGGTGATTTGTAATTTGAAAAGAAGGAATTTGATGGTTGTTAACAAATAACTGTAATACTGAAAGCTTTTATGAAGGTTATGGTTATAGGACTAACCTACAATGTGGATATCTAATTGTGTGTGTACCATGACAAATAATCAGTTTAACTACCATGTATGTGTTATTTTTCATGAGTTTTATGTAATATTGTTATGATGTATTGTTCTTTTTTTGTATGCTTGTTTTTTTTCTTTTGAAAATAAATAAAAATTTATATTAAAAAAAAGATTAAATGAAGAAATGGAAATGAGGATACTGTACAATGAACTCGCAAATGAGCACCTACAAATCTATGTGGGACAACATATAGCTTAATTATTTCATGCTGAGTTTAGAGAGTTCAAGCCTTTCCTTTAATATTTCTAAAATAGTAAAAGTAATGTTGGTTTGAACCCATTCAGGCACAAATAACCAAGATCAATAAATCGCACATAACCTAATGACTGCTCTCCTGAGTACCTATGCTCTTTTGAACTTGTATTTTCATTCAATTTAAAGTAAAGTGCACTAGATAGCTCCATTCACACAACCTCTTGGAACTAAATTATGTGCACAGTTTGGCACTGATTTAGTTCCTGTTGCCTCTTTTTTAAAAGAATACAAGATTGCACTGCAAGGGAAGTTTAGAATCTTTTGAAAAGTGAAGAAGGCACTTTCAGAGGAACATCTCATTTAGCCACACTTAATCCAATATTGCCACTTTCTTCTGCAAAGGATGATGGTGTGCCACAAGGGCAGCCTTAATGTGCCAGATTTAACAATGTTACAGTATCAGTAACAGTGAACAATAACAAAACACAGATGATCTACCATTTAAATGCAACACATTTGATTTCAGTAATTCCCCCCCCCAGCTTACTTTTATTATTTAAGGATTTGCAGTAAGCATTAAATTTACTAACCACTGATTTTGTGGTATGAGATTTTCTTTCCTAATTTCTTATCAAAATTAGTTTCAGGTCTAAGAATGAAATTTTTAGTTTATGTAGTTGCCAGAGTTCTGGGATATGAGAATTACTGTAGTTCCCAAGTACTGTAGAGTGCAATAAAACAAAAGCAGAAATAAATTATATATCTAATATTTTTGTGTAGATTATTCACCTTATCATGCCACGGGCTGGACCATGCACCCTCAGACAGCTGACTGGGCCAGACTGGTGATTCCCCTGCCATAAACCCTGTTGTAAAATGCACCCACAGCTGTTGGAAATGTGTTTATGTCAGCCATGACTGTGTTTTACAGCAGTATTTACTCATTTATGACAGCCGTGGGCACATTTATGGCTGTCTTAAACATGTCCACTTCCAGTGGCAGTGGTGGTGGCAGCAGCAGCAGCAGCAGCAGCGACACAGGCCACATGAAGTGGTGCCACAGGCTGGTTACTGCCCATGGGCCATAGGTTGCGAACCCCTGGTGTAGATGTATGGAGAACACTTGGTTTTTTTAATTCAGAGAGGAATTGAACAGAAGCAGACTAAATTCTAGGTTGTCTCAGTCCTACTTGAGGGTCTGGACTGGTGCAGGTCAAAAATGGCAGTTTTTGAATGTTGTTAAAATGAAAGTTTAGCAACACAATTCTTGTTTGAATAAATTGAATCATATTTTGCTCTACTATGCTGCTGTCCATAGTCCAGTACATGTTAACTCATAATTAAATCCTGTCTTATCTGAAGAGGAGACCACACGTGCTGTTGGGAGTGTGCTAGCACACACACCCCTTTATCACTGCTTTTGACATGTGAAAGCAACAGCCTGGTTTGGGGGGCAGAGAGACAGAGATAGAGACTATTTTGCCTGTCCATGTGAACCAGAACCTCAGTCTTTTCCTGTTCTGGCTCTCATGGAAAGGCTGCATAGATACAGCAAGCCTTCATGTCTCCAGACTATTTCTTTGATGTGTTCAAAGCAATGATGGTTAGGGAGGGTTATCACATGCGTCTCAACATATGTGGCCCACACATGCGTTTGAAATGGCCGAATAAGGCTGGGTTTTCTACCACTTATGTGGGAACATGATATCAGGTCTCAATAGAATTCAGATTATAGACCCTCCATGAAAACTATTTCCAGGGAAAGATAGTTACTTTACAAATCCCAGATTATTATTTATTTGTTTGTTTGTTTTGGGGGGGAAGGGCTGTTATATTAGTTACAATGTTTGTGAGTTGTCCAGAGAGGTGCTTGCACCAATTGGGTGGGATTCAAGCTAAATAAATAAATAAATAAATACAATTGGATTGGATTTTTAAACTCACTAACATTATCTTAACTATCTATCACTGTTTTATACTAATGTTTCCATCTTTCCATTAGTAAAACAACCTTATATTGCTTCGGTCTTTGGCCCAAGCCACTGTCCCATCTTGTCTGAAATCCTCTACTATTATACCTCTGCCTAAAAAACCTAACGTAGATAGTCTGAATGACTTCCGCCCTGTGGCACTTACACCTGTTATAATGAAATGCTTTGAAAAATTGGTGCGGAACCGTATTATGGCTTGTTTACCAGTTGGACTTGACCCTTGTCAATTTGCATATAAGAGAAAGAGATCCATGGAGGATGCTGTGGCTACGGCCCTACATGCTGTTCTGACCCATTTGGAGAAACAAGGGACTTATGCGAGACTGTTATTTGTAGATTTTAGTTCTGCTTTTAATACTATTCTTCCGCATAGACTAGTGCCCAAATTATTAGATCTGGGGCTTCCACCATGCTTATGCAGGTGGATACTAGATTTTCTATCAGATCGTTCCCAACGGGTCAGGATGGGCTCTCATGTCTCTGCGGATCTCAGTATAAGTACGGGGACGCCACAGGGGTGTGTGCTGAGCCCGCTTCTGTACACGCTTTACACATATGATTGTGTTCCCAGTTACCCCAGCAATAAGATCATCAAGTTTGCAGACGACACAACGGTTGTGCGTCTGATTACTGCTGGGGAGGGGGAGTCGTCTTACAGGAAGGAGGTTGAGATGCTGACAGAGTGGTTTAGGGAAAACAATTTATTCCTCAATGTAAAAAAGACAAAAGAGATCATTGTGAACTTTAGAAAATGCAAATTGAACATCCAGCCACTTTTTATTGAAGGGACTTGTGTGGAACAGGTCTCGATGTTTCAATTTCTGGGAATGGAGCTGAGGGATGATCTAACATGGGGAGTGTGGGAAGGCATCTGGTTTCCGTCTTCCTGTCTGCCTTCACATTGTGTAACAAAGGTCTCTTTGTCTGCATGAGAGATAACACTGGATTTTGGGCATGCGTAGAATATGAGAAGATTTCTCCCTTCTTTCTCCTTATTTGGGTTCTGGCCTTCTGATTGGTTGTATGTGCCTTAAGTTTTGTTTCTGTTAAGTTTTGTTTCTGATATACTCTGCTTGAATAAAGAGAAGCCATGATGATTCCTTTGTCAGCCAACAGTGCAGCGTGTGTGTGTTTTGCTTTCTCTCTATCTCTGTTTCCCTCTTACTCCGTCTAATGAAGCTGGACTCCGTTAGACTTTTTAACTCTCTCTCTTAAAAGATCTGGGGCTATAAACTGCTGCTAATGAGGCTGAATGATTATCTTTACATGGATCAGATTTCCTACAAGTGGCGCTCCATGGGAGGCATTGAACTACAATGAGAGAGCCTTCTTTGAATTCTGCTTCAGCAATTAGCACCTAATTATCACCTCATCGACCGGGACAAGGTCTCATTCACCTACGACCAGGCAAAAGGTCCGACCTGGAAGGTCATAAATCAAGCGCTTGAGAAATAAAACAGGGTGAGTGGAAAACACAATTTAATTATGGGGTGCGTATTGACTTCGCAAGGGAATGAACTTTGTAAAGATTTCTCAGATCTTTTGCATATGAATGGACGAAAGGCTGATGAGAAGCAAATACAACAGCTGGTCAAAGCTATAGAAAAAAACTGTCATTGGGTTAAATATGATGAATGTTTGAACTTAAAACAGTGGAATCAGGTGGGGAAAGAATTGCAAAAGCATGAGAGAATTTTTGTATCAGTACAATTTACGTGGGAGGAAGTCAGAAACTGCCTTCAAAGACTTACTCCAAGAAATATGTTATTCTCTCAGAGACTGGATGGCCCCCTCCCCAAGGGAGGGAGCCCAACTGCCCCTCCATCATATGAGAGACAACAGCATAAGCCCCCTGATGGGGATGGGGGTGGAAAAGAAGATGGGACATTATATCCTGCCTTGCAGCAATCAAGCACTTTTAGCCCTACAAAAGACCTGTTCTCTGCGGCTTTAACTGCAGCTGTGCTGGATATGGAACCTGTCGCTGTGTATCCAGTGAACAGAGAGGCGCTGGCAGATGGGACTGCGGCAATACTGCCTGCCGAGTCTAAAAAACAACTTGTGCCAGCTGATGGGGAACAAATGGTGGGGACCTCATCACAGATTGAAGCTATTAATGCATGCAAAGTGGCAAGAAGCAAGGAGTGTGATTCAAAGAGCAGTATAGGAGATCTCAGCTTGCCCCTGAAGCAACCCTCATCACAAAAGCAGGAGAAGCTGAGTAGTAAATTTGATACCTCACGTTTGGGCAGGAAGATCCTACAGAAGTGGAAGGATGGCCCAGAAGAGGAGGAATGCAAAAAACCCAAGCCCAGAAAGGGGTGCAAGTACAAACTAACAGATGCAGTTTGTCATAAAGTTGAGATTCAGAAGCTGCAGATGAAAGAAATGCAGAGGAAAAGGGGCGTGGATCTGTCCTGTATGGACAGCAGGCTGTTGCAAAAATACAAGGAGGGAGAAGACATACAGTTTTTGGCTGATTTTCAATTGCCCAACCCTCAAACAAAGAGATCCAGAGTGGACTGTTCCAAGTTTCAGGCATCAGGATTGCAGGGAATGCAACTTGGAATTCCCTGTGATTTTCTTCTGTGTGAAATTACTTGCAACTTCTGGAGAATTTGTTCTTTGTGCCTTCATACCTCATCGGCCTGCCTTAATGCAGATGGGTGTGGCTGGAGCATGAAGGAATGTGTGTTTGCCTGAAAAGCTGAAAAGGGGGGTTGTGTGGGATTGTCTTGTGAAGTCAGTGAGACTTAATTTATGGCTTAATTTCAACCTTTGCCATGCCAAGAACTGTGCTGGAGAGAAGAGAGTGTTTAGGAAAGCTTCAATCAACATTTGGACTTTTAATTTGGACATTTTAATTGGACTAAAAAGTTTGTGTGGACTTTAAAGAAGAATTGGCTTTGTTTGCATTATAAAACCTGACAGCCTTTTTTAGAAATTGTCTACCTGCTCATGCTATGAGTGTGAAATGCTCTAATGAGATTTATACTGTATTTGAGTTACCATGCTATGCTGATTGGAAGTTATTGAATGCTTCTTTCACTTACACCAGTGAGAGAAGAAGAAATTTAATGCCTTACTCATGTACTTGGGGAGTGATAAATGCTTTCTAGAATGCAACAGAAACCTCCTTCATGTAAGGAAGAAGAGAACTGTTCATGTTTTGTTCATGCTTAAATGTTTGCTTATTCTCTTGCAGGAGAAAGACCTGTCTTTGCTTATGCTATGTTTTGCCTTATGAAACTGCATATCTCAAGGTACCTCCAGGAGTGCATGGAAGAGTTTTCAGTACCCTACACATGTAAATGGGTTTGTGATATTGCATTTGTGTTATATGTCACTCATGTTTCACGTTTAGTTACATGGTACTAGTAATAACAGGGCATGCTCCTGTTTCTTAGGGGAGTGTCTTCCTAAGCCATTGGTCATTTATTGGCAACAAGGGAATCCTGAGTGGAAGGGTTCCTGCTGGAGCGATCCGCCCATGGAGAGAGAAGAAGGTTACTCAGCTCCAGGATGGTGGTTCACCAGTAGACTAAATTTGCTGACATTTGTTCTTTTCTTTCTTACTGTGCTTCCAGCTGTGAGAACAATGACTCATGGGGGCAACCCCAACTTTTGGCTTCGTCATGCTAACTATATGTTTGAGGTTCATGGTAAGAATGCAACGTTATACTATGAGCATCCACTGGCAGTGTCTCAAATGGCCTTTCTTCCGGCATTGTTCAACACGCCTGAGTTGGTTATTGGACATTTGCAACATGTTGATAGGTCTACACTCTTCTCTAATCCCCCAGAACAATTTAACAACACCCGCTGGCGAAGCATGACATTCAAGAAATACACTAAAGGACTTTGTTTCTGTTGTCATAGTTCTGGAGTCTGGAATAGTAAATGGAAGCACTGGACTCAAGCACAAAGGGTTTTGCGGAATGTAGGCAATTATACGGGTTGTGACGATTATTTTTGGTTATGGGGTAGTTATAACAGTTCTTATAAGCTTAATTATACCTTGTTTAACACTACTATTGAAGATATATATGATGTGTTTCCTATGTTTACTCCTGATTATTCTGCTATAGATAGTTGTTCAATTTGCAATGGATGGCAAATTAAGGATCCTAACATGTGGTTCTTTTTTAATGGAGTTGCCACGAATTTCCATCCAGGACAATATCAATGTGCAGCATTGGGTTATTTTACCTTACCCGTACAAGTGCAAATGCCGCTTCAGGCAGATGCACGGCGCCAGAGAGCTGCTGCCGGCCCGATGGGTTCTGGTTGCAATGATGAAGTGATAATCGATGTTCAGCTTTCTGATGGTAGCTCCTGGGGGAGAGCTATAGGGGGTGCTATCACTGGAGCACTCACCTTGGGATCATACCCAGGTGTCATTTCCCAGGAGAATAGAAGGTCCATTTTGGGACTCACCTGCAGGCTGGAGAAATCAATCAATGCCACAGGGAGGGTCATACGGGATCTTCAAATGGAAATCACTGAGCTTCATCAAGACCAAATGCAGGACAGACTGGCCATAGATTACCTGTTAGCAAAATCCGGAGGATTTTGTAAACTGGTCGGGAACCAGGGATGTCGGATAAAATTCCAGGATCTGAATAATACTATTAAGAACTTCAGAATTTACAGGAGAGCATTACTAACAATGTACGCACTGATGTTAATCTCTTTGATTGGATGACTTCTTGGTTGCCTGATTTATCTGTCCTTAGACAAGTTTTCTTTTATGGGATTATTATTATTATCTGCCTTATATCTTTGAGTTTTTGCATTAATTGTATTCCTAACCTTATTTCTATGTGTAACGCATGTCCACTGCGTAGAAGGGAGACATCGGGTTTTGCACGACGGCAATTGTACTCAATGAGGTATCATCCTCCGGAACAAGGTACCAGGAGTCAGGAGGGGTACGATGTCCAGGAGGACAGTGATGATGTATATAGAGGAGTAGTTATGGAGTATGATGACATGCAGGGGTATGATTAGCCGTCCCTCTCTCAAATTTAAATGAAAAAGGAGGTCATGTGGGAAGGCATCTGGTTTCCGTCTTCCTGTCTGCCTTCACATTGTGTAAACAAAGGTCTCTTTGTCTGCATGAGAGATAACACTGGATTTTGGGCATGCGTAGAATATGAGAAGATTTCTCCCTTCTTTCTCCTTATTTGGGTGCTGGCCTTCTGATTGGTTGTATGTGCCTTAAGTTTTGTTTCTGTTAAGTTTCGTTTCTGATATACTCTGCTTGAATAAAGAGAAGCCATGATGATTCCTTTGTCAGCCAACAGTGCAGCGTGTGTGTGTTTTGCTTTCTCTCTATCTCTGTTTCCCTCTTACTCTGTCTAATGAAGCTGGACTCCGTTAGACTTTTTAACTCTCTCTCTTAAAAGATCTGGGGCTATAAACTGCTGCTAATGAGGCTAAATGATTATCTTTACATGGATCAGATTTCCTACAGGGGAGCAAACACCAAAGATCTGATGAAGAGAGCACAGCAGAGGTTATACTTCTTGAGAATCCTCAGGAAGAACAATCTTTCAAAGGACCTGCTGTTGGCATTCTACCACTGTACCATAGAGAGAGTGTTAACCTATGGTCTGTGTGTATGGTTTGGGAGTTGTACAGCTAGGGAAAGAACAATGCTGTCCAGGGTCGTAAAAACTGCGGAGGGGATAATCGGGCATACTCTTCCCACTCTAGATCAAATCTATGCCACCAGGTGTTATAAGAAAGCTGTAAAGATTACGCAAAATAGTACGCACCCCCGAAATGATCTCTTTCAGCTTCTGCCTTCTAGAAGAAGGTATAGGGTCATAAATACCAGGACCAGCCGCTTGAGAAATAGTTTCTACCCAAAAGCGGTTCTGGCTTTGAATGCAGTGCAATGCAGTCTGTGAGGGAGCTTCTGTATATAGTTTTTAGAGTTTTAGAGTTTTTAGAGTTTTAGAGTTTTTAGAGTTTTAGAGCTTTTAGGGGTTAAATGTGTATATGTGGGGTGGGAGTATGTTGATAATTTTGTATAGTTGTATTTTGTTTAGGTTTTGTTGGGTTGATAAGTGTTTTATCCCCCCCCAATCTCGTTGTTCTGTGCAGGACAATGACAATAAAGATTTATCGATCCTTATCTAAATAAGGTGGGCTGTCCCGGCTCTCCCTACTTCACATTTCAATACATCAATTACCCCAGTGGCTTAACACAAGAACTACTAAGAGAATGATTAATTCTAGCAAGCCAAGTGCGCACTGGACATTTTTAAACTCTGCCAAAAATCTACTGCCTATGAACTAAGTCTGCTGTGATTCCACCTCCTCCTCTCTCCAGTATTAATAGTGAGAAATTTGTCTTTTGAGGCCCCTGCCTAGATTATTCAGTTAATGCAAGCTTTAAAACACAGACTTCACAGTTCACAGCTTGCCCTAAGAAGAGCTTTGCTGGATCTGACCCAATGCCCATCTATTTCACCATTCTTGGAGTGGCCAAACAGATGCTTTGGGAAGCTCCCCGAGCTCGACATAAATGCAACAGGTCGTGAATACCCTCCCAATCTTGCTTCCTGGCAACTAGTTAGCAGCCATGATTAATATCTCGGGGAAGTGAATTCCATAGTTTAACTATGCACTCCATGAAGAAGTACTTCCCTGGGGCTGCCCTGAATTATTCACCTTGAATCCTCGGTAAAATGTGTACCTAGCATGTTGGGGGGACAAAATGCTAATTACTTGTTTTTTTTTTTTTATAAATTTTTTTTATTAAATCTTTAATAAACATACAGAAAAAGAAAAGAAAACATTAACAATACATTAACAGTACATTACACTAACAAGTCCATAATATCATACTAACAAACATTACTATATGCTAGCACATAACAATATCTATATTCATTAACTACTATTTAACCACCAAATATTAAGAACCTTTATTTCAAAATCCAAAATAATAGAAAAAGACTTTCTGTACTACCACTAATCTTTTTAACCAATAAAAGAAAAAAAAAGAAAAAAAAAACACCCTGTGAATATATACAATGCCCGGAGAGTTTATTTTTAACTCAAGTCCAGAAACTTCTTTGAGATGGTACTGGTCCTGAACTATCACCTGCCATAATAGAGTGATCCACGAACGGTTTCCATATATTCCAGAATCTATTCTCTTTTAAATTATCTCTTTTGACTTTAATCTCCCATGTCAATTTATCGTTCAATGCTAAACTCCACATTTCTTTATACCATTCTCCAACCTGAATATCTACATCGTTTTTCCAATTTCTGGCTATACATTGTCTACCCGTTGTCAGTACAATTTCCAGTAGTTCTTTTTCCTCCTTGTTTAAACCCAGATCTTCCACATTCGTTAAAAGAATAGTACCCGACACCAACTTAACACTTTTACCCAATATTTCACCGAATTCATTTTCTATTTTTCCCCAAAAATCCCTTATTTTTTTACAACTCCACCACATATGTTCATATGTTCCATCAAATTCTTTACATCTCCAACATAACTTATCTCTTTTATTATCTATCTGGTAAAGTCTTAATGGTGTCAGGTACCATTGCCACAACATCTTGAAATTATGTTCTTTAATTCTTACAGACATTGTTCTCATAATTCTCTTTTTCCATTTATTTTTCCATTCAGTCTCCCCAATTTTTATATTCAAATTTTGTTCCCACTTCCGTTTCAAATCCTCCTGTGGATCTGCACCTCTATTCAATATATTATAAAGCTTACTTACAAGACCCTTAATACTACTTTCGCCTTTGATTATGATGGAGGAGGAGATAGGTAAGGAAGGATGAGCATTAGATAGTAGTAATCTTAAGTAGCTAATAGAGGTAGAATGGGTAATGTAGCGCATAGCGCCGGCAGTAGGGCGCATCTTGCAGGTCCCCCCTCTCCCCTCTTTGGTTGACAGAGGCGACTTTTCGTTGGAAGGTGGGGAGAGTGAAAAATGTGTGTTTTATGTAGTGGGTATGGTGAAGGGTTTTTGGTGGCACGCCCGATGGAGAGTTTAAAGTTGGGAGAAGAATTTGGGTATGGATAGTATTAAAATAATATCGTGGAATGTGAAAGGTACAGGCTCTGTTCTTAAGAGACGGAGGTTGGAATCGGCGTTGAAAAAAGATAGACCAGATATTTTATTTTTACAGGAAACACATCAGAAATCAAAAGATACGAATAAACTTTATCTGAGTTGGATGCAACACTATGAGATGGCGTTTGGAACATCTAAAGCAAGAGGGGTGGCAACTATGATTTCTAGGAAGTTAGGATTTGAAATCACAAAAAAGATTGCTGATCAAGAGGGTAGGTATCTGTTGTTAAGAGGAAAATTGGAGGATGAGGAAATATTGCTGGTAAATATTTATGCTCCGAATGACCACCAAGTAGTGTTTCTTGAAAAAATTCGGAAAATAGTGGAGGGGGAAAATGTTGCAAAAATTATTGTGGCTGGTGATTTTAATTTGATCAGGTCAGGAATGGATTGCACGAACATAGCTAGAAGTGGAATGGGTGTGAAAGGGAAGGCGTTGGACAAATGGATGAAAGTTATGGGTTTGAAGGATTCGTGGAGAGAGTTTAAAGGCTTGGAAAGGGCATATTCCTTTTTTTCGCATGTACATGGGACCTACTCGAGAATAGATTATGTTTTTCTGTCGGAAAATTTAATTGGGGATATAGAAAGTACGGAAATTGGGATTATTAAGGAATCGGATCATGCTAAAGTATATCTGGAATTGAAAGCACCAAAAAATATTCAAAGAGTTAGAAATTGGAGGTACGATCCTAATTTGTTCAAAGATCAGAAAAGCAAAGAGGCAATTATGGAAAGTTGGAAAGAAAGTTGGCAATGGAATGATAATAATGAGGTTGATTTTAATATTGTATGGGATACCATGAAGTCAGTTTTCAGGGGGGAAAGCATAAAAGTGGCAAGCCTTAAATATAAAAGGTATAAAGCAGAACACATAGAAAAAGAAAGGGAAATAAAACAATTACAGGAAGAACACGTAAAGAGTAAAGATAAAAAAATTCTCTTGAAACTACAAGGACTCAAGGCAGAAGTAATGGGTAAAGATATTGATAAAGTTAAACGAGATCTGATTTATTTAAATAGAGAATATTTTGAATTTAGTAATAAGAACTCAAAACTATTAGCAAGAGCAGCTAAGGTTAAAAGGGAAAAAAGAGAAATTGGGGTGTTAGTTGACAGGCAAGGTTCAAGGTGTAATAAGAATAGCGATAAATGTAAAATAGTTAGGGAATTTTACCAGGTGTTATATGCAGAAAAAGAAATAGATAGGGAAAAGCTTAAAAGGATATTGGAGAGGCAGTTAGGGAATGGGATAAAGCAAGAGCATAGGGAGAAAATGGAGGAAAAGATAACTGATAAAGAGGTTAAGGGGGTAATAAGCGGATTGAAGATAGGGAAAGCCCCGGGGGAGGATGGACTATCAACAGAGTTTTACAAAGAATTTAAAGAGGTGGTGGTCCCGAAATTGGTGAAGTTATATAATTATATATTAGATGGAGGATCAATCCCGACTTCATGGTATAACACTACAATTGTTCTTTTGCCAAAACCTGGTAAGAATTTGGAAAGAGTGGATTCGTACAGACCAATTTCGCTTATAAATCAAGATGCGAAGATCTTCACGGCAATATTGGCTAACCGTTTAAATAGTTTTATGGGGGAATATATAAATGTTGATCAAGTTGGGTTTCTAAAAGGACGACACATGGCGGATTTGACTAGAAGGGTATTAGATTTAATAGACAGTGTTAATCAAACAAAGGAAAAAGTGGGATTATTATCATTGGATATTTTTAAGGCATTTGATTCATTGCAGTGGTCTTCAATTAAGGAAATAGTTAAAAAATATGGGTTTGGAGATAAATTTAATAGGGTTATAGATTTGCTAATTACTTGTAAAGCACCCAGAGAGTGCACTAAGCACTATGGGGTGGTATATAAGTGTAATTGCTATTGCTATTTCCACTACATGTCTTAAGAATCGCATAACTGGGGCTTGCAAACAGTGAAGAGGAGCTCAAATGATCCCAAGTATTTTCTGGTTGTCACCAGTCTTGCTAAATCATGTTACCCCACCCCCGATGCAGGGCACAGAAATAACCTCCAGGTTTTTCAATACACAAATCAGTGCCATGTGCCATTTCAAAGGCTGCATGTTGGCTCAAATCAGCAGAGAGTCAGAGTAATTAATGTTGCCTGCTTTGAATATAAATTATAGCTCAGGCCAAACTGATTGTATAACCTCAGTTGAGACACTGGCCCAATGAATATTCTCTCTTTCTGTCTCTGTTGTGTATTGAGATAATATTAAGTATTATTATTATTGCTTAACATTGTATCTAAAATGGCAATTCACGCCATTCCTGTTAAGGGTAAAATTGGCGCGCCATTCCCAGGTTTCAAGGCATGCCCTTATGCAAACATGTAATACCTGATTGGTTATTATTTTGGATCCTAACAGGGATTTGCCAATGCTCGAATATCGCATTGCTGATTGGTTAGCTAAGGTTGTCCAAAAGGGTTGTTAACTTGTATCATTGGGTAACAGCCGCTTGAACACTATATAAGCACCACTTGCAAAAGGGCATTGGCTCTTGGTTCGTATGGATGCACAACTCACACACGTGTAGGCTACTTCCTGAATAGCGCAGGTGCGGAACCAATCCCGGGCAGCAGAATAGCGGGAATGAGTGCAGCCAACCCATGTCTGCTTAAGGTGTATTATTGTTTTCCAAGAGTAGTGAATAAACCATTCGTTGTTTGTTACACCGTTCATTGGTCTCTTCATTGCAAGCTCCAGACACAACAGTCTCTCCCCATCTGTACTGGTATGTAGACAGATTTGAACTTGCAGATCTTATGGGACAATGGATTTCATCCAGCCATGACTACCTCATGCCATACTATTGCTCCCACCTCTCCAATACTTCAGTAATAATCATGTTGAACATCAAATGCACAGCCTTTATGAGGCCCTAACGTGCTTCTCAGAGATTGTTCTTGTTGACGTGTGAGTTGGACAGCCTCAGTTCCCATTCCACAAAATGGCTGCAGGAGCCACAAAACTCACAGGGGCATGGTTCAGAAACAAAGAGATGAAGACCATAAAACACTCTAGATTTAAATCTGTGGCAAGATGGTAATTCTGGAAGCATTCAATTCAACTAGTGATCACTGTAATAACAGCAGTAGAAAGGTAGACTGTATATTATAGGCTTGCAGTAACTACATATCTAGTTACTTAGGAAGTGAGGCCATCTTTGTTCCATTTATTGTTAACAGTTGGTTAACTTAATTGCCTGTCTGATATTCCATAAAGATTTCAAAGGTAAATACTTTTCTGTCAGGATCAGTCCAAGATATTTTTCTTCCTGAGGCAGAGAATAAAAGCCACCGCTGCCACCCTCAGCCTTTGTTTCCATATTTGAAATCTGATTGGACTGGACTGGAACTTCAACGTTAGCTGTTTCTGCCACCCTTGAAGGCAACAGCTTGGCTAAAATGGTGCCAGAAGACTCTGCCCTGCAATATACAGGTATACGTTGGTCTTTGCTACCATTCTTTACCCCTAGGATCTGACCCTCCTCTTGAGGCAGCTGACTCATTCTGACTAATGAGAGGTCCAGCTCCAATCCAGAGGTAAACTATCGTGAGAAAATAGGGGTTTTTCCAGCTCAGCCCCACAAACATGTTGCTTCCTTCATTTCATGGTGATGGCCAGCTGCCTTGCCATCATGAATGTTTTGGACCAAAGTGACCGACTGTAAACCTATCTCCAGCAGTAGTCTATTTGAAAGAGAAGACGGAAAGTATTTTTACTGCATGTACTGTATGCTGCAAATGTGTTGTGTTCTGATGGTTTTTATTGTACACATGGACTACAATGTATCTGAGCCAATGTAACCTTGCCTATAGCAACAATGTAACCTTCAGCTGTATCATATAAACCCTGTAATAGGACGCGAGCTAATGACCACCAGCTGGCAGCAGCGAGCGTCCAAGCTCTCTTGGTCCAAACTCATCAAAGGCAACAGCGCGGGAAGTTTTCCCGCCACCACCTTCACCTGGACAAGAAGGGCGTGACCTGCAATGACGTCACGCAGACAGTAGCCAATGGGCTACCATGGCACCACGTTCAAATGTGTTACTGCTGTATATAAAGAGCTATCGATCCGCCATTACCTCATGTTCCCTCTGTCCACGATGCAATAAACCTGAGTTAACCCAGCCCGAGGCTGTGTCCTGTGTCTTGGTTTGCATACACCAAATTGGCGACGAAGGTGGGATAATGGATCCCCACGGAACAGCCAGGGCACAGAGCGGTTTCAACATCACCAAACCGCAAGACTGGGAGCTGCTTGAGATGGATTTCCAGGCAGCCCTGGTGGAACTCAGAGTCAAAGGAGAAGACGAGGAGAGAAAGAGGGCCATCCTCACCAGAATGCTCGGGATGGAAACCAAGCGGACGCTGGTGGGCATAATCGCTCCGAAGAAGGTGAGCGACTTTAAGGCGAGCGACATCATGAAACTGCTGCGAG
Organism: Bradypodion pumilum; assembly: GCA_035047305.1. Lineage (NCBI taxonomy): Eukaryota > Metazoa > Chordata > Lepidosauria > Squamata > Chamaeleonidae > Bradypodion > Bradypodion pumilum. The sequence continues at coordinate 169,202,482 of JAWDJD010000001.1, read as the reverse complement.
AGCGTTTCTGCCCCTCGAGGGCAATGTTTCCCGCTCGGAGCGCGTTTTGGAGGCGAGTCCAAGCGCCGGATGAGTCGGTTGAAGCATTCGTGGCCGCCATGAGGATAGCCGCCGCCCCCTGTAAATGGGGCGATATCCTGGAGTTGGTCCTCAGGGACGGCGTGTTGTGTGGCCTGAAAGACAAGGAGGTACAGCGCAGCTTGATGAATAAGGAGCCGCCACCCACGCTGGCAGAGGTCATAGAGGCCGCGGAAGCCGCAGAGTCCACGAATGCCGGAGTGGACGAGATGCACCAGTGGCGTGAGTGGCGTCCCAGAGCCGGCAAGGCGGAAAATTCGGTGCACGGGAAGACCGGACAGTCGGTGCACGCGACTCGACGGGCCTCAAAGTCGTCTACGGAAGGCAGCGACGGCGAGGAGGTCCAGAAGGTCCGGAAGGGTGGTCGACGCTGCGAGGGTTGCGGAGCGGCCCACGAGCGCGCGAGATGCCCGTTCAGGAAGGCCGAGTGTTACACCTGCGGCCGTCGGGGGCACATCGCCAAGGCGTGCAGAAAGAGGAAAGAGGGCCGGAGGCAGTCACAAGACCGCGCAGCCAGACCGGACCGTCCAGCGAGGCCCAAAGATGGCGCCCAGACCACGAGGAAGCAGGACGGCGTGGGCCGCGTCTCGGACGGCAGCGAGGACGACGCCTCAGTGTTCAGCGTGTCCGCGGGACAGTCCCATTACTTCGTTGAGGTATTAGTACAAGGGGCCCCTATTAGGATGGAAATTGACTCGGGGTCCTCCTATTCCATAATTCCCCAGAAAGAGTTCCTGAAAATTGACCCCCACGTGCGGCCCAAGCTTAAAGCGTTGAGGTCCACACTACGGGACGTACAGGGAAACCGCATTCCGGTGTTGGGGGTCGGGAAATTTCGGGTCAAGTTTAAGAGACATTCCGCGGAACTGCCCCTAGTTGTCCTCAAAGGGGGAAGCTGTAGCCTCCTAGGGACACAGTGGTTTCAGCCCTTAGGTTTGTTCATAGGGGGGGTGCATACCGTGGGGGGGGACCCAATACAAGCGGTTTGCGATGCGCATCCCGCCGTGTTTAAGAAAGGACTCGGAAGGTTCAAGGGACCCCCTGTAGCTTTCGACATAGACCCGGAGGTCCGCCCGATAAGACTCAAACCACGCAGGGTGCCGTTTGCACTCAAGGACAAGATAGAGGCGGAACTGGACAAACTGGTGGGCCAGGGGATTCTTATTCCTGTTGACTCCGCGGAGTGGGAAACTCCAATTGTAACGGCTCTAAAGGCTAACGGGGAGGTGCGCATTTGCGCTGATTATAAGTGTACAATTAACAAGGCGATCCGCCCTAATGCATACCCGGTGCCGGTGATCAGCCACCTTTTGGCCAGACTAAATGGGGGAAAGTGTTTCGCTAAACTCGATTTGGCACAAGCCTATCAGCAACTTCCAGTGACCCCCGCCACGGCCGCGGCACAAACGATAGTTACACATAAGGGAGCGTTCCAGGTGTCGCGTTTACAGTTCGGCGTGAACTCGGCACCCGGCCTTTTTCAATCGCTCGTGGAACGCCTCCTAAAGGGCCTGGAGGGGGTGTTGCCTTATTTTGATGACGTGTTGATAACAGGGGGGAGTGAGGCTGAACTGGCGAAAAGGTTGGACAAAGTACTGACCGTGTTCGAGAAAGCGGGGCTGAGATTGAGGAAGGACAAATGTGTTTTTTTCGAGACCGAGGTCGAGTTTTTAGGTTTCCGGATCACACCCGAGGGGATTAAGCCGTCTAAATCCAAAGTAGCAGCCATTAAAAAGGCCCCTCGCCCCACATCCAAAACCGAGCTGCAGTCTTTCCTGGGGCTCCTCAATTTTTACCATACATTCCTCCCGCGGAAGGCGTCCGTGGCCGAACCGCTCCATCGGTTACTTAAAAAGGAGGAGCCATGGATGTGGGGTGACGAGCACGAGGGGGCGTTCAAGGAGCTAAAGCAACTCCTAACATCTGAGGCAATCCTGACGCACTTCGACCCCAAACGGCCAGTGGTCCTAGTCTGTGATGCATCCCCGGTGGGGGTGGGGGCGGTGCTTTGCCACGTGTTGGAGGACGGAAGGGAGGCCCCGGTAGCGTTTTACTCAAGGGCCCTGTCCCAAGCGGAGCGAAATTACGCACAAACCGACAGAGAAGCGTTAGCAATAGTAGCGGGGACCAAAAAATTTCACGATTTTTTGTATGGCCGCCCGTTCAAAATCGTGACCGATCACAAGCCGCTGTTAGGGATTTTCACGGCAAGCAAGCCCACGCCACAGATCCTGTCCCCGAGGATGCTGCGATGGGCTATTTTTCTCAACGCGTACCAACATGTGTTGGAGTACAGGCCCGGAAAGGAGATCAGCCATGCTGATGCGCTCTCGAGATCCCCTCTGCCCTTGTCGGCGGACCAAAAGGCGAGAGCAGAAAGAGACCGCCAGGTGCTGCTAATTGAGGTTTTAGACGCACCCCCAATAGTACCTGCCGACATTGCTAGGGCGACAGGCAAGGACAGGACGCTGGAGAAAGTTAGTTCATGGGTGCAGAAGGGGTGGCCGGTTTCGTCCCCGAGTACAGAGTTCGACCCATTTTTTAGGAAAAAGCTTGAGTTGTCCCTAGAGAGGGGGTGCCTTCTGTGGGGCCAACGGGTGGTGGTCCCTGCGCCCCTGCGGGCGAGGGTGCTCGAACTGCTGCACGTCAGCCACCCGGGCATAGTTCGTTCAAAGGCGCTAGCCCGGAGTTACTTCTGGTGGCCACAGCTGGACGCGGACATTGAGCACATGGTCGGCACTTGCGAGGCTTGCCAGGAATCCCGACCTGAGGCGGCCCGTCTGCCGCATAGAGAGTGGGACACGGCAAGGGGGCCGTGGTCCAGGGTGCACGTGGATTTCGCTGGCCCGTTCCGAGGAACCATGTTTCTCCTGGTGGTAGATGCATTCTCCAAGTGGCTGGAGGTTATCCCAGTAAAGAGCACGTCCTCCGCCACGACAATTAGCCGGCTAAGGAGAGTCTTTTCCACGTTCGGTTTACCCGACACTTTAGTCAGCGATAACGCTAGTTGTTTCACCTCCACTGAGTTCGGAGCATTCATGGAGGCAAACGCCATTCGGCATGTCACATCCGCACCGTTTCACCCGGCCACGAATGGCCAAGTGGAACGCCTGGTGCGTACAACAAAGGACGCGCTGCGGCGCATGGGCCCGGGGGACCTGAATCACCAGGTATGCCAGTTCCTTTTAGCGTATAGGGTGACCCCTTTAGCGTCAGGCTACTCGCCGGCGGAGCTCTTGATGCGGCGAAAATTGACCACGATCCTGTCCAGGCTGGACCCGACGAGGGTCGAGGATAAAGGGAAAAACATAGGGTTGGCAGTCTCGAAAGGTTTCGCCGCCGGGGACCCTGTTCACTGCAGGAACTATTCCAGCGCGGGGCCGGCCTGGGTACCAGGGAAGGTTGTAGAACAGACGGGGCCAGTATCGTACCGGGTCGAGACTAACACCGGCCTCCTCTGGAGGAGGCACGCAGACCAACTGAGGCACCGAGTGAGTGGGCCAGTCAGTGGAGCTCAGCAACAGGATTCAGCGTTAGGGTTCTCCCCCACCCGCTTAACCCAAGGGGGAGACAGCAATGGACCACAGTCCCAAACAAGGGGGGAAGGAAGCAGAAGCAGCGGCCCCGACTCATATCATTTTGATAGCAGCGACCCCGACTCATATCCTTTTGATACGCCAGTTTTATCAGGGGCCGGGGAAGGGGGAGAGGAGTTCGCGACCGCTGCCCCCGATAGTAATTTTGAGTTTGATTTTGCGAGCCGGGGGGGTTTTCAGGAGTGTTCCCCCACCCATCCAAGCGAGAAGAGGGGTTTTTCGTTAGCCCCCAGTGCCCCCGGTTCCTCCCTAAGGAAGAGCACACCTCCCAACAACGCCGCGGAGCCGCGGAAAGTCACTAACGAGTCTCCCTCTCATATTACAGGACAGGAAACCAGGGGACAAAGAGAAGGTAGCAAACCCGGGGAGTGGCAGCCCGCATCGAGACCCCAGCGTGTTCGAAATAAGCCATCTTGGCTGAGAGACTTTGTCTCCTAAGGGGGGGGAGTGTGTTTAAGTGTGGGCTCGAGACTTTGTCTCGTCCTAGGGGGGAGGGGTGTTGTGTTCTGATGGTTTTTATTGTACACATGGACTACAATGTATCTGAGCCAATGTAACCTTGCCTATAGCAACAATGTAACCTTCAGCTGTATCATATAAACCCTGTAATAGGACGCGAGCTAATGACCACCAGCTGGCAGCAGCGAGCGTCCAAGCTCTCTTGGTCCAAACTCATCAAAGGCAACAGCGCGGGAAGTTTTCCCGCCACCACCTTCACCTGGACAAGAAGGGCGTGACCTGCAATGACGTCACGCAGACAGTAGCCAATGGGCTACCATGGCACCACGTTCAAATGTGTTACTGCTGTATATAAAGAGCTATCGATCCGCCATTACCTCATGTTCCCTCTGTCCACGATGCAATAAACCTGAGTTAACCCAGCCCGAGGCTGTGTCCTGTGTCTTGGTTTGCATACACCAAAAAATGTCAGAGAGAAGATGTGGTACTTTCAAGTCTATCCCTCTTTTACAGCTTCTTTCCAGTTCTCTCTCACCTCGCCTCTTGACCAGGAAAAGTGAATGCGAAGCAGTCCGGCAGGGCAAAGCCCAAGCAGAGCCTCAGCAACTGCTGCAGCAAGATGAAGTGCTTTTGAAATCAAAGGGCAAGCTTGGAGGCAGAGTGCTTTCTGTGTTTCTGAGTTAAAGAGCAAAACCTTGGGGCTTCAATCAGTCTCTTCACAGGGACATGAAAAGGAAAAACAAGAGAGGTACAAAGGGAGAGGGATGCTTGACCTATCATTTTCAGCTGAATAAAACAGAAAGGAGTACTGAGGATGTACATTTATCTTCAGAGCTATGTTGGAATTGTGTCAGGTTGCCTGAAAACAACCTCTACTTATCACAGGTAATTGGACATTTTCCTAATGACAACACAATGGATAAAGCATGACTGTCTTAAAATTTCACTGATTCAAAGCTGGCCTGTCTCAGCAGGTATCCGGAGAGTCTGATCACAGATTTGTGTTTCCAATTGATCATTATTGATAATCACAGAAAACCATTGTCTTTTCTTTTTCAGGGGCTCATCCTTTCCTAGCTGACCTAATTGGCCTTTACCCTTACATAGCACGAAGAGAAGGGAGCAGTGGTGCTGGGAATAGACAAGAACATGATTTTGGGGTGTTGTCTCAACTTTATACTTTCCCTCATTTATTCATCACAATTGTATCCTACCCTTTGTTATGCAATTTTCACTGCCACTGGTATTACTCAAGATCAGTGCATTTGGCCAAATTCAGAGAACTTGTGAGTGGACCTTTGCTGATGGAACTTCATGGGTTGCAGGGGAAATAATTTTCAGATTACACCCTTCCTCTCAGATCCACTCAAGTTTTGCTCCCACATGCTGTTCTCCTGATCATATTGGGAAAATGCAGAAGAATAAATTGGTTGTCATTGTCTCCACGCCACCTACCTTTCTGTGAGCAGAAGGAGCTTTATCTACTTACATAATATCCCCAAATTCACTACATAAAAAGAAGAAAAACTTAACAATATAAAAAACATTCAAAAACAATACAATCATAAAAAGAATAATGGAAGGAAGAAGCCACCGTGAAACATAATTAAGTCACTTCCCCATAGGAGCAGTCATTTATGGCCATAAAGCCATCCTGAAGATGAAGGCACTGAGTATTCTATCGAAGGAAGTTTCCCTTAGCAAAGAATTCCAGGGCACAGGCATGCTAGGAGTTTCAGTTGGGCTATGAGAATGCTGGGATACATAGGAGAGCTTCTGATCAGCTCAATAGATGGTCAAAGTTGTGTAGAAGAAAGTGGTCTGCCAAAGAGCATGATCCAAAAGTACAAAAAGTCTTTCAAGAACATCACCAGCACTTTGAACCATGGCTCAAAACTAATGGGAAGTCAATACAGTTGTCTCCCTAAAGAAGAAGTCTTTCCTCCATCCCCAGGTTGTACTGAGTATGCCCACCCTTTGTCCCCCCAACAGAAAAGGCTATGATTTTAATTTAATTTAATTTAATTCTCACACTTGTATGCCGCCCAATTAGGAAACCCGACTCAGGGCGGCTCACACGATATTTTGCAGTAAACACAATAATACAATATACAATATAGACAATAATTATACCATATTCATCCTACAAAAGTACATATCATAATATAAAACAATACAACAGTATAATGGCCTCTCCACTCCAACCACAGGCAAGTCCAAGGGTGGCGGCGGCGAAGTCCTGCTGTGCACCGCCATAGCAGCCTTTTGTGCCCTGGCCCGAGGTGGGGCCTGGACACTGATGGTGGTGGAGGGTCCCATTGCCCATCGCCACAGGGGCCACTTCGCCTCGGCTGCAAGGAAGTCCGGGGCAATGGAGGAGTCCTGCCACTGTAGCTGTCTTTTGTACCCTGGCCTGGGGCGGGGCCCAGGATGCTGGCAGTGGTGGAGGTCCTGTCGCCACAAGGAAGTCAAAGCTTTCCCAATCAAATATGTGACTCTTTAAATCTGCCAAAAGGGCCACCACAGAGCCAGGCAGAAGCATGTAAAAGTCTTAATGAGTCTTGGAGGCTCCTTACTTTCCTTCAGATGTTGAACTTGCTTTCAGGTTTAGCACATTTGAGAATATGTGCAAGTGTTTATAGGCCAGGGGTGCCCAAACTACAGCCCATGGGCTGGCTCCAGCCCCTGACACCAATTCATCAGACCCACGAAGCTCTTGTTGCTCCCTGAATTGGGAGTAAAATGCACATGTACAGGCACATTTTACTTCTGCTTCCGGGAGCAACAAGGGCTTTGTGGGCCGGATGAATTAGTGTTGGGGACTATATCCAGCCCATGGCCATAGTGACCATCCCCCTGAACCACATGACCAACCTGATGCCCAAAAGGTTTGGGCACCCCTGGTACAGACATTTAGATTTATACAGCAATGTAAAAAGCTTTTCCTACAGGAAAGGTTAAAACTGTGCAAGGAGATGGGACTGTCATTAGCATGCAAACTACATTCCACCAACACCAGAACTTTCTAATAATTATACCTCCCAGAATTTCTCAGCTGGGATGAGGACATACTGGAGCATTCTGGGAACTCTACTCAAGAAGCACATTTCCAAGCTCTGGAAAACACACCTATGTGTTGTCCTTGTGAGACAGCATGTTTTGTTTCTTAGTGTCTTGCGCAATGACATTTGGAAATCTGGGAGAAAAACTTATTAAGCATGGGAAGAATTGTGCTCATTGCTGATCTAGTCTGTATCTTCCTGGTTCTGGTATGCTTGACATGTCCCTCCTAATTTTCCCCTCAATATGTTTAAATACAATGTGCAGTTTGTAGACCTTTCTGCCTCCTATGAATACTGATATACAGACAAGATGAGGACATACTGTCCCCATATCATACACATACTTCAACAAGATGATATGAATGGCATTTATACCTCCACATGTGAACTGAAACACCCTCAGTCAGAGCCAAATCAAACCTTCCATAGTCTCAACAGCGCCCAACTCAAAAACAAAAGAGTCTGTCAAGTTGGTTCAGTTATTGCATGATACCCAAAGATTCTGATACTGACAACAACAGATATGCTACAATGACTAAATATGCACTAACTCAGAAGAGAGCCAGTGGGTGGCAAAGAGATTGTCCTTGGGTCACTAGGTTGACGAATATTTGTGTTGGAATGCAAGGAATGATAATGGAGACGGTAACCCCAAGGGCTGTGGCTACCAGGCAGGCTTCAGACAATTCCTTTGACAAAATGTTTGCAAAGTTGATTATAAGCTTCTATGAATTGCCAATTATAGCAAAAAATCCAGGCAAGAGGTAGAAAAATTCTCCCTGTGAAGTAGGGAAAAGGCTTCTCTACTGTACTGCCTTCTTAACTCAAGAGTGCATTGGCATTTTTAATGCATCATTCTGTTAGCTTAAAAACGACCCCTCTCCATTCTCTAGACACCAAAAAGACAGTCTGCCAATTTACAGCAATTTACAGCATTTACAGAGATGGAGGGGGCAAAAATTAGCTCTTAATATTGGCTCCACTGGCAGAGATTTTGAACAGAGGGCTTGGGAAGAAAACGAGGCTTAAGATGCAGTGAAATAGAAAAAGTCTTTATTTTCAGATCAAAGTGTACACTCCTCAATCTAAAATAAGTCTATCCTATCCCAGAGCAAATGACCTAACCAGCAATAGATGGAAATTGCTAGTCTGGCCTCAACTGGGCCAACCACAGGAACTTTTATACCTTATCGGTGATAAAGAGAGGGGATGGGGCTTTCTCTTTCTAGGCATTTCATTCATGCAGGTATACAGAGTTATACATGAGCATCTAATACATCATAAATCTAAGGTAGATGAAACAAGTTCAATAAAAGTTACAAACATCCTGTGCATTTGGTTACATCCTCACCATTTGGTCATCCAGAGGTCAGAGAGGTCAAGATACAAATTAAGTTAGACTACAACTAACTGAATACTATTTGCTATTTTAAAGTTAACTGACCTTTAAGGGCTTATTGGTGTTGAAATTCCATGTGGGATGACATCATTTTATGTTAATTACCTGTTAGTTTAGTAGGATTTTACCTAAATATGCTAGCACTGCTTTTATTTTCTTTCTATGATTTATTCCACTTAGCCTAAGTGAAGCCATTTTAAAAAGCACACTCCACCATTTTCCTAAGACAATGGAAAATCACCTCTTGTTCTTTTCTCAAGGCCGAGGTCTGGGAAGCCACCCAAGAGGAGGACTTTTCTCATGAGAAGAGAGGAGATCTCTGATAGCCAGCCATCTGCTATCTTTGATCTACGTACAAAACTGTCACTTTGAGAAATCAATTAGCACTTCTCCAGGACAGTTTCCCATGGGGAAAAGGTATAAAAACCTAGCCAAAAAGCTCATTTAGGAGCCCATTCTCCAATGCTATGAGGACCCATATTGTTTGTCATCTTGATGGGCCTCGATCCGTACCATCTCATATGGGGCGGCTGGGACCACCGCTTCTACTTAGATACGTCATAGCTTATGGCTTTTCATTTCTTTCCTAGGGCACGTAGTGTCTTAGTTTAGTTAGAATAAGTTTTCTTATATTCTGCGTATATTGGACTTTGCTATTTTTCAAATAAATTGACAAAATGGACAGTTTGTCAAGCCTACTCCTTTATGCTCCCACAGCCAATGGAGCAAATTGAGGAGGGGAACTTTGAACAATTGGGCCTTTATTGAAGGGAAGGACTGTGTCTTGGTTTTACCAACTTCAAGGGGACTGTTATCCTGAAGAAGAAACTTTGCTCCGCACCCCGGAATCAGCAAGTTGCTACTACAAAGGTAACAGAGGTACTCCCACACACCTTCTAACACAGCCAAGGCCAGAAGTTCTCCCAGAAGCAAGATGGGGGTGATTTTCGTATGGGAAAGTGGCGCTTCCATCCCAGGGGTCTTTGCACTTAATTTCCCCTGTGTAGTTGGTCCCGGATCACCATTTCTCTACAAACCTATGAGCCAGACTATCTGAACAAAGTCTTTCTCTCCCTAGCAAAGAGAAAGCCACCCATTCAGCCTGTTAGCCATTTCGGGACTCTGCCTATGCCGCGGCCCACCAAAACCTCTAGCGGAGGGGAGCGAGGCCTGCCGACAGGTGGAAGACATCCTGATAATTGGTACTCTCCTGCTGTGAGGAGGGAGGGGGCAAGGAATGACAGAGGGTGCACCCTTCCAGATGACATATTGTCAGCAATCTTCCCCATCCATCGTTGGATGCAGGAAAGAGGATACCATATTTATAGCTGTGGAAGCATCACCAGGCCTCTCTGAATTCCTCTGAACCAGCTTCAAAGAGTTCCTGTTTTTCCCTCTATGTGCCATCTGCCCCTCCATTGGAAACAACAGGACAAAAACACAAAATGACACCACATTAATGCTTAATTCAATATATATATATATATATATATATATATATATATATATATATATATATATATATATATATATATATATATATATATATATATATATATATATATATATATATATATATATATAGTTTAGTTAGAATATATAGATATATATCAGTCTTCTGTTAATAAGTCATTCTTGAATTACCCACCCCTTAAAAATCATATTGCTCCCTGTGGGACATGTGCCCCACATTGGGAACCACAGGTTTAAACAAATCCATTTTAATAGCATTTACACTTATATACCACCCCATAATGCTTAGTGCACTCTTTGGGCGGTTCACAAGTTACAGTAATTAGCATTTTGCCCCCAACATGCTGGGTTCTCATTTTACTGACCTGGGAAGAGTGGAAGGCAGAGTCAACATTGTTTCCCCACAAGGATCGAACTCACAATGTTTTGACTGCAGTGCAGCATTTTAACCACTGCAATACCAGGGCTCTTCATATACTACTACATGTTTAATTATTCTTTTGTGTGTAAATTGAATGTGTTTTAGTTCATTTTTCAATAACTCATGAGCTGCCTTGGGTCTCTTATTTGGGGGAAAGGGTGAAATACAAAGGAAAATAAATAAAGAGAGGTTGAATAAAGACTCCGAAACAGACTTTTAAGAGGTAAGCACTGAATCTGTCAGTTGCAGCTCCTTCCACTTTCAGTGATTTGTATGCCAAATGCTTTCCTTTCCAATAAAAAGAAATTTACTATCAAAAAATAAATTGAAACAAATAAAGAAACTGAGAAGCCGTTTACATGCTCTTTAGGGCAAGTAGGGGTAGGATGGTCTGACCATGTCTACGCTGAAAAAGGCCAATCCTCCTCAACAATCCCATTTTGAAACCCCATAGAGGTGGAACTAAATTAGCCCCCTGTATATTATCCCACCCTGAGAATATGTGCATGTTGAGGACAGGATAGAACAGGGCTGGCCCATGTTACAGCTGATCAGATGGCCATCTCATGTGGCCTCCCACTGCCTCCACCACACCAGGAAGTGCCATGTGGTGGATTCAAAGGTAAAAGCCAAACATCTGTCTTTCCCCTGACAGCTGCAAAGTGCACCCCCCCCCAACCTGTTTGGAATCCAATCATCAGCCTCTGAAGCCCCATCAAGAAAGAGAATGGCCTCTGTAACCCCATTGAAGAAAAAGCAAAATGATGTCTGGAGTATCATGCCAAACAACAATCTGACTAAAGGTTCAAAAGATATTAAAAGAAATAGAGATACAATATTCTGATGCTTTGTAGAAACGAACCTAACTTATATTCTCCATGATGGGAAAAGCCCATGACTAACGTTTACCTTGCATTCATCTTAAGGCTAATCTTCTCCTTTGTTTGATTAGTCATTGCTTATCCAGGCCTTTTTGTCAGTTCAATGGATGTGTATTTGAGACAGGGGAAATCTTACTCTTGAGTGTGTTTTTCTTTCCCTTGTGGTGTAAGTCAAAAAGAAAAATAGCAAACCAACTTCATTGAATGAAATAAATGGTGAAGCTGGAAATTATGGTCACAATTCCATGCAAGTGACAGCCAATTGTATTTTTAGGTTACAACTGATCAATTTTCAGGTTCAAGAATAACACAGTGGTGCCTTAATGCCACTGGGAAAACCAATTTTGGCACCATCCCATCCCATGCCATCTATCATTCCAGAGTTAAATTCAGCATTGTAGACAGAAGAGAAATTGTCAACAGCTTTGTCTTTCACAATTTGTTTTTCTGCCCAGTATCAGACTTCTATTCAATATAGCCTGGAGCCTGTTGTAAAACTTACAGAATCATAGAACTGATTCTTATCTCAAAGAACAAAAGGCCTTTGGTTTTTAATATCAGATGCTATATAAATGTATGTTTTATCAGCGTGTACAGCTTTTGAACAACTGTACAGAAATGGCAACTGAAACATTTCACAACTCTTACTGAACATGTATAGCATATTTTAGTTTCAATGCACTGTTATTAAGCTGACTAATCTTAAGGAAGTATCAAAATAACAACGGCAACTCTATGCTATGCAACAGTAACTTGTCTTCCTTATCCTTCCTTACCCTTCCAACGGCAAAGTTATAACCTAATTATTCTAAAGTAACCTTATCTTACCTTTTGTTCATCCTTCCACAAAATATCTCTTGCTGAAGCGTCTTTGTTATGCTTATCTACCTCCATTGCACACAAGGAGACTCAGAGTCCATAAAAAAGTAACTTAACCAGCTACACATTAGGCACCGTGGCTGCACATACTCAGGTTGTGAGACAGAGCTGTATCACTTCTCTCCGAGTGATAATTTCTCGTTAGCTAGGGTTTCCATTTATAGACTTAGAAATTGCACAAATAGAACCCTGGCAGGAAGGGAAGCAACTGGCTTCAGATAGCAATAAATGCCATGTTGGCATCAAACAAGTTGATCAGCAAGCATTCTGTCACTGTAAAGTGTTGGCTGTCTGAGGCTGGAGAAAGCAAAATATATCAGTTTTTCTTTCTCCTGCAATTAAATGGCTTCAGACACAATTTCTTCCCATCCAAAATGTAAAGAAATGTGTGAATTTCAGCTAATTGTTTGGAAACAAAACTCAGAGAAATGTTTTCCTCATTTGCAACAGCAATCAAATTCAACAGACATTAGGTATTCCTAGTATGGAGAAGACCTAATTGCATCTGTCAGCCCTATAGCTATTTAAAAGGATGATAATCTCAGTAGCTAATGTCAGCCAGGGCTGCCATCAGAAATTTCTGGGCCCCATACTGAGCAATCCTATTGGTCCCCCCACATAGTAATGTCACAGTTATGGCCGGCGGCGGAAGGGCCCTTGTCAGCTCCAGGCCCTATACGGCAGTACTGGTAGTACTGCACTGATGGTGGCCCTGATGTTAGCTAGTGTGCTAGACACTGTTTTTAGTGTGCTAGACACTGTAATGCGCTCTACATGGGGCTGCCCGTGATGACCATTCGGAGGCTGCAGCTGGTCCAGAATGCCGTGGCCCGGGTGGTGATGGGGTGTGGACATTATGCCCATGCCTCACCACTGCTTCGGGGGCTGCACTTGTTACCAGTTTGTCTCCGGGTGCAATTCAAAGTGCTGGTTTTGACCTTTAAAGCCCTACATAGTAGTGGGCCAGGGTATCTCAGAGACCGCATCGCCCTAAGGACGTCTGTCCATCCAACCAGAGCGGACCGGAGGGGTTCTCTAATTGTGCCATCAGCCAGGGGGGCTCGCCTCTCTGGCACAAGGAGGGGGGCCTTCTCCGTGTCCGCACCGGCCCTTTGGAACCTCCTGCCTGTGGAACTGCATCTCCAGATGGAGTTGTTGCCCTTTAGGAAGGAACTAAAGACCTGGCTGGCGGGCCAAGTTTGGGGTGCGGGTTGGGATGGGGGTACCGTTGGGTGGTTGGTATAGAGAAGTGTGCCTTCCCCCAAGGTCCCTTCGGTACTTGCGCACCTTGTAGGGGTGGGATTTTTAACTTTTAACTTTGTTTTATCATGTGTCTTTTTATGTATTTACTGTCCGCTATGTAAACCACCCTGAGTTGGGTTGTACTTGAGTGGGCGGTATATAAGTGTGAAAAATAAAAATAAATAAATAAATGTGTTTTTAAAATAGTTTAAACCAGTGGTTCCCAACCATTTTTTGGCCATGCCCCACATAAGCATCTCTAAAATCCTGATTCCCTCCCCCACCCCAGTGACATATAATTCTTATTATTCAAAAAGTGAACTCCTGTTCATGTGGAGGAAGCCTAAAAGGCCATTTGCTGTTAATAAGTCATTCTTGAATTACCCACCCCTTAAAAATCATATTGCTCCCTGTGGGACATGTGCCCCACATTGGGAACCACAGGTTTAAACAAATCCATTTTAATAGCATTTACACTTATATACCACCCCATAATGCTTAGTGCACTCTTTGGGCGGTTCACAAGTTACAGTAATTAGCATTTTGCCCCCAACATGCTGGGTTCTCATTTTACTGACCTGGGAAGAGTGGAAGGCAGAGTCAACATTGTTTCCCCACAAGGATCGAACTCACAATGTTTTGACTGCAGTGCAGCATTTTAACCACTGCAATACCAGGGCTCTTCATATACTACTACATGTTTAATTATTCTTTTGTGTGTAAATTGAATGTGTTTTAGTTCATTTTTCAATAACTCATGAGCTGCCTTGGGTCTCTTATTTGGGGGAAAAGGTGAAATACAAAGGAAAATAAATAAAGAGAGGTTGAATAAAGACTCCGAAACAGACTTTTAAGAGGTAAGCACTGAATCTGTCAGTTGCAGCTCCTTCCACTTTCAGTGATTTGTATGCCAAATGCTTTCCTTTCCAATAAAAAGAAATTTACTATCAAAAAATAAATTGAAACAAATAAAGAAACTGAGAAGCCGTTTACATGCTCTTTAGGGCAAGTAGGGGTAGGATGGTCTGACCATGTCTACGCTGAAAAAGGCCAATCCTCCTCAACAATCCCATTTTGAAACCCCATAGAGGTGGAACTAAATTAGCCCCCTGTATATTATCCCACCCTGAGAATATGTGCATGTTGAGGACAGGATAGAACAGGGCTGGCCCATGTTACAGCTGATCAGATGGAACTCATTGGTGGATTCAAAGGTAAAAGCCAAACATCTGTCTTTCCCCTGACAGCTGCAAAGTGCACCCCCCCCAACCTGTTTGGAATCCAATCATCAGCCTCTGAAGCCCCATCAAGAAAGAGAATGGCCTCTGTAACCCCATTGAAGAAAAAGCAAAATGATGTCTGGAGTATCATGCCAAACAACATTTTGCTCCTACCCCTGTCCTGAAGGAGCTTTTAAAAAGCTGTTATACACCGGCCCAGGAGGGCCAATGTAAACCTGAGCTCATCCTCATGAAAGCAAGAGCTTAGCTCTTTTCTTCCTACAGCAGGAGTTCTCAACCTTTTAAAGTCGGGGTCTGGATCACGCTCCCTCAGACAGCTTCAGGGGCAGGATGGCCATTTTGCCCATCTTCCACCACATGGCACTTCCTGGTGTGGTGGAGGCAGTGGGAGGCCACATGAGATGGTGGCCCACAAGCTACAGGTTGAGAATCCTTGTCCTACAGCAAGGAATGGAGTAGGCAGATGCCATCTTCGCACTTATGCTGCCATGGTGTGGCCTCATCCAGCCTGAGTTGATATCTCAAGGCTTAATTTTCAGTTTTACAACTTTGTTTGGCCAGGTTTTAAACTGACGTTTTGGAAGCAGATCCAGGTAGGGTTTGTATGCCCATATCTTCCATTTGGGGATTCCATCCAAGAGAACTTGAGCAAATAGGCTTTGGGGTCATGTCCAGCACAGAGGCTGTGGCTTTCCCTCACTCTTAGCTATGAAAAAGTCCAGACAGCTGTCATATGTCCATGTGGGTTCCTCATCTTCTCACCCAAGTGCCCAGCAGAGTTGAGCTGAAGTATGTCTAGCATTGCAAAGCAGTTGTAGTCAACTGTACTGTTTTTTAACCAAGTCTCTTCAACTGTAATAAATTCATGGCCTACCTTACTCTAAAAAGGAGATTATTATTATTATTATTATTATTATTATTATTATTATTATTATTATTATTATTATTATTATTATTATTATTATTATTATTATTATTATTATTATTATTATTATTTGTACCCCGCCCTCCTGGTGCGAGCACCACTCAGGGCGGCTAACAACACAGAAAAAAAAGACAATACAATCAGTAGAAAAAACAATAAAAACATGACTATGCTTCAAATCTCTCCCCCCCCCCCCAAAAAAAAAATGTCTCACTCCCTTCTTTTGCTGCTAGGGCTTCCCTAAAAAAAAAAAAACTCAAAAGATAAAAGCCTGAAATGAAAATCTGTCGGCTAACAGACTGGATACCAAGTATTGACAAAAGAACACTAGGCAGACCCTGAAAACGATGGGATGAGCTAATGGTAAAGCTGTTCAGCCAGAGATAGAAATACAGTAATACCTCATACAAAGTCCGCTTCATACAACATCAAATTCATACAACATCGCCTAATTCCTTGAACTAAATTGCCTCTTACAAAGTCCCTGCGGCTTTGTATGAGGCATTGGGGTTTTTCCCAGGTTGCATAGTGCCTGGGCAGTATAAAAGGCAGGACACATGCATGCATTGCTCTTGTGGTTTTTGCACGTGGCGAAGAGTGTTTAGGAGTGGCTTTGAGCACGTTTTTGGATTTTTTTGAATTTGTTCATCAATTTTTAGAAGCATTCCTGAGATTTTTGCAGCATTCTTCAGGTTCTTGGACAATCAGGGTTGTTTGACATGTTTTTGTAATGTATTTAGCCTTTAGACAATGAGTTCTTAAAGTTCTGTCAGTTTCCTGTCTGTTTCCTTGACTTTGCCCTGAAGTCTGTGCTCTTACAGTACAGTATCTCTATGGAAACTACGTTGTATGAGGCATCGCAGCAAGGATTTGGACATTGTATGAGGCATTGTGGCTAGGATTTTGCATGCCTCGTACAAAGTCCAAATCCGTATAAAGTCCAAAGTTGTGGAACCAAGTTTGGACGTTGCATGAGGTATCACTGTAGAAGGCAAAGGGTAGAATATATTGGAGTTCAGTTGATTTGTGCTAAAAGTTACAACAAATCAATATTGGATATTAGATGAAAATCTGTTATCAACCAAGTACCTCCTGAGAAGACTTCCAAGGGAAATGGAACTGGTCTCTTCATTGCTGGCCTTCCAGCATCAGAGTATTACCTTTTGGCAACTCTCTAGTTCCTAGCTAAGGGTTTGTTGTTGTTGTTGTTTTACCAAGTGGGTGTTCTATATTGTTTATTTTAATTTATGTGTTTAAAACTTTATTTTGAATTTAATTGTGTTTTAATAAGTGAATTTGCTTTGTGTTTTAACTGTTCTTTTCTTCAATGTGATCAAACCTCCTTAAGTCTCATGATGGAGAGAACTGCAGAACAAAAATCCCAAAAAATATTTATTTATTTATTTATTGGATTTATATAACCACCTTTTTGCTTTTTGTCATATCAATCCACCTCATGGCATCCCTCTTTCTGAAATAATCCCGCAGAACTCAAATTTCTCTTCATTTTCTGTGCATAAAGTTTTCCCAACTGTTCTTCAAAGATCGAATGTAAATGTGTGTGTTTGTTTCAAGAGCTTTATTTCAAAAGCAAATTGAAAATCTCTCATATGAACCAGCTGTCATTGTTACATAAATTGATCACAGATCTTTTGTCAGATCGCCTGACATAATTTTTAATCAGAATCTGAAGATGTTTTTAAGAGCAGCTTCTGAAAAGCAAATAAATTTAGGTTTTTGCATAGATCCTTCACTAGTGGTCTCAATCTATAGGATATGATCCATATAGATATAGAGTCTTGTCTTTTAACACCAATCCTGCTGCAGGACCTGAAATTGTCTATGGCAGGTATTAGCTTGCAATACAATGTGAAATTCTGGACAATTTGATCTGAAAGAAATGAAAAGTTTGCTTTGCATCTGACAACATTATACATCAAATGCAATCTGAAAAAGAAGTCATCTGACATTTTCTTCATGAGTTTTTATAATTAACTTTATACAAGTTGTGTAGGTTCATTCATATGAATGCATTCAGTTCATCTTATGACATGTGGATTCCGCGAGTGCAATTGGTATACTGTCCCTGACAGAACCCCAGTGATGAAGATCACCTCGTCGCCACGGGTTCCCGAGGGGACAGAAATTGGGGGAGCAGAATATTAGATAGAGTTTAATTCATCAATAGCTGATCTGACAGGCAGCTAAGACAATAGAGAGCTAATGACTAACTCGCTAGGCATGTAATGGGTAATCTCGCGTCTGCAATTCCTTAAAGCCCTAGAGTCAATGTTGGCCACTTGTTTGCTTCCGATAACAAGGAACAATGTATGTCCCCGGTAGTTAATTAAGTTAGATAACGAACTTCCCCTGGTGAAGACTTCCCCAATTGACTTGTGTAAACATGATGTGTGAAGCCAGAGTTCGCACTGTGTTGCTCCGCTTATGCATGCAGCCAGAACGGCATAAATGCTCATGATTTGTGATCATTAAACACTGGTCTTCGCTCCATCTTGCCTCGTGTGTCTTTGCTTGACCAGTCTCCTCCGGGACCCAACGCCAGCTTCGCGACCAAGATCCAACAATGACATGCACTGATTATATTGTTGATGTAATTGTTGCTCTTTTGCTGCATTTTATTATATTGTATTTTATTGTATTTAATTTAAATGTATTGTGATATATTGTGATTGCTGTTAGCCACCCTGAGTCGCAAAGTCAAGTCCAATAAATCAAATCAATCAATCAAATCAAATAATCAAGGCAGAGAACTATGGGTCTTTTGAAGTAGAGATGAAAACATTAGGGAACTGAGTGAAAAATAATTAAAACTTCCTGGAGTAGTGAACACAAGAACAAGTTACAATTGCAAAGGATTCATCCCTGATCATTTGGTTAGACATGTAAACAAGCTTTTCTTTCACAGTGAAATGTATGACGCAACAGAAATCTGGAATTATGCATAGCTGTTGGATGGTGTTGCATAAGCAGTAGGTGGGAAATAGAGCAACATTTGAAAGAAGACTCCATTGATACAATTCTCTTTGACCTTGCACAGCAACCCTATTAGTAGAATTAAAGTTTCTGTTGTGCTTTAATAGTAATTTAAGAGCAAGCAAAAATGGTCTGTTTTTATTATTTGTAAAATTTCATAACAAATGTATAATTTCCCACACAGAAAAAGAAAAACATATATGAGTTGTTTGTTCTGCTTGCATAAAAGAAACTGGTAGTTAAAATATGCATGCAAAAGATATGAATTAACTAATATGAATTAACTAATTAAGGGTAATTTCAGGGATGTGCTGGCCATGCTAGTGAAGAAGAAGGCATGGATACAACGGACAGAAGCTGAGAAGCTAAGATACTTAACAGAACAAAGTAAAACATAGTGAAAGATCAGATACAAAAGAGAAAGATACAGAGAGAGAGAGTTTCTTTCTCAGTTCCTCATTTTGAACAGTCTAGGATGCAAGCTCTGGTGTCTTATTAGCCATAGAAGAATACTCTGGCGAGAGTTCAGAACTGATAAAGTCAGGAGTCCAATATTAGCAACTCTGCTGGTCGGGAGCCCATTCCCTGGCTCTCCATAATATTCCAAGGTTTACAACAACAACAACAACACACCCATGGGTTGCTACACCAACTACAGCAATGTCGCCTTCGAAGTGGCTCTCTGCCATATGGGCAGCAGCTAATAGCAGGAATAGATAGCAAGAACAACTTGTCTTAGAATGTTTTCACTCATTGCACTAAAAAGGCCTTTGAGTCTCTCCTGCACTATTTTTCTGTCTTTTAGAAAACAGGGCAATTAAACTGAATAGAGATACACAGTTAAACCAAACACTCATTTTTAGCTTCGTAGATATGAATACTTTTTAAAAAGTAGGGCATTTGCTTCTAGATGAGCAAATACAAGAGCACAAACCTGTATGAAGAGCAACATTTGAATGGGACAGAAAAATCTAAATAGCAAAGCGCCCTAATTCTAGAATACTTTACCACCACACCAAGCCCATTCTCGGAGTTGCACTACAGAGGCATCTAAATGTGGTTCACCTGGAGAAAGGGCCAGCTGGATGTCTTCATGGCCTAGCTTCCTCTTCAGAAAGGAATACTGGGGCAGCTTTCTTTTGAGCAAGAAGCTAGGCCATGAAGTCTTCTAGCTAACCCTTTCTCTGGGTGAGTTACATTTAATTTTTAATTTAATTTAATTTAATTTTTAAATTTCTATGCCGCCCACTCAGGCAAACCCGACACAGGGAGGCTTACAGCACATTAAAAACATATAAAACAGATTAAAAAGCCCCAAGTCACCCACCCACCTACTCCCACCCTATTCATAGAAAGGGATACAAGTGATTCAGAAGGAGGGACACTCTAGATTTCGTTTGAAATGAGCCAACAGGCTGGGGCCATATTACCATTAAGGCCCCACACCTGCCCTGCCAGCCAGGTTTTCAAACCTTTCCTGAAGGTAATTCTGTCAGTAACCTTAATTCTGTTGGCAGGAGGTTCCAGAGGGCTGGTGCAGATACGGAGAAGGCCCTTCTTCGTGTGCTAGAGAGGCAGGCCCCTCTAGCTGATGGTACAACTAGGGAGCCCCCCCCCCCAGTCCACTCTGGTTGGATGGGCAGACACTCTTGGGATGATGCAGTCTCTTAGGTATCCTGGCCCACTGCCATATAGGACTTTAAAGGTCAAAACCAGCACCTTGAATTGCACCCAGAGGCAAACTGGTAACCAGTGCAGCTCCCGAAGTAGTGGGGAGGCACGGGCATAATGTCCACACCCCATCACCACCCGGGCAGCTGCATTCTGGACCAGTTGTAGCCTCCGAATGGTTGTCAAGGACAGCCCCATGTAGAGCACATTACAGTAATCTAGTCTGGAGGTGACCAGAGCATGAGTGACCATGAGTAAGGAGTCCTGGTCCAGGAACGGGTGCAACTGGCAAATTACTCGAAGTTGAGCAAAAGCCCTCCTGGCCACAGCTGCCACCTGCTCTTCAAGCAGCAGTCGTGAGTCCAGGAGGACCCCCAAGTTGCGCACCAGGTCTGTCTGGGGCAAAACTGCCCCATCCAAGACCAGAGGTGGTAACTCCCCTTGTAACCCAGGGCCCCTAACCCATAGCCACTCGATCTTGCCAGGACTCAGCTGAAGCCCGTTGTCCCCCATCCAGACCCCGATGGCCTCCAGGCATCCAGACAGGACTTTGACCACATCACTGGGATCACCATGGGCTGAGATGTACAATTGAGTGTCATCCACGTACTGATTTAGGTTCTTGTAGTGTTGGTCTTGGGACCGTCATGGCTTAGTGGTCAAGATGCTGAGCTTGACGACTAGAAAGATGGCAGGTCAACAGTCTGAGACCTGAGTGCTGCAGGACAGTCTCCTGTCTCCTGTAAGTAGATACAGTGGGAAAGGTAACAGCATTCCATGCACTCTGGTCTAGTGATGCCTGTCACTTGACCATGGAAACATCTGCAGATGCAGACAGTGCTGGCTCTTTGGCTGTAAGCAGAGATGAGCACAGCACCCTAGAGTCAGACACGACTGACTTTGGAGCAAGGGAGACCTTTAGTGTGAGTCTGCTAGGTAGTCCAGAAAGTCCAAATGTCACATTCCTAATAATTAGTTTTCAATCTCCATATAGAATAGCTCAGCCTGTTCAGAGTAGAGGTTTTTACCTTTTGGGAAAAGAAAAGGACACAGATGCTATTGGAAGCACCTCAACCTAGTCTATGCCCTAGGAGAAAAGGTACACAGTTGAGACACAGCCCACCCTTTGCCCTTATGATGGTACTCTGCCCCATGTTTTACTCAATCCCACTATGCTATCTTCCCATTCCTGGTGATCCTCAAAGTTCCCATTGCTGCAAATGGAGAGAGGCTCCAATAGCAGCTAGCCGCTCTGTTTTATTTTTATTTCCCATCTTTTCTTCAAACCACCTGGATAAATGTAGGAATCGGGGCCGCTAGGACGGCCGTTGGGTCCCGGAGGAGACTGATCAAGTAACGATACGAGGCAATATGGAGCGAGATCAGATCAGTGGTTTATTGAGGGAAAAGCATCATCATATATAGATCAGAAGGCAATGTAGGAAAGAATCGTCATCTGACAGAAAATCACATCACCCATTTACTCGGGTTAATGGGGAATCTTTCTTGGGGAAGTTGATTAACTCGGGCAAACACTGACAGGGGAAAACCATTGTCCGAGGCTTACGCCAGAGTAAATATGGCTTCTATTTGCACCAAAGATTAGGCTGATCTGTGAGTCAGTAATTGCTTAATGGGTAACGGAGGTTAGCGATCTGCTCTCTCAGCAGAACCGCCGGTCAGGTCAGGTGTGGGTGAATAAACCCTTATGATTTATACTATTAATTTGCTCCCCCAATTTCCGTACTGGCAAGGGCCAGTGACCAGGAACCTCCTTCGCCGGTGTAACCTCTGCCAGGGGCTAGTTATGCCAATTGGGCATGCAGAATCCGCATCTCCCCTTTTTCTATTGTTTAGGAACCTGACAGGCGACTCTGTGCAAGAGGGGCATCAGCTGATGAGCGGGAATGACGCTTCGGGGTTCCCTCCATGAAGGACACCTTGATAACAGTGAGAACAGTGAGGGAATACATTGCACGAAACAGCATCCTGCTATGCCAAGTATTATCACCCCCACAATCACTTGAAGCGTCGTCTGGAGCCACCCCCACGGGAGCCATGACCATAACGAATTCCACCAATCCCATATCAAGCCCTGCTTAATGTTCTTGACTAGGGTGTGGAGGTCCGTGAGCTGGCTCTGGACTTTGCGTGAGTTGTCAGTGAGATTAAAGCAACATGCCATGGACAGATTCGCAACCCAAGTGATGTAATAACAGAAGATAGTCTATAGCCGCTCGATTGTCAAGAATGGCATGGCGAAGCTCTGCCTGCTCCTGATTGAGCAGCGCTATTGCCGAGGAGGTATGGTTAATGGCTTTTGCTAATCCGCAAGCCAATTGACCAATTCTCCGAGCGTTGCCGACGGCTAAGCCTGGCACGCCAAGTATGCTGACTGCCAACGAGACGTATTCAGCTGGGCTAAGAACCCTAATGTTGCTATCACATGAGCTGTCTAACTGGGTGGCACGAGTGTGTCGAACGGGTGAGGAAACATATGAAACATTTGTGCTTGGGGTGACCATATCCTTAGTAGGGAGTAACAGTGTCAAACGACTAATGCAACATATAGAATCTGATACATTTGCTGGAATGTAGTTCCAAGTATACTGGTTACATGTAAAGAACCAACCCGAAGGTAGGGTGACATGAGCATACATTGCGCCAAGAGTCTGTGGGTTATTACAAGTCCAGTTGCCACTGCCGACCTCGAGGCAACGGCGCCTACGGCCGACTGCGGAGCAGCCGGTCATTCGAGCACAAGTAGAGTTTGGGCTGACCGCCACTTGAGGAGTGTGGAGAGTGGCTGTGTCAGCTGGCAAAGTCATTGTCAGCCGCATCTCCCAGCGGGCATATTCCGAGGAACTTGCTGGGTGGTACTGGCTGAAAATCCGTTTCACTAGCCAGTCGCCATCCCTGGGGTGCACGCCTGGAGTGTGGCACACAGGGATGAGACAGGTGCTCAAGATTGAGGCAGAACCAATGTCCTGCTTCAGGCAAAAATCGGACTGGTTGACGAGACCCGCCAACCTCTCCCATATGTTGTAGTGCATCCGGGCAGAGAGGTCTCTGCCTGGCATCAAATCATTGGCCTTCAGTGAGGCAGCCTGAACGCCTCCCCCGGCAAGTAGGGAGAGGATCAGGATGATGGTGACTGCCATGGTGTTGGCAGTAATCAGGGAAAAGACTGCAGCTACGATGTTCTCCGGCGTTGGCTCCCATTCCTCGCGCCGGACAACGTCCTCGGCCTCACGGCAAAGGATCTTGACCATCCCCCAGGTGACCTTCGGCTCCGTCCGCTGTTGCCGCTTCTTCCGTCGGGTCCCCTCGGTCAGGGTGAGGTCCTCCATCTCCGGGATCGGACTCGGGTCGGCCTGGGTCCACGCCATGTGGTTCCAAATGAGGCTTGACACACCGAGCTGGAATCCAAACGACACCTGTAGGAGACATAACTGCAGCATACCCTCTTCCCCAGGTTACGAGTGGCACCGGGCCCCTCCAGGAAGGGTCCGGTGGCACCCGATATCGGACCATCAGTCGCGGGAGAGCTTCCGAACGGCAGAAGTGTTTCTCCTGCGGCGTGCAATCGGAAAAACATTAAGGTGATTGTAGGTGAACAATACCTTATTCAGACAATGCTGTGCCTGACCCTGTGACTTGGGGAGGGCTGGTGGCTCCCCCCTTTCTGTTTGTTTGTCAATATAGGACTTGAGTGTCTGATTGACTCGTTCCACAATCGCTTGCCCCTGCGGATTGTAAGGAACGCTGAAAGTATGCTTAATATCCCAAGTGGCCATGAAGTTGGCTAACTGCCTAGAACTGTAGGATGGTGCGTTATCGGTTTTCACGTGCCGCGGTTTGCCCATTGCTGCGAAGCAGGAAAGGAGGTGCTGCTCCACGTGGGAAGCAGTCTCCCCTTTCTGCGCCATTGCCCAGACGAATTGTGAAAAGGTATCAATGCAAACGTGCATGTACTGCCATCTGCCAAACTGCGGAACATGCGTGACGTCCATTTGCCACACCTGGTTAGCCTCTGTCCCTCATGGGTTGACCCTCCACGAGGGCCCCCCCGGTGCCCCTGCGCAATGCTGGCAAGAGCAAACTATGCCTTGGGCTTGAGAAAGTGGCAGAATGAATTGTCTGGCGAGCGCTTTGGCATTCTGATGAAAGAATGCATGACTCTGAATTGGCGTCGTGAAAACACCTAACACTGAACGTTGCTGAATTTCCTTTGCAGCTGCATCCGCTCTGCTATTGCCCGTGGAAATCGGACCCGGCAGGTCTTGGTGACTTCGGATGTGGGCAATATAGAGCGCTTCCGTGCGGTTTCGCAAATGAAATTGAGCAGTGAGGAACAAACTCAGCAAATTCTTGTCTATCGCGGGAGTGATGTATGCTCCCGGTAGACTGTGAAGCAAATTCCTAACATACTGACTGTCAGTAATGATGTTTAGGCGCTCTTTGGTGAAGGTGCGCAAGGCAAGGTTCACTGCTGCCAACTCTGCCCGCTGCGCGGACTTCTGTGGAAGAGTTAACAGCGTGCGCCAAGCCTGGCCCTCCTGCCAAGTTAAGACACCATATGTGCGACCCCCATCCGTGAAAACTGTCCTGGCCCCCTGAAGTGGAACCAGCGAAAGCAATTCGAACAAGCTGACTGTCTGCATTTGAAGTGAGACAAGTCTGGGGTCTTTTGGCAAGTGGTATGCCAAGCATCCGGTGAATCCTTCCAAAGCAATTGGAAGCGAGTCACCGAGCTGCATCAATTGCTGAACCTGCTCTTTGGTAAATGGGACCACGATCTTTGCTAAGTCGTGCCCTGAAATGTCCCTAGCTCTCAGCCTTCCGCGGTAAACCACCGCGGAGACCAATTCTTGGGGAGGAACGATGTTTTGCGAAGAGGTGTTCGGCAAGTACACCCATTCCACGATACTCGCTCCTTTCTCGGAATCCACTCCTAGGGCTCCGGTGAACATGGATCCTGCCCGAACTATGTACAAGTTCAGGATTGGGGCATATGGCCCCTGAGCAATCCTGTCCACCCACCTTTGGCTGAGAATTTGGTTGACTTTCTCGAGGGCCAAGCGTGCCTCTCGAGGAATTTGTATCCGGTCTGCTGGCTGCTTGCCTAATGTGAGCAGCGAGAAGAGCGGTTTCAAAAGATCCGTATCCAATCTGAAATATGGTCTGGCCCAATTAATGTTTCCTAAAACCTGCTGCAATTCTACCAGGGTGACTGAGTCCTTTAAGTTGATCTGAGGCAAAACTGGTGCTGCGAAG
The DNA here is from genome assembly GCA_035047305.1 of Bradypodion pumilum. Classification (NCBI taxonomy): domain Eukaryota; kingdom Metazoa; phylum Chordata; class Lepidosauria; order Squamata; family Chamaeleonidae; genus Bradypodion; species Bradypodion pumilum. Next base: position 169,176,884 of record JAWDJD010000001.1, on the reverse strand, counting down.
GAACGGAGAAGCCGATGACCCAAGTATGAGAAGGGCTCGGTTCTCTGCACTTTCTCTGGGGCAATGAGTAACCCTTTCTCCCCCAGGCTGGCCTGGAGGTCTGTAAACATTTCGCTGCCGAGTTGCGGCACTGCGACCAAGATATCATCCATGAAATGGCATACTAAAGCTGTGGGGTGAAGGCTTCGAAACTTTGCCAGTGCGTTGTGAACATAAATTTGGCACAGGGTGGGTGAATTGAGCATGCCCTGTGGCAAAAATTTCCACGCGTAACGCTGCGTAGGCTCACTGTGGTTCACAACCGGCACCGTAAAGGCGAACCTTTCCCTGTCCCTGGGGTCTAAGGGAATGGTATAAAAGCAATCCTTGAGATCTACAACTAGGATCTCCCACCCCTCGGGAATCATATTTGGATTTGGGATGCCGCATTGAAGCGGACCCATTGGCTGTATGCATTTATTGATCTCTCTGAGATCGTGGAGGAGTCGCCACTTCCCCGACTTCTTCTTAATGACAAAAATTGGCGAATTCCAAGGACTAGTGGACTGCTCTATATGTCCTGCGTCTAGCTGTTCTTTAACCAGATGCTTTAGTGCGACTAATTTCTCTCCCACTACCGGCCATTGTTCCACCCAGACTGGCGTATCGGTGAGCCATTTAAGTGGCAACGCCATTACCCGAAGGCAAGCGTAGCACCGTACTGCTGTAAAATGTCTCACCCCCAAAGGTTGATGTGCACGTCCAGAATGTGCGGCCGAATGACCGCTGTGCTGTCAGCCTTTGGGATCGTGACTTCCACCCACTCCCGGCTTCGAAACGCTTCTTGGATGCCGCCTACCCCCCACACATCGGAGACCGGCTCAATGGCCCACTCCCGTGGCCACTGGCTTCGGCTGACCACGCTGACGTCAGCTCCGGTATCTAACAGCCCTGAGAATGATTTTTTATTCAAAAATACCTCAATAACTGGTCGCTGTTTCCACTCAATGTTGGTTTCCACTGTCGCTAAGACTTGGTATCCTTGCACTGCCTCCCTTGCGCTCAAGCGGTCTGCTGACCCGGACTCTGAGCTGTCCCTGAGCCTTCCCTGGCTATCTGCTGGCGAGTTACAAGGAACCATAATCAGTTGCGCTAATGTGTCCCCTTTTTGAATTGTCTGGGGTAGGTGAACTTGGAGAACGCCTGAAAAATTTGAGTCAATGACTCCCGGAATTACAAGAATTCCGCGTGCTCCTGCTACACTGCGAGGCAAAACTAAACCTATAAAGCCTTTGGGCAGGGGTCCCATGTACTGGGAATCCACCAGATAGACTGTGCCTGGCAGGTCGCATGTGACCTCCGCCTGGCAAGTCAATTCTAGCCCTGTGTTACCCTTGGGGCTGGCCTGTGCCTTCGCAATGCCTGGAATGTGAATGGAATCTAGTCTAGCTCTGGTGCGCCCAGAGCAAGGAATGTCTCTGTTTGGACCGGGGCCAGAGACGTGCCCGCATTCCGGTTTCCCGAATTCGGACAGTGTCTGGACCAATGGTAGCCTTTCTTACACTTCGGACATGGGGTGTTTGGAGCCTTGGAATGGCCGGAATTTTGTCCGCCTCCCTTGGATCGGCACTCCCTAGCGAAGTGACCGACCTTGCCACAATTGTGACATGCCCCTTGATTGCTATTCTTCGGTCTTCTACCCCCTTGCACCGCTGCTGCCAACAGACCCATTTTATAGGATTCTGTGCCAACATCGGCGCAAGCTCTAATCATGTCCGTGAGAGTCAAGTCGGGACAGTTACCCAGTGACTGCAAGATTTTACGGCAGTCTAAATTGGCATTGCCTTTGGCCAATTTCATCATGAGCTCTTGTTGGGCTTCCTCATTATCGATCTGCCTACTGATCGCTTCCTCTAAGCGATTGATGAAGTCCATATAGGGCTCCTGGGCTCCCTGTTTGACTGCGGTGTAATTTTTGGCCGCTTTGCCAGTTGCTGGAACCTTGAGAAAAGCCTTGAAGGCAGCCTCGGCTGACATTTGAAGAGTGGCGAGTGGCAAGTTGGTCTGCGCATCGATGGATTCGAAGGCACCTGAACCATATAACTGGTCAGGAAGTACTGCGCCTCCCATCCTGGCAGTCCTTGTCTGAGCCTCGAGGCGATACTCTCTGTCCCATAGCAAATACTGGCTGGGGTTGAGCATCATCCGCATGACGGCTTTCCAGTTGTGCGGGATGAACATGGTATTCTCGCACACTTGCTGAAGCGTGCCCCTAGTGAAGTGACTCTGGAGTCCTGTCTCTGTGATGGCTTTCCGTATAGCCATGAGAAGCTTATACGGGACTGGTGAATGAACTACCTGCTGGGCCCCTGTGAGGGCATCCATTTCCAAGCGAATTGGACAAATCTGACTAAGCTCAGCTAGTTCTTCTGCTGGCAATTCCCCCTTCCTGATTTCTTCCTCAATTGTGCGCTGAAGGGCACTCTTGGTCTGGGAGCCTGTAGCTGTCAGAGAAGCGCCTGCACTCCTCATTCCATGCATTCCGTCGGTGACGTCTGCAGCTGTCACCGAGGGAAAGCTCCCTACACTACTCTGCTTAAACTGCAATGACGGATAGAACGCTGTGGGCGCCGATGGCTCGACTAGCGCTGGGGGTTCTTTGGCCTCTACCCGGACTGGATCTATCTCCGCTAAGAGCTTCCTACATTTACTCCATGTGCGAATTACCCCCCCTGGAGCTTTCGGGGGTTGCTGAATGCAGTCTCCTATCTGATCCCAAAGCTGAAGGGTTAACGTACCTACTTCTGGGTAAAGCAGGCAGTGTTCCCTTAGGTACACCAAAAGTCTCGCTAGCTCTCAGCTGTGAAAACGTAACTGAAATACCCTGGCCAGGATTTTGAACTCTTCCTCATGAGTTCTTTGGCTAGCGGACGGACGTTGCCGCTGAGGGCAAGTCCCCATATTACCTGCGGGGTCCTCCGAAGATTCCTCCTCGGGACGAGTCGACGCATCTATGGGCAAGGCAATAGGTTTTGGCGACGATTCTCTGGGTAGAGCTCGGAGCGTGGCCTCCTGCCACGGGCCCTCGGTGGCCTCTGCACTGTCAGGGGTTCACAGCTGACCCTGAGCGGAACGCGTTTTTCCGTAACTGCAAGCCGCCGCGAAAGTCGGGAGCAAGCTGTAGGATGCCTCTTCTGTAATGCCCCGCCGCTTGGGCCGTCTTCCCGATCGGCTGGCTTACCGACCGAGCTGCCGCGCTGTCCTCCGGGACGATCGGACGCAGTTCAAGCGCAGAACCGGACCGTGTGATTGCTTACTCTCGAGTAGATCACGTCGGGGTCACCAGGTGTAGGAATCGGGACCGCTAGGACGGCCGTTGGGTCCCGGAGGAGACTGATCAAGTAACGATACGAGGCAATATGGAGCGAGATCAGATCAGTGGTTTATTGAGGGAAAAGCATCATCATATATAGATCAGAAGGCAATGCAGGAAAGAATCGTCATCTGACAGAAAATCACATCACCCATTTACTCGGGTTAATGGGGAATCTCTCTTGGGGAAGTTGATTAACTCGGGCAAACACTGACAGGGGAAAACCATTGTCCGAGGCTTATGCCAGAGTAAATATGGCTTCTATTTGCACCAAAGATTAGGCTGATCTGTGAGTCAGTAATTGCTTAATGGGTAACGGAGGTTAGCGATCTGCTCTCTCAGCAGAACCGCCGGTCAGGTCAGGTGTGGGTGAATAAACCCTTATGATTTATACTATTAATTCGCTCCCCCAATTTCCGTACTGGCAAGGGCCAGTGACCAGGAACCTCCTTCGCCGGTGTAACCTCTGCTAGGGGCTAGTTATGCCAATTGGGCATGCGGAATCCGCAGATAAAGCCTCCATAGTTTCCTAAGGCAGTCACCAGGAAAGGTTAGTGTGAATAACTAGAGGCCAGTCTTTGACTCCTTCTTAAAATGGCACTGCCGGGACTTTGCTCTTTTACACATCCATTTCTCCTGTCTTCCAACTTCCTAACCCTTGGAACAACAACAATTAGTGGCAAGTTCAATTCTAAGGCAAAGAGCAAACTTTCCATCCTCCAGAGTTTTCTTTATCTTTCCTCAATTCTAACTGCAACAGGTGAATGCTGGTCCATGTGGGTGCGTTGCTCTGCCCCTTTAATACTCCTCTGGGGGCCCCCCTACCCTGCTGTTATCTTGGAAACATGCAAATACCCCTAGTTCGGTTCATTTTTACACAATCCTCTGAAGACAGCGAATATCATCACTACAGATTGCTCCTTCCTCTCTGCTTCTAAGCCTGGTCAGGCAAATACACTCTGCACATGTTCTTTTCCTTTATCAGACATTTAAAGGAGGGCCCCGGAGGGAGGTCTAGGGCTGTGATGGTGAACCTTGGCACTCCAGATGTTCTTGGACTTCAATTCCCAGAAGCCCAAGCACCCTGTGAATCCACATGAATGGGTTTACTGCGATTCATCTGGCCCCCGCTGCCCTCATCACTCCCGGAAGTGGTAGTAAAATGCTCCATATCTAGTTACTGTACAGGCACATTTTACGTCCGCTTCCAGGAGCGACGAGGGCAGCGTAGGCCAGATTAACCACAGTAAACCCATTCGTGTGGATTCACAGGGTGCTTGGGCTTCTGGGAATTGAAGTCCAAGAACATCTGGAGTGCTGAGGTTCGCCATCATGGGTCTAGGGATTCCTTGGATGAAATTAAGCCCTGTGTACGGTATGAAAGTGAAACCCAGTTAGACTTTGCCTGCCTTCACCATCTGAATTCTTACCTTTCAGCTGGCATAGAGTCTAAGGATGATTGGGGAGTAGTTAATCTTGCAAGGCATCAGTGCCTACATTCCTGTTGCCGCAACTGTCGCTGTCAGTCTTTCCACAATGCTGCTTGCTGTGCATACGCGATAGAGGAGGGTGAAGGAAATCACACAGAAAGACAAAACACTGCACATAACTCTTCTTCTTCTTCTTCTTCTTCTTCTTCTTCTTCTCCTCCTCTCCTCCTCCTCCTCCTCTTTGAGTGTCAAGGGAGATACAAGGTTCTTTTTCTTGTAGTTTCTAGCAGCCTCCACCAGCAGTATTAGAAACCTTTAAACCAGGGATAGGAAACCACTGGTCTTCAAGGTATTTTGGACTCCACACTCCATAATGCCTTGACCTTTTGCCATTTTGGAGAGGAATTGGAAAGAAAGGGCAAAGCCTCCCCACCCGTAAAGCTATATATATCTGAAGGAGACCACCTAGAGTGCTACATTGACAGAATAACAATTTGACTGTGGCTTTTATGTTGGGACTAGCCATAAGATTTAGCACCATAAGATTTAGTAAATAAATGGACATGGAAAATTTTTGCACTGGGCACGATTCTACCCAAACATAGTCTATTTTCTGCCCCCAAACAATTCTGCAAAACTTTCCATGTCAGATGTAGAGCTGTAACTGTAAAATTGGTTGCTTTGTACCTTAAAATATATGTAAATAAATGTTCCCATGTATCTTCCGCATTAGTTGCCTTGAGCTCTTCCTTGTTGACCCCCATGTAAGACTCATTTTTCCTACACCTACCCTCAAGGGCAAGCCACCTTGCAGACTCCTCCCCCCACAATGCCTTCTCCCCTCTCCCAGCCTTGTGCCCCCCCTCCACACACACACACCCCAAGAGTTTCCCAATTTGCCACTCAAGCAGCTGAAAAACAACAAGAAATACACTGATGTTTGGTTGATTTGTTTTTCTAAAAAGAATTATTTTATTAAGGAGGGTAAAAAGCATTGTTTAAACAATCTGAATAGAGATGGCCTTCTGTATTCTCTGTCTCCTCTGCCTCAAAATCTTCCGGATCCTGTGTCAGGTGGTCAGTATCTTCGTCTGACGTGGAAGGACGTGTTAGGATGATACGAGGTATCTTGGATGCCGTAAGAAAGTGCAGGGAAGGAAGAGAGAGATGAATTGCACAAGAAAATCTAGAAAGTAAAACTAAAAATTGCCCACAAAATCCCTGTTGAAAATTCTCCTTTGTAAAGTTAGGTGTCATATAGTCTATCGATATTATTTTAGTGTTGGATATACAGGTATGTGTTTCATGCACTGATGCTGTTTGGTTTCAGTTAACACTTTCCACTCCTTTTCAATTTTATGCATGGCAAAATCATATAACTGGGAGTCGCAGTTAGAGTAGCCCTGTTTAGTTAGTTAGATTTATGTAATGCTTAACTCCCCACTCAACATTCACTGGGTCTACTTTAGCTGGGACTAGCAAAAAGATTTAGCCCTGTGTGTAATTCATTAACTAACTAACTAACTAACTAACTGAATGAATGAATGAATGACTGAATGACTGACTGAATGGTAGTATGTTAGTCTTAAAACAATGATGCACAACTTTCGGTGTGTGGGTGGGGTTGCAATAGAAATAACTTCACAAGTAGTCACCTTAGTGAGTTGGGTACCTGGTTGCAGAACCAGGGATAGGGATTCAATTTTCCACTGCACCTCCTAGATCTGAACAGTGATGGCAAACCTTGACATTCCAGGTGTTATTGAACTTCAATTCCCAGAAGCCCTGATCAGCAAGAGTGCTGCTTGGGCTTCTGGTAATTGAAGTCCAAGAACACCTGGAATGCCAAGGTTCACCATCATGGTCCTAAGAAAACAACCAGCCTGTGTAGCCTTGAGCAAGTTGCACAGTCCCAGGACACCCACAGGAAGAGGGAATTGCAAAACCAGTTGAGCACTGTATATCCAGGAAACCTTGGGAAGGTTTGCTATAAGTCAGAATCAATTTGATGAAACATAATGATTTATTAATGTCAGATATATGACTTCTAAAAAATTTAAATACTGAATTTTGTTCAAGACTTGAGCAAGAAGAGGAAAGCAGGGTGCAAGCTTGCTGGTCTTGCCTTCAGTTGCCATGTCTGTCACTAGCATCGTGAGCTTCTTTGCGGCATAAGCATAGTCCCTTAATGCAAGGCTACAACAGAGAGGTGCACAGCCTGAAAGCATTGTGGAAGGAGGAAATGACTGGATACAGCTGCAATCTTTTAAATTATACTGTACTATATTGGCCACCCTACACTGACATCTGGTGGTCATGGGTTGTTGTGTTCAAGTCAGTACAGGAATCGAATAAGACACTTAAACTTCAATGTCCCAAGGATGTTGGCCTGTCCAACCAGAGCGGACCGGAGGGGCTCTCTAATTGTTCCATCAGCCAGAGGGGCTCGCCTTTCTGGCACACAAAGGAGGGCCTTTTCCGTGTCCGCACCGGCCTTGTGGAACCTCCTGCCAGTAGAGCTGCGGGTGCAGACAGAGCTGCTGCCTTTCAGAAAAGGTCTAAAAACCTGGCTGGTGGGGCAGGTGTGGGGTCCAGATGGAAAGGTGGCCCCTGCCTGTTGGCTTATAAAATAAAGCTTCCCTTTTAATGCGGGTAGCTTTTAATGTAGATAGCTTTTAATCTGGTTTTATTCTGTTTTATACTTGTATATACCTCTGTTTTTAATTGTGTTTTTTTAAAAAAAATTATGATGTTAGCTGCCCTGAGCCGAGCTTGCCTGAGTGGGTGGCATAGAAGTTTAAAAAATAAATAAATATAAATAAACAAAATAAATAAACAAAAGGATCTGAAGAAAGAAGGGATCCACCGTATTTGATAAAATCTTAATTGAGAGTCACACTTCTTCAAACACTGATGTTAAATTTTCTCCTCCAGTACTTACTGTTATAGCATGGTTTATCTTCTGGAATGGGTCACTCCTAGATGGGGCCTCAAAAGGACCAGAATCAGGCGTACTGGCTTCTGAAGGAAGTGTGTCCTTTAAAAAAGAAAATAAGTGGGAAAGCCCATAGCTAGTTTAATTATTTGAACTACACTAGGAACTGTATTTTCCTCAGCAACTGAAAAAGCAACTGAATGGAAACCACACCTGCAAAACCATTAAGCAGAATGAGCTCAGGGAGAAACAGTTGAATCTAAACTGTTCTTCATGCTGCTACCCTGCAGTCCCTAAACTAGCCTGCTGCTCTTGAGAGGTGAAGGATGCTCTCCTGTTACCGGTGTTAAAATGAGTAATGAACTACTAGTCGAGTAGGGACATGATGGCTTAGTGTGGTTAAGAGGCTGAGCTTGACAACTGGAAGGTCAGCAGTTCAGCAGTTTGAAAACCGAGTGCAGCATAACGGAGTGAGCGCCTGCCTCTGTCCCACCTCCTGCCAAACTAGCAGTTTGAAAGCAATAAATTGATTTTAATTCCAGGATGGTCATAGAAGTGACATTCAAATTTACATTGTTTTATTCTTTTTCCTTGCTCACTTTAACACACACACCCCAAATGGACACAAAATATTTATTCATGCTTGACAGAAATACAGCTCTATCTTTTATAGCAGAAACTGCTGCATTAAAGGATGATACAATATGATTAGAGGGGGAAAATACTTGTTTATAATCTTCTACTGAACAAACTTGGACTCCTGTTAAATCAATTATTTTTTATTAGTCTATACACCTCACTGCACTTAATAGGTTTTCTTCCCATTAGGTGTTACAGAATTGCAACCTTAGGGCAGGAAAACCTACTAGAGATTGTTCATGACTGACCTATTCTTAATAGGAATGTCTGAATATCACGGTATATCTTTCTTTCACCTCTGAGATTATGTAGATTAATTTACTTGGAGATTGGTTTTCAGGGTTTATGTATGGAATTCCCCTGAAGTCTGAGTTCACATTTCTGCAACATTAACCTGCTTTCAGCTTTAATCACAAGCCATGCCTAACATCTGCTTCTAGCCTTAGTTATTCACTGCCAGCATGCAAATGAAACCTCTGCTGCTGTTAAATTTCTAAAGTATACACAGTATATATGTTTAATTGCCCCCTCAAGTTGCCGTTTGATTTAATTTCTGAATTGGTAGTTGGGTTAGTCTGTGCAGTACATTCTTCTTCTTTCATGTCTAGGTCAGTCTTTAAACTGCCAAAACAAAGCTACCCTTGAGTGAATTCATCTGTAATTCCTTTCGCCTGATGTAGTGTGAGAAAGATTAGTTGGCACAACAAAGTTGCCATTGCCTGGAGTATGCCCAATTGTGGTTCAAAAATACCCCAATCTTCAAGGAGGCTCTTTCTGGGTACCCCTGTGCAATAAATAAACAAAACAGACAATAAAAAAGAAAGAAAAAGCCAAAATGTTGTGGCACCTTAAAGACTAACTGCTATATTTTAATGGCTTAGTTGTTAAAATGCTGAACTTGACAACAGGAAGGTCAGCAGTTCAAGACCTGAGTGCTGCACAACAGAGTGAGTTCCCATTACTGTCCCAGCTCCTGCCAACCTAACAGTTCAAAAGCAAGAAATTGCAAGTAGATAAATAGGTACCACTTTGGGGGAGGGGGACAGCTTTCCATGTGTTCAAGTAAATAGAGATGTGCACCAAACCTAAAGTCAGACATGACTGTCTTTAAAGCAAGGGAGACCTTTGGCTCCGTGGATCAATTCTACAAAATGTTTCAAAAACCCAAAATCAAAATGATATTATAAGAATTAATAATTTAAGCAAATGAATATAAAGAATTACAAAGTGTGAGTATGGTTAGCTGCACCTGCCTCTTTCCTAAACCAACTTTTTCAAGGAAATTTCTTTGTCAGAGAAATTCTATGGTAAGTATTTTCACAGAAGGAGAGAGCTCTTCTCTCTTGTGTGAGGATCATTTACAGCAGTGGTGCCCAAAACTTTTTTTTTGTGGGCCGGTCCTGCTCCCAACAAACAGCTGTGTGGGCCAGAGGTGGGCTGCTCCCGCTACTGACAGTTTTGACATCAGCAGCGGTGGCGTTGGTGATCGTACTTTGTCCTGGCTGCTCCGAGCAGCTTCTTGCTTGGTCCCATCCCCTCTGTAGCCCTTGCCAAAGCCGATCGCCACATTGGAGAATTTTGAAAAAACAGGAGGCTCCGAAAATTTCCCCAATGTAGCGATCGGCTTTGGCAAAGGTTGCAGAGGGGATGGGACTGAGCAAGAGGCTGCTTGGAGCAGCCCAGACAAAGTACGATCTCTGCCACCACTGCTGATGTCAGACGGTGGGGCTGGGTGGAGGTGCGGTCTGCGGTGAGCCCAGGTGCTCATCGCAGGCCGCATTAATGATATGCAGGGGCCTAATTGTGCCCATGGGCCATAGTTTGGGTGCCCCTGATTTGTTAGAAGGCAGGCCATAGCCATGTGGCCATGATTGGCTTTATTTTTCAGACTGTCATATTTGGGTTTTGTTTCTAACATTTCACTTCAGATCCAGACTCAATACTGTTATGCCTGGCTTTTCACAATGAGAATCCATAAAGCAAAATACAACACCAGAAATTCTTGTACCTCCAGCACTTTGTCTTCACAAATAGCCACCTCTATTGGGCTGTCTTTGGACACATGTGCTAGTAAAATTCCCTAGGGACAAAAAGAACAATATTTCAGACATAAAGGTTCATTGAATTTCTTAGAAGTTGCAAGGTGCTTAGTGAAAAATAAAGGCTCCTTTCATAATGTGAAAGATGATTTCAGACCCTCCCGCTTGAATATTTTGTTTGTGGATACTATGTAAGATTGCTGTTTGAGTGATGGAATGAATGCATTGAGTTACAAACTGTGGCGGTTGTGGGCAGGGGCAGGATAAAATGTCTCCACTGAACTTTATTTATTGGCTGTTTTCCTCAGTACAAGGTGTAAGTGTGATTGAGTACTTAAAATGTTAGATAAATAAAGTGACAGATAACTAGATAGAATGCATGAGTGAGGGAATGAATATGAGTGAGATGAGTTAGACTAGGGTTGCACGTAGACTGAGAATTTAAATGTTGACTGTAGGAAAGATCTTTATGCTGCTTTTTATTCTTTGACACTCCATTCCCAAATGATTCAATCTTACAAAATAAAATAAATATAATGTTTATACATTAAAAAGTATCATGCTACCACATGAGCATCCATGGTTGACTGCTTCATCACAGCTCAAACAAATGGGGGAAAGAAGAGAAGAAATATGTATCTTTTTAAAAGGTTTCCTATTTAGGAGCAGATGGTGGCAGGGCAGCATTATCTATGGACTTAAGTTCTACAGAAAACAAAGATATTTCACAGAGTTAGAGACTGTAGAAGGGGCTCAGGAGACCCTGGGACCAGGTTAGCAGCAGGACCAGATTCTAGGAAAGGAGTTTTTGTGTCCCCATGTAAAGTGGCAACCCAAACTAAAAGTGTCATTATTTATATTTATTGAAGTTTATTTGCCCACCAAATATTTTGGTGGAGAAATAAACTTTTGAAAAAATCAGCCTTTGCTGGTTCTTAACGTTAAGTAATAAATGCAGCAGGACAGAACAGCTTGTCCTTGTATAGAGGGACAATTTGAGGCAATATTAGGGTTGCCATATGTCCCAGAAAACTGGGATTGTCTCGGATTCAAGGTCAGAAAAATTGTCCCAGCCGGTTCAATAAAAACCTTGTTAAAGTCCCAGATTTTTAAAACTTACTGATTGTGTATTATAACACACCATTAAAATAAATTCAAACTCTCACCATCAAACAAGCTATTTCCTGCCACATTGGAGTTGAAGTATACTTGGAGACAAATCATAACATACTCGCCTCACACCACCACCCAATAAGTGTGACCAGTATGTTTCCTGGAACTGAAGATGTTAAGAGTTGACCACGACGCAACTTCTCAGAAGTACAACAGATCATCTTACAGTAAGAATTAACTGTTGTAAATAAATTCATTTATGTACAGTATTGATATATTTAATGTGAAAGTGTTTTATAGCTGTCATTATATTATGTTTGTTTTTAAAAAGGCTATTTTGTAGATAACCCACCCATTTTTGTCAAGTATACAGTACTTGTGAGAGAGAATTATGGCAACTCTAGGCAATATGAGAATCTGAACAGAAATGTGCTAGGACAGTAGTACAGACAGTGGGACAGACTCAGGCACCCAGACAAACAGATAAGAGCTCTAAAGAGGGAGGGAAATAGTTGTAAAATATACAGATGAGATTTAAAGTCATTGCATTAGTGTGTAATCATCTAGGTGGGAAAATGACAATGGCATTTCTAACATGTGTCTTTTGGATAAAAAATGTTGTATGCATTCCATTTGAAACAAATTGTGATGATGATAATAATTCCAACAAAACACTTTGCTATTCTAGGACTCAGCACAAGGCAAGACTTTGTTTCTTTTGGTTCATGCAATCCTCATACACTACTAACAAATTTCAGAGACTATGGTAGGTCAGGTCTAGCTTCAGCAAATGACTCTTGTGGCGTCTCACAAGAAGAACTGTGTTGAGGAAATGTGCAGGCAATGAAATGCACCTCATCATTTTCTTTACATGAAGACGAGCCCTTTCCACCAGCAATGCTAATACCAAGACTCCCCATTTGACTGCACACAGTAATCGTTATCTGGAAAAAGAATTATAATTAATATTAAGTGGTCAGTTACAAGCAAACACAGCAGCTTATCCATTCCCAGACAACTAATGAAACCTAGGTTAGACACACATGTATAGTGTGGTTTAGTTCTAAGCCATCTCTAAGTCACAATCTCTCTTTAGGAGTCTGTCGGGGTTTAAAGATCATCAGGGGTGGCCTTCATCTCACTCCTAGCACTCTTGGTGAGGTGGGTTTTTTTTGGGGGAGTACCTTCTCTGTCATCATTCCCAGATGCAAAAATCCCCTCTCATAGGAGTCTAGGCTGGCCACATCTTTTGGGGGGAGTTTGAAAGAAGGTGAAGACCTTTCTCTTCAGGCAGCCTTTTCTTCACTGACTGGCTGTCTAAAAAGGTTTAAAAGAAAGATTGCTTGTGCCTTGCTGCTTTTTAATGTGTAGCTTTTAAATATTACTTTTGCAGGCTTTTATATCCAGTTCTGGTCGCATTACAGAAGCAGTGCGACAGATTGATGGGCAGCTACCCTATCAGCAGTTATTTTCATGTCAACCTACCAAATACTGATTCTCCTGCCCAATTCCCCTCCAGCGTACTACATCTTGTAATCAGTGGTGGGCATCAGCAGGTTTGCACCAGTACATGTGTACCGGTAGTAAAAATGGCTGGCCCCGCCTACCTCCCCACCCTGCCCACCAGCTCCTCCTCCTAGAAGAGGCCTCGGAGGGGGCTGGCTCCATTTTCCCCTTCATCAAAGGCTTTTCCGGGGCTCTGTTTCACCCCAAAGCGCTTCCCTAGCCACTCTGGAGTGGTTGAGGAGGCACTTTGGGGTGAAATGGAGCCCAGGAAAAGCCTTGGAGGAAGGGGGAAATGGCTTTGGAGGGGGCTCTTCACTGTAGAGCTATGAAAATATAAGACTTCTATTTTCATCACTCTATAGTGAACCTCGGAAGCCATTTCTCCTTTGTCCAAGGCTTTTCCTGGGCTCCGTTTCACTCCAAAGCACATCCCCAGCCACTCTGGAGTGGCTGGGGAGGCACTTTGGGGTGAAACAGAGCCCTGGAAAAGCCTTGGAGAAAGGGTAAATGGCTTTAGAGGTTTGCTATAGAGTGATGAAAATAGAAGAGCCTTCTATTTTCATAGCTAAATAGTGAAGAACAGTCACAAGCCAACAGGCCACGCCCACCCAATCACATGGCCACGCCCACAGCGTGGTAGAATTTTTTTTGATGCCCACCACTGCTTGTAATGCAATTCAATGAAACTTGCATCAACTGTTCCTCTTGGACTGGATGATTTATTGCCTTGTCACAACAATGACACAGATCATAGTGTACTCTCCCTTAGTGAACTACTAGGGTTGGGAAATCAGGGACTCCACCAAGACTGACCATGCTCGCTTGGGAGGGAAATGAACTGGAGTCAAACCTGTTTTGGTATATTACTAACTTTACCACGATGAGATGCCAACGTCATAAGAATGATCTGGGCCTTTCTTGGTTGTTACAATTCATACACAATAATAGGTAGTAGAATGTACAGTGGTACCTTGCTTAAAGAGCATAATGTATTCCACGGTATTGCTCTTTAAGCGAGTTTGCTCTTTAAGTGAAACACCATTGTAAGTGACCAATTGTGACTTATGGTGGAGTGGATTGGGAACTCTGATTTAAATTGTTAAGTGAGTTTTTGGTTGGTTTTAGTTGTTAAGCGAGGTGACCATTCAGAAAAAATTCTGCTCTTTAAGCAAGTTAGTCTCTAAGTGAAGTGCTCTTTATGCGAGGTTTTATTGTACTTCATTTGTAGTTCAGGTATGGGGTCCTAATGGGAATGTGGCCCCAACCTGTTGTCTTATTTCCAGCTAGAGCCCAACTGTCCCTCCTTTCTTGTATTTTGTATTGCTATCCTCATCCTATTCTTCCTGTTCCCCTTTTTATCCTATTCCCTTTTAGTCTTTTAAATGGGGTGGGAGTACGAGGGTGGGTTGTTGGGTGGTTGATTTGGGGTTTTAATCTGTTTTTATTTATATTTATCTGTATTGTTATTTGCTTTGATTGCTGTACGCCGGCTTGAGTCGGGTTTACCCGAGTGGGCAGCATAAAAATCTAAGAATTAAATTAAATTAATTAAATTAAATTTATAATTCAGCATTATAAGGGCAATCTAATATTAATACTCTCTTTCTTAATGAGTGTAACATGGATTATGCCAGCCGTCACAAGTCTACTGTGATTTAAAATTAAATTTCCGAATGCACAAACCTTTGGCTCAAAAAGTGGCCTACTACATAACACACATCATAATCAGAATTCGGAGAGTATACTAATCATTTTTGATAATTTCTTGGGAGTGTCTCTTTCTGGCTCAGTCAGTGGCTAAGCAATTAAATGGGTCTATATGCTGAGAGTGTGGGTACAAACTGCTTTCCTAAAATACAAAGCCTGTGATGATGGCATTGTAATAGAGCTGTTGTAAGGTTTTGCAAAAAAATTAAAAATGTACAAAATGCTATTGTTGTAGCATTTTATTTATTTATTTTACTATTTAGTTTTGATTTTTTTAAGTCTTTGAGGCACTGCTGTAATCACCAGTATGGTTACTGCAAGCATGTTGTATCATGAGTGTGGCAAAAGATCCTCGGAAGCAGTGTTACAAACAGAGCTTCATAAGTTAAGTGTGAAGATCCTTTGCTTTGCACCACAGCTTGCACAATTCTTAACCACTGAGTGGGTGGCTGAGAGCTAAAGTCCAAAACATTTAAAGAGCATTTATTGACTACTTCTTTAAGGCTTTTTTAGATGTCTGAAGCAAGAGAAGTAGATTAAGAATATGACTATGACCAGGAGTGTTGATGAGGAGTGTTGATGGCCTGGTGTTGTCCTTTTTTCAGATATAAAAATGAGAAATATTGTCCCCATGTGATGACTAGTATCATCGTCTTAACTCCTGCAGATCAGAGGTGGAAGGTGGACAGTCTGGTTCAAATAAGAATAGCCAGCTCCAACCTAGCACCTTTCATGATGGCTCAGTAGATATCTAGAGGTCATGAGATTGAAAACAACTCCCCTAGAAAGAGGAGCCTTTTCTCCTAAGCTTCTCCACTAGAATGGAAACTCCATCAAAACTATTACTCCCCAACCATTATGGCTATTCAGTTCTGTCAGTTCTTTGCCACAGATATGGGCCAACTTTTTGAGTCTGGAAACAGAACTGTCCTTTGAGTCCTTTTCGATCCTAGAATGCAAGAGAGAAGATGCAAAAACTGCTTCAGGCTAAAGAGTTACCTTCAAGGGTGGCTGGATGACATCTGCAGTTCCTGGGACTTGGCCTTTGTTCTCCTTTGAAAACTTGCTGCCATCCACTGGGATGCTGTTTATGGCTGATGCTGGAAGAACCGGCTGTTTATTGCTGGCTGCTGTGAAGGGCTTTGCCTTGGGTGATGCTTTCTGCTTCTCCTGCTGAAGACCAGTTCTAGGAGTTATTTGATCCCGAATGTTATTGCTAGAGTCAAAGAGACTCCCAGAGAACTTGGAGATGGGCTCCTGTTTGGTTTAGGGTACAAAAAATGAGCAACAACTGGAGGAATGATTGTTAAAATGCATCTGATATACTGTACTAATGATATTTATGTGCATGGGTATGTAAAGATAACCATTCATGGAAACAAAGAGTTTCAATTAAAACTGAAATCTCATACCATATCAAGCATACCATCAGGACATACCCAACTTGCCCAAAAAAGCAAAACACCAAAACAAAACACCATTTACCATTGTGAAAATATCAATTCATATATAATGCTAAATTATGCAAAAAAAAAAAGGGAATAGAAAATTCTATTGCTTACTATTGGTTGATAACTGTTATGGGTACAGCATGAAAAAAAAGATACTGCTTCAGACTATAAGGACATTTTGATTGATGATTTGGAAAGACTGTAATACAAACACACACACACACACACACACTGCTAGGTGAGAGCCTTGTTCAGGCGCAGGAGCCTGAGCAGTCTAACTAGACAGCATTGCCCATCTCTTGTCAATGATGTTAGACTGGGAGTAAATCTCACTAAAGCATTCTTTGTCAGATCCCTTGGGCAAGGTGAAAGCGGAGGGCACATTTAATTTAATTTATTTTAATTTTTAATTTTTTTGCCGCCCATTCAGGCAAACCCGACTCAGGGCGGCACACAACATATTAAAAACTTGCATATAAAAACATATTTTAAAACCCAAATCACCCACCCACCAACCCACCCTCCTACCCCCACCTTATTCATAAAAGAATAAAAAGGGACAAGCAACACAGAGTGTGGGACAGAATTTGTTAGCATGCCAGAGTCTCGTTCGTTATCGGAATTAACCAGACAAATTGCTCTACCAACTAAGAACGGCCATGCACCACCACCCACAGAATCGAGAAAGAGCTATCAATCTGTCAATCCTTTCCATGTCCGGGCCGGGTGAGGTCTCCCATGACCACATGTCATGGTCTGCCTAGCCAGCGGGTGACGTGATATCCAAATGGCTAAAAAACCACAAATCCATTTGCATGTGTGGAATGTTATTTTGGAGATGTCTATCAATGTGCGGACTCCTTGCTGAATAATGACTCCAAGTCCAAGGTATCGAAGGTAAGGTCATACAAAAAAGTAATTTTTCCAAGCACTGAGCTTAGTTCAGCATCACAAGATCAAACTGAAACTCACAAGTTTTGTCCTCATTACTACCTCCAATAATTATCTTAGAAGCTGAAAGACACAGACTAATTGGATACTGCAACACAGATCTTCAAAATGTGCAAAAGTTAAGTCAGAACCAAAGGAAAAATATGGTAGCAAATGGTGTTTGACACATGCAACTAAAATTTTAAACAAAGTGTCTCACTTCCTATTCTATTCTTGTTTAACAAGATAATCAACATTTAAAAGGCATTTAAAAGTATCAAGGCACCAAATGCAAGCGCGGCGCCAAAATGGCCGCCGCGCTCTTTGCGGGAGCCCCCCCCCACAGGACGAAGGCATCCGGGTAGTTAGGGGCGTGGCCAGCTCCCTTATAAAAGGGGTGGCCACGAGGCAGCCGAGCTGCCATTTTGCGAAGCGACGGAGCGGAGAAGTTTTTCCTCTTACTCCGTCGCTTTTACCTTGAGCGGGAAGCCTTTTGGCTGCTGACCTTCCTCTTTTCGGCTTCCCTTAGGTCCGACTGAGATGCCTTCGAAGAAGAAGGCGGCTGCGAGCGCGGCTCGGGCGGTTCGGAGGCGCAATCCGGGTCGGAGGACCGCGGCTGCGCCTTCCCACCAGCCGCCTTTGCCGGCTCCCACCGGGACCGGTGGGATGGGGTCTATTACCCCCTGGCCGGAGGCTGGGGACCCGAGCAGGGGTCCAGCTTGGGCTGCGGCCTGCGGCCCGCAAGCGGCGGATGCCGCTCCTGGTGCTCACTCTACTGGGCCTCCCTCTATCGGGGCGCAGCTCACTCCAGGGCCTTCCAGCCTTGGGGGGTGGTGTGGTCCCCTCCCTTGGCAGGTGCCTACGCCGGCCCTGCCGGGCCTGGGTGGGGGGTCATGGCCATATTCGGGCCCCGGGGTGCAAGGACCTGTACCCACGCCCGTAACGGGCGGGCCGGCTGGCCCGTGGCCCCACGCCAGTGTGGAGGCCTTACTGGCCCGCGTGGCGGCACTCGAAGCTTCCCTTGCTCGGGCCAGCCACGCCGGGGCACCTTTTGGGGTGCACTTTGATGCGTCGTCTGCTGGGCAGCGGCAGGCGACGGGACGGGTCGAGCAGCTTGAGGCCCGTGGCGCGACTTTGGCCACTGCCTCACAGCTCCCCAACCAACAGGCCAGCGTGGGTCAGGCCCCGACGGTGAGCTCTACGGCGGTCGTGAGCTCCGACGCCCCCAGTGGGCCGGAACCCCCGGTGGGGGCGGCCCGCGGGGGTGCAGCATGTGAGTATGCGGTACAAACTAGTGCACCTACACATGTGGCTATGTTGGGGGGGGCTTTCCAATGGCCTTGGCCTTGCATGGGTGGTGCGGCGGTACAGCCGCTGACGCACCACCAGGCGACGTCAACCACCACCCAGGGCCCCGGGGTGGGGAGCGTTTCCTACCCTGTGGGGAATGTTTTGGGGGTGGCTGGGCTAGTCCAAGCCCCTTTCCAGATGCCCGCAGTTTCTGCTGTGCCTGTCTCGGCCTTGCCGACAGCGGGCTATTCCTTGCCACTGGGTGACCACTTGGCACAGGCCACCAGAGAGAAAATATGGCGAGGGGAGTATGTTGATATCTTCTCACTCCTAAACAGGGAGCCCACCAAGGAAGAGAGGGAGGGGCAGGATGAGAAGGATAAGGAACAGGCACGTCGTCGCAAGCCACCACGAATGTGGGCCAACTGGCTGCCGGCTTACCTCATCTACATGGCGGTGTACCTGAGGGCCCGGCCGGATCTGGCAATTCCGATGGTCCAGTATTTGGACAATATCTATCGGGCGATGGTTGATTTTCCGGGCCCGTCGTGGTTGGCTTATGACGAGGAATTCCGTATGCAAATTCCCCTGCACCCTGAGATGAGGTGGGATGAGCCATGCCAGAGGCTTTGGCTTCTGTATATGACGCCCACGCGCCCCACACCAGGGGAAAGATACCATTGTGGACATGCGGTCCAGCGAGTGGCTCCAGCACAGGTTCCCTGCCAAGTGGCGGGGCAGGGGGTTCCAGCCCGCCTGCTGTGCTGGACTTTCTCGTCTAATGGTTCGTGCAATAAGAAGAATTGCAAGTACAGACATGAGTGTCCCACCTGTGCGGGCCCCCATGCGGCCTCTGCCTGTCCCAGGCCTGGAGGGACGCGGGGCAGAGGGAGGGGCGGACAGGGGGCTGGCAAGACTGCCGCAGATGGAGCTGGTTCACCGAAAGGCTCCCTCCCCAATTAATGTGGACATGCTGGAGCGTTGGCTCGCATTGTACCCGAAGGGGGAGGATGCAGATTATCTCCTTCAGGGCTTTAGACAGGGGTTCCGTATTCCTTTCATGGGTGATAGGTCCCCTCAGGATGCCCCCAACCTTTTGTCCCTTAGGGGGAGGGAGGAGGTGGCTGCCGCCAGCATCAATAAGGAGGTCAATGCGGGCAGGGTTGCTGGCCCTTTCCCTGCACCCCCGTTCACTAACCTCAAGGTATCACCCCTGGGCTTGGTTCCCAAGAAGTCACCAGGCGAGTTTCGCCTTATCCATCACTTGTCCTACCCAGCCGGCCGATCGGTCAACGATGCTATCTCTGACGACCTTTGCTCAGTCAGGTATACATCTTTTGACCACGCGCTGCGCATGGTGCGCTCATGTGGCCCGGGTGCGCTGCTGGCTAAGTGCGACATTAAGTCGGCTTTTCGCCTCTTGCCAGTGCACCTGGGCGACTTTGAATTGCTGGGTTTCAAATTTCGGGGCAGATATTATTTTGATAAGGCCATGCCTTTTGGCTGTTCCATATCATGCTCGGCTTTCGAGCGTTTCAGTAGCTTCCTAGAGTGGGCTTTCGTCTGCAGGTCAGGGTCCCGGTCTGTAGCCCATTACCTGGATGACTTTTTATTCGGGGGTGAACGGGGCTGGGACACGTGTACACGTCTCCTCAACACATTTCAGACGCTAATGGAGGAACTCGGTGTCCCTTTAGCGCCCGAAAAGACCGAGGGCCCATCTACACAGCTAGTCTTCCTGGGGGTGGAGATTGACACGATAGCGCAGGCGTCTAGGTTACCGCGGGATAAGGTGTCAAGGATAGTGGCCCTTATCTCGGACTTGTTGGCCAAGCGCAAGGCATCACTGAAGGAACTGCAGGTGCTGCATGGTCACCTTAATTTCGCCTGCAGAGTGGTCGCACCGGGCAGGGCTTTTGCCCGGCGCTTGTGCGACGCTATGGCAGGATTATCCAGGCCTCACCATAGGGTTAGGCTTACCCGGGGTATTAGGGCAGACATGCTTGTCTGGTTACAGTTCCTGAGGGAGTTCAATGGGGTCTCATTTTGGAGGCATGACCTCCTGGCTTCCCCTCAATTTCAGATTCAGTCTGATGCCTCAGGATCCCTCGGTTATGGGATGTACTTCAATGGGAAGTGGGCCTATGGTGGGTGGCCACCGGCCTGGGCAGGCACGGGTCGCCTGCGTGATCTCACATATCTGGAATTTTTCCCTATCCTGGGTGCTTTGATGCTATGGGGCCAGGAGTGGTCCAACTCGGTCGTGCATTTCTGGTGTGACAATGCGGCTGTGGTCCATATTGTAAATGCACAGACTTCCAAATCGCCCAGGGTTATGGATCTAGTGCGCCAATTTGTGTTGCGCAGCCTGCGCCTCAACGTACTGTTCAGGGCCAGGCATGTCCCAGGGGTTAATAATGATATTGCTGACGCTTTGTCCCGCCTACAGATCTCCCGGTTCCGTGCCTTGGCCCCGGATGCGGAGGAATTTCCCTCGCCACTCCCGGAGGAGATATGGACCATTGGCAAGGAGAGGTGAACCGGGCGATTGGCCTGTCGCTAGCGCCACGCACCCGTAAGGCGTATCACCACGCAATTAATTCTTTCAGGGCATTCTGTACTCAATTTCAATTGCCAGGAACCTGGCCGATCCCGGTAACCCATGTGCTGCGGTTCATGGTTTACCTGTATTCTCAGGGCCTTGCACCTCGCACCATAGCATCTAAGCTTTCAGCGTTGGCTTTTATGGCCATGGTGGGGGGTCATGTGGACAGCACCTCTGACTTCCGTGTGAGACATGTTTTGGAGGGGTGGGTGCGCGAGCGCGGGCGTTGCCCGGACGACCGCCACCCGATTTCCCCAGGGGTCCTTACCCAGTTGGCCCGGGACTGGCCTTGCCCCTGTTTTGATGCATATGAGGCAGCCCTGTTCCATGCAGCCACAACGGTGCCATTTTTTGGAGCGCTCTGCATCAGCGAGCTTGTGATGCTGTCTAAGGCGGATGCAAGTCGTAGGGGACTGGAACTCGAGGATGTCTGTGTAGCCAAAGACTGGGCTCAGTTGAGGATACGTTCCTCTAAGACCGATCAGCATGGCGTCGGCAGTGGTGTGCGACGGCTACGGTGTTCTTTGGCAGACATCTGTCCGGTTGGTGCCCTACAGGAATTCCTGGCACTGCGTGGCATGCACCATGGCCCGTTTTTCTGTCACCAAGATGGGTCTCCCCTTACTAAATTTCAATTTTGGAAGGTGACGGGCAAAGCGCTGGCCAGTGTGGGCCTTCCAGGCGCCCGCTATGGCACTCATTCATTCCGTATAGGGGCGGCCTCGACCGCTGCGGCTTTTGGGTACTCAGGGGCTGACATACGTAGCATGGGACGGTGGGGTTCACAATGTTTTCAATTTTATGTGCGCCCACTCCCGCCGTGAGTACCAACCCAGTCACCTTACCTACTTTCCCTCATTTTTTCCTTTACAGACCCGGGGTGTCGTATTACACCGGTGACAGTATGGCTGGTGGGCCATAGCTACGTGCACAGGGCAGCGCGTTATGCTGCGGCGACAGAGTGGGGACCCCGACTGGGACTGGGTGCATACGCAAGTCTCACATGGCATGGTAAGCCCGGGATGTTATGGCGGGAGCTGCTGCCTTTCCTTTTTTCAGGCCAGAATGCTGACCCGCCTGACATTCTGATCATACACCTGGGGGGCAATAATTTGGGCCAGGTCACCGGCTTGTCGCTGAAGCATGCGATTTGCGAGGACCTCGCCTACCTGCATTACGTCTGGCCCGCCACAACCCTTGTTTGGTCGGACATGGTCCCGCGCCATTCCTACAGAGGGGGTGTTGACCTCCTGGCCCTTGACCGCGCTAGACGCATGGTGAATAGGGCAGTGGCGCGTTTCCTTGACGACAGGGCTTGGGGGAGGGTCAGTCGTCACCCCGCTATTAGCCTCCAAAGTTATGACTTGTATGCAGGGGATGGGGTCCATCTGTCGCGAGGAGGTATGGACCTCCTGTTGGGTGATTGGCAAGCAGGCCTGTTGACCGAGCTGACGGTCTGGGGGGGGCGTCGAGCCTTCTTTGAAGCCCCTCCGTGTGGCGGGTAGCACTGGTAAGGTAAACATTATGACCCACAGGTATCCGGCAAGTTCGCAATTGACTGGACAACACTAGACAGGCATAAGTTGGTTAAACGTTGTCCGGTCAACGACGAACTAGGCGACGGGGTGATGGCTATAGCTAGACAGCATGCATCACCCCGTGATTTTACGGATACGCGTCAGAGGGTGGGGTCATTAGTTAGATATTGACTACGGTCAACAATTTGTTTGTGGTCAACAAACAAATTGATACAAATGGATACATTGTAGCAATTGCCGTTGGCAATTTTGGGTGGTACCTTACCAGTGTTACTTCGGCCTGCTTGCCTTAAGAATTATGATTGGTCAATTACCAATAGAAATTTATAATTCGGACTAGGGCATGAATCAATAAATGTGGCCCAATGCCGTTATCCACTTTCATTGGTGTCTGAGTCCTTTATTGGGGGGTGCGCCTGCAATGTAAGTGGGTTTCTTTCCCAATTTTACAGAATAATGGCAGAGAAGATCTCTAGTCCAAACTGTGAGATGTCCAATAGAGTGTTCAGTCATGCTAGCAACACAGAGATGAGCAAAAAAGTTCGGTTTCACTTACCAGTGATAACTTTCGTTCTTCGAGTATATAGTTTGTGAATACACACTCATGGGTTATGCGCCTGCGCAGAACGGCCGATCGGAGGCTTGAAAAGCTATTGGTCAAAAGTTTTGGCGGTAAGACCGCCCACCGTACCGCCCACCCTGAGGCGCCCGCGCGCCATTTTACCTCAGTTCCATACTTAAGCCAAGCACAGGATAAACCAACTGATCTCATCCGTGCAGCTCAAGAGGGGAGGCAGGGTGGGTAGTGTGTATTCACAAACTATATACTCGAAGAACGAAAGTTATCACTGGTAAGTGAAACCGAACTTTCTCCTTCGTATAGTTTGTGAATCCACACTCATGGGAGATTAGCAAGCTCACACTTACTTGGTCGGTGGGCAGTCGGATGAGATGATCCCACGATGAGCTGAAGATCCTCTAGGTGGACCCGTCAGGGGCGTTGAGTCCGGAGCCCTCTGGTGAGGACGACACGGCCAAGCCTGGCGTCCGCAGTGGCTCTGGTGTCCACCCTGTAGTGCTGGACAAATGTGGAAGGTCTGGACCAGGTGGCAGCCTTACATATGTCCTCAAGCGGTGTGCCCTCCAGAAAGGCAGTGGATGTGGCAACCGCCCTGGTGGAATGCGCCCTGACATGCGGTGGAGGTGGCAGTGAGGCTGACTCGTAGGCCAGGTAGATGGTAGAGGTGATCCATTTGGAGAACCTTTGAGCAGAGATGGGTTCACCCTTGGACTTTCCCCCATAAGCCACAAAGAGGCGTTGCGACTTCCTGAACTCTCTAGTCCTGCTGGTGTAAAACAATAAAGCTCGTTTCACATCCAGTGTGTGCCAAGTCCTTTCTTGGGCGTTAGTGGGGTTCTGGAAGAAGGTTGGCAAGGAGATAGTTTGTGCCATGTGAAATTTGGAGACCACCTTGGGTAGGAAGGTGATGTCCGCTTGGAGGACGACGCGGTCGTTGAAGAACTGGAGAAAAGGTGCGTCTGCTCGCAGGGCAACCAGTTCACCAGCTCGACGTGCAGACGTGATAGCCACCAGGAATGCCGTCTTCCATGTGAGGAGACGAACATCGGCGGTAGCCATGGGCTCGAAGGGGGTCCTGGTGAGCGCGTTGAGAACGGTGGACAGTGGCCATTGAGCCGTCGGTGTCCGGGCCGGCGGAAAAGCGTTCCTTAGCCCCTTGAGGAAGCACTTTACCGTTTGGTCGCGGAAGGCCCCAGAAGCGGGCGAGCCAGCAGGAGAGTGCGCTACTACTGCTGCGAGATGCACTCGGATGGAGGTGATGCTGAGGCCAGACTCCGCCAGCTGGAGGAGGTAGGTTAAAATGTCCTGCAGTCCCACCTGCGAGGGGGGCGGTTGTCGGGAGGCCAGGTAAGCGCAAAAACGCCTGTATTTGGAAGCGTAGGACTTCCTTGTGGAAGGGCGCCACGCTAGTTCAAGGATCCTGGACAGTCTGGGGTTATCCTCCACGCGGTGAGGTGGAGGCTGGGCAGGTCCGAATGGTGCAGCTGGCCGTGCTCCATTTGGAGGAGCGTCGGTGACTCCGGTAGTGTGCGATACTGCGACGACATGCGCAACAGTAGCGGAAACCAGGGTTGGCGCGGCCATGCTGGCGCCACCAGAATTGCATTGGTTCTGTGTTGGTACATCCTGGTGAGTACTTTCTGGACCAGAGGAAACGGAGGAAAGGCATAGAGATAGTCCTGATCCCACCGTTTCATGAAGGCATCGCCTTCGGAGTTCAGTCCGATGCCTGCCCTGGAGCAGTACCTGCTGAGTTTCCTGTTGGACTCCGATGCAAAGAGGTCGATGCTCGGCGTCCCCCAGGCCTCGCAAAGCGACTGGAACACTCCGTCGTCCAGCTCCCATTCGTGGGTCGTCGAAGTGAGGCGGCTCAGGTGGTCTGCCAGGACATTCAGTGTGCCTTGAATGTGCACTCCAATTGGGAAAATGTGCCTCTCCAGGCACCATTCCCACAACTGCACTGCCAGGTACAGGAGGGTGGTGGACCGTGTTCCTCCCTGCTTGTTGAGGTACGCCACCGCCGTGGTATTGTCCGAGGCCACTTGAACCGCCTTGCCGGTGAGCAGAGTCTCGAAGGAACGCAGGGCCTTCCAAATGGCCAGCAGCTCCAAGTAATTTATGTGGTGCACCGTTTCGTGCGGTGTCCAGGTGTCGTTGACCGTGAGAGTCCCGCAAGCAGCGCCCCAGCCGAGGTTGCTCGCGTCGGTCAGTATCTGCAACGAAGGTTGCGGGGGGTAGAAACTCTTCCCCGTGGCCACGTTGAGTGGTGTAGACCACCACAGCAGTTGGTCCCTCAGTTCCGGAGATGGGGTCAACCGTTTGGACTGGCTCTCCCGAAGTGCGTCGAACTCGTGAAGGAGCCATGATTGCAGGGACCTGAATTTCAACTTGGCATGGGGAATCACTGCCGTCGTTGAGGCCATCAGGCCTAGAAGTCTCTGAGCCTTCTTCGCCCGGATGCACGGTTTGGTGCGCAGTTCGCTCACCCCCTGCGCAATATCCTGTAAGCGTTTCTGGGGGGCGTAGGCTCTCGTAGCAAGCGAGTCGAGTACCGCTCCGATGTACTCGACGCGTTGGGAGGGGATCAACTTCGATTTGGTGAAGTTGATCCTGAGGCCGAGACTCTCCATGAGGTGGACCGTGTATTGTGTGTCCCGAACGGCCGACGATTTGGTGGGGGAGACGATCAACCAGTCGTCGATGTACGGGAAGACCCTGATGCTCCGTTGGCGGAGGAACGCGGCCACCGGAGCCATGCATTTGGTGAAGACCCGCGGTGCCGTGGCCAGACCGAACGGTAGGCATCGGTACTGGTACACGGAATTGTCGATGCGGAAGCGGAGAAACCGCCTGTGTTCCTCGAGGATGGAGACGTGGAAGTAGGCATCCTTGAGGTCTATGACTGTGAACCAGTCCCCTTTGTTGATGAGGGGGAGGACGGTCTGTAGGGTCACCATCCGGAACTTCCTGGTGTGGATGCATTTGTTCAGGCGGCGCAGGTCCAGGATAGGGCGAAGGCCTCCGTCCTTCTTCTGGACCACGAAGTACCTCGAGTAGAAGCCGTTGTCCCAGTCGGACGGTGTTACCCGCTCGATGGCTCCCTTGGAGAGAAGGGTTGATATTTCTTCCTCCAAATGGGGGGACGAGGTGGTGAGGCGATGTCTTCCTACCCGAGGCACCCGCACGAACTCGATGGCGTAGCCAGAGGACAAGATCTTTAAGACCCACTGGTCGTCCGTGATGCCCGACCATACCTGGAGGAAGTTCCGGAGGGGGAGGTACGGGATGTGGAGCGAGAGAGACTCGGCCGTCGCAGCTTCAAACGCGGGGCTTGGGCCTCGCGCCCGAACGTTTGTCCTGTCCGTAGGGCCGGTAGCGGGGCTTGTGCTGCCGCCGCTGTTTGTAGGAGCTGGATCTAGGCTGCTCCGTCGGTCCCTGCTGCTGTGGGTTGCCCTGGAACCGCCGTGTGAAGGGCTGGAACCTCGGCCTGGTGGGCGGAGCCGGCGTGGTGAGCCCCAGGAACTTTGCCGTGGAATTGGTCTGGCGCATCTCATTCAGGACCTTGTCGGTGTCCTGACCGAAGAGGCCCTGCCCGTCGAAGGGAAACTCCTCGATGAGCTTCTTCATAGCGTCATCGAGGGAAGTGTCCCTGAGCCAAGCATGGCGACGGAGGTAGATTGCGGAGGCCATGTCCTTCGCCGCATAGTCGTTGATATGCCGGGCAGTGCGCATCAGCTGCTCGGCGACGAAGTCCCCTTCGGTGGCCAGCGCGTCAATGCGCTTTTGGGCGTCGGAGGGCAGTTTCGCTATCTCAACCTTCACCTGCTCCCAGAGGTGAGATTGATACAGGCCCATGGTGGCCGAGTAGTTGGCGGCACGGAAGAATAGGGAGCCGGTGGCGTAGAACTTACGCCCCACCGCGTCCAGTTTCTTTCCCTCCGGCGTCGACGGGACCGGGAACCCGCTGGTGGCCGTCCTGTGCTGGAAGGCCTTGACCACCAGGGAATTCGGCAGGGGGTGAGCCTGCAAAAACTCGACGTTCTTGTCCAGGACCCGGTACATGTTGTCGAGCCTGGACGAAACGGAGTGCGCCGCCAAAGGTTTCCTCCATGTCGCCCTCGCCGAAGTCATCATGGAGGGGAGCATGGTTATGTGGACCGGCCGCACAGCACGTCTGTCGAGCTTCGCGGTCATCTGATCCTCACCCTCCAACGGCGGTTGATCGACCTTCAGGTTGAGTGCGGTGCCCAGCCTTGTGAGCATGGCGGTCAGTGAGCGTTGGTCCTCACCACGCGGTGGGTCCACTGAGGCGATAGCCTGCTCCGGCGTGCGCTCGGCGTCGACGTCTCCCTCGTCCTCCTCCGACGACGAGCTGGACTCATCGGAGGACGAGGGAGGCAGCCTTTCATCCACATCGGGACCGCGCCAGTACGGCCTGGGCGGGCCCGCGGGATGGGAGTCCACCGCATCAACATCCGGACCACACCATGACGGGTTGGGTGGGCCGGCGGAGCAGGCACTCGACCCACGGGAGGTCGGTGGGGCCACGGCAGGGCCGGGATGCCCGGGGCTTGCGGTGGTCGGGACCGGAGCCGCAGAGGCCGCAGGCATGGAGGCCTGGAACTTGGTCGCAAACGACGCCATGACCTGGAACATTTCTCGGACGAGGGCCATCTGAGATCCGTCCGAGTCCGCTGATGGTGGAGCCCCGGTAGCCGGCGGGATGGTGGCCCACGAAACGGTGGGCGTCGAAACGGTGGCCGGTGTCGGCGTCGGCGAAACGGTCGTCGGAACGTTGACGACCGCGTCGTCTGTCGGCGTCCTGGGCCTTGGGGAGACGGAGGCCTGCCTCGGCGAGGAGTTTCTTCCCCGAGGAGGAGAGGGGAGCACCTGAAGTGGGCGAGCTGGAGCCCCAGCCCTGCGTCCTTTATCAGGTGACCCGGAAGACGACCGTCCTCCCCAGATGGAGGATCCCGGAGAAGGACATCGGGCAGTCGAGAACGGCGGCGAGGGCCCGGGAGAGGCGGGTGTGCGCGGGGTGGGAGGAAGCGACCGTCTCTTCTCCGACCCACGCTTGCGCTTCTTCTCACCGTTCCTGTCCTTCTTTTTCTTCTTCCTCATCGGAAACACGGAGGAAGAGGCCGGCGGCGGCTGGGCGGCGGCGGCTGGGCGGCAGCGGCGGATGTGGAAGCGAACGCGGCGGGAGCCAGAGCGAGCTCCATCAGATGAGCCTTGAGGCGATTGCTTCGGTTCTGCACCGCGAGGCGCGTAAACTTTTTGCAATGCGGGCAAGACTGGCTCTGATGCGACTCTCCCAAGCAAAAAAGGCACAGGCTGTGTCCGTCGGAAGCCGGGAACTTCTTAAGGCAAGCCGTGAACTGTTTAAACGCTGCAGCCATCAACCGCGGAAAAAATTCTTCCAGTGGAAGTTTCTGGAGGCAAGTACCCCGAAGGGCGGACCAGCCGCCACCCCCTTGAGGGGG
The DNA here is from genome assembly GCA_035047305.1 of Bradypodion pumilum. NCBI lineage: Eukaryota > Metazoa > Chordata > Lepidosauria > Squamata > Chamaeleonidae > Bradypodion > Bradypodion pumilum. The sequence goes on along the minus strand of JAWDJD010000001.1, from coordinate 169,148,286 downwards.
GAGACGGTGATCGATGCGAAAAAATTGGCTACTGAATCCACTCGAGAGAAGAGACAGAGCCGGGGTGGCGATCCTGCCCGGAGGACAAGATCACCGAGAAAAATTGTAGAAATTTGCCAAAAGACTTTCCCTCAGAAGGGCGAAAAAATTGAGGAAGCTCTCAACGATCGTCCTGCTGCTACGGCGGAAAGAAGAGAACTGAGGTAAAATGGCGCGCGGGCGCCTCAGGGTGGGCGGTACGGTGGGCGGTCTTACCGCCAAAACTTTTGACCAATAGCTTTTCAAGCCTCCGATCGGCCGTTCTGCGCAGGCGCATAACCCATGAGTGTGGATTCACAAACTATACGAAGGAGAACTATATTCCTAGAGCTAGGTATAAATCCATCATCAGTAAAACTCTATATTGAATCTGGATTTAAGATACTGTATGAAATTGGGCTTTGGCTAATGGACTACGTAAATTATTGGACAACCATAGGTGTAGGATCAATCTGGGTTTAATAAATAAATGACATTAGCCATAAGAAGGATAACCAAATAATACAAACAATGAAAAGTGTTCTCTCTCATTTTTACAAGAGCTTGTTACAATGTCTGAACCAAGCTACAATTCTTCTTCTTCTTCTTCTGCCATATCCAAATCCAAATATAGGTGATCATCATGGCACCCAAGGTCACTAGTCCTCAGGTTTTTCAAGTTAGTTAACTGCTGCCTGACACTCAGCAATGAGTCGCTGGCAGTAAGGTCTACTCTATTGCCATAGCATGATAACCTGACCAGACTGGAAACTACAGCTAGCTTTAATTAACTTCATAAATTACAAGAAGTTCAGGAGTTTGAAACAAGCAGTTTCCATAAAGAGAATTGGCTATAGAGCGGTATAGTAATATTATTGTGGAAGTCACACAAAACTTGTGGCCATCAATACACAGTCAGTATTTCCAATTCCTCCTTGATATAGCTGAATTTAAAATTTTAAAACACAAAGATTTGTTGGCATGCATCGAGTTAGACTTGTGGGCAATCCATAAACTTCTATGACATAAATCAACAACCCAGTCTCAGAATCAGACTCTGAACGAGTGAAGAAGAACACATGATCTGTACGTCTCCTACCTACTCAAACATTGTCTCTGTTTAAAATATACATTTATCCAGGAATGATATGTAGCCTTTCTTCCAGGCCGTGCTTTACAGAGGGGTAGCAGCATGTTTCAAGTACTTTATAGTAGTTGTCAGCATGGCTGAGAATGTTTGCAATACTACCAAGCCAGTTGCAGTCTAGATGCCTTATATGTTTTCAGGAGAAATGAAGAGAGATTCACAGATGGCATTTGATTAAATGCTGTTCTATATAAATCTACAAAATACAGATCTTCAGAACGTTTAATAGTTGAGAAAGAACCAAATAAAAACAGTACTAAATTAAGCTTTGCATGTGTAATGGAAATGTTAAACTAAGTGACTCTCTTCTAATTCTATTTTTATTTATCAACTCATTATTATAGTCACTATGATGAACAGTTATATCCTACCTCTCCTCCAGAGAGCTCAGTGCTCCTAATTCTCACAGCATCCCTACAGGATAGCCAAGTGTTTGTTATGCAAGGGCGATACCCTGCATAACCAGGGGGGGGGAATTATTCGTTATGCAGGGTTTTCAGTAGCCGGGGTATACCCAGTCAATGGGAACCTCATATAGCAAACGTTTTTGTTCGTTATCTGCTGCATCTTCAATTAGATTCGCAAAATGAAAAAACCGCATAGCGAAGCAACTTGCAGAATGTCCCCCCCCCCCATTATGCAGGGTTCTACTGTATAAACTAATTTGTATGCCGGCAAGAATAAGAAAAGCAACTTATAGAGACTATAGATCAGGAGTTCGCAACTTATGGCCCATGGGCTGGACATGGCTTGTGGCACCATTTAATGTGGCCCGCATCATCACTGCTGCCACCAGAAGTGGAAGTGCACGCATTTATCTAATTTGCATAATTTACATCAGCATAAATGTGCCCGTGGCAGTCGTGAACGTGTTTATAACAGCTGCAGATGCATTTTACAAAAGTGTTTACCACCAGTCCAGCCTGCTCAGCTGTCAGAGGGGGCGTGGACCAGCCCGCTGCATGAAAGGTTTGGGAACCCCTGCTATAGATGAAGATGATGTTTAGATATGATATGATCCTAATGATTTTCTTAGGATTGAGTTTGGAGGCAGGAGGGACACAGGACAAAATGACACTGGACTGGAACTTACATCCTCCTCAGGATCCTCCAGCTCCTCAGCTTCTTGTTCAGGACTGATCCGTCCTTCTTTCCATTTCTCATTGGAAGAGTTCAATTTGAACAAGCTGCCTCCATGGACACTCTCTTTCCCTTTCAGAGAACCCCGATGAGAGCCCTGAGAGTTCCAGTTGTGACTGCCATGTAACTTAGGAGATTTGGGAAGCCATTTCACAGACTCCTGCAAATTGGAGCAAAAGCAGAAGATTGAACTGGACACAAAAAGCAGTGCCTCCTAAGTGGAGAGATGCTCAAGTAGATGTCTTTCTTCCTCATCTGGGCATGTCAGCTGCTAGAGATGTAAAAATTCAGAAACTTTAGAGGTGTGAGGTGTGGTTTTTTTTTTTTTACAGCAGAAAACATAAATATATAGGGGAAATGAAATAGATGTGATATATTTCTTTTTCATATCAAACCTAAACATATTTTATTACTTTAATGATACAGAATTATTCATTCATAATTTAGTGAGCATGTACAATTGCACCATTTGGCATATTGGCACCAAGAATTGCAATTATCCCTAGTTAGCCTACAGGAATGAAAGAACTGGAAAACTGCAAGAGAGGTGTATTCTTTTATTATTATTTTTTTGGGGGGGGGACATGTCACCTAGGAGGTCACCCAAAAGTTGAAGTCCCAAACTCCCTTAAGACTGGTCTCCATCCCCCTTCCCCAACCAATTTGGCTTAACACTCCCTTACTGGCATAGTTTTAGAGTGACCACTAACACATCACCAAAAGAGCAGAACAAAACAAATAAAAAAACACAGATTTACATAAAATGTACAGATAATGATTATATAAACAGATGAATGTCTGCAAATAATTACTGTAATTTAAATAGAAATATCACCCCCAGAATCCTGTTGGCAAATGGGGAACATAAGGGCTCCATGATCAAAGTACAGTATTCTAGTTTTGCCTGCTAATCTCCAGCAGGCACTAGACAAAATCCTAGTTGACAAAAGCAGGGATTCCCACTTGCACAAAATGCTAAGTGTGCAAGCAGTGGCGAAAGAGGACTCGCGCGTGGAATGGACTGTTCCCTATAGGGTTAATAAGCAATAGGATCCTAGAGAGTATTTGATATCACCATAATGAGGAATATTGTATTTTAGATTGCATTTTCAAATACTGTACAGTAATCTCAAACTCCTATCCTGCAGGTTACCTATGAGCTTGCCACAGCTTCTATTGATGAGCAACTTCAAGGTCCTGCTCAAGTAGACATTCCTTCAAACACAAGACACTTTCAAATGAAGAACCGTCCTCTGATTGCCTTTGGCATAGATGGCTTTCCCTGCGTAAAATCATACACAGTTCACATATGCAAAGAGCTATTTAGCTACCTTTTTGTACTTTCTTCATATTATCAATTGTGAAAAGGCAGTGGCTAGTAGCAGTCTGGAGGAACTGGTAAAGAACTTTATGGACCAGTCAAGGCAAGTACACCTCTATTAACATAAAGAGACCTAAACTACTGCAGTGTGTTGCATGATAACTCAAGCCATTGTCGATTGCTATTTGAAACTTTCAGGCCATGAAAAATGAGAAGATAGGATGTCATGATGTTTACCCTCTTTTGAGGATTGGGGGTAAACATGCCTTCCTGTCACACCTCACCATTTGCCTTCTTACCAGCAGCTTCTGCCTCCTCCTCCTCTGTGGGGCAACCCCCTTATGAGTTCCCCTTGGCTCCGCTTGGCCCAGGCTGGCAAGGGTGCAGGGAATCAAAATTAGGGAGCATAGAGTGGCCTCTCAGGATGGTCCTGTCAACCCCCAGGCCCAATTTAATAGTCACAAAGGGTCTATGGTTAATAAGGTTTATTAAGTAAATTAAGAAAATGAGTATAGCACAAAGAAGCAAACTTGCAACGTAGTCATTCAGAGTACATACAAAAATAAAGAAAATGTAACTGGTTATCCAGGCCCTCTGGCCCTATCTGACTCACAATCACATTATGTGAGGCCCTTCCACGTCTGGTTCGCAGTGAAAGAGAAAGAACAGTTCCTTGCACAGTGGTTTTATTATCCTGATATCAGTCTTTGATATATAGCCAATTGGAAATAATTTACATTCTTTTGCCTCTTATTGGAATTTCTTATACAGGAACTCCTACACATGAAATTCTCCATCTTAAAGTACTAGGTAATTAAGTGGCTACAGGAATCAGGGAAAAGCACAGTTAGAACGGGGCTTTTCCATGACATAGGACTTTATGTTTGGGAAACAATTTAACCTGGAGGCATTTCCCCCAAATGTAGAGTTCTGTCCAATTTGGCCACCAACTGCATCCTCCTGAGATGAAATAAGCACACCTTTCTAACAGCATTTCATGCATCTGCTGTGTTTAGACAGCAAAAGGTTACCTAGAAAGGCATCATTAGGGGTTCCCAGTGCTTCACAGGAATAAAGGTATTGCTCACTTTGGAAAGGCAAGCCAAAAATCCCTTTCAGAAACACAGTAAAAATGTGTTCCGCATCCCACGCCTTGTTTTCCTCTTTTAGGAAGTTAGACATTTAAGGAAATAGGAATTATCTCAGGTTGCATTTTAACGGTAAAATTAACTGCTGCAAACTCTAGTTTGTTTCTTTGAGACCAAGAAGAGGAATAGTATTAGGACAGAGATATGAAATCCCTCCTTTCTTGTTAGCCTTCGTTTGTGTCTTGGTACTTGTTAAAGGGCAAAGCCTGAACCAGTAGAAGTCCTGCAATGAGGCAGTTAACTCAAGGAGCCAACGTGGAGAAGCAGACAACAGAGGAACACTCACTCACTCACTCACTCACTCACTCACTCACTCACTCACTCACTCACTCACTCACACACACACACACACACACACACACACACACACACACACACACACACACACACACACACACACACACACACACACACACACACACACACACACACACACACCCTAAACCCCTTTGCTGGAGGACAACACTGTGCCACACAGCCTGATCTACTGCTCTCTGGTGCCATCTTCTGAACACGAAAGGTGAAGCACCATCCTTGCCTAAGGCTGCAAACATTTCTAATCAGAGAAGGGAGCTCAGTTGGCTTCAAAGGTCAGAGATGAGCATGCAATCTGAGGACTGGACAAACCAAGCCACTCTGACTTATATGAGTGGGTTTGTTTGTTTTTTGCCAAAACCATGTCTCTTTATCTGTTCAGAGATGCTAGGGTTATGGCACAATTTTCTTAATCCTTGGAAAGACAACATAAGCAACCAGCTGGTCAAATGGCTAAGTATGCACTGCAGAATGATGAGAAGCACTAATCTTTTCTCCCTGTATTTCATGGTCAATGGAAACAAATATTATTTTGATTTATGTGAGGAAAGATGGCAAGCTGTCCATCACTGCGTTAAGCATTTGGCCCAACCAAATGTCAGTGTTACAGCAGTGGCAATTTGTGGCCATTGACTTCCATTGCAATGGCTCAAGTGGCTAAGACACTGACTATTATTTATTTATTTATTTATATATTTATATATATATTTATATGCCACCCAATCAGGTAAACCCGACTCTGGGCGGCTCACAACAAGTTAAAACACACATAAAACAGTACAACCAATTAAAACCAATTAAAACCCAACATACCCACCCACCTACCCCATTCCTCTTAAAACCTACATAAACCCACATTAAAAAAAGACAATTAAAAGAAATGGGGGCTTAATTTATAAGCCAACAGGCAGGGGCCACTCTTCCATCTGGGCCCCACACCTGCCGTGCCAACCAGGTTTTTAGGTCTTTTCTGAAAGGTAGCAGCTCCATCTGCTCCCGCAACTCTACAGGCAGGAGGTTCCACAAGGCCGGTGCGGACACGGAAAAGGCCCTCCTTCGTGTGCCAGAGAGACGAGCCCCTCTGCCAGATGGAACAATCAGGGAGCCCCTCCGATCCACTCTGGTTGGACGGGTGGACACTCTTGGGACAATGCAATCTCTAAGGTATCCTAGCCCACTACCATGAAGGGCTTTAAAGGTCAAAACCAGCACCTTGAACTGCACCCGGAGGCAAACTGGTAGCCAGTGCAGCTCCCGAAGTAATGGTGAGGCATGAGCATAACACCCATGCCCCATCACCACCCGGGCTGCCGCATTCTGGACCAACTGCAGCCTCCGAATGGTTGACAAGGGCAGCCCCATGTAGAGCGCATTGCAATAATCTATCGGGAGGTCAGCAGTTCAATTCCAGAGTACTGCAGGATGGAATAAACTCCTGTCTTTGTCCCAGATCCTGCCAACCTAGCTGTTCGAAAGCAAGAAATTGCAAGTAGATAAATAGGGACCACTTTGGTGGAAAGGTAAACAGCGTTCCGTGCACTCCGGTATCTAGTCATGCCTGCCACATGACCACAGAAACGTCTGCAGAAGCTATGTAAAAGAGATGAGCACCGAACCCTAGAGTTGGATACGACTGGCTTTTGAGCAAGGGAAACCTTTACCTTTATGCCTCAGCTCTGAGAAACGATAGGAATTGGGGTCCAGGAATCCACTCCTGGACTATAGTGACAGGAAAATGCTCTCCAAAATTTCACACTGAAGACTTTCTCAGTGCAGCTGAGAGATGGCAGCAATGAAACATGAGCTTTTCCATTGCCTAAGCCCTCCGAATAGATGTCAGAATGTCACCCATGAGAAAAACAGAATTCTCTTTACTTGTAATCTGCCCTTCTTTTTTCTTGGAAGAGCCAACTAAAAGGTTAAAACCTAAAGCCAAAGAGTTGGTCAGTTGCTTAGTGCTGCATATATACACTCAACACAACACATCATTTTGTCATTTAACCACAAAGAGGTGTTTTTTCCTGTAAGAATTTTGTACCTTGTAAAGCAAGGCTAAGTTAAGGTGCAACTACACAGCAAGGGAAATTGGAATTCACTCACATTCACTTGCTGAGAAGTCACACCGGGGATTTGGCCAATGGCCATGTTTGCATTAGGTGGCCACACAGTGAGAGGGAAGGAAAGTCTTGTCTGCAGCTTGTTTGCACTTTTGTAGTTCAACCAGCAGATGGAGCTCTGGGTTCTTTGCCGCTGTTCAACACAGTACACAGCAATAACAAATACAGTAGAACCTGCCATAATGAAAAAAGTCCGTTCTGTGAGGCACTTCATTATACGATTATTTTCGTTATATGAAGCATGCCTCATATAACTAAAATCCATATGGGTTGTATCGTACAATGAAATCCCATAGGAATTTTCGTTGTACGATTTTTCCCATAGAGATTTTCATTATATGGGGTATTGCAGTTAGCGCAAATCCTCTTTGTTGTACGAATTTTTCATTATACGAGGCATTCATTATATGGGGTTCCACTGTACCTCCATCCTTAGGGGCTTGAATGGCATCCAGAATTAATTAAACAGAACTTTGAGGCCCAGTGTGTGCATTTATTGGGCAACTACAAATCCACACAAAAATTCCCACTGAGACAATCATTTGTCTTATTTTACTGCCACAACTTGAATAGGCCCGTTCTTCTAGGCCAGACGTGAAACTGCCAAAATGAAGGCACCTTTTGGTGAGTTCATTCTGCAGTTCCTTTTACCTGAACTAGTCTGAGAAAGATTAGCCGGCAAAATAAGGTTGCCTTTACCAAGGTATGCCCAATTGCAGTTCAAAAATACCACATTCTTCAAGGAGGCTCTTTCTGTGTACCCCAATAGGTCCATTTAAATCAGGGGTGCCCAAACTCTGGGTCCCTGAACCACATGACCCACCCACAGTCCAAAAAGTTTGGGCACCCCTGATGTAAATCAATGAAACTTACAAAGGAGCTGTCACCCAATCCTCTTTGATTCTGTGAACCTACTCTAGTATGACATATTATGCTAAGCAATAGCATTTCAGCCATTGTGTTACTCATTAATTCTATCAGAGAGGCGGGGGGAATAAATACAAAGAAAATTGTGACACCTTAAAGGCTAACTCCTGCATTTTAATGTTAGCTAGTCATGCCTGCCTACATGTCCACAGAAACATCTGCAGATGCACAGTGCTGGCACCTTGGCTCATAGGTGTCAAGTGTCCCGTATTGGCCAGGAACCTCCCGTATTTTACCCTTTCCCGGCAAATCTCCTGTATTAGGAAGACTGCAATGCCCTAATGCTGCCACTGGAGGGCTGCACAGGATAAGCATAGCTGTCAAGTTTCCCATTTTGTCTGGGAAATTTCCCTTATTTTCAAATCCAAAACTTGACAGGTATGCTTTGGCTATAAATGGAGATGAGCACTGAACCCTAAAGTTGAATATGACTGGCATTCGAGCATGGGCGACCTTTACCTTTCGTGGATCAGACATAATAGTGAGACTTCATGGCATCATTTTATACATATCAGGTACAGAGATATACAAAGATTGGCTAGCATAATTCTAAGCAAACAAGTTGTCGTTATCACTTGTGTCATGGGAGCAACAAAGCGGTTTTGTAACATCTGGTCATATTACTTTTACTGCAGCTTTGTAACCACTCATTGCATTATTCCTTGCCCCAGACAGCACTTTGTGGTTTTGATGACCGCAGGTTTTGCTTTCAGAGATGGAACAGGAAATGACATCTCTCACCCAGTCAGGTCAAACTGCTTAGCACTTGAATCAGGAGTTCTCAACCTTTTAAAGCCAGGGGCCGGGTCACGCTCACTCAGACAGGTTTGGGGGGCAGATGGTCATTTTGCCCTTCCTCTGCCACATGACACTTCCTGGTCTGGTGGAGGTGGTGGTGAGCCACATGAAATGGCGCCGTGTGCCGCATTTGGCCCATGGGCTGCAGGTTGAGAATCCTTGACTTAAGCCCAGCCAAATTATCATGGCATTATGAAGCAAAACAATAAATAAATCCTACAAGCATCTCTCCACAACCATGGCAGCAAAAATGTGTTAAAAGATACATTTAAAATGCAACCATTCAGTGCCTTTCCAAGACACTCAAAAAGTGCTGCCTAGGATATAATTGGGAGAGTGTATCACCCAAGCATTTTGGGATGAATACTTTGACCATGAGTAAAGGTAAAGGTCACCATTGATCAAAATCCAGCCGTATCCAACTCTAGGGTTCAGTGCTCATCTCTGTTTATAGCCAAAGAGCCAGTGCTGTCGGCATCTACAGATGTTTCCATGGACATGTGGCAGGCATGCCTAGACACCAGAGTGCATGGCAATGAGTAACTTATGCCTAATGGTTAGTTTTGTCCTGGAAGATTGCCTTCAATAATGCTGCCTATGTCCTTGGCTCTGCCAACACCGGGTGGAGGGGGACTCTACTGTGTGGCCTCTGCTGACTTCCATGCTTGGCTCCACACTCCAACTTCACTGACAGAAGATAGACGGCAGGCTCACTGCCTCTGATGCTGAATTGCATGCGGGGGGGGGGGGGGAGCATTGTTATGAACAAAGACTACGCAGTTTATAGTTAGTTTGCTGAATAGTAATTTGGAGAATTGAGTTAGCAAATGGAAAAATAAATATAGTAATCCCGTGCTGTGGAAGAGAACATTGAATGTATCAAAATGTGTCAACAACTTTGTTAGGACAAAAGTCTTCTGTGGACACACATTTTATTCCATAAGACATTTACTTCTTACACTTTAACGTAGTTGCTCTACACTCATGTAAAAGTAAAGGTAAAGGTTTCCCTTGCTCGAAAGCCAGTTGTATCCAACTCTAGGGTTCAGTGCTCATCTCTGTTTCAAAGCCAAAGATCCAGCGCTGTCTGCTTCTGCAGATGTTTCTGTGGTCATGTGGCAGGCATGACTAGACACCAGAGTGCATGGAACACTGTTTACCTTCCCACCAAAGTGGTCCCTATTGATCTACTGTACTTGCAATGTCTTGCTTTCAAACTGCTAGGTTGGCAGGAGCTAGGACAAAGACGGGAGCTCATTCCATCCTGCAGTACTCGGGAATCGAACTGCTGACCTCCCGCCTTCCAGTCAGCGTCTTAGCTGACATATGAAGCAGCTGGGAAATCAACACCAGGCATCAGTATTGAGAATGTGCACTGAAGGTAAGATTGTGGCTGTCAATTTATATATATACTTTATATATAAATAAATATATATATAGTCACAAGGCATTTCCCCCATTGTAATTAGTGGGTAGGCAGAAACTCATGAGGTTTGTGTGTGTGAGTGCATGTGTGCATACTTTCTCGAGTAAATTGATACTCAACAGCTGTTGACATTGCTTGCCATTTCTCTCCTGTTAGCATTGTAGTACGCTAACTTTCCTCTATAAAATATATATTACTCAGCCATTTACAGGGGACAAAGAAGGCTATAGCACACTATTCTTGTGTAAAACACTTAGAATAGTTCCAAGTTGAGGAATACCAACCCTGCTTATCTACCTTGTCTTCCTTGTCACTTTTAAACTGCTAAATAATAATAAAGATGCAAGTGGTGACTGAATGGCATTCTATGCCGATAACAATCATGGGGAGACATCGTCTCCACTATAATTGATTAAGCTATTTCTGATATTCTTAATTAAAGTTTCAGTTGGAAGGGGATAGATCCCTGATTGTCTGCTGCAACAAAAGCAATAAAGATTCTTGCAGCACCGGATAGGCTAACACATTTTATTTGCCATACATTTTTATCGGTTGCAACCTCCTTCAACAAATGAATGTTAACAGTGCCTCACTTGACCTGCATGTCCTTGAGAAGGTGGAAGTTTATAATCAGAGTAGTCTGAGGACAATGCAATGCAAAAGGAACACTGAACTTTAACAAGAGTCATAAAACAAACAACAGTAAGGTGGCAACACAAACATCCTTTGCACTAATAAACTGATTAAGATATATAGTTTCATAAAAAGCCCTCCAAGGTACCGTCAGTGATTTGCAGCCCATCTTGGACACAGGCGCTACCAACCAAAGTCTATGAGAAGGTGCAAACAATTGCCTAAATGAAAATAGTGTACTCATCAGTAGCAATTTTCAGAATAAGAGAAACAGAAACCATATTCAGATGTCTACTCTCGTCTCTGTTCCAACAACACTGCCATAGGACCTGTTAGCATCACCCAGAGCATCAGAAGTTCATACATCTGCTCACCTTCCAATATTTCATAGATATCACTTATTAGCAATCCCCTACAGCAGTGATGGTGAACCTTGGCACTCTAGGTGCTCTTGGACTTCAATAACCAGAAGCCTAAGTCAGCACTCCTGCTGATCAGGGCTTCTGGGAATTGAAGTTCAAGAACACCTGGAGTGCCATGGTTCGTTATCACTGCACTACAGCCTTGTACCTAAATGAAGCAGGCCGGTCTTCATATAAAAAAGGCACAGGCAAACACAACAATCCAACATCTGAAATGTCAATATTTAAAACCCAAAAGTAATCACCTCACTTGCTTTAAGATTGCCTTTTTGAAGGAAAACCTTCAGACAGATAAGGGGGCATTCAACAATTATGTGATCCATTTTTGGGAGGAAATTGATTTCCCTTTAAAATTACATAATCCAGAGCTTTTGTATCAAAACTCTAATTTTTAGAGCTTTTCACTATTGGTGCCTAATGCACAACAGCTCCAAATGGATTATGTAATATTTGACCTGACCCCCTCTCCGCCCCCCCATGTAATTTTTCCGTAATTCAGATGGCAGACCCCCTCCCCCCTTCAAGGCTCACATAATTGTTGAATGGCCCCTAATAGTAATAGCACTTATATACCACTCCGTAGGGCTTTAGTGCAATCGCTGGGTGGTTTAGAAGGCAATTAGCATTTATGCCCCCTACAGGCTGGGTACTCATTTTACCGGCCTCGTAACGATGAGTCAACCTTGATCCCTGTCAGGATCAAACTCTAAATGTTTTGGTTGCAATACAGCAGTTTAACTAATGTGCCACCAGAGCTCTTAACATAAAATGTTCCAACCTAAAAGCAGCTGAAGAAAAATCTAGTAAGAAATTCAATTTAGCACCCTGAACAAAGGCAAAGCTTGTTCATATATTCCTGAGAGACAGAGGAAGAAATCCACCTTTCAGTTTATAAGCTATACCCTCAAAGAGAAGGATACAGTCAACCCTCACATAACAATGCGTTCGGATAACATCATTTTCGCTTAACAACGCGTCATTATGCACCACATGTTCCCCCGCATAACGTTTTTAGTGTCGTTGTCCAGACAACAACGCTAAAATAACCGAACAACGCAAAAAACGTCGCTATGCGGGAAACTCCATAGAAACCCGCATAACAACAAAAATCGCTTAGCAACGCTACTTGGGGAACCAAGTAGGGTCTACTGTATTCAGAAAAATCCAGGGAGCTGCCATCCAGCACAACAAATGATAGGAAACAACATCTGCTAGGCAACAGAGTTCTCTTTCTTCTTCTTCTTTGTACATGTCCCTCTGTGTATGTGTGCACACAACAAACTTCACAAAGTTACTTTTTTAAGAAGTGTTTCAGTGTCTCTCTCTTCCACCCACCCCCTTGAACGGCTGGCTGCTTCTTGCTACTGCTTTCCATTGCAGGCGCACCCCCCCCAATAACGGACACAGACAACATTGAAAGTGGATAACAGCATAGGGCCACATTTATTGATTCAATGCCCTAGTCCGAATTATAAATTTGTATTGGTAAAACGACCAATCATAATTCCTAAGGCAAGCAGGCCGAAGTAACACTGGTAAGGTACCACCCCAAAATTGCCAACGGCAATTGGTTACAATGTATCGATTTGTATCAATTTGTTTGTTGACAACAAACAAATTATTGACCGTAGTCAATAACTAACTCATGACCCCACCCTCTGACGCGTATCCGTGAAATCACAGGGGTGATGCATGCTGGTTAGCAATCGTCATCACCCCATCGCCTGGTTCGTCGTTGACCGGACAACGTTTAACTAATTTATTCCTGTCTAGTGTTGTCCAGTCAATTGCGAACCTGCCGGATACTTGTGGGTCATACAGTTTACCTTACCAGTGCTACCCGCCAATGTGACCAAAGTCAACAGTAGGAACACAGAAAGACCCCTATATCAAACCATAGCAACAGTGTGGGATGGGCAAAAAAGCCAGGACCCGGAAGCCAATATGGGTCCCAACCAAAAATTCCCACCCGGCCCCGAAGCGACCATAATATCACACTGTTAACTAGGGAGGGGGTGGAGGGGAAAAAACTTCTCCGCTCCGTCGCTGAGGTAAAATGGCAGCTCGGCTGCCTCGTGGCCACCCCTTTTATAAGGGAGCTGGCCACGCCCCTAACTACCCGGATTCTCTGTCCTGTGGGGGGGGGGCCCGCAAAGGGCGCGGCGGCCATTTTGGCGCCGCGCTTGCATTGCAGGCGCACCCCCCCAATAACGGACACAGACAACATTGAAAGTGGATAACAGCATAGGGCCACATTTATTGATTCAATGCCCTAGTCCGAATTATAAATTTGTATTGGTAAAACGACCAATCATAATTCCTAAGGCAAGCAGGCCGAAGTAACACTGGTAAGGTACCACCCCAAAATTGCCAACGGCAATTGGTTACAATGTATCGATTTGTATCAATTTGTTTGTTGACAACAAACAAATTATTGACCGTAGTCAATAACTAACTCATGACCCCACCCTCTGACGCGTATCCGTGAAATCACAGGGGTGATGCATGCTGGTTAGCAATCGTCATCACCCCATCGCCTGGTTCGTCGTTGACCGGACAACGTTTAACTAATTTATTCCTGTCTAGTGTTGTCCAGTCAATTGCGAACCTGCCGGATACTTGTGGGTCATACTGTTTACCTTACCAGTGCTACCCGCCACACGGAGGGGCTTCAAAGAAGACCTGACGCCCCCCCCCAGACCGTCAGCTCGGTCAACAGGCCTGCTCGCCAATCGCCCAACAGGAGGTCCATACCTCCTCGCGACAGATGGACCCCATCCCCTGCGTACAAGTCATAATTTTGTAGACTAATATCGGGGTGATGACTGACCCGTCCCCAAGCCCTGGTGGTAAGAAAACGCGCCACCGCCTTATTGACCGCGCACCTAGCGCGGTCAAGGGCCAGGAGGTTAACGCCCCCTCTGTAAGAATGGCACGGGACAATGTCCGACCAAACCAGGGTTGTGGCAGGCCAGACATAATGCAAGTAGGCGAGTTCCTCGCAAATCGCATGCTTGAGCGACAAGCCGGTGACCTGGCCCAAATCATTGCCCCCCAGGCGTATGATTAGAATGTCAGGCGGGTCAGCACCCAGGCCAGAAAAAAGGAAAGGCCGCAGCTCCCGCCATAACATCCCAGGCTTACCATGCCCTGCGAGACTGGCGTGGTCACCCAGTCCCAGTCGGGGTCCACTCTGTCACCGCAGCGTAACGCGCTGCCCTGCGCACATAGCTGTGGCCCACCAGCCATACTGTCACCGGTGTAATACGACACCCAGGGTCTGTAAGAAAATTGAGAAAAAAGGCGGTAAGGTGACTGGATTGGTACTCATGGCGGGAGTGGGCGCACATAAAACTGAAAACATTGCGAGCCCCACCTCCCCATGCTGCGTATGTCAGCCCCAGAGTACCCAAAAGCAGCTGCTGTAGAGGCTGCACCAATCCGGAACGAATGTGTGCCATAACGGGCACCTGGTAGGCCCACCCTGGTGAGGGCTCTGGCTGTCACCTTCCAAAACTGAAATTTAGTAAGGGGAGACCCATCTTGGTGACAGAAAAACGGGCCGTGGTGCATGCCACGCAGTGCCAGGAATTCCTGTAGGGCACCAACCGGACAGATGTCTGCCAAAGAACAACGTAGCAGTCTTACACCACTGCCTACGCCATGCTGATCTGTTTTAGAGGAGCGTATCCTCAACTGGGCCCAGTCTTTGGCTACGTAGACATCTTCGAGTTCCAGTGCCCTACCACTTGCATCCGCCTTAGACAGCATCACGAGTTCGCTGACGCGGAGCGCTCCAAAAAGGCCACCGTTGTAGCCGCATGAAGTGGGCTGCCTCATTTCCAAAACAGAGGCCAGGCCAGCCCCGGGCCAATTGGGTGAAAACCCTGGGGAAATCTTGCATCCGCCTTACTCAGCATCTCAAGCTCGCCGATGCGGAGGGCTCCAAAAAGGCCACCGTTGTAGCCGCATGAAGTGGGCTGCCTCATTTATCAAAACTGAGGCCAGGCCAGCCCCGGGCCAATTGGGTAAAACCCTGGTAAAATCTTGCATCCGCCTTATTCAGCATCTCAAGCTCGCTGATGCGGAGCGCCTCCAAAAAGGCCACCGTAGTAGCCGCAGGAAATGGGCTGCCTCATTTATCAAAACAGAGGCCAGGCCAGCCCCGGGCCACTTGGGTAAAAAACCCCTGGGTAAATGGGGTGGCGGTCGCCCGGGAAACGCCCGCGCACGCGCACCCACCCCTCCAAACATGTCTCACCCGGAAGTCATTGGTGCTGTCACACAACCTCCCACTTTGGCCATAAAGCCAACCCGACAGCTGAGATGCTATGGTGCGTGGTGCAAGGCCCTGGGCATACAGGTAAACCATGAACCGCAGAACATGGGTTACTGGGCTCGGCCAGGTTCCTGGCAATCGAAATCGGGTACATAATACTCTGAAGGAACTAAATGCGTGGTGATACGCCTTACTATGCATGGCGCTATTGACAGGCTAATCGCCCGGTTCACCTCTACTTGCCAACATTCCATCTCTCGTCCGGGAGTGGCGAGGGAAATTCCTCCGCATCCGGGGGCCGAGGCATGGAACCGGGAGATCTGCAGGTAGGACAAAGCAGCAGTAATATCATTATCAACCCTTGGGACATGCCTGGCCCTGAAGGGAACGTTGAGGCGCAGGTTGCATAACACAAACCAGCTCCATGACCCCGGGCGATTTGGAAATCTGTGGAGTGACGATGCGGACAACAGCCGCGTTGCCATGCCAAAATTGCACAACCGAGTTGGCCCACTCCTTGCCCCATAGCATCAAAGCACCCAGGGTAGGTAAACATTCCAGATACGTGAGACCCTGCAGGCGACCCTTGCCTGCCCAGGATGGTGGCCACCCACCATAGGCCCACTTCCAATGGAAGTACATCCATAAACCCAGGAATCCTAAGGTATCGGACTGCATCTGAAAGCAAGGGGGAGCCAGGAGATCAGACCCCAAAATGACACCCCGTTGAACTGCCTCTGGACCTATGGCCAGACAAGCACGTCTGCCCCGATACCCCGGGTAAATCTGAGCCTGTGGTGGGGCCTGGATAATCCCGCCATGGCGTCGCACCAGCGCAGAGCAAATGCCCTGCCCGGTGCGACGACCCTGCCAGCAAAGCTGGGGTGACCATGTAGCACCAGAAGTTCCCTCAGTGATGCCACGCGCTCGGCCAGCAAGACCAAGACAAGGGCCACTAGCCTTGACACCTTATCCCGCTGCAACCTAGAATCCTGCGCTACCGTGTAACTCTCCACCCCAGGAATACTAGCTGTGGAGATGGGCCCTCGGTCTTTTCGGGCGCTAAAGGGACACCAAGTTCCTCCATTAGCGTCTGAAATGTGTTGAGGAGACGTGTATACGTGTCCCAGCCCCGTTCAGCCCCGAATAAAACCATCCAGGGAATGGGCTACAGACCGGGACCCTGACCTGCGGACAAAAGCCCACTCTAGGAAAGTGGTGAAACGCTCGAATACCGAGCCCCCATGGACTAGCCAAAAGGCATGGCATCATTGAAATAATATGCTCCCCAGGACGGGGGTGCAGGGACAGGTCCAACGACCCCGCCCGCATAGACCCTCTTGTGAAAGCTGGCAGCAGCCACCTCCTCCCTCCCCCTAAGGGATAAAAGACTGGGGGCATCCTGAGGGGACCTATTACCCATGAAAGGGATCCGGAACCCCTGCCTAGAACCCTGAAGGAGATAACCCGCATCCTCTCCCTTCGGGTACAATGTGAGCCAACTCTCCAACACGTCCACCTTAATTGGGGAGGGAGCCCTTCGGTGGACTAGATCCATCTGCGGCAGTCTTGCCAGCCCCCTGTCTGCCCCACCCTCTGCCCCGCATCCCTCTAGGCCTGGGACAGGCAGAGGCCGCGTGGGGGCCAACACAGGTGGGACACTCCTGTCTGTATTTGCAATTCTTCCCATTGCAGGAGCCATTGTCCGAGAAGGTCCAGCACAGCAGGCGGGCTGTAACCCCCTGCCCCGCCACTTGGCGGGGTGCCTGCGCTGGAGCAGCTCGCTGGACCGCAATTCCACAATGATACATCTCCCTAGGCGCAGTGCGCGTGGGGTCATGTACAGAAGCCGCAGCTTCTGACAGGGCTCATCCCACTTCATCTCCGGGTGTAGGGGCACTCTTGTACGGAATTCTGTTTTTCCATAAGCCAACCACGACGTGCGTGGTGGCTAGCCAATCATCGGGAAGGCCGTTGTCGGTACAAAATGTAGACCAGGCATGCGCAGCGGGACCTGGATAGCCCATGCAGTGCCACATACTGCCCCGGGGCAGAAATCCCCACCCCCAGGGTCGTGCCATAATGCAACCAAGGGCACTGGGATAGAATGACAAGTGATGCCCCACTAGCCTCTAATTGGCAAGGCGAAGAGCACTGAACCACCCCGCTGAAAGTGGACTGAGATGTGGGCGTATTCAACTTGACCCCATACTCACTAGTTGCACCCCCGTGAGCCGCCCCCACTGGGGGTTCCGGCACACCGTGGGCGTCGGAGCTCGCGACCGAAATCGAGCTCTAGGACGACCTCCAACGCATTCCAATCGCTGTACCGGACAAACAGGGAGCTGCGAGGCAGCGGCAGGCACAGGCTGGACTGTCTCCATAAGCCCGACCCAGCCGGCCGCCTGTTACAGAGTGACAGCGGTGGAAGTAGCCGGCGGACAGGAGGGCCCGGTAGATCGGAAAAGGACCCCCCACCCACTGGATTGCTAAGGATGCCTCCAGTACAGCCAAACGTGCCAACCAGGCACCCCCAGCCACAGTAAACCCCCAGTAGGTGGGCCAGGCGGGCCGGACGGCCCGACGGGAAGTGTGCCAGAGGCCCTGAATTCAGAGCCTGTGCCCGAATAAGCCATGCCCCAAAATTCCAGCCCCTAATTGGCAAAAACATGCTGTGAGGCAGCACCAGGCCCTCCCCCCAATTGTCCCGGCCCCTGGCGGGCCGCCGTGGGCCGAGGGCCGCATCCCCCGCAGGGCCGGCCTGGGGTTGAAAACGGCACGGCACGGGAGCTCATCCTGTCCTGCATGCGCAGAAATTGAAACACTGACCTTAAACAACCCAGTCAGCTTCTGTAGCACTGGATACACTGCAGTCCTACTTAAAGTTTGGGCACCCCTAAGTTGGAAAAATCAGTGAGCGACGGAGCAAACTTCTCTGCTCCCCCACGCTCTGAAGGCAATAGGCTGGAAAGCCGAAAGGAAGCCTCGAACAAAGGCTGGCAACTCAAGCCTCTTGCAAAGAGGCAGAAGGGAATAAAGCGACGGAAAAAACTCCTCCTCACCGTCGCCTTATTTGTACACTCACCAGCCATTCAAGGAGTATAGAGCAACACGATCCCTATCCAGGGCTCAGCACCCACTGACTGGAAAGCCGGAGCACGAGAGCATTTGCAGTGCTCAGGAATCAAACTCCGACCCTCCAGGCAGCGAGTTCAGGATCTTAATCCCCTGAGCCACAGGGGTCCGACAGAGCGACGGGGGGAAAAAACTTCTCCGCTCCGTCGCTGAGGTAAAATGGCAGCTCGGCTGCCTCGTGGCCACCCCTTTTATAAGGGAGCTGGCCACGCCCCTAACTACCCGGATTCTCTGTCCTGTGGGGGGGGCCCGCAAAGGGCGCGGCGGCCATTTTGGCGCCGCGCTTGCATTCTCCTCCTCTTCATACCCCTCCCCCCCCAGGCCTTAGGCCTTCCCATTTATTTTATTTTCTTGCTATATCCATTGAGCTGTCCCAC
Source organism: Bradypodion pumilum (assembly GCA_035047305.1). NCBI lineage: Eukaryota > Metazoa > Chordata > Lepidosauria > Squamata > Chamaeleonidae > Bradypodion > Bradypodion pumilum. The sequence continues at coordinate 169,129,083 of JAWDJD010000001.1, read as the reverse complement.
ATCTGGACAAATGTTTTCTTCCTTTTTCTGTGCTCTTGTCACAGCTGAAATAGCTGATCTCAGCTTTTCATTCAGAGTGAACGGGAAAACCTGTTACTTGATACTCACAGAGAAGTAAAACTGCAGCATCAGTGCTTAACAAATATACAGTAATTTTAAAATTACCAAGTACAAAAAGGTACATCATCTATGTTATTTATCTGTAAGAGAAATAACCAAGAATCCTTCCACCATTCATAGCTGTACTGGAACCAACATATAAGTGTATTAAACAATTTGCAAATAGCTAAACAAGGACAAAAACTTTGGCACATACATAATAAGCTCTCAGCAGGTTTTCACCATATAGGACAGTGATGGCAAACCTATGGCATCTGTGCCAGAGGTGGCACTCTGAGTCCTTTCTGTGGGCACCCTTGCAGTCACCCAATCACAGAGTTTACCTCACCCTGCCCCTCAGCCCAGCAGACCAAGGGGAGCACTTCCTCCCCCCAGCACAGAGTTCACCCTGCCCCTCTGCCCAATGGGTGTGCTTCCTCCCTCTCCCTAGCACAGAGTTTGCCCTGCCCCTCTGCCCAACAGCCCAATGGGAGCATTTCCTCCCTCCCCTGTTGCTGTGTTGGCACTTTGCAATAAATAAGTGTTTTTGTGGGTTGCAGTTTGGGCACTCAGTCTCTAAAAAGTTCACCATCGCTAGTATAGGATTTTACTATTTTTGAATAACAGTAGCCCTTACTACTGTTATATTAATGAAGAATTCCCAGGTAAATGCTCATTGTACTTGTTCCATTTTAATTCTTTTCAATTACAGCCCTTCATCCACCCCGTCCCCGAATCAGTGGCTGAGATTCAGTAGTAAACAATTGCAGCTAGAATAGGTCTGTTGAATCAGTGGGGATTTGGTGACTCAACTCTTAGATAGGTTCCACTGAGCATACTCTAGTTGCTACTCACTACTGGATTCAGTGTTTAATTGAAGCAATGGACCATATATTTGTTGAAGTGGGCTGGAGTTCATGCAAATATATGCAAAATACAAATGCTAACCTTTTTAAAAATGTATCACATTAACTATCAGGGTCATTTCACACCTGTAGATGTGCTGTACTTTCTTCACAGTTGTCCATGGGCACTAACTCTGCAATTCCAGAACATTAGCAGCAGTTTTGATCTGCTGTATCACAAAAATGTAAAAAGGCTGTGTGTGTATATATAAATTTGTTAACAGAAGCCTTTCAAACATCTGCTGCTTTATTTAGAAAATACACCTGTTAATTGTGATATTCTTTCTGAAGTATGCCCCCTTTAACAGTGTGGATTATATCACACTAGGTCTCAATTCCACATTCAGGGCCAACTATAAGCAACTTGATTTATGCAAATCCCTTAGATCTATTCTTCTTGCCAATTGTTCGATTAGCTTAAACTGTTCTCAGGTTTTCTCATTCGAGATCATAAAACCTGTATATCTCTAAGTTCAGATAAAGAGCAATTATATGAGCACCATTCTAATATCTCCTTTAGGTTGGAATGCTTTCATTTTCATACCATACTAGTTAGTTGACAGATGTTCATAGAAGCTCCCTATCCAATTCTCCCCTCTCCTCTACCATCAAAGAAAGTAAAGGGCCCACCCTGGACAGTGTGGAATGTGATGCGGGAGGATGCTTGGGAGATGAAGAGGCTGGATATGAACTTTTGCCAATTTTCTAAAGTCAGCTTATCATAGTACTCAAGCCTACTTTTCCATACACTCAAGGAAGCGACATTTAGCGCCTCATCTCAAAGTAATGAGTAATTCAAGTGATAAAAGGAATATACATATATTCAGTGGTGGGCTCCAAAAGATTTTACTACCACACTGTGGGTGTAGCATGGTGGGCGTGGCCAGGGGGAAAGCTCTGCACTGCACCCGAATTAGGACTACTTTATTTCAAAACTTGGATGGGCAGAGGGGCCAGCCAGAATTTCTGCTACTGGCTCTGGAGAACTGGTGCAAACCTGCTGATGCCCACCACTGCATATATTATGAAATTAGGCCTTAATATTGGACAGTAGAAAACTACATATATTTTGTGAGGTTCAGTTGACAATGATTTTGACTCAGGTGTGAATAACATACTTTTCTAGACTATTTTAAAACTATGTAGTGACTTTGCTCCTCTGATTTTACATCCAGGTTATCTGGAGTAATCCAATAAAAACCTCTTCACACAGTTCAAAGTTGGGGAATCTCCAGGCCCAAATTATGATGGTGTGATAGGTTTACCATGAATATAGAGAGAAAACTGTGAAGAATTTCCTGAGCATCCATTGAAATGCTGTTTGTTTGGGGGGAAATTAGTGACCAAACCCCAATTCTCAAATGCTGTTTTGATGCTCCAAAGCTGCTTCTCCTGGAGAGCATATGGCACAATAAGAACAAGCATATCTTTTTATAGATGCTTTTGTAACTAGCCTACCTACATATTCTTAATACGTTTCCCTCAATGTCAAGACAGATGTACTATAAACAGAATTTGAAAGTGCCTGTGTTTTGACCAGGTAACTTACCTCCTATTATGCCCTACTGAGTTGTGGAGATAGGTAGAGATGGTGACTGTGAGTATTACCAGTATTTTGCAAAAACAAACAAACAAAAAAACAAATTTCAAGTACATACAGGTGAAACTCGGAAAATTAGAATATCATGCAAATGTTCATTCATTTCACTTAAAAGGTGAAACAAATATATGAGATAGACTCACTACATGCAAAGTGAGAGATGTCATGCCTTAATTCGTTATAATTGTGATGATCATGGCATACAGCGTATATGAGATTATGTGATGATTATGGGGTGCATGAGATTGGGGGGGTTGGGGTTTTCATAAGCTGTAAACCATAAGCATCAATATTATAACAAAGTAAGGCTTGAACTACAGTATATCGTTTTGCAAGTAATGAGTATCTCTCATATATTTGTTTCACCTTTTAAGTTACTTTCCTGAACTGAATGAACATTTGCACAATATTCTAATTTTTCAAGTTTCACCTATATAATTATAACACAATCACTCATAAAGCACTTTTCCAGATATACTATTTGTAATATTTCAATAACAGTTACATAGCTACTTTTTCAGATAGGTTATCTTTCCCAAAGCATGAAAACCTTTAGGAAGTTTGTTAGGAGATGTTTAGTTAATTAATAGTAGGCCTCACAGATTTGTAGACCACATTTGTAGGTTTTAATATTTTCTATTTGCCTGTGCTATACTATGAACAGCTACAAGTCAGTTTTCATGAGTCACAATCAGGATCACACAATGCACACAACTCAAACATGACGTGGATTGAAATTTGTCAGGAAGCTTTTTTCCCCTGTCAGGCAACCCACAAATACATCAATACTATCCACTTTGAGTCTTTGGGGTGGGGTAAAATGATATTTAGTGATTAGTATTTTGTATTATTAACTTCAAAGCAAATCTAAGTCACACTTAAATGCAATTATATTTGGAATTAGAACTAAGCAGTAGTTAATGTCATGATCCTGAGATGCCTTCCTGTATCTTTCTTTCTTGTGTGTGTATGCTTTAAATTAGCTTGCTTAGAATTAAGTTAGCAGTTTAGATTTAAAAGTAAAAATGTTTAATTTAGCTGATAGAATTGTATTCTTTAAGCTAGTTGTTTAAGAGTTTAATTAAGTAGAAATATTAATCACATAGTTACTTACATGTTTGGTTGGATTGATAGAAATCATTTAGTTGCCATGTGATTAGGGTTGCCATACATCACAGAAAACCAGGAATTTCATGGGTTGAACCTGTCCCATTCCATAAAAAACATTGAAAATTCCCAGTTTTCAAAAAAAATGTGCCTTTTTCTTGCCAACTTAGAGCAGCACCTCTATTGAAGCACCAGCAGGTGGCATCTGTAGCCTAAAAAACGGCTCATGAGTCAAAATACTTCAGGTAGTAAAGGATAGCAGCGAATGCACTTTTGGAAGGAAAGGTCCTCGACTTGGATGGGACAGATAAAAAGGATTTCCTGGTTCACAGGAAGGGGCTGGTGTCGTGCAAAGCTCCAGGCTTCACATAAGAAGAAACTAGAGATTTTGGAAGATTTCCTGTTTTTGGCTTCTTTGGTGGCCAAGGAAGAAAGGGGGGGGGGAGCGCACCTTTTTCTTGCAGCTTGGTGGCCAAAGAGGAAAGAGATTGGGTAAGCTTTTATGCCAATAGAAAGTTAGTAAATAGGGACCACTTTGGTGGGAAGGTAAACAGCGTTCCGTGTGCTAGTCATGCCTGTGCTATAGTGTGCTATAGTTATGTCTAGTCATGCCTGCCACATGACCACAGAAACATCTGCAGAAGCAGACAGCACTGGCTCTTCAGCTTTGAAACAGAGATGAGAAGTGAACCCTAGAGACTGGCTTTTAAGCAAGGGTGACCTTTACTTCTGTACCCTGCCCAGCGCATCTGATGGATGGCTGAGAGACTTGGACTTTGCTGGATTAACCTAAAATGTTGCCATCCTATGGATATTGGACTTTGCTGATATTTGGCCATTTCATGGACTGATGGACTTTTTTTTGGGGGGGGGGGTGTTCCACAGGCTTATGGACATTCTGATTGACTTGTTGGCTCTTTGAAATATTTCATGGACATTTCTGGATCTAAAAGAGCCCTATGGACTTTGGGGATTTTATTCTCTACAGGTACATGGATTGTTTATTCTTTACAGCTTTACTTCTTCATCTTATGGAACATAAAATAAAGTTCTGTTTTGGGACTTTACCCTGTTGACTTCTATTTGGGCATAGCATTGGCACCTAGGTCTCTGCTTCCACCCCACACTGCTAATGTTACATCCACGCTACTATGGAAAAACCACACTCCCTGTGACTGGGTAAGTTCAGGGTGTCTGGGTCCTCTGGGAGAGGCTGGCAGAGGCTGAAAAGAGGGAGTTGTGGTGGACTGTGTCATATACAGCACTCTGTCACCACCGAAGCCTCGTAGGACCCCCCAGAACCCCCTGGCAGTTAACATGAAATACAACTAAAATGAACCAAAATGTATATGTAACGTTTAGTAGTGATTTTAGAATAAAAAGTTACTGAGCCACTAAGATTTTTTTAGTGTTTTATTAGGTTTTATAGATATAAAACCTTCCACATATGTTTGAGAAGATCATGCCTGTACAGAAATAACATCCATTTTTTTACAACTCATGCACTTCCTGTTGTGCACTTTGTTCAGTTATTGAAATTTGCTTACAAATGGCACATTTAAAGACACTGTGGCACCCTGAAATTCTAGCAACTGCAATGCTGCAGCAGCCTAAATGTTTTCTTCATTAATAATTTGTTTAAATGTGTATGAGTGCATCATGTCATAAGGCAGTGGTAATCCAAGCATTTTAGTGTCATATCATAGTAGAATAAGGAATTAAATTGATCTTTTTGCCAAGGGAAGATAAAAGTTACTTGTTTACAAAGTAGCTCATCATCTAAAGCAGTGTCTCCCAAATTTTGATTTTTGGCCTTCAATTCTCAGTAGCCTAAGTCAACTCCCAAAAGCACTGATCTGCCAATATACTGACTTAGGCTTCTGGGAATTGAAGTCCAAAAACCAAAGGTTGAGAAACACTGATTTAAAGAATCACCCTTCTTTAAAATAATCTCTTTGCTTAATCTGATTTAGGCTGTATTAAGGCACATGTGTAGGTATGACAAACATGAATATCCATGGAGTTCATCATGCAGAAATAATAAAATGTACCATTTAAAATGTCTTTTAAAAATGAAATACATCTCTCTTTTTTTGTTATGAAATTTCTGTACAAAATTATAAAATTTACACCATCTGAGCTGCCAGATAGGATAAAAAAGTGTCTATTTCCATATAACTACTCCCCCCCCCATCATCAGTCAAAAGGGCAGTATAAATACCCAAGGCTTTAAGGACAAGAAACACCCCTCAACAAACAGTGGACAATTCCCCATTACAAAGGAGATGCATGATTGTATGGTAGTGCCTCCCTCCCTCCCATTTTTAAAAAAGGAATAAAAAGAAAAAAACACCTTACAATCTATTAAAATGACAACAATGGGAATCATGGGAACATTTCATTGGCAAAGAAACAAGAGTTGTGCATGCAAAGAACAAAACTGAGGGAAGGGCATTTCTCAAGAGAACACGTGTGCCCTTCACTTTTCAAAGGCTTGGACTGAAATAAGGCACTTTTCTTCCGGTGAGAAGCGCCCTCCCACGAAATGACACAAAGACGAGATGGGTTCGATTTCTGGTTACACACACGAGAGCTGACTGAATGATATCCCAGGATGCAACAGTAACGATGTGACAGTGGAGGGAAGACACAGGAGGCAAAATACGTGGAGGACATGAACTTCTACACAGAAGTGGTCACTCTGTCATTGGCATCATTGACCTCATTTTTGTTTGAATCCAGTCCTTTAGCAGCATTCATATCATTCCGTAAATTCTCCACTGTCTTTTTCAAGTTCTTTAATTCCCCAGGGTGTGGAGTGGCTCGCCTTAGAAGTGTCCTCTAAAAACAAACAGTGGAGTAAATGATTTTTCTAGAGCCTCCTCCCTTTGTAAGTAGCATATAAATACTAAATAGCTTTTTCATACTTTGCAACCGAGTACCACATTTTAGGCTTACTATGAAATGTAAATATAGCCTGTCATCTTTGAAATAGCTGATTACAGTACCCTTATCAAGAAAGGTAACAGAAGATTAAGCTGACAGCTGAAGAGACACAAGGCGTGATGCACAATATGTGTGAAAAAGAAACAGTGAGCACAGCAGGAATGCTACTTTCACACCCAACATAAAGCTCAGAATTCTCCTAACACACATATACAGAACACTCCTTTGGCTATCAGGACTGGCTCAATTCCATATTGTTAAGTTGCAGTTACTGGAAAACTACCCAGTCTTCATCAACAATAATTTGTCCCACTATTTTTTATGGGATCAGGTTCAACTTTGTCAGGATCCAACAGAATGGAATGTTTCCAGTCAACGAGTTTGTAGAAGTGGTGCGTCTCCTATGATATATTGTTTCCCCTTCAGCTTGCCTTTTAAATTAATAGACTGGGAAAATTAAATTTGAACAACTAAAACAGATTAAGTTTATTGGACAACATCCCACAAAATCCCCCAGCCAGCAAGGGAATATGGGAGTTGCAGTTCACGTTTTTTTTTTTTTTTTTTTACAAATTCCATGTTTTATATGGCTGCCTATTCTTCCACATTAATGAGATTATCATTCCTGTTTCACCAGCAAGGAATTTAAAAGCATGTTACCAAGAATTCATTAGTCTCCTGCCATGATAACATATAGCAAGTTGCTTTTGAAATACAGTAGCTTCCTTTGAAAAACAGGTTTTTATCATAACATGGAGTTCTGCTATTCCAAGAAGAGGGGATGAAGTTGTTTTTGACTGTTAAGTAACACTGTCCCACACCTTCAATTCATGATGAACCAGTGTTTATCATAAAACAGAAGCATAATTTGATATGGTGAATTTCATGAGCTTTTGAAAGTAATGGGACTTTGTGTATGTATTATACCTCTACAAATCATGCATGATCATTCAGGTTACTTCATATTTTACAAGGCAAATATGGCCATATAATTCCCATCAATGTTAGGAAAAGAAATGCATATGCGTACTCAGCATGTTAGGGGCAAAATGCTAATTAACTTGTGAACTGCCCAGAGAGTGCACTAAGAGCTATAGGGTGGTATATAAGTGTAATTGCTATTCCTATATTTAAACAGAGATCACATACTAAGGTTAATGTATTAACATGTATGTGCTCTTCAAACTATGATAGTGTGCAGCCTTGAGATGTGGTAGACACACATTCTTTCATGAGTATCCTTTGTGAAGGTTCAAAAGATGTGGATATATGTTAACTTCTATTTTGCTTATATGAATATAAGCCACACTTAGAAAAGAGACTGCAGCACCTATATGCAAAAATAATCACCAACACTATATACAACCTGACTCATGGACAGCCATGAAAATTTAAAAGCAACATTTTTATCAGCTTTCAATTGTAGTTGCTTCTGAAGAATTAAGGCAAGTGAAGGGGAAAGCAAGTTTTGCATCTTCCATGTAGCGAGATGAGTGAGTTACAAAATGAAATGGCCCACCTTGTATATAATATATGTAAGATTTACTCTCATGTTACTTACCTGGTTCTCTTCAAAATATGAGCCAGCGCCCACCTAGCCCCACCCCACCCCAAGTTGCAATTTTCTGTATGGGGAAATCAACATGTGAGCAGAAGAGAGGTTCCTGCTTGCATGAAGAATCTCCTTGGCAGACATTTTGCTCTTCATGTAGAAGCAGCATTAATGGAGCTGGCATTAATTGCATTAATCCAGCATTAACTCCTGTGCAGCTCAGTGATTTAGGTATCTGGTTATGGAGCCAGGGGTTGGGAGTTCAATTCCCCACTGTGCCTCCTTGACAGGGGCTGGACTTGAGCTCTGCTGTCCCAAGATTGCTTGCAGGGAGGAGAAGGAATGGGGTAGGTGCTCCCCAGCTTGCAGGTTGGACAGAACTAACTAAATGTTGCCTGAATGGGTCCACAAATGACAGCAAACCCCCAAATACTAGCACTGCATGGCCACAGGAGAGACTAGAAATGTTGGGCAGCAAATAGAACCTGAACCCAAATAAAGATGCAAAAGATATAAACAAAAAAGTCATTCTTGTCACAAAGAGGGCAAATCAATTGACACTGAACTGTAAATGTTTAAGCAGAATCATTTACTGGTAGTTGCCACACAAACAATTGGCAAGGAAATGTGTGCAACTGAGTGTTGTTCTGCATTGCCCACCAGATATTTATTAATATTACCTCAAGGGCAACTGAATACCACTATAGCTTTGGAACCTTCTCGCCAAAATTTTCCTGGCAGCTATGAAAACAAGAAATAATGAAATGTATAACCAATTTTATACTATGTCTAATCAGTACCCCTGACTTTGTACATTCTGATGATTATTATTATTTTGCTTCAGCTAGTAAAACCTAAGCCACACATCTTTGATAAATTTATTTGATATTATTTGATATATTTATATGGCCATTACTCTGAAATTCTTCCAATTTAATGTTAGATTGCTACCTAGCATATTTGTGGCAGCAATGTATTCTGAATTGGAAGAATTCCAAAAATGATTGTCATTTTTCACAGCAATGTACACAACCAATATTAATGCTTATATGGCCACCACATACAAGTAAACACAATTATTAATTCAGGGGGAGAAATGCTGCTATCCCATATACTGTACCACATTGGTTATGTCAACAGTGGGTATGGATAAGCTGATTCCCCTAAAAGGATAAACAAGACTAGTATCCACATTAGATCAGTTTATACTAATTGCCTCTGTATGGAGGAGGAAATCTACAAATGAAATCTCTAGTTGTCATTGTAGCATACCTTCATTGCTCATTTTGTACTGTGAGTACATCAAAATTTGCTGTTAAGCTGCTTTTAACCATATATATGACCTACACTGCATGGTATTTGATTAATTTTAATAAGATTAAAGTGAGCATCTGTAAGTGACATGGAACTGTTTCACTGGACTGCATACTTAATTTAAAGTTTTCATCAGGTTTATTGGTTAGAGAAGGATTGGACTAAACTTTGGAACTAGTATATCACTCAATACAGGAAGGAAAGGAGGGCTGGATCCATTTTGCATGTTATGTTTCAATTAGCTAATTGTTTAAAAAAAATCACTTCTCTTACAGTCACTTATCTAAGTTTTAGCCTACAGATGTTCCAGGAATGCAATTCCCAGGTTCAGTGAGTATTAGAAATTTAAGCCTGGAATTTTTTTAAATGAGTAAAAGATAATTATGTAGTGGGCTAAGAAGAAGTTTTAAAAAAAGTTGAGTAAATAGCAGAGGTCTCATAAGTACAGTGACAGATGCTCCCATTAGGCCTTACTCTTTAATTTGACTAGAATGCTGACCATTGCCTGCCAGTTCATTGGTACTATATTCAATTATCCAATGATAATGAAATGAAGGAGGGACAATGGAAGTGATTGTGGGGAAAGTAATACACAGTGTGACACAGTAGGAGAAAGTCTAGTTGAATCCACCCACCCACGCCAGGGGCTACTGCTTACAAAAGTGGAGGTTCCAAAGGTTACAACGTCACCAGAAATCCCTCTTTTTACCCTGCTTTCCAAAAACTGGAGAGGAACCCTCTAAAAAAGCAAAAAAAGGAAAGAAAACTAGTCACAGCGATATCAAAAGCTAGTCAAAGCAATGTCACATAGCTATAGTTAAACAGTGTTGCTGTTTTGATTGTTTTGTCAAGTTGAGCTCCTGGCAAAAAGGAATATCTGATAAGAAGCATTTAACAACTCTGGAAATATTATGCTCTGCTCATATTATGTGCATTAATTCCAAGATAATCAGGAGTACAATAAACCACACCTACCACCCTGTTTTTGAATTTGTTTCCTGACAACATACCATTTCATTATCCTCTTCATCTTTTTCATCTTCTAAAAAGCGGATTGCACTAACTCTGTTTACTGCCCTTTCATTCCATGTTTCATCTGACGTTTCATTTACCAAGCTCTCCAGTGCACTGCATCGTGGCAGGTTATCTATTATAACAGAAGACAACAAGAAGAGAGAGAAAACAATCCATGTATGTTAGAGGTTTCCTTCTCTACTATTCCACAGTCCAGATGTCAAGGTTTCCCCCGATGAAAACCACAAGTGCAAAACTGTGTTTAACAGCATAAAATATTCATTTAAGAGATCATCCCCAAAGGTTTTGCATGTATTATCTGACAATATGTATTCATGTCATATTTACAGTATGACAAAGCTTCACAGAGAAAAGTTTTTGTGTGTGTTTGCAAGTAAACAGTGAAATCAGATGGTGATGTACCAATCTTTCTGCAGCCCCTTTGTTTGAGACTATGTGCCAGTGATGGTGAACCTTGGCACTCCGTCTGTTCTTGAACTTCAATTCCCAGATGCCCTGACTTGAACTTCTGGTAATTAAAGTCCAAGAACACCTGGAGTGCCAAGGTTTACCATCACGGCTATATGCTTTACAATTTTTAGTTCCAAAATGCCCAAAACATTTATCAGTTACAACTAGAGATGAATAATCTCCTGTTTTTTAATTCTTATGCTTGCTTGCAGTAAGACCTATAAACATTTAGAATACCAAAACATTTAAAAGAGCTGTTTTAAAATTAAGTTTAAAATATGCATTTATTTGGCAACATTTTAAGAATAAAATTATAGGGACAGGGCAGTCAGGAAGCCATATGCTAGAAACTATATACAATACTTAAACCTTTGACCTGCCCTTTCTTAAAAATCTAATAGACTGTACATTTAAAATATTGTGTGCACTTGTAGGCTCCGGTATAGGAAAGGGGGCCGTTTGTTTTTCTCATTACCCTGACCAAAGAAGTCAATGTTGCTTCACAGGGAAAATAAACTCCAACTATATTTACCTTGGCAACCAGGCTCAGAAGGCATTTGAGGAAGTAAAACACATGTTAGAATTTTTTCTCCAATTTCAGGGTCCGTGTCTGTCTGGAACGTAAGAAGAGGCTGGGATTGGTTGTCAGACAACCACAATGCTTTTAGCTTCAAGCTAGTCATTGACATAGGAAGATGTAGCAACCTAGTAGAGAGAAAAATAAAGAGGAAATTCTAGCCATTCTTCCACAGCTAAAGAGTAAAGCAGAAAACAAGAGGTCTTGTGGCACTGTTGTCACTCTGGCTGTAACAATAGTGGGCACACCTCAGAAATCAAATAAGGCAATATAAAATGGCTGGTCTTGTCTCCTTCTAGTGGACATCATTAGCAACTCTTCCCCATCCCACCCTATGCCCCTGGCAATGTTACAGAAATTTAGGATTTCTTAGAATGTCTTTAAACAGAACTTAGTATCCATTACTCTTTCCAAGAAGAATACAGTTTTATCTTCATCATTTTGTTTATGAAGTGCAAGTGCATAAGAAAAAATAATTACTATACTATGTGCTCTGGGAATGTGCAGCTTTGCCCATGACTACATGGGCAGGCTCTTCTCCCAAGAGGCCCAGTGGAAAATCAAACTCCCAATCCCTACTTTGACTCACTCAGCTATCCTGCCAGCTAAGAAAAAAAAAATGCAGCCTATTGTTCCAGGTAAAACCTAGCCATTTATGCGATATTCAAAGCTGAAGATTGAACTAGTCTAAGGGTGGGGTGTTTTCCCATTTAAGTCAAAGGTAAGGAACAATTGTCAATTGCAATTAATTGTAAAATGGGGGAAATGAAAGAAGCTTCCCAGAAGATTGCTATTTCAGCGATCGGGTGTCCCCTGGGCAACGGTGGTTGTCACTGGCTAATCCTTTCAACCAGAAGCACCTTTCAAAAGCTTTGTATGTTATTATATATGCTGGTGTAGTTCTGACACGAATAAAGAATTGTAAAATGTGTAGTTCAAAAAATCTAGAAGGCTGATGGCTTTTCTTCCCTATCTGGATTTATATCCGCTTTATGCTTCACTTATCTTCTTCCTTAAGTACTATAGTAAGTAGTAATATTCCTGTTGGCTAGGGAGAATTAAAGGATATTTAACCCAAGACAATAGGGATGATTGAACAAATGCTATGAACCATGGGTCGGGAACTGTGGCTTTTCTGCTGAAACCAGACTACAACTCCCAGAACTGGCCATGCAGTTCAGAGCGGATGGAAACTGACATCTATCAACAACCTAGAGAAGGATATATCTCTTGCCCCTGCTATAAGCCAAAGTAATACTGTTCGACTTTGCTCCCTGTTCTACACATAATAGCAGAAGACAACTCATATGACATCACAAGAGGCAGTGCAATAGTTTGAATGATGAAATTTTAACTCTCCGGGCCTTCTTCATAATGGAAGAGGAATATTAGCAGAAAAATCTATAGGAGTGAGAGGGAGAATCCAAGGGGGAAGAACTGCTAGACTCCTGATACTAGGGTCAACATTTTCTGCATGCTTTCATTTTCAGCTAATATGTCTCTTTTAAGGACTTCTTTCCATTAGTTACAATAAGAGGCCCATGTCAGCTCCCATTTTGACCAGAGCACATTGTATCCAACAGATTCAAAGTTACACCTGATCAGCCTTAACAGCACACTAAAATTTTAGCATTTTTTTATGGAGGAACTGCCAGAGCACACAGAGGTTAGTTACAACATCTGCAACAGGAAGACCTACAAAGGCAAAGCCCTACTTCACTGAGAGAGAATCAGCTTTCAATTGTATTTGGTGTATTCTCCCAAGAAGAAAAGGACTACATATTTATTCAGAGCAGGACAACATGAAATCATACCTGTCAAGTTTTGGATTTGAAAATAAGGGAAATTTCCCGGCCAAAATGGGGCACTTGACAGCTATGCTTATCTTGTGCAGCCCTCCAGTGGCAGTATTAGGGCATTGCAGCCTAACTAATATGGGAGGACGGCGGGAAAGAGGGTAAAATACGGGAGTTTCCTGCCCAATGCGGGATACTTGACAGCTATGCATGAAATGCTCCAGAAATTGTTGGACTATGACTCCCATTGCCAAACCTGATAGAACGCATGGCTCCAAAACATCTGCTCTGCCACTGACCCCTCTAGTTCTGATTTGATTGATGAAACATACATTTTTACTACACATCTGATACCTCCTATGCACCTATTTATCAGCTACTTTAGTAAGGTAAATATTTCAAATAATTATTCTGCACTGTTTCATCAACTCTGGCATAGTAAAGGGCCCACCCCTCAGTTTAGGAAATTTAATGACAGTAACCAATAAACAATCTGAATGCATTTACCTATTTCCAGCTACATCTAGGACATGAAGTTCTGTAGCTTGTGATATCTCAGGAGGAATCCTAGACAACCGATTGTCCCGTACTGATAAAACATTTAGACTGCAACACCCTCCAATCTGTTTAATTTAATTTTAAAAAGAGAAGATTGTATTATTGCAGCAGATACAATTTAATGTAGTATTCCTGTAAAACATGAAATGTGAGTACTAACAGTATTATATTACCAAAAAAATAAGTCTTTCTTTAAAAACAAAACAGAGTTCTGTGTTAAGCCAGCCATCCTACATTCATTTACCTAAAACCAGTTCCTTTGAATTCAATTAGGTTCATTTCATGCACAGGATTTCACTGTAATCGTGTTAACTGCTGGTGCGACAATGTAGCCACTGCTTTTTTGGGTTTTCCATTTTTGCTTTATCTTTCCACATGCTAGCGTGCAGATGACGTGCTAAGGAACTGTATTTCTATTTATACTGCTTCAGCTTCAAAGCACTCTTTCAAGGCAAGCTGTGCAGTCAAAAACATGACTCTTCAGTTCTCTCTAACTGTAGTGCAACAGTATTTTAGGAAGCAATGGCTCACATAAGTCAAATACTTGCAAAGTTTACTAAATAGCAGTTTACTGAGATTACCACTCCTAGAAGTACTACAAATTCAATTCTGACACTTTTAGTACAGAAGAATGTACCATTAGAAACCTCTTAATATCAACAACCAATCATTTATAAGAACTTCAAAGTTTATTTCAACAGCATAAACTACAAGCACTAATCTTACCACAAGTAAAAAAAAGCATTATCATGTGTTTTCCAGTTGCACAAGCACTATTTCTAACTTTGCAGTCCTAAGCAGATTGATTTTAAAGTGCCATTAGATGAAGTCCTATTACACAATTATTATATTTGTCATAAACATATACATTTGAAGAACGAGTCTTTTTCAATGCAGTTCAGTGCAAGCTCCTTTTTCTCCCTGTATCCATGATTATCTGCATTCACTGAAAATTTAATATAGCAAACACCCTGCATTTTGAATGAAGTCATCTAACACTTCAAAACTTCATTTCAAGAAGGCTGGAGTTCTATGATTAAAGACTTCAGTACTGCCTGTCTTTATTAGATTTAACACTCTCTGGTGGGTAGTAAGCATTACCCTAATCAAATTTCTCTTTCAGAGGGGAAAAATGTTTTCTTGGAGTTGCCACTAATATTAACCGACAACTTAAAAGAAACTAGTCCTGTTTGAAAGAGTACAATCCCTGTATGAACAAGCCACATGAAAGCCTCCTCTTAAACCTTGGTTAAAAGTCTAAAAATACAGCTTCAAGCAACTCATTAAATGCTAGCCAAGTTATTTCATTCAATCTGAATTTGGTTAAGTCTAATCTTTATATTTTCCCTCAACTGACATCTCTTTTCCCTAACCACCTCTAATAGTATACTTTTCATCATATTTTAATCTTTATGCTAAAGCTTTGCCAATATAAATATTTTCTTGTTATTCCTTTTCGTATGAAGCAGGCACAATTTCCTATTTTCATGCAAGGAAACCAGTAGTGAAAGAATGAGCAAGATGATTATATACTGTCTTCTATGTTACAGACTCTCCCCACAAATGACAACCATGCACTAAAACTTTGGAAGAGTCCTGACAGTTTCACAAGATGTGAAGTGCCGAAACAAAAAGATCCACTGTCTGCCTAACTGCTGTACTTCTAAAGTGCAAAATTGAGAACAATTATTCCGGTTAGTGAATGCTAGATGAGTCAGCAAATGATGCTTAGTTTGTACACAAGGGGTGTCTGCTTTGAGTTATTCTGTGTCAGGAACAATAAAGCAGAATGAGTGCTTGGCCATGCAGCCTCCTTGAAAGATTCCCACCCGTAAAGCTATAAACTCCCAAAACTTCAGGGGCAATGAAAGTGCAGTGGTGGAGCCAGCCAGTTTGAGTCATCATGCATTGAAAGCAGTCAGATGAAAGGAACTTAGTGCAACCATGGACTGGACAATACTTACAAGGTTACAAGAGTTTACCTGACTCAATTTCCAAGCAGCTAACAATTAAGAAAAACACAAGAGACAGTTGTTTGATTTTAACACACAGTTATTTACATGGAGTGGACAATACCATCCAAGCGCGCACACACACACACCATGAGACAATTTCCCCACCACCAAAGAATATTTTTGCCAGGTTTGGTTTGCTTACTTACATAGCTGGGGATGATCTCCAGTTACCTTACAGGGAGCAACCTTAAGCAATTTGATACTACTTGTCAGCTCTTCACATGAAAGTACATGGGAAGCCAGCTCCCCATAATGACAGGCAATGTGAATAGTTATCCCTCTATGCTCAATCAAATTGTGGAGGAGCAGGGTTGCAGTAAAAGCCTTCTGTTATCACTGGGATTTGATAAGGTTACCAGCTCCCCATGTAATTACAGTAATACCTCATACAAAGTCCGCTTCATACAACATCGGATTCATACAACATCGCCTAATTCCTTGAAAACAGTTGCCTCATACAAAGTCGTTGCGACTTTGTATGAGACATTGGGGTTTTCCCCAGGTTGCATTGTGCCTGGGCAGTACAAAAGGCAGGACACATGCGTGCATTGCTCCTGTGGGTTTTGCACGTGGCGAAGAGTGTTTAGGAGTGGTTTTGAGCACGATTTTGGATTTTTTGAATTTTTTCGTCAGAATTTTTAGAAGCATTCCTGGGATTTTTGCAGCATTCTTCAGGTTCTTGGACAATTCGGGTTGTTTGACATGTTTTTGTAATGTTTTTAGCCTTTAGATAATGTTTTCTTAAAGTTCTGTCAGTTTC
This sequence comes from Bradypodion pumilum, assembly GCA_035047305.1. Classification (NCBI taxonomy): domain Eukaryota; kingdom Metazoa; phylum Chordata; class Lepidosauria; order Squamata; family Chamaeleonidae; genus Bradypodion; species Bradypodion pumilum. The sequence continues at coordinate 169,112,369 of JAWDJD010000001.1, read as the reverse complement.
CTGTCTGTTTCCTTGACTTTGCCCTGAAGTCTGTGTTGTTACAGTACAATGTAGCTCTATGGAAACAACGTTGTACGAGGCCTTGTGGCAAGGATTTGGATGTTGTATGAGGCATCGTGGCTAGGATTTTGCATGCCTCATACAAATACAAATCCGTATAAAGTCCAAACTTGTGGAACCAAGTTTGGACGTTATATGAGGTATCACTGTACATGTGTTCTGTGGTGTATTTACTAAGCACAAACATATAGCACATGGCTGTTTGCTACTCCATCCTCTGCATCTTTGGACAATAAGGGCTTATGTGGACTCCCTAGGCTGATTATACAAAATGGGTATTCACTGCACACAAACATTGTCACATACATGTGGGCTGGATCTACATGGCATACTCTGAATATCAACTAGGTAATGGTCATTCTTGCTTGAAAGCCAGTCGTATCTGACTCTAGGGTTCAGTGCTCATCTCTGTTTATAGCCAAAGAGCCAGTGCTGTCTTTGTCTCCAATGTTTCTGTGGACAAATGTCAGGCATGCCTCAACACCGGAGTGCACGGAACGCTGTTTACCTTCCCACCGAAGTGGTCCCTATTTATCTACTTGCAATTTCTTGCTTTCAAACTGCTAGGTTGGCAGGAGCTGGGACAGACATGGGAGCTCATTCTGTTGTGCAGTACTCGGGTCTCGGACTGCTGACCTACCGACCTTCCAGTCATCAAGTTCAGTGTCTAAACCACTTGAGCCAACACAGTTCCTAAATATCAACTACATGCAGTTATTTAGAAAATGATTATAGTCAGGTGAATAGCAACAGTAGAAGTTAAATGCTATACTCTTAGACATCTCTTAGGTGAAAATAAAGCATCTAATCAGAAGAAATCATCAACTGGAAATCAATAGCCTTTACTGGTGGCCATCACGTAAATAATTTGGGGTTTCTTAACCCCTGCCTCCCTACTTTGCATGATATTTACAAAATGAACAAATCCTGTATGCCAAAAAAAAAGGGATCTTGATACCCAATAACTTAGTTTGCAAGTGCATAAGCACCTCTAGGAATATGCTCAATATTCATTGTTGGGGTTATTTTTTACTTTTAGCAAGCTGAACTATACTGCCAGTAGTAAAAATGCAATCTAGTAAAAAATTACCCCCCTCCCATCAGAATACTGTAAATTCTATAAAGCCACAAGCAACAGGAGAGTATCCACAGCATACTTTGGAGACAGTATGCAAAAACATTTGTGTATATATTAAAATGATCACATTAACTAGCAAATTATTTCCTTTCAGATACAGCAATCGATTATACGCTTGGCGAAAGGTAGCAAAATCTAGTTCAAAGAAATGTTTGACAAAGTGACAGATAATTAGAAAATGTTACAATCCCTCTGATGCTACAAACCAAAAATGCTTTAAATCAATTGACAAACAGCCAGGAAATGTTCTACTGGTTAAGAAAAATAATTTGTGCATTTGCTATATAATAAGGAATATCTCTCTTTTCCCCCGCTCTGAAAACCTGGTACAGACAGACTAATACATTTGTAAGTTCTAAAGTGCAAATTTATTGTCAAAATCTAACCTTTTTTTAACTGGAAAAGGTCGTACTAGAACTGTTTATGCTCTTGGTTTATGCTCCAGTGTACAGAAGAAATAACACGAACATGGGTGACAAAACAGCAGAACAAACTTGATGCTGACCAACTGCATTTATAATTCAACAACTGCAACTTTAAGTGTTGACCAGCAAATGTAAATCAACCCATTTGGAACAAGTACCAAAACATTCATAACAGTGTATGTCACTCCATAAGAAGTGACTTACGGAAGACGGCTATCCTGTATCACAGTGTGAAGTGAAGATTAGTACATCTCGGTGTGTGCAAACCAGCTGCTACATCCTACTGAAATCTCAGACAGGCAGGAATCAAAGAACCTGACCATAATTCATCAACCCTGCTGCCTTAACGAGGCTGCCTGCTGAATCCACATATTATTTCCGCATATTTAAGACTGCCTGCCATTAAGTAACCTAAGCCACCTCCTTTGATCTCACCTGTCAGAATTTTGTCAGGGTTCCATCCCGACACTCTACAATAGAGGCTCTTGTTATTACACTTGGATGTTCACTTTGTCATATTTCTGTAGGTGGCACTGATACCTATGATTAGTGGCAACACAGCCTGAATAGCTGGTTTATATAACACAGACACATAGTTCACTCTCAGCAGATGTCATTTCAAGCTCTGAAACAGCCACTTTGGATGCAATGAAAAATGCCAACTGAGAGTTTATGGGAACTTTGGTCCCAAAAAGATTATTTTCCACACTCTGAAAACTACTTAATAGGACATAAGGACAGAATGTGTTTTTGTGTGAATGATCTAAGATCCAAATAGCAATCCAACTTAATGGACTTTTGTCACAACTGGAGAAAGAAGCAGGGACCGAGTAAGGCTTATGGAACTGCTTGCGTCTGTAGCTTCTCACTGTTTCTTCCTCTGTAGGTCAACAATGTGCAAGGAAAACCATGCCAAAATGGCAGCAGTGATAGCAAACGTAACACTCAAATTTTACACTTGAATTACACTTACAAGGAACTTATTTAATCTGCAGACAAATACTGAATTGCAGAGATGATGAGGAGTAGGGAAAGGGAGGCAATTTATAAACCCCACATTTTTTGTTATCATCCACATCCTATCCTACACAAAAGTTTCATACTTTTGCATAGGATAGAAAAAGATAGGAGGGAAAGAAGCAAAAGATTATAGAACTTTTTGCTTTTTTCCTTCTTATTCCCCCTCTCTTCTTTAATTTTGCCATTATGTTAAAACAGATGAAGACACCTTTCTTTGAAAATTTCATACCATGCATTTGGGTGTATTTGATGCTCAACAACATTATCCTCTCTGCTTCTTCCCAATAAAGCAGGAGTCCTCAAACTACGGCCCATGGGCTGGATCCAGCCCACAACACCAATTCATCTGGTCTGCACCACCCTCACTGCTCCTGGAAGCAAAAGTAAAACATGCCCGCACGTGCACAGAACGCTGCCATAAGTGTATTCGTGGCTGTCCTAAATGCATGTATGACAGTCGTGGGTGCATTTATCGCAGCATTATGCACATGCACATTTTATTTCCGCTTCCGTTGCGAGGAACCACATGACCGGCCCACTGAATCACATGACTGGCCCATGGCCCAAAACGTTTGGGCACCCCTGCAATAAAGCATTGATTTAATTTTGCAAGCACTGTAATATCATGCTCATGTAGCAACTGATTCTATAGATTCCAGCTTTTATACCTGCTCTTCAGCTTTCAAGGAAAAAAAAGCAATCAAACAGAATTTCCAGACGCACTGTTCACTACACTGAAAATAAAGAGACACAGACTAGGGCTATAATCATCATATCAGAACCCAGTACATGTGGTACCTGTGGGGACGGTTAGGGGGCCGAGACAGTATCACAACTCTGCCGAAAATTATTTTCCTCAGACTCAGGGCTATTTTGTGACTTCCAGAGCTCCCAAATCACCAGCTCTATAACTTTGTGCATTACGCCCGAGTTGGCTTCACTGTCTCCCCTCCACTTCCCGCTTCAAAGACGAGCCATGGAAGATTTGTGGTAGTGTGTAAGAATAATATTAAGCAGGAAACAAAATTGTGCCAAAATCCCTTCTCTTAGGATCACACCAAAACTGGATTACTTCCAAAATCTTTGGAAAGGAGACCTGTGTGGTCTCAAAGTTTTTTTGGTAAAAAGAAAATCAATGTCCATAAAACAAATTACTCCTTTACTAAGCAGAGCATAGCAAAACTATATCTCTAGCTAACTTATTCCTAACCATGCAATTTTCCCTAGTACTTAGAATCTAGAAAATAGAAACGTGATATTTTCTAAGTGTTGCCTCATCTGGCTGCAAGGTGAAGATTTTTCTAAGTCCCAAAGTTGGAAAATCTTCTATGTATGGTAGCCTGTCTCCAACTGGCTGATAATCTTTAAGGCCGCATCACCTTCAAAGTTTCGTTTCTCCGTTGTGCTGCATGTCTTTCAGGAATGCATTTCTACATTCTTGGGACATTCTTCATGACTCCTCCCTCGGTCTCTCGGTCTCTCTTTTGGTATTTCTAGGGTTCACTTTTAATACCCTTAAGTGTTACTCACCCCCTCTTTTGGAATGTTAGGTATCTAAAGTTTAGATCTTTATCTACTTAAGGTCACCCATCCCCCATTGGAATGTCAAGGCCAAATCCTTATCTCAAAATCTCCCAAGGGCCTAATCCTGACTTGGCAAGATTGCCCAAGGACATATTTTCCTTCCCCCTCTTTTGGGTGGATGAACTCCTGAGGTCAAAGTGTGTGAACTTGTGTGTGTTCTTCTGGGTAAATTCTTCCCTTAATAATTAAAGGTGCCAGTAGAGGCACTTATCTAAGTGATGCAGTGGTTCTCTATGGAGACTTCTAAATTCAATGCAGGATCATTTCTACAAAACCTAAACTGGAATGATTAACTAAATCACTCTAACACACTTACGAGCTTATTTACACAGTTGAACCAGTCAAATTCATGAAAGTACCCTTCTTCCACAATTCAACTTTACCTCTAGCTTTAAATATTACTAACCTTAGAAGGTAAGGAAACCCCATAATCATATCACATATTTTACCACTAAAATACTATACAATCTCATACAACTCAAAATACACACCAGCTAAAATTTACTGAAGAACACATCCACCACAGTAACTATGTATTGAAATACACTGGGATTTTCACATTTCCCTCTCACACACCTTACAGACCTATCCCTCTTGCACACCTTACAGACCTATCCCTCTCGCACACCTTACAGACCTATCCCTCTCGCACACCTTACAGACCTGCAGGTGTTCCTAGAGGCACACGGAGACCACTAGGATGATTGATGCTATCACTCCCAAATGCCAATTCCAGCTCAGAGTTCATCCAGCTCTGTGGTTTAATAAAGAACTGTGAACTCTGAAGCATAGAAGGAGGAGGAGAGCTCCCGCAGATGGCAACCGTGTGGTTGTTAAGGAATGCTCCAGGAGCTTTGCAAGCATTATAAAATTGATGATGAAATGCCACAATATCCAACAGATTCAGAGTGCTGGCAACCAACAAAGAGAGGTGTTTCAGATGGCCTTAGAGCTCCTTGGCGGAAGGCAAAAAGGGAATTTACAGCTGACTGTTGACAACTGTAATAGGCTGGCAACACATTTTATGACCAAGGTGGATGCCATCGTTAGGGACTTTAGCTTCAAATTTGATGCAATAGATCAAAAGGAAATGTCCCATGTGTTTTGCAGCAGTTACGGCCTATAATACTTCAGGAGGCCTCCAGGGCACTTGCTGTATGTAAGGCTGATCCCTTCCTGGATCGTAAGAGTGGGGTGTCTGGATGGAAGCAATAACAACAATGACCACCAACTAAACCAGCAGTTTCCTTCTCTTGCTTTAATTTATCTCCTTTCAACTTTAGAGGCGAGCAAGAACTGATGAGAATATCCAACAACAATGTAACATTAATACAGCAGAGTATTAATTACTGATGATCAAACTAGGCAACACAGGTTTCTAAAAGTACTTCTTCCCCCAGTGATGACAAATACTGGCAAATCATGAGATTCCTCCCCCCCCCCTCAGCTCATATTTTCAAATAACATGATTTTACTGAAATCCTTTTGCATATATGATCTGCACAAGGTTATTGACTTTAGCCATGGTCATTTAAAAAAAAATATAACATTTCCAATTTCTCCTCAAAGCTCCCACAAAAACACTTTCACAATCAGGTAGCTACTGATAGACACAGATGCTTATGGTCACCTTGCTTATGGTCACCCATGCTCTGGTTACTTCCCGACTAGATTATTGTAATGCGCTCTACATGGGGCTGCCCTTGACGACCATTCGGAGGCTGCAGCTGGTCCAGAATGCGGCAGCCCGGGTGGTGATGGGATGTGGGCGATATGCCCATGCCTCACCGCTACTTCAGGAGCTGCACTGGTTACCAGTTTGTCTCCGGGTGCAATTCAAGGTGCTGGTTTTGACCTTTAAAGCCCTATATGGCAGTGGGCCAGGATACCTTAGAGACCGCATCGTCCCAAGAGTGTCTGCCCGTCCAACTAGAGCGGACCGGAGGGGCTCTCTAATGGTGCCATCAGTTAGGGGTGCACATCTGTCTAGCACCCGAAGGAGGGCCTTCTCCGTGGCCGCACCAACTCTCTGGAACCTCCTGCCAACAGATCTAAGACTTCAAAGAGAATTGCTGCCCTTCAGGAAAGGATTGAAGACCTGGCTGGCAGGGCAGGTGTGGGGCCCGAATGGGATCACGGTCCCCGCCTGCTGGCTTACGTAAAGAATTAAGAACTCTCTCTTCCTTTTTTAGAGTGGGTGGGATGGGTGGGTGGGATAAGGGGTTTTTAAAGTGTTTTTATATGTTTTTAGAATTTGTTGTAATGCCGCCCTGAGTCGGGTTCTGCCTGAGTGGGCGGCATATATAAATACGACTAAATAAAATAAATAAATAAATAAATAAATAAATGAGGAGGTGGAAGTCTTTAATTACAGAAAATTACTACTGCCGGGATGACTTTACTGGACACTTTCACTGATGGTTTCCTGACAATGAAAATGATTCTACAGGAGCATGAGGACCTTCAGAAGATAAATGTTTTAGTTTGGGGGAAATACATATGACAACCAGGTTTCAGCCTTTGATTTAAATCGGCTTAACACAGTGATGGCAAACCTTTTAGAGACTGAGTGCCCAAACTACAACCCAAACCCACTTATTTATTGCAAAATGCCAACACAAGAACAGGGGAGGAAGGAAATGCTCCCATTGGGCTGCTTGGCAGAGGGGCAGGGTGAGCTCTGTGCTGTGGGGAGGAAGGAAATGCTCCAATTGGGCTGCTGGGCAGAGGGGCGGGGCAAACTCTGTGCTGGTGTGACTGCACAGGTGCGCACAGAGACGGCCCCGAGTGCCACCTCTGGCACATGTGCCATAGGTTCACCACCACTGACTTAACAGAATGCTGAGGTCCATACCTCTGAAGGAATTCTACTGTGAGAGAGAACACAGGTTAATCAGTGGAAATACATGCTCTCCTTACTATCTAGTTTTACTCCCAGATGAAATCTTTGGGTGATGATGAGGCAATGAATTGACTTCCAGGGTCAGAGCATTCAATCCGTAGGAATTTCTATGCCAGTAAACTAACTGACTCCCCCACCATCCAGATTCTATCCCTGAATATTCTTTTCAGTCTCTGAAGGCAGCAAATTACATTTCTTCTTGTCAATTTGACTTTCACACCATGTGTAGTTTTTCTTATTTATAGTACATGCTCATGTTTTGCTTAAAGCCAATGTTAGCAATCAAACAGATACATTAGCAACAAAAAAGGTACTATCAGAAGTCTGTCTGCTAACAAAAACAATGAAGTAGACTAAATATGTTCAGCAGTATAGCTCCTGTTCAACTGAAGAACAACAGTCTGTTTAACTGGGTCTAATCAAGACATGATATTCACAAATGTCTCCTTCTGTCTATAGGACTAAAGTGGATAGAAATAAATGATTGGGGAGATCATTAAAATTGGTTTTTAATTTTTAACCCAGATTTTATTGATAAAATATTTTTGTTTAAAATAAACTCCTATGAAATTATAGTTTTAATTTAAAATGTGCTGAAACTCAAAAGATTACGTAATGGCAATCCAAGCCACTGTCTCTCTGTAACTATGTGTAGATAAAGTTAAGCAATCACCTTTCTCTCTGAAAATGCACACTGGAAATATTGGTGAATGTAAGATTACTGGAGTTGGAATTAAGATTGGCAAGGAAATTGTGAAAACTATGGGTCAAAAGCCAAACAAGCAAGAGTACATTGGGGTGGGTGGGTGTAGGTGGAATCAAACAATTAATTGAGTCTGATTGGTCATTTCAACTGTGATTTAAACTAAATCCTCCTGCCTTCCACACTGTTTATTTATAGGGAATACATAAAAAACATATTTCTTTGTGTCTACCAGAATGTTTCCCCATGGGGCCCAAGTTCTCTTGGGAAATGTAAGGGCCCTTTAATTCATGAAATGGAATAGTTCCATCTTCATCGCCACCACTACCTCCTCCTCTTACAACATAATTTGTACCAAATTTGTACCCTTTTGTTTTTTTCTGTAACTGGCTACAATAGCACCCACTCTGGAACTATGGCCTCCATTGAAGCTACCTGTGCCATAATACATCTGTTGGCCTTTAAGGACTCTTACTTTAGAGCAGGGATTCTCAACCTGCGGCCCACGGGCCGGATGCGGCCAGCAACACCTTTTCATGTGGCTTCCCACTGCCTCCACCACACCAGGAAGTGCCATGTGGTGGAGGAAGGTCAAAATGGCCATGTGGCCCCCAAAGCTGTCTGAGGGACACGCAGTAATCCCATTCGTGTGGATTCACAGAGACTTGGGCTTCTGGGAATTGAAGTCCAAGAACACCTATTCTTGTAAATTCAGAGACTTGGGCTTCTGGGAATTGAAGTCCAAGAACACCTAGAGTGCCAAGGTTCGCCATCACAGCTATAGATTCTACTGAACAGGCCCATGAAAGAGAGCAGTAATGCTCAGAATCATTTGTTACAAGTACCTAATGCTATTTCACAAGCTGTAACCTGGAAATAAACTTTTGCACAGCAATCAGAAATCTTTTTAAAATAGCTAACTATTAAATCTAACATAATTGCCAGGGACTTTCACAGATATTCTGATAGATACCACACATTTATCTGCAGTTAAAGAATTCAAAAAAGACCATCCTAACTAGCCTTCAACATCCTCTGTGCCTTAGAAAAGACTTCAAACTCATCTTCTGTAGGATGAAAAGATGTTGGCAAAACAATGTCAGCATTAAGACCCATTATTTCATACTTAGGATGTCCATGCCTGAGAAAGGAGAAGTCTAATCATCTGTGATAAACCTCCGGAGAGATATTATCCACTGTACATTTGACAGCAAACCTAAAATTCAATTGCAGTACTATGCCATTCTATCTCTTTGTGCTAAACTTCTACATGTCTACATCCTTCCACCATTCTTGGTCCAAAGACTTCTGCTAGCTAGTACAATTGAAGCTCCCTAAGCATTTCACTAAGCATTTAATTGGGTACTTCACACCCTATCAAGTTTCCCTGGGGAAAAAAATATGTAAGAAAGGCAGGAGAAAAGAAGAGAAATGGATACTGCTTACCTCTTTGGGTAAAGACACTAGTTTGTTCCTGTCCACATTCAATATATTCATCTTCTTTAGCTTTCCAATGCTCTTTGGCAAGGTCTGGTTCAGATCAAAACAAAGCATTGTCACCATCAGTTAATATTAAAAGATAATTAAAACAGGTTTACCTTACAAAACAAAGGATTTTCAATTTCCAAATCCTTCTGGGATAACAGCTGACAATGATGCTGCAGTCTTCTGAAAGGATAAGTCTCTGGAGAAGACAGAACTGTGGGCAACTACACAGAGCCTAGAAAAGTTGTGTTCTGGAATGACCTCTACCAAAATCTTCCAGCCAACATGGAGAATTCTGAGAGATGTCATTCAAGAAATTAACTTTTTTGAGCTTTGTAGCTACACTTCACCTGCCAGAAGGCTTTATACTGACAATTATTATTGTGAGAACTGTGACTTTCCTGGTTTTTTAAATATTCAATTGCCTGGAAGGAAGTTCACTGGGAAAAACGGTTTTCTAGCTCTACCCTCCTTTGCTACCACTGCACTCCTCCGGGTCTCTACAGAGGTGGATTCCCCTCCTGAGCAGTTTTTATTGGGGTTGCTAGGGAAAAGAGAATTACTGTATCTAAAAGGTATTTCCACCCAATTTGGGTCAATTCCCCATGACACTTCCATAGTCCCATCTTAAATTATGGGTGGTTTCTTGGCCTTTGAGATAAATTGCTTTGCGGAGCTTAATACCCTCTATATAGAGGGCCAAATACCCTCTATATAGAGTGCATGCTTCTTCCCAGAAATATAAATTGCTATGTATCAAATGTGTGCAGTTGTTTCTCTGCAACATAAAAGGTTACCACTTTCTGATTCCCAAAGGTCATGGAGGCCATGCCAGATGAACTGGCTGTGAAGCCGCACCTTGATAATATCCTCAAGGGTGTGGCAGTCCATTGCAGTCCTGGTGTTAAATCTTGCATGTCTCATTTAATATGTGCTGCAGGAGATGGCTCCGAGATCACAGTGTGTGGGTCACTTCAGGGCAAGCTGGGATCCACCTTAAACAAATTCACACCAGTGGCATTTTTCCTGCTTGCCTTGAGCTAGTCAGCCTCCAAGACCAGGCCTCCCGGTGCCCTGGGGCAGGAAAAACATACTCAGATCAAGTCGCAGCTGCCACCAACTAAAGGCCTATCGAGTCAGAAGAATGAGGTACCAGGAAGTACAGAATTCATCAGAGTCTCTACTGATAAAGAAGCACTAAACTTCCAATGTTTTGGTAGTCATGTTCCTTTTGTCTGTAACTATTCAGTGATGATTGTCCAGAGTTAGCCTATTTTTATCTCCACCATCAGAAGGATGAGAAAAATGGGGAGAACTCAAATGGCAGAAGAAGGAAAAACACCATGCTATGACCTTCCTATATATTGCCTCAGGAGATTGATAGATGAATATCATGAATCTCAGTGCTACAGAAGAACAGATTGTAGGGTAATCCACAAAGAATACTTTACAGTTATTGGAAACATGGATCCCTCCAAATGCTACCTATGGCTGATGGGAGTTACATTATGCTACCTATGGCTGATGGGAGTTACATTCAACAATATCTGAACAGTCACACATTTCCCAGCCCTGGGTTAGGAAGAACACATTAGAGCATAAATTCTGATGTTATATTAGCTTTGATATGTAACACTGCAGCAGATCAAAATACTGGTCAAAACATCTCACTGTTGCTCCTTCCTGTTTCATCACACACCCAGTCACTATTGGCTCTCAGTTTTCTTCCTCCTTCCATAGAATGCCTGACAGCCAGAGGTTATGGAAGTAGGACATCTGCCTCCCACTTGGAGACAAGCAGAACTGTTGCAATAAACTGGCAAGGACAGGTTTGTATTCAAGAGTCCTGGTATGGTTGAGCAATAATAATGCACAGAGACGACTGTAGCGTGAGCTGTCCCTGTATGTACCTTCAGTGCAGGATATAGTCTCTGGGACTATACAGCACAGGCACCCACAAATCTCCAACTCCTCAGTCACACGGTTGATTTCTTTTCCTGTCTTACATTTAACATCACAGACACAAGAGTACCTTGTTTTGCATTTTTCCTCTCTTAAAATGTCTTTAAAGACAGACAGTCAAATTATTAAGCCAGGCATTCAGCCAAATGATGAATTTGGGGAATTTCATTTAAAACCCTTCCTGCACCAATATCAGATAAAATTTTAGCCTAAAATCAACATAACTAGTTACAGAGGACATAATAAAAATTGGGCAGGAGGGTTTTAAGCTTTCAAAATACAGTACCTCAAAAGGCACTTATAGCCTCCAAAGAGTAATGAGGGAAAATGAAAACATTACTAGCCATTCCTCTTTCTGATAAATAGAACATTGTTGAACATCACTTACCTTCTGGATAAAATTGTTCCTTGTGACATATTACTTCCTGGCTCACAAAAGCATATTTTTATCTCAAGATAACCAACCCTTTTACTTTATAGCCAACACGTCCTTTAGGAAATCCTACTTGTACATTGTTACCATTTGAATTGCTCAAGGTTTTTAATATGAAAATGTTATGCATGGGTGTTGGTTTTTTTTTTTTGGGGGGGGGAGAGAAAGACAGAAGAACACCATGCAATGCTACTGAATTTTGCCTCACAATGCGGCACAGATTCCTCTCTATTTGACCTACTCATCCCTGCAAATTCTACTCTAGGCAGTGATTTTTCCATCACTATGTTTTACATGTACACTGGAGATCTTTACTAAATAACCTACATGTAACTTAACCTGCACAGTTTTTTTAAAAGTGTCTTCTCTCCATCCACCTGATATAGTTAAGCCAGTATTTCCCCTAAACTATAGCCTGCTGGTTAGGAAGCAAAATAAAGATGTGATAGTCAAAATGAGTCAGGATGTGGCAAAAAGATTTAATTTACATCATCTGTTTGAACAGCTAAAAACACTTACTAGCAGCTGGTTTTCTGTGAGAACTAATTCGGTAAGGCTTTCACAGTCTCCTACTGCTTCAGTTAACTGAATAAGTCGATTCTGGTCAACCTTCAAGATGGATAGCTTTTTTAATTTGCCTGCATGCAAAAGAGAACAGTTTAGGCTAATCCATATAAAATGGCATCAATTATAAGTTTTGCAGTATAAATAAAAAAACACAATCTCCAAACAGCAACAGTGAGTGTTCCAAAAATATTTTTATGTGCAGTCTGTCATATTCTCAAAACTCACCTGGCACTTGTTAACTTACAGTCCTTGGAGACAGTGCTTTACCATGAATGTCACTCACTGTAGATTTTCAGCACAGTACTTTCATCTCTACATAAGACACTTGGTGTATTAAACATATATAAGTCGATTCATTATCCATTTAAATTAATGATGGTGAATGTTTCAATGAGTGAAAAATCCCAAGAAACTGCTGCATTTCAAGACCTATGCCATAACCACACATCCCACCAGAAACATGTTGAAATGTTTATGCACACTATGTCTGGGTGCACACTTCTAGGTGCAAGTGTGTGCTTAGTGCCACATTTATACCCATTCTTTCATGTCAAGGTGCTCTTTACAAGATTGTCTCAATTTGCACTCAACATCCTTCTGAGACATATTAGGCTGAGAGATGATGGTGCCACTAAACATCTTAAAGGAGGAGGCAATGGAACACTGAGGCAGAAAGTTAATCATGGATGGAGATTGGCATGGTGAAAACTTTAGTTTTTGTTTTATTTTCAGTTCTTTCGGAGATTGGGCTTCTCCTATTTTTATGGTTTTTGCATACTGGCAAAGAAATCAGGAGTGATGTGTATCAGGAAATAACCATAAGAATGCCTAGTAGTAGTAGTAGTAGTAGTAGTAGTAGTAGTAGTAGTAGTAGTAGTAGTAGTAGTAGTAGTAGTAGTAGTAGTAGTAGTAGTAGTAGTAGTAGTATCATCATCAAAATTACCAGGGTGAAAATTCTCCCAAAAATCAAGGGTGTGGGAAAGTTCGGTTTCACTTACCAGTGATAACTTTCGTTCTTCGAGTATATAGTTTGTGAATACACACTCATGGGTTATGCGCCTGCGCAGAACGGCCGATCGGAGGCTTGAAAAGCTATTGGTCAAAAGTTTTGGCGGTAAGACCGCCCACCGTACCGCCCACCCTGAGGCGCCCGCGCGCCATTTTACCTCAGTTCCATACTTAAGCCAAGCACAGGATAAACCAACTGATCTCATCCGTGCAGCTCAAGAGGGGAGGCAGGGTGGGTAGTGTGTATTCACAAACTATATACTCGAAGAACGAAAGTTATCACTGGTAAGTGAAACCGAACTTTCTCCTTCGTATAGTTTGTGAATCCACACTCATGGGAGATTAGCAAGCTCACACTTACTTGGTCGGTGGGCAGTCGGATGAGATGATCCCACGATGAGCTGAAGATCCTCTAGGTGGACCCGTCAGGGGCGTTGAGTCCGGAGCCCTCTGGTGAGGACGACACGGCCAAGCCTGGCGTCCGCAGTGGCTCTGGTGTCCACCCTGTAGTGCTGGACAAATGTGGAAGGTCTGGACCAGGTGGCAGCCTTACATATGTCCTCAAGCGGTGTGCCCTCCAGAAAGGCAGTGGATGTGGCAACCGCCCTGGTGGAATGCGCCCTGACATGCGGTGGAGGTGGCAGTGAGGCTGACTCGTAGGCCAGGTAGATGGTAGAGGTGATCCATTTGGAGAACCTTTGAGCAGAGATGGGTTCACCCTTGGACTTTCCCCCATAAGCCACAAAGAGGCGTTGTGACTTCCTGAACTCTCTAGTCCTGCTGGTGTAAAACAATAAAGCTCGTTTCACATCCAGTGTGTGCCAAGTCCTTTCTTGGGCGTTAGTGGGGTTCTGGAAGAAGGTTGGCAAGGAGATAGTTTGTGCCATGTGAAACTTGGAGACCACCTTGGGTAGGAAGGTGATGTCCGCTTGGAGGACGACGCGGTCGTTGAAGAACTGGAGAAACGGTGCGTCTGCTCGCAGGGCAACCAGTTCACCAGCTCGACGTGCAGACGTGATAGCCACCAGGAATGCCGTCTTCCATGTGAGGAGACGAACATCGGCGGTAGCCATTGGCTCGAAGGGGGTCCTAGTGAGCGCGTTGAGAACGGTGGACAGTGACCATTGAGCCGTCGGTGTCCGGGCCGGCGGAAAAGCGTTCCTTAGCCCCTTGAGGAAGCGCTTTACCGTTTGGTCGCGGAAGGCCCCAGAAGCGCGCGAGCCAGCAGGAGAGTGCGCTACTACTGCTGCGAGATGCACTCGGATGGAGGTGATGCTAAGGCCAGACTCCGCCAGCTGGAGGAGGTAGGTTAAAATGTCCTGCAGTCCCACCTGCGGGGGGAGCGTTTGCCGGGAGGCCAGGAAAGCACAAAAACGCCTGTATTTGGAAGCGTAGGACTTCCTTGTGGAAGGGCGCCGCGCTAATTCAAGGATCCTGGACAGTCTGGGGTTATCCTCCACGCGGTGAGGTGGAGGCTGGGCAGGTCCGAATGGTGTAGCTGACCGTGCTCCATTTGGAGGAGCGTCGGTGACTCCGGCAGTGTGCGATACTGCGACGACATGCGCAACAGTAGCGGAAACCAGGGTTGGCGCGGCCATGCTGGCGCCACCAGAATTGCATTGGTTCTGTGTTGGTACATCCTGGTGAGTACCTTCTGGACCAGAGGAAACGGAGGAAAGGCATAGAGATAATCCTGATCCCACCGTTTCATGAAGGCATCGCCTTCGGAGTTCAGTCCGATGCCTGCTCTGGAGCAGTACCTGCTGAGCTTCCTGTTGGACTCCGATGCAAAGAGGTCGATGCTCGGCGTCCCCCAGGCCTCGCAAAGCGACTGGAACACTCCGTCGTCCAGCTCCCATTCGTGGGTCGTCGAAGTGAGACGGCTCAGGTGGTCTGCCAGGACATTCAGTGTGCCCTGAATGTGCACTCCAATTGGGAAAATGTGCCTCTCCAGGCACCATTCCCACAACTGCACTGCCAGGTACAGGAGGGTGGTGGACCGTGTTCCTCCCTGCTTGTTGAGGTACGCCACCGCCGTGGTATTGTCCGAGGCTACTTGAACCGCCTTGCCGGTGAGCAGAGTCTCGAAGGAACGCAGGGCCTTCCAAATGGCCAGCAGCTCCAAGTAATTTATGTGGTGCACCGTTTCGTGCGGTGTCCAGGTGTCGTTGACCGTGAGAGTCTCGCAAGCAGCGCCCCAGCCGAGGTTGCTCGCGTCGGTCAGTATCTGCAACGAGGGTTGCGGGGGGTAGAAACTCTTCCCCGTGGCCACGTTGAGTGGTGTAGACCACCACAGCAGTTGGTCCCTCAGTTCTGGAGATGGGGTCAACCGTTTGGACTGGCTCTCCCGAAGTGCGTCGAACTCGTGAAGGAGCCACGATTGCAGGGACCTGAATTTCAACTTGGCGTGGGGAATCACTGCCGTCGTTGAGGCCATCAGGCCTAGAAGTCTCTGAGCCTTCTTCGCCCGGACGCACGGTTTGGTGCGCAGTTCGCTCACCCCCTGCGCAATGTCCTGTAAGCGTTTCTGGGGGGCGTAGGCTCTCGTAGCAAGCGAGTCGAGTACCGCTCCGATGTACTCGACACGTTGGGAGGGGATCAACTTCGATTTGGTGAAGTTGATCCTGAGGCCGAGACTCTCCATGAGGTGGACTGTGTATTGTGTGTCCCGAACGGCCGACGATTTGGTCGGGGAGACGATCAACCAGTCGTCGATGTACGGGAAGACCCTGATGCTCCGTTGGCGGAGGAACGCGGCCACCGGAGCCATGCATTTGGTGAAGACCCGCGGTGCCGTGGCCAGACCGAACGGTAGGCATCGGTATTGGTACACGGAATTGCCGATGCGGAAGCGGAGAAACCGTCTGTGTTCCTCGAGGATGGAGACGTGGAAGTAGGCATCCTTGAGGTCTATGACTGTGAACCAGTCCCCTTTGTTGATGAGGGGGAGGACGGTCTGTACGGTCACCATCCGGAACTTCCTGGTGTGGATGCATTTGTTCAGGCGGCGCAGGTCCAGGATAGGGCGAAGGCCTCCGTCCTTCTTCTGGACCACGAAGGACCTCGAGTAGAAGCCGTTGTCCCAGTCGGACGGTGTTACCCGCTCGATGGCTCCCTTGGAGAGAAGGGTTGATATCTCTTCCTCCAAATGGGGGGACGAGGTGGTGAGACGATGTCTTCCTACCCGAGGCACCCGCACGAACTCGATGGCGTAGCCAGAGGACAAGATCTTTAAGACCCACTGGTCGTCCGTGATGCCCGACCATACCTGGAGGAAGTTCCGGAGAGGGAGGTACGGGATGTGGAGCGAGAGAGACTCGGCCGTCGCAGCTTCAAACGCGGGGCTTGGGCCTCGCGCCCGAACGTTTGTCCTGTCCGTAGGGCCGGTAGCGGGGCTTGTGCTGCCGCCGCTGTTTGTAGGAGCTGGATCTAGGCTGCTCCGTCGGTCCCTGCTGCTGTGGGTTGCCCTGGAACCGCCGTGTGAAGGGCTGGAACCTCGGCCTGGCGGGCGGAGCCGGCGTGGTGAGCCCCAGGAACTTTGCCGTGGAATTGGTCTGGCGCATCTCATTCAGGACCTTGTCGGTGTCCTGACCGAAGAGGCCCTGCCCGTCGAAGGGAAACTCCTCGATGAGCTTCTTCATAGCGTCATCGAGGGAGGTGTCCCTGAGCCAAGCGTGGCGACGGAGGTAGATTGCGGAGGCCATGTCCTTCGCCGCATAGTCGTTGATATGCCGGGCAGTGCGCATCAGCTGCTCGGCGACGAAGTCCCCCTCGGTGGCCAGAGCGTCAATGCGCTTTTGGGCGTCGGAGGGCAGTTTCGCTATCTCAACCTTCACCTGCTCCCAGAGGTGAGATTGATACAGGCCCATGGCGGCCGAGTAGTTGGCGGCACGGAAGAATAGGGAGCCGGTGGCGTAGAACTTACGCCCCACCGCGTCCAGTTTCTTTCCCTCCGGCGTCGACGGGACCGGGAACCCGCTGGTGGCCGTCCTGTGCTGGAAGGCCTTGACCACCAGGGAATTCGGCAGGGGGTGAGCCTGCAAGAACTCGACGTTCTCGTCCAGGACCCGGTACATGTTGTCGAGCCTGGACGAAACGGAGTGCGCTGCCAAAGGTTTCCTCCACGTCGCCCTCGCCGAAGTCATCATGGAGGGGAGCATGGTTATGTGGACCGGCCGCACAGCACGTCTGTCGAGCTTCGCGGTCATCTGATCTTCACCCTCCAACGGCGGCTGATCGACCTTCAGGTTGAGTGCGGTGCCCAGCCTTGTGAGCATGGCGGTCAGTGAGCGCTGGTCCTCACCACGCGGTGGGTCCACTGAGGCAATAGCCTGCTCCGGCGTGCGCTCGGCATCGACGTCTCCCTCGTCCTCCTACGACGACGAGCTGGACTCATCGGAGGACGAGGGAGGCAGCCTTTCATCCACGTCGGGACCGCGCCAGTACGGCCTGGGCGGGCCCGCGGGATGGGAGTCCACCGCATCGACGTCCGGACCACACCATGACGGGTCGGGTGGGCCGGCGGAGCGGGCACTCGACCCACGGGAGGTCGGTGGGGCCACGGCAGGGCCGGGATGCCCGGGGCTTGCGGTGGTCGGGACCGGAGCCGCGGAGGCCGCAGGCATGGAGGCCTGGAACTTGGTCGCAAACGACGCCATGACCTGGAACATTTCTCGGACGAGGGCCATCTGAGATCCGTCCGAGTCCGCTGATGGTGGAGCCCCGGCAGCCGGCGGGATGGTGGCCCACGAAACGGTGGGCGTCAAAACGGTGGCCGGTGTCGGCGTCGGCGAAACGGTCGTCGGAACGTTGACGACCGCGTCGTCTGTCGGCGTCCTGGGCCTTGGGGAGACGGAGGCCTGCCTCGGCGAGGAGTTTCTTCCCCGAGGAGGAGAGGGAAGCACCTGAAGTGGGCGAGCTGGAGCCCCAGCCCTGCGTCCTTTATCAGGTGACCCGGAAGACGACCGTCCTCCCCAGATGGAGGATCCCGGAGAAGGACATCGGGCAGTCGAGAACGGCGGCGAGGGCCCGGGAGAGGCGGGTGTGCGTGGGGTGGGAGGAAGCGACCGTCTCTTCTCTGACCCATGCTTGCGCTTCTTCTCACCGTTCCTGTCCTTCTTTTTCTTCTTCCTCATCGGAGGCATGGAGGAAGAGGCCGGCGGCGGCTGGGCGGCAGCGGCGGATGTGGAAGCGGACGCGGCGGGAGCCAGAGCGAGTTCCATCAGATGAGCCTTGAGGCGATTGCTTCGGTTCTGCACCGCGAGGCGCGTAAACTTTTTGCAATGCGGGCAAGACTGGCTCTGATGCGACTCTCCCAAACAAAAAAGGCACAGGCTGTGTCCGTCGGAAGCCGGGAACTTCTTAAGGCAAGCCGTGCACTGTTTAAACGCTGCAGCCATCAACCGCGGAAAAAATTCTTCCAGTGGAAGTTTCTGGAGGTAAGTACCCCGAAGGGCGGACCAGCCGCCACCCCCTTGAGGGGGGAGACGGTGATCGATGCGAAAAAATTGGCTACTGAATCCACTCGAGAGAAGAGACAGAGCCGGGGTGGCGATCCTGCCCGGAGGACAAGATCACCGAGAAAAATTGTAGAAATTTGCCAAAAGACTTTCCCTCAGAAGGGCGAAAAAATTGAGGAAGCTCTCAACGATCGTCCTGCTGCTACGGCGGAAAGAAGAGAACTGAGGTAAAATGGTGCGCGGGCGCCTCAGGGTGGGCGGTACGGTGGGCGGTCTTACCGCCAAAACTTTTGACCAATAGCTTTTCAAGCCTCCGATCGGCCGTTCTGCGCAGGCGCATAACCCATGAGTGTGGATTCACAAACTATACGAAGGAGAAGGAAAGGATATTCAGATTGGCTGCTGGCAATCCAAATGTCAATTATTTGATAAAAAAAACCATAACAAATTTATCAAAGGGTGAAAGAAAGGTTAAATGAAAGAAACAGAAAACCATGAAACTTTTGTGTTTCCTCTTTTGTTAATTATTCTTGCTTTAGAAGTTCTCTTCCAAGAATCATTGAAAGAATATGAAGATGGGGAAAGTGCTTCTTTCATGGTTTTTCCTTTTGTCAAAAAACATTGAAGTCCATCATTATAAAGAATGTTTTGGTGGTGGTTCTTATATTTAATGTTAGAGAAACAGATGGAGCCTAATTAGCAGTCTTAGACAAACATTTCCACTTGTCCTTTCAATAATGAATAACAATTTTCTACCAGTTAAAAGGGGCCATTCAACAATTACATGATCCTCGAGGGGGTCTGCCATCTGAATTACAGAAAATTACGTGGGGGCGGAGCAGGGGGGGTCAGGCCGAAGATTACGTAATCCATTTGGAGCTGTTGAGGTTTCAAAACATGCCATTTTTTTAGGTTTAAAAATGATCTCTGGGAATTTTGATCCAATTTGAGATTATTGAATTGCTTGTGCAGTCTATTTCTAACTGACAGAAATTTGTATAATATCTCATACTTTCGCATCAGCCGGCCAGTTATGAAGTAAATAAATAATACCTGGTCCACAGAAAGTTTTAATTTTATTAGATGATTACACTGCATTAGGCACCAATAGTGAAAAGCTCTAAAAATTAGAGTTTCGATAAAAAAAGCCTCTGGATTGAGTAATTTTAAAGAGAAGGGGGGTTCGAAGTGAAAATTATGGTTGGATTACATGGTGTGTGTGTGTGTGTGTGTGTGTGTGTGTGTGTGTGTGTGTGTGTGTGTGTGTGTGTGTGTGTGTGTGTGTGTCAATTTCCCCCCAAAAAATGGATCACGTAATTGTTGGATGTCCCCAAAGATATCACTACTGATTTATACAGTAAATGAAAACAAAACTGTTGACTGGTTACTGTGAGCTCTATCATTGGGAATAGCAGAAATCAAAGCAACAGCCATGGTGCTTAGCAAGTGGGGATGGGGGTGGAGATAAGGGACAGATTTAGGCAATACCAGACAGGATATGGCAGCCATAATAATGCTTATGCAAACACAGATGTTTCAGTTTAGAAAACTCATATCAGAGCATTCCTTTGCCTGACAAACTATTATACAGCATCTGTTATTATTTTATAGAAGCCTGTTTTTAAAAATCCCTGCCCATTAAAAGTTGCCATCTATATTTCAACAGTGAGGGAGAGAGGCTGAGTGAAAAGGAATTTGAGATAATCAAGCAAATTAACTTGCAGGTACAGTATTACAGTTCATTTGGATGTGTAATAGGACAAAGATGAAGTCAAAGGATTCACAGATAGGATGGATTTGAGGAATGATTTGAAGAAAAGGAGAGACAGGTAAGTACAGGTGTGAGAGAGAAGCAGAAATAGAACCAAGTCAGTAAAGTGGGAGGAAGTTTCTGGCATGCATAACAGCAAAAAAAGAATGTGCTGTGTACATTTCAATATCACCCCAAGGACTAAGAATAGAAGTATGAGCCTTTGGGCTAGCTACAGGTAATAGAATTGGAGGGCTGAAGTCATTGGGACAGAATGTGATATATGACAGAAAGACTGAAGCCAAGTGCTCTTAAATATTTGTGGTGTGTCTTGAAGGAAATAGAGTGGGAGAGACTTAAAAGGATGTGGTGGAAGTAGAATTTGAAAAGAAAATGATGCTTTCCCCAAATTATACAAATGTCAATGATCCTAGCAGTAGAATTTAATTTAATATACCAAAGGAAGGTTAAAGGAAGCCAATGAAAGCAGAGGAAACAAGCAAACAAATAAACAAAACAATACAGGGATCTCGCCTAAGAGGCAAACTCTGAGAAATAGTTCCTGAAGCTATTTAATGTCTAACACACTGTAGCTCACATTCTGCAAAAGCTACAACCCATCTTTATACCCAAAGTCATTGACAAGATCATATCAAAACATCAATTTGGGAGAATATTTTGATCATCTTTAATTGGATTTCCTAAAACTAACATGGCTATTTGTTATCACCTGTATAACTAAGTCAGGGGATTTGGACCAATTATAACTTTTGATGGTGTTTGTCTTTAATATTGAGTAGACTCTTACTTGAAAAAATATATTCTGCCCCTTGAATAATAGTGTTAAGATCCACAGACCAGGACATGAGATAGTCACTAGCCAAAATTACTCAACAGAATAAAGGGCAATGAGAGAAGGCAACCTATAACATGAGGAAAATAAACCTTATAAGAAATTAAAGCCTCCATATTAACTTCTTTCTTTCTCAGTTTGCAATTAAGCATTTCCCCTCTTCTGAGCAAACATGTTTCCACCTTGATGTAGAGAAATATATGGCATAATGAGAGCTGTAGAGAAATCATGTGTACTTCACATTCTACAGCAGGAAGGGAGAGAACTGTATCAAACTGCTGTTCTTAAGCAGGGCTTTTTATAGTGGTATCATTCGAATGTAACAATAAACTGGGGTTTAGTACTATAAGAACAGATAGATGTGGGACATGCACCTCCTCCTCTGGCATGGCTGCAAGTTAAAGCTATGAATATTTTGTGTCCATTTTCAAGTAATTATAGATTATGATTACAACTGAAGTAAACCAAAGCAAAAGTATGGTTCACCAATGAGGAAATGTGTTTTATGGATCTGGTTTTTTTTAAAAGTAAAACACAAGTTAACTCCATTTTAGGATTCAGACATATCAGAAACTGTCCAGAAATACAAACAGATGTCCAACATCCTCAAAGTCACCACCAAGAAGATGATGGGGAAGGGAATGTCCACATGACAAGCTTATACAGGCCAACTCTCTTCGTGCTAAACCACGACTTAGCATCACAATGAAACATTGATAATGTGGATGCCCTTTAGATGCACCACCTCCCAATCCAACAATTGTTGGACTAATCTGATATGTACTGTACTGGAAAACACAAAGTATTCATTACTCATCTAATGTTTATTTGGCCTTACCTATGCCATCCGGTAGCACCTCAAGAAGATTCTGAGAGATGAGCAGGTCTGTTAAAGATGTCAGGCCACTTATCTCTTCAGGTAGTTTTTCCAGTTTGTTTTCGGAAATATCCACACATAGCAGGTTTTTCAGGCTTCCTATTTCCTACAGGGCAGAAATCTAAGTTGTGTCTCAACATGCAACACCCAGTGATCTACAGTTGCCCCATTACAACACTCTTCAAAGCAGATGACATCCGAAGTGAGTCATCAGTAAAATCTGTGTGTGCAACAACAAGCATGTTCTCAACAGTTCGATTTAACCTGCTTTCAGATTTATGGGTACAACTCAGCACCGGGAACTAGTCATTCAGTTTAAAGTGACACCCGATTGTAAGTACTAATTTAAGGTCAAAGAGCTGAATACTTTAAAAAAGCAAGACAGATGAAAACAATTTTCCCTTTCAAGTGATCTAAGCAAATTAGTGCTTGCTGACTCATGCTTCAGTATTATTACACGAGGCTTCTGTGTGTTGCATTTCTTGTACAACAAAATGTTTTTCCACTGCGGTGACATTTTAATCTCGTTGAATTACTGTATACACATAGCACATGGTAGTCCTATGATACTGTGTTACAGTTAGCTGGAGGTGTAGATACTTAAGTCTGATTGTAAAACTAACACCCAGGACTTTTAATACTTTTCACATACAGTCAGTCCCTCACTTTAAATTCATGCCTAGACACATTCTGTCACTGATGGGCTCTTCAGTTATCAAAACATTCAACAGTGCTGAATCAACAAAGCTGAAAAGATGATGGAAAACAGACATTCCAAACCTGCAATTCACTGTAGCTGCATCAAATGTCTCACTCATTCTTCAGATGAACTGTGTAGAGCCTCTCTCTCTCTCTCTCTCTCTCTCTCTCTCTCTCTCTCTCTCTCTCTCTCTCACACACACACACACACACACACACACACACACACACAGAGTCATGATCTAAATACTGCAATCTCCTGCAAAACATACGTGTACCTCAGCTTTCCCCTCCAAAATTCAGATCAAAAACTAGTCAACTTGTTCCAAAAAGATTTATTCTATGTGCAATGTTCTGAAATGACAATAGCTTCTGCGTTGCTTTTAAATCCAGCCCCACATACCAAATATTACTGTTGCCAACCTATGCTATCTACCCTGACTCCTAATTTTTATAGCCTTCTCTACTTCTGAGCTGTCTCTTTGCACGCACTAAGTGACCTCTCTACTGCGAGAAGGGTAAAAAAAGACCCAGGTATAGAAACATATTTCTGGAAAAGTACTTTATTGATGTCTTTTGTGTCTGTTTGTTGCTTGTTAACTATCTTTATTTGAATACGATTAGGTCGCTCTTGCTCAAAAACCAGTTGTATCCGACTCTAGGGTTCAGTGCTCATCTCTGTTTATAGCCAAAGAGCCAGCGCTGTCTTTGTCTCCAATATTTCCATGGACATGTGGCAAGCAAGGCTAAACACTGGAGCGCACGGAATGATGTTTACCTTCCCACCAAAGTGGTCCCTATTTATCTACATGCAATTTCTAGCTTTCAAACTGCTAGGTTGGCAGGAGCTGGGACAGAAATGGGAGCTCACTCCATCATGCAGTACTTCGGTCTTGAACTGCTGACCTGCTGACCTTTAGCATCTTAACCACTAAGCCACTGCAGCCTACGAGTACTGAACTGCCTATTCTACCACAACTTTTTTGCAATAGCAATTACACTTATATATCGCCCATAGCAATTTCTGCACTCTCTGGTCGGTTCACAAGGTAATTAGCATTTTGCCCCCAACATGCTGTGTACTTAATTTACCGATCTTGGAAGGATGGAAGGCTGAGTCAACCATGATCCCCATCAGGATCAAACTCATGTCAGCAGTTTTTTGGCTGCAGTACAGAAGTTTAACCACTGCACCACAAGGGGATATAGAACAGTGGGATGTAAATTTAATAAACAAAATAAATCTGGCATCATATACCTGTATTTCTTAAGATTCTATATGGACATATTAATAGTAGAAAAAGAAGAAGTCACTTTTTAAAATAACTTGAAAGTAAATCTCATGTTTTCTTTTCATGCATTCAATACTGTAACCATTCAAAGCAGATGTAATTGGAATTGCTGAGAAATTTTTCCTACCTGAGGTAATTCTGCCAGCTGGTTTCCATCCAGCCAGAGGTCTTTAAGATTATAAAGTGCACCTATAGATTCTGGCTGTAATATAAAAAAGAAATATGAATAGTGGCAAGCACTGCAAAATGCAACACTATAGCACACATAAACCAATTTTAATTCAACCAGATATCCTAAATGGCTGACTAAAAAAAAAAAAGGGAATTCCACAAATGTTAGCTAGCTTTCCATTTATTATATCTATGTTCTTAAGCAGAGGAAATCTTATTTAATAGCAAGTAAATAAAACTATTGGTAAAAATAAGCCACCATCTACACCCAGTATGTAGCATTCTAATTCTTGAGTATCCAGCATGCCATTCTGTCAGGCCTAGGCAGACAATCTGCTACTTCCATGAAATATTGGTTCCAATGGCTTATAGTCATCAGGGCTGATGAAATGTCACCCATAAGGCATCATGTCACCTGCCTCTAACCTGGGCATCCTACAATTTGTTTCCAGAATAAAAATAGTTACAGCTTGCCATATTATAATTTCTTCTGTCTCATATTATAATTTCTTCTGTCTAATGGGTGTTTGCACACAGAAATGTGTGCAAACACCCATTAGCATGCATATCTATCCCAAGACAGCCCAATGAAAGTGAAAATAAATTCTTTTCCTCTTCATCAAACTACAATACAGTTGCCTGAGGGGAGAAAATCCAAGCTACAGTAAAGGATTCCAAGTCTTTTACTTGATCATTTTATTATTTTTGTGTAATCTACCTTTTTAAGAGTGACAATTTCCCCCCAAGTGTGTGCACTTACTTATGATGTGGTGATATGGAAGACCATAAGAATGAACATGCAGACCAGAAAATGACAAACATGGTCTGCAAACTGTGATAGGATAACTCTAGAGTTCATGGAATTTTGTTTATTTCTTTAGTTCAAACAGCCTTTATCCATGAAAAGGGGGCATATGTTTCTAAAATTTCTCAGGTTTTAAAGCATGCATCTCTGTTGATTTTTCAGGGGGGAAATGTTCTTGCATCTCTCGTGCTGAAAGCTTTATGTCTTGAATGGTACACTCCTTGTTAAATGACCACAGAATTTACAAAAATTGAGCATCACCCTGGGATTCTTATTTACTTGCCTTAAAAATCAGTTACAGATTTTGTAGCAATCATATGTAACCCATTTTCCCCAGTACGCACCACTCTTATATCACTGTTAGCTGTTTACATTTTTTTTAAAAAAAATGTTTCTGTTACAAAGATTGTATATATAGACCACATGTAATTATAATACGGAATTCAGGGATCCCACAACATATTTTTAAGCAAAAGCAAAATAGAAGCGATGGGTTGTCATGCCTAAAGAACACATGAGCAGAGAAAAATTAGTAACCAGATTCAGTGCCGGATTAACAATACAGCAAGAGTAGCAAATGCCAGGCCCCGTGGCTCTGCAACACCACCACCACCACCCTTGAGCATGGTTAGAATGAAAATCCCTCCCAGTACGACATGAAATACAGTGGAAGATTGAAGGCTTTCATTAGGTGTTGCTTCTGAACTTGCTTAATCATCGCGTAATTCTGCCCGTAGGTGGAAACGGTGGGAGATGACTTCCAGGCTGTGGCAAAAGTGAGTTGGAATCGGAGAAAACTACAAGCCAAGTGTTTGGGTAATATTTCCTGAAGTTTCTTTTGCCAAAGCCCCAAAGATCACAGAGGAGCGGGTGAGGTATTTACAGAAATGCAAAGTGTTTAAGCAAGGGCCACTGACCAGATTAATAAGAAGCATAACATGATTGGGACTTCCTTCTTCTATTATCAGGATCTGTTGAAAATTATGGCTTTGGCATTATATGACTAAGAGGTCACTTCTTCATCAGGGCAGGTATACAGGCAACTGTATTAGGACTACATGTTAAAGAGAATGAGTTAGTGTGCGTGCATGGCAGTAACATAAAATGACTCTGTATTGCAACAGAACCATATACCCTTCTCTCTTTTTGGTGTTTGAAAATTGCTTTCAAAGCCACAGCATAACGTAAACTGCCATTATTAGGAATTTAACCTCAGAATATTTTTAGTTTGTATAATCTGCCTTCTATGCACATTTGTGGTTGTCAAATGAGAGCCTACGCTGTTTTTCATTCTATCATATGCTGACTTTGAGGAGGGAGGGAGGCAAGAAAAAGAGCAGCTGGGATTTTCATCTTAACTAGATTTTCTCAATTCTTATTTCGATCTCTTATATTTTTAGAGATTCATCTTCTCTCCAAATGTTGGTTTTTATGTTACAGGACTTTGAGCTCATTTCAATATTCTGTATTGTTTAATATTAATACGTGCTACTTTGAATGACAATTTTTGTGAACATGTTTGGCAGTTTTAGGTGTTTATGAATCACAGTTTTAAAATATTGAGATTAATGTTTTATTTTAAGAAACTTTAATCTTCTTTCAGGCATTACAATTGAAAGGTGGGACGGAAATCAAAGTGCATGGCAGCAGTCTATTGGGAAGCAAAGAGGCCATATGTATTCCCTTGACATTTTAAGTGTAATCCTTCATGGATACATAGACTGTCCAACCCACAGGGGCCAAATTCAACCGTTTATGAATTCCCAAACTTTACAATACTTCCTGCTGCTAGCAGTAAGGAAATGATTTTTTTAATAATCAGTATTGCAAAGTGGCCAAAGAGCCTTTTTCTCAACATCTCCACACCGTGCATCCATTGCAATTAGCAATAGTAATTACACTTATATACCACCCCATAGCGCTTAGTGCAACCTCTGGGTGGTTCATACGTTAATTAGCATTTTGTCCCAACATGCTGGGTACTTGTTTTACTGACCTTGGAAGGATGGAAAGCTGAGTCAACTTTGATCCCCGGTTAGGCTTGCCACAATTATGTCCCCCCAAAATGGGACCCCCTTGCTCAAAAGCCAGTCATATCTGACTCTAGGGTTCAGTGCTCATCTCTGTTTCAAAACCGAAGAGCCAGCGTTGTCTGCTTCTGCAGACATTTCCATAGTCATGTGGCAGGCATGACTAGATATCGCAAACTCTAAGACCCTTCCTCTCCCTGAGGTCACCCCTACCCTACCCTTCAACACACACACACACACACCCCACATTCAGTTGGACTCACCTTCAAACCCCACATGAGGATCCCTTGAAAGAAAGCTCTAAAATGCCTGGAACGGAAAGATATGTAAAAAGCTATGGATGATTCATTCAGACTGCAAAGGGTTAAATGCATAGAGTCAGCATTCTTAGAAATGAGGGGAAGTGAAGAGTTGTCTTTCTCACTTCCTATCCATAGTGTTCCCTTCCTCTCTAGGAATGCTGACTCTATGCATTTAACCCTTCGCAGTCTGAAGGTAGCTTTTTACATATTTTTCCTTCAACCGGGATTTTTACATGTATTTCCTTGAACCGGATGGGACAGCATGAATCTGTGAAAATCACGGAAAAACGGGACGTATGGCATCCCTATCCCGTCAGGATCAAACTCACAGTATTTAACCAGTGCGCTGCCAGGGCGCAGAGAAAAGAAAAGGTTGCTGAGATGACACATATGCCTGTCTTTGTTCCTCCTTCCTCAGCCCAAGCTAGCATCACATGGAGCCTTCAGGACCGAAAAGACTGAACACTTCTCAGATTGGAGTAAGAAGAAATTGGAATTATAAAATGGTCCAACCTTCCAAGTGCACTACAGCTATTTGTACCTTTCCCTCTAAAAACACATGTCTTCCCATTCATGTATTCTAAGGCAAAAACCAAGAGACCATTTTGCAAAACCACAGTTGGCAATCGGACATCAGACACAACTACCATGCAAGGAGAGTGTCACAGCTAGAGAAGGGAGGATATGCTTTCATATGTCCTGCAATCCCAAATATGAATTGGCACCCCATGCTTCTTTGTGAATAAAAAATAAATATAGGGAGCTGTATGCTATACATTTACATAATGGACAGTTTAACTCTGAAATGTTCCATAAGCAGATGATTCTGGAGTGCTAGAAAACAACCTCAGCTCAGCTACCACTCAGTGTTTCTTTCTTTAAGAAACAAGTGTGACAAGTGTGGGAATTTATCTATGAGAAAGCAACACATCATGCTATATTATAAGCTAGTGAAAAGTCGGATGAGCTTACCAAATTATAAAGTTCATTGTTCCCTAGGTCCAGCTCTTCTAACCTCCGCAGCTGGGCGACTGACCTGGAAAAGCAAGAACAGTGTTGCTGTTGTTGTACACATGATGTTGGAGACAGCCATTAGCATTAGGCTGGGCATTTTTTATCTTAATTATCCAATCATAACATTCAACTTTTATTCTGTATTACATATGCATAATGTTATTATATTATTGTCTTGATGATGGCAGATACTTGGATTAGTTTATTTATAAGGGGCTAGAATTAGCTCCAGCTAAAATTTTAGACAGCAGCCTTTGTGATTATTTTTATTTGCATAGTTACTGTATACTTTCAGATGGTTACCATGAGGAATTTCTCTAAAGTTTCTTCTAGAAATTTCACATTAGCCCTGCAACCAGACACCTTATAGCCATTTCTTGATTGGTCCTTGCATTTGCACATTAATAATAGTTTACAGGTAAGCTCAGTAAATGAATCAGCTTCCAAACAACAGCTAGTAAAGCTTTGGAGCAATTAGCCCCTTCTGTTTGTTGGGAGAAAGCCATTTGCCCTTGGCTGATTCAGGAGCTTAAAAACAAGCAGTCTTCTCTTCATCACCTTTTAATCTGCATTGGCATTTTGTTTAATGTAGATAAAGCTAAGCAAACATTTTATCAGTCTACTGTTTTGGCCCAGGCACACAACCAATGGCAGTTATTTAATACAGTACTTTTAAGAGCTTTGTTGGCCTCAGGATGGTGGGGAATGGCTTTAGATGCTTCTTTATTTCTCTCAGTTGATGCCCTCCCTACCTGATTACTTTTTTTCAGGAAACTCAGAAAAAAATTGTTTTACTTTTTAGAGCAGATTTTAGTCTTTCCCTCTCAAAACCCAGAGGAGCAATTTGAGTTTTCTTGGATGCAGAGAAGCAGATCTCTGCAATTCTGTCTGTCTTTCCTCCTATTACTGATCCTAGTGATTTCTTTTCTTCTTTATTGCACTGGAGGCTCTTCTTTCTTGCCTTTTTTAAAAATCAGCAAACTGGCAAATTTCCAAAACCCCATAAGCATACTTTGGTCCATCCTTTATTGAAAAATATTTTGCTTGAATCTTCTATTTGTGGTAATTATTGACACGTTTCTCTTCCCCATTGTTTTGTCTAAAGTTCTGGAAAGAGTAGCCCTTTCTCAACTAGCCCATCAAAATGTTATTCATCCATTTCAATCCAAATTTCAGCCTTAAACATTCAACTGAGACAGCACTCTCTTGAGTTTTGAGTGATATCTTAGTGGCCAAAGCTCAACATTACTCATCAGTGTTGGTGCTGCTTGACTTGTCTGTGGCATTTGACAGACCTGACCACCAGATTCGTTTGGCAAGATTGACCTCTTTGAGTGTCTCTGGAATCATTAGTTCTTGGTTTTCTTATTTGTTAAACTGTTCCTTTTCAGTTTCTATGAGTATCAAAACCTCTCAAACCTTTCCTCTTCATTGATATTTCTTCCTCTTCTTTTTCTGCCATATTCAAATCCGAATATTGGCAATCCTCATTGTGAACAACAATGAAGACTGTCCTGAGAATATAATGCAGTGGCCCTTCATCTGCCTTCCGCATTGCAGCATGACACTCATACCACTGATCCAGTTCTGTGAGTCACTTTCTGGTCCTGAGCCCTTTTGGCATGCAAAGTCCTCATCATCCCCAGTATTGATGAAGCTGCTGCCCTCCATCAAGATGGATTCAAGTGGTATTTAATCCACTTGGGGACCATCACCCTTCCCTGTGGACTTTGGCACCCAAGGCCATTAGTCCTCAGGGTTGTCAGGTTAGTTAACCACCCCCTGACACTTTGTGTTGAGTCACTGGCAGTAGGATCTACTCTATTACCATAGCAGGATAACCTGGCCAGAATGATATTTATACTGATGATATCCAAGTATATCAGTCTCATCTGAAGATTAGTGATGAGATTCAGATGAACTTTCTATTGGACATTTCATCATTGATGCCCTCTCATCATTTGAAACTAAGCACGGCCATCACTGAAGTTTTTGGTCTTTAGTCCAGATCATCTTGCCTGTCCATTGGCCAAATCTCCTTTTCTTTCTCCAGGGTTATTAAAGATAAAGGTTTCCCTTGCTCGAAAGCCAGTCATATCCGACTCTTGGGTTCAATGCTCATCTCTGTTTCAAAGCCAAAGAGCCAGCGCTGTCTGCTTTTGCAGATGTTTCCGTGGTCATGTGGCAGGCATGACTAGACACCAGAGTGCACAGAACGCTGTTTACCTTCCCAACAAACTGGTCCCTATTTATCTACTTGCAATTTCTTGCTTTCGAATGGCAGGTTGGCAGGAGCTGGGACAAAGACGGGAGCTCATTCCATCCTGCAGTACTCAGGAATCGAACTGCTGACCTCCCGCCTTCCAGTCAGCATCTTAGTCACTTGAGCCACTGCAGGGTTATTAGGTGACTTCTATTTAAGAGGCCATGGGTCTTGGCATTTTAGTGGGTTATCATCTGTTGATTCTTTCATTTGTAAATATGACAACCAAGATATGTAATTTACATTTTGCTAATATTCACTGAATCCATCCCTTCCTGCTTTCTGAAACTACAAAGCTCCTTGTTCACACTCCGGTGGTTTCACACCTGGGTTACAGCCTTTCAGCGGGTCTTCTTCACTCTGTCCTAGTTCAGAAAAGTTACTCTCATATTTCCCATCATCATAGGGCACTGTAGTGGCTGGCTATCAGGTCCAGGTCATATTTTAAATCCTTGTCTTGACATTTAAAGCCCTACATTCTTTCTGCTCCAATTATTTAGCAGCACTCATGGCATAACATACTCCTCTTATAAGAGGCCTTGGTCAGCAGATTCCAGACTTCCATTGGTCTTTTGAAATAAGGAGGCAAACTCCTGGCTTCAGACATTTTCCCACTTGGCTTAAACTCTATAGAATTCTCTGTCTCTGCACCTTCATAGTGAAGCAGTGTTGAACAAAAATAAACGAGGTTTGAAACCCTATTTGGTCAACTTGGAGCCACAGAGGTTGGGTGTAGAGACAGGTGACCAAACATTTATATTTATTTGAACATTTAAACTGGGTAGTTATCAGTTGGTTTAACTCTTATTGGATCGTTATCGATTGTAAAGAAAGTTATGCTAACGTTTTATTTTACATAGAGAGAGGACACGAACAACATTCAAACAAAATGTATGTGTGCTGATCCTTTCAGGGCATTAACACTGGCAAAAAGGTGGGTAAGATTTGGAACAGGTTGATTTGCATTTTTCCACTGACTACATGATGCAACAGGAAACACTAACAAACCTGGAGTGCCCCCAACCCTTTCCATGGTTTTTTCCTCCACTTTTCTTTAAAATTTGATCCATTCTCATCAGTTCTAGCAAGTGTGATCATTTAAATTGATACAGAATACTGTAGTCTCTGAGGAAGGACCAAAAAAAATCTAATCCATGAGGTTTGGATCTTTGCAAACATACACCATTGAGCCAAACACCATTGAGAAGCGTGAACAAGCAAAAAGATCCAGCTCCCTATGTAATCACACCCTCATGCTTTGTTTCTGACACAGAGAAAGAAGATGTAAAGTACTGGTCTGGAGAGAATGATTCCAGTTATACCTATGAATACAAAAATACCCATAAAACTTACTCAGGTAGGTATGTCAACAAGTTCTCTCTTAATTCCAGTGATGCCAGATTATAAAGGCTAAAAAGATACAAAAATTATATGTTAATCCTTTCCAGTTTTTAAAAGAAAAAATATACATTTATGTCTACTGAACAAGTCATAAAGATTTTTTTAACATAATACCTGTCCCAAATATTTTATGAAGGCTATATATACCTATTACACATCCACAGAAATAATATGGGAGAACATAGGTTTTTGTCATAAAACACTTCCCCCAAACTTCTGGATTAAGGAGTTTTGATGGATTTCTAATCTCTTGCCATGTTACTGAGACATGTTACTAAGAGGAAATTGCAGGCACTTGCAAAAATACTGATCCATCTTGAACTATTTATTAGTCTCCAAGAAGTAACAAGTATTAACACTGAAGAAACATGGAAGATATCAGTAAGCCTGAGTAGATACATAAACTCTGGGACATGCTCTCAAACTTTTGCAAACAGATTATGTTGTATTTAAGAGGTAAACAGATTTAGTAGCTGTTAACTAACCACATGGGAAACAGATGGCAAAGCATTTTTACAATGCAGTGGAGAATAGGAGACAGAAGGAAAAATAAGTTCCTTTGTCCTGCCATATAATGGTGTGTAAAGAACTTGAAAACCTTATGTTTTGGGACTACAATTCCTAGATTGGGTTGAAAGACTGGCAATGCATCTTGGAGCTATCTGGCAGGCACCATCCCACTAAATTAATTTTTCCAAGCACGTTATTTGTTGTTGTTCAGTCGCACAGTCGACTCCGACCCTTTGCGACCCCATGGACCATTTTCCTCCAGGCGCCTCTGTCCTCCACCATCCCCCTCAGCCCTCCCAGCTCTGTACCCATTGTGTCTACAATGCTATCTAGCCATCTCATCCTTGGCCTCCCCCTTCTTCTTTTGCCCTCCACCTTTCCCAACATCAATGCCTTCTCAAGTGAATCCTCCCTTCTCATTTGATGTCCAAAGTACTTTAGCTTCATCTTTACTATTTGACCTTCCAATGAGCAGTCAGGGTTAATTTCTTCTAAGATTGACCTATTTGTTCTCCTCGCTGTCCAGGGGACTCTCAAAACTCTCCTCCAACACCACATTTCAAAGGCATCTATTCTTCTACGTTCAGCCTTCCTAATTGTCCAGCTCTCACATCCATACATTACTACTGGGAAAACCATTGCTTTGACTATTCTAATTTTTGTTTGCAATGTGATGTCTCTGCTTTTCACTATGTTCCCCAGGTTTCTCATCGCTTGTCTCCCAAGAATCAGTCGCCTTTTTATTTCATGGCTACAATCCCCATCTGCAGTTATCTTTGATCCTAAGAAAGTAAAATCTGTCACTGCTTCTACCTCCTCCCCATCTATTTTCCAGGAACTGATTGGGCCTGTTGCCATTATCTTGGTTTTCTTGATATTGAGTCTCAAACCAGCTTTTGCACTTTCCTCCTTCAGCCCAATCAAGAGATTCTTTAGGTCTTCCTCACTTTCTGCCATTAGGGTGGTATCGTCTGCATATCTCAGATTGTTGATGTTTCTCCCAGCGATTTTAATCCCATATTGTGATTCCTCCATCCCTGCACTGTGCATTATGTGCTCTGTGTATAGGTTGAATAAGCATGGTGACAAAATGCAGCCTTGTCTTACTCCTTTTCCTATTCCAAACCATTCTGTCATTCCGTGTTCTGTCCTAACTGTTGCCTCTTGTTTCATATAACAGCAACATAAAGTGATTGTGTCTTTTTTCAACAGTACTATTTTTTTGTTATTTTGTAAATTAATATTTTGGTTTTAAATTATGATGTCAGAATTTTAGTCATAGCAACCACCGATTGAGTGTTCATCATCTAAGTGACATTGTAGGACAAGGCTTTCCACTTACACCCCATCACAGTAAAAGCCACTCATAAGGAAAAGCCTATGATCACCATAGCAACATTCGTGTTTTCCCCAGGGTTTTATTTTGGACTAAATGGAGCTCAAGAAATGGGATATTATCCCAATGCAGTAATCCGCTTTAATCCTCCAATCTCACAGAACAAAATAAAAACAGAAATATGCCCATATTTTCTACATCATGTATGCTTCACACTGTAACAAATTCCAGAGTCCAGATAACCATGCTTATCACTTGGGGAAACCTTAAGGACCAAAACACTTGGTGGCACATACATTTTTATAGAGCAGAGCCATATCTTTTAGCTGTAGAATGTACCAGTTGGCAGATACAGTACACACAAGCGCAAGAGGAACATTGCAGCCACAAAGCTATTAAGAAGAAGGAATAATAAACCTTCTGCTACATTCAAATGTATTCAAGGTAAAAACAGAACAATCTATGCATAAAAATGCCACTTTTCATGCCATGCAAAATCTAACATCTAAATAATAAAAATAGCGATGTTTTGTAGCAAGAAAAACCACAGTCCTCACCTCAGTCTGTATTTAACATAACAGGAGTACATTGTTAATAAATTTTAGTTCTGCAATTTCACTGCAGTGGCTCCTTTTCAAGTTTTCATTACAATACTGTACTATATTACAGAGCAGGGTAGACAAAATGCAGCCAGAAATTGTTAAAACTACAGTTCTCAGCATTCTTCACCATCAGATATATTGACTAGGGCTTTTTTTAAAAAAAAAATGTATCAGAAGCACACAAAGGTGCCTTCTGGGTTGAAAGGATTTTTGTTGGGGGAACTCCACTCAGGGGACCCCCGAATGAGGCTCCTTTCGTGTTCCCAAGATCTTTTCCCACTGAAGTGGTCCCTATTTATCTACTTGCAATTTCTTGCTGGCTCAAGTGGCTAAGACGCTGACTGGGAGGCGGAAGGTCAGCAGTTCGATTCCTGAGTACTGCAGGATGGAATGAGCTCCCGTCTTTGTCCCAGCTCCTGCCAACCAAGCAGTTCGAAAGCAAGAAATTGCAAGTAGATAAATAGGGACCACTTTGTTGGGAAGGTAACACCATTCTGTGCACTCCGGTGTCTAGTCATGCCTGCCACATGACCACTGAAACGTCTGCAGAAGCAGACAGAGTTGGCTCTTCGGCTTTGAAACAGAGATGAACACTAAACCCTAGAGTTGGATACGACTGGCTTTCGAGCAAGGGAAACCTTTACCTTTACCTAACCACTAGGATGGCAGGAGCTGGGACAGAGACAGGCACTCAATCTGTTATACAGTACTCATGTCTTGAACTGCCAACTTGCTGACCTTCCAGCTAACAAGACAAGCTTCTTAACCACTGAGCCACTGCAATCCCAGCTAGGGCTAATAGAAGTCCAAATCGAATAACATTTGATGGTTACACTTTTCCCACCATTGCTTAGGAGTTATTGATAGCTTAAAATATTTAGCAATATCTTGGACTCTCCTATAAGCACAC
Source organism: Bradypodion pumilum (assembly GCA_035047305.1). NCBI lineage: Eukaryota > Metazoa > Chordata > Lepidosauria > Squamata > Chamaeleonidae > Bradypodion > Bradypodion pumilum. The sequence goes on along the minus strand of JAWDJD010000001.1, from coordinate 169,076,808 downwards.
ACTGTACTAATTCAAACAAGTGGGGATGTACCTCAAACCTCAGGATAATACTTGATACCTGCCCTCCGCTTTCATGCCAATATTACGTAACAACTGGAAGGCAATATCCTTACATCATTTCTGGTGAAGGTTCCTGTAGAAACTACAGTTCTGTTAATACAGACTGCTATTCTGGCCCGGTGTCATGCAACACTAGAATATTTTGTAGTTTCAGCAGCTACTCTGCCTTATTATTTACTGATGCAAAATTTCAAAGGCTCCACACTAATTTTTTCATCATGGAAGAGCCTTCTTTAACTTGATACCTTTTAATGTGTTGAACTTTAAATGTGTTGAACTACAATAATCATAACCTCTCCAGACAGTGTGGCCCACACTTCTGTAGACCACCAGTCTACGCATGGCTATCATGGAATTATAAATTTATCATACTGGCCAATTCCATGGTTACTTCTTCTTCTTCAGGTGCCGTATCCATTCCGGATATAGGCTATCATTATGGTGATAGTCTTCCTGTTCTTAACTCCTCGGAACATTTCTTCTGAGGACATGCCACACCAGTCTCTCAGGTTCTTCAGCCATGAAGTCCATCTATGTTCAGGGCTTCTCTTCCTAGGGAACTTTCCTTGCAGAGTGATTTGGAGTATTTTATATTTTATGTCATTTCTCATGATATGGCCAAGGTATTGGAGCTTTATTTCCCTTAATGGTCTTAAAGAGTTCTTGTTCGTTATCCATTTGGCACAATACTCCTAAGGTAATCACATGGCCAAACCATGATATCCTAAGCAGCCATATGTAGATCCACATTTCAAAAGCTTCAATCCTCTTTTCAGATGCTTTAGTCAATGTCCAAGCTTTGACTCCATATAGCAACACTGGGAATACGCAACATCTCACTATTCTGATCTTTGTAGCAAGAGTTACATATAGCTCATTTTGTCCCAAAATGCAAAGTTACCTCAATGCATGTAAATATTTTTAATAGTGCAGTAAGATTAAAACTCAATTTTTTTGTAGCTAAAGGGTTTAAGAATTCCATGCAATCAGCCAGACCATGCTGAAAAAATACACAATTCCTTTAGTAATTAAAATTGTAGTTTTTCTTCCTCCCCAGGCATTCCAGACATCTTTTCTGCTTGAACTACAAGATCAATTAAAAGCCAGAGGGGATTACAGTACATTGCGAAACATGTTTTCAGCAGAACCATCTTGATAGCTCAATTTGAAACTAGACCTGTGCTTCAACATGGGAGTTTCTCAGTCAAATGTAATTGCTTTTGCAATAATGTTGACAGAATACTAATTCTGTAACTAGAACTGTAACAGCTGTGATATAGGCATACATGTACACACCCACTTCACTTCCTGATTCACAGTTACATTTGCAAATGACAATTACATTTCAACCTCTCTGCGTCTTGAACATATTAGAGCAGTGTTTCCCAACCTTTCTTTTTGGATTTCAATTCCCAGAAGCCTAAGTCAATTCCCCAAAGGACTGATCAGCCAATGTTCTGTCTTAGGATTCTGGGAATTGAATCCAAAAACCAAAGGTTGAGAAACACTGTATTAGAGTATGTTCTGCTGAGCAAACATTTGAATTAGATCTGAGATTATATATTCCCATTAAATAAAGGTCAACATTCTGCTGTTTAGCATACTCAATTGCACTAGAGCCTAGTAAATTGCACTCCCTGGCTGAATGGGGATCTGGTAGATCAACTCCTTTGAACATTCCATCAATTCAAATGTGCCTACTCTAACTACAATTTTCTATGTTAAATCAAGTCTCAATTAGAGTAGGCCTATCTGAATCAGTAAAACTTATAGAAGAATTGACTTACCCGATCAATAAATGATTCAATGAGGCTGCTCTAGCACAATTTACTAAACAATAGGATTTGGACTACTAAACACTGGAGATTCTAGATTTCCAAAATAAAGTGAACTTCCAACAAACTAAAACTGGGTGGTGGTGGTTCAACTTTGCATATTTATATTGTGTACCTTGAACTAGGAATGGTATTTTCAGAATTCATAAACTATATTTACTTACTTAATCGCCTCCTCTTCTACCTTGCAGTGTAAAGGATTCCACAAAGGATCTCCATTGGGATCCATAAGCTATACCCTCTAGAATTCTGTAAGAATCTCCACAGCCAAGCTTCATTGGGCATTATTCAAGCATTCAAAGACCTAATGTGGGATTTTAAGTTCATACAGTTAATGTATTTGGACTCTGACAGCCATTTTCATTTTGGGAATAAGCAGAGGAATAGGTAAACTGAGTTCTGTGGGAGTTGCAAAGAATTATGAGTGTTAGGAGACATTGTTTTTGAGAGAGATTTGCTGTGCATAGCCTAATGTACAAAGACCACCACTCCCATAAACCCCCTTGCAACTCCCACAGAGCTGCCCCAGTTATTTCCCATTTTCTTCACAGGATGAAAATGGCTGCAGGAGTCTGACTTCAATAGCTGTAAGAACAAGAAACACTTGTTAGGGCTTTGATTGCTTCATTAAAGCCCCATGAAGTCTGGCTGGGGAGAATCTTGTATACTTTTAGCTCATTAATACAAAGAATAAAGCAAAGCCATCACACTTCTATACTGCCCCATAGCACTTAGTGCACTCTCTGGGCAGTTCACAAGGTAATTTGAATTTTGCCCCCAATATGCTGGGTACTCATTTTACTGACTTTGGAAGACTGGAAAGTTGGTCCATGCCTACCTTGAAATTAGTTCCATGCTGCATTATCATTATCAGTGACATGCACCCACGAAGATATTCCCACAGCCATTCATGCATTCATTTGGGCCTAATATAACAGGTACAAAGATGACTAACAAGATAGATACAAAAGAGAATTATACACTGAAGCTGCAAGTGGGAATACCTTTCTTACAATAGGAGTGCTCACATGTCACAATGAACTCATATTCTTAAACTCACTGTGAACAAGGTAAGAGTGAGCAGCTAAAGAAAATCAGAGAGTGAAATAAGATTTCACTTCAGGAAAACTGATTTTGTTAAATATATATAAAACTGAAGAAAAGAACCCTCTTTGTATATAATATATTGATTTCCAAGATATTCTTTGATTTGGACAGGTGGGCACCACTAAATGTCCTTTGGGAGTAAGCAGGCACACACAAAATGAATATCATAAATGGCTTGTATGTGTTCTTTATTCAAATCCTTCATGCAACATATATTAAAGTAGATTCTATGGCACATAATGTTATTACAGATTCGGTCTGTCCGGTTTTCACATGCTAACTTAACATTATGAACCCAACCAGACCTAAAAATTGGGAAGAAACTTTTTCTATGGCAGAGTAAAACTGACATGGCAGGTCTTGCTCTGAATTAAATGATCAGTTAAGTTGACAAGTTTCTATCACTTCCTTGGATGCCAGCCTTGGAGAACAGTAACAGTTACAAAAGCAGCATTTCTTGGTATTTAAATACAGTCATGTAGCACTGCAGGACGGTATGAGCTCCTGTCATTGTCCCAGCTCTTGCCAACCTAGCAGTTCGAAAGCAAGAAATTGCAAGTACAGTAATACCTCATGCAAAGTCTGCTTCATACAACATCAAATTCATACAACATTGCCTAATTCCTTGGGAAAAGTTGCCTCATACAAAGTTGCTGCGACTTTGTATGAGGCATTGGGGTTTTTCCCAGGTTGCATTGTGGCTGGGCAATATAAAAAGCAGGACACATGTATGCATTGCTCTTTTGGGTTTTGCACGAGGCAAAGAGTGTTTAGGAGTGGTTTTGAGCGCGATTTTGGATTTGTTTGATTTTTTTTTTCAGAATTCTTAGAAGTATTCCTGGGATTTTTGCAGCACACTTCAGGTTCTTGGACAATCAGGGTTGTTTGACATGTTTTTGTAATGTATTTAGTCTTTAGACAATGATTTCTTAAAAGTTCTGTCAGTTTCCTGTCTGTTTCCTTGGCTTTGCCCTGAAGTCTGTGCTGTTACAGTACAATGTATCTCTATGGAAACGACATTGTATGAGGCATCGCAGCAAGGATTTGGACGTTGTATGAGGCATCACAGCTAGGATTTTGCATGCCTCATACAAAGTCCAAATCCGTATAAAGTCCAAACTTGTAGAACCAAGTTTGGACGTTGTATGATGTATCACTGTAAATAAATAGGGACCACTTCGGTGGGAAGGTAAACAGCATTCTGTGCGCTCCAGTGTCTAGTCCTGCCCGCCACATGACCACGGAAACGTCTGCAGAAGCAGACAGTGCTGGCGATTTGGCTTTGAAACAAAGATGAGCACTGAACCCGAGTCGGATACGACTGGCTTTTTAGCAAGGGAAACCTTTACCTGTAGCATTAGGTGCCTCAGAATCTCTCTTATTCCTAAAAAGTCTTTCAAGCATGGGAAGCTGGAAGCCCCCAAAATGAGCCCCCCAAAGGGGACTTGGCTTATACTCGGGTCAATGACCGTGAGGGTCCTAAGACCACACTGGATAGGGATGTGCCAACAATTTAATTAATTTTACCATATTTTCATGTATTTTGATTATTGAAACTCACTAGCAGATGCTGCATTTCCCACCCTCGGCTTATACTTGGGTCAATCTATTTTCCTGGGTTTTCAGGTCAAAAATAGGTACCTCGGCTTATATTTGGGTCAGTTTATACTCAAGTATATATGGTAAATTGGAATTACCAAGTCAATTCCTACTTAATTCTATCCTCAAGGTTTTGTAGGAATGTGGTAGTCAGAATTGGCTTTATCAATCACCTCTTCTGGAGGTCCTCTGGAACTGTTTTGTTTCTCAAGCACCAAAATCTACTTCCAGGAGGCAGATGGAGAACTGAACTCCTGCTTCCTATCTCTGCAACCAGGTAGTGGACCAGGATACTTAAGAGACCACGTCACCCCAAGAACATCTGTCTGTCCCACCAGAGCAGACCGGAGAGGCCCTCTCATTGTGCCATCCACTAGAGAGGCTCATCTCTCTAGAACCAGAAAGAGGGCCTTCTCTGTGTCTGCTCCGGCCCTATGGAACCTCCTGCCAATTGAGCTGCATCTCCAGACAGAGTTGCTGCCCTTCAGGAAAAGGCTAAAAACCTGGCTGGCAGGGCAGGTGTGGGGCACCAGCGACATGGTAACCCCAGCCTGCTGACTAATTTAGTAAGAACACACTCTCTTTTAATCTTTTTTAAAACTTTTGTCAGTAGTTTTAATTGGGTTTTTATTGCTTTTTAAACTGTGATTGGTTTTATTTACTGTGAGCCACCCAGAGTCTTCGAAGTTGGGCGGCAATACAAATTAGAAAATAAATAAATAAAATAAAATAAAAGATGGACTTAGCAGCCATCACTGCTATATGCATGTATCGTTTGCTGTTATTTGTTGGGGGGGGGGGTCCATGTTTAGAATGTACTAGAATGTCATTGCCTTTTTAGTAAATGCATGACTAAACTGCTGGCATTTGATGAATCTCTTCAGCAAATGCCATATTCATGTCCAGTTCTATGTTCTTTTTGGGAGGAAGTCACTAATCATAATTAATTTTGTGCCAGTTCATTCTCTGACTTTTGTTGTACTGTATTTTTATCCATTTGCCTATTTCCTGAAGGACAACAACTAGACAGGAAAATGGATTCTCCATGCTTTTATTCTGGCTAAAAACTTACATTACAATATTGGCAAGATATATGTTCATCCTATTATTCGATTGATTGAGGGTTTTGCAATTCAATTGACATGTGAAGACAGAGCACATAGTAAAGGTAAAGGTTTCCCATGCTTGAAAGCCAGTCGTATCCAACTCTAGGGTTCAGTGCTCATCTCTGTTTCAAAACCGAAGAGCCACCTCTGCAGATACTGGAGCGCATGGAATAGTGTAACCTTCCCACCGAAGTGGTCCCTATTTATCTACTTGCAATTTCTTGCTTTCAAACTGCTAGGTTGGCAGGAGCTGGGACAAAGACAGGAGCTCATTCCATCCTGCAGTACACAGGAATTGAACTGCTGACCTCCCACCTTCCAGTCAGCATCTTAGCCACTTGAGCTACTGCAGTCCCTAGAGAACAACTTTGTATGGATACATTTCTAAATACATTTGGAAATTCTTTTTTACATGCTTATGCATATATATTACTGTTGTACTTACTATATACTCTTTTAACCTTTTTCTCATTTTTCTTAACTTTTTAACATAACAAAATTTATTAGATTTTAAAAGCATAATGAACATAGCAAGGTAAAAGATCTTCATTACATAATTTTAAAAGGTAGCCCATTTCCTCTGCAAAAGAAAAGGAACTACCACACAACTGGAAAACCACAACCAACTGAACACTGCATGTAGCATGTTTTTTGAATGACCCTCAAAAGTAGTCTTTTTCATAAGTATACTCGCTTGCCTTATTTCCTCTCTGCACGGTTTAATACAATTATTTAAAGCTTATGTTTAACACACAATACATATAATTATATGCACAACCCACTGTAAATTGTCACATACATATATATAGACCCCAAAGTAGTGATTCACACCCATTGTACAGACATCACAAATGATTCTAAAGTTACCAAAGTCATTTCTAGGCATTTCTGGAAGATAGGAGGGGGGTGCTACATAAATTCCAGTCCCCTCAGTTTATATGTGGGCATAACAGCATGTAGGTTATATAAAATAACATATTACAAACACAAAGGAGGAAAACAAATAGCCTTAAACAAGCTGTTTTTGAATGTTTAATGTTCCCTCTCTTCCCCCTTTGGAGAAAAGTCTAATTTTAAACCAGTACATTCTATTCAAGAAATCCTAAGCTCAAGATTTATAATAGAAACTTGTAAAAAATAAAAGAACGGCAGTTTTTAAGAGTAGCATTATTATACTTGAAGACACTATAGCCAAAATATTAGGTAGCTGTCTCTACAGCACTTATTTGTATGTATGCAAACGTGTCAACTGACAGCATCTCTCTAATCAATGTAAGTCTTGACTTTTAAAAAAAACTGCAGCAGAGGCAGTGATTGCAGAAGCAATGTTTGTGTGAATTATTGCGGCTAATTGCAGCTAAATATAATGTAGAACTCCTCAACTATATGTTTCAACTGCAGAAACAAGACATGCCTCAGTGCCTCATCGGAACTGCGATGGCGCAGTGGTTATAAGGCTCGCCTAGTTAGCTGGAAGGTCAGCAAGTCTGCAGTTCAAGACCCGAGTACTGCATGGCAGAATGAGCACCCATCTCTGTACCAGCTCCTGCCAACCTAGTAGTTCGAAAGCAAGAAATTGCAAGTAGATAAATAAGTACCATCATCGTCCACTGCTACTCGTATCCAAAAATGCATTTCCCCCCCCTTACAGCAGAAAAAATGTAATTGGCGTGATTTTGTTTAAGGTGGATCCCAGCTTGCCATGAAGTGACTCACACACTATGATCATGGAGCCATCTCCTGCGGTACACATGAAATGAGACATGCAGGATTTAACACCAGGACTTCAATGGACTGCCACAGCATTGAGGATATTATCAAGGTGCGCCTTCACAGCCAGTCCATCTGCCATGGCCTCTTCCACCTCCATGACTGTTGGGAGAGTTCCTCCTCTGCTCATTTTGCCATTTGGCCTAATATGATGGTTTCCAGTGGTATTTCTTCCACTGAGGGGGACCACCACCACACCTAAAAGGGCTCATCCGGCCATAGCTGTTGGCCCCTTTAGGGAGTCAGGTTAGTTAACCGCCACCTGACTCTCGGCATTGAGTCACTAGCCATACAGTCTACTCCATTACCATAGCAGGATGTCCAACCACTTGAGTGGTAAAAGATCTTGGGGACAGGAAATCAGCCTGATTCAGGTGTCCCCTGAGTGGAGTTTCCTCCAGCAAAAATCCTTTCAATCCTGTGATTCTGACAGGATTTTTTAAAAGTGCCTCATCAAATAGCTACAATTCATGAAGGGCAAGTTATTCAAACAATAAGTGAACCTGAATAGGATTTCGATCTTTACATCAAAATGTTCAGGAAGACATATTCTATCTACTGCATTTAGAAAGGTTCTTCAGAAGAGTTTTCTCTTCCCCTTCAATTTGGACACAACACAATCTCTCCAAAGACTAAGGAAGACCACGTGGTTATATGTACACTATTCATGGTTGTGAAAGTAGGGGCCAAATGAAATGAGATACAGACACAGCTAAAGGAACTCTCAAAGTTCTTTAACCCGTATTATTTGTCTCCCGCCTCCTCAACTGTATGCACCATGTATATATAAACCTGTATCTTAAAAATTTGTCTGTGAAAGAGGACTATAAACAAAAGATTATACTGAAATACAACTTAGAAGTACCACCATACTTTTGTATTTTTGTCATGTGTACTAAAATAGAATGAATTAAAATAATTTGAAACACACATTTCACACTACAAGTCAAAACACCATTATTTGAGTTTACATGCATCTCAAAAGACATAAAAAATGACTTTTTTACAGAATCATTTAAGTGTCACTAGTCTTTTAAAAAATTAAATACACTGCACAATGCTAATTACAATGTTTCCCTGCAAATATCAGCGATTACATTTTATTCTAAAAAAATGATTATGTAAAATGAATACAATATATTCAGTGATATTCCTTAAGGCAGGGGTTCTCAACCTACAGCCCGTGGGATAGATCCGACCCATGGCACCAAATAATTCAGCCCCCACCTTTGCTCAAGCTGCTGCCACCACCAGAATCGGTCGCAGACTCATTTACAGCCATCGTAAATGTGTTTACGATAGCCGCAGGCTCATTTCTGGCTGTTGTAAATGTGTTTACACATTTGTAAATGTGTTTACAACAACCACAGACTCAAATGCATTTACAACAGCCGTAAAGGAGTCCACGGCCAATTTATGTGGCTGGAGCATCAGTCTGGCCCACTAACTGTTTGTGGGAGCGTGACCCGGCCCCCAACCTGAAAAAGTCGAGAACAACTGCCCTAAGGGGAATCAATCATTGTAAGTTCAGCTGTGATGAAATTTAGGTGAAATGAAATGTTCTAAGAATGTAAATTATTACTAATAGAAGTTTAACCATTCCTATGCTAATATGAATGGTTTCTGCAAATGCAAATAAAATGTTATACAATTTAAATAAAATTTAAATCATAGTAATACAAGATCAAAAAAAAATAAGTTCTTCAAAGCCTCCACTGATCACAAATTCTTAATTTTCTCCCACAGAAACCAGTGGGGGTTTAAATGATTATGTAACTGGATGGTGTACTTTTAAAAAATATATATACTGGATGGAATATTTCTTTACAAATAAAGTTGATATTTGTGTTATTAATATTTAAGGAATTCAAAACAGAATAAGCAACTCAGAAATATCTCTTTAAAAAAATCTGGACTCTCTATAATCACCGATATTACAACCATAGATAGATAGATAGATAGATAGATAGATTAGATAGATAAAATAGATTAGATTAGATTAGATTAGATAGATAGATATTGTCATTGTCCTGCACAGAACAACGAGATTGGGGATAAAAATAATGTTGCTCAAATGCAATATTCTCCACAAGCAAATAAACAGAAATAATTTCTTTTCCCATAAGAAAACAGTGCCAAACTCTGATTTACTGAAAGTGCATTAATGTGTTAACAAAAGAGGTAGGAGCCCTGGTGGCGCAGTGTTTAAACTGCTGTACTGCAACCAGAACATTATGAGTTCAATCCTGACAAGGGCTCAAGGTTGATTCAAGTCTTCCATCCTTCTAAGTGCAGTAAAATGAGTACCCAGCATGTTGTGGGCAAAATGCTAATTAACATATGAACCGCCCAGAGAGTGCACTAAGTGCTATGGGATGGTATATAAGTGTGATTGCTTTGCTTCTTGCTTTGTTTAGCAGACTTCCAGTTTTTGGGACCACTTCTTTTAACAAGATCTGGTAGCCAGAGTGGCTCAGAGGGCATTGTCTACTCACTGAATCAAATGTCCAGTACACCAATTGACAGAAGTCAAAATGTGGGCTTCCAGAAATTGGGATTACATTGTCATCTACATCTATAAAACAAAGGTGTGTGGTCTTGTATGTCCGCGATGGGCTCCCCCACCCCTGGACGGATCCTGCTGAAACTTGCCACATACCTTCCTTGGCCTGGCGAGATGGCCACTGGGGGGTCGCAAACCCCATTTGGTGGTTTATGCCCCCAAAATGGGTCACAAAGGGGACACCCCCACCAGCAGGACAAAACGCAACGTAACAACAGTACTGCCCATGCGCAAGCTGATACTACATTGCCCAGATGCCTTCATGTGGGTGGGTGGGATGTCCTCCCTAAATTTTTGCGCCAGGACTGTGCTTCGCTCTGACCTATATGGATGGGTGGGAGGGGGCAGAGGAGTGACCGAAGTGCTTGAGGAGAATCCAGGGGTTGGAGGCGGCAGTTAGACTCGGCAGAGCGCACGTGAGAAGGTGGTGTATGACTCTCTCAGGGGCCGCAGGCCGGTCACGTCACCTTCTCTCCCCAACCCGCCCCGGCAGGTACTGCTGCTTAGGTAGCTGGTCATGGTTTGACTTTACAGGGGGAAAACAACCCCGGGCAACACCGAGTAATCGGCTAGTAATAATATAAAACCAGACACAGAGCTGAATTAAGACCTACCCTAAAATAACTAGTTAGCACTACTATTTAAGATGAGGAAGACCAAGACTGTCAGATAATGGGGAGAATAATTTATTGGAGGGGGCATTTTCCCCTTTGCAATGTTCTTTGCTGTTTTCAGAGCATTTGATCCCCTCTTGGGGATCAAATCTTAAAGCAGTAAAAGATCCAGTCTCCTTCTAGTCACCACTGAAGCAGGACTTTGAAAATGAAATGGCTTTGGTGGAATGGTGCCTCACTACATGGGTGTTGGGTAGCTCTCTTATGATGTTGTGTTATGTTGTTATATGCCTTAAAGATGGAATTGACTTATTTTGACTGTAACAGGGCTTTCAAGGTCTGTGAGATATTTAAGAAGTAGTTTTATTAGTTGCTCAACCCCAGTGAGTTTCCATGGCTGAGTGGCAATTCAAAAGAGTAAGTTCCAATCCATCACTCTTTCCACTACACCACACTGTGTATCCCTCTCCCACCATGCTCTCAGGGGAATGAGATTCTTGTTCCTTCTATAAATATAAATTACATCATGTCCTATTTTTCCTCTTTTCTTTTTGACATGTTTTGCTAGAAAACATTCAAAAGTTTTTATTGGCTTTAAAATTTAGATTAATATGTCCCAAAATAATGCCACATGTAATATAGGCGAGTGCAGAACACTGACTAAAAAATAAAGCTATGATAAATCAGAGAAATCTTCTGTATAAATCTGACCTCTGGCATGTATTCAACATACACATACTCACTGTACTTGTAGTATAGGTGGTCACTTTCTTATACTTCCCCCCTTTTTTTTGGTGGTCACCAGGAGAACTGCAATGGCTGAAGTTGCAGTTCAGCACACATGGGGACATCACATTGAGGGATGCTGCCTTACAGAGTTACCAAAAGGATTATAACTAGACTAGTTGATTACCCAGTTTCACTCGGGTTGGAAACCTTGTGGGGTGTATGTGGGTCACTCCTGCCTCCTTTCCTCCATCTCTCTCTTCCCTCACCCATCCTGCTTCTCCGTCGATGGTCACTTACCGCCCTTATCCTTTCCATACATGTGTCCGGCCACTTGACAGACCAAAAGTCTCCAACAGCAGTGCCCAACGGCATGCACCCCCACATGGGGCTTGTGACTCAAACAGTGCTGATCTCGCATGCCCATTTGCCTTCCACCTACTGTGAAAACTACAGCTGAGCTAGTCAGATGATGTCACAATCTCAACCTACCCGGGACTATGACATCAGCCAATTACATTACTGGGAAACATACACATTGTATAGATCAATTGGGATGAAATTGGGGGGGGCGTATGCCCCCCATGGTGCTTGTGACTGCCACAGTGCTGATCTTGCCAGCCCAAGGTACGTATGTGCCAAATTTCAGTGGGATCGGTCCAGGGGTGTGGGAGCCTTTTGAGCACATACAAACCCACACCTCTGTTTTATAGATATAGATAATAATGCACATGAAAAGCTGAAAAATACTAAACACATTTGAAGTTTTATCACTCTAAATCAGGGGTTCTCAATCTTTTCAAGTCAGGTGCCGGGTCACGCTCCCTCAAACAGTTGAGGGGGGTGGACTGGTTGTCCCCCCCCCCCCACCATTTATGGCTGTTGTAAATGCATTTACAATGGCTGTAAATGAGTATGCGGCTGTTTCCGGCGGCGGCAGATGGAATGAGGACACGGGCCGGATTATTTGGCACCGCAGCCCAGATTTGGCCCATGGGCCGTAGGTTGAGAACCCTTGCTCTAAATCATCACTATTTCATTCCATGGATCAGGGATGAAGAGCATACAAGAGGCATGTAATTCAAAAGTCAGTAATGGGAAACCTGTGGCACTCTTGTGAATTCTGAATTCCAATTCTCATTAGTCCTAGCCTGTATAATCAATGAGCAAGAATTACAGGAATTGAGCCCAAAAGTTCTTCTTCCTACATCCATTAAGTCCTTTTCTCTAATACAGTGCATTTAACTGGTAAAGAAAATGCTTGATAATCATCATAAAACTTTAAAGGCATCTGATGGTCAAAATCAGGAAGGGAGATCTTAACCTATAAAACCAAGTGTTCACCGTTGGAATTGGCTATACGTTGCTGTGCGTTGCCCTACTGACCCGCACACTCCCTTCGAGAGCACGGCTGAATTGCCTACGCAGGTCAACGAAGGATTTAAAAATCCGGCACGGGGGCCTCAGCCCCACTAACGGCAAGAAACGTAAAGAACATCACTTCCCGAAAGTCCTTGCGCCGCGCCGCGCCAGAGCCAATCAGGCTGAGAGGCTCTCGCACGGAGCAGCATTCGAACACGCGCCGCAACAAATCAAAAGAAAAGGAATTTAAAAAAACGCAGCACAAACACAAAGCACCAACACATTACTACAAGCCCCAGCGTCCTGCGCGCAATGTGCGAGCAGAACGATGAGGCAGCCGGCGCGCAAAAACAAAACTAAAAAAAGCCGCCTCCGCAACCATTCAACCCCACGGGCGAGCCAGCATGGCCCGTGGGGGAAAAAAATAAAAAAGAAACCGCCGCCGCTACTCTTCCGTTCGAAGGGCCGGCGCACGAAAAATAAAAGTTAAAAATAATCACACCGCCGCAGCCATTCTTCCCCATGAACGAGCCAGCATGGCCCGTGGGGGAACCCCCCCCAACGCCACCATAGCCCTTCCGATCGAAGGGCCAGCCGGCGGCCCAAAAAGACGAGAAACAAACAAAAAAAAACCACCCCCGGCCGCCACTACCCTTCTCTTCGAAGGGCCAGCCAGAGCACCAAAAATTAAAGCAAACAACCCACCCCCCCACCCCCCGCAACTGCCCTTCTTTCCCACCAGGCAAGCCAGTATGGCCCCCGGGGAAAAAGAATAAACACCCCACTGCCTCTCCCTTCCTTCCCATGGGCCAGCAAGTATGGCCCGTGGGAAAGAAATAACCACCACCCAGCAAATGCCCTTCCTTCCAATGGGCCATGAAGCATGGCCCGTGGGAAAGAAAACCTCCCCGCAAATGCCTATCCTTCCCACGGGCCATCCTGCATGGCCTGCGAGAAAAAAAGCCACCCCCCCACACACACACACACACTAGAAAAAACACACAAAATCACAAACAAGCTGCAACGCCTGCCCCATGGCCCCGCCGGTCAGAGGGAGGCAGGAACACCTGGCGCAACACCCGGGCTTCAAAAGCCGACCGCCTTTGCTGCCGCGAAGCTGCAACGCCCGCCCCATGGCCCCGCCGGTCAGAGGGAGGCAGGAACACCTGGCGCAACACCGGGGCTTCAAAAGCCGACCGCCTTTGCTGCCGCGAAGCTGCAACGCCCGCCCCATGGCCCCGCCGGTCAGAGGGAGGCAGGAACACCTGGCGCAACACCGGGGCTTCAAAAGCCGACCGCCTTTGCTGCCGCGAAGCTGCAACGCCCGCCCCATGGCCCCGCCGGTCAGAGGGAGGCAGGAACACCTGGCGCAACACCCGGGCTTCAAAAGCCGACCGCCTTTGCTGCCGCGAAGCTGCAACGCCCGCCCCATGGCCCCGCCGGTCAGAGGGAGGCAGGAACACCTGGCGCAACACCGGGGCTTCAAAAGCCGACCGCCTTTGCTGCCGCGAAGCTGCAACGCCCGCCCCATGGCCCTGCCGGTCAGAGGGAGGCAGGAACACCTGGCGCAACACCGGGGCTTCAAAAGCCGACCGCCTTTGCTGCCACGAAGCTGCAACGCCCGCCCCATGGCCCCGCCGGTCAGAGGGAGGCAGGAACACCTGGCGCAACACCCGGGCTTCAAAAGCCGACCGCCTTTGCTGCCGCGAAGCTGCAACGCCCGCCCCATGGCCCCGCCGGTCAGAGGGAGGCAGGAACACCTGGCGCAACACCCGGGCTTCAAAAGCCGACCGCCTTTGCTGCCGCGAAGCTGCAATGCCCGCCCCATGGCCTCGCCGGTCAGAGGGAGGCAGGAATTCTTGGTTTCTCGACTTTCCATTTGGTCTGGCCGTTCATTTGAGGTGAGGGCATTTTTGGTGGTTTCCATCATGGCTAGGACAATAGGAGCCATTACCAACTCAACTCCACAACGGCCCAACCTTTGTCGTTCGGGCGGGGTCTAAAAGTAGGATGGTACGTTGGACTTCATGCCCTCTTGGACTATCTTTACCTTCATTGTCCCATCTCCCTCCCCCTTTTTTCCTGGTTGGACTTAAGGACTATGTGGTGGTGGGAGGTTGGTTTATCTTTATCTCTCCCCACCCCCCACCCTCTGTCCTAGTGGTCTGGTAGGAAGGGATGGGTAGTAGAGTCGCTTATTTTTGAAACTGATTGATATGTTGTTTTTGATTTCATTAGTACATTATATTATTATCTTATTGCTGTTCAATTCATGATTATGTGTTCATGCCTTGATTATTGTATTTATAATGTATTTTTGCTTGATTGATCTATTTTTGTTATTGTTTCATAGGTTTTGCTGATATTCTGTTATATTTTTATTGTAATTTGAATATTGTATCTCACTTGTAAACCCTGTGGGGTGTCCCGGGGTCATTTATATGTTGTCAGCCGCCCTGAGTCGGCCTTGTGTTGAGTAGGGCGGGGTATAAAATTGAATAATAAATAAATAAATAAATAAATAAATAAATAAACAAACAGCCAAATATGAACAAGATAAACACACACATACACCCCCAAAAAGAATCCACCCCCAACCCCCCCCCCAAAAAACCCCACATTACTTACAAAAAGACGTCTTCCTTTTATGAGAACCGGAACACAAATGAGAAAGAGGAAACTTACCGGAAGCAACACCAAGAGGACAGAAGGTACCAAATGCAATGAGAAGCTCAAAAGCTCACCACCACCACCCAGTGGCCAAAACAGAAACAACATTCTAAAATATTTAAAAAATAATAATAATTCTAAATTTAATCACATAAATTATACAAACATTCAAAAAAAACCACACTAATCTCAAAAATTACCAAAATAAAACCACTTTTCACTATGAAAAACCAAAACAAAAAAAAATTAAAAGAACATTTTAAAAAACAAAATTAAATTTAAAACTAAATAATATTACATTAAATTAAATTAAATTAAATTAACATTTTTTTACATAAACATAAAAAACAAGTTCAAAAACAAAATTACTCGAAGCCACAAAATCAAAAAAAACTTACACCACCATTTAAAACAGCGCATCACCATTGCTTCGACAAATAAATGAAAGCCTTTAGTATCCAACACAATTTTAAAAAGCCCGGCAACGCCGGGCAAACTATGCTAGTAAAGAATAAAATGGTGTACTTCTCCTTTTCTCCTCCTCATTCTGCAAACAAGGAGAGGATAGTTAAAGCTTTCTGTTGTAATCTGAAATTAACCACAGTTTCCCACTGCATCGAATACAATACAGGAAACTGTGGTTTGCTCTAACCATTGTTGGTTAACAAAGGAGAGCTAATATCATAGTTTCATTACTACTCTCTGTAACTGTGGTTACTACACAATTCCCTGTATTTAGCTGGTACAGGAAACTATAGTGAGTTTAAAACTACTACAGCAATCTTTGAAATTCCTGCTGCTATATTTGTAAGAAAAAAATGGCAGAGAAAATAATCCTTATTATACTAAAACAGGAATTAGCATCACTTAAGGAAAGTACTGAAAGCAATCATGGACATTTTCATAAGGTTTCCAAGAATTCTCAATATAATGTGGTGGTGTTTGTTTGTTTACTTTTTTTTGGGGGGGGAGGATAATTGCAGTCACATTTGGAAAATCAGAGTGAATCAATGTGTTATTTCTACACATTTCTTTTAACAGGTATGAGAACTGCAAATTCTTCTGATGTCTCCACAACTGAGTATTACAGGAGACAGAAAGAGTAACATGAGTCATCTACAGAGAACCTTATAGAAACCATGAAATTGAGGCTCTAATCAAAGAATGGACTCTATAAAACTTATTTTTTAAAATTATAGGAATACATAGTCTCAAAACAGAGAACTAGGATTTATAATGTTCATTACATAATGAATATTTATATTACAACACGTTTTAATTTTAATTTAACATCACATAGGACTTTATTTTAAAAAGGACAGGGAAAACTTTTCAACAACAAACTTTTTAAAAATCTGATTTGAAATTTTAGAACCATATTTTATATTACTTTATAACAAATTTTTATCACTGATATTACCCCCACTCAGCTGTGCACTGGAGCACAATTTCCAAATGACTGAAAATCATCAGCTTAACTCAGTTCTGGGTATTTAGTCATGCTTCATTCATGACATCATCCCATTAACGTGGGAGCAGTGTAATATATGCAAGCAGTGTCCACACAATATAAGGACATTGTAGTATTCAAGGCCATTCACAAATTCATTACTTCATGGTTGAAAGGACAGGCAGTTAGCAGCTCACTCTTAACAGCCTCACTAGTTGATATGACAAGTTCACAATAGCCTGGAAAAAGTTTTGTGTTCACAAATATTAATTTATCCTTCATGCTATTTCAGATATCAAGTATCTCATTATTATAAAATAAACTTACTTTCCAATATTTTCAGGTAATGCTTGCAGAGAGATATCATTTACAGAGAGACATGTTAGATTCTGCAATTCAGGAAAACTTTCAGGCAACCTACAGAAAGAAAGTACAAATCAGTTAGGGACAACTGCAAAAGAACAGACTGTCCTTCTCAGTTTCAAAATCTTTATTTGGTATAAAATAAGCACTTGCAATGTAGAACAGGTATGAGATGCTGAAGGTAAATTAGAGAATAAATAAATAAATAGCTCAAGATAATGATTATAATAGTCATAAAAACGTTAAAAGGAATAAAATCCTCACCTTATTCTGAACTGTTAAGAACTTTATCCAAGAAATCAGCCACAATTTGGGGGGTTTCTGGCAGAGTGTCATTTAATAGATATTCCAGAGAAGGGACCACCATGGTTGGGTATTCATCATTCAGGGGACTCAAAAAACTTTTGTTGAAGGGACTCACATAAGTGGCACTCACTTAAAATATGATGGATTGAGTAAAGAGCCCCACAAGCACATAATCTCTCATGCCTGGGGTTATGGTTATACCTTCCAATAAGGAATTTTGAAGGGAAGGAATTCATTCTAGCCAAAAAAAGCTCTTCTGTGGGATGGGATTGTTATGTCCTGGAAATATTGGGCTATTTTGTCCTATCAAGATTCAATGCCAAACGTGTTAGGAGAGCACACATAGGGGTTGGAAGGTCTAAATTTGGAATATCCCATGGCTAAAAATTTCTGTTTAATAGTTTAAAAAGCTGCTCTTTCTTCCATTAAAATCAGATAGTCAGTGGCAATCTTAATTTGCCTAAATTTGTTCATAATGCTAGAAAACTAGGATGAAGAGCCATTCCTAGTGGTTGAATTGTATAGCACCAGTCTTTAATTACTATTTAATATGCTGTCTTTCAAGGTTGTTTGCAAAGTAGAAACTCTGTAAGAACATAAATATAAAAACAGACATAACAACACAAACATTTCATTTTAACTTAAAACAATTAATAAAGCCCAGAAAGAGCTAAATTCTAGCTCAGGGATTCTTAACCAGTGGCCCGTGGGCCAGATTCATCCTGCAGCACCATTTCATGTGCCCCCCACCCCCCGCACTGCCTCCACCACACCAGGAAGTGCCATGTGGTGGAGGAAGGGCAAAATGGCCATCTGGCCCCCAAAGCTGTCTGAAGGAGCGTGACCCAGCCCCCTGCTTTAAAAGGTTGAGAACTCCTGTTCCAGCTTATAAAACACAGGTATCTGGCTGGAGAGCCAGAAGATAGGAGGTTGATTCCTCACTGAGCCTACTAGACAGCAGCTGGACTTGATGATCCATAAGGTCCCTTCCAGCTCTTCAATAATTCATCATCACCATCACCATTCAAGAAGCAGTATTTATTCCTCAAAATATCAAGATAACAATTAATATTAGACCATACAAGATAAGGATACCTTGGAGTTGTGATTCAGTGAGCAGTCTACACATTGGTAGACATCTCCGTGATGACATTCCGCACATGCAAATGGACTTCAGAAATCAAGTCCACTTGCATGCATTTTTTAGCCATTTGGATATCATGTCACTCGCTGGCTAGGTGGACCATGACATGTACTCTCCACTTTCACCTTGCCCAAGGGATCCGACAGAAGACGCTTTGGTGAGTCTTAGTCCCGGCCTAACATCATTGACAAGAGACGGGCAACAATGCCTAGTTAGACCGTTCAAGCCCCCGCACCCTGACAAGGATCTCACCTTACCTTCCCATACAATATAAGGGGAAAAGATAAATACATAAATGAGCACAAGAGCTTGTGGACGGATAGTTCAGAAATGTCAACTGCATGTTTTTAAAAAGAGGAATAGGTGACTTTATGATGTGCTAGACATGGACTGCAACTTCCCCATCTCTCTGCCTTATCGCTACCTGGGGCAGATGAGGATTACATAAGAACAGCCCATCCAGTCCAGCATTCTGTCTCACACAGTGGCTCACCATTTGCTTCAGGATATTATTCCCAAGCAGATGCCTTCACCTGCTTAGGATTCCCTAGAAATGGCATTGAGAGATATCCTGCCTATCTCTCCAACCCAGAGGTTGTCCTTAGGTATCCATAATTATAGCCATTGATATCCTTGTCCTCCATGAACTTGTCTAATCCTTTCTTAAAGCTGTCAAGACTGACAGCTGTCCAACACCACATTGGAAGGCCATAACACATAGTTAACAACACTTCTCAAATGTGCCTCCTCTTTTGTTGCATTGGCTCTTCTTCTCCCTGGCCCTTTCTTCCCTTAAACTGCTTTCTCATCCAACTCTTCTCTAAATGACAAACCAATTTTTTCTCTCTCACACACAACACTCAGGCAGTTTGGACTGTTATGTTCCATAAAGCACTGATTGTTTGGGGATGGGGGGGGGGAGGCAATTTAATAGTCCATTAAAGCAGAGCACAGTTATAATACCTAATTCATCCTTGCTGACAAAAGTCAACCATAATCAGTCACCTACATGGGGCTTTTTCTTCTTCTGTTACAAATTGGGATATTGCAACCCATATCAAGTGAAGAAACTGCTATGTATCATCTTTTCAGTTCTGTGAAAACATCCAAGCCTTTACTGAAGAGAGAGCAAAGATAAAAGCTCACTTTCTACAGTGAAATGCCGTCTCTAAGGAGCTAATTTCACAGTATCTGTACTCATCTAAATGTATGTTGTGTATTAAACAGGGAGTCACTGTTTGACAGGACTGATATAATGAATTCAAAATACTACAACATGATAAACCTATAGTGCTTATCACATCAGAGGACTATATTTAGAGGGTACACATTGAACAAGACAGCATACTATACCATCAGATAGTAACATCTTCCTTTCCCCTCTCACTTGAGATTTGGAACTCCAGTACAAATAACTGATGTTTATCCCTCATATCCATTCTTGGCAGCCCCTGCATATTTAAATTTCCATTTTCTTTTCTCAGTGAAAATACCTGGATGCACACTTCATTATCTTCTGCTGAGAAGACTTGCTTCCATATTTCACTCCAAACTGTCACATAGCACATGAGTACTATACTCCAGTACCTGTGATTAACTACCCTGTCAAACAATAAAACCAACTTAGGATTTTGAAAAGGCCATATTTCCTTCAAAAATTTTGAGACTCCCTATACAGCTTTTCTGGATCACACCTAATCATAAAGTTTCAAACAGCCACAGGAGACCTAACAAAATAATGTCCTCTGCTTAGAAACAGTATTTGTGCACTCGTTGAGCTGCCTCACACATCATTAATGCCTCTTGATCCACTTTTCACCTCAGACTCATCTTTCTGTCTTTCTCTTTCCTTCTCTATACAAGCAGATTTAATGTTCTACAATATTATGGAAATACAATTCACCAGCCAGATAGAACATACACGTATTTCTCTGCAGAATCATGCAGGAGCTCTGTACAATACAAGCACCAAAGGTCAATTGTCACTGGAAATTAATGCCATGAAGTGGCAGAGAAATGCCACATGTAAAATTTGTCTTTGCTCCATTGATTAAGGACTTCATTAGCATTTTCAATTCTCTCCTCCAGACATTGCTGATTTTATTTATCTATTTAAAAACAGATAAATAAATCCCTCATTAGAGGAAGGTAAAACCTCACAGAGTTAAACGAGATTTGATTTATTTAAATAGAGAATATTTTGAATTTAGTAATAAGAACTCAAAACTATTAGCAAGAGCAGCTAAGGTTAAAAGGGAAAAAAGAGAAATTGGGGTGTTAGTCGACAGGCAAGGTTCAAGGTGTAATAAGAATAGCGATAAATGTAAAATAGTTAGGGAATTCTACCAGGTGTTATATGCAAAAAAAGAAATAGATATGGAAAAGCTTAAAAGGATATTGGAGAGGCAGTTAGGGAATGGGATAAAACAAGAGCATAGGGAGAAAATGGAGGAAAAGATAACTGATAAAGAGGTTAAGGGGGTAATAAGCGGATTGAAGATAGGGAAAGCCCCGGGGGATGATGGTTTATCAACAGAGTTTTACAAAGAATTTAAAGAGGTGGTGGTCCCGAAATTGGTGAAGTTATATAATTATATACTAGATGGAGGATCAATCCCGACTTCATGGTATAACACTACAATTGTTCTTTTGCCAAAACTTGGTAAGAATTTGGAAAGAGTGGATTCGTACAGACCAATTTCGCTTATAAATCAAGATGCGAAGATTTTCACGGCAATATTGGCTAGCCGTTTAAATAGTTTTATGGGGGAATATATAAATGTTGATCAAGTTGGGTTTCTAAAAGGACGACACATGGCGGATTTGACTAGAAGGGTATTAGATTTAATAGACAATGTTAATCAAACAAAGGAAAAAGTGGGATTACTATCATTGGATATTTTTAAGGCATTTGATTCATTGCAGTGGTCTTCAATTAAGGAAATAGTTAGAAAATATGGGTTTGGAGATAAATTTAATAGGGTTATAGATTTACTATATCAAAAAGGAAATGCCAGGGTTAGGATAAACGAGGAGCTCACGGATGTGATAAAGTTAGAGGCAGGCACTAGGCAGGGTTGCCCATTATCTCCTATCTTGTTTATAATGGCAATGGAGATTTTAGCTAAAAGTATAAGGGAGGATTCAAATATAGAAGGGATCATGGGTAATAAAGTGAGCATGTACGCTGATGATACATTGCTTATGGTGAAGCACCCGGAACAGGTAATGGACAGGATTAAAGATCATCTACAAGTATTTCAAGCTATAACTGGATTAAAGATAAATTGGGATAAATCTGAATTGATGTTGTGTAATTTGAAATTGAGCGAGATGGGTAGGACGGTGTCGACACTTAATATACAAATCAAAGATAAGTTGAAGTATTTAGGGATAATTATTTCAAACAAATTAGAAGAACTTAAACGATTGAATTATGACAGCTTGAGAATTGAATTTAGGAATAAAATACGAGAACTTCAGAAGTTAAAGCTGTCATGGTTCGGAAGGATCGCCATGTGTAAAATGATACTGTTACCAAAGATTAACTTTTTATTTGATACGCTCGCGATTCACTTAAAAGAGAAAGAAATTAATGAGTTTCAAAAAATGTTTAATGATTTTTGTAATGGAGGAAAAAAACCTAGGCTTCCAAAGAAACTATGGTATTTGTCTCAGAAAAAAGGGGGGTTGGGTATGCCAAATCTGTTAGTATATTACCGAGCATTTCAAGTCAAGAATGTTGTGAAGATCTTGGCAAGAGAAAAGGTAATTTGGGAACAATTGGAAATGAAAGAATACAGAAATATTGGAAACTTGAATTTTCTGGGAATGAAGGATAAGGTGAAAAGGTCAAATAATACTATGATGAAAGGTCTCATGGAGGTGTGGAAGAAGGTAAAAAAAGATATGGTTCCGAATCTCTCCCCAATCTTGGAATTGACTGATATGTTGTGTTTCCCAATAAAACTAGACAAAGAAAAAATAGAAATATTGGATAAAAATGGGACGTTGTTACTGAAAGACTGGTTAAAAGCATGTGATGTTGATGCCGAGCGGAAAAAAATGTTTGAGTTACTAAATTTGAATTGGTTTCAGAAGTTAAAGGTGGACAATTGGAATAAAAAATATAAAAGAGAACTAGGGTCAGATAGAGTACTTACGGAATTTGAGGAATTGGTAAGGAAGATTAGAAAAGGGGAAAGTAGTATTAAGGGTCTTGTAAGTAAGCTTTATAATATATTGAAGGGAGGTGCAGATCCACAGGAGGATTTGAAACGGAAGTGGGAACAAAATTTGAATATAAAAATTGGGGAGATTGAATGGAAAAATAAATGGAAAAAGAGAATTATGAGAACAATGTCTGTAAGGATTAAAGAACATAATTTCAAGATGTTGTGGCAATGGTACCTGACACCATTAAGACTTTACCAGATGGATAATAAAAGAGATAAGTTATGTTGGAGATGTAAAGAATTTGATGGAACATATGAACATATGTGGTGGAGTTGTAAAAAAATAAGGGATTTTTGGGGAAGAATAGAAAATGAATTTGGTGAAATATTGGGTAAAAGTGTTAAGTTGGTGTCGGGTACTATTCTTTTAACGAATGTGGAAGATCTGGGTTTAAACAAGGAGGAAAAAGAATTACTGGAAATTGTACTGACAACGGGTAGACAATGTATAGCCAGAAATTGGAAAAACGATGTAGATATTCAGGTTGGAGAATGGTATAAAGAAATGTGGAGTTTAGCATTGAACGATAAATTGACATGGGAGATTAAAGTTAAAAGAGATAATTTAAAAGAGAATAGATTTTGGAATATATGGAAACCGTTCGTGGATCACTCTATTATGGCAAGTGATAGTTCAGGACCAGTACCATCTCAAAGAAGCTTCTGGAGCTGAGTAGAAAATAAACTCTCCGGGCATTGTATATATTCACAGGGTGATTTTTATTGGTTAAAAAGATTAGTGGTAGTACAGAAAGTTTCTTTCTATTATTTTGGACTTTGAAATAATGGTTCTTAATATTTGGTGGCTAAATAGTAGTTAATGAATATAGATATTGTTATGTGCTAGCATATAGTAATGTTTGTTAGTATGATATTATGGACTTGTTAGTGTAATGTATTGTTAATGTACTGTTAATGTTTTCTTTTCTTTTTCTGTATGTCTATTAAAACTCAAAAAAAAATAAATTAAATAAAACAGATAAATAAATCCCTCATTAGAGGAAGGTAAAACCTCACATTCCAAATGATGAAACCCAATACAGTATAACAATTAGATCCTCTTTACACTTATAGAAGAAGTAGCTGATTACCCGGCTTCACTCGGGTTTTTCTTTTCTTTAACGTAGGCCAGCCTTTCCCTCTTGGAAACCTCGTGGGGTGTATGTGGGTCACTCCTGCCTCCTTTGCTCCGTATCTTTCTTCCCTTACCCATCCCGCTTCTCCGTCGATGGTCACTTACCACCCTTATCCTTCCCATTCATGTGTCCGGCCACCTGGTGAGAGACCAGCACGCAGCCGAGAGGAGCCCTCAGACCATCCCTCCCTCCTCAGCTTCATCCACCGTGGCCGCCACCTCCACCACCTCTGCTGCTCCAGAGATCGGAGGGATGCCCACCCATGCGCCCTGAAGATGCTGGGGAGGATGGGTGGCTTTCCGGAAGGGGGCCGGCCTCCTCCACGGCTCCCGCACCCTCCCAAACCTCTCAAGGGCCTCCATCTCCACCGCTGTGCCGGCCCGACCAGGCCCCAGGTTCCATGGCATGCTTTCCCTCAGAGATTAACGAGAAGTCTCCAACAGCAGTGCCCAACGGCATACACCCCCACATGGGGCTTGTGACCCAAACAGTGCTGATCTCGCATGCCCATTTGCCTTCTACCTACTATGAAAACTGCAGCTGAGCTCAGAGGGCTACAGCTGAGCTAGTCAGATGATGTTACGATATCAACCTACCTGGGACTCTGACATCAGCCAATTAAATCACTGGGAAACACACACATTGTATAGATCAATTGCATCTCAATTTGGGGGATGTATGCCCCCCACGGTGGGGCTTGTGACCCTTACAGTGCTGATCTCACCAGCCCAAGATGCGTATGTGCCAAATTTCAGCAGGATCAGTCCATGGGTGCGGGAGCCTTTCAAGCACATACAAACATAGATTTCTGCTTTATAGATATAGATTTATTCTGTTTTATGAATGTTACCTTGTGAGGGGATTTCCACTGAAGTCTGCTATCTGTAGTGATTTGCAAAAAGAAATGCTTTCCGGAATCTCAGGAATATCTGCAAAAAGGGGGGGGGGATGCAACACAATTAGAAGCAGCAGCAAAGAACCTATCATGCAACTTTTCTTGAATAGGATAACATTTTAACAGCCTAAGGAAACAAGTATATTTTATAAGGTCAAGGTCACTCTTGCTCAAAAGCCAGTTGTGTCCAACTAAGGGGTGTGTGTGCTCATCTCCGTTTACGGCCAAAGAACCGGTGCTGTCTGCAGACATTTCTGTAGCCACGTGGCAGGCATGACTACATGCTGTAGCATACAGAACAATGTTATCTATTTATCTACTTGCAATTTCTTGCTTTCAAACTACTAGGTTGGCAGGAGCTGGGATGGATGATAGCAGCTCACTCCATCATGCAGCACTCAGGTCTTGAACGGCTGAACTACTAACCTTCCAGTCTTTAAGCTCAGTGTCTTAACCACTAAGCCTCTGTGGCCCCTTTTTTAAAGGTAATGTCTAGTAAATATCTGTCAAAATCAAATAAAATCAAATGAAAATCAAATAAACTGAAATCAAATCTTCACGTATAAGAAGGGGCGTGGGACGTTGGTGTCCAGCATGCATGCCCGCACCCATCCCTACTATCCCTAACCGAGCCACCTACACTTACCTTACCACCCTTGAAGCATCGCCGCAAGGGTCCACCAGCCGTGAGTGGGGCAACTGCCCCAAGAACGTGGCCAGAAAAAAACTACACGGCCCAACATCCACCGCGCTGCACCACCCCTCAGCCAACCAGGCTGAAGGGCACGGGCATGTAGAACGCTGGGAAAGCTGGCGCACGCAGTTTTAAAAAACCGCTGAAACGTCGGCAAACAACTTCCCTCCGGAAGACACTTCGTCTCCGGGAGGAAAGCCATCTCCGCCATCCTGGTGAGCGAGGCCACCGCCAGCCTCGCAGCAGTTTGGCGGGGTTACGGGAAGCAGGGGTAGCCCCTCATCTACCCACGGTCCCGGCAACCCCACTGCCGGCCTTCATCCATGGGGCAATGGGAAGAAGAGGGACTCCCCCTCCTCCACACTACCCTGATGAAGATGCTAAAAGGACCTGCCCAGCCTCAAGGTAAGTTGAGGGCAGGGTGGAAAGCAGCAGTCAACGCTTCATCAGGGGAGCTGCTCTCCCTGGAAGAGCGCCTCCCCTCACGAATAGCTGCCTCTTTGAATAATGGATAGCTGCTCGCTGCCTTTGTTTTTTCCCCATTAACTGTTTCGAAGAACCTTCAAAACAGTTAATGGGGGGGGAAAGGCCTCCCACCCCCCCATCCCCATGGCAGGGAAAGTGGGATACGGAAAAAATACGAATCCCACCTTCCCTGATCTCCCCCCCCCCAAAAAAAAAAACCAGGGAGGGAAAGGGGAAAAACAACCTAACACCTCTCCCCTTCCCTCCCAACTCACCCGTACACAGCCTCCTTAACGGCAGCCTCCTCTTTCTCTCTCTCCCTCCCTCCCTCTCCCTCTCCCTCTCCCTCTCTCTCACTCACACACACACACACCTACCTACACTGGGCTGCAAAAGTTAAACCAGCCTGGCTTGCCGGGCAAAATATGCTAGTTCTCTCTATATTTTCAGTCCTGTCCATCTTCCCTCAAGGCATCTACTTGGCCTTTCTCATCATTAAGGTCTTAGCCAAGGTAAATAGGAGTTACCACATCTATTCTTTTTCTCTTTCTCAAAGGTCAGAAGAATTATTCTCAAATAGCTGTGAAAGAGCAATACAAGATATCAGCACAAATACCCAATCAGTTTCTGGAACAGATTACAGAAAGTAAAGTTAATATACAACATATGTTGGAAGAAGAGAAAATGGAATCAGGGAAAGTCGGTTTACAACTAAACAAACACAAAAGTAATGTTCAATCAGTAAAAAATACAATTGATGGCTATCATTTATAATATGTAAAAGATGTATTTATCTGTCACAAGTAAGAAAGTATAGGGAATCTAACGAGAGAGCCAAGATAGAGATATAAATAAGATTTGCATGGTTGGCTTTTGGAAAAATTTGGTGTATGCAAACCAAGACACAGGACACAGCCTCGGGCTGGGTTAACTCAGGTTTATTGCATCGTGGACAGAGGGAACATGAGGTAATGGCGGATCGATAGCTCTTTATATACAGTAGTAATACATTTGAACGTGGTGCCATGGTAGCCCATTGGCTACTGTCTGCGTGACGTCATTGCGGGTCACGCCCTTCTTGTCCAGGTGTAGGTGGTGGCGGGAAAACTTCCCGCGCTGTTGCCTTTGATGAGTTCGGACCAAGAGAGCTTGGACGCCCGCTGCTGCCAGCTGGTGGTCATTAGCTCGCGTCCTATTACAGGGTTTATATGATACAGCTGAAGGTTACATTGTTGCTATAGGCAAGGTTACATTGGCTCAGATACATTGTAATCCATGTGTAAGATAAAACCATCAGAACACAACACCCCTCCCCCCTAGGACGAGACAAAGTCTCGAGCCCACACTTAAACACACTCCCCCCCCCTTAGGAGACAAAGTCTCTCAGCCAAGATGGCTTATTTCGAACACGCTGGGGTCTCGATGCGGGCTGCCTCTCCCCGGGTTTGCTACCTTCTCTTTGTCCCCTGGTTTCCTGTCCTGTAATTGGAGAGGGAGACTCGTTAGTGACTTGCCGCGGCTCCGCGGCGTTGTTGGGAGGTGTGCTCTTTCTTAGGGAGGAACCGGGGGCACTGGGGGCTAACGAAAAACCCCTCTTCTCGCTTGGATGGGTGGGGGAACACTCCTGGAAACCCCCCCGGCTCGCAAAATCAAAATCAAAATTACAATCGGGGGCAGCGGTCGCGAACTCCTCCCCCTTCCCCGGCCCCTGATAGGACTGGCGTATCAAAAGGGTATGAGTCGGGGCCGCTGCTTCTGCCTTCCCCCCTTGCTTGGGACTGTTGTCCACTGCTGTCTCCCCCTTGGGTTAAGCGGGTGGGGGAGAACCCTAACGCTGAATCCTGTTGCTGAGCCCCACTGACTGGCCCACTCACTCGGTGCCTCAGTTGGTCTGCGTGCCTCCTCCAGAGGAGGCCGGTGTTAGTCTCGACCCGGTACGACACTGGCCCCGTCTGTTCTACAACCGTCCCTGGCACCCAGGCTGGCCCTGCGCTGGAATAGTTCCTGCAGTGAACAGGGTCACCGGCGGCGAAACCTTTCGAGACTGCCAACCCTATGTTTTTCCCTTTATCCTCGACTCTCGTCGGGTCTAGCCTGGACAGGATCGTGGTCAGTTTTCGCCGCATCAAGAGCTCTGCCGGCGAGTAGCCTGACGCTAAGGGGGTTACCCTATACGCTAAGAGGAACTGGCATACTTGGTGATTCAGGTCCCCCGGGCCCATGCGCCGCAGCGCCTCCTTTGTTGTACGCACCAGCCGTTCCACTTGGCCATTCGTGGCCGGGTGAAACGGTGCGGATGTGACATGCCGAATGGCGTTTGCCTCCATGAATGCTCCGAACTCAGCGGAGGTGAAACAACTAGCGTTATCGCTGACTAAAGTGTCGGGTAAACCGAACGTGGAAAAGACTCTCCTTAGCTGGCTAATTGTCGTGGCGGAGGACGTGCTCTTTACTGGGATAACCTCCAGCCACTTGGAGAACGCATCCACCACCAGGAGAAACATGGTTCCTCGGAATGGGCCAGCGAAATCTACGTGCACTCTGGACCATGGCCCCCTTGTGTGTCCCATTCCCTATGCGGAAGACGGGCCGCCTCAGGTCGGGATCCCTGGCATGCCTCGCAAGTGCCGACCATGTGCTCAATGTCCGCGTCCAGCTGTGGCCACCAGAAGTAACTCCGGGCCAGCGCCTTCGAACGAACTATGCCCGGGTGGCTGACGTGCAGCAGTTCGAGCACCCTCGTCCGCAGGGGCGTAGGGACCACCACCCGTTGGCCCCACAAAAGGCACCCCCTTTCTAGGGACAACTCTAGCTTTTTCCGAAAGAATGGGTCGAACTCTGTACTCGGGGACGATGCCGGCCACCCCTTCTGTACCCATGAACTAACTTTCTCCAGCGTTCTGTCCTTGCCTGTCGCCCTAGCAATGTCGGCTGGTACTATTGGGGGTGCGTCTAAAACCTCAATTAGCAACACCTGGCGGTCTCTTTCAACTCTCGCCTTTTGGTCATCCGACAAGGGCAAAGGGGATCTCGAAAGTGCATCAGCATGGCTGATCTCCTTTCCGGGCCGGTACTCCAACTCATGTTGGTATGCGTTGAGGAAAATAGCCCATCGCAGCATTCTCGGGGACAGGATCTGCGGCGTGGGCTTGCTCGCCGTGAAAATCCCTAGCAGTGGCTTGTGATCGGTCACGATTTTGAACGGGCGGCCATACAAAAAATCGTGAAATTTTTTAGTTCCCGCTACTATTGCTAACGCCTCCCTGTCGGTTTGTGCGTAATTTCGCTCCGCTTGGGACAGGGACCTTGAGTAAAACGCTACCGGG
Organism: Bradypodion pumilum; assembly: GCA_035047305.1. NCBI lineage: Eukaryota > Metazoa > Chordata > Lepidosauria > Squamata > Chamaeleonidae > Bradypodion > Bradypodion pumilum. The sequence continues at coordinate 169,047,382 of JAWDJD010000001.1, read as the reverse complement.
GCCTCCCTTCCGTCCTCCAACACGTGGCAAAGCACCGCCCCCACCCCCACCGGGGATGCGTCACAGACTAGGACCACTGGCCGTTTGGGGTCGAAGTGCGTCAGGATTGCCTCAGATGTTAGGAGTTGCTTTAGCTCTTTGAACGCCCTCTCGTGCTCGTCACCCCACATCCATGTCTCCTCCTTTTTAAGTAACCGATGGAGCGGTTCGGCCACGGACGCCTTCCGCGGGAGGAATGTATGGTAAAAATTGAGGAGCCCCAGGAAGGACTGTAGCTCGGTTTTGGATGTGGGGCGAGGGGCCTTTTTAATGGCTGCTACTTTGGATTTAGACGGCTTAATCCCCTCGGGTGTGATCCGGAACCCTAAAAACTCGACCTCGGTTTCGAAAAAGACACATTTGTCCTTCCTCAATCTCAGCCCCGCTTTCTCGAACACGGTCAGTACTTTGTCCAACCTCTTTGCCAGTTCAGCCTCACTCCCCCCTGTTATCAACACGTCATCAAAATAAGGCAACACCCCCTCCAGTCCCTTCAGGAGGCGTTCCACAAGCGACTGAAAAAGGCCGGGTGCCGAGTTCACGCCAAACTGTAACCGCGACACCTGGAACGCTCCTTTGTGTGTAACTATCGTTTGTGCCGCGGCCGTGGCGGGGGTCACAGGAAGTTGCTGATAGGCTTGCGCCAAATCGAGTTTAGCGAAACACTTTCCCCCATTCAGCCTGGCCAAAAGGTGGCTGATCACTGGCACCGGGTATGCATTAGGGCGGATCGCCTTGTTAATTGTACACTTATAATCAGCGCAAATGCGCACCTCCCCGTTAGCCTTTAGAGCCGTTACAATTGGAGTTTCCCACTCCGCGGAATCAACAGGAATAAGAATCCCCTGGCCCACCAGTTTGTCCAGTTCCGCCTCTATCTTGTCCTTGAGTGCGAACGGCACCCTGCGCGGTTTGAGTCTTATCGGGCGGACCTCCGGGTCTATGTCGAAAGCTACAGGGGGTCCCTTGAACTTTCCGAGTCCTTTCTTAAAAACGGCGGGATGCGCATCGCAAACCGCTTGTATTGGGTCCCCCCCCACGGTATGCACTCCCCCTATGAACAAACCTAAGGGCTGAAACCACTGTGTCCCTAGGAGGCTACAGCTTCCCCCCTTGAGGACAACTAGGGGCAGTTCCGCAGAATGTCTCTTAAAATTGACCCGAAATTTCCCGACCCCCAACACCGGAATGCTGTTTCCCTGTACGTCTCGTAGCGTGGACCTCAACGCTTTAAGTTTGGGCCGCACGTGGGGGTCGATTTTCAAGAACTCTTTCTGGGGAATTATAGAATAGGAGGACCCCGAGTCAATTTCCATCTTAATAGGGGCCCCTTGTACTAATACCTCAACGAAGTAATGGGACTGTCCCGCGGACACGCTGAACACTGGGGCGTCGTCCTCGCTGTCGTCCGAGACGCGGCCCACGCCATCCTGCTTCCTCGTGGTCTGGGCGCCATCTTTGGGCCTCGCTGGACGGTCCGGTCGGGCCGCACGGTCCTGTGACTGCCTCCGGCCCTCCTTCCGTTTTCTGCATGCCTTGGCGATGTGCCCCCGACGGCCGCAGGTGTAACACTCGGCCTTCCTGAACGGGCATCTCGCGCGCTCATGGGCCGCTCCGCAACCCTCGCAGCGTCGACCCCCCTTTCGGACCTTCTGGACCTCCTCGCCGTCGCTGCCTTCCGTAGACGACTTTGAGGCCCGTCGAGTTGCGTGCACCGACTGTCCGGACTTCCCGTGCACCGAATTTTCCGCCTTGCCGGCTCTAGGACGCCACTCACGCCATTGGTGCATCTCGTCCACTCCAGCATTCGTGGACTCTGCGGCTTCCGCGGCCTCTACGACCTCTGCCAGCGTGGGTGGCGGCTCCTTGTTCATCAGGCTGCGCTGCACCTCCTTGTCTCTCAGGCCACACAACACGCCGTCCCTGAGGGCCATCTCTAGGATGTCGCCCCATTTACAGGGGGCGGCGGCTATCCTCATGGCGGCCACGAATGCCTCAACCGACTCATCCGGCGCTTGGACTCACCTCCAAAACGCGCTCCGAGCGGGAAACATTGCCCTCGAGGGACAGAAGCGCTCTCGCAGCAGCTTCATGATGTCGTCCGCCTTAAATTCGCTCACCTTCTTCGGAGCGATGATGCCCACCAGCGTCCGCTTGGTTTCCATCCCAAGCATTCTGGTGAGGATGGCCCTCTTCCTCTCCTCTTCGTCTCCTTTGACTCTGAGTTCCACCAGTGCCGCCTGGAAGTCCATCTCAAGCAGCTCCCAGTCTTGCGGTTTGGTGATGTTGAACCCGCTCTGTGCCCTGGCTGTTCCGTGGGGATCCATTATCCCACCTTCGTCGCCAATTTGGTGTATGCAAACCAAGACACAGGACACAGCCTCGGGCTGGGTTAACTCAGGTTTATTGCATCGTGGACAGAGGGAACATGAGGTAATGGCGGATCGATAGCTCTTTATATACAGTAGTAATACATTTGAACGTGGTGCCATGGTAGCCCATTGGCTACTGTCTGCGTGACGTCATTGCGGGTCACGCCCTTCTTGTCCAGGTGTAGGTGGTGGCGGGAAAACTTCCCGCGCTGTTGCCTTTGATGAGTTCGGACCAAGAGAGCTTGGACGCTCGCTGCTGCCAGCTGGTGGTCATTAGCTCGCGTCCTATTACAGGGTTTATATGATACAGCTGAAGGTTACATTGTTGCTATAGGCAAGGTTACATTGGCTCAGATACATTGTAATCCATGTGTAAGATAAAACCATCAGAACACAACAAAAACAAAGTAAAATTCTTAAAAAGAAAAAAGATTAGTTACAAACAATGTATGTTGCCATATGCTGAACAGAACTGGAGTTCAACCAAAAAAAATCAGAAAAGAAAAACTCACAAAATCTCAATTAGTAATAAAAGACAAATGATAAATAGATTGATAGATATACTAAGGAATCAGGTTATTAAACAACAACAACAACAACAACAACAACACAGATGTAACAGACCAGCATCATTAAAATGGAGATGGTTGAGGCACACCATGAGACAAGTAAAAGGGCAATGGAATAAAGAAACATATCAATGAAAGCCTTGGATTGGAAAGAGGAGTCTAGGAAAACCATAACTAGACAGATTAATGAATCTAAAAGATCTGCATGATTGACATCGATAAGAGTGGTGCAAAATAGAAATTATGGAAGCAAAAAGGTAAGGACTATTGCTAAATTTTGATGGCAATGAGCTAATATATGAGAATAAATAATATGTACATGCCATAAGAAAAAGCAAGCCCATGGGTAGATATGAGATAAAGATGAGAAGAAAATTCAGGAGGAATTTGGAGAAGAAATATTTTCATATTCCTGTTTGCAAGCCAGAAATAGAAAGAGAAATGCAACCAGCTCCTTTGCTTTCCATTAATCACAATCAGTGTTCTTCCTGGTGAGTTGCATCAAACTCCCGCTGATATTTCAAAAATGGTCTATAGTTTTCTAAGCATTTCATTTATATTACTCTGGTAATGTTTATAGCTTCTCTGCCCTTTAGGGCACATCCATCCATGACAGGGGTGGGTGTTATGACAAAGCAGCATAATGTGCAAAAGTATATAATACCTACTGTATATGGCTGCCAAGAAAAAGCATGTAAAGCTAGATGCCTAAATTCAAGAGGGAAAACAACACAGCAGTATATCATCTTGAACTGAGAGGCTTTTGAACATAGAGTAATACCCCGGATAATGCTAAAACTTGGTCCACAAGTCTTGGCGTTATCTGGTTTTTAATGTTATGTGATACATTTATCGCACAACGTTTTTTAAAAAAGCCCGATTCCCTTTCCGAAGAGGAAAGGGAACCAGGGATCGATCCGCCTGCCTCTACTTGATGCGTGGAATCCCCACTATCCTTTCCAAAGAGGCAGGCAGATCGAGCCAAGCCCCAAAGTCAGCAAGACTGGTCTCCACCTGGGAAGTGCCTTGCCAGACAGAGACCAACCCTGCAGACTTTGGGGCTTGGCTCTTCGGCGAGCGTTGCCTTCCCCGAAAGGAAGCTGCCATTGGGATGATCCAAACGCCAGCTTCCTTTCAGGGAAAGTTTGCCTTCCCCAAAAAGAAGTCAGGGATCAGAGCTGCCCCGTCCTGGCGGGGAAGGAGCCAAGTGCTTGGCCTGTTCCCTTCCAGGACAAGCTGCGGGTGCATCTGCACTCACCCATAGCCCATTCTGGAAGGGAGGGGGCCAAGCGCTTGGCCCGTTCCCTTCCAGGATGGGCTGCGGGTATGTCTGCACCCACACACAGCCCATCCTGGAAGGGAAGGGCACAAGCGCTTGTCCAGTTTCCCTCCAAGACAAGCCTTGTCTGGGGCTGAGCGGGTCACCTGGCTCTTCGGAAAGGGAACCGGGGATCGGAGCATCCTATCCCTGGTTCCCTTTCTAAGGAGACAGGCGAGAGGAGATCTAAGGCCCAAAGCCGGTAGGGCTGCTCTCTGCCTGGGAATTGCCTTCCCAGGCGGAGACCAGCCTTGCAGGCTTTGGGGCTTGGATCTCAAGTGGTGCCCTCACTGTTTTGAGGCAAGCCTCGAAACAGCAAGGGCACCTCGGAGATCCTCCACCATCCTCCTCAACCCACCCAGTTTTGTGCCCATTGCGTCAACAATGCAATCTAGCTATCTTGTTCTCTACTGCCCCCTTCTTCTTTTGCCCTCAGCCTTTCGCAGCATCAAGGCTTTCTCAAGTGAATCCTCTCATCTCATTTGATGTCCAAAGTACTTTAACTTCATCTTCAATATTTGACCTTCCAAGAAGTAGTCGGGATTGATTTCTTTTAAGATCGACCTATTTGTTCTCTTTGCTGTCCAGGGTACTCTCAAAATTCTCCTCCAACACCACATCTCCAAGGTGTCTCTTCTTCTGCGCTTTCTCCTTATGGTCCAGCTCTCACAACCATACATTACTACTGGAAATACCATTGCTTTGACTATGCAAACTTTTGTTTGTAAAGTAATGTCTCTACTTTTAACTATGTTCCTCAAATTTCTCATAGCTTGCCTCCCCAGAATTAGTCCCCTTTTTATTTCATGGCTGCAATCACCATCTGCAGTGATCTTAGATCCTAGGAAAGTAAAGTCTGTCACTTCTTCTACTAGTTCCCCATCTATTTTCCAGGGACTGATGCGGCCTGTTGCCATTATCTTGGTTTTCTTTATGTTGTGTCTCGAGCCAGCTTTTGTATGCTCTTCTATCAACCTAAGCAAGAGCTTCTTTAGGTCTTCTTCACTTTCTGCCATTAGGGTAGTATCATCTGCATAACTCAAACACTCTTCCAGTATTGTACTATGGGATGGCGTAAATAGAGGAATAAATGAGCAATTCTGGACACATCCCCTTCAGCATATTGCTTGCTGTGTACAATCAAATTTGCATAATTTAGCAGGGGATAAATACCCTCAATGCATTTTCTATAATACATTTTCACAGAACTGTGCATAAGTTGTTTTAAAAGGGAGCACTGACCCTATATTTTCCCAACTGGAATCCAATACTTTTCTGTGCATGTGCTCCAATAGCCATTGATAAATTTCTGAAGCATATCCACTAGTTATATCAGTGGGTGAAGCAGTGGATGTTTCAGTGGTCTTGATGGTCCATTGCGTGTGTATTATATGCTTTAAAAAAGCTTTGCACCCAGAACTCTTGATTCCTAGTAGGATTGCTACCTTGAAGTGTTAATAGTCAGCCAGTGATTTTTTAAAAAAGCAAATCTTCCCGGAAGTAGTATAACGCCCTAAGTAAATGTTGCTTAAAGCCAGGAGAACTATTTCTGGAATGGAGAACTTCTGTTTGTTTGTTTACTTGTTTATTCAATTTGTATAGCCACCCCAATCGACATGCAACTCTAGGTGGCGTACATGTTCTGGGTAGAAAGCATAATGTAGTGCTTAACTACAAGTACTGAAGACAGTGCCCAGAAAGGTCTTTGCAACTCATCTGAAGGCACCATCTTGCACATTGATTTGCACAGAAAGATAACATCAGGTATGAGAACATTTTCCCCTGAAGTTGTTTGGGCCATAGTTCTTCGGTCTCCTTAGGTAAAGGTAAAGGTAGCCCTTGCTCGACAGCCAGTCAAATCTGGCTCTAGGGTTCAGTGCTCATTTCTGTCTCCTTACCATTGGCTATTCTGGATGGAGCTTCTGCTGACACAGAATGGGTAATACAACTGAGCCATCAGAAAGTCATTAAGTATTTTCAAACCCAAGTATTTCAGTTAACTGCAGAGAACAAGCAAACCCTATTCAGAAATGGGAGAAACTTGCACCTGCATAGCCTTCCTAATTCTGCTTAGAAATGAGTAGAGCAGCGGACTACAACAAATAAAAGAGCAACACAAGGTATTAAGCCATGCTATGTAGTGTGTGCATTTATCTGTGGAAAGAGTTACAGTAGAAATTAATACAATATTAGAAATGTTTGAAGTGATAGCCGTGTCACTCTGTGCAAACATATCAGAGAGTAAACAAAACAAAACAGCAACAAAAAAAGGACAAAAATTGTGGTGGCACCTTAAAGACTAGCTCCTGGATTTGGCCCATAAAAGCTCAAATTTAAATACAGGAGTTAGTCTTTAAGCTGCCACAACATTTTTTTGACTTTTTTGCTGTTTTGCTTTGTCTACTCTCCGAAATATTAACAAATGCTCAGTTTAGAACATTACAGTATATCATATTCTACTACCTGTAACATAAAAATATTTGGATATTAATCTTTTAATGATGATTGGATATGAAGAAATGTGAGAGCTTTGATTCCACACCCTTATTTTTAAAGCACCATAATGCCATCTGAGAAGCCTATAGAGACAGAACCATTTTCAGTTAAAAACAACTAGGAAATGAAAGATCATGCTAATAACCAACCTACTTCCTTGTTTCTCTTTTATTTACACTGGATAATAAAGTTATGAAACAACCTTTACCCTCTCATATTCCAGCTGCAGATCTGATAAAAACTACTACTAAAATGATACTAGTCAATGTTGTTGAAATAAATGAGCTGACAGCAGAGTAAAAATACTCAAGTGTAGTTGTAAAATAAGTGGCCATTATAAGGAAGACAAGGGAGTGTAGTGGCTCAAGTACCTAAGATGCTGACTGGGAGGCAGAAGGTCAGCAGTTCAATTCCCGAGTACTGCAAGACGGAAAGAGCTCCCATCTTTGTCCCAGCTCCTGCCAACCTAGCAGTTCAAATGCAAGAAATTGCAAGTAGATAAACAGGAACCACTTCAGTTGGAAGGTAACAGTGTTCCATGTGCTTCGGTGTCTAGTCATGTCTGCCACATGACCACGGAAACGTCTGCAGCAGCAGACAGCGCTGGCTCTTCGGCTTTGAAACAGAGATGAGCACTGTACCCTAGAGTCGGATACGACTGGCTTTTGAGCAAGGGAAACCTTTACCTTTATAAGGGAGACATATCACTAGGGTAGGGGATGTGTGGCCCTCCAGATGTTCCCATATTATACCTCTCCAATGCTGTACCTTTCACCAGCCAAGGCTACACAAAGCTATTCTTCAAAACCATATGGATCAACGTGTGCCTCTCTTCACGGCTCACAGCAAAAAAAGAGGAATAATCAGTATAGCAAATATTCTGCAAAAATGCCATAGGTCTTAACACAAATCTCTTTAAATTCATTTCCTTTTCCTCTACAGTAAAACAACTGCAATACTATGACAGAGTAATAGAACAAACAGCTTCAGGATTTCACTATGAATGAGAGATAGGTTAAAGTCGCCCTTGCTCGAAAGCAAGTCATATTTGACTCTAGGGTTCGGTGCTCATCTCTGTTTATAGCCAAAGAGCCAGCGTTGTCTGTGTCTGCAGACATTTCTGTGGACATGTGGCAGGTATGACTAGATGCTGGAGTGCACGGAATGATGTTTACCATCCCACTGAAATGGTACCTATATATCTATTTGCAATTTCTTGCTTTCGAACTGCTAGGTTGGCAAAAGCTGGGGCAGATGACAGGAGCTCACTCCGTCATGCAGTAATCGGGTTTCGAACTGCTGTACTGGCCTGCCGACTTTCCAGTTGTCAAATTCAGCATCTTAATCAATAAGCCACCACAGTTCTATACAGCACTAGATCCACTGCAGCCAGAAAATATCTCGCTGGCTGTTAGAAGCCAAAGCAGAATGCTTGTGGCTGGACGCCCTTGCAAACAGGAATGCGTTTGGAAAGGAGTGTCTAGACCCGTGATGGCAAACCTTTGCACTCCAGATGTTCTTGGACTTCAATTCCCAGAAGCCCAAGCACCCTGTGAATCCGCACGATTGGGTTTACTGCGATTCATCCAGCCCGCGCTGCCCTCGTCGCTCCCAGAAGCGGGAGTAAAAAGCTCTTCTGGTTAACCCTTCCTCTGTATGGGCGCATTTTACTTCTGCTTCCAGGAGCGATGAGGGCAGCGTGGGCCGGATGAATCGCCGTAAACCCAATCGTGCGGATTCACAGGGTGCTTGGGCTTCTGGGAATTGAAGTCCAAGCACATCTGGAGTGGCAAGGTTCGCCATCGTGGGTCTAGGGACAGGGCAGCTGCAACAAATTCGGACCGAGGCTGTTAAAATTACCAAAAGAAGGAAAGCAACAAAATGTCCAACTCAGCAAAAACGTTTCAACCCCAACGCACAAGGCTAAAATAAAGGGGAGTCAGTATGGTAAAGGAAAAGGTTGCAGCATTGAGGCTGCGGAGGCCCAGCCAAGAATCTGAAGAGCATATTCTATTTCCCCTGAATCGAGGGTTATGAAGAGCTGAGCCTTTCTGCACTTGCTTGCATAATTGCCACTGCTTCTGTAAGTGTCAGTCATCAGCTGCCAAGTTCAAGAAAGAAACCAGACCTATTCCAGGAGGGGTGTGGCAGCTATGCCAGCCAGTGTGGCTTCCCATGAAATCTGCCACAGCCTTTTGTAACATGACCCACCAAGCATTTCGAATTACAATTTACACGCAACAGGACAGTTAACTGATCCTGTGTAAGAAGAGGTCACACTCCTACAGTTACAGCTAAAGGTAAAGGTCTCCCTTGCTCGAAAGCCAGTAGTGTCTGACTCTAGGACAGGGGTGCTCAAACTTTTCGGGCCATGGGCCGGTCACGTGGTTCAGTGGCCCGGTCATGTGGTTCCTCCAACCAGAAGCAAAGTAAAACATGCCTTGCAATCTGTTTTGCAACAGGATGAGATAGCTTTTTAGGCTGCCATTTTCTCTGCTTAAACCAGGGGCGCCCAAACTACTGTTCGTGGGCCGGATCTGGCCTCAACATCAATTCATCCAGACCATGCCACCCCCACTACTCCTGGAAGAGGAAGTAAGACATGCCCATACGTGTTTTACTTCCACCTCCAGGAGCGGCAAGAGCTCTAGGGTCTGGTGCTCATCTGTTTACAGCCAAAGAGCCAGTGCTGTTTGCGTCTGCAGATGTTTCTATGGACATGTGGCGGGCATGACTAGACATGGAGTGCACAGAACACTGTTACCTTTCCCGCCAAAGCAGGACCTATTTATCTACTTGCAATTTCTTGCTTTCAAACTGCTAGGTTGGCAGAAGCTAGGACAGAGACAGGAGCTCACTCCATTATGCAGCACTCAGGTCTCGAACTGCTAACCTGCTGACCTTCCAGTTGTCACATTCAGCAACTTAACCACTAAGCCACAGCAGTCCATACAGTTACAGCTACATAGGTTCAAAATATCAATTTTTGAAAATGCAAATTCAAGTCACAAAAAGCCTACAGTGTAATCTGGACCAGGACCACAGCAGAAGGCAAAGGTTTGAGGCCCTCTGCCTCAGTCTCAAACTATGACTTTGACTCAGGATGAACCCACAACACTAAAATTGTGTATGAAAAAGACACAACTAAATACCTGAAGTAACACGTTATTTGGGTCATGCATCCTTCAGATTATTCTTTATTTTACAGTGCAGCTGTCCAATGTTTGTATGGGATTGTAACAACAACCATTTATCATAAAATGTGACATTTACATATTATTTCCCAGTGTCCAAGACACTTCACAAATTATCCTGCTGCACCAATCCTGTAAGGCAGAGATAGACAACATTTAGCTGTCCATATGTTCTTCTTTTAACAAACTTTATTTAAAAAATTAACTTTTTAAAATTCTTCATGCTAATACTCATCCATCAAATCTATATATATATATAAGAGAGGTGTTTATTTGTTTGTCCTGTATGCGCTCCCACACCCCTGGACTGACCCCCTGAAATTTGGCACATGCCTACCTTGGGTGTGCGGATGTGCACCCGTTGGGGTCCCGGGGCCGGCTGTGGGGCACAACCCCCACAAAAGTGGGAAAAACGGACTGCACATGAGCATAGTAAGGGGCTGGGCGCATGCAGAGTCGCTCAGCAGCAGCTTGCGCCCGACACCGATGCCTGGACGCACAGCGCTGCACCTGGCCTCCTCCGCCCATGGGGCCTCAGAGTGACAGGAAAGAGGAAGAAAAATGGATTACCCGGCGGAGGGCGGAGCTGAGCCGGAGGGGGACTACAGCTCCCGGCAGACACTGCGCGAAAGTGAGGTACTGCTGGGAGGTGTGATTGCCTGGAGGACAGGCAAGAGGTTAGAAAGGCTGGAAAGTGGGAGGGAAATGGGTGGAAACCAACCAGAACTACATCTCCCAGCAGGCTCTGCACCCAGAAGTGTTTTCCATGTTGCTTGCCATCAAGGATGGGGAGGAGGAATGGTGGAAGTAGGAAGGGAGTCAGCGGGGGCTGAGGGAGAGAATGAGGATGGTGGTCACCCCATCAGATGTCCAGAAATATGGTGTCAGATGAGGATCCTGGGAGCAGGGCAAGGGCCAGCCTGCCCCCATCCACCCAAAATGTGATAAATATTTATGCAACCTGGGCGAAGCTGGGTACTCATGCTAGTACTAAAATAAACTAAAGTTTAGGGAGAAGGGTTGTGTGCGATTGTTGTTGTTGTTGTTTTGGGGGGGGGAGTTAACATACACATACTTGGTGAATGCCATCTGAAATTGGGATACAAAATAGCCCTGGTCTTTTTATTGAACTGTAAGGATATATGTCCAGTAAATTAAGTCCAAGCAGAATGATTATTGTCTGTCAGGTGAATGAAAAGAAGGGGAACCACACCTCCAGGAAACAATCTTGTTCTGAAACTCCTTGGATCAGTCTATCATGACGGATAATGCAATCTGCCTTCCCTGCTGTGTAACTACATGGCATTTAACAGTATCCAAGTTTGTACCATACCTTTTGGATTTGCATAAACACTCATTTAAGGATGCATTATGCGCTTCTCTATAAAACTTTCAAGGACTATACATATTGTAGACAGAGTTACTGTAAATCGTTAACAGTTTTTCAGAAACCAGTATTGAGAATATACCCCACAAGGCACTCTGCTGGGCTGCCTCAAATATATTCTACCATTAGATGCCTAGCTCCTACAATCAGAGAATGATCCACTAGATCTGTGGTTCCCAATGTGGGGCCCACACCCCACAGGAGAACGTCAATTCCCAAAAGCCTAAGCCCATTGGCTGATCAGTGCTTTGGGGAATTGACAGGTTTCTGGGAATTGAAGTCCAAAAACTAAAGGTTGGGAAACAATGAACTAGATCATCTTATCCTCTTTTGACATCCCACACAATCCCTGACTCCTCTTTGTTCGGTGGCTCAAAAACAGACTTCTGTAAGTTTGTTGTTGCCTTTGGTATCACCATATGCAGTGCCAGTCAAGAAACTGTATCTCTGTACCACACAGAGCTTTTTCCATGTCAATATCATGAACTCAGCAGCTAGGATGTCCAACCATGTAACAGAACCTGTGCGACACACCAGAAATAACCTAATAGACAAGGCATTTCTTCACACGTCTCCAATGCAATGCCTAGACCAGTTCTCAGAGCCTGATCTGCCACTCAGAAAAGAGACCACTTCCATAAGCACTTGTGAAATTCCATATTATGCTAATATATGGTAGGGCAGCTTTTTGTAGCATCCCAGCCCTCCATGTAACTGTTATTTAAACTTGGTAATAGGAACCTATAATATCACTCTATATCTAAGCATAGGGATGGAGGAAATGTGCACATAATTGTATTTTGCAAAATTATGCTGTACTGAGATAGCTAAGTTTTACTCACTTTGAATCATGATACAAAAAGAATCACACACACACACACACACACACACACACACACACACACACACACACACACACACACACACACACAAAACCCCTATGCCTGCTCAGACTTACCATTTCGAGACAAATCAAGTTCTACCAGCTGCATGAAGTTTGCTATCTCTGGTGGAAGTCGCTGAATTTCATTATCACTAAGCCCAAGTTTTCGTAACTTTACAAGCTGAAAAAAAGGCTGAAAAAGAAAAACAAATTCCCATTATACAGGTTGTAAGCACTCACACTAGTCTGTTTAAAACAAACAAACAAAAAGAACCTTAAAGCTACAGTACAAAAAGAGTCCTTAAAAATAGTTACCGAAAATGTCACAAACTAGCAAACATTAAGCAACACCCATTTCATACAGTCTGTAACAGAAAGCCCATACAGTATTTCAATTTGATTAGGAGAGGACAGACAAATCAACTCCTTGCTCAATACAGGATCAATTCTGTGGTTGCTATTTTTAGACTATTGTTTCCATGATTTTTCACCCACTTACATACACCAGGGAAACCAGACTGGACCATGTCTCCCACATTCACGAACACAGATGCTTAAAGATGCACTAATAATAAATTTTGTGTCAGAAATTATTCTGGGTTGAAAGGATTTTTGCAAAACAAACTCCACTCAGGGAATGCCCAAATGAGGCTCCTCTCATGTCCCCAAGAGCGCCTTCCCAGGCGGAGACCAGCCCTGCCAACTTTGGGGCATGGCACTCTGGTGAGCGTTGCCTCCATCGGATCGCCAGTTTCCTTTGGGTGAGAGGGCGCGTGCCTGCTCTCCGCCAAAGGAAACCGGTGGTCTGAGCATTGGATTGCCAGTTTCCTTTGGGTGAGAGGGCGCGTGCCTGCTCTCCACCAAAGGAAACTGGCGGTCTGGAAAGGAAGCTGGCAATTGGGCGCTCCGAACACCAGCTACCTTTCGGGGAAGGCCACTTCCCTTGCAGAAGGGACTGTGGGTTTGTCTGCAGTGCACTCACCTGCAGTGCACTCACCTGCAGCCCCTTCTGGAACAGAAGCGGCCAAGCGCATGGCCCATTCTCTTCCAGGAGGGCCTGCAGATGAGTGCAGACACACCCACAGCCCTTCCTGGAAGGGAAGCAGCCAAGCGTGTGGCCCGCTGATCCACTGAGTTTTAGCAATGTAAAAAAGCACAAGGCAAGATGTTTTTTCTACAATATGTATTTTCTTTTGCAAGCACAAAAGCATCCCATCCCTAGCACTGAAATTAATTACAATGTCACTGTAAGTGAATGTGCACATATATCACAAATCTCAAATGATAAGAGATAATTTTCCTAAAAGGGGGGGGGGAGAGATAACACTGCACTTTATTAATGGCATGCGTTGGCTTGCATCTTTTCACAAGTCTACAGCAGATCAGTACAACTTGAGGAGAACCATAATGTGTATGTCAGTGGAGGAGGGAGGGGAGATCAGAGAAGTAAAGAAAATTGGGAAGACCATGTGAATCAATGCTTTCATTTGGAAACTTCTGGAGATAAAGAACAGTAAACCACAAATCTGCAGCAGGCAAACATACACCTTCTATGTATTTGCTATCTAGCCCTTAAGAAATGAAAAATAAATATTTCTTGCTTTTTCCTTATTCCAACCTTTGCCTACATGTCCAACAATAGTAAGAGCAAACAGAAGTGGGTGAAGCAAAGTCTTTCAAACATACATTTTCAACCAATGTGGATATCTTCTAATTTAGCTGGACTCAATGTATGTAATTTGTATTACATAAATTCTAATTATTCAGCAGATTCAGCAGTATGGACCTTATAACCCAGTGTTTCTCAATCTTTGGATTTTGGACATCAATTCCCAGAAGCCTAGGTCAATTCCCCAAAGCACTGATCAGCCAATGTACTGACTTAGAATTCTGGAAATTGAAGTCCCCCTATGGGGCATGGGCCCCACTTTGGGAACCATCATTATAACCAAACAGAAGTTATAAGAAAGAAGAAAGATTTTCTATTGTTAACACTTAATTTGGACTATTCATTAGTGGGACTGATTTTATGGAGTGATTTCAGACATCATTATGCCAAATGGAAACCCCACATCTGACAGTACAAAGCACTGCCAGTTTTCAAGTTTCTCTCTGGCATGCAGTTTGGATCAATAAACTCTATACATGATTTGTCTTACTAAACCACCATTGAATCAATGGGTCTACTCTGCTGCAATTTACTAAGCTAAGTAACAGCATTTGGACCAATAAGTAGATGTCGGTACACTGGAGAATCTTTCTGGAAGCTACTTCTAATTAAACATGAAATGAAAAATCTATTATATACTCAAGAACTGTAGCTAATTTGCACACAATATACTAAATATCACTGCAACATGACTTAGTTATCTAGATAAAAGCTTTAAATAGAAACTTTAAAGTCATATGTTGTAAGAATCTGTGTGGTCATAAAGAATGCATGGAATTCAAAATGCAGCCCTCAATTTTACAAGTGATGGTGCATCAAACAAACTGCTTCCCTATTTAAAAAAAATCCTCAACTTGCATTTCTGAAAGGTTTGTATATGTTTAGCAATATTTACTTCAATGGAGAATATAACACTTAATGCAAGATTTGGCATATATTAAAACAAACCATGATTACTGTCCTCTCATCCCAACCATCTTCCCTAAATTCTAAAATGACACGTTGTTGCACAATGAGCATTAAATGTTCATAAATATGAAATCTTCACATATACTGTATGTTGTATTTGTCAAATCTGAAAATATATGGTTGATCCATTATACTGCTCTATAGTGGAGGAACCATGCAACCATTATATGCCAGTAGACATGCAAGACAAGAAACAGAGCCACGGTTACAAATGAGTATCTGTTTAAAATGACTGGGAACAAAACAATTTCTAACAGTGGTACCAACTGTCAGGCCACAAGAGGAGGCTACAAACATACAAACCACTAATTAAGTACTCTTTTAAAAAATAGGAACAAAACATTTATTTAAGGTTAGTAAACTGTGCAAGTCACCACCATCGTGGCGTGGTGAATAAAGATTGGGGGGGAACCATGCTGCAAATCAAACCAAACCAATTGTATCTCTTTGTTAAAAGGGACTCATCCACACAGTGGAGTTGTCTTTGGTTATTCTGATACTGTACTTTCTATTGCAGATTTGAACATCTTGGTATTTATGTCCACAGACTGGGAGGATATTTGTTGCTGGATGTACCAGGATAGACTCAGAGGTACTGCTTGTCCACATGCTCTGGTATTGTTGTCTGATGGCTTACTCCCATAACAGATTGCTCTCCCCTATACTTTCCACTCTCTTGCTTCCTTCTCTCCTCCCTATCCTTCTTGTTTTACCTGTCAAAGGAGTAGAGACTCACCAGAAGAACAAGTCGCACAAGGAAGCATCATCAAATGACATGGAATAATGAAGTGAATGAGTCAGTATTTATTTATTTATTATTTCGATTTCTATACCGCCCACTTGGCCAAGGCCAACTCAGGGCGGTTCACAATCATAATAAAAACATGATTAAAACTGCTTAAAAACTACCCTCCCCCTTAAAAAAGGTGCAGGGACCGAGGGGGCTGGAATTACACTATACCAGCCACCCAACGGGAGTCACCCTTCCACCTGTCACCCCATACTTGGCCTGCCAGCCAGGTTTTAAGTTCTTTTCTGAAAGGCAACAATTCCATCTGGAGACGTAGCTCTGTTGGTAGGAGGTTCCAGAGTGCCGGTGCGGACGGAGAAGGCCCTCCTACTTGTGTTAGAGAGGCGAGCCCCTCTAGCAGATGGTACAATAAGAGAGCCTGGTTCAAGCTGATTCTGCTCTGGTGCAAACTGGAGCAAAGTAAAACAAAAATAGACCATTTGGTAGTAGCATTAGCACATCCTAACAGAATAAAGATCAACAAAAGAGGCTGGCATGTCAAATGCACACAAATGCAATGCTGATATGCAAATCACTTACAATGGTGTGACTTAAGTTTATCAGTGCATTCAGGCTTGCATTTTCTCCCTGATGCATTAACACCACAACTCAACATCAGCTGCTCATAAAAGTGAGACAAGTAGATCAGTTCTTCCACAATACAGCCAACAGGGAAAATAACATATGAGGATTTAGTTTTATCCTAGCATAATAAAGTCCATTAATACAAATGCAGTATTCAACACTGCTTCCCATAATTTAACCAGGACTGTTTCCCCACCAAATAAGAGAGAAAAACGGCTGAGGGAAAGACACAATTGTCAACAGAAATTTCTGGCTTATCTTCCTATTGCATGTCAGTATAATCAGATTGGCAGAGGGGAAAAAAATCTACAGATTCTCAAACTGAAATCCTCTACCTTCTAAACATGCAAAGCTGTAATAAATATTCATCACATAATATGCACCCTCAAGCACCCACTTCTCTATAATGCAAAGCCAGAAGCATTTTTAACAAGCAAAGAGAGCAGATGTCAATACATTTCATCAAAGCATATTTTTCAACTCAAGGAAAAATATGTAAGGAGTGTACCCCCACATGGTACAAAATAAGTCTGGAGAGATGTCCTGGACTATAAGACCATTACCCACCCGTGGTTACAACCAACAAGGACCAAATAAGCTGCAATATAGCTGGACTTTATTGGAGCAGGGGCTCCATTGTTGATGTCTCAAAAGTGTAGCCCCTTATGTTCAGAGCTTAATATCCAATATGGGTGACTAATTATTAATTGACGAATTATGTGGTTCCTCCAGCCACACAGCTCCAACCCCCCTTGTCAAAACCACTTTACAGCTCCTCCTCCCGCTCTTCTAGAGTCTTCTCCACAAAGGTTTCAGACACCCTAGTAACCTCAACTTCCTTGCTCCCCCATTCCACCAGGGAGCTGCAAGTTGGGAACCCCAGGTTGAGGTTTCCAGAGAGCAACAAGCTGTCCCTTCCTGCATTGCTGGATCACAAAGACATACAGGTGAAACTCAGAAAATTAGAATATCGTGCATATGTTCATTCAGTTCAGTAATACAACTTAAAAGAAGAAAAATATATATGAGATAGACTCATTACATGCAAAGCGAGATAGTTCAAGCCTTACTTTGCTATAATATTGATGCTTATGGTTTACATCTTATGAAAAACCCCAACCCCCAACCCCCAATCTCGTGTACCCCATAATCATCACATAATCTCATGTACGCTGTACACCATGATCATCACAATTATAACGAATTAAGGAATGACATCTCTCGCTTTGCATGTAGTGAGTCTATCTCATATATTTGTTTCACCTTTTAAGTGAGATGAATGGACATTTGCACGATATTCTAATTTTCCAAGTTTCACCTACACAACCCTTTACTACTAGGGATGATGCTCAGGACTTCCAGGTACTAAAGTCTGAAAAATTGAGAGCAAAAGGTTCTTCAGCTTGGTATAAAGTATATACATTTTGCTCTGATTATAAATATTGATTATTTTGGCACTTTTTCTCAAGTTATGTTAACTGCAGGAGAATAAGAAATCCAGACCTAGCAAATTGAGTTCCATTCTGTAAATAAATAAGAAAAGCCTGTATAGAGGAAAGATCCCCTTCCTGCAGATTCATTAATGAAGTATTCAATTCCCTTTTCAAAAGGAAAGTTCGGTTTCACTTACCAGTGATAACTTTCGTTCTTCGATTATATAGTTTGTGAATACAAACTATTGGGTTATGCGCCAGGGAGTAAGTGACTTCAAGAACAAGCCCTGCATCAGAGCAAAGAAAGCTCAGAGACTGCTGGGCTTGATGGCCTCAACAACGGCGGTGATCCCTCACACCAAGTTGAAGTTCCGGTCCTTACGATCGTGGCTCCTCCACGAGTTCGATCCGCTCACGGAGAGCCACTCCATCTCCGGAACTGGTGGACCAGCTGGTGTGGTGGACAACACCCCTCAATGTGGCCACGGGGAAGAACTTTTACCCCCCACAGCCATCTTTTCAAGTTCTGACCGACGCAAGCAACCTCGGCTGAGATTTTCCTCTTTTGAGCCTAAGCTTTCTGTCCTGCTACAAAAGCTCTTCCACATGGACAATCCAGAGGGTAAGAAGGAGCAATGGTAGTACTAGCAAAAAGCAGTCTTTTGTGAAAGTGGAGCAGACATATTTGGGGATAATTAGAACCTTAAGGGCATGACTATTTTCCTGCCCAAACAACCAACAAGTGATCTACTTCCTTGGGTTTTGCTGTCCAATTGTCTCCCAAGAGGCACAACTAAGAGTACTGGCTACACACTTTATAACCCACCCACCCAAAAAAACAACCGGTTTCCTCAATAAGGACAGTCACAGAAAGACCTACAGTGATACCTCATACAACGTCCAAACTTGGTTCAACAAGTTTGGACTTTATACGGATTTGGACTTTGTATGAGGCATGCAAAATCCTATCCGCGATGCCTCATACAACGTCCAGATCCTTGCTGCGATGCTTCGTACAACGTCGTTTCCATAGAGATACATTGTACTGTAACAGCACAGACTTCAGGGCAAAGTCAAGGAAACAGACAGGAAACTGACAGAACTTTAAGAAAACATTGTCTAAAGCAGTGGTTCCCAAAGTGGGGCACACACCCCATGATGGACTTCAGTTCCCAGAAGCCTAAGTCAGTACACTGGCTGACCAGTGCTTTGGGGAATAGACTTAGGCTTCTGGGAATTGAAGTTCAAAAACTAAAGTTTGGGAAATACTGGTAGGCTAAAAACATTACAAAAACATGTCAAACAACCCTGATTGTCCAAGAACCTGAAGAATGCTGCAAAAAATCCCAGGAATGCTTCTAAAAATTCTGATTTAAAAAAAATCCAAAAATCCAAAATCGTGCTCAAAACCACTCCTAAACACTCTTCGCCTCATGCAAAACCCACAAGAGCAATGCATGCATGTGTCCTGCCTTTTATACTGCCCAGGCACAATGCAACCTGGGGAAAAACCAATGCCTCATACGACTTTGTATGAGGCAACTTTTTTCAAGGAATTAGGCGATGTTGTATGAATTCGATGTTGTATGAAGTGGACTTTGCATGAGGTATTACTGTATTTCACAGACATGCCAGTGTTGCCTGAGACAAGAGAACGTGCCCTCATATACGTTTCTCACCATGGCAGAGAATTTATTTTGCATGGTGCTTAGATTACTTGTAAATAATGTTTCCCTCAGTCTTCCTCAAATCCTACAGAACACCTTCACCAGACTTCAAGATTCACAACCCCTTACTTTTTGCTTTGAAATCCAAGGGATCCCTTTCTTATCCAGAATAAAACATTCAACATTTTCAGTGCCACATCTTTAGAGGTTTTAGCTGCTACAGCATAGAATTCTGCTGAGCTTCAGAACTCTGTGCATGGCCCATTATTTAAAACTCACTCACACCTATATGTCGGCGGTGTGTGGTTAAGGTTTGTTGTAATTGTCAGCTTGGACTTTTAAAACATCCTTACGCATAAACGCTTACAGGCAAAAAGCACTTCTTCCACATGTACTTTTTCAATAATAAACATTCCTTACATAGTACTGTACCTAAAAACCACAGCAAGCCCTAAATCAGGAGTACTCAATCTTTTAAAGCTGGGGGCCAGGTCATGCTCCCTCAGACAGCTTCGGAGGCCGGACAGCCACTTTGCTCTTCCTCCACCACATGGCACTTCCTGGTGTGGTGGAGGCAGGGGGGCATATGAAATGGTGTTGTAGGCCACATCTGGCCTACAGGCCGCAGGATGAGAATCCCTGCAATAAATAGTAGGGAGAGCAGGCGCACTGTGCACCCTTTGCTTAAGTATGAACAGAATGCAAGCGCGGCGCCAAAATGGCCGCCGCGCCCTTTGCGGGCCCCCCCCCACAGGACAGAGAATCCGGGTAGTTAGGGGCGTGGCCAGCTCCCTTATAAAAGGGGTGGCCACGAGGCAGCCAAGCTGCCATTTTACCTCAGCGACGGAGCGGAGAAGTTTTTTCCCCTGCGTCTCCGTCGCTCGTTAGCTTACCGGGAAGCCTTTTGGTAGCGGTTCTGCCTTTCCGGCTTCCCTTTTTGCTCCGGTGGAGATGCCTTCGAAGAAGAAGGCGGCTTCGAGTTCAGCTCGCGTTGTTAGGAGGCGCAACCCAGGTCGGAGGACCGCGGTGCCGCCTCCTCAGCAGCCACCTTTGCCAGCCTCGGCCGGGGCCGGCGGAATGGGGTCTATTGCCCCTTGGCCCGGGGTGGGCGATCAGAGGGCGGGCGCGGAAGGGGTTCCGGCCCGCGGCCCACGAGCGGTGGACACCGCTCCTGCTCCTGCCCACTCTGTCGGGCCTACTCCTCTTGGGCTCCAGCCTCTCCCGGGGCCCTCTAGCCTTGGGGGGTGGTGTGGCCCCCTGCCTTGGCAGGTTTCTCCACCAACCCTGCCGGGCTTCGGTGCTGGCCAATGGCCATATGTGGGTCCCGGGGTACAGGGACCTGTACCCATGCCTGGGCCAGGCGGGCCGGCCGGCCCTTTGCCCATGGTCAACGTGGACACCTTGCTGGCCCGCATTGCGGCCCTGGAGGCGTCGTTGGCGCGGGCCAGTCAGGCGGGCGCCCCTTTCGGGGTTCCTTTTGAGACGCTGTCGGCTGGAGGACAACAGCCGGCGGGGAGGGTCGAGCTGCTGCAGGCGTGTGGCGCGGTTTCGGCCACTGCCTCGCAGCTCCCCAGCCAGCAACCAGGTGCGGGTCAAGCCCCGGTGATGAGCTCTACGTCGGTCGTGAGCTCCGACGCCCCCAGTGGGCCGGAACCCCCGGTGGGGGCGGCCCACGGGGGTGCAGCGTGTGAGTATACGGTGCAAGCGAGTACATCCACACACATTCCCAATCCAGGGGGGGCCTTTCAATGGCCTTGGCCTCGCGCGGGTGGTGCGGGGGCCACGCTGTCGGCTACCCACCCGGCGACGACGACTACCACCTTGGGCACTGGGGTGGGCATTGGTCCCTACACTACAGGGAATGTTCTGGGGGTGGCTGGATTAGTTCAGACCCCTTTTACCAGGCCGGCTGTCCCTTTTTCGGCATTGCCGACGGCAGGGTATTCCTTGCCATTGGGTGATCACCTGGCACAGGCTACTAGGGAAAAGATATGGCGAGGGGAGTACGTAGATATCTTCTCACTCCTGAACAGAGAGCCCACCAAGGAGGAAAGGGAGGGTCAGGATGAGAAGGACAAGGAGCAGGCACGCCGCCGTAAGCCGCCGCGTACCTGGGCCAACTGGCTCCCCGCTTATTTAATATACATGGCGGTATATTTGAGGGCGCGGCCGGATTTAGCTATTCCCATGGTCCAATATTTGGACAACATGTATAGGGCGATGGTCGATTTTCCGGGCCCCTCATGGCTAGCATATGACGAGGAATTCCGTATGAGGATTCCCCTTCACCCCGAGATGAGATGGGATGAGCCGTGCCAGAGGCTTTGGCTTTTGTATATGACACCCACACGCCCTGCCCCGGGGGATAGATACCATTGCGGACATGCGGTCCAGCGAGCGGCTCCAGCGCAGGTTACCCGCCAGGCGGCGGGGCAGGGGGTTCCAGCCCGCCTGCTGTGCTGGACTTTCTCGTCACTTGGTTCCTGCAATCGAAAGAACTGCAGGTATAAGCATGAGTGTCCCACATGCTCTGGCCCCCACGCAGCCTCTGTTTGCCCCAAGCCTGGGGGGGCGCGAGGCAGAGGGAAGGGTGGACAGTGGGCTGGCAAGGCTGCCATGGATGGAGCTAGTTCTCCAAAAGGCTCCCTCCCCAATTAAGGTGGACATGCTGGAGCGCTGGCTCGCATCGTACCCGAAGGGGGAGGACAGGGAGTATATTCTTCAAGGTTTTAAGCAGGGATTTCGTATCCCTTTTGTGGGTGATAGGTCCCCTCAGGATGCTCCCAACCTTTTATCCCTTAGAGGAAGGGAGGAGGTGGCTGCGGCCAGCATTCAAAAGGAGTTAGTCGCGGGCAGGGTCGCTGGACCTTTCCCCGTACCCCCGTTTCCCAATCTTAAGGTCTCGCCACTGGGTTTGGTCCCCAAAAAGTCCCTAGGTGAGTTTCGCCTTATTCATCATTTGTCCTACCCAGCCGGCCGATCGGTCAATGATGCTATCCCTGATGACCTTTGTTCAGTCAGGTATACATCGTTTGACCATGCGTTGCGCATGGTGCGCTCGTGTGGCCCGGGTGCCCTGCTGGCCAAGTGTGACATTAAGTCAGCTTTTCGCCTCTTGCCAGTGCATCCGGGCGACTTTGAGTTGCTGGGTTTTAAATTTAAGGGGGAATATTATTTTGATAAGGCCATGCCTTTTGGCTGCTCCATATCATGCTCGGCTTTCGAGCGTTTTAGTACCTTCCTAGAGTGGGCTTTCGCCCGCAGGTCAGGGTCCCGGTCTGTAGCCCATTACCTGGATGACTTTTTATTCGGGGGTGAACGGGGCTGGGACACGTGTGCACGTCTCCTCAACACATTTCAGACGCTAATGGAGGAACTTGGTGTCCCTTTAGCGCCCGAAAAGACCGAGGGCCCATCGACCAAGCTAGTATTCCTGGGGGTTGAGATTGACACAGTAGTGCAGGCTTCTAGGTTGCCGGGTGATAAGGTGTCCAGGATCGTGGCCCTTATCTCGGAATTGCTGGCCAAGCGTAAGGCATCACTGAGAGAACTTCAGGTGCTACATGGGCACCTTAATTTTGCTTGCAGGGTGGTCGCACCGGGCAGGGCTTTTGCCCGGCGCTTATGCGACGCCATGGCAGGGTTATCCAGGCCCCACCACAGAGTTAGGCTCACCCGGGGTATCAGGGCAGACATGTTCGTCTGGTTGCAATTCCTGAGGGAGTTTAATGGGGTCTCATTTTGGAGGTCTGACCTCCTGGCGTCCCCCAATTTCCAGATCCAGTCTGATGCCTCAGGATCCCTGGGTTATGGGATGTACTTCAATGGGAAGTGGGCCTGTGGTGGGTGGCCACCGGCATGGGCAGGCACAGGTCGCCTGCGGGATCTCACATACCTGGAATTTTTCCCCATTCTGGGGGCTTTGATGCTATGGGGCGAACAGTGGGCTAATTCGGTGGTGCATTTCTGGTGTGACAATGCTGCTGTTGTCCACATTGTCAATGCACAGACTTCCAAATCGCCCAGGGTCATGGACCTAGTGCGCCATTTTGTGCTGCGCTGCCTGCGCCTCAACGTTTTGTTCAGGGCCAGGCATGTCCCAGGGATTAATAATGATATTGCTGACGCTTTGTCCCGCCTGCAGATCTCCCGGTTCCGCGCCTTGGCCCCGGATGCGGAGGAATTTCCCTCGCCACTCCCGGACGAGATGTGGACTATTGGCAAGGAGAGGTGAACCGGGCGATTGGCCTGTCACTAGCGCCACGCACGCGTAAGGCGTATCAACAAGCATTCAATTCTTACAGGGCATTTGTTACTCAATTTCTCTTGCCAGAGACCTGGCCTATCCCGGTGGACCATGTTCTGCGGTTCATGGTTCACCTGCATGCACAGGGCCTTGCACCTCGCACCATAGCATCCAAGCTCTCGGCGTTGGCTTTTATGGCCAAAGTGGGAGGTCATGTGGATACCACCTCTGACTTCCGTGTGCGACATGTTTTGGAGGGGTGGGTGCGCGAGCGCGGGCGTTGCCCGGATGACCGGCACCCTATTTCCCCAGGGGTTCTTACCCAGTTGGCCCGGGGCTGGCCAGGCCTCTGTTTTGATCATTATGAGGCAGCCCTTTTTCACGCGGCCACAACGGTGGCATTTTTTGGAGCGCTCCGCGTCAGCGAACTCGTGATGCTGTCTAAGGCGGATGCAAGTGGTAGGGCACTGGAACTCGAAGATGTCTACGTAGCCAAAGACTGGGCCCAGTTGAGGATACGCTCCTCTAAAACAGATCAGCATGGCGTAGGCAGTGGTGTAAGACTGCTACGTTGTTCTTTGGCAGACATCTGTCCGGTTGGTGCCCTACAGGAATTCCTGGCACTGCGTGGCATGCACCACGGCCCGTTTTTCTGTCACCAAGATGGGTCTCCCCTTACTAAATTTCAGTTTTGGAAGGTGACAGCCAGAGCCCTCACCAGGGTGGGCCTACCAGGTGCCCGTTATGGCACACATTCGTTCCGGATTGGTGCAGCCTCTACAGCAGCTGCTTTTGGGTACTCTGGGGCTGACATACGCAGCATGGGAAGGTGGGGCTCGCAATGTTTTCAGTTTTATGTGCGCCCACTCCCGCCATGAGTACCAATCCAGTCACCTTACCGCCTTTTTTCTCAATTTTCTTACAGACCCTGGGTGTCGTATTACACCGGTGACAGTATGGCTGGTGGGCCACAGCTATGTGCACAGGGCAGCGCGTTACGCTGCGGCGACAGAATGGGGACCCCGACTGGGACTGGGTGACCACGCCAGTCTCGCATGGCATGGTAAGCCTGGGATGTTATGGCGGGAGCTGCGGCCTTTCCTTTTTTCTGGCCTGGGTGCTGGCCCGCCTGACATTCTAATCATCCACCTGGGGGGCAATGATTTGGGCCAGGTCACCGGCTTATCGCTTAAGCATGCGATTTGCGAGGACCTCGCCTACTTGCATTATGTCTGGCCTGCCACAACCCTGGTTTGGTCGGACATTGTCCCGCGCCATTCTTACAGAGGGGGCGTTAACCTCCTGGCCCTTGACCGCGCTAGGCGCGCGGTCAATAAGGCAATGGCACGGTTTCTTGCCAACGGGGCTTGGGGACGGGTTAGTCATCACCCCGATATTAGTCTACAAAATTATGACTTGTACGCAGGGGATGGGGTCCATCTGTCGCGAGGAGGTATGGACCTCCTGTTGGGTGATTGGCGAGCAGGCCTGTTGACCGAGCTGACGGTCTGGGGGGGGGCGTCAGGTCTTCTTTGAAGCCCCTCCGTGTGGCGGGTAGCACTGGTAAGGTAAACAGTATGACCCACAAGTATCCGGCAGGTTCGCAATTGACTGGACAACACTAGACAGGAATAAATTAGTTAAACGTTGTCCGGTCAACGACGAACCAGGCGATGGGGTGATGACGATTGCTAACCAGCATGCATCACCCCTGTGATTTCACGGATACGCGTCAGAGGGTGGGGTCATAAGTTAGTTATTGACTACGGTCAACAATTTGTTTGTTGTCAACAAACAAATTGATACAAATTGATACATTGTAACCAATTGCCGTTGGCAATTTTGGGGTGGTACCTTACCAGTGTTACTTCGGCCTGCTTGCCTTAGGAATTACGATTGGTCGTTTTACCAATGCAAATTTATAATTCGGACTAGGGCATTGAATCAATAAATGTGGCCCTATGCTGTTATCCACTTTCAATGTTGTCTGTGTCCGTTATTGGGGGGGTGCGCCTGCAATGCAAGCACGGCGCCAAAATGGCCGCCGCGCCCTTTGCGGGGCCCCCCCCCACAGGACAGAGAATCCGGGTAGTTAGGGGCGTGGCCAGCTCCCTTATAAAAGGGGTGGCCACGAGGCAGCCAAGCTGCCATTTTACCTCAGCGACGGAGCGGAGAAGTTTTTTCCCCTCCACCCCCTCCCTAGTTAACAGTGTGATATTATGGTCGCTTCGGGGCCGGGTGGGAATTTTTGGTTGGGACCCATATTGGCTCCGGGTCCTGGCTTTTTTGCCCATCCCACACTGTTGCTATGGTTTGATATAGGGGGCTTTCTGTGTTCCTACTGTTGACTTTGGTCACATTGGCGGGTAGCACTGGTAAGGTAAACAGTATGACCCACAAGTATCCGGCAGGTTCGCAATTGACTGGACAACACTAGACAGGAATAAATTAGTTAAACGTTGTCCGGTCAACGACGAACCAGGCGATGGGGTGATGACGATTGCTAACCAGCATGCATCACCCCTGTGATTTCACGGATACGCGTCAGAGGGTGGGGTCATAAGTTAGTTATTGACTACGGTCAACAATTTGTTTGTTGTCAACAAACAAATTGATACAAATTGATACATTGTAACCAATTGCCGTTGGCAATTTTGGGGTGGTACCTTACCAGTGTTACTTCGGCCTGCTTGCCTTAGGAATTACGATTGGTCGTTTTACCAATGCAAATTTATAATTCGGACTAGGGCATTGAATCAATAAATGTGGCCCTATGCTGTTATCCACTTTCAATGTTGTCTGTGTCCGTTATTGGGGGGGTGCGCCTGCAAAGCACAAAAATGATCTATGGCTACTTTGTTGTGTTTTCTCTCAGACCTCTAGCTTTGATCCTATAAGAGGCATTCTTCCAGTTACAGTGTTTCCCAGCATTTAGGGGGTTTTTTTGGACTTCAATTCCCAGACACCTAAGTCAATTTCCCCAAAGCACTGATCAGTCAATCTACTCACTTAGACTTCTAGGAAGTGAAGTTCCCCAGTGGAGCTTTGTGCCCATCCCCCCCCCCGCCCCCCATTGGGAAATATTAAGTTAGAGGGAGCACCCTCAAAAAGTGCTTGCTATCTGCATTTACACAAGCACATCTATATCTATAAAACAGAGGTGTGGGTTTGTATGTGTTCTAAAGGAGCCCACACCTCTGGACCAAAGTCACTGAAATTTGGCACATACATACCTTGGGCTTGCGAGATCAGCACTGTGGGGGTCACAAAACCCATTTGGGGGTTTATGACCCCCAAAGTAGGATGCAGAGGGGACACCCCCACTGACAGGAGAAAAAACAATGAAAAGCAGTACTGCGCACGTGCGCCACAGCCTTCAATTTTCCTAATCGATCCCAACACAGTCAACGCAACCACGCTTTTCCTTCAGGAGAACTTACTGACAGAACGGTTTCCAGGCTTTCTTGACAGTACAACATAAAAGTGACAAAGGCCACAGAGGATGATGTTTACAAGTAGGGAATGAAGGAAGGAGGACGCGGCTTGACAGTGGTTCGAATTTTCCACCCAGTGGCATCCCCGGCCCGTAAATGAAAAGTTCTGTCAATCCGTGGCCTCCTTTCTCTGAAGGAAGGAGGACGTGGCTCGATAACAATTTGACATTTCCGCCGGGACATGCCACCACTAAAGACAGCTGCGGCCGCAATTAGCAGCCACAGCTTTCTTCCGCAGTGGTGTCTCCGGTCTGTAAACTTAACGTTCTGTCGCTCCTTTCATTGAAGGAAGGAAGACGCAGCTTCACAGCAGCTTGAATTTACTGCCTGGACATGGCGCCAGTAAAGCTTTCTTCGGTGGCGGCATCTCAGGCCCATAAACTTACATTTCTGTCCAGCCGGAAAATTTTATTTGTTTCTTTCTAAATTGTTTGTTCTTTATACTTGCCAATTTAATACACTCACCTCTAAACACCAGCTTCATGGCATCCCAAACCATATTTCTCCCTCCCCTGTGTCATTCCATCCCCAACCTTTCCCCATTTTAACTATTTGTTCCTTATTTAACATCTTTGAATAATTTTGTAGCATATCTCCAATTGTTACCCCTCCTTACTTTTCCTTCTACAGTATTTGCAATTCCAATAATACTTTTGCATGATCTGATTCCTTAAAAATCCCTACTTCAATCTCTTCTAATTTTTTACCCAAATTATCCGTAACACATGCTCCTTTTTGCCTTAGAATAATAATCGGAGCCAAGTTAGGAAATCACAAGGTCTCCCAATTTTCTTTATGCCTCAGACTCTATTAACTCCAAAGTTTTCTAATTAGATCAGCAATTTGCAGAATCTACCAAAAAAATCATTCGTAAACACTGAATGGGATGGAAGCAATAGAGGATGTGTTCAGATGGTGAGAAAGCTCACATTTTAGACCATTTGTGGCACAGTCTGGTATGAGTTATCTTCTGGCAACTACATAATGTACAGGAAATTGTAAATCAGCCTGACCCTGTTCCCTGTCTAATCTCTGGGTTTTTTTGGTCCAGTGGCAGGGCCACTCTTTTGTTTTTAACTGGGTTGGAGCGATTGCATGCACACAGATGGGTGAATTTAAAGCAACCCTTTCCAGCACAGTCTAATATGCTCCAGCATCTCTCTCTGACTGAACCCTAACTGTGCAAAAGAACTAGCAACATGAGACTGTGACCCTCCTTTTAATAAAGCCAGATGCATGCATTTATTATTCTATTGATTTATTATTGTAATATTTATCCTCCCTTTCCTCTAGGAAGCTCAAGGCATTGTGTGTGGTCACATCTTTTGGTTTCTATTGAACCGTGAAATAAATCAGACTGAAAACAATTGGTCGAAGACAATCATGTTTCTTGATTCACTAAGAACTAGAACTTTTATCTTCCAAATACCACTTGAACTTTTTAAGCAATGTACCACACTGGCTTTTCACCAAGTCAGACTGTTAACAAAGTACATTTCTCTTGCTCCTACTAAGTAACAGCACTAGCACACCGTTCTGTCCTCCACTTTTGTTTTAATAAGTGGGTGAACATTAACACAAAAGGTTTAACATAGCCCTCCTCTCTCTTTCTCTCGCTCTCGCTCTCTCTCTCTGAAGAAGAAAAGAAAGAAAAGAAAGAAAAGAAAGAAAAGAAAGAAAAGAAAACCAGAGCACTTACAATTTCAACCTAGCTTGCTTTTAGAAACCAATCAGTTTAAAAGACCATATCAGAGAGTAAACAAAAAAAATGTTGTAGCATTTTAAGACTAACTGCTTTATTTTAATGTTAGCTTTCCTGGATCAAGTTCGTTTCATCAGACATACAAGTGACACTTCATGGCATCAATTTAAACACATCAGGTGCAGAGTGATTGGTTAGCATAACACATATACAAATCAGTGTGGCTTTTTACAACTGGCTATAGCAGATGCATCTCTGGTTGTTAAAAGGCCAGTTACAGAAATAGGAAACACCCTTTCTTCTTCTTGCTTAAAACAAATGGGACCAAATCATACATGCATACCTGTCAAGTATCCCGGATTGGCCGGGATTTCCCGTATTTTTGCGTCGATTTTTGCCATTTCCCGCCCGGAGCTGCCACTACCCTGTAATTTGGAAGCGGTGTGGGGGAAGGAGTTACTATGCATCCCTTCTGTGGAGGTCCTTTCTACACATGCGTAGAACCCTTCTACGCATGGCTTCTGTGCAGAAGGGGATGCGTAGAAGCCTTCTACGCATGCACAGAAGTGAGCTGCGCAGAACAGTTCTGCGCAGGTCCATTCTACGCATGCGTAAAAGCCTTCTACGCATATGTAGAACGGACCTGGGCAGAAACGTTCTGCGCAGGTCCCATAATCTCCGGAGCTGCGCTTGACAGGTATGCATACATGGAACTTCCAAGAACCCGGCTGAAGAAGAGTTTCTGCTTCTCAGGAGCCAGAAACTCACTTATGAGAAAATACTCACTTATGAGAAAATACTCCAGATTCCTAAAACACTGTCAGCAAACTTTCTAGGTGCCTAGAATTTTTCCAATTTTTGTCCAAATGCACAAAGCAAGCCTGCTACTATGTATACCAAGCAAAGTTGACAGGGTCACAGCACTCGCCTTCAACAAACACAGTAACAAAAGGTCTTTTAATCAGGGTGGTAGAAACCTCAACTTTCCCCACTCACACAAAACAGGTTTGCAATGGGATAGAGATTCTAATCTATGACATCGTTACAACAGTCTCAGTTCATTGTTGTAGATCTTTTTAAAAATGGTTTGAATTGACATATGTCAGTAGGAACAATCCTAGTATCTGGTCAGGAAAAAATGTGTGGTTAGCAAATTTTAAAGCAGGGGTGGACAACCTTTTTGTGCTGTGGTCCTGACCACACCCCTGGAATAGCTGAGTGGGCTGGACCACAGCCCCGGAAGCGGATGCATTGACGGCTGACATAAATGCACCCACTTCCGCGTTTACATCAGCCATGGGCACATTTGCACATGCATGGGCACGCAGGTGCAGGGGAGATGGCGACCGGCCAGTTGGAATGGCGTCATGGGCTGAGTCCGGCCCATGGGCCGTAGGTTGGAAACCCCTGTTTTAAAG
This sequence comes from Bradypodion pumilum, assembly GCA_035047305.1. Lineage (NCBI taxonomy): Eukaryota > Metazoa > Chordata > Lepidosauria > Squamata > Chamaeleonidae > Bradypodion > Bradypodion pumilum. Next base: position 169,017,151 of record JAWDJD010000001.1, on the reverse strand, counting down.
GTTAGTTGATAGTGGACACCTGGAACAACTAAACTTGCTAACTAGCCTCTGTAGCACAGCAGCTAATACTACAGCAGAAACTCTGCTCACATTATGAGTTTGATCCCAACAGGCTCAAGCTTGACTCAGCCTCCCCTCCTTCCAAGGTCAATATAATGAGCACCCTATTGTCAGGGGCAAAATGCTAATCACCTTGTAAACTGCCCAAAAAGGTTCTAAGCATTATGAGCCGGTACAAGTGTAATTGCTATTGCTAATTAAGGTTAATCAGAAACCTATCTCCACACATGATTACTGCCAACCACTTTCACTTTTGTTGTGACCCCACCCAACAGTACAGAGTGGCAGTTTATGCAGACTTTCTTTATTCCAGCCTCCCCCAGCCTGATGTCCTGCAAACAGTTTTGACTATTATTCCTATCGTCCTGAGGTGGATGAGAACTGTAGTCCAAATATCTGAAAGGTGCCAGTCAGACTTAAACGTTTCTTTTTAAAAGCTAATCTGTGGTGCAGATTGTTCAACTTGGCCCAGGTGACTCACCTGCTACTAACATTTTCAAGAAATAACCAATTGCTTGTTATCTCCCTTTTTAAAGAACAGCCAAGATGGACAAAATAATAGCAAGGTCGTGAAACATTTCCCTCAAAATTCCTTTAAAATACTCTTCAAAAATAATTTTAAAAGGAATCAGAAACTGATTCTCCTCCCCTATATTTTTACATCAGTCCCAGTCATTACATTTAAAATATACCATAACTGCATTGTAGAAAAGGACAGTGAGTTAACAGGTTACTTGCGACAGATTACTTTTGCGCTCTTGGCAACAGGTTGGAAAAAGCTGTTGAACATCAAAAGAAACTTATAAACAGAACGAAGAAACTCATGCCGACTGTACATGGATGCCACACGAGAAATTTAAAGCAGTTCCTGCTTAATTATGCTTAATGTAGACTGGTCCCCAATGCCCTCAAAAGTAAGTACCATTCCTTCCACAGGTGGGAAGGTAACAGCGTTCCATGTGCTTTGGTGTCTAGTCATGCCTGCCACATGACCATGGAAACGTCTACAGCAGCAGACAGTGCTAGCTCTTCGGCTTTGAAACAGAGATGAGCACTGCACCCTAGAGTCAGATACGACTGGCTTTCGAGCAAGGGAAACCTTTACTAAAGTATTTAGGAGCAGTTTTAACCCCCAATGAGCTTTCATGACCAAGTGAAGATTCAGACCTAGCTCTCCTGTGTCATGGTTTGTCAGTCATCCACTAGACACCAAAAAGTACCAGGTATGCGTGTATTAGACTACTATTAATACAACAGGCTTAAGAATATAGGTTCTCTTACTTCAATGCACTCCAAACATATTCATTTCTTCAATGTTAGTTCCATAACAATAGCAACAGCTTAGAATGATCTCTGGGCAGTTCATAAGGTAATCAGCATTTTGCCCCAACAAATGGGAGTACCCATTTTACTGACTTCAGAAGGATGGAAGGCAGTCCAAATATCAACCTTGTGTCTCTAAGAATCAAACTCTGATTGTGAGCAGAGATAATTGTGAGCAGAGTTTTGGCTGTAGTAATACAACTTAACCACTGTGCCACAAGGCTTCAGAACCAGTTAACTCATATTAGGCAACATAAATAAGGATGCTGGTATATCGTTTAAAAAGACCAGTTGAGAAACAAGTTCGTCATGTCATTAGAAACCATCAGAGTCTAAGTATCAAGACTAAAATAACCATAAAATTGGGGTGTGGCCCGCTTGCTTTTCTTCCAAAATTCTCATGTCTGATCAGATTAGCAAAACATAATGATTAAAAGGGTAGACAAAAGGCCAGGAGAGAACAAAGCTAATTTAACAATGGAAACCTCAGCTGGCAAAGTTTCTCTGCTGTCACCAGTCTAAATGGGGCAGTTGTGTTCCAAAGGTGTCTCATTTGTGAGGCCAGACCTCCCAAGAAGTCATCAGGTGGGTGGTTCTGGAAATTGTAATCCAAACAAAATAACCTTTTCAACGACTCCTACCAAAGGCTGGCTTGCATGTGTTCATTTCAGTAATTTAATACAATGAAATCTTTGCTTTGTCCTGCTTTCCTGTGGGCACAGATTTACTCTCCTCCCAACATCACTTTATGCAGAATGAGCAACAATGGTAGTAGAGATTATAGAGCAGGGGTGCCCAAACTATAGCCTGTGGGCCGGATCCAGCCCCTGACACCAATTCATCCAGCCCACACCACCCTTGCCAGTACAGGTGCATTTTACTTCTGCTTCTAGGAGCAGCAAGGGTGGTGTGGGCTGGATGAATTGGTGTTGGGGCCAGATCCTGCCCATGGGCCATAGTTTGGGCACCCCTGGTTTAAGCAGAGAAAATGGCAGCCTAAAAATCTATCTCATCCTGATGCAAAACAGATTGCAAGGCGTGTTTTACTTCTGCTTCCAATGGGAGGAACCACGTGAGCGGCCCGCTGAACCACATGACGCACAGCCCAAAAAGTTTGGGCACCCCTGTCATAGAGCATCTGGAGTGAGACTCAGCAGCTCATGGCAAAGAAGGAGAAGCTTTCTCTTGCAGCTACTGCAGAGGAAACATATAGTCACATGTCATTATTAGATGCTACTGAATCTGTGACTAGTTTGACTGGAAACACAGACACACATCTAGCTCCTTGACAAGGGCAGGAGCTTACACAGGTCCTTGACAAGCTGTCTCCACCAAGCTGGATTAGGGTGGGGGGGAAATGCACAAAACAAGATAGCTAATACATTTTTTCTATTAAAGCACTTGGGTGTATCCTTTATTCGCTAGAGCAGTTAATGAAGGCCGTATTAAATCACACGTGAAGCCAGCTGGCATTCCTTTATTGCAGGGATTCTCAACCTGTGGCCCATGGGCCAGATGCAGCACATGGCGCCATTTCATGTGGGGGCCCCATTGCCTCCACCACACCCAGAAGTACCATGTGATGGAGGATGGGCAAAATGGCTATCAGGCCCCCGAAGCTGTCTGAGGAAGTGTGACCTGCATCCTGGCATGAAAAGGTTGAGAAACTCCTGCTTTTTTGGGTTTGCTTAGAGAAAACAAGCTTCTCAACAAAAATGTTGAAGCCCCATTTTGATTATTCACAGACCCTACAAGTAACGTTGGGTCTTCTCTTCATACTTCACTCTACAACAACAGACCGATATTCTGCCAACAGATAAATACTTAGCAAATGGTCTTCCTGGAACAAGTATCTTCCAGATGTGCTTGACTATAATTTCCATCATCCCATTCATCATGGCCATGTTGGCTGGAGATGGCAGCAGCTGTAATCCAACACACCTGGAATGTGTGGGTCAGGGAAGAATGCTGTGAAGCAATGTGCAAGTAGAATGGCTGACAAAAAGAAAGACCAAGTGGAATAGCTTTTCCCTGATTCATCTGCAAATCAGCTTAGCAATGCTATAAACCATAATTCTTTCTTTACCATCAATTGCAGACAGGGTTTTTTGGGTTGTTGTTGGGTTTTTTTTAAGGGAGAAGGGAGCAATACTAAGAATGTTGTATGTGTGCTGGACCCTGCCCTTCCTAGCTTATGAAAGCAGCCAGGCAATGACCTGCAGATGTTTTCTAGTAAAGTTAGGCAGCTAACATGTTTAGGCTCTGGTTCATTGTCCTACAGCGTACTTTTGTTTTATAAAGGTTCATTTCAAAGTTGAAATTGTACCATGCTGTGCATTTCTAACTCTCCACATATAATTTTAAACAGATTTATTTTCAAATAACAAGTGTTCTTCAGGAAATGGGCAAAATACAAATCTAGCATTTCCATTCTTTTTCCGTGACTAGGCCATACATGAAACGACAAAAATGTAGGCACCTTTTGGGGAGTTCATTCTGCAGTTCCTTTTGCCCAACCTAGTGTGAGAAAGATTAGCTGGCAACACAAGGTTGCCGTTACCAGGGTACACCCGATTGTGGTTCAAAAATAGAGTTTTAGAGTTTTTAGGGGTTAAATGTGTATATGTGGGGTGGGAGTATGTTGATAATTTTGTATAGTTGTATTTTGTTTAGGTTTTGTTGGGTTGATAAGTGTTTTTCCCCCCAATCTCGTTGTTCTGTGCAGTTTTGTTGTTGTTCAGTCGCACAGTCGGTTCCGACCCTTTGCGACCCTATGGACCATTGTTCTCCAGGCGCCTCTGTCCTCCACCATCCCCCTCAGCCCTCCCAGCTCTGTGCCCATTGCGTCCACAATGCCATCTAGCCATCTCATCCTTTGCCTCCCCCTTCTTCTTTTGCCCTCCACCTTTCCCAACATCAATGCCCTCTCGAGTGAATCCTCCCTTCTCATTTGATGTCCAAAGTATTTTAGCTTCATCTTTACTATTTGACCTTCCAATGAGCAGTCGGGGTTAATTTCTTCTAAGATTGACCTATTTGTTCTCCTCGCTGTCCAGGGGACTCTCAAAACCCTCCTCCAACACCACATTTCAAAGGCATCTATTCTTCTGCGTTCAGCCTTCCTAATTGTCCAGCTCTCACATCCGTACATTACTACTGGGAAAACCATTGCTTTGACTATTCTAATTTTTGTTTTCAATGTGATGTCTCTGCTTTTCACTATGTTCCCCAGGTTTCTCATTGCTTGTCTCCCAAGAATCAGTCGCCTTTTTATTTCATGGCTACAATCCCCATCTGCAGTGATCTTTGATCCTAAGAAAGTAAAATCTGTCACTGCTTCTACTTCTTCCCCGTCTATTTTCCAGGAACTGATTGGGCCTGTTGCCATTATCTTGGTTTTCTTGATATTGAGTCTCAGGCCAGCTTTTGCACTCTCCTCCTTCAGCCCAATCAAGAGATTCTTTAGGTCTTCCTCACTTTCTGCCATTAGGGTGGTATCGTCTGCATATCTCAGATTATTGATGTTTCTCCCAGTGATTTTAATCCCATATTGTGATTCCTCCATCCCTGCACTGCGCATTATGTGCTCTGTGTATAGGTTGAATAGGCATGGTGACAAAATGCAGCCTTGTCTTACTCCTTTTCCTATTCCAAACCACTCTGTCATTCCATGTTCTGTCCTAACTGTTGCTTCTTGGTTCATGTACAGATTTCTCAGGAGGCATATGAGGTGCTCTGGTATTCCCATCTCTTTAATTACCTGCCACATCTTGTTGTGGTCCACACAGTCAAATGCCTTAGTGTAGTCAATAAAACAAAAGTAAACTTGTTTCTGGTATTCCTTTGTTTTCTCCATGATCCAGCGTATGTTTGCAATGTGGTCTCTAGTCCCCCTGCCTCTTCTGAAACCTGCCTGCACCTCTGGTAATTCTCTTTCCACATGCTGCTGAAGTCTATCCTGTATTATCTTGAGCATCACCTTACTGGCATGTGAGATGAGCGCGATTGTTCGATAATTTGAACATTCTTTGGCATTGCCCTTTTTTGGGATTGGGACGTATACTGATCTTTTCCAATCCTGTGGCCATTGTTTTGTTTTCCAAATCTGCTGGCATATTGAATGCAGTAATTTGACGCCGTCATCTTTTAGCACTTTGAAAAATTCAACTGGGATACCATCATCTCCACTAGCTTTGTTGTTTGCAGTGCTCTTTAGGGCCTTTATGACTTCGCTCTCCAGGATGTCTGGCTCAAGTTCTAATTCTTCATCATTGTGATTGTCAGGAGTGTTGAGGTCCTTTTTGTAGAGTTCCTCTGTGTACTCTTTCCATCTTTTCTTAATCTCTTCTGCATCAGCTAGCTCCTTTCCTTCTTTGTCCCTTATCATGGTCATTTTTGCTTTAAATGTTCCCTTAATTTCCCCGATTTTTTTGAAAAGATCTCTGGTTCTGCCTCTTTTGTTGTTTTCCTCCATTTCTCTGCACTGTTCTTTTAGGTAGTTTTCCTTATCTCTCCTTGCTTTTCTTTGAAATTCTGTGTTCAAATGATTGTAGTTTTTCCTTTCTCCTTTGGCTTTTGTGTTCCTTCTTTCCTCTGCTATTTTAAGAGCCTCATCAGACAACCACTTTGCTTTCTTACTCTTCTTTTCTTTTGGTATGGTTTTCTTTGCTGCTTCCTGCATGATGTCCCTCATCTCCGTCCATAATTCTTCTGGTACTCTGTCTACCGAATCTAGGCCATTAAATCTGTTCATCACCTCCACCGTGTATTCTCTAGGGATGCTGTCTAGGTGATATCTTTCTGGTCTCCGTGTTTTCCCTATTTTCTTTAGTCTAAGCCTGAATTTTGCGATCAGTAGGTTGTGATCTGAGCCACAGTCTGCTCCAGGTCTTGTTTTTGCTGACTGTATGGAGGTTCTCCATCTTTGGCTGCAGAGTATGTAGTCAATCTGGTTTCGGTGTTGGCCATCTGGTGATGTCCATGTGTAAAGTCGCCTCTTGTGTTGCTGGGAGAGAGTGTTTGCTATGACCAGTGCGTTCTCTTGGCAGAACTCTATCAATCTTTGCCCTGCTTCATTCTGTGTTCCAAGACCAAATTTGCCTGTTATTCCCTCCACTTTTTGATTTCCTACTTTGGCATTCCAGTCTCCTAATATAATTTGGACATCATTTCTTGGTGTCTGTTCTATGAGGTGTTATAAGTCCTCATAGAACTGGTCCATTGTGGCTTCATCTGCACCAGTGGTTGGTGCGTATATTTGGATCACAGTGACATTGAAAGGTTTGCCCTGAAATCTGACTGACATCATTCTGTCATTTTTGAGATTGTATCCCATTACTGCTCTTCTCACTCTTTTATTGACAATTATGGCTACTCCATTTCTTCTAAGGTTTTCTTGCCCACAGTAGTAGATATGATGGTTTCCAGAGCTGAATTCACCCATCCCTGTCCATTTGAGCTCACTGATGCCCAAGATGTCAATGCTTATTCTTTCCATCTCATTTTTTACCACTTCCAGTTTACCTTGGTTCATTGATCTCACATTCCATGTCCCTATGCAGTATTGCTCCTTACAACATTGCATTTCCCCTCCCCCTTTCCTGTCCCTCCCCTTTCTCCCCTCTGTGGTGTTAAGCATCCTGTATCACCTAGCCTGCCCTTTTGTTTTGCCTTTTGTTTTGGTCAATAGGGTTCTCTTGGCAAGATTTGTGGCGTGGTTTGCCGGTGTCTACGCCATTTTTCCCTCCTCATACATTTTATCACAGTTTTTAAAAGTTTAAAACATTTAAGACAACATATTATCATGCATATTATCACACTTTAAAACACAGTCTCTATGTCAGTTTCTATGTTTAGTCAGTATAAAGTCTCTATGTCAGTTGCTATATTAGTCTTCTACATTTGCATATCAGCTACTTATCCTTTGCCTGGGACTCTGGCTCTCCTCCTCCTCCTCCTCCCCCCAACCCCCCTGGGGGTGGCTGCCCGGCGGCGGCGGCGGCAGGCCCTTTTGCCGCTCGCCCGGCTCTCCTCCTCTTCCTCACCCCCCGGCTGGGGATGGTTGCCCGGCGGCGGCAGGCCCTTTTGCCGCTTGCCCGGCTCTCCTCCTCTTCCTCACCCCCCGGCTGTTGCCCGGCGGCGGCGGCGGCAGGCCCTTTTGCCGCTCGCCCGGCTCTCCTCCTCTTCCTCACCCCCCGGCTGGGGGTGGCTGCCCGGCGGCGGCGACGGCAGGCCCTTTTGCCGCTCGCCCGGCTCTCCTCCTTTTCCTCACCCCCCGGCTGGGGGTGGCTGCCCGGCGGCAGCGACGACAGGCCCTTTTGCCGCTCGCCCGGCTCTCCTCCTCTTCCTCACCCCCCGGCTGCGGGTGGCTGCCCGGCGGCGGCGGCGGCAGCGGCAGGCCCTTTTGCCGCTCGCCCTGCTCTCCTCCTCTTCCTCACCCCCCGGCCGGGGATGGTTGCCCGGCCGTGGCGGCGGCAGGCCCTTTTGCCGCTCGCCCGGCTCTCCTCCTCTTCCTCACCCCCCCGGCTGGGGATGGCTGCCCGGCGGCGGCGACGGCAGGCCCTTTTGCCGCTCGCCCGGCTCTCCTCCTCTTCCTCACCCCCCGGCTGGGGGTGGCTGCCCGGCGTAGGCGACAGCAGGCCCTTTTGCCGCTTGCCCGGCTCTCCTCCTCTTCCTCACCCCCTGGCTGGGGGTGGCTGCCCGGCGGCGGCGACGGCAGGCCCTTTTGCCGCTCGCCCGGCTCTCCTCCTCTTCCTCACCCCCCGGCTGGGGGTGGCTGCCCGGTGGCGGCGACGGCAGGCCCTTTTGCCGCTCGCCCGGCTCTCCTCCTCTTCCTCACCCCCCGGCTGGGGGTGGCTGCCCGGTGGCGGCGACGGCAGGCCCTTTTGCCGCTCGCCCGGCTCTCCTCCTCTTCCTCACCCCCCGGCTGGGGGTGGCTGCCCGGCGGCGGCGACGGCAGGCCCTTTTGCCGCTCGCCCGGCTCTCCTCCTCTTCCTCACCCCCCGGCTGGGGGTGGCTGCCCGGCGGCGGCGGCGGCAGGCCCTTTTGCCGCTCGCCCGGCTCTCCTCCTCTTCCTCACCCCCCGGCTGGGGGTGGCTGCCCGGCGGCGGCGACGGCAGGCCCTTTTGCCGCTCGGCCGGCTCTCCTCCTCTTCCTCACCCCCCAGCTGGGGGTGGCTGCCCGGCGGCGGCGACGGCAGGCCCTTTTGCCGCTCGCCCGGCTCTCCTCCTCTTCCTCACCCCCCGGCCGGGGATGGTTGCCCGGCGGCGGCGGCGGCAGGCCCTTTTGCCGCTCGCCCGGCTCTCCTCCTCTTCCTCACCCCCCGGCCGGGGATGGTTGCCCGGCCGTGGCGGCGGCAGGCCCTTTTGCCGCTCGCCCGGCTCTCCTCCTCTTCCTCACCCCCCGGCTGGGGGTGGCTGCCCGGCGGCGACGACGGCAGGCCCTTTTGCCACTCGCCCGGCTCTCCTCCTCTTCCTCACCCCCCGGCTGGGGGTGGCTGCCCGGCGGCGGCGGCGGCAGGCCCTTTTGCCGCTCGCCCGGCTCTCCTCCTCTTCCTCACCCCCCGGCTGGGGATGGTTGCCCGGCGGCGGCGGCGGCAGGCCCTTTTGCCGCTCGCCCGGCTCTCCTCCTCTTCCTCACCCCCCGGCTGGGGATGGCTGCCCGGCGGCGGCGGCGGCAGGCCCTTTTGCCACCCGCCCGGCTCTCCTCCTCAGAACAATGACAATAAAGATTTATCTATTATCTATTTATCTACAATCTTTGAGGAGGCTTTTTTGTGTGTTCCCCAGCATCTACATTTTAAAAATACATCTTACATGGGGAAGGCATTTAAAACTTATTTTTACTGCAAGTAGGCACAAGTGAGATGCTGTTCTGTGTGAATTAAGTGAAAGGAGATAAACTGGGATTTTGGGAGATATAGTCCAAAAGATATATTTTTATGGTTATCTAGTTTTATCACTGAGAACTAATCTGTTTTCTTTTTAATACTTAAATCTTTCCTCATACATATATGATGCAGATTATTGTTCCTGATACAATTCTTTCTCTGTTGCTCCATCTTTTAAACCAGGAGTTCTCAACCTTTTTAAGCTGGGGGGTGGGGGCAAGGTCATGTTCCCTCAGACAGCTTCAGGAGGCAGACGGCCATTTTGCCCTTCCTTCGCCACATGGCACTTCTGGATGTGGTGGAGGCAGCGGGAGCCCACATGAAACGGTGCCGTGGGCTGCATTTGGCTTATATTTTCTTTCTGTGTGCTGTCCTGCACATTAACTTCATTACAAAAAGGGATGAGATCTCTTTACAAAAGTATTCCCTGTGATCATTTGCTACTGAAAACAGCTAAGTATAACTGAGGGGTCTTCCTGGTTTGAGATGCCTGAGATCCAGTCTTCCACATCAGATTCACAGAGAGAAGGTTGTAATAAGTCACTGTATTCTAATAATAGAGAAGGATGACAGGATATAACAACTAAATTCAGTTTCATCATTTTTTTGAAGACTGCACTTTTGTCTACCTGGTTTAGCCTCAGAAGTGTGCCCAGTGCATTCAAATTTCTTTGAATAATGCTGGAATATGTTAATAAATGAAAATTATTGGATCAGTGGATAACCAGCAGCCTACTCTGTGGACATTTAGCTTCCTCTTTTAGTGACAGACACATAAGAACAGCCTTGCTGGAACAGGCCACAGCCCATCCAGTCCAGCATTCTGTCTCACACAGTGGCTCACCATTTCCTTCAGGGTATTCCCAGGCAGATGCCTTCACCTGCTTAGGATTCCCTGGAAATGGCATTGAGAGATATCCTGCCTATCTCTCCAACCCGGAGGTCGTCCTTAAGTATCCATAATTATAGCCATTGATACCCTTGTCCTCCATGAACTTGTCTAATCCTTTCTTAAAGCTGTCAAGACTGACAGCTGTCACCACTTCTTCTGGCAGGGAGTTCCATAGACCAGTAATCCTCTGGGTGAAAAAGTACTTTCTCTTATTTGTTTGAGAACTAGTACCCAAAAGTTTCATGGAGTGTCCCCTAGTTCTAGTGTTGTGCGGTAGGGAAAACAGTTTTTCCTTATCTACTTTGTCCACACCGTGCATGATTTTATAAACTTCAATCAGGTCACCTCTTAGACGTCGTCGTTCAAGAGTGAAGAGGCCCAACCGTTGCAGCCTCAGATGGTAAGGAAGGTGTTCCAGTCCCCTAATCATTCTGGTTGCCCTCCTCTGCACTTTTTCCAGCTCCATAATATCCTTCTGGAGGTATGGCGACCAGAACTGTACACAGTATTCCAGATGGGGCCTCACCATAGATTTATAAAGAGGCAAATGACACTTGCTAACTTATTTTCTATACCCTTCCTAATGATCCCTAGCATTGAGTTTGCTTTTTTCACTGCTGAGGCACACTGGGTTGACACCTTCATTGAGCTGTCCACCAGGACACCAAGGTCCCTTTCCTGGTTTGTCACAGAGAGTTCAGACCCCATCAGTTTATAAATGTAATTGGTTTTTTTTGCCCCAACATGCATCACTCTGCACTTACTAATGTTGAAGCTCATTTGCCACTGTTTTGCCCACTCCCCCAATGTCGAGAGATCCCTCTGGAGCTCCTCGCAATCTCTCACAGTTTTCACTACCCTGTATAATTTAGTGTCGTCAGCAAATTTGGCTACCTTGCTTTTTACTCCTACCTCTAGATCATTTATGAAGAGGTTGAAAAGCAGGGGTCCCAGTACTGAACCTTGGGGGAGCCCACTCTTTACTTCCCTCCACTTGGAGAAGTGTCCATTTAGTGCTACCCTCTGTTTCCTGTCCCTTAGCCAGTTGCTGATCCAGGACAAGACCTGTCCCTTTATTCCATGACTGGTAAGTTTATTCAAGAGCCTTTGGTGTGGGACCTTGTCAAAAGCCTTCTGAATGTCCAGATAAACAATGTCAACTGGACATATTTTGGATAACTTATGGAAAGGTAAACAGTGTTCTGCACACTCTGGTGTCTAGTCACGCCTGCCGCATGTCCACCGAAACATCTCTAAATGCAGACAGCACTGACTCTTTGGCTATAAACAGAGATGATCACTGAACCCTAGAGTTGGATACGACTGGCTTTCAAGCAAGGGTGACCTTTACCTAAATAGGTCCCACTTTGGTGGGAAGGCAAACAACGTTTTGTGCACTCCGGTGTCTAGTCATGCCTGCCACATGTCCATGGGAACGTCTGCAAATGCAGACATCGCTGGCTCTTTGGCTATAAACAGAGATGACCACTGAACCCTAGAATCAGATACGACTGGCTTTCAAGCAAGGGAAACCTTTACCATTACCTTTACCTACACACTTTTATACATCAATACCTTACAGTATATGTATGTTGGCCCCTGCCCTTCCTACAGGGCCATAGCCAGGGGGCCGGGGTGTGTAAAAACCCTCCTGAGATAACAGCCCGACCCCCCGACCCACCCTGTGATGCCAATGTTGAGTGTGACATTGTTGCCCCTCCAGAAAAAAAATTCACGCCCACCTCCCCCCCAAAAATAGAATCCTGGCTATGGCCCTGCCTTCCTAGCCTATAAAAGTAGGCAGGAGATAGCTGGTCAAGTAGCTAAGAGACACGTGGATGCCTTCTTGCAGCAAGGCAGGGTTACAAACAGCAGCAAGAGGCTCCTTGACTTCTATGTGACTGGACAGTTAGAGGCCAGTTTCCAATATCCCATTTGGGGGCAAGGTTTTAGCGTGTGTGGTGGCATCTCAGCCCAATGGCTCAAGGAGGAAATGGATTATCCAAACTCCTTTCATTCTGGTTTCAGTCCTGGTTGTGAGATGGAGACCACTTTCATTGCCCTGAACTGGACAGGGGCAGTTTGTCTCTGTTGGTTCTGCAGAACCTCTCAATAGCTTTCTATAACATCAACCAAGGTTTCCTTTTGGGTTGTCTCTCTGGGATGAGTCTTTGATGCACTGATTTGTAATGGCTCCAGTCCATCCTGGAGGCAAAAGCTTGGAAGGAAGTGCCTGTTCAATGCTTTGGCCACTGGTCTATGGGGTCCCTCAGGTTTCTGTTCACCTTGCGATTTAACATACACATGAAACCATTGTGTGTCTCTTTCTGGAGATATCTGATGCGGCTGCAGTGACACATAGCTTGGGTTACATCCCATATGGAATAGTGTAACATAGTCTACATGGGGGTGACCTTTGAAAAATGTATGAAAACTTCAGCAGGTCCAAAATAGTGCAGCTGGTCTATTGACCAGGGCTAGTCCAGGGCCCCTACCTTCCTAGCTCAAGAGTCTTGGAGACACATTGTTGGCCCAGCCCCGTACCTGCTCCAACTTGAGACATCAACTCATTGGAGGGCATTTACACTAGCCTGCTGCCAGGCCCTCCCTTCTGCAGTTCTAGAAGGAAAGTTGCAAAGGACTCCATAACTCTGAGCAGAAACGCTCCATTTAAAAAGATATTTGAAGTACCCGCATTTTAACTTCTGTTCCTTTTGCTGTACCGTGCTGGTCTTGGACTGTAACAAAGATTTGATTGACCAGGGCTAGTTACAGAGATTATATTCCTCCCCTGTTAGAACAGCCTCATCAGCTGCCCTTCCATTTCCTAAACCAGTTCAAAATGTTGGTAATTACCTATAAATCGCTATATCCGTCAGCACTCCTGCTTAACAGGGCTTCTGGGAATTGAAGTTCAAGAACAGCTGGATTGCCAAGGTTCACCATGACTGCTCCTACAATTTGGGTCCAGGCTATTTGGAGGAAAATATATCCTCTATTAAGATCTTCCAGGGAGGCCCTTCTTATGGTTTTGCCATCCCCATAGTCACATTATGTGAGAATATCTCAGTGGTAACTCCCACATTATGGAATCCTTTCCCTATTCTCCTGCAGAAGACATGTCAAGGCCTTTTCTTAAAGACAGTTAAATTAAGCAATGAAGAGTTTTGACTTTGGGATGCTGCACTTTGTTGTTGTTGTTGCTAATTGCTTTATTGCAATATTTATTGTGCTTTCAGCTGGCTTGTTCTTTTTCCTAGGTCAGCTGCTTTGGGTCCCTTCACTAGGCACAAAGTGATATTAAAAAAAACATCAAAATAAATACTTAGAATTTGATTTTAAAAATCCACCTCTTCTCATAATGTAATGTTCTCATAATGTAGTCTACTATTGAGACATTACAAATTCTCTTCAAATGTAACTTAAATTATAGATCCAACCATGACTTGACCAAAAAGCATGGAAAGAACTTCCTCTGTAACTATTCCTCCCCACTCACATGAAAAAATTCCCAATTTTGCAACCATGCTTTCAAAAGTAACACTTTTTCTTTCTTTATTCGTGTCAGATGCACCACCAGCATATAATAACATGTGAAGCTAAAATTAACATATCTAAAAGCAAAATACAGTGATACCTCATACAACGTCCAAACTTGGTTCCACAAGTTTGGACTTTATACGGATTTGGACTTTGTATGAGGCATGCAAAATCCTAGCCGCGATGCCTCATACAATGTCCAAATCCTTGCTGCGATGCCTCGTACAACGTCGTTTCCATAGAAATACATTGTACTGTAACAGCACAGACTTCAGGGCAAAGTCAAGGAAACAGACAGGAAACTGACAGAACTTTAAGAAATCATTGTCTAAAGGCTAAATACATTACAAAACCATGTCAAACAACCCTGATTGCCCAAGAACCTGAAGAATGCTGCAAAAATCCCCGGAATGCTTCTAAAAATTCTGACCAAAAAAAAATCAAAAACATCCAAAACCGTGCTCAAAATCACTCCTAAACACTCTTTGCCTTGTGCAAAACCCACAAGAGCAATGCACGCATGTGTCCTGCCTTTTATACTACCCAGGCACAATGCAACCTGGGAAAACCCCAATGCTTCATACAAAGTCGCACGAGTTTGTATGAGGCAACTTTTTTCAAGGAATTAGGCGATGTTGTATGAATCCGATGTTGTATGAAGCGGACTTTGTATGAGGTATTACTGTAGAATTAAAAAGGGCTAGATGATATCTGCCCAATACTGGACCACATAAACATCATTTCCTCTTGCCAACGTATGTTCCTCCTCAGTGCATGTTGAGGGGCATCGTGTGCATTGTATCCTATGGGTAATAGTTTGTACTTCTCTGCATTCACACAGACTGTCATCTACAGGGAAACCCCACTTTATTTGACTAGCCCTTGATCTTGCTACTCCTGCCTGCAGTCTATTTAAAGCTTTCCACACAGGCCATGGTTGTTCTTGGCCAGGGGGTAGAGAGTCATGTGGTTCTGCCCAGTTATCTGGTAGCTCCTTGCTAACCTTCCATAGTTCTAATGAGGTCTACGGGAACTGGTTGTTCAGAGGGGCAGAAGTGCCTTGATTTCAGTCTCTGCTTTGGTGGTCGATGATCAAATAGCAGGTATGTTTCCAAGGAATTTGCTTTGACCCACTCTTTCTGAGCAGCATTTTGAAGCACCAGAAGTAGAAAAGTAACACTGTTATATGATCAGATCAGCAGTAGCTGTAAATTATCTCAGCCTTATTGTGAGAACAGAATTGGCCTGGGTAACATCCTGTAAGAAGAACAGGAGCCAAGAAGTGACTAATCACCTGCAAAAACAATTTTAGGACAAGAATAATGTCAGTGCCCTTTCCATCACAAGATATTATTCTGGAGCCCCATACATACTCGACAATATCTGTTGTCACTATTTGACCACACTGTTCTACATCGAAGAAAAACAAAAGGAAGATCAAGAAATAACCAAGAGAGCAGTGGCTACAACAGGGAGTCTGCCTACCGGTTGCTGAAGATTGTTGTTAGACTACACGTCCAAGAAGCTCCTTCATTTGCAGCTTACATCCCATAATATCTAGGTTCACATCATCTAGCCTAAAGGGTGATCTGAAACATATCACACAATATCCCTACTAAGGCTAAACTATAAACTGCTAGATGGGAGATCTCCCAAGAAACATCTTTAAAAGGTGATGGGCCCTTCAAACAGAAAAGCAGAACCGAAGAAGAGCAGCCAAAATTATTTAGTTTCACATAAGTAAGGACTTACTCACAGTATCGTATCAGTTACATACCAGAGTAATTTGAAACCCTGCCATGCCTTAAACCTGATCTTCCAGAGAATCTAGGTATTTCATAAGAGAATACTGAGGTAACCTGCCATATACTCCACACACAAAACATGCAAAGTGAAAATTTAATTGTTTGAAAGAAATAAGCAATAGCAGAACCACAAGAACATGATAGTTCCTTTATGCAGAAAGCATCCTCAATTTACAGTTTAATAATACTTTCAGAAACACAGTCACAGCTGTGCCACCTTCCAGGATGTTGTTGTTGTTCAGTCACACAGTCGATTCCGACCCTTTGCGACCCCATGGACCACCACACGCCAGGCACCTCTGCCCTCCACCATCTTCCTCAACCCGCCCAGCTTTGTGCCCATTGTGTCACCAATGCCATCTAGCCATCTCGTTCTCTGCCGCCCCTTTCTTCTTTTGCCCTCGACCTTTCCCAGCATCAAGGCCTTGTCAAGTGAATCCTCTCTTCTCATTCCAGAATAAGGCAGTCTAATAATAATTGTGTACCATCAAGTCAATTCTGGCTCACAGGCTCAGCCAACCCTTTCCTGGGTTTCCCAAGTAGAGCATAAATAGATATGGCTTATCATTATCTTCTTTTGGAGCATCCTGAAACTGCGCTGCTTGCCCATGGCTACATAACCAACTTTTCCTCCTGGAGGCACAGTGGGGAATCAAGCTCCCAACCTCTGGTTCTGCTACCTAAACCACTGAGCTGTCCAGCCAGCTAGGATAAGACATAAGAGAGTTTAAATCTCCAGGACTGCATGGGAATGCACAATCTCAGCAACTGCATATAAATACACAAATTATCTGGTCTATTTCACTTAAACCATTAAGGCAGAAACTTATTCCTCTTCAACCTAGCTATGCTTCATAGACTTACAGTCTGACCTCCAGATGTCGACAAGATGGAAAGAGCCACTTCTATTACGCATTTCCCAGAAAGATATGATTTATGCATGAGAGAAACAAGCAAAATCATAAATCATAAACAGGATTGTACAACATTCAAACACATATAGCAGGAAAGGTATCTGATCAGATAATATGATCATTATTACCTACTAAACTACAGCCTAAGGAAAAGTGCAAGGTAAAAGTCTGTATTGACGGCAAACCCCCTGAGTTGTAGGTGCTGTTGCTAAATGCCAAATAAGGCAGCTATCACCCAGGAAGGTAAGGCAGCTATCATGCATGATTTGTTCCCAGATTTACATGCTCACCTGACTCGCATTACAGAGACCTGTCTGGATGGAGCTGGGGGAGTTAGTCTTTTCCCAGCTTTGTCCACCTGGGTTCTATGTGCAACAGCAGGTCAGATTTGGCTGGACCGGGTTTTGGGGGGGGGGGAGTTGCAATAATCCATCCCCAAAACTGGCTCAGGAAGGCTGATCAAATGAACAATATGCACAGGATATGCACAGCCCTGAGTTCTGCCTGAGTGTCAGATGTGTGGAGTCAACATACATTCCCACAGTTCACATGGGCCAAAGCACCTGGATGATAACCAGTAATGAGAAGAGTAAAGATTGGGAAAACATACTGTCACTTCCTCTCTGACTTATATAGACACCTACACTACCAAATTAAGGAGATACTGTCCTAATATTGCCTCGATTAATGCCAGATATCCATTCATAATACAGTAAGCATCCTCTTTAATTAAAAGAATAGCCACGGCAACTTAAAAAGAAATACTGTATTTGACAGCTACTCCGGCCACATAACCACGGAAACGTCTGCAGAAGCAGACAGCGCTGGCTCTTTGGCTTTGAAACAGAGATGAGCACTGAACCCTAAAATCAGATACGACTGGCTTCCTTGATCAACAAGATATACAAATGAATATATTTTTTACTCATCTTGCCATAGGGCTTCTATGTAGGTTTTAAAAATATCCAATTTGATGCAGTTGATTTAAATTATGATACACACTGATTTATATACAGATTTCCTCAATATTCCATTTCTTGGGGGGGGGGTAGATCACTATGTTTCAAGGTAGAAAAATTAGACAAACCGACTTGACATGAGTCCCCACCATGCCTCAAGCAAAAATGTACCATTCAAATTACATTTAAAAGCCATGCACATAAGGACTATTTTCCAATTATAACTAAATAGCATTGGTTTTATTTGCTGGCAAGAAGAACTAAAGCATTACTTAACTTTCTACACTGGTGATAACTAGGTGGAGAAGTTCATGAAAAACATTTCTGTAATCTACTTACCCGACTAAAGGCAAGTAACTAGCCCTAGTAGCTAGTGTGAACAAAGCCCACCACAGATACAAATACCTTGATTATTCTGGACCTGTTAGCTTGAAATTTGGGACACCAAAGTATCAACCCTATTTTTTTTCAAGCTCTGAGTATTCTTTATATATACTTTTGCAGCAAACCTGTGATGTAGGTTAACCTGAAGGACAGTGATGTTCCTGAGGTCATGCACTGGATTTTATGGGCAGGCAGTGATGTAAACCCGCATCTCACCAGTCCTAGTCCAACAGAGGGAGAAGAAAGTTTTGTTGCTGTTCTAATCTATACCATGAATTTGTTTCTGCCCTACAACAACCCTGTACATTAATGATCTCAAAAGGTTCCCATTGTTAACAGCCCTGTGCAGGTCTAGCAAACTAAGGAGCATGATACCATTTTTAAATCAGTCCATCTCACATTAAACCTTTCTCTTTTCCCATTGTCTCTCACTTTTCCCTTACTTTTCTTCTTTTCCAGACTTCTTCTGATATGTCCAAAATATAAGAGATTTGGTTTAGTCATTCTGGCTTCTGGCAAGAATTTTTTAATTTAAGACCCACTTATTTATCCTTCCAAAGCTTCGTTATATTCATAAAAGATATCCACATTCCTGTGTTCAAAACTAGTCAATGAACACAAGGGGAACAAATTCATGAACTCTTAGATCAGGGGTTACCACAAGAGGGCAATTTGATTTTTAAGGGGTTAATTCAAAATGAATGGCCTTTTAGGTTTCCCCCACGTGAATATGAGTTCACTTTTTGAATAATAAGAATTACGTGTCGGGGGGGGGGGGAGGTCATCAGGATTTTAGAGATACTTAGGTGCGACATGGCCAAAAGAAGGTCAGGAACCACTATTTTATATGCTTTAAAATTCACACATAATAATTTCGTGTCAGATATTATTCTGGGTTGAAAGGGTTTTTGCTGGAGAAACACAGATTGGGGACGGCCGAATGAGGCTCCTTTCATGTTCCCAAGATCTTTTCCCACCGAAGTGGTCTCTATTTATCTACTAGTAATTCCTTGCTTTCGATCTGCTAGGTTGGTAAGAGCTGGGACAGAGATGGGTGCTCAATCCATCATGCAGTACCTGGGTCTCGAACTGCCAACTTGCTGACCTTCCAGCTAACAAGGCGAGCTTCTTAACCACTAAGCCACCAGAGCCCCTCACACTATAATGCAGGGGTGGCCAAACTACAGCCCACAGGCTGGCCCCAGCCCACAACACCATTTCATGTGGTCCAGTGCCTCCCTCACCACTACCAGAAGCGGAAGAGGAAGTGGGCGCATTTATGACAGCCGTAAAATGCGCCCTCCTGTGAGTAAATACTGCTGCAAATGCACCCGCAGCTGTCATAAACACGTTTATGACAGCCGCAGACATGTTTTATGGCAGTGTTTACAGCAGGAGGAACCACATTATCAACCCACTCAGCAGTCTGGCAGGCGTGGTCAGGTCCATGGTGCAAAAGGTTTGGGAACCCCTGCTATAATAAAACTACAGTATTAGGCTTAAAGCTGTCAGGGAACTTTTTGCTACAATATTGAACAGACTAACATGGCTACTCTGTGGAAAAGAGGTACAGTTTTCTGAAACGTCTGGCTCCTGCCAGAGTAAATTGTAATTTCAAGCAAAAGAGCCTGTACTAGTAAGCAAATTCCCAATACTGTTCATTTTTAATACAGATATTACATTCAAATAAAGTTTTACAATGTTTAAACACCCAAGTACCCAATTTTCACAATGTTTATGTATCGAAGCAGGTGGATTATCCTCCCCGCCTTCTCAATAATGCCACTATTCAAGTTGAATAACCAAGTTGAGGTTTACACTCAACTGATCAAATTGTCACGAAGTATACACTGAAAAGTGAGTCAGTGTGGCATTATGGCTACAGTATAGGACAAGGACTCAAGATATCTGGGTTCAGATCCTCCCCTTGGCTGGGAAAACACTCTGGGTGATGCTGGCCAAGTAACACTCCCTCTGCTTACCTTGCCTCGCAGGGCTGTTGTGACAATACAAAGAGAAGGCAAGCCAATTGAACAAGAAATACAGGCTATGAACATAAGCAAGAGAGCTGTCCAGAGTAATCTCTGACATGAAAACACAACACAATAATAATAAATAAATAAAATATAGAAATGCCTCACAGATTGTTCTCAATTTAGTTTTCGATGCAGTCCTACTCCAAGGAAAGAACAGAAAAAGCCAGAAGAAAGGAGCAGCACAGAGTTAAGAAGTGACAAGAGAAGAGCAGCAGTGATGGGAACACTCTCAAGAGCTGCTGTACTTTTCTGCAAGTGGTATGTCGGCTTTAAACAATGTGCATTTGTTCTTCCAGCACAAGTCCTGTTGCCCCAGTGATAAAGGCAGTGAGCAGATCTGAGCAAGCTTCTCTAATAAACATTCTTTGAGGAAACCATAGTCAAAGAACCATATGGGAGAAATGCCATGTTATTCCTGTTATTGCCATCTTCTTCTTCTTCTTCCATTTCTAGGCCGGACATGAAACTGCCCAAATAAAGGCACCCTTTGGTGAGTTCATTCTGCAGTTCCTTTCGCCTGACCTAGTGTGAGAAAGATTAGCCAGCAACACAAGGTTGCTGTTACCAGGGTACGCTCGATTGTGGTTCAAAAATACCACAATCTTCGAGGAGGCTCTTTCTGTGTACTGTGCCATGACATTGTCAGATCATAACATAGCAGGAAGAGAATTCTTCCACTAGTTGCTTCTATCCTTGACAGATTTCAAATCTCATAGCTTCATGTTCTTCTATTTACCAGTGAGCCTAGAGTACATTTCCAGCTTGCCCTGTTTTGCTTCTGGTGCAAGTTTTCTTCAACTCCAGATATGCACCATCCAGTAAACAAACTCTTCTTGTGTCCAGGGCCATAGCCAGGGTGTGGCCTGGGTGGGCTTTGTCCACGCTGAGTTAGCAGTTTGCCCACCTTCAAACTCAAGGCTGCTTACACACACACACACACACACACACAGTAATACCTCGTACAAAGTCTGATTCATACAACATCGGATTCATACAACATCACCTAATTCCTTGAAAAAAGTTGCCTCATACAAAGTCATGCGACTTTGCATGAGGCATTCAGTTTTTACCAGGTTGCATTGTGCCTGGGCAGTATAAAAGGCAGGACACATGCGTGCATTGCTCTTGTGGGTTTTGCATGAGGTGAAGAGTGTTTAGGAGTGGTTTTGAGGCCAACTTTGGATTTTTTTGTCAGAATTTTTAGAAGCATTCCTGGGATTTTTGCAGCATTCTTCAGGTTATTGGACAATCAGGGTTGTTTGACAAGTTTTTGTAATGTTTTTAGCCTTTAGACAATGATTTCTCAAAGTTCTGTCAGTTTCCTGTTTGTTTCCTTGACTTTGCCCTGAAATCTGTGCTGTTACAGTACAATGTATCTCTATGGAAATGACGTTGTACGAGGCATCGCGGCAAGGATTTGGACGTTGTATGAGGCATCGCGGCTAGGATTTTGCATGCCTCATACAAAGTCCAAATCCGTATAAAGTCCAAACTTGTGGAACCAAGTTTGGACGTTGTATGAGGTATCACTGTGTGTATATATGATATTGTTGGCCATCATGAAAAAATATTTGCCCACCCCACATCTAGAATCCTGGCTATGGCCCTGCTTGTCTCACTACATGAACGACATACCTTTTGCAAGCAAACTGCCCCAAATTAAGAAATCACCATAGGTGAGAGGACTATGGCCAGTGTTGCTTAAGTGACCCAGACTTACAGGTCTCTGCCTGCTCTGTATAATTTGTGCTGCCACTCAGGCAACTGTTCTATCTTTCCTGTTGCCTCCCTCCCAGTCTATCCTGAATTGTAAGCTTTCATCACAGGCTCATCTAATTAACCTCTTCTTGCCTCACCAACCTTCCTCTTCAAATCTCTTCCTCAAGCTTCATACTCCAACTATGCAAATTCCTCTTAGTATCCTGGCTATCATAAGATAAGATAAATCTTTATTGTCATTGTCCCCTTGCGGGAACAACGAAATTTCTCGGTTGCTAAATATCAACTCGAATAAGGCAAACCCCTTAATTTAAAACAGCTACAGAAACACCAATTAAGATAGTACCATAAAGTACAATTTAAAAATTTAATAACTTCAAAACTTCAAAATTCTAAAATCCTAAAAATTAAAAATCTAAAAAAATTAAAATTTTAAAATAAGATAAGATGACTTCAGAGTCCAGAGTTTCCATTTAAGGCCAAAATTGCTCTGGAAAAGAAACTGTTCTTGAGACGGCTCATTTTTACCTTCATTGTTCTATACAGTATCTCCGTCCCGATGGCAGAAGCTCAAAGAAGCCGTATCTGAACCTTCATGTATCTGAACCTTCTTGACTATTGACAACTTGCCACAAAACTAGGGATCTCATCCTCACTCTAATGTTACCACCACAGGCCTAAACCCAGCCATGCTGACACCTTTCTGTTCCCTCATACAACCTGACCTGCCAACTAATTATTTCCCTATGCTACTGAACATCCAATACTAACACACTACTTCAGCTAGTCTGAACCAAAACATAACCATCACAAGAACCACCCAATATAATAATTTTTTGCTGCAAATTGTTATAGAAAAGGGATGTAAATTACAATAATGAAGACCCAATAACACAGGTATGATATAAATTTGAGGTCATAAATAATGTATCGTGGCTGCACCTTTGGGCACATCAGATGATCTGTTTGAGAATCCAGTATAAATAGCAGAGTATAGTAACACATACTGAGACCATTATTGCATCTGTTAATTATACTATTCTCATATACATATATTTATCACTGGGCTTATCTCCAGTTTCCTTTCAGAGACGTGGGTAAAAGAATGGGGGAGGGTATTTTATTTGTGATGCATATTACTGTGTGTATATTTTTGTAACATGCAAAACAACCATGTGGAACCTCTTGGAGTGAGTAGATTAACGAAAACTCTAATGAAGCATTGTGATAAACTAGAAATACTAAGACTAACAAACTTCTGTAGATTAGAATCAAGTCTTTAGCCACTCTATGTTCCATGTGATTGAATTTAACAGTAATCCACACAAGCTCACTGAAAAAAATTGTGTTACGTCTTTACGATCCAATACTACCTTTGCTTTTGCTATTTCAGCACGTTTAGACCAGTGGATCCCAACATGGGGCACCACACACACACACACACACATGGGGGAGGGATGACTTCAATTCCCAAAAGCCTAAATCAGTATATTGGCTGATCAGTGCTTTGGGGAACTGAAATCCAAAAAACCAAAGTGACACTGGTTTAGACACTCATGCAATTATTCAACAAGAGCACACCACCATCTACTCCTTATCTGTTACATTTACATCCCACCTTCCTCCTAAACAAACAGCATTCAAGGCAGCTAAGTGTAATAAAATTCAAATAAAAAACACACACACACACAACTGAAACAGGACAGATTATCCACCATTAACTGCACCACTAAAATATACCAAAGCATGCATGAAAAGAAAAGAATCAGCAGCAGTGGGTTAATTAAACCTTTTCAGCAGCAATAATCCACCTGAAATGCTAAAGGCTGGTCTGATTAAACAAGGCATTTGTTTGGTGGTGAAAGAACAACAGAAAGGGGCCAGCTCAACTTCCCTGGAGGTGTGTTTTAACATTTGAGAGAAATGGGCCTTCCTGTTTGGTCAGTCCTACAGTACTAAGTATCCACCTATACAGGGTCCTGCCTATATGGGTCATAAGCTGTCGGTGCACAAGCTTGGCTTTGAAACACAATTAATGTGGATTTAAAAAAAAACAAGCGAACAACAGGCTGTCACACAAATGGACAGGCAGGTCTTGCAAGTGTCAGGGCTGTGGGCAAGAAGGCTGGTGCCAATATACAGGGGTGTGTGTGTGTGTGTGTGTGTGTGTGTGTGTGTGTGTGTGTGTGTGTGTGTGTGTGTGTGTGTGTGTGTGTGAGAGAGAGAGAGAGAGAGAGAGAGTTGTGTGTGAGAGAGAGAGAGTTGTGAGTGTGTGTGTGTGTGAGAGAGAGAATTGTGTGTGTGTGTGTGTGAGAGAGAGAGAGAGTTGTGTGTGTGAGAGAGAGTTGTGTGTTTGTGTGAGAGAGAGAGTTGTGTGTGTGTGTGTTGTTGTTGTTGTTGTTGTTGGTGGTGTGTGTGTGTGTGTGTGTGTGTGTGTGTGTGTGTGTGTGTGTGTGTGTGTGTGTGTGTGTGTGTGTGTGTGTGTGTGTGTGTGTTTCCTGGTCACTTTCCTCTAACCAGCTTAGTTTTCTCCCCACCCTGTCTTCCTAACACCTTCCTTAGGGAGGCTTAGGCTATCAACCGATGGAGCAAAAGAGATCAAGAGATCGGCGGCGGCTTCTTCTTCTGATGCCGTATCTGTTCCGGATATGGGCTATCATCATGGCGATAGTCTTCCTGTTCTTAACTCTTCGGGACAGTTCTTCTGAGGACATACATGCCCCACCAGTCAGTCTCTCAGGCTCTTCGGTCATGATCATGAAATCCATCGACATCCAAGGCCAATCTTCCGGGGGATCTTTCCTTGCAGACAGGTTTTGGCCAGCCCAGCAGGCACTTACTTGCAAACGACCAACACAGGCCGAACTTCGGCTCTACGAAGGCTGAACTTGCGCTTCCGTCCCACTGAACTGGGCGGGACTCCCTTGGCAGGGGAAAGCGGGGCACTAAACAGGGACAAGTGACAGGTACATAAAGGAGGGCAGGAACCCTCTCTCTCTCTCTGTCGGTGGGGCCTCGGTCTCTCTCCCCACCCCTCTCCCATCCTTGCCCGGTTCTACAGATCTTCTCCTCCTTCCATGTCCAGGCCAGACGTGAAACGGGCCAAATGAAGGCACTTTTTGGCAACACCATTCCTCCGGACCTAGGGCGAGAAAGATTAGCTGGCAACACAAGGTGGCCATTGCCTGGGTGTGCCCGATCGTGTTTCCAAAATGCCACCATCTTCGAGGAGGCTCTTTTCGTTGCACGCCGGTTCCAAAAGTTTACAAAGTGGCCCTGGTTTTCCCCCACCCCACCCGTCGCCCCCTTCTCTTGCTCCCAATGGCTGCGCCAGGGGAAAGAGAGAGAGAGAGAGAGAAGAGAGAGAAAAGAGGGAAAGAAAGAGAGAGAGAAAGTGAAAAAGAGAGAAAGAGAGAAAGAGAAGAGAGAGAGAGAGAGAAGAGAGAGAAAGAAAAAAAGAGAAAGAAAGAAAAAAAGAGAAAGAGAGGAGAGGAAAGAGAAAGAAAGAAAAGAGAGGAGAGAGAGCGCTTGATTCTGCCAGGGCGCTCCACTCCGACCCAACTACGACCTCCAGAGGAAGTTTTCGCTTCCCCTCCCCCAACACACACACACCATCACAACAACCACCAAAACCACCGCACAGGCTCCGGTGACCCTCCCCCCCCCCCACCCCCTCGATTCTCCCTTCCAGGTCGTCGTCGTCGTCTTCCCCTCGACCATCACCCTAACCCCTTCCCGGATCCGTCGTCGTCGTCCTCCCCGCCCCCCCCCCGTGCCCCCTGCTCGCCGGGCGGGCTCTCACCTTGGGCAACTCGCGGAGCTGGTTGGCGTCGAGCAGGAGCTCCTCCAGGCTGCGGCTGTAGCGGTAGATCTCCTCCGGCACGGCGGCCAGCGAGCAGTGGCGCTTGTCGATCGCCTCCACATGACGGTTGCACCGCCACAGCGGGATGCAGTGAAACATAGCAGCGGCGGCGGCGGCGGCGGCAGCGGCAGCAGCTCCCCCACACCGCCGCCCGCCCGCCCCGCCCGCCCGCCCGCCCGCCGAAGCAGCAGCGCAGGGCTTGCCTCTGGCGGCCACTCGGGGCAGGGGCGGCGGGCGAGGGCGGCTCAGCCTTCCAGGGACACACCCCTCTCCTCCTTCTTCCTTCCCTCCTTCTCCCCTCCTCCTCCTCCTCCTCGTCCTTCCTCGTCGTTGTGGTCGTCGTCCCCCGGGCTAATCTCCGGCTGCCTCCCCCCGCTTTCCCCCTCTCAAGCCGCACCGACTGCTTTGGCTGCCTTCTTGCCCTCAGTCACTCACTCCTCACAGCGAGTGCCTTACTTGCTTGCTTGCTTGCTTGCCTGCCCGCGCACGCGCGTGGTGACGGCGGCGGCGGCGGGTCGGTCGGTCTGCCGGCCGGCCGGGGCCGCGCGCAAGCAAGGGGCGCGCTCCCGGAGAGAGCTTGAGGGGGGGAGGTCCGAAGCCGCCCCGCCCCCGCCCCTTAGCAACGCCGGGCTCCGAAAACGCGCGCCTCTCCCTCTCTGGCGCAGCCCAGTCCAGTCAGTCTCCGCCTGAGAGGACGGCGGCGGCGGGCGGCGGCGGCGCCCGCCCGCCCGCCCGCCCGCCCGCCTTTCTTCTTCTTTCTTTCTTTCTTTCTTTCTTTCTTTCTTTCTTTCTTCTTTCTTTCTTTCTTTCTTTCTTTCTTTCTTTCTTTCTTTCTTTCTTTCTTTCTTTCTTTCTTTCTTTCTTTCTTTCTTTCTTTCTTTCTTTCTTTCTTTCTTTCTTTCTTTCTTCTTTCTTTCTTTCTTTCTTTCTTTCTTCTTTCTTTCTTTCTTTCTTTCTTTCTTTCTTTCTTTCTTTCTTTCTTTCTTTCTTTCTTTCTTTCTTTCTTTCTTTCTTTCTTTCTTTCTTTCTTTCTTTCTTTCTTTCTTTCTTTCTTTCTTTCTTTCTTTCTTTCTTTCTTCTTTCTTTCTTTCTTTCTTTCTTTCTTTCTTTCTTTCTTTCTTTCTTTCTTTCTTTCTTTCTTCTTTCTTTCTTTCTTTCTTTCTTTCTTTCTTTCTTTCTTCTTTCTTTCTTTCTTTCTTTCTTTCTTTCTTTCTTTCTTCTTCTTCTTTCTTTCTTTCTTTCTTTCTTTCTTTCTTTCTTTCTTTCTTTCTTTCTTTCTTTCTTTCTTTCTTTCTTTCTTCTTCTTTCTTTCTTTCTTTCTTTCTTCTTCTTTCTTTCTTTCTTTCTTTCTTTCTTTCTTTCTTTCTTTCTTTCTTCTTTCTTCTTTCTTTCTTTCTTTCTTTCTTTCTTTCTTTCTTCTTTCTTTCTTTCTTTCTTTCTCTTCTTTCTTTCTTTCTTTCTTTCTTTCTTTCTCTTCTTTCTCCAAGTCCCCGAGGAGGATGAAAGGGTGGAGAAAGAGAAGGAGGAGGAGGCAGCTTCTTCTTCCCGAAACCTTCGCCTGGGACAGGGCGAAACACTTCTGAAGAAGGCAGCGACTACTTACTCACACCACCCCCCCCCCCCCGCCTACCCTTCCTCCTGGTCAGGTCTTGTCCTGAGGCTTTTTACACACACACACACACACACACACACAACCAGGTTAAACGGCTGTAAAGTAAAAGTTTCCCTTGCTCGAAAGCCAGTCGTATCTGACTCTAGGGTTCCGTGCTCATCTCTGTTTCAAAGCCCGAAGAGCCAGCGTTGTCTGAGTCTGCAGACGTTTCCGTGGTCATCTGGCAGGCATGACTAGACACCCCGGAGCGCACGGAGCCCCGTTTACCTTCCCACCGAAGTGGTCCCTATTTCTCTACTTGCAATATCTTGCTTTCCAACTGCTAGGTGGGCAGGAGCTGGAACAAAGACGGGAGCTCACTCCGGCATGCGGTACTCGGGAATCAAACTGCTGACCTCCCGCCTCCCAGTCAGCGTCTTAGCCACTTGAGCCACTGCAACCAAAAGATTCTCAGTTCGAGTCCAGGGGGTTCAAGGTTGACTCGGCCTTCCATCCTTCCGAGGTCGGCCTAATGAATGTGTGGGGGGGGGAGGGGCAAAATGCTAATTAACTTGTGCACCGTCTAGAATAGTCCACTAAGCGCTATGGGGTGGCATAGGAGTGTGATTGCTTTGCTTTGAACCTCGGGCTTATTTCGACTCCCTCCCAGTGGTGGGCATCAGCAGGTTCGCCCCAGTTGGCCCAGGCGACCACCATCCAAGTTTTGAAATAAAGTAGTCGTCCTAATTCGGGTGTAAGCAACGCAGGGCTTTTCCCCTGGCCACGCCCACCATGCCACGCCCACAGGGTGGTAGTAAAAAAAATTGGAGCCCACCACTGCTCCCTCCCCTCAGCTCAGTCCTCATTCATGTGCCTGGCCCAGAACTCTCAGCCTTTCCCTCCTCCTCCTCCTCCTCCTCCTCGCCTCGCTCCTCCCCCCTTCTTCCTCTCTCCACATCGCTTTCAGACACACACCCCGCCACGGCGCTACCTACTACTCCACACACACTCTGACATCATCGGTCCTGACCCCGCCCCTTTCTTCCTCTCCCCGGTTTGGGTCGGGTAGGTGTCTGACCCTGGACTGGAGGCGTCCGTAGATAGAGAGACACAACACGACAGAGCGAGCGAAGGAGGCTTGGTTGCAAGAGGTCTTTTCCTATCCTCCACCCCCAACAAGGGAGGAATCCATGAAGGCAGCGAGGCGAAAGACCACCGGCGAGGAGGGAAGAGCAGCGCCACGAGCAACCTTTCCGAAGTTTCCTCCTGCTTCGGAGCGCTTCGGGCGCCCTCTAGCTCAGGGATTCTCAACCCACGGCCCGTGGGCCGGATGTGGCCTGCGGCACCATTTCATGTGGGCCTTCGCACCGCCTCCACCACACCAGGGAAGTACCGTGTGGTGGAGGAAGGGCGAAATGGCTGTCCTGCCCCCTGACCTGTCTGAGGGAGCATGACCCAGCCCCTGGCTTTAAAAGGTTGAGAACTCCCGGTCTAGCTCTTTCCTTTCTGAGAATTTATTTATTTATAATTCAAATTTCTATGCCGCCCAATCAGGGTGAACCCGACTCAGGGCGGCTCACAACAGGATTAAAACATACATATTAAAAACAATTCACTGAAAATAAAAAGAGTTATGACAGATAAAAACAAATTTGGAATCATCTGGAAACCATTTCTGGTTTATATACTGTCTGAAGGTAAAGGTAGCAGACCAGCCCCAAGTCACATGAGTTTTTGGTTATAATACGTGATGCTGGGCAGCTCTGCAACTCCCAAGGCAATGTACATAGCACTGGGGTATGATGTTTGGATTTGTTTTTCTTTTAAGATAGTGTATTTTTCACATTAAAATATATGTCTAAACAAGAGGGTTTAAATAAGGTAAAATGAATATACACTATCTGTTATTACTGTATTTTTGAGTAAGTGATTTTACTTTTAATTTTTACTTGTAATTTGTATTTTTATGTTATCTTTATTATGTATTGATGTCTTTTTTCTTTGTGTACTACTTTTTCTTTTTTAAAAAAACAATAAAAATTAATTTTAAAAAAATACAATTCACACCCCAACGTACCCACCCACCATTTAAAAACTAACCACATTAAAACTGCCCGCATTAAAAAGATGAGGAGGCTTCATTTTATAAGCCAACAGGCAGGGGCCACTCTTCCATCCGGGCCCCACACCTGTCCCGCCAACCAGGTTTTTAATTCTCTTCTGAAAGGCAGCAGCTCCCTCTGCTCCCGCAACTCTACTGGCAGGAGGTTCCACAAGGCCGGTGCGGACACGGAAAAGGCCCTCCTTCGTGTGCCAGTGAGATGAGCCCCTCTGGCAGATGGAACAATTAGAGAGCCCCTCCGGTCCGCTCTGGTTGGACGGACAGACACTCTTGGGACAATGCGGTCTCTTAGGTATCCTGGCCCACTACCATGTAGGGCTTTAAAGGCCAAAACCAGCACCTTGAATTGCACCCGGAGACAAACTGGTAACCAGTGCAGCTCCCGAAGCAATGGTGAGGCGCGAGCCACTGGGTGGCTTGGCAGGATGATTTTGGTGGAAAGAGCCTTCTGGAAGGTTGTGGTGTTTTTGACTCACACTCTGGTGTATGGCAACAGCCACCTTGTGCTGGCTACTCTTTCCCACACTAGGGTCAGGCAAAAAGAACTGTGGAATAGGTTCACCCAAAGGTGGCTTCTTTTTTTGTCAGTTTAAAGCAGGGGTGCCCAAACATTTCAGACCGTGGGCTAGTCACGTGGTTCCTCCCACCAGAAGCGGAAGTAAAACACACCTTGCAATCTGTTTTGCAACAGGATGAGATAGATTTTAAGCTGCCATTTTCTCTGCTTAAACCAGGGGTTCCCAAACTATGGCCAATGGGCCAGATCCACACACACACATACACCCCAATGCCAATTCATCCAGCCTGCACTACTCTTGTTGCTCCCAGAAGCGGAAGTAAAACATGCCCAATGAGGGCACCACAAGCTGGATGAATTGTCATCAGGGGCCATATCTGGCCCACGGGCTGTAGTTTAGGCACCCCTGGTTTAAAGCCTGGCCTAGACACAACAGAAGAAGAAGAAGCCCAACCAGATCAACCCCTCAACCCACACTTGACAAACAGGCGGCGTGCTTGTAGGTTGAAATAAGACCGCCTCTCAAAGTGTAAACAATGTCGGTTTATTTTAAATGTCGGTACAAACCTCAAGTCCAAGCTTTGCCTGCATATCCCGCTGTGTATTGATCCTCTTTCACTTCAAATTATTTCATTTAAAATCCTTCTCTCCGCCAAAGAGCTGGAGGACAACAATTACATGAGGTACTTTTGAAGGTTAGAGGTGGTATCCGTGCAAAGAGAGGTCACAAATGAGCACCCAACATGCCGAATCCTCCTGCTTTTCCATTGAACAAGTGCAGTCTTCTCTATATAGTACCAGGTTGGGGAAGCCTGGGTTACAGGATTGATGGTGTGGTTTCAGATCCTGCTGGTCTCCTAGAAATTAAACAGAACTGTCCTCTCTCCTCTGGCAAATTGCCCTCGTGTGTAATTAAAGAACTGAAATAACCATCTTTCCCTCCAAATCTGAGCCTCACAAACAAACTTCAGCTGAGTGGTGCATAGCAAGATCACTAGGGGAAACCAAGCAGAGCAGAACAGACTGGCTTGCTTCAATGGAATCCAAGCAAAAACTCCTATTTCCTTTCATAACCTTTGTGGTTGGATCGACAAATCTCTAAACACCTCAGGACGGGGACATTGAGCAGACTGCCTTTATTTGTATCTCCTCAGTGGATCACTCAGATTTTCCATGGCGGCTGTATGGCATGATCTGCAGCCCACAGAATGTCCCTGTGTAACACTCTAAAAGTGGGATTTCTAAAATAAAAATAATAATAGATACAGCAACATAGCAACCCAATACAAGAAGTGTATTCATCAGCAGCTGGAGAAGGAGGTTCCACAAATCAGAAGTTCTATGTTGTTTCAATATTACATTAAATTGTTTGAATATTATCTTAAATAAGGTAATAAAATGGTTACCATAGCTCAGCAGTTTTGGTATCTGACTGTGGAGCCAGAGGTTGGACGTTTGATTCCCTGCAGTGCTTCCTGACAGGAGAGTCAGCCATGTAGACAAGCCATTGAAGAAGAGAATGGCAAACCACTTCTGTGTGTTATTTACCTAGAAAACTCTTCTTCTTTACTTCCTCTTTTATCCCTTTGGGTGTTCCCTCTATTTTGATATTTAGAGTATGCTGTTTCCTTAATTACCTCAATCTTCTTATTTATTCTCATGTTATTTATAGTGCATAAAGAGGTTGCCATAACTTGGCATTCACCCGATGGTGTGTGCAGAGATTTTAGTATGTGAAGTATGTAAATACATAAGTTTAATAATAAAAATATAAAAACTCAGTCTTTTGAAAATATAGATTTCAGCCAAGATTCCATGCTGGCTGATAAACTGGCCACACTCAGGATTTGCCTTATGAGTTCTTTTAAAGCAGGAGTGACCAAACTTTTTGGGCCATGGGCTGGTCATGTGGTTCAAGGGGCTGGTCACTATGGTCTGGGGCCCGGATCCATCCCTCGATGCCAGTTCATCCAGCCCACAAAGCCCACGTTGCTCCTGGAAGCAGAAGTAAAATGCACTTGTATGGGTGTGTTTTATTTCCGCAAGCAACGAGGGCTTCATGGGCAGGATGAAGTGGCATTGGGGGTTGGATTTAGCCCCCGGCCGGGGCCATAGTTTGGGCACCCCTGTTTTAAAGGAAAGAGGCTGTACTGACAGAAGCTTGTCATCACCATGTGATTGTTTTGAGTGATGAACCTTGTAATTCATGTTTATTGTCAAAGTGTTGCACAAGGGGTTTGTGTGCCTTAATAATGTGGGTGGGATTATCATGCTGGCTCTCTCTCATCCTCCTGTATCCCATTATGATCTGACTCATGACTTGTGAAATGCTGCTTCTTCTTCACTTCCTCATTTACCCCATCGGATGTTGAGGGAGATGCAAGGTTCTTGTTCTGGCACTTCTAGCAGCCTCCACCGGTGTTATTTGGTGTTCTTGTAATATTTCTTTGATGTTATCTCTCCACCCAGGTCTACCTATGGGCTTTTGTCCTTCTCCTCTTTCCATATATGCCTTTTAAGGTATGGAATTCCAAGACATTCTATCCAAATGGGAAAATCACTTTATTTGTTGTCTCTGCATGTAGTGCAAGATTGATTCTGTTCCAGTTCTTTCCCTTATAATCTCATTGCTGATTTTATCCCTTCTACTCACTCCAGTAGCCTTCCTCAGACATATCATTTTAGTAGCGACCTACTTTTGTTTATGTTTTGTTGTAAATGTTCATGTTTAGCACTGGTAACATAAGGTGGGGATGAATATGCTTTGTATGATGTGTTTATTTGTGTTGATTGTTATTGCCTTGTGTTGTAACTGTCCCAATATTTGGTTTCCCTTACTGCACCAAATGTTAATCTCTCTATCCATTTGCCATTTTCAGTAAATGTTGTTTCTAGGTACAGTGATACCTCATACAACGTCCAAACTTGGTTCCACAAGTTTGGACTTTATACGGATTTGAACTTTGTATGAGGCATGCAAAATCCTAGCCGCAATGAATCATACAACATCCAAATCCTTGCCGTGATGCCTCGTACAACGTCATTTCCATAGAGATACATTGTACTGTAACAGCACAGACTTCAGGGCAAAGTCAAGGAAACAGACAGGAAACTGACAGAACTTTAAGAAAACATTGTCTAAAGGCTAAATACATTACAAAAACTTGTCAAACAACCCTGATTGTCCAAGAACCTGAAAAATTCTGCAAAAATCCCAGGAATGCTTCTAAAAATTCTGATGAAAAATTCAAAAAAATCCAAAATCACGCTCAAAACTACTCCTAAACACTCTTTGCCTTGTGCAAAACCCACAAGAGCAATGCACGCATGTGTTCTGTCTTTTATACTGCCCAGGCACAATGCAACCTGGGAAAAACTGAATGCCTCATACAAAGTCGAGCAACTTTGTATGAGGTAACTTTTTTCAAGAAATTAGGCGATGTTGTATGAATTCGATATTGTATGAAGCGGACTTTGTATGAGGTATTACTGTATTTGAATTCAGCCACTTGTTTTATATTTGTTTCCTCTATCTCGCTATTTAGAGTATGCTGTTTCCTTCCAATTGCCATTACCTCAATCTTCTCCTCATCGATTCTCATATTCTTGGTTCATGGATATAAAGTTTTGTGGGTTCCTTTTGGTGGGGTGATGGTCCCCCTCAGTGGAGGAAGTGCCACTGGAAACCATCATTTTGGGCCCAATGGCAAAATGAGCGAACGAGGAACTCTGATTCCCAATGGTCATGGAGGCGGAAGAGGCCATGCCAGATGGACTGGCTGTGAAGGGGCACTTTGATCATATCCTCAAGGCTGCAGCAGTCCATTGCAGTCCTAGTGTTGAATCCTGCATGTCTTATTTCATATGTGCCGCAGAAGATGGCTCCATGATCATAGTGTGTGGGTCACTTCATGGCAAGCTGGGATCCACCTTAAACAAATTCTGCTTCAGGGGAAAATGCATTCTCAGATACAAGTTGCAGACGAGGAGGAGGAGGAGCTGTACTTGTTATCAGTCCCTGATCATCTGCAAAAAGTTATTTGTTGATATTGTTTCTATTCATGGGCTTAGCTTTTTTGCTTATGCTTGTCTGTGTAGGTGATTAATAATAGTGGTGAAATGCTATAGTTGTGAAATGCTACTGCACCAATATGAGAGCACTTTTCTGAATTACTGCAACAGTGTGCACATTCTATATTGTAATGCATTTCCAGTAGTGTCATCTCTCGTACTTCTTGGGCTGGTGTAGTACTGTAGAACAGGGGTGGCTAAACTATTGCCTGTGGGCCAGATCCAACCCACGGCACCAAATCATCTGGCCTATGCCACCCTTGCTGCTCCCAGAAGTAAAACGCATCCGCACATGTGCAAAACGCTGCTGTAAATGCACTTGTGGCTCTTGTAAATGCGTTAGACAGCTGTGGGTGCATTTACAGCAGCGTGTTGCACATGCGGGGTGCATTTTATTTCCGCTTCTGGTGAGAGGGACCATGGCCTGAAAAGTTTGGTCACCCCTACTGTAGAATGCTTACTTGTTCTGTTTCTGTGAGGAATGGAAAGGCCATTAGTTTTGACAGTCTTAAAAGTTCACATAGTAGATGGCTGAAGAATGCAATGAGATCTTGATAAGGGACAAGCCAGGATTACTGAAAAGAAGGACATGAAGAAAGAGTAGGTGAATAATGTGCTTGGTGACATGGACTGAGGGGGCAGGAAATTTAAGCGAAAGGGGACTAATAACTGAAGCTAGAAGAAGCCTATGCTAAAAATTGGGAGAGAAGGTAGGAAGAGCCTTAATGAAATATACAAGAGTCGCGGGTCTTGACTTTTATTATTCTAGTCTCAGAGTTGTTGTTTTTTTTTAAAAAAGTAGATAAATAAATCTCAGTTGGTTTTTGGAACATCTTCCCAAGTTAAGTATGCCTTTGGCTTAAGTTCCCATTGCATCAGTAATGATAAGAAATTGCAAAAAGTTATGCTTTGGAAAGTAGGAAGCAATATCAAAGGAAAGAACAAGCATTTCCCCAGGAATGTACATACACTATCTGTCCGTCTGTCTGTCTGGTCTGGGTTCACAAAGGGGTTCAGAAAAATCAGCAACCCTGATAAAATTAACAAATTTCTTTATAGATGAAAAGAATTCCAACCAATCCCCAGTTTGCAGTTTGAAAGCTATGGGACATAACCCTGCATACAATAAAACCCCTAATTATGAAGAAAAAAAAGTCCATTGCGTAGGCTTTTTCTTAAATCGGTTTTTTATGTAACTCGAAGCAAACTGATAGAAAAAATTATTTTTACGTTACTTGAAGCAAACCCATAGGAAAAATGAAATTTTTACGTAACTCGAAACAAACCCGTAGGAAAAAGAATATTTATGTAACTCGAAGCAAACCCATAGAAAATCGTGTATATCGGGACATGGTTTTAGCACAAAATCATTATGTAAGTTGAATTTTATGTAACTCGGGGCGTTTGAAAGTCGAGATTTTACTGTAGTTCTAAACTATCACCTGCCATCGTGGAAAATATGTCCAAAAGGCATGCAAGGAACACAGCACTGCTTTGTTACATAAAGCCAGTGACATAATAACACAAGGAGAGCTTTGAAAGTTGACCAGCAAATCAATAAACTTATCATAGTTACCTGCTATTTTTAAAATGGGCCTTGGCTTTAAAGTGTCAGGGAGATGGGGTGTACTAACCAAATGTAGCCAGCAAAACATAACTGTTTGCCTTCTGCAATAGCGCTAAGTTGGCTCTCTCTGGGAAACCTGTCTTGCTATGAATCAGCCAAAACAACTGCTTCTTTTGTTCCACTTCTTAAAGTCCAAGGTTTGTTTCCTGCGAACTCCCAAAATGGGCAGAGACAGGTTTTTTTGGCTTGCTTCTGTGCCCAGAAGCCAGAGAAGCAAACCATACATAAAACCCTGGGTTTCTTCTCCAGCTTGTTGACAGAGAGCAAGGCAAGGAGCTCAGTACAGTAACATTGAGAAACATGAGAAACAAACCATGGAGCAAAGATCTTTGATTTCTTCAGCTACACTTAGCTGCAAGCAGGAACAGTCAGAATGTGGGGAGCCAGCTTGTTGGCTGAACATGAGAAGCTAGAGTTCCACTGAACTGTGGCTCATCGTGGCATGCAAACATAATCATATTGATATCACTCAGATATCAGTCATCATATATCTGAGGTTCTGCCTATGTGGTATGTGCCATCAAACTGGAACTACAGTACCTTAGAGTGACCTTTCAATTTAAGTGAGATATTTAAGGCAGGGGTTCTCAACCTTTTTTAGCTGTGAGCCGGATTATACCCGCTCAGACAGCTGAGGGGGCCAGACCGGTGGTTCCTCCTGCCATAGATGCTGCCGTAAAATGCATCCGCAGCTGTCATAAATGCATTTACTATAGCTGTAAATGAGTCCATGGCCGATTCCGGCAGTGGTGGTGGCGGCGGCAGCTGGAGGTCAGGCAGGGGCCGGATTATTTGGTGCCACAGGCCTGAGGTTGAGAACCTCTGATTTAAGGAATGGTTTTCCCAAGTCCTTCAACCACACTCTGGGAATTTCAATGCCCAGTGATTTTACAAATCTCCTGGGTCTGCTCCATCACTCTGTCCACAATACCATACTGGGTACCTGTGTCTAAACGATAGGTTTTTATAGCTTCAGAATATTTTTTCCTATAAAGCATGTATATAAATGTCATTGTTAATATTTCAGATTTGGGAGAATGATGGCATTCCACATGTCAGTGCTTACAAACCCTGGATTAATTTTGGGAATGTCTGAAAATCAAGTACATTTTTGGGACTGGCATCACTGGACAAAACCTGGCCAGATAGCTCAGTAGCTGGAGCACCAGAGTTTGGGAGTTCAATTCCCCCACTGTGCATTCAAGCAGAACAGATAGCCTCAAAGTGCCACCAGAAGGAAGACTGGCAAACCACTTATGAGTACTATATGCTTAGAGAACTGGAAGGGTCACCCTACTTCATAATCAATACCACATCATTCATTATCAGCAAATACTGACAACTATATTGAATTGAATCACCACTCAGTGGGTTACCTTTTTGGCCATTCACAAAATTTAATATGTATACTACAATAGACAGTATATGAATATTAAAATACATGCCATTACAGAAATTTAGCAAAAGATTTCCCCCACCCTCACAGCTTGATATCTGGACAAAGTAACTTTGACTTTACAGGATTCAATGGCCTCATAGGAAGAGATGGATGTGGCTTCTTAACAGCACAATTAGAACTGCTGCAAATAGAGTTATGCATTTTAGTAGTTTCTTGGCTTAGTTTCATTAGCTGCTGCAGCAAAAATAATGAAGTTTTGCATCTCCTTAATGATTAGCACAATTTATTTGGCATAAATAAGAGTGCCACCCACTTAATCAGATATGTGAAGTCGAGGCTCAATTATTCCTTGCATACTTGCACAGGTAGAGGATACAATGACTGAAAAGAAAGCAATTGCATGATAAATATGTAGTGTGATTTTTAAAAAATGTGCCTATTTGAGCCAGGGGTGTTCAGGGCACCATGGGAAGGCACTGGACAGGGAGTGGTGGGGATGCCTGTTGGGGGTTGGGGGGAATTCCATACATTGCAATTGGCGCCCCAGGGCACCAGAGGCGAGGGCAGGGTGGGACAAAGGCTGATTGCCCGATATACCAGCACACGCCTGATTTAAACTACTGGACATAAAACCAAAGTCCTGATGAATTCTTATGGATGGGAGATTGTAATCAAAACCAGAGTCATAAATTAAGGGAAAGTGTAGAAGAACTTTAAACAATCACAAAATATGTTATTGTGTTGCATAGCAAAACTCCAGCATACCGGTATTTAGTTAGTTGTGAACAATCTAGCCAAAACGGACTTACAACAACAATTTCTAAGCAAGTTCCACTTTTACCAGTTCTACTCTCTCAGTGAGGTTTCCATGGCCAAGAGGGCATTCAAACTCCTGGTCTCTAGAGTCCAAGTTCCTCACTCTATGCTATTATACTACAATGGGTACCTCCACGGTGGTGAACCTTGGCACTTCAGCTGTTCTTGGACTTCAATTCCTAAAAGCCCCGATCAGCAGGGCTTCTGGCAATTGATGTCCAAGAACACATGGAGTGCCAAGGTTCACCAACCACTGGGGTTCCTCATTACTATAGTTACTAGAGCCAAAACTGAGATGGACTACCCAAGTGAATTATCAAAATCTTTGCTGTATTGCTAAACATACATTCCACTTCTGGCCAGTGTTCTCCTAACATAGTAAAGGTAAAGGTTTCCCTTTCTCGAAAGCCAGTCATATCTGACTCTAGGGTTCAGTGCTCATCTCTGTTTCAAAGCCGAAGAGCCAGCACTGTCTGCTTCTGCAGACGTTTCCGTGGTCATGTGGCAGGCATGACTAGACACCAGAGCGCCGCACGGAACATTGTTTACCTTCCCACCGAAGTGGTCCTTATTTATCTACTTGCAATTTCTCCCTTTCGAACCGCTAGGTTGGCAGGAGCTGGGGCAAAGACGGGAGCTCATTCCGTCCTGCAGTACTCAGGAATCGAACTGCTGACCTCCCACCTTCCAGTCAGCGTCTTAGCCACTTGAGCCCCTGCAGTCCCTTTCTCCTAACATAGCATACTACATTTACATGCGATAGCTGAAGTTAATAGCCTTGCATAAGATAGACACATTGCAGTAAAACCTCTCATAAAGAGCACTTAGAGACTAATTTGCTTAAAGAGCAGAATTTTCTCTGAATGGTCACCTCGCTTAACAACTAAAACCAACCAAAAACTCACTTAACAACTAAATCGGGGTTTGCAATCCCCCCCTGCCAGAAGTCACAATTGGTCACGTACAATGGTGTTTCGCTTAAAGAGCAATCCTGTGGAATGCATTATGCTCTTTAAGCAAGGTACCACTGTATCTGTCTTTAGCGTTCCAAACAAAAACAATAATTTTGGTTTTACAACTAGGAAGATCCTAATGTGCCTGAGCTGGTTGAATGTGCTTGCTATATATAGCTCATTGTTCTCAGCATGTCCTAGTATTAAGGGAATGTAGCCCTCCTATCTAGAGTGCTTTTTCTGTTTATCAGCATTTGCCCATTATGTTGTTAGAAGGTAAGATGTCAGAGTGTTGAGAGAGGATGCAATAGTTTCCGATGAACATGTTACATTAGAACCATGATGGTGAACCTTGGCACTTCAGATGTTCTTGGACTTCAATTCCCAAAAGCCCTAGCCCCCATGAATCCACACGAGTGGGTTTGCTGCGATTCATCCAGCCCGCGCCGCCCTCATCGCTCCCGGAAGTAAAACACGCCCATACTTCCGCTTCCAGGAGTGACGAGGGCGGCGTCATGGAATTAAAGTCCAAGAACATCTGAAGTGCCAAGGTTCGGCATCATGGCATTAGAAGAGCATTATGCAGATCCAGCTAGTACCCTCTGAGGGCCTTCTGCTAATACAGGGATGCCCTTGTATGCTGTGAACATTTTGTTTTCTAACAGGATGGGGAATCTGCAGCTCACAAGCTGGATTTGGCCTTCTTTCAAGGGAGTTGACGTCCAGCTGGCAAGTTTCTTCAACCATTATTCCCCCCTCAGTGATCAGAGGTAATAAATAAGAGGCTTTACAAAGCCAAAGACAGTATGGCACAAAGATGAGCTCTAATCTGCAGCCTGAGCATGCTGTTGCATAGGGGTTTATTCCTGAATAGACAGGCACAGAATTGAAATGTCCTCTATCTCTCTCCTTCAAGCTGTGGGTTGTAAACAACAAGTGGGGGCACTGTGACCTCAAACATGTCACACTAGTAGCATCACCACCACTAATGTTCCACTTGCTGTTCATATTTAGGGTCAAAATAGATGATACAGTTAGCATAACATTAGAAGAAAAACTGCAGTAGTTTAGTGGTTAAGATACTGAACCTGATGACTGGAAGATCAGCAGGTCAGCAGTTTGAGACCCGAGTGGTGCATGACGGAGTGAGCTCCCAACTCTGTCCCAGCTCCTGCCAACCTAGCAGTTTGAAAACAGGAAATTTCAAGCAGATAAATAGGTACTGCTTCAGTTGGAAGGTAACAGCATTCCGTGCGCTCCGACATCTAGTCATGCCTGCCCAGAGGTGGGCTCCAAAAAAATCTACTACCACCCTGTGGGCGTGGTATGGTGGGTGTGGCCAGGGGAAAAGCCCTGCGTTGCACCCAATTAGGACTACTTTATTCCAAAACTTGGATGGGTGGGGCCAGCCAGAATTTCTGCTACCGGTTCTGGAGAACTGGTGCGAACCTGCTGATGCCCACCACTGTGCCTGCCACATGACCACGGAAACATCTGCAGACACAGTCAGCACTGGCTATTTGGCTGTAAATGGAAATGAGCACCTTACTGTAGAGTAAGAAATCTTGATAAGTATACCTATATTGTTAACTGCAGTGGCTCAAGTGGCTAAGACGCTGACGGGGAGGCGGAAGGTCAACAGTTCGATTCCCGAGTACTACAGGACAGACTGAACTCCTGTCTTTGTCCCAGCTCCTGCCAACCCAGCAGTTTGAAAGCAAGAAATTGCAATTAGATAAATAGGGACCACTTCGGTGGGAAGGTAACAGCATTCCGTGCGCTCCAGTGTATAGTCATGCCTGCCACATGACCACGGAAACGTCTGCAGAAGCAGACAGCACTGGCTCTTCGACTTTGAAACAGAGATGAGCACTGAACCCTAGAGTTGGATATGACTGGCTTTCGAGCAAGGGAAACCTTTATCTTTACCTTTACTATTGTTAACACTGAAAATCAGAAGGGAGTTGCTACACTACAGTTTACAACTGCTGCCAGCCTATCATTTTTTTAACAAGTTGTTGTTGTTCAATCACACAGTTGAGTCCAACCCTTTGCGACCCCACAGACCACAGTATGCCAGGCTCCTCTGTCATCTGCCATCCTCCACACTCTGTCCAGATATATGCCTACTGTGTCAATGATGCCATCTAGCTATCTCATCCTCTGCTACCCGCTTCTACTTTTGCCTTTGATCGTTCCTTGCATCAGGGCCTTCTCCTTTACAAGTACACTGTAAGCAATTTCTTAAAAATCACAATCTTGATTAAACTTTGGTAAGGCCATTGAGGGCCAAACAGAACTACCGTACTTCACAGGCCATGTCCAGCCCACAAGACAGTCAGCAGCCTTCATGTTAAGCCTTGCTGTTAAAGGATAAAGCAATCATGTTTTGACGATTTAAATGTAGAATAATTCTAGATGCAGTATCAGGAGAGGAAGGGAAAGTGACAGTAATTAGAATAATTTAATTAGTAATGTTAATAATAACAATTAAAATTT
This sequence comes from Bradypodion pumilum, assembly GCA_035047305.1. Classification (NCBI taxonomy): domain Eukaryota; kingdom Metazoa; phylum Chordata; class Lepidosauria; order Squamata; family Chamaeleonidae; genus Bradypodion; species Bradypodion pumilum. The sequence goes on along the minus strand of JAWDJD010000001.1, from coordinate 168,976,174 downwards.
CATAACAGTTTTTAAAAAACTCTCTTGTATTTGTATGGACTTTATTGTAATGTATGTTCAAATATGTGTGCTTAAGCCATGCTATGAAACATGTGTTAAAATGTATGCGACATAATCCAACCTGTATAGGCAATGTGAATCCACTTAATTTCATGGGTTGCAATATAAACACATACTGTACTCCAACAGTCCCATTGAAAGAAGGGAGCATGGAAGTGCTTAACCTCTAAGGCCATAGTCTTTTATATACTTTTATATATGACCTGTTTGTGTTTTTAATGTTGGTTTTAACTGGGGCTGTTAGATCTGTTTTAATTTTTGTTGCTTAATTGTTTTTATTGTAATTTTTATTATGTTGTTAGCCGCCCTGAGTGGTGTACCCACCAGGAGGGCAGGATATAAATGTGCAGAAATAAAAATAAATAAAATAAATATACTGAACTGGAAACAAATTCCATTGATCTTAACTGTGAGCAGATTTACAATGCAGGAGTGAGTAAAAACTGCATTATCAATTGGGCTGTTTTATGAACATGGGATATAAACACTTCTGCACACTCGGGGATTTTTTTTCCTCGCTTTTTTACAACTAAGATGAAGTGAAGTTCTGTATTATATTTTTTTGCCATCTACCTGACAACTTGATTTGAACACAAGCCTTGTTAAGTAAATATTTCTTTTTCCCTTCTGCTAGAGCTGTGCCTGAATATTTGTTGAATGAATGAACTAAGAGAACAGGACAACTAAAGAGGGCTAGAATTTCAGAGTATTCAACCTTAATCCTTGGCTACACACTAGCTGTGCTATTGTACAGATTATCCAACAAGGACAAATTTATGACAGCTTCCCTTTTCCTTTAACAAGAGATTGGAGAGCAATGGAGCTTCCAGCTGCCACAGAGGTGACTGTATAATGTAAAAGTTTGCACATACTGTATATACCTCAGCTATCTCATAGCTGGGTGAATTCAGCTCTGGAAACCATCACATCTACTACTGTGGACAAGAAAACCTTAGAAGACATGGAGTAGCCATAATTGTCAATAAAAGAGTGAGAAGAGCAGTAATGGGATACAACCTCAAAAATGACAGAATGATGTCAGTAAGAATTCAGGGCAAACCCTTCAATGTTACTGTGATCCAAATATACGCACCAACCACGGGTGCAGATGAAGCCACAGTGGACCAGTTCTATGAGGACTTACAACACCTCATAGAACAAACACCAAGAAATGATGTCCAAATTATTTTAGGAGACTGGAATGCCAAAGTAGGCAATCAAAAAGTGGAGGGAATAACAGGCAAGTTCGGTCTTGGAACACAGAATGAAGCAGGGCAAAGACTGATAGAGTTCTGCCAAGAGAACGCACTGGTCATAGCAAACACCCTCTTCCAGCAACACAAGAGGCGACTTTACACATGGACATCACCAGATGGCCAACACCGAAACCAGATTGATTACATACTCTGCAGTCAAAGATGGAGAACCTCCATACAGTCAGCAAAAACAAGACCTGGAGCAGACTGTGGCTCAGATCACAACCTACTGATTGCAAAATTCAGGCTTAGACTAAAGAAAATAAGGAAAACAAAGAGACCAGACAGATATCACCTAGATAGCATCCCTAAAGAATACACTGTGGAGGTGATGAACAGATTCAATGGCTTAGACTCAATAGACAGAGTGCAGAAGAATTATGGACAGAGATGAGGGACATCATGCAGGAAGCAGCAAAGAAAACCATACCAAAAGAAAAGAAGAGTAAGAAAGCAAAGTGGTTGTCTGATGAGGCTATTAAAATAGCAGAGGAAAGAAGGAATGCAAAAGTCAAAGGAGAAAGGAAAAAATACAATCTTTTGAACACAGAATTTCAAAGAAAAGCAAGGAGAGATAAGGAAAACTACCTAAAAGAACAGTGCAAAGAAATGGAGGAAAACAACAAAAGAGGCAGAACCAGAGACCTTTTCAAAAAAATCCAGGAAATCAAGGGAACATTTAAAGCAAAAATGAACATGATAAGGGACAAAGACGGAAAGGAGCTAGCTGATGCAGAAGAAATTAAGAAAAGATGGAAAGAGTACACAGAGGAACTCTACAAAAAGGAACTCAACACTCCTGATAGTCACAATGATGAAGATTTTGAACCTGAGCCAGATATCCTGGAGAGTGAAGTCAGAAAGGCCCTAAAGAGCACTGCAAACAACAAAGCTAGTGGAGATGGTGGTATCCCAGTTGAATTTTTCAAAGCTTTAAAAGATGATGGCATCAAATTACTGCATTCAATATGCCAGCAGATTTGGAAAACAAAACAGTGGCCACAGGACTGGAAAAGATCAGTATATGTTCCAATCCCAAAAAAGGGCAATGCCAAAGAATGCTCAAATTATCGAACAATTGCGATCATCCCACACGCCAGCAAGGTGATGCTCAAGATAATACAGGATAGACTTCAGCAGCATGTGGAAAGAGAACTACCAGAGGTGCAGGCTGGTTTCAGAAGAGGCAGGGGGACTAGAGACCACATTGCCAACATACGCTGGATCATGGAGAAAACAAAGGAATACCAGAAACAAGTTTACTTTTGCTTTATTGATTACACTAAGGCCTTTGATTGTGTGGACCACAACAAGATGTGGCAAGTGATTAAAGAGATGGGAATACCAGAGCACCTCATATGCCTCCTGAGAAATCTGTACAGGAACCAAGAAGCAACAGTTAGGACAGAACATGGAATGACAGAGTGGTTTGGAATAGGAAAAGGAGTAAGACAAGGCTGCATTCTGTCACCCTGCTTATTCAACTTATACACAGAGCACATAATGCGCAACGCAGGGATGGAGGAATCACAATATGGGATTAAAATTGCTGGGAGAAACATCAACAATCTGAGATATGCAGACGACACCACCTTAATGGCAGAAAGTGAGGAAGGCCTAAAGAATCTCTTGATCGGATTGAAGGAGGAGAGTGCAAAAGCTGGCTTGAGACTCAATATCAAGAAAACCAAGATAATGGCAACAGGCCCGATCAGTTCCTGGAGAATAGATGGGGAAGAAGTAGAAGCAGTGACAGATTTTACATTCTTAGGATCTAAGATCACTGCAGATGGAGATTGCAGCCATGAAATAAAAAGGCGACTGATTCTTGGGAGACAAGCCATGAAAAACCTGGGGAACATGGTGAAAAGCAGAGACATCACCTTGGAAACAAAAATTAGAATAGTCAAAGCAATGGTATTCCCAGTGGTAATGTACGGATGTGAGAGCTGGACAATTAGGAAAGCTGAACGCAGAAGAATAGATGCCTTTGAAATGTGGTGCTGGAGGAGAGTTTTGAGGGTACCCTGGACAGCGAGGAGAACAAATAGGTCAATCTTAGAAGAAATCAACACTGACTGCTCATTGGAAGGTCAAATAGTAAAGATGAGGCTAAAGTACTTTGGGCATCAAATGAGAAGGGAGGATTCACTTGAGAAGGCCGTGATGTTGGGAAAGGTGGAGGGCAAAAGAAGAAGGGGGAGGCCAAGGATGAGATGGATAGATGGTATTGTAGACACAATGGGCACAGAACTGGGAGGACTGAGGGGGATGGTGGAGGACAGAGGTGCCTGGAGAACGATGGTCCATAGGGTCGCAAAGGGTCGGAATCGACTGTGCGACTAAACAACAACAACAAATCTCATAAGTAAAGAAGAACCCCAAATCTCATTCATGAGAATTTCTCCAAAATTTCTTCTCCTTTGATTTTTTTTGAAAGGAATTTGTTTTCTGTCAAATTGAATGAGAATGGGCAAAGTCCTCACAACTGAATTCTGACACAGCACTAGTTAAGACTATCAAAGCCTATCCTTCATTTCAGTTTTCCCATAGCACTAGAAATGTTTTCCTGTTTACTTGGAGTGGAAGTTAAGGTTCAAGAAGTATGCCTGTGTTTGTAGGCGGAGGCAGTGTGATCTGTGATCTGAAATTCCTCCTTTTGGGTATATTTAAATATACATATATGAAAAGGTTTCCCTTGCTCAAAAGCCAGTCGTATCCGACTGTAGGGTTCAGTGCTCTCTGTTTCAAAGCCGAAGAGCCAGCGTTGTCTGCTTCTGCAGACGTATCCGTGGTCATGTGGCAGCCATGACTAGACACTGGAATAAAATACTTTTTCCTCTCTATTCTTAATGCAGGAACAGATACCTGTGCAGTTTGTATTTCTTTACTGAACAACCTGAAGAGGGGAAAAAAAGACATTTTAAAACTATCTTGTAAATCAGGGGTTCCCAACCTTTTCAAGCAGGAGGCCGGGTCATGCTCTCTTAGTCAGCTTCGAGGGCCATTTTGCCCTACCTGCACGATGGGGGTGGTCATTTTGTCCCAACAGCTGAAGTTCAAAGGGGTGGCCATTTTGTTTCTCAAATGTCCTTGGAGTGGTGGGGGCCACATGAAATGATGCAGCGGGCTGGATCTGACCCATGGGCCTTACGTTGGGAACCCCCGATGTAAATAAAGATAGACCAACAGAACGTATTGGACTCATCAGCTTGAGTGGATTTCTGAAGATACTACATCTATTTACAAAGGAGAAGTAATTGTCACTAAAGCCTCTCTCTTTTTTAAAAAAAGAAGTCTTGCATACTCAAGGATGTGACTCACAAATCTCACTTTTATGAATAGTTAATATGTTGGTGAGGTCCGTCCCCCTGCCCCGGGGTACATGCGTTCTGAGATCAGATGTGTTTCACCAAAAGTCAATCGAACTCAAGGGGGCTTATTAAACCAATACCCTTCACTCCATAATTACCCCTGTATATTTTCCACTTGGACAAAAAAGCAGAAGTAGAAACTTGGAGCTTTCAGAAAGCATCAGGATAGAGAGATAGAAGTGCAGCATCAGTGAATATAGTAGCTGTAACAATAAGGCTGCAATTCATTTCTATGGAGGAATGAACATGGAGTTCAGTGCATCTAGCCTAGACGACTAGGCCCATCATCGGATACACAGTGGGTAAAAGGGAACCAGTAGAAAAGTTGGCGTAATCAAGTTATTTTAACTAATCTTCCTCTGGAGATGCCAGGATCTTCTAAACAAATTAAGCCAAAGAGTTGCCCAAACAAACAGTAAGGCCCTGGAAATTGCCAGAAGTCAAACTTGGTAGACTTCCAGAATTAATTAGCAAGCACAATAATCCCCTTTCTTTATTTTTCTAACCAGCAACTAGAAATAAGTTCACCACAAAACATGTTTTTAACACATTCCTCCTAAACCAGTGCATGCAATTTTATTACATACCTCTGTTTGGCTCCCAGCATAGCATAAATCTCCTGCCAGTATTTATATACAATATTGATTATCCTTCAACGTCAAGACCTTAATTTGCTGCATTGGCTTACATGCCTGGGAGCAGTTTTAGGATTGTTGTCAGTTGACCAGAGGCTTCGGTGGACTAAGCAGCTGAATGAGAAAAATTCCTCCAGTAGCTATGGCTTTCTTCCTTCTTTTCTTTTCGGCCTGAAACCCAGTAAGCTGCCCTTTCTAAAGCTGCCCTGTGGCGATGGTTGTGCTACACTGTCTGCTGTTACCTATGAGCACCCCCAGATTCCTCAAGGAAGGATGGAACTGCCAGCAACACTATCTTCACCATATTTAAGATGCAATTATACTGGGAAATGGTTGCAATTATACTGGGAAATGGGGCTGCAATGGTTAAGAAGCTCGCCTTGCTAGCTGGAAGGCTGGCAAGTTGGCAGTTCAAGACCTGGGTACCGCATGATGGATTGAGCAACCATCTCTGTCCCAGGTCTTGGGGACATGAAAGGAGTCTCAATTGGGTGTTCCCTGAGCAGAGTTCTGCAAAAAATCCTTTCAACCCAGAATAATTTCTGACACGAAGCTATTATTATGCTGGAGAATGATATCAATTTGTTTTGCAGCTGGTAGTACATTTGAAAGGGGCCGCAGCAGCTTAGTGGTTAAGACACTGAGCTTGATGGCCCGAGGGTCGGCAGTTCAGCAGTTTGAGACCCAAGTGCTGTGCAATGAAGTGAGCCCCCGTAATCTGCCCCAGGTCCTGCCAACCTAGCAGTTTGAAAGCAAGAAATTGCAAGTACCGGTAGATAAATAGGTAGTGCTTCAGCGGGAAGGTAACAGTGTTCTGTGCGCTCCAGCTTCTAGTCATGCCTCCCACATGACCACAGAAACATTTGCATATGAAGACAGTGCTGGCTCATTGGCTATAAACAGAGATGCGCACCACCCCTAGAGTTGGACACAACTGGCTTTCAAACAATGAAGACCAGTAGTAGAGTCCTACCCTACCGGATGATATAATCCTTTGGTCTTACCCTAGTACCCTTCTACTAAGACCTTTACTTTTACCTATTACATTTGAAATCGCAATCATTTCTCACACAAGGGCTAAGGATTGATTTGGGAGTTTGTCGTTCATATTGGAAACCATGGGAATCACATTCCAACCCAGAGCCCTCCTCTCCCCATTCTTTCCTTTCTTCCTCTGGTCTTTCTCCTGCCGATCCTTTCTTCTTCTCGTTCAACTAGTTTAAAACCACATGTGGTGAGAGGTAATTCCTGCATGCTTTACTTGAAGGTGGTTTCGCAATGAACCATTAAAAAAACAAACCAAAAGCGGGATAACTTTTAGACAGCCGTGAACTTTTGAGTCACAACAAAAAGGACTTCCCACATGCATGTTCCCCTACTTGGCTGGACCATCAGGCCCCAACCACCTACGTCCACGAAGCACCACCTACAGACACAGACACACAAACCTCTGTCTTTGCAAGAATGTATGGCAACTGACTGCTTGAGGAAAAGCCCACTCAAATCGTTCTGGCTTGGAAAAGGAGAAGCTAACCCGGCAGCAGAGAACTTTTGGACCAAAAAGGCCAATTGAAATTAGCCTTTGTGTCATGCGATCAGTAAAAAAAAATACTTGGAATTTGCCTGTTTTATAAGTGGAGCAAAGCCCGTTGTATTTGACCATGAGGGCACACTCTTAAAGGTAAAGCTCTCCATTGCTTGAAAGCCAATCACTCATCTACATTTACAGCCAAAGATCCAGGACTATCTGTGTCTGCAGACATTTCCATAGCCATGCCGAAACAGTACCTGTTTATCTACTTGCAATTTCTTGCTTTTGAACTGCTATGTTGTCAGGAGCTGGAACAGATGACAGAAGTTCACTCCGTTGCACAGCACTCGGGTCTCGAACTGCTAACCTGGTGACATTCCATCTCAAGCTCACCATCTTAACCACTAAGCCACTCTTAGGCAAAGGTAAAGGTCGCCCTTGCTCAAAAGCCAGTCATATCCAACTCTTGGGTTCAGTGCTCATCTCTGTTTATAGCCAAAGAGCCAGTGCTGTCTACGTCTGCAGATGTTTCTGTGGACATGTGGTAGGCACGACTAGACACCAGAGTGCACAGAATGCTGTTTACCTTCCCACCGAAGTGGTCTCTATTTATCTACTTATAATTTCTTGCTTTCGAACTGCTAGGTTGGCAGGAGCTGGGACAGAGGTCGGAGCTCACTCCATCTTGCAGTACTCGGGTCTCAAACTGCTGACCTGCCGAACTTCCAATCATCTTAACCACTAAGCCACTGAAGTTGAGAGTCTGCGTGCTTTGCTTTTTCCAAGTGACTCCCTTAGACATCAGCTCTCCTCTCATCCCCAACTTCCCTCCTCCCCAGTTATTGTGACTCCTCTAGAAGTTATCAGTATTTGACCACTTACTCTAGTAGCCATGCAGAAATTTTATTTCCAGACAACTAAGGAAAGAATTGCCTGGTTTGACTCCATGTCAACAACTTGATGTACGGAAACATGGAGATGAACACAAGTATCCTTCCATGTCTGCAGACATCATTGCTCTTAAACTCATATGGTGGGGGCGGGGGAACCCAGGGCAACATTTGAATAATATTTTTAGGTTCTTGTGATTCCCTCTGCATAAATAAAAGTCTGTAGATATAACTTGGCATATCAAGAGAAATAGGTTTAAATAGCTTAGAAATGGGAAACGTTTTTGTTTTTGTTTTTTGCAATTCAGCTTCCAAAATATCTCAGGCAGCATGGCCACTGTTCATATTGGTTGGAAACTGTGACCATGCAAGGGTGCCTTTACATCTACAGTGATACCTCATACAACGTCCAGACTTGGTTCCACAAGTTTGGACTTTATATGGATTTGGACTTTGTATGAGGCATACAAAATTCTAGCCGTGATGCTTCATACAACGTCCAAATCCTTGCCGCGATGCCTCATACAACGTCGTTTCCATAGAGATACATTGTACTGTAACAGCACAGACTTCAGGGCAAAGTCAAGGAAACTGACAGAACTTTAAGAAATCATTGTCTAAAGGCTAAAAACATTACAAAAACCTGTCAAGCAACCCTGATTGTCCAAGAACCTGAAGAATGCTGCAAAAATTCCAGGAATGCTTCTAAAAATTCTGACAAAAAAATAAAAAAAATCCAAAATCATGCTCAAAACCACTCCTAAACACTCTTTGCCTCATGCAAAACCCACAAGAGCAATGCACGCATGTGTCTTGCCTTTTATACTGCCCAGGCACAATGGAACCTGGGAAAAAGCCAATGCCTCATACAATGTCGCACGACTTTGTATGAGGCAACTTTTTTCAAGGAATTAGGCGATGTTGTATGAATCCAATGTTGTATGAAGCGGACTTTGTATGAGGTATTACTGTACATCTATTCCCAAAAGATTTAAAGGCAGAGGTTTACATGACACAGAACCAAAATTGATGTATTTTGGTTGCCAAGCAGTTTATCTTAAATCATTGGGTGGGGGTTGTTTATTTTACACCAATACCTGTACCAGCTGATTGGGGAGACTGGGATGATGTCGCATACTGACTCAAATATCTGTCACCTGACCTAGTGTGAGAAAGATTAGCCAGCACAAGATGGCCATTATCCAGGATATACCCAATTGTGGTTCAAAAATACCACAATCTTTGAGGATGCACTTTTTGGGCACCACCTCCCCTCTGCTGTTTCAGAGGAATGTTTCTCACATAATCCCCACTATTTCACCTGTGTGTGAGAGCAATTAGCAGCTTCCAGTCACTTAGAAGACTGCATACATACATCTTCCATGTCTAGGCCAGGTATGAAACTGCCAAAACAAAGCCATCTTTTGGTGAATTCATTCTGTAGTTCCTTTCACTTGACACTCGTGCTGCGGTGCAGGAGTTCCCAACCTCTCTATGCCGTACTCCTGACCATGCCCACTGGATAGCTGAGCGGGCCTGACCAAGTTTATGACAGTCATGGGTGCACTTACGCATGTGCTGGTACATTTTATGGCTGACGTAAATGCATCCGCTTCCACTTCTGGGTGCGGCAGTGGCAGGCCACATAAAATGGTGCCACGGCTGTAGGTTAGGAACCCCTGCACTAGTGTGATAAAGATTAGCCAGCAACACAAGGTTACTGTTATCAAGGTATGGCTGATTGCAGTTCAAACATTAAGGGACCAAAGACAACGAAACAGCCGAAGGGTTGGCTTAACACAGGTTTATTGCATGATGATCCGGAGGAACATGTGGTAATGGCGGATGGGTAGCTCAATATATACAGCTGGCTATACATTTGAATGTGGCTCGTCGACAGACTATTGGTTGCTGCCTGCGTGACGTCGTAGAAGGTCACGCCCTTCTTGACCAGGTGAAGAGGTGGCGGGGAATCTTCCCGCGCTGCTGATCCAGGTGAATCTGAGCCATGAGAGCTGGACGCTCGCTATTGCCATCTAGTGGTCACTAGCTCGCGTCCCCTTATCAGGTTTACATTGATACAGCTGAAGGTTATAATGTTGCACACAGAAAGGTTACATTGTTAACACATGGCTAAGGTACATTGTTAAAGGCACAGCTTTACAGAACACAACATCCCTCCCCCCTAGGATGAGACGAAGTCTCTCAGCCAAGATGGCTTGTTGCATGTGCGTTTGGGCCGTGATGAGGGCTGACCCCCCCCGGGGCGCTACTGCTTCTTTGTTCTCTGGTCCCTTGTCCTGAAATGGGAGAGGGAGACTCGTTAGTGGCTTGCCGCGGTCTGGCGGCCTTAGGGGAAGGGAAGAACTCCATTGTGGGCAGACCGGGGGCAATCGGGGCTAACGAAAAACCCCTCTTCTCGCTTGGACGGGTGGGGGACCACTCCGAACCCCCCCCCGGTTCTGAAAATCAAATTCTAACTCAGTTGGGGTATCCGCATTTGTGGGGGAATTCCGCGAGATATGTATGGGGTCGGGTTCCTCCTCCTCGGAAAAATCCCCCAGGATATCTACGAGAATATCCTCCTCCCCCCTTGGTGGGGACCCGCGGTCCCCTTTTCCTCCCCCTTGGGCTGAACGGGTGGGGGAGAACCCTAACGCTGATTTTTTCTCTGTTTGGTCTGTGCCCTGCTCATCGGAGACCCTGCGTCGGAGCTGGTCCGCGTGCCGCCTCCACAGTAGCCCTGTGCTGGTTTCCACGCGGTACGACACGGGGCCGGTTTGCTCCACAACTACGCCCGGTACCCAGGCTGGGCCCGCGCTGGCGTAATTCCTGCAATGCACGGGGGCGCCTACACTGAAACTCTTCGTGGCCTCTAGCCCAATGTTCCTTCCCTTGTCCTCTACCCTCGTGGGGTCTAGCCTAGTAAGGATGGTGGTCAGTTTCCTACGCATTAAGAGCTCTGCGGGGGAGTATCCTGACGCCAACGGGGTCACCCTGTACCCTAGCAGAAACTGACACACTTGTAGGTTTAGGTCCCCGGGGCCCATGCGCCGCAACGCGTCCTTCATGGTGCGGACGAGGCGCTCTACTTGACCATTGGTGGCTGGGTGAAACGGGGCGGAGGTGATATGCCGAACGGCATTAATCTCCATGAATGCCCTAAACTCGGAGGACGTGAAACAACTAGCGTTGTCGCTAATTAATGTGTCGGGTATGCCGAACGTGGAAAAGAGCCTCCGCAAATGCTTAATGGTCTGGGCCGAGGAGGTGTTCGTGACTGGGATAACCTCCAACCACTTGGAGAAGGCGTCCACGACAAGAAGAAACAGGGTGCCTCTGAACGGGCCCACGAAATCAACGTGCACCCGGGACCACGGCCCCTTGGCCGAGTCCGATTCCCTGTGGGGAAGGCGAGCCTCCTCTGGTCTGGAGCATTGGCAACTTTCACAAGTGCTGACCATGTGCTCGATGTCGGCGTCCAGCTGGGGCCACCAGAAGTAACTCCGGGCCAGCGCCTTGGATCGCACGATGTGGCTGACGTGCAGCAGTTTGAGCACCCGCGGCCGAAGGGAAGTGGGAATCACCACCCGCTGCCCCCACAAGAGGCACCCCCTCTCTAGGGACAGCTCTAACTTTTTCCTGAAAAATGGGGCGAACTCCTCCGCTGGGGAGGACGCCGGCCACCCTTTCTGCACCCAGGAGCTAACTGCCGCTAACGTCTTGTCCTTCTCTGTCGCTTTGGCAATGTCGGCGGGCATTACGGGGGGCGAATCCAGCACCTCTATCATAAGAACCTGATGGTCCCGCTCCCCCTTGCTCACCTGGCTGGGCGTCAGGGGGAGGGGAGACCTTGATAGAGCGTCCGCATGGCTGATCTCTTTCCCGGGCCGGTAGACCAACGCGTGCTGGTACGCGTTGAGAAAAATGGCCCACCTGAGCATCCTCGGGGACAGGATCTGTGGGGTGGGCTTATCTGCGGTAAAAATGCCTAGCAGGGGCTTGTGGTCCGTTACAATGGTGAAGGGGCGGCCATACATAAAATAGTGAAATTTTTTCGTCCCCGCAACTATTGCTAGTGCCTCCCTGTCTGTCTGTGTGTAGTTTCTCTCCGCTTGGGACAGGGACCTGGAGTAAAATGCTATCGGGGCCTCCCTTCCGTCTTCCAGCACGTGGCACAGCACCGCCCCCACCCCCACCGGGGATGCATCACAGGTCAGGACTACCGGGCGTTTGGGGTTGAGATGGGTCAGTATGGCATTGGACGCTAGGAGGCTTTTTAGCTCACCAAATGCCCTTTCTTGGTCATCGCCCCACTTCCATGCCTGGTCTTTTTTTAGCAGTTTGTGTAGCGGTTCAGCCACCGCTGCCTTCCGGGGGAGGAAGGAGTGGTAAAAATTGAGCAGCCCTAGGAACGACTGCAGCTCGGGCTTGGAGGTGGGGCGGGGGGCTTTCTTAATGGTGGCCACCTTGGATTTGGATGGTTTTATCCCCTCAGGAGTCACACAAAACCCTAGGAACTCAACCTCGGTTGCGAAGAAGATGCATTTGTCCTTTCGCAGTCTCAACCCCGCTTTTTCGAATATTGTCAGGACCTTCCCCAACCTCTTGGCCAATTCGACCCGACTCCCCCCCCGTTATTAACACGTCATCAAAATAAGGCAACACCCCCTCCAGCCCCTTCAGGAGGCGTTCCACGAGTGACTGGAAAATTCCAGGCGCCGAATTTATGCCGAACTGGAGGCGCGTCACCTGGAACGCCCCCTTATGGGTGACTATGGTCTGCGCAGCAGCTGCGGCAGGGGATACCGTAAGCTGCTGGTAGGCCTGTGCTAAGTCGAGCTTAGCGAAACACTTTCCCCCGTGTAACCTGGCCAGCAGATGGCTGACTACCGGCACCGGATATGCATTCGGGCGGATCGCCTTGTTGATGGTGCACTTGTAGTCGGCGCATATGCGGACCTCCCCATTGGCCTTTAGTGCGGTTACAATTGGAGTTTCCCACTCCGCAGAATCAACAGGCACAAGGATTCCCTGGCCCACCAATTTGTCCAGTTCCGCCTCTATCTTGTCCTTAAGTGCAAACGGCACCCGGCGTGGTTTAAGACGAATTGGGCAGACCTCCGGGTCCAGGTCGAATGTCACTGGGGGCCCCTTGAATTTCCCCAGTCCTTTTTTGAAAACTTCGGGGTGCGCCTCGCACACCTCCTGAATTGGATTCATCCCAACGGCGTGCATCCCAACGGCGTGCACCCCCCCAATAAACAAACCCAGGGGCTGGAACCATTGAGTTCCGAGGAGGCTGCAATCTCCCCCTTTAAGCACGACTAGGGGGAGAGACGCGGCGTGCTTCTTGAATTTAACCTGAAATTCTCCAACCCCCAGCACTGGAATGCTGTTCCCTTGCACGTCCCGTAGTGTGGACCTCAACGCTTTGAGCTTGGGTCGCCTGTGGGGGGCAATTCTCAAAAACTCCCTCTGGGAAATGATTGAATATGAGGACCCCGAGTCAATTTCCATTCTAATGGGAACCCCTTGGACTAGTACCTCAACAAAGTAGCGGGGGTGTCCTACGGACACGCTGAATACTGGGGCGTTGTCCTCGCTGCTGTCGGAGATGTGGCCCACGCCATCCTGCTTCTGCGTGGCCTGAGCGCCGTCCTTGGGTCTCGTTGAGCGGTCTTGTCCCGCGGAATGGTCTGCTGAGCTTCTCCGGGTCTCGCGCCTCTTCCTGCACACCTTGGCGATGTGCCCGCGGCGGCCGCAGTTGTGGCACTCGGCCTTCCGAAACGGGCACTTTACGCGGTCGTGGGCCGCTCCACTGCCATCGCACCGCCGGCTCTCTTTCCGGACCCTCCGGACGTCCTCGTCGTCGCTGCTCTCTGCGGACGACCTCGAAGCTCGCCGGGCCGCCTGCACCGGAGTCTCTGCCTTGCTCGACTTCGGCCGCCAGTCCTGGAGTTCTTGGACCCCAGCCTTTGTAGCTTCCGCGGCCTGTGCCGCTCTGACGACCTCCTGCAACGTGGGAGGTGGCTCTTGGTTCATTAATGTGCGCTGGGTTTCGGCGTCGTTCAGGCCGCACAGCACACAGTCCCGGAGGGTGATTTCGGCATTCTCCCATTTGCACGGGCCGGCCGCCAGCCGCAGGGCCGCCACGAATGCGGCGACCGTCTCCCCGGGCGCTTGGACTCACCTCCAGAACGCACTCCGAGCGGGAAACATCGCCGTGGCGGGCCGGACGTGCTCACGCAGCATCTGCATGAGTTCCTTGGCCTTGAATTCGCTCACCCTCCTCGGTGCGATCAGGTCCACCAAGGTCCTTTTGGTTTCTTGTCCGAGCATCCTGGTGAAGATGGCCCTTTTCTTTGCCTCTTCCGTGACTTCGGACTCAATCAGTGCTGCCTGGAAGTCCATTTCGAAGATCTCCCAGTCGCCCGGTTTCCTGATTTCGAAACTGGCGCATGTCTTGGTCCCGTGGGCTGCCATTATCCCATCCTCGTCGCCAATTTAGTGTAAGGGACCAAAGACAACGAAACAGCCGAAGGGTTGGCTTAACACAGGTTTATTGCATGATGATCCGGAGGAACATGTGGTAATGGCGGATGGGTAGCTCAATATATACAGCTGGCTATACATTTGAATGTGGCTCGTCGACAGACTATTGGTTGCTGCCTGCGTGACGTCGTAGAAGGTCACGCCCTTCTTGACCAGGTGAAGAGGTGGCGGGGAATCTTCCCGCGCTGCTGATCCAGGTGAATCTGAGCCATGAGAGCTGGACGCTCGCTATTGCCATCTAGTGGTCACTAGCTCGCGTCCCCTTATCAGGTTTACATTGATACAGCTGAAGGTTATAATGTTGCACACAGAAAGGTTACATTGTTAACACATGGCTAAGGTACATTGTTAAAGGCACAGCTTTACAGAACACAACAAACATACAACAATCTTCAAGGAGGCTTCTTCTATGTATCCCTGCATATATACTAATCAAGTAGCATTAAAGTGAACAGGTTGTGTAAATTACAACCATTGCATACACTTCTTCTTTTTAAACCTTCTAGGTTCATGGTGTTATAATAATCCCTATAGCAAAACTGAAGTGGCCAGTGTTGTTAATCATTGCGTTTAAGGCTATAAATAGTTATAGTATTGAACCACTGTAAGGCACATTTTTCTCTCTCTTATCTTCTCTGCACAGGGAGAGATAGTTTGTGGGTGGCCCTGATCTTTGTTGTCAGGAGGAAACTGATTAATGAATCACATCAGGTAGGCAGTCTTGCATTTCTTCTAATGTAAATGTGATTCATGGAACAAACTAGGCAAGAGGCATGCACAGCCTTCGCTGCTTCAATTAATTACATGCAGTATAAAAGGTGTCATTTATTCCGTTCCATGACTCCGAAAGCAAAGCACAAAATGCCCACAAGTTCAGCCTACAAGGATGGAAGTTTCTTCTCAGGCATCCCAGAGTTCCACCACACCACCTCCACAATGTTTTCCCTTGAGTTCAAAAATGAAGGAAGTAAATATATGACTAATAAGCAATCAGAGAGGGTGCAGTATTAGGTATGCACACCTGAACCTGGGAACAAATTCCATGGAGTTCAACAATGCTTAAGTAGATACAGATAGGGTGATGGTGGATAGGAGGGTATGTGATAATTTACTTCACCTTATGCCAAATTCCGATAAGGACTAAACTTGCTTCCTTTCAAACACGTAGGCTTTACTGATAGACCTACCTATCCACCTAGAAACCTCTTCATTCCTTGGAGATATACAGAGGGTGCCCAAAATGTATACAAATTTTAAGAAAGGGAAAAACACTATTAAAATTGTAATACTCGATATATACCGATAACAAAACGTGAATACAAGTCACGTTTGACTTCAATTAATTTCCAGTCTCCAGATTGCTTCTCTTTAATAGTCACCAATTTTGCACTGGTCTGCAGCATTCTAGACTGTTAAATACCAAATAATATTTTTAAATCTCTCTCTTTTTTTCAGTCTTTCCTCGCACACAGCTATGTTGACTATTGTTCTAGCAACAATTTAGATTGCTGGAGACTTGAACTTAAAAGTCCATGAAAACACTCCAACTCTTTTCCCGGGAGCTGTTTGTGAATAGCTGGTCCAATGACTGTGTCACTGGAAAGGGTATACTGGCAGGATTTTACACATCTGGACTCTGCAGTGGCTGGAAACTGAGGGTGTGGGATCTGCGCACACAATTGGTATACTGACCCTGACAGAACCCTGGTAAGGGATGATCACATTGTTACCAGGGGTTCCTGAAGGGACAGAAATTGGGGGAGCGGAATATTAGATAGGGTTTAATTCATCTATAGCTGACCTGACAAGCAGCTCGGACAAT
This sequence comes from Bradypodion pumilum, assembly GCA_035047305.1. NCBI lineage: Eukaryota > Metazoa > Chordata > Lepidosauria > Squamata > Chamaeleonidae > Bradypodion > Bradypodion pumilum. Next base: position 168,960,051 of record JAWDJD010000001.1, on the reverse strand, counting down.
ATGAAGCTAATGACTAACTTGCTAGTCATGTAATAGGTAATCTCGCACCTGCGGATTACTCTAAGTCCTAAAACCAATACCAGCCACATGTTTACCCTGGATAACATGGAACAATGTATTTCCCCTGTCATTGATTAAGTTAGTTAATTAACTTCCCCTGAAGACTTCCCCAATTAACTCATGTAAACATGGCATGTGGATCTTGTCAGATCGCAGTTCTTTTGCATGCAGCCTGTACATGATAAATACTGATGATTTGCCTTCATTAAATCACTGGTCTTTGCTCCATCTTGCCTCGTGTCTCATTGCTTGACCAGTCTCCTCTGGGACCCAACAGCCGCTTTGCGGCCCCGATCCAACATATGGTGACGCCGACGTGATTCTACTCGTGAGTAAGCGATCTTCGCGGTCCGGTTCTACGCCAGAACCGTGTCCGAATCGTCCCAGAGGCCAGCGCAGCAGCTCTGGTCGGAAAGCCATCCAATCTGAGTGACAGCTACACGGCGAGGCATTCCAGAGAGGCAGAGCACGCTCCAAAGCTCTGAGGCAGCTTGCTCCGTGGAAACGCGTTCTGCTCAGGGTCGGCTGTGAAACCCTGACTTCAGCGCAGAGGCCGCAGAGGGCCTGTGGCAGCAGTCCACACTCTGAGCTCCTTCCCAGAGGTTCATCACACCAGACCTGTTACCTAAACTCAGACACGTCGCTTCGTCCCGAGGAGGAAAACTTCAAAGGACCGGCAGGTAATATGGGGACTTGTCCTCAGAGGCAATGTCCGACCACTAACCAGAGAGTTCACTTAATGGAACTCAAGGCCCTGACCAGGGTATCCCATACACGCATTCACAGTGCCCAGTTAGCAGATCTCTTGGTGTACTTGGGGGATCATTGTCTGCTTTATCCAGAAACAGGCATGCTTAACCTCCAACTTTGGGACAGGATAGGAGCCTGCATTCAGCAAGCCCCGAGAGCTCCAGATAGCATAATCAGCACATGGAGCAAGTATAGGAAGCTCTTAGCAGAGGTAGACCCAGTCCGGATAGAGACCCAGGAACCCCCAGCTCAGTCAGAGCCATCAGCCCCAACGGCTCTCTATCCGTCATTTCAGCTCAAGCAGGGTAGTGTAGGGAGTTTTCCCTCAGTGACAGCTGCAGACGTCACTGATGGAATGCATGGAATGAGAAGCGCTGGCGCTTCTCTGACAGTTACAGGTTCCCAAGCTACCAACAGTTCCATCCAGCGCATGGTTGAGGAAGAAATCAGCAAGGGGGAGTTGCCAGCAGAAGAACTAGCTGAGCTTAGGCAGATATGCCCAGTTCACATAGAGATAGATGCCCTCATGGGCCAGCAGCAAACAGTCCATTCACCAGTTCTGTACAAGCTGCTTATGGTTATACGGAAGGCCATCACAGAGACAGGACTTTAGATTCACTTCACCAGGGGCACGCTTCAGCAAGTGTGCGAAACCATGATGCTTATTCCGTACGACTGGAAAGCCGTCATGCGAATGATGCTCAACCCCAGCCAGTATCTGCTATTGGACAGCGGGTATCGTCTCGAAGTGCAGGCAAGGGCTGCCAGGATGGGCGGAGCAGTAATCCCTGACCAGCTATATGGTTCAGGTCCGTTCGAATCCGTTGATGTGCAGACCGCCTTGCCAATCGCCACCCTTCAGTTGGCGGCTGAGACAGCCTTTAGGGCTTATCTCAAGGTCCCAGCAGCTGGCAAAGCAGCCAAAAATTACACAGCTGTCAAACAGGGCACCCAGGAGTCCTACATGGACTTTATCAATAGACTGGAGGAAGCAGTAAGTAGACAGATCGATAATGAGCAAGCCCAACAGGAGCTCATGATGAAATTGGCAAAAGACAACGCCAATCTTGACTGCCGTAAGATCTTGCAGTCACTGGGCAATCGTCCCGATCTGACTCTCACGGACATGATTAGGGCTTGTGCCGACGTTGGTACAGATTCCTACAAAATGGGTCTGTTGGCGGCGGTGGTACAAGGCGGTAGGAAACCCAAGAACAAGACCAAAGGAGCATGTCACAATTGTGGCAAGATCGGTCATTTCGCTAGGGAATGCCAATCTGCCAAGGGCAGCGGCCAACACGTCGGCCGTCCCAAGGCTCCGACCACCCCATGTCCAAGGTGCAATAAATGCTTCCACTGGGCCAGGAACTACCTGAATTCAGGAAACCGGAACACGGGCTTGTCTCTGGCCCCGGTCCAAACAGAGACCTCAATCGCTCTGGGAGAGCCAGAGCTGGATTAAATTACGATCACATTCCCTGCATTCCAGAGGCACAGGCCAGCCCTAGAGGCAGTACGGGACTAAATTTGACTTGCCAGTCAGAAGTCACATGTGACTTGCCAGGCACAGTCTATCTGGTTGATTCCCAGTACATGGGACCCCTGCCTAAAGGCTACATAGGTTTAGTTTTGCCCTGTAGTGTTGCAGGAACGCGAGGAATTCTTGTAATTCTGGGAGTCATCGACTCCAATTTTTTGGGTGTTCTCCAGGTTCAACTCTGGACACACCTACCCCAAACCATTCACAAGGGAGACACGTTAGCGCAACTGTTCATGGTTCCTTGTAACTCGGCAGCAGGCAGCCAGGACAGGCTCAGGGACAGCTCAGAGACCGGGTCGGGAGACCGCTCGAGCACAGAAGGGACAGTGCAAGGATACCAGGTCTCCGCGGTGATTTACTGAGCAAGGCTGAGAGCAAGTGACATCTCAGGGCACGATTTAGCAAAAATCGTGGTCCCATTCACAAAAGAGCAAATTCAGCAACTGATGCAGCTCGGTGACTTGCTTCTGATTGCATTGGAAGGATTCACTGGATATTTGGCATACCATTTGCCGAAAGACCCCAGACTCGTCTCGCTTCAAACGCAGACAGTCAGTTTGTGTGAGTTAATGTCACTGGTTCCACTTCAGGGGGCTGGACAGTTTTCACTGATGGGGGTCGCACATATGGTGTTCTTACATGGCAAGAGGACCAAGCTTGGCGTACGCTTCTAACTCTTCTACAGAAGTCCGCGCAGCGGACAGAGTTGGCAGCGGTGGACCTCGCATTGCGCACCTTTGCCAAAGAACGCTTAAACATAATAACTGACAGCCAGTATGTTAGGAATTTGCTTCACAGTCTACCGGGAGCATACATCACTCCCACGATAGACAAAAACTTGTTAAGTCTTTTCCTCACAACTCAATTTCACTTGCGGAACCGCACCGAAGTGCTCTATATCACCCACATCAGAAGCCACCAGGACTTGCCTGGTCCGATTTCCATGGGCAATAGCAGAGCGGATGTGGCAGCAAAGGAAATTCAGCAACGGTCAGTTTTGGGAGTCGTCACAACTCCAATTCAAAGTCATGCATTCTTTCATCAGAATGCCAAAGCACTCACAAGGCAGTTCAACCTGCCACTTTCCCAAGCCAAAGGTATAGTCCGTTCCTGTCCGCATTGTGCAGGGGCGGTAGGGGGCCCCTCATGGGGGGTCAACCCACGAGGGACAGAGGCCAACCAGGTGTGGCAGATGGACGTCACACATGTTCCGCAGTTTGGCAGATGGCAGTACATGTACGTTTGCATTGATACTTTTTCACAGTTCGTTTGGGCTACAGCGCAGAACAGCTTTCCATGTGGAGCAGCATCTCCTTTCCTGCTTCACGGCCATGGGCAAACCACGGCACGTGAAAACCGATAACGGTCTGGCTTATAGCTCCAGGCAGCTGGCCACCTTCATGGCCACCTGGGACATTAAGCACACCTTTGGCATTCCGTACAATCCGCAAGGGCAAGCAATTGTGTAACAGGTCAATCGGACGCTTAAGTCCAACATTGACAAACAAACAGAAAGGGGGGAACCACCAGCCCTCCCCAAAAATCAGGGTCAGGTACAACATTGTCTGAACAAGGTATTGCTTACATACAATCACCTTAATATTTTTTCGGATTACACTCCGCAGGAGAGGCACTTCCGTCGCACGGAGGCTCTCCCGCGGCCGATGGTGCGTTACCGAGTGCCACCGGATCCTTCCTGGAAGGGCCTGGTGCCACTCATAACCTGGGGAAGAGGGTATGCTGCAATTATGTCTCCTACAGGCATTATCTGGATTCCAGCCTGGTGTATCAAGCCTCACTTCGAGTCCAATGGCGTGGACCCAGGCAGTTCCGGACCTGATCCCGGAGATGGAGGAACTAACCCTGATGGGGAGAGCCAAGTGGAGGAGGCGGCGACAGCAGATGACAGCGCCAAAGATCACCTGGGGGATGGCCAAGTCCCTGTGCCAGGAGGCGGCGGACGCCGTTCAGCGGGAGGACAAGGAGTTGACACCGGAGAACATCTTAATTGCAGCCTTTTCCCTGATTACAGCTAATTCCATGATGACCACCATCATCTTGATCCTTTCCCTGTTTGCGGGGGGAGGCATTCAAGCAGCTTCATTGGAAGCCAACAACCTGATGCCAGGTGGAGATCTCTCTGCCCAGCTGCAGTACAACGTTTGGGAAAGATTGGCGAACCTCGTCAACCTGTCCAATTTTTACCTGAGGCAGACCACCGCTTCTGCCTCTATTCTGAGCACTTGTCTCATCCCGGTGTGTCACTCCCCAGATGCGCGCATCAGGAATGGCGACTGGTTGGTGAAGCGGATATTTGGTCCATTTTACAAGACTGCCTTTTCAACGTACGTACACTGGGGAACCCAAGTCACCAAAGTCTTACCGGCTGATGCAGCCATTCTCTACACTCTCCGAGTGGCGGTCAGCTTGAACTCTACTTGTGCTCGTATGACCGGCTGTTCCACAGTCGAAGGGCCACAGCGCCGTTGCCTCAACCCCGGCAACAGCAACTGGACTTGCAATAACCCAGAGACTATTAACTCAATGTATGCTCATGTTACTTTGCCTTCAGGATGGTTTTTTACATGTAACCAGTATACTTGGAACTACATTCCTGCAAATGTATCTGATTCCCTTTGCTGTATCAGTCGTTTAACATTGTTGCTTCCCACTAGAGACATGGTTGCCCCAAGCATAAATGTACCTTCACACATACGGCACGCTCGTGCCACCCAGTTAGACAGCTCATGTGATAGCAACATCAGAATTCTGAGTAAAGTTGAGTATGTTTCATTAGCAGTCAGCTTGTTTGGCATGCCAGGCTTAGCCGTAGGCAACGCTCGGAGAATTGGTCAATTGGCTTGCGCTTTGGCAAAAGCCATTAACCACACCTCCTCTGCGATAGCGCTGCTTAATCAAGAGCAGACAGAGCTTCACCATGCCATATTGGATAATCGAGCAGCCATCGATTACCTCTTGCTGTTACATCATTTGGGTTGCGAGTCTGTCCATGGCATGTGTTGTTCAACCTCATGGACAACTTGCGCAAGGTACAGTGTCAACTCACAGACCTCCATACCTTGGTTAAAAACATCAAGGAAGATGCTACGTGGGCGTGGTGGAATTCGTTATGGTCCTGGTTCCCATGGGGTTGGCTACAAATGACCCTCAAGGTGATTGTAGGGGAGATAATACTGGGAACGGCTGTGTGTTGTTTTATGCAATGTGTTCCCTCGCTGATGCCAAGATGTCCCCCTTGGAGAGAACCCTGGAATGTCCTCACTCCACGTCAGTTGAGGCCGCTCCTACGTCGAGCCGTCTGTCAGGTCCAATTAAACAAATAAAGGGGGAGTGTGGGATCTGCGCACACAATTGGTATACTGGCCCTGACAGAATCCCGGTAATGGGTGATCACATCGTTACCAGGGGTTCCTGAAGGGACAGAAATTGGGGGAGCGGAATATTAGATAGGGTTTAATTCATCTATAGCTGACCTGACAAGCAGCTCGGACAATAGGAAGCTAATGACTAACTCGCTAGTCATATAATAGGTAATCTCGCACCTGCGGATTACTCTAAATCCTAAAACCAATACCAGCCATATGTTTACCCCGGATAACATGGAACAATGTATTTCCCCTGTCGTTGATTAAGTTAGTTAATTAACTTCCCCTGAAGACTTCCCCAATTAACTCATGTAAACATGGCATGTGGATCCTGTCAGATCGCAGTTCTTTTGCATGCAGCCTGTACATGATAAATACTGATGATTTGCCTTCATTAAATCACTGGTCTTTGCTCCATCTTGCCTCATGTCTCATTGCTTGACAAGTCTCCTCCGGGACCCAACAGCCGCTTCGCGGCCCCGATCCAACATGAGGGGACTTAGAGACATTGACAGCACTGTGGTTTGCTATCTTTGGGCTGTGGATAAGGCCTGTACTGTACTTCACATGGGCCTCTTCGTCTCTTCCTTGTAACAATAGCAATTCTACTTATCTACCACCCCATAGTGCTTAGCGCACTCTCTGGGTGGTTCACAGATTAATTAGCACTCTCCCCCCCAACATGCTGTGTACTCATTTTACTGACCTTGGGAGGATGGAAGGCTGAGCCAACCTTTAGCCCTGGTCAGGATCAAACTCTCAAACATCTGGCTGCAGTACAGCAGTTTTAACCACTGCACCACCAGGGCTCTCTCTTGTCCTTTTTCTCCTTGTTGTTGCCTTTTGTTTTATGCCCTCTCTTCGCACAAGAAACAGCAACTTCACCCTTCCTTGTACTCTTTCTCTTGAAACTGTTGCAGAGTCAAAACCAGAAAGGAGAGGCAAGGGAATGATAACTAGAGTTGTTGCAACTGTAGTGTGGAGAAAGAGGGTTCCTCACTGAATGTTGCCCAAAGGCCTCCACAAAGGCTCTGGTCACCTCCAGATTGGATTATTGTAATGCGCTCTACATGGGGCTGCCCTTGGGGACCATTCGGAGGCTTCAGCTGGTCCAGAATGCGGCTGCCCGGGTCGTGATGGGGTGCGGGCGTTATGCTCGTGCCTCACCACTTCTCCGGGAGCTGCACTGGTTGCCGGTGTGCCTCCAGGTGCAATTCAAGGTGCTGGTCTTGACCTTTAAAGCCCTTCATGGCATTGGACCAGGCTACTTAAGAGACCACGTCGCCACAAGGAATTTAGCTTGTCCTACTACGGCAGACAGGAGGGGCTCACTGGTGTTCCCATCAGTGAAAGAAGTACATCTTATTGGGACCAGGAAAAGAGCCTTTTCCGTGTCTGCCCCAGCCCTGTGGAACTTCTTACCACCTGAGTTGCATCTCCAGATGGAACTACTCCCCTTTAGAAAGATGCTGAAGACATGGCTCTTTCAGCAGGTTTGGGGCATGCTTGACTCTACCAGTCAAGCCTGGTGGCTGATTTAACCTATGTGAGGGGCTGCCCCCTGGCTTGGTTATTCTGTTTTAATGGGGTAGGGTGGGTTGTTTTTTTAATGATGATTTGTTTGTGTTTTTAATGCTGGTTTTAATTGGGGTTGTTAGGTTTGTTTTAGCTATTGTTGCTGAATTGTTTTTATTGTAATTTTTATTATGTTGTTAGCTGCCCTGAGTGGTGTACCCACCAGGAGGGCGGGATATAAATGTGCAAAAATAAATAAATAAATAAACACAGAACTAGACTTGTCAAAGACTTCAACAAAGCAGTTACATCAAAGGTGCCCAAATTATGGCCCCCAACACCAATTCATCTGGCCTGCGAAGCCCTCGTCGCTCCCGGAAGTGGAAGTAAAATGCGTCCGGATGGAGTGACGAGGGATTCGTGGGTTGGATGAATTGGCATCAGAGGCTGAATCCAGCCCCCAGGCTGTAGTGGTCGGCCCCCTGACCCATGCGACTGGCCCACAGCCCAAAAAGTTTGGGTACCTCTGAGTTACGTTGTCATGAGTGAGTCCCTAAATAAGTAGAATTAATACCCTTATCCTGTAATACAGTACTTTGCAAAAGTATTGGGCCAATTCAAAGAGTGTTGGGAAGCATAACTCAGCCTCTGAAGCTCCTAGACACACCAAAACTGGGAAGAGCTTTCTGATGAATCTCCTCTCAACCATTTCCAGGTTTGGTGAAGTTTGGATTCAGTGTATCCTAGATACTCCGCCTGGGGGAAAAAATCACTCATTGAATTTTCTCCAAACCAACTGGTAGTAGCCTAAGACTCTTGTACTCTACTGTATATTATTTGATTTTTCCTCTCTTTCCTTTTACATTTTATTTACTGAATTACACATTCTAAAAGTACCTTAATACAGATTGTTTTCAACTTACTGTGTTGCCACAGGGCTTTTTAATGGCAAAATGTTAATTTACTGATACTCTTGGAGAAGGAATAGCATTATTTGAAAAGTTAAATTCCATACCAGGCAAGGCCGTCCCCCTACCACCACTATATAATTGAGAAGAACAAAATGCTTGGGAAACCTGTGGAGTTAATACATTTTAATTGAAAAACTAAAGGGTTTTTAAATTGGAACATTTTGATTGAAAATGAGAAAAACCAAAAGGGGTTGACTCACAGAGAGGAGTAATTATTCTTCATGGAAATAGATACCAAGATAATATGCTGAGAATAACAATATTACTTTGAGTGTCATGGCCATTGATCCTATGATGAATTGTATGACTGCCAATTCATCACTGCCATGGAACTGCATTTTTACCACCATCTTCGTAGTTAGCTTTCAAAATATACACTAGTTCTATTATGGTTGCTCATTTCATAAAATCACATCTTCACAAAACATCTCTAGAAGTCTGTTTCCCTTTTTTTTACTAGCAACATTAACTATACTAGCCAAATGTCTAATATATTGGAGGAAGCTGTCACAACATTTAGTAAGTTTCAGCAATATCAAAATCAAACCAGTTACAAGCCTGTGATGATTCACAACGACTTAAGAATCTCATTAATGCTGAAATGAATGGGTACTAAATAACTTGGAAGCATAACTGCCTGTAAATCTCTACATTGGAAAGCCCTACAGATACGTGATCATGAATGGTTGTTCAAAAATGTAAATAAGACTTTGCCTTAGGTAAAGGGAAAGGTTTCCCTTCCTCGAAAGCTAGTCGTATCCAACTCTAGGGTTCAGTGCTCATTTCTGTTTCAAAGCTGAAGAGCCAGCGCGGTCTGCCTCTGCAGACATTTCCATGGTCATGTGGCAGGCATAACTAGACGCTGTTACCATCCCACCGAAGTGTTCCCTATTTATCTACTTGCAATGTCTTGCTTTCGAACTGCTAGGTTGGCAGGAGCTGGGACAAAGACAGGAGCTCATTCCGTCCGGCAGTATTCGGGAATCAAACTGCTGACCTTCCGCCTCCCAGTAAGCACCTTAAGTCAAAGTTAATATATGAATAGTAACAAAAAAAATGCATGTCTACATCCCTTGTATTCTACCGATGGCCACTCTTTCTACCTGCTTTTTCTGGCTACAGTAACTACAAGAAATTCTGGTTATCTCTGCCAACAGCAGTCTAGCTGCAGCCACTAGGAAGCACTCAAGCAGGAAGAGTAACCTTCCACTTATGGTCTTCCCTCAACAGCTGGTTCCCACAGGTTAGTGTTTTCCAAACTTGTAAGTGGAGGGGGGGGAGGAAAAGAAGAGGAAAGGATGGTCGCATAATGCTGTTTATCTAGAGCAGGAATAAGAATCATGTGGCCATGACAGCTGAGGGATTCAGGGAGATGTTGTCCACAAAAGTAATTTTTCAGATATAACTGGCTTTCGAACAAGAGTAACCTTTACCTTTACTATACAAGCTAGGTAAAGGTAAAGATCACCCTTGCTTGAAAACCAGTTGTATCCAACTCTAGTGGGCAGTGCTCACTTCCGTTTACAGCCAAAAAGACAGAGTTGTCTGCGTCTGCAGACATTTCCTCTTTATAAATCTACTAGCATAGTTTGCCCGGCGTTGCCGGGCTTTTTAAAATTGTGTTGGATACTAAAGGCTTTCGTTTATTTGTCGAAGCAATGGTGATGCGCTGTTTTAAATGGTGGTGTAAGTTTTTTTGATTTTGTGGCTTCGAGTAATTTTGTTTTTGAACTTGTTTTTTATGTTTATGTAACAAAAATGTAAATTTAATTTAATTTAATTTAATGTAATATTATTTAGTTTTAAATTTTATTTTGTTTTTTAAAATGTTCTTTTAATTTTTTTGTTTTGGTTTTTCATAGTGAAAAGTGGTTTTATTTTGGTAATTTTTGAGATTAGTGTGTTTTTTTTTGAATGTTTGTATAATTTATGTGATTAAATTTAGAATTATTATTATTTTTTAAATATTTTAGAATGTTGTTTCTGTTTTGGCCACTGGGTGGTGGTGGTGAGCATTTGAGCTTCTCATTGCATTTGGTACCTTCTGTCCTCTTGGTGTTGCTTCCGGTAAGTTTCCTCTTTCTCATTTGTGTTCCGGTTCTCATAGAAGGAAGACGTCTTTTTGTAAGTAATGTGGGGGTTTTTTTTGGGGGGGGGGTTGGGGTGGATTCTTTTTGGGGGGTGTATGTGTGTGTTTATCTTGTTCATATTTGGCTGTTTGTTTGTGATTTTGTGTGTTTTTTCTAGTGTGTGTGTGTGTGTGTGGGGGGTGGCTTTTTTTCTCGCAGGCCATGCTGGATGGCCCGTGGGAAGGATAGGCATTTGCGAGGAGGCTTTATTTCCCACGGGCCATGCTTCATGGCCCTTTGGAAGGAAGGGCATTTGCTGGGTGGTGGTTATTTCTTTCCCACGGGCCATAGTTGCTGGCCCATGGGAAGGAAGGGAGAGGCAGTGGGGTGTTTATTCTTTTTCCCCGCGGGCCATACTGGCTTGCCCGGTGGGAAAGAAGGGCAGTTGCGGGGGGTGGGGGTGAGTTGTTTGCTTTAATTTTTGGTGCTCTGGCTGGCCCTTCGAAGAGAAGGGCAGCGGCGGCCGGGGGTGGTTTTTTTATGGTTTTTTCTCGTCTTTTTGGCCCGCCGGCTGGCCCTTCGATCGGAAGGGCCATGGTGGCGTTGGGGGGGGGGGTTCCCCCACGGGCCATGCTGGCTCGTTCATGGGGAAGAATGGCTGCGGCGGTGGGATTATTTTTAACTTTTATTTTTCGTGCGCCGGCCCTTCGAACGGAAGAGTAGCGGCGGCGGTTTCTTTTTTATTTTTTTCCCCCACGGGCCATGCTGGCTCGCCCGTGGGGTTGAATGGTTGCGGAGGCAGCTTTTTTTAGTTTTGTTTTTGCGTGCCGGCTGCCTCATCATTCTGCTCGCACATTGCGCGCAGGACGCTGGGGCTTGTAGTAATGTGTTGGTGCTTTGAGTTTGTGCTGCGTTTTTTTAAATTCCTTTTCTTTTGATTGGCTGCGGCGCGTGTTCGAACGCTGCTCCATGCGAGAGCCTCTCAGCCTGATTGGCTCTGGCACGGCGCGGCGCAAGGACTTTCGGGAAGTGATGTTCTTTACGTTTCTTGCCGTTAGTGGGGCTGAGGCCCCCGTGCCGGATTTTTAAATCCTTCGTTGACCTGCGTAGGCAATTCGGCCGTGCTCTCAAAGGGAGGGTGCGGGTCAGTAGGGCAACGCACAGCAACGTATAGCCAATTCCAACGGTGAACACTTGGTTTTATAGGTTAAGATGGTGAGGCCCCATCGGGAATACTGTGTACAGTTCTGGTCGCCATACCTCCAGAAGGATATTATGGAGCTGGAAAAAGTGCAGAGGAGGGCAACCAGAATGATTAGGGGACTGGAACACCTTCCTTACCATCTGAGGCTGCAACGGTTGGGCCTCTTCACTCTTGAACGACGGCGTCTAAGAGGTGACCTGATTGAAGTTTATAAAATCATGCACGGTGTGGACAAAGTAGATAAGGAAAAACTGTTTTCCCTATCGCACAACACTAGAACTAGGGGGCACTCCATGAAACTTTTGGGTGCTAGTTCTCAAACAAATAAGAGAAAGTACTTTTTCACCCAGAGGATCGCTGGTCTATGGAACTCCCTGCCAGAAGAAGTGGTGACAGCTGTCAGTCTCGACAGCTTTAAGAAAGGATTAGACAAGTTCATGGAGGACAAGGGTATCAATGGCTATAATTATGGATACCTAAGGACAACCACCGGGTTGGAGAACTAGGCAGGATATCTTTCAATGCCATTTCCAGGGAATCCTAAGCAGGTGAAGGCATCTCCTTGGGAATACCCTGAAACAAATGGTGAGCCACTGTGTGAGACAGAATGCTGGACTGGATGGGCTGTGGCCTGTTCCAACAAGGCTGTTCTTATGTTCCATCATCATGTGGCAGGCATTGCCTTTCCTGCCAAAGCGGTACCTATTTATCTACTTGAAATTTCTTTTTTCCGAGCTGCTAGGTTGGCAGGCACTGGGACAGGCAATGGAGCTCACCCAGGTCTCGAACTGCTGGCCTGCCAACCTTCCAGTCGTCAAGTTCTGCATCTTAATCACTAAACCACCACAATCCCTACGTACTAGGTAGTGGCATATCACTCTGCACCCCTATTCTTGTGTAATTTTCTCACTGAACTAGGAAAGGTGAATGCCTTTCATCAGTACAGCAGTAAGATCATCTCTAGATTCAGGTGAAAATAGCTATGAATCATTGGGCAAAATCTTGTTAATTGACATAAGTCTCACATTTCAGTTCATTCCTCCTTTGCAAAGAAAGCACTCCTGTCGCAGTTCTCTGGAAGAGGGATAAACTATCACCTAAGAATTGCAGCAGGGACATTTCATTTACCAGGAAGGGAAGGACCAAAAGTGATAAGTGCAGAGTGGATGGGCTGGACTGGATGGGCTGTGGATGGGCTGTGGCCTGTTCCAACAAGGCTGTTCTTATGTTCTTATGATAATGCAGCTTATGCTACACAAAATTTTGTCCATTGAGTCCTGTACTTAATAACTTAAAATGAGAACAAAAGTTTGCTTGGTTTTTGCTAAAAGTTAACTATCTAGTCATGCCTGCCACATAACCACAGAAACGTCTGCAGAAGCAGACAGCGCTGGTCCCCCCCCCCCATTCCACACATGGAGAAAGCTGAAAACTTTGGTGAATTCTTATTTAAAATGAAAACCAAAACCTGCTGTAAATCACTTTGCATAAACTTTGGATCTGTGGAAATAGTGACATCTAGCGGCACAGTCTAGTAGCTAATAATACTGAACAATGGCTTTTGAGAGAGGAATTTCTGTGAAGAATAGGATCCTATCCTTTCCATAAAACCTTTCGCCCTCAAGGACAAGATCGAGGCGGAACTGGACAAATTGGTGGGGCAGGGGATTTTGGTTCCAGTTGATTCGGCGGAGTGGGAAACGCCGATTGTGACCGCTCTTAAATCAAACGGGGAGGTTAGGATTTGTGCGGACTATAAATGTACGATTAATAAGGCCATTCGGCCAAATGCATATCCGGTGCCCGTGGTCAGCCATTTACTGGCCACGCTTCATGGGGGGAGGTGTTTTGCCAAGCTAGATCTAGCGCAGGCATATCAGCAGCTCTCTGTAACCCCAGCTGCTGCCGCTGCGCAAACGATCGTAACACACAAGGGGGCATTTAAGGTGACGCGCCTTCAGTTTGGCGTGAATTTGGCCCCCGGAATTTTCCAGTCCGTCGTGGAATGCCTTTTAAAGGGGCTTCCAGGCGTCCTCCCATACTTCGACGACGTGTTGATAACAGCGGGGGGCGAGTCAGAATTAGCGCAAAGGCTAGACAGGGTCCTTTCAATATTCGAGAAAGCGGGCCTCCGACTGAGAAGGGACAAATGCGTTTTCTTTGCGAGGGAGGTCGAGTTCCTTGGGTTCAAGGTAACCCCGGAAGGCATCAAGCCCTCCGAGTCCAAGGTTGCGGCTGTGCAAAACGCCCCTCGACCCACCGCGAAACCGGAGCTGCAGTCGTTCCTAGGGCTCTTAAATTTTTACCATTCCTTCCTGCCGAGGAAGGCATCCGTTGCTGAGCCACTGCACGCATTATTGAAGAAAGAGGCGGTTTGGCGGTGGGGAGATAGGCAAGAGAAAGCGTTTAGGGAACTGAAGGCACTCCTATCCTCAAGTGCTGTCCTGACCCACTTTGACCCTAGGAAGCCAGTAGTCCTAGTTTGTGATGCGTCCCTGGTGGGAGTGGGGGCGGTTCTATGCCACGTGTTGGAGAGCGGGAGGGAAGCCCCGGTAGCGTACTACTCAAGGTCCCTCTCGAAGGCCAAACTGATAGGGAGGCCCTAGCCATCATCGCGGGAACGAAAAAGTTCCATGACTTTTTATACGGCCGCGAGTTTACGGTAGTGACCGATCACAAGCCACTTCTGGGGATCTTCACTACCGGCAAACCCACACCGCAAATTCTCTCCCCCAGGATGCTGCGTTGGGCCATCTTCCTCAATGCCTACCAGTACGAGCTGGTCTATCGCCCAGGGAAGGAGATATCCCATGCGGACGCACTGTCCCGATCTCCCCTCCCTAGTATAGGGGACCCCACATGCGAGGTAGAGCAGGACCACCAAGTCCTACTGATCGAGTCTCTTGACTCACCCCCCATTGTCCCGGCCGACCTCGCCAAAGCCACGGCGGCCGACAAGACGCTGGCCCAAGTTAGTTCCTGGGTGAGGAAAGGGTGGCCCACTACTCCCCCCGAGGAGAAGTTCAAGCCATTTGTCAGGCGGAGAGTAGAGCTTTCCCTGGAAAGGGGCTGCTTACTCTGAGGCCAGCGGGTAGTGATCCCAGAGAAACTGAGGGCCAAGGTACTAAAGCTACTACATACCAGTCACCCGGGGATCGTGCGCTCCAAGGCTCTGGCCAGGAGTTTCTTCTGGTGGCCCCAGATAGACGCGGATATAGAACGTTTAGTGGGCACGTGTGAGAGCTGCCAGAGCTCTCGGCCCGAGGAGTCCCGGTTACCCCATAGGGAATGGGGCACGGCCCGCGGGCCATGGTCCCGGATTCATGTTGACTTCGCTGGCCCTTTCCGCGGGGCCATGTTTTTGCTGGTAGTCGACTCCTACTCTAAATGGTTGGAGGTAATCCCCATGAGCAGCACCTCCTCTGCGGCAACCATTAAACAGTTGTGCAAGCTTTTTGCCTGTTTCGGCCTGCCAGACGTTCTTGTTAGCGATAACGCTAGTACCTTCACGTCTGCAGAGTTCAAGACGTTTATTGAGCGGAACGCCATCAGGCACATTACCGCTGCCCCGTTTCACCCCGCCACAAACGGTCAGGTAGAGCGTCAAGTGCGCACTACGAAAGACGCACTGTGGTGCATGGGTCCCGGTGAGTTGAACCTTCATCTGTGTCAGTTCCTCATATGTTATAGGACAACCCCCCTAGCCTCAGGATTTTCCCCAGCCAAACTCCTCATGAGGAGGCGTCCGGTAACACTTTTTGACCGGATGGATCCGTCCAGGGTGGAGGATGAGGGAAGGAATATAAACATAGGGGGAGAGAGCTCCAAAAGTTTTTCAGTAGGGGACCCGGTTCACTGAAGGAACTACGCGGCCTCGGGGCCAGCGTGGGTTCCAGGGACAATCATTGAGCAGACGGGGCCAGTATCCTACAGGGTCGAGACTAGCTCGGGTCTACTTTGGAGAAGGCACGCCGACCAACTCAGAAGGCGAGTCACCAGTGAAGGGGAATCAGCGTTAGGGTCCTCCCCCACCCTGTGCAACCAGCTACTGTGCAACCAGATTCAAATGTATTGTGCTACTGTATATAATGTGATGTACCTCCGCCATTACCACATGTTCATCCTGACCATCAACCAATAAACCTGTGTTAGTCCTCACTGCGACTCCTTCTTTGTCTTCCGTGCAAGACACCAAAAGGTGCCACAACTTTTTTGTCTTTTTTGTTGTTTTGTTTTGTTTACTTTCTGAACTATATTGTTTGTTTATGTTAAAGAGAGAGAACATTTAAAAGCCTTTCTCAGTACCTCACGTGCTACCTTGAATTGATCGAGCTCCTTTCCTTTGAGACGTTCAGCAGGTTCAAGGCTGGTTAGTGTTTGGATGTGAGGCCAAAGTAAAAGTCAAAATATTAGGGACCTTCCCTTAAGAGAGGAGATGGAATCCTGCCTGAAACTAAGGAATGAACAATACTGAGCTAGATAAATCAAAGGTCAGACACAGTGTTAAGCAGCTCCCTATGGTCCAACTATGGTCCTACACACAACCAGAAGACTTCCAATGAGAAGTGTTGTTACCCTAAAAAGACTCACAGGAGCAAAGAATTCTAAGCAGATTTTAAAGGATATGAGAATAGACATGAATTGAATTCTCCTACTAGTCCTGTCTATGTTCTAAATGGATATTTAGTGAGTATGGGAGACATCGGGATGCCTGGGTGCAAAGAAGAAGAAGGAACTTCTGACATTGTGTAAAATAGGGCCCATGATGGCAGAGAGACAGGTTGTCATGCAGAGTACAAAGCTGCATCTGTTGAAATTCTCACTTCTCTGTAGTCACTCATGTCCTGTCTCCCTCCACCACCTCTGCTCACCCTTTAATAGCAAAGGTTTCCCTTGCTCGAAAACCAGTCGTATCCGACTCTAGGGTTCAGTGCTCATCTATGTTTCAAAGCCGAAGAGCCAGCGCTGTCTGCTTCTGCACACATTTCCATGGTCATGTGGCAGGCATGACTAGACACCGGAGCACACAGAATGCTGTTACCTTCCCTCCAAAGTGGTCCCTATTTATCTACTTGCAATTTCTTGCTTTCGAACTGCTAGGTTGGGAGGAGCTGGTACAAAGACAGGAACTCAGTCCGTCCTGCAGTACTCGGGAATCAAACTGGTGACCTTCCGGCTTCCAGTCAGCGTCTTAGCCACTTGAGCTAATGATTTAATGCACCTTTTAATGCTTAAAATAGACATTTGTGGAAGCATCTGACCACTTATGGAAGAAACATTGACAAAAAATACTTCAGGAATTGAGCAGCCTTTGGAATATGAATCATGGCATGAAATGTACGCAAGACTCTTCAAGAGAAGAAAAACTGAAGCTTCTAACCAAAAGCATTCTTTTAGCTTGGTCTGAGAAATCTAAAGGTGTGTTAAGCATAAACTCAAGGAGAGCACCCTTGGATGTTGGAGTTCATCCTCTGTCTTATGAACTGGATGGTTTCACTTTTCTGCTTGGGCATTTCCATAACTCCTGACAACCTAGCAGTTCAAAAGCAAGACATTGCAAGTAGATCAATAGGGACCACTTCGGTGGGAAGGTAACATGCCTGCCACATGACCACGGAAAGTCTGCAGAAGCAGACAACACTGGCTCTTCGGCTTTGAAACAGAGATGAGCACTGAACCCTAGAGTTGGATACGACTGGCTTTCGAGCAAGGGAAACCTTTACCTTTACCTAGTTCCATAACCGTTGGAGCTGCAGAGGAGCTCAAAGGGAATGTCCAGGTTGTTTCCAAATTGCTATTTCCTTTCTAAAGGGCTTCACAGAAATAAAGGCTAATCCTTTAACAGGATAGCTCACAAGCATATCGTTTCTTCAGCTTCATTTCAGACACAACAAATATAGATTAAGGTAAAGGTAAAGGTCTCCTTTGCTCTAAAGCCAGTCATCTCCAAGTCTGTTTACAGCCAAATAACCAGCGCTGAGTGTGTTTGCAGATGATTCCATGGACATGTGGCAGGCATGTATAGGTAAAGGTCACCCTTGCTTGAAAGCCAGTTTTATCCAACTCTAGGGTTCAGTGCTCATTTCTGTTTATAGCAAAAGAGCCAGCGCTGTCTGTGTTTGCAGATGTTTCCATGGACATGTAGCAGGCATGCCTGGACACCAGAGTGCACAGAATGCTGTTTACCTTCCCGCCAAAGTGGTCCCTATTTATTTACTTGCAATTTATTGATTTCAAACTGCTAGGTTGGCAGAAGCTGGGACAGAGACAGGAGCTCATTCCGTCCTGCAGTCCTCGAGTATTGATCTGCTGACCTGCCGCCTTCCAGTCAGTGTCTTAACCACTTGAGCCACTGCAGATGCCTAATGCAGTACATTGTAAGGAAATGATGGGAGTTTACACACAAGTAGAACATTGGAATGTTACTTTTCTGTCATTTTACTGGAAACAATCTCTTGACTTAAATATACTGCAGATCACCTGAAAGGGATCCATTGGGAGGTTCTGCAGAAACTTGGAGCGAGGACTACCCTTATGGCCACACCTTGCTTACTCCTGATCTATGAAGAAGCTGGAACATAGGAAGCTCACCACACATGGAAGTGGTGGCTGAAACCAGAACCATGTCCCCAACATGCCTCCAATATCAGCTGTCTGAAGTTCCAACCTCATTCTGTGTTGTTATCCAGTTTTTGACGTTATGCGATCCCTATGGGAGATGCCCCAGATAACAACAAAAAATCACCAAAAACATCGTTATCTGGTGCATCGCTACCAAATGTCTGCATAATGATTTTTTTTTGCATTTTCCCATCATTATGCAGGGCATCACATGGTACATAACGAACACATTGTTATGCGGTTTTGTCGTTATGCGAGTGCGTCATTGTCTGGGGTTCCACTGTATTTGCTTTTAAAGGGAAGTTGTTTTTACAAAAGTAGAACACTCAGATTTACTGCATTTCTTCTTAAAGTAAATAGCTGAAACTCTGTTGATTGGCATAGTAAGTCATACTAGGGAAGATCCATTGAATAAGCAGCTGTGAAAGTCCCATTGATTCAATAGGCCTACTCTAGCTACAACTTACTAAACAACAAGATTTCAGCCAATATTTCCCAAAATTTTGTCTGAACTTCTAAAAATATATATCCAAATGCATAGTTTGCATCAGGCTACTATGGACTGTGTAAAGGTTTACCTTTTGCTGGTAGCTTCTCTGGGCTCATCCAGTTTTAATTTTTTTTCCCCTTTTGTTTCCCAGTGGTTGTGCTTACACTCTTCCAATGCACTGTGCTTCTGTTTTTATCTACTGGCTGTCTCTCGGTAGACTTCCTCTTTCTTCTGCATGACATCTGGTC
This sequence comes from Bradypodion pumilum, assembly GCA_035047305.1. Lineage (NCBI taxonomy): Eukaryota > Metazoa > Chordata > Lepidosauria > Squamata > Chamaeleonidae > Bradypodion > Bradypodion pumilum. Next base: position 168,941,197 of record JAWDJD010000001.1, on the reverse strand, counting down.
ATAATTCAGGAAATATTCAAAAGACATGGCAGGGGGTTCAAAATCTTTACTAGAGTGTGGCTTTGCTGGATTTTTTGGGCCTAGAATTGGATTTTAGCATTTCTTTTGCATCTATGTTGTCTTGCTTGATGTTTCCTTCCAAGATTTCCCTGCTAAAAGGTCTTTTCTGCTAATTGCAGCCAGTTTCTTCACTCTTTTTTTTTTTTTACTGCTCTAGAGGAATTTTGTTTTCCTGAAGTTTTTTATCCATCATCACTTCCAATGTGTTCAAAAAAAAAAATCTTTTCCCTCGGCCACCTGATGAATCCTCACATATACCATTGCAGTCTGCTCTACTTTTACATCCATGAAAAGAGCCAGAAACTTCATTTCTTTGTTCACCTTCTAGACCCTGTACTTTATTCTGCTTATCAGATGAAGAAGAAGAAATATTGGAATTTGATTCAAAGGCCTGGATCAAGTGTTTGATCTTCTTTGATTCCAGCATCCTGGTCTTTTCACCTGAAGTTCCTTTCTCATTTCTAGTATTATGTTTCCGGTATCGAAGTTTTCTACAACGCAAAGAACAAAAACTGTAACTAATTTCAATAGCAAGTAAAGCTCCTGTCCTTTTTACACGTTTTAGCATGTGAAATTAGTAGAGCATTTGTTTGAAACATTCTAACCAGTGCACCTCTTTCAAGATTCAATGTAAATAGGACATTCAGACTAGGGGACTAAAAATCATTTGGTTGCCCTACAAAAACTGGTTGAGTCTTCCAGATGTGACATGAACGTTCATCAACTTCCTCTTTGTCTCCAAGAACACAACTGAATACTATGCAACAGAAAGAATAGCATATTAATCCATCATCAAGATTGTAGATGCAGAAAAAAAGATTTCCAACTCCCTAGCTTCTGCAATAAGGAATTAGCACTCTAGCTCAAAAAAAAAAAAGTTCACAGCTCTGATTCTGCATTTAGGATATCCAGAGCTACAAACAACAATACTATAGAAGGCCATTGTGTCCATTATCTTTTCTGCAACCTTCTCAACCACTACTGACAAGACAAGATGGCCCATTAGATGGGTTAAATAAGAGTTCTCAACCAGCAAGACAATGATGGGACATAGAATCTATCCAGGTAAGAGATAGGCTTTTCACAATAATTTTCAAGCACTAGCAAAATTCTTTTTTAGTTGGTTGGCAATTCAATTCAATTCAATTTTAATTTGTACCCCGCCCTACTCAGCTTTTGAAAAATATTACACTACCCTTGGCCAGTCACAGATGATTTAGAGAAGTGTTCAATTATTTAAAGTGTAGAGTAGTTTTGGAAAACAGAATAAAACCTGATGAATTCCATAAGGAAATCCTCTTGAAAAAATGAGCAATGAACAAGTTCATTTTCAGTATTTGTTTGAAGAAGCCTACAACAAAAACAAAGATTCAAATGGCAACTCAAATTCTCAACCCTTTGACTGACTGCTCTCTGGTTTGGAAGGAATTTGTTATGCGTGGTTATTGTCCCACAAGACTTGTCCAGTCCTAGAACCACAAATGTCAAGAATAATAAATCGTTAAGAAAACAATCTAAAACTTTAATACAACTTGTCCTAGTAACCTTGTGGTGTTAGTTGTCAGCTGAGGCCAAACATATAGCATGTGTCACATCCAAAAGAACAATTTACATCTTACTCTGTGTTTGGCATACACATAATTTAACTTAGCTTTATCTTAAAAGTGAAGGCTATGCATAACACATCTGAATGACTTATCATGAAGAATGTGAACTTCTGTTACCTTCTCTCCCATGTAAAGGTAAAGGTCACCCTTGCTCAAAAGCCAGTTGTATCTGACTCTAGGGTTCAGTGATCATCTCTGTTGATAGCCAAAGAGCCAGTGCTGTCTGCATTTGCAGATGTTTTTGTGGACATGTGGCAGGCGAAACTAGACAGCAGAGTGCACGGAATGCTGTTTACCTTCCCACCAAAGTGGTCCCTATTTATCTACTTGCAATTTCTTGCTTTCTAAGTGCTAGGTTGGCAGGAGAAGGGACAGGGATGGGACCTCACTCCATCATACAGTACTTTGGTATCAAACTCCGACCTTCCAGTCTTCAAGTTCAGCATCTTAACCATTAGGTCCCTTAATGTGTAACACTTTGTTTTAGCCGAGCATGACTAGGCATTTCCGGCAGAGGGCAGCAGTGGCTGTATTTGATGATACTGTACCTGGTATCCAACACAGCTACAACCTTGTAGGACTAAGGGAGATGGTTTCCTTCTCTTCTTTGCTTAAATGTCAGCTCACATGATATCTAATGTAGTGAACCATAGTGCTCAGAAATATTTACTATAATTTTAATGGCACTCGTTTACTGATATATTTAACTCTTAGGCACCAGGCTTGAACATGTTAGTCCTTCACAGTCACACCAGATTGCAGAATTCCTACAGGTCTACACATTTTATGACACATGTCTTATTGAGTTACAGTATAAACTGCATCCCTGAAGTTCAAATGCTTGCCAGATACAAGCTGGGATTTTTCCATTTGTCATTACAGATAAGACAAGATGGGACAAAATTGTGACAACACATCTACAGTAAAACCCCGACTTACATATGCCTCGAGTTACATAAAATTCCACTTACATAATGATTCTGTGCTAAAACCATGTCCTGATTTACATGATTTCCTATGAGTTTGCTTCGAGTTACAGATTCTTTTCCCTATGGGTTTGCTTCGATTTACATAAAAATTTCATTTTTCCTATGGGTTTGCTTTGAGTTACATAAAAAACCGATTTAAGCAAAAGCCTACGGAACGGATTTTTTCCCCCGTAAGTAGGGGTTTTACTGTATTGTTTTTCACCATTGAGACATTTATTTAGGTATTTATTGTTCCAGACATTGTAATGTACTACCAAAAAAAACAAACCTCCCACATTGTCTTTTGGCAAACCAGAGGCAGAAATGACATACTCTTATGGTCAGTAGGTTAGCTCAATTTAAAGGAAGGTACCCTAGCATTCTATGGAACTGTGGTGGCTCAAGTGGTTAAGACACTGAAGCTGATGACTGGAAGGTCGGCAGGTCAGCAGTTTGAGACCCAAGTACTGCACGACAATGAGCTCCCATCTCTGTCCCAGCTCCTCCCAACCTAGCAGTTCGAAAGAAAGAAATTACAAGTAGATATATAGGGACCACTTTGGTGGGAAGGTAAACAGTGTTCCATGCACTCCAGTGTCTAGGCATACTTGCCACATGCTTGTGTGGAAGTTCCTTCCCACTATTAACACAGCTGGTTCACTGCCCACAGTGATCTGCTATATAAATTAGCGTACACATACACACCAATACACATATAGGATAAAACCAGATTCTGTAGTCATCCTTTTATGGGAAGTGCCTCCTGATCCCTCCCTCCCTCTCTCTAGAAAGCATGGAATAGCTGAGTTGGCAATGACATCAGCGCTATGTATGGGAATACCACAGGACGGACAGCTCCATTTACTTTCAACTATAAATGGGCAGTGTAAATGCCAGCAGCTAGACAGAGCCAAAAGAGAAAAAAGGAAGAGCAATCCTGAGTGTAGGAGAAGCCAATACCTGAGGCCTATTAAGAGTTCATTCATGGGATCCTCCCAGCACAGAAGCCACTTCTATGTAAGAAATCATCTACAACCAGATGTCATTCAATCACAACTTGGAAAAGTTGCTTTTCTGAGCTATTTGTTGTTGGTCAGTTGCACAGTCGATTCCAACCCTTTGCGACCCCATGGACCATTGCCTGCCAGACACCTTTGTCCTCCACCATCCTCCTCAACTCGCTCAGCTGTATCCATTGCATCAGCAATACCATCTAGCCATCTCATTTTCTGCTGCCCCCTTCTTTTGCCCTATATCACCCAGAATCTCCGGACTAGCATGGTTACTGACCATCTGATCTTTATAATTTAGGAGCTCCTTCCACAAGTAACTGTCTGGATGGCCCAGTGAGATGGAGCAGCTGGCTGCAGAGTCAGGGGATGAGAGTTTGATTACCCATTGTGGCTTGGGCAAATTAGAGGATCTCAGACTGCCCCCACAAGATGAGAATGGAGGACTACTTCCAAGTACTCTATATCTAGGAAACCTTGGGAAAAGCCACCATAGTGGCACATTATGACAGTTACTATTATTATTTCACCAATATGAGTAGGAAACTCATTGAAAACAGCAATGAATGTGCAACTCCATTTTAATTAGTCTTGCCTCTGGCTCTTAAAAATACAACTACTTTTTACCAAGTAAACTACTTTTTACCCACTCCTATTTTAACTGTTGTTCATCTCATCTGCCCAAAGGGTCAGGTCTGAAGCCTTGCATGAAGCTGTACTCTTGTTCTAGGTTTGCTTTACTACAACCCCCATGACCACAGAAAATAGGCTTACCTAAAGGGGTTCACGTAGTTTCTTATAACACCTTGATAGAATTGGGGATGGTCAGGGAAGGAAGAGGAAGAACAGTATCATTAAATCCAGTTGAGATGGCTAGTTGTGCCAACTTTGCTGAGACATTTTACATATTATCCCTTCAAAAGAAACAAACAAGAAAATTCTAACTATGACAGCACTTTCTATGCAGAACAAGTTAAACATTTTTACTAGAGATACAGGCTCTCTTGGCTTTCTAGTATATGCCATCTGAATAAAACTGTTGATACTTTTGCAACCATCTCCCATCCTACTTAATAGGGGGAAAACCTATACAATACAGTGTCATTCTAAAATATATATATATAAAGTTAAAGGTTGCCCTTGCTTGAAAGCCAGTCGTATCTGACTCTAGGGTTCAGTGCTCATCTCTGTTGACAGCCAAAGAGCCAGCGCTGTCAGCATCTGCAAACGTTTTGTGGACATGTGGCAGGCATGACTAGACACTGGAGTGCATGAAATGCTGTTTATCTTCCCACCAAAGTGGTCCCTATTTATCTACAGTAATACCCCGCATAATGTTAAAGCTTGGTTCCATGATCCTTAACGTTGGACGATTTTTAACATTGTGCGATACATGTATCACACAACGTTAAACCCTATGGGATGTATCGCACAACGTCAAACTCCATAGAGATACTGTATTCAAAAACAAAGATTATGGCTCCCTCTACTTGTAGTTGAGGGCATTAACTAGCAATCAGGCATTAAAAGCAATTTATCGCACAAAGTTAACTTGACGTTTTGCAGTGCAAATTTTTCTTCAGATTTCTTAATGTTGTGCGGTGCACAAGATATGCGGGGTATTACTGTACTTGGGAACTGCAGTGGCTCAAGTCGCTAAGACGCTGACTGGGAAGCGGAAGGTCAGCAGTTCGATTCCCGAGTACTGCAGGACGGAAATGAGCTCCCGTCTTTGTCCCAGCTCCTGCCAACCTAGCAGTTCGAAAGCAAGAAATTGCAAGTAGATAAATAGGGACCACTTCGGTGGGAAGGTAACAGCGTTCTGTGCACTCCGGTGTCTAGTCATGCCTGCCACATGACCACGGAAACGTCTGCAGAAACAGACAGCGCTGGCTCTTCGGCTTAGAAACAGAGATGAGCACTGCACCCTAGAGTCGGATACGACTGGCTTTCGAGCAAGGGAAACCTTTACCTTTACCTTTTACTGTACTTGCAATTTCTTGCTTTCAAACTGCTAGGTTGGAAGGACCTGGGACAAAGACAGGAGCTCATTCCATCATGCAGTACTTGGATCTCGAACTATTTACCTGCTGACCTTCGAGTCAGCGTCTTAACCACTTGGAAACAAATGGTAGTGGCAGCAAGAATAAGAACACTGTACCTTTTGAGGATCTTGAGTATGGCTGAGATGTTCTTTCAGCGTAAAAACTCTCTTGACCACGCTTTTGGGTTGCTTCATAATGACAAAGCTCCCAGGTCCTATCTAAAGACCAGCTCACACGCATTGAGTAGTTTGAAGAAAGCTGGAGACTTCCATTGTTTAAGCTTAATTCCAGCTGATACTTCTTAAAGTGGAGGACTTTATACCACAGATTTGGAGTTCTCAACCTTTTTAAGCCAGGGGCCCAGTCACACTCCCTCAGACAACTAAGGTGGCCGGATAGCCATTTTGCCCTTCCTCCACCACATGGCACTTCTGGGTGTGGTGGAGGCAGTGGGGGATCACATGAAATGGCACCGTAGGCTGCATCCGGCCTGTGGGCCGCAGGTTGAGAATCCCTGGCATAGTATACAGTATACTACCTCAACTTTTCTTTCCTGCTTTCCTTCAATCAACCAGGAAGAATTTGAGTGTTTCTCTGCATTAAAAGTAAGTAAGCAAGAGTTACAGGTTACACTTACTTGTCTACCTTATGTTGAATCACTTTGGGAATGAAATTTTGATGCCACGGTGTCGACTCTGGGGTGGGCAGATTTTGCTCCTCAAGTCTCTTATATTTGGCAAGACTTGGTGAGAACCATAAAAATTAAAGAGCAAAATAGCTGGATGGCAAACTTTCTTTGAGCATGTTACAGTATAGAGAAAATAATACAATAAGGGTGAGTGCTTTTTTGAACTGGGACTATAGCTCTGAGAATCGTCCAGCCAACATCTCTACTGAATCATACTGACTGAGAAATTCTGGGAGTGGTATGAAAAGAATGGAATGTTTTAATTATGACAAGCATACAGTACTAACATTTCAACCTCTTTTAAATTTTTTTAAATGGCCCAGTTTTTCAGGCCATAGCCCTCCAAATAAATTGTTGCTGGATAGTAGACTATGTAAGTTTTTTCAGGATCAGGATGTTTCCATAGCCAGTGGGTTGTTTTGATGTTTGCAGATTGATACACCGTAGGCAGCAGTCAGGGGGCCAGACACATCTTTATTGCATGGTAGTCAATCTGAACATCAGGTAATGGTGGAGGCGCAGCTCCTTATATATGGTACAGTACATTTTAATTTCTCCCAAAGACGCCCATTGGTTACTGTAACAGTGATGTCATTCTGGCGTGGCTCACCTGTGGCAGGAAGGTTTCCCGCGCTAATCACTGATTGGGTGATTGGAGCCACGTGAGCTGAGCTCCTTCAGCTGCGCTATCGCTGGCAGCTGAACTCTATGTGAGTGTCAGACGACTTACATGCATACACAGTATCTATACAATAGGAGTATTCACAATGGAGGGGAAAGGAAGGGGGGAACATGGAGGATCACTAGATCTGATTCATTCACATTACACTTGGTTACATACACAACAGTTGTATAGCTCTTAAGTTGCCCAAAAGCACATCCTTATCTGGTCTTATTGAAACTCCCATTTTATTGTAGACATAATCTCCTTATATTATGACATTGACAAAAAAATATAGCACAAACCCTCCCACCATTTCTATTTTCCAGGGACAGGAGTCTTTCCAGACTGTTATTCTACTACAGGACTAATGTACACTTCCTCAAATAAACAGATTTGTTGCAAATCTTCCTTTGTGAAATGTCTATACAGCCATGGAGAACTGAGAAACAAGGGAATGTATGTGCCAAGGTAAGCCCAAGGGGGGGGGGAGCCAAGATAGATCATGCCTATGGAATATTGCATGGTGGTAGTTGCAAAAGCAGAAAATAAGGGACACTAGACTGTTATACCTGGGAGAAATGACTGTTTGGCCTGGAATCCTGGAAGAAGAGACCAAAGCTTGGCAAAATTATTTTTATGTACTATAATAAAAAGAATCTACTAGCCAACAAGGCCTTCCTGACAGTAGGATTCTTAGAGAAGTTGTCCAAAGAAGTATTTTAATTTCACAGCAGGAATTTCTTTCATCCCCTGTAGTGAGCAGATTAGCTTGCTTCTTTGTTCTTCAGGACTTAAAGGGTAGATATTGCTAAAGATTGATTCTGTCACTTCTCTGCAGTGTTAAGATTTTTTTTTTACTCTAGTCCTGGGCCAACGGTCACTGTCTGATTTTGACCTGAGACTAGGTGTCTGAACTGCCATGCTTATGGTTATATTCCTTGACAAGAAGGAAGGAAGGAATTCAGCAAATCTGTCCCTAACTGGTGAATCTTTCTCCTCAGTTTAATTTTGAGCTGTGCACATTGTTTCTTTAGTGACTGTAGGGCATGGGTGATGCCCTATTACTAACAGGGTTGGATTTTGCAAGCAGGTCTTCTTCTTCTTCTTCTTCTTCTTCTTCTTCTTCTTCATCATCACTTGGTGTAAAGTCAATTATTTATTTTTAATTTATTTAAATACACTGTATATACATATATTTAAAATAATACATGAAGGTGAAGTGTAGAGGAAAGGAGGATGTTTAATAGTAATGTAATTAAGTTTTTTGCTATTAGAATGTTGATATATGTTAGAGAATGTAAGGGGTTTAAATATTAATTCTATATATTCTCTCCTCTTTGAATTACTTTTTAATATATAATAAGAGTGATTAATATTATAATATGTCTTTGTGAGTTAATGTATGTTTTATGTTTTTTTCTTGAGTTTGTGTAGTAGTAAAAATCAATAAAAAAACAATAATAATAATAAAAATAATAATACATAATACAGAGAGTTCACATTAAAAATTCAAAAAGAAAACTGAGTTACAATAGGTAAATAAATTAGTAATTGTGCACCCATCACCTGGAGACATTCTATTTTACATCTATATTTGCTTATTTTCTATGGTTTCCCCATGCCCCGTGGGGCATGGAACGGCCCGCCAGAGGCCACCGCGGTGAGAGACGCTCCCAGCCCGTGGGCTCTGCGGCCACCAAATTTAGGGGGGTGAATAAAATATAGGGTTTGATTCACCCAATTACCGTGACCTGACCTACGACTCTGCCAAGTAAGCAGATAGCTGACTCCTGTCAAACATTAAGTGCATAGCTCGTCTCCCGGCTCGAGGGAAATCCCCGGCGCAAATAAGCCATGTTTGTCCCTGCCTAATCCCCAAGACAATGAGGCTCCTAAGTCCATGTTTACCCCAGTTAATTAACTTCCCCAAAGAGGTTCCCAATTAACTTGAGTGCTCAGGTGATGTCATTCCTGTCAGCTGACAGTCTTGCCAGCGTTGTGCTTTTCCTTCTATATATGTTGCAGCTTTTTCTCAATAAACTACTGGTCTTCGCTCCATCTTGCCTCGTGTCATTCCTTTGACCAGTCTTCTCCGGGACCTCAAGGGCCGCTTTACGGCCCCAATTCCTACATCTGGTGACCCCGAGACGTGATTCTACTCGTGAGTAAGGGACCCTGGAGAGGTCTACTCGTGAGTAGCGATCCACGCGGCCAGGTTCTGCGCCAGAACCTTGTCCCATCATCCTGGAGGACAGCACAGCACTCCGGCCGGCAGCCAGCCGATCGGAGGAGTGGCCTGTGGCGAGGCATTCCAGAGAGACATTCCTACAGCTTGCTCCCGCTTTCGAGGAGGTTGCCATAGAGGGAAACGCGTTCCGCTCAGGGCAGGCTGTGAGCCCCTGACATCGCAGAGGCCGTTAGAAGGGCCCGTGGCAGAAGGTCCACGCTCCGAGGTCTACCCCAGACACTAGACGCCCGAACCTATTGCCTGACAAGACGCGTCGACTCGTCCCGAGAAGGAACCTTCCGGAGACCCCACTGCAGGTAATATGGGGACTTGTTCTCACAGACCAAGTCCGTCCGCTAGCCAAAGAACTCATGAGGAAGGGTTCAAGATCCTGGCCAGGATATTTAAGTTGCGTTTTCACAGCAGGGAGCTAGCGAGACTTTTGGCGTACCTCAGGGAACACTGCCTACTTTACCCAGAAGTAGGTACGTTAACCCTGAAGCTCTGGGATCAGATAGGAGACTGCATTCAGCAACCCCCGAAAGCTCCAGAGGGCATAACCCGCACATGGAGCAAATGTAGGAGACTCTCAGCAGAGGTAGACCCAGTCCGGATAGAGACCCAGAAAACCCCAGCGCAGTCAGAACCATCAGCCCCAAGAAGTCTCTATTCGTTATTTCAGCTTCAGCAGGGCAGTGTAGGGAGCATTCCCTCAGTGACAGCTGCAGACGTCACTGAAGGAATTCATGGCATGAGAGGCCTTGGCGCTTCTCGGACAGTTAAAGGTTCCCTGCAAAGAAAGAACTCCATTCAGCGCATGGGTGAGGAAGATTCATTCACGGGGAAATTGCCAGTGGCACAATTAGCTAGCGCCCAACTGCTGTGCTCAGCCCATCTGAAGGCAGACACACGTTCAGGCAGGGATGCTCAGCGCCCACTGCTCACGGAAACCTGCACGGCCCCTGGCCACACAGGGCTCCAGAGCAGACCCATTTCCACACTCAGGCGCAGAGCAGTGCCAAAACCCCAAGGCGCCTGCTTCCAGTGTGGAAAAGTGAGACACCTTAGAAGAAAAAGCCAATCTAGACCAGGCAGATCTTCAAAAGATTGTCTTCATGCCAAATGGCCACCCTGGCACGCGTTTGGCCCAGGCTAGAAAGGAGGCAGCCATCGCCCTGGCTATACCAGAAGAACCATCCCAGCAATAGTACCCTGAGTTCCCCCAAGGCACAGGCAGAACCTACTTGTCTCACCTTGGGAGTAGCCCAGAGAAACTTGTCCCCTAAGTAAAAGCACCCAGATGGCTGGAAATAGCCAGCTGTGTATAAATCATTTCCTCATGTGTAGTATTGAACACTGCAGATCAGGGGAGGAATGTGCGAATGCGTAAATAGATGTGTGTATGCGTGGTGCACCACTGAATGTATGACTGCAAGAACTGTGTGTGATTGCAAAAGCCTTGTCTCTATGACCACAGTATGACTGAAAAAGTGTTCCTTGTGTGTAACTGCGTGGTAATGTCACTGTGAAATATGTGTTAAAACAGTTTGCACTCTGTTCATGGGCAGGAGCTATTTAAACTTTGAGGAAGCATGATGAGCGAAACCCTTTGCCTTGCCTGCTTAGCAGTTTGGGCAGGAGAGGGGGGGGGGAATCCTAACCTACAATAGGCCTTCTTCCCTTGAGACTTTTTCTTTGTCAAAGGATTAAGCCTCTCTTGGAAACCGGTTTTGCAATCAGGAAAACAGATTTTTCTTTTCAGAAGCGCGATCTGAAAACAAAAAATCACTTCTATGAGTTTTCCTCACTGTATCATAAGCTATGGGGCCCCTCCCTACGTCTGCGTTCCTCAAACCCCATCTCTGCGTTTTAAGGTTTTTTGAATGTCTCTTAGCGTCTTGGAATCTCACTAGGAGTGAGAGAATTGCCTTGTCTTCATGTGTGTACCGTGTTATCATCTTGTAACCTTGGTTCTCAACCTTTTAAGTCAGGGGCCAAATTCCGGGGCCTCAGGCAGCTCTGGGGGTCCGGACAGTCATCCTGCCCTTCCTTCACCACACAGCCCTTCTTGGCTTGGCGGGGGGAGTGGCAGAGCAACATGGGCCACATCTGGCCCACTCGCCCACATCTGGCCGCAGGTTGAGAACCGTTCTAACTCTCCTTCATTCTCTGGTATTTTGACTGTAATCAGTAACTCACTCATTGTACCCCTTTCACAGGAAAAAGCACGCAAACATTTTTGCGCTCTGTATCTTCAGAAAATGCTTACCTTTTTACAGGAACAAAATTCCTCTCCAGGCCTTAATTGTAACCAATTCATTTCTTCCTACAGCCTTAACTTGCTTCCTTTCACAGGCTCAGAGTTAATTACTGAGAGGGATTTTCTTAACAGGAGGATCCCAGCCAGTTGCCTTGGTTACCTGGCCTAATCTGATTTCGTTATGATAAGAGTTGTTGCATTCTCATTGTGCTAACTTCTGACTTGTCTTTCCTCCTTTTCTCCTTTCGCCAGTGGAACTCCCTGCTGGAAATGCTTAACCTGTGTGTCTTTTCATTTTTTGTGTATTATTTCCTTACAGCTGGCACGTCATAGTTGGTTTGTCTTTAATAAGTCTTAGTAGGTCATTTTAAGTATGGCACCTGGCCCACAGCACCCTCTCTAGTGTGCAGAGGCATTTTGCAAACTCCAGAGCACAGAGGAAGGATTAGTTCCTGAGCTCCTGAGAATGTGCGGAGTGCCGCTCATTAGTCAGGACAGCCTAGGACCATTTTAAGAGTGCAGTCAGGTCACACCTTCAATCAGATACAGGCATTTTTAGGCCACCCCTTCCCTTTTTGCTGCTAGTCTAAGCACAGGCAAAAGGCTAAGCCAGCATCTGGCACCCTTCTCACAGTAGCACCAAAATCGCTCCAGTGAAAGTGTGCACGCACACCATGAATGGAGGTGCGCAGGGAGGCCCTCATGAGAAATTTACCCAAGGGAAGCCTGGCGCTTCATGCGCCAAGGTTTGCCATAAGACCCCAGACTCGTCTCAAACGCAGACAGTCACCTTGTGTGGATGAATGTCACTGGTTCCCCTTTGGGGGGGCTAGGACAGCTTTCACTTATGGGGGTCGCACATATTAGGTTCTTACTTGGCAAGAGGACCAAGCTTGGCGCACGCTCCTGACTCTTCCGCAAGCGGGCAGAGTTGGCAGCCATGAACCTTGCTTTGGGCACCTTTGCCAAAGAACGCTCCAACATAATTGCTGACAGCCAGTTTCCCAGGAATTTGCTTCACAGTCTACTGGGAGCACACATCACTCCCGTGATAGACAAAAATTTGCTAAGTTTGTTCCTCACAACCCCAATTCAGAGTCATGCATTCCCTCTTCAGAATGCCAAGGCGCTCGCCAGACAGTTCAATCTGCCACTTTCTCAAGCCCAAGGCATAGTTCGCTCTTGCCAGCGTTGTGCAGGGGCACCGGGGGGGCCCCCGTGGGGGGTCAACCCACAAGGGACAGAGGCCATTCAGGTGTGGCAAATGGACGTCACACATCCCCACATTTTGGCAGATGGCCGCACATGGACGTTTGCATTAAAACCTTCCCACAGTTTGTTTGGGTAACAGCACAGAAGGGAGTAACGGCTCCCCATGTGGAGCAGCATCTCCTTTCCCACGGCCAAGGGCGAACGTCGGCACACGACGTCCGTTGACGCCCCAGCTTATAGCTCCAGGCAGCTGGCCACCTTCAGGGCCACCTGGGATATTAAGCTCACTTTTGGCGTTCCTTGCAATCAGCAGGGGCAAGCTATTGTGGAGGCACGGGCCTGTCGGACCTTGAGTCCTGAATTAACAAACAAACAGAAAGGGGGGAACAACGTCCCATAGTTGCACAACAAAAACTAACTAACTCTTTCAGAATTTTTATCTCCCAAACAAGTCTCTTCCCCATGCAGGTCCCAGAGGCCAGAATCAGACCCAGATGATTGCCAAGAGCAGCACCAGTCACTGTCCTGGAATGTCATCAGCTGTCCGTCTTCCTTTATGACTTACATCTCCAAAGACATTTCTATGAACATTTTCACATACTCAGTGCTACTTCTGAGGACCATGCTTTTCCCCAAAACAAGACTTTTCCAAACTCAAGTTGCACATGAAGCCCCACCAAGAAGGGAAGCCACAAGAAGCAGCTGAATGTCTTTTGTTGCTATTGTTATCTGTAGTTGCTATTATTTATTCATGCCTTGTACAATGCTCCAGTTGGGATTTGCAAGGGACACTTGAATTTCTGTATATTGTTAATAACGGCCAGCTTCCACCAAAGGAAGCCAGACCGGCCCATGTTTTGCATCGGCCCATTGCTTGGAAAGATTGAGTACCCGGTAGCTGGTACTCCCCAGTTAGTTTCACACCTCCCCATAGGTGCTAGAAAGACATTTGCACAATGCCAGAAGCTGCAGAGATAGCCTAGAATCTCCCCAGGTCACAGTAAGAGATCAATGACACATCTCATTATCTTGCCTTGCTACAGAAAGCAGTCTGAATTCAGACCCACAATTCTGAACAACCAGGCTGTGGTCAGTATATTCAGCGTGTCAGGCTTAGCCATAGGCCACGCTTGGAGAATTGGCTTGCGGATTAGCAAAAGCCATTGACCATACCTCCTCAGCAATAGCGCTGCTCAGCCAGGAGCAGACAGAGCTTCACCATGCCATACTGGATAATCAAGCAGCTATAGATTATCCCCTGTGGTCACATCATTTGGGCTGCAAGTCTGTCCATGGCATGTGTTTCTTTAACCTCGCAGGCAATACCCACAAGATACAGAGCCAGCTCACGGACCTCCACACCCCAGTTAGGGACATCAAGGAGGATTATTCATGGGGGTGGCAGGACTCCCTATGGTCGTGGTTCCCATGGGGATGGATTCAGACGACACTCAAAGTGATTGTGGGGGTGGTAATACTGGGCACAACAGTGTGTTGTTTCATGCAATGTATTCCCTCACTGCTATCGAGATGTCCCCCATGGAAGGAACCCCGAAGCGTCATTCCCGCTCATTAGCTGGTACTCCTCTAACGCAGAGCCGCCGGTCAGGCTCTTAAATAAAACAGAAAGGGGAAATATGGTTTCCCCATGCCCCGTGGGGCATGGAACGGCCCGCCAGAGGCCACCGCGGTGAGAGACGCTCCCAGCCCGTGGGCTCTGCGGCCACCAAATTTAGGGGGGTGAATAAAATATAGGGTTTGATTCACCCAATTACCGTGACCTGACCTACGACTCTGCCAAGTAAGCAGATAGCTGACTCCTGTCAAACATTAAGTGCATAGCTCGTCTCCCGGCTCGAGGGAAATCCCCGGCGCAAATAAGCCATGTTTGTCCCTGCCTAATCCCCAAGACAATGAGGCTCCTAAGTCCATGTTTACCCCAGTTAATTAACTTCCCCAAAGAGGTTCCCAATTAACTTGAGTGCTCAGGTGATGTCATTCCTGTCAGCTGACAGTCTTGCCAGCGTTGTGCTTTTCCTTCTATATATGTTGCAGCTTTTTCTCAATAAACTACTGGTCTTCGCTCCATCTTGCCTCGTGTCATTCCTTTGACCAGTCTCCTCCGGGACCTCAAGGGCCGCTTTACGGCCCCAATTCCTACAATTTTCTATCGTCCCTATTTCCAAAAGACACATGTTTCAATTGTATATTATGGTGGTTCCCTCCAGGACTTTCTAGGTATGCTTAGAAAGAGTTTGTCATTCCCTTCTAATGGAGCCTGGGACTGTGTGGCTTGTCCAAATCTACACAAGCTGGCTCTTTGCCCAAGAGGTATGATAGGAAATCACTCTCAACCTTTAGTTCTGCAGCTGGATACCTAACTTAGAGGTCAGCTATACAGGAGGTTATCCAATTCCATAACTACCTGCTACAATTGGTTAGGAATCACTGTAAAAATATTGACTACATGACATTCTTGCTAGAGCATTCCAAGTCATCCCTCGTAGGGACTATTCTTTGCCACACTGATCTAGGGTTGGAGCTACGGTTTATTTGGAACAATTAAGGATCATTCAAAATAAGCACAATTTTTGGACGTGCTATTGCCTAGATAATAAAAATGTCATGTTTCTTTCTGGGTTGAAAGAATTTTTGCAGAAGAAATTCTGTTCAGGGAACACCCAAATGAGACTCCTTTCATGTCCCCAAGAGCCTAGATCACATGGGTGTCAATTTGCCAATATCGGGAAGTGACTTAATAAGTGAACCGCTTGTAGATACTGGAAAATTAATCACTTCTTCTGTTCAACAGAGGTCAGGGAAGTTTAAAAAAATCCTGTTCAAAACTATCTGTTATATGACATGTCTGTTATAGAAAACCCACTAACTAGGTAAAGGTAAAGGTTTCCCTTGCTCGAAAGCCAGTCGTATCCGACTCTAGGGTGCAGTGCTCATCTGTTTCTAAGCCGAAGAGCCAGCGCTGTCTGCTTCTGCAGATGTTTCCGTGGTCATGTGGCAGGCATGACTAGACACCGGAGCGCACGGAATGCTGTTTAACCAGTAACCAGTAACCCAGTAACTATTGACTGATTTATCCTCCAAACGCCTTTTAAAATGAGTGGAAAATATTTCTCCTACCCCATGTTTTGCCCTGCAACTCCCCTAGTTCCAGTCAGCCAAATTAATAGAAATGTATGTGGAAGTTATACTTTAGAGGGCTGAAGTTTTTCCAACCTGTTCTAACATAATCTGAGAGTGTGGTAATGCAACAAGAAAAATATGGATTGATCTGCTGTGAATTGTACCCATAGAAATCAGGTTTCACCTGATGGATTTGATATAGCAGTCCAAAATTGCAGGAGTCAGAAGGGGCCAAGGCAGATTCACATGGAAAACCCCATCATCTCTTCTAACCAAGGTTGCAAATAGTTCCTCCAGTCTGTCTCCCTCATCCACCCATTCCTCCCCTGATGCTGCCACCATGCCAGTTTCTGCTATGGTCCATGTCTCCCTCCTGGCAATCCCTTCCTGCCCAGAGAATGATTCACATTTGCTCAGGCTAGCTGGCAGGGGAGGCTGGATGATCTGTTGAGCTTTCTGTTTATTCTTTTCCCCACTGGAGAATGAGGATAGGCGGGGAAGGGAGCCATATTGCAGTGACTGCTTACAACTTTGTGTAGGGATAGGGGAAGATGATGGGGTTTCCATGTGAATCTGTCCCTGCTGACTCCTGCAAATCAGGATGGCAACAATAAAAGCTGCCTTAAGAAGGTGCAAATAAGTCCTGATTGGAGATATTTCCCTCTCTTTTTTTAATTGGTCTCCTTGGTGCTCTAATGAAACTCTATCCCAGCACTGACGTAAAGTGATGTCAAACTGATTGTAACAAATTTAAACCACCCCAGTGGCTGAAGAGGAAAAATGATGAATCCAACATAGGCTTTCCTGCATTCAGCTGTATGTCATGTAGTCTCCAGGCTTTGATTTGGATTTATCAGCATCCACTCCATTGTAAATTGCAGAGTAAATGTCCAATGTGGTCACTCATAAGCTAGTAATAATAATAATTACGTGTCAGAAATTATTCTGGGTTGAAAGGATTTTTTCTGGAGAAACTCCGCTCAGGAGACGGCTGAATGATACTCCTTTCATGTCCCCAAAATATTTTCCCACTGAAGTGGTCCCTATTTATCTACTTGCAATTTCTTGCTTTCGAACTGCTAGGTTGGCATGAGTGGAGACAGAGAGAGGAGCTCAAACCATCGTGCAGTACCCAGATCTCTAACTGCTGAATGGCTGGCCTTCCAGCTAACAAGGTGAGCTTCTTAACCACTGAGTAACCATCTATGATCCCATACTGTGACAACTAATTCCATGCATTAGTCATGTGCTGTGTAAAGAAATGCTTTCATCAATCTTTTCTAAATCTCCTGCTATTTAGCTTTGTTTTGAAGATTCCTGAATCCTAATGTTTGAAAAAAGGGGGAAACGTGTGTCCACTGGCTTTCTCTATATCTGTATTTAAAAGCCCCAAGTGTCGGGTTGCCATATGTCCTGGTTTTCCAGGATTTTCCCAGATTTAAGCTGTCCCAGCTGGTTCAAGAAAAAACATGTATAAGTCCTGGATTTTAAAATTTGAACAAAGGAAGCAAGATCACCCCTCACCAAGGGATTTTTGCAGAGAGTTAATTCACTGCCTCCCTGCCTTTCTTTCAATTATCCTGCTTGAAAGCAGTGAAGGCAAAACAGCACCCTGAGAAGCCCACCAGGGAGGGGAGACACTTGCAAGTGAAATAATTGAAAGAAAGGCATGGAGGCAGTGAAATAATTATTTGCAAAAATCCCTTGGCTCACCTTGAAGTTTGGGGGACAAGGAGTCATCCTCAGTCCTTTTCCTTGAAAGCTGGGAGGGAGCAAGAAATACCCATATCTAAGAAGCCAAACCTCCACCATACACTGGGACGGAGAGTTCCTTCTTCACATGATTGAAAAGGGTTAATTGCATTGGGTCTGTATTCCTAGAGAGGAAGGGGACAGAGTGGACAGAAAGTGAAGAGTCCTCCATCACGAAGGTCCTCCTTCAAAATAAGTCCCATCCTGTCACCTGTTTTTCTCCTTCCAGAGGGAAAAGAAAGCACCATGGACTGCATTGCCGTTCTGGGCCCCTCTTTAGAACTTTCTTCCAAGGGATCCTCATGTGGGGTTTGAGGGTGAGTCTATTTCAGTGGTGTGTGTGTGTGTGAAAAGAAGGGTGGGGTGACCTCAGGGGGAGGAAGGGTGGTTTCAAGAGTGTCCCAAGAAATTTTATTCAAAAAAAAATACAAATACAAATAGAACCATCAAAAGTAGTCTTTTGCAAGAAGAATCACATGGGGCGACCTCTTTTGTTGTTGTTGTTGTTCAGTCGCACAGTCGATTCCGACCCTTTGCGACCCCATGGACCATCTTTCTCCAGGCACCCCTGTCCTCCACCATCCCCCTCAGTCCTCCCAGCTCTGTGCCCGTTGCGTCTATAATACCATCTATCCATCTCATCCTCGGCCTCCCCCTTCTTCTTTTGCCCTCCACCTTTCCCAACATCACGGCCTTCTCAAGTGAATCCTCCCTTCTCATTTGATGCCCAAAGTACTTTAGCCTCATCTTTACTATTTGACCTTCCAATGAGCAGTCAGTGTTGATTTCTTCTAAGATTGACCTATTTGTTCTCCTCGCTGTCCAAGGTACCCTCAAAACTCTCCTCCAACACCACATTTCAAAGGCATCTATTCTTCTGCGTTCAGCTTTCCTAATTGTCCAGCTCTCACATCCGTACATTACCACTGGGAATACCATTGCTTTGACTATTCTAATTTTTGTTTTCAAGGTGATGTCTCTGCTTTTCACTATGTTCCCCAGGTTTCTCATGGCTTGTCTCCCTAGAATCAGCCGCCTCTTTATTTCATGGCTGCACTCCCCATCTGCAGTGATCTTAGATCCTAAGAAAGTAAAATCTGTCACTGCTTCTACTTCTTCCCCGTCTATTTTCCAGGAACTGATCGGGCCTGTTGCCATTATCTTGGTTTTCTTGATATTGAGTCTCAAGCCAGCTTTTGCACTCTCTTCCTTCAAACCGATCAAGAGATTCTTTAGGTCTTCCTCATTTTCTGCCATTAGGGTGGTGTCGTCTGCATATCTCAGATTGTTGATGTTTCTCCCAGCAATTTTGATCCCATATTGTGATTCCTCCATCCCTGCATTGCGCATTATGTGCTCTGTGTATAAGTTGAATAAGCAGGGTGACAGAATGCAGCCTTGTCTTACTCCTTTTCCTATTCCAAACCACTCTGTCATTCCGTGTTCTGTCCTAACTGTTGCTTCTTGGTTCATGTACAGATTTCTCAGGAGGCATATGAGGTGCTCTGGTATTCCCATCTCTTTAATCACTTGCCACATCTTGTTGTGATCCACACAATCAAATGCCTTAGTGTAGTCAATAAAGCAAAAGTAAACTTGTTTCTGGTATTCCTTTGTTTTCTCCATGATCCAACGTATGTTGGCAATGTGGTCTCTAGTCCCCCTGCCTCTTCTGAAACCAGCCTGCACCTCTGGTAATTCTCTTTCCACATGCTGCTGAAGTCTATCCTGTATTATCTTGAGCATCACCTTGCTAGCGTGTGGGATGAGCGCAATTGTTCGATAATTTGAACATTCTTTGGCATTGCCCTTTTTTGGGATTGGAACATATACTGATCTTTTCCAGTCCTGTGGCCACTGTTTTGTTTTCCAAATCTGCTGGCATATTGAATGCAGTAATTTGATGCCATCAACTTTTAGAGCTTTGAAAAATTCAACTGGGATACCATCATCTCCACTAGCTTTGTTGTTTGCAGTGCTCTTTAGGGCCTTTCTGACTTCACTCTCCAGGATGTCTGGCTCAGGTTCAATTTCTCCATCATTGTGACTATCAGGAGTGTTGAGTTCCTTTTTGTAGAGTTCCTCTGTGTACTCTTTCCATCTTTTCTTAATCTCTTCTGCATCAGCTAGCTCCTTTCCGTCTTTGTCCCTTATCATGGTCATTTTTGCTTTAAATGTTCCCTTGATTTCCCGGATTTTTTTGAAAAGATCTCTGGTTCTGCCTCTTTTGTTGTTTTCTTCCATTTCTTTGCACTGTTCTTTTAGATAGTTTTCCTTATCTCTCCTTGCTTTTCTTTGAAATTCTGTGTTCAAATGATTGTATTTTTTCCTTTCTCCTTTGACTTTTGCGTTCCTTCTTTCCTCTGCTATTTTAAGAGCCTCATCAGACAACCACTTTGCTTTCTTACTCTTCTTTTCTTTTGGTATGGTTTTCTTTGCTGCTTCCTGCATGATGTCCCTTATCTCTGTCCATAATTCTTCTGGCACTCTATCTATTGAGTCTAAGCCATTGAATCTGTTCATCACCTCCACCGTATATTCTTTAGGGATGCTGTCTAGATGATATCTGTCTGGTCTCTTTGCTTTCCCTATTTTCTTTAGTCTAAGCCTGAATTTTGCAATCAGTAGGTTGTGATCTGAGCCACAATCTGCTCCAGGTCTTGTTTTTGCTGACTGTATGGATGTTCTCCATCTTTGGCTGCAGAGTATGTAGTCAATCTGGTTTCGGTGTTGGCCATCTGGTGATGTCCATGTGTAAAGTCGCCTCTTGTGTTGCTGGAAGAGGGTGTTTGCTATGACCAGTGCGTTCTCTTGGCAGAACTCTATCAATCTTTGCCCTGCTTCATTCTGTGTTCCAAGGCCAAATTTGCCTGTTATTCCCTCCACTTTTTGATTTCCTACTTTGGCATTCCAGTCTCCTAGAATAATTTGAACATCATTTCTTGGTGTTTGTTCTATGAGGTGTTGTAAATCCTCATAGAACTGGTCCACTGTGGCTTCATCTGCACCCGTGGTTGGTGCGTATATTTGGATCACAGTAACATTGAAGGGTTTGCCCTGAATTCTTACTGACATCATTCTGTCATTTTTGAGGTTGTATCCCATTACTGCTCTTCTCACTCTTTTATTGACAATTATGGCTACTCCATGTCTTCTAAGGTTTTCTTGTCCACAGTAGTAGATGTGATGGTTTCCAGAGCTGAATTCGCCCATCCCTGTCCATTTGAGCTCACTGATTCCCAAGATGTCAATGTTTATTCTTTCCATCTCATTTTTTACCACTTCTAGTTTACCTTGGTTCATTGATCTCACATTCCATGTCCCTATGCAGTATTGCTCCTTACAACATTGCATTCCTCCTCCCTCCTTCCTGTCCCTCCCCTTTCTCCCCTCTGAGGTGTTAAGCATCCTGTATCACCTAGCCTGCCCTTTTGTTTTGCCTTTTGTTTTGGTCCATAGGGTTCTCTTGGCAAGATTTATGGCGTGGTTGCCGGTGTCTGCGCCATTTTTCTCTCCTCATACATTTTATCACAGTTTTTAAAGTTTAAAACAGTTTAAACAACATATTATCATGCATATTATCACACTCTAAAACACAGTCTCTATGTTAATTGCTATATTAAGTCAGTATGAAGTCTCTATGTCAGTCGCTATGTTAATTCAGCTACATTTTTCACATCAGTTACTTATCCTTGTGTCCTCACTCCCCAGGTGGGGTTGTTGTCTCTGGGTCCCTTGCTCCAGGGGCATCGCAGTGGCGGGCAGTGGATGTTTTCCCCGTGTCTCAGCTGTTCCTCTTCCCTACAAATACAAATAGAACCATCAAAAGTAGTCTTTTGCAAGAAGAATCACATGGGGCGACCTCTTAACTACAGTTTATTTTAAACTGACGAAGGCTGTCTGCCCTGGACAGGGATTCTGTGGGGTCTTAGAGCTACAGTCTCCCTGACAGCCCCGTCCAACGCATGTGCAGTTTGGAGAATGCAATGACATCACGTGGCTGTCCCAGTTTGGCGGGAGAGAATTATGGCAACCCTACCCAAGTGTGGTAAGTTTCACTGTAGGGAAATGACTGCATTTCCTAGAACACTTGGATTGCCCCTTTTTACACTTAGGTAGTGACTTTTTGTTGTTCAGTCGTACAGTCGATTCCAACCCTTCGTGATCCCATGGATCACCTCACACCAGGCACCCCTATCCTCCACCATCCTCCTCAGCCCCAGGCTGATTCTTTTCCCAGTGAATAGACAACAAAAGTAACAAGCAAACCAGATCATCTCCAGAGCCTTCCTAGCCATTGCTCAGGGGCTACTCTTGTTTTGGGTGTGGATAGGACCATTCTATTTTGGTTCATTTCCAGCCTGTGTGGAAATGGTTTCATTTTCCCAATATTGTTAAGCTTAGCCACTTTATGATATTGGGAAATTTAAATTTTTCCTCTGCTCCTCTATGGAGGCATTTGGAATACTTAGTTGAAAGGAAGCTTTTAATTGCTTCTCTGTGGAATTGCAGAGGGATTATGCAATTTAAAAAATTATTAAGAAAGTGCGGATACATTGTGTGTGTGTGTGTGTGTGTGTGTGTGTGTGTGTGTGTGTGTGTGTGTGTGTGTGTGTGTGTGTGTGTGTGTGTGTGTGTGTGTGTGTGTGTGTGTGTGTGTGAAATTTTCCTCCCAGAATAAGGAAGGTGTAGAAGGGGTCAATGAGAAGGGATTTTTTCCTGCCTTGTTTTCTTTTTTTCCTAAGGGAAGCAGGCCAAATAGGTTCGCTTGAGATGAATTTGTCATGTGGATTCAAGGATTGCATCTAATGGCATACCATACCTCTATGTGATTGTAAGTGACTGTATTTAGTCCATTCAGCCTGCTTTAATTGAGTCATCTAGTCAATACCTTTCTCAGCAAATATTTTTGGAAGCAATAGCCAGAACTTTAGATCATATCTCCTGTATAATTTAGTGAGCAATCAGAAGACAGAAAAGACAGTGAGACAACAATAAAATATCAAATCTGGTTTTATGAAGGTAGAAAGACCCAAGGTGCAAAAAATATTGCAGCCAAACAGACACAGGGTGAAAGGATTCTCTGTCTGTTTAGTTTGCAATACTGTCAACTGATGGCAATTTGTAGAGTGTTTCATTTGTTCAGGACCTGTCTTTGGGAAGTTAAATTCAATTTATAATAATGGAAGATATAGTAAACAGTGTTTGGTAGTTTACAAAGGAACAACCATGGTCAGAATAAAAATGCACTTGACCTGCATTGGTCTTCCAAAAGATGCTTTCTTACCAAGACCTGCTTAAGCACTCTGCTATCAAGAGACCTCATTATCTTTTGTCAGAGGTACAGTATGTGTTAGCTGCTCATGAGGTCTCTGCCCATGCCCCAAACATTTCAGCAACATAAAAAGGAAGCCTCCTTCTGGATGATCTGTAGAACACTTTTGTCTGGAACCTTTAGGGGAACTAAAAAACTGATAACTAGAGAAACAGAGGATAGAAGGATGCTCTCCACAAGGTTCTATGGGAAAAGGGAAGCAATCACACTTATATACTGCCCTAATGGTCATGGAGGCGGAAGAGGCCATGCCAGATGGGCTGACTGTGAAGACACACTGTTGTGTTCTGTAAAGCAGTGCCTTTAACAATGTACCGTTACCATGTGTTATCAATGTAACCTTTCTGTGTGCAACATTATAACCATCACCTGTATCAATGTTAGCCTAATAAGGGGACGCGAGCTAGTGACCACCAGAGGGCAGTAGCGAGCGTCCAGCTCTAATGGATCATCAGCCACCTGGTTCAGCAGCGCGGGAAGATTCCCCGCGACTTCCTCACCTGGTCAAGAAGGGCGTGACCTCCTACGACATCACGCAGGCAGCAACCAATAGTCTGTCAACGAGCCACATTCAAATGTATAGCCAGCTGTATATATTGAGCTACCCATCCGCCATTACCACATGTTCCTCCGGATCATCATGCAATAAACCTGTGTTAAGCCAACCCTTCGGCTGTTTCATTGTCTTTGGTCCCTTACACTAAATTGGCGACGAAGGTGGGATGGCAGCCCACGGGACCAAGACATGCGCCGGTTTCGAAATCAGGAAACCGGGCGACTGGGAGATCTTCGAGATGGACTTCCAGGCCGCACTGATCGAGTCCGAAGTCACGGAAGAGGCGAAGAAAAGGGCCATCTTCACCAGAATGCTCGGACAAGAAACAAAAAGGACCTTGGTGGACCTGATTGCACCGAGGAGGGTGAGCGAATTCAAAGCCAAGGAACTCATGCAGTTGCTGCGTGAGCACGTCCGGCCCGCCACGGCGATGTTTCCCGCTCGGAGTGCGTTTTGGAGGCGAGTCCAAGCGCCCGGGGAGACGGTCGCCGCGTTCGTGGCGGCCCTGCGGCTGGCGGCCGGCCCGTGCAAATGGGAAAACGTCGAAATCACCCTCCGAGACTGTGTGCTGTGCGGCCTGAACGACGCCGAAACCCAGCGCACATTAATGAACCAAGAGCCGCCTCCCACGCTGCAGGAGGTCGTCAGAGCGGCCCAGGCCGCAGAAGCTACGAAGGCCGGGGTCCAAGAACTCCAGGACTGGCGGCCAAAGTCGAGCAAAGCAGAGGCTCCGGTACAGGCGGCCCGGCGAACTTCGAGGTCGTCTACAGAGAGCAGCGACGACGAGGACGTACAGAGGGTCCGGAAGGAGAGCCGACGATGCGACGGCTGTGGCGCGGCCCACGACCGCGTGAAATGCCCCTTCCGGAAGGCCGAGTGCCACAACTGCGGCCGCCGCGGGCACATCGCCAAGGTGTGCAGGAAGAAGCGCGAGTCCCGGAGGAGCTCCCCAGACCGTTCCGCGGGACGAGACCGCCCAGCGAGACCCAAAGACGGCGCCCAGGCCACGCGGAAGCAGGACGGCATGGGCCGCATCGCCGACGGCAGCGAGGACGACGCCCCAGTGTTCAGCGTGTCTACGGGACACCCCCGCTACTTTGTTGAGGTACTAGTCCAAGGGGTGCCCATTAGGATGGAAATTGACTCGGGGTCCTCATATTCAATCATCTCCCAGAGGGAGTTTTTTGGAATTGCCCCCCAAAAGCGGCCCAAGCTCAAAGCGTTGAGGGCCACACTACGGGACGTGCAAGGGAACAGTATTCCAGTGTTGGGGGTTGGAGAATTTCAGGTCAAATTCAAGGAGCACGCCGCGTCCCTTCCCCTGGTCGTGCTCAAGGGAGGAAATTGCAGCCTCCTCGGGACTCAATGGTTCCAGCCCCTGGGTTTGTTCATTGGGGGGGTGCATGCCGTGGGGATGCACGCTGTTGGGACTGACCCGATTCAGGAGGTGTGCGAGGCGCACCCCGAAGTCTTCAAAATGGGACTGGGGAAATTCAAGGGGCCCCCAGTGACTTTCGACCTGGACCCGGAGGTCCGCCCTGTTCGCCTAAAACCACGCCGGGTGCCGTTCGCACTCAAGGACAAGATAGAGGCGGAACTGGACAAATTGGTGGGTCAGGGGATTCTTGTGCCTGTAGATTCTGCGGAGTGGGAAACTCCAATTGTAACTGCTCTTAAGTCCAATGGGGAGGTCCGCATATGCGCCGACTACAAGTGCACCATCAACAAGGCGATCCGCCCGAATGCGTATCCGGTGCCGGTAGTCAGCCATCTGCTGGCCAGGTTACACGGGGGGAAATGTTTCGCTAAGCTCGACTTAGCACAGGCCTACCAGCAGCTCACGGTGTCTCCTGCCGCAGCTGCTGTGCAGACCATAGTCACCCATAAGGGGGCGTTCCAGGTGACGCGCCTCCAATTCGGCATGAACCCGGCGCCAGGAATTTTCCAGTCACTCGTGGAACGCCTCCTGAAGGGTCTGGAGGGGGTGTTGCCTTATTTTGATGACGTGTTAATAACAGGGGGGAGTCCGGCGGAATTGGCCAAGAGGTTGGGGAAGGTCCTGACTATATTCGAAAAGGCGGGGCTGAGGTTGCGAAAGGACAAATGCGTCTTCTTCGCAACCGAGGTTGAATTCCTAGGGTTTTGTGTGACTCCTGAGGGAATAAAACCATCCAAGTCTAAGGTGGCAGCCATCAAGAAAGCCCCCCGCCCCACCTCCAAGCCCGAGTTGCAGTCGTTCCTAGGGCTGCTCAACTTTTACCACTCCTTCCTTCCCCGGAAGGCAGTGGTGGCTGAACCGCTACACAAGCTGCTAAAGAAAGAGCAGGCATGGAAGTGGGGTGATGACCAAGAGAGGGCATTTAGTGAGCTGAAAAGCCTCCTGGCGTCCGACGCCATACTGACCCACTTCGACCCCAAACGCCCAGTAGTTCTGACCTGTGATGCATCTCCAGTGGGGGTGGGGGTGGTGCTGTGCCACGTGCTGGAGAACGGAAGGGAGGCCCCGATAGCATTTTACTCCAGGTCCCTGTCCCAAACAGAGAGAAACTACGCACAGACGGACAGGGAGGCCTTAGCGATAGTCTCGGGGACGAAAAAATTTCACGATTTTCTGTATGGCCGCCCCTTCACCATCGTGACGGACCACAAACCCCTGCTAGGCATTTTTACCGCGGATAAGCCCACCCCTCAAATCCTGTCCCCAAGGATGCTCAGGTGGGCCATTTTTCTCAACGCGTATCAGCACGCGTTGGTCTACCGGCCCGGGAAAGAGATCAGCCATGCGGACGCCCTATCTAGGTCTCCCCTCCCCCTAACGCCCAGCCAGGTGAGCATGGGGGAGCGGGACCATCAGGTTCTCATGATAGAGGTGCTGGATTCGCCCCCCGTAGTGCCCGCCGACATTGCCAAAGCGACAGAGAAGGACAGAACGTTAGCGACAGTCAGCTCCTGGCTGCAGAAGGGATGGCCCGCGTCCTCCCCAGCGGAGGAGTTCGCCCCATTTTCCAGAAAAAAGCTAGAACTGTCCCTAGAGAGGGGGTGTCTCTTGTGGGGGCAGCGGGTGGTGATCCCCACTTCCCTTCGGCCGCGGGTGCTCAAACTGCTGCACGTCAGCCACCCCGGCATCGTGCGATCCAAGGCGCTGGCCCGGAGCTACTTCTGGTGGCCCCAGCTAGACGCCGACATCGAGCACATGGTCGGCACTTGTGAAAGTTGCCAATGCTCCAGACCAGAGGAGGCCCACCTTCCCCACAGGGAATGGGACGCGGCTAAGGGGCCGTGGTCCCGGGTGCACGTAGATTTCGCGGGCCCATTCAGAGGCACCCTGTTCCTCCTTGTAGTGGACACTTTCTCCAAATGGTTGGAGGTTATCCCAGTCACGAGCACCTCCTCGGCCCAGACCATTAGGCATTTGCGGAGGCTCTTTTCCACGTTCGGCATACCCGACACGTTAATTAGCGACAACGCTAGTTGTTTTACGTCCTCCGAGTTTAAGGCATTCATGGAGATTAACGCCGTTCGGCATATTACCTCCGCCCCGTTTCACCCGGCCACCAACGGCCAAGTAGAGCGCCTCGTCCGCACCACGAAGGACGCGTTGCGGCGCATGGGCCCAGGGGATTTGAACCTACAAGTGTGTCAGTTTCTGCTAGGGTACAGGGTGACCCCGTTGGCGTCAGGATACTCCCCCGCAGAGCTCTTAATGCGCAGGAAGCTGACCACCATCCTTACTAGGCTAGACCCCACGAGGGTAGAGGACAAAGGAAGGAACGTCGGGCTGGAAGTTACAAAGAGTTTCAGCATAGGCGCCCCCGTGGATTGCAGGAATTACGCCAGCACAGGCCCAGCCTGGGTGCCGGGCGTAGTCGTGGAACAAACCGGCCCCGTGTCGTACCGCGTGGAAACCAGCACAGGGCTCCTATGGAGGTGGCACGCAGACCAGCTCCGACGCAGGGTCTCCGATGAGCAGGACACGGTTCACGCAGGAAATAAGTCAGCGTTAGGGTTCTCCCCCACCCGTTTAGCCCAAGGGGGAGGAGAAGGGGACCGTGGGCCCCCACCAAGGGGGGAGGAGGATATCCTCGTAGATACCCTGGGGGATCTTTCCGAGGAGGAGGAACCTGACCCCATACATATCTCGCGGAAAGTCCCCACAAATGCGGGTACCCCTACCAACTTAGATTTTGATTTTCAGAACCGGGGGGGGGGTTCGGAGTGGTCCCCCACCCGTCCAAGCGAGAAGAGGGGTTTTTTCGTTAGCCCCGACGGCCCCCGGTCTGCCCACAATGGAGTTTTTCCCTTCCCCTAAGTCCGCCAGACAGCGGCAAGCCACTAACAAGTCTCCCTCTCCCGTTTCAGGACAAGGGACCAGGGAACAAAGAAGCAATAACGCCCCCGGGGGGGCAGCCCTCTTCACGGCCCAAACGCACATGCAACAAGCCATCTTGGCTGAGAGACTTCGTCTCATCCTAGGGGGGAGGGATGTTGTGTTCTGTAAAGCAGTGCCTTTAACAATGTACCGTTACCATGTGTTATCAATGTAACCTTTCTGTGTGCAACATTATAACCATCACCTGTATCAATGTTAGCCTAATAAGGGGACGCGAGCTAGTGACCACCAGAGGGCAGTAGCGAGCGTCCAGCTCTAATGGATCATCAGCCACCTGGTTCAGCAGCGCGGGAAGATTCCCCGCGACTTCCTCACCTGGTCAAGAAGGGCGTGACCTCCTACGACGTCACGCAGGCAGCAACCAATAGTCTGTCAACGAGCCACATTCAAATGTATAGCCAGCTGTATATATTGAGCTACCCATCCGCCATTACCACATGTTCCTCCGGATCATCATGCAATAAACCTGTGTTAAGCCAACCCTTCGGCTGTTTCATTGTCTTTGGTCCCTTACACTAAACACACCTTGATAATATCCTCAAGGCTGCAGCAGTCCATTGCAGTCCTGGTGTTAAATGTGCATGTCTCATTTCATACGTGCCGCAGGAGATGGCTCCATGATCATAGTGTGTGGGTCACTTCATGGGAAGCTGGGATCCACCTTAAACGAATTCACACCAATTGCATTTTTCCTGCTTCAGGAAAAAAAATGCATTCTCGGATATGAGTTGCAGCTGACGATGACTCTTACTTAGAGATGTAAAATTTCCAGAAATTTTGAAGATTGGGGGGAAAAAACCGTTTTCCCCCTGAAAAAAACAACGGAATTTTTTGGAAAAATTGAAAATAATCTGATACTATACATATTATTTTAGAAATGATTTATAAAATATTTGAACCTGGCCTTATCTTAAAATATTTTATTCATCATGTTAAAATAAAACATTCCATAATATATTTTTTATTTTTTCAACTTTTTCAATTTTTCAGGAAAAAAACATAAAAGGCTTCAGAATTTTTTAAAAAAAACTGGGTTTTCCCCCCGAATTTTTCTGTTTTTTCCCCCCCCCCAGGCCTTCACATCTCTACTCTACTCTTACTACAGATTTCCTTTCCAAATGAAGCATAAGTAAATAAATGTAGTTATTTTCCACACACAATGCATGTGGTATACGGCTTTGCTATAATGTTAATTATATCAGCTTCTCTGTTAATACAGTGTTACTGTTTTATCAGCTTATTTTAACTTGGTTTATGTTTCTTGTCTGAAGGCTTAAAATATGTATATTTAACCACCCTGAGTTGCTTTGGCCAATATAATATAAAATAAACAAGTTAAATCCTCTACAATGTCTAGTGTAAGACTGTAAAAACCTGGCAAACTATATTGTGTAATTCCAAAACAAAAAAAAAGTTGTATTGATCCATAAGAATGAAACAAAATCCAAAATTTATTGACAAGTAGCACCTTCAGTGTTGGGTACAAGTGTATAAAGTTTGTGCACATCTGTGTATTTACAACAGATCCTGATAAGTATGTTTCCTATCTATGGGTATTAGATTTTGGATTAATGTATTGTTATTTACCCTAGTTTTACTTCATTTATCCTCCATCTGTTTACATAAAATTCAAAGCCAAGCAAGCACATGAAACATAAACCCTCTGGGTGGCAGAACAGCAGGCGGGGAGGGGTCATTAAACTATCCCAGAACGCAGACTCGTCTTTCTCTCTCTCTCTCTCTCTCTCTCATCCACAGCAGCCGCAGGTTCACACTGGAAACTTCAGTGCTAGGACTTCCCAGGTGAAATCTGAACTTCTAATTCCCCCTTTTACCATTCTTTTCAAGAGACATTGTGCTGGGCAGCCTGGGAAGATTATTACCAGAGAAGGGTAAGGCAATTCTAATCCTGTTCATATTGAATCTGACTTCTTTCTGGTGTTCCTAAGAAATAGTTTTGTTTTGGTTTTTTGTTTGGTTCCCGCACTCCCCACCCCACTTTGTATTTAAGAGCTAAAATCTCCTTTGAATTTGCTTACTTGAATTACCTCTAAGCTATAAAGCCAGCTGTGGCTGTGAAAAGGCCACAGAAAAATCAGTTATTAAAGACTTTTCCTTAACTGTGCTTTTTGCTGAAACGTTGATGCCGTTTAACTTGATGGGTGTTTTATATAAATCAGCTTGACTCATTAGTTTCAACCAAATTTCATGGGACTGGCATTTCCCCATTGATCATATCCTGACAAAGAAATAATGAATGAAGTACGATGCTCTGAAATACCATTGAAATAGTTATATTAAAAACCTGACCAATGAACTCTTAATAGAACCCTGGGTTAGCTATCTGGCTATATTTAAAACTTTGTTTTTCTCACCAAAGGACCTTTAGTTTAGCCTGCTGAGACAATTCAAATGCATCCAAAGTACTTTAACTATACCGGGCCTGTGGCTGTGATATTTGAACAAAATGAATCCTAACCACCATATCGAAGTGGCTGTAAATGTATGGGGTGGGGGTGGGGGTGGGGGGCAAAGAATGATGTCCCAAAGAAAGAAACACACTTTAAACTGACTGTGTCTTAAAATGGTAAGTGGCTTTGGAGCTGGAGAGGGTTGCTATTATTGGAAATGACTCTGATAGGTTTCAACAGATGCTACAGGGAGGAATGTGCCGGGCAAGAGGAGGGGGGATGAGCAGCTGGCAAAGCAACCTTTTGGGATCTCGGTGGTTCACTAATGCTGCAAACGCACACAGATCTCCCGCAGGAGAGGGAGCGATGGGGCCCTCACTCCTTGTCAGAGAATACTAACCATGCCTTTATGTCTTTAAAATTCTGAGCAGTGCATTTTACTCACCAGCTTATATTAAATGATATCCATGTGTATTCTGAGTTGCACTCATGCTTCCATGGAATCCTTTTGGCACTTATTTGAGGGTATACATGCAATCATTCTGTGACTATGGTTAGGATGTATATATATTTTTTCTTTTTCTTTTTGAAATGTTTTTGAAATATTTTTCTGATTTGTAGTTGTGATTGTAATTATTTTGCTCTTTGTTAGCCACACAGAGTCGCTTTGCAAGTGGGGCGGCATAAAAGTGGGCCAGCATACAAGTCGAATAATAAAAAAATAAAATAAATCATGTTGTTACTGAATGAGTACAATAAATGCAACACATTAATCCTGAAGGATTAATCCTGAAGAAAATCAACCCTGACTGCTCATTGGAAGGACAAATACTGAAGCTGAAGCTCAGGTACTTTGGCCACTAAATGAGAAGAGAGGACTCACTTGAGAAGGCCCTGATGCTGGGAAAGGTCGAAGGCAAAAGGAGAAGTGGGCGACAGAGGATGAGGTGGATGGAAAGAGCTGAAGACGTGGTTGGTAAAATGGGTCTGGGGGCCGGGATTGTCAACAAGCTCCCCTTTCTGGCTCGTCTGAGGCTTCCCCCCTCCCCCTGTAATCAATTTTAATGTTAATGTTATGCTGATTGCAGTGGCTCAAGTGGCTAGGATGCTGACTGGGTGGCGGAAGGTCAGCAGTTTGATTCCCAAGTACTGCAGGACGGAATGAGCTCCCGTCCTCTGTACCAGCTCCTGCCAACCTAGTAGCTCTTCGAATTTGAAACAGAGATGAGCACTGAACCCTAGAGTCGGATATGACTGGCTTTCAAGCAAGGGAAACCTTTACCTATACTGATTTTATATTTGCTTTTAGATAGCAAAATGGCACAGCGGTGGGCAATATTGCCAAATGTTCTTAAGGGTTTTTAATTGTTTTTATATTGATTTTAACTTGTTTCATTGTTTCAGTGAGGTGCTCGCTGGCCTATGTAAACCGCCCACAGTCCACCAGATTAGGGTAGTATATAAATCTATTAAATAAATAAATAAATGGATGGGTGGATGGATGGAATTGTTGATGCGATGGGCATAGATCTGGCCAAGCTGTGGAGGATGGCAGAATAGAGAGGAGCCTGATGTGTCGTGGTCCATGGGGTTGCAAAGGGCTGGACTCGACTGTGTGACTGAACAAAAAGAAATATATTATATTATTTAACATATTTATTTCTTGTTTCTCTCACCCATCCTTGAAGGACCTTGTAAGGCATGTGACTGCCATTAAGGTGAGCTTCATGACTGAATGGGAATCAGACCCCAGGTCCTAGACCTCTTTCTCAACCCCTACACAAAGGTAGAGGTTGGAAAAAATAATTTTGTCAGACAACATCTAACACATTCTCTCAGATAGCTGAGGCAATGGCCATACTGGCTCAGAGATTTTGGGAGCAGCTATCAAAAAAAGTCATTTATTCCAGCTCTGTCCACAGAATGTCACACCCTGTGGTTTGCACATATAGGCAAAGGATTTTGTCTGTGGTTTACTGTACCAATATCCTTGAGAAAGCAACAGAAAAACCCAGGTAAACTACAGTGCCTGAATACCTGGAGCTCTTTGTTCAATGAAGAGAAAGTAACTGCATTGTAATATTTCCCATCATTCTGGTGTGTTGGAGGACAACTGGAAATCAAACCTCAGGGCTGTCTTTGGCTGGTTTTAAGGTGATATACAGTAATATGCAAACATCTTAGTCTACCACCAACTAGTTTGGGGAAAACTCAGTGAGTGATGGGGGCTGGCATCATTTAGCCCCTGAACCACATAGACACAGTAAAATTGGAGATATTCTTCTGCTGCCTTTTCTCTCAACTCTTGTGAAGTTTGAGGTTAGGGTATCACTCGTTGAATTTTCCCCAAACCAGGTGGTCTAAGACTTTTGCACAATATATCCAAATAACCCAAAAATTCAACTGTGGGCAACTTGTTTACCAACAAATAGCTTGTTCCAACCATTGGAAGGAAGTATTCATGGGTTTTGTGAAGGCGTTCCGTGTTCTGTCAAATCCTCAGTCAGCACATACTCTGTACGCATAAAATAACAAAAACATTTTAATTCCACTGAGTAGAAACATACTATGTATCAGAATTTGCAAATAATTATGGCCACTGACAAATTGTGGGGTGAATGAGCATTATAGATGCAAGGAACTATTATCTGAACCTATTCTTAGAGATTTGATTTCTCATGTTTGCTTTTTAATTGTATTAAAATAGATGGAGGAGGAGCAAAATCAAATATTTTACTTACAAAAATTTCTTAAAGGACCTGTTTCACTCAATCCAAGGGCCTGCTCCACCAAATCCGACAGACATTAAGTTTAAGAGATAATAACCATCCCCACACTTTTAATTAATATTTTTTAAATGTTATATGCTATTTTTCTGACCTTTAGTAAAAAGGTAAAGGTTTCCCTTGCTCGAAAGCCAGTTGAATCCGACTCTAGGGTGCAGTGCTCATCTCTGTTTCCAAGCCGAAGAACCAGCGCTGTCTGCTTCTGCAGACATTTCCGTGGTTATGTGGCAAGCATGACTAGACACCAGAGTGCATGGAACGCTGTTACCTTCCCACCTAAGTGGTCCCTATTTATCTACTTGCAATTTCTTGCTTTCAAACTGCTAGGTTGGCAGGAGCTGGGACAAAGACGGGAGCTCATTCCATAAGAACATAAGTTGCAGTTGGAGTAGAGCTGCTTTAGAGGCCCGTGCGCCTAACGGCGCGCGAGATTGCACACTAGTAACAAAGGAATAATATAGTCTTACTAGGTAGAAAGGTAGTAAACGTGTAGATTTTTGAGGCCCAGAATACTGCACTTGTTAAAATGGATTCTGAGGGAACAGTTGTAGTTACCTGCAATACTTGTGCCATGTTTGTGTTCTTGCCAAAGCATATGGAGAACTACACTTGCAGCAAGTGCAAGCTGGTTGCACTACTAGAAGAGAAGGTCCAGCAGCTAGAGGCCCGCATATCTAACCATCAACAAATTAAGGAGCTTGAGCTGTTCTTGGACAGAGCGGAACAGACTATGCTGGACAAAGAAGAGACAGGGCACAGTTCTGAGGGAGAAGGCCCTTCACTAACTCAGGAGGTAGATGTTTGGAGGAATGTGACTCAAAGGAGGAGAAGAGTAGGGGATCACTCTGAGAGTCTGAAATTACAGAATAAATTTGAGGCTCTTTCCCTCATCACACCTGATGAGGAACACACAGAGGAACAACTGGTTCCACCTGATGATCTCTCTTTCATCACACTTGATGAGGTCCAGGAAGATAAACAACAGGAACAAACTGAGGTTCTCTCCCTTAATATGGTTGATGAGGTGCATGTAGATGAACAGATTGCAGGAGAGAGGCTCCTTGTACTAGGCGATTCAATAATTAGAAATACAGAGAAATGGATTTGTGATGCACATGATAACCGTATGGTGACTTGCCTGCCAGGTGCAAAAGTTGCAGACATCACAAGAAATCTAGATAGATTGTTAGAGAGAACTGGGAACGAGCCAGTTGTCATGGTACATGTTGGTACCAATGATGTTGGGAAGGCCAAGCGGTCTGTCCTGGAAGCCAAATTCAGGTTGTTAGGAAGAAGATTGAAGTCCCGGACTTCCAAGGTAGCATTTTCAGAAGTGCTGCCTGTCCCTTGCGCAGGACCTACCAGGCAGGCAGAGCTCAGAAGCCTCAATGCGTGGATGAGGCGGTGGTGTCGAGAGGAGGGTTTCAGATTTGTCAGGAACTGGAGAACATTTTGGGACAAGCCAAATCTGTTCAGGAGGGATGGGTTGCATTTGAACCATGATGGGACCAGATTGCTGGCACTCAACATCAAAAAGGCTGCAGAGCAGCTTTTAAACTGATAACTGGGGGAAAGCCGACAGGAGCTGGGCAGCATCCGGTTCGGGAAAGTGTGTACTTGAGTAGTGAGGAGGATGCAAAAATTACTGAGCAGAGCGAGGAGCTAGTCACTAGCATTCTAGCAGAAGGATGCAAGAGGCAGTCTAACAATGCAACTGGACACAAAAGACTGTGTCAGAAAAGCATATATAAATGCTTGTATACAAATGCTAGAAGCCTCCGGAACAAAATAGGGGAGCTGGAATACTTAGCAATAAATAAGAATATTGATATTATTGGTATCACTGAAACCTGGTGGACGGATGATAACCAATGGGATACAGTTATCCCAGGCTACAAACTGTACAGGAAGGATAGGAAGGGGCAAGTGGGAGGTGGTGTGGCCTTGTATGTCAAAGAAGTGATAAAATCGTATGAATTGGAATATCTAGGTGATTTGGAGTCACCATTAGAAGCTCTGTGGGTAAGAGTACCAGGCCACAAGGATGGTCTAACAGTAGGCATATACTATCGGCCTCCGACCCAAACTCTTGAGGGAGACTGGCAGTTGGAGAATGTTGTAAAGGAGGCATCCAAGAAGGGAAGCCTGGTTATAATGGGGGACTTCAATTACCCTCACATAGACTGGGTGAACTGTTGTTCAGCACATGATAAAGAGATAAAGTTCCTAGATATGCTAAATGATTGTTCCCTGGGACAGATGGTTGAAGACCCAACTAGAGGTACAAGAATCCTTGACTTGATCCTGAGTAATACTCAGGATCTGGTGCAAGATGTTAATGTGACTGATCCAATAGGGAACAGTGACCACAACTCAATTATGTTTAACTTGATCATAGACCGCAAGTCACTGATAAAATCTAACACAGAGACCTTAAATTTTCAAAAAGGAAATTTCCCAAAGTTGAGGAAACTAGTAAAAAAGAAGCTGAAAGGGAAAATTGAGAGAGTCCAAACACTCCAAGAGGCATGGAGGCTGTTTACAAAAACAATAACAGAGGCTCAATTGGAATGCATACCCAAAAGGAAAAAGGCCACTGCCAGGTCCAAGAGGACTCCAATGTGGCTTACAGGAGCTGTTCGGGAAGTGATCAAGAGCAAGAAAAGCTCATTTAGAAGATGGAAGGCTTGTCCGAATGAGGACAGCAGGCAGAAACATAAATTCTGGCAGAACAAATGCAAGGCAACAATCAGGAAAGCAAAGCAAGACTTTGAGGAGCGTATAGCTAAAAATACTCAGAGAAATAACAAAGACTTCTTTAAGTACATTAGAAGTAAGAACCCAACTAGGAAGGCCATTGGACCATTAGATGACAATGGAAGGCAAGGGGTTATTAAAGAGGAAACAGAGATTGCAGAGAGACTCAATGAATTCTTTGCTTCAGTATTCACTGAAGAAGACAGAGGCCACATGCCCAAAACAGAGCCTATCTTCGTAGGGAGGGAAACCGAAGAATTAAGCCAGATAGAAATAACCAGGGAGGAGGTCCTTGCATGTCTTGTTAAGCTAAACACTAACAAATCACCAGGACCAGATGGAATCCATCCACGAGTTCTCAGGGAACTTAAAGATGAAATTGCTGATCTCCTAGCCAAAATATATAATCTTTCCCTCAAATCAGGCTTTGTGCCTGATGACTGGAAGGTAGCGAATGTAACACCAATTTTCAAAAAAGGATCCAGGGGTGATCCAGGAAATTACCGACCTGTCAGTTTGACATGTGTCCCAGGTAAAGTGATGGAAACCATCCTAAAAGAGAGAATTAATAGGCATATAGAAGAGAAGGCGCTGCTAAAGGAGAGCCAACATGGTTTTTGCAAGGGCAAATCATGCCTCACTAATCTGTTGGAATTTTTTGAGAGTGTCAACAAGCATGTGGATAAGGGGGATCCAGTTGACATTGTTTATCTGGACTTTCAGAAGGCTTTTGACAAGGTCCCACACCAAAGGCTCTTGAATAAACTTACCAGTCATGGAATAAAGGGACAGGTCTTGTCCTGGATCAGCAACTGGCTAAGGGACAGGAAACAGAGGGTAGCACTAAATGGACACTTCTCCAAGTGGAGGGAAGTAAAGAGTGGGGTCCCCCAAGGTTCAGTACTGGGACCCCTGCTTTTCAACCTCTTCATAAATGATCTAGAGGTAGGAGTAAAAAGCAAGGTAGCCAAATTTGCTGACGACACTAAATTATACAGGGTAGTGAAAACTGTGAGAGATTGTGAGGAGCTTCAGAGGGATCTCTCGACACTGGGGGAGTGGGCAAAACAGTGGCAAATGAGTTTCAACATTAGTAAGTGCAGAGTGATGCATGTTGGGGCAAAGAACCCCAATTACATTTATAAACTGATGGGGTCTGAACTCTCTGCGACAAACCAGGAAAGGGACCTTGGTGTCCTGGTGGACAACTCAATGAAGGTGTCAACCCAGTGTGCCTCAGCAGTGAAAAAAGCAAACTCAATGCTAGGGATCATTAGGAAGGGTATAGAAAATAAGTTAGCAAGTGTCATTTTGCCTCTTTATAAATCTATGGTGAGGCCCCATCTGGAATACTGTGTACAGTTCTGGTCGCCATACCTCCAGAAGGATATTATGGAGCTGGAAAAAGTGCAGAGGAGGGCAACCAGAATGATTAGGGGACTGGAACACCTTCCTTACCATCTGAGGCTGCAACGGTTGGGCCTCTTCACTCTTGAACGACGACGTCTAAGAGGTGACCTGATTGAAGTTTATAAAATCATGCACGGTGTGGACAAAGTAGATAAGGAAAAACTGTTTTCCCTATCGCATAACACTAGAACTAGGGGACACTCGATGAAACTTTTGGGTACTAGTTCTCAAACAAATAAGAGAAAGTATTTTTTCACCCAGAGGATTACTGGTCTATGGAACTCCCTGCCAGAAGAAGTGGTGACAGCTGTCAGTCTTGACAGCTTTAAGAAAGGATTAGACAAGTTCATGGAGGACAAGAGTATCAATGGCTATAATTATGGATACTTAAGGACAACCTCCGGGTTGGAGAGATAGGCAGGATATCTCTCAATATCATTTCCAGGGAATCCTAAGCAGGTGAAGGCATCTGCTTGGGAATACCCTGAAGGAAATGGTGAGCCACTGTGTGAGACAGAATGCTGGACTGGATGGGCTGTGGCCTGTTCCAGCAAGGCTGTTCTTATGTTCTTATGTTCTTATTAAGAACAGCCTTGCTGGAACAGGCCACAGCCCATCCAGTCCAGCATTCTGTCTCACACAGTGGCTCACCATTTCCTTCAGGGTATTCCCAAGCAGATGCCTTCACCTGCTTAGGATTCCCTGGAAATGGCATTGAGAGATATCCTGCCTATCTCTCCAACCCGGAGGTTGTCCTTAGGTAGCCATAATTATAGCCATTGATACCCTTGTCCTCCATGAACTTGTCTAATCCTTTCTTAAAGCTGTCAAGACTGACAGCTGTCACCACTTCTTCTGGCAGGGAGTTCCATAGACCAGTAATCCTCTGGGTGAAAAAGTACTTTCTCTTATTTGTTTGAGAACTAGTACCCAAAAGTTTCATGGAGTGTCCCCTAGTTCTAGTGTTATGCGATAGGGAAAACAGTTTTTCCTTATCTACTTTGTCCACACCGTGCATGATTTTATAAACTTCAATCAGGTCACCTCTTAGACGCCGTCGTTCAAGAGTGAAAAGGCCCAACCGTTGCAGCCTCAGATGGTAAGGAAGGTGTTCCAGTCCCCGAATCATTCTGGTTGCCCTCCTCTGTACTTTTTCCAGCTCCATAATATCCTTCTGGAGGTATGGTGACCAGAACTGTACACAGTATTCCAGGTGGGGCCTCACCATAGATTTATAAAGAGGCAAAATGACACTTGCTGACTTATTTTCTATACCCTTCCTAATGATCCCTAGCATTGAGTTTGCTTTTTTCACTGCTGAGGCACACTGGGTTGACACCTCCATTGTGTTGTCCACCAGGACACCAAGGTCCCTTTCCTGGTTTGTCGCAGAGAGTTCAGACCCCATCAGTTTATAAATGTAATTGGGGTTCTTTGCCCCAACATGCATCACTCTGCACTTACTAATGTTGAAACTCATTTGCCACTGTTTTGCCCACTCCCCCAGTGTTGAGAGATCCCTCTGGAGCTCCTCACAATCTCTCACAGTTTTCACTACCCTGTATAATTTAGTGTCGTCAGCAAATTTGGCTACCTTGCTTTTTACTCCTACCTCTAGATCATTTATGAAGAGGTTGAAAAGCAGGGGTCCCAGTACTGAACCTTGGGGGACCCCACTCTTTACTTCCCTCCACTTGGAGAAGTGTCCATTTAGTGCTACCCTCTGTTTCCTGTCCCTTAGCCAGTTGCTGATCCAGGACAAGACCTCTCCCTTTATTCCATGACTGGTAAGTTTATTCAAGAGCCTTTGGTGTGGGACCTTGTCAAAAGCCTTCTGAAAGTCCAGATAAACAATGTCAACTGGATCCCCCTTATCCACATGCTTGTTGACACTCTCAAAAAATTCCAACAGATTAGTGGAATTGCCTTTCACATCTTTTGCCTTTCACATCTTTTGCCCTTGCAAAAGCCATGTTGGCTCTCCTTTAGCAGCGCCTTCTCTTCTATGTGCCTATTAATTCTATCTTTTAGGATGGTTTCCATCACTTTACCTGGGACACATGTCAAACTGACAGGTCGGTAATTTCCTGGATCACCCCTGGATCCTTTTTTGAAAATTGGTGTTACATTCGCTACCTTCCAGTCATCAGGCACAAAGCCTGATTTGAGGGAAAGATTATATATTTTGGCTAGGAGATCAGCAATTTCATCTTTAAGTTCCCTGAGAACTCGTGGATGGATGCCATCTGGTCCTGGTGATTTGTTAGTGTTTAGCTTAACAAGACATGCAAGGACCTCCTCCCTAGTTATTTCTATCTGGCTTAATTCTTCGGTTTCCCTCCATATGAAGATAGGCTCTGTTTTGGGCATGTTTCCTCTGTCTTCTTCAGTGAATACTGAAGCAAAGAATTCATTGAGTCTCTCTGCAATCTCTGTTTCCTCTTTAATAACCCCTTGCCTTCCATTGTCATCTAATGGTCCAATGGCCATCCTAGTTGGGTTCTTACTTCTAATGTACTTAAAGAAGTCTTTGTTATTTCTCTGAGTATTTTTAGCTATACGCTCCTCAAAGTCTTGCTTTGCTTTCCTGATTGTTGCCTTGCATTTGTTCTGCCAGAATTTATGTTTCTGCCTGCTGTCCTCATTCGGACAAGCCTTCCATCTTCTAAATGAGCTTTTCTTGCTCTTGATCACTTCCCGAACAGCTCCTGTAAGCCACATTGGAGTCCTCTTGGACCTGGCAGTGGCCTTTTTCCTTTTGGGTATGCATTCCAATTGAGCCTCTGTTATTGTTTTTGTAAACAGCCTCCATGCCTCTTGGAGTGTTTGGACTCACTCAATTTTCCCTTTCAGCTTCTTTTTTACTAGTTTCCTCAACTTTGGGAAATTTCCTTTTTGAAAATTTAAGGTCTCTGTGTTAGATTTTATCAGTGACTTGCGGTCTATGATCAAGTTAAACATAATTGAGTTGTGGTCACTGTTCCCTATTGGATCAGTCACATTAACATCTTGCACCAGATCCTGAGTATTACTCAGGATCAAGTCAAGGATTCTTGTACCTCTAGTTGGGTCTTCAACCATCTGTCCCAGGGAACAATCATTTAGCATATCTAGGAACTTTATCTCTTTATCATGTGCTGAACAACAGTTCACCCAGTCTATGTGAGGGTAATTGAAGTCCCCCATTATAACCAGGCTTCCCTTCTTGGATGCCTCCTTTACAACATTCTCCAACTGCCAGTCTCCCTCAAGAGTTTGGGTCGGAGGCCGATAGTATATGCCTACTGTTAGACCATCCTTGTGGCCTGGTACTCTTACCCACAGAGCTTCTAATGGTGACTCCAAATCACCTAGATATTCCAATTCATACAATTTTATCACTTCTTTGACATACAAGGCCACACCACCTCCCATTTGCCCTTTCCTATCCTTCCTGTACAGTTTGTAGCCTGGGATAACTGTATCCCACTGGTTATCATCCGTCCACCAGGTTTCAGTGATACCAATAATATCAATATTCTTATCTATTGCTAAGTATTCCAGCTCCCCTATTTTGTTCCGGAGGCTTCTGGCATTTGTATACAAGCATTTATATATGCTTTTCTGACACAGTCTTTTGTGTCCAGTTGCATTGTTAGACTGCCTCTTGCATCCTTCTGCTAAAATGCTAGTGACTAGCTCCTCGCTCTGCTCAGTAATTTTTGCATCCTCCTCACTACTCAAGTTCACACTTTCCCGAACCGGATGCTGCCCAGCTCCTGTCGGCTTTCCCCCAGTTATCAGTTTAAAAGCTGCTCTGCAGCCTTTTTGATGTTGAGTGCCAGCAATCTGGTCCCATCATGGTTCAAATGCAACCCATCCCTCCTGAACAGATTTGGCTTGTCCCAAAATGTTCTCCAGTTCCTGACAAATCTGAAACCCTCCTCTCGACACCACCGCCTCATCCACGCATTGAGGCTTCTGAGCTCTGCCTGCCTGGTAGTTCCTGCGCGAGGGACAGGCAGCACTTCTGAAAATGCTACCTTGGAAGTCCGGGACTTCAATCTTCTTCCTAACACCCTGAATTTGGCTTCCAGGACAGACCGCCTGGCCTTCCTAACATCATTGGTACCAACGTGTACCATGACAACTGGCTCGTTCCCAGTTCTCTCTAACAATCTATCTAGATTTCTTGTGATGTCTGCAACTTTTGCACCTGGCAGGCAAGTCACCATACGGTTATCATGTGCATCACAAATCCATTTCTCTGTATTTCTAATTATTGAATCGCCTAGTACAAGGAGCCTCTCTCCTGCAATCTGTTCATCTACATGCACCTCATCAACCATATTAAGGGAGAGAACCTCAGTTTGTTCCTGTTGTTTATCTTCCTGGATCTCATCAAGTGTGATGAAAGAGAGATCATCAGGTGGAACCAGTTGTTCCTCTGTGTGTTCCTCATCAGGTGTGATGAGGGAAAGAGCCTCAAATTTATTCTGTAATTTCAGACTCTCAGAGCAATCCCCTATTCTCCTCCTTTGAGTCACATTCCTCCAAACATCTACCTCCTGAGTTAGTGAAGGGCCTTCTCCCTCAGAACTGTGCCCTGTCTCTTCTTTGTCCAGCATAGTCTGCTCCGCTCTGTCCAAGAACAGCTCAAGCTCCTTAATTTGTTGGTGGTTAGATATGCGGGCCTCTAGCTGCTGGACCTTCTCTTCTAGTAGTGCAACCAGCTTGCACTTGCTGCAAGTGTAGTTCTCCATATGCTTTGGCAAGAACACAAACATGGCACAAGAATTGCAGGTAACTACAGCTGTTCCCTCAGAATCCATTTTAACAAGTGCAGTATTCTGGGCCTCAAAAATGTACACATTTACTACCTTTCTACCTAGTAAGACTATATTCTTCTTTTGTTACTAGTTTGTAATCTCGAGCTCCGTTAGGCGCGCGGGCCTCTAAAGCAGCTCTACTCCAACTGCAAAACTTACCAGTGCTCACTTCCTTTGTTTGGCTCTCCTCAGCAGCAGCTCTGCTTAAGAGCACATGCAGAGTCAAAATGGCTGACCCTGAAAGAGCTCAGAGCTTTTAAAGGCTAGTGTGGCTCTGCCCCTATGAGTCACAGTTCAGGGAAGGGCCTGGTGTGGCCCTGCCCCCCTGCTTCTGGAAGCTTCAAACTGCTTCCTCTGTTTGAACAGAGGTGGCTCTCAGCAGTTTCAATTATCAATTTAAATTAGTAGAGGCCTCTAAAGCAGCTCTACTCCAACTGCAAAACTTACCAGTGCTCACTTCCTTTGTTTGCCTCTCCTCAGTAGCAGCTCTGCTTAAGAGCACATGCAGAGTCCTGCAGTACTCGGGAATTGAACTGCTTACCTTCTGCTTCCCAGTCAGTGTCTTAGCTACTTGAGCCACTGCAGTCCCTGACCTTTCTGACCTTTAAGATCATCTAAGTCATTTGTTCAGTGTAACAGAAAAGCAGATAAAAACCAAAAGACAGTTGTGAAACAAGCAGTGTTAAAAATCAACAAAAGAATCCTTATATGCAACAATCAGCCAATATAACAAAACCACCAACAGTACAAAGAAATCAGAGCATATCAATAAAATATGGATGTCAGTTTAGCATTATATGAAACTAGGATAAAGCCGCCAGGGATACATGAGGGTGGGTGAGTGGGAGATAAGCATATATTATTGAATCTTCCGGGTCTATATTCTTTCCTCTCTAGAATCCATATTTCAAAATTATTTAAATAAATACAAAGTTCATGGAAGGCAGAATAAGAATTTTGTACAGAATTATGTAGCAAAATCTTATGTAATAGAATGCAAAATAGCTATACACTATATGCCAACTAA
The DNA here is from genome assembly GCA_035047305.1 of Bradypodion pumilum. Classification (NCBI taxonomy): domain Eukaryota; kingdom Metazoa; phylum Chordata; class Lepidosauria; order Squamata; family Chamaeleonidae; genus Bradypodion; species Bradypodion pumilum. The sequence goes on along the minus strand of JAWDJD010000001.1, from coordinate 168,898,083 downwards.
ACATGAAATTATGGGCTACACTAAAGCTATATATATTTAAGGGCTGGGAGACATTAAGCTGTAACCCCAGCCAGTTTATAAAAAATTGCAGACTGAAATACTCCAATTATTTCTAACAGGTATTATCTAGACACATAATTAGATCACACACTTAAGTAATCTTTAAATATATAACCCCATCTTACCACAGAAAAGAGTGTTCATACATAAAATCACAAACAGAAATTATATATCAACCTAGGGAACCAAGGTGCAGAAATGCCAGTTGTCCAATGGCAAGTATTAATAACAGAACAATAATCACTCTGGAGGTATACTGTATGCAAAGCTACAATGCTAGGTATTACAATGGAAAACTAAGACAGTTCTAGGACATCAAACCATGATGTCTAAGATGATGATCACATTTTGAATATATATAGGGAAGGCCTGCAAATAAATGTCTACTCAGAAACTCATAGTGATCTTTGGGAAGCGAGCAGTATTTCCCTCTCAGTAAACTACTTCATTTACAGAAAGAAGAAAAGGAACCTGTCCTTACTTGTGAAGTACAGGTACAGCAGCTCCAGATTTAAGTGATTCAATAGACATACTGTACTACACTTCTAAACATCCTGGCATGGAACTCTGTTACCTTTTAGTTCAATGGGTCTTACTTCCAAAGGAATCCAGCTAGGATTGGCTTTTCATTATTTATTTTTCAGTTTTTCCACATCGTAACAAAGACTACATTACATTGTTCTTTCATATTACATGCTGAGTACAGTATATGAAGTAGATGTCTAGGACATATTAACTTACAGAAGGTCATCTATTCCAGTAAATGTCATGACTGACGTGACACAATTACTGAGGGTTTTTTGTTTTTTTGCATCAGCACCAACCATGGTGTGCTTTGGTGAAACCTGTCCTGCTCTGATGTAAAAAGACACCTCTGCCACTAAGTCACATGATTCGTCAACCACACATGATTAAAACCACACATGATTAAAACCATGGCTTGTTGATTTCTTTAAATCATAGTTTGCAGTAATGTTCAAAACTATAAACACAGTTTATCAATGGTTTGTTTTCCTAGTTGCCCTCCTTAAAACAGGGGTGCACATGGGAGAAACAGACCAGAACTAGTGAAGACAAGCCATGGCGGGTTTAAAAAACTCCCATGCAGTTCATGGTTTGGTCAAACTGTAGCCTTATTCAGGCATTTCTTCTATTTCTCTTTAGCTTGGTGAGTACCTAGCTCTGCCTCACTCCATAGTCACTTTCCCAAATGAAAAGTAACAAATCTGAAAATACAAGCACTAGCAAATCAGAGTTTTGCTCTTGTAGGTAGTCTCTATGTGTTGTGTATATAACTTTAGTTACTGATGTAACGTTGTGTAATTGTTATTATGGGATCGGGGTGATCCTCCATTTTTGTCTTCTTCTTGGTACTGAACTATTGCGGGACTTACGTTCCCGCCCTTTCTAACAAGACACATGAAGTCTTCACTCAGGTCCGGTAACCCCTCAATCACCCCACTCCTCTCCTAACCAATCATATTGTTTACCGCCCAAATGTATCCATTGTACAGTGTATATAAAAAGCTGTTGCACCATTGCTGTTCATGTTCAGTTTGCTTACAATAAAGTTGTGTTGGCCCTTTTATACTGGCTGCTTCTCTTCAATTCCCGAACATCAAACTATGCAAACAGGAACCAGTCCTCTTCAGATTTGATACTTTCCATGCGAGCACTTCCCAACTTATGTATGGAAGACAGGTGGGTAATTACTGCCTTGATAAAGCTTATGCCTTATCATGATGTATAGCTATGCCCACTGAGATAATACAATCTGGTAGAGGTGTGCAGAATTGTGTGTAGCCACTGGGTGAAATTCTTTGAATTGTACCCCAGCACCACAAATCTGCACAGCTTATAAACTAGCATTTACCAAGAAGTAATTAACCCTACAGCTAGTTGAATACCTTCGTGGTTTAGGTGTTTGACTGCAGACCTAGAGGTTGGGAGTTTGATTCCCCACTGGGAGAAGAGCCAACCAGTGTCGTCATGGGCAAGCTTCACGGTCCCTGAAATAGCACCCAAGTGATCTATCAACCAAGGGACCAATGTGCATAAATGCCACTTACCCAGAAGAATAAAGAAGACAGCAAATTAGCCATACATAAGATGTAGTTTGGTAAAAAGATTTCTATATCCTCCTGTTGTCATATTTTCTTCTTCTGGTTCTGGGGGTCACTAGCCACAAGGATGTTTTGTGGTCTTTTTCAGTGAGATACTTAAATTCTGTTTCTTTGGTTTTTTAGCAAGCTGTTGGCTGTGATACTATTATTGCAGTCATGGCGCCGAAGAAGAAGAACATCAAAAAGAGCAAGACAGACATCAATGAGCTGACCATCATAGTGGAAGATGGGCCCCTCAACAAACTCAATGGTTTGAATGGCCTTCTGGAAGTCGGGAATGGCTTCAGCTGTGTTTCAACAGAAGTTTCTGATTCCCTCTATACCCCCAATCTCTTGGAAGGGTTATGTAGAATGAGGCTAGAAAACTTTCTGTGTGATTTAGTCATTGGTACCAAAACCAAGTCCTTTGATGTTCACAAGGTGGTGATGGCTTCATGTAGTGATTACTTCCATAACATTTTAAAGAAAGACCCGTCCACTCAAAGAGTGGATCTCAATGATGTGTCCCCACTGGGTCTAGCTACTGTAATTGCATATGCCTACACTGGAAAGCTCACACTGTCACTGTACACTATTGGTAGCATTATTTCCACTGCCATTTATCTTCAGATTCATACCCTTGTGAAGATGTGCAGTGATTTTTTGATCCAAGAAATCAATGTGGAGAACAGCATGTACATTGCCAACATTGCAGAGACATATGGGCTAAAGAACACCATGGAAGCAGCACAGAAATTCATTCGAGACAACTTCATTGAATTTGCAGAATCAGATCAGTTCTTAAAACTTACTTTTGACCAGATCAATGAACTACTTGCAGATGATGACTTGCAGTTGCCTACTGAGCTAGTTGCATTCCAGATTGCAATGAGATGGCTAGAATTTGACCAAAAAAGAGCAAAATATGCTGCTGATCTTTTAAGAAACATTCGGTTTGGTACCATCTCAGCCCAAGACCTGGTGAATTGTGTTCAGACTATACCTAGAATGATGGAAGATGGAGATTGCCATAAACTTCTGGTGGATGCCATGAATTACCACTTACTTCCATATCACCAAAATACACTGCAATCTAGAAGAACAAGGATTCGTGGAGGATCACGAGTCCTAGTTACAGTTGGAGGACGCCCAGCTTTAACAGAGAAATCCCTTAGTCGAGACATTTTATACAGAGATCCTGATAATGGGTGGAAGAGACTTACGGAGATGCCAGCCAAAAGTTTCAACCAATGTGTCGCCGTGATGGATGGATTTCTCTATGTGGCAGGTGGTGAAGACCAGAATGATGCCAGGAATCAGGCAAAGCATGCAGTCAGCAATTTCTGCAGGTAACTGATTATTTACAGAGATGGAGATGCAGCGTATTCAAGACAGGCTAGTTCCACAAAGAGCAAGATGAGAGACAGAGAAAATAATTGAGGTTATACAGAAGGCAGGTAAAGGTAAAGGTAAAGGTTTCCCTTGCTCGAAAGCCAGTCATATCCGACTCTAGGGTGCAGTGCTCATCTCTGTTTCTAAGCCGAAGAGCCAGCGCTGTTTGCTTCTGCAGACGTTTCCGTGGTCATGTGACAGGCATGACTAGACACCAGAGCGCATGGAACGCTGTTACCTTCCCACGGAAGTGGTCCCTATTTATTACTTGCAATTTCTTGCTTTCGAACTGCTAGGTTGGCAGGAGCTTGGACGAAGACGGGAGCTCATTTCCGTCCTGCAGAACTGGAGCAAAATCTTTGATTAGAGCATACCTGTCAAGTGTGGCTCCAAAAAATACGGGAAATTTCTGCGCATGCACAGGCGCGCGGATGCAGAACCCATTTGCACATGTGCAGAACATGTTTACGCATGCACAGAACATGTTCGTGCGCGTGCAAACGGGTTCTGCGCATGCGCGTGTGCACAGTAACCCCTTTCTCCGCTGTTCAAAATATGGTACGGTGACTGGAAAGGGGAAGAACGAGCATCAAAATACAGAAAATCCCGGCCATTATGGGATACTTGACAGGTATGGGTTATGGTTGTTTTTATTTTTAAAATGCTATTAATTGATAAATACCATGCCATTCCCAGGCCATGTAACAGGAGTCAAAGCCAGAGAGAGAGAAAATTACATTGTGCCAAAATTAATTTATCTCAGATTACTGAGATATTAGACAAAACTAAATTCTATTCAAAACTAAAGTCTATTCAAGTGCTGTTAATGATGAATAAATATAAATGAAGCCATTAGTGTAAAAGAGGGTTCTTAACCTTTTTCCGCCAGGGGCCTAACCACACACCCTGGAACCAAAAGCGGGCACATTTACGGCTGCTGCAAATGTGGTCAATTACGCATTTATGACAGCCATGGGTGTGCTCACGCATGTGCAGGCGCATTTTACGGATGATGTAAATGGGTCTGCTTCCACTTCCGGGTGCGGCAGTGATGGGCCAGATGGAATGGCACTGTGGGCCGAGGTCGGCCCTCAGGCTTAGGTTGGGAACCCCAAATTACAAATTGGTAACTACTTTTAATTATTTACTTACCATTTTAAATATTACTATTATGATACCTTTCTTTCCATATAGGGAGACATAAGGCAACTCAAAATAATTAAAATCATACAATCATACCAAGTTAAAATACTATACAAAAGTAGATATTCCAAAACAATTATACATCAGTGAGTTTTTTTAAAAAAAATAATCTCTAAATTCCACATGTAAAGCATTCTATAGACCCCCACTTGTTACTTAAAAGCATATCTGAAAAGGAAGGTCTTTGCCTGACAATAGAAGGATAAGTTCTGGGGGACTTCAATTTGCCTTCGCTAGGGTCCGGTTCCGGGGTGGCTCAGGAGTTCATGGCTTCCATGGCAACTATGGACCTGGCTCAGGTAATTCGGGCCCTACCAGGGGCAGTGGCCACACACGAGATTTAGTCTTTTTGTCGGAGCGGTGGCAGAGTGATTTGAGTTTACAGAAGCTAGACATAACACCTGTGCCATGGTCAGATCACTATCTGGTGGCTCTAGACTTTCTGGGGGCAACACTTCATCGTAGGGAGGCAGGGTCTATTAAAGTGGCCCACCCCCGGCAACTGATGGATCCGGATAGATTCCAGAGGGAACTGGGGGATTTTCCCCTGGATCGGCAACACGATTTGCCCGAGGCACTTGTTGACTTGTGGTATGGGTCGACGACAGCTGCCTTGGATGTAATCGCTCCACTACAGCCTCTCAGAGCCCGTGGAGCTAGATTATCCCTGTGGTTCACAGAAGAACTACGGGATCTCAAACGGACAAAGAGACGCCTTGAGCGCCGCTGGGTGAAGACCAGGAACCATTCCGATTGGACACTAGCTAGAGCCGCTATTAGGGCCTACCTAGTGGCGATGGGGTTGGTGAGGAGGCAATACTTCACCTCCCTTATTGCTTCTGCTGATAATCGCCCAGCCACCCTGTTTCGGGTGACCAGGTCCCTCCTTGGTAGGGGGGGGGGCTGTGCCTGGTTGGCAGGGATCGGCTGAGGACTTTGCTGACCATCTGGTGGAGAAAATCGATCAGATTCGCTCAGGGTAAACCTTGGCGTGGATGGGGAGGGTCAGGGGGGAGCCAGTGCACAGTCTTGCTGTGTTATCTGGGATCGGTTTGATCCTGTTGCCCCAGATGAAGTGGACAGGCTCCTTGTGGCGGTCCGCGCCACTAATTGTCCATTGGATCCGTGTCCCGCCTGGCTGGTAAAAGCCTCCAAGACGGTGACAGGTGGCTGGGTCGGGGCTATAATTAATGCGTCTTTTCGGGAGGGGATATTTCCTGCACCATTGAAACATGCTTTGGTGCGCCCCCTCCTGAAGAAGCCATCCCTCGATCCAGCAGTCATAACCAACTACAGACCTGTTTCCAACCTCCCCTTTTTGGGGAAAGTATTGGAAAAGGCAGTGGCGCGTCAGTTGCAGGGGGGACTGGATGAAGCGGAATATCTGGACCCCTTCCAGTCAGGATTCAGACCTGGATATGGTACTGAGACTGCATTGGTCGCGCTGATGGATGATCTCTGGCGAGAGCGGGGTAGCGGTCATCCATCCGTCCTTGCTCTTCTTGACCTCTCTGTGGCTTTCGATACCGTCGACCACGGTATCCTTCTGCAATGGCTCCGAGGATTGGGGATCCAGGGCACTGTGTGGTCCTGGTTTTCCTCATTTCTGAGGGGCCGGACCCAGTCGGTGTGGTTGGAGAGCAAGAAGTCCACTTTTAGGTCCCTAAAATATGGGGTGCCTCAGGGCTCAGTACTCTCTCCTCTCCTATTTAACATCTACATGAAGCCGCTGGGTGAGATCATCTGTTCCCACGGGGTGCGGTACCATCAGTACGCGGATGATACACAGTTGTACATCTCGGCCCGTGGGGACCCCAGTGATGCAGTCAAAGTCCTTTTCAGTTGTCTGGAGGCGGTTGGGGTCTGGATGGGGGCAAATGGGTTACAGCCGAATCCTAGTAAGATTGAGTGGCTGTGGATGGGGGGGTCCTGTGTTATCCCGGGAGCTACCATCTTTGGTTTTGGATGGGGCTATTTTGCCCCAGACCAACCCGGTGCACAACTTGGGGGTCCTCCTGGATTCGCGGCTGCTGCTAGAAGAACAGGTGGCGGCTGTGGCCAGGAGGGCCTTCGCCCAACTTCGGGTGATTCGCCAGTTGCGCACGCTCCTGGACCAGGACTCTTTGCTCATGATCACTTATGCTCTGGTGACCTCCAGACTAGATTATTGTAATGCACTCTACATGGGGCTGCCCTTGATGACCATTCAGAGGCTGCAGCTGGTTCAGAATGCGGCGGCCCGGGTGATGATGGGGTGTGGACGTTATGCCCATGCCTCACCACTGCTGCAGGAGCTGCACTGGTTACCCATTTGCCTCCGGGTGCAATTCAAGGTGCTGGATTTGACCTTTAAAGCCCTATATGGTAGTGGGCCAGGTTACCTTAGAGACCGCATCGCCCTAAGGACATCTGTCTGTCCAACCAGAGCGGACTGGAGGGGCTCTCTAATAGTGCCATTGGCCAGGGGGGCTCACCTCTCTGGCACAAGGAGGAGAGCCTTCTCTGTGTCCGCACCTGCCCTTTGGAACCTCCTGCCTGTGGAACTGCATCTCCAGACGGAGTTGTTGCCCTTTAGAAAAGAACTAAAAACCTGGCTGGTGGGCCAAGTTTGGGGTGCAGGTGAAGGGGTGGCTTCCGTTGGGTCGTTAATATAGGGAAGGATGCCTGCCCCACGGTTTCGTCATTTCCTGCACCCCTCTCTTTTTAGGGGTGGGTTCTTATTGCTGGTTTTTATCTGTTTTATTTGTTTTTATCTATTTTTACCCACTGTTGTGAACCGCCCGGAGTCGGCTTTGGCTGAGTGGGCAGTATAAAAATTTAACAATAAATAAATAAATAAATAAATAAAAGTGGGAATGGACCAAACTGGCTTCTTGGGACAGTGCATTCCAAATCCCGAAATCAGCTTTTGGAATGTAATTCATTCCTTCTCTCAGTAACAAAGATAGAACTTAGTGCTGTTCCAAAAATTTCTCCTCTGGGTATTTTAATCATTCTTATTCAACTTAAGATGAAGGGGAAAAAAACACCAAAAGAATTTCAAATGAGAACTACAGAGAAATTCTAATGAGTAAAGTTTTGAATTCTCACTTTTACCTTTCTGCATTTGTGTATCTGTTGCATTTTATTGTACAATCATCTCTAGGGCAGCTGTTTCCCCTCCCGACACCCCCTAAGCACCCCACACTTGAGTTTACCTTGGGAAATAAGTGATAAAGTAAATCCATCCACAGGAAGAGACTTTTTCAGAATAGGAAGTCTGGGCAGACCAGGGAAGTTGCAAAGTTTTAAGATGTAAAAGAGAAAGAAAACTCAGTTGCAGGACTCTTGCCTACCTTACAATGATATACAGTATTCTGAACAGCCCTGAAAATGAGGTACTAAAATGAAAGATTTTTCGGGGGGGGGGGGGGGCAAAATATTTGGGAATTTGGAGGAAAAATTAGGGCCCACAGCACTACCTTCACTCCCCCCTTCCCCCTAGTTCTAGGATGGCGAACCGTGGCATTCCAGATGTTCTTGGACTTCAATTCCCAGAAGCCCAAGCACCCTGTGAATCCACACAAATGGGTTTACTATGATTCATCCGGCCTGCGCTGCTACAAGGGCAGCGCGGGCAAGATGAATCTCAGTAAACCCATTTGTGTGGATTCACAGGGTGCTTGGGCTTCTGGGAATTGAAGTCCAAGAACATCTGGAGTGCCAAGGTTCGCCATCACGGCCCTAGTTGGAAACAAACACTACCCTCTCTTTTGCTTTCTACAAGACTTATAATGAAGGAACTGTATTATAAGCATATGCAGTAAAAGATAAAAATATGTCTGCAGCAAACTCTCCAAAATGCAACACTTGTCAGGCTCTAGAGAAGATGCAGGCCGTAGAAGAATGACAACTAGTACTGAGCCAAAAATTATCAAGAAAAATTTGTCCAAGATTCTACTTTTTTCTTATTCTCCTACATTCACAGCAAAATGCTTCAAATATATATATATATCACCCTAAGTTTTTTGGTGGCTGCCTTTCTGCCAGCATCAGAACAATTCTCTAAAATTACTCTAGGTAAATAGGAAGAAAAAGCAGAATGATAGGCAGGCTGCCCCAACTTTCATTATTCCTGCAAATTGCATTGAAAATAGCAGTAATCTTTTTTTTGGTGGGGGGGATAACAAAACTGTGCTAATGACATGATCCAGCTCTGAGATTCTGTGCCCACTAAGATTTTGAAAAGCAATTTCTGGATAATTTTTTTAAAAGCCATTTGTGCACAGTTCTACTATAACTATGCTACATTACAATTGTAACTAGCAGGGGTGCCCGGCTTTGTGTGGGTGGGGTTTGGGGGGGGGGTCTTTCATACCTCCCATGGTTGAGTTGGAGCATGGCCTCCATCCATGCACCCTCTCCCACACACACATCCATTTTCTCTCTCTCACTCCCCCTCTCTCTCTCATACACACACACACACTCTCTCTCTATTCCTCCTCGGCGTGCATGCACACACACACACACACATAGTCACACACACAGAGCAGTGGCATACTCTGACTCTGCCCTCTCTCCCACTCTCAGATACTCTCTCTGTTTCTCCCCTTCTCTCTCTCACTCACTCTCTCTCACACACACACACACACACACACACACACACACACACACACCACCCCTGGCTTGCGTCTCCAGACAATGAACTGTTTCCAGAAGCATCGTTTGTTGCCTGGAGACACAGGCCATGCTGGCGGGAGACTGGGGTAGCGCCAGCCTGGCCTTTCCAGAGCCCCCTCCCCCCTCGCATGTGCTGGCTAGTCACACACACACACACACACACACCTTCACCTGTGGGGCGTCCTCCGTGTATCCCAGCCAGGGACTTCCGTGTGACTGCCGGCAGCATGGCCTGCATCTCCAGGCAATGGCTGGCACTTCCGGAGGCATGACCATTGCCTGGAGATGCAGGCCATGCTGCCGGGAGAGGCACTGAAGCCCCAGGCTGGGCTGCATGGAGCCTGGCTAGCCGCCGCCCTACGCATCCCTGAGGAACTGCCTCCCTACACGACGGCCATCTTACCTGGGGGGTGTCCTCCTTTGTGGAGCCCAGTCCAGCACTTCTGCTCACCTCGCATCTGTGAGGGCGCCTGTGTCACAGATTGTGTGCTGGCGCTCTCTCGGGCTAGGCGCCTGGAAGCCCAGTCCATGCGTGGTTCCCGGCATCAGCCATGGGCCGAACGGAGTGCTCTGGTCAGCCCATGCCTTCTGGAGAAGCCAAGGCAGAAGGCCCACCTGCCCTTCTCCAGAAGGCGGCCGGCATACCGGCGCCCTGTTCGGCCGATGCCTGCCGGAGAAGGGCCTTGGTTTCTCCGGCAGGCATGGGCCGAACGGAGTGCTCTGGTCAGCCCATGCCTTCTGGAGAAGCCAAGGCAGAAGGCCCACCTGCCCTTCTCCAGAAGGTGGACGGCATACCGGCGCCCTGTTCAGCCGATGCCTGCCGGAGAAGGGCCTTGGTTTCTCTGGCAGGCATGGGCTGAACAGAGTGCTCCGGTCAGCCCATGCCTTCCGGAGAAGGGCTGCCCGCCATCCTCCAGTAGAAATGGCGGCTAGCCAGTGGAGCCTCCCAACTGGGGAGGCAATAATACACATGCGCCAGAATCCGTGCAAGCGCAAAAGCCTACCTGGAGTTCCAGGTGCCACCACCTGGAAACTCCAGGCAGGCTTCTGCACCTGTGTGGATTCTGACACGTGCATATTACTGCCTCCTCGTCATTTCATGCTGCCGGGGAGGGGGCTTTGTGGCTGGTTTTTGGGGTGAAAGACTCTGAAATGGTCTGCCAGTCCCCCATGCCGGCCACCCCAGAAGTGTGAGGTAGACGGGGGCACCATTCCCAGGGCTCGGGGTGCAGGCGTCACACTGTGTATTGGTAACATACAACATGACACCTCGTTTTTAGTTATATATATATAGAAGATAGATAGATACAGGGCAGGAAAGTTTTACTCCTGCTACTATTACACTATTATCACAAGGTTTCTGTTACATGTAAAGAGAGGCCATTTGCTTACTTGCCTGTTTATTGTACTGCAGATTCCAGAATTTCCCATTCTGGGAGCCCCCTCAGACAGATGACACTTAAATATGGAGAATTCTGAGATTTGTAATCTTCCCCCACCACCTACTCCTCAAAAAGGGGGGAAATGAGAAAGGAAAGAAGAAAAATAAATAAATGGCATGTCCCTAATTACTGGAGTTTGGTCTTACTAAATAGTGGAAGAGGAATATTACATGTTTCAAAGACTGGTTTCAGTTTATGCTTGTTTCTACTGATAAGGTATCTGGCTATTAACCTCAACAGCCATAAGAATGAACCTCTAAATGCCAGGATTGAAATCATTATCTCTGTCAAAGGGGGAAATGCTCACTGCTGCTTTGCTATCATGAAAAATGCATTTCGTATTGCTAAAAAGAGAATATAATAAAGAATCCAAGAGTATGCAACCTACCCCAGAAAGGTTAATTCTCAATATTTTAATGTTGAGTTATGTATTTTTTTTTCCTCCTCACCAAACACTAAGTAAATTCTTCTGGGTTATTTTTTAATTTTACTAATTTTTGAGGAAAGGAAAGAGGCTGTATGTACAGTATATGCATACCTTATGTCTAAGCATTCCTACACTACTGTCACTGGCTGTTTTTCATGATAGGAAAATTCTGGCAACAATAACAGATGGAATCAGCTTATTCAGAATAGTCAAGTTTTGCTAACTGACAATTCAGTTTACGATTTAAATCGCAGTGGGTAATATAATTTTCTTTGTATCTACACCTAATAGAGTAGGTGGTAAACAATCTGGAACCCAGAAGCTCTGAGTAAAATACTGGTTTTTTTAAAAAAGTACTGAATTATATTATAGGCAAACAGTCTACTGTACATTGTTCTAACATAACTGTCTGTTTTTATAAGTTGCCAAGAGAGGTTCAGATTTCTTACTCAGTTTTATTTTGTGTTAATCTGAACTGGCTACAACAAAATAATTTAATAATTTAGTACCATCAAAGAAAAGTCATTGGCTGATGGAACAACATGTATTTTGCATATATATATTTTTGTCAGACCTCAAAAAGGTTACTTTTTTTGGACTACCACTCTGAAAATCTTTGAGCAAGTAACCATGAGGACTTTCAGTGGCTGCAGTAACATTCCCAAGCTCTGGTATTGCTTTACTTAAGACTGCTCTTTCATACGAAGACTTCAATGGGTAGATTGTCATATATTCCTGCCTTGGAATAAAGTAGGGCTAGCCAGATGAGATATGAAAAATATGAGAGATATAAGCTGTTACAGTCAACCCTCACATAACAACGTGTTAGGATAGCATCATTTTTGCTTAACAATGCGTCGTTATGCACCATAACATAACAACGTTTTTAGTATCGTTATCCGGACAACAACACTAAAATAACCATCATTATCCTGACAACGATGCTAAAAATGTCATTATGCGGGAAACTCCATAGAAACCCACATAACAAAAATCGCTTAGCAATGCTACTTGGGGAACCAAGTAACGTTGTTATGCAAGGGTCTACTGTATATATACAGTAGTTTGATTAAGGCTTTTGCCTTTCTTTTTCTCCTTTCTCATACATCACCATCTCGGAACGGGGGGTGTTTGTATTATATTCAGTTGACATGTTCCATTTTAATGTTGTAAATCACTCAGAGTGGGTAAATTACCCAGATTGGTGGTATAAAAATGTAACTAACAAACAAACGATGTGGATGTGAGAGAGTAAGATTGTTTCCTCCGCAAAGTAATTACACAAAGATATGGCCAAACGGTGCAAGTGTCAAGAAAGAAAGAAAAATCATTAAACGTGAAGTTGCCTTGACAGGTAAAAGAGATTGGTTTATCATAACACAAGGTTATGATAAAATTCCTTTCATTTTCTGGTCGGTCATCAGGATGTAAACACAGGCCTGGTTTCATGTCTGATTGTTCTGGTGGCAGCTTAGAAAGAATTTGTCACTGTATGAATAGCATTTTATCTAATTAAGAAGCTGCCATCTTGTAGAGTTTGACACTGAGAGGTGGCGGGGAGAAAATCCTCTTTTCAAAGTCACTTTCCAGATCGGTTAATTATTATCCTCGATCTTGAAGCTCCTGCTGTTGGCCTCATAAGGTAAAACTACAATTTATAGACCAAAGGGAAGCTTCAGAGAGCTTATCACAGATGATCCCTATTTTCAGTTGCTGTGAGAAGCTGGGGAAATATTTTATCTTTTCTTTTTCAAGTACTGTAAATGGAGGTTGATCATAAGAATATATATTTTTTTAAATGTACAAATTTTTTTAAAAAAACTTTTACCAAAGAAATTGCACAAAGCATTCCATATTCCATGTTTAAATTAGATGCAAAATCACCACTTTCTGTGCTGGATTAGGTAAAGGTAAAGGTTTCCCTTGCTCGAAAGCCAGTCATATCTGACTCTAGTGTTCAGTGCTCATCTCTGTTTCAAAGCCGAAGAGCCAGCGCTGTCTGCTTCTGCAGACATTTCCATGGTCATGTGGCAGGCACGACTAGACACCGGAGCACATGGAGCGCTGTTACCTTCCCACCGAAGTGGTCCCTGATAGGTTTTGGGGTGCTGGAGGTACCCCAATGAGGCTTGGCTGTGTTTAGCAGAGCAAAGCGGCTAGCTATGTACGCAGCGACAGCTGGGAGAGATTTCCACACAGACAAGCAGGTTGTAAGGAAAAGAAAATAGCTTTACTTTTCAGCAAACACAGGAGAAGCATAAACATATGCCTGAGATAAGCAGCTCTCAGTACAGTTGGCAGCAGTCCATAAGAGATAGCAAATGTCCAAATAAACAGTTTTTAGCAGAGATTACCTTTGAGCAGATACAAACAGCAGTTCCTTCCAGTTGCAGTAAGCAGGCAAGCTATTCAGTCGCAAACATGAGGCAAACAGAGTTCAGTCCGTAGAAACCTTTAGCAATATCATTGCAGTCATTCAGTATCCAGCCTCATAGCTCATAGTTCCATAGCTTCCAGTTCCAAAGCTCCTTAGCAGTGTAGCACCATAGTTCAGATAGCCTCAAGAGACTGTAGCCCTTGGAAAATATATCCCTGGAGAATATACCCAAGAGAATGCTCAGAGTGCATTTCCTTTATAGTAGCAAAACTGCTGAGCCACTCTCTGATTCGGTTCAGCTGGGGCAGAGCACAGAGAGGCTCTTAAAGGAACAGACTGTGATCCAATACAATACACTGTGGGTACTACATAGACCATGTATCCTAATAGTCCCTATTTATCTACTTGCAATTTCTTGCTTTCAAACTGCTAGGTTGGCAGGAGCTGGGACAAAGACGGGAGCTCATTTCGTCCTGCAGTACTTGGGAATCAAACTGCTGACCTTCCACCTCCCAGTCAGCATCTTAGCTACTTGAGCCACTGGATTACCAGTTGCAAAACTAATTGGATTCTGTACCCTAAGTAAAATCCTAAGTAAAAGTTTGTGTTTGATGCCAAAATTGGGCTAGGTATAATAAACAAAGATTTTTCCAGCAAGAGCCACTGCTGCAGTTAAAGATTTCTCCTAATCTTGCACCTTCCAGGGAAAAGGATGTTTCCACATGTTGAATAACACAGCACACTTAAACTTTAAATGTTGAATGTCCTCCAAAGAAACAACTTTGCATTAAGCTGCCAATTATCAGTGCCTTGTTCTGTAGACACCTGCTGCACCAAAAAAGGGAGTTTACATTATATTCCATTGGAATGTATGGCTTGTACTTTGGACTAGCTGTTGAAGTAGTAAGAAACTAGATTTTTATTATGTTATGCTATGTCTCTGGCTTCTAATTTTTTTCAATACTCTTTCAAACTGTGAAGTGTTTTATACAAAAGAAATGAGTTTCAACTTTACCTCAGAGAGTTGCTCTTTTGATATTATTGTGGAGGCCTGTGCCTTGGTTAAGGCATCCATAAATGCAGCCAGAGAGGTACTTAGAAGAAGAGTTTGTGAGGATGGTAAGTTAAACGCCCAGTGTGCTGGCAAAATATAGATTGCACATTTTGGGTAACCATCAACCTGTGACTAAAAAATTCACAGGGTGATTTCAGTTCAGAAAAAACAGAAGGAGGGAAAGGTGTGGCTTGGTTTGGGAGCAGGTAAAGAGGAAAGAAGCATTTAACTTCCAAAACAATACAAAAATACCCAAGATTGTAGGAACACATCTTTCTTCACCACTTGAAAGGTCATTTTGAATGATGCAGTCAACAGAAAATGGCAGACAAATAGAATCTGATATTCAAGTCAAATACTCTATTTGTTTCATGGTAGAATTGGTTGAATGAATAGCGGTGCCCTTACTTGGAACACATTTCTGTTAAATCCAACATGGTTTGCTTTTAATTCACTGATGGACTGTTCACACTGGCTTAGTGGTTAAGATCCTGAACATGACGACTGAATGGTCGGCAGGTCGAGACCCGAATGCTGCACGAAGGAGTAAGCCCCTGTCATCTGCCCCAGCTCTTGCCAAACTAGCAGTTTGAAAGCAAGAAATTGCAAGTAGATAAATGGGTGCCACCTCAGTGGGAAGGTAAACAGGGTTCTGTGCATGTCTGCCACATGACCATGGAAACATCTGCAAAAGCAGACAGAGCTGGCTCTTTGAGTATAACCGGAGATGAGCACTGAACCCTAGACTCGGATAGACTGGCTTTCTAGCAAGGGTGACTTTTACCTTTAAACAGGAACATAGTGGTGGTGGTAGTGGTGGTGAGGAGTGATATGGCATTTGGCACAAATGGCATGTCTACCTCAAGTGACCCTTTGGTTCTTTCTGCTGTAAATCAAACATTTCCTTGGCTCATCTGTGGAGAGGCAAGTGAAGTGAAAAAAATGTTTTGTGTCTGCTAGAGCATCACTGATGCACTGATTCACTTAGATTAAATTTAAAGAAAATGTTTTGGCTTTCTGCTACTGCTGATCAAAACTGCAGTTGTGGGTGGTTTCTCGATTGGTAGTACACAGAGAAGCAAAGATAATATCTTTTAACTTGAATGAACCTGTGCTTAGAAGCTACTTCGAGTTAGTGGACATTAACAATGGAAGGAGCCCATGGCAAGGCTCTAGTTTAGTCCAATCAGGCTCTAGTTTAGTCCAATCAGCTATGAGTGTTATAGTGGACTAAGAGGTTGTCTACGTGGGCATTTGTTCTGCTCTTTGGGGTGATGATAGGCAGGTTGGTCTGCTCTTTTGTCCAGCATCTACATATGCATGTTGCTGGAGTGGACCAATTTGCAACAATCTGTACCTTTCTGAGCGCCTATCAGTGAATTCTGCTATTTTGATACAGGTTAGTGGACCCTCCTTTTGTCCGTTCCAGCATGTATGCAGCTGTCAAAAGTTGCTTCCTATGTAAATTTATGTGATTGTGAAGCAGCTTATGAACCACTTCATTATAACAGAAAATTGAACACTTCTCCTGCTCATCTGCAGAGGGACAGAGAAAGTGAAATTATTTTTATTGTGTCTGCTGGGTCATTGATGATGTGCTGATTCACTTAGATTAAAATTTTAAGATATTCTTTGGTCTTCTGCATGCTGAATCAGGGCATCACAATGATATAACAGGCACACAGAAATTTTCATTTCCCTTGTCCCTCTGCAGATGAAATGCTCAATTCAAAGAAGAAAGAGCCAAAGGATTGCTTGAGTTCGATATGCCATTTGGGCACTAGGATCTCTCCAAATGGCACACCACTCCTCCCTCTCAAACACTGCCACCTTATTTACAGCAGGCCAGATCCCGCCAAAAGGGCCAAGGTAAATAGGTCCTAAGTGAAAGCCTACCAAAATATAAAGCATGCTGGTGATTGCTAAACCAATATGAAGTACTAGGAGTGCTACTACACTAGACTGGAACATGTCAGTACTTAAATGGGCAGAATACCTCAAAAGGTGGCACGTTAGAGCTTAGAAATGTTATTTGTTTGACCTACAGCTTCACTGAGCCTCAAAAAGTATGGGAGTGATGGTACTACGGCATCATTTCCCCAAGCTTTTGGCATCGCAAGCTATTGTGCTTTGTGTTTCTTTAGCAATAGAAATGATGTGAAGTGAAATTAATTGATGAATCCTTAATTTCCTCCCTTTCTTCCTGCTTCCAGGTACGATCCCCGCTTCAACACTTGGATCCATTTGGCCAACATGAATCAAAAGCGCACTCATTTCAGTCTGAATGTGTTCAATGGCTTCCTTTTTGCTGTTGGTGGCCGTAACTCCGAAGGGTGTCTGTCTTCTGTGGAATGTTATGTTCCTGTAATTAATCAGTGGCAAACAAAGGCCCCACTGGAGGTGGCAAGGTGCTGCCATGCTAGTGCAATAGTTGAGGGTAGAATCCTGGTTACCGGAGGTTACATCAATAATGCTTATTCCCGCTCTGTTTGTATGTATGATCCTGGTAGTGACAGCTGGCAGGACAAGCCCAGCCTTAGCACCCCGAGAGGGTGGCACTGCGCAGTTTCTCTGGGGGAGAAGGTGTATGTTATGGGAGGGTCCCAACTAGGAGGTCGAGGGGAGCGAGTCGATGTTATTCCTGTGGAATGTTACAGCCCTTATCCTGGCCAGTGGAATTATGTTGCTCCTCTTCCAACTGGCGTGAGCACTGCTGGGGCTTCCATCTTGAGTGGGAAAATTTACCTGGTGGGAGGCTGGAATGAAGTAGAGAAGAAATACAAGAAATGCATTCAATGCTACAACCCTGACCTTAATGAATGGACTGATGAGGATGAGTTACCTGAAGCCACTGTAGGTGTGTCCTGCTGCACCCTTGCTATGCCCAGCACTAAGACTAGGGAGTCCAGAGCTAGTTCAGTATCATCAGTACCAGTTAGTATTTAAGGATTTCAAAAGAGCAGGTTTAGAAGAGTTAGGTCAAACCAACCCTGCCTCCCTAAAAAAGTTTACTTCACACAACTATGTTGTGATCCTTTGAAAACAGCCAGAGATGCTTTATAGAAAAGAAGCAGGGGAAGGAGAACATTTGCTCGCCAATCGCTTTCAATTTCAGTTTTCAGAATTGGCTAGTTTTCATTGTATTGAAAGTAAATGGTATGATCTAAGAAATGTAAAAGTGCAAAGACAAAGAGCCCCATTTGTCTCCCGACCTTACATGTTGTTTAAGATTTGATCTAGCAACTCTCAAGGTCTGTTCTCCAGGTTGCATAACTTCTTTGGACACAATGCCTGAGACCCTGTCCTTCAACAGACACCCAAATATTTCAGATAGATATTTTACTGGATACTGTCCAGAGTTCCCACTGACATGTCTATGGATTACACAGTTGTTTATGTCTCCTCAGGAGTAAAATCTACTGAATTGAGTAGAGCCTGGTTTCTCAACCTTGGGCCTCCAGGTGTTCTTGGACTTCAATTACCAGAAACCCAAGTCAGCACACCTGCTGATCAGGGCTCCTGGGAATTGAAGTCTAAGAACATCTGGGGGCCCAAGGTTGAGAAACCATGGAGTAGAGATTACATCTAGGCTAGTGCCCATTGCAGTCTGACCACACAATCCTATGGCAGCCTATTGAGAAATAAGCCCCACTGTGTTCAGTGATGCTTATTCCTAGATAAATATGAACTAGAATGTGGTCTATACCTGCATTTAAATCTATCTTGATCAATCAGGTAGCAATATTTTTGAAGAAAGACTCATAAAGATTTTGGGATTTTTGCTAATTACTGCATTGCACCAATAATAAATGTTGATTACAATATCACCTCCCACATGCTATGTTTATAGTATTACAGTACTTTAATGACTCACAACTGGAATGTTCTTTGGTCCAATATGTAGTTCAACCTTAAGTATTTATGTTTGATGTAGAAAGACAGGGGGGACTTTAGGGAATCAACACTGTAAATTCATAAAGCATTGCCACTTGAACTGCTTCTCTTATGCTTGGAAGAAGTACGGAAAAAGAAGAACCTGGTGTAATGGGTCTGAACAGCTTGCTTTTGTTTATATACTACTTGAATAGTCCCTGCCAATGTCATTCAGTTATGCTTCAAACCAGTCCAGCAAAAAACAGAACTAATGTCTGTTAATTTACAATATGCTAGAAAAGTGACCATAGTTTGGTTGGGGTTTGTTTATTTATTTATTTATTTATGTCTGTATGCATGGGCAAGTGAGAGGTTAAACCAGATTTCTGAAGGTTTCTAGGCCTACACTAACCTTCTCAAAATGTAAGTGTAACAGCAAGCATGGGACCGCATGCTCTGCTGCATTTGAAAGGAAAGGAGATTGGAAGGTACCATGTGATTCATCCAGATGAGCCTTCTGGTGGCTTCCAATTGTTTGGAAACTTCAGTATTGTCAACATCCTTAATCTCCAAGGGTCAGCAAACATGGCTCTTCATATGCTGTTGGACTTCATTTCCCAGAAGCAGGTGTGCTCTTGGGCTTCTGGTAATTGAAGTCCAAGAGCCATATTTGCTGACCCCTGATCTAACTCAATAAGCTGCCTATGAAACAAGAGCCCATTGTGCCATCAGCAGGAGACATTTTGTGCAGCTCTCAGTTTCTGCTGCTGCTAATACCACAGCCGAGGGTCACTTTCCAAAGCTGTGGTAATTGCTCACAATGCCTCCACCATAGTGCTGCATCACTGTATGGAATCCAGAGCAGCTACCTTGGTACCTGCCTAGTGCCCATAAATCAAGTATCATTTATATTCTCTTCCAACAGTAAGCCAACTGACCTGTCCAGGACAAATAAACTAAGAGTAAGAGGGGAAGAGCAGCCCCTTCAATACAGTGATACCTCATACAACATCCAAACTTGGTTCCACAAGTTTGGACTTTCTACCATACCTGTCAAGTTTCAGGAAATTTCTGTCAAATAAAGGAAATTTCCCGGCCAAAAAGGGAAACTGGACAGCTATGCTTATCCTGTGCTGGCCTCCAGTCTAACTCCAGTCTAATTACAGTCTAACTAATATGGGATGATGGCGGGAAAGAGTGTAAAATATAGGGGTTTGGCAGAAATTTCCCAAAACTTGACAGGTATGCTTTATAAGGATTTGGACTTTGTATGAGGCATGCAAAATCCTAGCCATGATGCCTCATACAACGACCAAATCCTTGCTGCGATGCCTCGTACAACGTCGTTTCCTTAGATATACATTGTACTGTAACAGCACAAACTTCAGGACAAAGTCAAGGAAACAGACAGGAAATTGACAGAACTTTAAGAAATCATTTTCTAAAGGCTAAATACATTACAAAAACATGTCAAACAACCCTGATTGTCCAAGAACCTGAAGAATGCTGCAAAAATCCCAAGAATGCTTCTAAAAATTCTGACGAAAAAATTCAAAAGAATCCAAAATTGTGCTCAAAACCACTTCTAAACACTCTTCGCCTCGTGCAAAAACCCCAAGAGCAATGCACGCATGTGTCCAGCCTTTTATACTGCCCAGGTACAATGCAACCTGGGGAAACCCCCAATGTCTCATACAAGGTCGCATCGACTTTGTATGAGGCAACTTTTTTCAAGGAATTAGGCGATGTTGTATGAATCCGATGTTGTATGAAGCGGACTTTGTATGAGGTTTTACTTTATATGGAGACATATGTTGTCCCAGAGGGGTCCCAAATGACTTTGACCCTGAGTGCTCACAGAATGCCCACTTAGGGAATCAAGTGAGACAGACAGCCTGTGTCTTCACTGTTAAAATATCTAGAATAGGTACAACACTTGGTGTGAAGGACTGGGTCAACTAAATTTCCCCCATGCTGGCTACAGGATTCTGGGACTTTTAGTTCAGAAAAGTAGCTCTTCCAAGTGTAATTGGAGAGCTACCACATTTATAGTAAGGATGAAAGACAGGCTTTTTAAGCTAGTCTGCTCCTGATCAAATGGGATATACTGCATATGAAAATAGCCTCCACCAGAGGTGGAGAACATGCAGCTATCCAGATGTTAAGGGAAACTGGATTTTGCATTTATGTCTTGAATTGAGTGAGGCCTCTGGTTATTTTTATTTCTTGTCATGGTACTTGTTACAGCCCAGATCTATATCCACCATATTTTTGTTTCTAGATAGAAATTCATTAGTATATTTTTTTAAAAAACCCACATGTCCAGTGAAGTCGTGTAAAGCTCTTGAAATAATAGGAGCAGCAAATTACCATAAGTTAAGAAATTGGCATTTGTTTTACCTGCTACGTGCCAAATCACACAACAAGCCATAAGCAGATGCCAATCCACATGACTGATGTATGGGAAAGTGCTGATTTCTTAACTAGCACCAGTTTGCTACCAGCATGTATGCTACTAGAATTAATGGCAGCAAATATAGGTAATAAAATTCTGACCTTTTGTGTGTGTGTGGGGGGGGGGGCAGATTAAACTTGTGTAAGTATAATGAATGGAATGGAGTAAAAGCTTCACTGAAATTTCTGTAGGTCAGACCACAGTCAAAAAACAAAGCAATATAGAATAGTAAAGGAGGTGGCAAACCTTAGTCACAGAGAAATAGCCCATAATAGTTGATGGATAGAAAGATAGTAATAAAAGCTGAGGGTAAATGGATGTTACTATATTACAGTGTGATACTGTTTGTATAATTCTACCCTGATGATATTTTGAGAGACATGAAAGGAGCCTCATTCAGACGTTCCCTGCAAAAATTCTTTCAACCCAGAGTAATCTCTGACACGAAAACAAACGAACAATTTTGTGAAAGGATAAATGAATGGTGGATTAAGTATGTCTATAAGACTTACTGTACTGTATATAATAAGAGCAGGTTTGTATCACTGGAATTTAAAAGTGAATTATATGTGATATGTTAGATTGTGAGTAATAAATGATGGTAGTTTTTTAAATAATATGAACGGAAACAGGAAAAACTAGTAAAAGGTAAAGTAAAGGTAAAGGTTACCCTTGCTCAAAAGCCAGTCGTATCTGACTCTAGGGTTCAGTGCTCATCTCTGTTTCAAAGCCTGTTTCCATGGTCATGTGGCAGGCATGACTAGACACTGGAGCACACGGAACGCTGTTTACCTTCCCACCGAAGTGGTCCCTATTTATCTACTTGCAATGTCTTGCTTTCGAACTGCTTGGTTGGCAGGAGCTAGGACAAAGACAGTCCTGCAGTTCTCGGGTATCAAACTGCTGACCTCCCACCTTCCAGGCAGCATCTTAGCCTCTTGAGCCACTGCAGTTCTAGTTTGTGTAAAATTGTTTATTTCTTCACATATGTACTGTAGGTATAACACAGAAATCAAAATCAACTGTCCTCAGCACTGTTCCATATTATGTAACACCTTTAAAATATATGCTTATATATTTTTAATCACTTTTAATTCCAAAATTTAATATCTACATACTGTTCCTATAGCTATGCAAATACAGTGAAATTATTTTACCATTATTTTACTCGCCAATCTAGCACAAGGAGGAGGGCCTTCTCCGTGTCCGCACCGGCACTCTGGAACCTCCTACCAACAGAGCTACGTCTCCAGATGGAATCGTTGCCTTTCAGAAAAGAACTTAAAACCTGGCTGGCAGGCCAAATATGGGGTGCAGGTGGAAGGGTGACTTCCGTTGGGTGGCTGGTATAGTGAAATTCCGGCCCCCTCGGTCCCTGCACCCTTTTTTAGGGGGAGGGTAGTTTTTAAGCAGTTTTTAATCATGTTTTTATTATGATTGTGAACCGCCCTAAGTTGGCCTTGGCCAAGTGGGCGGTATAGAAATCGAAATAATAAATAAATAAATAAAGTGTGAAGGACTGCAGCAGAGCAGATGCTGGAGGAATAACATTAAGCACAGCAAACTCACTCTTTATTTATGAAATCCCAAAGTCAATTTCAATTTTTCTTTTCTTTTTTCATTTGTTTTGGATAAATTAATAATCCGAAGCTAGTGTGATACAATATGAAAAGTGTCTTCGGATAAGTAAAAATCCCATAATTTTCCATTTTTGTGTCTTTCATCTGATAGACCTATACCAGTGATGGCGAACCTTGGCCATCCCATTTGGCACGGCAGCTGTTTTTGGACTTCAATTCCCAGAAGCCCAAATCTCTGTGAATCCACACAAATGGTTTTACTGCATGTACGTGTGGATTCACAAGGATTTGGGCTTCTGGGAATTGAAGACCAAGAACAGCTGGAGTGCCAAGGTTTGCCATCATGGAGCTAGGTCATAAAGCCTTCCTGATATGCCTTTTGACCAATGAGACATATTTGGGTGTCTTTACATGTGGATCTCTCAAACAGAACTCCCAGAATGGAAAATCATTTGATCTGTAGTCCAAAACATCCAAAAAAACCCAAGACTAATGCAGTGGTGGGCTCCAAAAAAAATGTACTACCACACTGTCGGCGTGGTATGGTGGGCATAGCCAGGGGGAAATCCCTGTGTTGCACCCAAATTAAGACTACTTTATTTCAAAACTTGGATTGACAGGGCCAGCCAGTTCTGGTGAACTGGTGCAAACCTGCTGATGCCCACCACTGGTAATCAATATAGACTGAAATTCAGCAGTAAGTCACAACTAGGATAAGTTTACTGAATCATTGGGAACTTGGTGAATCAGCACTTGTGTTAGTTTCACTGATTCAGTGTATCTACTGTAATTGTGGCCTCTAATTCAGTCTCAGACATAGGCTGACAAATTCTTAGTTTTCCTATTACTTCTAAGACAAGTCTTTCCGTGTCTATCATGGGTCACACTTACAAAATAAATGTTTTTGTTTTATGCTAGGGATAACTGCAAAACTGCCTGTTTGAATAAAATGAAAAACTAACGAATGCAGTGATTACGGAACATTTTATAAAACCTTGATTTTTAATTCAGTCATATTTTATTTTTATTCAATAATATTTTATCCTTAATCCTGTCGTTATCCAGATCAAACAAGAACACAGGACAAGTTGCAGTTTAAAACAACAACAACATGTTATTCATAACTTTATAGTACTGAATTACTCAAAATCATCCACAATTATTTGTTTTTATTGCTTATTTTACCCTAATTCTCAGAACTTTGGTTCTCTCTATTAAGTAATCTTTCCTCCCTGCCTACCGATCATGAAGCAGGTTTATGCCAAGGCAGAAGGTAGCCACGGTGACTTCTCGCTCATCTAGCTATCTTTGATGAATGCACAGATTTCCCAACCCGCCACCATCTCATCCCTCTCTACATTGACCCAAGTCCATGAGGCAGGCAGATCGGTCCAACAACAGCACAAAATAGCAAATTACATTTCTCCAGCCACATAAGCCATAAAATTAAAGAATTAATGGGAGTGGAAGGTACCATCTAAGTAATTCAGTTATGCAAGCTGGGAGTACAAAGGTTTATTAATTGCATCCTGTGTCTGTATTGTTGTCTGACATAACTGAGCAGGGTTAACCTGTTAAACAAAATATTAAATTAAATACTGAGCCTTAAATATGAAGGGAATGTGAAGCTGAGAGAGAGAGAGAGAGAGACTGCATCAGTTGAGCTTCATGGCTAGGTAGACATTACAACCCTGGTCTTTTTAAGAACTTCACCACATTGGACTCCCACTTTTTTAACATACACATAGGTTGATAATCAACTATGTCAATGTTTCAGAAATTAACTTTTCTGATCTCCACCCCACAAGTTTCTGAAGCTCTTGTGGAGTCCACTTCATCATCATGCTGTAGGATTGGGGAGTGGGGAGTCTGTAATTACCAAAAGTTGCCAACATCAGGAGGACTTTGATTTGAATGAATGAATAAAATTTGTCCATTTCGTTGCATTTGTTTTGTAATGCATTTCATTTAAAAGGTAACTACTATTTAATAAACTAAAAATAAAATATACTTTACAAATAATTTTCCATGGGTAGTGGTGAATATTATTTCTAGCTTAATTCTCAATAAATTTGTTTCTGTGGAAATTAAAAGTTTAAGACATAGTATTTTCCAAGTATTTTCATAATTAATGAAATGTAGAAAAATATATGTAGATTATTATTCATGATGCTTTAGTGGTTTAATATATATCCCACCTTTCTTCCAGCAGTGGGACTTAAAGCCGTGGCCTGGTTAGTCTTCTGCTCAGTGGTGAGCTACATACTATAATAGTAGTTAAAGTATGGCAGTGTAACTAATTTAAAATACTGTATATACTCGAGTATAAGCTGAGTTTTTTAACCCCAAAAATGAGCCCCAAAAGGGGACATGGCTTATACTCGGGCCAATGACCATGAGGGTCCCAAGATCACACCAGATTGAGATGCACCAACAATTTAATTAATGTTACCATATTATCATGTACTGTATTCTGATTACTGAAACTCACTAGCAGCTGCTGCATTTCCCACCCTCGGTTTATACTTGGGTCAATCTATTTTCCTGGGTTTTGGGTCAAACTTAGGTGCTTCTGCTTGTATTTGGGTCGGCTTGTAATCGAGTATATATGGTACCCTCCATTTTGGTGTTGCCTGTTGTAATTTTTGGTGACATGGCAAGATGGGCTTCCTGTATTGCCTCTTAAATCAGCATTATGTGCACAACACAAATACATGGAGTAGATGACTTGTACTACGAGTTGAGCATGCAAATGAGATGGATGCCACACACAATAAACCAAGCTTTTCCCCTTTCTCTTGCCATCAGACATGTTAGAAACCCAATGGGTGCCTGGCAATTCCATCCACAAGAGTATATATTTTTAAAATAGCAAGAGGAAATTGGGGAAGGAAAAGCCTTTTTTCATCTCATTAATGCCATTCTTTGAAACGTCACCACCTGCAGGGCAATAGAGGGAACGACAAGGTGCTAACAAGTCTTTTCCTCCTCTCTCCCTTCGTACCACTTAAATTAAAGAGACCCAAAGTCCCTGGTACAATTTTACAGCAAGTGTATTTGCATGGTATTGTAGACGCAATGGGCACAGAGCTGGGCAGGTTGAGGAGGATGGTGGAGGACAGAGGTGCCTGGCATGCAATGGTCTATGGGGTTGCAAAGGGTCGGAATTGACTGTGCGACTGAACAACAAAACCCTGCTGTTGTGTATGCCGCTTGCAATAAAGAGACCAACGAACGGTGAATCAAACAATGATGCAACGGTTTATTCACTACTCTTGGAAAACAATAATACAGCTTAACCAGACATGAGTTGGCTGCGCTCATTCCTGCTATTCTGCTTCCTGGGACCCATTCCGCACGTGCACCATACAGGAAGTAGTTCACATGTGTGTGTGTGTGTGTGTGTGCCGTGCAAGTGTGCGAACCAAGAGCCCACACCCTTTTGCAAGTGGCGCTTTATATAGTATTTCAGTGGACGTTACCCAATGATACAAGTTAGCAACCTATTTGGACAATCTTAACTAACCAATGAGCAAGGCTATATTTGAGCAATGACGAATCCACGCTAGGATCCAAAATAGTACCCAATCAGGAATTACCTATTAGCATAAGAGTGCACCTTGAAAACTGTGGAATGGCGTGCCAATTTTACCATTAACTAGAATGGCGCGAATCGCCATTTTAACACCAATGTTAAACCATAACAATAATGTTATATATTATCTCAATACACAACATTCCTCCCCCCGCCCCAAGTTTTTATATGTTCCTGCTAGAATCCGGCTATCCCTATAGCCTGACATGTCATTTATGCTAATACTTTGGAGGGACAAGATACCCGATTTATATCCAAGCATAACAAGCCAAGTTGTCTTGACAAACTTGGTCATGTAGTTTCTCCAGACAAACCTGCTCCTTGTCTAAGTTATGCTTGTCCTGCAAGACGTGAGTCGGTGAAAACTTAGGGAATCCTTTTGGAAAATGGAGGCTGGAACATACAACCCATTGCAGATGCAAACCTGGTGTCTTGGCATTCTGCCTTCTGCATATGGCAGCACCTGATTTCCCCAAGAACCTACTCTGAAAGATTCCCCACATTTCCATGGGTGAACACCACTCTCTCCAAACCCGGCATTCAGACAAATCCCCCACCAACCTCAGGGAATATGGCTCTGTTCCCTTTTCCCTTGGAAACTCTGCTCCCCCTCCTTTTCTCCCTCAGGGACCTGACTCCTTCCCTTCCTCCCTGGGAATGAGTATAGAATCATGTTTCCGAACCCAGGCCATGATGGACTCCTCAAGTCCCAGCCACCAAAAGTAATTCCTCACGATCTCTAGAGAGTGAATGAGGTCTTTAGAACCAAACAGAATAGTATGCAGAAACTTATCCCTGACCCGGGACGGAGTTACCGTTTTGCTTAGCCAGCATAAACAACCTCCCAAGAATATTAGCTTATCCTGGTCTTTGTGAAAAACCTTAAACTTTGCAGGAATAGGCGGTGGTGGCCACCCCATTCATACCCAAATTACAATTTGTGACAACAGAGGATCCCCACAAGTAGCAAATGCAAAGTCCACGCCCAACTAAAATGAGGTAATTGCTAGACTGTCCCAAAACTCAGGGCTTGTAAGCTCCAAAGCAGCCTGCTGCAACAGTTCAGGAGCTTCCCATAGTCCTGAGTTTTTGGGCAAGACACAATATTGTGTAGAACATCCCTCAAAGTCAGTAAAGTCACAGTCATTTAGGACATTGTGCACATGATGGAAGTCTGTGGTTGCAAACTCTTTATTAGAACTGAAACACTCTGGGGGGGACCTAGAGAAACCTGTCCCAGAAATCGGTGCACTCGAGGCCTCGTCTTCAACACTAAGGATAGGGTCACTCCCACCCAAGTGTATACCCATGAAAGAGATGCCAAGGGGCCCAAACCACTGGGACCCCAAGAGATTGGCCTTACCCACTTTGCTCACCATGAGAGGTAGAGGTGTGGAAATGTTGTTGAAAAGAACTTCAAAGTTGCCTATGCCCCGCACCGGAACATGGCAGCCTTGCATATCAACCAGCTTGTTTGGCAGGCCCTTAAGCTTAGGGCGGATTGCTAGGGGAATGCGCTGGAACTCACATTCAGCCATAATGGAGAGGAACTATCCTGAATCCACTTCCATGCAAAACACAACCCCTTCCAAGCGGATGTCGATGACGAACCCATTTGTAAGCTCTTGACTCAAGCCGTCAAACCCGTGACTGGTGCAGACCTTGGAGATGAAGTATTTTTCCTTTGGACGGCCCTTTTTGCTAGCCGCACCATCCGAGCACTGGCAGCATACCTTGGAGATGTGGCCCTTCTTACCACAGGAATGGCACTCTGCACCCTTGAGCGGGCAATCTTGCCGCAGGTGGCACCTACCGCAGCCTAGACATGGCACAACAGTTCCTCGTGCTGACACCCGTGTTTCCTGAAGTTTCTTTGGTAGTCCCCTGAGGACGTGGCTCATAGCCTGCGCGGAGTCATCGGGGGACATAGCCGGACCCGGCGATTCTGTCCTCTGGAGGGTGGCTTGAGACTGGAAGTAGTCTCGTAGAATGACCAGCAAAACTTGCAGAGGAGCTTTCTGCAAAGCATCAGGCAACAGCAATCTGGACACAAGCTCGAGAGTAGCTAACCTGCAGTGGGCTAGGAAGGTCACCTTTCTCATGGTCAGGTCGAGCCTCCTTGCAATGAAGTAATTCTTGAGTTGCATTTCGTCAAATGACCATTTTTCTGGATTGAAAACATCGAATGGTTCCAACCCAACAGGAACTAGGTCAGCCATCTGGATTTCAGAAGATCCCATCCTCGTCACCAAAATGTTGTGTCTGGTGCTTACAATAAAGAGACCAACGAGCAATGAATCAAACAATGATGCAACAATTTATTCACTACTCTTGGAAAACAATAATACAGCTTAACCAGACATGAGTTGGCTGCACTTGTTCCCGCTGTTCTGCTGCCCGGGACCTGTTCCACACCTGCGCCATACAGGAAGTAGTTCACACGTGTGTGTGCCGTGCGAGCGTGTGAACCAAGAGCCCATGCCCTTTTGCAAGTGGCGCTTTATATAGTGTTTGAGGGGCCGTTACCCAATGATACAAGTTAGCAACCTATTTGGACAACCTTAACTAACCAATAAACAAGGCTATATTTGAGCAATGATGAATCCATGCTAGGGTCCAAAATAGTACCCAATCAGGAATTAAGTATTAGCATAAGAGCGCACCTTGAAAACTGTGGAATGGCGTGCCAATTTTACCATTAACTAGAATGGCACGAATTGCCATTTTAACACCAATGTTAAACCATAACAATAATGCTGTATATCATATTATCTCAATACACAACACCTGCATAGTCACACCCTAAGATAATGGCAACAGGCCCTATCAGTCCCTGAAAAAGAGTTAGGAAAGAAGGAGAATCAGTGACAGACTTTACTTTCTTAGGATCTAAGATCACCTCAGATGGAGATAGCAGCCATGAAATAAAAAGGCGACTGATTCTTGGGAGACAAGCTATGAGAAACCTAGGGAACATAGTGAAAAGTAGAGATATCACCTTGCAAACAAAAATTCACATAGTCAAAACAATGGTATTCCCGGTGGTAATGTATGGTTGTGAGAGCTGGACCATTAGGAAAGCTGAGCGCAGAAGAATAGATGCCTTTGAAATGTGGTGTTGGGACACCATGAAGTCGGTTTTTAGAGGGGAAAGTATTAAATTGGCTAGTATTGGGAATAAACAACGTAAAGTGGAACAGGATAAAATTGAGAATGAGATAAAACATTTACAAGAACAACATGCAAGAACTAAGGATAAGAAGGTTTTTGATAACTTACAATAATTAAAGACTGAATTGATAGGAAAAGATATAGATAAGGTAAAAAGAGACTTGGTATATTTAAAAAGAGAATTTTTTGAATTCAATAATAAGAATTCAAAATTATTAGCAAGGGCTGCAAAAGAAAAAAGAGAAAAAGGGAAATTGGAGTTTTTATTAGAAAAGATGGGGTTAGATGTAATAGAACTGGAGATAAATGCAAAATTGTGAAGGGTTTTTATCAGGAGTTATATGCAAAAAAGAAGATAGATGAGATAAAATTTAAAAAAACAATTGGAGAAACTAATCTATATATATAAAATCGAGGGTTAACCGTTGGAACTTGCTATAGGCTCCTTAACCAGGCCCCACTAGCCTGCACCCTCCATTCGGGAACACGTCTGAACTGGGTACGGTACGCAGGTAAACACAGGATTGAGAATTGCGCCAGTGGGGAAACAGTCCCACAAACGCGAAAAAAGGGAAACAACTTCATTTCCCAACGTTCCTTGCACTGCGCCGTGCCAGAGCCAATCAGCCTGAGAGGCTCTGGTGCGGTGAGGCACAAGGAACGTTCAGAAACGCGCCCCGGCCAATCAAAAGAAAACAGTTTTTTTAAAAACGTAGCACAAACACAAAGCACAAACCCATTACTGTAAGCCCCAGCCATGAGCGTGCAGAACGCTGAGGAAGCCGGCACCCAAAAAATTAAAAACAAACTTACCGCCTCACAGCCACGCAAACACCAACCACCCTTCTTTCCCTCACCAACGGCGCCTGAAGGTCCTGATTGGAGCTTCCCCTTTAATATCAGTGGGTGGGGGGTTGCGATCCCCCTCTCTGCTGGCTCCCCTAGGGTTGGGAGGTTTGTGGGGACAAAAGGGGTCTGTCCCCCCCCACACTTCTGGAACCAGGAGACCAGGAAAAGGGGATCGATCCCCCCCAAAAAACTCTGTCTTTAAAGAGAAGAAACCAAGCGGTTTCTTCTCTTTAAACACAGAGTTTTCTTTAGGGCTGGAACCGATCCCCTCTCCCTGGTCTCCTGGGTCAAGAAGGGTTGGGGGGGACATACCCCTTTTGTCCCCACAAACCTCCCAACCCCCGGAGAGCCAGCGGAGAGGAGGATCGACACCCCCCACCCACTGATATTAAAGGGGAAACCCCGATCTACTTTCACGACTCCACACAATCAAAGCACCATAACACAATAAAGCCCGCGGAAATAAACCAAACCCCCCCCAAAGCACAACAACAAAAAAATTATAAAAATAAATAAATAAATATCAAAAATACCTTTAAACACAATCAAAAACAACCAAAAATACACAAAAACAACACCAAAAACAATACAAAGTAAACAAAAACAATCAAAAACAAAACAGTCAAAAAAAATACAAAACTCAAACACCCCACACACACACACAAAATAAAGAAAACAAGCAAAATCAACAGCACACCTCCTAACTGCACAACAACCGGAAACAAAATAAATAAAGAAAGAGACTACTTACTGGAAGAAGCTCCACCCAGAGGCCAGGAGAGAAAAAACAGTACCAGCCCCACCTGCTGGCCACAATAGTAAAAACAATTCAAAAACACACAACAGCCCCAAACAAAAGGCCACAACAGTAAAAACAAATCAAAACAATAACAAAAAAATCACAATTTTACACAAAAGGTCACAATAATAACAAGTCATAAAAATTACACAAAAACACAATTTAACACAAATCACAAACATATGTCAATAACATAAAAAAATAATTAAAATCCTGTGCTGAGTTCTAACTCAAATAAAAACACAAAACAACTAAACACATTTTAAAAACATTGAATTTAAAAAACATTTACTTTCACATTATTAAAATTATTACCTACAGTACAACTATTTAAAAACAAAAAACTAAAACTAAAACATTATTCAGTTACATAAAACAGCCAGCCAAGCCAAAAAAATTTGTATAAATAAACATTTTAAAAATTACAGACTACGCAATTTTTAACAAACATTTACACAATTTAACCTTCCAACACAATTTAAAACAGCCCGGCAACGCCGGGCAACCTCTGCTAGTAATTAATAAGATAGATCAGGAACACAGGAATAGAATAGAAGATAGGATAACGGAAAAGGAAGTAAAAGAGGTTATTGCTAGATTAAAAACAGATAAAGCGCCAGGAGAAGATGGATTATCGGCTGAATTTTATAAGGAGTTTAAAGATTTAGTGGTTCCAAAATTGACTAAACTTTATAACTATATATTGGAAGGTGGACAAATTCCGACTTCATGGTATAGGACCATAGTAGTGTTATTGCCAAAACCCGGGAAGGATTTGGAAAAAGTTGAATCATATAGATGAATTTCATTGATAAACCAGGATGCTAAGATCTTCACAGCGATATTGGCTAATAGATTGAACAATTTTATGGGCAGCTATATAAATGAGGATCAGGTGGGTTTTCTGAAAGGTAGACATATGTCGGACTTGACAAGAAGAGTTACAGACTTAATAGATGTGGTTGGACAAACAAAAGAAAAAGTAGGACTATTATCATTAGATATTTTCAAAGCATTTGATTCTTTACAATGGGTAACAATTAATGAGATAATCAAATGCTATGGATTTGGAGATAAATTTAGGAAGACAATTGAACAACTATATCAGCAAGGTACTGCAATAGTTAGAGTAAACGATGAGGACACAGAAGAAGTGAAATTAGAAGCAGGTACTAGGCAGGGCTGCCCACTCTCGCCAATTTTATTTATAATGGAAATGTTGGCAAAAGCTATAAGGGAAGATAAGGAAATAGAAGGGGTCTTAGGTAATAAGATAAATCTTTATGCGGATGATACTCTAATAATAACTAAACATCCTGTAAGGGCGTTGGATAGAATACAAGTGTTATTAAAGGACTTTGAAGATATTACGGGTTTGAGAATAAATTGGGATAAATCAGAAATGATTCTATATAATATGAGCAAAGAAGATCAACAAAAGATAAAAGGAAAGGGTAATCTACAAATTAAGGACAATTTGAAATATTTAGGGATAAATATTTCAAACAAATTTGAAGACCTTAACAAATTGAATTATGTAAGATTGAAAAAAAGAAATCAAGGATAGAATACAGGGGTTACAAAATTGAAGTTGTCCTGGTTTGGAAGAATAGCAATAAGTAAAATGATGTTATTACCAAGAATTAATTCTTAATTGATGCACTCCCAATTCAACTTAAGTATAAGGAAATTAATGAGTTCCAAATAATGATTAATAACTTTTGTAATGGGGGGAAAAGATCTAGATTGGCAAAAATGTTTTGGTACTTACCTCAAAAAGATGGTGGGTTAGGAATGCCAAATTTAATAACATATTATCGAGCTTTTCAAATTAAGAACGTTGTGAAGATCTTAGCAAGGGAAAAGGCAATTTGGGAAGAAATTGAAATGAATGCAAGCGCGGCGCCAAAATGGCCACCGCGCTCTTTTCGGGGGGCCCCCCACCGGACGAAGGCATCCGGGTAGCTAGGGGCGTGGCCAGCTCCCTTATAAAAGGGGTGGCCACGAGGCAGCCGAGCTGCCATTTTGCGAAGCGGCGGAGCGGAGAAGTTTTTCCCTCCTACCTCCGTCGCTTGTCCACCTGAGCCTTTTGGCTGCTGATTCTCTCCTTTTAGGCTTCCCATTGACCAGCTGCAATGCCCTCGAGGAAGAAGGCGACTGCGAACGCGGCTCGTTCCGCGCGGAGGCGCACTCCGGGTCGGAGGACCGCGGCTGCGCCTCCCCAGCAGCCTCCTCTGCCCGAACCCACCGGGACCGGTGGGATGGGGTTGATTCCCCCTTGGCCGGAGGCTGGGGGTCCACGTGCGGGCACAGTAGGGGCCGCGGCTCCCGGCCCGCAAGCGGCGGCCGCCGCTGCTGGCGTCACCCATTCTGCTGGGCCTTCCTCCGTTGGGGCGCAGCTTAATGCGGGGGCTTCCAGCCTTGGGGGGTGGGGTGGCCCCCTTCCATGGCAGGGTTCTTCCCCGGCCCT
This sequence comes from Bradypodion pumilum, assembly GCA_035047305.1. NCBI lineage: Eukaryota > Metazoa > Chordata > Lepidosauria > Squamata > Chamaeleonidae > Bradypodion > Bradypodion pumilum. The sequence goes on along the minus strand of JAWDJD010000001.1, from coordinate 168,864,575 downwards.
ACCGGGCCTGGGCTTTGGATCGTGGCCCTATTCCGGCCCCGGGGTACAGGGGCCGGTGCCGACGCCTGTAGTTAGTGGGCCGGCTGGCCCTTTACCCCCCCCCCTTGGTTTAGGTGGCTATGTCAGCGTGGAGGCCCTCCTGGCCCGCGTTGCGGCCCTTGAGGCATCCCTGGCCAGGGTTAGTCACCCTGGGGCCCCTTTTGTGGGGCCGGTCGGTCCATCGTCTGCTGGGCAGTGGCAGGCGGTGGGACGGGTTGAGCTGCCTGAGGCGCGTGGCCCGGCTTCGGCCACTGCCCCGCAGCTCCCCAATCAACAGGCCGGTGCTGATCGAGCCCCGTCGACGAGCTCTAGGGCGGTCGGGAGCTCCGACGCTCCCAGTGGGTCGGAACCCCCGGTCCAAAATAGTCCACAAACACACATGGCCACATTGGGGGGGGGCTTTTCAATGGCCTTGGCCTCGCAAGGGCGGGGCGGTGGTCCAGTCACCGATGCCCCACCCGGTGACTTCAACTATCACCCTGGGCCCTGGGGTAGGGGGTCCTTCTCACCCGGTCGGGAATTTTCTAGGGGTGACCGGGTTAGTCCAGGCTCCTCCGCAGATGCCCGCAGTTTCCACCGTGCCTGTGTCGGCTTTGCCGACGGCAGGATATACTTTGCCACTGGGTGACCATTTGGCACAGGCCACCAGAGAGAAGATCTGGCGGGGGGAGTATGTGGACATCTTCTCCCTCCTTAACAGAGAGCCCACCAAGGAGGAGAGGGAGGGGCAAGATGAGAAGGATAAGGAGCAAGCGCGTCGTCGCAAGCCACCACGTACGTGGGCCAATTGGTTGCCGGCCTACCTCATCTACATGGCGGTATACCTCAGGGCCCGGCCTGATTTGGCAATTCCGATGGTCCAGTATTTGGACAACATTACCGGGCGATGGTTGACTTCCCGGGCCCGTCGTGGTTGGCTTACGATGAGGAATTCCGTATGCGGATTCCCCTGCACCCGGAGATGAGGTGGGACAAGCCCTGCCAGCGGCTGTGGCTGCTGTACATGACGCCCACGTGCCCTTCGCCCGGGGAAAGATACCATTGTGGACATGCGGTCCAGCAAGTGGCCCCAGCACAGGCTCCCCGCCAGGTGGCGGGGCAGGGGGTTCCAGCCCGCCTGCTGTGCTGGACTTTCTCGTCCAATGGTTCCTGCAGTAGGAAGAACTGCAAGTACAGACATGAGTGTCCCTCCTGCGCTGGCCCCCATGCGGCCTCTGCCTGTCCCAGGCCTGGGGGGATGCGGGGCAGAGGAAGGGGCGGACAGGGGGCTGGCAAAACTGCCGCGGAGGGAGCTGGTTCACCAAAAGGCCCCCTCACCAATTAATGTGGACATGTTGGAGCGTTGGCTCGCATTGTACCCGAGGGAGGAGGATGCGGTTTACCTTCTTCAAGGTTTTAGACGGGGGTTCCGTATCCCTTTTGTGGGTGACAGGTCCCCCCAGGATGCCCCCAACCTTTTGTCCCTTAGGGGGCGGGAGGAGGTAGCTGCCGCCAGCATTACTAAGGAGGTCGATATGGGCAGGGTTGCCGGCCCTTTCCCTACACCCCCGTTCCCCAATCTTAAGGTGTCACCTTTGGGCTTGGTCCCCAAAAAATCACCGGGCGAGTTTCGCCTGATTCATCATTTGTCTTACCCAGCCGGCCGATCGGTCAATGATGCTATCCCTGATGACCTTTGCTCAGTCAGGTATACATCTTTTGACCACGCGCTGCGCATGGTGCGCTCATGTGGCCTGGGTGCGCTGTTGGCCAAGTGCGACATTAAGTCGGCGTTTCGTCTCTTGCCAGTGCACCCGGGCGATTTTGAGTTGCTGGGTTTCAAGTTCCGGGGTGAATATTACTTTGATAAGGCCATGCCTTTTGGCTGTTCCATATCATGCTCGGCTTTCGAGTGTTTTAGCACGTTCCTACAGTGGGCTTTTGTCCGCAGGTCAGGGTCCCAGTCTGTAGCCCATTACCTGGATGATTTTTTATTCGGGGGTGAACGGGGCTGGGACACGTGCACACGTCTCCTCAACACATTTCAGACGCTAATGGAGGAACTCGGTGTCCCTTTAGCGCCCGAAAAGACCGAGGGCCCATCTACTCAGCTAGTATTTCTGGGGGTGGAGATTGACACGGTAGCGCAGGCTTCTAGGTTACCAGGGGATAAGGTGTCAAGGATTGTGGCCCTTATCTCGGACTTGCTTGCTAAACGCAAGGCGTCCCTGCGGGAACTGCAGGTGCTACACGGTCACCTCAATTTCGCTTGCAGGGTGGTCGCACCGGGCAGGGCGTTTGCTCGGCGCTTGTGCGACGCCATGGCAGGCTTATCTAGGCCCCACCATAGGGTTAGACTCACCCGGGGTATCAGGGCAGATATGTTTATCTGGCTCCAGTTCCTGAGGGAGTTCAATGGAGTGTCATTTTGGAGGTCTGACCTCCTGGCTTCCCCTCGCTTTCAGATACAGTCTGATGCTTCAGGGTCCCTGGGTTATGGGATGTACTTCAATGGGAAGTGGGCCTATGGTGGGTGGCCACCAGCCTGGGCAGGCACGGGTCACCTGCGTGATCTCACGTATCTGGAATTTTTCCCTATCCTGGGGGCTTTGATGCTATGGGGCGAGGAGTGGGCCAACTCGGTTGTCCATTTCTGGTGCGACAATGCGGCCGTTGTCCACATTGTCAACTCACAGACTTCCAAATCGCCCAGGGTCATGGACCTAGTGCGCCAGTTTGTGTTGCGCAGCCTGCGCCTCAACGTCCTTTTCAGGGCCAGGCATGTCCCGGGGGTCAATAATGATATTGCTGACACTTTGTCCCGCCTGAAGATCTCCCGGTTCCGTGCCTTGGCCCCGGATGCGGAGGAATTTCCCTCGCCACTCCCGGAAGAGATATGGACCATTGGCAAGGAGAGGTGAACCGGGCGATTGGCTTGTCACTGGCGCCACGCACGCGTAAGGCGTATCACCATGCATTCAATTCTTTCAGAGCCTTCTGTATTCAATCCCGGCTGCCAGAAACCTGGCCGATCCCAGTGACCCATGTACTTCAGTTCATGGTTTACCTGCATGCCCAGGGCCTTGCACCTCGCACCATAGCATCTAGGCTGTCAGCATTGGCTTTTATGGCCAAGGTGGGGGGTCATGTGGATAGTACCGCTGACTTCCGTGTGAGACATGTTTTGGAGGGGTGGAGGCGGGAGCGTGGGCATTGCCCGGACGACCGCCACCCGATTTCCCCAGGGGTTCTTACCCAATTGGCCCGGGGCTGGCCTGGCCTGTTTTGATAGATATGAGGCAGCCCTATTTCATGCAGCCACAACGGTGGCATTTTTGGAGCGCTCCGCATCAGCGAGCTTGTGATGCTGTCTAAGGCGGATGCAAGTCGTAGGGCACTGGAACTCGAGGATGTCTATGTTGCCAAAGACTGGGCTCAGTTGAGGATACGCTCCTCTAAGACCGATCAGCATGGCGTAGGCAGTGGTGTGAGACTGCTACGGTGTTCTTTGGCAGATATCTGTCCGGTTGGTGCCCTACATGAGTTTATTGCACTGCGTGGCACGCACCATGGCCCGTTTTTCTGTCACCAAGATGGGTCTCCCCTTACTAAGTTTCAGTTTTGGAAGGTGACAGGCAAAGCGCTCGCCAGTGTAGGCCTCCCGGGGGCCCGGTACGGCACCCATTCGTTCAGAATAGGGGCGGCCTCCACTGCTGCTGCTTTTGGGTACTCCGGGGCTGAAATACGCAGCATGGGAAGGTGGGGTTCGCGGTGTTTTCAATTTTATGTACGCCCTCTCCCACAGTGAGTACCAGCCTGGTCACCACGTCTTTTTTCTCCCTCGTTTTTTCCCTTGACAGACCCTGGGTGTCGTATTACAGTATGGCTGGTGGGCCATAGCTACGTGCACAGGGCAGCGCGTTACGCTGCGGTGACAGAGTGGGGACCCCGACTGGGACTGGGTGCATACGCAAGTCTCACATGGTATGGTAAGCCTGGGATATTATGGCGGGAGCTGTTGCCATTCCTTTTTTCAGGTCGGCATGCTGACCCGCCTGACATTCTCATCATACACCTTGGGGGCAATGATTTGGGCCAGGTCACCGGCTTATCGCTAAAGCATGCGATTTGCGGTGACCTCGCCTACTTGCATTACGTGTGGCCCGCCACCACCATTGTTTGGTCGGATGTGGTGCCGCGGCACACGTATAGGGGAGGGTTCGACCTCCCGGCCCTTGACCGGGCTAGACGTATGGTGAACAGGGCTGTGGCCCGGTTCATTGTCAGTAGGGGTTGGGGGAGGGTCAGCCCTCACCCCGCTATTAGTCTGCGAAATTATGACCTTTATGCAGGGGATGGGGTCCATCTGTCGCGAGGAGGTATGGACCTCCTGTTGGGTGATTGGCGAGCAGGCCTGTTGACCGAGCTGACGGTCTGGGGGGGGGCGTCAAGCCTTCTTTGAAGCCCCTCCGTGTGGCGGGTAGCACTGGTAAGGTAAACATTATGACCCACAGGTATCCGGCAAGTTCGCAATTGACTGGACAACACTAGACAGGCATAAGTTGGTTAAACGTTGTCCGGTCAACGACGAACTAGGCGACGGGGTGATGGCTATAGCTAGACAGCATGCATCACCCCGTGATTTTACGGATACGCGTCAGAGTGTGGGGTCATTAGTTAGATATTGACTACGGTCAACAATTTGTTTGTTGTCAACAAACAAATTGATACAAATAGATACATTGTAGCAATTGCCGTTGGCAATTTTGGGTGGTACCTTACCAGTGTTACTTTGGCCTGCTTGCCTTAAGAATTATGATTGGTCAATTACCAATAGAAATTTATAATTCGGACTAGGGCATGAATCAATAAATGTGGCCCAATGCCGTTATCCACTTTTATCAGTGTCTGAGTCCTTTATTGGGGGGTGCGCCTGCAAAGAACTTAGTTATATGGGGAAAATAGTCTTTCTAGGAGGTGACATTGGGAAAGTAAATACTAAAAATAAAATGATGAAGACATTATTGAGAACATGGGAAAAAGTGGTATAAAGGTGTTGGCACCAGATATAGCTCCTATTATTGAATTGGAGGATATTGCAAATTTTCCAATAAGAATTAATAAAAGGATTAAAGAAGTATTGAATAAGAATGAAGTTTTCCTGTTGAAAGATTGGATACGGGCATGTAGAGACAACGAGAGAAAAATAAATTTGTATGCACAATTGAAATTAAATTGGTTTCAGATAAAAATGGTAAATAAGTGGCATTGTGGCGTGGCTAAGATGGCCGACGAGTAACATCTTGATCCGGACGCTCGCGCCTATCAAAGTGGTAATCAATGTGATCGAGCAAAATGGGAAAATTTTAAAGTGGTGATTTTTGGCGATAAGACTCCTGCTTGCCTTTATGGAAAGTTTTGGAAAGTTTTGAGGTCAGACGGTCGAAGTTTGGGAGGCTTTTCTGGGCAGGCGAGGCTCGCGACGGAAGTCGCGGCTTTTCCTGCCGAGGAGCCGAGAACGGGACTAGTGAGAAGGCGGAGATTTGTGGCAACAGTGGAATTGGCAAGAAAACAATCGCATGTAAGTGCATGAAAGACTATATGGAAAAGTTAAAGTCAAAGTTAACTGGGGATTTTTCTTAGAAGAGCCTGGACTTGGAAGCGGGTGGAAGTGGATGAAATCGGGCGGTCGTCCCATTAATGGCGGCGGGCCTGGAAAACGAAAGTGATTTTGTTCTGGTCTATGGTTTCCTTGCGCCCCAGGAGAACCACGGCGTGTTTTGGCGACAATAAAGTGGCTTAAGAAGTTTTCGTCTGGGCTCCAGTATTGGAAGGCTGCAGTGCGTTTTCAGTTTAGAGTGTGTGGGGAAAGTCTGCCGTTCCACAGAGGAAGAAGGGGGGTTTCCCCCTAAAGTTACTGTAACCGCTGGAAAATGGCGCTCTGATTTGTCCGCTTCAAGAGAAGGCTCAACTGGTTTCTTTTTTTGTTCCTTCACCGTGTGGATTACAAATATCATTTTCTTTCTTTGGATACATTGCTCCTCACGTCTCTCTTCCTTCCTGCTTGGATTTTGGGCTTTTTTTCCCTCACCCCCCCCCCCCTTGGTGGCTTTGACTCAAACGAAAAATTCTGGGTGACCGTTTCCTTGGAGCCTTTATTTTCGTGGTTTGGAAGACGAACTGTTGGACTGCTTGCCTTGGGGAAACGGGTCGGATGTGGATTATTATTATTTTTTCTTCTCTTTTCCCTTTGTTTGCTTGGAGTATATTCCGGTTCCTTTCTTTTTTTTTTGTGGATTATACTATCTAACTCCTCGCTGGATTTCCTCCTCCCTACAAGTTTTGTCTGCCTTGTTTGGATACGTGGTACCAGTGGCTGCAGTGCTATAGGCTTGTTGGATTGACTAAATCTTTACAACGTTCTGCAACACTGAACTCTTCTATTGCGTCTCAACATGGATAAAGGCACAAGAGGGAAAGCAAAAGAAGAAGAACCAGTAGTGAAGTCTAAGAGGAAAGAAAAAGCACCAATGGAAGAAGCTCCTCAGTCTTCATCACCACCCCCCGAGCCTTATGACCAAACTCAAATTATGGTGGAAATTGGCAAATTGTTTCAGAAATTGGAGAAAAATGAGGAATCAAGGGTGAAAGATAGAAATGAAATGATGAACAAACAAGATAAGGTGGTATCATCTGTTGCAGACTTTTCAAAAAAGGTGGACTTAAGCTTGCAAAAAATAGAGGGAAATGTGAAATTGGTTCAAAATGAGGTAATTGCCATAAAAAGGGAAATAAAAGGGACTCAGGAGACGGTGCGGGAGAATAAGTTGAAATTGGAAGAGCAAGAGAGAAGGATTGATGCTGTGGAAGATATGATGAGAAAGCAGAATATTGTGCTCCGTCAGGTGGTTGAACAGACACCGGATCAGTTAAGAGAAAGAGTGGTTCAGTGGTTAAATGGTTTGAACATGGGAAAGGAATTTGTTCAGAAAGATATTGTAAGTGTATTCAGGGTGGGCCCAAGAAGAGGGAGGGTGGTTCAAAGAAATGTGTTGGTAAAATTTGCAAATTGGGGTGATAAGTTAAGAGTAATGGCTTTTTTGAAACGAGCTGGACCTGATTCCCTGAAATTTGATGGTTCTGATGTGGAAGTTTATAATGATATTTCATTGAAATAAAGAACGTGGAGATATAAGATGAGGCCTGTAACCAAATTGTTGATGAGTAAAAATATAAGGTACAACTGGAGATTTCCACAGCAACTGCGCTTTTTTTATGATAAAAGAATGCAAGTAATTGATGAAGGGACCAATCCATTGGAGTATTTGAGTTTGCTGGAGTTAGTAAAAACAGACTCAGAAGAGTGGATAAATCTTAAGAGGGAATTGATGGAATCGGGTGCCTTGGGGAGGGAGTATGAGAGGGCGGAGGCTGGTGGAGCCACAGGTGGAACACCGCAGGGAAAGGAAGAGGAGGAGGAGCTGTCGTTGATCATGGTGGAGGAGGAGACAAGTAAGGAGCAATGAGAATTAGATTATTAAAATCTAAAGCATTTAAATGATATAGAAGGGTGAGTAGCGCGTAGCATTGGTAGGAAGGCACATCTTGCATGTCCCCCCTCTCCCCTCTTTGGTTGTCGAAGGCGGCTTTTTTTGTTGAAGAAGGTGGGGAGAGAGATAGTGTGTGTTTTATGTATATTTTTGTGTTCATGGGGGAAGGGGTTGGAGGTGGCACGCCCAATGGAGAGTTTAGAAATTAGAAAGGAAATAGATTATGGGAAATATTAAAATATTAACATGGAATGTGAAGGGTACAGGTTCTGTCTTTAAGAGGCGGAGGCTGGAACTGGCGTTGAAGAAAGATAGACCCGATATAGTGTTCTTACAGAAAACGCACCAGAAGTCAAAAGATACGAATAAACTTTTTTTGGGATGGATTCAACATTACGAGATGGCGTTTGGAACTTCAAAAGCGAGAGGTGTGGCAATCATGATTTCTAAAAAATTAGGATTTGAGATTACAAAAAGTGTTGCTGACCAAGAGGGTAGATATTTGATTGTAAGAGGAAAAATAGAAGACGAGGAAATCATGTTGGTAAATATTTATGCTCCAAATGATCATCAAGCGGATTTTTTAGAAAAAGTTCGGAAAATAGTGGAGCCAGAGAACGTTGCAAAAACTATCGTGGCTGGAGATTTTAATCTGATAAGGTCGGGTTTAGACTGTACGAATATAGCAAGAAGTGGAATTGGCCTGAAAGGGAAGGTTTTAGACAAATGGATGGTCGCGATGGGTTTGAAGGATTCTTGGAGAGAGATTAAGGGCTCTGAAAGGGCATATTCTTTTTTCTCACACGTCCATGGGACATACTCGAGAGTAGATTACGTCTTTCTTTCGGAAAACTTGATTAAAGATATAGAGGGAATGGAAATTGGGATCATTAAGGAATCGGATCATGCTAAAGTACTTTTGGAATTGAAATTACAAAAAGATATTCGAAGAGGAAGAAGTTGGAGGTACGATCCTAATCTATTTAAAGACCGAAAATGTAAAGAGCAAATTATGGAAAAGTGGAAAGAAAGTTGGCAGTGGAACGACAATAATGAGGTTACTTTTAATATTGTATGGGATACCATGAAGTCGGTTTTTAGAGGGGAAAGTATAAAGTTGGTGAGTTTTAAATATAAAAGACATAAGGTAGAACAGATAGAAAAAGAAAGAGAAATAAAGCAGTTGCAGGAGGCTCATTCAAAAAGTAAAGATAATTTTTTCCCCCACAAAACTGCAAAAACTTAAAGCAGAGCTAATGGGCAAGGATATTGATAAAGTTAAAAGAGACTTGATTTATCTAAATAGAGAGTATTTTGAATTTAGTAATAGAAGTTCAAAACTTTTAGCAAGAGCAGCTAAGGCCAAAAGGGAAAAAAGAGAAATTGGGGTATTGGTTAATAAGCAAGGTTTAAGGTGTAATAAGAATAGAGATAAATGTAAAATTGTGAGGGAATTTTATCAAGCATCATATGCAAAAAAGGAGGTAGATGTGGAGAGGCTTAAAACGATTTTGGAGAGACAGCTAGGGAACGGAATAAAACAAGAACATAGAGAGAAAATGGAGGAAAGGATTACCGACAAAGAGGTAAAGGAGGTAATCAGTGGGTTGAAGATGGGGAAAGCCCCAGGAGATGATGGATTATCGACAGAATTCTATAAAGAATTTAAAGATGTTGTGGTTCCAAAGTTAGTGAAGTTATATAACTATATTTTAGATGGAGGACAAATTCCGACCTCATGGTATAATACTTTAATCGTTCTGCTGCCAAAACCGGGAAAGAATTTGGAAAGGGTGGAATCGTACAGACCAATTTCCCTTATAAATTAAGATGCCAAGATCTTCACAGCAATATTGGCTAACCGTTTAAACAGTTTTATGGGGGAATATATAAATGTTGATCAAGTTGGTTTCTTAAAAGGCAGGCATATGGCGGATTTGACTAGAAGGGTATTAGATTTAATTGATAATGTTAATCAAACGAAGGAAAAGGTGGGTTTACTATCATTAGATATTTTTAAGGCATTTGATTCATTACAATGGTCTTCAATCAAGGAAATAGTTAGAAATTACGGATTTGGGGATAGATTTAGAAGGGTAATCGATTTATTATATCAAAAAGGGAATGCTAGGATCAGAGTAAACGAAGAGGTTACTGATGTATTAAAGCTCGAGGCAGGTACCAGGCAGGGATGTCCATTATCTCCTATCCTGTTTATCATGGCAATGGAAATACTAGCCAAAAATATAAGGGATGACCCAAATATAGAAGGGATAATGGGTAATAAAGTGAGCATGTACGTGGATGATACGTTGTTAATGGTGAAACATCCGGAGATGGTAATGGATAGGATTAAAGACCAACTACAGGTATTTGAAGCTATAACCGGACTGATGATAAACTGGGATAAATCAGAACTGATGCTGTGTAATATGGGGGTAGGCGAGATGGGAAGGATTGTGGGGACACTCAATATTCAAATTAAAGAAAAGTTGAAATATTTGGGGATAACTATTTCTAATAAATTGGAAGAACTTAAACGATTGAATTATGACAGTTTGAAAGTTGAATTTAAGAGTAAAATACAAGAGTTTCAAAAGCTGAAGCTGTCATGGTTCGGGAGGATTGCAATTTGCAAAATGATATTGCTGCCAAAGATTAATTTTTTATTCGATGCACTTGCGATCCACTTGAAGGAGAAGGAAATTAATGAGTTTCAAAAGATGTTTAACAATTTTTGTAATGGAGGTAAAAAATCTAGACTTTCAAATAAGCTTTGGTACTTATCTCAGAAAGAAGGGGGTTTGGGTATGCCAAATTTGTTAGCATACTATCAGGCATTCCAAATTAAGAATGTTGTGAAGATTTTGGCAAGAGAAAAGGCAATTTGGGAGGAATTGGAGATGAAAGAGTATAGGAATATTGGCAAAATGATCTTTTTGGGAATAAAGGATAAACTGATAAAGACAAGTAATACTATGATGAGAGGCCTCATGGAGGTGTGGAAAAGAGTAAAGAAAGATATGGTCCCAAATCTCTCTCCAATTTTGGAATTGACTGATATGGTGTGTTTTCCGATAAAAATAGATAAGGGAAAAAAAGGAAATACTGGATAAAAATGAAATGTCTTTACTGAAGGACTGGTTAAAAGTTTGTGATGATGAAAACAAGAGGAAAAAAATATTTGAAGAGTTAAAATTGGACTGGTTCCAGAAATTGAAGGTTGATAATTGGAATAAAAAATATAGAAGAGAAGTAGCGATGGATAGAACAAAAACCGAATTTGAAGAATTAGTATTAAAGATTAGAAAAGGGGAAAAGAACATTAAGGGTCTAGTAAGCAAACTTTACATCATTCTGAATAAGGGTAAAGATCCACAGGAAGATTTGAAACGGAAGTGGGAACAAAACTTGAATATAAAAATTGGGGATGTTGAATGGAGGAATAAATGGAAAAAGAGGATTATGAGAACAATGTCAGTAAGAATTAAGGAACATAATTTTAAAATGCTGTGGCAATGGTACTTGACACCACTGAGGCTTCATCAGATGGATAATAAAAGGGGCAATTTATGTTGGAGATGGAAAGAGACGGTTGGAACATATGGACATATGTGGTGGAGTTGTAAAAAAATAAATGATTTTTGGAAAGGAATAGAAGGGGAGATTGGTGAAATAATGGGTAAAAGAATTAAGTTGGTGTCAGGTACCATTCTTTTAACAAATGTGGAAGGTATGGGTTTGAACAAGGAGGAAAAAGAATTATTGGAAATTGTATTAACTACAGGTAGACAATGTATAGCCAGAAATTGGAAAAATGATGTAGCTATACAAATTGGAGAGTGGTATAAGGAAATGTGGAGTTTAGCATTGAACGACAAATTGACATGGGAGATTTTATTTTTTTTATTTTATTTTATTGTCAAATTTCTATACCGCCCACTCAGCCAAAGCCGACTCCGGGCGGTTCACAACAATGGGTAAAAACATATAAAAACAAATAAAACAGATAAAAACCAGCAATAAGAACCCACCCCTAAAAAGAGAGGGGTGCAGGAACTGAAGAAACCGTGGGGCAGGCATCCTCCCCTATATTAACCACCCAACGGAAGCCACCCCTCCACCTGCACCCCAAACTTGGCCCGCCAGCCAGGTTTTTAGTTCTTTTCTAAAGGGCAACAACTCCGTCTGGAGACGCAGTTCCACAGGCAGGAGGTTCCAAAGGGCCGGTGCGGACACAGAGAAGGCTCTCCTCCTTGTGCCAGAGAGGCGAGCCCCCCTGGCCAATGGCACAATTAGAGAGCCCCTCCGGTCCGCTCTGGTTGGACGGACAGACGTCCTTAGGGCGATGCGGTCTCTAAGGTAACCTGGCTCACTACCATATAGGGCTTTAAAGGTCAAAACCAGCACTTTGAATTGCACCCGGAGACAAACTGGTAACCAGTGCAGCTCCCGCAGCAGTGGTGAGGCATGGGCATAACGTCCACACCCCATCACCACCCGGGCCGCCGCATTCTGGACCAGCTGCAGCCTCCGAATGGTCATCAAGGGCAGCCCCATGTAGAGCGCATTACAGTAGTAAAGTAAAACGGGATAAATTAAAAGAGAGTAGGTTCTGGAGTATTTGGAAGCCGTTTGTGGATCATTCTCTTATGGCAAGTGACAGTTCTGGACCTGTACCATCTCAAAGAGGTTTTTGGAGATGAAATAGATACTAAACTCTCCGGGCATTGTATATATTCACAGGGTGATGTGTAATCAGTAAAGAAACAAAAAATAGTGGTAGCACTGAAAGTTTTTATGACTGTTATGGTTATAGCAACAACTCACAATGTGGTATTTAATATTGGGGGATATATGGTAAATAATTAGTTCAATTATATCATGTGCTAGTTCTCATGAATTTGAGGTAATATTGTATTGAGGTTGTTTCTGATGTATTACTGTATTGTACTGTTATTGTTTTTCTTTTTTGTATGTTTGTTAAAATTTTAATAATTTTTTTTAAAAAATAAAAAAATAAGTGGCATTGTAAATTTATGAATGAGGTCGGATTAGAAAGAGGGAAGACAGAGTTTGAAGATTTAGTTTTGAAAACAAGAAAGGGACAAAGTGGTATAAAGGGGCTGGTGAGTAAAATATATATAATGATAAATAAGGAAGGTAATCCACAAGAGGAGCTGAAAGCGAGATGGGAACAGGATCTTGAGATAAAGATTGAGGATCAAAACTGGAAAAATAAATGGAAGAAAAGAATTATGAGAACTGTGTCGGTTAGAGTAAAGGAGCACAATTACAAAATGTTGTGGAGATGGTATTTGACACCGGTGAGATTGCATCAGATAGATTAAAAAAACGATAAAATGTGTTGCCGTTGTAAGAGTGCATAGGGTGGGTACATATGGACATATGTGGTGGAGATGTAAGGTGGTAAAGGATTTTTGGGAAGGTATTAAGAATGAGATAAATGAAATTATGAGAACAAAAATCAAACTGAGTGCAAATACCATCATGTTAATAGATGTGGAAGATATAAATTTAAGTAAAGATAAAAAAAGCATTGCTTGAAATAATGCTGACAACGGGTAGATTGTGTATTGCGAGAAAATGGAAAAATGATGTGATTATAAAAATTGAGGAATGGTATAAGGAAATGTGGGAATTAGCATTGAATGATAAGTTAACATATGAGATAAATATGAAAAAGCGGATTATTAAAGAAAATAGATTCTGGAAGATTTGGAAAACTTTTGTGGATTACTCTTTGAAGGGAGAAGAGCTGAATAGACCTGCACCCGCTCACAAGGGTTTTTGGGAATGATTCCATAATTTTACTCCGTGCTCTCCAGGGCAATGTATATAACACAGGATGGTTAGTCTTTTTGTTTTATTTTTATTTTTGGTTTAAATTTGTTATTTTTAAAACTTAGTTATGTCATTTCTGTATTGATATTACGAAGTAGTAGGGTGACTTGGTGGATATATGATATATTAGAGATTATGAAATGTACAAATAGATGGTGAAAATTTAAAAAATTATAAATGACATTGATAAAAATTTAGTACCAAGGAGAGAAATGGAAGGGGGAAGTAATATAATATCGAGTCACAACTGAAATATAGTGTTATTACTGGATGTGAATTTGATGTATGTCTTTATATATTGTATCTATGTTAAAATTTAATTTAAAAAATGAAATGTGGTGTTGGAGGAGAGTTTTGAGAGTATCCTGGACAGCAAGGAGAACAAATAGGTCGATCTTAGAAGAAATCAACCCTGACTGCTCCTTAGAAGGTTAACTAGTAAAGATGAAGCTAAAGTACATTGGACATCAAATGAGAAGAGAGGATTCACTTGAGAAAGCCTTGATGTTGGGAAAGGTGGAGGGCAAAAGAAGAAGGGGCAGCCAAAAGTGAGATAGCTAGATGGTATTGTTGACGCAATGGGCACAGAGTTGGGTGGGTTGAGGAGGATGGTAGAGGACAGAGGCGTCTGGTGTGCAATGGTCCATGGGGTCACAAAGGATTGGAATTGACTGTGCGACTGAACAACAAAACAAGATACTTTTACTTTGAAAGGGAATAAAATAACGTTTATCAAATTGTAAACATCCTTGATTCCTTGATTGACCAGACTATCAAAGGATAAGTTCCTACTGGTCGCAACTCATTTTCCATTTGTTTCGCTGCCATACTCTTCTTCTCCAGGTTCTACCAAAACTTTTCAAAAATGGGACTTCCCAGCTTGGCAGGGGTGGGGGCTGCCAGGGGATCTTTTTACTCCTCTGGGATACCATTCAGTGACTGCTGCTGTCCAATGCCCACCTGTCATTCGAGAGACGTGTCCAGCCCAGTGCAATTTCCGTTTGTGATATTCAGCAACAGTTTTATTGTTACCGCTTTGTTCTCTTATCTGGTCATGAAGGGATACCTTTAGCATTAATCTTTCCATGGCTCTTACAGCTCTTGATTGTTCTTCTTCCGTGGCCTTCGTTAATGACCATGTTTCACTCCCATAGATGACCACAGGTAGTACTGTTGATGCAATCTTTATCCGAGGTATTACTGTAATGCACTTTTTGTATTGGGGTTGGTTTTAAACATCCTATGACCAGTCTCGCTGTTTGATTTAAGGCCACATTCACCTGTTTTACATGTTTTGATCTGTACCACACTGGACTAGCATACTCTCCTGCAGAGTAACATTAAGCTAATGCAGAAGTTCTTAATGTGTGTAGTTGGGTGCCCCAACTTGTCCCTGTTATTTTCCTCAGAATATTGTTCCTGGCAAAAAAAAAAAAAAACTTCTGTTTGGTATTAAGGCAGTGGGTCCTGAAAGTGAGAGCTCAATCCAGGGTAACTCCCAGGTATTTGGGGAGTGACGCAATGTTCGAGCCTGGTGCCATTCCAAGTATGATATTAATCAGCATGCAGAAGAAGTGGACATAGCTCTTAATGAATCATTCAAGATTATTAATGGCTACCTAAAGCCTACCCCCACTGAATATGTCTATTATTTGGCTGGCATTACTCCTCTAGAGTAGGACTGCAAGTAGATAAATAGGTACCACTTTGGTGGGAAAGTAAACAGTGTTCTGTGCGGTCCTGTGTCTAGTCATGCTTACCACATGACCATGGAAATGTCTGCAGACAGCGCTAGCTTTTTGGCTGTAAGCAGAGATGAACAACACACCCTAGAGATAGATACAAGCAAGGGCAACATTTACCTTTACCTTACCCCTCTAGAAGTACACCAAGAGATGCTAGCAAATCATGAATGAAATAAAATAATGGAGCTTCAAACTCTCCCCACTTCATGGACACCAACAGTCTAGGCCAATGGTTCCCAACTTGGGGCTCACTTTGGGAACCACTGTAAGCCAGTACATTGGCCAATCAGTGCTTTAGGGAATTGACATTGGCTTTTGAGACTTAAAGTCCAAAAACCAAAGGTTGGGAAACACTGATCCTAGACAATCATTAAAATGGAGGAAAGGTGTTGTGCACACCTCCAAAGCTCTAAACATTAAACCAGAAGAGGCTAGGCTAAACCTATAGAAATCAAAAATAACTCGCTCTGCTGAATGGATGAATGTCAAAAAGTATTTCTCACCAGAACAAGATTCTGGCAGGACCATCTGGACCTCGCATAATAGACTTCGAAGTGAAGTAGGGAAGATCAATGAATTATCAAGTAAAATGAGGCTATTTGGATACAGAACAGCTTTTCTGTGAATGTGGAGATAGTCAATTAATGCAGTATTTATGTTCATGCAATTTATGCCCTACCATGTGTACAGAAGAAGATCTAATAAATGGCTGAGATAACACTATTAAAGTAGTTTCATTTATATTTTACATATATCTATAATTTCAAACTGCAATGAATAAAGAAAAGTTTATTTATAAAACAATTGCCTATTTAATTGACATGTCCCCTGACTATCATTGCATGGACGTGCTTCTTCCTTGATTCCAAATATTTATTTATTGCACTGCAGCTGCAATTACAAAATGGGATCCAAAAGGAAAGCTGTTGTTTTTGAAGATGTTAATTTTACTTACATTTCACTTTCCTCTCAGAGTTCAGGACCTAAAGTAGCTTCAATAGAAAAATACTGTGCATTTAAAAAATGTCTCCCTTGCTCGAAGACCAGTTGTGTGTGACGCTAGGAAAGCAGTGCTTATCTACATTTACAACCAAAGAGCCAGGCATGACTAGGTGCCAGGGTGCACGGAACACTGTTACCTTTCCCACTGAGGTAGTACTTATTTATCTACTTGCAATTTCTTGCTTTCGAACTGCTAGGTTGGCAGGAGCTGGGATAGACAACATGCACTCACTACATCACACAGCACTTAGGTCTCGAACTGCTGACCTGCCGACCTCATGCTCAGGATCTTAACCACTAAGCCACCATGGCCCTAGAAAAATACTTAGTTAAATGTAAAATGTATGATGAATGCAAACCAACAAAAGCTTTCACATGTTCAAGAGCAGAGCGTCAGCGCTCAGCAGCTCTTCTGCTGCTGTTGAGGTATTGATCAGAAGGTGACATTATTTACCTCAAACAACTCCTTGTCCTAGGAATACAGGCCACTCCTTCCACCAGAAATGTGCTGATAAGTCACTACTGAACTCTAGAGGGCAGTAGGAGGACATCACACTGATACGTACCTTGATGCTTCCCATAGCCAGGATTCTAGATGTGGGTGGGCGAATATTTTTCCAGGATGGGCAACAATGTCATCTATGTGTGTGTGTCATATATATAAGCAGCCAGGAGTTTGAGGGTGGGCAAACTGCTAACTCAGGGTGGACACGCCTAAAGTAGCTTCAATAGAAAAATACATTTAAAAAAGGTTTCCCTTGCTTAAAGGCCAGTTGTGTGTGACTCTAGGAAGCAGTGATTATCTACATTTACAACCAAAGAGCCAGGCATGACTAGGTGCCAGAGTGCACTAAGGCAGTACCTAGTTATCTACTTGCAACGCCCACCCTGGCCACAGCCCTGATACTTGCTTGCATCTAGGATTCTAGATATGCGGGGGGGGGGGGGTGGAATAATTTTTCAGGAGGGGCACACACACACGATGCCATGAAATCTCACCCTTACATATGACGAACCTCCCTCTGTATAGGTGGACTGTTAGCTCAGGGGGAGGTTGCCCCCCCCCACCTGCTCTCCCAGGCTTGCTTGTGGAGGTAAAAACACTGAAACAGATGTTTCTGCAGCTGATGCTTACTTAAAACATTAAGTTCTCCCAAAAAATCAAACTGACTGTGGACATGGATTTTGTCTGATGCAGAGAATCAAAGGCTGCTTCTGCCAAGATCCAACCTGTGTCTTGAGCCTGTGACAAGGGGTTTCTTGTGCGCCCATGTCTCTTATCACTCACTTCCAATGGGGATGAAGGGGAGTTTCTCTCTTCTATTTAAGGTCAAACAATAACATTTTAATACACAATCCTGCCCCTCCACCACCACTGGCTGCTGCTTTACATGTAGCTCCACTGTGAAGCAAGAACTTTTGCAGTAGCAACCTTTTGGCAGAACTCCATTCTGAATAAAGTCTGGCAGGTCTGTAAACAATGCCATATAGGAAAAAAGTAATTCTCATTCATGTGTCATCTGACAATATTTAAGACATCATTCTCTACGTACAGTATTTGTTGCATAGTCTCTTGCTGGTCCTTGTGTTGTTGTTGTGAGTATTGTTTTTGTTTTGTGTTTCATTTTGCATTTGTTTGCCTACAACACTAGGAACAATAAAGAGTTGAAATGAACACATGCATGCTTCCGCATCCTGCCTTGTAGTTCAGGTATGAGCATCCAGATCCTAGAATAAGTTAGAATCAGCTTAATAGCTTACTGATGTGCTCAATTACTCTCTCTCTCTCTCTCACACACACACACACACACACACAGAGAGAGAGAGAGAGCAACATGATTTCAGCTTTTGATTTCATATATTCTGTTCAGTAAAATGTCTTGTGGACCCCAAACTAAGGAGACAGGTTGTATTCTCTTCCTACAATAATGTATATTAACTGATAAGCTGACCAGTGATGTCTAAATACAGGGGGTCTGACTTGTTCTTCTAGAAGAGAATGTGCCAAACCAACTCGATTTTCCTGGCAGCTGTTGCTTTGCCCAATACTTTGGGGAATGCAGTCTGAAGAACCTAAGATCTCTTTCCACATTACAAACATAGCTTAATGCCATTTGTACCGCTGTACAAAGCAGGGGTTCTCAACCTTTTTAAGCCATGGGCCAGACCACGCGTCGTCAGACAGCTGAGCGGGCCAGGCTGGTGGTTTCTCCCACCATAAACGCTGCTATAAAACGTGTCTGTAGCTGTCACAAATGCATTTACGATGGCCATGGACTAATTTATGGCTGTTGGAAATGCATTTACAACAGCCATAAATGAGTCTCTGGCCAATTCTGGCAGCAACAGCAGGAGCTGGAGCGAGGTCAGGAGCTGGATTATTTGGCGCTGCAAGCCGTATCCAGCCCATGGGCCATAGGTTGAGAACCCCTGGTATAAAGGAACAGACTAAACATTCCTTACTGTCAAATTGTTGGATTGGGGCCGCGAGGCGGCTATTGGGTCCCGGAGGAGACTGGTCAAGCAATGAGACACGAGACAAGATGGAGCAAAGACCAGTGATTTAATGAGGGAAAATCATCAGTATATATCAAGTAAGCGGGCTGCGTGTGATGAAACTGTCATCTGACAAGATCCACATACCATGTTTACACGAGTTAATTGGGAACCTCTCCCGGGGAAGTTAATTAACCAAACTAAACACTGACAGGGGAACTCCATTGTTCCATGCTATCTTGGGGTAAACACTGGCTGATGTTGGTTTAAGCACAGCTAAAACATGCTTTGGTGCGCCCCCTCCTGAAGAAAATGTCCCTCGACCCAGCTGTCCTTAACAACTATAGGCCGGTTTCCAACCTGCCCTTTCTGGGTAAGGTTTTGGAGAAGGCGGTGGCGCGCCAGCTGCAGAGTGTCCTGGAGGAAGCGGATTATCTAGACCCCTTTCAATCGGGATTCAGGCCCGGATATGGAACGGAGACGGCATTGGTCGCACTGATGGATGATCTCTGGCGGGAGCGGGACGGGGGTTGTCCATCCGTCCTTGCTCTTCTTGACCTCTCAGCGGCCTTCGATACCGTCGACCACGGTATCCTGCTGGAACGGCTCGAAGGACTGGGGATCCAGGGCACTGTGTTGTCCTGGTTTTCCTCATTTCTGGAGGGCCGTACCCAGTCGGTGTGGTTAGAGAGTGAGAGGTCCAGCCCTAGGCTTCTCAAATATGGGGTGCCTCAGGGATCTGTGCTCTCTCCTCTCTTATTTAACATCTACATGAAGCCGCTGGGTGAGATCATTCGTTCCCACGGGGTGCGGTACCATCAGTACGCGGATGATACTCAATTGTACATCTCGGCCCGTGGGGACCCCAGTGATGCTGTTGAAATCCTATCCGGATGCCTGGAGGCCATTGGGGTCTGGATGGGGGCCAATGGGCTTCGGCTGAATCCCAGCAAGACAGAGTGGCTGTGGATAAGGGGCCCCACGTTATCCAAGGAGTTACCATCTTTGGTGCTGGATGGGGCTGTTTTGCCCCAGACAGACCCAGTGCGCAACTTGGGGGTCCTCCTGGACTCACGGCTCCTGCTGGAAGAACAAGTGGCAGCTGTGGCCAGGGGGGCTTTTGCCCAACTTCGGGTGATTCGCCAACTGCGCACGCTCCTGGACCGGGGCTCCTTGCTTATGGTCACTCATGCTCTGGTTACCTCCCGACTAGATTATTGTAATGCGCTCTACATGGGGCTGCCCTTGACGACCATTCGGAGGCTGCAGCTGGTCCAGAATGCGGCGGCCCGGGTGGTGATGGGGTGTGGGCGATATGCCCATGCCTCACCGCTGCTTCGGGAGCTGCACTGGTTACCAGTTTGTCTCCGGGTGCAATTTAAGGTGCTGGTTTTGACCTTTAAAGCCCTTTATGGCAGGGGGCCAGGATACCTTAGAGACCGCATCGTCCCAAGAGTGGCTGCCCGTCCAACCAGAGCGGACCGGAGAGGCTCTCTGGTGGTGCCATCAACGAGGGGTGCACATTTGACTAGCACCCGTAGGAGGGCCTTCTCTGTGTCCGCACCAACCCTCTGGAACCTCCTACCAACAGATCTAAGACTGCAAAGTGAACTGCTGCCCTTCAGGAAAGGAGTAAAGACCTGGCTGGCAGGGCAGGTGTGGGGCCCGAACGGGACTATGGCCCCCGCCGGCTGGCTTTTATAAGACTCTCTCTCTTTCCCTCTGTGTGGTAGGTGGGACGGGTGATTGGGATATGGGTTTTAAATGGGGGTGGATGTCGGTTTTTTTCTTATTGGGTGGGTTTTTTATTGGGTGGGTTTTATAAGGTTTTATAATGTTTTTATGTATTTTTTGGAGTTGTTGTAATGCCGCCCTGAGTCGGGTTCTGCCTGAGTGGGCGGCATTTACAAATGTGAATGATAAATAAATAAATAAATAAGGCTTGAGGTAATCCGCGGGTGTGATTTTACCTATTACATGACTAGTGAGTTAGTCATCCAATTTCCTCCTGACCAAATTGTTTGTCAGGTCAGCTGTGGGTGAATCAAACTATGGCTATCAATCCGCTCCCCAATTTCTGTCCCCTCGGAACCAAAGTTCGAAGGAACAATCTCCCAAACGATGGTTCTGTCAGGGACAGTATGCCAATTGCATGCGCGGATACCACACTCCCCCTTTATTTGTTTGATTGGGCCTGACAGATGGCTTGGCGTAGGAGCAGCATCAGCTGACGTGGAGTGAGGACATTCCGGGGTTTTCTCCATGGGGGACAGCTCGACATCAGTGAGGGAATACATTGCACGAAACAACACACAGCTGTTCCCAGTATTACCACCCCCACAATCACCTTGAGTGTCATTTGCAACCATCCCCATGGGAACCAGGACCATAACGAATTCCACCACCCCCACGTAGCGTCTTCCTTGATGTTTTTAACCAAGGTATGGAGATCTGTGAGCTGATTCTGTACCTTACGCGAGTTGTCCGTGAGGTTAAAACAACACATGCCATGGACAGACTCGCAACCCAAATGATGTAACAACAGGAGGTAATCGATGACTGCTTGATTATCCAGTATGGCATGGCGAAGCTCTGTCTGCTCTTGATTAAGCAGCACTATCGCCGAGGAGGTGTGGTTAATGGCTTTTGCTAAAGTGCAGGCCAATTGACCAATTCTCCGAGCGTTGCCTACAGCTAAGCCTGGCACGCCAAACAAGCTGACTGCTAACGAAACATACTCAGCTTTACTCAGAATCCTAATGTTACTATCACATGAGCTGTCTAACTGGGTGGCACGAGCATGCCGTATGTGTGAAGGTACATTCGTGCTTGGTGCAACCATGTCTCTAGTGGGAAGCAACAATGTCAAACGGCTGATACAACAGAGGGAATCAGATACATTTGCGGGAATGTAGTTCCAAGTATACTGGTTACATGTAAAAAACCATCCTGAAGGCAAAGTAACATGAACATACATTGAATCAATAGTCTCTGGGTTATCACAAGTCCAGTTGCTGCTGCCGGGGTCGAGGCAACGGTGCTGTGGCCCTTCGACCACGGAACAGCTGGTCATTCGAGCACAAGTAGAGTTTGGGCTGACCGCCACTTGGGGAGTGTAGAGAGTGGCTGCATCAGCCGGCAAGACTTTGGTGACTTGGGTTCCCCAGTGCGCGTACGTTGAAAAGCCAGTCTTGTAAAACGGACCGAATATCTGCTTCACCAACCAGTCATCGTTCCTGATGTGCGCATCTGGGGAGTGACACACCGGAATGAGGCATGTGCTCATAATTGAGGCAGAAGCGGTGGTCTGCCTCAGGCAAAAATCTGACTGATTGACAAGGTTCACCAATCTTTCCCAAACGTTGTACTGCAGCCGGGCAGAGAGATCTCTGCCTGGCATCAGGTTGTTGGGTTCAAGTGAAGCTGCTTGAACGCCTCCCCCCACAAGCAGGGAAAGAATCAAGATGATGGTGGTCATCACGGAATTAGCTGTGATCAGGGAAAAAGCTGCAATCAAGATGTTCTCCGGTGTCGGCTCCTTGTCATCGCGTCGGACAACTTCCGCCGCCTCCTGGCATAGGGACTTGGCCATCCCCCAGGTGATCTTCAGCGCTGTCATCTGCTGTCGCCACCTCCTCCACTTGGCTCTCCCTGTCAGGGTGAGGTCCTCCATCTCCGGGATCGGGTCTGGAACGGCCTGGGCCCACGCCATTGGACTCGAAGTGAGGCTTGACACACACCGAGCTGGAATCCAGACAACGCCTGTAGGAGACATAATTGCAGCATACCCTCTTCCCCATGATATGAGTGGCGCTGGGCCCTTCCAGGAAGGATCCGGTGGCACTTGGTAATGCACCATCGGCCACGGGAGAGCTTCCGAGCGATGGAAGTGCTTCTCCTGCGGAGTACAATCCGAAAAAACATTAAGGTGATTGTACGTAAACAATACCTTGTTCAGACAATGCTGTGCCTGACCCTGAGTTTTGGGGAGGGCAGGTGATTCCCCCCTTTCTGTTTGTTTGTCAATGTAGGACTTAAGTGTCCGACTGACCCGTTCCATAATTGCTTGCCCTTGCGGATTGTACGGAATGCCAAAGGTGTGCTTAATGTCCCAGGTGGCCATGAAGTTGGCCAGCTGCCTGGAGCTGTAAGCCGGACTGTTATCAGTATTCACGTGCCGTGGTTTGCCCATGTCCGTGAAGCAGGAAAGGAGATGCTGCTCCACATGGGAAGCCGTTTCTCCCTTCTGTGCTGTTGCCCAAATGAACTGTGAAAAAGTATCAATGCAAACGTGCATGTACTGCCATCTGCCAAACTGCGGAAAATGTGTGACGTCCATCTGCCACACCTGGTTGGCCTCTGTCCCTCGTGGGTTGACCCCCAACGAGGGCCCCCCTACCGCCCCTGCACAATGCGGACAGTTCTCTGGCTGAGAACTTGGTTGACCTTTTCGAGAGTCAAGTGCGCCTCTCAAGGAATATGTATCCGGTCTGCCGGCTGCTTGCCTAACGTTAGCAGCAAGAAGAGCGGTTTCAAAAGATCCGTATCTAGTCTGAAATATGGTCTGGCCCAATTGATATTTCCTAAAACCTGTTGCAACTCTACAAGGGTGACTGAATCCTTTAAGCTGATCTGTGGCAAAACTGGTGCTGCGAAAGAACAGAGAAGCCGATGGCCCAAGTATGAAAACAGCTCGGTTCTCTGAACTTTCTCCGGGGCAATGAGTAACCCTTTTTCCCCCAGGGTGGCCTGGAGGTTTTTAAACATTTCGCTGCCGAGTTGCGGCGCTGCGACCAAGATGTCATCCATGAAATGACACACTAAAGCTGTGGGGTGAAGGTTTCGGAACTTTTCCAGTGCATTGTGAACATAAATTTGGCACAGGGTGGGCGAGTTGAGCATCCCCTGTGGCAAATATTTCCACGTGTAACGTTGCGTAGGCTCTCTGTGGTTTACGACTGGCACTGTAAAGGCGAACCTTTCCCGGTCCCTAGCATCTAGGGGAATTGTATAAAAACAATCTTTAGGGTCTACGACCAAGATCTCCCAACCCTCGGGGATCATATTCGGATTCGGGATGCTGCATTGAAGCGGACCCATTGGCTGGATACATTTATTGATCTCTCTGAGATCATGAAGGAGTCGCCACTTCCCCGACTTTTTCTTGATGACAAATATGGGCGAATTCCAAGGACTGGTGGGCTGCTCTATATGTCCTGCGTCTAGCTGTTCTTTTAGCAGCTGTTTCAGGGTGACTAATTTCTCCCCTACTACCGGCCATTGCTCTACCCAGACTGGCGTGTTGGTCAGCCATTTAAGCGGCAGAGCCATTACCCGAAGGTAAGAGTGGCACGGTACTGCTGCAGAATGTCTCGCCCCCAAAGGTTGACGTGCACATCCAGAATGTGCGGTCAGATGACCGCTGTGCCGTCAGCCTCAGAGATCGTGACCTATATCCACTCCTGGCTTCTAAACGCTTCCTGAATACCACCTACCCACCCACCCCCCCACACACACACACATCAGAGACCGGCTCAATAGCCCACTCTCACAGCCATTGACTCCGGCTGACCATGCTGACGTCAGCTCTGGTGTCCAGCAACCCAGTAAAAGGTTTTTTATTTAAAAATACCTTTATGACTGGCCGCCGCTTCCACTCTATATTGGTCTCCACTGCCGCTAAGACCTGGTATCCTTGCACTGCCCCTTCTGCACTCGAGTGGTCTTCCGACCCAGACTCTGAGCTGTCCCTGAGCCTTTCCTGGCTGCCTGCTGGTGAGTTACAAGGAACCATGATCAGTTGCGCTAACGTGTCTCCCTTGTGAATGGTTTGGGGTAGGTGTGTCCAGAGTTGAACTTGGAGAACACCCGAAAAATTGGAGTCAATGACTCCCGGGATTACAAGGATTCCTCATGCTCCTGCAACACTACAAGGCAAAACTAAACCTATGTAGCCTTTAGGCAGGGGTCCCATGTACTGGGAATTGACCAGATAGACTGTGCCTGGCAAGTCACATGTGATTTCTGACTGGCAAGTCAAATCTAGCCCCGTGCTGGCTCTAGGGCTGGCCTGCGCCTCCAGAATGCCGGGAATGTGATCGGAATTTAATCCAGCTCTGGCTCTCCCAGAGCGATTGAGGTCTCTGTTTGGACCGGGGCCAGAGACAAGCCCGCGTTCCGGTTTCCCGAATTCGGGCAGTACCTGGCCCAGTGGAAGCCTTTATTGCACCTCGGACACGGGGTGGTAGGAGCCTTGGGATGGCTGGCATGTTGGCCGCTGCCCTTGCTGGATCGGCATTCCCTAGCGAAATGACCAATCTTGCCACAATTGTGACATGCTCCTTGGTTTTTGTTCTTGGGTTTCCTACCGCCTTGTACTGCCGCTGCCAACAGACCCATTTTGTAGGAATCTGTACCGACGTCGGCACAAGCCCTAATCATGTTTGTGAGAGTCAGATCGGGACGATTGCCCAATGACTGCAGGATCTTATGGCAGTCAAGACTGGCATTGTCCTTGGCCAATTTCCTCATGAGCTCTTGTTGGGCTTGCTCATTATCAATCTGTCTACTGACTGCTTCCTCCAGTCTATTGATAAAGTCCATGTAGGACTCCTGGGCACCCTGTTTGACTGCTGTGTAATTTTTTGCTGCTTTGCCAGCTGCTGGGACTTTGAGATAAACCCTGAAGGCTGTCTCAGCTGACAACTGAAGGGATGGCGATTGGCAAGGCGGTCTGCGCATTGATGGATTCGAACGCACCTGAGCCATATAGCTGGTCAGGGATTACTGCTCCGCCCATCCTGGCAGCCCTTGCCTGTGCCTCGAGACGATTCTCGCTGTCCCGTAGCAGATACTGGCTGGGGTTGAGCATCATTCATATGACGGCTTTCCAGTCGTGCGGAATGAACATCATGGTTCCGCACACTTGCTGAAGCGTGCCCCTAGTAAAGCGACTCTGAAGTCCTGTCTCTGAGATGGCCTTTCGTATAGCCATGAGCAGCTTGTACGGAACTGGCGAATGGACTACTTGCTCCTGGCCTGTGAGGGCATCTATCTCTAAGCGAATTGGGGAAATCTGCCTAAGCTCAGCTAGTTCTTCTGCTGGCAACTCCCCCTTTCTGATCTCTTCCTCAACCATGCATTGAAGGGAACTCTTGGTAGCTTGGGAACCCGTAGCTGTCAGAGAAGCGCCAGCGCTTCTCATTCCATGCGTTCCGTCAGTGACGTCTGCAGCTGTCACCGAGGGAAAGCTCCCTACACTACCCTGCTTGAGCTGAAATGACTGATAGAGAGCCGTTGGTGCTGATTGCGCTGGGGGTTCCTGGGTCTCTATCCGGACTGGGTCTACCTCTGCTAAGAGCTTCCTACACTTGCTCCATGTGCGAATTATGCTATGTGGAGCTCTTGGGGCTTGCTGAATGCAGGCTCCTATCCGGTCCCAAAGTTGAAGGTTTAGCATGTCTACTTCTGGGTAAAGCAGACAATGGTCCCCCAAGTACACCAAAAGTCCCGCTTATACCCTGGCCAGGGCCTTGAATTCCATTAAGTGAATTCTTTGGTTAGCGGTCAGACGTTGCAGCTGAGGACAAGTCCCCATATTACCTGCCGGTCCTTTGAAGTTGCCTTCTCAGGATGAGTCGACGCGTCTGAGTCCAGGTAATAGGTTTTGCGTGACGAATCTCTGGGAAGGAGCTCAGAGCGTCGGCTGCTGCCACGGGCCCTCGGCGGCCACTGCGCTGAAATCAGGGGTTCACAGCCTGACCCTGAGCGGAACGCGTTTCCGTGGAGCAAGCTGCCTCGGAGCTTTGGAGCACACTGTAGGATGCCTCTCTGGGATGCCTCGCCGTGTAGCTGTCACTCAGATCAGATGGCGTTCCAACCAGAGCTGCCGCGCTGTCCTCCAGGATGATTCGGACACAGTTCTAGCATAGAACCGGACCGCGAAGATCGCTTACTCATGAGTAGAATCACGTCGGGGTCACCAGATGTTGGATTGGGGCCGCGAGGTGGCCGTTGGGTCCTGGAGGAGACTGGTCAAGCAATGAGACATGAGACAAGATGGAGTGAAGACCAGTGATTTAATGAGGGAAAATCATCAGTATATATCGAGTAAGCGGGCTGCGTGTGATGAAACTGTCATCTGACAAGATCCACGTACTGTGTTTACCCCAAGATAATATGGAACAATGGAGTTCCCCTGTCAGTTTTTAATTTGGTTAATTAACTTCCCCGGGAGTGGTTCCCAATTAACTCGTGTAAACATGGTGCGTGGATCTTGTCAGATGACAGTTTCATCACACGCAGCCCGCTTACTCGATATATACTGATGATTTTCCCTCATTAAATCACTGGTCTTTGCTCCATCTTGTCTCGTGTCTCATTGCTTGACCAGTCTCCTCCAGGACCCAACGGCCGCCTCGCGGCCCCAATCCAACACAAATAATCTCTTTGTGAAATAGAATATGGCCTCTGGGCTTTGTATTGCTCCTTAAATCTGTCAACTGAAGCAACCACTCAAATACATCTCATCTTCCCTGAAAATCCTAGGGAATGTTGGTTATTCCTTTATATAGTTAGCAGACTATGAAATAAAAGGCAAAACAAAAGGTGCAGCAGAGAAAGTATGAGAGAATAGCCCAAGTCTCTGTCCTAATCCCCTTGTCACAGTGACTAATGTTTTGTATAATAAAAAGAAGCATTCTAGAAGCCTTTCAATAAACAAATGATCTTTATTTACAGTTACAATCTGTAGTTACAGTCAGAAGCATTATGCAGAATCATTGTAATTTTACATATAGCAAAGCCCTTGAAAGAATATATGTATATTTTTGAAGTACAGCTTTTCTGGAAGAAGGAGAGATTCAGGTATCTTCCTAGAATTTAGTATCAGTGTTATCACCAAATCTTTCTAATAGTGGAATTAGATTTTCTTGTCACTAAGAAATATTGCTCACACACATGCACATATACACACAGAGAGATATTTATGGGAGAACCCCTTGAAGGCAGGACTGATCCTGACATCGGCCTCATTTCTGCCTTTGGATGAAACCTAAAGTTTTATGGGTTTCAGACTGTGGTCGGACTAGAATGTCTCATTCTCATACAATATGCTTGGTTCTAAAGCCTTTTGAATCTGTTTGCTGTCTGTCACCCCAAGATCTTTTGGCATAGGTTGGGACCATACCTGTCAAGTATCCTGGATTGGCTGGGATTTTCCGTATTTCCGTGCCGCTTCCTTCACTTCCCTGCCACCATCCCGTAATTTGACCGGTGGGGAAAGTAGTCACTGTGCATGCGCGCATGTACAGAAGGGTTCTGCGCAGCTCCCGTATTTTCCGGAGCTGCGCTTGACGGGTATGGTTGGGACTTAGGTAGATATAGAAATATGTGGTGTTAGTCCCAAACCTGGCCTGCCAGATCAGCTGCTCAGATTATACCACACTGTGTCCCCACTCCTCCCCTAGATGTTTCTTTCTTAAGTGCCTGTTTAAGCATGGCTCTAATGGGCATTTAACTAAAAGTATTCAGATGAAATGCCAGGCGGATTTTGCCCAAAGCATTGACTTCTGACTGTATCCTTCTAGCCATGCATGAACCTATTAGATTGCCAGCATTTGTAAGCAAAAGTCATACTCTTTTTCCTACTCTTGTTGAAAAACATATTTGTGATTTGTAAAACACTTTTTAAAAATTATTTGAGTGTATTTCCCATCAGTATTGTACTTATATTAAGTAGAAACACACTATCCATGAACTATCCATGAACTATCCATGAACTGGTGTGTTCTTATATACACTGTTCACTCCTTTCAGCTCTTGATCTGCAACATGGAGCCTAATTAATGTTACATTCTATCTGCATTCCAGAAATCACCCTTTGGACTTTTCTGCAAATTAGGCACTCTGTCAGCCACGCAAAGCCAAACTGTCCTCAAAAGATTACTAACTTGGCATCAGCTAGAAGGCCAAACACTAATCAGAAAACAATCCAATTTGTGAGTTAGCTCAGCTAAATGCTACACAATCTCACTCATGAGACATGAGCTCTAAATAAATGTTAATAATATTTGCTTGCCGTGAGGCCAATTCTGACTAATGACAATCCTTTTCAGGGTTTTCTAGGAAGAAAACACGCAGAAGTGGTTGACCATTCCCTTCTTTTAGGGCAGTGGTGGAGAATTTATAGCACATGTGCCAGAGGGGGCACTCAGTGGCCTCTCTGTGGGCACCCGTACTGTTGCCCCAGCACAGAGTACACCCTGCCCTCTACCCAGCAGCCCAATGGGAGCGCTTCCTCCCTTCCCTAGGACTGAGTTCACCCCACCCCTCTGCCCTGAAGCCCAATGGAAGTGCTTCCTTCTTTCCCCCAGCACAGCGTTCACTCTGCCCCTCTACCCAGCAGACCAATGGGAGCGCTTCCTCCCTCCCCTAGGACTGAGTTCACCCCGCCCCTCTGTCCTGAAGCCCAATGGAAGTGCTTCCTTCTTTTCCCCCAGCACAGAGTTCACCCTGCCCCTCTGTTTGTGCACTCAGTCTCTAAAAGATTGCCATCACTGTTCTAGGGGCACCCTGGGACAGTATAGCTTGCCCATGGTTACACAGGCTGGCTCTTCTGCCAGGAGGCACAGAGGGGAATTGAACGCTCAAACTCAGCCTCCAAACCCAAATGCCTAAACCACTGAGGTATCCAACCAGCCACAAATAAAATTAATCAAAGGGGGAATAAATGGGACTACGTAGATAAGTAAAATAACCAATGAGTGCTATGAACTGAGAATGGCCTAGGTCTTTAGCCTGGGGTCAAATTTGTCTCATCTAGCATGAATAATTGTTCTGATTTTTTTATCAATAGGCCTAGAAAATGACACATGCTTGACACACTGTGTTTGCAGCAGGCTGATAGCACTATGACCCAGAATGACCCTGAGACCAGTAAAATCCCAGTTAAGCCTAATTAAGCCAGAAGACCCTAATTTAGAGTCATCATCAATAAGAAACCACATTCTTTCAACTGCAACAGATTGTCCATGTATTTACTTGCCCCTATTTTGATCCTAATGAAAACTTCTTACCTGCTATGTTGACTTTGAGCATCTGTTTTAGTTAACTGAGACTCACAAGTGAGATTTCTCACGGAAGGGATTACAAGAATGAATCACTGAATGAACTTGTGGTGCCATGAGGCATATGTTATGAAAGATTTTCTTTCTTCTGCTGACATTAACTCACCCCTACACACATACAATGCTTAAGAAGAGTTTTAGACATGTCACAGGTAACATTCTTCCCATCCAACCCTCTTCACCTCCTTTATTAACAAGACTCAGGGTGTGGTAACAGCAAGGAGAAATACACCTCAAACCTGAAAATTACACCAAAAAAGCTCCCATTTCAAAGCTAATGCCCTTCCCTCTCCAGTATGCCTTTTGATGCTTAACACTTTTGAGTTTAATCAGTATTAAATGACAATCACATCATCACTGCATGGTAAGGTAAAGGTTTTCCTTGCTCGAAAGCCATTCATATCCGACTCTAGGGTTCAATGCTCATCTCTGTTTCAAAGCCCAAAGAGCCAGCACTGTCTGCTTCTGCAGATGTTTCCATCGTCATGTGGCAGACAAGCTGTTACCTTCCCACCAAAGTGGTCCCTATTTATTTACTGTACTTGCAATGTCTTGCTTTTCAACTGCTAGATTGACAGGCTGCATACTGAAGTCTTAAATCTGAAAAAGCTGAAGTATATTGTGAAAGATTAGCAGAAAGATTAGAGGGTAACCTGCAGGTCTCTGGCTTTCTGCCTTTGGATTGTAAAAAGATTTAGCCTGCTGCTTTCCCCCCGTGTTGTTGTTGTTGTTGTTGTTGTTTTGTGTCAGAGAATACTCTGAGTGTGTAACATCTAAGCAATCCAAACCTGGCTTGAACACCATGCCAGAGCATCTGCCTAAAGAAGTAACCTTTGAGTTATGAAAGCTTACAATGTTTTATTTTTTTTAAGTGACCCTATAAAAGGTATTGCCTCCATTCTGCATTTGTTTGATTTTTTTGAGAAAGAGTTTCCTTATTTCATTCTCCAATACTTCAGCACATTTTAAAGTCTAGGCAACCCCATCCCCACAAACCCAATGCATACACATTAACAGCCATTGACAGTTTATTGGAAGAAGTTGGAAAAGTGATAGTGGATATAAAAGAGGCCACTGTTTGAAATGGTCTTGGCAGCACAGTAATGGCGGAGAATAGGGAGCAGATCTATAGACCAGATGGCCCACCAGAAGAATACAGTGGTTTAGGAATTGGTACAAAATAAGCAACCCCTGCCCAGCTGTTTAAAATAAACCATATGTTGGTGAGATAATGTGCAACCCTAGCTGTGCAGTGAGTATTTCTTGGTACGTATTTGGATCAACTCTGAACCTGGCATAACCAATGTTAATGTAGGACTTTTAAAAATCAAGACATGCCCAACACCTGGAGAGAGAAAAGATAACTCCCACTGGAATTAAACCATACTTCAGATTATAGGTATTCCAGCAAGACATGGAAATGCAGTTATCTCAGTTTTCCATTATTAGTGGCTCTTGAGATGGGATACAAAGAAGAACAGAGTTTACTCTGTAATCATCATTTCACATGTTCACTTGATATCCAAATCTTAGAGATATCTGCCATTGCTAAAAGCAGGGATTCTCAACCTGTGGCCCATGGGCCAGATGCGGCCTGTGGCACCATTTCATGTGGGCCCCCACCGCCTCCACCATACCAGAAAGTGCCATGTGGTGGAGGAAGGGCAAAATGGCCATCCAGCCCCTGAAGCATAACCTAGCCCCTGGCTTTAAAAGGTTGCGAACTCTTGGCTAAAAGAATATTTTGAAGGCAGAATGCACGCAGGTACTCTATGTTTGAATGGATTTAGGATTTTTTTTTCTTTATCAGAACTGTTCTTCGGATCACATTAGTGCTGGGCTTTTTTCTACCTTTTGTTTCTATCTAGATTTTTGAAACATTTTTTCCTCCTCATCCTTCCAAAAATGATACTGAAATCCTTTTGTTGTTGTTCAGTCGCACAGTCGGTTCCGACCCTTTGCGACCCTATGGACCATTGCTCTCCATGCGCCTCTGTCCTCCACCATCCCCCTCAGCCCTCCCAGCTCTGTGCCCATTGTGTCTACAATGCCATCTAGCCATCTCATCCTTGGCCTCCCCCTTCTTCTTTTGCCCTCTACCTTTCCCAACATCAATGCCTTCTCAAGTGAATCCTCCCTTCTCATTTGATGTCAAAAGTATTTCAGCTTCATCTTTACTATTTGACCTTCCAGTGAGCATTCAGGGTTAATTTCTTCTAAGATTGACCTATTTGTTCTCCTCGCTGTCCAGGGTACTCTCAAAACCCTCCTCCAACACCACATTTCAAAGGCATCTATTCTTCTGCGTTCAGCCTTCCTAATTGTCCAGCTCTCACATCCGTACATTACTACTGGGAAGACCATTGCTTTGACTATTCTAATTTTTGTTTTCAGTGTGATGTCTCTGCTTTTCACTATGTTCCCCAGGTTTCTCATTGCTTGTCTCCCAAGAATCAGTCGCCTTTTTATTTCATGGCTACAATCCCCATCTGCAGTGATCTTTGATCCCAAAAAAGTAAAATCTGTCACTGCTTCTACTTCTTCCCCATCTATCTTCCATGAACTGATTGGGCCTGTTGCCATTATCTTGGTTTTCTTGATATTTAGTCTCAAGCCAGCTTTTGCACTCTCCTCCTTTAGCCCAATCAGGAGATTCTTTAGGTCTTCCTCACTTTCTGCCATTAGGGTGGTATCGTCTGCATATCTCAAATTATTGATGTTTCTCCCAGCGATTTTAATCCCATATTGTGATTCCTCCATCCCTGCACTGCGCATTATGTGCTCTGTGTATAGGTTGAATAGGCATGGTGACAAAATGCAGCCTTGTCTTACTCCTTTTCCTATTCCAAACCATTCTGTCATTCCATGTTCTGTCCTAACTGTTGCTTCTTGGTTCATGTACAGATTTCTCAGGAGGCATATGAGGTGCTCTGGTATTCCCATCTCTTTAATTACTTGCCACATCTTGTTGTGGTCCACACAGTCAAATGCCTTAGTGTAGTCAATAAAACAGAAATAAACTTGTTTCTGGTATTCCTTTGTTTTCTCCATGATCCAGCGTATGTTGGCAATGTGGTCTCTAGTCCCCCTGCCTCTTCTGAAACCTGCCTGCACCTCTGGTAATTCTCTTTCCACATGCTGCTGAAGTCTATCCTGTATTATCTTGAGCATCACCTTACTGGCGTGTGGGATGAGCGCGATTGTTCGATAATTTGAACATTCTTTGGCATTGCCCTTTTTTGGGATTGGGACGTATACTGATCTTTTCCAATCCTGTGGCCATTGTTTTGTTTTCCAAATCTGTTGGCATATTGAATGCAGTAATTTGACGCCGTCATCTTTTAGCACTTTAAAGAATTCAACTGGGATACCATCATCTCCACTAGCTTTGTTGTTTGCAGTGCTTTTTAGGGCCTTTATGACTTCGCTCTCCAGGATGTCTGGCTCAGGTTCTACTTCTTCATCATTGTGATTGTCAGGAGTGTTGAGGTCCTTTTTGTAGAGTTCCTCTGTGTACTCTTTCCATCTTTTCTTAATCTCTTCTGCATCAGCTAGCTCCTTTCCTTCTTTGTCCCTTATCATGGTCATTTTTGCTTTAAATGTTCCCTTAATTTCCCCGATTTTTTTGAAAAGATCTCTGGTTCTGCCTCTTTTGTTGTTTTCCTCCATTTCTCTGCACTGTTCTTTTAGG
Source organism: Bradypodion pumilum (assembly GCA_035047305.1). Classification (NCBI taxonomy): domain Eukaryota; kingdom Metazoa; phylum Chordata; class Lepidosauria; order Squamata; family Chamaeleonidae; genus Bradypodion; species Bradypodion pumilum. The sequence goes on along the minus strand of JAWDJD010000001.1, from coordinate 168,831,082 downwards.
TAGTTTTCCTTATCTCTCCTTGCTTTTCTTTGAAATTCTGTGTTCAAATGATTGTAGTTTTTCCTTTCTCCTTTGACCTTTGCGTTCCTTCTTTCCTCTGCTATTTTAAGAGCCTCATCAGACAACCACTTTGCTTTCTTACTCTTCTTTTCTTTTGGTATGGTTTTCTTTGCTGCTTCCTGCATGATGTCCCTCATCTCTGTCCATAATTCTTCTGGCACTCTATCTATTGAGTCTAAGCCATTGAATCTGTTCATCACCTCCACCGCGTATTCTTTAGGGATGCTGTCTAGGTGATATCTTTCTGGTCTCCGTGTTTTCCTTATTTTCTTTAGTCTAAGCCTGAATTTTGCGATCAATAGGTTGTGATATGAGCCACAGTCTGCTCCAGGTCTTGTTTTTGCTGACTGTATGGAGGTTCTCCATCTTTGGCTGCAGAGTATGTAGTCAATCTGGTTTCGGTGTTGGCCATCTGGTGATGTCCATGTGTAAAGTCACCTCTTGTGTTGCTGGAAGAGAGTGTTTGCTATGACCAGTGCGTTCTCTTGGCAGAACTCTATCAATCTTTGCCCTGCTTCATTCTGTACTCCAAGACCAAATTTGCCTGTTATTCCCTCCACTTTTTGATTTCCTACTTTGGCATTCCAGTCTCCTAAAATAATTTGGACATCATTTCTTGGTGTCTGTTCTATGAGGTGTTGTAAGTCCTCATAGAACTGGTCCATTGTGGCATCATCTGCACCAGTGGTTGGTGCGTATATTTGGATCACAGTGACATTGAAAGGTTTGCCTTGAAATCTGACTGACATCATTCTGTCATTTTTGAGATTGTATCCCATTACTGCTTTTCTCACTCTTTTATTGACAATTATGGCTACTCCATTTCTTCTAAGGTTTTCTTGCCCGCAGTAGTAGATATGATGGTTTCCAGAGCTGAATTCACCCATCCCTGTCCATTTTAGCTCACTGATGCCCAAGATGTCAATGCTTATTCTTTCCATCTCACTTTTTATCACTTCCAGTTTTCCTTGGTTCATTGATCTCACATTCCATGTCCCTATGCAGTATTGTTCCTTGCAACATTGCATTTCCCCTCCCCCCTTCCTGTCCCTCCCCTTTCTCCCCTCTGTGGTGTTAAGCATCCTGTATCACCTAGCCTGCCCTTTTGTTTTGCCTTTTGTTTTGGTCAATAGGGTTCTCTTGGCAAGATTTTTGGCGTGGTTGCCGGTGTCTGCGCCATTTTTCTCTCCTCATACATTTCATCACAGTTTTTAAAAATTTAACACATTTAAGACAACATATTATCATGCATATTATCACACTTTAAAATACAGTCTCTATGTCAGTTTCTATGTTTAGTCAGTATAAAGTCTCTATGTCAGTTGCTATATTAGTTCTTCTACATTTGCATATCTGTTACTTATCCTTTGCCTGGAACTGTGGCTCTCCTCCTCCTCCTCACCCCCCCCACCCCCTCTGGGGGTGGCTGCCCGGCGGCGACGGCGGCAGGCCCTTTTGCCGCTCGCCCTGCTCTCCTCCTCCTCCTCACCCCCCGGCTGGGGGTGGCTGTCCGGCGGCGGCGGCGGTGGCAGCCGGGGGTGAGGAAGGAGGAGGAGAGCCCGGCGAGCGGCTAAGGGGCCTGCCGCTGCCGCCGCCGGACAGCCACCCCAGCCGGGGGTGAGGAAGGAGGAGGAGAGCCGGGCGAGTGGCTAAGGGGCCTGCCGCCGCTGCCGCCACCGGACAGCCACCCCAGCCGGGGGTGAGGAAGGAGGAGGAGAGCTCGGCGAGCGGCTAAGGGGCCTGCCGCCGCCGCCGCCGGACAGCCACCCCAGCCGGGGGTGAGGAAGGAGGAGGAGAGCCGGGCGAGTGGCTAAGGGGCCTGCCGCCGCCGTCGCCGGACAGCCACCCCAACCGGGGGTGAGGAAGGAGGAGGAGAGCCGGGCGAGCGGCTAAGGGGCCTGCCGCCGCCGCCGCCGGACAGCCACCCCAGCCGGGGGTGAGGAAGGAGGAGGAGAGCCCGGCGAGCGGCTAAGGGGCCTGCCGCCGCCGCCGCCGGACAGCCACCCCAGCCGGGGGTGAGGAAGGAGGAGGAGAGCCGGGCGAGCGGCTAAGGGGCCTGCCGCCGCCGCCGCCGGACAGCCACCCCAGCCGGGGGTGAGGAAGGAGGAGGAGAGCCGGGCGAGCGGCTAAGGGGCCTGCCGCCGCCGCCGCCGGACAGTCACCCCAGCCGGGGGTGAGGAAGGAGGAGGAGAGCCGGGCGAGCGGCTAAGGGGCCTGCCGCCGCCGCCGCCGGACAGCCACCCCAGCCGGGGGTGAGGAAGGAGGAGGAGAGCCGGGCGAGTGGCTAAGGGGCCTGCCGCCGCCGCCGGCGGACAGCCACCCCAGCCGGGGGTGAGGAAGGAGGAGGAGAGCCGGGCGAGCGGCTAAGGGGCCTGCCACCGCCGCCGCCGCCGGACAGCCACCCCATATATTACATTAAGCTGAAAAGCACATTGAACAAAAGAATTCTGAACAGGCTGGCAAGCACAGGCAACTGGATATACTAATTTAATTGAATAGCCCAAATTGCAGAAGAGAGAGTCAGGTGGTAGTTATCAGCAGTCACTTTCCCACTGAAATCCCATTACAGAAACTCAAGAGAGAGATTTGTTGCTCCACTGATTTACAGTGCAAATAAGGTCATAGCATTAAAGAGGCCAACTTAGAGTTTACAGAACAACTAAGGCATTTCATGTTTGCCATTGTCAGATGATCAGCAGACTGCAGCACAGAAAGACGGGAAACAGAGTAAGTTCTGCTGGAATTCCAGCTCCACCAAAGGACTCTTCACCTCCAAACTATTTCCCACCCATCACAATAAAAACCATTACTTAAGTTCAAGAACTCATTCTTACGTCCCCTTCTCCATTTCTTCCCCACATGGAGACAAGGAGTGTCCTGATTTTTCATCTATTCTGTGTAAGCTGCTTTGGGAGTACTTTTAGCCTAAGAACAGAATAAAACATCTTTTCAAATAGGGGTTGGGTCTTCCAGATACTTTCACCTTGAACTCTTATCAGCCGTACCCAACATAATCAATAATGAGAGATTGTGGAAGTTGCAATCTTTTGTGTCTTGCATGGAAGACAAAGAAGGAGCCGCAGTAAGGGCTAAAACACAACTTTATTGCATGGTAGTCAGTGTGAACATGAGATACAGGTGGACCAAACAGCTCTATTTATAGTACACTGTACATTTTGAATAACCTGGGTGATAGTTCATTGGTTACTGCCCGCGTGACGTCATGGGACGTCACGCCCATCTTCTCCAGGTGCGGTGCGGCAGTAGTTTCCTGCCCTTCAGGTATTCAGGGGAATCAGTATCCTGTGGCTAACGCTGCTATTGGCACGAGCAGCACTGTTCTTAACAGCTTGTCACAATGAGTCATTGATTGCTTACAATAGATACAATTGTCGGATACAATCCGTTAAAGGGTTACTTGTCACAAACTATTCAGTACATAACATCCCTCCTCCCTAGGTGAGGACGAAGTCCTTTAGCCATTGAGGCTTTCCGCACGTTCGCTTTGGGTGACTGGTGGCCGCACTTCGGGCCGGAGTCCCTGCACTTGAGGGGGGTGACTCATTAGCGATTGGCTGTGAGTCGTGAGCTGGGGATTGGGAAGGTCTAGGTGTGGGAGTAAACTCCAGGGATGTGAGACCGGGGGCTCCAGGGACTAAAGAAAAACCCCGCTCTTCGCTAGGATGGGTGGGGGACCACTCCAAAAACTCCCCCCAGTCTCCTAACTCAAAATCTAACAATTCTTTGAAATCCCTCTCTTCTAAATTGTTCCTGTTACCTGGTGTGTCAAAAGAATGCGGGTTTGTATCATTTCCCTCCCCCCTGTGGTCTGTGTCTCCCCCTTGGGATAAACGGGTGGGGGAGAACCCTAACGCTGACTGCTCCATTTGGTCACTCATGTATTGCCTTCCCACTGCTCTACCTCTGAGCTGGTCGGCATGCCTCCTCCAGAGGAGTCCCGTGCCTGTCTCGACATTGTAGGAGACTGGCCCCGTCTGTCCGACCACTATTCCAGGTACCCAAGTGGGGCCGCCAGCCGCGTAGTTTTGGCAATGTACTGGCTGGCCGATCTCAAAGCTCTTGGTCCCCCCCCCCCCCGCTTCTATGTTTCTACCCGTATCCTCCACCCTGGTTGGGTCTAGTCTTGAGAGAATCGTAGCGGGTTTTCTCCGCATGAGGAGCTCGGCAGGAGAGAGCCCTGATGCTAAGGGGGTTACACGGTACCTTAACAGAAACTGGCAAAGCTGCAAGTTCAATTCCCCAGGGCCCATCCTACGCAGTGCGTCCTCCGTTGTTCACACCAGGCATTCTGCTTGACCATTTGTAGCAGGGTGAAACGGGGCCGCAGTTATGTGGCGAATTTTGTTAATCTCTATGAAACCCTGAAACTCTGCTGACGTGAAAGTTGTGGCGTTGTCGCTCACAAGTACGTCTGGTAAACCGAAAGAGCTGAATACCTTGCGTAATTGCTTAATCATTGCAGCTGACGATGTACTGGCCATGGGAATTACCTCCAACCACTTGGAGTAGGAGTCCACTATTATAAGGAAAAGAGTACCTCGGAAAGGACCCGTGAAGTCCACGTGTAGGCGGGACCACGGACTGCGGGCCGTGTCCCATTCCCTGTGCGGAAGTCAGGACTCCTCGGGCCGGGTGCTCTGGCAGCTCTCACAAGTGCCAACCATGTGCTCTATATCTGTGTCTAGTTTTGGCCACCAGATGTAACTCCTCGCTAGCGCCTTAGAGCGCATGATCCCCGGGTGGCTGATATGCAGCATCTTGAGCACCCGGGACCTCAGAACTTCGGGGATTACTACCCACTGCCCCCAGAGTAGGCAGCTCCTTTCTAGGGAGAGCTCGTCTCTCCGCCTACCATAAATCCTGAATTCCTCCGTAGGGGAGGTTGCCGGCCAGCCTTTCTGTACCCATGAACTGACTAGGGCCAATGACTTGTCTCTCGCCATAGCCTTGCCGATCTCAGCTGGCAGAATTGGAGGTGACTCTAGGGCCTCAATCAGGAGCACCTGGTGGTCCTGTTCTACCTCACATTCAGGGTCCCCTGCCTGTGGGAGGGGTGACCTAGAAAGGGCATTAGCATGGCTGATCTCCTTGCCGGGGCGGTAGGTCAACGTGTACTGGTATGCGTTGAGAAAGATCACCCATCGCAGCATCCTTGGGGACAAGATCTGCGGGGTTGGTTTATCTGTAGTGAAAATCCCTAAGAGGGGCTTATGGTCAGTCACGATTTTGAATGGCCTGCCATAAAGGTAATCGTGGAACTTCTTAGTTCCTGCAACAATCGCTAGGGCTTCCCTGTCTGTTTGCGCATAGTTGTGCTCTGCCTTGGACAGGGATCTCGAGTAGTATGCCACTGGGGCTTCTCGCCCGCTCTCTAGCACGTGGCAGAGAACTGTCCCCACCCCCACCAGTGAGGCATCGCAGACTAGCACAACTGGTTTCTTTGGGTCAAAGTGGGTCAACACAGCCTCGGAAGAAAGAAGCTGTTTGAGCCCCTGGAATGTCCGTTCCTGGCTATCCCCCCACCGCCAAGCCGCATCCTTTTTGAGTAATCTATGCAGCGGTTCCGCTACCGACGCCTTTCCTGGGAGGAAAGAGTGATAGAAATTTAGGAGTCCTAGGAAGGACTGCAGTTCGGCCTTGGTGGTGGGGCGAGGAGCATCTTTCACTGCCACTACCTTGGACTCTGCAGATTTTATGCCCTCAGGGGTTATTTGGAAACCCAGAAACTCTACCTCCTCAGCAAAAAATACACACTTGTCCTTTCTTAACCTAAGCCCCGCTATCTCGAACACCGTTAGTACCCGGTGTAGCCTCTTGGCCAATTCCTGTTCCCCTCCTGCTGTTATCAGAATGTCATCAAAGTAGGGGAAAACACCTGGGAGCCCCTTCAACAATCTGTCTACGAGGGACTGAAAGATCCCCGGAGCTGAATTTATGCCGAATTGGAGGCGCGTGACTTTAAAAGCTCCCTTGTGGGTCACAATTGTCTGAGCGGTGGCTGTAGCTGGGGTTACTGACAATTGCTGGTATGCCTGGGCCAAGTCTAGTTTGGCAAAACACCTCCCCCCCCCCATGCAAGGTTGCTAACAGGTGGCTCACCACCGGCACTGGTTACGCATTCGGGCGAATTGCCTTGTTAATCGTGCACTTGTAGTCAGCGCAGATTCTGACCTCCCCATTAGCCTTAAGTGCCGTCACAATGGGGGTTTCCCACTCGGCAGAGTCCACCGGCACCAAAATTCCCTGACCCACCAGTTTGTCCAGTTCAGCCTCTATTTTGTCCTTTAGTGCGAAAGGCACTCTTCTTGGCTTCATCCTGATGGGTCGTACATTGGGGTCCAATTCGAAGGAAACTGGGAGCCCTTTGAACTTCCCTAGCCCCTTCTCAAAAACGGCCGGGTGTGCGTTACACACCTCTGTGATCGGGTCAGCCTGCACGGCGTGTATGCCTCCAATGAAAACTCCCAGGGGCCCGAACCATTGTGTACCCAGGAGGCAGCAGGACCCTTCCTTCAGGACGACTAGGGGCAACTGCGCAGAGTGCCTTTTAAACTGCACCTTGAATTCTCCCACCCCCAACACTGGTATACTCTTTCCCTGAACATCCCACAAATTAGTCTTAAGGGCCTTCAGCTTGGGGCGTAACTTCGGGGGAATACGTAGAAATTCCCTGTGGGAGATGATGGAGTACGATGACCCCGAATCGATCTCCATCCTTATTGGGACCCCCTGTACCAGTACCTCAACAAAAAACTGGGGCCGCCGCAACTGCACGCTGTGGACCGCCTGGTCGTGGTTGCCGGGAATCCGTCGAGACACACGGTGCTCCTGGGGCTCGTTGTCATCGAGGATGTGCCCGACCTCGTCCGCCTTTCGTTGGGGCCGTTCCGCCTGGCCCTTGCTGTTGTCTCGACGCCACCTGCAGACCCTCGCGATGTGCCCGCGCTGCCTGCAGTTATGGCACTCCACCTTCCGGAATTGGCATCGGCTCCGGTCGTGGGATGCCCCGCATCCATCACAGCGGCGGTCTTCTCTGGCGCGGTCTCGCCTCTCGGGTCTCCTCTGCACTCGCTGCATGTCCTCGTCCTCGCTGAAGTGGACGTGGTGGACTCGGAGGGCCCCTGCTCTCTGTGGGAAGAACAGCTGTGGACTGGGACCGCTGGCGGGGGGGCCCCCAGCCACAGCGGTCCTGGCCCGGCATACCTGTCCGCCTTGTTGCACTGACTCGGTGGCTTGGGCGATGCGCAGGACATGCTCAAATGAGATGCTTTCATCCTTGGCCAGGATTTTTTTCCTGGCCGACTCATCTCACAGGCCCAGCAGGAGCCTGTCTCTCAGCACCTCGCTCAGGGATGCTCCCCACTGGCAAGGCATGGCAGCCACCTGCAGGGCGGCCACGAAGTCTGTCACGGACTCACCGGCCCGCTGGCACCGCTGCTGAAACGCCAACCTTGCCGGGAACACGGACACTTTCGGCTGAAAGTGCTTCCTCAACTCGGCGAGGATCTCATCTAGGGGCACGGCCCTGAGCGGTCTTGGCGTTAGGAGGTTGGTGGCCAGTTCCAAAGTCTCTAGGCCATACTGGGCCAGTAGGAATGCCTGGGCTTCCTCCTCGATGCCTTTGAGGTCCATAGCGTAGAGGAACTGCTGTTCGTAGAGTTCCCATTTTTCTGGCTTCGTGGTATCGAAGGGCGCGATGTTCACTTGTCGGGATGCCATCCCACCTTCGTCGCCAATTTGGTGTCTTGCACAGAAGACAAAGAAGGAGCCGCAGTAAGGGCTAAAACACAACTTTATTGCATGGTAGTCAGTGTGAACATGAGATACAGGTGGACCAAACAGCTCTATTTATAGTACACTGTACATTTTGAATAACCCGGGTGATAGTTCATTGGTTACTGCCCATGTGACGTCATGGGACGTCACGCCCATCTTCTCCAGGTGCGGTGCGGCAGTAGTTTCCTGCCCTTCAGGTATTCAGGGGAATCAGTATTCTGTGGCTAACGCTGCTATTGGCACGAGCAGCACTGTTCTTAACAGCTTGTCACAATGAGTCATTGATTGCTTACAATAGATACAATTGTCGGATACAATCCGTTAAAGGGGTACTTGTCACAAACTATTCAGTACATAACACAATCCCAGACATTATTCTGGGAGTTCTCCTTCTTTACTTTCTGCTGACAAATAGATTAGAGTCTCTGTTTGGTGGCTGACACTGAACATGCCGACTGGAGGGTCAGCAGGTCAGCAGTTCGAGCTCCCATCTCTGTCCCAGTTCCTGCCGACCTAGCAGTTGGAAAGTAAGAAATGCAAGTAGATAAATAGGTACCATATTTGGTGGGAAAGGTAACAGCATTCCATGAACTCCAGTATCTAGTCGTGACTCCACATGTCCATGGAAACATCTGCATACACAGACAGTGCTGGCTCTTTGGCTATAAGATATGACTGGGTTTTTAGCAAGGTTAGCCTTTACCTTTACTAGCCAATACTAAAATTCTCAGTATTCACACCCGTACATGGCAATTGGAAGTAAAAAAAGTGTGGATGATCTTAGTTTTGATCTCCAGTGATACATTCTTGCCCTTTATAAATTCATGCCATGAAGTCTCACTCTTATTTCTGATGAAGTGGACTTGATCTAAGAAAGCTAACATTAAAATATAGTGCAGGAATTCTCACCCTGTGACCCACATGCCAAATGGTGCCCACAGCACCATCTCATGTGGGCCTCCACTGCCTCCACCACACCAGAAAATGCCATGTGGTGGAAGAAGGGCAAAATGGCCATCCGGCCCCCAAAGCAGTCTGGGGAAGCGTGACCCAGCCCCCAGCTTTAAAAGGTTGAGAACTCCTGATATAGTACACCAGAGAATAAACAAACAAACAAAAAACATCATGGCACCTCAAAAAAAAATTCCTGTACAGTATATTATAGTACAGTATATACATATGAAAATATATAAACATATAGTAATTAGTCTTTAAAGTGCAACAATGTTATTTGACTTTTTGTGTCTTTTTCTTCTTTTATTTACTATCTGATATGCTTCCACAGACTAACATGGCTACCACTTCAAAAATTCTTATACTTGACAATAAACAGATACAGAACAAGGTCTCTGGATTATCTTATCTGTAGTCACCTTCCTTTTAAAAGGTATTAACTAAAAAGACATTCACTTAAATAAATATTTAACTGGAACAAAAATTTAAAAATAGATAAAACTAGCTGATTACCTGACCTTGCTTGGGTTCTTTTTCTTCTTTAAAGAACGTATAGTTCTGCCAGCATATCCTGCCTTGTCGTTCCACTTTCTTCCTCTTTGCCTCTGCCAAAAAGAGCTGTGGTCGATAATTGCGGCCACAGCTTTCTTTAGTGGCGGGGTCTCCGGCCGTAAACTTAAATTTCTGTCAAGCCGCAATCTCCTTCCTCTGAAGGCAGGAGGACACAGCTTGACATTGGTTTGATTTTTGCGTCAGGTGGTGTCCCTGGCCCGTAAACTGTCAAGCTTACCATAAGTTGTCAAGAAGCGTCCTCCTTCCTTCATTCCTTACTTGAAAATGTGGTCCTCTGTGTCCTTTGCCACTTTTATGTTCTACTGGTGAGAAAGCCTGAAAACTGTCATGTCAGTAAGTTCACCTCAAGGAAAAGCACAGCTGTGTTGGCTGCGTTGGGAGTGATTAGGGAAAAGGAGGCTCTGGTGCACGTGCACAGTACTGCTGTTTCATTGCTTTTCCTCCTGTCAGTGGGGGTGTCCCCTTTGCATCCCACTTTGGGGGGCATAAAACCCCAAATGGGTTTTGTGACCTCTACAGTGCTTATCTTGCAAGCCTAAGGTATATATGTGCCTCCCTCTTTTGTCCGTGATTCCACGGACTTTATTAATCAAGTTGAAGGATTTCAGGTGCCTGATCATTGCTGTTTAGCCACGTGTGATGTTTCCTCCCTCTATACCAATATCCCTTTGGAAGAGGTTTGCTCCATTATAGAAGAATCCTTATATGCTAGGAACATTAACTCTCCTCCTGTACATTTTTTACTTGACTTTTTGGATTTAGTGTTTGAGAATAATTTTTTTTCCGCTTTATGAACCAATTTTATGTTCAAATTAAAGGCGTGGCCATGGGTAGTTCGGCCACGCCCGCCATAGCTAACATCTATATGAATTCATTTGAAAAGAAAACCATTTATGATGCTCAAACTAATCCTTTTTTTGGCCATATGTTATTATATCGCAGGTACATTGATTATTTGTTTTTTCTTTTTGACTCCCCTGATGCTGTTCCTCCTTTTGCTCAATGGCTTAATACACAAGACCTGAATTTACAATTTACTTTTCATAGTGATGTGGTTTCTGTTCCGTTTTTAGACCTCACTATCTTTATTCAACATAATAGGCTACTTATGAAACTATTTTCTAAACCTACTGATCGAAATTCTTATTTACACTTTTCTTCCTTTCATCCACATCATCTGACGGCAAATATTCCTTATAGTCTTCTTACCCGGATTAAACGTAACTCTTCCAATAGTTTTGATTTCAAGTATGCAGCTGATAGGGTTTGTAACCAACTAGTACAGAGAGGATACCCCCTGAGGACCATTGCGAATGCACGACAGAGAATTGATACAGTTCCTAGAGGTTCTTTACTTAAGCATAAAGATAAGTCTCCTGACTTTTCTAAAATACATTGGTCTTTACAACATACACCTTTGGCAAACAAAATTAAGAAAATTGTGCTTCGACATTGGGATATAGTTGCTAACATTCCTGGGTGTCAGAATTTACCATATATTGGGTTTAGGAAGACCCGTTCATTTCACCAAATACTGACCAAGACAGATTTATCTGATTCCTCAGATGCTCTTTGTTATTCGCGAAAGTTTGTCACTGGGCATTATCAATGTTTGAGCTGTTCCATATGTAGATTTACAATTGAAACCCAATCTGTTTCTTCCACTGACCTTACATTTACGCATACCCTTAAAGGGTTCACTAATTGTAATTCCAAAAATATTGTGTACATGATAAAATGTCCCTGTGATTTAGTCTACATTGGGATTTCTACTCTCCCTTTGAGAACTAGGATCAACGAACATCGTTCCAGGATCCAAACTCAGAACCTTTCAGCTCCTTTAGTATCTCATTTTGTCAGTCATAATCACACTGAAGACCATATTCGGGTTTTGGCTCTTGAGGTGGTTAAACCTTTGCGTTATGAAAAGATGAATTTAGAGCATTTTCTTCGCCAACGTGAGACATTTTTTATACATAAGTTTAACAGTTTGGAGCCCCATGGTTTGAACTCGGAGCCTGAGCTTGCCTGCTTTTTGTAAATGCTTGTGCGTCCTTTAAGAGTTTCCTGGTCTCAAGCATGGCTTATTGCAGGTGCTTTCCATTTAGTGTTCCTGTCCATTTTCTGTGCGATATATCACCTGTGCTTTTCTTATCTCCTTAATGTCTTGAGCACTAAAAGAATAAATATTTAGAGGCTCTTCTGACACACAATACAGGTAATATTGGTGATTGCACTACATTTTCCTTATTATCCAGAGCTTGCATCTATATTCAATAATGCTTCTACTATATGAATTATTGTTATTTATTATTGTTATTGTTATTTTTATGTTTAGAACCAAAGTCCTGATGAAGCTGTAAGGGAAAGACTAAGTTTACCGGAACAGTCTTGACACACTTTGGACATAAATTGACCTACTTATTTTTGCAACTGTCTTGTGCTACATTGTGAAGTATTGAAGATATTATTTTGCTCTCCTTCGGATATTTTGACCTCTTTGTCACATTTTGAATGAATGCAACATTATTGTGCCTTGAATATTTTTTATAAATTAGAGAGACTGAACAACAACAACAAACTGGTGGCAGCAACTAAAAAAAGATGTTTGGTTTCACTGGTGTACTAAATCCTTCACTATTTCAATTTCTTTATTGTCAACATTAAATTTGTATAATTCTTCTGTAGCCATGATATATGTCTTCTTATATGCCGTGAGCGCCGCGCTCTCCCCGCCTCTTCCACCGGTGGGGAGATAAAGGGAGTCTCCCCCAGCCCGGGAGACCCTGAAGATGCCGCCGCCGTGAGCGCCAGCCACGTTCTCCCCGCCTCTTCCACCGGCGGAGAGATAAAGGGAGTCTCCCCCGGCCCGGGAGACCCCAAAGACACCGCCGCCATGAGCGCTGCACTCTCCCCGCCTCTTCCACCGGTGGGGAGATAAAGGGAGTCTCCCCCGGCCTGGGAAACCCTGAAGACGCGGCCGCTGTGAGCGCCGCGCTCTTCCCACCTCTTCCACCGGCAGGGAGATAAAGGGAGTCCCCCCCAGCCCGGGAGACCCCGAAGATGCCGCCGCCGTGAGCGCCGCGCTCTCTCCGCCTCTTCCACCGGCGGGGAGATAAAGGGAGTCTCCCCCGGCCCGGGAGACCCTGAAGACGCCGCTGCCATGAGTGCCGCGTTCTCCCCGCCTCTTCCACTGGCAGGGAGATAAAAGGGAGTCTCCCCTGGCCCGGGAGACCCCAAAGACGCTGCCGCCATGAGCGCCGCACTCTCCCCGCCTCTTCCACTGGTGGGGAGATAAAGGGAGTCTCCCGGCTGAAGAGACTTTGTGCCTCCTGGCCCCTTTGGCGTCCAGGAGGTTGGCAAGGTTGGGTGTAACTGTGACTTTGTGGCAGTTTCCCACTGTGCTGGGATGCCTGGAGTTATGAATACTGGGATGCTGCTTCTTTGTGATTGTATTGTTTTTTTATTATATATCCATTTTGGATTATTGTAATTGTACTTTTGTTAATCTTGCTGTTTGATGATATTGTATTTTTTGTATGTTGTAAGCCGCTTTGAGTGGCACTTGTGTCAGGAAAGCGGGATTGAAATTAAACGTAATAATAATTAATGTTTAGCTGCAGTCATGCTTTGGCACATTTTTCTTTCACTTTCAATAAAGTCATTAAAGTCAGAGGTTCCCAACCTATGGCCTGTGGGCTGTCCCCGGCCCATGGCACCATTCCATCCGGCCCATCACCACACCTGCAAGTGGAACTGGATGCATTTATGACAGCCATAGAACACACCTGCACATGCATAAACATGGTTAGGTCAGCCATAAATGCACCCGTGGCTGTCATAAATGCAGAAGTGGGCACATTTACTTCTGCTTTCAGGGGCATGGTCTGCTCATCTGTTGGGGGGCATGGTCAAGCCCAAGGTTAAATCATTGCTGCTTTTTGCCAGGAAGATGGTGTCATCTACATATCTATATAGCTTTGTAGTTGTCTTACTGAAAATATCTGTTTCAATCCACTTTAATTCACAGATAAGAAGCATTGCAATGTTTATACATTCCATTTCCAGTTTACCTTGAACTCATGCTCCTCATGTTTCCATGTTTCAACTGTACTGTATGTGTTGTGAAGCATCAAACTTTCCTTTTACTTCTGTGCATGTCAGCCACTAGCCATCTTCTCAGCATTGCTCAAGTTGCAACATTGGTCACAGAACTATTCATGTTTGTCCAGTGCACTTCCCCAGTAACTGATTGAGTACTTTCCAACCTGAGACCCTTTATGAAATCAGTCCAACACTATCTCTTCTTTCATTTTGAAATGTCTCATCATAGGATTCTCATGATATGCAAAGTTATGCAGAGGTTTACCATTGACACCTTCTGCACAGTACTAAAAATTAGCTTTAGTGTTACAACTGTTGCTGCTGCTGCCCAGGAGCACAGTAACTTCCATAATAATTAATAATCATGAACACTTTGGCTCTTTTCATATACTGTAGACAACTGTATTTTCTAAACCAGATCTAAAATAGATGTTGGAATATACGTTGCTCAGTCACTTTGCAGATTTTCACACTCTGTCCGGATAGATGACTTGGGTTTCCTATATGTAGCAGAGATAAGGGCTTTGTATTCATTCAATCATTCATTCGCCCTCCCTTCTTCTCCCTCTCCCTCTCTCATACTGTGCCTTTTTAGCTAGAAGACCACATTGGGCAATGAACACACATAGTTAAAACATATGAATAAGATAAAACCCATAAAAATACATAATGACAAATTCTGTGTCTCAAATTCTGGGATAGGTTACATAGTATATTAATTGATAGCATATATTTCATTTTCTTGTTTTTATTTTAATCTTTAAACTAATGTAAGTGTATGTGTGGTTGGCAAAGTGTTTGAAGAGGAATATGGAATTGCTCAGATTGAGAGTCAATGCACTTATTGATGTGCATGAATGGGAACCACATACTCTAAATGTTGCTGCACTGCAACCCCCAGAGTAGGCAGACTGCACTAGCAGTAACTGCAGTCCAACAACATCTGGATGGCTACATGGAAACAGACTAAGAAGAAAGGTAGCTGAAAATTGTGAGGTTAAATAACCTGAAATTTCACCATCAATTGTACCTACCTGCTGACTTCAAGGAATTGTGTTTGTGATAACAGGGTAAATATTGGCAGCCTGGTGTTCAGATGTTAGACTACATCTAGAGTACGGTGTCCAATTCTGGACACCACACTTTAAGAAAGGTACACAAAAAATTAGAGCAGGTATAAAGAAGGGCAACAAGGATGATTAGAGGATGGAAACCAAGCCATATGAGGAAAAACTGAAGGAACTGAGCATGTTTAGTCTTGAGAAAAGGAGACTGGGAGGGGATATTTGGTGTACTGGAACCAAAACAATAGAAGCAGCTGAAGTTTGGCTTAACACATCTTTATTGGCACACCGGTAGACTGAACATGTGGTAATGGTGGAGGTGTAGCTCCTTTTATATTGCAACAATACATTTGAACCTGGTTACATGGTAGCATATTGGCTGCTACCTGCGTGATGTCATTCTGAGTCACGCCCTTCTTCTCCAGATGTTCCTTGCGCGGGAAAGGTTCTCACGGCTGATGGTAATTGGGGAATTTGTCCCATGTGAGCTGAACGCTCGCAGCTGCCCTCTATGGGTAGCTAGCTCGCGTTCCATTAACAGCTGGGATACATTGTGATCATTGTTAGGTTACATTTGGACATTGCAGTGGCTACATTCATTCTTAAAGCGATACAGTTTCATACACAACAGGATATGATAGCATTTTTCAAATACCTAAAAGATAATCATAAAGAGGAAAGGAAGGATCTGTTCTCTATCATTCCAGAGGGCAGGATTTGTAATAATGGGTTAAAACTACAGGAATTGTGACAGATAGGCTTTGACCTGGCCCTTGTCTTTGGGGCTCTCCCATTCCTGGCGAGTGACTTTTACCAGCCTGTCCTATGGAACTCCCCCAAAGACTCCCGACGAGCCCAGGAGGCCTAAATGCCATCCTGCATATCCTGCAGCAACCTGTGGCTTACCTGTATTGACAGAGCCCAGCAAGTATTATGGAGATTATTGTATTAAATGTGACAGTATGTGGCTAATGGCTTAACTCTTGTCTTACCCCCTCTCCCAAAGAACAGGCATTGTTGATGAAGTAAAAATGTTTATTGTTTTTGAAGCATATTATAGAAATAACAGTTCTTCCATTGGTTCAGGATACAGAATTACAGCATACCAAAAATATATATCAAAAAAGACAGGGAAATCCACACTCTGGCCTTCCCCCAGAAACAAAAGGAAAACCTGACTAATCTAGGTAATCATGTTGGGTAGGACTAGTTACTCTGGTGTAGCACCCAGTAATCCCCAACTCGAATTTGAACTCTAACTAACTCCCAAATCCACGTGCCTATAGAAAAGACATGAGCTTGGCCCTCCAAATTAGCATACAGACAATTAGAGCCCAGGGTTTGTATAAACAACTACTGGTTCCCATAACAAATGTCTGGTGTTCCCAGGTTCTGGATGTTGATGTAAACGGACATTCCAGATCTGGGGAAGAAGACAAAACATAGGCCTGAAACTTAGAGAAGCTTCTACTAGGCTCATCTGCTAGATAAGCACAGCAGAAAGAATTATGAGGCCTTTGCAAAGAAGCATAGCTACATTCTAAGACAATTTAAAAACTAAAGGGACTCCATGTTGAATAACTTGTGACCCATTCCATCACAGGAAGTCAGATATATGCTGAATATTATGAAAAACTTCTTAACAGTTAGAGCAGTACGACAGTGGAACCAACTGCCTCAAGAGGTGATGAGTGTTCCAACACTGGAAGCATTCAAGAGAGAATTGGACAACCACCTGTCATATCTGCTTTGATTCTGATTCCTGCATTGAGCAGGGGGTTGGACCGGATGGCATAAAAGGCACCTTCCAACTCAGTTATTCTATGATTCAATGTCTCCCTAATAGAATATATGTAGGTGATCTCTGCATTTGGGCCAAAGAAGAGTTAAAAGTTGTGCAACTAATGCAACTAAAGAACAAATTGCTAAACTGCCTGGTTCAAAGAGCAAGGCTGATGTCCAAAGGCTTTCAAGATCAAAGTTTATTCCAGTCATAGTGATAGGTATGACAAGACTAAGAAAGTTGTTCGATTTTGTGAACTACACATCAAGTTTCTTCTTAGCCACACTTATAAAAACACTAGCACTTTTTTGCCCGGCAAGCCAGGCATGTTAAATTGTGTGTATTGGTGGTTAGGGGTGGTTTTGGTGTGTGCGCACACACGTGTACACACACACACACAAACACACACACACACAGAGGGCTGGTTTGAAATGCCCAGTAGGGGTGTGTGTCTGTGTGTGGGAGAGAGAGAGAGAATGAGAGAGAGAATGAGAGAGAGAGGAGGCTGCATTTGTGGAGGCTGTGCCGGGTTGAGTAGGGAGGGAAGGGGGGGAGGTGAATCTTTTCCCCCCTTTCCCTGCCTTGGGTGTGGGGTGGGGAAGCAGGGAAGGGTGGGTTGGGGAGGCAGGGAAGGGGGAGGGGGATTTATCATCCCAGTACTTGTTCTTATCAATGTACTTATTACCAAACAAGGAAATACGTCCCAAAATTGAGGGCTGAAGAGGCCCCTTGCTTGGTCCTGAACCACCCTTGATTGCCATCCAGCCATAAATGTAGTGTTCTTCTTCAACTATTGGGCAAACTCTAGGGAACTACCAAAACAACAAACAACAAAATAAATCCACATAAATTCAACAGGAATAAATTAGGGATAATAAAACTATTGGAGATGTTATAAAGTTATTCCAGTCTAGCAGTTATTCCTGCTATAGCCATGATGGTGAACCTTGGACTTCACATACCAGAAGTCCAAGTCAGCATTCCTGCTGATCAGGGCTTCTGGGAATTGAAGTTCAAAAACACCTGGAGTGCCAAGATTTGCCATCACTATGGTAATAGAGTAGACTATAGTGCCAGTGACTCAACATCAATCATAAGATGGTGGTTAGCTAACCTGACCACCCTGAGGACTAACGGCCTTGGATGGCGAAGTCCACAGAGAAGGGTGTAGGTCCCCAAATGGATTAAATCCCACATTAATCCATCTTGATGGAGGGCAGCATCTTCATCAATACAGTGGAACCCCGTATAACGAACACCTCATGTAACGAAAAATTCATACAACAAAGAGGATTTGCGCTAACCGCTATACCCCATATAACGGATTTTGTCATTATACAAAACAATGCATCTCTATGGGAAAAATCATACAACGAAAATCCCTATGGGATGTATTGTACAATGAATTTTTTTTTTCATTGTATGATTTTTCTCCATGGCATTTTCATTGTACGATGCATCACATAGGGATTTTCGTTAAACGTGGCATGCTTCGTATAACAGAAAAAAAATAGTATAACAAAGTGCCCCGCAGAATGGACTTTTTTTCGTTTTGTGGGGGTTCTACTGTACCGGCCTGGGGCTGAGGAAGACTTTGCTTGCCAAAAAGGCCGAGGACCAGAAAGTAATTCTTGGAGCTGGATCAGTGGTACTGGTGTTCTGCTGCGATGTGGAAGACAAATGGGAGACTACTGCATTATATTGTCCCCAGGACAATCTTCATGGCTGATCACCATGAGGATAGCCAATATTAGGATTCAGATACGGCACTCAAAGAAGAAGACTAAAGTTATATTACTCAGGTGTGGTAAAAACCATTGATGAACTATCTCTGTAGCATTCTCAATCCTGAAAGAACAGTATAAAATATTAAAATGAGGCAGTGCAGTTACATTTTGCCAGTATAATTATGCTCAATGCAATGTAATGCAATCACACTTATATATCACCCATAGCACTTAGTGCACTCTCTGGTTGGTTCACAAGTTAATTAGCAGTTTGCCCCCAACATGCTGGGTACTCATTTTACCGACCTTGGAAGGATGGAAGGCTGAGTCAACCTTGGTCCCTGGCCAGGACCAAACTAGCGACCTTTTGCGTTGCAGTACAGCAGTTTAACCACTGCACCACCATTTATGTAATTCATTTAAACGTTTACCTGGATACAGGAATAGATTTTTTTTAATCAGTTTAAGAGAATTATTGAAGCTTTTGCAAGTACTGAATGCTTATGTAGCAGATGATCAGAAATCTAAATTAAGTCTCCTCCTGACAGCAGCACAAACCAAACTCAAAAATTATTATTATTATTATTATTATTATTATTATTATTATTATTATTATTATTATTATTATTATTATTATTATTATTATTATTATTATTATTATTATTATTATTGGACTTGTATGCCACCCACTTGACAATACGACTCAATACACCAGCTGCAGTGAGTTTGGAATAGGCAGAAGCCTCTTGTGCTAGCAAAACTGTCCTTGTACTAGCTCAACTCAGATCTGCTAGAACAGCATTTCCCAAACTTATTCTATCGTGGAACACTTTACAAATCCTAAAATTGCAACTGATAATTTTGGTTTTTGTAATCTTCTTCTTCTTCCGTGTCTAAGCCAGACGTGAAACTGCCAAAATAAAGGCACCGTTTGGTGAGTTCATTCTGCAGTTCCTTTCGCATGAATAGAAAGATAGGTTTGGATTTTTCACTTTTAATAACAAATAATGTAAACAAGTATAAAAGTTAAAAAACAAAATAAGCATTAATTCCAAAAGAATTAGTTATACAAAACTGAACTCTTGTCAATAATAAACAAATAAACAATAAAAACAAATAACAATGAATAATCAATAACATTTTTAAATGACTTGGGTGTTTTGGGGTCTTGGAGTTACAAATTCCAGTAATGTCAGGCACAATATTAGAAAGCTGAATTTTTAGATCTGGTGCAACGTTGAGTTGGTTTCTGTATTTTGATTTTGTTGCAGCATAATATGAAAATCCTGCCTCACACAAATATGTTGTTGTAAAAGGAAGTAAAACACGAACTGCTAGTTTTGACACGTTGGGATACTTTTCTGTTAAACCTATCCAAAAATTATTTAATGGCAGCTCTTTTTATTTTCACTGTAAGTCAGAGTCAGTAATTAAATCAATCAGGTTTTTTTTTACAACTGACAATGAAAAAAAGCCGGTTGTTATTCAAACTTGCTATTAAAACTTGCTATGAAGCCAGCCCCTACTGATTTGCAAATGGTTGCAAAACAAACTTCTCTTGCAAGCTGATGCATCACATCGAAAGGATGGATGCAAAACAAACTTTGTGGCATTACACATTTGCAAATGAGTTTTACCAGAATTTCATATACAGTATATATTTTCACAGAACCCTTATTGACCCTCTATGGAACACCATTGTTCTGCGGCACATAGTTTGGGTGATGCTATGCTAGAACAACTGGGTTTCTCAATAGAACTGTTGTGCTAGCTAAGATCAGCTAACAGAAGAGTTATTTTTTTAAAGGTGTGAAGATGGGGGGAACTGTGTTATGTCAGATTCATATCTCTCCCAGCTGAAACTCACAATAACTATGCTGGCACAAAGTTAGGCTGGGACCACACCAGGCTTAAGTTATTTAACACAGTCTTAGGCTGGGAGAGGTCTGGATTCAGACTAGTCCTTCTTGGTTTAATGTAAGCTCAACCGGCCCTCTGTCTTGACTAGTTAGAGCTGCAACCTTAAATTCTCTGACAACCTCACTTGTTTTCTTTACGGTTTAGGTGCCATGTACTCAAACATTTCGTTGGTG
Organism: Bradypodion pumilum; assembly: GCA_035047305.1. NCBI lineage: Eukaryota > Metazoa > Chordata > Lepidosauria > Squamata > Chamaeleonidae > Bradypodion > Bradypodion pumilum. The sequence continues at coordinate 168,810,927 of JAWDJD010000001.1, read as the reverse complement.
TTTGAAGAAGAATCATCCTCATATCGCTTTCTCTGAACATTGGAGGAGACAATGAAGTTGAAATTGGTACTGCATTAAGCATTTAATAAAACTTTCGGATCTGATAATAGGTTATGATTCACCCTGAAACTAGCTAACTAGCCCGCACCCCAATTTCCTTTCCTGCCAAGCCTGGTTGGTCCCCGGATCTGTTGAAAGCCGAGAGAACCCCTGGGGAAAGGTTTGGCCAATTATTCCCACGGGCAACCCACAGGTGCACCCTAACAAAAGCTGTATGAATCACTCCTAAATTGAGAAGTAGTGACCCTTACAACAAGCTGCTATTCAGAGGTCCAGTTATTATTTAGCCGTTGGCAGTATAACCTGACCAGACATAGTATTTACAGATAAATACTAGCAGATTTTGCCTGCCGTTGCCGGGCTGTTTTAAATTGTGTTAGAAGGTTTTTGTTTTGTTAATGTTTGTACAAATGAGGTTAGTCTGTAACTGTTATTTTTAAAATGTTTATTTATACACACGGGCTGTTATAAACTGTGATCAGCTTTTTTGGGGTTTGTTTTTGTGGATTAAAAAAAGAGGAAAGGATGATATAATTTTGTACAATTATATTATTTTACCAAATAATGTTTTAGTATGTCAATTTTTTTAATAGTTGTACCTTGGATAATAATTTTAAAAATGTGAAAGTACATGGTTTTTTTACATTCAATGTTTTTAAAATCTGTTTAGATGTTTTGGGGGGTTTTTAGAGTGAAAACTCTACACAGGATTTTAGAAATGTTTTTATTTTATTATTTTGTGATTTGTTTGTAATTTGTGTGAATGTGTGATGTAATGTTATGTTTTTGACTGTTTTTTCTTTTGTGGCCTCTGGGTGTGGCTGTTGTGTGTTTCTTTTACTTTGACTGTTTTTTCTCTACTGGCCTCTGGGTGGCGCTTCTTCCGGTAAGTAGTCTCTTTCTTTCCTCATTTCATTTCCGGCCGTCGTGGAGGGAGGACGTGTGCTGGCAAGTTGTCTGGTTTAATTTCTTTTGTGGGTTTGTTTTGTTTTTGTTTTTTGGTGTTTTTATGTGTGTTTTTTCTGTTTGTTATTTTTGGTTTTGGTTAATTTTGGATGTTTTTGTTTGTGTTTTTTTAATTAATGGTTTATTTATTTTAATTATTTTGGTGTTTGTTTTTTACTTTTGTTTCTCTTTCAAGGGGGGAAGGCACTGGTGCCTTGGCCCCTGCTTGAAAGTGAAACACTTTTTCGGTAAGTAAAGTCAACAGGCAGAGCGCCGTCTGCTGGCTTTACTTCCCTGGAAATGGGTTCACTTTCAAGGGGTGGCCAAGGTACCAGTGCCTTGGCCCCACTTGAAAGCGAAACACTTTCCTTCCCGCAGCGTGGCCTCGCTGGCCCGACCGCTGGAATCCCAGTGCCACTTCAGGCGGTGTTTGGGGGTGGGGGTGGGCTTTCCTTCCCACGGCCCTGCCTCGCTGGCCGGACCGCAGGAATCCCAGCGCCGCTTCAGGCATGTGTGTGTGTGGGGTGGGTGGGCTTTGGTTCCCGCGGCCCAGCCTCGCTGGATGGACCGCGGGAACCCCTGTGGTGCTTGAGGCCACTTGTTTGTTTTATGTGGCTGTGAGACACTGGGTTTTTAATTTTAATTTTTCGCGCGGTGGGCTTCTCAGCATTCTGCGCGCTCATGGCGCGCAGGACTCTGGGGCTTGTAGTTATGGGTTTGTGGTTTGTGTTTGTGCTGCGTTTTTTTCCTGCAGCTCGATTTTGATTGGCCAAGGCGCGTTTCTCAACATTATTTGTGCTCGTGGCTCTCAGCCTGATTGGCTGTGGCGCGGCGCAAAGAACGTTGGGAAATGAAGTTGTTTCCCTTTTTTTGCATTTGTGGGGCTCTTGCCCCACTGGCACATTTCTCAAACCTTTGTTGACCTGCAGACCCAGTTTAGGTGTGTGCACAAATGGTTGGTGCGGGCTAGTAGGGCCTGGCTTAGGACCCTATGTGAAGTTCCAATGGTTAACACTTGATTTTATAGGTAAAGATTGGCCAGTAAGCAAAGAGAACAAATAGGTCGATCATGAAGGAAATCAACCCAAACCGCTCCTTGGAAGGTCAAATATTGAAGATGAAGCTAAAATACTTTGGACACCAAATGAGAAGAGAGGATTTACTCAAGAAAGCCTTGATGCTGGGAAAGGTTGAAGGTAGAAGAAGAAGGGGGGGCAGAGGATGAGATGGCTAGATGGTATTGTTGATGCAATGGGCGCAGAGCTGAGTGGTGGACGAAGATGGTGGAGGATAGGGATGCCTGGCGTGCGATGGTCCAGCAAAGGGTCGGACTCAACTATGCAACTGAACAACAATTCTCAGGCAGCAGTTAACTAACTGGACAAACCCAAAGGACTAACGGCCTTGAGTGACAAAGGGTGATGATCCCCAAATGGATAAAATCCCACTCGAATCCATCTTGATGGAGGGCACCAGCTTCATAAATACTCGGTTGGGGCTGAGGAGGACTTTGTGTGTCAAAAGGGCCCAGGACCAGAAAGTGACTTGCAGAACTAGATCAGTGGTACAGATGTCCCACTGTGATGCAAAAGGAAAATGGAAGACCACTGCATTATATTGTTCCCAGGACAATCTTCATGGCTGACCGCCATGATGATAGCCAAGATTTGGAATCAAATATGGCACTTAAAGAAGAAGAAGTGGATGATTGGATGAAATGGGAAAGTGTGCTGCCAACTGTTAAAATTCAAAGGTAAAGGTTGCCCTTGCTTGAAAGACAGTTGTATTAGTGCTCAGTGCTCATCTCTGTTTATAGCCACGGGGCTGTGAGGGGTCAGTGGTTAAGAAGTTCGCCTATAAACCCCAACAATTTTTCTTGAGCCTACCTATACTCAAGGGTGTGCAGGGCACCATGGGAAGGCGCAGGACAGGGAGTGGTGGGGATGCCTATTTGGGGGGTTGGGGTTGGGAGGGAATGCTATACATTGCTATTGGCGCCCCAGGGTGCCAGAGGCGAGGGCAGGGTGGGACAAAGCCCGATTGCCCAATATACCAGCACACGCCTGCCTATACCCAGTTTTTTGCAACACTGTCATATATTTTGCACACTAAAAGTCACAACCTCTGTGCAGGTTGTGTGCCTTGGTGTCTAGTCATGCCTGCCACATGACCACAGAAATGTCTGCAGCAGCAGACAGCACTGGCTCTTCGGCTTTGAAACAGAGAAGAGCACTGCACCCTAGAGTCGGATACGACTGGCTTTTGAGGAAGGGAAACCTTTACCTTTACCTTTACCTTTACCTTTACCACACCTATAGCCACACAATATGAAGGGGGCTCTAATTGGACCATTATATACAGTAAGATTAGTTTTAAAATAAACAAGCTGCACCACTCCACTGGCTCTTTGGAGATACATATGAAGCAGAAAGAGAGATCTTAAATATCAGTACTCAAGTAACATATCATTTGAGGCTGCAGTCATATGTGCACAGTAAACAGGGAGCAAAGTCCATACAATTCAATAGGCTTTATATATGAGTAAAATGTATAAAATTTGGCTCTAACTTTTAAAAAAAAGATCAGGTATAACATTAAAACTATTGTTACAAATAAGCAGAATTCTTTATTGTTGGATCTGGGCCGCAAAGCGGCTGTTGGGTCCTGGAGGAGACTGGTCAAGCAATGAGACACGAGGCAAGATGGAGCGAAGACCAGTGATTTAATGAAGGCAAATCATCAGTATTTATCATGTACAGGCTGCATGCAAAAGAACTGCAATCTAACAGGATCCACATGCCATGTTTACACAAGTTAATTGGGGAAGTCTTCAGGGGAAGTTAATTAACTAACTTAATTAACGGCAGGGGAAATACATTGTTCCATGTTATCCTGGGTAAACATGTAGCTGGTATTGGTTTTAGGACTTAGAGTAATCCGCAGGTGCGAGATTACCTATTACATGACTAGCGAGTTAGTCATTAGCTTCCTATTGTCCGAGCTGCTTGTCAGGTCAGCTGTAGGTGAATTAAACCCTATCTAATATTCCGCTCCCCCAATTTCTGTCCCTTCAGGAACCTCTGGTAACGAGGTGATCACCCATCACTGGGGGTCTGTCGGGGCCAGTATACCAATTGTGTGCGTGGATACCACACTTTATTTTGAAAGTAAGGGCATGTTGGGTAAAGGCTCAAACTTTGGGAGAACTTTTTTTTTCAAAAGTTGAACTTTGATTAGTTTCCAGGTGAGAACACATAGTGATATGTCATCCATCCAATTCCTCCCCATTATACATATTGGCAATCATTAACTTTACCTTGGCATTAAACCTCATTTGTTCAAGTAGCACCCATGTGTTTTCTTCAGCTTTAGTGCAAGAAATACAACACACTTTTGGACTGCAAAGGTTAAGGTGCTATCGGAGGAAAGCATGCTTTTGTAATTTCAGAGAACTTCCTGGTTCAGGGGGAAATCAAGATCAATTAAACCTTGTTTCTCTGGTAAAGAGTTGTTAAAAAGTAATCCAGTTATTACAATTTGGTGAATAAAGCTTGTTTTTCTTCAAAATATTTCTGCATTTGCACATTTTTCACAACACATATCTGTGAGGAGTTTCACAGCACGATCGCTGTGGCTAGTGGCAAACCATGGCCATAAATCATGGGTGATCGTTCTCCTTACCTCATCTGTTTTTACGCCGTAACTCAGAGGCCCCAGTTTGGGCCTCTGACTCAAGGCTTTTGGCCCTCCCCACTATGCCCAGGGATGGCACGCAGTCATTCAGCTAGCACGCAGCTTTCTGACCAATTAGCAAGGTGAGCACGAGGCAGACATGCTGATATTTAGCCAATTAAGTAACTTTATGTTATCGCAGGTAACCAATAAGAATAGATTGCATACTCTTCTCTGGAATGTCTTTGTCTGTTATTCCTAATAAACTCCGACCGGGCGATCTTGCCCTTTTGCCTCTTCATGAATCAAGCCTCCACTGTCTCCTTGATCCCAAAACACAACACATATCACCACTTGTTTATTCAGGAGCCCTGGTGGTGCAGTAGTTAAACTGCTGTACTGCAACCAAAAGGTTGTGACCAGGGATCCAGGTTGACTCAGCCTTCCATCCTTCTGAAGTCAGTAAAACAAGTATCCAAGCATGTTTGGGGCAAAATGCTAACTAACTTGTGAACCAACCAGAAAGTACACTAAGCGCTGTGGGGTGGTATATGTGATTGCTTTGCTTTGCTTTATTTACTTGAATATGAAAGAAGAAGAATCAATTTGACCATGGATGTACAGTCGCTAATGGCAGGACTGAGTCCTTTAAACCTGTTTTTAAACTTCACAGTTGAATTGACCATTCCATAGAATGTCATCAATGCAGTCATAACCAGCAATGTAGTAACATCAAGTTGACGTAGGGTGCTGTCTTATACCAGGTTGCGTAGTTTATTCATATAGCACAGTATTACTTATTTTGAGTGATAGTTACTCCCAAGGTCACATATGTTATTTGTAGCACCTGCACAGCAAAGCTGAACAGTTTTTTTTAGGCCTTTCTGCGTAAATGCAAGTCTCCCCAGTTCTTCCCCTTTATGGCCCAGCTAAAACTTGGACTAGATGCTTGAGAGAAGAAAAAACTAGCATTTATTCACAAAATGAAGTCAGAAGTTACATGTGCTCAAAAGGTCTTGGTAAGGTGGCATTAGGTCAATAATGAAGGCAGGAAATTCAAGTCAGGTAGTTAAAAGAGATGGTAAGTAAAGATGGCTTCTCTTCCAGCCATATGAAGATGGAGATGCTCAAATGACATCCTCCTCTTCCAAAGGCAGATACAAAAAAGAGAGAGACCAGAACAAAGGCCTTAAGACATGCAAATATAGTCAGGTGACCTCTGAGGCGAGAAGACAGGAACTTTTCTATTTGGCTACTTAGAGATAAACAATGCAAACAAGTTCCTTTAGGTCAAGTTAGTCTTTCCTGTTTCACTAGTTAGTACAGGTGAAACTCAGAAAATTAGAATATCGTGCAAATGTTCATTCATTTCACTTAAAAGGTGAAACAACTATATGAGATAGACTTACTACATGCAAAGCGAGATATGTCATGCCTTAATTCGTTATAATTGTGATGATCATGGCATACAGTGTATATGAGATTATGTGATGATTATGGGGTGCATGAGATTGAGGGGTTTGGGTTCTCATAAACTGTAAACCATAAGCATCAATATTATAACAAAGTAAGGCTTGAACAATCTCGCTTTTCCCACCCTGCAGGCACTCCCCATTCCCCCACAGGTGCTCCCCCCATGGGTGCACCCGACAACTAGGAGGGGTGGAGGGGTATCTGTTTGCTTTACCTCACTCAGCCGCAGCAGCTGCCGCAGCCACCCAGTTGGAGTTTTAGCCTCCTCTGTCACCTCCCCTTTGGTGGAGGGAGAGGAATGGTGGGGAAGAGACATCGGCCGGGCTGGGCTGGGCAGGGTGGAGATTCCCCTTGATGGCACACGTGCCAGCAGAAAGGTCTCTGCATGCCACTTCTGGCATGTGTGTCAAAGGTAGACCACCACTGGCCATACCTGTCAAGTTTCGGGAAATTTCTGTCAAATAAGGGAAATTTTCCGGCCAAAATGGGAAACTGAACAGCTATGCTTATCCTGTGCTGGCCTCCAGTCTAACTCCAGTCTAATTGCAGTCTAACTAATACGGGATGACGACGGGAAAGAGTGTAAGCACAGAAATTTCCCAAAACTTGACAGGTATGCCACTGCCCTAAATCATTGTACAGTGGAACCTCATATAGCAACAAAATTGCATAACAATTAGATGGGGGGATGGTGTCTCGCATAACAATTTTCCCTATGGAAAAAAATCGTACAACAATTTTTCAATAGGAAAAACCACTTAGCAAAAAAAATGCTGTATGATGCATGTATTGTATAGCCATTGTTTCGTACAACAATAAGCCCCGTAGAATGGAATAAAATCATTGTATGAGGTACCACTGTATTTGCCATATTAATACAAGATTAGTCTGAGTATATTCCTATGTATTAAAGAATGCCCAACAAGCACCAGAGAGACTGGCCAAAATTGTCTTGTGTAGCTCAGTATGCAACTGATAATTTTCTACAATTATTTTATAACTTGGAGCAATTTAATGCTTTTACTGTAAGTGATATTGATATGTAATCTTGTAATGGTAATCGTACCGTATATTGACTATGACTGTGGATTGACGTATACATGTATTTTGTTGAATTAATGCTTTGTTATTGTGACTGAATACTGATATGTATCCTGTAATTTTGTATATTTCTCTATACTTTGTATCTTTGTGAGCTGCCCAGAGTCGCTCTGCGAGTGGGACGGCATACAAATCCAAAAAATAAAATAAATAAATAAAATTTAACTCCAAAGGTCATGCTGTTTGTCTGATGTCAGCATAGCTAGGTATGAGAATTTGGGCTGTTGATTTTCAGAGTGTCATGAACCACCTTCCTACTCGATAGGCAAATCTCATGAGTAGAAGACATATCTTTTCACAAAAGCCAGGGAAAGAAATACAAAATGCAGTCTCGGACTATGAAGCATTATTCTAATCATGTGAGTGTTCAACTTACAAAATTGTCTGTCTAAATACAAGGGGGCTTGTTAGTATTAACCATCTCCAACGGATACTATTCTAAAATCCAAACCACAGAAAAATTGTTGAATGGTTGAGAGAGGCTGGTCTAACATCTAACAAAAGCCTATTATATAATGAATTCAATTGACAAAGGAAAAACGACTTTACTGTAGATCCCAGCCTCCAATATGTCTCTGATGAATCAGATGGTGAGGAATACATATTGGGCTTGTTTTGTTCTTGCATAATTTGTAGGGTAGACAGTTTTTCTCTGTATAACATCAATGCCAGGTAAAATTGTCCGAAGACCACACAGCTAGTCCCTGAGGAACTATTGAAAAGTAAACATGGGTATAATTCACAAGTCTGATTGCCTAAACTCATATATTTGAGAAATTTGTGTTATGGGAAGCAGGAGTGGTGGAATGTGCTAATTGCAGTCATGCACATTTTCTCCGGTGTCGAGTTTGATACTTACTGTGCATAAATGGCAGAGCTCATCCATTTAAAAGATAGAACATAGTGGTGGGAAATCTTTGCCTAAATCCCTACAGAAGTTGCTTCCAAACTGATCAGCCAGTCCTGGACTAGTCTGAGTAATAGTGGTATAAGGCAACTTCCTCTGTTTTGATGACAAAGTAGGAACAACAGAAGAGGGCTTGCTAGGTCCGTTATCATAAAGCAAGTACCAGCTGCCAATTCTTCCGACCAGACATTTGCATATAATAGGCCTTCTGCTCTTCCAAGATCTCTTCCTACCTTTAGTCAGGTTTCTGCTCTTCCTATAAAGATAAAGGTCTCCCTTGCTCGAAAGCCAGTTGTCTCCAACTCTAGGGGTGCACATGAGAGTATTCTGCATTAGAGTCCAGAAGGGGAAATTGTGAAGGAAAATCCCCCTAGAACAGTGTTTCCCAACCCTTGGTTTTTGGATTTCAATTCCCAGAAGCCCAAGTCATAAGAACATAAGAACAGACTTGCTGGAACAGGCCACAGCCCATCCAGTCTAGCATTCTGTCTCACACAGTGGCTCACCATTTGCTTCAGGGTATTCCCAAGCAGATGCACTCACCTGCTTAGGATTCCCTGGAAATGGCATTGAGAGATATCCTGCCTATCTCACCAACCCGGAGGTTGTCCTTACGTATCCATAATTATAGCCATTGATACCCTTTATCAGGGACATAGGGGGAGGAAAATGCCTCGCAAAGGCTTCCTTGGGCTCCCAGAATTTTTTTTGGGAACACCCGGTAGGGCGGACCTTAGATCCTGTGACCTGCTTGCCTCTATGAGCACTCTTCCCCCTAGCCCGATTCGCTTTGGGACAGGGTCAGAGTAGCCTTCTGCATATGGTAGGTAATATATTATTTCCTTGGCAGAAGCTAGACTTCTAAGTGCTACTTTCTCTCTCTCTGCTACTCTGCCCCTCCCTTACAGAGCATTCCCCTCTCACTTCCTTCTTCTGGAAACGCGATGAGGATTGTCAAAGACTTCTTCGGCTCTGCTTGGCTTCCTTCTGCTCCTTCACAAAGGCAGGCACACAAACTACTGGCTTTTTGTAGTTTTATTGTTAGAAACACAAATACTGGATACAGATATTACTTACTCTACACTTACATAAAAACACAGTGAATAAAACATAAAAGAAAACAAAATCTTACTAGCTTTTCCTAGCAGGTTCAATCTTAATGGTTTGGGGCACCATAGCCCCTCATGGCTTTCACCCCCGAAGAGCCATTTTCTGATGCCCACCGACAATGGCTCCTGCTGCAATCAAGATTATCATGTGGAGGAGACAGAGTTTCCCCTGTCTCCTGAAGTGTGCGTCCTTAGTGCTCAAATTGGGCTCTTTTTATAAGAAAAAGGAGCTCAGGAATGTGGTGATCTCATGGTGATCTCATGGGAGTGCACCTGCATTCCCATGAGAAAGGAGATGACTGGTACGTGCAATGTGACATTGAGCCCCCACCTTTGCATTCTTGAAATGTCCCAATCTGCAGGTGTCTGGGGTAATTAGTTTGACTGACAGGAGTGGAGACATCTCTCCCTTGTGTCAGTCAGTCCCATCCTGGGATTGTAGGTGTCTCTGGAATAAGTCCAAGGCTGGACACTCATTTTTCCCTCCTCCCTTAGGAGAGTTCTAATCTTATCTATGCATCATTTGTCATGTCAGGCTATCAGCCTGGCATTTCAATGTGCTTCTAAAAGAAAGCTGGCATTTCTAAACCTAAGAAAATTACAATATGTGTCTTAACACTACATAGATCAAATGTCATTTTAAAATCAAGACAAGGTCGCATGTGGAAACCATGACACCCTTGTCCTCCATGAACTTGTCTAATCCTATCTTAAAGCTGTCAAGACTGACAGCTGTCACCACTTCTTCTGGCAGGGAGTTCCATAGACCAGTAATCCTCTGGGTGAAAAAGTACTTTCTCTTATTTGTTTGAGAACTAGTACCCAAAGGTTTCATGGAGTGTCCCCTAGTTCTAGTGTTATGCGATAGGGAAAACAGTTTTTCCTTATCTACTTTGTCCACACCGTGCATGATTTTATCAACTTCAATCAGGTCACCTCTTAGACGTCATCGTTCAAGACTGAAGAGGCCCAACCGTTGCAGCCTCAGATGGTAAGGAAGGTGTTCCAGTCCCCTAATCATTCTGGTTGCCCTCCTCTGCACTTTTTCCAGCTCCATAATATCCTTCTGGAGGTATGGCGACCAGAACTGTACACAGTATTCCAGATGGGGCCTCACCATAGATTTATAAAGAGGCAAAATGACACTTGCTGACTTATTTTCTATACCCTTCCTAATGATCCCTAGCATTGAGTTTGCTTTTTTCACTGCTGAGGCACACTGGGTTGACACCTTCATTGAGCTGTCTACCAGGACACCAAGGTCCCTTTCCTGGTTTGTTGCAGAGAGTTCAGACCCCCTCAGTTTATAAATATAATTGGGGATTTTTGCCCCAACGTGCATCACTCTGCACTTACTAGTGTTGAAGTTCATTTGCAACTGTTTTGCCCACTCCCCCAATGTCAAGAGATCCCTCTGGAGCTCCTCACAATCTCTCACAGTTTCTACTACCCTGTATAATTTAGGGTCGTCAGCACTCCTACTTCTAGATCATTTATGAAGAGGTTGAAAAGCAGGGGTCCCAGGTGTTTTGATTTCTGGGAATGGAACTGAGGGATGATCTAACATGGGGAGCAAACACCAAAGCTCTGATGAAGAGAGCACAGCAGAAGTTATACTTCTTGAGAATCCGCAGGAAGAACAATCTTTCAAAGGATGTGCTGTTAGCATTCTACCACTGTACCATAGAGAGTGTGTTAACCTATGGTCTGTGTGTATGGTTTGGGAGTTGTACAGCTAGGGAAAGAACAATGCTGTCCAGGGTCATAAAGACTGCAGAGCGGATAATTGGGTGTACTCTTCCCACTCTAGATCAAATCTATGCCACCAGGTGTTATAAGAAAGTTGTAGAGATTGCGCAAGATAGTATGCACCCTGGAAATGATCTCTTTCAGCTTCTGCCTTCTACCGTAGAAGAAGGTATAGGGTCATAAAGACCAGGACCAGCCGCTTGAGAAATAGTTTCTACCCAAAAGCGGTTCTGGCTTTGAATGCAGTGCAATGCAGTCTATGAGGGAGCTTTTGTATATAGTTTTTAGAGTTTTTATTGTTTTAGAGTTTTTAGAGTTTTAGAGTTTTTAGAGTTTTAGAGCTTTTATGGGTTAAATGTGTATATGTGGGGTGGGAGTATGTTGATAATTTTGTATAGTTGTATTTTGTTTAGGTTTTGTTGGGTTGTTAAGTGTTCCCCCCCCCCAATCTCGTTGTTCTGTGCAGGACAATGACAATAAAGATCTATCTATCTATCTATCTATCTACTGAACCTTGGGGGGCCCCACTCTTTACTTCCCTCCACTTGGAGGTGTCCATTTAGTGCTACCCTCTGTTTCCTGTCCTTCAGGCAGTTGCTGATCCAGGACAAGACCTGTCCCTTTATTCCATGACTGGTAAGTTTATTCAAGAGCCTTTGGTGTGGGACCTTGTCAAAAGCCTTCTGAAAGTCCAGATAAACAATGTCAACTGTATCCCCCTTATCCACATGCTTGTTGACACTCTCAAAAAATTCCAACAGATTAGTGTGGCATGATTTGCCCTTGCAAAATCCATGTTAGCTCTTCTTTAGCAGCGCCTTATCTTCTATGTGCCTATTAATTTTATCTTTTAGAATGGTTTCCATCACTTTACCTGGGAAACATGTCAAACTGACCCATCGGTAATTTCCTGGATTACCCCTGGATCCTTTTTTGAATATTGGTGTTACATTCGCTACCTTCCAGTCATCAGGCACAAAGCCTGATTTGAGTGAAAGTCAATTCCCCAAAGCACTGATCAGCCAATGTACTGACTTAGGCTTATGGGAATTGAAGGCCCACTGTCGGGCATGTGCCCCATGTTAGGAACCACAGGAACAAAAGAAGGCTTAGAAGGAGGAGGTTAGATGACCTTAAGTAAAGTAAGTTCAGCTGTGCTAGAAGTGTCTATATCCACCCCCTTTTGGCCTCGACCCATCAAGACTTGGCAGCAATTATGGCAGCTGAGGAAAGAATTGTATAAAATACCTATGGGAAATACCTGTTGCTGGGAAGAGGGGTGAGGGTCCCCTAAAAACAACTGGCTGTCTTAACTCTGAGTGATGGGCTGGTATCTATAATTGACCACTGGGAATACCATAGAGTGGTTTAGTTAGTTCATGACTAGACTTGGATGCTGTTTTGCCGGCAAAATAGTTGGCCACTGTTTTGAACCACGTAGGGAGTCTTCCCATGTGTTACATCCAAGGAGCAGTGACTCTTTCAAAGGAGAAGCAGGATCGCTCTCCAAACCAGCAGCCACAGATTCGTTCAGTACTTCCACTCCTACCAGGTTGGGCAGAGTTTCTTGTACCATCCAGGGTGTTCTGTCTTTTCTTTAGGCTTCCTAATGTGGTCCTTTGCCTGGAGTCCTTTTTATCTGGGTGAGAAGCCTGTTTTGTTTTGGTGCGTGTGTCTACGCAAGCCATCAAGCCTCATGTTTTTACCATCCTGTTTTGTTCTGTTTCAATAAAGGTTTGTGTGTAAGCCTATAGCTGTTTCCCTGAGGTGTCCTTAATGAGTTTCTGGAGACCATAAAGGTCAGTAGCCTTGTCATGCCTCATGAAAAAAAACATCAGCAGTGGCATTTTGTGCTCTGCAGACAGTTACCAAAGAAGCAATGACAGGCAGAAGGAACTTTCCTTGCCGGGTTTTTCTCTCTCTTTTGTTCTTGCCCCTTGAATTTTGAGTGGAAACTAGAGAGAAGGGGAGTGTTTGTTTTCTTCTCAACCCTAAGAGTGGTGTCAGTTTACCAGGCACTAAGAAGCATGCAGTGTGGGGCTGCAGAGAGACTCCCCAGACCTTGGGGCAGGACAACCTTAACAGGAATCAAGTGCAAGAAATGGTTAGTGGGATGTTAGTCCAACTAACACCACTTGTTTTGAGGTGTGCACATCCTAGCAAAGAAGCAGGGTCTCTTTCATTCACTGCAGTTTTGGGAATTAAGTCCATTTAACCTTAGGTGGCTTAGTGGTTAAGATGCTGAACTTGATGACTGGAAGGTCAGCAGGTCAGCAGTTTGAGGCCCGAGTACTGCACAATGGAGTGATCTTCCATCTCTGTCCCAGCTCCTGCCAACCTAGCAGTCTGAAAGCAAGAGGTTGCAAATAGATAAGTAGGTACCATGTTGGTGAGAAAGTAAATAGTGTGCCATGCACTCCGGTATCTAGTCATGCCTTCCACATGTCCACGGAAACATCTGCAAATGCAGACAGCACTTGCTCTTTGGTTATAAATTGAACCCAAGAGTTGGATACGACTGTCTTTCGATCAAGGGCGACTTTTACCTTCACTTAACCTTAATAGCCTACTAGTCTGCTGGCCTGAGATATGCAGATAATACTACTCTAATAGCAGAAAGTGAAGAAGACCTAAAGAGCCTCTTGATTAAGGTGAAAGAGTGTCTGCCCATCCAACCAGAGCAGACCGGAGGGGCTCGCCTCTCTGGCACACAGAGGAGGGCCTTCTCCGTGTCCGCTCCAGCCCTCTGGAACCTCCTGCTAACAGAATTGAGGCTACAGACAGAATTGCTGACTTTCAGGAAAGGTTTGAAGACCTGGCTGGTGGGGCAGGTGTGGGGCCCTAATGGGAATACAGCCCCAGCCTGCTCGCTCATCCCCAGCTAGAGTCCAGTTTGTGCCCTCCTTCTGTGTTTTTGCATTCCCCCCTTCCCTTTTAGCTTTTAGTTTTAAATGGGGTGGGAGTAAGAGGGTGGATAGATGGGTGGATGATGGGGTTTTAACATGTTTTTATATGTTTTTAATTGTTGTATGCCGCCCTGAGTTGGGTTTTTACCTGAGTGACCGGCATAAAAATCGAAATAAATAAATAAATAAATAAAACAGTGTGAAAGCTAGCCTGAAACTCAACATAAAAAAACCAAGATAATGGTATCCACCCCATCACTCCCTGGAAAATAGGGGAAGAAATTGAAACAGTGACAGACTTTACCTTCTCTGGATCCAAGATCACTGCAGATGGTGACAGCAGCCATGAAATAAAAAGACACTTACTTCTGGGGAGGCAAGCTATAATGGCCAGCATAATAAATAGCAGAGACATCACCCTGCCAACAAAATTCCACATAGTCAAAGCAATGGTATTCCCATTAGTAATGCATGGCTGTGACAGCTGGACCATAAGGAAGGCTGAGTGCAGGAAAATAGATGCCTTCAAAATGTGGTACTGGAGGAGACTTTTGAGAGTACCCTGGACAGCAAGGAGATCAAATCATTTGATCCCGAAGGAAATCAACCCTGACTGCTCACTGGAAGGACAGATACTGAAGATGAAGCTCAAGTACTTTGGCCACCAAATGAGAAGAGAGGACTCACTTGAGAAGGCCTTGATGCCGGGAAAGATCGAAGGCAAAAGGAGAAGGGGCACCAGAGGATGAGGTGGCTGGATGGCATTGTTGATGTAATGGGCATAGAGCTGAGTGTGCTGCAGAGGGTGGTGGGGGATAGAGGAGCCTGACGTGCAGCAGTCCATGGAGTCGTGAAGGGTTGGACTCGACTGTGTGACTGAACAACAAGCCTGCTGGCTCCTATAGATCTATAAAGTCCACTGGAACCGTTTGTCAGTAAATTTATTTATTGTAGCAGTCTTCTCAAGGTAACACAAAAGATCCAAAACCCTTTCGATAGAGGATTTTTCAAAAGTTTTCTTCAGGGATCTAAATGATAAGTTGATGCAATTACTAATAGTCATAAACATACACACAAATATATATACAACTATATACATGATCTTGGATACATAAAATATACATACCAAAAGTGTTGTATCAGTGATAAAGTTTTTAAAGCAGTATATCGCGTCCCAGACCTCCCTAGTAAATTCTTTTGGTGTCGGCGGACGTTATGCTATCTAACTCCAAGGACATTTTAAAAGAGAAAATCTCCCACAGCTGGTTAATCACAGAAAACAACTGAAATCAAGCTCTTGGTTTAGCCCATATGGCTGCAGTGTGTTGAAACGGTGAATAAAGAAACTCTCCCTCTGTCTTAAAGCAATATCCATATTGGTGTGCTGATAATATCCATATTGGTGTGCTGGATCTTTTGTGTTACCTTGAGAAGACTGCTACAATAAATAAATTTACTGACAAACGGTTCCAGTGGACTTTACAGTGCTACGTTTGTCCCCACAATCTATTCTGTCCTATAGATCTATGTCACTCAAGTATGACTTAGAAGAATAGAGTCAGCTCCTATAAAGTTTACTCACCTGGTAGCCTGGAAGCAATGAACCATTTATTAGCCTGGTTTGTTACCTAGCACCACATGGGTAATATTGCAGAGTGGCTGTGTTTTGTAGCAAAGGTGAACTACAAAGGGAGGCTTACCCATGGAGCACTATGGCACAGCAGACTTATTTCTGGACAAGTTAAGACCAGTCATTCAGCTCTCCGCCTCTGGCTATATCAGCATGTCTGTTCATCCAAATCCAAGAAGTTAAATTCTATACTACAGTACTGTTCTCATTTCCAACAAAAAGATGAGTGGAGGTTGGGGGGGTGGGACCAACAAGAAAACACAAGGTTTGTCTCCCTCCCTTTATGGGAAACATGTTGATTCTAGAAAATGAATAAAAGCAGCTTTGTTGCATTTGTTTTTGCACACCTGGGAACACACTGTATGCTACTGATGGATGTTATCAGTAATTATTTTTTCCCCTTAAGCTATATAGAGCACAAAGAAACACAAAGCATAATAACAAATACGATACTAAGGAAAAACAAGACTAGCATGAATAAGATCAGATTTGCAACTCACTGCAACAAAATGAAGAAAAAATATTGTATAAGGCAAGGGATAGTTGCTCTTTTCAGGATAATCTTGTACTGTAATTGTTAAGCACGCAGATGTTCAAAATTTTCTGCTGGCACTACAAATGCATTTGAAACTGTAATTCTTGACTAAGAAACAAAGCAATATAATATGCACCATGTGAATCATCAATGTAGGGTGCAAACCTATGCCCCTCAGGGAGCAATCCAGGGATCATAGGATATTGCTGCCCTCATAGAATCATGGAATTAGAAGGGGTTTACGGGGCCACTGAAATCAAATGGCTGCTCAATGCGCGAATCCAAATCAAAGTGTATCTGACCAGTGGCTGTCTAACTTTCCCTTGAATGCCTCTAATGCTTGAGAACTCACTGCCTTCTTAGAAAATTGGTTCCATCATATTGCTTTAACATTTAGGAAGTTTTTCCTCATATTTAAATTACATTTGGCTTTTTTTAACTTGAGCCCATTATTAAGTGTCCTGCACTCCTCTGTATTACAATTTTGCCATGTTTATTAAGAGTGCTATCATACCTCCCCTCAGTCTTTTTTCTCAATGATAAACACCACAAGTTCTTTCAGTTTTTCCAGATAGGACTTGGTTTCCAGTCCCCAAATCATCCATGTTGCCTTCCTCTGGACTTATTCCAGTTTGTTGGCATCCTACTTATACTGCAGTATCCAGAATCTGACACATTACTTAAGATAAAGGTTAACCAGTGCTGGATATACAGCAAATAGAACTTTACATAATTTGGAGACTATACTTCTGTTAACGCAGCCTGAAATAACATTGGTCTTTTTTGCAGCCACAAAGCACTTTTAGCTGATATTCAGTTTGAGATCACAATAATTTCAAGAGTCTACTTGCTAGTATTCAAATAGTGGTACTGTATTCGAAATGTGACTTACTATGTTAAAATAAGTCACAATCAGGGTATGCCCATCTAAATCAAAGGTACTTATTAAGGAAGTGACTTGCCAAATCCCTGTGGATTCTCTGGGCCTGTTCTAGTGTGACTTACCATGCTAAGCAACAGGACTTGGGCCACTGAATGTTGATGTTCTATGATACTTTCAAAATAAAATAACTGATTTAGTCACTTTAGTTTCTAGCAAGAGACCAGGCTTGACTTAATTTAGAATCCATGTCTTTATTGCTGTCCATGGTACCTGTAAAGTGGTCTTTCAACGCCACCTGGTCAAATGAATATTCTTTTTTCTGTCAGTCTTCTTCACTCTCCACACATTTAAATCATAACCAGGAATACCTCAGTATGGAGGATTTTGGTCTTGGTGTCCAGAGATACATCATTACCTCCTCAGGATCTTTTCTTCATAGTTTCCCTTTCTAGTCTCAGCCTTCTTATTTCTTTGCAGGAGTCTGTGGATTGAAAATTGAACTAAAGTAACAGAACATCTTTCAAGTGATCTCTTCATTATTACATTTCTTTCTTACTGTAGCTCTGTTTGTAAAAGTCATACAGTGACAAACAAATCACTGGCAAGTTATATTTAGGAATCTGTCTCCATTTCTGCCACCCTTCACTTTTCCTTTCCATGAATCGTTAACAATTTTAAGAGTTTAATTTGAGGCATAAATTTTTTCTTTTTCTTTTGACTTTAAGCAAGGTCTTTTTGCTCTTATCTCTGATAATATCTCTGATTTTAATCCATAGTTCTTCTGATTTACAATCAGTTGAGTAATGCAAACCTCTTTACATAGTCTTGCTGAATTTTCAGGAATGTTGTTTAGCGTTTATTTGGCACAATATTGATTTTAGTATTCTAAATGACAATGAAGTTGAAAAAGTAAAATTACAGCAATTGGCTGGCATTTTAAATCTAGGTAAACACATTGTATTCCAACAAATGTAAAATGATTTTTTAAAAAGAAGGCAAACCAGTAGAATGTTCAAAGAAAAGTAAAAATAAAATTACTGTATTTGGCAGAGATACTAATACCTATTTTTACCTAGGCAGAAGTAAAACAACAAGAAAACCACACGTACCAATTAAAATATAGAAAAGCATAAGAGATTAACAATTGAATTGATTTATGTGTACCTACATGGGAAATGTGTATTATACCCTGTTTCATTTGGAATGGTTCTGACATGTCAAACCTTTCAGGAAGCACAGGCAGAGTCAACAAAGGTAGAGGGGGAAGACAGTCATTCTTCCCTTATTCCTGTGGCTTTGTGAGGTAGATGATGGTGCTAGCATTGCCTTTCTTTAATATATGAATGCCAAGGTTGCTAATTGACCAGGGCTGACATCAGAAGGCAAACAGGGCATTTGTCAACACTCCTCGCTAAGTTAAATAGTAGACTACAGGCTAAAAATTTTCATGCCATCATGACAAAAGAAATGTTACTCAACTGTAGAGTGAAGCAAATGGACTGTACTTCTGCTGTTGCTCACTTCCTATTGTAACCTCAGTACAGTATATAAAACTGCAAGGTAACGCACAATGGAGAAGACCCTGAGCCGGCAGGCAGTGGGCTTTGGTGGCTACCTGCCCATTATGTATGCGCTGTGTTCAGGCAGACAATGACCCCACACATTAAGTGCAGCGAAGAAAGCCACTCTAAATGACAGAGTGCTGAGAATAGCAAATTTGTGAGTTTTGCTCTCCTTATTGTATCAGTAGAGTCACTGATAGTTTCAGTTGAGTATTTGATGCCAGGGCACAAGCAATCATCCTGGTTCCTCTCCTGTATTGTCTTAGCAAGTGGTGGGCTCAAAAAAAAAATTACTACCACACTGAGGGCATGGTATGGTGGACGTGGCCAGGGCGAAAGCCCTGTGTTGCACCTGAATTAGGACTACTTTATTCAAAACTTGGATGGGCAGGGCCAGCCAGAATTTTTTCTACCAATTCTGGTGAACTGGTGTGAACCTGCTGATGCCCACCACTGGTCTTAGTCCCTAGTCCTCTTCAGTGGTGGCACTGGAGAATCAGTCATCCTTATGTAAGCCTGTCACTCCTCCTCTGCCAGAGGAGCACAACATGTGTGTGCTTCCTCCTTCTTCATTGTCCATCCAACCAGAGCAGACCGGAGGAGCTCTCTACCTGTACCATTGGCTAGAGTGGCTCATCTCTCTAGCACAAGAAGGAGGGCCTTTTCCGTGTCCACACTGGTCCTATGAAACATAGCTGTCAAGTATCCCTTATTGGATGGGAAAACCCCTTATTTTACCCTCTTTCCCACTGTCATCCCTTATTAATTAGACTGCAATGCCCTATTGCCACCATTGGAGGGCAGCACAGGATAAGCATAGCTGTCAAGTATCCCTTATTTGCAGGGAAATTTCCCTTATTTCCAAATCAAAAACTTGACAGGTATGCTATGGAACCTCCTGCCAGTAGAATTGCGGCTGCAGATGGAATTGCTGCCCTTCAGGAAAGAACTGAAAACCTGGCTGGCAGGGCAGGTGTGGGGCGCCGATGGAGGGGTGACCCCTGCCTGCTGGCTGGTTTAACAGCTGAGGTACTCTCTTTTTATGTGTGTGGGTGGGGTTTTTTAAATGGAGTTTTGTGTGCTTTTAATGGGGTTTTAAGTGTTTCATTGTGCTTTAACACTGTCTATTTCTGTAAGCTGCCCAGAGTCGTTGTCGAGTTGGGTGGCAATAGAAATATGGAAAAAATTAGATATATAAATGTCCTTATGAACAGGGACAATGTGGCTGCCAGGGCTGGTAATTCTTACTCTGCATGCTGTCTTTTCTCTGGTAAGACAGAATTTGCTGCCATATGGAAGAAAATGTGAGGGGGCTCATCTTGCAGTATCCTGCTTTGTGTCCCACTTCACGTGGCAGAAGAACCTGAGCTGAGTCTATGCAAAGGGGAGACATTTCAGGTTGTTTGCCCCAGGACACATAAATTCTGGAAGTAGACCTTTTAAGGATTTGATATTTAGGTGCAGCCTTACTTTATCTAAAGAAAAGCTAACTTATAATTGATGCTATAAGAGTATAAGGTACAGTAATACCTCATACAAAGTCCGCTTCATACAACATCGAATTCATACATCGCCTAATTTCTTGAAAAAAGTCACCTCATACAAAGTCGCTCGACTTTGTATGAGGCATTCAATTTTTCCCAGGTTGTATTGTGCCTGGGCAGCATAAAAGACAAGACACATGCATGTATTGCTCTTGTGGGTTTTGCACAAGGCAAAGAATGTTTAGGAGTGGTTTTGAGCATGATTTTGGATTTTTTTGAATTTTTCATCAGAATGTTTAGAAGCATTCCTGGAATTTTTTGAGCATTCTTCAGGTTCTTGGACAATCAGGGTTGTTTGACATGTTTTTGTAATGTATTTAGCCTTTAGACAAATACTTCTTAAAGTTCTGTCAGTTTCCTGTCTGTTTCCTTGACTTTGCCCTGAAGTCTGTGCTGTTACAGTACAATGTATCTCTATGGAAATGACATTGTATGAGGCATCACAGCAAGGATTTGGACGTTGTATGAGGCATTGAGGCTAGGATTTTGCATGCCTCATACAAAGTCCAAATCTGTATAAAGTCCAAACTTGTGGAACCAAGTTTGGACGTTATATGAGGTATCACTGTATTTATATTTTGCCTTAAAATATCCAAACAGTATTGCCGATTGTGGTAGAAATATTATTAAACAATTTGCTGTCACCTGTCATTTGCCGATGACCTAAAATCTGTTGCCTGAACCAAATAGCTTTCCTCTGACCACTGACAGTGATGACCTTTAACTATATGCCAATAACCTCCACAAGGCAGCCCTTCTTTCAAAGTTGCCAGTGAAGCGTTGTGTTGGGGCTTGTGAATTTGCAGGGGATACCAGCTGACTGCTTATGGAAGCTAGGCTGAGTTCTCTGGTAAGAGCGCTGTTGGTGGTTGAGTTGGATAATTGCATCATTCCACAGCTGAGTAATCATTACATTTATCTTGTCACAATGACATGGCAATTTCAGTCCCAACAGGTTGCATAAAATCCACATATATCGCTGGAGTTATGTTGTGAGTGACAATCACATTTCTACTAAGTTGTTTTCTTTGGCTTTTAAGATGATGGAGATATTTTCCTTATTGTTCAGTTCATTTTGAAGGATCTGCACCCAGAAAAAATCAGGATCCAAAATAACAACAATATTATACAAAGAGGATGCTCAGGGAATGTTGTGACAAGAGTGCCTGACTAGAATCCCCCACTCAGCTATGGAAACTCAATGGAGCGATCAGAGAGTAAACAAAACAAAAAGACAAAAAATGTTGTGGTGCCTTAAAGACTTATTCTTCTTCCGTGTCTTGGCCAGATGTGAAACTGCCAAAGAAGGCACCTTTTGGTGAGTTCATTCTGCAGTTCCTTTGCCCTGACCTAGCATGAGAAAGATTAGCCCATACCTGTCAACCTTCCCGATTTGGCCAGGATTACCCCATAATCCTGTGCCGATTGATGTCATTTCCCAACCTGCGCTGCCAAAACCCCGTAATTTGGCAGCGGGGAAAAGGAAGTAATGCGCAGCCCTTCTGCGCAAGTTGCCTTCTACGCATGTGTAAAAGGGTTTTACACTCGTGTAGAACCCTTCCACGCATACGTGGAAGCCTACGCCGCTTGCGTAGGGGGCTGCGCAAGCGGCGTAGCCTTCCACGCATGTGTGGAAGGCGACCTGCACAGAACCGCTCTGCGCAGGTCCCGTTTTTTCTAGAGCCGCAGGTTGACAGGTATGGATTAGCCGGCAACACAAGGTTGCAGTTAGCTTTTGTGGATCAAGTTCACTTCATCAGACATAAGAGTGAGACTTATGAAATTTGATAATTTGGAGAAGGGGCACTTGGTAAGCCATTGGCAATATCTGATATGTATAAAATAAAGCCATGAAGTCTCACTCTTGTCTCTGACGAAGTGGACAAAATTAAACACTAAAATACAGCAGTTAGTCTTTAGGTAAGCCACTCCTTCAAATATTTCAAGTTGCCTCAAAAGCCCTATTAGGGTTGACTATAAGTCAAAAACCCATAACACGCAAACATTCAGAGAGAGCAAAAGGCCAATTTAAGGCACACCCTCCTGCTCTGATCTTGGTCAGAGGGACATAAAGGGAGGGGGGGGCTATAGTGGTTAACAATGTCAGACAATCAGAGAGTAAACAAAACAAAAATGACAAAAAACGTTGTGGTCCCTTAAAGCAGAAGTACTCAACCTTTTAAAACCGGGGGCCGGGCCACGCTCCCTCAGACAGCTTCAGGGGCCAGACGGCCATTTTGGCCTTCTTCCACCACATGGCACTTCCGGGTGTGGTGGTGTTGGGGAGGGGGCACATGAAATGGTGTTACAGGCCACATCTGGCCCACAGGCCGCAGGTTGAGAATCCCTGCCTTAAAGACTAACTCCTGCATTTAAATGTGAGCTTTCCTGGATCAAGTCCACTTACACAATGTAAATGTCAGACAAGGTAAAGCTCTCTCTTTCTCTTTTGGAATAGTAGTTGTGTTAGTCTGTGTTTAAAGCATATCAAAGAGTAAACAAAGCAAAGCAAAAAAACGTTGTAGCACTTTAAAGACTAATTGCTGTATTTACTCTTACAGTGAAGAGTAAATACAGCAGTTGTTTATTATTATTATTATTATTATTATTATTATACTTATAAGCCGCCCCACTAACAAAGAGAAAGAGTATCACAAACTAGTTACAAAGTATGACATTAACACACACAAAAAACATTTCAAAAGCAATAGGTTAGTCTTTAAACAAAAACTAAAAAAAACGCCGATAAAAACTGCAATCTAAAATTATGTTGCTGTCGCCGTATGATATTCTATTGTACTGTTATATTCTATTGTTATATTTTATTGTATGATGTTCTATTGCATTGTTATATTTTAGTTTTTTTTTAAAAAAAATTGTACTGTACTGTTGATGCGTTGAGATTTCTGTGAGCTGCCCTGACTCGAGTCGCGTATGTGGAGTGGGCGGGCATAGAAATCCAATAAATAAATAAATAAATAAATAAATTCAATCAAGTGTTATAATGTTTTTGCTTTGCTTTGTTTACTCTTCGATATGCTATCTCTCCCTCTCTCTCCCTTTTGATATCGGTTAGGAAGCCGGGGACGGGGAGGGAGAGGCGACAGAGAAAGTGCTGAGTCACGGCGGGCGTGACGCATCCCCTAGTTTCGTCCTCCTCTCCTCCTAATCAGCCTGCCAGCCAGCCAGCGCGCGCTCGCCGTCACTTTCTCTGGCGCGCGTGCGCAGGGCCCGAAACAAGAGAGAGAGAGAGCGCGCGCAGAAACAACAACAGCCGCCCACACACAGTCTCCCTTTCGGTCACGTGCCCCGCGCCGCCTCTCCCACCCTCACACAGCCCGCGCGAGAAGGAGCCGTTGCCGCCGGCCGGCCGGCCTTCAGCGTTCTGCCGCTTCCGCTCTCTCTCAGGGCGCGCGAGGCAGAGGAGGCCCCGCCCACTTTGTGCCGCGAGCCCCCCCCCCCCCAACGGCTCCTCCTCGTCCTCCTCCTCCTCCTTTGCCCTCATAGAAGTCCGACTCCGTCTTGCTGCCGCTGCTTCTCGTCGTCCTTCCCGCTTTCTTCTTTTACCTGAGGAAGTTCCTCAGCTTAGCGCGCCCCCCCCCCCACGGTCCTCTCTTCCCTGCCGGGCCCTTCTTCTCCCACCCCGGTTCTCCCGTTACGGGCCGCGGCAGGCACGTCAGCCGCCTCTTTCCTCCTCCTTCGCCGCGCTCGCGTCTTCTTCTTCTGGGCCCCGCCGGCGCTCTGCCGGTTCGCGACCCGCTCCCCGCCCCGGGCCATGGGGCTCCTCTCGCAGGGCTCCCCGCTGAGCTGGGAGAAGACCAAGCGCAACGCGGACCACGTGCGCAAGCACGGCATCCTCCAGTTCCTCCACATCTACCGCGCCGTCCGGGAGAGGCACAAGGACGTCCTCAAGTGGGGGGACGAGGTGAGAGAGTGAGGAGTGGCCGCCGCCTGAGGCGAAACGGGGACCCCCGTCAGCCTTGGGGGTGGAGGGGGGGGAGAGAGAAGGAGTCTCGGTTGACGAACCCTAATTAATTGTTTTGTTTCTACCCCTCACGGAGGGTGGGTGGGTGGGAATGAGTGTGGGAAGGTGCCCATGTTAGGCCCACCCTCTTTGGGGGGGACCCCCCTCTTAGGCGGCGGCCGCCCAGTCTGGCAGGTCGGGTCTAGAAAAAAGGGGCTGAGCTGCACATTTTATTTATTTATTTATACTTCAAATTTCTATGCCGCCCAATCAGGTGAACCCAACTCAGGGTGGCTTATAACAGGTTAAAAACATATACAAGTGATACCTCATACAACGTCCAAACTTGATTCCACAAGTTTGGAGTTTATACGGATTTAGACTTTGTATGAGGCATGCAAAATCCTAGCCGCGATGTCTCATACAACGTCCAAATCCTTGCCAGGATGCCTCATACAACGTCCAAATCCTCCCCCCCATGCCTCATACAACGTCATTTCCATACAGATACATTGTACTGTAACAGCACAGACCTCAGGGCAAAGTCAAGGAAACACAGGAAACTGACAGAACTTTAAGAAATCATTGTCTTTGCTAAAAACATTACAAAAACATGTCAAACAACCCTGATTGTCCAAGAACCTGAAGAATGCTGCAAAAATCCCAGGAATGCTTCTAAAAATTATGAGGAAAAAAAATGAAAAAAATCCAAATTCGCGCTCAAAACCACTCCTGAACACTCTTCGCCTCGTGCAAAACCCACAAGAGCAATGCACGCATGCGTCCTGCCGTTTATACTGCCCAGGCAGCGACTTTGTATGAGGCAACTTTTTTTAAGGAATTAGGCGATGTGTGAATCCAATGTTGTATGAAGCGGACTTTGTATGAGGTATTACTGTAAAAAACAATTAAAACTCCTAACCTACCCCCCACCAACCCCCCCTTATATTAAAAACTAACCACATTAAAAACTGCCCGCATTAAAAAGGTGGGGAGGCTTTATTTTATAAAGCCAACAGGTGGGGGCCACTCTTCCATCCGGGCCCCACACCTGCCCCGCCAGCCAGGTTTTTAGTTCTTTTCTGAAAGGCAGCATTTAATTTATTTATTTTGATTTAATTTTTGGACTTACATGCCGCCCTAACTCAGGTAAAATCCGACTCAGGGCAGCTCACATAATTTCTTTAAAAAAAACAAGCTATACAGTCACAATAAAAGCTAAACATGTGCAGGTAAAAGCATAAAAAAGAATAAAACAGATTTTAAAAAGCTTCCCCCCCCCCCCAAATTAAGCCAGCCCACCCACATGGGGAAGGGACCACTGGATTCGAACCATTGGAAAGTCCAGTTGGGCTTTGATCCTCGGGAAGGAGAGAGAGAGCGTGTCAGCAGGCCCCGCGCAGGCAGGACAGGAACAAGCGCACTTGAGCGCCTTCTTTTAGCCTCCTCCAACCTGTCCGAATCCCTGTGTTTACAAGAGCCACCACCACCACGTGTTTGTATGTTATTACTGTACTCTGCTGTGAACTGTGACTGTCCCTCTTCACACTTGATCTCGTGCTTTCTGTTTTATGGGAGGGAAGTATCAAGAGCTTTTGTTATCTCTTCGGAAAGTGTCTTCCACTGTCCCTCATGGATACCTGTGGGGGTGGTTTTAAGTTGACACCTTCTCAACAGTGTGAACATTCAACAGAAGTAGAGATTGATTACTGTGTGTTTATAGATGCATGACGGGTGGGGAGTAGCAAAGACGATGGGAGAGGCTCAATAATAATAATAAGCAGCTAAGACGCTGAATGGGAGATGGAAGGTCAGCAGTTTGATTCCCGAGTACTGCAGGACGGAATGAGCTCCCGTCTTTGTCCCAGCTCTTGCCAACCTAGCAGTTCGAAAGCAAGAAATTGCAAGTAGATAAATAAGGACCACTTCAGTGGGAAGGTAACAGCGTTCTGTGCGCTCCGGTGCATAGTCATGCCTGCCACATGACCACAGAAACGGCTGCAGAAGCAGACCGCTGGCTCTTCGGCTTTGAAACAGATGAGCACTGAACCCTAGAGTTGGATACAACTGGCTTTTGAGCAAGAGAAACAATAATAATAATAATAATAATAATAATAATAATAATAATAATAATAATAATAATAATAATAATAATAATAATAATAGGTGGTGGTGCTGGTCCTCCTCATCAACATCAAACAATAAAAATACAAAATATAAACAAACATACTGATGTAGAGATGTCAGTAAACAAAAGAAAGCAAAAGAAAAAAAGCTGTGGCACCTTAAAGACTAACTCCTGTATTTTAATGTTAGCTTTTGTGGACTAAGTCTACTTCTTCAGACTTGGTCCGCAAAAGCTAACATTAAAATATAGGACTTAGTCTTTAAGGTGCCACAGCATTGGTTTTTTGTTTTGCTTTGTTTTGTTAACTCTGATATGCTTGCACAGACTAACACGGCTACCACTTCAAAAAGTTCTATGATTATAGAGACTAACAATAATAAAATTAACCATAACAACAACTAAACAAAAGGTGAAAGTAAAAAAAAACCACAATTACATTAACAAATATGTGCACCTACCACCAGTGGGACATTATATGCCTTCAGCCTATTATCCAGACACAGCATTCACTTTATATAATTATCTCCTACTTCCAAAAGGCTATATATTTTTGCCTTTGAGATTTGGTGTTGGAAGAGAATTTTAGAGTACCCTGGACAGCAAAGAGAACAAATAGGTCGATCTTAAAAGAAATCAACCCCGACTGCTCCTTGGAAGGTCAAATATTGAAGATGAATTTAAAGTACTTTGGACATCAAATGAGAAGAGAGGATTCACTTGAGAAAACCTTGATGCTGGGAAAGGTTGAGGGCAAAGAAGAAGGGGGCGGCAGAAAATGAAATGGCTAGATGGCAATGGGCACAAAGTTGGGCGGGCTGAGAAGGATGGTGGAGGATAGGGGTGCCTGACGTGCAGTGGTTCATGGGATTGCGAAGGGTCGGAATCATTTGTGCGATTGTACAACAACAATATATTTTTGCACCAGTCTTGCTCTTTAAACAAAACATGGTTAATAAACTCCCCAAATCTCTTTAAAATCATTTTTTAATTTTTTAAATCAATTCCTTGTTTAACTTTATTTCACAAGTCAAGTAATTTATAAAGGTTCTAATAATAGCAGGGGCTGTATAGGAGACTCTGTCTGTTAATCTGTTTGTTCTGCAGCAACCAGTGGGCGACTATAAATTTGAACTAATAAATAAATAAATCGGGACTACTATAGACTATCCCAGTGGTGGTGAGTCTATGGCATGTGTACCAGAGGTGGCACTTGGAGCCCTCTCTGTGGGCACTCATGCGGTCACCCCAGCACAGAGTTCACCCTGCTCCTCTGCCCAGCAGCCCAATGGGAGCACTTCCTCTATCCTCAAGCAGTTTGCCCCGCCTCTCTGCCCAGCAACCCAATAGGAGTGCTTCCTCCCTCCCCCCAGGACAGAGTTCATCCTCCCTCTGCCCAGCAGCCCAATGGGAGCGTTTCCTCCCTCCCTTGTTGCTGTGTTGACACTTTGCGATAAATAAGTGGGTTTGGGTTGCCATTTGGGCATTCGGTCTCTAAAAGGTTCACCATGAGCCACAATATTTACTGAACTTGTGTTTATCTCTATATTCTCTCTGTAGCAATTCATGCCCTTGAAGAAAATGAGTTGTGTTAGAGGCCCATGTGTTGCACCTTCTGGTCTGCAGAAGATCTGTATTTTACAGTGTGTGTCTATGTATCTGCACAAAGAGGGGAAAGGGGGAGAAATCGGTTTGGGGCATTGACATGATTGTCACAATTTCTCAAACAGTTGATTAGTTCTAAAAATGGAGTTAAATGTAAATGTTCTTCCCAACAGTAGCTTCAGCATGAGTTCTTTCTATGTTAGCAGTTTAGTTTTGTTTTTGCAATCTTTTTAGTTCTGTATTCAACTTCTTGACCTTCCAGTATGTTCTGAAGAGTTTCAATTATGCTTTCTCTTTGTGTCGGGTCTCCAGCCTTCAAGTTTGCTATTCTCCGTAGCAGATAATTGGTGGTGGATATATATAATTACCGCATGGCTTGCAAAGGTCTGATGTAATGAACTCTACTTTATACGCCTGATGCACTACATTATGCAGTTTAGCATATTAAGTATAGACTATTAGCCATTGTTTTTGCTTTGAAATATTGTGATAGTAGTAGAATTGTAAGTTGGTTTTACCCAGTTTTAGAAATGGCTTTCATGTAGTTTGCAGTTTCACACCAGTAGCAGTAGCTTCTCTTAACTGCTCTGGAAACATTATTGATAGGCAGTGCATGTGTTCTATAGAAATATAATTGTGATATATGTCCTACCTTCTGAATGATAGTTCTTGAGGATTATAAATCCTTCATTGTTTTGTTCTGTGAAAATAAACCATTCTAAAGAAGAAAAAGGTTACTCTTGAAATACAGAGATTTGAAATGTAATAGAGTAGTATGGTTTGAAGGTTATCCTGTGGAGTTAAACACTTGTGGAGAAAATGCAAGAGGGATGGAGCTTCAAAGAATACAGTAATAATATATATATATTGAAGGATGACCGGAATTGTTCAGAGATTATTGAGTGCAGTGGACTCGATTGCAAAACAACTGTAACTGAAAATACATGTGTGTTAGAGACTGCCTGAAAAAGAGCTCTTGATCAGGATGTTATAGTCAGTACCTTCCCTTGGACTTTGTCCATTGTATATCTTGCAAACTGTACTGGACTAATATTTCCGTGGTTGACGAGGACTGGTAAGAAGACAAGATTATTCTGCTTTACCTTGAAACAATGCAGACTATCTGCTATTATTGTGTATGACTTGGAAAGGTTTTTTGGACTCTGTTTTTTGCTACAAGTAAAACAAGTTTTCCAATACAGTGCATCTGTCTGGTTGCTGTGTTATTCATTACTAGCATAGTTTGCCCGGCGGTGCCGGGCTTTTTAAAATTGTGTTGGATACTAAAGGGTTTCGTTTTTTTCTTGAACTAATGGTGATGGGCTGTTTTAAATGCTGGTGTAAGGTTTTTTGATTTTGTGGCTTCGAGGCGCTTCGTCCGCCTGCGGCGGACTTGCGCTCCCAGTGGTTTTTTTTGTTCTTTTTGGGTTTTTTTTTTTGTGTGTGCTGGCTTCCTCAGTCCCGGGCTCCTTAATTTGGTTTTTGAACTTGTTTTTTTATGTTTATGCAATTTTTTTAAAATTTTATTTTATTTAATTTAATATTATTCAGTTTAAAATTTAATTTTGTTTTTTTTTAAAAAATTAACACATTTTTTTGTTTTTTGGAGTGAAAAGTGTTTTTTTTTTGGTAATTTTTGAGATTAGTGTGTTTATTTTTGAATGTTTGTATAACCTATTTGATTAAATTTGGAATTATTCTTATTATTTTTAATTTTTTTGAATGTTTTTTCTCTTTTGGCCACTGGGTGGGGGTGGTGAGCTTTTGTGCCTCTCGTTACATTTGTTCTCTTCTGTCCTCTGGGTGTCGCTTCCGGTAAGTTTCCTCTTTCTCATTTGAGTTCCGGTTCTCATAGAAGGAAGACGTCTTTTGGTAAGTTCTCTGGGGGGGTTGGGGGAGGGGGGTTTGGGGGTGTATGTGTGTTTTTTCTTGTTTATTTTTGGCTGTGTTTGTGTGTAATTTTTGGATTTTGGTGTGTTTTTGAATGTTTTTCATTTTTTTGTGTGTGTTTTTTTCAGTGGGGTGGTGGCTTTCTTTCTTGCGGGCCATGCTGGCTGGCCCGTGGGAAGGAAGGCCAATTGCGGGGAGGCTTTCTTTCCCACGGGCCATGCTGGCTGGCCCGTGGGAAGGAAGGGCAGCAGTGGGGTGTTTCATTATTTTCCCCGCGGGCCATACTGGCTGGCCCGTTGGGAAGAAGGGCAGTGGTGGGGGGGGGGTTGCTTTTTTTGGCGCGCCGGCTGGCCCTTTGAATGGAAGGGCAGCAGTGGCCGCGGGTTTACTTCATTTTACTCGTGTTTTTCGCACGCCGGCTGGCCCTTCGAACGGAAGGGCAGCGGCGGCGGGGGTGTTAATTTTTTTTCCACGGGCCATGCTGGCTCACCCGTGGGGAAGAATGGCAGCAGCGGCGGGCTTTTTTAAAACTTATTTTTTGCACACCGGCCGCCTCAGCGTTCTGCGCGCTCATGGCGCGCAGGACCCTGGGGCTTGTAGTTTTGGCTGTGCGTGCTTTCTTTCTGCGGCGGTTTTTCTCTTGCGGTTTTTGTTTTTGATTGGCTGCGGCGCGTTTCCGAACGTTCCTTTTGCTGCGCCGCTCAGCCTGATTGGCTCTGGCGCGACGCGGTGAAAGGAACTTTGGAAATTGAAGTTCCCTTTTTTTGTTTGCGACTGGGGGGCTCCTGCCCCCGGGTTGAAAATTTCAACCCGACAGTTACCTGCGAACCCCGTTCGGGCGAGTGAACGGAGGCTCGGACGGGGCTAGTGGGGCCTGGTGCAACATCCTTTGTCACATTCCAACGGTTAACACACCATTTTATAGGTATAGATACTCTCAGACTTCCGCTGACACACCCTTGCAACACAGGGGTTCACTCTATATCTCAACAGTTTCAGTCTTGCTTTACTTGTGTGTAGTGAGGAGTATTTACATTTGAAGATGAAAACAAATGTCCTTTTTGCTACCATTAGAGCATGCTGGGATTTCGTTTTAGCAACTGAATAGTGGATTCTTCTTTTGGTGGATTTTCTTGAAGGTGTAGGTTTCCTATCCTTAGAATTATGTTAAAATAATAAAGTGAATGCATGGTTTGAAAAATTTGCATTACACATTTGTAACAGATTTCCCTATGATAATTGCTGCACCCACTGTAAAAGGCTGCTCTCATGTGACATCTCTAGACTTGTGATGCCTAGAGCCATGATACCTCAGAAATTGAAGATGATTGCCCCTAAAAAGCTATTAAGTTGAATTCCATCCACCACCCTTTTTCTTAGTTTTAAAATCAAAAGGGTAGTCACGTTGTTTGCCGAAGCAAAAACAAGAGGTCTTGTGGCACCTTAAGGATTAACAGACTCTGTTTAATATACAGTACTGTACTGTAGTTGCTTGTGCATTGTAACCTGCTTTTTCAGATGCATGAAGAATGTACTGCATATGAAGAAGAGGGTTGCAGGCTTTGAAAGATTCTACCAAATATAAATTTTAAGTTACAGCTTATTTCTTTTAAAAATCAAGTTCAGATAACTAAGTAAAATTTGTATGATTGAAATGTTAGACTGAAATATTAACTCCTCATTTTGTTGAAGTGGAAGGTGGGGTTGGATTTGGTATCAAAGAGCTATGTTTACATTGTTGTTGATGTTCGGTCGCATAGTTGAGTCCGACCCATTGCGACCCCATGGACCAGTGTAGATTTCTAAGTGTAGCTATGATAGTCTGTGCAGGCATATCAGACAAGGAAAAAAATGTTTTTAAAGAGACAAAAACATGTTCACAAAGATATAGTCATTAAGATGCCTCAATGTTTTTGTTTTTTATTTTTACTTTTGTTTTTTGTCTGACAATTCTATAAGAATCGCTTGCTTTTAGTTTATTCTTAAAAGTATTACTGAACCTTCAAGAAGATCAGACACATAAGAATCTTCTTAAATCAAGTCAGAGATTCTAACTCAATATCATCCATACTGACAAACAAGTATCCTATCTGTAGATGCTCTGCATGTTTTCTACTACAGAGCCATAACCTCAATCAATCCCATGATTGGTACACGAAACAGCAATTAGGTACAGAATTATATATTACTTGAGGGTTGTTTTGAATCCCAATAAGCTAAGTTCTCACTCGAAGAATAAATATTAAATTGTTTGTGTTGGTGACGATATGTTCAAACATTTATGAAGACTAGTTTTGGCTAGTAAAGTTAATGGCATTTGGAGAAGAATTTGCTGAAGTTGAAATTAAAAGTGGAATTTTTCAGGGTGACTCATTGTCGCCATTGCTGTTTATGTTATCAGTTGTGTTGACAACTATTTTGAATAGAACAAATGATATGAATTGGCTAAGAAAGGACTGAAAGTTTCACATTTACTTTATATGGATGATGTAAAATTGTTTGGAAAGAAGAGCTGAATTGAATACAGTACTTTGCTGAAAGTACAAAGAAATTTAGTAGAGACTTCAGAATGCAATTTGGTAATGAGAAACACGCAGCAACTACTGTTAAGGTAGGCAAAATCGTCAAAGGTGATGGATTTGAATTAGATAATGAAGACTGTATAAAAGCAATA
The DNA here is from genome assembly GCA_035047305.1 of Bradypodion pumilum. NCBI lineage: Eukaryota > Metazoa > Chordata > Lepidosauria > Squamata > Chamaeleonidae > Bradypodion > Bradypodion pumilum. The sequence continues at coordinate 168,778,593 of JAWDJD010000001.1, read as the reverse complement.
ACATCAGAAGAGGGATACAAGTACAGTATCTGGGAGTTCTGGAAGCTTCTGACCTGCTGCAAAACCAAATCAAAAAAGCTACTTCTACAAACTATATAAAATATAGAAGGGAAGGCCAGCAAAAAGCTGACCTGAGGCTGGTTTAGAATAGGAGCATTGAAGAAAGAAACTGAAGGATTTATCTTGACAGTTCAAGAACAAGTTTTTCCAACAAATTGCATGAAGGCTAAAATATAGCACTATCCAACAATAGCAAATGCTGACTTTGCAATGAAAAGGATGAAACAGTAGATTATCTGATCAGCAAATGCAGCAAAATTTCAAAGAGTGATTATTTGCAATGTCATGTAAAAAGGTAAAGGTCACCCTTGTTCAAAAGCTAATCGTATTCGACTCTAGAGTTCAGTGCTCAGATCTGTTTATAGCCAAAGAGCCGGCACTGTCTGTGTTTGCAGATGTTTTCATGGACATATAGCGGCCATGCCTAGACACCAAAGTGCACAGAACGCTGTTTACCTTCCCACTAAAGTGATCCCTGTTTATCTACTTGCAATCTCTTGCTTTCAAACTGCTAGGTTGGCAGGAGCTGGGACAGATGGGAACTCACTCCGTCATGCAGTACTCGGGTCTTGAACTGCTGACCTGCCAACCTTTCAGTCATCAAGGTCAACATCTTAACCACTAAGCCACCACAGTCCCTGTAGTGCCATGACAGTGTTGGAAACTTTGCCAGAAGTTTAGATTTGAATGCAATAAAAATTATTGGGATCATCAGGTTGAGAAAGTTTTTAAAAATGAGAGACTCAAGATCTTGTGGGTCTTTATAATTTAAACATATAGACATCTGACTCTTAACACAGCTTCTTTCATGAACAAACCCTGGACTGCCAAAATGAAACCACTTTCTTGGCTTTGTCATTGGCCAAACTTAAGTCTTCATCAGTGCCTGTTTCTGGCAGTAATCGGCAGACCAGTAAATGAGCTGATTATGTCTCTATGTGTCCACATTCACACAGTGTGTTGTTGTCCTCCAGCAGCCCCCACTTGAGCATGTTGGTCTTGCATTTAGGGGTGCCAACCCTCAGCCTACTCCGGTCCACCAAGTGACGTAGGGGAGGTTGAGTTCCTCCGCTATATCCTCGTTTACTGTCCCTTGTCCAGTGAGATCCATCATCTTCAAAATTGGTTTTGCTCTTTTGTACCCTCAAGAGTGTTTGTTCTTGTCATAAAGCTCTTCCTAGAACTGAGCCTATGGACTTGAGGCTCATATCTGTTCAGAGGTTGTTGAGGGTCATTCTCTTCCTTAGTTCTCTCAGCGTCTGCTGCTACTTCTCTCCTTATCTTAGGTGGAGCGATACCAACAAGATATATTTTCTCAACTGGTGTAGGTTTGAGACATCTTGTCACTATATGCATGGCTTCATTAACAGCTATGTCAAATTCTTTTGTGAGTATGGATGTGCTCCATACGGGAGCAGAATACTCTGCTGCAGAGATGCTTAGAGCCAAAGCTGATATACGTAGCATGGATGGTTGAGTCCCCCATTTATAGTTTATGAGTTTCCTGATGATATTGTTCCTTGTACTAACTTTGGCTTTCGTATTCAGGTAGTGCTGCTTAAAAGAGTGTCCTGTCAAGTGTCACACCAAAGTATTTTGGTGCTGAACAATGTTGTAATCAGTTCCCTTGCCACATAACATTCAACTCAACCCTTGCCTCTTGGTTTTGTAGGTGGAATATACACATTTGAGTCTTGCTTGGATTAGGATTCAGATGGTTGATGTTATAATACTGTTTTAATTCTTCAAGTGCTCCAGTAGGTTTTCCAGTTACTTCATACACAGCTGATACAGCCATTGTGAAAAAAAAGACCTGGTTTATTGACATTATTGATATTATTTCATATTGACGAAATACCATGATTTTCAAATTGAAGATGAGCATTTATGGAAAATAGTTTTCTACAGTGGTACCTCAAGTTACAAATTTAATGTGTTCCAAGACATTTTTCATGTTATGAAAAATGTGTAACCCAAATTTCCCATAGGAATGCATTGAAAACCAAAATTCATAATTTGAAAATAATTTCCCATAGGAATGCATTGAAAGCCAATTAATCTGTTCTGAAAAAATTCATAACCCGAGCCATTATTTTCAATTGATTTTCATTCATATTGTGAATTTTTTTGTAACTTGAACCATTTGTAACTTGAGGTACCACTGTAGTACCACATGCCAGAGTACAGGTGAAACTCGAAAAATTAGAATATTGTGCAAATGTTCATTCAGTTCAGTAATGCAACTTAAAAGGTGAAACAAATATATGAGATAGACTCATGACATGCAAAGCGAGATAGTTCAAGCCTTACTTTGTTATAATATTGATGCTTATGGCTTACAACTTATGAAAACCTCAACCCCCCAATATCATGTACGCTGTACGCCATGATCATCACAATTATAACAAATTAAGGCATGACATCTTGCTTTGCATGTAGTGAGTCTATCTCATATATTTGTTTCACCTTTTAAGTAAAATGAATGGACATTTGCACGATATTCTAATTTTCTGTGCTACAAATAGACGGAGAATCACAAATAAGTGCATCTACAGCTAGTTTTGCAGAATCAGGCCACAAAATCTCTGGCTATATGTATCCAGGCACTGAATGTCTTCTGTTGTTCAGTTGCACAGTCGATTCCGACCCTTTCTAGAACTGTCTTCTAGAACTGCAAAATTTGGTACACTTGTCTGTTTCTGAAAGGAGACAAGAATGAGGCTGAGATGTTTTTCTCCGTTGATCTGTTTGTTTTGAGTAGCCAAAACATACAACAGAAGAAAGTGGACATTTCCATGGGAGAGAAATTCAGTTGGGTTTTCAGCATTTATCAAAAACACTAAGAAAGCTGGAACATTCAGTGGCAACTGCTGCATGACTGATTTGCATTGTGAACTTTGGAGAACTGCAAGTGGAGTTAGCTTACATGTGAAAAATCAACATTTAAATATGTATAATATTTGCAATTGAAATATTTATAAATTACAGTATATTTATAAATTACGGTGGCTCAAGTGGCTAAGACGCTGAGTGGGAGGCGGAAGGTCAGCAGTTCGATTACCCGAGTACTGCAGGACGGAATGAGCTCCCATCTTTGTCCCAGCTCCTGCCAACTTAGAAGTTTGAAAGCAAGAAATTGCAAGTAGATAAATAGGGACCTGGTGGGAAGATAACAGCATTCCGTGCACTCCGGTGTCTAGTCATGGCACTTGTAGTTCTGAGATCCTTGGCGTCTCCTTTGTTGGAGATTGGAATGTATTTAATTTGCCATGTTCAGGTGACTCTAATCAGCATCCGTTTTCATATTTTGCAGTCAAGTATGCTAAATATTTTGTTTTGCTCTTCTATCATACCTTAGGTGGAATACATGTTGGTAGCTTTTGACCATAAAAATAAGAGAGCACAGTTGTCCTTAACTGGGGAAGATGTTCTTCATACTCTGCAAGAAAAGGGTGAAAAGACAAACCCAAAGTAAGTAGTGGTTACTCTTACAATTGCATAATAATTTCCTCAATTTCAGCTCACTAGTTTAGCCACAAGATAGAAATTTGGAAAATTAATCTTTTGCCTTCCTTTTCTGACATTAGGATGGCAGTTGAAATCAGTGCATATTTTCATGTTTCTGATCAACTTGGACAGATAAAAACATTTGGAATTGTGAGAAACTGATGTGTTGAGTGAGTTTGAAATGTGTTCCTGCAATTTTAAATGCTGTCACCTCAGGTTGGACATAGTGCAGTTTATCTGCTTTCTGCCTAATCTTTGTGATGAAGAAGAAAAGGCATACTGTTTGTTTGTTTGTTTGTTTGTTTGTTTGTTTGTTTGTTTGTTTCCCGTCTGTCTGGGATATTCTCCCACTTTGGGTTTCATTGAAATAGCATGTTTAGATATCAAGGTACTGTTATGCTGATATTATTGAGAAATCTCAATATAAATCTACAGTGGACTCCACCAGTTTTGATCAATATTGCTTCAACAGTGTAAAGTGATTTTAAGGTTTTACATATATAACAAATGGGCAGTCACAATTTATATGTTCATTTCACTATTATTAAGAATATTTCTAATGTATCATTATTCCACAGCCATCCAACACTCTGGAGACCAGAATATGGAAGTTATATGATTGAAGGGACTCCTGGCCAACCGTATGGAGGAACAATGTCTGAATTTAACACTGTACAAGACAACATGAAGAAGCGACGTCTAGAAGCTGCTTCGGTGCTGAAAAAAAATGAAGCTGTTTGCTCTGTCACATCATTTCCAAGGTTAGACTATTTTCAAACCATGTTGGTAAAACAGTGTTATTTAACTGGCTGTGAAACAAATAATGGTTCCATGGCTTAGGGTTAACATGATTCAAGAAAAGTAAAAAACTCAGCTGACATAGCCTAGCTGGATTTCACTGTTTGCTGGCAATAGTATTAGACAGTGCAACCACATTGCACAAACAGATGTGTAGTACAAAAAAATAAGGATTCCCTCCCTTGGACTAACTGTGGAAGTTCATTTGCTATAGAGCACAATGACACTGTTGAATTCAGACCCTGAAGTGAAATAGATGTGTCCTTTGGTTTAGAGGTTGCAAAGATTTAGCTTGGATACCTTCTACATAGTGTTTGTTGCATTTAATTATAGGTATTGTTGCACAAATTTGCCTAATAGATATTTTTCACATGTACAAAAGTTCCGGTATATAGATACAGCTTTTGTTTCTGCCAGTAATTCTTATTCAGTACAGGAAAACAAGTTATTCTTCATTTTGTACTGGTTTTTTAAAGAGCAATAGTCTTCTCAAGGCAATAAGAACCTCCCCACTACTCCGGGAGCTGCACTGGTTACCAGTTTGCCTCTGGGTCCAATTCAAGGTGCTGGTGATGACCTTTAAAGCCGTATATGGTAGTGGGCCAGGATACCTAAGAGACCGCGTCTCCCCAAGAACATCTATCCATCCAACCAGAGTGGACCGGAGGGGTTCTCTATATGTGCCATCAGCTAGAGGGGCCCGTCTCTAGTACAAGGAGGAGGGCCTTCTCCGTGTCCGCTCCGGCCCTATGGAACCTCCTGCTGGCAGAATTACAGCTGCAGACAGAACTGCTGCCCTTTAGGATGGAACTTAAAACCTGGCTGGCAAGGCAGGTGTGGGGCATGGATGGGTAGGTGGCCCCCACCCGTTGGCTCGTTTAATAATTTGTCCCTCTTTCAGATGGGGTGGGTAGTTTTTAATGGGTTTTTAATGTGATTTTTAATGGATGTTTTTATGTTTTTTATGCTGTTGTGAGCCGCCCTGAATCGCTCTGGCGAGGGGGCCACATTATAAATTCAAAAAATAAATAAATTTGATGACTTAATAATAATTAGTAGTAGTGGGCACATTTTGATGTTATTTTTCACAGACATCCAGTTTAATAAATAGGAAAGTTTTACTGTTGCAATGAAAATAAACAGTCACAGAAAACAAAATGAGCAGAAGACGAAAGAAAACAGTTCTTCAGAGGCTACTCAGTCCTCTGTAATGATGTAGTCTAGGTAACTGGTTCCAGTGGCATGAGAACATTGGGGAAATGCCCTCTCCTGTGTATTCACCAGTGTTTCTACCTTTAAAAGAAAGCTGGTGAAAAGAGCTTCCACTGCTTATGAAATGAAGGCTGATATGAGTGATGGTGGTCCTTCAGGAAGCTTGATTTTAAATCTTTACCTATAAGAATGGGATGTGGCCGTGTCTGTCTGGAATGCATGTCTGCACATGTCCAACCAATCCCGTAATGAGCCGGCCACACTTACCTTAAGTCCCAAAGATCACTCCCACAAGGGTCCGGAAGCCGAGAGTGGGGCCAACGGCCCACGAACCTGAACAAAAAAAACCCTATGCTTCCCAGCATCCTCCATGGCGCACCACCCCTCAACCAATCAGGCAGGAGGACGCGAGCGCGGAGGAGGCGGGATAGCCAGCGTGCACGTAAAAAAGCTAACAACTGGCCAACGTGCAACTAAAACAGCTCAGCCCAAGGCCCTGCCTTACCAAGGCAGACAGAATGGTCTGCCTGACGCCCCTTCCGTGCTGCCTAAGGGGGAAATGCCTAAGGCAGCAGCCAGCGATCCGTCAAGGGAGGTGCTTTCTCTGGTGGATCGCTGGCTGCCACCTTTGTATTACCCCCACCGCTGTTTCGTGTTAGCTCTTGAAATAGCGGTGGAGGTAATACAAAGGAGGCAGCCAGCAATCCAGCAGATAGAGCGCCTCTCCTGACAGATCGCTGGCTGCTGCATTTGCATTTCCCCCTCAACTGTTTCGAATGTTGACACAAAACAACCTTCGAAACAGTTCAGGAGGAAATGCAAAGGTGGCAGCCAGCAATTCGTCAGGGGAGGCACTCTCCCTGGCGGATCGCTGGCTGCCGCCTTTGTATTACCCCCTCCGCTATTTCATGTTAGTTCTCAAAACAGTGGAGGGGGTAATACAAAGATGGCAGCCAACGATCCATCAGGGATGGCGCTCTCCCTGATGGATCGCTGGCTGGCGCCTTTGCATTCCCCCTCAGCTGTTTCGTGTCAACCTTCAAAAAAGCTAAGGGGGAAATGCAAAGGCAGCAGCCAGCGATCTGTCAGGGAGAGCGCCACCCCTGATGGATCGCTGGCTGCCATCTTTCCATTACCCCTTCAGCTGTTTCAAAGGGCTGGCAGTCACCCCACCACCAACACAGAATCCATACCTGCCCGGCAAGGCCGGGCAAACAGTGCTAGTCCTTTATAAATCTGGGACTGGAAACACATCAGTAACAAGACTGCTTGTGTAGAATATAGATGTAATGTCTTGTCTGATTAGTTTGCAGGTAACTTAACTATGTTTGCATCATTTGAAAATTTTGAGCAGTCTTTAAAGAGCCACAGGAAGAGAGCAGTATGACTTTATTAGGGCATGGCTGTAGCTGATATACTAACCTAAGCTGGTAAAAACCATCCTAGTCACCATAGCAGCCTTAGTCCTCCCCAGATTTTCCCAAGAATGATTCATTCCCTGTTTGCAACAAGTCCCAATTTCTCTAAATTGTTTACATTTGTTCATTTTCAGCCACCTCAAAACTGCCTGTACACATGTTCAGCATTGAGCCCCCCTACCCCAATTTCAAATAACTGGGACAGAATCTTGTATCGGCCAGTGGTAAGGGACAGAGATTTTTCAGCATCACCTTCTGAGACAGTTCCCCTGAAATAGAATCAATCCATCATAACACAATGTCTTCCAAACCTCAGTAAGATAAGCATGGACAAATCAGCATCAACAAGTGCCTGGAGGCCACTCTGCTGAAAGAGACAGGCTGCTGATATGCACAAGAGCTCTGTAGCCACTTCTCTGTGTTCCTTGAAGCCTGGATCTGGGTGAAACCAATTAACTTTACTAACACTTTATATGAGCAACTTGTTTTCCACGAATATGCCCAAAAGATCTTGTTGGAAGCGCCTCATGGCCCTTCCAGCGCCACGGATTTTGAAATGGAGGAGGTTCCGAAAATTTCCCCAATGCGACAATCAGCTTTGGCAAAGGCTGCAGAGGGGATGGGACCGAGCCAGAGGCTGCTCGGAACAGCAGGGACAAAGTGTGATCGCTGCTGACATCAAAACTGTCAGCAATGGGAGTAGCCTGCCTCCGGCCCCCACAGCTGCATGTCGGGGGTGGGACCGGCCCACGGAAAAAAAAGGTTTGGGCACCACTGGCTTAAAGGAAAGGGTTAATAGTCTATTTCCATTAATCTAAGGCACGACTTCTGTAAAATCACAGCTACCTTAAAACCAGTGGTCCACATTTCCTAACTGATTTGAAAATTTAGTGCAGCAGTACAGAGTACCTGTAATTACTTAAGCTGTCCCAAAGTCCCACTCTTTTGACTCCTTTACAACATTTCTTTCAGTTTTATTTAGTACTAGCAGAGGTTGCCCGGCGTTGCCGGGCTGTTTTAAATTGTGTTGGAAGGTTAAATTGTGTTAATGTTTTTTAAAAATTGCTTAGTCTGTAATTTTAATTTTTAAAATGTTTATTTACGCAAATTTTTTTTGGCTTGGCTGTTATTAACTGTGATTGCTTTTTTTTTGAGGATTAATAAAAGAACAAAGTATGACATAATTTTTTCAAATTGTTTTATGTAAGCAAATAATGTTTTAGTTTTTTGAATTTTTGAATTAGTTGTACCGTAGGTAATAATTTTAATAATGTAAAAGTACCGTATTTATTCGAGTATAACGCGCACTCGTGTATAACGCGCACCCCTAATTTTCCATGAAACCTCGGTATAAAATTTTCGGCTAGCTGCTCGGTTTCCATGTATTTCAACATGATCAACAACTTTGAGCTTGAACGAAGCGTCATATGCACAACGTTTACGCTTGATACCCTGAGATGCCATCTAAAGGGGAACCAGTTATATCGGTGAAAATGAGCACGCCTTAAAATATTGAGGGAGGGGGGGGGATAATCAGACCCACCTGTTGCAGAAAATGCAATCCGAAACGAGCACTTCCGACCCCCAGGAGCCTCGCTCGAACTGCGAGCTACCTCCGGGCCACGCCTCGTCTCCCGCGCCACCCAATCAGATCCCGCCAGCCGGAGGGAAGCGCGCCCCTGGGCCCGTGGGTGGGGCAGACGGCGCATCTCAGCAGGGCTAGACACCGCTCGGGAGGGTAGGGCCGCGGCGTGCTCCGTGCCTACCCGGCGCCGGCTTCTTGAGTCGCGCGGCCCGGGTAGCGCTGGTGGCTGGCGTTAGCGCCTCCCCCGGAGGGTTCCCTTCTCGTCCCGGCGGGTGCGTGCAGGTGAGCGGCGGCGGCAGCGGGACCTGGGCGCCTGCCGCCGCCTGGGAGGGTAGGGCCGCGGCGTGCTCCGTGCCTACCCGGCGCCGGCTTCTTGAGTCGCGCGGCCCGGGTAGCGCGGGTGGCTGGTGTTAGCGCCTCCCCCGGAGGGTTCCCTTCTCGTCCCGGCGGGTGCATGCAGGTGAGCGGCGGCGGCAGCGGGACCTGGGCGCCTGCCACCGCCTGGGAGGAGGGCCGTGGCATGCTCTGTGCCTACCCTTGAGGCTCGTTTAAAAGAGGCTCGTTTATAACGCGCACCCAGTCCTCGTGTATAACGCGCACCCAAACTTTGATTTCTTTTTTGGGTATAAAATTTTGCGCGTTATACTCGAATAAATACGGTAAATGTTTTTTACATTCAATGTTTTTAAAATGTGTTTAGATGTTTTGGGTTTTAATTTGAGTTAAAACTCAGCACAGGATTTTTAAAAGTTTCTATTGTATTTTATTGACATGTTTGTGATTTGTGTTAAAGTGTGTGTTAGTGTAATTTTTTGACTTGTTTTATTGGTGTGACCTTTTGTGTAAAATTGTGAATTTGTGTTATGTTTTTGATTTGTTTTTACTCTTGTGGCCTTTTGTTTGGGGCTGTTGTGTGTTTTTGAATTGTTTTTACTATTGTGGCCAGCAGGTGGTGCTGGAGGTAGGACATCTTTTGGTAAGTTTGCTTGTTTTCTTTCTTTTGTGTGTGTGTGTGTGTGGGGGGGTTGGTTGGAATTTGTATTTTTGTCTGTTTGTTTTGTTTTTTATTGTGTTTTTGTTTACTTCATATTGTTTTTTGGTGTTTTGTGTATTTTTGGATGTTTTTGACTGTTTTTAATAATTTTAAAAAAATTATTTATTTATTTGGTGGTGGGGAGGGGGCGTGGTCGTAGGGGGTTAGGAAAGGTGGGCTAGGTGGTGGGGAGGGGGGCATGGTCATTGGGGGTTAGGAAGGGTGGGCTAGGTGGCGGGGAGGGGGCATGGTCGTTGGGGGTTAGGAAGGGTGGGCTAGGTGGTGGGGAGGGGGACATGGTCATTGGGGGTTAGGAAGGGTGAGCTAGGTGGTGTGGAGGGGGCATGGTGGGTGGGGGTTAGGAAGGGTGGGCTAGGTGATGGGGAGGGGGCGTGGTAGGTGGGGGTTAGGAAGGGTGGACTAGGTGGTGGGGAGAGGGCATGGTCGGTGGGGGATAGGAAGGGTGGGCTAGGTGGTGGGGAGGGGGGCTTTATTGTGTTATGATGCTTTGATTGTGTGGAGTCATGAAAGTAGATCGGGGTTTCCCCTTTAATATCAGTGGGTGGGGGATTGTGACCCCCCTCTCCGCTGGCTCCCATGGGGTTGGGAGGTTTGGGGGGGACAAAAGGAGTATGTCCCTCCAACCCTTCTGGACCCAGGACACCAGGGAGAGTGGATCGATTTTTTCCCCCTCCTTAAAACAACTCCGTTTTTAAAGAGAAGAAACCGCTTGGTTTCTTCTCTTTAAAGACGGAGTTTTTTTAGGAGGGGGAATTGATCCACTCTCCCTGGTCTCCTGGGTCCAGAAGGGTTGGGGGGGCATACCCCTTTTGTCCCCACAAACCTCCCAACCCTAGGGTAGCCAGCGGAGAGGGGGATCGCAACCCCCCACCCACTGATATTAAAGGGGGAACTCGTCGGGACCTTCAGGCGCCGTTGGTGAGGGAAAGAAAGCCGGCTGGTGTTTGCTTGGCTGTGAGGCAGTGAGTTGTTTTTCTTTTTAGTTTTTCGGGCGCCGGTTTCCTCAGTGTTCTGCATGCTTATGTCGCGCAGGACTCTGGGGCTTGTAGTTATGGGTTTGTGATTTGTGGTTGTGGTGCGTTTTTTTTCCTGCATCTCGGTTTTCATTGGCCGCGGCGCGTTTTTCAATGTTCTTTGTGGTCGCGCCTCTCAGCCTGATTGGCTGTGGTGCGGCGCGGCGCAAAGAACATTGGGAAATGAAGTTGTTTCCCTTTTTTTGCGTTTGTGGGGCTCTTGCCCCACTGGCGCATTTCTCAATCTTGCGTTTACCTGCGTACCCAGTTCAGGCGTGTGCACGAATGGTGAGTGCAGGCTAGTAGGGCCTGGCTAAGGAGCCTATGCAAAGTTCCAACGGTTAACCCTCGATTTTATAGGTTAAGATTTCAAGAAGAAATATATTTTTTTCCTGATGTACTTTTAATATGTTCAGCTAAACTTAGGAGACTTTGTCAGTTTGTCAATTCTATTAAAGATGATCTTGACTTTCTTTGAATTTATAGATTAGGTTGTCCAGGATTTACAATACCAGAATATGACCCAACTCCTGTTGAGACTGGAGCCTCCAAGTCTCTGTTCTTCCCAGATGAAGCTATCAACAAACACCCCCGATTTAGGTAAGTATATTTCAGAAATGGGGAGATCTCTGCTTTGCAGCGTAGTGTAGTTGCGGAATAATATTTCTCTTTCAGTAAAATACAAAGCTCATAAAGCATTTCAGGTTTCTAAAAATGGCGCATGAGAAATTGTATGCTTACCATATATACTTGAGTATAAGCCGAGTTTTTTAGCCTCAAAAATGAGGACCAAAAGGGGGCTCGGCTTATACTCGGGTCATAGCCCCCCCCCCCAAAAAAAAGCCACAACAACACCACACCGGTCTGTTGTCGTCCTGACTTCCTAGCAACAAGATCCAAAGGAAAGAACAGGTGGGCAGGTTTAAAACTAGCACGGAGAAAACTCTTTTCTTGCTGCTTCTGCTTTTAAACCTGCCCGCCTGCTTTCCCTCGATCTGTTGTTGTCCTGTCCTCCTAGCAACAAGATCCAAGGGAAAGCGGGTGGGTGGGTTTAAAACCAGCACAGAGAAAACTTTTCTTGCTGCTTCCACTTTTAAACACGATCACCCGTTTTCCCTCGGTCTGTTGTCGACAAGGGAAAGCAGGCACATCTAAAGTGAAAGGAGAAATGGGCTTTACTTACCATACTGCTCATTGGGGACTGCCAAGCCAAACAGAGTGAATCCATGCTTCCCAGCAGCGAGTACAAGAGGCCAGAGCGACGTTTCCTGCTTCAATGCTATTGACCTGCCCATACCCTTCCTGGTGGCACCATTTCAAATACCGTACAGTAAAGCAAAATACACTTCCATAACTATTGTAAAACACACCCACACAAATGTGTAAACCTAATACATTTTGTCGCATTTTCATGTACCGTATTTTGAATATTTAAACTCACTAACAGCTGCTGCATTTTCCACCCATGTCTTATAATCAGGGCAATCTATTTTCCCAGTTTTCAAGGTCAAAATTAGGTACCTCGGCTTATATTTGGGTGGGCTTATAGTCAGGTATATGGTATATCTTCATCTTTAAGCTTTATATGAATGTTTCTTCTTTGCTCAGAAATAACAATTAGAAATCTAAATTAGCTGCTTTTTGTATAGATTTTACTAATTTTGTGTCTATAGTTGTTGAAGGCTGGATTACACCAGGAACAAGTAATTTAGTCTTATTGTCTATGCCCCCTTCTTCCTTCAGAACATTCTTATTTTAAAGTGAATGAGATTATGGAATTCCATAGTAAAGGTAAAGCTCGCCCTTGCTCGAAAGCCAGTCATATCCGACTCTAGGGTTCGGTGCTCATCTCCATTTATAGCCAGAGAGCAAGCGCTGTCTGCGTCTGCAGAAGTTTCTGTGGACATGTGGCAGGCATGACTAGAAGCTAAAGCACATGGAACACTGTTTAGCTTCCCACCAAAGTGGTACCTACTTATCTACTTGCAGTTTCTTGCTATCAAACTGCTAGGTTGGCAGGAGCTGGGACAGTTCAGCATCTTAACCACTTAGCCACTGCAGTCCCATTGAATTCCGCAGTAGTCATCTAATTCTGTCTGGCCATTCTGTGTATATTATTGCTGATCTTTGCATTGAAAGAATAAGCAATTCTTTTTATGAAAGCATACCATCGTACAGCCTCTTTCTGTCTGATTCTGATTACCGCATGGATGAATTGTACCTTGCTGTGTAGATAAATAAGTGGTCTCCATTGACATTGACAGTTTGAGCACAATGACATTCATGCCTCAGATAATCCATTTAATAGAATGGTACTGCAAGTGCATTGCAGCATTGCTCTGTAGCAAGATGATTACCATGTAAAAGTCTTGAAAGCAAAGACAGTTTAAAACATAAATGAATTTTATTAAAAATATTCTACCAATCACTAATGGATATTTATTTTGAGAAGATATTTAAAAATAATTTCTTTTATTCTAGCACTTTAACAAGAAACATTCGACATAGAAGGGAAGAAAAAGTGGTGATAAATGTGCCAAGTGAGTAGAAAATCTTCAAAGAAAAGAAAATATAGTTCTCTAGCAAACAACATTACTTATTGTCACCATGTCTCATGCAGTATTTAAGGACAAGAATACTCGGTCGCCCTTTATTGAAACATTCCCTAATGACGATGGGGAAGCCGCAAGAGCAGCCAAGCCTGATCATGTATATATGGATGCCATGGGGTTTGGAATGGGCAATTGCTGTCTTCAGGTAAATACACTGTGAGAAATACAGTAGGAAATTATTTGGGTGAAGGTTTGTTTGTTTTTGGTGTTTTGTATAATATTAAGAAAATTGACCATTTTCACTGTTGTTCTAAATGTATTTCTCTTAATTTTCCTTCCCTCTAGATCTCCTTATTAAATTTAAACTTATGTTTTTGTAATGTGCTGAATCATAAATTCTACTCCAAACAGGGAAACAAAAGTCTATATAAATATGATTTATAGAAATCTAATTTAACCTGGGTTATGTTCCCTGAAGGATTTCTCCACAGGTACCTATGCATATGTTACTCATCACATTAGGCCTTTTTTTAGGTATCGCGACAGTCTAAAGTATGGCTGGCAGCTGTCACAAAAACCCTCCTATTCCATTTGTGATACAGTAATACCCTGGATAACGCTAAAACTTGGTTCCACAAGTCTTAACATTATCGGTTTTTAACATTGTGCGATGCATTGATTGCACAACATTAAAAAAAACAGCCCAGTTCCCTTTCCGAAGAGGAAAGGGAACTGAGGATCGATCCGCCTCTATCTTTGGAAAGGGCTGCGGGGATATTATGCGTGGAATCCCTGCTGCCCTTTCCAAAGAGGCAAGCGGATTGAGCCAAGCCCCAAAGTCAGCAGGACTTGCAGCGCGTTTCCAGGCGGAGACCAGCCTTGCAGGATTTGGGGCTTGGATCTCTGGTGGTGCCCTCGCTGCTTCGAGCCAAGCCTCGAAACAGTGAGAGCACCTCGGAGGTCTCTGCCCCAAAGCCGGCAGGGCTGGTCTCCGCCTGGCAAGGCGCTTCCCAGGCAGAGAACAGCCCTGCTGGCTTTGGGGCTTGGCTCTCCTCATGACTGCCTCCTCGGAGAGGGAACTGGGGATCGGACACGGAGACCAGTCCTGCTGATCTCCAGAGGAAATCTGGGAGGAAATGGATGGTAGGGTCGGGGGAACCGATCCGCGCTGTTTCCAACATCCCCCGACCTCCCCGGGCGGTGCTGCAAGGCAAAGCCTGCAGCTGACGAAGGACTTTTCCCCAGCATTTTGCCTTGCAGCAGCGCCCAGCAAGGTCGAGGGACGTCGGAAACGGCGCGGATCGGCTCCCCTGCCCTCCCCAAAGGTGGCAGGGGGGGGGTGGAGAGCCCAAAGTGGGCCAAAAAAAAATTTCTGTCGTTTAAAAAAACAAAATGGTGGCCACAACTATTTTCAGCTGTTGTGCAGCCCAGGGACCTCCTAGGAAGGCAGAAATAGTGCGGAAAAGGTCCTCCCCCCCCCCCCGAGGCTGCTGGGTAGGCAGAAAGCCGGAAAAATGCACCCAAAGATGGCGATTTTTTTGGCCCCAACTGCATGAAAAGGTAGGAGATCAAACATGACGCTATCCAGTGCAAATCTTTTCAAAAAATTTGCTGTCGTTAACCAGATTTGTTGTTATCTGGTGCTGTCGTTATCCGGAGTTCCACTGTGTAGAAAGCAAAAGTAGAAAAGTTCTAAGTTGCCTTCATGTCTAGATAGACTGATTTGCTTTCTAAATGATTTGTGGAGTCATTTAGAGTGTACCTGTTTTGCCATCCAGACTTCTAGAGGAGAAAACCTCTAATCAGTGATAAATGCAATTCTGTTTACATCAGAAAAGATGTAAAATAGAAAGCATGGATCTTGTGTGAAGGTCATTTTGTGTTTTAGGGAGGTTACCTCCTAACACAAAAGTGAGCAGTGACATTTTTAGGAAGCTATATTGAGAGCTGCTTCTCTGCAGAAGAGGAAGGAGAATATGCTTAACTCCTGTTTGAGACATAACTGCCAACCTGCTGCACCGTTCTAGAGGGCAACATCTTGAGATAGACATTTGGTTGGTGAAAATAATGTTTATTTGTCATTTAAATGTCATTGTCGTGGAGAATCCCTGCTAGCACTTAAGAGCATGCCACTTTTGTTTAATCATCATGAATTTTGTATTGTCCTTTAGGTAACATTCCAGGCTTGCAGCATTTCTGAAGCAAGATATCTTTATGACCAGCTAGCAACAATTTGTCCCATTGTGGTGAGTGGCAGAATTTTATCATAACACACATTATTTCTTTAATTAGCAGCAGTCTGTTTCTGGCAATGATTTAATTGCTAGTTATTTTGACAGGACTATGGAACAGAATACTGCATATTACGTAAACTGGTTGTGGGAGGGGTATACAAACCTAGAATTGACCCATTGAATGCTAAGACCTTGTTAGGCCAGTGCTTAAGTAAATCTTATTGTTTCAGTGACCGAAATCCTGTTGCACTGCTATGCAGAACACTACTTGTGTAGTAGCAAACTGGCTCAAGTTAAGAAAGCTCTAGATATTTATTATCTGCTGCATACTGAGTCACAAAACATATGCCCATCAGACAGTGGAGATTTTTTTAACTTGAAGCAAACTGCCCTCAAAGTTATGCCTTTTGTGTAGCAGGTCAGCAGGACTTTAGTTAGTAAATCAACTCTGGTAAAAGAGTTGAGTTTAGCACATGGTTTGCAAGGAGGTAGAGGGCAGTGCAGGGCTGCGATATGTGCCAGAATTAAAAATGTGATTTTCTAATCACATTTCTTTTGTGCAAGTCTTGTACCTCTTGGACTAGCAGGATTGTTGCTTCGTATGGTAGAGCAATCTTTTTGTATACATTTCCATTACATGCTGATCTAAATGGTCCTGATCCTAGTGGAAGAAAATTTCCACACTACCAGAAATGCACTATTATCCTCAGAAACAAAATTAAAGCAGAGGAAGGTGGCTGCATTCATTGCATGAACTTCCCACAGCACACACTAAACATTGCCCATATGGCTCATTTTGTTAAAAATAATATATTTTTAATATTTTCTACTGGATCTGCCAATATAATCAGTTCTTAAATTATGGCTGTACACCAAGAACATACATAATGAGAGATTCTTCTTCTTTGAGTGCCATATCCGATTCCGAATACTGGCTATCCTCATGGTGATCAGCCATGAAGATTGTTCTGGGAGCAATATAATTCAGTGGCCTTCCATTTGCCTTCTGCATCACAACATGACACACATATCAGTGACCAAGTTCCACATGTCACTTTCTGGTCCTGAGCCCTTTTGGCATGAAAAGTCCTCTTCAGACCCAGGCCAGTATTAACGAAGCTGCTGCCCATCATCAAGATGGATTCAAGTGGGATTTAATCCATTTGGGGACCATTACCCTTCCCTGTGAACTCGGCACCCAAGGCCATTAGTCCTCAGGGTTGTTAACTGCCGCCTGACGATCAGTGTTGAGTTGCTGGCAGTCTGGTCTACTCTATTACCATAGCAGGATAACTTGGACAGACTGGGAATGAGAGATTGCCTACAGATTAGGAAATTGGGAGTGGAATTCAAGATGGTATGTGTTTGCAACAGATGTTACTGCTCTTAATGCTCTGGTCAGTTTTCTCATGTTGCTGATAAAACACACTGCATTATTTTGGAACAAGAGTCTTTTAGGTTTTTGTAGAAATGTGTTACTAATTGGATGTGTTATGTCCTTACCAATATATTTTTAGATGGCATTAAGTGCTGCAGCTCCATTCTATAGAGGCTATGTAACAGACATTGATTGTCGTTGGGGAGTGATATCTGCCTCAGTAGATGACAGAACTAGAGAGGAGAGGGGATTAGAGGTATGTGATCCTCTAGAATAATCATTGTTTGCATATAAATTAAGTCAGCAGTGTATTCTTTACTTACAGTTGTTTTACAATGCTTAGAATTCTTTGAGTTTGACTTGTCCAGACAGAATTATGTAAACTTAATCCCCACAAAATTTAGAATTGGTTTTAATGTAGATTAAACTAATGTTCCCTGGAGATAATGGGGAAATTTGGGTTTAATGAAGTTTAGAATACACTACTAATATGATATGCAAGGGGAAAGGGCTGAACAGATTACATTTGTTACAGATTTTATAAAGCACTAGCATGTTTGTATTGTGCAGCCCAGCAGAGGTGTGTCCACACACGCACAATCACACACACTACACAACCACACAGCGACTCACACATACTTGCCGAAGCTGTGCAGGGGGAGGAGGGGTTCTTCCTCCCCCCCCCCAGCCTCGGCGAGGTCACCCAGGAGGCCGTGTCGGGGAAAGCCCCAGCAGACAAAAGGTAAGGGGTGGGGGACTGGGGGACGGCATAGTTCCCGGACCCATTACACCCACCCACCCGTCCCTCTCCCACGCCCCACTTACCTTTGTCTGCTGGGGCTTTCCATGGCACGGCCTTCTGAGCAGGGACATTCACCGGCCTGCCCTCCGTCCCTGCCGGCCTCAAGGCCTTCCCCGCGCTCGCGCCCTTCAGCCTCATTGGCTGAGGGATGGTGCGGTGCGGAGGACGCTGGGCCTTGTATGGGTTTTTTTGGTCGCGTTCATGGGGCGGTTGCCTCACTCGCGGCTGGCGGACCCTTGCGGCGATGCTCCAATGTGGTCAGGTAAGTGTAGGCGGCTCGGTACGAGATAGTAGGGACGGGTGCGGGCATGCATGCCGGACATGAACAGTTAACAGGCCTTCTTATATGTAAAGATAACAATAGCAATTATACTTATATACCGCCCCATAGTGCACTCTCTGGACAAGTCACAAGTTAGTTAGCATTTTGCCTCCAACATGCTGGATACTCATTTTACTGACCTCTGAAGGAAATGAGCTCTCATCTTCATCCCAGCTCCTGCCAACCTAGCAGTTCGAAAGCAAGAAATTGCAAGTAGATAAATAGGAACCACTTCGGTGGGAAGGTAACAGCGTTCCGTGCGCTCCGGTGTCTAGTCATGCCTGCCACATGACCACGGAAATGTCTGCAGAAGCAGACAGCGCTGGCTCTTCGGCTTAGAAACAGAGATGAGCACTGCACCCTAGAGTCGGATACGACTGGCCTTCGAGCAAGGGAAACCTTTACCTTTACTGAAGGATGGAAGGCTGAGTCAACCTTAAATCCCATCAGGATCAAACTCACAATGTTTTGGCTGCAGCACAGCAATTTCACCATGGTTTTTTAAAGCTAGAATAATTATCTGATCCTGACCATATGATTTCCATGAAAAGAGCCACTTGCCTGTTAATTCCAGCAATTATTAAGACATTAATGAGTTAGAAATATATTTATGTAGTGTATTGTTAAGTTGAATGACAAATTTCCTGAAATCGGTATATGAAAAATAATTACGCTCCACATGTTGTTAGAATTGAGCTAAATGTAGTGTTTTCACAGTGTTAAAAGCAAACTTGAGAGCAGAATATCAATCTTGTATCAAATCTGTGCACATTCAGACTATATACGAAAGTTAACCTGGTAATGATTTAATGCATTTTGCAGAAGCAATGACTTCTATCATTTACAGTAGAACCTCCGTTCCACGGAGCTCGTCACTGTGGTTTTTCACGTTATCCGAAGCAAATGGGAGATGCCCCGGATAATGAACAAAAAATGTTCATTATCCAGGGTTCCCATACACAATACCCCGCATAATGAACTATTTTTTACATTATGCGGGGTATCTCCCTAGCATAACGAACACATTATGCGAATCTTATGTTATGTGATGTGTGATGGTATTACATTATTTAGAATATGATTACTCCACTTTAGTGTAGACATAAGTTTCTGAAAAGCACATTTGCTGTTTCTGTTGAAGTGATACAATTATTCAGTTTTGTAGCATCATGAAACAATTTTATAAGCACTAAATATTTTCCTTCTTAAATTACATAGCCATTAAAGAACAACCGTTACAGAATTCATAAGTCCAGATACGATTCCATTGACAGTTACCTCTCTGAATGTGGTGAAAAGTACAATGACATAGATTTGACAGTAGATAAAGACATCTATGAGCACTTAGTAAGAGAAGGTAAGTATCTAAATAATTATATCAGGCTGAATGTATTTGATTTGCATTTGGTTGTAGTTGGATGTTTCTCACACTACATCAGGAGAAAAGAACTGCAGAATGAACTCACCAAAAGATGCCTTCCTTTGGCAGTTTCATGTCTGGCCTAGACACAGAAGAAGAAGCAGGCTTGTGATTATTCTTGAAATGTTTGTGTAGTAATTAATTTCCCAAATTAATTGCCTAAAATATAAACCCAGTATTTGGCTTAGGCAATGGAATCTATTTGGATTCAATCTGATAGCAACACCACCAACTAGGAAGGCATATTTCCACTCTTTGCTCCA
The DNA here is from genome assembly GCA_035047305.1 of Bradypodion pumilum. Classification (NCBI taxonomy): domain Eukaryota; kingdom Metazoa; phylum Chordata; class Lepidosauria; order Squamata; family Chamaeleonidae; genus Bradypodion; species Bradypodion pumilum. The sequence continues at coordinate 168,758,975 of JAWDJD010000001.1, read as the reverse complement.
AAAACTTCATTGCATGGGTTTGTGATGATGGTTCATCCTGTCTCAAAATGTGTTTTGTGATATAACTGTATGCAAGTATGTATTCACTTAATCGTTGTATTTGGTAAGCCCAATTTCTTGGTTTTGCAGGCATTGATCACCTTTTGGCACAACACATTGCTCATTTATTTATCCGTGATCCACTTACTCTCTTTGAAGAGAAAATACACCTAGATGATGCAAACGAATCTGACCACTTTGAGGTTGTATATAATTTCTTTCACTGTATTATAAGCTACCTAGAGATATTTAATATATCATGCAACTGTTGCAGCTGGCTGGATAGCTCAGTTGTATAGGTATCTGGCTTTGAGTGTTTTAATTCCCCACTGTCTTTTGTGGGGCATTTGGCAGGCTGGACAGTCCCAGGTTGCCCCCAGAAAAAGAATAAGACATTTCTAGGTACTTTCTATCTAAAAAAAACCTAAAAAGGGTTGCCATAAGTCAGAATTGACTTTACAGCATGCAGTACAAACATACAGAGCATGAAATATAAAGAAGTCCGGCTCACAGCTGTGCTCAAAGATGCCAGATAATTTTTTAAAGTAGCATGTGGTATTTTCTTATATACATCTCTGGCCATTGTTAGAAAGATGTAAGTTACATCACTACTCATTTTGAAAAGACAGACAGTAGTTCTAGATCAGGGGTGCCCAAACATGGCCCATGGGCCAGATTCGTCCCACGACACCAAATCATCCAGCCTGTGATGCCTTTGCTGCTTCTGGTGGGAGGAACCATGTGACTGGCACACAGCCCGAAAAGTTTGGGCACCCCTGTTCTAGCTTGTCAGATACTGGTAGAAGTGCTTAGTACTACAATATTTTTTTTTAAAAAAACCCCCACTGATAACGGTTTAGAGCAAAAGCCATGGTTGATACAGAGGGCTTTGATGTAACTGATTTGTGACATTGTGAAAAGGAAGGAAAAGACCAAGTCCTCATTTTTCATGGGACCTGCTATCTTCGGAAGGTTGTACCACATTGTGGGAAAGAATCATTGGAAAACTGCCGTCTGGTCATGCCCCCACTATAGGAGCCTTGGGGAAGACAGGGGAAAGTGTTTAATAGCAGCAGATGCTCCTGGATTGTGGTTGGCAGGATTAGGATCACTGGTGGTGATTTGGTGGCAATTTTTGGCTATCAGAGACTCATCTCCTTCCCATCCTGAGGTTCTCAAAGGCTTCTCTAGGAAACCTTGGAACCTGGGTGGGACTACAGTTAAAAAACTTGGTGCTTTTATTGCGACTTTCCAAATATTTCTCACTTTAATTGGAAGCTCTCTACAAATTTAAATTAAATATTTCCATTGTCAGATAATGACAACATCCATTTTTTTAAAGCATACTGTTAGACTAATGGGATTCTGCCCATCCGATAGGTTAATAATATCAAAGGAAATCTCAGAATGATTTTGCATTTACTGCTCTGAACCTTTTTTAGGAGTATATTGTTGAGTTGTCTAAGCACAATTAGGGTGAGTCTGAAGTTTAATAATGTTGCTTTTATTATGACTTTCCAAACATATGATCACTTTAAAGTTTTTAAGATCAAGAGGTTTTAATTGTTTAGAAAAGAAATTCCAGGTCATAACCTTAATTTTATATATATATATATTGTTGCTATAGAATATTCAGTCAACAAACTGGCAGACAATGAGATTTAAACCTCCACCCCCAAACTCAGATATTGGATGGAGAGTTGAATTCAGACCAATGGAGGTAAGAAATAAGCATGTTCAAGGAGATTATTCTGCAAATGAAAACCTCAGTACAGGGTTTAGCAGTTTGACACTCTTTGTGTTGACTATTTCTCTTGAAAGGAGTTATATTAAGTTTTAATAAAGTTCATTTCCATTCAGATAAGTGGATTGAAGACTACATGCTTATTTAGACACAGTCCATTCAGTTTCAGTGTAGTGTAGTGATGTTGAACCTTTTAGATAATGAGTGCCCAAACTGCAACCCACAACCCACTTATTTATCGCAAAATGCCAACACAGCAACAGGGGAGGAAGGAAACACTCCCATTGGGCTGCTGGGCAGAGGGATGGAATGAATTCTGTGCTGGGGGAGGGAGGAAACACTCCCATTGGGCTGCAGGGCAGAGGGGCAGGGAGAACTCTACTAGGGTGACTGCACAAGTGCCCACAGAGAGAGCTCCGAGAGCCACCTCTGGCACACGTGCCATAGGTTTGCCACCACTGGTTTAGTAGATAGCATGCTGTCGCCACTCCCCCTACTGCCAACTGCACCTCAAACTGGGCTCCCTTCACTCCCTTTATTCGGAATAGCAGCAGGGCGACCAGGTGAAGAGGCTGAGGAACTTAAGATGCACCCAATTTTATATTGTTGGGATGGTTAGGCGGTTTCTCAAGGCCCTCCTTTCAGACTGCCAGGCAACAGAATTTTACTCCCACAGTAGGCCTGTGAAAACTCTGCAGTCTGAGCCGCTTTCCTTTGATCTCCCCTTCGCCTGGGCGACTTCCAAGGTCTTGCAATGGGAGTCCTGCAAGATCTCACACTTCCAGTAGTGAAATTATCTCGACGCTTGAACCAATACAGTTCACAAAACAAACATCCTTTTTGTCTTTTGTAGGAAACAAAACCAGTCATGGCCCTGTCTTCCTTTTTATTGTTGAAGCGATGAGAAGCAAAGTATAATCCAATAAAATATCCAGGCGAAAAGCATAGCTAAACTAAAGCTAATAAACTCACAACACACTCTAGAAATAAAACTCCCCATCCCTGGGTTCCTAATCTAAATCTATCCTAACACACAATTTATACTTTAAAATAAGAAAACATGCAGATTCAAAGTGTCATCCTGGACTCATTTCTCCCCAGAGTTGAAGTCCAGCCTTACTGTAAATCCGGCTGTCAACCTGGTGAGATTTCATCTATCTCCCAGCCACTGGCCTGGCTTGGCCCCATGGATCAAAGTTACATCTTCCCAATATTTTCCCGATCTTATCTCCAGAAGCACAAGGCTTCGCCCTCCTTTGAAGAAGCTCTCTTTTAATTTAACAAAATCTGGGGGTTTTATACACAATTTCCCCCTCTTAATCCCTCTTTAGGAATTTTCAGGTGGCCTTGGACTCAGATTATGAGATAACTCTTATCTCCTCAAAATCTTTCAAGGCAAAGTGCCAAACTCTCATTTTGTCTCCCCTCCCATCTCATTAGCAGGGTGATTGACCGATGTTTGAAAGGGCAATGAACTTGAGTTGGAAAATTCACTCCCGTTCATTGAACTTTGAGAACCTCTCAGGTGTTTCTCTGTCCACTAGAGGCACTAATCCTGATGACATAATGCTTCCAGGAATCTCTTTCAATCTCTGCGCTTTTAAAGCTCTATTTCTCAACCTTGAGACACGGTGACACGTAACTTAAAACAAAGTAACTTTTCCAAGTTCATGACACATGCTATCTTGGGTTCAATCAAATTACTGAAATTGGACATCGCTAGATAATTCTATTTTTTTTCTTCAGTGTTTAACTTGCACAAATTCTGATTTCTAAATATGTAAAATGAAATATATACACTTATGTAGGTGGCGTTACTACTTTAGCCATACAAAAATCTTTAATAGCAGTGATAACTAGCTGTTCTGGTGTATTCAGAAGGAGACACACAGTAGTGTCAGTGTCTTGTGAGGATGCCTTGGTTTTTTTGATAGATCACTTTCTGTCTTACCAAACATAATAATATGTAAGATCATTCTTCGAACAACTTAAAAAAAGCTTGCTTTATCTATACCTATAAAATGGTGCGTTAACCGTTGGAATGTGACAAAGGATGTTGCACCAGGCCCCACTAGCCCGTAATGGGCCTCCGTTCACTCGCCCGAACCCGGTTCGCAGGTAACTGTCGGGTTGAAATTTTCAACCCGGGGGCAGGAGCCCCCCAGTTGCAAACAAAAAAAGGGAACTTCAATTCCCAACATTCCTTGCGCCGCGCCAGAGCCAATCAGGCTGAGCGGCGCGGCAAAAGGAACGTTCGGAAACGCGCCGCGCCCTCCAATCAAAAAAAAAAGCCGCAGGGAAAAAAACCACCACAGTAAGCAAACACACGCAGGCAAAACTACAAGCCCCAGCGCCCTGCGTGCCGAACGCTGAGGCAGCCTGCGCGCGAAAAATAAAAAAACGCCTGTCGCCGCTGCCCTTCCCCACGGGCCAGCCAGCATGGCCCGCAGGGAAAAAAAGGGAACCCCCCGCCGCTGCTGCCCTTCTTCCCCATGGGGCAGCCAGCATGGCCCGTGGAGAAGAAAACAAAGAAAGCACCACCCCCGCCATTGCCCTTCCTTCCCACAGGCCAGCCAGGATGGCCCGTGGGAAATAAAGCCCCCCCCCCCCCCGGCCAATGCCCTTCCTTCCCACGGGCCAGCCAGCATGGCCCGCGGGAAAGAAAGCCACCCCCCCCCTGAAAAATTAAACACAAAACAAAAACACACAAAAATCCGAAAAGGAAACACAAAAACAGCCAAAAACAAACAAGAAAAAACAGACAGAACCCCCCCCCCAAAAAAAAAAACACCCAACAACAACAAAAAACCAAGAGAGCTTACCAAAACACATCTTCTATCCATGAAGACCGGAACTCAAATGAGAAAATTAAAACAAAAAAAAAATAGCGGAAGCGACACCCAGAGGACAGAAGAGAACAATTGTAGAGAGGCAGAAAAGCTCACCACCCCCACCCAGAGGCCAAAAGAGAAAACACATTCAAAAATATTGAAACTAATAAGATTAATTCAAAATTTAATCAAATAAGTTATAAAAACATTCAAAAATAATCACACTAATCTCAAAAAATACCAAAAATAACAGAAATCACTTTTCACTCAAAAAAAACATAAAAATAAAGATTAAAAAAACCAAAATTAAATTTTGAACTAAATAATATTAAATTAAATTAATTAAATTAAAATTAAATTTGCATAAACAGAAAACAAAAACCTTCAAAAACCAATTTAAAGAGCCCGGGACTGAGGAAGCAGGCACGCAAAAAAAAAAAGCCAAAAAAACCCCACTGGGAGCGCAAGTCCGCCACAGGCGGACGCAGCGCCTCAAAGCCAAAAAATCACAAAACCTTACAACACCATTTAAAACAGCCCAGCACCATTGGTTCAAGAAATAAAATGAAACCCTTTACTATCCAAAACAATTTTAAAAAGCCCGGCACCGCCGGGCAAAATATCCTAGTAGCCTTTATAAGAAACTCTAAAATGTAGGGCTGTTTTCCTAATTTTCAGTAATTTGCAACACTGATGTCTCTCCAAGTCATAGAGATCTGGTCTCTAGAATATATACTATCTCCCACCCCTTCACTCTTGGGTGGAGATTCCCTTTTGCTACTATGCTAGATTCACTCACTTTGCAAGTTATAATTTTTTTCGTCTTGGGTTTTGTTGATTACACAGCACTATGCATAAGTAATAGGACATCTTCCAGGCATGATTCCAAGGCCCAATTGCAGTTGCTTCTCTCGTAGTGCATAATTCCAGTGCAAAGTGTCATCCAAAAAAGCTGTATGTCATGTTTTTAAAAATCATGTAAGCTTATACATGGGCTTTTTAAACATTTTATTTTTAACTTTTCTCAACTATTAGGTCCAGCTAACAGACTTTGAGAACTCTGCATATGTTGTGTTTGTGGTGCTGCTAACCCGAGTCATTCTTTCATACAAGCTGGATTTCCTTATTCCTTTGTCCAAGGTAACTGTAATGTTGTCTTTCTCTGATTATTTATTAAATCAAGATATTAAGAGGTAGAGAATTAAGCCTTTTTAAAAATAATATGAGAATATGCCACTGCTGCAAAGTTTGCTTCCTGGATATGGGGCCAGTAGTACTTTTCATGGCAGCCCTCTGTGGCATAACCCACACTGCTCAGATTGAGGGCTACAATGACCAAAGAACAAATGCTTCAAAAGGATAGGGTATAAATGTAAATAAATAAGTAAATTTCATCAGCAGCTTTCTGCTTACACAACCTGAGTGCTCTTAAATGTTGTATTAAAGCAGGAGTTCCCAACCTAAAGCCTGTTGGACGTATACAGCCCATGGGACCATTTCATGTGCCCCCCACCCCTCCAAGGGTATTCGAGAAACAAAAAGGCCACCCCCTTTGAAGCTGTTGGGACAAAATGGCCACCCCCACCATGCAGGCAGGGGAAAATGGCCGTCTGGCCATCGAAGCTGACAGAGAGTGTGATCCAGGCCCCGGCTTGAAAAGATTGGGAACCCCTGCATTAAAGGCAAGCCTTTATTCTAGCTGCCTAAACCATTGCATGTAGTCTTATAGACACTAAGTTTGGTTATTTAGAAGTGCTTCAGCTGAATCTCAACAGTTAATTTTTAATATAATGAGTAGATATTAAACAGATATTTTCTATTCAAGTTAAACATTTGATCACTGTCCCCTTCTCAGTCACAACATGAGAAAATATTTGCTGCAGTGGGAGTCCAGGTTTTTTAATACAGTAATATGGAGCAGTATCAGTTTTCTTAAGGCTGACCTACACATTACATGTGATGTATAGCTTGGTACAAAATGATATGAGATGATCTGCCTAACATTATAAGAAGGTTGAAGAGTTTGACACAGGGGTGCCATTTGTGGTAGCAATCCCCTTTTAAGAGTAAGATGTAATCCCACCTTTAGAGAGGAGATTTGTGCTGTCAGCTACCAGCAGCAGCTCAAAACTGTCAAATGACATCATAATTGTTCTGCATTCAAGAGAGGCACAATTAACCTGGTCCCTAAAAACAGTAGGCAGAATGAATCCAAATGAACATTTGCACTTGCATAAATGCATAACTCAGAGTCAGAATCGACTGTGCGACTGAACAACAAACAACTCAGAGTAGCAAATAGCAGCTAATTATCAAGTCCCAGGATGAACTCCTAATCTCTTCTGTGTCAGAGAACTGGCATACTACTAGGAATTTAGTCAAGAATTTAGTCAAGAACATGTATCAGCTAGATTCTGGCCATCCTTGGCACTCCAGGTGTTCTTGAACTTAATTCCCAGAAGCCCTGATCAGCAGGAGTGCTGACTTGGGCTTCTGGGAATTGAAGTCCAAGAACACCTGGAGTGCTAAAGTTTGCCATCATTGCTATATAGCATTCTAGCCTTTATTTCCATCTCTAAAACTTCCTGGCTATGAGTTTTTAAGGAAATACTGTATCAGCTTTACATCTTAAATGGTAACAAGATTACTATACTCCAGGAGCATTACAGCAGGAAATGAGACCTAGAATGTGATACAGTCTCAGAGACTTGAACTTGTCCAAATAAGTGGAATGAAGAGATCTGTAGGTTTGGACCTTTAGATTGCTACTTGCATAATTCTGCCTGAGCAGTTCTTGGAAAATTCTTGGATCTGGAGTCCAAAAAAAGCCAAGAGATGGCTACTAATTTGTCCTGCTGTTTTTTCTACAAATAATGGTATGCCTGCACACATGATTACATTTAGGAAAATAGTCCTATAAAACAGTTTTCATACCTTGCAAACCTAATGTGCACATTCTTCCCACCCCCTCCAAAAATCCTTTATAACTCCTCCCCACATTTCACTTTATTAGGTGGATGAAAACATGAAAGTAGCCCAGAAACGAGATGCTGTCCGGCAGGGCATGTTTTATTTCAGAAAAGACATTTGCAAAGGTATGCTGCTTGTTTACCATCTGATTTTATGAGACACTTCAGTAAAAAAAACAATGAAACTAATTGCCTTCTTTGGATTTTTCTGTTTTCTTTCTCACCCCTGAATCCCCCACCCAATCTGTCATCCATTGAAAAGATGGCAATGCTGTAGTGGATGGATGTGGCCCAGCTCAAAATGGTACAGAAAATGATGCAGAAGAATATACTTTAATGAGCATAGATACAATAATCAATGGAAAGGTGAGGACAGCTTTCTAAATTTTTGGAGAAGGCAGCAGTAAGAACTGTAACAGTTTGCAAAGGCTTTTGCTTACTTCTCCCCGTGTATGTCTTGGCATACTAATTCGTCATCAAGTTAGTGTGGTGTACACGGCAGGCCTTCCACCGACTCACTTTTTCTAACATTATTCCACTTTTCTCACTTATTAAAGAAAATGCTCACTTTTCTTGTTAAAATATATAGTACCTCAAAAACCTTCAATGTAAAGGTGTAGGCAAGCAAAAAAACTGCTCTCCCAGAAAAAGGCCCAGCAAGGGAGAAAAGCCTAGAAAGGCTTCTTGACTCCTACTTAGATTTTTACTTTATGTTTGTCCTTTTTGTTAATCTCACATAACATACTTGTGGGTAGTTACCTTGTAAATTGTATATCTACCCTAGTCAAGTCAAGAATTCTTTATTTTGTTCTGTTGTTTTTTTTTTAAGTTAAATTTTAAAAGACGTGAGCCTATTAAATTTGAAATAAATTTGTGTTGTTGTTGACTTCACACTGTCACTACACCTACTTTATGAATATAAAACTGCAATTTTGAGTATTTTAATTTGAATTTTGGTGGAAAATCAAAGACAGACCTTGCGGATTTGTCACTTTTTGCTCATTTTTTAAAATGAAAAACACTCACTTTTTCACTTTAAAAAAGTGAGTGGAAGACCTGCGTACACGCTCACCATCCACTGGAGCTCTTCAGTCTTGATGTATCAATAAGGTTGAAGATAGGCACAAACTTTTCATTTCTTTAGCTATTCATTGAATTGATGCAGGAAGAAGGTATAAGTCAGGATGCAGATATAAAACATGCAGTTAGTAGACAGATGTAAACTTTCCTTCATGCTAGGATAGGTGTCAATACTACTGTAACTTGCATTGTGACTCTGCCCTTAGGAGATCTTCTTGAAATAGTTGGAGAATCCCTTGCGGGGGTGGGGAGAGAAATCAAGGATGTGAAGTATTATTTTTTCCAACTTTTTTCTGATGTTTACAGGAGGGAATATTTCCTGGATTAATTCCAATTTTAAACTCTTACCTTGAGAACATGGAAGTGGATGTGGACACAAGGTGCAGCATTCTAAACTACCTGAAACTAATAAAAAAGAGAGCCTCAGGTATGAAAACATTTGTGCTGTAGGCAGTAAATATAGCTTTTCTGGAGCATTTTGAATTAGAAAGTTTTTCATGACCAGAATAGTTTATCATTTAAAGTGTCCTGTTTGCCAGATAATTGATTTGGTTGTCATGTTATCTCTGTTCCTTTTTTGCCTACACATCTTTTTATGTAAATAGAAAATTAATTCCCTGTAAAGATTTGTTATTACTTTTAATGTCAGTATATATTGTAATTTTAGCCACACATTGTTTCTGTTTTTATGGCAGAAATGCATTCAGAAATTGTCTATAGATCTTTTGCACATCACCATATCTCGATTGGGAATAGTGAAACCTAGTGGAATTTGGAGGAAAAATAAAAATAAAAAGTATTGTGCTATCTGACAGACTAAGAGATTAATTCTCTTTACTGGGCCCCCTACCTCACAGTGGCTGAAATCCTGTTGGTGTAAGTGGATGTAAACAGTGATAATGTCATCAGCCTGCAGTCTTAATTTAATTTAAATCTTTTTATTCCAATTTCCTTTAGGTTCTGAGGCTCCGTTAGGGATCCTTTTGGCTGGTGAAGCATTTGGTTGCAGAAGAACAGGGATGGGGTGAAGTCTTTAATATCCAAAATAACAGCTGGTGGAATTGGGTTTGTTGGCAGTGATCTGGCAGTGATTTTTAAAAAATATATTAAAGACTCACCCAGCTTGCCAGAGTTCTCAGGTCAAAAGAGATCCTTAGGAAGCCTTGGAAACTGAAGGAAGTGGGTTGTAGTTTATGAAAGCAAGCAGTGCTGATTTTGTACAGCATCCTTTCATCATCTGGAACCCAATGGGGGGCAGGAGCATTGGACAGTAGGAATCCATTTTTAATCACCAAAATTCATCACCACAAAGATTATTTCACCAGTGATTATGATTTTTGGTAAATAAATATTCTTTCCTCCTATCTTATGAGTTCCCAACAATGAGGGGGATTACATGGGACTCATAAGTGCAACAAGACAGAAGTAGGAAATGTTTAATTTCCACACGCACAAAAACCCCTGCCTTATGCAGCTTAACTTACATGAACAGGATTTCAGTAAAAATGTAAGGATCAATCTAGATTGGGAAATGGCTTTGTCACATAAGCTAACTTACATACAAAAGAAATATGTTCACACAGTGTATAACAGAATTTGATGGCATACCATGTGGCACCTCTTAACAGGAGAATTAATGACAGCTGCTCGATGGATGCGAGAGTTCGTTGCCAACCATCCAGAATACAAACGTGACAGTGTCATCACTGAAGAGATGAATTACAGCCTGCTGTGGAAATGCAACCAAATTGCCCAAGAAGAAGTTGAATGCCCCGAGCTGCTAGGAATCGGACTTAACAAACCAAAATCCAGTGGAGTTAAAACTGGAACTTTTTGATGAAAGGATTTAATCCTATCTGTGAAGTAGAATTTTTTTTTTCCTATTGAAGCACTAGCTAGATGACTGAACGAGTGCCTGCAGTTTCGTAGTGTGAAGACCAGGCATGGTCCCCCCTGCACTGTAAAATGGACCAACCTGTCTAAAAGTCCTCTTAAAAACTTCTTACAATAGGCTTATTCTTATATTTAAGCTTTATACATGTACTTGTAAATAGTAAAATATTTTTGATTTAACATCAATGTATTTTAATAACATACTGAAAAGTAATTGTGAGCGAGTATATAACTTTTTATATGCTTATTCGGGGAGAATTCACTGTTATTGAACAGTTTTGTATTGTATTGGTACATGTATATTACGAGCATTCCGATCATTGAATGTTTACTCTGATTTTTGTTACCTGGAATGCACTGAATAATCTACTGTATTTTTAAAGTGAAATTCAGAACCTGATTCACATAGGCAATTTTCCCATTCTGCTTAGAAAAGGTAGTGCAGTCCAAATCCTGCTCAGGTTTGTGGCAGAAATCAGCTTGACATCAGTGGAATTACTTTTCAGCTGCCCAGTCCATTAACTAGACTTGGGTATAAATCAGTGTGTTGTACGTTGCACTTGGCTTTCCATTCCCCCAAGTCTGTATTTGTTTTCAGTCAATTGTGTGCTGTAAGTTCTTAATTACTGTCAGCAAAAGTCTCTAGAATAAGAATCCCCTAAAGCAGGGATGCCCAAACTTTGTGTGCTGGGGGCCTGGCCACGCCCCCAGAACAGGGCATGTTTGCATATGCACGCCCATATTAACTTCCTGGTTTGGCATGGGCGCTTCTGCGCATGTGCAAGCACGTCCGTGCCAAACCAGGAAGTGAATATGGACGCTTCTGCAATGTGCGAGGACATCTACGCCAAACTAGGAAGTGAATACAGACACGTCTGCACATGCGCAGAAGCGTCCACCTTCACTTCCTGGTTTGGCGAGGACATCGTGGGTCTAATGGAATGGCTTCGGGGGCTGCATCTGGCCCATGGGCCATAGTTTGGGAATGCCTGCCCTAAAGCCTGCAATACAGACAAGTAAGTTAACATTGGAGACACAATTGTTTCTTAAGTGTCATCATCATCATCCTTTGATCAAAGTACAGTACATAGAAGTACTATACTTTCACTTTTTCACTTAAAAAGCTGTTATGACCCCAATACATTTGTCCTGGGTTTTGTCATACTTTCAGCTTGTATGATATCTCTACGCAAACAGATGCACACATTCCATCCAATACATTTCTTTTTAAAGGGCAAATATTTAAAAATCAGGGGCTTTAGAAGAGCAAAAAGTCTGGACGTGTGTATCGACACAAAAGAAATAATAAAACGTTGTGGATAGCCAAGCAGGAAAATGTTCCAAGCTTCCCCTAAGTGGCATATTTTTGTGACATAGCTAAATGTAGCTTTTTATTTCCTCTAACCTACATCTCTAGTATATAACAGCTATCTCAAGAGAAATCATGAAATGCGCTAATCTGGCTGTGAATCAGAATCCTGGAGTGTAAATTGTATAGAATTTAATAAAATACAGTTGTTGAAATTGTACATACACCTGAGCTTTAGATAAAGGGTGACGGTTTTTAATATTTGTTGCCTAAAATATGTGTACAGAAAGTTACTTTGGCTGTATGATAAGAGTACATAAATATAAATATCCTAAAGCATAATGACTTGAACCAGTGAAAAATCGCAATAAAATTGCATGTAGAGGGAATCCATGGAGAGATTGCAACTTGTGTGGTATTCATAAATGTGCTTTTGGAAGAGTTTGTTTCAGGTTGTAAATGGCATGGCACAGACTTTTTGTTTGTGGAATGAACAAAATCAGCAACAGATTGTGAATTCCTGTGTGTAAGGCTACTTCATAGACATATTTCCACAAACGTTGAAAGCAAATAATTTTTTTTTAAAAAAAATGAAACCTAATTCAAACAAAATGATACTACTTCTGCTCACCTATTTTGCCATTTGTTTAGCTACTTCAGTGGCACAGGTTTGGTTGTGTCGAACCTGTACTTTAGTTTGTGTAGTGAAGGAAAACCTTCAAATAATTTTCAGAAGAGAAAGGTATTGCTGTTACCTAGAACAGAGAAACTAGGAAGATGAAGAGCTTATGAACCTTTAGTAATAAAGGTGCAGCTCTCTCAGAGACTTAGTGGTTAAGGCACTAGGCTTGGAGACTGGAAAGACGGGGTTTGATTCCCGAGAGTTGAACGTCCCTGCAAAAATCCTTTCAACCCAGAGTAATCTCTGATACAAAAACAATTCATAAAGGCAGAGTAAGAGGGTGTAGTGCAGTGATGGGCAGTCTTGGCCCTCCAGCTGTTCTTGAACTTCAATTCCCAGAAACCCTGACCAGCTGGTGTGTTGACTTGGGCTTCTGGGAATCGAAGTTCAAGAACAGCTGGAGGGCCAAGACTGCCCATCACTGGTCTAGTGGCAGAGGATAATAACATCACCTAAGTTCCAGGACATGCTGTTCTGTTGTTGGGAGCAAAGATGAATGGTATGTGAACAAAGTAGAGTGTCCTGCAAATGATGGACTAAAGAGGTAAATAAAATAATTGTACAAGGAGATGTCAGAAGGACAACTGCTCAGTCTCATATTTGGTTTGAAATAACTTGCAGGGGTTATGAAATATTCTTGCATGGAATCTAGATGATGATTTATCAGGCTACTGATGTACTGTTTATGTAATATGAAAGCCCAAAAAGGTACTAGGATAATATTATTTTAGAATACTGTATTCTTAATATACCTCTCAAGAAACTGAAGTGCATATTTTTGTACAAAAGAAAAGGCCTGCATCAGATCAAAGGCAGCATTCATTTTCTACAGTAGTCAATCAGATGCTTCTGGGGAAATCACAAGTTGAGAGGGCAACCATCCTCATTGCACGGCAACCAGTATCCTGAGGTATGTTGCTTTAGATATGATGATACATGCAATCAAGTCTGATATATGGCAGTCTGAATAGAGTTTTCAACACAAGCGAAATATTTAAGGAGTAGTTTTGCCATTAGCACTCCCAATGAGTTTCTATGGCTGAGTGGGGATTCGAACCAAGGCCTAAGTCACACTGTCCACTATTCCATCAGTCCACTCACTATATCTCAGTGGCTCTCATTGCTTTCATGATTGATAGGCTGCCTCCTACGTGCATTTGTCCAATCTACATTTGATGATTACTGCTAAATCTGGTGGTGAATTCCACAGTTTAGCTGTCTGCTGTGTTGAAGAGATACTTCCTTTTGTATATCACAAACCTATCACTTTGCTTCAACAGATGGCTACTGGGTAGTAAATTGTGTAGAGGACTTCTACTTTCTCCATACATAGAGTTGCCATATGTCCCGATTTCCTGGAAAAAACATGTAAAAATCCCGGAAACAAAGGGTTCATTTCATAGAGTCGCCATTCCTAGAGAGGGAGGAGAGAAAGTGAAGAGTTATCCATTGCAAAATAAGTCCCTTCCTGTCTCCTGCTTTTCTTCTGGAGGGAAACGGAGGCGCCATGGACTGCATTGCTGTTCTAGGCCCATCTTTAGAACTTTCTTCTAAGGGGTTTGAGGGTGAGTCAGTGGTGTGTATGTGAAGGGGAGAGTGGGGTGACCTCGGGGGGGGGTGGTTTCAGGAGTGCCCCCCCCAAAAAAAAATAGAACCATCAAGAATAGTCTTTTGCAAGAAGAATCACATGGGGAAAAACCTCTTTACAGTTTATTTTAAACTGATGAAGGCTGTCCGCCCTGGACGGCGATTCCACGGGGTCTTAGAGCTGCGGTATCCCTGACAGCCCCGTCCAACGCGTGTGCAGTTTGAAGAATGCAATGACGTCACGTGGCTGTCCTGGCGGGAGAGAATTATGGCAACCCTATCCATACATTGAATAATTTGAGACACTCTGTAACGTCTCCTTCCTTTATTTATTCCTGGTTGCAATTTTCTCTTCCTCCATTTGGAGTGAAGGGTACACCAGGACTGGAGCTAATGCATTTCTGTCCTACTAGTGCAAGTCTAACTGGCTGGATAGCTCAACGGTTTAGGTAGAAGGCTATGGAGCCTGAGGTTGGAAAGTCCATTCCCCAGTAGGCCTTGAAGGGGAAGGGCCAGCATGTGTGGCCTTGGGCAAACTGCACAGTCCCAGGATGCTGTAACAGAATTGAGGTTACAGACAAAATTGCCCTTCAGGAAAGGTTTGAAAACCTGGCTGGTGGGGCAGGTGTGGGGCCTTAGTGGGAATACAACCCCAGCCTGTTGGCTCATCGCCAGCTAGAAGCCCAGTTAGTGTCCCTCCTGTGTTGATCCCTTTTATTCTTTTATGAATAAGGTGGGGTAGGAGGGTTGGTAGTGGGTGGGTTACTTGGGGTTTTTAATCTGTTTTTATATGTTTTTAATCTGCTGGGGGCCGCCCTGAGTCGGGTTCTCCTGAGTGGGCGGCATAAAAATTTAAAAACTAAATTAAATTCAGTGCTGCCAGAAGAGAAGAATTGTAAACTCTGTATTCTCTACCTATAAACCCTAGAAAAGGTCACCATGAATCAGAATTGGCTTGAGAGCACACAGTAACAGGTTTTCTCAACCTGTGGCCCGTGGGCCAGATGTGGACTGCAACACCATTTCATGTCGCCTCCACCACACCAAGAAGTGCCATGTGGTGGAGGAAGGGCAAAATGGCCCTCCGGCTCCCGATGCTGTCTGAGGGAGCGTGACCCAGCCCCCGGCTTAAAAAGGTTGAGAACTCCTGCATTAACGTTTCCTCCCACAGCTTCTTCCTGTCCATATAGGATTTCTTTGTCAGTGTTCTCTCTGATATCTTCAGTACTAGAATTTAGGGTCAAAGTCTGCAAGCCCTGACTGTGGGCACTCCTTCCTCTATCCCTGAATGTATAGACAATGCCAAAAGTAGTTCTGACATGCCTTACAACTACAGGTGTGCGGGGGGGGGGGACACACAAAGCCACAGTGGCCTTCAGGAGAAATCCCTGATCCTTCTGGTCCAGGTTCAAGTCCAAGGACCCTCTGTTTAGGGTCTCTCCTGACACCACCTCTGTTCTCAATGCCTCCCTTATAGTCTGGAGTTCACAAAGATCCTCTTCTCCTTTCTCCTCCAAGGTCCACTCTTCCTGGGCCAGGTTCTCAGCTGGCACCTCCTCTTCCATGGCCTCTGCTTAGGTCCCCCACCATACCTGTGAAGTATCCCCGATTGGCCGGGAAATCCCATATTTGGCATGCGTTCCTCCCCTTTCCCAGCGCCATAACATATTTAGAACGGCGGCGAAAGGGATTACTGCGCATGTGCACACACGCAGAACCCATCTGTGCATGCACGAACATGTTCTGTGCCTGTACAAAGGGGTTCTGTGCATGTGCAATGGAGTTTTTCCTGCGCCTGCGCACCTGGGCCACAGCAGTTCCCGTATTTTCCAGAGTGGCGCTTGACAGGTATGTTGGCCATTGGTTCTCCTGGGATCCATTCAGGCCAAAGTAGTCTCCCAGGTCCACTCACCGACTGGAATTCCCCAGAACTGATGTATGTGTGTGTGAGGTGATCAATCCATGGCGTATTTGTGCTGCTATTGTCCTCAAAATGTTACAGTAAGATCAAGTCTTGCTGTCTGAAACCATTTTATTACAACTGTGCATTACAAATGAATGTATGCTAATGAAATAATACAATGTCGTTCTAGCAAAATATGATTTGGGTCACAGTAATTTCACAGATGTGTTGGTGAACAATTAGTACAATGGCGACTAAAAGTTGTAAGAAAGGCACAAGTGGGATCTGAAACTAATAGTGTTGGGAGAGGCAACCTGAGTAGGCCAATTGAGTCAGTGGAACTTAGGGAGGAGTTGGTTTGTGAAATCCCTGCTACTTCAGTGGGTCTATACTAGGAGTGAATTGCTATACAGTGATACCTCATACAACATCCAAACTTGGTTCCAAAAGGTTGGACTTTATACGGATTTGGACTTTGTATGAGGCATGCAAAATCCTAAACCACGATGCCTCATACAACGTCCAAATCCTTGCCACAATGCCTCATACAACGTCGTTTCCATAGAGATACATTGTACTGTGACAGCACAGACTTCAGGGCAAAGTCAAGGAAACTGACAGAACTTTAAGAAATCATTGTCTAAAGGCTAAAAACATTACAAAAACATGTCAAACAACCCTGATTGTCCAAGAACCTGAAGAATGCTGCAAAAAATCCCAGGAATGCTTCTAAAAATTCTGACGAAAAAATTCAAAAAAATCCAAAATCGTGCTCAAAACCACTTCTAAACACTCTTCGCCTCCTGCAAAACCCACAAGAGCAATGCACGCATGTGTCCTGCCTTTTATACTGCCCAGGCACAGTGCAACTTGGGAAAACCCCAATGCCTCATACAACGTCACACGACTTTGTATGAGGTAACTTTTTTCAAGGAATTAGGCGGTGTTGTATGAATCCGATGTTGTATGAAGTGGACTTTGTATGAGGTATTACTGTACTAAGCAACAGTTTCAGCCAGTATGAAATGCTTTTGTTCCAGGTGACAGCCATACTTTCTTCCAGGAAACTTCATTCCAATGCCCCCCTAGTTCTCTAATTTCTTCTCTTCAGCAGTCAGCTATTGCTACACAGGTTAAGATTTTTTTACTATGATTTTAAGGAGAAATTGTTTTGTCAAGGTCAGTACCCCCCTGTGAACCTGCCTAAGATTTCTCAGGGCTATCTGGTAGCGTTGCCAATGCATGGCCATGGAGTATAAATTAGCACAATAATCCACAAATAAAAAGCTGTGCTTGCCTTTCCCAGTAAAAGGAGCAAATGATTAAGTGTATAAAGGATATGCTTTCATGTACACAATTACGTTGTCTGTGTTAAATGCTGCTAAATTGATTCCAATTTATGATGATCATCGGCTTTTGAGACACTCAAGGAGTAGTTTACCAGTGTCACTCCACCTTTTGCCACCCTCCCCCATGGCCAAGAAGGGATTTGAACCCAGATCTCCTGAGTCCCAGTCAAACAGTCATGTAATGTCAACATTTCAGTTGCTAACTTTTATTGGGGAGGGTGGTGATAATTGCAAGTTAACTTTTCATGAAATCACAGCCAGACTTTACAACACAAAAAGTATCCAGTGGGTGGCAGCAGTGCATAATATAACTGAATACTTTTGAGACCGTCCCTCAAGTCCTAGTTTGTTCAATGCTTCCCAGTGACCAGATACATACAGGTATATCTCCATGGAGAAATGTTTTGTGTGAACAAGTGCAGGATCACTCAGCTGGTAATGCCATGTCCGCTGCTGCTCAAAAGCAATCTACAATAGTTGTAGAAATAACAGTGTAGTCACAGAGTAGTAGCTCATGACTACCTTGCATGTTGCATTTTTCACAGAACACATACAGGGATGGTCAAGACAGTGTATCATAGAAACCTACCTTATATGAAATCACACAGTTGGTCTATATAAACCAATATTATAGAAACTGGCTGGTGACAGCTCTCCAGAGTTTCAGACAATACCTTTTCTAACCAAGCCTGGAAATCCTGGGGATTGAAACTGGCACTTTTGCATGCAGAGCATGTGCAGTTGCAGAGGTCAGTTTACCTGTGAGTAGCGCAGGTCAGCCTGAAGCCATTTTGTTGTCTGAGATGAAGCATAAGATGACACTCTTTCCATCTGTAGAAGCTGGCTAGAATAAATGCAGTGTCCCATTTCAGTACTTGTGAACAGATAGTATCCTCTGCTTGCTTGAAGTCAGAAGGCTAGTCCTCCAGTGAACAAATGGCAGACTACTTGGACCACACTTGGAATCAAGAGAGCTGCTGCCACGACGACTCCATCTGCTGATCACTCTGCCAATTGATAATTTAATGGACTAACTTGCTGTCAAAATGGGGCCACATGCATTTGCTAACGCACATGACTAGAAATGACATCACAGCTATGTGCACTGGTTGCACGCATGACCAGAAATGGTTGTTGTTGTTGTTCAGTCACACAGTCGATTCCGACCCTTTGCGACCCTATGGACCATCGTTCTCCAGGCGCCTCTGTCCTCCACCATCCCCCTCAGTCCTCCCAGTTTTGTGCCCATTGTGTCTACAATACCATCTATCCATCTCATCCTTGGCCTCCCCCTTCTTCTTTTGCCCTCCACCTTTCCCAACATCACGGCCTTCTCAAGTGAATCCTCCCTTCTCATTTGATGCCCAAAGTACTTTAGCCTCATCTTTACTATTTGACCTTCCAATGAGCAGTCAGTGTTGATTTCTTCTAAGATTGACCTATTTGTTCTCCTCGCTGTCCAAGGTACCCTCAAAACTCTCCTCCAACACCACATTTCAAAGGCATCTATTCTTCTGCGTTCAGCTTTCCTAATTGTCCAGCTCTCACATCCGTACATTACCACTGGGAATACCATTGCTTTGACTATTCTAATTTTTGTTTTCAAGGTGATGTCTCTGCTTTTCACCATGTTCCCCAGGTTTCTCATGGCTTGTCTCCCTAGAATCAGCCGCCTCTTTATTTCATGGCTGCAATCTCCATCTGCAGTGATCTTAGATCCTAAGAAAGTAAAATCTGTCACTGCTTCTACTTCTTCCCCGTCTATTTTCCAGGAACTGATCGGGCCTGTTGCCATTATCTTGGTTTTCTTGATATTGAGTCTCAAGCCAGCTTTTGCACTCTCTTCCTTCAAACCGATCAAGAGATTCTTTAGGTCTTCCTCACTTTCTGCCATTAGGGTGGTGTCGTCTGCATATCTCAGATTGTTGATGTTTCTCCCAGCAATTTTGATCCCATATTGTGATTCCTCCATCCCTGCATTGCGCATTATGTGCTCTGTGTATAAGTTGAATAAGCAGGGTGACAAAATGCAGCCTTGTCTTACTCCTTTTCCTATTCCAAACCACTCTGTCATTCCGTGTTCTGTCCTAACTGTTGCTTCTTGGTTCCTGTACAGATTTCTCAGGAGGCATATGAGATGTTCTGGTATTCCCATCTCTTTAATCACTTGCCACATCTTGTTGTGATCCACACAATCAAATGCCTTAGTGTAGTCAATAAAGCAAAAATAAACTTGTTTCTGGTATTCCTTTGTTTTCTCCATGATCCAGCGTATGTTGGCGATGTGGTCTCTAGTCCCCCTGCCTCTTCTGAAACCAGCCTGCACCTCTGGTAATTCTCTTTCCACATGCTGCTGAAGTCTATCCTGTATTATCTTGAGCATCACCTTGCTGGCGTGTGGGATGAGCGCAATTGTTCGATAGTTTGAACATTCTTTGGCATTGCCCTTTTTTGGGATTGGAACATATACTGATCTTTTCCAGTCCTGTGGCCACTGTTTTGTTTTCCAAATCTGCTGGCATATTGAATGCAGTAATTTGATGCCATCATCTTTTAGAGCTTTGAAAAATTCAACTGGGATACCATCATCTCCACTAGCTTTGTTGTTTGCAGTGCTCTTTAGGGCCTTTCTGACTTCACTCTCCAGGATGTCTGGCTCAGGTTCAATTTCTTCATCATTGTGACTATCAGGAGTGTTGAGTTCCTTTTTGTAGAGTTCCTCTGTGTACTCTTTCCATCTTTTCTTAATCTCTTCTGCATCAGCTAGCTCCTTTCCGTCTTTGTCCCTTATCATGGTCATTTTTGCTTTAAATGTTCCCTTGATTTCCCGGATTTTTTTGAAAAGATCTCTGGTTCTGCCTTTTTTGTTGTTTTCTTCCATTTCTTTGCACTGTTCTTTTAGATAGTTTTCCTTATCTCTCCTTGCTTTTCTTTGAAATTCTGTGTTCAGATGATTGTATTTTTTCCTTTCTCCTTTGACTTTTGCGTTCCTTCTTTCCTCTGCTATTTTAAGAGCCTCATCAGACAACCACTTTGCTTTCTTACTCTTCTTTTCTTTTGGTATGGTTTTCTTTGCTGCTTCCTGCATGATGTCCCTCATCTCTGTCCATAATTCTTCTGGCACTCTATCTATTGAGTCTAAGCCATTGAATCTGTTCATCACCTCCACCGTGTATTCTTTAGGGATGCTGTCTAGGTGATATCTGTCTGGTCTCTTTGTTTTCCCTATTTTCTTTAGTCTAAGCCTGAATTTTGCAATCAGTAGGTTGTGATCTGAGCCACAATCTGCTCCAGGTCTTGTTTTTGCTGACTGTATGGAGGTTCTCCATCTTTGGCTGCAGAGTATGTAGTCAATCTGGTTTCAGTGTTGGCCATCTGGTGATGTCCATGTGTAAAGTCGCCTCTTGTGTTGCTGGGAGAGGGTGTTTGCTATGACCAGTGCATTCTCTTGGCAGAACTCTATCAATCTTTGTCCTGCTTCATTCTGTGTTCCAAGACCGAACCTGCCTGTTATTCCCTCCACTTTTTGATTGCCTACTTTGGCATTCCAGTCTCCTAGAATAATTTGAACATCATTTCTTGGTGTTTGTTCTATGAGGTGTTGTAAGTCCTCATAGAACTGATCCACTGTGGCTTCATCTGCACCCGTGGTTGGTGCGTATATTTGGATCACAGTAACATTGAAGGGTTTGCCCTGAATTCTTACTGACATCATTCTGTCATTTTTGAGGTTGTATCCCATTACTGCTCTTCTCACTCTTTTATTGACAATTATGGCTACTCCATGTCTTCTAAAGTTTTCTTGTCCACAGTAGTAGATGTGATGGTTTCCAGAGCTGAATTCGCCCATCCCTGTCCATTTGAGCTCACTGATTCCCAAGATGTCAATGCTTATTCTTTCCATCTCATTTTTTACCACTTCCAGTTTACCTTGGTTCATTGATCTCACATTCCATGTCCCTATACAGTATTGCTCCTTACAACATTGCATTTCCCCTCCCCCTTTCCTGTCCATCCCCTTTCTCCCCTCTGAGGTGTTAAGCATCCTGTATCACCTAGCCTGCCCTTTTGTTTTGCCTTTTGTTTTGGTCCATAGGGTTCTCTTGGCAAGCTTTGTGGCGTGGTTTGCCGGTTTCTACGCCATTTTTTTCCTCGCATCATACATCATATCACAGTTTTAAAAGTTTAGAACAGTTTACACTACATATTGTCATGCATAATTATCACACTCTAAAACACAGTCTCTATGTTACTTGCTATATTAAGTCAGTATGAAGTCTCTATGTCAGTCTCTATATTAATTCAGCTACATTTTTCACATCAGCTACTTATCCTTGTGTCCTCACTCCCCAGGTGGGGTTGTTGTCTCTGGGTCCCTTGCTCCAGGGTCATCGCAGTGGCGGGCAGTGGATGTTTTCCCTGTGTCTCAGCTGTTCCTCTTCCTCTGCCTCTGGCTGCAGTGGTGGATGGTGACCTTCTCCCTCCCAGGCCTCTGGATGGTTTCTGGGCAGTTGGGGCCTGGTCTTTCTCTGCCTCTTTCTTCCTTGCACCCAGGTTTTAGGATGGGGTGGAAGGGAGGGGCCGATTCTTCACTCACCTCCCTCCAAGGCTTCTGGATGGTTTCTGGGCAGTTGGGCCTGGTCTTTCTCTGCCTCTTTCTTCCTTACACCCAGGTTTTAGGATGGGGTGGGAGGGAGGGGCCGATTCTTCACTCACCTCCCTCCAAGGCTTCTGGATGGTTTCTGGGCAGTTGGGCCTGGTCTTTCTCTGCCTCTTTCTTCCTTGCACCCAGGTTTTAGGATGGGGTGGAAGGGAGGGGCCGATTCTTCACTCACCTCCCTCCAAGGCTTCTGGATGGTTTCTGGGCAGTTGGGGCCTGGTCTTTCTCTGCCTCTTTCTTCCTTGCACCCAGGTTTTAGGATGGGGTGGAAGGGAGGGGCCGATTCTTCACTCACCTCCCTCCAAGGCTTCTGGATGGTTTCTGGGCAGTTGGGCCTGGTCTTTCTCTGCCTCTTTCTTCCTTACACCCAGGTTTTAGGATGGGGTGGAAGGGAGGGGCCGATTCTTCACTCACCTCCCTCCAAGGCTTCTGGATGGTTTCTGGGCAATTGGGGCCTGGTCTTTCTCTGCCTCTTTCTTCCTTACACCCAGGTTTTAGGATGGGGTGGGAGGGAGGGGCCGATTCTTCACTCACCTCCCTCCAAGGCTTCTGGATGGTTTCTGGGCAATTGGGGCCTGGTCTTTCTCTGCCTCTTTCTTCCTTACACCCAGGTTTTAGGATGGGGTGGGAGGGAGGGGCCGATTCTTCCCTCACCTCCCTCCAAGGCTTCTGGATGGTTTCTGGGCAGTTGGGCCTGGTCTTTCTCTGCCTCTTTCTTCCTTGCACCCAGGTTTTAGGATGGGGTGGAAGGGAGGGGCCGATTCTTCACTCACCTCCCTCCAAGGCTTCTGGATGGTTTCTGGGCAGTTGGGCCTGGTCTTTCTCTGCCTCTTTCTTCCTTACACCCAGGTTTTAGGATGGGGTGGAAGGGAGGGGCCGATTCTTCACTCACCTCCCTCCAAGGCTTCTGGATGGTTTCTGGGCAGTTGGGCCTGGTCTTTCTCTGCCTCTTTCTTCCTTGCACCCAGGTTTTAGGATGGGGTGGAAGGGAGGGGCCGATTCTTCACTCACCTCCCTCCAAGGCTTCTGGATGGTTTCTGGGCAATTGGGGCCTGGTCTTTCTCTGCCTCTTTCTTCCTTACACCCAGGTTTTAGGATGGGGTGGGAGGGACGGGCCGATTCTTCCCTCACCTCCCTCCAAGGCTTCTGGATGGTTTCTGGGCAGTTGGGCCTGGTCTTTCTCTGCCTCTTTCTTCCTTGCACCCAGGTTTTAGGATGGGGTGGAAGGGAGGGGCCGATTCTTCACTCACCTCCCTCCAAGGCTTCTGGATGGTTTCTGGGCAGTTGGGCCTGGTCTTTCTCTGCCTCTTTCTTCCTTACACCCAGGTTTTAGGATGGGGTGGAAGGGAGGGGCCGATTCTTCACTCACCTCCCTCCAAGGCTTCTGGATGGTTTCTGGGCAATTGGGGCCTGGTCTTTCTCTGCCTCTTTCTTCCTTACACCCAGGTTTTAGGATGGGGTGGGAGGGAGGGGCCGATTCTTCACTCACCTCCCTCCAAGGCTTCTGGATGGTTTCTGGGCAGTTGGGCCTGGTCTTTCTCTGCCTCTTTCTTCCTTACACCCAGAAATGGTAGGTCTTGGCGTTCTCTGTGACCGCAAAATGTGTGGTGCCACATGTCAGGAAATGACACCCAGAAGCATTGCCTTGTTTTTGGAGTAGTTAGGGGTGGCATACCTCATTGTTTTCAGTCTGGGGTGTAAGAGGGTCATTTGCAGTTCCAGAAAATACCAGAGGGTGGCAATTTCTGCTTCTGGGTGGCATTTCCTGCATGTGGCACCAACCACACCCCTTCCAGTCACAAAGAATGACGACACGCCATTTCCGGTCACGTGTGTAAGCAAACGCACAAGGCCCCATTTTGACAGCAAGTAAGTCCTGTAAACGATTACCCTTCTATGAAAGTGAAAAGCATAGAAGGCACAGATGTCATGTGCTCCTACCTCATATAATAGTGATTCTTATTCTTGGATTCTTATTCTTATACTCCCTAATCTTCACAGCTGCAAACTATCAGAGTGGAGTTACAGCATACACAGCTGTACCTAATAGAACAGTATTAAGGCTTCTAAAAGTGACCTTCTACAGAAGGTTTCCACATGCTCTGTTGTTGGTGTGATTCCTCCTTAAAATGGCAGTCTTTGGCTCATTTACTAACTCTGGGCTTTAATTCTTTCCCAGCTTTTGATGGCTTCCCAGACTAGCAGAAACAGGCAAGACGGTGGAATCCAAAGTAGAAACAGCAAAATCCATCCGAAAGTAAAGTTTATTGCATAAAATAATTTCCTTATAATCTGGTGGTAAAGTAAAGAAAACCGAAGCTATTCTGATATATAGCCTTTCACAATTGCTTCTTCTGGGTTTTCTATAATACAAAATGATATAATAACAATGTTACCATGTGTACAATAATGAGTCTAAGTACACTTCATAACGTCATTCATCATATATACACTATATACATACACACATCAATAGGATCACAGGACCATAGTAACCATAACTAAAAGACAATATAAATCACTAATTAGCATAATGAGCACAATAGCATCTCTTACCTTATTCTATAACTTATTAGCGTCACTGCCTCTATGTAGGTTCTTTAGTGCATATGATGTTATCATAAGGTCTACTGTGGGAGACTTATACTCCCTAATCTTCACAGCTGCAAACTATCAGAGTGGAGTTACAGCATACACAGCTGTACCTAATAGAACAGTATTAAGGCTTCTAAAAGTGACCTTCTACAGAAAACAACTAAGATCGTGGTCATAATTAAGACCATGCAGGGATACACAGTTTAATAAATGAATAAAATACGCCTCCCTACCTTGCAACAGTTTATCCACATTGACCCTCTCAAACTTTCTAAAAGAAAATTTTTCCAATGCTACAAATCTCAAATCATCTTCTGAATGTTTCTTTTCCATGAAATGGGATACCAGGGGGGCTGTAGTAATTTGACTCCGAATCCAGGAGCGATGCTCCATAATGCGCACTTTCAACGGCCGAGAAGTTAATCCGATGTAATATTTCTCACATGGACATATAATTAAATATATTACATTATGAGAGGCACAATTCGTAAAGCTAAGTAATTTCAATGGGATCTGTTTATCTGGTATAACAACCGTCTTAGTTTCTACCATAAAACGGCATGCCGCACAACCGGAGAAACGGTAATGTCCTCGAATGATGGGTTGCAGAGGAACTGACAATGAGCGAGAGTCTGAACTAGTAAGAATGTTTCATAATGTTTGCGTTCTGCGAAAGCCTATAAGAGGTTTCTCAGAACAGCCTGGAATATCTTCTAGAATATACCAGAACTTCATAATAGCCTTTTTAATTTTTAAGGCTAAATAAAGGTGAATAGTCAAAAGAACAGTGGATTCTAGAAGGGGAGCGTTTAACTCTCTGAGTTAAGAGCTGCGCTCTAGGTGTCTTTTTAACCTTACTTAATTAATGATCAATCACACTGCTAGGGTAACCCTTGTCTTCCAAAAAGGATCTAATAGTAACCGCAGATCTAAAGAAATCACTCTCTTTGGTGAAGTTCCTCTTAGCTCTCGACAGGAGGCTAAATGGAATATTTGTTTTTAACTGAACCGGGTGGGATGAACGAAAATCCAAATAGGAGTTTCGATCGGTGGGCTTCCCAAACAGACGCATCCCTAATTTCTGATTGGCCACGTATACAGATACATCCAAGAAAGGTATACTAACAATGTCCGATGTTCCAGAGAACCTCAAATTGACATCCAAAGAGTTAATCCAATTGGTGAATTCAGAAACGATGCTAACTGAATCCAGTTCAAAAAACAAGTCATCTATAAATAGTTTATAGACTAATATGTGTTTATAAAATGGATTGACCTCAATGTTAAAGATAAAGGTTCTTTCAAATTCGACCATGTACATGTACATTTACTAACTCTGGGCATTAATTCTTTTCCAGTTTTTGATGGCTTCCCAGACTAGGGCAAATAATGTCTAATTATTGTGACGGAAGAGGTCACTTTTCAGGTATAGGTTTCCCTTGCTCGAAAGCCAGTCGTATCCGACTCTAGGGTTCAGTGCTCATCTCTGTTTCAAAGCCAAAGAGCCAGTGCTGTCTACTTCTGCAGCTGTTTCCGTGGTCATGTAGTAGGCATGACTAGACACCGGAGTGCACGGAATGCTGTTTACCTTCCCACCAAAGTGGTCCCTATTTATCTACTTGCAATTTCTTGCTTTCAAACTGCTAGGTTGGCAGGAGCTGGGACAAAGATGGGAGCTCATTCAGTCCTGCAGTACTCGGGAACCGAACTGCTGACTTTCCGCCTTTTAGGAGCTCAGAAAGATTTGTTCACTAAGAAGGCAACCTTGAGGATCCCAGGTCAAAAATACCTTACACTCACATATTTGTTTTAGAGAAAGACACATATTGCATAAATGTGTGTGTCAAGTGAACCTTCTGTGAAGGGACATTATGTAAATATAGCTTTACTGAGTTGACACTGACTTTTATGTCACTACCTTTGCCTCCCTTATGAGAAATAGTAGGCTGTTGCTGGCCTGATGGGTCAAGGTACAGCTCTGAAACTGCACCTGTGTTGTGTTTTGTACACACACCCCATTTCCAAGAAGTCAGACATTTTGGTATCTAAGTCAGGATTCAGTTTCTTTAAAAGCAGAGACTTTTTTCAATCTTGTAATGCAAGTTCTAGACACATAAACAGATTAAGTAAAAAATTAGAGTTCATGGCATTAACACTCTTAACAAATTCTTGCTCTATATCAAATACACAGGGGGAACCATAGACGCACCTAAATCTTAACGCCAAAAGCAAAGTTAGCTTTGTATTTCTTACCCCAGATCTGGCATATTCCTTAAGGAACGAGAAGTAAAAGTGGGTGATCTCTGCCTATAACATACTCTACAGTGACTTCTGAATTAGAATATAAAGCCAGGGGTTCCAATCTTATTGATTACAGAGTGGAAGGACAATCACATATTCATCCCCTCAACCTCTACAGCAGTGTTCCCCAATGTTTGGTTTTTGGACTTCAATTCCCAGAAGCCTAAATCAATTCCCCAAAGCACTGATTAGTCAATGTACTGACTTAGGCTTCTGGGAATTGAAGTCTCCCTGTGGGGCATAGGGCCCTCGTTGGGAATCACTGAGCTATACCTTCCGGGCTGATCCTACCAAAACACATCAACAGTCTTTTTCTGGTCATCCAATGTCTATTGTTAAGCCTTTGAGAAGTTTCCAGGCATGTACGTGAATAGCTTTCCTTGCAAAATTTTTAGTAGCGATCATGTACAGAGTTTAAGGGATTATCTAACAACACCTTGTGTTTCACAAGTATATGACTCCAGAAGAAGCCTAAGTTCATTCAAAATGAACACCGAGAAGAAGACATACCTTCTTGTGTCAGTCATCAAAGGGCAATTTAAAAATTGCTTAGCACTAGACAACTCACTGTTGAAGGTATGCAAACTGTTTTCATCAAAGACCTTTCAAGTGGCATGAGAACTGAAATTGATGGCTATTTTATATAGGACTAGCTGGCAACTCAGCTTTGCCCGGGGTCCATTCCCCCACTCAGTCCCCGGCCCCAGTTCCCCTTACCTGTGCCATGCTGTTCTGTCTCCTCTAACAACCACGCTCCCGCATTGGGCTCCTAGGCAGGACCCAGGGCCCCACCCGCTGCTCCCACCAGACGGGTTTCCTCCACACCCTTGGCCAGCCACAGATCGGCCGGCCTGGCCCTTCCACGAACCGGCCCCGCCAATGATTTCCCTCTGCCGCCCACGCGCCCTGCGGCCTGTCCTTCTGCTGTGACCGGTGCCTAGCTGTTGTGCTCAGCCATGGGCAGGCACGCTAACATGTGCCGCCCCAGAAGCCGGTTCCTGCTGCCCACTGGTCCTTTGGCCTGTTCTGCCTCCTCACTGCTGTGAGCCTTGGGCTTGCACACTGACGCGCATCACCCGGGCATTCATTTTCTGGGCACAAGGCATCTTGGTGGTTGTAGTTCACGCTGCCCAGGATCCGTTTCCTGGGCACAAGGCACCTTGGGGGTTGTAGTTCATGGTGTTATCCCCATTTTGTGGGGTGCATGGCCCCCATGGGACTCAGCACCCCGACAGTGTCCATCTAAGATGTGCAAGGTACGTGTGTGCGAAGTTACAGCATGAGTGGTGCGGCGGTGTGGATTTCTATACGGGACACTGCACCCACACCTTTGTATAGGTATAGATGACCATTCTACATGTAAAAATAACTGCTTGTTATCGAAGTCTCCAACTAAAGAGAATGTACTAGATGTCATTCAAAATACCATCTACTGTATTGTGTATTCCCTTGACAAGGAAGGAGTGAAATAAGTATTTCTACAATGAAACTGAAAAATCACGATTCCCCCCCCCCTTTCCTGCTCTCTGTAGCATGGCTGTTGAGGCACCTACATGTTTAAGATTCCCTTCTCTTCACTTATCCCCTTCTGAAAGTTTGGAGCATATTTTAGGGTTACATTGGAGCTGCATAGAGAAGGAGAGGTTGCCCACACTTCTGTTCAGTCAGAACAACATTGGGAAAACAACATTGGATAAACTGTCCATAGTAAATATAGGTGAATAAAATCAGAATCTGCTGTTATTTAAAAACAGAATGTGATTTCATTACATCAAATGGAGCTTGCAAAAACTTCCCCCATCCTGGGTCAATAGAACATACTCCCAAGGAAAGAAACAGACTAAAATCACTGTACAATATTACACATAACTAGCTGCTGGATGGCACCTCCTTAATCTAATAAAAGCAACAAGTGTTATAAATACTGGAGACACCTTTTCCCCTGACCTCGCTGTAGGCAAATTATTTCATCTGAGGCATGGGAATATTCTGACAATGTAGGCTTTAATTTCTTTATATACTTGTTGTGTTCTAATGGTTTTACCTTCCACATGGATTACAATGTATCTGAACCAATGTAATATAGCAACAATGTAACCTTCAGCTGTATCATATAAACCCTGTAATAGGACGCGAGCTAATGACCACCAGCTGGCAGCAGCGAGCGTCCAAGCTCTCTTGGTCCGAACTCATCAAAGGCAACAGCGCGGGAAGCTTTCCCGCCACCACCTACACCTGGACAAGAAGGGCGTGACCCGCAATGACGTCACGCGGACAGTAGCCAATGGGCTACCATGGCACCACGTTCAAATGTATTACTGCTGTATATAAAGAGCTGTAGATCCGCCATTACCTCATGTTCCCTCTGTCCACGATGCAATAAACCTGAGTTAACCCAGCCCGAGGCTGTGTCCTGTGTCTTAGTTTCATACACTAAATTGGCGACGAGGATGGGATCAATGGATTCCCAAGGAGCAGCCAGGGCACAGAGCGGGTTCAACATCACCAAACCGCAAGACTGGGAGCTGCTTGAGATGGACTTCCATGCGGCGCTGGTGGAGCTCAAAGTCAAGGAAGACGATGAGGAGAGGAAGAGGGCCATCCTCACCCGCATGCTTGGAATGGAAACCAAGCGGACGCTGGTGGGCATCATCGCTCCAAAGAAGGTGAGCGAATTTAAGGCGGACGACATCATGAAGCTGCTACGGGAGCGCTTCCAACCCGCGAGGGCGATGTTTCCCGCTCGGAGCGCGTTTTGGAGGCGAGTCCAAGCGCCGGACGAGTCGGTCGAGGCATTCGTGGCCGCCATGAGGGTAGCCGCTGCCCCCTGTAAATGGGGCAGCATCCTAGAAATGGCCCTCAGGGACGGCGTGCTGTGTGGCCTGAAAGACAAGGAGGTGCAGCGCAGCTTGATGAATAAGGAGCCACCACCCACGCTGGCAGAGGTCGTCGCGGCCGCAGAAGCCGCAGAGTCCACGAATGCTGGAGTGGACGAGATGCACCAGTGGCGTGAGTGGCGTCCCAGAGCCGGCAAGGCGGAAAGGTCGGTGCACGCAACTCAACGGGCCGCGAAGTCGTCCTCAGAGAGCAGCGACGGCGAGGAGGTCCAGAAGGTCCGAAAAGGGGGGCGCCGCTGCGATGGTTGCGGAGCGGCCCACGAGCGTGCGAGGTGCCCGTTTAGAAAGGCCGAATGCTACACCTGCGGCCGTCGGGGGCACATCGCCAAGGCATGCAGAAAACGGAAGGAGGGCCGGAGGCAGTCACCAGACCGTTCGACCAGGCCGGACCGTTCAGCGAGGCCCAAAGATGGCGTCCAGACCACGAGGAAGCAGGACGGCGTGGGCCGCGTCTCGGACAGCAGCGAGGGCGACGTCCCAGTGCTCAGTGTGTCCGCGGAACAGTCCCATTATTTCGTTGAGGTACTAGTACAAGGGGCCCCTATCAGGATGGAAATTGACTCGGGGTCCTCCTATTCCATAATTCCCCAGAAAGAGTTCTTGAAAATCGACCCCCACGTGCGGCCCAAACTTAAAACATTGAGGTCCACGCTACGAGATGTACAGGGGAACAGCATTCCGGTGTTGGGGGTCGGGAAATTTCGGGTTGAGTTTAAGAGACGCTCTGCGGAGCTGCCCCTAGTTGTTCTCAAGGGGGGGAGTTGTAGCCTCCTAGGGACACAGTGGTTCCAGCCTCTAGGCCTGTTTATAGGGGGAGTACATGCAGTGGGGGTGGACCCAATACAAGCGGTGTGCGATGCGCATCCCGCCGTTTTTGAAAAAGGACTTGGAAAATTCAAGGGACCCCCTGTAGCTTTCGACCTAGACCCGGAGGTCCGCCCGATAAGACTCAAACCGCGCAGGGTGCCCTTCGCACTAAAGGACAAAATAGAGGCGGAACTGGACAAATTGGTGGGCCAGGGGATTCTTATTCCTGTTGATTCCGCGGAGTGGGAAACTCCAATTGTAACAGCTCTGAAGGCTAACGGGGAGGTGCGCATTTGCGCTGATTATAAGTGTACAATTAACAAGGCGATCCGCCCTAATGCATACCCGGTGCCGGTGGTCAGCCACCTTTTGGCCAGGCTAAATGGGGGAAAGTGTTTCGCTAAGCTCGACCTGGCACAAGCCTATCAGCAGCTTCCCGTAACACCCGCCACGGCCGCGGCACAAACGATAGTCACACATAAAGGAGCGTTCCAGGTGTCGCGGTTACAGTTCGGCGTGAACTCGGCACCCGGCCTTTTTCAGTCGCTTGTGGAACGCCTCCTGAAGGGGCTGGAGGGGGTGTTGCCTTATTTTGATGACGTATTAATAACAGGGGGGAGTGAGGCCGAACTGGCACAGAGATTGGACAAAGTACTAACTGCATTCGAGAAAGCGGGGCTGAGACTGAGGAAGGACAAATGTGTTTTTTTCGAAACCGAGGTCGAGTTCTTAGGGTTCAGGATTACACCCGAGGGTATCAAGCCATCCAAATCCAAAGTAGTAGCCATCAAAAAGGCCCCTCGCCCCACATCCAAAACCGAGCTACAGTCATTTCTGGGGCTCCTCAATTTTTACCATACATTCCTTCCGCGGAAGGCGTCCGTGGCCGAACCGCTTCATCGGTTGCTTAAAAAAGAGGAGACTTGGATGTGGGGTGACGAGCACGAGAGGGCGTTCAAAGAATTAAAACAACTCTTGACCTCTGACGCAATTCTAACGCATTTCGACCCCAAACGGCCGGTGGTCCTAGTCTGTGATGCGTCACCGGTGGGGGTGGGGGCAGTACTTTGCCACGTGTTGGATGACGGAAGGGAAGCCCCGGTTGCATTTTATTCAAGGTCCCTGTCCCAGGCAGAGCGAAATTACGCACAAACCGACAGGGAGGCATTGGCAATTGTAGCGGGGACCAAAAAGTTTCACGATTTTTTGTATGGTCGGCCGTTCAAAATCGTGACGGATCACAAGCCCCTGTTAGGGATTTTCACGGCAAGCAAGCCCACCCCGCAAATCCTATCACCGAGAATGCTGCGATGGGCCATCTTTCTCAACGCTTACCAACACGAGTTGGTGTACCGGCCCGGAAAAGAGATCAGCCATGCTGATGCACTTTCGAGATCCCCTTTGCCCTTGTCGGACGACCAGAAGGCTAGAGTAGGAAGAGACCGCCAGGTGTTACTAATTGAGGCTTTAGATGCACCCCCAATAGTACCAGCCGATATTGCTAGGGCGACAGGCAAGGACAGAACGCTCGAGAAAGTCAGCTCATGGGTACAAAAGGGGTGGCCGGCATCGTCCCCAAGCACGGAATTCGACCCATTCTTTCGGAAAAAGCTAGAGTTGTCCCTAGAAAGGGGGTGCCTATTGTGGGGCCAACGGGGGGTGGTTCCTGCAGCCATGCGGCCGAGGGTGCTCAAACTGCTGCACGTCAGCCACCCGGGCATCGTTCGTTCGAAAGCGCTGGCCCGCAGTTACTTTTGGTGGCCACAGCTGGACGCGGACATTGAGCACATGGTCGGCACTTGTGAGGCATGCCAGGGATCCCGACCAGAGGCGGCCCGCCTCCCGCATAGGGAATGGGACACAGCAAGGGGGCCGTGGTCTAGAGTACATGTAGATTTCGCTGGCCCATTTCGAGGAACCATGTTTCTCCTGGTGGTGGATGCGTTCTCCAAGTGGCTGGAGGTTATCCCAGTAAAGAGCACGTCCTCCGCCACGACAATTAGCCAGCTACGGAGAGTCTTTTCCACGTTCGGCTTACCCGACACTTTAGTCAGCGATAACGCGAGTTGTTTCACCTCCTCGGAGTTCGAGGCATTCATGGGAGCAAACGCCATTCGGCATGTCACATCCGCACCGTTTCACCCGGCCACGAATGGCCAAGTGGAACGGTTGGTGCGTACAACAAAGGATGCGCTGCGGCGCATGGGCCCGGGGGACCTAAATCACCAAGTATGTCAGTTCTTGTTAGCGTATAGGGTGACCCCCTTAGCGTCGGGTTACTCGCCGGCAGAACTCTTGATGCGGCGAAAACTGACCACGCTTCTGACCAGGCTGGACCCGACGAGAGTCGAGGATAAAGGAAAAAACATAGGATTGGCAGTCTCGAAAGGATTCGCCGCCAGCGACCTTGTTTACTGCAGGAACTATGCAAGCACAGGGCCAGCCTGGGTGCCAGGAAGGATAATAGAACAAACGGGGCCAGTGTCATATCGGGTGGAAACGAACACCGGCCTCCTCTGGAGGAGACACGCTGACCAACTGAGGCGCCGAGTGAGTGAAGGGCCGGTCAGTGGGGCACAGCAACAGGATTCAGCGATAGGGTTCTCCCCCACCCGTTTAGCCCAAGGGGGAGAAATTGAGGGACATCAGTCCGAATCCGGGGGGGAAAGCAGTGATCCCGACTCATATCCTTTTGATACCCCAGTTCTATCAGGGCCCGGGGGGAGGGAAAAGGAATGTGCGGCCGCCGCCGCGTCCCCCGAATGTAATTTTGATTTTGATTTTGCGAGCCGGGGGGGTTTTCAGGAGTGTTCCCCCACCCTTCCAAGCGAGAAGAGGGGTTTTTCGTTAGCCCCCAGTGCCCCCGGTTCTTCCCCGAGAAAGAGCACACCTCCCAACAACGCCGCGGATCCGCGGCAAGTCACTAACAAGTCTCCCTCTCAAATTACAGGGCAGGAAACCAGGGGACAGAGAGAAGGTAGCAAACCCGGGGAAAGGCAGCCCGCGTCGAGACCCCAGCGTGTTCGAAATAAACCATCTTGGCTGAGAGACTTTGTCTCCTAAGGGGGGGGAGTGTGAAGTATGGGCTCGAGACATTGTCTCGTCCTAGGGGGGAGGGGTGTTGTGTTCTAATGGTTTTACCTTCCACATGGATTACAATGTATCTGAACCAATGTAATATAGCAACAATGTAACCTTCAGCTGTATCATATAAACCCTGTAATAGGACGCGAGCTAATGACCACCAGCTGGCAGCAGCGAGCGTCCAAGCTCTCTTGGTCCGAACTCATCAAAGGCAACAGCGCGGGAAGCTTTCCCGCCACCACCTACACCTGGACAAGAAGGGCGTGACCCGCAATGACGTCACGCGGACAGTAGCCAATGGGCTACCATGGCACCACGTTCAAATGTATTACTGCTGTATATAAAGAGCTGTAGATCCGCCATTACCTCATGTTCCCTCTGTCCACGATGCAATAAACCTGAGTTAACCCAGCCCGAGGCTGTGTCCTGTGTCTTAGTTTCATACACTAAAATACTGTATGACAACCAAGGTCAGGGCAGACAAAAGAGACCTGGCAAAAAGTGTTGAATCATGTTTCTAAGATCCAAAGCAAGGAGTTCTCTGCTGCTTCTCTTCCCCACTCTTCAGTTACAGAGTTGTTTAAAAGATAGGAATGGCCTTCAATTCCTCCAAGAAGAAAACAATTCCTGCATTATGCTTAGGGGATAGTTATTACTTTGTTATACTTTTAATTTACACAGATGGAAACCTTTATGAACTTTGTTGCTTTCCTCTAGATTTTTCTGTCTCCTTTGGAAAGCCGAGATTATGTGCTTGGAACAAAATGGCACCTACCTTGCTTGTAACCAGAAAGATCATGACGTCCTTCAGTTTCACTTGCCAAACCTCATTTGTCATATCGTTTTCCCCCTCTAACAGTATTTCTTGAATGAAGACTGAATAATATGGTTCAGAAGTCAATTATTTGATTATTAAGAAGCAGGGCTTGGAAAGAGCACCTTGTGGGAGAATCATGGGGAGGGATTTTTCCCATGCTTAGGTTATAGAATGCAGAAGATGTACCTGGAATAGCCAGTAGTAGTTATCAAAGCTATTACTACCATGTTACTACCAAGCCAGTAGTTACCAAATTCCAGAGAGAGTCAAAAACAAAGTGAAAGCAATAAGAGGGGGGGGGAGGAAATGTTTCACTGTGGAAGTACCTAGTTCAGTCTTTCCAAGCATACCAATGGAAAACACAATAGAGCTCATCTTGCCTAGAAATCAATACATTTCTGAGGTCTGTAATGAATATCATAGAGAAATCTGCACAAAAACATGTGTATACTTCTGAAATTGTGCAAGACTAAAATGAACATATCTGAAAAATGTGCGCAAACACATTTAACCAAAAAGAAAAATTAATTAAAATGTGATCATTAAAAAAAATGTGTACATAGGTGTACCTTTTGCAACAATGTGCACAGTTAGGGAAAGTATGCACAAAAAATAGACATGAAGTTATGCAACCTGGCATGGAACTATGCTGGGAAAAGATTGGCGGGATTCTGAGAAATACCAGAAAATTTGCAATGGAAATGTGAATTCACTCACTGTGAAGCTTCACCAAGGAGTTTGGATTTCCTAGAGCCTGTACAAAATATCTGGCCTAGCAGGAAGAAAGGAGAGGGGAAGAAAGCCTTGATTGCAGCTTTTTTGCAGCTTGTTAAGGTAACTGACTTGTAGCCTTTTCCTCCTTTTCCTCCCCGCAATCCCTAATAGTCTAGTGACTGGAGGTTTGAAATGCAGCTGCATCTTAGAGTTATGTTACAATTTAAATGTTATTGCACATTTTATTGTTTCACTGCTGTATTGTAACATTGTATCTTTTGTATCTTTTGTATATTGTATTTGATTTAACTGTTGTAAGCCGCCCTGAGTCGGCCCTGGTCGAGTAGGGCGGGGTATAAATCGAATAAATGAATGAAATGAATGAATGAATCTGCAGAAATGAAAAGAATGTAAATTTGGTGTTTGGATCCCTGATATTATTTGCAACACCCTCAGGTGCTGAACATTTCTACATCAATTTAAGCAACCACACTGGCTGGACTGTGATTCCAAGCTAACTCACTGTTATGTATTAAATGTAATGATGCAATGCTCCCTTTAACAGAATGTAACCAGTCAATGTATCCAATTGTATCTAATCAGGAACACATTGTAACAGGCTGTATAAGGATGTGAGCTAAGTGGCCACAGGTGGCAATAGCGAGCATCCAGCTCACATGGTCCAGATTCTCCGAATACCTGAAGAGCGGGAAACCTTCCCGCCACACCGCACCTGGAGAAGATGGGTGTGACGATCAATGACGTCACGCGGACAGTAGCCAATGAGCTACCACACCGGCATATTCAAATGTACAGTGTACTATAAATAGAGCTGTTTGTCCACCATTACCTCATGTTCACCCTGACCATCATGCAATAAAGTTGTGTTTAGCCTTGTTACGGCTCCTTCTATTGTCTTCATTGCAAGACACTAAACTCACGTTTCCTTTTGTATCATTTGGTCAATGGGGGAAAATGTGAATTGGCCCATCCTAATGCATTTCCTGTATCATTGGCCAAAGTGGTTGT
Organism: Bradypodion pumilum; assembly: GCA_035047305.1. Classification (NCBI taxonomy): domain Eukaryota; kingdom Metazoa; phylum Chordata; class Lepidosauria; order Squamata; family Chamaeleonidae; genus Bradypodion; species Bradypodion pumilum. Next base: position 168,722,685 of record JAWDJD010000001.1, on the reverse strand, counting down.
ATCCTGAGCATACCCGTCAAGCGCTGCTCCGGAAAACATGAGAACTGCTTCAGCCCGGGTGCGCATGCGCAGAAAAAACTCCATTGTGCATGCACAGAACCCCTTTGTGCATGCGCAGAACATGTCTGCGCATGCACAGATGGGTTCTGCATGTGCACATGTGCGCAGTAACCCCTTTCCCTGCTGTTCTAAATATGGGACAGCACCGGGAAAGGGGAGGAACATGCGCCAAAATATGGGATTTCCTGGCCAATCCGGGATACTTGACAGGTATGATCCCGAGAAGTTAACAATTTGCACACTGTTGTGTGAATGTTCTGTGCATGGAATTCTCAGCAACCTTTGTCCGGTTGGAAAAGGAAGGGAATTCTTACTCTGTACAACATGACACCGCACTTCATATCTTCTTCCCCTTTGGGAAAATATTATTTGTGCAAGACTGCAAGAGCTTCGAGGGTGAACTGAGATCAGGAGCCTCAATTGCTATTAGTAGCTTCAGGGTCAATACAGCAGTAGAGTAAATCCTCTTTTCCAACTTCATGGCCCCAATCCAAATTGGGAGCACTCACAGTGGCTCTCACTTTAATTATAGTGGTAGGAACCCATGTCACATCTAGTTTGATGGTGGTCATGTCCCTATTTCCCACCATTTTATCATCAGAACAACACTAAGGGGTGGGTTAGACTCTGTGTGTGAATGACAGAGAGAAGAAGACTAGTCCAAGATTACCCAAAGAGTTTTATGATTCAGTGGAGATTAGAACCTGGATCTTCCATGTCCCAATCCAGCACTTTCCATATTACACCACATTAGCTGTAGTTATTTAGCTACCGTAGGTGCTAGGTGTATACTGAGCAGTATCTGAACAAATGGGAGATGGACAAATATGCACCTTGGAGTCTTCCTTCCTTCCTTTCTTGTGGTGTGCAGATCCCCCCCTCTTTATTTTAAATAAACAGCTGTGGACTCCTATCTAGGCATTTAGACTATCTCTCTCTCTCACTCACACACACACACAGAGAAAGAGAGAGAGTGCTCCTCATATTGATACTAATAATTTTGTGTCAAAAATTATTCTGGGTTGAAAGGATTTTTGCGGGAGAAACTCCGCTCAAGACGCCTGAATGAGGCTCCTTTCATGTCCCCCATTGCTGGGACAGAGAAAGGCTCTCAATCCATCATGCAGTACCCAGGTCTCATAATGCCAACTTGCCGGCCTTCCAGCTCACAAGGTGAACTTCTTAACCACTGAGCCACCGCAGCCCCTGCTCATATTAATGACATACTAGTGTGTAGGAGACACTCAAAACAGCTATTGAAGCCTTGCCAGAACTGATCCAGCATCACCACATGCAGCAATATGCAGCCCCTTTAATCTGTCCTAAATTATTTTGCAACAAATTGAACAGGTCAGTGCTTGGAAAAACCACCACATCAACCTGGATGTCTTGACCTCCTCTCAGTTTTGGAAGCTAAGGAAGCTAGAAAAGAATCCTGCCTGAAACCCTAGAGATTTGCTGCCATACTCTGTTGATGACACTAGGCCAGATGGAAAATGGGTCTGCCTCAGTGTAAGGCAGCTTCTTATGTTCCAACTGTATGTACTGCAGTTCTCATAATCCTCCAGCCAGTTTGCCTGGACGTAATGAAGTATGGAGCTTCTAAGTGCAATCTATCCCCTAACCAGTACCCTTCAAGTATGTCATACTACAAATCCCTTCAGCTACCGCCAACAAGGCTAGGCTGGTGCCAGATAATAAAGAGTTGGATTCAAACTGATCTGGGAGGCTGCCAGGTTGAGTAGAAGCTATTTCCCATGTACCATTTATTGCTACAGTTGGTAGTAGAATGAAAATATGTAGTTTTATCCACCTGCCAGTCCTCTGCCAAGAAGTGTCTTGGTTTCACAGTGAGGCTCCTGAAAGGACCAGTTAACCCTATTGTTCTAAGGCTATTATCTGCTGCTCTGTTGGATCAGCTTCCTCCATTAACTGTTTTCTTCAGTCTCCCTGGAATGGCCATTTGGCCCTTTAAAAGAATGGACACATTCCAAAGGACTGGAATACATCATCTGTATGAGTGCCTTTTGTTTCGGAGGGATTTGCATGCAGTCAATAACCAGGCTGTTCAACTGCAGCTGAAAAACAGCCTCACAATGCTGAGCCCTGAAAGGATCCTCTGTGGAGCGCATGAACTGATGAATCCAGGGAGCCCTGGGAGAACTCAGATTGGCTTCCACAGTGCTGAAACAAACCTTCTTGGCTTGGCCTGCCAATATGGCTCCATTCTCAAATTCTTATGTGTGGAGGAGGAGGTGTGTTAAATCTCCACCATAGTTATCAAAGACTTCTTTTTCTGTGCTTGTAAAGAAGAAAAGGGTGAAGCCATTGTGTCCCTTTTGTTTGCTCCTTTGTTCATATTGCCAGGAAAGGGATTCCCACTCATGTTTTTCATGCCTAAACGCTACGGATCGAACACCCTTCTCTGTCCCAGCTCTTGGGGACATGAAAGGAGCCTCATTTGGGCGTTCCCTGAGCAGGGATCCTTTCAACCCAGAATAATTTCTGACGTGAAATTATTATTACTGATGTCAATAAAAACCAACATTAAAATCAGTTTCAGCGTTGAACGAAAGCTGAGCAAGTACTCATCATTATGACAAGAGGGTTCTAGGTGTTTGTGTTTGGAAATTTTCTCTTTTGGTCTACAATAGGGGTTCTCAACCTATGGCCCAGGGACTGGATGTGGCCCACGACACCATTTCATGTGCCCCCCCCCCACACTGCCTCAGCCACTCCTGGAAGTACTATGTCTGGCAGACAGGGCAAAATGGCCATCCAGCCCCCGAAACTGTCTGAGGGAGTGTGACCCGTCCCTCTGCTTGAAAAGGTTGAAAACCCCTGGTGTACAATTTGTCGAACCTCTAAGCCACCATGGCCCCTCAGCCTACACCACCACCTTCCCAAGTGTTTGTGTGTATGTGCACAAGAAAGTGAACATGCTTTGTGTGAAGCGCAGCGATCCCATGGGCTGTATGCACAGAGACTCGCTGCACTGCCTTGCCTCAACTGCCTATGGACAGGGAGGATGGGCCATCCAATGTCAGGGGCAGTAAATGTTGCCTTTCTCTGAAACTGATGTTCCCAAGAGTATGTTTGGCTTTTCTGCCATAGAAGAAGCATGTGCATCACCAGGATTATGTCTGAAATGTAAACAATGGCTTCCTTTGCATGGAAATGTAAGCAGTCTGCTTCCAAGGTCAGACATAACAAAAGGTTATCAAGGTAACCATCATAGCTTAAATCATTTTTAATGAAAAGCAGTCCTGTCCCCCACTTTGCTGTTGAAACACATTCCTTCTTTTAAAGTGCATCTGACATTTATATCATTTATGAAAATACCTTGTATCATCACTTGGTTTCTGAGCTTTCAAATGTGAGTCAGCTGTTCATAAAAGAACAAGCCACCGTTTATCCTAGCTCCTTCACACAAAGCTAACTGGCAGCCTGTTGGTACAGCTCAATATGTTTTCATCAATTAACTCCTGCCATAGTATTATCTTAACACCAAAGCATATGGCTTTATTTGAGAAACCAATGTAGATAAGAAGCTGAAAGCTGAACATGTGACTTCACTGATGCCTTTTTTTAACCCTGAGTTTTCTAATATGCAGAAGTGGTTTACCATTTATCTGGGGGAGCCCTGGCTCTGAGTATCTTGCTCATGGCCACACGGGTTGGCACATGGGGAATCAAACTCCCAACCTCTGGCTCTGCAGTCAGATACCTAAAGCACTGAGATATCCAGCCACCTTCTTAGAACTGTGCAACAACAGAAGCAAAAGCGACAACAATTCACAGAATTTCAAACATGGTTTCCAACTGGAGTGTTAATCCTCATAGTAGGCACCCAATCCAGAAATTCCTGTGTTCGAAATGTGAGTGCTTTCCCAATACTGTACTCCAACTCCCATCAGCCCTACCCAGCATACTCAAGGCTGAGGGATCATAAGAATTGTAATACAGCATCATCCAAAGCGTTGTATGTTTCCTAGTCCTGTCCTATGAGTGTGTCAAATCCCCACATACACAAAGGAAGTTGTACTTTACAGTGTGTGCCCCTTTGCATTTCCATTGAACTCCAGTGTTGACCTTTCCATTGAACTCAGAGCAGCTCCTGCCTCCAGCTTCCATATGTCATAGATGCTGGAATGCCTTCAACCTCCCCCTAAGCCTAAATCAGTGATGGTGAACCTTGGCACTCCAGATGTTCTTGAACTTCAATTCCCAGAATCCCTAATCAGCAGGAGTACTGACTGGGGCTTCTGATAATTGAAGTCCAAGAACACCTGGAGTGTCAAGATTCACCATCACTGCCCTAAGTACTCCTTTTAGACCACCCCATTACAAGGTTCCTTGCAGTGGTCCCATATGCACAGTTCCTAGTGCTTGTGGACATTGGGCTGTTGTTCAGTCGCACAGTCGACCCCGACCCTTTGTGACCCCATGGACCATTTTCCTCCAAGCGCCTCTGTCCTCCACCATCCCCCTCAGCCCTCCCAGCTCTGTGTCCATTGTGTCTACAATACCATCTAGCCATCTCATCTTTGGACTCCCCCTTCTTCTTTTGCCCTCCACCTTTCCCAACATCAATGCCTTCTCAAGTGAATCCTCCCTTCTCATTTGATGTCCAAAGTATTTTAGCTTCGTCTTTACTATTTGACCTTCCAATGAGCAGTCAGGGTTAATTTCTTCTAAGATTGACCTATTTGTTCTCCTCGCTGTCCAGGGGACTCTCAAAACCCTCCTCCAACACCACATTTCAAAGGCATCTATTCTTCTGTGTTCAGCCTTCCTAATTGAAAATATGAGAACTGTTCCAGCCCGGGTGCACATACACAACAACAACTCCTTTGCATATGTGCAGAACATGTTTGTGCATGCGCAGATGGACATTAGGAACAGCATATATGCATACCTGTCAAGTATCCCGGATTGGCCGGAAAATCTCGTATTTTGGCTCATGTCCCTCCCCTTTCCCGGCACCGTCCCATATTTAGAACGGCGGGGAAAGGGGTTACTGCACACACACACACACACACATGCAGAACCCATCTGCGCATGCGCAAACATGTTCTGCACATATGCAAAGGAGTTGTTGTTGTGTATGTGCACACGGGCTGGAGCAGTTCCCATATTTTCCAGAGCAGCGCTCTCAAAGCCTGCATCTAGTGTCAACATCCAATACACAAGCTCCTTCAGCACATCAGATAACTGATTGTTTGTTATTGCAGCCATTTTCTTTCCTAACAGAACAGCAGGTGGACAAATGGTTTAAAAGCATGCTATCTCCAGGAGCGACTCTCCCTAAAACATGCTACTCAGAGCACTCATCAGCTTAAGTTAGGAGTAGTAATTCCTAAAGAAGTAAAGAAAGCTGTGATTAACAGAAGAGTGTATTCTGCTATAGCCCCCACATTATGAAATAGTTTACCATTTGAAATAAGATCAGCTCCATCTTTAATTGCCTTTAGGAAACAACTAAAAACATATATTTTTCATCAAGCGTTTTCACCCGATTATTCTCATTTATAAATATCTTATATAATCTTGGTTTTGACCTGAGCTACTAAGCCAGTGATGGTGAACCTTTTAGAGACCGAGTGCCCGAACTGGAACCCAAAACTCACTTATTTATCGCAAAGTGCTAATTCACCTGAATACTGAGGTTTTAGTTTAGAAAAAACAACTCACCTTCACCACAGACTCAACAGGCTGCTGTCAAGGCTGCACCCACACGTTTCATGTGAGCCACTCACCTTACCCCAGACAGGGGAGGGAGGAAGCACTCCCATTGGGCTGCTGGGCAGAGGGGCGGGGTGAACTCTGCTGGGGGGAGGAAGTGCTCCCATTGGACAGCTGGGCAAAGGAGCAGGGCAAACTCTGTGCTGGGGCAATGGCGCACGTGCCCACAGAGAAGGGTCTGACTGTCCACTATGGCACACATGCCATAGGTTTACCGCCACTGTACTAGGCCCATTAAATAGAAATTTTATAAGTTTTTTAAGATATTGGGGTACTTTGAAATTACAGTGGAAATCTTGGTGGATATATTGATTTAGTTACTTGTAACTATTTTTGTATCTATTGTATAGCCACGCCCCCAGATAGCCACACCCACCAGGTGGGTAGTAAAATTTTTTGCACTGCATCCCTGAAGTCCCCTACAGTTCATCTGTTGCTCATCCCACTTCCAAATACACTCTGAGATGCAAGGAAAGCATCTTAAGCCAATGAAGCATTTTAGACAATGGAGTGAGCCCAGCTTCCAGACATTTTCCAGTGGTGTGCAGTAACGTAACCTCATACAATGAGTACAGCCTATGTCCGTGATAGCGAACCTTGGCACTCCAGATGTTCTTGGACTTCAATTCCCAGAAGCCCAAGCACCCTGTGAATCTACATGAATGGGTTTACTGTGATTCATCTGGCCCGCACTCTCCCCATCACTCCCGTGCTCCTCGCCGCACCATATGCACGTGTTTTACTTCTGCTTCCGGGAGCGACAAGGGCAGCATGGGCCGGATGAATCACAGTAAACCCATTCATGTGAATTCACAGGATGCTTGGGTTTCTGGGAATTGAAGTCCAAGAACATCTGGAGTGCCAAGGTTCACCACCATGGGCCTATGTTATAATCTGATGATGGTAGGATTGCCAGATCATTAACATTCCATTCCCATTTCCAAATGCTCAGCTATACAATAAAATAATTCCCCAGCCTCTCAGACATGCATGGGCAGCCCCAAGTGTTTTGCTGTCTGAAGCAAAGAGCAGGAAAGTCCTGCACTTCTATTTTGTGTGCAACAACTGACAGGAATGTGACTTACACATGGTGTCTTTTGCCACACCTGAAGCCCATAGAATCCCAGTGTCTGCTGCCTGAGGCAAGAGTCTCATGCTGCCTTTAGAAGAGGAGACCACATGACTGTAAGAAAGACTTTACTTCTTTCTAAACTAACTTCATCAAGACTCCTGAGCATGTGTATCTTCTGATCTTATTTTGTGAGTAAATTATATTTTTCTTTCTCTCAAGTATCTAGTCCAAGTGTGTTTATTAGCTGGGCTAAGAGGAAGTGGACTGGGAAACTTGCATTCAAACATAAAATTGCCTAAAACCTGCCCTGCTTTGCTATGCAGCTGCTACCAAGCAAATATTCTAAAGTAGAAAAGAATTGTGATATGAAGCTAGAGGAGTATTAAAAGGCCATGGAGATATTTGAAGGTAAGGTGAAGAATTTTTACTGACCTGGGAATAGACAAGTAACTAATGTAGGGATTTGAGGCAAGAGATCTTGTAGTCTGAGGGTGCATCCAAACAGTGTATCTTCTATTCTGTGGATTGATGATACTGACATTTTCTCTCACCTTCAGACAATGCAAGCCTTAAACTGATATCATATGTGACCTAGTGTGACAAAAAAATCCAAATTTCTCAGCATTTTAAAACCACCTCCAGCAGTCTTTAATTCCCTCTTTAATTCACTTAGTACTGGTAATGGAATTCAGACAGAAAGAACTCCTCTGGTCAGAAGCTTTCAATTTAGCAATATCCCTCTATTCAACGTATATAACACCAGCCAGGAAAGAAGAGTACCGGTATTTTGAAAGGGCTTCTTCAGGAGGCCATAGGGAGGATGATTGTACAGAGAACTGATTGCTGAACCAGATTGGCAGTGGATGTCTACTGCATTGGAATAAGAGGTGGATTGTTTTGATGGCAAAGTTCCAGATGTAGCTGAAAGGCAATGATGGCAAGAGAAGACCAAGAAGATGATGATTTCTGCCATCAAGTCATCCAGTAACCAGGCGGGTTTATACAATCACAGGCATTTACTGGATATTGTCAGCCAACAATTCCAAACAATTCTTGGTAGGATTCCTGAGGAATTGCAGTTAGGTTCTGATGTTGTTGATCACACCATGTGTTCACTGTTCCAAACACAGAGTTAGTCCTACCAACAGGCAGAATCAGTTGCCTGCCTCAAATGCAGAGCAAGAAAGGCTAGCAAATTGTTAGGTACTCAGGGTGTTACTGTTGTATTTTTAGTGCTCAGGATGGGGTACACAGAAAGAGCCTCCTTGAAGATTGTGGTATTTCTGAACCACAATCGGGCGTACCCTGATAACAGCAACCTTGTGTTGCTGGCTAATCTTTTTCACACTAGGTCAGGCGAAAGGAACGGCAGGTGCCTTCATTTTGGCAGTTTCACATCTGGCCTAGACCTCAAAGAAGAAGAAGTGTTAGGGATGGGGGGAGTGCTTGTAGGATTTTCTGCCTGGGTATTAAGTGTTTTCATTTGGTGCTATTTGCTGCTGCAGCTCAGGCAGCAAAATGTCTGCAGGTGCCAGGCTTTTCCACCCACTGTCTTGTTCGTCTGGAAGAATGCCTGCCAAATCATGCAGCTCCATTTAATAACTGAAAGGACCCACTGGGATATGTGAGAAAGGGTGACTAGAGATGCATTTTGGATCAATGGGGTGCTGTGCCTTCACCTTTGCCATGTGTAAAGATCTGGTGAAGTCAGCTCTGTTGTACGCACAAGAGAGGCCGGCGGCTTCTGCAACACCACCTTTCAATTGTGATGTAGCGTTTCAACTCCAGCACCATCCAGCTCATTATGCACGTTTGGACCATTGTCTGTGGCTTCCCAAAGCATGCAGTGTTCTTTGCTAAGCAAACAAGGGTGTGTTCTCTGACACTATAACTCTAGTCAAGCATCTCGGCCTTTGCAGAACATGTACCAGCAGAAGACAATGTTAGAGGGCCAGTGACTATATCAACCAGACACCTAATCCCCCATTCCAACCACATTGGCCTGACTCAACATGCTGAGCAACAGGTTGCCAATCAACAGCACCGTTCTAAAGCTTGCCTGCACTGCTTGCTTGGCCACAGATCAAGCTTGCCTGGTGACTCACAAGATTTGCCCTGACTTTGCCCCTGATCCTCTGTTTTTTAAAACGGCTGCTGGTGTATCAACTGCAGTCTAGCTTTATACAATACCTGAGCTAACCCACCACCAGTCTTCATGGTTTTCTTTCTTCCACCCTTCTTTTTGGGAAGGAGAGAGACTTCCTTCTCAGGAACTCTCTTGGGACAGTGTGGGGCTGTATGTTATGTGTCATCGCATGTTAAAAAATAATGAGATGGCCGCAAGTCAGAATGAGATGGTTACATGTGAGATGACTGCAGAAAATCCCCTGCGGGATAGTTGGAATTTTTTCTGGGGTGGGAAGTTAGTAGGAGAAGCCAAACAAGTAGTAAGAAAAGATGGTTTACCTTCTCTCCCCGCCCCTACCTCTACAACTCTCCATCCCCCAAAACACCTTTTCCCCTTTGCAAGTGTTGAACAGGCAAGCCCATCACACCTTGCATTTGTTTTGTACACTAACATGGAAATGGAAAGGGCCAGCATTTAACAAACAGAGTCATTGGCTGTTTTTGAATATAAAAGCCAATCAGCAGGCTAAATGTTTCTTCCCTCAAATCGGTAGTTGCTTATTTATGCTGACTCTGTGTATGATTCTACTGCTAGTTTAATTTAGGCTGTCTGCCTGATTGACCGAGTAGTCTTCCTGACTGTTTTCGTCTTGGAAAACCAGTACCTTCAGTACCCTCTTGCGATCATCATTTGTTTGAGAGATTGTTCCTCCTGCTTTTACTGCAACCAAAATGAAGTGAACCGCTGTGTTATATTTTTGCCATCTGTAACAATACAGTGCCTTACTCTCGAGTAGGCCCTATTGTTCTTCGGAGTTGCAGCTCACTGGCTGGACAACTCAGGCATCAGATATGTGTAGATAAGGTAGCATCGAGCCAAGTCATCACTCCAAGTCTCTTCAGGTATTTTAGAAGTAGGTATATTGAAAGCATAGCAAGATACAGGATACAATCCATCAAAAGATCAGGAGACATTTCAAAGCAGGGAAATAAAGCAAACTGGTTCTTTAAGGGATAGCCCATACGCTATAGCCCCCCTTTCTCTCAAATTTCTACATTTTGGCAGCTTAAAACCACAGCATTCCAGAGAGTGTCTCTGTGTCTGCATGTGTGTGCGTGTGAGTCTCTAGGTTATATCTCCTCCCACAGGGTTCACCTTTGGCCCTCCCTCTTAGGGATTCCAACCAATGATCTTACAGCAAGACATGTCAATCACACATTAGGTTTCATTTCACTAAAGCCAGGAGGCAACTCATGAGGCAAGGATGTTTACATATTTTCTCCCCCACCCACCCCAAATTTGAAATTGCCATTTTGAAAGAGGCTAAAGCACAGGGTATACTTCATTCTGTTACACTATCTACCTGACAAATGTACTGGAACACAAACCTTGTAAGTAAACATTATTTTCTCCTCTGCTAAAACTGTGCCTGAACATTTGTATGTTAAGAGCTAAGAAGAAAGCAAAGGGGAACTGAGGGGGTGGAGGGGCTTGCATTTCTAAATATTCAGCCTTAATCCTTTCAGGCATGCTTGCTACACCACTCTGCAAAGATTATCCAACAGCAAGGTGCCTGGTTCATTTTCACTCTGCAGGTGAAAAGTACTAGATGTCTATTTAAAAAAATCAAGCGGAGAAAAAATATAGGCATAATAGTGGCCTCTGTTTTTCCTGTTTAAAAAAACATCCTACTTGCAAACAGCCTTTTTTGAACAGAATTGGCTTGCTGGGTTTTGTCATGAACAGAAAAGGTAAAGGTACCCTTGCTCGAAAGCAAGTCATATCCAACTCTATGGTTCAGTGATCATCTCTGTTTATAGCCAAAGCATCTGTCAAGTATCCGTATTGGCCGGGATTTTCTGTATTTCAGCGCTCGTTCTTCCACTTTCCCACCGCCATCCCGTATTTTGAATGGTGGGGAAAGGGGTTACTGCACATGCAGCCCATCAGAGGTAGTTCTGCGCATGCACAAAGGGGTTCTGCGTGTGTGCAAAGGGGTTCTGTGCATGCGCAAAGGGGTTCTGTGCATATGCAAAGGAGTTGTTGCTGCACATGTACGCCCGGGCCGGACCAGTTCCTGTATTTTCCAGAGCCGCGCTTGATGGGTATGAGCCAAAGAGCCAGTGCTGTCTGTGTTTGCAGACTTTTCGTGGACATGTGGCAGGGATGCCTAGACACCGGAGTGCATGGAACATTGTTTACCTTCTCACCAAAGTGGTACCTATTTATCTACTTGCAATTTCTTGTTTTCAAACTGCTAGGTTGGCAGGAGCTGGGAGAGAGACAGGAGCTCAATCCATCATCCAGTACTCATGTACCCAACTCCAATCTTCCAGTCTTAACCACTTGAGCCACCACAGTCCACTTGTCATAAATATCTGCATGTAATGCTTCCTTCCTTCCAAACTTAGACAGTTTATTTCATTTATCATTTCATAGAAGATTATGCAATATTGCCCAGCTCTGTTCAGAAATCTGAAACCTGTAATGACACAGACGTTTAAGGACAGAGTGAAATTGGCTCATTTTGTCATTTTTTGAGATGGCAACCAAGGGAGGAGAGCAAGGAGGAAAGCATCAGGCTTGGCCAATTTATAAGCAGAATGGCTAACTGCAGGCTTATGGGTGGGCTCTGTGATGTCAAATCATGGAAACCCTTGCAGGAACCTGTGTGACTTCAGAAGATCAGCAGTTCAATTCCAGAGTACTGCAGGACGGAATGAGCTCCCGTCTCTGTCCCAGCTCTTGCCAACCTAGCAGTTCGAAAGCAAGAAATTGCAAGTAGATAAATAGGGACCACTTTGGTGGGAAGGTAAACAGCATTCTATACGCTTTGGTGTGTAGTCATGCCTGCCACATGACCACAGAAACGTCTGTAGAAGCAGACAGTGCTGGCTCTTCGGCTCTGAAACAGAGATGAGCACTGAACCTTAGAGTTGGATATGACTGGCTTTCAAGCAAGGGAAACCTTTACCTTTACCTTTACTGGTAGGCAGAAAAGTGAGAGGCTGAGAATTTATGGAAGAAAAACATACAGCCCACGATACTCATGACTCCTTTGTATGTTAGAAATATGCTGTACTGCTTTTCTTTCTTTTTGTGTCTTCAACTAGGACACCAGTACAGGGAGAATAATTGTTCCTGCCCTCAGAACTCTGTGTATTTTATTCAAAAATGCTAGTCTCTGTGTTTTCAAAATGATCCCTCTCTTTCTTTTTGACAGTGGAAAGGCAGGGACTCTGTGAGGATTATGCAATGGGTCATTGTAACAAATATTTGAAGACTCAGCGGTTTGGAAATGCTTAATATTTAATTAAATCTATGAGAGAAGACATTTAGACTGAAAGTGCAGCACGGGCCATAAAAGGCTCAGGAACATTGGCTGAAAGAAGAAATGTCACGTTTATACCTAAGAGAGGTGGGAATAGTCTTCAGAAAAGTGACCATCACATCTTGCGATAATTGGGCCCTGTACCATTTCCACTTGGCCTCAGAGAGTAGGGCTGGATATTTGAAAAATGTTTGCTAAGTAGGTGATATGCAACCTTGTATTGGTGCAAACTTTATGATAATTAGAGCCACAATATAAATTGGACAACCCAGATAACCTATTTGCACACATGTAGCTAATTTTAATAAATTTAGAGAGCTGGACTTAATATCAGTATCATAAAAGTAGCTAGTATTCTAGGACTGTACCAGAGAGGAAGGAGGCATGAGGTAGGAGGGTTTTTCCGCTGAGGTAGACCTGGAAGCAGTTGTCACTAGAAATAAACCTGTACTGTATTAGGCAAATAGCATTTAAGTGGTCCCAAGATATGTCCTTGAAGGCACAAAATACCACCATGTTACCATAGCTGAGAATTTGTACGCCTGCTGAATGATAGTAACCTTCTAGGCACCTCACCAAGGGACTGCAGTGGCTCAAGTGGATAAGACGCTGACTGGGAGGCAGAAGGTCAGCAGTTCGATTCCCGAGTACTGCAGGATGGATTGAGCTCCCGTCTTTGTCCCAGCTCCTGCCAACCTAGCAGTTTGAAAGCAAGAAATTGCAAGTAGATAAATAGGGACCACTTTGGTGGGAAGGTAACAGTGTTCCATGCACTCCGGTGTCTAGTCATGCCTGCCACATGACCATGGAAACATCTGCAGAAGCAGACAACGCTGGCTCTTCGGTTTTGAAACAGAGATGAGCACTGCACCCTAGAGTCGGATACGACTGGCTTTCAAGCAAGGGAAACCTTTACCTTTAGGCACCTCACCAAAATTTGAATTCCATGGTAGAAACGATGTAAGTGTTCTGAAGGAGAATGTTTTCAAAGTTCTTGTCTGTTGGGTAATATTTCAAAGTACTTTAGAGTACTGTACTGTACTTTAAAAATAAACAGAGTATATTGAATTATAAAATAAATACTTAATATAAGCAGAGTATTTGTACATACTGTATCTGGTAAAAATAGCAGTACCGATCAGCAAGAAGCATCATCCAGATCACTTAATGGGGATTAGTTAGTTAGTTGAGCAGTGGCTCAAGTGGTTAAGACGCTGACTGGAAGGCAGCAGGTTAACAGTGCGATACCCAAGTACTGTACTGCGCGACAGAGTGAGCTCCCGTCTCTGTCCCTGCTCCTGCCAACCTAGCAGTTCGAAAGCAAGACATTGGAAATAGATAAATAGGAAGGTAAACAGCGTTCCGTGTCTAGGCATGCCTGCCACATGTCCATGGAGATGTCTGCAGATGCAGACAGCGCTGGCTCTTTGGCTTATAAACAGAGATGAGCACTGAACCCTAGAGTCAGATACGACTGGCTTTTGAGCAAGGGTGACCTTTACCTTTAATACTTACCAGATATTCAGTGAAGCAGATGTTTAAAGGCATTTGGCTCAAGGTAAAAGGACCAACAGATGTGCTATACACACACACACACACACACACACACACACACACACCAGGTTCACCTCCTCCGACTCTCAAAATGTTGCTCTCTCCTCAAGTGTGAGGGAGCCTTGTTCAATGATTGCTTTGCCACAGAAGTTCTATATAGAAGTTCTGTATCTGATGGTGCAATACCTCACTACATACCCTGTTTATTGTTATCCACTGGAGAATGCAGTGGCTCAGTGGTTAAGAAGCTTGCCTTGTTATCTGGAAGGTTGGTAAGTTGGCAGTTCAAGACCCGAGTACTGCATAATGGAATGAACCCCCGTCTTAGTACCAGCTCCTGTCAACCTAGCAGTTGGAAAGCAATAAATTACAAGTAGATAAATAGGGGCCACTTCAGTGGGAAAAGATCTTGGGAACATGAGAGGAGCCTCATTCAGGCATCCCCTGAGCAGAGTTCCTCAAGCAAAATTCCTTCCAACCCAGAAAACACCTTTGTGTGCTTCTGACACAATTAAAAAAAACCTTTAGTCCCATTAGTAAAGTGTTATTCCAAAAAGATAAATGCACCACCCTCCCAAAAAGAAATCATCTCTCAAGTGTTTTGGGGTTACCCCAGTCCTTTTGCCAGTGGCCAGATGATGTATATGGCAGTGCAAACCAGACTGTCCCTAAAACATTCCTACCCCACTATTCTGGTTCCCTGCCAAGGGCTACTGCTTTTTAGTTGTGGGTCGAGTTGCTCCATTTTGGTTCAATTCTAGTGTGCATGATTGCTGGGATTGAAGTGAAGTGGCTGGCTGGCTTTCTACCCTCTCTTTAAAGCATATCTTAATGTGGTGAGGAGGTTTGAGTGTGTCAAGGTAATTAATTTGAGAGCAATATTATTTGAAAGACTAGATTCCATCTATTACTAGTCTGTACTTCTAGCAGGATCACCCAAGGTAGAATGGTCGAAGCTAAGTGACCAGGCTACAAGATGGATGCTTCCTCTTTAGAAATTAGCAATAGCAATAACAATTACACTCATATGCTGCTCCATAGTACTTACTGCGCTCTCTGAGTAGTTCACACGTTAATTAGTATTTTTACCCCCAGCATGCTGGATACCCATTTAAAAAAACTTTAGAATGATAGGAGGCTGAGTCAACCTTGTCCCCATTAGGATCAAATTCACAAACTTTTGCCTGGAGTACAGCAGTTTAACCATTGCACCACCAGGGCTCTCAACAGTCACCTCAGCAGAAGAGGATGGATAGTTCAAGTGGTGATGGGGGCAGAGAAACATCTGGAGGGCAGCTGATGGCTGTCAACAGTAGTGGGAGGTGACACTAGCAGACACTTATCAGGTAAGCTTTTGTTAGTAGTGGGCAGAAGACAGCACTGATAAAACTCTAATAAAATGTGTCTTACTGTGAAAATCCTATGATAAGACAACCCAAAATATATAAACTATGTATATTATAATTTTTTTGAAGAGGAGGAGATTCCTTTCATAACAGCTCCTCTTCTACTAGCCTATTTGAAAAATGGCCATTACGCATTGGAGTAAAGGAAGATGGAGGAAATGTAAAATCAGATACAGCAGCGAGGAGAACAAATAGGTCAATCTTAGAAGAGATCAGCCCTGACTGCTCCCTGGAAGGACAAACAGTAAAGATTAAGATTAAGTACTTTGGACATCAAATGAGTAGAGAGGATTCACTTGAGAAAGCCTTGATGCTGGGGAAGGTGGAGGGCAAAAGAAGAAGGGGTCAGCAAAAAATGAGATGGCTAGATGGTGTTGTAGACGCAGTAGGCACAGAGCTGGGCAGGCTGAGGAGGATGGTGGAAGACAGAGGTGCCTGGAGGGCGGTGGTCCATGGGATCGCAAAGAGTCAGAATCGACACTGCGACTGAACAACAACAAAGTATCAATTTACTTGGCATTTTAATGATGTAAATACTATATTCCCAGGAAAACTGTGGAGCAGAATGGCAGCAATAATTGTAATATGAAGAATTATTGACTGGCATATTCGAGTTGTCAATAAAATGGAGAAATGTTGTAAAAGTACTACTGTATGTACTTTTGGTTAAGTAATGCAATAGTTACACAGTTATATTTTGGTCCATACAAAGTAACGATTACTTTTGAAAGTTAATAGGCAATTTTAAGACGTGTTGAAAAAACATTTTGACAGCAATTTTCCAGATTTTATGCCATTCTCTTATTAATCTAATGCAGCAAGGGAAGCAGTCTTGGGTTTTACCTTCTGAAGTTTCTAAACACTTTCTTTTTATTTTATTTTAAATTTACAATATAAAAAGAATAAAATCTGAAAATGTAAAAGTAAATAGAAAAGGAGATACAGTACATATGATACAATATACACAATCTGTATTACATAATTGTAACAGCTCTTTCATATACAATATTTCTTATATTGAATCTTTCTTAGCATATCACTTTTTAAATTTGTCTTAATATTTCTGAAATCAATCTTCAATCTTTATCCTAATTTCCCTTTTTCTTAATATTGATAATAAGAAATAGAAATCAGGAAAGTTTAAGCAAAAGAAAATTAAAGGATGATAACACTTAAAAAAGTGCTCGCCCCATGCTATCTACAGTGTCCAAAGAATTCACCATGTATATATATATTTTCATGAATTTTCTTTATTTCTTCCAAAAACTCATTAAGTCAGGTACTGTACTGGTTTTTTGCCCCTATTATCCTTTAGAGTATATTGTAGAAAAGGCTTCCAAATGTCCCAAAACTTATTCTCTTTCAATATCCCTTTTTTATATTTAATTCCCATGTCAGCTTATCATTCAGAGCCATATCCCATTAATCCTTATACCAGTTGTCCATTTCCAATGTTATATCATTTTTCCAATTTTTGGTAATTTGTTGTCTTGCTACAGTCAAGAAAATGGACAGCATGTCTTTCTTTTTTCATCCCATTTTAATTCTTCAACATCCATTAACAATGCGACTTTTACCCCCAACTTAAAATTGTGGCCAATTATCTTCACAATTTCTATTTCTATTTTTTTCTCAATACTTTGACACTATATCACACTCCCACCACATATGTTTATATGTTCCTAGTTCTTGTTGACATCTCTAACATTTTTTTGATTTATTACTATAAATTGGTTCAACCGGACTGGCGTCAAATGCCATCTCCATAATATTTTGTAATTATGCTCTTTAACATGTATTGATAGATTTCTCTTCTACTTGTCCATCTCCCCCCCCCCAAAAAAAAAATTTTCCTCTGTGATTTTTATATTCAGATCCAACTCCCAACTTTTTCTCAAAGTGTCTTGTGGTTCTTTTACTATATTTAAAATTTTATATTTTTTTACCAATCCTTTTATTCCTACTACAGTAATTCCTTTCTTATCCTATAAGTCAATTCTTCAAAATCTGTCAGTTGTCTATTTAAATCATACTGATCATTATATATATACTATTTTCATTCCAATTATTTACTGCCTGTATTTGAAGCCAGTTCTCTAAACACTATTTGAACCACAACTGGTGTACCTGGTAATGGCAACCTTGTGTTGCTGGCTAATTTTTCTCATACTAGGTCAGGTGAAGGGAACTGCAGAATGAACTCACCAAAAGATGCCTTCATTTGGCAGTTTCACGTCTGACTTTGGTGTCTTGCACGGAAGACAAAGAAGGACCCGCAGTAAGAGCTAAAACACAACTTTATTGCATGGTAGTCAGAGTGAACATGAGGTAATGGTGGACCAAACAGCTCTATTTATAGCACACTGTACATTTTGAATAACCCGGGTGATAGTTCATTGGTTATGGTCCGCGTGACGTCATAGATCGTCATGCCCATCTTCTCCAGGTGTGGTGCGGCGGGAAGGTTTCCCGACCTTCAGGTCATACCTGCCAACCTTCCCGATTTGGCCGGGATTACCCCGTAAATTGACGTCGATTGACGTCATAACCCGGCCCCCGCTGCGAAAACCCCATTATTTGGCAGCGAGTGAAACGCTTTCCGCGCATGCGCGGAAGGGTTTTACCCCTTCCACGCATGCTCAAAAGCACTATGTCGCTTGCGTAAGGGCTGCACAAGTGGTGTAGCGCTTCCGCGCATGCGTGGAAGGGGTAAAACCTTTCCACGCATGCGTGGAATGCGACCTGTGCACAAGCAATGTGCGCAGGTCCCATTTTTCCGGAGCCGCAGGTTGACAGGTATGCTTCAGGTATTCAGGAGAATCTGTATCATGTGAGCTGGATGCAGCTACTGGCACGAGCAGTATTATCTTTAACAGCTTGCTACAATGTGTCTCTGATTAGTTACAATGGATACAATTGCCAGATACAATCAGTTAAAGAGTACTTGTCACATTCTATTGAGTACATAACACTGACCTAGACACGGAAGAAGAAAAACACTTTTAGTCATGAAAGCTTGCAATGTTTTATGTTTTAAGTGACCATATAAAAGGTATCACCTCTGTTCGGCATTTGTTTTGATTTTATGGATGGGTCACACAGCTTAATTTTGCTAACTTTCAAGGTATAATATCAGAAGCGACTACTCGATAAATCCAGGGAAAATTTCTCTGGTATTTTGGGGTTTGGGTGGAGGCAATTTGTAAACACAAAATTTGGTTCATAACATACACTATTGTACAAAAAATTAACGTGCAACTGGTATAACAATAATGCAAACCCTTTTGCCAAGAATGTATAAGTAATGCAATAAGATCATTTAATATCCCGAGCTCTGCTAGGGAGAAGTCTGGCCCTCTTGTACTGTTAATCTGGTTTTCTGCAGTTCCCCACATAGCCATAGAAGAAGGCAACTCACAAAAATTTGTTGCCTACATGTTTTGCACCACCCCTGAATTTGCTGTGGTCTGTGTGAGGCCCAAAGATGGTGGTTCAGAAGGGAATTTGGGAAGTGATGTTGAGGAAATGAAATGGGCCTTGCTATTTATATACACTCCCCTTAACACATGTATATATACTCTGTGTGTGTGTGTGTGTGTGTGTGTGTGTGTGTGTGTGTGTGTGTGTGTGTGTGTGTGTGTGTGTGTGTGTGTGTGTGTGTGTGTGTGTGTGTGTGTGTGTGTGTGTGTGTGTAAAAAAGGTGCTTTGAGTAGCAGAACAAAATCAATTAAACCAAGCAATCATTATGAGATTGTTTCTAGAAACCAAAGGACAGTTTGTTCTTAGCTGGTCTTGTTCTGTGATCTTATAATAGAAATCACAGCTTCAGCAGAGTCCTCCCTATTATAATTACCAAGTAAAGGAGAAGGAATTCAAGAAAAAATATCATACAAAAAATCATTTTCTGCATCAGTGAAAGAAAGACTGAGCGTATCTTTCTTTAGCATGGTCCATAAGGCATGGGTCTGGTATTCATAATGGCCAAGAAAACAACGCCTGGGTTTCTCCTTTTCCTTCTCTTTGTAGTTCTTCTGTTAAAAGCATTTTACCTTACTGTTTCAGAGTTGCAACATTTGCCGCCTTCGCAGGAAATCCATCTAAAAACAATTCCTTGAAAGAGCAACTAATACATTTGGAATCATGATCATGAAGTGAATTGTGCATTTTAGGAAAAGAATCCTAAAGGTAATAGCAATCAATAACTAGATCCAACTGGATGAAACCCTCCCATTCAGCAACAACCAGGGTTTAGAACTGGGACAAGAAATATGCTGTTAATTAATACAGCCACTGAAAGGTTATGGAAAAGATACATTCCCTTGCAGAAACTCATTTTTGCTTTTGCAGCAAAATTTTCTCAGGAATAACTACCCTTGGCAACTAGATTTGCAAATTAAACTCATGTTTATCTTCCAGTGACCAATCACAAAACAGAGCTCATCTAAGTGCAACACGGATAGGCTAGAGAGAGCAGGTGCTATAGCAAGCAGACACTGTTTAGCACTTAATGGTAAAGGTCTCCTTTGCCCGAAAGCCAGTTGTGTCTGACTCTAGGGGGCGGTGCTCATCTCCATTTACAGCCAAAGAGCCAGTGCTATCTTCATCTGCAGACATTTCCATGGTCATGTAGCAGGCATGACTAGATGCTGAAGTGTACAGAAGGCTGTTACCTTTCCCGTTGAAATGGTCCCTATTTATCTACTTGCAATTTCTTGCTTTTGAACTGCTAGGTTGGTAGGAGCTGGGACAGACGATGGGAGCTCACTCCATCATGTAGCACCAGGGTCTTGAAATGCTGACCTTCCGGTCCTCAAGTTCAGCATCTTAACCACTAAGCCACTATGGCCCTTAGCACTTAATGAGGAATTGCATTTAATTATATGACACCTGTATCATTCAGATCAACCTTTTGTCTAATGGTTATCTTCTCATTGTTTGGTCCTCATCAGGATAAAAGTTTAAGTGTCTGGTGCCAGCTCCTATTAGCCTTTCCTTTCAATGAATCAAAGCAGTGGGAAGTCAACATGTGGCCCTTCCTGATGTGGTTGGATTCCAACTACAGCTTCTATCTTGCATCTCTTAACAGCTGGACAATGCTGCAATTCAACAACAAATGTACAAAAGTTCAAGCCCTGGGGACTTTCTGAGTAGTGGGGACTATTCATCTGCCACTTTCCTCAAGCCTTACTATTTTCTCCAAATTTATCTGTATTCCTCAGGGTAAGCTAGATCAAACGGAAAGATTGGCCCAAGGTGTGGAGCCACAGTCTTAGCAGTATTCCAAACATGGCATGATACAGTAACTCAAAGTTATCTTCTTTGGTCATTTTGCTGATGTGGCAGGCATGCCTCAACACCCGAGTGCACGGAATGCTGTTTACCTTCTGTTGTGTTCTGTAAAGCTGTGCCTTTAACAATGTACCTTAGCCATGTGGTAACAATGTAACCTTTATGTGTGCAACATTATAACCTTCAGCTGTATCAATGTAAACCTGATAAGGGGACGTGAGCTAGTGACCACTAGATGGCAATAGCGAGCGTCCAGCTCTCTTGGCTCAGATTCACCTGGATCAGCAGCGCGGGAAGATTCCCGCCACCTCTTCACCTGGACAAGAAGGGCGTGACCTTCTACGACGTCACGCAGGCAGCAACCAATAGTCTGTCGACGAGCCACTTTCAAATGTATAGCCAGCTGTATATATTGAGCTACCCATCCGCCATTACCACATGTTCCTCCGGATCATCATGCAATAAACCTGTGTTAAGCCAACCCTTCAGCTGTTTCATTGTCTTTGGTCCCTTACACTAAATTGGCAACGAAGGTGGGATAATGGCAGCCCACGGGACCAAGACATGCGCCGGTTTCGAGATCAGGAAACCGGGCGACTGGGAGATCTTCGAGATGGACTTCCAGGCAGCACTGATTGAGTCCGAAGTCACGGATGAGGCAAAGAAAAGGGCCATCTTCACCAGGATGCTCGGACAAGAAACCAAAAGGACCTTGGTGGACCTGATCGCACCGAGGAGGGTGAGCGAATTCAAGGCCAAGGAACTCATGCAGATGCTGCGTGAGCACGTCCGGCCCGCCACGGCGATGTTTCCCACCCGGAGTGCGTTCTGGAGGCGAGTCCAAGCGCCCGGGGAGACGGTCGCCGCATTCGTGGCGGCCCTGCGGCTGGCGGCCGGCCCGTGCAAATGGGAGAACGCCGAAATCACCCTCCGGGACTGCGTGCTGTGCGGCCTGAACGACGCCGAAACCCAGCGCACGTTAATGAACCAAGAGCCGCCTCCCACGTTGCAGGAGGTCATCAGAGTGGCACAGGCCGCGGAAGCTACAAAGGCTGGGGTCCAAGAACTCCAGGAATGGCGGCCGAGGTCGAGTAAGGCAGAGACTCCGGTGCATGCGGCCCGGTGAGCTTCGAGGTCGTCCGCGGAGAGCAGCGACGACGAGGACGTCCGGAGGGTCCGGAAAGAGAGCCGGCGGTGCGACGGCTGTGGAGCGGCCCACGACCGCGTAAAATGCCCGTTTCGGAAGGCCGAGTGTCACAACTGCGGCCGCCGCAGGCACATCGCCAAGGTGTGCAGGAAGAGGCACGAGACCCGGAGAAGCTCAGCAGACCGTTCCGCGGGACAAGACCGCTCAACGAGACCCAAGGACGGCGCTCAGGCCACGCGGAAGCAGGACGGCGTGGGCCGCATCTCCGACGGCAGCGAGGACGACGCCCCAGTATTCAGCGTGTCCGTAGGACACCCCCGCTACTTTGTTGAGGTACTAGTTCAAGGGGTTCCCATTAGCATGGAAATTGACTCGGGGTCCTCGTATTCAATCATTTCCCAGAGGGAGTTTTTGAGAATTGCCCCCCACAGGCGACCCAAGCTCAAAGCGTTGAGGTCCACACTACGGGACGTGCAAGGGAACAGCATTCCAGTGTTGGGGGTTGGAGAATTTCAGGTTAAATTCAAGAAGCACGCCGCGTCCCTCCCTCTAGTCGTGCTTAAAGGGGGAGATTGCAGCCTCCTCGGGACTCAATGGTTCCAGCCCCTGGGGTTGTTTATTGGAGGGGTGCACGCCATTGGGATGCACGCCATTGGGACTGACCCGATTCAGGAGGTGTGCGAGGCGCACCCTGAAGTTTTCAAAAAGGGACTGGGGAAATTCAAGGGGCCCCCAGTGACTTTCGACCTGGACCCGGAGGTCCGCCCAGTTCGACTCAAACCACGCCGGGTGCCGTTCGCACTCAAGGACAAGATAGAGGCGGAACTGGACAAATTGGTGGGCCAGGGAATCCTTGTGCCTGTTGATTCTGCGGAGTGGGAAACTCCAATTGTAACCGCACTAAAGGCCAATGGGGAGGTCCGTATATGCGCCGATTACAAGTGCACCATCAACAAGGCGATCCGCCCGAATGTGTATCCGGTGCCGGTAGTCAGCCATCTGCTGGCCAGGTTACATGGGGGAAAGTGTTTCGCTAAGCTCGACTTAGCACAGGCCTACCAGCAGCTCACGGTGTCCCCTGCTGCAGCTGCTGCACAGACCATAGTCACCCATAAGGGGGCGTTCCAGGTGACGCGCCTTCAGTTCGGCGTGAATTCGGCACCTGGAATTTTCCAATCACTCGTGGAACGCCTCCTGAAGGGGCTAGAGGGGGTGTTGCCTTATTTTGATGACGTGTTAATAACGGGGGGGGAGTCGGGTCGAATTGGCCAAGAGGTTGGGGAAGGTCCTGACAATATTCGAAAAAGCGGGGTTGAGACTGCGAAAGGACAAATGCGTCTTCTTCGCGACCGAGGTTGAGTTCCTAGGGTTTTGTGTGACTCCTGAGGGGATAAAACCAGCCAAATCCAAGGTGGCTGCCATTAAGAAAGCCCCCCGCCCCACCTCCAAGCCCGAGCTGCAGTCGTTCCTAGGGCTGCTCAACTTTTACCACTCCTTCCTCCCCCGGAAGGCAGCAGTAGCTGAACCGCTACACAAACTGCTTAAAAAAGACCAGGCATGGAAGTGGGGCGAGGACCAAGAAAGTGCATTTAGCGAACTAAAAAGTCTCCTAGCGTCTGATGCCATACTGACCCATTTCAACCCCAAACGCCTGGTAGTCCTGACCTGTGATGCATCCCCGGTGGGGGTGGGAGCGGTGCTGTGCCACGTGCTGGAAGACGGAAGGGAGGCCCCGATAGCATTCTACTCCAGGTCCCTGTCCCAAGCGGAGAGAAATTACGCACAGACAGACAGGGAGGCACTAGCAATAGTTGTGGGGACGAAAAAATTTCACGATTTTCTGTATGGCCGCCCCTTCACCATTGTAACGGACCACAAGCCCCTGCTAGGCATTTTTACCGCAGATAAGCCCACCCCACAGATCCTGTCCCCGAGGATGCTCAGGTGGGCCATTTTTCTCAACGCGTACCAGCACGCGTTGGTCTACCGGCCCGGGAAAGAGATCAGCCATGCGGACGCTCTATCAAGGTCTCCCCTCCCCCTGACGCCCAGCCAGGTGAGCAAGGGGGAGCGAGACCATCAGGTTCTTATGATAGAGGTGCTGGATTCGCCCCCCATAATGCCCGCCGACATTGCCAAAGCGACAGAGAAGGACAAGACATTAGCGGCAGTTAGCTCCTGGGTGCAGAAAGGGTGGCCGGCGTCCTCCCCAGCGGAGGAGTTCGCCCCATTTTTCAGGAAAAAGTTAGAGCTGTCCCTAGAGAGGGGGTGCCTCTTGTGGGGGCAGTGGGTGGTGATTCCCACTTCCCTTCGGCCGCGGGTGCTCAAACTGCTGCACGTCAGCCACCCCGGCATCGTGCGATCCAAGGCGCTGGTCCGGAGTTACTTCTGGTGGCCCCAGTTGGACGCCGACATCGAGCACATGGTCGGCACTTGTGAAAGTTGCCAATGCTCCAGACCAGAGGAGGCCCGCCTTCCCCACAGGGAATGGGACACGGCCAAGGGGCCGTGGTCCCGGGTGCACATTGATTTCGCGGGCCCGTTCAGAGGCATCCTGTTTCTTCTTGTCGTGGACGCCTTCTCCAAGTGGTTGGAGGTTATCCCAGTCACGAGCACCTCCTCGGCCCAGACCATTAAGCATTTGCGGAGGCTCTTTTCCACGTTCGGCATACCCGACACATTAATTAGCGACAACGCTAGTTGTTTCACGTCCTCCGAGTTTAGGGCATTCATGGAGATTAACGCCGTTCGGCATATCACCTCCGCCCCGTTTCACCCAGCCACCAATGGTCAAGTAGAGTGCCTCGTCCGCACCACGAAGGACGCGTTGCGGCGCATGGGCCCCGGGGACCTGAACCTACAAGTGTGTCAGTTTCTGCTAGGGTACAGGGTGACCCCGTTGGCATCAGGATACTCCCCCGCAGAGCTCTTAATGCGTAGGAAACTGACCACCATCCTTACTAGGCTAGACCCCACGAGGGTAGAGGACAAGGGAAGGAACATTGGGCTAGAGGCCACGAAGAGTTTCAGTGTAGGCGCCCCCGTGCATTGCAGGAATTACGCCAGCGCGGGCCCAGCCTGGGTACCGGGCGTAGTTGTGGAGCAAACCGGCCCCGTGTCGTACCGCATGGAAACCAGCACAGGGCTACTGTGGAGGCGGCACGTGGACCAGCTCCGACGCAGGGTCTCCGATGAGCAGGGCACAGACCAAACAGAGAAAAAATCAGCGTTAGGGTTCTCCCCCACCCGTTCAGCCCAAGAGGGAGGGAAAGGGGGCCGCGGGTCCCCACCAAGGGGGGAGGAGGATGTTCTCGTAGATATCCTAGGGGATCTTTCTGAGGAGGAGGAACCCGACCCCATACATATCTCACGGAATTCCCCCACAAATGCGGATACCCCAACTGAGTTAGAATTTGATTTTCAGAACCGGGGGAGTTTTTCGGAGTGGTCCCCCACCCGTCCAAGCGAGAAGAGGGGTTTTTCGTTAGCCCCGATTGCCCCCGGTCTGCCCACAATGGAGTTCTTCCCTTCCCCTAAGGCCGCCAAACCGCGGCAAGCCACTAACGAGTCTCCCTCTCCCATTACAGGACAAGGGACCAGGGAACAAAGAAGCAGTAGCGCCCCCGGGGGGGGTCAGCCCTCATCACGGCCCAAACGCACATGCAATAAGCCATCTTGGCTGAGAGACTTCGTCTCATCCTAGGGGGGAGGGATGTTGTGTTCTGTAAAGCTGTGCCTTTAACAATGTACCTTAGCCATGTGGTAACAATGTAACCTTTCTGTGTGCAACATTATAACCTTCAGCTGTATCAATGTAAACCTAATAAGGGGACGCGAGCTAGTGACCACTAGATGGCAATAGCGAGCGTCCAGCTCTCTTGGCTCAGATTCACCTGGATCAGCAGCGCGGGAAGATTCCCGCCACCTCTTCACCTGGACAAGAAGGGCGTGACCTTCTACGACGTCACGCAGGCAGCAACCAATAGTCTGTCGACGAGCCACTTTCAAATGTATAGCCAGCTGTATATATTGAGCTACCCATCCGCCATTACCACATGTTCCTCCGGATCATCATGCAATAAACCTGTGTTAAGCCAACCCTTCGGCTGTTTCATTGTCTTTGGTCCCTTACACTAAACCTTCCCACCAAAGTGGTCCCTATTTATCTATTTGCACTCTCTTACTTTCAAACTGCTTGGTTGGCAGGAGCTGGGACAGAGCTCATTCTGCCGTGCAGTGCTCAGGTCTCAAACTGCTGACCTTCCAGTCATCAAGTATATGCAAAAAAAAATTAGTGATATAACAAAAGTGGATGTTACAATTTGTACTCCTTGAGTTCTTTTCACCAGCACCAGAGTGGGAATTGCTTGGAGAATTAAATAATTCAAAAGTCTCTTTGAATCCAAATTAGAACAAAGTCCAAAATATATTTATCAACCAAAGTAGAGCATCCGCATTGTAGAAGAATCGGCTCCACGTGTACGGTCTTGAAAGCCCTAAAATAAAATGCAAATGCAAGTAGATAAGAATCATGGTGTAAAGTCACCCTTCTCTTCCAGTGCCTTTCTTGCACAAGCAGATTGAAATGCTACTATTCTGACCCAAGGTGACAGGAAATGTCTCCTCCAAGGGAACAGCAACACCTGCTTCTCCAACACTTTCTGCTCTTTCTAACTCAAGTCGCGCGTGCCCCCAACTTGGGTGGAGCCAGAAAAATCCATGCATTGTGTGTGCTATCTTAGATAAAGGTAAAGGTAAATGTTTCCCTTGCTCAAAAGCCAGTCATATCCAACTCTAGGGTTCAGTGCTCATCTCTGTTTCCAAGCTGAAAAGGCAGCGCTGTCTGCTTCTGCAGACATTTCCATGGTCATGTGGCAGGCATAACTAGACACCAGAGTGCACAGAACACTGCTTACCTTCCCACTGAAGTGGTCCCTATTTATCTACTTGCAATTTCTTGCTTTCAAACTGCTAGGTTGGCAGGAGCTGGGACAAAGATGGGAGCTCATTCTGTCCTGCAGTACTCGGGAATCGAACTGCTGACCTTCCGCCTCCCAGTCAGCATCTTAGCCACTTGAGCCTCTGCAGTCCCTGTGCTATCTTACCCACAGTAATTAGTAAGAGAGCAGACATTGGCGCAAATAGGAAGCTGTGGATGTGTCCCGAATAATTTGCCTTTTCCTATCAAAGGCATAACGGACTGCAGTGGCTCAAGTGGTTACGATGCTGAACTTACTGACTGGAAGGTCAGAGTTCAATTCCTGGGTACTGCATGATGGAGTGAACTCCCATCTCTGTCCCTGCTCCTGCCAGCCTAGCAGTTTGAAAGCAAGAAATTGCAAATAGATAAATAGGTACCACTTCGGTGGGAAGGTAAACAGCGTTCCGTGCACTTCAGTGTTGTGGCATGCCTGCCACGTGTCCACGGAAATGTCTGCAGACACAGACAGCACTGGCTCTTTGGCTATGAACAGAGATGAGCACTGAACCCTAGAGTCGGATACGACTCGCTTTCGACCAAGGGCGATCTTTACCTTTACCTTACCAAAGGCATGTTTCACTGTATCTGTTTTTCAGCTCCAAATGTCACGGGATCACAGGCTACCATGGGCATCCTCGTTAACAAATGCCAGGTGATTTAAGGGTGAACTCTGTGATGAACATTCCAATCCTGTGCAGAATCTGGCAGATAAAACCTTGGCCTTCCCCCAACCTGTAATTTGACATCATCAAGCTGGGAAACACGATTGAAAGAGTCTGCCTAGGAATTGACTCTGAAGGGCACTTCATAATTGCAACACTAATGGAAATGCTCCATCAGTACCCATTTATTTCACATACAGTATCTGAAGCAGCTTTGAGATAGTGGAATGACTTTGGTCCTTAGGGTTTAAACTATGAAACTAGGAATCAGAACCATGGTGCTCCTTGTAAGTGAAACAGTAGTACACAGGTGGCAATGTGAGCTTGCAGATTCAGTCAGGAGCAGGCAGCAAGTTGTATTTAAGAGATAGGAAAGGAGGCATACTATATTCATATTCATAGACTAGGAACCATGCATCCTAAGGGTTTAAACTATGAAACTGATTTAACCTGCTTTTTGTAAGTACACAGGAATTAGAACCATGGTGCTCCTTGTAAGTAAAACAGCCAGTACACAGGTGGTAATGTGAGCTTGCAGATTCAGTCAGGAGCAGGCAGCAAGTTGTATTTAAGAGACAGGACTCTAATGGTATGCAACGTCCTTAGCAACCATAGAGAAATTACAGAAGAGACAGAGAGGACACGAAACACAAGAGTGGTAAGTTTGGGTAAGCTTGGACTGGATAATGAGCATGGGGGCTTGCAGCTGGTTTGAACATATAATATTGTAACAGACATGTATTTTGTAACCTTTCAGATATTGCAAAAACTCCCCTGATGAAATTTATTGAATGAAATGTCTAATTAACCGGATAGACGTCGGGAGTTTGGGGCCAATATATATGGGAGTTTGACTTCCCAACTGAATACGAGTTTATGAGCTGTTTTGGATGAGAGATAGAAAGTGCAATAGAGGAATGAATCATTGTTTCATATTGTTATAAAGGACATAGTGAAGAAGTTGAAGAAAACATATTTGAATTTGGTTACTATTGTCAAGATTACAAAAGGAACTTGAAGACTTTTTGTGCAGAGAAGTATCTGAGTTTGGTTTCTGTTTGATGACATTACAAGTTAATATACAAGAGTTTGCAAAATAAAAATAACATTAAGAATACAAAGACCTTATAAGAAGATTCGTTTATTATTATCTTCATCATTTTTGGGCATACACAAACGGTACATTGTGTTTGTATCCTTTTCTCCGTTTGGCCATTTTTTGCTGTGCAGGACAGAGTAAGCACTCATCAGCTGTCTCAGCTCCTGGCAACCTAGAAGTTCAGAAGCAAGAAATTGCAAGTAGATCAATAGGTATCACTTTGGTGGGAAAGGTAAAAACGTTCTGTGCGCTCTGGCATCTAGTCATGCCTGCCCACCATGGAAATGTCTGCAGATGCTGTAAATGGAGATGAGCAACAACCCCTAGAGGGGAATACGACTGGCTTATGAGCAAAGGTGACCCTTATCTTTACTAATTCACCTGAAACCAGAGAGCACCCCTGTTGTGTATACATGCAGTTCAGCTGTTCACCAATAGCACAGCTGACGGGGCTCATGTGACTCCAATTCCTCCAATGGGTAACTGCCGTGGGAAACCTTCCCACCACAGGTGAAACTATGTCAGGTATACATTATGTCAGAAAGACGTCACCTATACTGTAACCAATAGTGCGCCTCCGGGCAAAATTCAAATGTACTCTGCACCATATATAAGGAGGCAAGGCTCCACCATTGCCTCATGTACAGATTGACCATGTTACAATAAAGTAGTGTTTAGCCCACCTGCTGGCTCGTGTGCATTCAATCTGCCTACATCAAATTGGCGACGAGGATGGGATTATGGCATCCCACAGGGTCACCCTATCTCCATTCGACACCTCCACACCAGAGTCATGGGACCTCTACGAGGAGCAATTCCTATACACGATGGACGTGGAGAAGATTGAGGATGAAGACCAAAAGCGAGCCTGCCTACTGGCCCAGTGTGGGTTGCCAACCCTGGAACTGGCGAGAAACCTCCTAATGCCTCAGGCACTCAAGACGGCACCACTGGATGACATCCTAGCTGCCCTGTGGGCGCATTTTCACCCAAAAGTGTTGGTTTTCCTGGCAAGAATGGCGTTCAGCCGGAGAGACCAACAGCCTGGAGAAACTGTGGCCAAGTACGTGGCCGTGCTGAGGCTGGCAGCTGTTCCTTGCCAGTGGGGAGCCAACCCAGCCGAGGCGTTGCGAGACCGCCTCCTACTCGGCCTACGGGATGAAGAGGCCCAGTGGAAACTGTTAACCCGAGACAAGGACATCACGTTCAAGGAGGTCCTGTGGACTGCACAAGCTGCTGAATCTGTAAGGGATGGAGTACGGGCAAGCAGGACGAGGTCCACAGCCCCGGGAAATTCGACGTCCATGGTGCAAGCCCACAGCTGTTCATCACTACATGCACGAGAGTCGAAAGCTGTGGCAGCCGCCGCCACATCCTCTTTGGGATCTGGCGAGAGCGAGAGCGAACCAGAGGTCCAGAAAGTGAGGAAGGGGCATCTGAAAAGAAAGACACCACCGAAGCAAGCCGGCGTCGCGAGGGGTGCGGGGGCTCACATGACCAATAAGGCAGAGTGCCACACTGCAGATGATTGGGACACATAGCGAAGGTGTGCAGGCAATGCAGGAAATGAGACCCTGACCGGACCAGCCACTACGGTCGAAAGGATGAGGCCATCGGGAAAGTGCATGCTGGGGACACCGTGGTGAGATGTGTGTCGGACCGACGCACCCATTTTTTTCGAGAAGGTACTTTTGCAGGGGGTTCAGGTAAAGATGGAGGTGGGTTCAGGGACCGCCTACTCCATAGTTTCGCAGACAGAGTTCCTGCGAATACCCCCTATGGACCACCCAAAACTGAGAGCCCTCAGGACAAACTACATTCCCATCCTGGGGGTGGGAGATTTCACCGTCAGTTTCAAGAACTTCACAAGAAAACTGCCCCTGGTGGTTCTTAAGGGGGGGTCCAGTTGTCTTCTAGGGACCCAGTGGTTCGAACCATTGGGCATCGCACTAACCGGCATCAACGCCATCCAGCTGACCCCATTCAGGATGTGTGCAATGCACAACCCGCTGTTTTTGAAAAAAGACTGGGAAAGTACAGGGCCCCCCAGGGGACTTTGATTTAGACCTTCAGTTCGCCCCATACGGCTCAAGCCGCAAAGAGTGCCTTTTGCACTAAAGGACAAAATCGAAGTGGAACTGGACAAACTGGTGGGTCAGGGGATTTTGGTTCCAGTGGACTCTGCAGAGTGGGAGACACCGATCGTGACTGCCATGAAATCCAACGGGGAGGTTAGGATTTGTGCTGATTACAAGTGCAAAATCAATAAGGTCATTCACCCCAACACCTACTCGGTGCTGGTATTTAGCCATTTGCTGGCCACGTTACACGGGGGTAAATGTTTTGCAAAATTGGACTTAGCACAGGCTTATCAACAGTTAACAGTTACACCTGCGGCAGCAGCTGCCCAGACGATAGTTACGCACAAGGGTGGGTTTAAGGTGACACGCCTCCAGTTCGGAGTGAACTCAGCCCCCGGGATATTTCAGGCGCTTGTAGAATGCCTGCTTAAGAGTCTCCCCGGAATCCTGCCCTATTTTGACGATGTGTTGATAACAGCTGGGGATGAGTCAGAACTAGGCCAGAGGTTAGACGAGGTACTATCCGTGTTCGAGAGAGCTGGGCTACGCCTGAGAAAGGACAAATGTGTGTTCTATGCAAACAGGTTGAGTTTCTGGGGTTTCGAATCACCCCCGATGGGGTAAAGCCATCGAAATTCAAGGTTGCGGCAGTACAGAGTGCCCCCAGACCAGCCGCTAAACCAGAGCTGCAGTCTTTCTTAGGATTCCTGAACTTCTACCACTCTTTCCTCCCACGGAAGGCATCCGTGGCGGAGCCACTTCACCGCCTGCTGAAGAAAGATGCAGTCTGGCAGTGGGGGGAGGATCAGGAGCAAGCATTCAATGAGTTAAAGCAGCTCCTCTCTTCCAAGGTGATATTAACTCATTTCGACCCCAGGAAGCCCGTAGTGCTTGTGTGTGATGCCTCACCAGTGGGGGTCGGGGCTGTCCTCTGCCACATGCTTGAGAATGGGAGGGAGTCATCAATTGCATTCAACTCGAGATCCCTCTTGAAAGCGGAGCACAACTATGCCCAGACAGATAGGGAAGCCCTCGCGATCATCGCAGGGACGAAGAAATTCCATGATTTCTTGTATGGGAGGGAGTTCACTATTGTCACAGACCACAAGCCCCTCATGGGAATCTTTGTCATGGCCAAGCCCACTCCCCAGATCCTGTCCCCACGAATGCTATCTTGGGCGATTTTCTTAAATGCATACCAGTTCACGCTGGTACACCGCCCAGGGAAAGACATCGCTGACGCAGATGCGCTTTCCAGGTCCCCCCTGCTGGAGCTGGGGGAACCCGAGTGTGAGGTCGAGCAGGATCACCAGGTGCTACTCATCGAATCCCTCGACTCACCCCCCATCGTGCCTTCAGATATTGCCAGGGCAACTGCAAAAGACAAGGTTCTGTCCCAGGTGTTGGCATGGGTAAAGAAGGGCTGGCCCGAAACGTCCCCATCCGAGGAACTTGCATGGTTTTTCAGGAAACGTTTCGAGCTGTTGCTCGAGAGAGGATGCCTCCTCTGGGGCCAGAGGGTGGTAATCCCTGAGATTTTCCGAACCAATGTGCTCCGTTTGCTCCACACGAGCCACCTGGGAATCGTGAAGTCGAAAGCTCTGGCAAGAAGCTACTTCTGGTGGCCCAACATAGATAGGAACATCAAGCAGTTGGTGGGTGCATGTGAGAGTTGCCAATACTCACGGCCCGAGGAGCACACATTATCCCCCAGGGAGTGCGACACAGCCCGCAGGTCAAGGGTTCACGTGGACTTTGCGGGGCCTTTCCAGGGAACAATGTTCTTGTTAGTGGTTGGTGCATTCTCAAAATGGCTGGAGGTCATTCCAGTGCGAAATACGTCTTCCGCAGCCACAGTCAAACACCTGAGGAGGCTGTTCACATGTTTTGGCCTGCCCCACATGTTAATTTTGGATAACACAACCACATTCACGTCCGCCGAATTCCAGGCATTCCTCAAACGGAATGTGATCAGGCATGTAACCTCCGCTCTGTTTCACCCTGCCACAAACGGCCAAATAGAGCGCCAGGTCCGCACTACAAAGGAAGCGCTGTGGAGGGTGGGTCCGGGTGCTCTGGAGCTACAGCTCTGAAAATTTCTACTCTGTTATAGGGTTACTCCGCTTGTGTCGGGGCAGTCCCCCGCGGAAATTCTGATGCGAAGGAGACCCACAACGTTGTTTGACCATTTGGATCCATCCAGAGTGGAGGACAGAGGCAGGAATGTGGTGGTAGTACAAAGGAAAGTGTTCAGGGCCGGCGATCCAGTGTACTGTAGGAATTATGTAACTTTGGGGCAAGCGTGGTACCTGGGGAGGTGGTGGAACAAACCAGACCCGTATCGTACCAAGTGAGGATGGAAATGGGTTTGTTGTGGTGAAGGCACACTGATCAGTTTAAGAGAAGAGTCACAGAAGCCACGGGGGAAAGTGGGTATTTTGATGAATCAGCATTAGGGTCACCCCCACCCGTGTAACCCAAGGGGGGAATATAGGACTCAGCATAGCAGGTGGCATAAACCACCAGGAGACCGCTACCCAACCTGGAGTAGCACAACCCCATTTTAATTTTCTGTTACAGGATGGGGGGGGAGTTTTCGTTAGTGTTCCCGCACTCGTCCAAGTGAGCAGCGTGGTTTAGAGGTGTCCCAGAGGTCCCCCCATCCTCCCCGACATGTAGATACCCAAGCCATGTCCCTTCCGGGCTTTGATGGGACCCTTCAGTTTCCCCGGGGGGAAGAGTCGGACATCACAGCCGATTCAGGCAGCACAGCTGCAGAATCCAGAGGCGGCAGCACCGCTGAATCGAACGGCCGGCCGCAGTGCATCCACCAGCCCCCACAATGGTTGAGGGACTTTGTCCCATCCTAGGGGGGGGGATGTTGTGTATACATGCAGTTCAGCTGTTCGCCGGTAGCGCAGCTGACGGGGCTCACATGACTCCAATTCCTCCAATGGGTAACTACCGTGGGAAACCTTCTCACCACAGGTGAAACTATGTCAGGTATGCATTACGTCAGAAGGACGTCACCTATACTGTAACTAATAGTGCGCCTCCGGGCAAAATTCAAATGTACTGTGTACCATATATAAGGAGGCAAGGCTCCACCATTGCCTCATGTACAGATTGACCATGTTACAATAAAGTAGTGTTTAGCCTGCCTGCCGGCTCATGTGCATTCAATCTGCCTACATCAAAAACCCCTAACTCACTCTGGGTTCTTCTGCCATTAAGCATTGTTGATGTAAATGGTTGGCAGAGTGGTATGCAGTGGCCAGCAAGAGGTTCGCACATGGCAAGGTGGTCCCTTGTGAGAAAAACAGGCAGAAAAATCTTGGTGCAGAAGAAAACTCAAAGTAGGTTTACTCAGGAAGTAAAAAGGTGCAAGTCTATACAGTGCAACAACTGTAACACAAAACAGATATATTCTCTTGGGCTGCTCAGTGGACCTCACTGAGACAGTTCAGTTGTGCTATATACAAGTCCATAAAGTTCAGTAGCAGTCCAGTCCAGCAGGGTAAATGCAAGCTGTAATTACAGACAAAGCCAAAGAGTTCTACAGCTTCTGTCCTCCTGGTGGAGGCTTACCCCAAGTAGTCCTTCTTTGTCCAGCAAGCACAGATGGCATATCAGGCAAAAGCCATCATCAGGATCAGTGCAAAGATTGAGTCCTCGTAGCAGGTTCTGGAAGACACAGGAATCTTCGTCCAGAGTGTCAGCAGAGCAAGTTGAGCATTGTAGCTGGAAGTCTGCAATCCTGCTTTGCCCTAAATACACTGGCCCATGGAGTACATCAAGGAAAAGTCCAGCATCCATGTGCCCCTGCAGTAGGGTCTTAAAGGCATCACAGACACAATATGCCTTGCAACCAGTTAGGGTGTGAGGCGAAGACTTACATCCGCTAACAAGCATGAGTTGGGCTTTGATGGTACCACTTTGTTGGGAAGGTAACACTCCAGTGTTTAGTCATGCCTGTCACATGACCATGGAAACATCTGCAAACGCAGACAGCTCTGGTACTTTGGCTATAAACGGAGATGTGCTCCAAACCCTAGAATCAGATACGAGTGGCTTTCAAGCAAGGGTGACCCAAAAGCTTCAGCAGAAAGGCAAGACTAAAAAAAAGTTCAAACCATCGGCAACTTGCTTTCCTATCCAGCGTTGAAGGCAGCGGTGGGCTCCAGCAGGTTCAGACAGGTTCAGGAGAACCAGTAGCAAAACTGGCTGGCCCTGCCCACTGCCCCACCCTGCCCCGCTCACCTCCTCCTCCTCTCACCCCACTCCGGACATGACTCCAACCTCTTTGCTGCTGGGTCCAGGCGCCTGGAGTGGGGTGAGGCTGAGCCAGCAGTTACTCTGCTGCAGTTACTCTTTAAAGGAAAATTAGAGCATTGAGGTGTAATTGCTAACTAATGGTCTGATGAAGTGGACTCAATCCACAAAAGCTCACATTAAAATACAGCAGTTTAACCACACCCACCTAGTCACCTGGCCACGCCCAAAGCATTGGCCATGCCCACAGAGTTGGCCATGCCCACAGTGTGGTACTAAAAAATTTTTGAAGCCCACCACTGGTCATACCTGTCAAGTATCCTGGATTGGTCGGGAAATCCCGTATTTCTGCACCCATTGCTCCCCTTTTCTGCCACCGTCCTGTATTTCAACAGCAGGGAAAGGGGTTACTTTGCATGTGCGCCCATCGCAAAGGGTTCTGTGCATGCACAAAGGGGTTCTATGCATGCGCAAAGGGGTTTCTACTGTGCATGCACACCCGGGCCGGAGCAGTTCCTGTATATTCCGGAGTAGCACTTGATGGGTATGTTTGGTGTATGGGACCAAAGACAACAGGACAACCGAAGGGTTGGTTTAACAGGTTTATTGCATGGTGTTCCAGTGAAGCATGAGGTAATGGCGGTGATACATCTCAATATATACAGTAGCCCTCTACATTTGAATCTTGTAGCACGGTAGCTCATTGGCTGCTACCGGCGTGGCCTCGCCCAGGCACGCCTCTTTTCCTGCTGCTGAATGCAGATCTTTCTTCTGCTGCTGAATGCGGGGAAGGTTTTCCCGCGGCTGTCCGTGATTGAGCAATGTGAACCATGTGAGACTGAACGCTCGCAGCTGCCCTCTATGGGCTGTCTGCTCGCGTTCCTTTACAGCTGAGATCGTTTGTATTTGGAGTGGTTACATTCTTGCCTTTACAGTACAATGAAGATGCACACATACATACATAACATCCCTCCCCCCTAGGATGGGACGAAGTCCCGCAACCATTGTGGCTTGCCGCACGTGCGCTTGGGGCGTGCCTGCATCTGACCTAGTACTGGAGAGCCTGTGATCCCTGACTCCGCGGGTGCTTGTCCTGCAACGGGAAACGGGGATTCGTTAGTGGCTCTGTGGGGCGTCCGTGCCTGCCTTGCCCCCGGGGATGGGAATGGAATGAACAGTTGGGAGGTGAACCCCTGCCTGTTGCTCTCGGCCCCCGGGGACCCTCCTATTGTGAACCGCGGAACCGATGAGGTCGCCCTTGTGGTTCTGCTACCTTCTGATCCCCGCTCGGGGGACCTTGAGACTGTGGTGGGCGGACTCGCTGCTGCCTCCCGTCTTGGGGGTGTCGGTCTCCGGGAAATTGGCGCTATGTTGCATTCTAACTCACAGGGGCTACTGGGACTGGAAGTACCAGGGGCTGAACTGAAACCCCTCTTTTCGCTAGGACGGGTGGGGGAACCACTCCGCTAACTCCCCCTGGTACTGTAAATCAACGTCTAAACTTCTATGGGCATCTGTGTTTCGGGGAAACTTCCAAGGGGTATGTGTGTGGTCGGGGCTCTTCCTTTCCGCCGCGGACTCCCGCAAAAGATCTCTGTGGATCGATTCCCTTTCCTCCCCCCTTGGTGGGGACCCATGTTCCCCTTTTCCTCCCCCTTGGGCTAAGCGGGTGGGGGAGTACCCTAACGCTGATTCGATGCTATTTTCGTCTCCGTCCTGCTCTCCGGGGACCCTGCGCCTGAGTTGGTCCACGTGTCGCCTCCACAGGAAGCCTGTACTGGTCTCCACGCGGTATGAGACGGGGCCGGTTTGTGCTATTACGGTGCCCGGCACCCAGGCTGGCCCCGCGTTGGCGTAGTTCCTGCAGTGCACCGGGGCGCCTACGCTGAAACTCTTTGTGGGTTCCACCCCTATGTTCCACCCTTTGTCCTCTACTCTCGTGGGGTCTAGCTTGGAGATTCCCGTGGCCAGCTTCCTGCGCATCAACAGCTCTGCGGGGGAGTACCCTGACGCCAATGGGGTGACCCTGTACCTTAGCAGGAATTGGCACAATTTCAGGTCGAGGTCTCCGGGGCCCATGCGCAGCAGCGCGTCTTTCGTGGTGCGCACGAGGCGCTCTACTTGGCCGTTGGTGGCCGGGTGAAAGGGGGCGGAGGTGATGTGCCGAATGGCGTTGCGCTCCATGAACGCCCCGAACTCGGCGGACGTGAAACAGCTAGCGTTATCGCTGACGAGGGTGTCGGGTAAACCGAACGTGGAAAAGACCCTCCGTAACTGTTTAATTGTTGTGGCCGAGGAGGTGCTCGAGACTGGAATGACCTCCAACCACTTGGAGAACGCGTCCACTACAAGGAGGAAAAGCGTTCCCCTGAACGGGCCAGCAAAATCTACGTGTACCCGGGACCAGGGCCCCCTTGCTGCGTCCCACTCCCTATGTGGCAAGCGGGCCTCTTCTGGCCTGGAGCTTTGGCACGCTTCGCAAGTGCCGACCATGTGTTCGATGTCGGCGTCTAGCTGGGGCCACCAAAAGTAACTGCGGGCCAGTGCCTTAGAGCGGACGATCCCCGGGTGGCTGACGTGCAGCAGTTTAAGCACCCTCGGCCGGAGAGACGTGGGGATCACTACCCGCTGTCCCCACAAAAGGCACCCCCTCTCTAGGGACAACTCTAGTTTCTTTTTGAAAAATGTGTCGAATTCCGCTGCTGGGGAAGACACGGGCCACCCTTTCTGTACCCAGGAGCAAACTATGGCCAGCGTTTTGTCCTTGCCGGTCGCTTTAGCGATGTCGGCCGGTACTACTGGAGGGGAGTCTAGGACCTCTATCATTAAGACCTGGTGGTCCCTCTCTACCTCGCCCACGTGGCAGCAATCCCGGGGAATGGGGACCTCGACAGGGCATCCGCATGGCTGATCTCCTTCCCGGGCCGGTATACCAACGCGTGCTGATACGCGTTGAGAAAAATGGCCCACCTGAGCATTCTCGGGGACAGGATTTGGGGTGTGGGCTTATCTGCGGTGAAAATGCCTAGCAAGGGCTTATGGTCAGTCACTATGGTGAAGGGGCGGCCGTACACAAAATCATGAAATTTCTTAGTCCCCGCAATTATCGCTAGTGCTTCCCTGTCTGTCTGGGCATAGTTTCTCTCCGCTTGGGACAAGGACCTAGAGTAGAACGCTATCGGGGCCTCCCTCCCGTTCTCCAGTACGTGGCATAACACCGCCCCCACCCCCACCGGGGATGCATCGCATATCAGGACCACTGGGCGTTTGGGATTGAAATGGGTCAGTACCGCATCTGATGCCAGGAGTCGCTTCAGGTCATTGAAAGCCCTCTCCTGGTCGTCGCCCCACTTCCATGCCTCGTCCTTTTTTAACAATTTGTGTAGCGGTTCCGCTACCGCTGCCTTCCGCGGAAGGAAGGAGTGGTAAAAGTTGAGCAGTCCAAGGAACGACTGCAACTCGGGCTTGGAGGTGGGGCGAGGGGCCTTCTTGATGGCGGCCACCTTGGATTGGGATGGCCTGATTCCCTCGGGAGTAACACGGAACCCTAGGAACTCAACCTCAGTTGCAAAGAAAACGCATTTGTCTTTCCGCAACCGCAACCCCGCTTTTTCGAATATTGTCAGGACCTTTCCCAACCTCCTTGCTAATTCGGCCCGGCTCCCCCCTGTAATCAGTACGTCATCAAAGTAGGGTAACACCCCCTCTAACCCCTTCAGGAGGCGTTCCACGAGTGACTGGAAGATCCCGGGCGCCGAATTCACGCCGAATTGGAGGCGCGATACCTGGAACGCCCCTTTGTGGGTGACTATGGTCTGTGCGGCAGCTGCGGCGGGGGTCACCGGGAGTTGCTGGTAGGCTTGGGCCAGGTCGAGTTTAGCGAAACACCTCCCCCCGTGTAACCTGGCCAACAAGTGGCTGACTACCGGCACCGGATACGCATTAGGGCGGATCGCCTTATTGATGGTGCACTTGTAATCAGCGCATATGCGGACCTCCCCGTTGGCCTTGAGCGCTGTTACAATTGGAGTTTCCCACTCCACAGAATCAACAGGAACAAGAATCCCCTGGCCCACCAATTTGTCCAACTCCGCCTCTATTTTGTCCTTTAGTGCGAAGGGCACTCTGCGCGGTTTAAGTCTGATTGGACGTACTCCAGGGTCCAGGTCAAAAGTCACTGGGGGGCCCTTGAATTTTCCGAGCCCCTTTTTGAAAACCTCGGGGTGCGCGTCGCACACGCTCTGTATTGGATCAGTCTCGGTGGCGTGTGCTCCCACGGCGTGCACCCCCCCAATGAACAACCCCAGGGGCTGGAACCATTGAGTCCCGAGGAGGCTGCATTTACCTCCCTTGAGGACGACTAGGGGAAGCGTTGCGGTGTGCTTTTTAAACTGGACCTGGAACTTCCCAACCCCCAACACTGGGATGCGGTTCCCTTGCACGTCCTTCAGTGTGGCCCTCAACGCTTTGAGCTTGGGCCGCACGCGGGGGGCGATTCTCATGAACTCCCCCTGGGAAATAATAGAGTATGAAGACCCCGAGTCCACCTCCATTCTAACAGGGGCCCCTTGTATTACTACCTCAACGAAGTAACGGGGGTGCTCCGTGGAAATGCTGCAAACCGGAGCGTCGTCCTCGCTGTCGTCGGAGATGCGCCCTACGCCGTCCCGCGTCCTCGTGGTCCGGGCGCCGTCCTTTGGCCTCGTGGTGCGGTCCTGCCTCGCCGAGCGGTCTGGAGAACTCCTTGTGGCCTCGCGCCGTTTCCGGCAGACCATGGCGATGTGCCCGCGCCGGCCGCAGTTGTGGCACTCGGCCTTGCGGAATGGGCATTTGGCGCAGGCGTGGGCGGCGCCGCAGCTGTCGCAGCTCGGTGCGCGCGGCCCTCTCTCTGGACCCTCCGGACGTCCTCGTCGTCGCCGCTCTCCGCAGACGAGTTCGAAGCTCGCCGGGCCGCGCGCACCGAGCTCTCTGCCTTGGCGGGCTTCGGGCGCCAGTCCTGCAGCTCTTGCACCCCGGCAGTCGTGGCCTCCGCGGCCTGCGCCGTGTCGAGGACTTGTTGCCACGTGGGAGGCGGCTCCCTTTTCATCAGCGCGCGCTGAGTCTCTGTGTCCCTCAGACCGCAGAGCAGGCAGTCCCGGAGGGTGACGTCTGGAGTCTCCCACTTGCATGGGCCGGCGGCCAGCCGCAGGGCCGCGGCGAACTCAGCGACCGATTCCCCGGGCGCCTGGACTCGCCTCCAGAACGCGCTCCGAGCGGGGAACATCGCTATTGCTGGCCGGAGATGGGCGCGCAGCGCCGCCAGGAGCTCTGTGGCTTTGAGGTCACCCACCTTCCTCGGCGCGATCAGGTCCACCAAGGTCCTCTTGGTCTCGTGTCCGAGCATGCGGACGAAAATGGCCCTCTTCTTGGCCTCATCTGAGACTTCGAGCTCCACCAGCGCTGCGTTGAAGTCTATCTCAAACAGCTCCAAGTCTCCCGGCTTCCTGATCTCGTAGCCGGCGCATGTCTTGGTCCCGTGGGCAGCCATATCCCTCCTTCGTCGCCAATTTGGTGTATGGGACCAAAGACAACAGGACAACCGAAGGGTTGGTTTAACACAGGTTTATTGCATGGTGTTCCAGTGAAGCATGAGGTAATGGCGGTGATACATCTCAATATATACAGTAGCCCTCTACATTTGAATCTTGTAGCACGGTAGCTCATTGGCTGCTACCGGCGTGGCCTCGCCCAGGCACGCCTCTTTTCCTGCTGCTGAATGCAGATCTTTCTTCTGCTGCTGAATGCGGGGAAGGTTTTCCCGCGGCTGTCCGTGATTGAGCAATGTGAACCATGTGAGACTGAACGCTCGCAGCTGCCCTCTATGGGCTGTCTGCTCGCGTTCCTTTACAGCTGAGATCGTTTGTATTTGGAGTGGTTACATTCTTGCCTTTACAGTACAATGAAGATGCACACATACATACATAACAGTATGCCACTGGTTGAAGGGGCTTTTGACCTTGAATATCTGAAGAAGCCACTAAGGTGAAGACCATGGCAGTTTGGTGTGGTTTCAGCAGCTATCATGGCTCAGCAAGGGTGCAATGGCTCAAAGGCTGGACTGAAACTTCCTAGATCCATGTTCTCACCCCACCACTCAGACATGATACATTGATCCTGGGCCTGGCATTCTCTCACCGCCCGATGTACCTGTACCTCAAAAGCTTGTCCTGTCAACCTCATCAGAGAAAAGGCAGAATACAAATGTAAACAATAAATAAATAAAATGAAAACTTTGGCCTGTTCAAACTTGTGTTCTCCAGATGGGCTGGGCTACAAGACCCATCGCCCACACCAAATCTGCATAAGCCAAGCACATGCAAGACCATCCCGTGCTCTACATTCTGCCACGTGCTTTGAGGTCTGTGACACCTCTGCCTATGTTTAGTGTCTTGCACGGAAGACAAAGAAGGAGTCGCAGTGAGGACTAACACAGGTTTATTGGTTGATGATCAGGATGAACATGTGGTAATGGCGGAGGTACATCACATTATATACAGTAGTGCAATACATTTGAATCTTGTTGCACGGTAGCTTATTGGCTGCTACCGGCGTGACGACGTCCAAGTCACGCCCCTCTTCCGTAGTTGTTTGCTAGTGCGGGAGAGTTCCCGCGGCTGTTGGTGATTTGAGGAATGAGAACCATGTGAGTTGAATGCTCGCAGCTGCCCTCTATGGGCAGCTTACTTGCGTTCCTTTAACAGCTGGGCTACATTGTAATTGTGGTCAGGTTACATTCATACATTTCTTAAAGCAACATTGTACATACATAACACTATGTAAGCACAATGAGCAGGTGACAAGAATTATGTAGGGCAGCATTTCTAACGGTGCGTATGGAGCTCTCCTTGAGGCCTGATTTCCCCCTTATCAGCACCAGCACCGTCCTGAATGGACTTGTTGTGCCTTCATGGTGCTTTTAAAATGGCAAGTAGAACCTTAGTAAATGAAGTGAGATTTTTAAAAAGTCAGACTCTGCCAATGCTTGGTCCCAGTTGACTTCCCCATACCTTGTCTCTGTCCTCCAGTGGCCTGGGAGGCAGGCTGGAGATTTCAACACTTATATTTCATTTGAGTCAGCAAGGTCATCAAAGATGGGCAGATCAGAGAGGGTTTCACAAAGTGTTGTGTCTGCAAGTTTGCACTCAAGATTGAGAGATCTGTCACCTACTTGTAGGGTTGTACAGCCATACAAGGATGTTAGGAAGCTGGAAGAGGGCAAAGAAATCTAGACAACCTGTTCTTTCCCTCCATCTGAATCATGCAGTAAATCAGAGCCCTGGACTTTGTCAGCAGGACTATAGAAAGGTCCTTCTTACCCCCTCCGGCCTATTCAATAGGTCAGAAAGAGCCAACTCGAAGACTGTGGTATTTTTTGAACCACAGTCGGGAGTGTCCTGGTAACAGCAACCTTGTGTTGCCAGCTCTTCTTTCTCACCCTAGGTCAGGTGGGAGGAACTGTGGAAAGAACTCACCAAAAGGTGGCTTCATTTTGGCAGTTTCAAATCTGGCCTAGACATGGAAGAAGGCCATTTTTACCTGTTTTGATTAACAGCAAAACTCTGAGGGTTGGGGCCAAGATCTTCCACAGAGCTTGGAAAGTTACTCATTAAAAGTAATGAGTTACCATTGTCGTTTCTGGTCCCAAAGTAAAACAGTGACTATCATAATTGCACATTGTGAAAAAGCAAGACTACTCATTCCATTTTTAACATAGCTAACATGGTTACTTTTTGTCCATCGTGAAAAAATGATTCAAGTTAGAATTCAACAAAGCCTTTGGCCTGTGATAGAAAACATATTCAGCTCTGTCAGCCTCATCATCACCTTGACATAACCACACTCGTATCACATCTAGTGAGGCTGTACCTCCTTTATTATA
This sequence comes from Bradypodion pumilum, assembly GCA_035047305.1. Lineage (NCBI taxonomy): Eukaryota > Metazoa > Chordata > Lepidosauria > Squamata > Chamaeleonidae > Bradypodion > Bradypodion pumilum. The sequence continues at coordinate 168,679,940 of JAWDJD010000001.1, read as the reverse complement.
AAAAAACAACAAAAAAGCTACAATTAGACTGTAAAAACATAACTACACTGCAATTGTATTTGTCTTTTATTAAATTACAATGGTACTATAATCTAATACCTTGGTTATCACAACATTTACAATTACTGGTTAATAATGACTAGTTATTATTAAGGACTGCAGTGGCTCAAGTGGCTAAGAAGCTGTCTGGGAGGCGGGAGGTCAGCAGTTCAATTCCTGAGTACTGCAGGATGAAATGAGCTCCTGTCTTTGTCCCAGCTCCTGACAACCTAGCAGTTCAAAAGCAAGAAATTGCAAGTAGATAAATAGGGACCACTTTGGTGGGAAAGGTAACAGTGTTCCGTGCGCTCCGATGTCTAGTCATGCCTGCCACTTGACCACGGAAATGTCTGTAAAAACAGACAGTGCTGGCTCTTTGGCTTTGAAACAGAGATGAGCACTGAACCCTAGAGTCGGATACGACTGGCTTTCAAGCAAGGGAAACTTAATGACTAGTTACTCCTGAGTGCTAGTAACTTATAAATACATATCTTTCCCATTGCTGGGTAATGATTTTTAATAATAATAATAATAATAATAATAATAATAATAATAATAATAATAATAATAATAATAATAATAATAATAATAATAATAATAATAATAATAATAATAATAATAATAATAATAATAATAAATTTTAATTTATATCCCGCCCTACTCGGCACAGGCTGACTCAGGGTGGCTAACAGCATTTCAAATAAAGATACAATATAATTATACAGAAATACAATGGAGTAAAGCAATAAATACAGAATATAACAAGGTAACATAAAAATAAGATACAGAATATACAAATTACAAATGTATAAATTTTAAAGCATCAAATCCATCATACACAGCACCAGGAGGGAACAAACAAACAAACAAACAAACATACACACACAACAGGGCTCGCTATCCATGACAGACCCCAAGCTCAGCGTCCACAACGGAGCTGGGGTCAATGTCCCTAACGAAGCCACAATGCCCCAGCTACGAGAGTGTTTTCTACCTCCCAGACAGGTGGGGCTGGGAGAGAAGCGATGGCGCCCACAGCTGAAGCAACTTCCATCCCCACACTGGTGGTGTGAGCGCTGCGGAGAGCAGGATGTCAGACCTGCTCTGCCCAACTCACGGAAATTAACTGACATTTTTCTTTTATGGTAAATAAGTGTAGCTGGGAGTTGTGGGAATTAAAGGTTAGGTAAAGGTTTCCCTTGCTTGAAAGCCAGTCGTATCCGACTCTAGGGTTCAGTGCTCATCTCTGTAACTTGAAGCAAACCCATAGGAATTCGTGTAAATCAGGACATGGTTTTAGCACAAAATCATTATGTAAGTCGAATTGTATGTAACTCGAGGCATATGTAAGTCGGGTTTTTACTGTACAGTAGGTAAAACAGGCTTAAACACATTGCCTCATATGATTGGTCCACGTATTTATCTGTTTGAAAGTTGGACATGCACTTTTAGTTATTGGTTTGCATAAGTTTAATATTCTAGTATTTCTTCTTAATATATTTAGTGTGTGCAACGTTTATCATATTTTTGTGAATATAATAATAATGGGAGGAGCCATTGCATATATTGTAACAGGCTAAATTGTTTGTTCATCAGTATGTAAGATGTACTCTGACATACAGAGAAGCCAAAATTTTGCATGCAAGATACCAATAAATTGGTTTCTATTTTCTTCCCCAAGCAAAACTCTGACTAATTTCTTATTCCTGAATTAAGTATTCCTAAAGGCTTGTCATTATTAAGAGTTTGTAGTGACACCAGCGCAAGGTTTCCATTGGATGGCAATGTCACCTGTGCACCCAGATCTTCCCTATACCTGATGAGGTAGTCGTAACCCTACTTAGCATAGTTGCCTGTTTCCCCAGATCACGGACACTAGGATGGGTCATCTGAGTGGGAAGAATCTGTTCCCATGACTACTGTAGACCTTCGTCTCAAGGATCACCTCTCACTCGCAGCTAGTTGGAGGTAGAATTAAAAGTAAAGGAAATGTTCTCCCTTGCTCGAAAGCCAGTCGTATCCGACTCTAGTGCTTATCTCCGTTTTTAACCATAGATCCACCCACTGTCTGCAAGTGCAGATGCTTCGGTGGACATGTGGCAGGCATCGCTAAACACCGGAATGCTGTTACCTTTCCTGCCGAAGCAGTAACTATTTATCTACTTGCAATTTCTTGCTTCCCAATTGCTAGGTTGGCAGGAGATGGGATAGAGAAGTGTGCTCATTCCATCACATGCAGAACTTGGGTCTCGAACGGTTGATCTGCCAACCTTTCAGTCGTCAAGTTCAGTGTCTTAAGCCCGGACACCTGAACCCAGCCAAAATGAAATGCGTTTATGATCCAGAGGGCGACCCAAGAGAAGATGTGACAAAGAATGAACGAGGACTAAGAAATCAGAAAACATGGCCCATAAAGAGCAAATAAAAAGTTAAAATGTTCGGAGTAGTAGCTGTTTTAGTCTGTGCAAGCATATTTCTGACATGAAATTATTATTGTCATTAGAGAGTAACCATAACAAAACCAAAAAATGACAAAAATGTTGTGTCACTTTAAAGATTAACTGTTTTTAAAAAAGACTTAGGAGTACTTCAATCACTTAAAGAGGAAAGGGAAAACACAGAAAGTTGCAGTGGATTGTTCGGGATAGGAATGAAGTGGAAACATTGGAGGGAAAAGAATTTATGAGCTCAAAAAGCACCGGAGACCAAACTGGATGCACCGCCGATGTCGACGCCCAATGGGGGGGGCGGGGGGACACACTAGTCAAGAAGAGAAAGTCACACCGAGACTAAGAGTTTCTGAAAGCAATAAGCAAAGACAATCCATATAAACCATACATAAAATAAAGGCAGGAGGAAGGTGATACCTTTTTTAGGATCACTTTAAAAATCAAACATTGCGAGCTTTCGTGATTCAAGATCATTTCTTCAGGCAGGGTGGGAACACTAAAAAAAACCCAGAAATTCATGGCATGTTTCTTAAATTCAGTATCTGGAAAGGGCTCCGATCTTGCCTAAGGGGCCCGGCCTTAACTTGCAGTGGGAGTCACTTCTCAAAGAATCCACACAAGTTCAGTGCTATTGTGATTTAGGCCAGGTAGTCCTAATTCGGGTGCAACACAGGTCTTTTCTCTTGGCCACACCCACCATACCACACCCACAGTGTGGTAGTAAACATTTTTGGAGCCCACCACTGGCCGGATCTGACCCCCGATGCCAATTCATCCGGCTGTCGAAGCCCTCATTGCTCCCGGAAGCAGAAGTAGAAAGCGCCCGTCTGTTCTCGGGCAACAGGCTACTGAGATGTGTTAATTCATTTCTGTCCCAGGCCTGTCAAAATGCACAAAATGCCTAAAAGAGGTAGGACCTAGGTGTGTATCTAATTTGTGTTAGGGGAGATTGTTGGAAGAGGGATCATGCAAGCTTTTTCATATTTGAGGGGAGAGGGAGCCAAAAATCCCACTCCCTTTTGGCATCTGCCTTCATGTAAAGAGCATATCCGTCAAGCGCGTCTCCCAAAAATATGGGAAATTTCTGCACATGCGCAGGTGTGCATGCGCAGAACCCATTTGCGCATGTGCAGAACCTCTTTGTGCATGTGCAAATGGGTTCGTGCAGTAACCCCTTTCCACACCGTTCAAAATACGGGATGGCGGAGGGAAAGGGGCATCAGAATATGGGAAATCCAGGCCAATACGGGATACTTGACAGGTATAGTATTTATTTATTTGTTTGTTTGTTATTTCGATTTCTATACTGCCCACTTGGCCAAGGCCAACTCAGGGCAGTTCACAATCATATGATTAAAAACACCTTAAAAACTACCCTCCCCCTAAAAAAAAGGGTGCAGGGACCGAGGGGTCCGGAATTCACTATACCAGCCACAAAACGGGAGTCACCCTTCCACCTGCACCCTATACTTGGCCTGCCAGCCAGGTTTTAAGTTCTTTTCTGAAAGGCAGCAATTCTGTCTGGAGATGAAGCTCTGTTGGTAAGAGGTTCCAGAGAGCCGGTGCGGACACGGCTAGAGAGGCGAGCCCCTCTAGCAGATGGTACAATTAGAGAGCCCCTCCGGTCCGCCCTGGTTGGACGGACAGATGTCCTTAGGGTGATGCAGTCTCTTAGGTAGCCTGGCCCACTAGCTTTGAAGGTCAAAACCAGCACCTTGAATTGCACCTGGTGGCAAACTGGTAACCGGTGCAGCTCCTGAAGCAGTGGCGAAGGAAGGGCACAGCATCTGCACCCCATAGTAAAGAGACTTCCGATCTCAAAAGTAGTTTGCAATTTGCTGGGCGCATTTTACTTTTGCTTCCGGGAGCAACGAGGGGTGAATTGGCCTGGGGTGGGGGCGGCTCCGGCTCCTGGGGCCGTGGTTTGTGCACCCCTGATCTAGGCTAAAAGGGCACCCTTGGCACCACGAACTCGGCCACCTTTTGAAAGCTCTCCATGAATGAACCAATCCCTTCCTCTCGTGGATTTTTTTTGTTTTTTGAGGGCGGGGCGGGGGGTGGTGGTCCCTGGCCTTCTCCCCTCCCCCTCGGTGACGTCAGAAGCCCCCCTCGGGCCAGCCCTCTTCCGATTTGTCTCCAGCCTCTATTGTTACGTCACAGAGTCAGCCCACACTTTTAGCCGGCGAGTTCCCCCTCCCTTGCCCGCTTGGGCCCCGCCCCTCCAGGGAGTCCCCCCCTTCCCTTCCCTTCCCTTCCTTAAACCCAATCCCCGCCTTTGCAGCCAGCGTGACTGGAGAGCCGGCGAGCTGCTGCTGCTGCTGCTGCTGCTGCTGCTGCTCCCGCCACGCTCCTTCCCGCTGCTTTCCCAGCCAGGGAGGTGGGGGGGCAATCGGATCCCTTGGAAGTGCCCGACGCCGTCGCCTCCCATCTGAGGTCCAAAAAGGGTAAGGGCAGGCGCCACGGGGAAGGGGTGGGGAGGCTCTGCCGGGCGTGGGAAAGGGGGCTTTGCAGGGTGGAGGCACGCCTGGAGTGGGAAAGACAGGGGGTGGGGGGGAGGGACGGGGGGGGGGAGCTCCGGCTGATCGATGGCAGGCGGGGAAGGGAGATGGAAGAAAGAGAGAGTTGCCGTCACGGCGTGGTTTTTGGGAGCTCTGCCGAGGGGTATTTTAGAAGAGACCCCCCCCGCTCTTTTCTTCCTCTCATCGCCCTTTTAATTTGGAACGGGTGGGCCCCACCACCAGCATCCGACCCGCCCACCCGTCTCTGTTTCTTCGACTTCCCCGTTATAGCTCGGGGCGTCTAGCGGAAGACGGAGGGGGGCGGGGGGGGGTGAGAGAGAGAGAGAAGAGTAGCGGTGAGGCTTCCTATCGCGAGTTTTTGAAGCGGGAAGGCGGACTAGTTTGTTTCACCCACTCTGGTTGTCAGGAAAGGGGGGCAGCCAGTGCCACCCGGCGCAGCCCCCCCCCCCAAGAGCAGGCCATCGGTGGCAGGAGGAGGAGGAGGGGTAGTGGTTGGCACAGACAGGGCACCCCAGGACTTGATCTGTTGAGTGAGTGGCTGACAGGCAGTTTGGGGGAAGAAGGAGGGGGGGGGTCTTAGGACCCCATCTCCCTATGGCACCTCCTGCCAATTGAGCTGGGAGTTGCTGTCCTTCAGGAAAGGGCTAAGAATCCTGGCTGGCAAAGCCAAATGTGGGGCACCAGCGCATACTTGTCAAGTATCCCCTATTGGCCGGGATTTCCCGTATTTCCGTGCCGCTCCCTCCACTTTCCCGCCGCCGCACCGTAATTTGACCGGTGGGGAAAGTAGTCGCTGCGCATGCACGTATGCGCAGAAGGGTTCTGCACAGATCCTGTATTTTCCGGAGCCGCGCTTGGTGGGTTTGCACCAGCGATATGGTGAGCCCCCTGCCTGCTGGCTGGTTTAGTAAGAACACCCTCTCCCTCTTGTAATCTGTAGGGGTCGGAGTAATTTTTGGTGGCAGTTTTAATGGGGTTTTTCATTGGGTTGTTTTTTTTTTTAAAAAAATGTGATTGGTTTCGTTTTCTGCGAGCCCACCCAGAGTCTTTGGAGTTGGGCGGCAATATAAATCAGACAAATAAATGATAAAGAAATCTTAGCTCCTCAAAAGCAAGTCCCTTGGAAAGCAATGGGATCCCCTTGGGTCATTCCTGCCAGGGTGCCCATCCTGGGCTCGAATGGGCACCGCCTGGCCATGGGGGATGGTGGGCAGAGACCTTCCCTCACTTTCAGCCCTGATGGATCCATCCTGGCGGTGGCACAGAGTTTGAAGGGTGTCCGTAAGTTGGTGCCTTGAATTGAGAGGGACCAGACTTCTGCAGAAGGTTGGGTCCCTTCCTCAAATAAAATTTAAAAAACAGTCTTATACTAGGACAGAATGGAAGGGTAGGAAATGAGGGCAAGGAAAGCAAAGCATTTACATTTTTATACAGCCCCATAGCGCTTAGTATGGACGGTTCACACGTTGATTTGCATTTTGCCCCCAACATGCTGGGTACTCTTTACCAATCACAGAAGGATGTAAGGCTGAGTCAGTCTTGAGACCTGATCAGGATTGAACTCGCAACTTTTTGGTTGCAGTACAGCAATTTAACCCTTGAGTCACCAGGGCTCCTTCACTAGGCCAAAGGTGACCTAGGGTGGGCATTTTGGCCCTGCATTTATTCATTCCTTTATTTATTACATTCACAGTCCATCTTTCCTCCCATGAGCAAAACACAGCCTATAGGGCTCCACTCCCTGCTGTATCTTCACATCAACTTTGCAGTGTCCCTGGAGCTGCAAGAGCCTGGCCCAAGGTCACCATGTGCGAGTTCACTGCCTAGTAGGGACTGGAACCTGCCTGCACACATCCGTTTTAAGTGCTTCTGTCCAAACACACCCTTTATAAGATGCAGGCTGCCATGTGTTATCAGTAGCCTCCAGCCAGCCATACACTTTGTCTCTCCAAGATAGTGTTGTGTTGATTCCACAGGAAGGATGGACCTGCATGGGGGCTGGAAGAAAAGGACATCCTCCCCCATGCAGCCTGCAGTAAAGGCTTGTTCTGGCCCCATGTATAAAATATGCATGTGTGTACATGTACACACAAAAGCTTGGATGTGACTGAAAGAAACAGTCAAGGATACAGTGAGGTTTCCCAAGTGTTATAAGAGGAGGCAGTGTTCTCAGGGCAACAGGCTACTGAGACACATTAATTCATTTCTGTCCCAGGATGTAGCCCCATGATGGTGAACCTTGGCACTCCAGATGTTCTTGGACTTCAATTCCCAGAAGCCCAAGCCCCTGTGAATCCACACAAATGGGTTTACTGTGATTCATCCGACCCGCGCCACCCTCGTCGCTCCTGGAAGTGGAAGTAAAATGAGCCCGTATGGGCACATTTTACTTCCGCTTCCAGGAGCGATGAGGGCAGCATGGGCCAGATGAATCGCAGTAAACCCATTTGTGTGGATTCATAGGGGCTTGGGCTTCTGGGAATTGAAGTCCAAGAACATCTGGAGTGCCAAGGTTCGCCATCACGAATGTAACCTGTCAAAATGCATAACAGAGGTAGGATCTAGGTGTGGTATCCTATCCACTGTACCTAATTTGTGTTAGGGGAGATTGTTGGAAGATGGGTCATGCAAGCTTTTTCATATTTTGGGGGAGAGGGAGTCAAAAAATCCCAGTCCCTTTTGGCATCTTCCTTCATCCAAAGAGACTTGATCTCAAAAGAAGTTTGCAGTTTGCTTAGATAATATCGTAAGGAGATTTTGTCTGACCTTGCTAAAGCGAACCCTGTGATTTGTAGAACTGCTTCTTATATCACATGCCACTTGATTGTGGTGGTATACTGAAATCCCTTGGAAAGAAGCACAGGAAACCTTTAAGTAAGTGTGATGTAAGAGTTTATTTCTCAAACAAATTTTGCAAAGGAGGTTCAAATTGTGGATTGGCAAATTGTTTGTGTAGAGCAGCCACCAGAACAGTGAGGACAATTTTATATTTTATTTTGTTTTTTATCTTTATGCTCGTATATTGATTTATAGAGTTTGGTTAAGTTTGCAGTACTGCAATGTGAATAAAGATAAAGGTCGCCCTTGCTCAAAAGCCAGTTGTATCTGACTCTAGAGTTCAGCGCTAAACTCTGTTTATAGCCAAAGAGCCAGCGCTGTCTGCATTGGCAGACATTTCTGAGGTCATGTGGCAAGCATGACTAGACACCGGACTGCATGGAGTGCTGTTTACCTTTCCACTGAATTGGTACCTATTTATCTACTTACAATTTCTTGCCTTCGAACTGCCATGTTGGCGGGAGCTGGGACAGAGATGGCAGCTCACTCTGTTGTGCAGCACTCAGATCTCGAACTGCTGACCTGCTGACTTTCCAGTCATTAAGTTCAGTGAAACCTCATACAACAATCGCCCCGTTTAGCAACGAAATTGCATAACAATTAGGTTTTTTGGGGGAAATGGCATCCTGCATAACAAGTTTCCCTATGAAAAAAATCTGTACAACAATTTTTCAATGGAAAAAACCACATAGTGAAAAAAAATCGTACGATGCATCCCATAGGGAAAATCGCTATACAATGCATGCATTGTATAGCAATTGTTTTGTACAACAACGAGCCCTGTGGAACGGATTAAAATCGTCGTATGAGGTACCACTGTACTTAAGTATAAAACACCTACCAGTGCATATTTTAAAAAAGTCCTCTAAGCATGTGTTACTAGATGGGGAAAATGAAAGACTCCACTGCAGCTGGATAGTTAAATATAAACTTTTCAATGGAAAAGACTGCATTGCATGGATCACCTTTTTTGGGGATATGGAAAGGCTTAGTCAGCAAGGTGGCTTTGCTGTCAAGAAACAGGATCCTTCCTTCCCCAGAGTGAAATATGCTGATGGCTCAGAAGTCACAGTATCTGGAAGGAGAGAATGGTAAGATTTTGGACCATGACCCTGTTAAGCTAGTCTTTTGCTGGAGCAGAGATGACATAAGTGTAAAGATGTTACTTGTAGCAGTAAAGTTGCAATTAAATAAAGAGAAGCAAATCACTCTCCAGCATTAGCTGTGGCTGAAGAGCTGCAGTTGAGATACTGTATCAGAGTGGCACAAGTACCATTAAATGTGAAGTGTTACAGTGCCTGTTATAAGACTCCATGCCCCCTTTCACCACATGTGTTCCAATTGTGCTATATGGGGGAAATGTAGTCCTCCCTTCTACACAAGGAGCTTGGAGAAGGGGTGGTTGTTAAAGTCGGACTTGCTTGTGCTAATCATGGAATGGTACTTTGGGAGAAATCTGAGTTGTTGAGAAAGAGCATGAGGATAGTGAAATGGGTGACAGTGGGCATTACCAGCAATGGGTGGGCATATGTGGAGTTGGCAGTTATGTGTTTATTGCCACATCTGTGCTCTTCCATTCCACAACTCACCCCCTTCATCTGCTCATCCACTGGTCATCCTTCTGATTTCAGTGTTTGGAGAGTTTTCATGGGTAATGTAGTAAGAACTGTGATAAAAATGGGCCCGTCTCATTTATGGGACTCCCAGGACAGTTTGTTCAACCATGTGTCTTCCAAAGTGCAGTCCATCTTCCCATATCAATTTCATCTTGTGAAGTTCTGCTCCAGATAGGGGTCTTAACTTCCTTGGCTTGAAAAAAAATCTATCCGTATAATAATACCATAGTAACCCTGAACCTAGCTAGTCTTATTTGATTTTGGAAGCTAAGTTAATACTTGGGTTAATATTTGGGTGGGAAACCATCAGGGATCTCCTCTAGAGCTAGGAAAGGAATCCTGGCAGAAACCCTGGGTAGCTGTTACTGGATCACCTGCTGGGCCAATGGTCTGATCTGAAACAAGGCAGCTTCCAATGTCTCTATTGTGTGCATCAGTGCAGTGTTGCTTATCTCTGCAAAATCTTCTATGTTTTGTTCCCCCGGCTTCACATGAAAGAGATCCTATAGTACACACTCCCATTTACAGCTCTCACATGACGCGTTGCCTTATTTAGACTTATTAGTAATTGTTTAGGGTTGAAAGGGTGGATATCTGTTAATGGTGAGTGACTGTGGGGATAAAAATAATGGATTCTTCTCATGATATTATGAAGCTTTGGAATGAGGAGAGCTCATTAAATTTGGAACATTTAGGTGGTTGATTTTGATTTTTCTATGAAGGTTTCCATCCTGTTGTCTTCAGAGATGTTAGTGATTTGTATAAAGTATGTTCTTTGTTCATAGATTATATCCACTGTTTTGTCAGAGCACAGAACAAACATTCTTTACCTATTTGTTATATAGTTTGGCATCTTTCTTTTTTTTTTCCCCAAAGGAACTATTGCAGTTTTTATTGGATAAGTATTTTTAAATGAGTAATAATTTTGATTTAGGGTCCTGGTTGCTAGGGTTACTGATACTGTTAACATTTCCAGTGCTTTGTACTGTCATCCCCCCTTTGTGTCATCAGTAGAGGTCATTTGCTATATATCTTGAGGACTCTGTAATGCAGCGTTGTGGTTTTCTCTTGAAGTGGGCCTCTTTTCAGCAGGCACTTAGAAAAGTTACTTTGGGGACTGCAGCAGCTCCCCAGTGCTGGAAGTAACTGGCCAAAAATTAACCTTTGTATTCTTTGAGCAGATTGAGGGCAAATCAAAATGCAAATTACTTTATGAAATGCCCAGAGAGTGCACTAAGCACTATGGGGTGGTATATACATGCAATTGATGTTGCCATACAGAAAGATCTCCTGTTCAATCCTTGATGAATCTTATCTCCGGGCACTCAGCTCACTATCTTTATATAACCATAGAATAATAGAATTGGAGGGGTTATGGAGGTCATCTCTTCATCGTTGGCTGCTACTTGTATCCGAGTATACATTTTTTCCTGGGACAAACAGGAAAAACGCCACTGGCGTGAATTTGTTGAAGGTGGATGCCAGCTTGCCACTGCGATCACGGAGCCATTTCCTGTGGCATATATGAAATGAGACATGCAGGATTTAACACCGGGACTGCAATGGATTGCCATTGTCGTGAGGATATTAATAAGGTGCGCCTTCATAGTCAGTCCATCTGGCATGGCCTCTTCTGCCTCCATGACCCTTGGGAATCAGAATACTGTAGTGAAATAAGTCCTCCTCCGCTCATTTTGCCATTGGGCCTAATATGATGGTTTCCAGTGGCATTTCCTCTACTGAGGGGGCCATCACCTCACCTAAAGAGGCTTATCTGCATGTAGCCTTTGGTCCCTTTGTGGACTCACGTTATTTACCCCAATCCAACACTCGGTGTTGAGTCGCTGGCTGTACGGTCTATTCCATTACCATAGTGGGATATCTGGCCAGACAACAGGAGGTCATCTGGTCCAGCCCCTTGCTCACTGCAGGACTCTTATGGCTGACTGATGCCCATCAGTTAGCCACTACCTGAACACTTCCAGTGAAGGAGCCTCCAATAGTCTGTTCCATTGCTAGAAAAGGGGCTGCAGTGGTTAAGAAGCTCACCTTGTTAGCTGGATGGCTGGTAAGTCAGCAGTTCAAGACCCGGGTATTGCATGATGGATTGAGTCCCCGTCTCTGTCCCAGCTCTTGGGGACATGAAATGAGCCTCATTTGAGTGTTCCCTGAGTGGAGTTTCTTCCGCAAATCCTTTCAACCCAGAATAATTTCTGACACAAAACTATTATTATTGCTAGGAAGCTCTCCTCCTAGGAAGTGAGGCCAAATAAAGTTACCTTGTGCTTCTAAAAGCCTTTTTGGTGGATAGTAGAAGACATTTAAAATTAAATGCGAGAAACAGTGCTAGTGGAACATTTCTTATGAAAAAAAAAGCATTCTATTTGGAATAGAAATAATTTTCAACCTGCTTAATTTGCATTGGTGCTTTTCAAATTTGATCTCTGTGTGCAGGGATGCAAGAACAGGAAGTTCTGCAGAAAAATGTATCTCTTTTAAGGCCTATTCGGTAGGCAAGGTTCCTAGTGATCCCAAAGGCACTGGTATCCTTAAACTCATAAATTTTACTGTCTTCGTTTGCAAGTGTATACTAAACTAGTTAAAAGTAGGTTTCTGTTTTCCTAACTTCTCTGCATAACATTGTAATGATTAACTGAAAAGTGGATGGAGAAAATATTCTACTGGTAATATCCCTCGGTAGCTACCCTTTACTCAACCAAGATTCTTCTACAGGTGATTTGTGTGAATTTGTTTTTTAGGTTAGAGACCTTATACCGGGGCGGCCAAACTTTTTTCAGACCGTGCCAGTCCTGTCCCCGACATGCAGCTGCGGGGGCCGGAGGCAAGTTGCTCCCGTTGCTTACCATTTTGATGTTACCTGCGGTGGCGATCGTGCTTCCTCCCTGCTGTTCAAACAGGCTTCACTTGTTCCCAGTGCAGCAGAAGTCTTTGCCAAGGTGATTTGCCACATTTTAAATTTTTTTGCTGCTTCTCCGCTTTGAAATCTGTGGCACTGGGAGAGTAAACTTGACTCGCGGCACTGACGTCAGCATTGGCGCACTGCACTGGGAGAGTCCTTTGGCACACAGCACTGATGTATGTGATGTATTGCAATGTCGGGTGGTGGGGCGGGTGGGGGCAGTCCTAGAAGTGCCCGGGTTCTCACCACGTACCAGAAAAATGATATGCACAGGCCTGATTGGGCCCATGGGCCATAGTTTAGGTATTCCTGCTTTATACCCTTAATAATAATAATAACAATTGCATGCTGTCAGGTCAGTTCTAAGTGGTGGCAACCCCTTTTGTAGTTAGAGAATACACAGAAGTAGTTTATCATTCCCTTCTTCTGGTGCTTCCTGGGACTGTGTAGCATGCTCAAGGCCACATACTGGCTGACTCTTTACTGGGAGGCACAGTGGGGAATTGAACTGTCAACATTTAGCTCTGCAGCCAAATACCTAAACCACTCAGCTGTCCAGTCAGTTCTTAAACCCTAAGCAGGCATTAAGTCCCATTGTTCTGAATAGATGTGAAGTGGATTGGCTGTCCAATGAGGTGTTTTTTAAAACCTCGTCATAGTATCCTTTTAAAGCATTTGATATTGATGTATTTGGCATGATGTAACAGTGAGCTGCAAGTCCCATCCTAATTTTCAGCACATGGAGCATTACAGTATTATTATTATTTTTAGCAGATTTGATCTCATTACATCTTAATAGAGCACTGGGAGGTTCTCTGATGAGACCCAGTCCACCAGTTGTAAAATGGTTTCACTAGTGTTGTTATATTCACTTTTGTTTAAAAATAAGGTTCCATATTCTGTAAGTTAGTGCTCCATGCTGCTTGGGGGTCCAGGGAGGGGGGAACTCTTGGTCTATGTTTCCCCAGTTCTGTGCTAGTTGGTGTTTTATTGCCTTGTTTTGGGAATGTGGATTGTAACTTTAGTTAATTCTGTGTTGAGCTGTTACCCGTTCTGTTTCTTGGACAGCTCTGACCTGGCCCGGGAGGCATTCCTTGTCCTCTTAAAGCAGATGGGGATGGTTCTTCAAATTGGTCAGTTCACCCATTCTTGAATGGGACAGTGATGTGTGCATCTTCTCATTCTGCTCCCGTGTGTGTGTTTATTATGTTTGATGAAGGGGGGCTATACAGTTCTGCTCACTTGCTTTTAGAGGGGTCTGCAGTGGCTCAAGTGGTTAAGACACTAAACTTGCTGACTGGAAGGTCAGAGTTCTATTCCTGGGTATTGCATGACACAGTGAGCTCATTTCATTTATTAGATTTATATCCCGCCCTACTCAATAAACATGTGACTCAGGGTGGCTTGTAGCAGAGAATATACATTATAATTACAAGTTACAAAGTTACAAAATTACATATCAGTATAGCAATACAATCACAATTGCAAGTTACAAAGTTACATACAGTCAACCCTCACATAACAACGTGTTCGGATAGCATCATTTTTGCTTAGCAACGCGTCATTATGCACCACGTGTTCCCCCGCATAACAACATTTTTAGTGTTGTTGTCCGGACAACAACACTAAAATAACTGTCATTATCCAGACAAAATGTAGTTATGTGGGAAACTCCATAGAAACCCGCATAACAATAAAAGTCGCTTAGCAACGCTACTTGGGGAACCAAGTAATGTCGTTATGCGAGGGTCTACTGTATAGGTATAACAATACAGTACAATGGAGCGGCTCTCTGTCCCTTCCCCCAGCCCCCAAATACAAAGTGCAAAGGCACAAGGCACCCCAATAGCCCCAATGTCTTTATCTGCCCTCCGGGTGGGCAGGGCCAGGAGGGAGGCATTGGCGTCCACAGCTGTGACCGCTTTCCCATCCCTTCACCAATGGAATGGACGACAGGGAAAAGTGGCAGGAGGGTGGTGACGGCCCCAGCTATCTCCCATCCTGGGCGATGGTGTGGCCATGGGAGAGATGCTGTGAGAGTCCTCGGGAGCTGGGCTCGGCTTCTCTTGTACTGTCCGGCCATGCGGGGATGGAAGGCAATGATGGCCCCAGCTGTCTCCCATCCCAGGCGATGGTGTGGCCACGGGAGAGATACTGTGAGAGTCCTCGGGAGCTGGGCTTGGCGTCTCTTGTACCCTCGGGCCAGGTGGGGCCAGAAGGCAGTGATGGCCCCAGCTGTCTTCCATTCCAGGCGATGATGCAGCCACGGGAGAGACGCTACAAGAGTCCCAGCTCTGTCCCATCTCCTGCAAACCTAGCAGTTTCAAAGCAAGAAATTGCAAGTAGATAAATAGGGATCACTTTGGTGGGAAAGTAAACAGCATCCCATGCTTTCGAACTGCACTCCGGTGTTGAGGCATGCCTGCCACATGTTCATGGAAACGTCTGAGGATGCAGACAGCGCTGGCTCTTTGCTTATAGACATAGATGAGCACTGAACCCTAGAGTCAGATCCGACTGGCTTTTGAGCAAGGGTGACCTTTACTGCAATGTGAATAATTCACGTAGGTAGCCCAAAATGGAGATGAAAGTCAGGTCTGGTAAGAACAAGGGGATCAGGCTGTTACTGTTAACCCTATTCTGACTTTCTATGCTTGCATCCTGCCTGTGGCTAGATGTCAGGGAGGCAGCTTGTGGGTGGTATCACTTCCTGACTTGATCATGCTCATGAAGAAGTCTTTTGACATCTGATGTTATCTACTTTTACTTTGTCTAGAAGATGAAAATATTAGGCTGGTTGTCTAGAGCAGCTTTATTCAAACAGCGTGCCTAGTAACTCTGGCTTCTAAACTCTTCCTTAGAAGCTAATCAGGTATTATTCAAGTAAAAGATGGATCACATCAGACTAACCTTTTTTAAAAAAACATCTGTTTATGTTACATTATTGACTCCTTTTCCATGCATGATTGGGGAGCAGGTAAAAAAAAAGTGAGGAGAAAGATTGAAGCCCTTCCTATCTGTCAATGGTGGTGCTAACTTAGACTGGCTAAGTGTGTGGTTATTATGAAGCAGACCTTGGAAATAACTACTAAGAAGATTAATGCTCACAGTAGAGGATTTGGGGGATGACCGTTCCCCCAAATTTCAAAGGAGGTCCTAGGGGCTTCCGGAGGCTATAATACAAAACAAAATACTGTACTCTCCCAAGCTCTGAAATATAACAACATGCAGAAGGCATTCATAACTGAACAGTGGTAGGATGATTCTATGGCTCTCAGAGCATCATCCTATCACTATTGACTCAGTTACAAACACTTTCAGCTTGCCATTGATAGTTTGCCTACTTAAAATTAGGATACTGTACCAAGCTTTGTTTTAAAGTAAGAAAGACTCCAGGGCGCAGATGCATGTTGGACATTTAATTTAGCACCGTAATAGCAAACCTTGGCACTCCAGATGTTCTTGGACTTCAATTCCCTGAAGCCCAAGCCCCTGTGAATCCACACAAATGGGTCTACTGCGACACATCTGGCCTGCGTCACCTGCGTCGCTCCTGGAAGTGGAGGTAAAACGTGCCCATATGGACGCATTTTACTTCCGCTTCCAGGAGCGACGAGGGCTTCTGGGAATTGAAGTCCAAGAACATCTGGAGTGCCAAGGTTTGCCATCACGGATCTAGCATCTAACAGCCCTGAGTTTCATAGGCTGACTCATCATTCTTTGTGGACAGAAAATGCAGAGTGTTCAGTGTGCAGTGTCTCTATGATAGTGAAATATGAGAGTTTTCTTGATGACAGGAAGTCTGGAAGCCCTTGGCTCTCGGGGAAGAATGTTTGGTTTCTGTTCACTTCAGCAGCTTAAACTTTGAAAATTTTCTAGCCTGGTCTTAATTCTGTACAGAAGCCTACTCCTCAATAAGACATGCCTCATTGTGTAAATTTACTTGTGAGGAAGCCCATTGAAAGTGCTTTGGAGAAAACACGGAGTTCTTCCTCTGCTCATTTTGCCATTGGGCCCAATATGATGGTTTCCAGTGGCATTTCCTCCACTGAGGAGGATCATCACCCCCCCTAAAGGGGCTTATCCACCCGTAGCTGTTGGGATCTTTAGGGAGTCAGGTTATTTACCGCCGCCCAACACTCAGCGTTGAGTCGTTGGCTGTATGGTCTACTCCATTATTAACTCTTGCACATACACCATTCTGTAAAACTTTGTTGGAACCAGGCTCTCTAATTGGGAAAGGAGACTCGATTCATAAGTTACCCAGGCATTACATGATACCAGTGATGGCTAACCTTTGGACTCCAGGTGTTCTTAGACTTCAATTCTCAGAAGCCAAAATCAGCACACCAGCTGATCAGGAGTTCTGGGAATTGAAGTCCAAGAACAGGTGGAGTGCCAAGGTTAGCCATCACTCTGTTAGACAAATTGATATTCTGAGTTATATTATTCATAGATAAGAATTGTTTATTTTGCCAGTTGTGACCATTGATGAAATGTACATCTCTTTTCTTAGGAATGGTCTCTGTTAGTGCTTGAAAAAAGGTGCCAGAAGGGGGTATTTTTTTGTATTTTTGTTGTTTCATTTTGTTTTCTCTCTGATATGCTTGAAAAAACTTGTTCTTGTGATTATGCTCCCATCACTGCCAAAATGTTAGTTCCAACCTCGATCTTATTTGTGTGGGGGCTCTCTTACAAGTAAGTGTGCAAGTTGCACACTTTTCACTGCATTGGCAGTCTTCTCAAGAGCATTTAATTCTCAGTGCCAGCCCGTGCTCCCAGTGGAAGCGACCTCTCAGCTTTGTAGAAATCATGCACAACAACTTCTTATTTCTAATAAGCTTTTAAAGCTTTGATTACAGGAAAGTTGATCAGGGATAAACATCCCCTCTGATGTAATGAACACTTGGTTGTCTTCTGTACAGGAAACCACCGTTTAGTCAAGAAAGCAATTCTACACAGTTTCTTGCCTCCACTGCCCTTATGCTGATTTTCACCTCTTTTTAAAAAATAATCCAGGTCTTAACTGCACCTCCTTAAAAGGAAAGGCTTGTATCTGATTCTCTTATTTTGCTCTTTTAGAAAGTTGCAGACATGCTCTGTGTTGCAACAGCTGTGGGTTTGGGAATTTGCAAAGCTCATCTAAACCCCAACAATCTTTAAGATGCCAGACAACTTCGGCTTGTGTGTTGTAGAAGAGTATAGCATTGGAAATGCGGAGCTTAAGTAAAATCCATTTTATTTGCAACTTAACCGGAGTTCCTTTATCTACCTTTTTCATTGCAAATCAGGAGAAGATTATGGAGGGAATTAGCTATTGGGCAAATTTGTTCTGGAGTAAATTATTTCTTCAGGCATGAGTGAATTTTGCATTGTCTTGTCTGGCTTTTGAAAGACCCTTTCAGGTACCTTTGCACTAAACTACACATTATGATGAAGCCATAACATGCAGTTTAAGGTCTCTCCCTTTTTTGCCTTCAGAGAAATAAAGACAGGTACCTGTGTGCAGCACTGGTGTCAAACATCACCACAATCAATTTTAATTTCAAAACTGGCCCTCCTACATGGGGGCAAAAATGCGGTGGGGGATTCTTCATTGGTTTTTCTTAGGTTTTTTTCCCCACCCACTCTGTATGTATGTTGAATTTCGAAATAAAAATGTACAGAGATGGTTTTAAACTCCCCTGCTGGTATACCCTACCCCCAGTCTGGGTTTGGTCATTTGTGTTTTCGTGACAATAACAAAGAAAGAGAGATTAAATTGGATTATATGACTGTAATGTGATGTGTAGTTCTGTCTTTGGATATCACTTTCCTAATACTCAGCTGGGCAGTTAACTACCCTGTGCCAGCTGTACCACTTGAGGTTGCACATGATGGGTGGAGAAATTTAATACAGGACTGTATAATCTCCTTCCATGGTGGCTTCTTTTTAAACCAAACTAATTTTGAGTTCTAAAAGAGTGTTTCAGATATATTTTAGGAAATGGGGGAATATTGCAACATACAGGTTTCCCCATGTACAGTCTCTTCATCTTCTTCCGTGTCTAGGCCAGATGTGAAAGTGACAAAATGAAGCCACCTTTTAGTGAGTTCATTCTGCCGTTCCTTTCACCTGACCCAGTGTGAGAAAGATTAGCTGGCAACACAAGTTTGCCATTATCAGGGTATGCCTGATTGTGGTTCAAAAATACCGCAGTCTTTGAGGAGGCTCTTTATGTGTACCCCACTTATAGTATCAAGAGTACAGTATATTATAGAAGGTTATAGCTCATGTGTTTCATTTTCCCTCTTTCTACTAGCTAAAACCCCAGTTACTGGTTTGACCTGGGGAACATTTCCTATTCTAGATCTACTGACTTTACAAATACAGTATATCTAAATCTTAGATTTTTCTCCTTTCTAGTGTTTTTTTAGTTTTGTTTTTTCATGTTTCATTATTTTAAATAAGCAATAAAACTATGTTGTTCAGTAGCTTAGAACTATATTTAGCACCATTCAGGTATGTGGGATGTTCCAGGAGGGTTCTCTCTCTCTCCCTCTTTCTCTAGTCTAATAGTCTAGTACAGGGGTCAGCAAACTTGGCTCTCCAGATGTTCATGGACTTCAGTTCCCAGAATCCATGATCAGCAGGTGTACTGACTAGGGCTTCTGGTAATTGAAGTCCAAGAACACCTGGAGAGCCAAGATTGTTGGCCCTTGGTCTAGTAAAATCTTAGTTACAAAACATATTTTCCTACTTACTTACCTGCATCTAAGATGTTCTAGATCTAAGCTGTTAAGCATCTTCAAGGAATATTTTTCTTCATTGAAAGGTTAGACTTATCTCCTCATTTGAGTGCCATAGATCAGATGGAGGAAGAGCAATATATTAATGTTGTATATTAAGTTTTTGCAGTGAGAAGTTTATATTGCCCAGATACAATGTTTCTATTGCTATATTTTTCCTCAGAAGAAGTCGGACAGGACCTGATAAACAGACTTTGGTGCTACTGCATCAATGTAAGTTGTAGAAACAGAGTTAGTGTTGCTCTCACGGACTAGGTGTTGGCACCTGTGTTGCTCTTTTTGGAGAATATCAAGAGATGGAGGAGTCCATAACCTAGAAGCCCATTGTTTTAAATGGCAACCCTTGCTTCGTCCAACCATTATTTTGAATTGCACCCTACTCATCTCTTTTAGAGAGTGGAAAAATAAAATTTCCGGAAAGTCTGATGCCATGGGGATTTTCCCCCATCTGTTCTCTGGGGGAATAAACAATAAAGTGGGCCACAGTAATGAACAACAATGAATAAGGAAGGCAGGTAGGATCAAAATACAGTACATCAAAATCCTGTCTTATCAATCCTAAACTTATTTTCTTGCTTTGGCATCATAATGCACCATTTATAAAGTAAAAGGGCATTGTTTATAATTTAGCATGTAAAATGGTGGTGTGTCTGTGTTGTGTGCCACCAAGTTGGAGTTGACTAACAGGGCTTTCAAGGTAAATGAGATACTTAAGGAATGGCTTCATCAGTTCCATGCCCTCATTGAGTTTCCACAGTTGAGCACGGGTTTAAGCCCAAGCCCCCAGAATTCCAGTCTGTTGTTCTACCCGCTACACTACACTACACCGGATATTCAAAAAGTGCCACCTGCCATGTTTGTGAAATATAAAAAGCAATTTGATGCTTTGTTTCCTCATAGCGTACAGCTAAGTATATTGAGTTCACTTCCTTCCATTGGTCTTGGTTATAAATTTTCAGGGAGTTTTCCTGTCTGAAGTTTTGATAGAAGACACAAATACCAAATACCCCCTTTTTTTTCTCCTTAAAATACACTGGAAAAATGGAGTGCGTCTTGTACTTATATAGTGGCCTATCGTGAGCTATTTTGGTAATCATGGGGTGTGTCTTATACTGCAATGCGTCTTATACAACGGCAAATATGGTAAGTATTCCTCATCTTTGGCAACCATATTTTTGTGACCCATTTATCCTCTGTCCAAAGAGGGCATCAAGCTGACTCAGTGCTAACTCACACTTGTTTTGAGGGAAGGCATGAATACATTGACCACAAGGGAGTTGTTGTTCAGTCGCACAGTCGATTCGATCCTTTGCAACCCCATGGACTACCACAAGTCAGGCACTCCTATCCTCCACCATCCTACTCAACCCGCCAGAGGCAAAGTCAAAATGACAACAGAGGTGTGATGTTTACATCATCTCCACGTTACATTGAAGGTCACCAGAAAAAGACAAGGAGAAATTCACAAGAAGCAAATGCCTTTTTCATGACAGTGGCACCTTCTAGGTACATAAAAGTACTGCAGATTTATTGGTGCAATAGATCTATAGCATTTATTGGAATTATCACTCTTTACTGTTGCTAATTATCTTAACATTAAAATCTTTATATGTATTTTAAAGGAGTCAAATCTCACCCTGTTAAATATTGCAGGCATTCCAAAATTCAAAATATTTCTCAGAAGACTCCCCCCCCCCAATTTCTCAATGTTCTGCCAAATATACATGTTACCATTTGAAGGGGAGACTTCATAAAATAATTTAAAGAAGGAAAGTTCTTTATTTCTTGTTAGGGGATGTAATTCTTCGCCTCATACCCTAACTGGTTGCAAGGCATATTGTGTCTGTGATGCCTTTAAGACCCTACTGCATGGGCACACAGGTGCTGGGACTTTTCCCTGATGTGCTCCATGGGCCAGTGTATTTGGGTCAGAGCAGGATTGCAGACTTCCAGCTACAATGCTCAACTTGCTCTGCTGACAGTCTGGACAAAGAGTCCTGTGTCTTCCAGAACCTGCTAGGAGGACTGAATCTTTGCACTGATCCTGATGATGGCTTTTGCCTGATATGCCATCTGTGCTTGCTGGACAAAGAAGGACTACTTGGGGTAAGCCTCCACCAGGAGGACAGAAGCTGTAGAACTCTTTGGCTTTGCCTGTAATTACAGCTTGCATTTACCCTACTGGACTGGACTGCTACTGAACTGTATGAACTTGTATATAGCACAAGTGAACTATCTCAGTGAGGTCAACTGAGCAGCCCAAGAGAATATCTCTGTTTTGTGTTACAGTTGTTGCACTGTACAAACTTGCACCTTTTTACTTCCCGAGTAAACTTACTTTGAGTTTTCTTCTGCACCAAGATCTGTCTGCCTGCTTTTCTCACAAGGGACCACCTTGCCAGGTGCGCACCTCTTGCTGGCCACTGCATACCACTCTGCTAACTGTTTACATCAACATTTCTTTCTCACCACCCACCACCCAAATTGGAAATCCAGCTTTAGGACAAGGAGGAAATATACAGTGACCTGGTATTTTGAGCCCAATTCCAATAGGTAGTCCCATGCAAAGTAAAGCCAGCGAATCAATCACTGCATGTCTTGACCAGCATCTGTATTATTATTAGGAATCACCCTTCTGTTTCTTCTGACATGATTCCTGTGTGAAAAGTTATTTCTCTATCAGGGGAATAATGGAGCAGGAGGAAGGTTTATTTGGAGCCATCTGTAGGTATCAGTCTCTGTGAGGCACAAGCGTATCAGTGGAGACAGTTCACCAGAACCGGTAGCCTGGTGGAGGCTTACCCCAAGTAGTCCTTCTTTGTCCAGCAAGCACAGATGGCATATAAGACAAAAAACCATCATCAGGATCAGTGCAAAGATTCAGTCCTTGTAGCAGTTTCTGGAAGACGCAGGACTCTTTGTCCAGACTGTCAGCAGAGGAAGATGAGCATTAAAGCTCAGGCAAGTTGAGCATTGTAGCTGGAAGTCTGCAATCCTGTTCTGACCGAAATACACTGGCACATGGAGCACATCAGGAAAAAGTCCCAACACCTGTGTGCCCCTGCAGTAGGGTCTTAAAGGCATCATAGACACAAGATGCCTTGCAACCAGTTAGGGTGTGAGGCGAAGACTTACATCCCCTAACAAACCTTGGTAGTCCTTTAGTGTTCATCATCCCCAACACCTGGTGTTCAGAGGCACTCATTCATTTGTTAGGAGGAGCTCCTAGGTGGAGCTTCTATTGGCAGAAACTAGTATGGAGTAGATACAGATAGTTCGGAGTAGTTGTGGCTAAAGGTTAATACATTAGGAGTGACTTGTTGGGGAAAGATTTGTGGGATCCCAGCTTTTGGGTGTTGTAACCATTCTCACTTACTTGCTAACTTTTCCATCAATCTTATTGTATGATTGTTTGAGCAAGTTTGAAAAGGTGAAATAAACTCAAATTTGAGCAGTGCACCCACTCACCTTGGCAGTGCAATTGCGCTTTTTCCAAGTATTTTGTTTAAAGAGCAATCCCATGGAACGCATTATGCTCTTTAAGTGAGGTACTACTCTATATTTGGTGTAAGATGGTGCAGCCTCATACAAGGGAGGCATAATGAATTGCTGCTTAGTACACTGTAGAACAACTGGTCTTCTCACATGAATGGTCTATACATGGTAACCACTGGTTACCATTCTTTTGGGTGAAAAGAAGCCACAGAAATTTGCTCCCAGAAAAGCAGCTTCATTACTGCACATCCATCCAGCTTGTATTTAGGACCCACTAATTCAGGATGTTCTGCATTGGGTCAGGGACAATGTGAAATGGCTGCTTTATAAGAGACAAGCTAAATTGTTCTTGTGAGGTTTTTCTGCTTTAAACAATACCATCTTCCCTGTTTGTCTAGTAAAATTTCTTCCTCATGCAATGTAGACATGATAGCTGCACATACGCAATATGGTTTGGCCTTACTCAGTTCATTTCTTTTACTGCCAGTAAACCCAACCTGCATTGTTGTCAGATGGCGAGTGTTGTATCATTTTTCCAGCGTAAGGCACAAAGAACTTCCCCTCCCATAGCATTACCTTCATACTACCAATCTGTCCTTGCTATATTAAATGTCTCCTTTGTTGCTTTATCAGCACATGACTTCCATAATTCTTACCAGAACCAGCTTTTGTTCATACTCTGTATAAGATCTTCATTCTTTTGCTTTGACTGTTGTCTCATTACTTCCTTAACAATTGGTGATGAGAGACTCGAACCTCTGTAATTAAATGTTGGCAGTATTCTTGGGTTTCACTTGTCGCTTTCCCCCAATGATGAGCTTTCACAACTTGTCAAACAGGCATGGCTAGAACATGAATCTGAAATACATCCAGTTTGGTCAGGGAGTAGACGAGGATATTTTGCATCCATTGCCAAGACAAAGCAATATCAATATTTGTTTTAAAATGCTCTTGGTAGTGACATTTCTATAAATTCAACCTTGAATGGACTGTTCAGACCCAAGAGGCAGCTTGTCATTGATCCAGCATGGAAAATCCTGTGCTGGAATGTGGTCTTGATCTCTTAATCCTTCTCACAATCTTTCTCACTACCATTTATAAATATAGTACCCAAAATAATCTGTTAAAAGGGGGATGGTGCCTTTTTTAATTTATTCCTTTATTTAAGGTACTTTCTGTTCTATTCCAAATAAATAGCCATTCAATAATGGATTGAAATAAGATAAGCTGGAAATGATTTTCCTGTTATGAAGAAACAACTGTTATGGTTGTGAAAGGACTAGAGTTGAGCAAGTGTGGCTCTCCAGAAAGTTTTAGGCTCTACAGCTTCCTCACCATTGGTTGTATTTGCTAGGACTGGTGGAAGTTAGAGGTCAAAAAGGTACTGGACAGCATCCCTGGTTTTGATCGGATGATGGCGATAATTTGGTGCAGCAAATTCCTCTCTTCCTACTTTTATATGTACGAGTCCATTCTGAGTTGATTAATCTACCAATGAATCCTAGAACAACAGTGATTCTCAACCTGTCATGAGTTCCATCCCACCAGTCACTCCGCCAGAGAACTTAAGTCCCCCTGTGATAGAAACAAAAGGCCCATTTTCCCCAAGAAGAATATTTCTCTATTTACAGACATTCCGTTGTTATAGTTATATTGGTTAGCAAGGGGAATGTAGAAGTAGAATGAAACACTGAGTATCCCGAGTTACTTCTATCATGCCAGAAGGTCACAGATCTAACTGGCTTAGTAGGAGATAGCCCTTGCAGGAGAATATCTAGGACAGGTGTTTCCAACCTTTTCAAGCGGGGGGCCAGGTGATGCTCTCTCAGTCAGCTTTGAGGTCCGGACAGCCATTTTGCACTGCCTGCATGATAAGGCCAATATGTTGTCCCAACAGCTTCAAAGGGGACCGCCATTTTATTTCTCAAATACCCTTGAAGTGGTGGTGGGCCCACATGAAATGGTGCTGTGGGCCGGATATGGCCCACTGGCCTTAGGTTTGGAACCCCTGATATAGGATAAAGGGAGAGTGGATTCTTTAGTGCTATGAAAACCCTGCACGCCAGCTCGATGCACTCTGTGTTTCACCACAGCCTCAAAACCGGGGCCCATTGACATGCCATGGCATCTTGACAGAATGTTTCTACAACAACCTTTGGTTTACCTGTCACTGCTGAAGTCCTCAAGGAGGAATTTCCAAACAAGCCAAGAATCCTTCAATGCAGTCCTGAAATTACTGTTTATGAACAGAAGCTGATTTTAATTAGGCCAGCTAGTCTTTCTGCCCAGTCAGAGAATATGTTCACTCAGGTTTCTCTTTTCTGTTTGCAGAGAGATTGGTAGAGTTAGAGACTGTCCAGACAGACATTAGGAGGATCTGTGGTTGGACTTGTCTGATTATATTTATGGCATCCATACATGTTGGTTGCAGGAGTGGGCCCAGTCTGTCCTCCCAATGAGTGCCTCCCCCCCAAAAAATAAAAAATAAAATTATGATGATGATGATGATGATGATGATGATGATGGGGATTCTGCTATTTTGGCCCACCCCCATATGCCATTCTGTTTAAAGATGCTGTGAATGGGAGTTTTGCAGTTGCCAAAGCCATGTTTGATGTCCAGAATATTGGAAATCAAACACTTCCCCAATTATCAGGGGAAGTTGATTTTTTTAAAGAAAGGTTTCCTTGCCTGTCTGTGTATTGCTGCTCAAGAAACTGCCTGCAGCGGTTTCTCAATTGGCAATACACAGACACACAGAGAGAAGCAAAGGCTGCTTCCCTTTTCAATTGAGGTTATGGTGAGGTGGCTAACAAGTCAATTGTTTTTAACTATCATCTAAGTCAAGGGTTCCCAACCTTTTCAAGCCGGAGCCCGGCTCACGCTCTCTCAGTCAGCTTTGAGGGCCGGATGACCATTTTGCACTGTCTGCATGATGGGGGTGGCCATTTTGTCCCAACAGCTTCAAAGGGGTGGCCATATTGTTTCTTGGAGGGCTGGGGGGCACATGAAATGGCACCATGGGGCTGGATCTAGGCCTTAGGCTGGGAACCCCTGATTTAAGTGATGCATATCAACAGCAATCATCAGCACAATGGGGGCAACAATAATTTCTTATTCCAATGATCTTCCATTTGCTGCTGTGGTGAAGCTGATCATCATCTACTTCACCTTACCATCAAGTAGGTTGCTGTTGTGCTGTGTGTGTGTGTGTGTTGGGGGGGGGTAATCTTTGTCACACTAGGTCAGGCGAAAGGAACTGCAGAATGAACTCACCAAAAGGTGCCTTCATTTTGGCAGTTTCACATCTGGCTTAGACATGGAAGAAGAAGAGGCTTGTCATCCGTTTGTACCCTTATCCAGTCCTTTGACCACCTTGCCTGTTGCTTAAGTCAGGCTAAAGTCAGTCAGCCACCATTAGCAATTATACAGTGGGTAGTGGGGCCATGTGGGTTAAAACAAGGAGAAGCAAAGTATGAAAGCCCTTCGACCTCACCACTATGATCCTGACAAGAGGAGGCTGGCCCTTCCTGTGCCTGCTGTTCACTCTATCAAATAAGTATTTAATCAGTTAACTGTAGGAAGGGTATCCTAGCAAATGCATACACACACAGTCCAAACTAGTGAAGAAACAGTCATGGTTTGGCACTCAGAGAGCACATCTATTCCCTCTGGGGAGGGAATAGTTTCGAAACCTACTCTTTCTATCCTGCAGCTCTGTCTGCTTTGGCCAACAAATTTCAAAAGCCATTGACCGTGCTGACAGGAGTTGCCATCCAGCATATATATATACTGTATCCATATATGTTTCCATGTGCTGTTATAGACACAGTCTGGTGTAGGTGAAACACCCTAGTTCCATCCTGGCTCTAAATTTGTTTTGCTTTTTAATTCTGCTTTGAATTTTGACTGCTTTGCCAGCTGTGCAAACAGCCGCTCTTGTGAATAAGCTTCAGCAAGCGATTTTGACTGCTGTCTCCAAACCACCCCCACTCTTTGGTCATCTTTTAATTGGATTACAATTAACTGGTTACCCAGATTAATTTTAGCTTGTTCATTTATATCTGATCCTGTTTGCTAGAATAAAGCACACAGTGACCTTTATGCTCTGTTACTTCAATAGGAATAGCAGAGTAAATAAACTGTGCATTTAACGGAACATTTGTATATTTCATAAGGCTTTTTTCATTCCTTGGAGTCAGAGGTTTGCTCATTTGTGCACTTTTGCATTATAAAATGTAGTTGACTGTATAGTTGCCTGATGTCATTAAAAAGCAAACAAAATTAATATCACAAAAAATCCTTATTTAAAAAAAGGCAGATGAACAGCAATATCTTTGAACAGACTTTACAAGTTCTGATAAAATAAAATAAAATGGGTTTAGCTAGGACTAGAGAGGTAGGCACGATGCCTTTTCACCTAGATCAGGGATGCCCAAACTTTTTGTGCCATGGGCCGGTCACGTGGTTCAGTGGGCTGGTTACATGGTTCCTCCCACTGGAAGCGGAAGTAAAATGTGCCTTGCAATTTGTTTTGCAACAGGATGAGATAGATTTTCAGCTGCTATTTTTTTCTGCTTAAACCAGGGGTGCCCAAACTACAACCTGTACGCGTACAGGCATGTTTTATTTCCACTTCTGGGAGCGACGAGAGCGGCACGGGCTGGATGAATTGATGTTGGGGATGAATCTGGCCCATGGGCCGTATTTTGGGCACCCCTGACCTAGATGCTACCAACTTGTCATCTGAAGCTGGATCACTTTCAGAAGCCCTAAAATGGTCCTTCCATTTTGTCAGTTTTGTTCTAGGTGGGAGAAAGCAAGTACAGTGGTACCTCATACAACAATTTTTAATCCGTTCCACGGGGCTCATTGTTGTATGAAACAATTGCTGTACGATGCATGCATTGTATAGCAATTTTCCCTATGGGATGCATCGTAGAACGATTCTTTTTTTTTTTTTTTTGTTAAGTGGTTTTGAAAAATTGTACGATTTTTTCCATAGGGAAAATTTTTATGCAGGACACCATTTCCCCCCAAAACCTAATTGTTATGCAATTTCGTTGCTATCCGGGGCGATTGTTGTATGAGGTTCCACTGCACTGTACTTGAGCTGTAAAGCAAGGATGGGGGATGTGTAGGCTAGATCTCCAGATTTTGAGTTACAGCCCCCATTATCCTTCACCTTTGGCCAAGCTAACCATGGCTGCAAACAGAGATGGAGAATTACAGGCTAGCAAGCTCTGAAAAGCCACGTGTTCCCTAGCTCTGTTGTAAAGGAGAGTTTTAAAGGTAAGCACCTGCTCTTTTGGCTTGGGAGTGGGTCAACAATCAGCCTGAGTGCTTTAGAAGAGGAAAGGAATTTTGTATTTCCCCCTTTTATGTTTTCTTGCTTTGCTTCCTTCTAACTTGCCTTATCTTTATAGGTATCATGAAGTGCTGATTCCTATGACACCTTGTGCTCCGTTAACAACACCTTGTGCTGAAATAACCTCCTCCTCAATTAAATATTAGAACCCTTGGCATCTTGAAAAATGTTACCTTTTGGCTGGTGGTCTCCATGTTCCACATTTAGTTAATTAGCTTTGCACCTCAGTGTTTTGAATATAGAGCCATTGAAATGTGGACCCTCAGCATGTCCTGGCAAATGTATTTTTCATCTGCTATCTTCAAGAAAAATGCCTTTAGAGGTTGGTGATAAACCAACCACCTTGCTTGTTCATCTTGAACAAAGATTTCTTTCTTTCTTTCTCTCTTCTCTCTTTCAAAATCAAAAAATGTAATCTGCCAATGGTAAAATAATAACTTGGTCTCTAACATACCAGAGGCTGCCAAAATGTATAACATTTTAAGAGTCGTTATCCAAGGCTTACTTTTTGAAGTAGAATTGAATTACAGTAGCAACTAGCAGAGGACCCGGCATTGCCAAGGGGTTCCCCACCTGGGCCAAGGAGAGACCCGGGCCGGCCCACAGCCCCCCACCCCAGCTGCCTTACCTTTTTGTCTGCTGCCGTCGTGGCCACTCTTTCAGTCCCGCCACGAGGTGCCATCTCAGCCTGACTCTGGCCACCACTGCCGGCCTCCCCAGCGACTACAGTCAGTGGGTAGCCATCACAGCCCGGCCCCTCCGTCCTCCTGTGGGTTGTGTCAGGCGGAAGGGAGGCTCCATTTGGGCGGGTGGGCAGAGGACCCATTTGGGGCAGAGGCGTGCAGAAGGTGGCAGCCCGGTCGCATCCTCCACCTGCCCCCCCCCAGCTGTGGGTTCTCCCTTCCCCCGAGGCGTGCCTCGGGAGTGCAGAGGAGTCATGCCGCAGTGGCCACCCACCGACAGTAGTCGCTGGGGCAGGGGCAGCTGTAATGGCCGTAATTGTCACCGTCTGTACTGGTGGCTAGGCCGTGCGCCACCTGGAACACTGGGCAGACTTTGATGCATGCGTAGAATTTTGCTCATGTGCCACAGCCTGGAACACCAGGCAGGGTTAGGCGCATGCATGGATTCTCGTGCATGTGCAGTCACCTCCCCTGGTCGTCTCTGCCGGCCAGGGGGCGTTACAGCTCCTTTTTGGGGGCAAGGACCCCAAGGCGGGCTGCCGGTTACCCACGCCAGCCACCCCAGACGTTGAAGGTAGGCATGCACGCAGTTTCCAGTGCAATCGGTGCAGGGATTTTTTATTTATTTATTTATTTATTGTTAGATTTCTATACTGCCCACTCAACCATGGCTGACTCAGGGCGGTTCACATAAATAAAACAGATAAAAAACAGAGTAAAAAACCCACCCCTAAAAAAGGGGCGCAGGTACCGAGGAACCGTGGGGGAAGGCATACTCCTCTATACCAACCACCCAACGGAAGCCACCCCTTCACCTGCACCCCAAACTTGGCCTGCCAGCCAGGTTTTTAGTTCTTTCCTAAAGGGCAACAACTCCGTCTGGAGACACAGTTCTACTGGCAGGAGGTTCCAAAGTGCCAGTGCGGACACAGAGAAGGCCCTCCTCCTTGTGCCAGAGAGGCGAGCCCCCCAGCCGATGGCACAATTAGAGAGCCCCTCCGGTCTGCTCCGGTTGGACGGACAGACGTCCTTAGGGCAATGCGGTCTCTGAGGTAAACTGGCCCACTATCATATAGGGCTTTAAAGGTCAAAACCAGCACCTTGAATTGCACCCGGAGGCAAACTGGTAACCAGTGCAACTCCCGAAGCAATGGTGAGGCATGGGTATAACGTCCACACCCCATCACCACCCGGGCCGCACCATTCTGGACCAGCTGCAGCCTCCGAATGGTCATCAGGGGCAGCCCCATGTAGAGCGCATTACAATAATCTAGTCTGGAGGTCACCAGTGCATGAGTGACCATGAGCAAGGAGTCCCGGTCCAGGAGCGGGCGCAACTGGTGAATCACCCGAAGTTGGGCGCAGGCCCTCCTGGCCATAGCCGCCACCTGTTCTTTTAGCAGCAGCCATGAATCCAGGAGGACCCCCAAGTTGCGCACAGGGTCGGTCTGGGGCAAGATAGCCCCATCCAAAACCAAAGATGGTAGCTCCCGGGATAACACAGGACCCCCTATCCATAGCCACTCAGTCTTACTAGGATTCAGTTGTAGCCCATTTGCCCCCATCCAGACCCCAACAGCCTCCAGACAACTGGAAAAGACTTTGACTGCATCACTGTAGTCCCCGCAGGCTGAGATGTACAACTGTGTGTCATCCGCGTACTGGTAGTACCGCACCCCGTAGGAATGGATGACCTCACCCAGCGGCTTCATGTAGATGTTAAATAGGAGAGGAGAGAGTACCGAGCCCTGAGGCACTCATATTTTAGGGGCCTAGGACTGGACCTCTCACTCTCCAACCACACCGATGTCGCTTTGTATGAGGGATCCCTGTAATGTCATGGAGCCCCAGATCTGGTCAGCTGGGAATTGGTTGAGCTGTGGCGATGACATCACACCCCCCCCCTGGTTGGCTTTTTTCCATTGCTTTTTCTCCTGTTGGTGGTGGTGTCTCCTTTACAGATTGATTTAGGGGGCATACCCCTCCCCATGGGACTTGACATCCCCGCAGTGACTGTCTCTTTGGCCCAAGGTACGTATGTGCCGAGTTTCAGAGTGATCAGTGCAGGGGTGTGGATTTGTATAAGCAACATACAGCACCGGACCTTGATTTTAGTTATATAGATGTGTAGTATGATGTTCACTCAAAACAATTGATGCTAGTGTCGCCATACAACAAGCAGGACAGTCAAAGAAATTTCCAGAAGCACAGTTGTCCGTTGACCTTTATTCATCTTTTTATTGCCAGTATAAATTGAGTATTAAAATTTTAATACAGTTTTCCCTTTTAAAAAAATGTAAATGCATTTTTAGACACCTGTTGTATTTTACAGTACTACAGTACTTGGAATGATGATACAGTACTACAGTTTGTCTTTGGTTTCAACTG
This sequence comes from Bradypodion pumilum, assembly GCA_035047305.1. Taxonomy (NCBI): domain Eukaryota; kingdom Metazoa; phylum Chordata; class Lepidosauria; order Squamata; family Chamaeleonidae; genus Bradypodion; species Bradypodion pumilum. The sequence continues at coordinate 168,648,835 of JAWDJD010000001.1, read as the reverse complement.
GTAAAGAATTTTGCCAAACTAAATTAATTTCTGTTCCATTGGATTTGTGTCTTTTTCCAGGCTGTCTATGGGATGGGCAGTTACTCAGGCCTGAGGGAATACTCATCTTCCTGTTTCAAGAATGTTGTGAAGATGAAAGTTGTACTTCTAGTCTTCAAAAAGGGCTTTTGTGGAAAGTGACCCATTGCCTGGACTGAGACCAAGTTTCCATTTTAGCCTAGCAGTTTGGGAACTTTGGCAGTAAAGGCCTAAATCCGGTTGTCCCAACTAGAGAGACATCTTGAATCAGTGGATGAATGGTTACTTTTAAGTGAGCCCTATTGATTCATTTGGGTTTACCATTAGATTCCGGACCTTAATATAAGTCAATTTATTGATCTCAAAGTAATAAAAAAATAAAAGTGTGTAGCCCTAAAGGCAGTTATCAAATATGAACCAACAGATATAAAGGCAGTTAAACAAACACAGTTATCAAATTGTGCAGTTCTAATGCATCATAAAGCGAACTCAGTAGCCATTCACTTAGCATTTAGCAGTTTCAATGGGAATATCCCATACCAAGAGTTAACTGTACTGAATCTCAGTTTTTCTAATTGCAGTACGTTTGCAACTGTAAATAGCAATAGCAATTATACTTATATACCACCCCATAGTGCTTATTGCAGTCTCTGGGCAGTTTACAACGTCATTAGCATTTTGCCTCCGACATGCTGGGTCAGTGATGCACTCCCAAAAAAATTACTACCACATCTGTGGGTGGGGCCAAATCTGTGGGCGGGGCCAAATTGGCATGGCTGGTGCAATGGGGCATGGAGATGGGCATGGCCAGGCAGGTGGGCGTGGTCTGGGGAAATTTCCGCTACCGGTTCTCCTGAACAGGATAGGACCTGCTTCATTGCATCACTGTGCTGGGTACACATTTTACTGACCTCAAAAGGATGAGTCTACCTTGATCCTCGTCATGATTGAACTCAAAATTTTTACACTTTTGGCGGTAGTACAGCTGTTTTACCACTGTGCCACAAGGGCTCATAAGTTAGGCTTTCACCTCAGATAGGAAGTGAACCTTAGGAGACTCACAAGCTTTGCTCAGTATATTATGTGTCTATTCCTCACATTTGAATATTTTACTGTTTCCCTTTGGTGTTGACGCAACTCTTTGCCTTCTACAGAATATGGCACTGCTTTCTTCCCCTTTCCTTAATACTGTATTCTGTTTCTTTATCGTTTAACAAATTTACATTTTGTACCTACATTCTTCTTCCTAACAGCCCAGGCTCATTCCATGTTAAATTTCAAACTACACAAGTAGCCTTGCAATAAAATGGTCAGCTACCACATTCTAGACACTGAGCAATTTCCAAAAATTGTTCAACTACGTATAGATCCCCTGGAAGGCAGTTTTACCATGATGGTAAAAAAGGAGGGGAGGGATTATCTTCCTTATGACCTCTCCCCACATCTACAAATGTCTATGTTAAATATAAACAATATTTACGATGATTAACAGTATATGACCTGCTTTTGTTTCACTTCCTGTCATTGTAAGATATTATAAAGAGGAAACTGAGAGATAAACCATTATGTCAAGGGGAAAGACATCTTTATAGCTAAAGGTTTTACCTGGGTTGTCACTTTCTTAGATTTCTCCATCTCTTGTTAACATATTGATATTTTAAGTAGTTTTCGAATTTAAATCTCATTAGTAGAGCTCTGGTGGAGCAATGGTTAAACTGTTGTACTGCAGCCAGAATGCTTTAACTTCAATCCTAACCAGGACTCAAGGTTAACTCTGCCTTCCATCCTTCCAAGGTCAGTCAGATGAGTACCCAGCATGTTGGGGGCAAAATGCTAATTAACATGTGAACGGCCCAGAGAGTGCACTAAGTCCTATGGGGCAGAATATACTGTAAGTCTAATTGCTATTGCCAGTCTCAACTAGAGTAGGCCCATTGGATAAGTCAACATTAATGCAAATCCTACCGACTAATTAGTCTGCTTTCATTGGGGCTAAGGTTTGGATTTAGTCCCCAAACTGCTATCCTTCGATATATATAAGGGGATACAAATATTTATATGAAGTGACTTTCTACTTTGTTCTCATTTGGTGAACATGGTCTTGAAAATGGGCTTGGACCTTGTCTTTAAGACCGGGGCGCCCACACATTTTGGCCCTTGGGGTCTGGTCACATAGTTTCTCCCACAAGAAACAAGTCAAACGTGCCCGCACATGCGCAAAACACTGCTGTAAATGCACCCACTGCTGTCATAAACGCAGGCGCATTTTACTTCCACTTCCAGGAGCGGTGGGGGCCAGATGATTTGGCACCACAGGCCAAATCCAGCCCATGGGCCATAGATTGGTCTCCCCTCCTCTAAGAGAACTTGTATTTTTTCTATTTTGCCAACTAGTTTCACTTATGGTTTCCATTACTGTTAGCATTAACATGCGACCTTAGCACTTGCTCTTAGTTACTCTCCTTTAGTCTTTAAAGATATGTCACACACAAACTTCCATCAGGAAACTTCAGTATAAGATAATTACTGGAACCAGAATGAAAAATAATAATGTGGGTGTTTTGTTTTGTTTTTTGGAAGTGCAGATTACTCATCTGGTGGAATTAAATGTTTTATTTGAATGCAAGGAAGGTCAAGAACAGGCAGTTGACTCACCTGGAAATAAAGTGTTCTGGGTTTGCTGCAGGAAAGCAGCTTGAAAATTATTTGTAGTGGAGAAAAATTGGGTCAGGAAAAGTTTGGCTCACCATCACCACACACTTACTTCATCCTTTTATGAAACTGCTGGAGGGAAAGGTTCCAAAGTTATGTGTAATTTTTTTCACCCAGTCCTTGTCTGAACCCTCAAAAATGTGGAAAAGAAGAAAGTTGACTCATGCAGCTATAGTTGTATAGCAGGAGTGGTCAACCTTTTTAACATTGCAGGCCTGACCATGACCCCGGACGGTGAGCAAGCCAGACCACACACCCCGGAAGTGGAAGCGGGCTCATTTACGGCTGCCACAAATGCACCCACTTCCACATTTACAACAGCCCTGGGCGTGTATGCGCATGTGTGTTTTATGGCTGATATAAACATGCTCACTTCTGGGTGTGGTGGAGGTGGTGATGGGCCGGATGGAATGACACTGTGGGCCAGGGCCAGCCCATGGGCCATAGGTTTGGAGCCCCTGGTGTATAGATTATTTTGTGTACAAAGAACCTACTTCTCATAGAAGCAGCTTTCTACAGTGCACTAACTGCAGTGTTCTGGCTGCAGTGCAACACATTCTGTGTTGTGTCGGTTGATCAATGGAAGCTTGTAGATCATAGTAAGACCACTAGATTATTGGATTTGGTAATGATCCACTTCATTCAAACTATAAAACAAATGCAGGGAAAAAGTGATACCTTCAATTAAACTAGATCTATGCTTAACCTTCCAGACTCGTCCAACCCAAATCTTATGTGCTTCATCAGATCATGAACAAGTGACCTTTTTTCAGTGATAACTCCCTAAATCCCCTAGACCAGTGTTTCCCAATCTTTAGTTTTTGGACTTCAGTTCCCACAGGCCTAAGCCAGTACATTGACTGATCAGTGCTTTGGGGAATTAGGCTTCTGGGAATTTAAGTCCAATAACCAAAGATTGAGGAACAGTGCCCTAGATAGCATGGCTTATTGGCCTTGATGGCTAGAGGGTTCTGCAGCTGTGATCTAAAAAAGTTGTTTTTCTAAACTCTGCTTCTGTTAATGATAAAATCCAAATGTAAGATTCTGAACCGTGTGAATTTGACCTCTTTACACAATTCAGTTGTTTAAATTCAAACAAGCTTACATCAGATAATGTTCTTCTCTTGATAATATTAAATAAACAGCATGAACATTTTAAAGAGGAATGTTAAAGTGCTATTGTAAGTGGGTTAAAACCTGCTTGAAACTGAGTAGAGCAGAACTTTATATTTGACTGGAAAGTATTGGCTGTTGTTTTGAAAGGGGGAGCAAAAGTTTACTGAGATCAGCCAATACAGTTATTGAGAGTTTTGCTATTCGAACTTCTTAACCAGTTTTTAAACCAATCCAAATTCCAACATTGCACAGCTTGTGGCAAATGATCAATTGCAGCATCTTCCTGATTTAAAGGCTCTCACAATAAGGCACGTTCAGTTTCCTCACCATTTTGTAGGCAATTGCACTGAAAAGTTTCCTACTTTGAGGACATGCCATCAGAAGGGAAAGAAGACACAGGTGAAACTCAGAAAATTAGAATATTGTGCAAATGTTCATTCATTTCACTTAAAAGGTGAAACAAATGTATGAGATAGACTCACTACATGCAAAGCGAGAAATGTCATGCCTTAATTCGTTATAATTGTGATGATCATGGCGTACAGCGTACATGAGATTATGTGATGATTTTGGGGTTTTCATAAGCTGTAAGTCATAAGCATCAATTTTATAACAAAGTAAGGCTTGAACTATCTCACTTTGTATGTAATGAGTCATATATTTGTTTCACCTTTTAAGTTGCATTAATGAAGTGAATGAACATTTGCACGATATTCTAATTTTCCGTGTTTCACCTGTACATTCCATGCCCATTGATTGATATGCTGAGGCTGGTGGCAAGAGTTTAAGAAGAGAAGAACTGTGCCTCAGAAAGTTTGAAAGCTTCGTTTGCCTGCTGCGCACCCTCCTTCCTCTTGCCTGACAAACCTAGGCTGAATTAGTTATTCATCCCATGAGACGGTTAAGAGTTCCACTTTCCGCTGAGAGGACCTGAAGTGTGAAGCAAGTAAAGAAGGTTTTTTTAGATGCAAAGAGCACCATTACCTTATTCGAATGTTGATCATGTTTTCGTTAGATGGAGGCAAGGCCTGTAAGGGAAATAATTCAAGGGAAATATTGTGCTTTCCATTACTATAACCCCCTACAGCCTTTAAAGGGTTTCTTAGGTGGAGGTATGTAGGGGACTAATAGCCAAAAGAGATAATATGGAGCATATTCCTTCCACATGCTCTTAGAGGTTGCAAGCTCCTCTGGTTCTGATCTCTTTCCCCGGTTTGTTGAAAGGGCAACAATAGCTTTGGGCAGATGCTTCAGAATAGAGAAAGCAGGAGGTGACTGTACATCTCATCCTTCACTCCAGCTCTGAGCTCTCCACCCTTCCACACAATGTTAGCCATAAACTGTATTTATCTGGCATTGAAGCTTTATCTTTCTAAGGCCATGGCAAGAGTTTACTAAGTTCCCTCATTCTGCAGAAATAATTTACTTGATAATGCTGGTTGAACTACTGACAAAACCTTTCTTTCTGTTTCTAACCCTTTTACTTTGAGAGGAAACTCTATTAAATTCAGTAGCGCTTATGATATTATTTGGCTGTAAGAAGCAAAAATGCTTAGTTTGTTTAAAGCAGGGGTTTCCAACCTAAGGCCCGTGGGCCAGATCTGAAACACAGCACCATTTCATGTTGCCCCCCCCCCTCCAAGGGCATTTAAGAAACAAAATAGCCACCCATTTGAAGCTATTGGGACGAAATGGATGCCCCCATTGTGCAGGCAGGGCAAAATGGCCATCCGGCCCTCAAAGATGACTGAGAGAGCATGACCCGGCCCCAGGCTTTAAAAGGCTGGGAACCCTTGGTTTAAAGGAAGACAAAGAAGATCTTGACAGATGGGCAATTTTTCTGCTGTTTGGGTGCTGCAGGGACTAGTTGATCTGTTCTTTCTTTCCAAAGATCATACAACATAGTCACAGGAGTAGACCAACCTGTCCCCAGAGAGTCTCTGTGCACATCTTTTTGAGCCTTTGTCAGGAGGTTCTACTCTTTGGTTGGGGTAGGTGCACTCTTGGTATGGGTAGGTGAGTGTGTGGTTGCTGGGAATGAACTAAACTGAGCATTACAGCTGTCAAAGGCTCCTTCTGGTGTTAATTTACAGTGTCATGAAGTGACTTAATAAGGAAGGCACTTCAGGATATCAGCAATTTGAATAATTACTCTGCTCCTCTACAGAAGGGCAGCGGAAGTTAAATTAATTTTTTGACTCTTTTTGTTGTTGTTCAGTCGCACAGTCGATTCCGACCCCCTGCAACCCCATGGAATATTGGACGCCAGGCACCCCTATCCTCCACCATCCTCCTCAACCCACCCAACTCTGTGCCCGTTGCATCCACAATACCATCCAACCATCTCATTTTCTGCTGCCCCCTTCTTCTGCCTTAGACCATTGCTGATGCACTGAATCATTTAGATTATTATTTTTTACAAACTTTTCTCTGCCTTTTTTGTGAATTGCTGATTAAAACTGCAGGACCTTCAGCCAAATGAACTATTAGTGCCACAGCATAGGCTTAGTAATAGCTGTAACACTCTTGATCTATGTACTAATTTTACAACTCCTTAACTCTGAGCAGAAATGCTCCTTTTTAAACACCTTCATTTTAACTTTTGCCTCTTGATAAATTTTAAGTACCCTCATTTTAACTTCTGTTCTCTTTGCTGTTCTATGCTGGTCTTGGATCGTAATAAAGATTTGATTTGATTAAAACTGCAGTTGCAGGCAGTTTCTCAATCGGTGCTATATTCAAGGCAAATAATATTATATATTTTAACATTTATTCTAAATGATACAGTGCATCCAGTGGTGGGCATCAGCAGGTTCGCACCAGTTCGCCAGAACCGGTAGCAGAAATTCTGACTGGCTGCGCCCATCCAAGTTTTGAAATAAAGTAGTCCTAATTCGGGCATAATGCAGGGATTTCCCCCTGGCCACGCCCAAAATGTGGCAGTAAAAAAATTTGGAGCCCACTACTGAGTGCATCTCATGATACTGGAAATAGAATTGCATGAGGTCAATACGTCCTTTGGAGTACCAGGCCACAAGGATGGTCTAACAGTAGGCATATACTATCGGCCTCCGACCCAAACTCTTGAGGGAGACTGGCAGTTGGAGAATGTTGTAAAGGAGGCATCCAAGAAGGGAAGCCTGGTTATAATGGGGGACTTCAATTACCCTCACATAGACTGGGTGAACTGTTGTTCAGCACATGATAAAGAGATAAAGTTCCTAGATATGCTAAATGATTGTTCCCTGGGACAGATGGTTGAAGACCCAACTAGAGGTACAAGAATCCTTGACTTGATCCTGAGTAATACTCAGGATCTGGTGCAAGATGTTAATGTGACTGATCCAATAGGGAACAGTGACCACAACTCAATTATGTTTAACTTGAACATAGACCGCAAGTCATTGATAAAATCTAACACAGAGACCTTAAATTTTCAAAAAGGAAATTTCCCAAAGTTGAGGGAACTAGTAAAAAAGAAGCTGAAAGGGAAAATTGAGAGAGTCCAAACACTCCAAGAGGCATGGAGGCTGTTTACAAAAACAATAACAGAGGCTCAATTGGAATGCATACCCAAAAGGAAAAAGGCCACTGCCAGGTCCAAGAGGACTTCAATGTGGCTTACAGGAGCTGTTCGGGAAGTGATCAAGAGCAAGAAAAGCTCATTTAGAAGATGGAAGGCTTGTCCGAATGAGGACAGCAGGCAGAAACATAAATTCTGGCAGAACAAATGCAAGGCAACAATCAGGAAAGCAAAGCAAGACTTTGAGGAGCGTATAGCTAAAAATACTCAGAGAAATAACAAAGACTTCTTTAAGTACATTAGAAGTAAGAACCCAACTAGGAAGGCCATTGGACCATTAGATGACAATGGAAGGCAAGGGGTTATTAAAGAGGAAACAGAGATTGCAGAGAGACTCAATGAATTCTTTGCTTCAGTATTCACTGAAGAAGACAGAGGCCACATGCCCAAAACAGAGCCTATCTTCGTAGGGAGGGAAACCGAAGAATTAAGCCAGATAGAAATAACCAGGGAGGAGGTCCTTGCATGTCTTGTTAAGCTAAACACTAACAAATCACCAGGACCAGATGGAATCCATCCACGAGTTCTCAGGGAACTTAAAGATGAAATTGCTGATCTCCTAGCCAAAATATATAATCTTTCCCTCAAATCAGGCTTTGTGCCTGATGACTGGAAGGTAGCGAATGTAACACCAATTTTCAAAAAAGGATCCAGGGGTGATCCAGGAAATTACTGACCTGTCAGTTTGACATGTGTCCCAGGTAAAGTGATGGAAACCATCCTAAAAGATAGAATTAATAGGCACATAGAAGAGAAGGCGCTGCTAAAGGAGAGCCAACATGGTTTTTGCAAGGGCAAATCATGCCTCACTAATCTGTTGGAATTTTTTGAGAGTGTCAACAAGCATGTGGATAAGGGGGATCCAGTTGACATTGTTTATCTGGACTTTCAGAAGGCTTTTGACAAGGTCCCACACCAAAGGCTCTTGAATAAACTTACCAGTCATGGAATAAAGGGACAGGTCTTGTCCTGGATCAGCAACTGGCTAAGGGACAGGAAACAGAGGGTAGCACTAAATGGACACTTCTCCAAGTGGAGGGAAGTAAAGAGTGGGGTCCCCCAAGGTTCAGTACTGGGACCCCTGCTTTTCAACCTCTTCATAAATGATCTAGAGGTAGGAGTAAAAAGCAAGGTAGCCAAATTTGCTGACGACACTAAATTATACAGGGTAGTGAAAACTGTGAGAGATTGTGAGGAACTTCAGAGGGATCTCTCGACACTGGGGGAGTGGGCAAAACAGTGGCAAATGAGTTTCAACATACCCCAATTACATTTATAAACTGATGGGGTCTGAACTCTCTGCGACAAACCAGGAAAGGGACCTTGGTGTCCTGGTGGACAACTCAATGAAGGTGTCAACCCAGTGTGCCTCAGCAGTGAAAAAAGCAAACTCAATGCTAGGGATCATTAGGAAGGGTATAGAAAATAAGTCAGCAAGTGTCATTTTGCCTCTTTATAAATCTATGGTGAGGCCCCATCTGGAATACTGTGTACAGTTCTGGTCGCCATACCTCCAGAAGGATATTATGGAGCTGGAAAAAGTGCAGAGGAGGGCAACCAGAATGATTAGGGGACTGGAACACCTTCCTTACCATCTGAGGCTGCAACGGTTGGGCCTCTTCACTCTTGAACGACGACGTCTAAGAGGTGACCTGATTGAAGTTTATAAAATCATGCACGGTGTGGACAAAGTAGATAAGGAAAAACTGTTTTCCCTATCGCATAACACTAGAACTAGGGGACACTCGATGAAACTTTTGGGTACTAGTTCTCAAACAAATAAGAGAAAGTATTTTTTCACCCAGAGGATTACTGGTCTATGGAACTCCCTGCCAGAAGAAGTGGTGACAGCTGTCAGTCTTGACAGCTTTAAGAAAGGATTAGACAAGTTCATGGAGGACAAGAGTATCAATGGCTATAATTATGGATACTTAAGGACAATCTCCGGGTTGGAGAGATAGGCAGGATATCTCTCAATATCATTTCCAGGGAATCCTAAGCAGGTGAAGGCATCTGCTTGGGAATACCCTGAAGGAAATGGTGAGCCACTGTGTGAGACAGAATGCTGGACTGGATGGGCTGTGGCCTGTTCCAGCAAGGCTGTTCTTATGTTCTTATGTTCTTATGCAAGGATCACACCGAGTGCCATATCACTCTTTCTCCAAACATCAAGCTATCCTATTTAGGCCACACTAACCCAGACCAAATGAGTCAGTATGATTGCACCCACATTTAGTTTTATCAGATCTGTTAGTCATATACATTGGTACCTCATACAACGATTTTAATCGTTGTTGTACAAAATAATTGCTATATGATGCATGCACTGTATAGCAATTTTCCTATGGGATGCATCATACAACAAAATTTTTTTTGCTAAGTGGTTTTTCCCATTGAAAAATTGTTGTACAATTTTTTCCATAGGGAAAATTGTTATGTGGACACCATTTCCCCCCAAAACCTAATTGTTATGCTATTTCATTGCTATATGGGGTGATTGTTGTATGAGGTTCCACTGTATATTGAAGTTTTCTGGTTGCCCTCAGATTTTATGAACAAACATCAATTGCCTAATCTAGGTGTCCCTGTCTTCAGTCTTCTGAAGTTTCAAGCTTCCAAAGGGTTCCTCAGGACAAAAGCCCTTGGGAGCCTCAGAATGTGAAAAGGGGGTAGGAAATCTTGAGTTTAAATTAAACACATAACACCCAATCTGAAAGAATTTACAAAAAAAAAAACAGAATAGGAGCCCAAGAAGTCTAGCTGAGCTCTGATTTCTTGGTTTGCCCCAACGCTCAAAAAATGCCTTGGCTGGTTGGTGTGCAACCAGTTTCCGGGAGAGTAGAGACTTTAATGATCTTCTCTAAGCAATATCAAGCATGAGGCACCATGGCTCACCTTTTCTTGTGTGTTGCCAAATCAGCAGAACACATTGTTCCTCCCTCATCATCATCTTGATCTGGAATCAAAGCACACACTTTCTCTTTCAATAGCCTAAGAGGTGGCCTTATTTGGCCATTACACCAAATGAAACAGCTCTGTGGGATCTTGAAGGCAAATAGGTTTATTATGCAAATATTTCTTGGGTTACAACCTATATGATTGAGGAAGTAGGCCATAGTCCATGAAGGCTCATTAAAGAGGTGAGCTCATGCTGTAATAAATAACTTAGACCAGTGATGGTGAACCTTGGCACTCCAGGTGTTCTGAAACTTCAATTCCCAGAAGCCCTGATCAGCAGGAGTGCTGACTTGGGCTTCTGGTAATTGAAGTCCAAGAACTCCTGGAGTGCCAAGATTCGCCATCACTGTCTTAGACCGTGACCTGATTGAAGTTTTAACAGTTTTTTACCACTTCATTTTCTATGGATTCATCCTATAGAATCCTGGGATGCTGCTAGAAAGTTCTGTTGCACACTGAGAGAATCCAGAGTACCTCACCTATTCAAAAATGTCAGGATTCTTTAAGATACATCCATGACTTGTAAAGTGGCACCAAACAGCTTTGAGGGGGCACTGAACTGCTATAATTGGTATCGAAAGTGCTAGAACTCTGAGTCTAGTGCAGAAAATTCTAGAAGACAGCAAAACTACTACATAATTCTTTATAGTGTTTGTGCTGTACATTATATCAGTTCTTTGTTGTGTACGTGTATACATGCTTTTCTGTTTGTGTATATGCATTGGGCCAACTACAAATGCCAACAGCAGACCCACCTTCATAAATGTGCAACAGTCCACCTTTTGGCTCTCTTTACATCTTGTTACCAGTTCCTATACTACACCTAAATGGAGGAAGGCTTTCCTTTAAAGGAGACAACCTGTCACCCACAGTGTGTCATTTAGGCCTTATTATACCTTTGCAATAGCATAAATTCTTAATAAATCATGTCTGGGCAACTTGTTTTTCACAGTCAGGGGCCCAATGGGAAAGGACTAGGGTCAGCACTAAAAATAGGTCCTTTTTGATGGTAGTTTCGACACTATGGAATGCTTTTCCACGCCATGTTTGTCAGGCCCCACCTTTGTCTATATTTTTGCAAGCTGGCTAAAGCTGAATTGTTTAAACAAGCTTTTAAGAATCTGTTGCCCATCATTTAATCACTTTCCCCCTCCTCTGCCCAAACTGTTTTGCTGCCATCGTTATATCTATTTTACTCTGTATTGTATTTATTGTTACTGTGTTTTTGGCAGGTGTCTGGTCATGGTTTGATTCATATGGATTTTATTTCTAATTTTTGTTGAGTTTGGTTACTTGTACTGACACTGGCCAGAATAACCATACAGTAATACCTCGGATAACGCTAAAACTTGGTTCCACAAGTCTTAGCGTTATCCGATTTTTAGCGTTATCTGATGCATGCATCGGATAATTTTAAAATCCTATGGGATGCATCAGATAACGTTAAAACTCCATAGAGATACATTGTAACCGGCACAGGCTTTAGCAAACGTTATCCAATGCATCCCATAGGATGTTAATGTTATGCAATGCAATCCACCCCATTGCTTAACATTATGTAATTTTAGTGTTATCTAATGCAAACGTTATACGAGGTATTACTGTATATTTAGATGGGCAGGTGATATATACTTATTGCAGGGGAATAAAACAATACACAGGAATTAGTTTCTTGTGTCTTTAAGCTTTTTCCCATTGGCATAAGGGCTTCAGTGGGGGCACATTATTCTCCCATTTTATGCAACAGTGTATAGTAATAACTTTGCCTTTGCTCCCTTAATATTCCACTTACACAAAGTATTTGAACATATTATATTAAATAACTTTAGCCCCTAAAACTGAACCTCTTCTAATTCCAAAATAGGCAGGCTTCAGACCTGGTAAGAGCTGTATGGTTCAAATCTCAAATCTAACCCAACATATAGAAGTTAGTCTTGAAATGTATAAAATAGTTGGAGCAGCATTTGTTGACCTTACAGTGGCATATGATACTGTCTACCATCAATGGCTGCTCAAAAACCTTTCTTCTTACCAAAGATCATGGACAAACAGAAATGGTTGCAGTTCTACTTCACAATCAAATTTTCTTGGTTGAATTTCAAGTGAAGAAAGCAAAGGAAAGGTCTCCCATATAGAAAGGACCTAGCATCATAGGTTTTTAAATTTTACACAAAAATGTTCCGGTGTTCCTAAACTCCAGGAGTTTCAACTATGTTGATGATCTTGCCTTAATATTCCAGAGGGAAATTTTTGAGCTTATCAAGCAACACTGAACCTCTGCATTATAAGATCTTATATATATATATATATTATAAAAACATTTAGTTGAAGCCAAACCCTTTGAAAACACAGGTCTGAGCCTTCCACTAAAACAACAGAGAAGCAGGAGGCTCAAAGCTAGCTGGAAAAGCAAGATTTGAGAACATTGCCCAACCCCAAGATATTTGGGTGTCACTCTGGATCAATTTCTGTCCTACAAAAAACCTGTCTAAACATCAGAGAGATGTCACCAGAAATAACATACAGTGGTACTTTGTATAACGAAAATAATTCGTTCTGCAAGGCTTTTCACTATGCCATTTTTTTCATTATACAAAACATGCTTCGTATAACAAAATTTCCTATGGGATGCTTCGTATAATGAAAGTCTCCATAGGAATGCATTGAAAACCACCATGGGAGACATGTTGCTTCGTATAACGAAATTTGCGCTATACAAGGCAACATTTTCCTTCAAATTCCTTTATACGAGGTTTTCGTTACATGAGCCCTTGGGAAACTGGCTGGCTCAGACTGGGGTGTATACGCACAAACAATAAGAGCTACAGTTTTCTTCCTGTGCTGCTCCACAGCAGAATATGCTAATGTAAGGTAAAGGTAAAGGTTGCCCTTGCTCGAAAGCCAGTTGCATCCAACTCTAGGGTGCAGTGCTCATCTTCGTTTACAGCCAAAGACCCAACACTGTGTCTGCAAATGTTTCCATGGACCTGAGACAGGCATGTTTAGATGCTGAAGCACACAGAATGCAGTTACTTTCCCACCGAAGTGGTAGGTATTTATCTATTTGCAATTTCTTGCTTTCAAACTGCTAGGTTGGCAGGAGCTGGGACAGAGACTGGAGCTCACTCCATTGTGCAGTACTCGGGTCTCGAACTGCTGACCTGCCAACCTTCCAGTTGTCAAGTTCAGCATTTTAAAAATTAAGCCACCGCAGTCCCCTGAATATGCTAATACTGTATGGTATAAATCAGCAGGTGCCAAAAAAGTGGATATAGCTCTTAATGAATCATGGAAGATTCATATATATGTTGGCGCACTCTGTATGAAATAGAAATTTGAGAATTTGTACACATAAATGCACTGATGGAGGAGTGACCCCTGCCTGCTGGCTTGTATAAATAAATAATCCAGATTCTCCCTCTCTTTATAGACAAGGTGGGTTGTTTTTCAATGAGGGATGGTTTTTAATTATTTTATTAGGGGATGGTTTTAAATGTTTTTATTATGTTATTCTCTGTATTGTATTTGTTTTCATGTTTTTATCTGTCAGCCGCCCGGAGTTGCTTTGATGAGGGAGCGGCGATCCAAATGTTATCAATAAAATAAATAAAATAAAAGTAGCTAGTATTTTAGGACTGAATCAGATAGGAAGGAGGCATGAGGTAGGATGATTTCAAACCTAAGCTGTCACCCGAAACAAGCCTGTATTAGGCAAATAGCATTTAAGAGGTCAGAAAATATGTCCTTGAAGGCACAAAATAGCACCATGTTACCATAGCTAAGCATTTGTAGGCCTGGTGAATGCCTTGATAGTAACCTTCTAGGCACCTCACCAAACTTTGAATTCCATGGTAGAAACGATATAAGTGTACTGAAGGAGAATATTTTCAAAGTTCTTGTCTGTAGTGTAATATTTCAAAGTACTTCAGAGTACTTTAAAAATAAACAGAGTATATAAGTATAAGTATATTGAATTATAAAAGAAATACTTAACCTAGAGTGTTTGTATTTGTACATATCTGGTAAAAATAGCAGTACCACCAGCAAGAAGCATCATCCAGATCACTTAATGAGGATTAGTTAGTTAATTAGATTTAATGCTTACCAGTTGTGAAGCAGATTTTTAAAGGCATTTGGCTGAAGGTAAAAGGACCAACAGATGTGCCATCTTTTCCCCCTCTCTTACCTGAAAAAAAATCTAAGAGGATAATACCAAGTTCACCTCCTTGAGCTCTCAAAATATTGCACTCTGCTCAAGTGTGAGAGCGCCTTGTTGAATGATTGCTTCACCACCTATGTTCTTTAGGATGGTTTCTAACTGTACCTAATGGTTCAATACCCCATTACACACCCTGTTTATAGTTAGCTACTTTCTAGTCAAAAGACTTGGCACAAATTGTATCCTCTAGCAGCTAAAACTAGTGGGAATAGGAACACCTTGAGGATGCAAATGAATACAGTTAACAGGACATTATCAGAGATAAAATGTTCATTTTTTTAGGAAAAGAATGTGCTTTTGGAACATAAGAAAGAAGGACTATTTCCTTGTTTATCTCTATTGATTGTACATTCTTGCTTAATCCTGTGTCCTGTTTCGCAAAAGATTAAGAGAAAGTACTGTATATGCAATCCGATATATCTGCCCTTTACTGATGATGAACTTGAGTCCTTGATACAAAGTATGGAATATGCGGTGATTTATTGCTATGCTATTGGTTTCTGTATTTAGGAAGTCACTAGTATATTGCCACAGGTATTAGTGCTGTGCTGGTAGCCAGACCCAATGGATTGCTGAAATGCAGTGTGGTGTAATGTTTAAAGCTTTGCACTAGGATGTAGGAGATTCAGGTTTTAGTTCCCAATAACTCATCAAATTCCTTTAATGACCTTGAGCCAGTTGCTCTCCCTGAGTAACCTGCCAACTTTGAGTCTCATTTTATGGCTGAAATCTTCTTACAGTTATGTAAATAGTTTAACCTTTGGAGTTGAATGACCATAAGTTAAGGACTTTCTGCAAACATTGTTTCATAATGATATGCACAACTCAGCTCACAACAGATAATGTCTATGGAAGATTTCTTAACTTGCAGCAGTTTCCTTCTAAAAGTTAACCCCTTTGCATAACTGCACAAAAGGATTTTGGCCAATGTCTCCTTTTTTCCACACTTAAGTTGGATTTGTACTGATTCTGCTTTGGTGTGAAAATTCATTAAAAACCTACACCAAAAAGCATAGGATGTTTGTTTTGCTCACTTTTCTCCTAATACATACAGATTCTTCAAGCAATGTATATTTGTTGTTTGTACCCCTGTGTATTTCCTTGTGCCGTTTTACCCAATATATACGTTTTTGTATGCAGTTTTGCAAAGGAGAACTGTTGTCCAAAGTTCTGAAAATTTCAAATATTGTAATATAATTTTATTCTAATTTGTATATTCAAGCACTGAGGAAGAGGCAAGTATGCATTAAAATGCACACTGAGCAAATGTCTTCTTTGTCCCTATCTAGAAGCAGGGAAGAGTTCCTCTCTTCAAATGCTGCAGAGCCAAATCATTGATGTGCTTTCTAAAAGGCACAGTCTTAGCATGAGTTAAGTTGACAGTCCTGCATCAGATAAGTAGAACCCCATGTAACGAAAAAGCTCAATTCCACAGAGCTCTTTGCTATGTGGTTTTTTCGCTATCTCCCTATGGGAGATCCCCCGCATAATGAAATTTTCCCTCATTATTCAGAGTATCCATTTAACCGCTTAGCGGAAACCCTGTATAACAAAAAAAAATTGTTATGCAGGGTTATCGCCTTTGCACAACGAACACTTCGTTGTGCAATTTTTTTGTTAAATGGAGCATTGTGCGGGGTTCCACTGTACATTAATCTGGGAGTTGACATTGCATCATAAACCACAGTTTGTTCTTTTGCATGTGCTCTTGGATTCCACAGATCAAACTGATCATAATCTTTGTTTGACAAACCTCAAATCTTTAATTAAATGAACTGTTGCTATATTTTAAGATTGTGCTCTTTGCATTTTGATTTCACATTCTTAAAAACAACCAAAAAAAGACTCAAATTATTTCTAATTTGTTAAAATAAACCCATTCTAAAGTTATAATTGTTTTGCGCCTCTGCACCTTGCAGAGGCACACAACAAAGTTACCGCTATTTCAGTTTCAGCTGTTTCCTTCACTATTCAAGTAGAGCAGGAGTGGCCAAACTATGACCCATGAGCCAGATTTGGCCCACGGCACCAAATTATCCAGCCCCCGGCCCATGCTGCTCCTGGAAGCAGAAGTAAAAAGTGCTCAAAATGCTGCCATAAATGCATCCATGGCAGTCATAAACGTGTTTACGACAGCCGCAGGTGCATTTATGGCAGCATTTTGTGCATGCGCAGATGTGTTTTACTTCCGCTTCCAGTGGGAGAACCACATGACCATTGTATTGAATCATGTGACTGCCCCTCCCCCCCCCCCCGGCAGGAAAAGTTTGGGAGCCCCTGAAGTAGAGTGTAGACCAGTGTTTCCCAGCCTTTGGTTTTTGGACTTCAGTTCCCAGAAGCCTAAGTCAATTCCACAAAGCACTGATCAGCCAATACTGACTTAGGCTTCTGGGAATTGAAGTTCACCTGTGTTCGGGAAACACTGGTGTAGATTATTGTCCTTTTGTCCCTTTCACTGTTTGCCATCTCCTTCCCCTGCCTCTGCTACTACCAAGGTTGGGTGTCATGGCTCTGCTGTCTATAGATGAGGCAATCCTAACCATTCTTGTGCTGACTCTAAATCAGTCTTCAAGTTTTATCAGCCAATGGGTTCTTCTCCACACTGCACTTCTTTTCCCATGTGCTTTACTTTGACTAATGAGCTCTACCAGTCAGAGACTGAAAAACCTTTGTTTATTTGCATGTTCAATGGGAGTATCTTGACGCCTGCTTTGTAGTTTCATGGATTTCCCCCATTAGTCACACTCTTCTCAAAGTTCTCCACCAGTACATGCAAGTCTGATTCTGGCATTTATACAAAACATATCACATGTTAAGTATTTAAACTCTTTTAGAGGACTACCATTTATAAGCCAATGTCTGTGCAATCTAGCGTTTATGGAATTTTCACTAAATCTTTAAGCTTCCCACATGATTAAGTGGGGGAGAACCATTTATAAATCCAGTTTGTTTTAGGTATCCCAGAGCCTGTATTTATATTAAGGCTTGAGAAACAGAAAAAGTACAGCTGTCACGCTAGACCTCCCCTGTGGCATTCTGTGGGGGTTATTGTATAAACCATGTAAAGAATACATCATAATGTTTACAGGTTATTTTAAATCACATCCTGATTGAAGTATTTCTAAAGAAAAAGTTAAACTGCCTGTTCTCCTCTCTTTAGGCTATACAATGGAATACGTGGATAAAACAATCAATAGCTATCTGGATGTATGGTTTAGACCAAGAGGTATGTAGCCTGGGCAGTTGATGTATCATACAGTGTTGTCCCTTTTAATAAGAACTGACACACACACACCTTGCATGTTTAACTTGCATATAGTTGGGTGGTTTTAATAAAAACATACTTTAAAGTTATTAGTGATTTATTTCCTCACCATCCTTGCCAAGTTTATAATTTGGAGAGGTAAGGTATAATCTTTAAAAACAAGAACTACCTAAAACAGGATGTGGTCAGAACTCACTGTCAGAAAACCAGAAGCAGAGTGAGTGAGCAGCACCATTCAACAGTAAATCAATTATGCACAAAAAAGTTGCTCTCATGATATGGGTGAAAAACTTGCAATTTTTCAAGCATATACCGCACCTGTTGGCTGTTCTGGTGGGGCTCTTGTGAGTTGCAGTCAAATACATCTGGAGAGTTGCTGACTTCCATTTTAAGGGATGGACTCCCACTCTGGGCGGTTTACACTATTAAAAGGCGGGGACCGAAACCAACACCATTAAGACAATAAAATAAACTCCACCCTCCTAATCAAAATCAGAACTGAGGAACCCAAATTCTTGTGACAGAAAGTCAATGGGAAGGTCTCCTATTTGGACTTCAACAAACTGCTAAAGGCAGTTGATGAGCGTCACTACCCAGTTTTCTATGTTTTACTCCATAGAAAGCAGGAAAAAAATAGAAGAGTGAAATTGTGTAAATGTTTGTGTGTCTGGCTGGGGAAGCATCCTTTGCTAGAACTTCTGATATGCATTTACAGTGGTACCTCATACAATGATTTTAATCCGTTCCACAGGGCTCGTTGTACGAAACAATTGCTATACGATACATGCATCGTATAGCGATTTTTCCTATGGGATGCATCGTACAACGATTATTATTATTTTTTGCTAAGTGGTTTTTCCCATTGAAAAATAGTTGTACGATTTTTTCCATAGGGAAAATTGTTATGCAGGACACCATTCCCCCCAAAAAACCTAATTGTTATGCGATTTCATTGCTATACAGGGCAATTGTTGTATGAGGTTCCACTATATTGACATTTTTCTGTGCTCAAAGCTAGCTCCCATCTTATAACTGGCAGAAGTTTGGAATCCATACATCTGACTACCCTGCAGGACTGGAATTATTTTTATCAGAAACCCTTTAATGATGCTTTGTCAGTTAGTAGCCTAAAAACCAGCATAGCTGGTGGGAACAGGACATTCAAAAATTACTCCTCAGTCAGTAGCTGCCAAGTAATTATGCATGTAGTATAACCATTTTTGAATACTTAAGATCAGTGGGGGAGGGATTAAGTACGAGTACTACTGTTTAATTGTTTGATTTCTGGGGTAGTAATCTGAAAGGATTTGAGGTAGCCAATCTTAAAAAGAGTTCTGCCTCCAACCTGAGAAAAATGCTGCAAACTAGTTGGACTCCAGTTCACATGGTTTAAGATGGCATTGTATGGCTGTGCCATTAACTCTGCTACTCACTCATTGGGAGTAAAAGAATATTCAACCCCTGTTTAGTCAAGGTTTCAAAAAAGTGAATGCCCAAAAGTTTTAAAGTGCAAGGCCTTAAAAGATTCCCAAATAACGCTTAGTAAAGAGCTGAGGAGCTCAAAAAGGTCAGTAAACAAGAAACCACTAATTTAGAAAGCATAATAATAATCCTGAAATCTCATTATTTTCCAATAAACCTACATCGTCACAACTGGTCAAATATCGAGGATCCAAAACCCATCTCAGTTTAATACATGAGGAACGAATAGAGTGTAGAAACAGGTTAATTGAAACAAAAGAATAAAAAAATGTAATAAAAGTACTTGGTGTCAAAATTTGGGGAATAAGTATGGAGACTGGTATATCAAATGCTCCTTTGGAGAACAGCATTTTCTAAAAGGAACATGATAAGTTGCATTTCTCTCAGCAACAGTATAATTAAATGAAAGCTTAGAGCATATGTAGGATTTTTTTTTTTGCCTGTTAGAACAATTGTTCTTTTTAGCTTTGTTTAGCAGCTGTTATTATTCCTTCGGTTTCTGTAACCAAAGTCTTGCAAAACTGGGGAGTTGACAGAGGAAACTCAACATGGGCTAAACTCCCAAGCTCCTTTCAGTAGAAATATGGGCAGTGACGCTCATCAGATGCTGACTATTAATGCTGTTAGGAAAAGGTGCACATATACAGTACAGGTAGTAGTTTAGTCCTTTCTGGCTTGTTGTCCATCATGCAACCAAGCACACAACTAGTGGAAGAATGCAATGGCTAGCTGACAGTGCAGCTGTGTTCCTTTGGCAATTGCCTGCTTATGCTCCATGAATAAAACAAGATACTGGCCAGACATTAGTCTTTAATTATTGCAACTGTTCAGTCCAGAGTATAATGCTGTCACAATATCACACTAAATGCATCAATTTAAATGTTGCATTCTATTTCAGATCCCAGAGTAAAAGGATGGCTTCTCTTGACCAACTACACGCCTACCTTCATTTTTACTGTCTTATACTTACTAATTGTCTGGTTAGGACCAAAGTACATGCAGAACAGACAGCCTTTCTCCTGCAGGGGTATTCTTGTCATCTATAACCTTGGACTTACACTATTGTCCCTGTACATGTTCTATGAGGTAAGAAAAGAAAAATGTGCATATTTTGTTTCAGAATTTGGCCTGTATGAATCCCTGCATCCCCCCCTCCCCCTGTGTTATGATTTTATTACGACTGAAAATGGATGTGCCACCCCCTTTTATGTTAGGCATGTTCTTGAGTATTAGGAGTTGGGTGTACAGATTTATTACTTAACTTCCTTGGTTGTAGTCAGTGGTAGGCTTCCAAAAAATTACTTCCACATGGTGGGCGTGGCCAAGGGGAAAGCCCTGCGTTGCACCCAAATTAGGACTACTTTATTTCAAAACTTGAATGGGCGGGGCCAACCAGAATTTCTGCTACCAGTTCTGGCAAACTGGTGTGAACTTGCTGATGCCCACCACTGGTTGTAATGCATGTGATAAATCAAATAGAGATGCTTTGCCCACACAGCAGAAAACTGGCTCCAGTCCAAGGTGGATCTGTTACAACAGGGCTGGAAATCATTATTGCTTTTTCAGATTTGCCCAAAATGAGTGAGCATAAAATTAATGCTGATTGACTGATTGATTGATTGATTGATTGATTGATTGAATATACCACCCATCTTGGACACATTCCCACTCTGGACAGTGTATATAAGTGTACATGTGTACATTTTCACATAAGATGAAAAGTGCACATGACAGCAAATATAGAACAACTGACTGACTATTTTAAGATTTGCATACAACTCCTTCTTTGCCTCTGATATTTGAAAGTCAATGCAATGAATAACCACTCTTTGAGTATCTCATTTACATGAAACACTGTAGTAGGATTGCTGTAGGTCAGAAGAAACTTCATGAGACAACAACACCCATCCTCTCTTGCTGTGGTCCACACAGATATTTTTTTGGCAGAGCACATGCTTTATGACTGAAATCTGCATAAGAAAAATGCTCAATTGCAGCATTTCGAAATTGTTTGATTGATTTGTTGTACTTTTGAACTACCCACTAGCCATAATTCTGTGAGTTATATAAGCCCATATAAAATGCAGGTTTGAGTGGCCCAAACCGGATGGGGTTATATGAAGAAAGGAAAAGAATTAAAACCCTCTGCCCCTTATTCTCCATGTCTACTTTTCAGAGGGAGAGAGGTACAGAAATAACATTCCATGCTAAATATAGAAAATTATATGATGCTTGGTTGTGAGTCTGTTTTTTGATATTTTTTTTAGGAAAGGTACAGATTAGTAACCATAATATTATCCAACATAAAAAAAAGATTTAAAAAACCCACAAAAATGAAAACAAAAGTTACAGTGCACCCACCAACAAGACCAATAGAGGCAGTCTGTACCATTTTAGCATCAGATTTTTAGGGTTTCCCATACCACTTGCAAAAAGACATTATATCCGTTGTAGGCATTTGGCCTCCTCTTTCCACCAAAACAAATTCAATACAATTGAGTCATAAGTAATAATTATTTGTTCCTTATTCACTGCCTGTTTGTAACGAGGCCCAGAGAGTGAACTGGGATATGTCCAGTCTCCTCTGCCTTTCTTAGAAAGGAGAATCCCTTTACAGACTGGGTTAGCAAATACTTCCAGTGACCTGGGCATACAGTGACGGCAAACCTTGGCACTCCAGCTGTTCTTGGGCTTCAATTCCCAGAAGCCCAGATCAGCAGGTATGGAAATTTAAGTCCAAAAACAGCTGGAGTGCCATGGTTGGCTGCCAGGGAGTAGTTCAGATCTCCACAGTGTTCCTAGTAACTGAATTAGGTTTGATATTTGTATTTTATTAGGTGATGTATTACGTGTTTTTAATGGTTGTTGTTAGCCGCCCAGAGTGGCGGTAACTTCAGATGAATGGGATATTAATGGATGATGATGATGATGATGATGATGATGATGATGATGATGATGATGATGATGATGATGATAATAATAATAATAATAATAATAATAATAATAATAATAATAATAATAATAATAATAATAATAATAATAATCCATGGTTTAGTTCAACAGCCAACATAGTAGGACAGATAGCAATCCCAATGAAGTGCAGCAATCTGGGAGGCTGTGGCTAGATGGGGTAAGGTGAGGAGCACTCGTGGGGGGAGGCCCCATTGGGAGAGCCCTCGTGGGGGGAGGCTGAATGGGGAGAGCACTTGTTGGGGGGTGGGGAGCACCTGAGAGTGGGGAGCAGGCACACATGTGCTGTCATTGGCTTGCCTCAAGCGGCACACATGTGCATGCACCCACATGATTTCACCAGAGGCACACTGGCGACATCACATGAGTGTGCAGGTACACTCATGGTGCCTGCCCGCATGCTGCCTGCTCCTCCTTGGGCTCCAAAAGGTTCGCCACCACTGGCTTAGAGGATGCCACACACAGTTCTCTTTCCTAAGTATGAGTGAGGCCAGACTAAGAATGATAGTTGTTCAGTGAAAGTCATGATTTGGGCAGGAATCAAATCTGGGCCTGTACCCCAACCCAGCCCTCACAGAGTAGTCAAATTATGTTAATAACTAACACATAGAAGGTTTGTATCTAGCTTTGATGGGGAAAAAACCAAATGGCATGATTTAGAAAAGAGTCTCACACCCACATGGGGTAGGGCAGGTCTATGTGAATGTGTGGCCCTTGATGTTCTTGGACTGCACAACTCCTGAGGCATCCCAAGGCAATCTGATCATTGTTGAGGGACAATAAAAGTTCTGTCTCAACATCTGGATGGCTGCATGTCCCACTGCTGTGTCATGCGACAAAAGAGTCACAGTTATTTAGTTAATCCTTTCAATTAAAAAAGAACCCAAATAATTTTTTCTTGGTCCATGTAGTTCAGTGAAACAACATATAACACTTTTTGATAGATATTATTTTTGTTTTAAAATGTGAGCTCTTTCCTTCAGTTGCAATTTCAGCATTTTCCTTGTGATGATGCACTTTGCTGAAACTGTTTACAAACGGGGTCAAGTCTAAAATTAAACTTGTATGTTTTCTTTAAGAAAACGTCTTGTGCCACTTACGTCCACCAGGAGGTTTAAATTAGAAGGTCTAAAAACAGTGCAGTTTTGAAAGACAGCTTTCCCTCTGTTTCACGGGAATGGAGAAAGGGAGGCGGGAAATGGTTTAAACTTTGTAAGAAATTGTCCATCAGAAAAGAAGTCATTTCTTGTGGTACATAGATGTCTCTCTTTTTCTCTAGGTAAAATAGCTTTGGAACTGTTGGAACACAAACATTTGTGAAAGTAACAGATAGGAAAACATGCTAAAAAGTGCTCCCAGATGGGGCTTTGATTTATATTTTTTTATTTATTTTATTTTATAGTCAAATTTGTATATGCCGCCCGCTCAGGCAGAACCCGACTCAGGGCGGCATCACAACAATTCACAAAAGACATAAATACAATTATAAAAAATAAGTATAAAAAACCCCCCCAACCCACCCCCTTTAAAAACCCCTATGTCCCACCCACCCACTATACAAAGGAGGAGGAGAAAGTTCTTATACAAGCCAGCAGGCGGGCACCATAGTCCCATTCGGGCCCCACACCTGCCCTGCCAGCCAGGTCTTCACTCCTTTCCTGAAGGGCAGCAGTTGCCCTACCTCATTCATGGACTTTTCATGAATGTCTTCTATTTGTAATCCTCCAGCATTTCTTCACTGTTTCTTCCATCTTCTTTAATTCCCCTCTTCCACACCTCCTCCCCACCCTCCAAAAAAATAATAATAAAGAGAGGAATGATAGACTAGCAGCACACCGGTGTTATTCAACTATGGTAACAGTACAACTTTCCCAGGGGATTCCATCTCTTTTTTTCATTTCTCTTAAAAGTTTTGTCCCTGCATCTGGCAATATTAGTTGGGGGGAGGGGGTGTTACCTCTGGAGCCATTCAGCAATCACATGATCCTTTTTCTGAGGGAAATTGACGCCCTCCTCCTATTAATCCAACTGTAATTTTTGCTTTGACCCACTCCCCCCCCTTTTAAAATTACGTGATCTGAACCAAATAGTACTGTATTTTGCACCACCAACCAGTGGTGCCGCTGCAGGGGAAATGGGCAGGCTCTAGCCTAGCCTCTTGCTCTCCTGCAACCAGGAAGCATGGCTTTCCCCCTCCATTTTCACCACATGGAGCAAGGCACAAAGGTAAATAAAACCCTTTCTTTTTATGTACAGGTTTGGTTTCCCACTGTCGGTTAGAAACAGCTCCAAATGGATTATGTAATTTTGACCTGACACCCCCCCCCCTGACCCCACAGAAATTTTCTGTAATTCGGATGGCAGACCCCCTCCCCCCCTTTGAGGATCACGTAATTGTTTAATGGCCGCTCTGGGATGTGTAGAGCCACAGTGCCAGAGGGAGGGGGAGATAGGGGTAGTCCACCTCTGCCTTTGGTCAATGCAATGGACAGCTTTGGCTCCATACATGGTTGGTGGGTGGAATGCCATTGCCTGACCATTAGGTAGAGTGACTCCTCTCCCCCAAGTAGAAGATTTTTGGGGGTCATTAAAGGGGAGCAAATTCTTATGTTTATACTTTGTTCTTGCATTTATACTGCCAGGGATGGAGAAAGATAAGATTCTGTGCTTCCCGTGTGAAATAGCTTGGCTAGGTTCAAGTATTGCATTTCATCTCTTGATGTGGGGGACAATTTGCTGCTTTCCCCCCCCCCCCACACACACACACCTACCTTAACATCCCACAGATGTGATGAACTTAGTACCTTTTGCAACAGTAGCTTTTGAAATTTGTCACTTGGAGTGTTGAATACATGCATAAATGTTATTGATAATGGACTATTCCTTTGCCCCCCCTCCCCCCCCAATTAGCTGGTGACGGGAGTATGGGAAGGAGGATACAATTTCTTCTGTCAGGACACATACAGTGGAGGCGAAGCTGATATGAAGGTAACATTTATGAGCTGACTGTGCTACTTTGCCTTTTCCCCTCTTGCATTGAGTGAGAGTCAAGGTCACTACAGGTCTTGGGTGCATGAGCACGGCATGTGCCCTTGAGAAGGATGGGTGCTCATTTCTATGAACACAGCTAAAGACAAGGCATGCTGTATCTTGCATAGCCTGGCAGTGCTTTGAAAGACAAAGAGGAAATCAGGATAGTTTAAGGGAAGATGCATGCAGTAGCTCTAAATCAAGGCACCTTTCTGGCCAGAAGAGAGGTTTCTCAGATTGTTCTCCTTCAAGCTATCATGATCTCATAAGAAGTGCAAACCAAATATACAAGTAATTTATTTTACTTCATTGCTCTCGAATTGCCAGCTTTAAATTCTCCAATTTTAAGGGAAATGCATGTATTTAGGACACGTATGACTATCTCTGTACACTGAATTATACGTTCCAAAACAAGATAGAAATATTTGAAAATCTTTTGTTCCTACACTTACATGAAAGTGGGAAGGCCTGGAACCCTGTATGTTACTGAACCCTGCCTCCATGGCCAAGGGAGAGATCTTTACCTGCCAGTAACCAGCGAGTGAACCCCTCTTGCACAAGAATTTGGAACTCAGGCTTTAGTGGAGTTGGGAGGGAGCACTTTAAACGCATGAATCTATTTTCCATTCACTGTTCAGAATACAGTGCCTGAAAATTGCACACCCATTACAGCCAATAAAAGAATAAGAATGATAATCACTTAATTCCCTCTTTTTCCGTTTTCCTGCTTCATAGCACTAAACCCTTCTGTCAAAATGCTTAACTCACATTTGCATATGACAGTTTCAGATGGGAGGATGTTAATACCTAGTGACAAGGCACCAAGTATCTTATGTGCCTCCAGAGGATAATGTGAGAGATGTATGGAGTACAAGTGATTATGTAATATGGTAAAATTAGATCACAGACAGCAACAACATTTTAAACCTGGGAAGAAACAAGAGCCCATTGTAAGGGGCTGCATTGCAGAGACATTAAGTACCCCTTCTCCCGAAGAGTCCAGCAGAAGTCTCTGCTTGGCTCCAGGAGCAAACTCTGTCTCAGGAAAGTAAGCTGATGTAGAAGAACCTTCATGCCTTTTGAACTTTTTCTGTTGTGCATTGATGTGTCTGTGTTTTATGGATTAAATACCTGAAAAGATATTGGAAGGATGAGGAACATGATTTGCTTGCATTTCTGTAGGGTGCTATTAAGAAGAACACCACTGTGATCAGACGGCTACATTTTGGGCATCAAACAAGCCAGACTCTAGCTTGTTCCAGTTCACTCACAAACCACTATGTTGACTTATAGTCAGCTAGTCCTTCTGTCCTTAGTTTGCTATAACATGTAAATCCCACTGTGAATCCTTATTACAAGCCTCTCTTGCTTGCCTCTTTGCCCACAACAGCAACAGAATTACACTTATACACAGCATTCTGTGCACTCTGGTGTCTAGTCATGCCTGCCACATGTCCATGGAAACGTCTTTACATGCAGACCTCGCTTGCTCTTTGGTTATAAATGGAGATGAGCATTGAACCCTAAAGTCGGATACAACTAGCTTTTGAGCAAGGGCGACCTTACCACCCCATAGTGCTTAGTGCATTATCTGGGCGGTTGGTTCACAAGGCAATTTTTTTATTCACAAGCTGAAGAAATAATCTAGGGTTTGTATTAGTGTCCTTTTTGTGGTTTATTGGAATGAAACATATGCAGAGTTTCTCAACCAGTTCTTGGACTTTGGTTCCCAGGATCCCTGATCAACAGGTGTACTGACTTGGGCTTCTGGGAATTAAAGTCCAAGAACACTTGGGGACCCTAGGTTAAGAAACACTGTACTAGAGAGTTGGCCAGCAGCTTGGTACATGTGGTTTGTTCTTATGCTACCACTTCAGCTTCTGCAGGACCCTAGCTTATCATGACATGAAAACTAGATTGGTGACTACAGTTTGAACCCCTAGTTTAGTGAGAGATTCCAGAAATCACTAGGTAAGCCTCTTTTATTTTAGGTGGGTTCATTTAATCTCTTTGTGGTTGTTTTCAAGGGCTTTGAAGACAGCCTTTGTTATAAAACAACAGAAGAATCCAGAAGAATCATATGCTACAGGCCTGATGGCATTGTGCCACACCAGCCTACATCTGAGGACTGGATAATAATCTTTTTTTAAACATACTTTGCAATTATCAAACTGATACTGGAGAAGAGGGTTGGATGAGAATCTAGGTGCAAGATTTGTAGCCCTTAGATGTACATGAACTGTACTTTTCAACCTTGATCTTCTCTGAAGGTGCTCAGAGCAGCATGTGTGGTAGAGACATCCATTTTTATGTTCATGTCACTGGGTTATTGGGATTAGGCTCAAAGGAACAAAATTTGTGTTCATTCTTTCTATTCACAAACCCAAGGATATGTTACTCTCTTAGACTACAAGTCCCAGGAGTCTGTCCCTGCTGAGCAGCAGAATGAAGCAGAAGGGGACTGAAAAACGGCAGGAATTTTTGCTGGAATACATTCTTATTTGTCCTAGTCAATTAGCAGAAGGACACTTATCGGAAACCAACCCACACCTCTTTTACATTGCCCTCCTCATTCCTCAGTAGAAACTTTATGGGTGTGACAACATCTGCATGATACAACAACATATAATTTACACTCTACAAATACCCAACAAATCAAATAGACAGGAGGCAAAAGAGGGTGATGGTATAGATCAGGAGTTCTCAACCCTTTTTAAGCCGGGGTCTGGGTCACGCTCCCTCAGACAGCTTCAGTGACCGGACAGCCATTTTGCCCTTTCTCCACCACATGGCACTTCCTGGTGTGTAGGCAGTGGGAGGCCACATGAAATGGTGCCATGGGCCAAATGCAGCCCGTAGGCCACAGGTTGAGAATCCCTGGTATAGATGATTAAAGGGAAGGAGGGGAGAGGATTTGGAAGGTAACTTCTAAGAAACAGCTCTTACATTCTTGGACATGTCTAAGAAAAATGTCAAATCATTCCAAGAATGTAGGCCAAATGCACTCATAATTTTTTTTCTGTCTTTGTGAGCAAACAAGTAAGCTATTTTTCTCTCTGTCTCTCCATCTCTCGTTAGATCATACGTGTCCTCTGGTGGTACTACTTCTCAAAACTCATCGAGTTTATGGATACAATCTTCTTTATATTACGAAAAAATAACCATCAGATTACTGTTCTTCACGTCTACCACCATGCATCTATGCTGAACATCTGGTGGTTTGTTATGAATTGGGTGCCTTGTGGCCACTGTGAGTATGCTTGTAACTCCTGATGGGGGGGAGAGCCATGCATTTTTTTAAATGAGTGAATGCATGGAAATGTACAGGAAAATATTGACTATGAATGACAACCCTTTCTTCTGTGTCACGTTTATCGGAATTTATAGAAGTATAATAAAATCTGTTGTTAATCTTATACAGGTACATAATTTTTCCCGAAGGAAAGCCTTTCTGAGATAATCACACCATTCTGGTGTTTTCTTAAATAATACTGTGCAAAATTTCCATCAACTTGAGATTCAAACATTATCCTAGTGTTTATCAATCAATTCATAAGGATGCAGCTTAATTTCTCTCATTCAGCAGTTGTAGTGAAAACTGGCCCTGTTACATTTTATTTTAATATTTATTGAAAATGTTTTTACCCCACTGTTGTCCTATAAAGGATCCAAAGCAGTTTACATCATTAAAAAAAGGAAAGTATAAAAGTTAAAAACAATTACTGCAATAATTGTGCAGTGCTTAAGACGCTGAACTTGATGACAGGAAGGTCGGGAGGTCAGCAGTTCGAGACCTGAGTGCTGCAGTTCGAAAGCAAAAAAATTGCAAGTAGATAAATGGGTACCACTTTGGTGGGAAGGTAAACAGAATTCCATATCTAGTCATGCCTGCCACATATCTACGGAAATGTCTGCAGATGCAAACAGCACTAGCTCTTTGGTTGTAAACGGAAATGAGCACCGAACCCTAGATTCAGATATGATTGGCTTTCGAGCAAGGGTGACCTAAAAGAGAATTCATATTTTAGGATCTCTGGGGTTGCTGACACAGGCCTATAGCATGACTGTGGTGTAGCACAGCTTTTTAAAAGCCTCTTAAAGCTGAGGACAGGAGCAAAATGCTGATTGGCACGATCTCTGCATCAAGACAGTATTTTGTACCTCCAGAGGAACAAGCTTCTCAGTTGATAGCAGGAGCATTTTTCCTGATCAGCTAAGAAGTCTGTTCTCCTAAACTACCACCAAGGCAGTGCTTCTCAACTGATGAGGGCAGCATTCCCACACACACACACCAGCTGGGAAAGAGATCCTTCAACCATCGCTCTATTTTATCACATTCCCCCATGTGCAGACACACCAGGGTGCAGGCTAGAATTCAAGACAATTTCTGGAACCCCTGATGGGGTCCCAGAATGGGAGTGGATGTGTGCATGTGTTCAGACCAGCTTGCCCCCAGCATACCCCAAAGAGTGGGCTATATGCCCGTGTAGACAGCCACTGACGCAGCTATTTTAGGATCTATGTTAGATGTTGCCTCTGTGTCTAATTCCATTATCTTCTTCTTGTTGTTGTTGTTGTTAGCAGGGCTGTAGCCAGGATTCTAGATGGGTGGATTTTTCAGGAGGAGCAAAATTTTCCAGGGGGACAACAATGTCACACTCACATATATAACATTGATATCCCAGGGTGGGGTTTTTTTTTTGGGGGGGGGGTGTTAGCTCAGGAGGGTTTTCGACACACACACACACACACCCTGGCTACGGCCCTGGTTATTAGTTTGAATAGTATTATTTAATGTGTTGGGATTTGGGGTTTACACTTACTGTACTTTCTCTTTATCCACTGCTCAGAGTGGTGGTTTACCACTAAGTGAGGCAATATATAGATAGATTCAATAAATAAATAAATTTAAACAAGTATGATGTTAAAAATAATGCGTAAGACAATACTAAAAACACATTTAATAACACACAAGCCACAACTTTGGGCTTTGTGGAGCATGATTGATGTTTTTTCCTTGTCTATATTCTTCTAAAGCTTAAAGTTAGATGTTTGTTTCGTATCATGTTATTGTGGCATTCGTTTGATTTTGATTTGAAATCAGATGCTTCAAAGAGTACTCACTGGAGGCTCCTAAAATGTAACCACACACTGGCATCCCAGGAACATCCAATAACACTTGCAGCCTGCTGGTTGCATACAGTAGGTGCCCAGAGCAGGGCCGCCATCAGTTCAGTACTACCAGTACTGCCGTATAGGGCCCGGAGCTGACAGGGGCCCTGCCACCGCCGGCCATAATTGTGACATTACTATGTGTGTGTGGGGTGGGGGTGGACAATAGGATTGCTCAGTATGGGGCCCAGAAATTTCTGATGGCGGCCCTGGCCCAGATATTCTGGCCCCTTTGACTGTGAGCTCAGCAGAAGCAAAAGAGGCACAAAGCAGCTACAGCTTTGCAGCTGTTGCCCTAGGGCAGTATTTACCAACCTTTGGTTTTTGGACTTCAATTCCCAGAAGCCCTAAGTCAGTTCCCCAAAGCACTGATCAGCCAATGTACTGACCTAGGACTTCTGGGAATTGAAGTCCCCTTGTAGGGCATGTGCCCCAGGTTGGGAACCACTGCCCTAGTACAAGAAAAGGAGGGGAGATCAAGCAGTAGCTCCAGTTAGATGCCCTTATTAATTTGCAGACTGTGCCTGCGAGGCTGCATGAAGGTGGATATCTGAATGCATGACTGGCTTATGGTCCCAATAAGGGTATGTCTCACATGGAAAACTAGGGGTGAGCCTCTTGCCCAATTGTAACCATATGAGCTACTCCTGTCTGAATGTGAACTTACATTGTGATACTTGTAGCAATGCAAGTGACTGGATATAGTCTGTGCTTGCTTTATGTTTCTTCTGGGCAGTGGTGTCTGGTGTTGGGCTGCACCACGTATCAGCTTGTGCCAGCATAAGTGAGAGGTCATGGGAGTTGTAGTCTTACAGTTTCTGGATGACTACATCTTCCCTAACCTCACCCCACCCCATTCTTTTTTCATGTCCTGATCAAACCCTAGACTGCTAAAGTGAAGCCACTTTCTTGGCTTTGTCAATGGCCAAACCAAAGTCCTCAACTTAAGTCCTCATCGGTGCATGTTTCAGACAGTAATCGGCAGACCAGTAAATGGGCCAGATTCTGTATCTCTCCATATTCACACTGTGTGTTGTTGTCCACCAGCAGCTCCCACTTGAGCATGTTGGTCTTGTATTTAGGGACTCGGACCCTCAGCCTATTCAGGGTCCTCCAAGTGATGTAGGGAAGGCTGGGTTCAGCTATATCTAACTTTAATGATGTTCCTTGCTCATTAATGTTTCAGATTCAGATCCACCCTTTCTCTAATCACCTGTTGAGGTTAAAATCCTGTTAATTTATGAGCAGCTGGATTATGGCCTTTGAAGGAGCTGGGGATTGATTGCAACCCATGCCATGAAAAACACAATCTGAGCCAGTGGGGGGGTGAGTCATGGCAATTAAAACATTACATCCAATTTACATGGCAGCCATGCTTGTAGGCTCCTGAACTGTACTGTTCCCAGTTTTCTAAAACTCAGCTGTTCTTGTCCCGCTATGTCATTAGAAAAAAATGTTCCATGGAATTAATTTTACAATTTATATGGAACAACCTTTGTCATGTTTACTGTTGTTATAATGCACATTGTTATAAAGAACATTAAAACCGTCTCTCTTCTTTCCACCTGTAGCCTATTTTGGTGCCACCCTAAACAGCTTTATCCATGTCCTCATGTATTCCTACTATGGGTTATCTGCTATTCCGTCCATGCGTCCGTATCTCTGGTGGAAGAAGTACATCACTCAGGGACAGCTGGTGAGTGGTCAGGTGTCCCATGGTCTTTTTATTGGAGGAGAGCGAAGGGAAGGGAAGCAGTGCTATTTGGGAAAGGTTTAAATGCCCTCCTTGCCAGATCTAAAGGGAACACTCTTTTAGGTAACAAAAGCTTCCTCCTATGAGTCAGAATCTGAGTAAGAGGAGGAAGCCAAGTACGTTAAACATGGAGAACTGGTTACTGTACAATGTTTGTAGGGCTCTTTGGTAACAGCATGGGGAGCCAGTCACTTGTGAGTCAAGTACTGCCATTGTACCCTGATCTAGTATAAATACTTAGATGTGTTCACAAAATGCTACCAAATCACCCTTCGTGCATTTGCAGCCATCATATGGGATATCTTTAGGTAGCAACTGTCAGTGGTGGGATTCAAAAAAA
This sequence comes from Bradypodion pumilum, assembly GCA_035047305.1. Taxonomy (NCBI): domain Eukaryota; kingdom Metazoa; phylum Chordata; class Lepidosauria; order Squamata; family Chamaeleonidae; genus Bradypodion; species Bradypodion pumilum. The sequence goes on along the minus strand of JAWDJD010000001.1, from coordinate 168,616,217 downwards.
ATTACTGCCTACTCTGTGAGCATGGCATGTGGGTGTGGCCAGATGGTCATGTGACTTGCTGGGTGTGACCCAAGGCCCCAGCAACCAGATAAGGGAAGCCCGTGGAGGCTGCGCCACCCAGTACAGGAGTACCGGGGCATACCGGCTGAATCCCACCACTGGCAACCATGTATAATAGATGATTGCCTCCAGAAATTTTTCATTTCTCATAAGCCTTCCCTACTTCTTCTGTACTAGTTGAATCAAATGGCTTGAGTTTAATCAAGTTACTTGAGCGTCAGTCTTCAAATAGGTCACGATTATAGGAAGCATACAGTGCCACTCAGTCTCCCAGCTCGAGAGCAATAGGGCAGCTCTGACACAAGTAAATGGGACACAGACATCTTTTGGCCATGTAGTCATACATGGTAGGAATATGTTTGAATCTGCATATAAATCTCCCATGCTGCCGGTCTGTGTGTTCACTTGTCTGTGCTTCTCTTTCACTTTTTCTTTTTATTGTACAGACTCAGTTTGTCCTGACAATCTTCCAGACAAGCTGTGGGGTTGTTTGGCCTTGCCGGTTTCCAATGGGATGGCTGTACTTCCAGATAGGCTACATGATCTCCTTAATTATTCTTTTCACAAATTTCTATATTCAGGTAAATTAAGTTAATTGTGAATTTTTAATGAACTGAACAGTTGGCTGTTGCTGATATTGTTGTTTTAAGCTACTGTGTTACATTAGTAGTTGGCTGTTAATTTTAATGTTTGGAATAACGATTGTGTTTTTATTTTAAATGCTGAAAAGTTCATATTTCTCAGTGGGCATCAGAAACCTTTAGATCAGTGTTCCCCAACCTTTGGTGTTTGGGCTTCAATTCCCAGAAGCCTAAGTCAATTCCCCAAAGCACTGATCAGCCAATGTACTGACTTAGGCTTCTGGGAATTGAGGTCCAAAAAACAAAGGTTGGGGAACACTTCTTTAGATAATTAGATGTCAGCACAAAATATACTTGCTTCTCTCAACCTCCTCATCAGTTTCCCAGTTCTTTTGAAACTACATTGCACAATTCTATGAAAAATCAATGTGGGGGCATTTCTAAAAAAGTGCTTTTCAATTCAGTGGCCAAAAATTCTCTGGGATTTTATCCTGGTGTAACCAAACATTATACCTTTTAGGCACAAACTTCCCCAAGTTAAGAAGGGCCTGTATACATTAACTGCTGTGTATTGAGTGGTGCAATTCAGGATGGAACTCATAATGTATACCAATGGTTCCAAACTTTGTAGACCAAGAACTTCCTGAACTAAAACTTCCAGAAGCCTTCACCATTGGCTGTGCAAGACATGATTTTTGGGAGCTGTGATACAAGAGCAGCTGGGGATCCAAAGTTGGGAACTACTAATATATACAGTACAGTGGTACCTCATACAACAATTTTAATCCATTCCACGGGGCTCGTTGTTGTACAAAACAATTGCTATACGATGCATGCATCATATAGTGATTTTCCCTATGGGATGCATCATACAACGATTTTTTATATATATTTTTGCTAAGTGGTTTTCCCATTGAAAAATTGTACGATTTTTTCCATAGAAAAAATTATTATGCGGGATGCCATTCCCCCCCCCCCCCCCCAAAAAAAACCACACCAAATTATTGTGTGATTTCGTTGCTATACGGGGCGATTGTTGTATGAGGTTCCACTGTATTATCTTCACCTGAAGGAATTCATCTCTGAAAGTTATGCCATTTGTGTTATGCTTGGAAGCCTAACTAACAGAATTTTGGCCAATAAAAGAAGTGATAATCCAAAACATAAGTGGGGTGTAAGTTCCAGATGTTGGAAGCAACTCATAGATGGCCCTCTAGGTGTTGCAGGGCTGCAAACCTTCACCATGGGCTAGGTTGGTAAGAGTGATGGTCTCAGAACATATTGAGAACATCTTACTCATTCTGACCTAGAGTGAATAAAACTGAAGCCCAGGCTTAATGAAGGATGGAGAACCCCTAACCCTGCTTCCCATATGTGGCAAATGAAGTGAGGGAGCTGAATTGGAAACAGCATGTGCACTCATGGTGAAGCATCTCCTATCCAAAGGAGTTTAATTCTGGGGAGAGAACTGCACCTTTTACTTCTCAGTACCACAGTTGGATCCCCATGTTACAGGGCAAGAGAAAACTGTCTTCTATTATTTTCTCTTTTTTAGGAAAATATACAAATCCTTGACCCCAAAGCTAGTAAACTCAACACTTTTAAATTGGGGGGAGGGGGGCAGCAAATGAACAAATGATGTAGGACTTTCTGACAGGGAAATCTACTCAACCTAGTAGACAGAACTATTTTATACTGTAGTCCCAGTACAGAAAACCCTATCTGTGCTTAACTTTCATTGGTTTATAAGCACTACAAGTAGTTTGTTCGTTAAGTTTGAAGGGATGTAAAACAAAGCAGACTACATTTGTAGACATGTATGTATTCAGTGTCAACTGTTGAAATGCCTTTTGAGAATATGTGCAAATTTACTGAGATTTGGACTAATTATGCTATGGCATCAAGCTATGACTGAATGTGATATATGTAATTGTAGAGTTACGAATGCTTTCTAAATTATTTAGGCTGTTGTGTAGTGCACAAAATGAATTCATGGAAGGATGACTATACTTTGAGGCTGTAGGTGCTTTATACTATACACTGGTCACCTCCAGACTGGATTATTGTAATACGCTCTTGATGACCATTCGGAGGCTCCAACTGGTTCAAAATGCGGCTGCCCACATAGTGATGGGGTGTGGGCATTATGCCCATGCCTCACCCCTGCTGTGGGAGCTGCATTGGCTGCCAGTGTGCCTCTGGGTGCAATTCAAGGTGCTGGTAATGACCTTTAAAGCCCTACATGTTAGCGGACCAGGGTACTTAAGAGACTGCGTCACCCCAAGGATATCTGCCGGTCCTACTAGAGCAGACCGGAGGGGCTCCCTGATAGTTCCATTTGCTAGAGAGGCTCACCTCTCTAGCACGCGAAAGAGGGCCTTCTCTGTGTCTGCTCCAGCCCTGTGGAACCTCCTGCCAACTGAGTTTCGTCTCCAGGCAGAGCTTTTATCCTTACGCAAAAACCTTAAAACCTGGCTGGTGCAACAGGTGTGTGTGTGTGGGGGGGCATCTGGGGAGATAGCCACTCTGGGCTGGCTCATATAAGTATCACCTGGGCTGTCAGTTTTAGTGTTCAGTGTTAGTTTTAGTGTTGGTTTTAGAAATCTGACGATGCGACATTGGGGAGGAGATTTTAAACTTTTTAAACTTTCAACAATTTAATGTTTTTTATTTTAATGTTTTTGTAGAGTTTTTATTTGTCATGTTTTATGTGTAAACTGCCTGGAGTCGCCTCAGTGAGGGGGTGGCGGTAGAAATATGAGTAAATAAAAATAATAAATAAATACTTTAGAGACCTAGACAGCTTTTTGAAATGTTGGAGAGAATGCTGTCCCAAACACTGCAATTATATCCAGCTAATTCTCCAAATGGTGATTTGGATAACTAAGACTGGCTGGGCAGAGAAAAATAAAATATTTCCATTTGCAATTTGCCACAAACCTTGTTTCACTTACATGTGGGAAACTTTGATTTACACAGGCCATTGTTTTATTCACAAACTAGGGTATCAAACCTGAGTTTAAGAAGATTATTTATTTACTCGGTGATTATCTACTAGTTCTCCTTCGTATAGTTTGTGAATCCACACTCATGGGTTATGCGCCTGCGCAGAACGGCCGATCGGAGGCTTGAAAAGCTATTGGTCAAAAGTTTTGGCGGTAAGACCGCCCACCGTACCGCCCACCCTGAGGCGCCCGCGCGCCATTTTACCTCAGTTCTCTTCTTTCCGCCGTAGCAGCAGGACGATCGTTGAGAGCTTCCTCAATTTTTTCGCCCTTCTGAGGGAAAGTCTTTTTGGCAAATCTTAACAATTTTTCTCGGTGATCTTGTCCTCCGGGCAGGATCGCCACCCCGGCCCTGTCTCTTCTCTTGAGTGGATTCAGTAGCCAATTTTTCGCATCGATCACCGTCTCCCCCCTCAAGGGGGTGGCGGCTGGTCGGCCCTTCGGGGTACTTGTCTCCAGAAACTTCCACTGGAAGAATTTTTTCCGCGGTTGATGGCTGCAGCGTTTAAACAGTGCACGGCTTGCCTTAAGAAGTTTCCGGCTTCCGACGGACACAGCCTGTGCCTTTTTTGTTTGGGAGAGTCGCATCAGAGCCAGTCTTGCCCGCATTGCAAAAAGTTTACGCGCCTCGTGGTGCAGAACCGAAGCAATCGCCTCAAGGCTCACCTGATGGAGCTCGCTCTGGCTCCCGCCGCGTCCGCCTCCACGGCCGCTGCTGCCGCTCAACCACCGCCGGCCCCTTCCTCCGTGCTTCCGATGAGGAAGAAGAAGAAGAAGGACAAGAACGGTGAGAAGAAGCGCAAGCGTGGGTCGGAGAAGAGACGGTCGCTTCCCCCCACTCCGCGCACACCCGCCTCTCCCGGGCCTTCGCCGCCGTTCTCGACTGCCCGATGTCCTTCTCCGGGATCCTCCATCTGGGGAGGACGGTCGTCTTCCGGGTCACCTGAGAAAGGACGCAGGGCTGGGGCTCCAGCTCGCCCACCTCAGGTGCTCTCCTCTCCTCCTCGGGGCAGAAATTCCTCGCCGAGGCAGGCCTCCGTCTCTCCACGGCCCAGGACGCCGACGGACGAGGCGGTCGTCACCGTTCCGACGACCGTTTCGCCGACACCGACGCCGGCCACCGTTTCGGCTCCCACCGTTTCGTGGGCCACCATCCCGCCGGCCACCGGAGCTCCACCGCCAGCGGACTCGGACGCGTCTCAGATGGCCCTCGTCCGAGAGATGTTCCAGGTCATGGCGTCGTTTGCGACCAGGTTCCAGACCTCCACGCCTGCGGCCTCTGCGGCTCCGGTTCCGACCACCGCAAGCCCCGGGCATCCCGGCTCTGCCGCGGCCCCACCGACCTCCCGTGGGTCGAGTGCCCGCTCCGCCGGCCCACCCAACCCGTCATGGTGTGGTCCGGACGTTGATGCGGTGGACGCCCATCCCGCCGGCCCGCCCAGGCCGTACTGGCGCGGTCCGGACGTGGACGAAAGACTGCCTCCCTCGTCCTCCGATGAGTCCAGCTCGTCGTCGGAGGAGGACGAGGGAGACGTCGACGCCGAGCGCACGCCGGAACAGGCCATCGGCTCAGTGGACCCACCGCGTGGTGAGGACCAGCGCTCACTGACCGCCATGCTCACGAGGCTCGGCACCGCCCTCAACCTGAAGGTCGACCAACCGCCGTTGGAGGGTGAGGATCAGATGACCGCGAAGCTCGACAGGCGTGCTGTGCGGCCGGTCCACATAACCATGCTCCCCTCCATGATGACCACGGCGAGGGCGACGTGGAAGAAACCTTTGGCGGCACACTCCGTTTCGTCCAGGCTCGACAGCATGTACCGGGTCCTGGACGAGAACGTCGAGTTCTTGCAGGCGCACCCCCTGCCGAATTCCCTGGTGGTCAAGGCCTTCCAGCATAGGACGGCCACCAGCGGATTCCCGGTCCCGTCGACGCCGGAGGGAAAGAAACTGGACGCGGTGGGGCGTAAGTTTTACGCCACCGGCTCCCTATTCTTTCGGGCCGCAAACTATTCGGCCGCCATGGGCCTGTACCAATCTCACCTCTGGGAGCAGGTGAAGGTTGAGACGGCTAAACTGCCCGCCGATGCCCAGAAGAGGATTGACGCGCTGGCCACCGAGGGGGACTTCGTCGCCGAGCAGCTGATGCGCACTGCCCGGCATATCAACGATTATGCGGCAAAAGACATGGCCTCCGCAATCTACCTCCGTCGCCATGCTTGGCTCAGGGACACCTCCCTCGATGACGCTATGAAAAAGCTCATCGAGGAGTTTCCCTTCGACGGGCAGGGCCTCTTCGGTCAGGACACCGATAAGGTCCTGAATGAGATGCGCCAGACCAGTTCCACGGCGAAGTTCCTGGGGCTCACCACGCCGGCAACTTCCACCAGGCCGAGGTTCCAGCCCTTCACACGGCGGTTCCAGGGCAACCCACAGCAGCAGGGACCGACGGAGCAGCCTAGATCCAGCTCCTATAAACAGCGGCGACAACACAAACCCCGCTACCGGCCCTATGGACAGGACAAGCGTTCGACCGCGAGGCCCAAGCCCCGCGTTTGAAGCTGCGACGGCCGAGTCTCTCTCGCTCCACATCCCGTACCTCCCCCTCCGGAACTTCCTCCAGGCATGGTCGGGCATCACGGACGACCAGTGGGTCTTAAAGATCTTGTCCTCTGGCTACGCCATCGAGTTCGTGCGGGTGCCTCGAGTAGGAAAACATCGTCTCACCACCTCGTCCCCCCATTTGGAGGAAGAAATAGCAACTCTTCTCTCCAAGGGAGCCATCGAGCGGGTAGCACCGTCCGACTGGGACAACGGCTTCTACTCGAGGTACTTCGTGGTCCAGAAGAAGGACGGAGGCCTTCGCCCTATCCTGGACCTACGCCGCCTGAACAAATGCATCCACACCAGGAAGTTCCGGATGGTGACCCTACAGACCGTCCTCCCCCTCATCAACAAAGGGGACTGGTTCACAGTCATAGACCTCAAGGATGCCTACTTCCACGTCTCCATCCTCGAGGAACACAGACGGTTTCTCCGCTTCCGTATCGACCATTCTGTGTACCAGTACCGATGCCTACCGTTCGGTCTGGCCACGGCACCGCGGGTCTTCACCAAATGCATGGCTCCGGTGGCTGCATTCCTCCGCCAACGGGGCATCAGGGTCTTCCCGTACATCGACGATTGGTTGATCGTCTCCCCCACCAAACCGTCGGCCGTTCGGGACACACAATACACGGTTCACCTCATGGAGAGTCTCGGCCTCAGGATCAACTTCACCAAGTCGAAGTTGACTCCCTCCCAGCGCGTCGAGTACATTGGAGCGGTACTCGACTCGCTTACTACGAGAGCCTACGCCCCCCAGAAACGCTTACGGGACATTGCGCAGGGGGTGAGCGAACTGCGCACGAAACCGTGCATCCGGGCGAAGAAGGCTCAGAGACTTCTAGGCCTGATGGCCTCAACGACGGCAGTGATCCCCCATGCCAAGTTGAAATTCAGGTCCCTGCAATCGTGGCTCCTTCACGAGTTCGACGCACTTCGGGAGAGCCAATCCAAACGGTTGACCCCATCTCCAGAACTGAGGGACCAACTGCTGTGGTGGTCTACACCACTCAACGTGGCCACGGGGAAGAGTTTCTACCCCCCGCAACCCTCGTTGCAGATACTGACCGACGCGAGCAACCTCGGCTGGGGCGCTGCTTGCGGGACTCTCACGGTCAACGACACCTGGACACCGCACGAAACGGTGTACCACATAAATTACTTGGAACTGCTGGCCATTTGGAAGGCCCTACGTTCCTTCGAGACGCTGCTCACCGGCAAGGCGGTTCAGGTGGCCTCGGACAATACCACGGCGGTGGCGTACCTCAACAAACAGGGAGGAACACGGTCCGCCACCCTCCTGTACCTTGCAGTGCAGTTGTGGGAATGGTGTCTGGAGAGGCACATTTTCCCAATTGGAGTGCACATTCAGGGCACGCTAAATGTTTTGGCAGATCACCTGAGCCGTCTCACCTCCACGACCCACGAATGGGAGCTGGACGACGGAGTGTTCCAGTCCCTGTGCGAGGTCTGGGGGACGCCGAGCATCGACCTCTTTGCATCGGAGTCCAACAGGAAACTCAGCAGGTACTGCTCCAGAGCAGGCATCGGACTGAACTCCGAGGGCGATGCCTTCATGAAACGGTGGGATCAGGACTATCTCTATGCCTTTCCTCCGTTTCCTCTGGTCCAGAAGGTACTCACCAGGATGCACCAACACAGAGCCAATGCAATTCTGGTGGCACCGGCGTGGCCGCGCCAACCCTGGTTTCCGCTACTGTTGCGCATGTCGTCGCAGTATCGCACACGGAATCACCGACACTCCTCCAAATGGAGCAGGGCCAGCTGCACCATTCGGACCTGCCCAGCCTCCACCTCACCGCGTGGAGGATAACCCCAGACTGGCCAGGATCCTTGAACTAGCGCGGCGCCCTTCCACAAGGAAGTCCTACGCTTCCAAATACAGGCGTTTTTGTGCTTTCCTGGCCGCCCGGCAAACACCCCCCACGCAGGTGGGACTGCAGGACATTTTAACCTACCTCCTCCAGCTGGCGGAGTCTGGCCTCAGCATCACCTCCATCCGAGTGCATCTCGCAGCAGTGGTAGCGCACTCTCCTGCTGGCTCGCCCGCTTCCGGGGCCTTCCGCGACCAAACGGTAAAGCGCTTCCTCAAGGGACTAAAGAACGCTTTTCCGCCGGCCCGGACACCGACGGCTCAATGGTCACTGTCCACCGTTCTTAACGCGCTCACCAGGATCCCCTTCGAGCCCATGGCTACCGCCGATGTTCGTCTCCTCACATGGAAGACAGCATTCCTGGTGGCCATCACGTCTGCACGACGAGCTGGTGAGCTGGTTGCCCTGCGAGCAGACGCACCTTTTCTCCAGTTCTTCAACGACCGCGTCGTCCTCCAAGCGGACATCACCTTCCTACCCAAGGTGGTCTCCAAGTTTCACATGGCACAAACTATCTCCTTGCCAACCTTCTTCCAGAACCCCACTAACGCCCAAGAAAGGACTTGGCACACGCTGGATGTGAAACGAGCTTTATTGTTTTACACCAGCAGGACTAGAGAGTTCAGGAAGTCGCAACGCCTCTTTGTGGCTTATGGGGGAAAGTCCAAGGGTGAACCCATCTCTGCTCAAAGGTTCTCCAAATGGATCACCTCTACCATCTACCTGGCCTACGAGTCAGCTTCACTGCCACCTCCACCGCATGTCAGGGCGCATTCCACCAGGGCGGTTGCCACATCCACTGCCTTTCTGGAGGGCACACCGCTTGAGGACATATGTAAGGCTGCCACCTGGTCCAGACCTTCCACATTTGTCCAGCACTACAGGGTGGACACCAGAGCCACTGCGGACGCCAGGCTTGGCCGTGTCGTCCTCACCAGAGGGCTCCGGACTCAACGCCCCTGACGGGTCCACCTACGGGTTCTTCAGCTCATCGTGGGATCATCTCATCCGGCTGCCCACCGACCAAGTAAGTGTGAGCTTGCTAATCTCCCATGAGTGTGGATTCACAAACTATACGAAGGAGAAAGTTCGGTTTCACTTACCAGTGATAACTTTCGTTCTTCGAGTATATAGTTTGTGAATACACACTACCCACCCTGCCTCCCCTCTTGAGCTGCACGGATGAGATCAGTTGGTTTATCCTGTGCTTGGCTTAAGTATGGAACTGAGGTAAAATGGCGCGCGGGCGCCTCAGGGTGGGCGGTACGGTGGGCGGTCTTACCGCCAAAACTTTTGACCAATAGCTTTTCAAGCCTCCGATCGGCCGTTCTGCGCAGGCGCATAACCCATGAGTGTGTATTCACAAACTATATACTCGAAGAACGAAAGTTATCACTGGTAAGTGAAACCGAACTTTCTTGCCTGAACTAGGCCTAGGTCTCTTAGCCTTAAATCAAGATGAAGGTGTGGGTGGGTGCTTGTCAAACAGCCTTATCAACTCAGTTATCTTGTCCCTTCTTGTTTGGTGCTGTGGCAAAAAGTGTATGATTGTTATCTGTGTGTATTTTTTAGACTTACAACAAAAAGGCAACCGCAAGAAGGAAAGAATATCAGAATGGTTCCACGGCTGCCGTGAACGGGTACATAAATAGCTTTTCTTCCCTTGAGAACAATGTGAAGCAAAGGAAACAAAGAAAGGATTGAAGACCGGACTGAGAAACCATTTGCATATTCTGGGCAACAACAACAATCATCAGATTGTAAGCACAATATGTGTTGTGCACTGATAATTCTTGACAGCTACTGTAACTATTCCTGCCTAGAATAGGGTTGATTTATGTAGGACTTAACCAGTGCAAAACACCCTAGAAACTATACGTAGCCTAAAGTTGTTGATGCTGATAATAGTGGATGATCACAGGCCCAGGTATAAACTGTGGAAGGGAGTATTATTGTAGTATGTATCATATATACATATATTTATGTATGTATATGTGTGTGCATGTGTGTGTATATATATATATATATAAATATATATATAGACACTGCTGTTGCCTTACTAGTCAATATGATAGGTGCTGAATTAAGATTCCCAATTTCTAAACTGTAATCCAAGCTCATATTTTTAAACTGTAGATAATGCATGTGATTGTAATTTGTACAATGACTTTGTTCAGCTAATTTTTATTTTTAATTTTATTTTATTTTTTCAGTATTTGAAAACACACATGCCTTAAAAGTTAAAATAAAAGCAGGGCCCAAAACTTAACCATGGTTTGTAAATGTATGGATATATTTTGTTCTGGGGAACATCTTCTCATGAAACAGTTTAGACTCTTTCCCTAGTTGGCCAAATAGCAAACAGACATGTACAGTTTTAGTTATGCAAAGTGCATATGTATATAAACAATAAGTTCCACCACCACCCTTCAGCTATGCTTTGTATGGGGCAGCCTGGGAAAAGCAAGGGGTTAACTTGCAGACACTTCCTGTACACTGCTTAGCGCTGATGTCATCCATATGTATCCTGATTATTATTATTATTATTATTTGGGGGGGGGGATCCCAGCTCCAAAGTGATTGCTAAGATGCCTCTAGGTTTGTCCTTTCCATGAGTTAATTGGACACAGTGTGCATATGATACAGTCTGGAGAGTCTGATGTCCTACTGTGCAATTAGGAGGGGTGGGCCGGATGACATGGTTGTAATGAAAGAGAGACCAAAAAAGCATGGCCATGTAGTTCTATCAGGACTTGTTGGAGGAGGAGATATCACATCATTCTTGGTATTTTTCTAGTTTTTATCACTAATCTACATGAGGTTGTTTGTTTTTTTAAAAAAACTCTTGATTAACATTAATTTTTATAACTAATTGAAAGTTAATTGACACTTAAATGATATCTAGAAGTGGAGTCCTACTCTTGAAGCCAAGGATGAGTAAGCTCCACAGGACCAGAGGATGGCTTTCTGCCGTCAGGATTCTCTTTGGAACCAGAAGTGAGTCCATGTCTTCTTTCATGTACGTTCTTTCTGCAGGGGGCAATTAGGAGGGAGGCTTTAAAATGACTAGGGAAACAGGCCCTTCCTGTCCTCTTCTACAGTGGCCTTCCTCAGCCTGGTGCCTTCCAGTTGGACTGTCACTCGCCCTGATTCTCAGCCAGTCCTGAAAGTAGCTTTGACAGTCCAGACTGCAAGCCCCTTCAGACATCTGGAAGGTACCAAGCTACGAAAGGGAGCATAAGAAAGAGAATAGATGAGTTTCTTGCTTTCACTTTGCATTTTCAGGTTAGAGCCTGAACGTGTTGCTCCGTCCATTTAAAAAAATTGCCAGCCAAGTGTGAAAGGAACCCCGCAGTGGGCTCTTGTTTTTGGGAACCACAGCTGGTTCTCCTGTACCACAACCCTCCCCCCCCCCACACACACACACACACACTTTCACTTCCATGGGAGGTTTTTGAAGAGATTCAACCCTTAGCTAGCCAGCTTAACGTAGCTATGTCCTAACTACAAAGCCATTTGCTGGAAATCACCAGTGCTGCGATGGACCAATATTCTCAAAAAGCAAACTCAGTTTGGAAAATGGCGATTTCAGGGTATTTTTTCATATTTAAGTTGGCCTTGCAGTTGTTGCTATTTCTATAGCAAAAATCAGGACACCACTCAAGGATGAAAAGTGGCATTCCATGGACAGAACGGGACTTCTCTGCTTTCCTCCTCTCCACCATGGAACCCTCTTTGTTGCCTAAAAAACAAAAAGGCCCTGAGGTCATTCTTGAAAATGAACTTAGAGCCGTGATGGCACTCCAGATGTCCTTGGACTGCAATTCCCAGAAGCCCAAGCACCTTGTGAATCCACGCGAATGGGTTTACTGCGATTCATCCGGCCCACGCTACCCTCATCGCTTCCGGCGCCATCCAGGCGCATTTTACTTCCGCTTCCAGGAGCGACGAGAGCAGCGCGGGCTGGATGAATCGCAGTAAACCCATTCATGTGGATTTACAGGGTGCTTGGGCTTCTGGGAATTGAAGTCCAAGAACATCTGGAGTGCCAAGGTTCACCATCACGGACTTAGAGGTACTGAAGGGGGGAGGGAGCTAGAACCGCAAGGGGAAACCGAGACATCAGGGACCTTGCTGAGGGCAAATAAAAACAGCTTCAGCTCACACTCACTTTGGACTAACTATGTTGACTTTAAAAATGTGCCTACAGAAAAGGTGGATTTTTAAAAATTGCAATGTGTGCAACAGGGACCGTATGGCTCCATAGATAGAGAACGGAGCAAACCAACTGTTGATGAATGTCTGTTTCCTTAATGTATGTTTTTGTCCACCTGTACTTCTTGCCTTGTTTAAGGTTTATTTAGAAATACTTGTTGAAACACCTGCTTACTGTAAATTCATGCCCCTTCCCACTCCACTGACAGAGTCCATTGTAAAGCGGAAGTCTGTTAACTGGTATACTATGTAATATGGTGACGTTTTAGCCTTCTAACATGTTGTTCACTGTACTTTGAGTCAAGCCATTCTCTTGTTCAAATGTCCAAGTTTATATATTAAATGTGGTTTGATATTTATATAAATATCAGTTTTATAATGGTTTTGCACAGCTGATGTTAGGGAGCTCTTAAGTTTTCTCTACTAGCCTTGCTGATTTTTATTTTTTGTTTCTTCCTTTTGAAATGACAGGCAGCACCAGTTTAATTTGCGTGTGTGTGTTTTTGATTCTTTTTAAAATGCTCTCCAAATTTATGTGTTACATGTTTGGGTTTCTAGGTACTGATTTGCTGAGTCTTTACATATTTTCACACAGCAGCCTCAACATTCAACATATGCTGTCTAAATATATGTGTGCTAAAAAAAATTAAAATCTAACTTGTCTGAAATATTTTCATTGTTAATGTTTTGTGTTTAATCATTAAATCATTCTTGACTACCAGTAGAGTATTTGTGTTTCAATATACTGTAGTGACATCCTGTTAAATTTGCCCCAAATATGTTGTTAATACTACCTGCTGACAGTAAGTGCATTTACCTGTCAATTCAGTACCTACGGTACTTTTTGTGTGAGACTTAACAAATGGCATTTCCCTTTGGCATTAGACTTTATCTCGTCATCCTTTATTAACTGATTAGTCATCTGACCATATCAGGTTAAAATAAATTAAAATACATTAGATAAAATATTATCACATGAAACAAGATAAAAACAGGTTAAAAGTGGAATGATACAATCACAATAAAATGAGATAGAAAATTTACTCAAAATAATTTATCAATAAAATTTGTCATTAGACTTTACATAGTATTTCAATAAAGATAAAGTCTCTGTTGCTTGCAGTGGCTCAAGTGGCTAAGAAGCTGGCTGGGAGGCGGAAGGTCAGCAGTTCGATTCCCAAGTACTGCAGGACGGAATGAACTCCCGTCTTTGTCCTAACTCCTGCCAACCTAGCAGTTCGAAAGCAAGAAATTGCAAGTAGATAAATAGGGACCACTTTGGTGGGAAGGTAACAGTGTTCCATGCGCTCTGGTGTCTAGTCATGCCTGCCACATGACCACAGAAACATCAGAAGCAGACAGCGCTGGCTCTTCAGCTTTGAAACAGAGATGAGCACTGAACCCTAGAGTCGGATATGACTGGCTTTTGAGCAAGGGAAACCTTTACCTTTACCTCTTGCTTGAAAGCCAGTTGTATCCAACTCTAGGAGGCAATGCTCATCTCTGTGTATAGCCAAAGAGCTAGTGCTATTTGCATTTGCAGACTTGTCCATGGTCATGTGGCAGGCATGACTAAACACTAGAATGCGCAGGATGTTGTTACCTTTCCTGCCGGCATGGTACCTATTTATCTACTTGCAGTTTCTTGCTTTCAAACTGCTATGTTGGCAGGAGCCGGGACAGATGACGGGAGCATCATGCAGGACTCGGGACTTGAACTGCTGTCCTGCTGTTCTTTCAGTCCTAACCACTAAGCTACCATGGCCCTTTAGTATTCTAGTAGCAAAATATTAAAAACCCATATACTTCATAAGGCAATAGGAGATCAAGAGACAATGGGGTGCATTCTCTGGTTCTTAGAGTTTCATCCTCCCCATCTGAATTTGAGCCTGAAAGACCAAGGCAAAATGTGGGTGCCTGGCGAGGAAGTTGTAAGCAAGCCCAATTAGTGATGCCACATACCATTATCTCTGACAGTGACACATGCCTCTTCAGTGGGAGCCTTGGCTTTCTGTTTTCTGGCTTTGTGGAGCCTAGAGTTGACATGAGCTATCTTTAACTGGGAGTTTTATTTTGCTGTTGTTTTTTCAATTCATTGAACATGAACTGGGCCAGAATACACTGGCCTGTAGCGAAACACCTGGGATAGAAGTGATGAAAATCAGTTTGCTCTTCTCCACCAACAATTCCAATCCAGAGTTGGAACATCCTCCTGAGGATGTGACACACATATTCAGGTATCAGCCTTATGCTCGAAGTCTCCTTTCTTTGTAGAACATGAGCTTACTTGAGGTATCACATACTCTGTCATGAAGCAAATAGTCTTTTTAGTGTTAGTTCCCTGGTTATTCAGAAGCAAATAATTACCGAATTAACAACCCCATCATTTTCTCAAAGTACTTGGCTATGTGATCTTGCATGTTGAGAGATAGTGTGGTGTGCTGCATAAATGAACTAGACTTCAGGAAATGTGGGTTTTAATCCCCACTCTGCCAGGGAAAGTCACTTGTAAAACTGCTCTTTAAATATCTCATATATCTCAGAAGCCCCATGATAGTCATAGAAGTAGGATGCAGATGGAGAGCCCATAACAAGCAATTTTTTGTGTTGACCAGTCCTAGACGATGCAGTAGAACAGCTAACGGGAAGCATGGTCTTAAGCAGGGGTGTGTGAGTGTGGGTTATGGTGTGATCTCATGTGAAGTCATTTGTTGAGATCCTTCTAATCATACGTTGTACAAGAACTTGCACTCCAGCCTGACCCTAATCTTTGGTGATTTCTGTAGGCCCGACTACTTTTAGGAACAGGGCTGAAGCCATTCCCCAACAGACAGAAGGGTCCTTTTAAGGGAGAGGCTACCTGCTAAGCAACTCTTTCCAGTGCAACTGAATTCATGTCCTTTATGTCAGATGGTACCTTTAGTTAGTGTGATAGGTTGAAGAGGGTCTATCCCTGCCCCCACCCCCATCCATAATTTGGAGCATGTCAGGCATAATAAAGGAAACCCAATTGGCCAGGTTATCTTGCTATGGTAATAGAGTAGACCATACTGCCAGCAACTCAACGCCAAGTGTCAGGCGGCGGTTAACTAACCTGACTACGCTGAGGACTAACGGCCTTGGGTGCTGAAGTCCACAGGGAAGGGTGATGGTCCCCAAGTGGATTAAATCCCACTTGAATATATCTTGATGGAGGGCAGCAGCTTTATCAATACTGGCCTGGGGCTGAGGAGGACTTTGTGTGCCAAAAGGACTCAGGATCAGAAAGCGACTCCCGAAATTGGATCAATGGTATGGGTATCATGCTGCGATGTGGAAGGCAGATGAAAGGCCATGGCATTATATTCTCAGTACAGTCTTCATGGCTGATTGCCATGATGACCACCAATATTCAGATTCAGATACGGCAGAAGAAGAAAAAGAATTGTTCCCATTTGCCACTAGGGGGCAGTGTTTACACTTCTGTTTAACTTGCATTCCAAACCAGCCCTTGAAACTATTTAGGCACAAAGGGACTGCAGACCTCCCAGCTGTTCTTGGTTCTGTCTTCCTTCAGCATCCATGTTCTAAATCATGGGGTCTTCTTCTGGGAAATTCTAGCAATGGATGATTCTACATCAGAGAAGGTGGTGTTGGAATTTTTTGTGTAGTTTATGCTTAAATTTCCATTTTAAACAACCAGGAAATTCAGTTCCTTTTATATTAAAAAAAACCCCTTCCGTTTATAAATGTTGGATATTGTAGTTCTACATCTATGATTCAGAATGCAAGGGAATTGACTGATATTGCTGCATAATATTCCTACATTACAAGCAGGAAAAAGGCTGCCAAATTTTACGTAGCAAAGGGCAGCTTAAATATTGACAACACCAATGTCGGCAGTCAAGATGATCCCAGGAGTATTTGTGTATTTAAAGCAGGGCCATAGCCAGGGGTGGCGAAAACCCTGCTGAGCTAACAGCCCACCCTCCAACCCACCTCATGGTGCCAATGTTATGTATGTAAGCAAGTGTGACATTGTTGCCCCTCCTGAATTTTTTTTTGCCCCTCCTGAAAAATCCCCCCATCCCCATCTAAAATCCTGGCTACGGCCCCGATTTAAAAGATCATTACATGAGAATACTATGTCCAAACTTCCCCCAGTTTGGCACAGAGCAAGAATAAATTGCTTGCTACTCCTGTGATAAACTTGGTGCAGTCTCAAAATTATACATTTTGTATGGGCTGCCTCCATTTTTAGAATTGCCTTGTAGAATGTTGATTTGTTCTGCTGCACTATAACACAGAAGGGGAGAGGGAGGAGAAACACCCAAAACGGCGGGGCAACGAGAAAAAGTGAAGACTAATTTAATGTAAACGATGCGTCATGCAAATGGAACAACTGGGTAGAACAGAAACTCAGGCAATACTGTTCAGAATATTATATAGCATTATCAAATCCTCAAAACGTAGGATAAAACATCGTAGTACACAAGTACAAAGCAGTATCAAACGTGATAATACACATATGCATAAGGTATAGCGAGAAATCCAATAACAATGTAATAATGTCTAGTAACATCTAAGCGAGAAAAGAAGTCCGAACAACCTGCACTCTCAATGGTCGGAAAAATCCAAAACAGAAACGCTGAGGGGTTGATCGCACTGATGCATGATTAAGTTCTACACAATGTCCAAAAGGAATCCGATGAACAATAGAAAATAGGAGTTCAGTTGTTCATCATTCATGCGAATGCAGTATCATGTGGAATAAATCAGCAGAATAACAAGGTCGATATCCGTCCGGTTGAAATGGGATATTTCGGAGTCTTTCTCAAGATTCTGCAAATATGAAAGTATCAGCAATAACACAAATATAACGCCCGCAAAATTGGTCAAAATAATAACATTATAAAGACAATATGTTGTGAGTTACTAATGTGAAACAAATAAATATCAACTTACTATGTACCTTAAGTTATTTTGAAAAACGCGCTCAGTAGTAACCTCTCATGGTGAATTCCTGGCGGGTTAGAGCTTTGTAAGCATGAAGTGTACACGGATTTTAAAGGGAGGGTGGGTTGAACACATGTAAGTAATGAGAAGAAAATAGAATACTTAAAGAGACGGTATCGCACATTATACTGTAGGCAGAAAGAGTCTGGAAACGTGAAAATTTACAAATAAAATGAAAGGCCTAAATCTGTATTTAATCCAAAAGGCATCAAGGTGGAAAAACGATGAATAAAGAATGCTTCTCTTTGAAGGAGGAACCGTTCCATGTCGGTAATCTGATGTTTTTGTGGTGTGAAGGTTTCCAACACGACTACCTTCATGCTGTCACATGGGTGTTTTTTCTCCGTGAAATGAGCAACAAGGGGTGCTGTCAGGATGTTCCTGATCCTGGACTGGTGTTCACTTAGCCTCACCTTCAGAGGCCGTCTGGATTGGCCTATGTAAGCCATGTTGCAAGTACAGATGATCATGTATACAACATCTCGAGAATTGCAATCTGAAAATTTAGAGAGTTGCAGTACAAAATTGCTACTAGGGATAGATATCCTGTCGGTATGTAACATATTTGGGCAGAATTTGCAATGCCCGCACGAAAAATGTCCTATCGGAGTGGTAGAATGTCCTAGGGATCTAGGCAGACAATCGGTCCTAGTGACATGGCTGGCAATAGTTTTTGTCCAACATTATTACATTGTTATTGGATTTCTCGCTATACCTTATGCATATGTGTATTATCACGTTTGATACTGCTTTGCACTTGTGTACTACGATGGTTTTTCCTATGTTTTGAGGATTTGATAATGCTATATAATATTCTGAACAGTATTGCCTGAGTTTCTGTTCTACCCAGTTGTTCCATTTGCATGACGCATCGTTTACATTAAATTAGTCTTCACTTTTTCTCGTTGCCCCGCCGTTTTGGGTGTTTCTCCTCCCTCTCCCCTTCTTCTTAGATTACATCCTGGCCGCTCCCCTCTTCTGCACTATAACACAGTGCAACTATTGGGCAACTGTTTACATCTTGCTTTAAATTAGTGGAAATGAAGTATACTGTCTATAGATAATTTTTGAAATGGTAACCATGTTAGTCTGTGCTTCAAGCATATCAGACAGTAAACAAACAAAAAGACAAAAAAGTGACACTTTAAAGACTTAACTGCTGTATTTTTATGTTAGCTTTCATGGATCAGGTCCACTTCATCTATACGTATAAGGAAGAGGTGTAGACGGTAGTATCCGGAATGTGTTTCCACACCCCTGGAGCATATCCTGTAATACCTGGCACACACATACTGTTTGGAACTAGAGTCAACATGGCGAGGGTTCTGAGGCCAAGAGTGGGGCCTGTGCCCCACAAATCAAACAAAACGGGATAACTGCAAGTCCCAGCGGCCCCTGCGGCACGCCCCAGCCAATCAGGGAGGGTGCCGCAAGGAACACGAGCACAGGAGATACAGGGCTGCAGGCGGGCGACAGAAACACCAATGGCCGTCACACAGCGGCCATGGAGAACTCAGCTGCACCTCTACAGAGAAAGCCGAGCCACTGAGACAAGTCTGCCACTATAGACGTCCTGCTGCCAGGGAGGGGGAAATCGCCTGCGCAAGGCCACAGGTGCGACAACAGCCCCACATACCGCCAAACCCACAGACAGCTGGGACACCAGGCAAAGCACTGTACCGGGCCCGGGAGGCCTCGACAGGAGCCCGGGTGGCACAGGTGGTGGTGGAGAAAAAGACTCCCTGGGAGTGTAAGGTAGGAGAAGGCCGGGCACTGATAGACAAGGGGGCAGCAAGGATTGCGAGCCAGGCCCCCATGGCCCGGCCTTGCCGGCAGCCACAGAGAATTCAGGCCACAGCTCAAGGTGGCCAGCCTCCTAGGTGGCATCTCCATGGCAGTGGAGGCACCTCCACAAGGCCCTTCTTGCCATGCTAGGCGCTCGACAGGGGCCTGAATCCAGATGGGAACATCTGGCCAGGGAGAGGAGAAGAAGAGCAAAAACCCATGCCGGGGCCCACAGGCTGCTGGCAGGGGCAGGGCCTACCTGGCTGGCCATGATCCCACCTCCCCAACAAGCCAGCAATCCTCCTCCTCCCTGACCAACTCCCTGCCTGGCTGGCCAGACAACAGAAGTACTCACCACTCTTCTTTTCCTCTGCCTCCTCCTTTCCCCTCAAACAACGATGGAGATTGAGGCACAGAAACATGGGGACATCCGGGTCAGGCTGGTATCCATGTCCGGACCCCTCCCCCCTCTGTGTGTGTCTGTGTCTCTGTGTGTGTGTGTCAATGTGTGTGTCACTGTGTGTGTCTGTGTGTGAAGTGAGCCCCCAACCACCCAAAAATCCCCGGATGCAGCCGGGCACCTCTGCTAGTGAGACATAAGAGTGAGGCTTCATGGCTAATCAGTTGATACACATCAGATACAATGGTACAAAATGGTTAGCATAACAGATAAGTATACATATCAATGTGGTTTGTTTTGTTTTTACAACTGATAATACCTGTTCTTCATATTAGTTGTGAAACTTCACCCATTTGCAATTCAAAAGTACACCTTAAATATAAAACAGGGGAGCTTATATCTTGCTCCAGTGACTCATCTTAAGGTACCTGGCTGATTTCCATTTCGAAAACTACCCATCTTCCTCAAGGTCTTTTGGGGAAGACTGATGCAAATAAACTCTTTTTAACATTTTATAGGGAAGATAATTTTACCTTCCCCCCTCAGTAGAATTGGGAAATTGTAGTGAAATCAGGCATTGTAGTTTTAGGGGAAAGACACAATCAAAAGAAAGCAGAATTAAAGGAACAGAATTTTGCTTTAATTGCTAATTAATGCAATTTTCTGACACCTCAGTCAATGTTATATCACCTTTTAAAAACTGGCCCCAAATCCAAAGAGTTTGCACCAAACTGCAAAAGAAGGTATTTAAAATGCAAAGCACAAGCAACAAAACCATGCAAGGATATGATAGAAAATGTCAGCTTAATCCAAGCTCATTTCCAAAATGGATGCTTATTGTTGTTGCTCAATGCCTGCAGCTTTTTGCTTCATCTCTTGATTAGTACAGGTGCTTCAATAATGTGAACAGGAAACAACCCTCTCTGTCCTTGAACCCTGTGACAATGTTAATGTGTTATCTCAAACTGTCATATGTTTTCCCTCTTTGCAGCTGGCTGAAATCTAAATGGAATCTCCCCCCAGCTGTGAAGGGACACATTCTTTGCTCACATAGGAAGAAACTTGACACATCCTGTAGAGCAGAGGTGCCCAAACTATGGCCCTTGGGCCATATCCGCCCCCCGACACCAATTCATCCAGCCCTTGCCGCCCTTGTCGCTCCGGGAAGTGGAAGTAAAACATGCCCGTAAAGGCACATTTTACTTTCGCTTCCAGGAGCAGCAATGGTGGTGTGGGCCGGATGAATTGGTGCTGGGGGCCAGATCTGGCCATAGGGCTGTAGTTTGTGCACTTCTGGTATGAGCAGAGAAAACGGCAGACTAAGAATCTATCGCATCCTGTTTACAAAGCAGATTGCAAGGCGCGTTTTACTTCCACTTCTGATGGGAGGAACCACATGACTGGCCTACTGAACCACGTGACTGGCCCACAGCCTGAAAAGTTTGGGCATCCCTGCTGTAGAGCATATAAACAAGAAAGCATTCTTCCCTAACAAGAACAAATTCAAGAAATTCTCATAAAATAGCTATTAGGCTGCAAAATCATTTGTTGTGTCTCATCTTTTCTGCTTCTTCCTAATGTCACCAACAAGAAATAGTATTTCATTTGCTCTTGCAGAAGAAGACTTTCTTAAAGAATGCTTGTTTTGACTCTGTCAGTGTTCAGTAATCAGTTCTGTGTCAGATTGCCAAACCTCAAGGTGTTGAGATTAAATTTGGGGGAAGTGCTATGCTTCACTAGGTCACCAGGTGGAGGGAAGAATCTCAGGGTGAGCAGGGCTACATTAGAAGATGACTTTATTTTTCGGTGTGAGGAATCCATTAAAGCAGGGCTTCTCAACTTTTTCAGGTCATGGGGCGGATCACTCCCCATCAGACAGCTGAGCATTGTTGCGTGAAAACGAGTGTTTTTGCCGCATTTTCTGCACATTTTTGGTGCTTCTGCCACTTGCGGTAGTGATGGCCGAGGGCCACATGAAATGGCTCCAGGGGCCACATCCAGCCCATAGGCTGTAGGTTGCAAATGCCTGCTTTAAAGCCTGGGCACAGATCCCTACATATGTCCAGCAGGTGCTAAGGTTCGCTGGCTCTGCATGAGGCCGATTGCATATTTATTGATGAAGTTGCTTTCCTCTCAAACTTTGCCTGATCCACCTTTGTGGCATCACAAGGATCTACCATTGATCTCAGATTTCAGTCCTGAAACCTCAAAGAATAGGAAGCTACTGACCTTATTGCATCCTTAGTTCTGTGTCGACTTTATAGTTCAAAGATACATATATATATAACTATAGGTAGCCAATCATCAACAATATGTGAGAAGAAAACTTAGAGAGAGATGGATGAATGAGTGTTTGTGGTCTTCAGTAAAACATAGTGGAGGTCTGTCCTGGTGTTGGCAATATAGTCTGCACTGATGGGATTATGAATACTAAAATGTACAGATAGGTTTTAATTCATCACTTCATTCCTTCTGGAAAGCACCTGGTTGAGATTTGTTTTATTTTTAAGCACAGTAACAATTGCAAGTACAGTAAAAAACCCTACTTACGGGGAAAAAGTCCATTCCGTAGGCTTTTGCTTAAATTGGTTTTTTTATGTAACTCAAAGCAAACCCATAGGAAAAAGAATCTTTATGTAACTCAAAGCAAACCCATAGGAAATCGTGTAAATCGGGACATGGTTTTAGCACAAAATCATTAGGTAAGTTGAATTTTATGTAACCCGAGGCATATGTAAGTCAGGGTTTTATTGTACTCTGATAATGCTGAGAAATCTTATTTAGTGAGAAAAACAGCTGATAAAACACTGACAGTTGTGGGCTGGCCTCCACAGACTCCAGACATGAATATTATATAGTATGGGATTACCTGGACAGAGATAAATAAATGACAATCTAAATTCTAAAGAAGAACTCTGGAAAGTGCTGAAGGCAGCCTAGTATAAAACACCAGAAGATGACTTCAGAAAACCTCAGTACAGTCTCCCCAAAAGAGTTCAAGATGTGCTTAGAGCCAAGGGAGGTCACATTAATACATGCCACGTTAGCCTATGGAAGTTGTTTTTCCCCCGATGGCTTTTTCTGTTTTTGAATACTGCATACTAATTTCCTGTACTTTCTGGTTGAATTCTAATTAAGAGACTAAGAAATAATTATAAATTATCATTATACCATTGCTAAAACAACAGATCTAATGGTGGCCTAAGAATTTTTCACAGTACCGTAGATATAGATGTAGATGGAAAAGATGTCATTATCAGTGACAGTTTTCCACTGATCAATATATAATAATGCTGTTATGTCATATACTACCTTTTGATGTTTTCAACTGCAATCTTCAAAATGACATTGTAAGGCTTGCCCATATTTCAGCTGTATAGGGATCCCCCTAATTTGGTTCAGGACTTGACTCAGCTGTTCAGATTTGGTTTGATTCAGTTCAGGCTGCTTCATACCAGCAGAAGTTCTCAAACTTTTAAAGCCAGGGCCAGGTCACGCTCCCTCAGACAGCTTCGGGAGCTGGACGGCCCTTCCTCCACCACATGGCACTTCCTGGTGTGGTGGAGGCAGTGGGTGGCCACATTAAATGGTGCCACAGGTCACATCTGGCCCACAGGCCACAGGTTGAGAATCCCTAAACTAATCAAAATACCTCTCATATCTCTCATTCATTTGTAATTCCCTCCCCCATCACACACACACACTTTTGCATGAAATTTAGAGATGGGATAACCTCTCAAGAAGACACGAATCATGCCAAACTGCAAACAGATAGGTCCAGGATTTTTAAAGGTCTAGCTAGGCCAGTGGTTCCCAACCTTTTTTTGGCCATGCCCCACTGAAGCATCTCTAAAATCCTGATCCCCTCCTCAACACACTGTGACATATAATTCTTATTATTCAAAATGTGAACATGGCCAATTCACAT
Source organism: Bradypodion pumilum (assembly GCA_035047305.1). Lineage (NCBI taxonomy): Eukaryota > Metazoa > Chordata > Lepidosauria > Squamata > Chamaeleonidae > Bradypodion > Bradypodion pumilum. The sequence goes on along the minus strand of JAWDJD010000001.1, from coordinate 168,592,749 downwards.
GTAGGAAGCCTAAAGGGCCATTAGCTGTTAATTACTCATTCTCTAATTGCCCCCCCCCCCCTCAAAAATCAAATTGCCCCCTATGAGGCATGTGCCCCATCTTGGGAACCACGGGTCTAGACAGTGTAAGAAATGTTAAAATTTTTCATTAAAGCCATGCCTTTTTTCCCTCTTAAGCATATGAAATCTGGGAATGTTGTAGCCGCAGAAATTATTCCTATGACATTTCATACAGATATAGCCAGGTTTTCTTTTTATGCTACCCATCATTAAAATGTGCTTTAATGTGTTCTACAAGTACTGTATGTATGTTTCTTTATAGCACTGTGGTGATGTCTAGAGGGTATACCATTTATGCCTTAAGACTTACATAAAGATGGAAAATATTTCCCCCTGAAAATCTATTTCAGAGTGTGTTGAGGGGGGGGGGGGAGTAGAAGAATAAATGAAGAACAAAAGAGAATTACATGGGGAAAGGACCATGTATAAAACCTGTGCATAATAAGGCAAGGCCTTTGCAACCCTCTAGAAACTAGTAGCAAGATAAATGAATGATAAATTTTGTGCCACAGAAGTCAGGACAGTGTGCCACATCAATGGGTGGAACAGAACCCATATCTTATCTGGAAAGGATACTTCTGGAACAGAGTGATACACTGACTGCAAATGCATGACCTGACCCTCATTTCTTTCTCAGTTTCACCCAACCACACGCAAGCAATCTCAGCTAAACATTAAGGTAAAGGTCTTTATCATCAGATATTGCATCAGAATTCCTATTTCTAAAATCTAGACTCCTGTTTCAATGATATTTATTTAGGAATGCAGGTTTCATTGGGCCTCGGCCATTAGTTTACTTCTGCCCCACAATTTCATCTGATATGTGATACTATATACATTGGAGGCCAATGATTTTGACCTTTTGTCCCAGTTGACTTTTGGAAAGTTTGGTGTTCTTTCATCACCCTCTCAGAAACAAACAAACAAAAAAGTTCAAAAGGCAGATAAGCTAATTCAGGGCTCCTTTTCTCTTATTTTTGACAAATCCCAGACAGCAATTTTTAATAACAACTTACCTTTACAGTCTTGCTTTGATACACAAGTATTAAATTTTGAAGGCGTGTTCTAAAGTTGAGGCCACAATGAAACACCAGAAAGAATATGATCCCCTAGGTTTAATTGCCATTGGAGTTGGTAAACCTGTATTTTAGACTTCAAATGTGGACTCCCATGTCTGGATAGTTCATTCACAAAAAATTTCCCCACATCAAAAAGGAATTGTGCGAAGAAACCTACCTTTCCCCGACTTACCAATTTTGTAAGTGTGGAAAACCTGGAGTACTAGCAATAGAGAGCTAACTCAGAGTTCTCCGATCTCATTTCATTTTGTTCTTTTTCTTCATGGCTGCCCAGTGACCAGTTGCCTTGTAATGGTAACTGAAAGCTAAGCCTCTGTTGGATCTGGGCCATGAAGCAGATTGCGCAAGCTGGATTGGCACCGCGAAGCGGCTGTTGGGTCCTAGAGGAGACTGGTCAAGCAATGAGACACGAGGCAAGATGGAGCGAAGACCAGTGATTTAATGAAGGCAAATCATCAGTATTTATCATGTACAGGCTGCATGTAAAAGCATCGCGATCTGTAGAACTCAAACTCTGTGTTTACACAGGTTAATTGGGGAAGTCTACAGGGGAAGCCAATTAACTAATTTAATTAACGGCAGGGGAAATACATTGTTCCATGTTATCCGGGGTAAACATGTGGCTGGTATTGGTTCTAGGGTTTAAGGTAATCCGCAGGAGCGAGATTGCCTATTACGCACCTAACACGTTAGTCATTAGCTCTCTGTTGACTGAGCAGTTTGTCAGATCAGTTAGTGATGAATTAAACCCTATCTAATATTCCGCTCCCCCAATTTCTGTCCCTTCAGGAACCCCTGGCAACAAGGTGATCACCCATCACCGGGGTTCTGTCAGGGCCAGTATACCAATTGTGTGCACGGATCCCACAAGCCTCTTATTATGTCTCAGAGATAGGGGCACCTCATCTTGAATTTCTAGGCTTTCCTACAGAGCATACCTCTTGGAGCCACAAATATGGTACACAATGCACGCTGACACCACGCCTCAGCTGTACAGATGTGAAAGCTGTACAAGTTAAGAAAGCAAACAGCAAAGGTGAGGGGGGTTCATTTGACATTCAGGAGCATTCTAATAATTCACTAAGTGGTTTTGCATGCACAATGAAATAGCAATATACGTAAATGCTTACTCAGGACAGATCTCCAAAGGTGGCTGTGCTACAATGATGGTCTGTCATGGGGCCAATCTCTTTCACAATCTTGCACACTAGTGTTCTTCCGAGTTCAACCTTTGACTCTACAATGCAGTGGTGCAGTGGACCAGAGAGCCACCATACAGCTATGGTGACAGGTGGCTCACACATTATGTCCTGCTTCTCCATCATCTATTGTTGTAGGAGTCTGCAGTCTCAAAAATAGTATCCTGGTTGGAAATCAGCCAACCACATATCCTTGTCACACAAGGAAAGCATGCCACTAGTTTCTCCTAACTCTTGGGCACCCCTACTAAAACCCTGGGTTTATGGCAAATGTGGCAAGGCTGGTACTTTCCAATCAGTTCATTTCATTACTCATCTTCATACAACTCAGCACTATCTGGTTTCTGCAGAAGTTGGTCCACACAGAGACGAGTGTGGCTGGTTCCTCAGAAATTATTTGTACTGGATCAACATGAAATCTCATGCAAAAACAGAAAGCTCAATAGGTGTATTTAACAGAAGTTGCACTGAACACCTCCCTTTTTGCCAATTAATGAGCAGAAAACATCCACTGTGACAAAGTATAGATTTGGTACACACACCACCTCAGAATTTTAAAAAGGGAAATGTGTGTTTCCAGTCCCACTAAAGGTTTGTTTATAAATGGGAAGGCCCTACCTAATGGTAGGGTTGGACAGATGTACACAGGGGAGAAGCCAAACACTGTACTGCACTGCCCCACACACCCCATGCACTAGTGGTAGCCAGTCTGTTAGGAAGAATGGGGCACTGCCCCACCTCAGCCAAATTGTTCTTGTGTGCCTCCTTGCCAGAAGGTTCTGTCCATGTTCCCCTCACAGCCTATGAGAAGATGAGAGAGAAAAGAAAGATGAAGAAGCAGGTAATAACGGGGTGCCTTCCCCTAACTTAAGCCATCATGGCAGGGTACACTGAAAGAGCCTCCTCAAAGATTGTGGTATTTTTGAACCACAATCAGGCATACATTGGTAACGGCCACCTTGTGTTGCCAGCTAATCCTTCTCACACTAGGTTAGGTTAAGGGAACTGCAGTTAAGAAAAGCAATGTAGGAGTATTTTGTTTCAGCCCCTGAGCTATTTGCTTAGAGCAGGGTCCTCAAACTTTTTAAGCCGAGGGCCAGTTCATGCTCCCTCAGACTGTTGAGGGGCCAGCCGCTGCCGCGAGGGCCAGATTATTTGATGTTGCAGGCTGGATCCAGCTCCTCGAAGACTGTGGTATTTTTAACCCACACTCAGGCATAACCCAGGCAATGGTCACTTTGTGCCAGCTAATCTTTCTCACACTAGGTCAGGCGAAAGGAACTATGGAATGGCTTCACCAAAAGTGGCCTCCTTTTGGCAGTTTACAGTCTGTCCTAAACATGGATGATGATGAAGAAGAAGAAGCTGCAGACTGCACACATAGCCTGAAAAATGTGTGTACCACGCCAAATTAGTTTTGATGCCAGCATGGAAGCAGAACAAGATAGAGCAGGGCTAGGCTGTCTAACAGAATTATTTGTCCGCTACCATATGTGCTGTGGGATCTTTTTAAACCTTCACCCTGAATAGCAGGTCATTCTGCTATGTCACAGATTAACTTTGGAACCTGCTGTCAATTCAAGAAGAATTTGTCATTTGAGAGGTAGGGCTGTTATTTGAGGAACACAAGTCATCCTCTTCTAGGACACAGGGAATCCCTCTGACCCTTGGGTGCCAGCCATTAGCATTGCCCAAGTTGCATGGGTCATATAGGTTACAGAGTTAAGGTTTCTTGAGGGGATTTAACCTCAGACATTTAGTGAAATCTGATGGCTCTCCACTTCAATATGTTTGTATGACAATTTTTTGTAAAACAGCAAATAACTAAACGTATTCATCAGGCACCAGTTAAGGCAGCACTTGAAAATCCTCCAGCCATTTAAGCAGCTGAGGAGGATAAAAACAGTCTTTGCTGGATACTAAAAACAAACATGCAGCTTCCAAGCAAGACTCCATGGAGAGATTTCCAGGGGGTAGCTGTGCTAGCATGTTGCAGCAAAAACAAAAAGACATTGGCATAAAAGCGTCAACAATTTCAACCCTTTTCAGTGTCATTAAAGGTCTCCCTTGCTCGAAAGCCTGTCGTATCCAACTCTAGGGGTCAGTGCTCATCTCTGTTAACAGCCAAAAAGCCAGCACTGTCAGCATCTGTAGACATTTCCGTGACTATGTGGCAGGCATGACTAGACACCTCTAATTCCAGGAGGTACCCAGAAAGTTAAACCACTATGGAAAGGATGAGTAAGACAATTGGCAGTGCCATTGCCACTGCAATTTCTTAGGCCACCACTCACTTAGTACCTTGACTACGAGGTTTCTTTGAGCCTGAGCCTGAAGAAATAGCTGGCTCAGAAAAGCTACTGCTAGCTAACGTTCTCCAGAGCAGTATGGAATTTTCTGGGTCAGAGAGCTGGAGAAGTGGCGAAGTTGTTGCTTCCACAATGCCTGAGATGAATGCCTTACCTACTCTAACGGTGGACCCAGCTCTGTCAACTTACCTAGAAGACAGCACATGGGAGAAGGTGGATATACATTTATAGAGTATGCTGTTGCTTCCATTCTTCCCCAAAAGTCTCTAAGCTTCATTCAGTTCTCAATACATCTCGAATGTGTACATTACCAAACAGAAAGAGAGGAAACATGAGAGTAATGCAGGGGACTAATGGCTGGTCATGATGTCAGGTCAAAGGGCAAGGAACAAAGAATGGCAATATTCCACAGCAAACATCTAGCATGGAAACAGGATAGCTGTACTCATGTGGGGAGGCCTAGGCACTCATGTGGAGAGGCCTAAGCAGCATCACAGCTGATTTAGGGCACTTGCAGGAGAGGTTCCATTGCCCACAGCAAGTGAATCAATTGCTTAAGCCTCCTTCTTTGAAGCCTCTCTGAATGCCAGTCATACTTGCACATCGCAATTATTGCCAGTCCTACAGGTTTCATTCCTTGGGTTCCAAGAAGCTTTCAGTGTCTTCAAAACTGACAGCATTGCCTGTGAATTGAGATACAGTAAACTGACCAGCTGTGTTTCAAACAGTTTATGTTGGCAACTGAAAATATTAAATTCAGCCTGACTGAAGCATAAAATAACAGCAAGGAGTGGAGAGCCACATCAAACTTTTGGTCTCTAGGGATGTTTGAGCAGCAGGAGCCTAGACCCCTGATCAGCAGCTAGTTTCTCTGGACTGCCACTGTGCATATGCAGCATGTGACCAGAGAAAGGGAGGTAACTGCACTCTCTGAAATTTTGGAATGCAGTTCACTAGGGGTTCCCAACCTACAGCCAATGGGCCAGACCCAGCCTGTGGTGCCATTCCATCTGGCCCATCGCTGCTGCCACCACACCTGGAAGTGGAAGTATTTACAACAGCCATAAAACACATTCATGTATGCATAAATGCGGTTGTGTCAGCCATAAATGCTCCTGCAGCTGTCGTAAACATAGAAGCAGGCACATTTACTTCTGCTTCCGGGGGGCATGGTCTGGCCTGCTCAGCTGTCTGGGAGGCATGGTCAGACGCATGGCGTAAAAAGGTTGGGAACCCCTGCAGTACACAAATGCCCTGATCGGACCAGGAGCTGCCCCTGCTACTATGTGCAGCTACCTCCTTTCCACAGGTTAACCAGTTGAGAGCTCACAAATAAAGAAAAGTGAGCATGCAAGCAATTCTAGTGAGAGAAAGCGGTGGTAGTGGATGCATTCCCCTTGTAAATTGCTTTTTGCCCTAAAGAGTGGGCATTTGGGTAGTATATGACATTCACATGCATATTGTGGCTGTGCTATTATTTCTTTGTTAGCTGATGCAAGGTAAGGAGAAGGCACCAGGGCACTGCTCTCCAGTTCTGTTGCTGCTGTTTTTCATAGACTCTATCGAGAGTCTATGATTGCAAATACAGTAAAACATAATTACAATTATCTTTCCCTGTTGCTGATTGTAAAACATTTTCCATAATGGAACAACCTCTATTAAAGCAGGCTAGCAAGTATATTTCATATAACATGAACCACAGGGAGGAGAAAATATAACAAATAAAATATTATCTTTCTTCATGCACACACGCGCACACATACACACACACACAGAGAGAGAGAGAGAGAGAGAACATTTAAGAATCTATTTGTGTGCAAGTGAAAAATCTATAACAACAACAGCAGAAACAAGAACAACAGTACGTCTTTTTAAATCATCGTCGGTCGCAACTCAATCCGAATACTGTATATGTTTTTTCCTGTCCCGAGGCATTGGGAGGCTTGGTCTTGGATGCCAGCTGGTTCTGAGCCACCTTTGCACTCCGAGGCAAGCAGGAAAAATGCCGCTGACGTGAATTTGTTTAAGGTAGATCCCAGCTTGTCATGAAGTGACCCACACACTATGATCACAGAGCCATCTCCTGCGGCACATATGAAATGCGACATGCAGGATTTAACACCAGGACTGCAATGGACTGCCGCAGCCTTGAGGATATGGACAAGGTGCGCCTTCACAGCCAGTCCATCTGGCATGGCCTCTTCCACCTCCACGATGGTTGGGAATCAGAGTTCCTCCTCCGCTCATTTTTAATAAAGCATCAATATAAGAACTTAGGAAATAGGAATTAGAGAAATTCATAGAAGATAAATCTGCTAGTAATGATGGTTAAACATTATCTCCACTATCAGGGGGTTTGGCTAAGATGGCCGCTGTGTAACATCTAGTTTCGGACGCTCGCGCTCAACAAAGTGGTGAACGATGTGAAGGAGCGGAATAGAAAATTTTTCAAGTGGTAAAGCTTAAAGTTAAGATCCTTGCCTGTCTCCTTGGAAAGTTTGCTGAGCTTTTGAAGCTGGATGATCGAAGTTCGGGAGGTTTTTCTGGGCGGTGGAGCTGTGACGGCAGTCGCGGCTTTCCCGCTGGAGAGCCGAGGAATGGGATCAGCGAGAGGAGAAGGCTATGGAACTGGTTTTGGAAGTGGCAAAAAGCGGCGGGAGAGAAGGCAATTTGTGTGTAAGTGCCTGAAGGGAGCTACATTCTTAGCTATAAGCTATAAAATCGGCTGAGTTTTTTCAGAAGAAAAAGAAGGGGAGGAAGAGCTGGAGGTACTGTAATGGCGACGGCCAGGGAAAACGAAAGTGATCGTGTATAGACTGTGGTTTTTTTTTTCTACATACCAGAGGATCGCGCCACATTCTGAAATCAATAAGGCGGATTAATTTTCCTTTCTCTTTTTTTTTTCACCTCCTCTCTGGTCTGGAAAAGAGGAGAGCTGTGGGAGTTTGTTTTTTTTTCTCTCTCTTCTCTTCTGCCTAAACTGCCTGCTCATTTAGGGAAGAGGGGGAAGAGGGGGGGCCTCTTCTCACTACAAAGTTAAGGCACTCGCTGGAAAAGGGTGTTTTGATTATCCACTTCAAAGGAAGGATTATGTGGCTTTGATTGAAGGGTTCCATTACTGTGTGGATTACAAATAGCTTCTCAACTTCTCACCTTAACCCCTTGGTGGCTGGATTTCTCTTTCCTTCTGAGCTTCCCCCCCCCCCCCCTCAGCAACCTGATTAACTGTTGTTCTGAAGCCTTTTTGCTGTGGTTGGAAGACGTCATTTGACTGCTGGCTTTGTGGGAAAGGATTATTTGTGGTTAACAAGTTTTACTTTTAAACTGCCTGTTTGGAGAGCTGTTTTCTTTTGTTTTCCTTTGTTCCATCGTTGTGGATTACAGTAAATTTTGGATCTTCTGCTGACATAAGAACTTGACGGTTGTATTGGTGGAACCTATGGCTGCAGTGTAGTAAGCCTTACTATATTGGAATTGTTACAGCGATCTGCAACATTGGGTTTGAAATATATTACATCACTATGGATAAAGGTACGAGAGCGAAAGCAAAAGAAGAAGAACAGGTTGTAAAATCTAAGAAGATTGAAAAAGCACCAATGGATGAATCTGTTCAGCCAACAGCTCTGCCCACAGTGTCATTGGACCAGACTCAAATTATGGTGGAAATTGGCAAGTTGTCGCAAAAAATGGAGAAAAATGAGGCTTCAAGGGTGAAAGATAAAAATGAAATGTTTAAAAGGCAAGAAAAGATGATGTCAACACTGACAGATTATACCAAAAAGGTGGACTTAAGTTTGAATAAATTTGAGGGAATGCTGAAAGTGGTGCAAATCGAGGTGGATGCGGTAAAGAAGGAAGTAAAAGGGACTCAGGAGGTGGTGCGGGACAGTAAGTTAAAACTGCAGGAACAAGAAATGAGGATAGATGCTGTCGAAGACATGATGAGAAAGCAGAACATTTTGATCCGTCAGGTACCGGAACGCACTCCGGATCTGTTAAGAGAGAGGGTGGTTCAGTGGTTAAATGGTTTAAAAATGGGGAAGGAATTTGTTCAAGAGGATTTAGGAAGTGTATTCCGGGTGGGTCCAAGAAGAGGGAGAGTGGCTCAAAGAAATGTGTTGGTTAAATTTGCAAATTGGGCAGATAAATTAAAAGTAATGGCTCATCTGAAAAGTGTTGGTTCAGACGCGTTGAAATTTGATGGCTCAGATGTAGAAGTCTACAATGATATTTCACTAAAAGAAAGAACATGGAGATATAAGATGAGGCCTGTTACTAAATTATTGATGGGTAAAAATATAAGGTATAATTGGAGATTTCCACAACAATTGCGCTTTTTCTATGATAAAAGAATGCAAGTTATTGATGAAGGCATTAATCCATTGGAATACCTGAGTTTGTTGGGATTGGTACAAGTAGATTCAGAAGAATGGAAAAATCTTAAGAAGGAAATGATGGATTCTGGAGCTTTGGGGAGGGAATATGGGAGGGAGGAGTCCGGTGGGGCAACAGGTGGAACACCACAACGAGGGGAGGAGGAGGAGGAGCCGTCTTTGATTATGATGGAGGAGGAGATAGGTAAGGAAGGATGAGCATTAGATAGTAGTAATCTTAATTAGCTAATAGAGGTAGAATGGGTAAGTAGCGCATAGCGCCGGCAGTAGGGCGCATCTTGCAGGTCCCCCCTCTCCCCTCTTTGGTTGACAGAGGCGACTTTTCGTTGGAAGGTGGGGAGAGTGAAAAATGTGTGTTTTATGTAGTGGGTATGGTGAAGGGTTTTTGGTGGCACGCCCGATGGAGAGTTTAAAGTTGGGAGAAGAATTTGGTTATGGATAGTATTAAAATAATATCGTGGAATGTGAAAGGTACAGGCTCTGTTCTTAAGAGACGGAGGTTGGAATCGGCGTTGAAAAAAGATAGACCAGATATTTTATTTTTACAGGAAACACATCAGAAATCAAAAGATACGAATAAACTTTATCTGAGTTGGATGCAACACTATGAGATGGCGTTTGGAACATCTAAAGCAAGAGGGGTGGCAACTATGATTTCTAGGAAGTTAGGATTTGAAATCACAAAAAAGATTGCTGATCAAGAGGGTAGGTATCTATTGTTAAGAGGAAAATTGGAGGATGAGGAAATATTGTTGGTAAATATTTATGCTCCGAATGACCACCAAGTAGTGTTTCTTGAAAAAATTCGGAAAATAGTGGAGGGGGAAAATGTTGCAAAAATTATTGTGGCTGGTGATTTTAATTTGATCAGGTCAGGAATGGATTGCACGAACATAGCTAGAAGTGGAATGGGTGTGAAAGGGAAGGCGATGGACAAATGGATGAAAGTTATGGGTTTGAAGGATTCGTGGAGAGAGTTTAAAGGCTTGGAAAGGGCATATTCCTTTTTTTCGCATGTACATGGGACCTACTCGAGAATAGATTATGTTTTTCTGTCGGAAAATTTAATTGGGGATATAGAAAGTACGGAAATTGGGATTATTAAGGAATCGGATCATGCTAAAGTATATCTGGAATTGAAAGCACCAAAAAATATTCAAAGAGTTAGAAATTGGAGGTACGATCCTAATTTGTTCAAAGATCAGAAAAGCAAAGAGGCAATTATGGAAAGTTGGAAAGAAAGTTGGCAATGGAATGATAATAATGAGGTTGATTTTAATATTGTATGGGATACCATGAAGTCAGTTTTTAGGGGGGAAAGCATAAAAGTGGCAAGCCTTAAATATAAAAGGTATAAAGCAGAACACATAGAAAAAGAAAGGGAAATAAAACAATTACAGGAAGAACACGTAAAGAGTAAAGATAAAAAAATTCTCTTGAAACTACAAGGACTCAAGGCAGAAGTAATGGGTAAAGATATTGATAAAGTTAAACGAGATTTGATTTATTTAAATAGAGAATATTTTGAATTTAGTAATAAGAACTCAAAACTATTAGCAAGAGCAGCTAAGGTTAAAAGGGAAAAAAGAGAAATTGGGGTGTTAGTTGACAGGCAAGGTTCAAGGTGTAATAAGAATAGCGATAAATGTAAAATAGTTAGGGAATTTTACCAGGTGTTATATGCAGAAAAAGAAATAGATAGGGAAAAGCTTAAAAGGATATTGGAGAGGCAGTTAGGGAATGGGATAAAGCAAGAGCATAGGGAGAAAATGGAGGAAAAGATAACTGATAAAGAGGTTAAGGGGGTAATAAGCGGATTGAAGATAGGGAAAGCCCCGGGGGAGGATGGATTATCAACAGAGTTTTACAAAGAATTTAAAGAGGTGGTGGTCCCGAAATTGGTGAAGTTATATAATTATATATTAGATGGAGGATCAATCCCGACTTCATGGTATAACACTACAATTGTTCTTTTGCCAAAACCTGGTAAGAATTTGGAAAGAGTGGATTCGTACAGACCAATTTCGCTTTTAAATCAAGATGCGAAGATCTTCACGGCAATATTGGCTAACCGTTTAAATAGTTTTATGGGGGAATATATAAATGTTGATCAAGTTGGGTTTCTAAAAGGACGACACATGGCGGATTTGACTAGAAGGGTATTAGATTTAATAGACAGTGTTAATCAAACAAAGGAAAAAGTGGGATTACTATCATTGGATATTTTTAAGGCATTTGATTCATTGCAGTGGTCTTCAATTAAGGAAATAGTTAAAAAATATGGGTTTGGAGATAAATTTAATAGGGTTATAGATTTACTATATCAAAAAGGAAATGCCAGGGTTAGAGTAAACGAGGAGCTCACGGATGTGGTAAAGCTAGAGGCAGGTACTAGGCAGGGTTGCCCATTATCTCCTATTTTGTTTATAATGGCAATGGAGATTTTAGCTAAAAGTATAAGGGAGGATTTAAATATAGAGGGGATTATGGGTAATAAAGTGAGCATGTACGCTGATGATACATTGCTTATGGTGAAGCACCCCGAACAGGTAATGGACAGGATTAAAGATCATCTACAAGTATTTCAAGCTATAACAGGATTAAAGATAAATTGGGATAAATCTGAATTGATGTTGTGTAATTTGAAATTGAGCGAGATGGGTAGGACGGTGTCGACACTTAATATACAAATCAAAGATAAGTTGAAGTATTTAGGGATAACTATTTCAAACAAATTAGAAGAACTTAAACGATTGAATTATGACAGCTTGAGAATTGAATTTAGGAATAAAATACGAGAACTTCAGAAGTTAAAGCTGTCATGGTTTGGAAGGATTGCTATGTGTAAAATGATACTGTTACCAAAGATTAACTTTTTATTTGACACGCTCGCGATCCATTTAAAAGAGAAAGAAATCAATGAGTTTCAAAAAATGTTTAATGACTTTTGTAATGGAGGAAAAAAATCTAGGCTTCCAAAGAAATTATGGTATTTGTCTCAGAAAAAAGGGGGGTTGGGTATGCCAAACCTCTTAGCATATTATCGAGCATTTCAAGTCAAGAATGTTGTGAAGATCTTGGCAAGAGAAAAGGTAATTTGGGAACAATTGGAAATGAAAGAATACAGAAATATTGGAAACTTGAATTTTCTGGGAATGAAAGATAAGGCGAAAAGGTCAAATAATACTATGATGAAAGGTCTCATGGAGGTGTGGAAGAAGGTAAAAAAAGATATGGTTCCGAATCTCTCCCCAATCTTGGAATTGACTGATATGATGTGTTTCCCAATAAAATTAGATAAAGAAAAAATAGAAATATTGGATAAAAATGGGACGTTGTTATTGAAGGATTGGTTAAAAGCATGTGATGTTGATGCCGAGCGGAAAAAAATGTTTGAGATATTAAACTTGAATTGGTTTCAGAAGTTAAAGGTGGACAACTGGAATAAAAAATATAAAAGAGAACTAGGATCAGATAGAGTACTTACGGAATTTGAGGAATTGGTAAGGAAGATTAGAAAAGGCGAAAGTAGTATTAAGGGTCTTGTAAGTAAGCTTTATAATATATTGAATAGAGGTGCAGATCCACAGGAGGATTTGAAACGGAAGTGGGAACAAAATTTGAATATAAAAATTGGGGAGACTGAATGGAAAAATAAATGGAAAAAGAGAATTATGAGAACAATGTCTGTAAGAATTAAAGAACATAATTTCAAGATGTTGTGGCAATGGTACCTGACACCATTAAGACTTTACCAGATGGATAATAAAAGAGATAAGTTATGTTGGAGATGTAAAGAATTTGATGGAACATATGAACATATGTGGTGGAGTTGTAAAAATATAAGGGATTTTTGGGGAAAAATAGAAAATGAATTTGGTGAAATATTGGGTAAAAATGTTAAGTTGGTGTCGGGTACTATTCTTTTAACGAATGTGGAAGATCTGGGTTTAAACAAGGAGGAAAAAGAACTACTGGAAATTGCACTGACAACGGGTAGACAATGTATAGCCAGAAATTGGAAAAACGATGTAGATATTCAGGTTGGAGAATGGTATAAAGAAATGTGGAGTTTAGCATTGAACGATAAATTGACATGGGAGATTAAAGTCAAAAGAGATAATTTAAAAGAGAATAGATTCTGGAATATATGGAAACCGTTCGTGGATCACTCTATTATGGCAGGTGATAGTTCAGGACCAGTACCATCTCAAAGAAGTTTCTGGACTTGAGTTAAAAATAAACTCTCCGGGCATTGTATATATTCACAGGGTGTTTTTTTTTTTATTGGTTAAAAAGATTAGTGGTAGTACAGAAAGTTTTTTTTTCTATTATTTTGGATTTTGAAATAAAGGTTCTTAATATTTGGTGGTTAAATAGTAGTTAATGAATATAGATATTGTTATGTGCTACCATATAGTAATGTTTGTTAGTATGATATTATGGACTCGTTAGTGTAATGTACTGTTAATGTATTGTTAATGTTTTCTTTTCTTTTTTCTGTATGTTTATTTTAAAAAAAAACACCAAAAAACCACTATCAATTGTAGGCTGCCTCTCCATCCTGCTAGCAAACTTTTCATAGCTATCCAGTGGTCTGTGTGAAAACAGAACGTTGAATTGGTTAGTCAACTGGGCCAATCTAACGTTCTTAGATAAATACTCTGAAAATTGTAGCAGGCAATGTTAATGCTGTACTGTATAATTGTATACCCAATCTGATTCTTGCTACATTCCTCCTTTCATTGAAACCCAAGCAATAAATGCATATAGCCCACCGTTAAAGCTGAAACAATAGCTCTAAAGACGAGAAAAGCTCTAATGTCTTCAGCCCTTACAAAATTTCTTCTTTGAAGGATGGGTGATCTATAACATACATTTAAACCTGGAACAATAAGTGAGATCACTGCCATTATGACCTGAAAATACAATGTGCAATATTGCTTTGGTAATGAGAAGGGCATGCAGCAGCTCACACCAAACCACCATTTAACCCAAAAACATTCCAAACCCACTAAATTCATGTTGTTAAAAGGATTTTTGAAATATGTCACAAACATTTGTTTCTTGAGAAGGTTCCTTTGTGCCATTTCGTCAAGGACTTATTTTGAAGAACTCTTGAGTGGGGTTTGTGACACACGACTTAGGAGACCTGGGCTCAGATCCCTGTTTGGCCGTGGTAACTCACTGGAAGATCAAGCTCCCATAAGCATCTCACACACCTTGAAAACCCAACTAGTGCCAGGGGAGTTCAGAAGGGACTTGATAGTAAAGGTAAAGGTCACCCTTGCTTGAAAGCCAGTCGTATCCGACTCTAGGGTTCAGTGCTCATCTCTGTTTCACAGCCGAAGAGCCAGTGCTGTCTGCGTTTGCAGACGTTTCCGTGGTCATGTGGCAGGCATGACTAGACATGGGAGTGCACAGAATGCTGTTTACCTTCCCACCAAAGTAGTCCCTATTTATCTCCTTGCAATTTATTGCTTTCGAACTGCTAGGTTGGCAGGAGCTGGGACAGAGATGAACGCTCATTCCATCCTGCAGTATTCGGGAATCAAACTGCTGACCTGCCGCCTTCCAGCCAGTGTCTTAGCCACTTGAAGAAAAAATCCAAAAAGGACGTCTTTGCTGCCACCTATCAGGCCATGAGAGTACTGAGGGCAGACTGTTGTTCTGGCTTCTCTGAGCCACTACACACTACCCCACAAAAGCTGCAGTACTTCAGGCCTGTTGGCATGATGAGAAGACTTTTCTCTTTCCAAACAGGCTAACACTTTACTTCAGAAATCTTACAGTGCTGCTCATCCATATGCACTTCCAATATGCAATATGCAAGCCAGTTCAGAAATAGTCAAGAGCTTTCTGGTTTAAACAGCAATGTTTGAAAATAAATTTATAGTCAGAAATAAATGCTCGGAAGTAGTTTAATATTCGTTTCTCCTGTGCAGTACTAACAAGAGTAAGCATGAATGGAATTGCCATGGTCTGAGAGAGATCCTTTCCATAATTTCCATCTTCTATTAATGCTCTGCGGCTGCCTTTCCACAATTTCTGACCTCCTCCCCCATCACTACTAGAACCATCCATTCTTTGACTGCTGATGGAAGCATTATCCCTGAACAGGGCAGATGTATCTTGTTGGGATGTCTCAGCTTTGTCTTCCTGCCTAGACATGCCAAATTGTTATGGAGCCTGGGCTCCTGAAGGTAATTACCCTCAGCTTCCTAAACACACACAGATCTCCTCAGTCGGCCTTAGCGTGCTCATCCCAGAGGACAGCCTCCTTTACTGAAGCTAGAAAAAAGAGTAATCCTGTCAGAAATGTGCCTTTTTAAATGTCGATAATTATTATTCTCCTGCCAACCTAGTAGTTCGAAAGCAAGACATTGCAAGTAGATAAATAGGGACTACTTTGGTGGGAAGGTAAACAGCATTCTGTGCACTCCGGTGTCTAGTCATGCCTGCCACATGACCACAGAAACATCTGCAAAAGCAGACAGCAGTGGCTCTTCGGTTTTGAAACAGAGATGAGCACTGAACCCTAGAGTCGGCTACCACTGGCTTTTGAGCAAGGGAAACCTTTATAATTATTATTAAAAAGCCATCGCCTCTGTGAACTGGCAGCGCTCTTCTTATGTCCTCATGCACACATGACACATAAAGCTAGAAAATATGTATCAGTGAACCCATCCAAGCATTCCACAATGTTTTCCATTGAAGTTCATACAACACTTAACAGTATTACCCCATCAAGCCATTCAACATTAGTTAATGCTTCAATGTTTGTTTGTTCTACATTAAGTATTTGGGGTTTTTAAAACACTCTTAAAAAGTGCAAGTGTCCAGGGCACAGCCAAAATACTCTCCCCTTGCTGTTATTGTAACATACCTAGTATCCGACGCTATGGTTTCTCCTGTTCAGTATAAATGAGAATGGCTAGGTTTGAAGTTTCCAGGAAAGAAATAAGTCACTATTGCTGCTCTGCTAAAAGTCATCTGGACAGGTAACAGTACCTCCTTTTGCCCTCCCTTTCTAGCTACATAAGTCTAGACCCATGATGGCAAACCTTGGCACTTGAGATGTTCATGGACTTCAATTCCCAGAAGCCCAAGCCCCCTGTGAATCCACATGGATGGGTTTACTACGATTCATCCGGCCCGCACCACCCTTGTCGTTACCGGAAGCAGAAGTAAAACACGCCCATATAGGCGCGTTTTACTACCACTTCCGGGAGCGATGAGGGCATTGCGGGTCAGATGAATCATAGTAAACCCATCCATGTGGATTCACAGGGGGCTTGGGCTTCTGGGAACTGAAGTCCAAGAACATCTGGAGTACCAAGGTTCGCCATCATGGGTCTAGGGAATTTTCCCATCATGGGAGCACCTGTAGTGCTATGTGAAGGGCAGTTCCGTATCCAAGCCAGTGACTATCCCCCTTCTTCATGTTAATGTTACCAAGTAGAGCAGCTGTATGCCCGCCCACCTGCCCCTAATTTGGATCGCAGCAACACTGCTGCAGATGCAGGAGGATTCTCCTTTTGCTTTGTGCTCTTTGTTGTTGGCTCGTCTTTCTCACACTAAGTCAGGCAAATGGAACTGCAGAATGAACTCACCAAGGCGTGCCTTCATTTTGATAGTTTCACGTCTGGCCTAGACATGGAAGAAGAAGAATACTCTAAATCACTCATATCTTTGCAGCCGTTAGGAAAACACACCAGCTCCTGTCTCTTTCCTACAGCATGACAAATACCGTATTTGCCAGCATATAAGACACACTGGAGTATAAGATGCACCCCGTTATTACAAAAAAAAAGCCCACAATAGGCAACTAGGTACAGTACAAGATGCGCTCAGTTTTCCAGTGTATTTTAAGCAGGGGGGAGTGAGTATTATATGCCAGCAAATAGGGTAATATTTGGAGAAGGGTGAGTTTCGATCAGGGAAACTGCATGGAGAAAACAATTTCCCTCTTGCAGTGTGACTGCACTGGCCTAATTCCGCTCTATAGCTTTGTAACATTAAAAACAGAAGTAACCAAAGTTCAGTTGACAGGTCTTATGCAGCTGGCCTGTTTTAGCTCTGGCCTAATGGATAACATTTGTTTTAGCAGGACTACCATGATTGCTAGAGGCAATGAAACCAGCATTTTAAACATTCCATGTCAAAATATCCAGGAGGGAGGGGGAGGGCAAATAATAACACTTACTATTGTTTTAACTCTTGCTGCACATCTATAAATGAGCAGAGGAACAACTTGCTCGTGTGTCGGCACAATGTGTGACGAGTTTAACTAGTATAAACAGGAGTATTTTTTGTTCCATAAATTCTGCAACAAAGAACCTATGTTTTGGGTCCTTTGCTTTATATGTAGTAAAGTCCTCAACATAAGACCACACACTTGTCTTGAAGCTATACTTTCCATTATCTTTGCTGCTTGCAAAACTTTTAATGGAACAAGTTTTTCTAGCAAAAGAATAGATTTTTATCTTTAATGAGCAGCCTGTCATTTAGGGTTGAGAAGCTACTTCCTGGTTCCAAATGGTTTGCAAGCAGTGCCTTCCACACAACTTCAAAAGTGACAGCAGGGACAGCTCTCGTAAAGTCCAGGGGAAGTGTGAAGGCTACCATGCGGAGAGCTGCAGACGACATTAGTATAGAACAGGAAGGCTTGGCTTCCCAAAATGGGGGGAAAGTCAACTGGGATATCAATGACATCAAACTCCCCAAGGTAGGTGAGCTTCAAAATAATTTCAGAAATTGCAACTCTTTTAATGTGACTTTAAAAGCAAACACATGTTGTTCTTAAAATTGTCCATCTATATTATTTGTCATTTTATGGACTTGTTTCTCTAACATTGTCCGCCTTTACCAGCATGTTATAAAGGGACTACAGCGGCTTAGTGGTTAAAACACTGAACTTGGTGACTGGAAGATCGGCAAGTCAGCAGTTCAAGACCTGAGTGCTGCATGATGGAGTGAGCTCCCACCTCTGTTCCATCTCCTGCCAACCTAGCAGTTCAAAAGCAAGAAATTGCAAATAAATAGGTACCACTTTGGTGTGAAGGGAAACAGCATTTCGTGCACTCTGGTGTCTAGTCATGCCTGCCACATATCAACAGAAACATCTGCAGACACAGACAATGCTGGTTCTTTGGCTATAAACATAGATGAGCACTGAACCCTAGAGTCGGATACGCCTGGCTTTCGAGCAAGGACAACCTTTACTATAAAGGTTACAGGGAACTTTGGGCCTTCTGGTTGTTGTTGGATTGTGATGTTAATACCACCTTGAGTCGGCCTCGGTCAGAGAAAGGTAGAGTATAAATTAAAATTTGATTGATTGATTGATTGTTGGATGACAAGCCCCATAATCCCCAACCATTCGCCATGCTGGCTGGACTGTATCTTTGGAGTTGGAAACTAATAGCATCTGGAGTATCACTGTAGATTCCTGCCCCGTTGCAGAATAATGTATGACAAAGACAGCAGATCCATGCATGCTCCAAGGAGCTAACAGAAGGCATTGGATTTGGGCTGCAATCCTATGCAGCCTGCAATTTTATACTTAACTGTTCACTAAACAGGTTCAGTAAGCAGGTAAGTAAGCAGCTGAGTAAGACCCTGTACTGCTCAGTGGTAATGATTTCCAAGTAGCTATGAGTAGAATCCCACTGTTTTAGAGTACAGTAAAACCCTGACTTACGTATGCCTTGAGTTACATAAAATTCGACTTACATGATGATTTTGTGCTAAAACCATGTGCTGATTTATGTAAATGTCCCAATTTATGTAACAAAATTTCCTATGGATTTGCTTTCAGTTATGTTAAAAAAATCATTTTTCCTATGGTTTTGCTTTGATTTACATAAGAATTAATTTCCCTATGGGTTTGCTTCAATTTACGTTAAAAAAAACAATTTACATAAAAGCCTATGGAATTGACTTTTTATGTAAGTCAGGGTTTTCCTGTATGCTCATTAAAATCAGTGGAACTCAAGTTTTTAATGACTCGCAAACAGTAAACAATAGTCCCATTGATTTCAGTGGATCTACTCTAAGCATAAGCCTATTGACAAGACCAACCTCATGTGGAGATGTAACTTGTGTTTTCAACTGAAAGCTATTGAAATTAGCTGGGAAATTTTTAGAGATGGGTTTAAGTACAGCATCACCTTGCCTCATTCAAATAATTGTAAATACGTTTTAGACAATGTTGTTCTCCCTGACAATCCTCTTCTCACTGTTTTTCCCCAACTCTTTTCTTCATTCAAACATTAAGGAGGAAAATGGAATAGCAAAATGGTCCAGCCTCCCTACTAGCATGACAAAAAACCTCTTCTGATAATGCCTTCAATATCAAGG
This sequence comes from Bradypodion pumilum, assembly GCA_035047305.1. Classification (NCBI taxonomy): domain Eukaryota; kingdom Metazoa; phylum Chordata; class Lepidosauria; order Squamata; family Chamaeleonidae; genus Bradypodion; species Bradypodion pumilum. The sequence continues at coordinate 168,573,346 of JAWDJD010000001.1, read as the reverse complement.
ATATGAGCAGGAGATAATGTCCTGTTGCTAGTCCGAACTAAGAACACACCCATTGAATAAATTGCTAAATAGTAAGTCAACACTAAAACAAATCCAATTGAGTCCAAAATTCTGCTCTAATCAGGACTAGTGACAGGATACTGGCTTGTATTGCTAAACTGTTGATAGTACTATAGTACTATTGCTAAACTGTTGATAGTCCAAGGCATTGAGTCCTCCTCCCAGTCTGGCATATTTAGTAAATTGAAATTATATTGCATTGCGTTGATTATTGCATTTTGTGAGCTGTACTTTTTTCTCCCCCTTTTTAGGGCGTACTGTATGCATTGTTTTGTATTTATCTTGATAGTGTATATATTATGTTGTTATGGAATCTTGTACCTTTAAATACTGTTTCTTAAATATCTGTAAGCCGCTTTGGGTCGACCATTGTCGAGGAAAGCAGGATATAAATAAAAGTGTTGTTGTTGTTGTTGTTGTTGTTGTTGTTGTTGTTGTTGTTGTTGTTGTTGTTGTTATTATTATTATTATTATTATTATTATTATTATTATTATTATTATTATTATTATTATTATTATTATTATTATTATTATTATTATTATTATTATTATTATTATTATTATTATTATTATGTTAGAGCTTTTAAAATGAGGTTCACCAACTGGACTGCTAGATAGCTCTCCCTAGGTGGATTCCAATTGGTCAGATTGTAAACTCATTCCATCCAAGGCTGATTTATCAGAGCAGCTTTCATCTCCCCAACACACACACACACACAGCATTCCACCTGAAACTCCTGTACATTGTGCAGGTCCCATTGAAGAGCACATGATTATACCCACAGGCCCTCATAAGTGAATATTTCTAAACTTTAACAGCTTTTCTATTACACCCAGGACGTACAAACTGTTCAGTCCTGCGGGCTGCATCCAGTGTTATTGAGGCACTGGGTGCATATCCTTGCACACCTCCATGCAACACAGAGATTTTGGGAATGCAGATGCTGAGAGCCAGAAAAAGCTCCCTCGTCTGCCCCCAACAGTATTTCAGAAGCACAAGGAACACACTTTCCTCTCTGCAGCCCAGATGATCAGTCAAGCTTCAGAGTCACCTGAAATGGTCCTGGGAGGTTCCAAGGGTATAGGCCTGTGATGGTGAACCTTGGCACTCCAGATGTTCTTGGACTTCAATTCCCAGAAGCCCAAGCCCCCATGAATCCGCATGAATGGGTTTCCTACGATTCATCTGGCCCACACCGCCCTCATCGCTCCCAGAAGCGGAAGTAAAATGTGCCCGTACTGAGGGTCACACTCCCTCAGACAGCTCCAGGGGCCAGACAGCCATTTTGCCCTTCCTCCACCACATGGTACTTCCTGGTGTGGTGGAGGCAGTGGGGGCCACATGAAATGGTGCCGTAGGCTGCATTCGACCCACGGGCCACAGGTAGAGAATCCCTGCATTATAGAATCCCACCCTGCCAATATGTTTTAGAAGGGAGTGCCAAGCTTCATCCTTTCTCTTATCCCTTTTGTCATAATTTCAGTGTAGAGCCTGGAGAGGGTCTGGCAGGTTCTCGACACAAGCCAGAACCCAGGGCTTCCAACTAGCAACCTCCCCTTTTTAGACCCCTCATTGCTCACTTGAAAAATGAAACAATGGTTGGGTACAGCTAGGGTTTCCCTTCTGACAGTGCTGGATTCTGTAACACCCAAATGAGCTTAGCTGTCTGAGTGGTTCAAGTCATCCAACTCTCTCTTGCTCACCTGATCTACTGACTTTGGAATTTGCAAGGCAGGGGAAGTAAATGGACTCTTGTTCCCAAGATCTGAAACATAGCATTCTTTGCCTTCCTAACAGGATGTGAAACAAACAGATTGGTTTCAGGAATGGCCGGATTCCTACATAAAATGCATCTATAATGCGGATGACAAAAATGCTCAGAGGCATCTGAGTAGCTGGGCCATGAGGAACACCAACAATCATAATTCTCGCATCTTGAAAAAATCTTGCCTTGGAGTCGTGGTCTGTAGTAATGACTGCTCAACCCGTGATGGGAGGAAGATGTATATCAGGCCAGCCATCTGCGACAAGGCCAGGCAGAAGCAGCAAAGTAAGTACGACTCTGTGGGAAAAGGTCTGTTTGGTTTACCAAGCCATAACTAAAGAAGGGCAGCCAGGGCTTTGCTTCAGGGTGTCAAACTTTCAAGGACGCCATATTTAAGGTTATGTTGAGTGGAGAATGTTAGAAACATCAGTGATGAAAATTGCTCATGTTATTCACTTTCAAAGGACCTCGCTATCACTTGTGGCAGGAAGCAAAGAAACCATGGAAAAAAATCCAAGAAGAAAGTTGATTCTTGCAAAAAAGAAAAAGAAAGAAAGAAAGAAAAGAGGGTATCATGGCCCCGTGTCCATTGTCTGCCTTGTAAAATAATGGCAAGGACTCTTCCAACTGTGAGATGTGTGTCCTATGTCACATCCCTAAAAAGGAGATCACATCAACAGAAGTCTATGGACAGTCATGCCCGCTACCCAAAGAAAGCAGAGAAGGAGTCTAAGGGCGGCAGGGGGGAGGGGGGGACATGATAGAGCAGCCAAAATTGCAATTACAGCTCTGTTGGCCTTGGAACTTTGCAACTACCTTTGGCTTTTCATTTGTAATTTTGCTTCCACTGAAATTAGACATAGAAAGCCTGGACTAGTTAACCCAGTCCTTCTGATCCCTGAAAGCATCTCCTGATTAATTGGATCTACTTCTGCTTTGCAGCCTGTCTAATCTCGGACTACAGGCAATGGCTTAAATCCTGTTGCTTGGTGTAAGAAAATCTGTAACTTTCAGCCAATTCCTAATAAGCAAAAATCAAACAGCCAGCCAACCAACCAATACACCCACCGACCGACCAAACAACCAAGCAATCCCTGCTGGAATTCTCAACAGGAAGTGTGAATGCATGCAGTGTATGTGAACTCCCAAGAATGTTGGCAGAGATTCTTTCTTTGCCAGTTAAGAATTGTCTGAAAGTTACAAATTTTCTTATGTTACAAAATTTCAGTCTACAAAATTCTTGCTAAAGAATGTGAAGGTTCTGCATACTTACTCAGAAGTACGGTTCCCTTTATTAAATACACCATACAGTATTTTGAAATAAGTGTGCAAAAAAGACTTCTGGCAGGGTGGCTATGTATCCTATTTAGCAAATAATAGTTCTCTATACACTGTATATTCAATGGTCTGAGGAATTTAATCCTCTCTCTGAAGAGCCAGCCACTTCAGGTTTAGTTTAAGAGACAAGAACTGTAGAAGAGCATCAGGTTTGATTTTGCTCATCAAGTAGCTTTTGGACAGGAAGAAGAAAGATAGAGGTCATATGGCCACTGTCCTCCTCACTACAAAGAGAATATTTATACCTGTGTTTTAATTGCTAGTTACCATAGCTATTTCTAAAGCCATATGAACGTTAACAAGAGCAAATCTAATGCAAATCCTTGCCTACTTTATCTTCTTCTTTTGGTGATGCATCTTGTTTTTGGGTATAACTAATAAATTCCACTCACTTTCTAGTCAACATGAAGCCCTACAAATGCCAGAAGGTCTCTGTGTTCCAGAACCTTGATTGGTCCTAATATACTTCCAAGCAGCATCACTTCAAACATTTTTATATGTATTGACTTGTTTATTGTGGTGTTTAGCAAAATCATTTGACTTCTTTTTAAAAGCAAGTAGAGTTTCAAGTACCTGGTTGCCCTAATACTGTGTAATACCATGGAAGGAATAATGAATAATAAATCAACTTGACAATTTTTTCACTTTATTGCAATGTTTCCATTTTTTCTGTTTGTTCAGCATTACTGTTCTTTCGACCAAATTCAGCAGTTTCTGGACAGAGTAGAAATTTTTGTCCAGAAAAAGAGGAGACAAAGACTAAGGCATGATAGAACTGGTAAACAGGCTGCAAGCACTTCTCACAAAATTAGTCTGTTGGAAGGAAAGGTCTCAATATGAGCTTCTTTTTTCTGATGACAGATTTTAGCTTATTGTAGAGAGCGGTCATGCAAACCACTCTCCCACCTCATCATCGGCTGCTAGTCGTATACGAGTATAGATTTTTCTCCCCTGGAAATCATTTTCACAAACCGGAAAAATGCCACTGGTGTGAATTTGTTTAAGGTGGATCCCAGCTTGCCAAGAAGTGACCCACACACTGTGATCACAGAGCCATCTCCTGCCGCACATATGAAATAAGACATGCAGGATTTAACACTGGGACTGCATTGGACTGCCACAGCCTTGACAAGGTGAGCCTTCATAGCCAGTCCATCTGGCATGGCCTTGTCCACCTCCATGACTATTGGGAATCAGAGTTCCTCCTATGCTCATTTTGCCATTTGGCCCAATATGATGGTTTCCAGTGGTATTTCCTCCACAGAAGGGACCATCACCGCACCTAAAGGGGCTCATCCGCCCATAGCCATTGGCACCTTTAGGGAGTCAGATTATTTATTGCCGCCCAACACTCGACGTTGAATTGCTGGCTATACAATCTACTCCATTACCGTAGCGGCAATACAACTAACAATGCAACTAATTATCCAAACAATGTACATGAGAGTGGAAAGACCAGCCCTTTATAACCTCTGTTACCAATAGCATTCTTAAAAACCCAGATAACAGGACACCTTATAAAAATGAGACTAGGGGAAGTTGACTGGATGGATTTTTTAAAAACAAACAAATAATCTGCTACTAAGCCAAGCCTGAAGCTCAGATTAGGGCAACAGTGCAAAGCAAAACTCACCAGAATGTTCCAGGGGAAAAAATTAAGGACTAAACCTTGCTTTGGCCAAGACTGTCCAGTATAAAGACAGGGGACATTGTCCAGCCAGAAGCCAAAATCCTTTTCTGCCTCCTGTGATGATAATTGGATCTCAGAACCTGGGCATGCCTCTTCCTAAAGCTTCAAAGTAGTGACATAAATCATTCTGTTTTGATTAATGGAGATTTTTCTATAAAACTGTTATGTATGTTAACTTTGTTTTCTGACAGGAGTAGAATGTATCTTTTCTCATGTATATTCTTATGCAAATACCGTATTTATTCGTGTATAATGCGCAAAATTTTATACCAAAAAAAGAAATCAAAGTTGGGGTGCGCGTTATACACGAGGACTGGGTGCGCGTTATAAACTAGCCTCTTTTACTTCCTTTTTAGAATTGGGTCGGCTGTCTATTGCTGCGGCGGGTGAAGGGGAGGCGGGGGGTGGCTTTGAAAAAATTGACGGGATCTGATTGGGTGGCGCGGGAGACGAGGCATGGCCCGGAGGTAGCTCGCAGTTCGAGCGAGGCTCCTGGAGGTCGGAAGTGCTCGTTTCGGATTGCATTTTCTGCAACAGGTGGGTCTGATTATCCCCCCCTCCCTCAATATTTTAAGGCGTGCTCTTTTTCACCGATATAACTGGTTCCCCTTTAGATGGCATCTCAGGGTATCAAGCGTAAACGTTGTGCATATGACGCTTTGTTCAAGCTCAAAGTTGTTGATCATGCTGAAATGCATGGAAACCGAGCAGCTAGCCGAGAAAATTTTATACCGAGGTTTCATGGAAAATTAGGGGTGCGCGTTATACACGAGTGCGCGTTATACTCGAATAAATACGGTGAGTGGATCGAAAATGTGCACACTCTGTTAGCCAATGGGCTTGTTGTATTATTGTTATTGTTACTGTTACTGTTTATAGTGTATATAAGTCCAAGTTTTGCCCCATCCAAACTGTGTTTAAACCCCACTAATAAAGAGCTGAATTTCACTACTTCACTTGTCTGCTTCTTCATTCCCTGAACACAAAACTGGTGACGAAGGTGGGATGGCGTCCCCACATGGCAGCAACATCGGTCTCGATCTTCCCGGCCAGGGTGGCCTTCCACAGAAGGGAGCAGCGACCTGGGGAGTCCATTGCAGACTACGCCGCCACTCTGTGCATTGCTGTCGCCTCGTGCAAGTGGGACAACATCAAAGAAGCACCCCTGGAACCGTCTGCTGGCCGGCATGAGGGACAAAGATGCTCAATGTCATCTCATGATTAGGAAGATGCTAACTTTCAAGCCCGTCCTAGAAGAGACAGTAGCGTCTGAGGCTGCACGGTCCAGCATCAAGCTTTTCCAGCATCGCCCCTCCATCACCAGTGCCACTGACTCAGCTGTGCAAGCTTAGCAAAATTCATCTTCATCCTTCTCAGCATTGCCTGGTTCCACCTCTTCATTGGGGCCAGCGACGCAGAGGTAGAAGTCCGAGCGGTCTGACGAAAGCACCGAGAGCACCGTGACGATCGGGAGAATACATTCCTTTGCAAGTGTGATGGCTGCGGAGCCTGGCATGACCGCAGGAAGTGCCCCTTCCACACCGCAGAATGCCACAACTGTGGGCGACAAGGGCACATTGCTAAAGTATGCTGACAGCAAAAGCAAAGAACTCCAGCACCTGAGTCCAAGAAGATTCATCACCACAAAACATCCATCGCCAAAGTGTCACCAGAGCCTGAGCCGTGCCAAGTGGGCATCATCAGCTAGCATTTCTTCACAGACCTGAGCCTGCAGAACATCCCCTTCAAGATGGAGGTGGATTCAGGTACTACCTTTTCCATAATCCCACAGCGGGGTTTTTTGAGAATTCCCCCTACCTTTTCCATAATCCCACTGCGGGAGTTTTTGAGTTTTTCGGCCCAAGCTCAAATCTTTTAAAACTTCCCTCCGAGATGTGCAAGGTTGCCAGATTCCGGTCCTGGGGGTGGGAAACATTCGCACCTCCTTGCCATTGGTTGTAGTCAAGCAGGGCACTAACTGTCTTATTGGGACCCAATGGTTTAGGCACCTGGGAATCCGGCTTTCTGGCATTCACACAATAGACGCTGACCCAATCCTGGACGTTTGTGCTGCACATCCTGAGGTGTTCAAAAAGGGTTTAGGGTTATACAAAGGACCCCCTGTGGACTTTGAGCTTGACCCATCCGGATGAAGCCACACCGGGTACCCTTTGCTTTAAAGGAGAAGATAGAAGCCAAGCTGGACAAACTGATGGGGCAGGGCATCCTAGTGCCAGTGGAATCCACAGAGTGGGAGACACCAATAGTGACTGCTTTGAAAAGTAACAGGGAGGTCAGGATATGCGCTGACTACAAGTGTACCATCAATAAAGCTATTTGCCCGAACGCATATCCTGTGCCCATGGTAAGCCACCTTCTTGCCTCCTTGCATGGAGGAAATTGCTTCACAAAACTTGACCTTGCCCAGGCTTACCAACAATTGACTGTGTCTCCTGCTGCTGCCATAGCCCAGACCATAGTAACGCATAGGGGGGGCATTTAAGGTAACTAGACTAAAATTCAGGGTGAATGCGGCCCCCGGAATATTTCAATCTCTTGTAGAACGTATTTTAAACGTTTGCCCGGTGTCCTGCCATATATTAACGATGTCCTGATCTCCGCTAAGGATACCATCGAACTAGCGGCCAGGCTCGATCGATTCCTCTCACGTTTTGAGAGGGCCAGTCTATGTCTCAGAAGAGACAAATGTGTGTTTTTGGCATAGGAAGTGGAGTTCCTGGGGTTCCGAATTACACCCCAAGGTATCATGCCCTCTGACTCCAAGGTGGCAGCCATGCAAAATGCACAGGCCAAAATGTAAAGCCGAATTGCAATCATTTCTAGGATTGTTAAACTTCTATCACACTTTTCTCCATCGCAAAGCCTCAGTTGCCGAACCATTACATCGGCTTCTTAAGAAAGATACTGTTTGGCACTGGGGCCATTGCCAGGAGAAAGCGTTCCTAGAACTTAAAAGGCTGCTATCTTCGGATGCTGTATTAACTCATTTTGATCCTAACAAGGAAGTTGTACTTGTGTGTGATGCATCCCCTTTGGGGGGTGGGAGCTGTGTTATGCCATGTACTAAATGACGGGAGGGAAGCCCCCATAGCATTCTATTCCCGTTCACTCTCAAACCTGAGAAAAAATTACACTCAGACAGACAGGGAGGTGTTGGCAATCGTGGCTGGCACTAAGAAATTCCACGATTACCTTTATGGAAGACCTTTTACCATCGTAAATGACCACAAGCCCCTCCTTGGAATCTTTGTGAATGGGAAGCCCATGCCTCAAATTCTGTCCCCAAGGATGTTGCATTGGGCAATTTTCCTAAATGCATACAATTTTACTTTGGTGCACAGGCCCAGCAAGAACATCAGCCACGCTGATGCCCTGTCACGTTCTCCACTGCCAGGGGTTGGGGAAGCCGATTGCGGGATCGAAAGTGACCACCAGGTCCTTATGATTGAGGCTTTCGACTCACCCCCAGTCGTCCCCTCAGATATAGCCAAGGCTACGGCCAAGGATGTAACATTGACTAAAGTAATGTCTTGGGTACAAAAAGGCTGGCCTGTCTCTCCTCTAGCCAAGGAATTCAGAACATTCCACCACAAGCATTTGGAACTGTCCGTGGAACAAAGTTGCTTTCTATGGGGCCAGTGGGTGGTCATTCCTGTCACTCTCAGGAAAAAGGTTTTACATCTACTTCACACAAGTCACCCGGGAATTGTCCATTCCAAACCCCTTGCCCATAGCTACTTTTGGTGGCCTCAACTGGACCAAGACATAGAACAAATGGTCGGCACTTGTGCCAGTTGTCAATCCTCTCGCCCAGAGCAATCCCACCTTCCCTCTCGGGAATGGGATTCTGCTTGGGGGTCCTGGTCCAGGTTGCACATAGATTTTGCAGGTCCATTTCGGGGTGCCCTATTTTTGTTGGTTGTGGATTCATTCTCTAAGTGGCTGGAAGTGATTAGGGTGCCTAATACCACGTCAGCCATGCTAATGCACCTAAGAAGGCTGTTTGCAGCATTTGGACTTCCAGATGTGCTGGTGTCTGACAACGCGTCCACGTTCACATCTGCGGAATTCCAATCCTTCATGGAAAGGAATGCAATTAGGCACATCACTGCCGTCCCATTCCACCCAGCCACCAATGGCCAGGTAGAGCGGCAGAACTAAAGATGCACTTCGGCATATGGGTGAAGGGGATTTGGAGCTCCAGTTATGCCAGTTACTTTTCACATATAGGCTCACCCCCCTTGCCTCAGGGCTGTCCCCTGCTGAATTGCTCCAGCGAAGGAAACTGTCATCCTTGCTGGACAAATTGGATCCCTCTAGGGTAGAGGACAAAGGCACAAAAATAGCAATCCAACACCAGAAGGGTTTCTCATCCAGAGACCCTGTACATTGCCGCAATTATGCAGCTGGTGGTCCTTCATGGGTGCCCGGGTTTGTGATCTATCAGACTGGTCCTGTTTCTTACAGAATCAAAACAGTCACTGGTCTGATATGGAGGAGGCACGCGGATCAATTGAGACCCAGATTACTGGACCCACAAGACAAATACAGACACTCAATGCTAGGGTTGGCCCCCACCCATTTAAACCCAGGGGGCAGAAGTAATAGTCAGCAGCCAGACAACATTGACCCAGAAGTATCTTCTAGGAACCGATTTCAAGGGGAATTTGTGGAATACTCCCCTATTCTAGCCAGGTGTACCCCTACACTGTCCCAGCCTAGCATTCTGGATTCCTTTATTGATGGTGACCAATTTTGTTTGGAGTCACCCTCCAATCTTAGTACACACAGGAGGGACTCTGAGTTGTCTTATTCATCCACAGAATTAGATTTTGGTTTTGAGCGATCCCCTGCTCCTCCATCTGACAAACGGGGCTTTAATTCGGGTTTACAATCCTCCCCCTCTGGTCAATCCCTCACTCCAGTCAGGTCGCCCATCCTACGAGCCCCTGAGCCGGCTCAGCCAAGCATCTGACCCAGAAGGGAAACTAGACCGCCATCCTGGTTAAAGGATTTTGTTTTTAACTAGGGGGGAAGAATGTTATGTATGTTAACTGTGTTTTCTGACAGGAGCAGAATGTATCTTTTCTCATGTATCTATTCTTATGCAAATAAGTGGATCGAAAATGTGCACACTCTGTTAGCCAATGGGCTTGTTGTATTATTGTTACTGTTACTATTTATAGTGTATATAAGTCCGAGTTTTGCCCCATCCAAACTGTGTTTAAACCCCACTAATAAAGAGCTGAATTTTACTACTTCACTCGTCTGCTTCTTCATTCCCTGAACACGAAAAAAACACATGGGTTTTGTGTGAAAACCTGCATTTTTCACTCAGATCCTTGTATTTTGTGTAAAATACTTTGATTTTCCACAAAAAGTTGTCATTTTAAAAATGTGCTGAAGTGTCAAGAATGAATGAACACTCTTGTAATCTCCATAAAATGGAGAGAAAATTGAGGAGATGTGTCATGTTCACCTGTGATAACAAAATAAATGAACATTTACATCACCCCTCCTACCTTCTGGGTGGCACCTATTCAATGGCTGTCACCTCAAGGAAAAGGGGGACATTAGATGGGCCTCCATCCATTTGCACTTCTCTTCCCCCTACCCCCGCTTCCACAACTCCTGAGCCAGAGGGAAGGTGGTAGAAGAATAACTTTCACATGTGTAAGAACATTCAGGGCCAAAACTTGACTTTTCACATGGGGATACCTGCCATATGGAGTGTTTGCTACCTGAGCAGCTGATGGTGAAATGCTCTAACAATCCACTCTCTGAAAAAGAAAACCCAGTACTAATTGTTTCAAAATGTTCTGTAGAGCCTGTTTTGACTGTTTAGTAATTTGCTTTGGTTCACCTTGTATAATGGTTCAGGAATTGTTTTGACTATTTCCTTCATAATATGGTACAGAACTGTTTGCAAGGTGCTGGTACTAGATTCCATTAAAAAATCATTAAGTCTTTATATATGTTCCTCCTCTCCTGTTCTCATTATTTTCATTGCTGCTATTACTATTATTATTATTATTATTATTATTATTACAATGCTTTCTGCAATATTTATTGTGCAAAATATGCAGTGGGAGTTACTGCATATACGATAAGTACTAGTAGCCATTTTAAATTAATACAGTAAAACCTCATACAATGTCTGCTTCATAGAACGTCGGATCCATACAACTTCGCCCAATTCTTGGAAAAAAGATGCCTCATACACCGTCGCTGGACGTTGTATGAAGCATTAGGGTTTTCACATGAGAAAGAAGCCGCGACACCCACCGGACGCTTCCCTTGGTTGTGAGCCGGGTGGGAGCGAAACTGGCCCCAGCTGTGAGGCGGCCAGAGAAGTGACCGTGGGGGAATCCCCCAAAATATCCAAGCGCCCCCGAGCACCCTTGCCTGAGGACAGAAGGAATGGGGTGAGGAGGAGGGATGGCGCTTCTGGGGCGGCTGCGGGAGACCCGCTGTGAGGCGGCCAGAGAAGCGACCGTGGGGGAATCCCCCAAAATATCCAAGCGGCCCCGAGCACCCTCACCCCAGGACAAGAGGAATGGGGTGAGGAGGAGGAATGGCGCTTCCAGGGCGGTGGCGGGAGACCTGACGAGTCTCCTCCTCTTCGGGCACTGGTCGCTTCTCTTGCTCCCGCTGGCGAGTCTCGCTCCTACCTACCCGCTCTCAACCAAGGGTCACTTCCCTGGCGAGAGCGGGGAAGGGAAGCGACACTGGTTTCAGCTGTGAGGCGGGCAGCGTGGCGCATAAGAAGACCAGGCATGCCAGAGTCTCGATCGCTTCCCCCGCTCTCGCCAGGGAAGCATCCCTTGGTTGTGAGTGGGGAACGGAAGCGAGACTCTAGCGTGCCTGGTCTTCTTATGTGCCACGCTGCCCACCTCACAGCTGAAACCAGTCTCACTTCCCTTCCCCGCTCTCGCCAGAGAAGCGACCCTTGGTTGAGAGCGGGTAGGTGGGAGTGAGACTCGCCGGCAGGAGCAAGAGAAGTGACCAGTGCCCGAAGAGGAGGAGACTCGTCGGGTCTACCGCCGCCGCCCTGGAAGCGCCATTCCTTCTCCTCGCCCCATTCCTCCTGTCCTGGGGCGAGGGTGCTCGGGGCCGCTTGGATATTTTGGGGGATTCCCCCACGGTCGCTTCTCTGGCCACCTCACAGCGGGTCTCCCACTGTTGCCCCGGAAGCGCCATTCCTCCTCCTTACCCCATTCCTCCGGTCCTGGGGCGAGGGTGCTCGGGGCCACTTGGATATTTTGGGGGATTCCCCCACAGTCGCTTCTCTGGCCGCCTCACAGCGGGTCTCCCGCCACCGCCCCGGAAGCGCCATTCCTCCTCCTTGCCCCATTCCTCCTGTCTTCGGGCGAGGGTGCTCGGAGCCGCTTGGATATTTTGGGGGATTCCCCCACGGTCGCGTCTCTGGCCGCCTCACAGCTGGGGCCAGCCTTTAACCCCCGTCTCCCCGCACTCACCAGGGGAATGACATTATACAAAGCATCAGTGGCAATAATTTGGACGTTGTATGAGGCATCGCGGATAGGATTTTGCATGCCTCATACAAAGTCGGAATTCATACAATGTCCTAACTTGTGGAACCAGGTTTGGACGTTGTATGAGGTATTAGTGTATGGCCAGAATTATCATGCATATTTTTGTCTGTGTTGCTTACTGTTGTTGTCATTGTTAATAGAGGTACAGTGGTACTTCGCTTAAAGATCATAACGCATTCCACGGGATTGCTCTTTAAGCAAGTTTGCTCTTTAAGCAAAACACCATTGTAAGTAACCAATTGTGACTTCTGGTGCATACCTGTCAAGTATCCCGTATTGGCCAGGATTTCCCGTATTTTAGCGCTCGTTCCTCCCCTTTCCCACCACCATGAATGGTGGGGAAAGGGGTTTTTGCACATGCACACCCATCGCAAAGGGGTTCTGCGCATGTGCAAACGGGTTCTGCGCATTCGCAAATGGGTTACTGAGCATGCACAGTGATTTCCCGTGTTTTCCAGAGCCGCGCTTGATGGGTATGTTCTGGTAGGGGGATTGCGAACCCTGATTTAGTTGTTGAGCGAGTTTTTGGTTGGTTTTAGTTGTTAAGCAAGATGACCATTCAGAGAAAATTCTGCTCTTTAAGCAAGTTAGTTTCTAAGCAAGGCACTCTTTATGCAAGGTTTTACCGTACTGCTTTATTATTATTGCCAGCACTGTACCTTTATTATTATTTTCAACATAATAATTTGTTTAATATCTAATAAGACTGAAGAATTCATACTGGCAGCTATTGTTCTCTATATAGGCTCTTTCTGTTACACTCTTGGTAAAACACTGCTCTAAAACATTATATTACTAACACGTACGTGTAATAGAACAGTAAAGAATAATCTTTTTTAAAAATAGGCTATTATTTAAAGAATCATATTTACTTGCACACTCCTTTCAGGGAAATCTTGTCCTAATTGCAATGGACCTTTGAAGCTCATCCCCTGTCGGGGCCATGGTGGGTACCCAGTAACAAACTTCTGGAGACATGAAGGACTCTTCATATTTTTTCAGGTGAGTTTATTTAAGGCTAATCTGCAGCCATATATAAACAATGCAGAGTGCATGTGCCCCATGTTAGTTGACTAAAGCAAAGTCATTTAAGCTATACAGTAGATTGATAAGAATCTTGATTCATTGGCCAGTCGTATATAGCCATTTTCCCACTCAAATGTGAAGTCAGCAAGGATCAAACTACTGTAGATTTACAAGATAGTAGTATTACCTATACCAGTACCTCTCATCTATAATGAAATGCATTCTAGAAAAAAGGTATGTTTCTTAGTGTATTTTTGTTTAGTGATGTATTTTAAAATTATGTGCTTAAATGGTTCTAAATCAAGCTGCCTTGAAAATTGTTTTAAATCAAGCTACCTTGAATCAAATTTTGTTGTAAGATCTGTGTGGTATGCCCGCGTGCAGAGATTGGCCATCACTCTTCCCAAGGCGTTCACTCGCCAACACACATGGCTTGAGACTCAACACGGGCACTGATGGAAGAGAAATTGGGGAGCGGGTTATATTAATTGCCATAACTCATAAAAACCCTGGCTGAGGAATTGCGGAGAAATAGGACAAAATGTAAAAAGTCGCTGCCTCTCAGGTCGAACTCTCTCTTCCCCTTCTGGTCTTGATAAGGTTGAGTGAAGCATCTGAGTCAGCTGTAAAGGAAGTTAGACCCAGAGGCCGTTTACAAGGCCTTTGAGATAGGGCGAGAACAATGGGGTTACCCAACCCAGATCTTAGATAACTGCGGGTTTGTCCATCAATCACTGGACAATGGCCGGAGGCAGGTGTTATCTCTACCCACCAGAAACACCACGTTTGTGTCAGCCTTCTGTAATGTGGGTTCATGCTCCTTAGGCATGAAACCCGCGAGGCAGGATAATAAATGGGCCACCCGATTTCGATCAGGACTGGACTTCACCGCACTATTCGTATCACGTGTCCTTCCTTGCGGCCAGTCACTCCGACCTCCGGGGGCCATCTCTGCACCAGAGGGCCTTGATCCGTGGCTTATCGCAACATCTGGTGACCACAACGTGATACTGAAGGGGTCCCGACGTGATCCTGAGGGGTCCCGCTCCGGCACAACTCTCCCCGGAGGCTCAGCTCGATCTTAAAGGGCAGGCGCTGTCTCCAGCTGAGACCGCGATCTCCTGCAGCAAGGAAGGCAGCGCTAACCGCAAGCTCGGCAGCAACCCAAAGCATCATCGGAATGGATGTGTTCCACATCAGGGTGAGCTGTGAGCCCGGATCCCATCGGCAGAGGCAGAGGGAAGACCGCGGTAGCCAAAACTGCACACCTACTCAGACCCGAGGCCATGTCCTGTGCACCACATCACCCGACTTATTGCCTGAGGTGTGCCAACTCATCCTGCGAGGGAACCTCTGAGCAGGTAGCATGGGGGCTTGCTTAAAGGGGCAAGATTCATCCATTAAGTGAAGAGCTCATGGAGTTAATGTTCAAGTGCCTGGCCAGGCTACATAATATTAACATTCATAGCCAAAGCCTAACGGAACTCATGGTGTATCTGAGGGAGCATTGTTTGTTCTACCCAGAAGCAGGCACGCTGGACCCAGAGACTTGGGATAGAGTAGGGGACTGCCTTAAGACGGACCCCCGAGTACCCACTAAAATCATAGGGACATGGGTGAAGTGTAGACAGATCATTTCAGCAGTTAGTCCAGTCTGGATGGAGACCGAGAAACCCCCAGCATACGTAGAACCACCTGCCCCAGAGAGTCTCTATCCGACCATTCAGTTTAAGCATGGGGGTATGGGGGACTCCCCTTCCATGGCAGCTGCAGACGCTGAGGGAGTGGGCGAAAGCCTAGGAAGCACAGGCGCTTCCCAGGTCACCAAAAGTCCCTTTCAGCGCATGGTAGAGGAGGAAGCATGCAAAGGGGAAATTTCGGCAGAGGAACTGGCCAAACTCCAACAGCTATGTCCAGTCCGCTTAGAGACGGACACCCTCACGGGCGATCAGGTGGCAGTATGTACGCCCATCCCATATAAATTGCTTTCAGAAATCCGAAAAGCAATCACAGATACAGGACTCCAAAGCAGATTCACAAGGGGCACGTTCCAGCAGCTGATAGAATCCACCACGCTCATCCCTCATGACTGGAAAGCCATGATGCGGATGGTGCTGAACCCTAGCCAGTACCTCTTATGGGGCAGTGAGTTTCGGTTGGAAGCGCAGGCAAAGGCTGCCCGGATGGGAGGAGGCGTAATCCCTGAGCAACTTTATGGTTCAGGTCAGTTTGAAACCATCCAAGCACACTCCGTTCTGCCAGCAGCCACACTCCAGCTAGCAGCTGAAGTTGCCTTTAAGGCATATCTCAAGGTGCCAGCCACTGACAAAGGCGCTAAGAATTACACCACAGTCAAGCAGAGGAAATTTTGGCAGAGGAACTGGCTGAACTCCAAGAGCTACGTCCAGTCCACTTAGCGATGGACACCCTCACGGGTGATCAGGGGGCGGTATGTACGCCCATCCCATATAAATTGCTTTTAGAAATCCGAAAAGCCATCACAGATACAGGACTCCAAAGCAGATTCACAAGGGACACATTCCAGTAGCTGATAGAATCCACCACGCTCATCCCTCATGACTGGAAAGCCATGATGCGGATGATGCTGAACCCTAGCCAGTACGTCTTATGGGACAGTGAGTTTCGGTTGGAAGTGCAGGCAAGGGCTGCCCGGATGAGAGGAGCCGCAATCCCTGAGCAACTTTATGGTTCAGGTCAGTTTGAAACCATCCAAGCGCAGTCCGTTCTGCCAGCAGCCACACTCCAGCTAGCAGCTGAAGTTGTCTTTAAGGCATATCTCAAGGTGCCAGCCACTGGCAAAGGCGCTAAGAATTACACCACAGTCAAGCAGGGAGCACAAGAGCCTTACATGGGTTTCATTAACAGATTAGAGGAAGCCATCAGTAGGCAGATAGATAACCAAGATCCCCAAGAAGAGCTCATGATGAAGTTGGCCAAAGACAACGCCAATCTTGATTGCCGCAAACTCTTGCAGGCAATGGGCCATAGACCTGATCTGACGCTTACCGACATGATCAGGGCTTGCGCTGACATTGGAACAGACTCCTACAAAATGGGGCTGTTAGCAGCGGCGGTGCAAGGGGGGAACAAACCCAAAGGGACCGAGGGAGCTTGCCACCAGTGTGGCAAGGTTGGGCACTTTGCCAAAGAGTGCAGGTCGAAAAAAATCATAAGAAGGGGGCGGCCAGCCATCAGGCCACCCAGCGGTACCATCTACCCAGTGTCCCAGGTGCCACAGCGGCTTTCATTGGGACAACCAGTGTCCCAATTTGGGAAACCGGCCCATGGGCGTGTCTCTAGCCCTGGTTCAAATAGAGGTGACAGCCACCCTGGAAGCCCCAGAGCGGACATTCCAATAATTTCACCCAATATCACACCCAGCATCTCCGAGGCACAGGCAGAGACTAAGGGCAGCACAGTGCTAGACTTGGAATGCCAGGAGGACGTTATATGTGACCTGCCAGGCTCTGTCTACCAAGTCAACTCCCAGTACAAGGATCCTCTGCCCCAAGACACCATAGGATTAGTCTTGCCTTGTAGCAATGCAGGGAGAAAAGGGATCTTCGTGGTCCCAGGAGTCATAAACTCTGATTACACAGGCATAGTCAAAGTCCAGCTGTGGACACACCTACTCCAGACAGTCAGCAAAGGGGATTCAATAGCACAACTGATCATGGTTCCATGTCATCTGCCAGGTAGAGACAAGGAGGTGAGCAGAGGAAGCTCAGGATTTGGGTCAGCAAACCGCCGGAGAGAGGAAGGGGCAGTAGAAGGATACCAGATCATAGTGATGTGGAAAAGAACATAGAGTGGAAGCAGCGACCAGTCATTAAGGTATTTCTAAACAAAAGACTTTTTGACGGGCTGCTCGACACCGGAGCTGATGTTAGCGTAATTAGCCAGAAATTGTGGCCCACAGAGTGGGCCATCGAGTCAGTTGCAGATGTGTGGGGGGTAGGAGGAGTTCAGGAAGCTTACAGAAATCACAATTGGGTGGAAGTCTCAATCCCAGGGGCAGACAGCACAGCAGTCATCCGACCACACATTTTGAATGTGCCTGTCAACCTCTTGGGGAGAGACATTCTACAGCAGTATCGCACAACCCTAACTCTTGGATAATGGCCCTACCGCTTAAATGGCTCACAGATGAGTCAGTATGGGTGGAACAATGGCCCATAGTAGGGGAAAAGTTAGAGGCTTTGAAGCAGTTTGTTAAAGAGCAGCTAGAAGCGGGACACATAGAACCATCTACCAGTCCCTGGAATTCACTGATTTTTGTCATTAAAAAGAAGTCCAGAAAATGGAGACTTCTTCATGACCTAAGAGAGATCAATAAATGTATTCAGCCCATGGGTCCGCTTCAATGCGGGACACCCAATCCCAACATGATCCCCAAAGGGTGGGAGATCCTAATTGTAGACTTAAAAGACTGCTTTTACACCATCCCTTTAGATCCTAGGGACAGGGAAAGGTTTGCTTTTACGGTGCCAGTCACCAATCACAGGGAACCAACCCAACGTTATGCGTGGAAATTTTTGCCACAGGGCATGCTCAACTCGCCCACCTTGTGCCAAATTTATATCCATGAGGCATTGGAAAAGTTCCGGAACCTGCACCCCAAAGTCTTAGTTTGCCATCTCATGGATGACATATTGATTGCAGTGCCCAAAATGGGCAGTGACATGTTTTGCGATCTTCAAAATTCATTGGGGGGCAAAGGCTTGATAATTGCCCCAGAAAAAGTTCAGAGAACCAAACCCTATTCATACTTAGGTCACTGGTTACTCCATTCTTTTGCAGCCCCAGTGCTGCCTAAGATCCAGATCAAAGACTCCGTAACGCTAGTGGAACTCCAGCAGATTCTGGGAAACATCAATTGGGCAAGACCCTATTTTAAGATAGATACCGATCTCTTAAAGCCACTTTTCTCTCTGCTAACATTAGGCAAGCAGCAGGCAGATCTGATCCACATTCCGAGAGAGGCGAAACAAACTCTCCAGGAAGTCAATTGCATACTCAGCCTCCGCTGGGTAGACAGGCTTGGTCATTCACTCCCGCGCCAAATCTGTACATTATTAGAACAGGCATCATGTTCACTGGAGCTCTAGGCACAGACTCCAGCAGGGGGGCGAACATCGTGGAATGGGTATATTTTCCACATACCACTTCCAGGAACATTGTTCCTCCACAAGAACTGGTAGCCACAGTCATCCACAAGGGAAGGCTTAGAGCTAGGGATATTTCAGGACATGACTTGAGATGAAAAGGAGCCTTCCGTGGTCCGGAAGGCTCAGAAGACGCCGCCGCCAGCGTTGCCGCGCTCTCCCCGCCCCTTCCATCGGCGGGGAGATGAAAAGGAGCCTTCCGTGGTCCGGAAGGCTCAGAAGACGCTGCTGCCAGCGTTGCCACGCTCTCCCCGCCCCTTCCATCGGCGGGGAGATGAAAAGGAGCCTTCCGTGGTCCAGAAGGCTCAGAAGACGCCGCCGCCAGCGTTGCCGCGCTCACCCCGCCCCTTCCATCGGCGGGGAGATGAAAAGGAGCCTTCCGTGGTCCAGAAGGCTCAGAAGACGCCGCCGCCAGCGTTGCCGCGCTCTCCCCGCCCCTTCCATCGGCGGGGAGATGAAAAGGAGCCTTCTGTGGTCCAGAAGGCTCAGAAGACGCCGCCGCCAGCGTTGCCGCGCTCTCCCCGCCCCTTCCATCAGCGGGGAGATGAAAAGGAGCCTTCCGTGGTCTGGAAGGCTCAGAAGACGCCGCCGCCAGTGTTGCCGCGCTCTCCCCGCCCCTTCCATCGGCGGGGAGATGAAAAGGAGCCTTCCGTGGTCCGGAAGGCTCAGAAGACGCCGCCGCCAGCGTTGCCGCGCTCTCCCCGCCCCTTCCATCAGCGGGGAGATGAAAAGGAGCCTTCCATGGTCCAGAAGGCTCAGAAGACGCCGCCGCCAGCGTTGCCGCGCTCTCCCCACCCCTTCCATCGGCGGGGAGATGAAAAGGAGCCTTCCGTGGTCCGGAAGGCTCAGAAGACGCCGCCGCCAGCGTTGCCGCGCTCTCCCCGCCCCTTCCATCGGCGGGGAGATGAAAAGGAGCCTTCCGTGGTCCGGAAGGCTCAGAAGACGCCGCCGCCAGCGTTGCCGCGCTCTCCCCGCCCCTTCCATCGGCGGGGAGATGAAAAGGAGCCTTCCGTGGTCCAGAAGGCTCAGAAGACGACGCCACCAGCGTTGCCGCGCTCCCCCCGCCCCTTCCATCGGCAGGGAGGTGATAGGGAGCTTTCGACGACAGGACTTGTTAGGTTTGCTGTCAGAATTGGGTGGGGATGGTGGGTGGGGGCGGAAGAGGGAATGTTGGTCCTGCCAGCCAGGAAGGAGGGGCAGCATTCTATCTAGGGAGGCTCCGGAGAACCATATAGGTGTTGTGATGGGCATGGGGCGGTATGGCGGGTACCGTGGGGCGGGCCGCACTCGGGGAATGCGGGTCCGATGTTTAACTGCGGTCCCTCATTCCAGCCCTGCAGGTACATCTCTGGGTCCTGAGCAGCAGATCCGGAGTGACCCCGCCCTTAGGCTGCTGCTGGTGAATGCCAGGTTGGTTTGCAATAAGGCCCCCCTGATTCAAGATGTCATCCAGGAAGGGCTGGCCGACCTGGCATGCATCACCGAAACCTGGTTGACTCCTGAAGATGGAGTACCTCACTCGGACATATGTCCAGCTGGGTTCGGTATTTGGCACCAGCCTAGAGGTGAGGGGAGGGGCGGTGGTGTCGCCATTGTTGCCAGGGAGTCTTTGGGAGTTGCTAGGGCCACTGCTCCACAAGTGTCTGGTTGCGAGGCCCTGCTTCTACGGCTGGGCCCCAAGGGTCAGTTGGGGATCTTGCTCCTGTACCTGCCCCCTTGCAGGGTAAGGGATGCCCTGCCTGAGCTCCTCGAGGCCACCTCGATGCTGGCGTTGGAGTTCCCGAGACTTATGGTTCTGGGGGACTTCAATTTGCCATCGCTGGGGATGGCCTCTGAGGTGGCAAGGGAGTTCATGGCTTCCATGGCAGCCATGGGCCTGACTCAGGTAGTCCGGGGTCCGACCAGGGGCAGTGGTCACATGCCAGACCTAGTCTTCTTGTCGGAGCAGTGGCAGAGTGATCTAAGATTACAGGATTTAGTCATCTCACCTGTGCCATGGTCTGATCACTATCTGGTGACTCTTGACTTCCTGGGGGCGACACTTCATCGTAGGGAGGCTGGGCCGATTAAAATGGCCCGCCCTCGGCGACTAATGGATCCAGATGGATTCCAGAGGGAACTGGGGGATGTTCCTCTGGATCGGCTACACGATTCACCCGAGGCACTCGTCGACCTGTGGAATTGGTCGGCAACAGTAGCCTTGGATGAAATCGCGCCACTGCGGCCTCTCCACGCCTGGGGGACTAGGTCATCTCCGTGGTTCACAGATGAACTGCGTGAACTCAAACGGGCAAAGAGACACCTAGAGCGCCGCTGGGTGAAGACCCAGGATGACTCCGATTGGACACTAGCTAGAGCTGCTATTAGGGCCTATCTAGTGGCGATAGGGGTGGTGAGGCGGCAATACTTCACCACCCTTATTGCCTCCACTGATAATCGCCCAGCCGCCCTGTTCCGGGTAACCAGGTCCCTCCTTGGTAGAGGGGGATCGGTGCCCGGTTGGCAGGGTTCGGCTGAGGACTTTGCTGACCATCTGGTGGAGAAAATCGATCGGATTCGTTCAGGATTGAATCCTGGCGTGGATGGGGAGGGTCAGGGAGGTGCCGGAGCATTGTCTTGCTGTACGATCTGGGATCAGTTCGATCCTGTTGTCCCTGATGAAGTGGACAGGCTCCTTGCAGCTGTTCGTGCCACTACATGTCCTTTGGATCCCTGTCCTACTTGGTTGGTGAAAGCCTCCAAGGAGGTAACAGGTGGCTGGATAGGGGGGATAATAAATGCCTCTTTACGGGAGGGGGTATTTCCTGCACAGCTAAAACATGCTTTGGTGCGCCCCCTCCTGAAGAAATTGTCCCTCGACCCAGCTGTCCTTAACAACTACAGGCCAGTTTCCAACCTGCCCTTTTTGGGTAAGGTTTTGGAAAAGGCGGTGGCGCGTCAGCTGCAGAGTGTTCTGAAGGAAGCGGATTATCTAGACCCCTTTCAATCAGGGTTCAGGCCCGGGTATGGAACGGAGACGGCATTGGTCGCACTGATGGATGATCTCTGGCGGGAGCGGGACGGGGGTTGTCCATCCGTCCTTGCTCTTCTTGACCTCTCAGCGGCTCTTGATACCGTCAACCACGGTATCCTTCTGGAACGGCTCGAAGGACTGGGGATCCAGGGCACTGTGTTGTCCTGGTTTTCCTCATTTCTGAAGGGCCGTACCCAGTCGGTATGGTTAGAGAGTGAGAGGTCCAGCCCTAGGCCCCTCAAATATGGGGTGCCTCAGGGCTCTGTGCTCTCTCCTCTCTTATTTAACATCTACATGAAGCCGCTGGGTGAGATCATTCGTTCCCACGGGGTGCGGTACCATCAGTACGCGGATGATACACAGTTGTACATCTCGGCCCGTGGGGACCCCAGTGATGCTGTTGAAATCCTATCCGGATGCCTAGAGGCCATTGGGGTCTGGATGGGGGCCAATGGGCTTCGGCTGAATCCCAGCAAGACAGAGTGGCTGTGGATAAGGGGCCCCGCGTTATCCAGGGAGTTACCATCTTTGGTACTGGATGGGGCCGTTCTGCCCCAGACAGACCCAGTGCGCAACTTGGGGGTTCTTCTGGACTCGCGGCTGCTGCTGGAAGAACAAGTGGCGGCTGTGGCCAGGAGGGCTTTTGCCCAACTTCGGGTGATTCGCCAATTGCGCACACTCCTGGACCGGGGCTCCTTGCTTATGGTCACCCATGCTCTGGTTACTTCCCGACTAGACTATTGTAATGCGCTCTACATGGGGCTGCCCTTGACGACCATTCGGAGGCTGCAGCTGGTCCAGAATGCGGCGGCCCGGGTGGTGATGGGGTGTGGGCGATATGCCCATGCCTCTCCCCTACTTCGGGAGCTGCACTGGTTACCAGTTTGTCTCCGGGTGCAATTTAAGGTGCTGGTTTTGACCTTTAAAGCCCTACATGGCAGGGGGCCGGGATACCTTAGAGACCGCATCGTCCCAAGAGTGTCTGCCCGTCCAACCAGAGCGGACAGGAGGGGTTCTCTAGTGGTGCCACCGGCTAGGGATGCACATTTGTCTAGCACCCGAAGGAGGGCCTTCTCCGTGTCCGCACCAACTCTCTGGAACCTCCTGCCAATAGACCTAAGACTCCAAAGTGAACTGCTGCCCTTCAGGAAAGGAGTGAAGACCTGGCTGGCAGGGCAGGTGTGGGGCCCGAATGGGACTATGGTGCCCGCCTGCTGGCTTGTATAAGAACTTTCTCCTCCTCCTTTGTATAGTGGGTGGGTGGGACATAGGGGTTTTTAAAGGGGGTGGGTTGGGGGGGGTTTATAATTATTTTTTATAATTGTTTTTATGTCTTTTGTGAATTGTTGTGATGCCGCCCTGAGTCGGGTTCTGCCTGAGCGGGCGGCATATACAAATTTGACTATAAATAAATAAATAAAAATAAAAAATAAATGACTTAGCCAAAATAGTTATGCACTTTAATAAGGAACAGACACGCCAGCTGATGCAGCTCGGAGATACCCTTCCGATTGCATTAGAAGGTTTTACAGGCAACTTGGCATATCATTTGCCAAGGGATCCCAGACTTGTCTCGCTTCAGACTGAGACAGTCGAATTGCAAAGCATGCTGTCTCTGATGCAACTTCAGGGGGCCAAGACAGTATTCACAGATGGGGGAAAAATATATGGGGTTCTCACTTGGTTTGAGGAGCAGGCTTGGTGAACTCTACTGACACTTCCGCAGAAATCAGCCCAGAGAGCGGAATTGGCTGCAGTGAACCTCACCTTAAGAACGTTTGATCAACAGCCATTGAATATAGTCACGGACAGTTAGTATGACCGGAATTTAATTCACAACTTGCCAGGGGCTTACATTACTCCGGCCATAGACAGGAATTTGATGAGCTTATTCCTGACCATGCAATTTCATTTGCGCAACCACAGGGAAGCTCTCTATGTAGCTCATATTAGGAGCCACCAGGATTTGCCTGGTCCGATTTCAGAATGTAACAGCAGGGCTGACTCAGTAGTCAAAGAAGCGCATCAAAGATTAGTCTCGGGAGTCTTTACGACCCCGATCCGAAGCCACACATTCTTTCATCAGAATGCCAAAGCTCTCGCAAGGCAGTTTAACCTGCCATTGTCACAAGCATAAGGCATTGTGCGTTCTTGCCCGCAATGCGCAGGAACACCAGGGGGCCCTCGTGGGGGGTAAACCCATGAGGGACAGAAGCTAACCAAATTTGGCAAATGGACATTACACACGTTCCACAATTTGGGAGATGGCAGTTTATGCACATTTCCATCGACACATTCTCGCAGTTCGTCTGGGCCACGGCCCAGAAGGGAGAAACTGCGACTCATATAGAGCAACATCTATTGTCTTGCTTCACGACCATGGGCAAACCAGGTCTCTTGAAGACAGACAATGCACCAGCTTATAGTTCCAGACAGCTAGCCACATTCCTAGCCACTTGGGACATAAAGCACACATTTGGCATTCCAATCCCCAAGGACAAGCAATTGTTGAACGGGTGAACCGGATGTTAAAGTCCTATATCAAAAAACAAACAGAAAGGGAGGAGATAGTCCCCCCTAAGAGTCAAGGACAGGCACAGCAATGCCTGCACAAAGTATTATTCACTTGCAATCACTTAAATATTTTTGCTGACTACACTCCGCAGGAGAAGCATTTCTGAAGCCGGGAAGCTCTCCCGCACCCCATGGTTAAATTCAGAGTGCTGCTAGACCCCTCTTGGAAGGGTCCTGCACCCCTGACAACCTGGGGATGAGGCTATGCAGCGATTATGTCTCCTACAAGTACCATTTGGATTCTGGCCTGCTGTGTGAAGCCATACTTCGAACCGCATGGCGTGGAGCCAGGCTGCCCTGAACCCACTGCCAGAGATGAAGGAGATAGACCTGATGACAGGACAGAGGTGGGGCAGGCGACACCGGCCGCGATGGCCCAGGATGGAGGAGCCGAGAGTGACATGGGGAATGATCAAAACCCTGTGTGATGATGCCATGACCATTTTGCAAGAGAACCACTCTGAGCCCACCCCGCACAACATGGTAGCTGCAGTCTTGGCTCAGATCACCTACAATTCCCTAATGATAGTGTTGATCCTTTCCTTACTTATGGGGGGAGGGGTTCAAGCTGCTGCTGGGGACTTAACACCTGGCGGGGACCTTACCGCCAGGCTCCAGTACAACATCTGGAAGAGACTGGCTGGACTTGTCAACCAGTCGAACTTTTGCTTAGCGCAGACCACAGACACTTCTTCATTGTTAAGTACATGCCTTATCCCGGTCTGCCGCACACCGGGAAAGCAAGCCAAGAACTTTGAACTGTTGGGTAAAAGTATAGTCGGACCTCATTACCGAATCACATACGCAATTTATGCGGCTTGGGGGACTCAGGTAACAAAGACTTTGCCCGCTGATGCGCTCACTCTGTACACACCCCGAGTGGCGATCAGCCCAAACATGCCCTGTGCCAGAATGACTGGCTGCTCCACAGCCAAATGCCACATCACCGTTGCCTTAGTCCCGGGAAAGAGACTTGGAAATGTAACCAGCCACAAATGGCCCGTTTTATGTATGAAAATGTCATTTTGCCCACAGGATGGTATTTTACTTGTAATCAACGGACGTGAAACTACATTCCAGCTAACATATCTGACTCATACTGTTGTTTGAGTCGCTTGACACTGATACTCCCCGAAAGGGAAATGATCACCCCAAATCCAGTCACCCCAAGGTCAGCATGGTCCATAAGGGCGGACCAGCTAGACATGTGACAGTAATATCCGATTGCTTAGCAAGGCAGAGTATGTCTCTTTAGCGGTCAGCATTTTCGGGGTGCCCGGGTTAGCAGTGGGAAATGCTCATAGAATTGGCCAGTTGGCGTGCGCGCTAGTTAAGGCTATTAATCACACCTCATCAGCCATCGCTTTGCTTAATAGAGAACAGGCTGAACTGAGACATGCACTTTTAGATAATAGAGCAGCAATTGATTATTTGTTGCTTTTGCACCATGTGGGTTGTGAATCACTCCAGAATATGTGCTGTTTTAACCTCACGGATAATTCACACAAGGTCCAAAGTCAGATCACCAAACTTGACACCGTTGTAAAAAATATCCAACAGAATGCCAACTGGGAGTGGTGAGATGAACTCTGGTCATGGTTACCATGGAAATGGTTGCAAACAATGCTCAAAGCTACTGCTGGCGTTGTGGTAGTGGGGATCATGCTTTGTTGTTTCGCACAATGCATCCCTTCACTTTTCTCCATGTGTACCTCATGGCGGAAACCTCAGGAGACCCTCACACCTAGAAAATTATGCCCTATATCTACCAAGCCCTCAGCCAGGCTGATTTAAACAATGAAATAAGGGGGAATGTGGTATGCCCGCGTGCCGAGACTGGCCATCACCCTTCCCAAGGCGTTCGCTCGCTAACACACATGGCTTGAGACTCAACATGGGCGCTGATGGAAGAGAAATTGGGGAGGGGGCTAGATTAATTGGCATAACTCATAAAGACCTTGGCTGAGGAATTGCGTAGGAAATAGGACAAAATATAAAAAGTTGCTGACTCTCAGGTCAAAATCACCCTTCCCCTTCTCGTCTCGATACGTTTGAGTGAGGCAGGCTGAGTCAGCTATAAAGGAAGTTAGACCTGGAGGCAGTTTACATGGCCTTCAAGATAGGGCGAGAACAATGGGGTTTCTCCAACCCAGATCTTAGATAACTGCGGGTTTGTCCATCAATCACTGGACAATGGCCAGAGGCAGGTGTTATCTCTACCCACCAGAAACACGACGTTTGTGTCAGCCTTCTGTAATGTGGGTTCATGCTCCTTAGGCATGAAACCTGTGAGGCAGGATAATAAATGGGCCACCCGATTTCGATCAGGACTGGACTTCACCGCACTATTCATCTCACGTGACCTTCCTTGCGGCCAGTCACTCCGACCTCCGGGGGCCATCTCCGCACCAGAGGGCCCCGATCCGTGGCTCATCTCAACAGATCTGGTCTTGTTTTGTATTTTAATTCTACTGTACTTTTATTCAACATTATAATTAGTAGCCTACAATCCCATTTTTAGCAGAAAAGCAGGGTATAAATTCAATAAACAAAGAAAATTTTGAAACAACTCAGACATTTTGCCATTTAACATTCCTTTGTCTGACAAACATTATGTCTGAAGCTTCTTTTTGTGGCTGGATAGCACTCAGTGATTTAGTGGGAAAGGGTTGCATAAGTCATTACACCTGAATCTACTTTTAATGTACTTGTGTCTTGTTCATCTGTTTCTATAGTCAAAGGGGACTCATGATCACCCAAGACCTGAAACAAAAACAGAATCAGAAGCAAGAAGATCAATACAAAAAACCAACACACAAGCTCCTGTAAAACTTAAACGGAACAGAGATATTGAGGTAAACATTCATTGTATTGATGAGCAAAATTACCTTGTGAACCAGCCAGAAAATACTCTAAGTGCTCCAGAGCAGTATATAAGTATAACTGCTATTTCTATATAGAATACCATATTTTTCGGACCATAAGACACACCCAGTTTTAGAGCAGGAAAACAAGAAAACAAATATTCTGAATCAAATAGGGAGCCGGAGCTGTAGCTGTAGCTCACTTCGCCTGGTGTCGAAGGCGCACGGGAAGCAGGGAAGGTACACGGAAACCTCCTCACCTCCGGGACATTGAGGCTCTTCCTGAGTCCGGCATCCCAGAGTGGCATGGCTGAAAGGACCTCATCGGACGGACGGTTTGCTCTTTAAGGAAGAGCCTCGTCATCTCGGAGGTGAGAAAGAGGAGTCCCAGTGCAGCATGGCCGAAAGGACAGGGCAGCTGCGGCCACTGCTGGCAGGTCGGCTGGTCTTCTGCCTCTGGGAGCTGCTGGCAGGTCAGGCTCTCACCATCCGGGCAAGGTGCACAGGAAGCGCTGTGGGAGCTGCTGGCAGGTCAGCTGGTCTTCTGCAGCCAGGTGCAGCTGGCGAGTCATGCCCCTCACTGTCTGAGCACACATTCACCTACGCGCTTCCCATGCACCTTCGGCCCTGGTCTAGGCACATGGGAAGCATTGCCAGTGCTGCTGGGAGGTGGGTGGGGCAGAGTGGTGGGCTGGTGGACTCCCCCTCCTCCCATGCCGACACAGCCTCGCTGGACAGCATTCGGACTATAAGACGCACCCTCATTCCCCCACACACACTTTTTTTGGGGGAAAGTGCGCCTTATGGTCCAAAAAATATGGTATAGCTAGACTAGACTGTTAAGAGTTCGATTCCTCTCTGGATGCTTCATGCAAAATTCTACAAATCATTGTTTAGGGAGGCCCTTAGAATTCTCTACTGGAGAGCACAAAGTGTGTCTCTCTGAACAGCAGAAGATAATTCCAACTCCCTCACCAAACTACAGATCCCAGTTTTTCACCGAACAGTATCATACTGCTATAACTGTGCAGTATAAATACACCCCTCTTTCTGTGAAGGAAGAGGAAGGTGTTGGTCTGTTTTGGACAAAAAACTCACCCAGGATGTAGCCAAGACCTAGGAAGATGTATTGCTCAGAGACTAGCAAAGAAAGAGCTTAGAAATAATAAAAGAGAGTTTGAAGGAAGTAGCTCAATTGGGAAGGGACGAAGAAAGAAAGAAGCTGAAGAAAAAGGTAGTGAAGAATGAGACTTGAAAAGAAAGGGCGAAAGGAAACTGAGGCAAGAAAAATGTAAAGGTAAAGGTCACCCTTGCTTGAAAGTCAGCCATACCTAACTCTATGGTTCAGTGCTCATCTCTGTTTACAGCCAAGTATCTGCACATAGCTGTCAAGTATCCCTTATTGGCTGGGAAAACCCCTTATTTTACCCTCTTTCCCGCCATCATCCCTTATTAATTAGACTGCAATGCCCTATTGCCGCCATTGGAGGGCAGCACAGGATAAGCATAGCTGTCAAGTATCCCTTATTTGCCAGGAAATTTCCCTTATTTCCAAATCCAAAACTTGACAGGTATGTGTCTGCGTCTGAACATGTTTCCGTAAATATGTGGCAAGCATGCCTTGACACCAGAGTGCACGGAACGCTGTTTACCTTCCCATCAAAGTGGTCCCTGTTTATCTACTTGCAACTTCTTGCTTTCAAACTGCTAGGTTGGCAAGAGAAGAAGAATGTAGGATGGTCTTAAAATAGGAAGAAATTTGCAGGAATGATTTAGGCAGACAAGGATTCAGAGGAAGACGGAGCTACTAGGGAACAATCTGATGATGGTGGTGGTGAGGAGAAGCTCCCTGGTGTAATTTTCTGTTACCTGCACAGTATAATCATTTAACTGCCTTATTTAGATGTGAAGATGGGCCATGGAGGAATGGGGAGGCAGGAGATGGATTCGACATATTCATTGGAACAAACCTACCAGCTCTTGTAGCTACAATCTTGTTGTTCAATAGTATTGATCTAAGAAAAAAATGCCCTTTAGTTGAGCTGATTGTATTGATAATGCATTATGATACACATTTCCTTTTTTAAAGTTCCTAACAGATGAGACACAAGGCCAGAACACTTTACCATTAATGGCTTCCAAGTATGAAGACCTGATGTCACCCAGGAGTTTGAGTGGTCGGTTCAGCACCCAAACTCCTCAACAGCAAATGCTAAGTCATTGTTTGTCTATAGCCAAAAGCTCCAGTTCTGGAAGAGCATCTTATTTGATGGAACACACTCAGGACTTGGGCTACATCAAATACTTGGACAAGTGTAAACAGACTGGAAGCACTGAATATATTAAATGCCAAGACCCAGTTGAACCTTCAGTCTCTTCATATTCTGAAAACAGAGAGCAGCCAATCTGGAGTAAGAATTTAGATCTTGGAATAAATCTGCCTACAGAGATATGCTGCAACGGCTCAACTACGTGTCTTCCAGGTTTGCCCTGTGAAACACTAGCCTCTATAAACACAATTGATTTTGGTGTCCAAGCTTTCCCTCATAGGTGGGAGCCTACCATAAAGGTTGGCTACCATTCATTTCTATCTAATGTGGGTCCCTTTGGAGAGGATATGTATGAAGGAAAGCCACTCCTGAGTTACAATGGCAACCAGCTCCCCTCAACCCTTCAGCTCTCTCCACAAGATCCCTACCTCATGGCAGACTCTGGACACCATCTCTCTTACCAGAATGCTTTGCCAGCAAGAGGGGATGAATGGCACACCGAAGAGGAAAGCAAATACACAAATCTGGACCGCTCCTCCAATGAGATGTTTTTAAACTTCTTCTCCTTACGGTGATGCTGTTTTATTGCACGCATACATAGAGGTGCACACACTCCTTTTAGACCAGTGATTCTCAACCTTTTTAAAGCTGCTGCCCCCCTAAGGAGCGAAAAAAATTTCAAGCCCCCACCCTTTGTGAAAATCCTGTAATTGAATTACTTTTATTAAAATTAAAATGACTAATGCAAAAAAATGCTTAAATGCTCTTTTATGTAAATACATTTATTTGAAAATGCTGTAAATACGTTTATTTATTTTAATGCTCTTTTTTATTTTATTTTATTTTATTTTATTTTATTTTATTGCAAATGCCTTTTTATGTTTAAAAATTCTTTATTTTTATTCTTTATTTTATTTATTACACTAAAAGATATATCAATGAAACATACTTGATTATGTCAGTGGGATGGTTGTGCTTGATGGTTCAGAGCCAGTTTCTGAACGTTCGGTTCAATATTGTTAGAGAGATGAAGGCGCAAGTCCCCTCTTTCCATGATTTTGAGTCAATTTCTCTTTTTTGTAATTAGATCAGTCACAGCACTGAATCCTCGCTCGACAAGGTAGAAGGAAGGGAAGGCAATTAAAAATTTTTTGACGATAGTCCACAGTCCTGGGTAGAGGCGACTGATGTTACTTTGAAGCCAAAATTCTGTGAGATGATCACTATTCTGGAAGCTGGCTTTCAAAATTTCATTAGTTGAAAGATTGAATCGGAACCTCTGCTGTCTCAATATTCATAAATGGGCTCATGACCCATTGAGGGACTTCCAGGGACAAAATATCCTCAAAATGCTCAGAAAAGTCCTTGTGCAAAGACTCAAGGTGTTGACAGTAAACTTGTGTTTCATCGAAGGGGATTTCACTGTTCTTATGCAGATCCAACAAGATTGGAAACTGGCTGAACTCGTTGCGACCAAAATTCTGCTTCCACAAAGTGAGTTTTTTTTTTTTTTTAGAAAGGCAGAAATAACAGATTTTGTTGTGATCAAATTGAGCTCTTTGCCTTGAAGCTGCAAATTAATTCCATTTAATTTTGCACATAAATCGGTCATGTAAGCAACACCAATCTTAAATTGTAGCAATCTGTCTCTCAGAGCCTCATCTTTCACTTCAAGGAACTCAAGTACAGAGTCGAAAAGATTCCAGAGCCTATTGAGGCAGGCACCTTTGGAGAGCCAGTGAACCTCGGTGTGTAGAAGCAAGCGATTGTCCTACACAGCTGCCTGAATAATCGATTGTTGAAAGCATTACTGCGAATGTTGTTCACAGTAGAGACGACATATTGTAATGACTGATGCAAAGCTGTCTATGAATCACGCAGTGAACAGCTAAAATACCTGGTACCTCTTTTTTCAAAAGGGTGATGAACCCATAATGATGACCAACCATTGCAGGAGCTCCATCGGTGGCAACAGACATAATGTTCGCAAGAGGAATATTTTTCTCTTTAAAATAATCTTTGACAGGATTAAAATAGATTCACCTTTAGTATATGCAATCAAGCTTCTTGCAAAAAGCATCTCTTGAATAATTTTTCCTTCCTTCACAAACTGGACGTATGCTAACAGTAAAGCCTCATTAGTACTTGGCAAGGTTGATTCATCGACCTGAAGAGAAAATTCGGTGGGTATCAAAAGTTTGCATAAGGAAGCTTCAACATCTTCAGCTGTCTCATCAATTCGTCATCGCACTGTATCAGGGCCGCCATCAGAAATTTCTGGGCCCCGTACTGAGCAATCCTATTGGGCCCACACACACACATATACACACACAAACACATACTTTTCTTTCTCACCACACTCTTTGACCAAAAGATTTTTAAGCCTGCCACCACATCGAGGTAGACTCTTTCAGCAGGACCCTAACCTTTATACACATAGTAACCACAGAAGATTAGCAAGATTTATAACTTTAAAATGATGTTCTGTGTGCATTTTGACATGGGACAGTTTTAGTCCACATTGATATCTAGATGATACTGCTGTCAGGGGGGGACAAGGGGGACTGCTGTCCCGGGCCCGGAGCTGGCAGGGGCCTGACGGCGCGAAGTTATTTTTTTAAAAAAAAATCATTAAAAAATTCATTTTATTTTATTTTTACTTTTTTTATGCGTGACACGCAGCGCCACTGAGCATGCCCCGCCACCGCCAGAGGGCTCTGCCTCCGCCCAGAGCGACATGAGTGTGGCTAGGGGGAACTTTCCGGGGCACATGCTTCTTTAGGATCTGTCTGTACTTTCTTTCTGTACGTGCCCTTTGGCAATTGCTCCCACACATGCCGCCTCGCTCACCCAGGGCCGAAGCCCAAAGGTTCCTGGAGGAAGCAGCCCCGGTGTGCGCAGTCTCTTTTGGACTGGGACCGGCGCACATCATGGACTGAAGCCTTGACCACGAGGCACGCTGTGCCAGGCTTGGTCTGGAAGAGACCGCGCACACCGGAGCTGCTTCCTCCAGGAACCTTTGGGCTTTGGTCCTGGGCAAACGAGGCACATGGGAGCATTGCCGAAGGACACAAGCAGAAAGGAAGTACAGCTAAGCCTAAAGAAGCACGCGCGCCGGCAAGTTCCCCCTAGCCACGCTGCTCTAGGCAAGCGGCGGCGGCAGGGCAGTGGGTGGGCGAAGCGACGCTCCCCCTCCCCAGCGCAGGAAGGACAGAGGCTACCCAGCAGTGGCTTCAGCTCCAGAGCAGCAGAGCTCCTCGAGAGGTGAAGCTGCACCTTCCGGTAAGTCTCCTCTTGTCCTTTCTCTCCCTCTCTCTCCCTCTCTCTCTCTCTCTGTGTGTGTGTGTGTGTGTGTGTGTGTGTGTGTGTGTGTGTGTGTGTGTGTGTGTGTGTGTGTGTGTGTGTAATGATGAGCTCCCATCTCAGCCCCAGCTCTTGTCAACCTAGCAGTTGGAAAGCAAGAAATTGCTTTTGAACTGCTAGGTTGGCAAGAGGTGGGAGGGATGACAGGAGCTCATCATTAGGAACGTAAATAGTGTTTTGTGCACTCCGGTGTCTAGTCATGCCTGCTACATGTCCATGGAAACATCTGCGAATGCAGACATCATTGGCTACAACTGGTTTTCAAGTATTTTAATGTGAGCTTTTGTGGATAAAGGCCACTGGCACTTTGGCTATAATCAGAGATGAGCACTGAACTCTAAAGATGGATACAACTGCCCATCGATTTCTTTTGGGAAATTGTGTATTCCAGCCAATGCTATTACTTCTACTGGTCTGTTCAACAAAGCAACAGATAATGCATTGTTAATCTTGTGCATTTACAGATATGTACAGGGACCACTTGGGTGGGAAGGTAACAGCGTTCCGTGTGCTCCGGTGTCTAGTCATGCCTGCCACATGACCTGGAAACATCTGCAGAAGCAGACAACGCTGGCTCTTCGGCTTTAAAACAGAGATGAGCACTGACCCCTAGAGTCAGATACGACTGGCTTTCGAGCAAGGGAAACCTTTACCTTTACCAAAATCAGTGTCAAATACATGCAAATTTCTCCATGCCAACAGTCCACGCCTGGGCCTCCCCTTCTGGACGGTGCTGACACTCACTGCATAGTGCGTCTGTGCGGTTTCCTACACATGCGCAATTGATTGCCCCCCCCCTCTTTCTGAGAACAAGCAACTCCGAGTCCCGCTGCCCACCTTGGCCGCATGCTTTCAAGAACAACCCAGGCAGTTTTGCCAGTATGTACGGAAATTTCCGTTTCATACAGAAATTTAGCCCTCCGTACAGAGTACGGAATCCATACAGGAAAAATACGGAAATTCAGGCACCGACCTTGATCCCCGAAACGTAATTTGGCCCTCCGTACGGACTGCAGTGGCTCAAGTGCATAAGACGCTGGCTGGAAGGTGGGAGGTCAGCAGTTCAAGACCCGAATACTGCAAGATGGAATGAGCGACTGTCATCTGTCCCTGCTCCTACCAGCCTAGCAGTTCGAAAGCAAGAAATTGCAAGTAGATAAATAGGGACCACTTCTGTGGGAAGGTAAACAGCGCTCCTTGCGCTTCAGTGTCTAGTCATACCTGCCACATGACCACGGAAATGTCTACAGTCGCAGACAGTGCAGGCTCTTTGAAACAGAGATGAGCACTGCACCCTAGAGTCAGATACGACTGGCTTTGGAGCAAGGGAAACCTTTACCTTTATCTTACGGATGGTGTACGACCATACGGACACGAACTTTCTCCTGGAAATTTAGAAAAATACTGAAAAATATTTTTAAAAGTCTCCGCCCAGACTCCACCCGCAACTCTGCCCAGACTCTGTCCACAACTCCACCCAGACTCCACCCACAACTCCACCCAGCCTGCCCGTACGGATAAATATGGAAATTTGGCTCAGCCGTACGGATGAAATTACCGTACCGGCTGGCAACACCCAGGCGAGTCCTGTCCGCTCTCCGCGGCTCCTCCCCTTTGGCTGCTGCCCTTCAGCACTACTATAATCAATGTGCAAATGATTGCCCCCCCCCCTTTCTGATTCTGGCACGCTCGCTCAAGGAGGCAGTTATTGGAAGCATTACAGTACCATCGGGATGCTGGTGGAAAAGAGGCATGCCAGAGGTGGAGTTTCGGACATAGCAGGCGCTCAATAGGAGTCCTATTGAGCGCCTGCTATGTCCGAAACTCCGCCTCTGCCACTCCTCTTTTCCACCAGCAAGCATCCCGACGGTACTGTAATGCTTCCAATAACTACCTCCTCGAGTGAGCATGCCAGACATCATTGGCGACTGCAAAATATGATGAGGGAAAGGGAACTATTTCTCAAAATTAATAATTCACGACCACGATAAAGAACTAATAAGCGCACTTATCTAGCCAACTGGCCAAATAAACAATGAAAGTAAATCGAAACTGAGGGGGGGGACAGAAATGAAGTGAACGAAAACCAACACAAGAAACATGGGTCAAACCAAACTTTCATATTGAAAGGACGCTCAACGCACGTGCAGCGATTAATCATGCAAGAAAACAACTGACGCATGCGCTGTGCTGGTTGGGATCGGAGAAGAATCGTAGTGTCCAGTTCTTCAAGGTCATCCAACCTAGAACACAAATTCATCTTACCATTTTTAGAAGTGCGTGAGGGAAGCCATCTCGTAAGTTAGTTTTAAAATTAAGTTCGAATGCCAAAACATGCTCATCACCCCCGACCACCCAAAACAAGTTCACTGCCCCTCAGCAACTTCCCACTGCCCCCCAGGGGCCAGTACCGCCATTGTTGAGAACCAGTGTTTTAGACTAAGTTCATGGAATCCCCCAGCTTGGAGTGATTTCTGGATTTGGCAGCCCCCAAAAGCAATTTTTCCCCCAAGCTTTGTGTCCTCTACAATGTGCATCTCCTCCTCTATGCTAATTCTCAGAAAGACAGCCGTGTGAGGAACTGAACCACACCAAACCAAAGGCTTATGGCACTTTCAAAATTAAAATTCATGTCCATGTAATAATTTGGTGGACTGCAAAGAGTTCTCCAGGCTTCTTTAAGCTAGCTGTTCTGCTTGAATACATTGGCAGGACTATTTTGGCAGGTCTTCAACCTTCCTAATTATGTTTTTAAGGCAATGGACCAGTGAATGTTTTAGCTTGCACAATCTTCTTTTGGGATTTCAGCTGCAATTACTACTGCTCTTGAGAATAACAGTATCCATCAAAGGTTTGCTTAGACCTATTCTATACTGTTGGACAAAATGCAGAAAGGGTGTCTTTCAATGGCCAGTGTTTAAACCTCTGGCAGTGGAACCACTCTTCTGAAAGAGCCAGCATGATGTATTGCAGAGTGTTTGACTAGGTCTGGAGTGATCTGTGTTACCTTGGGCTGAAATTAGCCTAACTCATAGGGTTTTTATGAGAATAAAAATGGGGGTGAGGATCATGCAACCTGTTTTGAGAGACATTGAAGAAGGGAGAGAAATATTTGTTGTTGTTAAGTCACACAATTGAGTACAACCCTTTGCGACCCCATGGACTATTGTACACCAGGTTCCTCTGTCTTCCACCATCCTCTGCAGCCCACACAGATCTACAGCCATTGCGTCGACAATACCATCTAACCACCTCATCCTCTGGCACCCCCTTCTTCTTTTGCCTTCAATCTTTCCCAGCATCAAGGCCTTCTCAAGTGAGTCCTCTCTCTCATTTGGTGGCCAAAGTTCTTGAGCTTCAACTTCGGTATGTATCCTTCCAATGAGCGATCAGGGTTGATTTCCTCCAGGATTGACTGATTTGATCTCCTTGCAATCCAGGGTACTTTCAAAAGCCTCCTCCAGCATCACAGTTCAAAGGCATCTATTCTTCTTTGCTCAGCCTTCCTTATGGTCCAGCTTTCACAACCATACATTACTACTGGGAATACCATTGCTTTGACTATGTGGACTTTTGTTGGCAGGGTGATGTCTCTACTTTTTATTATGTTATCTAGGTTTGCCATAGCTTGCCTCCCAAGAAGTAAGTGTCTTTTTATTTCATGGCTGCAGTCACCATCTGCAGTGATCTTGGAACCCAAGAAGGTAAAATCTGTCACTCCTTCCAATTCTTCTCCTTCTATTTGCCAGGGAGTGATAGGGTCGGATGCTATTATCTTGGGGTTTTTTTGATGTTGAGTTTCAGACCAGCTTTTGCACTCTCTTCTTTCACCCTAATCAATAGGTTCTTTAGGTCTTCTTCACTTTCTGCCATTAGGGTGGTATCGTCTGCATATCTCAGGTGGTTGTTGATGGAACAATCCTCCCAGCAATATTAATTCCAGCTTATGATTCATCCAGCACTGCATTTTGCATGCTATACTCTGCATATAAGTTAGATAAGCAGGGTGAGAATATGCGACCTTGTCGCACTCCTTTTCCTATTCTAAACCAATCAGTTGTTCCGTATCCTGTCTTAACTGTTGCTTTTTGACTCATATACAGATTTCTCATAAAACAGGTTAGGTGGTCTGATACTCCCATCTCTTTAAGGACTTGTCACAGTTTATTGTGGTCCACACAATCAAAGGCTTTTGTATAGTTAATGAAACAGAAGTTGATGTTTTTCTGATACTCCCTTGCTTTCTCCATGATCCAGCGAATGTTGGCAATTTGGTCTCCAGTTCCCCTGCCTCTTCAGAACCCAGCCTGTACTTCTGGAAGTTCTCAATCCACATACTTCTGAAGCCTAGCCTGCAATGTCTTGAGCATGACCTTGCTAGCAAGTGAGATGAGCACAATTGTACAATAATTAGGACATTCTTTCGCATTGCCCTTCTTTGGAATTGGAATGTATACTGACCTTTTTCTTTTTTTTATAATTGATTTTTATTTAAAAAAATTAACAGACATACAGAAAAAAAAGAAAACAATAACATTACAATACAGTAATACCTCAAAGATAACCTCAATGCAATATTAACTCACATTCATAGAGGCTAGCACATAACAATACTTAAACTAATTGTTTACCATTTAACCACAATATTAGATACCACAATGTAAAATATTACTCAATCAAACAATAAAAGCTTTCTAAGCTACCTCTATTATAATTTTTTAATAATTACAAATCACCCTGTGAGTATATACAATGCCCGGAGAGCTTAGTTGCTATTTCAACTCCAGAAACCTTTTTGAGATGGTGCAGGTCCTGAACTGTCATTTACCATAAGAGAATGCTCCACAAACGGTTTCCATATATTCCAAAACCTATTCTCTTTTAAATTATCTCGTTTCACTTTAATCTCCCATGTCAATTTGTCATTCAATGCTAGGCTCCACATTTCCTTGTACCATTTTCCAATTTCTAGCTATACATTGTCTACCTGTGGTCAATATAATTTCGAATAATTCTTTTTCCTCCTTATTCAAACCCAAACCTTCCACATTTGGATCTGCTTTGATCTGGATTCCTGCATTGACTTAATAGCCTTATAAGTCCTTTTCAATGCAGTTATTTTATTTTATGATTCTATGGATCAATTCATCTTCCTCCTGCCCAATTGAGCTTCTCGTGGATTACATAACACTGCCAGTTTCTTTTCTCTGTGCTGATTCAGTGTTCAAATATTGTTTGAGAGTGTGCGTCAGTTTGCAATTAGAAGTTGTTAATATATTGTTAATATGCTTTTTCATCTGTCATCAAGATTTTATCCTTATCTAATCTGTGGCTGTTAGATGAATCCATGCAATCCATGCAAATAATGAGCAATATTTTTTATTTAGACATGTGAGTAGGTGGGCTTAGATTTGTTGGCTGTTGTAGATCTGTTGCTGAACATTCCAGTTGTGTCAGGCAGCAGAAGAATGCTAGTAAGAGATATTTAATAAAGTCTGTATGGAGGTTTTTTATGACTGGGAAATTCATTGTGTTCTTACATCTTTTCTATCATGATTTTCATAGTGAAACTATATTCTTATAGGGGATATAGTAACATCCTTTTTATCTGGTCTACCTACAGTAAATAGTCTAAACACAGGATAATATCTTGCTTCCCAAAAAGCAAGAGATTACCTTGTAACAGTTTTCACAGACCTTTTTCTAACTTTTGCTTCTGTAGTAAAGGAGTATGTATGTCTGGCCGGACATCCCACTACAGTAATGGAGTAGACTGTAAGCCAGCGGCTCAACATTGAGTGTTGGGTGGCGGTAAATAATCTGACTCCCTAAAGGGGCCAGTGGCAATGGGCGGATGAGCCCCTTTAGGTGGGGTGATGGTCCCCCTCAGTGGAGGAAATGCCACTGGAAACCATCATATTGGGCCCAACGGCAAAATGAGTGGAGGAGGAACTCTGATTCCCAATGGTCATGAAGGCGGAAGAGGCCATTCCAGATAGACTGGCTGTGAAGGCGCACCTTGTTAATATAATCAAGGCTGCGGTAGTCCATTACAGTCCCGGTGTTAAATCCTGCATGTCTCATTTCATACATGCCGTATGCTCAGCGATCATAGTGTGTGGATCACTTCATGGCAAGCTGGGATCCACCTTAAACAAATTCATGCCAATGGCATTTTCCCCTACATCTCCCCCCTCCCCAGATGACATCAATGGAATATTTTCTGGACTTACAATTATATTTAGGTAAAGGTAAAGGTTTCCTTTGCTTGAAAGCCAGTCGTATCCGACTCCAGGGTTCAGTGCTCATCTCTGTTTCAAAGCCAAAGAGACAGTGCTGTCTGCTTCTGCAGATGTTTCCATGGTCATGTGGCAGGCATGACTAAACACCGGAGCGCATGGAATAGTGTTACCTTCCCACCGAAGTGGTCCCTATTTATCTACTTGCAATTTCTTGCTTTCAAACTGCTAGGTTGGCAGGAGACTGGACCTCATTTTACTAGTCTTCTGAATGGTCCACTCTTTACTTTCTAAAATCATCTTAGATATTCAAACAACCATAAATATATTACCTCACATCATTATGTTATTGAACTTCATATATGTTCTCAAATCTTATCTCACAGATGCTGACCTTGTCAACATCTCTGCTCAGAGATTCAAGGTCAAGAGAACATTTCATGCTTTTTGTTTATAATTGTACCAACTCAGTCAAGCCACTTGTGAAAAAGCAAATCTATTTTGAATGATTTTTGTGAACCAGATCTTATACTTTGACAGAGAGCTAGTCTGGTAATTTCTTTCTTTCCTTGAAACCCTAGTCTGTTAAAATATCAAAGGAACAGCACAAGACCAGAGCTAAATATATTTTACTTTTCTACAGTATTTGGAAGCATAAATGGGAATTCTGTGAATGTTAAGCACCTAAGTCTAAGAAAGACAGACCTTTTTCAAGGATACCCTTTGTCTACCTTTCTTCAGAACACAATGGCAGAGTGTACCTTGGGGTTGCTTCTGACCCATAAAATGCCTTTCCTCTCAGAGATCACTAGGTTGAGCATGAGTTAACATATTCCTGACACAATGTAAAACCTTTGTAATGTAGTTGAATAAGCAGTTTGGTTGTGATTATAAGTGAAGTTATGATCGTAGTAAATTTAAGCAAGGATCCATTAGCTAGCTGGACAACTCAGTGAGGTGAATCATTGGAGCCAGGGATCGGAAGTTTGATTTCTTACTGTGTCTTGTAGAAGAGCCACCTTGTATGATCTTGGGCACACTTCATGATCTCAAAGTTCCCCAAGAAGAAGGGTATAATGAGGGGTATAGGGTATATTGCATTACTGAGATGTTACTGTGTTACTGTATTCTATTATATTGTGTACTGTATTTTTCCTGTATTGTATCATTGTTTGATATGTTGTGAGCCGCCCTGAGTCGGCGTATGCTGAGTGGGCGGCATACAAATCAAATAAATGAAATGAAATGAAATGAAAATGAAATGAAATTTGTTAAAAGAATGGTACCTGACACCAACTTGACCTTTTTACCCAATATTTCACCAAACTCCCCTTCTATTCTTCCCCAAAAATCCCTTATTTTTTTACAACTCCACCACATGTGTTCATATGTTCCATCTGTTTCTTTACATCTCCAACATAACTTATCTCTTTTATTATCCATCTGATAAAGCCTTAGTGGTGTCAAGTACCATTGCCACAACATTTTAAAATTATGTTCTTTGATTCTTACAGACATTGTTCTCATAATCCTCTTTTTCCATTTATTTCTCCATTCAACCTCCCCAATTTTTATATTCAAATTTTGTTCCCACTTCCGTTTCAAGTCTTCCTGTGGATCATTACCCTTGTTCAATATAATATAAAGTTTGCTTACAAGACCCTTAATGCCTCTTTCCCCTTTTCTGATCTTTATTACCAAATCCTCAAATTCCGTCTTATTTCTATCTAACCCTACTTCTCTTTTATATTTTTTATTCCAATTATCCGCCTTCAATTTCTGAAACCAATCCAAATTTAACTTCTCAAATATTTTTTTCCTCTTAGTATGTATCATCATCACACACTTTTAACCAATCCTTCAATAAAAGCACCCAATTTTTATCCAATATTTCCATTGTTTCCTTATCTATTTTTAATGGGAAACACCCCATATCCGTCAATTCCAAAATTGGAGAGAGATTTGGGACTATATCTTTCTTTACTTTCTTCCACACTTCCATGAGACCTATCATCATAATATTATTTGACCTTGTCCTTTATTCCCAAAAAAATCATACTACCAATGTCTCTATATTCTTTCATCTCCAGTTGCTCCCAAATTGTCTTTTCTCTTGCCAAGATCTTCACAACATTCTTAATTTGAAATGCTCGATAGTATACTAACAAATTTGGCATACCCAAACCCTCTTTTTTCTGAGACAAGTACCATAGTTTCTTTGGAAGTCTAGATTTTTTACCCCAATTACAGAAACCATTGAACATCTTTTGAAACTCATTAATTTCCTTCTCCTTCAGATGGATCGCTAGTGCATCAAATAAAAAATTAATCTTTGGCAACAATATCATTTTACAAATAGCGATCCTTCCGAACCATGACAGCTTCAACTTCTGAAACTCTTGTATTTTATTCTTAAATTCCGCTCTCAAGCTGTCATAGTTCAATCGTTTAAGTTCTTCTAATTTATTTGAAATAATTATCCCCAAATACTTCAGCTTATCTTTAATTTGTATATTAAGTATCTCCACTATCCTACCCATCTCACTTACTCCCACATTACACAACATCAATTCTGATTTATCCCAATTTATCATTAATCCTGTTGTAGCTTCAAATACCTGTATATGATCCTTGATCCTGTCCATTACCAGCTCCGGGTGTTTCATCATAAGCATTGTATCATCCGCATGCATGCTCACTTTGTTACCCATAATCCCTTCTATATTTAAATCATCCCTTATATTTTTGGCTAGAATCTCCATTGCCATAATAAACAAAATAGGAGATAATGGACAGCCCTGCCTGGTACCAGCCTCTAAATTTACCACATCAGTAAGCTCCTCATTTACTCTAACCCTAGCGTTCCCTTTTTGATATAATAAGTCTATTACCCTATTGAATCTATCCCCAAACCCATATTTTTTAACTATTTCTTTAATTGAAGACCACTGTAATGAGTCGAATGCCTTAAAAATATCTAATGATAATAAGCCCACCTTTTCCTTAGTTTGGTTAACGTTATCAATTAAATCTAATACCCTTCTAGTCAAATCCGCCATATGCCGACCTTTTAGAAACCCAACTTGATCTACATTTATGTATGCCCCCATAAAACTGTTTAATCGGTTAGCCAATA
Source organism: Bradypodion pumilum (assembly GCA_035047305.1). NCBI lineage: Eukaryota > Metazoa > Chordata > Lepidosauria > Squamata > Chamaeleonidae > Bradypodion > Bradypodion pumilum. Next base: position 168,531,244 of record JAWDJD010000001.1, on the reverse strand, counting down.
TTGCTGTGAAGATCTTAGCATCCTGATTTATAAGTGAAATTGGTCTGTACGATTCCACTCTTTCCAGATTCTTGCCAGGCTTTGGCAGTAGAACGATTGTGGTATTATACCATGAAGTCAGAATTGATCCTCCATCTAAAATATAATTATATAACTTCACCAATTTTGGAACCACTACCTCCTTAAATTCTTTGTAAAACTCTGTCGATAATCCATCATCCCCCGGAGCTTTCCCCGTCTTCAACCCACTAATCACCTCCTTAACCTCTTTATCATTAATCCTTTCCTCCATTTTCTCCCTATGTTCTTGTTTTATTCCATTCCTTAACTGTCTCTCCAATATCTTTTTAAGCTTCTCCAGGTCTACTTCCTTTTTTTGCATATAATAGCTGATAAAATTCCCTGACAATTTTACATTTATCTCCATTCTTATTACACCTTGTACCTTGCTTATCAACCAATACCCCTATTTCTCTTTTTTCCCTTTTAGCCTTAGCTGCTCTTGCTAATAATTTTGAGCTTCTATTACTAAATTCAAAATATTCTCTATTTAAATAAATCAAATCTCGTTTAACTTTATCAATATCCCTACCCATTAGTTCTGCTTTAAGCCTTTGTAATTTCGTAAAAAAAATTTTATCTTTACTTTTCGCATGATCCTCCTGTAATTGTTTTATTTCTCTTTCTTTTTCTATCTGTTCTGCTTTATATTTTTTATATTTAAAACTCACCAGTTTTATACTTTCCCCTCTAAAAACCGACTTCATGGTATCCCATACCACGTTAAAATTAACCTCATTATTATCGTTCCACTGCCAGCTTTCTTTCCATCTTCCCATAATCTGCTCTTTACATTTCTGATCTTTAAACAAATTGGGATCGTACCTCCAATTTCTTACTCTTCGAGTATCTTTTTGTACTTTCAATTCCAGATATACTTTAGCATGATCCGATTCCTTGATAATCCCAATTTCCATTCCTTCTATGTCTTTGATCAAATTTTCGGTAAGAAAAACATAATCTATTCTTGAGTATGTCCCATGAACATGTGAAAAAAAAGAGTATGCCCTTTCAGAGCCCTTAAACTCTCTCCAAGAATCCTTCAAACCCATAACATCCATCCATTTATCCAAGACCTTCCCTTTCAAGCCAATTCCACTTCTTGATATATTTGTACAATCTAACCCTGACCTTATCACATTAAAATCTCCAGCCACAATAGTTTTTGCAACGTTCTCTAGTTCCACTATTTTCCGATTTTTTTCAAGAAACTCCGCTTGATGATCGTTTGGAGCATAAATATTTACCAACATGATTTCCTCAACCTCCAATTTTCCTCTTACTATCAAATATCTACCCTCTTGGTCAACAACCCTTTTTGTAATCTCAAATCCTAATTTTTTAGAAATCATGATTGCCACCCCTCTTGCTTTTGATGTTCCAAACGCCATCTCATAATGTTGCATCCGTCCTAAAAAAAGTCTATTCGTGTCTTTTAACTTCTGATGGGTTTCCTGTAAAAACAATATATCTGGTCTATCTTTCTTCAGCGCCAATTCCAGTCTCCGTCTCTTAAGAACAGAACCTGTACCCTTCACATTCCATGATATTATTTTAATACTTCCCATAACCTACTTCTTTTCCAAGCTCTAAGCTCTCCATCGGGCGTGCCACCAACCACCCTTTACCCCTATAACATACAAAATTACATAGAACACACACTATCTCTCTCCCCACTTTCTTACAAAAAAAAAAGCCACCTTTGACAACCAAAGAGGGGAGAGGGGGGACATGCAAGATGTGCCTTCCTACCGGTGCTACGCGCTATTCACCTTTCTATATCAATTAAATGCTTTAAATTGTTATAACCTGATTCTCATTACTCCTTACTTGTCTCCTCCTCCACCATGATCAACGACAGCTCCACCTCCTCCCTTCGCTGCGGTGTTCCACCTGTTGCCCCACCAGCCTCCTCCCTCCCGTATTCCCTCCCCAATGCTCCCGATTCCATCAGTTCCTTCTTAAGATTTATCCATTCTTCCGAGTCTACTTTTACCAGTTCCAACAAGCTCAAATACTCCAATGGATTGGTCCCTTCATCAATTACTTGCATTCTTTTATCATAAAAAAAGCGCAGTTGCTGTGGAAATCTCCAGTTGTACCTTATATTTTTACTCATCAATAATTTGGTTACAGGCCTCATCTTATACCTCCATGTTCTTTCCTTCAACGAAATATCATTATAAACTTCTACGTCAGAGCCATCAAATTTCAAGGCATCAGGACCAACTCGTTTCAAATGGGCAATTACTTTTAGCTTGTCTGCCCAATTTGCGAATTTTACCAACACATTTCTTTGAACCACCCTCCCTCTTCTTGGGCCCACCCGGAATACACTTACAAGATCTTCCTGGACAAATTCTTTTCCCATATTCAAACCATTTAACCACTGAACCACTCTTTCCCTTAACAAATCCAGAGTTCGTTCCACGACCTGAAGGATCACAATGCTCTGCTTTCTCATCATATCTTCCACAGCATCAATCCTTCTCTCTTGTTCCTCCAATTTCAGCTTATTCTCCCGTACCACCTCCTGAGTCCCTTTTATTTCCTTTTTTATGGCAATTACCTCGGTTTGAACCAATTGCACATTTCCCTCAATTTTTTTCAAACTTAAGTCCACCTTTTTTGAAAAATCTGCAACAGATGATACCACCTTATCTTGCTTTTTCATCATTTCATTTCTGTCTTTCACCCTTGAATCCTCATTCTTCTCCAATTTCTGAAACAGCTTGCCAATTTCCACCATAATTTGGGTTAGATCGTAGGGCACTGTGGGCGGGGATGAAGACTGAGGGGCTTCCTCCATTGGTACTTTTTCCTTCTTCTTAGGCTTAACAGCTGGGTCTTCTTCCTTTGCTTTTCCTCTTGTACCTTTATCCATAATAGTATAAAATCCCAAAGTTGCAGATCGTTGTAAAAATTAGCCAAACAAATAAGCCTATAACACTGCAACCCCTGGTTCCACAAGTCCAACAGGGAAACTTATATTAAGCAGAAGTCCAAAGAGTTATTATAATCCACAAAAAGGGCAGAAGGAACCAATACTCCCAACAGGCAGCTGAGAAGAAAAAAAAGAAGGGCGAAAAAGAAAATGATAATCCACAGCGAGTCCGTTTCCCCAAAGCAATCAGTCCAGCCAGTCGTCTTCCACACTGCAATGTAAGTGCTCCAAGGAAACAGTCACCCAAAACCTCTCCTTTAAATCCAAGCCACCGAAAAGTAAAAAGAAAAAAAGGGAGGGGAGACTGGAGGGAGAAAAAGCCCAAAAACCAAACAGGAAAGCAGGAGAAGTAAGAAGCAATATTTTCCAAAAAAATTAAATATTTATAATCCACACGGTGAAGGAGCAAAAAGAAGCCCAATTAATCCTTCTCTTGAAGCGGACAAGTCAAAACGCCATTTTCCAGCGGCTGCCTTAACTTCTGGGTAAAAAAAACCCTTCTTCTTCTGTGGAACGGCAGACTTTTTCCAAACACTTTAAACTGGGAAATTCACTGTTACCTTCCAATATTATAGCCCAGACAAGTATTTTTTTTTAACCACTTTGTTACCGTCAAAACACGGCGTGGTCCTTCTGGTATGCAAAAAAAACAAAAACCCAAGCACGATCACTTTCGTTTTCCAGAACCACCGCCATTAACGAAACAGCCACTTGTTTTCATCTACTTCCACCCATTTCCATTTCAAAGCCCGGGCTCATTAAACAAGATCTCCAGCTGAGTTTAGTCTTTAGTACTCCATTCATGCACTTACATGCAGCTGTTTTCGTGCCAAACAACTTCTTGCCAGCTCCAAAGCTTCTCCGCAGTCTCACTGGTCCCGTTCTCGGCTCCTCGGCAGAAAAGCCGTGACTGCCGTCGCAGGCCTCACCCGCCCAGGAAAACCTCTCGAACTTCGACCATCCGACTTCAAAAGTTCCCGGAATTTTCCAAAAAGACAAGCAAGATTCTTATCTACAGAAGTTGCCACTTTAAAAGTTTCCCATTTCACTCCAACACATTAATTACCACTTTGTTAAGCGCGAGCATCCGAATCAAGATGTTACTCGTCGCCCATCTTAGCCATGCCCCCCTACTGACCTTTTTCAAACCTGTGGCCACTGCTGCATTTTCCAAATCTGCTGGCATATTGAGTGCAACACTTTAATTGCATCTTCTTTTAGGACTTTGAATAGTTCAACTGAAATACCATCACCTCCACTAGCTTTGTTGTTAATAATACTTTCTAGAGCCCTCTTGACTTCACACCCGATAATGTCCAGCTCAAGGTCAAAGATCTCATCATTGCGGTTGTCAGGGACATTAAGGTCCTTTTTGTAGAGTTCTCCTGTGTATTCTTTCCATCTTTTCCTAATCTCTTCTGCATCTGTTAGGTCCCTGTTGGTTTTTACCTTTATCATGGTGATTTTTGCTTAAAACATTTCCTTATTTTCCCCAATTTTTTAAAGAGATCTCTAGTCCTTGAGTGAATATTTCTCTTTCACCTTTGTTTTTTGCTTCCTTTATTTCTTCAGCTATTTGAAGAGCCTCATTAGACAACCACTTTGCTTTCTTGCATTTATTTTCCTTTGGGATAATTCTAATTGCTGCCTCCTCTATGATATTATGAACCTCCATCCATAATTCTTCAGGCACTCTGTCTGTCAAGTCTAATCCCTTGAATCTATTTTTCACCTCCACTGTATATTCATGAGGGATGTTATCTAGGTCATACGTGTGTTGCCTAATTATTTTACCTAATTTCTTCATTCCAAGCCTGAATTTGGCAATCAGTAGCCCATGATCTGAGCCACAGTCCACTCCAGGTCTCACCTTTGCTGACTGAATATTGCTTTCCCATCTTTGGCTATACAGGTAGAGTATGCACCAAATAAAATAAAAATTCTGGATAGCTATACAATTCAAGGCTGGTCACAATAACACTGTCTGAGAAAGCACTTATAGCATGATTATGGTTTGTCTGAATCTCCCCCAATGGCATAATAACTTCTATGTTACCGGGCATGGGGGTGGAAAGGTCTAGGGTTTGCCTTGAGAAAGTAGGATGTGTGGATCTGAAGCCATCCAGACTACACTGCTCAGTTTTCTAAACCCAACCTGTCTCCAAATAAATAGAGGGGAGTGTGCACTGTAAAGGTTTATTGCTACAAGTCTGGGTGAGAGCAATAAACGCCTCTACAGTTCCTCACAATGCACCATTATCTGGCTTCTGCCAATTGAGTTCAGTGAAAGATAATTTGCCTTTTGTCTGTTTGTCTTTACCTTCTCAGAGCTCTTCAACCATGGCCTCTCTTTTAAAGTCCCTTGTTACTATGGGAACAGTACTGTTTGCAATAAGGGTGGCATTAATAACATTGGTAGGAACCGAAGATGTTGGGTTTTGGCAAGCTTTCAAAATTTATATTGCAGTTTGTGAAACATGTGAGCCTGTGATACATTTAATAACCACACCATGTGTTTCATAGTGGATGAGCATTTTTCTAGCTGCAGGCTAAGAGGCAGAGATATGAGTTCTTCAGCTTAGTGAGTTAAGAGTTTGGCTGCAGAGCTAGATGTTGCAAATTTGATTCCTTGCTGTGGCTCGCAGAAGAACCAGCCTGTGTACTCCTGGGCAAGCTGCGTACACTCAGAACATCTCTAGAAGAAACGAATGGTAAATCAGTTCTGAGTACTCTGTACCTAGAAAACCCTGGAGATGATCACCATAAATTGGAACTGACATAATGGTTATTGTTATCATAATGTCAGCCAATGTCACGGCAGCGGTAATTTCACCCTTGTAATCCTTGAATTTTGTCATCCAAGCAAAACTGATCATCAGAAAACAGGCTGTTTTCCCAGTTAATGTTGAGTGACGGTGTTGTCTGCAGGATTCCAGAAGTTGTTATTCAGAGAAGTGATTTTTTTCAAGCTTTGCTTTTATAAACCCTGTAACTATGTATATACAAAGATTGCAATTGCAGAAAATCCATTTTTTAAAATGCAATAAAAGAACAAAGAAGTCTACTGTTGCCAGTCATAACCAAACTCCATAGCATGGAGTTGTTCAAGGACAATGATCTGGCATATTACTTTGTCCATTGTCTGTTTAGATTTGCAGAGAGAGAGAGAGAGAGGGTTGGTGGGTTGGTTGGTTATGATTCCCCCTTGTTTCGCGTGTGTGTGTGTGTGTGAGAGAGAGAGAGAGAGAGAGAGAGAGAAACGTCAAGAGAGGGCACGTCTTGCTTCTCTTCCATTGATGGTTTCAGAATGACTTAATAGAGGTGGTACTCTATTAAGAACCACAGTGTATGTAGAATACACAGACCATTGGGTATCCCACTGTTCTATTAACATACACATGAATGGCAAATGCTGATCCTTTTACAGTCCTCAGGGCCTTGTGACCTTTGCCACTTTTCTGAATGCTGAGGAGAAAAACTGGGCACAAAATAAGAATATTTTCCTCTCCATCAAAGGAATAGTTGCCCAAACATACAACCAAACATACAAACTACCTCAGAGAAAAGAGCAGAATGGTTGACTTAGTGTAAGTGAGGCAGCACTCCTTCCGTACACAGGACAATAGCTGGTTTGCAGCATTAAGGACCTGCAGCAAGAAAATCCTGTTCAATTCCATTCCCCTTCCTAATTCAGCTATAAAAGGTTTAAGAACGTCACCCTGCACTGTTATTTTTTTTAAATAGCCAAGAAGTAGAATCATATACCCATGGGTTTAATTCCTACCTGTATGAGTCCTTTTTGTAAACAAATAAACACACATGGGAAAAAACCACAAAGCACTGGGCGCTTATTTGGGTTACAGAATCAAATTGCAAAGAATGGTTACAAATATTCCCCTGCTTTATGACAGCCAGGCCCGACATCAGAAATTTCCGGGCCTGGTACGCCCGCCCCCCCCCCCCCCCCAATTTTGGTTATGCTCACCGTGGTTTCTGTGCATGTGTGGTCTGTTTGTGCATGCGTACATCGGTGGTTTCCCGGCGCTGCCACACCCACATGGTTTTCTGTATATGTGTGGTCTGTTTGCGCATGCGCACATCGTTTGTTTCCTGGTGCTGACGGGCCCCCATCATCTCCAGGCCCTGGATGGGAGTCCTACTTGTCTCTCCCCCCCCCCCCCGATTGCGGCACTAATGACAGCTCTACCTTCTAACAAGAAGAGGTAGTTTTTGGAGTGGCAAATCTTTCTTTCCTTCCTGGTACAACAGAAATATAGCACCAAACTGCTCCAATGCCAGGTGAATGTGGAAGAAGGATGGAAAGGAATCTTTGATAATGCCAGCATCTCAGTCAGGCCCATCGAGACCTGACAACTTTTCACCCCACAGGGGACCATTCTTCTTCCACGTCTAGGCCAGACGTGAAACTGCCACAATGAAGGCACTTTTGGTGAGTTTATTCTGCAGTTCCTTTCACCTGATTTAGTGTGAGAAAGATTAGCCAGCAGCACAAAGTTGCCGTTACCAGGATATGCCCGATTGTGGTTCAAAAATACCACAGTCTTTGAGGAGGCTCTTTCTGTATATCCCAGCGGGAACCATTTGAAAGCTCTGAAGTTAGCAGAAGGAATGCCCTGTTTATTTATTTATTTTTATTTATTTATCATTCACATTTGTAAATGCTGCCCACTCAGGCAGAACCCGACTCAGGGCGGCATTACAACAACTCCAAAAAATACATAAAAACATTATAAAACCTTATAAAACCCACCCAATAAAAAACCCACCCAATAAGAAAAAACCAACATCCACCCCCATTTAAAACCCATATCCCAATCACCCGTCCCACCTACCACACAGAGGGAAAGAGAGAGAGTCTTATAAAAGCCAGCCGGCGGGGGCCATAGTCCCGTTCGGGCCCCATACCTGCCCTGCCAGCCAGGTCTTTACTCCTTTCCTGAAGGGCAGCAGTTCACTGCTTGATGACAAGCTAACATTGTGGGGAAAGGATGGTATGTGAGGCAGAATGTCAGTGGATGAAGTTTATTTATTTATTATTTAGACTTATATCACCATCCACATGCCATGGCAACTCAGGGCAGCTTACAGTCAATATACAATACAACTTGTTAAAAACATCCTTAGACAGTTAAACTAAAGCCCTCAGACGGCGAGTTATTTAGAGTTACATCCTGTTCACGAGAAAGATGACAAATCTTGAAATATTCAGGACCAAGGGCAGGGCAACCATAACCCACCAGAGAGTGTCTGATAATTTCCAGCAATCCTAACCATTTGTGTGGGATCAATGGGACTGCATTTTGGAAATCTCCAAAGGGGACACAGCTATCTCTGCTTTACTGGAAGGATTGCCATATCTCAGATGGGGAGGACATTGTGGCCATTAATTCCATTTGAAGAAATGCAGGTTTTTGAGCATCATCTTTGTAACTTATGGGCCTTCTTGTTACATTAGTTTTGGCTCCAGCAGCCTAGAGTTAATGCTCACAGTGAGCCTTCCATAAGTCCCAAAAACATTGTAGGGTATGTGTTATCTGAATTTCTGGGGGTGCTCTGGCAAGGAGCACCCCTTTACCTGTGTTACCCGAAGCCCAAAGTTTGTAGCAACCCTGGTGATTTGGGTGCAATGAACAAGGGCTGAAACACCCATGATGGGGGTGCCATCATCCTGGAGCATATATAAGCAGAATACAAATTACATTAGGAGAACAATTTACAGTATCAATTACAATACATTTATTTTAGTACAGGTTTCTCTGGCAGGGGATAGAATGAGACTGGTGAAGATAAGGATAAAGATTGAAAAGGAAGATTGCAAAGAGTAAAATTAAATATAGGATAGAAAATATAAAGAACTGTGAGGCAAATAAACATCCCATAACGCATGACCTTTATGCCATGAGAAATTGCTATCACAGGGCAGAACCAGAAAGGAAACAGTTCTGCCCAGAACATAGGGATGCAGGTTTATATACAGTGATACCTCATACACGGATTTGGACTTTGGCATGCAAAATCCTAGCCGTGAGGCCTCATACAACGTCCAAATCCTTGCTGCGATGCCTCGTACAACGTCGTTTCCACAGAGATACATTGTACTGTAACAGCACAGACTTCAGGGCAGAGTCAAGGAAACTGACAGGAAACTGACAGAACTTTAAGAAATCATTGTCAAAAGGCTAAATACATTACAAAAACATGTCAAACAACCCTGATTGTCCAAGAACGTGAAGAATGCTGCAAAAATCCCAGGAATGCTTCTAAAAATTCTGATGAAAAATTCAAAAAAATCCAAAATCGTGCTCAAAACCACTCCTAAACACTTTTTGCCTCATGCAAAACCTACAAGAGCAATGCACGCATGTGTCCTGCCTTTTATATTGCCCAGGCACAATGCAACCTGGGAAAAACCCAAAGTCTCATACAAAATCGAGCGAGTTGGAGTTGGACAAATGCTAGTCCATATATGGTCAAAAACATGTAGTTTCCCAAAACATCCATTTCATAGGTGAGATCATCCAGATACCCATCCCAATGTTCCTTGGTTGTTTGTAATCTTCCTTTTGTGGACTAGAACACAAACAGCATTAATTGCTTTCTTCCAGTGTCTGAGGGGATTAACTGCTCATTCTTTGTTTTGTCTCATGCAGGGGTGCCCAAACTACAGCCCAGTGGCTGGATCTGGCCTCCGACATCAATTCATCCGACCCACAAAGCCCTTGTCATCCAGCCCGTGAAGTCCCTTTATGGGTGCGTTTTACTTCCGCTTCCGGGAGCGGCGAGGGCTTTGTGGGCCAGTTGAATTGGCATTGGGGGCTGGATCTGGCCCCTGGGCCATAGTGAACAGCCCCCTGAACCATGTGACTGGCCCATGGCCCAAAACGTTTCGGCACCCCTGGCCTAATGGCACCTATTGTTCTCTCTGGCATCTTCCAGGTGGCCTTTCTTGGGAGGTCAGCAACATCTCTGGCTTTTGTAATTCATTTAATCTTTTTCCCTTCCAGGATAGAAAGCAATTTGACCATGTTAGTTTTCATTAATACAGTATTACATACTGTAGCAATTTATAAGGAAACCACAATAATATTATTTTACACATATTTCTTTCTAGAACTTCACCAAATGAATCCTGTTGGTGTAGTGCCTCTGTAAACAACTGTTTCAGGGCTTCTGTGCTCATGTACCCTTGCACAGACATGTGAATGAGCAGGGAAACATTTATTAATATCAAAATAAAAATGTAACTCCTTAATATTGGGTAACATATGAAAAGCTCCACCTGTATCTGTAGGAAACTTGACAAGGATAGAAGCCTTAGAGGAAATGACAGCAACTTCTGCAGCTGCTGAGCATAATTTGACATCTGCCTGGTTGCCAAATTTGGTACTTCCTTGTCTCTATATTGCCATATTTCATGATTAGCTAGGTTTGACCTAATGTATGGGCTGATTAATCACAAAATCAGGCTAGAAAAAGTTATAGCCTCTTCCAATCCTTTTCTTTACTTTGAAGGCCAATACCAATACCTTTAACTGAACAAAGTGGAATAAAAAGTTATTTTAAAACATGCATAACATGGTCGTGCATGAACTATTTGAAGTTTCTGGACTGAACAACTACACATCCTAGTAATCATATCCAACTCACCAGGACAGGGCACCGCTACTGTATTGGTCTGTGGACAAGGCCTTGCTTCTCCGGGGGGTGGGGGGTTACCTCTGTCAGGGATGATATCATACTGCCATGAACTACATGTACCGTAATGCACCGCTCGTGTAACCCTACCCCCTCTGACCTCCTCTGACCTCACCTAACCCTATTAAAGGACCCTCACCTACCCAACGACCCTCTCTCCTATCCTGACCACTGATCCTCACTGACCACCATGCGGCCAGTGGAAATAAAGAACTATAAAGGCAATGAATGAGTACTGGGGTCTTTGGGCCGAACCTTCGGAAACCCTCTAACAAATGGTAGCAGAGGATTGCGTGTCATCATGGCGTGTTCGGTCATGTGAAGGGCTGTATCTCGCATCCCTCCTACGACTCCGCATGGCCTCCCAACCAGGAAAGCAGCCCCAGCGACGGAACTGCACTCCCAGTGAGGCTCCAATCAAGGCAAGCAGGACCTCCGGAACAGAGATCCGCCCACCTCGAAGACCAACAACGAATGAGCTCTGCGCAGATGCAGATAAGGCAGCAGAGCTCCCCCACTGACGAAGAAGGAGAAGTACAAGCTCCAACAGACCAGCCAAGCACCGAGAGGAGAACGGGCTCCCCCTACTGGCAACCAAAAGGGGAACAGGCGGGACTTTCAAAACCAACAATATGCGTACCCATACCCTTCTGCCAGTTTAAAGGCAGACCAGGACACCAGAACTATTCAAGCAACCAAGCCCAACAGAGCCAACTGCCAAATAACTTCCCAACCCTCGGCATGACTGGGAAGAACTTTATGGACTGGAACCAACAATTTCAGGTACTGTTAATGAGGGAGGGGGCTTTACACCTAATTCAAGACCCACCAGAGAAGCCATGGTCCATGGAGGTGGACAGACTGCATCACAGGGCATTTTGCCTGCTTTTGGGTACCATAGATGCAACTATGTATGGGTGTATTCCAAGTGAGTCAACTGTCTATGATGTTTGGGGGAAATTGTATAACATGTTTTATTGCAAGAACAGGAGCACAACGTGCTTACTGCTGAGGGAGCTGTACGCATACAAGATTAAAGAGGGGGATAGCATGGGTGAGCATCTGATGAGATTAAGCAACATGAGGTCTGATCTCATAAGAAGGGGCGAAACCGTTACTGAACAGCACCTAATCAGCATCATCTACAATTCTTTCGACCCAAGTTGGGATGACTTCCTGACCCAATTAGACAACACCAGTGGTGACAATGTCACACTGGACTATGTCACCAGGAAACTTATAGCCGAAGACAACCTCAGGAGAAACAGGGCCACCATACGCAGGGAGAATAGGCCACACAAAAGGGTAGTTTTCACAGAACCCACAACACGTAGGGAAGACAGGCCACACAGGAGGACAGTACTCACAGAGCAAACCAGCCCAACACGGGAATGCTACACATGTGGTTCCAGAAGACATATTAAAAGGGACTGCCCAAGATATGCCAAAGACAGGAGGGATGCGAGATACAGCCCTTCACATGACCGAACACGCCATGATGACACGCCAAGGCCGAGACGCGAGTCACGAGACGAGTACTCAAGCAAACTAAGAGACAACGAGGATAGAGATAATAGACGGTGGAGATCACCCAGTCCAGGCAGGCGCCCTAGGCCCCAAAGAGACCAAGAGAGACACGAGCCTGATTCTATAAATGCAGTGAAACACGGCAAAGGAAGTAGACGCCATGAGACAACCAGGCCCACGGGCACCCACCCGCAACGCTGGCTGATCGATTCCGGGGCCACTACACACACATCATGCCACAGAGAAATATTTGATTCTTTTGAAGAAGACTCTTTTAGCATCAAGGTTGCCAATCAGGCACACGCTAAGGTAGAAGGCAGAGGCGACATACACATCCCTGAAATTGGACTGGTCCAAAACGTCCTTTATGCCCCACGCATTCCATATAATGTTTTAGATACTACTAGACTCACAGAGGACCCAGACCTGAGAATAATCTTCGGAAACAAGAAAACATCCATTGAAAGAAGGGGAAAGGAAATTGGAAGAGTGGAAATCATAGGCGGACTACCATACTTCATTGCAGGGGAAGACGAAGAGGAACAAGTCACCATAGGATCGCTCGACAGTAATGAAGAAGAAGAAGCACAGGAAGGCACATCAGATGAACCCGAGGAACAACAAAATGAAGGACCAGAAGCGGAAGCGGATGACCTCCACAACTCCACCAGGGATGGAGAGGTCAACAGAATGAAGAAAAAAACACCAAGGATAACCATAGGGAAACCAGACCATGATGAGTGTGCACACTTACTACACAGAAAGTTAGGACACATAGGTTTTCCCACCGTCAAGAAAATGTTGGAATGCTCAGAGGGACTGAAGGTCAAAGGCTGCAAGAACTACCTGGACTGTTCTGTATGCAAGAGCTCAAAGTTCAAAACTGAGCCACGACCAAAAACTTCGGCCAGGAAGTCAGATCACCCATTCCAGCTCGTACACCTCGACTTGGTAGGACCTCTCAGAAGATCAATAGGCCAGAAGAGATTTTTCCTAACAATAGTTGACGACTTCAGCAGGTACGGTTACGTATACACGCTTAACAGTAAGGATGAGGCATTCAGCAAGTTTAAGGAATTCCACACAAGGGTGTGGACTCAACACAACGTGAACGTGAAGCAAATGATGACGGACAGAGGTTCGGAATTCCTGTCAAAAGAGTTTGAAGAATGGATAAAGGAGAAGGGGATGCTGCACTTCAAGACTGCACCATTCTCAGCCTTCCAAAATGGGGTGGCTGAAAGAAGAAACGGGGTACTACAAACCATGATCAGATGTGCAATAGAAGACGCAGGTTTAAGCTTCTCATATTGGGGAGAGGCGTTGCTGTACTCCAACTACACGTTAAACAGGCTGTGGTCTAGTGTTCTCGGTAAGACACCCTATGAGGCAATGTACAACCGAAAACCCAAGCTGGCGCACCTCCACGTCTTCGGCGTACCTGCGGACGTGCACATACCCAAGCAACTTAGAAAGAAAGGGGACAAGATAACCAGAAGGCTAAGGTTCCTAGGCTATGAGCCAGGTTCGAAGGCGTACCGGTTCATAGACCACAACCAGAGGCTGGTAGTTTCAAGATCAGCCACATTCCACGAGCACGTGAACTGGGGCAAGATACACGCGAATGAAGTATTGATCAGCGACCCAGAGCTTGAAGGGGTCAAGGCAGCACTGCCCGTGGCAAGGCCCGACCAACCAGGAGATACAATATGTGGCAAGTCTGAAGCACAAGGAGCACGCACAAGCACCACAGACGCAGGAGACGTCGAATCCCCAAGTCCCACAAAAGAAGCGCCTAGAAGGTCAACCAGGTCGACCAAGAACCAAACCCCGAGAAGACTGGAGGATTATGTTCTGAGCATGGAGACCTACCCCGAAACACCAGCGAGCTACGAAGACATAGCAGAGCTACCACCTGAAGAACAGGACAAGTGGAGGGCGGCCATGGAGAAGGAAATGAAAAGTCTCAAAGACCTCGACGTATATACACCTGCAAGGGTACCTGAAGGACAAAAGACGGTGGGAACAAAGTGGGTATTCAAGGTCAAACAGCTAGAGGACGAACAGATCCTGTACAAGGCCAGACTAGTGGCCCAAGGTTTCACTCAACGATACCCAGATGACTACGAGGACACATATTCTCCAACGGTGAAACCAGAAAGTGTTAAGGCCGCATTAGTAATGGCAACAGTACTTGGAGAACAAGTATATCAATTCGACGTACAGACAGCGTACTTACACGCACAACTGGATAAGGAGATATACGTCAGGGCTCCACCCGGTTTTGGACGCAGCAGTGGAGAAACATGGCTGCTAAACAAGAGCCTTTACGGACTCAAGCAATCTGGCAGAAGATGGTACGAGTGCCTAGCTGAAACCATGAAGAAATTGAACTTCTCTCCAGTTAGAGAAGACAAATGTGTCTTCTTAAGAAAATCTCCAGAAGGGGTAGAAAAGGTTCTGGTTTACGTCGACGACCTGTTGTATTTTGGGAAAAGCAAGTCTAGATGCGATGAGTTCGCCAAAGGCCTACAAAACGAGTTCTCACTGAAGAGTCTAGGAAAGGTGAACAAATACCTAGGGGTACATGTGTCAAGGATAACGGACGGCTTTGCCATATCTCAGAAGGAGAAGATAATCGAGCTCCTCAACAAGTGTAATATGACCGACGCCCACCCATGTGGGACCCCCATGCAGACGGATTTCTTAAAAAACTCCCACGAGGAGGGAGAACCATTCGAGGACATCACACTCTATAGATCCATCATCGGATCACTCTTGCACATCGCCAACTGGACCAGACCGGACATCTCGTTGGCAGTGAATCTTCTCTCACGTCACTCCGGCAACCCAAGGGCCCACCATTGGGTGGCCGTCAAAAGGCTGTTGAGGTACTTGAAGGGTACCATGGACAGAAAGTTACTGCTAACCCCTCAAATAAATGACAGGATAAACATTTCATGCTATGCTGATGCCGACTGGGCCGGGTGTACAAAGACCAGAAGGAGTACATCCGGCTACATAGTGATGCTGAATGGCAGCCCCATATATTGGCGCACTGAAAAACAAAAACTGGTCTCCTCCTCCACCGCTGAAGCAGAGTACGTCTGTCTGTCTAACGCAGCAGATGACCTGATCTGGATAAACGAGCTAATCTCCCTCATCTGGGAAAAACCCAGCCTTCCCATTATCATTCACGAGGACAACAAAGCAGCCATAGACATGGCAAGGGCCGAATGTTTAGCCAGGCGATCCCGACACATCGATATCAAGTACAAAAAAGTAAGGGAACTCATAGGGGGAGGCTTCATAGACCTGATACATTGTGAAACTCAAGAACAGGTAGCGGATATCCTGACCAAACCACTCCCATTAGCCCAACACAGTTATTTGCTAAATGGCCTACGCCTTAGTGAGTAGGAGAACAACAAATCCAAATCACATCACGTTCTGTCCGTATGATCTCAGAAGGGGTTTTGTCAGGGATGATATCATACTGCCATGAACTACATGTACCGTAATGCACCGCTCGTGTAACCCTACCCCCTCTGACCTCCTCTGACCTCACCTAACCCTATTAAAGGACCCTCACCTACCCAACGACCCTCTCTCCTATCCTGACCACTGATCCTCACTGACCGCCATGCGGCCAGTGGAAATAAAGAACTATAAAGGCAATGAATGAGTACTGGGGTCTTTGGGCCGAACCTTCGGAAACCCTCTAACAACCTCAGGCCTGGTGTGTTGGCATGGCTTTGTCCGAAGTCCGATGCGGTAGTTGCGCCTTCAGAGAGGGTGCCACTACCGCATTGGTCTGTGGACAAGGCCTTGCTTCTCCGGGAGCGGTGGCGGCACTGCAGCAGTGGTGGCTGCCCCTTTCTCTCCCCCTTTTTGTGAACTTGGGCCCTTAAGGATTTGCGACCACTGCCCCCATCTCTCCCCCTTTTTGTGCACTTGGGCCCTTAAAGGTTTGTCACCACTGTACTATAGCTTGGAAGTAATGTAATGGGCTACAAAAATGTTCTTCTTTGTAATTAGTCATCTTTGAGGGCAACAAAGATGTAATTAAGTTACATATTAAAAGCAACAAGTAGAGTTACTTCATTGTCATAAAGAGTACAGTGATACCTCATACAACGTCCAAACTTGGTTCCACAAGTTTGGACTTTATACGGATTTGGACTTTGTATGATGCGTGCAAAATCCTAGCCGCGATGCCTCATACAACGTCCAAATCCTTGCCGCAATGCCTCATACAACGTCGTTTCCATAGAGATACATTGTACTGTAACAGCACAGACTTCAGGGCAAAGTCAAGGAAACAGAGAGGAAACTGACAGAACTTTAAGAAATCTTTGTCTAAAGGCTAAATACATTACAAAAACATGTCAAACAACCCTGATTTTAGGGGACAAACCAACAGGCAACTTTTTTCAAGGAATTAGGCGAAGTTGTATGAATTCGATGTTGTACGAAGCGGACTTTGTATGAGGTATTACTGTACTTTCAAAAGGGCAACTAAGACATTTTATAGTGTTTTTGACATGATTTTTTTTTAAAAAAAAAAAATCATGTCCTTCCATTACCCATAACAGAACTGATAGAATATACATGAGCAGGGAAAGAAGCAATGTAAAAAGTTACTTTTTAAACTTTCTAACTTATAGCAACAGTGGGGTTCCTTTTCAAACATCGCAAGACGTAACAACAACAATTTTAAAAGTAACTTTCCAACCTCTGGAACTCAGAGTCTCCATAAGACCAGAAGTTATGCAGAAATAGCTATGCAGCTTGGTTTCATGTGGACAAAACAACCATATTAGAACAGAATCTCTGACTGGAGGGTAGTAGCTCCACTGGTTGGTTGGGGTGACAAGGTAAATAGCTAGCATATTTGAGTATAAGATTTCCTTAGGCTTCTTACACTGTTTTAGTATAGTGGCTCAGAACAAGGGCCTGGAGCCAAGAGATCCCATGTTCAAATGTCACAATCAGTGTGACCTTATTTTGTGGCCTAAGGCAAGCCGCCCTCTATATGTCAGCCTTCTTTTGTAATATGAGGATAGCAACACAGTATTACTCTAATTAATAGGCTTGTTGCAACATTACTAACATAATGTATGTGAAGCATTTGGAACCTTGTGAAGCACTCTATACATGCTGATTATTATTCCCAGAGTTAACAATGCTTGCAGATGATGCATGGTAGTTGTACACCTTTGAAAGTCTTTCCTCCAAAAAGATGATCTGGAAATGGCAAGTGAAATGGGACCAGGCAAAGTGTTACCTGGAGAACATTACTCTCTCTCTTTTTTGAGAATGAAGGTGTACAGACATATTTTCTGCATTTTAACAAACCATACTGAAGTGTTACAATTTGTAAACTATAAATTAACATTAAAACACATTAGCAACACATTAAACACCATCACCCACATTTGACTAATGCTAATGTGTTACAAGGGATTGCGGTGGCTTAGTGATTAAGATGCTGAACTTGATGACTGAAAGGTCGGCAGGTCAACAGTTCGAGACCTGAGTGCTGTATCACAGAGTGAGCTCCTGTTATCTGTCCCAGCTCCTGCCAACCTAGCAGTTCGAAAGCAAGAAATTGCAAGTAGATAAATAGGTACTGCTTTGCTGGGAAAGGTAACAGCATTCTGTGTGCTCTAGCATCTAGTCATGCTTGCCACATGACCACAGAAAAGTTTACAGATGCAGACAGTGCTGGCTCTTTGGCTGTAAACAGATACAACTGGCTTTCAAGTAAGGGTGGCCTTTACCTTTACATAATATGTTACAATTTTTAAAAGTAGTACCCTACACATTAGCTAGTTTTACTGATGTGTTTAACCTACAAATGTGCATTTGGATTTGAAAATATTCAGAAATCACTGAATAAACCCAGGTACAGTAGACCCTTGATTAACGACGCGTTCAAATAGCATCATTTCTGCATACCAACATGTCGTCACTCACCACATGACTATCCGCACAACGACGATAAACCATTGTTGTGTGGATTAACAATGTTTTTTTAACATCGTTGTGCGGATAATGACAATTTTTTGCCGCTAGACGGCGCAGCTGCCATTGAAAACCGCACAACGACGTTTCCCCTATAGCAACGCTACTTGGGGAACCAAGCAACATCGTTATGTGAGGGTCTACTGTAGTTCCAAATATATCCCAATCCAAAATTAATAGTTTCAAATATGTGTAATAATAATTCCTAATATTCAGAGTCCCATTTACTCTTATAGATTAGAAGGCAACATGCTAGGTTCCTGCTTGCTAGAGGAATAAGGGAAAGATAACCTATTTCTCAGGTATCCTGAAGTGATTTCTTGGGAAATTGGTTTTTTAAATTTTGAATTCTGAATCCAAACAGCTGTAATTCTCAATATGAATTTTGGTGGTAGTATGCATCTCTAGTTTAAACTGTGTAATGTTATTTCAGGGCATAGAAGTGTTTGCCACTTTCAAATACAGTAACGTTAAATATAGGTTGGAATGGCAGGCCAACCTTGGTGCTCTAGCTGTTCTTTGACTTCAATTTCCAGAAGCCCAAGACAGCACACCTGCTGATCAGGGCTTCTGGGAATTGAAGTCCAAGAACTGCTGGAACACCAAAATTGGCCACCCCTGATTTAGGTACATTGTCAAATGGTCCCATTTTAAGTCACCTGTTAAACTGTGTGCTCTGGCAAACCCAATGAATGCTGGACAATCTTTACCTGTACTGAAGAAACATTAAAGCACCCACTCCTCCTTATGACTTGTCCTTGGCTTTTGAAAGGAGGTGGTTAGTAGGACATTTGCATAGTTGAAAAATATGCTTTTTTAAAAAAAACTGTGGTAATTCTAAGCATGTCTTCTGTGACTGACTCTGGTAGATACTGAGTTTTTCATTAGAAAATAAAATGGATCAAACAAGCTTGACTGATGTTCCACTGGGGCAGAATCCTCCTATGGCAGTGATGGTGAACCTTTTAGAGACCGAGTGCCCAAATTGCAACCCAAAAACCCACTTATTTATTGTAAAGTGCCAACACGGCAACAGGTGAGGGAGGAAACACTCCCATTGGGCTCCTGGGCAGAGGGGTGGGACAAATTCTGTGCTGGGGGAGGGAGGAATCACTCTCATTGGGCTACTGGGCAGAGGGGCAGGGAGAGCTCTGTGCTGGGGCAACCGCATGGGTGCCCACAAAGAGGGCTCCAAGTGCCACATCTGGCACGTGTGCCATAGGTTAACCACCACTGTCCCATGGGCTCTTTGCACCTCTTTCCCATAATGAACCTTAAAAAAGATGCTTCATTTTATATATAGCTAGATTATTATTTTTTCTCAGCCAACACAAAACATGCATTTGTTGGAAGTTATCAGGAAGGTATTTTTCCCTTGTGCAACAAGGCTTTGTACACTGTGTTCTTTTTCCTGAGGACACCCTACCATAAAAATATTTCAGTGAAAACATAAAATCATTTGTATTTACAACCTGCAACCCAGTGTTCTTTACTGTTCCTTACTCCCAAATCTAAGTGTATGGGTTGCCTGCAGCCTCTTTATTCACATTTTTCTCAGAGGAACAGGGCATATTTGCTTTAACACACGGGAAGCGGCAGCATACAACATAAAACAAAAGGGGGCCATGGTTGGCTATCACACCTCCCATGTCCCTCACATGTTTGCTCTGTGTTGAGGATACACAGGGGAAAAGGATAACCTTTACCATTGCTTGGACCTCTATAACAACTACGGTTGTGAAGTCTTAAGATATAGGTTGAAATCTCAGTGAATTTCTATGCTGGGTCCTCCAGGCCAGGTGGCAAATTTCAGGGCAAACAACGTTTGGGGGGAAGAGAGAATTGGGTGTTGTTGTATGAGGTGGCTTCAAAGTCTTGGGTACACATCTTCACCCACTACCAGCTGGTGCAGGGCTTACTGACTCAAGTGCCAAACCCTTTCCTATGCTTAGTCCATGCTTGGCACCCCAAGCCCTGAGAGCAGGGCTTGGCCCTAAAACATTCCTGTAAACTGGCCATGTGAGCCTTTCACTGGCCTAGGCAAAAACAGCAGCCACAGCACATAGTCCAGTAAATCTCATTGACTGTCACTGACAGGGTAGATGAGGCTGTGCAGGGTGTAAGTCTTAACTGGAATTTTGGTGACTGCTGCAGCTATCAGGTTCATTTTGTTACTTATCTGACTGTCAATAATGTGACACCCCCCTCCCCCTGTTGTGTCCTAAAGCCTGTGCCTTTAAACAATGTACCTATCCATGTGTATCCAATGTAACCTTTTCTATGTGTAACATTGTAACCTCCAGCTGCATCACTGTAACCTTAATAGGACGCGAGCTAGTGACCACTAGATGGCAATAGCGAGCGTCCAAGCTCATTGGTCCAAGACTCACCTAGAACAACAGCGCGGGAAGATTCCCGCCACTACCTTCACCTGGACAAGAAGGGCGTGACCTGCAATGATGTCACACAGCCTGTAGCCAATAGGCTATCAAGGAGCCACATTCAAATGTATAGCCACTGTATATATTGAGCTGTTTGTCCGCCATTACCTCATGTTCCCTCTGACCAGCATGTAATAAAGTTGTGTTAAGCCAGCTCTTCGGCTGTCCTGGTGTCTTTGGTCCCATACACTAAATTGGCGACGAAGGTGGGATCATGGCTGCCCACGGGACCAAGACATACGCCAGTTTCGACATCAAGAAACCGCAAGATTGGGAACTCTTCGAAATGGACTTCCAAGGCGCGCTGGTGGAGTTCGAGGTGACGGACGAGGCGAAGAAGAGAGCCATCCTCACCAGAA
This sequence comes from Bradypodion pumilum, assembly GCA_035047305.1. NCBI lineage: Eukaryota > Metazoa > Chordata > Lepidosauria > Squamata > Chamaeleonidae > Bradypodion > Bradypodion pumilum. The sequence goes on along the minus strand of JAWDJD010000001.1, from coordinate 168,510,170 downwards.
TGCTCGGGCATGACGGCAAGAGGGTATTGATTGACCTCATCGACCCAAAAGGCGGCTGAATTCAAGGCAAAGGAGCTCCTGACGGTGCTGCGAGACCATTTCCGGCCCTCGGTAGCGATGTTTCCCGGTCAGAGCGCGTGTTGGAGGCGAGTCCAAGTGCCTGGTGAGTCGGTCGCCACTTTCGTAGCGGCCCTCGTCTGGCTGCCGGCCCATGCAAATGGGAGAATTTGGAAGTCACCCTCAGGGACTGCGTGCTATGCGGCCTGAAGGACGCCGAGATTCAGCGCACGCTAATGAATCAGGAGCCGCCCCCCACGTTGCAGGAGGTCCTGAAAGCGGCACAGGCCGCGGAAGCCACGAAGGCCGGGGTGCAAGAGCTCCAGGACTGGCGGCCGAAGGCCGACAAAGCAGAGAGTTCGGTGCACGCAGCCCGGTGAAATTCGAAATCGTCCACCGAAAGCAGCGACGACGAGGACGTCCGGAGGTTCCGGAAGGAGGGCCGGCGTTGCGACGGCTGCGGGGCGGCTCACGACCGTGCCAGGTGCCCGTTCAGAAAGGCTGAGTGCCACAACTGCGGGCGACGCGGGCACATAGCCAAAGTCTGCAGACAGCGGCGCAAGGACCGGAGGAGCTCGCCCGACCGCCCAGCGAGGGACCGGAGGAGCTCGCCTGACCGCCCAGCGAGGCCAGACCGCTCGACGAGACTAAAGGTTGGCGCCCGGCCCACGAGGAAGCCGGACGGCGTGGGCCGCATCTCCGACGACAGCAGCGACGATGCCCCGCTTTTCAGCGTGTCCATGGGACACCCCCGTTACTTTGTAGAGGTACTGGTGCAAGGGGCCCCTGTTAGGATGGAGATTGACTCTGGCTCCTCTTACTCAATTATTTCCCAGAGGGAGTTTTTGAGAATTGCCCCCCGCGTACGGCCCAAGCTCAAAGCGTTGAGGTCCACGCTTCGGGACGTGCAAGGGAACAGTATCCCGGTGTTGGGGGTTGGGAATTTCCAGGTTCAGTACAAGCGGCACGCCGCGGAACTCCCCCTAGTCGTTCTTAAGGGGGGTAATTGCAGCCTCCTCGGGACTCAATGGTTTCAGCCCCTGGGTCTGTTCATTGGGGGGGTGCACGCCGTTGGGTCTGACCCGATACAGGAGGTGTGCGACGCGCACCCCGAAGTCTTCAAGAAGGGACTTGGGAAATTCAATGGACCCCCAGTAACGTTCGACCTGGACCCGGAGGTCCGCCCAATCAGACTCAAACCGCGCCGGGTGCCTTTTGCACTCAAGGACAAAATAGGGGCGGAACTGGACAAATTAGTGGGCCAGGGGATTCTTGTTCCTGTTGATTCCGCGGAGTGGGAAACTCCAATTGTCACAGCATTGAAGGCCAATGGGGAGGTTCGCATTTGCGCCAATTATAAGTGCACCATTAATAAGGCAATCCGCCCTAATGCATACCCGGTGCCGGTGGTCAGCCATTTGCTAGCCAGGTTACATGGGGGAAAGTGCTTCGCTAAGCTCGACCTGGCACAGGCCTATCAGCAACTCATGGTAACCCCTGCCGCAGCTGCTGCACAGACCATAATCACGCATAAGGGGGCGTTCCAGGTGACGCGCCTCCAATTCGGCGTGAACTCGGCGCCTGGAATTTTCCAGTCGCTCGTGGAACACCTCCTCAAAGGGCTGGACGGTGTTTTACCATATTTTGATGACGTATTGATAACGGGGGGGAGTGAGGTTGAGTTGGCCGAAAGGCTAAACAAGGTCCTGGCGGCGTTCGAACAGGCGGGGTTGAGGTTGCGAAAAGACAAATGCGTCTTCTTCGCGAAGGAGGTTGAGTTCTTAGGGTTCTGAGTAACACCCGAGGGGATCAAACTGTCCAAATCCAAGGTGGCCGCCATCAAGAAAGCTCCTCGCCCCACATCCAAGCCCGAGTTGCAGTCGTTCCTAGGGCTCTTAAATTTCTACCACTCCTTCCTTCCACGGAAGGCTGTGGTGGCTGAGCCGCTTCACAAGTTGCTCAAGAAAGATGCGGCATGGAAGTGGGGCGATGACCAGGAGAGGGCATTCACGGAACTGAAACAACTCCTGGCGTCTGACGCCATTCTGACCCATTTCGACCCCAAACGGCCGGTGGTACTGATCTGTGATGCATCCCCGGTGGGGGTGGGGGCAGTGTTATGCCACGTGTTGGAAAATGGGAGGGAGGCCCCAATAGCGTTTTACTCCAGGTCCCTGTCCCAAGCGGAGAGAAACTACGCCCAGACAGACAGGGAGGCGCTGGCGATAGTTGCGGGGACCAAAAAATTTCACGATTTTCTGTATGGCCGCCCTTTCACCATCGTGACTGACCACAAGCCCCTACTAGGCATTTTTACCGCAGATAAGCCCACGCCACAGATCCTGTCCCCGAGAATGCTTAGGTGGGCCATTTTTCTCAACGCCTACCAGCACGCGTTGGTGTACCGGCCCGGGAAAGAGATCAGCCATGCGGACGCCCTATCAAGGTCCCCCCTTCCCCTAACGCAGAGCCAGATGGGCAGAGAGGGGCGTGACCGCCAGGTGCTCATGATAGAGGTTTTGGATTCGCCCCCCATAGTGCCCGCCGACATTGCCACAGCGACAAGGAAGGACAAGACGTTGGCGGCGGTTTGCTCCTGGGTACAGAAAGGGTGGCCGGCGTCTTCCCCAGCAGAGGAATTCACCCCATTTTTTAGGAAGAAGCTGGAACTGTCCCTAGAGAGGGGGTGCCTCTTGTGGGGGCAGCGGGTGGTGATCCCTACATCCCTTCGACCGCGGGTGCTTAAACTGCTGCACGTCAGCCACCCCGGAATTGTGCGCTCCAAAGCGCTGGCCCGAAGCTACTTTTGGTGGCCCGAGTTAGACGCCGACATCGAGCACATGGTCGGCACTTGCGAGAGCTGCCAATGCTCCAGACCGGAGGAGGCCCGCCTTCCCCGCAGGGAATGGGACGCGGCTAAGGGGCCATGGTCCCGGGTGCACATAGATTTCGCGGGCCCGTTCCGAGGAACCCTGTTTCTCCTTGTTGTGGACGCTTTCTCCAAGTGGTTGGAGGTCATCCCAGTCACGAGCACCTCCTCGGCCGCGACAATTAAGCATTTGCGGAGAATTTTTTCCACGTTCGGCATACCCGACACTCTAATTAGCGATAACGCTAGTTGCTTCACGTCCGCTGAGTTCAGGGCATTCACAGAGATTAACGCCATCCGGCACATCACCTCCGCCCCCTTCCATCCGGCCACCAATGGCCAAGTGGAGCGCCTTGTACGCACCACGAAGGACGTGCTGTGGCGCATGGGCCCCGGGGACCTCAACCTGCAAGTGTGTCAGTTTCTGCTAGGGTACAGGGTGACCCCGCTAGCGTCAGGCTACTCCCCTGCGGAGCTTTTAATGCGCAGGAAGCTGACCACCATACTCACTAGACTAGATCCCACGAGAGTTGAGGACAAGGGGAGGAACATAGGGTTAGAAGCCACCAAGAGTTTCGCCGTGGGTGCCCCGGTACATTGCAGGAACTACGCCAGTGCGGGGCCAGCCTGGGTGCCGGGGGTGGTCGTGGAACAAACCGGTCCCGTTTCGTACCGCGTGGAGACCAACACAGGTCTACTTTGGCGGCGGCACGCGGACCAGCTCCGGAGCCGGGTCCCAGGAAATCAGGGCGCCGAAAAAACGGATACAAATTCAGCGTTAGGGTTCTCCCCCACCCGTTTAGCCCAAGGGGGAGGAGAGGGGGGTCGAGAGTCCCCACCGAGGGGGGAGGAGAAGGAATTTGTCCTTGGAGATATCCCGCGGGATCCCCCAACAGAGTTTGATTTTGATTTTCAGAACTGGGGGGGGGTTTCGGAGTGGTCCCCCACCCATCCAAGCGAGAAGAGGGGTTTTACGTTAGCCCCTGGTGCCCCCGGTTCAACCACAACGGAATCTACCCTTTCCCCTAAAGCTGCAAAACCGCAGCAAGCCTCTAACAAGTCTCCCTCTCCCATTACAGGACAAGGGTCCAGGGAACAAGGAAGCGGGAGCGGCCCCCGGGTGGGCCAACCCACATCGTGGCCCAAACGCGAGTGCAATAAACCATCTTGGCTAAGAGACTTCGTCTCATCCTAGGGGGGAGAGGTGTTGTGTCCTAAAGCCTGTGCCTTTAAACAATGTACCTATCCATGTGTATCCAATGTAACCTTTTCTATGTGTAACATTGTAACCTCTAGCTGCATCACTGTAACCTTAATAGGACGCGAGCTAGTGACCACTAGATGGCAATAGCGAGCGTCCAAGCTCATTGGTCCAAGACTCACCTAGAACAACAGCGCGGGAAGATTCCCGCCACTACCTTCACCTGGACAAGAAGGGCATGACCTGCAATGACGTCACGCAGCCTGTAGCCAATAGGCTATCAAGGAGCCACATTCAAATGTATAGCCACTGTATATATTGAGCTGTTCGTCCGCCATTACCTCATGTTCCCTCTGACCAGCATGTAATAAAGTTGTGTTAAGCCAGCTCTTCGGCTGTCCTGGTGTCTTTGGTCCCATACACTAAACCCCCCACAAGTCTGAGTTGTATTATTATTATTATTGGATACAAATCAACCATTTGGTTCACAGCCAAGGACTGGAATAAAATCAACAGCTCAAGCCCTAACCAAGGACCTGAGAACTGTTAAGGTAACGTCTGAGTATATACGCAGAGTTGTTTTTTGGAGCATTAGTATGTTCAAGTCCGATAAGTGCAAAATTTCCAAATATCTGTGGAGTCCTTTGGGTATTGCTTGAAGGGCTCTGATCACTATGGGTATAACAAAGATTTTTTTCCTCCATGGACGCTCAACTTCAATTTGCAAGTCACTATATTTTGTGATTTTCTCCAGTTGTTTGTCTTCAATTTGTGCATCTCCTTTTATAGCAATGCTAATAAACCAGACTGTCTTCTTTTCCCCAACAGTTATATCAGGTATGTTGTGAGGCAGATATCTATCTGTTTGAATTTTAAAGTCCCACAGGAACTTGACTCTCACTTTCTAAAACCTTCTCTACTTGATGTTCCCAATGACTTTTACTGCATTAAAATCCAGACTGCTGGCAATGTTTCCAATGATTGTTTTTGCAACCCTGTTATGGCATTGCAAATAATCAGTCTGTGAAATTTTGCTGCATCCGCTGGTCAGATGATCTACTGTTTCATCCTTTTCATTACAAAGTAATGTAATTTGCTATTTGGTGGATACGTGCTGTATTTTTATCTTCATTCAATTTGTTGGCAACACTTGTTCCTGAGCTGCCAAAATAAATCCTTCCATTTCCTTCTTCAAAACACCTGCTCTTAACCATCCTGTCAGCTTTGGGTCAGCCTTGCCTTCTATGTTTTTCAATTATTGACCATGCATAGGCTTGTTTTTCCAGTTTGTAGCTTGACTTTCAATCCTTTCTTTTCTGTATTCAGCTTTCTTCTTTACTGTTTTCAAAAGGAAGTGAGAGAACAGCCCTGCCCATCATTGTTACTGGAGTTTGCCACTGAGATCTTTTACCCCACAAAGGAAACTATAGGTGTCAAACTGGAAAGTGCGGTCCCCCCTGTCTTGCACTGTCCTTATCCTAAAGTTTTCCTTTCATGGCGTCATTTTGCCAAATTTGGAGATGGCCTGGTTTTTGTCTACTGTCTGGATTACTAAGACCTGGCCTTCTTCTTTTTCCCTCCCTCCCTTCTTCATGGCATAGTGGAGCCAAAACTGCTGATGATCCCATCTCAGTCCTGACAGGTTCATGCTCAAGGCTGACTCAGCCTTCCATCCTTTTGTGGTCAGGAAAGTGAATATCCAGAATATTGGAGCCAAAAATGCTAATTAAATTGTGAACCACTCAGAGAGTGCTCTAGATGCGATGAGGCGATATATATGTGTAACTGCTATTGCTGTTGATTTCTTTCTTTTCTTTCTTTCTTGATGTTCTATCATAACAGTGCTTGCACTTGTTAAAAATGTGAGAGGGAAATGCCAAATATCCACAAGAGATGTATTTTTTTTTTTGAAAGGGCACAGGTCCTACTAAAATTTGATATTAAAATCAAACAGATTGTGTCTCTAAAGGTCCTTACGGTGGGTACACTGTCAAGTATGTTATCAATTTTGTATGTTTCATTTTCTTGGATTATTTTGTGATGTTTAATGTGTAGTCTTTATGTATTTTCTTGTTTGTTAAATTTATAAAACAATTAATAAAAAATTAATAAAGCAAACAAAGAAATATAGAACAAACAGAGGAAACAGAAAGAAGAAATGATATTATTTGTAAATCAGAATGACAACAGAACCAGTCAGAAAGACAGATTGAATGAAAACGGCTATAGCAGCAACAGAAATAGCACACAGTTTAGAGTGGAAGGCAGTTACATTTTGGAGGAAAGAAACATTTCACCTTATTGGCTCTTTTGATTCAAAACAGTCAATGATGTTGTCTATCAAATGCTGGTTTAGTGTAAGGGACCAAAGACAACGAAACAGCCGAAGGGTTGGCTTAACACAGGTTTATTGCATGATGATCCGGAGGAACATGTGGTAATGGCGGATGGGTAGCTCAATATATACAGCTGGCTATACATTTGAATGTGGCTCGTCGACAGACTATTGGTTGCTGCCTGCGTGACGTCGTAGAAGGTCACGCCCTTCTTGACCAGGTGAAGAGGTGGCGGGGAATCTTCCCGCGCTGCTGATCCAGGTGAATCTGAGCCATGAGAGCTGGACGCTCGCTATTGCCATCTAGTGGTCACTAGCTCGCGTCCCCTTATCAGGTATACATTGATACAGCTGAAGGTTATAATGTTGCACACAGAAAGGTTACATTGTTAACACATGGCTAAGGTACATTGTTAAAGGCACAGCTTTACAGAACACAACATCCCTCCCCCCTAGGATGAGACGAAGTCTCTCAGCCAAGATGGCTTGTTGCATGTGCGTTTGGGCCGTGATGAGGGCTGACCCCCCCCCGGGGGCGCTACTGCTTCTTTGTTCCCTGGTCCCTTGTCCTGAAATGGGAGAGGGAGACTCGTTAGTGGCTTGCCGCGGTCTGGCGGCCTTAGGGGAAGGGAAGAACTCCATTGTGGGCAGACCGGGGGCAATCGGGGCTAACGAAAAACCCCTCTTCTCGCTTGGACGGGTGGGGGACCACTCCGAAACCCCCCCGGTTCTGAAAATCAAATTCTAACTCAGTTGGGGTATCCGCATTTGTGGGGGAATTCCGCGAGATATGTATGAGGTCGGGTTCCTCCTCCTCGGAAAGATCCCCCAGGATATCTACGAGAATATCCTCCTCCCCCCTTGGTGGGGACCCGCGGTTCCCTTTTCCTCCCCCTTGGGCTGAACGGGTGGGGGAGAACCCTAACGCTGATTTTTTCTCTGTTTGGTCTGTGCCCCGCTCATCGGGGACCCTGCGTCGGAGCTGGTCCGCGTGCCGCCTCCACAGTAGCCCTGTGCTGGTTTCCACGCGGTACGACACGGGGCCGGTTTGCTCCACAACTACGCCCGGTACCCAGGCTGGGCCCGCGCTGGCGTAATTCCTGCAATGCACGGGGGCGCCTACACTGAAACTCTTCGTGGCCTCTAGCCCAATGTTCCTTCCCTTGTCCTCTACCCTCGTGGGGTCTAGCCTAGTAAGGATGGTGGTCAGTTTCCTACGCATTAAGAGTTCTGCGGGGGAGTACCCTGACGTCAACGGGGTCACCCTGTACCCTAGCAGAAACTGACACACTTGTAGGTTTAGGTCCCCGGGGCCCATGCGCCGCAACGCGTCCTTCGTGGTGCGGACGAGGCGCTCTACTTGACCATTGGTGGCTGGGTGAAACGGGGCGGAGGTGATATGCCAAACGGCGTTAATCTCCATGAATGCCCTAAACTCGGAGGACGTGAAACAACTAGCGTTGTCGCTAATTAATGTGTCGGGTATGCCGAACGTGGAAAAGAGCTTAATGGTCTGGGCCGAGGAGGTGCTCGTGACTGGGATAACCTCCAACCACTTGGAGAAGGCGTCCACGACAAGAAGAAACAGGGTGCCTCTGAACGGGCCCGCGAAATCAACGTGCACCCGGGACCACGGCCCCTTGGCCGAGTCCCATTCCCTGTGGGGAAGGCGGGCCTCCTCTGGTCTGGAGCATTGGCAACTTTCACAAGTGCCGACCATGTGCTCGATGTCGGCGTCCAGCTGGGGCCACCAGAAGTAACTCCGGGCCAGCGCCTTGGATCTCACGATGCCGGGGTGGCTGACGTGCAGCAGTTTGAGCACCCGCGGCCGAAGGGAAGTGGGAATCACCACCCGCTGCCCCCACAAGAGGCACCCCCTCTCTAGGGACAGCTCTAACTTTTTCCTGAAAAATGGAGCGAACTCCTCCGCTGGGGAGGACGCCGGCCACCCTTTCTGTACCCAGGAGCTAACTGCCGCTAACGTCTTGTCCTTCTCTGTCGCTTTGGCAATGTCGGCGGGCATTACGGGGGGCGAATCCAGCACCTCTATCATAAGAACCTGATGGTCCCGCACCCCCTTGCTCACCTGGCTGGGCGTCAGGGGGAGGGGAGACCTTGATAGAGCGTCCGCATGGCTGATCTCTTTCCCGGGCCGGTAGACCAACGCGTGCTGGTACGCGTTGAGAAAAATGGCCCACCTGAGCATCCTCGGGGACAGGATCTGTGGGGTGGGCTTATCTGCGGTAAAAATGCCTAGCAGGGGCTTGTGGTCCATTACAATGGTGAAGGGGCGGCCATACAGAAAATCGTGAAATTTTTTCGTCCCCGCAACTATTGCTAGTGCCTCCCTGTCTGTCTGTGCGTAGTTTCTCTCCGCTTGGGACAGGGACCTGGAGTAAAATGCTATCGGGGCCTCCCTTCCGTCTTCCAGCACGTGGCACAGCACCGCCCCCACCCCCACCGGGGATGCATCACAGGTCAGGACTACCGGGCGTTTGGGGTTGAAATGGGTCAGTATGGCATCAGACGCTAGGAGACTTTTTAGTTCGCTAAATGCCCTTTCTTGGTCCTCGCCCCAGTTCCATGCCTGATCCTTTTTTAGCAGTTTGTGCAGCGGTTCAGCTACTGCTGCCTTCCGGGGGAGGAAGGAGTGGTAAAAGTTGAGCAGCCCTAGGAACGACTGCAGCTCGGGCTTGGAGGTGGGGCGGGGGGCTTTCTTAATGGCGGCCACCTTGGATTTGGATGGTTTTATCCCCTCGGGAGTCACACAAAACCCTAGGAACTCAACCTCGGTCACGAAGAAGACGCATTTGTCCTTTCGCAGTCTCAACCCCGCTTTTTCGAATATTGTCAGGACCTTCCCCAACCTCTTGGCCAATTCGACCCGACTCCCCCCCGTTATTAACACGTCATCAAAATAAGGCAACACCCCCTCTAGCCCCTTCAGGAGGCGTTCCACGAGTGATTGGAAAATCCCAGGCGCTGAATTCACGCCGAACTGAAGGTGCGTCACCTGGAACGCCCCCTTATGGGTGACTATGGTCTGCGCAGCAGCTGCGGCAGGGGACACCGTGAGCTGCTGGTAGGCCTGTGCTAAGTCGAGCTTAGCGAAACACTTTCCCCCGTGTAACCTGGCCAGCAGATGGCTGACTACCGGCACCGGATACGCATTCGGGCGGATCGCCTTGTTGATGGTGTACTTGTAATCGGCGCATATGCGGACCTCCCCATTGGCCTTAAGTGCGGTTACAATTGGAGTTTCCCACTCCGCAGAATCAACAGGCACAAGGATCCCCTGGCCCACCAATTTGTCCAGTTCCGCCTCTATCTTGTCCTTGAGTGCGAACGGCACCCGGCGTGGTTTGAGCCGAATTGGGCGGACCTCCGGGTCCAGGTCGAAAGTCACTGGGGGCCCCTTGAATTTCCCCAGTCCCTTTTTGAAAACTTCGGGGTGCGCCTCGCACACCTCCTGAATCGGGTCAGACCCAACGGCATGCATCCCAACGGCGTGCACCCCCCCAATAAACAACCCCAGGGGCTGGAACCATTGAGTCCCGAGGAGGCTGCAATCCCCCCCTTTTAGCACGACTAGCGGGAGGGACGCGGCGTGCTTCTTGAATTTAACCTGAAATTCTCCAACCCCCAACACTGGAATGCTGTTCCCTTGCACGTCCCGTAGTGTGGACCTCAGCGCTTTGAGCTTGGGTCGCCTGTGGGGGGCAATTCTCAAAAACTCCCTCTGGGAAATGATTGAATATGAGGACCCCGAGTCAATTTCCATGCTAATGGGGACCCCTTGAACTAGTACCTCAACAAAGTAGTGGGGGTGTCCTACGGACACGCTGAAAACTGGGGCGTCGTCCTCGCTGCCGTCGGAGATGCGGCCCACGCCGTCCTGCTTCCACGTGGCCTGAGCGCCGTCCTTGGGCCTCGTTGAGCGGTCTTGTCCCGCGGAACGGTCTGCTGAGCTTCTCCGGGTCTCGCGCCTCTTCCTGCACACCTTGGCGATGTGCCCGCGGCGGCCGCAGTTGTGGCACTCGGCCTTCCGAAACGGGCATTTTACGCGGTCGTGGGCCGCTCCACAGCCGTCGCACCACCGGCTCTCTTTCCGGACCCTCTGTACGTCCTCGTCGTCGCTGCTCTCTGCGGACGACCTCGAAGCTCGCCGGGCCGCATGCACCGGAGTCTCTGCCTTGCTCGGCTTCGGCCGCCAGTCCTGGAGTTCTTGGACCCCGGCCTTTGTAGCTTCCGCGGCCTGTGCCGCTCTGACGACCTCCTGCAACGTGGGAGGCGGCTCTTGGTTCATTAATGTGCGCTGGGTTTCGGCGTCGTTCAGGCCGCACAGCACACAGTCCCGGAGGGTGATTTCGGCATTCTCCCATTTGCACGGGCCGCCCGCCAGCCGCAGGGCCGCCACGAATGCGGTGACCGTCTCCCCGGGCGCTTGGACTCGCCTCCAGAACGCACTCCGAGCGGGAAACATCGCCGTGGCGGGCCGGACGTGCTCACGCAGCATCTGCATGAGTTCCTTGGCCTTGAATTCGCTCACCCTCCTCGGTGCGATCAGGTCCACCAAGGTCCTTTTGGTTTCTTGTCCGAGCATCCTGGTGAAGATGGCCCTTTTCTTAGCCTCTTCCGTGACTTCGGATTCAATCAGTGCTGCCTGGAAGTCCATTTCGAAGATCTCCCAGTCGCCCGGTTTCCTGATTTCGAAACCGGCGCATGTCTTGGTCCCGTGGGTTGCCATTATCCCACCTTCGTCGCCAATTTAGTGTAAGGGACCAAAGACAACGAAACAGCCAAAGGGTTGGCTTAACACAGGTTTATTGCATGATGATCCGGAGGAACATGTGGTAATGGCGGATGGGTAGCTCAATATATACAGCTGGCTATACATTTGAATGTGGCTCGTCGACAGACTATTGGTTGCTGCCTGCGTGACGTCGTAGAAGGTCACGCCCTTCTTGACCAGGTGAAGAGGTGGCGGGGAATCTTCCTGCGCTGCTGAACCAGGTGAATCTGAGCCATGAGAGCTGGACGCTCGCTATTGCCATCTAGTGGTCACTAGCTCGCGTCCCCTTATCAGGTTTACATTGATACAGCTGAAGGTTATAATGTTGCACACAGAAAGGTTACATTGTTAACACATGGCTAAGGTACATTGTTAAAGGCACAGCTTTACAGAACACAACAGCTGGCCTTTCCCATCTCAATGCCGGTGTACAACACAAATGCAAAGCTTGATGAAATTGCCTTCTGCAAACTCAACAAAACTATGGGTTTGAGGAATCTGGGCTGATCTGTATTTTTGTTGTTGTTCAATATATGATTAATCAAAAACAAAAAACAAAAAATTAACCAGACTGTACCAATCCCCTGTCATCTCCCACATGTGTTATCAATGTGTCACAGCTTTACTTATAAGCTGATCATCACAGAAATGGTTTCTCTAGTATATAAACGTGGAGCTTCTTAGCCTTCATGATTACCACATTTTCCTCAATTTTATTCAAAATCATAGCCAGAGTAAGGGCATTCCTCTTTTGGCATTTGGGTGGATGAGCCACATGCAGTTTGAACAGGAGGGTATCAAAGGCAAGGGCCAGTCGAATGTTAAGGAGGTGTTTAAATTAGCCCATTGACATTGCTCCATCTTGCTCTGCTTATGAATCTTCCAGTTTGGAGGTCTATTGGTTGCTGGCCGTGAAGAGCCTGGGTCAATTTATTTTGGCCTAGCAGATGCAGTTCCTTGTTTTTTTCAACTCTCCTCTAACCACCACCAAAGACTTCAAGCTGCACAATACTGAATAGGGTTTAGTCCATAACATAGTTAGCTGCATGGGGACAAGTACAAGAGAAAGGATGAGGACAGAGTTGTATCAGATTCAGGGGCTCTCACTCAGACCGGAACCACCCTTTTTCATCACCAGCTGACTGACTATATTGGGGGAGGTCGAGATGGGGTTGAGAGGCTGTGGGATCAGGCGAGGCTGGAGCAGCGCATCACTAGGGATGCCAAGAAGGGTTGGGGGAGGTTGAGGGTAGGCATTAATTGTAGTGGTGTTGTGTACTGAATGTAGTGTGTTGAATGTATTTGTAACCACACGAATGGGTACAGGTAACACTGTAACCTTCTGTATGAGGACGCGAGCTAGTGGCCACCGGGGGCAATAGCGAGCGCCCAGCTCTCATGGTTCACATTACTCAAATGCCTTCAGCCGCGCGGGAAAGATTCCCGCGCTCACCTCACCTGGACAAGAAAGGCGTGACCAAGGATGACGTCACTTGGACAGCAGCCAATGCCTGTCGAAGAGCCAGATTCAATTAGATAGCCACCGTATAAAAAGAGCTGTTTGTCCGCCATTACCACATGTTCGTACTGTACTCTATGCAATAAAGATGTGTTAGGCTAGCTTACAGCCATTTCCATTGTCTTGATTCCCAAACACTAAATTGGCGACGAAGGTGGGATCATGGATTCCCACGGGGACAAGACAATATCACAGAAGCCAGTTTTCGACGTGACCCATCCCGAGCGATGGGACTGGTTTGAAATGCATTTCAAGAGTACGGTGGCGTATGCGGGCATCACCGACGCTGGGAAGAAGAAGGGTCTTCTCATCACGATGCTCGGGTTCCACGCCGTGCAAGCACTGATGGATCTGGTGGCACCACGAGAGGTGGACCAGGTTTCGGTGACGGAAATTCTGGGGGTTCTGCGGAATCATTTCAAGCCCAAAGTATCCTTCTTCTCTGCCAGGTCCATTTTCGCGAGGAGGGACCAAAAGCCGGGTGAGTCAATATCCGAGTATGCAGCGGCCCTCCGCGTTTTGGCGACCCCATGCGAATGGCGGGAAATTCTAGACGTGGCCCTAAGGGACAGGATGCTCTGCGGGATGAGAGACGGGGAGACCCAGAGGAAACTCATGAACCGAGGCCACGACCTCACTTTTAAAGAGGTACTATAAGAGGCTCTAGCAGCTGAATCCACGTGGGCCGGGTACAAGCTTCTCAAGGCAAAGCCCCCACCAGTCGAGGCAGCTGCATCCGCCGTCCAGGCAGCCTGGAGGGCGACCCCTGCCCCACGCTCGCCCACATCTTCAGAGGCTTCTGCCACCTCAGACTCCAGCGAAGATGAGGGGGTCCGGAAGGTCAGGAAAGGGCTGAGCGAGAAGAAGGGGAAGGGGGGGCGGCGCTGCGATGGGTGCGGAGCGTCCCACAAGAGGAGCAAATGTCCATTCCGGAAAGCTGAGTGCCACAACTGTGGGCGGAAGGGCCACATCGCCAGGGTCTGCAAGCAACGCTGGGAAGAGAGTAAGCGCGCCTCGAGCAGCCGGGATGGCATCGGCAGAGTCGGTGATGGCGGCGACGACCCAGAGGGGAATCACGTGTGCCTGCGAGTGCACGCGGAAGACGACGTGGCCGTCCACAGCGTGCCTCTAGGGCAACCACGTTTTTATGCTGAGGTACTGTTGCAAGGGGTCCCTGTTAAGATGGAGATAGACTCGGGGTCTGTTTACTCACTCATTTCCCATAAGGAATTTTTGCGGATTCCCCCCAAGGAGCGACCCAAACTCAAGGAGATGGGGGCGAACTTAAAAGATGTGCAGGGAAATGCGATTCCAGTATTGGGGATTGGGGACTTTGAGACACGGTACAAGGGACTCCGAAGGAAACTCCCCCTGGTAGTTCTAAAAAATGGGGGGTGTAATCTCTTGGGGACACAATTGTTCAAACCCCTGGACATCTTCATAGGCGGCGTCCATGCCATTGGGGGGAATGAGATTCAGGCAGTGTGCGACGCACACGCAGAGGTATTCAAGAAGGGACTCGGGAAGTACAAGGGGCCCCCAGTTTCCTTCGACCTGGACCCGGAGGTCCGCCCAATGAGACTAAAACCACGTCGGGTTCCATTCACCCTCAAGGACAAAATTGAGGCGGAACTGGACAAATTAGTGGGGCAAGGGATTTTAGTGCCGGTGGACTCTGCAGAGTGGGAGACTCCTATTGTTACAGTATTGAAAGCAAATGGGGAAGTGCGAATTTGCGCTGACTACAAGTGTACAATTAACAAGGCGATCCGCCCTAATGCCTATCCGGTGCCGGTAGTTAGCCATCTACTGGCCACTTTACATGGGGGAAAAGTTTTTGCTAAACTAGATCTGGCGCAGGCGTACCAGCAGCTTCCAGTAACCCCAGCCACAGCTGCTGCACAGACCATTGTAACTCACAAGGGGGCATTCAAGGTGACGCGCCTACAGTTTGGCGTGAACTCGGCGCCGGGGTTGTTTCAGTCTCTTGTGGAACGTTTGTTAAAGAAATTACCGGGGGTCTTGCCATTTTTCGATGACATATTGATATCTGGGGAGAGCGAAGCAGAACTGGCCCAGAGACTAGATAAGGTCCTCACAGCCTTCGAATTCGCGGGGTTGAGGTTGCGGAGGGACAAATGTGTGTTTCTGGCCAGGGAGGTGGAGTTTCTGGGGTTCCGCATAACTTCTGAGGGGGTGAAACCCGCTGAGTCCAAAGTCTCAGCCATTCGAAACGCTCCTCGCCCCACCGCGAAACCGGAGCTGCAGTCTTTCCTGGGGCTGCTGAATTTTTACCATTCCTTCCTGCCCAGGAAAGCGACGATTGCAGAGCCCCTGCATGGGCTGCTGAAGAAGGATGCGGTTTGGCGGTGGGGGGAGAAGCAGGAGCGGGCTTTCAGGGAACTCAAGCAACTCCTCTCCTCGGAGGCTATTCTAACCCATTTCGACCCAAAGAAGCCGGTAGTCTTGGTCTGCGACGCCTCGCCAGTGGGGGTGGGGGCGGTCCTGTGCCACGTGTTAGAGGGGGGCGAGAAGCCCCAGTTGTATTCTACTCGAGATCATTGTCCAAGGCAGAACGAAATTACGCCCAAACAGATAGGGAGGCTCTTGCCATTGTTGCGGGCACAAAGAAGTTCCATGATTTTCTGTATGGTCGCCCATTCACCATTGTCACCTCTGTTGGGTATCTTCACCTCAGACAAGCCCACTCCACAGATCCTCTCCCCCAGGATGCTTAGGTGGGCAATTTTTCTGAATGCATACAGGGGGGCGTTAGAGTACCGTCCCGGGAAAGAGATAAGCCACGCGGACGCCCTCTCAAGGTCTCCTCTTCCCCACCTGGGGGACCCAAAGTGTGAGGTAGAACAGGATAGCCAAGTCCTCCTCATTGAAGCCCTAGATGCACCCCCCATTTTGCCCAAGGAAATTGCTGCCGAAACGGCCAAGGATAAAACGTTAGCCCTTGTGAGATCCTGGGTACAGAAGGGGTGGCCCGCAGCTTCCCCCGCAGACGAGTTTGCGGCATTTTTCAGGAAGAGGGTTGAGTTGTCCGCAGAAAGGGGGTGTCTGTTGTGGGGGGAGAGGGTGGTGGTCCCACAGGCATTAAGAGCAAGGGTGCTACGGCTTTTACATGTCAGCCACCCAGGGATTGTGCGCTCTAAGGCGCTGGCCAGAAGCTACTTCTGGTGGCCTCAGCTAGACGCAGACATTGAACACATGGTGAACACCTGCGAAAGTTGCCAGAGCTCTCGGCCTGAGGAGTCCCGCCTTCCACACAGAGAATGGGACACGGCTAGGGGACCGTGGTCCCGCCTCCACATAGACTTCGCAGGGCCATTCAGGGGTTCATTTTTTCTACTTGTGGTGGACGCATACTCCAAGTGGTTGGAGGTAATTCCAATGCGCAACACCTCATCAGCGGGGACTATAAAACAGCTGCGCAAACTGATATGCACGTTCGGGATACCTGACGTCATAATTAGTGACAATGCGAGTTGTTTCACGTCAGCCGAGTTCCAGGCGTTCTTAGAGTCCAACGCCATTCGGCACATTACCTCAGCCCCATTTCACCCTGCAACAAATGGTCAGGCGGAACGTCTGGTGCGCACAATGAAGGAAGGGCTGCGGCGCATGGGTCCCGGGGATCTGGACCGGCAGCTCTGCCAGTTTCTGTTGGCATACCGAGTAACGCCATTGGCGTCGGGATACTCTCCCGCGGAACTCCTCATGAAGAGGAAGTTACACTCATTATTAACTAGATTGGATCCCACCCGGGTCGAGGATAGAGGAAGAAATATTGAGCACAGCCCCACCAAAAATTTCGAGATAGGAGAGCCTGTTCATTGCAGAAACTACGCCACTACTGGGCCAGCATGGGTGCCGGGGGTAGTCATTAATCAAACAGGACCAGTCTCATTCTGTGTCGAGACTAACACGGGTCTCCTCTGGAGAAGGCACGCTGACCAACTTAGGCACCGAGTGATTGGGGGGCCGGACAGAGGGGATCATCAGCAACGCTCAGCGTTAGGGTTCTCCTCCACCCGTTTAGACCAAGGGGGAGAAAACGTAGGGCAACAGTCCCAAACAGGGGGGGGGGAGCTTAGGGTCAAACTCATATCCTTTTCATACGCCAGCTCTATCCAGTCCCTTGAAAGAGAGGAACGAGTTTGCCCCTGTAGTTCTACCCAGCCGCTCGAAGGAGGGAAATGAGTTTGCCACTGTTGCCCCTGAATTAGATTTTGAGTTATCAAACCGGGGGGGGGTTTCGGAGTGTTCCCCCACCCGTCCAAGCGAAGAGCGGGGTTTTTCTTTAGCCCCTAGTGCCCCCGGTTTGTCCACATCCACGTCGGGAACCCTTCCTCCCCCTTCTCCTGGCCATCCCAAGGCGGCAAGCCCGCGGCAAGTCACTAACGAGTCATCCTCTCCAATTGCAGGACAAGAACCAGGAGGACACAGACGAGGGGGCATGGCCGAGTCAAACATAACGGCCGCACGGCCAAAACGCACATGCAGGAAACCAGTTTGGTTAAGGGACTTTGTCCCATCTTAGGGGGGAGGGATGTTGTGTACTGAATGTAGTGTGTTGAATGTATTTGTAACCACACGAATGGGTACAGGTAACACTGTAACCTTCTGTATGAGGATGCGAGCTAGTGGCCACCGGGGGCAATAGCGAGCGCCCAGCTCTCATGGTTCACATTACTCAAATGCCTTCAGCCGCGCGGGAAAGATTCCCGCGCTCACCTCACCTGGACAAGAAAGGCGTGACCAAGGATGACGTCACTTGGACAGCAGCCAATGCCTGTCGAAGAGCCAGATTCAATTAGATAGCCACCGTATAAAAAGAGCTGTTTGTCCGCCATTACCACATGTTCGTACTGTACTCTATGCAATAAAGATGTGTTAGGCTAGCTTACAGCCGTTTCCATTGTCTTGATTCCCAAACACTAAAAGTGGGGACAGAGGGAGCAAGAGACGGCCTTGCTAGCCAGGTAGAAGGGACAGCATTCTGTCTGGAGCAGGCAGTAGGGTTCCTGGGGGCCAAATTTGTATAGTGACAGGCATGGGGTGATACTGCAGGACATACCTGTCAAGCGCCGCTCCAGAAAATAAGGCAACTGCTCCGGCCTGGGTACGCATGCATAGGAAAAACTCCTTTGCGCATGCGCAGAACACGTTTGTGCATGCACAGATGAGTTCTGTGTGTGTGTGTGTGTGCAGTAGCCCTTTTCCCCGCCATTCTAAATACGGGATGGTGCCAGGAAAGGGGAAGAATGTGCGGCAAAATACAGGATTTCCTGGCCAATCCGGGATACTTGACAGGTATGCTGTGGGAGCCAAAGGGCGGGCCACACTCAGGGATCACAGGACCGATGTTTAGTATCTGTCGCCCATTCCAGCCCGCCCGGCTACATCTCTGGTTCTTGGAAAGCTGGTCAAGAGTGGCCCCGCCCTTAGGCTGCTGCTGGTGAATGCCAGGTCGGTTTGTAATGAGGCCCTCCTGATCTTAGACTCTATTTTGGGGGAGCGAGCCAACCTGGCATGCATCACTGAAACCTGGCTGACACCGGAGGATGGTGTTCCTCTATCAGATTTAGTGATATCTCATACAACGTCCAAACTTGGTTCCACAAGCTTGGACTTTATATGGATTTGGACTTTGTATGAGGCATGCAAAATCCTAGCCGCGATGCCTCATACAACGTCCAAATCCTTGCCGCGATGCCTCGTACAACGTTGTTTCCATAGAGATACATTGTACTGTAACAGCACAGACTATCTATGGCCTCCCCACGCATATGGGCTCCGCTCATCCCCATAGTTCTCAGAGGAGTTGAGGGAGCTCAAATGTGCAAAGAGACACCTAGAGTGCCATTGGGTGAAGAAGACCTGGAGTGATTCCGATCAAGCACTTGCTAGAGCCGCTATTAGGGCCTACCTTGTGGTGATAGAGGTGGTGAAATGTCAATATTTCACCACCCTTATTGCCTCTGCGGATAATTGCTCAGCGACCCTCTTCCAGGTGACTAAGCCCCTCATTGGTAGGGGGGCCTGAACCCGGTTGGTGGGGGTCAGCTGATGATTTTGCTGATTATCTGATGGAGAAAATTGTTAAGATTCGCTCTAAAGTTAAGCCTAATGTGGATATTGGGGTCTGGAGTTGACTGGACCACAGTCTTACCATGTTATCTGGGATCGGTTTGATCCTGTTGTCCCTGAGGAAGTGGACAGGCTCCTTGAATCTGTTTGCGCCACTGCCTGCTTATTGGATCCCTGTCCCGCCTGGTTGGTTAAAGCAATCAAGGAGGTGTCAGGTGGTTGGGTCAAAGCAATAATTAATTCTTCACTGCGGGAGGAGGTGTTTCCTGCATCATTAACACATGCATTGGTGCGCCCCCTCCTGAAAAAACCATCAATCGATCCGACTATAATAGACAATTTTAGACCTGTATCCATCCTCCCCTTCTTAGGGAAGGTGTTGGAGGCGTGACAGCTACCGGGGGTTCTGGATGAAGCGGATTATCTGGACCCTTTTCAGTCAGGATTCAGGCCTGGATATGTTTCCGAGACTGCATTGATCACACTTTTGGATGATGTCTGGCAGGAGCAGGATGGAGGTAATCCATCCATCCTGGCTCTTCTTGACCTCTCAGCAGTTTTCGATACCGTTGGCCATGGTATTCTTCTGGAATGACACCGTGGACTGGGATCCAGGGCACTGTGTGGTCCTGCTTTTCCTCATTGCTGATGCGTCAGACCCAGTCGGTGTGGTTGGAGGACGAGGTGTCCAGCCCTAGGCTTCTCCAATACGGGGTGCCTCAGGACTCGGTCCTCTCGCCTCTCCTATTTAATATCTATATGAAACCTCTGGGGGAGATCATCCGTTCCCATGAGGTGAAGTATCATCAGTATGCTGATGATACTGAACTGTACATCTCAGCCCATGGTGATCCAAGTGATGCAGTCGATGTCCTATCCAGGTGTCTGGAGGCTGTTAGGGTCTGGATGGAGGACAACGGGCTATAACTGAATCCAAGCAAGACTGAGTGGCTATGGATCAGGGGGCCTGCATTATCTCAGGAGCTTCCATCTTTGGTTCTGGATGGGACTATTTTGCCCCAGACAGACCCCGTACATAACTTGGGGATTCTCCTGGACTCGCAACTACTGCTCAAAGAGCAGGTGGCAGCCGTGGCCAGGAGGGCTTTTGCAGAACTGCGTGTGATCCGCCAGTTAGGCCCGCTCCTGGACTGGGACTCCTTGCTCATGGTCACGCACTCTCTGGTAACTTCATGACTAGACTACTGTAATGCGCTCCACATGGGACTGCCCTTGATGACCATTCGGAGGCTGCAACTGGTCCAGAATGCAGCTGCCCAGGTGGTGATGGGGTGCTGGCGTTATGCCTGTGCCTCGCCACTGCTCCAGGAGCCGCACTGATTACTGATGTGTCTCCAGGTGCAATTCAAGGTGCTGGTTATGACCTTTAAAGCCTTACATGGTAGTCAGCCAGGATACCTAACAGACCGTGTCACCCAAAGAACATCTGTCCATCTCACCAGAGCGGACTGTGGAGGCTCTCTGAAGATACCATCAGCTTTGAATAATAAATAAATAAATAAATATTTACTTCTGAGTAGGCACATGCAGGATTAGACTGATGGAGCTCCCAATCTGATCAGTGTAAAAGAAACATAAAAGAGAGAGAGAGAGAGAGAGATGTCCTTAGGAAGAAATTTTACACTCGCCAAAAGCACGTTAATCATACACATTTACTATCCCATATATGATCTTTCTCTAATAAAAGGGCTTTTAATTACAACTCCTTCAAAAGAAAGATGAAAAACCAGATTGAGTTCACCCCTGTTTTATCACATAGCTAGACAAGCATTTATCTCTTGTCTTGGTGTTTTCTTTTGTTCTTCAGGTTCAACTAGTTTTTTTCTACCAAAATCTGAATGGAAGACTCATCAAAGGATTTTTTTAAAGAAATATTAACTTAAAAACTGTTTTCCTATCCCATGAAGGCACGTGCAGGTTTAGACTGTACTTCTAAAGACATTTGAACATGCAGGATTAAACTGCCTTCTAAAGACATTTCGACTTAGTGCCCTCTCCATTTGGTGCCCAGGAAGACCACTCAGTTTGTCCATATCTAAGGTAGCCCTGTGAAGCAACCAGGATCATTAGTGGAAGCAGAGGTGTTGAAGGCATTGTTCATTCATTCATTTATTTATATAGCTTCCTCACCACCCATCTAGCATAATAGCAACTCTGGGCAGTTTCCTTGGATTCATAGAAACATAAAACATGCACCAAGACAACACAGCCAAAGGAAAATAAATAGTACAAATAGAACGCCGCAGCAGGCAGTATTATATTCATTTTAAAAACATAGGAGGGGTTCACCCTGAGGGCTTCTTAGAATAGCAAACTTTTAAGGAGACTGAGGTGGCTCAAGTGGTTGAGATGCTGAAGTCGATGATTAGAAAGTCGGAGTTTGATTTCCGAGTACTGCTCAATGGAGTGAGCTCCCATCTCTGCCCCAGCTCCTGCCAACATAGCAGTTTGAAAGCAAGAAATTGCAGGTAGATAAATAGGGACCACTTCGGTGGGAAGGTAAACAGCATTCTATGCTCTCCGGTGTTGAGGTATGCCTACCATGTGTCCACGGAAACAGATGCAGATGCAGACAGCGCTGGCTCTTTGGCTATAAACAGAGATGACCAATGAACCCTAGGGTTGGACACAACTGGCTTTTGAGCAAGGCCCAACTTCTTGTCAAAGATTTACAGGCGTTTCTTGAGGTAGGCAACCTCAACTGCAAAGACTTTGAAGATCTGGTGTGATGGGCAGACATACTCAAATGAAGATGCTCTGTTATGTAGCAAGGTCACAAAGGATGAACCCTTATATATGTTAAAGTCAAATCCTTGAACCTAATGCGGTAGCTAACAGGTAACCTGCAGAAAGCAGCCAGAGATAGGGAAATACAATACTGTATATATGTTTTACACCCATAATCAGTCTGGCCACTGTATTATATCCCATTCAGATAGAACAACTTCAACTTCGGTGGGTTTTTTGAGGAACCCTATTTTATTTTTATTTTTGGAAGGAAGGTTCAGCTGGGAAAAAGATAAATGTGGCCCTATGTAGCTCTTCTGGAAGGACTCTTCCTAGGGATTATGCCAGTGGTTACCAATGTGGGGCCCACACCCCACATGGGGACATCAATTCCCAGAAGCCTAAGTCAGTACATTGGCTGATCGGTGCTTTGGGGAATTGACTTAGGCTTCTGGGAATTGAGGTCCAAAAAACCAAAGGTTGGGAAACACTGGATTATGCCCTGTGCAAAGCCTGCCCACCATTTTAGGCTTTTGTCCAACTTCTTGGCTAGACAGAAAGCTTTTCTTCCATGCCTATTTACAAATCTTGAGAGGTCTAGTGACATCCCGCTTCACTACATTGGTGTTTGGGCCTAAAAGCTACAAACCATGCCCGGATGAAACATTTGCCATTTTTTTAATTGTTGCAATTGTTTGGATAGGTTACCTATTTTAAAAATTTAAAATTCTGATTTTGTTCATTGTTGTCCAAAGGCAAAATTATTAATAAGCATTGGTCTTCAATTAGGGATGTAAAAACCCACAACTCGGTTGCACCTTGACCTCACATACCAACATATTTAAAGATTAAAAACACACTATAAGACACACTCTGGCTAAAGGAAGATCCACAGGTTGGTCAATGTGAAAAACTATTACTGGTCTATCTTATAGAAGGCTAATTTTATAGGTAAAGGTCTCCCTTGCTCAAAAGCCAGTTGTATCTGACTCTAGGGTTCGGGTCTCATCTCCATTTATAGCCAGAGCCAGCACTGTCTGCATCTGCTTCCGTGGTCGTGTGGCAGACATGACTAGACTATGCACTGCACATGCAACGCTGTTACCTTGACCGCTGCTAAGCTGGCAGGAACTTTAACAGAGGATGGGAGCTCACTCTGTCCCGCAGCACTCAGGTCTCAAACCTCTGGCCTGCCAACCTTCTGGTCGTCAAGTTCAGTATTTTAACCACTAAGTCACCAAAGTTCCTAATTTTATTGGAACTGGCCAATTATTCATATCTTTCCATATCTTGTCTTGCTTTAGCTTGTTTTTTTTTCCTGCCCTTCTTATTTATTTGCTTCTTCACCTCAAAATACTTTTCAAATGTTTCTTGCCTGCAAAGTATGGGGTGTTTTTTTTGGTCATATTTTTTGTTTTGCTATTAATTTAATTTAATTTAATAGTCATATTTATATTTTTGGCTATAGCTGCAAATAAGTCACAAGAATGCAAATCGAACAGACACATCACAGGCATCAGTTCCAACCTTCTTGTAGCTTGTGTTATGCCCACCTATGGACCTCAAAGAGCACAGAATCTTCCTGAAATAAGCATAACAAATGGGCTAATTTTTGCAGGTGATTAGCCATTAGCCAACGAGTTAGTTTTTATCCCACCATGTCTCAAGTGAGCTGAAGGGAGTGTACAAGTCGAGTTCTTCTCATCCCTTTAAACTGGAATTCTAGGTGAAAGACTACTTGCAGCAGTTCACTAGCATTCAAATATAACTATAAATCACAGGGTGACATCTAGTGGCAGCAGTGCAATAGTAAAGGTAAAGGTTTTCCTTGCTCGAATGCCAGTCGTATCCAACTCTAGGGTGCAGTGCTCATCTCTGTATCAAAGCTGAAGAGCCAGCGTTGTCTGTTTTTGCAGGCGTTTCCGGGTCATGTGGACAGGCATGACCAGACACCAGAGTGCATGGAACGCTGTTACCTTCTCACCGAACTGGTCCCTATTTATCTACTTGCAATTTCTTGCTTTCGAACTGCTAGGTTGGCAGGAGCTGGGACAAAGACAGGAGCTCACTCCATCCTGAACTGCTGACCTCCTGCCTTCCAGTCAGCGTCTTAGTTTGTCATCAAAAAGCGCCAGATTTGCCTAAGGGTAGTATGCTGGAATATAGTACTAAATTATAATAGATTACTTGCATTTTATCCTAATCCCATTAAAACATTATTTTCAAAGCCTAAACCATGCTTAATTTTTCAAATTCATGTATGCAATGAAAATAGATCACCATATCTAATATTAAAATGATAATAAAATCTAACTTCAAATCTAAACTAATCAATGGGGCAGATGCTGTCTAATGTTGACACTTCAAGAGAATTCAGCTGGTATTACTCAAGTTCTTCAAACAATGTAACCTAAATGTAGCACTTTGGGACTCTTTAGTATTTTTCTGCAGACCTTCAGCAATCAGTTGACCAGCATCCAAAGACTCGTCCTGTGCCTTGAAACAATTTATGACATATTGCATTGTCATGAAATATACTTTATTGTCTTGTGAGATCCTCCGATAGTAATGGCAGGAGAAAGGGCTCCTGATCTTCAGGCCTGCAGCAGACGGGGTCATGCCCAATCTCGTTTAGGAGCAGGTACACCCAGCCCTACAATGGTCTCCAGAGAACATTCGCTATCTCCCTTCTTGGTTAAGCTGTACGATAAGAACTGCGCCTCTTAGCTTTACACATTTCATTAGGAAGAGGCGATATCACAGCACAAGTCTAGCAAAGTCTTTACAGGAAAGTGCCAACAAAATTTTCAGCGCACATCCATGTGTAGTTTCTGCCTAGCATGAACAAATGTCCGTGCCATATGGATCCAAATGGCAGTACTGTACCTCTTGATAGGAAAGCCACTGGAGATGTGATCACATTTGCATTTGGCAAGTGTGATCACAGTACAGATCAATTTGTGACTCTACTACAAAAATAATTCTTCTTACACATATTCCATGCACCATATTTGCACATCTCTCCCAAGATAATAATCTGGCCAATGAGCCGAGACCAAGCTTCTTCTAAATCAAACACTGCCTGCCATCTTATACCCAAACCTATTTTTAAAGCAGCGAAACATTTGTGCAACCATTTCCAACTCAACATTATACTCATTTACTCAGAAGTAATTCTAATTGTGTTCAGAGGGGTTATTCCCCAATATGTATCAAACTGCAGCTTCAGGAAGTAGGCTTGTAGTGAAGTGCTGGCTATCTGATTTCTTGGTTGCAGTTTCTCACTAGCTAAAAGGATCTGTCACTTGGCACATTGTAGGAATTGGGGCCGTAAAGAGGCCCTTGAGGTCCCGGAGGAGACTGGTCAAAGGAACGACACGAGGCAAGATGGAGCGAAGACCAGTGATTTATTGAGGGAAAATCATCAGTATATATTATGTCCAAGGCTGCGCATGGTAGAATGGTCATATGACAGAAAATTACATCACCCATTTACCCGGGTTAATTGAGAACCTCTCTTGGGGAAGCTAATTAACTAAGACAAACACTGACCATTGTCTGAGGCTTAGGCTAGGGTAAATATGGCTTCTATTTGCACCAGAGATTAAGCTTAACTCAGAGTGAGTAATTGCCTAATACGTAACAGAGGTTAGAGATTTGCTCTCTCAGCAGAGCCGCTGTTCAGGTCAAGGAATTGGGTGAATCAAACCCTATCATTTATCCACCCCCCTTAATTTCTCTGCCCGCAGAGCCCACGAGCCAGGAGTTTTCTCTACCGTAGTGGCCTCTGCCAGGGCCGTTCCATGCCCACCGGGCGTGGGAAATCCACATCTCCCCTTTAAATTTCATTTAAGGACCTGACCGGCGACTCTGCGTAGGAGGGGCATCAGCTGCTGAGCGGGAATGACGCTTCGGGGTTCCTTCTCGGGGCGGTACCTTGATATCAGTGAGGGAATACATTGTGCAAAGCAGCAGAGTGCGATGCCTAGTATAATCACCCCCACGACCACTTTGAGTACCGTTTGAAGCCACCCCCACGGAATCCATGACCACATCCAGTTCCACAATGAACTCCACCAAGTTCCCCATGCAGACCCTTTTGTGATGCCCTGGACTATGGTGTGGAGATCAGTGAGCTGACTCTGTACTTTGTGGGTATTGTCTGCGAGGTTAAAGCAACACATGCCATGGACAGACTTGCAGCCCATATGATGTAACAACAGGGGATAATCGATAGCTGCTTGATTATCCAGTATGGCGTGGCGAAGCTCTGCCTGCTCCTGGTCGAGCAGCGCTATTGCTGAGGAGGTGTGGTTGATGGCTTTTGCTAATCCGCAAGCCAATTGACCAATTCTCCGAGCGTTGCCTATGGCTAAACCTGACACGCTGAATATACTGACCACAGCCTGGTTTTTCAGAGCTGTGGGTCTGAATCCAGACTGCTTTCTGTAGCAAGGCAAGATAATGAGATGTGTCATTGATTTACTGTGACCTGGGGTGATTCTGCAGCTTCTCTGCAACTTCTGGCATTGTGCAAATGTCTTTCTAGCACCTATGAGGAGGTGTGAAGATAAACTGGGGATTACCGGCTACCGGGTGCTCAATCTTTCCAATCAATGGGCCGGTGCAAGCATGGGCCGGTCTGGCTTCCTTTGGTGGAAGCTGGCCGTTATTAACAACATACAGAAATTCAAGTGTCCCTTGCAAATCCCAACTGGAGCATTGTACAAGGCATGAATAAATAAGGAGCAACTACAGGTAATAATAGCAATGAAAAACATTCAGCTGCTTCTTGAGGCTTCCCTTCTTGGTGGGGCTTCATGTGCAACTTGAGTTTGGAAAAGTCCTTAGAAGTGGCACTGAGTGTGCAAAATGTTCATAGAAATGTCTTTGGAGATGTAAGTCATAAAGGAAGACGGACAGCTGATGACATCCAGGACAGTGACTGGTGCCGCTCTTTGCAATCATCCGGGTCTGACTCTGGCCTCTGGGACCTGCATGGAGAAGAGACTTGTTTGGGAGATAAATATTCTGAAAGAGTTAGTTAGTTTTTGCACTTATAGGATAGCAATTGCTGTGCAACTATGGGACGTTGTCCCCCCCCCCTTTCTGTTTGTATTAATGCAAACGTGCATGTACTGCCATTTGCCAAAATGTGGGGATGTGTGACGTCCATTTGCCACACCTGAATGGCCTGTCCCTCGTGGGTTGACCCCCCACGAGGCCCCCCCCCTGGTGTCCCTGCATGATGCAGACAGGAACGGATTAGGCCTTGGGCTTGGGAAAGTGGCAGGTTGAACTGCCTTGCGAGCGCCTTGGCATTCTGAATTGGAGTAGTGAGAAACAAACTTAGCAAATTTGTGTCTATCGCGGGAGTGATGTATGCTCCCGGTAGACTGTGAAGCAAATTCCTAGGAAACTGGCTGTCAGCAATTATGTTGAAGCGTTCTTTGGCAAAGGTGCGCAAAGCGAGGTTCACGGCTGCCAACTCTGCCCGCTTGCGGAAGAGTCAGGAGCGTGCGCCAAGCTTGGTCCTCTTGCCAAGTAAGAACCTAATATGTGCGACCCCCATAAGTGAAAACTGTCCTAGCCCCCTGAAGAGGAACCAGTGAGATAAATTCACACAAGGTGACTGTCTGCGTTTGAAGCGAGACGAGTCTGGGGTCTTATGGCAAACCTTGGCGCATGAAGCGCCAGGCTTCCCTTGGGTAAATTTCTCAAGAAGGCCCCCCTGCGCACATCCGCCCATGGCGTGCGTGCACACGTTTAGAAGAGTGCCAGATGGTGGCTAGCCTTTTGCCTGCGCTTAGACTAGCAGCAAAAAGGGAAGGGGTGGCCTAAAAATGCCTGTATCTGATTGAAAGGTGTGACCAGACTGCGCTCTTAAAATGGTCCTAGGCAGTCCTGGCTAATGGGTGGCACTCTGCACATGCTCAGGAGCTCAGGGACTAATCCTTCCTCTGTGCTCTGGAGTTTGCAAAATGTGTCTGCACACTAGAGAGGGTGCTGCGGGCCAGGTGCCATACTTAAAATGACCTGAGACTTATGAAAGACAAGCCAACTATGACGTGCCAGCTGTAAGGAAATAATACACAAAGATGAAAATACACACAAGTTAAACATTTCCAGCAGGGAGTTCCACTGGCAAAAGGAGGGAAGGAGGAAAGACAAGTCAGAAGTAAGCACAATGGGAATGCAACAACTCTTATCATAACGAAATCAGATTAGGTCAGGTAACTCTGGAGCCTGTGAAAGGAAGCAATTTAAGGCTGTAGAAAGAAAGAAATTGGTTAAGGCCTGGAGAGGAATTTTGTTCCTATAAAAAAGGTAACGATTAAGCTTTTTCTGAGTATACAGAGCGCAAGAATGTTTGCGTGCTTTTTCCTGTGAAAGGGGTACAATGAGTGAGTTACTTTGCACAGATTAAAGTCAAAATACCAGAACAATATCTTTCCTAAGAGAATGAAGGAGAGTTAGAACGATTCTCAACCTGCGGCCAGATGTGGGCGAGTGGGCCGGAAGTGGCCCACGTTGCTCTGCCACTACCCCCACCAAGCCAAGAAGGGCTGTGTGGCGAAGGAAGGGCAGGATGACTGTCCAGACCCCCAGAGCTGCCTGAGGCCCCGGAGCTTTGGCCCCTGACTTTAAAAGGTTGAAAACCGAGGTTACAAGATGATAACACAATACACACATGAAGACAATGCAATTCTCTCACTCCTAGTGAGATACGTGACTCCAAGACGCTAAGAGACATTCAAAAAACCTTAAACACAGAGATGGGGGTTTGAGGAACACAGACGTAGGGAGGGGCCCCATAGCTTATGATACAGGGAGGAAAACTCATAGAAGTGATTTTTGTTTTCAGATCGCGCTTCTGAAAAGAAAAATCTGTAAGGGTTGCAGAACCGGTTTCCAAGAGTGGCTTAATCCTTTGACAAAGAAAAGTCTCAAGGGAGGAAGGGGGAACCACCCCACCCTATTGCAGGTTAGGATTCCCCCCCCCCCTCCTCTCCTGCTCCAGCTGCTAAGCAGGCAAGGCAAGGGGCTTTGTTCATCATGCTTCCTCAAACTTTAAATAGTTCCTGCCCATGAGCAGAGTGCAAATTGTTTAACACATATTTCACAGTGACATTACCACGCAGTTACACACAAGGAACACTTTTCCAGTCATACTGTGGTCATAGAGACAAGGCTTTTGCAATCATACACAGTTCTTGCAGACATACATTCAGTGGTGCACCACACATACACACATTTATTTACGCATTCGCACATTCCTCCCCTGATCTGCAGCGTTCTGTACTACACATGAGGAGATGGCTAATACACAGCTGGCTATTTTACAACCATCTGGGTGCTTCTACTTAGGGGCAAGTTTCTCTGGGCTACTCCCAAGGTGAGACCAGCAGCTTCTGCCTGTGCCCTGGGGGAACTCGGGGTACTGTTGCTGGGATGGTTCCTCTAGCATAGCCAGGGCGATGGCTGCCTCCTTTCTAGCCTGGGCCAGATGCATGCCAGCGTGGCCATTTGGTATCAAGACAACCTTTTGAAGATCTGCCTGGTCTAGATTGGCATTCTCTTCTAAGGTGTCTCATTTTACCACACTGGAAGCAGGCGCCTTGGGGTTTTGGCACTGCTCTGCGCCTGAGTGTGGCAATGGGTCTGCTCTGGAGCCCTGCGTGGCCAGGGGCCGTGCAGATTTCCGTGAGCAGTGGGCGCTGAGCAGCCCTGCCTGAACGTGTGTCTGCCTTCAGACAGGCTGAGCACAGCAGTTGGGCGCTAGCTAATTGTGCCACTGGCAATTTCCCCGTGAATGGATCTTCCTCACCCCTGTGCTGAATGGAGTTCTTTCTTTGCAGGGAACTTTTAACTGTCAGAGAAGCGCCAGGGCCTCTCATGCCATGAATTCCTTCAGTGACGTCTGCAGCTGCCACTGAGGGAATGCTCCCTACACTGCCCTGCTTAAGCTGAAATGGCGGATAGAGACTTCTTGGGGCTGATGGTTCTGACTGCACTGGGGTTTTCTGGGTCTCTATCCAGACTGGGTCTACCTCTGCTGAGAGCTTCCTACATTTGCTCCATGTGCAAATTGTGCCCTCTGGAGCTTTCGGGGGTTGCTGAATGCAGTCTCCTATCTGATCCCAGAGCTCAAGGGTTAACGTACCTACTTCTGGGTAAAGTAGGAAGTGTTCCCTTAGGTACACCAAAAGTCTCGGTAGCTCTCGGCTGTGAAACCTTAACTGAAATATCCTGGCCAGGACTCTGAACTCTCTCTCATGAGTTCTTTGGCTAGCGGATGGACCTTGTCGCTGAGGACAAGTCCCCATATTACCTGCGAAGGGTCCTCCGAAGTTTCCTCCTCGGGACGAGTCGACGCGTCTTTGGGCAAGTAATAGGTTCTGACGACGATTCTCTGGGTAGAGCTCGGAGCGTGGACTGCGGCCACGGGCCCTTGGTGGCCACTGCGCTGTCAGGGGCTCACAGCTGCCCTGAGTGGAACGCGTTTTTCCTTTTGTTGCAAGCCGCCGCGAAAGTCGGGAGCAAGCTGTAGGATGCCTCTCTGTAATGCCTCACCACGTAGCTGTCTTCCCAATCGGATGGCTTTCCGACTGGGGCTGCTGCTCTGTCCTCCGGGATGATTGGACAAGGTTCAAGCGCAGAACCTGGCTGTGCTGATCGCTTACTCACGAGTAGACCGCTCGGGGGTCGCTTACTCTCGAGTAGATCACGTCTCGGGGTCACCAGATGTAGGAATTGGGGCCGTAAAGCGGCCCTTGAGGTCCCGGAGGAGACTGGTCAAAGGAGCGACACGAGGCAAGATGGAGCGAAGACCAGTGATTTATTGAGGGAAAATCATCAGTATATATTATGTCCAAGGCTGCGCATGGTAGAATGGTCATATGACAGAAAATTACATCACCCATTTACCCGGGTTAATTGAGAACCTCTCTTGGGGAAGTTAATTAACTAAGACAAACACTGACCATTGTCTGAGGCTTAGGCTAGGGTAAATATGGCTTCTATTTGCACCAGAGATTAAGCTTAACTCAGAGTGAGTAATTGCCTAATACGTAACAGAGGTTAGAGATTTGCTCTCTCAGCAGAGCCGCTGTTCAGGTCAAGGAATTGGGTGAATCAAACCCTATCATTTATCCACCCCCCTTAATTTCTCTGCCCGCAGAGCCCACGAGCCAGGGGTTTTCTCTACCGTAGTGGCCTCTGCCAGGGCCGTTCCATGCCCACCGGGCGTGGGAAATCCACAGCACATGGTCCAAAGTCCTTGGCCATATATGGTAAAGGTTTCCCTTGCTCAAAAGCCAGTCGTATCTGACTCTAGGGTGCAGTGCTCATCTCTGTTTCAAAGCCGAAGAGCCAGCGTTGTCTGCTTTCTGCAGACGTTTCCATGGTCATGTGCCAGGCATGACCAGACACCGGAGCGCATGGAACGCTGTTACCTTCCCACCAAAGTGGTCCCTATTTATCTACTTGCAATTTCTTGCTTTCAAACTGCTAGGTTGGCAGGAGCTGGGACAAAGGCGGGAGCTCAATCTGTCGTGCAGTTCTACCATATATGGTAGAAGACTGATAAACAAAATGCATTTGTTGTGAGGAACAGAGGCCTTCACACAATCAAGTATACTGCTCTGAAAAGCTTCAGGGAAGATCTGGACTTTAGCATTTTGCAGATCAGGGCTTGGCAGTTTGCAGCTCTCAACCTCAGTTCCAACATGTGCTGTAGTTCAAATTATGCAAGATAAGGCTTTTGTAAAACAATTGCCATTATAAAATAATAATAAATAAATCACAGAACGACTGGTCTCAACTTCTTCCTTCCTGGACTGAATGCATACATAGTAAAAAAAAGTTATATAAATAAGTGCTGAGCACTGTTTCTAACCAAGACTATTGAGATGCCAGTGTGAACAATGTGGAAGTTCAGGTGTATCATTAATCAGTGTTTATGCCATGTCTACTCACAATCACATAATTAGTTGTTGTTACTCTAGGAACTGAAATGATAACACAGGTCTGCAAAAAAAAAAGATAATCAGCTGCATAGGATATTTTTGGTAAATTTTATGTTTTCTAGTGTGCTGAATCCAAATATAACCTCTGTTTTCCCCATCACATACAGATTTGTGTGTGTGTTGTCGATTTTTTGCAAAATATGAGGGTTTTGCATTAAAACAGCATAGGAATGATGAGAACACAGGTCTTTTTTTAAAAAAATCAGCTGCATAGGATATTTTCGGCAAATTTTGTTTTCTAGTGTGCTGAGTCAAAAAATGACCTCGGTTTTAACCCCATTACGTAGTTTTTTCGCAAAATATGAAGGTTTTGCATTAAAAAAGCATGAGTGATGAGAAAATCACTATTTTATTACAATGAACTAAACATATAATTTCTTATAATTAAACAAACAATTTCTTCATTATACTTAACATTTCGTGTTCACTCTTGTGTGAAACCTTTTCTTCTCTTTTATGTTCCTTCGAACATGCTTTCGCTTTCCATTTTGTTTCCCATTTGAGCATCCAACAGCAGTCAGCTAGCATATTGACGTTTCATTTTCCTTGGTAGCATCTCTCGATATCATGGACATCCTGGTGAAATCTTTCACCCTCCTTACTGTAGTTTTCAGGAAAATAGTCAACATGGGAGATGAGTGTAAGAAATGAACTTTAAGGCTCATCTTGCATCCGTGAGCTTTATACGCATTCAACATGCGTTGTACAATGGCTTTGTAGTGAGGGTCCTTAGTATTCCCGAAAAACTTGTGAATTACGTCTTTTAAAGAGTCACACCCTTCCTTTTTTTCTCCCATTGTTTCTAAAAAGAGGGAATCGGATAACAGGTTTCGTATGTCGGGGCTAGTAAAAACTCCCTCTTTCAACTTGGCTTCAAACAGTTTTGAGAACAGAGATAGCAGTCGGTAGTGTGGTTTTGCTGTCTACTACTGACTACGCCCACCACCATCCCTCTTATTTTCTCTTTGCATTATTCTTAATAATAGCTCTAATAAATATTAAATGAAAGTAAGAAAAAAAATTGGATAGGGTTTTTAGAATCAAGAATAGGATATCAGATTTTGGATTAAAGGCAAACTTCACGCTAAAGTAAAATAAAAACATGAGTTTTGCAAGAAAACATGACGTGATGGATTTTTTAAAAGTATTTTTCTTGGTTTCACTAAGTAAAAATCTATAGGAAACAGTAAAAATATCCTTTGCAGCTTTTTGGTTGCAGACCTGTGTAATAGTGTCAGAACCTGGTATAATCAAGTTTTTAAAAACTGCCTACAAAGAGCTATGAATTTAGCCACATACTCCCATGGCATGTGGCTTGAATAGCAGCATCTTACTTAGCATGACAAGCACTTTAAAGACACAGCCAAGCTTCAAGAACCATTTTGTATGAAAAAAAAGCAGCTGATCAAGAGACACAGTCGAGTCCGACCCTCTGCTACCTCATGGCTTCTGTCATCCACCATCCTCCAGTCTGCCCTGATCCACATCCACTTCATCAATGATGCTGTCTAACCATCTCATCCTCTGCCGCCACTTCTCCTTTTGCCTTTGATCTTTCCTAGCATCAGGGCCTTTTCCAGTGAGTTCTGTCATCTCATTTGATGGCCAAAGTATTTGCTTCTGTTTCAGTATCTGTCCTTTCAAGATTTCCTTTAGGATCGACTGATTTGATCTCCTCGCAGTCCAGGGGACTCTCAAGTCTCCTGCAGCACCACAGTTCAAAGGTGTCTATTCTTTTCCACTCTGCCTTCCTTATGGTCCAGCTCTCACAGCCAGAAATTACTGAGAATCACTTTAGCAATGTGCATTTTTTCCCCCGACAGGGTGATGTCTATTTTTTATTATGCTGCCTAGGTTTGCCTTAGCTTGCCTTCCAAGGACTAAGGGTCTTTTTATTTATTTATTTATTTTTGGACTTGTAGGCCGCCTTTCTCACCTCAGCGACTCAAGGCGGCTTTTATTTCGTGGCTGCAGTCACTATCTGCAGTAATCTTAGATCCCAAGAAAGTAAAATTACTTTCTACTTGCCAAGCCGTGATGGGGTTAGATGCCATGATCTTGGTTCTATTTAGGTTGAATTTCAAGCCAGCTTTTGCACTCACCTCATTTACCCTCATCAAGAGGTTCTTTAGACCTTCTTCACTTTCTACCATTTAGGGTGGTGTCATCTGAGGTTGCTGATATTTTTCCTGGCAATCTTAATTCCAATTTGTGCTTCCTCCAGCCCTGCATTATGTATGATGTACTCTGCATATAAGTTAAATAAGCAATGTGGCAATATACAGCTCTATTAGACTCCTTTTCCTATTCTAAATCAACAAGTCGTTCCATATCCAGGCCTAACTGTTGCTTTTTGACACACATTCAAGTTTCTCAGAACACAGGTGAGGTGGTCTGGTTGTTGTTGTTCAGTTGCACAGTCGATTCCGACCCTTTGCGACCCCATGGACCATTTTCCTCCAGGAACCTCTGTCCTCCACCATCCTCCTCAGCCTGCCCAGCTCTGTTCCCACTGCGTCCACAATACCATCTAGCCATCTCATATTTGGTCGTCCCCTTCTTCTCTTGCCCTCTACCTTTCCCAGCATCAAAGCCTTCTCAAGTGAGTCCTCCCTTCTCATTTGGTGTCCAAAGTACTTTAGCTTCATCTTCACTATTTGTCCCTCCAATGAGCCGTCAGGTTTGATTTCCTCCAGTATTTACCTGTTTGTTCTCTTTGCTTGACAGTTTCCTGCTTGACTTATGCCATAAGACATAAGTCTGGATTATCATAAAAATTCCTATATACCAGTGGTGGCGAACCTACAGCACACATGGCAGAGGTGGCACTCAGAGCCCTCTCTGTGGGCACCCATGTAGCCATCCCAGCAGTTTGCCCCACCCCTCTGCCCAGTAGACCAATGGGAGTGCTTCCTCTCTTCCCCAGCACAGAGTTCAACCCACCCCTCTGCCCAGCAGCCCAATGGAAACACTTCCTCCCTCCCCCCAGCACAGAGTTTACCCTGTCCCTTTGCCCAGCTCAATGGGAGTATTTCCTTCACCTGTTGCTGTGTTGACACTTTGCGATATATAAGTGGGCTTTAGGTTGTAGTTTTGGCACTTGGTCTCTAAAAGGTTCACCATCACAGCTATATACGTTGAGTCGCCATTTTCAGGCTAATTTTCGGGGCTAAAAACTCGGCTTATATTCAAGTATATATGGTAAACAATTTTGAACAGCTTACTTTGTTTTACCACTAGATGGCTCGCATAAGCTGTTCATGCTACTATAGGTCAAATGAGAAGGAATGTCTTATATTCATAATTGTTTTTAAATAGTTGGGAGGACAGTGAATGATATTCATGGCTTTGGCAGCAGGTGTGGGGTGCATCTAGCACCATATCCCAGCCCTGCTAGTTTATTTAAATAACCCTGTCCAAAGTTTCTCCCCCCCCCCCGCCCAGGCGCCCCTCTTTTAATGGGATTAGGGATGTTTTAGCGATTTTTTAATGTTTTAGATAGTTTTTAGTATCCTGTTTTAATTGTATGGGGGATGGTTTTTTTAACAAAGATGTGAGCCACCTTGGGTCGCCTAGGCGAGAAAGGCGGCCATACAAATTGAAGAATAAATAAATAAATAAATAATATGCATTAAACAATTGGTGTTCAAACCACCACTGAATAAGAAAGACCACAAAACGGCCTTCATCAAGTTGAATTTTGTTTAAATTGTTATTTTGTCAATAAAGAGGGATAACAATACTACTTCACCCTCAATTCCCGTGTGATAACATAACTCAGTATTTTAAAGGGCTGTACTGCATTGCAATGAGAAAATGGAATGTTACATAAATTTGGCAAATGAAAAACATTTAGAAACTTTAGTTTTATGTTTGAAAGTAC
This sequence comes from Bradypodion pumilum, assembly GCA_035047305.1. Classification (NCBI taxonomy): domain Eukaryota; kingdom Metazoa; phylum Chordata; class Lepidosauria; order Squamata; family Chamaeleonidae; genus Bradypodion; species Bradypodion pumilum. The sequence continues at coordinate 168,474,639 of JAWDJD010000001.1, read as the reverse complement.
ATATTTATAATAAGCGCCATACAGCAGTTGTATCCAACTCTCAAGGTACATATGCAGGAAAAGTGGCATACAATACCTAAACACCTGTAGAAGTCCCCAAAAGCAAAAAATCATGACAAAACGACCAAGAGAAGTGCAGTATTTTTAGCAGTTCAGTGAAGGGTTGAATAAAATATAAACATCCTTAAGGTACAGCCCTATTCTTGTTTGCATAACAGAATTTGAACATGTATCGATGCTCAGTGCTCTTGATAGTTACTATTTTCCTGCCAATCCTTTTCTGGGTTAAGAAAAAACAAAGAGCAGCCAGTTTAACAGCGAGATTTCTCTCTCATCTTCTATTCCATGGTGGGCAAAGTGCAACCTTCCCTCTTCTGAAATTTCTAACATTTCTCGCCCATAGTTATGCTGCCCAAGGTAGATGGGAGTCACAGCCCCATGTCACCTGGAGTCCTGAATTTTGAACACTCTTATTCTTATATTGTAAAATCCACAAGTTTTAAACTGTTTTATATGAAATATTGCAGTTCAAAACTGATGCTGAGATCCTATTTGGTTTGTCTTTGCTTCATTTTTCATAAGGCTACAAGTTTACACTGAAATTAATGCCTCATCTTCAAAGGCAACCCAAATGCATGTATTTCAAAGTAAACATTTTTGTCTGTAGGCCATGCACCGACATAGGACAAAATCTTCACATTTTGAGCTTTTCCCCAAAGTGCACACTCTTCTGTCTTATATACAACAGTAGGTTTGTAACAATTCCTGAACTTAAGGTGCATAGGCAGATGAAGCCTTACGCTGGGAAGCCAACAGCTTATACATTTGCTCATAAAATGACACGGCAAAATGCCTTTTAAAATTATCAAAGTCTTCTCACAACATAAACAAGTTTAAAATAACGTGTAAACCTGACTTCAAAAATAATATAATAACCCTGCCACCCTAGATCAAACATATTTCCAGTATATATTCTTCAAAAAAGATTCCACATTTTAAAATAAAATTCAAATATATATATATACATATAGACATTTATATAACTTAAGTATTATTTGCTGTAATTTCTTCATGCAGGAGGCGGGACCATCTTAGAGAGGTCTTTCTGAAAATGCAGTAAAGCTCTTCACTCGTGCAAAGAACAAAGGGGTGTACATCTTGTCAATGTCAAAAGACGAAATTGCTGTCTCACCAGTTGATCTATAGAAGAGGCCACAAAAGTTAATTAGATTCACCCAACATCTTGGCAAGATGCTTTGTGGTCATACATACTCGTGCATGTATTTTTCATCTAGGAATAAAAATGGCATAAAAAGACATGACTATGCACATGCTGAATTTCTTCAAGAAAAAAGTGCAAAATATAATGTAGGACACATATTACAGCTATTCTGATATTAAACTTTTTAAAAGCAAGTTTTTATATCTCATTGCTTGTTTCATGGGGGAAAATGAGAATTAAGCTAATTGTTCACGATGAGAAAAAAACATACATATTTGCTTAATTAGCATAGTTCCAAGCTTCAGATGTTAGCTTTTATTGTAAAAAAAAGCTGTTTCACTTTGGTACAGAATAGTCTTGTTTCTTGTAAAGTCTATTAACAATCCTAGAAAAGACAGTAAATGCTCAGGTACATTTCCATGTGAAAAGGCAAAGCTATCTGGTAAGCAGAAACTCAGCATATTAGCAAGATAATTAGATGGTACTGTAGACACTATGGGCACAGAGCTGGGTGGGTTGAGGAGGACAGTGGAGGGCAGAGGTGCCTGGAGGACAATGGTCCATAGGGTCGCAAAGGGTCGCAATCGACTGTGCGACTGAACAACAAATGCAAAGCTTATTTTTGTATTACAATATCATTTCATAGTTCTATGATCAAAAGGGGACCTAGAATTCAGAGGCAAACACATTTTATTCTGAAATTACAAATTTGCTAAACTTACATACAGTACTTTCTAACACCTGTTTTGTTTACTTTCTGATATGCTTGCACAGACAGACTAACATGGCTACCACTTCAAACATTTCATACTTTATTCTGTCACCAAATGTTGATTATTATTTTTTAAATGTGAAACTAAAGTTCATACTCCAAAATTAAAAGAAACTGTGGAGGTTACTAGAGTTAAATACAGGTGAAGCTCAGAAAATTAGAATATCGTGCAAATGTTCATTCAGTTCAGTAATGCAACTTAAAAAGTGAAACAAATATATGAGAGAGACTCATTACATGCAAAGCAAGATAGTTCAAGCCTTACTTTGTTATAATATGGATGCCTATGGCTTACAGCCTATGAAACCCTACCCCCCCCCCAATCTTCTGTACCCTATAATCATCATATAGTATCATGTATGCTGTATGCCATCACAATTATAACGAATTAAGGCATGACATATCTCACTTTGCATGCAGTGAGTCTATCTCATACATTTGTTTCACGTTTTAAGTGAAATGAATGAACATTTGCATGATATTCTAATTTTCCGAGTTTCACCTGTATGTATTCAGGAATAATAAAGGTAAGTTGTAAGTAGATGCCCTGATCCTTAAATAAGTTTCAATAAAATTACTCAAGAACTGTAAAATGTTCAAAGGCAATCCACTAAAAATCACTCAACCTAGGCTGTTCCTAAATGGAGTTCATCCAGATTGCCTGTAAAATGTGACAAAAAGTATCTCCCGAAGCCTATTAACCTGTTTTCAAAACAAGCCTAACGTTTGGCTTTATCTCACTCAAAAGTACTCTTGTTTTTTTTCAGTTTTTTGGAAGCTTACTTGTAAGTAATGTGACACGAGTGATGAATCCAAATGAGCTTGTTGAATCTCTGGCGGCCACTGGAACATAGCTGTAGCCCCACATGAAAGCTATGATCAGTTTCTTGGACTGGGACACGACAGAAGTATCTGTACCTGTGGTAATCAATTGGTTTCTACATAACAAAAAGAAACACAATGGACTGTCAAAAATGTGAAATTAGTATCAATTCTGAATACCAGCTTTAAAACACAAAATTAACTAACTTGCCTGTGTCTTTCCATTAATGCAAAATATAAAGAACAAAACATACAAGCTTAAAGCAAATCCTTTAAGTCCCAGTGACCTTAATTGATCTCTAGTCCAAGCACTGGTTTAATAAACCAGTTTATAAACTGGTTAATAAACTGGTTTAATAAAAACCGTTTAATAAACAGGCGCGTTTTACTTCCGCTTCCGGAAGCGATGAGGATAGCGCAGGCTGGATGAATCGCAGTAAACCCCTTTGTGTGGATTCACAGGGGGCTTGGACTTCTGGGAATTGAAGTCCAAGAACAACTGGAGTGCCATGGGTCTAGGTGTGCAAGGCAGAGGGGTGCTCCCTTTCCATGCCTCTTAATAGATCCAGAAGTGGTCTTCTCCTAGGACACAAAAGATGGAGCAGGGGCTCTTCCCAGATCAGTCCTCTGCTTCCGATGACCCACCCTTTCTCTTTCATCCGAGCTCCTACCACTCTGCCTCATCTGCAGCCTAATCCTCCAGCTGTGGCTCATTTTCTTTCTTGCTCCCACCTTGGGATCCATGACTTTGGCTTGTCCTGCTGCTGTGGGTCTCCCAAGAGGAGGCACAGGGATTAGGTAGGCTGGAGATAACAGAGGTGTTCCCTTCCAGACAATTTTAGGAAATTTTGTTTTTTAAAACACATTAATTAAGATACATATCAGGCAATGCTCTTAGCCCATTAGAAGCCTTGAGAGATGCAGTTTGAAAAGCATGAAATTACCCCTAAGGCTTAATGGGTCTCTTTGTCCCGTCAACCTCTCCCACCTTACCTAATCTACGGTTGTGAGGATAAAGTGGGGAGTAGAACCATGTAAACTACCCTGACCTAACTGCAGGAAAGATGGAACATAAATGTAAGTAATCAATGAGTGTGTTTGAAGCCTGCAACACCATCCTCAGTCAATACAGGGGGAACTGAAACAAAGGAAGAAAGTGCCTCTTCCACTAACTCTAGCTTTGTTGAATATTAAAGAATGGTATAATGAAATGTGATCGATTGCGTTAGATGATAAGCTCACATGGGAATTAAACCAAAAAAAGGGAATTATAAAGAAAAATAATTTTTATGAGATATGGAACCCATTTTTGACTTACAAAAGAAAGAAAGGTAACGCGCCAGCAGCAGATCAAATGAATTTCTGGAAGTAACGGGTATTTAAAAGAAAACATAATCTCTGAGGCTTTGTATATATCACTGAGGTTTATATTATTTTGTTGCTAATATAAATGTGCTGTATGGCTATTTGGGTGAAATTTAAGGTGTAGAAAGTGTTATAAAATGAATTTTGGAAAAGGTAGTATAAAAAGAAGACAGTTTAAAATGATTTATAATATAAATTATATAAATATAAAAGTGAAGAATAACACTGAAAATGAAAAACATTGCAACAACATTGTGGACCATAGCATATTGTTTTTTTCTTCTTCTCTTTTTCTCTTTACATTTGTATTTGTATTGAAATGTTCTTGTATTTGTATATTTTTAGTGTCTGTAATAAAAATTAATTTTTAAAAAAGAAACAAAGGAAGAAAGTTCCTCTTCCACTAACTCTAGCTTACTTCATAGTTTGTATTTTCAATTCTGTCAACAGCTACCTCTTTCTACCTTTGTGTCTATTTTCCCCAATCCTACCCTAGTTTTATTCCCCTTTCTAGAATAGGATAATATACAGGTGAAACTTCGGAAAATTAGAATCTCGTGCAAATGTCCATTCATTTCACTTAAAAGGTGAAACAAATATATGAGATAGACTCACTACATGCAAAGCGAGAGATGCCATGCCTTAATTTGTTATAATTGTGATGATCATGACGTACAGCATACATGAGATTATGTGATAATTATGGGTTACATGAGATTGGGGGGTTGGGGTTTTCATAAGATGTAAGCCATAAACTGAACGAACATTTGCACAATATTCTAATTTTCTGAGTTTCACCTGTATATATAGACACACAGAAAGTTATATATGAAAATATAAATTTCTCCCAAAAGTTCACACAACCAGCTAACAGGAAGTTTAAAATGGGGCATAATTCAGAGGCAAGCAACATGCTCACTATGCATTTATAGCTATGATATGACCATTCACGGAAGAATGTTCAAAATACTTTGTATCCCCTTCCACATAAAATCAATACATTTCTTTTTTTAAAAGGTCTCAATAACCTCTCTTCCTAAATTCAAAGGAGTTTTACCAAAGCAATTTGTGGGATGTTTATAAAAATAAATGCTATAAAGTACATGTATTTCTATCCCTACTATGTCAATCAGTGACTTTGTCTCAAATTTCTTTTGTACATACCTCTTCTTTTTTCTTTGTCATTACAGCAAAAACTTTGGTTTGATTGTCCGTATCCTGGGAAAGGCGATAATGGCCAAGCAGGATTGCATCTGTTCTAAGGTTCAGAAGGGGGGGGGGGAATCCATTAAAATATATTTTGCTGGAAGAGCTGAAAGTGATTTAATGTTACTGTTTTTTGTTTTGTTTTTCATTGCTGGCACTGCAAAATGTAAGCTACTTTATTTGCTTGGCGCTAATTTAAAAAATCACCTCAGTTAGTATGAAAATGAAATTGTATGATGCATAAAATGAACAAACCTTGTATTTTTAGTTCGTAGACGAGGAACAATAGACTGAGGCTCTTCAGGAGTTGTTAACATCATTACATGACCATCTGGGAAGAATCGCAGGTACCTAATAAGTTAAGCAACCATTAATCTCATTAATGAATTTACAGGTGAAAAAACGACAATCGGAAATATCAAATGACACTTCACTGCTGCTGGAACCATTCCAACAGAGTAAGAAAATGTATCAGCATGATGGTTTTGACCAGCAAATCTATACATACCTTATTTCAAGTTTTGATTTACATACTCCAGGCCAGCACAGACAGATAACCAATATTTTTGGAAAGAGATGGTTTGGACCTTACATTCCAATCTGTGAATGCTTCACACAGCTTTAGACCAGGAGTGAGCAGAGCACCTCTCCAGTCCTGTCAAATATTTTTAACACACTCATTTTACAATGCCTGTACCTGTAATAGTCCACCTGGTGCCATGCCCTATAGAAACCATCAAGAGACTGTTCTCCCTGACGTATATATGTTGTTTTGCTAATATACACACCTGCAAAACATAGAATAAAAAGTATATAAAATTACCCATGAATTTATAAACTATGAATCTTTGTTCTCTTAATGTCTAAAATACAACAATGTTTCTGATGTCCATGTTTATAAATTACCGGTAATCTAAAATTTGTACAAAGCAATAGTATTCCTAGCACAGAGAACACACAATGATTTTAAATCTTTTCTGTATTTTTTTTACCTGCTATAGTCCTAACTGTTGTAATGGAACAAAAATATTTTAAGTAGGTAATTCAGCAGTTCAAAATCTAAGGAATTTAACAGTACATTTCCCATCAATGTACAGTAATTAATAAAAAAAAATAGTGATATGAGACAAGAACTATTTTATTTATTATTTGTCTGTTTGTTTGTTCTATGGGCCAAATTTCTTCATGGGGGACTCAAGGTGGCTTACAATATTAAAATACAATATTTATACAATTAAAATAATTAAACTGGCCTAATAATTAAAATGGGTTAAATAATAGAAACAGAATTAAAACATTAAAAGCTTTAAAGACAAATAAAGCATTAACTATATAAGGAAACCCTGAGTCTGGCTGTCACAGTTAATTCACAGAAATTAACCAGAAATTTCTCAGTATCTCCTATCCCTAAATGCAAAAGTGTGATAACAGGTTTTTCTACCAAAGGTTTAGTGGCTCCTTGTCATATAGCACAGAAATTGCATTGTTCCTCTTTTCTTCAATGCACAAAGACTGAGAATCTCAGCAACAAATTCAGAGTTTGAGATTATTCACTATTATAGTAACACCGTGTTTACTAAGAAATGCCCTTATTCTAATACGGTTTATTTCCATTAAAGCGACCCCTTTTTCTCCACTGAGAAAACGAAAGCATGCTAACTCGCCATGCTTAGGGACTATGCTGACACTACCCATGTTTCTTTTAACAATGATTCGGATTTAATTTATTAACCAACTTACTGAAGCACTTCACCATCTCCGCATCTCCCAGCAGGGTCAGGTGATAAAAAGAAACAGGGTCTCCTATGAAGCTAACAGATATTCAAAAGGACTACTGCAATGATGAAAACTCTGATGTTCTTGGTTTTTACTTCCATTTGACATTATCTTACTTACCATCAAATCGAACTCTGGGTCTTTCCAAAAACATTTCCCTCCAGGAGGTATAAGGAACCATTTTGTTACAGGTCCTGCCCCAAACCTTCAAACAGGCCTGGCGCCAGATTTCAGGATCCCTGGTGAAAGGACCGCATGCAGAGACCTCAATGTAAATACCGACATACACAAACATTGCAAAGATAAATGAGAAATCACTGGGGCACTGAGTTGCCTTTTTAAGTCTTAATAAGATTGGTATCTTCAAGCAAAATGTACTACAGTAAAACCCCTACTTACGAAAAAAAAGTCCGTTCCATAGGCTTTTGCTTAAATTGGCTTTTTATGTAACTTGAAGCAAACCCATAGGGGGGAAAATTACGTAACTCGAAGCAAACCCATAGGAAAAATGAAAATTTTATGTAAATCAAGGCAAACCCACAGGGAAATGAATTTTTACGTAATTCGAAGCAAACCAATAGGAAAAAGAATCTTTACGTAACTCAAAGCAAACCCATAAGAAATTGTGTAAATCGGGACATGGTTTTAGCACAAAATCATTATATAAGTCGAATTTTATGTAACTCGAGGCATATGTAAGTCAGGGTTTTACTGTATTACTTCAATTTCCAGCTCTGTATCTTCTCTAGACTTTGAATTTTCTTTTAGATTTAAACTTTGCAGTCAGACTGTGAAAACTGCATTTGTGCTTTTAACTGTATCAAATCCTCCTTCCCACAATTTTTAAAGGCCTCTTTCACAAACTTCAAAAAATCAGTAGCATGATGGTTGTAGAATTTTTTAAATGGTTAATTAACTTATTTCACAATGGCTGATTGGCCCATTGGATCACTGGAACTCATGTAGGAGCTGCCTCATCCAATTCAATTATTCAGTAGGCCTACTCTAGTTGCATTTTACTACCAGAATTCAGCCATTGTTTACTGCTTTTGGTTTTAAATTGTTTCTAAATAATTTGCTTAATCATGAGAATTCCTTCATCTAAACCAAGGGCCCTCAACCTTTTAAAGCCAGGGGCTGGGTCATGCTCCCTCACTCCCTTTGGTGGTGGCAGCGATCACCCCGAGCCCACCACATCCCAACCTCCCTCCCCTGCCTGAAAGAGCTGCATTGCATGGGTAAAGAAAGGCACCCGCCGCCGCCGGAAACTCCCCCGCAGCCGCCTCCTCCTCAATCCTTGTCTCCTCTGCTTGGCTTGGCGTGTCCCTAATGGCGGGATATCTGCCTTGCTACGGAGCGCTGTTAGGGACACATCAAGCCAAGCAGAGGAGAGAAGGATTGAGGCGGAGGCTAGAGCAAGGGTGCAGGCCAGCTGATTTGGTGCTGCAGGTTGGATCCGGCCCACAGGCCATAGCTTGAGGATCTCTGATCTAAACTGTTCACTTTCTGTAACATGACGTTCTTCTGGATTAACTGGAGATCATTTGTTATTTCTTTTATCTCTCAATGTCTTAGCTGTTGCCAGTTCAGGTTAGCTTCACCGAACCCACACTGGAACGTTACAGTGTTTCCCAACTTTTGGGTTTTGGACTTCAATTCCCAGAAGCCTTAGTCAGTACATTGGCTGATCGGTGCTTTGGGGAATTGACTTAGGCTTGTGGAAACTGAAGTCCAAGAACCAAAGGTTGGGAAATACTGGGTTAGAGGCTGTTAAAGCATCAGGCGATACTGAATTTCCTTGTTTTACAATAACTGTTAACTAGTTTGTTCTAATAATTATTGTAAAGTATGAGGCAGGCTGATGAATAAAGTATAAGGATGTTGTCCTTATGTACCTGGCACAAATGTAAAAACCTCTGCAGACCAATGATAACTGTTCTAAGGACCGCAGGTCCAGATCACTGGAAACCACCCATCGAAAAATATACATCAACAGCTCCATAGGCAACACTGTGAAAAAATAAGTAGAACATTACATTATATATATGTATATGAGCCTATTTGGCTATATATGAGCCTATTTGGCTATAAAACAGATAATTCTTAGGAATTATATATATGTATATGAGCCTATTTGGCTATATATGAGCCTATTTGGCTATATATGAGCCTATTTGGCTATAAAACAGATAATTCTTAGGAATTTGCCTGAGAATTATTCACCTTTCCAGTTTTCACTGTAATGCTTTTAATAACCAGTTATTTTGAAGATATGTTAAGTGCAAGGTTTGGGTTTTTTTTGCACAGCATTGTTCTTCGACATTGCTAATTCTATGTAAATTGTTGATTCTGCTTAATGCAATAAAGTAAATTATACTTCGCATGTTAACAGTACACTTAGATCTACCTCTTGTAAAAATCTTGTTCTTCAGAAAAGTGTATGTTGTTATCACCAGAAGTTTAACTATAAACTATTATTTATCAATTATACAATTAAGTAAGAAATTCTTAGGAATAGTATATGTAGGAATTTTCTAACAAAAGGGATATTTTTAAAGATTAATTCCAAGACCAGCAAGAAGACAGGCAATGCAAAACATTAACAACAGATACTGACAACTAGTAGATCCTGGCCTCTAAAAATAGGCCTCTGCTCATCTAGATCAGGAAGTTTATGGAATTAAATATAAAAATACAAAATGGTATGATTAAAAAATAGCCATAAGCCAAAAATCACTGCACATCTTTACATTTATGTAATATTTTCTATGCTAGCAGAAACACGTACACACTGCAAAATGTGCAATTATGTTTATGTAAATTTTTCTTGTAATAGTAATTGAAAAGTAACTAAAGTCCAATAAGATACAAAAAATCCTTATCATCAGGTAATGTCTCTTCTTATAATTCAAAAATAATAGATAACTATAATCCAAAGGGTACTTGAACAAAAAAATCCTTGACTTCAGGCAACTTTAAATGGCAATATAATTCTTAAGACATATATATTTGTAAAAGAAGTGCTTTTAAACGTATGCAAAGCATTTTGTCAGCCGGCACAGGCTTCAAATACGTTTAAAAGCACTTCTACAAATATATATGCCTTAAGAATTATATTGCCATTTAAAGTTGCCTGAACTTAAGGATTTTTTGTTCAAGTACCCTTTGGATTATAGTTATTTATTATTTTTGAAATATAAGAGACATTACCTGATGACAAGGATTTTTTGTATCTTATTAGACTTTAGTTACTTTTCAATTACTATTACAAGAAAAATTTACATAAAAATAATTGCACATTTTGCAGGGCGTACGTGTTTTTGCTCTACAACGGTTTTTTCTTGCTTCCTGTGTATTACCGTTGGGCCCCTACTGTACTAATATTTTCTATGCTAAACATATGACATGAGGTTTTGCAAACTAATGGAATAGCTTCTGTTATGAAATGAATTCCCTTCTTGCACCTCCCATCAGCTTACAAGTCCAACTTTATAACATTAAATGTAGCCCATAGATCAGGGGTTCCCAACCTTTTTACACCGCAGGCCTGACCCCAGATAGCTGAGCGGGCTGGTCACGTGGTTCCTGCCGTAAACGCTGCCATAAGCCATGTTCACAGCTGTTGTAAACATGGCGGCAGCACTGGCCACATGAAATGGTGCTGCAGGCCGGGGCAAGCCCACAGGCCGTAGATTGGCCATCCGCCATAGATAATGGAAAGTGGGAAGAACTGTAACCTTTTATGGCCATAATCTACTGATTGTTTTCCACCAAAAACAGTGCTTAAGCAGAGAACGCATGACATTCCTTTCGAACCTGCCTAAGCATCTGCACATTTCCCTCCAAGAGTTGTGTGCTTTTAATTAATATTACCTCTCCAGCCATGACTCCTAGTAAATAAACATGTAAACTATCTTCCTATTTAAAAAGTTTCTTACCTGAGATATGAGTCTGAGACACATCAAACTCAGGCTGACATAGTTTGATAGATGATTCTTGAAGAGTGAGTTGCTGTTGAAAGTAGGACACAAGATCAGCCATCTTGCAATCATCCTCATTATCTTCAATGCTACAGAAAAGAAACATAACTTGAGATTGAACTGGATGATTTCTAGTGTAATCATAATTTTGCCTATAGTGAAGCCTATTCATGGGAATGATTTTACTTTCAATTATGTCTGGCTAGAATTGAAGCCTAAGTTTTAAAAATCAACTCTTCATTCCTATTTATAACATGTTCTCAATCAAATTTCTTGGAAACAATAAATTTTTAGCAATTTTATATCACCTGTTTTCATACTTAAAGTAGCCATTACTTTTAAAAAGAATATAATAGCGTAAACTTCATGTGGTTTAAAACACTGTATTCTACTGGAAAAAAGAAAATGGCATTGCTAATATAGATAAATCTAGTACAGCCATTTAGACAGATTTCTTACTTAAACGAAAGTAACATTAATTATGGAAGATAGAAAAGGGCTAATCATTGTGAACCAGATTTATTAAGCTGTAGGCCTTTATATACAGGCCAAATGCTTTGCACTACACTGGGAAAGATGTTATCACCAGTTGTAAATCACCAATCATCAAAGGCTTCCCTTAATTATTTCACAGTGTACATGACTTCACTTCAGTGCGTACAAGTAGTTTGTACTCCAAACTCACCAAAGAAAGCCATTATTCAACAGCGATTTGCAACTGCTGCAGATAACATTCCTGCTATGCTAAAGATTTCAGGTTTTCTATTACTTAAACCACTATCAAGCAATATCTAAGGTATTTCATATTTCTGTAATCTAAATATGAAATGGTTAATGTTGACTACTGAAACTACCTACCTTAAATTCTACCCTACTCACACCAATTTTGTTGGATTTTGGAAATTAAGTAGGGTCAGTCCTGATTGCTATTTGGATAGAAACCCTAGTGTTTCAATGCTAGTCAAAGATGGCAATGCTGGGCTAAATGGATTAATTAAAATAGATTATGCTTACTCAATAATTTTATCTCGTGTGTCTGTAAAAATATTACTTGGGTTACATGGTTAGCCTAATCCTAGCCATGGTTATCCAGAGGTAGGCATTATTGGACTCGAGGAACATATCTCCTAGAAAATAGTACCTAAGGCTGCAATACCTCTCCTACATCTAAACAGAATGTACTTTTGCATACTGGAAAGGACTGAACTCAAAGATCTTTATAAGGACATGCTTCTGAATGTAGAGAGTCTTGGCTGAACTACATTTACTATGCAGCTCTGTACAGTGTTAACTCTTTCAAGCCTGTCATTTTTCTGCTCCAAATTATTCTCTTCCAAACAATTTAAATTGGAATCTCTGTAAATGGAAAATGGAGTAAGCACTGCTCCATCACCTGTTTCCATAATTCAATTGTCCCTCTTGAAATGGCTTCTTGGTTTTATTTTTTAAAAATAGCCCATTGGGAGACAATTTACTCACCTTATGTCTAGTTTGGTCTCCAGGTAGATTATATAAGCATGCTGGAGTAGAGTTTGTTTATGACTCCTATTCTCTATTGACTCCCAAATTATGATCTGAGAGTTAAAAGTTGTTGCTACATTGAAATTTTGTTTGAAAGCAAAGTTTTAAACCAGGGATGCCAAAACATTTCGGGCTGCAGGCGGGTCACGTGATTCAGCAAGCTGGTCACGTGGTTCCTCCCACCGGAAGCAGAAGTAAAACATTCCTTGCAATCTGTTTTGCAACAGGATGAGATAGATTTTAAGCTGCCATTTTCTCTGCTTAAACCAGGTGTGCCCAAACTATGGCCCACAAGCCAGATACGGTCCCTGATGCCAACGCATCCAGCCTGTGCTGCCCTCGTTGCTCCCAGAAGTGAAAGTAAAACGCGCCCATACGGGCGCATTTTACTTCCACTTCCGAGAGTTAGGAAGGCAGCGTGGGCCGGATGAGTTGGTGTTCGGGGCTGGATCTGGCCTGCGGACCATAGTTTGGGCACCCCAGGTTTAAACGCATGCAGTAAACACAGGACATAGGAAGAATAGTGAACTAAATTTAACCTCATTTAAAATGCCTACAAATATTTGTTCAGAAGCTTAAGGGAAGTACTCCAACTTTACAGCATATTGCAGAAGTAGTGCAGGTGAAATGTAAGAAATGTATTTATGCTATTTGAGATACAGTGAAACTTCATATAACAATTGCCCCGTATAGCAATGAAATCGCATAACAATTAGCGGTTGTTGTTGTTGTTTTTTGGGGGTGATGGCGTCCCACATAACAATTTTCCCTATAGAAAAAATCGTACAACAATTTTCCAATGGGAAAAACCACTTAACAAAAAAAAAATCATTGTACGATGCATCCCATAGGGAAAATCACTATATGATGCATGTATCGTATAGCAATTGTTTCGTACAGCAACGAGCCCCATGGAACAGATTAAAATCGTTGTATGAGGTACCACTGTATTGCAAAATTCTGGCTCAACCCCCACCTGACTTTTCACACATTTTCCTAAGTATACAATTATTTATTTATTTATTTATTCAATTTATAGGCCACCTTCCTCGCCTCAGCGACCCAATAGCAAAATTCTAGCTGTTTACGCAATAGAAACAGCAGTACAGTACTGAATTCTTTGGAATATGTTTACCAAAAGTGCCTTAAATGAAATATTCTCTCTACTAGTTGTGAGACTTTTTTTGGATTTCCTTCACCACAGCTACCACAATTCACCAGGAAGCCCACCCAACCAGGATTCTGGAACCCGTAGCCAAAACCTCCAAGCCCTCAGAAGAGTTTCAGGACACACACTTGAGGCCAGAGTGTGCTTTTCTGCAGCCATTGCAAAGAAAGAGAGCAAGTAGGATTGCTAAATTCGATGGGAACCATATGGGAACATACAGTGACTCTCAAAAATTACACTGAACAGCAAACAGGACCTTTCACAGCTAAGTACAAGAGTGCAATCAATGGTTATTTTTAATTCTTGGCAGCATTCTTCATGCCAATCAGGAAAGAAAGTTAGGACTAAGTGTGAAGAACTGGATAAGAGGCACTTCCTCCAGCAGAAGACATGAAAGTCAGACCAGTTGCTAGGGCTTTTGGAGCAGGAAATGAACCTAGCAAACAAGAAACCAAGACATACAGTACTTCACAACGGGCTAAGCCACCATTATCTGAATGTATCATAGCTTTAGCATCCACCCATTCAAACATGGACAAGGAGAGAAAGCTTCCTAAGATTCTTCATGAACTTCTGGTGCTGTGTAACCCTCTGAGTCATTGCCAAAAAGGAAACCTGGCATCACTTTCCACTTTACTCCCTAGGAGCCCATCCTGAGGATCCTACTGGATCCCTCTGGTTTAGGGAAGCCGCTGGGTGCAGGAAGGAATGGGGGAAGTCTTTAATTCTGGAAATCACCACCATCAAGTTTTTAGTAATGGCAGCAATTTTCAAAAATTAAAGGCTTGCACCATGCAGCTCACAACAACTCCCCTGTGATGAAAGGGATCCCAAAGGATCCTCAGGACTGGGGAAAGAGGATACAATGGAGATTTTTAATTTCTCAAAAATTGCTATGATTGAATACACTGCTTTGCTTGATACAACAAATATAGCACTGAAAAGACTTATTCTATAAATGACTAGCAGGGGTGCCCGGCTTCGCCCTTGTGGGGTTGGGGAGGGGGGCGCTGTCCTACCTCCCAGGGTTGTGCTGCTCAGGTGCACCTTCTCCTGGGCTGACTTTTGTCCACTGGACTCCTGCCCCGCCATGCCAGCTGGCCTGCCTGGCCAAGGGGTGGGGCCCTGTGATGTCACATTGGCTGACCACTCCCTAGGGCTGACCAGGTCTGGGCAAGACATCACAAAGGGCATGACATCACAAAGGCCCAGACCTGGTCAGCCCTTGTGATTGGTTGGGGACTAAAGGATCAATTTGGGGGGGCATAACCCCCCCCCATGGGCTTTGGAACTCCGACAGTGACCTGCTCACGTGTGCAAGGTACGTGTGTCCCGAACTTCATGGGGTTTGGTCAAGGGGTGTGGCAGCCCATTCCAGATACCACACCCACAACCTCTGCTTAAGAAGTTAGATAGAAAAAGAAAGCCTTTGTAAATGTAAAGGTCGCTCTTGCTCGAAAGCCAGTTGTATCTGACTCTAGGGTACAGCGCTCAACTCCGTTTACAGCCAAAGAGCAAACACTGTCTGCAGATGTTTCCGTGGTCATGTGGCAGGCATGACTAGACACTGAAGCACATGGAACGCTGTTACCTTCCCACCAAAGCAACCTATTTATCTACTAGCAATTCCTTGCTTTCAAACTGCTAGGTTGGCAGGAGCTGGGACAGACGTGAGCTCACTCCATTGTGCAGCACTCAGGTCTCAAACTGCTGACCTCCCAACCTTCCAGTCATCAAGTTCAGCATCTTAACCACTAAGCCACCAATGGAACTTGTTCCCATGAAAGTGTGCATAGAATTACATTCATGATAAGGAGGTTTCCCTTTCTCAAGAGATGTTTGCTGGTGAAACATCATGTCTATTACAAGATATTCCTGTTAAGATCGTGGAAAGGTCTGTGGGCATAAGAATAGTTAGTGTTGATTTATGCCCGTGATGGCATACCTTGGCACTCCGGATGTTCTTGGACTTTAATTTCCAGAAGCCCAAGCACCCTGTGAATCCATACAAATGGATTTACTGCGATTCATCTGGCCCGTGCTACCCTCGTAGCTCCCGGAAGCGCCCATGATTGCCTGTTTAGATGTGGTTTTTTTTGTCATATATACTTTTCTTTTTAATTCAATTGTTTAACAAATCCATGACTTGCAGTAAAACCACAAATTAAAGTAATCTACAGAAAATAGAACACCAATATTATGACTGTCAAGAATTATTCAGGATTCTATGCTCTCATTTCTTAACTCTTCTGCAAAGAAGATACGAAAGATTGAAAAACATCAACAACTATGGCTGGAATCTTTCTTTCGTGTCACTAAAGGTAGTTGCATATGTGCTTCTCCCTCCTTTCCATGAGATGGCAAACACTGATTGTGTAACCAGTTCCATGACTGACTGTACAAGGAAAAGTATGCCAAAGAGGGGAGAGAGAAGGAACAGGATTTTGGCCTATGTAAGCACTCACACAATCTGGTTGCAAAATTTATCTACTAATTCATTTAGTATGCAAACCATTTCATAAAAACAGTCATATTATTATTAAATTATATTAAGTAGAAACTGACCCTTAACAGTGATTTTCCAGCTTCAAAAGGTAGGAGATCTCGTCGTAGGGGTGGGCAGAGGCGCGGATTGCCTTCACCCAGCCTCCCAGAGGTGGCAGGGGTAGCGGAGACCCGAAAACGGTCGCACTGTTTTCCGCCCATTTTCGGGTCCCCGCCACCCCTGGGAGGCTTGGGGGAGACGATCCAAGCTGTTTCCAACCCCCACAGACCTTTTCCAACGCTGCTCCAAGCAGAAACCCCAAGGTAAACCCCTTCGTCTGCTGCAGGTTTCTGCTTGCAGCAGCATCGGAAAAGGTCCGGTGGGGTCGAAAACAGCTTGGATCGCCTCCCCGAGGTGGCAGGGACCTGAAAATGGGCGGGGAAAATTTTGCCATTTTCAGGTCTCCGCTACCCCTGCCACCTCTGGGAGGCTGGGTGGAGGCGATCCGCGCCTCTGTCCACCCCTACGATGAGATCTCCTACCTTTTGAAGCTGGAAAATCACCGTCGGTGGGGTCCCTGTTTCAGGCTCTCTGCCACTCCAGCAGTGTGTGGGAGGCTTGGAAGACCTATTCTGCACTATTCCTGCCTTCCTAGGTGCTCCCTGTGCCGCGCAACAGCTGATAATAGTTGCGGCCACCATTTTGAAGAGGAAAAAAAAAGAATGGCGGCCGTAACTATTATCAGTTGTTGTGTGGCACAGGGAGCACCTAGGAAGGCGGGAATAGTACAGAATAGGTCCTCCAAGCCTCCCACACTGCTGGGGAGACAGAGAACCGGAAACAAGAGCACCTCCCGACGGTGATTTTCCAGCTTGGAAGGTAGATGAAACACGGTGCCTCGGTTAACGATGCCAGATCGTTAACTGAGAGATGACTTTTCACAAAAAGTCACGTCGTTAACCAAAAACGACGTTGTCCGAACACATCGTTAACTGGCGGTTTACTGTACCATATTTTTCGGACCATAAGATGCACCCAGTTTTAGAGCAGGAAAACAAGAAAAAATAATCTGAACCAAATAGGGAGCCGGAGCTGTAGCTGTAGCTCAATTCGCCCAGGGTTGAAGTCACACGGGAAGCATGGAAGGGAAAACACGCCCAGATGGAGGGGCTGACCCGCCAGCAGCGCCTGGCTGCAGAAAACCAGCTGACCTGCAGCAGCTCCCGCAGCGCTTCTCATACGCCTCAGCCAGGTGGTGAGAGCCTGACCCGCAAACAGCTCCCAGATGCAAAAGACCAGTCAATCTGCCAGCTGAGGCCACAGCTACCTTGTCCTTTTTGGCCATGCTGCTCTGGGACTCCTCCTCGTGGATGATCTCTGGCGGGAGCAAGACAGGGGAAATCCTTCTGTTCTCGCTCTTCTTGACCTCTCAGCGGCTTTCGATACCGTCAATCACGGTATCCTTCTGGGTCGGCTCCGAGGATTGGGGGCCCAGGGCACTATGTTGTCTTGGTTTTCCTCATTTCTGATGGGTCGTACCCAGTCGGTGTCTTTAGAAAGCGGGCTGTCCAGCCCTAGGCCCCTCTTGTGTGGGGTGCCTCAGGGCTTGGTACTCTCGCCTCTGCTGTTTAACATCTACATGAAACCGCTGGGTTTGATCATTCATTCCCATGGGGTGAGGTACCATCAGTACACTGATGACACTCAATTGTACATCATGGTCCATGGGGACCCAAGTGATGCGGTCAAAGTCCTAACCAGGTGTCTGGAGGCTGTTCGGGTCTGGATGGGGGACAACGGGCTTCAGCTGAACCGTGGCAAGACTAAGTGGCTGTGGGTTCGGGGCCCTGTGCTTTCCTGGGAGCTATCATCTTTGGTTCTGGATAGGGCATTGTTGCCCCAGACAGATCCGGTGCATAACTTGGGGGTCCTTCTGGACTCGCGGCTGCTGCTCGAAGAGAAGGTGGCAGTCGTGGCCAGGAGGGCTTTCGCACAGCTTGGTATGATTTGCCAGTTGCGCCCGCTCCTGGACCGGGACTTCTTGCTCACGGCCACTCACGCTCTGGTCATCTCCAGATTGGATTACTATAACACGCTCTACATGGAGCTGCCCTTGACGACCATTCGGAGGCTGCAGCTGGTCCAGAATGCAGCTGCCCGGGTGGTGATGGGACGTGGGCGCTATGCTCATGCTTCGCCACTGCTCCGGAAGTTGCACTAGTTACCAGTGTGCCTCCGGGTGCAATTCAAGGTGCTGGTTTTGACCTTTAAAGCCCTACATGGCAGTGTACCGGGTTACTTAAGGGACCACGTCACCTCAAGGTATTCCGCCCATCCTACAAGGACGAACTGGAGATGCTCAATGGTGGTCCCGCCTACTAAAGAGGCACTTATGGTGGGGACGAGAAGAGCCTTTTCAGTGTCTTCCCCGGCCCTGTGGAACATTTTACCACCTCCAGACGGAGCTACTCCCCTTCAGGAGGGCACTTAAGACCTGGCTGTGCCAGCGGGTATGAGGCCCGACAGTTGTGATGGCCCAGCCCTGCTGGCTGGTATGATGGCCAAATTGTAATGTACCTATCTGTTTTTTATCCCTCCGCTCCCCCTACCCCCCACTTTTTAATCTTTTTATCTTTTTTTATTCATTGGATCTTTTAATTCCTTTTATTTTTGAATAATTTTAAATTGTGTTTTGTATTTGTCTCTTAAGGGGTTAGGGAGGGTATTGGTGGGTTTTGTCATTTTTAACCATGTATGTTTTTTAACTTTCATGTAAGCCGCCTTGGGTCATCCATGGATGAGGAAGGAGGGGTAGAAATCTTGTAAATAAATAAAATAAATAACCAAACTTCTTTTTCCATTTCTCAACTGCCATGGGCACAACCTTGAGTTACTTGTAGGCAAAGTATTAAACAGGCAGACAGCCTAGTCCAGTGATGGTGAACCTTTTAAAGACCAAGTGCCCAAACAGAGGAGTGGAGTGCATACCTGTCAAGTTTCGGGAAATTTCTGTCAAACCCCTGTATTTTACACTCTTTTCCGCCATCATCCCGGATTAGTTAGACTGCAATTAGACTGGAGGCCAGCACAGGATAAGCATAGCTGTCCAGTTTCCTGTTTTGGCCGGGAAATTTCCCTTATTTGACAGAAATTTCCCGAAACTTGACAAGTATGGTGGAGTGAACTCTGTGCTGGTGGGAGGGAGGGAGGAAGCGGTCCCATTGGGCTGCTGGGCTGATGGGGGGGGGGAGCAAACTGTGCTGGGGAAAAAGGAGGAAGCGCTCCCATTGTGCTGCTGGGACGAGGGGTAGGGCAAACTCTGTGCTTGGGCGACGGCGTGCATGCCTATGGAGAGGGCTCTGAGTGCCCCCTCAGGTACACGTGCCATAGGTTCACCACCACTGGCTTAATCCAACACATATATACTGTGAAATCAGGCCCACCAATCTGACTGGAATTTACAGATTGAGCTAGTCAACATTCCTCTGGCAACTGCCAAAGGTTCTTCCCCTCCATGGAAATTTGGCTCTGCAGATTCCCAACCCTCCGGATCTTGTTTTGGGTGCATACTGGGAACTATAATGGGGAAGGCACCCTTCTAACTCTATAAGAACCCATCATTACATTTGACCAGTAACTGTACACACACTTGCTCTTATACAGTGATTTTGTTTTGCATATCCATTTGAGAATAAAGTAACTCTCTAGTAAAAGTCTTACCTTTTGCCAACTTAGGCTCTCTTCCATTTACTTAGATGAGTAAACTTTGGCATATCTAACTCCATAGAAGTGGGTTTTAATTGAATTTAGGAATGCAAATATGCAATCTCATCCTACTTCAGTACCTTATGCCTCAAAATAATGAAGAAATATGCTATACTTACTAGCTTTTCCCAATAGTGTCACCATCTGGAGATCGTGTGTAGGTAATCTTAAACTCAATATCTGGGACCAGTTGCATAGCCAGACGGTAGAATTTAATAGCTAAAAACAAAGGTTAACGTCTACTTAAATGAATTGTATTTACAATTGCTGAACAATTATTCAAACTGATTCTAAGATCAATATTTTCCACAGTTCTTATGCAACTTTAGTTTTCTTATGCTGATGTAGCCTTACATCAAAAAGTAATTCATTCAATACACGTACTAAAAAAAGTGATTAACTGGTATTAATTATAAAATGGGCGGGCCTAATAATTGCTCACATCTGTGTCTATAAAACAAATGAATCAAGACAACTTAATTACTATAACTATCCAGTAAGCTCTTTGTGTGTGTGTGTGTGTGTGTGTGTGTGTGTGTGTGTGTGTGTGTGTGTGTGTGTGTGTGTGTGTGTGTGCGCGCTGGGAATGACCCATTTATTTGGATAGAAAAATGAAGCATCTTAAAATATTTGTATTGATTTAAAAAGTTTGAAAATCTCTGATAGAGAGCACCCTAAGCTACTATTGTATGCAAACACCTATGACCCATAACCTATTGGTAGTAGGATACTCATTGAATTAACAGCTGAATATTTACTTATGTAAATCCTACTTGATAATTCCCAATTGACCACTGAGGCATACCATCCATTAGCTGCAGCCCCTTCTGGACAATACCCCTCCCCCAGCTTTTGAGGGGTGGTGGTGGCCTGTAACTGCCTACAGAAAACTCTTCTAACTTTAAATAACTACTGACACACAACAGGCAACACAACATGGAAATGGAGAGGGATAAGGTCCAATCAGAAACTGAGATGTCAGCTGTGTCCCCATTTCTACATTGGCGACAACATCAAGGAGCCCAACAATATCAGCCACAACATCAGAGATTGATAAAAAATTTTGTGTTCCTTCAGCAATGCAATTTAAGCTGTCTTCTGCATGCAGTGTCCCTCTGCTTTCTCAAAGCCAGATAACCTTCAGCAAAAGAATGGACACAAATCCGATTATGAGGAATATCAACACAGAGAAACCAATAACTGAAATTCACTTCAACCTCCTGAGACATTCTGTTATGGATCTCAAAGCCACTTTTGCAGATAAAAAGAAGTATAAAAGGATACTTAAAGGGGAGTCAGTAAAAATTGGCTATGAAAGCAAGTTTCAGTGCCTCTCTAAATGCCTCAAAGGAAATTAAGGCCTCTTAACACACTGCATAGATCAGTGATGGCAAACCTTAGCACTCCAGGTGTTCTCGGACTTCAATTATCAGAAGCCCAAGCTAGCACACCCAATGATCAGGGCCTCTGGGAATTGAAGTCTAAGAACAGCTGGAGTGCCAAGGTTAGCCACCACTGGCATAGATTAATAACCCAACTTCCTATATCTTACAGATATGAAGACATTGTCTCTATAGACCGACTCTGAGCTCTGTTACAGTAACATCTCTTAACACTCCTGTAACAGGCACAACCACCTGGTTTACAGCTGATGGCGAACCTTGGCACTCCAGGTGTTCTTGGACTTTAATTCCCAGAAACCCTGATCAGCAAGAGTCCTGATCAGGGCTTCTGGGAATTGAAGTCCAAGAGCACCTGGAGTGCCAAGATTCACCATCACTGTACTAAACTGAAGTAATCTATAGCTCAATAGTTCCATTCCTATGCTACCCAACATTCATTACTCTGACTATTATCCATATCCTCGCCTGACCAGAGGGATATGTATAAATATTCCGGCCATGTACTTACATTCAATGTTTGACAAAGTGAACTTTGATCTAAGAAAACGTGCACAGAAATAAAATTGCTAAAGTGCTGCAAAGTTTTCCTCCTTTCTTTTGCCAATATGCTGAGACACACTAACATAGATCCTTTTAAAATTCCACAGAATCAACGTGTCTACTTTACTTGAGAGTAGCAATACTGTACAAAACTGACCTATTCAAGTAGGTACAGTGAGTCAAACATGACCTACTCATGGAAACTATTCTTATTCTCACCTGAAAATTGGGCCAGGCTATATACTTCGTATTACATAATTGTCTTCATTGAGTCAATTTAAGGAAAGGTTAGGATAAAATGATACAAAATCATCTGCTTTACAACTGATGTTACTGTTCATTACTTTGGAGGTTCTGGTAGGTAGAGAATATGTTTACGTTTCTTTTTAATGAATAAAAGAACAGGTGCTCTGGTCTTCTCTTTTCCACCCCAACCAAGGCCAGATGAGAGGTTATAGGTTCCCTGGACACTGTCTGTTTTTAGGGAAGGAGACTTCGCACTTCATTAATATATTTATGTATCACTTTAAACTATATTTAATGGAAAGAATTATGCAGCTAAACCTACACTAGGGCTTTGCAGATGAATGTCTGGAGCAGCATACCCCATGCTGCACAGCAGACTACTTCTCAAATCCAGTAGGAGTTCAGAGCAATTTGTAAGGCCACCTTCCTTTTCTGCCCCCTCTCCCCCCCCCCCCGCCCCCACTTTTCTTCTTCTTAGCATGGCTCAGATATCAGAAAAATAAGGCTATTATTTCTACACCAAAAGAAGCAAAGTATATATACTGTAAATATAAATGAATAGGGAGAAGAGCACCCAAGGTAGGAAAGAAGCACCTGAAGAATCCTAGGTTTGGAATCCAGAGGTGCAGTGGGGCTGTTTCACCAGGTAAGTGGCAAAAAAAGCAGCAAAGAGGAAGGACTTACGGTAGACAGAAACAGCCTTTTCTTCCCCAAAAGTGTTCTGCTGCACAAAATGGAAATATAAAATGGAGCAAGCCATACAGCACAAGGTAAATGAACTGACAAGTTAAGTAGAAGCAGGCAAATAGTAGCAGGAAATGAGGGGAAACTGAAAGTGGAAACTGAAAAATCTTAGACAAAAGATATGTCAGAAAAATCCACTTGATCACAGAACAGGATGCCACTATAGGAGAAATCTGAACATGGAGGAGCGGATTGTGACCAATGCTGAAGGAAATAACACAATGACTGCACAGGTGGAACTCCACAGCAGTTTAGAGATACATGAAGGCATGATCAACGTATGCACACAGTAGTATGTTACTTTACTTACAGTATTTTCAATATAACTCGATATATATATATATATATATATATATATATATATATATATATATATATATATATATATATATATATATATATATATATATATATATATATATATATATATATATATATATATATATATATATATATATATATATATATATATATATATATATATATATATATATATATATATATAAAAAACTTGAAATTTTTCAGAACCTGTAAAATGCACAACTATACTCTTTGTTCTATTCTTCAATAACTTGTCCCATAACATATTGAGATGTGGAACTCAAATTAATAGATTCATTTCACCCCTGCTCGTGAATTACTTGTGAGATGAAACAATACGCATAAATAGGAACTCCAGAACTACGCTGACACTGCAACCCACTGGACATTAAGGAACAAAGGAGAACTATGGATATAGACCTCTACACACACACGCGTCATGCCTAATGTGTGGACTTTAGGGGGAGGTTGATTAACAGGAGGGTCAAAGCAGCACTATTACACAGCTTCTTTCTTTGCATAAAGTATCTTTCAAGTCTTGTTTTTCACTAAGTGGTCTACTTTAACCCTTACTGAAAGATGAACTATTCTTTGTAACATGTAAAAATCCCCCACCCTCTTGATGAAAAAATAATAATCCCTAAACCTTATGTTCAGTCCTGTGCCGAGCAGCACTTTGATTGAGGAATGGAGGCTTCATCAGACAAAACGAGTCTTCGTGACAATTGGGTAGGCCTACGTTCTCTTGGCACTAGGGGCTGATCATCTCCCTGCCCACTGTACACCATACACAGAATGCCTCTTGGAAATACCCTAATGACTTTGAAGCTCCCATGAAGTCCCACATGGAGCCTTTACACCTTAGCTGTAAGCAATTTAAAACACCTTGAGGACTTTGGTTTTTCAGCTAAAGCCCCAGAATTCTGGCTGTGTGATGTCCTGCAAATTTCTGGAGGCTACAGTCTAAAAATATATAAGAAAAGCCTATACCTGGCAATACACAGTTCTCTGAACCATCAGTAAGAATATTCCTTTTTGCCCTATGCTTAATTAATCGTAAACTGTGAGTACAAGGAATAGCTAGCTCTCAGTCATGTTTATATTTCCTTTTCTCATAGCAATTGCCATTTAAAATATTAGCCTTCAAAGTAGCTGTCAGAGTCCAGAAACTTACTGTGTAGGGTTAAAATACAAATGTTAGATTACCTTCATAAAGAGCCCCATTTTGTTCTTGTTCCACAGCCTTCAGGAATAGCTCTCTTGCCTGCACAAAAATTAGTGAAGTGTTTAAGAATCTTACATATTTCTTCTCAACTATAAAATGCAGCATAATCCAAAGCACTGATGGCATTAAAATAATTTAAAAGCACATAATAAAAAAGTTTCCATTTCTACCTAGCACCTGAGCTCTC
This sequence comes from Bradypodion pumilum, assembly GCA_035047305.1. Taxonomy (NCBI): domain Eukaryota; kingdom Metazoa; phylum Chordata; class Lepidosauria; order Squamata; family Chamaeleonidae; genus Bradypodion; species Bradypodion pumilum. The sequence goes on along the minus strand of JAWDJD010000001.1, from coordinate 168,449,891 downwards.
AAAAGTGAAGTCTAATGTAACTGCCAGAGGAACAGCACACTGCATCCGTAATAGTTCTGATAAGTCTTAAAATTATTACCCAAATATCTAAGCCAGTGAAATCACTTGATTTTCTGATAAATGAAACTTTGCTTTGCAAAAGTGAATGAAAAAGCCACTGACAAGTAAGAAAGCAATGGGATGTGGAAATATAATTGTTATCTTACTATTGTTTTAAAAGGTTAACTAATTTACCTTTTCCTCTTTTGCTACTTCCAGCTTTGTTTTGGTATCAACAGTCTTCACTGAAGGCCCTCTTGCTGTTGGTCTGCAAGATCGTGCTTCGAAACTCGTGGAGCTCATCCCTGGGGTAAGTTCAAACATCCACTGCGCTCTGAACATCTGGAGTTGTGCCTAGAAACCAGATACTGTATTAAATCCAATGTTTGCATAGATATGTCTAATACAAGGATTCTCAACCTGCAGCCTACAGGCCAGATGCGGCCTGTGGCACCATTTCATGTGACTGCCTCCACCACACCTGGAAGTGCCATGTGGTGGAGGAAGGGCAAAATGGCCATCCGGTCCCCGATGCCGTCTGAAGGAGTGTGACCCAGCCACTGGCTTAAAAAGGTTGAGAACTCCTGGTGTAAGAGATTAAGTGACATGTACAGTACACTACAGTGGACCCCCGCACAACAACTCGTTCAAGTAACGACGTTTTCGCTTAACAATGCATTTTTTCCTCAAAAGTCACCATCCCCACCACGGCGTTACGTCGTTGTGTGGGAGTTGACTTTGCCACACTTCCTGGTTTCCTTCTTCCCGTCTTGCAGGTGCTGCTTCCCCTTGTGGGTTACACGAGACGAAGGAGAGAGTGTTGAGGCGTTTTGGAGTGATTTTTTTTTTTTGGCGATTTCTACAGTGGTTCCCAGTAGTTTTCCAGTAATTGAAAATGAGAAGTACTTAGATGATTTCTCCTTGGTTATATGAAGCACACACAAAATGGCTCTAAGAGCAAAGCATCTTCTGAATAAAATATTCTTATTCATCAAGCCACCCTAAGATGCTGGCATGATTTTTCCAAATAACTTCAAGGTCCTAGGCAGTGCTGAGTTTTATCTCCCCTCCCACTTCTGCCTCTGGACAAATATGGTAACAACTGCTGGTGGGGAGATAGGAGACACTCTTCAACTAATAAAAAGCAGTCCTGAAATATTACTTAACTTGCTAAAAATATAAACATAATTCTTCAGCAATTATTCTTTTTGTTAAACAGTAAACTTCCCACTTTATAATTACTGCAATAAAATGTGTTGTTAGAAGAGACAGGAGATTCTGCAGACAAATATGTGGCAGGTGCCACACTAAAATACCAAGATGCCTCAGTCTGTTGTCAAAAGATTACGAAAAGAGAAAGGGAACTTCTGCTTATAAACAGTTTACTATAGTTCATTTTTTTAACAAATGAACAAGATCTTCTACAATTGGCAGCACTAAAGGATGTCACATCAGGGGGGGGGGACAATGAATTACAAGATCTATGGGAATGAATGTACTTATTTTTAAAAGAGACTAAGAGTTACTTCCTCTAGAGCAGTGGTGGCGAACCACTGCTCCAGAGGTGGCACACAGAGGACTTTCTGTGGCAACCCCCCCCCCAGCCTGGCCAGGACCAATGGCAGTGCCGCTTCCCCACCCACCCATCTCCCTCCACCAATGGGGAGGTGAGAAGGGAGGCTGAAATCCCACCCAGGAGGCGGCAGCAAGGTCAAGGCGAGGCAACCAGGCACCCCCACCCATCCCTCCTAGGAGGCAGAGGTGGTGGTGGCGCAAGTGCACATGGGGGCTGCACGCGCCCATGTGACTTGACCAAAAGCATGCTGGCAACGTCACATGAGTGCATGGGCATGCGTGGTGCCTGCCCACATGCCTCCTCCTCCTTGGGCACTTGGTCTCCAAAAGGTTTGTCATCCATGAGCTAGAGCTTCAGTTGCAGAAATCTCTATAAAACCAGCAATGTTGTGAACTAATGTTTCTCCTCAAGAAGTCTATCTCAATAAACACATGAATCATTAACGAACACTATGTAAAATATTCCCATAAAAGAATTCTAAAGTGCTAAATGAAGCAAACATATAAAAACTAGAAAAAATGCTCTGAATAACAAGACTATGCAGATGACTCCATTTCCCTAGACAAAATATCATACATACCTGAAGATTTGCTTCCCCAGACCTTTCATTTTCATCAGTTCTTACCACATCAGGGTGACAATCTTCTTCACCTTCTGCCTGATAATGAATAGGTCACGTACGTTAGTATCGTAAATCATACATATATATTCTGTAACCTAAAAGCATGCAGACCTAACAAACACTTTGTTATAGATGTGCCTTTATCATCAATTTCTTGGTGCACAGCTAGATTGTTTACATGCATCTACAATGAGATTTTTCGTTTCAGGGTTATTCAGCTTGCTTTTTTTGGGAGAAGTATGCAAACGTATTATAATCTGCAAAGTGGATTTCATGTGTGCTTCCTGCTGTAAACACACTTATTAACTTTGTTCTACAAAGTATCCCTCATTTCACCATATTTGCTGTCTGATCTTTTGACTGAAAGTAATCAAGCCATTATAAATCTAATAAATATCTTATACAAAAGTTCTGTAGGAAAATAAGTCAATGCTTGCAAAATAGTGGTAAAGGGGTTGAAGGTAGAAAAACAGATTGACTCTTTCAGTAGCTTTACCCACAGCCCAAAAACGAAAAACAGCAAACAAAATCAGGAAGGTGACATTTTAGTCTGATATTAGTTTGTCCATATTTGTATTGCTTAAGATTATTAAGGACGGACCTGTCTTTGTCCCAGCTCCTGCCAACCTAGCAGTTCGAAAGCAAGAAATTGCAAGTTGATAAATAGGGACCACTTCGGTGGGAAGGTAACAGCGTTCTGTGCGCTCCGGTGTCTAGTCATGCCTGCCACATGATCACGGAAATGTCTGCAGAAGCAGACAGCGCTGGCTCTTCAGCTTAGAAACAGAGATGAGCACTGCACCCTAGTCGGATACGACTGGCTTTCGAGCAAGGGAAACCTTTACCTTTACTTTACCTAAGATTATTTATATCCAATTTGCCTTAATACCTGGACTGCATTTGGTTCACAAAAATCTTGAACTGTATTTTGGCATAGTCATATGTTAAAGCAGAGCTGCACTTACCCTAGAATAGGTTCAGTACATGCTACATATATGAAAGCAAAACTTGGATGTGCCGCATTCACTGCATGCAGACACAACAATCTGTAACTCTAACTTCACAAGTTCAGGTACGAAGACTCATTATTTATTGGGGTAACAGAAAATAATCACCCTCTGCTTCCAAACAGCCGCTCAAAGTTACTGAACATGTCCCAAAAACATATCAGAAAACAATACATGAGATCTTATGCCCATTTTAGTCATTTCACAAACATAAAAAGCTAAAGCTGCCAATATAGTTTAATAGGCGATCAATGGAACAACAGATCAGAAAGGCACACAGAGGTTCCTTGAAAATTCTTAAACATATAGGTGAAACTCGGAAAATTAGAATATCGTGCAAATGTCCATTCATTTCACTTAAAAGGTGAAACAAATATATGAGATAGACTCACTATATGCAAAGCGAGAAAGTTCGAGGCTTACTTTGTTATAATATTGATGCTTATGGCTTACAGTTTATGAAAACCCCAACCCCCAATCTCATGTACCCCACAATCATCACATAATCTCATGTACATTGTACGCCATGATCATCACAATTATAATGAATTAAGGCATGACATCTCTCGCTTTGCATGTAGTGAGTCTATCTCATATATTTGTTTCACTTTTTAAGTGAAATGAATGGACATTTGCACGATATTCTAATTTTCCGAGTTTCACCTGTATGTAACAAGGATCATGTAGAACTCTATTTTGTTCTCAAAATTATGGCTATATCTGCTGCCAAAGCGAGCATTCTAAGCATTTAAAATTTTTAAAAAATTACCTCTCCTTTTACTGTGCTGATTGTAGACCGTAATAAAGTGATTGACTGATTGGCCTTCAAGTTGTGGGCAGAGAAGAGGTGGCAAAAAAAGTTAATGTTTTTCCTTGTCTGACTCTAGGGCAGTGATGGCTAACTTTGCAACTCCAGGTGTTATTGAACTTCAATTCCCAGAAGCCCTGGTCAGCAGGGGTGCTGGCTTGGGCTTCTGGTCATTGCAGTTCAAATAATGCCTGGAGTGCCAAGGTTAGCCATCATTAACCTTGGCACTCCAAGGTGTTCATTTCAGTTTACAGCCAAAGAGCCAGCGCTGTCTGCAGACGTTTCCATGGTCATGTGGCAGGCATGACTAGAGGCTGAAGTGCACAGAATGCTGTTACGTTTCCTGCTGAAGTGATACCTATTTATCTACTTGCTTTCGAAATGCTAGGTTGGCAGGAGCTGGGAGCTCATTCTGTCGTGCAGCACTTGGGTCTCAAACCTGGTAAGCGACCACAGTCCCGGGATAGGTGTGCCCAAATCTAGGGTGGGTAAGGGTTGGTGCTCACTTTCATTTACAGCCAAAGAGCCTATAGGAGTCTGCAGGCGTTTCTGTGGTCATGTGGCAAGCACGGCTAGAAGCTGAAGCGCACCCTATGCTGTTAGCTTTTCCGCCAAAGTGGTGCCCCCATGGAGGTATAAAAAACAGGAGATGGCACTACAGGCTTCATGTTGTAAGTTTTTTGAAGCCAGTGGGCGTGGCCTGCCGCCATATTAGGTGGACCAAAACATTAGCAGACTACCATTTACGATTGCTTCTTGTGTTGGAGGGTGTGTGGATTGATCCCCTCTCCTGGGTCCCCTGGGTTGGGGGGGGGGGGAGACAAAAGGGGTCTGTCACCCCCAACCCTTCCAGAGCCAGGGGACCAGGCAGAGAGGGGATCCCCCTGCAGGATACCCGTTATTAAAGAGAAGAAACCAAGCGGTTTCTTCTCTTTAAAAAACACTTGGTCCATAAGGGTTGGGGGGGACAGGCCCCTTTTGTCCCCCCAAACCTCCCAACCCCAGGGGAGCCAGCAGACAGAGGGATCGCAACCCCCCCACCCACTGATATTAAAGGGGAAACTCCGATCCGGTTTTCCCTTTTAATATCAGGGGGTGGGGTGGATTCGATCCCCTCTCCTGGGTCCCGTGGTCCATGAGGGTTGGGGGGGGGGGGTGTTGTGTATTGAATGTAATTGTAACGACATGAATGAGCGAATGTAACAATCTGTGACCACATGAATGAGCTCCCAAACACTAAAGGGGGACAAAAAGGATCTGTCTCCCCCAACCCTTCTGGACCCAGAGGAGCCAGCGGAGAGGGGGATCGCAGCCCCCCACCCACTGATATTAAAGGGGAAACTCCGATCTACTTCCACGACTCCACACAATCAAAGCACCATAAGGCAATGTTTTGGGCCAACTAACATGGCGGACTGTCAGATTAGTCGGCTTCAAGTTTGTGACGTCATGTCATCTCCTGTTTTTTATACCTCCATGGTTGCCCTTTCCCTTTTTATCTACTCGCCGTTGCTTGCTTTCGAACTGCTAGGGCTGGCAGGAGTCGGGACAGATAACGGGGAGGCTCACTCCCCATTGGGACCCGAACTGCTGACCTTCCAGTCGTGAAGCGCAGCGCCTTGACCACTAAGCCACCGCAGTCCCTGACGGCCTAGGGGTGTCTAAAAGTCCTCTTGCTCATGATTCCATCTCAGCTTCACACTCCATGGAGGCGGGGCTTAAAGCGTCGCCCGTCCAGTAACGGTAGCGAGCGCGAGCGAGCGAGCGAGCGCGCGCGAAGGCCCCTCCCACCACCTCTCCCCACGCGCGCATCACGGCCCCGCCCCCCACCCGCGCCCCGCCCCCTCACCATTCTGAGGCCCGTGTGCTTTCGCAGGCTAGGCCGTCTGTCCGCCCAACGGCCGCTCTCGTCCGACTGCGCCTTGCTGTTGTTGCCCTCCCTTGCGGCGGTAGTATAGGCGGCCTTCTTCGGCAGGCTCTTCCTCCCCCTCTGTTACCGAAGGAGGGCTCCGGGTCCTTGGCTTCCTGACTCCCTTTTCCCTCTCGGGGAAAAAAAAAACAAGCAGGGAACTAGAACCTCTTCTTAGCAGAGTTCTCGGTCGGAGAAGCGAACCACGCAGCGAGAGTCGCTGCGAGCGCGGCGTACGGCAGCCATTTTCTTTTTTTTATTATTTTGCGGAGAGAGCGACCGAGGCGAGGCGAGCGCGCGACGGTCCGTCACTGAATTGGAACGGTCGAGCAAGAGCAGAAGAGGCGCGGGGGCTAGATCGGTCGCCGCGCACGCGCAATAGGGGGAGGGAGGGAAGAGCAGCGCCCAGTTCCTTTCAACTGAGAGAGCATGAAGCACCATAGAGTAGTTGTTGTTGTTCAGTCGCACAGTCGGTTCCGACCCTTTGCGACCCTATGGACCATTGCTCTCCAGGCGCCTCTGTCCTCCACCATCCCCCTCAGCCCTCCCAGCTCTGTGCCCATTGTGTCTACAATGCCATCTAGCCATCTCATCCTTGGCCTCCCCCTTCTTCTTTTGCCTTCCACCTTTCCCAACATCAATGCCTTCTCAAGTGAATCCTCCCTTCTCATTTGATGTCCAAAGTATTTTAGCTTCATCTTTACTATTTGGCCTTCCAGTGAGCAATCCGGGTTAATTTCTTCCAGTATTGACCTATTTGTTCTCCTCGCTGTCCAGGGGACTCTCAAAACCCTCCTCCAACACCACATTTCAAAGGCATCTATTCTTCTGCGTTCAGCCTTCCTAATTGTCCAGCTCTCACATCCATACATTACTACTGGGAAAACCATTGCTTTGACTATTCTAATTTTTGTTTTCAGTGTGATGTCTCTGCTTTTCACTATGTTCCCCAGGTTTCTCATTGCTTGTCTCCCAAGAATCAGTCGCCTTTTTATTTCATGGCTACAATCCCCATCTGCAGTGATCTTTGATCCTAAGAAAGTAAAATCTGTCACTGCTTCTACTTCTTCCCCATCTATTTTCCAGGAACTGATTGGGCCTGTTGCCATTATCTTGGTTTTCTTGATATTGAGTCTCAAGCCAGCTTTTGCACTCTCCTCCTTCAGTCCAATCAAGAGATTCTTTAGGTCTTCCTCACTTTCTGCCATTAGGGTGGTATCGTCTGCATATCTCAGATTATTGATGTTTCTCCCAGCGATTTTAATCCCATATTCTGATTCCTCCATCCCTGCACTGCGCATTATGTGCTCTGTGTATAGGTTGAATAAGCATGGTGACAAAATGCAGCCTTGTCTTACTCCTTTTCCTATTCCAAACCACTCTGTCATTCCATGTTCTGTCCTAACTGTTGCTTCTTGGTTCATGTACAGATTTCTCAGGAGGCATATGAGGTGCTCTGGTATTCCCATCTCTTTAATTACTTGCCACATCTTGTTGTGGTCCACACAGTCAAATGCCTTAGTGTAGTCAATAAAACAAAAGTAAACTTGTTTCTGGTATTCCTTTGTTTTCTCCATGATCCAGCGTATGTTGGCAATGTGGTCTCTAGTCCCCCTGCCTCTTCTGAAACCTGCCTGCACCTCTGGTAATTCTCTCTCCACATGCTGCTGAAGTCTATCCTGTATTATCTTGAGCATCACTTTACTGGCGTGTGGGATGAGCGCGATTGTTCGATAATTTGAACATTCTTTGGCATTGCCCTTTTTGGCGATTGGGACGTATACTGATCTTTTCCAATCCTGTGGCCATTGTTTTGTTTTCCAAATCTGCTGGCATATTGAATGCAGTAATTTGACGCCGTCGTCTTTTAGCGCTTTGAAAAATTCAACTGGGATACCATCATCTCCACTAGCTTTGTTGTTTGCAGTGCTCTTTAGGGCCTTTATGACTTCGCTCTCCAGGATGTCTGGCTCAATTTCTACTTCTTCCTCATTGTGATTGTCAGGAGTGTTGAGGTCCTTTTTGTAGAGTTGCTCTGTGTACTCTTTCCATCTTTTCTTAATCTCTTCTGCATCAGCTAGCTCCTTTCCTTCTTTGTCCCTTATCATGGTCATTTTTGCTTTAAATGTTCCCTTAATTTCCCTGATTTTTTTGAAAAGCTCTCTGGTTCTGCCTCTTTTGTTGTTTTCCTCCATTTCTCTGCACTGTTCTTTTAGGTAGTTTTCCTTATCTCTCCTTGCTTTTCTTTGAAATTCTGTGTTCAAATGATTGTAGTTTTTCCTTTCTCCTTTGACTTTTGCGTTCCTTCTTTCCTCTGCTATTTTAAGAGCCTCATCAGACAACCACTTTGCTTTCTTACTCTTCTTTTCTTTTGGTATGGTTTTCTTTGCTGCTTCCTGCATGATGTCCCTCATCTCTGTCCATAATTCTTCTGGCACTCTATCTATTGAGTCTAAGCCATTGAATCTGTTCATCACCTCCACCGCGTATTCTTTAGGGATGCTGTCTAGGTGATATCTTTCTGGTCTCCGTGTTTTCCTTATTTTCTTTAGTCTAAGCCTGAATTTTGCGATCAATAGGTTGTGATCTGAGCCACAGTCTGCTCCAGGTCTTGTTTTTGCTGACTGTATGGAGGTTCTCCATCTTTGGCTGCAGAGTATGTAGTCAATCTGGTTTCGGTGTTGGCCATCTGGTGATGTCCATGTGTAGAGTCGCCTCTTGTGTTGCTGGAAGAGAGTGTTTGCTATGACCAGTGCGTTCTCTTGGCAGAACTCTATCAATCTTTGCCCTGCTTCATTCTGTACTCCCAGACCAAATTTGCCTGTTATTCCCTCCACTTTTTGATTTCCTACTTTGGCATTCCAGTCTCCTAATATAATTTGGACATCATTTCTTGGTGTCTGTTCTATGAGGTGTTGTAAGTCCTCATAGAACTGGTCCATTGTGGCTTCATCTGCGCCAGTGGTTGGTGCGTATATTTGGATCACAGTGACATTGAAAGGTTTTCCTTGAAATCTAACTGACATCATTCTGTCATTTTTGAGATTGTATCCCATTACTGCTTTTCTCACTCTTTTATTGACAATTATGGCTACTCCATGTCTTCTAAGGTTTTCTTGTCCACAGTAGTAGATATGATGGTTTCCAGAGCTGAATTCACCCATCCCTGTCCATTTGAGCTCACTGATGCCCAAGATGTCAATGCTTATTCTTTCCATCTCGTTTTTTACCACTTCCAGTTTACCTTGGTTCATTGATCTCACATTCCATGTCCCTATGCAGTATTGCTCCTTACAACATTGCATTTCCCCTCCCCCCTTCCTGTCCCTCCCCTTCCTCCACTCTGTGGTGTTAAGCATCCTGTATCACCTAGCCTGCCCCTTTGTTTGCCCCTTTGTTTTGCCTTTTGTTTTGGTCAATAGGGTTCTCTTGGCAAGCTTTGTGGCGTGGTTGCCGGTGTCTACGCCATTTTTCTCTCATACATTTTATCACAGTTTTAAAAGTTTAAAAACATTTAAGACAACATATTATCATGCATATTATCACACTTTAAAGCACAGTCTCTATGTCAGTTTCTATGTTTAGTCAGTATAAAGTCTCTATGTCATTTGCTATATTAGGTCTTCTACATTTACATATCTGCTACTTATCCTTTGCCTGGAGCTCTGGCTCTCCTCCTCCTTCTCAACCCCGGCTGGGGTGGTTGTCCGGCGGCGCCGGCGGCAGGCCCATTTGCCGCTCGCCCCGGCTCTCCTCCTCCTCTTCACCCCCGGCTGGGGTGGTTGTCCGGCGGCGGCGGCGGCAGGCCCCTTTGCCGCTCGCCCCCGGCTCTCCTCCTCCTCTTCACCCCCGGCTGGGGTGGTTGTCCGGCGGCGGCGGCGGCAGGCCCCTTTGCCGCTCGCCCCGGCTCTCCTCCTCCTCTTCACCCCCCGCTGAGGTGGTTGTCCGGCGGCGGCGGCGGCAGGCCCCTTTGCCGCTCGCCCCGGCTCTCCTCCTCCTCTTCACCCCCGGCTGGGGTGGTTGTCCGGCGGCGGCAGGCCCCTTTGCCGCTCGCCCCAGCTCTCCTCCTCCTCTTCACCCCCGGCTGGGGTGGTTGTCCGGCGGCGGCGGCGGCAGGCCCCTTTGCCGCTCGCCCCGGCTCTCCTCCTCCTCTTCACCCCCGGCTGGGGTGGTTGTCCGGCGGCGGCAGGCCCCTTTGCCGCTCGCCCCGGCTCTCCTCCTCCTCTTCACCCCCGGCTGGGGTGGTTGTCCGGCGGCGGCGGCGACAGGCCCCTTTGCCGCTCGCCCCGGCTCTCCTCCTCCTCTTCACCCCCGGCTGGGGTGGTTGTCCGGCGGCGGCGGCGGCATAGAGTAGTTGACAGAAAGAAGGGAACTTGCCATTCCCCGGAGTTAGTGCTGCTGCCCCTAGTGAGGAATTTAGGCGCTGCAAGAAACGATGGAAACTGCTGTAAGGGTAAAGGTTTCCCTTGCTCGAAAACCAGTCGTATCCGACTCTAGGGTTCAGTGCTCATCTCTCTTTCAAAGCCTAAAAGCCACTTCTGCAGACGTTTCTGTGGTCATGTGGCAGGCATGACGACACCGGAGCGCACGGAACGCTGTTACCTTCCCACCGAAGTGGTCCCTATTTATCTACTTGAAATTTCTTGCTTTCGAACGGCTAGGTTGGCAGGAGCTGGGACAAAGACGGGAGCTCATTCCGTCCAGGGGTAGTTGGGAATTGAACTGCTGACCTTCCGCCTCCCAGTCAGTGTCTTTCATGAAGAAGCAGACGAGTGAAGTAGTGAAATTCAGCTCTTTAATAGAGGGGTTTGAACACAGTTTGGATGGATGAGGCAAAACTCGGACTTATATACACTATAAACAGTAACAGTAACAATAATACAACAAGCCCATTGGCTAACAGAGTGTGCACATTTTCGATCCACTTATTTGCATAAGAATAGATACATGAGAAAAGATACATTCTGCTCCTGTCAGAAAACACAGTTAACATACATAACAGCGTCTTAGCCACTTGAGCCACTGCAGTCACTGGAAACTGCTGTACAAAGGCTTACGTTAACTTACTTTCAGCTCGTTCACCACTATTGTTGGCCCTGTGAATTAAAAATCTACCATTAAGATCCTATTATTAACTGTCCTCTCTTCCTATCCTGCAAGCTAATTGCCTGTGGTTTCCTGGGTCCGCTTTCCTGTTTCTATTAGGGCGGACTTTTCTCTTGATAGGTTCAAACTGGGATAGCCTCATTTTAGGCGTTGTAGCATCTAATGATAACATCAAAGAAATATTACAAGACCACAAAATAACATTGGTGGAGTCCGCTAGAAGTGCCAGAGCAAGAACCTGGTATCTCCCTCAACAACAAGGCATAAAAGAGGAAATAAAGAAGAAGAAAAAGCATCTAATGAGAGTTCAAACTTAATTTGCACCCACTTAATCTGCCTTTCTGGCAGCCAATGCCATCCATAAAGTTGTGCTACCCTTCCAAATCGCAGTCTTATTCCAATTCTTGGTTGAATATTGAATCAAGATGAGAATATAGAAAACTAGCAGAGGTTGCCCGGCATTGCCGGGCTGTTTTTAAATTGTGTTGGAAGGTTTTTGTTTTGTTAATGTTTGTACAAATGAGGTTAGTCTGTAATTGTTATTTTTCAAATGTTTATTTATACACACGGGCTGTTATAAACTGTGATCAGCTTTTTTGGGTTTGTTTTTGTGGATTAAAAAAAGAGGAAAGGATGATATAATTTTGTACAATTATATTATTTTACCAAATAATGTTTTAGTATGTCAATTTTTTTTAATAGTTGTACCTTGGATAATAATTTTAAAAATGTGAAAGTACATGGTTTTTTACATTCAATGTTTTTAAACTGTGTTTAGATGTTTTGGGGGGGTTTTTTGAGTGAAAACTACACAGGATTTTAGAAATGTTATTTTATTATTTTATGATTTGTTTGTGTTGTGTGAATGTGTGATGTAATGATATGTTTTTGACTGTTTTTCTCTTGTGACCTCTGGGTGGGGCTGTTGAGTGTTTCTTTTACTTTGACTGTTTTTCTCTACTGGCCTCTGGGTGGCGCTTCTTTCGGTAAGTAGTCTCTTTCTTTCCTCATTTCATTTCCCACTGTCGTGGAGTGAGGACGTGTGCTGGTAAGTTGTCTGGTTTATTTTGTGGGTTTGTTTTGCTTTTCTCTTTTGGTGTTTTTATGTGTGTGTTTTCTGTTTGTTATTTTTGGTTTTGGTTAATTTTGGATGTTTTTGTTTGTGTTTTTTTAATTAATGGTTTATTTATTTTAATTATTTTGGTGTTTGTTTTTTACTTTTGTTTCTCTTTCAAGGGGGGGAAGGCACTGGTGCCTTGGCCCCTGCTTGAAAGCGAAACACTTTTTCGGTAAGTAAAGTCAGCGGGCAGAGTGCCGTCCACTGGCTTTACTTCCCTGGAAATGGGTTCACTTTCAAGGGGTGGCCAAGGCACCAGTGGGAATTCCAGCGCCGCTTCAGGCGGCGTGTGTGTGTGGGGGGCTTTCATTCCCGTGTCCCGGCCTCGCTGGCCAGACCGCAGGAATCCCAGCGCCGCTTCAGGTGGCATGTGTGTGTGGGAGTAGGCTTTTATTCCCCCAGCCTGGCCTCGCTGGCCGGACCACGGGAATCCCAGCATCGCTTCAGGCGGCATTGGGGTGGGTGGGCTTTCCTTCCCGCGGCCCGGCCTCACTGGGAGGACCGCGGGAACCTCTGTGGCGCTTGAGTCTGCTTTTTGTTTTGTGTGGCTGTGAGGCACTGGGTTTTTAATTTTTATTTTTCACGTGGCGGGCTTCTCAGCGTTCTGTGCGCTCATGGCGCACAGGACTCAGGCTTGTAGTTATGGGTTTGTGGTTTGTGTTTGTGCTGCATATTTTTCCTGCGGCTCGATTTTATTGGCCGCAGCGCATTTCTCAACGTTCTTTGTGCTCGCGGCTCTCAGCCTGATTGGCTGTGGTGCGGCGCAAAGAACGTTGGGAAATGAAGTTGTTTCCCTTTTTCACGTTTGTGGGGCTCTTGCCCCACTGGCGTATTTCTCAAACCTTTGTTGACCTGCGGACCCAGTTCGGGCGAGTACACGAATGGTCGGTGCGGGCTAGTAGGGCCTGGCTTAGGATCCTATGTGAAGTTCCAATGGCTAACGCTTGATTTTATAGGTAAATATATTTAATAGTGTCAGTTTTAGCTTTCATGGTGCAGTGGTTAGACTGCTGATGTTGTGAGTTCAATCCTGATGAAGACAAGGTTGACTCTGCCTTCCATACTTCCAATGTAACCAAGCATATAAATATATGATTTGCATACTGATATAACAGGTTGGTAGATAAATGCACCCTTGTCTGACAATTTTGCCAGTTGGAAACCATTGTGGTTCTCCTTATTCCACCCTCAGAGTAGTCTCCCGTTCAGAGTACTGGTTGTTCATCAGGAAAATGAAATGTTGCATGTCCATTTCTTTCAGAATCATCCCATCAGTCAAGAGCTTTATTGTAATTTGTAAACCATAAACCAATTTCTTCTAAGATTATTCAGTACAAAATATTCAAAAATGATTTTCCTTGCCTCCTACTGTGCACCACTAGCAAGAAGTAACTTGACTGTTATCTATGGGAAATATTCCATTGGTGTCATTTTCCATTCCATACTGCTGCTATGCTATATCTTCCCTTGAATATTTTCCCTGCCTCCATCACCACTGAAACCAGTCCTGCAGAGAAAAACAAACATTAGTTAAAAATAAATACACATGCTGTCTCAGGCTGTAATTTTAAGTGGGCAAGTCTATTAATGATATACTGTATATAAAGTTGTATCATTTCATCCTTCTTTACTGAAGGAAAACAGAAAGTAGGTGGAATAAACTGAACATGTCCCTTCTTTATCTCCCATCTTCTTGCCATCCTGGTGCATTTCCTACATTAAATATTAGTTTCTACACTCTTGGGTGGGGGAGAGACTTTAGTTTTGTTACTATAACTTTATAAAGGGGGTAGAGAACCTTGGGCCTCTGGGTTTTAAAAAAATATATAGATCCACAAATGCTAAGCATCAGTGTAGGTGGTGTGCCTAACATGTCAAGTGTCTTATGGCACCTTTAAGTCTAACATATTTCAACATGAGGTTTTTGTAAATATAAGTCCCTATTTTCTCTCCAATCCAAACTCAAACACACAAAACTTTTTTCTTGCTGAAACAGATGACCATGGCTACCCTCTGAAACTTGTCCATGAAATCTCACTCTCGATTTTAAATAAAGATAGTAATCCACAAGAGACATTGAGAAAAAATTGTGAAGAGGACTTAAACACAAAAATATCAGAATAGAAATGGCGATCTCTTTAGAAACGAAGGATAATGAGGACTATGTCGACTAGAGTTAAGGAACATAATTACAAGATGCTATGGAGGTGGTATTTGACCCCGGTAAGATTGAATCAGATTGACAGGACAAAAAATAATTTGTGTTGGAGATGTAATAAGAATCTTGGAACCTATAATCACATGTGGTGGAATTGTAAAGAGATAAGAGATTTTTGGAAAGAGATTGAGAAAGAGATAGTGGGACTGATGGGAAACAGGATTAAGATTGGAATATGTGCCGCAATGATTACAGATCTAGAAGGACTAAAAATAGATAAGAATGAGCAAGAATTGATTGTGATTTTTATGTCTACGGGTAGACAGTGTATAGCACGAAAGTGGAAGGATCCGATGAAATTAAAATAGGAAGATTGGTTCAAGGAAATATGGCAGTTAGCTCTGAATGATAAATTGACGTGAGATTTAAATGAAAAGAAAGGAATAGTTAAAGAAAATAGATCTTGGAAGATTTGGAAACCTTATGTGGAATATTTACCCCCCAAAAATGGAGAATATAAGCCGGTACCAGAACAATTAAATTTTTGGAAATATTGATTTCTGATGAGACAGGCCGCATCCCTCTCTGGCATTGTAATATATCACTGGGTGATTTACATTGTTTGATTCTTTGTTTCTTTAAAGTCGAGAAAGAGTCTGTAGACTATGGTGAGATGGAGTGGTTATAAATGGGTAGATAATGATTAAGAGATAGTATTTTTAAAACTTTTTTAGAGTACTCGCTAATACTAACAATAATAACAAAATAAGTTGCAATTAAATATGAAAATTGTTTAAGATCTCACTATTTTCTACAGGAGAGCCTATAATCATATATTATTTTATTCTGATGTAAATGAGATGCGGTAATGATATATTCTACATATATCTTTTTTCTCTATTTTCTTATTGGTTCTTTTCTTTATTGTATTAATTTTTAATGTGATGTATGTTTTATTGTTTTTTCTTGTTTTGCTGAGCTTTATTTATGTTTTAAAAATTCTAATAAAAATTTATATATAAAAAAGAAATCTCACTCTCATGTCTGATGAAGTAGACTCAATCCACAAAAGCTCACATTAAAATACAGTAGTTAGTTTTTAAGGTGCCACAATGTTTTTTTTAAAAACTTTGTTTTGTTTACTCTCTGATTGGCTTGAAACAGACTAACACAGCTAGGCAAAAGTCAATGTCTCCCTTGCTCGGAAGCCAGTCATATCTGACTCTAGGGTTCGGTGCTCATCTCCATTTATAGCCAAAGAGCCAGCGCTGTCTGTGTCTGCAGACATTTCCGTGGTCATGTGTATGACTAGATGCTGGAGTGCACAGAATGCCATAACTTTTCCTGCCAAAGCAGTACCTATTTATTTATTTATTTATTTGCAATTTCTTGCTTTTGAACTGCTAGGGTCCAGTGATGGTGAACCTTGGCACTCCAGCTGTTCTGGAACTTCAATGCCCAGAAAACCAAGCCCCTGTGAATCCACACGAATGGGTTTACTTTGCGTCCATTACATTCGTGTGGATTTACAGGGACTTTGGCTTCTGGGAATTGAAGTTCCAGAACAGCTGGAGTGCCAAGGTTCATCATCTTCACTGTGCTAGGAGCTCACTCTGTTGTGCAGCACATGGGTCTCAAACTGTTGACCTTCCAGTCCAGTTTAGCGTCTTAACCACTAAGCCACCGCAGTCCCTCTAACACAGCTTTTTGTTGTTCAGTCGCACAGTCGATTCCGACCTTTGCTACCCTATGGACCATTGTCCTCCAGGTGCCTCTATCCTCCACCATCCCCCTCAGCCCTCCCAGTTCTGTGCCCACTGCGTCCACGATGCCATCCAGCCATCTCATTTTCTACCGCCCCCTTCTTCTTTTGCCCTCCACCTTTCCCAACATCAAGGCTTTCTCAAGTGAATCCTCCCTTCACATTTGATGTCCAAAGTACTTCATCTTTACTACAGTGATACCTCATACAATGTCCAAACTTGGTTTCACAAGTTTGGAATTTATACGGATTTGGACATTGTATGGGGCATGCAAAATCGTAGCCGCGATGCCTCATACAACGTCCAAATCCTTGCCGTGATGCCTCATACAACGTCATTTCCATAGAGATACGTTGTACTGTAACAGCACAGACTTCAGGGCAGAGTCAAGGAAACAGATTGTAATGTAAATACATTACAAAAACATGTCAAACAACCCTGATTGTTCAAGTACCTGAAGAATGCTGCAAAAATCCCAGGAATGCTTCTAAAAAATCTGATGAAAAAATAAAAATAAAAATCCATAATTGTGCTCAAAACCACTCCTAAACACTCTTTGCCTCATGCAAAACCCACAAGAGCAATGCATGCATGTGTCCTGCCTTTTATACTGCCCAGGTACAATGCAACCTGGGAAAACCCCAATGCCTCATACAAAGTCGCATGACTTTGTACGAGGCAACTTTTTTCAAGGAATTAGGCGATGTTGTATGAATCTGATGTTGTATGAAGCGGACTTTGTATGAGGTATTACTGTATTTTGACCTTCTAATGAGCAGTTATGGTTGATTTCTTCTAAGATCGACCTATTTGTTCTCCTCGCTGTCCAGGGGACTCTCAAAACTCTCCTCCAACACCACATTTCAAAGGCGTCTATTCTAACACAGCTACCACTTCACATGTTTCAACACTGACGTGTGCTTGCTCCCTCTTTGGAGCAATGAGCCTGAGCCATGGCTGAGCTGTGGCAGGGGCGTTCCTTGGAATGAAGACGTCGCGAGAGAAGGCCAGATGTTGGCCAGATGCTCAGAGAGCCCCTTCCCATGTTGTTTACAGGGTTCAGCTTTAACCCAGGTGTTTTTAACACCCACCCTGTGGGGCTGAGAGCGCTTCCTCAGGGCGTCACGTGTAACCGCCTTCTTAACTTCTTATGCCTACTTTGCAATACATAGGCGCCCGGCCCGCTCCTTTGCCATAGGCCCGCCTGCCTTCCCCGGATGGCCACAGGGGGCGCGCGCGGCGCAGTTGTTTTCGCCCGGGCCCGGGAAAACCTCCCGGTTGTCCCTGGGATGTGGCTGCGTGTTTTCCTTTTGTGCGTGTTTGGGGTTTTTGTTTTCTTCTCTTCTCCGTGCTGGGCGGAAAACTCCTGGACGCGATCATCATGAGTTGGTCTCTGCGCGGAGATTATGCAGCAGCTCCCCCTTGCAAGGTTGGTGTGCTCTCGTTATGCTCCGGTGTGGACCTGAAATTCCCCCCCTCCCCTCCCCCACAAGGCTGGAAGACGCACAATAGGTCCAGCTGGACTTCCTCTGTGTGTGTGTGTGTGTGTGTGTGTGTGTGTCCCAGTGCATAGTGCAAGGCTGCCTCTGTGTGTGTGTGTGTCCCAGTGCATAGTGCAAGGCTGCGTGTGTGTGTGTGTGTCCCAGTGCATAGTGCAAGGCTGCCTCTGTGTGTGTGTCCCAGTGCATAGTGCAAGGCTGTCTTAAGGCATGGCAAGTCCGGGCGTTGTGCATTTGGAAATCGGAATAATCCCTGGGGTTGTGTTTTTATTGTCTCACATTTTCAGGTTGTTTTGTTGTTTTTTTTATAAAAAAAAAATCTGTGGGCTTGAGAAAAGACGATCGGGGAGTGTGGAAACTTTTATTATTGTTTAGGTCTCGAACATTTTTTTATAAAAGGAGAATAATACATAAAAGAAGAAAGATATCAATACATAATACAAAATAACATAAAAGTACAAGTTACAAGTAAAAATTTAAAATAAAATCACATACTTAAAAATACAATAATGACAGATAGTGTATATTCACTTTACCTTATTTGAACCATCTTTGTTAAACATAAACTAATTTAATGTAAAAAATACACTATCTTAAAAAACAAATCTGAACATAAGATAATACCCCAGTGCTATGTACATTGCCTTGGGAATTGCAGAGCTGCCCAGCATCACATATTATAACCAAAAACTCATGTGGCTGGTCTGTCACCTTTGCCTTCAGGTCTTGAACATTTAACCAGTTTTTACTGCTGTTAAAACGTTTATCTTTTGACCTTTTTTTTTTTTTTTTTTTTTTAAAGAAGGGGCTTCCAATCCAATTTAACCAAATGGGAGAGCATCCTAACTGGTCCCAAGAAAGAGCATCTCTGAGAAACCTACCAAAAGCCACTGCTTTTTCCAGCGTTGCAGTCTGAAAATGTGATTTATAATTTTAAAAACAAGTTAATTGGAATTAATGTTATTTTAACTTAAATACAGTAAATGTTTTTTTAAAAAAATAATATTTTTAGGTTAAATAGACTGGTTTATTCAGTTAACCAGATAGATTATTTCTTCTTATGTACAGTACAGTGAATCACATTACATATATATTATATTATATTATATAGGTGAAACTGGGAAAATTAGAATATCGTGCAAATGTTCATTCATTTCAGTAATGCAACTTAAAAGGTGAAACAAATATATGAGATAGACTCATTACATATGCAAAGCGAGATAGTTCAAGCCTTACTTTGTTATAATATTGATGCTTATGGCTTACAGTTTATGAAAACCCCAACCCCCCAATCTCATGTACCCCATAATCATCACATAATCTCATGTACGCTGTATGTCATGATCATCACAGTTATGACGAATTAAGGCATGACACATCTCGCTTTGCATGTAGTGAGTCTATCTCATATATTTGTTTCACCTTTTAAGTTATATTAGGTATATATTTTATATATAAAGTATAAACTATACTTTAATATAGTTATATTAAAAATAACTGTAACTGTATATGTAACTGTATATGTTAATTGCCAAATTTGCACCACTGTTTAGAAAACACATAAAGGACTACTCAAAGAAATAATTAAAATCCACCTTTTTCCGCCCATGATTTAAGATGTTTAAGGTTAAGTCTGTTCTCTTTCTGATGATTTTGTAATGAGACGTTTTGTCCCTAGTTCCAGTGATCATGATATATAAAGTTAATATGCTTGAGTATTGCTAATTCTGAAGATTTGCGTGATAGAAATAAGAACTGTTGATATAACTATCAGGCTTGGCTCTTCCAACGCAGCACTCTTCTAACTGATGTGTTTTCAGATCTGGCCAGTTTCCTAAAAAAAAAAAAATAGGCACACTTTAGGTAACTAATATGTCTACAGGATACAATTTTGGCTAAAATAAAGCCTTTAGGTCATTTCCTGCTGTCCTATAGTTTTTGGGGGAGGTGATGTTCAAAGCTGTGTGGTCCATAGGGCCAAGCAGAATCTCCTGACCCTATGGAGGAAAGAGGGCTCAGAACTGCCTTCCTGGGGGATTAAAACATATAAGGTGATATCAGACCCTTAGCAGGCCTGGTGGGTCATGAACTGCACAGGGCTTTTTGAAAGAACTGCAGCTCATTTAAAGAGCTGCAGCAGCATTTAAATTGCTTCCTCCCAAACCCTTCCCACCTCACATCTTAGTTTGCCTATAATTCAGAAATGAGCCTGAAAGCCTGTGACAGCATTTTCCTGGATACACAGGAGACCTGTTACTATTAATTATCCCTCCTTTTTTCCGGTCAGGTAACACAAATGTAAGAGTCACAAAAATCCAGCTAGGTATCATCAAACCCACTTATAGTCTTCTTCAGCCTTAATTTTAAAAGGCCTCACTTGTTATGGACTTAAATGCAGTTGCATATCTGAGCCCATCAGTTACCTGAACATGAATATTCAGAATATGGCCTTGAGTCAGCCTTTCCTGAAAGCCTCATTGTTCTCATAATGAAGAACTAAGTGTCGTTAGGGTCAAAAGAATTTTTTTCCTGGAATCTCTTTGCATCTAGAAATACATACATTTATTTATAATCATTACTAGCATGGGTAGCCCGGCGATGCCGGGCTTTTTTTGGGGTTTTTTTAAAAAATAAAACAATGCCTTTTTTGGGGTTTTTTTTTAATAAACACTCCTGCACCACACGTGGAAGTGCCATGTGGTGGAGGAAGGGCAAAATGTCCATCCGGCCCCCAAAGCTGTCTGAGGGAGTGTGTCCTATCGTGTTGGATACTAAAGGCTTTCGTTTATTTGTTGAAGCAATGGTGATGTGCTGTTTTAAATGGTGGTGTATTTTTTTTAATAATATTATTTATTTTTAAATTTAATTTTGTTTTTTAAAATGTTCCTTATTTTTTGTTTTGGTTTTTCATAGTGAAAAGTGGCTTTATTTTGGTAATTTTTGAGATTAGTGTGGTTTTTTTTTTTGAATGTTTGTATAAATTATGTTATTAAATGTAGAATTATTATGTTTTAAATATTGTAGAATTTTGTTTCTGTTTTGGCCACTGGGTGGTGGTGTTGAGCTTTTGAGCTGTAAGTTTCCTCTTTCTCATTTGTGTTCTGGTTCTCGTAGTAGGAAGACGTCTTTTTGTCAGGTATGTGGGGGTTTTTTGGGGGGGAGGGGTTGGGGGTTGATTCTTTTTGGGGGGTGTATGTGTGTGTTTATCTTCTTCATATTTGGCTGTTTGTGTGTTTATTGCTTTGGTTTTGGTGTGTTTTTGAATGGTTTTGTTTTGAGATTGTTTGTGTTTTTTCAAGTGTGTGTGTGTGGGGGGGTGGCTTTCTTTCTCGCAGGCCATGCTGGATGGCCCGTGGGAAGGAAGGCCAATTGCGGGGATGTTTTTTTTCCCCATGGGCCATGCTGGATGGCCCGTGGGAAGGATAGGCATTTGCGGGGAGGCTTTCTTTCCCACGGGCCATACTTGCTGGCCCATGGGAAGGAAGGGCAGAGGCAGTGGGGTGTTCATTCTTTTTTCCCGCGGGCCATACTGGCTGGCCCGGTGGGAAAGAAGGGCACTTGCGGGGGCTGGGTGGGTGGGTTTTTTGCTTTAAGTTTTGGTGCTGTGGCTGGCCCTTCGAAGGGAAGGGCAGCGGCGGCCGGGGGTGCATTATTTTTTGTTTGTTTCTCGTTTTTTTGGCCCGCCGGCTGGCCCTTCGATCGGAAGGGCCATGGTGGCGGTGGGGGGGGGGTTTCCCCCACGGGCCATGCTGGCTCGGCGGTGGGCTTTTTTTTAACTGTTATTTTTCGTGCGCCGGCCCTTCGAACGGAAGAGTAGCGGCGGCGGGTTCTTCCCCCCCCCACGGGCCATGCTGGCTAGCCCGTGGGGTTGAATGGTTGCGGAGGCGGGTTTTTTTTAGTTTTGTTTTTGCGCGCCGGCTGCCTCCTCGTTCTGCTCGCACATTGCGCGCAGGACGCTGGAGCTTGTAGTAATGTGTTGGTGCTTTGTGTTTGTGCTGCGTTTTTTTAAAATCCTTTTCTTTTGATTGGCTGCGGCGCGTGTTCGAACGCTGCTCCGTGCGAGAGCCTCTCAGCCTGATTGGCTCTGGCGCGGCGCGGCGCAAGGACTTTCGGGACGTGAAGTTCTTTACGTTTCTTGCCGTTAGTGGGGCTGATGCCCCAATCGCGATTTTTTAAATCCTTCGTTGACCTGCGTAGGCACTTAGCCCGTGCTCTCGAAGGGAGGGAACGGGTAAGTAAGGCGACGTATAGCAGCCCATAGCCCATTCCAACGGTGAACACTTGGTTTTATAGGTTAAGATTACAAATTTCTGCATCTGTTGCAATCAGCATTTCATTGCTCAGCTAGTTTTTATGGAAGCGTTGTTTTAAAAAGCAGGTGCTATCCTATGTCTCTATTTCTCTTACGTTTGAAAGGGGTCATGTCTTGATGAGGTTGGGTTTTCTTTCTTATTCCTATATGCATGTTTCATAGTTTAGAGTCAATTGAGTCAGCAGAGGTGACAGTGTCTGAGCTAAGAGAGATGCAAATATGTGTGCTGTCCAGTCATAACTGATTTACAGTGGCCCTAATAGGGCATTCCAGATAACTGAGATACTGTATTTGAACAGTAGCTTTACCAGTCTCACCCCACTCCTCCCTCAGTGAGTTTACGTCTTGAACAGGAATTCAAATAAGGGCCTCTTGAGCCCTCATCTGTCACTCTGTCCACTACACCACACCGGGTTTCTTTAAATAGCTCCATCCCATCCCAAACAAGCCAGCCAACATCTCCCAATAATGCTGACATAGAGACATCACACACCAGCAAAGCCTAGTTTCTCTTGATTAGATAACCAGGTTCACATTTAAGATAATTTGGTTCAAAACCCAGAACAATGTAGGTGAAATCCCCTTGGAGACTTGTCCAAAGGATGTGAATTATATGTCTACACCAGTGTTTCCCAACCTTAAGCCCAGAAGCCTAAGTCAATTCCCCAAAGCACTGATCAGCCAATGTAGATAGATAGATAGATAGATAGATAGATAGATAGATAGATAGATAGATAGATAGATAGATAGATAGATAGATAGATAGATAGATAGATAGATAGATAGATAGATAGATAGATAGATAGATCTTTATTGTCATTGTCCTGCACAGAACAACAAGATTGGGGGACTTAGGCTTCTGACTTAGGCTTCTGTGAATTTCAGTCCCCCTGTGGGGCATGGGCCTCACATTGGGAACCACTATAAAAGTTCATTTTTACTGCTTAGTGTCCATATTAAATCTCCTCACATGCCTAGTAGTAGCTCTGACCATATAGAAGCCATTCTATATCTTTGTATGCCTGTCTGTCTACATGTGCCCAAATACAGTGGTACCTTGCTTAAAGAGCATAATGCGTTCCGCGGGATTGCTCTTTAAGCGAGTTTGCTCTTTAAGCGAAACGCCATTGTAAGTGCCCAATTGTGACTTCTGGCGGTAGGGATTGCAAACTCCGATTTAGTTGTTAAGCGAGTTTTTGGTTGGTTTTAGTTGTTAAGCGAGGAGACTATTCAGAGAAAATGATGCTCTTTAAGCAAGTTAGTCTCTAACCGAGGCGGTCTTTATGCAAGATTTTACTGTATATGTGTTTGTGTGACCAAAATCCATTAATACCCCAAGGCAACAGGGCTTGCTTCCTTTTCTGTTTGTGTCTGTGTCCATTGTCTGGCTCTTCTGAGTAGGCTTTGAGGATACACGGTGTGGGGTTTGTAATGGATAGGGTAGTTCCTCCTCCTCCTCCTCCTTCCTCTGTGGAAAGCATTTCCATCACTGGAATAGTAAGAACCATTCGATCTTTCCTGCAGTAATACCAGAAGAAAATAAGTACAAGACCATAATTCAATCACTTTAATCTAAATTACATGATGGTCTATGCTAATCAAGGGAGTTTCCTACTTGTGATTTAATTAGGTACCTAAGCAGTTTTCCAAAGGACACATGCTGTTGCCTCTTTTGTACTCTTCTATTTAGATGTTGGTACTGCTTTCTGTAAGTATCTAATAAACGTACAACTTGCTATCTTTGTTTCCTACATTCATGGTTCTGTCACAGACAAGAAGGGATGTTTTCAGTGAATGAAATGACAGCAGAGTACATGGGTTGAAAATCTATAAACAGCTTCCATAGCAAGTCCCTGGGTCAAGAATTCTCACTAATCTTTTAATAAAGGAGAAATAGATTTTTGATAGAATGGCTTGGAATTCCATAAGACCGCGAGGTAGACCCAAAGGAAGGTGAAGAGATAATATCAGAGAAATATTACAAAAACACCAAGTAACATTGGTGGAGGCTGCTAGAAGTACAGAACAAGAACCTTTTAACACCCGATGGGGTAAAAGAGGAACCAAAGAAAAAGAAGAAATAGAATTTCTTGTAAATGGAGAAAAACTAATATATATTATTTGAACTTTTTTCTCACACTATCTCTTAAAAATACAAAGCGGGTGTCACTTGAATACAGTACATTAGGATCATATTCAACCTTCTTGTAATTGAGCTGATCTAATCATAGGTAAGTCATTGACAGATGATTGATGAGAAAGAGTAAGAGGTTTTTCCCCCTCCAGTTTGTTTTGTAACTGAAACGAGGGCAGGTAGTTTCATTAATATTCGCAGTATAGTAAGTCTCCATTAAGATTAATCATTGACCTAAATTGCATTGGGATGTCTTTGCCCTTTTATATCTAGCCTGTTTTATGTCTACCCTTAAACAAATGCACAGCTTTTGATGCTATGGGAAATTTGTGTTTGTTGAAGTAGATGGCTTTGTCACGGTTCTGAGCTTACTGAGTTCTTGCCATTGACCTTCTTTCTTCCTAAACTCCCACTCTAGGTCTTACATGCTTGTGCCTGTCTATGTTACCAGTTTTTAGTGCTGATAGAAATTGCAGTTAAGTAGTCCCTGTAGGCATTCAACTGATAAGAGACAGGCACCTTTGTGCACGGGTCAGTGCTAATGTAATCCTCTTTCTTTAGGCACTCCAGGAAGACAGATAATGATCGTGAGTTGCAGTGCAAGGAAATAAGTCTTCTGACCATTCAACTTGGAAAATGTTTAATGTTTCTCTGTGTTTCCACAGATCAGAAATCAGTCCTTGAAAATATGAGCTCTGTGCACAGTCCTGCCATCCTGAATCAGTTTTGTTTCTGCTGCCCCCCCCCAAAACAAACAAACTGGCTTCACTGCAAGGGAACATGCTTCAGGTGCAGCAAAATGGATCCTAGGGACTGAGATGAGTCTGCTTTCTAGTGACTCCCCATTATGAACAGGTATACGGCTATCAAACAGCTGGGAGATGGGACGTACGGTTCTGTCCTTTTGGGAAGAAGTAATGATTCAGGGGAGCTGATTGCCATTAAGAGGTAAGAGACTTCTGTATTGTTTGAGCTCTGTGCTGTAAGCCCATGTTTTGTTGGCAGCTGTCCGGTGGCTCAGTGGGTAAAAGCACTGTGCTTGGAGACCAGAAGGAATGGGGTTCAATTCCCTCAGAGCTGCACGATGGGGGACATGAAAGGAACCTCATTTGGGCGTCCCCTACAAAAATCCTTTCAACCCAGAGTAATCTCTGAAATGAAAACACACAGCCCATGTCTTCCAACCGTTATATTGGTTTGACTCTGGGCTAATGCCCCAAACCACTTTTGTCTCAAATTGAGTCTGATCCATGAATTGGAGATGTCAAGAACAGTTTGATATTGTGCAAATATCATGTAAGAAAATTGGCTGTGTTTGAAGAAACTATGGCTGCAAGGTTCTCCAGACTAGCAATGTGCTATGGGGGCATTTCCAATAGTCATGATCCATAAAAGTACAGGTGAAACTCGGAGAATTAGAATATCGTGCAAATGTTCATTCAGTTCAGTAATGCAACTTAAAAGGTGAAACAAATATATGAGATAGACTCATTACATGCAAAGCAAGATAGTTCAAGCCTTACTTTGTTATAATATTGATACTTATGGCTTACAGCTTATGAAAACCCAAACCCCCCAATCTCATGTACCCCATAATCATCACATAATCTCATGTACGCTTCGTAGGGAGGGAAAGCGAAGAATTAAGCAAGATAGAAATAACCAGGGAGGAGGTCCTTGCATGTCTTGTTAAGCTAAACACTAACAAATCACCAGGACCAGATGGCATCCATCCACGAGTTCTCCTGGAACTTAAAGATGAAATTGCTGATCTGCTAGCCAAAATATATAATATTTCCCTCAAATCAGGCTTTGTGCCTGATGACTGGAAGGTAGCGAATGTAACACCAATTTTCAAAAAGGGATCCAGGGGTGATCCAGGAAATTACCGACCTGTCAGTTTGACATGTGTCCCAGGTAAAGTGATGGAAACCATCCTAAAAGATAGAATTAATAGGCACATAGAAGAGAAGGCGCTGCTAAAGGAGAGCCAACATGGCTTTTGCAAGGGCAAATCATGGCTCACTAATCTGTTGGAATTTTTGAGAGTGTCAACAAGCATGTGGATAAGGGGGATCCAGTTGACATTGTTTATCTGGACTTTCAGAAGGCTTTTGACAAGGTCCCACACCAAAGGCTCTTGAATAAACTTACCAGTCATCGAATAAAGGGACAGGTCTTGTCCTGGATCAGCAACTGGCTAAGGGACAGGAAGCAGAGGGTAGCACTAAATGGACACTTCTCCAAGTGGAGGGAAGTAAAGAGTGGGGTCCCCCAAGGTTCAGTACTGGGACCCCTGTTTTTCAACCTCTTCATAAATGATCTAGAGGTAGGAGTAAAAAGCAAGGTAGCCAAATTTGCTGACAACACTAAATTATACAGGGTAGTGAAAACTGTGAGAGATTGTGAGGAGCTCCAGAGAGATCTCTTGACACTGGGGGAGTGGGCAGAACAGTGGCAAATGAGCTTCAACATTAGTAAGTGCAGAGTGATGCATGTTGGGGCAAAGAACCCCAATTACATTTATAAACTGATGGGGTCTGAACTCTCTGCGACAAACCAGGAAAGGGACCTTGGTGTCCTGGTGGGCAACTCAATGAAGGTGTCAACCCAGTGTGCCTCAGCAGTGAAAAAAGCAAACTCAATGCTAGGGATCATTAGGAAGGGTATAGAAAATAAGTTAGCAAGTGTCATTTTGCCTCTTTATAAATCTATGGTGAGGCCCCATCTGGAATACTGTGTACAGTTCTGGTCGCCATACCTCCAGAAGGATATTATGGAGTTGGAGAAAGTGCAGAGGAGGGCAACCAGAATGATTAGGGGACTGGAACACCTTCCTTACCATCTGAGGCTGCAACGGTTGGGCCTCTTCACTCTTGAACGACGGCGTCTAAGAGGTGACCTGATTGAAGTTTGTAAAATCATGCACGGTGTGGACAAAGTAGATAAGGAAAAACTGTTTTCCCTATCGCATAACACTAGAACTAGGGGACACTCCATGAAACTTTTGGGTACTAGTTCTCAAACAAATAAGAGAAAGTACTTTTTCACCGAGAGGATTACTGGCCTATGGATACTTAAGGACAACCTCCGGGTTGGAGAGATAGGCAGGATATCTCTCAATATCATTTCCAGGGAATCCTAAGCAGGTGAAGGCATCTGCTTGGGAATACCCTGAAGGAAATGGTGAGCCACTGTGTGAGACAGAATGCTGTACTGGATGGGCTGTGGCCTGTTCCAGCAAGGCTCTTCTTATGTTCTTATATGCCATGATCATCACAATTATAACGAATTAAGGCATGACATCTCTCGCTTTGCATGTAGTGAGTCTATCTCGTATATTTGTTTCACCTTTTAAGTGAAATGATTGGACATTTGCATAATATTCTAATTTTCCGAGTTTCACCTGTAACTTTTCTCAGGCTCTTCTGAGAAGACATGATATGCATCAAGCTCAGTTGGCAAAGCCTGCTGAAAAACTCAGAAATTGGAATTTTGAGTCAAGGAGAAGACGTCTATATTCTGAGTAGCTTCTTGACTCTCCAAATGCTGGCAAAACCAGGATAAATTCTTGGTTGCTTTAACAGTTTGATAGATTAGATTCTGCAGCATATGGTGGGTGGGTGTAAATATATAAGCAAATGCATAAAACCCCAGCCATAACCAACTGGGACAGTGTAATCCCATCTCTCCAATTGACCATATGGCTTCGGAAAGGATTTGAAGTAATATTGATGAGCTGCTTGCGTACAGTCTGTGACCTTTCATAGAGTAATTTCAGACACATAGCAACAAATGCTCATTTTAAAAACGTAACAATCGTCATTCTTTGGATGAAGAAGAAAACCCTGCAAAAATCGGGGGAAATGTTCTCATATTTGGCAAGTTTTCAGTCTCTGGCCCCGTATTTTCTGGACAAATGCTATTTCTTTTTCTGATCTACTGCTTCAATTAATTTGTAGCTAAGTTTCTAATTGGCTTATCTTTCACTATGCTTTGGTAGACACAGATGACTAGAGTTGTAGGGACATTCCCTATAAAACATATACGAGACACCATTTAACAGTGCTTTTGACGGAACCAATTATGGCAGATTGTCAACAACTACATGTTTCAGTAGAAAATAATTAGTCAGTGCTCAGTGGGCTGTGGATTTGGGTTAAAATGTCATCTGGCTATAGGGATATGTGGGCTATCCTTCATACGTTCACTTTTAATGTGAAAAGGGGGTTGATTGGCAGTAATTCTACATTGCTATTTGAGTAAGCTTCTAGTCCCATTTTGAGAAGTGGTTTCTGGCTTAATTTCCAGCTAATTGTTGGCAGTGGAAATTTGTGGGAAAGAAGTAGGCGAATGTGTGTGTAATGAGTATGAAATAAGACTTTCCATTTAGTGGGCTGAAATGCTGAGTCTGCCAGGCTTGGGATCTCCACAATATGGAATGACCAGATTCAACAGCAGCCTCTTCCCAGGAAGCTAGAACTCACCAGATCACAAAATGTCCTTCTGTGTTCAAAACACACACACTTCTTCTTCTGCCTTTGTGGAAAGCAATTGAACAACAAATGCTTCCAATTATGCATGGCCATCTGACCAAAAATAAAATAAAATGCAACAATCTGACCCAAACCTGTTCAGAAAAAAAAATGCTGTTTTCCTTTATTTTGCTTAATTTTGCTACTGTAAATTGAGCAGCAAGGAGTACCATTCATCTGTGATTTTAGCAAACAGAAGCTGCCTTTCTAGCTAAAGAAAACAGGAACCTGGTTTTGTTTGATTTATAAAACTGGCGCATAGAAATGGAGATTAACAGAATTTGTAGAATCATTAGAACCAGGCATGTGGGCTCATTTGTGTCTGTTGAGGGGAATGTTGTTCACCATCTCACCCTATTTACCTTTGAACAGCAAACCTTCAAGCCAGATCACAATTGGCTTTCAGAACTTCCTTTAGTGTCAAATAGCTTTTTCATAAAGTTACTGTTTGAGGAACACCAAAGCGATGAGTTCTTGGGTCAGGACCATGAACTGCATAGTTAGAGCTCTCCTATAATATAAAGCCATGTCTGGTGATTGCAATCTTGCTTTAATTTCTCCAGCTTTGCATCCCAGTGAAACAAGACTCCAAATGATGTCAAATTGTTGGTGATTTTGTTTGTTTGTTTGCTTGCTTGCTTGCTTGTTTATTTATTTATTTATTTATTTATTTATTTATTTATTTATTTATTTTGCTTCACAGGATGAAGAAGAAATTTTACTCCTGGGAAGAATGTATGAATCTTCGAGAGGTTAAGGTACTTACAATTGCTGTCACTTTACCCTTTGGTACAGAGACATTCAAAATGAGAAACATATCTTTTAAATGGACTGCGCGTGATTAAAACTTCCTGTGTCTTTCTACTAATCTACATATAACTAGCATTCCATCCAGTGAAACCTGTTCTGCATAGGTTTGCAAATGAATATCTAAAGACTGCAGTGGTTAAGAAGCTTGCCTTGTTAGCTGGAAGGTTGGCAAGTCGGCAGTTCAAGACCCGAGTACTGCATGACGGTTTGAGGGCCCTTCTCTGTCCCAGCTCCTGCCAACATAGCAGTTTGAAAGCAAGAAATTTCAAGTAGATAAACAGGGACCACTGCAATGCGCTCAACATGGGGCTTCCCTTGATGACCTTTCGGAGGCTGCAACTAGTCCAGAATGCGGCTGCTCTGGTGGTGATGGTTGCGGGCGGTATGTCCGTGTCTCACCAATGCTTCGGGAGCTGCACTGGTTACCTCTGGGTGCAATTCAAGGTGCTGGTAATTACTTTTAAAGCCCTACATGGTAGTGGGCCAGGATACTTAAGAGACCGCCTCACCCCAAGAACATATGTCCATCCCACCAGAGCAGACCAGAGAGGCTCTCTAATTGTTCCATTTGCTAGAGAGGCGCATCTCTCTAGCACCAGAAAGAGGGCCTTCTCAGTGTCTGTTCTGGCCCTATGGAACTTCTCAGTGTCTGCTCCGGCCCTATGAAACCTCCTGCCAATTGAGCTGCGTCTCCAGACGTAATTGCAAACCCTTCAGAAAAGGCATAAAAACCTGGCTGGCAAAGCAGGTGTGGGGCACCAATGACGTGTTGACCCCTGCCTGCTGGCTGATCTAGGAGAACACTCTTTTAATCGGTAAGGGTTGGGGTAATTTTTGATAGTCGTTTTTAATGGGGTTTTTATAGGTTTTAGAGTTTTTAACTTTGATGCTGGTTTTTATTCTTTGTGTGCCTTCCAGAGTCTTTTGAGTTGTGCGGCAATATAAATCACATAAATAAATAAATAAATTGTTATTGTTGCATTATTTTAAAGTATTTGACATGGATTAATGTTGAGGCAGCATTTGAACTGTTTAGGAATGAGCAGAAGGCAAATCAATTCCGTCTCAGATGATGTAGCCCAAACTACTGCCTGGGGACCAGATCCAGCCCCCAACGCCAATTCATCCGGCCCACGAAGCCCTTGTCGCTCCGAGAAGTGGAGCGTTTTACTTCTGCTTCCAGAAGTGATGAGGGCTTTGGGGGCTGGATGAGTTGGCGTTGGGGGCCAGATCTGGCCCCTAGGCCATAGTAACCAGCCCCCTGAACCACGTGACCGGCCCATGGCCCAAAGTTTGGGCACCCCTGATGTAGCCATTCTTAACTAGTCAGCTGACCTGAGCACAAATCACAGATAGAAAAGGCAAAGAGAAGTAAATTCAAACAAATGTGGAGAAAGTACATATAAATATGCCTTGGATTACCCAGTGTGCTCCTGTGAATGGAGTCCAATTAGAATCTGGGATCCACTGTATATGCTTGTCCTGGAAAGGCTGAATACAGGTGAAACTCGGAAAATCAGAATATCGTGCAAATGTTCATTCAGTTCATTAATGCAACTTAAAAGGTGAAAGAAATACATGAGATAGACTCATTACATGCAAATCGAGATAGTTCAAGCCTTACTTTGTTATAATATGGATGCTTATGGCTTAGAGTTTATGAAAACCCTAACCCCCCAATCTCATGTACCCCATAATCATCACATAATCTCATGTACGCTGTACATGATTATAACGAATTAAGGCATGACATCTCTCGCTTTGCATGTAGTGAGTCTATCTCATATATTTGTTTCACCTTTTAAGTGAAATGAATGAACATTTGCACAATATTCTAATTTTCCGAGTTTCACCTGTATATCAATCTGTTTCACAGTTGCAAACTTAGCATCATGTGTATATTATGCTATTTTGGGTCATGGGTGAGCTTCCAGCTCGTTTGTTTAATTTATTTGTTGGAGTATTTAAGGTGAAATTTGGTTTTTATTCCCCTTTGACTGCAAACTGGAAATAAAACTGGCTGACCTGTTGTTACTAAGAAGAACAAAGAGAATGTTGTCTAGCTATCAGCTGGCACATTAGTAATGTCAGTTAGGGGTTATGAGGGGAAACTGACTTTCTGCTCGAAATTGGCGAATCTGTCACGGGTATAATAGGAAAATAACAGAATTAAAACCAGAAGGTGCACACTCAGTTCAAACTGTGTATTGAATTCCTTCAACACTGGGCAAAGGTTTGGTTAAATGTCCGTAGCCAGAACCTGTTTTAGGTTATGTGATGTATTCTTTCAGGGATTTCGACTTCTTTCCTGCTGAGGAATAGTTTGTGTAACATGCTCTATCAACATGCCTCAGATAAGACCACAAGACTTTGTGCACATCTAATGTTCAGAGTCTGTGTTTTTTTGACAACCAAGTACAGTAGTTAAATTTAGCAGTAGCTCAGGTTACAGTTCTGCAACAAGGAAGCTCTGTTGCCTACCTTAAAGCACCCATTCAACTCTATTTTATCTTGTGGTTTCAGTCCCTGAAGAAACTCAGCCATGCCAATGTGGTGAAATTGAAAGAAGTTATCAGAGAAAATGATAATCTGTACTTTGTATTTGAATACATGAAGGAAAATCTTTATCAGTTAATGAAGGAGAGGTATGTTGGTTTTTCATATGCACGTATTGCAGTACGGTTGACACAAATTTATAATTAATCAGTACTTTGGAATTTAGTTCACTACCAAGTATTGTTATTGTGAAAACATTTGTTTCATCTCATTAAATCAGTTACAAATATGGGATAAAAGGGACTGTGGTGGCTTAGTGGTTAAGATGCTGAACTTGACGACTGGAAGGTTGGCAGGTAAGCAGTTCAAAACCCGAGTACTGCATGACGGAGTGAGCTCCCATCCCAGCTCCTGCCAACCTAGCAGTTGGAAAGCAAGAAATTGCAAGTAGATAAATAGGTACTGCTTGGATGGGAAAGGTAACAGCATTCCAGTGACTGGTCATGCTTGCCCCTTGTTCACGGAAATGTCTGCAGATGCCGACAGCATTGGCTCTTTGGCTGTAAACAGAGATGAGTACTAAACCCTATAGTTGGATATGACTAGCTTTCAAGCAAGGGAGACCCTTTTACCTACCAAATATGGAATGTCAGGTTCTGATGCCAGTCTTGGGGCTGGTTCCTAATAACCATAGCAAATGGACAGCATCAGAGAAGTGCAAGTGTGAGGGCAGGAGGTGCTTCCCACTAAACCCTGCCATCACTTGGGCACTGAATATTTTTTGTCCCTGTGCTGAATGTCTCATCTATTCAAGCTTTGCAATATGTCAGAAATGCCACCTGTGGATATAAATGTCCCTCCTCCCATTTTGCCTTGATGCTGCTGCTGCTATTATGTGCCAGCAAGTCTTTTCTGACCCATGTTGACCCTATCAATGAAAGATCTCCAAAATATCCTGTCCACAACAGCTGTGCTCCACTCTTATAAACATAAGCCTGTAGCTTCCCTTACAGCAGGGTTGCCCAAACATTTCGGGCCATGGGCCAGTCACTATGGCCCATGAGCCCGATCCAGCCCCTGACACCAATTCATCCGGCCCACGAAGCCCTCGTCACTCCCAGAAGCGGAAGTAAAAGGTGCCTGTAATGGGCGTTTTACTTCCTCTTCCGGGAGTGATGAGGATTTTGTAG
This sequence comes from Bradypodion pumilum, assembly GCA_035047305.1. Lineage (NCBI taxonomy): Eukaryota > Metazoa > Chordata > Lepidosauria > Squamata > Chamaeleonidae > Bradypodion > Bradypodion pumilum. Next base: position 168,416,810 of record JAWDJD010000001.1, on the reverse strand, counting down.
GCCAGATGAATTGGCATTGGGGGCCGGATCCAGCCCGTAGGCTGTAGTTTGGACACCCCTGCCTTACAGAGTCAATCCATCTCATGTTTGCTCTTCTTTTTCCCCTGCTGCCTTCCACTTTTCCTAACTTTGTCTTTTCCAGAGAATCTTGCCTTCTCATGAAATTCCCAAATTTTTTGCCTTACAGGAGCAAATTGTTTCCAGAATCCACTGTCAGAAATATTATGTATCAGATTCTTCAAGGACTTGCATTCATACATAAACATGGTAAGACCTATAATGCCAAATTGGATAAGTGTCTGTGGCTGACACTGTGGCTGACATGGAGAAAAGAACTATTAACGGACATCTTAGAAATAGTTTGATAGTTGAAAATATTGCTTGATTCAGAGAGGTGAAAATCAGTCACTGATGGTGGAGTCAATGAGACTGTGAGAATGATTTTTCTCTAGCTGTGTTTCAAAATACTTGCTTTCTTACCATAGGTAATAAACCTACAGCTGTTTCCTTGTAAGTCTGCGGTCTTATGCACACCTATTGGGGGATATTCCCATTGACTCCAGCATTACTGACTCCTGGGTACATTCGTAGCGATTGCATTGCATAAAATGTGTCAGCTAAGCCATTTTATTTGGGCAAGCAACATACTGTTAAATTGACTTTGTACACCTTGGAGAGGACCATGGGTTGTCAGCCTAGCCAGACATTGTAGAGTTCAGAAAAAGCAGCCGCAGTTGTCTTTCTGAAAGAGGATGGAGTGAGTTGTGCAGTTAGAGATCTGGTACTGTTTCTGAAGCTGCTGCTTGCTGCTTCCGTGTCTAGGTCAGAAGTGAAACTGTCTAAAAGAAGTCACCTTTTGGTGAGTTCATTCTGCAGTTCCCTTCGCCTGACCTAGTGTGAGAAAGATTATCTGACAACACAAGTTTGCTGTTACCAGGGTATGCCCAATTGTGGTTCAGAAAAATACCACAATCTTCTAGGACAGTGATGGTGAACTTTTTAGAGACCGAGTGCCCAAACTGCAACCCAAAAACACTTATTTATCACAAAGTATCAACATAGCACCAGGGGAGGTAGAAAATACTCCCATTGGGCTGCTGGTTAGAGGGGCGGGGTGAACTCTGTGCTGGGGAGAGGGAGGCAGTGCTCCCATTGGGCGGCTGGGCAGAGAGGTGGGGTGAACTTTGTGCTGGGGGAGGGAGGAAGTGCTCCCATTGGGCTGCTGGGCAGAGAGGCAGGGCAAACTCTGTGCTGGGGTGAATGCATGGGTGCCCACAGAGAGGGCTCCGAGTGCCACCTCTGGCACACAAGCCATAGGTTCGCCACCACTATTCTAGGATGCTGTTTCTCTGTACCCTTTTCTGAAGCTGATAGATAGCTTACTAGTTGTGTGACGTTCTAAAGGTAATAAACCTGGCCCTATTATGCAGTATCATTGCACAGCTTAATGAAATATTGTACGAAGAAGTCTTTGAATTCTTGTACTGTGTAATATGAAATATAATTGTCAGCTTTATTTTTTTCATGTGTAAAAAAGGACAGTGAAAAAGAAAAATAGTTACTTCCATACTTATCTTTATGACATACATTCGATCTTTTCACAAAATGTAAAGCACAATTACAGGAGAAAAATTGGTATGTTATCTGGCATACGTGACTTCTAGTACATTAGATCCTCACATAATGATGTTGCTTGGTTCCCCAAGTAGCGTTGCTATAGGGGAAACGTTGTTGTGCGGTTTTCAATGGCAGCTGCGCCATCTAGTGGCAAAAAACTCATCCACACAACGATGTTAAAAAAATGTCGTTAATCCACACAACGACAGTTTTTCGTCGTTGTGCGGATAGTCACGTGGTGAGTGATGATGCATCGTTAAGCTGAAATGATGCTATTCAAACGCATCATTAATCAAGGGTCCACTGTATCCCTTTCTCAAAATTAACCAGTTTTCTGATTTGTCCCCCCCCCTGCCCCTTCTTGCTTTTCTGCCTCTGATAGCAACTCTGATTGCTTTCATGCCATAAAAAGACATCCACTTACCATTTTCTGAAACCAAATCTGTCATGATTTCAAGAATAGGTCATACTAGTTTTCTTCTAATCTGTTGGCAAGCTTGCTGAGGATTAGTTTTACGTGTGATGAAGTAAGAAAAGGAGGGAGGGAAAGAAGGAAGACTGACCACCCAAAGCTGCTTTTGTTTTGTAATTGCAGGGTTTTTCCATAGAGACCTGAAACCTGAAAACCTCCTTTGCATGGGACCAGAACTTGTCAAAATAGCAGACTTTGGCCTTGCCCGGGAGATTAGATCCAGGCCTCCCTACACAGACTACGTATCCACAAGATGGTAAGTACTTGAGTTAGAAGATACTAAAGTGGAGCTGACGAGTACGTCCAATTCCAACTATGCTTATAATTTCAAGAAGTTCAAGACAACACAGCTACCTCAGTAGACTGATTTATTGGCACAAGGTAAGCTGCATGACATTATACCTGTCTCCTTCAATACCTTGCTGTTGTCTCCCTGAAATGAGAATTGTGGTATATAAATTAAATATCAAATCAAATCAAAAGCTTAGAGCAGGCGTCCTCAACCTTTTTAAGCCGTGGGCCAGATCATGCTCCCTCAGACAGCTTCGGGGGCCGGATGGCCATTTTGCCCTTCCTCCACCACATGGCACTTCTGGGTGTGGTGGAGGCAGGGGGGCACATGAAATGGTGCTGCAGGCTGCAAGTTGAGAATCCCTGGTTTAGAGCTAGCCCCTCCTCTTTATTCTGTAACATGCAGTGAGATAAATCCAAGGCATTGTATTCCTTCTCCCTGATTGTGAGTTCCAGAAAATTTGTTCTTGTTGGATTCTGTGGGACTGGAAGTACTTGAAGCACCAGTTGATCACATAGTCTGCACTCAGCACATTGCTCTGTAGAACCCCATAACCCACTTATCTCTGCATAGGCAGTTGAGTTGGAGAAAACCTAAGTACTCATCACAGCAGACAGCAGCTTACCAGTCATTGCTGCAGGACCCTACCCTAAGCAGGGCCTCTCTTGCATCTTCTGCTTTCTCTGGGCTTTCTCACATGTGCATTTTGACTGGTACATTTTGTAAATGCTTTCCACTTATTTTTTCAGGTACAGAGCTCCGGAAGTACTCTTGAGATCCACTAACTATAGTTCCCCCATTGATATCTGGGCTGTGGGTTGCATCACGGCAGAAGTTTACACACTTCGACCACTCTTTCCAGGATCCAGCGAGATTGATACCATTTTCAAGATTTGCCAAGTACTGGGAACACCAAAAAAGGTACATCTATTTGAACCAGGCTAGATTTCTTTTTGGGTCAGAGTGTTTGTAGAACAGATACAGTTTAAGCTGTTTGACTTCTTTACCATAAGAGGAAGCCCGTGATAGAACAGTGAGAAAATTGTGAGAACAGATGTACAGTATTTGATATTTAACTGAGACCTAATTTTTAGCAAAACACTGTAGACTATAGACCTGTGATGGCAAACCTTGGCACTCCAAATGTTTTTGGACTTCAATTCCCAGAAGCTCAAGCACCCTGTGAATCCACACGAATGGGTTTACTGCGATTCATCTGGCCCACGCTGCCCTCGTGGCTCCCGTACGGGCGCATTTTACTTCTGCTTCTGGAAGCGACAAGGGCAGTGTGGACCGGATGAATCGCAGTAAACCCATTCATGAGAATTCACAGGGGGCTTGGGCTTCTGGGAATTGAAGTCCAAGAACATCTGGAGTGTCAAGGTTCGCCATCACGGGACTATAGTCTGGGGCTTCGCCTGATAGAATGTTTCACCAATAACAGTTTTTTCCAGTGAAAAACTATAGGAAAAGTTAAGCATCTACTTGACTGAGGAATGTGCTATAATGGTAGAGCCTCTCAACACAGTTTTCCCACCTGAGGGCATACTAATCTTAGAGCTACTTTATTTTCATCAGGGTGAAAGAATCCATCCCAGTAAATGCCATGGAAACACTGCCCAGTTCTCTGTAGGATTATTCTGTCCCTGCTGGTGCTTGCATCACCTTGGGAGTTGAAAAGAAGAAGTCCCTGATTAGGCTAGATGCCACAGACTCTCCTGGGTCATGCCACCCTCTGATTTCCTCCCAGAATATGCAAACAGAGCTATTTGTTTTCATTACTCTGTGATAATTGATTATCCAGCGGTATTTTTACGTACATATTGGAACATATTGTGTATTAAAGCAGAGGGCAACATGGGGAGGGACACACCCTTTTGCGGTAGTTGCCTCACAGGACATTCTTTTCATGGTGGCCATGCCTTCATCCTTTTCCAGAATGACTGGCCTGAAGGCTACCAGCTTGCAAGTGGCATGAATTTCCGCTGGCCTCAGTGCGTACCAAATAACCTGAAGACCCTCATCCCTAATGCAAGCGGTGAAGCAATACAACTCATGAGAGACATGATGCAGTGGGACCCCAAAAAGAGGCCAACTGCGTGCCAGGTTTGTTTTTTATTTCATAGGCATCTGTTTACAAGTCACTCTTCTGCTCTTGCAGTCTTGGTTGCTTGAGACCGGAAGAACCTCTCAGGCTGTAAAAAGTAGGCATGTGGAAAATACGGTTTTGCAGCCATTTTGCTGCCAATCTCAGTTCAGTGGAATATTTGTCTTCTCAAGGGAGGACACAAACATTTTCAGTCACCTCATTTTCTTCTTGTAATTTCTGTGTCTGTGTACCACCTCTTGGCCATATCATGAGGGACAACTTAAAGTATAGAATACTCCAACCCGCTCTTCAAGGAAAGATCCCTGGGAAGAGAGGTCCTGAACATAGATGGACTTCATGGCTGAAGAACCTGAGAGACTGGTGTAAAATGTCCTTGGAAGAACTGTTCCGAGGAGTTAAGAGCAGGAAGACTATCACCATAATTATAGCCAATATCCAGAATGGATACGGCACCTGAAGAAGAAGAAGTATACCACCGCCTTACCTAAGAACATTTAAAAATGTCCACCCTGAACAAAGGCTTATCCAGTCCTGCCTCCTGTTTTCCAAGGTGGACACCCAAATGCTGTTGGGGAGCCCACAAGTGGGAAACACCAACAACAATAGCCCGCTTCCATTGCTGGCCCCAACAACAGGGAGTCAGAGGTACCCTGGTCTTTCTCTATGCAGCCCCACCCTACTTTTCAGAAAAGGAACACGCTGTGTTTATGTCAGGAGAGTAATACTATTTTAAAAACATGAAGGGAGTGGGTAGCCTTTTTTGCTAGGCCTCTAAGATACTGTATTTATATGCAGTTGTAACTTAAAATCATGGCAGTGTGTGCCACATTTTTAATGCTCCTGTTCAAATTAAACATGGAAGAAATGGCTGTGCTAAGGTTTAACTGGGGAACATAGTGAAAAGCAGAGATATCACATTGCAAACAAAATTTCGGATAGTCAAAGTAATGATATTCCAGGTGGTAATGTATGATTATGAGAGCTGGACCATTAGGAAAGCTGAGCGCAGAAGAATAGACACCTTTGAAATGTGTTGGAGTAGAGTCTTGAGAGTTCCCTTGACAGCGGGGAGAACAAATAGGTCAATCTTAGAAGAAATCAACCCAGACTACTCATTAGAAGGTCAAATAGATGAAGATGAAGTACTTTGGACATCAAATGAGAAGGGAGGATTCACTTGAGAAGGCTTTGATGCTGGGAAAGGTGGAGGGCAAAAGAAGAAGGGGGAGGCCAAGGATAAGATGGCTAGATGGGATTGTAGACACAATGGGCACAGAACTGGGAGGGCTGAGGGGGATGGTGGAGGTCAGAGGTGCCTGGCAGGAAATGGTTCATAGGGTCACAAAGGGTCGGAATCGACTGTACGACTGAACAACAACAACAACAAGGTTAACCGCATATGTAACATCTTCATCATCATAAAACATCTTTATTAGGAACTGCCTGTTTACTTAGACATTACCTTAACAGTTCATAGGTCCTCGGTTAGGTCTTGAACTATTGATTTGATACCAGCTTTTGACTGTGAATCTAACGGTATCATCATCAGATACACAGAAAGAGCCTCCTTGAAGATTGTGGCATTTTTGAACCACAATCAGGCATGCCGCATGTAACAGCAACCTTGTGCCATTAGGTGAAAGGAACTTCAGTGTTTTGCCCAGTGAGGGAGAAGGCAGCGATACAGAAGATTGTTAATGCCCCACTCTGTAGCCTCTGATATTTTGAAGCAGGCATTTCTTCCTGTACCTTTCTGAGCAGATCTTTGTAACCTCAGGAAACTTGATTTTTAACAGCAGGAACTTTCTGAAGGCTGAATTTCCCTCCCACAACCATCTTTTGGGCTTTCCCAGAATTGTGGCACTTCCATAGCTCTGAATACTGGAGCTAAAACTGTGTCTTGTCTTGTTTTCTTGGCCACTTTTCCTGGTCTAAATAACTGCTATCCTCGTTGTCTTTTAAGGCACTTCGATATCCTTATTTCCTGGTCGGCCAAGCACTGGGAGCTTCTCGTTGTATTCAAGAGGTGGGGAAACAACAGCGAGACTTTCCGGATAAAACTCAAGTTCCTCTCAAGCCCGTTCCTCCTGCCCAGCCTCCACCAAAAGCACCAGTTTGCCTTTCCTTCAGAGCATTCCAGCAGAACCAGCTTTCCCACCCGGTGATCTACCCTTACAAAGCAGATGCCTCTGTGGCCAACAGTGTAAAGGAAGACAAGCCTAGCCAGGTGGCATTGCCAAATATTCGCAGCAAAATTCTCCAGCAGGTAGGATGTCATCTTTGAAATCTGTGCTTTTTGGAAAAGGTGCACATAGTGTTTCCTTACTGTACTGTTTTCAACAGCAGTAAGTCAAGGTAAAGGTTTCCCTTGCTCGAAAGCCAGTCATATCCGACTCTAGGGTTCAGTGCTCATCTCTGTCTCAAAGCCGAAGAGCCAGCGCTGTCTGTTTGTGCAGACATTTCCTTGGTCATGTGGCAGGCATGACTAGACACCGGAGCGCATGGAACGCTGTTTACCTTCCCACCGAAGTGGTCCCTATTTATCTACAGTACTTGCAATTTCTTGCTTTCGAACTGCTAGGTTGGCAGGAGCTGGGACAAAGACGGGAGCTCATTCTGTCCTGCAGTACTCAGGAATTGAACTGCTGACTTTCCGCCTCCCAGTCAGCAGTAGCCACCTGCATTAGGCTTATTGATATCAAACAGTGATGGAAGAATGACATTTTCTTTTTTTCATTCCTTCAGCATGCTGAAGTTTGGGTCTGTCTCTCTCTCCCCCACCTTTCTTTCTTTTTTTAAAAAAAATTAGTTTCTTTCTCCACAGTTGCTTCCATAATAGCAGACAGAGACTGCAGGGTGTTGTAGGAATGTTTTTCATTGTTGGTCTTGAGAACTCTGGCATTTTCCAGAGTATTAGGAAGGAGCTTTCCTGGTTTGGAACAGACAGACAAGCAGATAGAGCAGGGGTTCTCAACCTGTGGCCTGCAGGCTGGATATGGCCCATGGCGTCATTTCATGTGGCCTGCCACCCTTGCTCCTGCCACTGCCGCCACCACCAGAAGTGGCGGAAACAGCTGTAAACGCTCGCGCAGCTGTCGTAAATGCATTTACGACAGCCACAGACACATTTTACGGCAGCGATTATGGTAGGGGGAACCATAAACGGCCCACTCAACTGTCTGAGGAAGCATGACCCAGCCCGCGGCTTGAAAATGTTGAGGAACCCCTGAGATAGAGCTTTGATACAATAGTGTGTATTATTCATTATTGCCATATACCTAAAAAAGGAGGGGGGGGGAACTCGTATTAGATTGCTAGATTAACATAAAATCTAGCCTAGTGCTTAGTAGGGAAGATCTCTGACATCAAAATAAGCCAAAGATCTCTTCCCTGAGGGGGTGCAGGGGAGTGACCCTCTTAACAAAAGTGAATGTGGCCAAGCAGTTCTCTTATTGATCTAATGTCAAATTTGGCTCACAGCTCTAATTTAGTTTGTGACAGGGAAGACATTAATTGAAGTTCAAAAATAATAGATGATAGTAATCATAAGTGAAAAGAAAATAGCCACCTTTTCTTTTCCATGTTTTGTGGTGGTGCAATGACAGAAATCAGCCATTGGGACGGAGGAAATGAATGGAGAACTCAAACCAAAGAACCGCAGAAGATGGGAACACATACCAGGACCATTGAAAGGCTCTAAGGATTGGGTGGCTGCGGAAAGCTGTGATGTTAACCGTTCCCTTACCAGAAATGATTTTAAAAACAAAGGACAGAGTGATGACATCCTTTGTAGGCAAGTTTACCATCCTTCCCCTTCTGTGAGTGCTACACATGTGCATTGTTGCAATCATGCCTCTTTAACTCTGCACCTTTACACTCCTATCCTAGCCATATTTACTTAAAGGTTGCTATTGTTTGCACACTTATGGAGTGAGTAACCACTGGATTCAGAGAGAACTGAGTAAGGTAAAGGTTTTCCTTGCTCGAAAGCCAGTCGTATCCGACTCTAGGGTTCAGTGCTCATCTCTTTTTCAAAGCCGAAGAGCCAGCGCTGTGTGCTTCTACAGACATTTCCATGGTCATGTGGCAGGCATGACTAGACCCCCAGAGCGCACGGAACACTGTTACGTTCCCACCAAAGTCATCCCTATTTATCCACTTGCAATATCTTGCTTTCGAACTGCTAGGTTGGCAGGAGCTGGGACAAAGACGGGAGCTCATTCCATCCTGCAGTACTCTGGAATTGAACTGCTGGCCTCCCAGTCAGCATCTTAGCCATTTGAGCCACTGCAGTAAACTTGCTTAAATTGTTCTGTAGTTCTGCTAGGATTTTCAAACAACCTGTGTCCATCCAAGAACGAGCAGAATTTTCAGACTGAGGCCCTTTATACCTGTATTTGAAACTCATCTCCATTGTTAGTAAACCAAGAGTGGAGGAAACACAGCCACCCCAACACTGCTAGATCATTTCTCCTCACCCGCACTGCCAACACTGAGGGATGTTTGAAGAGCAGAATTATCTGACAGGCCCACCGCCGGCTGAAACCAACCAATAAACTTGATGCAGATACAGGTGAAACTCGGAAAATTAGAATATCATGCAAATGTTCATTCATTTCACTTAAAAGGTGAAACAAATATATGAGATAGACTCACTACGTGCAAAGCGAGAGATGTCATACCTTAATGCATTATTATTGTGATGATCATAGCGTACAGCATAGATGAGATTATGTGATGATTATGGAGTACATGAGATTGGGGGGTTGGGGTTTTCATAAACTGTAAGCTATAAGGTGAATGAACATTTGCACGATATTCTAATTTTCCGAGTTTCACCTGTAGTAGTTGCAATGCATTATCAGCTTAAAACTGTCTCTGTCTTTCTTTTTTAACTCCATGCATGGCACAAATGGCACATGAGACTCACAGCACTTTTTTATTATGCTGGATTAATGCAGGCCAGCTGGCTGGATATTTCATTGGTTTAGGCATCTGGCTGCAGAGTCAGATGTTAGGAATTCAGTTCCATACTATGCCTCCTGGGTGTAGAAGAGCCTGCCTGTGTAGCCATATAAGCAAGCCATGTAGGAGTCGCTGCGGCGAGGGGGTGGCAGTATAAATATGGCCAATAAATAAATAAGCCGCACAGTTTCAGGGCGCCATTAGAAGAAGGGGATGGGAAACCACTTCTGACACTTCCTCGTAAACACTAGGGGGGGTGGGGGATCACCATGAGTCAGAATTGACTTGATGACATACGATGGTGATGGTGATGCTGATGGCCTTAGTGTCTTTTGGGCACTAATACTGTCCTTCAAAGTTTACTGATTGTATGCTGCATCAGCCCCTTGTAGCGTTAGCCAATGTGTACTTCTGGCAGTACACATAGATTACCACAGTTTGTTCCCAGCAAAGCAAAGCCCATTATTACACATATTTGCTTGAACATAGATCCTGCTTCCTTCGTGTAGTTCTCTTTCTGAGTCAGTGTGCTTTGGGTTACAACCTTACTCAGTAGCAGTCCATAAGTGCTGTTTTCCTTCTCTCCTGTTCATAGCTTTCTCCTCCCATGGTGCCACAGAAACCTTTTGTGTATAGCAGGGGTTCTCAACCTACTGCCTGGGGGCCAGATGCGGCATACAATACCATTTCATGTGGGGGGGGCACCACCTTGGCCACACCCAGAAGTGCCATGTGTGGCAGGCAGGGCAAAATGGCCATCTGGCCCCCAAAGCTGTCTGAGGGAGCGTCACCTGGCCCTTAGTTTGAAAAGGTTGAGAACCCCTGGTGTATAGTGTATCTTTTTAACTGCTTTCTGTAGACTAAAAGCTCAGCCTGGTCACAGCTTTTTGTATTTGAGCATCACGGCATGTTACGCATGCCTGCATTTGCATTGGGGCCTGTCTGAATTTGTCTCCTGCTTTCTGGAGAATAGACATTGTATGTTTTGTTCCTCTGCCAAGAAATTGGCACGCTGTCCTTATTCATGGAGTTGAAATTCATGCAGGATAATCATGGCTGTTTGGTTTGTGTTACAGGTTTGAAAATATTTTGGACCTGAAGCCATCAGTTTGTCTAGGGACTGGAAACAGTGCACCTTCCTACCTTCGCCAGGACACACCAACGTTGCACGTTTCTGCAGCCAAACAACATTATTTGAAACATTCTAGGTATTTACCTGGTTAGTAAACAAACAAACAAAATCTTTCTTGTGACACTTTGTTAAATATGGCAAATTAGACTTTGAATAGGGGTGGGCAGCCTAACGACCCAGCTCTCTCTGTGCTTGTTGTAGAAAGACTTCTCTTTCTTAATCTGTTTGCCTAAATCAGTGGTGGCGAACCTTGGCACTCCAGCTGTTCTTGGACTTCAACTCCCAGAAGCCCAGTGCACGCAATAAACCCATTCTTGTATTTCACAGGGACTTGGACTTCTGGGAGTTGCAGCCCAAGAACAGCTGGAGTGCCAAGGTTCGCCATCACTGGCCTAAATGCTGGTAGCTGTTGCTGAGATGTAGCAAGAATGTAGAAGACGAAGAGCAATAAGCAGAGGCCTGGTCTTCTGTGTGTGTTAAATGGGGGAGGGATATAAATACACCTGTCAAGCGTGGCTCCGGACAATACGGGACCTGCGCAGAACTGTTCTGTGCAGGTCCCTTCTACACATGCATAGAAGCCTTCTACACATTCCCTTCTGCGCAGAACCCTTCTACGCATGCGCAGAAGGGACCTGCACAGAAGGGGATGCACAGTAACCACTCCCCCCCCCCCACCGCCAAATTCCGGGATGAAGCCAATTGGCTCATTGACTTCCCTTTAACACCCTCTTTCCCAGGAGAGAGAGGGTTTCAAGTATATTTGCATACAACATAAACAGCATACTTCCGTGGTTTTCTCTTAAACACAGAGTTTTTAAAAATGAAATTGAGGCACAAAAGGCTAAGAAAGTAGACAATTAACTGATTAAAGTGTAAAAAACAGTTCCATGAAAAATCACCATAAAATGAAATGCAATTGAATAGGGGGAGAATAGGGGGAAATTTAAAATAAAATAGAATTATTACAGTTAGCCTGGCTTGCTAGCTGCCGCCTTCCCCATGAGGGGAAGCAGTCGTGCCTATGGGGTGGTCCTTCCTCCACCAGGGGAGCCCAACACTTCTTTGTGGCTCCTTCTCTTCTAGGCTCTTGGATGTGCCTGGATTTTGGGGAGGAGGGGGCGTGGCCTGAGGGAGAGGTATGTGACCTAAAATTTCCCTTATTTTCATGTCCAAAACTTGACAGGTATGATTTCCCTACCTTTGTATGCCTGAAAAAGTGATCTTGAATCATGAAAGTTCACAATGTTTGTTTAGTGATTAAAAAAAAGGTTTCACCTTCTTCTACATTTGTTTTTTATACAGATCACATGGCTGATTTGTTTGTTTATGAAATTTCAAAAAATATCATAAACATAGATTTTTGTAAATGATATATGGAAGAACAAAATAGTTTGGGGGCAAATCTGTTTTCCGTTACAGAAATGTAACTGTGTATTGTTCAAACTGTCCCCTGTATGGGATCAATTCCAAAACATCTGTGAACTGCGATGGTTTGGTTTGGTCACACTGATAATCCCATTCTTCTTTTAAGGAATGTGTTTTACTGGTGTTTTTGGAGTTTGTAGTAATCCTGTGAGTTAAGCTAGGCTACACGTTTCTGTAGCCCTTGCACCAGGTAGCATAGCATGGCATAGACCTGGCCCTGCAACTCTCATATCCAAATCGTATCACTTGTTATGATTGACTCTTTCCTCTTTCTAATCTCTCATGAGACATTGCCCGGATTGCAAATCATGGGCAGTTGTGATCCTTTGTGTGTGGGATACTACAGCTATAAAATGTGACGCTGCAGCACTGGTAATAGTGAAGAATTCCACCTGTAGGAACAGGGAACTGGCAAGTCCCTGTCATTCATTGGTCAACTGAAAGGAAGAACAGGGAAGCCTTTTGCAATTCGCAGAGACTGGAGACAATTGGCATTTCAATACAGTTTGGCCAGGTTATCCTGCTACAGTAATAGAATAGACCAGGGGTGGCCAACTTTTTGCGCCATGGGCTGGACCATGCCCCCAGAACAGCTGAGCAGGCAAAGTGGAAGCGGGCACATTTACAGCTGACATAAATGCACCCACTTCCACGTTTATGTCAGCTGTGGGCATGTTTGCGCATGCGGGACACATTTGACAGCTGACACAAACACACCTGCTTCTACTACCGGATGCATGGGAAATGGCGATGGGCCGGTTGTAATGGCGTTGCAGGCGGGCTGTAGGTTGGGAACCTCTGAAGTAGACCATAATGGCAGCGACTCAACACCGATCACCAGGCATCAGTTAACTAACCTGACAACCCTGAGGACTAACGGCCTTGGGTGCCAAAGTCCACAGGGAAGGGTGATGGTCCCCAAGTGGATTAAATCCCACTTGAATCCATCTTGATGGAGGGCAGCAGCTTCGTCCACACTGGCCTGGAGCTGAGGAGGACTGCATGCCAAAAGGGCTCAGGACCAGAAAGTGACTCGCAGAACTGTATCAGTGGTATAGGTGTCTACAGCTGCAATGCGGAAAGCAGATGAAAGGCCACACAATTATATGCTCTGTATAGTCTCCATGGCTAATCACAATGATGATCTTTCCTCTCTCTCACTCACCAGTCAGGGAATATTCAGATTCAGATATGGCAGAAGAAGAATACTGCTGTTGCAAAGGTTGCAACATTCAGCTGCTCAAAGTGGTATCTCCGTCACGATATCAATAAACCTTTGGTGCATTTCACTTAACCTTTCATGGTGTGTTTCAGGGTGCCACTGTTTTACATTCCTTTACTGTTAGTCATAGAATGAGTTTTCTGCCCCAGATGTGCTGATGCCAACTCTGAGATGGCAATGAGCCAGATACAATTGGACAGCAGTGTCCATCAGTCCCAACAAGCATAGCTAATGAGGACAAGTGCTGACAGTTGCATTCATACACATGTGAAGAGCCATTTCCTACCCTATCTTTGGCAGAAAATTTCCCTGCCCCTGTTGACCAGTCAGGGACATAAAGCAAAGCAATTACACTTATATACCACCCCATAGCGTTTAGTGCATTCTCTCTAGGCAGTTCACAAGTTAATTAGCATTTTGCCCCAACATGCTGGGTACTCATTTGACCGACCTTGGAAGGCTGAGTCAACCTTGATCCCTAGTCAGAATCAAACTCACAACCTTTTGGTTGCAGGACAGCAGTATAGAAATGGAGGCAGAAGCAAGAAGCTATATAAGGAAATGTGCTGCAGCATGTTAACAACAGCTTATTTATTACTCTAGGAATAAGCACAAGAAATAATTTATCCAGCTCAAGCAAAGATCCTGTTCCATCGAATCCGTGGCCCAGTTCTAACGTACCTGGAAAGACATCCATGGTGGCTGGAGGGACGGCCAGGCTGAATCCCAGTAAGAAATGTGATGGTCACAGTCTGAACGATAGCTTCTGGTCTAATGGATAGTGGTAAAACACAGAACCTCTTGTTATACAGTGGAATCCCATATAACGAATGCCCCGCATAACAAAAAATTCGTATAACAAAGCGTTTTTGCGCTAACCGCGATACCCTGCATTATAATTTATTTCATTATACAGGATATACCTTGCATAATGAAAACCACGTTTAATGAAAATCTCTATGGGATGCATCATACAATGAAAATTTTAGAGATTTGCATTGTACGATGCATCCTATAGAGATTTTTGTTATACAGGGTTTTTGTTATGCGAGGTATACCTCGTATAATGAAAAAAATTGTAATGCAGGGTATAAAATTCATATAACGAAACTTCGCAGAATGGACTTTTTTCGTTTTGCGGGATTCCTACTGTATCGTTACACTGAATATAATAGGAGCACCTTCAGATTTGGATCTGATCTCCCTACTGTTGGAAACACAAAGGGTTGCTAAAGATAATTCATGATATGCTGTGTAGAAAGATAACATCATTGTTATGGATAGACTACAGACGATGGCAGATGACAGAGGATTCTGGCGTGTGGTGGTCCATGGGGTCTCAAAGGGTTGGCCTCGACTGTATGACTGAACAACAACAAATGTAGATAGCTGGCTTTTTGGACAAAAGCTAAAATGGGGGGGGGGGTGAGCTCATTCCTAGTCCTACTGGTCTCCAGTGCCACTTGTATAACTGAATGAACCAAGGGAGCAGACCTAACTGGGCCTTGTGGCCAAGGGCAGGCTGAGCTGCCATCTCAAAGCCATTAGTTTGAAGTGGTGGATCAAAGCATAATCTCCCACTGTTTTGAGATTTTAGCAGCCTCTCTCCCTTAGGAGGTCCGACCACTACCTTAGCAGGGTCAAATGGTGCACAGGAGGCTGAGGCCCATGTTTGCAATGCTCCTTTAGCTATTTTATATCGGGGACGTAGGGGGAGGAACATGCCTCACAAAGGCTACATTGGGCACCCAGAATTTTTCTTGGGAACACCCGGCAGGTCGGACCTTCAGTCCGGCGTCCTGCTGCCTTAATGAGCACTCCTCTCCCTAGCCCGATTCGATGGGGTCAGGGACAGAGTAGCCTTCTTCATATGGCAGGTAATATTGATCACTTGGCAGAAGCTAGGCTTCTTAGTGCTGCTACTCCTCCCCTCCCTTTACAGACAGAGCAACCCCTCTCACCTCCTTCCGTCTGTTGAAGCGATGAGAACAAGTGGAGCCACTTCTGCTCTGCTGGGTTTCCTTCTTTACAAAGGCAGGCAGCACACGACTGGCTTTTGAAGATTTATTGAAGGAAACACAATACTGGATACAGATCTTAACATAATCTACACTATAAAACACAAGCTAATAAAGCAAATAAATGAAATAAAATCTTGCTAGCTCCCTAGCAGGTTCAGCTTCTTGAGTTTGGGGCGGTGCTGCCCCTCATGGATTAGCTTTAGCCCCGAAGAGTCATTTTGGTGAGCCGACGGACAAGGGCTCCCGCTGCAATCAAGTTCAAGTTTCACCCTTGTCTCTGAAATGCCTATTGAGTGCCCAAATTGGCCTCTTTTTATAGAGAAAAAGAGCTTTGGAATGTGGTGATCTAATGGGAAAGCACCTTGGTTCCTGTGAGAACGGGACAGTTTGCAGGTGCAAGTGTCATCTGTTTGACATGTGGCCCCCACCTTTGCTTTCTCTGGGAAAGTTCTGTTTTGCAGGTGTCCTGGCAGTTAGTTTGATTGACAGAAATGGAGATGTCATCTCCCTCGTGGTGTGGTCAGGTGACCGAGCTGTCACTCTGTTCCCTCGTGGGTACTGCAGGTGTGTTTCTTGGACACTCACTTTTCCCTCCTCCCTTTGGGAAGGCAACTATTCTAACTATACATCATTGTTATGTCAGACTACCAGCCTGGCATTCCAATGTGTTCTAATATGAGAGCTGGCTATCTAAACCTAAGAAAACTTACAATATGAGTATTAACATTACATGAATCAAATGTCACCTTAAAATCAAGACAAGGTCGCATGTGGAAACCATGACATTTTAAATATGACGATGCAGCTGGCTCATTCAAAGTTGACCATATTAGAGCAATGCACTAGCCAGGGAATTCTTCTTCTGTGTCTAGGTCAGACGTGAAACTGCCAAAATGAAGACAACCTTTTGGTGCGTTCATTGTGCAGTTCCTTTCGCCTCACCTAGTGTGAGAAAGATTAGCCAGCAACACAAGGTTGCCATTACCAGGGTTTGCCCAATTGTGATTCAAAAATAACACTGTCTTTTTCAGGGGCTCTTTCTGTGTATAATCCAAACCCTGGCCAAAAGTTTGTTGTGCTGGCATCAGTGGTGGGGTTCACATTTTTTTTACTACCTACTCTGTGGGTGTGGTATGGTGGGCATGGCCAGGGGAAAGCCCTGTGTTATTTCAAAACTTGGATGGGCAGGGCCAGCCAGAATTTCTGCTACTGGTTCTGGTGAACTGGGGTGAACCTGCTGAATCCCACCACTGGTTGGCGCTGCAGCTGTGAATCTGGGTGGAGAAGGGTTCTGGATTTGGCATTACTCAGTTTCTCCCTTTCTCTTTATATTAAGGAGAAGAACTACAAATCGCCTTGTTAAATTG
This sequence comes from Bradypodion pumilum, assembly GCA_035047305.1. Taxonomy (NCBI): domain Eukaryota; kingdom Metazoa; phylum Chordata; class Lepidosauria; order Squamata; family Chamaeleonidae; genus Bradypodion; species Bradypodion pumilum. Next base: position 168,400,184 of record JAWDJD010000001.1, on the reverse strand, counting down.
AAAAAGCTATCAAATTGGTTAAAGGTCCCAATCTCTTTCAGTGTTTTAATTCTGCCTGTATTCAGCAGCATTTAGCATAGTAAATCACAACTGGAAGAGGCCCACTTTGACTGTGACTTATTTCACTTAGAAACAGCACATCAGTTGCTGACTTTGAAATCATGCTAAATATCAGATTCTGATGCACTACCTGGATTAAGTATTAATAGATGTTTCCTTCAAGGAAGTAGCTACAAAAGATACAGTAGATGGTACCTTGTGAACATTTGTATTGATTCTATTGTATTGATCTCAGTTCTCACATTTGGTTTGGAATTTATTTCAGGCCGAACAGGATTAAATAGGATAACGGGTACTTACATCCCTTCGTTTTTGAAAAAGGGAGTGGGCTCTGCTGGCCAGAGAGTTCAATTAGCACCTGTTATTGATCCATCTTCTACTACAGATCCATCCTCCCGTAAGTTCTGTTTTGCTACTACAGATGGTGCTATGGAGCACAGTACGTGGTGTCGCTGCACTAGAATTACAAAATTGCAAGTAGATAAATATGTACTGCCTTGGGGCCATTCAACAATTATGTGATCCATTTTGGGGGGGAAATTCACCCCCTCCCCCCTATGTAATCCGACCGTAATCGTAGCTTCGACCCCCTCCCCCCCTTTAAAATTACGTAATCCAGAGCTTTTGTATCGAAACTCTAATTTTTAGAGTTTTTCACTATTGGTGCCTAATGCACAACAGTTCCAAATGGATTACGTAATCTTTGCAGACCCAGTTTGCTTTCAACCGTTGAAAATGGCTGCTACAGAATAACTAGTTTCACTTATTAGAATACTTTATGGATCTCTTAAGACAGAAATGGTACCGACCTTTGGTTTTTGGTTTCCCAACATTTGGGTTTTGGACTTCAATTCCCAGAAGCCTAAGTCAATTCCCCAAAGCACAATGTACTGACGTAGGCTTCTGGGAATTGAAGTCCCCCTGTGGGGCGTGTGCCCCACATTGGGAACCACTGCTCTAAGTAGAACTTTGGTTTCAACCGTTAGCTTGGAAACCTGAATTTAATCCCAAACCTATTTGTTCTTTTTATGCCCTTCTCTTATGCATTTATAGAATACACGTCTTTGAAATCTCAAAGGGAGAGGGAGAGGACATCGTGTAATATGCCTATAAAAAGTATGCCAGTGCTTTTTCCTCACCCACTTCCAGTTCAACCAGTCCATGGGCGAATTGACTGGTCTTCAAAATATGGTGGTCATCGTTAAATTCTTGAGCTTGAACGTGCATATCTTCAACAGTGGCCAATGATGAAAACCATTTCCAGGAATATTTTATAAACAGAAAAATCTACCGATCCTGATTTTCTAGTGCATTTCAAGACATTTTCATGAGACTTATTTTTAGGTGTATGTATTTTAATACGATCTTGTAACTTTTTTGTATTGTTTTTGTTATATGACTGGGCCAATTTATTTTCATAAAACCAATACGCATTTGTATATGAGCTTAGAATGGGGGGGGGGGTGTTTTGCATTTTTATATGATGAACTTTGAAATAAGTTTTATATGATGAACTTTAAAAAGAAAATTATTTTGCTTTTTCTTGTTCACTTTTTAACATAAGTGAATAAATGTAGCAAATTAAAGCAGTATTTAATATAATTAAGTTGTATTTTAGAAAGAAGATTGTTTACCAAACACTTGTGGATGAGGTATAGCAAATAACTCAGCTAAGCATAATTTATAACAAACTACACAATATAACAGCTACAATAATGCTATTGGTTCTCTATGTGATAGCAAAGTACAAATATAAAAAACAGCTGGGTTGCCTTTCTCATGACTAAGAATTGTTAGGATCAGTTTATAAAAGCAACAAGATTGAATGATAATATTTTATGGGTTATGGCACTTCAAACTATAAGTGGGGGTAGTTGTGTTTAAAAAGCAAAGAAGTGTTCTTTTATAAAGTACATTTGGCAAGGAAAACAGGTTCAGTTTAGCTGTTTTTTCTATGCCCCACAACCCAAGGTATTTTTAAAGTACAGCCCCCAAACACTAAAATAATATGCTCTGCTAATTTGATTCTGCTGGTTGTGTGAACTGGTAAAGGAGTTGATGTATGCCAGGGGTTCCCAACCTTTTCATGCTGGGGGCCGGGTCACACTCTCTCAGTCAGCTTCAAGGGCCAGATGGCCATTTTGCCCAGCCTGCACGGTTGGGGTGGCCATTTTGTCCCAACAACTTCAAAGGGGGTGGCCATTAGTAGGCTACAGTTGGTCCCGAACGCGACGACCCGGGTGGTGATGGGGTGTGAACGTTATGCCCATGCCTCACCACTGCTTCAGGAGCTGCACTGGTTACCAGTTTGTCTCCGGGTGCAATTCAAGGTGCTGGCTTTGACCTTTAAAGCCCTATATGGTAGTGGGCCAGGATACCTAAGAAACCACATTGCCCTAAGGACGTCTGTCCGTCCAAACAGAGCGGACCGGAGGGGCTCCCTAATTGTTCCATCAGCCAGAGGGGCTCGCCTCTCTGGCACAAGGAGAAGGGCTTTCTCCGTGTCCGCAACGGCCCTCTGGAAACTCCTGCCAACAGAGTTACATCTCCGGACGGAATTGCTGCCTTTCAGGAAAGAACTCAAAACCTGGCTGGCGAGCCAAGTATGGAGTCATACCTGTCAAGCACAGCTCCGGACAATACAGGACCTGCGCAGAACTGTTCTGCGCTGGTTGGTTCTACGCATGCGTAGAAGGGTTCTATGCATCCCCTTCTGCACAGAACCCTTCTACGCATGCGTAGAAGGGTTCTATGCATGCGTAGAAAGGACCTGCACAGAAGGGATGCACATTAACTGCTCCCCCCCCCCCCCCCCGCTGCCAAATTACGGGGAAGCAGCAGCTCCGGGCGGGAAATGAAGGAAATCAGCGCAGAATTACAGGGTAATCCCAGACATTACGGGATACTTGACAGGTATGTATGGAGTGCAGGTGGAAGGGTAACCTCCATTGGGTGGTTGGTATAGAGGATAACTCCTTCCCCCATGGTCCCTTCGGCCCCTGCACCCTTTTTAGGGGGTGGGTAGTTTTAATTAATTTTATTACGTTTTTATTGATTGTGAACCGCCCTGAGTCGGCCTGGGCCGAGTGGGCAGTGTAGAAATTGAACAATTACATTAAATTAATAGCCCTTGGTGAATATTTATAGCCATATTAAATATGACAAAGCTGGTGTATAGAGGAATAGAAGTGGAGTATATTAAGGTAAACACCAGCAGCAAATTTAAATATCTTTATGTGTTCCATTGCCAACCTTTCATTTTTATACCCTGGCTTTTCCCATTCCAAAGACAACAGGGTGATTTTTGTTGAAGGGTGGCACATTTTGTCCTTGTATCATTAGGAGGTTGCCTTCACATATTGGGTTCCACCCCTTCTAGAAGGTAAGGTCAAATTTTAGTAGACTGCAGTGAGCCGTAAATGCAGACACTGGAGCGGTACAGTGCATAGTAGTGTAGAAACTGACAGACTAAACCCTATGCATTCTTTGAGAGGAACACACAGCTGGTTGTTTCTGTTGTATGGAGACTACAACATATCTCATTAGATTTCACACAGAGACCCTATCATACTGTTTCCTTGAATTAAAAGTGGGAAACTAATCAAAGCATCTCAGCTCACAGAGATGGCACAAGGCTTGGGGAGAAATAATGAATCAACACAGGGCTTTTCAATCCAGACAAATCCAGACATTGGTCTTGAGAATAGAATCATCATCATTTTCCACAGCCTTGTTTCCAAAATATTCCAGCCTGGAGTGGGAATGATGTTCTGCCTTGAAATACATCTTGCTTGTTTCTTCTCTCTCTCTTCTGCAGAGTAGAAGAAAAGGTGAAATCATGTCTTGGTTTCTTTCCAATGTGGGTAGAGATGCACAGTTACCAATCCAGCTTCAGATGAGGCTGTAGGGTGTTTTCTCAGAAAATGACTTTTTGGATTAGGAAGGCTAGAGCCAGCCAATCATGCCTGTGGGCGTTACTCCCTGGGAAATTGTGGGAACTGTGGTTCAAAAAATAACATTACAACCCATCTCTGCTTCTGAGTGCAGGGTGTAAGTCCTGACCTTCATTGTCTGTGGCAGGGAGCTCTCTAATGAGTAGACTATTGAATGCCAAAGGGATGTGGCTAATAATTGTTTCAAGGGTCGAGTTAAAGAGCAATGTCTGAGAAAAGTGATTGCAGTCTCAACAATAGAGGTGAAAAGAAAGGTAGCATACATGTATGTGTGTTTCAGAGCATGCCATGATTCTTTCTGCAAATACTCCAACCCTTTCCTAAGTAAGATATTAACTCATTCTTATCTATAAAATGTAGGGACTTAGAAAGAATTAATAACCGGATGGTTGCTAACGCTCTGATCTGAAATTTGGCTATTGCCATCCCTGCAGTTTGATTCCACCTGTTTTATTAATTACTAAGGGAAAGTACATGGTCTAATGATTACTGTTTGTGTGGTGGATTGCGTTCCTGCACAATCATTAGCAACACATCCTCCACCCACATGCACATCTGGTAAACTTCTTATCTTTGGCCAGAATTACCTGTGTCAGATGTTTGACTTTCAGAGAGAAATAGGAAATAATAAGTATGTGCTAAAGGGCAAAGTGATGGATGGTGAAGTGGCCATAATCTATGATGTCCAGGCAAACCATAACTCTCTGGTCCACTGTAATCTTCCATGACTTTTCCCCTGTTTGTGATGACTTAGTAAATAGATGTCCTTGAAAATTTTCAATTCTGCAATGACAGCATAGTTCCAGAAACCATTCTTCAATAGTATAATTTGAATTCCATATACAATGAGATCAATTTCCTGTTGACTAGATATTTTTACACTTTCATGGGGTATTGTCTGACATAAGTATTTTTCAGGGATTACATTAAATAAAACTATAAATCAATTGTTATAGTGTTCAAAGAAATACAGTACAGAGATGTTCCTATTCTGGGGGCAGTAAAAATTGCCAGGAGTCATTATCTTTATTAAAATAAGGGGACAGCTTCATATGTTATAAGACTGTAACTCCTGCCATTCTTATAATTTGCTTAACTCGATAAGGCTGCTGGGAAATGCACTTAAATATCATCTGGAGGACAACATATCCCCACCTCTCTTTTAGAACTCAAAAGAAATGGTGCAACTCTTATGGCTTATTAACCATTTCAATTTTGTTAATCATGTTTTCTGTATTAAGGATGCAATGTTAAGCGCAATGAAGAAGGCACCTTTTGAAGTCAGTGGACTCCCTTTTCTAGTAAAGATGCTTTGACCTGTAATTGATGTAGCTCAGAAACATTCTGTAGCTCAGAAACATTCTGTTGCTGATGTAGCCAAAACACTTACACTTAATACATGTGCTTGAATTCAGAAAAAATGTCACTGAATATTCATGTTTCATGGGGAACAGTTCCATTTCAATCTAATCCTCAAAGTCTTAAAATATGTGAAATTATGAATTTCTGCACTACAAGTTTATTTTTTAAAAAATCTGTTCTAAAATAGAAATGCAATTTTGTTCTTCTCAATAAACTTGGGTTACAATCCTGAGCACTTTTCCCCGCAAAGGAATAAGTTTGACCATACATAATTATAAACCATAGGATTGTGCAATAACTCTGGAATAGCTTTCTTCATTCTTAGGAACCACACTGGCTTACACTGTTATTGAAATGTATGTGTATTATCTCTCTATGCTCTTATTTTCCCCAAAATGTCTTGTTCTTTGATCAGTGTTAAACAAATCTGCTAAAACTGCAAATCTAATAATGGTTATGCATTATTGCAGCCATGAAAAACTTACTAACAACAAAAAAGGGTGTCCTGTAGGTAAGACAAATGTGTATGGAAGACAAGTACAAAATTAGATGCCAGTCAATAGGTAGACTTGGGTAGTATGAATCCAGCATGTTCTCTATGTTGTATCATTTGTGATCTCTTTTTTAAAAAGTGAACAGTTGTTTCCTCTTATATTGTAAGACCTCTTCCCAGAATAAAGTGGTTTTGAGAATTCTCTTTCAGTATTGGTCAATAATTCTTGCATCCGTTTAGATTTGTCTGTGCCTGATGCTCTCAACTCTCCATTTGCTGTTTACACATTTCATGGGTCTGTTTACTCTTGCCAATAAAGGATATGAAGATCTTGTCAAAAGTAAACACTTTTAATTACATCACTGCAATAAATGACATTTTGGATCAGAAAAGCACTTGTATTACTTCTCATTAAAAACAATTTCACACACAAACACTTTTTTTTTACAGCTGCTGGGGGGGAAATGCATCCAAGGTAGAGAAGGGGACTTCTCTGCACTTGATCCCCGGTGTCTTCAACTGGAAATAAAGGTTGGGAGAAGAAAAATTGGTTAAAACTAGAGCATACCTAGTTTCTCTGAATTTATAAATGCAGACTATGTAGCATCTCATATATGAAAGTAGATGCATTCTTTGTTATAGGAAGGCATGGCTAAAATCAGTCTAACATGAGTGGGCAAGACTGAACTAGGAAACGGATGCTAAAACAAATAGATCCAGGTTACAAAAGTATGGTGAACGAAGACACCTACAATAGACCAAGTAATGTAAGAGGAATCTAGTCATGTACGAGACTACATTCGGTTACCTTTATTACTCACCTCTTAGTGTGGATTCAACACAAAATGAGTTCAAAACGAGATTGTCCATTTCCACACTGACATCCTACTTAATCATGAGGTAATAAGACCAGTCATAACCACAGACCAGTCATTTAACGCAAAGGTGCTAAAACAAATCCATAAAAATGGAAAGCTGATTGTTCAGATGACAATGAGCTCATTCTAGAGCCAAAGTGCACTGAGATGCTGTTCAAGGTCAGCCTGGAAGTTTGTGGCCATGATTCTTATGCATAAGTAACAACAGGCTAATAATAGGGCCTCCAGCTGGCTGGAAAGCTCGATGAGTTTAAGTAATAATAATAATAATAATAATAATAATTTTAATTTGTACCCCGCCCCTCTCAGCACATGGCCGACTCTGGGCGGCATTACAACATAATCAAATACACAATATACAGTCAAAATATAAACAAAACCAACAGTAAGTACAATACAGGTAATACAAATAAATTACACTAGAATTCTCTACAAAATGGCAATTTCTACAATGTTAACAATACAACATTATCACGTTTAATACAGACCCAAACATAAACACGATCCCTCAACTACTAATGTCCCCAAAACATAACCCCATAGCTCATAGGTCCCTAACAAAGCCAAAGAAGAGGACGATCCAGTCCCAAACAAATAGTAAAGATACAATGTAAACCCAGAAACACAAATAAATTACAGGTACAATAGAAATTTCCACAAAGTGGCAATTCTCAGTTACAAAATACAATAATACAAAAACACAATATAGGCAATATAAAGTGTGACTGCACTACAGCCACACTAACAACATCAACTGTCACACACACTCAATCCAACCTCGCCAGCAGATAAAAATACAAAAATGAAAGTTCTAGTGCCTCACACAGCCTTTTTAAAGTCCTGGCCGGAGGCGAGTGATGAAAGGTGGGCCCGAGGTGCAGCGGTGGCGACATTCGGCATCTTCACTGCGGGTCAAGGGGAGGGGCGCTGGGCGCAGCTGTTTCTCCTCCCGGAGCCGGTGGCAAGGGCTCTGGGAGTGGCTCAGGCAGCAGTCCCAGTTTGGCGGCAGCAGCAGGATCTCTGGTGGCTCCAGCGCTTTTTAAACTCCCCACCTGATGGTCAAGGGGAGGGGCGCTGGGCGCAGCTGTTTCTCCTCCCGGAGCCGGTGGCAAGGGCTCTGGGAGTGGCTCAGGCAGCAGTCCCAGTTTGGCGGCAGCAGCAGGATCTCTGGTGCCTCCAGCGCTTTTTAAACTCCCCACCTGATGGTCAAGGGGAGGGGCGCTGGGCGCAGCTGTTTCTCCTCCCGGAGCCGGTGGCAAGGGCTCTGGGAGTGGCTCAGGCAGCAGTCCCAGTTTGGCGGCAGCAGCAGGATCTCTGGTGCCTCCAGCGCTTTTTAAACTCCCCACCTGATGGTCAAGGGGAGGGGCGCTGGGTGCAGCTGTTTCTCCTCCCGGAGCCGGTGGCAAGGGCTCTGGGAGTGGCTCAGGCAGCAGTCCCAGTTTGGCGGCAGCAGCAGGATCTCTGGTGCCTCCAGCGTCTTTTAGACTCCCCACCCGATGGGCAAGTATCTGGCTGTGGAGCCAGAGGTTGGGAGATGGGAATTCCTTATGAGCGCCCGTCTTTGTCCCAGCTCCTGCCAACCTAGCAGTTTAAAAGCAAGAAATTGCAAGTAGATAAATAGGGACCACTTCAGTGGAAAGGTAAACATTCCATGGGCTCCGGTGTCTAGTCATGCCTGCCACATAACCACAGAAATGTCTGCAGAAGCGGACAGTGCTGGCTCTTTGGCTTTGAAACAGAAATGAGCACTGAACCCTAGAGTCGGATATGACTGGATTTCGAGCAAGGGAGGCCATTACCTAGAGCCATTCTGTGGCCTTGGGCAAGCTGCAGATTCACGGGGTGCCCCCAGAAGAAGAGAATCTACTCTCGCTTTTTTGTGTGTGTTTATTTCCCCATATTAGAACATAAGAAGAGCCTTGCTGGAACAGGCCACAGCCCATCCAGTACAGCATTCTGTCTCACACAGTGGCTCACCATTTCCTTCAGGGTATTATTCCCAAGCAGATGCCTTCACCTGCTTAGGATTCCCTGGAAATGGCATTGAGAGATATCCTGCCTATCTCTCCAACCCGGAGGTTGTCCTTAATTATAGCCATTGATACCCTTGTCCTCCATGAACTTGTCTAATCCTTTCTTAAAGCTGTCAAGACTGACAGCTGTCACCACTTCTTCTGGCAGGGAGTTCCATAGACCAGTGATCCTCTGGGTGAAAAAGTACTTTCTCTTATTTGTTTGAGAACTAGTACCCAAAAGTTTCATGGAGTGTCCCCTAGTTCTAGTGTTGTATGATAGGGAAAACAGTTTTTCCTTATCTACTTTGTCCACACCGTGCATGATTTTATAAACTTCAATCAGGTCACCTCTTAGACGCCATCGTTCAAGAGTGAAGTGGCCCAACCGTTGCAGCCTCAGATGGTAAGGAAGGTGTTCCAGTCCCCTAATCATTCTGGTTGCCCTCCTCTGCACTTTCTCCAACTCCATAATATCCTTCTGGAGGTATGGCGACCAGAACTGTACACAGTATTCCAGATGGGGCCTCACCATAGATTTATAAAGAGGCAAAATGACACTTGCTAACTTATTTTCTATACCCTTCCTAATGATCCCTAGCATTGAGTTTGCTTTTTTCACTGCTGAGGCACACTGGGTTGACACCTTCATTGAGTTGTCCACCAGGACACCAAGGTCCCTTTCCTGGTTTGTCGCAGAGAGTTCAGACCCCATCAGTTTATAAATGTAATTGGGGTTCTTTGCCCCAACATGCATCACTCTGCACTTACTAATGTTGAAGCTCATTTGCCACTGTTTTGCCCACTCCCCCAGTGTCAAGAGATCCCTCTGGAGCTCCTCACGATCTCTCACAGTTTTCACTACCCTGTATAATTTAGTGTCGTCAGCAAATTTGGCTACCTTGCTTTTTACTCCTACCTCTAGATCATTTATGAAGAGATTGAAAAGCAGAGGTCCCAGTACTGAACCTTGGGGGACCCCACTCTTTACTTCCCTCCACTTGGAGAAGTGTCCATTTAGTGCTACCCTCTGTTTCCTGTCCCTTAGCCAGTTGCTGATCCAGAACAAGCCCTGTCCCTTTATTCGATGACTGGTAAGTTTATTCAAGAGCCTTTGGTGTGGGACCTTGTCAAAAGCCTTCTGAAAGTCCAGATAAACAATGTCAACTGGATCCTCCTTATCCACATGCTTGTTGACACTCTCAAAAATTCCAACAGATTAGTGAGGCATGATTTGCCCTTGCAAAAGCCATGTTGGCTCTCCTTTAGCAGCGCCTACTCTTCTATGTGCCTATTAATTCTATCTTTTAGAATGGTTTCCATCACTTTACCTGGGACACATGTCAAACTGACAGGTTGGTAATTTCCTGGATCACCCCTGGATCCTTTTTTGAAAATTGGTGTTACATTCGCTACCTTCCAGTCATCAGGCACAAAGCCTGATTTGAGGGAAATATTATATATTTTGGCTAGGAGATCAGCAATTTCATCTTTAAGTTCCCTGAGAACTCGTGGATGGATGCCATCTGGTCCTGGTGATTTGTTAGTGTTTAGCTTAACAAGACATGCAAGGACCTCCTCCCTGGTTATTTCTATCTGGCTTAATTCTTTGCTTTCCCTCCCTACGAAGATAGGCTCTGTTTTGGGCATGTGGTCTCTGTCTTCAGTGAATACTGAAGCAAAGAATTCATTGAGTCTCTCTGCAATCTCTGTTTCCTCTTTAATAACCCCTTGCTTTCCATTGTCATCTAATGGTCCAATGGCCTTCCTAGTTGGGTTCTTACTTCTAATGTACTTAAAGAAGCCTTTGTTATTTCTCAGAGTATTTTTAGCTATACGCTCCTCAAAGTCTTGCTTTGCTTTCCTGATTGTTGCCTTGCATTTGTTCTGCCAGAATTTATGTTTCTGCCTGCTGTCCTCATTCAGACAAGCCTTCCATCTTCTAAATGAGCTTTTCTTGCTCTTGATCACTTCCCGAACAGCTCCTGTAAGCCACACTGGAGTCCTCTTGAACCTGGCAGTGCCCTTTTTCCTTTTGGGTATGCATTCCAATTGGGCCTCTGTTATTGTTTTTGTAAACAGCCTCCATGCCTCTTGGAGTGTTTGGACTCTCTCAATTTTCCCTTTCAGCTTCTTTTTTACTAGTTTCCTCATCTTTGGGAAATTTCCTTTTTGAAAATTTAAGGTCTCTGTGTTAGATTTTTTCAGTGACTTGCGGTCTATGATCAAGTTAAACATAATTGAGTTGTGGTCACTGTTCCCCATTGGATCAGTCACATTAACATCACTAGGTATATTAATTATACCTAGTGAATCTTTGCTATATTTTAATTATTTTGTATTCAGTAAACATTTCCTTTGTGAACAGCTTTGTGTGAGTGTGGTATACTCAGCCCAACTTATGCCAAGATGGGCTAAGGCTACAGTTCAAAGATCCCTTGCTGGTGTGTCTCTGAACATGTGAGTTCGTACATGTGCTCTGAGAGCATTTTTTGTAATAAATTGGTAGAGGCTGCAGGCTGATATGTGTTAATATGTCAACATGTACATTGAAAATGTAAGCATAGTGTAGTATTGGCATGGTGAGGCTGAGGACAATTCTTAATCTCCTCCTTCAGTGTGTTGACACTTTCCTGCATGTAGGTAAGGTTAGGCCAACGCGGTCCCTAGCAGAGGCCACGACGATCCTGAAGCAAGGAGGCCAACGCGACCACAAGCCCGGCAGACCCCACGTATCGGAACAGATGCGTTCCAATGCAAGGGGAGAGCCACGATCCTGAACATCAGAGGCAGAGCAGCAGAAGCTCACTGCAGAGAGCCGTAGCCGTGATCCTGATCCACTGACCAGACCCGAAGGACATCGTCCTGTGCATCACTCACCCCGCCATACTACCTAAAGGCCAACTCATCCTGTGGAAGCAAATCCATGGATCCCCCGATCAAGTAGTAATGGGGGCTTGCGTGTGGGGGCAAAACTCATCCGTCAGGCAGCAAGCTCAGGTGGAGGAGCTCAAGGGCCTGGCCAGGCAATTTCGGACCAGGGTGCGGAGGAATCACCTGACGGACCTGGTGATGCATCTGGGGGAACACTGTCTGTTCTACCCAGAAGCAGGCATGATGGATCCAGAGATTTGGGACAGAGTAGGGAAATGCCTCAAAGAAGAACCCCGAGCACCCGCTAAAATCATAGGGCCTTGGAGCAAATGTAGGCAGATAATTGAAGCCGTGAGTCCAGCCCGGGTAGAGACCGAGAAACCCCCAGCTTATGTAGAACCATCAGCCCCAGCGTGTCTCTACCTGACCATCAAATTCCAGCATGGGGGCTTGGAGGACTTAGGAAGCGCAGGGGCTTCCAGGGCAGACAGGAGTCCTTCCCAACAGATGATGGAGGCAGAACTATGCCAGGGGGAATTGTCGGCAGCAGAACTGGCCGAAATTCAGTTGTGTCCAGTCTGCCTAGAAGCAGACGCACTTTCAGGCAAACAGACCACCGTCCACATGCCCTCTTCACAGAATAAAGCCACAACTTCCGCATTCTTAAGCCTGCTTAGCAATTAGTGCTGTTACAAAGCAGACAGCTAATTGGAGAGTGAAAAATAGGGAAGAAATTGATTCATTTACATTAAAGAGACTTTCACTGGAAGAGATAATTTTAATTTAATTTAATTTAATTTAATAGTCATATTTATATATGCCGCCCACTCAGGCAGAACCCGACTCAGGGCGGCATTACAACAAGTTCTAAAAACACATAAAAGCACTTTAAAAGCCCATATCCCACCCACTTTAAAAAACCCATATCCCACCCACCCATCCCACCCACTATAAAAAGAAGAAGAGAGAGTTCTTAATTCTTTACATAAGCCAGCAGGCGGGGACCGTGTTCGGGCCCCACACCTGCCCTGCCAGCCAGGTCTTCAATCCTTTCTTGAAGGGCAGCAATTCTCTTTGAAGTCTTAGATCTGTTGGCCTCGCGAACCTGAAAAATTGTCTCTGAGTTTCTCACCCGGCAAGAGTGCTCTAAAAAATGGGGAAGAAAAAAAAATCCTGTTCATCTTCACATTCCGGAATCACGATGCGCATAGGTTCTGATACAGGCTGCTTGCAAGAGTGGCAGTACATGTCTCATAATGGGTTAAATAATAGGTAATGAATAGTAAGTCTTGTCTAGTCTTATCTAAATGTTTTAAGAATTGAGGCTCTGAGCATGTAAAATTACAGGTTCAGATTTTGCATTAGGTATGACACTGGCACTTGAAGTTAAATAGAATCTTGATCAAGGTAAAATGTCACTAATTATGAACAAGCCTAATGACTTGGATTTAATCCCACAGCTTCTGCTATAACTATGCCTAATCCCTTTACATTACATAAATAATGCTTTGATTTTTGCAAACTTCTCTCCTAAGCGCTACATTTCAAAGGCAATTTGTTTTCCTGCAGTCATAACATGCCTGGAACTAAGTTCCAGCCCTCTTTGTGAATTGTATAGTGTTTTTCCACAGCCTCCTTAGTTAATTAACTCTTCATTGACAGGATTGCTATCTCTTTTCATAGAAACAGGAACTCAAGGGAGCGTTACATTCTCATTAACTGATAAGACCTGTATGTGCCTTGTTTGTGATGAGCTTAAGTTAACCTCTGACCTTTTCATTTGCTGCATGCTCTTTGTCATTAGAGTAATACTGTATGAAATTTTTAACTTGTTTCTTCATTTTGATGCTTTTTCCACCACAGCATTGCACATTAAGACTGTCTTTTTAGCTTGTTTGTCCTTCTATTCTAATTGCTGATTTTTTCAACATTCACAGCTTTCCCTTGAGACATGCAGGATTTCACTAGAATCCCTTCTTTCTTAATCTAACATTTTTTCATTTTCTGGCAGACCTTCCTAGCAGGAGCCTAGTAATAACCTTGAATCAGGAAGTTCTGCATCTAAATGGCACTTTTTACAATTCCAGGTCAAGCAATTGTGGAATTAATTAACCTACACTGTCTTTTCTTTTAGTTAAAAGAAGGGGTAGCCCACCCCCTGGATCCTCAGCTAAGGTGATATTTGCCTATAATTACAAAAACTAACTCTCTCAGACTTCTTCTCCCAGGATTTCCAAGGCTGCTTCCACAGCCAGCTTTTATCTCCTCTGCAGGTCCATTTCTGGAGGCTCAGATCCCAAAACCAGGCCCCAATCCTAGAAGTCCAAGAGATGTTAGATGCCAGCAGGTCCCAGGCAACAGCCAAAATGCAGCAAGTGCAGACCAGCCAAGATGACACCAGCCATCCATTTTTTGATGATTTTGGCATGCTTTTACCCCAAGGGGGAGGATTTGGGACACACACATAGACACCACACACACACACACACACACACACACACACACACACACACATACACACAAGCTACTCAATGTTACACACCAATTGGGACTTCAAAGGACATCATGCTCAGTTAAATACACAACCTTGTTTTACCTTTATGCCAACTTGGACTGCCACAAATACAGACTCTTCAAGTTTCCAATGGACAGATTGGGTTATACAATAAAATCCACACCAAGGGACAATTGGGACAATTTATGACTTCACCACATGTAACCCCACTTCAAGGATCAGCATCAGAAGGAGCAGCTAAATGTTTCTGTATATGTTTCATTATTTGCTATTGCTTGTATTGTCTTTGCATATCTTTGAATTCTTTGCCTCTATACAATGCTCAATGTGGGATTTTCAAGGGACATATGAACTAGATTGTGAATTTTGCACACACCCTTTTGCATATTACCCTCACATCTGCCACCCCGATACCACCCATTGCTAGGAGGTCATGTCTTCACCCTTGGGTGGGAGAAAGGAGCCAAACTGGGCCATCTCTACACAAAGGTTGATCATCCCGCAGCCAAAGAAATCCCTGACTATGGTAATCCTTTAATTACTTTGTTTTTGCTTATGTCCGTGCCAATCACACCTCCCTATGTGTGAGGAAATGTTCGCATAATGGCCAGAGAGGCCCTGTTGCAGGACAGTTAAGGATTACCTTAGGAAAACCATTTCTATCACTGGGGAAAAGTTAGCTCCCCCAGCCAAAGCCATCAATCACACTTCATCAGCCATTGCCATGCTAAATCAAGAGCAGGCTGAACTGAGACATGCGGTTTTGGACAACCGCGCAGCAATTGACTATTTGCTGCTCTTACACCATTTGGGTTGCGAATCTGTCCAGGACATGTGTTGTTTTAATCTGACGGACACCTCTCACAAAGTCCAGGACCAGATAACCAAATTTGGCACCTCAGTCAAGAGCACCAGAATTGGGCTAGCACTGTAGTCATGGGTCCCCTGGAGGTGGGTGCAAACAGCGTCCCATACCATTACCATCATCATAGCAGTGGGGATTATGCTCTGCTGCTTTGCACAGTGCATTCCATCACTCTTGTCAATGTGTACCTCATTGCGGAGACCCTGAGAAACAGTTACGCCCAAACAGATCATGCCCTACACCTACCGTGCCCTCAGCCAGGCTGATTTAAATAATAAAGGAAGGGGGATGTGGGTTGCCCACGGGAATAATTGGCTAAACCTTTCCCCAGGGGTTCGCTCAGCCTTCAACAGATCTGGGGATCAACTGGGCTTGGCAGGAAAGGCAATTGGGGTGCGGGCTAGTTAGTTAGTTTGGGGGGGTGAATCAGAAAGCTTTGGCTGACGGTAACAGTAGAAACGGGGCAAAAACCAAAGATTATGACTCTAATGGAAATACACAATCCTCCGCTTCTGGCTACAGATTAAGTTGGGCAAATAAGACGCGCCAGACAGCAGGCTGCAGGACAAGCTAGGCACCCGGAGTCGATACACATAAGGCTCTGAGATAGAGCAAGAACAATGGGTTTTGCCAGCCCAGACCTTAATTAGTTGTGGGTTGTCTATTAACCACAGGGCAATGTCCAAGAGCAGGTATTGTCTTGACCACCAGAAAATGCCACATATGCAAGCCTTCTGTATTAGGGGGTCACACGCATCTTACGCACATATCACCCCAAGGCAGGCTAATAAATACGTACCACCCGACCCTGATCGGTGCTGGACTTCACCGCACAATCATCTCGCGTGTCTTCCTTGCGGCCAGCCACTCCCACATCTGGGAGCCATCGCAACACCTAGAATACAGGACCAACTCCTTAGACATAACACTACTCCATCCTCTCTCTCTGGATAGTGGAAAGAGCCTTTTTAGCGTCTGGACTGCCCTTGAGAGTAGGAAAACAGCCTCGTGAGTTTTTAATTTCAAGGCTCAGAAAATACTGTTGTCTTGAAACTGCCTCTTGTTTGAGACACTTACTTAGAATCTGAAGGAAAGGTGCCATTTTCAATAGGTCGAGGAAGACGTTCTGAGTAAAATAGCCACTGAGGAACTGTCAGTGTCTGTGTAGTCTTGAGGTTGGCATTATTAGGAAATGTACAGCATAGAGCAGGGGTTTCCAACCTTTTCAAGCCAAGGGCCGGGTCACGCTCTCTCAGTTAGCTTTGAGGGCCAGATGGCTATTTTGCCCTGCCAGCATGATAGAAGTGGCCATTTTGTCCCAACAGCTTCAAAGGGGTGGCCATTTTGTTTCTCGAATGCCCTTGGCAGAGTCAGGGCCCACATGAAATGGCTCCATGGGCTGGATCTGGCACGTGGGCCTTAGGCTGGGAACCCCTGGCGTGGAGATTTTGTGTTCTCCTTTTTTGTTTTCCTGGTCCTTAAGCTGCCTTTTTAAGAGGAGAGGTAGTTTTGAGATGGTGAAAAGTATAGTTTCATTAGAATATTTTGCAGTTCTAGCCTTGAAGAGTTAACCATGGGGGCAGGCAAAGGGGAAGGAGTTTCTCTAGCTGTGGTCACCAATATACGTGCAGTTCTAATGTAGCTGAAGAAAAGCCATTTTGAATTGAATGGTAAAAAGTCTCCCTACCCTTCCCCATATCTCTGTGTATGTGCCAGGAAGCAAGTAAAAGAACTTGGTGCAAGATAAAGGGGACCTGGTTAAACCAGTTTTGATCAATTGGGATTCATATGTCTACTGGCTGTCTCAGCCTTGTTTATAAAGGGGGGGGGGTGTCTCTTTGCTGCAAGGTGAAGAACCAGTAGGCGTACTTCGAATAAAACCTTTCTCTCTCTCCTATATTTGGTGCATGTATTCCTTTTGGGACCCAAGTTGTGATTTGCCCATTTTCAGCAATACCAGAAAGCTAGCAACTTGAATTTTTGTTGTCCAAAAAACATTGCATAGCCAGTGGTGTGTGACGTCTTTTTGGAAAAGTAGTTGACAGAAGAGGAATAGTTGTGGCCTGACTTCTAAATGGTGTTGAGTTTATGTTCAGCAGGAGTGAGTATGGTCTAAGTTAGAGAAATGGGTATTGAAGATACACTACTGCCCTTGGAAGCCTGGGGGTTTTAAATCTGAAAATCCAGTTGCCATCCTTTATTATTCCACTGTGTGGAACTGAAGCCAGTTAGGAGCAAAAAAGATGCTTGCACAGCAAGGGCTTTGTGGCATGCTTGCTAAGATATGAATAAGGTGCAAAAGAAGAACACACAGTTTGAACAGATTGTAAAGAGTTGGAAAAGGAGAAATAATAATGATGATGATGATAATTTTTAATTTATATACCACCTTACTCACCCTAGGGTGACCCAAGGCGGTTTATTCATCACAAAATATACAAAGTAAGATTCAACCAATAATACAATACAATAAGACTATTAAATACTAAACATCACATAACAATCCATAATTCACAGTGTCATTAGATATGGAGATGGTGGAAAGTATAGTTTCATCAGAATATTTTTGCAGTTCTAGCCTTGAAGAGTTAACCATAGGGGCAGGTGAGGTGGGGAGGAGAGATACAGAGCCTGGCTCAACTAGTTCTGAGATTTCGTCTCAGAACTAGAAAGAGCTAAATGTGAATCTGTAGCAGAGAAGCGTTAAAATGGCAGCTGTTCTGAGGGCTGCTCAGGAGGAAAGTGTTAAGTTTAAAGAATTGGCTAAAGAGTTGGAGTTACAGATACAGTAATGTTCATTCTATAGGTAGAGCTACAGGAAAAAAAGGGGCAGCTGGAACAAGCCCAGTCTGCAGCCGCATGTCCTGTCAGATGAGAACAGGAAGGCTAAAACAGATTTAGCCATGATAAATGTGAAGTTGAAATTAGGAGCATGAGAGAGAAACTTTAATACATATCAGGGTATCATTGCTGCTTTTTCAGGTAAAGGATATGGAAGTTATCTTAGGTGGAGCGATACCAACAAAGGATATATTTTCTCAACTGGTATAGGTTTGAAGCATCCTGGCGTTATGCACATTGCTTCATTAACAGCAATGTCAAATTGTTTTGCATGTGTGGTTTCACTCCATACTGGGGCAGTATACTCTGCCACAAAGATGCTCAGGGGCCAAAGATTGTGTATGCAGTGTGATAGTTTGTGAGTTTCCTGATGATGCTGTTCCTCCTTGTACTAACTTTAGCTTTGGTACTCAGGCTGAACAACAGCCTGTGCTGTGCAACTGAACAACAACGATGGCGGTGATGGCAACAACAACAACACTCAGGCTCATACCTGTTAAGTTTTGGATTTGGAAATAAGGGAAATTTCCTGGCAAATATGGGGAACTTGACAGCTATGCGTATCCTGCGCTGCCCTCCAATGGTGGCAATAGGGCTTTGCAGTCAAATTAATAAGGGATGATGGCGGTAAAATAAGGGGTTTTCCTGGCCAATAAGGGATACTTGACAGCTATGCTCAGGCTGTGCTGCTTAAAAGAGCATGTCCATTTAAGTGTTGCACAAAGGTTTTTTTGGTGCTGAGCATTTCCTAAACTGTGTTCCACAGAACACTGGTGGACTTCAATTCCCAGAAGCCTGAGTCAATTCCCCAAAGCTCTGATCAACCAATGGACTGACTTAGGCTTCTGGGAATTGAAGAAAAAAAAACACCAAAGGTTGGGAAACGCGTAATCAATCCCCTTGCCATGATGTAACAATGGTTAATTGTTGTTGTTGTTCAGTCGCACAGTCGATTCCGACCCTTTGCGACCCTATGGACCATCTTTCTCCAGGCACCCCTGTCCTCCACCATCCCCCTCAGTCCTCCCAGTTCTGTGCCCGTTGTGTCTATAATACCATCTATCCATCTCATCCTTGGCCTCCCCCTTCTTCTTTTGCCCTCCACCTTTCCCAACATCACGGCCTTCTCAAGTGAATCCTCCCTTCTCATTTGATGCCCAAAGTACTTTAGCCTCATCTTTACTATTTGACCTTCCAATGAGCAGTCAGTGTTGATTTCTTCTAAGATTGACCTATTTGTTCTCCTCGCTGTCCAAGGTACCCTCAAAACTCTCCTCCAACACCACATTTCAAAGGCATCTATTCTTCTGCGTTCAGCTTTCCTAATTGTCCAGCTCTCACATCCGTACATTACCACTGGGAATACCATTGCTTTGACTATTCTAATTTTTGTTTTCAAGGTGATGTCTCTGCTTTTCACTATGTTCCCCAGGTTTCTCATGGCTTGTCTCCCTAGAATCAGCCGCCTCTTTATTTCATGGCTGCACTCCCCATCTGCAGTGATCTTAGATCCTAAGAAAGTAAAATCTGTCACTGCTTCTACTTCTTCCCCGTCTATTTTCCAGGAACTGATCGGGCCTGTTGCCATTATCTTGGTTTTCTTGATATTGAGTCTCAAGCCAGCTTTTGCACTCTCTTCCTTCAAACCGATCAAGAGATTCTTTAGGTCTTCCTCATTTTCTGCCATTAGGGTGGTGTCGTCTGCATATCTCAGATTGTTGATGTTTCTCCCAGCAATTTTGATCCCATATTGTGATTCCTCCATCCCTGCATTGCGCATTATGTGCTCTGTGTATAAGTTGAATAAGCAGGGTGACAGAATGCAGCCTTGTCTTACTCCTTTTCCTATTCCAAACCACTCTGTCATTCCGTGTTCTGTCCTAACTGTTGCTTCTTGGTTCATGTACAGATTTCTCAGGAGGCATATGAGGTGCTCTGTTTAGTGTATGAAACTAAGACACAGGACACAGCCTCGGGCTGGGTTAACTCAGGTTTATTGCATCGTGGACAGAGGGAACATGAGGTAATGGCGGATCAATAGCTCTTTATATACAGTAGGGATACATTTGAACGTGGTGCCATGGTAGCCCATTGGCTACTGTCTGCGTGACGTCATCGTGGGTCACGCCCTTCTTGTCCAGGTGTAGGTGGTGGCGGGAAAGCTTCCCGCGCTGTTGCCTTTGATGAGTTCGGACCAAGAGAGCTTGGACGCTCGCTGCTGCCAGCTGGTGGTCATTAGCTCGCGTCCTATTACAGGGTTTATATGATACAGCTGAAGGTTACATTGTTGCTATAGGCAAGGTTACATTGGCTCAGATACATTGTAATCCATGTGTAAGGTAAAACCATTAGAACACAACATCCCTCCCCCCTAGGACGAGACAATGTCTCGAGCCCACACTTCAACACACTCCCCCCCCTTAGGAGACAAAGTCCCTCAGCCAAGATGGCTTATTTCGAACACGCTGGGGTCTCGATGCGGGCTGCCTTTCCCCGGGTTTGCTACCTTCTCTTTGTCCCCTGGTTTCCTGCCCTGTAATTGGAGAGGGAGACTTGTTAGTGACTAGCCGCGGCTCCGCGGCGTTGTTGGGAGGTGTGCTCTTTCTCGGGGAAGAACCGGGGGCACTGGGGGCTAACGAAAAACCCCTCTTCTCGCTTGGAAGGGTGGGGGAACACTCCTGAAAACCCCCCCGGCTCGCAAAACCAAAATCAAAATCAACATTACATTCGGGGGACGCGGCGGCGGCCGCACATTCCTTTTCCCTCCCCCCGGGCTCTGATAGAACTGGGGTATCAAAAGGATATGAGTCGGGACCGCCGCTTTCCCCCCCGGTTTCGGACTGCTGTCCCTCAATGCCTCCCCCTTGGGCTAAACGGGTGGGGGAGAACCCTATCGCTGAATCCTGTTGCTGAGCCCCACTAACCGGCCCTTCACTCACTCGGCGCCTCAGTTGGTCAGCGTGTCTCCTCCAGAGGAGGCCGGTGCTCGTTTCCACCCGATATGACACTGGCCCCGTCTGCTCAATTACTGTTCCCGGCACCCAGGCTGGCCCTGCGCTTGCATAGTTCCTGCAGTAAACAAGGTCGCCGGCGGCGAACCCTTTCGAGACTGCCAATCCTATGTTTTTCCCTTTGTCCTCGACTCTCGTCGGGTCCAGCCTGGTCAGAAGTGTGGTCAGTTTCCGCCGCATCAAGAGTTCTGCCGGCGAGTACCCCGACGCTAAGGGGGTCACCCTATACGCTAACAAGAACTGACATACTTGGTGATTTAGGTCCCCCGGGCCCATGCGCCGCAACGCATCCTTTGTTGTACGCACCAACCGTTCCACTTGGCCGTTCGTGGCCGGGTGAAACGGCGCGGATGTGACATGCCGAATGGCGTTTGCTCCCATGAATGCCTCGAACTCCGAGGAGGTGAAGCAACTCGCGTTATCGCTGACTAAAGTGTCGGGTAAACCGAACGTGGAAAAGACCCTCCGTAGCTGGCTAATTGTTGTGGCGGAGGACGTGCTCTTTACTGGGATAACCTCCAGCCACTTGGAGAACGCATCCACCACCAGGAGAAACATGGTTCCTCGGAACGGGCCAGCGAAATCTACATGTACTCTGGACCACGGCCCCCTTGCTGTGTCCCATTCCCTATGCGGGAGACGGGCCGCCTCTGGTCGGGATCCCTGGCAAGCCCCACAAGTGCCGACCATGTGCTCAATGTCCGCGTCCAGCTGTGGCCACCAAAAGTAACTGCGGGCCAGCGCTTTCGAACGAACGATGCCCGGATGGCTGACGTGCAGCAGTTTGAGCACCCTCGGCCGCATGGCTGCAGGAACCACCACCCGTTGGCCCCACAATAGGCACCCCCTTTCTAGGGACAACTCTAGCTTTTTCCGAAAGAATGGGTCGAATTCCGTGCTTGGGGACGATGCCGGCCACCCCTTTTGTACCCATGAGCTGACTTTCTCGAGTGTCCTGTCCTTGCCTGTCGCCCTCGCAATATCGGCTGGTACTATTGGGGGTGCATCTAAAACCTCAATTAGTAACACCTGGCGGTCTCTTCCTACTCTAGCCTTCTGATCGTCCGACAAGGGCAAAGGGGATCTCGAAAGTGCATCAGCATGGCTGATCTCTTTTCCGGGCCGGTACACCAACTCGTGTTGGTAAGCGTTGAGAAAAATGGCCCATCGCAGCATTCTCGGTGATAGGATCTGCGGGGTGGGCTTGCTTGCCGTGAAAATCCCTAACAGGGGCTTGTGATCCGTCACGATTTTGAACGGGCGGCCATACAAAAAATCGTGAAACTTTTTGGTCCCCGCTACAATTGCCAATGCCTCCCTGTCGGTTTGTGCGTAATTTCGCTCTGCCTGGGACAGGGACCTTGAATAAAATGCAACCGGGGCTTCCCTTCCGTCATCCAACACGTGGCAAAGTACTGCCCCCACCCCCACCGGTGACGCATCACAGACTAGGACCACCGGCCGTTTGGGGTCGAAATGCGTTAGAATTGCGTCAGAGGTCAAGAGTTGTTTTAATTCTTTGAACGCCCTCTCGTGCTCGTCACCCCACACCCAAGTCTCCTCTTTTTTAAGCAGCCGATGAAGCGGTTCGGCCACGGACGCCTTCCGCGGAAGGAATGTATGGTAAAAATTGAGGAGCCCCAGGAATGACTGTAGCTCGGTTTTGGATGTGGGGCGAGGGGCCTTTTTGATGGCTACTACTTTGGATTTGGATGGCTTGATACCCTCGGGTGTAATCCTGAACCCTAAGAACTCGACCTCGGTTTCGAAAAAAACACATTTGTCCTTCCTCAGTCTCAGCCCCGCTTTCTCGAACACAGTTAGTACTTTGTCCAATCTCCGTGCCAGTTCGGCCTCACTCCCCCCTGTTATTAATACGTCATCAAAATAAGGTAACACCCCCTCCAGCCCCTTCAGGAGGCGTTCCACTAGCGACTGAAAAAGGCCGGGTGCCGAGTTCACGCCGAACTGTAACCGCGACACTTGGAACGCTCCTTTATGTGTGACTATCGTTTGTGCCGCGGCCGTGGCGGGTGTTACGGGAAGCTGCTGATAGGCTTGTGCCAGGTCGAGCTTAGCGAAACACTTTCCCCCATTTAGCCTAGCCAAAAGGTGGCTGACCACCGGCACCGGATAAGCATTAGGGCGGATCGCCTTGTTAATCGTACACTTATAATCAGCGCAAATGCGCACCTCCCCGTTAGCCTTCAGAGCTGTTACAATTGGAGTTTCCCACTCCGCGGAATCAACAGGAATAAGAATCCCCTGGCCCACCAATTTGTCCAGTTCCGCCTCTATTTTGTCCTTTAGTGCGAAGGGCACTCTGCGCGGTTTGAGTCTTATCGGGCGGACCTCCGGATCTAGGTCGAAGGCTACAGGGGGTCCCTTGAATTTTCCGAGTCCTTTTTCAAAAACGGCGGGATGCGCATCGCACACCGCTTGTATTGGGTCCACCCCCACTGCATGTACTCCCCCTATAAACAGGCCTAAGGGCTGGAACCACTGTGTCCCTAGGAGGCTACAACTCCCCCCCTTGAGGACAACTAAGGGCAGCTCCGCAGAGTGTCTCTTAAACTCAACCCGAAATTTCCCGACCCCCAACACCGGAATGCTGTTCCCCTGTACATCTCGTAGCGTGGACCTCAAAGTTTTAAGTTTGGGCCGCACGTGGGGGTTGATTTTTAAAAACTCTTTCTGGGGAATTATGGAATAGGAGGACCCCGAGTCAATTTCCATCCTGATGGGGGCCCCTTGTACTAGTACCTCAACGAAATAATGGGACTGTTCCGCGGACACACTGAGCACTGGGACGTCGTCCTCGCTGCTGTCCGAGACGCGGCCCACGCCGTCCTGCTTCCTCGTGGTCTGGACGCCATCTTTGGGCCTCGCTGAACGGTCCGGCCTGGTCGAACGGTCTGGTGACTGCCTCCGGCCCTCCTTCCGTTTTCTGCATGCCTTGGCGATGTGCCCCCGACGGCCGCAGGTGTAGCATTCGGCCTTTCTAAACGGGCACCTCGCACGCTCGTGGGCCGCTCCGCAACCATCGCAGCGGCGCCCCCCTTTTCGGACCTTCTGGACCTCCTCGCCGTCGCTGCTCTCTGAGGACGACTTTGAGGCCCGTTGAGTTGCGTGCACCGACCTTTCCGCCTTGCCGGCTCTGGGACGCCACTCACGCCACTGGTGCATCTCGTCCACTCCAGCATTCGTGGATTCTGCGGCTTCTGCGGCCTCGACGACCTCTGCCAGCGTGGGTGGCGGCTCCTTATTCATCAAGCTGCGCTGCACCTCCTTGTCTTTCAGGCCACACAGCACGCCGTCCCTGAGGGCCATTTCTAGGATGCTGCCCCATTTACAGGGGGCAGCGGCTACCCTCATGGCGGCCACGAATGCCTCGACCGACTCGTCCGGCGCTTGGACTCGCCTCCAAAACGCGCTCCGAGCGGGAAACATCGCCCTCGCGGGTTGGAAGCGCTCCCGTAGCAGCTTCATGATGTCGTCCGCCTTAAATTCGCTCACCTTCTTTGGAGCGATGATGCCCACCAGCGTCCGCTTGGTTTCCATTCCAAGCATGCGGGTGAGGATGGCCCTCTTCCTCTCCTCATCGTCTTCCTTGACTTTGAGCTCCACCAGCGCCGCATGGAAGTCCATCTCAAGCAGCTCCCAGTCTTGCGGTTTGGTGATGTTGAACCCGCTCTGTGCCCTGGCTGCTCCTTGGGAATCCATTGATCCCACCTTCGTCGCCAATTTAGTGTATGAAACTAAGACACAGGACACAGCCTCGGGCTGGGTTAACTCAGGTTTATTGCATCGTGGACAGAGGGAACATGAGGTAATGGCGGATCAATAGCTCTTTATATACAGTAGGGATACATTTGAACGTGGTGCCATGGTAGCCCATTGGCTACTGTCTGCGTGACGTCATCGTGGGTCACGCCCTTCTTGTCCAGGTGTAGGTGGTGGCGGGAAAGCTTCCCGCGCTGTTGCCTTTGATGAGTTCGGACCAAGAGAGCTTGGACGCTCGCTGCTGCCAGCTGGTGGTCATTAGCTCGCGTCCTATTACAGGGTTTATATGATACAGCTGAAGGTTACATTGTTGCTATAGGCAAGGTTACATTGGCTCAGATACATTGTAATCCATGTGTAAGGTAAAACCATTAGAACACAACACTCTGGTATTCCCATCTCTTTAATCACTTGCCACATCTTGTTGTGATCCACACAATCAAATGCCTTAGTGTAGTCAATAAAGCAAAAGTAAACTTGTTTCTGGTATTCCTTTGTTTTCTCCATGATCCAACGTATGTTGGCAATGTGGTCTCTAGTCCCCCTGCCTCTTCTGAAACCAGCCTGCACCTCTGGTAATTCTCTTTCCACATGCTGCTGAAGTCTATCCTGTATTATCTTGAGCATCACCTTGCTAGCGTGTGGGATGAGCGCAATTGTTCGATAATTTGAACATTCTTTGGCATTGCCCTTTTTTGGGATTGGAACATATACTGATCTTTTCCAGTCCTGTGGCCACTGTTTTGTTTTCCAAATCTGCTGGCATATTGAATGCAGCAATTTGATGCCATCATCTTTTAGAGCTTTGAAAAATTCAACTGGGATACCATCATCTCCACTAGCTTTGTTGTTTGCAGTGCTCTTTAGGGCCTTTCTGACTTCACTCTCCAGGATGTCTGGCTCAGGTTCAATTTCTCCATCATTGTGACTATCAGGAGTGTTGAGTTCCTTTTTGTAGAGTTCCTCTGTGTACTCTTTCCATCTTTTCTTAATCTCTTCTGCATCAGCTAGCTCCTTTCCGTCTTTGTCCCTTATCATGGTCATTTTTGCTTTAAATGTTCCCTTGATTTCCCGGATTTTTTTGAAAAGATCTCTGGTTCTGCCTCTTTTGTTGTTTTCTTCCATTTCTTTGCACTGTTCTTTTAGATAGTTTTCCTTATCTCTCCTTGCTTTTCTTTGAAATTCTGTGTTCAAATGATTGTATTTTTTCCTTTCTCCTTTGACTTTTGCGTTCCTTCTTTCCTCTGCTATTTTAAGAGCCTCATCAGACAACCACTTTGCTTTCTTACTCTTCTTTTCTTTTGGTATGGTTTTCTTTGCTGCTTCCTGCATGATGTCCCTTATCTCTGTCCATAATTCTTCTGGCACTCTATCTATTGAGTCTAAGCCATTGAATCTGTTCATCACCTCCACCGTATATTCTTTAGGGATGCTGTCTAGGTGATATCTGTCTGGTCTCTTTGTTTTCCCTATTTTCTTTAGTCTAAGCCTGAATTTTGCAATCAGTAGGTTGTGATCTGAGCCACAATCTGCTCCAGGTCTTGTTTTTGCTGACTGTATGGATGTTCTCCATCTTTGGCTGCAGAGTATGTAGTCAATCTGGTTTCGGTGTTGGCCATCTGGTGATGTCCATGTGTAAAGTCGCCTCTTGTGTTGCTGGAAGAGGGTGTTTGCTATGACCAGTGCGTTCTCTTGGCAGAACTCTATCAATCTTTGCCCTGCTTCATTCTGTGTTCCAAGGCCAAATTTGCCTGTTATTCCCTCCACTTTTTGATTTCCTACTTTGGCATTCCAGTCTCCTAGAATAATTTGAACATCATTTCTTGGTGTTTGTTCTATGAGGTGTTGTAAATCCTCATAGAACTGGTCCACTGTGGCTTCATCTGCACCCGTGGTTGGTGCGTATATTTGGATCACAGTAACATTGAAGGGTTTGCCCTGAATTCTTACTGACATCATTCTGTCATTTTTGAGGTTGTATCCCATTACTGCTCTTCTCACTCACAATGGTTAATGGTTTTCAATAAATACAGGTGAAACTCGGAAAATTAGAATATCGTGCAAATGTTCTTTCAGTTCAGTAATGCAACTTAAAAGGCGAAACAAACATATGAGATAGACTCATTACATGCAAAGTGAGGTAGTTCAAGCCTTATATTATTGATGCATATGGCTTACAGTTTATGAAAATCCCAACCCCACCCCCACCCCCCATCTCAACAATCACATAATCTCATGTATGCTATCATAAGAACAGCCTTGCTGGAAAAGGCCACAGCCCATCCTATCTCATACAGTGGCTCACCATTTGCCTCAGATGCCTTCACTTGTTTAGGATTCTCCCTGGAAATAGGTTGTTCTTAGGTATCCATAATTATATGGATCGTCACAATCATAACGAATTAAGGCACGACATTTCTCGCTTTGCATCTATCTCATATATTTGTTTCACCTTTTAAGTGGACATTTTGCACGATGTTCTAATTTATATGGTCGCTTGGAAAAGCCTTTCTGGTTCTGTTTCATAAATGTTAGAAAAAGAATGGCAAACTGCCACGTGCAGCGCCTCACTTGGATGTGTCTGGAGTCTTGGAAGCTTGACTACCCTACGTTCTCCTACAAATGGACCTTGAGCTTGTTTGGAGGTTCTAGCAGGGGAGCGCAGCTATCGTATACCCTTGACCGAAGAACGGTACACTCCTTCTATCTGGGACGGTCGTCCTCTTCTACCGAGCGCGCAGCTTCGGGAGGGACGCACATGGAGCGGTGAGGGAGGAAGGGGACACCCGCCTAGCCAGCCAGATCAGCCGAATCAACCCTGGCGATCAATGGGGTGACAGATGCCGCAGCCAGATCGCCCTCACATCCAGTAACAGAACATGCCCAAATATCTATATATACCTCGTCAAAACTGTACGTTTAACATCATGGTGACACAACTGGCATGATGACAGAACTGGCGGCGTCTTCTGCATGGGACACGGTGGCTACTCAAGAAGAAGGCACACGCCAAGGTGGTAACCGTAACACAGACGCCCACCTTTCTGAGGTCTCCGCAACACTTCCCAAGAGCCTTTGGGCTAAATGCAAATTGCGGCTGGTGTCTTCGGCGCCTGGTCCACGCCCCCTTTCCCTCTGCTCAAAAAGTCAAGAGGGAGGCGTGGCGCCGCCTGCTTTCATTCGCAGTCGGGAGGTTCGGACCGCCTTTCCCCTTTGGAGGTGCGTGCGTGCGGTTTCTTACGGGGCGCCGTCGGTCCGGGACTTGTGCTTTGGAGTGATCCTGGTGGGGTGGGGAGTTTGGGCGTTGTAGTCCCAAAATCCAAACTTTTCCAAGTCGATGCATAAGTAGGGAAAAAAAAGAGGGGTGTTCTTTCTCCCCGGCCCTGCGCGTTCAGACGTGCGGTTGGGGACTCCCCGCGTGTGGTTTAGGTTAGGAAGAGAGAGGGAGGCGTGGAACAGGATCATTATTATTATTTTCTGTGGGGGAAGGGATCGCAATCATTCGTGGGTCTTTTGGCATGTGCTAGAATTTACACTTGATTCCTTGGCCATTTGCATCTTAGAATCCTGTGTTGAAAGGGATCTTTTTAGCCCCGTGATGGCGAACCTTGGCACTCCAGATGTTCTTGGACTTCAATTCACGGAAGCCCAAGCAACCCTGTGAATCCACATGAAGGGGTTTACTGCAATTCATCCGGCCCGCGCTGCCCTCGTCGCTCCCGGAAGCGGAAGTAAAACGCGTCATGTACGGTTAATTTAATTTAATTTAATAGTCATATTTATAGATGCCGCCCACTCAGGTAGAACCCGACTCAGGGCGGCATTACCACAAGTTCTAAAAACACATTTAAAAAAACACTTTAAAATACCCATATCCCACCCACTTAAAAAAACCCATATCCCACCCATCCCACCTACTATAAAAAGAAGAAGAGAGAGTTCTTAATTGTTTGCATAAGCCAGCAGGTGGGGACCATGTTCCCATTCGGGCCCCACACCTGCCCTGCCAACCAGGTCTTCAATCCTTTCCTGAAGGGCAGCAATTCTCTTTGAAGTCTTAGTTCTGTTGGCAGGAGGTTCCAGAGAGTTGGTGCGGACACTGAGAAGGCCCTCCTTCGGGTGCTGGATAGACGTGCACCCCTAGTTGATGGCACCATCAGAGAGCCCCTCCGGTCCGCTCTGGTTGGACGGGCAGACACTCTTGGGACGATGCGGTCTCTAAGGTATTAAAGCTCTTCCGAGTTACCCTTCCTCTGTATGGGCGCGTTTTACTTCCGCTTCCAGGAGCGACGAGGGCAGCGTGGGCCGGATGAATTCATTCTTGTAGACCCATTCTTGTAGACTAATTCTTGTGGATTCACAGGGTGCTTGGGCTTCTGGGAATTGAAGTCCAAGAACATCTTGAAGTGCCAAGGTTCGCCATCACGGTTTTAGCCCATTGAGTCCAACCCGCTGCTCAGTGCAGGAATCTGAATCAAAGCAGATATGACAGATTGTTGTCCGATTCTCTCTTGAATGCTTCCCGTGTTTGAGTGCTCGTACTGCTCTAACTGTTAAGAAGTTTTTCCCCAAATATTCACCCTATACCTGGCTTCCTGTAGTTTCAGCTCATTGTGTCCTGCTCTTTGGGATGATGGAGAACAGATTCTTTCCTTTCTCTTTATTATCATATTTCAGGTACTGTATTTGAAGAGTGCTATCATGTTCCCGCTCAGTCTCCTTTTCCCAAAGCTAAACATGCCCAGTTCCTTCAGTTTTTCCTCATGTGGCTTGGTTTCCAGTCCTCTGATCATCCTTATCTGTACCTGCTCTAATTTGTTTGCATCTTTCTTGAAGTGCAGTGCTCAGAATTGAACACAGTACTCTAGATGTGGTCTAACTAGTGCTGAATAGAAGGGGACTAGTACATTCTGTTAACGCAGCATAAAAGTTTTGGCTTTTTTTGCAGCCATATTGTGCTGTTGACTCGTATTTAGTTTGTGATCTACAACAATTCTAAGATCATACCTGTCAAGTTTTGGGAAATTTCTGTCAAATAAGGGAAATTTCCTGGCCAAAAAAGGAAACTGGATAGCTATGCTTATCCTGTGCTGGCCTCCAGTCTAATTGCAGTCTAACTAATATGGGATGACGGCAGGAAAGAGTGTGAAATACGAGGGTTTGACATAAATTTCCCAAAACTTGATAGGTATGTCCAAGATCCTTCTCATTTTCTAGTATTATTGAGGCAAGTATAATCCATTTTGTAAATGTGCATCTGGTTTTTGTTCCCTTGGGGTAAAACTTTGCACTTCTCCCTGTTAAATTTCATTCTTTTAGTCTCAGCCCAGCATTGAAGCCTATCAAGATCTTTTTGAAGTCTTCTCCTGTCTTCCAAGATATTAGCTATTTCACACAGTTTTGTGTCATCTGCAAATTTGATGAGAATTCCCTCCACTCCCGCATCCAAGTCATTAATTCAGTTTGCATTGCAGTTTTGAAAGGAAGACACTTGTGGGGGTTTACCTATAAAGCTGGGTGCTGGAGGATGTGTGTGTTAGATTGCACTGTTGTAAACATCTGTCCGAGTGGTGACTAACTTAGACCACGTTTGAGGTCCCCAGGTGGGGGATGGGAGGGAATGGATTTGGGGCAACAGTTGGGATGGCTGTTCACTCTCATCTGTTGTAGTAGTGCTTTACTATGGGTGGTGATGGTCATGATCTGCATAAACATCTAGTTTACCTCTTGCAGTGAAGGCATGAGTCTGGTGGTGCCTCAAAAAGAGGAACACATTCTGTTTGGTGTAGACTGTCCAAGTTATCCTGCTATGGTAATAGAGTAGATTATGGGTTCCCACCCTATGGCCCACATGCAAGACCCAGTCCATGGCACCATTTCATGTGGCCCATGCCACCACTGCTGCAAGTGAAAGTGGATGAGTTTACGTCAGCCGTAAAATGTGCCCACAATTGTCTTAAATGCAGAAGTGGCCACATTTACGACAGCCATAAATGTGTCCGCTTCCAGGGTGTGTGGTCTGGCCTGCTCAGCTGTCCAGGGTGCGTGATCAGGCCCACAACATAAAAAAGGTTGGGAACCCCTAGAGTAGACTATACAAGTGAAACCTCATACAACAATCACCCCATATAACAATGAAATCGCATAACGATTAGGTTTTGGCATCCTGCATAACAATTTTCCCTATGGAAAAAAAAATTCCCTATGGAAAAAATTGTACAACAATTTTTCAATGGGAAAAACCACTTAGCAAAAAAAAATGTATGATTTATTCCATAGGGAAAATCGCTATAAGATGCATGCATCATATAGCAATTGTTTTGTACAACAACAAGCCCCGTGGAATGGATTAAAATCATTGTATGAGGTACCACTGTACTGCCGAGTGATTCAACATCGACCGTTAGGCAGTAGTTAACTAACTTGTGGCGATGTCCACAGGGAAAGGTGATGGTCCAATTAAATCCCACTTGAATCCATTTTGATGGAGGGCAGATGCTTCATCAATACTGGCCTGGGGCTGAGGAGGACTTTGTGTGCCAAAAGGGCTCAGGACCAGAAAGTGACTCACGGAACAGGATCTGTGGTATAAGTGTCATGTTGTGATGCAGAAGGCAAATGGAAGGCCACTGTTCCCAGGCCAATTTTTATGGCTGATCACCAAGATGAGAGCCAATATTCAAAATTGCATATGTCACTTAAAGAAGTAGGAGATTTTTGCGGATCGCAGCCCCACTGCATCTGGGAAAGGGGCTTAAGTCCACAAGAAGCTTGTCCCAAATAGAACTGGTTAGTCCTTGGGGTGCTGAAAGACTCTTTTCTTGATTGAGATGCAACAGGATAGGGTTGGGGACAGAAGTGACATTTGTCAAGAAAGGTACATGGGAATTGTATGTTTGTTTGCCTGTCTGCCTGCAAATCTTCCAGAAAGAGGGTTACAATTCTAGCCACAAGATTGGGAGTTAAGCTGTCTTTGGTGTGGAGTGTTGGTTTGTGGAGAGCATTTTAAATTACTGTTTTTCTTAACCTTCTGCCTTATACTCCAGAGTCAACAGGGACTGAAGAGAGTCGGAGTTGTCTTCTGACTCACAGTGAGGGAGGCGGTTACTGTAACCCAATTTTAGAGCATTGCAGGGAGACAAAAGCCATTTTACTAATGAAAGCGAGAATTTGGTGTGCTTTACTTTGGAGTCCAGAAGCTTTCAGATGAGGTATTTGGCACTCAGGCGAGGTGCCCACTCTGTGTGCCTTCTTTGAATGCTGAAATGACCTGTTCAAGGGGGGTTGGCATGGTTTTTGCTGCCACACCCCAATATGGCATCTTGATACAATGGGTCCCTTTGAGGGGTATAAAAATGAGCTATGCCCCCTGATCAGCATGTTTTATCTGCCTGCCTTAGGTTAAATCTTCCCATTTGTGAAGTAAAGTTTATGACTGGATATTTATGACTGAACACACAATACTGTCATTATAAATGCATCTATAGCTGAGTGTGTGGACCCTACATAAGAACAGCCTTGCTGGAACAGGCCACAGCCCATCCAGTCCAGCGTTCTGTCTCACACAGTGGCTCACCATTTGCTTCAGGGTATTATCAAGCAGATGCCTTCACCTGCATTGAGAGATATCCTGCCTATCTCTCCAACCCGGAAGTTGTCCTTAGGTATCCATAATTATAGCCACTGATACCCTAAAGACACACAACCCTCAGATGTGATGGAAGTTGCAGGGAGGGGAAGAAACTAAGTGCCTGTCCCCGTTTTCCGTGTAGCTTTGAAGAGGGCAGAGGCAATAGTAAGCTTTCTGCAAGAACAAAGATAAAGAAAGAGAACCGAGGAGAAGTTGTGCAAGAAAAGTTTCCCTTAAGAGACAAGCAAAGGCTTTCCTCATGTCTGAGAAAGGCTAGCTACTGCTAACATGCACAGCTTGCATTTTCCATGCATGGGCTTGAATTTACTGGGCTGATTCTCCTCAGTTTGGGTTGGTGAAACCAGTTGCGAGCCATTTGGTTTTAATGTGGTTTGCAACTTTGGGTGCCAGTATTAAAACATGGAAGTTTCATGGCAGGCAGAAGACAGCAATAGGATTGGCAGGAAAAGGTGGTGATAAAGACTTTCTGCCCCTTGTAGAGTTTTGTGTGGACTAGTTTAGGGGTCCCCAACCTTTTTTGCACTACAGACTGGTTTCATGCTAAACAATTTTCCTGCAGATCAGTAAGTGGGGGTGGGTGGGATTGGATGATGGAAGTGCATAATAAAATATGATAAGTGCAAGGAGGAGGGGCCCAGCTGCCTGACAGCCACAACATTTGACTTGGGCAGTGAGGTATCACACTGCACACAGGGGGATAGAGCCCCACTAAATTTAAGCAGGAGGGTCCCAGACACCTGCCCATCTGCTGTGTTTGAAGCCTGTGCTCTTACTCCGTTTGCCAGGCAGACCCAGTGGAGCACGTTGAGGTCAGAATGCTGCCATTGGGGCTCCCACCGCCACCCATCCATGTGACCTGGTACTAGTGGCAGCCCGGTGGTTGGGGACCCC
The DNA here is from genome assembly GCA_035047305.1 of Bradypodion pumilum. Taxonomy (NCBI): domain Eukaryota; kingdom Metazoa; phylum Chordata; class Lepidosauria; order Squamata; family Chamaeleonidae; genus Bradypodion; species Bradypodion pumilum. Next base: position 168,366,995 of record JAWDJD010000001.1, on the reverse strand, counting down.
CAAACTAGTTGACATCTAAAACAGTCACTAGCCTAATATTTGCAAGTGGTGGAGGGGACTATCTTGTGCCAGAAAAGCTACAGTATTCAGAACAAAAATTATTAACAACTATATAGAAGGCATGGTACCTCCCCATGAGATGTATGACCAGATTTTAAGAGCATACATATTCTTTATGTAAGTCTCAACAATAAATAGCTGCATTATATTAAAATGTGGCAACAGCACTTCAAAAGCCAAGAACAGAAAAGTTGTTAGAGCTGAGAATGGCCTGGCTGGTCTCTTTTATAAAACTATATTACTCAACAAGCTTGCACCAGAAAAACATGGTCCCTTGTCCCCAAAGGGAAATGTGTGTGCAGGTTATGTGCCATTAAGTCCAAACTGAGTTATAACAATCCTAAGAGTACTTTCAAGGTAAGTGAGATAGATATTCAGGGAGTGGTTTTGCCAATCCCCTCATGGGTTTCTGTGGCCCGAACCAAGTGTTGTGAGTTCTCATCTGTCCTCTGCACCACAGTGACCCATTGAATCAACTTACATAAATCCTGTTGATTCTGTGGATCTTTTCTTGTTTTTAGGACTACCTGTTGGAACCAGACCCATTTTATCTCTCTCTTTTGTCTTATGCCAAGAGTTCTCAAACTATGGCCCACATCACCATTTAATGTGGCCTGCATCACCACCACCACCGGAAGTGGACGCTTTTACAGCAGCGTTTATGGCGGAGAAGCCACCAGTCCGGCCCACTCAGCTGTCTGAGGGGGTACAGTCTGGTCCATGGTCTGAAAAAGTTGAGTACCCTGCCTTATGCCATCTTACTTGTCCAAAAGTCACTGTCAATGATGGCATTTCTTTCTCCCAACCTATCTTTTTTCCAAATCTTGATTAATTGTTTTCTCCTGTCCAAATTGCTTTTCAACATTAACTATGACAGAATTTCACTGTCTCGCATAGGGTCTCTTAATTCTTTCCCCTTTCTCTCTACCCTGACCCCCAAGTACCCTCTTGGAAGGAAGAAATAGTGGTTTGGTCTCCTTTATCAACATTTCTGGGTCGCCAGGGAACAGAAAACCTGGTGACACTGTTGTCGCCGCCACCGTGGTCTCTCTTTTGTGAATGTCGGTTAACCAATTAGTTGTTCTTCCCAGTGGTGCAGCTGCCTTCATGGTTATTTCCAGGGTTTGTTTCCCTCACTTATTGGGATCACATTAATACTGAAAACTGTGGGTCATTGTTTTTGTGCCAGCACATAATTTCCCTAGGAATCCTGTACCTGAAAACTAGAGAAATTAACATAATAAATACTTCTTTTTTTGCATCCCAGAATGTTACTAATTTGGCTTCCATAAATTGTTTATTATGTGGCTCATCTTTTACTCGCAGATCAGAGTTGGTAAAAATAAATAAGTTAAAAGATCTTTTCTCCAAGAGAGGGGAAAAGTCAGTGCTTTATTTTCAACTGGTCAAAATACTTGGCTTCACACAAGGTGGGAGTAGCCTTGTGGTTATGAACAGTCAGAGGCTTTCTCTGTGTTCTGTTGAAATGAAGCAATAAGACCTCTGGATATGATTGGGAGGAATGAACCCTACAGCCACCACCTCATCCCAAGAAAGAAAAATTGTAACTGTATGCCCACGGGAAGGCTGCTTCTTTAGTAGGAGATGGGCTACATAAACCGCTTGTATCAGATGATTCCCTAGCCTAGGCATCTGAATGTACCAATTTCAAGCGGAGGCATGAAAGTGTGTAGATTTTTATTTTTGGACGCATCTCCCAAATTAGTGGACATCAGCTGCTTGGGGACTTCTGGATGTTGTTGTTCGAGGAACACAGATCTGCACATGTCTGATTTGCAAACCCATACACTGGTTAATGAGTCTCCCTCCTAATGGTTATTGATTTCAAATGTACAGCCATATCTGAATAAATTAAAATTAATTAACATGTTATAAATCAAATAAGCCAAGATGTGGCCAACAAGTTTTAGGGCCTGTTAATAAGCTTGTCAGCCTTTGCTGTTTAGGTTTCATAATTTTGAAGCTATGCCTTGTACAGACTTGCAGCCTCTTTTATTATTATAGAGCCTGGGTTATATCGTTAAGACTGTATCATCATAGCTGAGGAGTCAGAAGAGTTTAGTGTCAGGAGTTTTGCCTGTAGGACTATAGATTCACATTCCTACCTTCTGTGTTGAAGGGGCATCATAGATCTTTCACAGTATGATGCCTTAGGACACCGAGCCTATGGCACACTTCCTCCCTACCCCCAGCATAGAGTTCATCCTGTCCCTCTGTTTCGGCACTTGGTCTCTGAAAGGTTCATTATCGCTGCCCTAGGACCACTATAAAGGACATATTTGCTGTGCCAAAGGTGGCAGTTTCAATCTCTGTGCAAAGGGTTGTAACATACTTCAGCCCTGAATCAAAAATCCCATCCAAACAGTTGCAAAAGATATTTGCCTTGAATCACAGGAGAGTCATTGTTTGTTGAGGACAAATGACATTGAGAGGGGGATATTAAAAAATCTGGCTCCCAATGTGCCTCCCTTTTATTCCTCTACTGGGACTACCAGGAAAAGAATGAGCATCTGCTTGCTAATTTAAATAATAGCGAGAGACCAAACCACTCATCAATTCAAAGTCAAAAGGCTGAAAGTGGTATATATGGAAAATTTAATGTATTTTCAAAAAATTAAAGCGGTTAACTTCACCAAAAATTATTATGTAAATCCAACAACTTTATAAAGAAAAAAGAAAGATTGCAATTGGTTCTTTGTATTCTTCAGTAAACTTTTCATAAAGAATGATGTACAATAATAGTCGAAGCAAAAAATATTCTCTACATCCATCCGGTAGTGGATATTTCAAAATTAATAATCTTCATCAGGAGAAAGATACTGTAACATATAAAAGATGAATAAGATATAACGATAACAATTAATAACAAGATTATGTAAACCAGCATAAAAGCATATCTTACCAATAAAGAGTAGATACTAAAAGAGTATACATACATAGGACAATAGATATTAACCAACAAAAGAATATATCTACTAATATACAATAATTTTTAAGAGCATATTTTACCAAAATATGAAGTACTGTATTTTCTGGCGTATAAGACAACTTTTTAACCCCGAAAAATCTGTGCCAAAGTCGGGGGTCGTCTTATAGGACAGGTACTTAACTGCAGCTTGTTTCCCCTTGCTTCATATGTCCGGCGCATATGGTGGGGGGTGCCGCGGCCGAATCCCTGCTCTGTGCGGGGAGTATGAAGCAAGGGGAAGCAAGCTGCGCACATCTTCCTGTATCTCGAGGAGGAGAACGTGAGCGTGGATTGGCTCTCCACCAGAACCTGCCCATTCGACTCGGAGGGCTGCGCCTCTTCGGGTTGAGTGTGGGTTAATTTTTATTTGGTGTGCATTGGAAGAGAGGTAGTCTTATACGGCAAGTATATTCCAAACTCTATATTTTAACTGGAAAAGTTGGGGGTCATCTTATACGCCCAGTCGTCTTATACGCCGGAAAATACGGTAATTTCTAAAGAGTTTTATTCGCGCTGTGAAAAGCCTCCAACAGTGAATTCTTAATGGGCTAACAGCGTTAAAAGATAAGTGGGACAAAGGGTATTTAAAGTCATGTGTAGAGGGGAAACGATGATAGCTACCACCTGCAAGGTTTAGACATTAGAGAAAGATAACTAATATTAAAGCGAGCGATACCCCAATCTCGCAACTATAATATCAAAGATAAGCGGAAAAATCCAAGTCCGAATTGAGTCCTGAGGGTGCCAAAGTGTCAAACTGAAAAAATATCGAATGCTTCTCTACGTAGTAATAGTTGTTCAATGTCTGTTTTTTGGAAGGGACGAGGTTTGCATATTTCAAGCACAACCACTTTGAAATCTTTGGGGTTGTGTCCCATCTCAATGAAATGCTGAACCAATGGGGATTGTAATTTTTTGTTCCGAATCCGAGAGGAGTATCTGAGGCCCCAAGGTTGAGAAACCCTGGTGTAGAGAATGTGTGTTTCTTCATGTGTTGATGGACTCCCATGTAACATCAGTTCAAGCCACCATAACTGAAGCTCTAAGCTGATGGAGGATTATAGTCCAACAGCATTTGGAGGACCACATGTTATCTTTGTCCTAAGAACAGAAGGTAAATATTGATGAGAGAAATGGCTATTCAGAAGGAAGCTGTTTTCCTACACACAGCTGTTCTTGGGGGCTGTCATTCGCTTGTATCGGCGACTTTGCTCTTCCGGCGCAACCTTGGTTCCCTCCAATTCAGAAGTCCACAGGTGCAGCACATGCGAAAATCCCCAGTGATTTGGCTAGCGTGGCCAAGAAGGGTACCCTTTCTCGAAGTGGAGCCGAGAAAGGCTTGTCCAGCGAGGCTGGTTAACAGGTTTGCAGGCAAATGGCGATCTGTGACTGATGTCGCAGAAGAAATTAAAAACTGCAAAGCCCCTTGGGACAGGACTCCAGATTCCCATGCGAAAAGCACCCTTATCTCTTTTTAGGGAATGATGGCCTTGGTGCTGTGAAGGTGTGTGGGAGGAAATCTTTCTGTTACCTCTTTGCTGCAAGCCGGTAGCTTGATTCTAGGCAGTGAAACAAAGTCTCTTCTTTGGCAGCACCTCCCACGAAGCAACACAAAAAGTTACAGTCCTTCTCTTAGAAAAAAGGCCTTATTGTTAAATATCCCCATTCAAGAAAAGTCCTTTTATAATTTATTGAAGAAAATAACAGAGTCCAATAAATGCAAAATATAAGAAAAATAGCATAGTGTTGGCAAAACCTAAGTGTCAATGTCTCTGCAAAACCTAAGTCCCATAATTTCTGGAATATTGCCTAAGTGCTGCGGTGCCTTGCCACCCCATATGGGATGGTACCACGGAGGTCCATCTCAGATGGCTGTAGAGATAGAGCTCCTGCAGGATTCGAAAAGGCAATCTCAAACTAAGAAAATGGTTTTTATACCATTTTGCCTGGGAAAGTGTCCCGAGAAAGTGCCAATTACCTTCTCAAAGTGACAAGTTTTCTGCGTAGATCAAAGGATACCAGGTGGCTATCTTATCTATGTTCCATCTCACACCGTGAGATAGAACATCTTTCCAGACAGTGACCTTGGGAAGAAGAACCAAAATGTACTTTCCCAGAGAAAATGGATGATGCCATTTATTGGCAAGTGCCAACTAAAAATGGCTCCGGTTAGGATAAGCAGAATATTGCAGAAACAAAAGAAAAGCAGATTTAAAATCCTTACTTAATAACCTACATAAGTATGGTGTAATAAACACAAATAACGTCATCCCATGTGGAACCATGACAGCTTGTAGGTCAGTTACTATCTGTGCTCATTTTTTCATTTATAATGTGAGTGGTGGTGGTACTTATTTAGTGGATTTTTCAAATATGCTAGCAGATAAAGTTAGAAATGGTGGAGTTTGTTTTCTAACTTGTTTCATGGCCTTACTATATTATATGGGGTAGTTAAATCCATGAAAACATTATTTATTTATTTGTTTGTTTGTTTGTTTATTTATTTAACTAACATAACATTAAGTTTCCCCATCTGAGTTACTTAATTAACACTGCTGGATGGGGTACACAAAAAGAGCTTCCTTGAAGATTGTGGTACAGTATTTTTGAACCACAATCGGGTATACCCTGATCACGGCAACCTTGTGTTGCTAGCTAATCTTTCTCACGCTAGGTCAGGTGAAAGGAACTACAGAATGAACTCACCAAAACGTGCCTTTATTTTGGCAGTTTCATGTCTGGCCTAGACACAGAAGAATAATACTGCTGGATTTTAGGTGTATATTTGATAAAATATTTTGATGAAATTGTTTCATTACACTGTTGTCATGGCAGTAAGCCTAAAATTTGTGTCATTTTAATCTCCTTTTTATTCAGCAGCTCAGGAAATTGTGAAGCCATGGCTGAAAAACCAAAACTGTACTACTTTGATGGAAGAGGGAAAATGGAGTCAATCCGATGGCTGTTAGCAGCAGCTGGTGTGGAGGTCTGTTGGCTGACATAAAATACAGTGTTGTGGGAGGTTGAGGGTAATAGTGGTTTTTCTAGAAGATTGAACACACACACAAGCAGACATCACAAAACAAGACATCAGAATGCAGATGGGATTCTGAAAACATTTAATTTTTTCTAGGAGTTAAACTTTTGCCAACTTCTTGCCACATGCAGCTCATGTTTGTGGGGCATGTATCTTACCCCACATTCATGAGTACATTATTTATGCATGTTTTTGTTATTGTGGAGTTATGAGGAGTAGAAGTTTCAATTTTGTAAACCTCACAGAGTAGTGCTAATGGAATGGTATGTAAATCAAATAAATGAGTGGAGCACCCTCTTCTGTACATACAAACAGCCTGTTCCTCTTATTATATCATGCTAGCTTATGTGGCGGGGCCATATAGGGCCAGATGAAATTGTCTAAGGCCAGATCCAGGCAATTTTTCATCTATATTTCCTATTAGTGTATTTTTGCCTAACTGCCCTATAGCACACATATCTTATTGTCAGTATTTAGCTAGTGAATTAGTTATGGTTCAGATTTCTAGACCCAAACCTATTTCGGAAAGTACTTTGTTCAGAACATGGTGCAGAGAATCAGATTCCAAGGTACTTGTGTAACTCCACATATCATTTCTTTTATTTCTTGATGGTAGCTCGCTCCCCCCCTCAATTGTTGTGCAACCGTTTTATGCATTATTCAGAGAAAAATGTACTCGTGCCACAATGGTTTATAGGAAGAAGGGAAATATCCTTGCGAAGAAAGCAACTAATCTTTACTTGCATCTCACTAGCTTTGGAAATCTGACTTAGTCTTAGAAAGTCACATACCTAGATAAGACGTGACCAGTTTTGAAATACTTGTTGCTCAGATGAGGCTATTTATAACCTCACGGGTGCCTGTCCTTGGATCAGAGGTGATAACAGCTTAACAAACAATTCCTCATGTGCGTTTTTTCTTTGTAGTTTGAGGAGGAGTATTTGGAGACCAGAGAACAATACGAGAAGCTGTTAGAAGGTAAGTCTGAGATAAAAAGCAAGTATTTGACATGTCAAAGAGGATTTCAGCTTAAGCAGGAGCCAAGAAAAGCAGACTTCTTGAGCAACATTGTAAGTTTGTGTCTCAAGCAGAGAGATACTTTATAAACAAATCATTATTTGTTTCTCCCCCCCCCCGCCCCCCAACAAATGCCATGAAGTATCAGGGATATAATCAGCAAGAAAAGACACAAGTCTGGAGGAGGATTTTCCTAGGCTTTGGGGCTTATTTTTTTATTCACGCAACTCCCTGAAGCTCAGGGTTCCAGCCCATGTGATATTTCAGAGAGTCCCTTGGGTCTCTTGGATGGTACAGGGGGTTATGAAAAAAATAATTTCCCTCAGTTCTGCATGCAGGCAAGCACCACGAGTGCACACACACCCATGTGATGTCATCAGCATTGCTTCCGGTGAAGTCATGGTGCATGTGCACGTGTGCCGCTCGAGTTGCACCAGCTACACCGCATGTGTGCATGCCCCCCTGCAGGTGCTCCTCACCCCTGAGTGCTCCCAATCCCATGGGGTTCCCCACCCTCCCACAAGTGCTCCCCCTGTTGGGCCTCCCCCCCTTGGGCCTCCCCACTTAATCTCGGGCCTCCCCACCCCCTGCCAGGCCTCCTGGCTGGGCTTCCCTCCCCCACAAGTGCTCCCCACCTTACCTCTCCCAGCCCCAGCCTCCTGGCTGGGATTTGAGCATCCCCTTTCACCTCTCCTTTTGGGAGAGGGGGGAAGTGGGGAAGTGGGACTGGCCAGACTGAGTGGGGCAGAGCTTCCCCTCGATGACACGTGTGCCAGGAGAAAAGCTTCTGTGTGTCACTTATGGCTTGTATGCCACAGGTTTGCCACTACTGGCCTATTCCCTTCAATTAACCCATTTTCCCCCTCCCACAATGGATTTCTTCACAGATGCATTACATGCCATTCAGAATTGAAACTTAAGTCTATGTAACCAATAAGAAAGTAAAGCACATGAAAGGCCAGATATGGAGTTGGGGAGAATTGCATACTATGACAACACAGCTTCCACCACTTTAAAAAATGTTCAGGGTATTGTAATTATCTGGCATTTAAACCAGTAGCATCTGGTGATGAGGGGGAGAAGATTTAACTTGCACATTTAGCATAAGTTAGTCAGGGAACTGCTCATTACTCCTTGATGTACCAACATTAACAGTAATCAATATCTAAATGTACATCAGAGAGTAAACAAAACGAAACAGCAAAAAATACAAAAAATGTTGTGGCGCCTTAAAGACTAACTTGTATTTAAATATGAGTTAGTCTTTAAGGCATCACAACTTTTTTGTCTTTTGTTGTTGTTGTTTTTGTTTACTCTTTGATGTGCTTGTACAGGCTAACATGGCTACTACTTCAAACATCTAAATGTATGTGAGGAGAACTTCTAGTCACACATGTCTGTACCAGTTATAGTCCTTTGACAATAAAAAGTTATTCCAGACTTGGGTTTGTTAAGACTGTTACATCTTTATACAGTAAAGAAGCAGTTGTTATGCTTAACAAATTACTACTTAGGATCTTCCTTTCTAAATACAATGTTTACATATTTGGATTTGTGGTTAAGAAACTGCTGGGAAGGCTCTGATGACATTGTGGTTTGTGTTCTTGTTTTTCAAAATGCCAACTAGAGTCATATTTTTCTGATTGTAGTGTGCCACACCGCTAGGTGAGAGGCTTTTTTGGGTATGGAGGCTTGAGTGGGTCTAAGTAGGCAGTGTTGACCATCTCTTGTCAGCGATGTTAGGCCGGGACTAAAACTCATCAAAGCATCCTCCGTCAGATCCCTTGGGCCAGATGAAAGCAGAGGGCACACGTTAAGGTCCGCCAAACCAGCGGGTGATGTGATATCCAAATGGCTAAAAATAAAAGACACATGTAAATGGACTTGATTTCTCAAGTCCATTTGCATGTGCAGAATGTCGTCGTGGAGATGTCTACCAATGTGTGGACTCCTCACTGAATACTCCAAGGTATTCAAAGTAGTGTGACACAGCCTTATTGATGGAAAGGTAGCAGTTGTTATAGCTTGTGTGGAAATGAGGTTTTAGTTTTAGTATGTTGTTTGCTGTTTAGTCAAGAGTTTGAGCTGATAGCTTCTGCTTCTACAGTACATTTCAGCATCATATAGATAGATGTCTCACCATTTTGCAGGAATCAAAACATAGCTAAAATGTTATGCTTCTTTTGTGAATTTGGATGACATATTCAGTAAAACCCTGACTTACATATGCCTCAAGTTACATAAAATTTGACCTACATATTGATTTTTGCACTAAAATCATGTCCCGATTTACATAAATGTCCCAATTTACATAACATAATTTCCTATGGGCTTGCTTCAAGTTGCGTACAAAATTCATTTTTCCTATGGGGTTGCTTCGATTTACATAAATATCATTTTCCTATGGGCTTGCTTCGAGTCATGTAATAAAATTTTTTTCTATGGGTTTGCTTTGACTTAAGTAAAAAAAAAACAATTTACATCAAAGCCTACGGAACAGATCTTTTACGTAAGTAGGGGCTTTACTGTACTGCCTAATTAAACACTTTCCGGGGATTAATACTAATTGTTCAACCTTCCAACCCATAAATTTCAGCCCTGGTAGCTGAAAACAGTAAGTACCAGTTTCATTGATAACAACAATTAGCAAAGTGCAGTCCTTTGCATTCCCATCAATCATCATGTGTAGATGATGGGGAAAGATGATGACAGATGGAGTCTTAAAACCTAGAGGTCTGTGATATGCGCATTCTTGGCTATAAACAGATATGGAGGGCTGGAAACACAACAGCCAAATTGATGAAAAGTTGAGGAATGAATTTTCCTTGTGTTTGGATAAAGATGCAGCCCTCCTGAATATTACAGGAAAACCTGGTTGGCAGCATTGATGAAATGCAGGGCACATCTTTTCTGTAACCTGTGAAATGGCCTCTACCAGCTGTATGAGGAAAACCAAGAGTCCATTCTTTTGCATGTACTGTACTGTATCTTAAAGCTGTTATTACAGTTTGCTGAGTGGCGTTTTTTCTTTTTCTTTCATTTCTCTGAAAACAGTGTTGCTACTAGCCTGCTGTAAATTTGCTGAAATCACTTCTTGACTTTCTGGATGATGTTTCTTTTAGCAGTTTGCTTTATGCAAGAAAGAAATGGTAAAACCTCTTCTGTATATTCTCCGTCTGGAAAAACCCTAAAAGGGTCACTATAAGTCAGAATCAACTTGAACTACATACATTACATATATTAGCTTTCAGTTGTGAGATAGAAATAGATTGCTAATCAGTTTTTTATTCTCTACCCTACCCCAATTTTTATTCTTTTAAAAGAGGGAGCCCTCTTGTTCCAGCAAGTGCCCATGGTGGAAATTGATGGGATGAAGCTGGTGCAGACCCGAGCCATTCTCAACTACATTGCAGCAAAATACAACCTCTATGGGAAAGACACCAAGGAAAGAGCATTGTACGGTTACATATATGTTTTGTTCTTGTGAGAGATAATGGGGGGTCTGGTTGCCACTTTTTCCATGTAGTGTAGGGCAGTGATGGTGAACCCTGGCACTCCAAGGTAGTGTGCCAGAAGTGCCAGAAGCCCAAGTCAGCACTCCTGTTGATCAGGGCTTCTGGGAATTGAAGTCCAAGAACATCTGGAGTGCCAAGGCTTACCATCACTGGTGTAGGGTATGATCAGTATCTAGGGTGGGTAGATTTCAAGCCTGTGGGGCCTACTTTGTGTTGCACTGGAAGTTCCCAAAAGACATCTGTAAAAAGGTGGGTTACAGGGTATGTGGGGCTTCATTTTTTGTGATGCAGAAATTGGCCCATAAGTAGCCCAGGCACACATTTTCCTCACCCAGGCACCAGTCATGTGCACAAGTCTAAAGTGGACTCTGTGGCTGACATCTAAAAGAAAATCACAACTAGAAGAAAGTCCTTTGGATCAATGGAATTTATGGAGGAATTGACTCACCATGCCCCCACTGATTCAATGGGCCTGATCTCTTTGTGAGTTGTTACTGGATTTCAGACTGTGTGTCCAGCTAAATACTCTTAGCATGCTCCTGTGATCTGGAAACCTCTCAGATGTCCGATTACATGTAGTCCATTGGCATGTACAGCTGACTGCACCAACTGAGTCTTCTAATGGATTTCTGGGTAGTGGGTGGGTTCAGGACACTTACCCCTCTGTGTCCTCATGCTAGGAATTCTGTAGGAAGACTTTCCAAACTTGTATGAATCTTATATCCCTGAGTATAGCCCTCTAATACGGTCAGATGAGTGTGTGAATAATGCTTTAGAATGAGAGGTTCCATTTCAAAGTTCAGGAATTTGATCTCTGTACCAGAACTGAATGGTACCCATAGTTCTTCCACACTTTCGCTCTGAACAACCTTCATTTGGGTCAGATCATTTAGGATAGGAATAGGCAAGTCATTTTGTTATTTCTGTTATTACACATTAGGGAATCAAATACTCTGGCAACATTATTGAGCATCATCCAGAGACCTTTGTGTCGATACAGATCTACCATCTTTTCATTTACCAGGCTGTCTTAAAAAGCCTGGGAGCCGTTGCCCTGAGACTAAGCTGCCCTGAGTAGCCCAGGAAGTTGCTCCCTTGGAACTTGTTGCTGAGTAATAACAGGGCTGTACTCAGGAGGAATAGGCTCCAAAGCATACCCATCAAGTGCGGCTCTGGAAAATACGGGAACTGCTCCGGCCCGGGTACGCATGCGCAGCAACAACTCCATTGTGCATGGGCAGAACCCCTTTGTGCATGCGCACTGCTGTCTCTGATGGGTGCGCATGTGCAGTAAGCCCTTTCCCTGCCGTTCAAAATACAAGGAGGTGGCAGGAAAGGGGAGGAACGAGCACTGAAATACAGGAAACCCCAGCTAATATGGGATACTTGACAGGTATGCTCCAAAGTGTTGAGAGTTACATCTGGCCCTGCTCCCTGCATGAATGCAGCCATAAGGCTCTTCCCAAATATGAATTTGGTTTGTCATAAAAAATAAATGACAGCTACATTGTGAGTTTCAGTACTTGTTCATCCATACCTTTAAGATACTTTTAAAAAAATAACAAAAAAATCTTTCAACTTGATCATCTGGGATAAATTTTTAAAAGATATAACTCCTCCAGTTCCAGTTCATCACTCTGCGGCCACAGAAGCTTCTTTTGTTTTTAGAATTGGCAGCCTTATTGTCAAGGGGGGCAGAAAGTTTTTTGCCTTTGGAAGCATACTCAGTTGGTACAATAGAAATCAAATTGGTGTTTTCTGGCTGACAATGATTCCTCCCCCTTGAGAAGATACCTGACATGTAGATGTTTGCTTCTTAGAAGTAGAGGTGACCATACAAGGTGGCTTGCTTAGCCTAAGCATCATTTTTCTGTAGTATATGTGCTAATTTTAATCAAGGCTGACTCGCAAATACAGTTTAATCTTTCTGTAGAGGGAAGACACTACACTTCTGTGGGCAAATTTAATTTAATTTAATTAATTTAATTTAATTTAATAGATTTATATACCGCCCTATCCAAAGGACTCTGGGCGGTGTACACAAGTTAAAACCAATATACAGGTAAAACAATTTAAAAAACCCTTAAAAACATAACAATATTACACCACCACCCCCGGCCGTGCCATCTATTATCTAAAAACAAATATAAAATCTACAAAAACCTTTAAAAAATTAATTACAGGAGGGGGGAAGCCTCAGACGAGCCAAAAAGGGGAGCTTGTTGACGATCCTGGCCCCCAGACCCATTTTGCCAACCACGTCTTCAATTCTTTCCTAAATGGTAGCAACTGGGCCTGGAGGCATAGTTCTACCGGGAGGAGTTCCATACTGGGGGGGGGCTATGACCGAGAAGACCCTTTTCCTTGTGCTGGAGAGGCAAGCCTCCCCAACAGATGGCAACTGAAGGGTGCCCTCTGGGTTTGCTCTCGTGGGACGGGTCGATGTCCTAGAGATGATACAGTCCCTGAGGTATCTTGATGATGTGACAGTTAAGTCTTCCCATGGAGCCTGGGATTGGGGTGTTGTCTGACCTCACCTGCAGATCTCTTTCTCACCATTTTAAAAAGTAGGGATAAAATTAAGTAACACCAAACAGCTGGCAACTTAGGGCTGATCACTAGGCAGCTCAGTAGGGGGGTTTCTCAAGAATACCAGGCACACTGATGTGTATTAGAAAATGAGATGGTTAGATGGTATTGTTGATGTAATGGGAACAGAACTGGGTGGATTGAGGAGGATGGTGGAGGATAGGGGTGCCTGGCGTGCAGTAGTCCATGGGGTTGCAGGGGGTCAGAGTCGACTATGCGACTGAACAACAACAACAAAAGCTAGCTAATAATGTCACAAAAAGACAGGTGTGAGTTTGTGTGTTTGTCTCCTCAGAATTGACATATATGTGGAAGGAACGACGGATCTAATGTTTTACATTATGATGTACCCTTTCTTGACCTCTGAGGATAAGGAGATACAACTCGCCACAATTCTTAACAGAGCAACAAAAAGATACTTCCCGGCGTATGAGAAGGTATGAGTTAATTTGTTCATGTAAGAGCAGGCAGGAGTGGTGAAAGTGTGGCTTTTGGCATGTTGTTGATTGTCATTCCCAACAGCCCTAGCCAGCATAGCCAAAGGAGCATGGGAATGGGAGTCCAATGGCATCTCAAGGGTCATTGGCTATCTACCCATCCTATAGCCAATGAAAGTGGTCTCATTGTAGGGGCCATTTTACAAGTTCTTAAAAAGTGTATGCAAGTCTTAGAAAGTAACAGCTGAAAAATAAAATGTGTCTTGAAACATTTTCAGAGCAGGATAGGCATAAGATATTTTGCTGGCTGAGGAAAAGAACCTGGTAGTATTTTTCCTTTTCCGTAGTGTACAGAATCGCAGAAGGAGACTAGACTGCACCTAGACTGGTGAATCTTGCTTCATCACTTGCAAGGAGATTGTGACTTCCATCTTAGCCAAGTTAATCAGGCTAGCTTAGGAAGTTCAGAGCAGTCCCTGTGGCACCCACATCTTCGTCCTCTGATGTGTGTGCATATGTATTTAGGCACCAGAAATCTTTTGCATATCTTACACCTCTGGATTCGTATGTACATATTGCACAATGAACCTATAGATTCTACCTGCAACTGCAAACAGTTTAAATCAGGGATCCTCAATCTATGGCCCGTGGACCGGATCAGGTCTGTGGCATGAAACCATCCAACCTGCCCTCTCACTACAGCTGCCGCTCCCTCAATCCCTAAAAGGCATACAACATCCGCCCTGCTATGTAGCGCCGTTAGGGACAAGCCAAGTGGAGGGGACAAGGTTTGAGGTACCAGCACATGGCTTTTCTGTGGGCCGGGATGCATTTCCGGTGGCTGCGGATGCTTTTCCTTCACTCATGCCATGCAGCTCCTCCAGGCTGGTAAGCAGGAGAGCGGTGTGTATGTGTGGCTTTTTCGGTGTGTGGCGGCCTCAGATGGTCACTGCTGCGGTGGGCTCAGGATTGGGGGGGGCACCCCCAGTTCGGCCACTCAACAGTCTGATGGAGCATGAACTGGCTGCAGTGGCTTAAAAAGGTTGAGGACTCCTGTTTTAAATCATGCTTATTTTAGCCCGCTGACCTCCTCTTCACCCATAGCAATCCATGCTGTTGGTCTTATGACATGACTGGTGATGAAGGGTGTTCCTCTACAGGATTGCCTTCTTTGTATCAAAATGAAGACCTGATTTGTTCATTCAACATAAGTCAGGAGATAAAAGTCATGAGGTTCTTAGTGCAGACAGGACCACCTCAGGTTATAAAAAGGCTCATGTATTTGAATGCTCCCTCACTGGAAAGAAGAAAACACCACAATTTGGACTAGGGAGGGATAGAACATTTTTCTTTCATGAGCTAATCTCTTACTTGGCAACACACTTTTTTTTTTACACGATCAGGGCTGTAGCCAGGGAGGGCAGGGGGGTGAAAACCCTTCTGAGCTAACAACACCCACCCATCCACCCCGGGATGTCAATGTTATATATGTGAGTGTGACATTGTTGCCCCTCCTGAAATCCCCCCCCCCCCAATCTAGATTCCGCGCTACAGCCCTGTACACAATGAAATGTTCTGCAATGTGATCCTCTGCCTTCAGGATCCAGTAGCCCAATCCACTGCTGCCATTTCGGAAATCTACTCTCTTCATTAAATGTCTTTCTAATGGATAGATGTAGTCTCTAATGTAATATAAGAAGGAATGGTTTTGCTTTTCCCTGTCTGCTTTCCCTCTGCCATAAGCATCAACTACTAAGATAAGGCTTTCTTGAACAATACTGTCTGCGCATGACTTTCTATAAACCATGGAATTCACCACATGTGTTTCTGCAGGATGCTACTCTAGGTACTGAAGGTGATTGATGTTGCCGCTAAACAATGATTGCACTGGGAGATCTTGGCAGTGGAAATCTCAAAAATCATTGGCTTTTCTTAATTTCACCAACAATGGTATGTTGTAGGTGCTAAAGGATCATGGACAAGACTTCCTTGTTGGGAACCAGTTGAGTGTGGCAGATATACAACTGATGGAAGCCATTTTAATGGTGGAGGAAAAGTTTTCTGATGTTCTAATTGAGTTTCCACAGTTGCAGGTATGTGGAGAAAAACCCTCCCAAGGATCCCAATTTGTTTTATTGTTATTTTTAAACTTTTTGTTCTAGAGAGGAAGATCAAATGGTTTTCTTTAGGAACTTAATCTGTACAATTTATGCATCACAGGAGAATTTTCTTAAGCGAGCAAGCCTATAGAAGTCTCCATGTTTAAATTAGTATGCACCTTCATCAAGTACACATGTATGACTGGTTTTCTTATGAGGAAACTTCTTATAAACAGGCTAAAAGATTAGTGAAGTTTCGTTAGAACACAAAACATTTTTTAAAAAAATTCAAAATACATGAATAGGTGAAATAGAAAAAGAATTCTTCAATTTATTGTAAAATCTGAAAAGCAGAGGGTTAGGGTGAGGTGAGGAAACTGTTTCTGAAGAGACAACTACACCTGTAATTCTGTAGAATGGAAGAGCCCATTCCCCATGAAGCTTGGAACAAATTTCTAATATAGGTGACCAACTTGCCTCATTTGTTATAGAGAACCACTTGATAAGATCCTTTGCTTTCATAGAAAGATATGGGGCTGCGGTGGCTCAGTGGTTAAGAAGCTCACCTTGTTAGCTGGAAGGCCGGCAAGTCAGCAGTTCGAGACCTGGGTACTGCAAGATGGATTGAGCACCCATCTCTGTCTCAGCTCTTGGGGACATGAAAGGAGCCTCATTCGGGTGTCCCCTGAGCGGAGTTTCTCCAGCAAAAATCCTTTCAACCCATATTAAATTCTGATTAATAATAATAATAACAATAATAACAATAATAACAATAATAATAATAATAATAATAAGTAGTAGTAGTAGTAGTAGTAGTAGTAGTAGTAGTAGTAGTAGTAGTATTGGATACAAATCAACCATTTGGTTCTCAGTCAAGGACTGGAATAAAATTAACAGTTCAAGCCCAGACCAAAGACCTAAGAACTGTTAAGGTAATGTCTAAGTATATATGCAGTTCCTAGTACAGTAGTTTTTTGGAGAGTTAGCATATTCAAGTCCGATAAGTCCAAATTTTCCAAATATCTAGGAAGTTTTTAGGTATTGCTCCAAGGGCTCCAATCACTATGGGAACGACAACAGATTATTATTATTATTATTATTATTATTATTATTATTATTATTATTATTATTATTATTATTATTATTATTATTATTATTATTATTATTATTATTATTATTATTATTATTATTATTATTATTATTATTATTTATAGAGATATGCAGATCTGAAAGGAACTGCAGTGGCTCAAGTCGCTAAGACGCTGACTGGGAAGCGGAAGGTCAGCAGTTTGATTCCCGAGTACTGCAGGACGGAAATGAGCTCCCGTCTTCATCCCAGCTCCTGCCAACCTAGCAGTTCGATAGCAAGAAATTGCAAGTAGATAAATAGGGACCACTTCGGTGGGAAGGTAACAGCGTTCCGTGCACTCCGGTGTCTAGTCATGCCTGCCACATGACCACGGAAACGTCTGCAGAAGCAGACAGCGCTGGCTCTTCGGCTTAGAAACAGAGATGAGCACTGCACCCTAGAGTCGGATACGACTGGCTTTCGAGCAAGGGAAACCTTTACCTTTACCTATGCAGATCTGAATTTTTGTATTGTAACTCCCAGAGTTTTCACAGGCTGTTATGCTTCCTGGGGAATTCTGGGAGTTCTGATTCAAAAACACAAATGCACACTTCTTTAATAGGCTTTTAAAAATTCCAACATCCCACTGTGCTTTCATTGGCACAGATGACATAAGAATATTTATTTATTTATTAAACTTATATCCCACCCTTCTAGGAAAAACTTTCCTACTCAGGGCGGCTTACAGCATAAAATTTTAAAAATACAAATAATAAAATTTTCATATAAAACCCCTCAAAACCCAAACACCCTCATAAGAAAGACTATGTTGGAAGTAGTGGAGTAGAATAAAATGCCTAACAATCGGCCAATGATAAAATATTGCCAAAGGCCTCTTTAAAAAGAGAAGTTTTCAATTGCTTTTTAAAAACATGGAGAGATTATCACATGGAGAGATGATCAATATGATCACATGGGGAAATAGATCACATTTTGGAGCACTTGCAGAGTAATCTGTTTCCTAGTGATCACATAGCAGGTAAATTGTGTTCTGGCCAGACTCCAGTGAGTGCCCCAGCTGGAACGTTTCAGTCCAGCTATTGGACTTCTATTTTGGGGGGTCAGCCTGGAGCAATTCCCTGATCACTTTAAGGAAGATAGTTTCCTAAAAAGCAACCCTTTCTAATGTGATTAGATGCACACCTTTCCCATTGTTTGAACATACCCTGAGTAAATCTATTGAAGACTAGAAAAACTATCATTCAATGAGTCAGCGACATGTAACTAAAAGTTACACTGGACATTCCATAAAGATAGGAAAAGGGATTTAGTGCAAACTTTAGAAAAGTTATTGTGTTTTTTTAAAGTATAACTTCCAGAATCCTAGTCAATATGGCTACTGGCCCTCTGGAAGACTGACTAACTCATTGTGCTATCACAGAAAGTGGTTTTATAGGCAGTAGATCTTACTGAAATGAGTTCAGGATGGGGATTGTCATTTTGCTCATATGTTTGCTTACCACTCTATTTCTGAGCTATGTTATCTGCGTTCTTCCTTCTCACCATTTCAGGCTTTTAAGGAAAGGATGAATAATATTCCCAACATTAAGAAGTTTCTGGAGCCAGGAAGCCAGAGGAAGCCAATACCTGATGATAAATATGTCGAGACCGCGAGGGAAGTTCTTCGGATGTATTACGACGTAAAACCAATTTAGAGGAATAGCTAGCCAAAGTAGTTTTGTTGAGCTCAGCAGACTACAAGTGTTAACTGACCAGTGATGATAACTGTGAAAAGCTTCTACCACAAACTTCTTGCTGTAACATTAGAGATGAGACTGCTATGTGGCCATTAGTAACTGATTAATGAACTGCTTCTAATATAAATGCTAGTAGTAGACTTTTACAAAGGGAGAACACAGTACATAGGGACTTTATTTTCAAAGTGATAATTGGCCTTTCCATCTATATCTATAAAACAGAGGTGTGGTCTTGTATGTACTCCAAAGGAACCCACACCCCTGGACCAATCTCGCTGAAAATTGGCACACACCTACCTTGGGCTTGTGAGATCAGCACTGTGGGGTGTGTGTGTGTGTGTGTGTGTGTCTCGAAACCTATTTGGGGTTTTATGTCCCCCAAAGTGGGATGCAAAGGGGACACCCCCACCAGCTGGAGACAAAGCAATGAAAGAGCGGTACTGCGCATGTACAACACAGCCAGCAATACTGCTCACGTGCACCTACAAGGCATGAAATGCCGTCCTGGAGGGAGGCAGCAGCAGCTGGCCGGCTTTAAAACCTTCACCACCGCCATCCCCGGACACTCTCGGCCACCCAGCCTGGAGGGAGGCAGCAGCAGCTGGGCTGCTAAGGCGGCTTTAAAGCCTCCGCCACTATCACCGCCATCCCTGGATGTTCCCTCAGCCAGCCGACCTGGAGGGAGGCAGCAGTGGCTCGGGCGGCTTTAAATCCTCCGCTGCCGCCGCCATCCCACACTCACCGCTGCCACCCATGGACTTTTACCATGTGAGCCGCCCTGAGTCGGGTTCCCTGATTGGGCAGCATATAGGTGTGAAAAGTAAATTTAATTTAATTTAAAGAAAAAAAAATCTGAGCAAGGCCAGGTAATCAGCTAGTACTTAATAAGAATCACAGTTGGAATCAGAGGTTGGTGAGAAAATAGATTTGGATCTACTGGTAGATCTCTGCAAAGATAATTGATTTCCAATTATGTAATGGTAGCAGGAGTAGCAGATTGCCCTCCCCCCATCCCAAATGATACCATTTAGCTCAAGAAAGTGGGGAGAACCAGGAGTTTAATTTGCTTGTATGAGGAGTGTGACCTCTCTTCAGTTCTGGTATTCCACCACCATACAGGAAAACCCCCCAAATCAATTAATTAAAAAATTCTGGCCTTAGGATTTTAATTAAATCTGTTTTGTGCTAGGATCTGCCGGGTGAATTTTGGGCTTCTAATTGGAAAGAGGGACTGCAGTGGTTCAACTGGTTAAGACACTGACTGGAAGGTGGGAGGTCAGCAGTTTGATTCCCGAGTACTGCAGGACAGAATGAGCTCCCGTCTTTGTCTCAGCTCCTGCCAACCTAGCAGTTTGAAAGCAAGAAATTGCAAGTAGATAAATAGGGACCACTTCAGTGGGAAGGTAAACAGCGTTCCATGTGCTCCGGTGTCTAGTCATGCCTGCCACATGACAACAGAAGCAGACAGCGCTGGCTCTTTGGCTTTGAAACAGAGATGAGCACTGAACCTAGAGTCGGATAAGACTAGCTTTCAGGTAAGGGAAACCTTTACCAATTTGAAAGAGGCTACACATTTGAAGAAGTCTGCTCTCCTCAGTTTTAAAGAGTACTTTGTATCTCATATTTTGAGGAGCAGTTTTTTTCCCTTCCACTAATGAAATAAAATATTGCCAAAGAAGATCAAAGAACTTGCATCCAGAATGTAGGAAAATTGCTTTAACAGACTACTGCTCCTGGAATTGTTGAAGCCCTGTATATTCCTCTACCAACTGAGGAAATTCATATTGTAGAACTGAGTAAAGTATATAAAGTTCCTTAACAACAGACTTTCCCTCCTTTCCATGCTGGCAAACGCAAATGGTAAAGTTTATGGGGAAAGTTGAAAGGTGCTATAAGAGATTTATTTTAGGGGAGAGAAAACACAAACACTATAAAATCAAAACAGACTAAGAAATATGTGTCTAGGCTTTACAGTATTTAACAATCTCCTAGCATGATGCTTACTTTTGATTAAATGCAATTTAAATTTGATTTGCGACTTTCAGTCCTGTAGCTATTCTCATGTATTTGCCCTAAACTGAAAAACTAATAAAGTACACTTGCTTTTGCACAGAGAAACAGGTGCTTGCCTTACTTGTCTAGAATGACCTTTCACTCATTAAAAGCAGGATCCCTTTGAGGTTAAGCATTGTTTACAGCTGGAATACATGCAGGCTTTAAAAAAGAAAGATTCTTGTTTTCTCTTTTTGGAATACTCTTCTTGGAATTCACAAGCAGCTGGGTAATTGTAGCAATGCTATAGTGTTGCTTTATGCTGTAAGAAGGGACAATTTCTTGTAACCGAGGGCAGAGATCTGCCTCTTTGGCTGTAAACAGAGTTGAGCACTGCACCCTAGGGCCAGACATGACGGGCTTTCGAGCAAGGGTGACCTTGACTTTACTTATCCAGACTCCATGTCCCATAATACATCAGCAAACATGTGGGATTTGGGGATTGTAGCCCAACAAAAGTGTTTCCTATTTTAGGATACGGATTTTCTGAAGACCATATTTAGTGACTGTACAGCCATATTGTAACACACGAGATTAGATTCATCTATGCAGGATTAGATTCCTCTTCGCATTCCCAATGTACTGTACAGCAAATAAAGACCTCCTGTATCCCAAACTCCTCATGCATGAATTTATGGGGCAGGACTGCACTTCCTGGGGTGTGGGGGACCAAATCCACAATAACTCTTGTTGCAGCACATGATGCCAAGCTATACTCCATTTCAAAATCACACCCAATCCAGTTCTTACCAGCTTTGGGTTTTCATAGGTACACTCCTGTAGGAATCCTTAGCTGTCTTCCAAAGGATCCACACTAGCTTTCGAAGACGGGGCCTGGGTGAGATCTGGCCGAAGCCCTATGACTCATTCCCCAAAAATAGAAGCACACCTAATGAGCACACCTCATGCTTATTATATCATTCCTCATGACTTGTACCATGACCACCCAGTATTATGTAATGTCATATGACATCTACTTGCACCAATCAGCATCTCCCCACCCCATTTCCTGCCTTGTTATTGTGCAGGTAATAGAAACCATCTGTGTCCCTTTGTCTCAGACGTTCCCTCCCAGCTGGCTTCAGCAAGAAGTTATGTCTCTGTGTGTGTGTGTGTCTTTGGGTGATTGTGTGTATGCTTTAGGGGCCGGTATGAGGCCCCCATTGCAACAGGTGGCAGCCCAACATGGGGCAACCCCCATTGCAACACACTCCAGCATGGCACAGGGGCACCATTTCTCCCTGCTGGTGGTTCGTTTGCCTCTTCCCCCAACTTTCCTGTTCACAACCCCCTCCATTACCTCCCCGTTCCCTTTGTGCCTCTTGTGCAAACATGCAGAAGATCATTTCCTTGTTTTTAAGACCTGTATTTAAAATAACGAATCCGAAGATACACTTAGTCATCAAGTATGTCACGCAACTGGGCATAGTTTTTCTTATTACCTGGATCAAATGTACAGAATTGTGACACTTAACTTCAGCGGTGCTTTTACCGATCCACTTGAGGTCAGATTGAATGTAATTGAAGCATGCTTCTATGGGGAAAGGGATAGAAATATGCTGGGATTTTTCAAGGAAGAAGATGATATGTGCAACTGCCTTAAGGAGGTAGGCTTGTTTTCCTTTTTTTTTAAGTCTAAGATTTTGCAGTCATAATAGGGGAGGGTACTATGTACTAGTGATTTTGCTATTGTTAGATGAAGATCAAGCAACTGTTGCAGTCTGACACCATTCAGTGTGTCACATGTCTTTCATTCCTGGATTAACTAGTTTAAAATAATTCCTGTCCAGTGGTGGGATTCAGCAGATTCGTACCTGTTCACCAGAACTCGTAGCAGAAATTCCAGCAGGCCCCGCCCATCCAAGTTTTGAAATAAAGTAGTCCTAATTTGGGTGCAATGCAGGGCTTCCCCCCTGGCCATGCCCACCATACCACAGCCACACATAGGTAGTAAAAATTTTTGAATCCTACCATGATTCCTATCCCTTTATTTTTTTAAAAAAAATTTTTTTAAATATTTTTATTAATTTTCAAACAAAATTACAAAACTTAAACATTTATAACATTACAGTACAGTACAATACAATAAAAAAGAACAAATGAACAAATATACATTGAATACATTCACCCTCACCCACCCTTCACCTCCCAATCACCCTCACCCAGCCCTTCACCATCTTCTGTCTTCTTCACTCCCCTTGTCCTTCCGTTGAAGGACCGCCTCCGAAGTGCCGAAGAAGGGGAGGAAGACCGGAACTAGAGCGGGTTCTTGCTATTATTTAAGACATTAAATGAATTTTATTGTTCATAGCAAAGCAGCTGTTTCTCTTTCCCTCCTGCTAATGGTTGTCATACCATTTACTCATTTTATTACATTTCCTTCAAATCATTTCTATTCAGATTTTGATCCCAAAATTATCCCACCTTTTTTTCCTTTCTTTTTTTCTATTGTTGCTATAATGATCAAAATTATTCAATTTTCTTTCTATAACTAGTTGCAGATTCTTACTCTTGTATTTCTATTTATCTATATACTGCACATCCAATTCTCTGCGAACCTTAACATATATCACTTTATAAGTTATAATCTATCTATCTATCTATTCATCTATCTAGTTAATCTTAACACACCTTGACAGAGGATTATTTACATATTTCAATCAATCAATCTCTTTCTAGAACCAAACTTCCTCCATCTTAGGGCAAAGCAATACAGAAACCAGGGTCACAGCAAATAAAGATTATTATTTTTTTTAAAAGAATTTCCAAAACATCATACTCTACATGTTACTTTATGTTCTGGGCTAACCTCCCGTAATTAAAAGCTCTTCTTTAAGTTTCCTTCATTCTTCTAATCCTTCTTTAACAATATTACATGATTGTGATATAACCAAAATCTCAATTTGTTTACTTATCAAAACAACTTTTCTTACACAGAAAATTCTTAACTGTTATATTTGCTACCAATTATAACTCATATCCTTATCCCTTGACAATTTTAATTTTCTTCCTCCGCAATCTTTCTTCCTTTGTTATATCCTAATAGATAAGAGTAAGACGGATTCTTGCTAATATTTAAGACATTAAATAACTTTTGTTGTTCATAACATGCAGCTGTTTTTCTCTCTCCTTCCCTCCTAAAAATGGTTATTCTACCATTACACATGTCATTACCTTTCCTTCAAAACCTTTCTATGCAAATTTTTGATCCTAAAGTTATCTCCCCCTTTCTTTCCCTCCCCCCTACAATTACTGTACTAGTTAGGCTTATTCAATACACTTTCTGTACCGATTGCAAATTCTTACTCTTATATATTAATTTATCTATATACTGCACATCTGATATTCTCTGCAGGCTTCCCCAACATATATTTCCTCATAATCTTAACCCCCATTAACAAAAGGTTATTTACATGTTTTAATCTCTTCCTTAAACCAAACCTCCTCCATCTTAAATCAGAACAAATATAGAAACCAAAATAACAACAAATGGAAACTCATTGAAAAATAACAATTTCCAAAACATCATACTCCACATTACTACTACTTGCCCTTCCTTGACATTCCTTGACAGAGGGTTATTTACAATTTCAAACATATTAAACCTTATATTTCAAACTTTACACTGTAATTTTCCATCCAACTTACCCCCTTTTAACCTTTCTTAACAAAAGTTATTAACCTTTTTGTGACAATTTCATAAATATTCCCTTTTACCCTTATCTTTCTCCCTGTATTTTTCACTTTTATATTTTGAATTAACTTCTCAAAATTAAAAGCTCTTCTTTAAGTTTCGTCCATTCTTCTGATCCTCCCTTAATAATATTACAAGATTCTAGTATATCCAAATACTCAGTTTGCTTGTTTATCACAACAACTTTACCTGCCCAAAAGAATCTTAAATGATGTAATTTTTGCCAATTATAATTCACACCCTTATCCCTTAACAATGTAGTAACTGGTTTAATTTTCTTCCTCCACAATCTTTCTTCTTTAGTTATGTCCTGATAAATATCCAGTTTTTCCCCATCCAATTTTGGTACTCGTGTACCATTTCTTCTTAAAAATGCCATTAATTCTAATTTTCTGTCCAGACCTGCAAATTTTACCAAAACAAACCTTTTAAAAGTCCCATTTCTTCTCTTCCCCAATCTATAAACTGCTAGAATATCCTCCTGTGTGAATTCTCTCCCCATCTTCAGTTCATTCAACCATTTAATAATTCTTTCTCTCAGTAGGTCTGGACTTCCCTCTGGAATATTTTTAATCACCATGTTCTTTTGTCTTGCCATCTCCTCCAGCATGTACAGTCTTTTTTCTTGATTACCTATTCTTTTATCTTTTTCTTGCAAATCTTTTACCTTTGTTGTCTCAAAATTTTTAGTTACTGCTTTCATAGAGTTGGCCAATAGATCTCTTAGTTCTTGTTGTCCATTCATGGTATCTTTCATTTCTTGCTTCCTTGTCACATCTATTCTGTCCAACCTTTTCTCAAGTTTGCTCCAAATATCCATTTCTTTCTCCACTGCTTGCATGTCTTTTATCTCCTCTTCCACAGATTTTAATTTTGCCTCTATTGTCATAAAGTTATTATTTAATATTTTCATAAAGCTAACCAGCAAGTCCCTTAGTTCTTGTTGTCCATTCATAATTTCTTTTAATTTTGCTTCTATTGTGTCCTCCATGTACTGTCTTTTTTCTTGATTAGCCATTCTTATATCCTTTTCCTTTCCTTTTTTTTGCATCTCTTTTATCTCCATTTCCATACGTCCATTATCTGCAGAATTCATCAACCTTTCCAACTGATCCCTGAAATCCCTAAAATCATGTAGTTCTTCCCCATAAGATTCCATTTCGATAATTTTAGGATCTCTAGAATCTCTAGGGTAAGTCTAGAATCTGAAATCTTTGGGGTGATGATAACTCATTTAGGGCTGACTGTTTCCCACTTCTTTTCTCTCTCCTCTCACTACTTTAAGGTCACAGCTACTTCATCAGCTGTTTCTCATCTTCAGGGGCCTGTTCTTCTTCACTCACTCTCTCCTTTTTTATTTTGTTTCGTCTTTCAAAGATTCTTTCTCTCAAAAAAAGGGGACAGACAGACACCCCCTCTTTCAGTCCATCAGCTCTCTTGCCTCAGAGTTCCCCTTTTATCTCTCTTTTTAGTTCAAAACTTTGCTCCAATACTTTAAGGGCATTCAAGGTTTCTCAAAGCTTTCTCCCCTCACTTTTCAAGGCTTATTTCATAAGAACATAGAACATAAGAACATAAGAACAGCCTTGCTGGAACAGGCCACAGCCCATCCAGTCCAGCATTCTGTCTCACACAGTGGCTCACCATTTCCTTCAGGGTATTCCCAAGGAGATGCCTTCACCTGCTTAGGATTCCCTGGAAATGGCATTGAGAGATATCCTGCCTATCTCTCCAACCCGGAGGTTGTCCTTAGGTAGCCATAATTATAGCCATTGATAGCCTTGTCCTCCATGAACTTGTCTAATCCTTTCTTAAAGCTGTCAAGACTGACAGCTGTCACCACTTCTTCTGGCAGGGAGTTCCATAGACCAGTAATCCTCTGGGTGAAAAAGTACTTTCTCTTATTTGTTTGAGAACTAGTACCCAAAAGTTTCATGGAGTGTCCCCTAGTTCTAGTGTTGTGCGATAGGGAAAACAGTTTTTCCTTATCCACTTTGTCCACACCGTGCATGATTTTATAAACTTCAATCAGGTCACCTCTTAGACGCCGTCGTTCAAGAGTGAAAAGGCCCAACCGTTGCAGCCTCAGATGGTAAGGAAGGTGTTCCAGTCCCCTAATCATTCTGGTTGCCCTCCTCTGTACTTTCTCCAACTCCATAATATCCTTCTGGAGGTATGGCGACCAGAACTGTACACAGTATTCCAGATGGGGCCTCACCATAGATTTATAAAGAGGCAAAATGACACTTGCTGACTTATTTTCTATACCCTTCCTAATGATCCCTAACATTGAGTTTGCTTTTTTCACTGCTGAGGCACACTGAGTTGACACCTTCATTGAGCTGTCCACCAGGACACCAAGGTCCCTTTCCTGGTTTGTCGCAGAGAGTTCAGACCCCATCAGTTTATAAATGTAATTGGGGTTTTTTGACCCAACATGCATCACTCTGCACTTACTGATGTTGAAGCTCATTTGCCACTGTTTTGCCCACTCCCCCAGTGTCAAGAGATCCCTCTGGAGCTCTTCACAATCTCTCACAGTTTTCACTACCCTGTATAATTTAGTGTCGTCAGCAAATTTGGCTACCTTGCTTTTTACTCCTACCTCTAGATCATTTATGAAGAGGTTGAAAAACAGGGGACCCAGTACTGAACCTTGGGGGACCCCACTCTTTACTTCCCTCCACTTGGAGAAGTGTCCATTTAGTGCTACCCTCTGTTTCCTGTCCCTTAGCCAGTTGCTGATCCAGGACAAGACCTGTCCCTTTATTCCATGACTGGTAAGTTTATTCAAGAGCCTTTGGTGTGGGACCTTGTCAAAAGCCTTCTGAAAGTCCAGATAAACAATGTCAACTGGATCCCCCTTATCCACATGCTTGTTGACACTCTCAAAAAATTCCAACAGATTAGTGAGGCATGATTTGCCCTTGCAAAAGCCATGTTGGCTCTCCTTTAGCAGCGCCTCCTCTTCTATGTACCTATTAATTCTATCTTTTAGGATGGTTTCCATCACTTTACCTGGGACACATGTCAAACTGACAGGCCGGTAATTTCCTGGATCACCCCTGGATCCTTTTTTGAAAATTGGTGTTACATTCGCTACCTTCCAGTCATCAGGCACAAACCCTGATTTGAGGGAAATATTATATATTTTGGCTAGGAGATCAGCAATTTCATCTTTAAGTTCCCTGAGAACTCGTGGATGGATGCCATCTGGTCCTGGTGATTTGTTAGTGTTTAGTTTAACAAGACATGCAAGGACCTCCTCCCTGGTTATTTCTATCTTGCTTAATTCTTCGGTTTCCCTCCCTACGAAGATAGGTTCTGTTTTGGGCATGTGGTCTCTATCTTCTTCAGTGAATACTGAAGCAAAGAATTCATTGAGTCTCTCTGCAATCTCTGTTTCCTCTTTAATAACCCCTTGCCTTCCATTGTCATCTAATGGTCCAATGGCCTTCCTAGTTGGGTTCTTACTTCTAATGTACTTAAAGAAGTCTTTGTTATTCCTCTGAGTATTTTTAGCTATACGCTCCTCAAAGTCTTGCTTTGCTTTCCTGATTGTTGCCTTGCATTTGTTCTGCCAGAATTTATGTTTCTGCCTGCTGTCCTCATTTGGACAAGCCTTCCATCTTCTAAATGAGCTTTTCTTGCTCTTGATCACTTCCCGAACAGCTCCTGTAAGCCACATTGGAGTCCTCTTGGACCTGGCAGTGCCCTTTTTCCTTTTGGGTATGCATTCCAATTGGGCCTCTGTTATTGTTTTTGTAAACAGCCTCCATGCCTCTTGGAGTGTTTGGACTCTCTCAATTTTCCCTTTCAGCTTCTTTTTTACTAGTTTCCTCAACTTTGGGAAATTTCCTTTTTGAAAATTTAAGGTCTCTGTGTTAGATTTTATCAGTGACTTGCGGTCTATGTTCAAGTTAAACATAATTGAGTTGTGGTCACTGTTCCCTATTGGATCAGTCACATTAACATCTTGCACCAGATCCTGAGTATTACTCAGGATCAAGTCAAGGATTCTTGTACCTCTAGTTGGGTCTTCAACCATCTGTCCCAGGGAACAATCATTGAGCATATCTAGGAACTTTATCTCTTTATCAAGCTTGCTTTCTTCACCTTGCCTTTGAAACCCAATCTTTCACTCTCTTCCACAATTCTGTTTTTCCTTCTCAGTCTCATCAATCACACCTTCCTTAATTAGGTGGTCTTTACAGCCCAAAATAAACATTAAGAGCAAACGGAGGAGTTACAGAGGCTTGCAAATCTGAGTCATCCCATTCAATCGGCATCTCTTTGCCTTTTCGAGCCTTTTCAAGCTCTGTCACACTGGCCCAGACTCTCTTGACCCCTGAATTCTTCACCTTCTTCACCCCCACAGCACTCCTCTGTCTTTTTTCTCAAATTTATCTTTGACAGCCTGTGTTTTTCCACCTTTTTAATACATTTATCTCGCAGCCTGCTTCACTCGTGTCTTACTCCCCCGCCATCTTTTTCCGGTCTCTCCTATCCCTTTATTAAGTAGGGAGCCGAATGCTGCACTCCTGGTGCTATTCTATGCTAATCCAAGTGTATACAATTGAAAGCTCAACACAGTGTCTGACTGTTCATTGTGGGGTTTTATCCTTGCATTGGCTGTGTTCTATGGTGTTTACTGAGAATTAGTGTTTCAAGGGTTAGGGTTACACATTACATAACTTGTATTCCTTGGTCTGAATGAGAGTTCCCATACCTCTCTCATGGGGTCAGTCAATGACTAGGAATGTACATTACCTCTATTTCTTTGCATTCCCAAACACTGGGGAATGTGTTTTATTCCTGAAGTACACAAATGACAAAAGACAGTAGAATTGGACATGGACACAGTACTCTAGATATGGTCTAACTAGTGCTGAATAGAGGGGGAGTAGTACCTCACAGGTTTTAGAGACTACTAGCAGATTTTTCCCGGCAGTGCCGGGCTGTTTTAAATTGTGTTGGAAGGTTTTTTTTGTTAATGTTTGCAAAAAAGAGGTTAGTCTCTATTTGTCATTTTAAAAATGTTTATTTATACACAGTTTTGTTTTGCCGGGCTGTTATAAACTGTGATAAAAAATTTAGTGGTTTTTTGGTAAATTAAAAAAATTACAAAGGATGATATATTTTTTTGGGTTTTTTATTTAACCAAATAATTTTTTGACATATGTTTGTGAATTGTGTAAAATTGTGATGTATTGTTATGTTTTTGACCTGTTTTTACTTTTTGTGGCTTTTTGTTTGGGGCTGTTGTGACTTGTTTTTACTATTGTGCCCTGCAGGTGGGGCTGCTAGTGGATTTCTTTTTCTTTGACTGTTTTTTCTCTCTTGGCCTCTCGGTGGAGTTTCTTCTGGTGTAGTCTCTTTGTTTCTTCATTTGTATTCCGGTCATCGTTGAGGGCGGACGTCTGCTGGTGAGTTGGCTAGTTTTATTTATTTTGGGGGTTTTCTTTCTTTTTTTGTGGTGTTTGGCTGGGTGGTGTTTGTGTTTGTTTTTGTTGTGTAATTTGTGGTGTTTTCGTTTGGTTTTGTGTAATTTTGGATGTTTTTGTTTGTGTTTTTGTGTTTTACTTAATTGTTTTCTTTAAGTATTAAATAATTTTTAAAATTATTTTTAATAAGTTTGTTTTTTTGTTTTTGCATTGGGGGGGCTTTTCTTTCCGTGGCCCGGCCTCACTGGCCGGGCCACGGGAACCATAGCAGTGGGGGCTTTTCTTTCCATGGCCTGGCCTCGTTGGCCAGGCCGCGGGAACCGTAGCGGTGGGGGCTTTTTTTCGGCAGCCTGGCCTCGCTGGCCGACCGCGGGAACCGTAGCGGCGGGGGCTTTTCTTTCCGCGGCCTGGCCACGCTGGCCGGGCC
Source organism: Bradypodion pumilum (assembly GCA_035047305.1). Taxonomy (NCBI): domain Eukaryota; kingdom Metazoa; phylum Chordata; class Lepidosauria; order Squamata; family Chamaeleonidae; genus Bradypodion; species Bradypodion pumilum. The sequence goes on along the minus strand of JAWDJD010000001.1, from coordinate 168,336,809 downwards.
GCGGGAACCCCAGCGGCACTTCAGGCGGTGTTGGGGAGGGGGGCTTTGCTTCCTGGGGAGTTGGCTCGCTTTCCACGCTGGCCGGGCCGCGGGAACCCCAGCGGCACTTCAGGCGGTGTTGGGGAGGGGGGCTTTGCTTCCTGGGGAGTTGGCTCGCTTTCAAAGGGAGCAGGTTGGCACGTTTTTTGCTGCCACACCTCAATATGGTAGCGTGATACAATGGGCTTCTTTGAGGCGTACAAAAATGAGCCATGCCCCCTAATCAGCATGTTTTCGCTGCCTGCCTCAGGTTAAATATTCCCATTTGTGAAGTAAAGTTTATGACTGGACATTTATGACTGGACACACAGTATTGTCATTTTAAATGCATCTGTAGCTGAGTGCGGATCCTAAAGAAACACAACCCTCAGAAGTTGGCAGGGAGGGGAAGAAACTAAGTGCCTATCCCTGTTTTCAGTGTAGCTTTGAAGAGGGCAGAGGCAATACTAAGCTTTCTGCAAGAACAAAGACAGAGAAAGAGAACTGAGGAGAAGTTGTGCAAGAAAAGTTTCCCGTGAAGGCTTTCCTTGCATCCAAGAAATACTAGCTACTGCTAACGTGCACAGTTTGCATTTTCCATGCCTGGGCTTGAATTTACTGGGATGATTCTTTCTCCTCAGTTTGGGTTGGTGGAACCAAAGTCGCAAGCTGTCTGGTTTTGATGTGGTTTGCAACTTTGGCTGCTGGTGTTAAAGCAAGTTTCATGGAAGTTTCATGGCAGGCAGAGGACAGCAATAGGATTGACAGGGAAGGGTGGCAATAAAGACTTTCTGGCCCTTGTAGTGTTTTCTGTGGACTAGTTCAGGGGTCCCAAACTTTTTTTGCACCATGGATTGGTTTAATGTTAAACATTTTTTCCACAGACTGGCAAGTGGGGGTAGCAGGATTGGAAGGTGGAGGTGCATAACAAAATATGATAAAGTGCAAGGAGGAAGGGCCCAGCCACTTACCAGCCACACCGTTTAACTTGGGCAGTGAGGTATCACATTGCACACAGGTGGGGGTGGAGACCTCACTGTTTTTTAATCAACATAGTGGAGGGGCCCAGTCACTTGCCCATTTGTTGTGTCTGAAGTCCATGATGCACTGGCTTCATTTGCCAGGCAGACCCAGTGGAGCACATTTAGGTCAGAAGGCTGCCATCGGGGCTTCCGCCACCACCCATCCCTGTGATCTAGTTTGGGACAGTCCATGGCCCGGTATCAGCCTGTAGCTTGGTAGTTGGGTACCCCTGGACTAGTTGACAAATAGCCACTAGTCTAATATTTGCAAGTGGGGGAGAGGACTAACTTGTGGCAGAAGGAGTGTTATTATTTCTAGAAAAGCTACAGTATTCAGAACAAAAAAAATTATCAACTGTATAGAAGGCATCGGCATGTTTGCCACCTCCCCAGGAGATGCATTACAAGGTTTTAAGAGCATAGATAAGTTCATGTAAACCTCAACAATAAATAGCTGTATGATACTAAAATGTGGCAACAGCACTTCAAAAGCCAAGAATTGAAAAGTTGTTAGAGCTGAGAATGGCCATTTTAATAAAATTATTACACAATATTACTCAACAAGCTTGCACCAGAAGAACATGGTCCCTTGTCCCCAAAGGGAAGTGTGTGTGCAGGTTATGTGCGATTAGGTCCAAACCGAGTTATAACAACCCTAAGAGTAATTTCAGGGTAAGTGAGATAGATATTCAGGGAGTGGTTTTGCCAGTCCCCTCATGAGTTTCTGTGGCCAGAACCAAATAATGTGAGTTCTCATCTGTCCTCTGCACCACAGTGACCCATTGAATCAACTTACGTAAATCCTGTTGATTCTGTGGATCTTTTCTTCTTTTTAGGATTACCTGTTGGAAACAGGCCAATTTTATCTCTCTCTTTTGCCTTATGCCATCTTGCTTGTCCAAAAGTTACCTCCAGTGGTGGCATTTCTTCTTTCCAAACTGTCTTCCATCCAAATCTTGATTAATTGTCTTTCCCTGTCCAAATTGCATTGTAACATTAACTATGACAAAATTTCACTATCTCCCATATGGTCTCTGTTATGTATGTATGTGTGCATGTTCATTATACTGTAAAGGCAAGAATGTAACCACTCCAAATACCAACGATCTCAGCTGTAAAGGAACGCGAGCAGACAGCCCATAGAGGGCAGCTGCGAGCGTTCAGTCTCACATGGTCCACATTGCTCAATCACGAACAGCCGCGGGAAAACCTTCCCCGCATTCAGCAGCAGAAGAAAGAGGCGTGCCTGGGCGAGGCCACGCCGGTAGCAGCCAATGAGCTACCGTGCTACAAGATTCAAATGTAGAGTGCTACTGTATATATTGAGATGTATCACCGCCATTACCTCATGCTTCACCGGAACACTATGCAATAAACCTGCGTTAAACCAACCCTTCGGTTGTCCTGTTGTCTTTGGTCCCATACACTAAATTGGCGACGAAGGTGGGATATGGCTGCCCACGGGACCAAGACATGCGCCGGCTACGAGATCAGGAAGCCGGGAGACTTGGAGCTGTTTGAGATAGACTTCAACGCAGCGCTGGTGGAGCTCGAAGTCTCAGATGAGGCCAAGAAGAGGGCCATTTTCGTCCGCATGCTCGGACACGAGACCAAGAGGACCTTGGTGGACCTGATCGCGCCGAGGAAGGTGGGCGACCTCAAAGCCGCAGAGCTCCTGGCGGCGCTGCGCGCACATCTCCGGCCAGCGATAGCGATGTTCCCCGCTCGGAGCGCGTTCTGGAGGCGAGTCCAGGCGCCCGGGGAATCGGTCGCGGAGTTCGCCGCGGCCCTGCGGCTGGCCGCCAGCCCATGCAAGTGGGAGACCCCAGAAGTCACCCTCCGGGACTGCCTGCTCTGCGGTCTGAGGGACACAGAGACTCAGCGCGCGCTGATGAAAAGGGAGCCGCCTCCCACGTGGCAACAAGTCCTCGACACGGCGCAGGCCGCGGAGGCCACGACTGCCGGGGTGCAAGAGCTCCAGGACTGGCGCCCGAAGCCCGCCAAGGCAGAGAGCTCGGTGCGCGCGGCCCGGCGAGCTTCGGACTCGTCTGCGGAGAGCGGCGACGACGAGGACGTCCGGAGGGTCCAGAGAGAGGGCCGGCGCTGCGACGGCTGCGGCGCCGCCCACGCCCGCGCCAAATGCCCATTCCGCAAGGCCGAGTGCCACAACTGCGGCCGGCGCGGGCACATCGCCAAGGTCTGCCGGAAGCGGCGCGAGGCCACAAGGAGTTCTCCAGACCGCTCGGCGAGGCAGGACCGCACCACGAGGCCAAAGGACGGCACGAGGCCAAAGGACGGCACCCGGACCACGAGGACGCGGGACGGCGTAGGGCGCATCTCCGACGACAGCGAGGACGACGCTCCGGTTTGCAGCGTTTCCACGGAGCACCCCCGATACTTTGTTGAGGTAGTAATACAAGGGGCCCCTGTTAGAATGGAGGTGGACTCGGGTTCGTCATACTCTATTATTTCCCAGGGGGAGTTCATGAAAATCGCCCCCCGCGTGCGGCCCAAGCTCAAAGCGTTGAGGGCCACACTGAAGGACGTGCAAGGGAACCGCATCCCAGTGTTGGGGATTGGGAAGTTCCAGGTCCAGTTTAAAAAGCACACCGCAACGCTTCCCCTAGTCGTCCTCAAGGGAGGAAAATGCAGCCTCCTCGGGACTCAATGGTTCCAGCCCCTGGGGTTGTTCATTGGGGGGGTGCACGCCGTGGGAGCACACGCCACCGGGACTGATCCAATACAGAGCGTGTGCGACGCGCACCCCGAGGTTTTCAAAAAGGGGCTCGGAAAATTCAAGGGGCCCCCAGTGACTTTCGACCTGGACCCGGGAGTACGTCCAATCAGACTTAAACCGCGCAGAGTGCCTTTCGCACTAAAGGACAAAATAGAGGCGGAGTTGGACAAATTGGTGGGCCAGGGGATTCTTGTTCCTGTTGATTCTGCGGAGTGGGAAACTCCAATTGTAACAGCGCTCAAGGCCAACGGGGAGGTCCGCATATGCGCTGATTACAAGTGCACCATCAATAAGGCGATCCGCCCTAATGCGTATCCGGTGCCGGTAGTCAGCCACTTGTTGGCCAGGTTACACGGGGGGAGGTGTTTCGCTAAACTCGACCTGGCCCAAGCCTACCAGCAACTCCCGGTGACCCCCGCCGCAGCTGCTGCACAGACCATAGTCACCCACAAAGGGGCGTTCCAGGTATCGCGCCTCCAATTCGGCGTGAATTCGGCGCCCGGGATTTTCCAGTCACTCGTGGAACGCCTCCTGAAGGGGTTAGAGGGGGTGTTACCCTACTTTGATGACGTATTGATTACAGGGGGGAGCCGGGCCGAATTAGCAACAAGGTTGGGAAAGGTCCTGGCAATATTCGAAAAGGCGGGGTTGCGGTTGCGAAAAGACAAATGCGTTTTCTTCGCAACTGAGGTTGAGTTCCTAGGGTTCCGTGTTACTCCCGAGGGAATCAGGCCATCCCAATCCAAGGTGGCCGCCATCAAGAAGGCCCCTCGCCCCACCTCCAAGCCCGAGTTGCAGTCGTTCCTGGGACTGCTCAATTTTTACCACTCCTTCCTTCCGCGGAAGGCAGCAGTGGCGGAACCGCTACACAAATTGTTAAAAAAGGACGAGGCATGAAAGTGGGGCGATGTCCAGGAGAAGGCTTTCAATGACCTGAAGCGACTCCTGGCATCAGAGGCTGTACTGACCCACTTCAATCCCAAACGCCCAGTGGTCCTAATATGTGATGCATCCCCGGTGGGGGTGGGGGCGGTGTTATGCCACGTACTGGAGAACGGGAGGGAGGCCCCGATAGCGTTCTACTCTAGGTCCTTGTCCCAAGCGGAGAGAAACTATGCCCAGACAGACAGGGAAGCACTAGCAATAATTGCGGGGACCAAGAAATTTCATGATTTTGTGTACGGCCGCCCCTTCACCATAGTGACTGACCACAAGCCCCTGCTAGGCATTTTCACCGCAGATAAGCCCACACCCCAAATCCTGTCCCCGAGAATGCTCAGGTGGGCCATTTTTCTCAACGCGTATCAGCACGCGTTGGTATACCGGCCCGGGAAGGAGATCAGCCATGCGGATGCCCTGTCGAGGTCCCCCATTCCCCAGGATTGCTGCCACGTGGGCGAGGTAGAGAGGGACCACCAGGTCTTAATGATAGAGGTCCTAGACTCCCCTCCAGTAGTACCGGCCGACATCGCTAAAGCGACCGGCAAGGACAAAACGCTGGCCACAGTTTGCTCCTGGGTACAGAAAGGGTGGCCCGTGTCTTCCCCAGCAGCGGAATTCGACACATTTTTCAAAAAGAAACTAGAGTTGTCCCTAGAGAGGGGTTGCCTTTTGTGGGGACAGCGGGTAGTGATCCCCACGTCTCTCCGGCCGAGGGTGCTTAAACTGCTGCACGTCAGCCACCCGGGGATCGTCCGCTCTAAGGCACTGGCCCGCAGTTACTTTTGGTGGCCCCAGCTAGACGCCGACATCGAACACATGGTCGGCACTTGCGAAGCGTGCCAAAGCTCCAGGCCAGAAGAGGCCCGCTCGCCACATAGGGAGTGGGATGCAGCAAGGGGGCCCTGGTCCCGGGTACACGTAGATTTTGCTGGCCCGTTCAGGGGAACGCTCTTCCTCCTTGTAGTGGACGCGTTCTCCAAGTGGTTGGAGGTCATTCCAGTCTCGAGCACCTCCTCGGCCACAACAATTAAACAGTTACGGAGGGTCTTTTCCACGTTTGGTTTACCCGACACCCTCGTCAGCGATAACGCTAGCTGTTTCACGTCCGCCGAGTTCGGGGCATTCATGGAGCGCAACGCCATTCGGCACATCACCTCCGCCCCCTTTCACCCGGCCACCAACGGCCAAGTAGAGCGCCTCGTGCGCACCACGAAAGACGCGCTGCTGTGCATGGGCCCCGGAGACCTCGACCTGAAATTGTGCCAATTCCTGCTAAGGTACAGGGTCACCCCATTGGCGTCAGGGTACTCCCCCGCAGAGCTGTTGATGCGCAGGAAGCTGGCCACGGGAATCTCCAAGCTAGACCCCACGAGAGTAGAGGACAAAGGGTGGAACATAGGGGTGGAACCCACAAAGAGTTTCAGCGTAGGCGCCCCGGTGCACTGCAGGAACTACGCCAACGCAGGGCCAGCCTGGGTGCCGGGCACCGTAATAGCACAAACCGGCCCCGTCTCATACCGCGTGGAGACCAGTACAGGTTTCCTGTGGAGGCGACACGTGGACCAGCTCAGGCGCAAGGTCCCCGGAGAGCAGGACGGAGACAAAAATAGCATCGAATCAGCGTTAGGGTACTCCCCCACCCGTTTAGCCCAAGGGGGAGGGAAAGGGGAGCATGGGTCCCCACCAAGGGGGGAGGAAAGGGAATCGATCCACAGAGATCTTTTGCGGGAGTCCGCGGCAGAAAGGAAGAGCCCCGACCACACACATACCCCTCGGAAGTTCCCCCGAAACACAGACGCCCATAGAAGTTTAGACGTTGATTTACAGTACCAGGGGGAGTTAGCGGAGTGGTCCCCCACCCGTCCTAGCGAAAAGAGGGGTTTCAGTTCAGCCCCTGGTACTTCCAGTCCCAGTAGCCCCTGTGAGTTAGAATGCAATATAGCGCAAATTCCCCGGAGACCGACACCCCCAAGACGGGAGGCAACGGCAAGTCCGCCCACCACAGTCTCAAGATCCCCCGAGCGGGGATCAGAAGGTAGCAGAACCACAAGGGCGACCTCATCGGTTCCGCGGTTCACAATGGGAGGGTCCCCGGGGTCCGAGAGCAACAGGCAGGGATTCACCTCCCAACTGTTCATTCCATTCCCATCCCCGGGCGCAGGGCAGGCACGGACGCCCCACAGAGCCACTAACGAATCCCCGTTTCCCGTTGCAGGACCAGCACCCACGGAGTCAGGGATCACAGGCTCTCCAGTACTAGGGCAGACGCAGGCACGCCCCAAGCGCATGTGCGGCAAGCCACAATGGTTGCGGGACTTCGTCCCATCCTAGGGGGGAGGGATGTTATGTATGTATGTGTGCATGTTCATTATACTGTAAAGGCAAGAATGTAACCACTCCAAATACCAACGATCTCAGCTGTAAAGGAACGCGAGCAGACAGCCCATAGAGGGCAGCTGCGAGCGTTCAGTCTCACATGGTCCACATTGCTCAATCACGAACAGCCGCGGGAAAACCTTCCCCGCATTCAGCAGCAGAAGAAAGAGGCGTGCCTGGGCGAGGCCACGCCGGTAGCAGCCAATGAGCTACCGTGCTACAAGATTCAAATGTAGAGTGCTACTATATATATTGAGATGTATCACCGCCATTACCTCATGCTTCACCGGAACACTATGCAATAAACCTGCGTTAAACCAACCCTTCGGTTGTCCTGTTGTCTTTGGTCCCATACACTAAAGTCTCTTACAGTAATTCTTTCCTCCCTCTCTACCCTGACCCCCAAGTACCCTCTTGGAAGGAAGGAAGAGGGTTTGCTCTCCTTTATCCACATTTCTGGGTCCTCAGCGAACAGAAAACCTGGTGACACTGTTGCCACCGCCGCCATGGTCTCTCTTTTGTGAATTCTGGTTAACCAAAAAGTAGTTGTTTTTCCCAGTGGTGCAGCTGCCTTCATGGTTATTTCCAGGTTTTGTTTCCCTCACTTATTGGGGTCACAGTAATGCTGAAAAATGTGGGTCATTGTTTTTGTGCCAGCACATAATTTCCCCAGGATTCCTGTAGCTGAAAACTAGAGAAATTAACATAATAGATACAGTGGTACCTCATACAATGATTTTAATCCGTTCCATGTGGCTTGTTGTTGTACGGAACAATTGCTATACAATGCATTCACCGTATAGTGATTTTCCATATGGAATGCATCGTACAATGTTGTTTTTGTTTTTTGCTAAGTGGTTTTCCTCATTGAAAAATTATTGTATGATTTTTTTCCATAGGGAAAATTGTTATGCGGGATGCCATTTCCCCCAAAAAAACCTAATTGTTATGCTATACGGGGCGATTGTTGTATGAGGTTCCACTGTACTACTTCTTTCTTCTTCTTCTTCTTCTTCTTCTTCTTCTTCTTCTTCTTCTTCTTCTTCTTCGCATCCCAGAATATTACTAATTTGTCTTCCATGAATTATTATGTGGCTCATCTTTTAATCACAGAACAGAGTTGGTAAAAATAAATAAGTAAAAGATCTTTTCTCCAAGAGAGGAGAAAAGTCAGTGCTTTATTTTCAACTGGTGAAAATACTTGGCTTCACACAAGGTGGGAGTAGCCTTGTGGTTATGAACAGTCAGAGACTTTCTCTGTGTTCTGTTGAAATGAAGCAATAAGACCTCTGGATATGATTGGGAGGAATGAACCCTACAGCCACCACCCCATCCCAAGAAAGAAAAATTGTTAACTCTCTATGTCCAGGAGAAGGCTGCTTCTTTAGCAGATGGGCTACATAAACTGTTTGCATCAGATGATTCCCTAAGCATCAGAATGTACCAATTTCAAGCGGAGGCATGAAAGTGTGTAGATTTTACTTTTTGGATGACATCTCCCAAATTAGTGGACATCAGCTGCTTGGGGACTTCTGGATGTTGTAGTCTGAGACACACAGATCTGCACATGTCTGATTTGCAAACCCTCCTAATAGTTATTGATTTCAAATGTACTGCCATATCTGAATAAATTAAAATGAATTCGTAATGCTATAAATCAAATAAGCCTAGCTGTAGCCAACAGGTTTTAGGGCCTATTAATAAGCTTGTCAGCATTTGTTATCTAGGTTTCATAATTTTGGAGCTATGCCTTGAACAGACTCGTAGCCTCTTTTATTATTATAGATGGCAGCAGAGCCTGGGCTATAGCAGTGATGGCGAACCTTGCAGTGGTGGGATTCAAAATGTTTTGCTACCTACATTGTGGGCGTGGTATGGTGGCTGTGGCCAGGGGGAAAGCCCTGCATTATTTCAAAACTTGGATGGGCAGGGCCAGCCAGAATTTCTGCTACCGGTTCTGGTGAACTGTCTGGGGCGAACCTGCTGAATCCCACCACTGAAACCTTGGCACTCCAGGTGCTCTTGGACTTCAATTACCAGAAGCCCAGGACTTCTGGGAGTTGAAGATCAAGAACATCTGGAGTGGCAAGGTTTGCCATCACTGCCCTAGGATTACTATAAAGGATATATTTTGTGTGCAAAAGGTGGCACTTTCAATCTCTGCGTAAAGGGTTGTAACATAATTCTGCCCTCAATCAAAAATCCCATCCAAACAGAGTTGCAAAAGATATTTGCCTTGTATCTCCGGAGAGTCATTGTTTGTTGAGGACAAATGACAAAGAGAGGGATACTGTATATGACAAAATCTGGCTCTGAATGTGCCTCCCTTTTATTTCTGTACTGCAGGGGTTCCCAACCTAACCTGTGGCCAGATCCAGCCTGCAGCATCATTTCATGTGGCCCCTCCACCACTCCAAGGGCATTTGAGAAACAAAATGACTGCCCCTTTGAAGCTATTGGGACAAAATGGCTACCCCTGTTAACTAAAAAACTGCATGTCTTCTTTTGTTCCTTTTAGATGATTCCATGGGCCCAAAAATATGAATAAAAATGGATCGGATTGCTCTACTGGGACTACCAGGAAAGGACTGAGCATCTATTTGCTAATTTAAATAAACCATGTTGCCTCTATGTCCAAACCATGATTGTTTAAAACTATGAAATGAATATAAACCCTCCTTCAACTTTAAAAATTAGGATTACTTTATCATTCGGGTGCAATATTTATTTATTTATTTATTTATTTATTTATTTATTTATTGTTAAATTTCTATACCGCCCACTCAGCCAAAGCTGACTCCGGGCAGTTCACACAGTAGGTAAAAACAGATAAAAACAGATAAAAACCAGCAATAGGAACCCACCCCTAAAAAGAGAGAGGGGTGCAGGAACCGAAGAAAACGTGGGGCAGGCATCCTCCCCTATATTAACTACCCAACGGAAGCCACCCCTCCATCTGCACCCCAATCTTGGCCTACCAGCCAGGTTTTTAGTTCTTTTCTAAAGGGCAACAACTCCGTCTGGAGATGCAGTTCTACTGGAAGGAGGTTCCAAAGGGCCCGTGCGGACATAGAGAAGGCTCTCCTCCTTGTGCCAGAGAGGTGAGCCCCCCTGGCCGATGGCACTATTAGAGAGCCCCTCCGGTCAGCTCTGGTTGGACAGACATACGTCCTTAGGGCGATGCGGTCTCTAAGGTAACCTGGCCCACTACCATATAGGGCTTTAAAGGTCAATACCAGCACCTTGAATTGCACCCGGAGGCAAATGGGTAACCAGTGCAGCTCCTGAAACAGTGGCGAGGCATGGGCATAACGTCCACACCCCATCACCACCCAGGTCGCCGCATTCTGGACCAGCTGCAGCCTCCGAATGGTCATCAAGGGCAGCCCCATGTAGAGCGCATTACAATAATCTAGTCTGGAGGTCACCAGAGCATGAGTGACCATGAGCAAAGAGTCCCGGTCCAGGAGCGTGCACAACTGGCGAATCACCCAAAGTTGGGCGAAGGCCCTTCTGGCCACAGCCGCCACTTGTTCTTCTAGCAGCAGCCGCGAATCCAGGAGGACCCCCAAGTTGCGCACCAGGTCGGTCTGGGGCAAAATAGCCCCATCCAAAACCAAAGATGGTAGCTCCTGGAATAGCACAGGACCCCCATCCACAGCCACTCAGTCTTACTAGGATTCAGCTGTAACCCATTCACCCCCATCCAGACCCCAACCGCCTCCAGACAACTGGAAAGGACTTTGACTGCATCACTGGGGTCCCCACGGGCCGAGATGTACAACTGTGTATCATCCGCGTACTGGTGGTACCGCACCCCGTGGGAACGGATGATCTCACCCAGCAGCTTCATGTAGATGTTAAATAGGAGAGGAGAGAGTACCGAGCCCTGAGGCACCCCATATTTTAGGGACCCAGGACTGGACTTCTCACTCTCCAACCACACCGACTGGGTCCGGCCCCTCAGAAATGAGGAAAACCAGGACCACACAGTACCCTGGATCCCCAGTCCTCAGAGCAGTTCCAGAAGGATATCGTGATCGACGGTATCGAAAGCCGCTGAGAGGTCAAGAAGAGCAAGGACAGACGGATGACCGCCATTCCGCTCTCGCCAGAGATAATCCATCAGCACGACCAATGCAGTCTCAGTACCATATCCAGGTCTGAATCCTGACTGGAAGGGGTCCAGATATTCCACTTAATCCAGTACCCCCTGCAACTGACGCGCCACTGCCTTTTCCAATACTTTCCCCAAAAGGGAAGTTGGAAACAAGTCTGTAGTAAATCCTTTGTTAAGATAGGAAATAGATGCATTGCTACATTCTTCTTGATTCGAGCAAAACTGCAACATTTATATGCAGTAGTTTGCTCCAACTCTCCAGCCATACATTTCAGGGTTCTGTTCTAGCTCTAGTCTTTTAATGTCTTTGTTTGTACATGCAGGTAGCTGAAGCCCAGGGCAAGCACTATGACTAGGTTTTTTGCACCTTCTCTCCATATATGCTTCTCTTCTTGATATAGCCTTTTGTATGTGTTTATGATTCCTACTTCAGGATCAATAACACCTAGATACAACATATTATGTAGATGGACTATAGTACTGTATATGCATGATTTTGACTTGCCACATGTCATGTGTGGTTTGCCCTAATGCTACAAGGACATGATTTAAAATGTAAAATTGAGGTATTAAAAAGTGTGCAGTGTTTCTCAACTTGGGGTCCCCAGGTGTACTTGGATTTCAGTTCCCAGGATCCCTGATCAACAGATGTACTGGCTTGGGCTTCTGGGAACTGAGGTTCAAGAACACCTGGGGACCCAAGGTTGAGAAACACTGGTGTAGAGTAGGGTTTTGAATCTTGGGACTCCAAGTGTTCTTGGACTTCAGTTACCATAAGCACAAGTCAGCACACTTGCTGATCAGGGCTTCTGAGTATTGAGGTCCAAGAATATCTGGGGGCCAAGGTTGAGAAACCCTGTTGTAGAGAATTTGTGTCTCTTCATGTGGTGATGGACTCCCATGTAACATCAGTTCAAGCCACCATAACTGATGCTCTAAACTGATAGAGGATTATAGTCCAACAGTATTTGGAGAACCCCATATTCCCTTTGTCCTGACAACAGAAGATAAATAATGATGAGAGAAATGGCTATGCAGAAGGAAGCTGTTTCCCCCCACACACACTATTGTTCTTGGGGGCTGTCAAGTGTCCTTTTCGGAAAGCCGAGTGCCACAGTTGCGGACGGCGAGGCCACATCGCCAAGGCGTGCAGGTGGCAGCGGAGAGGAGACCAAGAGCCTGCGGACCAGCCACGGCGGAGAGCAGATGGCATCGGGAAGGTCTCCGATGACGACGCGACAGTAAACCGCGTGTCTCTGGCACACCGATGTTTCTTTGTTGAGGTACCGTTACGAGGGGTCCCAGTTAGAATGGAGATATTAAAGAACTTCAAAAGATAAACATAGATAAATTAAACCAAGATTTAAAATTAAGTATAGCCAAATTTAGTAATCTGAAAGGGTCTTGGTTCGCGAGAGTTAGTTTAGGGCGAATGAAAATTTTGCCCAAATTGAATTTTATTATAGGAAATTTACCCTTAAGAATTAGTAACAAACAATTAAAAGATTGGCAAAAAATGCTAGATAAATACTGTAATGCAGGAAGGAATCCCAGGATAATGAAATCCCTACGGTATCAAAATCAGAAGGATGGTGGATTGGGTATTCCTAATATAATAAACTATTACAAAGCATTTCAGTTAAATAGAACTATAAATTTATTAACACAAAATAATGGCGAGTTCGAAGACAAGAACCAGATGGAATATAAAAAATGGGGGGGGAGCTCTATTTTTGAGTATTCAAGAAAAGAAGGTGCAAATTAAGACTAAGACAGTAAAGGAATTGTATATTTTTTGGAATGGTATGAAAGAAGAGCTAGTAAAAAGGGACTCTCCTGTTTTGGAAGTGTTGGACTTTGTAGATTGTCCGTTAAATCGGATAAAAGACATGAAGTCGAAACTTGTGCAGAATAAATTATTACAACTTAATGAATGGATTGAAAAGGGTCTTACATATCAGAAGAGAGAGGAGATCTATCAGAAGTTAGATTTAAACTGGTTCCAAAACATTCAAGTAGAAAAATGGGACAGTGTAGTTAGAAAGAAAGGACGGATAGATAGGAAGGTAACAAAGTTTGAAGAATTGATTTATAGTATAAGAAAGGGGATAATGACAAAGAAAGGGACGGTAGGTAAATTATATAGAATGTTGAATAGAAAGGAAGAACCTCAAAGGTTAATAAGAAATGGATAGGAAGAGGATCTAGATATAAAGATATCAGAACAAGCATGGAAAAGAAAATTGAATCAGCGATTAATGAGTCAGCTGTCAATAAAAGAAAGAGAACATAACTTCAAGTTGATTTGGAAGTGGTATTTGACCCCGATTATCCTACACCATATAGATAGAACAAGTTCAAATAGGTGTTGGAGATGTAATAAAGAGTTGGGCACCTATTTACATATGTGGTGGAGCTGCGAATATACACAGGAATGTTGGAAGATGGTTGAACAAGAGATAGGAAACATTTTTGGGAAAAGTATAGTACTAAATCCAAAAATAGCTTTACTGGGGCTGTGTGAAGATATAAAGCTGGAGGACAATAAGAGAGAGTTATTGGCAATAATATTATTTGCCACAAGGCAGATAATTGCTGTGGAGTGGAAGAATAAGTTCAAGATAAGTAGAGGTAGATGGTATAAACAAATATGGTGGTTGGCTCTAAATGATAAATTAACTTCAGAAATGAAAGTGAAAAGAGGAGGTTAAAAGTAATTTATTTTGGCAAATTTAGAGATCTTCGATAGAATATGGTCTGGCGGGCAAAGATGGAATAAAGCCAGTACAGGAAGAAAGTAGTTTCTGGACAAATTTGTAAATATTTGCTTGGTAGTAGGATTGACAGTTTTCAACTTGTTTAGCACGGGGTGTGGGAGTGTAAATTGTGGGGAGGTTGGTGGTGTGGGTTTTATGTCAATTGTTTGTTGAATTGTATGTTTTGTTTTATGTATGTATGTATTTTAAGGAAACCAATAAAAAAAATTAAAGAAAAGAATGGAGGTGGACTCGGGCTCATCCTACTCTATCATTTCCCAAAAGGAATTTTTGTGCATTCCTCCCAATGCATGCCCGAAACTTAAGGCCCTCAAGTCAAACTTATGGAACGTGCAAGGCTACGGAATTCCGGTTTTGGGGGTGGGAAACTTTATGGTCAAATTCAAGGGTTTAATGGACAAGCTGCCCCTATTAGTCCTCAAACAAGGGTCCTGTTGCCTCCTGGGGACACAATGGTTTGCACCCCTTGGAATTGAACTGTCTGGAATTAATGCCGTAGAGACTGACCCTGTACGGGACATGTGCGCCGCACACCCAGCAGTTTTCGAGAAGGGCCTCGGGAAGTACAGGGGGGGCCCAGTCTCATTCGACCTGGATCCTGAGACCCGGCCCATCAGGCTAAAACTGTGAAGAGTGCCATTCGCCTTAAAGGACAAAGTCGAGGCAGAACTGGACAAATTGATGGGTCAGGGGATTTTAGTCCCAGTGGATTCTGTGGAGTGGGAAACTCCAATTGTTACAGCAATGAAATCTAACGGGGAGGTTAGGATTTGTGCTGATTATAAGTGTACGATTAACAAGGCAATTGGCCCTAATGCATACCCGGTGCCAGTAGTTAGCCATTTACTGGCCACTTTACATGGGGGTAAATGTTTCAGCAAACTAGACCTAGCGCAAGCCTATCAGCAGCTCACAGTCATGTCTGCAGCCGCAGCTGCGCAAACGATTGTAATGCACAAAGGTGCCTTTAAGGTAACACGCCTACAGTTCGACGTGAATTTGGCCCCCGGGATTTCCCAATCGTTGGTAGAACAGCTCCTCAAGGGTCTCCCCGGGGTCCTCCCCTACTTTGATGATGTACTTATAACAGCGGGGAGTGAGGGGGAACTTGCCAAAAGACTGGATAAAGTCCTAACTGTGTTCGAGGGAGCGGGGTTGAGATTGAGACGTGATAAATGTGTGTTCCTAGCAAAGGAGGGTTTAAGATAACCCCCAATGGTGTCAAGCCCTCTGACTCAAAGGTTGTGGCTGTTCGAAATGCCCCTCACCCCACCACGAAACCAGAGCTGCAGTCCTTCTTAGGGCTCCTAAATTTCTATCACTCCTTCTTGCCAAGGAAAGCATCCATAGCGGAGCCCCTGCATTGTCTCTTAAAGAAAGACGCGGTTGGGGGGGGGGGACAGCCAGGAAAAAGCCTCCAAGGAGTTGAAACAGCTCCTCTCCTCAGAGGCAATTTTAACTCATTTCAATCCCAGGAAGCCCGTGGTATTAGTTTGTGATGCTTCACCAGTGGGGGTGGGGGCGGTGCTATGCCACATGTTGGGAAACGGGCAGGAAGCCCCGGTGGCCTTTTACTCCAGGTCGCTTTCAAAGGTTGAGCGCAATTACGTGCAAACGGAAGAGAGGCTCTAGCTATAGTCACTGGAACCAAGAAATTCCATGATTTTCTCTATGGTTGGGAGTTCACCATTGTTATCGATCATAAGCCTCTGCCGGGTATCTTCACCACGAGTAAGCCCACACCCCAGATTTTGTCCCCAAGAATGCAATATTTTAAAATGCTTATCAGTACACACTGGTTCACTGCCCAGGCAAGGAGATCAGCCACACTGATGCACTTTCACGGTCTCCCCTCCCAGAGCTAGGGGAACCCGAATGCGAGGTGGAGGAAGACCACCAAGTGTTGCTAATCGAGTCCCTCAACTCACCGTCCATAGTGCCCGCAGATATCGCCACGGCCACGGTGAAGGACAAGGTTCTATCTCAAGTAATCACATGGGTTAAGAAGGACTGGCCCATGACTCCGCCAGCCGAGGAGTTCCAAGTGTTCTCCTGGAAAAAGGTTGAACTTTCGTTAGAGAGGGGTTGCCTCCTCTGGGGCCAACAGGTGGTCATCCCCGAGGCACTACATGCAAGGGTGCTCAAGTTGCTGCATACCAGCCACCCGGGAATTGTGCGCTCAAAGGCTTTGGCCAGGAGCTGTTTCTGGTGGCATCAGATAGATGCTGATATTGAACACATGGTGGGCACGTGTGAAAGTTGCCAGAGTTCTCGACCCGAGGAGTCCCGACTTCCTCACAGAGAATGGGACACAGCCCGCGGACCATGGTCTCAATTACATACCGACTTTGCTGGTCCGTTTCGAGGCTCTATGTTCCTCCTTGTGGTCGATTCCTTCTCTAAGTGGTTAAAGGTTATCCCTATGTCCAACACCTCCTCAGCCGCAACAATCAAGCAGTTGCACAAGGTATTCAGTTGTTTCGGACTGCCCGATGTGCTTGTCTCCGACAACGCCAGTACCTTAATGTCCCCCGAATTCCAGGCATTCCTAGAGAGAAATGCTATTCGGCACATCACCTCAGCCTCTTTCCATCCCACGACTAACGGGCAGGTTGAACGCCAAGTGCGTACCACCAAAGAAGCGCTTTGGCGAATGGGTCCTGGGGATTTGAACCTGCAACTGAGCCAGTTCCTCATCTGCTACCGAGCAACTCCCCTGGCATCCAGACTCTCAGCTGCTGAGATCCTAATGCGCAGGAGACCAGTAACGCTGTTTGACCGGTTGGATCCGGCCAGGGTGGAGGAGAAAGGGAGGAATATACAGATGGGACTTACAAAGGTATTCGCACCAGGGGACCAGGTGCATTGCAGGAACTATGCAGCCAATGGCCCAGCATGGGTCCCAGGGGTCATGGTCAAACAGACCGGGCCAGTATCATATAAAGTAGAAACCAGCACGGGTTTGCTGTGGAGATGACACACAGACCAGCTACGATGGCGGGTCACGGACACCCAGGGGGAGGTCAGCCCGGGGGATTCAAACAACCAGGGAGGGACAGTCAGGATGTTTCAGCATTAAGGTCCTCCCCCACCCGTTTATTCCAAGGGGGAGACATGGAGTACCCACCACGAGGGGATTCCCACAGGGACACAGAGTACCGTTCCCCGCACAGCAGAGGTGTGCGTACAAATCCATGCCCTTTGTACCCACCCGGAAGGGAAGAGCCCAATGAGTTGATGTTTGAGTTTCAGGACCGGAGGGAGTTTGCGGAGTGGTCCCCCACCCGTCTGAGCGAGAAGCGGGGTTTTAGTTTAGTCCCGAGTACCCCCGGTTCTCCAATTTGTGAGTCCCCTCCTTCCCAAGCAGCGACACAAATGCCTACAGAACCGCCCGCTGCACTGGGTGACAGGCGGAACCTGGCATTACGGTATTCCTCCTCAATTCCGAGCTTCGTGCCAGGAAGGTCCCCGGCCGCGGCTGGGGCAAAGCAGGGTTTCAAGTCACAGTTATTTGTTCCTCTCTCACCCCCAAGCTCGAGAGGAGAGCAGTATTCACTTCAGGCAGTTAACGAGTCTCGTTTTCCCATTGCAGGACGAGACTCTGCAGAACACAGAGCCCCTGGCTCACACGAGCTTGGCCAAGCTGCCGTACAGCCCAAGCGAATATGTGGGAAACCACAATGGTTAAGGGACTTCATCCCATCCTGGGGGGTGGGGTGGGGTGTTATATATGGAATGCTATGCCTTTTTAGATGGAATGTAACAATGTAACCCGGTGTATCGCAACAGTTACCATGAGCTACTGCTGCCTCTAGATGGTATCGAGAGGCAGCTGATAGCAATGAACCCACATGATACAAGTTATCCAATTACAGTCAGCCATGGGAGATATTCCCACCACAGGCAGACCTGATGAAGAATGCCGTGCGTCACAATGACGTCACGAATACAGTAACCAATGAGCAACCGTGTAACCAGTTTAAAATGTACTATGCTATATAAAAGGAGCTGCGTCGCCGCCATTACCTCATGTTCACATTGTGTACCCTGTAAATAAAGATGTGTTCGGCCCTATGAATGCTGCCTACTGCGTATCAATCTGCAAACATCAAAGGTTGGCAGTTCGGTTCCCGAGTACTGCAGGACAGAATGAGCTCCCGTCTTTGTCACAGCTCCTGCCAACCTAGCAGATTGAAAGCAAGAAATTGCAAGTAGATAAATAGGGACCACTTTGGTGGGAAGATAAACAGCGTCCCATGCACTCCAGTGTCTAGTCATGCCTCCCACATGACCACGGAAACCTCTGCAGAAGCAGATAGCGCTGACCCTTTGGCTTTGAAACAGAGATGATCACTGAACCCTAGAGTTGGATATCACTGGCTTTCGAGCAAGGGAAACCTTTACCTTTATTAAAGGGGTGGTGGCAGTATTTTTTTTGATGGATTTTTGAAATATGATAGCATGTAAAGTACTATCTTTGTTATCAAGGAGTTAGAAATGGTGGAGTTTGTTTTCTAACTTGATTAATGGCCTTGCTTTCTCTGTTATATGGGGTAGTATAATCCAGGAGAACATTAAGTTTCCCCATCTGAGTTACTTAATTAACACTGCTGGATGAGGTACACAGAAAAAGCCTCCTCAAAGATTGTGGTATCTTTTTTAAACACAATCGGGCGTACCCTGGTAATGACAAAATTGAGTTGCACCTTGGGTTGCTGGCTAATCTTTTCTCACACAGGTCAGGCAAAAGGAACTGCAGACTGAACTCACCAAAAGGTGACTTCATTTTGGTAACAAAAATAAGCCATGTGACACATCCATAAAATAAAACAAATAGGGGAGGGAGGGGATCTTAGCCCTGGGACTGAACCCACCCCCAACAGCCCTCCCCTGCTTCCCTCTGCCCGTGTTATGTAATATCCACCCTTCTTCCCATGCACTCCCCTCAGTATCCCTGGAGGGGCGATGCAAGACCAACTCTCAGAAGCTCTGCTTCTGGTAAGGGAAGTGAGGAAGGGCAGGAAGAACAGGTGGGAGAGAGGGGAGACTAGCCGAAAAGTCATCAGGATTTTTTTTTGACCGGGGAGGAAGGGAAGGGGGCAGAGAAGGTTACACAGGTGTATAAAACCATGGGGACTGCTTTCGAACTACCAACCTAGCAGTTTGAAAGCAAGAAATTGCAAGTAGATAAATAGGGACCACTTCGGTGGGAAGGTAACAGCGTTCCTTGCACTCTGGTGTCTAGTCATGCCTGCCACATGACCATGGAAACCTCTGCAGAAGCAGACAGCGCTGACCCTTCGGCTTTGAAACAGAGATGAGCACTGAACCCTAGAGTCTGATACGACTGGCTTTTCGAGCAAGGGAAATAAAACCAGGCACTACTATCTGTTTTGGCCAGGGGTGCCCAAAGTTTTTGGGAGTGGGCTGGTCATATAGTTCAGGGGCAGTGGTGGGCTCCAAAAAAATTACTACCACACTGTGGGCGTGGTATGGGCATGACCAGGGGGGAGCGCTGCGTTGCACCCGAATTAGGAGTACTTTATTTCAAAACTTGGATGGGCGGGGCCAGCCAGAATTTCTGCTACCAGTTCTGGCGAACTGGTGCGAACCTGCTGATGCCCACCCCTGTTCAGGGGGTTGGTTACTATGGCCTGGGGCCCAGATTCGGCCCCCGACGCCAATTCATCCGGCCCACAAATCCCTCGTCACTCCCATACCTGTCAACTATCCCCCCCCGGGAAAACCCATTATTTTTATCCCTCTTCCTGCCCCCTACCGTTTTATTAATTTCACCATAATATCCCTTATTTTTTTTTAAAAAAAAAAAATCCTGACCGGAGCCCTAACAGGCGAAGCTGCATTATATTTTTCCTGCCACCAGAGGCCGCTGTGGCTTTTTGTTTGTGGAAGGAGAGAGAGAAGGTGGTGATGGTGGGCCTTCTGTAGTTTCTCTTTCATTTTCCCTGCCACATGGTCATGGCATACCTGTCAAGCGCAGCTCTGGAGATTATGGGACCTGTGCAGAATGTTTCTGCGCAGGTCCATTGTACGCATGCGTAGAAGGCTTTTATGCATGCGTAGAACATTTCTGCACAGAACGTTTCTGCGCAAGTCCGTTCTACGCATGCGTAAAAGCATTCTACGCATGCGTACAACAGACCTGCGCAAAAATGTTCTGCGCAGCTCACTTCTACGCGTGCGTAGGCTTTTACGCATGCATATTAGGTTTTTACGCATCCCCTTCTGCACAGAAGCCTTCTACGCATGTGTAAAAGCCTTCTACGCCTGCGTAAAATCCTTCTACTCATGCGTGGAAGTGAGCTGCGCAGAAGGGATGTGCAGTAACTCATTCCCCCCCCCCCCATTGCCAAATTATGGGGTAGCAGCAGCTCCGGGTGGGAAATGACGAAAATCAGCGCAAAAATACGAGAAATCCCGGCCAATCCGGGATACTTGACAGGTATGGGTCATGGAGGCTTCGTTTTTGCTGCTGAGCTGGTCAGAGCCACCATGGGACAAGAGGAGTCTACTCTAGGTGAGCAATATTTCATATATGGAGATTAACTCCTCAGCTGCTGGCAGGCTTGGAAACTTCAGAGGTTGCTTTTTTAATTTACTAATTCCCTTCTGTAGTAATGTGAAGCCCTGCTAGAATAAAGACACACCGAGGCGGTGATGTAGTGGTCCAGCCCCAAAGTGAGGTGGGCAAAAAGCTTTTATTACCCTGTCTGTGGGCGTAACGACCCTGAGGTGGTCGCCGCCCCTATTACAGAGGGAAGCTGCTTGCTAAGCATTTTCTAAGACACCCCTATACTATAGGCAGGGGTTTCTAATGTTCTACTCTAATCTAAAGGAGCAGGAACACGTTTTCCTAGGCTCTAACAGTTCTACCTTAACTCAGGGAAACATCTGTCTCTATTGTCTACCTTAACTCATGGAAACATCCATGGCTATTGTTATGCTAAGCCAGGATGTTGCCTGTCAATTGGGGAGCAGTTTCAGGAATGTATGCCCAATCTTTTATCTATCTTCTCCAGCAAAGCCCGTGCTTCCAAGAGAGGAAGTTTTTATTCTAAATTATGGCAACAGCTGTGGCCGGCAAACAAACTTTAGGGAGAAGTATATTTAATGCATTCATATTCATAAGACTCCCCGCTACACGGGCAGTCCACATCCTTCTTTAAGCTGGATCCGACATTCTCAGGTGTTGGTGCTTCAGCTCGTTGCAGTGAGGAACAAATAGATTAGTTAATTTGGGGGAATTAATCCCTTGCTCCTCCACCCTAATTTGGGGGGGGGGTGTCTAGCCACGTGCAAGGCTAGTTCACCCTAGGGGGGTGGTTTACTATTCTGCTCTTTGCTTCCCAGAAAATTTTTAAAATTAAAAATGAGTAAACAAGAAAGAAAACAAAACAAAAGTCCCCCAAGAAGATGGGAAAAGGGTTCTTTGGCCCACACAGCTTTGTGCCCATTGCATCTACAATACTGTTGTGTCCTAAAGCCTGTGCCTTTAAACAATGTACCTATCCATGTGTATCCAATGTAACCTCTTCTATGTGTAACAATGTAACCTCCAGCTGAATCACTGTAACCTTAATAGGACGCGAGCTAGTGACCACTAGATGGCAATAGCGAGCGTCCAAGCTCATTGGTCCAAGACTCACCTAGAACAACAGCGCGGGAAGATTCCCGCCACTACCTTCACCTGGACAAGAAGGGCGTGACCTGCAATGACGTCACGCAGCCTGTAGCCAATAGGCTATCAAGGAGCCACATTCAAATGTATAGCCACTGTATATATTGAGCTGTTCGTCCGCCATTACCTCATGTTCCCTCTGACCAGCATGTAATAAAGTTGTGTTAAGCCAGCTCTTCGGCTGTCCTGGTGTCTTTGGTCCCATACACTAAATTGGCGACGAGGATGGGATCATGGCTGCCCACGGGACCAAGACATACGCCGGTTTCGACATCAAGAAACCGCAAGATTGGGAACTCTTCGAAATGGACTTCCAAGGTGCGCTGGTGGAGTTCGAGGTGACGGACGAGGCAAAGAAGAGAGCCATCCTCACCAGAATGCTCGGGCACGACGGAAAGAGAGTACTGATTGACCTCATCGCACCCAGAAAGGCGGCTGAATTCAAGGCAAAAGAGCTCCTGACGGTGCTGAGAGACCATTTCCGGCCCTCGGTAGCGATGTTTCCCGCTCGGAGCGCGTTTTGGAGGCAAGTCCAAGCGCCTGATGAGTCGGTCGCGGCTTTCGTAGCGGCCCTGCGCCTGGCTGCCGGCCCGTGCAAATGGGAGAATTTGGAAGTCACCCTCAGGGACTGCGTGCTATGCGGCCTGAAGGACGCCAAGATTCAGCGCACGCTAATGAATCAGGAGCCGCCCCCCACGTTGCAGGAGGTCCTGAAAGTGGCACAGACCGCGGAAGCCACGAAGGCAGGGGTGCAAGAGCTCCAGGACTGGCGGCCGAAGGCCGACAAAGCAGAGAGTTCGGTGCACGCAGCCCGGCAAACTTCGAAATCGTCCGCCGAAAGCAGCGACGACGAGGACGTCCGGAAGGTCCGAAAGGAGGGCCGGCGTTGCGACGGCTGCGGGGCGGCTCACGACCGTGCCAGGTGCCCCTTCAGAAAGGCCGAGTGCCACAACTGTGGGCGACGTGGGCACATAGCCAAAGTCTGCAGACAACGACGCAAGGACCGGAGGAGCTCGCCCGACCGCCCAGCGAGGGACCGGAGGAGCTCGCCCGACTGCCCAACGAGGCCAGACCGCTCGACGAGACTAAAGGATGGCGCCCGGCTCACGAGGAAGCAGGACGGAGTGGGCCGCATCTCCGACGACAGCGACGACGACGCTCCGGTTTTCAGCGTGTCCTTGGGACACCCCCGTTACTTTGTTGAGGTACTGGTGCAAGGGGCCCCTGTTAGGATGGAGATTGACTCTGGCTCCTCTTACTCCATTATTTCCCAGAGGGAGTTTTTGAGAATTGCCCCCCCCCCGCGTACGGCCCAAGCTCAAAGCATTGAGGTCCACGCTTCGGGACGTGCAAGGGAACAGTATCCCGGTGTTGGGGGTTGGGAAGTTCCAGGTTCAGTACAAGCGGCACGCCGCGGAACTCCCCCTAGTCGTGCTTAAGGGAGGTACTTGTAGCCTCCTTGGGACTCAATGGTTTCAGCCCCTGGGTCTGTTCATTGGGGGGTGCACGCCGTTGGGTCTGACCCGATACAGGAGGTGTGCGACGCGCACCCCGAAGTCTTCAAGAAGGGACTTGGGAAATTCAATGGACCCCCAGTAACGTTCGACCTGGACCCGGAGGTCCGCCCAATCAGACTTAAACCGCGCAGGGTGCCTTTTGCACTCAAGGACAAAATAGAGGCGGAACTGGACAAATTAGTGGGCCAGGGGATTCTTGTTCCTGTTGATTCCGCGGAGTGGGAAACTCCAATTGTCACAGCATTGAAGGCCAATGGGGAGGTGCGCATTTGCGCCGATTATAAGTGCACCATTAATAAGGCAATCCGCCCTAATGCATACCCGGTGCCGGTGGTCAGCCATTTGCTAGCCAGGTAACATGGGGGAAAGTGTTTCGCCAAGCTCGACCTGGCTCAGGCCTATCAGCAACTCATGGTAACCCCTGCCGCAGCTGCTGCACAGACCATAATCACGCATAAGGGGGCGTTCCAGGTGACGCGCCTACAATTCGGCGTGAACTCGGCGCCTGGAATTTTCCAGTCGCTTGTGGAACGCCTCCTCAAAGGGCTGGATGGCGTTTTACCATATTTTGATGACGTATTGATAACGGGGGGGAGTGAGGTTGAGTTGGCTAAAAGGCTAAACAAGGTCCTGGCGGCGTTCGAACGGGCGGGGTTGAGGTTGCGAAAAGACAAATGCATCTTCTTCGCGAAGGAGGTTGAGTTCTTAGGGTTCCGAGTAACTCCTGAGGGGATCAAACCGTCCAAATCCAAGGTTGCCGCCATCAAGAAAGCTCCTCGCCCCACATCCAAGCCCGAGTTGCAGTCGTTCCTAGGGCTCTTAAATTTCTACCACTCCTTCCTTCCACGGAAGGCTGCGGTGGCCGAGCCGCTTAACAAGTTGCTCAAGAAAGATGCGGCATGGATGTGGGGTGATGACCAGGAGAGGGCATTCACGGAACTGAAACAACTCCTGGCGTCCAACGCCATTCTGACCCATTTCGACCCCAAACGGCCTGTGGTACTGATCTGTGATGCATCCCCGGTGGGGGTGGGGGCAGTATTGTGCCACGTGTTGGAAAACGGGAGGGAGGCCCCAATAGCGTTCTACTGAAGGTCCCTGTCCCAAGCGGAGAGAAACTACGCCCAAACAGACAGGGAGGCGCTGGCGATAGTTGCGGGGACCAAAAAATTTCATGATTTTCTGTACGGCCGCCCCTTCACCATCGTGACCGACCACAAGCCCCTACTAGGCATTTTTACCGCATATAAGCCCACGCCACAGATCCTGTCCCCGAGAATGCTTAGGTGGGCCATTTTTCTCAACGCCTACCAGCACGCGTTAGTGTACCGGCCCGGGAGAGAAATCAGCCATGCGGACGCTCTATCGAGGTCCCCCCTTCCCCTGACGCCCAGCCAGGTGAGCAAGGGGGAGCGGGACCATCAGGTTCTCATGATAGAGGTACTGGATTCGCCCCCCGTAGTGCCCGCTGACATTGCCACAGCGACAAGAAAGGACAAAACGTTGGCGGCGGTTTGCTCCTGGGTACAGAAAGGGTGGCCGGCGTCCTCCCCGGCGGAGGAATTTGCCCCGTTTTTCAGGAAGAAGCTGGAACTGTCCCTAGAGAGGGGGTGCCTCTTGTGGGGGCAGCGGGTGGTGGTCCCTACATCCCTTCGACCGCGGGTGCTTAAACTGCTGCACGTCAGCCACCCCGGAATCGTGCGCTCCAAAGCGCTGGCCCGAAGCTACTTTTGGTGGCCCCAGTTAGACGCCGACATCGAGCACATGGTCGGCACTTGTGAGAGTTGCCAATGCTCCAGACCAGAGGAGGCCCGTCTTCCCCACAGGGAGTGGGACGCGGCTAAGGGGCCGTGGTCCCGGATACACATAGACTTTGCGGGCCCGTTCCGAGGAACCCTGTTTCTCCTTGTTGTGGACGCCTTCTCCAAGTGGTTGGAGGTCATCCCAGTCACGAGCACCTCCTCGGCCGCGACAATTAAGCATTTGCGGAGAATTTTTTCCACGTTCGGCATACCCGACACCCTAATTAGCGATAACGCTAGTTGTTTTACGTCCGCTGAGTTCAGGGCATTCACAGAGATTAACGCCATCCGGCACATCACCTCCGCCCCTTTCCACCCGGCCACCAATGGCCAAGTGGAGCGCCTCGTACGCACCACGAAGGACGCGCTGCGGCGCATGGGCCCCGGGGACCTCAACCTGCAAGTGTGTCAGTTTCTGCTTGGGTACAGGGTGACCCCGCTAGCATCAGGCTACTCCCCTGCGGAGCTTCTAATGCGCAGGAAGTTGACCACCATACTCACGAGACTAGATCCCACGAGAGTTGAGGACAAGGGGAGGAACATAGGGTTAGAAGCCACCAAGAGTTTCGGCGTGGGTGCCCCGGTACATTGCAGGAACTACGCCAGCGCGGGGCCAGCCTGGGTGCCGGGGGTGGTCGTGGAACAAACCGGTCCCGTTTCGTACCGCGTGGAGACCAACACAGGTCTACTTTGGCGGCGGCACGCGGACCAGCTCCGGAGCCGGGTCCCAGGAAATCAGGGCGCCGAAAAAACGGATACAAATTCAGCGTTAGGGTTCTCCCCCACCCGTTTAGCCCAAGGGGGAGGAGAGGGGGGTCGAGAGTCCCCACCGAGGGGGGAGGAGAAGGAATTTGTCCTTGGAGATATCCCGCGGGATCCCCCAACAGAGTTTGATTTTGATTTTCAGAACCGGGGGGGGGGGTTCGGAGTGGTCCCTCACCCATCCAAGCGAGAAGAGGGGTTCTACGTTAGCCCCTGGTGCCCCCGGTTCAACCACAACGGAATCTACCCTTTCCCCTAAAGCTGCAAAACCGCAGCAAGCCTCTAACAAGTCTCCCTCTCCCATTACAGGACAAGGGTCCAGGGAACAAGGAAGCGGGAGCGGCCCCCGGGTGGGCCAACCCACATCGCGGCCCAAACGCGAGTGCAATAAACCATCTTGGCTAAGAGACTTCGTCTCATCCTAGGGGGGAGGGGTGTTGTGTCCTAAAGCCTGTGCCTTTAAACAATGTACCTATCCATGTGTATCCAATGTAACCTCTTCTATGTGTAACAATGTAACCTCCAGCTGAATCACTGTAACCTTAATAGGACGCGAGCTAGTGACCACTAGATGGCAATAGCGAGCGTCCAAGCTCATTGGTCCAAGACTCACCTAGAACAACAGCGCGGGAAGATTCCCGCCACTACCTTCACCTGGACAAGAAGGGCGTGACCTGCAATGACGTCACGCAGCCTGTAGCCAATAGGCTATCAAGGAGCCACATTCAAATGTATAGCCACTGTATATATTGAGCTGTTCGTCCGCCATTACCTCATGTTCCCTCTGACCAGCATGTAATAAAGTTGTGTTAAGCCAGCTCTTCGGCTGTCCTGGTGTCTTTGGTCCCATACACTAAAAATACCATCTTCCCATCTTCTTTTTGGCCACCCCCTTCTTTTGTCCTCCACCTTTCCCAGCATCAAGGTTTTCTCAAGTGAATCCTCTCTCCTCATTTGATGTCCAAAGTACTTTAGCATCATCTTTACTATTTGACCTTTAATGAGCAGCCGTGGTTGATTTCTTCTAGGATCGACCTATTTCTAACACCACATTTCAAAGGCATCTAGTTTTGTGTGCTCAGCTTTCCTAATAGTCCAGCTCTCACACCCATACATTACTACCATTGCTTTGACTATGCATTTTTTTTGTTTGCAAGGTGAGGCCTGTACTTTTAACTATGTTCCCCCAGGTTTATCATAGCTTGTTTCCCAAGCATTTTTATTTCACGGCTGCAATCCCCATCTGCAGCGATCTTTGATCCTAAGAAAGTAAAATCTGCCAGTCGTATCCAACTGGAGGGTGCAGTGCTCATCTCTATTTACAGTCAAAGAGCCAGTGCTGTCTGTGTTTGCAGACATTTTCATGGCCATGTGGCAGGCATGACTAGAGCCCAGCAAGTCACATGGCTATGTTTGGCCACACCCACAGATTAGGGCACACCCACAGAGGGGTGTGGCCAAAAACTCCCTTATTTTCAAATCCAAAACTTGACAGGTATGTGGGGGTGTAAAAAACGAACCGCTTTCTCTCCTGCATCGCCATCTTTCTCTCTCTCCCCCCTTCCCCCCTCTCTTTACTACTTTCTTGTGATACTGTATGGCTTTTTTTAAAGAAGTCCTAAGACGTGTCGTGGCCACGTGAAAAGGTCTCCTCCCTCTCCCTCTCTCCCACCCCCGTCTGGTTCCCTCTCCCCCGCAGAGAAATCTTTTAAATACAAATAAACGCCACGGCAGGGGCGAAGTAAGGACTGAAAGGGAGCCGTCGTCGTCGTTGCTGCTCAAAAAGCAGCCGCCAAGCTAGCCTGCGGGATTCCCTCGGTTAAAACACACGGACGGACCACAAGGGGTAGGTTGGGTTGGCTTGGGTGGGAAAGAAGAGGCGAACCCGCGGCAGCTCCTCTGCGCCTGTTTGGAAGCTAAACCTGGGAAATCTGTGCACAAACAGCAGCCGCAGCCACACAGTAACCCCTGAAGGGGAGGAAGGGAGAGATTTGAGGGTTGGCACCACCAAGAACGGAATGAGCTCCCGTCTTTGTCCCAGCTCCTGCCAACCTAGCAGTTCGAAAGCAAGAAATTGCAAGTAGATAAATAGGGACCACTTAGGTGGGAAAGGGAAACAGCGTTCCGTGCGCTTCGGTGTCTAGTCGCGCCTGCCACATGACCACGGAAACGTCTGCAGCAGCAGACAGCGCTGGCTCTTCGGCTTTGAAACAGAGATGAGCACTGAACCCTAGAGTCGGATACGACTGGCTTTCGGAGAAAGGGAAACCTTTACCTTTACCACCAAGAACTGCCAACCTAGCAGTTCGAAAGCAAGAAATTGCAAGTACAGTAGATAAATAGGGGCCACTTTGGTGGGAAAGGTAAACAGCGTTCCGGGCACTCTGGTGCTGAGGCATGCCTGCCATGTGTCCACGCAAACGTCTACAGACGCAGACAGCGCTGGCTCTTTGGCTCTAAACAGAGATGAGCACTGAACCCTAGAGTCAGATACGACTGGCTTTCGGAGGAAGGGTAGCCTGTATAGAGGGAGGTTTGGAGCCTCGGAGGTTGTGGGTGGTGGGTGGGATCGGGTCAGACAGAATGAATCGTTTCATGACATCGTTTAAGAGAGTGAGTGTGTGTGTGTGTGTGTGTGTGTGTGTGTGTGTGTGTGTGTGTGTGTGTGTGTGTGTGTGTGTGTGTGTGTGTGTGTGTGTAATATTGTTGCACCTCCTGAAAAATTGCCCCTCCCATCTAGAATCCTGGCTACAGCCCTGGAGGAGGATACCTCTTATACTGTAAGGTAAAGGTTTCCCTTGCTCGAAAGCCAGTTGTATCCGACTCTAGGGTGCAGTGCTCATCTCTGTTTGAAAGCCGAAGAGCCCAGCGCTGTCTGCTTCCGTGGTCATGTGGCAGGCATGACTAGACACCGGAGCGCACGGAACGCTGTTGACCTTCCCACCGAAGTGGTCCCTATTTATCTACTTGCAATGTCTTGCTTTCGAACTGCTAGGTTGGCAGGAGCTGCAGTACTCGGGAATCGAACTGCTGACCTTCCGCTTCCCAGTCAGCATCTTAGCCATGTGAGCCACTGTAGGTCACTTTAGAAATTCAAAACTTTGCAAGCTTCCATAACCCAAGGTTACTTGATCAGGTTTCCTCATGGCGTGGTGTCCAAGTCAGGTTTTATTCTTAGCTGTTCCATGGGAAAACAGGCAGCAGGCTATATCTTTTTACAATGCAAAGGCAGGAAGCCAGGGATGTGCATATTACCTTCCACAAATGGAATATTTAAAGTGACCTATAAAAGGTATCTGGCATGGCGTCTTCTGCCTCCATGACGGTTGGGAATCAGAGTTCCTCCTGGCTGTGAGGATGGCTCCAAGATCATAGTGTGTGGGTCACTTCATGGCGTACACAGAAAGAGCCTCCTCGAAGACGATGGTATTGTTTGAACCACAATCGGGCATACCCTGGTAGTGGCAAACTTGTGTTGCTGGCTAATCTTTCTCACACTGGTCAGGTAAAAGGAACTGCAGAATAAACTCACCCAAAGTTACTTGATCAGGTTTCCTCATGGCATGGTGTTCAAGTCAGGTTTTATTCTTAGATGTTCCATAGAAAAAATAGACAGCAGGCTATATTTTTTCCAATCTAAAGGCAAGAAGCCAGGGATTTGCATATTACTTTCCCCAAATGGAATATTTAAAGTGACCTATAAAAGGTATCACCTCCCTCCTACATTTGTTTGATTTCATTTTGGCAGTTTCATGTCTGGCCTAGACATAGAAGAAAAAAAACTGCTGGATTTTAGGTGTATATTTGAGAAAACGTTTTGATGGAATTGTTTCATTACACTCTCTGTTGTCATAGTAGTAAGCCTAAAACTTGTGTCATTTTAATCTCATTTTTATTCAGCAGCTCAGGAAATCGTGAGGCCATGGCTGAAAAACCAAAACTGTACTACTTTGATGGAAGAGGGAAAATGGAGTCAATCCGATGGCTGTTAGCAGTAGCTGGTGTGGAGGTCTGTTGGCTGACATAGATATAGTGTTGTGGGGGGTTGAGGGTAATAGTGGTTTTTCTAGAAGATTGTACACATACACAAGCAGGAATCACCAAACATCAGAATGCAGATGGGAGCCTGAAAACATTTATTTTTCTCTAGGCGGTTTTTTTTTTTTGCCATTTTCTTGTCACATACAGCTCATGTTTGTGGGGCATGTACTGTATCGCACTCCATATTCATGAGTATTTATCACATTTTTTTTGTTATTGTGTAGTTTTGAGGAGAAGTTTCAATCATGTAAACCTCCCAGAATAATTGCTAATGGAATGGTATGTAAATCAAATAAATGAATGGCACACCCTTTTCTATACATACAAGCAGCCTGTTCCTCTTATTATATCATGCTAACTTATGTGGAGGGGCCATTTAGGGCCAGATGAAATTGTCTAAGGCCAGATCCAGGCAATTTTTAATCTATATTTCTTATTAGTGTATTTTTGCCTTACTGCCCTATAGCACACATATCTTATTGTCAGTACAGTAGAACCTCGCATAAAGAGCACCTAGCTTAGAGAATAACTCACTTAAAGAGCAGATTTTTTTCTGAATGGTCGCCTCCCTTAACTAAAACCAACCAAAAACTTGCTTAACACCTAAATAGGGGTTCACAATCCCCCTCACCAGAAGTCACAATTGGTCACCTACAATGGTGTTTTGCTTAAAGAGCAAACTCGCTTAAAGAGCAATCCCATGGAACGTATTATGCTCTTTAAGTGAGGTACCACTGTATTTAGCTAGTGAGTTAGTTATGGTTCAGATTGCTAGACCCAAACCTATGTCGGAGAGTACTTTGTTCAGAACATACAGCAGAGAATCAGATTCCAAGGTACTTGTGTAACTCCACATATCACTTTTATTTCTTGATGGTAGCTCATTCCTCACTCCAGTTGTTGTGCAATTATTTTCTACATGATTCATAGAAAAATATACTTGATGCTAAAATGGTTTACAGCAGGGGTGGCCAAACGTTTCACACCACGGGCCTGAACATGCCCCCAGACAGTTGAGTGGACCTGACCACGCCCCCAGAAGTTTAAGCATTTATGACAGCCTTAAATGCACCAACTTTCATTTTTACGACAGGTGTGGGTGTGTTTATGCATGTGCGGGCACATTTTACAACTGACATAAACGCACCCAATTCCACGTGTGGCAAGAGCGGTGGCGTGCCACATGGCATGGTGCCATGGGTAGGGTCTTACCTGCAGGCCGTCGTTTGGCCACCCCTGGTTTATAGGAAGAAGGGAAATATCCTTGTGAAGAAAGCAGCAAATCTTTACTTGCATTTCACTGGCTTTGGAAATCTGACTCAGTCTTAGAAAGGCACATACAGTGGTACCTCACTTAAAGAGCATAATGCGTTTCATGGGATTGCTCTTTAAGTGAGTTTGCTCTTTAAGCGAAACACCATTGTAGTGACCAATTGTGACTTCTGGTGAGGGGGGTTGCGAATCCTGATTTAGTCATTAAGCGAGTTTTTGGTTGGTTTTAGTTGTTAAGTGAGGCAACCATTCAGAGAAAATTCTGTTCTTTAAGCGAGTTAGTCGCTAAGCGAGGTGCTCTTTAAGCGAGGTTTTACTGTACCTAGATAAGACATGGTCATTTGTGGTTTGAAATACTTGTTGCTCAGATGAGGCCATTTAAAACCTCATGGGTGCCTGTCCTTGGATCACACTTGATAACAGCTTCACAAACAATTCCTCATGTGTGTTTCTTCCCTGTAGTTTGAGGAGGAGTATTTGGAGACCAGAGAACAATACGAGAAGCTGTTAGAAGGTAAGTCTGAGATAAAATGGCAAATATTTGACATGTTAAAGAGGATTTCAGCTTAAGCAGGAGCAAGAGAAGCTGAATTCTTGAGCAATGAAGGAAAATAATTGTAGCATTGTGTCTCAAGCAGAGATATACTTCATAAACAAATCATTATTTGTTCCTCAGTCAGACCCCACCCCCCAAATGCCATGAAGTAACAGGGATATAATCAGCAAGAAAAGACACAGATCTGGAAGAGGAATTTCCTAGGCTTTGGGGCTTTTTTTTATCTACCCCGCTCCCTGAAGCTCAGGGCTCCAGCCCATGTGGCGTTTCAGAGAGTCCCTTGGGACTCTTGGATGGTACAGGAGGTTATGCCAGCAAGAATATGAAGAAATAATTATCTTTACCTATAAGAAGGGGCGTGGGCCGTTGGTGTCCGGCATGCACGCCCGCAACCATCCCTACTATCCCATACCGAGCCGCCCGCACTGAACTTAAGACCCTGCGAGAATCACCACAAGGGTCCGACCGCTGAGAGCGGGGCAACCGCCCCACGAATTGGAGCAACAAATAAAACTACAGTTCCCAGCGTCCTCCGTACCGCGCAACTCCTCAGCCAATCAGGCTGAAGGGCGCGAGCGCGGAGAACACTGGGAAGCCGGCGCGCACGTGCTAAAAAAACCCGCTGACATGCCGGCTAACATAGCGGAGAGAAGAGGGGGAGAGCCCATCTTCTCCCCACATGCTTTCCGCTTCACTCAGGGAGACAAAGGCCAAGAACGGCGCTCTGTTCTTGGCCTTCGGCTCCCGGAATGAAGGCATCGCTTTCTGCAGGGGGGGGGGAGGCACTGGTGCCTTTGCCACCCTCCCACCGAGGAAAGCGAAAAACTTCCCCGGAGGTACTCACCCAGTCTCTTTCTCTCTCACACACACAGACACACACACCTACACCTACTGGGCTGCACATTTCAAACCTGCCGTGTGTGTGTGTGTGTGTGTGTGTGTGTGTGTGTGTGCGCGTGTGTGCGTGCGTGCGGGCGTGCGGGCGTGCGGGCGTGCGTGTGCGTGTGTGTGTGCGCGCGCGCAAACACACACAAAAACCACCCCTAACCACCAACACACATAAGAAACATGCCCGGCTGGCCGGGCAAAAAATGCGAGTTCTTCATAGTCCCTGAGCATCCATACTAATGGTTGTTCACCCGCATGCGTGATAGGCAGGTTCTTTCAAGCTAGCCTTTTCTATTCTATTCTATTCTATTCTAGAAAAGCCCCATCCTGTCATGCCAAGCGCTAGCACCCAACCCATCATCCTTCAGTTCCATTTTTCTGCCGCGTTGCTCAGTCGTGTTCTTCAAGGTTCCCATGTGTTGTAACTATATTGGAATCTTTCTTGTGTTTATTCATTAGTTAATTATTCAGATATAGTTAACTGTTTAGAAACTGTTCAAACTTTCAGTTTATTTAGAGTGCTAGAATCTTAGCGTACCAACTTTAACTCCAGGATTGGATTATAAATCTTTTTGTTTGGATATTTACGATCTTTCAATGTTGTGTCTTGCTGCTTAATGCCACTATCGTGGCTGTGACTGTGCATGGCATTGGATTCTGGGCTGTTTAAACATTGTTCTCTTTGTAAGAACAAAATCCTGGTTATTGATGGTCGCAATATTTGTCTTTTTTGTTTGGGGGAGCAACATTGACCTAGTGCTTTTGTTCACTGTAAAAAGTTTAATGTCAACTTTTAAAAACTGGGCAGCTAGACTTACAGATTTTCTGTGGTGCAATTCCTTAAAACCACCAGAAAATTTCACGCCCAAAATGCAGTCCGCCATTTTGACTGCCCCTACACAAGTTAAGTCAAAGAAAATGGAGGTATTTTTTTTTGAGGATTCTAAGCAGTCTAAGAAGTCCAAACAAAGTAAATCTAAGGATAAGCCAGTTGTTGTTTCGCCTTCTCCTTCTGTTGTTCTTAAGGAATCCTCCGCTCTGGAGGCATTACAGTGGAATCTCATACAACAATCGCCCTGTATTGCAATGAAATCACATAATAATTAGGTTTTTTGGGGGGAAAGGGTGTCCCGCATAACAATTTTCCCTATGGAAAAAAATCATACAATTTTTCAATACATAAAACCACTTAGCAAAAAAAAATATCGTTGTATGATGCATCCCATAGGGAAAATCGCTATACGATGCATGTATCGTATAGCAATTGTTTTGTACAACAACGAGCCCCATGGAATGGATCAAAATTGTTGTATGAGGTACCACTGTATATGATTTTTCTACCCCACAGAGGCCTATGAGGTCGCCGCAACCAATTACTATTGACTTGGATTTGGATACACCCTTGCCTTGCACCCAGCCCACACCGGTAGACTTGTCAGACTTGCATGCAGTGCAAGGGGTCCCTGACAATTTCCCCCAGATTAGGGATAGTGGTTCATTTTCTTCTTCTGCTTCTCCCCTAGGCCACAGGTTATGACTCAGCATGATGTTCACTCCAAGTCTCTACTTACGGCTTCCCACTGCTCACAGGCAACAGCCTCTTCTAAGGCTTCAGCCATTTACCCTGGCCAGGAAGGCAGAGGCAGGGTTGAGTGCCAATTTAGAGCAGACCAGGATGTTAATGATCACACCATAGTGGAATTTCCCTTGGCATGGGAACAACACCCTCCAGCACATGGCTGGGACAGATTCCATGTCCCGCGGGCATTGAGACCTTTGGCTCCAACACACGGTAGGCCTGCCAACTCTGGATTTCCTCAACCCATGGAGGGGCATTATGAGCCAGTTTCGGAGCACCATTGCACTTGTTGTAAAAATGTAGTTCTTCAGGCTCAGCCCATATCACAGTGTGATGCTCGACACCTTGATCAGTGGCTTCGGTTCGACCACCCACTGCAGTGTGTCGACGCCGAAGACTATGGACACACTTCGGCATTGACCCATGCCCCAGCTCTGTCCTCGAGCCTCTATGACTCCAAGGAGCGTAGGTCTGCGTTGCCGCCTAATAATGTTCAGGCTCTGGCTCTTAATCGATACGACACCAACATGCATAGACATGCTTTGGTGTTGACTCATTGCCAGGCTATGGCCCCAAGTCCTGTGTGGCCTAATTATTTTACCTAATTTCTTCATTCTACGATGAATTTGGCAATCAGTAGCTCATGATCTGAGTCACAATCTGCTCCAGGTCTCGTATGTGCTGACTGTATAGACTAGAGCTTCTCCATCTTTGGCTGCAGAGTATGCAATCAATCTGATTTTGATGTTGGCCATCTGGCTATGTCCATGTGTAGAGTCGCCTCTTATGTTGTTGGAAGAGGGTGCACACTATGACCAGTGCATTTGCTTGACAAAACTGTTAGCCTTTGCCCTGCTTCATTCTGTACTCCTAGGCCAAACTTGCCTGTTATTCAAATTACCTTTTGACTCCTGACTTTGGCATTCCAATCTCCTGTGATGATAAGGACATCATTTTTGGTGTCAGTTCTAGAAGGTGCTGTAGGTCTTCATAGAACCGGCTGACTACAGCCTCTTCTGCACCAGTGGTTGGGGCGTAGACTTGGGTTACTGTGATGTTCAATTGTTTGCATTGAATTCGGACTAAAATAATTGTGTCATTTTTTAGATTGTACCCTATTACTGCTCTACTCAATCTTTTATTGACTATAAGGGCCACTTCATTTCTTCTAAGGGATTCCTGCCCACAATAGTAGATATAATGGTCCCTTGAGTTAAATTTGCCCATCCCTGTCCGCTTTAATTAGCAGATTCCCAAGATGTCAATGTTCATCCTTTCCATCTCATTTTTGACCATGTCTAGATTGCCTTGATTCATAGATCTTACATTCTGGGTTCCCATGCATTATTCCTTGCAGCATCGGACTCTCCTTTCATCGTCATATCTATCCACACCTTCTGACCTGAGGGGTTCATCCTCCTGCGTCATATCGTTTTGCCTTTTGATACTGTCCAAGGAGTTTTCTTGGCAATGGTACTGGCGTGGATTGCCAGTTCCTTCACCAGTTTTTCAACTATCTTATACAATATCACAATTTAACATAAGAGAACAAGTTAGTATACTTATTCTTTACTAATATGATTATAGTATGAAAAGGGAATATAGTGTGAAAAGGGATTATAGTATGAAAGGGAAATGCAATAGATCAGGTTCCCGTCTTGTTGCCTACTTAATATCGAGTAACTAAACAGAACAGTAGTTGTTTTTTGGATAAGTGCAGTAAAGAGTCTATGTTCTAATTGTAATTGCACCATTAGGCATGGAGACCCAAGAACAACTTTGATGTAATCAAAACCACTGGCTGATCTGACCCTCCATAAATCCCCGGGAACAGTACCAGTGTCTAGTCCAAATAATCAGTCACTGTTTTTGCTGATGGATCAGGAAAGTCAGTTCACAGAAACATACTTCAGCTTAACATAGTCCCAATACAAGAAGAAGTCGCTTCTTGTCTTTCTGGATGGTCTTTCTTTTAGTAGTTTGCTTTATGCAAGAAGAAGAGAAAAAGGAGCTAGGGATCGATCCACCTGCCTCTTTGGAAAGGGCACCGGGGATTTGATGCGTGGAATCCCCACTGCCCTTTCCAAAGAGGCAGATGGATCGAATCAAGCCCCAAAGTCAGCAGGACTGGTCTCGGCCTGGGAAGCGTCTTCCCAGACTGAGACCAGCCCTGCCGACTTTGGGGCTTGGCTCTCCGGCGAGCATTGCCTTCCCTGAAAGGAAGCCGGTGTTGGGACACTCTGATCCCCAGTTTCCTTTTGGGAGAGCACATGCGTGGATTCCCCCAAAGGAAACTGGTGATTGGAGTGTCTGATTGGATTCCCTTCCCCCAAAGGAAGCCAGTGATCGGAGCGTCCAAACGCTGGCTTCCTTTCAGGGAAGGGAGGTGTTGTGTATGTACAATGTTGCTTGATATGTATGTACAATGTCGCTTTAAGAAATGTATGAATGTAACCTGGCCACAATCACAATGTAACCCAGCTGTTAAAGGAACGCGAGCAAGCTGCCCATAGAGGGCAGCTGCGAGTGTTCAACTCACATGGTTACCATTCCTCAAATCACCTGCAGCCGCGGGAACTCCCCGCAACAACAAACTACTATCGATCCACCACCGAAGATGGGCGTGACCCGGATGACGTCACGCCGGTAGCGGCCAATGAGCTACCATGCAGCCAGATTCAAATGTGTTGTACTACTGTATATAATGTGAGATATCTCCGCCATTACCACATGTTCGTTCTGATCATCAACCAATAAACCTGTGTTAGTCCTTACTGCGACTCCTTCTATGTCTCCTGGAAAAGACACTAAATTGGCGACGAAGGTGGGATCGATGGCGAATCCCAAGGTCAAGGCGTACCAGTTCGATGTGAGTGAGCCCGAACAATGGGAGCTCTACGAGTGCCAGTTTCGGCACGCGATGGAAGCCGCGGGCGTCGACGACGACGCGAAGATGCGCTCCCACTTCCTAGCCCAAGTGGGGCCGGCCACGCTGCGGATCCTGATGACCCTGGTGGCCCCCCGGAAGGTAGACGAGGTCCCCATCGACCGTATCCTGGAGAGACTGGGTGAGCATTTCCAGCCGCCCATCTCGATCTTCCCAGCACGGGTCGCGTTCCACAGGCGAGACCAGCGACCGGGCGAATCTGTGTCCGCCTACGCGGCGGCCCTCAGGCTTGCGGCGGTCCACTGCCAGTGGGATGACCTGGACCAGGCCCTCCGTGACCGCATGTTGTGTGGTCTGAGGGACGAGGAGCTGCAGAGGAGGCTGATGACCCGCAACCAACGCCTCATGTTCAACGAGGTACTGCGGGAGGCCCAAGCAGCCGAGGAGGCCAGGAGCGGAGTGAGGCTGTTCAAGTCCCGAGGGGCCGCGTCCGAGAGGGCCAAGTCACCAGTACAAGCGACCCGGCGGACACCAGCGAAGGCGGCCTGGCGGGCCCCCAAGCCGCCCGCCGGCACACCAACGTCGTCCGAGGAGTCGTCCACCACAGCGGACCCCTACTCCAGCGAGGACGACGACGTCCAGAGGATCAAGAAGCATGGTGAGAAGCGGCAGACCCGAGAACGGCAGGACCGCCGTTGCGACGGTTGTGGGGCGTCCCACGACCGCACGAGGTGCCCGTTTCGAAAAGCCGAGTGTCACAACTGCGGCCGAAAGGGGCACATCGCCCGAGTATGCAGGCGCGGGCGAGTCGAGGACAAGGGGAGTCCCAGCCATCCCCAAACGCACCAACGGAAGGCGGCCAGCACCAGGAGGGTCGCAGCCAGCTACAGTGAGGAAGGCGTGAACCGCGTGGGCCTGGAGCACCGGCGGTTTTTCGTAGAGGTACTGTTGCAAGGGGTCCCAGTGAGGATGGAGATAGACTCGGGGACATCTTATTCCATCCTGTCCCAAAAAGAGTTCATGCGCATTCCCCCAGACAAGCGGCCCAAACTGCGGGCCATGAGGTCACACCTACGGGACGTGCAGGGAAACGGGATCCCAGTGTTGGGGGTGGGGAACTTCAAGGTGAAGTTCAAGAACTACTCCGAGAAACTGCCCCTAGTGGTCCTCAAGGGGGGGAGGTGCTGCCTTTTGGGAACGCAGTGGTTTGCTCCCCTGGGAATCGAACTGTCCGGTATTAACGCCATCGAGACTGACCCAATGCGGGACGTGTGCAACGCGCACCCGGACGTCTTCAAGAAGGGGCTTGGGAAATACAAGGGGCCCCCGGTTTCCTTCGAGCTGGACCCAGAAATCCGGCCCATCCGCCTCAAACCAAGGAGGGTGCCTTTCGCCCTAAAGGACAAGATCGAGGCGGAACTGGACAAATTGGTGGGGCAGGGGATTTTGGTTCCAGTTGACTCGGCAGAGTGGGAAACGCCGATTGTTACAGCCCTTAAATCGAACGGGGAAGTCAGGATTTGTGCAGACTATAAATGTACCATTAACAAGGCCATTCGGCCAAATGCATATCCAGTGCCCGTGGTCAGCCACTTGCTGGCCACGCTACATGGGGGGAAGTGTTTTGCCAAGTTAGACCTGGCTCAGGTGTATCAGCAGCTCTCTGTAACCCCGGCTGCTGCCGCCGCACAAACGATAGTAACGCATAAGGGGGCGTTTAAGGTAACGCGCCTTCAGTTTGGCGTGAATTCGGCCCCCGGAATTTTCCAGTTCCTCGTGGAATGCCTTTTAAAGGGGCTTCCAGGCGTCCTCCCATACTTCGACGACGTGTTGATAACGGCGGGGAGCGAATTAGAGTTGGCAAAGAGGCTAGATGGGGTCCTTTCTGTGTTCGAGAGGGCAGGTCTTCGGCTGAGGAGGGACAAATGCGTATTCTTTGCGAGGGAGGTTGAGTTTCTAGGGTTTAAGGTAACCCCGGATGGGATCAAACCCTCTGAGTCAAAGGTTGCAGCTGTGAAGAACGCCCCTCGCCCCACCGCAAAACCGGAGCTACAGTCATTTCTAGGGCTCCTAAATTTTTATCATACCTTCCTGCCTCGGAAGGCAACGGTCGCGGAGCCACTACACGCGCTGCTCAAAAAGGACGCGGTTTGGCGGTGGGGGGACAGACAGGAGAGAGCATTCAAGGAACTTAAGTCACTCCTGTCTTCGGACGCTGTCCTGACCCATTTCGACCCGAAAAAAACAGTAGTCTTGGTCTGTGATGCGTCCCCACTGGGGGTGGGGGCGGTCCTGTGCCACGTGTTGGAGAGCAGGAGGAAAGCCCCGGTAGCGTACTACTCTAGGTCCCTCTCAAAGGCCGAGCGCAATTACGCGCAAACTGATAGGGAGGCCCTAGCCATCATCGCCGGAACAAAAAAGTTCCATGACTTTTTATACGGCCGCGAGTTTACGGTAGTGACCGATCACAAACCACTTTTGGGGATCTTTACTACCGGCAAACCCACACCGCAAATTCTATCCCCCCGAATGCTGCGTTGGGCCATTTTCCTCAACGCCTACCAGTATGAGCTGGTCTATCGCCCAGGGAAGGAGATCTCCCATGTGGACGCACTGTCCCGATCCCCTCTCCCAAGCGTAGGGGACCCCACATGCGAGGTAGAGCAGGATCACCAAGTCCTACTGATCGAGTCTCTCGACTCACCCCCCATTGTCCCGGCCGACCTCGCCAAGGCCATGGCGGCCGACAAGATACTGGCCCAAGTTAGTTCCTGGGTTAGGAAGGGCTGGCCCACGACTCCCCCCGAGGAGGAGTTCAGGCCATTCTTTAGGCGCAGAGTAGAGCTGTTGCTGGAAAGGGGCTGCTTACTCTGGGGCCAGCAGGTAGTGATCCCAGAGAAGCTGAGGGCCAAAGTACTGAGACTATTGCACACCAGTCACCCCGGGATCGTGCGCTCCAAGGCCCTGGC
This sequence comes from Bradypodion pumilum, assembly GCA_035047305.1. Classification (NCBI taxonomy): domain Eukaryota; kingdom Metazoa; phylum Chordata; class Lepidosauria; order Squamata; family Chamaeleonidae; genus Bradypodion; species Bradypodion pumilum. Next base: position 168,296,845 of record JAWDJD010000001.1, on the reverse strand, counting down.
CAGGAGTTTCTTTTGGTGGCCCCAGATAGATGGGGACATAGAGCGTTTAGTGGGCACGTGTGAGAGCTGCCAGAGCTCTCGGCCCGAGGAGTCCCGGTTGCCCCATAGGGAATGGGATACGGCCCGCGGGCCATGGTCCCGGATTCATGTCGACTTCGCTGGCCCTTTCCGCGGGTCCATGTTTCTACTGGTAGTCGACTCCTATTCCAAGTGGTTGGAGGTAATCCCTATGAACAGCACCTCCTCCGCCGCAACCATCAAGCAGTTGCGCAAGCTTTTTGCCTGTTTCGGCCTGCCAGACGTCCTTGTAAGCGATAACGCTAGTACCTTCACTTCTGCAGAATTCAAGTCATTCATTGAGCGGAACGCCATAAGGCACATCACCGCTGCCCCGTTTCACCCCGCCACAAACGGTCAGGTAGAGCGCCAAGTGCGCACTACGAAAGACGCACTGCGGCGCATGGGCCCCGGTGAGTTGAACCTTTATTTGTGTCAGTTTCTCATCTGCTACAGGACAACCCCCCTAGCTTCAGGATTTTCCCCAGCCGAACTCCTCATGAGGAGGCGTCCGGTAACACTTTTTGACCGGATGGATCCGTCCAGGGTGGAGGATGAAGGGAGAAACATAAACATAGGGGGAGGGAGCTCCAAAAGTTTTTCGGCAGGGGACCCGGTTCACTGCAGGAACTACGCGGCGTCAGGGCCAGCGTGGGTCCCAGGGACAGTCATCGAGCAGACGGGACCAGTGTCCTACAGGGTTGAGACTAGCTCGGGTCTACTCTGGAGGAGGCACGCCGACCAACTCAGAAGGCGGGTCACTAGTGAAGGGGATTCAGCGTTAGGGTCCTCCCCCACCCGCATTACCCAAGGGGGAGACACGGTGGAAACCGGGGATACAAATGCATATCCTCGGTTCTCAGCCACAGAGGAGGATACTTTGAAAGAGAGGGATCAGTTTGATGATTATGAGTTACGGTACCAGGGGGGTGTAGCGGAGTGGTCCCCCACCCGTCCTAGCGAGAAGAGGGGTTTCAGTTCAGCCCCTGGTACCTCGAGTCCCCCCAGTCCTTTTGTGTTAGAATATACCATAGCTCCAGCTCCCTGGAGACCAACACCCCCAAGGTAGGCATCGGGGGGGAGTCCAACCACCACAGCCCCCGGAACGCCCAGGCAGGGAACGGGGGGTGGCGAGACCACGAGGGTCTCTTCGTCGGTCCCAAGATTCGTGCTGGGGGGGACCCCTAGCTCCTCAAACGGCAGGCAGGAGTTCACTTCCCAACTGTTCATTCCATTCCCTTCCCCCAATGCAAGGTTACCACAGAGCCCACACCGAGCCACTAACGAGTCCCCCCTTTCCGTTGCAGGACAGGACTCTGCAGAGCCAGGCTCCCCTGTGTTAGGCCAAGCGGCCGCTCGCCCCAGGCGCACGTGCGGCAAGCCACAATGGTTGAGGGACTTCGTCCCATCCTAGGGGGGAGGGATGTTGTGTATGTACAATGTTGCTTGATATGTATGTACAATGTCGCTTTAAGAAATGTATGAATGTAACCTGGCCACAATCACAATGTAACCCAGCTGTTAAAGGAACGCGAGCAAGCTGCCCATAGAGGGCAGCTGCGAGTGTTCAACTCACATGGTTACCATTCCTCAAATCACCTGCAGCCGCGGGAACTCCCCGCAACAACAAACTACTACCGATCCACCACCGAAAATGGGCGTGACCCGGATGACGTCACGCCGGTAGCGGCCAATGAGCTACCATGCAGCCAGATTCAAATGTGTTGTACTACTGTATATAATGTGAGATATCTCCGCCATTACCACATGTTCGTTCTGATCATCAACCAATAAACCTGTGTTAGTCCTTACTGCGACTCCTTCTATGTCTCCTGGAAAAGACACTAAAGGAGGCGAGTGTCTGATGCCTGGTTTCCTTAACCGGGGATCGGACGCTTGGGTCTATGGAGGCACCCTTGCCCACCCAAGCAAGGGGGCCTCCAGAGATCTCTGCCCCAAAGCCCTCAGGGCTGGTCTTCAGCCCTGCGGGCTTTGGGGCAGAGATCAGCATTGGGCAATTTGAAGAAAACTTTTGCATCGCACAACATTAACGTTGTGCGGTGCAAAAGTTTTCCTCAAATTCCCCGACGTTATCAGATTTTAGTGTTAACCGCTGCATTCGTTAACCGGGATACCACTGTATCTTAAAGCTGTTACTGTATTATAGTTTGCTGAGTGGTACTTTTTCATTTGTCTGAAAACAGCATTGTTACTAACCTGCTGTAAATTTGCTGAAGTCGCTTCTTGTCTTTCTGGATGATGTTTCTTTTAGTAGTTTGCTTTATGCAAGAAGAAGAAGAAGAAGAGCAATAGACACCATCCTGGGACAGTGTTCTACTTCCAAAATAACAAAGAAACGGGGTATTGTATTAGTTGTCAGATGGCTGGGTAGCTCAGTGGCTTAGGTATCTGCAGATTTAGAGGCAGGAGTTTGATTCACCACTGTGACTCCAGGAAAAAGGGCCAGCCTGTGTTGTCTTTGGCAACTGTCCCAAGGCAGTCCCCAGAAGAAGGAAATGGTAAAATCTCTTCTGTATATTCTGTCTGGAAAACCTCCAAAAGGATCACTATAAGTCAGAATCAACTTGAGCTACGTACAGTACGTATATTCAGTGGTGGGCTCCCAAAATTTTTACTACCACACTGTGGGTGTTGCATGGTGGGCGTGGCCAGGGGGAAAGCACAGCATTGCACCCGAATTAGGACTACTTTATTTCAAAATTTGGATCGGCGAGGCCAGCCAGAATTTCTGCTACCGGTTCTGGCGAACTGGTGTGAACCTGCTGATGCCCACCACTACATATATTAGTTTTCAGTTGCAAGATAGAAATAGATTGCTAATCAGTTTTTTATTCTCTGCACTACCCAATTTTTATTCTTTTAAAAGAGGGAGCCCTCTTGTTCCAGCAAGTGCCCATGGTGGAAATTGATGGGATGAAGATGGTGCAGACCCGAGCCATTCTCAACTACGTTGCAGCAAAATACAACCTCTATGGGAAGGACACCAAGGAAAGAGCATTGTACGGTTACATACATGTTTTGTGCTTGTGAGTCTCTGGGGTTCTGGTTGATAATTCTTCGTTGTAGTGTAGGCTGTAATCAGTATCTAGGGTGGGCAGATTTCAGATCTGTGGGGACTACTTTGTGTTTCACTGGAAGTTCCCAAGATACATCTGTAAAAAGCTGGGTTACAGGGTATGTTGGTCTACATTTATTGCATACCTGTCAACCTTCCTGATTTGGCTGGGATTACCCCGTAAATTGACGTCGATTGACATCAGAACCCGGCCCCCGCTGCCAAAAACCCGTAATTTGGTAGCGGGGAAAATGCTTTCTGCGCATGCGCAGAAGGGTTTTACCCCTTCCACGCATGCGCGGAAGCGCTACGTCGCTTGCATAAGGGCTGCGCAAGCGGCGTAGCACTTTCACGCATGTGCGGAAGGGGTAAAACCTTTCCACGCATGCGTGGAACGCGACCTGTGCACAAGCGATGTGCGCAGGTCCCGTTTTTCCGGAGCCGCGGGTTGACAGGTATGCCTTTATTGTGATGCAGAAGTTGGCCCATAAGTTGCCCAGGCACCCATTTTCCTCACCCAGGCATCAGTCATGTGCACAAGTGGACTCTGTGGCTGACATCTAGTAGCAAATATCAACTAGAAGAAAGTCCTTTGGATCAATGGAATTTATGGAGGAATTGACTCATCAACTGATTCAATGGGCCTGATCTCTTTGCAATTTGTTACAGGATTTCAGACTGTATGTCCAGCTGAATACTCTTAGAATGCTGCTGTGATCTGGAACCTTCTCAGATTTCTAATTACAGGAAATCCATTGGCATGTACAGTTGATTGCACTGACTGAGTCTTCTAATGGATTTCTGGTTAGTGGGGGTTCAGGACATTTACCCCTCTGTTTTCTCACGCTTGGAATTATGTAGGAAGACTTTCCAAACTTGTGTGAAGCTTATATCCTCACCAAGAGTATAGCCCTTTAATACGTTCAGATGAGTGTGGGAATAGGGCTTTAGAATGAGAGATATTTTGTTTCAAAGCTCAAAGAACTTGATCTCAGTACCAGAACTGTATGGTGGTCATAGTTCTTCCACCTTTTCACTCCGAACAGCCATCATTTTGGCCAGATCATTTAGGACAGGAATAGGCAAGTCGTTTTATTGTTTCTGTTATTACACATTAGGGAATTAAATATACTCTGGCAACATTACTGAGCATACCTGTCAAGTTTCGGGAAATTTCTGTCAAAACCCCCGTATTTTACACTCTTTCCCACCGTCATCCCATTTTAGTTAGACTGTAATTAGACTGGAGTTAGACTGGAGGCCAGCACAGGATAAGCATAGCTGTCCAGTTTCCTGTTTTGGCCAGGAAATTTCCCTTATTTGACAGAAATTTCCCAAAACTTGACAGGTATGTTACTGAGCATCATTCAAAGAACTTTGTGTCGATACAGATCTACCATTTTTTTCATTCATCAAGCTGTCTTAAAAACCCTGTGAGCCATTGCCCTGAGACTAAGCTACCCTGTGTAGTCCAGGAAGTTGCGCCCTTGGAACTTGTTGCTGAGTAATAACAGGGCTGTACTCGGGAGGAATAGGCTCCAAAGTATTGAGATTTTTTGGAATAGTAGCTGTGTTTGTCTGTTCTTCAGGCATATCAGAAAGCAAAAACGAACAAAAACAAAAACTCTGCAGCACTTTAAAGACTAACCGTTATATTTTTAATGTGAGTTTTCGTGGATCAAGTCTACTTCATCAGACATAGGAATGAAACAACTGGCATGAGCTTATATACACTAGATACAGAGTCATAGAGTGATTAAATCAGAATGACAGATAATCATGCAAATCAATACAGCTTTCCACAGCTGGCAGTGGCTCTAAATCAATCAATCAATCTTTGTATACCGCATTTTCTCAGCCCAAAGGCGACTCAAAGCGGTTCAAAGTAAAGCATGCTATCTGCACAGCAGACAGCAGCCGAAAAAGTGATAAAATAATATCAACATACAAAATAGATAAATACATATTAATACAAGTTCAGTAACACAACGTGACTCCAGCGCCCCTTTAAGCTCCATGCCCGGCCGGATGGGAGGCTCAGTTGCCTCCTATCCCGGGGCTGATGACAAGAGCCCCAGGAGAGGCGCAGCTGGTCCGGCGGCGGTGGGTCGGCGCTTCTTCAACCCCTGCCCAGATGAGGCCAGGGGGGAGGGGCGCCGGGCACAGCTGACTCCCATCCCAAGGCTGATGATGGGAGCCCCAGGAGAGGCTCCTATTCAATTTTAAATGTGGAGAAATGCAAAACCAATCCTAGCATTGAATTTATGTTAATGAATTTAGCCTCTGTGTTGCTGTGTGAGCACATCCCCCGTTATTATTCTGCAACAGAGAATATTACAGGAAAGTTATGAAGGTGGTATAATATAATATCTGTGTATCAAATTTGATAATGTCCCATAAAGCTCTGTCTAACATTCAAACTCTTGTGATGGGTGTCCAACAGATGGATGTATTTGATTTCTGCTGTCTCTCTCTGGATCCTAGTCTTGTAATTTCTCTGTCCCAGAATTGCAACTTTCAGTCTTGGATAGAGTATCCAGATAGATTGAAATGATTTGAAACAGGTTTCTCTGTAGTTGCCATTCTGGATGTCTGATTTATGTCCATTAACTCTTTTGCGCAAAGATTGTCCTGTTTGTCCTATGTAGAGTGCAGAAGGACATTTTTGGCAAGAGGTGGCATAAATCACATTGGCAGAAGAACAAGTAAAACTGCCTTTAATGTTATGTGTGGTGCCTTTGGGTCCAGTAGTACTGTTTCCAGAGTGAATGTGGGGGCAAAGTCGACATCTGGTTTTGCAGTAAGATTTATTTCCCAGGGTTTAGTTCCCATCTGGTTTCGCATTTCCCTGCATTTAAAATTGAATAGGGGACATTTTAGAGCTGGTTCAAATAACAGCCAGATTTCATCTGTCACTGCCAGCTGTGGGAAGCTGTACTGATTTGCATGATTATCTGTCATTCTGATCTAACCACTCTATGACTCTATATCTAGTGTATATAAGCTCATGGCTGTTATTTCACTCTTATGTCTGATGAAGTGGACTTGATCCACGAAAGCTCACATTAAAAATATAGCAGTTAGTCGTTAAAGTGCTGCAGACTTTTTGTTTTTGCTTTCTGATATGCCTGACGTGTTGAGAGTTACATCTGGCCTTGCTTCCTGCAGGAATGCAGCCTTAAAGGCCCTTCCCAAATATGAATTTGGCTTGTTATAAAGAATAAACAACAACGCCATTATGAGTTTCAGTATTTGTTCATCCACACTTTAAGGCACTTTTTATAACATAACAAAAACATATCTTTCAATTTGATGATCTGGAGAAATTTTTAAAAGATGTAACCCCTCCAGTCCCAGTTCATGACTCTGCGGCCACAGAAGCATAATTTGTTTTTAGAATTGGCAGCCTTGTTGTCGAGGGGGGCAGAAAGTTTTTTGCCTTTGGAAGCCTACTCAGTTGGTACAATAGAAATCAAATTGGTGTTTTCTGGCTGACAATGATTCCTCCCCCTTGAGAAGATACCTGGCATGTAGATGTTTGCTTCTTAGAAGTAGAGGTGACCATACAAGGTGGCTTGCTTATTCTAAGCAGTGTTTTTCGGTAGAATATGTGCCTATTTGAATCAAGGCTGACTCCCAAATACAGTTTAATCTTTCTTGTTAGATGTAATATCAAACTGCCATGAACTACATGTACCACAATGCATTGCTTATGTGACATCACTCAACCTTATTAAAGGACTCTAAATTTCCCTTTGCTGACCTTTGAGACCATCACTGTATCCCTCCATGGGGGAAGTGGAAATAAAGACTTTAAAATACAATTAATGACTCGGGAGTTTTTGGACCGAACCATCAGAATCTCTCTGACATTTCTGTAGAGGGAAGACACTACACTTCTGTGGGCCGAGCCAATGATGATGTGACAGTTTAGTCTTCCCATGGAGCCTGGGATTGGGGTGTTGTCTAACCTCACCTCCTGCAGATTTTTCTGATCTCTTTCTGACCATTTTAAACAGTACGGATAAAATTAAGTAACACCAAACAGCTGGCAACTTAGTGCTGACCACCAGACAGCTCAGTGGGGTGTGTGTGTGTGTCGTTCTCATGAATACCAGGCACTGCAGGAAGACAGCAGAGCTTTTCACTGATGGTGTATTGCATATTTGTAAGCTTGCTAATAATGACACAAAAAGACAGGTGTAAGTTTGTGCGTTTGTCTCCTCAGAATTGACATGTATGTGGAAGGAACGACGGATCTAATGTTGTGCATTATAAGGTACCCTTTCTTGACCTCCGAGGATAAGGAGATACAACTCGCCACAACTCTTAACAGAGCAACAAAAAGATACTTTCCGGTGTATGAAAAGGTATGAGTTAATTTGTTCATGTAAGAGCAGGCAGGGGTGGTGAAAGTGTGGCTTTTGGCATGTTGTTGATTGTCATTCCCAGCAGCCCTAGCCAGCATAGCCAAAGGAGCATGGGAATGGGAGTCCAATGGCATCTCAAGGGTCATTGGCTATCTACCCCTCCTATAGCCAATGAAAGTGGTCTCATTGTAGGGGCCATTTTACAAGTTCTTAAAAGGTGTATGGAAGTCTTAGAAAGTAACAGCTGAAAAATAAAATGTGTCTTGAAACATTTTCAGAGCAGGATAGGCATAAGATATTTTGCTGGCTGAGGAAAAGAACCTGGTAGTATTTTTCCTTTTCCGTAGTGTACAGATACGCAGAAGGAGACTGGACTGCACCTAGACTGGTGAATCTTGCTCCATCACTTGCAAGGAGATTGTGACTTCCATCTGAGCCAAGTTAATCAGGCTAGTTTAGGAAGTTCAGAGCAGTCCCTGTGGCACCCTCATCTTTGTCCTCTGATGTGTGTACATATGAATGTAGGCACCAGAAATCTCTTGCATACCTTACACCTCTGGATTCATATGTACATATTGTACAATCTATACCTATAAATCTGAGCATTAACCGTTGTAATTTGACAAAGGCTCCTGCACCCAGCCATACCATCCCGTACCGAGCATTCGTGCACTTGCCCGACCGAGGTTCGCAGGTAACTGTCAGGTTGAGAAATGCGACAGTGGGGCAGGAGACCCACGAACGCACTCAAAGAAAAAGGACTTCAAGTCCCAACATTCCTTGCGCCGCGCCACAGCCAATCAAAATCAAGCCGCAGAAAAAAAACCACTGCACAAACAGTAACCACAAACCCAAAACTACAAGCCCCAGTTTCCTGCGCGCCATGAGCATGCAGAACACTGAGGAAGCCGGCGTGCAAAAAATACAAATACAAAGCGGTCCTGGGGTTCCCGTGGCCCGGCCAGCGAGGCCAGGCTGTGGAAAGGGAAGCCCACCCCCCAACGCCACCTGAAGCGGCGCTGGGGTTCCTGTGGCCCAGCCTCGCTGGCCAGGTTGCGGAAAGGAAACCCCCCACACACACACACAATGCCAAAACAATAAATAAAAACAAAAAACACAAACACCAACAAAGAAAAAAAGCACTAACAAAACACCTAACTAGAAAACTAAAAAACCACAAATAACACAAACAAGAAAAAATAAATAAAACCAGAAATAACCAAAACAATTAAACAAACATAAAACTAAACCAAAACAAAAAAAAAACAAAGAGAAACACCTACGAGACCACCACCACTAAAGCTAACAAAACCAAACACCCAAAATAAATAAAACCAGCCAACTTACCAGCACACGTCCTCCCTCCACGACAACCGGAAAAGAAATGAATAAAGAAAGAGATTACTTATCGGAAGAAGCTCCACCCAGAGGCCAGGAGAGAAAAAACAGTCAAAGTTAAAGAGATCCACTAGCAGCCCCACCTGCAGGGCACAATCGTAAAAACAACTCAAAAAGACTCAACAGTCCCACCCAGAGGCCACAAGAGTAAAAACAAGTCAAAAACATAACAAAAGATCACAATTTCACACAAATCACAAATAAAACCTAACCAAAATAAAAATATTTCTAAAAATCTTGTGTTGAGTTTTAACTCAAAGAAAGACCCAAAACATCTAAACACAGTTTAAAAACATTGAATGTAAAAAAATGTACTTTCACATTTTTAAAATTGTTACCTACATTAAAACTATTAAAATAAAATACTCATAATAAAACATTATTTGGTTAAATAAATAAAATTTTAAAAATATAGCATCTTTTGTTCTTTTTAAAATCCACAAAAAACCCAAAGAAGCTGATCACGGTTTATAACAGCCTGTGTGTATAAATAAACATTTTAAAAATGACAATTACAGATAAACCTCTTTTTTACAAACATTAACAAAAAAACCCAAAAACCTTCCAAAACAATTTAAAACAGCCCGGCACCGCCGGGCAAACTATGCTAGTGATCCTATAAAATATATCAGCAACCACAACAGTTTATGTCAGGGAACTTCAGTCTATGGCCCGTGGGTCAAATCTGGCCCACGTCCTCACTCTAGCTGTGGCTGCCCCCGCCACCTCAATCCTTGTCCCCTCCTCTTGGCTTGGTGTGTCCCTAACAGTGCTTCGTAGCAGGGCAGATGTTGTAAGTTTTACAACATCTGCCCTGCTATGGAGCACAATTAGGGACACACCAAGCTGAGAAGACAAGTATTGAGGTGGTGATGGGAGTGGTAGGACATATCTTTCACAGGGGCCAGGGTGTGTTTCTGGCGGCTGCATGTGCATTTCCTTCATCCAGGCCATGCTGCTCCTCCAGGTTGGTAAGTAGAGGAGAAGTTGGGGGGGGGCTTTCTTGGGGTGTGGTGGGCTTGGAGTGGTTGGCAGCAGCGGTGGGGTGTGTAGGAGTGAGGTGGGCTTAGGGTGGTGGTGGCAGCAGGGGGGACCCCCAGTCTGGCCCCTCAGCAGTCTGAGGGAGAATGAACTGGCCTGTCAGCTTAAAAAGGTTAAAGACTCCTGGTTTAATTCATGCTTATTGTAGCCCGCTGACCTCCTCTTCACCCATAGCAATCCATGCTGTTGGTCTTATGACATGACTGGTGATGAAGGGTGTTCCTCTACAGGATTGCCTTCTTTATATCAAAATGAAGACCTGATCAGTTCATTCAACATAAGTCAAGAGATAAAAGTCATGAGGCTCTTAGTGCAGACAGGACCACCTCAGGTTATAAAAGGGCTCATGTATTTGAATGCTTCCTCACTGGAAAGAAGAAAGAAAACAAACACCACAATTTGGACTTAGGGAGGGATAGAACATTTTTCTTTCATGAGCTTGGCAACATACTTTTTTTACACAATGAAATGTTCCGTAATGTGATTCTCTGCCTTTAGGGTCCAGTAGCCCAATCCACTCTGCTGCCACTTGGGAAATCTACTCTCTTCATTAAATTTCTTTCTAATGGATAGATGTAGGCCTAATTTAATATAAGATGGAATTTGTTATCTCTCATATATATGTGTGTGTGAAATTTAAATTTTTTTTAAAAAAAGAAGGAATGGTTTTGCTTTACCCTGGCTACATTTCCTCTGCCATGAGTGTCAATTACTAAGACAAGGATTTCTTGAATACAGGTACAGTAATTGTAAAGCAAGCTATGCTGTCTGCGCATGACTTTCTATAAACCATGGAATTCACCACATGCGTTTCTGCAGGATGCTACTCTAGGTATTGAAGGTGATTGATATTACCGCTAAACAATGATTGCACTGGGAGATCTTGGCAGTGGAAATCTCAGAAATCATTGGCTTTTCTTAATTTCACCAACAATGGTATGTTGTAGGTGCTAAAGGATCATGGACAAGATTTCCTTGTTGGGAACCAGTTGAGCGTGGCAGATATACACCTGATGGAAGCCATTTTAATGGTGGAGGAAAAGTTTTCTGATGTTCTAATTGAGTTTCCACAGTTGCAGGTATGTGGAGAAAAACCCTCCCAAGGATCCCAATTTGTTTTATTGTTATTTTTAAACTTTTTTTTTCTAGAGATGAAGATCAAATGGTTTTCTTTAGGAACTTAATCTGTACAATTTATGCATCACAGGAGAATTTTCTTAAGAGTGCAAGCATATAGAAGTCACCGTGTTTAATTTAGTCTATGCCTTCATCAATCACACATATATGACTGGTTTTCTTATGAGGAAACTCCTTATCAACAGGCTAAAAGATTAGTGAAACTTTCTCAGAACACAAAACAATGATTTTAAAATCAAAATATAGTACATGAATAGGTGAAATAGAAAAAGAATTCTTCCATTTAAAATCTGAAAAGCAGAGGGTTGGGGTGAGGTGAGGAAATTGTTTCTGAAGAGACAATTATACAGATAATCTGTAGAATGGAAGAGTCCATTCTCCCTGAAGTTTGCTACAAATTTCTAATATAGGTGACCAACTTGCCTATATAGGGAACCACTTGATAAGATCCTTTGCTTTCATAGAGAGAAATACAGATCTGTGTTTTTGTATTGTAACTCCCAGTTTTCACAGGCTGTTATGCTTCCTGGGGAATTCTGGGAGTTCTGATTCAAAAACACAAATGCACACACCTCTTCTTTAATATCCTTTAAAAATTCCAACATCCCACTGTGCCTTCATTGGCACAGATGACATAAGAATATGATCACATGGAGAAACAAATCACATTTTTGAGCACTTGTGGAGTAATCTGTTTCCTAGTTATCACATGACAGGTAAATTGTGTTCTGGCCAGACTCCAGTGAGTGCCCCAGCTGGAAACGTTTCAGTCCAGCTATTGGACTTCAATTTTGGGGGTCAGACTGGAGCAATTCCTGAATCACTTTAAGGAAGATAGCTTCCTACAAAGCAACTCTTTCTGATGTGATCAGATGCACACCTTTCCCACTGTTTGAGCACACTCTGAGAAAACCTTTTGTAGACTAGAAAAACTGTATCAATGAGTTTAGTGTAAGGGACCAAAGACAATGAGACAGCCGAAGGGTTGGCTTAACACAGGTTTATTGCATGATGATCCGGGGGAACATGTGGTAATGGCGGATGGGTAGCTCAATATATACAGCTGGCTATACATTTGAATGTGGCTCGTTGACAGACTATTGGTTGCTGCCTGCGTGACGTCGTAGGAGGTCACGCCCTTCTTGACCAGGTGAGGAAGTCGCGGGGAATCTTCCCGCGCTGCTGAACCAGGTGGCTGATGATCCATTAGAGCTGGACGCTCGCTACTGCCCTCTGGTGGTCACTAGCTCGCGTCCCCTTATTAGGCTTACATTGATACAGGTGATGGTTATAATGTTGCACACAGAAAGGTTACATTGATAACACATGGTAAAGGTACATTGTTAAAGGCACTGCTTTACAGAACACAACATCCCTCCCCCCTAGGATGAGACGAAGTCTCTCAGCCAAGATGGCTTCTTGCATGTGCGTTTGGGCCGTGAAGAGGGCTGCCCCCCCCGGGGGCGTTATTGCTTCTTTGTTCCCTGGTCCCTTGTCCTGAAACGGGAGAGGGAGACTTGTTAGTGGCTTGCCGCTGTCTGGCGGTCTTAGGGGAAGGGAAAAACTCCATTGTGGGCAGACCGGGGGCCGTCGGGGCTAACGAAAAACCCCTCTTCTCGCTTGGACGGGTGGGGGACCACTCCGAAACACCCCCCCCCCGGTTCTGAAAATCAAAATCTAAGTTGGTAGGGGTACCCGCATTTGTGGGGACTTTCCGCGAGGTATGTATGGGGATGGGTTCCTCCTCCTCGGAAAGATCCCCCAGGGGATCTACGAGGATATCCTCCTCCCCCCTTGGTGGGGGCCCACGGTCCCCTTCTCCTCCCCCTTGGGCTAAACGGGTGGGGGAGAACCCTAACGCTGACTTATTTCCTGCGTGAACCGTGTCCTGCTCATTGGAGACCCTGCGTCGGAGCTGGTCTGCGTGCCGCCTCCATAGGAGCCCTGTGCTGGTTTCCACGCGGTACGACACGGGGCCGGTTTGTTCCACGACTACGCCCGGCACCCAGGCTGGGCCTGTGCTGGCGTAATTCCTGCAATGCACGGGGGCGCCTATGCTGAAACTCTTTGTAACTTCCAGCCCGATGTTCCTTCCTTTGTCCTCTACCCTCGTGGGGTCTAGCCTAGTAAGGATGGTGGTCATCTTCCTGCGCATTAAGAGCTCCGCGGGGGAGTATCCTGACGCCAACGGGGTCACCCTGTACCCTAGCAGAAACTGACACACTTGTAGGTTCAAATCCCCTGGGCCCATGCGCCGCAAAGCGTCCTTCGTGGTGCGGACGAGGCGCTCTACTTAGCCGTTGGTGGCCGGGTGAAACGGGGCGGAGGTAATATGCCGAACGGCGTTAATCTCAATGAATGCCTTAAACTCGGAGGACGTAAAGCAACTAGCGTTGTCGCTAATTAACGTGTCGGGTATGCCGAACGTGGAAAAGAGCCTCCACAAATGCCTAATGGTCTGGGCCGAGGAGGTGCTCGTGACTGGGATAACCTCCAACCATTTGGAGAAAGCGTCCACTACAAGGAGGAACAGGGTGCCTCTGAATGGGCACGTGAAATCAACGTGCACCCGGGACCACGGCCCCTTAGCCGCGTCCCATTCCCTGTGGGGAAGGCGGGCCTCCTCTGGTCTGGAGCATTGGCAACTTTCACAAGTGCCGACCATGTGCTCGATGTCGGCGTCTAGCTGGGGCCACCAGAAGTAACTCCGGGCCAGCGCCTTGGATCGCACGATGCCGGGGTGGCTGACGTGCAGCAGTTTGAGCACCCGCGGCCGAAGGGAAGTGGGAATCACCACCCGCTGCCCCCACAAGAGACACCCCCTCTCTAGGGACAGTTCCAGCTGTTTTCTGAAAAATGGGGCGAACTGCTCCCCTGGGGAGGACGCGGGCCATCCCTTCTGCAGCCAGGAGCTGACTGTCGCTAACGTTCTGTCCTTCTCTGTCGCTTTGGCAATGTCGGCGGGCACTACGGGGGGCGAATCCAGCACCTCTATCATGAGAACCTGATGGTCCCGCTCCCCCATGCTCACCTGGCTGGGCGTTAGGGGGAGGGGAGACCTAGATAGGGCGTCCGCATGGCTGATCTCTTTCCCGGGCCGGTAGACCAACGTGTGCTGATACGCGTTGAGAAAAATGGCCCACCTGAGCATCCTTGGGGACAGGATTTGAGGGGTGGGCTTATCCGCGGTAAAAATGCCTAGCAGGGGTTTGTGGTCCGTCACGATGGTGAAGGGGCGGCCATACAGAAAATCGTGAAATTTTTTCGTCCCCGAGACTATCGCTAAGGCCTCCCTGTCCGTCTGTGCGTAGTTTCTCTCTGTTTGGGACAGGGACCTGGAGTAAAATGCTATCGGGGCCTCCCTTCCGTTCTCCAGCACGTGGCACAGCACCGCCCCCACCCCCACTGGAGATGCATCACAGATCAGAACTACTGGGCGTTTGGGGTCGAAGTGGGTCAGTATGGCGTCGGACGCCAGGAGGCTTTTCAGCTCACTAAATGCCCTCTCTTGGTCATCGCCCCACTTCCATGCCTGCTCTTTCTTTAGCAGCTTGTGTAGCGGTTCAGCCACCGCTGCCTTCCGGGGAAGGAAGGAGTGGTAAAAGTTGAGCAGCCCTAGGAACGACTGCAACTCGGGCTTGGAGGTGGGGCGGGGGGCTTTCTTGATGGCTGCCACCTTAGACTTGGATGGTTTTATCCCCTCAGGAGTCACACAAAACCCTAGGAATTCAACCTCGGTTGCGAAGAAGACGCATTTGTCCTTTCGCAACCTCAGCCCCGCCTTTTCGAATATGGCCAGGACCTTCCCCAACCTCTTGGCCAATTCCGCCCGACTCCCCCCTGTTATTAACACGTCATCAAAATAAGGCAACACCCCCTCCAGACCCTTCAGGAGGCGTTCCACGAGTGACTGGAAAATTCCTGGCGCCGAGTTCACGCCGAATTGGAGGCGCGTCACCTGGAACGCCCCCTTATGGGTGACTATGGTCTGCGCAGCAGTTGCGGCAGGAGACACCGTGAGCTGCTGGTAGGCCTGTGCTAAGTCGAGCTTAGCGAAACATTTCCCCCCGTGTAACCTGGCCAGCAGATGGCTGACTACCGGCACCGGATATGCATTCGGGCGGATCGCCTTGTTGATGGTGCACTTGTAGTCGGCGCATATGCGGACCTCCCCATTGGACTTAAGAGCAGTTACAATTGGAGTTTCCCACTCCGCAGAATCTACAGGCACAAGAATCCCCTGACCCACCAATTTGTCCAGTTCCGCCTCTATCTTGTCCTTGAGTGCGAACGGCACCCGGCGTGGTTTTAGGCGAACAGGGCGGACCTCCGGGTCCAGGTCGAAAGTCACTGGTGGCCCCTTGAATTTCCCCAGTCCCATTTTGAAGACTTCGGGGTGCGCCTCGCACACCTCCTGAATTGGGTCAGTCCCAACAGCGTGCATCCCCACGGCATGCACCCCCCCAATGAACAAACCCAGGGGCTGGAACCATTGAGTCCCGAGGAGGCTGCAATTTCCTCCCTTGAGCACGACCAGGGGAAGGGACGCGGCGTGCTCCTTGAATTTGACCTGAAATTCTCCAACCCCCAACACTGGAATACTGTTCCCTTGCACGTCCCGTAGTGTGGCCCTCAACGCTTTGAGCTTGGGCCGCTTTTGGGGGGCAATTCCAAAAAACTCCCTCTGGGAAATGATTGAATATGAGGACCCCGAGTCAATTTCCATCCTAATGGGCACCCCTTGGACTAGTACCTCAACAAAGTAGCGGGGGTGTCCCGTAGACACGCTGAACACTGGGGCGTCGTCCTCGCTGCCGTCGGCGATGCGGCCCACGCCGTCCTGCTTCCGCGTGGCCTGGGTGCCGTCTTTGGGTCTCGCTGGGCGGTCTCGTCCCGCGGAACGGTCTGGGGAGCTCCTCCGGGACTCGCGCTTCTTCCTGCACACCTTGGCGATGTGCCCGCGGCGGCCGCAGTTGTGGCACTCGGCCTTCCGGAAGGGGCATTTCATGCAGTCGTGGGCCGCGCCACAGCCGTCGCATCGTCGGCTCTCCTTCCGGACCTTCTGTACGTCCTCGTCGTCGCTGCTCTCTGTAGACGACCTCGAAGTTCGCCGGGCCGCCTGTACCGGAGCCTCTGCTTTGCTCGACTTTGGCCGCCAGTCCTAGAGTTCTTGGACTCCGGCCTTCGTAGCTTCTGTGGCCTGGGCCGCTCTGACGACCTCCTGCAGCGTGGGAGGCGGCTATTGGTTCATTAATGTGCGCTGGGTTTCGGCGTCGTTCAGGCCGCACAGCACACAGTCTCGGAGGGTGATTTCGACATTTTCCCATTTGCACGGGCCGGCCGCCAGCCGCAGGGCCGCCACGAACGTGGCGACCGTCTCCCCGGGCGCTTGGACTCGCCTCCAAAACGCACTCCGAGCGGGAAACATCACCGTGGCGGGCCGGACGTGCTCACGCAGCAACTGCATGAGTTCCTTGGCTTTGAATTCGCTCACCCTCCTCGGTGCAATCAGGTCCACCAAGGTCCTTTTTGTTTCTTGTCCGAGCATTCTGGTGAAGATGGCCCTTTTCTTCGCCTCTTCCGTGACTTCGGACTCGATCAGTGCGGCCTGGAAGTCCATCTCGAAGATCTCCCAGTCGCCCGGTTTCCTGATTTCGAAACCGGCGCATGTCTTGGTCCCGTGGGCTGCCATCCCATCCTCGTCGCCAATGTAGTGTAAGGGACCAAAGACAATGAGACAGCCGAAGAGTTGGCTTAACACAGGTTTATTGCATGATGATCCGGGGGAACATGTGGTAATGGCGGATGGGTAGCTCAATATATACAGCTGGCTATACATTTGAATGTGGCTCGTTGACAGACTATTGGTTGCTGCCTGCGTGACGTCGTAGGAGGTCACGCCCTTCTTGACCAGGTGAGGAAGTCGCGGGGAATCTTCCCGCGCTGCTGAACCAGGTGGCTGATGATCCATTAGAGCTGGACGCTCGCTACTGCCCTCTGGTGGTCACTAGCTCGCGTCCCCTTATTAGGCTTACATTGATACAGGTGATGGTTATAATGTTGCACACAGAAAGGTTACATTGATAACACATGGTAAAGGTACATTGTTAAAGGCACTGCTTTACAGAACACAACAATGAGTTAGCGACATGTAACTAAAAGTTAAACTGGACATTCCATAAAGTTAGGCAAAAGGGATCTAGTGCAAACTTTAGAAAATTTATTTTTTAAAATAGTATAGTTTCCAGAAACCAAGTCAACTGGGCAATCTGCTACTGGCCGTCTGGAAGATTGACTCGTTGTGCCATCAGAGTACTGTAAGTGATTTTATAGGCAGTATGTCTTACTGGAATGAGTTGAAGATGGGGATTGTTATTTTGCTCATATGTTTGCTTACCACTCTATTTCTGAGCTATGTTGTCTGCATTCTTCCTTCTCACCATCTCAGGCTTTTAAGGAAAGGATGAGTAACATTCCCAACATTAGGAAGTTTCTGGAGCCAGGAAGCCAGAGGAAGCCGATACCTGATGATAAATATGTCGAGACTGTGAGGGAAGTTCTTCGGATGTATTACGACGCAAAACCGGTTTAGAGGAGTAGCTAGCCAAAGTATTTTTGTTGAGCTCAGCAGACTACAAGTGTCAACTGACTAGTGATGATAACTGTGAAAAGCTTCTACCGCATCCTTCTTGCTGTAACATTAGAGATGAGACTGCTATGTGTCCATTGATAACTGATCAATGAACTGCTTCTAATATAAATGCTAGTAGTAGACTTTTACAAAGGGAGAAGACAGTACAGAGGGACTTTCTATACTTAATAAGAATCATAGTTGAAATCAGAGGTTGGTGAGAAAATAGATTTGGATCTGCAGTACTGGTAGATCTCGGCAAAGATAATTGATTTCCAATTAGGCGATGGTAACAGAAGTAGCAGATTGCCCTCCCCCCATCCCAAATTATACCATTTGGCCGAAGAAAGTTGGGAGTAACCAGGAGTTTAATTTGCTTGTATTTGGATTGCGACCTCTGTTCAGTTCTGGTATTCCATCACCACCTGGGCTCAGGATTTTAATTAAATCTGTTTTTGTGCTAGGATCTGGTAGGTGAATTTTGAGCTTCTAATTTGAAAGAGGCTACAAGTTTGAAGTAGTCTGCTCTCCCCAGTTTTAAAGAGTATAGTGGAACCTCAGTTAACAAACGGCTCAGTTAACATAAAAATTGCACAAGAGAAAATCCATAGAAAATAGTGGCTTGGTTTACAGATTTTGGAGGGGAGCAGATTAATTTATTTTCAATGCATTCCTATGGGAAATTGCATTTAAAGCATTTCTATGGGAAATGTGGTTAAATTAATTTTTATTGTAAGAAACGTCCTGGAGAACACATTAATTACATTAACCAAGGTACCACTGTACTTTGTATCCCATTATATTTTGAGGAGCAGTATTTTTTTCTTCCACTAATGGAATAAAATATTGTCAAAGAAGATCAAAGAACTTGCATTCAGAGTGTGGGAAAGTTGCTTTTCCAGACTACTGCTCCTGGAGTTGTTGAAGCCCTGTATATTCCTCTAGCAACTGAGGAAATTCATATCGTAGAACTGAGTAAAGTACAGTGAAACCCTGTACAACGATTGCATTGCACAGCGACGAAATCGAGCAACGATTGCCTTAAAAAAATTTTTTGCATTGAACAACAATTTTAGTCATTGTACAATGCAATGCTTTTCATCAGCCAGGTGGCTTTTGGGGCAGCGTGGGGGAACCTTTCTCCCACCGCCCTAAAGCCCCTTTGTGAACAGACAGCGATGGGCTGCTTTTCCCCTGGGAAGCGTGTTCCCAGGGCAAAGGCAACCCTCCAGGGTTCTGGGAAGGGATCTTCGGAGGTCCCCTTGCCTGGAAACACATTTCCCAGGCAAGCAGATCTCCGTAGACTTAAGATTGCGGCACCTGTCAGTGCAGCAAAACGAAGCCCCGTTTCGTTGCACTGACCGAGGCCGTGATGTTGCCTTTGTAGCTAGAGTTGGGGGGGATTCCTCCTGAAACTCTGACTTTAAAGGCAACATCACACGTCTGCAGGCACTGCCGGTTCATACCTGTCAAGTATCCCATATTGGCTGAGATTCCCCGTATTTCAGCGCTTGATCCTCCCCTTTCCCACCGCCATCCTGTATTTTGAATGGCGGGGAAAGGGGTTACTGTGCATACATGCCCATCAGAGGCAGTTCTGCACATGTGCAAAGGGGTTCTGTGCATGTGCAAAGGAGTTGTTGCTGCACATGCATGCCTGGGCCAGAACAAGTCCCGTGTTTTCCAGAGCCGCACTTGATGGGTACGCGTCGGTTGGCTTGCGGAGGTCTGGGAAAGAGCCCCAGTCTCCTCGCAAGCCAGCCGCCTGGGTCTGCAAGCGCTTTGGGACCCAGCTGGCTGTCTTGCAAGGAGTCCAGGGTTATTTCCCAGACCTCCGCAAGCCAACCAGCTGGATCCCAAAGCACTTTGCGATCCAGCCAGTTGGCTTGTAGAGGTATGAGAAAGAGTCCCGGTCTCCTCGCAAGATAGCCACCCAGAACGGTAACAATCCATGCGGCTGCCTTGCAGAAGAGGCTGGGGTCTTCCCAACCCCTTTGCAAGGCAGCCGCCTGGATCGGTAAGCGCTTAACGATCCAGGTGGCTGCCTTGCAAAGGGGCTGGGAAGACCCCCACCTCTTCCTCATACAACAATTTGCACAGAGGAACGAATTAAAATCATTGTATGGGGTACCACTGTATGTAAAGATCCTTAACAACAGACTTTCTCTCCTTTCCATGTTGTCAAATGCAAATGGCAAAGTTTATGTGGAAAGTAGAAAGGTGCTGTAAGTGAGATTTCTTTGAGGGGAGAGAAAACACACACTATAAAATCAAAACAAAGAAATATGTGTCTAGGTTTTACAGTATTTAACAATCTCCTAGCATGATGCTTACTTTTGATTAAATGCAATTTAAATTTGATTTGCGACTTTCATTCCTGTAGCTATTCTCATGTATTTGCCCTAAACTGAAAACCTAATAAAGTATTCTTGCTGTTGCACAGAGAAACAATTGCTTGCCTTACTTGGATAGAATGACCTTTCGCTCATATTAGAAGCATGATCCATTTGAGGTGAAGCATTGCTTACAGCTGGAGTACATGCAGGCTTTTCAAAAGAAAAAAATCTTGTTTTCTCATTCAGAATACAGTACTCTTCTTGGGATTCACAAGCAGCTGGCTAATTGTAGCAATGTTACACTGCTGCTTTATGTTTTAAGAGGGGACAATTTCTTATAACCAAGGACGTAGATCTGCCTTCAGATCTTCCTAGGGCAGTGATGGCCAACTTTGGCTATCCAGGTGTTCTTGGACTTTAATTCCCAGAAGCCCAAGTCAGCACACCTGCTGATCAAGGCTTCTGGGAATTGAAGTGCCAAGGTTCGCCAGCACTGCCTAACATCACACAGACTGCCAAACTGAAAGTCCAGTCAAGTTTTGAAAATATAGGTGTTTAGGGCGTTCCTTAATGGCTTCTTCTTCTTCTTCCGTGTCTAGGCCAGACACGAAACTGCCAAAATGAAGCCAACTTTTGGTGAATCATTTCTGTAGTTCCTTTTTTGCCTAAGACTAGTGTGAGAAATACTAGCCAGCACTAGGTTGCCTTTGCATGGGGTATGCCCGATTGTGGTTCAGAAGCACCATAATCTTTGAGGAGACTCTTTCTGTGTACCCCGCAGAGGGGCTATGACCTATTTAAAAGGTGAGCTGTTGCTTCCAGAGGATGTTTGGGGTGTGGGGAATTGGGGGTGATGGTGGTTTTTTAAAAAAACAGCCATGGGGTAGCATGCACACTTTCCCCATCTCTGTTGTAAGGCTTTTAACAGTAGGATATTGAAGCAGCCAGGGGCTAACATCCTGTTGCTTAGTGCAATAAGTTGTAACTAAAGAAGGCTCATTGAACCAATGGAACCAATGGAGGAGATGACTTACCAAATACCCACTGAGTCAATGGGTCTGCTCTACTTCTAACTTATTACACTAAGCACCAGGATTTCAGCCAGTAGGAGAAAATGAGCAGAGATAATTTGCAAAAGCTATCAATACTGACAAATTATAGGGTAAAGGCAGAGATAGGGATACGGTACTTATCTAGATTAGGGACTGCTGTAGCTTGGTTAAGATACTGAATTTTATGACTGGAAAGTAGGTAGGTCAGCAATTTGAGGCCCAAGAGCTGCATGACAGAAATAGTTCCTGCCTCTGTCCTAGCTCCTGCCAACCTAGCACTCTGGTGTCTAACCATGCCTGCCACGTGATCACGGAAACATCTGCAGATGCAGAACAGCACTAGCTCTTTGGCTGTAAACAGTTAAGCATCACGCCCTAGAGCCGGATATGACTGGCTTTCGAGCAAAGTTGACCTTTAACTTACTTTCCTGGACTACATGTTCCATAATACATCGACAGAAATGTTGGATTTCTGGATTGTAGTCCAAGAAAAGTATTACCTATCCTAGGATACAGATTTTCTGAAGACCATATTTAGTTGCTGTATAGGATTAGATTCATTTCTAGATTCATCTATTCCCATACTCTTCCATGGGGCCAATCTCTTAACTATGAAAGTACATCACCTCTGTTTCTTTGCATTCCCAAACATTAAGGGATGTGTTTTATTCCTGAAGTACTCAAATGGCAAAAAGCAGTTGTTCTTTGTTTCCTCTTTTACCCCATCAGGTGTTGAGGGATATGCAAGGTTTTTGTTCTGGCACTTGTAGTGGCCTCCACCGGTGTTATTTGGTGTTCCTGCTTGCTATTTTTTTTTTTACTGCTAAAAACCCACATTATTATTATTATTATTATTATTATTATTATTATTATTATTATTATTATTATTATTATTATTATTATTATTATTATTATTATTATTATTATTATTATTATTATTATTATTATTATTATTATTATTATTATTATTATTATTATTATTATTATTGTGGTGGTGGTGGTTATTATTATTATTATGGCTCTCCCCAGCACTCACACCACCAGCGTGGGGATGGAAGTTGCTTCAGCTGTGGGTGCCATCGCTTCTCTCCCAGCCCCACCTGTCTGGGAGGTAGAAAAGACGCCCACAGCCACGGAGGACTGCCCCACTCTCCCCAGAGCTCACACCACCAGCGTGGGGGTGGAAGTTGCTTCAGCTGTGGGGCCGTCGCTTCTCTCCCAGCCCCACCTGTCTGGGAGGTAGAAAAGACGCCCACAGCCATGGAGGACTGCCCCACTCTCCCCAGCGCTCACATCACCAGTGTGGGGATGGAAGTTGCCTCAGCTGTGGGCGCCGTCGCTTTTCTCCCAGCCCTGCCTGTCTGGGAGATAGAAAACACACCCATAGCTGGGGCAGCACGAACCACGGCCCCAAAAGAAGCGCCGATGTTGACACATGCCTCACCTTTGCTGGGTCCCGGGTTACATTGTGGCTTTGTTAGGGACATTGACCCCGGCTCCGTTGTGGATGCTGAGCTTGGGGTCTGTAATGGACAATTGAGCCCCGGCTCTATTGTGGACGTTGAGCCTTGGGCTCCGTCATGGATGTCTAGCCCTGTTGTGTGTGTGTGTGTGTGTGTGTGTGTGTGTTTGATTTCTCCCCCCCTCCTGGTGCTGTGTATGATGGATTTGATGCTTTAAAATTTATACACTTGTAATTTGTATATTTTGTATCTTATTTTTATGTTACCTTGTTATATTCTGTATTTATTGCCTTACTCTATTGTATTTCTGTATAATTATATTGTATCTTTATTTGAAATGCTGTTAGCCACCCTGAGTCAGCCTGTGCCGAGTAGGGCGGGATATAAATAAATTATTATTATTATTATTATTATTATTATTATTATTATTATTATTATTATTATTATTATTATTGTTATTGTTATTGTTATTGTTATTGTTATTGTTATTGTTGTTGTTGTTGTTGTTGTTGTTGTCGTTGTCGTTGTCGTTGTCGTTGTCGTTGTCGTTGTCGCTGTCGCTGTCGCTGTCGCTGTTGTTATGCTTATGTTTATTATTATGCTTATTATGTTGATTATTATGTTGATTATTATGTTGTTGATGATTATGTTGTTTATTATTATTATGTTTATTATGATTATGATTATTATGTTTATTATTATGATTATGTTGTTTATTATGTTGTTTATTATTATCATGTTTATTATTGTTATGGTTCGATTCCCGAGTACTGCAGGACGGAAATGAGCTCCCGTCTTCGTCCCAGCTCCTGCCAAAATAGCAGTTCATAAGCAAAAAATTGCAAGTAGATAAATAGAGACCACTTTGGTGGGAAGGTAACAGCGTTCTGTGCACTCTGGTGTCTAGTCATGCCTGCCACATGACCACGGAAACGCCTGCAGAAGCAGACAGCGCTGGCTCTTCAGCTTAGAAACAGAGATGAGCACTGCACCCTAGAGTCGGATATGACTGGCTTTCGAGCAAGGGAAACCTTTACCTTTACTTTATTCATTGCTTATTTTTGAATGCTAGTTAACTTTGCCCCAATTTAAAAAATTACATTATTTACACACCGAGAGAGAGAGAGCTTAGATTTGGATTTGGTTTCAAAGGAGTTCTTTGATTCCCATCAATATCTCCTGATTGTTTCTGAATCAGACTAGGTGAATCCTGCTTTAAGTAACAATGAATGCAGTAGTTTTGGATGAAAACCCCCTAAAACACATGTTTTTTTTAAAGTTACTAGGAGTTTGCTGGAGGCAGATTCTTCTTCCTTGGAAGGAGAAAGTGAAAGATGACATCTCTTTGTCTTCTTTGGTGTCTTGCACGGAAGACAAGGAAGGAGTCGCAGTGAGGACTAACACAGGTTTATTGGTTGATGATCAGGATGAACATGTGGTAATGGCGGGGGTACAGCTCATTATATACTGCAGTACATACATTTGAATCTCGTTGCACGGTAGCTTATTGGCTGCTACCGGCGTGATGTCATTCTGAGTCACGCCCATCTTCTCCAGGTGATCCTCGCGCGGGAAAGGTTCCCGCGGCTGCCAGTGATTTGGGGAATGTGAACCATGTGAGCTGAACGCTCGCAGCTGCCCTCTATAGGCAGTTTACTCGCGTTCCTTAACAGCT
Organism: Bradypodion pumilum; assembly: GCA_035047305.1. NCBI lineage: Eukaryota > Metazoa > Chordata > Lepidosauria > Squamata > Chamaeleonidae > Bradypodion > Bradypodion pumilum. The sequence goes on along the minus strand of JAWDJD010000001.1, from coordinate 168,272,609 downwards.
GAGCTACATTGTAATTGTGGTCCGGTTACATTCATACATTTCTTAAAGCAACATTGTACATACATAACATCTTCAGAGTTTTCTATATTTAGGAAACACTTGAAATTGTCACTAACACCAGAAGGTCTAAACCTAGAAGGCAATACATGGCATCCATTTTCAGATACTCTATCCTCTAGGTCCATGGTGGCCAACCTTGTTTTTTGGACTTCAATTACCAGAAACCCAAGTCAGCACTCCTGCTGATCAGGACTTCTGGGAATTGAAGTCCAATAACATCTGGAGTGCCAACATACTTGTCAACCTTCCAGGATTGGCCGGGATTTCCCGATTTTCGGCGCCGATTTGCGCCATTTCCCGCCAGCAGCTGCCAAAACCCCAGAATTGGCTGTGGGAGAAAAAGAGGTACTGCGCATCCCTTCTGCGCAGATTGCCTTCTACGCATGTGATCTGCGCAGAAGGGGATCGATCGTAGAAGCCTTCTACGCATGCGTAGAAGGGTTCTACGCAAGCGTAGAAAGATTCTATGCAAGCGTAAAAGCCTTCTACGCATGCGTAGAAAGCGATCTGCGCAGAACCGTTCTGCGCAGGTCACATAGAAGGCAATCTGCGCAGAACCGTTCTGCGCAGGTCCCGTATTTTCTGGAGCCGCGGTTGACAGGTATGAATGCCAAGGTTGACTATCACTGCTCTAGATCCACAAAACACCTGTGGTGTAGACTTTAGTGAAAACAGGTCTTGACTCAGGCTTTGCAGAAGGTTAGTACTGTAGATTAGGTATCCAATGACCCTTTCATTTCTAAGATGCTTTAAATTTGCTGTGTCAAGCGGAGTTGATTAAATATTAACAAAACTAGTATAGCAATATATTTTATTATAGCCTGTTAACAAATCCCTCTGTTAAAGAATGACAGGTGGCCATAAATTGTAAATTAGATTATTTTCTAGAAGAGCAAAGAGTGAAAACACTCGAAAGTAAGGAAAGAAGATAAGATAAAGAAAAGCTGAAGTTCAGTTAGAGGATGGAAAGCAATTATTTCCAGAGAGAGAGAGAGAGAAAAGGCTGTAAATTTGTGCTGGAGGGGGAGCTTTTCTGCTGCAAATAAAAATGGAAACTTTTTTTTAAAAAAAAAAGAGTAGCAGCTCCAATATCAAAGGGACAAACTCCATATTCAAGGGAGATGCCAGGTTGATTCCTATTCCTTTGTGTCATGTTGTCAAACATAGGTAACAGTCATCCTAGCTCAAAAACCAGTCATATTTGACTCCAAATGGTGGTGTTAATATCCGCTTATAGCCAAAGAGCCAGTGCTGTCTGCATCTGCAGACGTTTCCGTGGACATGTGGCTGCCATGACTAGACACAGAGTGCACGGAATGTTGTTGCCTTCTCACTTAAGTGGAACCTATTTATCTACTTGCAGTTTCTTGCTTTCAAACAGCTAGGTTGGCAGGAGCTAGGACAGAGACAGGAGCTCACTCCATTGTGCAGTACTCAGGTCTCGAACTGCTGACCTGCCAACCTTCTGTAAAACAATGCAAATCAGCATATCCCAATGTCAGAGCACTTCCAATATTTTAAAAATACCAACACTCACTTTGTGTTTAGAAGAACTGGATCCATCAGGTAATTTTGTTCCGTGTTTCAACTAGAAAGGGGACCTTCCTCATGAAGTGGCTCTGGAATGCCCTTGCAGTGCAGGTTTACCAGGCTCCTTCATCCAGATTTTTTGGAATGTTTCTGATTTAGTATTCAAAACAGTCCTAAGGTTTTTCTTCTGTTTGTTAGAGTTACTATTCGTCCTATACTACAATCCTGCTTATTTCCTCCCTACCTCTTGAATAGTAAGATTTAGAAAGCAGCATTGCCAGGTTTAGTCTCTCATGCATATGAGAAAACTGTATGAATGAGAATGAATATGAATGAATGAGAACACTTGAGGCTCACAGCATCTTGTGGTATGTAGTAGTGTTCTCTGTGTCTGTGTTTTTGTGTAAGCAAACATTCTCCCTGCCAACAAACATTAAAGACTCTAAGAAAGCAAATTAAGAAGCCCACTCCACCCCAAAGGAGGCCAAAACCTGTAAGATTGAGGTGGAGGAAACAGCAACTGCTAAACATTTGTTCTGTTGGCTAAATGTTATATACAGCATTAAGATATAGTACCGCCTCCTGTGATTACAGTCTCATGTCCATTGTGCATTGCTATATGAAAGGCAGCTGCTTTCTTTGCTTTCTAGTCATGAGGTGCTGTGGCATTTTTCTGGAAAGAGCAGGGCCAGGGAAACAGTGGCTGAAATCCAGTGTCAAGTTGCAGTTGAATGAGTAAGGGTTTGGTGAGCCAACTCTTCTGCAAAGGTCTTTCAGTGTGACATAAGAACAGCCTTGCTGGAACAGGCCACAGCCCATCCAGTCCAGTATTCTGTCTCACACAGTGGCTCACCATTTCCTTCAGGGTATTCCCAAGGAGATGCCTTCACCTGCTTAGGATTCCCTGGAAATGGCATTAAGAGATATCCTGCCTATCTTTCCAACCCAGAGGTTGTCCTTAGGTATCCATAATTATAGCCATTGATACCCTTGTCCTCCATGAACTTGTCTAATCCTTTCTTAAAGCTGTCAAGACTGACAGCTGTCACCACTTCTTCTGGCAGGGAATTCCATAGACTAGTGATCCTCTGGGTGAAAAAGTACTTTCTCTTATTTGTTTGAGAACTAGCACCCAAAAGTTTCATGAAGTGTCCCCTAGTTCTAGTGTTGTGCGATAGGGAAAACAGTTTTTCCTTATCTACTTTGTCCACACCGTGCATGATTTTATAAACTTCAGTCAGGTCACCTCTTAGACGCCGTCGTTCAAGAGTGAAGAGTCCCAACCGTTGCAATTTCAGATGGTAAGGAAGGTGTTCCAGTCCCCTAATCATTCTGGTTGCCCTTCTCTGCACTTTTTCCAGCTCCATAATTTAATTTAATTTAATTTAATTTAATAGTCATATTTATATATGCCGCCCACTCAGGCAGAACCTGACTCAGGGCGGCATTACAACAAGTTCTAAAAACACATTAAAAACACTTTAAAAGACCCATATCCGAGGGGCATGGCAAAGATGGCGGAGGATTAACATCTTCTTTAATTGCTTGCGCTATACAATGCAGTTATAAATGAGATCTACCACATAAAAAGCTTTTAAAAACCATCAACAATGAGATTTATATCCGTTTAAATCAAGGTGTTTTTCTCTGGTCGTCATTTCCCGGAATCGAAGCATGTGGAGCGGAGGCGACTGGTAAGGCAAACAGTGGAAGCCAAGGGCTAAGCCAGCCGCGCTGCGGGCAGGCGAGACATCCGAGGAGGAGGACCAGAAAAGTTTATGAAAAGTTAAAAGACGGCTGAAAGAGGACGCGGCAGACGGTGGGACCTCTGAGGACTGAGGCAGTGAGAGCCCGATTGTGGAAAGGCAAGTGACGAAGGAGGGAGAAAGTTGGGAGAGAGAATGAGAAGGTAAAGGATGAGTAATGGCGGCGGTGAAATCGAAAGTTAAGTGAAAGTGGAGAGGGAGAAGGAAGCACGGAGATTGTTTTGGATTTTTGAGAGTGTTCAAGAGGACTAGAAAAGGTGCTGAGAAGGTTGAAGAAAGAAGAAAGAAAGAATAAGGAAAGTGCAAAGATAGATAGAAGGTTTTTGGAAGTACGGGCTGAGCAGGAGGAGGAGGAGGGGTGAGATCGGTCTTGGCCCCAGAGGTTCCCAGGCGCTGCAAGATACTGTGGATTTTGGGGTTATTGTTCCCTTGCTTTAAATATTCAATCCTGCATATTTTTCCTTTTCCACAAGTGATAATTTTGGTTTGCTTTACTCTCTTTTGTGTCTTGCACGGAAGACAAAGAAGGAGTCACAGGAAGGACTAACACAGGTTTATTCATTGATGCTCAGCAGGAACATGAGGTAATGGGGCAGATACATCTCATTATATACCATAACACAATACATTTGAATCTTGTTGCACGGTAGCTCATTGGTTGCTACCGGCGTGGCCTCGCCCAGGTCACGCCTCTCTTCTGCAGTTGTTTTCTCTTCTGCAGTTGTTTTCTCTTCTGCAGTTGTTTTCTCTTCTGCAGTTGTTTTCTCTTCTGCAGTTGTTTTCTGTAGCTCCTGATCATGTGGGGAATTTCCCGCGGCTGTTTGTGATTTGGGCAATGTGGACCATGTGAGACTGAACGCTCGCAGCTGCCCTCTATGGGCGGCTTGCTCGCGTTCCTTAACAGCTGAGATACATTGTGATTGTGGACTGGTTACATTCATATATTTAAAGTGACATTGTACATGCATACATAACATCCCTCCCCCCTAGGATGGGACGAAGTCCCTCAACCACTGTGGCTTGCCGCATGTGCGCCTGGGGCGTGCGGCCGCCTGACTTAACACAGGGGAGCCGGAGACTCCTGGTTCCGCGGAGTCCTGCCCTGCAATGGAAAGGGGGGACTCATTAGCGGCTCGGTGTGGCGTCTGTGGTACTCTTGCATTGGGGGACGGGAATGGAATGAATAGTTGGGAAGTGAATCCCTGCCTGCCGCTTGAGGAGTTTGGGGACCCCCCCCAGTACGAATCTTGGGACCGACGAAGAGGCCCTCGTGGCCTCGCCACCCCCCGCTGCCTGTCCGGGCGTTCTAGAGACTGTGGTGGGCGGACTCGCCCCTGTTGCCTGTCTTGGGGGTGTTGGTCTCGGGGGGCAGGAGCTATTGCATACTCCAAAACAAAAGGGCTAGGGGGACTGGAAGTACCAGGGGCTGAACTGAAACCCCTCTTCTCGCTAGGACGGGTGGGGGACCACTCCGCTACATCCCCCTGGTACTGCAACTCATAATCATCATCAAACTGATCCCTCTCTTTGAAAGTATCCTCCTCTGTGTCTCCCCCTTGGGTAATGCGGGTGGGGGAGGACCCTAACGCTGATTCCCCCTCGCCGGTGACTCGCCTTCTGAGTTGGTTGGCGTGCCTTCTCCAGAGTAGACCTGAACTAGTCTCGACCCTGTAGGATACCGGCCCCGTTTGCTCAACAATTGTCCCTGGCACCCACGCTGGCCCCGAGGCCGCGTAGTTTCTGCAGTGAACCGGGTCCCCTACCGCAAAACATTTGGAGCTCTCTCCCCCTATGCTTATGTTTCTCCCTTCATCCTCCACCCTGGACGGATCCATCCGGTCAAACAGTGTTACCGGACGCCTCCTCATGAGGAGTTCGGCTGGGGAGAAACCTGACGCTAAAGGGGTTGTCCTGTAGCAGATGAGGAACTGGCACAGATGCAGGTTCAACTCACCGGGACCCATGCGCCGCAGTGCGTCTTTCGTAGTGCGCACTTGGCGCTCTACCTGACCGTTTGTGGCGGGGTGAAACGGGGCAGCGGTTATGTGCCTGACGGCGTTCCTCTCCATAAACGTCTTGAACTCTGCCGACGTGAAGGTACTCGCGTTATCGCTCACAAGGACGTCTGGCAGGCCGAAGCAGACAAACAGCTTTCGCAACTGTTTAATGGTTGCAGCAGAGGACGTGCTGTTCATGGGGATTACCTCCAACCACTTGGAGTAGGAGTCGACTACCAGGAGAAACATGGACCCGCGGAAAGGGCCAGCGAAGTCGACATGGATCCGGGACCATGGCCCACGGGCCGTATCCCATTCCCTATGGGGTAACCGGGACTCCTTGGGCCGAGAGCTCTGGCAGCTCTCGCACATGCCCACTAGGCGTTCTATGTCCCCGTCTATCTGGGGCCACCAAAAGAAACTCCTGGCCAGAGCCTTGGAGCGCACGATCCCAGGGTGGCTGGTGTGCAGTAGCCTCAGCACCTTGGCCCTCAGCTTCTCTGGGATAACCACCCGCTGGCCCCAGAGTAAGCAGCCCCTTTCCAGAGAAAGCTCTACTCTGCGCCTGAAAAACGGCTTGAAATGTTCCTCGGGGGGAGAGGTGGGCCACCCTTTTCTAACCCAAGAACTAACTTGGGCCAGGATCTTGTCGGCCGCCGTGGCCTTGGCGAGGTCGGTCGGCACAATTGGGGGTGAGTCGAGAGACTCAATCAGCAGGACTTGGTGTTCCTGCTCTACCTCACACATGGGGTCCCCTAAACTAGGGAGAGGGGATCGGGACAGGGCGTCCGTATGGGAGATCTCCTTCCCTGGGCGATAGACCAGCTCATATTGGTAGGCGTTGAGAAAAATGGCCCAACGCAGCATCCTGGGGGATAGAATTTGTGGGGTTGGTTTGCCGGTAGTGAAGATCCCCAGCAGCGGCTTGTGATCCGTCACTACCGTAAACTCGCGGCCGTATAAGAAATCGTGGAACTTCTTGGTTCCCGCGATTATTGCTAGGGCCTCCCTATCTGTTTGCGCGTAATTGCGCTCAGCTTTCGAGAGGGACCTTGAGTAGTACGCCACCGGGGCTTCCCTCCCGCTCTCCAACACGTGGCACAGGACCGCCCCCACCCCCACCGGGGACGCATCACAGACTAGCACCACTGGTTTTTTCGGATCAAAATGGGTCAGGACCGCATCCGAAGACAGGAGTGACTTAAGCTCCTTGAATGCCCTCTCCTGCTTGTCCCCCCACCGCCAAACCGCGTCCTTCTTAAGTAGCGCGTGCAGTGGCTCCGCGACCGATGCCTTCCGAGGCAGGAAGGAGTGATAGAAATTTAGGAGCCCTAGGAATGACTGCAGCTCCGGTTTCGCGGTGGGGCGAGAGGCGTCTCTCACGGCCGCTACCTTGGACTTGGAGGGTTTGATTCCGTCCGGGGTTACCTTAAACCCTAGAAACTCTACCTCCCTCGCGAAGAATACACACTTGTCCCTCCTCAATCGAAGTCCTGCCCTCTCGAACACTGAGAGAACCCCATCTAGCCTCTTGGCTAACTCTAATTCGCTCCCCGCTGTTATCAACACGTCGTCGAAGTATGGGAGGACGCCTGGAAGCCCCTTTAAAAGGCGTTCCACGAGGGACTGGAAAATTCCGGGGGCCGAATTCATGCCAAACTGAAGGCGCGTTACCTTAAACACCCCCTTGTGCATTACGATTGTTTGCGCGGCGGCAGCAGCCGGGGTTACAGAGAGCTGCTGATACGCCTGGGCCAAATCTAACTTGGCGAAAAACCTCCCCCCATGTAGCGTGGCCAGCAAATGGCTGACTACGGGCACCGGGTATGCATTTGGCCGAATGGCCTTATTTATCGTACATTTATAGTCCGCACAAATTCTGACCTCCCCATTTGACTTGAGGGCTGTAACAATCGGCGTTTCCCACTCCGCCGAGTCAACTGGAACCAAAATCCCCTGCCCCACCAATTTGTCCAGTTCCGCCTCAATCTTTTCCTTTAGGGCGAAGGGCACTCTCCTTGGCTTGAGGCGGATGGGCCGGATTCCTGGGTCCAGCTCAAAGGAAACCGGGGGCCCCTTGTATTTCCCGAGCCCCTTCTTGAAAACGTCCGGGTGTGCGTCGCACACGTCCCGCATTGGGTCAGTCTCGATGGCGTTAATGCCGGACAGTTCGATCCCCAGGGGAGCAAACCACTGCGTTCCCAAAAGGCAGCACCTCCCCCCTTTTAGGACCACTAGGGGCAGTTTCTCGGAGTAGTTCTTGAACTTCACCTTGAAGTTCCCCACCCCCAACACTGGGATCCCATTTCCCTGCACGTCCCGTAGGTTGGATCTCATGGCCCGCAGTTTGGGCCGTTTCTCTGGGGGAATGCGCATAAACTCTTTTTGGGACAGGATGGAATAAGAAGACCCCGAGTCTATCTCCATCCTCACTGGGACCCCCTGCAACAGTACCTCTATGAAGAACCGCCGGTGCTCCAGGCCCACGCGGTTCACGCCGTCCTCGCTGTGGCCGGCTGAGACCTTCCTGGTGCCGGCCGCCTTTCGTTGGTGCGTCTGGGAATGGCTGGAACTGCCCTTGTCCTCGACTCGTCCGCGCCTGCATACTCGGGCGATGTGTCCCTTTCGGCCGCAGTTGTGGCACTCGGCCTTCCGGAACGGACACCTCGTGCGGTCGTGGGCCGCCCCACAACCGTCGCAGCAGCGGTCCTGCCGTTCTCGGGTCTGCCGCTTCTCACCTCGCTTCTTGATCCTCTGGACGTCGTCGTCCTCGCTGGAGTAGGGATCCGCTGTCGTGGAGGACTCCTCGGACGACGTTGGTGCGGCAGCGGGCGGCTTGGGGGCCCGCCAGGCCGTCTTCGCTGGTGTCCGCCGGGCCGCCTGCACTGGTGACTTGGCCCTCTCGGATGTGGCCCCTCGAGACTTGAATAGCCGGACGCCGCTCCTGGCCTCCTCGGCTGCTTGCGCCTCCCACAGTACCTCGTTGAACGTGAGGCGATGGTCGCGGGTCATGAGCCTCCTCTGAAGCTCCTCGTCCCTCAAGCCGCACAGCATGCGGTCACGGAGGGCCTGGTCCAGGTCGTCCCACTGGCAATGCACCGCTGCAAGCCTGAGGGCCGCCGCATAGGCGGACACGGATTCGCCCGGTCGCTGGTCTCGCCTGTGGAATGCGGCCCGGGCTGGGAAAATCGAGACGGGCGGCTGGAAATGCTCACGCAGTCTCTCCAGGATACGGTCGATGGGCACCTCGTCCACCTTCCAGGGGGCCACCAGGATCATCAGGATCCGCAGCGTGGCCGGCCCCACCTGAGACAGGAAGTGGGACCGCATCTTCGCGTCGTCGTCGACGCCTGCAGCCTCCATGGCGTGCCGAAACTGACACTCGTAGAGCTCCCATTGTTCGGGCTCGCTGACATCGAACTGGTACGGCTTGACCTTGGGATTCGCCATCTATCCCATCCTCGTCGCCAATTTTGTGTCTTGCATGGAAGACAAAGAAGGAGTCGCAGGAAGGACTAACACAGGTTTATTTATTGATGCTCAGCAGGAACATGAGGTAATGGGGCAGATACATCTCATTATATACCATAACACAATACATTTGAATCTTGTTGCACGGTAGCTCATTGGCTGCTACCGGCGTGGCCTCGCCCAGGGCACGCCTCTCTTCTGCAGTTGTTTTCTCTTCTGCAGTTGTTTTCTGTAGCTCCTGATCATGTGGGGAATTTCCCGCGGCTGTTTGTGATTTGGGCAATGTGGACCATGTGAGACTGAACGCTCGCAGCTGCCCTCTATGGGCGGCTTGCTCGCGTTCCTTAACAGCTGAGATACATTGTGATTGTGGACTGGTTACATTCATATATTTAAAGTGACATTGTACATGCATACATAACACTCTCCATCTTGGTGGATTTTTACTTTGGAATACTCCTCCCTGAGTTTCGAACGGAGAAAGTGCTGAGTGGATTACAAGAGTGCTTTTTTTCCCTATTTCTCTCCTCTCCCCCTCCTGTGTTTGGATATATTGTTACCGATCTTTTCACCCTCATGAAATTTGGATACAACATTGCAATTGGATTATAACAGACTGTGGAATCAACGGAATTAGCGAGAAGAGAGGGAGCCTGCATATATTTTGACACATTTGGATATACAGTGGTTGCTTTTGAATCTGCTGCCCTGCTGCTTTGAGCTGGTCACAGACGGATACAAATGGATACAGTCTTGTAATTGGAATACTGAGATTCGACACTTGCTCCTTGGAATCACAATAAGAAAACTTTTTTTCTTTTTTCTCTTCTCTTTTTGGGCTGGCTTTTCCTTTAATAATTTGGCTGTGTTACATTAGTGGGACTTTAGTATTTTGTTTTTTGTTTTTTTCTAACACAGTCCTAGATCTTTATTTAAAACCTGGTGGTTGGAAAAGTTTTTGAATTTGCATTATAAGAAAACTGCAGTGGTCTTTCTTTTTCTTTCTCCTTTTTTGATTGGAATAAATATCATTGGTTGGGACTACATTTATATAAATTTATACAAAGTGAGTGGAGTAATTTAGGAACTTCACTTGTTGATATTGGATCTAGATCAAGAAATTGGGGACTTTAAAGTGGCTTTGAAACTGTTGATTGACATCACAATGGATAAGGGTGAAGAGTTGGATAGACCTGTACCTGCTCACAAGAGCTTTTGGGAATGATTTTACTGAGAAACTCCGTGCTCTCCAGGGCAATGTAAATAACACATGGTGGTTAGTTTTTTCTTTTTCCTTTTTTAAAATATTGGTTAAATTGTTTACTCTTATATTTAGTTTTGTTATGTTTGTACTAAAAGAATGAGCTAGAATTGTGACTTGGTGGATATAAGATATAACAGAGAGTATGTAATGTATACTGAGACGGTGAAAAAACAAAAATTTCAGATTTGGTGTTAGATAAAAATTTAGTATTAATGAATATAATTGCAAGACTGAAGGGGGAAGCAGTGTAATACCAAGTCACAACAGAATTATAGATTTATGACTTGTTGTTGCTTTTATTATTGTATGTGATTTTGAAGTTGGTCTTTATATATTGTATTTATGTTGAAAATTCAATAAAAATTAATAAAAAAGACCCATATCCTACCCACTTTAAAAGACCCATATCCCACCCACTATAAAAAGAAGAAGAGAGAGTTCTTAATTGTTTACATATTAGCCAGCAGGCGGGGACCGTGTTCCCATTCGGGCCCCACACCTGCCCTGCCAGCCAGGTCTTCAATCCTTTCCTGAAGGGCAGCAATTCTCTTTGAAGTCTTAGATCTGTTGGCAGGAGGTTTCAGAGAGTTGGTGCGGACACGGAGAAGGCCCTCCTTCGGGTGCTGGACAGATGTGCACCCCTAGTTGATGGCACTATTAGAGAGCCCCTCCGGTCCGCTCTGGTTGGGACGATGCGGTCTCTAAGGTATCCTGGCCCACTGCCATATAGGGCTTTAAAGGTCAAAACCAGCACCTTGAATTGCACCCAGAGACAAACTGGTAACCAGTGCAGCTCCTGAAGTAGCGGTGAGGCGCGGGCATATCGTCCGCATCCCATCACCACCCAGGCTGCCGCATTCTGGACCAGCTGCAGCCTCCGAATGGTCGTCAAGAGCAGCCCCATGTAGAGCGCATTACAATAATCTAGTTGGGATGTGACCAGAGCGTGGGTGACCATAAGCAAGGAGCCCCGGTCCAGGAGCGTGCACAACTGGTGAATCACCCGAAGTTCGGCAAAAGCCCTCCTGGCCACAGCCGCTACCTGTTCTTCTAGCAGCAGCCGTGAGTCCAGAAGGACCCCCAAGTTGCACACTGGGTCTGTCTGGGGCAAAACAGCCCCATCCAGTATCAAAGATGGTAGCTTCCTGGATAACACGGGGCCCCTTATCCATAGCCACTCTGTCTTGTTGGGATTCAGCCGAAGCCCATTGGCCCCCATCCAGACCCCAATGGCCTCCAGGCATTCGGATAGGATTTCAACGGCATCACTGGGTTCCCCACGGGCCGAGATGTACAACTGGGTGTCATCCGTGTACTGATGGTACCACACCCCGTGGGAACGAATGATCTCACCCAGTGGTTTCATGTAGATGTTAAATAGGAAAGGAGAGAGCACCGAACCTTGAGGCACCCCATACTTGAGGAGCCTAGGGCTGGACCTCTCACTCTCCAACCACACCGACTGGGTACGGCCCTCCAGAAAAGAGGAAAACCAGGACCCCCAGTCCTTTGAGCCGTTCAAAAAGGATACCGTGGTCGATGGTATCGAAGGCCGCTGAGAGGTCAAGAAGAGCAAGGACGGATGGATAACCCCCGTCCTGCTCCCGCCAGAGATCATCCATCAGTGCGACCAATGCCGTCTCTGTACCATACCCGGGCCTGAATCCTGATTGATAATATCCTTCTGGAGGTATGGCGACCAGAACTGTACACAGTATTCCAGATGGGGCCTCACCATAGATTTATAAAGAGGCAAAATGGTTGGGGGGAAACTTGGTCTGTGTGAAAGCAAGCACTTATGTGTCTTTATCTTTCCCTGTGTCATGTTTGGAGATATTGACTTCTGCTGCTATAATCAAAGCAAGATTTACCATGTTCTATGGCTTGATCCAGAGAAGATCTCCTACGTATTGTGTCCAATGAGGCCTTCTTACACTTGCGGTGAAGTTTTCCCAAGTAGCGCCAGGAAGCCACTATTAAAAAGTTCCCACAAGGTCCTGCAGCAGGGCTTCAATCAATGTTCTGGGACATTCTGGGAAAGCTAAAATGGTCGCTTATAATTGGGCCAGTAATGTTAGGCCAGAGCAGGCACTATGGTTACTTGGTAGAGACCTATCAGGGACCCCATGTTAATGCCAGTCCTGGTAGAACCCTTGTGAGAAACTGGCCCAGAGCTTGGCATGTTACTTTTATAAAAGGTTTATCATTACTATTATTTACTCTTTATTCAAACTTGTAACATTATTATTAGTACAAAAGACTATATATTGATACCGCCTCCATATTCTTGCTTAAAGTCTCCTGAGAATGAGTTTGTGTCATTACCTATTTACTCATCTTATCTTGCTGAAGGGAGAACTTTGTTGAGTTCATAGCTCAAGGACAACCACAAAGGGAGCAGTGATGTTAGTCCCAAACTATGTCCAAAGGTAAATCTATTTCCCTTACTTGTTTAGGACTTCAGGAATACAAAACATAAGAACAGCCTTGCTGGAACAGGCCACAGCCCATCCAGTCCAGCATTCTGTCTCACACAGTAGCTCAACTAATAACAGAAACCGTTTGAAGTGGTGACTGTGGCTCACTAAGAGTTAATATGATGAATTCTTCTTAACAAATGAAGACAATGTATATGGACAAAAATTATTTATAGAAAATGTTTCAAAATGCTTAATAACAAAAATAATTCCTCTATGGGTAAGTATAATTGATTCAGTGTTACAGTAGTAATGTTCAATGCTCTATAGATGATTATTCATGGTTCTTGATAACAAAAATAATTCCTCTATGGGTAGATTTAAATGATTCACTGATATAGCAATATTTTCTTTCAAAGTCGATACCAGTAATTTCGACTTTTCGAATTACTATTTCTTCTTCAGGAAATCTGCACACAAAAATAATTATACATAAAAATAATAATTAGCATGACAAGGAGATGGAAAAGACTATTACACATGAGTTCACGTAAATGTATATCGCTGCTATGCATCTAATATATAAGACCAATACTACATAAAAAGGCACAAGCTTACCAACATGTAAAAATGTCTCTTGAAGTCACGCCCTTGCCTCCGCTCATACTATTAGGTGCATATGGACATTGATAATGTATGTGGGGCAGCTGCCTTTATGCTTAGTGGAAAATAACTCATGTGTGACCAATTATTATAAACACCTGAAGCGAACTACTAAAGCCACAAAAACTTACACCCTAGAAAGTTACCTATAGAAACGCTGCCAAATCGTGCTCCTGATTTAATCCTTTTGGATGCATAGTATCAAAGAAGTGAATAAAAAATGCTTCCCGCTGTCTTAATCTTTTGTTGATGTCACACCATTCAAATAACCTTGGTCGAACCATTTCTAGTGCTACAAAGCGGAAATCCCTATCTGAGTGGCGTTTTTCCATATAGTGAGAAACCAATGGAGCTTCTGTCACCTGGTGTCTGATTTTGGACCTGTGTTCCGAAATCCACTGCCTCAGTGGCCGACTGCTAAGTCCCACATAACGCATCTGGCAGGGGCATTCCCACATATAAATCACGCATCTGCTGTCACAACTGGTGAGGGATCTCAAAGAGAAAGTAAAACGCTTATTTGGAACATAAATGTCTTTGGTTTCCCAGCAAAACTGACAAACTATATATGAATGACACTTGTAATGTCCTGTTGGAAACAGTTTATCATTAATAATAGTCCTGGCAGTATGGTCTGAACGTACAAGACCTCGACCTTCTAAAGCCAATCATCGGTTTTTCGTTACAGCCGGGAAGGTCCCTAACCAAATGCCAGTGTTTGTAAATGATGTTCTTAATTTGGTTGGCTGCTGGTGAAAACTCGAAAGAACACCTGATCAAATTGCCCCCTCCACGTTGTTTCCTATCAAGCACAGTTTTCACTACCCTGTATAATTTAGTGTCATCAGCAAATTTGGCTACCTTGCTTTTTACTCCTACCTCTAGATCATTTATGAAGAGGTTGAAAAGCAAGGTCCCAGTACTGAACCTTGGGGGACCCCACTCTTTACTTCCCTCCACTTGGAGAAGTGTCCATTTAGTGCTACCCTCTGTTTCCTGTCCCTTAGCCAGTTGCTGATCCAGGACAAGACCTGTCCCTTTATTCCATGACTGGTAAGTTTATTCAAGAGCCTTTGGTGTGGGACCTTGTCAAAAGCCTTCTGAAAGTCCAGATAAACAATGTCAACTGGATCCCCCTTATCCACATGCTTGCTGACACTCTCAGAAAATCTCCCACATTGATTCTATGCCACTATTCTGCCCAAGATTTGAAAGCACATTTTAACAAGGAAAAGAGCAGTTTGACTGCAATTGTTCCATTTTGTGCTCTTCTTCCAAAATAGTTCCTTTGAATAGCAAAAGCCAATGAAAGTTTCCTATTTCTTTATGACAGCGCTATCTGCAAAACTATAATAATGAATACTGTTATACACATTTCAGTTCTTTCTGGGTGTAGGTTTTTAAATAATGAAGTAATTGGAAACTGGCTGCTGTATTGTGATCAGTTCATACAGATACTTTGGCTAAGCATCAGGTAGAAGTTCATAGCATTAGAAGGTAAAGGAGACTCCTTTCTGTCAGCAGTTTGATTCCCGAGTACTGCAGGATGGAATGTGCTCCTGTCTTTGTCCCAGCTCCTGCCAACCTAGCAGTTCGAAAGCAAGAAATTGCAAGTAGATAAATAGGGACCACTTCGGTGGGAAGGTAACAGCATTCCGTGTGCTCCGGTGTCTAGTCATGCCTGCCACATGACCACGGAAACGTCTGCAGAAGCAGACTGCGCTGGCTCTTCGGCTTTGAAACAGAGATGAGCACTGAACACTAGAGTTGGATATGACTGACTTTTGAGCAAGGGAAACCTTTACCTTTAAAATGAATCTCCTGCCATTCTGTAGACTAAGGTGGTTATCTGCAGTGCCACTGCAGAAGAACAATGTCATGGGGAAAAAGCTTAGAAGTGCTAAAAAAAAGCCTAGTGGTATGTGCCTAGTGGCAGGGGGACTAGACACCACATTGCAAACATAAGCTGGATCATGGAGAAAACAAAGGAATATCAGAAACAAGTTTACTTCTGTTTTATTGACTACGCCAAGGCTTTTGGCTGTGTGGACCATAACAAAATGGGCAAGTACTTAAAGAGGTGGGAATACCAGAACACCTCAAATGTCTCATGAGAAATCTGTACATGAATCAAGAAGCAACAGTTAGGACAGAACACGGAATGACAAAGTGGTTTGGAATAGGAAAAGGAGTAAGACAAGGCTGCATTTTATCACCCTGCTTATTCAATCTATACACAGAGCACATAATGCGCAATGCAGGGGTGGAAGAATCACAATATGGGATCAAAATTGCTGGAAGAAACATCAATTTGAGATATGCAGACAATACCACCCTAATGGCAGAAAGTCATAAAGAACCTCTTGATTGGGCTGAAGGAGGAGAGTGCAAAAGCTGGCTTGAGACTCAATATCCAGAAAACCAAAATAATGGCAACAGGTCCGATCAGTCCCTGGAAAATAGATGGGGAAGAAGTAGAAGCAGTGACAGATTTTACTTTCTTAGGATCAAAGATCATGGCAGATGGCGACTGCAGCCATGAAATAAAAAGATGACTGATTCTGGGGAGACAAGCGATGAGAAATCTGGGGATCATAGTAAAAGGTAGAGACATCACCTTAAAAACAAAAATTTGTATAGTCAAAGTAATGGTATTCCTGGTGTGAGAGCCGGACCATTAGGAAAGCTGAGCATAGAAAAATAGATTCCTTTGAGATGTGGTGTTGGAGGAGAGTCCTGAGAGTCCCCTGGACAGCGAGGAGAACAAATAGGTCAATCTTAGAAAAAATCAAACCTGACTGCTCATTGGAGGGTCAAATAGTGAAGATGAAGCTTAAATACTTTGGACACCAAATGAGAAGGGAGGATTCACCTGAGAAGGCCTTGATGCTGGGAAAGGTGGAGGGCAAAAGAAGAAGGGGGCGTCCAAAGATGAGATGGCTGGATGGTGTGGTAGACGCAGTTGGCACAGAGCTAGGCAGGCTTGGGAGGAGAGTGGAGGACAGAGGTTCCTGGAGAGCAATGGTCCATAGGGTTGCAAAGGGTCGGAATTGACTGTGTGACTGAAACAGTCTCTACCACACCAGGAAGTGTCATGTGGTGGAGGAAGAGTAAAATGGTCATCTGGCCGCAAAGCTCTCTGAGGAACAATGACCTGGCCCCTGGGTTTAAAAGGTTGAGAACACCTGCTGTACATGGTCACAAGAATACCCAGCAAGGAGAGCCTCCCTCCATTTGCACAAAATCATAGACTTCCTGAATCTCACAAAATATTTCCACAGAGCGGACCGGAGGGGCTCTCTAATTGTTCCATCAGCCATAGGGGCTCGCCTCTCTGGCACACGAAGGAGCGCCTTTTCTGTGTCCACACCGGCCCTGTGGAACCTCCTGCCAGTAGAGCTGCAGGTGCAGACAGAGCTGCTGCCTTTCAGAAAAGGTCTAAAAACCTGGCTGGTGAGGCAGGTGTAGGGTTGGGATGGAAAGGTGGCCCCTGCCTGTTGGGTAGTTTTTAATGTGGGTAGCTTTTAATCTGGTTTTATTCTGTTTTATACTTGTATATACCTCTGATTGTTTTTAATTGGTTTTTAATTATGATGTTAGTCGCCCTGAATCGGGCTTGCCTGAGTGGGTGGCATAGAAGTTTAAAGAGTAAATAACTAAATAAATAAAATACTAACAGGTGGAGGTATGGGGGCACTAACAGGTTGCAGTGGTTCCCAACATGGAGCACACACCCCACATGGGGAGTCCAATTCCCAGAAGCCTAAGTCAGTACATTGGCTGATAAGTGCTTTGGGGAATTGACTTAGGCTTCTGGGAATTGAAGTCCCAAAGCCAAAAGTTGGGAAACACTAAAGGAAAAATTAATACAATATCTGAAAAACAGATGGACTGTATATGTCAGGAGTTCTCAACCTTTTAAAGCCAGGAGCCAGGCCACACTCCCTCAGACAGCTTCGGGGACCGGATGGCCATTTTGCCCTTCCTCCGCCACATGGCACTTTCTGGTGTGGTAGAGGCTGTGTGTGTGTGTGGGGGGGGCACATGAAATAGTGCCGCATCCGCATCTGGCCCATGGGCCACAGATTGAGAATCTCTGGTATATGGCATAAATAAACCAACACAGAACTAAAAACACCTGTCTCAGTAGACCCGCACCATAGTTGCCCTGTTGAGCATCTGCAATCCTGTGAAAACATTTTCTGGAACTAAACATCGCAGTGGTGTCTTGGGGCATGTGCAGAACATAAAATGTTGAACTGCATGATGGAAACTGGTGGCTGTTATGATTTAATAAGTCTTAAAGCACAAAGTTTATGGAATATAAATAAACAGACAGTAAATATCAAGATGGAGATCCTCCTTTGTTCTGTACTGTATTAGGCAACATATAGACTCCTTTCTTCAAAAACAGGATTTTGACTCAGAACCTTTGATGGAATCCACTTGGTATTCAATAAATTAAAAGGGTTGGGGGAGGTACAGGTGAAACTCGGAAAATTAGAATATCATTCAAATATTCATTCATTTCACTTAAGAGGTGAAACAAATATATGAGATAGACTCACTTCATGCAAAGCGAGAGATGTCATGCCATAATTCGTTATAATTGTGATGATCATGGTGTACAGGGTACATGAGATTATGTGATGATTATGGGGTACATGAGATTGGGGGGTTGGGGCTTTCATAAACTGTAAGCCATAAGCATCACTATTATAACAAAGTAAGGCTTGAACTATCTCGCTTTTCATATAATGAGTCTATCTCATATATTTGTTTCACCTTTTAAGTTGCATTACTGAACTGAACGAACATTTGCACGATATTCTAATTTTCCGAGTTTCACCTATAGGTAAGAATGAGTTTGCAAAGGAAGGTCAGAGACCAAGCAAGAGAGGAATATGGTGTAGTAATACAGTGATACCTCATACAACATCCAAACTTGGTTCCACAAGTTTGGACTTTATACGGATTTGGACTTTGTATGAGGCATGAAAAATCCTAGCCACGATGCCTCATACAACGTCCAAATCCTTGCCGCGATGCCTCGTACAACGTCCAAATCCTTGCCGCGATGCCTCGTACAACGTCGTTTCCATAGAGATACATTGTACTGTAACAGCACAGACTTCAGGGCAAAGTCAAGGAAACAGACAGGAAACTGACAGAACTTTAAGAAAACATTATCTAAAGGCTAAATACATTACAAAAACATGTCAAACAACCCTGATTGTCCAAGAACCTGAAGAATGATGCAAAAATCCCAGGAATGCTTCTAAAAATTCTGACGAAAAAATCCAAAATAAATCCAAAATCATGCTCAAAACCACTTCTAAACACTCTTTGCCTCGTGCAAAACCCACAAGAGCAATGCACCCATGTGTCCTGCCTTTTATACTGCCCAGGCACAATGCAACCTGGGGAAAACCCCAATGCCTCATGCAAAATCGCAGCGACTTTGTATGAGGCAACTTTTTTCAAGGAATTAGGCATGTATGAATCCGATGTTGTACGAAGCGGACTTTGTATGAGGTATTACTGTATGGGTTTCTCAAAGTATCATGTACCTTTTGCCTGGCTTCCAAAGTGTGTGTGTGTGTGTGTGTGAGGGGGGGGCGGAACTATGTGTGTGTGTGTGTGTGGGGGGGGGGACTATAAAAGGGAGCCCCACAGGCGCCTAAGATGGGCTTGCAGCGAGTTAGGAGTTCAGCCCCACAGGTTGGTGAGGAGGGCTTAAGCAATACCTCCGTGAAAGGACCCGGGGGACCCGAGCTCCACGACACCAGCTCCCCAAGAGCCAGGCGAGTCTCCCACGGGCCTTTCTTCCCACTTGCCTTTTACACACCGTTTGCCCTTTTGTGGCCGAAGGCGCTATGTGGAGAAGGAAGAAGAGGAGGAGGAGGAAGAGGAGGCGACATGTCCTGCCCCCCTTTTTTTTCTGGATGCTGTTTCTAATTCCCACCCCCATCACACACAAACACCAAAATAAACTACCACAAACTTGCGAATGGCGGGGTGGGGAGGCGAAGAACAACTGGAATCGCGTTTGGAGGGACTGACGGCGCTTGGAGAGTTAAGGAGGAGGATCCAATTGAAAGAGAAGGATGATGGGGGGTGGCATGCGGGTGTTGGTGTGTGTGTGTGTGTCGCGGGACATTAGTGCACAGCCGTGTTTCCCAGCCTTTGGGGGGGGGGTTGGACTTCAATTCCCAGAAGCCTCAGTCAATTCCCCAAAGCATTGCTCAGCCAATGTGCTGACTTAGGCTTCTGGGAATTGAAGTCCCCCTGGGGTGCGTGGCCCCACGTTGGGAACCACTGGCGTAGAGGTTTCCAAGGGTCTGAGAGGAGCCTTGGCGGCCCCGAGAGGCTCAGGGTGCGATTGGGTCCCGCAAGGGTCTGAATCCCAGGTTTGGGCCTGACCTACAAGGCGAACGCGTGTCTTTCTCACTGGGGTTGGCGTGCTAGTAGGCGAGGACAGGGTTAAAATGGCAAGTCGTCTGTATGGGAGAGAAAGACCCCGCCTTCAGCTCAGAGTGATGAGCCTGCAAGTAACAGTCTCCCATTCAGTTCTGTTCACTTCGTCTTCTCCCTTCAAGCGTGCTAGATTTGGACCTGCCAAAAGTGAGTAGAAGATTCTGCTTTCTTCAAATCCACCAATGGTCAATAGAATCATGCTCTTACATTTAAGCCACATCTCTCTGTGTGCCCCCACTGAATGCAGCCTCCCCGGTAGGCAAAAATAGTAACAGGCTGCTGGAGTTGAAAGGGGGTTCCTTCCAGGTCACAAATCATACAGGCAACCTGGAAGCTTTTCTACACATCATCATCTGTTCTGCATTGATTTGAGATGTTGGCAACTTGAGGGTAAGTTTGAAGCAACTGAAGTGACAGATGACTCACAAACAAGATGGGGGAAATCTTCCTCTCCAATCTTTTTTTAATGTGAGAATCCACCTGTCCTCGCCTGGATCATAAACTACTACAGACTGGGGATGTGGTGACCCCCACCTGCTGGCTGATATACAGTAAAACCCCTACTTACACAAAAAAAAGTCCGTTCCGTAGGCTTTTGCTTAAACCGTTTTTTCATGTAACTCGAAGCAAACCCATAGGAAAAAATATTTTTTAATGTAACTTGAAGCAAACCCATAAGAAAAAATGAATTTTGTATGTAAATCAAAGCAAACCCATAGGGAAATGAATTTTTACTTAACTCGAAGCAAACCCATAGGAAAAATGAATTTTTTATACAACTCAAAACAAACCCATAGGAAATCATGTTACATAAATTTATGTAAATCGGGACATGGTTTTACACAAAATCATTATGTAATTCAAATGTTATGTAACTTCGGGCATTTGTAAGTCGGGGTTTTATTGTAGTAATATCGCTCCCTCGTTCTTTTTAGTTGTCGGGCTAATTTTTTAATTGGGTTTTTAATTGGGTTTTTTACTGGTTTAAAGTTTTTTTATAGTTCTCAAGTGGGATTTATGTAGTTCATGATGTAATTGTTGTATACGCTGCCCAGAGTTGCTTGCCGAATGGGCGGCAATACAAATGTGACTAATAAATAAATAAATAAAAGATGATCCAACAAGAGAAAGAAAGATTAGAATTTTGAAATGATGTGCCTGTATTGGCTTTGTTTTGCTTTTTATATATTTACATTGTCCCTGTTTTTTTTTAATGACGTTCTAAAAATTTAAACTGGAAAGCAGAAGCTTGAAAGCATGGCTGAGAAACCTAAACTTCATTACCAGAATGGACGAGGCCGAATGGAAGATGTAAGATGGCTGTTGGCTGCAGCTGGCGTTGAGGTTTGTCTTCAGAATTTCCTTAATAGATCATGTCTACGTAAGGCTTCTTCCAGGTGGGACAAAAACTCATTCATACTTTGTCCTTATTATCTGTTGTGGGCATAAAGGAAAAGGGACATTACAGGCTGTTCTCACCCATGCTGCATTATAGCAAGAGTGGGAGTAAATTGATACCTTGTGAAAAATCTAAGAAAGTTAAGAGAATCCAAAGAGAGAGGGGCCAAAG
The DNA here is from genome assembly GCA_035047305.1 of Bradypodion pumilum. Classification (NCBI taxonomy): domain Eukaryota; kingdom Metazoa; phylum Chordata; class Lepidosauria; order Squamata; family Chamaeleonidae; genus Bradypodion; species Bradypodion pumilum. The sequence goes on along the minus strand of JAWDJD010000001.1, from coordinate 168,251,394 downwards.
AAGACCTCGATTAGTTTAAGTTAATTATTCCCAGTGCTGGATCCAGTTTACACTATTGTGGCTTTACACAACAAGATTTTAGCCCAATGAATTATAATACTTTTAAAAATTAAGCTTAATTATATTCAAAACATCACTAATAAAAGAATACTCAGAGTGGTGTGCTGGATATAGTTGGAGTAGGACTTGGAAGGACAGATTTTGAATCCTCGCTAGGCCATGGAAACTCTAGGGATGTGGAACTGAAAAGGCTGCTCTTGAATTATTTCCTTTACCTTGAAAACCTTCTTAGGGTCTCCGTAGGTTGGTTTCAACTTCACAGCACATACTCAGTTTAAGAACAATTTACTAAACCAGGCAGAGAATTCCCTTCTCAAGAATAGCACAAGTGATTATGAATGGAATGATTAGCAAGAGGCTTCCAATAGTCTTGTTATGAAACATCAATGTATTTTGAAACTGGAAAAAATGTATCTTTTTATATATGTACCTAAGGTGCAATTACTTTATAACACTCTTTTGTACATTTTTTGTTTCATAGTTTGAAGAACAATATATTGAAACAAGAGCAGACCTGAAAAAGTTACAACAGGGTGAGTATGAAATAAAAATGTTTGGTAGAGTCTGCTTTGAAAAATTGCCACACTTTACAACATGATATTCATTTGCATTACAGAATTACACTACTGTATTATATTGTGATGCTGGGTTTTTTCAAAGTTAGTAGCACAGCTTCCATTGACATGGAATGCAATAATATTCTGTACAAATCCAACTCAATGGACTGATCCCTGTTAGAAGTGAAATGTGGGGAAAGATGCCACCCCTTTGGTTTGCTTCTTGGTTGTCCAAGAGACTCGATGCAATGAAATGAATGAGTCTGTTTCAAAAATAATAATAATTTTTTAAGGTGATTATTCCTTGGAAGCTCATGTGATGATAATAATTCAAGAAGATAATATTTTATTTTTCATCTGTTTTCACAAAGTAGTTTGTAATCTAATTGGTTCCCAATATGGTTTCTAATGCCTTCTTTGTTCCCTTGTGCCAATTTTTATTCTCTCCAAGATGGGAGCCTCCTGTTTCAACAAGTGCCCATGGTGGAAATTGATGGGATGAAAATGGTACAGACTCGAGCCATTCTCAACTACATTGCGGCAAAATACAATCTCAATGGGAAGGACATCAAGGAGAGAGCACTGTATGGTTACATTCCTGTGTTGGGTTACTAAATGGCTACTTGTGTTTCTTGTGGATGATTTTTCCAGTTTATTTTGCAATTAGCAGACAAACTAGAAATCTTTGTGTTTCAACTTTCTGCCCTTGCCAATTCACATGCACACAACATGCAGCATTAACTCATTTGACCTCTCACTCATACCTGAACTAATATTAACTGGTTTCTTTGGAGTCAGTGCTAGAGTTTACGCTCTAGCCTGGGGCAGGCAATTTATGGCCCTCTGGGTGACATTATACCACAGGCAGCCTGAGCCACTATAAAATATGAAGCAAGCTGTAATTCAGGAGCACCTGGATTGCTCACCACTGCTCTGATCTTCTTTTTAATCCCAACAAAATGGAATTTAATGCTCCCTCCCCCCAAAAAAATTCCTTTTCATCTCATAATTACATGAATACACCGGCTTAGAACAGGAATTTTTCCCTTAGTGGGTATTCTTTATTGAAACCTTAAGAAAATGTGTAAGGCTACAACCCTATATACAGTTCAAGATGGGATGTGAATGTGAATGACAAGATTCCTTTGTTGGGCACAAGGTTAGGAGACCAATGAAATATTACAATTTTGCAATATTACAATCAGTGGTGGGCATCAGCAGGTTCGCACCAGGTCGCCAGAACTGGTGGCAGAAATTCTGGCTGGCCCCACCTATCCAAGATTTGAAATAAAAGTAGTCCTAATTTGGGTGCAACACAGGGCTCCCACCCCCAGCCATGCCCACCATACCACGCCCACAGTGTGGTAGTAATTTTTTTTTTAGCCCACCACTGATTACAATCGTCTGCTAAGGATATCATGGGTTGACCATGTGACTAATGTAGATATGTTGTGCTGGATGGATAAAGAACAAGAACTGTTTAAGACCATTAAGTGAAGAAAGCTCCAATACCTTGGGCAAATCAAGAGGAACAGGGCTGTGGTGGTTCGGTGGTTAAGACGCTTGCCTTGTTAGCTGGAAGGCTGGTAAATTGGCAGTTTGAGACCCTGGTACTGCATGACAGATTCCTGGATGCGCCCATTTCTGTCCCAGCTCTTGGGGACAAGAAAGGAGCCTCATTCAGGTGTCCCCTAAGTGGAGTTTCTCTAGCAAACATCCATTCAACCCAGAATAATTTTTGACGCAAAATTATTATCATCATGAGGAATGACATGAAATAAATAATACAGTACTCCAGCTCACTATGCAAGGGAAGTTCCCTGGGAAGAGAGGTCCTGGATGTAAATGGACTTCATGGCTGAAGAACCTGAGAGGCTGGTGTGGCATGTCCTTGGAAGAACTGTTTCAAGGGGTTAAGAACACAAAGACTATCGTCATGACTATAGCCAATATCCGGAACAGATATGGCACCTGAAGAAAAAGAATATTACAATACAGTTGAATCCAACTGGATTAAAATCAGTTAAAAGTTGCAGTATTACAAAGAACTTCAGCATTTGCTCATTAAAAACTTGTTCTAGAAACTCACCTGAGTAATAAAGAAAAGTAAAATAAACAAGGGGGTTGGGCCAGCCTAACCTTTCTTGAAAGCCTCTTTTTATGTATCAGATAATGGACATTCTTTGCTGCTGAAGCTCCCATGAGCAAAGAATGAGAAAGAATAGAAACAAAAAAATATGAAAGGAATTTACATTGGGAAATTTAGTTAAGGTTATATTTTTCTGCCCAATGAGGGTCTCAGAGCTCCCATTGGATCTCTTTCCTTGTGGGTGCAGGGGAGATCTTTAATTTCCAAAGATAACTTTTCCCATAAAAATCATTCCAGTGGAAGTGGTACTGGGGACTATGAGATGACTTTCCCTTCATCTCATGACTTCCAGTAGCTTTCCCATAACGAATGGGACCTTTTTGGAACTCATAAGTTTTGAAATATGTAATTCCTCACCATTTGGTGTGGTTTAAGCTTTATGTGGCATAGGTTAAACCAACAAGACTTAAGCCATTATGGACTGCTGTAAATAAATTATTCTTTTACTCTCCATCATGCAGTTCTGCCCATCTTTGAGAGGCAGTCAAAAGTCTACTAGTGACTTTTCATACATGGTTGTTACTATAAAGATCATAAACTTAGTCAATGTACTGTATTTTCTGGCGTATAAGACTACTTTTTAACCCTGAAAAATCTGTGCCAAAGTCGGGGGTCGTCTTATAGGACAGGTACTTAACTGCAGCTTGTTTCCCCTTGCTTCATATGTCCGGCGCATATGGTGGGGGGTGCCGCAGCTGAGTCCCTGCTCTGTGCGGGGAGTATGAAGCAAGGGGAAGCAAGCTGCACACATTTTCCTGTACCTCGAGGAGGAGAACGTGAGCGTGGATTGGCTCTCCACCAGAACCTGCCCATTCGACTCGGAGGGCTGCGCGTCTTGGTTGAGTGTGGGTTAATTTTTATTTGGTGTGCATTGGAAGAGGGGTAGTCTTATACGGCAAGTATATTCCAAACTCTATATTTTAACTGGAAAAGTTGGGGGTCGTCTTATACGCCCAGTCATCTTATACACCGGAAAATATGGTACATTAAATGCTTTCAATGTAGAAATTACTCAGTCTAGACATATTCTGTTGTTATTTTTTATTATAATTTTTATTAAATTTTCAAATATATCAACAACAAAACAACTTTAAAAAACACAAATATGAATAAAAATACAAACATCAAAATTACAAATAAAAACATAGAAATACAGTCAAATTACATACTTAGTAATATAACACCTCCCCTTTCCCCCATAATTCTTTGATTACATTTCAGTAACTTTTAATACATTGTAACACTCTTGTAATTATCCTAATATACATATTCAAACTCAAATCTTGTACTCATTTATTTAATTACCATTTTCTATGTAAAAAAAAGAAATTATTAATTTAGTACATTACTATTCTACTACTAAGTTAAAATAAAAATACAATAATTAAGATACAATAAACAATTTTCACAATACACACCCAGTCTATTTATACAATGCCCTGGAGGATGCGGAATGTCACAGTTGTTTTCTCTATTCCCAAAAACTCATTTGATCTGGTACTGGTCTATTCCCTTCACCTCCCTTCAATGAGTAATCCACAAATAGTTGCCATATTTTCCAAAATCTATTTTCTTTAACTATACCCTTTTTCTTATTCATCTCCCATGTTAGCTTATCATTCAATGAAAGATCTCACATCTCTTTGTACCATTCTTCTATTTTCAGAATTACCTTCTGCTGGCTAATATAACAAGGCTGACCTTGGTTTTTAGCTATATTTTAATAAATTGGGGTGGGGTGGGTATTTTAAATGTTTTTAATGGCTCTTGGAGTTTTGGGGGATAGTTTTATGTGTGAGCGATATTGGGAGCCACCAGAGTCGCTTGCCGTTTGGGCGACAATACAAATTTAACCAACCAACCAAATGAATAAATAAATAAATAACACTTTTACAAAGAAAAATGGATATTTATCTGAATTCCATACCTTTTGAAATTGGCTATTCAAAGTCATGGAATTGTTCTCTTTACAGAATTGACATGTATAGTGAAGGTGCTATGGATCTGGGTGATATGATTATGACGTTTCCCTTCAAGCCAGCTGATGTTAAGGAGAAGGAATTAACAGCGATCATTGAAAAGGCCAACAACAGATATTTCCCAGTCTTTGAAAAGGTATGAGACAGAAACCCGCCACTGAATTTTATTCCAGAAAAGGGTCATTTAACAAGCCTCTGTGTTGTTGATAGCTAGCAAGTGTTGCTAAGCTCTCTTAGTACAAGAAGAATTAGTAAGAAAGGATAGGTAAAACTGGAGTTAAATAAATAGGTAAGTAAAAATAGATAGATAGATAAATAGATAGATAAATCTTTATTGTCATTGTCCTGCACAGAACAACGAGATTGGGGGGAAAAACACTTATCAACCCAACAAAACCTAAACAAAATACAACTATACAAAATTATCAACATACTCCCACCCCACATATACACATTAAACCCCTAGAAAGCTCAAAAACTCTAAAAACTATATACAGAAGCTCCCTCATAGACTGCATTGCACTGCATTCAAAGCCAGAACCGCTTTTGGGTAGAAACTATTTCTCAAGCGGCTGGTCCTGGTCTTTATGACCCGATACCTTCTTCTAGAAGGCAGAAGCTGAAAGAGATCATTTCCGGGGTACGTACTATCTTGCGCAATCTCTACAGCTTTCTTATAACACCTGGTGGCATAGATTTGATCTAGAGTGGGAAGAGTACACCCGATTATCCGCTCCACAGTCTTTGCGACCCTGGACAGATTTGAAGATCTGAAGGTTTGAAGATCTGAAATATGAAATAAAGTTTTAAATAAGTTTGCACTGCAGTTATCTAGGAAGTAGAGCACTATCAGATGATAAGGTTGCATTTCTCTTTTGTCCAAAATTGGCAGTTGAAGCTCAATGCTCTTCTCATTTAATGATGCCAAATGGTTTATTTCTGAAGTGATCCAAACATATATCGGAAACTTATATTTTTATCTGAAGCACTCTATGTCTCTTAAAACCTTTTCTTCTCTGTAGATTTTGAAAGATCACGGACAAGATTTCCTTGTTGGAAACCAGCTCAGCAAAGCAGACGTTCAATTGTTTGAAACCATTTTAGAGGTAGAAGAGTTAAAGGCTGATGTTCTCTCCAACTTCCCTCTTTTAAAGGTAAGGAGGCAACCATTGAACAAGGGCCAGAAATGGGGGGGGGGGGGAGCATGATGGTAAAGCTTACTAAGTTCTGGAGGTTCAGAGTTGCTTAATCACAACCTTAAAATCTAGTAGGGCCAGAAGAGAAAGGTAGCTGAAATCAGTCAAATCTGGAAGAACAAGAGGTTAGAAACTTTGCTCCTCTAAATGGTTTAGAACTCCTACAGCCCTTAACACTTGCTGTGAAGGGTGAGACTGGTGGGAACTAAAATCCAAAATGCCAGTAACCAAGTCTATCTATCTATCTGTCTATCAAGCTAGCTAGCTAGCTAGCTAACTAGATAGATAGATAGATAGATAGATAGATAGATAGATAGATAGATAGATAGATAGATAGATAGATAGATAGATAGATAGATAGATAGATAGATAGATAGATAGATAGATAGATAGATAAAATGAGCCTTAGAATAAAAAAGCCTGTGAAAGTCTTGGGGTTTTAAAATAATGGTTTACAAATAAATTTTAGATATGGCATAATTATGCTAATAAATATATTTTGTTACTTGCAAACAAATGTTTATAGATCTTCCCTCTCTTTTAAAGAGTTGAAAGATGATGGACTTTACACCTTTCAACAAGATGATCCCCTAAGTTGGGGGGTGGGTGGGCAATATAAGGGAGGCCAAACAGTTGCTCCTAGCAGCCTCTGTAGACTACAAGCACCTTCCCAATAGCTATTTTTTATAGTTAAAAAAATAAGAATAGGAAGTGCCAGGCTACTTTTGATTTGGGGTTTACTCCATAAAGGAAAAAAAACTGCTTCAGAAACTGAATAGCACCTTTTATAGCCCCTTCCCCTTGGAGACTCTGTGGTTCGCAAAAGTGCCATAGGGGGCACATGCTGCCCATGGACAGCACTTTGTTCATCCCTGTTCTAAGTCTAGTGTGTAAAATCTGGATATCACTGCTGTATTTGAATGGTGGCCTAAAGAACCACTGGACAATAGCTAAAGGGTGCATGAGGCACAGATTCATTGATGATTCATTTGTGAATTAATTGTAAATGGTGATGCAGGGGTTAAACTGCTGTAATGAAACCAAAATTTTGTGAGTTCTATCCTGACGGGGATCAAGGTCGACTCAGCCTTCCATTCTTCTGAGATTGATAAAATGAGTACCCAGCATCTTTGGGACAAAATGCTAATTAACGTATGAACTGCCCAGAGAGTGCAGTATATACTGTATTTGCCGGCATATAAGATGCATCAGAGTATAAGACACACCTTGTCATTGTTTTGTTGTTGTTCAGTTGCACAGTCGATTCCGACCCTTTGCGACCTTATGGACCATTGTTCTCCAGGCGCCTCTGTCCTCCACCATCCCCCTCAGCACTCCCAGTTCTGTGCCCACTGTGTCTACAATACCATCTATCCATCTCATCTTTGGCCTCCCCCTTCCTCTTTTGCTCTCCACCCTTCCCAACATCACAGCCTTCTCAAGTGAATCCTCCCTTCTCATTTGATGCCCAAAGTACTTTAGCCTCATCTTTACTATTTGACCTTCCAATGAGCAGTCAGGGTTGATTTCTTCTAAGATTGACCTATTTGTTCTCCTCGCTGTCCAGGGTACCCTCAAAACTCTCCTCCAACACCACATTTCAAAGGCATCTATTCTTCTGCGTTCAGCTTTCCTAATTGTCCAGCTCTCACATCCGTACATTACCACTGGGAATACCATTGCTTTGACTATTCTAATTTTTGTTTTCAAGGTGATGTCTCTGCTTTTCACTATGTTCCCCAGGTTTCTCATAGCTTGTCTCCCAAGAATCAGTCGCCTTTTTATTTCATGGCTGCAATCCCCATCTGCAGTGATCTTTGATCCTAAGAATGTAAAATCTGTCACTGCTTCTACTTCTTCCCCATCTATATTCCAGGAACTGATCTGGCCTGTTGCCATTATCTTGGTTTTCTTGATATTGAGTCTCAAGCCAGCTTTTGCACTCTCCTCCTTCAGCCCAATCAAGAGATTCTTTAGGTCTTCCTCACTTTCTGCCATTAGGGTGGTATCGTCTGCATATCTCAGATTGTTGATGTTTCTCCCAGCAATTTTTATCCCATATTGTGATTCCTCCATCCCTGCATTGCACATTATGTGCTCTGTGTATAAGTTGAATAAGCAGGGTGACAAAATGCAGCCTTGTCTTACTCCTTTTCCTATTCCAAACCACTCCGTCATTCCATGTTCTGTCCTAACTGTTGCTTCTTGATTCATGTACAGATTTCTCAGGAGGCATATGAGGTGCTCTGGTATAATTCTGGTATAATTCTGGTATAATTATGAATTACCAAGGTGTAATTCATAACTTGAAATATGGTTTCCCATAGGAATGCATTGAAAACCAATTAATCTGTTCCAGAAAATTCGTAACTCGAGCCATTTTTCAATTGATTTTCATTTGCATTGTGAAAATTTTGTAACTTGAACCATTTGTAACTCGAGGTACCACTGTGTGTGTGTGTGAGATATATATATATATATACACACACATACATACATCCCCCTCCCCTGTATATATTCCCCCCTCCCCTAGCAGTTTCATCATTCAATTTCATAAATGATCATGCAGTTGTAATATTCTTATATTGTAGGAGTTCTCAACCTTTTTAAGCCGGGGGATGTGTCATGCTCCCTCAGACAGCTTTGGGGGCCGGATGGCTATTTTGCCCTTCCTCCACCACATGGTACTTCCGGGTGTGGTGGAGGCAGTGGGGGACCACGTGAAATGGTGCTGTGGGCCACATCTGGCCCATGGGCCGCCGGTATAGAATTCCTGTTATATTGCTTATAAAAGAGATGCATTTCCCTCTGTTCTCAGTTTTTCTTGGCATGAATTGCAGTGTTTATGAATGACAATATTTATCTTTCTTGGTAGGCTTTCAAAGGGAGAATCAGCAATATTCCTACAATAAAGAAATTTCTACAGCCTGGAAGTCGGAGAAAACCATTACCCGATGAGAAAGAAATAGCAGAAGCAATCAAAATTTTCTACTGAATCGACAGTGTTGTACCTACTGGCAAAATGATACAAGGCAAAATATTTTCGATCATTGCAAGGGATAGTAGTTGCATACACACTAAATGTAGAAAGATGTGATATCTTGATCAGACTATTAAAATATTAATTAATAGGTAAGATGTCATGGTTGAAATGCCACTTCTTCAGTCTATATCCTAATACTAGTAACAGTTGTGGCAATACGAAATAAAATACATTATTTCTATTTCACTTCTGTATTTATTTTGACTAGTTTGTAACATGTCTGATCATATTGACAAACACTGCTTTTTGATGATAGCTTGTATTAATGCTGTAAAGAATGAATGTACTTGGGGTAAATGAATGTATGAGAGGAGAGCATGTGCAGAGTGTTGGGTCAGAATAGATGCGTGTTTCTTAGCTAACCCTAGGGAGGGAGAGGCTGTAATTTGTAAAGGCAGAGCCGGGATTGAGGTACTGAATATCCCAGGGCTTGTTTTGTGTGTGTATGTGTGTGTGTGTGTGTGTGTGTGTGTGTGTGTGTTTTGTGAAGAAAATCCAGGACAGACTTTGCAAGTTAAAAGCATCCTGGCTGGTATGTTCCAGACTTAAAAATTTCTTAGAAAAATGATCTGGCGATTGTTACAAATGTGACAAAAATATATATGGAAGCAACCCATCCTGCTAGAAAATAATGCAACATTCTCCCTGTCTAATATCCTCAGACAGCCCATCTCATGGCCAATGAGGATTAAGAAAGGAGCCCCATGGAACGGATTAAAATTGTTGTATGAGGTACCGTATTTATTCGTGTATAACGCGCAAAATTTTATACCAAAAAAAGAAATCAAAGTTGGGGTGCGCGTTATACACGAGGACTGGGTGCGCGTTATAAACGAGCCTCTTTTACTTCCTTTTTAGAATTGGGTCGGCTGTCTATTGCTGCGGCGGGTGAAGGGGAGGCGGGGGGGTGGCTTTGAAGAAATTGACGGGATCTGATTGGGTGGCGCGGAAGACGAGGCGTGGCCCGGAGGTAGCTCGCAGTTCGAGCGAGGCTCCTGGAGGTCGGAAGTGCTCGTTTCGGATTGCATTTTCTGCAACTGGTGGGTCTGATTTCCCCCCCCCCTCCCTCAATATTTTAAGGCGTGCTCTTTTTCACCGATATAACTGGTTCCCCTTTGGATGGCATCTCAGGGTATCAAGCGTAAACGTTGTGCATATGACGCTTCGTTCAAGCTCAAAGTTGTTGATCATGCTGAAATGCATGGAAACCGAGCAGCTAGCCGAGAAAATTTTATACCGAGGTTTCATGGAAAATTAGGGGTGCGCGTTATACACGAGTGCGCGTTATACTCGAATAAATACGGTACTACTGTACTTTGAAATTTGACATACAAATCTATACCTATAAAACAGGTGTGGTCTTGTATGTGCTCTAAAGGAACCTATACTCCTGGACCAATCTTGCTGAAAATTGGCATACACCTACCTTGGGCTTGCGAGATCAGCACTGTGGGGGTCTCGAAACCCATTTGGAGGTTTATGCCCCCCAATGTGGGATGCAAAGGGGACACCCCCACCAACGGGAGAAAAAGCAACGGATCAGCAGTAATGCACACATGCACCGCAACGAAACAGCAGTACTGCGCATGCACACCACAGCCTCCTTACCTTTGATCACAGCACTGAAGACAATAGGTGGAGAAGATGACACAGATATCAGAATCATCATCAGCCTTGATTAGAATCAGACAGCTCAAGTCAGAGTGGAAGAGCAGGGTCAAATTCGCAGTTCAAACGCCCTATTGGGCTATCTCAGGTTTTGCTTTCCCTACATGTGATGCTGCACTCCTCCACAGAAACAAAAAGAGGAAAGTGGGGCCTGATCCTAGTGGGGCGGTATAGTATAAGCAGGGAAATCCCCCCACTAACCCCCCCCTACACAAACACACACACCTTCTCCTGGAACCCACACAGATTTGCTTTCCCTCCTAAACCTCTCCTACCCCTTCCGCCCCAAAGAGATCATGGTTGGGAGGGGGCTGGAAGGAAACTGGAGTGTGTGTGTGTAGCGACCAAAAAACTAGCTCATCGCCGGGAACTGTGGAAGGGTGTGGTTTTGAAGGTACCCCCAAAAGGTCCAAAGGGAGAGCTCCATGCAGGGGGGAGGGGAAAAAAGAGAATGCTTTTGGGGGCACAAAGCAATCCTGAACCTTTTCCCGGCAGAGTCTTTGGCCTCCTCTGCCTCCTGCGCACTGACCCTCCCAAACGAGAAAGAGTCCTGGAAAACTTAAATATGTGAAATACCTTGCCCCCTCCCTTCACTCTGCGCAAGTGGCTTTGGTTTTCACGTATGCACTTCTGTCCTCCAGAGGAAAAAGCAACGGGGGGGGGGGGGGAGAGAGAAAAGAGGTTGCTTTCTCTCAATGGTGATCTGGGGGTGAAGGGACAGACAGCACTGGCTCTTTGGCTACAAACAGAGATGGTCACCGAACCCTAGAGTCGGATATGAGCAAGGATAACCTTTACCTTTAGCAAGAGTGGGGGGTTTGCCAGACAAGAAGGCTGCCTAGAGAGGAGGATGGCAGACAAGAGTGGGGGGTTTGCCAGACAAGAAGGCTGCCTAGAGAGGAGGATGGCAGACAAGAGAGGGGGATTTGCCAGACAAGAAGGCTGCCTAGAGAGGAGGATGGCAGACAAGAGTGGGGGGTTTGCCAGACAAGAAGGCTGCCTAGAGAGGAGGATGGCAGACAAGAGTGGGGGGTTTGCCAGACAAGAAGGCTGCCTAGAGAGGAGGATGGCAGACAAGAGTGGGGGGTTTGCCAGACAAGAAGGCTGCCTAGAGAGGAGGATGGCAGACAAGAGTGGGGGGTTTGCCAGACAAGAAGGCTGCCTAGAGAGGAGGATGGCAGACAAGAGAGGGGGGTTTGCCAGACAAGAAGGCTGCCTAGAGAGGAGGATGGCAGACAAGAGTGGGGGGGGGTTGCCAGACAAGAAGGCTACTTAGAGAGGAGGATGGCAGACAAGAGGGGTTCCTAGAGAGGAGCATGCCAGACAAGACAGGTTACTATGAGGGAGTATGTCCCACAAGAGGAATTCCTAGAGAGGGAGCATGCCCAACGAGAGAGATTCCTAGAGAGGATGTTTTGAATGAAACAGCAGAAATGCACACGCACACCACAACAAAACAGTAGTACTGCGCACGCGCACCACAGCCTCCTTACTCCCTTTAAAGGAAAAAAAACCCCGAGCAAGGTCGGGTAAACAGCTAAGACCAGCCTTTACACATAAAAACGATTTCACATATTGTTAGCAATAAGAAAAGACATTAAAACGGTAGCATATCCTCTAATTAAAAGTTGTCCTTAAATGAATGGCTTGATATAGAAACCTGGCCACCTGATGCGTGAGCTTAAAACCCACATCCCTTAAGAGAAATTCAACATAAAACTTATCGCTGTGGCCTGCAAATCCAGAAATTGCCGAGGCAATTAAAGCAGGAAGATTTGAAGGACATACACATTTTAAATAGGAAAACTTCAATATACAAAAAAATACGGTAACATCTAGTGGCCTCTTCTGGTAATGCAATGTGTTTTTGACATACAAATAACCTCATGAAATGGGAAAAATCGTATGTAGAGGTTTTACTGTATCTTGGTCTGAAGGACATGAGATTTCACATCTTTCGCACAGCTTCGCATCATCTGTCAGTTGCGTTCGCTCCTGGACCGGGACTCCCTGCTCATGGTTACACATGCTCTGGTGACCTCCAGGCTAGATTATTGCAATGCGCTCTACATGGGGCTGCCCTTGACGACCATTCGGAAGCTACAGCTGGTGCAGAATGCAGCAGCCCGGGTGGTGATGGGGTGCGGGCGTTATGCTCGCACTTCACCATTGCTTTGGGAGCTGCACTGGTTACCAGTTTGTCTCCGGGTGCAATTCAAGGTGCTGGTTTTGACCTTTAAAGCCCTACATGGTAGTCAGCCAGGATACCTAAGAGACCGCATCATCCCAAGAGTGTCTGTCCGTCCAACCAGAGCGGACCAGATGGGCTCTCTAATTGTTCCATCTGCCAGAGGAGCTTGCCTTTCTAGCACATGAAAGAGGGCCTTTTCTGTGTCTGCACCAGCCTTGTGGAACCTCCTGCCAGTAGAGTTGCGGGAGCAGATGGAGCTGATGCCTTTCAGAAGAGAATTAAAAACCTGGTTGGCAGGGCAAGTGTGGGGCTCAGATGGAAGAGTGGCCCCCACCTGTTGGCTTATAAAATGAAGGGGCCCCCTGTTATGTATGCATGTTCATTATACTGTAAAGGCAAGATTGTAACCACTCCAGATACAAACGATATCAGCTGTAAAGGAACGCGAGCAGACAGCCTATAGAGGGCAGCTGCGAGCGTTCACTCTCACATGGTTCACATTGCTCAATCACGGACAGCCGCGGGAAAACCTTCCCCGCATTCAGCAGCTGAAGAAAGACCTGCATTCAGCAGCTGAAGAAAGACCTGCATTCAGCAGCAGGAATGGAGGCGTGCCTGGGCGAGGCCACGCCGGTAGCAACCAATCAGCTACCGTGCTACAAGATCCAAATGTAGAGAGCTACTGTATATATTGAGATGTATCACCGCCATTACCTCATGCTTAACTGGAACCTCATGCAATAAACCTGTGTTAAACCAACCCTTCGGTTGTCCGGTCGTCTTTGGTCCCATACACTAAATTGGCGACGAGGATGGGATATGGCTGCCCACGGGACCAAGACATGCGCCGGCTACGAGATCAGGAAGCCGGGAGACTTGGAGCTGTTTGAGATAGACTTCAACGCTGCGCTGGTGGAGCTCGAAGTCTCCGACGAGGCCAAAAGGAGGGCCATCTTCGTCCGCATGCTCGGACAAGAAACCAAGAGGACCTTGGTGGACCTGATCGCGCCGAGGAAGGTGGGCGACCTCAAGGCCACAGAGCTCCTGGCGGCGCTGCGCGCCCATCTCCGGCCGGCAATAGCGATGTTCCCCGCTCGGAGCGCGTTCTGGAGGCGAGTCCAGGCACCCGGAGAATCGGTCGATGAGTTCGCCGCGGCCCTGCGGTTGGCCGCCGGCCCATGCAAGTGGGAACTCCCCGACGTCACCCTCCGGGACTGCCTGCTCTGCGGTCTGAGGGACACAGAGACTCAGCGCGCGCTGATGAAAAGGGAGCCGCCTCCCACGTGGCAACAAGTCCTCGACGCGGCACAGGCCGCAGAGGCCACGTCGGCCGGGGTGCACGAACTTCAGGACTGGCGCCCGAAGACCGCCAAGGCAGAGAGTTCGGTGCGCGCGGCCCAGCGGACTTCGAACTCGTCTGCAGAGAGCAGCGACGACGAGGACGTCCGGAGGGTCCAGAGAGAGGGCCGGCGCTGCGATGGCTGCGGCGCCGCCCACGCCCGCACCAAATGCCCATTCCGCAAGGCCGAGTGCCACAACTGCGGCCGGCGCGGGCACATCGCCAAGGTCTGCCGGAAACGACGCGAGGCCACCCGGAGTTCTCCAGACCGCTCGGCGAGGCAGGACCGCACCACGAGGCAGGACCGCACCACGAGGCCGAAGGACGGCACCCGGACCACGAGGACGCGGGACGGAGTAGGGCGAGTCTCCGACGACAGCGAGGACGACGCGCCGGTTTGCAGCGTTTCCACGGAGCACCCCCGTTACTTCGTTGAGGTAGTAATACAAGGGGCCCCTGTTAGAATGGAGGTGGACTCGGGTTCTTCATACTCCATTATTTCCCAGGGGGAGTTCATGAAAATCGCCCCCCACGTGCGGCCCAAGCTCAAGGCGTTGAGGGCCACGCTGAAGGACGTGCAAGGGAACCGCATCCCAGTGTTGGGGGTTGGGAAGTTTCAGGTCCAGTTCAAAAAGTACACCGCAACGCTTCCCTTAGTCGTCCTCAAGGGGGGAAAATGCAGCCTCCTCGGGACTCAATGGTTCCAGCCCCTGGGGTTGTTCATTGGGGGGGTGCACGCCGTGGGAGCACACGCCGCCAGGACTGATCCAATACAGAGCGTGTGCGACGCGCACCCCGAGGTTTTTAAAAAGGGGCTAGGAAAATTCAAGGGCCCCCCAGTGACTTTCGACCTGGACCCTGGAGTGCGTCCAATCAGACTTAAACCGCGCAGAGTGCCTTTCGCACTAAAGGACAAAATAGAGGCGGAATTGGACAAATTAGTGGGCCAGGGGATTCTTGTTCCTGTTGATTCTGCGGAGTGGGAAACTCCAATTGTAACAGCGCTCAAGGCCAACGGGGAAGTCCGAATATGCGCTGATTACAAGTGCACCATCAATAAGGCGATCCGCCCTAATGCGTATCCGGTGCCGGTAGTCAGCCACTTGTTGGCCAGGTTACACGGGGGGAGGTGTTTCGCCAAACTCGACCTGGCCCAAGCCTACCAGCAACTCCCGGTGACCCCCGCCGCAGCTGCTGCACAAACCATAGTCACCCACAAAGGGGCGTTCCAGGTTTCGCGCCTCCAATTCGGCGTGAATTCGGCGCCCGGGATTTTCCAGTCATTGGTGGAACGCCTCCTGAAGGGGTTGGAGGGGGTGTTACCCTACTTTGATGACGTATTAATTACAGGGGGGAGCCGGGCCGAATTAGCAACAAGGTTGGGAAAGGTCCTGACAATATTCGAAAAGGCGGGGTTGAGGTTGCGGAAAGACAAATGCGTCTTCTTCGCTACAGAGGTTGAGTTCCTAGGGTTCCGTGTTACTCCCGAGGGAATTAGGCCAGCCCAATCCAAGGTAGCCGCCATCAAAAAGGCCCCTCGCCCCACCTCCAAGCCCGAGTTGCAGTCGTTCCTCGGACTGCTCAACTTCTACCACTCCTTCCTCCCGCGGAAGGCAGCCGTGGCAGAACCGCTACACAAATTGTTAAAAAAGGACGAGGCATGGAAGTGGGGCGACGACCAGGAAAAGGCTTTCAATGACCTGAAGCGACTCCTGGCATCAGATGCTGTACTGACCCACTTCAATCCCAAACGCCCGGTGGTCCTGATATGCGATGCATCCCCGGTGGGGGTGGGGGCGGTGCTTTGCCACGTGCTGGAGAACGGTAGGGAGGCCCCGATAGCTTTCTACTCTAGATCCCTGTCCCAAGCGGAGAGGAATTATGCTCAGACAGACAGGGAGGCGCTAGCAATAATTGCGGGGACCAAGAAATTTCATGATTTCGTGTACGGCCGCCCCTTCACCATAGTGACTGACCACAAACCGTTGCTGGGCATCTTCACCGCAGACAAGCCCACACCCCAGATCCTGTCCCCGAGAATGCTCAGATGGGCCATTTTTCTCAACGCGTATCAGCACGCGTTGGTATACCGGCCCGGGAGGGAAATAAGCCATGCCGACGCTCTGTCGAGGTCCCCCATTCCCCGGGATTGCTGCCACGTGGGCGGAGTAGAGAGGGACCACCAGGTCTTAATGATAGAGGTCCTAGACTCCCCTCCAGTAGTACCGGCCGAAATCGCCAAAGCGACAGGCAAGGACAAAGCGCTGGCCACAGTTTGCTCCTGGGTGCAGAAAGGGTGGCCCGTGTCTTCCCCAGCAGCGGAATTCGACACATTTTTCAAAAAGAGATTGGAGTTGTCCCTGGAGAGGGGTTGCCTCTTGTGGGGACAGCGGGTAGTGATCCCCACGTCTCTCAGGCCGAGGGTGCTTAAACTGCTGCACGTCAGCCACCCGGGGATCGTACGCTCTAAGGCACTAGCCCGCAGTTATTTTTGGTGGCCCCAGTTAGACGCCGACATCGAACACATGGTCGGCACTTGCGAGGCGTGCCAAAGCTCTAGGCCAGAAGAGGCTCGCTCGCCACCTAGGGAATGGGACGCTGCGAGGGGACCCTGGTCCCGAGTTCACGTAGACTTTGCTGGCCCATTCAGGGGAACGCTTTTCCTCCTCGTGGTGGACGCGTTCTCTAAGTGGTTGGAGGTCATCCCAGTCTCGAGCACCTCCTCGACCACAACCATTAAACAGTTAAGGAGGGTCTTTTCCACGTTCGGTTTACCCGACACCCTCGTCAGCGATAACGCTAGCTGTTTCACGTCCGCCGAGTTCAGGGCATTCATGGAACGCAACGCCATTCGGCACGTCACCTCTGCCCCCTTTCACCCGGCCACCAATGGCCAAGTAGAGCGCCTCGTGCGCACCACGAAAGACGCGCTACTGCGCATGGGTCCCGGAGACCTCGACCTGAAATTGTGCCAATTCCTGCTGAGATACAGGGTCACCCCCTTAGCGTCAGGGTACTCCCCCGCAGAGCTGTTGATGCGCAGGAAGCTGGCCACGGGGATATCCAAGCTAGACCCCACGAGAGTAGAGGACAAAGGGCGGAACATAGGGGTGGAACCCACAAAGAGTTTCAGCATAGGCTCCCCAGTACACTGCAGGAATTACGCCAGCGCGGGGCCAGCCTGGGTGCCGGGCACCGTAGTAGATCAAACCGGCCCCGTCTCATACCGCGTAGAGACCAGTACAGGTTTCCTGTGGAGGCGACACGTGGACCAACTCAGGCGTAGGGTCCCCGGAGAGCAAGACGCGGATGAGACCAGCATTGAATCAGCGTTAGGGTACTCCCCCACCCGTTTAGCCCAAGGGGGAGGAAAAGGGGAGCATGGGTCCCCACCAAGGGGGGAGGAAAGGGAATCGATCCACGGAAATCTTTTGCGGGAGTCCCCGCCAGAGAGGAGGAGCCCCGGGCTGCGGGAGTCCCCGTCAGAAAGGAGGAGCCCCAACCACACTCATACCCCGCGGAAGCCGCGGAAGTCCCCCCGAGGCTCAGAGGCCCATAGAGGTTTAGACGTTGATTTACAGTACCAGGGGGAGTTAGCGGAGTGGTCCCCCACCCGTCCTAGCGAAAAGAGGGGTTTCAGTTCAGCCCCTGGTACCTCCAGTCCCAGTAGCCCCTGTGAGTTAGAATGCAACATAGCGCCCATGTTCCGGAGACCGACACCTCCAAGACCGGAGGCATCAGCGAGTCCGCCCACCACCACAGTCTTAAGGTCCCCCGAGCAGGGATCAGAAGGTAGCCTTTCCCCAAGGGCGACCTCATCGGTTCCGCGGTTCACACTAGGAGGGTCCCCGGGGTCCGAGGGCAATAGGCAGGGATTTACCTCCCAACTGTTCATCCCATTCCCTTCCCCAAGTGCAAGGCAGGCACGGACGCCCCACAGAGCCACTAACGAATCCCCGTTTCCCGTTGCAGGACAAGCTCCCGCGGAGTCAGGGATCACAGGCTCTCCCGAATTAGGGCAGGCGCAAGCACGCCCCAAGCGAACGTGCGGCAAGCCACAATGGTTGCGGGACTTCGTCCCATCCTAGGGGGGAGGGATGTTATGTATGCATGTTCATTATACTGTAAAGGCAAGATTGTAACCACTCCAGATACAAACGATATCAGCTGTAAAGGAACGCGAGCAGACAGCCTATAGAGGGCAGCTGCGAGCGTTCACTCTCACATGGTTCACATTGCTCAATCACGGACAGCCGCGGGAAAACCTTCCCCGCATTCAGCAGCTGAAGAAAGACCTGCATTCAGCAGCTGAAGAAAGACCTGCATTCAGCAGCAGGAATGGAGGCGTGCCTGGGCGAGGCCACGCCGGTAGCAACCAATCAGCTACCGTGCTACAAGATCCAAATGTAGAGAGCTACTGTATATATTGAGATGTATCACCGCCATTACCTCATGCTTAACTGGAACCTCATGCAATAAACCTGTGTTAAACCAACCCTTCGGTTGTCCGGTCGTCTTTGGTCCCATACACTAAACCCCCCTCTTTTTAATGCGGGCAGTTTTAATGTGGTTAGTTTTAATAGGTGGGTGGGTATGTTGGGGTTTTAATTGTTTTTAATATGTATGTTTTAATCTTGTTGTGAGCTGCCCTGAGTCGGGTTCACCTGATTGGGCGGCATAGAAATTTGAACCATAAATAAATAAATTTAAAAAATAAATACTGAAGTGGCACACATCAATTTGTAGAGAAATAAATCACGCACTAGGACACTATTTGAGTACACAGTGATAGACGAGGTCTCAAATTTTATTTATAGAGAAAAAGATTATGAGAAATATCCTATTTCTTTTTCTTCCAAAATGATTCTTCTATATGGGTGACTATGCCATCAAAAATGTTTGTGGGCTTCTACATTTCACATGGCAGTACATTCCAACAGGCTTCTTTCTATGTGGATCTTTTGGATACACTATGGAGGAAGGGGAGGGTGTGTGTTTGCAGGCATTGTTTTGGTGATTTAGCTTTTGGGTGTGATATTCAGAACAGTAGTAAATGTTCACACAGGAAGAGGTGCTAGCAATCATGCCCACAGTTTACACCAGAAAAGTGGATGAATGGCAGCACCAAGATGTCATCACATGGAAGCATCCCTAAAACCCTGTGGCCTGAAGCCACTGTGTCTCTCTGTAAATAGTGAGCAGAATACTGAGGCTTGGTGACATCTGAGAGGCTCAGGGTGTTAGAATCCAATGTTTTTGTCATGTCTACAGGGGAATGGGTTTTTAACACCAGATTGGAGTATTAGAAGAGGATAGGGTTAAAATTTAAGTCTTCTGTGTTGTAGGGAAAAAACCCCACCCTCAGACTGAGCCTGTTTCCTGCTCAGTTCCATTGACTTAGTCCTGAGTAATCCGTATAAGATTTGGACCTGCCAAAAGTGAGTAGAATCTGCTTTCCTTGAAAATGAGGAAATTAAATACAGTACATCAATGTTTAAGTGGTCAAACATTTCCAATGCTTGCTCTGTAATTGAAGACATCGTCCTGTGCCTCCACTGTTTTTGTCGTGCTTCTTATAAATTTTGTACATTATGCCTTTTAAAAATGATCTCGTGTTTTTATTAGAACTGGAAAGCAGAGCCTTGAAACCATGGCTGGGAAACCTAAGCTTCACTACGTAAATGGAAGGGATCGAATGGAACCGATAAGGTGGCTGTTGGCGATAGCCGGCATTGAGGTTTGTCTATATTCCCAATAGATCACATCAATGTAAGACCCTCTTCTAGATGGGGTGAAAAACTCCAACATATTTTGTCCCTGTTAGTTATTGCTAGAATGAAGGAACTGGGGTGTTAATTGGGATTTTATATCTATGCTGCATTGTAAAAAGCCACTTTTTATCCTTTGGATAAACACCCCTTCCAGGCTTTGCTCTCTATACCACAGGAGAAAATTGATACCATGAAAAACGAAATGAAGCAGGGAGAGAGTTTTCTTCCTCCAGTCTTTATTATTATTTTTTGTGGGGAAGGAAATGACATACCATTCTAAGGATAAGAAACTATCAATTAGTTTAAATGAATTGTTTCCAGTGCTGGATATGATATATGCCAATATAGCTCAATAATTTTTCCAACAGGCTGTAATGGTGTGTTGTTGTGTTTGAAAAATTCAATACAATAAGAACATTAATTTTAAATCAAGTTAAATATTTCAAAAACATACTCACAGTATACCTTTCTAAAAAAACCACCAAATATAAATGACAGTGAATTGAATGAATAGTGAGATGTGTCTAATATGCTTGATCTCAAACATCAGAATTTATTTATTTATTTATTCTTCAAATTTCTATTGCCGCCCAACTTGGCAACAACTCTGGGTGGCTAACAACAATTAAAAGCAACATCAAACTAATTAAAAGCCCTTTAAAACCCCATTAAAATTCTAAATAATTTACCCACTTTAGTGTCTTGCACGGAAGTGTCTTGCATGGAAGACAATGAAGGAGCCGCAGTAAGGGCTAAAACACAACTTTATTGCATGATGATCAGGATGAACATGTGGTAATGGCGGAGGTACAGCTCCTTTTATAATGCAATAGTACATTTGAACCTGGTTACACGGTAGCGTATTGGCTGCTACCTGCGTGATGTCATTCTGAGTCACGCCCTTCTTCTCCAGATGTTCCTTGTGCGGGAAGGTTCCCGCGGCTGCCGGTAATTGGGGAATTTGTACCATGTGAGCTGAACGCTTGCAGCTGCCCTCTATGGGTAGCTAGCTCGCGTTCCATTAAACAGCTGAGATACATTGTGATCATTGTCAGGTTACATTCGGACATTGCAGTTGCTACATTCATTCTTAAAGGGATACAGCTTCATACACAACACTCCTCCCCCCTAGGATGGGACGAAGTCCCTCAATCATTGTGGCTTCCCGCATATGCGCTTGGGGTGAACGACTGCTTGGCTGAGCTCAGGGGAACTAGGGGCTCCGAGTTCCACAGACTGTCATCCTGCAACGGAAAGGGGGGACTCATTAGTCACCTGGCGGGGACTCTGTGGCAACCTTGTGCTTGGAAAGGGAAACGGGAGATGTAACTGGGATGTGAAACCCTGCCTATCGCTCGTGGCACCTGGCGACACCCCCCCGCCCAGCACGAATCTGGGAACCGATGAGGAGACCTTTGCTGTCTCGCCCCGATTTCTTGTGCCTGCAACTGGCGTACCTGTACTCCCCCGTGCTGCCTGATTTGGGGGTCTTGGTGATGGGGTGAACGTGCTTCCCCTGCTCCCTGGGTTGGGGGTCTTGGTGATGGGGTGAACTCTAGAACAAAAGGACTGGGAGGACTGGAAATACCAGGGGCTGAACTAAAACCCCTCTTCTCGCTCGGATGGGTGGGGGACCACTCCGCAACATCCCCCTGATATGGCAACATAAAATTAAACTCATCAGGTGACTCCTCATCCCACTCTTTCAAAGTATCCTCCTCCCCGTGTGAGAATCCAGGATATGCATTTGTAATTGGGGATGACCCTGTGTCTCCCCCTTGGGCTAAACGGGTGGGGGAGAACCCTAACGTTGACTCTCTTTCACTGGTAACTCGCCGTCTGAGTTGGTCAGCGTGCCTTCTCCACAGCAGACCTGTGCTTGTTTCAACCCTGTAGGACACTGGCTCCGTTTGTTCAATAACCACTCCTGGAACCCACGTTGGTCCTGGGGTTGCGTAATTCTTACAATGAACTGGGTCCCCTGCCGCAAAGCTTTTGGAGCTCTCTATCTCTATATTTCTCCCCTCATCCTCCACCCTGGTCAGATCCAACCGATCAAAAAGCGTTACCGGCTTCCTCCGCATGAGGAGCTCAGCCGGCGAAAGTCCTGAAGCCAGAGGAGTTGCCCTATAACAAATGAGGAATTGACACAGCTTGAGGTTCAAATCACCGGGACCCATGCGCCGCAGTGCGTCTTTCGTAGTGCGCACTTGGTGCTCTACCTGACCGTTTGTGGTGGAGTGAAACGGGGCAGAGGTAATGTGCCGGATGGCATTCCTCTCGATGAATGCCTTGAATTCCGCAGACGTGAAAGTACTGGCGTTATCGCTCACAAGCACATCTGGCAGGCCGAAACAACTGAACACCTTGTGCAATTGTTTAATGGTTGCAGCAGATGAGGTGTTGGACATGAGGATGACTTCTAGCCATTTGGAATACGAGTCTACTATTAGCAGAAAAAGGGAACTCCGGAACGGGCCAGCGAAGTCGACGTGCACCCGGGACCATGGCCTGCAGGCTGTGTCCCATTCCCTATGGGGGAGCCGGGACTTCTCCGGTCAAGAGCTCTGGCAGCTCTCACACATGCCCACCAAATGCTCGATATCTGCGTCTATCTGGGGCCACCAGAAGTAGCTCCTTGCCAGGGCTTTGGAGCGTACTATTCCCGGGTGGCTGGTGTGCAGTAGCCTGAGCACCTTTGCTCGTAGCTTCTCTGGGATGACCACCCATTGGCCCCAAAGGAGGCAGCCCCTCTCGAGGGAAAGCTCTACCCTGCATCTGAAAAATGGTTTGAATTCCTCCTCGGGGGGGGGGGAGTTGTGGGCCACCCTTTTCTAACCCAGGAACTGACTAGGGACAGGGCATTGTCGGCCGCCGTAGCTCCGGTTTCGCGGTGGGGCGAGGCGTGGACACTGATTCTCCTGGGCGCTGGTCTCGCCTGTGGAATGTGACCCGGGCCGGAAAAATGGAGACCGGCGGCTGGAAATGCTCCCTCAATGTTGTGAGGATGCGGTCAATGGGCACCGCATCGACCCTCCGGGGAGCCAGCAGGTTCATCAGGATGCGCAGTGTGGCCGGCCCAACCTGGGCTAGGAAGTGCGACCGCATCTTCCCTTCGTCGTCGATACCTGCAGCATCCATCGCATGCCGAAACTGGCACTCGTACAGCTCCCATTGCTCAGGATCGCTGATGTCGAATTGATGTGGCTTGATCTTGGGATACGCCATCTATCCCACCTTCGTCGCCAATTTAGTGTCTTGCATGGAAGACAATGAAGGAGCCGCAGTAAGGGCTAAAACACAACTTTATTGCATGATGATCAGGATGAATATGTGGTAATGGTGGAGGTACAGCTCCTTTTATAATGCAACAGTACATTTGAACCTGGTTACATGGTAGCGTATTGGCTGCTACCTGCGTGATGTCATTCTGAGTCATGCCCTTCTTCTCCAGATGTTCCTTGCGCGGGAAGGTTCCCGCGGCTGCCGGTAATTGGGGAATTTGTACCATGTGAGCTGAATGCTCGCAGCTGCCCTCTATGGGTAGCTAGCTCGTGTTCCATTAAACAGCTGAGATACATTGTGATCATTGTCAGGTTACATTCGGACATTGCAGTTGCTACATTCATTCTTAAAGGGATACAGCTTCATACACAACACCCACTCACCCCATCCATTAAAACAGAGAGAGAAATCTTAATTATATAAGCCAGCAGGCGGTTGTCATCCCTCCATCAGTGCCCCACACCTGCCCTGCCAGCCAGGTTTTCAGTTCTTTCCTAAAGAGCAGCGATTCCGTCTGCAGCCATAACTCTGTTGACAGGAGGTTCCATAGGGCCGGTGCGGACACAGAGAAGGCCCTCCTTCTTGTGCTAGAGAGGTGAGCCCCTGTCACAGATGGTACAATTAGAGAGCCCCTCCGGTCCACTCTGGTTGGATGGACAGATGTTCTTGGGGGGGATGAGGTCTCTTAAATATCCGGGCCCACTACCATGTAGGGCTTTAAAGGTCATAACCAGCACCTTGAATTGCACAC
This sequence comes from Bradypodion pumilum, assembly GCA_035047305.1. Taxonomy (NCBI): domain Eukaryota; kingdom Metazoa; phylum Chordata; class Lepidosauria; order Squamata; family Chamaeleonidae; genus Bradypodion; species Bradypodion pumilum. The sequence goes on along the minus strand of JAWDJD010000001.1, from coordinate 168,227,405 downwards.
AGAGGCATACCGGTAACAAGTGCAGCTCCCGGAGTAGTGGCGAGGAGCGGGTGTAACGTTCGCAGCACCCGATCACCAACCAGGCAGCCGCATTCTGGACCAGTTGCAGTTGAATGTTTGGAAAATGGGGGAAATGGCGTGTTTCAGAATGTGCACTACTTTATAAGATCATTTTGTGCTTTTTTTCTTTGTTTGTTTTTGTTTCATAGTTTAAAGAGCAACATATTCGAACAAAGGCAGATATGCAGCAATTGCAGCAAAGTGAGTATTACATCTGAATGTTTGGTTGGGTCTCCTCTGGGGATTATTTAGGGTCAGGAAACATTTCATTTTCATACTTACAAAAACTGCCACATCTTACAACATGATCCTGAATTACACTCAAGAAGTACTCTACTGTACTACATTGCAGTATTGCAATGAATAGTGCAACTTCGACTGATATTCGTGGGATGCAGTTATATTTTCTACAAATTCTTTGCACAATTCTATAAAGGAACCCCAGGATTGTCACCCTGTAACTAATCACAGAATGAAAGCAAGAAAATTTGCAGCTTGTGAAGTTGTGCAACCTTGTGGTCGGGAAATCAAGGAGTGTCTCTTAAGCAATTTTAGGCAGGAAAAGATGTGAAACAGGATGATGTATCCTCCAACTGTTCTTGGCATGTACAAGTGGGTGTAGGAAATCTCACCCCATATAGTAGCCCCAGGCAATCATGTCCTGCTGTGTGCCAGAATGCTGTAAAGCTCTGCTTCCTGAGAGGCAGAAATTGGGAGCTACACAGTATGGACTGATCCCAGGATGGACAGCAGGCCTGACAGAAGTGGGGCCTGGGAAAAGAAGCGCTCCCTCTGGTTTGCTTCTCAGATATGCAAGGAACTAGACACCAACTTTTAATCATATCAGAAGCACGCAAATGTGCTTTCTGGGTTGAAAGGATTTTTGCTGGCGAAACTCCACTCTGGTGATGCCCAAATGAGGCACCTTTCATGTCCTCAAGATCTTTTCCCACCAAAGTGGTCCCTATGGATCTACTTGCAATATCTTGCTTTTGAACTGCTAGGTTGGCAGGAGCTGGGACAGAGACAGATGCTCATTCCATCATGCAGTACTTGGGTCTTGTACTGCTGACTTACTGGCCTTACAGCTAACAAGGTGAGCTTCTTAAACACTGAGCCACCGCAGGCCCTACTAGACACCATGAAACAAATGAATGAGATTTAGTCGATTATTTCTAAGAGGCCTTTGATATGATAATAGTTGAGGAGAAATATTTTATCTTTCATCTGCTTTCACAAGGTAGTTTGTAATCTAGGCATTCTAATGGTTTCTTCATTGTTCTCTCATGCCAATTTTTATTTTGAAAAAGGGTAGCCTCCTGTTCCAGCAAGTGCCCATGGTGGAAAATGATGGGATGAAGCTGGTACAGACCCAAGCCATTCTCAATTACATTGCGGCAAAATACAATCTCAATGGGAAGGACATCAAGGAGAGTGCACTGTATGATTACATTCCTGTGCTGGGTTACTAAATGGCTACTTGTGTTTCTTGTGGATGACAAGAGAGAGAGAGAAAATTCCAGTTTGTCTTGCAATCAGCAGGCAAACTAGGAATCCTTGTGTTTCGACTGTCGGCCTGTTGTGTATGTATGCGTGCATGTTCATTGTACTGTGAAGGCAAGAATGTAACCACTCCAAATACAAACGATCTCAGCTGTAAAGGAACGCGAGCAGACGGCCCATAGAGGGCAGCTGCGAGCGTTCAGTCTCACATGGTTCACATTGCTCAATCACGGACAGCCGCGGGAAAACCTTCCCCGCATTCAGCAGCAGAAGAAAGAGGCGTGCCTGGGCGAGGCCACGCCGGTAGCAGCCAATGAGCTACCGTGCTACAAGATTCAAATGTAGAGGGCTACTGTATATATTGAGATGTATCACCGCCATTACCTCATGCTTCACCGGAACACCATGCAATAAACCTGTGTTAAACCAACCCTTCGGTTGTCCTGTTGTCTTTGGTCCCATACACTAAATTGGCGACGAAGGTGGGATATGGCTGCCCACGGGACCAAGACATGCGCCGGCTACGAGATCAGGAAGCCGGGAGACTTGGAGCTGTTTGAGATAGACTTCAACGCAGCGCTGGTGGAGCTCGAAGTCTCAGATGAGGCCAAGAAGAGGGCCATTTTCGTCCGCATGCTCGGACACGAGACCAAGAGGACCTTGGTGGACCTGATCGCGCCGAGGAAGGTGGGCGACCTCAAAGCCACAGAGCTCCTGGCGGCACTGTGCGCCCATCTCCGGCCAGCGATAGCGATGTTCCCCGCTCGGAGCGCGTTCTGGAGGCGAGTCCAGGCGCCCGGGGAATCGGTCGCCGAGTTCGCCGCGGCCCTGCGGCTGGCCGCCGGCCCATGCAAGTGGGAGACCCCAGAAGTCACCCTCCGGGACTGCCTGCTCTGCGGTCTGAGGGACACCGAGACTCAGCGTGCACTGATGAAAAGGGAGCCGCCTCCCACGTGGCAACAAGTCCTCGACACGGCGCAGGCCGCGGAGGCCACGACTGCCGGGGTGCAAGAGCTTCAGGACTGGCGCCCGAAGCCCGCCAAGGCAGAGAGCTCGGTGCGCGCGGCCCGGCGAGTTTCGAACTCATCTGCGGAGAGCAGCGACGACGAGGACGTCCGGAGGGTCCAGAGAGAGGGCCGGCGCTGCGACGGCTGCGGCGCCGCCCACGCCCGCGCCAAATGCCCATTCCGCAAGGCCGAGTGCCACAACTGCGGCCGGCGCGGGCACATCGCCAAGGTCTGCCGGAAACGGCGCGAGGCCACAACAAGGAGTTCTCCAGACCGCTCGGCGAGGCAGGACCGCACCACGAGGCCCAAGGACGGCACCCGGACCACGAGGACGCGGGACGGCGTAGGGCGCATCTCCGACGACAGCGAGGACGACGCCCCGGTTTGCAGCGTTTCCACGGAGCACCCCCGTTACTTCGTTGAGGTAGTAATACAAGGGGCCCCTGTTAGAATGGAGGTGGACTCGGGTTTGTCATACTCTATTATTCCCCAGGGAGAGTTCATGAAAATCGCCCCCCGCGTGCGGCCCAAGCTCAAAGCGTTGAGGGCCACACTAAAGGACGTGCAAGGGAACCGCATCCCAGTGTTGGGGGTTGGGAAGTTCCAGGTCCAGTTTAAAAAGCACACCGCAACGCTTCCCCTAGTCGTCCTCAAGGGAGGAAAGTGCAGCCTCCTCGGGACTCAATGGTTCCAGCCCCTGGGGTTGTTCATTGGGGGGGTGCACGCCGTGGGAGCACACGCCACCGGGACTGATCCAATACAGAGCGTGTGCGACGCGCACCCCGAGGTTTTCAAAAAGGGGCTCGGAAAATTCAAGGGCCCCCCAGTGACTTTCGACCTGGACCCTGAAGTACGTCCAATCAGACTTAAACCGCGCAGAGTGCCTTTCGCACTAAAGGACAAAATAGAGGCGGAGTTGGACAAGTTGGTGGGCCAGGGGATTCTTGTTCCTGTTGATTCTGCGGAGTGGGAAACTCCAATTGTAACAGCGCTCAAGGCCAACGGGGAGGTCCGCATATGCGCTGATTACAAGTGCACCATCAATAAGGCGATCCGCCCTAATGCTTATCCGGTGCCGGTAGTCAGCCACTTGTTGGCCAGGTTACACGGGGGGAGGTGTTTCGCTAAACTCGACCTGGCCCAAGCCTACCAGCAACTCCCGGTGACCCCCGCCGCAGCTGCTGCACAGACCATAGTCACCCACAAAGGGGCGTTCCAGGTATCGCACCTCCAATTCGGCGTGAATTCGGCGCCCGGGATTTTCCAGTCACTCGTGGAACGCCTCCTGAAGGGGTTAGAGGGGGTGTTACCCTACTTTGATGACGTATTGATTACAGGGGGGAGCCGGGCCGAATTAGCAAGCAGGTTGGGAAGGGTCCTGACAATATTCGAGAAAGCGGGGTTGCGGTTGCGGAAGGACAAATGCGTTTTCTTCGCAACTGAGGTTGAGTTCTTAGGGTTCCGTGTTACTCCCGAGGGAATCAGGCCATCCCAATCCAAGGTGGCCGCCATCAAGAAGGCCCCTCGCCCCACCTCCAAGCCCGAGTTGCAGTCGTTCCTTGGACTGCTCAACTTTTACCACTCCTTCCTTCCGCGGAAGGCAGCAGTAGCGGAACCGCTACACAAATTGTTAAAAAAGGACGAGGCATGGAAGTGGGGTGACGACCAGGAGAGGGCTTTCAATGACCTGAAGCGACTCCTGGCATCAGATGCGGTACTGACCCATTTCAATCCCAAACGCCCAGTGGTCCTGATATGCGATGCATCCCCGGTGGGGGTGGGGGCGGTGTTATGCCACGTACTGGAGAACGGGAGGGAGGCCCCGATAGCGTTCTACTCTAGGTCCTTGTCCCAAGCGGAGAGGAACTATGCCCAGACAGACAGGGAAGCCCTAGCAATAATTGCGGGGACTAAGAAATTTCATGATTTTGTGTACGGCCGCCCCTTCACCATAGTAACTGACCATAAGCCCTTGCTAGGCATTTTCACTGCAGATAAGCCCACACCCCAAATCCTGTCCCCGAGAATGCTCAGGTGGGCCATTTTTCTCAACGCGTATCAGCACGCGTTGGTATATCGGCCCGGGAAGGAGATCAGCCATGCGGATGCCCTGTCGAGGTCCCCCATTCCCCGGGATTGCTGCCACGTGGGCGAAGTAGAGAGGGACCACCAGGTCTTAATGATAGAGGTCCTAGACTCCCCTCCAGTAGTACCGGCCGACATCGCTAAAGCGACCGGCAAGGACAAAACGCTGGCCACAGTTTGCTCCTGGGTACAGAAAGGGTGGCCCGTGTCTTCCCCAGCAGCGGAATTCGACACATTTTTCAAAAAGAAACTAGAGTTGTCCCTAGAGAGGGGTTGCCTTTTGTGGGGACAGCGGGTAGTGATCCCCACATCTCTCCGGCCGAGGGTGCTTAAACTGCTGCACGTCAGCCACCCGGGGATCGTCCGCTCTAAGGCGCTGGCCCGCAGTTACTTTTGGTGGCCCCAGCTAGACGCCGACATCGAACACATGGTCGGCACTTGCGAAGCGTGCCAGAGCTCCAGGCCAGAAGAGGCCCGCTCGCCACATAGGGAGTGGGACGCAGCGAGGGGGCCCTGGTCCCGGGTACACGTAGACTTTGCTGGCCCGTTCAGGGGAACGCTTTTCCTCCTTGTGGTGGACGCGTTCTCCAAGTGGTTGGAGGTCATCCCAGTCTCGAGCACCTCCTCGGCCACAACAATTAAACAGCTACGGAGGGTCTTTTCCACGTTCGGTTTACCCGACACCCTCGTCAGCGATAACGCTAGCTGTTTCACGTCCGCCGAGTTCGGGGCGTTCATGGAGCGAAACGCCATTCAGCACATCACCTCCGCCCCCTTTCACCCGGCCACCAACGGCCAAGTAGAGCGCCTCATGCGCACCACGAAAGACGCGCTGCTGCGCATGGGCCCCGGAGACCTCGACCTGAAATTGTGCCAATTCCTGCTAAGGTACAGGGTCACCCCATTGGCGTCAGGGCTGCTGATGCGCAGGAAGCTGGCCACGGGAATCTCCAAGCTAGACCCCACGAGAGTAGAGGACAAAGGGTGGAACATAGGGGTGGAACCTTCAAAGAGTTTCAGCGTAGGCGCCCCGGTGCACTGCAGGAACTACGCCAGCGCGGGGCCAGCCTGGGTGCCGGGCACCGTAGTAGAACGAACCGGCCCCGTCTCATACCGCGTGGAGACCAGTACAGGTTTCCTGTGGAGGCGACACGTGGACCAACTCAGGCGCAGGGTCCCCGGAGAGCAGGACGGAGACGAGACAAGCAGGGAATCACCGTTAGGGTACTCCCCCACCCGTTTAGCCCAAGGGGGAGGGAAAGGGGAACATGGGCCCCCACCAAGGGGGGAGGAAAGGGAATTTTGCGGGAGTTCGCGGCAGAAAGGAAGAGCCCCGACCTCACACATACCCCCCGGAATTTTCCCCGAAACACAGAGGCCCATAGAAGTTTAGACATTGATTTACAGTACCAGGGGGAGTTAGCGGAGTGGTCCCCCACCCGTCCTAGCGAAAAGAGGGGTTTCAGTTCAGCCCCTGGTACTTCCAGTCCAAGTAGTCCCTGTGAGTTAGAATGCAATATAGCGCCAATTTCCCGGAGACCGACACCCCCAAGACGGGAGGCAACAGCAAGTCCGCCCACCACAGTCTCAAGGTCCCCCGAGCAAGGATCGGAAGGTAGCAGGACCACAAGGGCGACCTCATCGGTTCCGCGGTTCACAATAGGCGGGTCCCCGGGGTCCGAGAGCAACAGGCAGGGGTTCACCTCCCAACTATTCATTCCGTTCCCATCCCCGGGCGCAAGGCAGGCACGGACGCCCCACAGAGCCACTAACGAATCCCCGTTTCCCGTTGCAGGACAAGCACCCGCGGAATCAGGGATCACAGGCTCTCCAGTACTAGGTCAGACGCAGGCACGCCCCAGGCGCACGTGCGGCAAGCCACAATGGTTGCGGGACTTCGTCCCATCCTAGGGGGGAGGGATGTTGTGTATGTATGCGTGCATGTTCATTGTACTGTGAAGGCAAGAATGTAACCACTCCAAATACAAACGATCTCAGCTGTAAAGGAACGCGAGCAGACGGCCCATAGAGGGCAGCTGCGAGCGTTCAGTCTCACATGGTTCACATTGCTCAATCACGGACAGCCGCGGGAAAACCTTCCCCGCATTCAGCAGCAGAAGAAAGAGGCGTGCCTGGGCGAGGCCACGCCGGTAGCAGCCAATGAGCTACCGTGCTACAAGATTCAAATGTAGAGGGCTACTGTATATATTGAGATGTATCACCGCCATTACCTCATGCTTCACCGGAACACCATGCAATAAACCTGTGTTAAACCAACCCTTCGGTTGTCCTGTTGTCTTTGGTCCCATACACTAAACGGCCCTTGCCAATTCACACAAAAATGCAGAGTGTGGCAATATACAGGAGATTATCACTCTCTGTAGCCCTATGCTGGAATGGTTGGAATTGCTGTTGTTGTTGTTCAGTCGCACAGTCGATTCCGACTCTTTGCGACCCCATGGACCATCGCTCTCAAGGCACCCCTGTCCTCCATCATCCTCTTTAGTCTGCACAGCCCCATGCTCATTGTATCTACAATACCATCTAGCCATCTCATCTTTGGCTGTCCCCTTCTTCTTTTGCCCTCCACCTTCTCCAGCATCAAGGCCTTCTCAAGTGAATCCTCTCTTCTCATTTGATGTCCAAAATACTTCATCTTCATCTTTACTATTTGACCTTCTAATGAGCACTCAGGGCTAATCTCTTCTAATATTGACCTATCAGCTCTCCTCGCTGTCCAAGGGACTCTCAAAACGTCCTCCAGCACCACATCTCAAAGGCATCTATTTTTCTTCGCTCAGCCTTTCTAATGGTCCAGCTCTCACAACCATACATTACCACCAGAAATACCATTGCTTTGACTATGCAGACCTTTGTTTGCAGTGAGATATCTCTACTTTTCACTATGTTCCCCAGGTTTTTCATAGCTTGTCTCCCAAGAATCAGTCACCTTTTTATTTCAATCTCCATCTGCAGCAATCTTGGATCCTAAGAAAGTAAAATCTGTTACTGCTTCTACTTCTTCCCCATTTATTTTCCAGGGACTGATATGGCCTGTTGCCATTATCTTGGTTTTCTTGATATTGAGTCTCAGGCCAGCTTTTGCACTCTCTTCTTTCAACCTAATCATGAGCTTCTTTAGGTCTTCCTCACTTTCTGCCATTAGGGTGGTATCATCTGCATATCTCAAATTGTTGATGTTTCTCCCAGCAATTTTGATACAATATTGTGATTCCTCCATCCCTGCATTGCGCATTATGTTCTCTGTGTATAACATCAACTGCAGGATGATCTTGTTCCAGTGTTCCAGTTCATCCCAAATCTCTATCCCATATCTGTCTAGGGTTGGAGCCTCCTGTTTATTTGGAACAATTAAGGATTCTTTCAAATAAGCATGTTTTCTTGATGCACAATCACCAAGATCGCCCCAGTATCAATTTGCTTAATAAACAAGCCACTTTGGGATATTGACAAGTGGCTAGGACACTGACTGTGAGGTGGAAGGTCAGCAGTTCGATCTCTACTGCAGGTCGGAATGAGCTCCCGTCTTTGTCCCAGCTCCTGCCAACCTAGCCATTCGAAAGCAAGACATTGCAAGTAGATAAATAGGGACCACTTCGGTGGGAAGATAAACAGCGTTCCATGCCCCCGGTGTCTAGTAATGCCTGCCACATGACCACGGAAATGTCTGCAGAAACAGACAGCGCTGGCTCTTCGGCTTTGAAACAGAGATGAGCACTGACCCCTAGAGTTGGATACGACTGGCTTTCAAGTAAGGGAAACCTTTACCTTTACCTGCTTGATAAAGGAAGGGAAAGCGAAAAAGTGGGGGTTTAAAAAATTTAAGATGTGGCTCATTGGTTGAGAAATCTGTTGAGGTAAAGAAAATATTTGTTCACAGATTTTGTATAACTGACACATCACATCAGTGACAGTCTTAGCCAGAACATTTTTTCACTTCCACTGCCTTCAACTTAGTAGGGGAAGTGATTAATTTGCTATTATCCAAAAATGGCTTGCTTCTTAAGCCACTTCCCAATATTGGGTTTGGAACAATGGGCACCACACTAGATTGCTACTGGGTGCTAATATGGCTTACCCTCCATACCTTTTGAGAGATTGGAGGATTAGAAATTTTTAATTTCGAAAAATGTGCTGCAGCTGATGATGTCTTCAGCCTTACAGGTACATGGTGTAAGTTAAAGCAATGGGTTTTCAGCCATTATGTCCTACTCTAGAAAAATTGTGCACCTCATTTTCTTCTTTGAGAGAGGAATAAGAGGCTACTGGTGATTTGTTGTACACATATATAATTACTGTAAATATTATATACATACAGTAAAGCCCTGACTTACCAATGCCTCGAGTTGCATATAATTCGACTTACATAATGATTTTGTGCTAAAACCATGTCATGATTTACATGATTTCCTTTGGGTTTGCTTCAAGTTACATAAAGATTCTTTTTCCTATGGCTTTGCTTCGAGTTATGCAAAAATTCATTTCCCTATAGGTTTGCTTCGATTTACATAAAAAATTCATTTTTACTATGGGTTTTTTCGAGTTACAAAAAAAATCAATTTAAGCAAAAGCCTGCGAAACAGTCTTTTTTTCTGTAAGTGGGTTTTTTACTGTAGTTCAGTGTATATGAAGCACTTTGACATAGGTCTTACTCAGTATTTACATATGGTATTCTTCTCCTTCTGTGTCTAGGCCAGACATGAAACTGCTAAAATGAAGCCACTTTGGGGGAGTTCATTCTGTAGTTCCTTTCACCTGACCTAGTGTGAGAAAGATTAGCTAGCCCAATGTGGCCATTGCCTGCGGTATGCCCAATTGTGGTTTAAAAACACCACAATCTTTAAGGAGGCTTTTTCTGTGTACCCAGCATATGCTATTGTTATGGTATCATATTATGATGTTACAATATTCATTAATATTCCTATTAATTTGGAATTAGATCACTATAATTGAGAGGAAAGAACACTTCCACTAGTTTAAATTGAAATTTATTTCTCTTTACAGAATTGATATGTATTATGAAGGTGCTATGGATCTGAGTGAAATGATTATGAAACTAGTCTTGAAACCTGCTGATGTCAAGCCAATGGAAATAGCACTGATCCTTGAAAAGGCCAACAACAGATATTTTCCAGCCTTTGAAAAGGTGTGAGGCAGTAAAACTACAACTGAATGTTAATACAGAAGGAGGTTATATAAGCTCAAGTATTGTTCATAGCTGGCAACTGTTGGTAGGACTTGTTAATGCATCAGGAATCAGTAAGTAAAGGGGGAATAAAGAAGCAAATTAAAAGTATGAAGAAACTGAAATGAGAAAGCGAAAGAATGTAACAAGTTAGTACTATAGTTATCTAGCGACTGTGGTGGCTCAGTGGTTAAGACACTGAACTTGAAAACTGGAAGGTTGGAGTTCGATACCTGAGTACTGCACGATGGAGTGAGCACCCATCTCTGTCCCAGCTCCTGCCAATCTAGCAGTTTGAAAGCAAGAAATTGAAAGTAGATAAGTAAGGAACCAATTCCGTAGGAAGGTAAACAGTGTTCCGTGCACTCCGGTGTCTAGGCATGCCTGCCACATGTCCACGGGAATGTCTGCAAACGCAGACAGTGCTGGCTCTTTGGCTATTAGAGATGGGCACTGAACCCTAGAGTCAGATACGACTGGCTTTTCAGCAAGAGCGACCTTACTGTAGTTATCTAGGAAGTGGAGCATCATCAGATGATTGTGTTATAGTGTTTCCTTTGCCCTTTGTCCAAAAGTGGCAGTAGTTGTTCAAACCCATGCTATTCTCATTTAATGATACAGTATCATCCAGATGGGTGATATCAGAAGTGATCCAAACATATATCTAGAACTTTTAATATGTATATAGTGCAAAATAAACCTCTTTAAGCATATCCTCCATTCTAGGCCCTGAAAGATCACAGACAAGAGTTCCTTATTGGAAACCAGCTCAGTAAAGCAGATATCAAATTGCTTGAAACTATTCTAGAGGTAGAAGAGTTGAAGGATGATGTTCTTTCCAACTTCCCCCTTTTAAAGGTAAGGAAACAACACTTTGAAAATGTTAATGAAAATGTTAACTATAAAAAGGCAGCATGGTTGGAACACATACACTATACTTTACCTGCATGCTCACTATTGCTCAGTCACACCCTCTAAGCACACTTGAGACGGAAGAGAAAAGACACTGAAAACAGTCACATTAAACAGAGCAAAGGGTGGGAAAACTTTGTTCTTCCAGATGTTTGGAACTTCCACTACCATAATTCTTCATCACCAGAAAGCATGAGATTTGAAGCCCAAAGGCTCTGATTTGAGCTGAAGTCCAAACCAAGAAGGAAATTATACAACAACTCAACAAAATAAAGAGAGGGCTCACAGAATGAACAACCCTGCATAAGAGGCTTGTTTCTACTTAACAGGTCAAAATCCTCTTTGATAGCTATACTGAAATGAAATGAAGAGGCTTCATAGCTGAACTGTCTCACATTTAGAAAGTTAGATGGAAGCAGTCACATTCACCAATGGAAAGAGTAGAAAATTTTGGTCCACCAGCTATTTTGGACAACCTCCCATACATTCCTTACCACTAACAACAATGGGTGAGACTGATGGGAGCTGGAGTCCAAGATGGCAATACCCAATTGGCTAAATAATTTAATAACTAATGTAAAATCATTGGGTGTGGCCTATAACAAACAACTCCGTGAAAGTCTTTAGTGTGTTTTAAAAAGAATATGGTTCAAATACATTTTAAACGTGAGATGTTATTTTAATAAGTATATTTTATTACAGTACTTACAATTGCAGTAGAATTGTCTTTTTTTTAAAATGTATGCCCTGGTTGTGCAGAGGGCTGAAGGGAGATAGAGTTGTGACCCTTCAACAGGATTACCGGTATCTCCTAAACCAGGAGGGAGGATTGTAAGGGAGGCCAAACTTGTGATCCTTCCAACCTCCATTTTCCATTTTCACACATTGTCAGATGTTCTTGCTATGAAAGTGTGACGTTTGTGATGGTGAAATTTATCTCTCTTGGTAGGCTTTTAAAGTGAGAATTGGCAACATTTCTACAATAAGGAAATTTCTACAGCGTGGAAGTTCACAAAAACCACCATCTGGTGAGGAAATAATAGGAGAAGCAGTGAAGATTTTTTACTGAAATCTTTTCTACTGAATTGACAGGATTGTTTTAATTTTGTGTTTTAATTTTGCTTTTAGATGAGGTTTTTATGTAATTGTTTTATTGGTAATGGTTTTATCTTTCTTGTATTGTACATATATATATATTTCTGTTGTTGCCGCCCTGAGTGGTGTGTTGCACTAGGAGGGCGGGGTAGAAATCTAGAAATAAATAAATAAATAAAATTGTTGCCACAAATAAAATGTGACAGAGCAACTTATTTCAGATTCGTTCCAAGCACAACAGACAGACACAAAATGCGACTGCAACTACATTGGGAAACTGAATTAGAGCCATTCAGATTTGCTGAGGCTTGACTCATAGCTTATTTTACGTTTCTATTCAGATAAGGTGATCACACAAAGACTGGCTTTCCAGCAAGGGGAAACCTTTACCTCTACTAGTCCTAATTCGGGTGTAATACCGGGCCTTCCCCCTGGCCATGCCCACCATACCACGCCCACAGAGTAAGGTAAAGGTAAAGGTTTCCCTTGCTCGAAAGCCAGTCGTATCCGACTCTAGGGTGCAGTGCTCATCTCTGTTTCTAAGCCGAAGAGCCAGCGCTGTCTGCTTCTGCAGACGTTTCCATGGTCATGTGGCAGGCATGACTAGACACCGGAGCGCACGGAACGCTGTTACCTTCCCACCGAAGTGGTCCCTATTTATCTACTTGCAATTTCTTGCTTTTGAACTGCTAGGTTGGCAGAGTAGGTAGTAAAAAATAAATAAATTGAATCCCACCACTGGATATGGCTGCATCTTTGTAGATGTGTCCTGTGCAATGCAAGGCAGCATTTCTCACAAATCTGAAAAGACCTGTAGGTGAAAAGGCGCTGTGTGTGTGTGTGTGTGTGTGTGTGTGTGTGTGTGTGTGTGTGTGTGTGTGTGTGTGTGTGTGTGTGTGTGTGTGTGTGTGTGTGTGTGTGTGTGTGTGTGGTACTTTTTCTGTGTACATTGGGCGTTTGCCCATCTCAAAGCCGGGCCAGGGTTGGGTGTGTGCCTTGCACCTTTGTGAAGCATTGCATGGGCGTGGAGAAGGCTTTAAAAGGGAGCCCCGCAGACGCCTCTGAGAAGGGCTTGCAGCGATCCAGGAGTTCAGACCCACAGGTTAGTAAAGGTGGGGTGGGGTGGGGGGGCTTAGGTAATATCTCCGCACAAGGACTGGGGAGGCGGAGACTCCACGGCACCAGGGAACTTTCGTCCCTCTTGCCTTTAAAAGTTGAAGGTTTCCCTTGCTGGAAAGCCAGTCGTATCTGACTCTAGGGTGCAGTGCTCATCTCTGTTTCAAAACCGAAGAGCCAGCGCTGTCTGCTTCTGCAGACGTTTCTGTGGTCAAGTGGTAGGCATGACTAGACACCGGAACGCACGGAACGCTGTTTACCTTCCCGCCGAAGAGGTCCCTATTGATCTACTTGCAATGTCTTGCATTCGAACTGCTAGGTTGGCAGGAGCTGGGACAAAGACGGGAGCTCATTCCGTCCTGCAGTACTCGGGAATCGAACTGCTAACCTGCCGTCGTTCAGTCAGCATTTTAGCCACTTGAGCCACATACAGGCTTAGGTAATATCTCCTCACAAGGACTGGGGAGGCGGAGAATCCACGGCACCAGGGAACTTTCGTCCCTCTTGCCTTTTTAAAAAAAGGTAAAGGTTTCCCTTGCTCGAAAGCCAGCCGTATCCGACTTTAGGGTGCAGTGCTCATCTCTGTTTCAAAGCCGAAGAGCCAGCGTTGTCTGCTTCTGCAGACGTTTCCGTGGTCATGTGGCAGGCATGACTAGACACTTTACGCATGCCTTTTTGTGGCAAGTGGCGCTGGAGTAACCCCCAGGAAGGAAGAGGAGGAAGAAGAGGAAGCTTTCATGGTGCAGGCGCCCTGCTCTCCCCCTTTCTGGATGTTGTTGCTTCTAATCTCCCCACATCCCCACCCTCCATTGGAACCCTCCTCCAAGTCTTTATTGCCAGGTTGGCATATCAGGCAATGGCACGGTTAAAATGACCACTTTATGACAGTCTACGCCCAGCACAGTCAAACGAGAGGTAAAAATATTATAAAATTCAAGTGCTTAAAATGTAGTTAAAATATATCATTTAAAAAAACATATCCATTCAGGGTTAAAAGAACTACAGGTGAAACTCGGAAAATTAGAATATCGTGCAAATGTTCATTCATTTCGCTTAAAAGGTGAAACAAATCTATGAGATAGACTCACTACATGCAAAGCGAAAGATGTCATGCCTTAATTCATTATAATTGTGATGATCATGGCACACAGCGTACATGAGATTACGTGATAATTATGGGGTACATGAGATTGGGGTTTTCATAAACTGTAAGCCATAAGCATCAACATTATAACAAAGTAAGGCTTGAACTATCTCGCTTTGCATGTAATGAGTCTATCTCATATATTTGTTTCATCTTTTATGTTGCATTACTGAACTGAATGAACATTTGCACGATATTCTAATTTTCCAAGTTTCACCTGTAGAATAAAATCACTTTTTAACATCAGTGCTACTGCAATATAGGATCCAAGGTTTGTGCCACTGAGGGACCTGCCAGAATTGTTCTTCTAATTCTGTTCTTTGTAGCTTCTCTGCCTTTTGGCTAAGGTCACCTGCACCATTAAAATTTGAGTCTTCTGTATGGGAGGTGCTGGAGGAGACTCTTAAGAGTCCCCTGGACTGCAAGGAGAACAAATCAGTAAATCCTGGAGAAAATCAAACCTGACTGCTCATTGGAGGGACAATACTGAAGCTCAAGTACTTTGGCCACCAAATGAGAAGAGAGGGCTCACTTGAGAAGCCTTGATACTGGGGAAAGATCGAAGGCAAAAGGAGAAGGGGGAGGCAGAGGATGAGGTGGCTGGATGGCATCATTGACTCGATGGGTGTAGACCTGTGTGGACTGCAGAAAATGGCAGAGGATAGGGGAGCCTGGCATGTGGTGGTCCATGGAGTCGCAAAGGGTTGGACTCGACTGCGTGACTGAACAAAGTATGTGAGAGAAAGACTCTGTTCTCAGATTGAGCCTGTATCTAACAGTCTCCTATTCAGTTCTATTGACTTTGTCTTCAGTCAAGTATACCAGATTGGGTCCTGCCAAAAGTGAGTAGAGGCTTCTTTCTTTAAAAGAGAAGAACCCAAATCCATCAATGCAATTATTCTCTTAAAGATCAAACCTTTCCAATGTTTGCGCTATATAATTAATTTTAGCCATGTCCCTGTGCCCCCATTTCCAGAGGGGCATGACTCACTGAATTCAACTTCCTGTGGGCAAAAATAGCAACATGCTGCTAGGTTACAAATCAGGGTCCTGACAGGCAGACTGGAAGCTTTGATACACTGCATTTGTTCTACATTAATTTGAACCTGCACAGGTTTCCTGAGCTTTTGGCAACTTGAGAGTGCATTTGAAGCAACTGAAGTGACAGATGATTCGCGAGCAAGGTGGGGAATCCCCCCTCCTAAATCGTTTCATGTGAGACGTCCCCCTGTCCTGTCCTGGACCACAAACTACGACAGACTGAAATTTAAAGATAATCCAACAAGAGAAAGAAGAATTAGAATTTTGAAATGACAGGTCTTTCTGTACTGGTTTTGTACTTTATACAGTGTCCCTTTTTTAAAATGATCTTGTTTTTATCAGAGCTAAAAAGCAGAACCTTGAAACCATGGCGGGGAAACCTAAGCTTCACTACTTCAATGGAAGAGGCCGGATGGAATCGATAAGGTGGTTGTTGGCGGCAGCTGGCGTTGAGGTTTGTCTCCAGAATTTCTGTACTAGATATTATCTACGGAAGGCCCTCTTCCAGATGTGCCCAAAATTTCAACATACTTTGTCCTCCTTGGTTATGTTGGGATGAAGAAAAGGAACGTTATCGTGGTTTAACATTCCTATTTCATTGTAGCAAGAATGGGAGAAATGTAGTGGTTTCCACGACAGCTTTTCCTTGTATGCCTACTTGAGAGGCAAACTGTATCACTAGTTGAGAGTAAACTGAGTGATTTGACCTTGGGTCAGCCTTGGGATGAGAGGTGAGCAAAACTTTAATAGTCAAAAAATGACGTTAGATCACCACTAGTGGTCCTGATGCAGGTGATGGTGATTTGGCTGTCATTTTTCTTTCTTGAAGGTGCCTTCCATGCATTTCTGGAGACTCCTAAAGGCAAAAAGTTCCCCTAAAACCTTTGGACTTGAACTGGCTGATGCGTGTGTTTCTGTGCATGTGATTTATGCAGTGTAATTTTAGACATGACTTTGGCCAACAATTTAAAAAAACAAACCTAAAAGACTATTTTTTTAAAAAAAAATCGTTTCTAAAACATATGTAGTATCTTAATTAAGAAATAAAAATGTGACAATTAATGAAATGATTAGTGAGAATTTTTCAATGTTTCTTATTAAGCATCAGGTTGTTTGGAAGTTAGGGGAAACTTAACTGTTTTAGAATGCAAAGTTTCTTTATGAGATCCTTTTGTACTGTTTTGTTTTATAGTTTGAAGAACAATTTATTCTGACAAAAGCAGACCTGGAAAATTTAAAGAAGAGTGAGTATGACATCAGAATATTTTGCAGGGTATATAGGATTCAAAATCATTTTTATTTATCTCTCAAAATTACTGCCACTCATGATTTAAACATGAGCTGGAATTAAAATACAGAAATTACAATACCAAATTGCAACAAAACCCCAGCCGAAATACTACTTTGGTAAATTGATTGTGTCATCACTCACAATGTGTTTTGTATTTCTTGCGGAAATATGAAACAAACCACCAGCTTTGCAGTTAGAATACTGCAGGCACATACAGGTAAAATTCAGAAAAATAGAATATCGTGCAAATGTTCATTCATTTCACTTAAAAGGTGAAACAAATCTATGAGGTAGACTCACTACATGCAAAGTTAGAGATGTCATGCCTTAATCCGTTATAATTGTGATGATCATGGCATACAGCGTACATGAGATTATGTGATGATTATGGGGTACATGAGATTGGGGGTTGGAGTTTTCATAAGCTGTAAGCCATTTTCCCCTTGCTCCAAAGCCAGTTGTATCCGACTCTAGGGTGCAGTGCTCATCTCTGTTTCAAAGCCGAAGAGCCAGCGTTGTCTGCTTCTGCAGACGTTTCCATGGTCATGTGGCAGGCATGGCTAGACACCGGAGCGCATGGAATGCTGTTACCTTCCCACCAAAGTGGTCCCTATTTATCTACTTGCAATTTCTTGCATTTGAACTGCTAGGTTGGCAGGAGCTGGGATAAAGACGGGAGCTCAATCCGTCCTGCAGTACTCGGAAATCGAACTGCTGACCTTCTGCCTCCCAGTCAGCGTCTTAGCCAATTGAGCCACTGCAGTCCAAAGCATCAATATTATAACAATGTAAGGCTTGAACTATTTCGCTTTGTGTGTAATGAGTCTATTTCATATATTTGTTTCACCTTTTAAGTGAAATGAATGAACATTTGTACAATATTCTATTTTCCCGAGTTTCACCTGTATTTCAAATCTTTCATATCTTTGCAATCATCCTCCATCTGTTCATGGCATGTACAAGTGGCCTGTGGTCCAAGTGGGTGTAGGGCAGTGATGGCGAACCATGGCTTTCCAGGTGTTCTTGGACTTCAGTTCCCAGAAGCCCAAGTCAGCACTCCTGCTGATCAGGGCTTCTGGGAATTGAAGTTCAAGAACACTTGGAGTGCCAAGGTTCGCCATCACTGGTATAGGGATTCTCACCCAATAATTTATGGAAGATCCAGGTAAACATGTCCTGCCGTGAAACAGAATGCTGTGAAGCTCTGCTTCCTGAAGGACAGAACTTGGGAGCTAATCAGGGGGGACTGATCCCAGGATGAGCAGCAAACTTGACAGAAATGGGGCCTGGGAAGAAAAGCTCTCCCTCTAGTTTGCTTCTCGTATATGCAAGGAACTCCACACCAATGAATGAGTGAGATCTAGATGATTATTCCAAAGGAGCCTCTGGCATGGTAATAATTCAGGAGGCTAGATATTTTATTTTTCATCTGCTTTCACAAGGTAGTTTGTAATCTAGGTATTCTAATGGTTCCTTCATTGTTCCCTCATGCCAATTTTTATTTTGAAAAAAGGTAGCCTCCTGTTTCAACAAGTGCCCATGGTGGAAATTGATGGGATGAAGCTGGTACAGACCCGAGCCATTCTCAACTACATTGCAGCAAAATACAATCTTTATGGGAAGGACATCAAGGAGAGAGCACTGTACTGTGTTTGGTTATTAAATGGCTACTTGTGTTGCTTGTGGATGATAAGAGAAAAAGAAATCTCCAGTTTGTTTTGTAATCTGCTGACAAATTAGAAATCCTTGTGTTTCAATTTATTGCCCTTGCCAATTCACACAAAAGTGTAGCAATATTAACTCATTTGACTTCTCACTCGTAACTGAGTTAATATTAACTGGGTTCTTTTGAGTCAGGGCTGATTTTTGAGAGTTTGTGCTGGGTCAGGCAACTTTTAGCCCTCTGGATCACATTAGATCAGGGGTTCTCAACCTATGGCCTGGGGGCCGTATACAACTCCACCAAACTGCCTCCGCCACACCCGGAAGTGCCATGTGTGGCAGTCAGGGCAAAATGGCCGCCAGGCTCCCAAAGCTGTCTGAGAGTGTGTGACCTGGCCCTCAGCTTGAAAAGGTTGAGAACCCCTGCATTAGATCATAGGCAGCCTGAGAAATGATAAAGAATAAAGCAATCTGTAATTCAGGAACATCTGGAGGGTCATATGTTGCCCACCATTGCTCTGTCTTCCTTTTAAACCCAGAAAAATTGAATTTAATGCTCTCTCGCTAGAAATCTCCCTTTGTACATCAAAATTGTATGGATTACCTGCTTTAACAGATCCCACCCCTTAAAGAGTATTCTTTTAAGAAACGTTAAAAGGCTGCAATCCTATATATAGCTCCTTAAACCCAACTGAATTCAGGATGTGATAGTGAATATTTATTGCACATATATCTTTAAAATACATTCTTTTGTTTCGATATATTACCTCAGAAATCAGACAAATGATTTTCCACAGGAATCCCTCCCATTTCCCTACAGCATGTTAGGAATCCATGCACAGGTGTTACATGGAGCTCTGATGCAACTGCACATTTCTCTCACTCTTTTTAAATTTTCATTCTTATTGCATTACTTATTACTTAGTAGGGGGAGAGAACTGATTGGTTGTAGTGGCAAGATAATTATAAATAAAAATGGAAGATTAATTTTGATTTTCAAATTGGGGAAAGGAATAAAAAGGTTTGGAATATTACTGTTAATGATAAATCAACCAGTGAAATAAGGTTTAAATAAGACATAGTAAAAGAAATTAGATTTCAAGATAGTTGGGGAATGTGTTTGGATTTTGTGTTATTGAAAGGCAAAATTATAAAGCCAGTGCAATTAATAATGTATTTTTAGAGATGAATGGGGCTACGTGAAATATGGTAAAAATAATAAAAATTCTTAAATAATTTCCACCTAAAGTCCCATGGGTGGATGAGGTGTGTGTGCATCTAGAATTATTGCCTTGATTTGTTTTGATTTGAAGGAACATTTCTGAAAGTGGCAATTCAGAGTCATAAAACATTCTCTTTACAGAATTGACATGTATAGTGAAGGTGCTATGGATCTGGGTGAAATGATTATGATGCTGTGCATCAAGCCAGCTGATGTTAAGGAGAAGGAATTAGCAGGGATCCTTGAAAAGGCCAACAACAGATATTTCCCGGTCTTTGAAAAGGTATGAAGCAGAAATCTGCCACTGAACATTATTACAGAAATGGATCATTGAAGCCCATGTATTGTTGATAGCTAGCAACTGTTGATAAGCTCTCTTATTACATGAAGAATCTGTAAGAAATGAGGGGCAAACTAGAGTTAAATAAAGAAGCAAATTAAAGCTTTGGAAATGTGAAATAAAGTTTTAAATAAGTTTGTACTGCAGTTATCTAGTGAGTGGAACACCATTAGCTATAGCCTTGCATTTATCTTTTGTCCAAAATTAGCAATTGAAGCTCAGTGTTCTTCTCATTTAATGATGCCAAATGGGTTATTTTAGAAGTGATCCAAACATGTATCTCAAACTTATATTTTTATCTGAAGCACTCTATGTCTCTTAAAACCTTTCCTTCTCTGTAGGTCCTGAAAGATCACAAACAAAATTTCCTTGTTGGAAACCAGCTCAGCAGAGCAGACGTTCAACTGCTTGAAACCATTTTGGCTGCGGAAGAGTTGAAGGCTGATATTCTTTCCAATTTCCCTCTTTTAAAGGTAAAGAGGCAACTCTTCCCAAATCATTAATTGTAAAATGGCAGCATAGTGGTAAAGCTTACTCTGTTTTGGAGGTTCACAGTTGTTTAATCACACCCTTCAAATCCAATAGGGACATATCAGCAAAGTTGCTGAAATAAGTCACATCTGGAAGAGCAAAGGGTGTTTTAGACTTCCTCCCACAAATCCCTTACCAGTTGTGATGAGGGGAGAGTTTGATGGTGGGAGATAAAATCCAAAATGGCAATAACTAGTTGGAAATAAATAAATGCAAAATAATTAAATGCATCCTAGAATCAATAGGTTGGTGAAAGTCATTTGGTTTTTTTAAAAAAAAAACGACATACCTTAAAAATTTAGATTTTACCTGTTTTTGAAGAAGGTTGAAGGACGGTAATTACTGATCTTCAACAAGATTATCTTCTAAGCAGGAGTGGAGTAATGTAAGGAATACAAGAAGCATGTGGAATGGGTAGATGGTTTTGGGGGTTATATATGCCACTAAATAGTGAAGTTCGAAACCATTAAGAGCTTTATAGATTATGACCAGTGTTTTAAACTGGGCACAGAAAGCTGAAAGGGAGCAAGTGATGGTGTGCCAAATCTTGAGGATATGAATTCATATCTGATGGTTCCTGTAGTCAATCTGGCCATCACATTTCAAACGTGCTGAAGTGTCCATACTGACTTCAAGGGCAGCCTTATATAGAGAGTGTTACAGTAGTCTATTTTAGAGATTACCAATGCAAGAAAGCATGAGCCTAAATGTTGTTAAGCATTTCTTATCCACATTGGGGTCCAGTAGTGAAATCAACCAAAATTAGAGTTTTTTTAAAAAAAATTAAGGGGAAGTGCTGGGACGGTTTTGTTTTGGGGAAATAAATCCACTCCTATAATGGAAAAACACTGTTGCAGAAGTTGAAAAGCACTTAAAAACAAACAAACCATACTGAAGACTCTTTGAGTCTGCAGAAGTGGCCATTTTGTCCACCCCATTCAAAATACATTATGCTAACATCATCTGGATATCACACTACTGTCTTTGAATGATGCCCCAAAGTCTACTAGCCAGTGGCTAACGGATGTATCAGGCCCAGATTTGTGGAGAACCCATTTGTGCATCAATTGTAGATACCGGGAACCTATTTAAAATTACAAACTTGCATAGGAACATTCATTGGGGCCTAGGTGCATATATTTCCCTTCACCAAACAGTTTCATTAATCAGTTTCAGAACTGAACATGCATTTGTAATATTCTTATGTGGCTCATAAAAGAGATGAATTTTCAGGCATTGTCAGGTTTTCTTGCACTAAATTGCAGTGCTCATGGATGACAACATTTATCTTTCTTGGTAGGCTTTTAAAGGAAGAATCAGCAACATTCCTACAATAAAGAAATATTTACAACCTGGAGGTCCGAGAAAACCACCACCTGATGAGAAAACTATAGCAGAAGCAATGAAAATTTTCCACTGAAATGTCTTCCGCTAGATTAGTACTATTGCAGCTACAGGCAAAATGAGACAATGCAACTTATTTTTTCAGATCATTCCAAGGGACAAAAGTCACAATCTAAGACAAATAAATCCAGTGGGATGGTGAATAAATAACAGAATGGCTAACTTGATTCAGTTTGATTAAACTTTAATGAAGGAAAATTATGGCAACAGAGTTTACCTATGGCTGATGTGAAAATAAATACATCATTTGTATTTCATCTCAGTATTTATTCTGACTTATTTGTAACATATCTGATCTGCCATAGACAGCACTGACTAACACTACCTTCTTATACATGAAGTAGAAAAACACACACACACAACCAGGAGTCAAACTTCCAACATCTGGTTCTGCAGTCAGATACCTGAATCACCTAGCTGTCTAGCCAGCTGTACTACTACAGTGTATATGCCATGTCAGAAAATAATGCAACATTCTTCTAGTCTAGGATCCGCAGACAGCCCAACTCATAGCCAGAAAGCATGAAAAGAAAGGACACACTGTGCAACCTGGAAACCTAGGCATTCCAGGGGGTGGGGGGGAGAGGATTTAATTTTAAGGGGGTAATTTGAGAATGAGTTATTAACAGTTAATGGCCTTTTAGGCTTCATCCACATGAATCGGAGTTGAACAATAAGAATTATATGTCATTGGGAGGGGGGGTTCCAGATTTTAGAGATGTTCAGTTGGGGCATGGCCAAAAAAGTTTTGTTCTTTCATTTCCATTAAAGGTTGCACCAAGATAATTCTGGACAATTGTGCTGCTTTTAAACTGCAATGTTAGTAAGCCCAGAAAGACAGCAACTGCTTGACTTGATTGCTGTCCTAAAGCAACAACATATGTCTTGCATTTAGGAGCTTAATAGTTCTGTTCTGGATTGACCTTTTGATGTTGCAGAGATATAGTGTTTCCATACACAACAGACCTACAACACCATCTCAGAGGCTGCACCTATAACTGTGTATACATGTGTCATCCACATAAATCTTTTCTTGTGTGTGCTGAATGTATGAGGGTTGATGGTAGGGCTAGCTTTGAGAAAAGAAATTGGAGAGAGGACACCACTTTTCAAATACTTAGAGATATCCATACAGAAAAGAGGAAGGATCTGGCCTCAATTTACAGGAAGCCAAATTTTGGTTCAATTCAATATCACAGAAAACCTCTTAGCTGTTACAGCAGTATAACAACAGAACCAGTTATCTGGGAAGGTGATGAGCAGTGAAAATTAAAATCTGAGGCATTGAAGGTAAAAATCAGACAATTATCTGTCAAATTATACTTTGGTTTGTATACCTGCATTGAGCAGAAGGCTGGACTTTGAATACATGACAGAATCATGTGAAAACACATGGTCTCATAACTCCCTTCAAACATTCTTCTAATAGCATCATCTGCATGCTCCAAGATGCTTCACTTCCTGCTTTCTCTAAATCAGACTACTTTTGAAAGTCCAAAAAGCACAGCCCTTTTGGCTTTTTCCTAAGATTTGACAAACTAGATGAAGTGGGTGGGTTGCAACAATAACCTGGGGGATTTAGGGAAAGTAAGAGAATAAGAGGGGATAAATCATTGCTGTTGCTCTGGCTGCTTTGCTTTTCATATATGTCTGCTGTGAATTCCTGCTGGAAATGTCCTATGCCTTCAACAGCTGCATGGAGGAAGCCAGAAATGCAATAAATAATATGTCACTGCTTAATGAATGTGTTGCAGAGTGAAGAAACTACCTCAGAGAGTTACAAGAATGTGTGTTTGTGTTACAAGGGCGCACACGTGTGTGTGTGTGTGTGTGTGTGTGTGTGTGTGTGTGTGTGTGTGTGTTTAGTGTATGAGAGTCAAGACACAAGGCACAGCCAACGGCTGGGGTAACTCAGGTTTATTGCATGGTGGACAGAGGGAACATGAGGTAATGGCGGACGAACAGCTCTATATATAAGGCAGTAACGTATTTGAATGTGGCTCCACGGTAGCCCGTTGGCTACTGGTCCGCGTGACGTCATGGCTGGTCACGCCCTTCTTGTCCAGGTGTAGGTAGCGGCGGGAAACTTCCCGCGCTGCGGTCTTTGATGGGTTTGAACCAAGAGAGCTTGGACGCTCGCTGCTGCCAGCTGGTGGTCATTAGCTCGCGTCCTATTACAGGGTTTATGTGATACAGCTGAAGGTTACATTGTTACTCATTGGCAAGGTTACATTGGTTCAGATACATTGATATCACATGTAGAAGGTTACACTATTAGGACACAACACTCCTCCCCCCTAGGATGAGACGAAGTCTCTCAGCCAAGATGGCTTATTTCGAACATGCTGGGGTCTCGGCGCGGGCTGCCCTGCCCCGGCTTCGCTCCCTCCTCCTTGCTCCCTGGCTTCCTGCCCTGCAATCGGAGAGGATGACTTGTTAGTGGTTTGCCGCGGCTCTGCGGCTTTGTTGGGAGGTGTGTGCTTTGTTTGGGAAGAACCGGGGGCACTGGGGACTAACGAAAAACCCCTCTTCTCGCTTGGATGGGTGGGGGAACACTCCGAAAAACCCCCCCGGCTCGCAAAATCAAAATCAAAATCGGATTCGGGGGAAGCGGCAGCGGCGGCCGCACACTCCTTTTCCCTCCCCCCGGGCTCGGATAGAACTGGGGTATCAAAAGGATATGAGTCGGGCTCGCTGCTTTCCCCCCTGTCTCCCCCTTGGGCTAAACGGGTGGGGGAGAACCCTATCGCTGAATCATGTCGCTGTGCTCCACTGGTCGGCCCCTCGCTCACTCGGTGCCTCAGTTGGTCAGCGTGCCTCCTCCAGAGGAGGCCGGTGCTAGTTTCCACCCGATAGGACACTGGCCCCGTCTGTTCTATTATCGTCCCTGGCACCCAGGCTGGGCCTGCGTTGGCATAGTTCCTGCAATGTACAGGATCGCCTATGCCGAAACCTTTCGAGACCGCTAACCCTATGTTCTTCCCTTCGTCCTCGACCCTCGACGGGTCTAGCCTGGACAAAAGCGTGGTCAGTTTCCTCCGCATCAGCAGCTCGGCCGGCGAGTAACCAGACGCTAAGGGGGTCACTCTGTACGCTAATAGAAATTGACAAACTTGGTGATGTAGATCTCCCGAGCCCATGCGCCGCAGCGCATCTTTTGTGGTGCGCACCAACTGTTCCACTTGGCCATTCGTGGCCGGGTGAAACGGCGCGGATGTGACATGCCGAATTGCATTTGCCTCCATGAATGCCGCGAACTCAGCGGACGTGAAACAACTGGCGTTATCGCTGACCAAAGTGTCGGGTAAACCGAACGTGGAAAAGACCCTCCTTAGCTGGCGAATGGTAGTGGCGGAGGATGTGCTCTTTACCGGAATGACCTCCAGCCACTTTGAGTATGCATCCACCACCAGGAGAAACATGGTTCCCCGGAATGGGCCAGCAAAATCTACGTGCACCCTGGACCACGGTCCCCTCGCTGCGTCCCATTCCCTATGTGGTAGGCGGGCCACCTCCGGTCGAGAGCATTGACATGCCTCACAAGTGCCAACCATCTGCTCTATGTCGGCGTCCAGCTGGGGCCACCAGAAGTAACTCCGGGCCAACGCCTTGGAACGGACGATCCCCGGGTGGCTGACGTGCAACAGCTTTAGCACCTTCGGCCGCAGGGACGTAGGAACCACCACCCGTTGGCCCCACAAAAGGCACCCCCTCTCTAAAGACAACTCCACTCGCTTTCGGAAGAATGGGTCGAATTCCGTGCCTGGGGATGACGCCGGCCACCCCTTCTGCACCCACGAGCATACCTTCTCTAGTGTTCTATCCTTTCCGGTCGCCCTGGCAATGTCGGCCGGTACTATCGGGGGTGACTCTAAGACCTCTATTAGCAATACCTGGCGGTCTCTTCTTACCCCTGCCTTCTGGTCGTCCGACAATGGTAACGGCGACCGTGAGAGCGCGTCTGCATGGCTGATTTCCTTCCCTGGCCGGTATTCTAACTCATGTTGATATGCGTTAAGAAAAATAGCCCACCGCAGCATCCTCGGGGACAGGATCTGTGGTGTGGGCTTATTTGCAGTGAAGATCCCTAACAGGGGCTTGTGATCAGTAACGATCTTGAACGGCCGACCATACAGAAAATCGTGAAATTTCTTGGTTCCCGCTACTATCGCTAGTGCCTCCCTATCGGTCTGTGCGTAATTCCGCTCTGCTTGGGACAGGGACCTTGAATAATACGCTATCGGGGCCTCCCTTCCGTCGTCTAACACGTGGCAAAGCACCGCCCCCACCCCCACCGGGGATGCATCGCAGACCAAAACTATGGGCCGTTTGGGGTCGAAATGAGTCAGGATTGCCTCGGATGTGAGGAGTTGCTTTAACTCTGAGAACGCTCTTTCTTGCTCATCACCCCACAGCCATTTTTCCTCTTTTTTAAGCAGCCGATGAAGCGGCTCGGCAACAGACGCCTTCCGTGGAAGGAAGGTATGGTAGAAATTGAGAAGCCCCAGAAATGACTGAAGCTCGGTTTTGGAAGTGGGGCGAGGGGCTTTCTTAATGGCGGCTACCTTAGATTTGGACGGCCTAATTCCCTCGGGTGTGACACGGAACCCTAAAAACTCAACCTCTGTTTCGAAAAATACACATTTGTCTTTTCTCAGTCGCAGCCCCGCTTTCTCGAACACGGCCAGGACCTTATCCAATCTGTGGGCCAGCTCGGCCTTGCTCCCCCCCGTTATCAACACGTCATCAAAATATGGCAACACCCCCTCCAGCCCCTTCAGGAGGCGTTCCACTAGCGACTGAAAAATGCCAGGTGCCGAGTTCACGCCGAACTGTAACCTCGACACCTGGAACGCCCCCTTATGTGTGACTATTGTTTGTGCCGCCGCTGTGGCGGGGGTTACCGGGAGTTGCTGGTAGGCCTGTGCTAAATCGAGTTTAGCGAAACACTTTCCCCCATTCAGCCTGGCCAGAAGGTGGCTGACCACTGGCACCGGGTATGCATTAGGGCGGATTGCCTTATTAATGGTACACTTATAATCAGCGCAAATGCGCACCTCCTCGTTAGCCTTCAGTGCTGTTACAATTGGAGTCTCCCACTCCGCGGAATCCACAGGAACGAGAATTCCTTGACCCACCAGTTTGTCCAGTTCCGCCTCTATTTTGTCCTTAAGCGCGAACGGTACCCTGCGCGGTTTAAGTCTTATCGGGCGGACCTCCGGGTCTAAGTCGAAGGCTACAGGGGGTCCCTTGAACTTTCCCAGTCCACTTTTAAAAACGGCGGGGTGTGCGTCACACACTGCTTGTATTGGGTCCTCGCCTACGGCATGCACCCCCCCTATGAACAGGCCTAAGGGCTGAAACCACTGTGTTCCGAGGAGGCTACAACTCCCCCCTTTTAGCACCACTAGGGGAAGTTCCGCAGAATGTCTCTTAAAGCGAACCCGGAACGTTCCGACCCCCAACACTGGAATGCTGTTCCCCTGAACGTCCCGTAGTGTGGCCCTCAACGCTTTAAGTTTGGGCCGTACGTGGGGGTCGATTTTCAAGAACTCTCTCTGGGGAATTATAGAATAGGAGGACCCCGAGTCAACTTCCATCCTAATAGGGGTCCCTTGTACTAGTACCTCAACAAAGTAATGGGGCTGTCCCGCAGACACGTTGAACACAGGAGCGTCGCCCTCGCTGTCGTCCGAGATGCGGCCCACGCCGTCCTGCTTCCTCGTGGCCCGGGCGCCATCTTTGGGCCTCACTGGACGGTCCGGTCTGGCTGAACGGTCTTGCGAATGTCTCCGGCCCTCTTTCCATTTCCTGCACGCCTTGGCGATGTGCCCCCGACGTCCGCAGTTGAAGCACTCGGCTTTCCTGAATGGGCACTTCACGCGCTCATGGGCCGCTCCGCAACCATCGCAGCGGCGCCCGCCTCTCCGGACCTTCTGGACCTCCTCGCCATCGCTACTTTCTGACGACGATTTCGAGGTCGGTCGGGTTGCATGCACCGACTGACCGGACTTCCCGTGCGACGAGTTTTCCGCCTTGCCGGCCCTCGGACGCCACTCACGCCACTTGTGCATCTCGTCTACTCCAGCATTCGTGGATTCCGCGGCTTCCGCGGCCTCTACAACCTCTTCCAGTGTGGGTGGTGGCTCCCTGTTCATCAAGCTGCGCTGTACTTCCTTGTCCTTCAGGCCACACAGCACTCCGTCCCTGAGGGCCATCTCTAGGATGTGGTCCCATTTGCAGGGGGCGGCGGCTACCCTCATAGCCGTTACGAAGGCTTCTACCGACTCGTCCGGCGCTTGAACTCGCCTCCAAAACGCACTCCGAGCGGGAAACATTGCCCTCGAGGGTCGGAAACGCTCACGCAGCATTTTCATGATGTCACCGGCTTTGAAATCGCTCATCTTCTTCGGTGCAAGGATGCCCACCAGCGTCCGCTTGGTTTCCATCCCAAGCATGCGAGTGAGGATGGCCCTCTTCCTTTCCTCGTCGTCTTCTTTGACTTTGAGCTCCACCAGTGCCGCCTGGAAGTCCATCTCAAAAAGCTCCCAGTCTTGCGGTTTGGTGATGTTGAACCTGCTCTGTGTCCTGGCTCCGTGGGGATCCATCATCCCACCTTCGTCGCCAATTTAGTGTATGAGAGTCAAGACACAAGGCACAGCCAAAGGCTGGGTTAACTCAGGTTTATTGCATGGTGGACAGAGGGAACATGAGGTAATGGCGGACGAACAGCTCTATATATAAGGCAGTAACGTATTTGAATGTGGCTCCACGGTAGCCCGTTGGCTACTGGTCCGCGTGACGTCATGGCTGGTCACGCCCTTCTTGTCCAGGTGTAGGTAGCGGCGGGAAACTTCCCGCGCTGCGGTCTTTGATGGGTTTGAACCAAGAGAGCTTGGACGCTCGCTGCTGCCAGCTGGTGGTCATTAGCTCGCGTCCTATTACAGGGTTTATGTGATACAGCTGAAGGTTACATTGTTACTCATTGGCAAGGTTACATTGGTTCAGATACATTGATATCACATGTAGAAGGTTACACTATTAGGACACAACAGTGTGACAGAGAGAGAGAGAGAGGAGCCCCCCACCTCACTCCAAGCTGTGTTTCCTGAGCCTTTCCCTGCCAACCTCCTACTCATGCAGGACAAGGGAGCGAACACCACATATCTTAAACCCCCTAAACCAGCCTTCAGCCTTACTTGGTGTAATGAAGAACTCGGTCCCCTTTGCAGTGTTAAAGTGAAATTTAATTATGTTTCCTTGCTACCTCATGTATTTCATGAAGTTGAGAGAAATGCCATTTTGTCCAAATGCCTCTTATGTTGCATAAGGAAGGACTGTGAGTTGTGCCAGAATGGGTGGAGTTTCTAGCAGGGTCAATTAGTGTAATTTTACTTATCATTGTATTCATTCTAACTAGTTTCTAACATGACCGATCTGGCACAACCACAATGATAACCACTCCTTTTTGATGGTAGCTTACATGAATGTGATTAAAAAAAAATGAAACACAAAAAAATGTATTTCCCGTACTGGCTTAGAGATGAGTCTAAATGTACTAATGCGTACCCTAACAGAAAATAATGATGTGTTCTTGCAGTCTAGGATCCTCAGTACCTGGAGGTCTGTGTTTTAGAGATCATGGATATACAGGAATGTGTACAGATTGGTTTATGCCACAATCACAAACATATCCTGTGCCAGGCATCATTTCCCACAAAAGATAGATCTGAAAGACCTGAAGGTGCTGTAAGTGAAAAGGCGCTCACACAAAAAGGGCACATTCATTACATTTTTATACCACCCAACTGGGATATTTCCCCCTCTGGGCCCTGTACAAACAATGACATATGTAACAATAATGTAAAACAGCAAACAACCAAATAAATACCTGTTGTCCTCTGACAGCAGGCAGGCTCAGATCTACATAACTCACTTGTTGGCAGGTGTGATGAAATTGTAGTTCTTAGAATATATAGTATGCTAAGAAAATGTTTTCTCATGTTAGAATTGTGTTACACTTTAAAGACATGCTTCTAGTAGTTTGTTATGAATTATCAGGAGGTGTTGGAAATTACTAGATTGGAGCTATTGCAGGCCTTCACAAGGTCATCACCGTAAAGCTGTCTATGTTAATGAGCTGAGCAATGGTCTGCTTTTAATATACAGTCCAGTATATAGTGATATATTGGATTCAGTTAGTTGGAGTTCAGTTCTGTTGCAGGTTAGTTCTATTTGGGATCTTAAGATATACGATAAGATTGCTGAAACGAGATAAATGATTCCTTAGAATAGACAGCTTATTTTACCTTTGGGAAGACGGGACTTGTATGTTTGTCTCTGATCTATTTTTGATTAGTGTTTGACAATGTTCTATTTTTGATCTGTAACCTGGAAACCTACTGAAGATGTGTGCTTTCAACTGTCCTTTTTTGTTTTAAATGAATTAAGACCTGTTTTATAAAAACAGCGTGTTTAATGAAAAGGGTAGGAAGAGAGTGTTTTGCCAGGCTTGAGTTAAACCATTGCAACCACAACTATAAAATTATCCTCTCATGCTGAGGTGGTTGTTTAAGCCGATGATACCTCGGGTGGCTGGATGTTACACAGCCAGGTTTAAGTCAAAGTAGATTTCCCAGAGTCTAGAAGTTCATGTATTGTGGCCTGGGTAAATTACAGGCTTGATTCAGTGTGAACATGAGAGATTCTAGGCAAGGGTCCTGCTTAGCGGTACATCTTTGTCAGATATGGAATGGGGTATCTGAAAGGATCGCCGACAGCAGGTAAAATGTTTTAAAAGCCTTCTTGAAGAGGAAAGTTTTGAACTGTTTCTTCAAAATGTGCAGCACAACGGGTAGTGAATCAGGGCCATAGCCAGAGAGTGGTCAGGGTGGGCTTTGCCCGCTCTGAGTTAGCAGTTAGAAACAGAGCCTACTCGATGGTGGCACTGTCGCTTTGGAATTCATTACAGGGCCATAGCCAGGATTCTAGATGTGGGAGGGCGAATATTTTTTCAGGATGGGCAACAATCTCATATTCATTCTCTGTGTGTGTGTGTGTGTGTGTGAGAGAGAGAGAGAGAATGAATATGACATTGTTGCCCATCCTGAAAAAATATTCACCCTCCCACATCTAGAAACCTGGCTACGGCCCTGTAATGAATTCCAAAGCAATGGTGCCACCACCGAGTAGGCTCTGTTTCTAGTCATGGACTATCTAATCATCCTTGGGGTTGGCACCTGGAGCTGTGCAGATTGTGATGAGTGGGTGATGCAGGGCATTCTTCTGAGAGAGATGATCAGACAAGAAAAAAAAGGTGTTTTCTGTTTACATCATGTGCTTGCCCATCTCAAAGTGTGTGTGTGTGTGTGTGTGTGTGTGTGTGTGTGTGTGTGTGTGTGTGTGTGTGTGTGTGTGTGTGTGTGTGTGTGTGTGTGTGTGTGTGTGTGTGTGTGTGTGTGAGGAGTTCAGACCCACAGATTAGTAAGGGGGGTTGGCAAGGACAGGGAGGCATGAACTGCACAGCACCAGCTCCCCAGGCCAAGAGCCTCGCAATGCTCCCACAGGCCTTTCTTCCCACTTGTCTTTACACACCTTTGCCTTTTTGTGGCCGAAGGCGCTGTGGAGGCACCCCCCCCCCCCAGAGGAGGAAGAGGAGGAAGAGTAGGTGACTTTCTTTACCTCCTCTACCCCCTTTTCTGGATGTTGCTCCTAATTTTCCCCCATCACACGCACACCCCAAAATTGCGAAGGGGGGAGAGGCAAAGAACAGCTGGAGCAGCGTTTGAAGGAGAAGGATGATGGGCAACATGTAGGCAGGGGTGGGGGCGGGAGTCCTCCTTCACCGGCTCTGGGGCGCCCCTCAAAGGCTGGGGCTAGAAGGAAGGTGGCCTCCCCAACTCCCCCTCCCTCGCCTGCCCCTTTGTTTGGTATGGAGGGGGCTCCTCCAAGCTCACATCTACAGAGTAAACAAGTCGTTTTATACCCAGGTAAGTGTATTGGGCGATGACAGGGTTAAAGACACCAAGGCTTCTGTATGGGAGGGAAAGACTCCGCCCTCAGAGTGAGCGTGTAAGTAACAGCCTCCTATGCAAGTTCTTTGCTTTCTATTCAGTCCTATTGACCTTGTTTGTCCTCAGTCGAGCGTACCAACTACATTTGGACCTTCCAAGAGTGAGTAGATGCTGCTTTCTTTAAAAGAGAGGAACCATCCCAAATCCATCAGTACAATTATTCTCTTAAAGACCCAACCTTTCCAGTGTTTGCTTTATAATATAATTACAGTAATTTAAACCATGTCCCTGTGCCCCCACTTCCTGAGTGGCAGGACCAGTGGTGGGCTCAAATCTCTTTTACTGCCACACTGTGGCCGTGGTAGGGTGGGCATGGCCAGGGGAAAGCCCTGAGTTGCACCCAAATTAGGACTACTGTACTGTACTTTATTTCAAAACTTGGATGGGTGGGGCCAGCCAGAATTTCTGCTACCAGTTATGGCGAAATGGTGCAAACCTGCTGATGCCCACCACTGGGCAGGACTCACAGAACTCAACCTCCTGTTGGCAAAAATAGCAAAGGCTGCTAGGTTACGAAACAGGGCCCTGGTCGGCAGCTTGGAAGCTCCACAGGTTTCCTGAGCTCCTCTTGGCAACTTGAGGGTAAGTTTGAAGCAACTGGAGAGAGAGGTGATTCATGAGCAAGGTGGGGAACGCCCCCCCAAAATAAATAAATAAATAAATAAATCTATTCATGTGAGAGAGTACCCTGTCTTCTCCTGGACCACAAACCACCAGAGACTGAAGTGTAAAGATAATCCAACAAGAGAGAAAAAGAATTAGAATTTTGAAATGACAGGTCTTTCTATACTTGTTTTGTACTTTATACAGCGTCCTTTTTAAAAAATAATCATTCTTTTTTAGAAAAATTATAGCTGTAAAGCAGAACCTTGAAACAATGGCTGGGAAACCAAAACTTCACTACTTCGATGGAAGAGGCCGAATGGAACCAATAAGGTGGATGTTGGCGGCAGCCGGCGTTGAGGTTTGTCTCAAGAATCATCCTAATAGATCATGTCTATGTAAGGCTTCTTCCAGATGGGGCAAAAACTCATTTGTACTTTGTCCTTGTTATCTATTGTTGGCCTGAAGGAAAAGGGACATTATAGGCTGTTCTCATCCATGCTGCATTATAGCAAGCGTGGGAGAAAATTGATATCTTGTGAAAAATCTAAGAAAGTTAAGAGAGAGCCTGAAGAGAGAGGGGAACAAGAAGACCTTGATAAGTTTAAGTTAATAATTCCCAGTGCTAGACAAAGTTTACACCAGTGGGGCATTACGCAACAAATTTTAAACCCAATACATTTTAATACTTTTTAAATTAAGCAAAACATAACTCACATAAGAATACTCAGAGTGGTGTGCTGGATATACTGTTGGACTAGGATTTGGAAGGTCCTACTCTGAATCCTCGCTAGGCTATGGCAACTCTCTAAGGGTGTGGAACTGATAATGTTGCTTTAGTGTATGGGACCAAAGACAACAGAACAACCGAAGGGTTGGTTTAACGCAGGTTTATTGCATGGTGTTCCGGTGAAGCATGAGGTAATGGCGGTGATACATCTCAATATATACAGTAGCTCTCTACATTTGAATCTTGTAGCACGGTAGCTGATTGGCTGCTACCGGCGTGGCCTCGCCCAGGCACGCCTCTTTCTTCTGCTGCTGAATGCGGGGAAGGTTTTCCCGCGGCTGTCCGTGATTGAGCAATGTGAACCATGTGAGGCTGAACGCTCGCAGCTGCCCTCTATGGGCTGTCTGCTCGCGTTCTTTTACAGCTGGTATCGTTTGTATCTGGAGTGGTTACATTCTTGCTTTTACTGTATAATGAACATGCATACATACATACATAACATCCCTCCCCCCTAGGATGGGACGAAGTCCCGCAACCATTGTGGCTTGCCGCACGTGCGCTTGGGACGCGCTTGCATCTGACCTAGTACTGGAGAGCCTGTGATCCCTGACTCCGCGGGTGCTTGTCCTGCAACAGGAAACGGGGATTCGTTAGTGGCTCTGTGGGGCGTTCGTGCCTGCCCCGCGCCCGGGGATGGGAAAGGAATGAATAGTTGGGAGGTGAACCCCTGTCTGTTGCTCTCTGACCCCGGGGACTCTCCTATTGTGAACCGCGGAACCGATGAGGTCGCCCTTGTGGTTCGGCTACCTTCTGATTCCTGCTCGGGGGACCTTGAGACTGTGGTGGGCGGACTCGCTGACGCCTCCCGTCTTGGGGGTGTCGGTCTCCGGGGAAATGGCGCTATATCGCATTCTGACTCACAGGGGCTACTGGGACTGGAGGTACCAGGGGCTGAACTGAAACCCCTCTTTTCGCTAGGACGGGTGGGGGACCACTCCGCTAACTCCCCCTGGTACTGTAAATCAACGTCTAAGCTTCTATGGGCATCTGTGTTTCGGGGAAACTCCCGCGGGGTATGTGTGTGGTCGGGGCTCTTCCATTTTTCCGGGGACTCCCGCAAAAGATTTCTGTGGATCGATTCCCTTTCCTCCCCCCTTGGTGGGGACCCATGCTCCCCTTTTCCTCCCCCTTGGGTTAAGCGGGTGGGGGAGTACCCTAACGCTGATTCGATACCAATCTCGTCTTCGTCCTGCTCTCCGGGGACCCTGCGCCTGAGTTGGTCCACGTGCCGCCTC
This sequence comes from Bradypodion pumilum, assembly GCA_035047305.1. Taxonomy (NCBI): domain Eukaryota; kingdom Metazoa; phylum Chordata; class Lepidosauria; order Squamata; family Chamaeleonidae; genus Bradypodion; species Bradypodion pumilum. Next base: position 168,193,085 of record JAWDJD010000001.1, on the reverse strand, counting down.
CACAGGAAGCCTGTACTGGTCTCTACGCGGTATGAGACGGGGCCGGTTTGTTCTACTACGGTGCCCGGCACCCAGGCTGGCCCCGCGCTGGCGTAGTTCCTGCAATGCACCGGGGCGCCTACGCTGAAACTTTTTGTGGGTACCACCCCTATGTTCCGCCCTTTGTCCTCTACTCTCGTGGGGTCTAGCTTGGAGATTCCCGTGGCCAGCTTCCTGCGCATCAACAGCTCCGCGGGGGAGTACCCTGATGCTAATGGGGTGACCCTGTATCTAAGCAGGAATTGGCACAATTTCAGGTCGAGGTCTCCGGGGCCCATGCGCAGCAGTGCGTCTTTCGTGGTGCGCACGAGGCGCTCTACTTGGCCGTTGGTGGCCGGGTGAAAGGGGGCAGAGGTGACGTGCCGAATGGCGTTTCGCTCCATGAATGCCCCGAACTCGGCGGACGTGAAACAGCTAGCGTTATCGCTGACGAGGGTGTCGGGTAAACCGAACGTGGAAAAGACCCTCCTTAACTGTTTAATTGTTGTGGCCGAGGAGGTGCTCGAGACTGGAATGACCTCCAACCACTTGGAGAACGCGTCCACCACGAGGAGGAAAAGCGTTCCCCTGAACGGGCCAGCAAAGTCTACATGTATCCGGGACCAGGGCCCCCTAGCCGTGTCCCACTCCCTAGGTGGCGAGCGAGCCTCTTCTGGCCTTGAGCTTTGGCACGCTTCGCAAGTGCCGACCATGTGTTCAATGTCGGCGTCTAGCTGGGGCCACCAAAAGTAACTGCGGGCCAGCGCCTTTGAGCGGACGATCCCCGGGTGGCTGACGTGCAGCAGTTTAAGCACCCTCGGCCGGAGAGGCGTGGGGATCACTACCCGCTGTCCCCACAAAAGGCAACCCCTCTCTAGGGACAACTCTAGTTTCTTTTTGAAAAATGTGTCGAATTCCGCTGCTGGGGAAGACACGGGCCACCCTTTCTGTACCCAGGAGCAAACTGTGGCCAGCGTTTTGTCCTTGCCTGTCGCTTTGGCGATGTCGGCCGGTACTACTGGGGGGGAGTCTAGAACCTCTATCATTAAGACCTGATGGTCCCTCTCTACTCCGCCCATGTGGCAGCAATCCCGGGGAATGGGGGACCTCGACAGGGCGTCGGCGTGGCTGATCTCCTTCCCGGGCCGGTATACCAACGCGTGCTGATACGCGTTGAGAAAGATGGACCACCTGAGCATTCTCGGGGACAGGATTTGGGGTGTGGGCTTATCTGCGGTGAAGATGCCCAGCAAAGGCTTATGGTCAGTCACTATGGTGAAGGGGCGGCCGTACACAAAATCATGAAATTTCTTGGTCCCCGCAATTATTGCTAGTGCTTCCCTGTCTGTCTGGGCATAGTTTCTCTCCGCTTGGGACAAGGACCTAGAGTAGAACGCTATCGGGGCCTCCCTACCGTTCTCCAGCACGTGGCATAACACCGCCCCCACCCCCACCGGGGATGCATCGCAAATCAGGACCACTGGGCGTTTGGGATTGAAGTGGGTCAGTACGGCATCTGATGCCAGGAGTCGCTTCAGGTCATTGAAAGCCTTCTCCTGGTCGTCGCCCCACTTCCATGCCTCGTCCTTTTTTAACAATTTGTGTAGCGGTTCTGCCACGGCTGCCTTCCGCGGGAGGAAGGAGTGGTAGAAATTGAGCAGTCCGAGGAACGACTGCAACTCGGGCTTGGAGGTGGGGCGAGGGGCCTTCTTGATGGCGGCTACCTTGGATTGGGCTGGCCTTATTCCCTCGGGCGTGACACGGAACCCCAGGAACTCAACCTCTGTAGCGAAGAAGACGCATTTCTCTTTCCGCAACCGCAACCCCGCCTTTTCGAATATAGTCAGGACCTTTCCCAACCTAGTTGCTAACTCAGCCCGGCTCCCCCCTGTAATCAATACGTCATCAAAATAGGGCAACACCCCCTCTAACCCCTTCAGGAAGCGTTCCACAAGTGACTGGAAGATCCCGGGCGCCGAATTCACGCCGAATTGGAGGCGCGATACCTGGAACGCCCCTTTGTGGGTGACTATGGTCTGCGCAGCAGCTGCGGCGGGGGTCACTGGGAGTTGCTGGTAGGCTTGGGCCAGGTCGAGTTTAGCGAAACACCTCCCCCCGTGTAACCTGGCCAACAAGTGGCTGACTACCGGCACCGGATACGCATTAGGGCGGATCGCCTTATTGATGGTGCACTTGTAATCAGCGCATATGCGGACCTCCCCGTTGGCCTTGAGCGCTGTTACAATTGGAGTTTCCCACTCCGCAGAATCAACAGGAACAAGAATCCCCTGGCCCACCAACTTGTCCAACTCCGCCTCTATTTTGTCCTTTAGTGCGAAAGGCACTCTGCGCGGTTTAAGTCTGATTGGACGTACTTCAGGGTCCAGGTCGAAAGTCACTGGGGGGCCCTTGAATTTCCCGAGCCCCTTTTTAAAAACCTCGGGGTGCGCATCGCACACGCTCTGTATTGGATCAGTCCCGGCGGCGTGTGCTTTCACGGCGTGAACCCCCCCAATGAACAATCCCAGGGGCTGGAACCATTGAGTCCCGAGGAGGCTGCATTTACCTCCCTTGAGGACGACTAGGGGAAGCGTTGCGGTGTGCTTTTTAAACTGAACCCGGAACTTCCCAACCCCCAACACTGGGATGCGGTTCCCTTGCACGTCCTTCAGTGTGGCCCTCAACGCCTTGAGCTTGGGCCGCATGCGGGGGGCGATTTTCATAAACTCCCCCTGGGAAATAATGGAGTATGAAGAACCCGAGTCCACCTCCATTCTAACAGGGGCCCCTTGTATTACTACCTCGACGAAGTAACGGGGGTGCTCCGTGGAAACGCTGCAAACCGGCGCGTCGTCCTCGCTGTCGTCGGAGATGCGCCCTACTCCGTCCCGCGTCCTCGTGGTCCGGGTGCCGTCCTTTGGCCTCGTGGTGCGGTCCTGCCTCGTGGTGCGGTCCTGCCTCGCCGAGCGGTCTGGAGAACTCCTGGTGGCCTCGCGCCGTTTCTGGCAGACCTTGGCGATGTGCCCGCGCCGGCCGCAGCTGTGGCACTCGGCCTTGCGGAATGGGCATTTGGCGCGGGCGTGGGCGGCGCCGCAGCCGTCGCAGCGCCGGCCCTCTCTCTGGACCCTCCGGACGTCCTCGTCGTCGCCGCTCTCCGCAGACGAGTTCGAAACTCGCCGGGCCGCGCGCACCGAGCTCTCTGCCTTGGCGGTCTTCGGGCGCCAGTCCTGAAGCTCGTGCACCCCGGCAGTAGTGGCCTCCGCGGCCTGTGCCGTGTCGAGGACTTGTTGCCACGAGGGAGGCGGCTCCCTTTTCATCAGCGCGCGCTGAGTCTCTGTGTCCCTCAGACCGCAGAGCAGGCAGTCCCGGAGGGTGATTTCGGGGAGCTCCCACTTGCATGGGCCGGCGGCCAACCGCAGGGCCGCGGCGAACTCATCGACCAATTCCCCGGGTGCCTGGACTCGCCTCCAGAACGCGCTCCGAGCGGGGAACATCGCTATTGCCGGCCGGAGATGGGCGCGCAACGCCGCCAGGAGCTCTGTAGCTTTGAGGGCGCTCACCTTCCTCGGCGCAATCAGGTCCACCAAGGTCCTCTTGGTCTCGTGTCCGAGCATGCGGACGAAAATGGCCCTCTTTTTGGCCTCATCTGAGACTTCGAGCTCCACCAGCGCTGCGTTGAAGTCTATCTCAAACAGCTCCAAGTCTCCCGGCTTCTTGATCTCGTAGCCGGCGCATGTCTTGGTCCCGTGGGCAGCCATATCCCACCTTCGTCGCCAATTTAGTGTATGGGACCAAAGACAACAGAACAACCGAAGGGTTGGTTTAACGCAGGTTTATTGCATGGTGTTCCGGTGAAGCATGAGGTAATGGCGGTGATACATCTCAATATATACAGTAGCTCTCTACATTTGAATCTTGTAGCACGGTAGCTGATTGGCTGCTACCGGCGTGGCCTCGCCCAGGCACGCCTCTTTCTTCTGCTGCTGAATGCGGGGAAGGTTTTCCCGCGGCTGTCCGTGATTGAGCAATGTGAACCATGTGAGGCTGAACGCTCGCAGCTGCCCTCTATGGGCTGTCTGCTCGCGTTCTTTTACAGCTGGTATCGTTTGTATCTGGAGTGGTTACATTCTTGCTTTTACCGTATAATGAACATGCATACATACATACATAACAGTTGCTCATTAATTATTTCCTTTACCTTATAAACCTTCTTAGGGTTTCTATAGGTTGGTTTCAACTTCATGGCACATACTCAATTTAAGAATAATTTTCTAAACCAGGCAGATAATTCCCTTCTCAAGAATAGCACAAGTGATGATGAATGGAATGATTACCAAGAGGCGTTCAATATGCTTTTTATGAAATATCAGTGTATTTGGAAACGGAAAGAATGTATCTTTTTGTATTATATATGTCCCTAAGGTGCAATTACTTTATAAGACTCTTTTGTACATTTTTTTGTTTCCTAGTTTGAAGAACAATATATTGAAACAAAAGCAGACCTGGAAAAGCTACGCCAAGGTGAGTATGAAATCAGAATGTTTGGTAGGGTCTGCTTTGAAAAATTGCCGCACTTTACAACATGATATTCAATTACATTGCAGAATTACACTATTATTTTGTGATGCTGATTTTGTCAAAGTTAGTGGCACAGCTTCCATTGATGTGGAATGCAATAATATTCTGTACAAATCCAGGAACTACTCATTGTGGACTGATCCCTGTTAGAAGTGGTTTGCTTCTTGGTTGTCCAAGAGATTCCATGCAATAAAATGAATGCATCTGTTTTAAGAAACAGTTTAGGTGATTATTCCTTGGGAGCTCATGTCATGATAATAATTCAGAAGGATAATATTTTATTTTTCATCTGTTTTCACAGGGTAGTTTGTAATCTAATTGGTTCACAGGATGGTTTCTAGTTCCTTCATTGTTCCCTTGTGCCAATTTTTACTCTTTCCAAGATGGGAAGCTCCTGTTTCAACAAGTGCCCATGGTGGAAATTGATGGGATGAAGCTGGTGCAGACCCGAGCCATTCTCAACTACATCGGGGCAAAATGCAATCTCAATGGGAAGGACATCAAGGAGAGAGCACTGTACTGTGTTTGGTTACTAAATGGCTACTTGTGTTTCTTGTGGATGATAAGAGGGAGGAAAATCTCCAGTTTGTTTTGCAATCTGATGACAAATTAGAAGTCTTTTTGTTTCAATTTACTGACCTTGCCAATTCACACATTAAATGCAGAGTGTAGCAATATTAACTCATTTGGCCTTTCACTCATAACTGAGTTAATATCAACTGGGTTCTTTGGAGTTAGTGTTGCTTTTTGAGAGTTTACGCTGGGGCAGGCAATTTCTGGCCCTCCGGATGGTGTTGGACCACAGGTACTCATCTCTGTTTACAGCCAAAGAACCAGTGCTGCTGAATTCAGAATGGGAGAGTGAAGATTTACTGGAATTATGCCCCTAAAATACAGTGTCTTTTGTTTCAACATATTACTTAAGGAGTACAGGCAAATGATTTCTCACAGGAAGCCCTCCCAGTTCTCTATGGTAGGCATGCCCAAGCTATGGCCCATGTGCTGGATATGGCTCCCGAAGCCCTTCCATCAGGCCTGAAATGTCCTTGCCAAACCAGGAAGTGAATATGGATGCTTCTGCGCATGCGTGAATATGGATGCTTCTGCGCATGCGTGAGGATGTCTGTGCCGAAAGGAAGTAAATACAGTTACATCCGCACATGTACAGAAGCGTCCGTATTCACTTCCTGGTTTGGCAGGACATGCGCAGAATCATCCATGCCAAACCAAGATGTAAATATGACCACTTTTGCACAAGCGCAGATGCATCTGCACCAAACCAGGAAGTGAATATGGACGTTCATGTGCATATATGCACTGTTCCAGTGTGGTCTGGCCTCTGACCCAAAAAGTTTGGACACCCCTGCTCTATGGCATGTTAGCAATCCATCAACAGATGTTAGATGGAGCTCTGACACTATTGTACATTTTGCTCATGCACTTTTTTGTATCATTATTTATTGCATTATTACTTAGTGGAGGGAAAAATAACTTGTTATGTTGGTCAAAGTGACAAGATTAATTAAAAGTAAAATTGGAAAGTTAATTTTAATTTTCAAATAGGGGAATGGTATAAGGAGGTTTGGAATATTACCATTAATGATAAACTGACAAGTGAAATAAGGTTTAAAAAACATAGCAAAAGAAAATAGATTAAAAGATAGTTGGGGAATGTGTTTTAATTGTGTGTTATTGAAAGGGAAAAGTATAAAGCCAGTCCAAAAATAATGTCATTTTGAAGATGGATGGTGTTATGTGAAATATGATAAACATAATAAAAATGCTTAAATAATTTCCCCCTAAATTCCCATGAGTAGATGGGGGAGGGGGGTGTTCACCTAGATTTATTGTTTTGATTTTCAAATTTTGTGTGTGTGTGTGCTTTAGCAATTCTTTTTCCTTTGTATCCAATTGTATGGATAATACAAAAATGAAATAATAAAGAAATTAATTTACCCCAGGAAAGGTTCATTTAAATAAGGTAATGTTTTTCTGCCCCCAAGAGGGTCCCATGGCTTAATTTTATTTTGGCTGCAGTGGAGATCTTTAATTTCCAAATGTAGTTGTTTCTGTTAAAAATCATCCCAGTAGAAATGACTTTCCCTGTATCTCATGGCATTCAGTGGCTTTTCCATAATGGACAAGAGGCGACTCATGACTTGTTACTGTACAGTGTTGTTACTATATATAAAAATTATAAACATAATCTAAATATAAAATAGCAGTACTGTATATGAAATGATATAAAAGTAGGAATTGCTCAGTATTGACATATCTGTTTTCATTATATGTTGTTGTTGCAATAACCGCCCTGAGTTGGCCTTGGCCAAGTGGGCGGTATAGAAATTGAAATAAATAAATACATAATCAGTAATAACTTGATTAATTTGTACTTAGAGCAATATAATTGAGGGGAACGTTTCCAAAAGTGGCAATCCAGAGTCATGAAAACATTCTTTTTACAGAATTGATATGTATTCTGAAGGTGCTTATGATCTGAATGAAATGATTATGGAACTTCCTTACATGTCAGTTGATAAGCAGAAGGATTTAGCAATGATCCTTGAAAAGGCGAAGAATAGATATCTCCCAGCTTTTGAAAAGGTATGAGGCAGAAACTTGCCACTGAATGTTATTACAGAAAGGGGTCATTTAAGCCCATGTGTTGTTGATAGCTAGCAACTATGGCAAAACTTTCTTCGCATATGAAGAATCAGTAAGAAAGGAGAGGTATAATTAGAGTGAAATAAATAGGCAAATGAATGGTTAAAAATCTGAAATGTGAAATAAGGTTTTAAATAAGTTTGTACTGCAGTTATCTAGGGCAGTGATGGCGAACCTTTTAGAGACAGAGTGCCTAAATTGCAGCCCCAAACCCACTTATTTATGGCAAAGTACCAACACAGCAACAGGGGAGGAAGAAAACGCTCCTATTGGGCTGCTGGGCAGAGGAGTGAGGTGAACTCTGTGCTGGGGAGAGGAGGGAGCATTCCCATTGGGCCTCTGGGCAGAAGGGTGAGGTGAACTCTGTTTTGGGGAGAGGGAGGAAGCACTCCCATTGGGCAGGGGTGGGGTAAACTCTGTGCTGGGATGACTGCATGGGTGCCCACAGAGAGGGCTCCAAGTGCCACCTGTGGCATGTGTGCCATAGGTTTGCTACCACTGATCTAGGGAGTGGAGCACCATTAAATACAGAGCGCAGAAGAATAGATGCCTTTGAAATGTGGTGTTGGAGGAGAGTTTTGAGAGTACCCTGGACAGCATGGGGAAGAAATAAGTCAATCCTAAAAGAAATCAACCCTAACTGCTCATTAGAAGGTCAAATAGTAAAGATGAAGCTAAATTACTTTGGTCATCAAATGAGAAGAGTATTGACTTGAGAAAGCTGTGATGCTCGGAAAGGTGGAGGGCAAAAGAAGAAGGGGGCGGCCAAAAATGAGATGGCTAGATGGTATTGTAGATGCAATGGGCACAGAGCTGGGTGGGCTGAGGAAGATGGTGGAGGACAGAGGTGCCTGGTGGGCAATGGTCCATAGGGTCTCAAAGGGTCAGAATCGACTGCGAGTGAACAATTTTTTTTAAAAAAAATTTGTCCAAAATTGGCAGTGGCTATTGAAGCTCAATGCTCTTCTCATTTAATGATGCCAAATGGGTTATTTCTGAAGTGATCCAAACATATACCTGAAACTTTTATATTTATCAGAAGTACTGTGCAGTATATCTCTTAAAACCTTTTCTTCTCTGTAGGTCCTGAAAGATCACGGACAAGATTTCCTTGTTGGAAACCAGCTCAGCAGAGCAGACATTCTTTTGCTTGAAGTCATTTTAGATGTAGAAGAGTTGAAGGCTGATGCTCTCTCCAACTTCCCTCTTTTAAATGTAAGGAGGCAACTCTTCCCAAATCATCAGTTGTAAAGTGGCAGCACGATGGTAAACCTTACTTAGTGCTTAATCGCACCCTTCAAATCCTGTAGGGACACAATCACAGAGTAGCTGAAATCAGTCACATCCAGAAGAGCAAGAGGTTGGGAGACTTTGGTGCTCCAGATGTTTTGGACTTCCTTCCGTAAATCTCTGACCATTGATGATGATGGGTGATATTGAATGATTTCCAGTTCCATAGTACCCATTTGTACCACCACTTCCTGGATGGTTGGCAGTGCAATAAAAGCATACACTAAAACCGTATAGGTAAAGGTAAAGGTTTCCCTTGCTCGAAAGCCAGTCGTATCCGACTCTAGGGTGCAGTGCTCATCTCTGTTTCTAAGCCGAAGAGCCAGCGCTGTCTGCTTCTGCAGACATTTCTGTGGTCATGTGGCAGGCATGACTAGACACCGGAGCGCACAGAACGCTGTTACCTTCCCACCGAAGTGGTCCCTATTTATCTACTTGCAATTTCTTGCTTTCGAACTGCTAGGTTGGCAGGAGCAATATAATAAACATTTCACTACCTAAAACTACCTTCAAATAAAAGTACTGTACATGAATTAAAATGTCTAAACATCTTGGGACAATTTTAATGCTAGTAGATGACAGCTTTATATAATTTGGTCTTAATACGGTGTCTAAAAACAGAAGGATGGTACTTGGCAAATGTCTGTAGGACGAGGTCACAACCAAGAAAATCATATTCCTAGTATTTATTTATTATTTTTGCCTCCTTTGCATTTTAATTCATAACATCAAGGGCTGAAAGAAGCATGTGGTTTTTGGGATAGATATACCCCTAAATAGTGAGGTTCGGAACAATTAAGGGTTTCATAGATTAAACCCAGTGTTGTAAATTGGGCACAGAAAATTGAAAGGGAAGCCAGTGAAGGCGTGCCAAATCTTGGGGATATGAGTTCATACCTGATGGTTCCTGTAGTCAATCTGGCCAAAATATTTTAGTCCTGCTAACGTTTCCATACTAACTTCAAGGGCAGCCACATGTAGACAGAGTTACAGTAGCCTATTTTAGAGATTACCAATTCAAGAAAGTACGAGCATAAATGTTGTTAAGCATTTCTTATCCACATTAGGGTCCAGCAGGGCAACCAACCAAAGTTTGATATTATTTTTTAAAGAAAAATTAAGGAGGAGTGCAGGGATGATTTTGTTTTGGGGGAAATAAATCCACTCCCATAATGGGAAAAACACTGTTGCAAAAACTGAAAAGCACTTAAAGACAAACAAACCAATTGTCTAGATCCCTATCATGCTAAAGACTCTTTGGGTCTGCAAAAGTGGCAATTTTGCCCACCCCATTCAAAATAATTATGCATCTTCTGGGTATCACACTTTTGTGTTTGAATGATGCCCAATAGTCTACTGGCCAATGGCTAAAGGGTATACTGTATCAGACTCAGATTCATGGAAAACCCATTTGTTCATCAACTGTAGATACTGAAAACCAATTTATAATCATAGTCTTGCAAAGGAACATAATTTAAATATTGGGGCTTAGGTACATATATTTCCCCCTTCCCAAACAGTTTCATTAATCAATTTCATAACTAAACATATTAGAGAATAAACTAAACAAAAACAAAAATGTTGTAGCACTTTGAAGACTAACTGTTATATTTTAATGTTAGCTTTTGTAAATCAAGTCTACAAAAGCTAACATTAAAATATAAGTTAATCTTTAAAGTGCTACAACTTTTTTTGTTTTGTTTATTCCCTGATATGATTGAGACACAGACTAACATGCCTACTATTCCAAAAAATAGCTGAACATGCAGATATAATATTCTTATGTTCATAAAAGAAGAAATCTTAACCATTGTCAGGTGTTCTTCCTATGAATTGCAGTGTTCATGAATGACAATATTTATCTTTTCTTGGTAGGCTTTTAAAGGAAGAATCAGCAACATTCCTACAATAAAGAAATTTCTACAGCCTGGAAGTCCAAGAAAATCATCACCTGATGAGAAAACTGCAGCAGAAGTAATGAAAATTTTCACCTGAAATGTCTTCAGCCAGATTAGTTCTGTTGTAGCTACAAGCAAAATGAGTCAATGCAATTTATATCAGTTCATTCCAAGGGACAAAAGTCACAAACTAAATCTAATAAATCCAGTGTGATGGTGAATAAATAACAGCATGGCTAATTTGATTCCGTTTGATTCAACTTTAATGAAGGGAAATTATGACAACAGAGTTTACCTATGGCTGATATGAAATAAATATATCTTTTATATTTCATCATAAGAATTGAAGACGTGACTGGCAAAATGGGTCTGTGGGCCGGGATTGTCCTTTTTGGCTCATCTGAGCCCCCCCCCGTATTTTTTTTTAATGTTAAGGTTTTGGATATTTTATATTTGTTTTTAGATAGTAAATGGCACAGTAAATGGTGGTGGTAATATTGCTATGTTTTTAAGGGTTTTTAATCATTTTATATTGGTTTTAACTTGTGTACACAGCCCAGAGTCCATTGGATAGGGCGGTATATAAATCTATTAAATTACATTAAATTAATTAAATCTCAACAGGCTGTGGTGGCTCAGTGGTTAAGAAGCTTGCCTTGTTAGCTGGAAGGCCGGCAAGTTGGCAGTTCGAGACCTGTGTACTGCATGACAGTTTGAGCACCCATCTCTGTCCCACCTCCTGCCAACTTATCAGTTTGAAAGCAAGAAATTGCAAGTAGATAAATAGGCACCACCGGTGGGAAAAGATCTTGGGGACATGAAAGGAGCCTCATTCAGAGATCCCCTGAATGGAGTTCCTCCAGCAAAAAACATTTCAGTCCAGAATCATTTCTGACACAGTGTTATCATTATATCATCTCAGTATTTATTCTGACTTGTTGGTAACATATCTGATGAGCTGCCATAGACCACACTGACAAACACTGCTTTCTGATGCATGAATGTAGAAAAATACACACAAAATCAGTGTGATTCCCTAGTGATTTCCCTGAAGTTAAATATAATAATAATTGTGTGTCTTCAATTCTGACTTGTAGTGACCCTGGATTTCTAGAAAGAGAATATGCAGAAGTGGTTAGTCATTCCCTTTGTCCAGGGAAGCTCTGGAACAATGCAACTTGACTATAGTACAGTACAGGGTGATTCTTCTTCTAGGAATCAACCTCTCAATGTCTGGTTCTGCAGCAATGTTGTGTCCTAAAGCCTGTGCCTTTAAACAATGTACCTATCCATGTGTATCCAATGTAATCTCTTCTATGTGTAACATTGTAACCTCCAGCTGAATCACTGTAACCTTAATAGGACGCGAGCTAGTGACCACTAGATGGCAATAGCGAGCGTCCAAGCTCATTGGTCCAAGACTCACCTAGAACAACAGCGCGGGAAGATTCCCGCCACTACCTTCACCTGGACAAGAAGGGCGTGACCTGCAATGACGTCATGCAGCCTGTAGCCAATAGGCTATCAAGGAGCCACATTCAAATGTATAGCCACTGTATATATTGAGCTGTTCGTCCGCCATTACCTCATGTTCCCTCTGACCAGCATGTAATAAAGTTGTGTTAAGCCAGCTCTTCGGCTGTCCTGGTGTCTTTGGTCCCATACACTAAATTGGCGACGAGGATGGGATCATGGCTGCCCACGGGACCAAGACATACGCCGGTTTCGACATCAAGAAACCGCAAGATTGGGAACTCTTCGAAATGGACTTCCAAGGTGCGCTGGTGGAGTTCGAGGTGACGGACGAGGCAAAGAAGAGAGCCATCCTCACCAGAATGCTCGGGCACGACGGAAAGAGAGTACTGATTGACCTCATCGCACCCAAAAAGGCGGCTGAATTCAAGGCAAAAGAGCTCCTGACGGTGCTGAGAGACCATTTCCGGCCCTCGGTAGCGATGTTTCCCACTCGGAGCGTGTTTTGGAGGCAAGTCCAAGCGCCTGATGAGTCGGTCGCCGCATTCGTAGCGGCCCTGCGCCTGGCTGCCGGCCCGTGCAAATGGGAGAATTTGGAAGTCACCCTCAGGGACTGCGTGCTATGCGGCCTGAAGGACGCCGAGATCCAGCGCACGCTAATGAATCAGGAGCCGCCCCCCACATTGCAGGAGGTCCTGAAAGCGGCACAGGCCGCGGAAGCCACGAAGGCGGGGTGCAAGAGCTCCAGGACTGGCGGCCGAAGGCCGACAAAGCAGAGAGTTCGGTGCACGCAGCCCGGCAAACTTCGAAATCGTCCGCCGAAAGCAGCGACGACGAGGACGTCCGGAAGGTCCGAAAGGAGGGCCGGCATTGTGACGGCTGCGGGGCGGCTCACGACCGTGCCAGGTGCCCGTTCAGAAAGGCCGAGTGCCACAACTGCGGCCGACGCGGACACATAGCCAAAGTCTGCAGACAACGACGCAAGGACCGGGGGAGCTCGCCCGACCGCCCAGCGAGGGACCGGAGGAGCTCGCCCGACCGCCCAACGAGGCCAGACCGCTCGACGAGATTAAAGGATGGCGCACGGCCCACGAGGAAGCAGGACGGCGTGGGCCGCATCTCCGACGACAGCGACGACGACACCCCGGTTTTCAGCGTGTCCTTGGGACACCCCCGTTACTTTGTTGAGGTACTGGTGCAAGGGGCCCCTGTTAGGATGGAGATTGACTCTGGCTCCTCTCACTCCATTATTTCCCAGAGGGAGTTTTTGAGAATTGCCCCCCGCGTACGGCCCAAGCTCAAAGCGTTGAGGTCCACGCTTCGGGACGTGCAAGGGAACAGTATCCCAGTGTTGGGGGTTGGGAATTTCCAGGTCCAGTACAAGCGGCACGCCGCGGAACTCCCCCTAGTCGTTCTTAAGGGAGGTAATTGCAGCCTCCTCGGGACTCAATGGTTTCAGCCCCTGGGTCTGTTCATTGGGGGGGTGCACGCCGTTGGGTCTGACCCAATACAGGAGGTGTGCGACGCGCACCCCGAAGTCTTCAAGAAGGGACTTGGGAAATTCAATGGACCCCCAGTAACGTTCGACCTGGACCCGGAGGTCCGCCCAATCAGACTTAAACCGCGCAGGGTGCCTTTTGCACTCAAGGACAAAATAGAGGTGGAACTGGACAAATTAGTGGGCCAGGGGATTCTTGTTCCTTTTGATTCCGCGGAGTGGGAAACTCCAATTGTCACAGCATTGAAGGCCAATGGGGAGGTTCGCATTTGCGCCGATTATAAGTGCACCATTAATAAGGCAATCCGCCCTAATGCGTACCCGGTGCCGGTGGTCAGCCATTTGCTAGCCAGGTTACATGGGGGAAAGTGTTTCGCTAAGCTCGACCTGGCACAGGCCTATCAGCAACTCATGGTAACCCCTGCCGCAGCTGCTGCACAGACCATAATCACGCATAAGGGGGCGTTCCAGGTGACGCGCCTCCAGTTCGGCGTGAACTCGGCGCCTGGAATTTTCCAGTCGCTCGTGGAACGCCTCCTCAAAGGGCTGGACGGCATTTTACCATATTTTGATGACGTATTGATAACGGAGGGAGTGAGGTTGAGTTGGCTAAAAGGCTAAACAAGGTCCTGGCGGCGTTCGAACGGGCGGGGTTGACGTTGCGAAAAGACAAGTGCGTCTTCTTCGCGAAGGAGGTTGAGTTCTTAGGGTTCCGAGTAACACCCGAGGGGATCAAACTGTCCAAATCCAAGGTGGCCGCCATCAAGAAAGCCCCTCGCCCCACATCCAAGCCCGAGTTGCAGTCGTTCCTAGGGCTCTTAAATTTCTACCACTCCTTCCTTCCACGGAAGGCTGCGGTGGCTGAGCCGCTTCACAAGTTGCTCAAGAAAGATGCGGCATGGATGTGGGGCGATGACCAGGAGAGGGCATTCACAGAACTGAAACAACTCCTGGCGTGTGACGCCATTCTGACCCATTTCGACCCCAAACGGCCGGTGGTACTGGTCTGTGATGCATCCCCGGTGGGGGTGGGGGCAGTGTTATGCCACGTGTTGGAAAACGGGAGGGAGGCCCCAATAGCGTTTTACTCCAGGTCCCTGTCCCAAGCGGAGAGAAACTACGCCCAGACAGACAGGGAGGCGCTGGCGATAGTCGCGGGGACCAAAAAATTTCACGATTTTCTGTATGGCCGCCCCTTCACCATCGTGACTGACCACAAGCCCCTACTAGGCATTTTTACCGCAGACAAGCCCACGCCACAGATCCTGTCCCCGAGAATGCTTAGGTGGGCCATTTTTCTCAACGCCTACCAGCACGCGTTGGTGTACCGGCCCGGGAAAGAGATCAGCCATGCGGACGCTCTATCGAGGTCCCCCCTCCCCCTGATGCCCAGCCAGGTGAGCAAGGGGGAGCGGGACCATCAGGTTCTCATGATAGAGGTGCTGGATTCGCCCCCCGTAGTGCCCGCCGACATTGCCACAGCGACAAGAAAGGACAAGACGTTGGCGGCGGTTTGCTCCTGGGTACAGAAAGGGTGGCCGGCGTCCTCCCCAGCAGAGGAATTTGCCCCATTTTTTAGGAAGAAGCTGGAACTGTCCCTAGAGAGGGGGTGCCTCTTGTGGAGGCAGCGGGTGGTGGTCCCTACATCCCTTCGACCGCGGGTGCTTAAACTGCTGCACGTCAGCCACCCCGGAATCGTGCGCTCCAAAGCGCTGGCCCGAAGCTACTTTTGGTGGCCCCAGTTAGACGCCGACATCGAGCACATGGTCGGCACTTGTGAGAGTTGCCAATGCTCCAGACCAGAGGAGGCCCGTCTTCCCCACAGGGAGTGGGACGCGGCTAAGGGGCCGTGGTCCCGGATACACATAGACTTCGCGGGCCCGTTCCGAGGAACCCTGTTTCTCCTTGTTGTGGACGCCTTCTCCAAGTGGTTGGAGGTCATCCCAGTCACGAGCACCTCCTCGGCCGCGACAATTAAGCATTTGCGGAGAATTTTTTCCACGTTCGGCATACCCGACACTCTAATTAGCGATAACACTAGTTGTTTCACGTCCGCTGAGTTCAGGGCATTCACAGAGATTAACGCCATCCGGCACATCACCTCCGCCCCTTTCCACCCGGCCACCAATGGCCAAGTGGAGCACCTCGTACGCACCACGAAGGACGCGCTGCGGCGCATGGGCCTCGGGGACCTCAACCTGCAAGTGTGTCAGTTTCTGCTAGGGTACAGGGTGACCCCGCTAGCGTCAGGCTACTCCCCTGCGGAGCTTCTAATGCGCAGAAAGTTGACCACCATACTCACGAGACTAGATCCCACGAGAGTTGAGGACAAGGGGAGGAACATAGGGTTAGAAGCCACCAAGAGTTTCGGCGTGGGTGCCCCGGTACATTGCAGGAACTACGCCAGCGCGGGGCCAGCCTGGGTGCCGGGGGTGGTCGTGGAACAAACCGGTCCCGTTTCGTACCGCGTGGAGACCAACACAGGTCTACTTTGGCGGCGGCACGCGGACCAGCTCCGGAGCCGGGTCCCAGGAAATCAGGCCGCCGAAAAAACAAATTCAGCGTTAGGGTTCTCCCCCACCCGTTTAGCCCAAGGGGGAGGAGAGGGGGGTCCAGAGTCCCCACCAAGGGGGGAGGAGAAGGAATTTGTCCTCGTAGATATCCTGCGGGATCCCCCAACAGAGTTTGATTTTGATTTTCAGAACCGGGGGGGGTTTTCGGAGTGGTCCCCCACCCATCCAAGCGAGAAGAGGGGTTTTACGTTAGCCCTTGGTGCCCCCGGTTCAACCACAACGGAATCTACCCTTTCCCCTAAAACTGCAAAACCGCAGCAAGCCGCTAACAAGTCTCCCTCTCCCATTACAGGACAAGGGTCCAGGGAACAAGGAAGCGGGAGCGGCCCCCGGGTGGGCCAACCCACATCGCGGCCCAAACGCGAGTGCAATAAACCATCTTGGCTAAGAGACTTCGTCTCATCCTAGGGGGGAGGGGTGTTGTGTCCTAAAGCCTGTGCCTTTAAACAATGTACCTATCCATGTGTATCCAATGTAACCTCTTCTATGTGTAACATTGTAACCTCCAGCTGAATCACTGTAACCTTAATAGGACGCGAGCTAGTGACCACTAGATGGCAATAGCGAGCGTCCAAGCTCATTGGTCCAAGACTCACCTAGAACAACAGCGCGGGAAGATTCCCGCCACTACCTTCACCTGGACAAGAAGGGCGTGACCTGCAATGACGTCACGCAGCCTGTAGCCAATAGGCTATCAAGGAGCCACATTCAAATGTATAGCCACTGTATATATTGAGCTGTTCGTCCGCCATTACCTCATGTTCCCTCTGACCAGCATGTAATAAAGTTGTGTTAAGCCAGCTCTTCGGCTGTCCTGGTGTCTTTGGTCCCATACACTAAAAGCAATCACTAAGCGGTCTAGCCAACTGTACTATACAGGTAAAACTCGGAAAATTAGAATATTGTGCAGATGTTCATTCAGTTCAGTAATGCAACTTAAAAGATGAAACAAATATATGAGATAGACTCATTACATGCAAAGTGAGATAGTTCAAGCCTTACTTTGTTATAATGTTGATGCTTATGGCTTACAGTTTATGAAAACCCCAACCCCCCCAATCTCATGTACCCCATAATCATCACATAATCTCATGTACGCTGTATGCCATGATCATCACAATTATAATGAATTAAGGCATGACATCTCTCGCTTTGCATGTAGTGAGTCTATCTCATGTATTTGTTTCACCTTTTAAGTGAAATGAATGAACATTTGCACGATATTCTAATTTTCCGAGTTTCACTTGTATGCCCTGTTAGAAAATAATGCAATGTTCTTCCAGTCTAGGATCTTTCCAGTCTAGGATTATCAGAGAGCCCAAATCATTGCCACTGAGCATTAAAAGAAAGGATACCTTGTGCAGACAACTTGGAAGCCTAGACCTGTCTTGCGACCATGGTTCCCAATGTGGAGCCCACACCCCACAGGGGGGTAATTTGATTTTTTTGGGGTGGAGGAATTTGTGAATATATAATTAACAGTGAATGGCCTTTTAGACTTACTATATGTGAATAAGAGTTCACTTTTTGAATAATACGAAATATGTCATAGAGTTGGGGAGCACCAGGATTTTAGAGATGCTTAGGTGGGGCATGGTCAAACAAAGGTTGGGAATCACTGCCATAGGGTTTTGTCTTCCCTGCTTCAGCCCTGCATGTCCAATCATCTGCTTCTGGGTGTTTCCTAGTCCTCTAAGGCAGGAATTCTCAACCTTTTAAAGCTGAGGGCCAGGTCATGCTCCCTCAGACAGCTTTGGGGTCCAGGCAGCCATTTTGCCCTTCCTCCACCACATGGCACTTCCTGGTATGGTGGAGGGGCAGGGGGCACATGAAATTGCGCTGTGGGTTGCAGATTGAGAATCCCTGCTCTAAGTATTGGTGTTGAAGGGAACTGCTTAGGATGAAGATCAAGCTTGGCAACATTGTTATTGAGTTTTGTCCTTTCTGAAGGAGGGAAATAGACTCGTTTCAAAGAGCAGAAATGCACAACCTTCTCTATCTCTCCCCTCCCCCATTCCCCATGGCAAAAGAGAATGAAAGAATAGTGAATACTAAGTGAGAAAACAAGGAGAGAAGGAGATGGGCCTGGAAAGTAACAGTTCAGATAATATACAGCCAGTTTTCCTTTGCCTAGGAGCAGGGAGGTGGCTTGATGAAAGACATGACCACCACCATCTTCAAATTTGCTCTAAACTCCCAAGGAGTTTGGGGAGGCAGAATAGAAGGGAAAGCTATAGTCATAATTTGGTATTTTTCGTGTCCAAATGTTATCCTGCTTTGCCATTTTATCCTTTCATTTCCATTAAACGTCATGCCAAGATAGATCTATTCTAGACAATTGTGGTGCTTTTAAATTGCAATGTTAGTGAGCGCAGAAAGCGAACAGCTGCATACCTGGATTGCTGTTCTAAAGCAACAGCATATGTCTTGCATTAAGGAGCATAAGAAGAGTGGGTTCTGTTCTGGCTGGACCTACTTGCGCTCTCTCAGTGGCTGCACCTATAACTGGGCATGCATGTGCCATCCACATTAAATCTCTTCTCGTGTGTGCTGATTGTGTGAGGGTCAATGGTAGGGATAGCCCGCATGGAACCACCTCCACTGTTTGAAAGACTGAACTGGGCATGTTTAGTGTAAGGGACCAAAGACAATGAAACAGCCGAAGGGTTGGCTTAACACAGGTTTATTGCATGATGATCCGGAGGAACATGTGGTAATGGCGGATGAGTAGCTCAATATATACAGCTGGCTATACATTTGAATGTGGCTCGTCGACAGACTATTGGTTGCTGCCTGCGTGACGTCGTAGAAGGTCACGCCCTTCTTGACCAGGTGAAGAGGTGGCGGGGAATCTTCCCGCGCTGCTGAACCAGGTGAATCTGAGCCATGAGAGCTGGACGCTCGCTACTGCTCTCTGGTGGTCACTAGCTCGCATCCCCTTATCAGGTTTACATTGATACAGCTGATGGTTATAATGTTGCACACAGAAAGGTTACATTGTTAACACATGGCAATGGTACATTGTTAAAGGCACAGCTTTACAGAACACAACAGCATGTCTAGCTTTGAGAAAAGAAGTTGGCGGGAGAGATGACACCCCTTTTCAAATACTGAAGATATTTCCATACAGAAGAGAGGAAGGATCTAGCTTCAACCACAGGGGGGCCCGCGGCCCCCCCCCCGCCCCCCGAAAAATGAAGGCAGGCACCAGGCAAGAAAGAGGTGCGCGGGCAAAGAAAGGAGGGACGGGAGAAAGAGTGACAGCCACCCGTCTGACTCAGGGGATTGGCTGGTGCGTTGCCCCAGCAACGGAGGGGAGGAGGCAGGAGCCGCGCTCGCCCCCTCCCTCCCTCCCTCCGCGCTCCCCAGGCCCAGAGGCTCTGAGACTCGCCTGCCAAAAGACAAGCGCGCGCAGTGGCAGCAACTTTCTGCTTGAGCAACAGGGAGCAGAGCAGCATTTGCCGGCTTCCTTTCTCCCCGCAGCGACCCAGGCGAGGGTCCTCCACCATCCTCCTCAGCCCTCCAAGCTCTGTGCCCATTGTGTCCACAATACCATCTATCCATCTCATCTTTGGACGCCCCCTTCTTCTCTTGCCCTCTACCATTCCCAGCATCAAGGCCTTCTCAAGTGAGTCCTCCCTTCTCATTTGATGTCCAAAGTACTTTAGCTTCATCTTCACTATTTGTCCCTCCAATGAACAGTCAGGGTTGATTTCTTCTAATATTGACCTATTTGTTCTCTTTGCTGTCCAAGGGACTCTCAGGACTCTCCTCCAACACCACATCTCAAAGGCATCTATTCTTCTGCGCTCAGCTTTCCTAATGGTCCAGCTCTCACACCCATACATTACCACTGGGAATACCATTGCTTTGACTATGCGAATTTGTGTTTTCAAGGTGATGTCTCTATTTTTCACTATATTCCCCAGGTTTCTCATCGCTTGTCTCCCCATAATCAGTCATCTTTTTATTTCATGGCTACAGTTGCCATCTGCAATGATCTTAGATCCCAGGAAAGTAAAATCTGTCACTGCTTCTACTTCTTCCCCATCTATTTTCCATGAACTGATCGGACCTGTTGCCATTATCTTGGTTTTCTTGATATTGAGTCTCAAGCCAGCTTTTGCACTCTCCTCCTTCAGCCCAAGCAAGAGGTTCTTTATGACTTTCTGCCATTAGGGTGGTATTGTCTGCATATCTCAAATTGATGTTTCTCCCAGCAATTTTGATCCCATATTGTGATTCTTCCATCCCTGCATTGCGCATTATGTGCTCTGTGTATAGATTGAATAAGCAGGGTGATAAAATGCAGCCTTGTCTTACTCCTTTTCCTATTCCAAACCACTCTGTCATTCCGTGGGGAAAACTCGGCCCTCAGATCGAGCCTGTAACAGTCTCCATTTCAGGTCTTTGCTTTCTATTCAGTTCTATTGACTTTGTTCTCAATTAAGCGTAATAGGTTTGGACCTGCCAAAAGTGAGTAGATGCTGCTTTCTTTAAAAGAGAGGAACCCAAATCCATCAGTACAATTATTATCTTAAAGACCAAACCTTTCCAATAAAAACAAAAACACTGCAGCACTTTAAAGACCAACTGTTTTATTTTTACAGTTAGCTTTCGTGGATCAATTCAAATCCACTTCTTCAGACAAGGAAGAAAACTTCCAGGCATGTTTCCAATGTTTCCAATGTTTGCTTTATTTAATTAATGCTTCTGTAAACACACACACACAAACACCTTCCCGAGGGGCAGGACTCACTGCACTCAGCCTCCTCTGGGCAAAAATAGCATAGACTGCTAGGTTACAAAACAGGGCCCTGACAGGCAGTTTCGAAGCTTATATAAACTTCATTTGAAGCAACTGGAAAGATAGATGATTCGTGAGCAAGGTGGGGCATCCCCCTGTCCTATCCTGGACCACAAACTACCACAGACCGAAATTTAATGATAATCTAACAAGAGAAAGAAGAATTAGAGTTTTGAAATGGCAGGTCTTTCTGTACTGGTTTTGTACTTTGTACAGTGTCCCTTTAAAAAAAATATCTTGTTTTTATCACAGCTGTAAAGCAAAACCTTGAAATAAAGCATGACCGGGAAACCTAAGCTTCACTACTTCAATGGAAGAGGCTGAAAGGAACTGATAAGGTGGTGGTTAGCAGCAGCTGCCGTTGAGGTTTGTCCCGAAATGTCTTCCATTGGATTAGTTCTATTGTAGTTACAGGCAAAATGAGACAATGCAACTTATTTCAGATCATTCCAAGGGACAAAAGTCACAAACTAAATCCAATAAATACAGTTAATAAATAACAGAATGATTAACTTGATTTAGTTTGATTAAACTTTAATGAACAGGGTTTACCTATGGCTGATGTGAAATTAAATACATCATTTGTATTTTATCTCAGTACTGTATTTATTCTGACTTGTTTGTAACATATCTGATCTGCCATCAACCACACAGACAACCACTGCTTTCTGATGCATGAATGGAGGAAAAACACACACACACATCAGATGTTGGGAGTTTGGCTCCTGGAAGAACAGTCAGCCTGTATAATCAAGTTGCACTGAAATGGTTTACCACCCTTGGTCTGTGGGAAGCCCTGGAACAGTGCAACTTGATTATACAAGCTGACTCTTCTTTCAGGAGCCAAACTCCCAACATCTGGTTCTGCAGCCAGATACTTAACCAATCTCAGAATGAAAACAAGTTAATATGCAGCTTGTGAGGTTGTGCAACCTTATGGTGGGGAAAGCAAATAGTGTTTTTTAAGCAGTTTTTGACAGGAATTGGTGTGAAGCAGGATGGGGTATCCTCCATCTGTTCTTGGCATGTACAGTACAAGAGGCCTGTGGTCTAAATGATGGAGGAATTCTCACCTCACAGCTTTACAAAAGGTCCAGGCAAACAGGTCCTGCAGTAAACCAGAATGCTGTAAAGCTCTGCTTCCTGAAGGACAGAACTTGGGAGCTTGTTGTGTTCTGTAAAGCAGTGCCTTTAACAATGTACCTTTGCCATGTGTTATCAATGTAACCTTTCTGTGTGCAACATTATAACCATCACCTGTATCAATGTATGCTTAATAAGGGGACGCGAGCTAGTGACCACCAGAGGGCAGTAGCGAGCGTCCAGCTCTAATGGATCAAAGCCACCTGGATCAGCAGCGCGGGAAGATTCCCCGCGACCTCTTCACCTGGTCAAGAAGGGCGTGACCTTCTACGACGTCACGCAGGCAGCAACCAATAGTCTGTCGACGAGCCACATTCAAATGTATAGCCAGCTGTATATATTGAGCTACTCATCCGCCATTACCACATGTTCCTCCGGATCATCATGCAATAAACCTGTGTTAAGCCAACCCTTCGGCTGTTGTATTGTCTTTGGTCCCTTACACTAAATTGGCGACGAGGGTGGGATGGCAGCCCACGGGACCAAGACATGCGCCGGTTTCGAAATCAGGAAACCGGGCGACTGGGAGATCTTCGAAATGGACTTCCAGGCCGCACTGATCGAGTCCGAAGTTACGGAAGAGGCGAAGAAAAGAGCCATCTTCACCAGAATGCTCGGACAAGAAACAAAAAGGACCTTGGTGGACCTGATTGCACCGAGGAGGGTGAGCGAATTCAAGGCCAAGGAGCTCATGCAGTTGCTGCGTGAGCACGTCCGGCCCGCCACGGCGATGTTTCCCGCTCGGAGTGCGTTTTGGAGGCGAGTCCAAGCGCCCGGGGAGACGGTCGCCGCGTTCGTGGCGGCCCTGCGGCTGGCGGCCGGCCCGTGCAAATGGGAGAACGTCGAAATCACCCTCCGAGACTGTGTGCTGTGCGGCCTGAACGACGCCGAGACTCAGCGCACATTAATGAACCAAGAGCCGCCTCCCACGCTGCAGGAGGTCGTTAGAGCGGCCCAGGCCGCAGAAGCTACGAAGGCCGGGGTCCAAGAACTCCAGGACTGGCGGCCAAAGTCAAGCAAAGCAGAGGCTCCGGTACATGCGGCCCGGCGAACTTCGAGGTCGTCTACAGAGAGCAGCGACGACGAGGACGTGCAGAGGGTCCGGAAGGAGAGCCAACGATGCGACGGCTGTGGCGCGGCCCACGACCGCGTGAAATGCCCCTTCCGGAAGGCCGAGTGCCACAACTGCGGCCGCCGCGGGCACATCGCCAAGGTGTGCAGGAAGAAGCGCGAGTCCCGGAGGAGCTCCCCAGACCGTTCCGCGGGACGAGACCGCCCAGCGAAACCAAAAGACGGCGCTCAGGCCACGCGGAAGCAGGACGGCGTGGGCCGCATCGCCGACGGCAGCGAGGACGACGCCTCGGTGTTCAGCGTGTCTACGAGACACCCCCGCTACTTTGTTGAGATACTAGTCCAAGGGGTGCCCATTAGGATGGAAATTGACTCGGGGTCCTCATATTCAATCATTTCCCAGAGGGAGTTTTGTGGAATTGCCCCCCAAAAGCGGCCCAAGCTCAAAGCGTTGAGGGCCACACTACGGGACGTGCAAGGGAACAGTATTCCAGTGTTGGGGGTTGGAGAATTTCAGGTCAAGTTCAAGGAGCACGCCGCGTCCCTTCCCCTGGTCGTGCTCAAGGGAGGAAATTGCAGCCTCCTCGGGACTCAATGGTTCCAGCCCCTGGGTTTGTTCATTGGGGGGGTGCATGCCGTGGGGATGCACGCTGTTGGGACTGACCCGATTCAGGAGGTGTGCGAGGCGCACCCCGAAGTCTTCAAAATGGGACTGGGGAAATTCAAGGGGCCCCCAGTGACTTTCGACCTGGACCCGGAGGTCCGCCCTGTTCGCCTAAAACCACGCCGGGTGCCGTTCGCACTCAAGGACAAGATAGAGGCGGAACTGGACAAATTGGTGGGTCAGGGGATTCTTGTGCCTGTAGATTCTGCGGAGTGGGAAACTCCAATTGTAACTGCTCTAAAGTCCAATGGGGAGGTCCGCATATGCGCCGACTACAAGTGCACCATCAACAAGGCGATCCGCCCGAATGCATATCCGGTGCCGGTAGTCAGCCATCTGCTGGCCAGGTTACACGGGGGAAAGTGTTTCGCTAAGCTCGACTTAGCACAGGCCTACCAGCAGCTTACGGTGTCGCCTGCCGCAGCTGCTGCGCAGACCATAGTCACCCATAAGGGGGCGTTCCAGGTGACACGCCTCCAATTCGGTGTGAATTCGGCGCCAGGAATTTTCCAGTCACTCGTGGAACGCCTCCTGAAGGGACTGGAGGGGGTGTTGCCTTATTTTGATGACGTGTTAATAACAGGGGGGAGTCGGGCTGAATTGGCCAAGAGGTTGGGGAAGGTACTGACGATATTCGAAAAGGCGGGGCTGAGGTTGCGAAAGGACAAATGCGTCTTCTTCGCAACCGAGGTTGAGTTCCTAGGGTTTTGTGTGACTCCTGAGGGGATAAAACCATCCAAGTCTAAGGTGGCAGCCATCAAGAAAGCCCCCCGCCCCACCTCCAAGCCCGAGTTGCAGTCGTTCCTAGGGCTGCTCAACTTTTACCACTCCTTCCTCCCCCGGAAGGCAGCAGTGGCCAAAGCGCTACACAGGCTGCTTAACAAAGATCAGGCATGGAAGTGGGGCGATGACCAGGAAAGGGCATTTAGTGAGCTGAAAAGCCTGGCGTCCGACGCCATACTGACCCACTTCGACCCCAAACGCCCAGTAGTTCTGATCTGTGATGCATCTCCAGTGGGGGTGGGGGCAGTGCTGTGCCACGTGCTGGCGAACGGAAGGGAGGCCCCGATAGCATTTTACTCCAGGTCCCTGTCCCAAACAGAGAGAAACTACGCACAGACGGACAGGGAGGCATTAGCGATAGTCTCGGGGACGAAAAAATTTCACGATTTTCTGTATGGCCGCCCCTTCACCATCGTGACAGACCACAAGCCCCTGCTAGGCATTTTTACCGCGGATAAGCCCACCCCTCAAATCCTGTCCCCAAGGATGCTCAGGTGGGCCATTTTTCTCAACGCGTATCAGCACGCGTTGGTCTACCGGCCCGGGAAAGAGATCAGCCATGCGGACGCCCTATCTAGGTCTCCCCTTCCCCTAACGCCCAGCCAGGTGAGCATGGGGGAGCGGGACCATCAGGTTCTCATGATAGAGGTGCTGGATTCGCCCCCCGTAGTGCCCGCCGACATTGCCAAAGCGACAGAGAAAGACAAAACGTTAGCGACAGTAAGCTCCTGGCTGCAGAAAGGGTGGCCCGCGTCCTCCCCAGCGGAGGAGTTCGCTCCATTTTTCAGAAAAAAACTGGAACTGTCCCTAGAGAGGGGGTGTCTCTTGTGGGGGCAGCGGGTGGTGATTCCCACTTCCCTTCGGCCGCGGGTGCTCAAACTGCTGCACGTCAGCCACCCCGGCATCGTGCGATCCAAGGCGCTGGCCCGGAGTTACTTCTGGTGGCCCCAGCTAGACGCCGACATCGAGCACATGGTCGGCACTTGCGAAAGTTGCCAATGCTCCAGACCGGAGGAGGCCCGCCTTCCCCACAGGGAATGGGACATGGCTAAGGGGCCGTGGTCCCGGGTGCACGTTGATTTCGCGGGCCCGTTCAGAGGCACCCTATTCCTCCTTGTTGTGGACGCTTTCTCCAAATGGTTGGAGGTTATCCCAGTCACGAGCACCTCCTCGGCCCAGACCATTAGGCACTTGCGGAGGCTCTTTTCCACGTTCGGCATACCCGACACGTTAATTAGCGACAACGCTAGTTGTTTTACATCCTCCGAGTTTAAGGCATTCATGGAGATTAACGCCGTTCGGCATATTACCTCCGCCCCGTTTCACCCGGCCACCAACGGCCAAGTAGAGCGCCTCGTCCGCACCACGAAGGACGCGTTAGAAGAATATAGGGTATACCATGCTTCAAACTTGACAGGTGCTCCTCCCCTTTAGGTTCAGTCTTTTATGCCCCTCCCCCTCCCCTCCTTCCCCCTCCCCTCCCCTTCTCCCTCCCCCTTTTTAGGGGTTCAGTCCTTAGACTATTTTGCCCCTGTTTTGGGGTGCAGTCTGGGGACCCCAATTTAGGGATGCACCCCAAAATCTGTTTGTTTGCAGGGCACGTAGCAGCAGTTAAGGGTTTTTGTTTTATATATTTTATTTATTAATCTGAAAGAGAAAGACAATAAAAAGAATTAGGCATAGGGCTCCGTGTGTGAACATCGGCCCTTGTGCTTGGAGTTCTGCGGCTGACTGATGCTCTCATCTGTGAGAAGCTCTCTTAAAGGGCTTTATAAGGCCCCGCCCACAACTACGTGGCCAACGCTGATTGGTTAGGCCTGCCCACCACCACGTGGCGAACGCTGATTAGTTAGGACTTCTCTGTTCTTTCTCCAGCCAATGAGCATAGGCCATGAGCCGCCCACAGTGTACTGCCCACATATGTGTGTGTGTATGTGTGTGTTGGTTGTTGGTTGTTGGGGTAGGGGATGTAGCAAGAGCCCACAGCATACTGCCCATAGTATAGGGCACTTGTCCCCAGTGGCTGTGCTGAATGACTCCCCTATTACTTGTTCTTGATCAAACTAGCCTGATATTATTAGCTTGATCAGACAAATAGGAAGTTTCTACAACTTGAAGGACATAAGGATGATAGGTCACAGCTTCCAGCATTAGAAGGGGCAACTGGCCCATGCTTATGTTTTCAGATGGTTACAGGTAGATACAACTATACAAGCTGATTTTATTTTACAAACAGAGAGGTTTAAAGATATAGGATCAACATTTTATAACCTGAAATTGCACAGCTGTAGGGGGGGGGCTCCATTCCACCCTCCCTTTGTTTGAGGCACTTCACAGCATTATACAACACATGTAATGCATTGAAGTTCAAGCTCTACCTGAAGTATGCAAAGGACTGGAGGACTTGAAGTCTAAAAAGCATACAAAGTATTGGAGGCTAAACTGTATATTGGCCATCAGGCCCATTTAGTGTTGGTAAAGATGGGAAAAAGATCAAGAGGTTACATCAAGAAGTTAGAAAGAACAGTTGCCAAGGCAGAAATTCAGAAACAAAATGTTTTATCTCTTTGTTGTTGTTGTTGCTGTTGTTGGATAAGTAGTGCAAAGCTGTGCAAGTTTGAGAATAGTCTACAGAATTTCCAATTGTCTTCTATTAAAAATTGATTAAGTTAAAATGAAAAAGTTTCTCTCTCATCTAATTTGAGCTGACCACTTAAATCATGGTACTTCCCACAATAGCTTATCTCAAGAGAATGCCACTTGACCTCAGGGACAGAATGCCTTGACCTTAAAGCAAAAATAGAGGATTCCACAAGAGTTTTTCCATGCCATATCTCTGGTTGACTAAAGGTAGTTTAATATAGGTAGCCTTCTAGTGTCATGGTTTCAATCAGAAAGACAGATGCAAAATGCCACTTGACCTCAGGGACAGAATGGTTGGCCATCACCACCACCCCCTTGATCCCACCTCACCCCCCCCCCCTCCGGCCCTTTCCACATCAAGCCTTTCTAGCAATGTCCTAACAGGCACAAGAGCCCCACCCCCTTTTAAAGGTAGTTTAATATCCTTACTTTCTAACCTCAAAGCCATAGCCTTTGATGACTATCTACATTATCTAGTATATTTATTGCTCCCAAAAGCAGGTCCTCAAAGACAGAGATATATTAGATTGAAAGAATATGATGCTCAGGTTAATTCCGGAATGTACACCCACACCCCCTTCCCCGAGCAAAATAAGTCAGGATAGTGCAAAGTGTCAGAGAAAGATGGAACCTTTTTAATGTCTGGATATTAGTAAGCCTCTCCAACATATTTTAAATTGTATTGCAGTATATTTAACTAATTGGTTGATTTTGATAATAAATAGAGTACAAACTCAAAATGCCATTGATCTTCTGCATGTAAAAGCTTACGTCTTGAGGAATTTGATGGGAATGTTGGGCATGGAAAAAGTTTGTCATGGAAAGGTCTTCAGGCCCCTTACCCACCGGCCATCAAAGCAAAAATAGTCTTCCACAAGCGTACCAACGATAAGGGGTATCTATCTGGATGTTCTTAAACTCTTAAAAGATAGGAATATACTGGGATGTTTCAAGGGCACAATTATGGCATTTGACTAAATATATTTTTTAAGATAACCTTCTGCCCTCAAAGCAAAAATAGAGTTTTCCACAGGAGGCACCGATGATAAGGGGCTATTTCTAGGACTCAGGGGGTGGTAGCAATCAAAGTGGGTAGGGGTCTCCGCTCTATAAATTGAAGAGCAGCCACCCATTGCAACCACAGCTTCCACCATCTCTCTTCATTCTCTGGAACCTCTGATGGTAGAAGTTGTTGTACACGGCTGGTGCTGAAACCTTCTGGGGCTATTGAATTCTGGTGTTAGCCTCTGCTTCTGCTGCTTCTGCTGCTGGTAAGTATAGGGGGGACTTCTAGGGGTGTTGGGGTCAATTTGTGAAGGAGTTAGACCAAGAGTATGGCCTTTTACATGAATGGAATACTTTTTGAATACTAAGAATTATATGACCCACATGGCATCAGGATTCTAGAGATGCTTTTGGGGGGTCTGCAAACAGACAACACATTGTGTGAATGTGGGGACACACACACACACACAAAGAACAGACAGCAGTAACACAGTCCCTGTGGTAAGAAATGCCCCTACTGCTTTAGAGTCTCTGTTATTACTAAGGTATATCACCGCATCATGTTACTCCCCCCACCCCAAGTTAGTACAGCATCTTCTTTTGCTTGGAAGTTAACTGACAGACAAAACAGACAAATAGGAGACTTTTACAACTTGAAGGACATAAGGATGAAAGTTTACAGCTTCCAGTATTATAATCTGCAAAAGGTTCAGGCTTATGCAATTGGTTACTGGGGAAAACCAATTAGGGTACAGGCTGAGTTTTGCAAAAAGGGGTTTTTAAAGATATAGGATCAACATTTTTCCACCTCCAATTGCAAAGCTGTAGGGTCAACTACTCTAGTCTTGAAAGGGCAAAATTGCTCTTTACCTCTGAAATACAGAACGCGCAAGAGGTTGTGGGATAGTGTTATGTATGTATGTATGCATGTTCATTATACTGTAAAGGCAAGAATGTAACCACTCCAGATACAAACGATACCAGCTGTAATAGAACGCGAGCAGACAGCCCATAGAGGGCAGCTGCGAGCGTTCAGCCTCACATGGTTCACATTGCTCAATCACGGACAGCCGCGGGAAAACCTTCCCCGCATTCAGCAGCAGAAGAAAGAGGCGTGCCTGGGCGAGGCCACGCCGGTAGCAGCCAATCAGCTACCGTGCTACAAGATTCAAATGTAGAGAGCTACTGTATATATTGAGATGTATCACCGCCATTACCTCATGCTTCACTGGAACCTCATGCAATAAACCTGAGTTAAACCAACCCTTCGGTTGTCCGGTTGTCTTTGGTCCCATACACTAAATTGGCGACGAAGGTGGGATAATGGCTGCCCACGGGACCAAGACATGCGCCGGCTACGTGATCAAGAAGCTGGGAGACTTGGAGCTGTTTGAGATAGACTTCAACGCAGCGCTGGTGGAGCTCGAAGTCTCAGATGAGGCCAAAAAGAGGGCCATTTTCGTCCGCATGCTCGGACACGAGACCAAGAGGACCTTGGTGGACCTGATTGCGCCGAGGAAGGTGAGCGACCTCAAAGCCACAGAGCTCCTGGCGGCGTTGCGCGCCCATCTCCGGCCAGCAATAGCGATGTTCCCCGCTCGGAGCGCGTTCTGGAGGCGAGTCCAGGCACCCGGGGAATCGGTCGATGAGTTCGCCGCGGCCCTGCGGTTGGCCGCCGGCCCATGCAAGTGGGAGCTCCCCGAAATCACCCTCCGGGACTGTCTACTCTGCGGTCTGAGGGACACAGAGACTCAGCGCGCGCTGATGAAAAGGGAGCCGCCTCCCTCGTGGCAACAAGTCCTCGACACGGCACAGGCCGCGGAGGCCACTTCTGCCGGGGTGCACGAGCTTCAGGACTGGCGCCCGAAGACCGCCAAGGCAGAGAGCTCGGTGCGCGCGGCCCGGCGAGTTTCGAACTCGTCTGCGGAGAGCGGCGACGACGAGGACGTCCGGAGGGTCCAGAGAGAGGGCCGGCGCTGCGACGGCTGCGGCGCCGCCCACGCCCGCGCCAAATGCCCATTCCGCAAGGCCAAGTGCCACAACTGCGGCCGGCGCGGGCACATCGCCAAGGTCTGCCGGAAACGGCGCGAGGCCACCAGGAGTTCTCCAGACCGCTCGGCGAGGCAGGACCGCACCACGAGGCAGGACCGCACCACGAGGCCAAAGGACGGCACCCGGACCACGAGGACGCGGGACGAAGTAGGGCGCATCTCCGACGACAGCGAGGACGACGCGCCGGTTTGCAGCGTTTCCACGGAGCACCCCCGTTACTTCGTTGAGGTAGTAATACAAGGGGCCCCTGTTAGAATTGAGGTGGACTCGGGTTCTTCATACTCCATTATTTCCCAGGGGGAGTTTATGAAAATCGCCCCCCACATGCGGCCCAAGCTCAAGGCGTTGAGGGCCACACTGAAGGACGTGCAAGGGAACCGCATCCCAGTGTTGGGGGTTGGGAAGTTCCGGGTTCAGTTTAAAAAGCACACCGCAACGCTTCCCCTAGTCGTCCTCAAGGGAGGTAAATGCAGCCTCCTCGGGACTCAATGGTTCCAGCCCCTGGGATTGTTCATTGGGGGGGTTCACGCCGTGAAAGCACACGCCGCCGGGACTGATCCAATACAGAGCGTGTGCGATGCGCACCCCGAGGTTTTTAAAAAGGGGCTCGGGAAATTCAAGGGCCCCCCAGTGACTTTCGACCTGGACCCTGAAGTACGTCCAATCAGACTTAAACCGCGCCGAGTGCCTTTCGCACTAAAGGACAAAATAGAGGCGGAGTTGGACAAGTTGGTGGGCCAGGGGATTCTTGTTCCTGTTGATTCTGCGGAGTGGGAAACTCCAATTGTAACGGCGCTCAAGGCCAACGGGGAGGTCCGCATATGCGCTGACTACAAGTGCACCATCAATAAGGCGATCCGCCCTAATGCGTATCCGGTGCCGGTAGTCAGCCACTTGTCGGCCAGGTTACACGGGGGGAGGTGTTTCGCTAAACTCGACCTGGCCCAAGCCTACCAGCAACTCCCAGTGACCCCCGCCGCAGCTGCTGCGCAGACCATAGTCACCCACAAAGGGGCGTTCCAGGTATCGCGCCTCCAATTCGGCGTGAATTCGGCGCCCGGGATCTTCCAGTCACTTGTGGAACGCCTCCTGAAGGGGTTAGAGGGGGTGTTGCCCTATTTTGATGACGTATTGATTACAGGGGGGAGCCGGGCCGAGTTAGCAACAAGGTTGGGAAAGGTCCTGACTATATTCGAAAAGGCGGGGTTGCGGTTGCGAAAAGACAAATGCGTCTTCTTCGCTACAGAAGTTGAGTTCCTAGGGTTCCGTGTCACGCCCGAGGGAATAAGGCCAGCACAATCCAAGGTAGCCGCCATCAAGAAGGCCCCTCGCCCCACCTCCAAGCCCGAGTTGCAGTCGTTCCTCGGACTGCTCAATTTCTACCACTCCTTCCTCCCGCGGAAGGCAGCCGTGGCAGAACCGCTACACAAATTGTTAAAAAAGGACGAGGCATGGAAGTGGGGCGACGACCAGGAGAAGGCTTTCAATGACCTGAAGCGACTCCTGGCATCAGATGCCGTACTGACCCACTTCAATCCCAAACGCCCAGTGGTCCTGATTTGCGATGCATCCCCGGTGGGGGTGGGGGCGGTGTTATGCCATGTGCTGGAGAACGGTAGGGAGGCCCCGATAGCGTTCTACTCTAGGTCTTTGTCCCAAGCGGAGAGAAACTATGCCCAGACAGACAGGGAAGCACTAGCAATAATTGCGGGGACCAAGAAATTTCATGATTTTGTGTACGGCCGCCCCTTCACCATAGTGACTGACCATAAGCCTTTGTTAGGCATCTTCACCGCAGATAAGCCCACACCCCAAATCCTGTCCCCGAGAATGCTCAGGTGGGCCATCTTTCTCAACGCGTATCAGCACGCATTGGTATACCGGCCCGGGAAGGAGATCAGCCATGCCGACGCCCTGTCGAGGTCCCCCATGCCCTGGGATGGCTGCCACGTGGGCGGAGTAGAGAGGGACCATCAGGTCTTAATGATAGAGGTCCTAGACTCCCCTCCAGTAGTACCGGCCGACATCGCCCAAGCGACAGGCAAGGACAAGACGCTGGCCACAGTTTGCTCCTGGGTACAGAAAGGGTGGCCCGTGTCTTCCCCAGCAGCGGAATTCGACACATTCTTCAAAAAGAAACTAGAGTTGTCCCTAGAGAGGGGTTGCCTTTTGTGGGGACAGCGGGTAGTGATCCCCACGCCTCTCCGGCCGAGGGTGCTTAAACTGCTGCACGTCAGCCACCCGGGGATCGTCCGCTCAAAGGCGCTGGCCCGCAGTTACTTTTGGTGGCCCCAGCTAGACGCCGACATTGAACACATGGTCGGCACTTGCGAAGCGTGCCAAAGCTCAAGGCCAGAAGAGGCTCGCTCGCCACCTAGGGAGTGGGACACGGCTAGGGGGCCCTGGTCCCGGATACATGTAGACTTTGCTGGCCCGTTCAGGGGAACGCTTTTCCTCCTCGTGGTGGACGCGTTCTCCAAGTGGTTGGAGGTCATTCCAGTCTCGAGCACCTCCTCGGCCACAACAATTAAACAGTTAAGGAGGGTCTTTTCCACGTTCGGTTTACCCGACACCCTCGTCAGCGATAACGCTAGCTGTTTCACGTCCGCCGAGTTCGGGGCATTCATGGAGCGAAACGCCATTCGGCACGTCACCTCTGCCCCCTTTCACCCGGCCACCAACGGCCAAGTAGAGCGCCTCGTGCGCACCACGAAAGACGCCCTGCTGCGCATGGGCCCTGGAGACCTCGACCTGAAATTGTGCCAATTCCTGCTAAGATACAGGGTCACCCCATTAGCATCAGGGTACTCCCCTGCGGAGCTGTTGGTGCGCAGGAAGCTGGCCACGGGAATCTCCAAGCTAGACCCCACGAGAGTAGAGGACAAAGGGCGGAACATAGGGGTGGTACCCACAAAGAGTTTCAGCGTAGGCGCCCCGGTGCATTGCAGGAACTACGCCAGCGCGGGGCCAGCCTGGGTGCCGGGCACCGTAGTAGAACAAACCGGCCCCGTCTCATACCGCGTAGAGACCAGTACAGGCTTCCTGTGGAGGCGGCACGTGGACCAACTCAGGCGCAGGGTCCCCGGAGAGCAGGACGAAGACGAGAATAGTATCGAATCAGCGTTAGGGTACTCCCCCACCCGCTTAACCCAAGGGGGAGGAAAAGGGGAGCATGGGTCCCCACCAAGGGGGGAGGAAAGGGAATCGATCCACAGAAATCTTTTGCGGGAGTCCCCAAAAAAATGGAAGAGCCCTGACCACACACATACCCCGCGGGAGTTTCCCCGAAACACAGTTGCCCATAGAAGCTTAGACGTTGATTTACAGTACCAGGGGGAGTTAGCGGAGTGGTCCCCCACCCGTCCTAGCGAAAAGAGGGGTTTCAGTTCAGCCCCTGGTACCTCCAGTCCCAGTAGCCCCTGTGAGTCAGAATGCGATATAGCGCCATTTCCCCGGAGACCGACACCCCCAAGACGGGAGGCGTCAGCGAGTCCGCCCACCACAGTCTCAAGGTCCCCCGAGCAGGAATCAGAAGGTAGCCAAACCACAAGGGCGACCTCATCGGTTCCGCGGTTCACAATAGGAGGGTCCCCGGGGTCAGAGAGCAACAGGCAGGGGTTCACCTCCCAACTATTCATTCCCTTCCCATCCCCGGGCGCGAGGCAGGCACGGACGCCCCACATAGACACTAACGAATCCCCGTTTCCTGTTGCAGGACAAGCACCCGCGGAGTCAGGGATCACAGGCTCTCCAGTACTAGGTCAGACGCAAGCGCGTCCCAAGCGCACGTGCGGCAAGCCACAATGGTTGCGGGACTTCGTCCCATCCTAGGGGGGAGGGATGTTATGTATGTATGTATGCATGTTCATTATACTGTAAAGGCAAGAATGTAACCACTCCAGATACAAACGGTCCCCGGGGTCAGAGAGCAACAGGCAGGGGTTCACCTCCCAACTATTCATTCCCTTCCCATCCCCGGGCGCGAGGCAGGCACGGACGCCCCACAGAGCCACTAACGAATCCCCGTTTCCTGTTGCAGGACAAGCACCCGCGGAGTCAGGGATCACAGGCTCTCCAGTACTAGGTCAGACGCAAGCGCGTCCCAAGCGCACGTGCGGCAAGCCACAATGGTTGCGGGACTTCGTCCCATCCTAGGGGGGAGGGATGTTATGTATGTATGTATGCATGTTCATTATACTGTAAAGGCAAGAATGTAACCACTCCAGATACAAACGATACCAGCTGTAATAGAACGCGAGCAGACAGCCCATAGAGGGCAGCTGCGAGCGTTCAGCCTCACATGGTTCACATTGCTCAATCACGGACAGCCGCGGGAAAACCTTCCCCGCATTCAGCAGCAGAAGAAAGAGGCGTGCCTGGGCGAGGCCACGCCGGTAGCAGCCAATCAGCTACCGTGCTACAAGATTCAAATGTAGAGAGCTACTGTATATATTGAGATGTATCACCGCCATTACCTCATGCTTCACTGGAACCTCATGCAATAAACCTGAGTTAAACCAACCCTTCGGTTGTCCGGTTGTCTTTGGTCCCATACACTAAAGATAGATAGCTCTAGGTAAGAGATCCCAGTTCAAAAATGAAGGCTGGATGCACTAACTTCAGCAAAGTAGACTGCACAACCCTGAATGATCTCTTTCCCTGCACTGTCCACGGGTATAGGTGTAGGGAGGAATATGGTAGAGAAACATTTTAAAACTGGTCTAATGTTACAAGGATATGACATATAATCAAGCATTGTAGGTTGTGACTAGATTTCTATGTAAATATGTACAAAGCATCGCTTTTGAGCTAAATAAGCAATCCCTTTCAGAGCAGAACTGATCATTTTGTAACAGAGGGCTTGTTTTTGAAATGATGTTTGTAATTTTGTGTGTGTGGTTGTTGTTTTTTGGGGGGGGGAGGAGAAAAGAATGCTGATTTTTAGTCGAAGATTTGTCTAGCCTGAACAAAACAGAAGACATTGGTTTGCACACTCCCATCTCCAGCCTTCTCCAAACCATGCACTTCTCAGCATTCAAAAATCTCCATGGTCCTGGAATACTCTTTCTTCCAATTAATAAACAAGTAATAAACAGCAAGCTGTCAGAGCTTTGGAAAGAGGGTATTTGGTTAGAAACTTTGATGGATGTGTGTAATTTTAAGAACTATAGTCCCAAAAAAAATTTTTTAAGTACAGGTGTACATGGGGCCGGCCTGTTGGCATGTAGCACTGACAGGTTTAGAACAGGCAAAGGAGTATGCAAGGGTGTATGTCACACTGCACAAACATCATGAGTAATACAGGGCTGGATGAAGCACAAGCAGGAATTAAGAATGCTGTGAGAAACATCAACCTGAGACCTGCCGATATAGACAAAACTCACGAAATATACAGAGGCAAGGAAAGAACTCTATATAGACAGGGGCAAGGCTTGTGATGAGAATGCAGGGCCCTCTGTGGTATCCTTTACACTTTACACATCCATGAAATATATCATGCATATTACTGAGTGTGTGTAAAATATATCACAAGCATTAAGTGCACAAATGAATAAACATAAAGCAATGCATAAAGCACTGCAAACTGCACCCATTTAAAAAACAGGCCAGAATCTTAATGCAGTTAATTGACTGGATGCTAGGTCATGTCTCAGGAAGTGTTTTAGCTGTGTACCCCATTACACATTTAGTAGGCTTCTGTCCATAATTACTGAATACTGTATTTACAGAGAGATCTGATCCTTATTAATACAAAATAAGAGAAGTGAAGGATGTACTGTAGAACGATTGACTAGGAAATCTATCCTTCCCACACCACTGAGTCCAGTATTCGTTGTAATAATGTTGCAACGATAATAAAGGGCATCCCTCTCTCCCCCCTCCTCAACCAGGAAATGCACTAAATGGCCAGTAACTCTCTCGGCTTGGTCTACTTCATGGGGTTGTTGTAATAGAAAAGATGAGAGAAGAAAAACTATGTGAGCTGCTCGGCACTCTTTGAAGGAATGGCAAGAAATAAATGCAACTAATAAATACTGTACAGTGGGAACCAGTACACTGCAATTTATAGAATGTCAGACTAAGATTCAGAAGACCTGAGTTCTAATCTTTGCTCAGTTTGAGGAACTCACCATGTGATAATGTCATAATTATTCCTTTAGTATATCACATACCTTGATATACCTGCATTCTCATCACAAGCCTTGCCCCTGTCTATATAGAGTTCTTTCCTTGCCTCTGTATATTTGGTGAGTTTTGTCTATATCGGCAGGTCTCAGGTTGATGTTTCTCACAGCATTCTTAATTCCTGCTTGTGCTTCATCCAGCCCTGTATTACTCATGATGTTTGTGCAGTGTGACATACACCCTTGCATACTCCTTTGCCTGTTCTAAACCTGTCAGTGCTACATGCCAATAGGCCGGCCCCATGTACACCTGTACTTAAAAAAATTTTTTGGGACTATAGTTCTTAAAATTACCCACATCCATCAAAGTTTCTAACCAAATACCCTCTTTCCAAAGCTCTGACAGCTTGCTGTTTATTACTTGTTTATTAATTGGAAGAAAGAGTATTCCAGGACCATGGAGATTTTTGAATGCTGAGAAGTGCATGGTTTGGAGAAGGCTGGAGATGGGAGTGTGCAAACCAATGTCTTCTGTTTTGTTCAGGCTAGACAAATCTTCGACTAAAAATCAGCATTCTTTTCTCCTCCCCCCCCCCCCAAAAAACAACAACCACACACACAAAATTACAAACATCATTTCAAAAACAAGCCCTCTGTTACAAAATGATCAGTTCTGCTCTGAAAGGGGTTGCTTATTTAGCTCAAAAGCGATGCTTTGTACATATTTACATAGAAATCTAGTCACAACCTACAATGCTTGATTATATGTCATATCCTTGTAACATTAGACCAGTTTTAAAATGTTTCTCTACCATATTTCTCCCTACACCTATACCCGTGGACAGTGCAGGGAAAGAGATCATTCAGGGTTGTTTTAGTGTATGAGAGTCAAGACACAGGAAACAGCCAAGGGCTGGGTTAACTCAGGTTTATTGCATGGTGGACAGAGGGAACATGAGGTAATGGCGGACGAACAGCTCTATATATATGGTAGTAACGTATTTGAATGTGGCTCCACGATAGCCCATTGGCTACTGCCCGCGTGACGTCATGGCTGGTCACGCCCTTCTTGTCCAGGTGTAGGTAGCGGCGGGAAACTTCCCGCGCTGTGGCCTTTGATGGGTTTGAACCGAGAGAGCTTGGACGCTCGCTGCTGCCAGCTGGTGGTCATTAGCTCGCGTCCTATTACAGGGTTTATAGTGATCAGCTGAAGGTTACATTGTTACTCGTAGGCAAGGTTACATTGGTTCAGATACATTGTTATCACATGTAGAAGGTTACACTGTTAGAACACAACACTCCTCCCCCCTAGGATGAGACGAAGTCTCTCAGCCAAGATGGCTTATTTCGAACACGCTGGGGTCTTGGCGCGGGCTGCCCTGCCCCGGCTTCGCTCCCTCCTCCTTGCTCCCTGGCTTCCTGCCCTGTAATCGGAGAGGATGACTCGTTAGTGGCTTGCCGCGGCTCTGCGGCTTTGTTGGGAGGTGTGTGCTTTGTTTGGGAAGAACCGGGGGCACTGGGGGCTAACGAAAAACCCCTCTTCTCGCTTGGATGGGTGGGGGAACACTCCAAAAAACCCCCCCGGCTAGCAAAATTAAAATCGTAATCGAATTCGGGGGAAGCGGCAGCGGCGGCTGCAAACTCCTTTTCCCCCTCCCCGGGCTCGGATAGAGCTGGTAGAACTGGCGTATCAAAAGGATATGAGCCGGGCTCACTGCTTTCCCCCCTGGCTTTGGACTGGTGTCCTTCTCTGTCTCCCCCTTGGGCTAAACGGGTGGGGGAGAACCCTATCGCTGAATCTGGTTGTTGAGCCCCACTGATCGGTCCCTCACTCACTCGGCGCCGCAGTTGGTCAGCGTGCCTCCTCCAGAGGAGACCGGTGTTCGTTTCCACCCGATACGACACTGGTCCCGTCTGCTCTACTATCGTCCCTGGCACCCAGGCTGGGCCTGCGTTGGCATAGTTCCTGCAGTGTACAGGATCACCTACCCCGAAACCTTTCGAGACCGCTAAACCTATGTTCTTCCCTTTGTCCTCGACCCTCGTCGGGTCTAACCTGGACAAGATCGTGGTCAGTTTCCTCCGCATCAGCAGCTCAGCCGGCGAGTATCCGGACGCTAAGGGGGTCACTCTGTATGCTAACAGAAATTGACAAACTTGGTGATTTAGATCCCCCGAGCCCATGCGCCGCAGCGCATCTTTTGTTGTGCGCACCAACCGTTCCACTTGGCCATTCGTGGCCGGGTGAAACGGCGCGGATGTGACGTGCCGAATTGCATTTGCCTCCATGAATGCCGCGAACTCAGCGGACGTGAAACAGCTAGCGTTATCGCTGACCAGAGTGTCGGGTAAACCGAACGTGGAAAAGACCCTCCTCAGCTGGCCAATGGTAGTGGCGGAGGATGTGCTCTTTACCGGAATGACCTCCAGCCACTTTGAGTACGCATCCACTACCAGGAGAAAAATGGTTCCTCGGAACGGGCCAGCAAAATCTACGTGCACCCTGGACCACGGTCCCCTTGCTGCGTCCCATTCCCTATGCGGGAGACGGGCTACCTCCGGTCGGGAGCCCTGACATGCCTCACAAGTGCCAATCATATGCTCTATGTCGGCGTCCAGCTGGGGCCACCAGAAATAACTCCGGGCCAGTGCCTTGGAACGGACGATTCCCGGGTGGCTGACGTGCAGCAGCTTTAGCACCTTCGGTCGCAGGGACGTAGGAACCACCACCCGTTGGCCCCACAAGAGGCACCCCCTCTCTAATGACAATTCTATTCGTTTTCGAAAAAATGGGTCGAATTCCATGCTTGGGGATGACGCCGGCCACCCCTTCTGTACCCACGAGCATACTTTCTCCAGTGTTCTATCCTTTCCCGTTGCCTTGGCAATGTCGGCCGGTACTAATGGGGGTGAATCTAAGACCTCTATTAGCAATACCTGGCGGTCTCTTCCTACCCCTGCCTTCTGATCGTCCGACAAGGGCAACGGAGACCTTGAGAGCGCGTCTGCATGGCTGATCTCCTTCCCGGGCCGGTATTCCAACTCATGTTGGTATGCGTTAAGAAAAATAGCCCACCGCAGCATTCTCGGGGACAGGATCTGTGGCGTGGGCTTATTTGCAGTGATGATTCCTAACAGGGGCTTGTGATCAGTCACGATCTTGAACGGGCGACCATACAGAAAATCGTGAAATTTTTTGGTTCCCGCTACTATCGCTAATGCCTCCCTGTCGGTCTGTGCGTAATTCCGCTCTGCTTGGGACAGGGACCTTGAATAAAACGCTATCGGGGCCTCCCTTCCGTCGTTCAACACGTGGCAAAGCACCGCCCCCACCCCCACCGGGGATGCGTCGCAGACTAAAACTACTGGCCGTTTGGGATCGAAATGAGTCAGGATTGCCTCGGATGTTAGGAGTTGCTTTAACTCTGTGAACGCCCTCTCTTGCTCGTCACCCCACAGCCATTTTTCCTCTTTTTTAAGTAACTGATGGAGCGGCTCGGCAACAGACGCCTTCCGTGGAAGGAAGGTATGGTAGAAATTGAGAAGCCCCAGAAATGACTGTAGTTCGGTTTTGGATGTGGGGCGAGGAGCTTTCTTGATGGCGGCTACCTTAGATTTGGACGGCCTAATTCCCTCGGGCGTGACACGGAACCCTAAAAACTCAACCTCTGTTTCGAAAAATACACATTTGTCTTTTCTCAGTCGCAGCCCCGCTTTTTCGAACACGGTCAGAACTTTATCCAATCTATGTGCCAGCTCGGCCTTACTCCCCCCCGTTATCAACACGTCATCAAAATATGGCAACACCCCCTCCAGCCCCTTCAGGAGGCGTTCCACGAGCGACTGAAAAAGGCCAGGTGCCGAGTTCACGCCGAACTGTAAACGCGACACCTGGAACGCCCCCTTATGTGTAACTATTGTTTGTGCCGCCGCTGTGGCGGGGGTTACGGGGAGTTGCTGGTAGGCCTGTGCTAAATCGAGCTTAGCGAAACACTTTCCCCCATTCAGCCTGGCCAGGAGGTGGCTGACCACTGGCACCGGGTATGCATTAGGGCGGATCGCCTTGTTAATTGTACACTTATAATCAGCGCAAATGCGCACCTCCCCGTTAGCCTTCAGAGCTGTTACAATTGGAGTCTCCCACTCCGCGGAATCCACAGGAACAAGAATCCCCTGACCCACCAGTTTGTCCAGTTCCGCCTCTATTTTGTCCTTTAGTGCGAACGGTACCCTGCGCGGTTTGAGTCTTATCGGGCGGACCTCCGGGTCTAGGTCGAAGGCTACAGGGGGTCCCTTGAACTTTCCCAGTCCACTTTTAAAAACGGCGGGGTGTGCGTCGCACACCGCTTGTATTGGGTCCACGCCTACGGCATGCACCCCCCCTATGAACAAACCTAAAGGCTGGAACCATTGTGTCCCGAGGAGGCTACAACTCCCCCCTTTTAGCACCACTAGGGGAAGTTCCGC
Organism: Bradypodion pumilum; assembly: GCA_035047305.1. Taxonomy (NCBI): domain Eukaryota; kingdom Metazoa; phylum Chordata; class Lepidosauria; order Squamata; family Chamaeleonidae; genus Bradypodion; species Bradypodion pumilum. The sequence goes on along the minus strand of JAWDJD010000001.1, from coordinate 168,152,333 downwards.
AGAATGTCTCTTAAAACGAACCCGGAATGTCCCGACCCCCAACACTGGAATGCTGTTCCCCTGTACGTCCCGTAGTGTGGCCCTCAACGCTTTAAGTTTGGGCCGCACGTGGGGGTCGATTTTCAAGAACTCTCTCTGGGGAATTATGGAATAGGAGGACCCCGAGTCAACTTCCATCCTAATAGGGGTCCCTTGTACTAGTACCTCAACGAAGTAATGGGGCTGTCCCGCAGACACGCTGAACACAGGAGCGTCGCCCTCGCTGTCGTCCGAGACGCGGCCCACGCCGTCCTGCTTCCTCGTGGTCCGGGCGCCATCTTTGGACCTTGCTGGACGGTCCGGTCTGGCCGAACGGTCTTGTGACTGTCTCCGGCCCTCTTTCCTTTTCCTGCACGCCTTGGCGATGTGCCCCCGACGGCCGCAGTTGTAGCACTCGGTTTTTCTGAATGGGCACCTCACGCGCTCATGGGCCGCTCCGCAACCATCGCAACGGCGCCCTCCCCTTCGGACCTTCTGGACCTCCTCGCCGTCGCTGCTTTCCGAAGACGACTTCGAGGTCCGTCGGGTTGCGTGCATCGACTGTCCGGACTTTCCGTGCAACGAGTTTTCCGCCTTGCCGGCCCTCGGACGCCACTCACGCCACTTGTGCATCTCATCCACTCCAGCATTCGTGGATTCCGCGGCTTCCGCGGCCTCTACAACCTCCGCCAGTGTGGGTGGCGGCTCCTTGTTCATCAGGCTGCGCTGCACTTCCTTGTCCTTCAGGCCACACAGAACTCCGTCCCTGAGGGCCATCTCTAGAAAGCGGTCCCATCTGCAGGGGGTGGCGGCTACTCTCATAGCTGTTACGAAGGCTTCTACCGACTCGTCCGGCGCTTGAACTCGCCTCCAAAACGCGCTCCGAGCGGGAAACATTGCCCTCGAGGGTCGGAAACGCTCACGCAGCAGTTTCATGATGTCATCGGCTTTGAACTCACCCATCTTCTTCGGTGCAATAATGCCCACCAGCGTTCGCTTGGTCTCCATCCCAAGCATGCGGGTGAGGATGGCCCTCTTCCTTTCCTCGTCGTCTTCTTTGACTTTGAGTTCCACCAGTGCCGCCTGGAAGTCCATCTCAAAAAGCTCCCAGTCTTGCGGTTTGGTAATGTTGAACCCGCTCTGTGCCCTGGCTCCTTGGGGATCCATGATCCCACCTTCATCGCCAATTTAGTGTATGAGAGTCAAGACACAGGAAACAGCCAAGGGCTGGGTTAACTCAGGTTTATTGCATGGTGGACAGAGGGAACATGAGGTAATGGCGGACGAACAGCTCTATATATATGGTAGTAACGTATTTGAATGTGGCTCCACGATAGCCCATTGGCTACTGCCCGCGTGACGTCATGGCTGGTCACGCCCTTCTTGTCCAGGTGTAGGTAGCGGCGGGAAACTTCCTGCGCTGTGGCCTTTGATGGGTTTGAACCGAGAGAGCTTGGACGCTCGCTGCTGCCAGCTGGTGGTCATTAGCTCGCCTCCTATTACAGGGTTTATAGTGATCAGCTGAAGGTTACATTGTTACTCGTAGGCAAGGTTACATTGGTTCAGATACATTGTTATCACATGTAGAAGGTTACACTGTTAGAACACAACAGTTGTGCAGTCTACTTTGCTGAAGTTAGTGCATCCAGCCTTCATTTTTGAACTGGGATCTCTTACCTAGAGCTATCTATCCCACAACCTCTTGCGCGTTCTGTATTTCAGAGGTAAAGAGCAATTTTGCCCTTTCAAGACTAGAGTAGTTGACCCTACAGCTTTGCAATTGGAGGTGGAAAAATGTTGATCCTATATCTTTAAAAACCCCTTTTTGCAAAACTCAGCCTGTACCCTAATTGGTTTTCCCCAGTAACCAATTGCATAAGCCTGAACCTTTTGCAGATTATAATACTGGAAGCTGTAAACTTTCATCCTTATGTCCTTCAAGTTGTAAAAGTCTCCCATTTGTCTGTTTTGTCTGTCAGTTAACTTCCAAGCAAAAGAAGATGCTGTACTAACTTGGGGTGGGGGGAGTAACATGATGCGGTGATATACCTTAGTAATAACAGAGACTCTAAAGCAGTAGGGGCATTTCTTACCACAGGGACTGTGTTACTGCTGTCTGTTCTTTGTGTGTGTGTGTGTGTCCCCACATTCACACAATGTGTTGTCTGTTTGCAGACCCCCCAAAAGCATCTCTAGAATCCTGATGCCATGTGGGTCATATAATTCTTAGTATTCAAAAAGTATTCCATTCATGTAAAAGGCCATACTCTTGGTCTAACTCCTTCACAAATTGACCCCAACACCCCTAGAAGTCCCCCCTATACTTACCAGCAGCAGAAGCAGCAGAAGCAGAGGCTAACACCAGAATTCAATAGCCCCAGAAGGTTTCAGCACCAGCCGTGTACAACAACTTCTACCATCAGAGGTTCCAGAGAATGAAGAGAGATGGTGGAAGCTGTGGTTGCAATGGGTGGCTGCTCTTCAATTTATAGAGCGGAGACCCCTACCCACTTTGATTGCTACCACCCCCTGAGTCCTAGAAATAGCCCCTTATCATCGGTGCCTCCTGTGGAAAACTCTATTTTTGCTTTGAGGGCAGAAGGTTATCTTAAAAAATATATTTAGTCAAATGCCATAATTGTGCCCTTGAAACATCCCAGTATATTCCTATCTTTTAAGAGTTTAAGAACATCCAGATAGATACCCCTTATCGTTGGTACGCTTGTGGAAGACTATTTTTGCTTTGATGGCCGGTGGGTAAGGGGCCTGAAGACCTTTCCATGACAAACTTTTTCCATGCCCAACATTCCCATCAAATTCCTCAAGACGTAAGCTTTTACATGCAGAAGATCAATGGCATTTTGAGTTTGTACTCTATTTATTATCAAAATCAACCAATTAGTTAAATATACTGCAATACAATTTAAAATATGTTGGAGAGGCTTACTAATATCCAGACATTAAAAAGGTTCCATCTTTCTCTGACACTTTGCACTATCCTGACTTATTTTGCTCGGGGAAGGGGGTGTGGGTGTACATTCCGGAATTAACCTGAGCATCATATTCTTTCAATCTAATATATCTCTGTCTTTGAGGACCTGCTTTTGGGAGCAATAAATATACTAGATAATGTAGATAGTCATCAAAGGCTATGGCTTTGAGGTTAGAAAGTAAGGATATTAAACTATCTTTAAAAGGGGGTGGGGCTCTTGTGCCTGTTAGGACATTGCTAGAAAGGCTTGATGTGGAAAGGGCCGGAGGGGGGGTGAGGTGGGATCAAGGGGGGTGGTGGTGGTGATGGCCAACCATTCTGTCCCTGAGGTCAAGTGGCATTTTGCATCTGTCTTTCTGATTGAAACCATGACACTAGAAGGCTACCTATATTAAACTACCTTTAGTCAACCAGAGATATGGCATGGAAAAACTCTTGTGGAATCCTCTATTTTTGCTTTAAGGTCAAGGCATTCTGTCCCTGAGGTCAAGTGGCATTCTCTTGAGATAAGCTATTGTGGGAAGTACCATGATTTAAGTGGTCAGCTCAAATTAGATGAGAGAGAAACTTTTTCATTTTAACTTAATCAATTTTTAATAGAAGACAATTGGAAATTCTGTAGACTATTCTCAAACTTGCACAGCTTTGCACTACTTATCCAACAACAGCAACAACAACAACAAAGAGATAAAATATTTTGTTTCTGAATTTCTGCCTTGGCAACTGTTCTTTCTAACTTCTTGATGTAACCTCTTGATATTTTTCCCATCTTTACCAACACTAAATGGGCCTGATGGCCAATATACAGTTTAGCCTCCAATACTTTGTATGCTTTTTAGACTTCAAGTCCTCCAGTCCTTTGCATACTTCAGGTAGAGCTTGAACTTCAATGCATTACATGTGTTGTATAATGCTGTGAAGTGCCTCAAACAAAGGGAGGGTGGAATGGAGCCCCCCCCCCCCCTCTACAGCTGTGCAATTTCAGGTTATAAAATGTTGATCCTATATCTTTAAACCTCTCTGTTTGTAAAACAAAATCAGCTTGTATAGTTGTATCTACCTGTAACCATCTGAAAACATAAGCATGGGCCAGTTGCCCCTTCTAATGCTGGAAGCTGTGACCTATCATCCTTATGTCCTTCAAGTTGTAGAAACTTCCTATTTGTCTGATCAAGCTAATAATATCAGGCTAGTTTGATCAAGAACAAGTAATAGGGGAGTCATTCAGCACAGCCACTGGGGACAAGTGCCCTATACTATGGGCAGTATGCTGTGGGCTCTTGCTACATCCCCTACCCCAACAACCAACAACCAACACACACATACACACACACATATGTGGGCAGTACACTGTGGGCGGCTCATGGCCTATGCTCATTGGCTGGAGAAAGAACAGAAAAGTCCTAACTAATCAGCGTTCGCCACGTGGTGATGGGCAGGCCTAACCAATCAGCGTTGGCCACGTAGTTGTGGGCGGGGCCTTATAAAGCCCTTTAAGAGAGCTTCTCACAGATGAGAGCATCAGTCAGCCGCAGAACTCCAAGCACAAGGGCCGATGTTCACACACGGAGCCCTATGCCTAATTCTTTTTATTGTCTTTCTCTTTCAGATTAATAAATAAAATATATAAAACAAAAACCCTTAACTGCTGCTACGTGCCCTGCAAACAAACAGATTTTGGGGTGCATCCCTAAATTGGGGTCCCCAGACTGCACCCCAAAACAGGGGCAAAATAGTCTAAGGACTGAACCCCTAAAAGAGGGGGAGGGAGAAGGGGAGGGGAGGGGGAAGGAGGGGAGGGGGAGGGGCATAAAAGACTGAACCTAAAGGGGAGGAGCACCTGTCAAGTTTGAAGCATGGTATACCCTATATTCTTCTCGCGTTGCGGCGCATGGGCCCAGGGGATTTGAACCTACAAGTGTGTCAGTTTCTGCTAGGGTACAGGGTGACCCCGTTGGCGTCAGGATACTCCCCCGCAGAGCTCTTAATGCGCAGGAAGCTGACCACCATCCTTACTAGGCTAGACCCCACCAGGGTGGAGGACAAAGGAAGGAACATCGGGCTGGAGGTTACAAAGAGTTTCAGCATAGGCGCCCCCAGTGCATTGCAGGAATTACGCCAGCTCAGGCCCAGCCTGGGTGCCGGGCGTAGTCATGGAACAAACCGGCCCCGTGTCGTACCGCGTGGAAACCAGCACAGGGCTCCTATGGAGGCGGCACGCAGACCAGCTCCGACGCAGGGTCTCCGATGAGCAGGACACGGTTCACGCAGGAAATAAGTCAGCGTTAGGGTTCTCCCCCACCCGTTTAGCCCAAGGGGGAGGAGAAGGGGACCGTGGGCCCCCACCAAGGGGGGAGGAGGATATCCTCATAGATACCCTGGGGGATCTTTCCTAGGAGGAGGAACCCGACCCCATACATATCTCGCGGAAAGTCCCCACAAATGCGGGTACCCCTACCAACTTAGATTTTGATTTTCAGAACCGTGGGTTTTTTTCGGAGTGGTCCCCCACCCGTCCAAGCGAGAAGAGGGGTTTTTCATTAGCCCCGACGGCCCCCGGTCTCCCCACAATGGAGTTTTTCCCTTCCCCTAAGACCGCCAGACAGCGGCAAGCCACTAACGAGTCTCCCTCTCCCATTTCAGGACAAGGGACCAGGGAACAAAGAAGCAATAACGCCCCCGGGGGGGCAGCCTTCTTCACGGCCCACACGCACACGCAACAAGCCATCTTGGCTGAGAGACTTCGTCTCATCCTAGGGGGGAGGGATGTTGTGTTCTGTAAAGCAGTGCCTTTAACAATGTACCTTTGCCATGTGTTATCAATGTAACCTTTCTGTGTGCAACATTATAACCATCACCTGTATCAATGTATGCTTAATAAGGGGACGCGAGCTAGTGACCACCAGAGGGCAGTAGCGAGCGTCCAGCTCTAATGGATCAAAGCCACCTGGATCAGCAGCGCGGGAAGATTCCCCGCGACCTCCTCACCTGGTCAAGAAGGGCGTGACCTCCTACGACATCACGCAGGCAGCAACCAATAGTCTGCCAACGAGCCACATTCAAATGTATAGCCAGCTGTATATATTGAGCCACCCAGCCGCCATTACCACATGTTCCTCCGGATCATCATGCAATAAACCTGTGTTAAGCCAACCCTTCGGCTGTTGTATTGTCTTTGGTCCCTTACACTAAAGAGCTACTCAGTGGGGACTGATCCCAGGATGGGTGGCAGGTCTGAAAGAAATGGGGCCTGGGAAAAGAAGCTCTCCCTCTAGTTTGCTTCTTTGATAAGCAAGGTACTCCACATCCTGAAACTGTTGTGTTCTGTTGGTTTTATTGTACACACGGATTACAATGTATCTGAGCCAATGTAACCTTGCCTATAGCAACAATGTAACCTTCAGCTGTATCATATAAACCCTGTAATAGGACGCGAGCTAATGACCACCAGCTGGCAGCAGCGAGCGTCCAAAGCTCTCTTGGTCCAAACTCATCAAAGGCAACAGCGCGGGAAGTTTTCCCGCCACCACCTACACCTGGACAAGAAGGGCGTGACCTGCAATGACGTCACGCAGACAGTAGCCAATGGGCTACCATGGCACCACGTTCAAATGTGTTACTGCTGTATATAAAGAGCTATCGATCCGCCATTACCTCATGTTCCCTCTGTCCACGATGCAATAAACCTGAGTTAACCCAGCCCGAAGCTGTGTCCTGTGTCTTGGTTTGCATACACCAAATTGGCGACGAAGGTGGGATCATGGATCCCCACGGAACAGCCAGGGCACAGAGCGGTTTCAACATCACCAAACCGCAAGACTGGGAGCTGCTTGAGATGGATTTCCAGGCGGCCCTGGTGGAACTCAGAGTCAAAGGAGAAGACGAGGAGAGGAAGAGGGCCATCCTCACCAGAATGCTCGGGATGGAAACCAAGCGGACGCTGGTGGGCATAATCGCTCCAAAGAAGGTGAGCGACTTTAAGGCGAGTGACATCATGAAACTGCTGCGAGAGCGGTTCTGCCCCTCGAGGGCAATGTTTCCCGCTCGGAGCGCGTTTTGGAGGCGAGTCCAAGCGCCGGATGAGTCGGTTGAGGCATTCGTGGCCGCCATGAGGATAGCCGCCGCCCCCTGTAAATGGGGCGATATTTTGGAGTTGGTCCTCAGGGACGGCGTGTTGTGTGGCCTGAGAGACAAGGAGGTACAGCGCAGCTTGATGAATAAGGAGCCGCCACCCACGCTGGCAGAGGTCATAGAGGCCGCGGAAGCCGCAGAGTCCACGAATGCCGGAGTGGACGAGATGCACCAGTGGCGTGAGTGGCGTCCTAGAGCCGGCAAGGCGGAAAATTCGGTGCACGGGAAGACCGGACAGTCGGTGCACGCGACTCGACGGGCCTCAAAGTCGTCTACGGAAGGCAGCGACGGCGAGGAGGTCCAGAAGGTCCGGAAGGGTGGTCGACGCTGCGAGGGTTGCGGAGCGGCCCACGAGCGCGCGAGATGCCCGTTCAGGAAGGCCGAGTGTTACACCTGCGGCCGTCGGGGGCACATCGCCAAGGCGTGCAGAAAGCGGAAAGAGGGCCGGAGGCAGTCACAAGACCGCGCGGCCAGACCGGACCGTCCAGCGAGGCCCAAAGATGGCGCCCAGACCACGAGGAAGCAGGACGGCGTGGGCCGCGTCTCGGACGGCAGCGAGGACGACGCCTCAGTGTTCAGCGTGTCCGCGGGACAGTCCCATTACTTCGTTGAGGTATTAGTACAAGGGGCCCCTATTAAGATGGAAATTGACTCGGGGTCCTCCTATTCCATAATTCCCCAGAAAGAGTTCCTGAAAATCGACCCCCACGTGCGGCCCAAGCTTAAAGCGTTGAGGTCCACACTACGGGACGTACAGGGAAACAGCATTCCGGTGTTGGGGGTCGGGAAATTTCGGGTCAAGTTTAAGAGACATTCTGCGGAACTGCCCCTAGTTGTCCTCAAAGGGGGAAGCTGTAGCCTCCTAGGGACACAGTGGTTTCAGCCCTTAGGTTTGTTCATAGGGGGGGTGCATTCCGTGGGGGGGGACCCAATACAAGCGGTTTGCGATGCGCATCCCGCCGTTTTTAAGAAAGGACTCGGAAAGTTCAAGGGACCCCCTGTAGCTTTCGACATAGACCCGGAGGTCCGCCCGATAAGACTCAAACCACGCAGGGTGCCGTTCGCACTCAAGGACAAGATAGAGGCGGAACTGGACAAACTGGTGGGCCAGGGGATTCTTATTCCTGTTGATTCCGCGGAGTGGGAAACTCCAATTGTAACGGCTCTAAAGGCTAACGGGGAGGTGCGCATTTGCGCTGACTATAAGTGTACAATTAACAAGGCGATCCGCCCTAATGCATACCCGGTGCCAGTGATCAGCCACCTTTTGGCCAGGCTAAATGGGGGAAAGTGTTTCGCTAAACTCGATTTGGCACAAGCCTATCAGCAACTTCCAGTGACCCCCGCCACGGCCGCGGCACAAACGATAGTTACACATAAGGGAGCGTTCCAGGTGTCGCGGTTACAGTTCGGCGTGAACTCGGCACCCGGCCTTTTTCAATCGCTCGTGGAACGCCTCCTAAAGGGCCTGGAGGGGGTGTTGCCTTATTTTGATGACGTGTTGATAACAGGGGGGAGTGAGGCTGAACTGGCGAAAAGGTTGGACAAAGTACTGACCGTGTTCGAGAAAGCGGGGCTGAGATTGAGGAAGGACAAATGTGTTTTTTTCGCAACCGAGGTCGAATTTTTAGGGTTCCGGATCACACCCGAAGGGATTAAGCCGTCTAAATCCAAAGTAGCAGCCATTAAAAAGGCCCCTCGCCCCACATCCAAAACCGAGCTACAGTCTTTCCTGGGGCTCCTCAATTTTTACCATACATTCCTCCCGCGGAAGGCGTCCGTGGCCGAACCGCTCCATCGGTTACTTAAAAAGGAGGAGCCATGGATGTGGGGTGACGAGCACGAGAGGGCGTTCAAGGAGCTAAAGCAACTCCTAACATCCGAGGCAATCCTGACGCACTTCGACCCCAAACGGCCAGTGGTCCTAGTCTGTGATGCATCCCCGGTGGGGGTGGGGGCGGTGCTTTGCCACGTGTTGGAGGACGGAAGGGAGGCCCCGGTAGCGTTTTACTCAAGGTCCCTGTCCCAAGCGGAGCGAAATTACGCACAAACCGACAGGGAAGCGTTAGCAATAGTAGCGGGGACCAAAAAATTTCACGATTTTTTGTATGGCCGCCCGTTCAAAATCGTGACCGATCACAAGCCGCTGTTAGGGATTTTCACGGCGAACAAGCCCACGCCACAGATCCTGTCCCCGAGAATGCTGCGATGGGCTATTTTCCTCAACGCGTACCAACATGAGTTGGAGTACAGGCCCGGAAAGGAGATCAGCCATGCTGATGCGCTTTCGAGATCCCCTCTGCCATTGTCGGCGGACCAAATGGCGAGAGCAGAAAGAGACCGCCAGGTGTTGCTAATTGAGGTTTTAGACGCACCCCCACTAGTACCAGCCGACATTGCTAGGGCGACACGCAAGGACAGGACGCTGGAGAAAGTTAGTTCATGGGTGCAGAAGGGGTGGCCGGCTTCGTCCCCGAGTACAGAGTTCGACCCATTCTTTAGGAAAAAGCTAGAGTTGTCCCTAGAGAGGGGCTGCCTTCTGTGGGGCCAACGGGTGGTGGTCCCTGCGCCCCTGCGGACGAGGGTGCTCGAACTGCTGCACGTCAGCCACCCGGGCATAGTTCGTTCAAAGGCGCTAGCCCGGAGTTACTTCTGGTGGCCACAGCTGGACGCGGACATTGAGCACATGGTCGGCACTTGCGAGGCTTGCCAGGGATCCCGACCTGAGGCGGCCCGTCTCCCGCATAGGGAGTGGGACACAGCAAGGGGGCCGTGGTCCAGAGTGCACGTGGATTTCGCAGGCCCGTCCCGAGGAACCATGTTTCTCCTGGTGGTAGATGCGTTCTCCAAGTGGCTGGAGGTTATCCCAGTAAAGAGCACGTCCTCCGCCACGACAATTAGCCGGCTAAGGAGAGTCTTTTCCACGTTCGGTTTACCCGACACTTTAGTAAGCGATAACGCTAGTTGTTTCACCTCCGCTGAGTTCGGAGCCTTCATGGAGGCAAACGCCATTCGGCATGTCACATCCGCACCGTTTCACCCGGCCACGAATGGCCAAGTGGAACGACTAGTGCGTACAACAAAGGACGCGCTACGGCGCATGGGCCCGGGGGACCTGAATCACCAAGTATGCCAGTTCCTCTTAGCGTATAGGGTAACTCCCTTAGCGTCAGGCTACTCGCCGGCAGAGCTCTTGATGCGGCGAAAACTGACCACGCTCCTGTCCAGGCTAGACCCGACGAGAGTCGAGGATAAAGGGAAAAACGTAGGGTTGGCAGTCTCGAAAGGTTTCGCCGCTGGTGACCCTGTTCACTGCAGGAACTACTCCAGCGCAGGGCCGGCCTGGGTGCCAGGGACGATTGTAGAACAGACGGGGCCAGTGTCGTACCGGGTCGAGACGACCACCGGCCTCCTCTGGAGGAGGCACGCTGACCAACTGAGGCACCGGGTGAGTGGGCCAGTCAGTGGAGCTCAGCAACAGGATTCAGCGTTAGGGTTCTCCCCCACCCGCTTAGCCCAAGGGGGAGACAGCAGTGGACGACAGTCCCAAGCAAGGGGGGAAGGAAGCAGTAGCAGCGGCCCCGACTCATATCCTTTTGATACGCCAGTTTTATCAGGGGCCGGGGAAGGGGGAGAGGAGTTCGCGACCGCTGCCCCCGATTGTGATTTTGATTTTGAGTTTGCGAGCCGGGGGGGTTTTCAGGAGTGTTCCCCCACCCATCCAAGCGAGAAGAGGGGTTTTTCGTTAGCCCCCAGTGCCCCCGGTTCCTCCCTAAGAAAGAGCACGCCTCCCAACAACGCCGCGGAGCCGCGGCAAATCACTAACGAGTCTCCCTCTCATATTACAGGACAGGAAACCAGGGGACAAAGAGAAGGTAGCAAACCCGGGGAGAGGCAGCCCGCATCGAGACCCCAGCGTGTTCGAAATAAGCCATCTTGGCTGAGAGACTTTGTCTCCTAAGGGGGGGGGAGTGTGTTTAAGTGTGGGCTCGAGACCTTGTCTCGTCCTAGGGGGGAGGGGTGTTGTGTTCTGTTGGTTTTATTGTACACACGGATTACAATGTATCTGAGCCAATGTAACCTTGCCTATAGCAACAATGTAACCTTCAGCTGTATCATATAAACCCTGTAATAGGACGCGAGCTAATGACCACCAGCTGGCAGCAGCGAGCGTCCAAAGCTCTCTTGGTCCAAACTCATCAAAGGCAACAGCGCGGGAAGTTTTCCCGCCACCACCTACACCTGGACAAGAAGGGCGTGACCTGCAATGACGTCACGCAGACAGTAGCCAATGGGCTACCATGGCACCACGTTCAAATGTGTTACTGCTGTATATAAAGAGCTATCGATCCGCCATTACCTCATGTTCCCTCTGTCCACGATGCAATAAACCTGAGTTAACCCAGCCCGAGGCTGTGTCCTGTGTCTTGGTTTGCATACACCAAAGAAACGTATGAATGAGATTTAGGTAATCCTTAGAAGCCTCTGAGATGTTCCTTTTAGGAGGCTAGACATTTTATTTTTCATCTCATTCAGGTAATTCTCGTTCATCTCCTGCCAACCTAGCAGTTCGAAAGCAAGAAATTGCAAGTAGATAAATAGGGACCACTTCGGTGGGAAGGTAAACAGCGTTCCGTGCGCTCCGGTGTCTAGTCATGCCTGCCACATGACCACGGAAACGTCTGCAGAAGCAGACAGCGCTGGCTCTTCAGCTTAGAAACAGAGATGAGCACTGCACCCTAGAGTCGGATACGACTGGCTTTCGAGCAAGGGAAACCTTTACCTCAGGTAATTATTCCTTAGAAGCCTCTGAGGTGGTCCATTTTGGAGGCTAGTTAGTTTTATTTTTCATCTGCATTTACAAAGAAGTTTGCAATCTAGGCATTCCAATAATTCCTTCATTGTTCACTCGTGCCAACTTTGATTTTTTTAAAATAGATAGCCTCCTGTTTCATTAAGTCCCCATGGTAGAAATTGATGGGATGAAGATGGTACATGTCATTAAAATCCACAGTGGTCATTACTATTTCTTTGAATTACTTTATATTCATTTAAGTTACACTGTAGTTTAATATTCTCTTTATGGTTGATAAAGGCTAACTCTCAGAAAGAGAAAGCACTTACGTCATTAATATTCCAGCACACTCCACACATTAGCACATGATTAAGAATAGGGATGCTAATCAAAAGGGAATCGCGGGTATGGGTACATTGTGATAAACAAACACCTGAGAATTTGAAATCAACAAGACAATAGTCAAAACAATCAAACATCTTACATCTTTCACATTCTAAAGGAAGATGTGAGGAGCAGGTGGAAAAGGTATAAAAAGCCAGGAGGTTTTAGCCTCTGTTATGTATGGAATGCTATGCCTTTAAGTTGGAATGTAATAATGTAACGCAATACATTGCAACAGTTACAACGAGCTACTGCTGCCTCTAGATGGTATCGAGAGGCAGCTGATAGCGATCTACACACATGATACAAGTTAACCAATTACAGCCAGCACCGGGAAATATTCCCGCCACAGGTAAACCTGATGAAGAACGCCATGCGTCACAATGACATCACGGAGACAGTAACCAATGAGCAACTGTGTAACCAGTTTTAAATGTACCATGCTGTATAAAAGGAGCTGCGCCTCCGCCATTACCTCATGTTCAGATTGCTTACTCTACAATAAAGATGTGTTTGGCCTTATGAATGCTGCCTACCGCGTATCAATCTGCAAACATCAAATTGGTGATGAAGGTGGGATATGGCTCCCCGAAGTTATAAGATATCCAAGCTCGATGTCAACGACGCCGAATCATGGGAGCTGTACGAGTACCAGTTCAGGCACGCCATGGATGCCGAGGGCATCGAGGACGAGGATAAGATGCGGTCTTGCCTCCTTGCACAGATAGGCCTACCGGCACTAAGGCTCCTCATCAATCTACTCGCACCGAAGAAGATTGATTCGGTCCCACTTCCGCAGATCCTCACGACTCTGGGAACATTTCCAGCCGGCCGTGTCCATCTTCCAGGCCAGGGTCTCTTTTGACAGGAGAAACCAGCAGCCGGGCGAATCAGTGGCTGATTACGCAGTGGCCCTTAGGGCAGCGGCCGCCCCTTGCCGCTGGGAGATCCTGGAAATATCCCTGAGGGACCGGCTGCTGTGTGGTCTGAGGGATGAAGAAGTTCAGCGAAGGCTGATGATCCACGAGCACCTTTCATTCCAGACCGTCCTACGGGAGGCTCAGGCGGCTGAGGTGGCGAGGTCCGGCGTCAAAACCTTCCAAACAAAAAATGCTGCAGTGGAAGGGCCACGGGCGGCCATTCAGGCCACATGGCGCTTGCCCCGACCCCCAGCGAAGCCCCCCATCATCTTCAGAGGCCTCTGCTCCAGCGGCTTCCTGCTCCAGCAAGGATGACGACGTCCAAAAGGTCCGGAAAAAGACAACCAAGGCAAGCACCAGCAACAAGGAGAGCTGTGGAGCATCCCACGACCGAAAGAAGTGTTCATTCTGGAAAGCTGAGTGCCACAATTGCGGACGTCGAGGCCACATCGCCAAAGCATGCAGGCAGCGGCGGAGAGGAGACCGAGAGTTGGTGGACCAGCCATGACGGAGGGCCAACAGCATCGGAAAGGTTTCTGATGACGACACAACGGTGAACCGCGTGTCTCTGGCACACCGACGTTTTTTTGTTGAGGTACTGTTGCAAGTGGTCCCGGTTAGGATGGAGGTGTACGCGAGCTCGTCCTACTCCATTATCTCCCAAAAGGAATTTTTGCGCATTCCCCCCAATGCGCACCCAAAACTTAAGGCACTCAAGTCAAATTTACGGGACATGCAAGGCTACGGAATTCCAGTTTTGGGGGTGGGGGATTTTATGGTCAAATTCAAGGGGTTCATGAGAAACTGCCCCTAGTGGTCCTCAAACAAGGGTCCTGTTGCCTCCTGGGGACTCAATGGTTCGCCCCCCCCCTGGAAATTGAACTGTCCAGCATTAATGCCGTCGAGACTGACCCTGTGCGGGACATGTGCGACGCACACCCAGCCGTGTTCGAGAAGGGCCTCGGGACATACAGAGAGGCCCCAGTCTCATTCAACCTGGACCCAGAAATCCGACCCATAAGGCTCAAGCCACAGAGGGTGCCATTTGCCCTCAAGGACAAGATCGAGGTGGAACTGGACAAACTGGTGGGCCAGGGGATTTTGGTTCCGGTGGACTCTGCGGAGTGGGAAGCCCCTATTGTTACAGCAATGAAAGCAAATGGGGAGGTTCAAATTTGCGCTGACTATAAGTGCACAATTAACAAGGCGATTCGCCCTAATGCGTACCCCGGTGCCGGTAGTGAGCCATTTGCTAGCAACGTTGCATGGGGTTAAATGTTTTGCAAAGCTTGACCTAGTGCAAGCCTACCAGCAGCTCACGGTTACACCTACTGCCGCAGCTGCATAAACCATTGTAACGCACAAAGGTGCCTTCGAGGTAACACGCCTACAGTTCGGCGTGAACTCGGCCCCCGGGATTTTCCAGTCATTGGTACAACGCCTTCTCAAGGGTCTCCCCGGGGTCCTCCCCTACTTTGATGATGTATTGATAACAGCAGGAAGTGAGGGGGAACTTGCCAAAAGACTGGATAAAGTTCTGACTGTGTTCGAGAAAGCAGGGCTGAGATTGAGACATGATAAATGTGTGTTTTTGGTGAGGGAGGTTGAATTCCTAGGGTTTAGAATAACCCCCGAAGGTGTTAAGCCCTCCGATTCAAAGGTTGTGGCTGTGCGAAATGCCCCTCACCCCACCATGAAACCAGGGCTGCAGTCATTCCTAGGGCTCCTAAACTATTATTCCTTCTTGCCAAGGAAAGCATCCATAGCAGAGCCACTGCATCGTCTCTTAAAGAAAGACGTGGTTTGGCGGTGGGGAGACAGCCAGGAGAAGGCATTCAAAGAGTTGAAGCAGCTCCTCTCCTCTGAGGCGATTTTAACCCATTTTGACCCCAAGAAGCCAGTGGTATTAGTGTGTGATGCTTCACCAGTGGGGGTGGGAGTGTTGCTGTGCCATGCGTTGGAAAACGGGCGGGAAGCCCTGGTAGCCTTTTATTCCAGGTCACTCTCCAAGGCGGAGCGCAATTACGTGCAAACAGATAGGGAGACCCTCACTATAGTTGCTGGAACAAAGAAATTCCACAATTTTCTCTATGGTCGGGGGTTCACCGTTGTCACTGACCTCAAGCCTCTACTGGAGATTTTCACCACAAACATGCCCACACCCCAGATTCTGTCGCCGAGAATGCGGCGGTGGGCAATTTTTTAAATGCTTACCAGTAAACACTGGTCTACCGCCTGGGCAAAGAGATCAGCCACGCTGATGCGCTCTCCCGGTCCCCCCTCCCAGGACTAGGGAAAGCAGATTGCGAGGTGGAGGGAGATCACCAAGTGTTGCTGATCGAATCCCTCGACTCCCTGCCCATATGGCCCGCAGACCTCACCAAGGCCACGGCAAAGGACAAGGTTCTGTCCCAAGTAATCATATGGGTAATGAAGGGCTGGCCCACGACTCCGCCAGCCGAAGAGTTTCGGGAGTTATTCTGGAAAAGGGTTGAGCTGTCATTAGAGAGGGGTTGCCTCCTCTGGGGCCAGTGGGTGGTTATTCCTGAGGCGCTATGCGCAAGAGTCCTCAAGTTGCTGCATACCAGCCACCCGGGAATCGTGCGCTCAATGGCTTTGGCCAGGAGCTACTTCTGGTGGCCCCAGATAGATGCAGATATTGAACAATTGGTGGGGACATGTGAGAACTGCCAGAGTTCTCAACCCGAGGAGTCCTGACTCCCTCACAGAGAATGGGACACGGCCCGCGGACCATGGTCTCAATTACATATCGACTTTGCTGGTCCGTTCCAAGGCTCTATGTTCCTCCGCATGGTCGATTCCTTCTCCAAGTGGTTAGAGGTTATCCCTATGTCCAACACCTCCTTAGCCACAACGATCAAACAGTTGTGCAAGGTGTTCAGTTGTTTCGGACTGCCCGATGTGCTTGTCTCTGACAACGCCAGTACCTTCACATCCACCGAATTCCATGCATTTCTAGAGAGAAATGCCATTCGGCACATCACCTCAGCCCCTTTCCATCCCGCTACTAACAGGCAGGTTGAACGCTAAGTGCATACCACCAAAGAAGCGCTTCGGTGTATGGGTCCCGGGGATTTGAACCTGCAACTGTGCCAGTTCCTCATCTGTTACTGGCTTAAACCCCTGGCATCCGGTCTATTGCCTGTGGAGATCCTAATGCGCAGGAGACCGGTAACCCTTTTTGATCAGTTGGATCCGACCAGGGTGGAGGAGAAAGGGAGGAATATTGAAATGGGAAGCACAAAAGTATTCACAGTAGGGGACCCGGTGCATTGCAGAAACTTTGCAGCCAACGGCCCAGCATTGGTCCCAGGGGTTGTGATCGAACAGACCGGGCCAGTATCATACAAAGTAGAAACCAGAGCGGGTTTACTGTGGAGAAGGCACGCTGACCAACTTAGATGGCGGGTCACGGACACCCAGGGGGAGGTCAGTCGGGGGGACAAAAGCAACCAGGGGGCAGACAATATGGGTGAATCAACGTTAGGGTCCTCCCCCACCCGCTTATTCCAAGGGGGAGAAATGGGGTACTCCCCACAAGGGGACTCCCACAGAGACACAGAATACCTTCCGCCCCACAGCAGGGGTGCAGTACAAATCCATGTCCTTTGCACCCACCAGGGAGGGAAGAGCCCAATGATTTAGTGATTGATTTTTGGGACCGGGGTGAGTTTGCGGAGTGGTCCCCCACCCATCCAAGCGAGAAGCGGGGTTTTAAGTTAGTCCCGAGTACCCCCGGTCCTCCAACTTTTGAGTTCCACTTCTCCAGAAGCAGCGACACAAGCACCCATGGAACCGCCCGCTTCACAGAGTGACAGGCGGGACTCAGCATTAAGGTATTCCTCCTCGCTACCGAGTTTCGAGCTAGGAAGGTCCCCGGCTGCTGCGGGGACAAAGCAAGGGCTCAAGTCACAACTGTTTGTTCCTTTCTCGCCCTCAAGTTCGCGAACAGAGCAGTGTTCCTGACAGGCAGTTAACGAGCCTCGTTTTCCAATTGCAGGGTGAGAGTCTGTGGAACACAGAGCCCCTGGTTCACCTGAGCTCGGCCAAGCCGCCGTACTGCCCAAGTGAACATGCGGGAAACCACAATGGTTAATGGACTTCGTGCCATCCTAGGGGGGGAGGAGTGTTATGTATGGAATGCTATGCCTTTAAGATGGAATGTAATCATGTAACCCAATACATTGCAACAGTTACAACGACCTACCGCTGCCTCTAGATGGTATCGAGAGGCAGCTGATAGCAATCTACACACATGATACAAGTTAACCAATTACAGCCAGCCGCAGGAAATATTCCCGCCACAGGTAAACCTGATGAAGAACACCGTGCGTCACAATGACGTCACGGAGACAGTAACCAATGAGCAACCGTGTAACCAGTTTTAAATATATCATGCTGTATATAAGGAGCTGTGCCTCCGCCATTACCTCATGTTCAGATTGCTTACTCTACAATAAAGATGTGTTTGGCCTTGTGAATGCTACCTACCGCGTATCAATCTGCAAACAT
This sequence comes from Bradypodion pumilum, assembly GCA_035047305.1. NCBI lineage: Eukaryota > Metazoa > Chordata > Lepidosauria > Squamata > Chamaeleonidae > Bradypodion > Bradypodion pumilum. The sequence continues at coordinate 168,134,560 of JAWDJD010000001.1, read as the reverse complement.
CAAAGCCTCGAAAGGAGGCTTTTCCCAAATGAGAGAGAGCCCTTGTCACTCTCAATTTGGGGGACCATGGAAAATCTTCGTCTCGAATGAGGACTGTAAAAGCCCGCACTTTACAAGCTAATGAGTGTAGCCAATTTCGCTTTTATTATTTTCTTAGCTCTAAGTTAGAGTAGAAATAGTTCTTTGCAATGTTTGTCTTGCATATTATGGAAGAATATTATGCTTCAATAAAACTCCAAAAAGACAACTTCTGAGTCGTGTCTTTGCTGAAGAAGGGGGGTTTATGCCAGAGAGCTGATAACAGGTTTGCAAGCCGAAAATAAGGCTGCACAATCATACCATCATTACCTTGAGAGCGGTGCAGCTCACAAAGGGGACATTTTAAGATAAGGGATTGCTACCGTGATCCCTAAAAAGGGAGGTTGCTTTCACTTTCCATCATCCTGGGAAACTCTATCAGCGGGATATTCCATCTTTGAAGGTAAAAAGTTACTTTTTACGCCACATCATTTCCCCAGGACCGGAGCCTCTCTCTGTGTTTGCATAGTTTGTTTGGGAGTTGGCATATAAACAGGACTTTTGCTTAGCCACATTAACTGCTACCACCATTCCTGCTAGGAAGCGGGTCTGCCAACTTCCCAATAAGATATTAGCTTAACTGGGCATTGAGGTCCGTGCCGGGAGTAAAGTGCATGGAGAACGGAGTGCCTCAGCCTGGGCCACTGTTGTGTATGTAACAGTATTACTTTAAGAATGTATGAATGTAACCTGACAATGATTACAACGTAACCCAGTTGTTTAAGGAACGCGAGTAAGCTGCCCATAGAGGGCAGCTGTGAGCGTTCAGCTCACATGGTTCACATTCCCCAATCACCGGCAGCCGCGGGAACCTTTCCCACGCTAGGATCACCTGGAGAAGATGGGCGTGACTCAGAATGACGTCACACTGGTAGCAGCCAATGAGCTACCGTGCAACAATATTCAAATGTATTACTGCAGTATAATAGCTGCAGTATAGTAGCTGTACCACTGCCATTACCACATGTTCATCCTGACCATCATGAAATAAACCTGTGTTTTAGCCCCCACTGCGGCTCCTTCTTTGTCTTCCATGCAAGACACTAAATTGGCGACGAAGGTGGGATCCATGGCGTGTCCCAAGGTCAAACCTCACCAGTTTGATATCAGCGATTAAGAACAATGGGAGCTGTACGAGTGCCAGTCTCGGCATGCGATGGATGCTGCAGGCATCGACGATGGCGGGAAGATGCGCTCGCACTTCCTCACCCAGGTGGGGCCGGCCACGCTGCGTATCCTGATGAACCTGGTGGCTCCCCGGAAGGTAGACGTGGTGCCCATCGACCGCATCCTGGCGCTACTGAGGGAGCACTTCCAGCCTCCCGTTTCAATCTTCCTGGCCCGGGTCGCGTTCCACAGGCGGGACCAGTGCCCGGGGGAGTCCGTGTCCGCCTACGCGGCGACCCTCAGGCTTGCGGTGGTCAATTGCCAATGGGAGGACCTGGACATGGCCCTCCGAGACCGCATACTGTGTGGCCTGAGGGACGAGGAGGTCCAGAGGAAATTGATGACCCGCGACCATCGCCTCACGTTCAATGAGGTATTGCGGGAGGCCAAAGCAGCCGAGGCGGCCAGGAGCGGGGTCAGAGTGTTCAAGTCCCGAGGGGCCGCACCTGAGAGGGCCAAGTCACCTGTGCAAGCGGCCCGGCGGACGTCAGCGAAAATGGCCTGGCGGGCACCCCGGTCGCCCGCAGGCACCCCAGCAATCTCTGAGGAGTCGTCCATGACGGCAGACTCCTGCTCCAGAGAGGACGACGACGCACAGAAGGTGAAGAAACGCGGGGAGAGGTGCCAGACCAGCGAGCGAAGAGGCCACCATTGTGATGGCTGTGGGGCATCTCACGACCGGACGAGATGCCCATTCCGGAAGGCCGAGTGCCACAACTGCGGCCGGAAGGGCCACATCGCCAGAGTCTGCAGGCGCGGGCGAACCGAGGACAAGGGCGCATCGAGACACCCCTCAAGGCGGCTGGCATCAGAAAGGTCTCAGCCAACGATGGCGCGGAAGGCGTGAACCACGTGGGCCTGGAGCACCGGCGCTTCTTTGTAGAGGTACTGTTACAAGGGGTTCCAGTGAGGATGGAAATAGACTCGGGGTCGTCCTACTCCATCCTGTCCCAGAAGGAGTTCATGCGCATTCCCCCAAATGTGCGGCCCAAGCTGCGGGCCATGAAGTCACACTTACGGGATGTGCAGGGCTATGGGATCCCAGTGTTGGGGGTGGGGAACTTCACGGTGAAGTTCAAAAATTACACAGAGAAACTGCCCTTAGTGGTTCTCAAGGGGGGAAGATGTTGCCTTTTGGGAACCCAGTGGTTTGCTCCCCTGGGAATTGAACTGTCCGGCATTAACGCCATAGAGACTGACCCAATGCGGGATGTGTGCGATGCACACCCAGACGTTTTCAAGAAGGGGCTCGGGACTTACAAGGGCCTCCCAGTTTCTTTTGAGTTGGACCCAGAAATCCAGCCCATACGTCTCAAGCCAAGAAGAGTGCCCTTCTCCCTCAAGGACAAGATTGAGGCGGAACTGGACAAATTGGTGGGGCAGGGGATTTTGGTTCCAGTTGTTTCAGCGGAGTGGGAGACTCCAATTGTTACAGCCTTAAAATCAAACGGGGAGGTCAGGATTTGCGCTGACTACAAATGTACAATTAACAAGGCCATTCAGCCAAATGCATATCCGGTGCCAGTGGTTAGCCACTTACTGGCCACGTTGCATGGGGGGAGGTGTTTTGCCAAGCTAGACCTGGCGCAGGCATATCAGCAGCTCACAGTAACCCCAGCTGCTGCCGCTGCGCAAACCATCGTCACCCACAAAGGGGCATTTAAGGTAACGCGCCTACAGTTCGGCGTAGATTCGGCCCCTGGGATCTTTTGACGACGTCTTGATAACAGCGGGGAGCGAATCAGAACTAGCGAGAAGGCTAGACAGGGTCCTTTCAGTATTCGAGAAAGCGGGACTTCGACTGAGAAGGGACAAATGTGTATTTTTTGCGAGGGAGGTTGAGTTTCTCGGGTTCAAGATAACCCCGGAGGGCATCAAGCCTTCCGAGTCCAAGGTTGCGGCTGTGCAAAACGCCCCTTGCCCCACCATGAAACCGGAGCTGCAGTCATTCCTAGGGCTCCTAAATTGTTACCATTCCTTCTTGCCAAGGAAGGCATCCATTGCGGAGCCACTGCACGCGCTACTAAAGAAAGAGGCGGTTTGGCGGTGGGGAGATAGGCAAGAGAAAGCTTTCAAGGAGCTCAAAGCGCTTTTATCCTCGGATACTGTCCTGACCCATTTTGACCCGAGGAGACCCGTAGTTTTAGTCTGTGATGCATCCCCAGTGGCGGTGGGGGCGGTGCTGTGCCACGTGTTGGAGAGCGGGCGGGAAGCCCCGGTCGCGTACTATTCCAGGTACCTTTCAAAGGCGGAGCGCAACTACGCGCAGACAGATAGGGAGGCCCTGGCCATAATCGCGGGAACAAAGAAGTTCCACGATTTCCTATACGGTCGCGAGTTTACGGTCGTGACTGATCACAAGCCCCTCCTGGGGCAAGCCCACCCCACAAATCCTGTCCCCCAGAATGCTACGTTGGGCGATTTTCCTTAACGCCTACCAGTATGAGCTGGTCTATCGCCCAGGGAAGGAGATCTCCCATGCGGACGCGCTGTCCCGGTCTCCTCTCCCCAGTTTAGGAGATCCCGCATGCGAGGTAGAGCAGGACCATCAAGTCCTGCTGATCGAGTCTCTCGACTCACCCCCCATAGTCCCGGCAGACCTCGCCAAAGCCACGGCGGCCGACAAAATTCTGGCCCAAGTTAGTTCCTGGGTAAGGAAAGGGTGGCCTACAACTCCCCCCCCCCAGGAGCATTTCAAGTCATTTTTCAGGCGTAGAGTAGAGCTTTCCCTTGAAAGGGGCTGCCTGCTCTGGGGCCAGCGGGTAGTTATCCCACAGAAGTTGCGGGCGAAGGTGCTGAGGCTACTGCATACCAGCCACCCGGGAATAGTGTGCTCCAAGGCACTGGCCAGGAGTTACTTCTGGTGGCCCCAAATAGACGCGGATATAGAATACTTAGTGGGCACGCGTGAGAGCTGCCAGAGCTCTCGGCCCGAGGAGTCCCGGCTACCCCATAGGGAATGGGACACGGCCCACGGGCCATGGTCCCGAATACACGTCGACTTTGCTGGCCCCTTCCGCGGGTCCATGTTTCTGCTGATAGTCGACTCCTATTCCAAGTGGCTGGAAGTAATCCCCATGACTAGCACCTCATCTGCTGCAACCATTAAACACTTGCGCAGGGTGTTCAGTTGCTTTGGCCTGCCGGACATCCTTGTTAGCGATAATGCCAGTACCTTCACTTCTGCGGAATTCAAGGCGTTTATCGAGAGGAATGCCATCCGGCACATCACCGCTGCCCCGTTTCACCCCGCCACAAACGGTCAGGTAGAGCGCCAAGTGCGCACTACGAAAGATGCTCTGCAGCGCATGGGTCCCAGTGAGTTGAACCTCCAACTGTGTCAGTTCCTCATCTGTTATAGGGCAACTCCCCTAGCGTCAGGACTTTCGCCGGCTGAACTCCTCATGAGGAGGCGGCCAGTAACCCTTTTTGACCGTTTGGATCCGACCAGGGTGGAGGATGAAGGGAGAAATATAGTGGTAGAGAGTTCCAAAAGCTTTTCAGTAGGGGACCCGGTTCACTGCAGAAACTACGCGGCCTCGGGACCAACGTGGGTCCCAGGGACGATCATTGAACAAACGGGGCCAGTATCCTATAGGGTCGAGACTAGCACAGGGCTACTCTGGAGAAGGCATGCTGACCAACTCAGAAGGCGAGTCACTAGTGAAAGGGAATCAGCGTTAGGGTCCTCCCCCACCCACGTAACCCAAGGGGGAGACACGGGGGTGTTCTCGGGTACAAATGCATACCCTGGATTCTCAGCCGAGGAGGAGGAGGATACGTTCAAAGAGTGGAATGAGTTTGATTTTATGTTACCGTACCAGGGGGGTGTCGCGGAGTGGTCCCCCACCCGTCCGAGCGAGAAGAGGGGTTTCAGTTCAGCCCCTGGTACCTCCAGTCCCCCCAGCCCTTTTGCTTTAGAGTATACCATAACACCAAGCCCCCCGAGCCGGGCAGCAGGGGGAAGTTCGCCCTCCCCATCCCCTAGAACTCCGGGTCAAGCAGCAGGGGGTGGCGCAAGTTCGCCGGTTGCAGGCGCAAGGGACTGGGGCGAGACAACAAGGGTTTCCTCGTCGATTCCGAGGTTTGTGCTGGCAACAGGCAGGGGTTCACATCTCAGCTGTATGTTCCGTTCCCTTCTCCCAATGCAAGGTTGTCGCAGAGTCCCCGCCAAACGACTAATGAGTCCCCCCTTTCCATTGCAGGATGAGACTCTGCGGAATTCGGAGCCCCTAGTTCCCCTGAGCTAAACCAAGCAGCCGCACGCCCCAAGCGCACGTGCTGGAAGCCACAATGGTTGAGGGACTTCGTCCCATCCTAGGGGGGAGGAGTGTTGTGTATGTAACAGTATTACTTTAAGAATGTATGAATGTAACCTGACAATGATTACAACGTAACCCAGCTGTTTAAGGAACGCGAGTAAGCTGCCCATAGAGGGCAGCTGCGAGCGTTCAGCTCACATGGTTCACATTCCCCAATCACCGGCAGCCGCGGAAACCTTTCCCGCGCGAGGATCACCTGGAGAAGATGGGCGTGACTCAGAATGATGTCACGCCGGTAGCAGCCAATGAGCTACCGTGCAACAATATTCAAATGTATTACTGCGGTATAAAATGAGCTGTACCTCCGCCATTACCACATGTTCATTCTGACCATCATGAAATAAACCTGTGTTTTAGCCCCCACTGTGGCTCCTTCTTTGTCTTCCGTGCAAAACACTAAATCAAAGCGACAGAGAGAAGCTGGGTTGCCTGGGGAAGCGCAAGGTTTGGGCAGCGTGCGCACCCCTAGAAACAACCCCCAAAATCTTACAATACAGACCTGAGCCATTCTCAACTATATTGCAACAAAATACAATCTCTATGGGAAGGACATCAAGGAGAGAGCACTGTATGGTTACAAGCCTGTGTTTGGTTACTAAATGGTTCCTTGGGTTTCTTGTGGGAGATAAGAGAGAGAAAATCCCCCTTTTCTGGATGCTGCTCCTAACTTCCCCCCATCACACACACACCAAACTTGGGGGGGGGGGAGGCGAAGAACAGCTGGAGCAGCGTTTGAAGGAGAAGGATGATGGGCAACATGCAGGCGGCGGTAGGGGCGGGAGTCCTCCTTCACCGGCTCTGGGGCGCCCCTCAAAGGCTGGGGCTAGAAGGAAGGTGGCCTCCCCAACTCCCCCTCCCTCGCCTGCCCCTTTGTTTGGTATGGAGGGGGCTCCTCCAAGCTCACATCTACAGAGTAAACAAGTCGTTTTATACCCAGGTAAGTGTATTGGGCGATGACAGGGTTAAAGACACCAAGGCTTCTGTATGGGAGGGAAAGACTCCGCCCTCAGAGTGAGCGTGTAAGTAACAGCCTCCTATGCAAGTTCTTTGCTTTCTATTCAGTCCTATTGACTTTGTTTGTCCTCAGTCGAGCGTACCAACTACATTTGGACCTTCCAAGAGTGAGTAGATGCTGCTTTCTTTAAAAGAGAGGAACCATCCCAAATCCATCAGTACAATTATTCTCTTAAAGACCCAACCTTTCCAGTGTTTGCTCTATAAAATAATTACAGTAATTTAAACCACGTCCCTGTGCCCCCACTTCCTGAGTGGCAGGACCAGTGGTGGGCTCAAATTTCTTTTACTGCCACACTGTGGACGTGGTAGGGTGGGCATGGCCAGGGGGAAAGCCCTGAGTTGCACCCAAATTAGGACTACTGTACTATACTTTATTTCAAAACTTGGATGGGTGGGGCCAGCCAGAATTTCTGCTACCGGTTATGGCAAAATGGTGCAAACCTGCTGATGCCCACCACTGGGCAGGACTCACAGAACTCAACCTCCTGTTGGCAAAAATAGCAAAAAAACTGCTACGTTACGAAGTAGGACCTTTGTTGGCAGCTTGGAAGCTCCACAGGTTTCCTGAGCTGTTGGCAACTTGAGGATAAATTTGAAGCAACTGGAGAGATAGGTGATTCGTGAGCAAGGTGGAGAATCCCCCCCCCAAAAAATAAAATAAAATAAAATAAAAAATATTTTCATGTGAAACATCCCCCTGTCCTGTCCTGGACCACAAACTACCACAGACTGAAGAGTAAAGATAATCCAACAAGAGAAAAAAGAATTAGAATTTTGAAATGGCAGGTCTTTCTGTACTGGTTTTGTACTTTATACAGCATCTTTTTTTTTTAAATGATCTTTTTTTAAAATCAGATCTGTAAATAAGAACCTTGAAACAATGGCTGGGAAACCAAAACTTCATTACTTCGATGGAAGAGGCCGAATGGAACCGATAACGTGGATGTTGGCAGCAGCTGGCGTTGAGGTTTGTCTCAAGAATCTCCCTAACAGATCATGACTATGTAAGGCTTCTTCCAGATGGGGCAAAAACTCATTTATACTTTGTCCTTGTTATCTATTGTTGGCCTGAAGGAAAAGGGACATTATAGGCTGTTCTCATCCATGCTGCTTATAGCAAGCGTGGGAGGAAATTGATATCTTGTGAAAACTCTAAGAAAGTTAAGAGAGAGCCTGAAGAGAGAGGGGAACAAGAAGACCTTGATTAGTTTAAGTTAATTATTCCCAGTGCTGGATCCAGTTTACACCAGTGTGGCTTTACACAACAAATTTTAAACCCAATAAATTATAATGCTTTATAAATTAACCAAAACATAACTAACATAAGAATACTCAGAGTGGTGTGCTGGATATACTGTTGGACTAGGATTTGGAAGGTCTGAGACTGAATCCTCGCTAGGCTATGGCAACTCTCTAAGGGTGTGGAACTGATAATGTTGCTCATTAATTATTTCCTTTACCTTATAAATGTTCTTAGGGTTTCTATAGGTTGGTTTCAACTTCATAGCACATACTCAATTTAAGGATAATTTTCTAAACCAGGCAGAGAATTCCCTTCTCAAGAACAGCACAAGTGATGATGAATGGAATGATTAGCTAGAGGCGTTCAATATGCTTGTTATGAAACATCAGTGTATTTGGAAACTGAAAGAATGTATCTTTTTGTATTATATATGTCCCTAAGGTGCAATTACTTTATAAGACTCTTTTGTACATTTTTTTGTTTCCTAGTTTGAAGAACAATATATTGAAACAAAAGCAGACCTGGAAAAGCTACGCCAAGGTGAGTATGAAATCAGAATGTTTGGTAGGGTCTGCTTTGAAAAATTGCCACACTTTACAACATGATATTCAATTACATTGCAGAATTACACTATTATTTTGTGATGCTGATTTTGTCAAAGTTAGTGGCACTAATAAAGAAATGCCATCTGAGGCAAGCAAGAATAAACATTCAAAGTAATTGTCTCTAGTTCTTGAATATATGTTTCAAGAATTATTCAAAATAAATCACTCTGTGATTTTCAGTAATTTTTCTCAAAGTAATTTTCTCCAATATTTTTCAAAGTAATTCTTGCAAATTGAATCACATAACTCAAATATTTTCTTGGTGGGTCTCTCAAAAATCTTCAAAAGTAATCAATATTTAGTATTCTGTTGTATTCCACGGTAATTCTTACAATTATACTATAAGTTTTATAACATAAATCAACATTGATCTAAGCTGTCCCGGTTGCTTTCAGCTTTTCAATTCAAAGAATCTTCTTCAGGATATCTACAATGAGATAGTTACAAACAAGTCTGTAAAGATTACTGTCCTAAATAAATACAGAAGCATGTCACAAGCAATTAAGTAATCGTACATGGAAACATATAGAAATATATATATAACATATAACATGAGTACCTTCTTTTTAACAGCGTCTCGAGCCTCTATATAGCTAGCTCTCTAGTGCACCCGATGTTAACTATTGACTCTAAAGGTGCAACTTATAAAGAAAATACATTAAGCCAAGTGTAGGATATTACATTAAAAATACCAAGTGAAACATTGCATACGAGACCTCTAGGAAATGTTTCAAGGTAACAGGACAAGTCGAACTCGCTAGTTAGTGGCACAGCTTCCATTGATGTGGAATGCAATAATATTCTGTACAAATCCAGGAACTACTCAATGTGGACTGATCCCTGTTAGAAGTGGTTTGCTTCTTGGTTGTCCAAGAGATTCCATGCAATAAAATGAATGAGTCTGTTTTAAAAACAATTTAGGTGATTATTCCTTGGCAGCCCATGCCATGATAATAATTCAGAAGGATAATATTTTATTTTTCATCTGTTTTCATAGGGTAGTTTGTAATCTAATTGGTTCACAGGATGGTTTCTAATTCCTTCATTGCTCCCTTGTGCCAATTTTTATTCTCACCAAGATGGGAAGCTCCTGTTTCAACAAGTGCCCATGGTGGAAATTGATGGGATGAAGCTGGTGCAGACCCGAGCCATTCTCAACTACATCGCGGCAAAATGCAATCTCAATGGGAAGGACATCAAGGAGAGAGCACTGTACTGTGTTTGGTTACTAAATGGCTACTTGTGTTTCTTGTGGATAATATTGGGGGGGGGGGATCTCCAGTTTGTTTTGCAATCTGCTGACAAATTAGTAAAGATAAAGGTTTCCCTTGCTCAAAAGCCAGTCATATCCGACTCTAGGGTTCAGTGCTCATCTCTGTTTCAAAGCCGAAGAGCCAGTGTTGTCTGTTTCTGAAGACGTTTCCGTGGTCATGTGGCAGGCATGACTAGACACCAGAGCGCACAGAGCGCTGTTACCTTCCCACCGAAGTGGTCCCTGTTTATCTACTTGAAATTTCTTGCTTTCGAACTGCTAGGTTGGCAGGAGCTAGGACAAAGACGGGAGCTCATTCTATCCTGCAGTACTCGGGAATCGAACTGCTGACCTTCCGCCTCCCAGTCAGCATCGTAGCCATGTGAGCCACTGCAGTCCCTTTTGCTGACAAATTAGAAGTCCTGTTGTTTCAATTTACTGCCCTTGCCAATTCACACATTCAATGCAGAATGTAGCAATATTAACTCATTTGACCTTTCACTCATAACCAGTGGTGGGCTCTTTAAAAATTTACTACCACACTGTGGTTGTGGTCTACTCTATGGGCATGACCTACTCTGTGGGCATGGCCATGTGATTGGGTGGGCATTCTAATCATTACTACCTACTCTGTGGGAGTGGTATGGTGGGCGTGGCCAGGGGGAAAGCCCTGCATTGCGCTCAAATTAGGACTACTTTATTTCAAAATTTGGATGGGCGGGGCCAGCCAGAATTTGTGCTACCGGTTCTGGCGAACTGGTGTGAACCTTCTGATGCCCACCACTGATCATAACTGAGTTAATATCAACTGGGTTCTTTGGAGTCAGTGCTCCTTTTTGAGAGTTTACGCTGGGACAGGCAATTTCTGGCCCTCCAGATGGTGTTGGAGCACAGGTACTCATCTCTGTTTACAGCCAAAGAACCAGCGCTGCTGAATTCAGAATGGGAGAGTGAAGATTTACTGGAATTATGCCCCTAAAATACAGTGTCATTTGTTTCAACATATTACTTAAGGAATACAGGCAAATGATTTCTCACAGGAAGCCCTCCCAGTTCTCTATGGCATGTTAGCAATCCATGTGCAGGTGTTAGATGGAGCTCTGACACTATTGTACATTTCCCTCATGCACATTACTTATTGTGTTATTATTTAGTGATGGAAAATAACTTGTTATATTGATCAAAGTAGCAAGATTAATTACAAGCAAAATTGGAAGGTTAATTTTGAATTTTAAATACGGGAATTGTTTAAGGAGGTTTGGAACATTACCATTAAAGATAAACAGACAAGTGAAATAAGGTTTAAAAAGACATAGTAAAAGAAAGGTAAGCAGTGTTTGGTGCGCTCCAGTGTCTAGTCATGCCTGCCACATGACCATGGAAATGTCTGCAGAAGCAGACAGCGCTGGCTCTTCAGTTTTGAAACAGATGAGCACTGAACCCTAGAGTTGGATATGACTGGCTTTCAAGCAAGGAAAACCTTTAAAATAAAATAGATTTTAAAATAGTTGGGGGATGTGTTTTAATTTTATGTTATTGAAAGGGTGCTAGTACTAGAAATAACATCATTTTGGAGATGGATGGGGTTATGTGAAGTTTGGTAAAAATAATAAAAATGCTTCAATAATTTCCACCTAAAGTCCCATGAGTAAATGGGATGTGTTCACCTAGATTTATTGTTTTGTTTTGGTTATTTGTTTTTTGTGTTTGGGTAGTTCTTTTTCCTTTGTTTCCAATTGTATGGTTAATAAATAAAATAATAAGGAAATAAATTCAAATCAGGAAAGGTTTATTTAGATAAGGTTATGTTTTTCTGCCCCCAAGAGGGTCCCACATGTTCATTTTATTTTGGGTGCAGTGGGGATTTTTAATTTCCAAAGGTAGTTGCTTCTGTTAAAAATCATCCCAGTAGAAATGACTTTCCCTTTATGTCACGGCCTTCGGTGGCTTTCCCATAATGAAAAGGCTCTCGAAGCAGCCTTGAGACCTTGTGGAAAAGGCAGGAGATTTTTAAGTTCTCAAAAATTGCTGCAGCTATTGATGTCTTCAGCCTTACATGGTGTAAGTCAAGGGTCCCCAAACTATGGCCCCGGGGCTGGATTTGGCCCCCAATGCCAGTTCATCTGGCCCATGAAGCCCTCGTTGCTCCAGGAAGCGGAAGTAGAATGTGCCCGTATGGGCACATTTTACTTCCACTTCCAGGAGCAATGAGGGTTTCATGGGCCAGATGAATTGGCATTGGGGCCAGATCCGGGGCCCAGCCCATAGTGACCAGCCCATGGCCTGATAAGTTTAGGCACCCAGGTATAAGTTAATACAACAAGGGTGTCAACCATTATGTCCTACTCTAGATAAACTGTTCATTTTCCTCATGCAGTCCTGCCCACCTTTGAGAAGTGGACAAAAGGCGACTGATGACTTATTATACAGTGTTGTTACTGTAAAGATTATAAACATAATTCAATGTATATTAAATGATTTAAAAGAAGGAATTTCTCAGTATTGACACATCCTGTTTTCATTATATGTTATTCTTACAATAATCAATAATAATTTAATTTGTACTTAGAGCAATATAATTGAGGGGAAGGAACATTTCCGAAAGTGGCAATTTAGAGTAACAAAAACATTATCTTTACAGAATTGATATGTATTCTGAAGGTGCTATGGATCTGAGTGAAATGGTTATGGTACTGCCCTTCAAGTCAGTTGATAAGCAGAAGGATTTAGCAATGATCTTTGAAAAGGCCAACAACAGATATTTCCCAGCCTTTGAAAAGGTATGACACAGAAACAATGTTATTACAGAAAGGGGTCGTTTAAGCCCATGTGTTATTGATAGCCAACAATTATTGCTAAGCTTTCTTAGTATATGAAGAACTAGCAGGGGTGCCTGGCTTCGTCTGGGTGGGGTTTGGGGGGGCGCTGTCCTACCTCCCGGCATTGCATTGCTCGGGTGCTCCTTCTCCTGGGCTGACCTCTGTCCACTGGCCTCCTGCCCCGCCATGCCAGCTGGCCTGCCTGGCCAAGGGGCAGGGCCCTGTGATGTCACATTGGCTGACCACTCCCAAGGGCTGACCAGGTCTGGGCAAAACATCACAACCAGCATGACATCACAAAGGCCCAAACCTGGTCAGCCCTTGTGATTGGTTGAGGACTAAAGGGTCAATTTGGGGGGCATAACCCCCCATGGGGTTCAGGACCCTGACAGTGACCTGCTCACGTTTGCAGGGTATGTGTTTGCCTAATTTCACGGAGTTTCGTCAAGGGGTGCGGTAGCCTATTCTGGATACCGCACCCTAATATAAAGTTGTAAGAAAGGAGGGGTATAATTAGTGTTAGATAAATAAGCTAAATAAAGGTTTAAAAATCTGATATGTAAAATAAGGTTTCAAATAAATTTGTACTGCAGTTATCTAGGGAGTGGAGCACAATCAGATATAGCATTGCATTTCTCTTTTGTCCAAAATTGGCAATGGCTGTCTGTTGAAGCTCAATGCTCTTCTCATTTAATGGTGTTAAATGGGTTGTTTCTGAAGTGATCAAAACATATATCTGAAACTTTTATATTTATCTGAAGCACTGTATGTTTTCTTTTTAAAAAATTCTTTTCTGTAGGTCCTGAAAGATCATGGGCAAGATTTCCTTGTTGGAAACCAGCTCAGCAGAGCAGACATTCTGTTGCTTGAGGCTATTTTAGATGTAGAAGAGTTGAAGGCTGATGTTCTCTCCAACTTCCCTCTTTTAAAAGTAAGGAGGCTACTCTTCCCAAATCATCAGTTGTAAAGTGGCAGTATGATGATAAATCTTACTCACTTCTGGAGGTTCACAGTAGGAACACAACAGCAGATAGCTGAAACTAGTCATGTCCAGAAGAGAAAGAAGTTGGGAGACTTTGGTGCTCCAGATATTTTGGACTTCCTTCCATAAAAATCTGATCATTGATGATGATGGGTGATATTGAATGATTTCCACATCCATAGTGCCCATTTGTACTACCACTTCCTGGGTAGTTGGCAGTACAATAAAAGCATACGCTAAAACAGTATATAATGAGTACAAAAATACAATAAAGGATGATAAACACTGTAACTACCTAAAACTACCTTCAAATAAAAGTACATGAATTGAAAATGTTTAAACTTCTTAGGACAATTTTAATGCTAGTAGAAGACAGCTTTATATAATTTGGTCTTAATTGGGTTCCTAAAAACAGAGAAAGATGGTGCTTGGCAAATGTCTGTAGGACAAGGTCACAACCAAGAAAACCACATTCCTAATATTGGTTTGTTTGTTTTTTGCCTCCTTTGTGTTTTAATTCATAACATCAAGAACTGCAAGAAGCATGTAGAATGGGTAGCTGGTTTTTGGGATAGATATACCACTGAAAAGTGACGTTCGGAACCATTAAGGGTTTTATAGATTATGACCAGTGCTTTAAATTGGGCACAGAAAACTGAAAGGGAAGCCAGTGAAGGCGTGCCAAATCTTGGAGATATGAGTTCATATGTGATGGTTCCTGTAACCAATCTGGCCATCACATTTTAGACCTGCTGAAGTTTCCATACTGACTTCAAAGGCAGCCTTATGTAGAGAATGTTACAGTAGTCTTCTTTAGAGATTACCAATGCAAGAAAGGACAAGCCTAAATTTTGTTAAGCATTTCTTATCCACATTGGGATCCAGCAGGGCAATCAACCAAAGCTTGATATATTTTTTAAAAAAGAAAAAAATAAGGGGGAATGCTGGGGAGGTTTTGTTTTGGGAAAATAAATCCACTCCCATAATGCAAAAACACTGATGCAGAAGTTGAAAAGCACTTAAAAACAAACAAACCATTTTATAAGCAAAAATCAGTCATGTGGCCATGCATAAAATCAGACAAATGCAGGAGGAAGGTGATACCTTTTACAGGTCACTTTTAAAAATCAAGCTTTGCAAGTTTTCGTAACTCAAAGGCTACTTCATCAGGCACTTTCACGGCATGCTGTTTAATCCAGGTTCTAGTTCTTAGCTATTCTTAGGTATTCAATGGGAAAATAAGCAGCAGATTGTATCTTTTTACAATCCAAAAGCAGGAAGCCAGGGATTTGCATATTACTTTCCCCAAACAGCCTTTCATGGATCAAGTCCATGAAAGCTAACATTAAAATCTTCAAAGTGCTATAATGTTTTTGTTTTCTATGAAATGCTTGAAACACAGACAAACAGAGCTACTATTAAAAAAATAACTGATGTTGCTCATAAAACAGATGAATTCTTAGCCTTTGTCAGGTGTTCTTGCTATGAATTGCAGTGTTCATGATTGACAATATTTATCTCTCTTGGTAGGCTTTTAAAGGAAGAATCAGCAACATTCCTACAATAAAAAAACTTCTACAGCCTGGAAGTCCAAGAAAACCACCACCTGATGAGAAAATTGTAGCAAAAATAATGAAAATTTTCTACTGAAATGTCTTCTGCTGGATTAGTACTATTGTAGCTACAGGTAAAATGAGACAATGCAACTTGTTTCAGATCATTCCAAGGGACAAAAGTCACAGACTAAATCCAATAAATACAGTTAATAAATAACAGAATGCTTAACTTGATTTAGTTTGATTAAACTTTAATGAACAGGGTTTTACCTATGGCTGATGTGAAATTAAATACGTTTGTATTTTATCTCAGTATTGCATTTATTCTGACTTGTTTGTAACATATCTGATCTACCAACAACCACACTGACAACCACTGCTTTCTGATGCATGAATGTAGGAAAAACACACGCAAATATCAGATGTTGGGAGTTTGGCTCCTGGAAGAAGAGTCAGCCTGTATAATCAAGTTGCACTGAAATGGTTTACCACCCTTGGTCTGTGGGAAGCCCTGGAACAGTACAACTTGATTATACAGGCTGACTCTTCTTTCAGGAGCCAAACTCCCAACATCTGGTTCTGCAGCCAGATACTTAAATCACTAAGTTGTCTAGCCAGCTGTACCCTATCAGAAATAAGCCAGATGTTGCCCTATCAGAAATAATGCAACATTCTTCCAGTCTAGGATCCTCAGACAGCCCAACTGATAGCTACTGAGCTGCGTTATAGCAAGAGCAAGAGAATATTGATAACCATGCAAATCACATCTACAGAAGGTCCTCTTCCAGATGTGGCCAAAATTCCAACCTACTTTGTCTTTCTTAGTTATGTTGGGATGAAGAAAAGGGGAGTTACAAGGGTTTCACAAGCATATCACATTGTAGCAAGAGTGCAGTTGTTTCCAAACCAGCTTTTCCTTACATGCCTGCTTGAGAGGGAAATTGTAACACTAAAGAGAGAAAATTGAGTGAGCCTTGAGATGAGAGATGGGCAAGACTTCAATAGTTTAAAAATGACATTAGATTGACAAGGGTGCTCCTGATGCTGGTGATGGCTATTTGGCAGCAAAAAAATTTATTGAATGTGCCTTCAATATCTGTCTGGAGACTCTGAAAGGCAAAACGTTACCCTAAAACTTTGGATCCTGAACTGGACTGTATGTATGTGATAGGAAATTGTCAATTAGTTTAAATCAATCTTTTCCAGTAATGGATGTAATTTATGAAGTGTAATTTTACACAAGATTTTTTGCCAACAAGCTAAAGAAATACCTTTAAAAGTCTTAATTTAAGACTTTTTGTAGTTTGAAGAACAATTTATTCAGTCAAAAGCAAACCTGAAGCAATTGCAGCAAAGTGAGTATGACATATGAATGTTTGGTAGGGTCTCCTCTGGGGATTATATAGGATCAAAAAAAAATTCTATTCATATGTACAATAACTTCCACAATGTACACTACTACATTGCAGTACTACTCCTACTAAAGTGAATAGTGCAAATTTGACAGATGTTAGTGCAATGGAGTTATATTCTCTACAAATTCTTTGCACAACTCTATAAAGGAACTTCAGTTTTGTCACCCTGTAACCAATCTCAGAATGAAAGCAAGTTAATATGCAGCTTGTGAGGTTGTGTAACCTTATGGTGGGAAAAGCAAATAGTGTTTCTTAAGCAGTTTTTGACAGGAATAGGTGTGAAGCAGGATGGGGTATCCTCCATCTTTTCAAGGCATGTACAGTACAAGAGCCTGCGGTCTAAATGGGTGGAGGAATTCTCACCTCATAGCTTTACAAAAGGTCCAGGTAAACATGTCCTGCAGTAAACCAGAATGCTGTAAAGCTCTGCTTCCCGAAGGACAGAACTTAGGAGCTACTCCGTGGGGACTGATCCCAGGATGGGTGGCAGGTCTGAAAGAAATGGGGCCTGGGAAAAGAAGCTCTCCCTCTAGTTTGCTTCTTTGATAAGCAAGGTAGTCCACACCATGAAATGTATGAATGAGATTTAGGTAATTATTCCTTAGAAGCCTCTGAGATGTTTCTTTCAGGAGGCTAGATATTTTATTTTTCATCTCATTCAGGTAATTATTCCTTAGAAGCCTCTGAGGTGGTCCATTCAGGAGGCTAGATAGTTTATTTTTCATCTGCATTTACAAAGAAGTTTGTAATCTAGGCATTCCATTAATTCCTTCATTGTTCACTCGTGCCCACTTTGATTTTTTTAAATAGATAGCCTTCTGTTCCATTAAGTCCCCATGGTGGAAATTAATGGGATGGACATGGTACATGTCATGAAAATCCATAGGAGTCATTCATATTTCTTTGAATTACTTTATATTTATTTAAGTTACACTGTAGTTTAATATTCTCTTTAAGGTTGAGAAAGGCTAACTCTCAGAAGCAGAAAGCACTTATGTCATTAACATTCCAGCAAAATTCAGGTTTAGACTAAAGAAAATGGGGAAAACAATTAGACCAGACAGATATGACCTACACAACATCCTTAAAGAATACACGGTGGAGGTCATGAACAGATTTAATGTCCTGTACCTGGTAAACAGAGTACCAGAAGAATTATGGACAGAGATGCGGCACATCATGCAGGAGGCAGCAAGAGAAACCATACCAAAAGAAAAGAAGCATAAGAAAGCAAAGTGGTTGTCTGATGAGGCCCTTAAAATAGCAGAGGAAAGAAGGAATGCAAAAGTCCAAGGAGAAAGGAAAAAATACAACCACCTGAATACAGAATTTCAAAGAAAAGCAAGGAGAGATAAGGAAAACTACCTGATCAAACAGTGCAAAGAAATGGAGGAAAACAACAAAAGAGGCAGGACTAGAGATCTTTTCAAAAAATTGGGGAAATCAAGGGAACATTTAAAGCAAAAATGACCATGATAAGGGACAAAAATGGAAAGGAGTTAGCTGAAGCAGAAGAGATCAAAAAAAGATGGCAAGAGTACACAGAGGACCTCAACATTCCTGATAATAACAATAATGAGTATTTTGAACTTGAACCAGACATTCTGGAGAGTGAAGTCATAAAGGCCCTAAAAAGCACTGCAAACAATAAAGCTAATGGAAATGATGGTATCCCAGTTGAATTTTTCAAAGCCCTAAAAGATGATGGAATCAAACTACTGCATTCAATATGCCAGCAAAATTGGAAAACAAAACAGTGGCCACAGGACTGGAAAAGATCAGTGTACGTTCCAATCCCAAAAAAAGGCAATGCCAAAGAATGCTCAAATTATCGAACAATTGCGCTCATCCCACATGCGAGCAAGGTGATGCTCAAAATAATACAGGATAGACTTCAACAACATGTGGAGAGAGAACTACCAGAGGTGCAGGCCAGTTTCAGAAGAGGCAGGGGGACTAGAGACCACATTGCCAACATACGTTGGATCATGGAGAAAACAAAGGAATACCAGAAACAAGTCTACTTTTGTTTCATTGACTACACGAAGGCTTTTGACTGTGTGGACCACAACAAAATGTGGCAAGTAATTAAAGAGATGGGAATACCAGAACACCTCATATGCCTCATGAGAAATCTGTACACGAACTAAGAAGCAACAGTTAGGACAGAACACGGAATGACAGAGTGGTTTGGAATAGGAAAAGGAGTAAGACAAGGCTGCATTTTGTCACCCTGCTTATTCAATTTATACACAGAGCACATAATGCGCAATGCAGGGATGGAGGAATCACAATATGGGATCAAAATTGCTGGGAGAAACATCAACAATTTGAGATATGCAGACGATACCAGCCTAATGGCAGAAATTGAGGAAGACCTAAAGAACCTCTTGATTGGATTGAAGGAGGAGAGTGCAAAAGCTGGCTTAAGATTTAATATCAAGGAAACCAAGATAATGGCAACAGGTCCGATCAGTCCCTGGAAAATAGATGGGGAAGAAGTAGAAGTAGTGACAGATTTTACTTTCCTAGGATCTAAGATCACTGCAGATGGCGACTGTAGCCATGAAATAAAAAGATGACTGATTATGGGAAGACAAGCTCTGAGAAACCTAGGGAATATAGTGAAAAAGCAGAGACATCACCTTGAAAACAAATATTTGCATAGTCAAAGCAATGGTATTCCCGGTGGTAATGTATGGGTGTGAGAGCTGGACCATTAGGAAAGCTGAGCGCAGAAGAATAGATGCCTTTGAAATGTGGTGTTGGAGGAGAGTCTTGAGAGTCCCTTGGACAGCAAAGAGAACAAATTTTCGATATTAGAAGAAATCAACCCTGACTGTTCATTAGAGGGACAAATAGTGAAGATGAAGCTAAAGTACTTTGGACATCAAATGAGAAGGGAGGACTCACTTGAAAAGGTCTTGATGCTGAGAAAGGTGGAGGGCAAGAGAAGAAGGGGGCTTCCAAAGATGAGATGGATAGATGGTATTGTGGACACAATGGGCACAGAGGGGGCGTGGCTAAGATGGCTGGTGAGTAACATCTTTATTTATGCGCTCGCGCTTATTAATGTGGTAATTGAAGAGAATAAGGAATTAACGAGGCAAATTACTGAGGTATTTTGGTGGCGATAAGTCTCCTTCTTGCCTGGTGGGAAAAGCTGTTGCAGGGCGGCCGAAGTTCGGGAGGTATCCTCGGCGGGAGAGGAAGTGACGGAAGCCGCGGTTTCTCCTGACCGAGGAGCTGAGAATGGGACCGACGAGACGGTGGTAAACCGATAAAAGTGGCACCAGCAAGAAAGTGAGTTAAACAACTGATATATATATTGATGGGAGCTTGAGGTGGCAGCGGATTGTTTTGCCCTGAAGTGATTGGAGGTGGCAAGAGTCGGCAGAAGAGAATAGAGGGGCGTTGTACTAGGAGATAATGGCAGCGATCCTGGAAATCGAAACTGGAGTTTGCTTTTTGGACAATGGCTTTTGAGAGACCCAGGGGAGCTGCAGATTGATTTGAGGTGTGTGGAAGTGGCTATTGAAGAATAGTGTTTGGTTTTGGGGCGCTAGTCATCTCAGCATTTTGAAGCCGAGGCTGAAGTAAAGAAGAGTGGTTCCTTTAAAAAAAAAAAAAAGTTTGCCGAGTTGGGGAAGAAGAAGGAGGAGGGGCTTCCCCCTTGAAGCCTGAAGCCGTCGCAGCCGCTGGGAAAAGGGCTTTTGTTTCGTTTGCCCTGAGAATGGATTTACTTTTTTCTTTTTTACTCCTTCGCTGTGTGGATTATAGCTTTTAATTTTTTCTTGGGAATTTTTCTCCTTTCTCTTTCTCTCCCCTGCTGAGCTGATAAAAGTGGATATATTGGGGCATTTGCTCCCTGAAAATACTGGGCATGTTTAGTGGCTGATTTTGGTGGTTGGCTCCGTTGGATTACAAATACTTACTGGTTGTTTGGTTCCTGCTTCCTGCTTCTTGTGGATTACAACAATTGATTTGCTGGCTCTTCTCCATTAACTAGGTTATACTATATTCAAAGGATTGCTGGCAGCTTTGGCTGCATTGGACCAGGCTCAATTGGAGTGTTTAATAACTATATAGTGCATTGCAGCATTAGAACTTTCAGTGGACGTCATCATGGATAAGGGCACAAGAGGAAAAGCAAAGGAGGAGGAGCCTGTGGTGAAATCAAAGAGAAAGGAAAAACTACCAATGGAAGAGGTCCCCCCGTCATCACCACCACCACCTGAACCTTATGATCAAACCCAAATTATGGTGGAAATTGGTAAATTGTTTCAGAAGATGGAAAAGATGGAAGAGTGAAGGACAGAAATGAAATGTTGAAAAAGCAAGATAAGGTGGTAGCATCTGTTATGGATTTAACAAAAAAGTAGAATTAAATTTGCAAAAAATAGAAGGAAATGTGAAGTTGGTTCAAAATGAGGTGAAGGTTATGAGAAATGAAATAAAGGGGACTCAGGAGGGGGTGAGGGAGAATAAAGTGAAAATGGAGGAACAGGAAAAAAGGATTGATGCTATGGAAGATATGATGAGAAAACAGAATATTGTTATACGTCACATGGTTGAACGGACGCCAGACCTCTTAAGAGAGAGGGTGGTCCAGTGGTTAAACAATTTAAGTATGGGAAAGGAATTTGTACAGGAAGACATTGTGAGTGCATACAGGGTGGGCTCAAAGAAATGTTTTGGTTAAATTTGCAAATTGGGGTGACAAACTTAGAGTAATGGCTTTTTTAAAACAAACAGGTTCTGGCGCCCTGAAAATTGATGGTTTTGACGTGGAAGTGTATAACGATATTTCTATTAAGGAAAGAGCTTGGAGGTATAAGATGAAACCGGTAACCAAACTGTTGATGACTAAAGGTGTAAGGTACAATTGGAGATTTCCACAGCAATTGCGGGGGTTTTTTTTGGAAAAAAATGCAAGTTATTGATGAGAGGACCGACCCATTGGAGTATTTGTGTCTGCTTGATTTGGTTAAAGCGGGTTCGGAGGAGTGGCTAACTCTTAGAAAAGATTTGCTGGATTCGGGGGCCATAAGAAGAGATTATGAGGGGGCGGATGCTGGTGGTGCTACGGGTGGGGCACAGCAGGGGAGAGAGGAGGAGGAGTTGTCATTGATCATGGTGGAGGAGGAGGCAAGTAAGGAGCAGTGAGCAATAAGTGTTGATGCAACAATTCTTTATATCTAAGA
The DNA here is from genome assembly GCA_035047305.1 of Bradypodion pumilum. Lineage (NCBI taxonomy): Eukaryota > Metazoa > Chordata > Lepidosauria > Squamata > Chamaeleonidae > Bradypodion > Bradypodion pumilum. Next base: position 168,112,900 of record JAWDJD010000001.1, on the reverse strand, counting down.
TTGTAGAAAGATGTGGTGGTGCGATGCATTAACTCCTACGCACATCTTCCATGTTCCCCCTCTCCCCTCTTTGGATATCGAAGGCGGCTTTTTTTCTGGAGAAAGTGGGGAGAGCGATATTGTGTGTTTTTTGTATATTTTTTCTTTTTGAGGGTAGGGAGTTGGTGGTAGCACGCCTAATGGAGAGTTTGGAAATTAGAGAAGGTGAAATGGTAACAGATTAAGAGTAGTATCAAGGTATTAACCTGGAATGTAAAAGGTACAGGTTCCGTTCTTAAGAGGCGGAGCTTACAGTTGGCATTGAAGAAGGATAGACCTGATATAGTGTTCTTACAGGAAACGCATCAAAAGTCAATGGATACAAATAAGATTTTTTGGAGGTGGATGCAACACTATGAAATGGCGTTTGGCACTTCAAAAGCGAGAGGAGTCGCAACTTTGATTTCTAAGAGATTAGGATTTGAGATAACAAAAAGTATTGTGGATCAGGAGGGCAGGTATTTGATAGTGAGAGGGAAAATTGATGATGAGGAAATACTTTTGGTGAATATTTATGCTCCAAATGAACATCAAGTGGAATTTTTAGAAAAAGTTCGTAAAATTGTGGTTTTAGAAAAAGTGGCAAAGATGATTGTGGCTAGAGATTTTAATTTGATTAGGTCAAATTTAGATTGTACGAACTTAGCAAGGTGTGGAGCAGGTATGAAAGAGAATGTTCTCGATAACTGGATGGTTGCGCTGGGGCTGAAGGATTCTTGGAGAGAGGTTAAGGGGTCGGAAAGGGTATATTCTTATTTTTCACATGTTCATGGGTCCTGTTCCAGAATAGATTACGTATTTTTAATGGAAAATTTGGTTAAAAGTATCGAGGGTATTGAAGTAGGAATTTTTAAGGAATCAGATCATGCTAAAGTGTTTTTGGAACTGAGGATACGAAAGGATAGTAGGAGAGGAAGAAGTTGGAGATATGATCCCAATCTATTCAAAGACCAAAAATGTAAAGATCAAATTATGGGAAGTTGGATGGAAAGTTGGCAGTGGAACGATAATGGGGAGGTACATTTTAATGTGGTTTGGGATGCCATGAAGTCGGTGTTTAGAGGGGAAAGTATAAAGTTAGCAAGTAACAAATACAGATTGTATAAGGCAGCACAGGAGGAAAAAGAAAAGGAAATAAAACAACTGCAGGAAGAACATTCAAAAAACAAGGATAAAAAAATCTTTGCTAAATTACAAAGATTGAAGGCAGAGTTATTGGGTAAGGATATAGAAAAAGTAAAAAGAGATCTGATATATCTAAAAAGAGAGTATTTTGAATTTAGCAATAAGAATTCAAGATTACTAGCAAGAGCGGCCAAAGTTAAAAAGGAAAAAAGGGAAATTGGGGTTTTGGTCAACAAACAAGGAATAAGGTGTAATAAAGCTAGTGATAAATGCAAAATTGTGAAGGATTTTTATCAAGCATTATATGCAAAAAAAGAGATAGGTGTGGAGAAGCTTAAAGGGATTTTGGAAAGGCAATTAGGGAGTGGAATAAAGCAGGATCATCGGGACAAAATGGAAGAACAAGTTTCAGAGAAAGAGGTGAAGGAAGTAATCAGTGGTCTGAAGCTGGGGAAAGCTCCGGGAGATGATGGACTCTCGTCCGAGTTTTATAAGGAATTCAAAGATGTTGTGGTGCCAAAGTTGGTAAAGCTATATAATTACATTTTAGATGGTGGACAAATACCGACTTCGTGGTATAGCACTATTATCGTTCTGCTGCCAAAAGTGGGAAAATTTTTGGGAAAAGTGGAATCCTATAGACCAATCTCTCTTATAAATCAAGATGCCAAAATCTTCACAGCAATATTGGCTAATCGATTAAATAAATTTATGGGAGAATATATAAATGTTGATCAAGTAGGTTTTTTAAAAGGAAGGCACATGGCTGATTTGACTAGGAGGGTGTTAGATCTAATTGACAACGTTAATCAAACGAAGGAAAAGGTGGGGTTAATATCTTTAGATATTTTTAAGGCATTTGATTCGCTACAATGGTCTTCGATTAAGGAAATAGTTAATGGCTATGGATTTGGGGATAGATTTAGAAGGGTAATTGATTTGTTATATCAGAAAGGGTTTGCTAGGATTAGAGTTAATGATGAGGTTACAGATGAGGTAAAGCTGGAGGCTGGTACTAGACAGGGTTGTCCCTTGTCCCCTATCTTGTTCATCATGGCAATGGAAATCTTGGCTAAAAATATAAGGGAGGATTTAAGTATAGAAGGGATAATGGGTAATAAAGTAAGTATGTTTGCAGATGATACATTATTAATGGTGAAGCATCCGGAGGGGGCAATGGATAGGATTAAGCACAAATCGAGGATTTTGAGGCTATAACAGGGTTGATGATAAATTGGGACAAATCGGAAATGATGTTGTGTAATATGGGGGAAGAGGAGAAGGGAAGGATGGAGGGACTATCTAAAATACAAATTAAAGATAATTTGAAATATTTGGGGATAATTATTTCAAATAAAGTGGAAGAACTCAAAAGATTGAACTACGACAGCCTGAAGGCAGAATTTAAGATTAAAATACAGAGTTTTCAAAAGTTGAAGTTGTCATGGTTTGTGAGAATTGCAATGTGCAAAATGATGTTGTTGCCGAGGATTAATTTTTTATTTGATGCACTTGCAATCCAATTGAAGGAAAAGGAGATTAGTGAGTTTCAAAAAATGTTTAATAATTTTTGTAACAGGGGTAAAAAATCTAGATTGCCAAAGAAATTCTGGTACCTGCCTCAGAAAGAAGGGGGTTTGGGAATGCCAAATTTGTTAGTGTATTACCGGGCATTTCAAATTAAGAATGTTGTGAAGATTTTGGCTAGAAACTCCTAGAAACAACCCCCGTAATATTCTTACAGTACAGACCTGAGCCATTCTCAACTATATTGCAGCAAAATACAATCTCTATGGGAGGGACATCAAGGAGAGAGCACTGTATGGTTACAAGCCTGTGTTTGGTTACTAAATGACTCCTTGGGTTTCTTGTGGATGATAGTAAAGGTAAAGGTTTCCCTTGCTCGAAAGCCAGTCGTATCCGACTCTAGTGTGCAGTGCTCATCTCTGTTTCTAAGCCGAAGAGCCAGCGCTGTCTGCTTCTGCAGACGTTTCCGTGGTCATGTGGCAGGCATGACTAGACACCGGAGCACACGGAACGCTGTTACCTTCCCACCGAAGTGGTCCCTATTTATCTACTTGCAATTTCTTGCTTTCGAACTGCTAGGTTGGCAGGAGCTAGGATGAAGACGGGAGCTCATTTCCGTCCTGCAGTACTCGGGAATCGAACTGCTGACCTTCCGCTTCCCAGTCAGCGTCTTAGCGACTTGAGCCACTGGATGATAAGAGAGAGAAAATCCCCCCTCCCCCCTGAATAGAATAGAATAAATCTTTATTGTCATTGTCCCCTTGCAGGAGCAACAAAATTTCTTGGTTACTATATCAACTCAGATAAGCCACTCCACATAATTTAAAACAGCTGCAAAACACTAATTAAAACAGTACAATATAACAAATAAAATAAGATGACTTCAGAGTCCAGAGTTTCCATTTAAGGCCAAATTTGCTCTAGAGAAGAAACTGTTCTTGAGACGACTCACTCTCGCCTTCATTGTTCTATATCTCCGTCCCGATGGCAGAAGCTCAAAGAAACTATGACCAGGATGCGATGGGTCTCCTAAAATATCTAATGCTTTTCTATGGCACCTAACAGTGTAAATTTGTTCTAAGGTGGACAGCAAACAACCAATGATACTCTCCACTGTTTTAATAATTCTATGCAACACTGTCCTATACCAATAGGTACAACTTCCGTACCACACACATAGACCATAAGTAAGCATGCTCTCAATAGCACAGCGATAGAAGGCAAGCAGCAGCTTTTGCGGAAGATGGTTTTTCCTTAAAGTTCTCAAAAAATACAGTCTCTGCTGAGCCTTCTTCACAAGCCCCCTTGTGTTGATACTCCAGGCAAGATCCTCCTGTAACTCAATGCCCAGAAATCTGAACATTGTTACCCTCTCCACACAGATTCTGTCAATCAAAACTGGCTGGACATTGCTTTTCTGCCTCCTAAAGTCCACCACAAGCACCTTCATTTTCTTTATATTAAGGAGCAGGTTATTGGTTCTACACCACTTTATCAACCACTCCACCTCATCTCTATGGGCCATCTCACCTTCCTTATCAGAGATGAGCCTGATCACGGATGTGTCATCTGCAAATTTGACAATCCTATTACTAGGGTGGGCAGAGACACGATCGAACGTATAGAGAATATAAAGGACCAGGCTAAGCACACATCCCTGTGGTGTTCCTGTATTAGTACTAAGCATATTGGAGGTGTAAGGGCCCAACCGGACCCTCTGGGAGCGAGCCGACAGAAAATCTAATATCCCACACACACACAAAGTGATGGCGGAAGTTCCAGATCTTTCAATTTAGATATCAGACGTCGCGGTAGAATGGTATTAAATACCGCGCAAAAATCCGCAAAGAGCAATCTGGCATACCCCCCCCCCAATACCTGTCAACCATCCTGGTTTGGCCGGCATTACCCCGTAATTTGACGTCGATTGACGTCATAACCCGCCCCATGCTGCCAAAACCCCGTAATTTGGCAGCGGGGGGGAAACGCTTTCCACACATGTGTGGAAGCGCTACGCCACTTGCGTAGGGGCTGCGCAAGCAGCGTAGTGCTTTCACGCATGCATGGAAAGCGACCTGCACACAAGCGATCTGCGCAGGTCCCGTTTTTCTGGAGCCGCGGGTTGACAGGTATGCCCCCCCCCGGCCCCTGGTAGCTCCAAATGTGCAAGAACAGCATGTAGAGGAATCACCACAGCATCTTCCATTGATCTTTTCATTTTATAAGCAAATTGGAATGTATCCAATCCCTCTGGTAGGCAAGCAATGACATGATTTCATACCAGCTTTTCAAAGCACTTCATGATTACAGGTGTGACTACTACTGGACGAAAGTCATTCAGATTTTTCGGATTAGATTTTTCTTGTATTGGAACGATGATAGAAGACTTTAGACAGGATGGCATAGTAGCCTGGGATAAGGATCAATTCAATATCCCTGTAAAAACTCCTGCTAGTTGATCTACACAGTCTTTCAGTACTCTTCCGGCTACTCCGTCCGGCCCTGTGGCCTTCTTTGGGTTAGTTCCCTTCAACACTTTCCTCATCTCTCCTTCTTCCACACTAAATACTACATTCCTTTGTGCCTGTAGTGATGACGGTAGTGGTGGTGATGACGGTAGTGGTGATGGCAGCGGCAAAGCCTCCGCAGGTGTCACTGCAGATGTTGCTTCAAAGTGGGCAAAAAATACATTCAGCTCCTCTGCTAGGGATGCCCATCCCTCATCCGCCAGGGAATCTTTAGCTTTATACCCAGTCAATTCCTGTACACCTCACCACCACACCTGCCTGGTATTGTTACTCTGTAAGAGATTCCCCAGCCGCTGTCTGTATGCCTCCTTGGCCACCCCAATGCCTCTCTTTAGATCCGCTCTGGCTATACTGTACAGCGACCTATTTCCACTTCTAAAAGCAGTATTCCTCGCCTTTAGCAACCCCTGGACCTCCCTTGTCATTCAGAGCTTCCTATTTGGATAGATCTTTATCCGGCACTTTTGTGTTACATTGTCAGTACAGAACCTGATGTAATCCAACACTACCTCAGTATGAATCTCTACATCCTGTTGGGCAAATGCCTCCCAATCTGTATCATAAAAGCAATCCTGTAGCTGTTGAGGTGCTTCTGCCGGCCAAATCATAATATTCCCTTTTATTATTGGAGTCCGTTTCTTCATTGGAATGTATACAGGAGTCAGGAGCAAGGACACATGATCAGGCTGGCCTAAATGCACCAACAGTTCATCCTTGTAGGCCTGTTTGACATTTGTGTACAATCTGTCCAAAGTCCTTTCTCCCCTGGTTGCACACTCTATATGTTGGTAAAATTTAGATAAGACCACTTTCAAATCTGCCTGGTTAAAGAGGAGGAGGAGGAAGAGGAGGTGACTTTCCATGCCCCCCTTCCCCTTTTCTGGATGCTGCTCCCTAACTTCCCCCCCCCCATCACACACACACACACCAAAATTGTAAAGGGGGGAGAGGCGAAGAACAGCAGGAGCAGCGTTTGAAGGAAAAGGATGGTGGGGCGACATGCAGGTGTGGGGGGGGGAGAGTCCTCCTTCACCTCTGGGGTGCCCCTCAAAGGCAGGGGCTAGAAGGAAGGCGGCCTCCCTAACTCCCCCCCCCCCCAGCCTGTCTCTTTGTTTGGTTCAAACAAAGCTCACAACTACAGAGTAAACGAGTCTTTAATTCCCAGGTTAGCGTATTAGGTGATGACAGGGTTAAAGACCAAGTCTTCAGTATGGGAGGGAAAGACCCCACCCTCAGAGTGAGCCTGTAAATAACACTCTCCTATTTAAGTTCTTTGCTTTCTATTCAGTTCTATTGACTTTGACCTCAGTCAAGCGTACCCTGTACTACATTTGGACCTTCCAAAAGTGAGTAGGTGCTGCTTTCTTTAAAAGAGAGGAACCCAAATCCATCAGTACAATTATTCTCTTAAAGACCAAACCTTTCCAGTGTTTGCTCTATAATGATATAATTAATTTAAACCATGACCCTGTGCCCCCAATTCCCGAAGGGCAGGACTCACAGAACTCAACCTCCCGTGGTCAAAAATACCAAAGACTGCTAGGTTACGAAACAGGGGCCTGGCAGGCAGCTTGGAAAGTTTCCTGTAAAGATAAAGTTTTCCCTTGCTCGAAAGCCAGTCGTATCCGACTCTAGGTTTCAGTGCTCATCTCTGTTTCAAAGCCGAAGAGCCAGCGCTGTCTGCTTCTGCAGACATTTCCGTGGTCATGTGGCAGGCACATGGAGCACTGTTACCTTCCCAACGAAGTGGTCCCTATTTAACAATTTGCAATTTCTTGCTTTTGAACTGCTAGGTTGGCAGGAGCTGGGACAAAGACAGGAGCACATTCTGTCCTGCAGTACTGGGGAATTGAACTGCTGACCTCCCACCTCCCAGTCAGCATCTTAGCCACTAGAGCCACTGCAGTCTCTTGGCAACTTGAGGGTAAGTTTGAAGCAACTGGAGATATTTGTGATTCATGAGCCAGGTGGGGAATTCCCCCCCCCCCCAATATTTTTGTGTGAGACATCCCCCTGTCCTGTCCTGGACCACAAACTATCACAGACTGAAGTGTAAAGATAATCCAACAAGAGAAAAAAGAATTAGAATTTAGAAATGACAGGTCTTTCTATACTTGTTTTGTACTTTATACAGTGTCCTTTTTTAAAAAATGATTTTTTTTTTATCAGAGCTGTAAAGCAGAACCTTGAAACAATGGCTGGGAAACCAAAACTTCATTACTTCGATGGAAGAGGCCGAATGGAACCGATAAGGTGGATGTTGGCGGCAGCTGGCATTGAGGTTTGTCTCACGAATCTCCCTAACAGATCATGTCTATGTAAGGCTTCTTCCAGATGGGGCAAAAACTCATTTATACTTTGTCCTTGTTATCTATTGTTGGCCTAAAGGAAAGGGGACATTATAAGCTGTTCTCATCCATGCTGCATATAGCAAGTGTGGGAGGAAATTGATATCTTGTGAAAACTCTAAGAAAGTTAAGAGAGAGCCTGAAGAGAGAGGGGAACAAGAAGACCTTGATTAGTTTAAGTTAATTATTCCCAGTGCTGGATCCAGTTTACACCAGTGTGGCTTTACACAACAAATTTTAAACCCAATAAATTATAATGCTTTATAAATTAAGCAAAACATAACTAACATAAGAATACTCAGAGTGGTGTGCTGGATATACTGTTGGACTAGGATTTGGAAGGTCTGAGACTGAATCCTCGCTAGGCTATGGCAACTCTCTAAGGGTGTGGAACTGATAATGTTGCTCATTAATTATTTCCTTTACCTTATAAACCTTCTTAGGGTTTCTATAGGTTGGTTTCAACTTCATGGCACATACTCAATTTAAGAATCATTTTCTAAACCAGGCAGAGAATTCCCTTTTCAAGAACAGCACAAGTGATGATGAATGGAGTGATTACCAAACGGCGTTCAATATGCTTGTTATGAAACATCAGTGTATTTGGAAACGGAAATAATGTATCTTTTTGTATTATATATGTCCCTAAGGTGCAATTACTTTATAAGACTCTTTCGTACGTTTTTTTTTTTTGTTTCCTAGTTTGAAGAACAATATATTGAAACAAAAGCAGACCTGGAAAAGCTACGCCAGGGTGAGTATGAAATCAGAATGTTTGGTAGCGTCTGCTTTGAAAAATTGCCACACTTTACAACATGATATTCAATTACATTGCAGAATTACACTATTATTTTGTGATGTTGACTTTGTCAAAGTTAGTGGCACAGCTTCCATTGATGTGGAATGCAATAATATTCTGTACAAATCCAGGAACTACTCATTGTGGACTGATCCCTGTTAGAAGTGGTTTGCTTCTTGGTTGTCCAAGAGATTCCATGCAATAAAATGAATGAGTCTGTTTTAAGAAACAATTTAGGTGATTATTCCTTGGGAGCCCATGTCATGATAATAATTCAGAAGGATAATATTTTATTTTTCATCTGTTTTCACAGGGTAGTTTGTAATCTAATTGGTTCACAGGATGGTTTCTAGTTCCTTCATTGTTACCTTGTGCCAATTTTTATTCTCTCCAAGATGGGAAGCTCCTGTTCCAGCAAGTGCCCATGGTGGAAATTGATGGGATGAAGCTGGTGCAGACCCGAGCCATTCTCAACTACATCGGGGCAAAATGCAATCTCAATGGGAAGGACATCAAGCAGAGAGCACTGTACTGTGTTTGGTTACTAAATGGCTATTTGTGTTTCTTGTGGAAGATAAGAGGGGTGGAAATCTCCAGTTTGTTTTGCAATCTGCTGACAATTTAGTAAAGGTAAAGGTTTCCCTTGCTCGAAAGCCAGTCGTATCTGACTCTAGGGTTCAGTGCTCATCTCTGTTTCAAAGCCGAAGACCCAGTGTTATCTGCTTCAGCAGACTTTTCCATAGTCATGTGGTAGGCATGACTAGACACAGGAGCGCACGGAACGCTGTTACTTTCCCACTGAAGTGGTCCCTATTTATCTACTTGCAATTTCTTGCTTTTGAACTGCTAGGTTGGCAGGAGCTGGGACAAAGGACAGAAGCTTGTTCCATCCTGCAGTACTCGGGAATCGAACTGCTGACCTTCCGCCTCCCAGTAAGCATCTTAGCCACTTGAGCCACTGCAGTCCCTTTTGCTGACAAATTTAAAGTCCTGTTGAATGTAGCAATATTAACTCATTGCATTATTACTTAGTGATGGAAAATAACTTGTTATATTGATCAAAGTGGCAAGATTAATTACAAGTAAAATTGGACGGTTAATTTTGATTTTCAAATTGGGGGATGGTTTAAGGAGATTTGGAACATTACCATTAAAGATAAACTGACAAGTGAAATAAGGTTTAAAAAGACAGAGTAAAAGAAAGGTAAGCAGTGTTCTGTGTGTTCCAGTGTCTAGTCATGCCTACCACAAGACCACAGAAACGTCTGCAGAAGCAGACAGCACTGGCTCTTCAGCTTTGAAACAGTGATGAGCACTGAACCCTAGAGTTGGATATGACTGGTTTACAAGCAAGGGAAACTGTTATGTATTGAAACCTTAACAAGAAAATAGATTTTAAAATAGTTAGGGGATGTGTTTTGATTTTATGTTATTGAAAGCGTGCTAGAAATTATGTCATTTTAAAGATGAATGGGGTTGTGTGAAGTTTGGTGAAAATAATAAAAATGATTCAATAATTTCCACCTAAAGTCCCATGAGTAAATGGAATGTATTCACCTAGATTTATTCTTTTGTTTATTTGTGTTTTGGTAGTTCTTTACCCTTTGTTTCCAATTATATGGTTAATAAATAAAATAATAAGGAAATAAATTTACATCAGGAAAGGTTAATGTAGATAAGGTTATGTTTTTTCTGCCCCAAGAAGGTCCCACATGTTCATTTTATTTTGGGTGCAGTGGGGATTTTTAATTTCCAGAAGTAGTTGCTTCTGTTAAAAATCATCCCAGTAGAAATGAAACATCAACAATTTGAGATATGCAGACAATACCACCCTAATGGCAGAAAGTGAGGAAGACCTAAAGAACCTCTTGATTGGATTGAAGGAGGAGAGTGCAAAAGCTGGCTTGAGACTTAATATCAAGAAAACCAAGATAATGGCAACAGGTCCGATCAGTCCCTGGAAAATAGATGGGGAAGAAGTAGAAGCAGTGAAAGATTTTACTTTCCTAGGATCTAAGATCACTGCAGATGGCAACTGTAGCCATGAAATAAAAAGACGATTGATTATGGGGAGACAAGCTATGAGAAACCTGGGGAATATAGTGAAAAGCAGAGACATCACCTTGAAAACAAAAATTCGCATAGTCAAAGCAATGATATTCCCAGTGGTAATGTATGGGTGTGAGAGCTGGACCATTAGGAAGGCTGAACGCAGAAGAATAGATGCCTTTGAGATGTGGTGTTGGAGGAAAGTCCTGAGAGTCCCTTGGACAGCAAAGAGAACAAATAGGTCAATGCTGGAAGAAATCAGTCCTGACTGTTCATTGGAGGGACAAATAGTGAAAATGAAGCTAAAGTACTTTGGACATCAAATGAGAAGGGAGGACTCACTTGAGAAGGCCTTGATGCTGGGAAAGGTTGAGGGCAAGAGAAGAAGGGGGCGTCCAAAGATGAGATGGATAGATGGTATTGTGGACACAATGGGCACAGAGCTTGGTGGGCTGACGAGAATGGTGGAGGACAGAGGTGCCTGGAGGAAAATGGCCCATGGGGTCGCAAAGGGTCGGAATCGACTGTGCGACTGAACAACAACAACAAGAAATGACTTTCCCTTTATGTCATGGCCTTCAGTGGCTTTCCCATAATGAAAAGGCTCTCGAAGCAGCCTTGAGACCTTGTGGAAAAGGCTGGTGATTTTTAAGTTCTCAAAAATTGCTGCAGCTAATGATGTCTTCAGTCTTACATGGTATAAGTCAAGGGTGCCCAAACTACGGCCCGGGGGCTGGATCCAGCCCCCAACGCCAGTTCATCTGGCCTGTTAAGCCCTCATTGCTCCTGGAAGCGGAAGTAGAATGTGCCCGTATGGGCGCATTTTCCTTCCGCTTCCAGGAGCAACGAGGGTTTCATGGGCCAGATGAATTGGCGTTGGGGGCCAGATCTGGGCCCTGGGTGACAGTGACTGGCCCATGGCCTGATAAGTTTAGGTACCCCTGGTATAAGTTAATACAACCAGGGTGTCAACCATTATGTCCTACTCTAGATAAACTATTCATTTTCCTCATGCAGTCCTGCCCACCTTTGAGAAATGGAGAAAAGGCTACTGAAGACTTACTGCTCAGTGTTGTTACTGTAAAGATTATAAACATAATTCAATGTATATTAAATGATTTAAAAGTAGGAATTGCTCAGTATTGACACATCCTGTTTTCATTATATGTTATTCTTGCAATAATCAGTAATAATTTAATTTGTACTTAGAGCAATATAATTGAGGGGAAGGAACATTTCCAAAAGTGGCAATCCAGAATAACAAAACCATTATCTTTACAGAATCGATATGTATTCTGAAGGTGCTATGGATCTGAGTGAAATGGTTATGGTACTGCCCTTCAGGTCAGTTGATAAGCAGAAGGATTTAGCAATGATCTTTGAAAAGGCCAACAACAGATATTTCCCAGCCTTTGAAAAGGTATGACACAGAAACAATGTTATTACAGAAAGGGGTCGTTTAAGCCCATGTGTTATTGATAGCTAACAATTATTGCTAAGCTTTCTTAGTATATGAAGAACTAGCAGGGGTGCACGGCTTTGCCCAGGTGGGTTTTGGGGGTCACTATCCTACCACCTGGGGTTGCGTTGCTTGGGTGCTCCTTCTCCTGGGCTGACCTCAGTCCACTGGACTCCTACCCTGCCATGCCAGCTGGCCTGCCTGGCCAAGGGGTGGGGCCCTGTGATGTTACTTTGGCTGACCACTCCCAAGGGCTGAACACTCACAACGAGCATGAAATCACAGAGGCCCAGACCTGGTCAGCCCTTGTGATTGGTTGAGGACTAAAGGATCAAATTGGGGAGCATTACCCCCCATAGGGTTCGGGGCCTCGTGCGCAGGGTATATGTTTGCCTAATTTCACGGGGTTTGGTCAAGGGGTGCGCCATCCCATTCCAGATAGCACACCCTAATATAAAGATCAGTAAGAAAGGAGGGGTATAATTAGAGTTAGATAAATAAGCTAAATAAAGGTTTAAAAATCTGATATGTAAAATAAGGTTTTAAATAAATTTGTACTGCAGTTATCTAGGGAGTGGAGCACCATCAAATATAGTATTGCATTTCTCTTTTGTCCAAAATTGGCAATGGCTGTTGAAGGTCAAAGCTCTTCTCATTTAATGATGCTAAATGGGTTGTTTCTGAAGTGATCAAAACATATACTGTATCTGAAACTTTGATATTACCTGAAGCACTGTGTGTTTTTTTAAAAACCTTTTCTTTCTGTAGGTCCTGAAAGATCACGGACTAAATTTCCTTGTTGGAAACCAGCTCAGCAGAGCAGACATTCTGTTGCTTGTCGCTATTTTAGATGTAGAAGAGTTGAAGGCTAATGTTCTCTCCAATTTCCCTCTTTTAAAAGTAAGGAGGCAACTCTTCCCAAATTATCAGTTATAAAGTCATAGGTGTCAAGTATCCCATCTCCGTAATTTATCCCTCTCTCCCCTGTCCATCTCCCCATATTTTTTTAAAAAAATCCAGAATCTCCCGTTATTATTATATTATTATTATACAGTATCTTTATTCATGAGGTATGTGCCGCATACCAGAGCCAGAGGGGAAAAATGTTGGGCTCCCCCTGGTGGAGGAAGAACCACCCCCCAGACACTCCCCTTAGCATGACTGCTTCCCCTCATAGGGAAGAAGGCAGCAGGCCAGCCTTAATGTAATAACTCTGTTTTAAATTTCTTTCCTCATTCTCTGCTGCGACAGCATTTCATAATTTGGTGATTTTTCATGGAACTGTGTTTTACACTTATATCAGTTAATTGTCTACTGCCTTAGCCTTGTGTGCTTCAATTTCATTTTTAAAAACTCTGTGTTTAAGAGAAAACCACGTAAATATCCTCTTTACTTTGTATGCAAATACAGTATACTTGAAGCCGATTGGCTCATTGTCTCTTTAACACCCTATTTCCCAGGAGAGAGAGGGCTTCAAGTATATTTGCATACAACATAAAGAGGATATTTCCGTGGTTTTCTCTTAAACATTATATAATGGTTTCAAACGTCACTACACACACACACACCACTAAATAGTGACGTTTGAAACCATTAAGGGTTTTATAGATTATGACCAGTGCTTTAAACTGGGCACAGAAAACTGTGACAGTGTGCCAAATCTTGGGGATATGAGTTCATATGTGATGGTTCCTGTAACCAATCTGGCCATCACATTTTAGACCTGCTGAAGTTTCCCATACTGACTTCAAGGGCAGCCTTATGTAGAGAATGTTACAGTAGTCTTCTTTAGAGATTACAAATGCAAGAAATGACAAGCCTAAATGTTATTAAGCAATTCTTAGCAATTCTTAGGTATTCAATGGGAAAATAAGCAGCAGATTGTATCTTTTTACAATCCAAAAGCAGAAAGCCAGGGATTTGCATATTACCTTCCCCAAACAGCCTTTCATGGATCAAGTCCATGAAAGCTAACATTAAAATATAACAGTCTTCAAAGTGTATAATGTTTTTGTTTTCTCTGATATGCTTGAAACACAGACAAACACAGCTACTATTAAAAACAAAAACAAAACTGATGTTGCTCATAAAAGAGATGAATTCCTAGCCTTTGTCAGGTGTTCTTGCTATGAATTGCAGTGTTTATGATTGACAATACTTATCTGTCTTGGTAGGCTTTTAAAGGAAGAATCAGCAGCATCCCTACAATAAAGAATCTTCTACAGCCTGGAAATCCAAGAAAACCATCACCTGATGAGAAAGCTGTAGCAAAAGTAATGAAAATTTTCTACTGAAATGTCTTCCCTGGATTAGTACTATTGTAGCTACAGGCAAAATGAGACAATGCAACTTGTTTCAGATCATTCCAAGGGACAAAAGTCACAGACTAAACCCAATACATTCAGTGGGATGGTAAATAAATAACATAATGACTAACTTGTTTCATTTTGATTCATCTTTAATGAAGGGAAATTATGGCAACAGAGTCTACCTATGGCTGTTGTGAAATTAAATACATCATTTGTATTTCATTTCTGTTGTAATGTGGAACCCTGCTGTGCTGGAATAAAGACACTTGGGATATGGTGGTCCAGCCTCGAATTGAGGTGGGCAAAGACTTTTTATTGCCCTGCATGTGGGCGGAGTGACTATGAGATGGTTGACGCCCCTAGGTTTTAGTGTATGGGACCAAAGACAACTGGACAACCGAAGGGTTGGTTTAACACAGGTTTATTGCATGGTGTTCCGGTGAAGCATGAGGTAATGGCGGTGATACATCTCAATATATACAGTAGCCCTCTACATTTGAATCTTGTAGCACGGTAGCTCATTGGCTGCTACCGGCGTGGCCTCGCCCAGGCACGCCTCTTTCTTCTGCTGCTGAATGCGGGGAAGGTTTTCCCGCGGCTGTCCGTGATTGAGCAATGTGAACCATGTGAGACAGAACGCTCGCAGCTGCCCTCTATGGGCTGTCTGCTCGCGTTCCTTTACAGCTGAGATCGTTTGTATTTGGAGTGGTTACATTCTTGCCTTTACAGTACAATGAGCATGCACACATACATACACAACATCCCTCCCCCCTAGGATGGGACGAAGTCCCGCAACCATTGTGGCTTGCCGCACGTGCGCTTGGGGCGTGCCTGCGTCTGACCTAGTACTGGAGAGCCTGTGATCCCTGATTCCGCGGGTGCTTGTCCTGCAACGGGAAACGGGGATTCGTTAGTGGCTCTGTGGGGCGTCCGTGCCTGCCTTGCGCCCGGGGATGGGAACGGAATGAATAGTTGGGAGGTGAACCCCTGCCTGTTGCTCTCGGACCCCGGGGACCCGCCTATTGTGAACCGCGGAACCGATGAGGTCGCCCTTGTGGTCCTGCTACCTTCTGATCCTTGCTCGGGGGACCTTGAGACTGTGGTGGGCGGACTTGCTGTTGCCTCCCGTCTTGGGGGTGTCGGTCTCCGGGAAATTGGCGCTATATTGCATTCTAACTCACAGGGACTACTTGGACTGGAAGTACCAGGGGCTGAACTGAAACCCCTCTTTTCGCTAGGACGGGTGGGGGACCACTCCGCTAACTCCCCCTGGTACTGTAAATCAACATCTAAACTTCTATGGGCATCTGTGTTTCGGGGAAAATTCCGGGGGGTATGTGTGTGGTCGGGGCTCTTCCTTTCTGCCGTGAACTCCCGCAAAAGATCTCTGTGGATCAATTCCCTTTCCTCCCCCCTTGGTGGGGGCCCATGTTCCCCTTTCCCTCCCCCTTGGGCTAAACGGGTGGGGGAGTACCCTAACGCTGATTCAATGCTTTTTTCGTCTCCGTCCTGCTCTCCGGGGACCCTGCGCCTGAGTTGGTCCACGTGTCGCCTCCACAGGAAGCCTGTACTGGTCTCCACGCGGTATGAGACGGGGCCGGTTCGTTCTATTACGGTGCCCGGCACCCAGGCTGGCCCCGCGCTGGCGTAGTTCCTGCAATGCACCGGGGCGCCTACGCTGAAACTCTTTGTGGGTTCCACCCCTATGTTCTGCCCTTTGTCCTCTACTCTCGTGGGGTCTAGCTTGGAGATTCCCGTGGCCAGCTTCCTGCGCATCAACAGCTCCGCGGGGGAGTACCCAGACGCCAATGGGGTGACCCTGTACCTTAGCAGGAATTGGCACAATTTCAGGTCGAGGTCTCCGGGGCCCATGCGCAGCAGCGCGTCTTTCGTGGTGCGCACGAGGCGCTCTACTTGGCCGTTGGTGGCCGGGTGAAAGGGGGCGGAGGTGATGTGCCGAATGGCGTTTCGCTCCATGAATGCCCCGAACTCGGCGGACGTGAAACAGCTAGCGTTATCGCTGACGAGGGTGTCGGGTAAACCGAACGTGGAAAAGAGCCTCCGTAACTGCTTAATTGTTATGGCTGAGGAGGTGCTCGAGACTGGGATGACCTCCAACCACTTGGAGAACGCGTCCACCACAAGGAGGAAAAGCGTTCCCCTGAACGGGCCAGCAAAGTCTACGTGTACCCGGGACCAGGGCCCCCTTGCTGCGTCCCACTCCCTATGTGGCGAGCGGGCCTCTTCTGGCCTGGAGCTTTGGCACGCTTCGCAAGTGCCGACCATGTGTTCAATGTCGGCGTCTAGCTGGGGCCACCAAAAGTAACTGCGGGCCAGTGCCTTAAAGCGGACGATCCCCGGGTGGCTGACGTGCAGCAGTTTAAGCACCCTCGGCCGGAGCGACGTGGGGATCACTACCCGCTGTCCCCACAAAAGGCAACCCCTCTCTAGGGACAATTCTAGTTTCTTTTTGAAAAATGTGTCGAATTCCGCTGCTGGGGAAGACACGGGCCACCCTTTCTGTACCCAGGAGCAAACTGTAGCTAGCGTTTTGTCCTTGCCGGTCGCTTTGGCGATGTCGGCCGGTACTACTGGAGGGGAGTCTAGGACCTCTATCATTAAGACCTGGTGGTCCCCCTCTTCCTCGCCCACGTGGCAGCAATCCCGGGGAATGGGGGACCTCGACAGGGCGTCCGCATGGCTGATCTCCTTTCCGGGCCGGTATACCAACGCGTGCTGATACGCGTTGAGAAAAATGGCCCACCTGAGCATCCTCGGGGACAGGATTTGGGGTGTGGGCTTATCTGCGGTGAAAATGCCTAGCAAGGGCTTGTGGTCAGTCACTATGGTGAAGGGGCGGCCGTACACAAAATCATGAAATTTCTTGGTCCCCGCAATTATCGCTAGTGCTTCCCTGTCTGTCTGGGCATAGTTTCTCTCCGCTTGGGACAAGGACCTAGAGTAGAACGCTATCGGGGCCTCCCTCCCGTTCTCCAGTACGTGGCATAACACCGCCCCCACCCCCACCGGGGATGCATCGCATATCAGGACCACTGGGCGTTTGGGATTGAAGTGGGTCAGTACCGCATCTGATGCCAGGAGTCGCTTCAGGTCATTGAAAGCCGTCTCCTGGTCGTCGCCCCACTTCCATGCCCCGTCCTTTTTTAACAATTTGTGTAGCGGTTCCGCCACTGCTGCCTTCCGCGGAAGGAAGGAGTGGTAAAAGTTGAGCAGTCCAAGGAACGACTGCAACTCGGGCTTGGAGGTGGGGCGAGGGGCCTTCTTGATGGCGGCCACCTTGGATTGGGATGGCCTGATTCCCTCGGGAGTAACACGGAACCCTAGGAACTCAACCTCAGTTGCGAAGAAAACGCATTTGTCCTTCCGCAACCGCAACCCCGCTTTCTCGAATATTGTCAGGACCCTTCCCAACCTGCTTGCTAATTCGGCCCGGCTCCCCCCTGTAATCAATACGTCATCAAAGTAGGGTAACACCCCCTCTAACCCCTTCAGGAGGCGTTCCACGAGTGACTGGAAAATCCCGGGCGCCGAATTCACGCCGAATTGGAGGCGCGATACCTGGAACGCCCCTTTGTGGGTGACTATGGTCTGTGCAGCAGCTGCGGCGGGGGTCACCGGGAGTTGCTGGTAGGCTTGGGCCAGGTCGAGTTTGGCGAAACACCTCCCCCCGTGTAACCTGGCCAACAAGTGGCTGACTACCGGCACCGGATAAGCATTAGGGCGGATCGCCTTATTGATGGTGCACTTGTAATCAGCGCATATGCGGACCTCCCCGTTGGCCTTGAGCGCTGTTACAATTGGAGTTTCCCACTCCGCAGAATCAACAGGAACAAGAATCCCCTGGCCCACCAATTTGTCCAACTCCGCCTCTATTTTGTCCTTTAGTGCGAAAGGCACTCTGCGCGGTTTAAGTCTGATTGGACGTACTCCAGGGTCCAGGTCGAAAGTCACTGGGGGGCCCTTGAATTTTCCGAGCCCCTTTTTGAAAACCTCGGGGTGCGCGTCGCACACGCTCTGTATTGGATCAGTCCCGGTGGCGTGTGCTCCCACGGCGTGCACCCCCCCAATGAACAACCCCAGGGGCTGAAACCATTGAGTCCCGAGGAGGCTGCATTTTCCCCCCTTGAGGACGACTAGGGGAAGCGTTGCGGTGTGCTTTTTAAACTGGACCTGGAACTTCCCAACCCCCAACACTGGGATGCGGTTCCCTTGCACGTCCTTCAGTGTGGCCCTCAACGCTTTGAGCTTGGGCCGCACGCGGGGGGCGATTTTCATGAACTCCCCCTGGGAAATAATAGAGTATGACGAACCCGAGTCCACCTCCATTCTAACAGGGGCCCCTTGTATTACTACCTCAATGAAGTAACGGGGGTGCTCCGTGGAAACGCTGCAAACCGGAGCGTCGTCCTCGCTGTCGTCGGAGATGCGCCCTACGCCGTCCCGCGTCCTCGTGGTCCGGGTGCCGTCCTTTGGCCTCGTGGTGCGGTCCTGCCTCGCCGAGCGGTCTGGAGAACTCCTTGTGGCCTCGCGCCGTTTCCGGCAGACCTTGGCGATGTGCCCGCGCCGGCCGCAGTTGTGGCACTCGGCCTTGCGGAATGGGCATTTGGCGCGGGCGTGGGCGGCGCCGCAGCCGTCGCAGCGCCGGCCCTCTCTCTGGACCCTCCGGACGTCCTCGTCGTCACTGCTCTCCGCAGACGAGTTCGAAGCTCGCCGGGCCGCGCGCACCGAGCTCTCTGCCTTGGCGGGCTTCGGGCGCCAGTCCTGAAGCTCTTGCACCCCGGCAGTCGTGGCCTCCGCGGCCTGCGCCGTGTCGAGGACTTGTTGCCACGTGGGAGGCGGCTCCTTTTTCATCAGCGCGCGCTGAGTCTCGGTATCCCTCAGACCGCAGAGCAGGCAGTCCCGGAGGGTGACTTCTGGGGTCTCCCACTTGCATGGGCCGGCGGCCAGCCGCAGGGCCGCGGCGAACTCGGCGACCGATTCCCCGGGCGCCTGGACTCGCCTCCAGAACGCGCTCCGAGCGGGGAACATCGCTATCGCTGGCCGGAGATGGGCGCGCAGCGCCGCCAGGAGCTCTGTGGCTTTGAGGTCGCCCACCTTCCTCGGCGCGATCAGGTCCACCAAGGTCCTCTTGGTCTCGTGTCCGAGCATGCGGACGAAAATGGCCCTCTTCTTGGCCTCATCTGAGACTTCGAGCTCCACCAGCGCTGCGTTGAAGTCTATCTCAAACAGCTCCAAGTCTCCCGGCTTCCTGATCTCGTAGCCGGCGCATGTCTTGGTCCCGTGGGCAGCCATATCCCACCTTCGTCGCCAATTTAGTGTATGGGACCAAAGACAACTGGACAACCGAAGGGTTGGTTTAACACAGGTTTATTGCATGGTGTTCCGGTGAAGCATGAGGTAATGGCGGTGATACATCTCAATATATACAGTAGCCCTCTACATTTGAATCTTGTAGCACGGTAGCTCATTGGCTGCTACCGGCGTGGCCTCGCCCAGGCACGCCTCTTTCTTCTGCTGCTGAATGCGGGGAAGGTTTTCCCGCGGCTGTCCGTGATTGAGCAATGTGAACCATGTGAGACTGAACGCTCGCAGCTGCCCTCTATGGGCTGTCTGCTCGCGTTCCTTTACAGCTGAGATCGTTTGTATTTGGAGTGGTTACATTCTTGCCTTTACAGTACAATGAGCATGCACACATACATACACAACATAGGTACAACGTGACCCTCTTGCTAAGCATTTTCTACGTCATATTTACACTATAGGAAAGGGTCTAATCTAATATAGCATCTGTTTCCCTGGCTCTAACTGACCTATTTTAACTCAGGGAAGCATCTTGTGCAAAGACCAGGATGTTGCCAAGTCAGTCAGGGAACAGCTTCAGGAATGTGTATTCCAATCTTATCTACCTCTCCAGAAAGACCCATGCTTCCATGTTCGGAAGTCTTGCCCTGACTCATGCCTCGGCTGTGGCTGGTGAATGAACCTCTCAGGAGGGGAATGATTAATCTTAACCTATAAAACTAAGGATTAACCGTTGGAACTGGCTATAGGTTGCTATGCCTCGCCCTACTAGCCTGCACTCACCCTTCATGCACACGGCTGATCTGGGTCTGCAGGTCAACGAAGGATTGAGAAAACCGGCAGTGGGGCAACAGCCCCACAAACGCGAAAAAAGGGAAACAACTTCACTTCCCAACATTCCTTGCGCCGCGCCAGAGCCAATCAGGCTGAGAGGCTCTCGCATGGCGCAGCGTTCGGAAACGCGCCGCGGCCAATCATAAGAAAACCATTTTAAAAAAATGCAGCACAAACACAAAGCACAAACCCATAACTACAAGCCCCAGCATCCTGCGCGCCATGAGCACGCAGAACGGTGAGGAAGCCGGCGCCCCCCCCAAAAAAAGCCGGGAGAGCAAGTCCGCCAAGCTGCGGGAACCAAAGCCCCCCTCCCCAACAGTACCTAAAGCTCCCGATTGGAGTTTCCCCTTTAATATCACTGGGGGTGTGTGTTGTGCACCCCTCTCTACTGGCTCCCCTGTGGTTGGGAGGGTTGGGGGGACAAAAGGAGTCTGTCTCCCCAACCCTCCTAACCCCAGGGGCCCTGGCAGAGAGGGGATTCCCCTCCACAAACACACACATGCCCCATATTAAAGAGAAGAAACCAAGCGGTTACTTCTCTTTAAAAATGGAGTTTTTTTGGGGGGAATCCTCCTCTCCGATGGCTCTCCTGGGTCCGGAAGGGTTGGGGAGACAGACCCCTTTTCTCCACCCAACCCTCCCAAACCCAAGGAAGCCAGCGGAGAGGGGGATCACAACCCCCCCTGATATTAAAGGGGAAACCACAATTGAGATTTCCCTTTTAATATCAGAGGGTGGCCTGGATTCGATCCCCTCTCCTGGGTCCCATGAGTCTGGAAGGTTTGGGGAGACAAAAGGGGTCTGTTCCCCCCCAAGCCTTCCAGAGCCAGGGGATACGGCATAGAGGGGATCCCCCCATAGGACACCAAATAACACAAAAACAAACTATCAAAAACATCCAGAAATACACAAAAACAAACAAAAATAACACCAACAAACAAGACAAAGTAAACAAAAACCAAAATTTCAAAACACACCCAGCACCCAGCCAAACACCACAAAATCCAACCACCACCCCAAATAAAGAAAAACAGCCAACTCACCACCACACGACCTCAGTCCACAACGACTGGAAAAGAAATGAATAAAGAAAGAGACTACTTACTGGAAGAAGCTCCACCCAGAGGCCACGAGAGAAAAAACAGTCAAAATACAAGATAACCCCTACCAGCAGCACTTGCTGCCCACAATAATAAAAAAATTCAAAAAGACACAACAGCCCCACACAAAAGGCCCCAAAGTAAAAACAAGTAAAAACAAATAACACAAAATCATAATTTTACACAAATCAAAAACAGATGTCAATAAAATAAAATAAAAACTATTCAAAAATCCTGTGCTGAATTTTTACTCAAATAAAAAACAAAAACATCAATACACAGTTTAAAAACATTTATTGTGAAAAACATGTACTTTCACATTTTTAAAATTATTACCTACGGTACAACAATTTAAAAAAATACATACTAAAAATTATTGGGTTAAATAATTTTTTTGGAAAAAGTATATCATCCTTTGTTCTTTTTTTCATCCACAAAACCAAAACACCAAACAAAACTCATCACAGTTTATAACAGGCCGCCAAAAAAAAATGTGTATAACTAAAAATTTTAATTATAGACTAACTTCTTCTTTACAAACATTAACAACAACAACAAAAACTTTCCAACACCATTTAAAACAGCCCGGCAACGCCAGGCAACCTCTGCTAGTATTAAATAATTCCCGCTTGCGTGGGCAATCCACAATTTCAGTATTTATTCTGAATTGTTTGTAACATATCATCTGCCATATACCACACTGACAAACGCTGCTTTCTGATGCATGAATGCAGGGGGAAAATCAGTGTGATTCCCCAGTCAATTCCCCTGAAGCTAAATATAATAATAATTGTGTTTTCAATTCTGAGTTATGGTGAGCCTTTCCAGGATTTTCTAGAAAGAGAATACACAGAAGTGGTTTACCCTTCCCTTGGTCTAGGAAAGTCCTAAAACAGTGCAGCTTGACTATACAGGCTGGCTCTTCTTCCAGGAATCAAACTCCCAACATCTGGTTCTGCAGTCAGATACCTAAATTACCAAGCTGTCTAGCCAGCTGTACTACAACATGCCTTGTCTGAAATAATGCAACGTTATTCTAGTCTAGGCTCCTCTGACAGCCCAACTCATAGCCACTGAGCATTTTAAAAAGAACACACTGTGACTGTGCAGACAACCTGGAAGCCTAGGCATGCCATAAGTCAGGGCTTTCTCTTCCCTGCTTCAGTCCAGCATGTCCCATCATCTTATCCTGGGTGTTTCCTAGTCCTCTAGAGTTGGCTTTGAAGTTTCCATCAGTAGGAGAAAGCAGCTGAAGTTCAGGCAGCATCTTGTAATGTTTCAAGTAATATTGGCTGGGTTCGGTTACTCTAACAAGTCTTGCTCATTGCGGATGAAAAGGAAGGAAAGAGTGTGGCCCTTGTTTCTATTAGGCCTGGGAAACTTGAGATTTACGATACATTACTGCTTTACATTATACTAAAGATACAGTATATTGACAACACATGAATACAGGTACAGTATGTAGAGGGAAATTAACCGTGCCCTGGGATCCCACCTGATCTATAGTGACAGAAGTGTTCTCAAAACTTTATTGAGAGGGGAAAATACATTTTATGAGAAACATCTCATTTCTTTTTCTTCCAAAATGCTTCTTCTGAGTAAACTAATACCTCGCAGAACTTGCAGATTTTGGGGGGACAGTATTTTTTTTTTTAATTAGCAGAGGTTTTGCAAGACTTTGTCTGGAATGTGTGAACTGCAGTGGTCAGAACTGGCTAGTTGCCCTCTGCAGTGGCTAGCATTTCTACTCATGTAAGTAGTCCACAGTATTTGCAGCGCTGCTTCCAGATCTATGAGGAGTGCTGCAATTTGGAGCACAGTAGCTTCTTACTCCATAAGAATGCTCTCCCAGCTTGTGAAAGTCCAGAAGGATGGAGACTGATATATCATATATATCCCTCAGATATCACTCTTTGCATGCCTAGTTAACACGGTTTTGACGTGAGACATACTACACATAAGAATGTATACACACATATGCAGAGACAGAACAGGACCATGAAATGCAAGAGAAAGTCTGTGACAAATGCAAAAAAAAAAAAAAAACCTCGCAATCCATGTGAATATATACATGCACAAACATTTGTTTATGTGGGATTCCATCTGTCTTTCTGTCCATCTAGTGAGCCCAAGTCCAGACAACATACACAACATACAGGTCAGTATCCTGTGTCCAAATAAATTAATGTGTGGAATCCTGATACCCTGCATCCCATATATAAATATATACCGTATGTGCACAAACATTTGTTTTTGTGGGATTCCATCTGTCTTTCTGTCCTTCTAGTGATCAGACAACATACAACACAACATTCAGGTGAAACTCAGAAAATTAGAATATTGTGCAAATGTTCATTCATTTCACTTAAAAGGGGAAACAAATATATGAGATAGACTCACTACATGCAAAGCGAGATATGTCATGCCTTAATTCATTATAATCATGTACAGCGCACGTGAGATTATGGGGTACATGAGATTGGGGGGGGGGGGTTGGGGTTTTCATAAACTGTAAGCCATAAGCACAAATATTATAGCAAAGTAAGGCTTGAACTATCTCGCTTTGCATGTAATGAGTCTATCTCATATATTTGTTTCACCTTTTAAGTTGCATTACTGAACTGAACGAACATTTGCACGATATCCTAATTTTCCGACTTTGGCCTGTAGATCAGTATCCTGTATCCCTATAAATGCACGTGTGGAATCCTGATGCAGAAAGTGTCACTGTCATCTTCTTCCATGTCTAGGTACAGACGTGAAACTGCCAAAAGGAAGAAGGCACCTTTTGGTGAGTTCATTCTGCAGTTTCTAAGTTTCGCCTGACCTAGTGTGAGAAAGATTAGCTGGCAGGACAAGGTTGCTGTTACCAGGGAACAACGCACAATTGTGGCTCAAAAATGCCACAGTCTGAACACCACCAGGCACCACCCACGCTTTGCGAGATGGTTGGGGCATTTTTGCACAGCTCCAAAGCTCCCTTGCTTGAAAGCTAGGGTGCAGTGCTCATCTCTGTTTCCAAGCCAAAGAGCCAGCGCTGTCTGCTTCTGCAGACGTTTCCGTGGTCATGTGGCAGGCATGACTAGACACCGGAGCGCACGGAACGCTGTTACCTTCCCACCGAAGTGGTCCCTATTTATCTACTTGCAATTTCTTGCTTTCCAACTGCTAGGTTGGCAGGAGCTGGGACAGTCACTGGAGTGCAAAGCTCCAGCTGTGTGTAAAATGTCAGCCGCCCGAAAAAGCGCCTGCTACAATTCGGGGCTGGGCTCAGTAGTCGTGTCAGTACTACTACTAAGAGGAGCAGCCGCGTAAAGAGGCCCGCCTCCCGGGGGGCCGAGTTTGGTGTCTGCTCTTCGAGGGCACGTCAGCTAAAAGGGGGATTTGCTCAACTCACTCCCACCAGCAGTGACTTAGGAGACTCTCCTGGGAGGTGGGAAAGGAAGAAAAACAACCACTAGTTGCGGTAAGTATTGGAACGGGTGTGGAGCTTATTAATACAGAGTGCAATTATCTGGGAGCCGTTTGAACCAGAGCAAGAGGCGGGGGAAGCGAAGAGGAGCCACTGTGCAATGTTGTGCTTTAGAGAATGGCATTCAGCTCCATCTTCTTTGCAGGAGGGCAGGGGGTGGGATGGGAGACAGAGGCGGGCAGGTAAACAAAATGGCGGGGGAAGGGATTCAAACATTCAAAGGACTGGCGAGGCGAGTGAACGGATGAGGTAAAGTAAAGGTTTCCCTTGCTCGAAAGCCACTCGTATCCGACTCTAGGGTGCAGTGCTCATCTCGGTTTCCATGCCGAAGAGCCAGCGCTGTCTGCTTCTGCAGACGTTTCTGTGGTCATGTGGTAGGCATGACTAGACACCGGAGCGCACGGAACGCTGTTACCTTCCCACCGAAGTGGTCCCTATTTATCTCCTTGCAATGTCTTGCTTTCGAACTGCTAGATTGGCAAGAGCTGGGACAAAGACTGGAGCTCATTCCGTCCTGCAGTACTCGGGAATCGAACTGCTGACCTTCCGCTTCCCAGTCAGCGTCTTAGCTACTTGAGCCACTGCAACACCCAAGGGCTTGCAAAGGCGCCGGTTTCCCGGGCTGGGGGGAACTGAGGGACTGTAAAGATCAAGCCCGGCGCCTTGACTCTTTTGTTGTGTATGGAGGGGAGAAATAGATAAGATATTTTTTTAAATAATAATAATAATGATGATTTATTTTATAATACCAAATAAAAGAAGACAACAAAGGATTAAAATAAGCAAAGCCCCACAACATTATTATACAATAATATGATACTCTATGCAACCTAGCAGCTGGAAAGCAAGAAACTGCAAGTAGATAAATAGGGACCACTTCGGTGGGAAGGTAACAGCGTTCTGTGTGCCCCAGTGTCTAGTCATGCCTGCCACATGACCACAGAAACGTCTGCAGAAGCAGACAGCGCTGCCTCTTTGGCTTTGAAACATGAGCACTGAACCCTAGAGTCGGATACGACTGGCTTTTGAGCAAGGGAAACCTTTACCTTTACTTTATATGAACCCTTCACCTAGTAGGGCAGTATATTACTACTTTGTTCAATCTATAAAAGTTAAAGGTTTCCCCTGCTCAAAAGCCAGTCGTATCCGACTCTAGGGTTCAGTGCTCATCTCTGTTTCAAAGTCGAAGACCCAGTGCTGTCTGCTTCTGCAGACGTTTCCGTGGTCATGTGGCAGGCATGACTAGACACCAAAGCACACGGAGCACTGTTTACCTTTCCACCGAACTGCTCCCTATATATCTACTTGCAATTTCTTGCTTTTGAACTGCTAGATTGGCAGGAGCTGGGACAAAGACAGGAGCTCATTCCGTCCTGCAGTACTCAGGAATCGAACTGCTGACCTTCTGCTTCCCAGTCAGCATCTTAGCCACTTGAGCCACTGCAATCCCTTACCCTTCATCTAGCAGGGCAGTATATTACTTCTTTGTTCAATCTATAATCTCTTTAATTTTTAACTTTTCCTTCCAAAATGATGTGTCCTCTTGACCTGGTTTTGTTTCTTTCCCTTTTACCAACACAGTCCAAGAACTCTCCCCATATGTTACTAAAATTCGATTTCTTTAACATTCCTTTTAAAACTCTTAATCTTGATGTTAATCTATCATTTATTGCTATATTCCATATTTCCCTATACCACTCTTCTAATTCATTGGCTCAGTGGTAAAGCCTTGTTAGCTGGCAGGCTGGCAAATCAGCAGTTCGAGACCCGGGTACTGTATGATGGGGACATGAAAAGGAACCTCATTTGGGCGTTCCTGCAAAAATCCTTTCAACCCAGAATAATCTCTGACACAAAATTACAGTAAAACCCCTACTTATGGGGAAAAGTCAGTTCCGTAGGCTTTTGCTTAAATTGTTTTTTTACGTAACTTGACTCAAACCCATAGGAAAAATAATCTTTATGTAACTCGAAGCAAACCCATAGGAAATCGTGTAAATCGGGACATGGTTTTAGCACAAAATCATTATGTAAGTTTAATTTTATGTAACTCGAGGCATATGTAAGTCAGGGTTTTACTGTATTATAATAATTCAATTTTACAATCAGTTTTCCATTTCCTAGCTATAGTCTCATAGCAGTTACCATTATGCTGATCATTTCTTGCTTTTCTCTTTCTTGTTTGTTTACCTCCAGAAATAGATTAGTTTTAAAGAGTAGAAATGCACAACCGCCCCCCCCTCCGCCGCCACTGTCGCAAAAGAGAATGAAAGGAAGGCAAATAGTAAGCAAGAAAGCAAGGATGGGGAGGCTGTGTGTGTGAAAACTAATGGCGAGGTTGGAGATGGAATATCCCGCCGGCTTTCCTTTGCCAGGTGTGTGAAGGCTGAAATTTGACAGGTGAAACCTTGCCCCCTCCTGAGGGAGGTAAAGGTAAAGGTTTCCCTTGCTCAAAAGCAAGTCGTATCCGACTCTAGGGTTCAGTACTCATCTCCATTTCAAAGCCGATGAGCCAGCATTGTCTGCTTCTGCAGACGTTTCCCTGGTCATGTGGCAGGCATGACCTCCTGGGGGAAGGTGCCCATTTCCTGTTTGTGGCACTGCCAAAGGCGAGAGAGACCTAGAGATCATGAAATATCTTGAAGGAAATCTTAGGCGGGATCCTCCCGAACAAAAGGAGGTGTGTGCTAGGCTGCCTGGGTGGAGAAACCCTCACACAGCCGAACAAGATCCTCAGCTAAATCAATTTACAAAACAATCCTATGAAATCTGTACCCAGAACCCTTTTGATGTAACTACATCTACTTAAGGTGAATTTATAGAAAAGAAAGTATCCTGTCCTCTTCTTGCATCATTCTGCCCCGGAGGTTATAAGGAAGAGAGAAAGATTGGGGAACTTTCTTAACATGAATGTCCTGAAGGCTTCAACTCTAAACAAGCTTCAACTTATTTAGGAGCACTCTGGAAAACATCCACTGCACAACGTTTTTGTTAACACATTATCTAACCCAGTAGTGGGGAACCTTGACACTTTAGCTGTTCTTGGACTTCAATTCCCAGAATCCCAAATCAGTACAGCTGCTGTTCAAGACTTCTAGGAATTGAAGTCCAAGAAGAGCTAGAGTGCCAAGGTTTGCCACCTTGGCCCTAATCCATCCCAGTTCCTTATAAAATGAATGTGAATTGTCTTGGTCTTATTCTCCAGTGACATATCTCTACACTTTTCTAATTCATTCATTGATACCCTACCCTTCTGAGTCTCAGTCTTCTAATTTCTTGGCTGCAATTTCCATTTGATGATTGAACCAAGGTATTCAAAATGATTCACTATTTCAATTTCTTCACTGACAACATTAAAGTCATTCCTGTAGTCATGATTTTGTCTTTTTGGTGTCCAACTGTAGTCCTGCTTTGGCATTTTGTTCTTTCATTTCCATTAAAAGTTGTGCCAACTTAATATTGCTTTCTTCCAGTAAGATGGTGTCATCTATATATAGTAGCTTACATTATTGATGTTTCTTGCACAGATTTTTTCATTCCTCCTTCATCTGAATCTCATCTGGCTTTCTGTATGATGTATTTTACATGCAGACTGAACAGATAAGGTGATAAAATGCACCTTTGTCTGACACCTTTACTTATAGGAAACCATTCTGTCTCTGCTAACAGCAGCTTCTTTTCCACAATATTGCTTATACATCAGGACAATCAAGTGTTGGGGAAGACCCATTTCTTTCAGAACAGCCCACAGTTTCTCTTGGTCAACTCAGTCAAAGGCTTTGTTGTGATCTGATCTGAAATTATTCAGTGCACTCCACTATCCATAGGATATTTACAATGTGATCTTGGATGCCTCTTCATTTTCAGAGTCCAGCTTGAACATTAGATATTTTTCCCCTCCTCATATAAGGTAAAAGCCTTTGTTTCGACACCTTGACCATCACTTTGTTTGCATGGGGAATTAAAGCAATGGTTCTATAGTTATTGCACTCTCTAGCATCTTCTTTCTTGGGGACTAGAATATATATATTGAACATTACCAACCTGTGGGCCATTGCTTAGTTTTGCATATTCATTAGGATTTTGACAGATTCAGTACATACCTGTCAAGCGCAGCTCCGGAGATTACGGGACCTGCGCAGAACGTTTCTACGCAGGTCCATTCTACGCATGCGTAGAAGGCTTTTATGCATGTGCAGAATGGACCTGCGTAGAACCTGCGCAGCTCACTTTTACGCGTGCGTAGAAGGCTTTTATGCACGGGTAGAAGGCTTTTACGCATCCCCTTCTGCACAGAAGCCTTCTACGCATGTGTAAAAGCCTTCTATGCACACGTAGAAAGGACCTGCTCAGAAGGGATGCGCAGTAACTCATTTCCCCCTGCTGCTAAATTACGGGGTAGCGGCAGCTCCGGGCAGGAAATCGTGAAAATCGGCGCGAAAATACGGGAAATCCCAGCCAATCCGGGATACTTGACAGGTATGATTCAGTAAGCCATGACAGATCCAGTCTGTCAAAACTGTCAAGGCCTCCTTTAGCTGTGACTCATATCTGAATGTAATTCATTATACAGTATTACAACTGGGATTGTGCCAACTGATCACAGATGCCAGTTTCCTTTTTTCTTTTAACAGAGAGATAGCTGGATGGCTAGATAGCTCAGTGGTTTAGAGATTGGGAGTTTGATTTCACATTGTGCCTCTTGGGAGAAGAGCCAGCCTATGTAGCTTGGGCAATCTGCACCATCCCAGGACATCCCCAGAAGAAGGGAAGGGTAAACCACTTCTGTGTATTCTCTACCTGGGAAACACTGGAAAGGATTGTAATAAGTCAGAAATAGCTTGACTGCACACTTTTATTATTATTATTATTATTATTATTATTATTATTATTATTATTATTATTATTATTATTATTATTATTATTATTATTATTATTATTATTATTATTATTATTATTATTATTATTATTATTATTATTATTATTATTATTATTACTGATTTGCAGAAATCTCCTGTGCAGGGGCCATGCTAATCTTCTCTGTATCATTCCAATTTTAGTATATGTGCTGCCAAAGCGAAAATATAAAACTGGAGCCAGCCATAGCCTTGCTGACTGACACAGAACATATGAGTCTAGGAAAGGATAAAAAAAAGTTGCTTTCAGTATGTTTGACAACAGCAGGACAAAGTATAGTGAGAAAGTGGAAGAGTGCTCAGACATTAAGGATAGAAGATTGGTACAGGGAAATGTGGGAGTTAGCCTTGAACGACAAACTAACATGGGAGCTGAACATAAAAAAGGGTATAGTAAAAGAGAATAGATTTTGGCAAATTTGGCATTTATTTGTGGAGTTGGTTGGTGAGGGGTGTGTGTGTGTGACCGAAGCAAGCCAGTACAGGAACATTATAGTTTTTGGAAATAGTGATGAATAAAGGACACCGCATTCTCTAGGGCAATGTATAGTCACATATGGTGTAATGGTAATTTCTGCTTTGAATATTTTGAGATGGTCTAGAAAGGAGAGTTAATATAAAGATAAATAAGATAAGGTAGATTGAAATTAGATGGTTTATTCAAATTCATTATTCTGTTGATAATTATTGTTGGGCTAAGAGGACATGAATTGTGGAATATGGTAATTTAAAGCTTTCTACAATTATCCTTATATTTTCAGTATATATGGCTATCCTATATTCATATTTTTCTATGCTCTTGTTTCATTTTTGCATTGCATGTGCACTTTTTCCCTTCTTTTATAAGCATTTTGTATTTTGTATTACTTTTAAAATTAAAAAAAATTTTTTTTAAAAAAAAAGAAATCTCCCGTGGATGCTTTTCAGGCACTGGAATCTAGAACTATTGGTTTCTAAGATGGTATATAAAGTTACTGGGAAAGACACAGCCACAACTGCCATTTGGAAAAACCGCTAACTTAACCGCTGCCATGGTTGAAGAGTACATTGTTTATATTTCTTCTGAATTTAAAAGATTAATGCATTATCAGAATCATGCTGCCAAACTGGAGATTAAGCAGTCAGCATTTAAAAACTGCTATATTAGGTCTCGCTACTGAGTGAAGTAGCCCGGATTCCTTTGCAGTCAGTCCAGCAGACTGAAAAAAGAAATAAAAAATGGAATTGAAGTAGTCGGTCCTGGATGACCTTCCCCTTCAGACCATACCTGTCAAGTTTTGGATTTGGAAATAAGGGAAATTTCCCAGCAAATACGGGATACTTGACAGCTATGCTTATCCTGTGCTGCCCTCCAATGGCAGCAATAGGGCATTGCAGTCTAATTAATAAAGGATGGCGGTGGGAAAGAGGGTAAAATAAGGAGTTTTCCCAGCCAATAAGGGATACTTGACAGCTATGCTTATCCTGTGCTGCCCTCTAATGGTGGCAACAGGGCATTGCAGTCTAATTAATATGGGATGATGAGGGTAAAATAAGGGGTTTTCCCGGACAATAAGGGATACTTGACAGCTATGCTTCGGACTGGCTTTTAGCTTTGAAGTACTGGTTAACTCATGTTATGAAACATGTTGGCTTTGAACCCAGGCCAGCCTCTTACTAGGCAATCTATCTTGCATCGTATTTCTTTGTTGCCCTTAGGAAGGTGATGAATATCGGGGGGGGGGGGGAATCTGAGGCATTGAAAGTAAAAACCAGACAATTCTCTGTCAGATTATACTTTTGGTTTGTATCCTTGCATTGAGCAGGCAGCTGTGAAAACACATGGTCTCATAACTCCTTTACAGCATTCTTCAAATACAGTAGCATCATCTGCATGCGCTGACACATCACCTCCTGCTTTCTCCAAACCAGACTACTTTTGAAAGTCCAAAAGCACAGCTTTGTGGCTTTTTCTTAACATTTGACAAACTGGATGAAGTGGGTGGGTTGAAACAATAAACTGGAGGGTTTAGGGAAAGTAAGAAAATAGGGGGATAAATCATTGCTGTTGCTCTGGCTGCTTTGCTTTTCACATACATTTGCTGTTAGTCCTGCCGGGGTCGGCGTCTTCCGTATCTAGGCCAGACGTGATGTAGGAATTGGGGCCGTGAGGAGGCCCTTAGGATCCCGGAGGAGACTGGTCAAAGGAACGACACGAGGCAAGATGGAGAGAAGACCAGTGATTTATTGAGGGAAAATCATCAGTATATATTATGCAGAAGGCTGTGCATGGTAGGATGGTTATCTGACAGAGAATCACATCACCTATTTACTCAGGTTAATTGGGAATCTCTTTTGGGGAAGTTAATTAGTGCGGGCAAACACTGGCTGGGACAACACCATTGTTTTGGGCTTAGACTAAGGCAATCATGACTCCTATTTGCACCAGAGATTAAGCTTAACTCAGAGTGAGTAATTGCCTAATACGTAACAGAGGTTAGAGATTAGCTCTCTCAGCAGAGCCGTTGTTCAGGTCAGGGAATTGGGTGAATCAAACCCTATAATTTATCCACCCCCCCTTAATTTGGGTGCTCGCAGAGCCCACGGGCCAGGGAGCCTTTCTCACCGAAGTGGCCTCTGCCGGGCCGTTCCGTGCCCATCGGGCACGGGGAAACCATGACGTGAACCTGCCAAAATGAAGGCACCTTTTTGGTAAGTTCATTCTGCAGTTCCTTCCCTCTGACCTAGTGTGAGAAAGATTAGCCGACAACACAAGGTTGCCATTACCAGGGTACACACGATTGTGGTTTAAAAATACCACAATCTTTGAGGAGGCTCTTTTTGCCTCCGACAGCAGCATGGAAGCCAGAAATACAGTAAATAAAATCTCTCATCAGGAGTAGTGGAGAAAACTGACTACTGAATGTGTAGCCTACCATTAAACAGGGAGTTAGGTAAAGGTTTCCCTTGCTCGAAAGCCAGTTGTATCCGACTCTACGGTTCAGTGCTCATCTGTTTCAAAGCCGAAGAGCCAGCGCTGTCTGCTTCTGCAGACGTTTCCGTGGTCATGTGGCAGGCATGACACGAGTGCACGGAATGCTGTTACCTTCCCACCGAAGTGGTCCCTATTTATCTACTTGCAATTTCTTGCTTTCAAACTGCTCGGTTGGCAGGAGTTGGGACGAAGACGGGAGCTCTTTCCGTCCTGCAGTACTCAGGAATCGAACTGCTGACCTTCCGCCTCTTAGTCAGCATCTTAGCCACTTGAGCCACTGCAGTAGTCAAAAAGGGAGTTACTATGAGAGAGAGAGAGCGTGCATCCCCCCCCCACACATACACACACCTTACTCCAAGCTGTGCTTCCTGAGCCTCTCCCTGCCAACTTCCTACTCTTGCAAGACAAGGTGGTGAATGCCACATACAGGTAGCGTACTCTTCCTAAACCAGCCTTCAGCCCTATTGGGTGTAAGGAAGAACTCTGTCCCCTTTGCAGTGTTGAAGTGAAATGTAAGTACCGTATCCTTCCTTGCTACCTCCTGTATTTCATGAAGTTGAGAGGAATGCCATTTTGCCCAAATACCTTGGACTGGCTGTTTTATGTTGCAAAATAAAGGACTGGGGGTTGTGCCAGGATTGGATGAACTTTCTAGCAGGGTCAATTAGCGTAGTTTTACTTATCGTTAGTCAAACAGTTGCAAAACTTACTGAGTAACTTAATCTCAGCTTCTCTGGCTTTGAAGCCCGAATGGCCATGACTAAGCAGGTTTTAATAGCTGGGTTTAAAGATTAAGCTGTGGAGTGAAAGCAGACCTAGCGCTGCAACTGATCTTGGCTATTTGTCAACAGGACTGTTGGCCGCAGACGGGGACAAGGTCTGTAACTGGTATTGACCTAGCATTTTGCCCACAAAATGCTGGGTAGTCATTTTACCTACCTCGGAAGGACGGAAGGCTGAGTCAACCTTGATCCCTAGTCAGGATCAACCTCACAACCTTTTGGTTGCAGGACAGCAGTTTAACCACTGCGCTACAGAAATGTAACATGCAGGATGTGTTTGTGTGTGTGTTTGCCACTGCAAAGCTACTAAAACATGGTTTTCAGATGGACTCAGTGGGGAAGGTGCCATTTCCCATGGATAGTGGCCACAGTTTTATCCAGTGTTTCTCAACCTTTGGTTTTTGGACTTCGATTCCCAGAAGCTTAAGTCATTTCCCCAAAGCACTGATCTGCCAATGTACTGACTTAGGCTTCTGGGATTTGAAGTCCCACTGTGAGGTGTGGACCCCACGTTGGGAACCACTGATGTACACGAACATGGGAATAAGTGGGGGGAGGGATTTACTTATATCTGAGTAAAGACATGTTACCTATATCTGAATTAGATGTGTTACCTATTGCGTAGGAACATGTGTTAAGTACAGTACATAGAGAGGATGTTTAGCCCTCTGCTTCTAAAGATGGCTATCAGATGGCATCTTTGCTGGAGTGAACCAGACTGCCCCCAAAGTAATCTTACCTGCACCTTTCTGGCCCCCATTAAGCGACTCAGGGTGGCTAACATGGTATCGTAGAACATCACAAAATATCAAAAGCTCAATAAATCCCAATCAATAATTTCAAACAATAAAACAATGACTGCTGAAAACAACCCAAAGCAAGCCTCCCTTTCTGCCACTATCATAAAGTGGCTTAAGAAGAGAACAGCACTCTCTCAAATAGAGACCTTTTCATGCTTAGTCATGGCCATTCTGTCTTCAAAGCTAGAGAAGCTGAGATTAAGTAACACACTAGGTTTTGCAAGTGTTTGATCAATGATAAGTAAAATTACTCTAACTGGAAAGTTCACCCCTTCTGGCACAACTCCTACTTCCTTCCTTTTGCAACATAAGGGAGCAAGTCCAAGGTGTCTGGATACGGTTATGTTTTTTGAAAGCATCCATAAGTCTCTGTGGTAGCTAGCAAGCATTAAACAATGTAACACTTCAAGGTTTTGTAAGTAAACATTGTTTTCATTTTAGTATTGTCTGACTGATCACTTTAACTGCTTACTTAGATAAAAGGGGGATTCTTGTGGATCTTGCTTATAATTCTAAACCTGAAACTTGCCATTTTTTTGCTGTGAAACTACAACACTCAACAATCTTCTTCATTCTTCCACTGCCCCCCCCTCTCTCTTCTTGTCTTGACAGAATTAAAAGCAAACCTAAAAATGGCTGGGAAACCAAAGTTGCACTACAGTGAAGGGAGAGGGAAAATGGAGTCCATCCGCTGGTTGCTGGCTGCGGCTGGAATTGAGGTTTGTGTGCCCCTATGACGGAAAGAGGCTGGGCAGAGTAGGTCTCTGACTGAGTAACCAGAGGTTTTGAGTTCAGTTCCCCACTATCTTTCAGAAGAACCAAGCTGTGTAGCCTTGAACAAGCTGCACAGTCCCCCAGAAAGAGGGAATGGTGAACCCCCTTCTGGATATTCTCTACCTGGAAAAGAGCCATGCATCAGAATTAATTGACAGTTATGTTAGATACAGGTGAAACTCAGAAAATTAGAATACAGTGATACCTCATACAACGTCCAAACTTGGTTCCACAAGTTTGGACTTTATACGGATTGGGACTTTGTATGAGGCATGCAAAATCCTAGCCGCGATGCCTCATACAACGTCCAAATCCTTGCTGCGATGCCTCATACAACATTGTTTCCATAGAGATACATTGTACTGTAACAGCACAGACTTCAGGACAAAGTCAAGGAAACTGACAGAACTTTAAGAAATCATTGTCTAAAGGCTAAAAACATTACAAAAACATGTCAAACAACCCTGATTGTCCAAGAACCTGAAGAATGCTGCAAAAATCCCAGGAATGCTTCTAAAAATTCTGATGAAAAATCCAAAATCGTGCTCAAAACCACTCCTAAACACTCTTCGCCTCATGCAAAACCTACAAGAGCAATGCACGCATGTGTCCTGCCTTTTATACTGCCCAGGCACAATGCAACCTGGGAAAACCCCAATGCCTCATACAAAGTCTCACGGCTTTGTATGAGGCAACTTTTTTCAAGGAATTAGGCAATGTTGTATGAATCCGATGTTGTATGAAGCGGACTTTGTATGAGGTATTACTGCATCATGCAAATGTTCATTTCATTTAAAAGGTGAAAAATATATGAGATAGACTCACTACATGCAAATCGAGAGATGTCATGCCTTAATTCATTATAATTGTGATGATCATGGCGTACAGCGTACATGAGATTATGTGATGATTGTGGGATACATGAGATTGGGGGCTTGGGGTTTTCATAAACTGTATGCCATAAGCATCAATATTATAACAAAGTAAGGCTTGAACTATCTCGCTTTTCATGTAATGAGTCTATCTCATATATTTGTTTCACCTTTTAAGTTGCATTACTGAACTGAATGAACATTTGCACGATTTTCTAATTTTCCGAGTTTCCCCTGTATATATATATAGAGAGAGGGAATGCTGCCTGAATGAACCAAGGTCAAGAGATTAGTGATCTTTCCTA
This sequence comes from Bradypodion pumilum, assembly GCA_035047305.1. Lineage (NCBI taxonomy): Eukaryota > Metazoa > Chordata > Lepidosauria > Squamata > Chamaeleonidae > Bradypodion > Bradypodion pumilum. The sequence continues at coordinate 168,076,563 of JAWDJD010000001.1, read as the reverse complement.
TGCATACAGTTGACCCATTTTAAAAAAAACAACTGGTTTCAAGTCCCAATGTGTGTGTTCCCATTGCATCACTTGTATGCTTTTCTGGCAAAGAGTAAGCAAAAGACTGATCAAGTTTCCATGCAAGGTTGTTAGTAGCTTTTACTTTCCTGCTTTATTTACTTTTTAATTTGAGATATTAATAAGTAATATAACCTTTCCATGCAACAGGGCCTCGTTTACAAACGTGAAACACGAAAATTAAAGCCAGCACATTCAGCAGCCAGAAAGTAGACTAAAGCTTCTATACCCAACAGAACCTAGACTCAAACGAAGAAACATTATGCCTCCGTGAAGCTAGACAAGATAAGGCCCACCTGACCTCTTTATCAAAGGAGTTCACAAGCCGCTTGTTGCCAAAGAAAATATTATTTTTCATACACCCACTGTCCCAATTTCTGTTGCTGTTAAGACAAACAACAGGGCAGGAACTACATGTTTGTAGATAACGTACAGTGAGGTATGTACTGTTGGTTATCTGGCACGCTAGATAACGCACAGCATGCCATGTTTTAGTATGGTGAAAACAGAGCTGCTTGGCTGAGCCATCCGTCCCTAGCACGTCCACATCCGTCCCCATCCGTCCCTAGCCACGGCAGCAGTCTGCTAACAGAAGACCTTCTTCTGTCATGGAAGGACTTAAGGTCCAACAGAGGTTTTAAATTGGCTGAATGGAGAGGGAATTGACCTTCAGGAGTTGGCTATTCCCTTAACAATCTTCTAAGTCCCTTGAAATGTGTTCTGGAGGGTGGGTGGCCCTCTTGAACTGGGAAGAAGGGGGTACAGGGCATTGCAGAGGGAGGGAGAACTGGCCTGCCATTTATGCCTAGCAGATTTCTGAACAATAAGGTTTCTGCTGGTAAAATCCAAACTTTGAAACCATTGTTAACATTATTAAAGATTATTATCAAGAGGTGATATGAATTTACCCACCACAGTTGCACAGGGAAATAAAAGAACAGGAAATTGCCTGGCGACTGAATGGAAATGACAACCATTTGAGTAGATGCTCAGGTTATTACCAGCGATCTCACTCCTGTCTGCCTCCTTATCAGAGGTAGACAATCGCACAAACACACTCAATTCCTGCAGTTTGTGTGTGTGTGAATGGCTATTTTTGCCTTGGTTTTATCTGTCTGCTCTCCCGCGTCGTGCCTTATGCTCCACCAGCAAAAATGGACACCAGCTAGCATGGATCAGGACTATGTGACAATCTATTCTAAGGTCAATGAACACACTGGACACCATTTCCCAAGTGGCTGATCTGCATAATGGGAAAAAAATATTGGTAAAGAAATGCAGCACTGTCTACTGCCTGAACACATGGTTTCTGCAGGAAAACAAAGAACCCATTTTGAAGCTAGTATATTTTCTGAAATCAGTCCATCAGTAATAACTATTTAAAGGCTCAGAAAGAAGAATATTAAATGTCAAGTCTATATTTTATGTCGCAAGCATTTCTAAATAACCCAAGAAGCACCAGCAGCTTTAAACTAATAAAATAAAATCCACACATTTATTTGTTTATTCACAAGTGTAAAGTCTGTATGAGACGAAAGATAAAAATCCAGTTTCTGTTCCATTTTTCTGTTTCAGTTTGAAGAACAATTTATACAAACAAATGAAGATCTAGAAAAACTGCGCAACAGTAAGTCTCGAGGGCGTTGCAACCTCTTTTGAGAAGGATTTGAATAGCTTATTCTTTCAGTCTCATGGGGCAGATGTTTTGGCCCTCCAGCTGTTTTAGACTATGACTCACATCAGCCCTAGCTAACAGCTAAGAGTGGGGTGTGACGGGAGTTGAATACATGCAACTACTGAATGGCCAGTGTTACCCAACCCTGCTTTACATAAAAATCTCTTTATGCATGAAATATAGTCAGTGCCAGACTATACAAATAATCTTATTATCAGGTGAAGAATTGGTTCATTTTCATTTAAGAAATTTTTCAGGCCATGAGAATAATTAAATAGTCATGTGTTAGCATAATTTGTGTAAAAAATATGTACCACTCATACATAGTGCATGTACATTAAAGCTACATTTAGGATTCTGGGGGAGGAAAAGCACTCCATCCAGCGGAAATCCATGAGTATAGCTGGCAATGTGATTGTTTCCAGGCCATATTCAGAGTGTTACTTTTGAGCTTTAATAGCCTTCATGGGTTAGGCCAGGGTTCCTGAAGGACTGCCTGGCCCCAAAAGTGCCCACTTCAGTGTTACGATTTTCATTGGAGTCTCTACTGTGGATGCTCCTGCCAGTCAAAGTGATGTAGGTCTTTGCCATGGTGACCCCTTTGTTAGTGAATGCCCTCATTAGGAGGGCTCCGCTGGCACCAACTTAGCTTCTTATTTTCCCAAGTTTTATAACCTGCTGTTTTATGCTGCTTTTTATCATTCTGTGGCATTTAATTCTTCTTTTTTGTATTCATATTTTTATGGTTTTATTATTTTTGAAAACCAATCTGTGAACATGATTGGAAGGCTGTAGAAAAGGTCATCTAAGTATACAGAAGCAAATAAATAATTACATTAGTTACCCAATGCAATAGAGGGACAATTTTTTTACCTAAGATCCCCCCCCCCCCCCCGCCCTTCTCTCTCACTCTCTCTTAAACTGCAATATAGCACTTAGAAGTTTGGACTGGGGCTCAGGAGACCTGGGTTAAAATGCCCACTTAACCGTACATGTTAATGGATGAACATGATCTAGTCACACACTCAGTCTCTCCGGACTGTTGTGAGGATCATTCAACTTCTATACTGCCTAAAGATTACTGTGGGCAATTTACACAATTAATAAAGGTAAAGGTCGCCCTTGTTTGAAAGCCAGTCGTATCTGACATTTATAACCAAAGAATCAGTGCTGTCTGTGTCTGCAGGCATTTCCATGGTCATGTGGTAGGCATTACTAGACACCGGGGTTCATGAAATACCTTTCCTGCCAAAGCGGTACCTATTTATCTACTTGCAATTTTTTGCTTTCAAACTGCTAAGTAGGCAGGAGCTGGGACAGAGCTGGGAGCTCAGTCCATCATGCATTACTCGGGTCTCGAACTGCTGACCTGTCAATCTTGCGGTCATCAAGTTCAGCATCTTAACCACTAAACCACCACAGTCCCTACACAATTAGAAGCATATAAACATATTGTCAGGGCCACAACACATATAAACAACTTTTTGTTGTTCAGTCACACAGTCGATTCTGACCCCCCTGCAACCACATGGACCCTTGCATGCCAGGTACCCCAATAGGACCAAACAAGAAATAATTACAGGCAGGTGGTAATACACTAAATTAAGAAAAGGCTTGGGAAGAGTTTCCTCCAAAGGTTTTTCTAAAAAGCAAAATTTTAATTTGTTTCCTAAAGAAAAGGAGTGAAGGAGCTCATGGGGTAGAAAAGCAGGATATAAACATGAAATAATTAAATAAATGCCATCTGTATTAGAGACCACCATGCCTGCATTTTTAGCTTCACAGTGGGAGCAACACTTAACTAGGTAAAGGTTTCCCTTGCTTGAAAGCCAGTCGTATCCGGCTCTAGGGTTCAGTGCTCATCTCTGTTTCAAAGCTGAAGAGCCAGCGCTGTCTCCGTGGTCATGTGGTAGGCATGACTGATACCGGAGCGCACGGAACACTGTTACCTTTCCACCGAAGTGGTCCCTATTTATCTCCTTGCAATTTCTTGCTTTCAAACTGCTAGGTTGACAGGAGCTGGGACAAAGACGGGAGCTCATTCCATCCTGCAGTACTCGGGAATCGATCTGCTGACCTTCTGCCTCCCAGTCAGCGTAATAGCCACTTGAACCACTTGTTAATATTCAGCTGAAACAGTTGCCCCTTTTAAAATCCAGTTTAGTAATAAATTACTCTACTTTGTCCACTTGTTTTTGTTTAAAAGGTGGGTGGCTTCTCTTCCAACAAGTGCCCATGGTGGAAATTGATGGGATGAAGCTGGTGCAGACCCGAGCCATTCTCAACTACATCGCGGCAAAATACAAACTCTATGGGAAGGACATCAAGGAGAGAGCACTGTACTGTATCGCAGAAACAATTTGGTGGTTCCAGTTAGAATGGCCCCTTTGAATCAATGGGATCTAGATAATGTGTCGATTCAGTATTTGGATAGAGTGGATCAAAGGCTCTATTCTGGTTGGGATTAATTTTGGATTTACATCATAGCTTTTGAATTAATTTGGAATGTGTGGAAGCTTGTGCTTGTCTTCAACGGAAATCTGTCATAAGTAATTTGATTGAAAAATGAAAATAAATTAAATTCGTATTTAACTGTTGCAACCACATTTTAAGAAGTAACATCAATTGTGGTTTCTTTCAGGATTGACATGTATGTAGAAGGAACGACGGATCTGATGGGGTTGGTTATGGGCTTTCCATTCCAGGCTGACAAAGAAAAGCAAAAAGCCCTGATTATTGAGAGAGCCACAACCAGATACTTCCCAGTTTATGAAAAAGTAAGTCATACCAAGGCATCGCCTTTGTATAAACAGCTAGAGGATGCCAACACTGTACCAGTCACCATGTGTAAAAGTGGGAGGTGATGCAATTTCTTGACAGGACAGGTGCTACTAGGCTTTAGCACCAGTCTGTTAAAATTCAGAGCATTATTTTATTCTGTGTAGACCATACACCCAGCGACTCAATGATGAGTGTTTGGCGGCAGTAAATAACCTGATTCCCTAAAGGGCCAACAGCTACAGACTGATAAGCCCCTTTGGGTGGGGTGATGACCCCCTCAGTGAAGGAAAAGCCACTAGAAACCATTATATTGAGCCCAACCGCAAAATGAGTGGAGGAGGAACTTTGATTCCCAATGGTCATGGAGGTGGAAGAGGCCATGCCAGATGGACTGGCTGTGACGGTGCATCTTGATAATATCTTCAAGGCTATGGCAGTTCATTGCAGTCCCGGTGTTAAATCCTGCATATCTCATTTCATATGTGCCGCAGGAGATGGCTCTGTGATCACAGTGTATGGTTTGCTTCATTGCAAGCTGTGATCCACCTTAAACAAATTCATGCCAGTGGCATTTCCCGTTTGTCATTCTTATTAAATGTGAAAATGATTTCCAAGAAAAATGTATACTCGGATACAAGTAGCAGCCACCACCAATTTTACTCTGCAGCGGAAAACCCACGCTGAAGCTTTTGCTGAAGTATTTAAATGCTAAAATTGCTTTTCTTCTGTATCAGAACGGTTAAAATATATATCTAAGACTAACACCCCGTGGCCAGTCTCTTGAGAGTAAATGCCATTCTGTTCAGTCCTTTTGCTTAGCATTAAGCTGCACCTAGGATAGGCTTCTTGAACCAGTAATAAGTCTCATTGGCTCAATTACTTTAGTCGTACCTTATTTATATTAACAGGATTTCAGCAAGTGAGATCTTTATTTGTGTGTGTGTGTGTGTGTGTGTGTGTGTGTGTGTGTGTGTGTGTGTGTGTGTGTATATACACACACACACACACACGTGTGTGTGTGTGTGTGTGTGTGTGTGTGTGTGTGTGTGTGTGTGTGTATATACACACACACACACACACACACGTGTGTGTGTGTGTGTGTGTGTGTGTGTGTGTGTGTGTGTGTGTGTGTGTGTGTGTGTGTGTGTGTGTGTGTGTGTGTGCTAACCTGTTAAGGGGTGTATGCTTAATGCATCAAAAGACATGTAGCAGCAGAATGTGCCACTCATATTTGAATGTAAAATCTAACATTTGCTAAGATTTTGCTCCACTGTTTACCTCCATTCAACACTTCTGTAAAGCACAAACTAAAGCCATCTACATAGAATGTCCATCTCTTATGTAATTAAAGTGTGGAGTTTGTATACCTTCAAAACTCACTGTGTTTCTCTCTCTCAATCTCTTTTAAAAATGTTCCATAGGCTTTAAAAGATCATGGGCAGGATTTCCTTGTTGGCAACCAGTTGAGTTGGGCAGATGTGCATCTGCTTGAAGCGATTCTCATGGCAGAAGAAATGGAGCCTGATATTCTTTCAAAATTCCCACTGTTGCAGGTGAGTGAACTGCAGAACTCTGGAGAGTGATAGGATACAATAGTGTAAGAGGGTTTGTGCATTTACAGTGTGCAGCAGTAGCTTATCAGTGCGGACAGGACCTACCACACCACTAGGTACTTTAGAATTGCTCTTATACTGGGGAGCCTGTCTTGAAACTTGATAGCTGGAAGTTTGGAGGAGTACCCCCCAACCCTTTATTTCTGTTTGTTTGCCTTGTAATCATATTACATTTGGTAGTAAAAGGCAGTTCTAATCTCCTGACTAGGTTTAAGTTTAATGATTACACAGGCTGTCAGAGAATAGTTTATAGCAGCAGTGGACAGTCCACAGCTACTTGAGGCCCCCAGAAGTCCAAATGTGGCTCCCATCCCACCATATTACCTCTACCTGTTTGCTTAAAGGTCCCTTTAAACTAGTGATTCCCAAACTTTTTCTGGGCCATGCCCCACCTAAGCAGCTCTTAAATCCTGCTGCTCCTCCCCGTGACATATCTTTACCTATAAGAAGGGGGTTGCGTGGTATGTGTCCGGCATGCGTGGACACACCCGGCCCAACCATCCTGTACCGAGTCGGCCACACTTACCTTAAGACCCTGCAAGCATCGCTGCAAGGGTCCGGACGCTGAGAGTGGGGCACCCACCCCACGAATACGAACAAAAAAACCTACATTTCCCAGCGTCCTCCACACCGCGCAACCCCTCAGCCAATCAGGCTGAAAGGTGCGAGCGGGAGGTGGTGGGACAGCCAGCGCACGAGTTTTAAAAAAACGCCGAAGTGCGCAAACCACTTCCCTCAGGAAGACGCTTTGTGTGTGTGTGTGTGTGTGGTGGTTGTGTTGTGAGTGTATGTACCCCCCAAAACCACCCCAACCACCAACACAGTGTTGGGCAAAAAATACTAGTAATTCTTATTATAAAAAAAGTGACTCCTCTTCATGTGGAAGAATCCTAAAAGGCTATTAACTTGGTCTAACTCATTCTCAAATTGCCCCCCCCCCTTTAAAAATCAAATTGTCACCCTGGGGGTGGGGTGCCCCACATTGGGAAACACGGCCTTAAACTCTTTAGGAAGTGTGGGAAACCATTTAATTCATTCATTTCATTTATTAGATTTGCATCCCGCCCTACTCAACAAAAATGTGACTCAGGGCGGCTTATAATAGAGAATATACAATAGGAATACAAATTACAAATACAAGTTACAAAGTTACATATCAGTATCAAGTCAATTTCCACAGTCAAAGCCCATATACAGTACAAGTACAAGAGTAAAGAGAACAATACAATACAGTGGGGTGGCTCTCTGTCCCTTCCCCAGCCACCAAATAAAAAATTTACAATGGAAATACAAATTACAAATGCAAGCTACAAAGTTACGTCTTTATCTACCCTCCAGACAGGCGGGGCCAGAAGGGAGGCAACGGCTTCCTCAGCTGTGTCCGCTTTCCCATCCCCGTGCCGATGGAATGGGCAGCAGGGAGAAGCGGCAGGGGTCCTTTTCAAGCCGCGGGGCCGCCTGCAGTTACAAAGTTACATATCAGTATCAAGTCCATTTCCACAGTCAAAGTCCATATACAGCACAAGTACAAGAGTAAAGAGAACAATACAATACAATGGGGCAGCTCTCTGTCCATTGCTACATTTTGGCCCCCTCAAAACTCCTGCCAGCCACAAAACAATGGAAAAAGAGGAATATTTCAGTTAAAAAGGCTCTTTTGAAAAAATAATATTTTGGGATAGTTGGTGTTTTGGAACAGTTGTGGCCCTCCAAGGACTGGAGGCAGATGGCTGCAGATGTTGAATCTCTGGAAGTTGTCCACCACTGGCTTAGAAGCCAATTGTGGTTCAAAAATACCACAATATTCAAGGAGGCTCTTTCTATGTACCCCTTCATTGAAGTTAATGTCCAGGCAGGTGTAGGAATGCATTAGATTGACCTGAGCAGATTCATATATTAAACACATTATTTAATATTAAGGGTTCCAAGCTGGAGCGAGTTTTGAAGACACGCCCTCAGACTCAACCAAGCAACAGGGCAGAATACTTAAACTGATTAATCTAAGTAACCTTTTACCTCCTAAATTGACCGAAAAGTCACCCGTGGCTCAGGTCAACCTAATACCTAATTATTTTCTTGTGTGTTCTAATACTTAACTCTTTCTGGTTAGATTTCTTCCTGGTAGAAAATGGAATGTTAATCTGTTGAGTCAAGAACAACTCTGTTAGTAATTAAGAGGTAAAAAACAAGTTAGCCATTTCTGCTTGGCAACAGGGCTTTTTGTCTATTTAATGGGACTGAAAAATGAATTAAATCAGCCATTTATCCTGATTCCTGAAGTCTCTCTCGTTCCTTCTCTCCGTTGGGCAAGGCTCATAGCAACAGGCAAGAACATACTAGTCAAAAACACTAAAGTTCTAGCAGAGAAGCTGACTTTTTCAGCTAAAATAAAATTGTTACTTTCCTCTTTCTTAAAGAGAAATGGGTTCATGTTAATCCTGCTTAACTGCACACTAATTTGGCATCAACTGGCAAAGTGTACGTACATTCAGCTTACAGCAACCCGTGGGATTTTCAGGATATGCAAAATATTTAAGGAGTGTCTTTTACCATTGCCTTTCCCCTGCGAGTATCCATGGGTGGGGTAGGCACTTGAGACCAGGTTTCTTGGATCACAGTGCAACATTTCAACATTTTATGCAGATATCTATCTGCTCCATCTGGAATAGCCCTGAGTTGTCGTGAGGTTGCTTCCAGAGCAAGAGAGAAAGTTACAGTTCATGTTTGAACTTGAATAGGTGGATTCCTATATAAATAATTCTGTACAGACCCTTATTAGTCATCTATGATCTTTATTTCTACTGGGAAAGAACTGCATTACATTCTTTTTGTATTCTGTGGATCTGGAAGAAATAGCATAATCTATAGGAAACCAAATATAATCATGTTTTTGCTGTTAGCGATAAGCCACTAATTTTCTGACTTCTTTGAAGTATCTTTGTCGCTGCTGCTGCAGATGATGACTGTGTGCCGACAAGTCAATTCTGATTTATGGTGACCTTTTCCAGGATTTTCTGGATAGAGAATACCCAGAAGTGGTTGACCATTCCCTTCCTCTGGGAGTACCCTGGGACTGTGTAGCTTGCCTGTGGCTACACAAGCTAGTTCTTCTCCGGAAAAACACAGTGGAAAATTGAACTCTCAACCTCTGGCTCTGCAGCCAGATATTTAAACCACTGAACTATCCAACCAGCATATGTCACTGATAACATAATTATTGCCCTAGTTAACTAAATCTGCAAAATCATTTCTCATTTTGCTTAATATTGGCTAACTGCTTAACATTTCCTTTTCAAATATTTGTCAAACTAACTTTTGAAACATTGCTTTTGAACTTCTCTGAATCTGATTATCAAGGAATTGCTAGGAAAGATTTTCAGTGCACATCTGCTAATACTTGAACTTATTTCTTCCTGTAAATCTTAAAATGTTGGTATTTCTTTGTTAAAAAGATTTCTTGTTTTTAAATATAGGCCTTCAAAACAAGAATAAGCAACATTCCCACGATTAAGAAATTCTTGCAGCCTGGCAGCCAGCGGAAACCTCCACCAGATGAGAAGTTTATTGCAAAGATCAGAAAGATATACAACTTCTGAGGACACCAGTTGTGAAGACTGCTCCCAATTTGCATACTCTATTCTCCAGCATGCTTAAAAAGACCGATGCTTTCCATGCCATTCAGGGTGGAAAATACCAATCCCTTTTCGTGCTATAATCCTAAACTCTTTCAGAAACGATGAAAGTGCTAGTAATCAAAATAAATATTAATAACACAAAAGTACTTGTTTGGCACCTTTAAGACTAACAAATTTATTTTAATATTGCGTCTTCAGATCCTTCTACCAATTCTAACTCACAAATGCTGATGTCATAGAAAAGTACTTATTTTTAAAGTGCCCCAATATTTTCATTTTTGTTGCTGAAACAAAACAATAAATACTTCTTTGAACTAAATCAACGTGACCATACAGACCCCTTTGGTGCAGTTTGGTAGTTTAAATAAGGCATATACAGACCCCTTTGGTGCAGTTTGGTAGTTTAAATAAGGTTGCTTGAGGTTATGGGGCAGGCACGAAGTGCCATTTGGTGCAATTCTTCACTTTCAAATGGCATATAGTCCTCAAGCTACCCTATTTATTCCAACTCCTCCTACTGTCAGTTGAACACTTTCCCTGTTCCTCTGCAGAGGGGCAGGAAAAGTGCAAAATATTGTTCATGCCTGTGTAGACCATCATGGATGCACTGAGGGCACAATCCTAACTAGCTAGGCTGACTTTAGGCTAAGTCTATGTTGTATCCAAACCCTACCCAGCTCAGAGGGCAGGGACTTCAGCTGACCTAAGGGGAAAATAGCGCAAGGGTGGGGAGATTCAAAACCACAAGTCCAGTTGACAGCTACCAATCAACAGCTAGAAGCCAGGACACCAAGGTTATGCCCTACCCAAACCCATCTCAGTCATTCTTAACTTTGAGTCAGGATTGTGCCCTAAATCACTGAAATATTAAAAAAATTATTTTCCTTTGCCTTGTCCGTGGTGTCAACTGTGAAACTGCCTGCAGCCAATTTCCATCATGAGTTCCCACAAAGGCAAAGAGGTTTTTTTAAAAAAACAAAACAAGTGATTCAGTGCAACAGCTGTGTTCTGACAAAGGCTGTTGCTATTATTATCTTCATCAAAGGTGTACATGGTCTGCCAGGTGTTCTGAGCAGAGGTTTGGAACCCCACTGCTTGGCTCCTAAATCAGTGAGGTATCACCTGATAATGCACCTAGTGCATAATAGTGCTACTCTCTGCAACCGCTGTTGTCTCAACCTTTTTGCTACGCCCAAGGTAGTCGTCGTTATTAATAGTTGCCATAGTCTTCCTCTGCTGCTTCATGGAGAAACCACAGAAATGTTTATTTGGGAATATCCTGAAATACCTCACTTATTAAGCCACACCATGATATTGAGAACCAACACCTGAAAGAGCCTTAGCTGCTTTGAGAGCTATGTTCAATTTCTGTCCATTCTCAGTGATCACACATGCTAGGAACAGCCCACCATGCACCTATTTGCACCAGAAAAGTAGAGGGGCTTAGAAAGGTATGGGTAAGGGTGCACTCTGGATGGAATAGTTTGCCCATCTAGTGATCAAGCCATCTGATTGGGAGGAGAACCAACCTAACATTGTAAAACACCAAATAGCAGGACAAATGTTCCTATGGATTGTACCCTCATCTAGATGACTACTTTTTAAATTTAATTTAATATTTACATTTATATCCCACCCAACTCGGCAAACGCGACTCCAGACGGCTCACAACAGTACACAATAAAACCGCTTACAATAAAAATACAAATCATCCACAATGTCCAAAATTCAAAGTCAGCCACCATAAGTCCTGGGTCTAGGCTGGCCAGGGGGGCGATGTCCGCCCTGCCCCAACGGCCAAGTCTCCAGCACCAAACAGCACAACCCTGGCTGTGGGTGAGGCCCGGGGTCAGCAGCGGTGCTCCTGCTGCCCGCGGCCAGCGGCTCTTCAACCCCGGCGCTGGGTGGGGCCCAGGGCCGTCATCAGTGACCTTTTGTCAAGATACTTTGTTTTAAAACATTATTCCATACTTAAGAAATTACTCTAAGATAGCACCCTGGTGCTAAGGAATATTTGGTTTTGAGCACTGTTCTGCCTTGCTTGCCACCTGTGCAAGCCTTCAGTGGGGCAACTAGCAATTTGTGTAACTGCAAGCCAGAAATGAATCTTAAGTGGTTCAGTACATCAACAATGCAATGTTCTGCACTGAAAAAAATTGCTCCGGTCAACGAACAGATAATTATCTTTTCACATGAACCATTTGAGGAATAAATTAGCATCTACATCAAATATTTTAGTTTATTACGTGCTGTCAAATCAGAACAGATGTAGAGACCCTACTAGGGCTTTCATGAGCTTTCGGTGAGACATTTACATACTGTAGTAGTTTTACCAGATTCACTCTCCCAGTAAGTTTCCATGGTTGAGTGAGGATTCGAATCCAGGCCTTAATTCTAGCACATCACTCTGTCCCCTGCACTACACTGGGTATCTTATGTTAGGTAAAGGTCACTCTTGTTCGAAAGCAAGTCTTATCTGACTCTAGGGTTCAGTGCTCATCTCTGTTTATAGCCAAAGCACTGTCTGCATCTGCAGACATTTCTATGGTCATGTGGCAGGCATGACTAGACACCAGAGTGCACGGAACGCTGTACTTTCCTACGGAAGTGGTGCCCATTTATCTACTTGCAATTTCTTGCTTTCAAACTGCTAGGTTGGCAGGAGCTGGGACAGAGATGGGGGCTCAGTCCACCGTGCAGCATTCCGGTCTTGAACTGCTGACCTGCATCAGTCATCAAGTTCAGCATCTTAACCACTAAGCCACCGCAGTCCCATCTTCATGTTAGGCAGCCTTAAAGATCATGAATTATTATCCCTTGCCAGTGTCCACTATGTCAGATCTTTGCCTTTGCTTATGCTAAAGTCAAAATAGCTGCCATAATAGTTAAATAAATGTACTGTTTTAAGTTTTTTCATACTCTTTGGCAGCTAGCACCTCTATGTGAAGCATGGCTTTTCAGTTAGTACACAGCTCTTACCCACAATGATTTTTCTCTGCAGTTTCTGACGTCTGCCTGAACCGTCAGAAGAGTTTCCATTATTTCCCTAAGCTCACCATGTTCTACTGCAGGAGTTCTCAACCTTTTTAAGCCAGGGGCTGGGTCACGCTCCCTCAGACAGCGTCAGGGGCCAGACAGCCATTTTGCCCTTCCTTCACCACATGACCATGCTCTACATGGGTCTGCCCTTGATGACCATTCAGAGGCTGCAGCTGGTCCAGAATGCGGCCGCCCGGGTGGTGATGGGGTGCGGATGATATGCCCGCACCTCGCCGCTACTTCGGGAGCTGCACTGGTTACCAGTTTGCCTCCGGGTGCAATTCAAGGTGCTGGTTTTGACATTTAAAGCCCTATATGGTAGTGGGCCAGGATACCTGAGAGAGAGATCACAGTGTCTGCCCGTCCAACTAGAGCGGACCAGAGGGGCTCTCTAGTTGTGCTATCAACTAGAGGGGCACATCTATCTAGTAATCCTGATGGATTCCAGAGGGAACTGGGGGATTTCCCTCTGGATCGGCAACACGATTCGCCCGAGGCGCTGGTTGACCTGTGGAACAGGATGACAACAGCGGCCTTGGATGAAATCGCACCACTACGGCCTCTCAGAGCTCATGGAGCTAGGTCATCTCCGTGGTTCACAGATGAACTGCGGGAGCTCAAACGGGCAAAGAGACGCCTAGAGCGCCGCTGGGTGAAGACCCAGAGAGACTCCGATTGGACACTAGCTAGAGCCGCTATTAGGGCCTATCTAGTGGCGATGGAGGTGGTGAGGCGGCAATACTTCACCACCCTTATTGCCTCTGCTGATAATCGCCCAGCCACCCTGTTCCGGGTTACCAGGTCTCTCCTTGGTAGGGGGACCCCGGTGCCTGGTTGGCAGGGGTCGGCTGAGGACTTTGCTGACCATCTAGTGGAGAAAATCGATCGGATTCGCTCGGGGTTTAATCCTGGCGTGGATGGGGAGAGTCCGGAGGGAGCTGGAGCACAGTCTTGCCATACCATCTGGGACCGGTTTGATCCAGTTGCCCCTGATGAAGTGGACAGGCTCCTTGCAGCTGTGCGCGCCACTACCTGCCCATTGGACCCCTGTCCCACCTGGTTGGTGAAAGCCTCCAAGGCGGTGACAGGTGGCTGGGTTGGGGCTATGATCAATGCATCATTGTGGGAGGGGGTGTTTCCTGCACCTTTAAAACATGCCTTGGTGCACCCCCTCCTGAAGAAACCTTCCCTCGACCCAGCTGTCCTAACCAACTATAGGCCTGTCTCCAACCTCCCCTTTTTAGGGAAGGTGTTGGAGAAGGCAGTGGCGCGTCGGCTGCAGGGGGTACTGGATGAAGCGGATTACCTGGACCCCTTTCAGTCAGGATTCAGGCCTGGATATGGTACCGAGACGGCATTGGTCGCACTGATGGATGATCTCTGGCGGGAGCGGGACGGTGGTCACCCATCCGTCCTTGCTCTTCTTGACCTCTCAGCGGCTTTCGATACCGTTGACCACGGTATCCTTCTGGAACGGCTCCAAGGATTGGGAATCCAGGGCACTGTGTGGTCCTGGTTTTCCTCATTTCTGAGGGGTCGGACCCAGTCGGTGTGGTTGGGGAGTGAGAGGTCGAGTCCTAGGCCCCTCAAATGGGGGGTGCCTCAGGGCTCGGTGCTCTCTCCTCTCCTATTTAACATCTACATGAAGCCGCTGGGTGAGATCATTCGTTCCCATGGGGTGCGGTACCATCAGTACGCGGATGACACTCAGTTGTACATCTCGGCCCATGGGGACCCCAGTGATGCCATCAAAGTCCTTTCCAGGTGCCTGGAAGCTGTTGGGGTCTGGATGGGGGCTAACGGGCTACAACTGAATCCCAGCAAGACTGAGTGGCTATGGATAAGGGGTCCTGCGTTAACCCGGGAGCTACCATCTTTGGTTCTGGATGGGGCTATTTTGCCCCAGACAGACCCGGTGCGCAACTTGGGGGTCCTCCTGGATTCGCGGCTACTGCTAGAAGAACAGGTGGCGGCTGTGACCAGGAGGGCTTTCGCCCAACTTCGGGTGATTCGCCAGTTGCGCCCACTCCTGGACCGGGACTCCTTGCTCATGGTCACTCACGCTCTGGTCACCTCCAGACTAGATTATTGCAATGCGCTCTACATGGGGCTGCCCTTGACGACCATTCGGAGGCTACAGCTGGTCCAGAATGCAGCAGCCAGGGTGGTGATGGGGTGTGGGCGTTATGCCCATGCTTTGCCACTGCTCCGGGAGCTGCACTGGTTGCCAGTTTGTCTCCGGGTGCAATTCAAGGTGCTGGTTTTGACCTTTAAAGCCCTATATGGTAGTGGGCCGGGTTACCTAAGAGACCGCATCGCCCTGAGGACGTCTGTCCGTCCAACCAGAGCGGACCGGAAGGGCTCTCTAATTGTTCCATCAGCCAGAGGGGCTCGCCTCTCTGGCACAAGGAGGAGAGCCTTCTCCGTGTCTGCGCCGGCCCTCTGGAACCTCCTGCCAACAGAGCTACGTCTCCGGACGGAATTGCTGCCTTTCAGAAAAGAACTTAAAACCTGGCTGGCGGGTCAAGTGTGGGGTGCAGGTGGAAGGGTAACCTCCATTGGGTGGTTGGTGTAGAAGAACTCTTCCCCATGGTGCCTTTGGATCCTGCAGCCCTTGTTTTTAGGGGGTGGGTAGTTTTAACTGTTTTTAACATGTGTTTTTTAATTTTTATTGTGAACCGCCCTGAGTTGGCTTTGGCCGAGTGAGCGGTATATAAATGTGACAATTAAATTAAATTAAATTACTCGAAAGAGGGCCTTCTCCGTGTCCGCACCAACTCTCTGGAACCTCCTGCCAACTGATCTAAGACTTCAAAGAGAATTGCTGCCCTTCAGGAATGGTTTGAAGACCTGGCTGGCAGGGCCCCCCTAATGGGAATACGGTTCCAGCCTGCTGGCTCACAGCAAGATAACAATCAGGAGCCCTCTCTGTCTCTTTTTTACAGTGAGTGGGTGGGATAAGTAGGGGTTTTATGTAGTGTTATATGTTTTTAAAATTGGTTTTACCTGAGTGGGTGGCGTATAAGTGTGACTATTAAATTAAATTATTTAAATGACACTTCCTGGTGTGGTGGAGGGCCACATGAAATGGTGCCGTGGGCAGCATCTGGCCCACAGGCCACAGGTTAAGAATCCCTGTTAGATTCTTTATTGTCATTGTCCTGCACAGAACAACGAGATTGGGGAGAAGAAGAAGAAAACACTTATCAACCCAACAAAACCTAAACAAAATACAACTATACAAAATTATCAACATACTCCAACCCTACATATACACATTTAACTCCTAAAAGCTCTAAAACTCTAAAACCCTAAAAACTCTAAAAACAAAATATACAGAAGCTCCCTCACAGACTGCATTGCACTGCATTCAAAGCCAGAACCGCTTTTGGGTAGAAACTATTTCTCAAGCGGCTGGTCCTGGTATTTATGACCCTATACCTTCTTCTAGAAGGCAGAAGCTGAAATAGATCATTTCCGGGGTACGTACTATCTTGCGCAATCTCTACAGCTTTCTTATAACACCTGGTGGCATAGATTTGATCTAGAGTGGGAAGAGTACACCCGATTATCCGCTCCACAGTCTTTATGACCCTGGACAGCATTGTTCTTTCCCTAGCTGTACAACTCCCAAACCATACACACAGACCATAGGTTACCATATGGTACAGTGGTATAACATGATGGTCATCGTCATCACCAAATGTAGCCTAACTGGTACACCATAGAGCAACCTTTCCAGCCATATGTTTCTCATCCTAAGCATTTCAAGAAATATGCAAATGTCAAGAATTAGACAAGAGAACACGTCTTCAAAAATCTTAAAATGTTTTTTAATTTTTACAATTTCTGAATTTTAAATGTTAGGGCTGAAACAAAGCTTTACCGTGTTTCAGACAAAAAAAATGCTTCTAGGGCCATATGAAGCTAATACAAATCTGCCAGTAAGCAAGATGCAGTATAATAACACGATCTGTGCAGGTAAGTTTATATCACTCCATGCTCTGGACTGCAAAATTATTTTTAAGACTGTGTATCAATTTAATTAATCACGGAATTAACCTGAGTTCCAAAGGTTCTGTGATTTCTATTTATTTTCTTTGGAATACAGACATAATTTAAGCCTCTTTGTTCTACAAACTACTGTACTAAGAATATAATTAAACGGACAAGCTAGTTGACTGTCTAAATAAAAACACAGAACTCAACAAGGGATCACTAAGAAAATGATATATTTTGAGGAACGGAGGATCCACAAGAAGTAACACTGTCTTTGAGAAGTCATTTTTTTTAAAAAAGTGCTTGATCTATAGAGTTAAATCATGAAGGAATTTTTGCTTCTTCCAGTGGAATAATGATTACTTCTTACTGCTTTGGTCATTCACACCAGCAGAAGGACAAGCCTCAAAACCATCAGAAGGCTGCATTTAAAAAAGAAAAGAAAAACAAAGCGATTAAATTAACATACACATCTAGATAACACACTGTTAATTATAACAGTTTATTAACTAAAATTTTCTGTCAATATAGCTTGACTGCCCCTTGCCAGTCTTGCTAGCTCATTAAGATATGATTACATTAAAACCATTTGTTACTTGAAATGTTAAAGAAAAACAAACCAATATTAGCAACGTTCTGCTCCTCACTACAAATTCTGATCAACACCAATCCCTTACTTAGACCAGGGGTTCCCGACCGTTTTTGCACCACGGACCAGTTTTGTGCTAAACCATTTTTCCCCATGGATCGGTAGTGGGGGTGATGGGATTTTTAATTTCTCCTGTCTGCCAGCCAAAACTTGAATATAAAATATATGCAGAAGTAGAAGGTGATTAATTTAATTAATTTAATTTTCACGCTTATATACCGCTCACTCAGGCGGACCCGACTCAGGGCGGTTTACACAGCGGACAATAAATACAAAAATACAATAGCATACAATGAATACAGCAAAAAATCATCAACCAAAAACACAATTACAAAATCTCTGTCCACAATATACAAACTAGAAAGTATACACTACAGTCTGCACTTACATGTGCACAACAAGGGAGCTCAGATGCTCGCTGTCCCCTCGCGGCAAATGCCAGACCAGAGGGAGGCGGGGCCTGCTGCCGCAGGTGGCTCCCATCCTGGGCCGATGGTGGGGGCCCAGGAGAGCTTCGGCACGGCGTCCCATTTGCGGCGCAGCGTCTCTTATCCCTCCGGTCGAGGCAGGGCCGGAGGGAGGCGGGACCGGCTGCCGCAGGTGGCTCCCATCCTGGGCCGATGGTGGGGGCCCAGGAGAGCTTCGGCGCGGCGTCCCGTTTGCGGCGCAGCGTCTCTTATCCCTCCGGTCGAGGCAGGGCCGGAGGGAGGCGGGACCGGCTGCCGCAGGTGGCTCCCATCCTGGGCCGATGGTGGGGGCCCAGGAGAGCTTCGGCGCGGCGTCCCGTTTGCGGCGCAGCGTCTCTTATACCTTTTCTGGATCACTATTTTTTTTAAAAAAAAATCATTGCAAGCCTCACTGCGCATGCAGGGGGAGGAGCTCCGCTGTAGCTCAAAAACAATGAGGAGGGGCCCAGCTGCCTGCTAGCCACACCATTCACCTCAGGCAGTGAGGTATCACACTGCACACAGGCATGGGGTAGAGCCCCACCATAGTTAAAATGGAGTAGGGGCCCGGCCACCTGCCTATCTGCTGTGTCTGAAGCTCATGCTCTTGCTCTGTACGCCAGGCAGAGCACACTGAGGACAGAAGGCTGCCGTCGGGGCTCCCAGCGCCACCCACCCATACCTGTCAAGTATCCTGAATTGGCTGGGATTTCCCATATTTCCGTGCCGCTAACTCTACTTTCCCGCCGCCATCCTGTAATTTGGCCGGTGGGGAAAGTAGTTACTGTGCATGCACGTATGCACAGAACCCTTCTGTGCATGCGCAGAACCTTCTGCACAGAAGGGTTCTGCGCAGGTCCTGTATTTTCCGGAGCCCTCGGCACTCCCCACCAATGGTATTGGTTGGGTTGCTGTGGTGTATTCACGTGATGACTTTTGTTTTTGTTGCTGTGGGACTTGCTGTGGGACTTCGCAAACGTGTTGCTGTGGGACTTCTCAAATGAGCCCCCCCCCTCTTTTTGTAATGCTTTTTGATACTGTGATACTGATACTTTTTGATACTGTGATTTGTGATGATGATATGATATTGTTTGTGATTTGTGATGATTATATGCTGCTCCAAAAAAATGAAGGGAACACCTAAACAATACAATGTAACCCCAAGTCAATCACACTTCTATGAAATCAAACTGTCCACCCTGGTAGCAACACCGATTGACATTCAATTCCACATGCTGTTGTGCAAATGGAAGAGACAACAGGTGGGCATCAGAGGCAATAAGCAAGGCATCCCCAATAAAGGTGTGGATCAGCAGGAGGTGACCACATACCACTTCTCAGTTCCTTTGCTTTCTGGCTGATGGTTTGGTCACTGTTGAACGCTGGTGGTGCCTTCATTCTAGTGGTAGCATGGGACAGAGCCTACAACCCACACAAGTGGCTCAGGTAGTGCAGCTCTTCCAGGATGGTACATCAATGCGAGCTGTGGCAAGAGGGTTTGCTGTGTCTGCCAACGTTGTGTCCAGAGCATGGAGGCACTACCAGGAGATAGGCCAGTACATCAGGAGACATGGAGGAGGCCATAGGAGGGCAACATCCCAGCAGTAGGATCGCTACCTCCGCCTTTGTGCAAGGAGTAACAGGTGGAGCACTGCCAGAGACCTGCAAAATGACCTCCAGTGGGCCACTAATGTGCATGTGTCTGCTCAAACGGTCAGGAACAGACTCCATGAGGGTGGTATGAGGGTCCGACGACCACAGGTGGGGGTTGTGCTCACAGCCCAACACCGTGCAAGACGTTTGGCATTTGCTGGAGAACACCAAGATTGGCAGGTTCGCCACTGGCACCCTGTGCTGTTCACAGATGAAAGCAGGTTCACACTGAGCACGTGACAGACGTGTCAGGGTCTGGACACGCCGTGGAGAATGTTATGCTGCCTGCAACATCCTCCAGCATGACCGGTTTGGTGGTGGGTCAGTAATGGTGTCGGGTGGCATTTTCCTGGAGGGCCGCACAGCCCCCCTCCATGTGCTTACCGGAGGTAGCCTGACTGCCATTAGGTACCGAGATGAGATTCTCAGACCCCTTGTGAGACCATATGCTGGTGTGGTTGGCCCTGGGTTCCTCTTAATGCACGACAATGCTAGACCTCATGTGGATGGAGTGTGGCAGCGGTTCCTGCAAGACGAAGGCATTGATGCTATGGACTGGCCCGCCCGTTCCCCAGACCTGAATCTGATTGAGCACATCTGGGACATCATGTCTCGCTCCATCCATCGACGCCACATTGCACCACAGACTTCCAGGAGTTGGGGGTTGCTTTAGTCCAGGTGTGGGAGGAGATCCCTCAGGAGACCATCCGTCACCTCATCAGGAGCATGCCCAGGCATTGTAGGGAGGTCATACAGGCACGTGGAGGCCACACACACTACTGAGCCTCATTTTGACTTGATTTAAGGACATTACATCACAGTTGGATCAGCCTGCAGTGTTTTCTTCCACTGTCACTCTGAGTGTAACTCCAAATCCAGACCTCCATGGGTTGATGAATTTGATTCCCATTGTTAAGTTTTGTGTGATTTCGTTTTCAGCACATTCGACTACAGTATGTGAACAACAATAGGAATACAGTATGCCTTATTTTTGTGTGCCCTTTATTTCTTTGAGAAGCATATGTACTATATTGTGATTGTTGTTAGCCGCCCTGAGTTGCATAGCCGAGTGGGCGGCATACAAAACCAATAAATGAAATGAAATGAATGCAGTAGAGTCGGGCTGGTTTGCCAACCATAGGACTTTGCCCAGTCACTGGCAAATGAGAGCAAAGCAGCCTGTGTTGTCTGTTGTCTGAAATGCAACCTAAATAATTGCTTGATTGCACCTTAAAATCCCAGCTAAGATTAGTTGGGTTTGTAATCCGAAACAGGAAATATTCTTACCTGAGAGCTGCTAGGATTCCAGCTGGCATTAGTTTCTTAGTCCTCTTAAACCTCACGCCCATGATAACAGTCAGAAGAAAAGATGTGACTGAAAACAACGACAACATGCCGTCATTGTGCGAAAGTTCCTGACTGTTCTTCAAGATGTTTCCACACATTCAAATAAATAGGTTCCTGTGTGGTATGTCCGGATGTACAACATACAAAGCCCACGGCTGAACAGACTCGGGGTTTATGATGCACAACCTTTGCACAATGCCAACCAACAAACTAGTGGTTAAAGAGTGCAGGCTTGAGCAGGTCCAGGAGAGTCACAAAAACCTGCTGAGAGATGTCAAGCCAGCTGTGTTGGGAGAGAGCCATGTACAGCATATTGAGTTCCTTGGAGGAAAGTCAAGCTATAAATGCAACCATTAAATAAATATTCAGAATGTAGAAGCAGCTGCAACCTTCAGATCAGAGTCATCATGTAAGAAGCCCTCTCTAATACCAGAAAGAAGAAAGCTGCTCTCTCACTTCCATTTGAATTTGTTTTTCTGCAAATCTGCATTTGTACTGAAACTAAACTGAGACATGGATAATATTTTGAGATGACTATTGGCTTTGAGTTAACGATGCCTGTGGAAATTCTACTTCCGGTTTATTCTTCTTCTTTGAGTGCCATATCCAATTCTGAATATTGGCTATCCTCATGGCGATCAGTCATGAAGATTGTCCTGGGAACAATATAATCCAGTGGCATTATTTGCCTTCTGCATTGCAGCATGAAATCCATACCACTGACCCAGTTCCGAGAGTCACTTTCTGGTCATGAGCCCTTTTGGCACAAGAGCTTCAGGCCTATATTGATGAAGCTGCCGCCCTCCATCAAGATGGATTCAAGTGGGATTTAATCCACTTGGGGACTATCACCCTTTCCTGTGGACTTTGCCACCCAAGATTGTTAGTCTTCAGGGTGGTCAGGTTAGTTAACCGCTGCCTGACACTTGGTGCTGAGTCGCTTTCAGTAGGGTCTACTCTATTCCCATAGCAGGATAGCCTGGCCAGACTATTTCCAGTTTATAAATAATTAAAAGCAAAAGAAATACACTCAACAGTATATTTTAAATTCTGATTCATTCAAGTTGTAACATGCCTCCTTTCCAGGAAAAAAAATACTTACATAAAGATATCTTCACGTCCTTTGGATCATGTGTTACCCAGTATGCTCCATAACCAGCCAACAAGCCAAAGACAAGGCCAGAAAGCAAAGAGATTTTACTGCCTGTAACAATGACCACACATATACAAGGTCAGGAAATTGAATATGCAGAAAATGAAAAGAAAGAAGAGGGGGGGGGGGACCAACATTATCATCCTACACCAGTGAGGGCGAACCTTTTAGAGACTGAGTGCCCAAACAGCAACCCAAAACCCACTTATTTATCGTAAAGTGCCAACGCATCAACAGGGGAGGAAGGAAACACTCCCATTGGGCTGCTGACGAGAGGGGCGGGGCGAACTCTGTAGTGGGGGGAGGGAAGAATTGTTCCCATTGGGCTGCTGGGCAGAGGGGCGGGGCAACCCTGTGGTGGGGCGACTGCACGGATGCCCATAGAGAGTGCTCCGGGTGCCACCTCTGGCACGCATGCCATAGGTTCGCCACCACTGTCCTACATGGTCTTATAAATATGGTTAGCAATTTTGGAATCCAATGACACATTTACACTGTATACCCCATTTTATACTGCAACTGGAAACAGTTTACAAAGGAATAGAACAACAATATAAAACAATGGAATATGATGCTGAAACAAAGCAAAAGCAAGCAAAGCAACCACTTACATGCCTCCACATAGCGCTTAGTGCACTCAGTCTGGGCGGTTTACAAGATAATTAGTATTTTGCCCCCAACATGCTGGGTACTCATTTGACCAACCTTGGAAGGATGGAAGGTTGAGTCAACCTTGAGCCCTAGTCAGGACAAACTCACAACCTTTTGGTTGCAGTACAGCAATTTAACCACTGTACCACCAGGGCTCTGAGATGTTTGTACTTTCTCCTATTCTTATTATCTGACAGCTGGCAAGATAGCATAATGAGTTAGGTATCTGTCCGTGGAGTCTGAAGTTGGGAGTTCTGTTCCCCACTGTGCCTCTTGGGAAAAGAGCCAACCTATGTGGCCAGGGGCAAGCTACACATTCCCAGGGTGACCCCAGAAGAAGGGGATGATCAACCACTTCTGAATATTCTCTACCTAGAAAAACCTGGAAAAGGGTCACCATAGTGGCACAAGTGCCTAAGATGCTGACTGGGAGGCTGAAGGTGAGCAGTTCGATTAACAAGTAGTGCAGGACGGAATGAGCTCCCGTCTTTGTCCCAGCTCCTGCCAACCTAGCAGTTCGAAAGTAAGAAATTGCAAGTAGATAAATAGGGACCACTTCAGTGGGAAGGTAACAGCGTTCCATGCGCTTCGGTGTCTAGTCATGCCTGCCACATGACCACAGAAACATCTGCAGCAGCAGACAGCGCTGGCTCTTCGGCTTTGAAACAGAGATGAGCACTGCACCCTAGTCGGATACGACTGGCTTTCGAGCAAGGGAAACCTTTACCTTACTTAAATCAGAATTGACTTGATGGTGCACAATTATTATTATATTAAACATAGGTAAAGGTCACCCTAGCTCGAAAGCCAGTCGTATCCAACTCTAGAGTTCAGTGCTCATCTGTTTCATAGCCAAAGAGCCAGTGCTGTCCGCTTCTGCAAACATTTCTGTGGTCATGTGGCAGGCATGACTAGACACCGGAGCGCACGGAATGCTGTTTACCTTCCCACCGAAGTGGTCCCTATTTATCTACTTGCAATTTCTTGCTTTCGAACTGCTAGGCTGGCAGGAGCTGGGACAAAGACGGGAGCTCATTCCATCCTGCAGGGACTGAAGTGGCTCAATTGGCTAAGACACTGACTGGAAGGCAAGAGGTCAGCAGTCGGATATTAAACATAGGATAAAATAAATACAGAAGCAAACAGGTATTCTCTCTTCATAACACTGACAAAAATCCTGAGAGTTCGACTGCAGATCCCTACAGGGTTTTGAGTGGGCAGCTCTCCTGTGGTTGGCCTGTGGCGCATTATAGCCTGAATTATCCTTTCACAGTCTGTAATGGCTTGTCTGGGCACAAGGGCTTCAAGACAAAACTGAGCAGTGGTGTAGGTGGTGTGGTGTGGTGTGGGTGAGAGACTGTCATCCCTGAGCTCCTGGATTCCAACCAGCCCCCTCTCCCAGTCCCCACAGTTCAACTGTTACAATAATGAACTTTTTATTCCTATGGTCAGACACACAAATCAACAGTGGCTGCTTAAACATTTCCTAAACAAACAACATGTCAAAACAACACTTTCCTATTTGTTTTGGCAACACTTCACACTGAATGATTATGTCTACTGAGCATTCCTCTACCAGAGCTAAGCTTCCTGCAATACAGTAAAACTCCGACTTACAAATGCCTCGAGTTACATAAAATTCAACTTACATAATGATTTTGTGCTAAAACCATGTCCGGATTTACACGATTTCCTATGGGTTTGCTTCGAGTTACATAAATATTCTTTTCCCTATAGGTTTGTTTCAAGTTACGTAAAAAATTATTTCCCTATAGGTTTGCTTCAATTTACATAAAAATTTCATTTTTCCTATGGGTTTGCTTCGAGTTACATAAAAAACCGATTTAAATTATAAAATATTGTGGAGGTGGTACCTGACTCCAGTTAAATTGTATCTAATGGATAATAGTAAATCAAGAGATTGCTGGAGATGTAAAAGTGAGCTTGGAACATATGAACACATGTGGTGGAGTTGTAAAGTGGTTAAGATTTTTTGGAAACTAATTGAGAAAGAAATTTCAGCCATTACTAAAGTTGATATAAAACTGGAGCCAGGTATCGCCTTGCTGACGGGATTGGATGATATAAATATGAGTACAAACAAAAAAGAACTGGTGTCAATAATGTTAACGGCTGCAAGACTGTGTATAGCGAGAAAATGGAAAAGTGATTTAAGGTTAAAAATTGATGAATGGTATAAAGAAATGTGGGAAATTGCATTAAATGATAAATTGACATGTGAATTGAATGTGAAGAAAGGTATTTTAAAAGAGAACAAATTTTGGGAAATATGGAAACCATTTGTGGAATTTGTCCTTGTGAGTGATAAACAGGATAAGCCGGTACCTCGACATATGAGTTTCTGGGAAATTTAAATTAGAAATTCAGTCCTCATGGTTTGTAAATATCACTGGGTGTTATAATTTTATAAATACAACAAATTAATGTAATGTGATTTTCTTTTTTCTGATTTGCAATTTCTTGTATTTGTTGTATTTTTTAAATATATCATTTGTATTTTTTTTGAAAAACTTAATAAAAATATTAAAAACAAAAAACCGATTTAAGCAATAGCCTACGGAATGGACTTTTTCGTAAGTAAAGGTTTTACTGTACTGTCTGTAGAGAACAACCAACTGGGTCATTTCTTTCCAAATACTTTTCAGAACTTCACTCGATGAGTAAGGATAGTTAGGATTCCTCCCTTCTGTTTCATCATGGTTCCAACATCCTTTCAGTTCTGCCACAGCTGGAATTCTCATAGGATGCTTGCATTTCAGAATGGTGGAACAGATTTTGCCCACGCATCAAAAATTGGGGGCAGGAGACACAAAATTAAATTTGAACACCCACACCCTTTTTTTAAAAAAAGAACCCCATATGGCTAAAATCCAATACTGCATACAATAGGATCTCCAAGAAAATTTCTTCTCCATCCACAATTTACTCCACACGAGAATGAGAGAAGGGCAGAGGAAATCACTCCTTGTTTTTCTGATGGAAGCGGAGGGTTAATTGCACTCAAATCTTTTTTAATTTTAAAATCAATGTAATTACAGTGGTACCTCATACAATGATTTTAATCTGCTCCATGGGACTTGTTGTTGTACGAAACAATTGCTATACGATGTATCATACAACGATTATTATTTTTTGCTAAGTGGTTTTTCCAATTGAAAATTTGTTGTACGGTTTTTTTATAGGGAAAATTGTTATTCAGGACGCCATTTCCCCCCAAAACCTAATTGTTATGCGATTTCGTGGCTATACGGGGTGATTGTTGTATGAGGTTCCACTGTACTTTGATAAAAATAAATGGGAAAGGAAGAATTCATTTGGTGATTTATTTTAATTTTTTAAAATGAAATTACAAAGAGAAAGCACAAAGTAAGTTCAAGATTGCAGTCTGATTTCTGAAGGGGTAGTTTTCTGCGAGCTTCCCAAAATTATTATAACTTTGGAAGTACAGTGGTACCTCACATAACGAACGCAGCATATAGCGAAAAATTCGCACAACAAAGCTTTTGCTATGCAATGGTGATACCCTGCATAACGGAATTTTTTTCCTTTATACAGGTTTTTGGTAATCTCTGTTACCACTTGGGGAGAGAGTAGCAGCGAGTGGTTAAGGTTGAGCATTAGCATGTTGACAACCACCATCCCAATACAAGCAAGCCTGCCACATGACCGCTTAATGGGAATCCCGGTTAACGAACATGTTTTCATTAAGCGGGGCATCTCCCATAGGGAACAGCATAATGAAAAAAACGCATAGCGAAGAGCTCCATGGAACTGAGTTTTTTTCGTTTTGCAGGGTTCTACTGTACATGAAAATTAAAATCAAGATCAGCAGTATGTAATATATACAAAGGCGTGTTGTGAAGGAGTGTTGCCCACTTTCTTCCAGCTATAAAGTAAGGTAAAATGTCTTCTGCAACTCTAACCACACTACAAAGTAACAGATGGTAGCGGTTCCAGAATTAGCGGAAGGCAGCCCTCTCATTTTTCTACATCTTGCAGTTTCCACACTTACCTTTTCGAACATATCCTATGACACCTCCAAGAGCCACAAGTGTAGCATAACCAAAGCCAAGCCAGTCCACGCTCATAATGAGGAAGCTAGGTAAGACAGTGAGAGATCAAAGTAAATACAGCAAAATTTACTAGACAAGGGGTGGAAGGGAGGGCAATTTTAAAAAAATGTCTTTGTTGCTAGTCTGCGATGAAAATGAAACTTACTTCTCTACAGGTGAAACTTGGAAAATTAAAATACCGTGCAAATGTTCATCCAGTTCAGTAATGCAACTTAAAAGGTGAAACGAATACTGAATATGAGATAGACTCATTACACACAAAGTGAGATAGTTCAAGCCTTACTTTGTTATAATATTAATGCTTATGGTTTACAGCTTATGAAAACCCCAACCTTCCCCAATCTCATGTATCCCATAATCATCACATAATCTCATGTACGCTGTACGCCATGATCATCACAATTATAACGAATTAAGGCATGACATCTCTCGCTTTGCATGTAGTGAGTCTACCTCATACATTTGTTTCACCTTTTAAGTGAAATGAATGAACATTTGCACGATATTCTACTTTTCCAAATTTCACCTGTAGTAACAAGCCCAACCAAGTGGAAAGGGGAGACAACTCTGTGTCTTACTACTACTTCCCACAAACCTAGAAGTTTCTCAGAAAGTAAACAAAACCAAAGTCAGAAAACACTGTGGCACCTTAAATACTAACTCCTGTATTTTAATAGCTTTTGTGGATCAAGTCCACTTCATCATACATAAGAGTGGATATCATGGAATACAGTATACATTTTTTGTATTAGAGACCCGAAGTAGCTGTGCATGTTCATTGGGCATAGAAATCAACGAAACATTTTAATTCTCCTGGACGTTGTATACTGAATCTGAAAGTTGCCATTTTGGAACAGGGAAATTACAGGACTTGAATTCAGAGAGAAAATATATACACAAGCTGGATACTTATCTTAAAGGTTTGAACATTAGCAAGGGATTTCTGGGACATTATCAAATTTAAAAATTACATTCACCTTGTCTCTCATAGCAGTTGACCCCTAGCTGTGGCTACCCCATAAAACTTCCACAATAAACCAATTGTAATGCCAATGAACATACACAGCTACTCTGGATCTCTAATACAAAAATGTATACTGTATTCCATGATATCCACTGTTATGTCTGATGAAGTGGACTTGATCCATGAAAGCTAACATTAAAATACAGGAGTCAGTCTTTAAGGTGCCACAGCTTTTTTTGTCTTTTGTTTTGTTTACTCTCTGATATGCTTGCACAGACTAACACAGCTACAACGTCTAAAATTTCTAACATTTCTGTAAGTTAGTTTCTTTTCTCTTCTGCATACAGGCTTAAGATATGCTCCAGTATTATGGAGCATGCGCTGAGAATGCAGGAAGTTTTGAGCAGTGAAATTCTTCACCATCGTTACCATTAGTTTTATCGCTTAAGTACACAAGCCAAACAATCAGCATGATTACGCAGCGTAGTGCTATTTCTGCAAGCTCAATAAAATTTCCATGAAAGGTTAAAATACATGGTAGCTAGAATATGCTAGGTAAATATTTAAACATAATATTCTATCAATTCAAAACAGTATAACTCTCACTATAATTTAAGAAGAACAGACACCTTTGAACTGTGGTGCTGGAGAAGACTTATGAGAGTCCCCTGGACTGCAAGGAGATCAAATCAGTCAATCCTACAGGAAATAAATCCTGACTGCTCCTTAGAAGAACAAAGAATGAAGCTGAAGCTCAAGTACTTTGGCACAAAGCACACTTGTACTTTGTACAAGTACAAATGAGAAGAGAGGACTCACTGGAGAAGGCCCTGATGCTGGGAAAGATCAAAGGCAAAAGGTGGCAGAGGATGAGATAGCTAGATAGCATAGTTGATGCAGTGGGCGTAGATGTGGTTAGGCTACAGAGGATGGCAGATGACAGAGGAGCCTGGTGTGCTGTGGTCCATGGGGTCGCAAAGGGTCGGACTCGACTGTGCAACTGAACAACAACATACAACATGAAATTCATTTCCTCTGCATGGCCAACCCCTGCTCTCAGAAGAGGCCACTGCTTGTGGTAACAAGTAAATCAACTCCTGGCTCTCCATTTGGGCTTCATTTTTCCTGCTCCTTCCTTGTTTCTTACCCAGCTCTATTTACACTCTTGCCCTCATAAACCTGATTCCCACCCACCCCTTCATGGACTTAGTAACTCACACTCGCCTCAAAGCCTTCTGTTTTATTATAGTACTAGTGAAAAGCAGAGACATCGCCTTGGAAACAAAAATCTGTATAGTCAAAGCAATGGTATTCCCGGTGGTAATGTATGGTTGTGAGAGTTGGACCATTAGAAAGGCTGAGCGAAGAAAAATAGATGCCTTTGAGATGTGGTTGGAGGAGAGTTTTAACAGTCCCTTGGACAGCGAGGAGAACAAATTGGTCAATCTTAGAAGAAATCAACCCTGACTGCTCCTTAGGAGGTCAAATAGTAAAGATGAAGATGAAGTACTTTGGGCATCAAATGAGAAGGGAGGCTTCACTTGATGCTGGGAAAGGTGGAGGTCAAAAGAAGGGGGCAGCCAAAGATGAGATGACTAGATGATATTGTAGACACAATGGGCACAGAGGTGGACGGGCTGAGGAGGATGGTGGTGGACAGAGGTGCCTGGAGGTTAATGGTCCATAGGGTTGCAAAGGGTCGGAATCGACTGTGTGACTGAACAACAACAACCTATTATATCTTTCTTCACTAAAATCTTTGCAATTGGGGTGGGGTGGGGTGGGGAGCAGATACAGATAGATGATAGAACAATTAGTCCATGCCTGCACACCCAAGGCTGGAAGATCACAACAGCTCCTATCCGATATCTGGTGGGGCCGGTAGAGCCAGGACTATGTCGTCACCTACTACTTCCTTATTCCTTCTCAGTTTACAGTATTTGCAATCCTCAGAAGAGCTTCCAGAGGGATTTCCTCACAAAGAGCATATTGATGCAAGCAACCCTTATAAAATACTTGAGGATCATTTCATTATTTTATAGGACAACGGAGTCATCAACTTTACAAAATGCCTGTTCCTTAGTTGCTCATAGATACAAAACCAGCAGCACATATTTTTTAGACTCCTTAAAGGGTAAGATGGCTACAAAGCCAACCACAAGCAAATTTACTATTTCAGCATTTCCTCCAAAATCACAAAAAGGCCTTATTGCCGGTAGGCCTTAAAAATTTCTCAGGTCATCTCTTACCTATTTAATCTTCAGCCTCTTCCACAGACACACCTTTCTCCAGGACTTTGCAGAAGCTGGGTAAGAAAACACACCACAACTCTTTTATGTGTGTATGCTGCATTTCCTAAGGAATGCTCAGAAAGTTGACTCAAACATTTATGGAAAACGTACAGGTAGTTCTAATAATAGTGCGTCCCTAAGACTACCACCTCCATCAGATTCACCACTGGGGGGGGGGAGTAGCAGTGTGTGGTTAAGGTTGAGCATTAGCCATACCTGTCAACCGCGGCTCCGGACAATCCGGGACCTGCGCAGAACAGTTCTGCGCAGGTCGCTTTTTACGCATGCGTAAAAGCCTTCTACGCATGCATAAAAGCGACTTGCGAAGAACCGTTCTGCGCAGCTCGCTTCTACGCATGCATAGAAGACTTTTACGCATGCATAGAAGGCTTCTACGGTCCCCTTCTGCACAGAAGCCTTCTACGCATGCATAGAAGGGTTCTACACATGTGTAAAAGCCTTCTACGCATGCGTAGAAGCGAGCTGTGCAGAAGGGATGCACAGTAACGCCTTTCCCCCCGCTGCAAAATTCCAGGGTTTCGACAGCTCTGGGTGGGAAATGGTGAAAATTGGCGCCAAAAAACGGGAAATCCCGGCCAATCCGGGAAGGTTGGCAAGTATGGCATTAGCATGTTGACAACCACCATCCCAATACAGTAAAACCCTGACTTATATATGCCTTGAGTTACATAAAATTCGACTTACATGATTTTGTGCTAAAACCATGTCTCGATTTACACGATTCCCTATGGGTTTGCTTCGAGTTACATAAAGATTATTTTTCCTATGGGTTTGCTTTGAGTTCCATAAAAATAACTTTTCCTATGGGTTTGCTTTGAGTTACATAAAAAACTGATTTAAGCAAAAGTCTACGGGACGGACTTTTTCCCGTTATTTAGGGGTTTTGTTGTACAAGCAAGTAAGAAAGAGAAGCAGGCGGTCCCATTAGATTAGACCAAGGTCTCCCTTGCTCAGAAGCCAGTCGTGTCCGACTCTAGGGTTGGGTGCTCATCTCCGTTTACAGCAGAGCCAGCAGCTGCAGACATTTCCGTGGCCATGTGGCAGGCATGACTAGACACAAGACCCTTTCCCGCTGAAGCAGTACCTATTGATCTACTTGGCAATTCCTTGCTTTCAAACTGCTAGCTTGGCTAGAGCTGGAACAGAGTGGGGAGCTGAGCTCACTCCGTCGGGCGGCACTCGGGTCTCGAACTGCTAACCGTCCTTTAAACCACCGACCACGTATGGTTGGTTGCTTTGTGCATTTTTAACAGGCGTTATCTGCATGTGTGTGTGTGTGCGTGTTTTGTTTTATCCACATTCAACGTTTTGTTTTGCCGGACGGAGCCCCAAACCGGCGGGGTCTATGCAACGCAAATCGAAAATTCATTTATTCATTCAATCTTCCTACACGACGTCTGCTGGTGAGCCACAAGTTCAACCCCTCTCCTCGGAGCTTTCAACAACCCGCCCCTTCTGCTTTCCCTATCAACCCGAAAAGGGTGCACTGGAGAGAGAGACTCGTTCACACGAGCGCGCCACACCCGAGTCAGGCACTCCACCCGCCCCATCTCTCTCCTGCTATTGGGCTCGCCTCGCTCGCACGCACTACCGACCACGCCCACCCCGGGTTCCCCGGGAGAAGATGCGCCTGCGCAGTTCGGAATAGGGGGCGGGCTTCACTCGCCCGAGCCCAGGTGCCAATCAATGGGAAGGCGTTCGGCCATAGGCTGCTTCGCCCCTTCCTCCCTGAAGAGTCCATTGCCCACCAAAGGGTCCCCAAACTATCCCTCCACCTACCGCCGCTGACTGACCGGGCTTAGGAAAGCCTTTCTCTTCCTTGGCTTCTCTCTCCACCCCCCCCCTTTTCCTCCGGATAGAAGCCACATACCTGCTCCTACTGTGACAGTGCGTGGTTCCCGCGTCGGCCCTCCCTCTCTCCCCACGTGCCTAAATCTTCCGCCTTGGTCCCGCCTTCTCTCCCCGGGTGCTGCTCTTGCGCGCCCCCTGCTGCCCAAAAGCGTGGGAGCCACGGAAGTTGGCCCGGATGGAGGAGGGTGTTATGTGTATTATTTTTTTATTTCATTTCATTTATTAGACTTGTATGCCGCCCTCCTCACCAAAGTCTCTCAGAGAGGCTAACACACCATGGGGCAACATATCTTACAATGTTACAATATCAAGCAGCATAATTATTAAATATAACAATATAATGCAATGCAGTCAATAAATCTAACATTAAAAAAAATGAAAATACAATACAAGGAAGGGCCAAAGAAACAATATACCACAATTGCAAAATATCACATTAATAAAACATTTCAATACATCCCCACCAGTCACAATTACAAAATGTGTACTTTGGATTCAGACACAATTTTTTCTTTCTTTCTCCCTCCGCTTTTCTTCTCTGCTGCCAACACGCTGAGACAAGGCTTAAACCCGCAGTCTTCTTTGGGAATGGCTGGGAAAGACAATGATACTAGGAAAAGTGGAAGGCAGCAAGAAAAGACTTAGACCAGGGGTTCCCAACCTTTTCAAGCCAGGGCCCGGGCGGTCACTCTCAGTCTGCTTTGAGGACAGAATCATAGCTGTCAAGTATCCCTTATTGGCCGGGAAAACTCCTTATTTTACCCTCTTTCCCACCGCCATCCCTTATTAATTAGACTGCAATGCCCTATTGCCACCATTAGAGGGCAGCACAGGATAAGCATAGCTGTCAAGTATCCCTTATTGGCCGGGAAAACTCCTTATTTTACCCTCTTTCCCACCGCCGTCCCTTATTAATTAGACTGCAATGCCCTATTGCCACCATTAGAGGGCAGCACAGGATAAGCATAGCTGTCAAGTATCCCTTATTGGCCGGGAAAACTCCTTATTTTACCCTCTTTCCCACCGCCATCCCTTATTAATTAGACTGCAATGCCCTATTGCCACCATTAGAGGGCAGCACAGGATAAGCATAGCTTTCAAGTATCCCTTATTGGCCGGGAAAACTCCTTATTTTACCCTCTTTCCCACCGCCATCCCTTATTAATTAGTCTGCAATGCCCTATTGCCACCATTAGAGGGCAGCACAGGATAAGCATAGCTGTCAAGTATCCCTTATTGGCCGGGAAAACTCCTTATTTTACCCTCTTTCCCACCGCCATCCCTTATTAATTAGTCTGCAATGCCCTATTGCCACCATTAGAGGGCAGCACAGGATAAGCATAGCTGTCAAGTATCCCTTATTGGCCGGGAAAACTCCTTATTTTACCCTCTTTCCCACCGCCATCCCTTATTAATTAGACTGCAATGCCCTATTGCCACCATTAGAGGGCAGCACAGGATAAGCATAGCTGTCAAGTATCCCTTATTGGCCGGGAAACTCCTTATTTTACCCTCTTTCCCACCGCCATCCCTTATTAATTAGACTGCAATGCCCTATTGCCACCATTAGAGGGCAGCACAGGATAAGCATAGCTGTCAAGTATCCCTTATTGGCCGGGAAACTCCTTATTTTACCCTCTTTCCCACCGCCATCCCTTATTAATTAGACTGCAATGCCCTATTGCCACGATTAGAGGGCAGCACAGGATAAGCATAGCTGTCAAGTATCCCGTATTTACCAGGAAATTTCCCTTATTTCCAAATCCAAAACTTGACAGGTATGGGCTGGATGGCTATTTTGCCCTGCCTGAACAATGGGGGTGGCCATTTTATCCTAACAGCTGCAAAAGGGTAACCATTTTGTTTCTTGAATGCTCTTGGAGGAATGGGGGCCACATGAAATGGTGCCGTGAGCCGGATCTGGCCCATGGGCCTTAGGTTGGGAACCCCTAACTTAAACTGATCATTCAATGCTATGTAGCATATCTGGACACAATCGGCCATACCCTGGTAATAATTTTGTGTCAGAAATTATTCTGGGTTGAAAGGATTTTTGTTGGAGAAACTCTGCTCAGGGGACACCAAAATGAAGCTCCTTTCATGTCCCCAAGATCTTTTCCCACCAAAGTGGTCCCTGTTTATCTACTTGCAATTTCTTGCTTTCGATCTGCTAGGTTGGGCACTCAATTCATCATGCAGAATCCGGGTCTCAAACTGCCACTTGTTGGCCTTCCAGCTAACAAGGCGAGCTTCTTAACCACTGAGCCACTGCAGCTCCTGGTAAAGGCAACCTAATCTTTCTCACACTAGGTCAGGCGAAAGGAATTGCAGAATGAACTCACCGAAAGGTGCCTGGATTTTGACAGCTTCACGTCTGGCCTAGACATGGAAGAAGATGAAGATGATGTAGCATATTGGTTTCCCTCCTAGGACGATAAGCAAATTAACCCAAAATTACAGGACACTGTCCTGGAGGTTGGTAGTGATACCGTATACTCCAACACAACCAGAACAATCCTCTAATTCTTATGCTGGTTTTCTGTCATTAATTATTTAGACTTAGATCCTCCCATGCTACGTAGCGTATCGGGCAGCAAGGGATCTCCAATGGTTTTGGTCTTGGGCAAATATTTTGACATCCTCCCATGTCAATTTCAGGGTCTTTAAATCTGCCATGAAAGTTCTTTGCCATGTATTTTGAGGGTTTCCTCATTGTCATTTGGCATTCAGAG
The DNA here is from genome assembly GCA_035047305.1 of Bradypodion pumilum. NCBI lineage: Eukaryota > Metazoa > Chordata > Lepidosauria > Squamata > Chamaeleonidae > Bradypodion > Bradypodion pumilum. The sequence goes on along the minus strand of JAWDJD010000001.1, from coordinate 168,041,909 downwards.
GGGGTCCAACTTACTGCCATTTTAGGGATCCTGTTTTTCTCGATACGAAAAATATAGCCTGCCATTTGGACTCTCCTTCATGCAATGATGTTATGTAATTTGCACAAGCAACTCCTTCGAAGCGCTTCCCCATTGGTAATATAGTCAAAACATTGAATCTTTAAAATTCAATGGAAGCACTTCCGCTGGAAGAAGCCAAGTCTCTGATACTCGCAAATGCCTTCCAAGTCTCGTAGGCATAGATGGCTGTCAGGATCACTATGGAGGCGCACAAGCAAAGTTTAATTTTCAGAGGTATAGATGGCGATGACCAGACCTTATTCATTCTCCAGAAAACAACTGTTGCTTTTCCAAGTTGGCATTTAACATCCACTTCTGCATCTACATTTCGGGTGATCACACTGCCCAAGGTAGTGAACCTCTCTACTTCCTCTAGCCGCTGCGACCCAAGTATTATTCCCTGCAACCTTGTTGTGGAGTTCACATGTGTTACCTTTGATTTATCAACATTTATTCTAAGGCCAATTTTCTTTGCTACTCTGTCCAGGGCGATTGTCGCCTGGAGGGAGTAGGGGTGGGTTGGGTGTCGTGGTAACAACCTATCCCTGTAAAAATAAGACTGCTACAGACACAGCAAGAAGAATCTCAGCAGGAAAAGAAGAAGACCAAATATGAGATGGATTGACTTGCTGTTATGTATGTACAATGTTGCTTTAAGAAATGTATGAATGTAACCGGACCACAATTACAATGTAGCTCAGCTGTTAAGGAACGCGAGTTAGCTGACCATAGAGGGCAGCTGCGAGCGTTCAACTCACATGGTTCACATTCCTCAAATCACCGACAGCCACGGGAACTCTCCCGCACGATCAACAACTACAGAAGAGGGGCGTGACTTGGAACGACGTCACGCCGGTAGCAGCCAAGGAGCTACCGTGCAACAAGATTCAAATGTATTGTACTGCTGTATATAATGTGATGTACCTCCGCCATTACCACATGTTCATCCTGATCATCACCCAACAAACCTGTGTTAGTCCTCACTACGACTCCTTATTTGTCTTCCGTGCAAGACACTAAATTGGCGACGAAGGTGGGATCAATGGCGAATCCCAAGGTCAAGCCTTACCACTTTGATATCAGCGACCCAGAGCAATGGGAGCTGTACGAGTGCCAGTTTCGGCACGCAATGGAAGCCACGGGCGTCGACGACGACGCGAAGATGCGCTCACACTTTCTAGCCCAGGTGGGGCCGGCCACGCTGCGCATCCGGATGAACCTGGTGGCCCCCCGGAAGGTGGACGTGGTGCCCCTCGACCGCATCCTAGACTTACTGCGCGACCATTTCCAGCCCCCCGTGTCGATCTTCCCTGCCAGGGTCGCGTTCCACAGGCGAGACCAACGCTCGGGCGAGTCAGTGTCCGCCTATGTGGCGGCCCTCAGGCTGGCAGCGGTGCACTGCCAGTGGGAAGACCTGGACACGGCACTCCGAGACCGCATGCTGTGTGGCCTGAGGGACGAGGAGGTCAAGAGAAAATTGATGACCCGCGACCATCGCCTCACGTTCAACGAGGTACTGCGCGAGGCCCAGGCAGCCGAGGCGGCCAGGAGCGGGGTCAGAGTGTTCAAGTCCCGAGGGGCCACTTCCGAGAGGGCCAAGTCACCATTGCAGGCGGCCCAGCGGACATCGGCGAAGACGGCCTGGCGGGCCCCCAAGTCGCCCGCCGGCACACCAGCGACGTCTGAGGAGTCGTCCGCGACGGCAGACTCCTGCTCCAGCGAGGATGACGACATCCAGAGAGTAAAGAGACGCGGAGAGAAGTGACAGACCCGCAAACGGCAAGACTGCCGCTGCGACGGGTGTGGGGCGTCCCACGACCGGACGAGGTGCCCGTTCCGGAAGGCCGAGTGTCATAACTGCGGCCGAAAAGGGCACATCGCCAGAGTATGCAGGCGCGGGCGACCTGAGGACAAGGGCACCTCAAGCTACCAACAGGCACACCAACGGAAGGCGGCCGGCACCAGGAAGGTCTCAACCAGCTACAGCGAGGGAGGCGTGAACCGCGTGGGCCTGGAGCACCGGCGTTTTTTCGTAGAGGTACTGTTACAGGGGGTCCCGGTGAGGATGGAGATAGACTCGGGGTCGTCATATTCCATCCTGTCCCAAAAAGAGTTTATGCGCATTCCCCCAGATGCGCGGCCCAAATTGCGGGCCATGAGGTCACACTTACGGGACGTGCAAGGAAATGGGATCCCAGTATTGGGGGTGGGGAACTTCAAGGTGAAGTTCAAGAGTTACTCCGAGAAACTGCCCCTAGTGGTACTCAAGGGGGGAAGATGCTGCCTTTTAGGAACGCAGTGGTTTGCTCCCCTGGGAATTGAACTGTCCGGCATTAACGCCATCGAGACTGACCCAATGCGGGACGTGTGCAATGCACACCTGGATGTTTTCAAGAAGGGGCTCAGGACGTAGAAGGGCCCCCCGGTATCCTTTGAACTGGACCCAGAAATCCGGCCTATCCGCCTCAAGCCAAGGAGAGTGCCCTTCGCCCTAAAGGACAAGATCGAGGCGGAACTGGACAAATTGGTGGGGCAGGGGATTTTGGTTCCAGTTGACTCGGCGGAGTGGGAAACGCCGATTGTTACGGCTCTTAAGTCAAACGGGGAGGTCAGGATTTGTGCGGATTATAAATGTACGATCAATAAGGCCATTCGGCCAAATGCATATCCGGTGCCCGTGGTCAGCCATTTACTGGCCACGTTACATGGGGGGGGTGTTTTGCCAAGCTAGATCTGGCGCAGGCATATCAGCAGCTCTCCGTAACCCCAGCTGCTACCGCTGCGCAAACCATCGTCACGCACAAGGGGATCTTCCAGTCCCTCGTGGAACGCCTTTTAAAGGGGCTTCCAGGCGTCCTCCCATATTTTGACGATGTGTTGATAACAGCTGGGAGCGAATTAGAGTTAGCAAAGAGGCTAGACGGGGTCCTTTCAGTATTCGAGAAAGCGGGACTTCGACTGAGAAGGGACAAATGTGTATTCTTTGCGAGGGAGGTTGAGTTCCTTGGGTTCAAGATAACCCCAGAGGGCATCAAGCCCTCCGAGTCCAAGGTTGCGGCTGTGCAAAACGCCCCTCGCCCCACCGCGAAGCCGGAGCTGCAGTCATTCCTAGGGCTCTTAAATTTTTACCATTCCTTCCTGCCAAGGAAGGCATCTGTTGCGGAGCCACTGCACGCGCTCTTAAAGAAAGAGGCGGTTTGGCGGTGGGGAGATAGGCAAGAGAAAGCTTTCAGGGAGCTAACGGCGCTGTTATCCTCGGATGCTGTCCTGACCCATTTTGACCCGAGGAGACCAGTAGTTTTAGTCTGTGATGCGTCCCCAGTGGGGGTGGGGGCGGTGCTATGCCACATGTTGGAGAGCGGGCGGGAAGCCCCAGTTGCATACTACTCTAGGTCCCTCTCGAAGGCCGAGCGCAATTACGCACAAACAGATAGGGAGGCCCTGGCCATCATCGCGGGAACGAAGAAGTTCCACGACTTTTTATACGGCCGCAAGTTTACGGTGGTGATGGATCACAAGCCACTTCTGGGGATCTTCACCACCGGCAAATCCACCCCGCAAATTCTATCCCCCAGGATGCTGCGTTGGGCCATCTTCCTCAACGCCTACCAGTATGAGCTGGTCTATCGCCCAGGGAAGGAGATCTCCCATGCGGACGCACTGTCCCGGTCTCCCCTCCCTAGTTTAGGGGACCCCGCATGCGAGGTAGAGCAGGACCACCAAGTCCTGCTGATCGAGTCCCTCGACTCACCCCCCATCGTCACGGCCGACCTCGCCAAGGCCACGGCGGCTGACAAGATACTGGCCCAAGTTAGTTCCTGGGTTAGGAAAGGGTGGCCATCCACTCCCCCCGAGGAGTTTTTCAAGCCATTTTTCAGGCGGAGAGTAGAGCTTTCCCTGGAAAGGGGCTGCCTACTCTGGGGCCAACGGGTAGTCATCCCAGAGAAGCTAAGGGCTAAGATGCTGAAGCTACTGCATACCAGTCACCCGGGGATAGTGCGCTCCAAGGCTCTAGCCAGGAGCTTCTTTTGGTGGCCCCAGATAGACGCGGATATAGAACGTTTAGTGGGCACGTGTGAGAGCTGCCAGAGCTCTCGGCCCGAGGAGTCCCGGTTACCACATAGGGAATGGGACACAGCCCGCGGGCCATGGTCCCGGATTCATGTCGACTTCGCTGGCCCTTTCCGCGGGTCCATGTTTCTACTGATAGTCGACTCCTATTCAAAGTGGTTAGAAGTAATCCTCATGAACAGCACCTCCTCTGCGGCAACCATTAAACAGTTGTGCAAGGTCTTTGCCTGTTTCGGCCTGCCAGACGTCCTCGTTAGCGATAACGCTAGTACCTTCACGTCTGTGGAGTTCAAAACGTTTATTGAAAGAAACGCCATCAGGCACATTACCGCTGCCCCTTTTCACCCCACCACAAACGGTCAGGTAGAGCGCCAAGTGCGCACTACGAAAGACGCACTGCGGCGCATGGGTCCCGGCGAGTTGAACCTTCATCTGTGCCAGTTCCTCATCTGCTACAGGACAACCCCCCTAGCTTCAGGATTTTCGCCAGCCGAACTCCTCATGAGGAGGCGTCCGGTAACACTTTTTGACCGGATGGATCCGTCCAGGGTGGAGGATGAAGGGAGAAATGTAAATATAGGGGTAGATAGCTCCAAAAGTTTTTCGGTAGGGGACCCGGTTCACTGCAGGAACTACGCGGCCTCGGGGCCAGCATGGGTACCAGGGACGATCATTGAGCAGATGGGGCCAGTATCCTACAGGGTCGAGACTAGCTCGGGTCTACTCTGGAGAAGGCACGCCGACCAACTCAGGAGGCGAGTCACCAGTGAAGGGGAATCAGCGTTAGGGTCCTCCCCCACCCGCGTTACCCAAGGGGGAGATACGGCGGCATCCACCGATACAAATGCATACCCTGGATTCTCAGCCACAGAGGAGGATACTTTGAAAGAGAGGGATGAGTTTGGTTATGATTTGCAGTACCAGGGGGGTGTAGCGGAGTGGTCCCCCACCCGTCCTAGCGAGAAGAGGAGTTTCAGTTCAGCCCCTGGTACCTCCAGTCCCCCCAGCCCTTTTGCTTTGGAATATACCATAGCTCCAGCCCCCCGGAGACAGACACCCCCAAATCAGGCAGCAGGGGGGAATCCACACGCCTCAGCCCCTAGAACTCCCGGACAGGCAACAGGGGATGCCGAGACCACGAGGGTCTCCTCGTTGATCCCGAGATTTGTACTGGGGGGGACCCCAAGTTCCTTGAGCGGGAGGCAGGGGTTCACGTCCCAACTGTTCATTCCATTCCCATCCCCAAATGCAAGGTTGTCGCAGAGTCCCCACCGAACCACTAATGAGTCCCCCCTTTCCGTTGCAGGAAGGGACTCCGCGGAACCAGAAGCCACCGGCTTCCCTGTGTTAAGTCAAGCGGCTGCACGCCCCAGACGGACATGCGGCAAACCACAATGGCTGAGGGACTTCGTCCCATCCTAGGGGGGAGGGGTGTTACGTATGTACAATGTTGCTTTAAGAAATGTATGAATGTAACCGGACCACAATTACAATGTAGCTCAGCTGTTAAGGAACGCGGGTTAGCTGACCATAGAGGGCAGCTGCGAATGTTCAACTCACATGGTTCACATTCCTCAAATCACCGACAGCCGCAGGAACTCTCCCGCACGATCAACAACTACAGAAGAGGGGCGTGACTTGGAACGACGTCACGCCGGTAGCAGCCAAGGAGCTACCGTGCAACAAGATTCAAATGTATTGTACTGCTGTATATAATGTGATGTACCTCCGCCATTACCACATGTTCATCCTGATCATCACCCAATAAACCTGTGTTAGTCCTCACTGCGACTCCTTCTTTGTCTTCCGTGCAAGACACTAAACTTGCTAAAGCAGGAGTTCTTAATCTTTAAAGCCAGGGGCCAGGCCATGGTTTCTCAGACAGCTTTGGGGGCTGGACAGCCATTTTATCCTTCCTCCACCACATGGCACTTCCTGGTGTGGTGGAGGTGGTCGGGGCCACATGAAATGGTGCTGTGGGCCACATCCGGCCCACACGCTGCAGGTTGGGAATCCCTGCGCTAAAGGAACCATAGTCTTGAGTTGTCAAAAACTTGGCAGAGCTGTTAGTGACAGGACATTCTGGCGGTCACTTGTTCATAGGATGGCTATAACTAGAAAGTGACTTCACATCATATGACAACAGCACCAAATTTTGCAAATGTGCTACAAGATAGTACAGTACTTGCTGATTTTGAAATGCTGATCTGTTTTACAGGAGTTTATTGTCCTAGCAGTAGATTAACTTACCTTCCTCTGCTTGGGCGGGAGCTTTGCAAACGAGAGCAATGCTACCACCTTGTGGGGTGATGGAAAATGAAATTTTCTTCTACAGCTTGTACATGGGAATTTCCCCCTCATAGGCTTCTTTGCAACGGCAGAAGATACAGTATGGAAGATAGAGAACGCTACAACAGGGTAACAAAAATGGCTAACATATTGGAAGTGCTGGATAGGAGATTCTGGGAGTTTGAAACACCTCTCCCCCGCTAACTATTCCAGGGCCTGCCAGCTACATTGTTGTTGTGTATGTATGATTTCATCTGCCATTGCACTCTAGTAGTTTTTGTCTTATGATTACACTCAAGACGATGTCTCCAATCTTGCACACAGCTCAGCTGCGAGCTCTAGCACAGCTGAAAGAGCTCAGCTCACGTGGCGCAAATCACCCAATCAGTAGCAGGTGCGGGAAACCTTCCCACCACAGGTGAACCATCTCGGGTATGCAGTACGTCCCAATGACGTCACTGATACAGCAACCAATGGGCGCCGTTGTACCATATATAAGGAGCTGCGCCTCCACCATTACCTCATGTACAGATTGACCATGCTGCAATAAAGAAGTGTTTGGCCCTCCTGCTGGCTCCGTGTGCAATCAATCTGCCTACATCAAAATTGTTCAGAAGGAAAAATAAGAGCTTGTCTACAATGCCTATTTTGGTACAGGATGGCCCATTATAAACATGGCTACGGTGGTTGGGAAGGAGGAATGAAATGCCATCTGGCATGGTCCTAGAGTCCAGATGGCGTATTGACATCAAGCAACCCCTTGGATCCTTCCCTTGTTAACTGAATACTTCCTCTGTTCATCTGCAGAGAGGCAGTGAAAGTTAAATTGTTTTGTGTAGAGTCCAGTTGATTATTGCTAATCCACTGAATCTGTTAAAGTACAGTAAAACCCCTACTTAAGTAAAATGTCTGTTCTGTAGGCTTTTATGTAAATCGGTTTTTACTTAACTCGAAGCAAACCCATAGGAACAATGGATTTTTACATAACTTGAAGCAAACCCATAGGAAAAAAGAATTTTTACATTACTCGAAGCAAATCCATTGAAAAAATGAATTTTTTACTTAACCCAAAGCAAACCCATAGGAAAATGATATTTATGTAAATTGAAGCAACCCCATAGGAAAAATGAATTTTTTACATTACTCAAAGCAACCCCATAGGAAATTACCACTACTAACTTTATTATGGAAATTGTGTTATGTAAATCAAGACACTTATGTAAATTGGGACATGGTTTTAGTGCAAAAATCATTATGTAAGTCAAATTGTCTGTACCTCGAGGCATACAGTATGTAAGTAGGGGTTTTACTGTATTTTTTCTTGTCCTTTTTGTGCATTGCTGCAGCTGCGGTTTTGATCAGCAATACACAGGAAGGGAGAGGGGGTGGGGGGGGGAGAGAATGAATTGACCTTAACTGGTTCAGCCCATCAGTCATGATCTACTAGACTGGTGGTTCCCAACATGGACCTCATGCTCCACCGGGGGACTTCAATTCCCAGAAGCCTAAGTCAGTACATTGGCTGATCAGTGCTTTGGGGAATTGACTTAGGCTTCTGGGAATTGAAGTCCAAAAACCAAAGGTTGGGAAACAGACATAATAAAACACAATTTCTCTTCCCCTCCTCTGTTTCCCGCAGACAAAGTGTTCAGTTTTCCAATATTGTAAGCTGCTTCCCAGTACTGGTAAATTGTAAGCTGCTTCACAATACTGGCAATTTACACTGGAAAGAGTCTTTGACAGTTGCAAGGTTCTAGTTTAGTCCATTCCAAGTGAGCAGATGCCCTGGATCGGAGTAAACTACAGCCCACCAACTGGTACCAAAATAGTACAGCCCCTTGATAGGGGGTCAGAAAGCTACTGGTTGAGAAAAAAATTGTCTGTTCCAACAATGTGCAAATGTGACTACCAGAAAAAAGGATAGACCAACCCACCCCATCAGGATCTCAAAGCTCCTATCTAGATAACCCCCTTAGTTTAACACAGACAGTGGGACAGTGGCCTGAACCACACTTGATGGCATCAGTCTAGCTTAGGGATGCAGAGCAAGTTGACACATCACACACATGTAGTTTGGTCTTCCCAACACCTCCCCACCATGGCCCAGTCCACAGCACCTGGCAGGCACTTGAGCCAACTGCCCCCCTTAGGCTAATGGCAGGGCCAGACCTGCTCCTGAGCCTTGGGTCTGCATTGTTAGCACTACCCTGCCCATGTTGGAAGCAGCAGGGCTGATAACATTCATAAGTGCAGGGTAAGCATAAGAGCTTGGAGTCAACTGGTCAGCATGGTGGGTGGGAGATGTTTGCTACTGGTGGTGCAGTAACTAAGGGCAGTTTGGCCAGAGTTCCCAAAAACACCTGGAAATGGGAAGCAGCAGAGGAGAGGGAAGGGAGAAAATCTGTCTGAACATAATTCTTTATGGGGCACCATGTAGAGAGCATTGCAATAATCAATATGTTAAATTTGTTCTCGGCTGCTACTTGTATCCAAGTATACATTTTCCCCTGGAAATCATTTTCGAGAAGAATGACAAAGAGAGAAAAAATGCCACTGGCATGGATTTGTTTAAGGTGGATCCCAGCTTGCCATGAAGTGACCCCACACTGTGATCATGGAGCCATCTCCTACGGCACGTATGAAATGAGATGTGCAGGATTGAACACCAAGACTGCAATGCCTTGTTAATATTCTCAAGGCTATGTCAGATTACCAATGAGTTAGCTGGTAATGTTCAAGTAGGGACACAACTGAGCTACAGTATTTAATATTGTTGGGGGTGGGGGTGGTTTTGCTCATCACTGCAATTTGTGCTTCAAGAGTCAAACAAGGATCTAAGATGACTCTTAGGTTGTGTGCCTGGTCCCTAGGTTTGGTGTTCAGAAATTGGAGACGACATGCATTGAAAGTGAAATACAGCTCTTTATTTGGAGGGTCTGAACACAACTAGGATGGGGCAAAGCACGGTCTTATATACACAATCAGAAAGATACATTTACAGCGGGAACAATGCTGATTGGACAATTAACATATGAACACTTCTTAATCCCTTCATTTGCATTAAAAAGATACATAGCACGCCTGTCAAACTTCAAACTGCTCTCTCTCCGAAATCTCGCAATATTTCACGATTTGCCGAGATCTCGCGGCTGTCAAACAAAACAGTGTGGGGGCACCCTCGGCCTGAGTGGGGGAGCATTCTGTAAATTCACCCTGTTCCCCCAAATCATAGCAATCCCCGGGACACACTGCTGGGTCTCTGTTAGCTGGCTGCTGACTATTACCTCTGCCCCCTGGGTTTAAACAGGTGGGGGCCAACCCTAACGTTGAATGACTGTTTTTGTCCTGTGGGTCCAGTATTCGGGGTCCCAATTGGTCCGCGTGCCGTCTCCAGATCAGACCATTGGCTGATTCAATTCTGTAAGAAACAGTACCAGTTTGGTCTATCGCAAAATCAGGTACCCATGCAGGACCGCCTGCTGCATAATTGAGGCAATGGACAGGGTTCCCGGCCGAGAAACCCTTTTGGTGTTGGATCCCTGTATTGGTACCCTTGTCCTCCACCCTAGAGGAATCCAACCTCTCCAGCAAGGATGCTAACTTCCTTCGCTGGAGCAATTCAGCAGGGGATAGTCCTGAGGCGAGGGGGGTGAGCCTATACATGAGGAGAAACTGACATAATTGTAGCTCCAAATCCCCTTCCCCCATGCGCCAGAGCACATCCTTGGTGGTGTGCACCTGCCGCTCCAGCAGGCCATTGGTGGCAGGGTGGAATGGGGCAGCAGTGATGTGCCTAATAGCATTCCTTTCCATGAAGGATTGGAATTCTGCAGATGTGAACGTGGATGCATTGTCGGACACCAGAACTTCTGGGAGTCTGAACGTAGCGAACAGCCTTCTCAAGTGCATAATTGTCATGGACGAAGTGTTGCTGGACACCCGGATTACTTCCAGCCACTTGGAGTCCACTACCAATAAGAATAGAGCCCTCCAAAATGGTCCCGCAAAATCTATATGAATCCTGGACCACGGGCCCCTGGCAGAGTCCCATTCCCGGGAGGGAAGATGAGATTGCTTGGGGTGAGAACATTGGCAGCTGGCACAAGTGCCGACCATCTGTTTGATATCCTAGTCCAGTTGGGGCAACCAAAAATAACTACGGGTGAGGGCTTTCGAACGAACAATACCCGGGTGACTGGTATGAAGTAATTTCAGAACCTTTTGGCGGAGGGTGACAAGAATGACCATCCGCTGGCCCCACAAAAGACAGCTCCATTCAACAGACAATTCTAAACGTTTGCAGTGAAACATTTTAAACTCCTCAGCTGGAGGAGAGATGGGCCAGCCTCTTTGCACCCAAGAGATTACTTTTGATAAAACCGTATCTTTGGCTGTGGCTTTGGATATGTCAGACGGGACAACCGGAGGCAAGTCAAGGGCCTCAATCATTAGGACCTGGTGGTCCTGTTCGATCTCGCGATCTGGTTCCCCGACCCCGGGCAGTGGTGAGTGCGACAGAGCATCAGCGTGGCTGATGTCCTTGCCAGGTCTGTGCACCAGAGTGAAATTGTATGCATTTTAAAAAATCGCCCAGCACAACATCCTTGGGGATAGGATCTGCAGTGTGGGCTTCCCATTCACAAAGATGAAAAGGAGGGGCTTGTGGTCAGTCACGATGCTAAAGAGCCTCCTGTAGAGGTAATCATGAAATTTCTTGGTGCCTGCCACAATAACCAGCGGCTCCCTGTCAGTTTGGGCATAATTTTTTTCGGGTTTTGAAAGAGAACGGGAGTAAAAAGCTATGGGGGCTTTCCTCCCGTCATCCAACACATGGCACAGCACAGCCCCGACTCTCACTGGGGATGCATCACACACCAATATGACCCATTTTGTAGGGTCGAAATGCGTTAACACTGCATCAGAAGATAGTAATTTTTTTAGTTCTTGGAATGCTTTCTCCTGGCAATGGCCCCAGTGCCAAACAGTGACTTTTTTGAGTAGACAGTGCAGCAGTTCGGCTACTGAGGCTTTGCGATGGAGGAAAGCATGATAGAAGTTAAGTAAACCCCAAAACGATTGTAATTCAGTTTTATAAGTTGGCCTGGGTGCATTCTGCATGGCCACCATTTTTAAATCTGAGGGCATAATACCTGGGGGGGGGGGGTAATCCTGTATCCCAGGAACTCTACTTCACTTGCCAAAAAGACACATTTGTCTTTTCGAAGACACAGACCTGCTCGCTCGAAACATGACAATACTTTATTGAGCCTGGCCACTAGTTCGATGGCATCCTTAGCGGTGATCAGGACATCTTCAAAGTATGGTAGGACCCCCGGCAACCCCTTAAGTATACATTCAACCAAAGACTGAAATATTCTGGGGGCTGCATTCACCCCCGAATTGTAGTCTGGTCACCTTAAATCCCCCCCTTATACATTACAATCGTCTGTGCCGCAGCAGTGGTGGGTGTTACAGTCAGTTGTTGGTAAGCCTGGGCAAGGTCGAGTTTTGCGAAGTGGTTTCCTCTATGCAAGGAGGCAAGTAATTGGCTTACCACTGGCACAGGATATGCGTTTGGGTGAATGGCTTTATTTCTTATGCATTTGTAGTACACGCATATCCTGACCTTCCCATTGCTTTTCAGTGCAGTGACAATCGGTGTCTCCCATTCGGCGGAGTCAACTGGCACCAGGATGCCCTGCCCAACCAGTTTGTCCAATTCCGCTTCTATTTTTTCTTTGAGGGCAAAGGGCACTTGGTGTGGCTTCATTCGGATGGGCCGAATGGCGGAGTCAAGTTCAAAGTCAACAGGGGGCCCTTTGTACAACCCCAAACCCTTTTTGAATACCTCAGGATGTGCAGCACAGTCATCCAAATTGGGTCAGAAACTATTGCATTTATGCCAGATAGCCGGATCCCTAGGAGCTCGAACCATTGTACCTTTATCAGGTTGTTAGTGCCCTGCTTAACCACAGCTAGGGGCAAGTTGGTGCAGATGGACTTGAAATGGACCAACAAGTTACCCACCCCTAGGACCATAATCTGGTGATCCTGCACATCCCGGAGGGAAGTCTTAAGGGACTTAAGCTTGGGGTGAGAGTCTGGGAGAATTCTCAGAAACTCCCGTTGTGGAATGATTGAAAATGAAGTACATGAATCCACTTCCATTCTGAAGATTCAGAATGGAAGAGTCCTGCAGACTCAGGTAGGTGTAGAACCTATTGCTGATGTTGGAAATCTGGCTCTGGTCTGGCTTGGAGGACACCTTGGTGATGGATGACTATCACCGATGACCACGCTTGGCTTCTGGCGTTGGGGGTCTCCGCTTGCGCTGTTGGCATGCTTTGGCTATGTGCCCCTTCCATCCGTAGTTGTGGCATTCTGCGTTACAGAACGAGCATTTCTTGCAGTCATGCTGGCCCCCGCAGCCGTCGCACTTTCGGAGACACTTCTTCTCCTGGTCGTCACGGTGCTCCCAGTGTCTTTGGTGGACCATCCGGACCTTGCTCTCATCATCGCTGGACCCGGATGACGAGGTTGAGCCAGAAGACGCCGATGATGAAGAGGACGAGCAGCGGTGGGCCTGGACGGCTGACTCAGTGGCACTGGCAGTTGTGTGGTGATGCTGGAACAACTTCACTCCAGACCACGCGGCATCAGACGCAAGTGCTTCGTCCAGCACGGCCTTAAAAGTCAGCATCTGACGGGTCATGAGGCGACGTTGGGCATCTTTGTCCCTCATGCCAGCCAGCAGACGGTCCCAGAGTGCCTCTTCAAGGTTGGCCCACTTGCATGGGGCGGCAGCAAGGTGCAACACGGCAGCGTACTCAGTGACGGATTCTCCCAGGCGCTGCTCTCTCCGGTGAAATGCCACCCTGGCCGGGAAGATCAACACCTCGGGCTGCAGATGCTTCCTCAGTGCCGCCAGGATCTCAGCAAGCAGCACTCATCCATGTCCTGAGGAAGGACGAGGTGGATTACCAGCTCTAGCGTCTCGGATCTGCACTGGGATAGGAATCAGGAGCACATCTGATCCTCATCCGTGATCTTCTGGGCTGCCATGGCATGGTGGAACTGGTGCTTGTAGATCGCCCACTTGTCCGGATGGGCCATGTCGAAAGGACCAATGTTGCTTCCTTGTGGGGACGCCATCCCATCCTCGTTGCCAATTTGGTGTTCAGAAATTGGAGACGACATGCATTGAAAGTGAAATACAGCTCTTTATTTGGAGGGTCTGAACACAATTTGGATGGGGCAAAGCACGGTCTTATATACACAATCAGAAATATACATTTACAGCGGGAACAATGCTGATTGGACAATTAACATATGAACACTTCTTAATCCCTTCATTTGCATTAGAAAGATACATAGCACGCCTGTCAAACTTCAAACTGCGTGCTCTCCGAAATCTTGCGATACTTCACGATTTGCCGAGATCTCACGGCTGTCAAATAGCATCACTGTTTGACAGCAGTTTGCACGGGAACTCGGCGGTTTGAATATTTGACATTTCAGTAAGCACAGTTATCATACATAACACTAGGGGAGAGAGCAATCCTCTCTAACCTAGGGGCAGACAGACCCTCCAACACCAGAACTTCCATCTTGTTAGAGTTCAGTCTCAGCTTCTTAGCTTTGGTCCATTCCATCACTGTGGCCAAACAATCGTCAAGGCACCAGACTGCATCCACTGCAGAAGATGAAAAGGAGAGAGAGAGAGAGTTGAGTGTCATCCTCACATTGGTGACACCATGCTCCAAATCTTTGGATGATCTCTCCCAGTAGCTTAGCACAGATATTTACACAACTACATTCTGTTCTGCCTCCTCAATCCATTCATTTCATGTCTGGCTCAAAAGTTTGCACTAATGTTTGTCCATGAACAATCAACCAAGGTGTGTGCAGATTTGTGTTTTTGAACTGCAGCTCCCAGAATTCTGCCCAGGGGAGAATTCTATGAATTGCAGCCCAATCTTTGGGAAGTGCCACGTGGGAAATTCTTTGGGCTGCAGTCCAAAAACACAAATCTCCACATACCTAGTTACTGCTTTTGATATCTCTTCCATTTTCTAAAAATCTGTGTGAGGTGGTCTGTGGAATTCCATCAAAGAGACATCCCTGAGGGAGATTGTAGTGAACCTTTGATTCAGGTACCAGAAACAGAAGATAAAGCTACTCTGGGCAAATGTACAAAGCCTGGAATCAATCTTTAAAAGTGTTTTGCTTTTCTAGCATCCCAGATGAAGCCATTAATACTCAGCTGTGAAAATAATGATTTGTTCGTGTGTGATAATTCCTTTGTTTGGAATGTTATCATTGGGAACAAAAGACTTAGGTTGTTATTTGGATTCGACTTGGTACTGTATTTATATTGCAAATTGTTTTTTTAAAGTGCTCTCGCTCAACTCTTTCTGTGCTTATGTGTGTTCTGAGGAGTGTGAGAGTATTTTAAAGCATCAAACAACATTTCAGACAATTTTTTCCTGGATGCTCTTGATCACTTAGAGAACATAAATGTATTACTAACAAAGCAGAAATATTGAAATGTTACAACAAAATATCTTGGCTTCCTTCTTCAGCCACTTTCAGTCAAAAAACTAAATGTTATAGTTCAGTTTTACTTATCAGTTGTTCCCATGTGCAGTCACGCCCGCCTGTCCACAGTTTAGTCATGCATTACCAATGTAATCCCAATAGTTGGATTCAGAGAATGCATCCTTTTGCTGGAAGGGCTTTGGATCAAGAAGAGGATTTTTGTTGGTTGAAGAGAGAAGGTGGTGCTGCGGCTCCTCCTCCTCCTCCTCCTCCGTGTCTAGGCCAGACGTGAAATTGCCAAAAGGAAGACACCTTTTGGTGAGTTCATTCTGCAGTTTCTTTCACCTGACCTAGTGTGAGAAAGATTACCCGGCAACACAAGGGTATGACGGACTGTGGTTCAAAAACACCACAATATTTGAGGAGGCTCTTTCTGTGCACCCCAGGGAGAAGGCTGGGACCTGCACTTGTTGCCTCCAACCCTTGTTACCCTTCATGTTCCTTGAAAATGTGTTCTTAAGATTGGGAGATCCTCTTGAACATAGAGGAAGAGAGAAGTGAACCACTCTTTCCATTAGCAAAACCTTCTGCCCAAGCTCTGCCCAAGAAGGCTTCTGCTTGAGGAATACAAACCCACCCACCCTCCAAACCAAAACCATTGGTTTAACATGATTAAAGATGAGCTAAAGAGAGATAAATTATCCACTAAAATAAAAACAATAAATTACTTAGAAGCTGAAGGGGAAATGATATTGTTGTTTTAGCCTGTATGTATTTTAACTGCCATGTAAACCGCCGGGTCATCCATGGATGAGGAAGGCGGGGTAGAAATTTTTAAAATAAATAAATAAATAAATAAATTAGAATGGATACCCCACTTCAGACTTAGGGGCTGCAGAGGGAGGGAGAATTTGGTGGTTGTATAACAGATGAAGGACAATGTTGGCGCAACTACATTTTCAGCAAGGAACCAATAATATTTACTGGCCTGGCATCAGAGCCAGGAGCAAAATCAATGAACGTTAGTGTCTGGGGGTTTAAAAGAGAGCTTATTGTCCCGCCAGTGGGTCTCATATACCATTGACTTTAATGATCTCCTCAAAAGAGACTGTAAGTCATTTTTCTTTCCTTATCACAAATAAGGATGTTGACAGATGGTTTTTCTACAGACTAATGCTTGACTGCTGTTGCATAGGAAAATAGTGGCTGAAATTCGGTAATAAGTCATAACTAGAAAATGCCCTCAATGAGAGGGAATTTGATGAGTCAACACATCCACTGTTCCACTGTTTTAATGCACCTACTTTAGTTGCTACCTACTACTGGATTTTGGCTACTGTACATAACTAGATGTTCTTATGTAGGTTGCTATTATGATACTGTGCTAGTATAAGACTGTACAGCTGTCAGGTTTTCTTGTTTCATGTATATGAAGAGACATCAATTATTCCAGTAGCAATCAGATGAGCAATCATAAATCTGTGGAGGTAAATAAGTTTAAAAAATACGAAAAAATGGGGGAAACACTTCTAAGCCAATACTGATGAAATCTATCCAGGTATACTCACTGCTGTCTCTAATCCCATAAAACATGTTTTTTCTTCCCATCCTTATTCTTATCAATCAACAGCAAAGGGGCAAGGAGGCTTTGTTCCTTCCCTTTTCTTTTGATACTTTTACTTGGTGGGTAACAGTGCAGGGTGCAGAACCCATGGGATACTCATTTGCCGGACCCTCACTGGATCCCCGCCCAGCGTCCACCGGCCAGTGAGGAAGGACTGCAGCTGGGTCAGGGCAGCAGCTGATAATAACCATGCCGCTGCCTCTGCCAGACCCTCACCAGATCCCCACCCAGTGCCCACCAGCCGATGAGGAAGGACTGCACTGCAGCTGCAGGTGGCTGTTCTGCAACTGTTATGTTTTTCTTGATGTGCACTGATGATAATATTGTTGATGCATGTGCTGTGATTTATTGTTTGGTATTTTATTGCACTTTATTATTCTATTGTATTGTATTTCATTGTGCTTTTTTGTACTATAGCATTTAATGTTTGTGGTTTCTGAGAGCCGCCCTGAGTCGCGTTTGTCGAGTGGGCAGCATACAAATCCAATAAATCAAATCAAAATCAAAACCAACAACTGGATTCTCTCTCACACACACACACGCATGCATGCATGCGTGCACACACACACATACACCCCGCTGACGGTTTCCCAGCATATAATTCTTAAAATAGCAATAGCAATTACACTTTTATACTTCCCCATAGTGCTTAGTGGCACTATGGGGAGATTCACAAGTTGTATTAAAGGGCATGCCTGTGTGGTTACATGCTGGGTACTCATTAGGGCAGTAATTAAAAGTATAAGTTTAACTAACTGAATCAATTTCTGTATCTTCCATGCCATATTCTTTTGGTTCATATGTTGAGTCCTCTTTTTTCTAAAATCTCGTATATGTTATATGACCAGGAAGCAGTTGATTTATCACCGTGTCTCTTCATTTTTTTGAGTGTCCTTGTTCTGCAACATTTGGAAATGATTTTGAAAGGCCTCTTCCTGACCATCAGCTCCTGATGCTCAAGGGACCCAGCAAACCTTAAAGGCAGAATTGCAGTTATGTGTATGCAGCTATCTGCCATGTGGAGAAAGGAAGAGGGATCATTCCTCCCACAAACTTCCTTAAGGTGATTTCTATTTTAGGATCCAAACTGTGATTACGGTATGTCTAGCAGGAGAAGAGCCAATGATGGATGAATTCAGACTCCTTTAATTCGAAGTGAAACAGTGTGCATGGATAGTTGGTTTCAGTTAAGTCCATAAGAAGTCTTATTGAAGTTGGTTTCAATAAAGTCCACAAGAAGTCTTATTGAAGCCCTTAAGAAATCACACGTTGTGTATGAAAATACTGTGGAGAAGCACAAGCTGGGAGAGCCGGGATGGAATGTACTGCGGGCAAGGTCAATTTTTTTAAAATTGCTGAACAAAACTGTAATCTTTATCTTGGAGCTGCAACTGTATGGTAAGGCAGAACTCTCCCATGGATCATATTATGTTTGACCATAAGTTCGGCCACAAAATGATCCTTTTACATAAAAAACATTGTTAGTACACTGTATTTGCAATGTCAAAGTTAATCCTCCGTCTCTGTTTCTATTACAAACACAGACTAGGGAGTCTACTTAAAATGGTGTTACTTTTTGACAGAAATAACCACATAATGAGTGTCAGCATAGGATTTCTCCCTTTTAATTATACTGACACAGTGATTTACATTCCATTAAGTAACAACCATTCCAGAGGGCAGTATTACAATGTGTTATTTCCCCTTCTTTCATACCTGTCAAGTATCCTGTAATGGCCGGGATTTCCTGTATTTTGGTGTTTGTTCCTCCTCTTTCTCGCCGCCGTGTTGGCTTTTTTCAGGCTGTATTATACTTCTGTTTCTAGAAGGAGTAAGAAAAAGGAGAGATACCAGGTGTGATGTAGTGGATAGAGTGATGGGTGAGCACTCAGGAGACCTGGTGTTGAATCTCTTCTCAGCTGTGGAAACTTCCTGAGAGAATGGAACTGGTAAAATCATTCCTTAAACATCTCTCTTACCTGTAGAAGTCCTATTAGGATCTCTATAAGTCAGTTCCAAATTGATGGCGCATAATATATTCAGAAGAGAAAGGAGACTCTTGAACTGCTCGCTATAAAAATCTCTTCTCCAGTGTGAAGGCTCAGAGGTTTACCCATTATATAAAGGATGGACATTCCTTACACTGAGTGCAATGGTTCTTATCCTGTGCTACTATGATGTATTTACTGAGAAAATCTTAACAAATAAGCCACAGCCTTCAACCCCTGAACCCTTCTAAACCAGCCAGTTCCCATGGGGAGTTCAGGAGTTTTTCAGATAGATAGTGTTTTCTCATGAGAATGTTGCTGAAGTTCGTAGACTCAAAATTGGAATCGGGAGTACTTTATAAGGTTAACAAAGCAACTTTCGTGTCTTTACTTCCCAGTACTGGACTTTAAAGAATTTATACAACAAAGAATATCTCAAATTGTAGCATCAAGACAGAAGGCACAGGGCTGGATTCTCAAAATCAACAGTCTCAAGCCAGAAGGCACATATACCAGCAATAGGAATGATTTTTATATGAATGGAGACTTTGTAAATAGTCTGAAGGGGAAATAGGGGAGCAAAACCCATCTTAAATACACGGGAAATTCTGCTTAATGCATCAAAAGTTCCTTTATTTCCAGAAGCATAGAGGGAGGAAATACTTTTCCTATCCCAAACACTATTAATTCCCCTCAATATTTCTCTGACAACCCCACTTTGCAGTTCAGTTTAAACTTAGAACAGGGTTTGTCTTTGGAGAAGCAGTTGGTGTTTTTAATGTGATGTACTTCAGCTGGAATGTTGCCTAAAGCAAGTATTGTGGTTTGAACTAGCAAGCTACAAGAGAAGTGGTTGAAGAAGAGAAAAACTTCTTCTGGATATGGTCCACTTTTCCAGTATAGTTATATACTCAAGTTCATGGGAAGGCCTGAAGAATAGAAAGGAAAGAAGAAGGGTTCTCATGGATTAATTTATTGATACAACCCTTGGTATGTAATTTAGCCTTACGAAATCCTCCCTTCTGACACCACAACATTAAACATTTCCTCTAAAACAAATGGTGCATTAAAAATGGAGTTTAAAGCATTACATCAAGTGTGTGCTATTGAACACAGACAACAATTAGCTTGCTTAAACTTCTGTCATGAAAGAGGAGCACTGTGGCACATGTTAAGCAGTAAGAGGGAAAAGATCCCACTGTCCAAGAATCTTTTGTAAGTATGAGTTATGAGTAGGAGAAACTTCTTGTTCCCTACTTCTTCCAAGAGAGCAATATTTTGTCCTTTGCCGTAACAGCTGGTGTATGTTTTTGGCTTACCATGCAGAGGGGAAGGGATGGGAAAGGAGAGAATGATAGGAGGGCCATTTGGCCAAAGCCTCCAATTTGGCTCAGGCCTCCAATTTGCAGTGTCTTTCCATGTAAAACCTTCCATGTAAAAGGTTTAGTCCAATGTTTCCCAACCTTTTTTGGGCCATGCCTCATCTAAGCATCTCTAAAATCCTGATGACCTGCCCCCGACTCCTGTGACATATAATTCTTATTATTAAAAACGTGAACTCCTGCTCATGTGGAGGAAGTCTAAAAGGTCATTCACTGTTAATAACCTATTCTTGAATTGCCCCCCTTAAAAATTAATTTTGTCCCACATTGAGAACCACGGATTTAGCCTTTCCTCATTTTAAAAAATATACCAGAAGTCTTAAAAAACGGCAGCGGATTTGGCTTCTCTGAATTTCTGAGAGGCCTTGGGAAGGGTAAATTTTGTGTTGAGGGATTCATAACTACAGATTGTTGGTAGGAAGGAAGCATTTTAACTCCCCTTACTCCATTGTAGTTCTGACTAAAATCACCCGAAGAGTCCACTTATTGGCAGTAAAAGGTAAAGGTAAAGGTCACCTTATTGGCAGTAGAGGGAAGAAAACATCATTTTAAAATTTCCACAATAACCCAGAGCATCAATGGGTAAAAGTAAAGGTCATCCATGCTCAAATGTCAGTCACATCCAACTCTAGGATTCAGTGCTCTTCTCCATTTATAGCCAAAGAGCCAGTGTTGTCTGCATCTGTAGATGTATTTGTGGACATGTAGCAGGCATGGTTAGATACTGGAGCACACAGAACACTTATCTTTCCCCTCAAACTAGTGCCTATTTATCTACCTGTAATTTCTTGCTTTTGTACTGCTAGGTTGGCAGGAGCTGGGACATGCAGCACTCGGGTCTTGGACTGCTCACCTGCCGACCTTCTAGTCATCAAGTTCAGCATCTTAGCCACTAAGCCACCATAGTCCCTCAGAGAGCACCAACATAATTATAAATTAAGGGGAATTTCCAAAAGAATGGGTAGAAAGGTTTATACCACCCATAAATGGGACCACATTTGGATCAGGGCCCAGCCTGAATACGTATAAACAGAAATACAAGGGAAGCACAGTCAGACAAGAAACCTGTAGTGAGGAGTTTAGTCCTACAGGTAAATTTCTGAAGGAGTGAATTGTAATTCAGAAAAGCTCACACAAAAAGAAACCTGTCAGTCCTAAAATTGCTATTTTATTGTCCCCTTTGGGTTGGTTTACTATACAGTATTTGAAATCCTGTTGTTGGGCATTAGTAAGCTGCAACTAGAGTTAGGCCCATTGTTTGATGGGCCAGCACCTTCATAAATTTCATTGATTAACTGGGCCTACTCTAGCTGTGGCTTACTCATCTTAGTAACAGGTTTTCAACCATGGTACAAACAGACCAATATGAGTAGTGCTTTGAAAATATCCCTGAACAGGTTAGATGATAAAATTCAGCATGATGTAGTAGATAGTGGTAGACCAGCACTCAGTAGACCCAAGTTCAAATCCTCACTTGGCCATGGAAACTCCTGGATGGTAGCAATGGTAAAACCATTCCTCAAAGATCTCACATACCATGAAACTACTTTTAGGGTTATCATAACTCAGAGGTAGGGTTGCCAGATGATAATTTGAAAAAGGAAGGCTGATGGGTCTAAAAAGGAGGACTTTCACAAATCAAACAAGTTTTTTTATATAATTTACTTTATTTTAATCATATTTAGCTGAACTGCCAATTTTCACAATAAGTTCTTGGTTTTTTAACAAATAAGTATTATAGAAAGGGAGGACATGTCCTCCTTTAGGATACCATCTAGCAACTCTACTCAGAAGTAACTTGACAACATGTAACAAGCTAAGGACAAAAATAGATGTTAGAAATTGCCTGTTTACTTGAAGAGGAAGGTCCTTAATTAATGACAGTGTTTGAGTGTTAGCTCCTGGAGTTTCTCTCACCAATTTTGTTGTTGTTGTTCAGTCTCACACTCAGGTCTGACCCTTTGAAACGCCATGGACCACCTCATGCCAGGCTCTTTGTCCTCTGTCATCCTCCACAGCCCGCCCAGATCTACGCCCATCGATTGCATCAACAATTTTATCTAACCACCTCATCCTCTGCCACCCCCTTCTCCTTTAGCCTTCAATCTTTCTGTTGTGTTCTGTAAAGCAGTGCCTTTAACAATGTACCTTTGCCATGTGTTATCAATGTAACCTTTTCTGTGTGCAACATTATAACCATCACCTGTATCAATGTAAACCTAATAAGGGGACGCGAGCAGTGACCACCAGAGGGCAGTAGCGAGCGTCCAGCTCTCATGGATCATAGTCACCTGGTTCAGCAGCGCGGGAAGATTTCCCGCGACTTCCTCACCTGGTCAAGAAGGGCGTGACCTCCTACGACATCACGCAGGCAGCAGCCAATAGTCTGTCAACGAGCCACATTCAAATGTATAGCCAGCTGTATATATTGAGCTACCCATCCGCCATTACCACATGTTCCTCCGGATCATCATGCAATAAACCTGTGTTAAGCCAACCCTTCGGCTGTTTCATTGTTTTTGGTCCCTTACACTAAACTTTCCCAGCATCAAGGCCTTCTCAAGTGAATCCTCTTGTCTCATTTGGTGGCCAAAGTATTCAGCTTCAGCTTCAGTATTTGTCCTTCCAATGAGCAGTCAGGGTTGATTTCCTTCAAGATTTACTGATTTGGTCTCCTTGCAGTCCAGGGACTCAAGAGTCTCCACCAGTACCACAGTTCAAAGGCTACTATTCTTCTGCACTCAGCTTTCCCTATGAGCCAGCTCTCACAGTCATATATTACTACTGGGAAGACCATTGCTTTAACTATGTGGACTTTTGTTGGCAGGGCAATGTCTTTACTTTTTATTACGCTGCCTAGGTTTCTCATAGCTTGCCTCCCAAGAAGTAAGTATCTTTTTATTTCATGGCTGCAGTCACCATCTGCCGTGATCCTAGATCCAGTGGTGGGCATTTAAAAAAATTCCTACCACACTGTGGGTGTGGTCATGTGACTGGGTGGGCATGGCTTGTTGGCCATGTGACTGCTCTTCACTATAGAGCTATGAAAATAGAAGCCTCTTCTATTTTCATCACTCTTTAGCGAACCTCTGAAGCCATTTCCCCCTTCTTCCAAGGCTTTTCCAGGGCTCTGTTTCACCCCAAAGTGCCTCCCTAGCCACTCCAGAGCAACTAGAAGTCATTGTCTAGTATGTAACTTGGTAACTACATATCACATGGCTTATAACTCTCAGAGTAACTAGTTACATGAAACTACACTATTATTGATAGTCATGGCTACCTCTGTTCCAGCAGGCTATGTGAAATATTCCTAGATAAACCACGTAGAAGTGTTTTAATGTTAAAAGTGCTTTTTTTAGCTAAAAAATTGGCTTTTTTGGTGATGTGTAGTGAGAGTTAACTGCTCTTGTCTACTCACAGCAAGGGACTGCAGTGGCTCAAGTGGCTAAGACACTCACTGGGAGGCGGAAGGTCAGCAGTTCGGTTCCCGAGTACTGCAGGACGGGATGAGCTCCTGTCTTTGTCACAGCTCCTGCCAACCTAGCAGTTCGAAAGCAAGAAATTGCAAGTAAATAAATAGGGACCATTTCGGTGGGAAGGTAAACAGCGTTCCGTGCACTCCGGTGTCTAGTCATGCCTGCCACATGACCACGGAAACGTCTGGGTCTTCGGCTTTGAAACAGAGATGAGCACTGAACCCTAGAGTCATATCTGACTGGCTTTTGAGCAAGAGAAACCTTTACCTTTACCTACTCACAGCAAAACCAAATTGGTGCAGCAGGTGTATCTTAAAGGCAGTTAGTAGACACATGCTTCCTAAAATTAACAAGGTGGTTCACAGTATAGCATGGAGAGCGCAGTGTACACAGTTATTGTAATTGGCTTCAAATCTGTGTAAACAGCCGTTTTCTTAAGCATTGTTTTCTTTCAGGACCAAAATTGTGTTGTGTTTTCTGGGACTGGCCATTCCGTTTCTCACAACACATATGCCTTTTGATCATTTCTGGTGCTTTGAATTTCACAGGGGTGTGAAATTCTTCATCATTGTTTTGTGTGCCGTGCCAGGATCTGGGTTATTATGTTAGCACTTCCATTAGGCACTGTTTGGTCAGCTGCCTGGTCTGGAGGGTGTTTGAATAGCCACTCCTCTACAGAGAAGCCATGGGACAGTAGCTTTGCCTATACAGTAGAACCCTGTACAACAAATGCCTCCTACAGTGATTAAAGCATACAACGTTGAGGATTTGAAAAAACCTTGTGCCCCATATCTATACCTATAAAAAGAGGGGTTAACCGTTGGGTTCGTTCAAAGGCTCCTGCACCAGGCCCAACCATCCCCGACCTAGCCTTCCGCACTCACCGTAACACCTGCCTTCTCAGCGCTGCGGGGTTTTGGTGGTTTTGATTCCCAGAGTCCTCTGCGCTGTGCAACCCCTCAGCCAATCAGGCTGAGGGATGCGAGCACAGAGGAGGCTGGGAAAGCGTGCACTGACTTTATAAAAAAAACAAAAACGCCGGGAGCCAGAGGGAAAGACTTTGAAAGACCCAGCCGGAGGGAGCCAGGAAAAGGTAAGTGCGGTCGGTGGGGGTTAGGGAGTGGGTGGGTGGGTGAAGGAGGCAATGAAAGGTGCTGGGTCCAGAAGGTTTGGGGGGACAGACCCCGTTTGTCCCCCCAACCCTTCCAAACCCAGGGGACCAGGGAGAGGGGGTTGAATCCACTCACACCCTCCCAAACACTCCGTATTTAAAGAGAAGAAACAACTTGGTTTCTTCTCTTTAATAACGGGGTGTCCTGCGGGAGGGGATCCTCTCTCTGCAGGGTCCCCTGGGTTGGGGGGTTGGGGGGACAACACACACACACACACACACCCCTGCCTTGCCAGAAATTTTTAATGTGTGTGTTGGTGGTTGGAGTGGTATTGTATGGGTGGTGGTGGTTGTGCACACCCAAAACCACCCCTAGCCACCAACACACATTTTAAAAATGCCCGGCTGGCCGGGCACAAATATGCTAGTAACAACTAAAATCATTATACGATGCAATGTATCTCTATGGGAAAAATCATACAACAAATTTTTGTTGTTGTACGATTTTCCCCATAGAGATATTCGTTGTACGATGCATCCCATAGGGATAATTGCTATATGATGCATGCATCGTATAGAGATTAAATCGTACAATGACTCACCCCATGGAATGAATTAAAGTTGTTATACGGGGTTTTACTGTACATGTTTTCCTTCTTGCATCAAACTTGGTATTTTACACATCCAAATAATAATCCTCTTAGGATGCGAATGGTGTTTGTCGATCATGCTATATGTTTTGGCTGTGCAGGTTTACAGTCACTTCCCTTCCCACCCAGATGAACTCTGCATTGGTTTCTGGATTCATTTTAGTTTCTTGGTGGAAATGCAAAGGGAGACATTTATACCATTTGATTTGAGCTTTGGAAACCAGGATGCTGGACTTGTGGCCCATGACAGCTGGGTCTGATGGAAGATGGTGTCCATCGACATCAAGCCAAACTGTCCCACACTAGGCCAGGCAAAAGGAACTGCAGAATGAACTCACCAAAAGGTGCCTTCCTTTTGGCAGTTACATGTCTGGCCTGGATACAGAAGAAGAAGAAAGATAACACTCATTGGGCAAGAAGCCCTCCTGAACACAGGAGACATAAACACTTCTGCATTTTATCAGATGGGCCCAATTACTACTTTTGCATTAGAGAAGGGGTTCCCAACCTAAGGCCTGTGGGCTGGATCCAGCCCCTGGTGCCATTTCATGTGCCCACCCCCCACCCCTGCAAGGGCATTTGAGAAACCAAAATTGCAACCGCTTTGAAGCTGTTGGGACAAAATGGCCACCTCATCGTGCAGGCAGGACAAAATGGCTGTCAGGCTCTCAAAGCTGACTGAGAGAGTGTGACCCAGCCTCCGGCTTGAAAAGGTAGGGAACCCCTACATTAGAGGGGGACACATTCTGATCTGTTTTCCTGCTGCAGCACTGACTCAGGTTCTTCTCCCGTTTGGTGGTGCAATAGAAAGAGGTGCCTAACAAGCTATTGCTGCCTTCCTGGGTGCTCCACAGCCAACTCGGCCCCTGAGGAATCTCAGAACTGAGGGTTTATGGGCTGGGGAGTCTTACAAAAAAAAAAATCCTGTGAGTGCATGGGTGTTGTGTCCAAGCGTTATTTATTAAAACTGCTATTAGCGCCGTAAAGTCTACGGCAGAATAGCGTGCCTTTTGCAAAGGTGCCAATTTCAAACTACTGCCAAAATAGCTGATTCGTCAGTACAAACTTCCCGCTTCTCCGGAAGTCTGCTGAAATGTATCAACCTGTGTGACTGCCGTTCTCACTGTACATCAGCTGGCCACCTTGTACATGTTCCCCAGTCCAGTATCTCTGAGCTGAATAAGAAATCACTTGTGTTTGACCCAATCCTTCTTAAGTGCCGGACTCAACATTGGCGACGAAGGTGGGATTCCAATGGCTGCCACCGTTCCTGCTTCGTTCGGGCCATTCAATACCTCCAGACCAGACTCATGGCCTATGTACGAGGTCCAGTTCGACAACTATGTAATCTCACAGAAAATAGCAGATGAGGGGTCGCAGAAGGCTATGTTCCTGGCTCACTGCGAGCTGACCACACTCGAGCTGACCACAGACTTGCTTCTGCCCAGACTGCTGAAGCATACCCCTCTGAGATACATTTTGACAGTCCTCCGGGACCATTTCAGACCAAAATTTTCAATTTTCCCTGCTAGAGTGGCCTTCTACAGGAGAGACCAGAAGGCCAGGGAATTGGTCGCAGATTATGTGGCTGCTCTCTGCCATGCCGCAGTTCCCTGCAAGTGGGAAAACCTCGACATTGCTCTTCGCAACCGGCTCCTTGTAGGCCTCAGGGACGAGGCTACTACACAACATCGCCTTATGAAAAGGGACACTCTGATGTTTGCCCAAGTTCTCAAGGAGGCTCAGATGGCTGAAGTTGCCACCTCTGGGGTCCAATTTCTCCAAACCACGTCTGCAGCGCCGGTCCAGAGGGGATTGGCTGTCGAGCAACAGCGTACGTCCGGCCTGTTAGCATCCTCAGCCAGCTCTGAAGAGGGGGACGTTGCGCTGTGCCAGGAGTGTGGGAGCAGACACCTCCGCACCCAATGCCCCTTCAAATCTGCTGGATGTCACTATTGTGGGAAGAAAGGGCACATTGCCAGAGTGTACCGCCAGCATGCCGAGTGGCCTTCCTGGGACAAAGTTTGTCAAGGAAAGCAGCACCTCATTTCCAAGGTCTTCGCCAGTCACAGCTCCAGTTCCAGAGTTCATGCGGTTTCCGACAGATTCATCGTTGTCGTCCACCTACAGGGTTGTCCATTCTAGATGGAAATCGACTCAGGGTCATCTTTTTCGATCATCACACAGAAAGAGTTTCTCCGGTTTCCTCCAGCTGACCGCCCTAAGTTGCGGGCTCTTAAGGTCAAGTTGAATGATGTGCAGGGTCGCCACATCCCTGTACTTGGCGTCGGCACTTTTCATGTGCATTTCAAGTCCCTGTCGGCCAGGTTGCCCCTTCTCGTGGTCAAGGCGGGTAAGAACAATTTTTTTGGGTACACAATGGTTTGGGCCTCTGGGTATTGCTTTTTCAGGTATTAGTAAGGTTGACGCTGATCCCATTCCGTCAACTTGTGATCGTTACCCAGATGTATTTCGCCAGGGACCGGGTACATTCAAGGGGGGCCCTGTTCACTTCGAACTTGACCCATCTGTTCGGCCCATCTGTTCGGCCCATCAGGCTGAAGCCCCACCTCAGAAAAAACTGTGAGGGTTGCCATAAGTCAATATTGATTGAATAACTAGACACTGTTGTCAGATGAGGGATTGGTCTTTAAAATCTTTGAAGAATCCCCCCACCCACCTTTGTGAGTATTGTTGTGAAATGAAACTACTAGAACGGGTACAACCGGTTGGGCATGTTTAGCCTGATAGATTCATACCTGTCAATCTTCCCGATTTGGCTGGGATTTCCCTTTTTTCGGCGCCAATTTGCGCCATTTTCCGACCCGCGCTGCCAAAACCCCGTAATTTGGCAGCAGGGGAAAGGAGGTACTGTGCAGCCCTTCTGCACAAGTTGCCTTTTATGCATGTGTAGAAGGGTTTTACGCTTGTGTAGCCCCCTTCTATGCATGCGCAGAAGGCTACGCTGCTTGCATAGGGGGCTACGCAAGTGGCATAGCCTTCTACGCATGCGTGGAAGGCGTCCTGCACAGAACCCTCTGTGCAGGTTCCATTTTTTTCCGGAGCCGCGGTTGACAGGTATGGATAGATTCTATGTTGTTATAGAGATTTTCTGAGCAATGACTCTCCTCGGACAGGCAAACTCTTCCTGAATGGGCTTACTTTTCTCATATCTCTCTAAGGAATGTAGTTGTTGAATGTGGGGGTTAGAACAGTATTTTTTAAAATCTGAATGTTCATGTATGACAGAAAATTTTTGAGGTACAGTACTGGATCAGAACAATAACCACTAGGAAATCCTATGGCCCTATGGTTTCTCTTAGCATTGCATGAGGATCAGGAATCTGTTAGGCTGCTAATATTGTGGATATGCACACTCATTTTGTATATACTGTATTGTATAAATGGTAATTGTGTGTCATCAAGTCAATTCTGACTTATGTCAACCCTTTCAAGGGTTTTCCAAATAGAAAATGAACAGAAGTGGTTTACCATCCCTTTTTTCTGAGGATGCTCTTTGCTCAAGGTTACACACGCTGGCTTTTTGCAGGAAGCACAGTGGAGATGTGAACTTCCAACTCCAGACTTCACAGCCTAAACCACAGAGCTATCCAGCCAACTTATATGTGTATACACACACATAAATGTCTACAACTGTAGGATCGGGGCTGCTGGATGGCCGTGAGGTCCCGGAGGAGACTGATCAAGTAACGATACGAGGCAGTATGGAGCGAGATCAGATCAGTGGTTTATTGAGGAAAAAGCATCATCATATATAGATCAGAAGGCAATGAGGGATAGAATCGTCATCTGACAGAAAATCACATCACCCATTTACTCGGGTTAATGGGAAATCTCTCTTGGGGAAGTTAATTAACTTGGACAAACACTGACAGGGGAAAACCATTGTTCGAGGTTTACACCAGAGTAAATATGGCCTCTATTTGCACCAGGGATTATGCTTAACTGTGAGTGAGTAGGTAATTGCTTAGGTTAGTGATCTGCTTCTCTCAGCAGGATCGCTGGTCAGGTCAAGTTGTGTTTGTAGCAAGTTAGAGGCCAGATTAAATGTTCTGATTCTAATGGTAGTATCTATTTTTAGAGAGATTATCTTGCTTGAACTCTTCTTTCCAGCATAATTTGACTGTGAACTGAATAGAGGCTGCAAGTCTTTTCATAAACAAACAATGCTGGATTTCACACCCAGAAGCTCCTCTGTCGCACAATCATCCTTCTTCTTGACCACTGATAGCTTCCTTCCAAACAGACACAACTCTAGCCTTATACAGTAATCTATAACTTTAAATCCAAGCGTTGGAATGTGACAAAGGCTCCCGCACCTGGCGACACTAGCCCGTACCGAGCCTCCTGCACTCGCCCGAACCAGGTCTGGAGGTAACTGTCAGGTTGAGAAATGCGCCAGTGGGGCAAGAGCCCCACGAATGCAAACAAAGAAAAAGGACTTCAATTCCCAACGTTCTTTGTGCCACGCCACAGCCAATCAAGCTGAGAGGCGCAAGGAAAAAGAACGTTGGGAAACGCGTTGCGGCCAATTGAAATCAAGCCGCAGAAAAAAAACTGCCGCACAAATGCAAACCACAAACGCAAAACTACAAGTCCCAGCGCCCTGAACGCTGAGAATTCTGAGAAAGCCGGCGCACGAAAAATAAACTTACAAAAAGCAATGGGAGCGCAAGTCCTCAGCAGGCAGACTCAGCGCCTCACAGCCACGCAAAATAAAAAGCCACAAAACACCACCGCAAGTCACCCGCTGTCCTTCTTTCCCGAAGCAATGGGGAGAAGAGGGACTCCCTCTCCTCCACGCTACCCCACCAAAGACACGGCAAGACCACCACCAGCCTCAAGTAAAGTTGAGCCAGGGTGGGGAAAAAACCCAAAACAGGCAGCACTTCGTCAGGTGAAGCACCCTTCCTGGTGGATGACTGGCTGATGCCTTTGTATTTCCAAATACAAAAACAACAGCCAGCAATCCACAAGGAAGAGCACCACCCCTTACGGATTGATGACTGCCGATCTCCGGTTAGGTAAGCCAGGAGAAAAAGGAGACAGAGAGGAGAGAACCATCATTAGGCAGAGAAAGCTCTTCTCTGACTCTGACTCCTCCTTCCCCGACCTACCTAACGAACCTTCCCGAGAGAAGAACGGGCTGACTGCCTCCTCCTTCCTTTCCCCCCTATTGCTGCATCTAAACCAAAATTCAAAGCAGCAATGGGGAAAAAGGAACCGATAGGCAGCCCGTTCTTCAAACTAAAGTAAACAACAAAAACAAACAACAAAATTATTTTAAAAAATAATAAACCAAAAATAAATCAATAATTAAAAAAACAATTAATAAACAAAAAATAAACCACAAAATACACAAACAAAAACATCCACAATGACACAAAACCACATACAAAACACCTAACTACAACACAAAAAAACCACAAATTACACAAACAACAACTAATTACACAAATAAACAACAACGAAATAAAAAAATTAAACACAACCAGAAATAACCAAACCAATTAAACAAACCTAAAACTAAACCAAAACAAAAAAGAACAAACAGAAACACCTCCCAGCCCACCACCACAAAAGCAAAACAAAGAAAACCCCCAGAAGAAAGAAAACCAGACAACTCACCAGCACGTCCTCCCTCCACGACGACTGGAACAGAAATGAAGAAACAAAGAGACTACTTACCGGAAGAAGCCCCACCCAGAGGCCAGGAAAGAAAAAACAGTGAAACTAAAACAGAACCACTAGCAGCCCCACCTGCAGGGCAGAATAGTAAAAACAACTCAAAAAGACTCAACAGCCCCACCTAGAGGCCACAAGAGTAAAAACAAGTGAAAAACATAACAATAAATCACAAATTTACACAAATCACAAACATATGTAAAAAAATAAAATAAAAAGATTTATAACATCCTGTGTTGATTTGTAACCCAAATAAAAACCCAAAACATCTACACACAGTTTGAAAACATTGAATGTAAAAAATATGTACTTTCACATTTTAAAAATTATTACCTACAGTACAACTATTAAAAAAAACACAAACTAAAACATTATTTGGTTAAATAAAACAATTTGAAAAAATTATATCATCCTTTGTTCTTTATGTAATCCCCCCCAAAAAAAAAACCCAAAAAGCTGATCACAGGTTATAACAGCCTGGCAACGCCGGGGAAACTATGCTAGTACCTCATACAAAGTCCGCTTCGTACAACATCAAATTTATACAACATCGCCTAATTCCTTGAAAAAAGTTGCCTCGTACAAAGTCACTGCGACTTTGTATGAGGCATTGGGGTTTTCCCCAGGTTGCATTGTGCCTGGGCAGTATAAAAGGCAGAACGCATGTGTGCATTGCTCTTGTGGGTTTTGCATGAGGTGAATAGTGTTTAGGAGTGGTTTTGAGCGCAATTTTGGATTTTTTGGATTTTTTCATCAGAATTTTTGAAAGCATTCCTGGGATTTTTGCAGCATTTTTTAGGTTCTTGGACCATTCTTTGGCACAGTGGAAAGGAAGGTAAATGAGCTTTTCTGTTTCCGATTGGCTTGGGGTGGGAAGGAGAATGGGGAAGGGCAATTTTTTGGTGGGGTGGGCAATTGTTTGGTGTTTGCTGCTGTGGTTTTTAAAAACAGATTGCATGTTCCATAATTTTTCCTATGTTGGTCTTTTTTGGGGGGGGCACTGTTTGGTGGGGTGGACAATTATTTGGTGTTTGCTGCTGTTTGGATGATTAACACTGTGCTGCATGATGGGACATGTTGGCATCCATTTTGTCCTTGCTTCCATCCAGTAATTGTTTACAGTAGCTTGTACAAAATGGATGATCGGCCTCATGGCTGCAGATGAACACTGTGCTGCATGATGGGACATGTTAACTTTTAAACCTGCACTTCATAAAGTTTTCAAAAGTTAAAAACTTGTTGTATGGTTTGTCCCCTAAAATCAGGGTTGTTTGACATGGTTTTGTAATGTATTTAGCCTTTAGACAATGATTTCTTAAAGTTCTGTCAGTTTCCTGTCTGTTTCCTTGACTTTGCCCTGAAGTCTGTGCTGTCACAGTACAATGTATCTCTATGGAAACGACGTTGTACGAGGCATTGCAGCAAGGATTTGGACGTTGTATGAGGCATCGCAGCTAGGATTTTGCATGCCTCATACAAAGTCCAAATCCGTATAAAGTCTAAACTTGTGAAACCAAGTTTGGACATTGTATGAGGTAT
Source organism: Bradypodion pumilum (assembly GCA_035047305.1). Lineage (NCBI taxonomy): Eukaryota > Metazoa > Chordata > Lepidosauria > Squamata > Chamaeleonidae > Bradypodion > Bradypodion pumilum. The sequence goes on along the minus strand of JAWDJD010000001.1, from coordinate 168,009,475 downwards.
CACTGTAACTGTTGAGCACACAGCAGGATGACTTGACAGTGTGGTTCTGCTGGTCACATTGAAGCAAACCAATTTGCAAAGAGGTGTTGTAAAAGTTACAAAATACCACCTACCACCCTTTAGTGTCTGTTCCAGGAGACATAGAAGGAGTCGCAGTATGGACTAACACAGGTTTATTGGTTGATGATCAGAACGAACATGTGGTAATGGCGGAGGTATCTCACATTATATACAGTGGTACAACACATTTGAACTTGGCTGCATGGTAGCTCATTGGCCGCTACCGGCGTGACGTCATCCCGGTCACGCCCATCTTTGGTGGTGGATCAGTAGTAGTTGTTTGCTGCGGGAAGTTCCCGCGGCTGCAGGTGATTTGAGGAATGATGACCATGTGAGTTGAACACTCGCAGCTGCCCTCTATAGGCAGCTTGCTCGCGTTCCTTTAACAGCTGGGTTACATTGTGATTGTGGCTGGGTTACATTCATACATTTCTTAAAGCAACATTGTACATTCATATGAAGCAGCATTGTACATACACAACACACCCCCTTACACTTTGCTCTGGAAAGATGACGAGGCATGTTTCCACTATTGCCAAACAGTGTCATGCTGAATAAAAAAATGGGTGCAAACACAACAAACACATCCCTTACTTAGCTTTAAACAGAAGTACAAGCCAGATGGTGTTAAATGCTTTTACATTCCATCATGTAGGTGTGACATTTCCCCTTAAAAGGCAGCATAACCTACCATGGCTAGGTTAATTGGATCAAACCATAATATTTCCCTTGGAAGGTCAAATAGTAAAGATGAAGCTAAAGTACTTTGGACGTCAAATGAGAAGAGAGCACTCACTTGAGAAGGCCTTGATGCTTGGAAAGGTGGAGGGCAAAAGAAGAAGGGGGCAGCCAAAAATGAGATGGCTAGATGGTGTTGTAGATGCAGTGGGCACAGAGCTGGGTGGGTTGAGGAGGATGGTGGAGGACAGAGGTGCCTGGCGGACAATGGTCTATAGGTTCGCAAAGGGTCAGAATCAACTGTGCGACTGAAAAACAACAAAAATAATATTTCCCAATGTAAGTTTGATAACAGGTGGACTTGTCATTAGTGGATACTCCTGGATTTTAGAAAGAGGGAGTAAGGTGAACAGGAATCCACCTGTTTCCCAAGACTCAATCCAGGGGCTGACTTGCATTGCAATGAATGTTTTCATGCAAAGCCCTGCAAACAATTTGGATGAATATTTTTCCTCAAAAAACCTGGCATTCCCACTGAATATATAATTTCTAGAAACAATTTGTGTTATAAATATAATTTTTCAGTGGCTTACTGTAGTGGACTGAGTTACACAGAAAAAGCCTCCTCGAAGATTGTGGTATTTTTGAACCACAATCGGGTGCACCCCACAGGCGAAAGCAACCTTGTTGTGCCAGCTAATCTTTCTCACACATCAGGTGAAAGGAACGATGGAATGAATTCACCAAAGGTGGCTTCACTTTGGCAGTTTAATGGAAGAAGAAGATTGTAGTGTACTGACAACTAGGTCAGGCAGTACATGTATAGTTATTAACATCATAAAGGAAAAATCTTAATTAATATTTACTTATTTCATACACACTACTCTGGGCAGTGTATAAGATGAAACAGGAACTTCCACCCCCACCCCACCCGACCCCATGTTGATTAACAGAGTTTAAAGAACATAAGGAAAGCCATATTGGATCAGATCAAAATATAACTAGTCTAGCATTCTCTTTTTGCAATGGCTAAAGCGATTACTGTTGGAAGCCCAGAGCAACAGCACATAGCTGCTTATGTTCCCAAAAAATGATATCGAAAGCTACATTGCCCCTGATGTTGTTAGACAGCCATCAAGAAAAGTGCAGCCTTGGGCAGCCTTATCCTCAGTTTTATTTGTCTAATAATTCTTCAAAGCTATCTTTGGTCTAAAATTTTAGATCTCAAAGTATTTGTTCTAAGACAGGTATCACTTCTTAAAAGACTACTATGGGTGAAACAAAGCAAAGCGGTGTATGCCTGCACGAAGGGCACCCATGTGGCTTATATATATGCATGATCTGATCAGCCAGAGTATTCTTACCTACCAGAAATCCATTAAATGTTTGACCTAGATCGGGTGAGTCTTGTTTCCAGGGAAATGCCATTTTCTTCCCCTCTTAGTGGGCCCATTTATACTCAAAGCTTGTTCCCAATTTTCCAGTTCACCACCACTGCCGGAAGACAATAAACTGGGGGCCAAGGCAAATGTATTTTCAAACAACATAATGAGCTGGTGACAGAAACTGGGGTGGGTGTGTTGGAGAAGAAAACCAAGGAACTAGTTCTAATAATCTGGCTGTACAGTCAGAGGTTGGCTGTTTGATTCCTCAAGAGCCAGCCTGGCTACTCATGGGCTGCAAGCTGCACAAATCCCAGAAGAAAGGAATGCTAAACCATGACTGAATACTCCACGCCAAGAAAAACCCTGGCAAGGGTAATCACAAGCTGAGATTGACTCGATGTGATGCTTCACATTACCAATAGGATAAGAAGAAGAGGAAGAGAAAGATGAAGATGAAGAAGTTCATGTTAGAAATTATTCTGGGTTGAAAGGATTTTTGCAGAAGAAACTCTATTCAGGGAATGCCCAAATGAGGCTCCTTTCAGCGCTCAATCCATCATGCAGTACCCGGGTCTCAAACTGCCAACTTGCCAGCCTTCCAGCTCACAAGGCGGGCTTCTTAACCACTGAGCCACCACAGCACAAAGGGATTTTCCTTCTTCAATTCACCGGCAGATGTTGTCAAATAGAAGAAGGTCTCTTCCACTCCTCGTTTGCCACAAAAGGAATGTTTAAGTGCCTTAATTAATTTCAAAAAAACACCATGTCTACTATAGTGCTATGTGGTCGCCTGGCATTCTCAGATATTATTTTATTTCTTCATACATCCATAACCTCAAATGTGCTTCGCATCACATACCAGCTCTCTGCAAGTGTTGCTTCCTTGGCTGAAACACTGACAGAAATGTAACACCTGGCCAAATATTGTTATATACATGTACTACTATTGACATGCTGCAGTTTTCTCACAGAAAATCAGAAAGGCATTACCCACTCTGGCAGCTTGTGGACCAGTCAGGCTTGTTAGCTTATGAGAAGCGACAGGGTCCCTCCTTAAAGGAACACTCTCCCTACAGAAATTCACTTGTCCCCTTCTTTGCAATGCTTTAAAAAAACAGCTGAAGATGGTTCTCTTCAGGGAGGCTTTCTGGGATTTGGTTTCAGAGTAAAAATTTTTTTGTTCTGAGTCATTATTAATGTTTCACTGATTTAGAATGACAATATTATATTGTTGAAGTGGCAGCCCAGAGAGTAAATAAAATACAGTAAAATAAAAAAGACAAAAAAAAAACATTGTGGCACCTTAAAGACTATATCCTGTATCTACTTCCTCACATTAATCCACAAAAGCTCACATTAAAATATAGTAGTTAGTCTTTAAGGTGCCTCAATGTTTTTGTCTTTTTTGTTTTATTTACTCTCTAATATTATATTGGCCATTCTTTCTGTAAGTTTTTTTTTGTACCCATTACCTTTTGGTTATATACTTTTATGTGGTTGCTTGTTTGGGTTGTTGTTTGGGTTTTTAATTATAGTATGTACACAGCCCAAAGTAGCTTGCTTTTAGGTGGAATATAAATGTAATAAATAAATCTAATTGCTATATCTTTTAAGCCTACTGGAATCACCTGCCCAGGGTAAAACAACATTCAGCTCCTTTGCTCTCTGTGAGTTGCTGTGCTCTTTGACATTCAACAACTGGGAATGGGGGTGGCAGAATATCTGTCACAACTAAAAGGTATCTTACCTTAGAATTGACACAGTTGCTGAGCTATTTAGGGTTGCAAAGAAAGAGTCATTAGCACCCAACCTCCCAGTTTGGAATTTCCCCTCAATTATTATTGTGCTTTTGTGTACCAGCTCTGTGTGGGTGTGTGTTAGCCCCACAAACTAATTACAATGCATGGATATTTCTGCAGTCACTCCCTATTGGAGCACTCTTCTATTATACATTTGGTTGACAGAAGTTCACTTATATATTTCCTTCATTCAGATCCTAACCAACATCCGCCAGACGCCACCAGAGAGAGGCTGGCCTCAGCTGTGAGGCAGCCAGCACAACTGTTATGTATGTATGCATGTTCATTATACTGTAAGGCAAGATTGTAACCACTCCAGATACAAACGATATCAGCTATAAAGGAACGCGAGCAGACAGCCTATAGAGGGCAGCTGCGAGCGTTCACTCTCACATGCTTCACTGGAACCTCATGCAATGCAATAAACCTGTGTTAAACCAACCTTTCGGTTGTCCGGTCGTCTTTGGTCCCATACACTAAATTGGCGACGAAGGTGGGATATGGCTGCCCACGGGACCAAGACATGCGCCGGCTACGAGATCAAGAAGCAGGGAGACTTGGAGCTGTTTGAGATAGACTTCAACGCAGCGCTGGTGGAGCTCGAAGTCTCCGATGAGGCCAAAAAGAGGGCCATTTTCGTCCGCATGCTCGGACACGAGACCAAGAGGACCTTGGTGGACCTGATCGCCCCGAGGAAGGTGGGCGACTTCAAAGCTTCAGAGCTCCTGGCGGCGTTGCGCGCCCATCTCCGGCCAGCAATAGCGATGTTCCCCGCTCGGAGCGCGTTCTGGAGGCGAGTCCAGGCACCCGGGGAGTCGGTCGAAGAGTTCGCCGCGGCCCTGCGGTTGGCCGCCGGCCCATGCAAGTGGGAGCTCCCCGACATCACCCTCCGGGACTGCCTGCTCTGCGGTCTGAGGGACACAGAGACTCAGCGCGCGCTGATGAAAAGGGAGCCGCCTCCCACGTGGCAACAAGTCCTCGACGCGGCACAGGCCGCTGAGGCCACGTCGGCCGGGGTGCACGAACTTCAGGACTGGCGCCCGAAGACCGCCAAGGCAGAGAGTTCGGTGCGCGCGGCCCGGCGGACTTCGAACTCGTCTGCAGAGAGCAGCGACGACGAGGACGTCCGGAGGGTCCAGAGAGAGGGCCGGCGCTGCGATGGCTGCGGCGCCGCCCACGCCCGCACCAAGTGCCCATTCCGCAAGGCCGAGTGCCACAGCTGCGGCCGGCGCGGGCACATAGCCAAGGTCTGCCGGAAACGACGCGAGGCCACCCGGAGTTCTCCAGACCGCTCGGCGAGGCAGGACCGCACCACGAGGCAGGACCGCACCACGAGGCCAAAGGACGGCAACCGGACCACGAGGACGCGGGACGGAGTAGGGCGCATCTCCGACGACAGCGAGGACGACGCGCCGGTCTGCAGCGTTTCCACGGAGCACCCCGTTACTTCGTTGAGGTAGTAATACAAGGGGCCCCTGTTAGAATGGAGGTGGACTCGGGTTCCTCATACTCCATTATTTCCCAGGGGGAGTTCATGAAAATCGCCCCCCGCGTGCGGCCCAAGCTCAAGGCGTTGAGGGCCACGCTGAAGGACGTGCAGGGGAACCGCATCCCAGTGTTGGGGGTTGGGAAGTTCCAGGTCCAGTTCAAAAAGTACACCGCAACGCTTCCCTTAGTCGTCCTCAAGGGGGGTAAATGCAGCCTCCTCGGGACTCAATGGTTCCAGCCCCTGGGGTTGTTCATTGGGGGGGTGCACGCCGTGGGAGCACACGCCGCCGGGACTGATCCAATACAGAGCGTGTGCGACGCGCACCCCGAGGTTTTTAAAAAGGGGCTCGGAAAATTCAAGGGCCCCCCAGTGACTTTCGACCTGGACCCTGGAGTGCGTCCAATCAGACTTAAACCGCGCAGAGTGCCTTTCGCACTAAAGGACAAAATAGAGGCGGAATTGGACAAGTTAGTGGGCCAGGGGATTCTTGTTCCTGTTGATTCTGCGGAGTGGGAAACTCCAATTGTAACAGCGCTCAAGGCCAACGGGGAAGTCCGAATATGCGCTGATTACAAGTGCACCATAAATAAGGCGATCCGCCCTAATGCGTATCCGGTGCCGGTAGTCAGCCACTTGTTGGCCAGGTTACACGGGGGGAGGTGTTTCGCCAAACTCGACCTGGCCCAAGCCTACCAGCAACTCCCGGTGACCCCCGCCGCAGCTGCTGCACAAACAATAGTCACCCACAAAGGGGCGTTCCAGGTTTCGCGCCTCCAATTCGGCGTGAATTCGGCGCCCGGGATTTTCCAGTCATTGGTGGAACGCCTCCTGAAGGGGTTGGAGGGGGTGTTACCCTATTTTGATGACGTATTAATTACAGGGGGGAGCCGGGCCGAATTAGCAACAAGGTTGGGAAAGGTCCTGACAATATTCGAAAAGGCGGGTTTGAGGTTGCGGAAAGACAAATGCGTCTTCTTCGCTACAGAGGTTGAGTTCCTAGGGTTCCGTGTCACTCCCGAGGGAATTAGGCCGGCCCAATCCAAGGTAGCCGCCATCAAAAAGGCCCCTCGCCCCACCTCCAAGCCCGAGTTGCAGTCGTTCCTCGGACTGCTCAACTTCTACCACTCCTTCCTCCCGCGGAAGGCAGCCGTGGCAGAACCGCTACACAAATTGTTAAAAAAGGACGAGGCATGGAAGTGGGGCGACGACCAGGAAAAGGCTTTCAATGACCTGAAGCGACTCCTGGCATCAGATGCTGTACTGACCCACTTCAATCCCAAACGCCCGGTGGTCCTGATATGCGATGCATCCCCGGTGGGGGTGGGGGCGGTGCTTTGCCACGTGCTGGAGAACGGTAGGGAGGCCCCGATAGCTTTCTACTCTAGATCCCTGTCCCAAGCGGAGAGGAATTATGCTCAGACAGACAGGGAGGCGCTAGCAATAATTGCGGGGACCAAGAAATTTCATGATTTCGTGTACGGCCGCCCCTTCACCATAGTGACTGACCACAAGCCGTTGCTGGGCATCTTCACCGCAGACAAGCCCACATCCCAGATCCTGTCCCCGAGAATGCTCAGATGGGCCATTTTTCTCAACGCGTATCAGCACGCGTTGGTATACCGGCCCGGGAGGGAAATAAGCCATGCCGACGCTCTGTCGAGGTCCCCCATTCCCTGGGATTGCTGCCACATGGGCAGAGTAGAGAGGGACCACCAGGTCTTAATGATAGAGGTCCTAGACTCCCCTCCAGTAGTACCGGCCGAAATCACCAAAGCGACAGGCAAGGACAAAGCGCTGGCCACAGTTTGCTCCTGGGTGCAGAAAGGGTGGCCCGTGTCTTCCCCAGCAGCGGAATTCGACACATTTTTCAAAAAGAGATTGGAGTTGTCCCTGGAGAGGGGTTGCCTTTTGTGGGGACAGCGGGTAGTGATCCCCACGTCTCTCAGGCCGAGGGTGCTTAAACTGCTGCACGTCAGCCACCCGGGGATCGTACGCTCTAAGGCACTAGCCCGCAGTTATTTTTGGTGGCCCCAGTTAGACGCCGACATCGAACACATGGTCGGCACTTGCGAGGCGTGCCAAAGCTCTAGGCCAGAAGAGGCTCGCTCGCCACCTAGGGAATGGGACGCTGCGAGGGGACCCTGGTCCCGAGTTCACGTAGACTTTGCTGGCCCATTCAGGGGAACGCTTTTCCTCCTCGTGGTGGACGCGTTCTCTAAGTGGTTGGAGGTCATTCCAGTCTTGAGCACCTCCTCGACCACAACCATTAAACAGTTAAGGAGGGTCTTTTCCACGTTCGGTTTACCCGACACCCTCGTCAGCGATAACGCTAGCTGTTTCACGTCCGCCGAGTTCAGGGCATTCATGGAACGCAACGCCATTCGGCACGTCACCTCCGCCCCCTTTCACCCGGCCACCAATGGCCAAGTAGAGCGCCTCGTGCGCACCACGAAAGACGCGCTACTGCGCATGGGTCCCGGAGACCTCGACCTGAAATTGTGCCAATTCCTGCTGAGATACAGGGTCACCCCCTTAGCGTCAGGGTACTCCCCCGCAGAGCTGTTGATGCGCAGGAAGCTGGCCACGGGGATATCCAAGCTAGACCCCACGAGAGTAGAGGACAAGGGGCGGAACATAGGGGTGGAACCCACAAAGAGTTTCAGCATAGGCGCCCCAGTACACTGCAGGAATTACGCCAGCGCGGGGCCAGCCTGGGTGCCGGGCACCGTAGTAGATCAAACCGGCCCCGTCTCATACCGCGTAGAGACCAGTACAGGTTTCCTGTGGAGGCGACACGTGGACCAACTCAGGCGTAGGGTCCCCGGAGAGCAAGACGAGGATGAGGCCAGCATTGATTCAGCGTTAGGGTACTCCCCCACCCGTTTAGCCCAAGGGGGAGGAAAAGGGGAGCATGGGTCCCCACCAAGGGGGGAGGAAAGGGAATCGATCCACGGAAATCTTTTGCGGGAGTCCCCGCCAGAGAGAAGGAGCCCCGGGTTGCGGGAGTCCCCGTCAGAAAGGAGGAGCCCCAACCACACTCATACCCCGCGGAAGCCGCGGAAGTCCCCCCGAGGCTCAGAGGCCCATAGAGGTTTAGACGTTGATTTACAGTACCAGGGGGAGTTAGCGGAGTGGTCCCCCACCCGTCCTAGCGAAAAGAGGGGTTTCAGTTCAGCCCCTGGTACCTCCAGTCCCAGTAGCCCCTGTGAGTTAGAATGCAATATAGCGCCCATGTTCCGGAGACCGACACCTCCAAGACCGGAGGCATCAGCGAGTCCGCCCACCACCACAGTCTTAAGGTCCCCCGAGCAGGGATCAGAAGGTAGCCATTCCCCAAGGGCGACCTCATCGGTGCCGCGGTTCACACTAGGAGGGTCCCCGGGGTCCGAGGGCAATAGGCAGGGATTTACCTCCCAACTGTTCATCCCATTCCCTTCCCCAAGCGCAAGGCAGGCACGGACGCCCCACAGAGCCACTAACGAATCCCCGTTTCCCGTTGCAGGACAAGCGCCCGCGGAGTCAGGGATCACAGGCTCTCCAGAATTAGGGCAGGCGCAAGCACGCCCCAAGCGAACGTGCGGCAAGCCACAATGGTTGCGGGACTTCGTCCCATCCTAGGGGGGAGGGATGTTATGTATGTATGCATGTTCATTATACTGTAAGGCAAGATTGTAACCACTCCAGATACAAACGATATCAGCTATAAAGGAACGCGAGCAGACAGCCTATAGAGGGCAGCTGCGAGCGTTCACTCTCACATGCTTCACTGGAACCTCATGCAATGCAATAAACCTGTGTTAAACCAACCTTTCGGTTGTCCGGTCGTCTTTGGTCCCATACACTAAAACAACCCATAAGAGGACCTGCCGCACCGGAGCTGCCAGACCCGCTGGACGCTACCAGTGAATTGTATTGTTAAATTCTGTATTTATATTGAGATCTTGTATTGAAATGTATTTTTTTTTTTGCTTTCTGTTTCTGTGTTGGATATTTTTACTGTATTTACTGTATATTTTATTGTCAATATTTACACTGTATTGCTTTTGTATTTCATTGTGCTTTTTATTTGTTTATTTGTTTATTTTTATTTGCCTTGAGTCACCCGTTGGGTTTGAATAAGGCGGTATACAAATAAAACCTGAAATGAAATCCTCAGTTATCAGAGACTGTGCCATTTTTATAGTGTAGAGTTCAAAAAAGTGAGTAGTAGTAGTAGTAGTAGTAGTAGTAGTAGTAGTAGTAGTAGTAGTAGTAGTAGTAGTAGTAGTAGTAAGTAGTAGTATTATAACTGGTGTGTAGCAGAAGTAGCAGCAGCATAACTGGTGTGTGTGTGTAGTAGTAGTAGTGGTAGTAGTAGTACTTCAATTTAAAACAAATCTAATTTTAATGCTTTTAAAATGTTTTTGTAAAGTTTTTATGTTTTATGTGTAAGCCGCCCAGAGTCACCTTGGCGAGGAGGTGGCGGTAGAAATGTGAGTAATAAATAAACAAATAGATAGATAGATAACTGGGATTCAGAATGAACTTTTATTCTCCAAATTTTCATACAATTTTCAAGAAGCTTCATTTTTTTTCACCATAGCCAAAAACATTCTTTTCAAGCACAGTGCAGAATATGCATCTTGTTAGTGAAGCAAATTAATGTGTTGTGCTTCCCACACTACATCTGCCTCTTTGGAGCATTTCCAAGGAGAGGAACTAGAGGATGAGCTCCCTTTCCAGTAATAATCCAGAGGGCTTGCCCACTGCAGCATTAGGTTATTCATCGACACTGTAAACCCCTCAGTTGCTCTTCCAGTTTACTCATGCGAAGAGCCGCGGTTTAACCAAAATTCCCTGGCATGTCTTCTTCGAATGGAAAAGGAGAACATTTTGCGTCTTCATGGTCAGGCAAAATATCTAAAAAAGCCCATTGTTACTCCACTGTGACTGTTTCACTGCCTAAAATAAACTCTCTCTCTCTCTCTGTATCAAAACTATCTAGGAGACATTGACGCTTGCATGGAGGATCCCTTATGTTATTTTAAATTGTTTACAACAGACTCAGAGTCACATAGCATTTTGCAAGAACTCAAAGACACATTGAAAAATATGTTGTGTACTATTTTTCTTTCATCGCAGCCAAAAATATTATGTTTGAGAACTTGCTGTAATAAATGCTCTTGTCTGCTACAATTCAAACAAGTTGTCAGTTTAATTTCATAAAGCTTATTAGAGCAGCACAGAGTGGTGGGATGGGGTGGGGGAGAGCATGGGAAACATATGGTGGGATCTAATGCTGGACTTCCGCTAGCAGTAAAATGGAATCCAATGGAAGTTTCCCTTAAGGGATTTCTGTCTCAGTGGAGCTGCTGACCAAGGACTGCCACCAGACCGATTTCAAGCCATGATCATTTGCATTGTAATGGAAGTTAATGTCACATGACTGCCATGTATAGTTTATTTTGATTGCTTAACCAACATGTGGACATTTGGATACTGTTGGAGTGTGTTCCTTGTCTGGTCTGTGTAGCATAGCCAATGGTAAGGGATGATGGGATTTATAGTGAAGCAATATTTGGGCAGCCACAGGTTGCCCACTCTGGTTGACATGAATACTTTGAGAGCCAGAGAAAGAGATGGCATGGCTTTACTAATCTTTCTTGTAAATTACGGTACATTTGCAGATCATAAAATTTTTCCTGGATCTGTTCAACAATAGACAAAGAATGTGAGCATGAGGAGATGGGGTTTACTGAATTTCCCCTGCATTTATCTTCATGCTCACTCTCTGGGGAAAGTGAACCCATGTATTAATTGGTTTCATTCTGACTCATCTCAGCTTAAAGTTAGTCTCAGGAATTTTAGACCAAGGTTGATCCAGGAATTCGGGTTTTTAAAAGCATCTCAACTGCTTCTTCAGAAAATGAATTTTCACAGGGCAGCTGCATTTGACCTGTTCTTGCCAAGGAAGAGTTATTAAAGGAGCGTAAGGAGTACAAACATAACTGTAGTACAACACATGGCAACCTGTATTTTCTGAAAACTTGTGAAAAGAAACCTAGTCTTATGACTATCACTCCTACTGTCCTCTGGTAGGTCTCCACTCACTTGAAGACAGGCTTCTTAAGGGTTGTCCCTGCTCCTTTATCTCAACAGCTTATTTACAGTAACTGTGTACACTCAAATCAATTCTGACTTATGGTGACCCTTTCCAGGTAGAGAATACACTGAAGTGCTTTACCATTCCCTTCTTCTGGGGGTTGCCCTGGGACTGTGCAGTTTGCCTCTTTGCCAAAACTAACTCCAAACAATCTAATATTCTTTAATATGCTGTCTAAACTGAGACACCTTCTGCCAACCTAGCAGTTCAAAAGCAAGAAATTGCAAGTAGATAAATAGGGACCACTTTGGTGAGAAGGTAACAGCGTTCCTTGCGCTCCAGTGTCTAGTCATGCCTGTCACATGACCACAGAAATGTCTGCAGAAGCAGACAATGCTGGCTCTTCGGCTTAGAAAAAGAGATGAGCACTGAACCTTAGAGTTGGATACGACTGGCTTTCGAGCAGCTTGTTAACCTTTTCTCACTTTTTAAATCTTAAGAGTTTTTATTTCAGAACTCCAATATAGTAACCACATGTTTTCTGTAGGTGCTGACACAATGCAGATAATCACTCCAGTGGTATAGCACAGGGGTTCCCAACCTAAGGCTCGTGCGCTGCATCTGACCCATGGCGCCATTTCATGTGCCCCCCCCACTCCTCCAAGGGCATTCAAGAAACAAAATGGCCACCCCTTTGAAGCTGTTGGGACAAAATGGCTACCCCCCATTGTGCAGGCAGGGCAAAATGACCATCCAGCCCTCGAAGCTGACTGAGAGAGCTGACTCAAGCCCTGGCTTGAAAAGGTTGGGAACCTCTGGTATAGGCTCTCCCCGGTGCGGGGATGGGAGACCTGCAGCACCATGGCCATAAGAACTGCTGCTGCTGCGCTGTTCTTCCAAGCTCCTCCCCTTGTCTGGCCTGACCACGGGGAAGTGGGAGCACCTGGGACCAGCAGCACCGCGGCCATAAGGAGGACCTCGCTTCACCACCTTGTTCCGCTGCCCACGCCATCGGCTGTGGACGAGGTTTAGCTGTTTTGGACTTTCTCCCTTGAACTGCCCCCGGTGTTGAGGGAGATGAGAGACAGTTGTCCGGTACAGATGGACGGCCATAGGACCGTCACTAGCCTCGCCACCGGACTTTCCTCTTTCGGCCTCTCCCCAGCCTTGAGGGAGATGAGGACTCTGCCAGACTTTCCCTCGGCCGTCGGCTTGGAAGGAGGTGGCTGGGTTGGTGTTTTTCTTGCGGTGTCTTTTGCTTTTTTCCTGGCACATTGTCTGATTGATACTGCGTATCTGATATTATGTGTATGGTATATGATGTGTTATTTGTAATTTTGACCTGTTCTTTGCTATATTGTATTTTGTCTTTGCCATGTTGTGTATTTTGTATTTTGTTTTTGCTACATTGTATTTGATTTGCTATTGTATCTTGGACTGTATTTTGCTTTTTGCTATATTGCATTTTGTTTGATGTGTTGTGAGCCGCCCTGAGTCGGCGTGTGCTGAGTAGGGCAGCATACGAAGCAAATAAACATAAACATATTATGGGGGGAAAGTTCTTAAGTCCTTCTAATTATAAGTCTATTTACTGTATGTTCTTTAATGTCTATTATGAACAAGTTCAGATTGCTGCTTTGGGGAACCTTGAAGCTTTTTGTAGCTCTACAATGCTGTAATCTTAACACTTTCTCTTGAAAGCTCAAACAAAACAAACCAGTCATCTGGCCAAGTGCTCTACTAGATATCTAATCCTGCCTTGCCTAATTTCCCCTGCAGTTTCACTTGGCTGTGAAGGATATCGCTGTGTGTGGCTGACTTTTTGTGCAAACAGCTTCCAGCCTATTTTGATGGCTCCCTATATATTCTCTCAAGGTCTTCGATGGAGGAGAAGACAAAGCTGTTTTAAAAACACCTGTAATTAAAAGAACTGGTTAAGATGCATGTTAGAGAAGTATAAGTGACTTGCCCAAAGCAATAAAAAGACTGAAGACTGCATGATTTACCCTGTTAAAGTTACTTTTCTGCAAGCAGGAAGCTTTTTAGCTCTAACCCCCCATAATCTTTCTGGGATGTTGCTTACTTTTCTTGTACCTTAGCCAACAACACTTTTATTCCTTCTTTCCCTTTTGTAACTCATTTATCGGCTTGAAAGAATCAGACTTCAGTTTTTAAAGATTGTACCAAAATAAAGTAATTATTTTTACAACCTTGTTTTAATTTCAGTGTGTCCACGACTGTGCTGATAGATGCTCCATTGCACTTTTGCCAACATAATTTCTCTTGCCTTATAAAAATAAGAGAAAGTCAAGAGAGGCACTGTATCAAGGCTCTGTTAATTGAGTGTAGAACAATGGAAAAGAAATGTTGATTGCCTTAAAGTACCACAGTTCAAGTAAATGAAATAATTTGAAAAAAGTGCTATTTTTTTAAAACTTCGTTAACTAATGAAACTGACTTTTCATGGCTCATACATAGCTATCATTCTTGAATATTTGTTCCCATTTCAATATTTATTTGTGATTATACACATTCAGAATCAACAATGTGATCCTTTGAAATAAGGTTCTACTGGAATGTAGCCTTAATTTAATTCTGGCAGTTATTCCAAAGTTTCCAGAATGAAAGCAACAGAATTTGTCCTATAAGTACAGATCATGACCCTTTCATAGGACATATTTCACATTAAGGCTAACAAGAGAAGCTGCCAGATCATTTGCCAAATAAATATTTATGTGAACTATAAGGCATTGGACATAAATTACCCTAATTCAAAGAAGATATTTTCTATTAATGTAAACCACTGAACTGCTCTTTGGTACTGCTTGTCACTCAGTGATGCATCTTAAGGTTTGACCACTATTGCTACTGCACTTGCTTCCCTTTCTGTGAATGGCTTTGGTGTAGCACATCAACAGAAAATGAAAGCTGTCAAGATGGATATCATGTAAACAAGCGACAGAATGAAATCAGCAAGCAAAATATTTAGCCTGCTTTCGTTACACAGTCACAATTCACTTTCTAAAGAAATTTTTATTCTAGTCAAAAGAATCTAAGCAAATTTATTCTTTACCAAAGGAAAAGGTTCTGGCCAGGTTATCGTGCTATGGTAACAGAGTACCCCATACTGCCAGCGACTCAACACTGAGTGTCAGGCAATGGTTAACTAACCTGACAACCCTGAAAACTAATGGTCTTGGGTGCCGAAGTCCACAGGGAAGGGTGATGATCCCCAAGTGGATTAAATCCCACTTGAATCCATCTTGATGGAGGGCAGTGTCATGACGCCGGGTGGCCTGGATCCCTGAAACGACCATGGGTAGCACACGGAACACACCCAGGGTCCCGGCACCTCACGATTAATTTGCTCTTCCAAGCTTGGCCTGGTGAAGGGCTCTCCTTTAAGGAATAATGGGTGAACAAAACTCTCTTGAGTGGATGAGAGTACAACAGCTGGTTCTCATCTAGCCCTGATGGCAATTTAATGTCCCAGTGTAGATTAAGGTAGGCCATTCCTTGCTGGACATTTCTTCCTGTGAGAACAGAGCCCATTGTATCCCTTCTAAGACTGGGGTAGGCTCGATGGCCTTGAATTGATAAGGCCTGTGCATGTGGGTGCAAAAGCATACCTTCGCTCCTCATCTTGGAAATGCAGCTTTGCAAGTTTGCAGCCTGAATTCCTTTGAGCTGGCTCCTCTCGTCCCTTCGCATTGCTGCAGCATTTGCTCAGTGCATGCATGTTATCAATTCACCCTGTCAGACTTCCCAGATGTATTTTTGGGAGTTCTCAAGAATGAGTTACAAAAAGATATTCTTTTTGTAATTTTATTAGACAGAAACAAAAGTCCAGAATATAGAAAAATAGTTTAGTTTAGCATCATAGGTTTAGCTAGAGCCTATTTCCTCAGAGATATAATACTGCGGCCTCAGCCACGGGTTCAGTTCATACCTGTCAACCCGCAGCTCCGGAAAAACAGGACCTGCACAAATCGCTTGTATGCAGGTCGCTTTCCACGCATGCGTGGAAGCGCTACGCCGCTTGCACAGCCCCTACGCAAGTGGCGTAGCGCTTCCGCGCATGCGTGAAATGGTTTTACCCCTTCCACGCATGTGTGGAAGTGCTACGGGGTTTTGGCAGCGCGGGGTGGGTTATGATGTCAATCGACGTCAAATTACGGGGTTTTCCCGGTCAAATCGGGATGGTTGACAGGTATGGTTCAGTAAGGCAGCATAACTAACTGAATCCTAAACTGTTCAAGGTTTGAATCCTTCCGATACATTGTTTATGTTAACAACACTTCTTATAGGGTTTTCATGGGAACCATGGTAATTCAATGTGCGTCAATGCTGGTGATTGACATTTAACAGACACCTCAAGACTATGGCCCAAGACTACACCTGGCTCCATATCTTGAATTGGAAATCCCCTTGTGGTTGGATTTCTCCCCTATAACCCAAATATGGATGCCACTGTTTACATTCCTGCTTCTTGTTCTTCTTGCACAACAAGATGTTTTTTCTGCTTGCTCTTTCTCTGGCAGAGAGAAATGCAGCGTCTGCTGATTTAACACAGACTATCCAAAATGGATCCTAGTTTGCTGCTAGAAATGAAACCCTAAATGTGCCTAAAACTAAGCAAAGCATGGTAATATGAATACATATCAAACCTCACATTTAAATCAATATAAATTTAGGGCATCCGCATTTATGTTCATCACAGGCAGCAGCTTCATCATTACTGGCCTGGGGCCAAGGAGGACATTGTATGCCCAAAGGGCTCAGGACCAGAAAGTGATTTGTAGAACTAGATCAGTGGTATGGGTGGCATGCTGAGAAGTGGAAGGCAGATGAAAGGCCACTGCATTATATTCTCAGGACACTCTTCATGGCTGATTGCCATAAGGATTGCCAATATTCGGATTCAGATATGGCAGAACATCAACAAGAAAGGGAAAGGGCCTGCATGAGCTTTCACAACCCTCTTTTAAAGAAGGAACCACAAATATCTGACCTCCAGATCTCACAGAACTTCCACAACAGAGCAGACAATTAAATCTGTTGTGCCCCAAACTACAATCTAGCATCCATGCTTTGAAATAACTCTTTTCTCATGGATTGTGAAGAACTCAAAATACTGGGTGGGGGACCTGGGATAGAACTGTCAGAGATTGTGTTGCACATGACTGAGAGGCAGCTGGGTGGGGTGTGAACTGAAACTCAGCCTGTACCAGAAACTAAAGGTTCTGTTGATACCTGCAATTAGAAGCCAGGGCAGGTTGAGGACTTCACCATCCCGTCCCCTGAGCCCCCAGCAACATATTGTATTGTAATGTAATGTATTGTTTGTAAGCCGCCCTGAGTCGCTTTGGTGAGAGGGCGGCAATATAAATTTGAACTAATAAATAAATAATAATAAATTGGCATCCTGCCAAAGAGTTTCACAGAAAGACAGAATTTCAAAGGGATAAGTACTCTCACTTCTTTACTTCAAAAATGTCTTAACTTCCTTGGGAAAGAGATGGCTGTTTTGTTCTTTGTCATCACAATCAATGCGTATACTGCTTTCTTTAATGTATTAAACCGAATGGTTCTTTTGCTCCTATGCGAGGGAATTATGAAAAGTAGTTAGCTTAGCTTTTCTCTTCTTCTTCATATTTCTTGTCCCAACCAAACCCCACTGCCAAAAAAAGCCACTTTCTTGGCTTTGTAATTGGCCAAACTTAAGTCTTCATCGGTGCATGTTTCTGGTAATACTGTAATTGGTAGATCAGTAAATGAGCTGGATTCTATATCTCTCCACATTCGCTCACGAACCAAAGCTTTCCCGAGAATAGTGCTTTGCTCACCTGCTGTTATGATGGCTAGAGATGTGTACCTAGGAACTATGCTAAACTCCATTTTGGTATAACAGATTGATAAGGTAGCTTTTTAATTTTTCTGGTGTGTACTAATTGAATGTTCATAATTCTTCCTCTGTGCGTTTTCTGTAACTGTGTAGGTTGTCTGTGGTTGAGGGAGCTTAACCTGAGAGAAACCCACAGAACTTCAACAATCAACTGGGCCTTCATCATAGCACCATCATTATGGAATAACCTTCCTTGAGATATTGGAGAGGCTCCCTCTCTCCTTTTCTTTAAAAAGCAAACAAAAACTTTGCTTTTTAGAGGATCCTTTGGAGATATTCTCCCCAAGGGTTTTTCTTAATTTATATATAACACTGCCTGCCTGTTATTTAATTTGTTGTATTGCTTATTGGTAATAAATAAATGGAGTTTGTTGTATTTTCTCCTTCTCTCCCTCCCTCTTTTTAATAAAATACAATAATTTTCTCAAGCAGCTGCTTGGATTTTTATCCCGGAGGGGTGTTGGTAAAGTGTGTCCTTGTTTCATTCATCTATCAGAAGACTGTGGTGGTTTTGTAAAAGAGATGGCAGTGCTCTCCTTGTGAGGTAGCCATCTTGCTTCCAAGTGTTTAGCCACTTGGTTATTTTAAGAGTTTTGGATTTTTTCAGCTCCCTGCAGCTTTGCCAAGTCCAAAGTGGATTAGAGTCCTGGGAGTAATACGATTCCTGTCAGAATCTAAAGCTGTCAACACATCCATTTCCTCCCTGGGTGATTCCATCCCAGAGCAAGCAAAGGGAACTGGTTTGGCTGAGAGGCTAGGGAGGTCTCCGAACCTGTGGAATCATGACACGGATTCAGAGAGCATACCCAAGGTGCAGTCCCATGCTTTTGAAAAGCATAGTTTGAGCCAGGTAAGCAACTCAATGGATGAAAATAATCACACTTGCGTTCCTCTTCCCATCAAATGCAGACACTGTAGATTTAGATTGTCTGCTGGCAAAGGAAATATAATGAGTTCTACCATCATCTTGGGTTGTTGTTTTTTACATGGTCTTATAGGAAAGTGCCATCTCTATATATAAAAGAGAGCTGTCGCCTTGTATGTGATGAATACAAATCTACACCCCTGCACTGATCGTGCTGTAACGTGGCACACATGTACCTTGGGCATGCTGGATAGTCGCTGCGGTGGTCACGAGCCCGGGGGGGTATATGCCCCTAAATTGATCTGCAAAGGGAAGTATACTTGACATGAGGGTGTGTGTGTGTCCCAGTGGTAGTATCCATAGTGATGCTAATGTCATAGCCCCAGGTTGGTCACCCGATTGTGACATCTTTCCAATTGAGCTGGGCAGGGGCCTGATGTAATTGAGTTGGGCAGGGGCCTGAGAAAGGTGGCCGGGCACAGGTAGGTCACCTGATTGTGACATCACCTGGGATTGTGATATCTGTCTCCAGGCAGGTGACATCACCTGGGATTGTGAGATCATTTGCCTTTCCCTCTGAGCTCAGTTGTAGTTTTCACAGTAGGTGGAAGGCAAATGGGCATGCGAGATCAGCACTGTGGGGGTCACAAGATGCAAAGGGGAGGCACCGTTGGGAAGGGCGGTAAATTACTGTCAACAGAAAAGCGGGACGGGTGAGGGAAGACGGAGGGAAGGAGGCAGGAGTGACCCACATACACAACAATACGTACCTGAGAGAAGCTGTGTAACCAGTTAGTCTCATATAAAGGAAAGACCAGGAGATCTCTTCTGGACCTATCTTGAAACTATGCTCTACTTTAGACATTTTAGGGGTAGAGAAACTTAGGGGGGGGATTTTGCTCCTCAAAATTATAACTTAGTAGCTATCTATGTTTGAAATAGCAGCCACTGCCTCATTTGCATTTTCAAAATAATTGATTTGTGGAGAAAGTTACATATGTTAGTATATACAAAATCAGAATTTTAAAATAAGCTTCATAGAGATGATTTGTTATTTGGTTAATCAAGAATTAGGAATACTGTAGTTGCAAAATATTTAGCCTTTTAACTTATACTTCTTTTTTGTACTGCCTTTGAGATTCATTTTGATGTAGTCAGATTTACAGACTTTTAGAAAGGCAAGTCAATTATTCTGATTTTCCCCTTCCAAACCCTTTTATACTAGCTTTGGGGACTTGAACCTTTGGTTCTTTCCATCAAGTGGCTAATTAATTGTTGTGCTCTTATCAAAAGGGATGTGATTATATTTCAGAAGCATTTTTCCAATGACACCAACAAAGATATTTAACAATGCTGAGGACTGATTGAAACATTCAACTATATTATGCATGGCAGCCAAGAATTTGGCTATTTGACAGTAGGACCATGGCATTTGGGGGGGAAGGAACTGAGATATTTTCACCCTTCAAATATCTCATTGGCTCGGTGGTTAAGATGCTCATCTTGTTAGCTGGAAGGCCAGCAAGTTGGCAGTTCAAGACCCGGGTACTGCATGATGGTTTGAGCACCCGTCTCTGTCCCAACCCCTGTCAACCTAGCAGTTTGAAAGTAAGAAATTGCAAGTAGATAAATAGGAACCACTTCAGTGGGAAAAGATCTTGGGGGCATGAAAAGAGCCTCATTTGGGCGTCCACTGGGCGGAGTCTCTCCAGCAAAAATCCTTTCAACCCAGAATAATTTCTGACACAAAATTATTATTATACTTCTTTGATATAAATTTGTAGGCATTTTAGAGATGAATTTACCATTCACCAGATTTTGACACAAATCTTGACACTGAAGTGAAAAAACAATCCTCCAGGTCTAGTTTACAATAATAGGACATTGTTCACTTTTCTTTTATTATCTCATACAATTAAAACATAATGCCTTGATTTCAGAAGGTTCATCAGTAGTTTTTCTCTTTAATTCGAGCTAGCTGTTATAAAGTTGCAGAACTGAATGTTCAAGGAACTGGATGAATAAAGGTTGAAATATTGTTGCTTAACCTAGAGAGTTGCAATTAGAGCAAACCCACTGAATCAATGGGGACTGGATTATTCCTCTCCCATTGATTCAATGAGTCTATTCTAGTTGCAACTTACTATGCCAGGGCAACAAGATTTCAGTCACTGTATCAAATGAAGACTATTTTCTAATATTTGAATTTAGGATCATGTAGCCTCGAGAACACATTTTTAAAACAATAATTTTCACTAGAGAAACAAATCCAATGATTTGATTTTCAGTTGTGCTGATCAACAGCTTGTTTTTCATACTACAGATTGCAACAGAAAGTGTGGCTACAAATGGGTCTCAGCCAGTTTTGTAATTACACTGCTTTAGGGAAAACATGTAAGAATATCTTCCTCACTCATTATAGTTAGAGACAAACAGATTTAATGTCATATAAATCTAAACCACAACAATTTTAGTTCATGTTGTGCTTTAAAACAATTCAAGTCCCATTCAAGCCAACAGAAACTGTGCATGGAAAATTAAAAAAGATTTTAAAAATATCCTTCCCTCTTTTTCCCATTGTGATAGTGGATTCCTCAGTTTCTCTTACAGAGTGTTCTTTTTAAAAAATACAATGACGATTATGAAACAATTCCTTCCCCTACTTTGTATACTTAGTCCCCACAACATCAGTAAACACTTTTAAAAATACATCGCCGGTGAGGTGAAGCATCTTCAGGCAGGTGAAATACTAAAAGAATACACATCTCTCATGATTATATTACAGTGCAAATTGCATACCTCAAGTTATGTTTTTCAGTTGATCAGATTTGCACTGTGAAAGCTTTGTGAGTACTCCCAAATCAGGGGTTAATTAGCTATCGATTGGACTTCGAACCAGTAGAAAAAGGCACATGATTTCTGTTTTGGCCAGAACACATAGATGTCCCTTGTTATAAAATATAATTTTAGTTGCATAGCAGCACTGCTCACTGAAGGCCACAGCCATTTGAGTTCATGTGATTCTGGGCATTTCACAAACGACAAATGACATTTTCCCTTTCAATATTTGTTTACAATTGGTGCAGTCACAGAAAGAGATTTACTGGTACCTCTCTTCACACACTAGGCCATATAAATTATATGACTCAATGATTAATTTCTATATAGGCAAAACATCTTGTATGGACTAGTTTTAAACCAACAGGACACTTTGGAATGTTTACTGCTGCTTTTATGACATGGGGGTTGTAAGCTAGCAGTTGTGTGAACATGCTCCAGAGATTTCTGGAAATCTAACACAGTTAAGGTTAAAACTATGCTAGCTTCAATTTGAACATACTGCTATATAACCGTATATGCACCAACACAAGGGTGCTTATTAAAAACAGTAAGACATTTGTGGATTGAAAATTTTTAAATATTGGGAACAAACATGAAATCAGGTGGCAATATAACAAACCACATTTCACACATTTTCAAAATAATAATAATTTCCTCCAGAAAAATTCATATACCCGCCTCTTTTTTAATTGTATTTTCATCTTATATCTTTTTTTAACTTGAGAAATATCTGGATTAAATGAGAAAAACAATATATTAGCTTTGGTGTTAAGTTTGTGATACAGCTGTGATACAGTGGCTGCAATAAAACAAACAACAACAAATTCTGGTCAGGAATAAATATGTATGCCAAAATAATATCAGTAAATACATTCACTGGTCCACTTAGGTTATTTACTTATAAACATCCTCTGCTAAATCAAGTGCAGACAGATATGAGTTCGTGAAGGAAAAGATCTCTAGACAAAATTCTGGTTATGTGTTGCCTTTTCTCAAAAATAAGGAACATAATTACATATACATATTCTCCACACAGACCAAAACAGATTTAGGTCGCAAGACATAATTCGTCCAAGGATCCATTAATAAGTCTTTATTTACATTTTCATTATAAATTCAGTAAAGAGTCTGATGTGATGTGCAAGAGAGGACAATAATGTCACTGACAGCTGGTGTCAAATCTCCTTACGCAACACTCATCCACAAACAGCCAAATAAAGTCCCATATATCCACGTTTTCACGTAAAGTTTCCTTCCAGATTCTGTCAGTAGTAAACTAACAGTCAGGCCACTTAAAAACAGTAGTGATGGCAGAGTTTTCTTGAGACTTAATTTGGAATGAACACATTTCCCAGGGAACTTGTTTCTTCTTTTAGAATCCTTTGCATCATAGAATTCTATCAACAACCTAGGAGGCAAAGGAGAGGTGGTGGGTAGGCTTGTTTATCATATACTGTATATTTTGGTGAGCTTTCTATCTATTCACCCTATAGCAGGGGTTCCCAACCTATGGCCCACGGGCTGGCATACCTGGCCCCCAACGCCATTCCATCTGGCCTGTCACTGCCTCCACCATACCTGGACGTGGAAGCGGGCATGTTTACATCAGCCGTAAAATGTGCCCATGCATGCACAAACACACCTGTGGCTGTCATAAATGCGGAAGTGGGTGCATTTATGACAGCTGTAGATGTGTCCATTTCTGCTTCTGGGGTGTGTGGTCTGGCCCACTCAGCTGTCCGGGGGCATGGTCAGGCCCATGACATAAAAAGGTTGACCACCCCTGCCCTATAGCCTGGCCAGAACCTTTTTAATCACTTAAGAGCATCAAGTACAAAGGGCTTTCACATCTTTGTTGTATGAATAGATTGAGGTCATTCTCTGTAAATGTAGGAACCCAAAGACTGCAAAATGGACTCAGGTGAAAAGGACAATAGATTGGCTTTGCCCAGGAAAGCCATTTAGTGAATGAAGTCACCAAGTGAATCCATTGCCATCTTCAAATAAACATATCAAATGGGCTTTATTTATCCATATTTCTAACACTTCCCCCTCGCCGAGGTGACTCCGGGCGGCTCACACACACAATAAAAGCACACAAACATTTTAAAAACATTTAAAAAATTAAAATCATTTTAAAATAAAAGTTTTAAAATTTTCTTTTAAAAATACTTCTAGTGCCACATCCCAAGCTTCAAGAACTGACCACTCAAACAAGACAGCCCAAGGTGGCTATCTCCCCAGCCGCCCCGCCGCCCCACCCCCACCCCCCTCCGTTGTGCAAGCCAGGTCTTAAGACCCCTGCAAAAGGGTAAAAGCTCTGCCTGGAGATGAAGTTCAATTGGCAGGAGGTTCCACAGGGACGGAGCAGACACAGAGAAGGCTCTCCTTCTTGTGCTAGAGAGGTTCGACTCTCTAGGTTCGAACCTCTCTAGAGTCGAACCTCTCTAGCAGATGGAACTATGAGAGAACCCCTCCGGTCTGCTCTAGTGGGATGGGCAGATATTCACCATTACTACTTTATAGCTGCTAGTATGTTTACCTATATGTTACCATCCAAACTCAATATTTTATCCTTGCACCACTATGACTCTTATGGCAGCAAATGTTAGTGTTAGTTCAAATATAAAACAGAAGACTTACAGCTACTGTATAAAACATTTTATCCACAGTTTGCAGCCATTTGGTCAATTACCTGTAAATTATATAAAATCCTATGAAATAATCTCAAACTAGAGTACTGACATTTCACATGTCGACTCATTACTTACTTGTCCTTGATTTCAAAACGTTCATGAAGCCATCTTCTCATAAACATCTGTTCTTCTGGGATATCCTTTAATTCAATTCGATCAACAAAGATATGGATTCTTGGACATTCTTTACAAAGGAAGTCTAAAATCCAAAAACAGCATAATGAACAGTCTTGCCCTTTCATAATGATTCTAAATCCTTGAACTTGCATGGCAATCAATATTTAAAATAAACAGATGTCTGAACACAGATCTTTGATTTAAACCTTGGGCAATTCACTATGTAGGGGGCATTTCTTGTAGATAGTCAGTGGTGTCAACTGTTCCATAGTCCTGAGTCGGGTTCTGCCTGAGTGGGCGGCATATATAAATATGACTATTAAATTAAATTAAAAATTTAAAGCTTTCTTCATTTTTTCATTTTTGTAAAGGCTCACAGAGCTGCTTTGCATGATTTAAGATGTCCTGGGTAATCTGGTTTGGTTGGAAATTGAGGGAAAGAGCTGAAGAGGAAGTATTCTTCTACATAAAATACTAATGCTCAGGTGCTATGTTGGACTCATAGGCAAGAACCTAAGAACTATGCTGGAATTAAGAAACTTTGTAGAGCTAACTCTTTTTTTGTAAAGACTTGCTCTGTATTGGACCAAAGGCCTATTTAAGCCAACATTTTCTTTACACAATGGCAAATAGATTGACTGAAAGGTCTGCTGCCATTATTCCATTGGATGAGTCCTCCCTTCGAGCACATGGGTGAGGAACTACCAAGTCCAACAGTCCCTGGATGGTCAGAAGTACTGAAGGCCAAGCAGATGATAGCATCTTCGTGCCTGGCCCTAGACTATGTGGAGATGGGGCAGAGTCCAGACAAAAGTACCTCTGGTGCTGAGACAAATGAGAAGGCTGGACCCCTTCCCAACTGACAAGAATGTGGGAGACTAAAGGTGGGAGGCCATTTCCCCCCTCTTTGCTTCATTCTAATATACTTAGCTGTGGGGTTATTATCCAACTGAAGAAAAGGGCAAATTTAATTCTTAATGATCATGGAATTTACCCACCTCTGTCTTCTAATTGCAATTTTATTTTCTTCAGTTCTGAATATGCTTGCCTCTCAAAGATGTTCTCTGGACAGAGCACTTACTCAACCTTAAGGATCAGGTTGTACATTGATCTTATCAGAAATGTTCCTGAAATCCAGATGATGCCGCCCCCTTATCTTATTCCGTACACTCTCCACTCCACTATATCCTGCTTTTTTTTCCTCCACTTTTCACTGTTTTCTATACCTCCTTTTGCTGGTATCTGCCTTTCTTTACTAGGGTATTTCTTTCTCCATTGAATAGCTCTCTGTAGTCTAGCTGCTGAATCTCATGGTAGTGATTTTTTTAAAAATGTTTTTTGTTAAATCTTTGTATATCAAATTTGAGTCTTCTTTGAAAATCTGCATGGAGAATCTTCTTAAACACTTCCTCAAATTTCCATTGTCCTAGCAGAGACACTATTTTATATTTGGGATTTCAGAATACAGTACTGTACTTAAATTAACTAGACTGGAGATATTGCTTGGCCAAGTTAGAGTTTAATACAATGTTTCTTATATACCATTTGTCAACTGTTATGCTTCCATTTGTCAACAAGAATGGCTTTTGTATTTCTATACATTATTTTCTCTTTACTGTACTTCCACGATTGCTTCCATTATATGTCTGTTTCCATGTATTAATCCCAATCATTACTATTAATAATTTCTGGTTTGTTTTTTACTGTTTTTATGAACTTCCTTACTTTTCATCATTTTGCTTTTCATTTCAATCAATACTAAATTTAATTTTGGAGTTGGTTCTGGCTTCATTCATTACAATGAAGTAAAATAGAGAAAATAAACTCATTTCAAAATACATGAACAAAGTATTTTATTTTGAAAACACTAAAGGTCAAAATACAGCGCTTTATATAGCCGTTCAGGAAAAATACAGATGGTGGGTGTGCTCCCTTCTTGTGATACAGAAGTACTATTCAATTGTGTGTGTGTGTGTATAAGTTTATCTCATTCTATTTTTGGGTGTTTCCTTTCCTTTTCTCTTTTAACAGGATGCTTCCCCTCTTCTAGTCAAACTACATTTAAAAAAGAATTCTACAAGAAGTGGTTTACAGGACAGCACAAGTGTTGTTAAAACACACAGGCCAAAGCCAAGACTTCAGGTGCATACATGTCGATGGACTTGAACCCTGATGGTTCCAGCAGTAGGTGAAATTTTGGACATGAAATGAACTGGATGTTCAGAGCCAGAAGGCCTTAAGTTCAGAGCTACTAAACTCCAAATTACAAAGACTCCACAGAGAGTGAATAATTTGTAAAATGGAACATACAGAAAAAGTGTGATTAACGGGAACCTAGATCCATCTAGTCAGATTTTCATTTAATAATTTGTATGCTTTGGATATCTAGTTATGCAATTCTATTGCATACAATAATATAAATTCTAATTATTGATTCATATGGTTTTGTTTGTAAATATATTATAAAATAACTAGAATACAAGCTGGCTACTGTATATGCCCCCCCCCCCCAATTTTTAGTGTTATATCCGACCCTTCAATGTGAACTTCCTAGAATAGCTTACAACCCTAAGTATGGTACAGGTGAAACTTGGAAAATTAGAATATTGTGCAAATGTTCATTCAGTTCAGTAATGCAACTTAAAAGGTGAAACAAATATATGACATAGACTCATTACATGCAAAGTGAGATACAGTAAAAAAAAGCCTAGTTGCAAAAAAAAGTCTGTTCTGTAGGCTTTTGCTTAAATTAAATTTTTTTGTAACTCGAAGCAAACCCAAAGTAAAAATTATTTTTCATGTAAATTGAAGCAAACCCATAGAAAAAATGAAATTTTTATGTAAATTGAAGCAAACCCATAGGGAAATGAATTTTTACATAACTCGAAGCAAACCCATAGGAAAAAATCTTTATGTAACTCAAAGCAAACCCATAGGAAATCGTGTAAATCAGGACATTGTTTTAGTACAAAATCATTATGTAAGTCGAATTTTATGTAACTCGAGCCATATGTAAGTCGGGGTTTTACTGTACTTCAAGCCTTACTTTGTTATAATAATACTTATGGCTTACATCTTATGAAAAACCCAACCCCCCAATCTCATGTACCCCATAATCTTATAATCTCATGTAAGCTGTACACCATGATCATCATAATTATAACGAATGAAGGCATGACATCTCTCGCTTTGCATGTAGTGAGTCTATCTCATATATATGTTTCAACTTTTAAGTGAAATGAATGAACATTTGCAAGATATTCTAATTTCTGAGTTTCACCTGTATACCACAAGTGTTATGGTTATAGCATGAAGTACAGAGGAGGACATACCAGTCAACTAAAGTGGCAGTGAAACTCTGCAATGGCTCTTTCCAAGTCATTATCATTAGCACTCCCTACCCCCACCCCATTCTATGTTCCTCTTAGTCTTAGCACTACTTCAAAAAATAAACAAAACCATTCAATTCTTCAGTGTAGTTAAGAGAATGGTGAGCTTGATAAATCAAGAATTTCATGGAACTATTTTAATTACGCAGTTCATCTTAGTGAGACCAATTCATTTTTTAAAAAGATACAATGTCACTGTAACCACTTTTGCTTACCAATGGATAAGAACAATTTATGGCATTCTTGTTTTTGCAAAGCACAGCTGGATTCTATCACAAGAGCCACTAAAGGTTGCAGAGTCCCATGACCCTTAATTTCACATCAGATCAACTCCCCAAAGGCTTATGTAATTAAGCTTTAAAAATTCTAAACTTCACTGCCGCAATTCATTAAGTCCAAATTACATTCAACGTTAGGAATATTGGCTCAAAACGCTTGAGTTTGATGGTCTGCTTAAGTCTAACTTGCCAAAAAGCTACCCTTGGAACTAGGAGCAAAACGAAAAAATTCTCCACAAGAAGCAACATAATGAAGAGCCATATATTACCTAACCTTTTGATTAGGGACAGGTTTTTTACTGATAATTAGGAATCCTCCAGAACGTTTTAAAGGGACTCTTATTGGGGGGTGGGGGGAATGCTGTGGCTGATTTCAGAAGAACTATTTCTAGTTCAGCTTTTACCATCCTAAAATAAAAGAACTAAAAGTAAACATCAGCAAGGATCCATGTTAGTTTGCAGAAGCACTATAATCTCAAAAATTCCTGCCTATTTTGTGGTATCCAAATGATCCATGACAGTTACTTCTTAGAGCTGTCAATGGGTTTGGGGATGGGAGTGGGGTGGGGAATCACCCACTATGATCCCAAGTAAAATTTAGTTCTAGAACACATGACTATTTTCAAAATATTGTATTCCTCTAAGTAACAGACTTCCTACACACTGTACCTACACTGAGTACAAGAAAGATTAAATTGAAAGTACAGTACCATCTACTAAAATCAATCCAACTTACTTTGAAATAGGTTGAAATAGATCATCAAAAGACCAAACACCTGACTTTCAAGGTCAGCAGCATTTAAGAGATCAGCTAAATTTCTGGACAGCTCTAACAATGATGGGGAAACAGCACAACAATAGAAAGAAGCTAGTTTCCTTATGGCCCAGTCCAATGTACAGTAAAACCCTGGTTTACAATTGTGGTCCATTCTGACAGCTTTCATCAGGAACCGGATCAATCGTAAACTGAAGCACAAAGGAATGCATTGAAAATTAAAAACCGTTCCTGACCTCCCAAAAAAAATCCGCCCCAAAATGCGGGCCGCTACCTTACCTACTTTGCCTGGGCTCCAGCGCTTCTTCCTCAGGATCAGCATCAGGCAACGAAGATGAGCAGTTCGTCTGGCTGCTGGGGCATGTCCAGGGCTCAAGATGCTGAAGATGCCACAGCTGGGTGAGAAGGGCTCTCCACCCTTCTCTGCCCGGGTCGGTGAGGTGAAGGGGGGAGAGTCGGTCGCAGCAGGTGACTTTGTCTTGCATGTTTACAGCATGTCTTCCAGAGCCATCGCATAAGGCATGGGATTTAAAGACATCCCGCGCTTTAGCGACGGCTCCAGAAGAGGCACTGTGAAAGCACAAGGCAAGGTCACCCACTGCTATTGCCTTTCCCCCCCTTCACCGCACCAACCTGGGCACAGAAGGGGGGGGAGATGATTGTTTGCAGCAGGTGACCTTGCCTTGCATGTTCACATTGCCTCTTTTGGAGCTGTTGCTAAGGTGCAGGATTTAAAAGACATCCCATGCTATAGCGACAGCTCCAGAAGAGGCACCGTGAACGCACAAGGCAAGGTCACCCACTGCGATCGTGCCACCCACAGAGTCCAAAATGGCTGCAGTGGTCTTAAATACCCCCGCAGCCATTTTGGACTCTGTGGATGGCACAATTGCAGTGGGCAACCTTGCCTGGCACGTTCATGGTGCCTCTTCCGGAGTTGTCACTAAGGCACAGGATTTAAAAGCTATCCCATGCTTTAGCGACAGCTCTAGAAGAGGCACCGTGAACGCACAAGGCACCCACAGAGTCCAAAATGACTACGTGTAGTCTTAAATACATTTTGGAATCTGGGGAATTCCTGGTCGTAAGGCGAAAAAACATCGTTTCCTCTAGATTTGCTGTCATAAACTAAGGCAGTTGTAAGCCAAGGTTTTACTGTACATTATTTCACTGGCTGAAGTCCTATTGTTTAGTATGTCACAACTCAGGTAGGTCAGTAGAATCAGTGGGAATTTGGTGAATCAATTCCTCTCTAAATTTCACTGCTACAACGGCTGACTCTAGACACAATTTCCTACGCTAAGCAATAAGATTTCAACAGCTATGTCTGATGGAGCTTATTTCCTAGTACAGTAATACCTCATACAAAGTCCGCTTCGTACAACATCGAATTCATACAACATCACCTAATTCCTTGAAAAAAGTTGCCTCATACAAAGTTGCAGCGACTTTGTATGAGGCATTGGGGTTTTTCCCAGGTTGCATTGTGCCTGGGCAGTATAAAAGGTAGGACACATGCGTGCATTGCCCTTGTGGGTTTTGCACGATGCAAAGAGTGTTTAGGTGTAGTTTTGAGTATCATTTTGGTGTTTTTTTTAATGTTTTCGTCAGAATTTTTAGAAGCATTCCTGGGATTCTTGCAGCATTCTTCAGGTTCATGGACAATCAGGGTTGTTTGACATGTTTTTGTAATGTATTTAGCCTTTAGACAATGATTTCTTAAAGTTCTGTCAGTTTCCTTGACTTTGCCCTGAAGTCTGTGCTGTTACAGTACAATGTATCTCTATGGAAACAACGTTGTACGAGGCATCACGGCAAGGATTTGGACGTTGTATGAGGCATCGTGGCTAGGATTCTGCATGCCTCATACAACGTCCAAATCCATATAAAGTCCAAACTTGTGGAACCAAGTTTGGACGATGTATGAGGTATCACTGTATTTGAGTTTAGGACTTTAGCCTTGAGAATGCATTTATCAGACGTTGTTTCTGTGGTGTCTGAACTGATGGTAAGGATAATCTCCTGCTCTGTTCTCCAGTACCATGCTCCAAAGAATGGATAGTTTATGCTCATCTGTGTTTATATATATATATATGTGTGTGTGTGTACTTGTCCATGTGTGCATATATGACTGCATTCCCCATTTTAATAGATTTTCAAAAGCACTCAGGAAGAACAGCTGAATTAAATTTTAATGCATTATGACAGTTAAAAATAGTTTACCCTTAGATGCTGGAAAAATAAAGGAAGTTTGTAAAGTTTGCAAAGTGCCATTTCCAGGAATAGGACAAAGAATGATTATGTCAAAGCCACGAGGTGAGACTCGTGTAGAAACAAGTTACAAACACGCTGGAGTGAAGTCCAGTAGCTAATAATAGTCTGAGAATCCAGGAATAATCGAAACAACTAACATGAGCTGCCTTTTAATTTCTAGTAAAAAAATCTGAGCTATGCCTAATTTTTGTGCTCAGTTATTTGGGGGCCAACAAAATGAGTCTGGATAGCCTTCAATTTTCTGCAGAAGATTTCTGAAGCCTTAATCTTTTCTGCACAAGTTGTCTTTTTTGCAATTGCTCATGTCCCATTATGTTAAATATCACACTGTAGGCTGATTAGATTTATAGAATACTCTGGCCAGAATACTCTTGGTGTCAATATACGGTATGTATAATCGCCATAGCCAAAACATGAAATACACTGGCATATCTCAGTTGCTTGCTTGGTCACAACCCTGACTGCACAAATTTGTGTCTTAGCACCTTGTCAAATGAGCAACAATCACACCGAAAGAGCCTCCTCGAAGATTGTGGTATTTTTTTTCTTCACAATTGGGCATGCCCTGGGTAATGGCAAACCTTGTTTTGCCACCTAATCTTTCTCACACTTGGTCAGGCAAAAAGAACTATGGAATGAGTTCACCAAAAAGGTGGCTTCATTTTGACAGTTTCATGTCTGGCCTAGACATGGAAGAAGCAGCAGCTATGGCAAGTTATGCAGACCTTATGCAAACACCAATAGGATTCTGTCTCCTGTTACTATCTGGCCAAACGTTCACTTTCATAGTAGGTATTCCCCCACCCCTATGAGATTACATAATCATTTAAGCAACACAGGCATAGATAGCAATTGACTTAGGTTGCTGTGATGTCAGCATTTCCAGCAAAACAAGGAATCAAGTAAAATCCTTGGCAGATTTTATAGCAATTACCAAAAAGAGTGCACCATAAACCTTGAATAAGGACAGATTGAAAAACTGTCTAGAACAGGGTGGCCAAACTATGGCCTGCGGGCTGAACCCTGCCCATGGCATGATTTCATGCAGCCTCACCGTTACCAAAAGTGGAAGTAGGCACATTTACGACAGACATAAAACGCACCTGTACCTGCGTAAATGCACCCGCATCTGCTGTAAATGCATCCATGGCTGTCGTAAACGTGTTTATGACAGCTGCAGACACATTTTACGGCAGTGTTTACAGCAGGAGGAACCACATGACTGGTTCACAGCACAAAACGTTTGGGAACCCCTGGTCTAGAATAATCAATCACATAGCTGACTCTCTACAAACAAGTATTGATTCAGATAAGTTATGTGGGTCATAACTTGACAGACTACTGAACTCTGAAGTGATTAGTGAAATAGCTATTTGATGAAATTGATATTTTTTTTTAAACCAGGCAATGAAACAAGAGGCTGTTTCCAATTTGATAAAATTTGGAACAAAGGAATAACCATGGAACCAATAAACTTCTTCTTTTCCTCTTGGATTGGGACTGTAGAAACAGAGATATTATAACACACCTGGCAATTTGATTTGGCAGAACACAGGCTGGCAGAACAAGTCTGCTGTAGGATGAAAACTACGTTGTTAAAATTCCATCCTATGAATTGATTTTTTTTGCAAACTTTTAATTGGACAGGAAGAGAGAGGTTCTTTTTCAAAAAAAGAAAAATTAAAAGCACTTACCTGTCATTGATGGTGACACTTTCCTTTGTCCTTTTTGATCTACAGTTCCTTCATATGCTACTGTAACGTCATAAATGGCATCCAAATAATTCTTCATTGAATCAACAGCAACATGAATAGCCTTTACTCGGGGTGTAAGAACATGCTTCAACACTGCAAGTCCTAAGTAAGAAGAAAGGTACTAAGCATTGCACAGGAGAAGTATTCCATAGCTATTGTGACATAAATAGTAAAGGTAAAGGTTTCCCTTGCTTGAAAGCCAGTCGTATCAGACTCTAGGGTTCTGTGCTCATCTCTGTTTCAAAGCCGAAGAGCCAGCGCTGTCTGCTTCTGTAGACATTTCCGTGATCATGTGGCAGGCATGACTAGACACGGGAGTGCACGGAACGCTGTTACCTTCCCACCGAAGTGGTCCCTATTTATCTACTTGTAATTTCTTGCTTTTGAACTGCTAGGTTGGCAGGAGCTGGGACAAAGACGGGAGCTCATTCCGTCCTGCAGTACTCAGGAATCGAACTGCTGACCTTCCGCCTCCCAGTCAGTGTCTTAGCCACTTGAGCCACTGCAGTCCCATAAATATCCAGAGTATATTTTAAAGGATAACATTTATTTTGAGTCTTCATTAGTCTGACATTCAACCAGTGAGAAAGGTAGAATATTCTGCTGCATATTCAACAGAGCACTCTTTTGTGCATGGTGCAGCCAGACCTCCTACGTATAGTGTCCCCAGTGGACACACTGGCCAAAGTATTTTTGCTCAGCATAGTGCAGTACTCTGCAAAAAAGTAGGCCCATTGAATCAATGGGTGAGTTGAATCATCTATTAAGTCCCACTGATTTGAATAGGGCTATTCTAACTGTGGCTCACTATGCTACATTAATAGTTAAAGTAAGCCCACTTGTATCAGTGGCACTTACAGATAGGCTGTCTCTCCATTGACTCAATGGGCCTACTCTAGTGCAACATACTATGCTAAGCCACAGGATTTTGGACATTGTTTTCATATTTAACACAACCAACACTTTCCTACCAATTGGAGGAGGAAGGTAGCTGTAGTAATCAAGCCATCTTTTAGGGAATTGTGTCTGTCATTGCTGATTGTCTGGTAGAAACCGTTAAGCTTCCAAAACAATTCAACAGTGAGAACTACTGCATTAAATCTGATTTCAAGAGTACTTTTAAAAGGGAAACACAATTGTAAATCTAAAGCAGTGACAGAGACACCCCTTTCTAGCAAAGTAAGAAGAGATGTCAAAAACTAAGCATACAACCAATGGCACACCCTTACAATTTATGAATTAAATATTCATCTCATGTAAAATCAAGGAAAGTAACATAAGCTTCAAAACTTTCACAAAAGGGCAATGTAATTCTTTAATCTTCTAATATAGGCTGAGTTAAAACCTGTACCCTGCAACTTATGACTACCCCATGTTAAGGTTAGTTGCTTGTAACTGCTATCTCATATTTTTCTACGAAGCTCTTTGGCCACCAAGCCATGACCACACCAGCCTGGACTGATCTTCCCCACCTGATCCAGTTGCCTATCTCTAAACAAATCCTGTTGGGTCCTACTAGTTCGAAGGGCTTTGATATAACTGTGAGACTCCCTTCTCCTAACCCAGGGGTACTCAAACTAAGACCTGTGGGCTGGATCTGGCCCCCAATGCCAATTCATTTGGCCCACACCACCCTTGTCACTCCCGGAAGCGGAAGTAAAATGCTCTCACTCTACTGGAACTCACATAACATCATCATCAGCAGTTTATTTATATCCCGCTCTTCTAGTGCATGCACCACTCAGATCGGCTTACAAACATAACAAAAGAAAATTAACAATAAATAAGCAATAATAAACAATATACAATACAGAACATAATAAATTACAATGCAATACATAATATCATATAGTATAATTACACATAAAAAGAGATCAGCATTTTCCAGCAAAATAGCTACAAATTATACAATGAAATACAGTAAAAATACCCTTAGTCATCTGGCATCCACACCAAACCCAAGGCTCTACGACCATGGCTCAACGATCACAGCGGGGTCCCAAGTCTCAACCACCATGATGGAGCCCATGATGGAGCCAGGAAAAAACTAACTAGCCCCAACATAATTACATAGACTTCAACCCCCACAGTCCCAGCATTTCAAGCTGAAAAATTGTCAGCTGGAGTAGCACCGGTGGTGGCTCTTATAGCCCCAGTGCGAGGTGGGCAGCAGCTGTGCTCGCACTTCCCATGGCCTCTTAAGATATTAAGACATAACCTCTTGAGATATTAATCATAATAAATTTAAAGTTTGGATTCTAAGTAAAATTATTCAGATTAAACTATGGTAATATGCAGTACTGTATATATATACATATAAGCAGCTCTAAATTCCTATTATGCACATACAATATGATTCCAGTAAGTCCTTAGAACATAATTTTTTCATAAATGACCTTGAAATGGCTCTGATGACATTATGAGAAGCCAGTGTTCTTTAGGAAAAACTGTCTTTAATTTTGGAATTGTTAGCTCAAATCCCAATACCCTGCTGATAAAAGAATTCTGTCCTCCCAAGAGCAGTATATTTTTGTGAAAGGAAGGTTACACATTCTTGCCCTTGTTTAAGCAAGGAAAAGAATCCAACAATGTGTATTTGTGTTATTTTAGAAATTTGCAGCTAATCGTTCAAATTATTCTACTAGTTTAAGTGGAATGACAGTAAAAACAAAATGGTAGGAAAACCAAGAAGCAAATCCTTCACCGATACTGTAAAGTAGCTAGATGTTGCATTTTGTACACAAACAGGAATTAATTACCCATGTTAATGCCTTCATAGGATCCATTTTTCAAAAACGCTTACTGCTTCTGCTGCAAGAGTGTTCTTTCAACAAATGTTATGATATGGAAAGTGCTAATAGTAGTTCAGTCATAAAATCCTTTCAACCCAGAGTAATCTCTGACATGAAATTATTATTACCCATTGGAACAATGTTTACTTATTCCATACAAGACTATGCAAATATTTTGAAGTATAACATATGCTTAGAGCATGGGAATATTTTTCAAATCAAAGTGCAACAGTGTTGTGTTTTTAATATGTTGTTCTAGCCTTTGTCCTGAATAGTATTATGACAGCAGTTGTTTTCATTGCTAAGCATTAGGTTCAACACACCTAATATTTCTTCAGGTTTGTACAAACTATCACATAAAATAATCCAATCCCATTCATTTGCTAAGATGATGAATGACTTATTTGGCCAAGAAAATATATATATCATTTTAAAATAAAAGAGATTTTGAGGTCTGCATTTCTTTGAATCCTTTGTGTCTCTTCAGATGAATGTTTAAGAAATGTAATACTATACTGATTCAAAGATACTGACTATAATTGCTCCCACTATCTGCTGTGAATAGGCTGCAAGATCTTCCACGAATGCCTGAAATCGTGGAAAACAGCAAATCCTCTATTATACATTATGGAGTCATACAAGCAGGGCAGCAGGGGGGATGTCTCCACCTCTCTAATAGTATAAGATGGAAGCCAAAGTAAACTCTCCTACCTAGCAGGGAAACATCTTTCATGTGTGCTCATGAAATGGCTCCCTTGGAAACACTGTTCATTAGAACACCATTCCTTCTTAACGGAGCAGGAACACTCCATATATTACATTGCAGAGAGTAGCCTCTAATGTTCAGTTCTGGTAACACATCTTTGAAATGTGTATATATTACACATTTCTGGGATCTTTTGCTGAACATTTCCAGCTGTGGATAACTGAAACTGTAGATACTGACCTGTACTGCTTCAATATCTTTTCAACTGCTTGCAAGTTAGGATGGACTATCTCATTCTCATTACGTTAGAAAGTATGTTCCAAACATTATGCTTCATATAGTGCACAACTCCAATTCTGGTTTCTCATTAGCTAATTACTGGATATGGGAGGGGGATAGTTGGGGGCATCACAGCCTATAGGCAGGGAAGAATTATTCCTTCCTTTCCCTCACCATGAGCTCAAAAATAGTCACTCATCCCCAGTTCCAATGGGAATTTCCTCCCCAAACATGTATACCTGGCACCATATGGTGGATTTGTGCCCAACCTCATCTGCACCAAAGACTTGTGCTGAAGTCTTTGTAGCAGTTTACTATCCCTTTTTAATTAACTAGCATTTTTTGCCCTGCCGGGCAGGTACAATTTGTGTGTTGGTGGTTGGGGTGGTTTTGGGGGGTACACACACACACAACACAACCACACACATACACACACATAGCACACACAACTCAATCACACACACAGCACACACAACTCAATCACACACACACACACACATACACACATACACAACACAACCACACACATACAACACAACCACACACAATACACACACAACACAACCACACACACACACACAATACATGCAACCACAACACACAAAACCACACAAACACAAACACAAACAACACACAACCATACACACACAATACACACACAATATAACCACACACACAACCACAACCACAACCACACACACACACACACACACACACACACACACACACACACACACACACACACATGCCGAAGCTGCATGGGGAGAGGAGGGGCTCCCCTTCCTCTCCCCCGAAGCCTCGGCGAGGCCACACACACACCAAAGCTGCACGGGGAGATGAGGGGATCCCCCTCCCCCCCAAAACCTTGGCGAGGCCACACACACACACAGCTCAGAAGGCCACGCCGAGTGCAAAAGGCCCAGCCGGTAACAGGTAAGTGGGGCGGGAGACAGGGACTGGAGGGAGAAAAGGCGGGGGCGGGTTCATGTTCCCCCTTTCTCCTCCCAGACCAGGGCGGGTGGCGTGGTCCCTGGGCATGTCCCCCTCCCCTCAGTCCATGTTCCCTGCCCCACTTACCTGTTGCTGGCTTGGCCGTTTGCTCTCTGCGCCTCCCCGGCCTGGCCTTCTTAGCTGGGCTGCTCACCTTCTGTGCCTCTGTGGCGTGGCCTGACTTCCGTCCCCGCCAGCGTTGAGGCCTTCACCAGTTGGGCAACTGACATGCCCGCCCACCCGCCGTGGTGAGCTGGCGATGGCTTCCCTCCGGGAGACAAAGTCTCCCGGAGGGAAGTGGTTTGCGCGTTGGCTGGCCGAATTTCTCTCTCTCGCATGCCACTTTCCCGGCCTCCTACGTGCTCGCGTCCCTCAGCCTGATTGGCTGATGGGTTGCGCAGTGCGGAGGATGCTGGGAAACGTAGGGTTTTTTGTTCGTCTTTGTGGGGCGGGTGCTCCACTCTTGTTTACCGGACCCTTGTGGTGACCCTCCAACGGTCTAAAGGTAAGTGTGGCCGGCTCGGTATGGGATGGTTGGGATGGGTGTGGCCGCTAATGCCGGACACGCATGAGCCTACCCCCTTCTTATAGGTAAAGATGAGGAAACTGAGGGTAAAAATATACTGTACATTGCACAGCATATTTAATATGTTGTTTGGCTCAGTGCTACTCCCTCTATTCTTATAAATGTGCTATATGTACACCATGCTGATACACTAGTTCTGTTATTTAAAACTAGGGTTCCAACAAACTCACTCCAAAGTACTGTATCTTAAATTATAAGTGCTATAGATCTGGCTTCCCATATTATAATTAAAATATTTGCTGTCATATTCTTCATGTTTATTTGATGGTAGAATATGAGACCAGGCAGCTGGATTCAGCTAAGAACAAAATGAAGTTTGTATTTGTACAGCCAGACAATTCCCTAACACCATGAGTTTAATAAGCAGAAGAATAATTGATTGAGTCTTTAAAAAAAAAAGGAAAACAAAAGGTTTTGTGCTGAATACCCAAGTGGTTATATAATAGCTGGATTTGAACTGAACTGAAGAACAGATAAAGATCTCTTACTTTTTAAGCTACTGAAAAATACTGTACAGAAAATTTTCAATGGAAACAAATGTACTGTATGTCTTGTTTATGAATAATGAATCTGCTTGTCAACAATATGTTCAGTAATGCCACTTGTTTTGAAGTTTTTATTCTTGAGTAGAGTTAAGATAATTGGCTAGTTTTATTTGTTTCATCAATTCATATTTTCTCTTAGTCTTCAACTTAATTGGTATATATAGCATTTGATGAAGGCGATATCATTTTTAGTAAAAGTAAAGGTTGCCTTTGCTCGAAAGCCAGTCGTATCTGACTCTAGGGTTCGGTCCTCATCTCTGTTTTCTAGTCAAAGAGCCAACACTGTCTGCATCTGCAGACGTTTCCGTGGACGTATGATTAGACACCGGAGTGCACGAAACACTGTTTACCTTCACACCAAAGTGGTCTCTATTTATCTACTTGCAATTTCTTGCTTTCAGACTGCTAGGCTGGCATGAGCTGGAGCAGACAGCAGCTCAATCCATCATGCAGCACTCAGGTCTTGAACTGCCGACCTGGCGAACTTCCAGTCATCAAGTTCAGCATCTTAACTACAGAGCCACCGCAGTACCATTTTTACAATGCTATTGGTTCCTAACTTTTTTTTGTTCTTTCTGTGGTGCACTGTGGCTAACCAGCGTTTCTTATTTGTTACAAAATTCTGTGTTTCCAACTCGTTTCCTCACAAAGGGAATACAATATGGCTTATATAATGAAAGGTGACATAGTAAGTAAAACAAATACAACACAGAATTACGACAAAAACAACATCAAAAGAAACACATACATCAAGAAAGTAAACATTAGTAAAGCAACAAGACTGATACGTCAGTCATTTACAGGTGAAACTTGGAAAATTAGAATATCGTGAAAATGTTCATTCATTTCACTTAAAAGGTGAAACAAATATATGAGATAGACTCACTACATGCAAAGCCAGAGATGTCATGCCTTAATTCATTATATTTGTGATGATCACAGCATACAGCGTACATAAGATTATATGATGATTATGGGATACATGAGATTGCGGGGTTGAGGTTTTCATAAGCTGTACCTCATAAGCATCAATATTATAATGAAGTAAGGCTTGAACTATCTCGCTTTGCATGTAATGAGTCTATCTCATATATATGTTTCACCTTTTAAGTTGCATTACTGGAACTGAATGAACATTTGCACGATATTCTAACTTTCCGAGTTTCACCTGTAAGAGTCTTTCCCAGGAACAGCCATAAGACTGCCAGATATCGAAGCGAATAAAGTGTTTCCTCTTAATAAACATTTTGCGAGAGGGCGTTTTACATAACTGTGCCACTAATAACTGCCTGCCATATCTCATTTAGCAGATAAGTCTTACACAAGGCCTAAGTTGTGGGATGGAACATAAGAGAAGAAAACTGTGGAAGACAACGGTTCTTAAATTACTGTAGTTAGATCTTAATTCCTGGCTCTAAAGTTCAAAACCATTACCATGAGTTAAACCTGGGAATTAAATAGCAACCAGTGCTGCTTAAACAGAACACCTACAATACTCTGAATTCTTAACGTGAGCAAAACCTCTGACAGCAACATTTTGCAAAACTAATAGGACAAAACCTTGTTAATTGCACCCAAAGGCATAACTCTTCAGTATAAATTTGAGTGGCAAAATTACCAGCAATCAAGCAGCTACATTTTCTTATCACATAGCAATTGTGTGACTTGTCATGAAAACAGGAAAAATCAGTGCCAGCAGTTTCATTGGTGGCAATTCACCACTGAAATCTATGCTGATAAAGTTATATTGATGTAAATAAAGTGATTCCAGCCATTGTTTTCTTTCTTTCTTTTTTTGCATAAGATTGAGAAAAAAGCTAAGGTGAGCAACCTGTAATTAATTTCTTCCAAACTAAAAACAAATTTGGAGGGAAGAACTACAAGGTTCTGTACAATATATCAGATAGTATGTGGTTAAGTGTGGTACTCTGTGATTACATGGCTTCTAAGAGAGGCAGGAGATTAGCCTGACTAATCTGAGGAAAGATTAAAAACTATTTCATGAAAAACTATAATGTGACTGTTTACAATGGCATTAACTATTTCAACAATGTTTATGATCTCTTTTCCATTCCTCTATTTTGATTTGTTAAGTTGCCCTTATCTATATCCAGTGTCGCTATCTGTAGCTTGAAGATGGTTAACTTTGAAACCAACCATAGCCAGAGATAAAGCACAATCTCTGGCTCACAATCATGGAAAGTGAGTAGAATTTGCCAAAATTCCTCTTCCAGTTATACAAGGACACAGAGGAAGCATATGAACCCCAGCAGCTCCTTCCAGTTTGTGGACATCTCATTAGACCACAGTGAATATAATTTGAAACAATACTTATAGGGTTAATGCCAATGCTGGACCCATTTGGCTCATCTTTACCTGCAGTTTTTGCATCTACTTGATTCCGAGCCAATACTTTTTGTAGCTAAAACCTATTTTCTTTCCTTTTAACCACACTGTGCAACTGAGTTTCTTCAAAGTGTAGTATCCCGTCCCCCCTACTGCTAAGTGAGAGCCTTGCTGGGGTGTGGGGGCTTGAGCAGTCTAACTAGGCAGTGTTGGCCATCTCTTGTCAATGATGTTAGGCTAGGACTGAAACTCACCAAAGCATCCCTTGGGCCAGGTGAAAGCAGAAGACACACGTCATGGTCCACCTAGCAAGTGATGTGATATCCAAATGGATAAAAAAACGCATGAAGATGGACTTGATTTCTCAGGTCCATTTGCATGTGTGGAATGTCATCGCAGAGATGTCTACCAATGTATAATGACTCCAAGGTATCCAAGGCAAGGTTGTGTTTTTTACAATCACAAGCCAATCTGGAGCAACAAATTAAATGTCAAATTTGCATTTCCTCTTGACCTTACTTCCCCCTACCTCCTCAAAAAGATATTCACCTTACCTTCCTTCTCAGCATATGACTGACTATCTGCAATGACTTTTGGTAGCTCTGGATTGTAACGTGTTCCTTCTGGAAAAATCACCAGATACATCTGTGGGGTTAAAAAGATACATATATGCACATGTTTATAAAAATTAATTCACTACAACATAGCTTTCACAATAATTTATACTTAAGAACATAAGAACAGTCATGCTGGAACAGGCCACAGCCCATCTAGTCCAGCATTCTGTCTCACACAATGGCTCACCATTTCCTTCAGGGTATTCCCAAGCAGATGCCTTCACTTGCTTAGGATTCCCTGGAAATGACATTGAGAGATATCCTGCCTATCTCTCCAACCCGGAGGTTGTCCTTAGGCATCCATAGGCATCCATAATTATAGCCATTGATACCCTTGTCCTCCATGAACTTGTCTAATCCTTTCTTAAAGTTGACAAGACTGACAGCTATCACTGCTTCTTCTGGCAGGGAGTTCCACAGACCAGTGATCATCTGGGTGAAAAAATACTTTCTCTTATTTGTTTGAGAACTAGTACCCAAAAGTTTCATGGAGTGCCCCATAGTTCTAGTGTTGGCCATCTTATACTGTAATTGCCTACTAACTACAAAAAACACAGTGTGTGTGTGTGTGTGTGTGTGTGTGTGTGTGTGTGTGTGTGTGTGTGTGTGTGTGTGTGTGTGTGTGTGTGTGAAGTATGGAGGAAGGTAAAATTACAAAGACTAGTCCACATTTAAGAGAAGTGATGCTGGCATCCACAGAAACCCATTTTCTCTCTCTCCAGGGAAAAGTAACCAAGGAAAAAAAGAACAACAGCAGAGGCTACACTAAAGTTAGAATGGTGAAAGAAGCTAAGTTGGGAAGAAGGCTAGCCAAGTAAGCTTTGTCAACAAACATCTTTGAGAGATTCCAATCCAGTTTCAATTAAGCTTATTGCAACTTACGGTTTAACTGGAACATGTGTATGTTCCCCTGAGTTGAGTGGGACTTCCCTCTAGCTACAGCAGGGGTTCTCAACTTTTTTGTGCCACGGGCCAGACCAAGCCCCCTCAGACAGCAGAGCAGGCTGGACACATCGTTCCCCCTGCCATAAACACAGCTGTAAAGTGCAACAGCTGCAGGCATGGGCACATTTATGGCTGTTGTAAGCGTGTCTGCTTCTCCTTCCGGGGGTTGTTGATGTGGGCCAGATGATTTGCCATGGTGGGCCAGGTCCAGCCCATGAGCCATAGGTTGCAAATCCCTGAGCTACAGGATATTAACCAATGAAAGGGTAAATCATTTTAAACACTGTGTATGATTACTTCTCAGTGAATCCATTGACCTAGCAAATCCTGTAATGCAATGTTATTTGTGGTTTTCTTCTTCCTCCATGTATAGGCCAGACACGAAACTGCCAAAACAAA
The DNA here is from genome assembly GCA_035047305.1 of Bradypodion pumilum. Classification (NCBI taxonomy): domain Eukaryota; kingdom Metazoa; phylum Chordata; class Lepidosauria; order Squamata; family Chamaeleonidae; genus Bradypodion; species Bradypodion pumilum. The sequence goes on along the minus strand of JAWDJD010000001.1, from coordinate 167,966,883 downwards.
GGCACCTTTAGGTGAGTTCATTCTGCAGCTCCTTTCACCTGACCTAGTGTGAGAAAGATTGGCTGGCAACACAAGGTTGCTATTACCAGGGTGCGCCTGATTGTGATTCAAAAATGCCACACTCTTGGTGGAGGCTTTAACACTGCAATACCTATTTGCAAGGAAGAAGAATGTGCCATTCTGTGCATACCTGTCAAGTATCCCGGATTGGCTGGGATTTCTCATATTTCTGTGCCGATTTTCGCCATTTCCCGCCCGGAGCTGCTGCTACCCCGTAATTTGGCAGCAGGGGAAAGCAGTTACTGCGCATCCCTTCTGTGCAGGTCCTTTCTACGCATGCATAGAACTCTTCTACGCATGCGTAGAACCCTTCTACGCATGCGTAGAAGGCTTCTGTGCAGAAGGGGATGCCTAGAAGTCTTCTACGCATGCGTAGAAGTGAGCTGCGCAGAATGGTTCTGCGCAGGTCCGTTCTACGCATGTGTAGAAGCCTTTTGCGCAGGTCCCATAATCTCCGGAGCTGCGCTGGACAGGTATGATTCTGGGTACAGTATGTCTTTCAGCTGAACAGGAATGGAAGACAGCTAAAAAAATAGACCATGAAGTGCAACTCTTTTAAAAAGTGGTGCAATTTAGCACTGGTGGAAAAATATGGAATGGCAAAGCTTCAAGCAACGAGGTTTTAAGACAGAGCCTCCACAGAATATACAAGAGATTACTGCAGTGAATAGCCTTTTTTCTCACAGCTCAGCTTGATAACGCATGAGATTACTTTGTGCCTCTATCAGTTCTCTCCCAAAGGCAATCGGTGAAAGAGTACAGAACTCAGTGGCAGTTTCTCCCATAAAACAACATTCAGGTTTGTTTTTTTACCACCAGTTTCTTATAAAACTGTGACTTATTTACACAGTATCCAAACTCGAAACAAATAGCAACACACAAGACCTCTTTATTACTAGTTCCTGCTAGAGAGAAGTACAATGGGCACTTCTTTAACCATGTAACAAGCCTTGCCTTGATGAAACTCCAATGTATCTTTGCATTACTTGAAACACTATCACTGCTGTTGGGTGCTGTGACTTGAATCACTGTTGTTCCCATGCTGATTTATTTTAAAAGAAATCTGCATTACCCACTATTAAAATGGTGTTCAGAAAAATGTTTTTGTTGCCCCATTACCAACCCTAAAGTGAAATAATTAAAACAGTGTTGGGTTGGGGTGTATTGTTTCCATAATCCAAAGTGTATCAAGTATACCAAGCATTTCAGCAAGTACAGAAAAATCCCCATTTGCGTATGCCTCGAGTTATGCAAGCTTCAACTTATGCAAGGGTTTTTTGAGTAAATTGGTATCCTGATTTAAATTTAAAAAATCAAATTACGCAAGGGGTTTGCGTAGTTTTAGAGATCAAAATGGTGTTGCTGCCAATTTGGTCTCTAAAATTCAAGTTTTTAGCAATCAAAATAGTGGCACCCCATAGAAGCCTTGGATGGCTAGGGCGGCTCTTTTGCCGCATTTTCCAGATGTCATCTAGCCCTATTTAATTCTATTTTGTTTCTAGATGTGATAATTTTAGCTTTGTATGCATGCTGGTGGTGTATCTGACACAAATGAAGAAGAAAGAATAGAGGGATTGACTCACCAAACCCCCCATGGATTCATTGGACCCTCTTTAGCATGATTTGCTATCATAAGTAACAAGTGTTGGCCAGTATGTCATTACTGGTTCCAGTGCTCAGCTGAATGTCTAACCTAGTTCATTACAGAAATGACTTCCCGAGTCCTGACCCATTTATCTTTTACAGGCAAAAGCCAACAAACAAGCATGCTACAAGAGGACCCATCTTATGTCTGCCAAGTGACCCTCAGATAATCTGTGCCTGAGATACAGTACTGCCCAAAAGTCTTAGGCCACCACCAGCTAGTGGTGGTGAATTACAAGTGAAACTCGGAAAATTAGAATATCATGCAAATGTCCATTCATTTCACTTAAAAAGTGAAACAAATATATGAGATAGACTCACTACATGCAAAGCAAGATGTGTCATGTCTTCATTCATTATAATTGTGATGATCATGGTGTACAGTGTACACGAGATTATGTGATGATTATGGGGTACATGAGATTGGGGGGTTGGGGTTTTCATAAACTGTAAGCCATAAGCATCAATATTATAACAAAGTAAGGCTTGAACTATCTTGCTTTGCGTATAATGAATCTATCTCATATATTTGTTTCACCTTTTAAGTTGCATTACTGAACTGAATAAACATTTGCATGGTATTCTAATTTTCTGTATTTGGACGAGCCATAACTTGGACACCCTAACTCCAAGCTTCATCAAACTCTGGTGTGTCTATGCAGCTCTGGGGCTGGGTTATGCCCTTGCAAATTACTTACCAAATTTCCCCCAAATTTATTTATTTATTTAAATTCTATGCTGCCCATCTGGGTGTTATCCCACTCTGTTATCCCACCCAGTTGGTGGTGGCCTAAGACTTTTGTACAGTACTGTAGAAACAATTACCACTACATTAACTTAGTAACTTTGCTGCATCCGGACTCTTGTCAAGCTCCACATTCAGAGCAAACATAACTTCATCCCCCACCCTTTACAGAAATAAGTACAGAGGCTTATATGGAGGGGCACTCAAGACCACTTTCTATTTGGGTAGACATTCCCCTTACAATCAAGGTAAGTCAAGGTTTATTTTAGACATTGTGAAATCTAACAATTGACTTCCAACGTCTAGTATTTCATTTTTACCAAACCCTGTGTATTTATTATCCAGGCTGAAACCTTTTCAGAAATGTTTCTCCTTTTAAAAATAAATAAATTTGCATGCCTTAGGAGTCACCTGATCTTGTTGATAACATCTTGTTCCCCAAGAGATCTACTGTATTTTGGTTCCATTCCTTTCAGCACTCAAACTCCTGAGTTTGCTATCCTTCCTGCTTCATCAAGTCCTCTCTCTTCTTCTCAGAGTCAGCAAGGGAAAACATCTGGAAGCAGTCCCTATCACCATGATGGCAAACCTTGGCACTCCATGTGTTCTTGAACTTCAATTACCAGAAGCCCAAGTCAGCACTCCTGCTGATCAGGGCTTCTGGGAATTGAAGTTCCAGAGCACCTGGAGTGCCAAGGTTCACCATCACTGCCCTAGCACATCATGGAATGCTGCTCTGGAGGAGCTGGAGCTTTCTAGAATTGCTGCTGAAAGGTTGAAAATGAGTGAATCATCCAATTCTTCCTCCCTTAGGAAGGCTGAAATTAAGGTGGCATGCAGTTCCAACCGCTTTGCAGGCTTGCTTTACATGCTATAGCAAATCATGACCGATGCTACTACAGAAACAAGCCCTCCATTGATACGCACCTTCCTACTCTTGGGCCACCCACTTCCCTTAGCTTTGGATTTTCATCTACTAATTTGTTGTCTGCTACTATAGAAATAGAAGAGTACAGTTTTGCCTGCCCTAAAAGAAGAATCAGACTCAAAAGATTTGGAAATTATAATACACTGGATGATTGCAAAGAGCCTAAAGCTGAATCCATACAAAATGAAAGTGATGATAGACTGTGATGTGTTCAATCCAGGAAAGTTCACTGATCAGTATTTGTCAAAGGAATATGAAACATATTTTAGTGAAAGCTCTGAATATTATACTGTATAGTTATTAGAATAATGTTCTGATGACGGAAACTATCCCGAGTCCTTTGTCTTTCCCATAAGAAACCTCATATTGGTTGAACAATATAAATTTATTTAATTTGCTAATAAGAGACTAACACATTTTCACAGATATCAGTTCTCATACAGAATCAAGTTTTGTGAATTCTGATAAAATACCTTCTTGTAAAGCTGCAATATGTCTCTAGCCAGCAGCTGTCTGTTTACAGCCCCCTCTAACTACTGTTACCCAAACTTTTGTTTTTGGACTTCAATTCCCAAAAGCCTAAGCCAATTCCCCAAAGCACTGATCAGACTTAGGCTTCTGGGAAGTGAAGTCTCCCTGTGTGGCATGAGCTCAAAACTATGAAAGGAGAACACAAACCAAGAATATTTGTCCATCTCTTATCACTCATGCAGCAGAAATAATGCAGGCAGCCTGAAGCATTGGTATAAACTAAAAGATTGACAAACATGCCTGAAGTTTGTTTGTATTAGTTCCTTGGAATAGCTACCATGCATATAAATTTGTTCATGCATACATACATGCACACACATGCGTGCACATAGAGAAAACACATTCAGTATATTCTTACCGGAATCTTAGCTTTTATATGGGCTTGTAACTTGTTCCTCATTTTCCTCTCATTAAATTTGGCACTTCGTTTCACATAGATTCCTCCATGCTGCCACATAAATAAAGATAATGTTATAACACTTAATAATTCATGAAACAGGATATATTGGACTTGAATAGAAACAAAGAGTTAGACATACTCAAGATTTTTGAAAAGGAAAAAAATAATGATATTTTAGAATAGCCTTTCCTATCTATTTATAGGCTTCCACCACAGAGACTTTGTACAAGTGGAAAAGCATTTTAACTTATGTAAGGAAATCCAATTGCTTCAGTCTCCTTACTTCCTATCTCACATTACTCCAAAGCAGGGGTGCCCAAGCTGTGGCCCATGAGCCGAAGCCGGCCCCCAATGCCAATTCATCCGGCTCACAAAGCCCTCGTCACTCCTGGAAGTTGAAGTAAAATGCACCCATACGGGCGCACTTTACTTCTGCTTCCAGGAACGACGAGGGCTTCGTGGGCTGGATGAATTGGCGTTGGGGGCCAGATATGGCCCCCAGGCCATAGTGACCGGGTCCCTGAAGCACATGACTGGCTCGCGGCCCAAAAAGTTTGGGCAACCCTGCTCCAAAAGGGTCCATCAGCTCTTTGGTAAAATGCATGGAGATGTAGTGCAGACAGGTGTAGGAAAACTCTCCCCCACTCTCAGCAAAGTTGGTCTCTGGATTCAACTTTATGTGCATAAACCTTACATAATGCTTCAGTGTGAACAACAGCTCTATTATAGCTCAAACTGAAACTGCAAGGTTAAAAGATAGTATGAATCTCGAAGAATGAAAACTACTGCTTGGCATTTCAGTGTCTTTGGCAGGCAGAGTGAGCACCAAAGAGATAATAAAGCAACAAGGAATGAGAGACTGGAGAAAGAAGAGTCTGATGCTGACAGGAATAAAGTGGGTAAACCTCTGAAACAAAGCATTATATACCTTCAGTCTGTACAGTACAGTGATACCTCATACAACGTCCAAACTTGGTTCCACAAGTTTGGACTTTATATGGATTTGGACTTTGTATGAGGCAACTTTTTCCAAGGAATTAGGCGATGTTGTATGAATTCGATGTTGTACGAAACAGACTTTGTATGAGGTATTACTGTATTTCCATATGGGATGCAAAATTAAAGACGACCTTCCCTTCTGTAAATCTGTTTATTTGATCCTGAAATATGATATACTTAAAATGAAGGGAACTATTTTCTTCAGAATCTTAGGGGGGGGAGAGAAAGCATTTTAAATTTGTGACATATTAATTGGTTAAATCAACCTGCTAATATTTAAACAGTTCATGGCAACCATGTTTCCTTATCTCTGATTTGGACAACAACCCTTCATCACTTCTCTCTTTTCAGTAAGTGTGACATGATGAGCCACCTATCTTTGTTTTATAATTTGCACATTCATGGTATTAAAGTGGAATAATACAGATGCTGCAAATGGGATAAGCATGTTTACTTGTTTTTAAGTTATAATATTAAAAAGTAACTGAGAAGTTAATTCTATTGCAAATCAATGTGATTTCCTTCCAGGTTTAAAAAAACAACAACAATTGAAACAAGAGTTTTCTAAACAGTCATGTTGAGAAATTGTTATCTCACACATTTTAACCCATTTCTTGTTCAGCTGTGTTGCGTGCACAGGCTTTTCATAGGAAGCAATATTAAAACACTGTGCCAAAATATATATTCAGGAACTTATTCATAATTTTTCAGTTCTTTGTGGTTTAATGGATGAACTTTCTAGCACGTTTTCCTTCAACTTGTTTTCTCTCTGTATATACAAGTTCTCCACAACAGGATGTTTATCTGAGGTAGGAAATTTGCATTCCATCACAATCCTGTAATTGTCACTGGAAAGTTTTGAGTGTGACTGACATCACTTACACAGCATCAACAGGAAGGAGAGGAAGTGTTTCATATTTGTGCAGGATTTTGCATGATACAGAAAACAAAACAAAAAACCTCCTGTCAGCTGGCACGACAGGTGCTATATATCCTCTTCAATGATTTAACACTTTTCTTTAAAATCCATGTGTCATTAATGACAAATCATCACGTGCCGGCTGTCAAACAATTCTCACAATTGCTCTTCTCCAGACAGCATGAAAAATACAGGTTCCCCTCCCCCCCCACACACACACACTCACACATCATGTCCTAAAGGAACCCACAGCTTTGAATCATATAATCATCCCATGGGAATGGACTGTTCAACAGTCCAGCATTCAGGAAGCCTACTCCAGGAAAACTCCAGGAAGAAATTGGGCAGAATTAAAAATTACAAATCAGGGCAGAAACACAAGACTATAATGCAGATAAGATTGATTAAAGCATGTCAAACTAAAAAACGTAGGTTAGCTTCCCCAAAACACAGTAGCAAGATCTGAGCATGCCAAGTAGATAGCAAAAGTATGCATGTATATGGCAGGACAGAAAACCAAGAGGATGTGAGAATGGAATAAAGTGGCTAAACCTCTGAAACAAAGCATTGTATATCTTCAGTCTGTATTCCCATATGGGATGCAAAATTAAAGACAACCTTCCCTTCTGTAAGTCTGTTTATTTGATCCTGAATTACGATATACTTAAAAGTGAAGGAAACTATTTTCTTCAGAATCATAAGGGAAAAGAATTTTAAATGTGTAACATATTAATTAGTTAAATCAACCTGCTAATATTTAAACAGTTCAAGGCAACCCTGTTTCCTTATCTCTGATTTGGACAACAACCCTTGATCACTTCTCTCTTTTGAGTAAGTGTGACATGATGAGCCACCTATCTTTGTTTTATAAGTGTACTAGCAAAGGTTACCCGGCATTGCCGGGCTGTTTTAAATGGTGTTGGAAAGTTTTTGTTGTTGTTGCTAATGTTTGTAAAGAAGAGGTTTGTCTATAATTGAAACTTTTTTAAAAATTTATACAAAAAAAATTTGATGGCCTGTTATAAACTGTGATGAGTTTTGTTTGGTGTTTTGGTTTTGTGGATAAAAAAAGAATAAAGGATGATATACTTTTTCCAAAAAAATTATTTAACCCAATATTTTTTAGTATGTATTTTTTTAAATTGTTGTACCGTAGGTAAGAATTTTAAAAATGTGAAAGTACTTGTTTTTCACAATATATGTTCTTAAACTGTGTATTGATGTTTTTGTTTTTTATTTGAGTAAAAATTCAGCACAGGATTTTTGAATAGTTTTTACTTTATTTTATTGACATCTGTTTTTGATTTGTGTAAAATTGTGATTTTGTGTTATTTGTTTTTACTTGTTTTTACTCTTGGGGCCTTTTGTGTGGGGCTATTGTGTCTTTTTGAATTGCTTTTATTATTGTGGGCAGCAAGTGCTGCTGGTAGGGGTTATCTTGTATTTTGACTGTTTTTTCTCTCGTGGCCTCTGGGTGGAGCTTCTTCCAGTAAGTAGTCTCTTTCTTTCTTTATTCATTTCTTTTCCAGTCGTTGTGGTGTGAGTTGGCTGTTTTTCTTTATTTGGGGTGGTGGTGGTGGTGGTTGGATTTTGTGGTGTTTGGCTGGGTGCTGGGTGTGTTTGGAAATGTTTGTTGTTGGTTACTTTGTATTGTTTGTTGGTGTTATTTTTGTTTGTTTTTGTGTATTTTTGAATGTTTTTGATTGTTTGTTTTTTGTGTTTTTTGGTGTCCTACAGGGGGATCCCCTCTCTGCCGTCTTCCCTGGCTCTGGAAAGCTTGGGGGGACAAACCCCTTTTGTCCCCCCAAACCTTCCAGACTCATGGGACCCAAGAGAGGGGATCGAATCCAGGCCACCCTCTGATATTAAAAGGGAAATCTCAATTGTGGTTTCCCCTTTAATATCGGGGGGGGGGTTTGTGATCCCCCTCTCCGCTGGCTTCCTTGGGTTTGGGAGTGTTGGGTTGAGAAAAGGGGTCTGTCTCCCCAACCCTTCCGGACCCAGGAGAGCTATCGGAGTGAGGGATTCCCCCCCCAAATCCATTTTTAAAGAGAAGTAACCGCTTGGTTTCTTCTCTTTAATATGGGGCGTGTGTGTGTGTGTGTGTGTGTGTGTAGGGGAATCCCCTCTCTGCCAGGCCCCCTGGGGTCAGGAGGGTTGGGGAGACAGGCTCCTTTGGTCCCCCCAACCCACTCAACCCCAAGGGAGCCAGTAGATAGGGGGAGCACAACACCCCCCCCCACCCAGTGATATTAAAGGGGAAACTCCGATTAGGAGCTTCAGGCGCCGATGGGGAGGGGGGCTTTGGTTCCCACGGCTTGGCGGACTTGCTCTCCCGGTTTTGTTTTGTTTTTAAATTTTTGGGTGCCGGCTTCCTCAGCGTTCTGCGCGCTCATGGTGCGCAGGATGCTGGGGCTTGTAGTTATGGGTTTGTGCTTTGTGTTTGTGCTGCGTTTTTTTAAAACGGTTTTCTTTTGATTGGCTGCGGCGCGTTTCCGAACGTTCCTTGCGCCGCGACATGCGAGAGCCTCTCAGTCTGATTGGCTCTGGCGTGGCACGGCGCAAGGAATGTTGGGAAATGAAGTTGTTTCCCTTTTTCGTGTTTGTGGGGCTGTTGCCCCACTGCCTGTTTTCTCAATCCTTTGTTGACCTGAGGACCAAATAAAGAAAAACAGCCAACTCACCACCACACGACCTCACACCACAACGACTGGAAAAGAAATGAATAAAGAAAGAAAGAGACTACTTACTGGAAGAAGCTCCATCCAGAGGCCACGAGAGAAAAAACAGTCAAAATACAAGATAACCCCTACCAGCAGCACTTGCTGCCCACAATAATAAAAGCAATTCAAAAAGACATAATAGCCCCACACAAAAGGCCCCAAGAGTAAAAACAAGTAAAAACAAATAACACAAAATCACAATTTTACACAAATCAAAAACAGATGTCAATAAAATAAAGTAAAAACTATTCAAAAATCCTGTGCTGAATTTTTACTCAAATAAAAAACAAAAACATCAATACACAGTTTAAGAACATATATTGTGAAAAACATGTACTTTCACATTTTTAAAAGTATTACCTACGGTACAACAATTTAAAAAAATACATACTAAAAATATTGGGTTAAATAATTTTTTTGGAAAAAGTATATCATCCTTTATTCTTTTTTTCATCCACAAAACCAAAACACCAAACAAAACTCATCACAGTTTACAACAGGCCATCAAAATTTTTTTGTATAAATAAAATTTTAAAAAATTTCAATTATAGACTAACCTCTTCTTTACAAACATTAACAACAACAACAACAAAAACTTTCCAACACCATTTAAAACAGCCCAGCAATGCTGGGCAACCTTTGCTAGTTGTTTTATAAAAATCCAGGAAGTTAGCCTGGAACATATAAAGACAGCCAACAACAGAAACTTCCAGAGGCCTCTAATGGAATTACTGGCTGTGGCATGCTGGATCAGACAGGCTTCTGGTCTATTCCACCAGTAACCTCATGTCAAAAATAAGAAGTTGTGGTCTAGCGGCCACAAACACTTATCCTTGGGTTTCTGAAGACCATAATCGTTACATGCCTACCTAAATATTTTGTTTAAAAGGCTCCTTTCATGTCCCCAGGAGCTGGGACAGAGACAGTCAATCAATCCATCATGCAGTACCCGTGTCTCGAACTGCCGACTTACCAGTCTTCCAGGTAACAAGGCAAACCTTTTAACTACTGAGTCATCACAGCCCCTTTAACCTCCAGTTAAAGATTTTTAACATTAGAATCAGTTCTAGAGCATGCCAAGCATGAGTGATATGAATACTGCTTTAAATGGTTCCTCGTGGCAACTGCCTCTGCAGAGAAAGTTGTTTTTATGAAGTGAGTTGCACTCATGGCAAACCTAAAAAACAGGTTGTTGTTGTTTTCAATACAGTAGAAAGACACTTGGCTTAATATGTATGGCACAGCAGCTTGTGAAATGTTACCCACTGCCATGTGGCTAATAGTCAGTGTTCAACAATTGTGTCCATCTGTCTAGTGGGTGGAATGTGATGTTGTGCTTGAGGAAGCCAACTGCATTGGCAAATAATATGGGAATTGCTCCGGGATTGAGAAAGTTAGATTTGGATTATTTTTCATTGGCAACAGCCTGTACAAGTTAATGTGAATCTGCCCAGAGAGCCATTCTACCTAGCTACAACGGCAATGGGCCCTTCCAGACAGGAAACTGTCTGCCATTTAAATCCTCTCCACCTCAAACTTAGTGCCTAGATCTGCTTGGTGCTGCTGTGCTAAAACACCAAAGAAGAAGAAAAGTAAAAGAAGAGTCAGCAGAGAGCAAGGAAGAAATTGGTATCTAGCGCTTCTTTGCAGCTCATTCAGGTAGCTCTTCTAAATCCTTGCTTCCTGCAAATCAGTTCAACTGCAGCAGACCTACATTAAGAAGCTGCACACAACACTGATTGACACTTTACTCTTTCTCTCTCTCTGCTCATACTAGGTCAGGCAAAAGGAACTGCAGAATGAACTCATCAAAAGGTGCCTTCATTTTGGCAGTCTCAGATCTGGCCTAGACACGGAAGAAGAAGACCCAAGAGAATGCATACCTGTCAAGTTTTGGATTTGGAAATAAGGGAAATTTCCCAGCAAGTATGGGACACTTGACAGCTATGCTTATCCTGTGCTGCCCTCCAATGGTGGCAATAGGGCATTGCAGTCTAATTAATAAAGGGGTAAAATAAGGGGTTTTCCTGGCCAATAAGGGATACTTGACAGCTATGAGAGAATGTGACTTCATGGTTGTGACTTCACAACAGATCCACCCACACTTTCCTCACTTTATAGTTGTCCTTTCTGTCATTTGTAGCGTTTCCCCAACTGTGTTCCACGGAACACTGGTTGACTTCAGTTCCCAGAAGTCTCATTTAGTACATTGGCTGATCAGTGCGTTGGGGAAATGACTTTGGCTTCTGGGAATTGAAGTCCAAAAACCAAAGATTGGGAAACACTGAGGTAGATGATAGAATTATAGAACTATAGCGACTAATGTATTGTTTAGACCAGGGGTCAGCAACCTTTTAAAGTTGGGAGCTGGGTCACGCTTCCTCAGACAGTTGAGGGGGCTGGACTGGTGGTTACCCCACTGTAAACACCACCATAAAACATGTCCATGACTGCCGTAAATGCGCTTATGACAGTTGCAGCTGCATTTATGGCTTTTTCTGCCTCTTCCGGTGGTGGTGGCAGTGGGAGCAAAGGCAGTGGGCCAGATGATTTGGCCCCACAAGCCATAGGTTACTGGCTCCTGGTTTAGGCATAGTGATGAACTGAAGTTATTTTCACTAGAGATTTGTGAGGACATATTTTTTATTACTATTTTTCTCAGTGCAGATGTTGCATTTATCTATCTACTCATGGATTCTTTAAGTGGCTGCAGGGACTCAGTGGTTAAGAAGATCACCTTGTTAGCTGGAAGGCTGGCAAATCAGCAGTTTGAAACCCGGGTACTTCATGACAGATTGAGCCCCCGTCTCTGTCCCAGCTCTTGGGGACATGAAAGGAGCCTCATTTGGGCATTCCCTGAGCAGAGTTTCTTCTGCAAAAATCCTTTCAACCCAGAATAATTTCTGACATGAAATTATTATTATTTATCGATCTGTCTCTATTTAACTTGTTTCTATTTTATCTAAAAGAATATGAGTGAGATTTACAAAATTTAAAATTGAATGGGCTTTAAAGCATGGATTGAACCTGGCTGACTAATAATAATAATAATAATAATAATAATAATAATAATAATAATAATAATAATAATAATAATAATAATAATAATAATAATAATAATAATAATAATAATAATAATAATAATAATATAGGCATGAACACATAACTTTGTGTTTAAATGTGCTTGAAAACTCTTCTGGCCTCTGCAGCTGTAGAATAACTAACTATTACATGTTTGTTTTTTGTAAAAGGGGAAAGGAAGCAAATGAAGAACCTAGGCAGGAGAGGGTGGACAAAGAACAGTTCGTGGTTGTGTGTGTGTACCACATTCCCCAAAAATGCTAACTGTTTTGAGAAAAATGGCTTAGAAAGGGAAGGTGAAGCAGCATATTTTGAGGTCTGTATTTTCTGTTTGGCATGAGATGGAAAAGGGGGGGGGGAAGTACAAAAAGTCCACTGCCACCACAAATGTTTTATATCTTAACAGTCTGATATTTAGAAATCAATAAGTACACTGCCATATTATGTGTGATACACAATGCTCACATGTCCTTGGAAACAATTTGTGGCACTAAAAGGACATGTGGGCTTATCAGGTTTTATTTTTAAAAGACTATTTGGGTGTCCTCTGAGTGTAGTTTCTTCTGCAAAAATCATTTCAATCCAGAATAATTTCTGACATGAAATTATTACTACTGGAGGTAGCAAGAAAACAGATTTCTTCCACATGGAAACCACAGATTTGTTTACATGACATCAGATGGAAGATAACTCCCAGTTGCTAGTCATCATGACACATTTTCAATTACTCACTGAACAAAATCACAAAAGAGGGAGTATAGGTTAAAGATGAAAAGCCAGCCTTTTGCAATCTATTTATGCCTATTTTCTTCCCATATCACAGCACAAAACTTTCTGAAATCACTCCGAACAGACTATATCCGTACATTTAAATGGTGTTGGCACATACATTATATTCTTTACACTTGTGTAGCCAGTAATCCAATACTGCATACATTCTCCAAGATATGTGTTATGAGAACAGGTGCAGAGGAATGGACTTTTTCAGCCAGCTTTTCCTTCTTCTTCTGTTTTGGCACCAATTTAGATATGGAACCACATTCACTTAATAACAAACACTACTGTTCAGCTGCCAAAAATCTTCTGACTCTTAACTACCGTGTTTGTTGGAACGCAGCTCCCTAGTTCACTCTGAAAGCCTAAAAGAATGAGATAACATTAAGCTGAACTAGAGCAAAAAAGGAAAGCAAATAAGAACATTTAAGGATAGATCTAAGAAAGTAACTCATTTAAGCCATAAGCCATTTGCTTTTAGTGTACACAGGCACCTGTTGATCTGTTTTTATTTGTTTTCCTGGAAAAGAAACCAACTGCACTAACATGTTATATTAAAGGCAAAGGTCTCCCTTACTCAAAAAGCAGTCATGTTGGACTCTAGGGGAGTCAATGAATCAGTGCTGTCTGCATCTGCAGACCTTTCTGTGGTCATGTGGCAGGCATGACTACTGGTGAACTTGGGGGAAAATGTTCATTCATTTCACTTAAAAGGTGAAACGAATATATGAGATAGACTCACTATATACAAAGCAAGAGATGTCATGCCTTAATTCATTATAATTGTGATGATCATGGCGTACAGCGTACATGAGATTATGAGATTATGTGATGATTATGGGGTACATGGAATTGGGGAATTGGGGTTTTCATAGGCTGTAAGCCATAAGCATCAATATTATAACAAAGTAAGGCTTGAACTATCTTGCTTTGCATGTAATGAGTCTATCTCATATATTTGTTTCAACTTTTAAATTGCATTACTGAACTGAATGAACATTTGCACGATATTCTAATTTTCCAAGTTTCACCTGTAGATACCAAAGTGCCTGGAACACTATTATCTTTCCAGCCAAAGCTGTACCTAATTATCTACTTGCAATTGCTTGCTTTGGAACTGCTAGGTTGGCAGGAGCTGGGACAGAGACTCCATTATGAAGCACATAGGTCTTGAACTGCTGAGCTGTCAACCTTCCAGCCATCAAGATCAGCACCTTAACTACTAAGCCATGGCAGCCCCTATTTGGGAATATGTTATGCATCTGGACTACTCAACGATTAATATAGCCTTTCATATTTGCATTGACAGAATTTTTAAAAAAGACTATGAAGAAAGAAACATTCACTATATAAACCTTTATTGGCATTACAATGACACTACAAGTGCGAGTGGTATCAAAAATGGATAAGACAATTAAAACATGGAATAGTCTCACTATATATTTTAATTAACAGTGCAACTTCATAAGTCTAACCAAGTTCAATGATGCTTATTCCCTAAACCAGGGGTCAACAAACTTGGCTCTCCAGGTGTTCTTGGACTTCAGCTACCAGAAGCCCAAGTCAGTACACTTTCTGGAGTCCAAGAATATCTGGAGAGCCAAGTTTGCTGACTCCTGCCCTATGCTCTTTACTCCCAAAGCTGTAATCCTTCACCTGCATAGAGACCCCATCAGGTCTGAGTAAACATAACCAGGATTGTACTAGTAAGTATTGTAATGAACTTGGAAAACGTTACTTTAATCTAAGTCCATTACTGCCACTACTCATTTCAAGAAACTGAATTTTTCTTGCACAGCCAGTATGAATGCTTTCCTAGAAAACATTACATCACCGGGATTAGCGCCTCTAGCGGTTTGTGAGTCAGTGAAGGGAGGATTTCCCAGAACTCAACACACCTGTTTAAACTCTGAACTTCAAGTTCATATCCTTTTGAACTTGTAAGGTCAAACACCCACCCGAGAAAGGGGGAGGCAAAGTTAGACCTTGGGCACCTTGACAGTTATTTTCAACCTTGAAAGATCTTGGAGATAATGCAAAATCTTATCTCTCAAATCTGATCTACAAGTAGCAGTACCGAATCCAGGAGGACCCCTAAGTTGCGTACTGGGTCTGTCTGGGGCAAAGTAGCCCCATCCAAGACCAAAGTTGGCAGCTCCCTGGATAATGTGGGGTCCCCTATCCATAGCCACTCAGTCTTGGAGGGATTCAATTGTAGCCCGTTGTCCCCCATCCAGACCCCGACAGCTTCCAGACATCTGGATAGGACATTGACCGCATCACTGGGATCCCCACGGGCTGAGATGTACAGCTGGGTATCATCAGCATACTGATGATACCTCACCCCATGGGAATGGATAATCTCGCCCAGCGGCTTCATGTAGATGTTGGAGAGGAGAGAGCACCGAGCCCTGAGGCACCCCATAACGCAGGGGCCTAGGGCTGGACCTCTCACTCTCCAACCACACCGACTGGGTCTGTCCCTCCAGAAATGAGGAAAACCAGGACAACACAGTACCCTGGATCCCCAATCCTTTGAGCCATTCAAGAAGGATACCATGGTTGACAGTATCGAAGGCTGCTGAGAGGTCAAGAAGGGCAAGGATGGATGGATGGCCACTGTCCCGCTCCCGCCAGAGATCATCTACCAGTGCGACCAATGCCGTCTCTGTACCATATCCAGGCCTGAAACCTGATTGAAAGGGATCCAGATAATCCGCTTCATCCAGGACCCCCTGCAGCTGTCACGCCACCACCTTCTCCAATACCTTCGCCAAAAAAGGGAAGGTTGGAGACCGGTCTATAGTTAGCTGGAACTGCTGGGTCGAGGGATTGCTTCTTCAGGAGGGGGCGCACCAAAGCATGTTTTAAGGTGGGACAGGGATCTAAAGGTGCAGGAAACACCCCCTCCCGTAGCGATACATTGATTATAGCCCCAACCCAGCCTCCTGTCACCACCTTAGAGGCTTTCACCAACCAGGTAGGACAGGGATCTAAAGGGCAGGAGGTGGTGCGAACAGCTGCAAGAAGCCTGTCCACCTAGAAATTCCTTAGGTGGGAGAAAGAGGGAAATTTTAGCATAAAAAGCCCCGATTTTGCCGAGTTGAGAGAGTCTTCATCAGATGCAGTAGAGCACTTTAAAGTTCTGAATCATTGCCAGGAAATCGGAGATGGAACTTTGAGATGGGGCCGAAGCAAGGCCGTTTCTTTGGGAGATGGAAGTAGGTCTTCTGATTTAGTGCATTTCTCGCCAAAGCAACACTTAGCCAAATTCCCATCAATCTTCGGACTTAGAATTCTAGGATAGTTTAAGGTTTACTCTTAGATTCTACGTGTTCTATTATTTTAAGTAAAGTTATGCGAATTTAGGTTTAGAGAGAGTTAAGGACCCAGGAATGGGAACTTTTTCTTTTAATTTATTTAACCAGATTAGTATTTTAGCAACCGCTATGTTTTGCCTTTAGATACTTCAATTGGATTTATGGACTTTGTTTTACTTTTTATTGCAATAAAAGAAGGGAGGCCTGGCTGGATTTCCTTTCCCTGAAAAGACAATCGGAAGCATTGTTTTGTGAACCTGCTTCATTAATTCTAGATCAGGACTATTTCGCTACCATTGCAATACTCCCATTGCATGTCCTTCGAGATTGCCCAGGAGGAGGGGAGATAAACAAGGAAGAATGACTCAGACTGGAGATATAATTCTCAGGGCAGAATAAGGAGGACAATTTGTGGGAGTTATCCACAATGGCTCAAGTGGCTATGACGCTGACTGGGAGGCAGAAAGTCAGCAGTTCAATTCCCAAGTACTGCAGGACGGAATGAGCTCCCGTCTTTGTCCCAGCTCCTGCCAACCTAGAGGTTCGAAAGCAAGAAATTGCAAGTAGATAAATAGGGACCACTTCGGTGGGAAGGTAATAGCGTTCCATGCACTCCGGTGTCTAGTCAGGCCTGCCACATGACCACAGAAATGTCTACAGAAGCAGACAACGCTGGCTCTTCGGCTTTGAAACAGAGATGAGCACTGAACCCTAGAGTCACATACGACTGGCTTTCGAGCAAGGGAAACCTTTATCTTTACCTTTACTATCTGTTGCCCGGCAGTCTGAGGGAGAACTGGGTAGCAAAGCCTAGAAAGTCCCAACTAGGTGCACCTGGTTTCTCACCCCTTCCATCTGCCACATTCAGTTTGGGCCCCGATTCGGAGTAGTGAGGTGGCGACAAGCATTTTGCAGAGTAAAATCTGAGTTACTCTGTTGCAGCCAAATAAAAACAACAACAACAACAAAAACTCACACACACACACACCCCAACCAATGTTGTGGTATCCTATAGACCAGTAATGGCTAACCTTGGCACTCCAGCTGTTTTTCAATTCCCAGAAGCCCTGATCAGCAGGAGTGTTGACTTGGGTCTCTGGTAATTGAAGTCCAAGAACACCTGGAGTGTCAAGATTAGCCTTCACAGCTATAGACCAACACAATGGCCAAAATCTGTTGGCATTAACTTATGCTATGCACGCGAGATGATGTCATTATTGGTGGCAATTTTCTGATATTAAAGTTCTGTCCTTCCCCCTCCCCACCCTAAGGATCTCAAAGGCTTTCCAAGAGCAAAAGAAATCCATAAGGAGCTTCAGAACCTGAAAGGGGAGATTGGAAGTTTTTAATGTAATTAAAGATATCTATCACTGGATGATGACATCACTTAGCTTGCATGGCGTAAATTTATGCAAACAAGATTTCAGCCATTTATTATAGTATAAGCTTTCATGAAAGTGGTATGCTGAGTTTTAAGTACATAGGGCTGGAAGGAAAACAGACACATGTATAAAAAGTAATGCCTGTACTTACTTACTTTTCTTCCTGACTTGACTATTTTTATGCCAACCCAACTATGTGTTGAAATAGTTATAATTCAAAATAACAGTATGCTGTTGTGAAGTGGATTTGCAGTCAATGAAAATGTGCATCATTGTAACAAACTTTTCCTTTGTCTCTAAAGTGCACAATATTTTTTTTCATATTTTAATGCAGGTCACAAGTGTCAGGGGAACCCTTAAAGGAAGTTACACTTCACTTAAGTTACTTTGTATTAGCTAAGGTAACATTGTAGTTTGCTTTAAATCACTCTAGGTCTGAGTATCCTCACCTCAGCCAGAGCAACTGTGAAGCCATTTTGCATACCAATGACGCAGGCACACTCCACAGATTAGCAAGGTCATTAGCAACACAAAGCCTGCCAACTGCCAAGGGCACTTTTGGAAGACAATCAAACAGTATCATACCTGTCAACCTTCCCGGATTGGCCAGGATTTCACGGTTTTCGGCGCTGATTTGCACCATTTCCCGCCCACAGCTGCCGAAACCCCGGAATTTGGCAGCGGGGGGAAAGGAGGTACTGCACAGCCTTTCTGCGCAAGTCGCCTTCTACGCATGCGTAGAAGGCAACTTGCGCAGAACTGTTGTGCGCAGGTCCTGGATTGTGCAGAGCCGCGGTTGACAGGTATGCAGTAGCTCATCCATCTTCAGAGATGGGAAAGATCAGATAAGCACACCTGCAGTGCCTAATGAGGAGAGCAGTTGGTCAAAACAAAGACTTTCACATTATTTCACAAATTCTTGAGGGGAGGGCAACACCTCGGAAAAGGGTATAAAATGGACCCTGAATCTAGGTCTGAGAGGAGTGTTTCCCAATACTGGGGAAACTCTGTCCAATTCTTTTCCGATCATGCCTTGATCCATCCATGTCCTTTTACATGAGGGTGGAATCGGCCACTTTTAGCCAAGCTCTACTAAAGCTAATTGTTTTTATTTTCTATATATCTATTCAGTATGAAATCCAGTGTAGCTTAGAAAGCTTTTTAGAAGAATTATTTCGCTTTTTATGTTTGTTTATTATTTTGCAATAAATGCTGCTAAATGGCTTTTTGAGAGCAGCCTCTTTTATTTGCTCCACAAAGAGGGAGTGAGGAAGGGAGAACTGATAAGGCATTTTGAAGCAACAAAGAGCTCCTTTTCTCAGGCCTTCTCTGTGGGGTGTGAGATTTGGGACTTTCGTTTTCCTGGGCTTTGCAGCCGTTATCAGCAAAGGTCCGCTTTAAAGGCAAACAATCCCTTCAGCCCCAGGAGTCTTCCAAGGCTAGATAGTTCTCTGCAAGTATTTAGAAGGGGCAGTGGCTAGTGGCAATATTTGCGGGACTTTTAATATAAATTGTTATCAACATCTGGGACTTCCCATATCACCATTTCATTGCCTATGAGCCAGTCTTTACTGAATCGAGGTAGCACACCGTAGGTTGGACGTCCCAGAGCGGCCAGCGCTCCTCAAACTCTGCCATGCCAGATAGCCACCTAGTCCGCAAGGTGCAGAAAACAGGGGATCCCGTTGAGCCACCCTGCCGCCGGCCCCTAACAACAAGCACAAGTTGTTTTACTGAATCTTAGTAGCTCTTTCCACAAGTACAAGGATTTTCAGAGTGATTGCAACAAACACCCTATTTTCTATAGTAGGCAGGTAAAACCTGCCAATATGAAAAGTGTCACTGTTTAACATATTTAGTATGGGTATTAGTAAGACAAAATTAATATATTGCCACAATTCTAAGCAAACCATTTAGACTGACTCCTGCTTCAATATGATAAGCAGGAGTTTTGTCAAGAATAAGCACATGTCTTATGAACTGGGAATAATTTTAAGATTTACCTGATCAAAATACCACCCATACAAAGGAAGCCATTTCAATCCATCTTTCAAAACGTATCGAATATGTCCAAGCGCGTTTTGCCTGATAGCCAGCATGTCAGCTATTATCCAGTCAACTGCAAAGCCAAAACACAATGTTTACACCTAATAATCAATAATATTTTATAATCTTTGCATCTCTTGAGAAATCATTTTGTTGCTTACAGTCATGAAGATCAAACTTTTTCCACCAGTAATATGAGTAACTCTTCCCATAATAACACACCTTCGTTTCCTTTAACAATCATTTAACATTAACTATATTCCTACTTTACTTCTTAATTTTGAAATGTTACAAGCTTTAATTATTATCACGTTTGTCTTATAAAACTTCTAAATAATATTTATTCAGTTAAAGGTAAAGGTTTCCCTTGCTCGAAAGCCAGTCATATTCGACTCTAGGGTTCAGTGCTCATCTCTGTTTCAAAGCCGAAGAGCGAGCATTGTCTGATTCTGCAGACATTTCCGTGGTCATGTGGCAGGCATGACTAGACACCAGAGCACACGGAACACTGTTACCTTCCCACCAAAGTGGTTCTATTTATCTACTTGCAATTTCTTGCTTTCTGCTAGGTTGGCAGGAGCTGGGACAAAGACGGGAGCTCATTCCGTCCTGCAGTACTCGGGAATCGAACTGCTGACCTTGCGCCTCCCAGTCAGCGTCTTAGCCACTTGAGCCACTGCAACCCCACTTTAGAATAGATCCATAGTTTGAAAGGTCAATCTAAGAAGTACCAACACATTTTTATCAAATCTACAACCACATCAAGGTATATATGTTTTCAAAAGTTGAATGAGAAGAAAGGGGGTTTCAAATGACCACTGCAAACCACTATGGAAGCTTGAATCAAGTTCAAAGTGGATGTTTAATGTTGGTCCACAATATTGGCAAGCCTTGCATGGACACTGTTGGCCTTATTAGCAAGATGCTGTGCAGGCCTTGATTCAAAATATTCTTGACATGAGCATGGTATTCGTACAACATAATTTCTCAATATTGCACATTTCAAACAGAAAATTTGGGGGTTGTATTCTATGGTGATGTTATTTATTTATTTATTGTTAAATTTCTATACCGCCCACTCAGCCAAAGCCGACTCTGGCTAGTTGGAATTGCAGTATTTTGCCAAATTGATAATTTTAACCTAAAAGGCCTAATATTTTAAGTTTCAAGAGTTTGAAGAGCTGTATTAACACAGAATATTTTCATGTTTCTTTACTAAACAAGCTCTTTATAAGTACAGAAATACAAACCTGTAGATTGATGATTTGATATATATATCACATTCTCTTTAGTTTTTGGCAAATCACCATAAAGGATGATCTAGAATAGATGAGAAAAACCATGATATTTTGTTAGATGAAAGATACAAAGGACAAACTTTAAAAATATTAAAAACTTTAAAAAACATTTTTCAACACTCTTTTCAGAAAGACTTAATAAGCATCAATAAAAAATGAACTGAAGCTGGGAAGTGGAACAATTATTGCTCCACTTTCATCCCAAAGTTAACATGAACACCAAAGGGTACTGCACGAAGTTGAGAGCAAGCAAGGTGCACTTTTTGAGGAGGCTCATGAATAAATCAAAGTAGTAAATAAATCTGAGTAGTAATTCTGACTGCAATCAGATTCATGCACACTTCATTCTCTTATCTATTTGTACCCTCCTGAAGTCACATTAAAGAAGCAGATGGATACTCTGTTAAGTGTTTCTGCATAACTCTGGATGCATCAAATTTGACCGTAATGCAAAACATTAAGACTCAACAGCTAGAAATTTTGGATTACCAATTCTCTAACTGTATTTCCTACAGAAAATAGAATGATTTTTAAAAATAAACAGTACTACTATAGTTTGAAATGCTGAGCTCCATGTCTGAAGCTGGCTTATATCAGAGAAGACATAAATCAGCATCTTGTTTCAGATACAGTAAAACCCCGTATAATGAACACTTCATATAGCGAAAAATCCGTACAACAAAGTGTTTTTGTGCTATTGCCGATGCACCGTATAATGGAAAAAAATGTTTGTTATACGAATCACCACTGGCAATATCCCATACAATGGGGGGGGGAATGTCGTTGTATGGGGTATCGCCAATGGTGATTCGTATAACAAACATTTTCTTTTTGTTATACAGTGCATTGCCCATAGGGATCCATATAATGAAAAAACTGTATAGCGAAGAGCTCTGTGGAATGGAGTTTTTTTTTTTTTGTTATATGGGGTTCTACTGTATTTGTTAAATTCTACTCCACCCCACCCCTGGTAGGTTTATTACACACACAGTGGTGGGCTGGCCCATAAGGCTACTGTGACTCAGCCCGGGGCACCCCCCAGTACCATGGCACCCCCCCATGGGTGCCAATCCAAAGAGCCGAGCCGAACTGAGCTGCGATGCCCGAAACAATCGAGCATATGAACGGGGCTCCGTGTTCCTTTGCCTGCCTTCTCCTCCTTTGCCACCAAGGTTAAGGTTACAAAAACAGCCCCATTTACAGTGTATCCACTGTGGCTTGGAGGTTGCAATTTTGCCTTGTAAGGAAGAGGTTTTTGGTTCAAATCCCCAGAGGGCAGTTGAAATTAGAAGGTGAGTGGGAACGTATATGTTTTATTAGGGTTAAATGGCCTCATCACTCCCTGTCCAGGGCCTTTTTAGTGGAGCCAGCACACCCCTGTACACACAAATTACACACATGAAACAATACAAACAAATTATCAGGCAGGGTGCATGTGCATGTTGTTTGCTATGATAAGCTGAATTCCCAGCAACCAGTGCTTTGTGAGAACATGCAGTTATACCAACTCCTTTGACAGCAACTCTCTTTGGTTCTAGCCAATGAAAGCAATGGTAAGAAATCATGGGATTGGACGTCCAGCAAGATTTGTACAGGTGCTCGTCTCCCACCAAAAATGGAACATGTCTTTTAAAAGGACCACACATTCGACTACAAAATCCCTTTGTAAAATCAAAACCCTTTTCTACCTTGTCCACACTCTGTAGAACTAGTCTATATAGGGGAATATATATATCATGTACATTTGAAGAAAACAAATTGGACCATGCTCTGGTCAACTCTAGACTATTGTAATGCGCTCTACATGGGCCTGCCCTTGACGACCATTCGGAGGCTGCAACTGGTGCAGAATCTGGCTGCCTGCGTGGTGATGGGGTGAGGTTGTTATGCCCATGCCTCACTCCTGCTGTGGGAGCTGCATTGACTGCCAGTGTGCCTCCGGGTGCAATGCAAGGTGCTGGTAACGACCTTTAAAGCCCTACATGGCAGCGGACCAGAGTACTTAAGAGACCGCATCACCACAAAGACATCGGCCTGTCCCACAAGAACAGATCAGAGGGGCTCCCTAAGGTTTCCATCTGCCACAGTGGCTTGTCTCTGGCACTAGAAGGAGAGCTTTCTCCATATCTGCTCCAGTCCTGTGAAATCTCTTGCCGCCCGAGTTGTGCCTCCAGGCAAAGCTACTGCCATTTAGAAGAGGGCTAAAAACATGACTAGCACAAAAAGTGTGCGGTGCTGCTGGTGGAGCAGCACCCTCCCGCTGGCTTATATGAAGGCCGTCTGGGTTGTTTTAGCTTTTTAAGTCTAGTTTTAGTCTTAGTTTAAATGGTGGCATTATAGGTAGAGTATTTTTAAAGGTTTTAATGACTTTATGATTAGGGTTTTTATGATTTTACCACTATGGGGATGTTTTATGCTGGAATCTGTAATGTTTGTTGTGAGCCGCCCAGAGTTGCTCCGGCAAGGGGGTGGTAATACAAATTTAATAAACAAGCAAACAAACAAATAAAAGATTGCCCCAATATGCACATTTCCCCTTGAAAACATGATTTCCATAAGGGATGCAAGTGGCTTATGGCTGTACCAGTAAAAAGTTTAAGAGTAGGGAGGAAACCAATTTTGAATGCAAAAGGGAAAAAACCTGGAAAATATTAGGCTTTGCTACTGAATCAGTGGAAAGGGATGAAGGTAGCTGGAGAACAAAATTGTACAGGGCAACAGGATACAGATGCTTTTGACCTGTAACCTGCCAATTTCATTCATGCCTGGTCAATGAAGGGATCATCTGACATCTGCTTTATGACCTTATTGAACAGAATTCAAAGCATCTGCCTGCTGACAATGGTACAGAAATAAACAGCTGATCCTAAACATACTTGGCAAATTAAATCTGATCAACTGTTTAGTCTTATTGATTCCACTAGAACTTCCAAAATGGCCTATTTAAAAGATCAGATGCCATTATCCTATTGCCAGCTCAAACTAAGAGTAGACATGTTTAATCAATTGTTATGACACATCAGTACTTATGTAAATCCCACTGAGTAAATGGACTTAGTCTTAATAGAGATTAGCAAGAGGGTATTGCCCAGAATCTATCAGAACTTGCTATGACACTACTTAGCAGAGAAAATATAATAATACTGTAAAGATGCTGATGATGTTTTAACATCAAAAATATCTTCTAATATAAAGAGGGGGATATTGGGGGGGGGGGACCACACCAACAGATGCTATACTTTACTGCTAGAAAAGTGAGATTATTTTCCTGGTTACCACAATCTTGCAACCGTTTTGCTAAATGGATTTGCAGAAACCTTTTGAAATGTACAATGACTTTCCTAGGGATAAATCACATAACTCCCAGGTGTTTGAGCTATTTAAAAGGTTACTAGTTTAAACCAGTCTTTTATTATGAATACAGCATAATAAATGGATAATATGGGAGTGAGGACAAGTTGCCCTTGTCTTTGTGACATCAAGGGTATTACATATTTGGTAAGGTATATTGTGTGAACCTTAATATGTACATCAGCCATTTAAATAAGAAGATTCTGTTCTATATTAAAATATTTATACTATACTGCCCCAATCTCATTGTTCTGTGCAGGACAATGACAATAAAGATCTATCTATCTATCTATCTATCTATCTATCTATCTATCTATCTATCTATCTATCTATCTATCTATCTATCTATCTATCTATCTATCTATCTATCTGCAGTGTGAAAATATAAAACTTTAATATTTATTTCTATCTTTCTTTTTTTAACCAAGAAAGAAGTTGGATCAGGCTATTCTGTGGTGGCCTTGCAGCACAAAGTTTTGCAATTTATCCCTACCAGACTATTAAAACATTAAATCTTGCATCCTTTAGTATTAACAAGCTTGAGTTACTATATGATTTCATAGACTCACACCTTCAGATAAATCAATTGCTGCGGAACAGGTGAACAACAGTCCATGAAAGTTTATGACAGACAAATTGTGTTAATCTTTGTGGTAACACAAGACTGATATTTTATCTATCTATCTGTCTGTCTGTCTATTTTGCTGCAACTGACTACAGAATAACACAACTATCATTCTGGAAATTCAGACTGTTCAAGATACAGTATTGTATTCATATCTTGTAGCCATGGCGATGCAACATTGTAGCATAATCTGTGATCAGCAAAATTTCAGACAAGTCAGCAAACTGCATAAAAGAATCATTACAAAGAAACTAAATGTTTCATTCTCAAAGTTAAACATGTGGAAACATAAAGCACAAGGATACAATGATATGAAGAATGATGGACCCAACTATGGAAAGTAACTTTGCAGTTTCTGTTTTAATTCCTTTAAAAAAAATTTCATATTTTAATTCTTAATTCCTAACACTTGACTGAAACAAAATATTTATGTTGCTTGCTCTCTCTCTCTCTCTCTCTCTCTCTCTCTCTCTCTCTCTCTCTCTCTCTCTCTCTCTCTATATATATATATATATATATATATATATATATATATATATATATATATATATATATATATATATATATATATATATATATATATATATATATATATATATATATATATATATATATATATATATATATATATATATATATATATATATATATATATATATATATATATATATATATAAAATAGAGGAACTGGGTTGGCAGGTCAGCAGTTCGAGACCTGAGTGCTGCACAATGGCGTTTGCTTCTGTATCTGTCCCCAGCTCCTGCCAGCCTAGCAGTTTGAAAGCAAGACATTGCAAGTAGATAAACAGGGACCACTTCAGTGCGAAGATAAACAGCATTCTGTGTACTCCAGCATTCAGTCATGCCTGCCACATATCCACAAAAATGTGTTCAGATGCAGACAGCGCTAGCTCTTTGGCTATAAAACACAGATGAGCACTGAACCCTACAGTTGGATACGACTGGCTTTCGAGCAAGGGCAATCTTTAACTCTATTTGTCAAAGCAAATATGAAGCCACTGGTTCTCAACACCAGCTGTTCATTCAGCATCCTACTTGTTAAAAGTGTTCTAGTTTGCTGTGTGACTATTGCATACTGAAGCATCAGAACATATTTTGGTATATTCATCCAGTGCAATCATGTTTCAAGAATGAAAAATTGTTCATTTCCCAACATGATTATACCCCGACTTCTTACCTGGCCTCTATCTCTGTGACTGCAACCATTCTCTTCCACCTGCATGTTCTTTGTGTCTGCAAAACACTTGTGGGGTCCCCAGTGGAGTTTTTTCTTCTTCTCCTTTTTGAAGAAGATACTGAGCATCCCTTTGTGACTCTACCTTCTGCAAAGTCAGCACAAACTGCAAAACTCAATCCTCATTCTTGCACTCATTCCATAATGGTTTTACAGGTGAAACTCGGAAAATTAGAATATCGTGCAAAAGTCCATTCATTTCACTTAAAAGGTGGAAAAATATATATGAGATAGACTCACTACATGCAAAGCAAGAGATGTCATGCCTTCATTCGTTATAATTGTGATGATCATGGCGTACAGTGTACATGAGATTATGTGATGATTATGGGGTACATGAGATTGGGGGATTGGGGTTTTCATAAACTGTAAGCCATAAGCATCAATATTATAACAAAGTAAGGCTTGAACTATCTCGCTTTGCATGTAATGAGTCTATCTCATATATTTGTTTCACCTTTTAAGTTGCATTACTGAACTGAATGGACATTTGCACGATATTCTAATTTTCAGAGTTTCACCTGTAGATGGGGGGGTGGGCAACTGAATTTTGAATCCTGAATGATACACTCCTTCCCCCAATGAAACTGATGTTTTCCTCATCATTAATGATGAATTATTTGTCCACAAAACAACTAGGAGGTGTCTAGCCTTAACTTCTTGTAATCCATTACAGGAGCAATACATACCCAACAACACATACCCAACTGAGGTTACGGAAGAACTATGCAAATTGATACTGCTTATCTATTGAATAGAGCTGTAGTGGAGGCTAAAGGAGGGAAGGATTGGGAAGATGCCACCCTGGCTGTGCGGGCGACCAACGCCTTGCGGGCGGCTGCTACCACCACCCCGGCTGTGTGGGTGGCCAAGGACGTCTCTGCCCCCCCGACTCTCTCCACCTGTCTGCAGAGATAAAAGGGCCACCAGACAGAGCCACGGCTGAAACGCTGCCCCAGCCGTGCGGGCAGCTATTACCACTGCTCCAGCTGTGCGGGCAGCCAAGGACGTCTCCACCCGCCGGACTCTCTCCACCTGCCCAGAGGGATAAAAGGGCCACCAGTCAGAGACACAGCCAAAGACGCTGCCCCGGCTGTGCAGGCGGCCAAGGACATCTCTGCATTGCCCCTGGATGCTATCCACCTAGCTGGGCGATACATCACCGCCTATCCGAACCTTTGTTATTTCTTTGTAGTAATTTTGTAAGCCGCCCTAAATCGCCACAACGTGGTGAGTGGACAGCTATACAAATTTGAAATATAAATAAATAAATAAATGTTCAGTCACTTGTACCAGATCTTGTTCTAGTGCAGTGATGGTGATCCTTGGCACTCCAGGTGTTCTTGGACTTCAATTCCCAGGAGCCCTGATCGTCGGGTGTGCTGACTTGGGCTTCTGGGAATTGAAGTCCAAGAACACCTGGAGCGCCAAGGATCGCCATCATTGTTCTAGTGGTTCCTCTTCTCACCAGCTTTGGATATCGCATTTTGGGCCTGCTCAAAGGATAATGTGGGAATGAGGACAAGTTGCCCTTGACTGCTTCTGCTAATGTGTACTTTGCTCTGGATTAGGAAGCAACAACAAGCATCATAAAGTGACCCCATAAAATACACAATGTCCTATGAGAGAAGCAGCATTTGGAACTCTGGATGCATTTCACTTCATTGTTCAAGGAGAGCTGACTGTTTTCCCTTGGCTAGCAATGACAACACTAGGCACATGCAACTATTTTGTCACTTATCACCTGACTATGCATAAGACAATAGACAGTCACTCAAAACGTTACAGCTATATATGCACTTCTCAGCCACTACTGGATCCTCTTCTCCTACAGAGCCATGTATCACCGGAAAGATGGAAAACAAAGGATGCAGAAGCTTTGGCTCACATGTTTGACCACAAATCTCAGCATCTCCAACCAGTGAACATGTAGCGTGGGGCTGATGTGAGCTGAAAAACCAAAACCTCTGTAAGGTCAAAGAGTCCCCTCATGTTTTAAGCATTTTGAGTGAACAGTTGCACCTCCAGCTGATGCTACTATTCCCAATCCTCATTATTGATTATTGCGAATATGTAAAATATAAGTAGGAAAAGATAAATGTTGCCCTTGCTCGAAAGCCAGTCATATCCGACTCTAGGGCATGATGCTTATCTCTATTTACAGGCAAAGAGCAAGCAATGTCTGCATCTGCAGATGTTTCCATGATCATGTGGGAGGCATGACTAGACACAAGAGTGCACAGAACACTGTTTACCTTCCCACCAAAGCGATACCTATTTATCTACTTGCAATTTCTTGGCTTTCAAACTGCTAGGTTGGCAGGAGCTGGGACAGACAACAGGAGCTCATTCCGTCATGCAGCACTTGAGTCTCAAACTGCCGACCTGTTGTCAAGTTCAGTGTCTTCACCACTAAGCCACCACAGTCCCTGCTGCATTAAAGTACTACCCTTCAATTGTTGGGAGGTTTCTGAGAGGCAGAGTAGGAAATAGGGACCCAACAGGCTGTGTGGGATGGAGCTGTTTCCCCCCTGAAGACACAGGCCTCATCAGTAAGAATGGACCTTTTGTGTTTTAACAAACAACTAACAACATGAAAGCGACCCTCTTTTTGTTGTTGTTGCATGTCCTTTCATGGATCCCAAAACAGAGTCTCTAAAACACAAATGATTTGAATAAGTGTGGGAGAGGCACACAAAAATTGTGCATTTCCTTTGTTTTCCCCCTCTTTCTGTCAAGTGACTGTCAAAGTGACTTCAAGGTTTATGTTATTGTGATTGAAATCCTGTTGCTTATCATAATGAGTTGCA
This sequence comes from Bradypodion pumilum, assembly GCA_035047305.1. Lineage (NCBI taxonomy): Eukaryota > Metazoa > Chordata > Lepidosauria > Squamata > Chamaeleonidae > Bradypodion > Bradypodion pumilum. The sequence goes on along the minus strand of JAWDJD010000001.1, from coordinate 167,937,992 downwards.
CTGTAGTTGTAGTACTTAAGTGATCATGGTGAGAATTGGCAAATAATTTTGCATAGAAATCCTCCCAAACCATAGCTGGAATGGAAATATCAAGTGAAAAGTTTACACCAGGGGTGCACAACCTATGGCCTGCGGGCCGGACCCAGCCCATTTTATGTGGCCCATGTCACCGCCGCTGCTGCCACTTGAAGCGGGCACGTTTACGACATAAATGCATCTTCAGCTGTCGTAAATGTGTTTACGACAGCTGAGTCCTTATTTCATGACAGTGTTTATCGGGGGGGGGACTACCAGTCTGGCCCACTCAGCTGTCTGAGGGGGCATCATCTGGACTGTAGCTTAAATGGTTGAGAATCCTTGGGTTATGCTCTTTCAATAAGCCAGATGCCATGTTCAAAAAAGTGGCTGAATTTGGCCCTTTTGCATTAAATTCCAAGTTGGACCCAAGTGTAGCTGTATAATAGGTTTTCCTAGTGACTATTAGTTTTTTGTAATCTGTTTTGGCAATCATACTTTATCTAATGTATTTTATCACATTTTGACCTGATATGGTCAGGTGACTAATAAGTTAATAAAGGAATAAAAGGAAAGAGTTGCACTGGAGTAGGCCCATTGAACTTGACCTTCCAGTAATTAGTCTTAACCAGTAATAATAATAATTTCACATCAGAAATTAATCTGGGTTGAAAAGACTTTTGCTGGAGAAACGCAGCTCAGGGGATGCCCGAATGAGTCTCCTTTCATGTCCCCAAGATCTTTCCCCACCAAAGTCATCCCTATTTATCTACTTGCAATTTCTTGCTTTTGAACGGCTAGGTTGGCAGGAGCTGGGACAGAGATGGGCACTCAAACTGTCATGCAATACCCAGGTATCGAACTGACGACTTGCTGGCCTTTCAGCTAACAAGGTGAGCTACTTAACCACTGAGCCACTGCAGCCCCTTGTAGTCTTAAGCAGCAAAATAAATGAAAGGTAAATAAATGAATGAATGAATGAAATGAACAAATGAGAAGGAACTGCGGTGGCTTAGTGGTTAAGATGCTGAACTTGAAGACTGGACGGACGGAGTTCGAGACCCAGGTACTGCATGGTGCTTTGAGCGCCCGTCGTCTGTCCAAGCTCCTGCCAACCTAGCAGTTCGAAAGCAAGAAATTGCAAGTAAATAAATAGGTACCACTTAGGTGAAGGTTTTCTTTGCTCAAAAGCCAGTCATATCCGACTCTAGGGTTCAGTGCTCATCTCTGTTTCAAACTGAAGAGCCACCGCTGTCTGCTTCTGCAGGCGTTTCTGTGGTCATGTGGCAGGCATGACTAGACACCAGAGCGCACGGAACGCTGTTTACCTTCCCCACCGAAGTGGTCCCTATTTATCTACTTGCAGCGTCTTGCTTTCAAACTGCTAGGTTGGCAGGAGCTGAGACCGACTACGGGAGCTCATTCTGTCCGGCAGTACTCGGGAATCGAACTGCTGACCTTCTGCCTCCCAGTCAGCGTCTTAGGTGGGAAGGTAAACAGTGTTCTGTGCACTCTGGTGTCTAGTCATGCCTGCCACATGACCACAGGAACGTCTGTAGACGCAGAGGCGCTGGCTCTTTGGCTGTAAACAGAGATGAGCACTGGACCCTAGAGTCGGATACGACTGGCTTTCGAGCAAGAGCACCCTTTACCTTTAGCTAAAAAAAAAAAAAGCCGGAGGAGGAAGAGGATGATTGGAGGGTTCCCTCCCCGCCTCCCCCGCTGACCTGACCTGACCTGGACTCCGGTGTAGTGCTCGAAGAAGAAGAGCACCATGCTCTGGTAGAGGGCGTAGAAGCGGTCGTCCACCTCGTGGTAGAGGCGGGCGGGCAGGAGGCAGGTGGCGAGGAGGCGCCAGGCGGCCCAGGCCACCACGTAGGTCGGGGCCGTGCCCAGCATGACGGCGGACGGCAGCACGTAGCGCATGGAGTAGGTGTGCAGCACCAGCGACAGCAACATCGCGCGCCCTCGCTTTCAGCCGCCGCTTCTCCTGGGGAGGAAAGGAAGGACGGTGGGAAAAGGCGCCCACCCACTTCACGCCTTGTTAGCTGGAAAGGGCCGTCAAGTCGGCAGTTGCGAGACCCGGGTCCTGCGTGACGGGATGAGCGCCCGTCTCTGTCCCCGTTCCTGCCGACCTAGCCCTTCGAAACCAAGAAATGGCAAGATCAATAGGGGTCACTTTTGTGTGTTGGGGGCAGGCGGAGGGAGGAAAGGGAAGAAAGCGGCGCCTGCGACCAGCCAGCGCCGCCCCCATGGCCGCCCCACATGGCCGCCGAGGAGACTTCCGGGGGCTGGGCTAGCCTAGGCAGCCCCACCGCCCCGGCCTCCGCTTGGCTCCCCCCCCCCCCCGCCGCCTCTCCTTCAGGCTCGCGGGCGGCGGCGAGGAAGTTTGTTTTGTCTCACGAAAAGGCGCCAAGGGTTGTCTAGACTAGAGAGGGACCCTCTCCCTCTCCCTCTCCCTCTCCCTCTCCCTCTCTCTCTGGGAAGATGGCGGCGTTGCTCGGCGCAGGCATTTTGGGGCTTCTGTAGGGAAGCTGCCTGACCTGAGGCGCTTCCTGAGGGCAGAAAAGTCCCCGGGAGAAGAGAGACTCGTGGTGGTGGTCGTAGGGATTATAGGCAGCGGGGAAAGAGGAAGGCTGAGGAAAAAGAGGGCTTGGTTTCCTAAAAGAAACCCCAGCCGGCAGTTTGCATGTCTTGAGCCTAGGCCCGTGATGGCGAACCTTGGCACCCCAGATGTTCTCGGGCTTCAATTCCCAGAAGCCCAAGCCCCCTGTGAATCCACACGGACGGGTTTACTGTGATTCACCCGCCCCACGCTGCCCTCGTCGCTCCCGGAAGCAGAAGCGCCCAAGGGGTGCGTTTTACTTCTGCTTCCGGGAGCGACGAGGGCAGCGTGGGGCGGGTGAATCGCAGTAAACCTGTTCGTGTGGATTAACAGGGTTGGGCGCGTTTTACTTCCACTTCCCGGAGCGACGAGGGTAGCGCGGGCTGGATGAATCGCAGTAAACCCACCTGTGTGGATTCACAGGGTCGGGCACATTTTACTTCCACTTCCCGGAGCGACGAGGGTAGCGCGGGCTGGATGAATCGCAGTAAACCCACCTGTGTGGATTCACAGGGTCGGGCACATTTTACTTCCGCTTCCAGGAGTGACGAGGGCAGCGCGGGCCGGCTGAATCACAGTAAACCCATCTGTGTGGATTCACAGGGCCGGGCACATTTTACTTCTGCTTCCGGGAGTGTCGAGGGCAGCGTGGGCCGGATGAATTGCAGTAAACCCATTCGTGTGGATTCACAGGGTGCTTGGACTTTTGGTAATTGAAGTCCAAGAACATCTGGAGTGCTAAGGTTCGCCATCACGGGCATAGGCTATTCATGAGAGGACCTTTTGGAGATAATCATTTCGTGTCAGACATTACTCTGGGTTGAAAGGATTTTTGCTGGAGAAACTGCTCAGGGGACACCCGAATGAGGCACCTTTCATGTCCCCAAGTGCTGCCCTCGGGTATCGATACCTGACCTTCCAATTGGCAGCTCAGCGTCTTAACCACAAAGTCACTGGGGGAGCTGCACCTCTTGTAGATTATTGACATGGTAGCCATCTTATGCTTCAAGCACACATATCAGAGAGTTTGCACCACATCAAGACAAAAAGACAAAAAAAATCTGTGACACTTTAAAGACTAAGTTCTGTATTTTAATGTTAGCTTTCATGGATCAAGCTGTGAAAACCCACATTGATTTGTAAACCTATCCATTCTACTCACCAACCATTATGTGCCTCTCTACCTGAGGTGTATAAATTGATGCCATGAAGTCTCACTCTTATGTCTGATGAAGTGGACTTGATCCAGGAAAGCTAACATTAAAATACAGCGGCTAGGCTTTAAAGTGCCACAATGTGTTTTGTCTTTTTTGTTTTGGAGATTAGTAACTCAGTGGGTTACCATAACTCATACCATACTCCTACCATAACTCAGAGTTAAACCATAACTCATAAGCTGGAAGCCACTTGGCAGCACACAACAACAACAGTGACAAAAACAACATGAGTTGTGATAAGGGGTGGGGATGTCTTGGTTGAATTGAGAAGTGTCCTAAGGGGACATTTGGAAGTTCCCTGCAGACACCCATTCCAGTTAGAGTAACCTCTAACTAATCCCGAAAGCTCACATTTAAATACTGTAGGTAGTCTCGCCAGGATATCCTGCTTAAAGAGCATAATGCGTTCCACAGGATTGCTCTTTAAGCGAGTTTGCTCTTTAAGCGAAACACCATTGTAAGTGACTGACTGTGACTTCTGGCGGGGGGAGGATTGCAAACCCCGATTTAGTTGTTAAGCGAGCTTTTGGTTTGTTTTAGTTGTTAAGCGAGGCGACCATTCAGAGAAAATTCTGCTCTTTAAGCGAGTTAGTCTCTAGGCGAGGTTTTACTGTACCATTAAGCAAAGAAAGCTCCAATACCTTGACATGAAGTACAACATAAAGTATAGAATATTCCAACTCACTCTGCAAGGAGAGATCACTGGTCATAGATGAAAAATTGTGCATCTTCTAGATGAAAAATTGTGCATCTTCTAGATGAAAAATTGTGCAGTTTAGGTGGCATGGGTCAGATTTGCCTTGATTTGAAGGGTCCTCAGTTTTCCAAAGCTGCTCCATTCCATTTATAAAGTTATTTTTGGCCATATGAGCACACAAAGGGACCTTTTTAAAACATAAAATGTGTAAAAAAATTATATATATATTTGGGGTAGTGGGAACAGTTGTGAGACTTGAAGGCCCAGATGGGCAAGTGTGGTTCCTGGACCTGAGGAAATTGCACACACGTCTGTGTAATCCAGATGCCACGTGGGCAGATATACTGTGAGCCTTCTGCCCATTTCCAACCTGCTACAATGGTATACGTTTGAGTTTTGAATTGCATGGTGAATCTATCAAAATCCTAAGAAGAATATACTAAAATATATAGAAAACAAAACAATGGTCCATAGGCTGGGAGCATTAGGTATACATCCCAGTTCTAACAAAAGGAGATGACAACAGATGCAACATCAATTTCTCATGCAAAAAAAAATCTCATGATCAAGATTTTACAACAAAGAGATTTACCATATCTGTAGTGAGACATGTCAGACATTTAAGATGAATTCAAGAAAAGTAGATGCACTGGGGACTTTATTTTACAGTAGAACCTTGGTTAACATAATGTGTTCTTCGGGATGTTTCTTACAGTGAAAATTACTTTAACTGAATTTCCTATAGGAATGCACTGAAAACCAAAATACATTAACCAAAATGCGGATTCCCATAGGATTGCATTGAAAACCAATTAATCCATTCCAGGGGGAAATTCGTAAACTGAGCCACTATTTTCTATGGATTTCCTTTGGTTATGTGATTTTTATGTTAATTGAGCCATTTGTTAACTGAGGTTCCACTGTATTTTATCTCTCCTAGAACAGCTTACAATCCTGCATTAGGAAATACAAGAAGTATTTTAGTATTATCACTAGCAGAGGTTGCCTGGCGTTGCCGGGCTGTTTTAAATAGTGTTGGAAGGTTAAATTGTGTTGATGCTTGTTAAAATTGCTTAGTCTGTAATTTTTAAAATGTTTATTTATACAAAAAAAATTTTTTTTGCTTGGCTGGCTGTTTTATGTAACTGAATAATTTTTTAGTTTTTGGTGTTTTTTTTAATAGTTGTACGGTAGGTAATAATTTTAATAATGTGAAAGTAAATGTTTTTTACATTCAATGTTTTTAAAATGTTTTAGGTTTTTATTTGAGTTAGAACTCAGCACAGGATTTTAATAATTATTTTATTTTATTTTATTGACATATGTTTGTGATTTGTGTTAAATTGTGTTTTTGACTTGTTATTATTGTGACCTTTTGTGTAAAATTGTGATTTTGTGGTATTGTTTTGATTTGTTTTTACTGTTGTGGCCTTTTGTTTGGAGCCATTGTGTGTTCTTGAATTGTTATTACTATTGTGGCCAGCAGGTGGTGCTGGTAGGGGTTTTCTTGTATTTTGACTGTTTTTTCTCTCCTGGCCTCTGGGTGGAACTTCTTCTGGTAAGTAGTCTCTTTCTTTATTCATTTCGTTTCTGGTCGTCGTGCAGGTAGGACATGTGCTGGTGAGTTGGCTTGTTTTCTTTATTTTGTGGGGGTGGGTGGGTTTTGTATTTTGAACTGTTTTGTTTTTTATTGTGTTTTTGTTTACTTTGTATTGGTTTTTGTTTGTTTTTGTGTATTTTTGGATGTTTTTGATTGTGTTTTAAGGTATTTTTTGTAATTTATTTATTTATTTTTATTAAAAAAATGTTGTTGTGGCTGGCCGGACCGCGGGAATTCCAACGCTGCTTTATGCGGCATTGGGGGGGTATTTCCACGGGCTAGCTTCGCTGGCCAGACCGCGGGCATTGGGGAGGAGGGCTTTATTGTCTTATGGTGCTTTGATTGACCACTTGGTTTCTTCTCTTTAAAGACTGAGTTTTTTTGGGGGGGGTGGATTCGATCCCCTCTCCCTGGTCTACTGGGTCCAGAAGGGTTGGGGGGACAGATCCCTTTTGTCCCCACAAACCTCCCAACCCCGGGTGAGCCAGCGGAGAGGTGGATCGCCACCCCCCACTTACTGATATTAAAGGGGAAACTCCGATCGGATTTTCCTTTTTAATATCAGGGGGTTGGGTTGGAATCTATCTCCTCTCTCGGGTCCCGTGGGTCTGTGAGGGTTGGGGGGGGACAAAAGGGGTATGTCCCCCCCAACCCTTCTGGATCCAGGAGACCAGGGAGAGTGGATCGATTCCCCCCTCCTAAAAATAACTCCATTTTTAAAGAGAAGAAACCGCTTGGTTCCCCCCCCCTCTTAGGAGGGGGGGAATCGATCCACTCTCCCTGGTCTACTGGGTCCAGAAGGGTTGGGGGGACAGATCCATTTTGTCCCCACAAACCTCCCAACTTCAGGTGAGCCAGCGGAGAGGGGGATCGCCACCCCCCACTTACTGATATTAAAGGGGAAACTCCAATCGGGACCTTCGGGCACCATTGGTGAGGGAAAGAAGGGCGGTTGGTGTTTGCGTGGCTGTGAAGTGGTTAGTTTTTTTAAATTTTTCGGGTACCGGCTTTCTCAGCGTTCTGCACGCTCATGTTGCGCAGGACTCTGGGGCTTGTAGTTATGGGTTTGTGATTTGTGCTTGTGGTGCGTTTTTTCCTCTGCAGCTCGATTTTGATTGGCAGTGGTGCGTTTCTCAATGTTCTTTGTGGTCGCACCTCTCAGCCTGATTGGCTGTGGCGCTGCGCGGCGCAAAGAACATTGGGAAATGAAGTTGTTTCCCTTTTTTGCATTTGTGGGGCTGTTGCCCCACTGGCGCATTTCTCAATCCTTCGTTGACCTGCGGACCCAGTTTGCCCGTGTGCATGAATGGTGGGTGCGGGTTAGTAGGGCCAGGCTTAGGAACCTATACGAACTTCCAACGGTTAACCCTTGGTTTTATAGTTTAAGATTGGTTAGATTGTAAGCCGCCCAGAGTCACCTCAGTGAGGGGGTGATGATAAAAGTCGAACAAAATAAGTAAGTAAGTAAGTTACACATTTGAAAATAGAATTAAATTAACTGGTAAATTAACATTAGTGGTAAATTAAATAGAATTAAAATAGAATTAAATAGAATTAAATTAACTGGTAAATTAACATTTATGGTAAATTAACATTAAATGGTAAATTAACATTTGTTTAAAAATATGTTACTTGATTAAATAATGTTAAAATGAAAACACTTTTACATTTCTTAAAAAACTAATGCTAGTTGTAGGGGGGGGGGGGCGAGCAAAATATCAACTAAAATCCAGTAGTTTGTAGGCAATTAATTGCCAAAAGTCTTACCTAAATTAAAAGGTCTTTGACTGAGGGTTGAAGCGCAGCAGTGAGGGGTGATTGTAGTTGTTGCCAGAGCCTGGCAGTAGCCATAGGGAAGGCCTCTTTCACATTCAGACTGAACAGTACTGTAAGAAAGGCATCGCCAACAGATCCTAAAGTCTGGGAATAGTAGTGTATTATGATGCAGTCTTGCAGATCATACTGCAAATATATTTTAGCTACTGAGGCATACTAACAGATTTCAGAAGAAAACCAGTTTATGATTTATCAGTTGCAGTGAAACTTTTGACTGTGTAGATAATGAAAAACCATTTACCATTTCAAAAGAAACCAGTATATCACAATATCTGATGTGTGTAATCTATACGCTAGACTAGGGATCAGCAAACAGAATAGTTGCACTTTAGCAATGGTGTCAGAAAAGGGTGTATTATATCTCCACATTTGCTCAGTCGATATGTAGAACACAGAGAAAGCTGGATTGCATCCAAAACTTGTAGAAGAAACATTAATAATTTAAGATGTGCAGATGATGTCATGTTACTGGCAGAAAATAGCAAATAATCGAAATGTCTACTGATGAAGGTGAACGAAGAAAGTGCAAGAAAAGAATTCCATTGAACTTTAAGAAAACAAAATGTACAGTCACAGAAAATCTACAGATTGATATACCGTATATACTGAACTATATGTCATCCCGAATATAAGTCAAGGTACCTAATTTGGACCTCCAAAACAAGGAAAATAGATTGACCTGAGTATAAATTGGTGGTGGAAAATGCAGCTGCTGCTAGTGAGTTTAAATAATTAAAATGCATAAAAATACAGCAAAATTAATTAATTTAGACATTTGTATGAGTATGTTTTTGAGTGTTTATGTTGATACATGTATAAGCCGAGTCCCATTTTTGAGGGCTAAAAAATCCAATTTATACTTGGGTATATACGGTACTTCTCCCACCCCAACTTTTGACCAAAATGTTGATTTCCATGGATGTTACATTTTGCTTACTTTAATAAACAGAAATGCTGTACAGAGCAAAAAATATATAAAAAAAGAAAGGCTAGTTCTTGAATCTATGCATAAACATTTGGGATCAAACGGTGTCTCCTTTGCTTAAATTCTTTAAAACATGTGATGCATTGAAGAACCTCTCTAGCAGTGACAGAGAAAATACAGATGGTTAGTGATGAAGCCAATCACAGTAATTTTCCAGGTCACTGAGAGAGAACAAATTATGTCATGGTGTCTGTAATGGAGTCATGAGTGGTCAGCCTGGACTTGGAACAGCAACAAATACTATAAATACTAAAGTCAGAGCAGCTTTACTGGGGCTGAGGGTGGGGAAAACAACATACAAATGGCATGGAATTGAAGCCAAGCTATCCAAAACATCTATGGGGAGGAGTATTTTGTTGGTCTGCTGGTATTAGAGTAAAGGACTAAGACTCTTCTCAACCCAATGAAAAGACTGTGCTGGGCTGCTTAATGTATCCTGCTTTTGATGTAATATTTATCAACACATACATCTTAAAACAGAATGTTTCTCGTAACAATAACTTTTTAATGATATCCCGATGTGTTTGTGTGTTTAATGAAAAACTTGTCTACAATTTCCCCTAATTTTTGGATTTCAGCACAGAGAAAATCCTACAGTTCTCGTCGCACTCTGTCAAGTCTTTTCATCTAATCTTACTTTGCCCTTCTTAAGGGGCTGCATTGGAAAGCTATGTGCAACTTCTGAGGCGTCTACCTCTTGCTGATTTGTGCACTGAACTCTCCTCTCACCCTGCTCCAACTGTTGCCATACCGCCTTAGCTGCAGCAACGATCTGTTGCTGTTAATATTTTCAGGTACCGTATAGTCAAGGGAGATGCATTATACCAGGGGTTCCCAAATTTTTCACACTGCGGGCTAGTCACATGGTTGAATGGGCTGGTCATGTGATTTCTCCTGCCGTAAAATGCATCTGCAGCTGTCATAAACACATTTCCAGCAGCCACGGGTGCATTTACGACAGCTGCAGGTGCATTTTATGGCTGTCGTAAACACATCTGCTTCCGGGAGTGGCGAGGGAGGCCATGGGCCACATGAAATGGTGCAGTGGGCCGGGTGTGACCCATGGGCTGTTGTTTGGCTACCCTTGCATTATACCAAAAGTGTGTCTGCACAGTTATAGTAGTTTGCTACCACTTTACCTGACATGATTTCATCTTAAGGATTTGTAGCTTGGTGAAGAAAGAAATCCTTTGCTGTGGTTCAAAGGACTGCATTGGACTGTTATGACAGAGAATCCTAAGCACCTCATCAAAGTACACATTCCAGGATTCCACACGTTGGAGCCCAGTGGTGGTTGAAATAGAACCAATTGTTGTATTGCATAGTATAGAAGTCATCCTCAAGTTAGACTGTTTGCCTGTCTTTTCCTGTATTGCCAGTTCTGACCATCAGTAGCTCTCCCAAGACTTGGTGGTCTTTCACACAGAATTTTATATAGATATTGTTGATTTTTGAATTCCAAGAATTGTAGTTTTTTAAAAAAAACATTCCCCAGATTTGCTTTGACATATCCAGCAAACCGATACTTTTAATTTGATACATCAGAGACTAAACCTGGTCTCTTCTGAATGTGAAGCTGGTGATTGTCTCTTCTCAAATCAGATGCATATTTTGCATGACAATGTATTGTCGCAATACTTAGAGACTCTGCTTGAATCTTTTGAATGTTAGAAAGCCTTGTCCAAATTTCTTCCATGGGTTTATATACAGATCATGCCAAAAATTGTATACACATTTCAGAGATGTAATCTATGTCTTACTTTTTGAAGTTGAATTGAATTACAGTAGCAATGTGTAGTATGATGTTTGCTCAAAAGAATGAATGCTAGCATCACCATGCGACAGGCAGGACAGTAATAGAAAATGGCGAAAATATAGTTGTTGTTCAAGGAGTGCAAGACCATTTTGAAGTGGCATTTGAAATTCCAGAATGTTGTGGTAGTGTGGAGGTGTGCGTATGCAACTGAACCTCCAACACACCTAACAATTGCACGCAGTTTGTACTATGGGACGCAATTAAAACGGCATGCACAGCAATACAGGTGGACACTTTGGTCAACATAGATAGCTCAAGCAGTAGTTTACCGTAATCAGAAGTGTCTGATGGTAATTACTTTGAGCACTTTGTATAATTGCAGAAGTCAAACATGACTTGTATTCACCATTTGTTAACAGTATATATTGAGTATTACAATTTTAATATAGTTTTTCCCCCTTTCTTTAAATGCATGTACATTTTTAGCACCCTCTATATCTCTCATTGGCCCCTTTTTCTTTCTCAGCCAGCAGGGTGTGCTAGACATTAGTCAGTTAATGCATCCCTTTGGCACTCCTGCACAAGCAGTTTGAGATTGACCTCACCTTAAAGAGTCTGTTCTCAGGGGAAAGCTGTAGAAAACATAAATATTTTTCAAAAAGTAAAATCCTTTCTATTCAACTGACTCTTGCCCCAGGAAAGCTTATTAACATCCTGTTGTGATGACTTTTAATGGTCTGCTTTTGTTTAAATCTTAGAAGTCAACGTAGGATCCCATATTCTTTTATGGCTGAAATCCCAAAATAAAATAGGTTTGAAAATAAAATTCTTGAACCAAGTTGAAATGATTGGGTTAGACATTTTAGCCTAAATGATTACTTGGAATGGGCTAGCTCAATGCACTTTTTGTCCTGGCTGTTATCAGCTTCATTAACTATGTTTCTGTAACTCTCCTGATATACATATGTTTGAGCAGTGGTGCTCTCTAGCATAATTCCCAAGGGTTCTCCGAGAAAGGAAGTGGAGAATGTTCATTTTGAAAACATGAAGTGGGAAAATCTTAAGAACTATTTATAGTAGTGCTTAGGCTGTGGAGATCCCAGACATTATAGGACTATTTATAACTTTTCTTCTGGTGAAAAAGATCAAGCCACAATAATTTCTGAGCTTTTATCAGTCACCAGCAACTGATAACCTTCATTCTAGATGTTAGTTGAATAATTGCTTGTAAAACAATCTGATAGCTTGCACCAGGTTGGGAAGGCCGGCTGACACTAATAGCTTGAAATGTAACAGAAACAAAAACCGTTCCAGATGCCTGAAGCGTGTAGATCAGGATTTCTCAACCTATTTAAGCCAGGGGCCGGGTGGGTCATACTCCCTCAGACAGCTTCGGGGGCCGGCTGGCCATTTTGCCCTTCCTCCATCACATGGGACTTCCTGGTGTGGTGGAGGCGGTGTGGGGCTACATGAAATGGTGCTGCAGGCCGCAGGTTGAGAATCCCTGCTGTAGACTCTACACAAGTGGTAGGACAGGAGACCACCCCACATTCCATTTGTGTACACTATATGATTTGGAATAGATGTGCATACACTCGATTCTTGAGAACTTTCTTTTTGCTTGCTCCTAACAAATCACGACAAAGGAATAAAATTAAGAAAGACTCTAGGGATTGAGTGAACGAACAGAGAGAGTTAATAGGAGTTTGACAGGGGGAGTTTGGTTGGGGAGGCCCAACTGGTGGAAGGGTCCTTTTTCATGGGGAGACTCTCCAAATGAACAAAATCTCTTGTTCCACAATTCTTGCTGCATGGAGTCTGAACCATCCACTTTCCTAAATACAGTATGTGATTTCTAGTGGCAACTTTCTGTTTGGCGTTCTAATCATAGCTGTCAAGTATCTTGTATTGACCGGGGAAATTTCCCTTATTTTCAAATCCAAAACTTGACAGTGAGCTCCCGTCTTCATCCCAGCTCCTGCCAACCTAGCAGTTCGAAAGCAAGAAATTGCAAGTAGATAAATAGGGACCACTTCGGTGGGAAGGTAACAGCGTTCCGTGCGCTCTGGTGTCTAGTCATGCCTGCCACATGACCACGGAAACGTCTGCAGGAGCAGACAGCGCTGGCTCTTCGGCTTAGAAACAGAGATGAGCACTGTACCCTAGAGTCGGATACGACTGGCTTTCGAGCAAGGGAAACCTTTACCTTTACTATGGTTCTAATGTTATATTGCAGATGCACCAAAGGGAGGTAGTATGGTAATGGCCCTTAACAAGCATCCTTGCTCTCAAGCATCTGGAATGTTAGTTTGTGGGCAAGCTGCATGAATTTGACCCTGGTGTTTGTAATTTTTACTGTTCTTCTTTATTTGTTCAGGGTTCCTGGCATTACCTAAGAGATTGCATCGTCCCAAGAGTATCTGCCTGTCCAACCAGAGTGGACCAAAGGGGCTCTCTTATTGTTCCATCTACCAGAGGAGCCGGTCTCTCTGGCACATGAAGGAGGGCCTTTTCCGTGTCCGCACCGGCCTTGTGGAACCTCCTGCCAGTAGAGTTGTGGGAGCAAACGGAGCTGCTGCCTTTCAGAAAAGGACTAAAAACCTGTTTGGCGGGGCAGGTGTGGGGCTCAGATGGAAGAGTGGCCCCCACCTGTTGGCTTATAAGATAAAGCCTCCCACCTTTTACTGCAGGCAGTTGTAATGTAGTTAGTTTTTAATATGAATGGGGGGGGGGAGAGAGGTTGGTGGTTGGGTATTTTAGGGGTTTTAATTGTTTTTATATATATGTTTTGACCTGCTGTAAGCCGCCCTGAGCCGGGTGCATCTGATTGGGTGGCATAGAAATTTGAACTATAAATAAATAAAAAATAAAATAAAATGTGATAGCATACCTCTTGCTGACAAAGTGAGATCATCCTGCCTTCTTTTCTACCCCCAACTCAGACATTAGTAAAAGCTCAATTTATAGTGGCATGTTTCCTTTTACAAATGTTGGAATGCTCAACCATTGCTTTTGATATTGTATCAATATGTAGCATTAATAAAGCCCTCCTCAAACACACACACACACACACACACACACACACACACACACACACACACACACACACACACACACACACACACACACACACAATTTGAAGTTCAGTACATATGATACACATTGTTACAATATAAATAGTAATAGCTGAGCCTTAATACAATTGTAAAATGAAATATGTTACTGTAACTAGAGCTTTTACTTTCCAAATCTAAATCTAGAAAAGAATCACAACGTATGTCCTTGATGAAAAAGTAACACAGCTTATGTGGGTTGCCCGCGTGAATAATTGGCCAAACCTTTCCCCAGGGGTTCGCCCGGCCTTCAACAGATCCGGGGACCACCCAGACTTTGCAGGAAAGACAATTGAGGTACGGTCTAGCTAGTTAGTTTGGGGGGCAAATCATAAAGCTTTGGCTGATGGCTATGATAGAAACAGGGCAAAAAACAAGGATATGACCCTAATGGAAATACACAATCCTCCACTTCTGGCTGCAGATTAAGTTGGGCAAACAAGCCACGCCAGACAGCAGAAAAAGCTAGGTACCCGGAGTCAATACACATAGACTCCGAGATTAGGGCAGGAACAATGGGTTTCGCCAACCCAAGGTAATTAAGTGTGAGTTGTCCATTAACCCCAGGGGAACTTCCAAGAGCTGGCATTGTAGCTGGACCACCGGAAAATGCCACATATGCAAGCCTTCTGTATTAGGGGGTTGCGCGCATCCTACACGCTCATCACCCCAAGGCAGGGTAACAAATACCCAACCCAGATCGGGGCTGGATTTCACCGCACAATTGTCTCGCGTGTCTTCCTTGTGGCCAGCCACTCCAACATCTGGCAGCCATTGCAACAAGCTTCAGGTTAAAAAAAGAAAGCTAAACCCTAGGTTTTTTTTTCCTTCCATGTCTAAGCCACACGTGAAACTGCCAAAATGAAGGCACCTTTTGGTGAGTTCATTCTGCAGTTCCTTTCACCTGACAGTGTGAGAAAGATTAGCCAGCAACACAAGGTTGCCATTACCAGGGCAGGGTATGCCTGTTTGTGGTTCAAAAATACCATGGACTTCAAAAAGGCTCTATGAACCCTGCTAAACCCTAGTGAAAAAAATGAATGGTCTTGAGCAGAGGTTCACAACCTTTTCAAGCCAGGGGCTGGGTCATGATCTCTCAGTCAGCTTCAAGGGCCGGATGGCCATTTTGCCCTGCCTGTATGATGGGGGTGGCCACTTTGTCCAACAGCTTCAAAGGGTGGCCATTTTCTCAAATGCCTTTGGAGGGGTGGGGTGGGCACATGAAATGGTGCAGTGGGCCAGACCAGCCCATGGGCCTTAGGTTGGGAGCCCCTGCTCTTGAGTGACACGTGTGATAGCTCATTGTGAAAAAAATAGAGAGTAATGAGCTCATTTTGTCACAAGACAGTGGAGGAAATATCAGTGTTTGCAGACTTTCGAAAAAATGATATCATGTCTATAGTGATGTGCAAGGCACAGGATATTTACATCTAAATAGCAAATGAACACTGGCTGGAATTCAGTGCAGGCTGGGAGGAAATGGCCTGGACAAAGGTGGGAGAGCTTCCTTGACATAAATATCTCGAGCACCCTGCTAGCACAGGCACATGAGTGATTCGGAGTATGGGAAGTGATGCACACATCTGTGTCCATGGTTTGTTCAATGTGTCCATGGTTTGTTCAATGAATGCAAGGTACAAAACTCAGACCCTAGAGAACATCAATAGGCCACACATGTCTTTTAAGATGAGACTGGATGACTACCCAGGTTCTCTTATTGATTGGCTATGTCAGCAAGGCCTGATGAAAGCTGCAGTTGAACAACATCTGGAGGGTCAGAAAATGTCCATCACTGAAAACATTCCTTACATTTAAAAAAAAATAGTTGATGTGTGTGTGTGTGTGTAGCAAATCACAGTAAAGCTGGCTTGTTGGGTAACTGGGGATTTGATGGATCCATTCCTCCATAACTTCCCTGGATTTATACTTAGTTTTACCATAGTAAAATGCAGTTGATAGTAAAATGCACTGTGGTGGCTCGGTGGTTAAGAAGCTCACCTTGTTAGCTGGAAGGCCTGCAAGTCGGCAGTTCAAGACCCCGGGTATTGCATGATGGAATGAGTGCCCATCTCTGTTCCAGCTCCTGCCAACCTAGCAGTTTGAAAGCAAAAAATTGCAAGTAGATAAATAGGGACCACTTTGTTGGGGGGAAATCTTGGGGACATGAAAGGAGCCTCATTCGGGCATCCCCTGGGCGGAGTTCTAGCAAAAATCCTTTCAACCCAGAAAACACCTCTGTGCGCTTCTGACTCGACTGAAGAAGAAAAAAGTTTAGGCAGTGCCTTATCTCTCTTGCTCTATTTAAGATGCTGTTTTAATTGTTGTACAGTAAGAGACTCACAATGCAGTGGTTACAGCAAAACACATCTGTTTCAAATTTTCAGCATTATTTGGATAAGCATTTCCTGACTCATTATACATTTAAGCTAAATTGGCACTAGAAACCACTGTAAAGGCAAATTATGTTTATTAGCAAACGCTCCTGTATACCTACACAAAATGTAGTTGAAATAATTTGGTCTTTGAATTGCTCCAAGAAATATCGAACATATCCAAGAGAACAGACAGATCAAATTGAGTACAGTAAAACCCCGACTTACATATGCCTCGAGTTACATAAAACTCAACTTACATAATGATTTTGTGCTAAAACCATGTCCTGATTTACATGATTTCCTATGGGTTTGCTTCAAGTTACATGATTCTTTTTCCTATGGGTTTGCTTCGAGCTACATTAAAAATCATTTCCCTATGGGTTTGCTTTGATTTACATAAAAATTTCATCTTTTCTATGGGTTTGCTTCGAATTATGTAAAAAATAATTTTTCCTATGGGTTTGCTTTGAGTTACATACAAAACCGATTTAAGCAAAAGCCTACAGGACAGACTTTTTTTTCGTAAGTAGGGGTTTTACTGTATATTCAAAGAGCATGTTTAGCAAAGTGATATTGCTAAAAATTACCCTATATAGCAATAACAACTTACCCAAGTCTATTTGAAGGTCCTTCATGAAAGCTTATCTCCTGTCTAGTTAAAGGTTATCCTTGCGCGAAAGCCAGTCGTATCTGATGCTAGGCTTCAGTGCTCATCTTTGTTTATAGGCAGAGACAGTGCTGTTTGCATCTGTAGACATTTCTGTGGACATGTGGCAGGCACTGGAGTGCACGGGACACTGTTTACCTTCCCACCAAAGTGGTACCTGTTTATCCACTTGCAATTTCTTGCTTTCAAACTGCTAGGCTGGCAGGAACTGGGAGACAGGAACTCACAGCCCAGTGTCAAAACTTTAACACTTTGGCTAGTATGCATATTGAAGAAACCAGTGTGTCAAAGATTGTGCCGAGAGAAGAAGGCAAGAAAAATAAAGTAGCTAAACAAATCTGTGGCAGAGAGAAGTTCTTCTGGTCGCCATACCTCCAGAAGGATATTATGGAGTTGGGAAAAGTGCAGAGGAGGGCAACCAAAATGATTAGGGGACTGGAACACCTTCCTTACCATCTGAGGCTGCAACGGTTGGGCCTTTTCACTCTTGAACGACGACGTCTAAGAGGTGACCTGATTGAAGTTTATAAAATCATGCACGGTGTGGACAAAGTAGATAAGGAAAAACTGTTTTCTCTACCGCACAACACTAGAACTAGGGGGCACTCCATGAAACTTTTGGGTACTAGTTCTCAAACAAATAAGAGAAAGTACTTTTTCACCCAGAGAATTACTGGTCTATGGAACTCCCTGCCAGAAGAAGTGGTGACAGCTGTCAGTCTTGACAGCTTTAAGAAAGGATTAGATAAGTTCATGGAGGACAAGGGTATCAATGGCTATAATTATGAATACCTAAGGACACCCTCCGGGTTGGAGAGATAGGCAGGATATCTCTCAATGCCATTTCCAGGGAATCCTAAACAGGTGAAGGCATCTGCTTGGGAATAATACCCTGAAGCAAATGGTGAGCCACTGTGTGAGACAGAATGCTGGACTGGATGGGCTGTATGGCCTGTTCCAGCAAGGCTGTTCTTATGTTTGTAGATGCCTCTTCCATCAATACCAGCAAATTCTTTTGCCAGCTCATTATGCACAGTAAGTATATGCCGCCTGCAGGTTTCCGGAATCGAAAACCATGTGCAGCAAATAAGATGTCAACTCCACCCACTGATAATTATTTTTTAGCTGTGCCATCAAATGCCTCCAGGCAATCTCATTGTTATTGTTACCGAGTGCTGTGGATAAAAGGAAGTTGTTTGAAAGCCCCAATTTTATGAGCAAGAGAGGCCTCAGTCCAATAAATGGGTTGTGCAATTAAGGATACTGTACTCTAATAACAGTCGCTTCTGTTCGGAAAGAATGGTTAGGGAGAAAAGTTAAATCTGAACACTTTTTTGGCTTCTGAGACACTATAAGAGAAAATTATGGAGTTCCACTGAAACATAACTATAATGCTGATCTTGTATTCTAAACACAATTTTAAAAATCCACCAACAGCTTCTTTATTTAAGAAGCTTTAAAATAGACTCTTTTGTAGCTTTATAGGAATTTCTTTCAGGAGTGTCCCAATTATTTTCAACAGTAAATATGATTAAAAGTTTCGTTTGTATTAAGATTCTAGTAAAGTAAAGGTTTCCCTTGCTCGAAAGCCAGTCGTATCCGACTCTAGGGTTCAGTGTTCATCTCTGTTTCAAAGCCGAAGAACCAGTGCTGTCTGCTTCGGCAGACGTTTCCGTGGTCATGTGGCAGGCATGACTAGCACGGAACGCTGTTACCTTCCCACCGAAGTGGTCCCTATTTATCTACTTGCAATTTCTTGCTTTCGAACTGCTAGGTTGGCAGGAGCTGGGACAAAGACGGGAGCTCAATCCGTCCTGCAGTACTCGGGAATCGAACTGCTGACCTGCCACCTCTCAGTCAGCATCTTAGCCACTTGAACCACTGCTATAAATTAAATTAAGAGAATGAGCTCAAAGAATAGCTTTCATAGTTGGAAACTTTCCAGCATTTCTGATTTTGAAGAAACAGCTCCCCATATTTTTTGTGGGGTCCACGGATAGTCCAAATCACCCCCTCAACTCATTGAAATTGCCCACCATTATGTTGGGAGGTTTTGAATCAAGAGAGAAAGTGGACACCTTACACTCCGTTTTTAAAAGAGACTTAACAATGAACAAGTTTTGACATGAGGTTTCATGAACTGCAGTCAATGTCTCACTATAGATGGATTATAGCTTTAGCAGACAGATATTTGTATATTTAATGGAGAGAACAGAATGTGAAATATAATACAAGTGAAAAAGGTCAGGCATGGGGTAGATAGTCTTACAAACGTTTGTTAGGATTTGTTCCATGGAAGGTGTAAAGTACAGATATTAAAAATGGCTGTTAAGAGGATTTCAAAGGTCTTTACTAAGTGACAAGTGCGTCAAAATATAGATAAACAAATTAAGAAAGGTACCGTGGAGAAACGCCTTTGTCTAAGCTATGTAGAAGAATTTAGGCTATAGTTAATACAAGAGTGAAAAAAGAGGAAATATAAGGGGTAAAGCAAAGGTGAACGTTGTCCTTGCTTGAAAGCCAGTCGTATCCTACTCTAGAGTATGGTGCTCACCTCCATTTACAGACATTTCCGTGGTCATGTGACAGGCACGACTAGACACCGGAGCGCACAGAACGCTGTTCCCTTCTCACCAAAGTGGTCCCTATTGATCTACTTGCAATTTCTTGCTTTCAAACTGCTAGGTTGTTGGCAGGAGCTGGGACAAAGACCGGAGCTCATTCCTTCCTGCAGTACTCGGGAATCGAACTGCTGACCTTCCGCCTCCCAGTCGGCATCTTAGCTACTTGAGTCACTGTAGTCCCTTTGGGACAGGTATGCAAGAACAACAACAACAAAAAAAAAACAACCCCAGAGAAAACTGTCACACAACACTTACTGTATAATGAAATACAGTATACAACAGTTAACTAACTGGTTATACTGAAATTTTAGTGTGATAAAAAGCCATTGTTTCTGTACAGGCTAAAAGGAGACAGAGTTTAACCTCTTGATATGTTCTCCTTTCAGATTCCCTTTAGAATTGGCCTTTGCAGGTCAGAGTTAAGAGTGCTGAGAAGGAGGACACATTCTTTCTTTGCCTTTGAACATCACTGTTTGCAGTTTCCCTTCTGGAAATGTCTTCAGTTAATAGTTTTTTCAGCTTATTATTTTTAATGGCTTGTTCACAAATTATGCTAGCCCATTATGTATATAGCTGTTGCCCTGGCTTGATGCCACAACACAGATGGCATGAATACTGGAAACGCAACTCAGGAAAAGAGTGAGGTTGGTGTGTCCGTGACAACCCATGCCAAATATAGCCAGCCACACTTCAGTGATGATGTAACATCCTTGTAAGGCACAACATTTAAAAGTTATAGGTTATACAGAACTATTGTTGTTATAAGGAGAAGCGTAATGTGAAAGTAGTGAATGTGATATGAATTGGAATGTTTATATTATGTTAAATTAATAAGCATGTAATAGCTATACACCTAAGTAAGTTTTTTCTTTTGATAATTGGAATCAAACAAATTGTGTTTATGTATGCCTATTACCGGTATTTATCTTTTCTTTGGATATTTGTATTGTTGAATTGAAATGTATTTTTCTTCTTTTGTTGTTATGTTTTTATAATCAAAAAAATTAATTTTTTTGTTTTGAAGTGATGGTGACAGAGCAGGGGTTGAATCCAAATAATTATGCCAAAGCTCTCTGCCTCATCTGCAGACCACTTTGGACCAACCCATGTGCTAATACAGGGGTGTCTAAACTACAGCCCCCAACACCAATTCATCCAGCCCATGCTGCACTCGTCACTCCTTGGAAGTGGAAGTAAAATGCACCCGTGATGTGGTGCCGGATGAATTGGCATTGGGGGCCAGATTTGGCCCACGGTTCATAGTGTGGGCACCCCGGTTTAAGCAGAGAAAATGGCAGCCTAAAATCTATCTCATCCTTTTGCAAAACAGATTGCAAGGCGCATTTTACTTCTGTGTCCGGTGGGAGAAACCACGTGACCGGCCCACTGAACTACGTGACCAGAAAGGTTTGGGTGCCCCTGTGCTAATAGTTCAGGATATCTTCTTCGCAGAATTTTCACCAATGGTCTCATTCCCTCCTAGTTACGCTTTCATGTCTGAATGGAATTTTAACTTCTTGTGATGATAAAGAAACAGTTCTTCAGCCATGGGTAGAGTGAGATGTACTGTATTCAGAAACAAATGCTCTAAACAGCCCAAGAGTGTCGTGTTGATTTGAATCCCTCTAAACAGTGGAACCTTGGTTGATGTAATTAATGCATTCTCCAGGATGTTTCTTACAGCGAAAATTACTTTCACTGAATTTCCCATAGGAATGCATTGAATGCAATTTCCCATAGGAATGCATTGAAAACCAAAATACATTAACCGAAATGTGGTTTCTTATAGGAATGCATTGAAATCTAATTAATCTGTTGCAGAAAAAATTCCATAAACTGAGCCACTATTTTCTATGGATTTCCTTTTGTTATGCGATTTTTATGATAACTGAGCCGTTCGTTAACCAAAGTTCCATTGTACTTTGCTTTAATATCTCATATCCATTCTCGGTCTAATCCTGACCAGTTCTCTTTTTCCCCCTTACATTTTAGATTGTAAGCCTATTTGCAGTTTCACTGATCAGAGGGATCTAATCTGGGGGAATCTCTTTCGATAAAAATGGAGAATGTTTTAAACACATGCATTGTCGACTGCAACTTATATCAGAGAATGCATTTTTTCTTGAAGCAGGAAAAATGTCATTGGCATGAGTTTATTGAAGGTGGAACCCAGCTTGCCATGAAGTGACCCACACACTATGATCTCGGAGCCATCCTCTATGGCACACACAAAATGAGACATGCACGATTCAACACCGGGACTGCAATGGACTGACACAGCCTTGAGGATATGAACAAGGTGTGCTTTCACAGCCAGTCCATCTGGCATGGCCTCTTCCACCTCCATGACCATTTGGAATCAGAGTTCCTCCTCCACTCATTTTGCTGTTGGGCCCAATACGATGGCTTCCAGTGGCATTTCCTCTACCGAGGGGGCCATCACCCCACCTAAGGGGGCTCATCCACCCGTAGCCATTGGCCTCTTTAGGGAGTCAGGTTAGTTAATCACCACTTGACACTTGGCATTGAGTCGCTGTCTGTGTGGTCTACTCCATTACCATAGTGGGATGTCCAGCCAGACATTAAGTGAGAAATCACCATATCGCTGACAAAATAGGGAAACAGTGCATATAGTAAAAAGGATGAACTAATGAAGGTTAGATAGACAGACAGAGACAGACAGACATGTGTAGACAGGAGCATTCTAGTCTATCCCCTTTCATCATCACGACCTTCACCTTCCTGTATATGGAGGGTGAGGAGTCTGAACAGAGACAGGGGGAAATCAATTGAAATGTGTTCAAGAAGAGCTTTGCAGGTACTGTACTGTGAACCAGAATGTAGCTGCTAGATCGAATCTAGTGTGTTGTAATGGATAAAAGGATGGACCACAAGTTAGGAGGCCTAGGTTTGAATCCCAACTCAGCCGTGGAAGCTTCTTGGTAAAAATGCTCCTTAAATATGGAAACACATGGGTGTTTCTATGGCATGGATTAAAACAATTTCCCCTGAAAGCCAGGACAACCAGATTCTGTCATTTAGAAACTTTTGTTGTAAACATCTTTATTAATCTCCCACTGTAAAAACTGTTACATATGTACCTAATAAAACATAAGCAGTTGTCCCAAGAGGTTGCCCTGTACAAAACGTGAAATTTGTTTCTAAAGAATTTATGAGAAAAATCAATGTGGAATGTTTGGTTACATAAATCAGTGGTGACAGGTTTGTGTGTGTACAGCATTTATGAGAGGACCAATAAAGCATGATATTAAGACTTCTATGTACAAATTTAAACATCATTATTCTGTTGTTTACTGGGAACCATGTGTTCACATGTCACTTTTTATTAAAATATTTCTGTTTCAGGCAATGATATATTGCTGTTTCATCAGTACATTCCCTAATAAAGGGGTTTGTATAGTTTTCTACAGAGGATAGTTCCTCGTTGGTATTTCTTTGAAAAGTTCATAAAGAAGCAGCAAATGGGACTTTATATTTATACAGAGTAAAACATTTGTACAGCTAAAATGCACCTGATTCATCAATCTATTTCATCCCCATATATTAAATATTATAAACATCAGATCATATTTTCAACTCAATATAACATGTACTGTTCTAAAACATCAACACAAGTGTTGTCATCTATATTTTGTCCAATGACTGTTCAGTTGGTATTTTGTTTACACTCTACTTTGGACAGAACATATCCCCAGATTTGCTCACTTCTTTCTTAACTTCAAAAGCGTAAGTCTGTAGGTTTATTTTTAAAATAAAGTTGTTGGCTTTTCTACTTGTTTCAAAGCGAAGCTTGCAAGTATTTACTGCTCAGTCTGCCAGATGAATCCCAGAAGTTGTGACATTAAATACTCATGCCACGTATGCTAAATTTTATTGTGATATACATAGTTTTCAAGAGGACATATTTTGTGCTGCGTGATTGAATCTGCAGAAGGAAATGAAAAAATTGTTTAGAATGAAAACTGAATCAATAACTTTGTAAAAATTAGGACATATTTATTTACATTTTTAAAAAGGGACAACAAATTGGGCATGAACAAATACATTATTAATTCCAGAAAAATGAAGAGTTCTAAAGTAGCACTGAGCTAAAGCTGAGTTTAGTCTTCAGGAATATTTAGCATACTCTAGTGAGAGAAAAATTTGTTTTTATGTCCGCTGGATGAAAAGAATAGTGAATTTTAAAAAATGTTAAGGATATATGTTGTCTCCTTATTTTCAATTTGAAAATGTCTCTAGACTGATTTTTAAAAGAAAACAGTTGAAAATTTCTCCCATTACTTCTGTACGAGGTGAGAACAATAGTGGATTTTGACTTGTGCATTTCCTCTTGGCATGTGCACAAATGCTAGACAAAGAGTTCCACTACTTAACTGGATGTGGGTTTTTCTTTCATCCTGGATACTGATACCATTAGCTTAGTGCATGGTTGGAGAATACAAGGCCTTACATGTATTGTTGGCCCTACGAACTGCAACTCAGGGTTTGTTTAGACTGCTCATTTAGATGCAAGCTGGATTGGTCACCGAAGTACCACTTATAGCTAGGGAGAAGAACAATGTACCATTCAACAGTCATCCCATCTGAATGGAAAGTAACTCTGTCCACTTCCCCTGAACGTCTGTGAATGGTCAGGGGAAGTGAATTATTGTTGATGTCTGCAGATCACTACTGATGCAATGCATCACTTTGTTTGTATATGTAAAAAAACAATCTTTTGTTTGTCTGAGTATTGCCGATAGAAAACCTGTTCACAGATGTGGTTTTGATCAGTAGCAAACTGATGCATTCGTTATACGGGGTTCTACTGTATTATTATTACTGATATGACGTATCACTTTATTTAATTATATATATATATGTTTATATGCATTCCAGAGATTTTTGTTGTACGATTTTCCCCACAGGGATTTTCGTTTTATGATGCATGCATCATATAATGAAAAAAATCGTATAACAAAGTGCTAGTGGAACCAATTATTTTCGTTATACGGGGTTCTACTGTAATTTCATGTCAGAAATTATTCTGGGTTGAAAGGATTTTTACTAGAGAAATTCCGTTCAGGATATGGCCAAATAAGGCTTCTTTCATGTCCCTAAGATCTTTTTCCACTGAGATGATCTGCAGACATAAAAAAGTATTCACTTTTTTTAGTGTTCATAGATAATCAGGATAAATTTTCAATTTCCAATGTATTGAAGGTGTTAATTAGCAATTGTTTACACCAGAAGCAGCCTGCAAGTCTCCCATATGTGCCATTCCCATCATCTACAGTAGGAGTTGTCATCCTTTTAAAGCCGGGGTGGGGGGTGGGGGAGACCTGGTCGCGCTCTCTCAGACAGCTTCAGGGGCCAGATGGCCATTTTGCCCTTCCTCCACCACATGGCACTTCCTGGTGTGGTGGAAGCGGTGGAGAGCCACACGAAATGGTGTTGTGGGCCACATCTGGCCCGCAGGCCGCAGGTTGAGAATCCATGAACTATAGGCCCTAGGAGCAGCATATATGAGAGTGTGCTGAAAAAGTTGAACTTCCTGAAAAGGACTTAATGGGAGGATAGGGACAGCTCCAGCAGCCAACATGTCTGGATGCCATAAAAAATGCCCTGAAATGCGGACCTAATGCCCATCTGGATGGACCTTCACCTCAGTGTTACACAGTACAAACAGTGGTGAAGAATCATGTAGGTTGCCCCCTTCTGATTTGAAGTACAAGTGAAAATACAGTCATATTTTTACATCAGAAAATAAAATTGATATCTCTTACCTAGAATCCATTTTTCTGATAAACACTGCATGTCTGTGTGCTTTCCAACCTTGCATTCTCCAATGCATATCTTGGCTTGACGGAGCGTTTTAGACACTTTTCCTCCACAAAGATGTACCAGCTCATGGAGCTTCTCATAAGGAGGTTGACTTGTAGGAGACAGGAACATTACAGGCTGATCTGAAAAGAGCTTCTGGTGATCCTTTCTATTTGGAAGGGAGCGTTGAAGTCGGCAGATCTGTTTAAAACACACATACGCACACTCTTACATTTTGATGTCCAAACCAGGAGCATCTTTACCATTAGAAAAAGTGAAGCAGCCACCTCAAAAGGAAATTTCGGGTGTTACAACAAGGAATACATTTCTAGTCAATTTGTTTGTTGTTTTTGTACTGCTAGAAATGGAGAGAGGTGCTTGAGGGATTTTCTGCCTCATATGCAAAGACAATCTAGCTGGCCTTAAGTACTAATGACACTGGACGGTGGTGGCCTAGTGAGTAAGACACTGAACTTGACGACTGGAAGGTTGGCTGGTCGGCAGTTTGAGACCCAAGTACTGCACGCCGGAGTGAGCTCCTGCCAACCTAGAAGTTCAAAAGCAAGAAATTGCAAGTGGATAAATAGGTGCCACTTCGGTGGGAAGGTAGGCAGCACTCCGCGCACTCTGGTGTTGAGTCATGACTGCCACATGACCACGGAAACATCTTCAAGCGCAGACAGGGCTGGCTCTTTGGCTATAAACAGAAATGAGCACTGTACCCTAGAGTCAGATACAACTGGCTTTTGAGAAAGGGTGACCTTTAAATTTACCTAACCCTGCGTTGCCCAGCTGAGAAGCAATACTTGTTATTCCATCTGAGAGGGCAAAATGCCTTGGACTGCCCTGGTCCATAGCATTATGTAGTCTTTCCTTTAAAATGTATGATTCTCACAGAATTTCAAACTTAACATAAAACCAGATGAACCAAACATGTATCTATTTTTTTCAGGAAAATGTACTAGATCATTTTAGTAATTTAGAATATTGTATTTTTATTTTTAGATATAGACCATAATAGCCTTTTTTTCCTTGCAAAACTTGTAAATCTATATACAATTCTAAAAACAAATTATCTGCAGACTAATATAAAGCGTCTATTTCATCTCTGAAATTTGATGGCTTTTATATAGAACAAAATGTTATTAAAACATTGATTTGCAATTTAATCATGCAATAGTCACTGTATTTCCCATTTACTGCCTTGGAATAGATAATCAGAATATACGTATATTCCATCATAAAATATTTAATTACTGTGGCTTTGAATCAGAAATAGGGAGAATATGCATCAAAACTCCTCAAGGTAATGTCATAAGGTAAAGGTTTCCCTTGCTCGAAAGCCAGTCGTATCCGACTCTAGGGTCCAGTGCTCATCTCTGTTTCTAAGCTGAAGAGCCAGCGCTGTCTGCATCTGCAGATATTTCCATGGTCATGTGGCAGGCATGACTAGACACCAGAGCGCACGGAATGCTGTTACCTTCCCACCGAAGTGGTCCTATTTATCTACTTGCAATTTCTTGCTTTTGAACTGCTAGGTTGGCAGTTAATTTAAGAGTCTCAAGGGCATATTTGAATTCAGATTGTAAAAATATATATAAACTGGGATTCAAATAACATATAATATTTCTAGTAAAGAAAAGCCTGTATTGTTCATTGAATCAAGACCCTTATAAATTGTCATCCTATATATACACAGATTGAAAAGGAGAGAGAAAGATAATAAGTAAAAAGGGTGACATTGCATGTACTAAATTTGTTAATTAGCACCTTGAGATAGATGTAGTCTTTATCTTTCTGCCCAGTAACACAAACATCTTTAATTGAGACATTTTAAACTAGCATTTTCTGTATCTTCTCAAAGTTCTAAAGCTAAATTATAAATTATAGACACAGTAAATCCAAACAAATGTTAGATTAGTGGCAAACCGGCAAGTACATTGACCATCTAAAAGGACAATGACACATGCAAAGAATGTCAATTGACCAGTCTGGGTCTTAGGGACACAATTTTACCCTGATTTTGGCCCTATGTAGCTGAATGTTGCCACAGTAATACTGACAGATTGCTCTTTGGCTTGATGGATGGTTAACAGAGAATTTATTTATTTATTTATTTATTTAGTTAAATTTCTATACCGCCCACTCGACCAAAGCCGACTCAGGGCGGTTCACAGTCATAGATAAAACAGATAAAAACAGACAGAATTAAAAACCCACCCCCTAAAAAGGGGTGCAGATACCAATGGAACCACTCTGGATGGGATTGTAATCCCTTTTATGGACCAGATTTGCCACTTGAGGGCACACCTGGATACAGCACTGCTCATGATAGGCCATGAGGATACTGTGATCAGGAGGGCCTTTGATGTTTAGGAATTCCCTTTGCCCATATGACAACTTTCCGTTTTCAATGGAAGGTGGGTTCGATCACAATGATCAATGCACGGGCCATTGAGAAGTGTTCAGGAACTTCCACCAGTGCAAAATACAGCCAAACTGCTATCTGGCATGCTCTTTGAGAATCACATTATATTACCAGTCCAATTACGTTGGCTTGCAATTTGTCTCCAAATTCATTTGGGAACTCAGGTGCTAGTTTTGAATTGTAATGGCCTATATAGCTTGTGGCCAGGATATCTGAAAGACCCAACCTCCTGTGCCAGCCCCTGCATCTAGGGATGCCATATGTCCCGTTTTCCCGTGATTTTCATGGATTCATGCTGTCCCGTCCAGTTCAAGGAAAAAATGTAAAAATCCTGGTTCAAGGAAAAATACTGTATGTAAAATGCTACGGAAGATTTCTTAAGACTGCAAAGGGTTAAATGCATAGAGTCAGCATTCCTAGAGAGGAAGGGAACACTATGGATAGGAAGTGAGAAAGACAACTCTTCCCTTCCCTTCCTCTCTAGGAATGCTGACTCTATGCATTTAACCTTTTGCAGTCTGAAGAAATCCTCTGTAGCTTTTTACATATATTTCCATTCCAGACTTTTTAGGGCTTTCTTCCAAGGGATCCTCATGTGGGGTTTGAAGGTGAATCCAATTCAATGGGGGGGGTGAAGGGTAGGGGTGACCTCAGGGAGAGGAATGGTCTTAGAATTTGTGGTGTCTAGTCATGCCTGCCACATGACCACGGAAACGTCTGCAGAAGCAGACAATGCTGGCTCTTCAGTTTTGAAACAGAAATGAGCACTGAACTCTAGGGTAGGATACGATTGGCTTTCGAGCAAGGGAGTCCTGGTTTGGGGGGATAGAATTATGGCAACCCTACCTGCATCTTAATGTCATCCTGAGAATCTATGCTATGTCTCCTATCACTTTGAAAGGCTGGGTTGATGATCATATGAGACAGGACCCTTTCAGAAACAATAGACTGACAGTGGAACTTCTTCACATGGGCTCCAGCGATACCAAATTTTCGACAGTGTAAGAGCTCTATTATTTCAACCAGCCTTTGTTTTCAGTCTTACTAAAATTATGTTTTACTACTATTCCGTATTTGTATATCATGATTATTACATGCAGTGGTGGGAACCTATTGTACATAGCTGGTCATTTGTGAATATGAATGATCTTGAAAAAACAAAATTAAGAATGTGGTCTCAAAGTTAACAGTTGACTTCCAAGGGAAGAAACCATCTACACTCCTGATATCTATAACGATCACAACAGCTTAAGAGCTGGTGGTTTTCCTGAGGGCAAAATATATATCAGTGAAATAATAAATATATATCAGTGAAGAACAAGCCTCTGTCTCAAGATAGGAGTTATTTGTTTAAGACCGGGATGAAGGTGCCCAGAGAAAGACTTATCTATAGTTTCATTTTTGATCCTATTATCCACACAAACATCTGGTGAATAGATAAGCCTGGTGTAAAACAAGTCAGTTGTTGCGTGCGAGAGAAGAATGTTAACAGTTAGCTACTCTGGGGTAACACATGTCTTCAGAGCATACCAGTCTATGACCAATTACAAATGGGATTGTTTTCATCAGGCCACTTTCCACAGGGAATGGTGTGACCAGTAGAAAACCCCACAGAAGAGCCTGCATCTTCTCCTTTTTCAAAAAGCCAATAGGATATAAATGGTTTTGATCAAAGATAAAAGTAGTTTGTGGTTCACATCTTTCTCACACTAGGTCAGGTGAAAGGAACTGCAGAATGAACTCACTAAAAGGTGGCTTCATTTTGGCAGTTTCACATCTGGCCTGGACATGGAAGAAGAAGAAATGTCCATATAATAAGTAATACATAGGCAGCACTAACACTAATACACTTGCTATCACCCCACACAGCACTGTATGTCGTCTTCTCTTAGGCAATAGTTCCTTTCTTATATAAGTGATACCTAATACAACGTCCAAACTTGGTTCCACAAGTTTGGACTTTATACGGATTTGGACTTTGTACGAGGCATGCAAAATCCTAGCTGCGATGCCTCATACAATGTCCAAATCCTTGCCGCGATGCCTTGTACAACGTCATTTCCATAGAGATACATTGTACTGTAACAGCACAGACTTCAGGGCAAAGTCAAGGAAACAGACTTTGTCCTGCCTTTTATACTGCCCAGGCACAATGCAACCTGGGAAAATCCCAATGCCTCATACAAAGTCACACGACTTTGTATGAGGCATTGGGATTTTCCCAGGTTGCACGACTTTGTATGAGGCAACTTTTTTCAAGGAATTAGGCGATGTTGTATGAATCCGATGTTGTATGAAGCGGACTTTGTATGAGGTATTACTGTACTCATTTCCAACTTTACAATTACTGGCACATTGGCATTTCCTATGATTAATACTAAAGTATCTGGCAGTTAGTGTTCATCTAGAATTACAGAGTCCATGTTCAGGATTCTCTGTCATGAAGCTCATTTGTGACCTTGGGCCAGTGATTCTCTTCCTCTTAGCCTTATTGCATCATGAAGCGGTTCTCAGACTAAAGAAGGAACAGAGAACCATTGCACTCAACTCCTTTAGAGGCAATAGGTTCAACTATAATAAGAATATTCATTAGTGTTAACGGTGATCAGTGTCAGAGCCCATGTATGAGTAAACCATGGTTATGGCTCGGAAGGAAGTGGGAGTTATGCTAGTGGGAGGATGATTAAAAACAGTAGGTAAACCTCACCCTCAGCTGTGGTTAAGGGATCAGTAGAGTGATGCGTACAATAGGTCTAAACAATGACTTTAATGAATTGCAAACTATTCATAATGAAAACATTTTTAAAATATTAAAGCTATCCATGATAAATACAATGTACACTTTTTAATGACTCAAAACAGCATTTCTCTTCCATCAGAGATGTCAGCTAATCTCCAGTTTAGACTAATCAGCAATATTCAAAAGAAGAAAAACAATTTGCAAGAGACATTAATCTAGCCTTGCTTTATCTAAAATTAATAATCAAAGCAAGAGATTCTGTGCTAAAATTGGCCTGTTGCTTTTGCTAGCCTGGAGCTCTAAAAGTTTCCAATCTGAAGCTGATTAGAACTGACAAACTCTGTTTATGTTGAAACCTTGCAAGAGCCCGAGTTTGCCACAATGAATATATATACAATTTAACTTGATTGTAATCCTGCTGTTTTACACATTTCAGAACACATGATTTAAAGGATCAGTCAGATGAAATGGCCTTTCTATTTTTACAGTGTCTCGCTCCTATTATGCTAGAGAAAGCACTTGAGACAACAAGAAAATGAAATAAGGGAGAAAATGTACAGTATACTATTTTATATACTTCACAATAAAAACCTAACATCAGGAAACCTCAATGTTAAAAGGTTCAAAACCATGATGTCAAGCTATGCAATAATTCAGGGATATGTTGTACGGTTGCCAAAATTAATGTGGGGGGAGAGTAGAGAAAAGTGAGAGAACAAAGGCAAAATACTGTGGCACATTAAAGAATAACAGGTTTATTTCAGCATGAGCTTTTCATGAATTAAAAACCAATTCTTCAGACACAAGGAAAGCAAATATATGTCATTTGTATTTAAATACATCTATACAGTGGTGAAAATCATATCGCTGAGGATATAGTTAACAGGCAAAGTGATTATGCTTTGTTAACAGAGGAATGGGACTAGCAAGCTCTTAACTACGTGAGACTGCAGGTTGTAGCTGGCATAGAAAAACAATATGCCAGGTACATTCAGTTGTCAGAAGAAGAAAAAAACTACCGGATGTTTTAGCAACAGAAGTCAGAGTCTATCAAAAGGAGACAACTATTTTATACATAGAAGACATTACAGAAAACTAGTATATTAATATGCATAGTGCACAATGTATTGGTAGCATTATTGAAACTTGCCTGTAACCACACACACACACGCACGCACGCACACACACGCACACACACCAGCAACTGTATCTCCTTTCAAGACTTGGATTCTTATCGTCTTAGAAATAAGCTTTTAAAAATTTACTTGCTAAGATCTGAACAAACTCAACTATTCTCATGATCCTAACTAACTTTTTGGAACAATAGTTAAAGTATCAAATGATACTCATTATGACAGCAGCCACATCTGATACCTCATCTATGTTGTAAAAGGTTAGGCTCTCATTATGTTTTCAAAAACAACCTGCTTACGTTTCTCATTTTGTTACTCTTTGAAGGGTCTTTTTTGGGGGGGGGGGCAATGTAAAAAACCCCAATTTTAGCTGTAAGAAAATGCTCTAAAATTGGAAAGAAAAAATCTCTCCTTGGTAACAAATAAAACTGTTGTTGTTGCAAACTGTCAAGTCACTTCCACCTTACAATGACACAATGAATAAGAGATCTCTGAAATATCCTATCCACAACAGCTCTGGTCGGCTCTTACAAACTCAAGCCTGTGGTTCCCTTTAGCTCATATTTGGGCTTCCTCTTTTCCTGCTCCCCTCCACCTTTCCCACCATTATTGTCTTTTCCTAGAGAGTCTTGCCTTCCCATGATGTGCCCAAAGTATGACAGCTTCAGTTTCATCATTTTTGCCTCCAGAGACAATTCAGGCTTGATTTTCTGTCGGAGCCACTTAACAAGAAAAAAATTGCTTCTTGGATTCCAGGGGAGACACAGCTACCAGTCATCACTTTAATTTTTTTTTAAAGTGATGTTGATTCCTTGATACCTGGAAAAAAATGTGTTAAAGGTAATGGTGCTACCTATAATGTGCTGCGTCTAAATTCTGAGGCCAGAATAATGCTGGTATCACACATTATACAGGTGACACTCGGAAAATAAGAATATCATGCAAATGTTCATTCATTTCACTTAAAAGGTGAAACAAATATATGAGATAGACTCACTTCTATCCAAAGAATGTTCAAATTATCGGACAATTGCGCTCATCCCACAAGCTAGCAAAGTGATGCTCAAGATAATACAGGATAGACTGCAGCAGCATGTAGAAAGAGAACTACCAGAGGTGCAGGCTGGGTTCAGAAGAGGCAGGGGGACCAGAGATCACATTGCCAACATACGTTGGATCATGGAGAAAACAAAGGAATACCAGAAACAAGCTTACTTCTGTTTCATTGACTACACCAAGGCCTTTGATTGTGTGGAACACAACAAAATGTGGCAAGTAATTAAAGAGATGGGAATACCAGAACACCTCATATGCCTCATGAGAAATCTGTACATGAGTCAAGAAGCAACAGTTAGGACAGAGTAAGGAATGACGGAGTGGTTTGGAATAGGAAAAGGAGTAAGACAAGGCTGCATTCTGTCACCCTGCTTATTCAACTTATACACAGAGCACATATTGTGCAATGCAGGGATGGAGGAATCACCATATGGGATCAAAATTGCTGGGAGAAACATCAACAATTTGAGATATGCATATGATACCACCCTAATGGCAGAAAGTGAAGAAGACCTAAAGAAGCTCCTGATTAGGTTGAAAGAAGAGAGTGCAAAAGCTGGCCTGAGACTCAATATCAAGAAAACCAAGATAATGGCAACAGGCCATATCAGTCCCTGGAAAATAGTTGGAGAAGAAGTAGAAGCAGTAACAGATTTTACTTTCTTAGGATCCAAGATCGCTACAGATGGAGATTGCAGCCATGAAATAAAAAGGCAACTGATTCTTGGGAGACAAGCTATGAAAAACCTGGGGAACATAGTGAAAAGTAGAGATATCTCACTGCAAACAAAGGTCCGCATAGTCAAAGCAATGGTATTTCTGGTGGTAATGTATGGTTGTGAGAGCTGGACCATTAGAAAGGCTGAGCGAAGAAAAATAGATGCCTTTGAGATGTGGTGCTGGAGGAGAGTTTTGAGAGGCCCCTGTACAGCGAGGAGAACAAATAGGTCAATATTAGAAGAGATTAGCCCTGAGTGCTCCTTAGAAGGACAAATAACAAAGATGAAGTTGAAGTATTTTGGAATCAAATGAGAAGAGAGGATTCACTTGAGAAGGCCTTGATGCTGGGGAAGGTGGAAGGTAAAAGAAGAAGGGGACGGCCAAAGATGAGATGGCTAGATGGTATTGTAGACACAATGGACACGGGGCTGTGTGGACTAAGGAGAATGGTGGAGGACAGGGGTGCCTGGAGAGCAATGGTCCATAGGGTCGCAAAGAGTCGGAATCAACTGTGCGACTGAACAACAACAAAGACTCACTTCATGCAAAGCGAGAAATGTCATGCCTTAATTCGTTATAATTGTGATGATCATGGCGTACAGCGTGCATGAGATTATGTGATGATTATCAACAATAAGGAGTAAAAAGCAAGGTAGCCAAATTTGCTGACGACACTAAATTATACAGGGTAGTGAAAACTGTGAGAGATTGTGAGATGCTCCAGAGGGATCTCTTGACACTGGGGGAGTGGGCAAAACAGTGGCAAATGAGCTTCAACATTAGTAAGTGCAGAGTGATGCATGTTGGGGCAAAAAACCCCAATTACATTTATAAACTGATGGGGTCTGAACTCTCTGCGACAAACCAGGAAAGGGACCTTGGTGTCCTGGTGGACAACTCAATGAAGGTGTCAACCCAGTGTGCCTCAGCAGTGAAAAAGGCAAACTCAATGCTAGGGATCATTAGGAAGGGTATAGAAAATAAGTCAGCAAGTGTCATTTTGCCTCTTTATAAATCTATGGTGAGGACCCATCTGGAATACTGTGTACAGTTCTGGTCGCCATACCTCCAGAAGGATATTATGGAGTTGGAGAAAGTGCAGAGGAGGGCAACCAGAATGATTAGGGGACTGGAACACCTTCCTTACCATCTGAGGCTGCAACGGTTGGGCTTTTTCACTCTTGAATGACGGCGTCTAAGAGGTGACCTGATTGAAGTTTATAAAATCATGCACGGTGTGGACAAAGTAGATAAGGAAAAACTGTTTTCCCTATCGCACAACACTAGAACTAGGGGACACTCCATGACACTTTTGGGTACTAGTTCTCAAACGAATAAGAGAAAGTACTTTTTCACCCAGAGGATCACTGGTCTATGGAACTCCCTGCCAGAAGAAGTGGTGACAGCTGTCAGTCTTGACAGCTTTAAGAAAGGATTAGACAAGTTCATGGAGGACAAGGGTATCAATGGCTATAATTATGGATACTTAAGGACAACCTCGGGGTTGGAGAGATAGGCAGGATATCTCTCAATGCTACTTCCAGGGAATCCTAAGCAGGTGAAGGCATCTGCTTGGGAATACCCTGAAGGAAATGTTGAGCCACTGTGTGAGACAGAATGCTGGACTGGATGGGCTGTGGCCTGTTCCAGCAAGGCTGTTCTTATGTTCTTATTATGGGGTACATGAGATTGGGGGGGTTGGGTTTTTAATAAGCTGTAAGCCATAAGTATCAATATTATAACAAAGTAAGGCTTGAACTATCTCATTTTGCATGTAATGAGATAGTTGCATCACCTTTTAAGTTGCATTACTGAACTGAATGTACATTTGCATGATAATCTAATTTTCTGAGTTTCACCTATAAATTAACAGTCATGCAAGTGATGGGCACAATTCTGCAAACTATCTGTTGCATATATGGTTGTGCCAAGGCACATGAGAGATGGTTGGCCAAATGTAAAAACTGTTTGTATGACTGCCCTTACAATTGGATTTTGGTCATGTTGCCCTGACTTCTTTCTCTCAAACACACAATTACTACATTATACTATTCCATAGTGTTACCACTAATCCTTCATTGGAACAGAAACCTTCATTTTATCAGTTTTCACTTTCTTCCTGTTTATGCCAGGGCTGTCTTCTTCAGTTGGCAGAAGCTTCCTGGGCTCTTAAACCTTTCATGTCATCTTTTATGTGAAACAGTAGGAGATGCTAGGAAATGAACTTGAGACCTTGTGCATGCAAGGTGAATGCTCTGCCATTCAATTGTGGCATCTTCCCATCATTCTATAAACAGGTTACAGTCTAAAAGCTCTTTGGGTTTATGAAGCTAGTGTCATGTTTCTTTGGAGCCGGCCATTTGCATCCATCTCTGAAGTTAAAATTTATGCTGAGTCCAAGACTAGCACAGTCCATTTATGTTACACCAGGCAACATTTGTATGTTTATCACTCAAATGCATAGGAAGAGGTTTCCAATAATAACACTATCAGAGGGATTACTGAAAGCAAAAACCTGGCAAACATGCTTCTCAAAGATTTCTTTTCCAAACAATGTTGTTAGTTCATCATAAATGGAATATTACATTAAGGGTCAGTCTTTGTTTTATTAACCAGAAATATGTATTATGCTAGACCTTCTGTTCTATCTAAAACAAACTACAATTATTAAAAGCACAGGCAAAAGTACATTCTTTATTCTTTAATTTTAGCTGAGATGCCATTCAGATGCCCAATACTACCCTAAAGTGTGCCAAGTAATATTTTTTACAATCCTCATTTGTGCTTTAGCTTCTAGCCATGTGATGGGAAGGGAACATAATCCTCTTGGGAATCTACAAATAACTTTTAAAAACACGTATAGCCCACTTGCATGCTTTAGAACAAGCATTTCAAACCTTTTTCAGCATAACAGGTTAGCTGACCCCAAACAAGTATATTGGGGGTTCTAGACAAGGTCAGCAGTTCGATTCCCGAGTACCGTAGGACGGAATGAGCTCCCATCTTTGTCCCAGCTCCTGCCAACCTAGCAGTTCGAAAGCAAGAAATTGCAAGTAGATAAATAGGGACCACTTTGGTGGGAAGGTAACAGCATTCCATGCGCTCCAGTGTCTAGTCATGCCTGCCACATGACCACGGAAACATCTGCAGAAGCAGACAACCCTGGCTCTTCGGCTTTGAAACAGAGATGAGCACTGAACCCTAGAGTCGGATACGACTGGCTTTCGAGCAAGGGAAACCTTTAGACAAGAAATTGTAACCCAAAATAGGCAGCACTTGCCGACACACTTGATTGTCCTTGCTCTGTACACTAATAAACAGAAGTAAGGGACAATAGAACATCCCAATTACTAATCAGTGAAAATAAAACCGATATACTTGGTGGGCCAAATACTTGGTGGGCCACATTGTAGACCATAGGTGGTCTGTGAGCTGTATTTAGCTTGCGGCCCAGAGATCCCCACATTGTTTTAGGTTGCAGTGGCTCAAGTGGCTAAGACGCTGACTGGGAGCCGGAAGGTCAGCAGTTAAATTCCTGAGTAGACACCCATCATTGATGCAGTGGACATGGAGCTGGGCAGACTCCAGCGGATGGCAGAGGAGCCTGGTGTGCTGTGGTCCATGGTGTCACAAAGGGTCAGACTCGACTGTGCGAACGAATAACAACAAATGTTTTGTATCTAAGACTGCACACAGTAGGCTCAACAAAATTTTACTTTTAAGGTTCAAGACTGAATCAGTTCGGATACGAAAATGTTAAGAATTGCCACTGATGAAAATATGCCATTCAACATCTAGGGCTCTGCTAATAGGAAAGGATTTGCTTCCAAAGATGCCTGTGTATAAAGGCACCAAAACACTTGAGCTTCTGTGAATCTGGTGATGGTTAGAGAGCCAGCGTTGAAGATGAACAATCTTATTTAATGCTAACTGCATTTCCCCCCAATAAAACTGTAGAATATATTGAACCCTAGCATTGCATTTAAAACAAAGGTCTAACTTTATTTTATACTTATGATGAGTCCCAGTGCGGACTTATTTTAACTAGTTGCTCAGAGATACACAAACTTGTGCTGAAATTAATACACAACCTTCTTCCTTAAAACTCAGTGAAGGTAAATGCAACTCTAAAAGTAGATTAGAGAGGCTATGATTACAATTCAACAACAGATGACTCAACGACCACCTGAGGATTTTTTTTTTGTCACTGGTGCAAATGGATCGCTGTACTTCCTGTTTCAATAAAATATCAAACAAGTTGTGTTTCCTTTACAAATAAGCTATTACATCAAGCCTGGTTCCTATAATTTCAGTTTTTGTCTGCATTCCAACATTTTCTTTGGCCAATGTCGAAACAGTCTAATTAAAGACGCAGAAAAACAAGTATCATTCATCACAGCCACAGCAAACATTTGAGAGAACATTGCACTTTTATTGCTTTTGAAAAGAACAAAACGTATGTGTGTATGTATGGTTTTTTTTGCCACAAACAAGCTCTATATGTATCAGTATTTCCCAACCTTTGGTTTTTGGACTTTAATTCCCAGAAGCACTAAGTCAATTCCCCAAAGCACTGATCAGCCAATGTACTGACTTGTTGTTCAGTCGCACAGTTGATTCCAACCCTTTGCGACCCTGTGGACCATTGCCCGCCAGGCACCTATGCCTTCCACCATCCTCCTCAGCCTGCCCAGCTTTGTGCCCATTGCATCTAAAATACCATCTAGCCATCTCATTTTGGCTGCCCCCTTCTTCTTTTGCCCTCCACCTTTCCCAGCATCAAGGCTTTCTCAAGTGAACCCTCTCTTCTCATTTGATGTCCAAAGTACTTTAGCTTCATCTTTACTATTTGACCTTCTAAGAAGCAGTCAGGGTTGATTTCTTCTAGGAGTGACCTATTTGTTCTCCTCACTGTCTTGCTGGGAATTGTAGTCCTCCTGTGGGGCGTGTGCCCCACATTGGGAACTACTGCTCTAGATGTTCTAAAAACACGTCTTTGTGAGACCACTGATTTAGGATTACATATATTATTAGAACTGATTTGCAGAACTGAATACAGTGGACCCTCGATTAACGAGGCGTTTGAATAGCGTCGTTTCCGCTTAACGACAAGTCATCACTCGCCATGTGACTATCCGCAAAACAACGAAAAACCGTCATTGTGCGGATTAACGATGTTTTTTTAACATCGTTGTGCGGATAATGACAGCTTTTCCCCCCGCTAGATGGCGCAATTGCCATTGAAAACTGCACAACGACATTTCCCCTATAGCGATGCTACTTGGGGAACCAAGTAGCATCGTTATTCGAGGTTCTACTGTATGCCAAATACTATCTCTGCTTCAAGGAGCCTGCTGTCTGTGTTTCACAGGATGGGAAACAATAGAGAGACTGGAAGGAAGGTAGAGGTGAATAGGCCACAAAGCCTATTACTGTGCCTGGTTCATAGGAACTCCCTGAGGGGGGGGGGAGGACTTCATAATTATTGCATTTGTTTTTAGGTAACAAACCATCCACCTACTGCCATCCTTTGGTTCACAATTATGTGGGAAACTTGTAGTTCTTTTGCTAGGACGTTTAAAAGAGTCATTGTAAAACTGAATGTTAGACCTGGCTGCTTTGCTTTATTTACTGCATTAATATCTCACTCAAGTGAGTACTTGAGCCTAAGTCTCCAAGATGCTATCCTAGCTCTCTAATCCCTATACTACACTTGTTTTTATTTTAGCTGAGTTTGTTTAAGAATGGGAAATTAAGACTGGAAGATGCCTACACTATGTGAAAAGAATTTGTTGGAACAGATACACAACAGATCAGGCAAAATGTGTGTAGGTTTTTCAAATTTTATGCAAGGAAGAGTAATTATTTGAGTAATTCTGTGGCACAGTACCATGCGCACAAAATGAAGAAGATGTGGACCTGCTTCAGAAAACTGCAACATGGTATGTTGCAATGGCTGCCAGATGTTGGAGTGGCTGGCCGCAAGGAAGACACGCGAGACAATCGTGCGGTGAAGTCCAGCCCCGATCTGGGTCGGGTGGCACGTATTTATTACCCTGCCTTGGGGTGATGCGCGCATAAAATGCACGTGACCCCCTAATACAGAAGGCTTGTATATGTGGCGTTTTCTGGTGATCTAGCTACAATGCCAGCTCTTGGAAGTTACTCTGGGGTTAATGGACAATTCGCACCTAATTACCTTGGGCTGGCAAAACCCATTGTTCCTGCCCTAATCTTGGAGTCTATATGTATTGACTCCGGGTACCTAATTGTTCTGCTGTCTGGCGCAGCTTGTTTGCCTAACTTAATCTGCAGCCAGAAGCGGAGGATTGTGTATTTCCTTTAGAGTCATCATCTTTGGTTTTTGCCCTGTTTCTATCATAGCCACCAGCCAAGGCTTTATGATTTGCCCCCCAAACTAGCTAGCTAGCCCGCACCCCAATTGCCTTTCCAGCAAAGTCCGGTTGGTTTTCGGATCTGTTGAAGGCCGGGCGAACCCCTTGGGAAAGGTTTGGCCAATTATTCCCGCAGGCAACCCACAATAGTAGAACTGCTATTCCTGAAGGACTTCAATATATGTACCATGCAACTGACTGCACAATCAAACTGTGCAATCCCTGCTGCCTGGGTGTGACGCCAACACATTTATGCAGGGGGTAACTTTACATTACATAGAAACAAACAGGATGTTGACCAGTATTACTACAGTGTGTGCAAATGTTTAGAATTTTAGCAAATGCTTTAGTTAATCTTTTATTTAAAATATCAATTTAAATTTCTCTGTTTAAAATCACAGCATCTAATCATTCTCATCATTTATATCTGCAATGTATGTCAGCGGCAGAAGGAGTGAGCTATGCAAATACATATCTAGACAAAAATACTGTTCCATCAATTTTGAATTATCTGTTTTACATATTTTACATTAAGTTTTCACAAATTAGACCAATATATTGTAGATTTTTCCTTTAATATTTTAGCGACCCAAGCCCAAATTGTGCAGAAAGAACGAGATGTATAGCCCCAAACTATTATACTAAGGGATATTATACTACAGTATTATTTATATATACATATATTATACTATTATACTGTGGGAGTGCATTGGCTTATTTATTTACAAAATTTCTACCCCGCCTTCCTCATCCTTGGGTGACCCAAGGCGGCTTACATAAAGGTTAAAAAGACATAAAAGTTTAAAACAACAAAAAAACCCATACCCTGAGGGGGAGACATGATATTAAGAGGCAAAAACTGAGCAAAATCAATTTCTATTAAGTCTTTTTACTTCATGCATCACCTACAGCTTCACTGCATTTAATAACTGTGGTTGCCCGCATTAATTGGATATTAAACCTCTCCCGAGGGGTGCACTCAGTGTCCACAGACCCACATGCTAGTCCCCAAATTAGTCGGGGCCATGCTCGGCTGGAGAGGAAATTGGGAGATAAGTGGGCAGGCTAGGAATAAACAATGGCTCAGGCTGGGGGCAAATAGAGTTAGGCAGGCAGACAGGGGCAAACAAGGGACAAGACTAGGTGCCCGGGGTCAATCTACACAGACCCCGAGATTAGGGCAGGAACAATGTGTTTCGCCAACCCAAGGCAATTAAGTGTGGGTTTTCCATTAACCTCAAGAGTAGCCTTCTGATCATGGGGTTCATGAGAGTACCATGCACGCAAGCCTTCTGTACAGGGGATGGCACAATTATCTTAGATACACGTCTTCGTCCCTAGGCAGGCAATAAATAATTCCTCCCGACTCCGGTCGAGGTTGGACTTCACCACATGGCCGTCTCCCGCGCCTCATTGCAACAAATAACTAATAGAAAAATAATCCTTTTGTCCATAACCCAATAGTGTAATTCGATATCCACCACCAGTAGAACTGTGATTTTCTTCCTCTCTGCTTCCTGCTGCAGCCTCCTGGGGTGCCAACAAAACAAACTGAAACATCCAGTGCAGAGTGTTTTCAGCCCCACTGGAGAAGGTTTTGAGGGTACACGGGAAGCTTCAGGGGAGAGGGAAAATCACAAGTTTGGGTCAAAGCAGTGAGATCCGGCAGAACTGAGCCAGTGGACTCTGACCTTTGAAAGAAGCAAATTACCAAGAATAGTTTTGTTTTAATGTTCTTTTCAATCTCTGGTTTTATCGTGATAATAATATATACACATCGATCCAGGACAGCCAAGTGGCTAAGTAGAAGAACAGTGATCATCAAGGCTAAAATGTGGAATATCTGAACAGCTGGACTCTTCAAACACCAACAATCAGTTGGCGGCAGAAGGAGTTATCAGCTCTTGCAATCTATCTTACTGAAGAGATACACCTGGAAACATAAAACAAGGAAACATGTGCAGATATCTTTGTTTTGAAATCTAGATGGGTGTTACAGTTCTCATGTTCAGGAAACAAACTCTGTTAGTTTAAATAGGATATTTTTCTGTAGACAAACAACACTGAGAGATAAAAGGAATCTAGTGATCAATGGTTATAAAAAACAATTCCTCTGCAGCGCTCTCTACATATTTACTCACTTCTTTCTGAGTGTAACTGAACTCACTCTATTCAAAAATGAGCATGGATGCATGTGGAGCAGGAACGGGTGGGGGTGGGGGATGTCTCAAGAGTTCAAACTAGCAACTACATTGACATATAACATGGGAAATGCCCTAGGACAGTGATGGTGAACCTTTTAGAGACTAAGTTTCCAAACAGAGGGGTGGGGTGAACTCTGTGCTGTGGTGAGGGAGGAAGCGCTCCCTTTGGGCTGTTGGGCAGAGGGATGGGGCAAACTGTGTTGGGGGAAAGAGGATACACTCCCATTGGGCTGCTGGGCAGAGGGGTGGGGTGAACTATGTGTTGGGGAGATGTTGCACATGCCAACAGAGAGGGCTCTGTGCCCTCTCTGGCACACGTGCTATAGGTTCACCATCTACAGCTCTAGGACTCCAACGGTCTGATTTACTAGTTTCCCCTAATGATCACATTATGTAAAAGTCAATGTGAAACAGCCTGATAGCCCCTCCCATTAATCGTTATTTTCCTTCAGTGCTGGGATTCTCCTTTTTTTGCCAGTAGATCTATTCTCAATGGTTCAGGTGATGTGATCGCTTGAGCCGATGCCAAAGAGTTTGTACCTATTGCACTCAACGGTACTGCAGTTGGCTCCAACAACAGCGAGAGAGATAGGATAGTGAAGAAAGTGACAGCTGTTTGAACCCTCTTCTCCCTATACGTGGCACCTAGCTATGGTTTCCTCTTCACTCACTGTTCCATTCCTTTCCTTTCTTTCGTCACTTAAAGTCTTGCTAATCTAGAAAGTAGAGACATCACCCTACCAACAAAAGTCCCCATAGTTAAAGCAATGGTCTTCACAGTATTAATGTATGGCTGTTAGAGTTGGACCATAAGGAAGGCTGAGCGCAGAAGAATAGATGCCTTTGAACTGTGGTGCTGGAGAAGACTTTTGAGAGTCCCCTGGACTGCAAGGAGAACAAATAAGTCCAAGAGAAATCGACCCTGACTGCTCCTTGGAAGTACAAATACAGTACTGAAGCTAAAGTAGGCAACCAAATGAGAAGGCACTGATGCTGGGAAAGATTGAAGGCAAAAGGAGAAGGGGTGGCAGGGGATGAGATGGCTAGTTGGCATTGTTAACACAACACAGTTGACACAGTAAGCGAATATCTGGACAGATTATGGAGGATGGCAGATGACAGAGGTGCCTGGCGTGCTGTGGTCCATGGGGGTCACAAAGGGTCAGACTCGACTGTGTGACTGAACAACAACAACAACAATCTAGAACCAGGGTACTGGCCGGCCAAAGACAGAAAAGAGGGGAAGAAATTTTAAGGCAACTCTGTTCTAAAACTAGGACAGGCAAGGCAGAGCAGAGCTATGTTAGGACACTGATAAAAACAAAAACATCACATCTTCCTGTTTCTCTGCAGATCCTTTCTTTTCTTTTGGTCAACCAG
Organism: Bradypodion pumilum; assembly: GCA_035047305.1. Classification (NCBI taxonomy): domain Eukaryota; kingdom Metazoa; phylum Chordata; class Lepidosauria; order Squamata; family Chamaeleonidae; genus Bradypodion; species Bradypodion pumilum. The sequence goes on along the minus strand of JAWDJD010000001.1, from coordinate 167,894,623 downwards.
CTGGTTCAGCAAGACGTTAAAAGAAAAAAGAAAAGAAAGAAAATTTGAAGTGGAATGGAATGGAATATGAGACTTTTAAATGAATGATTCTTTTTATTTTTGTAATGTGTTTTTTATTATATGATATGATATTGTGATTTATCTGTTGCTACCTCATTGTATTCTATTCTGTTGTAATGTGTATATGCTTTGTTGTTTATATAAGCTGCCCTGAGTTGCATTATCGTGTGGGCGGCATACAAATGTAGTAGTAGTAGTAGTAGTAGTCGTCGTAGTCGTCGTCGTCGTCGTCATCGTAGTAGTAGTAGTAGTAGTAGTAGTAGTAATAAAAGATAAGATAGATAACATAAATATTTATTGTCATTGTACCCTTGCAGGAACAACAAAATTTCTCGGTTGCTATATATTAACTCGAATAAGGCATACCCCTTAATTTAAAACAGCTACAGAAACACCAATTAAGATAGTACCATACAGTACAATTTAAAAATTTTAAAACTTCAAAACTTTAAAACTTTAAAATTTCAAAATTCTAAAATCCTAAAAATTCTAAAATCCTAAAAATTAAAAATCTAAAAAATTTAAAATTTTAAAATAAGATAAGATGACTTCAGAGTCCAGAGTTTCCATTTAAGGCCAAAATTGCTCTGGAGAAGAAACTGTTCTTGAGACGGCTCGTTTTTACCTTCATTGTTCTATATCTCCGTCCCGATGGCAGAAGCTCAAAGAAGCAGTGGCCAGGATGTGATGGGTCTCCTACTATATCTAATGCTTTTCTGTGGCACCTGATGGTGTAAATTTGTTCTAAAGTGGAGAGTGGACAGCCGATGATACTCTCCGCTGTTTTAATAATTCTGTGCAACATTATCCTATCCCGATGAGTACTACTCCCAAACCACACACATAAGCCATAAGTGAGCACGCTCTCAATAGCGCAGCGATAGAAGGCAAGCAGCAGCCTTTGTGGAAGATGGTTTTTCCTTAGAGTTCTCAAAAAATACAGTCTCTGCTGTGCCTTCTTCGCAAGCCCCCTTGTGTGGGCACTCCAGGACAGATCCTCCTGTATCTCAATGCCCAGAAATCTGAACGTCGTTACCCTCTCCACATAGGTTCCATCAATCAAAAGTGGCTGGACATCGGTTCTCTGCTTCCTAAAATCCACCACAAGCTCCTTTGTTTTCTTTATGTTGAGGAGCAGATTATTGGTTCTACACCACGTTGTCAACTGCTCCACCTCATCTCTATAGGCCGTCTTGCCCTCCTTGTCAGAGATGAGCCCGATCACAGTTGTGTCATCTGCAAATTTGACAATCCTATTGCTAGGGTGGACAGAGACACAGTTAAATGTATAGAGAATATAAAGGAGTGGGCTAAGCACACATCGCTGTGGTGTTCCTGTATTTGTACTAAGCATATTAGAGGTATAAGGGCCCAACCGGACCCTCTGGGAGTGTTCTGACAGAAAATCCAATATCCACCCACAAAGTGATGGCGGGAACCCAAGATCTCTCAACTTAGATATCAAATGCTGCGGTAGAATGGTGTTGAATGCCGAGCTGAAATCCACAAAGAGCAATCTGGAATAATAATAATAATAATAATAATAATAATAATAATAATAATAATAATAATAATAATAATAATAATAATAATAATAATAATAATAATAATAATAATAATAATAATAATAATAATAATAATAATAATAATAATAATAATAATAATAATAATAATAGGGGAATAAGCAGGCAGTGTGGAGAGGAAGGGATTGAAATATCTGACAAGCTGCAAACAGAACTAACTTCCTCCCCTCATGCTGACTTCTGTATGGTCAATTAAACCCAATGTATCTGAGGAAATCCAACTTCCCATGTTGTGACTTCACAGCAGATCTATTCACATTTATTTATTTTTTTGCTGTGTAGTCACACCCTATGGAAGTGAATGAGTGATGATAACACAGTGATGGAATTATATAATAAGTGGTTAGAAATACTAGTACAGTACAAGCTTGTCTTCCAACATGATTGTAGGTATGATGTTAGCCATGCTAGTTTGTTACAACTGGAAGTTCTTTAACACAAACAGGTCTTGCTACAAGTACTGTAAGTCCTATAAACCTTGCCCCACAGAGAAGTTCATGGGTCATGGCACACACCCTCTCTGCCAAATCAGCCTGCCAAAATTCTCAAATTTCTTGAATCAGTTTACAAAGTAACCTGGGTTGAGCTCAGTAACGAGATCACATTTGTACCTCTACCTATGGAGAAAACATTTGCAGCTAGTGTAAGGGTGGACTCTGTCAGAAAAGAGATGCAATAACCCTAATTAGTGCTACCAATGTGCCTGAGTATAAGGGATGCAAAGCTTGCCTTTTAGGAACAAATTATTCAAAGCCCTTTTCCAGGATGCACAAACTTACCAGTTTTGCTTTCTCACATTCACGGTTTTTCAATCCCAGATTATTTCTATCAAATATAGGTTGTGAACTTCTAAAATTTGCATTAAGAATATGAACTAAATTAAATCATTATCTATTCCTATTTCTGGCAATCCTATCATGTAAAAAGACTTCTGCAGAAACCAAGAAGAGTCTAGTACTACTAGCTAAAGATTATTCTAGAGCAACTGGTATGGGATCAGTGAATTTACTTTTAAGACTGGCAACGTGAAATCTTGATCTTTACTATAAATGCTTCTTTCTTTCAAGCTTCACAAGTTCAGATTGTGTTTCCTCAAAATGTGTGACTTTCCTCAATTAACAGAGAGGCAAACATACACAATTGGAGATACGAATTTACTTTAAATATTCAACCACATAGCCATAAAAATATAGCCTTTTTATTATAGTCTTTAAAAATTATTATTTTTCACATGATGTCAAAAGCAGATTTACGATCATTTTTATTGCTGGATATACTGCACTAAATTAATGATAAGCAAGAGCCAAAAAAATCTCCTTAACACTGCCCAACTATGATGTTTCCAAGATTCAAGATAACTATAGATAGTAATTGCTGGAGCTGTTTCACCAGTGATTCTATCTAAAGTTGCAGTAAAATGTGAATATATAATTTGAACAGAGCCAACAAGACAACATTTGACATGTTGCTGAGATAAACCCTCATCTTTATTCGCATTCTATCAGGAGCTTTAACCTATAATGGTTTGATATTGGTAGGTTTGATATTGGTAGCGACCAGAGTTCTTTAACATTCAATTGTCATTGTAAACTGAAGGCAGAAAAGTATACTTCATATGAATAATATAATATAATATAATATAATATAATATAATATAATATAATATAATATAATATAATATAATATAATATAATATAATATAATATAATATAATATAATATAACTAGCAGGGGTGCCCGGCTTTGCCCGAGTGGGGTATGGGGTATGTGTGCTGTCCTACCTCACAGGGTTGCATTGCTCGGGTGCTCCTTCTCCTAGGCTGACCTCTGTCCACTGGACTCCTGCCCCGCCCTGTCAGCTGGTTTGCCTGGCCAAGGGGTGGGGCCCTGTGATGTCACATTGGCTGACCACTCCCAAGGGCTGACCAGGTCTGGGCAAGACATCACAAAGAGCATGACATGACAAAGGCCCAGACCTGGTCAGCCCTTGTGATTGGTTGAGGTCTAAAGGATCAATTTAGGGGCATAACCCCCCCCATGGGCTTCGGGACCCCGACAGTGACCAGCTCATGTGTGCAAGGTACATGTGTGCTGAATTTCATGGGGCTTGGTCAAGGGGTGCGGCAGCCTATTCCTGATGCCGCACCCACACCTCTGCTTTTAAGAGATATAATATAATATAATATAATATAATATAATATAATATAATATAATATAATATAATATAATATAATATAATATAATATAATATAATATAATATAATATGTATAAACAATTACTTGCTAAAATGTAAAGTAGATGAAATGTAGAAATGCTGTTGATGTGCTTAGTGGTTAAAACATCAAACTTGATTACTGGAAGGTCAGCATGACAGCAGTTTTAGACCTGAGTGCTGCACGATGCAGTGGGCTACCATCTATGACTCAGTTCCTGCCAACCTAGCAGTTTGAAAGCAAGAAATTGCAAATAGATAAATAGTTACCACTTTGGTGGGAAGGTAAACAGCGTTCTGTGCACTCTGGCCTAGTCATGCCTGCCACAAACCTATGGAAATGTCTGCAGATGCAGACAGCACTGGCTCTTGGGCTGTAAACGGAGATGAGCACTGAACCTTAGAGTTAGATACAACTGGCTTTTAAGCAAGGGTGATCTTTACCTAGTACATCTGACACAAGGTAAACTTGCAATCCTTAGCACAGCTTCTAGTGAATTCTTTCATAGCCAATGAGCTCAGTGTGGGAATCCCCTCTAAAACTACATCAGAAGAGATTGAAAGTACAATACTGTATCCAAGTTAAAGAAACACAGTCAACTGTAACAAGCTTTTGGGAATAAGAGAGTTATATTTCATGTGCTACACAACCAGAGGGAATAACATAATGTTTCTTTAGTATAAACAAATAACATCTTAGGTAAAGTTATTCTTGCAACATTTCAAGCTTTTTTTCCGAACTTTTAAAGTTTTTTAAATGTTTAACATTTTGAACTTTTAAAAACTATTATACTTATATTTAATCATTAACAATATATATCTCAATAAAAAGAAAATAAAGTTATTGAGGCACCTTGAGGGCTAATACTTTTGTTTCAATGTGAGTCTCTGTTCATTACGATACAGCTCTAGATGCACTGCAATCCATGAAAGATCACAATGAAATGAACTTATTCATCTAACTTGTGCCCCGTACTTATGTTTTTTTAAAATAAAACAGACCAACATGGAAAAGAGCACCAATCGTTTTACAAGTTATTTTTGTACCATTTGACAAGAATGGTCCGTACCATATGCTATTATCTCTTTAACAATTAAGAGTGTTCAAACAGCATTTGTGTTGTCATCCATGAGGAAAAGAGGTGCAGCAGGTCAGTGGCAAATCTTTATTGCACAAGTTGTTAGTAGGTTTTGAAAATTAATGTTAACAGCTAACGGAGCGGTAATTTAAATTCACACAAATGCCAACATGTTAGCACATTCATAACTTAGTTCAAACTAAGTCCACAATTATTGTAAAACATTAGATTTCCAAAATCACTAGGCATTAATGAAATGTTTCTCACAACCAGTGATGCACTGTAAATTTTTTTACTACCCACTCTGTGGGGTGTCCAAATCTGTGGTGTGGCCAAACATTCTGCATTATGGACTATGGAGGTGGGCGTGGCCAACCAAGTAGGCGTGGCCTGGGGGAATTTCCGCTACCGGTTCTGCAGAACCTGCTGCAGTGCATCACTGCTCACAAGCATTCCAAGATCTAATATACAGTATGTGCAAAGGGGTTGCCAGCACTCACTGTTTCCCCGTGTTTTGGATTGACAGATCCCCTCAATGTAGAGGCGATACAATGTGTTGTGGTACATTAGGAAAGATAAAGGGAATACCATGTGCCACAGGGTTCCTCAGATCAAGGGTTCTACTTCCAAGTCAATGTACTCATATTCACACTTGATAAAATATTATGCACTGACTTTAACTGTGCCTCATTTTCTTGAGCTAATGCAATCAATAATTAACTCTCACAGGTTCACAATACCATATCGCTTCCAGAAGCTGGCCAATTTTTTAATAAAAAAAATCAGCTACTACAAAAAAATGAAGTGCTCTCTACATTTGCATGACTAAATCTATGAATAAGTTTTCATATCACCTGATAAATGGAGGAAGACATGCCAGTCTGGGGGAAAGAGACCAGCCACCATTGTTACAGGGAAGCTAGTTCCTTTTGCTACCACCACTAGCTTCTTGTAGAGGACAGGTGAGGGAGATGGCTTTAAAACATCTAGCCTGGTGAGAACTCCCGTCTGACTTTGCTGGGAATTTAAAGTCTTTGAGCCCCTTTGACTTTAGCAAGATCAGCTATATAAGATTTTTTTTTAAAAAAGTTATGATTTATTTTTTTAGTCTTTAGTTCTGATTTTCCCCTGTACTTGCCATTTTATTTTTAACAGTGAATCTATTCAATATGTATGTGATTGTTGGCTTTGACTTATTATAATTTATTACTCTGTTGACAATGGTTTGGATCCAAAAATACTTATGAGCACCATTGGTTTTCCCCATCGTTGTAGCTCCTCATGGTCTCCAACACTCCCAAAGATTAGCCTGCAATGTTACATGAACACAGCAGTCCATTCTCCCCTCATGTGTGAGATTTTTAAGCAGCAAACTATTGCTTTTCACTGCAGTTGCTGGGTGATTACTTAATGAGTCATGTTCATAAATGTGCTTCCAGTTTCATCAGTCAGAAACTGCAGCACCAGGTGAGGGCTTGCACCTTAAGCCATGCATTTCAAAAGAACCAGCCCCTTCTGGGCACAAAGGATATCATTTATTGACACCCCTTAGAAATGTTACTAATTAATATTTATGTTCCTCACGCTTTTCCATGAAGCTGAAACAAGCAATATATCAGAAGTGTTTAGGAAGCTTTTCTGTAACTTTTTATTTTTCTGTACAAGAGAATGCATGTCCATGGTCCTTCTCCTCTTTCACATTTCACACATTAAAAATCTGAAACAGGCAAGCAAGCATATAAATAAATAAATGAAGAAGAGTACAAAGATGTTAACAGGAGTCATATAGCTATCTCAGAAACAACTGCATCTCTATTAGGTCAAATACCATGACATTTCCTACTATATTTTTTGATACACTCCAACTATCCTATGCTGTTCATCCAAACTGTCCTTGCTATTTCTTGTTACCATATTGTGGGTGTAACAGAATTGTCAGTAGGACGATTTGCCTAGGGTTTGTATTGATATATGAGTTTTAACTCTCATAAGTCCAAAACACTGTTCAGAAAACTCCTCTTCCCCACTGTTCATGGACAATATTCCAGTTCTCATGAAAACACGAGAATAGAATATATATATGCAGATTAATGCAATACGTTGTAGAATTTATATCATTATTCACCAGTACTGTACATACCACATTTTATATGGGAACAAGCATAAATACTCCTGCTCACCAGTCAGTATCTGTAAATACATGATTATTTGGTTTGTGTACAATAGTCAATGCAAATAGAGCCCTCATCATTGCCTCTAATACGACAGTATGTGATAAAGCCTCATTAAAAGAGACATTGCTTTGGCCATCTTGAAGGAAGCAACCATGAGACCACAGCAAATGAAAATACCAGCGGGCCATAATTTTCTCGTTTTTTGACCAAAAACACTTGAGTGGCTCGTGGTAGTACATCTTCAAGCACAGTCTGATTATGAAGATTATGGGAAAAGTCCAACTCTCCAAATATTGTTGGACTGCAACCTCACACTAGCTTTAGCCAGCAGAGATTATCTTATCTAGATCCAACACAATTTGCCTTCTATACGGCAGTATTCCAGAAGACACTGTTTTGTCTCCCTTACAATTTAACGCCTAGCGGAATCTGCTCAGTGCAGCCGCTTAGTGAGATTTGGAAGAGGTGTTACTGGAATAATGATATTTTTCATTTAATTCTTTTGGTGATGAAGTGCTAAACCAATGCCTCAAATGAATAATGCCTGGGCTGAGTCTAATAAAGGAGAACTCATTCCAGACAAGGCAAAGGTGAGATTAGTGGGTAATCCATTTATGGATGATGTTCAACTAACTGTTGGAGAAGAGGTTGTATTTTCTCTGGTAAAGAGCTCTCTTTAAATTTCATGATACTATTTAGTACATAAGGGTCTTACTCGGGATGTCCTGCAGCACAAAGTATGATTTGTCATGATCTCACTGGGGGAGATCTCCAGCTAGGACAAATGCTCCAGAATCCAATATAATGTAAGAACTGCCCAAACCTGCAGACCCCAGATTCCCTGGGAGACAGGAGCTTGAGCCTATGGATGATAGGGACATAGTGATTCATTTACCCACTCTCTCCAGGTGTTGGGGCTGTGAATACCCACCCTGAAAGAGTCTTGGAAGTTGGGCCTCCTTGATCAGTCTGGAACAGTTTACCATCAACTGTGTGCTTGACCTTCTCTATATAGCTTTTCTGCAAGATGGTTTAGGCAGAATTTCAGGAGGCCTTCAGGAATGAGTTACCTCCATCTTTGTGCTGGACCTTAAGCGGCCTCTTAATTGTCATCACATCTTTATTTTTGGGCTTGTTCTTTTTTATATGTTGCACAATTTTATGTCTTGTCTGTCTTTAGCCACCCAGGGAAGCTGTTTCAGCCAGGTGAGGAAGGTATATAAATCTAAATAAATAGAATAAATATTTTTTCCCAGCATTAGCATTATTCTGTGCAAGTCAACTTGTGTTATATCATATATACCATGCATATTGTATTTGCATAACCTCTAATATGTTCTCCTGCCAACCTAGCAGTTTGAAAGCAAGACATTGCAAGTAGATAAATAAATAGGGACCACTTTGGTGGGAAGGTAACAGCATTCCGTGCGCTCCGGTGTCTAGTCATGCCTGCCACATGACCACGGAAACGTCTGCAGAAGCAGACAGCGCTGGCTCTTCGGCTTTGAAACAGAGATGAGCACTGAACCCTAGAGTCAGATACGACTGGCTTTCAAACATGGGAAACCTTTACCTAATATGTTATTTCTAAACCTAAGAACATGAAAGCAAGGGTGTATTCTCAAACTAGTACTGTTCCTCAGAAAAATTACATTCGGAGAGGAACATCTGAAGGTCTGGCACTAAGGCAGAATCTTGCCCCATGCCCTGTTTCCTAAAAGGCTAATTTCTGTAATTCAAATTAAGGCTGGCCATGATGTGCTAGATACAGAACAGGCAACAAATGTAATACTACATTCTACAGTGACTTAAAGTAAAATCACTCATCCATTGAAAGTTACACAGTGCAAAAGATGTTAAAAATACAACAGTTTGGATGTCATAACAGATTATGGTTAAAGCAAACACACAAAATAAGTTATAAAATCACTTACATAAATAAATATGGAACATGCTATTATTTTCTTATATATATATCAGCCAGGATCCCAAGATCCCCTGGCATGAGCCTAAGAAAATTTCCATTTCTCTTTCCAGCTGCAGATCACTGAATTGTGGTTACAGGGTCCTGCCATGATTAAGGGAAGCTTCTTAGAGGACATAAAGTAAGGCAGAGTGGAAAACCCCCTGGATGTATGAATGCTACAGCTGTTCTTCTGGATCTTTATTAGCCACTTAAAAGCATTGCCAGATTCAGAAGAGAGTACCGCCAAAAAGAGATGACAAGAGAGGAACCTGTTTTCAGCATATGTTGATTGTTATAAATATTGCATGTTCATTTAGGGGGAAAAATTATAACAACTTCAACAGAAATAGAAAATGTTTCACCATAGCACCAAGAAAACGACTAGATGTTTTGTGCACCTCCTGAGTCTGGAAAGCGAATCCAAAGGCTTGCAATTCTGTTTTGTGCTTCTCCATCTTTAAAGAGGACTTGGACTAGTCCTGTGATGGTGAACCTTGGCACTCCAGATGTTCTTGGACTTCAATTCCCAGAAGCGCGGGCCGGATGAATTACAATAAATCCATTCGTGTGGATTCACAGGGTGCTTGGGCTTCTGGGAATTGAAGTCCAAGAACATCTGGAGTGCCAAGGTTCGCCATCACGGGACTAGACAGTCTTTCAAACAGAAAGCTTTGGAAAAGAGGTCTGGAAGGTAGGGCCCATGACAGTGGCCTATTTCTAACAACTCTGCTATGCTCATGTGATGCAAGCAGTAACGAGGCATTAATATCTTTGGCAGGAAAACCAACAAGATAGACAGACAGACAGACAACTCTGCTCTGCTTGCCTGCCCTTAAATACATGTGCACACGTCTCTGCTCTGCTTGTGGTACAGTATAATCATACACACAAGGTGGAAATAAAGTAGGAGGAAGATCAATGTGGTTTTATCAGCACTTTGCATGCTCAGGGCAAATTGCCCATGTTGTTTTCAGGTGCTGCTATCCAGGGGCCGAGCAAGAAAGTGCAAAGGTTCAGCTGATAGATATAAATAAAAATGATTTTATAAAAACAATTCAACCGGTTGAAATAAGAAGCCTCCCATACTGGAGTTCTGTTCGTTACGGATGGGCAACCCAATATATATTTGCATTCAGATCCACATGCTCGGCAAGCATTCTGCTTGCATTTAGAAAGGGGTTAAGTTATGACTGCCCCTTTTATGCAAGGGAAACAGATGTCAGGAACTAATTGCTTTACTGTTGCCATAAGTGTCCTTTTGCTCTAAAATGGTTGTTTATTCCTTTTACACAATTTCTCACTTCCTTTTCATTTTCTCTGACATCAGCTTTTGGTCATGTGACTCTGAGGTTGAGTGAACATACTGTATATTGAGTCACTGATTCATGAATACCAGCTTGTACAGGAAGGTGTTTAAGGAAAGGGGGCAAAGGGTAGGTGGAAGACTGAACTAATGGCAAATACTTTTAAAGAAGAGAAAAATATGCCTGTGCAAACCAATACACATTTTCCTTTCTAAAATTTCAGTGTAAGAGGTAGTAAAAATACTAGGGAATATTTGTAGTCTGAGTGATTCAACATCATTAAATTGTCTATATGTGGATAACATATAAACAAAGCCTGTTTAAAACCAGCATTGCTACCTGTAAGAACTGTGGAATATGAGAAATAACTATGTAAGGTGCATCCAGTGTTCACCTTATACAGGTATTTTTATACACATTACAAAAGCCAGTCCCATTGCCTTTAATTACATGCTGGGTGGGGGTGGGGGTGGGGATAGGTAAAGATAATGGTCACCCTTGCTCAAAAGCCAGTCGTATCCAACTCTAGGGTTTGGTGCTTATCTCCGTTTGCAGCCAAAGAGCTGTCTGTGTCTGCAGATATTTCTGTGGACAAATGGCAGGCATGACTAGCGCATGGAACGCTGTTTACCTTCCCACCAAAGTGGTACCCAAGGCATTGACCAGCCAAGGAAGTGACTTAGGTTTCTGGGAATTGAAGTCCAAAACCCAATGATTTGGGAACCCTGTTGTAGAAGAATTGGCTTGTGTTCTTATAGTCAGGTTACATGGTTTCAAAGCACACCTAGAAGGGAATGGTAAACCACTTCCGAATACTCTATACCTAGAGCAGAGGTTCTCACCCTTTTTGTACTGTTGGCTGGACCAGGCCCCCTCAGACAGCTGAGCAGGCCAGACACCTGGTTCCTCCCACCATAAACGCTGCTGTAAATGCACCCATGGCTGTCGTAAACGTGTTTATGACAGCCACGGGTGCATTTACGGCAGCTTTTTTGGCTGTTTACACCGCTTCCGCTGTAGGCGGGAGCAAGGGTGGTGCATTTTCAGGTGTTTTTGCCACTTCCGGTGGCAGCAGGAGCGTGGGTGGTGGGCCACATGAAATGGCACTGCAGGCTGTAGGTTGCAAACCCCTGATCTAGAGCAAAGTTTGCTCTAAATATATGGAAAAAATATATTCAGTTTCCTCCTGCTTTCCACAGAGGGTTAACAGGAGGGGACTGTTAAAGCAGTCTCCCCCCTTTTTTAAACAATCTATTGCAATTTTACTTTGGTGGCAAGCCAATCCAGCAATATGTCAGTTACCAATTAAAATAAAAATAAAATCCCTCCCTCCTCCTCCCTAGGGAGGGGTAGACAGGAAAGGGGAAGAAGAAACAGAATGGGAACTTTTTTCTTTGTAATCAAATGCTGTTGCACTCAAGTGACAACCCTTTGGAGTGATATGTCAGTTACCACCACCACCACCACCACCACACCTGCTTCCCATAGAGAGGGAGAGTCGAGAGGTCAGGGGGCATGAGGGCTGAGTGGGAGGAATGGGCTACATAGGGTAGCTCTGATGTATAAGGTAGCTTCCCATACTGAAACCGCCAGATCCTTGCATGTGAATGTGTAGATAATTTTAAGCCTGACTGCATTTTTAAGGAACCCTGCTTAGACCATTCCAACCCAGGATAACTTCACTGCCTGGTCCATTCTTGCAGTACTTTGTTCGTTACAGTGGCTAACTTGATACTGCATTTCACCAAGATGCTTAAGAATAGCTGCACCACTTCCCTACACCCTTCTCTGCCCTTGCTTTTGGCTGTGGATTCTATCCAGTTGCAAGACTGTCTCCCACTATACATGTTTGGACAGTCACGCTACATCGGAGCTCAAAGAAGAAGACTCCACTAGAAGAAGATCAATCACTAGACCCATCAACTACAAAATGCCCATATTTACCCACTGGAAGTTGTCAGCAACATAGCTTGGAAAATTATTCTTTTGGACTACAACAACCGGAAACCTTCTAACCAGCAGAGCCACTTGACTCCAGAGTGATGTTAGGCAAACAGATGTTGCTCATTTTTAAAGCATTAGTGCTGGAGGGGGGAGAGACAGAGTGGTTAGTGTGTGCTACATGTGCCACAATTTCCTCAAGAAGCCCAGTGTTTGTTATGTGTTGTGAGCTGCCTTGAGTTGGCGTATGCTGAGTGGGTGGCATACAAATCGAATCAATCAATCAGTGACTTTTTTGGGTGCAAGTGAAATGAATTCATTCATTTAAAAGATGTTTTGGTAATTTGAGAAAAAAGTAGAGTGCTTGTTTTTAACAGTTATTTGCCTCTGCCAGTACATGGACTTCAATGGCAGCAGTAATCCAGTCCAGGTGCGTGCTGGTATATCAGGCAAACGGGCTTTGTCCCACCCCACCCTCACCTCTGGCACCCTGGCATGCCAATAGCAATGTATAGGATTTCCACCCACCCACCCTCCAAATAGGTGCCCCCACCACTCCCTGACTAGCGCCTTTCCATGGTGCCTTGCACAGCTCTGCTCCAGTCTAAATTCTATAGAGACAAAAGCTCAACCAAAATCAATGGGACTGACTTACGAATAAAGGGGGGCGGGGGAGGAAGAGAAATAGAGGTTCTAACAGTGAGTCTGCATTGTTTTATATTGCTTTGCATATGTTTACGTTCCTCATCCTTTGGAGCCAAAGATCTCATACATGTGTCTTTCTATCTGCGCATCAAATAGAAACTAAGCAGCTAGAAGTAAAAAGATAATAGTAGATCAAGATATTTTTGTAAAGAAGCTTAAGGAATATAATGTGTGGATTTTTTTTTTTAAGGACCTGTCCAAAGAAAGAAAATGACTGTTTCCCAGGAAATAAAATTGCCTGAAGCACATCTAACAAATTATAACTTTCCTCCTTTTTTATAAGGCATTTTAATTAAGTAAGCATTTTTAAAAAGAGCAGTTTTAAAAGACTGAGGAAGTATTTGCTGTTTTATGTCTGAAAGTGTATAATCAATCAAAAACAAGCAGGAAATAATTGTATAAAAACAATGGCTCTAAATGAACATCCAAGATGACAAGACAGACAACCTGAAAAACAAAAAAGTAATAGAATAATGGAATTAATGTGAAGCAGTTGAAAATAACCACATTCCCTTCCTTATAGTTGAGAGGCTGTAAAGCTGGAGAAGAGACAGCTACAAGATTGGGAAGGCGCCAAATATAAAAATGTGCAAAATATTAATTTAATTGATACATTCCACTATACCTCAAGGGCTCACAGTAGGAATACAATAATTTACATTTAGTTTTTCTACAAATTCATAATTGTCTTTATTTATTAGAAATATTTCTATTCTTCCATTCTGCCTGGTGTCTAAGATGCTTAGAAAGAAAAACTAAAAGGGAAACAAAAAGCAAAAAAGCAGCAGTGATTGAAGAATACTCTAATTGTTGCTCTTCTAAGGTTACAAAGTCACCACACAGTAAACTCAAAACCTATTAAGTGTACTACAGAAAAGTATTTTGTAGCATTTATCATTTGATACCTCCTGCACTGTTGATCTCATACTAGAACTTGGAGAAATTTTATTTATTTATTGCATTTTTAAGCTTCCCATTTGGAATATTTTCCACTCTGAGCAGTGCACATACAAATAACAAAATAACATAATAATAATTTAAAAACCCAAATAAGCACTTCCTAAAATAAAATAAAATAATAACTGGCATCTGTGGACAAATATCACCAAATTAACCGTGTCAGCAGTACCTGTAGAGGAGATGAGTGAGCCTCTTCCTTCGTATTTTGTTGTTCAGTCGCACAGTCGATTCTAACCATTTGCGACCCCATGGACCATTGCCCGCCAGGCACCTCTGTCCTCCACCATCCTCCTCAACCCGCCCAACTCTGTGTCCATTGTGTCTACAACACTATCCAGCCATCTCATTCTGTGTCGCCCTTTTCTTCTTTTGCCCTCCACCTTTCTCAGCATCAAGGCTTTCTCAAGTGAATCCTCTCTTCTCATTTGATGTCCAAAGTACTTTAGCTTCATCTTTACTATTTGACCTTCTAAGGAGCAGTCAGGGTTGATTTCTTCTAAGATTGACCTATTTGTTCTCCTTGCTGTCCAGGGGACTCTCAAAACTCTCCTCCAACACCACATTTCAAAGGCATCTATTCTTCTGTGCTCAGCTTTCCTTATGGTCCAGCTCTCACAACCATACATCACCACCGGGAATACCATTGCCTTGACTATGTTTGCAAGGTGATGACTCTACCTTTCACTATGTTCCCCAGGTTTCTCATAGATTGCCTCCCAAGAATCAGTCGCCTTTTTATTTCACAGCTGCAATCACCATCTGCAGTGATCTTAGATCCTAAAAAAGTAAAGTCTATCACTGCTTCTACTTCTTCCCCATCTATTTTCAAGGGACTGATAGGGCCTGTTGCCATTATCTTGGTTTTCTTGATGTTGAGTCTCAAGCCAGCTTTTGCACTCTCCTCTTTCAACCTAAGCAGGATTTTCTTTAAGTCTTCCTCACTTTCTGCCATTAGGGTAGTATCATTTGCACACCTCAAATTGTTGATGTTTCTCCCAGCAATTTTGATCTTCCTTCATACAACATCAATATCCACTTCCGGCTGCTGGCCAACTCTGAAAAGCAGTTTTCTTGGAGAGCACAGAAGGTTGATGGGGGAAGTAGGGAGGAACAGACTTATGTAGTGTGCCAGTGAAATTTTGTTAGTGTCTGAGAAATCAAGCAGTTTTTTCTTCATCATGGTTTACACACAATTTGCACATCATGTCTCTGATATCTCTGATTCCGTTCTCAAGCTAAGTACACATATATAGAAGAACAAAAGAAAATACTAATAGTTGAGAAAAATGAACCATCCAGTGTTTCTAGTCAAAGTCCATGACAGCATCAGATTAATGAACATACAGAAAGTCTTAAATTTTATGTGACTGCCTCAAAAAGAGTTTTGCAAAAACATACTGTACATTCTTTCTGAGATGAACAAGGAAGCCTTTTCATTTCTTCTGTAAAGAGAAGGAAAATGTGTCTTTTCTGCTAAGTGCATTAATATTAAACTGGATCTATAAAACCAACTAAAATATCACAGAACAGTAAACAAGTTTTCAGGTTCTCCAGAACCTTAGTTTGAACTGAAATGGAGGATAAGTTTAACAGTTGTGTGACTACACTGGTCTGCAGAGAAACAAGAACAACGTCCATATTATATTAGGATCACAGTGTGGTTTTATCAATGGCATACCAATTTCAACATATTTTGAAAGCTATGTTGACCTCAGAAAGGTCTCAAATAGCAATGTGGGAGAGAAGGCCCTTCTAGATCATGGAGAATATTGCCAAGAATATCTTTTTGGCCTTCTTGCTTTTGCCACGTCAACATCCTGTGGTAAAATTAGCTGGATAGTTTGGGAGATTCCAACCATATGCTTCTTTCCTTTGGAACCAAACCATGACAACTAATGAGAAAGTGCAGCAAGAGTAGAAAGCTATTGCATGATTGGCCTGATACATCTACAAAGCATAGCCTTCAGAAAAAGGCAACATACTTAGCCAAGTAAAACATGACAAATTGTGCTATTCTAAGCAGACTTCTGTGCTTCATTTTTCAAATAAATAAATAAATTATTATTAGGATTCCTAAAGAGGCTAGGATAAGTTTCTGTGGAATGTAGTTGGACAATCATGCCAGTACAAAAAGATGCAGAGGTAGTTATCACTGTAAAAGCTCATCACTTTTAACAGCTGTGGAGTAGGCATATATAACTGCACATATTGTATCTAAGTCAGTTACCTTAGGATCCCACCTTACTCCATATTAGGCTATCACATAAGTGATGCTAGACTAGCCCAATATTGGCCTAGTCAAATTTGCAGCAGCTTTCAGGCAAAAGTCTTATAATCCTGTCATTTGCTCTGTGGAGGTACCAGAAATTACCCAAGGACCTTTTCATGTAATATGTAGTTTCTTCACTGATCTACAGTCCCTCTCCTTGCCATGTTAGGGTGGTATTCATTTAGCCAGAATAACTGTAAAGATGCTGACAGCAATCTGTTCTGGTTTACAAATTTGCCTATTGAGAAGGGATGGCAATATAGCAAGATAGCTCATTTTTGCACATGATTCAAAAATGACCAACAGTTTCTATCTACTCCTACAAAAATACAGAGTATATTATACAGGTGAAACTCGGAAAATTTGAATATCGTGCAAATGTTCATTCATTTCACTTAAAAGGTGAAACAAATATATGATACTAGCATACTTTGCCCGGCGTTGCCGGGCTGTTTTAAATTGTGTTGAAAGGTTTTATTTTTTGGTAATGTTTGTAAAAAAGAGGTTAGTCTGTAATTGTTCTTTTTAAAATTTTTTATTTATGCACAATTCCTTTATGTTTTCATTTGTTAAATAGATTGTATTGTTGTGATACTTTACAGTAATAACAACTTTTATTTTGTAATTTTTCTAATGTGTTTTTGAATATTTGCTTTAACATATATGTTACTTTTTGTTATGATGCCGGGCTGTTATAAACTGTGATCAGTTTGTTTCGGGATTTTTTTGTGGATTAAAAAGAGAACAAAGAATTATATAATTTTTTCTAAATTTTCTATTTAACCAAATAATATTTTAGTATGTGGCCTTTTTTTAATGGTTGTATCGTATGTAATAATTTAAAAAATGTGAAAGTACATGGTTTTTACAGTTTTTTAAAACTGTGTTTAGATTTTTTGGGTTTTTATTTGAGTTACAACTACACACAGGATTTTAGAAATCCTTTTATGTTATTTTTTAAAAATATATTTGTGAAAAATTGTGATTTTTTTTGTTATGTTTTTGACTTGTTTTTACTCTTGTGCCCTGCAGGTGGGGCTGCTAGGGGTTTTGGTTTCATTTCAAGTGTTTTTTCTCTTCTGGCCTCTGGGTGGTGCTTCTTCTGGTAAGTCATCTTTGGTTCTTCATTTCTGTTCCGGACGTTGTGGAGGGAGGACATGCTGGTAAGTTGTCTGGTTTTATTTCTTCTGTGGTTTTTCTTTGTTTTGGTTTTGTGTTGGTGGGCTGGGAGGTATTTCTGTTTGGTCTTTTGTGTGTTGGTTTATTTTTAGTTTGGTTAAATTGGTTTGTTTATTTCTGGTTGTTAAAAAAATTATTTTGTTGTTGTTTGTTTGTGTTTTTTGTGTTGTAGTTAGGTGTTTTGTTTGTGGTTTAGATTTTGTTTGTGTATTTTGTGGTTTATTTATTTTTGTTTATTAATGTTTTTTTAAATTATTGATTTATTTTTGTTTTATTATTTTGTAATAGTTTTGGTGTTTGTTTTTGTTGTTTTATTTTTGGTGATGTTGGTGTTTAGGGGTTGTTTTGGTGTGTGCGCACACACACACACTGGGCAGGTTTTAAATGTGCAGACCAGTATGTGTGTGCTGCGCCCGGGTGAGTACCTCCGGGAGGCAAAGGCAACGACCGGAGGCCCGTTGGTGCCCTTGCTTCCCCGGGAATTGTTTGGCTTTCAACAGGGGCGGGGAGGTACTGGTGCATTCCCCCCCGAAAGCGAAACACTTCCTCGGGAAGTAAAGGCAGCGACTGGAGCCTCGTTCGCTGCCTTGTCTTCCTGGGGAATTGGTTTGCTTTCAAGGGGGGGGGAATGCTCCAGTACCTTTCCCCCCCCCTTGAACCCCCCACTCTGGTTTTTCTGTTTTTTTCCCACCCCGGCTCAACTTTCCTTGAGGCCGGTGGTGGTCTCGCCGTGTCTTCGGCGGGATAGCGTGGAGGAGAGGGAATCCCTCTCCCCCCTGTTGCTTCAGGAAAGAAGGACAGTTGGTGTCTCGCGGAGACGTTTTGTGCCTTTTATTTTGCGTGGCTGTGAGGCACTGAGTCTGCTTGCTGGGGACTTGCGCTCCCGTTAGTTTTTGTAAGTTTATTTTTCGGTCGCTGGCTTTCTCAACATTCTGCATGCTCACGGCGCACAGGATGCTGGGACTTGTAGTTTTCAGTTTGTGGTTTGCGTTCGTGCGGCGGTTTTTTATGCGGCTCAATTTCGATTGGCCGCGATGCGTTTCCCAATGTTCTTTTTGCTCGTGTCTAATTGGCTGTGGCACAGTGCAAGGAACGTTGGGAATTGAATTCCTTTTTCTTTGAGTGCATTCGTGGGTCTCCTGCCCCACTGTCGAATTTCTCAACCCGACAGTTACCTGTGAACCCCAGTCGGGCAAGTGCACGAATGCTCGGCACGGGCTAGTATGGCCTGGTGCAGGATCCTTTGTCACATTCCAACAGTTAACGCTCAGATTTATAGGTATAGATAGACTCACTACATGCAAAGTGTGATATGAAATGCCTTAATTCGTTATAATTGTGATGGCGTACAGCGTACATGATATTATGTGATGATTATGGGGTACATGAAATTGGGGGGTTGGGGTTTTCATAAACTGTAAGCCATAATATAAACTGTAAGCCAATATTATATCAAAGTAATGCTTGAACTATCTCACTTTGTGTGTAATGAGTCTTTCTCATATATTTGTTTCAACTTTTAAGTTGCATTATAGACTGAATGAACATTTGCATGATATTCTAATTTCCCGAGTTTCACCTGTATGTAAAGGTGAGTAAAAGATCCTGCCCCCCCATCCAAAGACCTGGGGCCAGAGAGAAGGAAAAGGCATCAGGAGAAAGACAGAAGCCCAACTCTGCTGCCATTTGCCATCCAGAGATGCCAGGGGGAGGTGAGAAAAAAATCCTGCCCCCACCCCCACCCCATCCAAAGACCTGGGCCCAGAGAGAAGGAAAAGGCATCAGGAGAAAGACACAAGCCCAACTCTGCTGCCATTTGCCATCCAGAGAGGCCAGGGGGAGGTGAGTAAAAGATCCTGCCCCCCCCGCATCCAAAGACCTGGGCCCAGAGAGAAGGAAAAGGCGTCAGGAGAAAGAAGCAAGCCCAACTCTGCTGC
The DNA here is from genome assembly GCA_035047305.1 of Bradypodion pumilum. Classification (NCBI taxonomy): domain Eukaryota; kingdom Metazoa; phylum Chordata; class Lepidosauria; order Squamata; family Chamaeleonidae; genus Bradypodion; species Bradypodion pumilum. The sequence goes on along the minus strand of JAWDJD010000001.1, from coordinate 167,875,254 downwards.
CATTTGCCATCCAGAGAGGCCAGGGGGAGGTGAATAAAAGATCCTGCCCCCCCCCGCATCCAAAGACCTGGGCCCAGAGAGAAGGAAAAGGCATCAGGAGAAAGACACAAGCCCAACTCTGCTGCCATTTGCCATCCAGAGAGGCCAGGGGGAGGTGAATAAAAGATCCTGCCCCCCCTCAATCCCAAGACCTGGACCCAGAGAAAAGGAAAAGGCATCAGAGAAAGACACAAGCCTAACTCTGCTGCCATTTGCCACCCAGAGAGGCCAGGAGGAGGTGAGTAAAAGATCCTGCCCCTCCCTCACCATCCAAAGACCTGGGGCCAGAGAGAAGGACACCTCCGGAGACCCCGGACCACCCCCAGGAGATACCATCCACAACCACCATCACAGCGAGGCCCGAGTCGGCGCCTTTGACCAACTCCATGCGGCCAAAAGGTGTCGAGAGCTGCTGCATGCATGCAAAGGATAAGTAATCGAACTGAAATAATATAATTGACTAAACATAGATGGCTTATAGCAACTGACATAGTGACTGTACAAGAAACTGACTTACATAGAGACTTGATATAGTGGACTTTTTCTTTCTTTCTTTCTTTCCCTTCATTAATTAGTTCAACTTTTACTTTGATACTATGTGATAAACTGTGATATTGTGCATGGTAATACTTTGTTTTAAAACTGTTTAAACTGTGATAACATGTGTGATGGGAAGAGACTGGCGTAGAGACTGGCAAGGCACGCCACAAAGTTTGCCAAGAGAACCCTATGGACCAAAACAAAAGGCAAAACAAGGGGATGCTCAGCACAGCAGATCTGAAAGGGGGGAGGAGAAATACAGTGTTGCAGGGAATAATACTGCATAGGGACATGGAATGTGAGGTCTATGAATCAAGGAAAACTGGAAGTGGTTAAAAATGAGATGGAAAGAATAAGCATTGACATCCTGGGCATGAGTGAGTTAAAATGGACAGGGGTGGGTGAATTCAACTCTGGAAACCATCATATCTACTACTGTGGGCATGAAAACCTCAGAAAAATGGAGTAGCCATAATTGTCAACAAAAGAGTGAGGAAAGCAGTAATGGGATACAATATCAAAAATGATAGAATGATGTCAGTCAGAATCTAAGGCAAACCTTTCAATATCACTGTAATCCAAGTCTATGCACCAACCACTAGTGCAGATGAAGCCACAGTTGACCAGTTCTATGAGGACCTACAAGACCTCATAGAACAGACATCAAGAAATGATGTCCACATTATCTTAGGAGATTGGAATGCCAAAGTAGGAAATCAAAAAGTAAATGGAATAACAGGCAAGTTTGGTCTTGGATCACAGAATGAAGCAGGGCAAAGATTGATAGAGTTCTGCCAAGAGAATGCACTAGTCATAGCAAACACCCTCTTCCAGCAACACAAGAGGCAGCTTTACACATGGACATCACCAGATGGCCAGCATTAAAATCAGATTGATTACATACTCTGTAGTCAAAGATGGAGAACCTCCATTCAGTCAGCAAAAACAAGACCTGGAGCAGACTGGGGCTCCGATCACAACCTACTGATCGCAAAATTCAGGCTTAGACTAAAGAAAATGGGGGAAACAATTAGACCAGACAGATATGACCTACACAACATCCCTAAAGAATACACGGTGGAGGTCATGAACAGATTTAATGTCCTGCACCTGATAGACAGAGTACCAGAAGAATTATGGACAGAGACACGGGACATCATGCAGGAGGCAGCAAGAGAAACCACACCAAAAGAAAAGAAGTGTAATAAAGCAAAGTGGTTGTCTGATGAGGCCCTTAAAATAGAAGAGGAAAGAAGGAATGCAAAAGTCCAAGGAGAAAGGAAAAATACAACCACCTGAATACAGAATTTCAAAGAAAAGCAAGGAGAGATAAGGAAAACTACCTGAACGAACAGTGCAAAGAAATGGAGGAAAACAACAAAAGAGGCAGGACTAGAGATCTTTTCAAAAAATTGGGGAAATCAAGGGAACATTTAAAGCAAAAATGACCATGATAAAGGACAAAGATGAAAAGGAGTTAGCTGAAGCAGAAGAGATAAAAAAAAGATGGCAAGAGTACACAGAGGAATTCTACAAAAAGGACCTCCACACTCCTGATAATAACAATAATGAGACATTTGAACTTGAACCAGACATTCTGGAGAGTGAAGTCAGAAAGGCCCCCAAAAGCACTGCAAATAATAAAGCTAGTGGAAATGATGGTATCCCAGTTGAATTTTTCAAAGCCCAATAAGATGATGGAATCAAACTACTGCATTCAATATGCCAGCAAATTTGGAAAACAAAACAGTGGCCACAGGATTGGAAAAGATCAGTGTACGTTCCAATCCCAAAAAAAGGCAATGCCAAAGAATGCTCAAATTACCGAACAATTACGCTCATCCCACATGCCAGCAAGGTGATGCTCAAGATAATACAGGATAGACTTCAACAACGTGTGGAGAGAGAACTACCAGAGGTGCAGGCCGGTTTCAGAAGAGGCAGGGGGACTAGAGACCACATTGCCAACATATGTTGGATCATGGAGAAAACAAAAGAATACCAGAAACAAGTCTACTTTTGTTTTATTGACTACACCAAGGCTTTTGACTGTGTGGACCACAACAAAATGTGCCAAGTAATTAAAGAGATGGGAATACCAGAACACCTCATATGCCTCATGAGAAATCTGTACACGAACCAAGAAGCAACAGTTAGGACAGAACACGGAATGACAGAGTGGTTTGGAATAGGAAAAGGAGTAAGACAAGGCTGCATTTTATCACCCTGCTTATTCAATGTATACACAGAGCACATAATGTGCAATGCAGGGATGGAGGAATCACCCTAATGATACCACCCTAATGGCAGAAAGTGAGGAAGACCTAAAGAACCTCGTGATCGGATTGAAGGAGGAAAGTGCAAAAGTTGGCTTGAGACTTAATATCAAGAAAACCAAGATAATGGCAACAGGTCCGATCAGTCCCTGGAAAATAGAAGTAGAAGCAGTGACAGATTTTACTTTCCTGGGATCTAAGATCACTGCAGATGGCGACTGTAGCCATGAAATAAAAAGATGACTGATTATGGGGAGACAAGCTATGAGAAACCTGGGGAATATAGTGAAAAGCAGAGACATCACCTTGAAAACAAATATTTGCATAGTCAAAGCAATGGTATTCGTGGTAATGTATGGGTGTGAGAGCTGGACTATTAGGAAGGCTGAGCGCAGAAGAATAGATGCCTTTGAGATGTGGTGTTGGAGGAGAGTCCTGAGAGTCCCTTGGATAGCAAAGAGAACAAATAGGTCAATATTGGAAGAAATCAATTCTGACTGTTCATTGGAGGGAGAAATAGTGAAGATGAAGCTAAAGTACTTTGGACATCAAATGAGAAGGGAGGATTCACTTGAGAAGGCCTTGATGCTGGGAAAGGTGGAGGGCAAGAGAAGAAGGGGGTGTCCAAAGATGAGATGGATAGATGGTATTGTGGACACAATGGGCACAGAGCTTGGTGGGCTGAGAAGAATGGTGGAGGATAGAGGTGCCTGGAGGAAAATGGTCCATGGGGTCGCAAAGGGTTGGAATCGACTGTGCGACTGAACAACAACAACCTGTATGTGTCGAAATTCATATTTAAAAAAAATCAGCCTTGTTAAAATAATCAGGTCTATTTTATGTAGAGTATATGAATTTGAGTAGTATCCTGGGCAAATTCACAGTGACTAAAACAAATGATGCTTCTAAAATTCAATTTCACTCTAGCCCTATCTCTGGTTTATAGAGACAAGATGATTTCATATATGCAGTTGATCAAAATGCCTTTTCTATATGCATGTTCTATGTGGCATCACACATGAAATGTCATGTGTAAAATGCATACTTAACAGTGATTTCCAGCAACATGTTAAGCTTAATACACCACTGAAAGAAGATGCCAGACATGTTTATTTAAAGATGATGTTAACCTTGTTCATGGGTTTGTGTGAACATATGCACGCTTAAAGTAGGGCAGGGATAGAGCGCACATATACGACCTGCTCTCAAAATCGTCTTCTTCACACCAGGCCCATTTCTGTCTTTTGTGCATTCCATGTGAAGGTCTGCAAGAGGATTCAATGCACTCGGTATCTTTCCCGCAACTGAAACCGCTGCCCTGTGAAGAACAGTGTGTTTCAAATCCTTCCGACCCTGCAACTAAATATGCGAAGGCTAGTTGCATAGCTGGCATGAGGCCTAACCATCCAACCCCCAAATACCTCAAGGGAGGCCCTTCCCCCTATTCCCACAGTCACACTGCCTCAGAGAAAAGGAAAATGGGAAATAGTAGTTGAGTGAACACTCCCTATGACTCTGGCACAGTGCTTCTTCCTTGTATCAGCTAGATTAGGAAAAGTGATGGAAGAGTGAAGTCACTCCCTAGCTGAGCCCACACCTCCGCAACAACATGCTGACAAGTCAATTTTGATTGATAAAGATGCCCTCCATGGGTTTCTAGATATATAATACTTAGAAGTGGTATAGCTTGCCTAAGACCACACAAGCTGGTTCTTCTCTTACAAGGTATAATGTAAAACAGAACTCCCAGCCCCAGATTTTGCAGCGATGGTTGGCTAAAATGGCTTCATCTGTGTCTCATCTTTCGGCAAGTAATGAGTGAAGTCAGCTCTCGACTCATTTGGCACCTCAAAAAGGTAATGATTCAGACGTTTGTGCCAAAGCTTCCCTTCTCCAGTTGGGGAAAATTAGCAGTGAGTGAAGCATGGGAGATGAGTGGGTGAATGTACATGAAAGCACCTGTGTGCATCTGAGAATGCATGGGAAGAGGGAACAAGCATGTCAGGAGCCACGTTCCCATTATGAGGGTGGTGTTGTCGCCTGGAACATCTGGCCTTGATCTGCATTAAGTTTCCCACTGCTGTGCTAAGCAAGCTATTTACAGTAAAACTCTGACTTACATATGCCTCGAGTTACATAAAATTCGACTTACATAATGATTTTGTGCTAAAACCATGTCCCGATTTACACGATTTCCTATGGGTTTGCTTCAAGTTACATAAAGATTCTTGTTCCTATGGGCTTGCTTCGAGTTATGTAAAAATTCATTTCCCTATAGGTTTGCTTCGATTTACATAAAACTTCATTTTTTCCTATGGGTTTGCTTCGAGTTATGTAAAAAAAAATTCCCTATGGGTTTGCTTCGAGTTACATAAAAAACCGATTTAAGCAAAAGCCTACGGAATGGACTTTTTTTTGTAAGTAGGGGTTTTACTGTACTTACAAATAAACTCAAACTGTCTTTCCATATCTCCACAGCAGGAAGCAAAGAAACATAGATGACTATGCCTATAAAGTACTGTATTAAAAATAAGACATCTATCCTCAATTTAAAAAAACACCACTCAACATAATAGTAGATTTTCAGGGATTATGAGAGCTTTTGGAGATTCTTAATTGGGGAGGTGGTTTAGGAAACACAGACGGTTCCGGCAGCTGATTTCTTCCCTCCCCCTCAAGGGATTTCCTGCAGGCTCAGCTCAGTGGATAAAACAGCATGCTCTGAACAGTCATGCTGCCTTTGCAACACGACCCTCACCAGGAAGATAACTGATACGTGAGGAAGGAGGAGTGTTTTTAGCTGCACATGTTTGAGTCCTCTTATCAACACATCTGAGGACAGTAAAAAAAATTTGGATTACTGAGCATAATTTTTTTAAAAGGGAGAGATGAAATCTGAAAATGGAACACAGATTTAACAGCAGCTGAGAGAAACTTGTGCATAACAGTTTACAACTTTGACAACCTCTGGGACACGACAGGCAACTGGGACTGTTTGATCAGATTCGCACGAGTCAGTGGAGCAGCAACTGTTGGGAAAGACCATCCAGAATTTAATCAGAGCTCTTGAACAACATTCAGCCCGTTGATTTCTAAAAGAGAAAATGTGGCTGTCTGTCGGTTTTACTGTGAGCTGCAATCTTGCTCTTATTTTGGGATACAACTCCTTTCGGAAAAGCATAGAGACTCTAGGTAAGAAGCAATATCAAGTCCAGCATGGATTGTGTAGCTATACTTTTCTTTTGCCGGAGATGGACAATTGCCGGTCGTCTTCTACCTCCTATGTTTCTAACGCTGTGCAAAGGGATGCACCTTTAGATTATGATGATTCCATACAAAGGCTCCAGCTTCTTGAAAACATCCTGGAAAACAACACTCAGTGGCTAATGAAGGTAAAAAAAAAGCTAATATTGTGTCTGTCTTTTGCCTGATATTGATTTTGTTATTCTTATCTTAGGTAGACTGAGTTTTAGGAGAGTTTAGTCAGCTGTTCTTTGGCGAGAGAGAAAATCCATCCCTGACAATATTTAATAGAATTATTTAGAGCCATGTGAAAAATCCAGTGTCATTAAGCTTTTTCCTGAAGCCAATTCATTCATGATTTATTTTAAAAAGTTATATTGTTTTTAAGCTCTTAAAAGTGACTACATGACTAGATTGCTACCAAATGTTATATTTTTTGGAATATTATGCATGTGTTAGTTTGTGTCTGTATGTTTGTGCAGATGAGCATCTGTGAGTTATTCCTATCTGGCATCATGTTTCCAGAAACATCAATTCCACTGGAATTTACTTCCAGTTAAACTTGTTAGATTTCCTGCTTCACACACTGGCAACACCAAATATACCTTGCATACCATGTGTTGTGAGAAAAGGTCTCAGATCAGTTATGCATGCCACAGACTTTACACATGGTTGAAAAGTAAATGACAAATTAGATGCTTCTCTACAAGTTAATTACTGAGATGTTCTAAGCAACTGTGTCTGAATGGGACTTCAGTAACAATACTCTGAAATAAAGGTCCAGATTAATGTGGATAGACCCACTTTAATTATTTTCTGTGAATGACTTAGTTATTTGAATCTAGAGAGAAACAGTAGAGTGAGGGAGAAAAAGGGGATGAATACTCAGGTCTTTTTTTAGAAACAGTTGAAGGAAAACTATCAATCCCTTTTCAAAACAACTGTGCAGTTTTTTTTTATAAAACTAAGCTTTAAAAAGCTGAGTATATGGGTAATAGCAAGATTAATTATACACAGTTAAACAAACCTGCTACACATATAACAAGACTAATTACTGCTGAACAGATTATTTACACTGTACTAACAGTTGAATCCTACACTATATATTCTAGTTAACATCAGGTTTGTTTCCAAGCATGTGTGAACATGATATCACTCTTCAAAATCCACTAGGCAAACATGAATGGAAAGTGCAGTTCATGAGGCTAATACCTTTGCACAGCCATATAATAAAATATTTATATTCTGAGGGGGAAAAGACATTCCTGAGATGCAAAGCAGGTTTATATGCACCTTTCAGTTCAGTGTGATTAATTCCCTAATAAATTTTATAAGAACTACAACTGTAGAGGTTTACATTTATTGTATCTGTATATTGATTGTTGGGAAAATGGGACTATGCCTAATAGGCACAATGCATAATTCTATTAAATCATCATAGAAACTACTTACTGTATCTTGCTAAATCAGCTGAACTCACCTGAGCATTTACATCTGTAAAAGGTGCAATCAAAGATCTAAAATCTAAAAATAACAACAGCACAAGCAGCTCTGTCAGTGATATTTAAATAAGTATGTTGCTATCAGAAGAATATTATGTAGGTTTTAAAATTTTGTATTGTAAACTGTCTTGAACTATTGGTTATAGGACAGCACAGAATTATTTTAATAAAAGAAATGTCTACTCAGAAAAAAAATCTCAAAGTGCTGAATGAGACTATATATGTGTACAGATTGCATATGTTTAATGTAAACCCATGCATCTTTATATTCTTTTTATATTTAATAGTGTGCCAATGCTGATGTGTAAAAGGAAAAAAGCCCCAGTGAGATAACATGTTTTCTACAACTGGTCAATTATATTCATAAAGAACTAGATATTGAATAACTACGAAGACTGGATTAGTTTCAGTCTTCTTAGTTAAATGATAAACTGTTCAAAACTTTATTTTTTCAAGACACATAGTCAATGAGATCAATATAAAGAAAAATATTTAGGGATTAACACACTGTATACTTTACAACATTTGTATGCCTCCAGATACCACTTTCTAATTTAACATTTCAGTTATTTTATTCATTATAAATCAAAACCTCTAAGAACTATCTGGGGTATCTAACACATTTAGATTTCTCTTCTTTTTACCTTTAGTGGCTCCATTATACACTAAATAAGGATATCAATGCACACTAGGAAAACAAACACTTATGATGAAGTGTGAGTGAAGTAATACTGCCAACACCAAATTCTTTCTAGAACTGGTTATTCATAAAAGCTTTGCTCGTAATGTAGTCTGCATCCTCAAAGAACATTACACTTCCCATCTTTAATCAATCATCGAACGGAAATGTTATGTTTCCGAAGGGACATCTTGCTGTCTGAGTAGACAACGGTGGAAACCACTGTGCTTTGCTTCTTCATCACAATAGGAAGTCAATGGTCTGTGGTGGTACGTTCTGGAAACTAACTGAAAATCAAGGCTGGTGTTGCATAAGTGCCTAAAGGACTAGTCACGTTTGGACGCTCTTACAACTAAAGTTCAAAAGCAAGAAATTGCAAGTAGATAAATACATACTACTTCAGTGGGAAGGTAAACAGCATTCTGTGCACTCCGGTGTCTAGTCATGCCTGCTATATGTCCACGGAAACGTCTGCAAATGCAGACAGTACTAGCTCTTTGGCTGTAAACAGAGATGAGCACTGAACCCTAGAGTCGGATACGACTGGGTTTTGAGCAAGGACGACCTTTACCTCTACCTTTACAACTAAAGTACAATTCCCATTATTAACACCACCGTTCTAATTCTGGTCAATCCAGTTTTTTATAACAATACCTACACCACCAACAATATACCAGTGTATCTGAAGTCTTGGGAAAATAATTAAATATCTACCCTATAAACAACATAATAATTTTTCCAGTGTTTTCTTGCAAATCATACTTCAAGAGAATTACATGCACATCAGCACCAGAGTTTTTCGTTCAAGCTTATATCAGTTCTGGGATTTTCCTTTCTCATGTTAGTATTTTCATTTTGCAAAAGGAAAAAAGAGACAAAGTTTGCTGCAGATCAAACTGTAAACATCCCTGTTTTATAGCCCTGTTTGTAAAAGAGCTGACAGACAATTTTGTTTCCAGTTATGAGCAGAAGCTAAGGTTAACACATCTTAATGCACAGCTGTGGTATTTGATTAACAACTGCTTCTCAGACAAAAAACAACCCTTAACACATTAGAAAGGACAGCATGGATGACTATGTAAAGACCTTGTTACTAAAGGAGCAAACAACAACACTGCTTTTGTATGTACCATCTGATGTATCTGGCAATTATAGATCAACTATGAAATCTCAGTAAATACTGGTGCCTATTTGAAAACATTGTCTTGGGAATGGCAAAATTATTGCATACACATTGCCATAAACTTTGCATCATGTATGGAAACAGAGAGCAAGAGAGAGCAATTCTTTGGCTAAACCTTCCTCACAGACCATGTCTCATCATCCTCAAATCATGCACTGAGACATATGTGAAAGTCCAGTTTGGTCATTCCCATAACATCTGGGAAGTCAGTACAGATGTGCGCACTGTCCTCAAAGGCAAACGGCAATGGCCAGATCAATGCTCTTTTTGACAGAGCATTATGAAATAGCAAATCATCTATGCACTGGCAGCATAAAGTATACATAGGGTGTGTGGGTATGCTACATTACATTTACAATCATTGTTCCATGGCTAGCTGGTAGTCTAACGTTCTATGATTATGATGACTCTGTATGTGCTTAAATCCTTGTTCCCGTTTGAGCAAATAGCCAGTTGGAAGCTATATTCTGTTGTTAAATTAGAAAGGCAGTAGAAGAACAGTTAGCTATCTAACTAGGTGGACAGTAGAGGAAAGAGGAAATGTTGGGTGAAGGATTGCAAAAGTTACATTTGGAGCCTTTGTTCAGAATAGCTTCAATGAACAGCGAAAGGACAAGAACTGCATTGTCTCCCCGTCCCAACTTAAAAATAATTGTACAATTGCATAATCACATAGACCTTTCATTCCATTGTTACCTTTTTCACATTGAAAGTGGACTTCTGTTTGGCCAATTCCTTTCAAACAGATGAATACTATAACGAAGTGGTCCTCTGACAAATTGTCACACCACAGTTCATGACACGAAGGTTCAAATTCTAAAAGAGTCCACAGATTTTGGCTCCCCCCCCCCAAGTGCTATATTTTAGATATACAGTACCATGCAACTGTTTCCACTAAAATCTGCATCACAATGCTGTATAGTATATACAGAAATCCGAGATAACCAGTACAGCTTTGGAACAAACTTGATTGGCTTTGGAATAAACATGATTCACTGAAAATCTTTATTTTCTTTGGGAAACTGAGGCAAATCAGAAAATGGAAAGCACACACTGACCTTTTCAAGTACTTTAATATTGTAACGGAGATAATACATAGCATGTCATATAACCGTTACAAGCTGTTACGTTATAGTTGTTAACAGATGGAATGCAGAGAGATCCCAAATGATGATGAATACGCCTGGCCCAAGTTTTTTTCCTGTCATTAGCATACCTGTCAAGTTTTGGATTTGGAAATAAGGGAAATTTCCCGGCAAATACGGGATACTTGACAGCTATGCTTATCCTGTGCTGCCCTCCAATGGTGGTAATAGGGCATTGCAGTCTAATTAATAAGGGATGACGGCGGGAAAGAGGGTAAAATAAGGGGTTTTCCCAGTCAATAAGGGATACTTGACAGCTATGGTCATTAGTAAAGGACAAGATGCCACCCCTTCTTCTCATTTCAGTTACAAAAGTAAACAAGACTGAAAATTTAATTTTACATTGACATTGGTCATGTTGCAATGTCCCCCAAACACGAGAGCCAAAGGCTGATGAGTCTGATTTTACAGTAGTAGGGAATCCTCTCCAAATTTCAGTGTGTACTTTAGAGGGACTGAATGATAGGGTTCAGTACTTTGGGTAGCTCCTGTAAAGTTCAGGCTAATGCACAGAGAAGAAACTTTGCTCCCGAGAAACTGGAAGGACCAGTCTCCAGTGCATCCAGTTCGACATTCCAGCAGAAGTGAATGCCTGATGAGATAACACAGGGTTACTGTTGCTTCCCGCAGCATCTACAACAGGGGTGCCCAAACTAAGGCCCGTGGACTGGATCTGGCCCCTGACACCAATTCGTCTGGCCCACGCCACCCTTGCTGCTCTGCACGAGCACGTTTTACTTCTGCTTCCAGGAGCAGCATGCGTGGGCAGGATAAATTGGTGTCAGGGGGCAGATCCGGCCTATAGGCCTTAGTTTTGGCACCCCTGGTTTGAGCAGAGAAAATGGCAGCCTAAAAAATCTATCTCATTCTGTTGAAAAACAGATTGCAAGGCAGTTTTTCCTTCTGCTTCCGGTGGGAGGAACCATGTGACCAGCCGGCTGAACCATGTGACCAGCCCATGGCCCAAAAAGTTTGGGCACCTCTGATCTACAACCTGCACAATCTGTTTCCCTCTGCTTTAATAACCTGTTTTGTGTAGAGCTCAACACTAACAAACACTATCCTAGTCTGGAAAGTTGGGTTTCACTTACCAGTGATAACTTTCGTTCTTCGAGTATATAGTTTGTGAATGCGCACTATTGGGTTATGCGCCTGCGCAGAACATCGATGTTCTGCACAGGCGCATAACCCAATAGTGCTCATTCACAAACTACACGGAGAAAGTTGGGTTTCACTTACCAGTTATAACTTTCGTTCTTCGAGTATATAGTTTGTGAACATACACTATTGGGTTATGTGCCTGTGCAGAACATTGATGTTCTGCGCAGGCGCATAACCTAATAGTGGGGATTCACAAACTATACGAAGGAGAACAAAATAGTCCCAATGTTTTTTTGTTTCAAATGTATAACTATTTGGTGAATGAGAAGGAAACAGATGCTAACAGTCTTCCAGAACCAGCTTGCCACACAGCATGGTGAAGTGGCTTCTGTCAGCACCATGAAGAGGGTCAGAAACTGCCATCTCAATGATGCAATAAGAATGGTACTAGAGTACTCCTAATGGGGAGATGTGAGGCAGTACCAGTTCAGCCCTGCTGCAGCCAGCAAATTGCCAGCATTGCGGTCTTCCGGTATCTGTGAATGATTCCCTATGGTAATTTTCATGAAATTATCTGCTATAGTTTTGGTGCAAGGGCTTCTTTGGCAGAAGATACAGTTGATAAACCACTTCTATGTATTCTGTAGCTAAAAAAAATATCCCTGGAAAGGGTTTTCAGAAGTCAGAATTGAAATTATTGTTATAGTATTCCCTTAGCTAGAAGTAATTAAGCTCTGATTCAGAATCAAATTCATAATTCCCATGGAATGTTATCTTCTCTGAACACTTCTTTTGTTCTATAGAGAGGATATCCGAGTGATATGACTTCTTACACAATACTTGACTCATCTTGCTGCAATGGAAGAGAACTCTTCAGATCATGAAAGATTCCCTAGACAAGAGTTTCCAAACCCCCTTTTTTTTTTGAGTTGCAGACCCTCTTTTCTAATTTCCAAGGAAGCTGTAACCCCCACCATGTTTGCATAAAAGGACAGTTTTAGTGAGGTAACGAAAACACATTAAAAATGTTCAGAACATAATTCTAAAGTTTTAGTCTAATATTAATGTGAAGGTTATCCTTGCCTCCCCCTATGAAAATCTTCATCATGTGTTGTCAAGTCAACTCTGACTTATGGCTACCCTTTCCAAGGTGTGCTAGGTAGAGAATACTGTGCACAGAAGGGATTTACCATTCCCTTCTTCCAGGAGAATCAGTGGGGCACAGTGGGGAATCAAACTACTTACAATGCTAAGCTACGCAACCAAAACAGAATACTTTTGAAAATTGCTGTACTGTATAGCATAATGCAGGGGTGGGGCTGAGGAGGACCTTGTGTGGCTCAGGATCAGAAAGTGGCTCGCGGAACTGGATCAGTGGTACGGGTGTTACGCTGTGATGTGGAAGGCAAGTGGAAGGCCACATATGCACAGCTCCTGCCAACCTAGCAGTTCGGAAGCAAGAAATTGCAAGTAGATAAATAGGGACCACTTCGGTGGGAAGGTAACAGCATTCTGTGCGCTCCGGTGTCTAGTCATGCCTGCCACATGACCACGGAAATGTCTGCAGAAGCAGACAGCACTGGCTCTTTGGCTTTGAAACAGAGATGAGCACTGAACCCTAGAGTCTGATACGACTGGTTTTCAAGCAAGGGAAACCTTTACCTTTAGGCATAAAATGGCATATTAATTTGTGCACTCAACCCAGTCCAACAATTGGGTAAGTGCCTCATTTCAGGATCTGCTTAATCCTGTCTTGTGCCATTCATTCTTCTCAACTAATGAAATGATATTGTTGCAGGATTTCACTGTACAAAACAGGCTTTTTAAGAACTTTATGTATTTGTTTTATATCCAAACCTGGCTCTTATCCAGACTGTTTTGTTAACGATACTAACTGTATCTTTCTATATTTGTTTATTTGGAAATAAGTCCAATTTCCTTGTGTTTAAGATTCCAGCCTATGTTTATCATCTCTTTCAGAAAAACTTTTCAGTGGTTTTCAAGTTGAAAAAGCATTCTTTATTTGCTGAAGTGATGTGCTATTAATATTCTAACGTAAACCATATTGAGTCTATTCTGAATTTGTACTTCTGATTGTTTGGTTGGCTGCATTCGAGAGACTCAGGAGGAATGGTTCATTTAGTAACTGCCTCTTTATAAGCACGCTGTTTCAGCCATCTCTTATTTACATGCAATTTACAGTGGAACCTCAGTTAACGTAATTAATGCCTTCTCCAGGACGTTTCTTACAGCAAAAATTACTTTAATTGAATTTCCCATAGGAATGCATTGAAAACCAAAATGCATTAACCAAAAAGGTGGTTTCCCATAGGAATGCCTTGAAAACAGTGCATTCTGAGGTGTGTGCCAACCTGTTCATTAGAAACACAGAATTGTTAATCTCATGCCTTTATGAACTATTTAAAAAGATCTGTACATATATATGGCCTATTGGAAAATCAATTTTAAGAACTTCTGAAATGTTGTGCTCATTGTTATTTCTATGCTTTCAAAATACATACTTTTCAGAGCAACTGCCTTAATCTGCATTATTATTTTACTTGAGACAACATCTTGGCAGCTAGCAAAAATAGATACCCTTGTAGCTACAACACAAGCACCAGGCTAGGGAAATCAGAACAGTCCTTTCATTGCTTCATAAAAGCCAACTTGGTTACTTTCTATTTATTTATTTTTTATTTTAAAAACAACAGCAGTAGAATGTGAAGCATTTCACAGCTGGAGTCTGGAGGCACATAAAATTATCTCTGAAGGCAATTTATACCCTGTTATGTATAAATAGATGGAAGTTTGAATCACCAATTAGGCACTGTGGCTTGAACAGAATGATCCCCAGCTGTGAGTGGAAGACACTTCTGTCTGATGGTCTATTGTTGGTGTGTGTGTGTGTGTGTGTGTTTTGAAAGGGGTGGGAATGGAGGTTTCTTTTTTCCTTCCAGATGCAGCCCTTCATCTTCCAAAAAGCCACCCTGCCTTATTATATTGTTTGATCAAGGCCATTTCATCAACTTAAGATGTAGTAGGGTGTATCACTGCATTATAATAATGTTAGAGTATCTGTACATTCCTATATTCTGTGTGTGTGTGTGTGTGTGTGTGTGTGTGTGTGTGTGTGTGTGTATTCAGAAAATGGATACTTCCCTGCTTCACATTTCTATAGTACAAGCAAACCCCAATACTGTATGACAATATGTCTCCAGCCCAACCAGTGTCTCCTCCTAGGACAGTGATGCCTAACCTTGGCACTCCAGATGTTCTTGGCCTTCAATTACAAGAAGCCCAAGTCAGCCCTCCTGCTGATCAGGGCTTCTGGGAATTAAAATTCAGGAACAGCTGGAGTGCCAAGGTTCGCCATCACTGTCCTAGGACATAATTCAGTGTGGAGAAGCTAAGCTGAGAGGTGTTCTACAGCCTCATGTAATCTTTTTAGTGGTGTGCATATTTTGATTAGTTTGAAAGAGAGAAGCGTTTGGACTGCTGAATGGTGGGTCAGGTGAAGTTAAATTAGTAAAGACAGAAGTGAAGGATTGTGTGTAACCCTAAATTGTTTCATTAATTTCATCAGCAGTTTGTTTTTGAGTTCTATTTAGAGGCACTGGCATAGTATCACTGTATTTTATACATCTCAAAATCTGGAACAGAAAATGTGAGTGCAGATTGCAGCCTATGATGACTGTGCCTGCATTTGAATATGGATATAATGGAGAGCAACAATTGCCTAGAGTTTCCTGCCATATTCAATTAACAACTTACATGCAGATTTTGGTACTGGATGAAATCTTGTTGTGTAACTTGTGAAAGGATGAGGATGTCACCAGCAAGGAGGGGTTTTCCTATTTCTGTCCTACATTTTTCAAATTCTTGTACAATTCCTCTCATTGTGTGGGAGCTGTGGGACAGAAGGACCAAGTTTTTATTTACCAAAACTTCCTGCTGCAGGATGACATCACTAGGTGAGAGCTTTTGATAATTCAACATGCCCTCCTTCCACCTCATGACTCCCACATAACAGAAGAGATTATACAGTACAGTAGTCATGAAAGCCTTAGGACAGAAGTAGGAAGTTTTTTAATTACTGTACCAAGAATCTTCCCTTACCAGTGACATCATCACTTTTTTACAGTGATAAGTTACACAAGAGAATTTCAATAGTTGGATACACTGGTACTCAAAGCTCTGTTTGTGTCAAGATCCAAGTAACAGGAGTAGTATAATTTTTATGGGGGGAAATAGCCAACTAGAAACTGTAAAATCCATATATTTCTGCTCTTTTGTGCATATCTGGCCATCAATGCAATCAAATGTAATTACTAAATGAGATGTATGTATTTCTTTCTTTAAAAGGCCACAAATAAAAGTTATGCCTTTCATTCAATACAAAACTAATAGAATAAAACATATGAAGTTACTTTAGCACATAAAAAATCATAATAGTACATTACACACTTTTTAGTATTCAAAACAAGTGAATTCCCTAACAGTTAGAATCCTATTGAAGTTAATTTAAGGTTTGTGTAACTTGTGGTGGCTAACTGGGATTAACTGATGAGGTGCCACCTCAACTCTTGGTTCAGCAATTGGGCATGTTATCATGTACACAGTGGAGAGATGTTCAGCATCACAATTAGCTTCAGGTAGTTGTGGCAAGCTATGTAAACACCAATAAATTCAGGCTAATATATAGAAAATTTCAGATAACCCTTTCTAAGTTTGCATGCACATAACTTTTACAACCAAAGGAATTGTTTAAACATACCACATTATTGCCTTTCATAATGAAACATTGGCTTTCATAACTGACATCAATATACAACCTCATACAACGATTTTAATCTGTTCCACGGGGCTCATTGTTGTACAAAAAAATTGCTACACGGTGCATGCATTGCTAAGTGGTTTTTCTCATTGAAAAATTGTTGCACAATTTTTTCCATAGGGAAAATTGTTATGCGGGACATCATTTCCCCCCTAAAACCTAATTGTTATGCGATTTCTTTGCTATACAGGGCGATTGTTGTATGAGGTTCCACTGTAGTACTCTATATTTATAAATAAGCACAGGTTTCCTCTTTACACCATAAAAGTTAAAATGCTCCTTACAGATTCTGAAAAGGAAATTAACATTCAAATATCAGTAGAGCAGAGAATGCAAAATGTGAGATTATTTAATCTAATATTGACCACTTGGTAATATACAAAGTAAACAGAATTTCCCCTGTCAAGTGCAGGAAATCTCCAATAATTGTATGAGTTTGCAGCCTGATATTCTAGTAATCTTCAAAGTTGAGGAAATGATTTCAAAATTTTCTATATCAGTGAAATTTTAGGATTTCCTTCTAAAATCTGGTCTACACGTGGAGGAGGACCGTAATGGTGAACTCATGAAGTATAAAGTGGACCATGTAACCTAAAATTATAAATGAAGATGCAATTTTATCTTAAAACATATTAATCTGGTATTCTTAAGAGAAATTTAGGTAAAGGTAAAGGTCGCCCTTGCTTGAAAGCCAGTCATATCTGATTCTAGGGTTCAGTGCTCATCTCTGTTTATAGCCAAAGAGCCAGCGTTGTCTGTATCTGCAGACATTTCTGTGGACACGTGGCAGGCATGACTAAAGATTGGAGTGCACAGAACGCTGTTTTCTTTCCCACCAAAGTGGTACCTATTTATCTACTTGCAATTTCTTGCTTTCAAACAGCTAGGTTTGCAGGAGCTGGAACTCAGACGGGAGCTCACTCCGTCGTGCAGCACTTGGGTCTCGAACCGCTGTCGTCAAGTTCAGCATATTAACTGCTAAGCCACTGCAGTAGATATACCTCTCTTATGCAAAGAGAGATTCATCTTTACATAAAACAGAGGAACAATTAAGCTACCAACATGAAAAACAAGCAGCCCTTATACTGTACTGTATAATCTAACACCCAGAAGAAGTGTTCCATGCCTTGAAGAGAAATCTTCACCCAACATATTTCAATATTTGAGGGAACTTAACACTATAGAATTGTTCACAACTGAACTGAGGTTGGCAAGTTGCCAGTTAAAAAACTGCCTGATTCTCACACATATTTTATTTAAAGAAGGAATTTAAAAGGAATATTCTAAATATCTGGAATGCTGAGAAACTACAAGGAGGTCATGATTTTTCACATGATACTGCAAAAGTATATCGGAAACATGCTGTATTACTAGGAGTGTCTTTTCTTCTCCAAAGGACCCCCATCTCATACTTAATGCTTAATCATTCTGTTTCCAGTTTGCATAACCAGGTATTTTGTCGGAGGAGGTGCCCAGGATTCTTTGGATCCCATATTTGGTGTGTAATTTACAAGAAGAAATGTTTTACTTTTGTAATAAAAACTACTTTCCTGGCAGTTACATTCAAGTTGACTTTAGCTTAGTTCTCTGGGTCACCGTTGCTATGGCAAGGCCACTCAGAAATTATTATCCATCTTTTATATCTGTGTCTTTTGATATTAAGGATAATTTATTTATAGACCTTCTTAATTTAATTTAATTTTAATTATCACATTTATATACCGCTCACTCGGCCAAAGCCAACTCAGGGCGGTTCACAATAAAAATTAAAAACACAAGTTAAAACAGTTAAAACAGTTAAAACTACCCACCCCCTAAAAACAAGGGCTGCAGGATCCAAAGGCACCATGGGGAAGAGTTCTTCTACACCAACCACCCAATGGCGGTTACCCTTCCACCTGCACCCCACACTTGACCCGCCAGCCAGGTTTTAAGATCCCTTCTGAAAGGCAGCAACTCCGTCCGAAGACGTAATTCTGTTGGCAGGAGGTTCCAGAGGGCCGGTGCAGACACGGAGAAGGCTCTCCTCCTTGTGCCAGAGAGGCGAGCCCCTCTGGCTGATGGAACAATTAGAGAGCCCCTCCGGTCCGCTCTGGTTGGACGGACAGACGTCCTCAGGGCGATGCGGTCTCTTAGGTAACCCGGCCCACTACCATATAGGGCTTTAAAGGTCAAAACCAGCACCTTGAATTGCACCCGGAGACAAACTGGCAACCAGTGCAGCTCCCGGAGCAGTGGCAAAGCATGGGCATAACGCCCACACCCCATCACCACCCGGGCTGCCGCATTTTGGACCAGCTGTAGCCTCCGAATGGTCGTCAAGGGCAGCCCCATGTAGAGCGCATTGCAATAATCTAGTCTGGAGGTAACCAGAGCGTGAGTGACCATGAGCAAGGAGTCCCGGTCCAGGAGTGGGCGCAACTGGCGGATCACCCGAAGTTGGGCGAAAGCCCTCCTGGTCACAGCCGCCACCTGTTCCTCTAGCAGTAGCCGTGAATCCAGGAGGACCCCCAAGTTGCGCACTGGGTCTGTCTGGGGCAAAATAGCCCCATCCAGAACCAACGATGGTAGCTCCCGGGTTAACGCAGAACCCCCTATCCATAGCCACTCAGTCTTGCTGGGATTCAGTTGTAGCCCGTTAGCCCCCATCCAGACCCCCACAGCTTCCAGGCATCTGGAAAGGACTTTGACGGCATCACTGGGGTCCCCATGGGCCGAGATGTACAACTGAGTGTCATCCGCGTACTGATGGTACCGCACCCCATGGGAACGAATGATCTCACCCAGCGGCTTCATGTAGATGTTAAATAGGAGAGGAGAGAGCACCGAGCCCTGAGGCACCCCCCATTTGAGGGGCCTAGGACTGGACCTCTCACTCTCCAACCACACCGACTGGGTACGACCCCTCAGAAATGAGGAAAACCAGGACCACACATTACCCTGGATTCCCAATCCTCGGAGCCGTCCCAGAAGGATACCGTGGTCAACGGTATCGAAAGCCGCTGAGAGGTCAAGAAGAGCAAGGACGGATGGGTGACCACCGTCCCGCTCCCGCCAGAGATCATCCATCAGTGCGACCAATGCCGTCTCGGTACCATATCCCGGCCTGAATCCTGACTGAAAGGGGTCCAGATAATCCGCTTCATCCAGCACCCCCTGCAGCCGACACGCCACTGCCTTCTCCAACACCTTCCCTAAAAAGGGGAGGTTAGAGACAGGCCTATAGTTGGTTAGGACAGCTGGGTCGAGGGAAGGTTTCTTCAGGAGGGGGCGCACCAAAGCATGTTTTAAAGGTGCAGGAAACACCCCCTCCCGCAATGATGCATTGATCACAGCCCCAACCCAGTCACCTGTCACCGCCTTGGAGGCTTTCACCAACCAGGTGGGACAGGGGTCCAATGGGCAGGTAGTGGCGCGCACAGCTGCAAGGAGCCTGTCCACTTCATCAGGGGCAACTGGATCAAACCGGTCCCAGATGGTATGGCAAGACTGTACTCCAGCTCCCTCCGGACTCTCCCCATCCACGCCAGGATTAAACCCAGAGCGAATCCGATCGATTTTCTCCACTAGATGGTCAGCAAAGTCCTCAGCCGACCCCTGCCAACCAGGCACCGGGGTCCCCCTACCAAGGAGAGACCTGGTAACCCGGAACAGGGTGGCCGGGCGATTGTCAGCGGAGGCAATAAGGGTGGTGAAGTATTGCCGCCTCACCACCTCCATCGCCACTAGATAGGCCCTAATAGCGGCTCTAGCTAGTGTCCAATCGGAGTCTCTCTGGGTCTTCACCCAGCGGCGCTCTAGGCGTCTCTTTGCCCGTTTGAGCTCCCGCAGTTCATCTGTGAACCACGGAGATGACCTAGCTCCATGAGCTCTGAGAGGCCGTAGTGGTGCGATTTCATCCAAGGCCGCTGTTGTCATCCTGTTCCACAGGTCAACCAGCGCCTCGGGCGAATCGTGTTGCTGATCCAGAGGGAAGTCCCCCAGTTCCCTCTGGAATCCATCAGGATCCATCAGTTGCCGGGGGCGGGCCATTCTAATAGGCCCTGCCTCCCTACGATGAAGCGTCGCACCCAGGAAGTCTAGAGCCACCAAATAGTGATCTGACCATGGCACAGGTGTTATGTCTAATTTCCGTAGTCTCAGATCACTCTGCCACCGCTCCGACAAAAAGATTAAATCTGGTGTGTGGCCACTGCCCCTGGTCGGGCCCTGAATTACCTGAATCAGGTCCATATCTGCCATGGAAGCCATGAACTCCTGAGCCACCCCGGAGCCAGTCCCCAGCGAAGGCAAATTGAAGTCCCCCAGAACCATCAATCTAGGGAACTCCAACGCCAACGCTGAGATGGCCTCGAGGAGCTCAGGCAGGGAGTCCCTTACCCTGCAAGGGGGCAGGTACAGGAGTAAGACTCCCAACTGACCCTTAAAGCCCAGACGCAGAAGCAGGGCCTCACAACCCAGAATTTGTGGAGCGGTGGCCCTGGTGACTCCCAGTGACTCCCTGGCTATGATGGCAACGCCACCGCCCTTACCCTCATCCCTAGGCTGGTGCCAAATACTGAACCCAGCTGGACACATTTCTGACAGAGGAACCCCATCCTCTGGTCTCAGCCAGGTCTCAGTGATACATGCCAGGTCGGCCCGCTCCCCCATAATGGAGTCTTGTATCAGGGGGGCCTTATTACATACCGACCTGGCATTCATCAGCAGCAGCCTAAGGGCAGGGTCACCCTGGGTCAGCTGCTCAGGACCTAGAGGTGTAACCGTGGGGCTGGAACGAGGGACAGATACTAAGCATCTGCCCCGCATTCCCCGAGTGCGGCCCGCCCCTCGGTACCCGCTATATCGCCCCATGCCCATCACAACCTCTATATTGGCCTCCGGAGCCTCCCTAATTGCCTTGGACAGAATGCTGCCTCTCCTTTCTGGCTGGCCGAGCAGTCTCTCCCTCCCTCCCTTCCACCCCCATATAAAACCGCCCCACTCACTCCCCCCACCACCCTCCGCACGGCTCCGGCGGTGATGGGAGTGGTGGGGCATTCTTTCAGATCTACGTTGAGCCCTCAACTGTGGTGAGACATTCCACCCACAGTAGCGTCCGGGCATGGATGTAGCAGCGGCACCTGGCCTCCCATCCACCGGGACCAGATGTTGCGAGTCCCGAGGAGAGGTAAGACGGGTCCTCAGGCGGCGCGGGGCAGCGTCCTTTAAACCCTCCGAGGCTCGGAAGGCAGGGACGTAGCGGCGCCACCCGGCCTCCCATCCACCGGGACCAGGTGTTGCAAGACCCGAGGAGAGGCAGGACAGGTCCTCGGGCGGCACGGGGCAACGTCCTTTGAGCCCTCTGGGGCACGGAAGGCGAGGCCGAGCGCAGCGGCGGTGGTGGTTCGCCCGGCAGGCCCCCTCGCCTTTTGAGTCCTGGCGAGGGGGGGAGGGTGGGGCCCAGAAACGCCAGCCGATGGCGTGGCCAGCGGGCCTCTTCGCCCCCGCCGGGGCCGAGCACAGCGGCGGTGGTGGTTCGCCCGGCAGGCCCCCTCGCCTTTTGAGTCCTGGCGAGGGGGGAGGGTGGGGCCCGGAAACGCCGGCCGATGGCGTGGCCAGCGGGCCTCTTCGCCCCCGCCGGGGCCGAGCGCAACGGTGGTGGTGGTTCGCCCGGCAGGCCCCCTCGCCTTTTGAGTCCTGGCGAGGGGGGGGAGGGCGGGGCCCAGAAACGCCGGCCAATGGCGTGGCCAGCGGGCCTCTTCGCCCCCGCCGGGGCCGAGCACAGCGGCGGTGGTGGTTCGCCCGGCAGGCCCCCTCGCCTTTTGAGTCCTGGCGAGGGGGGGGAGGGCGGGGCCCGGAAACGCCGGCCAATGGCGTGGCCAGCGGGCCTCTTCGCCCCCGCCGGGGCCGAGCACAGCGGCGGTGGTGGTTCACCCGGCAGGCCCCCTCGCCTTTTGAGTCCTGGCGAGGGGGGGGAGGGCGGGGCCCGGAAACGCCGGCCGATAGCGTGGCCAGCGGGCCTCTTCGCCCCCGCCGGGGCCGAGCACAGCGGCGGTGGTGGTTCGCCCGGCAGGCCCCCTCGCCTTTTGAGTCCTGGCGAGGGGGGGAGGGCGGGGCCCGGAAACGCCGGCTGATGGCGTGGCCAGCGGGCCTCTTCGCCCCTGCCGGGGCCGAGCACAGCGGCGGTGGTGGTTCGCCCGGCAGGCCCCCTCGCCTTTTGAGTCCTGGCGAGGGGGGGGGAGGGCGGGGCCCGGAAACGCCGGCCGATGGCGTGGCCAGCGGGCCTCTTCGCCCCCGCCGGGGCCGAGCACAGCGGCGGTGGTGGTTCGCCCGGCAGGCCCCCTCGCCTTTTGAGTCCTGGCGAGGGGGGGGGGAGGGCGGGGCCCGGAAACGCCGGCCGATGGCGTGGCCAGCGGGCCTCTTCGCCCCCGCCGGGGCCGAGCACAGCGGCGGTGGTGGTTCGCCCGGCAGGCCCCCTCGCCTTTTGAGTCCTGGCGAGGGGGGGGGGAGGGCGGGGCCCGGAAACGCCGGCCGATGGCGTGGCCAGCGGGCCTCTTCGCCCCCGCCGGGGCCGAGCACAGGCCGAGAGTTCCCATCTCTGTCCCAGCTCCTGCCAACAAAATAAGATCAGAAGATACACATGCTCAGGAGTCTTGATGAAGTTAGTTTAGAAAGAAGTAAAGTCTTTCTTACAGTCATGTGGTCTCCTCTTCTAAAGGCAGCATGAGACCATTCTTTCCCCATCTTTCTCCCCAAAATGGGATTCACAGCAATTCAAAGTAAGATTGATTTTTTTAAAAAAAAATACAAGCACTCACCAACTGGTCAGTTGACAAAGCCTTGTCCAAACACAGAAGGATAAAAGAGAAGGTGCCAAGCAGTTTCACCCCAAATCCCAAAGCTTGGTGGGAGTAGCCACCAAGAAAGTCTCAAATTCAGTGTAAATTATCTGGCACAAGATTGCATGGGTGCACTGTGTGATATTTAGTTATTTACTTTTAAAAACTCAATATATAAAATTGTCAGATTAAAAAGTCACATTTTGTTTGTTTATAAGGAAGGCAGCAACCAGATTATGTGTGGATTCAAAAATACAGGACTGGGTGACATATTTAGTAGATATCAGCCTAGCTGTGCCAGCTCTTTAAGCATAGACAGCTTTGTGAGTATTCCCAACTGTACTGACAGAGGGAAATACTAGGATGCTTCTAGACATCATCACCATCATCAGTGGAAACAGAACATGACTGCATTTCGCAGGAATGGCATGAAACAGTGAGGGAATAATAACACGCCACATGAAAAATGAAAGTTGCTAGAAACTTGAATTGTAGATCATTCAGTTATTGTAATTATATTTTGTGAGATAAAATTCCTAAACACAGTTACTAGGAAATAAATTCAACCAACATGAATGAACATAAATAAACTCAATTAAGATTGCTTCATACATAAAACTTTTCTCACTGTACTCCCAGTTCTACAGTCAAACAAAGAAGATCCATAGAAGAATGAGCATTCCTTGCGGTGGGGCCCAAACAGTGGAACATTCCTCTTAGATGTGCTTGCTTGTTGTTGTCTGTTATTTTTCAGTCACCAGATAATGTTCATTCTGTGCTTTCTTTGCTATTTAAATTTTTAAACTATTTTTAGACATTGGTTTCATTGCATGGATTTTACTGTGTTTATGAATTATAATAAACTGCCTTGCGGTTGCTTGATTTAAAAGGCAAGTATAAATCCTGTGAAACAAAACCAAAACCAAACCTCTACCCAACCCTAGCAATTTCAGGAATTTTGATGGTAGGTTTATATGCTTTTGGGTACTAGTTCTCAAACAAATAAGAGAAAGTACTTTTTCACCCAGAGGATTACTGGTCTATAGAACTCCCTGCCAGAAGAAGTGGTGACAGCTGTCAGTCTTGACAGCTTTAAGAAAGGATTAGACAAGTTCATGGAGGACAAGAGTATCAATGGCTATAATTATGGATACATTAAGAACAACCTCCGGGTTGGAGAGATAGGCAGGATATCTCTCAATCCCATTTCCAGGGAATCCTAAGCAGGTAAAGGCATCTCCTTGGGAATACCCTGAAGGAAATGGTGAGCCACTGTGTGAGACAGAATGCTGGACTGGATGGGCTCCTGTGGCCTGTTCCAGCAAGGCTGTTCTTATGTTCTTATGCACTGCTGGGGTGCATCTATGGTTTGACGAAGCATGTAATACTGCCAGACAGACTATGATATCCACAGGACTCTTTACATTCAGTACACTATTATTATCAATCATCTGCAAGACTGAATTATACCATTCTTGATTTAAAAGGCTTCTAAAATACAGAATGCTATAGTAATTTTTAAAAAGCCAATAGAAATAATTGAGACATTAGGCTTTTAAGAAGTAGGTTTCCTTTTACTTTTGTTCCCAATGGATTTCATTAAGATGATCTCTTGTCTAATTAAAAGATAGAGGAAGGAGATCACAGGACAAGGAACATCATTGAAGGAGGATATAGCTGAGGAACTTAACCTCCCCTACTGTCACTTGGAGGACCCCAAATAGGCTGAGGGTTGGAGTCCCTAAATGCAAGACCAGCATGCTCAAGTGGGGGCTGCTGGTGGACAGCAGCACACAGTGTGACTGTGGAGAGATACATAACCCAGCCCATTTACTA
This sequence comes from Bradypodion pumilum, assembly GCA_035047305.1. Classification (NCBI taxonomy): domain Eukaryota; kingdom Metazoa; phylum Chordata; class Lepidosauria; order Squamata; family Chamaeleonidae; genus Bradypodion; species Bradypodion pumilum. The sequence goes on along the minus strand of JAWDJD010000001.1, from coordinate 167,850,052 downwards.
GTATGCCGATTGCTGCTAGAAATATGCACTGATGAGGACTTAAGTTTGGCCAATGACAAAGCCAAGAAAGTGCCTTCATTTTGGCAGTCCAGGATTTGACCGGGAGACGAAAGAAGTTCCCATCTTTTTTCACTGCTCTGCCACAAACCTTTAGAACGGGTGCATGTTTATGTGTGCATATACACACACATTTTTGCCCTGAGCATTTTCTAGTCTATCTTAATGTCTGTTTAGCTAGTCTTCATTTAGTTACTTTCACCTTTTTTGTTTGTTGATAGCAAAAGGAGATAAGAGAGCAATGCTTAGCTTAGCTGACAGACAGAATTGTTCTCAGCAGGCTAAGTATAAAACTAATACTATAGGCTTCTCAAGCATTCCCATCTACATTCTCCAGAGGATTGTTTTTTCTTCTTCTTGACAAACAACAGAAATCTACAGGGACTTCCTGCCCTAACTATAAAGGGCAGCAAACCACTTTCAAACTGACTCTCTTCCATGTAGCCTTTTTATAAGCCTGCAAACATTTAGGATACAAATCCTAATTACAGGCAGAGATTTTTAAAACAATACAGAAAAGCAAATGACTCTCATTTTTATGCTGACCACATAAAATAAAGGGTACTAAAAGCCTTTTATGCTAAACATTAAATTCTGAATGTACTTACACTAGATTACACATGAAAAAGAATTTAAGATTGTAAAGTCCTAAATAGTAACACTTGAATTATTGCTCATGTCATTGAGGAAAGGATGGGGTTAGGGCAGTGATGGCAAACCTTTTAGAGACCAAGTGCCCAAACTGCAACCCAAAAACACACTTATTTATTACCATGTGCCAACACAGCAACAGGGGAGGAAGTAAACGTTCCCATTGGGCTGCTGGGCAGAGGGGGCAGGGTGAATTCTGTGCTGGAGAGGGAGGAAGTGCTCCCATTCGGCTGCTGGGCAGAGGAGTGGGATGAACTCTGTGCTGGGGTGACTGCACGGGTGCCCACAGAGAGGGCTCTGAGTGCTGCTACCTCTGGCACGCTTGCCATAGGTTCACCATCACTGGGTTAGGGTTAGGATGAAGAACTTAATGAAGACCACAAGTATTCGAACAAATTTTACGACAGTCGTATTTAAAAACATAGCTAAGTATGCCATCACAAACTTGCAATGGAGCTAAGCCCTCAGCTGTTTGAACATGAGTTTCTGATGACTTTAAATATAGTTTCAAATGCACCATTCATGTAAGAAAGGTGTTATGGGTTTATATTTGTTTCTGTCAAATAATATATCACAGCTGAAGCTTTTTCTACAATACAAAGTGAATTTTCTTTCACTACAATTAAGAGAAATGACCAAAGAACATTACCAAACTATGGCAAAAGCAGTGCATATGTGCAATTTGCCCAGTCGGTATCTGTTGGAACCTGAGCTGCAATGATGCATAAGATACAGCCAAGGAGAAAGGGTACGGTAGCTCCTTTTCCATACCAGTGGTCACCTAACACAATTACTGAAGTCTGCAATGCTTTTTCAAAATTAGGTATCATATTACATTTTAAAATTCTTGATTACAGGCTGTGTTCTCATCCTTATTAAACCCCACTGATTTAAGTGAGTGTATCTAAGATAGCAATAAGCTCTTCTTATCCTGTTACAATAGTCATATGATTCATTCACATGCCATCTTTAGGTTCAGAAGCCCATACAAAAGCAACCCAGATCATAGTAATTCCAGTCTCCAGGAAGGTGGTGCTGGGATTGGTGGGGGAGAGCCAATCTGTTTTTGTAAAGCACATATTCTACTTCTTAGAAATGATTCCTTACATCAAATAATATTATCTGTTGTATCTATTCTCTTCAAGAACTCAAGTTTTCACACATGGTTCTGATCCAACCCTACCATTTACATGAAGAAATTTCAGTGGAAAGGTGACTTACCTACAGTAAAACCATGCATGCAGCAAGCTTCTTAGATGAGTAGGGAAATTATTCTAGATTTCTCATTCAGCACACTAAATTCATACCACAGCTTTACTTCACTAATATGGTGTGTGTGTGTGTGTGTGTGTGTGTGTGTGTGTGTGTGTGTGTGTGTGTGTGTGTGTGTGTGTGATCCTTTCAATCAAATACATATCCAGTTTTTGAATGGACAAGAGTAGATTTCTTTCTTTGTATCAGAGTGTTGCACAATTTAAAATTATGGATGCATATGAAATATAGGTAAAACTCAAAGTAGATTAAAATGTTGAAATAATAAGACTATTCTTGACCAGAGGCAGGCTACTTCAATACCTTTATCTTGATCGTTTATTTTTCTTTTTTACATGTGGTAGGGCACACATTGCATTGGTTTAATATTTCCACCTTCATAGAAAATTTGTCCTCTATTTCTCCCCCCCCCCCCATTTTTGCTTGTCAAGCAATTATTAGAACTGAATGAGCCAATCCTTTATGTTTTGCCTAACATGTTTAATTTGCTCAATCCAGATATCATCAATGCCTACTGCTTTGCCATTCCTACATCATTCACTGTTTCGCTTTCTCTAGTTCAAAATCTAGTAGACACTGTCTTTTTCCATCTGGAAGAAGATCAGGGCATGATCTCTCAACCAAAAAGGCATAGGAGTAGATTTGGGAATAAATCAGCAAGAATAGAAAAAGGGAGTGTAAAGAAAGAAATCAAAATCCTTACATTTTGTTAATTTATCTTCTCTTTTATCACTGTTTACATTTACAACACCTTTTCCTTCAAAAGTAGAAGACACAAGCAAGACTGACAATATTCACATTTCGAGAAGAAAGGATTACAAGTGTAAATAGGCATGTTATTTTCTTTGCCAATAAACTAATATTCTGTTTGCGCCCTTATTAAAAATCTACTATAATTGTTGGCAGAATTCTGGCAATTTCTCATTACAGTACTTACTTAACACCAGGAAAACCAATTCTTGAGGGCAGCGGAACAGCTAAGGAAGTCTACATATGTTATCTCACTCAAGGATAACACATCCTGAATATTTTTAAAAAATGCTTTATTCTCAATAATCTAATTCTAAGATAACAATCAAAGGATGTTCTGAGGATAAAATAAACATGACTGATCACTTGAGCTATCTGGAAGCAGGCTGGGTTAAAAAGATAATAAATTAATAACATATACAGGTGAAATTTGGAAAATTAGAATATCATGCAAATGTTCATTCAGTCCAGTAATGCAACTTAAAATGTGAAACAAATATATGAGATAGACTCATTACATGCAAAGCGAGATAGTTCAAGCCTTACTTTGTTATAATATTGATACTTATGGCTTACAGTTTATGAAAACCCCAATCCCCCAATCTCATGTACCCCATAATCATCACATTTCATGTACACTGTATGACATGATCATCACAATTATAACAAATTAAGGCATGACATCTCTCGATTTGCATGTAGGGAGTCTATATCATATATTTGTTTCACCTTTTAAGTGAAATGAATAAACAGTTTCATCTGTACATATACTTTACCTTATTTGAAGCATGTTACAAACAGTTTTAGAATGCTAACATCTTCCTCATCTGTCCGAAATATCTTCTATATCATTAATATTGTTAACCGGTGCTGGTTACCAGGATCACATACCCTCACTAGCTGCTGATCTGTTTCTGGGCAAAAATAAAAAGTGCCTGTAATGGGGATATAGGAGAGGACCTTCTTTGTCTTTGTTCCCAGATGCAAGAATCCCCAATCATGAGAGGCTAGGTCGTTTCATAAGCAGGTGCAGATCTTTCTCTTCAATGATGGGCCGTCAAAAATTGCTCTGTTGTCTTAAAATTGGATTTAATTTAATTTAATTTTCACCCGACTCAGGGCGGCTCACACAGCAGTCAATCAAAAAACACAATCACAAATAACAAGAAAACTAAAACGCAAGTAGATAAAAGCATTAAAAATATATAAAAACAGATAAAAACCACCCCCATTAATGGGGGTACAAGCCAGCAGGCAGGGGCCAAATTTCCATCAGGGCCCCACACCTGCCCCACCAGCCAGGTTTTAAGATCTTTCCTAAAAGGCAGCAGTTCCGTCTGCAACCGTAGCTCTATTAGCATTGGATTGCTTGTCTCTTCTTGCTTTTAGATGTGTTTTTCGTATTGTTTTAGGCACTATTTTTCATATATTTAATTCTCTTTTAATATTGTAAGGATAAAGGTCACCCTTGCTCAAAAGCCAGTCGTATCTGACGCTAAGGTTCAGTGCTCATCTCTGATTATAGCCAAAGAGCCTGCGCTGTCTGTAACTGCAGATGTTTCCGTGGACATGTGGCTGGCATTACTAAACACTAGAGTGCATGAAACACTGTTTACCTTCCCACCGAAGTGGTACCTATCTACTTACTTGCAATTTCTTGATTTTGAACTGCTAGGTTAGGACAGAGACAGGAGCTCACTCCATTGTGCAGCACTCGGGTCTCAAACTGCTGACCTTCCAGTCATCAAGTTCAGTGTCTTAACCACTAAACCACTACACTCCCTTTTAATACTTTAGTAACTGTTTTAGCTTTTATATATATTTTTTAATGAAGGAAGCTGCCTTGGGTCCTTTATAGCAGAAAGGCCAGGCAAAAATATTATAAATAAATAAAAATGGGATACTTTAATATAATCATCATGTTCTTCACAATGTATACAGTGTCCATCTGCCATTGTAGAGATTCTGACATTTGTTTGATGTTTATTTTCGAAATTCCCTAAAAATGTATTGTGTTGCCAAAATATGTTTCTTAAACATTGTGTTGCCAAAATATGTTAAAAATGGAAAGTCAATTATCAATTTGAACTAGATGATTGGTACAAAGAGATATGGAATATTGCAATAAATGATAGACTAATAAATAATTTTTTTAAAAGGGATTAGTAAGAAAACCGATTTTAGAGAAATATGGGGAGAATTTATAGTTTGTGTACTGTATTAATGAAAGGAAAAGGAGTAAGGCCAGAGCAAGATCTTTTATCTTTTTGGAATGAGGGGACACATAGATAAATAAAATATAATTATATAGAGAATAGTTAAGTGAAAGTCTATAATGCCACACTGGTGGTGGCTGCACGTAGTAGTATTGTATACGTTTGTTAAGATTTGTGTGTATTTTCTTCATTTATTTTTATTTGTATAATTTTTTGTTTATTTTGGAAAAAGAAAAAATAAATCTTTCTACATAATTCAACAAATGTTTTATGTACCTTTAATAGTCAGTCATGCAAGATAAAAAGAAGCATCAGGAAGTGCTGAGAGCACAGTAATAATATGCTTTCCTCTACAGAAGTAAAAACAAAACAGAACCTCAGGTGACCCCAAGTCAATTTCTATTATTGTTATTTTAAAATCAAACTCTCATATGTTTAATAAGGCACTCACTTGTTTCTACAGATCCTGTTCATGGGAATAAAACTTCTCATTGATCCAATAATATTTTTTGTTCACATTATCACTGCATAAGCCAAATAGCACTTAATTTTGAAGATTTTAGGTCCTTCCAAAGCATGCACTATTACCTGTATTGAGAATGAACTTGAAACATGCACAATGAAATTACATAAAGCAGAATGGCTTCTGGTGGAATGGTATCAGGCTAAATGTTTAGACTAAACTGAACCTAGCTAAGGTTAGCATTTTATGGGCTAGTTCATTATATTTAAACTTGATATGCATGGAGTAAGAAGTAAACCTCACCATCCTACTTCATCATTTAAAAAAATGTCTCATAAGAATCGTTGTATGATTCACAGGATGTTGGGTATTTTGATAATTCATTTTAAGAAAATATTCTATGCAGCTTCACCCAGAGTGTCAGAGACACTTGTTATGTGCCATCAAGTCATCTCCAACTTAAGGCAACCTTATGAATGAGGGATCACCAAAATTCCTGTTGTCGACAGCCTTGCTCAACTCCTGTAAGTTATAGCTTTTGGTTCCCTTAGATCAGTGATGGCGAAACTTGGCACTTCAGGTATTTTTTGGACTTCAATTACCAGAAGCCCAAGTCAACACTCCTGCTGATCAGGACTTCTGGGAATTGAAGATAAATAGGGACCATCCCTTGAGTGGAGTTTCTCCAGCAAAACCCAGAATAATTTCTGACATGAAATTATTATTATTATTATCAATCTATCACATATTTGGCTTTATTTCCTGCTGCCTTCTACCTTTCCTAGCCTTTTTATCTTTTCCAGAGAGTGTTGTCTTCTCATGATGTACTCAACATAGGATACTCAACTTCATCATATTCATTCATTCATTTATTCACATTTTTATGCTTCCAAAGACAGTTTTAGCTTGACATGCTTGACCCACTTGTTTGTCTTTTTGGTGGTCTTGGGGTATTCATAAATAAAGCTCCTCCAGTACCATATTTCAAACAAGTCATTTTTCCCCTGTCAATTTTTTGCTGTCCTTTCACTATCTCATTTTTTAAATTATTATCAATGTTAAAGTTGTGTAGTTCTTCTGTAATTGTAACCGCCCCCCCCCCCAATGATATTCAACTTCTGTCCTGGTTTGGCACTTTCTTCTTTCACTTTCATTAAAATCCATTTCAAGTCATTGCTGCTTTCTGTCAGTAAGATAATGTTATCTGCATATTTTCATTATTCTTGTTCCTTCCACTGACTTTTACTTCTCCTTCATCTGAATCAAAACCTGCTTTTTGTATATGTTCTGCAGATTGAAAAGGGGATAAAATGCACCCTTGTCTGACTCCTTTGGCTATGGGAAAACATTCTGTCGCTCTCTCTATTCTGTCCTAACAGCAGCTTTTGTCCACAATATAGGCTACACATCAAGGCAATCAAGTGTTGAGGTACTCTTATTTGTTTCAGAACAACCCATAATTTTTCATGATCCATGCAATCAAAAGCTTTTCTGTAGTTTATAAAGCACAGGCTGATCTTGTTCTGAAATTCTTTGGAATGTTTCAGTAACCATCAGATGTTTGCAATGTTATCTATATTGCCTCTTCCTTTTTGGAATCCAGCTTGAACATCAGGTCATTCTTGCTCCATATAAAGTAAAAGCCTTTATTGCAACACTTAGAGAATCACTTTGCTTGCATAGGAAATTAAAGCAATGGTCCTATAGTTACTATACTCCTTGGCATCTTCTTTCTAGGGGATTGGAATGCTTATGGAGCATCTCCAGTCTGTGGGCCAACTGTTTTGTCTTCCAGATTTGTTGTCATATTTCTGTTAAGATTTCAACAGACCCACTTTAACAGACGTCACTTTAATATACATCACTATAACTAAGGCTAAAAATAAAAAAAAACACCTTTTCTACAGATTCCATATGCACAAAGGAGCTTTGGGCTTCTGCCTCTCCAATATCTTTCTGTTGCAAATACAGCTAAAATGTTAAAACTCATGATGCTTACAAAAACAAGTCATGTCATAGCTGTTAGTAATTGGTCCCTTATCCTAAGAGTCAAAACTGCCACCACCTATTTTTCACCTGGGCAGTGAGTGTTTTAAACAGTGATGCATAAAGCCTGAAGATTACAAAAGAAGGAAGCCGATTCGTTCAGGTAGCAACTGACTTTTCTTATTCCTTGTGGGTTCATGCTTGCATGTCTCCCATGCTGATAGTCAGTATGATACAGTGGTCAGAGTAGACTGCCAGAGTAGACAGCTGGACTCAAAAAAGGAGGGAGAGCTGAGTTCAAATATGTGTTCAGAACAGTGTGTGATATGACAGTGGGGGATCCGCTGTTCCAAAAATATAAAATGAAAACAAAAAATGCTGAAGGACTGGAACAAGTTTCTCCATGCCCTCTGGATGTCTTATCTTCAGGCAACAAAATGTTTTCAAAGTTAATTTTGATTAATATTCCAGCCAGATCTATTTTTTCATGCAGTGATCTGTTTCATGTATTATATTTACTGGTGCCATTCTTAATTGGTAGCACTTAGCAGGCAAAAAATAAAGTTTGTGTATTCAGCAGTTACTGCCAAGAAGAGAAGAAAGCAAAACTAAGAACTCTCAAATGAGAACTGTATTTTTCATTAATGTCAAACTATAAATCACATAGATGAAGAGTAACTATAGCATCTTTAGCAAAGCATGGCCAATTTATTAGTCTGTGTCTGACATTCTATGATTCAGACGTAAACAAGGATCACTGAGGTCTTAATTTCAAAAAGTAATTAGCAAATCTATTTTTACTTCTAACATGATTAATAATGTACTTCAAACTGTTGCTCAAGAAATTATATACAGTACGCTAAATCCAAATTACTGTATGTTTGTTTTTACATAAAGTACTCTCTCCTTCCTTTTAAACACAGCAAAATGATAGCAGTGTTAAAGAACATGCACATCACTTTCATTCCCCCCCCCCAGCAACCAGGTACATGCAGTCACAAACTTTTTATCACTGAGAGAAAGACTTGGTGAATCTTTTGAAACTGTGCTTTTTTTTTCTCAGTCATTGACCCAGGCACATGCTACCCTAAACTTAAGAGGTGGGGAAAGTGTGGACTGCTTGGAAGAGGTGTGGGATGCAGCATTTCCCAAACTATGTTCCATGGTACACTGGTGGACTTCAATTCCCAGAAGCCTAAGTCAGTACATTGGCTGATCAGTGCTTTGGGGAATTGACTTAGGCTTCTGGGAACTGAAATCCAAAAACCAAAGATTGGAAAACACTGATGTAGATGATAGAATTACAGAACTAAGTTTGGGAAACGCTTAAACTAAGGGCAGGCAGCTTGTGATATACCGAATATTGCTAGTCTGCAACTCCCAACATCTCTTATCATTGGTAATGTGGACTGGGGCAGATAAAAAGTGCAGCAACAAACCTTAGTTTGCCACAGTTTATAGAGCCTGCTTGTTTCAAACAAACCATAGCTCAAAGTACCATATATACTCGAGTATAAGCTGAGTTTTTTAGCCCCAAAAATGGCCCCCAAAAAGGAGACACAGCTTATACTCAGGTCAATGGCCACAAGGGTACCAAGACAATGCCAGATTGAGATGCACCAACATTTTAATTAATTCTACCATATTTTCATGTATTTTGATTATTAAAACTCACTAGCAGGTGCTGCATTTCCCACCATCGGCTTATACTCAAGTCAATCTATTTTCCTGGGTATTCAGGTCAAAATTAGGTGTCTCGGCTTATATTTGGGTTGGCTTATACTCAAGTATATATGGTAACTATACTTTGTCAATTCAGACAATGCAAGAAAGTGGGTTAAGTTTCCAAACTCTTCACAGCTATGTTAGAGGAGAGTAGAACTGTGTAAGCTGAAGCTTGCTGAAGTTCATTCACAGCAAGACAAACATGCTTTAGAAGAGTAACACCTGAATGCAGCTAGAGTTAAACCTCTCAGTTTTTCTGGATCTAAGTACAACAGGCTTGTCTATCCTGAGGCTATGAGGCAACTTCACAGACTAAAATTATGATTAAACTCTATTGGGCTCTAGAGGAAATATTTGTGCAGAAATAATGTACAGACATATTACATTCCTAAATGGAAGAGAATGTCTGAAATCTGAAATTGTAACATGCAAGAACTTTAATCAGCTGACTTAAATTTATCAGCAATTAGCTTCAGATATCTACTGCATAGCTGTTGTTTGGACTACTAGGATGAGCAACCACACAGAATATTTGAGCACTGAGATAAAGAATATGTACGTGCATTGCTGCCAGGTCGATTCCAACTAAAGAAATTGAGCACTAATACATAATTATGTGCTCATAAATAAATTCTGACTTTTGGTGACCTCATCCAGGGCTTTCTATGTATATTCTGAAGTGATCTACCATTCCTGTCTTTTGGTGGTGCTCTGAGACTGTGCAACCTACACAATTCCCAAAAACTGGTTTAAATAAAGTTTAAAAAGTGAAATCCATAATATTCGCAAATGTAGAAGCAGATATTTTAAAGTTTGTAATATATATATATAGTTGCAGTTGAATAATGTATAATATGCATGGCCTTTGTAAACTAAAGAAAGAAGTAGGTTCCTACCTAGGAGGAGCTTAAAATGTTAAATACAGTGGAACTCCTGATAACATCCGGTCCTGATAATGTCATATCCGGACAACGTCCATCAATTTTCAGAAAATTGATGGACTGGATAGTCGTTGGGACATTGTCCGGAGCAGTCTGTGCGCACCCTCCGGGGGAAGAACCGGCCAAGTGTGTGGCTGTTTCTCTTCCCAGAGGGCAGGTCTGCACACACCCACCATGGCGCCTCTGCCCCCAAACAAACCGGGAGTCTGTTTCGAGTCCCACCCACAGCCTCTGTCACTTACCAGTGTGGTGGAAGGCTGTTTGGAGAATCTCGCTCCGTCCGGATGATTTTCCGATGCTTCCCCACTTCGCTAGGCCACTCAAACATGTGGCCGGGCAACTTCCTTGTTCCACGCTAGGAACCAAGCCAATGACAAGCCTACCCAGCACAGGAAGTCCTCCGGCGGTGACTTCCTGTGCCGGGCAGAGCTTGCATCATTGGCTTGGTTCCTAGCGTGGAACCAGGAAGTTGCCCAGCCACACAGCCAGAGGTGCGGCGGGGGAGTGCAGACCCATCTGGGGCTCATCCGGGCAGGAAGCCAGCCACACACTTATTTCCGTTTCCGGAGGGGACACGGGTGCGTGCCCGCTTTCCCCCAAACCAAGCCCCGGCTTGGTTTGGGGAAAGTGGTTTTTTTTAGCGATATCTGGTGATGGGCCGGATAACGTCCAAATCCAAATCCAGACAACGTCCAGACTTGTGGAACCAAGTTTGGATGTTATCAGGAGTTCCACTGTATTAGGAAACAAAGTACACATGGGAAGAAAAAGGGAAACATGTCCTTTGAATACCAGTAAAAACAGAACTGGTTGTAACTGTTTCTTATTAAATATGTAGCTTTGCCAAGTAACTAGTGTTAGGTGGTGGAAATTTAATTATATGAGAGTATATCCAGCTGCAGTGATCATTGTTAGGGGCAGAGGAGCCCTAAAACATCTCTATGAAATAAAGGACAGAGAAAGAAAGGATTGGTATTCAGTGTCAACAGAAAGCTATGACATTTGCCAGTTGCAAATATAAACACTGCCTAAAATTAAAATAACAACAAAAATCCATTCATAAAAGTCTTGGAATATAATTATTAGCAGTTCAGTGCTTACGAGAATGTGCCCTGAGATCATTTCAAAAGGTTATTGCAGGCGCACCCCCCCAATAACGGACACAGACAACATTGAAAGTGGATAACAGCAAAGGGCCACATTTATTGATTCAATGCCCTAGTCCGAATTATAAATTTGTATTGGTAAAACGACCAATCATAATTCCTAAGGCAAGCAGGCCGAAGTAACACTGGTAAGGTACCACCCCAAAATTGCCAACGGCAATTGGTTACAATGTATCAAATTGTATCAATTTGTTTGTTAACAACAAACAAATTGTTGACCGTAGTCAATAACTAACTCATGACCCCACCCTCTGACGCGTATCCGTGAAATCACAGGGGTGATGCATGCTGGTTAGCAATCATCATCACCCCATCGCCTGATTCGTCGTTGACCGGACAACGTTTAACTACTTTATTCCTGTCTAGTGTTGTCCAGTCAATTGCGAACCTGCCAGATACTTGTGGGTCATACTGTTTACCTTACCAGTGCTACCCGCCCATGTGACCAAAGTCAACAGTAGGAACGAAGAAAGACCCCTATATCAAACCATAGCAACAGTGTGGGATGGGCAAAAAAGCCAGGACCCGAAGCCAATGTGGGTCCCAACCAAAAATTCCCACCCGGCCCCGAAGCGACCATAATCACACTGTTAACTAGGGAGGGGGTGGAGGGGAAAAACTTCTCCGCTCCGTCGCTGAGGCAAAATGGCAGCGCGGCTGCCTCGTGGCCACCCCTTTTATAAGGGAGCTGGCCACGCCCCTAACTACCCGGATTCTCTGTCCTGTGGGGGGGGGGGCCCGCAAAGGGCGCGGCGGCCATTTTGGCGCCGCGCTTGCATTGCAGGCGCACCCCCCCAATAACGGACACAGACAACATTGAAAGTGGATAACAGCAAAGGGCCACATTTATTGATTCAATGCCCTAGTCCGAATTATAAATTTGTATTGGTAAAACGACCAATCATAATTCCTAAGGCAAGCAGGCCGAAGTAACACTGGTAAGGTACCACCCCAAAATTGCCAACGGCAATTGGTTACAATGTATCAAATTGTATCAATTTGTTTGTTAACAACAAACAAATTGTTGACCGTAGTCAATAACTAACTCATGACCCCACCCTCTGACGCGTATCCGTGAAATCACAGGGGTGATGCATGCTGGTTAGCAATCATCATCACCCCATCGCCTGATTCGTCGTTGACCGGACAACGTTTAACTACTTTATTCCTGTCTAGTGTTGTCCAGTCAATTGCGAACCTGCCGGATACTTGTGGGTCATACTGTTTACCTTACCAGTGCTACCCGCCACACGGAGGGGCTTCACAGAAGACCTGACGCCCCCCCCCAGACCGTCAGCTCGGTCAACAGGCCTGCTCGCCAGTCACCCAACAGGAGGTCCATACCTCCTCGCGACAGATGGACCCCATCCCCTGCATACAAGTCATAATTTTGTATACTAATATCGGGGTGATGACTAACCCGTCCCCAAGCCCTGGTGGTGAGAAACCGCGCCACTGCCTTATTGACCGCGCGCCTAGCTCGGTCAAGGGCCAGGAGGTTAACGCCCCCTCTGTAAGAGTGGCGCGGAACAATGTCCGACCAAACCAGGGCTGTGGCAGGCCAGACATAATGCAAGTAGGCGAGGTCCTCGCAAATCGCATGCTTGAGCGATAAGCCGGTGACCTGGCCCAAATCATTGCCCCCCAAGTGGATGATTAGAATGTCAGGCGGGTCAGCCCCCAGGCCAGAAAAAAGGAAAGGCCGCAGCTCCCGCCATAACATCCCAGGCTTACCGTGCCATGAGAGACTGGCGTGGTCACCCAGTCCCAGTCGGGGTCCCCACTCTGTCGCCGCAGCGTAACGCGCTGCCCTGAGCACATAGCTGTGGCCCACCAGCCATACTGTCACCGGTGTAATACGACACCCAGGGTCTGTAAGAAAATTGAGAAAAAGGAAGATAAGGTGACTGGATTGGTACTCATGGCGGGAGTGGGCGCACATAAAACTGAAAACATTGTGAGCCCCACCTCCCCATGCTGCGTATGTCAGCCCCAGAGTACCCAAAAGCAGCTGCTGTAGAGGCTGCGCCAATACGGAACGAATGTGTGCCATAACGGGCACCTGGTAGTCCCACCCTGGTGAGGGCTCTGGCTGTCACCTTCCAAAACTGAAATTTAGTAAGGGGAGACCCATCTTGGTGACAGAAAAACGGGCCGTGGTGCCAGCCACGCAGTTCCAGGTATTCCTGTAGGGCACCAACCGGACAGATGTCTGCCAAAGAACACCGTAGCAGTCTTACTCCACTGCCTACGCCATGCTGATCTGTTTTGGAGGAGCGAATCCTCAACTGGGCCCAGTCTTTGGCAACATATACATCTCCGAGTTCCAGTGCCCTACCACTTGCATCCGCCTTAGACAGCATCACGAGTTCGCTGATGCGGAGCGCTCCAAAAAATGCCACCGTTGTGGCTGCATGAAAAAAGGGCTGCCTCATAATGATCAAAACAGAGGCCTGGCCAGCCCCGGGCCAACTGGGTAAGAACCCCTGGGGAAATAGGGTGCCGGTCATCCGGGCAACGCCCGCGCTCGCGCACCCACCCCTCCAAAACGTGTCTCACACGGAAGTCAGAGGTGGTATCCACATGACCCCCTACTTTGGCCATAAAAGCCAACGCCGAGAGCTTGGATGCTATGGTGCGAGGTGCAAGGCCCTGTGCATGCAGGTGAACCATGAACCGCAGAACATGGTCCACCGGGATGGGCCAGGTCTCTGGCCATTGAAATCGAGTAGCGAAAGCCCTATACAAATTGAATGCTTGTTGATACGCCTTACGCGTGCGTGGCGCTAGCGACAGGCCAATCGCCCGGTTCACCTCTCCTTGCCAATAGTCCACATCTCGTCCGGGAGTGGCGAGGGAAATTCCTCCGCATCCGGGGCCAAGGCGCGGAACCGGGAGATCTGCAGGCGGGACAAAGCGTCAGCAATATCGTTATTAACCCCTGGGACACGCCTGGCCCTGAACAAGACGTTGAGGCGCAGGCAGCGCAGCACAAAATGGCGCACTAGATCCATGACCCTGGGCGATTTAGAAGTCTGTGCATTGACAATGTGCACCACGGCAGCATTGTCGCACCAGAAATGCACCACCGAATTAGCCCACTGTTCGCCCCATAGCATCAAAGCCCCCAGAATGGGAAAAAATTCCAGGTATGTGAGATCCCGCAGGCGACCTGTGCCTGCCCATGCCGGTGGCCACCCACCATAGGCCCACTTCCCATTGAAGTACATCCCATAACCCAGGGATCCTGAGGCATCAGACTGGATCTGGAAATTGGGGGATGCCAGGAGGTCAGACCTCCAAAATGAGACCCCATTAAACTCCCTCAGGAATTGCAACCAGACAAACATGTCTGCCCTGATACCCCGGGTAAGCCTGACTCTGTGGTGGGGCCTGGATAACCCTGCCATGGCGTCGCATAAGCGCCGGGCGAAAGCCCTGCCCGGTGCGACCACCCTGCAGGCAAAATTGAGGTGCCCATGTAGCACCTGCAGTTCCCTCAGGGATGCCTTACGCTTGGCCAGCAATTCCGAGATAAGGGTCACTATCCTGGACACCTTATCACCCGGTAACCTAGAAGCCTGTACTACTGTATCAATCTCAACCCCCAGGAATACTAGTTTGGTCGACGGGCCCTCGGTCTTTTCGGGCGCTAAAGGGACACCCAGTTCCTGCATTAGCGTCTGAAATGTATTGAGGAGACGTGCACACGTGTCCCAGCCCCGTTCACCCCCGAATAAAAAGTCATCCAGGTAATGGGCTACAGACCGGGACCCTGACCTGCGGACGAAAGCCCACTCTAGGAAGGTACTAAAACGCTCGAAAGCCGAGCATGATATGGAGCAGCCAAAAGGCATGGCCTTATCAAAATAATACTCCCCTTTAAATTTAAAACCCAGCAATTCAAAGTCGCCCGGGTGCACCGGCAAGAGGCGAAAAGCTGACTTAATGTCGCACTTGGCCAGCAAGGCACCCGGGCCACACGAGCGCACCATGCGCAGCGCATGGTCGAACGATGTATACCTGACCGAACAAAGGTCATCAGGTATCGCATCGTTGACCGATCGGCCGGCTGGGTAGGACAAATGATGAATAAGGCGAAACTCACCTAGGGACTTTTTAGGAACCAAACCCAATGGTGAAACCTTAAGGTTGGGAAAAGGGGGTGCGGGAAAAGGTCCGGCGACCCTGCCCGCGTCTAACTCCTTTTTAATGCTGGCCTCGGCTACCTCCTCCCTTCCTCTGAGGGATAAAAGGTTGGGAGCATCCTGAGGAGATCTATCACCCATAAAAGGGATACGAAATCCCTGCTTAAAACCTTGGATAAGGTACTCCCTGTCCTCTCCCCTTGGGTACGATGCGAGCCAGCGCTCCAGCATGTCCACCTTAATTGGGGAGGGGGCCTTTCGGAGAACTAGTTCCATCCGTGGCAGGCTTGCCAGCCCACTGTCCACCCCTCCCTCTGCCTCGCACCCCCCCAGGCTTGGGACAAGCAGAGGCTGCATGGGGACCAGAACATGTGGGACACTCGTGCTTATACCTGCAGTTCTTCCGACTGCAGGAACCATTGGACGAGAAAGTCCAGCACAGCAGGCGGGCTGGAACCCCCTGCCCCGCCATTTGGCGGGTAACCTGCGCTGGAGCTGCTCGCTGGACCGCATGTCCACAATGGTATCTATCCCCCGGGGCAGGACGTGTGGGTGTCATATACAAGAGCCACAGTCTCTGGCACGGCTCATCCCATCTCATCTCGGGGTGCAGGGGAATCCTCATACGGAATTCCTCATCATATGCTAGCCATGAGGGGCCCGGGAAATCTACCATCGCCCTGTATATGTTGTCCAAATATTGGACCATGGGAATAGCTAGATCCGGCCGCGCCCTCAAATACACCGCCATGTATATCAAATAAGCGGGGAGCCAGTTAGCCCAGGTACGCGGCGGCTTACGGCGGCGTGCCTGCTCCTTGTCCTTCTCATCCTGACCCTCCCTTTCTTCCTTAGTGGGCTCTCTGTTCAGGAGTGAGAAGATATCCACGTACTCCCCTCGCCATATCTTTTCTCTGGTAGCCTGAGCCAAGTGATCACCCAATGGCAGGGAATACCCTGCCGTCGGCAAAGCCGAAAAGGGGATAGCTGGCCTACCCAAAGGGGCATGAGTTAACCCTGCCACCCCAAGTACGTTCCCAGCAGTGTAAGAACCAATGCCCACCCCAGCGGGCATGGTGGCGGTAGTTGTCGCCGGGTGGGTCGCCAGCGGCGTAGCCCCTGCACCACCCGCGCGAGGCCAAGGCCACTGAAAGGTCCCCCCTATATTGGGAATGTGTGTGGATGTACTCGTTTGCACCATATACTCACATGCTGCACCCCCGCGGGCCGCCCCCAACGGGGGTTCCGGCCCACTGGGGGCGTCGGAGCTCACGACCGATGTAGAGCTCATCACCGGGGCTTGACCCGCGCCAGGTTGCTGGCTGGGGAGCTGCGAGGCAGTGGCCGGAGCCGCGCCACCCGCCTGCAGCAGCTCAACCCTCCCCGCCGGCCGTTGTCCTGCTGCCGATAGCGCCTCCAAAGGTACCCCGAAAGGGGCACCTGCCTGACTGGCCCGGGCCAAAGACTCCTCTAAGGCCGCAATACGGGCCAGTAAGGTGTCTACAGTAACCATGGGTAAAGAGCCGGCCGGCCCACCTGACCCTTGCATGGGGACAGTTCCCTGCACCCCATGGCCCAGATATGGCCATTGGCCAGGGCCAAAGCCCGGTAGGGCTGGTGAGGAAACCTGCCAAGGCGGGGCACCGGGCCACCCCCCAAGGCTAGAGGGCCCCGGGAGAGGCTGCGGCCCAGAAGTAGTCGGCCCAACGGGTTGGGCGGAAGGAGGAGCGGTGTCCACCGCTCGCGGGCCGCGGGCCGGAGCGCCCTCCGCGCCCGCACTCTGAACGGGCCAAGGTGCGATAGACCCCAAGCCACTAGCCCCGGCCGGGGATGGCAAAAGTGGCTGTTGAGGAGGCGGCACCACGGTCCTCCGACCTGGGTTGCGCCTCCCAACAGCCCGAGCTGAATTCGCAGGAGCCTTCTTTTTGGAAGGCATCTCGAGCAAAAAAGGGAAGCTAGCTAAGCAAAATCGACCCAAAAGGCTTCCCGGCAATACCAACGAGCGACGGAGGCGCAGGGGAAAAACTTCTCCGCTCCGTCGCTGAGGCAAAATGGCAGCGCGGCTGCCTCGTGGCCACCCCTTTTATAAGGGAGCTGGCCACGCCCCTAACTACCCGGATTCTCTGTCCTGTGGGGGGGGG
The DNA here is from genome assembly GCA_035047305.1 of Bradypodion pumilum. NCBI lineage: Eukaryota > Metazoa > Chordata > Lepidosauria > Squamata > Chamaeleonidae > Bradypodion > Bradypodion pumilum. The sequence continues at coordinate 167,832,536 of JAWDJD010000001.1, read as the reverse complement.
CCCGCAAAGGGCGCGGCGGCCATTTTGGCGCCGCGCTTGCATTTTGGCATTCTTTGAAGGAAGACATTGTTCCTCACCCTGGCTGTTTATCTTTTGTTTGCCTTAAAGTTAAATAACAATGCACAAACAACATTGTTTCAGCATACCAGACTACTTGTCTAATCCCTGACAACGTAGGTATGAGATCCTCTTACACATTTGAACTCTTGATTCAGGAAAGTGATTAAACATTTGAGTTTTTGCTTAAGCTCCATTCATCTCTAATAACATGTCCACAGTTCCTAACACCAGTGCAGAAGGTGGTAAACTTTCATTCAGCCAATTCTTTTTAAAAAATAATTGTTATTGAAATTTATCTAACATATAAATAAATGTACTGTATACAAATAAAAAAAGAAAAAGGATACCGTATTTTTCGCCATATAAGACGCTCCGGCATATAAGACGCACCCAATTTTAAAGGAGGAAAATCTAGAAAAAAAAGATTCTGAACCAAATACTGTACTGTACCTGTCTCTCCCCAATGGGGCCAGTGGCATGGGCTGCCGGGGTGGGACAGGGAGCTGCTCGAGGCGGCTGGCATCATCGTCCCTTTTCTGCTTCCCATTCCCGGGCCAAGCAGCGAGGGCCCCGGGAGAGGCAATGCGGCGGCGATGGCGGGGCTCCGGCGGCGTCTCCTTTTAAGCCCTCCCGGCAGGCAGGGCTTAAAAGATGGATCACCTGGAAAGATGGATCACTCCGCTTTCCTCCCACGGAAAGAGGGGGAAGGAAGAGCCGCGGAGCGCGGGGGGGGGGGAAATATAATAAGCCGCGGATGCCTGTGCATGGGGAAGAGCGCGCAATTGGCAACTCTGTACATTTGTTGTTGTTCAGTGGCACAGTCGATTCCGACCCTTTGCGACCCCATGGACCATTGTCCTCCAGGCACCTCTATCCTCCACCATTCTCCTCAGCCCACCAAGCTCTGTGCCCATTGTGTTTACAATACCATCTATCAACCTCATCTTTAGACGCCCCCTTCTTCTTTTGCCCTCCCACCTTTCCCAGCATCACGGCTTTCTCAAGTGAATCCTCTCTTCTCATTTGATGTTCAAAGTACTTTAGCTTCATCTTCACTATTTGTCCCTCCAATGGACAGTCAGGCTTGATTTCTTCTAATATCGACCTATTTCTTCTCTTTGCCATCGAGGGGACTCTCAGGACTCTCTTCTAATACCACATCTCAAAGGCATCTATTCTCCTGCGCTCAGCTTTCCTAATGGTCCAGCTACGCCACCTCCCTCGGCACCCGCCTCTCCCCGCGACCCTCGCCCCCCTCCCCACTTTCTCCTTGACTCAGTCAGGAGCATTTAATCGCCCGTGGCTTTTGCCTGCCTCGGCTCGCTCTTTTTGGGCGGGGGAGGAGGTTGCGAGCCAAAGAAGCATGCTCGGCTCGCTCCTCCAGCCGCCGCCCCCTCCTTCCCTCCTGCCTGGCTCCCTCAGTAACCCGACCTCTTCTTTTTCTCCACACAAGTAGGCGCTGGTCGGGAGTCCGAGCAGGGGGCAAAAAGACCCCTCCAGGCAGCTGGTGGAGGAGGGCGAACCCGCCTGGGCTTGAGGGAGAATACGTGTGTGTGGGGGCATACAACGGCAGAAAGGGGTGTGTGTGTGAGAGAGAGAGGAGGTCCGGTATCTTCCTAAACCTCCTTCGGAGGAATGTTGAGAGCCCTCAAGGAGCCACGAAGACGGAGAAGCCTTTCTCTCTCTCCTCCCCCACCATTTTCTGACTAAAACAACCACTCCTCTGACAGTCTATGGGGCGGGTATGCTCGCGCCAACGGGGGGGGGATGCTGTGTGCGGACGGGGTAAGGTGGCAAATGAATGCCCGCCGGCGAGCAGAGTCAGCTGGAGTGGAGGCCGCCCCGCGCGTTTGTTCCGTTTGCTGCCTCACTCAGCCAAGCAGCGAGGGCCCCGGGAAGAGGCAACGCGGCGGCGGCGATGGCGGGGCTCCGGCGGCGTCTCCTTTTAAGCCCTCCCGGCAGGCAGGGCTCGGAGGGCGGGGAGACGCGCCTGCCTCCCATTCCCGGGCCCTCGCTGCTTGGCCCGGCAATGGGAGGCAGGCGCGTCTCCCCACCCACCGAGCCCTGCCTGCCGGGAGGGCTTAAAAGGAGACGCCGCCGGAGCCCCGCCATCGCCTGCCTCCCATTCCCGGGCCGAATGGCGAGGGCCTCGGGAAGAGGCAACGCGGCGGCGGTGATGGCGGGGCTCCGGCGGCGTCTCCTTTTGAGCCCTCCCGGCAGGCAGGGCTCGGAGGGCGGGGAGACGCGCCTGCCTCCCATTCCCGGGGCCCTCGCTGCTTGGCCCGGCAATGGGAGGCAGGCGCGTCTCCCCACCCACCGAGCCCTGCCTGCCGGGAGGGCTTAAAAGGAGACGCCGCCGGAGCCCCGCCATCGCCTGCCTCCCATTCCCGGGCCGAATGGCGAGGGCCTCGGGAAGAGGCAACGCGGCTGCGGCGATGGCGGGTCTCCGGCGGCGTCTCCTTTTGAGCCCTCCCGGCAGGCAGGGCTCGGAGGGCGGGGAGACGCGCCTGCCTCCCATTCCCGGGCCAAGCAGCGAGGGCCCAGGAATGGGAGGCAGGCGCGTCTCCCCGCCTTCCGAGCCCTGCCTGCCGGGAGGGCTTAAAAGGAGACGCCGCCGGAGCCCCGCCATCGCCGCCGCCGCGTTGCCTCTTCCCGGTACCCTCGCTGCTTGGCCCGGGAATGGGAGGCAGGCGCGTCTCCCCGCCCTCCGAGCCCTGCCTGCCGGGAGGGCTTAAAAGGAGACGCAGCCGGAGCCCCGCCATCGCCTGCCTCCCATTCCCGGGCCGAATGGCGAGGACCCCCGGGAAGAGGTATTTGCCATATAAGACGCACCAACTTTTCCCCCCCAGTTTTGGGGAAGAAAAAGTGCGTCTTATAAGGCAAAAAATACGGTAAATCATACCCTTGTGAGTTTGCTTATAAAATTTTGTGTGACATTTCTCATTTATATAAACATATACAGCAGTGGTGGCGAACTTATGGCATGCGTACCAGAGGTGGCACTCGGAGCCCTCTCTTTGGGCAACCATGCGGTTGCCCCAGCACAGAGTTTGTCCTCCTCCCTCCCCTGTTGCTGTGTTAGCACTTTGTGATAAATAAGTGGATTTGGGGTTGCAGATTGGGCACTCGATCTCTAAAAGGTTCACCATCACTGATATATAGCTTCTTTGATGAATGTCCTTCAATACTACAATTAATTCTATGTATATATACCTCTCATAACTGACAATATGAAAAGAAAAAAAGAAAAAAAGAAAAAAGAAAAGTAAACTTAAAACAGATCGATATAATCATGTGCTACCATCACCGGAGGGGGCACCTATTCACTTCTATTTGTCATCCATTACTCTTTAGCCACCTTCTTTTCAAAAAGCCATTGTTTCTTGCACAGGTTTACACCCCTTATTATCTTCTATTACATATTCGATAAAAATCCTCCATATTCCCCAAAACTGATTTACTTTTATCACACCTTTCTTACAATTCAATTCCCATGTTAATTTGTCATTCAAAGCAATATCCCAAACTTCTTTATACCACTCTTCAATTTTAAAGCTGTGATTGGTTTTCCAATTTCTTGCAATTATCACTCTTGAAGCTGTCAAAAAAATGATCAATAAACCCATTTCATTTTTTCAAGTTTTATCTCTTCTAATTCCAGAATTAGCACTTCCTTAGAAGTTAGTTTTAATACAGTCAATTCTTGAGGTGGTCTCTCAACTTTTCATGGCTCTACACCAGTGGTTCCCAATATGAGGTGCACACACCACAGGGGGACTTCACTTTCCAGAAGCCTAAGTCAGTACATTGGCTGATCAGTGCTTTGGGTAATTGAAGTCCAAAAACCAAAAGTTGGGAAACACTGCTCTACACCTAACAACATGTCCATACTCTTCAATGTTGTACAGATGAAAAGAGGAATGTGTACATCCTATTTATTTTTTACATTTTTATACCGCCCATCTTATTATTGTTCCTACACCAGGCACCATCACTTAAGTTTCTTTCTTAACCGTTTGTGGTATCTTGCAATTACAGTACTTTAAATAACCAGTCCTGTGCAACCCTTTTATCAAATGCTTGCCATATTATTAGGTCAATATGACCTCACCTGCCACAACAAAGGATTTCAATGTTCAGTTTAACATTTAATCTTATGACCACTGGGTATTTACCCCTTCTCGACTTACTAATCAATATATTTTTGAAACTGTAGCCATGTTGGTTGGTGTCTCAAGCATGTCAGAAAGCAAACAAAACAAAAAGATAAGAAATGTTGTTCCACTTTATCCACTATAAAAACTAACTGCTGTATTTTAATGTTTTTAATGTCATGCTGTTTTTATACCTGTTTTAAGAGATCAATAAGGCACAGCGGGGGGCAACATTATGTTGGAAGGGCTTTTAACTGTTTATATATATATATATATCTTAACCTGTAAAACCAAGGGTTAACCGTTGGAACTTGCTATAGGTTGCTATGCCTCGCCCTACTTGCCTGCACTCACCCTTCGTGCACACGGCCGTCTGGGTCCGCAGGTCAACAAAGGATTGAGAAAACAGGCAGTGGGGCAACAGCCCCACAAACGCGAAAAAAGGGAAACAACTTCATTTTCCAACATTCCTTGCGCCGTGCCGCGCCAGAGCCAATCAGGCTGAGAGGCTCTCGCACGGCGCGGCGTTTGGAAACGCGCCGCAGCCAATCAAAAGAAAACCGTTTTAAAAAATGCAGCACAAACACAAAGCATAAACCCATAACTACAAGCCCCAGCGTCCTGCGTGCCATGAGCGCGCAGAACGCTGAGGAAGCCGGCGCGCAAAAATTAAAAAAAAAACACTGTGAGAGCAAGTCTGCCAAGCTGTGGGAACCAAAGCCCCCCTCCCCAATGGTGCCTGAAGCTCCTAATCGGAGTTTCCCCTTTAATATCACTGGGTGGGAGAGGGTGTTGTGCTCCCCCTCTCTACTGGCTCCCCTGAGGTTGGGAGGGTTGGGGGGACCAAAGGAGTCTGTCTCCCCAACCCTCCTGACCCCAGGGGACCTGGCAGAGAGGGGATTCCCCTCCACACACACACATGCCCCATATTAAAGAGAAGAAACCAACCGGTTACTTCTCTTTAAAAACGGAGTTTGGGGGGGGGATCCCCCTCTCCGATGGCTCTTCTGGGTCTGGAAGGGTTGGGGAGACAGACCCCTTTTCTCAACCCAACCCTCCCAAACCCAAGGAAGCCAGCGGAGAGGGGGATCACAACCCCCCCCCACCACTGATATTAAAGGGGAAACCCCAATTGAGATTTCCCTTTTAATATCAGAAGGTGGCCTGGATTCGATCCCCTCTACTGGGTCCCATGAGTTTGGAAGGTTTGGGGGGACAAAAGGGGTCTGTCCCCCCAAGCCTTCCAGAGCCAGGGGAGACGGCAGAGAGGGAATCCCCCCGTAGGACACCAAAAAACACAAAAACAAACAATCAAAAACATTCAAAAATACACAAAAACAAACAAAAATAACACCAAAAATAACACCAAGTAAACAACAACAAACATTTCCAAACACACCCAGCCAAACACCACAAACTCCAACCACCACCACCACCACCCCAAATAAAGAAAAACAGCCAACTCACCACCACACGACCTCACACCACAACGACTGGAAAAGAAATGAATAAAGAAAGAGACTACTTACTGGAAGAAGCTCCACCCAGAGGCCACGAGAGAGAAAACAGTCATAATACAAGATAACCCCTACCAGCACCACTTGCTGCCCACAATAGTAAAAAAAATTCAAAAAGACACAACAGCCTCACACAAAAGGCCCCAAGAGCAAAAACAAGTAAAAACAAATAACACAAAATCACAATTTACACAAATCAAAAACAGATGTCAATAAAATAAAATAAAAACTATTCAAAAATCATGTGCTGAATTTTTACTCAAATAAAAAACAAAAAAATCAATACACAGTTTAAAAACATTTATTGTGAAAAACATGTACTTTCACATTTTTTAAATTATTACCTACGGTACAACAATTTTAAAAAAATACATACTAAAAATATTGGGTTAAATAATTTTTTTTGGAAAAAGTATATCATCCTTTATTCTTTTTTCATCCACAAAACCAAAACACCAAACAAAACTCATCACAGTTTATAACAGGCCATCAAAAAAATTTGTAAAAATAAAAAATTTCAATTATAGACTAACCTCTTCTTTACAAACATTAACAACAACAACAAAAACTTTCCAACACCATTTAAAACAGCCCGCCAACGCCGGGCAACCTCTGCTAGCATATATATAAACTGTAGCTGAGTGGCCAAAGAGGTGTTTGCTGGACTGTGTACACTGCCCAAAGATTGGGGCGGTATATAAATCTACTATAAATAAATAAATGTTAGCTTTTGTGGATCAAGACATAAGAGTGAGACTTCATGGCATCAATTTATACACATCAGATACAGAGGAGAAGAATAGTTAGCATAACAGATAAGTATACAAATCAATGTGGGTTGTTTTTTTATTACCACTGGGTCTTCAGATTAGTTGTGAAGCTTTGCCCTTTTGAATTTCAAATGCTTAGTAGATGAATGCAAAACAAATATTGTGGCATTACACATTTGCAAATGTGTTTGCCGTTCAGACCGAGCATCTATTGTGTGAGTGGTCCAGTGAAGCACCAAGTTCTTCCTTTGTTCTGAGAGGAAGCCTGAGGCTGTGAATAAGAATTCTACTGAAGTAGTTTCTGTAATGGTGGTATAACATATATAGCAGCATACAACAACCTGTTAGTTGACTAATATTCAAACCTTTGAGATGGGTCCAGCATATTATGGACTCTGTCTCTCTCTCTCTGGTTATGCTAACCATTCTGTACCACTGTACCTGATGTGTATTCATTGATGCCATGAAACCTCACTCTTATGTCTGATGAAGTGGACTTGATCCACGAAAGCTAACATTAAAATACTGTACAGCAATTAGTCTTTAAGGTGTCGCAATGTTTTTTGTCTTTTTGTTTAGTTTACTCTCTGACATAATCAATATACAAATCACTATTCAACTTCTCTTCCATCAACTGTTTTCCTCTGTGGTTCTCCCTGTTTTTTCCTGTCCCTGGTAGAGAAAGGCAGTACCATGTCAGCTCTCCATAATGGCTGACTGCATATCTGCATTAATGGAAGGAGTTTCCAGGGCTTTGGTAAACAAATCTAATGAGCTTTTTCCTCTGAACAATTCATAACTTGATTGACTAGTATAATAAAAAGTGTCTCTCTTCTTTTCTTTGGCCTAATAGTAGTTTCGAGTACAGTATTGATATTATTTTCAGTAGGTATAAATTATGTACTTGGTTGCTACATTATAATAAATACCAATAATCCTAACAGGCTGTAGGGTCAGGAATACAGTTCTAATGCTCCAGAAACAGACTCAGAGGCTAGCAAGGGAATAGGGAGTTTTTATGGTTGTTTTAAAGTTTTTAGAAAGTTTTAGTGTTCGGTTTTATTGTATGGGGATGGTTTTTTTAAACCAACATTGTGAGTCACCTTGGGTCGCTTAGGCAAGGAAGTCGGCCTTACAAATCTAATAAATAAATGAATAAATGAATAAATAAATAAATACAGCAACAATCACTTCAGTATTGCTCAGCTGCTGATCTTCTACCAGGCTACACTGTTTTGCCTTGCTTATGAAACATTATTTTTAAGCTGTAATGATGAGAATATTGTCTGGCCAGGTTATCCTGCTATGGTTAATAGAGTAGACCAGACTGGCAATGACTCAATGCCAATCGTCAGGTGGTGGTTAACTAACCTGACAACCCTGATGACTAATGGCCTTGGATGCCAAAGTCCACAGGGAAGGGTGGTGTTCCCCAAGTGAATTAAATCCCACTTGAATCCGTGTCAATGGAGGGCAGCAGCCTCATCAATACTGGCCTGGGGCTGAGGAAGACCTTGTCTGCTAAAAGGGCTCAGGACCAGAAAGTGACTTGCGGAACTGGCTAAGTGGTATGTGTTTCACACTGCAATGTGGAAGGCAAATGGAAGAACACTGCATTTTATGGTCCCCAGGACAATCTTCATGGCTGATTGCCATGAGGATCGCTAATATTCGGAATTGGGTACAGCACGAGAAGAAAAAGAATGAAGACGAAAGCATCTCAGTTATAAGAAGGACTACTAATTTGCACAGAATGATGAGCATCATTATGAACAAATAAAACAGTACACAGTTATAAACATTCTCTCCCCCCCCCTATCATACAGCTTGAAAATTATATCCAGGATAACATGAAAAAAGAAATGGTAGAGATCCAGCAGAATGCAGTACAGAACCAGACAGCGGTAATGATTGAAATAGGCACAAACCTTCTAAACCAAACAGCTGAACAGACTCGCAAATTAACAGATGTCGAAGCACATGTAAGTAGTCATCGTTCAATCTGAAGTAATTCTGCATGTTTGCCAAAGCAATGACTCTTATGTTTGGTGTCTTAGAATTATATTTGGGCCCTGAAGACATATAACTGTTTGGAGCCACATCAGAAACATTCGGCACAGAATAAGGAAGAGGCTCTTTGTGCAAAATGGACATGCTTGAGAAAAGATTGGAAGCTGATAATGAATCCACAGCTTGATTGGGCATTTTTACTTAGTAGATCAATAGATCAGACTTGTGCATATATTGTAGGAAACTAAATTGGTTCTAACAAATTTACACAGCAACCATGGGCACAACCTTACCCTAGTGAGTCGAGTCATCTTACGTTGGTACGTGGCCACTCTTTGTATGTTATCCAGTCTCATTCACTCCCCTGCTTTCCACCTAGTCTCCACTATATATTATTTCACTTACTCTTTCTCACACACATACACTGATCCTTCCTTTCTGCAAGGCAACCAGGCTTTTAAAAACTTCGGTTGACACCAGCTTTTCCAAAGTTTTACTACATTGGAAAGAGGTGTTTTTTTAAAGGAAGAATCACAACATTGGGGAGGGAAAGGGCAATGATTTACTGCAGTGTGAACAAGAAGAAGTCAGAAAGCTTGTATTTCTAACCATGATCTCAAGAGGAAGCTAGTATGCTAGATGAGAATTTCTGCAAGCCATATCAGGAGAATATCTTTCTGCTTGAGTCTCTTCTAACACATTAATATGAATAAGAGAGGGTTGGATAAGTCTGTTTCTCAGTCTATTTCAATCTTGTTATGAATTGTAATTATTAGAGGATTATAGGAAGAAACAAACTGTTACATAATGTTGTTGATGTTTTCTGCAAGATGCTTTGGTCATGGTTTTACTGCAGAAAAGTCACATAGAAATAAATTATTGTTGTTAATGATTATGACAGTGAGGATGATTACTGTTCCTGTTTTGCCAAACCCCAACAAAATCACTGCATGTCCACCGGGAATTCAAAATGAGGGGGAATTCAAAAGTCACATCTTCTGTTGTCCTTTGGGCAGCACTCAAAGTAGCGCTTAGTGATGCACACTTGATGCACTGTGCAGTTATAGAGAAAACTTGGATAAGGTTAAGCATTTCAATAGATTTAACTGCAGAATAAAAGAAAAGATTGAACTGAATGGGAGAAAGATTAGGAAATAACAGGAAGCAACAAAGAAAAATAAATTGTCCCATGTTTTGAATTCCCAAATCAATTGTGGTTCCTTAAGGAGAACAGAAAGATTATTTATACTCAAATGGGGAGGGGGGTAGAAATGTCCCTCCTTATATATCACAAGTCAAACTCTATCCAAAACTGTGGTTATCATGGAATAACCACAAACTATTACATGTTTCAGAATAAACAGTACTGACATTCTGAAATAATAAATTCATTTCAAAACTTACATTGTTCACAATATGTGCAATTCAATTTTGAAAAACAGCCCGCATGTTCATATGATGGTTTTTCAGAATTTTTCTTCTAAGAGGAGTGAGTGGAAAAATTGATAGAACTATCCGTATGTGTTTCAGAGAGTTCTTGTGCATTCTGATTCTGTAAACCTGAAAAACATTCTCTCCAGAATGATGTGAAAGAATTCAAGGGTGTAGATGTGGAGTTATAATTTTTAAATTCCTATATAGAAACTCTTCATAGTAAACTAGCACACTGTGCATATATATATACACTAATAAATACTCTTAGATTGCTACTGTATTGCTACTGCAACATTATGCAAATGAGAACATTAAAAACTCTTTTGAGAATGATACTAAATTATCCACATTTTGCCATACTTTTGTTGTTTGGGGGAAATGCAGAACTTTGGAATACAAGGAAGGTGGTGGTAGTAGCAAGTTAGTTTTACTATTTATACTCAAGTACATATAGCTCTGTTTCAGAATTGTATGTTTAATGGATGCTTCTATTCAGCTTCCAAGTTGAAACTAACAGTGCAGGGGAATTAACTGAATGGGTGCTTTCCCGACAATACTATTTCTCACATTTCAGAGACAAAACCTGAGACCAGTAGGTGCACAAACATGTCTTACGATGGACCTGTTTCACTGGGTTACCAGATTCAGGGGCTCCGTCTTTATACCCACAGCCACACTACCCAACTTATCTTGGGATCAAGAAAGTGTCAGTTGTGAACTATAAGCCTTTGCCAGGCAATGTGTTCTCATCCACTCTCCATATTATACTAGACTTTAGGCAATGCTTCAGGGAGCTCAGAATTTAAAAATAAACCCACAAAACTAAGCAGTGGAAAGTAGAGTGCCTACCATGCAAAGGTAATGCTACCACTACACTAACTAAAAATACAAAATTCTGCTTTTTGAGGCAATACAGTACTTGTTTTCTTAGTATCATGAACCCTCTGAGCAAAAAAATCCAGGCAATTACCAGAAAGCAAATTTGTATTTTAATAAAAGAAAAGAAAAAGATTAAGGGTACAAAAGGCAAAAAGTTCCACTTACTTACAAAAAAATATTTCCCAAAACAATAGAACAAATTACAGAGTCAGGATTATGATCTATCAAGAGGAACACACCAGAAGATAAAAAAAAGCTAGCCAGCCTATTTAATACTCACACCTTGGTGGAAGGACAGGTTAGTTTGGGACACGCACAGAGTATGACTCTTCCCAGCAAAGAATGGCAAAGAGACAACAAGGACAAAGCCTGAGTCAGCAGGTGTACTTACTTGGGCTTCTGGTAATTGAAGTCCAAGAACACTTGGAGCACCAAGGTTAGCCACTCCTGTTGTAAATGAATCAGTGAGTCCAGTGGCATGATCTCACTGGCTCTCTCCTATAACCTCTTTCTATTCTCTCCTCCACACCTGTTGCTGTGTTAATGTGGCAACTGGTGCAACACATATACACATGTTTTCACCTGGGTCAGTCAACTCTGGTGCCAGAAGCTAACAGGGGGAGACAGGTGTCTAGATATCAAAGCATCACACATAGAACAATCAAACTTTGTTCTTCTCCAGTGTTGCTCTCCCTGAGATTTGCCTCCCAATCTGGAAAGCTAGGTAAGCATTGCAGTTTCTTGATATTTCAGCCAGTGCCCTAAAACATGTCCACTCTACCACAGATTTTCTTACCATAACATGTTAAAAGGTGGGCTGCTATTGAAAAGAGCTTAGAAACTTCAATTTGGATGGAATGTGGCTGCCCAAGGTTTGCAAGTTTCATTCTGTTTTCAAGTGCCACCTATTGTTTTTTCTTAGATGAGGGAGATTAAAAATATGTAAAATAAATAATTCTTCAGCAACAGTTTGAAATACACTTAAGTGTGAAATCACGTCCTGAATGACTGTACAACATTAAGGAAGTGAGTAAATTCCTCCTGCCAAGTAAAGCCAAATTCTGATGAATTAAAAATTGTTTTAAAACACAATGAAGGAAATGATATGAACTAAAGAACATGGAGCAGAATGAAGTGGAAAGCAACGCTCCACATGACAGTTCTGCTTCCTTCTTCTTAAAAACAGATGACATACTTAATGCATAAAATGAACATATCTTTGAAGAAGATGTAACAGCCACATCATATTAAAACTGAAACTATGGAATGGCTGATCAAAAAAGAAAAACAAATTGCATCGTGGAACACATTCCTTTTAAAATGATGTAATTTTTTTTTAAAAAAAGAATAACTTCATGATTTTGACAGCAAAGTATCTGATGAACCTAGTAGGTTCTTTTTGATAAATTCTAATAGCACTATGAGCCCCTTTAGTCCCTTCTAAGTGGGTATAGAATGTTCTTTTTTTAGATATTTACATTATTCCTACAAGCTACGGTAGTACTCTGTGGAATTATTATTTATTCTTAATTAAAGGACTTATTAAGCACTTTCCTGCTCACAATTGTCCCCAAAATACTATATAATAAAGATAGTAAAAAAGATAAAACCATTAATTAAATGAGATTAAAAACAACTTTAAAACCACTTTTAAAAGACAGAGGTCATATAGTACAGTATCATTTTGGCTGCCTGCTGGAAATTGAGCCAATCTGACTTACTGTGCAAAGGAGTTCCACAATGAAGATGCTAAGGTTTCCCGTGCTCGAAATCCAGCCGTATCTGACTCTAGGGTTCAGTGCTCATCTCTGTTTCATAGCTTCTGCAGACGTTTCTGTGGTCATGTGGCAGGCATGACTAGACACCGGGGTGCACAGAACGCTGTTACCTTCTCACCGAAGAGGTCCCTATTTCTCTACTTGCAATTTCTTGCTTTCGAACAGCTAAATTATGTAGACTTATAGGGGGACAGGTGATCTTTCAGATATCCTAGACCAGTGGTGGTGAACCAATGGCATGCATGCCAGAGGGGGCACTCACAGCCCTCTCTGAGGGCACACGTGCTGTCATCCCAGCACAGAGTTCATCCCACCCCTTTGCTCATCAGCCCAATGGGAGCACTTCCTCCCTCTCCCCAGCACAGAGTTCGCCTCGCCCCTCTGTTTGGGCACTCGGTCTCTAAAAGGTTCACCATCACTGTCCTAGACCTTAGATGTTCAGGACTTTCCCAAATCAAATCCAGTCTACTGAAATAAGCCCAGTAACCAATCAGGCCTGGTGCCATCCGTTTTAGACTGATTATGCATAATCTCTTAAAAGCGTATCAAACAGTGTTTTAACTGGCACATTTTTTTCACACCCTTTTCAAGGGAGCTCCCTAGAAGACTAGATTACAATAGTCTTATCAGAAAATTCTTGGGCTTACATAGGAAGTAATGCAGCTGGCATATTAACTAAAGCTGAGCAAAATAACTTTCAGTTGTAATAGCCAGCTGGTCTTCCTGTAGCAGCGTTGTGTGCAAGAGAATTTGCAAAGTGGGAACCTAATTTTCTACAGTGAATGTAGGAGCAGAAAGTAAATACAAGCCCAACTTGACTTTTCTTCTGGCTAACATAACATCTGTCTTAGCTTGACTGAGCCTCAATTTGTTCATCTACATCAGATCCCTCACTGTACTGCTCCCCTCTGATTGTGATAAATTGTCATATGATTAACTTAGAAATTATGCTGAACGTTTACATGTGATTTGAAATTTAATTTCTCAAAATGTAGGTACTGAATCAGACAACAAGACTTGAACTACAACTTCTGGCACATTCCCTTTCAACAAATAAGCTAGAGATGCAGATTTCAGATCAGACCAGTGAGATCAGTAAATTGCAAGAAAAAAACAGGTAATAACTGTTTGTGTATATTTATATACTGATGGTATATAACAACAAATATACTGATGGTATCAATTATCCTCTTGTCATTAGGAATTCACTATAGCTTCAGCTAGCCGTGTTCAGAAAAACCTATTATACAATCTGCACCATACACAATGGCTTCTCTAATGGCTAATAGACATACTTCTTAGATTTTGTACCTTTTCCTATCATAGCCCTTCCCAGCCATACATTCCTCAGTGTTGTTGGGATGCAGTTCCTATGATCACTAACTATGAAGAAAAGTGGTAAAGGATGTCTGCTGCGATAATCCAACAACTTCTATGCCGGTGGCTGGCTAAGCTCAGTCTATACCAGTGATGGTGAACCTTGGCACTCCAGGTGTTCTTGAACTTCAATTCCCAGAAGCCCTGATCAGCAGGAGTGCCGACTTGGGCTTCTGGTATTTGAAGTCCAAGAACACCTGGAGTGCTAAGGTTCACCATCACTGGATACCATGTGGCAAGTCACCAGTAAATATATTACACATCTTTATTAAAATGTATCTTGTTGAGCAAGATGATAGATATGAGATCTATCTTATCTCCCAGACTTCAAAGTGTGGTCAAACTCACTGTTCAACTAGAGCAGTGGTGGTGAACCTATGGCACAGGTGCCAGAGGTGGCACTCAAAGCCCTCTCTGTGGGTACGCATGCAGTCACCCCAGCACAGAGTTTGCCCCACTCCATTTCTCAGAATAATTAGCAGAAATTCTGGCTGGCCCCGCCCACCCAAGTTTTGAAATAAAGTAGTCCTAATTCGGGTGCAACATAGGGCTTTCCACCTGGCCATGCCCACTATTCCACGCCCACAGTGTGGTAGCAAAATAGTAACCCCTTCGGCCAGGAAAGGGGTTACTGCACATGTGCACAGGGGTTACTTCACATGCGCAGTAACCCAGTAACCTCTGCGCACATGCACAGTAATCCCTTTCCCAGTCAGTCAAATTATGGGATGGCAGTGAGAAGGAGGTGGAAGGATCGCTAGATTACGGGATTTCCCGGCCAATCTGGGATACTTGACAGTTATGCCTCTGCCCAGCAGCCCCATAGGAGAGTGTCCTCCTCTGTTGCCATGTTGGCACTTTGCAATACATAAGTGGGTTTTGGGTTGCAGTTTGGTCACTCAGTCTCTAAAAGGTTCACCATCACTGAACTAGAGCATTCTTATGAATGACAATCAAAATTGGATAAATCAGCTGTATACGGTAGCACAGGAATTTTAATTTCATTTTTTAAAAATCACCAAAGAGACATGCCTCTGGGTTCCAGAACTTAGTGATGGCTGAGAGACAGAAAAGATCATGACTGCTTCACTACTACATCTACAATATCAAAGGATACTGAGTCTCTTTCTGTTTACCTAGAATATTTGAATGACAGCTGGCCAACAAAACCGTTAACATTTCTTGTTGAGAAGGATCACATTAAGCCAGCTGGAAAAGAAAGGGGAATTATGATTTTCAGTTAGTTCATAAGCCTTGTGTATGACCAGCAGTTGGTTAGTTCCACACGTAAGAAAAAATCATATTTATTGTTTACGAAATGATACTATAATTTGCAACAATGCAAGTTATCAACTGCAAATGCATAATTAGCATATCAGTTCTGCTTAATGATTCTTAGTTTTCATACTGAGGGGTTGATATGTCAACATGTATATAATAAAGAGCAAGCTATTTTATAAAACAAGGACCCCTAAAGTGTCAGATCGGATGGCTTCTGCTTTATGCTTATACAGTAGCAGTACACTGTAGGGTAGAAAATCCAGACTGTATTATCCAGTAGGAATCTTATGCTGAAAGAACCTCTCAGTTCTAGGAAACATTAACTTTGGGTGAGGAAAGGGCATGTTTTCACATTTGTCTTCACTCTTCTGATATATCTGTGTATGTTCCTACAAGGTTTGTTTTATGCAAACAAAGTACTTTACCCAAGAGGAGCAAAGTAAACATGGGTTCAATATGGCAGCCATTTATTATCGTAAGCACATGAATTGGGCAGGAAATACACTCTGTGCTAACTACTGAAAAAATACATTTGCTGAAGAGATACACATTGGAATATGTTATTAAACCTTCTTTTAGGGTTCATTCAAGAAGAGTAAAATGAAATGCAATCTGATGATCCAACATGGCTTTGCAACGAAAATCAGGAGTGAACACAAAACCTTACATGAGGCATGTGGATGACAGCTAGCAAAATGGGATTCTCTTCCCATCTCTTTCCCTCCATATCTCTCTGCACTTCCAAACACTTTTTTCCAGAGAGTTTACTAGTGTTCTGGAGAAGGGGGGGAGGGGGTGTCTCTGAGGGAGTGCAAACTGCTCCCTTCATTTTAGTTAACAGAATGAGCTCTGTAGCAGAGTGACAGTGGACCCGAGTCACTGAGTCTAACAATACATGGCAGATGTATCACTTGCACTAAAGCAGGAGCACATAAAATACATTCTTCTCAGTGGCAGACTTGCATGATCTATGCTGTGCTAAGTGACTATGGTACATCTGGGAACATGCATAGGCAGCAGTTCCATAGGAATGCTAAAGACTGTGTTTCACACACAAGTCAGACTCTTACCAAATCCAGTTTTCATTCTTAAAAAAACATCAACTAAAACTACAGTGGAAGAAAATATGTCAGGTGATTACAAGGATGTTGCATTCAAATAATATGCTGTAACCTAGGTCAGATGTCTCTTTGAAAGAGGAGGAAGAACCCTGTCATGCTGAGATTTCTTGTGAGCAAGTAACTGTCTGAATTTCAGTTTGGTCGGATTATCCTGCTATGGTAGTAGAGTAGACCATACTGACAATGACTCAACCCCGATTGTCAGGCGGCGGTTAACTAACCTGACAGCCCTGAGGATTAACGGCATTTGGAGGCAATGTCCACAGGGAAGGGTGATGGTCCTCAAGTGGATTAAATCCCACTTGAATCCATCTTGATGGAGCGCAGCAGCTTCATCCATACTGGCCTGGGGACAAAGAGAATCTTGTGTGCCTAAAGGGCTCAGGACCAGAAAGTGACTCACAAAACTGGACAATTACAGTTGACTGCATGTTGGGCAATTATGGTTGCTTAACCAGTTACCGGTAATTTGAATGTAGTATTTTGTATTTATAAATGTTACACCAATCCCAACTTCTTCTTCTTTTACTATTGTTAGCTTTTTAGAAAAAAAAGTCCTTGAAATGGAAGACAAACATACGCTCCAGCTACAGACAATAAAGGATGAAAAAGACAAACTTCAGTTACTAGTTTCCAGACAAAATTCTATAATAGAAGAACTAGAGAAGCAGCTGATCACTGCCACAGCTAACAACTCATTCCTGCAAAAACAGCAACATGATTTGAGGGAGACAGTCCAGAACTTGTTTTCTATGATTTCTACACCAAATCGTAAGTGAGGCAGAATTTGTTATAGTGAGAAAATGTTATTTTGCTCAAAATTCCCCTACACCTGCAATTATGATCAGCTTTTCCCCTAACACAAAGTATAATCATAACAGGTACAATTAGGATTAGGTCAGTTTTATACCCTATTGATATTGAAGTAAAGAAAACGATTCAGAGTGTCAAAGCTATTCTGAGTTCCAATGCGTAATCTATTTATCTTAATTCCATGTGCAGGCATTTAAACCTCATATCATAGTAATTCTAAGAATGACAAAACTATGGGTCGCTTAGAGGGCCCCAACAATATCTGGCAATGTGACAGGGTAGCATCAGAGGAATAACTTCTGCCAAATTATATTTGCAGTGTAGGATAGACTTAAACCAGTCCTTTGAGGAGTAAGTGGTTGGGTCTTTCAGTGACCGGAAATGAAGATAGCCTACAGATTATGGCTTAAATTTAGCTACTATTCGCAACTAGATAACACCCATTGAACAGAATCCTGTTCATTCCATCTACCGTTGGGATTCTATTGTATGAGAAGCTACGCAGTTTCAAGCTTGTCTGACCACTATCGAAATGGAAGCACGGCATTCTGCTCATTGAATCAATTGCTCAATGGTGAATCGTCAGAAACGAACATCCTATTGATTCAATAGGTTGACTCCAGCTGGAATTACACTGGATTCAGGCCAACAAAGCCACTTAAAATACTTCATCCCCTGATGACGATTCTGAGAAAGTTTCTTCCCACAGGGATATATGGAAATAAATCCACAAAGTACTCTCAAAACCATTTTGCTATGATAGAAACACTAGGATTTCTGGCTTCAAAAACTCATTGTTCATAAACTATATTCCTTAATTAATAAACTACAAATATAACGACAACAAAATAATCCTCTGAGCGTAACTATGTAAATAAGAGAAGCCACATGAAACCTGCTGCAACAGAAAGGTGACGACAGACTTGAGGGAGGAGAAATACAAAAAAAAAAGGCTAAGGATTGTGGTGATGGAATATAAAGATGGCCCAAGAGAGACTAAGCAAACTTGATCAATGTGGTAGGGAGGCGAGAACTAAAAAAAAGACGTGCAGGAGAAACGAAGTGGGTATTCTGGAAAAGGCGCATGCTATCCCCCTGAAGGACAGCATTCTGTACTGGAACAAATTGTGGCATGACTTATTTGTATTTTTCAAATATATAATAATAATTTCAGATTATTATTTCAGCAAAAATTGTTGTGTCATGTACAGGACAATTTGATTCTATCAGCCCTAAAATAGTTTCTTAAAAACATTTCCCAGTGCATGTTTTTACTGATGCTATCTTCTAAGCAGTGCACAAACAAGTAAACAAAAGAGGTTGGCTTGGCACTAATATGGAGGGAAAACAGAATCCTGAATGTTTGCCAAAGTTAAGGGGAAAGCTTCTAAAACTGTCAACTATCAGGGCAGTGTGGAAAAGCAATTAAAATCTGGAAGCAAACTTGTATATCAAGCAAACTAAAAGTGTAAACCCATCTAATCTGTAAACAGTTGAAGGTCAAGAAAACTGTGTGCGCATTTAGAAGGCAGTAGAATGCTATACTGGTCCAGTTTGATTGTGTAGATTTCTCTTCAACAATAACTGTTAGAAATACATGTGAAAATAGCTTGGTAGGAGGGATTTTTCTGCACGTTTCTCTCCAGAGTAATCATTCTAGTCCAATGATGGCAAACCTTGGCATTCCAACTGTTCTTGAACTTCAGTTTCCAGAAGCCCACGTCTCTGTGAATCCACATGAATGGGTTCACAGTAGCCCCATTCATATGGATTTACAGAAACTTGGGCTTCTGGGAATTGAAGTTCAAGAATAGCTGGACTGCCAAGGTTTGCCATGACTGTTCTAGCCCCTGTAAAGCACGACAGGCTCTCAAGCAAATCTGCCAAGTTTGGGGGGAAACGGGGAGACCCCTGAAAACTTCAGTAGTAACACCTTACATGAGCACACCTCTTCTCTCCACAGAAGGCAGATCTGAGATTGAATCACTGCAATTTCATGTATTGTATTTCTATTTTTAGCATCCAAAAATGTTTTGGTGGCTGGGGAAGAACAGATCAGTTTCAAAGATTGTGCCGAAGCATTCAAATCAGGACTTACAACCAGTGGAATTTACACACTATCAGTGCCTAATACAGGAGAGGAGAAAAAGGTATTGTATTCTCTTTGTTATGTTTTTCAAAATGAGGTTATTTTTTTAGAACATAAATGTCTTTATATAAGTTTAAGCACATTTAAATACATAATGGAACTCTTCTTCCTTCCTTCCTAAATTGGAAACAGCAGTCTAAATTCATAGATCAGGAATTCAGATAATGGTCACAGAGACAGCTCATCTTATTGTTTTTTATTCTACAACATAAACATGCATTCAATTACCGTTGGTTTTTCCCCCAATACCCAGATTAATTTTTCCTTATTTTTCTGAAATAATTTGCTGCTAAATTGCTTAAGACACTTAAGAAGATATAAACAATGGTATGCTTATAAGAAATATTCCAAAATGCCTTGATATTAGAAGGTCGAAAACAGAAAAGAGACGACAATTCTACACGCCATTTACCAAAATGGCAGTAAGGAAAGTGAAGAAGATATCCCGCAGACAAAATTGTGCTTGCGTGTGCATAATCAACACTGATTTTTACTAATTAGCTGGGAGGACAACTTTCACGTAAGAACCAGCCTTTTGAAGAACTGTTTTGGCAGGTAATTTGAGCATGGTAATTATGATTAGAGTTGAATGGCAAGTAAATAATAATGAGAAAACTATGCAGAATCCTACTACACAACTCAAAAACATAACAGATACTCTCTAGGTGGGTCCCACTGCAGGTCAGAGATAGTATCTGCAGCCATGCTGCTGAAAATTTTAGGGCTTGTTTAAGAATCTAAAATGGGTTACAGGACTGCAGGCTCTTCACACTACAAGTACTCTACAACTTGTGCACATTCATCTCTTCACCATGGTTTTATCAATAAAAACAACACAACACCAAACCTAATGAACAAATTTATGAAATGAAAATTAACAGAGATGATGGTACAGATATTGGCCAATATCAAGTTAGTGAGGCAACTCCTCTGTACGTTCCATTGATTCTAATAGTTCTACTCTTGCTGCAGTTGATATTAGCATAAAGTAGGTCCATTTGAACCAATGGAATTTACACTTGAGTCATTAAATCTCTGTTGATTCAATAGGCCTACTCTAGTGTGATTTACTATGCTAAACAATAGAATTTGGGCCACAAACTTTTATTATTGATCTGTTTGCATTGTAAGTTATCATAGAATTGATATAACTAAACAGAGCAACAGTGATCAGTGGCCTAAATATAATTGATAGTTTCAACTATAGTAGAGCCATTAAATTTGTTGTTGTTGTTCAGTCGCACAGTCGACTCCGACCCTTTGCGACCCTATGGACCATTTTCCTCCAGGCGCCTATGTCCTCCACCATCCCCCTCAGCCCTCCCAGCTCTGTGCCCATTGTGTCTACAATGCCATCTAGCCATCTCATCCTTGGCCTTCCCCTTCTTCTTTTGCCCTCCACCTTTCCCAACATCAATGCCTTCTCATGTGAATCCTCCCTTCTCATTTGATGTCCAAAGTACTTTAGCTTCATCTTTACTATTTGACCTTCCAATGAGCAGTCAGGGTTAATTTCTTCTAAGATTGACCTATTTGTTCTCCTCGCTGTCCAGGGGACTCTCAAAACCCTCCTCCAACACCACATTTCAAAGGCATCTATTCTTCTGCGTTCAGCCTTCCTAATTGTCCAGCTCTCACATCCATACATTACTACTGGGAAAACCATTGCTTTGACTATTCTAATTTTTGTTTGCATTGTGATGTCTCTGCTTTTCACTATGTTCCCCAGGTTTCTCATTGCTTGTCTCCCAAGAATCAGTCGCCTTTTTATTTCATGGCTACAATCCCCATCTGCAGTGATCTTTGATCCTAAGAAAGTAAAATCTGTCACTGCTTCTACTTCTTCCCCGTCTATTTTCCAGGAACTGATTGGGCCTGTTGCCATTTTCTTGGTTTTCTTGATATTGAGTCTCAAGCCAGCTTTTGCACTCTCCTCCTTCAGCCCAATCAAGAGATTCTTTAGGTCTTCCTCACTTTCTGCCATTAGGCAGGATTAGTGGAACTTAATTACTGACTTACTAAGTTTCCTTTGATTGAAAAGGTCAACTTTGACTAGGACTAAAATGTTCCTTCAGGCCTTTTTTGTTGTTGCTGTTCAGCTTGCCAATCCTGTTCCATTTTCATATGACTGTAATACTTTCTTTAGTATTTGAAAACCACCCAGTTGGCTTCAGGTTGAATCTGTAAACTCTTCATATTTCAAATTGTCATCTGATTTCTATATATGACTTTTACTATGTTCCTGTAAAAGCTGTTTTTAGAAAACCTACCATAAACCAGGATCAGCGTTAGACCTGCAATTAGACAGTATGATTAATGGTACTATTTTATTCCAAGCCGGCTATATGAGGTGCAATGATTACACAATTTAAACATCATCATACTGCCTCTTATATGCAAGCAGAACAGTTTAATAGATTATCAATATACTATTACTGCTGCGTTCATTCATTTCAATGCAGTTTGTATGAAGCTTCATGAAACAACCCTGGAAAACTGATGTTTTGCAGAAGCGTATTTCACTCCCCAAATGAAAGCTACAGAATTATTATAGTTCCTTATACAGGGGAAATACTAATGGCATTTGTGAGAGGCAGTGCTAGGATGCAAAATTCTTCTATCAAATTGGCTCAGTTTCAGATGTTATTTTACACTGTTTTCTGAACAGTGAAATAAAATTACCTTTTATTGGCCGGTGTTGGTGTTTTGATATTTTTCCTGTCAATGCTCACTCTGGCCTTTCAAGGGATTTATAAACACTGCCTGCACAATGCACATTACTTATCTTGTTTTTTCCCTTGCAAGTTTTTATTAGAAAGCACAATGTAAAACTGACATATTTACTTTCTTGTTCAAGATATACCAATGAGCTATTATGAAAATGATCTTATATTCCCCTTTTCTTAAATAAAACATAACAGTTCAATAGAGCTATATTGTATATTTCCACTTTACATGGAAGTTTAAAAAAAGAGTTTTTAGGCCAGAGAGACTTAGTTTCAAAACAAAAGGTACTCCATAAATTCCAGCCATACACTTCATGCGTACCATAAGTTGTTGTTGTTTTGAGAAACATAAAATGAAAATTTCATGAGGTTTCTCAGATTGTGGTGATTTAAAATCCCACAACAAAGCCCACTTGAAAAGCTCAGGAAGATTCTAGCCCCTTTAAAATTTAGGTTACCTTTTCTAGGACTCAAAATGTGTTCAGAAAACTGAAGAGCCGCAGCAAACAGTCATACATTTTTGAAGATAATCGGCTCCCTTCCATTATAACTTTAATCCAACCATTGATTATATGGGCTTCTGTCCATATATGATGCTTTTCGTTTTCAGCTCTGCCAGAGGAGCAGATATAGGACTTCAAAAACAAAAACAGAAAGTGTTTTGGAAACCAAAATTTGGCAGCAAAATACAGGATCTGCTGGAAGGAGGCTTTTGACAATATTTGTAGCTACTTCTGGAATATATTTTTCTCTGCATTACAGTATAGTTAGATAAACAGGCTCCTATTCGTTAACCCCTTATGGAGTACAAGAATGTATAAAAGAACTTTTTCCACCAACCACATGGTTAGCCTTTTTAAGGTTTAAGGAACCTGGTCGTCTGATAATGGTTCACAAAGAAAAAAATGCCTAAAATCTGTCCCGTTCTTCCTCCTAAAAGAAATTATAAATAGAATCCTGTTGCTTTGCGTGCATTAATGCTGAAGCACATTAGCCACAACCCTGCATCTCCGGTGCACTTCCATCTTGCTACACAAATTTTTGTTATTGCTTTTCCTGAATTATGGCAGCAATATTTGCACACTGCTGTGCCAAAGTAAGCCTGTCCATTCATTCCAATTCACAAACATTTATTTCTGATGGATTCTTCTCTTTACATTGCAATGAATCGAATTATGAGTGTGCAATTTCTATGTTTGTGATAGACATACTGTGATATGGAAACCAGCGGAGGAGGCTGGACCATAATTCAACGGCGTTTGGATGGCAGTGTAGACTTTGACAGAACGTGGGCAGAGTACAAAATGGTAAGGCCAAAATTGATTGATACAAGAGTGTGATATATTTGGCCCTCCAGATGTTTTAGAGTTCAAGCTGCTTCAGCTGGCATGATCAGGGACTGGAAGTCCTAATTTAAAACATCTGGATAGGCAAAGATTCATCTTTCCTGTTTCCTCCCTTGGTTAGTAGACAAAATAAGAGCAAGTCATCTCTACCTATACTTCCTTTTGCTATTCTGGCTCCTGTTGAGGCACACTATTTGAATACTGCAAATGATCAATAATCCTTTGTCAGGTATTAAATGGCATTTCCCCATGCTGTTAACTCTGTTCACAAAAAGAATGAACAATCACAGTGTTTCATAGAGATCCTAATCAGCCAATTTGACTGAGCACTCCCATTAAATCAATATGGTGGTCTCCTTAAGTATAACTGGAGTAAACTTACTTCTTTACAGGGAAACTTCATGCCAATTTTTTCTGCTTTTAGAAGAAAAAATGTGTTTTCTGCACACTGGCTATTAATGTATAGATCAGTTATGGCAAACCTTGGCACTCCAGATGTTCTTAAACTTCAATTCCCAGAATCCCTGATCAGCAGGAGTGCTGACTTAGGCTTCTGGAAAATTGAAGTCTAAGAAGACCTAGAGTGCCAAGCATATCATTCTGAGAGTAAAGAAAACAGAACAGCAAAAACAGAGTGCCAAGGTTCACCATCACTGGTATAGATGTTTAGTTTATAAGCTTTTAAAAACATGGCCATTTCAGATGGAAACTTTCCCTAGACGCCTGCATGTACAATATTATTTTCTGTTTTCTCACGTCTGTACTTGTTGAAACCCACTTCTCAAAACTAGAAAAACCGAAACATTCTGATTTGCTATAGATTTTATGAGATGATAGCTTGAGAGCTGTAACATTATTTCAAAAGAGAAGGAGAAAGGCAAAGTAATGCTTTTTAAATCAAAGGAAAACAAACTAATACGGTATATTTAAATATATTATTTGAATTACAGGGATTTGGGAACCCTTCCGGGGAGTACTGGCTAGGAAATGAGTTGGTTTTTCAGCTAACTAACCAGAAGCAGTATGTTCTTAAAATACATTTGAAAGACTGGGAAGGAAATGAGGCATATTCCTTATATGAACATTTCTATCTAGGAAATGAAGAACTAAAGTATAGGTAAGTTAACACTGAAGGGAGTTTAAAAGTTTCTCTACCATGAGCTTAATTGTGAATATTGTTCTTTTAAATTTCTCTCTCTCTCTCTCTCTGTTTCACATAACATTTGTATGAGGAAAAATTATAGTAATGCAAACAGGAATCTGTTCTCTCGGGGAACTGTATTGCACAATGCAGCATAGCTCAGTGAATGCCTACATATATCAATACCATTCAGTGGATTTTGAGCGTCACAAAAGGCCAGCAAATTGTGCATTACCTGGTTTAGTATGATTATGTTTTTATTAACAAGAAATGGAAAAGAGGTGCTAGCAGAGCCTTCTGAGAAGGCAATGAACAAAAACAGACATATTTGCACTCTCAACAAATATGATTTCAGAGTATTGTTTCATGTTAGGCCCAGTGAATGATTACAATTATCTTCTATTTACAGTAAAACCTCGCATAAAGAACGCCTCACTTAGAGACTAACTCGCTTAAAGAGCAGAATTTTCTCTGAATGGTCATCCTCGCTTAACAACTAAAAACAACCAAAGACTCACTTAACAACTAAATCAGGGTTCAAAATCCACCCCCCCTCCTGCCAGAAGTCACAATCAGTCACTTACAATGGCAGTGGTGGCACTTTTTCCAAGTGTTTTGCTTAAAGAGCAACTTGTTTAAAGAGCAATCCCGTTGAACGCATTACTCTCTTTAAGTGAGGTACTACTGTATTCATATATCAGCAACATCAGAAGTTCTCAACCTTTTAAAGCCGGGGGCCAGGCCACACTCCCTCAGACAGCTTTGGGGTCCAGATGGCTGTTTTTGCCCTTCCTCCACCACATGGTACTTCCTGGTGTGGTGGAGGCAGTGGGGGCCCACATGAAATGGTGCCTCAGGCCACATGTAGCTCGTGGGCCACAGGTTGAGAATCCCTGAGCTACATCCTCAAAAGAGAGCAACAGATATGTCTGATAACAATACAGCTATTTAAAGGCACTAGGCAGGCTCTTTGCTTCTGGGTTTTCTTTTTGAAGAGAGAATATTGTTAATTAACATTGTATAGGTTTTATGATGTCATGTCAGATGAGAAAAGGATTCTAGGAATCTGAAATTTATAATGGGGGGATGGAATGACCTCACTTTCTCTTGAAACCTCAGGGCAGTGGAAAGAGATGAGCATGAACCTAATTATCTTTCAAAATTATAAAAGTCATATAAAACAACTGAATAGGTAATACTACCTCAGTTATCTGAATGGTGTCAGGATGCTATTCTTGTACTTGGATCAAAGTGCACTGTTAGCACACCTGCCCTTTTCATCATGGAGGACTTTGACATACATGCTCCATGTGTATAAATCTACTGCCTTAGCTGTTACTGCCAGTGGTGGCATCTGTTAGATCCCTAAATTGGTGCTCCAAGCCGGGGATGGGGGCCAGATGACTTCTTTAGGCAGCGCTACAGCCAAAGTCCTTCATTCGTCTGAAATAATCCTAGATTAGGGTCTCCCTCAATGCCATGACAAGGCTGATGTACATAGGTATTTCCCAACCCGACCACGGTTAATATTTAGGAGTAGGTACATCTAGAACTGCAGGGGGAACCCAAGGGAGAAACCTCACACACCCAGTAAGGCAGTAGGGCTTTGAAAGTGCTGGAGAAGAGGGGGACTCACCATTTCACATTCTCCAGCCACACTTAGGACTGCTCTGTTAAATATTTTGTGGGTGACAGAAATGTTTGACAGAAAGCTGTAGATCTTTCATGGCTATGAAGCAAAAAATTGTTCCGACTCCAACCCAAATATTTCCTCATCTGGAAATAGTTGGGCTCTACAGCAGGGATTTTTTTATTTTAAAAATTAAAGTAATATAATGTTTATAGAGGTAACCTTTGCAGAATGGGTCATTGCCCTTGTCCATTTGCTTTATTAAAAAATAATTTCGACAGAGGAAGATAACAGTCTGCAAATATAGTCCCTTTTGAAATGCAACCAAGCATTTCAGATATAAAATGTAATGTTGAAAAACACGCTTGACTTATGAAACAGATATATTTTTATAGTTAACCTGATTGTTGAGCTATAGTGAAACATTACTTGAGACCAATTTCTGTTTATCGTCTCAAAAGCTATGAAATGCAAAGCAGTGAGGAAAAGCCAAAATAAACATTGATGCAGATGAATTAAGATGGCGACTGATCAAGAGCTCCTATACAAACTATAGGCAAGTCTGTCTTAAAATGGTGAATATCATCTAATTGCAGTGGTTCCCAACATGGGGCACACGCCCCACAGGGGAACCTCAATTCCTAGAAGCCTAAGTCAGTACGTTGGTTTATCAGTGTTTTGGGGAGTTGACTTAGGCTTCTGGGAATTGAAGACCAAAAAACCAAATATTGGGAAACACATTTGCAACAGGGTGTAATTGCAAAGTAACATCCTCTGCATGTTGAGTTAGATGGCTGCATACATGCATCTCTTTCAATAACATAGAAACAGAGAACTTCTTCTCCCCGCCCTCTTCAAGTTGTAGATTACAGTTCCCTTGCTTCTTTACTCATGGCTGTACTGGTTACAGCTGATGAGTGTTGTGGGCCAAAATATATGAGGTACTGAATGACTACTCTTGCCTAAGTAGGATTGTTCATGCTGGTAAACTGACTACCTGTTTGTGGGAATACTACATCTAGGGTCCAGTGACAGCAGCTATTCAACCATAAATTAGAATGTTTTTGAAGATATCTTAGAGCAATCCATGGTAATAAAGAAAGTGTAAACTAATTTATAGTCCTGCACAGTGAATTAAACTGGATGGGAATAGGCAGATTTAACTCAGGTGACTATTATATCTACCTACTACTGTGGGCAAGAATCTTTTAGAAGAAATGGAGTGGCCCTTATAGGTAATGAAACAGTGAGGAAAGCATTAATGGGATACAATCTCAAAAATAGCAGAATGATCTAGGCCTGGCATACTGTGGTCCATGGGGTTGGAAAGAGTTGGATTCAACTGTGCAACCCAACAAGAATAACAGTCCCACACAACATTAAATGATATCAAGACAAATGGGAAGAAGTTGCCAGGAGATGGCTGCAGGTGCATGCCCATCAATGGTGGCACATAGACTGAGCAAGAGGGAGACTCATTCCAACATTATTGGATGTCCAGAATGGGCCACTTATGTGTCCAGTAAATGAAAGAATCAAACATAACATACTCCAACTGAGGTCTCAATATCTTTAGCATTTAGTGGCAGTTCTTTAAAGACATTTTAAAATTCCAAGTAGGGAAGGATATAAACTACTACCAATTCAGCAGCTTGAACAGCAGACTTTGAATATGTGCTTTTCTGTTTCCCTGACTGAGCTTACATTATTTTCTGAATAAGACCTTAAATCTTTAAAAGCATGAAACAAAAAATGATATGTTTCAACATTGTAATACTATATAGGCATTGGCTATAAAGTATCTTTCAAATTACATCTTGAAGTAAGCATGTAAAAAAAAACCTATGAACATTCAAAAAAACCAAGATCACTTTTATGATCACTTTTATGATCACTTTTATGATTTTTAAGGACTTCCACAAAAATGTTGTTCAGTCGCACAGTCGATTCCGACCCTTTGCGACCCTATGGACCATCGTTCTCCAGGCGCCTCTGTCCTCCACCATCCCCCTCAGTCCTCCCAGTTCTGTGCCCATTGTGTCTACAATACCATCTATCCATCTCAACCTTGGCCTCCCCCTTCTTCTTTTGCCCTCCACCTTTCCCAACATCACAGCCTTCTTAAGTGAATCCTCCCTTCTCATTTGATGCCCAAAGTACTTTAGCCTCATCTTTACTATTTGACCTTCCAATGAGCAGTCAGTGTTGATTTCTTCTAAGATTGACCTATTTGTTCTCCTCGCTGTCCAGGGTACTCTCAAAACCCTCCTCCAACACCACATTTCAAAGGCATCTATTCTTCTGCGTTCAGCTTTTCTAATTGTCCAGCTCTCACATCCGTACATTAGCACTGGGAATACCATTGCTTTGACTATTCTAATTTTTGTTTTCAAGGTGATGTCTCTGCTTTTCACTATGTTCCCCAGGTTTCTCATAGCTTGCCTCCCAAGAATCAGTCGCCTTTTTATTTCATGGCTGCAATCCCCATCTGCAGTGATCTTAGATCCTAAGAATGTAAAATCTGTCACTGCTTCTACTTCTTCCCCATCTATTTTCCAGGAACTGATGGGGCCTGTTGCCATTATCTTGGTTTTCTTGATATTGAGTCTCAAGCCAGCTTTTGCACTCTCCTCCTTCAGCCCAATCAAGAGATTCTTTAGGTCTTCCTCACTTTCTGCCATTAGGGTGGTATCGTCTGCATATCTAAGATTGTTGATGTTTCTCCCAGCAATTTTGATACCATATTGTGATTCCTCCATCCCTGCATTGCGCATTATGTGCTCTGTGTATAAGTTGAATAAGCAGGGTGACAAATGCAGCCTTGTCTTACTCCTTTTCCTATTCCAAACCACTCTGTCATTCCATGTTCTGTCCTAACTGTTGCTTCTTGGTTCATGTACAGATTTCTCAGGAGGCATATGAGGTGCTCTGGTATTCCCATCTCTTTAATCACTTGCCACATCTTGTTGTGATCCACACAGTCAAATGCCTTAGTGTAGTCAATAAAGCAAAAGTAAACTTGTTTCTGGTATTCCTTTGTTTTCTCCATGATCCAACGTATGTTGGCAATGTGGTCTCTAGTCCCCCTGCCTCTTCTGAATCCAGCCTGCACCTCTGGTAATTCTCTTTCCACATGCTGCTGAAGCCTATCCTGTATTATCTTGAGCATCACCTTGCTGGCGTGTGGTATGAGCGCAATTGTTCGATAATTTGAGCATTCTTTGGCATTGCCCTTTTTTGGGATTGGAACATATACTGATCTTTTCCAGTCCTGTGGCCACTGTTTTGTTTTCCAAATCTGCTGGCATATTGAGTGCAGTAATTTGATGCCATCATCTTTTAGAGCTTTGAAAAATTCAACTGGGATACCATCATCTCCACTAGCTTTGTTGTTTGCAGTGCTCTTTAGGGCCTTTCTGACTTCACTCTCCAGGATGTCTGGCTCAGGTTCAAATTCTTCATCATTGTGACTATCAGGAGTGTTGAGTTCCTTTTTGTAGAGTTCCTCTGTGTACTCTTTCCATCTTTTCTTAATCTCTTCTGCATCAGCTAGCTCCTTTCCGTCTTTGTCCCTTATCATATTCATTTTTGCTTTAAATGTTCCTTTGATTTCCCGGATTTTTTTGAAAAGGTCTCTGGTTCTGCCTCTTTTGTTGTTTTCCTCCATTTCTTTGCACTGTTCTTTTAGGTAGTTTTCCTTATCTCTCCTTGCTTTTCTTTGAAATTCTGTGTTCAAAAGATTGTATTTTTTCCTTTCTCCTTTGACTTTTGCGTTCCTTCTTTCCTCTGCTATTTTAAGAGCCTCATCAGACAGCCACTTTGCTTTCTTACTCTTCTTTTCTTTTGGTATGGTTTTCTTTGCTGCTTCCTGCATGATGTCCCTCATCTCTGTCCATAATTCTTCTGGCACTCTATCTATTGAGTCTAAGCCATTGAATCTGTTCATCACCTCCACCATGTATTCTTTAGGGATGCTGTCTAGGTGATATCTATCTGGTCTCTTTGTTTTCCCTATTTTCTTTAGTCTAAGCCTGAATTTTGCAATCAGTAGGTTGTGATCTGAGCCACAGTCTGCTCCAGGTCTTGTTTTTGCTGACTGGATGGAGGTTCTCCATCTTTGACTGCAGAGTATGTAGTCAATCTGGTTTCGGTGTTGGCCATCTGGTGATGTCCATGTGTAAAGTCGCCTCTTGTGTTGCTGGAAGAGGGTGTTTGCTATGACCAGTGCGTTCTCTTGGCAGAACTCTATCAATCTTTGCCCTGCTTCATTCTGTGTTCCAAGACCGAACTTGCCTGTTATTCCCTCCACTTTTTGATTGCCTACTTTGGCATTCCAGTCTCCTAAAATGATTTGGACATCATTTCTTGGTGTTTGTTCTATGAGGTGTTGTAAGTCCTCATAGAACTGGTCCACTGTGGCTTCATCTGCACCCGTGGTTGGTGCGTATATTTGGATCACAGTAACATTGAAGGGTTTGCCCTGAATTCTTACTGACATCATTCTGTCATTTTTGAGGTTGTATCCCATTACTGCTCTTCTCACTCTTTTATTGACAATTATGGCTACTCCATGTCTTCTAAGGTTTTCTTGTCCACAGTAGTAGATGTGATGGTTTCCAGAGCTGAATTCGCCCATCCCTGTCCATTTTAGCTCACTGATTCCCAAGATGTCAATGCTTATTCTTTCCATCTCATTTTTTACCACTTCCAGTTTACCTTGGTTCATTGATCTCACATTCCATGTCCCTATGCAGTATTGCTCCTTACAACATTGCATTCCTCCTCCCTCCTTCCTGTCCCTCCCCTTCCTCCACTCTGTGGTGTTAAGCATCCTGTATCACCTAGCCTGCCCCTTTGTTTGCCCCTTTGTTTTGGTCAATAGGGTTCTCTTGGCAAGCTTTGTGGCGTGGTTTGCCGGTTTCTACACCATTTTTTCCCTCGCATCATACATCATATCACAGTTTTAAAAGTTTAAAACAGTTTAAAAAAACATATTATCATGCATATTATCACACTCTAAAACACAGTCTCTATGTTAATTGCTATATTAAGTCAGTGTAAAGTCTCTATGTCAGTTGCTATATTAATTCAGCTACATTTTTCACATCAGCTACTTATCCTTGTGTCCTCACTCCCCAGGTGGGGTTGTTGTCTCTGGGCCCCTTGCTCCAGGGACATTGCAGTGGCGGGCAGTGGATGTTTTCCCCCGTGGGTCAGCTGTTCCTCTTCCTCTGCCTCTGGCGGCGGTGGTGGATGGTGACCTTTCCCGCCGCCTGCCTGGTCGTCCTCACCCTCGGCTGGGGTGGTCTTGCGGCTGCTCCTGGCCGCGGGCAGCCTCCTCGTGGCGGCGGCGGTGGAGGATCGCGACCTCTCCCGCCGCCTGCCTGGTCTTCCTCACCCCCGGCTGGGGTGGTCTTGCAGCTGCTCCTGGCCGCGGGCAGCCTCCTCGTGGCGGCGGCGGTGGAGGATCGCGACCTCTCCCGCCGCCTGCCTGGTCGTCCTCACCCCCGGCTGGGGTGGTCTTGTCCACAAAAATAAGCACATGAATACAATAACTGAAGTAATATACCCCCCTCTGGTAATAGATTTGGGTGAGCATCATGTGTTCTGTAGGTGACACACAAACCCTTAGAGTCAAAACACAGAAAAAATATTTTTAAACAAAATTGAGAATTTTAAAGAAAAGTTACTAAAAACTTCCCCTTGTGCCATTTGGGTGGCAACTGGAGAGAATTCTGGCATATACTGAGGGCTCGCCAGCAGGCATCCCAGTACCCAAGACTAACTTTGCTTTCATTTTTTTAAAAAATAGCACCACTTGAAGAACAAAGTGGATTTTTAAGAAATTAGGAAGTGATTGGCTGGGGTCATGGGAGCAGATGGAGCCCTCCCAGTTTCAGGAATGAGAAGTTTAGTTCCTGGACCTTTAGAGATTGCGCATCTATGTCATAGCAATACCATTCAGTTCTATGTGCGAGATAAGCTGGAATGCATCTTCCAAGACAGATCCTAAATAATTACCTATATTAAATCTCTTGTATTCAAAAGAGGCTTCAGACGAATTCTACCATTTTATCAGGCTAAAATACAGTAGAAATTGTGTTTGTGT
The DNA here is from genome assembly GCA_035047305.1 of Bradypodion pumilum. Lineage (NCBI taxonomy): Eukaryota > Metazoa > Chordata > Lepidosauria > Squamata > Chamaeleonidae > Bradypodion > Bradypodion pumilum. The sequence goes on along the minus strand of JAWDJD010000001.1, from coordinate 167,800,241 downwards.
GCATGTCTTTAGGAGAGGAGGCACTGAAGGCCCCATTGGTTGACATTATGATTTCAGGATATAATTAGTTACTTAACAGTTAATGTTTATCCTCACTTTTTAAAACTTTACCTTAAAAACCCTAGTACAATTCAGAAGAAAACAGGTTATTCCTTCTCCAGAACAACATATTTTGTTGACAGTAAATGTCTGACAAACTCTGTGCAAAAGACATAGAGTAGATAATTAACTAGAGAACTGTACAAGATGCTTCTGGAAAATACTTCCTCTCTACAGAACCTCTACAGTTACTTCAACATGTATTTGCTTTTCTACAGGATCAACCTTAAAGGACTGACGGGTACAGCAGGCAAAATAAGCAGCATAAGCCAACCAGGAAATGGTTTCAGCACAAAGGATGCAGACAATGATAAATGCATCTGCAAATGCTCCCAAATGCTAACAGGAGGTAACAGTTGCATTCCCCTACACTTTTCCTCTCTCTCTTTTTAAAAACATATTTCCTATTTCATTTGGACTTAATCCATAATGTAAACAGCAGGTAAATATTGCCATGCTGATACCATGGTAATAGCTGAAGGGATGTGTGCCAATTCAGCAACATCCACTTTTTTCATTTTGTCAGATAAAAAGTGAAGAAGACCATAGACTATGGGTGTACCTTTGCAAAATAACAACTACTTGGAAAGTTGGGTCTCTGCCCTTTTGTATCCGTGTAATGTTACAAGCGTAGGATGAGAACATTAAATGAAAAGCATAAAATCTATAGTTTTATAGCTCAGGAACTAAACTAACATTAAGATTGCATTCCAAATGAATTTTATGAGAACAAGGTAAATATCTTGGGTTTGTATGCTCCTCATTCCTTCTTGTTCTTTTGTCACAGCCACAACAAGGAGAATGTTCCCTTAAACTTGAGGTAAACCACAAATTAACATGTTGTCTTAATACTAAACAATGATTAAACTTCCTCTTATTTGTGGCTAGTGAAAACTGGCTAAATATCTCAGGGAGTTAGATTAGATACAGTGATGGCACCTTCGCACTGCAGATGTTCTTGAACGTCAATTCTCAGAAGCCCTGATCAGCAGGAATGTTGACTTGGGCTTCTGAAAATTGAAGTCTGAAAACACCTGGAGCCAAGGTTGGCCATCACTGGAACTTAGAAGTTCAATTCCCAACTGTACATCCCAAGAAAACACCCAGCTTGGGTAGCTTTGGCCAACATGCACAGTTACAGGATACCCGCAAAAGAAGGGAAACAATTTTTGAGTAATCTATACCTAGAAAGCACTGAAAATGGTAATTGTAAGTCACAATTGACTTGATGGTTCCTAATTAATTGTTAATAGTTATTGAAAACAAGCCATCTTCACAAATACATTTTTCAGATGATTGTTCAGATCTATTAATTATAACAACCATAGTCTCTCCAGGTTAAGATACACAAACTAGTCAATCAATAATGAAAACAAAAGTTTTTTCATCCCTTTTTGAGAACAGGAAAAGCATATAAGCCCATGAAGAGATAAGACTCATTCTCTGAAGCAGCTCACTGACAAGCCTGAACTTGTATACTCAGCTATGGCAATTTTGGGAGGATTCATAAGCCTCGGCTGTAATATAAAAGAGCTTGTCTTTAAATTGCTACAATATTTTCTTTTTTTCTATACCTTCTTTATTTTTACCAATATATCCTTTTTTTTTACAGAACCCCTTTTAATTTACTTTATATTACTTTTAACAGGATGGTGGTTTGATGCATGTGGTCCATCCAATCTCAATGGCCTCTACTATCCACTGCGACAGAACACAAACAAATTCAAAGGGATTAAGTGGTACTACTGGAAAGGATCAGGATATTCTCTCAAAGCTACAACTATGATGATCCGACCAGCAGATTTCTGAAAAAAATTGCACTTTGTATCATATGTATATTGAACTAGCATCAAAATAACTTTGTGACAAGTATTTAAATGTTACTTAGCCACAGATTCAACTTGACTGCATTTCCTGCCTACAAATATGCATTTCTACCCTGCAGAATTTTGTTTCAAATCCTGATTTCATAGTCACCAAGCTTCATCACAATTAAATATCAAGCAAGGAGATTTATCTGATGCAATAATGATATGGCAAAATAACATGGCAAAAACAGAATTACAAGGATTGCTCCACAACTTAAATACTGTTGTCTTGAACATTTATGATGCGAACCCATAACTGGAACTGTGAAACCACCACACAAAATAACTTACACTTAAAAATCTTTGAGCCTTATCAATGAACTTGAAAGGTTTGCTTAAAACAGGACATTCCTTTGTAAACTATACCCTATTGTTTTCTTACACCATGATTGTAAGTATGTATATAATGTGATGTTTTGTAATTAACTCCTGTATTCAGATTCTTATCATTAGTAATCAAACATTCAGGGATATTTGATAGCACGTGCTAGTATATTTAATAAGATTATGTAAAAATATTTCTATACTTTACATGTCTTCTTTAAAAACTTACTATCGTGTATAATAGAGCACAGCTTTTATTTCTCAGATATTTGTATCACTATTTTAAAAAGTCAAAATATCCCAGCAGCTTGTTGTTCTCTATTATGGGAACTAACATCATTTTTTAAACTGCTCTATTTTCCCCTATAGATTCCTTATGCTAAAATAATACCAAATAACTGCTGAGTATTTTAGGTGCAATTTAACAGGAGTAACAGTAGCAGCAGCTTCTACTTCTTGTAGCTGAATATTATCAAATTATTATAAGCATGATTTTTTGCATTTTTCTATATATGTATTAGTTTTTCGGGGGGGGAAAGAAAATAAGTATCTAATTACATTTGTTTTGCAGGAATGCAAACAAATACGTATAATCATTCAAGAGTCCATGATAAATGTGGTCTCTATTATTTGCAAAAGTTAAGTAGTAAAGCTTTTGTTACTTACAGGAGCTGCAGGGAAGTCCATTGAGAGTTCGTATGGTTCCTCTGAAATCCAGTGACCATATTCTAGAGACCACAGCACCTACAAAGTAAAAGGGAGCAAACTATATGTCTTAGCTGTATTCAAAAGAGAGTTAAGGCGCCTCTCTGAGCATACCACTAAAAGAAATTACATGTTAAAGAGCAGCTCCACATTTGGCCTCTATCCCACCCCCTGCCTCCAAATAGATTTTGGAAGGCTATAATTTGGATGTCCCTTGGCAAAAAAATAATAATTCTGCATTTTAGTCTATAAAAGCATTTGTCAGAAATATTCTATCAACAATACAATACAAGCACATCTGAAAACCTGAGGCAAAGACGTGGACTCTAATAATTTCATGTCAGAAATTATTCTGCGTTGAAAGGATTTTTGCTGGTGAAACTCCACTCAGGGCATGCCCAAATAAGACTCCTTTCATGTCTCCAAGATTTTTCCCCACCAAAGTGGTCTCTATTTATCTTTTTGCAATTTCTTGCTTTCGAACTGCTAAGTTGACAGGATCTGGGAGAGAAACGGGCACTCAAACCATTATGCATTACCCAGGTCTCAAACTGCCAACTTGCCAGCCTTCCAGCTAACAAGGTGAGTTTCTTAACCACTGAGCCACCGCAGCCCCTGTGGACTCTAATAAAAGGCTGATTATGGATTTTAAAAAAAGTAGGCCATGATCAGAATAGAGTGCCATTTCAGGCGTGTTTTTAAAGTATCCTCTGTTTCAGAAGGCATTTTCTGTACTGGAAGGAAATCATCTGTTTCAAGAAACACAGTGTGAACACCATTTTGAGAAAGGGAAGAAATCAATTTATTCTTTGGATTCAAGCTATGCATTCAAAGCCTAGTCAGCCATGTAACTGCATAGTAATGCTGACTCATTAGAGAGACCAAACTCATATTGGCTGTTTTGATCACAGGCACTGAAGGTGGGGTGATGTTCTCACTCTGTTCAAATAAATGGACTGTGATACATTGTAACCAGTGGTGGGCTCCAGAAGGTTTGGACAGGTTCAGGAGAACCGGTAGTAAAAATGGCTGGCCCCGCCCACTACCCTGCCCTACCCACCTCCTCTCACCCCACTCCGGATGCGACTCCAACATCCTTGCTGCTGGGTCTGGGTACCCGGAGTGGGGTGAGGCTGAGCCAGTAGTTACTCTGCTGCAATTACTATTTACGGGAAAATTAGAGCATCGAATTCTAATTGCTAACTAATGGTCTGACAAAGTGGACTCGGTCCACAAAAGCACACATTAAAATACAGCAGTTTAACCATGCCCACCTAGTCACCTGGCCATGCCCACAAATCTGGCCACACCCACAGAGTTGGTCACACCCATAGAGTTGGCCACGCCCACACTGGCAGTAAATTTTTGAAGCCCAGTGAAATTCTGTTTTCCTAGTGTAGCCTTTGCACTGCAATCTGTTGCACTCCACAATAATGTGATCTAGTATAAGTCCCTATAGCTGGGAAGAGACTTAATGAAAATCAGAAAACCTCCTTTGCGAGACCACGTTGCACCAATGGAAGATCCTGGAAAATAGACTACTTAAACGTATATGTTTAATTAACTTCTACACATTCAAACTATCCAGATTGTGAATAATCTTTAGATAAATTGGATAATTTGTTATTTTTCAGTTATCTAAACCTTGGATGATTTTATACAAACAGAAAATAGTACACGGTTAGTCATCTGTATCACCTACCCATTCGTAACAGACAATCCAACAGCCTCGAGCAATTCCCATCAGTACGTTTAAAGTGCGGCGAGGGTTTCCTGCAACCACATGGCTTGTATTTTTTCCTACTTCATCTGAAAGTAGGAAACCTCCCAACTTTTTCACCACTTGAATAACTGCATTTTGGTTTCTTTAATAAAAGACAGAGAAAACATAATGATATTAGCTTGATATTTCTATGTAGGATTTTCTTCAATTGAAGGATTTTTTTAAAAAAAATGCATATTACTGCACTTTAAATTCACATCACATTGGATACCAGTTACCAAAATAAGAAAATAATCTGAATGACAGAAGTGTTGAAAAGCTGGTCAATATAGGTAAACTGCTTACAATACATTGGAGAAACTGTATTCTCTGTGCCAAAACAAGACCAGAACTTGATTGTAGTACTGAGCATGAACTGCTAATATCCAACATTAGAGTAAAGCTGAGAAAGAAGACTAAAAGAATGGCAGTGCCATATAATCTAAAAGCTTCTGATGATTTTAAAATCCACTTAAGGAACATATTTTCATTACTAAACTGAATTAACTATGAACTAAAAGAACTGTGTGTGGATTGAAACCAGAGACATTATTGCGAAAAATGCAAAAATAAAATTCCTGTAACCAAAAGAAAAGAAAAACCTAGATGGATGATGGAAGAAACACTTAAAATTGTAAAAGATACCGTATTTATTCGAGTATAACGCGCACTCGTGTATAACGCGCACCCCTAATTTTCCATGAAATCTCGGTATAAAATTTTTTTCACACCACGCATTGAAATTGACATAAGAAACGTGCCTACCCTTGCCGGCTCTTGAGTCGCGCGGCGCGGGAGCGCGGGTGGCTGGCGGTAGCGCCTCCCCCAGAGGGTTCCCGTACCGTTCCAGTGGGGCAGCGGCGGGTGGAGCTCCTGGGCGCTAGACGACAATTGGGGAGGAGGGCCGCAGCGTGCTCCGTGCCTACCCGGTGCCGGCTTCAGTCGCGCGGCCCGGGAGCGCGGGTGGCTGGCGTTAGCGCCTCCCCCTTACCGTTCCGGCGGGTGCGTGCAGGTGAGCGGCGGCGGCAGCGGGACCTGGGCGCCTGCCGCCGCCTGGGAGGAGGGCCGCGGCGTGCTCCGTGCCTACCCTTGAGGCTCGTTTAAAAGAGGCGCGCACCCAGTCCTCGTGTATAACGCGCACCCAAACTTTGAGTCCTTTTTTGGGTATAAAATTTTGCGCGTTATACTCGAATAAATACGGTAAGTAAGAAGAAAAAGTAAAAAGTGACAGAAATAGGATCAGAACTTTGAGTAAAGGGTTTTTGAATACAACAACTAGTGCAAAGAAACAGAGAACAATAAAAGGAAAAAACAAGAAATCTCTTCCAAAAGATAGAAGAAATCAAAAGGGAATGTAAGCCTAAATTAGGAATCCTGAATGACCAATGGAGAACATACTATATGACCAGGAGAAAATAAGAAGGTAGAAACAGTGTGCAAAAGAACTATAAAGAAGAAATAAAAGGATGACAGACTCCTTTGAAGAGGGATCCTATGATGAACATGCAATTCTAAAATGTAAAGTGAAAATTGCTCTGAAAGTGCTTGGAAGAAGTAAAGCACTCGGGTAGTTGGACCACTGACAGAACTGTTTCGAGCTCAGAGACTGAATCTGTCAAAATCCCAAGGAGAATGTGCCAACAAATATGTACAACAAAACAATGTCTTACAGACTGGCAACATTCAATATCCTGTACATTAGAGTGCAGTAATTATACAACAGTATTTCCCATGCAAGCAAAGTGATGCTGAAACTGTGACAACAAAGGCTTTTACCTTAATACAGTATGGAGCAAAAATGCCTGATGCTCAAGCTGGATACTGAAAAGGAAAAGGTACTCAAGATCATATTGAAATATGCACTTGTTATTGGTGCACTCCAAATAATTTCAGAAAAAGATCAGTCTATGCTTAATGGATTACAGCAAAGCCATTGATAGTGTTGATTGTGAAAAAATATGGATTGCTATGAAAGAAATAGGGGTGTCTCCATATTTGATTTTTCTGATTGTGGACAGAATGTTTTCCTATAGACCCATGATGGTGAACCTTGGCACTCCACATGTTCTTGGACTTCAATTCCCAGAAACCCAAGCATTCTGTGAATCCACACAAATGGGTTTACTGCGATTCATCTGACCTGCGCTGCCCTTGTCAATCCCGGAAGCGGAAGTAAAATACGCCCGTATGGATGCTTGGACTTCTGGGAATTGAAGTACAAGAACATCTGGAGTGCCAAGGTTCCCCATCATGGCTGTAGACAAAGGTGTCAGAGGCAAGGATGCATTTTGTACCTTTACATTAAGGGTTCGCAACCTCCTGCCCATGGCACCATTTCATGTAGCCCACTGCCCTAGCTCTACCACTGCCACCGCTACCGAAGTGGCAAAAACAACCAAAAATGTGCCGCCCTCAATCCTGCTACCACCGGAAGTGGCGGAAGCAGCAAAAACAGCTAAAATGTACTGTAAATGCATTTATGACAGCTGTGGATGCATTTTATGGCAGCGTTTATGGCAGGGATAACCACATGTCTGGCCCACTCAGCTGTCTGAGGGGGTGTGGTCAGGCCCATGGCGGGAAAATGCTGAGAACCCCTGTTTTGGATGTCCAATTTGAGTTTAGAAAAGTGATGGGAAAACAATTAAAGATATGAAGATGATACCATCTTACTGGCCGAAAGCAGTAATTACAGTACTTGAAATGACTTCTGATGAAAGTGAAAGCGGAAAGTGCCAAAACAAGATTGCATTTGAATTATTAAGAAGACAAAAATCATGACTACAGAGAAACTACACAACTTTAATGTTAACAAAGAAGAAACTGAAATAGTGAAATTATTTATACATCTAAATGGAAATTGTAGTAAAAAGAAAAGAAAACCGAGACTCAGAAGAGCAACAAGGCAGGAATCAGAAAAAAAATCACCAAGTCTAAAGATGTATCATAGGACACCAAGATCAAGATCATCCACAATCCTGATCACAATGTACAGTGCAGGTCTGAAAGCTGGGCAGTAAAGAAATCTGACAGACAAAAAATGATTTATTTAAAATATGGTACTGGAGTAGAGCTTTGTAGATATCTCGGACTGCCAAGAAAGTGAACAAGTAGGTTCTAAAGCCATTCAAGTCTAAATTGTCTCCGGAGACAAAAATGAAGAAGCTGAGGCTATCTTACTTTGGCCATAACATGATAAAGCAAGATTCTCTGGAAAAGACAATAATGCTGGTAAAGGTTGAAGGCAGCAGGAAAAGAGGAAAACCAAACATGAGATGGACTCCCTAAATAGGTAGCCACAGGCTTAAGTTTACAAGCGCTGAGCAGGGCTGTTGAGGACAGGACAATTTGGAAATCCCTCATTCATAGGGTCACTATAAATTGGAGATAACTTGATGGCACTTAACAATGTCATTCTTGTTCCCCTGCATGACCCATTATTCCTTTTTGAAACTAATATTTTAGATCCAATTGATATAATTTTGTTGACAGGATAATTTTTAATTTAGCAGACACTTTTGCCAGCAGAACAGAAAGAAAAGTAGAGGAGCTTTGGGCAACTCCTCTACATTTCTCCACTTTCTTCTAATCATCCCCCAGTCTTCTCAAGCTGCTTTGGAAAAGACTGAAGGAAAGAGAGGGAGTTGCCAAATTTTCTTTCCCTATAAACTCTATTAATGGATGATTTCACTGGAATCAACAGGATACAACGCAACAGGATACAATGCAACATTTTTTGAATATTTTCCAAAAAGCAAAAATTAATATGTCTCTGAAAGTCAACAAGGCAAAGTATGGTGAAAAGTTCAAGATTATTAAATATTCTTTTTCTTGTAAGAATCTGTGGCTATGTCTAGCTGCTAACATATTCCTGCCACATGACCACGAAAACGTCTGCAGACAAAGACAGCACTGATTCTTTGACTGTAAACGGAGATGAATACCAAACCCTTGATTCAGATATGACTGGCTTCTGAGCAAAGGCGAATTGACTGAGACAAACCAAACTTTTAACCTAGCCCACCAAAGGCCGTTCAGCTTTCAGTCAACAGCTGATGTTATTTGTTATGTTATGTGACCATATAATTACACATATTTAACCCCAAGATTTATGCAGACAAAAGTGAGTTCAAAATATGTTGTACTTACTCAGAGGACATGCTTGTCATAACTAATGTTCTCAGTGGCTGAAGATTTAAAGGAAGGAAAAAAAGTCAGCAAATCAATAGTTATATTTCTCTTCCCTTGTGGAAGGTTACATTTCCATTGAAGTGCAGCACAACATGAAGATTAGCACTTTCATGCTATGATACATTTTATTTTCCTGCAAACCTCAGCTAGAACACCATACAATGAATCACAACCTTTGATTTTATTGTGCAATGATATGCATTTTGTTAATGAAATCCTATATTAAGCTATACAGCTAAAAAAACATAGATGTAAGAAGTTAACATTACGGCATGTTTTGTCTTTCATTAAAGGAAAGAGAATGCAGTTGTTCAGGTGGTAAAAATACACATTGTCATTACATCATGTTCAATGAAATCTTGAGTTTCTAAATCATGGACTTGAATATCAGGCTACAATATGCTGTCTTCAACACAATGGGAAGCTTCAAACAATCCCTTCATCCCTGGGTGAGTTATGTGGTTACCTTTCTACTGGTGAAACAAACTTGACCCGCCAAGCATGTGGTAGCTATATTGTTTATGTGATATCTCACATCACAGTTCCTCCATATAAGATATCTCATACACAGTTATCTCATACACAGTTCCTCCATATAAGATTATGTGGTTCCTGGTTGATCCAAGATCCCCTGATGGGGCTGGGACAGGCTGCAGGTAGTGTGCACAATGCTGATGGGAGAATAGTGCTAGCTGGTGCAGCCATATGACATTATAGTGGATTATGGAAAAAGTGCTGAAAATGAGATTCACTTTCCTAACATGCATAAAAATTCATTGGGGTATGTGGGTGAGGCCTCTAGAACAGTGAGAATCAAATCTTTCCAGAGGGCTTCCATCAGATCTCTTATCCCAAGCGGTCCAATTCACCCACATATTGGATTGGATCCCAAGTGCTTAAGTAGAATAGCTCAGTCTCAACAAGTATCGCGTGTCCTGCCCGCTCCATCATTGACTTCCATAGAAAGGTCAAGGGCCCTCCTAACAAGGATAGACTATAATGCTGGAAATAAGAGTATGAGAGGGAGGGGATGAAATGCCCCATGTTCGACCAGAGCCCTACCGACATAAGTCTCTGATTCTTCAGTGAGACCTTTAGGGGAAGAGGGAGGATGGAGTGACAAATAAATCTTCTTTACTTCCTTTTTACTCCTTCAGATGTTGAGGGGACAACTCAATGAGGAAACCATAAAAAATTGTATGAGTGGTCTTCTGTGGATATAATTTAGATCCAAAATATATATTTGTATGAAGGGTGATCAAAAGATGATCATAAACTTCCCCCTTTGATATTCAACTCAGATACTCACTCCTGTACACTAGCTCAAACAGAGTAACGGGAGCAAATAATTAAAATACATTTAAAGCTGGTAAATGTTTTGTCACTATTTGCAACAGGAGAAGGGCTTTACAACTCTTTGCCAACGTCTCTGTTTCTGCAGGGGTGAGCGATGGGAGACATTGCTCAAACCTTGCTCAGACATTGCTCTCATCTCATCCCTTCTGTTTTTGCTCAGTTGAAAATACAGCTGTTAAGAATTACTAACTGCGGCTCTAAACACACTTCAGCACTCAAAGTACATAAAAATTAACAACTAGAAAAACTTGTTGTAAGAGCCAGGAGCAAGATCTGTTTTATACCGACTGTAAACATTGATTACAAGTGGGGCCTATAACAAAATGTTGCAGTGTGGAATGCTCCTGTTCAGTCTTCTCTGTAGTTCTCCATTCCCCCTCCCACTAGATTTTACATTTCTCTCCTTACTCACTACTAATTTCTGTCTCAGTACAGAATAGAACCCCGCATAATGAAAAAACTCCATTCCACGGAGCTCTTCGCTATGCAGTTTTTTCATTATGCGAAGCTCTATTGGCGATACCCCGCATAAAGGAAAAAAGTTTGTTAACCAGGGTTCCCATTGAGCGGGTATACCCTGGTTACCAAAAAACCCGCATAACGAATGATCTTTTTCATTATGCGAGGTTTCACCCTTGCATAACGAACGCTTCATTGTGTGATTTTTTTTCGTTATACGAAGCGTTTGTTATGCGAGGTATTACTGTATTTCATAATGTATTCAGTATCCTCATTGGGCTATTTTGTGGGATCACCTGCAATAAGCATTTTTAACTAAACATTTTATGCACATTTTGTCCCAATATGACACCGCTCCTTTTTGGCCCAGGTGATGTCATGTTGGCTATGGAAGCAATACTATTAAACTTTGACTGGGGGGAGGGAAGAGGAATGATAAACACTTTCTGGATTCTTGTTTTTCACTAACTCAGGACAGCAAATCTTGAAATCCCAACAGGTTAGACTCACCCTTTTGATTTTCCCAGTATTCTTTGATTTCCCATTAGATTCATTCATCTGGTCATGCAGAGGTTTACAAGAATGTTCTTTGACTTCAGCAGTCGGAAATTTGCTCTCACCTAGAAAGAAATCCATTCAAAATTAATTTGAAACAGGACTAAACTAAAATGCGGTTGTTGTTGTTGTTGTTGTTGAGTCGCATAGTCGAGTCCGAACCTGTGTGACCCCATGGACCATTGCACACCAGGCACCCCTATCCTCCACCATCCTCCTCAACCCGCCCAGCTCTGTGCACATTGCGTCAACATACCATCTAGCCATCTCATTCTCTGCCGCTTCCTTCTTCATTTGCCCTACACCTTTCCCAGCATCAAGACTTTCTCAAGTGAATCCTCTCTTCTCATTTGATGTGGTACTGTGCAAAAAGTCACCACAGGGGATCGTGTGTACATGTATCTGCATGTACTATATTAAAAATATATGGAAGAATGCACATTGGCCCACGTCACCTGACTGAGCCATAACTTCAAAGATTATGAAATGTAGACACCTAAAACCTGGCATGTATAGTGAAGAGACCATAAAAATGAGCAGCTAATGATTGTTTCAGACGAGAAATAGCTAAACTAAATACATCTGCACCATCTTCAGTCACTGGCATGTAGATTTTATAGTTTGAACTAAATAGAGGTTAATATGAAGGACACAGACATAGGGCTTCCTTTCTCCATGGACAAAAAGTGGATAGACTTCTTCCTCAAAGTTAAAGCGGTTTAACATAGGAGTAGCTATAGTTTGATTTAGATGGAGCCAGCACAGTGTCTTCAATTCTGATATGTTAAATTGTTTGACATCTTTGGTGTATCAAACTATACAGTACTAACAAATATGAACTCATGTAAAAGTATAGCAGGATTCTCTTGTATTATATAGCAATTTTTAAAAATACTAGCAGAGATTGCCTGCCGGTGCCGAGCTGTTTTAAATTGTTTTAGAAGGTTTTTTTTAGTTAATGTTTGTATAAAAGAGGTTCGTCTGTAATTGTGATTTTTAAAATGTTTCTTTATACACACGGGCTGTTATAAACTGTGATCAGCTTTTTTGGGTTTGTTTTTGTGGATTAAAAAAAGAGGAAAGGATGATATAATTTTTTGCAATTATTTTATTTAACCAAATAATGTTTTAGTATGTGATTTTTTTAAATAGTTGTACCTTGGATAATAATTTTAAAAATGTGAAAGTACATTTTTTTTTACATTCAATGTTTTTAAACTGTGTTTAGATGTTTTGGGTTTGTTTTTTTAGTGTAAACTCTACACAGGATTTTAGAAATGTTTTTATTTTATTATTTTGTGATTTGTTTGTGATTTGTGTGAATGTGTGATGTGATGTTATGTTTTTGACTGTTTTATCTCTTGTGGCCTCTGGGTAGGGCTGTTGAGTATTTCTTTTACTTTGACTGTTTTTTCTCTACTGGCCTATGGGTGGCGCTTCTTCCGATAAGTAGTCTCTTTCTTTCCTCATTTCAGTTCCGGGCGTCATGGAAGTAGGACATGCTGGTAAGTTGGCTGGTTTAATTTCTTTTGTGGGTTTGTTTTGTTTTTCTTTTTTGTTGTTTTTCTGTGTTTTTTCTGTTTGTTATGTTTGGTTTTGGTTAATTTTGGATGTTTTTGTTTTTTGTGTTTTTTTAATTAATAGTTTATTTATTTTAATTATTTTGGTGTTTGTGTTTTTTAGTTTTGTTTCTCTTTCAAGGGGGGGGGAGGCACTGGTGCCTTGGCCCCCTCTTGAAAGCGAAACACTTTTAAGGAAAGTAAAGTCAGTGGGCGGAGCGCTGTCCGCTGGTTTTGCTTCCCTGGGAATGGGTTCACTTTCAAGGGGGGCCCAAGACACCAGTGCCTTGGCCCCCGCTTGAAAGCGAAACACTTACTCGTAAAGTAAAGGCAGCGGCTGGAGCGCCGTTCGCTGCCTTTGCTTTGCGGAGGAATTGTTTCGCTTTCAAGGGGGGGGAGAGGCACTGATTCTTTCACCCTCCCTTGAAAGTGAAACACTTACTCAGAAAGTAATGGCAGTGGCCGGAGCGCCGTTCGCTGCCTTTCCTTTGCGGAAGAATTGTTTCGCTTTCAAGGGGGGGAAGGCATCAGTACCTTTCCCCCCTTGAAGCCCCCTGTGTTTGTGGGGTTTTTCCACCTCGGATCAACTTTCCTTGAGGCCGGTGGTGGTCTTGCCATGTCTTCGGCGGGGTAGTGTGGAGGAGAGGGATTCCCTCTCCTCCCCGTTTCTCTGTGAAAGAAGGCCGGCGGTTGTCTGCGTGGCTGTGGGGCGCTGTGTCCGCCTGCGGCTAACTTGCCCTCACGTTGTTTTTTATTTATATTTTTCGCGCGGCGGCCTTCTCAGCGTTCTGCGCGCTCATGGCGCGCAGGACTCTGGGGCTTGTAGTTATGGGTTTGTGCGTTCCGTTTGTGCGGTGGTTTTTTTCTGCGGCTCCATTTTGATTGGCCGCGGCACGTTTCCGAACGTTCCTTTTGCTTGTACCTCTCAGCCTGATTGGCTCTGGTGCGGCACGGCGCAAGGAATGTTGGGAATTGCAGTCCTTTTCCTTTGCTTGTGTTCGGGGGGCTCCTGCCCCACTGGTGCATTTCTCAACCCCCCAGTTACCTCCATACCCAGTTTGGGCAAGTGCACAAATTCTCGGTACGGGCTAGTAGGGCCTGGCTAAGGATCCTTTGTCAAATCACAACGGTTAACGCTCAGATTTATAGGTATAGATATAGCACAAGAAATAGCTTTCTAGGCATTAAAGAATATATCACCCCAAATCCTATAGAGGTTTTCTGTGTGCGTAAGGACATTCATGCATGCAGTGACATGTTTTCCAGGTGGCCCATTGTATGATATTTTTCACAACCAAGAACAGGACAGGGACATGACTGACCAGAAAACAATTCTAATTGCATTTGCCTTTATGCACTCATGTAAGCAGTGGATTCAGACCATTAGACCCCAGTCAAAGTTAAATAGTATTGCTTCCATAGCCAACATGACATCACCTGGGCCAAAATGGACAGGTGTCATATTGGAACAAAATGTGCATAATTTTTTTAGTTAAAATGCTTATTGCAGGTAATCCCACAAAATAGCCCAATGAGGATACTGAATACATTATGAAATACTGACACAGAAATTAGTAGTGAGCAAGGTGGGGGGGATGGAGAACTACAGAGAAAACTGAACAATATGGCAATAAGTTATATTGTAGCTAGCAACATTATTGTTTTAAACAGACCTGTGAAGTAATTTAAATATATTTTAAAGTCTTTTGCAGGTCAATTCTATATAGCTGGGCTAGATAAAATGCACCACTCCAAGCCATTTCTACACCATGGTATTTCTTTGTTTTTGCTCTTTCAACATCACATCTTTTTCTTTATTGTGCTCTTAAATATGTCTTCTGATTTTTGGGGGCTACAGCCTTCATTTTGGATGATGAGTGAACATCTTTAACCATTTTGAATTCTTCATTGTCAACTTTAGTATTATTTCATTGTATAGTCATGACTATATAGTCTTCTAAATATTCAGCTGTAATCCTACTTGTGCACTGTCTTAATCCCACTTAGTTCTTGTTTTGAGTCATTACTACTTTCTACCAGTAGTATAGTATTGCCGTGTCCTAATTGTAGCCTCTTGTCCAGAGCTGGAGTCTCCAACCTGCTTCACCGAGCTGTGTGTGACCATCCAGCCTGCTTGTTTATTCTGAATGTTTACTTTTGATCTAGGTAGGTTAATGACATTTTTACATTGTAAGATGTGGCCCTCTTAAGGCACTGGGCCCTCTAATGTGGCCCCCATTATCTCAGAAAACTGAGGACCACCGGCCTAGATTCTGCCTCAAGAGAGCCAAATGTTGTGGCATACCCATTTCTCTTAGAATGGTTCAAAGCTTTCCATGGTCCCTTCACTTTATTGCAAACTATATTCAAATCCTTACTGTGCTGCTCAGGAAAATATCCAGTGTAGCCTTGGACAACATGCAGCCCCAGAGCACCCCAAGAATGAATGATAACTCATAAAAATCTGTCATGCAGCACCACGGGCAACCAATGCAGACTAGCCAGGACTGATATGATATGGTCAAACAGACCAATACCCACAACCAGCGTGGCTGCTGCATTTTGTACCTGCTGAAGTCTCCATACCAGCCTCAAGAGTCGCCCAATGTAGAAGGCATTACAACAGTCAATTCTGGAGATATCCAGTGCATAGGTTAATGCTATCAGGGATCTCCTATTTAGGAAGGAGCTGAGCTGAGCTATGTGCCATAGATGGAAAAATTCAGACCTGACCACAAATGACGCCTGATTTTCCAAGGTCAAAGACTGGTCAAGTTGCACATCCAGATTGCGTACATTCTCCTTTAAAGAGAGAATGACACACACACCCCGGCTAATAGAAATCCACTCTACCTGCAATTGGTTACCCCTTACCAGCATCACCTCCATCCACACCATGTCTTTCTTCACTGCTAAGGTGGAAAAGGAGAGATAGAACTGTGTATCATCACTGTACTGATGAAAGCAGGCCCCAAAACTCCTGATGACCTCTCCCAACGGCCTCATATAGATTTAAACAGCATCAGGGAGATTGCCAATCTCTGAGGTACGTATACTGTTGAACCAAGGGGTCAGACAATTCCTCCCTGAGCTGAACTCTCTGGACATGCTCCTCCATGAAGGACTGGAACCATGCCAAGGCCTGACCATCAATACCTATCCCGGCAAGCCTGTCCAGAAGGATATAGTGGTCGATGGTATCAAAGGTCGCTGAGAGATCCGAGAACCCGTCAGCTTCTCTCATGTTATCCAGCAGGGCAACCAATACTATCTTGGTAGCATGGTGTGGCCTGAAGCCAGACTAGTTTGGATCAAGGCACTCGGTGTCCTCTAGGAACATCTGCAGCTGACCTGCCAACACCATTTCCAGCACCTTGCCCATTAACGGGATGTTGGCAACTGGACAATAGTTGTTATCATCCACTGCCAAGTTGAATTTCTTCAAAACAGGTCAGAGGATTGTCTCCTTCAATCATACAGGCACAATGCCCTCCTGAAAGGAAGAGTTAACAATCTTCCCGACCCATCCAGACACCCCATCACTAGCTGCTCTCATGATCCCAGATGGGCAAAGATCTAGGCAAGTAGGTGGTCCTACAGCCCCCAAGCACTTCGGAATACTCCACGCCAGTGATTCCCAACATGGGGAACAGGTCTCACAGGGGGACTTCAATTTCTAGAACCCTAAGTCAGTGCATTGGCTAATCAGTGCTTTAGCTTAGGCTTCTGGGAATTTAAGTCCAAAAACCAAAGGTTGGGAAACAGTGCTCTATACCTAGCAAACGTTAGGATGGTTTGCCTAAGCTGGAATCAACTTGACAGCTTAATGTATTATGGTAATTATAAAGCACAGACTTATTTTCTCTTGAAATTTTTTTATACATTCCAGTAGCCAATGTATATTTGCAGTGTGATCTCTGATATTTCTCATTCCATGTATGGCAAAGGTCTTTGTTGAAAAATCTTGAGACTCATTGTAGGTTGAATGGAAAATCAGCACCATGGTTCCAAAATTACTGCAATCTTTGGAATCTTTAATCTATTTCTGCATTCCTGCCATGAATATGCGAGCACCCTTGATTATCAGTATATCCTGTTTTGGAGTGTGATCAACTTTCAGAAGGACACTTGAATAAAAGCTTTCAGTTTATTTTCCTTTAGCATTTATAACTGGAATGTAGCCTTAAAAGATAGTTATGTTGATAGGCTTTCCATGAAGTCCAAATTGATAGCTGTTTGGTCATCCTTCACATTATAGTACCTTTTGAAGTGGTAACCATGTTAGTCTGCATATAAGCATATAAGTGAGTAAACAAAACAAAACAAAAAAATGTTGTGGCACTTTAAAGACTAACTCCCATATTTTAATGTTAGTTTCCGTCAATCAAGTCCACTTCATCAGACATAGGAGTGAAACTTCATGGCATTATTTTATAGATATCAGGTGAAACTCAGAAAATTAGAATATCATGCAAATCTTCATTCAGTTCAGTAATGCAACTTAAAAGGTGAAACAAATATATGAGATAGACTCATTGCATACAAAGCGAGATAGTTCAAGCCTTACTTTGTTATATTGATGCTTATGTCTTACAGCTTATGAAAACCCCAACCCCCAATCTCATGTACCCCACAATCATCACATAATCTCATGTACGCTGTACACCATGATCATCACAATTATAACGAATTAAAGCATGACATATAACGAATTAAGGCATGACATCTCTCGCTTTGCACCTAGTGAGTCTATCTCATATATTTGTTTCACCTTTTAAGTGAAATGAATGAACATTTGCATGATATTCTAATTTTCCGAGTTTCACCTGTACACAATTGGTTAGCAAAACAGATAGCTATTTACAACTGTAATAATAACAGAAGTTTCACTCATATCTGATGAAGTGGACTAGATCCACAAATGCTAACATTAAAATACAGTAGTTAGTCTTTAAGATGCCACAATGTTTTTTGTATTTTTGTTTACTCTGATATTATAGTACTTAACTCCTTAGGCTACATTTTATCTCATTATTAGAGGTATGCCACTTCTTCTGAGTTTGCAATTTCCAAAGTAAGACTTTGTAATTGTACAAACTGAAAATGTTCTCTTTCACTTTTATTCACTCACATTAAATATTACAAAGTTTTAACATTCCCTTCTTTATTTTACAATTTTGAACTTCCCTCCATTCATTCTTCTTATAATTCCCCATGTTCCAATTCCATATGTCATGCAGCATCAGACTTTCTTTTTGCCTTTGTGCAGTTGTGGATTTAACTTATTTGCTTCATTAGGAACAGTGCTATTCATAATTAACGCTTTGCTCTTTCTTGGTAGCTGACTAAGTTTAAGCAGGAAATCTACAAATAACACATTTTAATAGATAGTCATTTAACCTCTTATTTTAAAGATCAAATGAACTGGTCTTACTGTTTAGGCAAAAATGCCCTTTCTTGTAACTTGAGTCCATTACATGTGCTACCTTCTGGAGCTATAGAATCAAAGTTGTTCCACCTTCCATGTGATAGTCCTTCAAATATTTGAAGATTGCCATTATCTTAACTCTGTCTTCTCTTTTCAAAGCTAAAAATACCCAGCACCCTTAGCCACTCGTCATAAGACTTAGCTTCCACACCTTTCACTATCCTAGTTGCCCTCCACTAAGTTAGGGGTTCTCAACCTTTTCAAATCGAGGGCCAGGTCACGTTCCCTTTGGCGGCCGGACAGCCATTTTGCCCTGCCTGCCACACATGGCACTTCTAGGTGTGGCGGAGATGGTGGGGGCCACATAAAATTGTGTTGTGGGCCACATCTGGCCCCGGGGCCATAGGTTGAGTACCCCTGCTCTAGACACATCACAGCTTGCTAATATCCTTTTTAAACTATGGTGTCTAGTGGGCATAGTAATCTGACTGGGGTCTAATCAAAGTAGAATACATCAAAGTAGAATACAATTTATATACTTTGGTATATATCCCTTGTTTATACAGTGGTATAAAAGAGCATAATGCATTCCATGGGATTGCTCTTTAAGCGAAACACCATTGTAAGCGACCAATTGTGACTTCTGGCGGGGGGATTGCGAACATGGATTTAGTTGTTAAGCAAGTTTTTGGTTGGTTTTAGTTGTTAAGCGAGATGACCATTCAAAGAAAATTCTGCTCTTTATGCGAGGCGCTCTTTATGCGAGATTCTATTGTATCTGAAAACACAATTTTAAAGATACTGTATCCTGCTAAGTGATTAAGATTTCTTCCTTCCTTCCTTTTTTTAAAAAACAAAGTTTCTCTTCAGTCTAATATTTTTCCATCCACAGTGCTATACTCAAAAACATCAAATATCCACATTAGGTCCCAAGAGGGCTTTCATCTTCTAGCAGTGATGACAAAAAGATTTTTAAAATGAAATATGCACCTCCATTGCCAGCACTTTCATTGCCAGCACTGTTCTTTTGGTTAAAAAAAGTACCAGTACTACTGCTAAGGAACTCATTTTGTAAGGGCTCGAATATAAAAAAAATGATGGTCTTTAATCTAAAATCTGCCCTTTTTATGGAGTTCAAAGAAGGAACATATTCATGTAAAAGGGACCGTGCAAAGAAGTCTAATTTTGTTAGTTTTCATCATACAGGCTTACAATGGCAACATGACAAGTTCTTTTTAAAACCAGAACAAAACTCTATCTTAATAGTCTTACTTGCAGTTTAAAAATAAATCTGATGAAAGGATTTTTTCCCTTAGATACGTAGCTGAATGTTCTAATGTCGACACACTCAGTTGTCCACTGTTTCCAGACAACCATGTCAGACAAGCATAACCTATAATCAGATACCATGTCAGACAAACTATAACCAGTAGTTAAAGACATTCCACGAACATGCACATCTACAATTGTAATTCTATCAATAAGGAGTATGCTGCAGGACTACAAGTCTCACCAGCCTTAACCAATATAACCAATGCTGACAGGGTGTCTGAAGGGCCACATTGCCTACCACCACAGTGCTATATGAATAATGTATTTTTAAAACACTGCTGAAAGAACGGGGAGATAGTGCAGTAATACTTTCAAAATCATGCCAGGCTGAGTCTTCCTCTATACATGCTGTTATTATGTGCTTTCAAATCAGAACCAACTTATAATGACCATAATAGGGCTTTCAAGGCAAGCAAAATATTTAAGGAGTGGTTTTCTGATTCCATACCCCCAGTGAGTTTTCATGGTTCATTGGGGGTTGAAGCCCATGCTTCATGAGTCCCAATCCATCACTGTACCCACCACATCACATTAGGCATCTTTGATTCGCAGTACAAACAGTAATCAGGCACTTGGGAGATTCAGGTTATAATTTCCACCAACCAATGAAAGATCT
Organism: Bradypodion pumilum; assembly: GCA_035047305.1. Lineage (NCBI taxonomy): Eukaryota > Metazoa > Chordata > Lepidosauria > Squamata > Chamaeleonidae > Bradypodion > Bradypodion pumilum. The sequence goes on along the minus strand of JAWDJD010000001.1, from coordinate 167,779,987 downwards.
TGGACCAGTCATTCTTTCTCAGTCTGACCTATATCACAGGGATAAAGTGGGGAGGAAAGCCTTATGTAAATGTAAAAAACAAAAAAGTCAAATATATTTTTAAAATCCCCAGTAGTCAATAAAAGGCATGCTTTCATTTCTTTTGCAAAATGAAGTGGCTATATTTAATTGAGTGAAAATGTGAGGAACCCTTAAGTATTTCATCATATACATCAAGAGTGGGAAACATGCATCCCTCAGCATCCCATTAAAAAGTTACTGAAAACATTTTAAATGGGCAGAGGGATTATGGGATAGAAATTTAGGGGGAGAAATCACTTTGGGGGGGGGAATTACATGGTGAGGGTCATGGGAGGAGACCTCGAAGATGCAAGGATGAACAAGTCTAATTTAGCTCTACACATATTCCACATTCCGGTCATCCTAAGGATTTCTACAACCACTTATCTTGTTACATTTATTAGGTGAGAGCCAAAGAAATGATGCCTTAAGTACCAACAAATTATTTAGATGACCTAACAAAGCTCCAGGGCAAAACCACCCATCTGTGGAAAAAGCAGCACTTCTCAATGTGATGGTGCTTGTGTTAAGTATGGATTCATTTTTCAAATGGCACATAATAAAATGCTTCAAACAGAAGCCATGGTACATCCTTGGAAGCATCTAGATGTGTTCATGGGTTCTTTGAAACATAATATGTGCATGTATGACCTAAGTTTGTTATAGGAAGGAGCTATAGCAGGGGTTCCCAACCTACAGCCCACAGGCCGGCTCTGGCCCCCGACACCATCCCATCCGGCCCGTTGCTGCCTTTACCGCACCTGGAAGTGGAAGCAGGCGTGTTTACATCATCCATAAAAAGCGCCTCCGCATGCACAAACATGCCCACGGCTGGTGTAAATGCAGAACTGGGTGCATTTACATAAATCACAAATGCACCCGCTTCTGTGGGTGTAGTCCAGCTGGCGACACTGTCCGAAGACGTGGTCAGGTCCTCGACGGAAAAAGGTTGGCCACCCCTGAGCTATAGGATAAAAATCTCCCGTATCACCTGGAGTTCACCAACATACTACTTTGAATGTAATCTTGTTGAAGTAACATTGAAGAATCTTGATCAAAGTACAAACTTTTGCAAATCAACTTTAAAACATACTTTTTATGTCCCATTATATGTTTTTCACGTATATGAAGGTCTAAAAAGAAAGGAAAACCCCTGTTCCAGCTGCGAAGCAAGTTAATGAATATGTTTGCTACAACATTTCATGATGTAACTGGCTCCACTGAAACCATGACAGATGAGTGAGGCAGCCAAACTGATTTGGGGTATTGGAATTACTGTTAAGAAATCTCCCATGACTTCCCATTATGCTCATTATTTCTAAACAGAAACAGAATCTTGTACCCACCCTCTACATTGATACACAGATCAAACTATAGGGCCTTATCTACACTTTGTGTTGCTAAATTAAGTAAAGAACTTTTTCAACCCAAGTATATGTTTAGCAATTTTATTTTACCGGATTTTTGAAAAGTGAATATATTTGAACTTTCCATTTAGGAATTTGTACAAAAATTCTTTTCTTGATGTTGAAAACATTGGCTAAATCTATATCTATAAAATCGAGGGTTAGCCAGGCCCCACTAGCCTGCACCCTCCATCCGGGAACACGTCCGAAATGGGTACGCAGGTAAAAGCAGGATTGAGAATTGCGTCAGTGGGGCAACAACCCCACAAACGCGAAAAAGGGAAACAACTTCATTTCCCAACGTTCCTTGTGCCACGCCGCACCAGAGCCAATCAGCCTCAGAGGCTCTGCCGCGGTGAGGCGCAAGGAACGTTCGGAAATGCCCCGCGGCCAATCAAAATAAAACAGATTTTAAAAAACATAGCGCAAACACAAAGCATAAACCCATTACTACAAGCCCCAGCGTCCTGCGTGCCATGAGCGCGCAGAACGCTGAGGAAGCCGGCACCCAAAAAATTAAAAACAAACTCACCGCCTCACAGCCACACAAACACCAACCACCCTTCTTTCCCTCACCAACGGCGCCTGAAGGTCCCGATTGGAGCTTCCCCTTTAATATCAGTGGGGGGGGTGTGATCCCCCCCTCTGCTGCCTCCACTAGAGTTGGGAGGTTTGTGGGGACAAAAGGGGTATGTCCCCCCCCCCACATTTCTGAAACCAGTAGACCAGGGAAAGGGGATCGATTCCCCCCCCAAAAAAACCACCATCTTTAAAGAGAAGAAACCAAGTGGTTTCTTCTCTTTAAACACAGAGTTTTCTTTAGGAGGGGGGGAACCGATCCCCTCTCCCTGGTCTCCTGAGTCCAGAAGGGTTGTGGGGACATACCCCTTTTGTCCCCACAAACCTCCCAAACCCCGGGGAGCAAGCGGAGAGGGGGATCGACACCCCCCACCCACTGATATTAAAGGGGAAACCAGATCTACTTTCACGACTCCACACAATCAAAGCACCATAACACAATAAAGCCCGCGGAAATAAACCAACCCCCCCAAACCACAACAACAACAAAAATTATAAAAATAAATAAATAAATATCCAAAAATACCTTTAAACACAATCAAAAACATCCAAAAATACACAAAAACAATACAAAGTAAACAAAAACAATCAAAAACAAAACAGTCAAAACCAAAACAAAACCAAAACACCCACACACCCACACAAAATAAAGAAAACAAGCCAAATCAACAGCACACGTCCTACCTGCATGATGACTGGAAACGAAATGAATAAAGAAAGAGACTACTTACTGGAAGAAGCTCCTCCCAGAGGCCAGGAGAGAAAAAACAGTACCAGCACCACCTACTGGCCACAATAGTAAAAACAATTCAAAAACACACAACAGCCCCAAACAAAAGGCCACAACAGTAAAAACAAATCAAAACAATAACAAAAAAAATCACAATTTTACACAAAAGGTCACAATAATGTTGTTGTTCAGTCGCACAGTCGATTCTGACCCTTTACGACCCTATGGACCATTGTTCTCCAGGCGCCTCTGTCCTCCACCTTCCCCCTCAGTACTCCCAGTTCTGTGCCCACTGTGTCTACAATACCATCTAGCCATCTCATCCTTGGCCTCCCCCTTCTTCTTTTACCCTCCACCTTTCCCAACATTAAGGCCTTCTCAAGTGAGTCCTCCCTTCTCATTTGATGTCCAAAGTACTTTAGCTTCGTCTTTACTATTTGACCTTCCAATGAGCAGTCAGGGTTGATTTCTTCAAAGATTGACCTTTAACCTTCCAACACAATTTAAAACAGCCCGGCAACACCGGGCAACCTCTGCTAGTATGGAATAGGTTATCTAAAGATGAACAGTAAGAATTTATGGGCAAGATCCAGAGATAAGTGCAAAAATCTGAAATCCTGGTACCAACTGTTGCTTTTATCAGCTTCTAACTCTAAAACCCACACAGTTGTCTATAGAACATAAGGGGAGCAGCTGGAAGGTAGAAGAGGAACAATCAATTTTGCATAACTAGAAAAACTACATTTTAGTTACTTATTCTGAAAGCAAAAGCAATCACACTTACAGTAGAACCCCGTATAGCAATTTTAATCCGTTCCACGGAGCTGATCACTATGTGGTTTTCGTTGTTGTACGATCTTCCCTATGGGAAAATCTGTACAACGATTTTCCCTATGGGAAAAAAATGTACGATGTTTGGCGCTAAGAGGTTTTCCCCATTGGAAAATCGTTGTACGGATTTTCCCATAGGAACAATCACTATGCGGAACGGCTTTCCTTCCCTCCAAGCCTCAACCCTATGCAATTTCATTGCTATATGGGGCGATCGTTATATGGGATTCTATTTTAATTTTTATTTATTAAATTTTCAAAAATAATACAAACAATAAAAAAATCAAAACTGCAAATATAAAAAAAACTACGCATATAAAGATAAAATTACATATATGTGTAAAATTGAACATCAGCGAACCGTATCCACATTGTTTATAATATATACTATTTCAAATCAAACCAATAAGATATGGTTCCTATACCTCATTTTCCAATAATGTTTAATATAAAGACAAGACAAAAAAGACAAAGTAAACAAGAATGAAAATAAAATACTAATCACCCAGTGTTATTTACAATACACTGGAGAGCACGGAGATATTCATTGAGATTTTCCCCAGAAAATCTTGTGATCAGGTACAGGTCTTTGCAAATCACTCCCCCTCAGTGAGTAATCCATAAAAACTTGCCAAACCTTCCAGAATCTATTTTCTTTAACAATTCCCTTTTTAAAGTTTATTTCCCATGTCAATTTATCATTCCATGCTAAGCCCCACATTTCCTTATACCACTCCTCAATATTCAAATTTACCTCATTTTTCCATTTTCTAGCGATACACTGTCTTCCCGTTGACAACATTATTCCCAATAACTCCTTTTTATTCTTACTCAGGTTTATATTTTCCACTTCTGTCAACATAATCATACTAACACTCAATTTAATTTTCTCCCCCATAATTTCAGTTATCTCGTATTCAATTTTCTTCCATTTTCACACATTAATTAGCATTTTTGCCCCCAACATGCTGGGTACTCTTTTTACTGACCTTGGAAGGATGGAAAACTGAGTCAATCTTGATCTCTGGTCAAGATTGAACATACAACCTTTTGGTTGCAGAACAGCAGATTAACCAGTGTGCCACCAGAGCTCCTATTGGTCTATTACTCTGTTGGTTTATTACTTTCTGTTGTCTACACTGACCAGAACAGATACCCATATTATTTCTTGTCACAGGCAGTTTGTCTTCATCTGGGTTGTCCTGATCTGGGTTTCTGGGCTGGAATTCCTGGAGAATTCTAGAAACTGAAGTCCAAATCATGAAAGAGCATACCTCCTTGCCTTTAAAATAAGGTGCCAAGGAGAGTTGTGATTTTTACAAGCACAAAGAGCAGGTTCTGATTCAAGGAAATATCAGATGTAGAAGCCACAGTTGAGAACAACACTAGAGCGAGACTCAGAAGCTGCTGATAGGCCAAATATTATGAAGGTCTAAAGTAAGGTGCAGTAAGCAATTTCTAAAAATAATAATAATACTTGAATAAATGGATAGAAAATGGCACAACCTTTGGAGGCAAAGTGCTTGAAGTTAAGAAATAACCAGGGACATAATCAATTGCATGCTAAATCACATAATCCTTGTTGTTTATTGCAATAGGCCCATTGCATTGGTGAGATTTCTGTGAGTCCTTCCTACATAAATTCCATTGATTCAATGAGTGTACTTTAACTGTGATTTATTATGCTAAGCTGCAACTAGAGTAGGCATAAAGAATCACTGGAATTTACAAAAGAACTGATTTTCTAAATCTCCATGATTCAATGGGCCTACTCTTGTTGCAGTTTATTATGCTAAACAATACAATTTTAACAAACATCTATGGTGATTTCTTAATTTAAAGCGATTCGAAGTTATCCTGCTTATTTTTGCCAGTGTAACTAGGCAAGGAAATTTGGAGCAATAAATTCTTAAAGAACCACCTATAATAAATTAAAAATACAAATAAATTATTTTGTAACACACAAATACAGAGCTTTATTAATCTACTAATCCATACTGATAATCTAATTTACATTCAAGAGTCTTACTGAGTCAAAGTAACAACTTCCTTCAGAGTTTATGGTGTAAATATTTATACAACTTCCCAGCTAAAATGACACATTTAAATACAAATAATGTTTTCACTTTTGCCTGTACAAAATAATCAACTATGCTCAAATGTGGCTATACACTTTGCCTTAGCATTTCAATAATTTAGATAAGAAATTAAATTTACACGGTAAGAAATGTTTTTAATTATGTGTAAGAATTTTGATTGCAGTTTTCCTACATGTTATCAGTTTTAAGAAGGGTGCATGCTGAAATTGTAGTTAGCTTTATTTGTATTATTTTTAGAATTTTTCTGTACACAGAGATTTTTTATGTTGCACTTATTTTTCCACATTGAAAGTATAACTTTTAGAATACAGGAGAAATTCTTATTTTTAAGACAGCAAAATTACTGAAATACTAAGCCACATACATGCCTCTTCAATAATGTCAAACTTAGGTTTTAGTATATACAGTATTACATTTGTTTCTGGGGTTTTCAAAAAAATAAATGTAACTAATAAATTTCCCACATATGTTCCCATTCTTAAAATTAACCATCTAAAATAGGTTTTAAGTTGCTTATTCCTCCATCAAAATGTTATAAACATTTATGTAAATCCAGTTCTTTACACATAGTTAGATCTCACTTTCTCAATTTCTCACAGAACCATGAATCTCCCAAACTGTAGTTTCTGGAAATATTCATTCTTGATATATGCTAACTGCTTTGAAAATCATTTTCTTCTGCTACATATGAGAAGTATTTTGAATTCCACACCATGAACGTGAAAACTTGCAGATGCACCATTAGGTTACAAAAACAATGGAGTACTAAGAATTCAAAGGCTGTAATTTGTTCATAATTTGTTTTCTTGATTTTCTCTTAAAGTATATACTAATACAGGGTTTTCCCTAGTAAAAGAGCGAATACATTGCATAAAGTACTTTCTATCTTAAATATATAGTACTTTACAATCTAGACTTCAGAATGTAGATTTTCAAGTAGTTTTAAGGAGTTCATACCATTATCTCTCTGGACGTTCACATTTCACAAACTACTTACCAGTTGTAGGAAAGCATCTATTTACACTAGTGTAGATCTCTTCCTTAATGATGGGATTCAAATGGTTGTCCAGTGGTTTTGCTGTGTCTCCTTTTTCCTTTGACATATAATTTGGAATTGCATTTTGTTTATCTTGAGGCGATAGAGACAGCATGCAGTCAGTATTTGCCATAGTCTCACAAATTTCACTCACTCTTTTTCTCTTTCTGCTGGGTGTTGAACCTATGTTACTAGACACTGCCTTTGGATTACCTTCTGAAAAACTACTTTTGTAAACCATTTCAATAGGACTCTGCAATTTTTGTATACATGAAGGAAGACTAACTCTTATTTTCTTTTTGTTAAAATTGGAAGGTGAAAAATAATCTTCAAAAGACAAATCTTGGTCTTTAGTAGACTCAACAGGAGTGAGCACTGTTTGCAAAAAGTCATTTTGAGAATCTGTTTTACATAATGCTGAGGTGCTCTGTCTAAGACTTAATCTCCTCCTGGATTTCTTCCGATCTTTAGAAGTAGAAGAACAATTCGTTACTACAGAGGAAATTAGATTATTTGAAGAAAGACTGATTAGTGAATGTAAGTGATTGTTGCTGGTATCTTCAGCAGCATCTAAACAGATCATTTTTTCTGGAGAAACCCTGGAGTCCAAACTGTTCTCATGAGAAAAGCTGTTTCCAGTTTGAATTGAATTATGCTTTTGCATAGGCAGCACTTCAGGTTTTGTCTTTTTGTCAAAAAAATCATTTTCCATGCTGTTTGGCAAAATTAATGTTTTTCTTAAATGTCTACCACTACGTTGTTGCGGACTTGTATGCTTGAAGTCATCTGTAGAAGTTGGAGAGCTCCATAACGTAGCTACACAAAGATCTGTAGTACTTAAAGCTTCAGGCATAGATTTGGCAAACTCCTTTCCATAACTCTGGTCTGCAGAATTTTCCAACACATTAGCAAAACTAGTGTTTAAGGGGTCACTGTTCTCTCCTACAAAACAGAAAACAAACAAAAAATCATTACCAGTAATCCAAGGAAATTTAACACAAAACAATCACTATGATATTCAATCTTGTATTCAATATTACTTGTTCAATTGATACAGCATTTTCTGTGAACTGATTTGCCTGTCAGACTTTATTTTTTTGTGGGGGGAAATAGCATGTATGAACAATATCATGTGTCATCATGCTCCTCAACATGCATAGAGGACTTTATGTTGGCATGGGGAAATGCTGTTGATGTGGCCCGATATTGGGCAGATGTCATCTAGCCCTTTTTAATTCTATTTTGTTTTTAGATGTGTTAATTTTAGATTTGTATGTTATTATATGCTGGTGGTGCATCTGACACGAATAAAGAAAGAATCATGTCTAATAAACACCATTTCAATTTCCTGTTACGTCAAATAAAACTGCTGTAGCCATCACCCACAATTTTTTGTAAATAAAAACGTTGATTCTAGAACAATATAAAAAGTTGAATTTGTCGTAGTTTGGCAGGATTGCAATGCAAAAAATGAAATTGTTGCCAAAAATTAATTTTTTTTTGATGTCCTGCCAATACAAATTTCAGAAAAAGAAATTTTAGCTTTTCAAAGCATACTAAACAGTTATTGCAATGGAAGAAAGAGACCGAGGATCGCCAAAAAATCATGGTACCTAGCACAGAAAGATTATTATTATCTATGCCTAGATAAACAGGAACTAGAAGGCCCAGAGGAGGGGGAGGGATGAAATGCATAACACTCCTCAAGATATAAATAGAAGGCTTCCTATGGCCTTACTCAGCAACTGGCTTATGCCAGTTTTACCCCAAGACCTGCTATTTACAGAGAAAGATCGTCTGGTCACTCTCAGAAGCATGGCTCTTGGTAGTGTAATAGAGCAATTTTCTTGTTTTGGGTACAAAAAGCACCCATGACCCTTATTTGTAAATAGGTATTTCATTTGTTTGCTAATTTTGGCTACTTGAAGGCACAAGGAAAGTTTCCAACATGCAAACACAATAAAGGCAAAGGCAAATATTTGAGATGGGAAACATGGGAGTGAATGCAGTCCTTCAAAGTTTCATCTCTGAACTACAGCCATGGCCGCATCATCATATATCAGCTCACTATAACAAGCTCAACACAAATTTTCTACATGTAGATCCTGTTCTACCTTAGCATGCAATGATGAACTAGGAAGCTTCAATTATTTATAACCATAACTTCTTCAATGAGTTTAAAAGATATTTTATATTTGTATGTTAACAAAGCTTACTACACTGTTAAAGTAGCAAACTTTTTCATTACTGCAATGCTTCTCTTAGATTAGATGCTCCGTACATTTCTGCAATGATGGCTGAAATCCTGTTGTGTAGCTCAATATGCACAAATGGGAACAATATTATCTACAGCAGCAATCTACTGGTGATTAAAGGCTTCCTTTGGAAATTTTGTGATACGTGCAACCTCGTTACATTGTGCAAGAGTTTCATGTACTCTGGAATCACTAAAGGAAGCCTTTAATTATTGGTGATTTGCTGCTGCTACTGAAGTCATTCCTGCTGCTCACATGGAAATTTAGCCATTGTTGAATGCAACAGTATTGCATTCAAGACTGTGTAAACATGAAAGCTGATAGTAATCTCATATTTTTTACAACATGTTCTTTATACCATGTTTATACTTGACATTATGTATTTTATAGTACGTTGAAGAATTAAATTTTATATTTTTGTTTTGAGACTTATACACAGATTTCAGAAGCTTCTGTGTGAAGCTATATATGACAATTATTTCCATAGATTGTATTCTCAAAAAGTAGAAGTACATTTTAATAATATAGTTTTCTCTACACATTCCCTTTCTCATCCTTTTTTGTTACCTGATAATAGTGTACAAGTTGTACCAGTAAAAACAGGAATTTGCCCATGCTCTGCTACAACAGACGTGGAGTCAGATTCTTGAGACATCTGTGAAGCTAAAAATGCACATTTTCAAATTTTTATTGATTATCAAAAAACAGATCCTGCACTTCCTCTTTATGATTGCCTTTCAGGGTATCGTATCTCCTCTCAGTCTCCTTTTCTCAAGGCTAAACATGTCCAGTTCCTTCAGTCTTTCTTCATATGACTTGGTTACCAGTCCCCTGATAATCCTTGTTGCCTTTCTCTGTACCTGCTCTAATATATTTGCATCTTTCTTAAAGTACAGTGCCCAGAATTGAACACAGTACTCTGGAGCAGGAAAAATGCCACTGCCGTGAATTTGTTTAAGGTGGATCCCAGCTTGCCATGAAGTGACCCACACGCTATGATCACGGAGCCATCTCCTGCTGCACATATGAAATGAGACATACAGGATTCAACACTGGGACTGGAATGGACTGCTACAGCCTTGAGGATATCATCAAGCTGCGCCTTCACAGCCATGGCCTCTTCCTCCCACAAGACCGCTGGGAATCAGAATTCCTCCTCTGCTCACTTTGCCGTTGGGTCCAATTTGGTTTCCAGTGGCATTTCTCCACTTACGGGGACCATCACCTGCCCATAGCCATTGGCCCCTTTAGGGAGTCAGGTTATTTACCGCCACCCAACGCTCAGTGTTGAGTTGCTGGCTGTGGTCTAACTAGTACTGAATAGAAGGGGACTATTACCTCATGAGTTTTGGAGACTGTACTTCTGTTAATGCAGACTGAAACAGTTTTGCAGCCACATCACACTGTTGCCTCAGACTCAGCCTATGATAGCCTTAGTAATGTCTTACTAACAGTATTCAGATTACTATCAAGGATGTATGGATAACTTTGCAAGGTGGCACTAACAGCAGACCACAACAGTGATAAGATACCACATAGACTGGTCAGAATCCAACTACAGTAAACCTCGCGTAAAGAGCGCCACACTTAGAGACTAACTTGCTTAAAGAGCAGAATCTTCTCTGAATGGTCGCCTCACTTAACAACTAAAACCAACCAAAAACTCGCTTAACAACTAAATCGGGGTTCACAATCCCCCCCCCCCCGCCACCAGAAATCACAATTGGTAACTTACAATGGTGATTTGCTTAAAGAGCAGCAAACTCGCTTAAAGAGCAAACCTGTGGAACCATTATGCTCCTTAAGCAAGGTACCACTGTAATTGAATATACTATTGTACCAGCTTAAGTGAAATGTTATTTCCTAGTCTCTGAATCCTAGCTGCATAATTAACAAACTTCAGAGCAAATACAATCAACTATTTATATATTATAGTTCAACAAAACTGGAAATATAAAGAGAAGCATTATATATATTACAGAACATTATGCTCAGACTTAAGAAGGCAAAACTTATATAGTGGTGGCAACAAACAGACCTCCAGCAACTGCGGGTTCATGAATTACAAGTTATATTAAGAATCATACCCGTAGGGGAAAGATTTTCTCGTTTCTCCTTCATATCCTTTATTCTCCTCTCCATTGCACCACACTGATATTTAATTTTACTTGCTGGACTGTATATTAATGAACCATTGTCTTCAAACATTAAAACTGGTGTATCCGTTTCTGAAAATATGACAAATTAGAAGGAAAACCTGAAAAGTTACTAAAATTCTCTATTCTAGCAGCAAAGAGATACAAAATTGTATGTTGTATTTTGAAACGTTTGCTTATACAAACATGCTCTTGCTGTCAGTTTTGAAAATATTAATCTGCAAAAGCTGGGCTTGCAATAAAACGTTGCAGCATATCCTCACCTTCTTTTCCCTCAGGCAAGGATTCTTCTTTCCTTCCCTGATACCCAGAACTTTCACTAACAGTGGACATAACAAAACAGTGTGGAAAGCTTTAAAAAGACTATGTGCCAGGGTAGGAAGATCAAGGGCTAATCTGAGAAAGTGGGGTTTCCCTGTAGATGACAGCCTGTGTGCATACGAAGAACAAATTATCTCCCATATGGTACAATGTACACGATGCCCCTCAATGTGCACTGAGGAGGAAATGCTGTTGATGTGGCCCAATATTGACCAGATGTCATCTAGCCCTTTAAAAGTCTATTTTGTTTTAGATGTGTTAATTTTAGCTTTGTATGTTATTATATGCTGATGGTGCATCTGACACGAATAAAGAAAGTGGATATATAAATACAAAACATGCTTAGTCCTCACTATGCTGGTTTTTGGCAGTGAAGATCATGCCCTTAGGGTATTCTTAAAGCATTTTCTACTTAGGCAGACTTTTTGGTTCCCTGAGCATGATTATATATCCTAATAGTTGTTGTGTACCCCTGTTTTGGCTGTATTGGTATTGAAATTTGTTGCCTAAGCTTGAAATGTGAAAGTGCTGTCACACATGTAACACCCATTTTGATCTGAACAACTTAGAAAGGGAGGAGGCTGTGCTTTTTGTTTCAAGTGCCCTCTGCTTTAACTCTGCTCAACAATGTACAAAGTTGTTGAGAAAAGCAGTACTAGTCATGTTTAGTGGTCAGGAACAGGCCAAAACAGGATATGGGCAGCCAGACTGTCTTAATGGGTTTGTTTGTTATAACCTCATAGTTTATTTGTATTAAGGCTTTTCACTAATATTATGGGATGAAAAATTTTCTGAAGTTTGTGTAAGGCATACAGAAATATTTCTGTGGAGCAAATAAATATTCAAATAGGGAAGAGAGCTTATTTTCCCCGCTCACAAGAGGTCATCACACTTTCAAAGTCATCAACAGCTATACTTCCAAGTAAGACAAAACCAACACAAGATGCTATAGGTTTTAGGAGACCTGGTGGTGCAGTGGTAAAACTACTGTACTGCAACCAAAAGGTTGTAAGTTCGATCCTGACAAGGGCTCAATGTTGACTCAGCCTTCCATCCTTCTGAGGTTGGCAAAATGAGTACCCAGCATGTTGGGGGCAAAATGTTAATTAACTTGTGAACCTCCCAGGCAGTGCACTAAGTGCAATGGGGCAGTATATAAGTGTGATTGTTTTAAATACAAAAAGGGAGAAAAATTATTCGAGGGCAGTTCATGGGGGGGGGGGGGGGGATTACAAACCTCCCAATTGAAAAGTGATAAATTTCATGCATCTCCCTAAAACTGTGGACATTTTGCCATACATAGCTTTGTGAAGGATGGATGTTTGGCAAATATGGTGACTAAATATTGCTAAGCCTTAACCTTTACGTCTCCTATAATCTAGCAGGATAGCTCCAAGGTATTTCTGTCTAGAACAGCGACGCACAAACTAGGGCCACAGGCACAATTAGGCCCACACATATCATTAATGTGGCCCGGGCTGAGTACCCGGGCTCTTCCAGGACTGCTCCCCTCCCGCCCACATCACCTGATGTCATTTATGGCAGCGACGATCACTCTTTGTCCCCGCTGCTCCGAGCAGCATCTGGCTCAGTCCCATCTCTTCAGCAGCCATTGGCAAAGTGTATCGTCATGTTGGGGAAATTTTGTGAGCCTTCTCCATTTCAAAATCTGTGGCACTAGGACCCTCCGCACGCCCGGGATGTCATTTTGAAAAGTCAAACTACTATTTCCTGGGACCAAGCAAGAGGCTGCTCAGAGCAGCGGGGACAAAGCCCAATCATCACTGTCACGGCTGACGTTGGAATCAACAGTAGAGGGAGAAGCCCGCCTCCAGCCCCCGCACCTGTGGGTCGGGGGGTGGGACCGGACCAGCAAAAAATAATTTGGGCACCAGTGGTCTAGAAGGAAAATTGACATGAAAGCTAAATGTTTGATGGACAGTCTCTGCAGTTTCCAAAGAACCTCTGTATCTAAACCTATAAGGGAAAGGCACAACCGTACGTGTCCAGCAGGTGTGGCCACACCCCTGTAGCCTATCCCATAATACTCAGCACACACCTACCTTGTGTCCCGGACATCAGCCCCACGAGAGTCCGGAGGCTGGGGGTGTGGCCTACGCCCCATGAAATCGGCCAAAATGGCTGTATACACGCGAGGCAGGGGGCATCCACGCACGGCGGGGGCAGCAAAGAGCATAGAACGCTCACGGCGGTTAAAATGCCCACCAACAGATCCATGGCTCCTAGTGCCCCAGCCCAGTCTAAATAGAGAGCTTGAGCGCGCAACAAAGGTACAATCGCCATCCCTCACCAGGAATGCACGCCAGCATGCCACCGCGTAAGCACTGCCACCCGAGGCATTCTCCACCTCACCTCAGCCCCACCGCCCGAGCAAGCCTCTGCCTCGCCATGACCAGGAACGCAAGGCCACCAGCTGCAGTGCCCCTCACACCAATGCAACCCGCCCAGCAGGCTGCTTTCTGCCCGGGGACGTGCCTCCCCGGACAGATAGCAGCCTGTCAGCTTCCCTCTCCACCTCGCTGTTTCAAAGCCAGCTACGAAACAGCAACGCAGAGGGAAGATGCCAGGCAGGCTGCTTTTCGCCTGGGGAAGCGCCTCCCCGCATGGATAACAGCCTGTCAGCTTTTCTCTCCACCTCGCTGTTTTGAAGCCACCTTCGAAACAGTGACGTGGAGAGGGAAGGTGCCAGGCAGGCTGCTTTCTGCCCGGCGACGCGCCTCCCCACACGGATAACAGCCTGTCAGCCTCCCTCTCCACCTCGCTGTTTCAAAGCCAGCTTCGAAACAGTGAGGCAAAGACTAAGGTGCCAGGCAGGCTGCTTTCCACCCAGGAACATGCCTCCCCGCACTGATAACAGCCTGTCATCTTCCCTCTGCGCCTGTCTGTTTCAAAGCCAGCTTTGAAACAGACAGGCGCAGAGAGAAGGTGACAGGCAGGCTGCACGGCCATCACATCCCCGGGGCGAAGCCTGGGCAGGAATGCTAGTTATACATACATGAAGACCAGTTTCTAAGCATAGATGGCTGCTGCTGGATTTAAAAACTACAAATTTTTAAGCAACCTTAACAGAAAATGTGGTTTCAACTACATATAGCATAATGCACAATATCCTACAGCATTCTACAGAATAAAAAGCAAAGGACTTTACTTTGTGGAGGAGTATGGAGGAAAGGCTGAAGGGACTCGTACTTTTTTTTAGGAAACTACTGGAGGAGGAGTGTTTCTGTACATAGGTCGCAAATACAGTGGAACTTCATACAACAACTGCCCTGTATAGCAACGATATCATATAACAATTAGGTTTTGGGGGAAATGGCATCCCGCATAACAATTTTCCCTATGGAATAAAATCGTACAACAATTTTTCAATGGGAAAAACCACTTATCGAAAAAATTGTTGTACGATGCATCCCATAGGGAAAATTGTTATACGATGCATGCATCATATAGCAATTGTTTCGTACGAGCCCTATGGAATGGATTAAAATCATTGAATGAGATACCACTGTATATGCTTTCTTCTCCCCCCCTCCCCCCAGGGAATACCTGCAGAAAAAAACAATAATCAAACAGTTTACTAAGATCAAAAATTAAAGGCTGATTTTTCTGGCTGAACATTAAGTTTCCCCTTTTTTCAAAAGAAAATGAAAGGATTCTACTTGATCCTTAATCCGTCCCTCTATTAAACCTTGAGAAGGAAGGTCAACAGTATGAGAATGTTGGGGTGTGCAGAAAAGAAAGCCCAAATGACCCTCTTTATCCCTCTCTGTCCATTCTCTTTCAATCTGCAAAGAATCCATTGATAGAAAGAAGGAAAAATGAAAGGACTGAAGAATGAAGGGACTCTTTTGCCTACTTCTTCTCTGACTGCAGTTCCACAGTTCCCACTTGTTGAGGTGAATTGCAGAAATAATTAAAGGTTCATTTTAGGATTACTCTTTAGTTTCACAATATACCAGCAGTCTTCAGTGCAATGAGTAAAAGAAACTAACAATTTGAAGAGATCTTATACTTGCCTATTGATGCCTTTTGTATTTTTAACTCTTTAGCCATTATTTCCAATCTTTTTTGTAGTTTCTTGTCATTTTCTGGAGTTCTTTCCATAAAATCTTTGGGTTGCATGCATTTATGCTACAAAAGAAAACAAATCATAACATCAATTCACAAGGACCAAGAAATCTTTCTGTTCTAGTAATTGTTTTAGGTTATTTAAAATCATCACTTTGAGTGCATATATACCCACTTACATAACTTTATTTCCATTAATGTCTCAGTTAGCATTAGTCTTCCTCAGAATTAGAAAATTCCAAATGTTTTCACATTCACACACCACCTTCAGTCAAGGAAAGAAGCCCTTCTTAGCACAGATTCTATAGAACCTGTGATAAATCTTATGTATGGACTTCATTTAGTCAAACTACATTTTAGCAGCTTACAAAGCTCACTACGAACTGGTGTGTAAGGAGTAAGGCCATAATCCTATCCAATAGGCTGGATAACCTGTAACTAATGTTAAAATCTCTGTGAAAGTTATCAGTTAGAATTTATAAAATCAAGATACAGTAAAACCTCGCATAGAGTACCTCGCTTAGAAACTAACTCACTTAAAGAGCAGGATTTTCTCTGAATGATCGCCTCGCTTAACAACTAAAACCAACCAATTTGCAATCCCCCCCCCCCCGCCAGAAGTCACAATTGGTCACTTACAATGATGTTTCACTTAAAGAGCAAACTCGCTTAAAGAGTAATCCCGTGGAACGCATTATGCTCTTGAAGTGAGGTACCACTGTATGTCCAATCTTCCTGGTAGGTGTATGTATGTACTAAAAGAATTTTTCATTTTTAGAAAAAGTAGACAAACTCAACAGATGGTACATGGATATCTGAGGAAATAAAGAAACAAATTGGAAAGCCCTGAGAAATAAAAGGCAAGCCATATCTACCTATACTACCACTAAATGTAATTTGGTTATATATGAAATGTTTTCAGAGTCACCAAATGTCTGCAGCAGTGTAGGTAACTTCAATGGCTATTATCCAGAGTGGCTATTAACCTATTTGCATTTTTAAATTCTAATGTAGTGGCACTGCACTATAAGGATGGCTGTAATCAGTCTTTGTTAAATAAAAAATGGGTTTAACCTTAAAAATATTTTCTTAATCTGCAAATGCCCCCCCCCCTTAGAGGTCAACAGTTTTTAAAGAAATGGAATGGGAATGGGAGACCACTACACGCCCCTCGAAAAATGGCAAACTTGCCTGCGTGCCTCCTAGAAGACACAAAAAACGTTTGGAGCCAATGCTTTCTTTTAACAACAACAAAAAGGGGGGGGTGGTGGTTGTGTGACACACACACACACACACAAGCATAATTTGCCCACTCATGGTTTATAGGCTAAAGACAAAAGTCTCTTTGGAATGATAGTATCTAATTACTATTTTAAAAATATTAAAGATTTAAAACTTTTTAAACCAGAGAACCATCTCTGGCACATGACTCAAAGGAAAGCAGAATCCATCTCTGAATTTTAGGTTTTTCTCAGAGGTATGTTGGATTTTTTCTACCTGTAGTAAATGTTAAGTACTCACAATACTATTTACAGAGGACATGGGTTGGTGAATTAAAATCCATTTGCAATACATATTTGAGGATTACATCCAGGATCATCAGGAAATTACAAATTTCATGTTTTACACATACCTTTTTAATGAAATGAGGTAACCCTTCACTAACATTTTTTGCAGGATAAAGTGTTTCATCCACATGTGCTCCAACTTCTCGACATCTGAACAGAACAATTTTTAGAAATTAATGTATTTCTCTGGTGTAAAATCAAATAGATTTACAAGAGTGAACAATGGTATTTGATGTCTGAGAACTAACTATAGTAAAGCAATATAATTGTACTGATAGCCTAAGCTACCTAGCTTTAGTCTAGTTCTCATGTATTTTCTGCCATGGCCAAAATCCCTTATCTTGTACAGCAACTTAGATCATCAAATGAACCACTTGTTTGCTTGTAAAAGTCACATTTGAAATATTACAGCTTCTATTTTTATTCACTCAAATTAAGATAGAGCACAAAACTGCAAGTAATTTAGACATTAGATAGGAAGGGAACAGAGAATCTTTAAGGATGGGATCACATTCCTTTGCTTTGCTGGCAGACAAAATCCAAGACAAACCCTTCTGGCATATCTTAAATGTCAATCAGGTCAGTCACACATTCTTTGTTTTACATTGTGAGAGGAAAAGGCTTGCCCTCAACTTTGAGAATAGAGAACTATTGGAATTTCAAGGCAAGAGAACTTAGCCAAAACAATTCCTAAATTTCACAATTTTTTCTAGTTGATTTCCTCAATTCTATAGACTAGGGATTCTCAACATGTGGCCCACAGCACCATTTCATGTGTCCCCCCCACCGCCTCTACCACACCCAGAAGTGCCATCTGGTGGAGAAAGGGGGAAAAGGCCATCTGGCCCCCAAAGGTGTCTGAGGGAGCGTGACCTGGCCCCCGGCTTTAAAAGGTTGAGAACTCTTGCTATAGACTCAAGAACACAGAATCAATGAGCTGCCTACATCAGCTGCTTACTAATATATAAAGAGAGTAAACTAAACAACAAAAAAGTTGTGGCACTTTGAAGACTAACTCCTGTATTTAAATGTGAACTTTCCTTTAAAACAAGGTTCCTCAACCTACAGCCCATAGGCCGGATCTGGCCTGTGGCACCAAATAATCCAGCCCATGCCCTCGCTCCAGCCACCTCCACCTCCACCGCCTCAATCCTTGTCCCCTCCGCTTAGTTTGGTATGTCCTTGCCGGTGCCCCATAGCAGGACGGATGTTGTAAGGCAGTGCTTCACAACCCCAGGCATGTGGGCCTAATTGGGCCCATGCATATCATTAACCTCTCTGTGAGAACCCGGGCACCTCTAGACCTGCCCCCCACTGCCGGAAATCACAATACGTCACTTACTGCGGCGGTGATTGCACATTTCTTCAGAGGCTTGGGACAACCTCCACCACTTCCCTGGGAGGCAGGAGACCTTTTCAGAGCACGATCGGTCCGTTTCGAAAATTTTCTGCCTCTTCCTTACTTGGACACAGCAGCTAATCAATGGTGCTTGGAGACTTCCGTTGGCATGCGGTGCAGATGTCAGTGCCTGGTTTCCCAGCGCTGAAACAGGAAGTCTCCAAGCACCGTGGATTAGCTGCTGGGGCCAAGCAGGTAAGCAGCAGAAAATTTTCAAAATGCCGGGGATCAGATCATCCTCCCAAAAGGCTCCTGCCACCCAGGGAAGCGGTGGAGACTGTCCCAAACCCTTGAATAAATGTGTGATCGCCGCCGCACACCACTGATGACAAACAGAAATGTAAGTCCAGGGATCAACCTCGCCTCTGACCCCTGGCAGGAAGTGTCGGAGGCGGGTCTGGCGCCTGAGAAAGTTCGGTTTCACTTACCAGTGATAACTTTCGTTCTTCGAGTATATAGTTTGTGAATACACACTCATGGGTTATGCGCCTGCGCAGAACGGCCGATCGGAGGCTTGAAAAGCTATTGGTCAAAAGTTTTGGCGGTAAGACCGCCCACCGTACCGCCTACCCTGAGGCGCCCGCGCGCCATTTTACCTCAGTTCCATACTTAAGCCAAGCACAGGATAAACCAATTGATCTCATCCGTGCAGCTCAAGAGGGGAGGCAGGGTGGGTAGTGTGTATTCACAAACTATATACTCGAAGAACGAAAGTTATCACTGGTAAGTGAAACCGAACTTTCTCCTTCGTATAGTTTGTGAATCCACACTCATGGGAGATTAGCAAGCTCACACTTACTTGGTCGGTGGGCAGTCGGATGAGATGATCCCACGATGAAGATGATGACGGTCAGGCAGGGTGAACTGTCAAGGGCGATGGGCCCGGAGCCCCCGAGTGAGGACGACACGGCCAAGCCTGGCGTCCGCAGTGGCTCTGGTGTCCACCCTGTAGTGCTGGACAAATGTAGAAGGTCTGGACCAGGTGGCAGCCTTACAGATGTCCTCAAGCGGTGTGCCCTCCAGAAAGGCCGTGGATGTTGCAACCGCTCTGGTAGAGTGCGCCCTGACATGCGGTGGAGGGGGCAGCGATGCCGACTCGTAGGCCAAGTAGATGGTAGAGGTGATCCATTTGGAGAACCGCTGCGCAGAGATGGGTTCACCTTTGGACTTGCCCCCATACGCCACGAAAAGGCGTTGCGACTTCCTGAACTCCCCTGTCCTGCTGGTGTAAAACAATAAAGCCCGTTTGACATCCAGCGTGTGCCAAGTCCTTTCTTGGGCGTTAGCGGGGTTCTGGAAGAATGTTGGCAAGGAGATAGTCTGTGCCATATGAAACTGGGAGACCACCTTGGGGAGGAAGGTGATGTCCGGTTGGAGTACCACACGGTCATTGAAGAACTGGAGAAAGGGTGCGTCCGCCCGCAGGGCGACCAGTTCACCAGCTCGTCGAGCAGACGTGATGGCCACCAGAAAGGCCATCTTCCATGTGAGGAGACGAGCATCCGCGGTAGCCATGGGCTCGAAAGGAGTCCTGGTGAGCGCGTTAAGGACGGTAGAGAGTGACCATTGGGCCGTCGGAGTCCTGACCGGCGGGAAGGCGTTTCGCAATCCCTTGAGGAAGCGTTTCGCCGTTTGGTCGCGGAAAGCGCCAGAAACGGGCGAGCCAGCTGGAGAGTGAGCCACCACCGCTGCGAGGTGTACTCGGATGGAGGCGATGCTGAGGCCAGACTCCGCCAGATGGAGGAGGTAGGTCAAGACGTCCTGCAGTTCCACCTGCGAGAGGGGGGGTCTGCTGAGATGCCAGGAAAGCACAAAAGCGTCTGTATTTGGAAGCGTAGGACTTCCTTGTGGACGGGCGCCTGGCTAGTTCCAGGATCCTGGACAGTCTGGGGTTATCCTCCACGCGGTGAGGTGGAGGCTGGGCAGGTCCGAGTGGTGGAGCTGGCCCTGCTCCATCTGGAGGAGCGTCGGTGACTCCGGTAGCGTGCGATACTGAGATGACATGCGCAACAGCAGCGGAAACCATGGTTGGCGGGGCCATGCTGGGGCCACTAGGATGGCTCTGGTCCTGTGCTGGAGCATTCTGGTGAGGACCTTCTGGACCAGGGGAAACGGAGGAAAAGCGTAGAAATAGTCCTGATCCCACCGTTTCATGAAGGCATCGCCCTCGGAGTTGGCACCGATGCCCGCCCTGGAGCAGTACCTGTGGCATTTCGTGTTGGACTCCGATGCGAAGAGGTCGATGTTCGGAGTCCCCCAGGCCTTGCAGAGCGACTGGAACACCTCGTCGTTCAGTTCCCATTCGTGGGTCATCGAGGTGAGGTGGCTGAGATGGTCGGCCAGGACATTCAGCTTGCCCTGAATGTGCACTCCAATCGGGAAAATGTGCCTCTCCAGGCACCACTCCCAGAGTTGCACAGCGAGGTAAAGAAGGGTGGTGGATCGTGTTCCTCCCTGCTTGTTCAGGTACGCCACAGCCGTGGTGTTGTCCGAGGCCACTTGGACCGCCTTGCCCATGAGCAAGGTCTCGAAGGAACGGAGGGCCTTCCAAATGGCCAGCAGCTCCAAGTAGTTGATATGGTGCACCATCTCCTGAGGCGACCAAGGGTTGTTGACCGTGAGAGTCCCGCAGGCAGCCCCCCAGCCGAGGTTGCTTGCGTCGGTCAATATTTGCAGCGAGGGTTGCGGGGGGTAAAAACTCTTCCCCGTTGCCACGTTGAGTGGTGTCGTCCACCACACCAGCTGGTCCCTCAGCTCCGGGGACGGAGTTAGCCGTTTGGACTGACTCTCCCGGAGCGCATCGAATTCGTGCAGAAGCCACGACTGTAGGGACCGGAACTTTAACTTGGCGTGAGGGACCACAGCCGTCGTTGAGGCCATAAGGCCTAGCAGTCTTTGAGCCTTTTTCGCCCGGATGCACGGTTTGGTGCGTAGGTCGTTCACTCCCTGCGCGATGTCCTGCAGGCGCTTCTGGGGTGCAAAGGCTCTGGTGGCAAGCGAGTCGAGTACCGCTCCGATGTACTCGACGCGTTGAGAGGGGATCAGCTTCGACTTGGTGAAGTTGATCCTGAGGCCGAGACTCTCCATGAGGTGGACCGTGAACTGCGTGTCCCGAATGGCCGACGAGCTGGTGGGGGATACGATCAACCAGTCGTCGATGTACGGGAAGACCCTGATTCCCTGCTGGCGAAGGAAGGCGGCCACCGGAGCCATGCATTTGGTGAAGACTCGCGGTGCCGTGGCCAGACCGAACGGTAGACATCGGTACTAGTAAACCGAATCGCCGATGCGGAAACGAAGGAACCTCCGGTGCTCCTCGAGGATGGAGACATGGAAGTAAGCGTCCTTGAGGTCTATGACTGTGAACCAGTCCCCTTTGTTGATGAGGGGAAGGACGGTCTGCAGGGTCACCATCCGGAACTTCCTGGTGTGGATGCATTTGTTGAGGCGGCGCAGGTCCAGGATCAGGCGAAGTCCTCCGTCCTTCTTCTGGACCACGAAATACCTCGAGTAGAAGCCGTTGTCCCAATCAGGCGGGGCCACCCGCTCGATGGCTCCCTTGGACAGAAGAGTTGATATTTCTTCCTCCAAATGGGGGGACGAGGTGGTGAAACGATGTCTTCCTACCCGAGGCGCCCGCACGAACTCGATGGCGTAGCCAGAGGACAAGATCCTTAAGACCCACCGGTCGTCCGTGATGCCCGACCATACCTGAAGGAAGTTCCGGAGGGGGAGGTACGGGAGATGGAGCGTGAGAGACTCGGCAGTCGCAGCTTCAAACGCGCGACTTGGACTTAGCGTCCGAACGCTTGCCGTGTCCGTAGGGTTGGTAGCGCGGCTTGTGCTGGCGTCGTTGTTTGTAAAAGCCAGATCTGGGCTGCTCTACGGGGCCACCCTGTTGTTGCGGGTTCCCCTGGTAGCGCCGCGTGAAGGGCTGGAACCTCAGCCTGGCAGGCGGAGCCGGCGTGGTGAGCCCCAGAAACTTGGCGGTGGAGTTGGTCTGCCGCATTTCATTGAGGACCTTGTCCGTGTCTTGCCCAAACAGGCCTTGCCCATCGAAGGGAAACTCCTCGATGAGCTTCTTCATAGCGTCATCGAGGGAGGTGCCCCTCAGCCAGGCGTGGCGGCGGAGCAGGATCGCAGACGACATGTCCTTCGCCGCATAGTCATTTATATGCCTGGCGGTTCGCATCTGTTGCTCCGCCAGGAAATCGCCCTCGGATGCCAGCGCGTCGATCCGTTTCTGGGCGTCGGCAGGTAACGTCGCCGTTTCGGCCCTCACCCGCTCCCAGAGGTGAGACTGGTACAGGCCCATGGCAGCCGAGTAGTTGGCGGCGCGGAGGAAGAGGGAACCGGTGGCGTAGAATTTGCGGCCCACCGCGTCCAACTTCTTCCCCTCCGGGGTCAACGGAACCGGGAACCCGCTGGTGGCCGTCCTGTGTTGGAAGGCCTTGACCACCAGGGAATTCGGCAGGGGATGTGCCTGCAGGAACTCGACGTTCTCGTCCAGGACTCTATACATGCCGTCGAGCCTGGACGAAACGGAGTGCGCCAACACCAGCTTCCTCCATGTTGCCTTCGCCGACGTCAGCATGGACGGAAGAATGGTGATATGGACCGGCCGTACCGCACGCCTGTCCAGTTTTGCGGTCATTTGGTCCTCACCTTCCAGTGGCGGCTGGTCCACCTTTAGGTTCAACGCGGTCCCCAGGCGCGTCAGCATGGCCGTGAGCGAGCGTTGATCCTCACCACGCGGTGGGTCAACCGCGCCGATGGTCTGGTCCGGCGTCCGTTTGGCGTCGACGTCTCCCTCGTCCTCCTCCGAAGAGGCGCTGATCTCGCAACCGAGTATGGTGGCGAAGGTCCCGGAGACACAGGGGTGTGCGGAGTAGGCGGGAGCGATCGCCTCTTCTCCGACCCGCGCTTCTTTTTCTTGTCTCCATTCTTGTCCCTCTTCTTCTTCTTCTTGATGGTGGCGGAAGAAGAGGTCGAAGGCGGCGGAGGCTGAGAGACGCTAGCCGAGGTAGAAGCGGCCACAACGGGAGCCAGAGAGAGTTCCATCAGGTGCGCTTTGAGCCGGTAGCTCCGGTTTTGCACGGCCAGACGGGTGAATTTCTTGCAGTGGGGGCAAGACTGGCTCTGATGAGACTCTCCGAGGCAGAAAAGGCAGAGGCTATGCCCGTCGGAAGCCGGAAACTTTTTCAGGAAGCCGAGCACTGTTTGAAGGCCGCGGCCATCAAAGAAAAAATTCTTCCAACGGAAGTTTCTGGAACGCGGTTACCCCGAAGGGCTGGCCAGCCGCCACCCCCTTGAGGAGGGAAACGGTGACCGAAGCGAGTAGGTAACTGAGTCCACCAGAAGGAAGAAACAGCACCGGGGTGGCGATCCTGCCCGAAGGACAAGATCACCGAGAAAAATTGTTGAAATTTGCCAAAAGACTTTCCCTCAGAAGGGCGAAAAAATTGAGGAAGCTCTCAACGATTGTCCTGCTGCTACGGCGGAAAGAAGAGAACTGAGGTAAAATGGCGCGCGGGCGCCTCAGGGTGGGCGGTACGGTGGGCGGTCTTACCGCCAAAACTTTTGACCAATAGCTTTTCAAGCCTCCGATCGGCCGTTCTGCGCAGGCGCATAACCCATGAGTGTGGATTCACAAACTATACGAAGGAGAACTGATACATTACTTCAAATATACTATGTCAGAGAGTAAAACAACAACCATAGCAAAAAGACAAAAAACATTGTGGCACCTTAAAGACTAACTCCAATAGACCAACTCGGCTACCACTTCAAAATTTTCAACTATGAAGGGCACTATATTCAGCCAAAAAGAGTGGAGATTTATTTATTTGGATTTCTAACGCCGCCCCACTCGCCGAGGCAACTCTGGCCGGCTTACAGTATAACAATAAAAACATCAACATTTAAAAACAATGAAAACCTTAAAAATTCCATCAACCTTATGAAGAAACTTGCACAGGTACATTTAAATACAGGATTATTTTGGAATAGTAGCCGTGTTTGTCTGTGGTTGAGGCATATCAGAAAACAAAAACAATAAAATAAAATAATATAAAAACACTGCAGCACTTTAAAGACTAACTGCTATATTTCTACTGTGAGCTTTTGTGGATCAAGTCTGAAGAAGTGGACTTGATTCACAAAATCTCACAGTAAAAATATAGCAGTTAGTCTTTTAAAGTGCTGCAGTGTTTTTATTTTATTTTATTGTTTTTATTTTCTGATATGCCTTAAATACAGAAGGTAATCTTTAACATTTTTGTCTTTTTTGCTGTTGTTTTGTTTACCCTCTGATATGCTTGCACAGACTAACACAGCTACCACTTCAAAAATATACTATGGTATCCCATAAAAGATCTTCCAAGCAAAGAGAACAGAGGGTAGGCTGAGACAGAAAAACACCACATTACAATTTTTGAGGCACTGTTAAAGCTAAGAAGCCCAGTATGAAATCCAATAACGTAACTTTAGTGACACCTAGTGAGCTGATTTTTGTAAAGCACATACATTACCACTACATGGATATACAAAATATTTAATTGATGAAACTTAGTGTCACAACCAATTTTGGTTGAATTTTGCCACTACTCACTAATAATGATGTACAAAGCAAAATAAAAGACGTCACCTGTTTAAAGGATAAATCCCCCAAAAGGACAGCCTATCTGGATCTGCAGAAATTGTGAAGTTGACACTGATGCTAGTTCCATTGATTCAGTCAGTCTACTTGAACAATTAGATCTAATTCTAAATGCAAAACCAGCACACACAAAAATCATCTCCTCTCACTCAGACTGTTAAATAAGCTACCTGAATACATTCATAGAATCCACTTATTTTCACAAAATAAAAAGCAAGAAATCGTTATGTTTACCTTCTTAACTGTTTTTCTACACCACCTTATTCAAGTCCCAAAAACATTCTACAGTCAACCCTCACATAACAAAGCGTTCGGATAGCATCATTTTTGCTTAACAACGCGTCGTTATGCACCAAGTGTCCCCCCGCATAACATTTTTACTGTCATTGTCTGGACAACAACGCTAAAATAACTGTCATTATCCGGACAATGACACTAAAAACATCGTTATGCTGGAAACTCCATAGAAACCCGCATAACAACAAAAATTGCTTAAGCAACGCTACTTGGGGAACCAAGTAACATCGTTATGCAAAGGTCTAATGTATATTGTAATTGGCAATAATTTTTAGATGGTATTGTAGATCCAATGGACACAGAGCTGGGCGGATTGAGGAGGATGGTGGAAGACAGAGGTGCCTGGCGGGCAATGGTCCACAGGGTCGCAAAGGGTCGGAATCAACTGTGCGACTGAACAACAAAAAATCACATTACTTATCTTCTTTAGGCCTAGAATTCACAAGAGGACACTTTTTGACTGTATATCAGTTTTTCAAGATGCCTCATAGCGAACCCAACTATGTACCTGTACTGTCAACTAGCAAAGTACTGTCAGTAATGCCTTGTACTGTCTAACCGCATTCCTCAAATGTTGAAGGTCAACTGTATTATCGCAGATACCTTCAACTGGAAATAATAGAGATTAAACCTGGGCCCTTCCATTTGCAAAGTATATGCATTACCACTTATACATGCATTGTCTACAAGGCATGTCTCCTTTGGGAGATTCAGTCCAATAAACTGGTCAGGATCCCTTTGCTTCACATAAATTGTAATTTTTGATCCATTCTTTCCTGATACAATACATTGTTCTCAGTGCAAATAGTGGGTGAGTGAGATCCATAGCAGGAGCAGTTTGTTCTCCGGGAATAATGGACCAAAAGTCACAGTTTGGCTAATGCTAAATAACAGAATCTGAGACACTGTATAAATGTGATCAGCAGTTCTAACCTAAAAATAAATTTTCTCCAGTACAATTACATTGATATTCCTTATCAATAGCTTTAACATGTTTTCAATATTTCCCCAATCTCGTTGTTCTGTGCAGGACAATGACAATAAAGATTTATCTTTATCTATCTTTACTTACATATTAATAACATATAATAATACTCACTTTTCTACCCAAAGCACGGATACTACTTTAACTCCAGCTTTCTTTGCTCTATTCCAAGTAGATAACAACCCATCTTTAAAAATCACATGAGTGACTTGCTTGTTAAAAGTCTTGGAAACCTACAGAATATAAAAGAAAGAACATGAAGTAGTGCAGAAACTTAATTAGAAGTTCCTTCTGTGAAAGAGGATGAAACCGGGTGAAGAATTACAGTAAAATCTCAGATAATGAAACGAATGCATTCCATGGGACCTTTTGTTCTACGAAATTTTCGTAGTGCGAAATGCATTTTCCCATAGGAATGCATTGAAAATCAAAACTTCCGTTCCGGACCCCCAAAACGCTAGAACACACATTCAAAGGTGAAGATCATCTACCTACCTCTCCACCAAAACACGGAGTGCTGAAACGTAGTGAGGGTGGGGAGCAATCATGCTGTTCTTACAGCTGCATTTGCAGCCTCCATGGCAGCAATGGGTGTGTGTGTGTGATTTTCACCTTGCTCTCAGTGTTTACACTGGCGGCGGCAGTGGAATTGCACTTCCCATGGCGGTGGGGTGGGGGAGCATTTTTGCCAGCTTTTCAAAATTTTCTGGGCCTTTTCCGGGCTGAAAATGCACCAAATTCAGCACTTCTGGTTTCTCCGATTCACTTCCGGTTTTTGTTATTGCTCCTCCAAGGCTCCCCTTGGATGGTGGGGCTTAGAGGAGCATTTTTGTGCCATTTTTAAAATTTTAGGCATGTTTTTGGCACCGAAAATCACTGAAAACAGAATTTCCATGTCAAAAACACACCTAAAATTATTAAAATTGTGCTAAAATGCTCCCCTAAGGCTCCCCCATCCAAGGGATGCCTTAGTAAAGGTAAAGGTTTCCCTTGCTCGAAAACCAGTCATATCCGACTCTAGGGTTCACTGCTCATCTCTGTTTCAAAGCCGAAGAGCAAGCATTGTCTGCTTCTGCAGACATTTCCGTGGTCATGTGGCAGGCATGACTAGGCACATGGAAGAGCAAAAAAAGTGGAAATGAATCAGAGAAATCGGAAGTGACGAAATTGGTGCATTTTCAGCCCGTTTTGGCCTGGAAAAACCCCAAAAGGTTTTTTTAAGGTGGCAAAAATGCTCCCCCCAACCCCTGCCGCTGTGGGAAACAGCGGTGCCTGGCCAGGCAGCAGAAAAAATGGCCGTAACCTGGGGGAGTTTTCAGTAAGTGGAAAAAATCGTTGACCAAGGGCGCAATTTCCCTTCAATTTCCCATCATTATGCGATTTTTTTCATTATCAGAACCCTTCATTATCGAAGGTTTTACAGTATAGTTTTTGGAAATAGGAGGTGAGTTGTTAAAATAGAGAAAACTATAGTACAGTATGTGGATTTTTTGAGCAATCTGGAATGTCCTCAGGTGATAGGTACACATTTGTAATTGTATTTTATTGTAATTTGTGAATTGTATTGCTTACTGTATTTTTTTAGTATTGTTTTTTAAAAATCTGAAAATAAATAAAGCTCTTCAAACATAATTAAAAATACAGTAATACATTTTATATACAACTTTACAAGCTAAGCATTTACAAATTTTAAAATGAAGTGACATTTTTGTTTCATTAGACTGTAGCAAAAAGTGTAAGATTTATCTAAAAACAATTTCTTCTGGCATAGTTTTAGTGCCAGGCATGTCTTAATAACGTCTGAAGTCACACACATGCAAAGCTAAGGTGGCATTACATTAATAAATAAATTCACTATAAATATGATTTGTCTCCACAGGAATATTGAGGGTTTTTTGGTTATTTTCTATGGCAGATGTTTTCTATATAGTCTGGGGAAATTCGTGCTGTCCCTGTTCTACATGTTGAATGATGTTGACAAGGCCCACAGAGACGATAAACAATAACAGTTCTTCATTTCAGATCAGAGATGAGTTCCTTGAACAAACAGTACAGCAGCAATAGAAGAGGATCCTTGGAATGGCTGCTTACAGTGGCATTGTGCACATTTCCTTAACAAGCTCTGTTACATTAAGTATACATAGGGATATACACAAACACACAGGCCATGTATTTGTACTTTCATCTGAGAAACCAGATTTTGATCTACAAAAGCTCATACTTGAAATAAAATGCAGGCATTTGCACATGCATTTGTGCCAGCAATGTGCCCATTGCCATACCCTCCCGCCACCCCAGCCGGGGGTGAGGAGGAGGAAGAGAGCGGGGCGAGCGGCAAAGGGGTCTGCCGCCGCCGCCAGGCAGCCACCCCAGCTGGGGGGGGGGGTGGAGGGGTGAGGAGGAGGAGGAGAGCCAGAGTCCCAGGCAAAGGATAAGTAACAGATATGCAAATGTAGAAGACCTAATATAGCAACTGACATAGAGACTTTATACTGACTAAACATAGAAACTGACATAGAGACTGTGTTTTAAAGTGTGATAATATGCATGATAATATGTTGTCTTAAATGTGTTAAACTTTTAAAAACTGTGATAAAATGTATGAGGAGAAAAAATGGCGCAGACACCGGCAAACCACGCCACAAATCTTGCCAAGAGAACCCTATTGACCAAAACAAAAGGCAAAACAAAAGAGCAGGCTAGGTGATACAGGATTCTTAACACCACAGAGTGGAGGGAGGGGAGGGACAGGAAAGGGGGAGGGGAAATGCAATGTTGCAAGGAACAATACTGCATAGGGACATGGAATGTGAGATCAATGAACCAAGGTAAACTGGAAGTGGTAAAAAGTGAGATGGAAAGAATAAGCATTGACATCTTGGGCATCAGTGAGCTCAAATGGACAGGGATGGGCGAATTCAGCTCTGGAAACCATCATATCTACTACTGTGGTCAAGAAAACCTTAGAAGAAATGGAGTAGCCATAATTATCAATAAAAGAGTGAGAAAAGCAGTAATGGGATACAATCTCAAAAATGACAGAATGATGTCAGTCAGATTCCAAGGCAAACCTTTCAATGTCACTGTGATCCAAATATACGCACCAACCACTGGTGCAGATGAAGCCACAATGGACCAGTTCTATGAGGACTTACAACACCTCATAGAACAGACGCCAAGAAATGATGTCCAAATTATATTAGGAGACTGGAATGCCAAAGTAGGAAATCAAAAAGTGGAGGGAATAACAGGCAAATTTGGCCTTGGAGTACAGAATGAAGCAGGGCAGATTGATAAGGTTCTGCCAAGAGAACGCACTGGTCATAGCAAACACTCTCTTCCAGCAACACAAGAGGCGACTTTACACATGGACATCACCAGATGGCCAACACCGAAACCAAATTGACTACATACTCTGCAGCCAAAGATGGAGAACCTCCATACAGTCAGCAAAAACAAGACCTGGAGCAGACTGTGGCTCAGATCACAACCTATTGATCGCAAAATTCAGGCTTAGACTAAAGAAAATAAGGAAAACACGGAGACCAGAAAGATATCACCTAGACAGCATCCCTAAAGAATACGCGGTGGAGGTGATGAACAGATTCAATGGCTTAGACTTAATAGACAGAGTGCCAGAAGAATTATGGACAGAGATGAGGGACATCATGCAGGAAGCAGCAAAGAAAACCATACCAAAAGAAAAGAAGAGTAAGAAAGCAAAGTGGTTGTCTGATGAGGCTCTTAAAATAGCAGAGGAAAGAAGGAACGCAAAAGTCAAAGGAGAAAGGAAAAACTACAATCATTTGAACACAGAATTTCAAAGAAAAGCAAGGAGAGATAAGGAAAACTACCTAAAAGAACAGTGCAGAGAAATGGAGGAAAACAACAAAAGAGGCAGAACCAGAGATCTTTTCAAAAAAAATTGGGGAAATTAAGGGAACATTTAAAGCAAAAATGACCATGATAAGGGACAAAGAAGGAAAGGAGCTAGCTGATGCAGAAGAGATTAAGAAAAGATGGAAAGAGTACACAGAGGAACTCTACAAAAAGGATCTCAACACTCCTGACAATCACAATGATGAAGAAGTAGAACCTGAGCCAGACATCCTGGAGAGCGAAGTCATAAAGGCCCTAAAGAGCACTGCAAACAACAAAGCTAGTGGAGATGATGGTATCCCAGTTGAATTCTTTAAAGCGCTAAAAGATGACGGAGTCAAATTACTGCATTCAATATGCCAGCAGATTTGGAAAACAAAACAATGGCCACAGGATTGGAAAAGATCAGTATACGTCCCAATCCCAAAAAAGGGCAATGCCAAAGAATGTTCAAATTATCGAACAATCGCGCTCATCCCACACGCCAGTAAGGTGATGCTCAAGATAATACAGGATAGACTTCAGCAGCATGTGGAAAGAGAATTACCAGAGGTGCAGGCAGGTTTCAGAAGAGGCAGGGGGACTAGAGACCACATTGCCAACATACGCTGGATCATGGAGAAAACAAAGGAATACCAGAAACAAGTTTACTTCTGTTTTATTGACTACACTAAGGCATTTGACTGTGTGGACCACAACAAGATGTGGCAAGTAATTAAAGAGATGGGAATACCAGAGCACCTCATATGCCTCCTGAGAAATCTGTACATGAACCAAGAAGCAACAGTTAGGACAGAACATGGAATGACAGAGTGGTTTGGAATAGGAAAAGGAGTAAGACAAGGCTGCATTTTGTCACCATGCTTATTCAACTTATACACAGAGCACATAATGCGCAGTGCAGGGATGGAGGAATCACAATATGGGATTAAAATCGCTGGGAGAAACATCAACAATCTGAGATATGCAGACGATACCACCCTAATGGCAGAAAGTGAGGAAGACCTAAAGAATCTCTTGATTGGGCTGAAGGAGGAGAGTGCAAAAGCTGGCTTGAGACTCAATATCAAGAAAACCAAGATAATGGCAACAGGCCCAATCAGTTCCTGGAAGATAGATGGGGAAGAAGTAGAAGCAGTGACAGATTTTACTTTTCTAGGATCAAAGATCACTGCAGATGGGGATTGTAGCCATGAAATAAAAAGGCGACTGATTCTTGGGAGACAAGCAATGAGAAACCTGGGGAACATAGTGAAAAGCAGAGACATCACACTGAAAACAAAAATTAGAATAGTCAAAGCAATGGTTTTCCCAGTAGTAATGTACGGATGTGAGAGCTGGACAATTAGGAAGGCTGAACGCAGAAGAATAGATGCCTTTGAAATGTGGTGTTGGAGGGTTTTGAGAGTCCCCTGGACAGCGAGGAGAACAAATAGGTCAATCTTAGAAGAAATTAACCCTGAATGCTCACTGGAAGGTCAAATAGTAAAGATGAAGCTAAAATACTTTGGACATCAAATGAGAAGGGGGGATTCACTTGAGAAGGCATTGATGTTGGGAAAGGTGGAGGGCAAAAGAAGAAGGGGGAGGCCAAGGATGAGATGGCTAGATGGCATTGTAGACACAATGGGCACAGAGCTGGGAGGGCTGAGGGGGATGGTGGAGGACAGAGGCGCCTGGAGAGCAATGGTCCATAGGGTCGCAAAGGGTCGGAACCGACTGTGCGACTGAACAACAACAACCCGCGTCAAATGGAGTCAGAACACCATGCAAGGGCCAATCAGGTTGTACGTGAGGCCTCGGGGAGAGGTTTTTCTGGCCAGTTATTTATTGGGTTACTCTTTCCCAGACTTCATTTTGGTTTGCTTCAGCGACCCTCCCACCTGCCCTTAGGCGCAGGATGAGATTAGCTGGTCGCTTCGGAGCTGGACAGGATTTTTTGGCTCACATCTAGATTGGCACAGTGGTGTGAGTTTTTTCACCTGCCCCATTCTGCACTGACGGGATTTGGGCATTTGGCTAGGATGTGTTGCTTTAGGTCACCTTTGGCGGGTAGTTGCAATTGGGGTCCAAGGGGTATCAAGGAGTAGTCCACACAGTTGACCTTAGTCTCTCTGGGAAGGGATGATCTGGTCACTGGTTACACTGGCTGCCTCTCCTGGGATGTGTGTCAGCAGGAAGGCTTGCTAGACCAAGGGAGGGGAATCTCTGGGGCCTTCCTGTGGCGCTGGCCCAGTAGGGACCCATCCAGAATACATTTCCTATTCCATCTGCCACCCAGACCACACTACTGCAGGTCCCTGCCTAGATCCCCTGGGGGAGGGGTGGTTGTTTACCTAGTTTTTCTCTTGATTTTTTTAATGAAGGTGGTCCTAGTTTAATCCAAAGCACGTGTCTTTTCCCCTCAAATTACAGTAAAACCCCAAGTTACGAAAAAATCAGTTCCATGGCCTCTTTCGTAATTTGATTTTTTCATAACTTGAGGCATCCCCATAGGGATGCATAGAAAAATAAAAAAGAGTTTAAACGGAGAGTTCTCTCTACCTTTTGGCTGCTGCTTCCTTCCACCTGCTGCTCCGGAGATTGGGAACCGCCGCTGCTGCCCCGTCCCCACTGCTTCTATGGTTGGGTAGAGGGGAGGGTGGCTATCCTTGTGCCTGGCCTTGCCACAGCGACCACGGCAGCAGCATAATCAGCCACAGGGGCTGTTGTTGGCCCTTCCACCCGGTCCACAGGCTCTGGAAGAGTTGGAAGGAAAGATCTCTTCGGTCCCCGCCATTCTGCGAAGCTACAATCGAAAAAGTCCCCCAGACCTTTTCAATTGCAGCGAAGTCTCTGGACTTCAGAGAATGACGGGGACAAAAGGGATCTTTCCTCGCAACTATTCCAGGAGGTGGAGGCGGACATGCCGGACACAGCGGCACAAACAGCCACAAGGATGTTGTAAAAAACATCCTTGCGGCCATTTGTTCAGCTGAGTCCAGCGTGTCCGCCACCCCTACTGCTTCTGGAAGGCTTTGGGAAAGCGATCCCATCAGTCCCAGCCATTCTGCGAAGCCAAGAGACTTCGCTGCAATTGAAAAAGTCCCCCGGAACTTTTTCGATTGCAGTGAAGTCTCTGGGCTGAGAATGGCAGGAAGTGAAGGGATCTTTCCTCCCAACCCTTCCGGAGCCTGTGAACCTGGCGGACAGACCAACAACAGTGGCAGAAACAGCCACGGGGGCCTTTCCAAAAACCTTCCGGAGGTGGAGAGGGTGGCGGACACGCTGGACACAGCAGCACAAACAGCCATGGGGATGTAGTAAAAAACGTCCTTGTGGCTGTTTGTACAGCTATGTCCAGCGTGTCTGCCACCCCCTCCACCTCCGGAAGGCTCTGAGAAAGGGATCCCCTCAGTCCCTGCCATTCTCCAAAGCCACGATCACCGCCGGTTCCTCTGCCGTCGCTAAGGTGGTTTTTAAAAAAGATTTTCAGCGGGGTGGCAGACGGGTGGATTTTTAGAGCTCAAAATGGTGGTGCCATCCTTTTGAGCACTAAAAATTTGATTTTATCAAAAATCTACACAAACCCCTTTTGTAAGTCAGTTTTATTTGTGTAACTAGAGGCATTCGTAAAGCTGGGTTTTACTGTACTGTATAACAAATGTATGAGAGGGAAAGGATGTATGAGCCGCAGAAAAACAATGCATTTGAACACACATAGGCTTACAGGGAGTGTTTGAGTGAGTGGATTATGCCAAAGACTTTGTGGGAAAGGGATCTATCCTAGTGACATGTTAGTGTTTTTTTATGCATACTGAATATGAAATATTCATTCCAGAAAAGTTCATGAACCAAATATAAAATTACAAGTAACTTGTAAGTTAAACTATTTATTTATTACAAAACAGCGCTTACTTTTGCTCCCATTTCAAGAAGCTGCTGGCTGAATATTTTTGAGTAGTTTTCAGTTCTGCTGGATGACCATACTTCAACATATGCTATGATATCTGAAAAGCAATTAAAAAGAGGGAAAGGTCTAAATATTAGAGAAAAGTTCAATATTCTCTTTGCACTTTATTATCAATGGCAAGAATCCTGTTATAAAGACAAGGCTGAGCGATGAATTACATAATTACATAAATTACCGTACATGTAATTTATTGCAACAAACTGCCCTTAAGAAATAAGGCATCATTTCCATTATTAATATCATGCAATTGGTTGTGTGCCTTATAACATAAATAGTGGCTCATTAATTTGCATAACACTGAAATGAATAGTTATTTAACTTAGATATGCATAAATTATCAAAGAGTTTCCAACTGTTTCCATTGTATACTTAGTCTTATATGTTCTAAAGTGTTTCAGAAAGAATAAATTGAACTACAGGTGGTAACATTTGCTTTCTCAAAGCCAAGATGTCAGACAAGCCTCACACCATGAAGGTCAGCTTTGCTCCCACTTTTCATTTAAGATTGTTTCTTAACTATACTTTCATAAAGTAAGGCTTACGAGAACTTCATTAGAGGCAAAGAGATAGCTATGAGTTCCTCATATTTGAATTTTAAACTTTTATTTGGTAACAAAAATAATCACAATTGAACCTCCCAATTTTCTTGGATTCTCCTCCTAAATAAAATCTTATAATCATACATGTTAAGTAACATATGGGAATGGGAAGAGAAATGCCCATTAGCTGCTCTTTAGGAATAATTCAGGTTAGGAAAACATCAGGCATTCCTTTTCCAGCCTCTGTATTCTACTTGCAAAAAAAAATCCTGACAGTTTCTGGGATACAATCATTTTCATTTCAAATTTTGCTTATTTTTATTTTATTTTCAAATAACATGGTACCTGTGAGATATCTTGAAAGAGTCAAAGGTGATGGGAGACATTGATTGGATTAATGAGTGAATATTAAGACAAAAGGACACATTTAATATGATAGAAGTATAGTTTGAAAACATTTTAGGAAACAACGTCACTTGTGGAAACTTTATGTAGCCCGCCCCACCTGCTTTCTACTAAGAGAACAGTTAAGGGTCTGGTTGGTTCTCAGAATTGGAAGCTGGCACCTCAGACTCAAAGACCACAAGGCTTAGCACCCAAGAGTTTCTGGGGAAAGCCATGTAATCTGCACAATCCTCAAATATCCAACTTGTTTCTGTGGAGTACTGTACTGAATTAAGTTAGGTACAGAGACAACAAAGGGGAAGAAGTGTTTCCCTAGGTGGTCACACCAGTCGCAGTCCAGTGTACATTCACCTGCAGCTCTCTCTTCAATAGCTCCATTGCAGCCTACATGTGATCTATCTAGAAGTCAAAGGAGAAGGAGTACACAGAAAGAGCCTCCTTGAAGATTGAGGTACTGTACAGTATTTTTTTACCCACAATCAGGGGTACCCAAGGAAATGGCAACCTTGTTGTGCCAACTAATCTTTCTCACACTAAGTCAGGCGAAAGGAACTGCAGAATGAACTCACCAAAAGGTGGCCTCATTTTGGCAGTTTCACGTCTGGCCTTGACAAAGCGATACAAATGTGAATAATAAATAAATAAATCTATACCTATAAGAAGGGGGTTGGGCCGTGCATGTGCGGAATGCATGTCCACACACGTCCAGCCTATCCTGTAATGCGCCGGCCACACTTACCTTTCGTCCTTGACAACATCGCTGCAAAGGTCCAGAAGCCGAGAGTGGGGCCAATGCCCCAAGAACATGAAAAAACAAACAAACTACGCTTCCCAGCGTCCTCCGTGCCGCGGCACTCCTCAGCCAATCAGGCAGGAGAACACGAGCGTGGAGGAGGCAGGACAGCTGGCGCACGCGAAAAAAATGGACAATGTGTGCTCCATTCGGCCTCCCGAAGCAAGCGCTTAACCCCAGGAGCCGAAAAACTTTCCCATAAGGTGAGGGCAGAGAACGGCACTCGGTTCTGCCCTCGTCACACAGAGGGAAGCGAGTGCCAACCCAGGGGGGGTGGGGTGTCAAAGCATGGCTGCCTTCAGCCCCTGCCAACTGAGGGAAGCGAACCAAGCCAACAGGCAGGTGTCCAACAGGGAAGACGCCTTCCCTGCCAGGCACCCGCCTGTCTCCCTTCCTTTCCCCTCCTCCGCGCTGGTTCGAAGCTGGCCTCAAACCAGCACGGGGGAGAAACCAAGGCAACAGGTGGGTGTCCAACAGGGAAGGCGCCTTCCCTGCCGGGCACCTGCCTGACTCCCTCCTTGCCCCTCCTCTGTGCTGGTTCGAAGTTGGCCTCCAACCAGCGCGGAGGAAAAACCAAGGCGACAGGCGGGTGTCCAACAGGGAAGGCACCTTTCCTGCCGGGTACCCTCCTATCTCCCTTCCAAATAAACCACCACCACCACCCGAAACCACCCCGCCTTAAAAACACAAAATTAATATGCCCGGCAAGGCTGGCCAAAAATAGCTAGGAAATAATAAGCAGCAGCAAAGGAGAACATGTAAAACCTCACTCAGCTGAAGGAAACAGACACCACTGGGTTAACCTTCATCCCGATTGGTACTTTGGGTTTCAATTCCCAGAATCCCCAGCCAGCAAGGTCAATAGTAAGAGGGTTGTGTAGTTCAACCCTTCAAGTAAAGGTAAAGCTAACCCTTGCTCGAAAGCCAGTCGTATCCGACTCTAGTTTTCGGTGCTCATCTCCCTTTACAGCCAAAGAGCCAGAGCACTGTCTGAGTATGCAGACATTTCCATGGTCATGTGGCAGGCACGACTAGACACGGAATACTGTTTACCTTCCCTCTGAAGTGTTACCTATTTATCTAACTTGCAATTTCTTGCTTTCGAACTGCTAGGTTGGCAGGAACTGAGAGAGAGAGACGGGAGCTCATTCCGTCTTGCAGCACTCGGGTCTCGAACTGCTGACCTGCCTGACCTTCCAGTCAAGTTCAGCATCCGGGCGGCAATATAAATTTGAACTAAATATTATTATTATTATTAATAATATTAATAATAATAATAATAATAATAATAATAATAATAATAATAATAATAATAATAATAATAATAATAATAATAATAATAATAATAATAATAATCTTAACCACTAAGTCACCGCAGTCCCCTTCAACCCTTTTAGACATATGCAACTGGCTTCTTCCCATCCTATCTGGAATATTACATCTAACTGGTTACTCTCCCCCCCACCTGGACTCTATTTCACGCAACTTCCCCAGTTCACACGTGTTGCTCTGTTAAAGTCACAGAAAGAGGCTGAAGCGAGTCGCCCTCTTTGCTCCTCCTTCTCCTCCTCCACCCCCCCCCCAATTCCAAGCACCAAAAGCCTGTCAGTACCTGTTAAAAACCCCTGACCGTTGGCAGGTTCCATAGTAACCAAAGTACCCTCTGGTCCGAAGCCGCGCGCCACCCTTTTGAAAAACAGCGTTGCGTTGCCTTCGGTCGGCGCATGCGCAGTGTATAAAAGCGACGCCTTCCTTGTCGTCCTTTTCCCGGTGTTTCCGCTCTAGCCTAATGAGAACCATAGAGTTGGGGGCTGTCTTTGGTGTGGGCGGGCACGATGCGCTGCTCTGCACTTCGACATAGGAGGGTTCTCTGTGGGCGGGGAAGAAGGACGAGGAAGTAGTAGAAGAATTTGTGAGTCGTTCTTAAAGGGACTGCAGTGTGGCTCAAGTGGCTAAGACGCTGACTGACTGCAAGCATGGCGGCAGGTCAGCAGTTCGGTTCCCGGATACTGCAGGACGGAATGAGCTCCTGCCCACTCTACCAGTTCGAATAGGGACCACTTCGGTGGGAAGGTAAACAGCATTCCGTGCACTCCAGTGTCTACTCATGCCTGCCACATGACCATGGAAACGTCTGCAGAAGAAGCAGACAGCGCTGGCTCTTCGACTATGAAACAGATGAGATGAGCAGCACTGAACCCTAGAGTTGGATACGACGACTGGCTTTCGAGCACCTTAAAGGAGGCGGGTCTGCGGCTCTGGCTTACCTTTATTTCGCTTCCCCAACGCTTCTCATTCGTTTTGTGCCAGTTTAAAAGCGTACCTGGGAAATATCAACGGCTACTAATTGTTATAGTTACCTTATGTTGGGACTGCAATGGCTCAAGTGGCTAAGACGCTGACTGGGAGGCAGAAGGTCAGCAGTTCGATACCCGAGTACTGCAGGACGGAATGAGCTCCCGTCTTTGTCCCAGCTCCTGCCAGCCCAGCAGTTCGAAAGCAAGAAATTGCAAGTAGATAAATAGGGACCACTTCGGTGGGAAAGAAACAGAGTTCCGTGCGCTCTGATGTCTAGTCATGCCTGCCACATGACCACTGAAACGTCTGCAGAAGCAGACAGCGCTGGCTCTTCGGCTTTGAAACAGAGATGAGCACTGAACCCTAGAGTCGGATACGACTGGCTTTCGAGCAAGGGAAACCTTTACCTTTACCAGCTTATGTTATAGCTATCATATTGTTCAGTTGCTATTTATAATTTATTTAGCTCGTTTATTATTTATGTCTAATTTTCTATTGTAAACTTTTTTAAAAAAATATCTTGTAAACCTCCCGGAGTGGGAAAATATTCCAGATGGGGGGGATGTAAATGTAATATATAATAATTAAGTGTGAACTAATTCTGGATAGGTAAAAAGTAAAGGTCTCCTTTGCTCAAAAACCAGACACATCTGACTCTAGGGTGTGGTGCTCATCTCTGCTTACAGCCAAAGAGCCAGCTTGGTCTGCGTCTGCAGAGGTCTCCATGGTCATGTGGCAGGCATTGACTAAACATCAGAGTGCACAGAACGCTGTTACCTTTCTCGCCGAGTTGGCTCATCATGAATATGTAGCCAAGGCAGGTCAAAAAACAGCATAAACTACCTTAAAGTTTTACCGAACTAGGGGAGAGACAACAATTTATCCTTGCTGCCCTCAAATTATTTCAGGTAAAAAATATTTCCAAAATTCCTATTTAGGAATGATCCTGGGACCACCAGTCTCTAGTTTTACTTCAGTATAGAGAATCCAATCAAACTTGTTTCTCCTCCTCTTCCTCTCTTCCCCTCCCCCTCGGG
Organism: Bradypodion pumilum; assembly: GCA_035047305.1. Lineage (NCBI taxonomy): Eukaryota > Metazoa > Chordata > Lepidosauria > Squamata > Chamaeleonidae > Bradypodion > Bradypodion pumilum. The sequence goes on along the minus strand of JAWDJD010000001.1, from coordinate 167,740,615 downwards.
TGTCGAGGGAGGTAAGAGACAGAAGCCTCAAGTCCTCTTCTCGTGGCCGTCCCAAGCTATTTTGCCACCTGAGGCAGAACAGGCAATTTCAATTTCAAGCCTCATTGTACAGTAGTAGAAACTACTACTATCGCCTATCCCCCCTCCCCCATCTTTACTTTACCTGGAAGCCTTTCAATATGTTATTTTTCTATTCATCTCTAGTTGAAAAGACAGGGGAGAATAACTCTTAAAGACCCAGCAGCTCCCAGGAAAATACAGGTGAAACTCGGAAAATTAGAATATTGTGCAAATGTTCATTCAGTTCAGTAATGCAACTTAAAAGGTGAAACAAAATATATGAGAGAGACTCATTGCATGCAAAGCAAGATAGTTCAAGCCTTACTTTGTTATAATATTGATGCTTATGGCTTAGTTTATGAAAACCCCAACCCCCTAATCTCATGTACCCCATAATCATCACATAATCTCATGTACGCTATCATCACAATTATAACGAATTAAGACATGACATCTCTCGCTTTGAATGTAGTGAGTCTATCTCATATTTGTTTCACCTTTTAAGTGAAATGAATGAGCATTTGCACGATATTCTAGTTTTCCAAATTTCACCTGTATATGTGATAGACTCATAAGCATCGATATTATAACAAAGTAAAGCATGACATCTCTCGCTTTGCATATAGTGAGTCTATCTCATATATTTGTTTCACCTTTTAAGTTGCATTACTGAACTGAATGAACATTTGCACGATATTTTAATTTTCCGAGTTTCACTGTAGCCCTACCATAAAAACCTTCAAAAATGGATGGAGCTGATCAAGCTTCAACGAGACAATAGAACATATTGTTGTTTTGTTGTTGTAGTTTCCTTTTAAATTTTAACCTATAGAAACTCTCTGTGTCACTGAATTACTCGTCTTTTCTTCTCTACCCATCGCTCTGAGCTCTTTCTTGTTCTCTTAACTTGGGAGTTTTTTTTTTTTAAAGTGTTGTCCCTTTCGACAAAACTGCAGCCACCTGAGCTGAGATTTGCCCACTTTCTGCAATGTCATGGTACCCAATCAATGTTAGACGGGTTATGTTGTCGGAACGAGGCAGAGCAGAGGAGGACCTCAAAGCGCGCCGTTAGCCTTCCTTAAGTTGCAGCAAAACACAACACGCACACACCCCAGCACACACACACACCATACCTGTCAAGTTTTGGATTTGGAAATACAGTAATACCTCATACAACGTCCGCTTCATACAACGTCAGATCCATACAACGTCGCCCAATTCTGGGGGGAAAGGTGCCTCATACAACGTCGCCGGACGTTGTATGAGGCATTAGGGTTTCCGTGGGAGTTTGGACTTGCAGCTTGGAGGCCCCACGGAGTTCGACTGGCAGCCGGCCAGAGGAGGCGGGGAAAGAACTTGCCCGAGAGACGAGCCCCAAGTGCGGCGAGTTCTTTCCCTGCCTCCAACGGAGTTCGACCGGCAGCCGGCCCTGCAGTTTGTGCTGTTACAATGTATCTATGGGAACGACGTTATACAAAGCATCGGTGGCAATAATTTGGACGTTGTATGAGGCATCGCAGATAGGATTTTGCATGCCTCATACAAAGTCGGAATTCATACAACGTCCTAACTTGTGGAACCATGTTTGGACGTTGTATGAGGTATTACTGTAAGGGAAATTTCCCGGCAAATAAGGGATACTTGACAGCTATGCTTATCCTGTGCTGCCCTCCAATGGCGGCAATAGGGCATTGCAGTCTAATTAATAAGGGATGACGGCGGGAAAGAGAGTAAAATAAGGGGTTTTCCTGGCAAATAAGGGATACTTGACAGCTATGCTTATCCTGTGCTGCCCTCCAATGGCGGCAATAGGACATTGCAGTCTAATTAATAAGGGATGACGGCGGGAAAGAGAGTAAAATAAGGGGTTTTCCTGGCAAATAAGGGATACTTGACAGCTATGCTTATCCTGTGCTGCCCTCCAATGGCGGCAATAGGACATTGCAGTCTAATTAATAAGGGATGACGGTGGGAAAGAGAGTAAAATAAGGGGTTTTCCTGGCAAATAAGGGATACTTAACAGCTAAGCTTATCCTGTGCTGCCCTCCAATGGCGGCAATAGGGCATTGCAGTCTAATTAATAAGGGATGACGGCGGGAAAGAGAGTAAAATAAGGGGTTTTCCTGGACAATAAGGGATACTTGACAGCTATGACACACACACGTGGCTGCCCTTTCATAACAGCCTCTAGTAGTCACCCGCCCTTGCTCCCCGTAGGGCGGGCCTTGCGCTTCCCCAATGCATTCCTTCCCTCTCCCAACCGCGCCCCACTGCCTCGTTTCCTGCGACAAATAGAAAGAAGAGAGAAGGCTCCTGGTCTTGCCCGCTGCCCCCCCACCCCCATCAGTGAAGTCCAGTGGTTTCTACCGGAGCTGCTGCCGCCTTCAATCCTCGCCTCCGCCATGTCTTTATACAGAAACTCGGTGTGGTTCTTGAAGGGGCTGAACCAATATTGCCGGTACGAGGGGGGGGGAGCAGGGACGGGTAGTTGGGAAGAGAGTTGCTAAATACCCCCTTGTGTGCGGGGAAGGGACGTTGCCATGAAGTGAGAACTGCCGCCGCCCGCCCGCCCCCCCCCTTCGGGTTTTACATAACAAACGAAATGAGGAGGGGCAATTGCAGCCCAAAGAAAAGAACGAAAACAAAGCACGTAACAATTTATCCCTCGTTGCTAGTTGGGAGGGACTGCAGTGGCTCAAGTGGCTAAGACGCTGACTGGGAGGCGGAAGGTCAGCAGTTCGATTCCCGAGTACTGCAGGACGGAGTGAGCTCCCGTCTCTGGCCCAGCTCCTGCCAACCTAGCAGTTCGAAAGCAAGAAATCGCAAGTAGATAAATAGGGACCACTTCAGTGGGAAGGTAACAGTGCCATTCCGGTGTCTAGTCATGCCTGCCACATGACCATGAAAACGTCTGCAGAAGCAGACAGCGCTGGCTCTTCGGCTTTGAAACAGAGATGAGCACTGAGCCCTAGAGTCGGATACGACTGGCTTTCGAGCAAGGGAAACCTTCACTACTAGTTGGGAAGGGAAGGAACGGTCCTGTGTTCCCCCAGCCAAGAACTTGGGGAATGTTGCGGGCAGGAATGGGTGGTGGGTGGGTAAAGGTTTCCCTTGCTCCAAAGCCAGTCGTATCCGACTCTAGGGTTCAGTGCTCATCTCTGTCTCAAAGCCGAAGAGCCAGCGCTGTCTGCTTCTGCAGACGTTTCCGTAAAAGACCCACATCCCACCCACTTTAAAAGACCCATATCCCACCCACTATAAAAAGAAGAAGAGAGAGTTCTTAATTGTTTACATATTAGCCAGCAGGCGGGGACCGTGTTCCCATTCGGGCCCCACACCTGCCCTGCCAGCCAGGTCTTCAATCCTTTCCTGAAGGGCAGCAATTCTCTTTGAAGTCTTAGATCAGTTGGCAGGAGGTTCCAGAGGGTTGGTGCGGACACGGAGAAGGTGCACCCCTAGCTGATGGCACTATTAGAGAGCCCCTCCGGTCCGCTCTGGTTGGACGGGCAGACACTCTTGGGACGATGCGGTCTCTAAGGTATCCTGGCCCCCTGCCATATAGGGCTTTAAAGGTCAAAACCAGCACCTTGAATTGCACCCGGAGACAAGCGTGACCAGTGCAGCTCCCGTAGTAGCGGTGAGGCGCGGGCATATCGTCCGCATCCCATCACCACCCGGACCGCCGCATTCTGGACCAGCTGCAGCCTCCGAATGGTCGTCAAGGGCAGCCGCATGTAGAGCGCATTACAATAATCTAGTTGGGAAGTGACCAGAGCATGGGTGACCATAAGCAAGGAGTCCCGGTCCAGGAGCGTGCGCAACTGGCGAATCACCCAAAGTTGGGCAAAAGCCCTCCTGGCCACAGCCGCTACCTGTTCTTCTAGCAGCAGCCGCGAGTCCAGAAGGACCCCCAAGTTGCGCACTGGGTCTGTCTGGGGCAAAACAGCCCCATCCAGTACCAAAGATGGTAGCTCCCTGGATAACACGGGGCCCCTTATCCACAGCCACTCTGTCTTGCTGGGATTCAGCCAAAGCCCATTGGCCCCCATCCAGACCCCAATGGCCTCCAGGCATCCGGATAGGATTTCAACAGCATCACTGGGATCCCCATGGGCCGAGATGTACAACTGGGTGTCATCCGTGTACTGATGGTACCGCACCCCGTGGGAACGAATGATCTCACTCAGTGGCTTCATGTAGATGTTGAATAGGAGAGGAGAGAGCACCGAGCCCTGAGGCACCCCATACTTGAGGAGCCTAGGGCTGGACCTCTCACTCTCCAACCACACCGACTGGGTACGGCCCTCCAGAAAAGAGGAAAACCAGGACAACACGGTGCCCTGGATCCCCAGTCCTTTGAGCCGTTCCAGAAGGATACCGTGGTTGACGGTATCAAAGGCCGCTGAGGTCAAGAAGAGCAAGGACGGATGGATAACCCCCATCCCGCTCCCGCCAGAGATCATCCATCAGTGCGACCAATGCCGTCTCCGTACCATACCCGGGCCTGAATCCTGATTGAAAGGGGTCCAGATAATCCGTTTCCTCCAGGACACTCTGCAGCTGGCGTGCCACCACCTTCTCCAAAACCTTACCCAGAAAGGGAAGGTTGGAAACCGGCCTGTAGTTGTTAAGGACAGCTGGGTTTACAGCTTATGAGAACCCAAACCCCTCAATCTCATGCACCCCATAATCATCACATAATCTCATGTACGCTGTACGCCATGATCATCACAATTATAATGAATTAAGGCATGACATCTCTCGCTTTGCACGTAGTGAGTCTATCTCATATAATTGTTTCACCTGTTAAATGAAATGAATGGACATTTGCATGATATTCTAATTTTCCGAGTTTCACCTGTACAACCATGTGCATTCTGCTTTTGCTATGGTGTTACATGCTATTGTTATGTATGTACTGTTATGTAATGTTACATATTGTGTTACATTGCTTTTGTGTTACTGCAGTGGCTCAAGTGGTTAAGACACTGAACTCACTGACTGGAAGGTTGGTGTTCATACTGCATGACGGAGTGAGCCCCCGTCTCTGTCCCAGCTCCTGCCAACCTAGCAGTTCAAAAGCAAGAAATTGCAAGTAGATAAATAAGGACCGCTTCAGTGGGAAGGTAGACAGCGGTCCGTGCACTCCAGTGTCGAGGCATTCTTGCCACATGTCCACAGAAACGTCTGCAGACACAGATATGGCTCTTTGGCTATAAACAGATGAGCAACAACAACAACAAAAAACAACCCTAGAGCAGGGATTATCAACCTGCGGCCTGTGGGCCAGTTGCGGCTCATGGCACAATTTCATGTAGGCCCCCACCGCCTCCAACACACCAGGAAGTGCCATGTGGGCAAAATGGCCATCTGGCCCCCAAAGCTGTCTGAGGGAGCATGACCCGGCCCCCAGGCTTAAAAAGGTTGGGATACAACTAAAGAGCCTCCTCAAAGATTGTAGTATTTTTCAACCCCAATCGGGCATACCCTGGTAATGGCAACCTTGTGTTGCTGGCTAATCTTTCTCACAATAGCTCAGGCAAAAGGAACTGCCGAATGAACTCATCTAAAGGTGCCTTCACTTTGGCAGTTTCATGTCTGACCTAGACATAGAAGAAGAATTGAGGAAGTTAATGAAGGTATGCACATAGTTAATAAAGCCATGTGTATAGGATACCTCAAGCCTACACCAGTTGAGAAAATATGCCCTCTTGTTGGTATCGCTCCACTTAAGATAAGGAGAGAAGTAGCATAAGACACTGAGAGAACTAAAGAGAATGACCCTTGATATCCTCTAAATAGATATGAGTCTCAAGTCCGCTGGCTCAGAACCAAGAAGAGCTTTATGGCAAGAACAAACACTCTTGATGGTGCACAAGAACAAAATCAAATTAGAAGATGGAGGAAGGAGCTCACTGGACAAAGAACAGCATTAAAAGGAGGATATGGTTGAGAAACTCAACCTCCCCTATGTCACTTGGAGGACCCTGAATAGGCTGAAGGTTGGAGCCCCTAAATGTAAGACCAACATGCCCAAGTGGGGGCTTCTGGTGGACAACAACATGCTAAAGAAATACAAAATCCGGCTCACTTACTAGTCTGCCGATTACTGCCAGAAACATGTACCAATGAAGATTTAATTTTGACCAACAACAAAGTTAAGAAAGTGGCTTCATTTTGGCAGTCCAAAGTTTGATCTGGATACGAAAGAAGAAGAATTGGGGAAGCAAAGCAAAGCAAAGCAGTCACACTTATATACCACCCCATAGTGCTTAGTGCACTCTCTGGGCAGTTCACAAGTTAATTAGCATTTTGCCCCCAATATGCTGGGTACTTAGTTTTCTGACCTCAGAAGGATGGAAGTCTGAGTCAACCTTGAATCCTGGTCAAGATCGAACTCCATACCTGTCAACCGCGGCTCCGAACAATCCGGGACCTGCACAGAACGGTTCTGTGCAGGTCGCTTTTTACTCATGCGTAAAAGCGACTTGCGCAGAACCGTTCTGCGCAGCTCGCTTCTACGCATGCGTAGAAGGCTTCTACGCATGCGTAGAAGGCTTCTACGCATGCGTAGAGGGCTTCTACGATCCCCTTCTGCACAGAAGCCTTCTACGCATGCGTAGAAGTGAGCTGCGCAGAAGGGATGCGCAGTAATGCCTTTTCCCCCACTGCCAAATTCCGGTGTTTTGGCAGCTCCGGGCAGGAAATGGCAAAAATCGGCGCAGAAAAACAGGAAATCCTGGCCAATCCGGGAAGGTTGACAGGTATGTCGAACTCACAACCTTTTGGTTGCAAGTACAGCAGTTTTACTACTGCACCACCAGGTCTCCTAGTACTATGCAGAAATGGATTTCCAGTGGAAATCAAGGAGTTTGAATTGGAATTTAAAATGTGCCACTGTTTGCAGCTGATTTATCAACTGTGATGAATGATGCAAGCAAACAGAGGAAAGTTTTAATTTGGTGTGGGGGGTTTCTTGGTTTTAATGTTCAGAGATCAACATTCTTACCGTAATTTTAATGGAATCTAAATTTAGTTTCATCAGGAGAAGACTCTACTCACTGGAAAAGGTAACAAGGTTGCAAAAATTTGAAGACAATAGGGAAAAGAGGAAGATTAAATAAGAGGTAGATTAATTTAATGAAGACATCGTTTCAGTTTGGAAGAGCTGAGCAGAACTATTGAATGCTGAAAATTTTAGAATTTGCTAATTATAGGATTGCAATAAGTTGAAAGCAATTTGATAACACAACAATAAACAGCTTTAATTAGCTTGCTGAAGCAGTAACATTTTAAAAGAGCATGCCATTGCAAGAAAGGCCTTTTTAATTTTAAATGTGTTTTTAGTACGTATTGTTATTTACAGTTTTAATACAATATTTGTTTAATTCTCTCGATGCTGTACTCATTTTTTTAGCGTTTATATTGTCTTTTTGATTATGTAAGCCACCTTGGGTCCTTTTATAGGAGTAAGAGAGGGTAAAAATATTTCAAATATGCAAATAATAAATCATTATTTCTTATTTATAATTAGCTAATATTCTACCAAAACCTTATTTTGAACTGGTTTCTCTAGGAGCGGTTATGAGTCAGCATGCAAGCATTTTGTTCCAGAAGACTTGGAGGTAGATGTAACTGGAAGGTCTTTCATGGTCACTGGAGCAAACAGTGGTATTGGCAAAGCAGCTGCAAAAGAGATAGCCAGCAGAGGTAAGTGGAGGAAGCGTGGCTTCCTTTTGGGACAGAGATTTGAAGAGGGGTTCTGGCCCTTGACACCATTCCATATGGCCTGTTGCACTCGGAAGTGGAAGAGGGTGCATTTCCATGAGCCATAAAACATGCCCGCACATAAACATGCCCACAGCTGTCATAAATGCGGAAGTGGGCGCATTTATGACAACTGTAAATGTACCCACTTCTGATTCTGGGTCTGGCTCGTTCAGGTGTCTGGGTGCGTGGTGAGGCTCACGGCATAAAAGGGTTGGCCACCCCTGCTTTAAACTATGTGAGGAAGACTGTTGCAGATCTGTTTGTGGGGAGAGGTATATTGTTAACTTACAGGATTTTGCTCTTATTTACAGTTTTTGTTTGCTGGAAAGGAGGCATAGAATGGAAGAGGGAAAGTTCTGTTTTTAATAAATGTGGGGTGGGTGGGATGGACATCTCCAGACCATCTCCACTTGGTTTGTGTGAACCAGTATTAACGTTCACAGTATTAACCAAAGAGCAAATTCTTTAGATGTAGCTGCCCGTAGGTTCACAGAAACAATTGAGAGAATTACTATAAGAATACAGAGATTCTGTCAAAACGTGGCTTGCAAAGTGCCACTTTTTGACAGTAATTCATAACATATTGAAAACCATAAAACCACAACATCAGTAACACACAAGGATTATCTTATATATAGCTATCTAAAGCAGTTGCTATACATAAAAACAAGTAATGGAACTAGAAACGGGTACCATTAAGTACTAAGAGCTAAAAGGGACCCAAAGTCTCTTGAAGCAATGAAGCTTTGTCTGTCCAAAAATACTGTTTCAATCTAATATTTCTTATGAGGGGCTGCCTTGCGCAGGGCCTTGGAGTCCAGTCTTGGGGCCAGGATAGTTTCATACACCGGGACTGTGGTGGCTTAGTGGTTAAGATGCTGAGCTTGATGACTAGAAGGTTAGCAGGTCAGCAGTTTAAAGACCTGAGTACTGCATGACCGAGGGAGCACCTGTTTTTATCCCAGCTCCTACCAACCTAGCAGTTCGAAAGCAAGAAATTGCAAGTAGATAAATAGGTACCACTTCTGTGGGAAGATAAACAGCATTCCTTGATCTCTGATGTCTAGTCATATCTGCCACAAGTCCAAGGAAATTTCTGCAGATGCACTGGCTCTTTGACTGTAAACAGAGATGAACACTGAACCCTAAAGTAGGATATGACTGGTTTTCGAGCAAGGGTGAATTGTACCTTTATCTATGCAGACCTGGCTACAAGTCCCAAGGGCGACCTTTACCTAGTTTCATACCTGTGCAGGCAGTTCTTCAATTGTCTCTTTTGCAAACTAATTTAGGCCTTTTCAGTGGAGAGTGTGGCCAGGGGGAAAGCCCTGTGTTGCACCTGAATTAGGACTACTTTATTTCAAAACTTGGATGGGCTGGGCCAGCCAGAATTTCTGCTACCGGTTCTGGCGAACTGATGTGGACCTGCTGATGCCCACCACTGGGCCTTTTAAAGGAATCAGTGACATTTAATTCCCCATGGCAATTATGAATGGGCCAAGAAGACACAGCCAACCACGTGCCTCCTCACCCTCAAAGCAATAAAAATTGGGAGTTCACCATGCGAACCAGCATGCCCTATGATCAGATTTTTCTGCTAGGATGCAGTTGAAATGAAGTATTACCTGAGAATGCTGAATGGAAGAACAGCAATATAGACGTGGTAAATGAGCATCTTGATTAGTCAAAGTAAATCTGTATTGATTTCATTTCAGCAGGCTGTTTTGGTCATGTGAGAAAGCAAACTCAAACTCCTTCAAGAGCTAAGGAGGCTCCCCCCCCCAGCCACTTTTAGTTAAAGAATGAATGGCTCTTTGAACTTCCACACATTCGAAACCCTGTCACAAATGACAACAGTATGGAAACTTGAATTAAATATTGCCTTCATGCAAATATTTTCTGTGACACTGATTCTTTGCTGAACTCCATCAGGGGGAGTAATTCATCTAGTTTGCCGAAACAAAGATAGAGCCGAGGAAGCTAAAAGAGAAATAACAACAGAAACTGGTAATCAGGTAAGAATTAGTCTTCATTCCACCCCCACCCTAATTCTGTGCTTTGTTGCCGGGAAAATTACAGGTTTCTTCTGCGGGACCGGCACTATTTGCTTCTGCATTCCAAGCAGTGTCAACTTTAGCTAGTTAATTTCCTCCTGCTGTATAGGATGTATGTGTAGGTTGCTAAAAATGGGGTATCCTGATTTCATAGGGGGCAGTGAATCTGCTCCAGATTTTAGTCCCAGCTCTGCAAGAGCTGATTAGGATTCTGGACCTACATTGGCAACATCCTTTTAGCACCTTGTATGGTAGGTGGAGGAAGGACTGTAGTGGCTTAGTGGTTAAGATGCTGAACTTGATGACTGGAAGGTTGGCAAGTCAGCAGTTCAAGATCTGAGTGCTGCATGACAGAGTGAGCTCCCTTCTCTGTCCCAGTTCCTGCACTTCAAAAGCAAGAAATTGCAAGTAGATAAATAGGTACAGCTTCAGTGGGAAGGTTACAGTGTTCCGTGTGTTCCAGCGTCTAGTCATACCTGCCACATGACCACAGAAACATCTGCAGATTCAGACATCACTGGCTCTTTGGCTGTAAACGGAGCTGAGCACCACCTAGAGTCAGATACGACTGGCTTTCCAGCAAGGGAGATCTTTATCTTTATAGTTGCTGGAAAATCTGGACTAACACATCATAGATTCACCACCCCTGCAGAATCAGATTCGCCAGACTTCATATTCTGAATGTACTTCAACTCCTGCCTGGACTTTAAACTTTGTTTTCTAGTGCAAATAGCCCATAATTTCTTCCACAATAGTAAATGGCTGCTTCCATTCCATGTGCAAACTCAATGAGATTTCTGTTTGGCTACTAAACTTATTCCAATCAACTCTGGCAACTTTTTCTCAATAATGGGAGGTTCTGCAGCCTTTATGATTTTGACACATTTGCATCTGGGAAGGCAGGGACAGGGTTCAGCTTCCAGGAAATTAAAGGAGGTGGTGTAGACTCCACATGCCGGATAGTTGCTCATCTCTGTGCAACCGAAGACACATAGGTCTACTGCATTTATCACTTAACCCTGGAGGGTAACTTGGCGGCCACAAGTTGGGCACAACACTTTCCATTCCTGATGTAGCCAAAAAAAAACCTTGGGAGCCCTTTCACCTTTTCCCTGCCCTCCAGCTATTAGCAAAACCAATTAGGATTACCAGGAAAGGTGTTGACCTTCCTGCATCCCCCACCCCCACCCCAGTATGCTGCTACCAAGGGAAACAGGAGTGCCCGTGAGGTCAAAGCCTCTTTCACCCAACAAAGTGGTGCTGAGGGACCTGTTTTCTCCTCCTCCACAGAGATGGAGATCTAGCCTTTTTGGCTATTATTACTATGAGGTGGTTAAGACACTGAATGTGATGACCGGCAGGTCAGCAGTTCGAGACCTGAGTATTGCATGATGGAGTGAGCTCTCGTCTCTGACCCAGATCCTGCCAACCTAGCAGTTCAAAAGCAAGAAATTGCAAGTAGATAAATAGGTACCACTTTGATGGGAAAGGTAAACAGTGTTCTGTGTACTCCAGTGTCTAGGCATGCCTGCCACATCTCCACGGAAATGTCTGCAAATGCAGACAGCACTGGCTCTTTGGCTATAAACAGAGATAAGCACAGAACTCTAGAGTCGGCTATGACAGGTTTTCGAGCAAAAGTAACCTTTATCTTTACCTACTATGAGGTGGAGGAGGCATTGACTCCCACCAACGTATGTTAGATCCTACTACAGTAAACAATAGAGTGAAGGATTAAATACCAGCACATTTCCAGAATGTGATGGAAAAGAGACAGCACAATTCATGCTGATTTCTTCCTCTTTTTTGTACTGCTTTTTATGTCAACTCTAGCAGCATCCACAAAGATTGTGGTATTTTTGAACCATAATCGGACGTACCCTGGACAATGGTCACCTTGTGTCAACTTATCTTTACCACACTAGGTCAGACAAAATGAACTAAGGAATGGCTTCACCAAAATGTGACTTAATTTTGGCAGTTGCCTGTCTGGCCTAGACATGGAAGAAGAACCTTTAATAATCCTACTAGAAGGGGAGCCCGGCCTCGCTCGGGTGGGATGGGGGAGGGGGCGCTGTCCTACATCCCAGGGTTGCATTGCTTAGGTGCTCATTCTCCTGGGCTGACCTCTGTCCACTGGATTGCTGGCCTGCCTGGCTAAGGGGCGGGGTCCTGTGATGTCACATTGGCTGACCACTCCCAAGGGTTGACCAGGTCTGGGCAAGACAGCACAAAGGGCATGACATCACAAAGGCCCAGACCTGGTTAGCCCTTGTGATTGGTTGAGGACTAAAGGATCAATTTGGGGGCATAAACCCCCCCCTGGGCTTTGGGACCCCAACAGTGACCTGCTCACGTGCGTAAGGTACGTGTGTGCCAAATTTCACAAGGTTTGGTCAAGGGATATGGCATCCCATTCCGGACACGCCACCCACATAAAACTTTTAGGTTTTATATATATATATATAATAGTGTTAAGTGATAAAATGTCATAAGAATCTTATAAATAGTTTTGGATATTTTATGTGTGCACTGAGTGTTGTGCTTAATAAGATTTAAAGCTAAGTTATAAATTAGCCATGTTCTTTCCTTATTTTTTCTTGTTTCTTCCCTGTACCTAGAATATTTTTGTCCATATTCTGGATATGTCCAACCCCAAAAGAATTTGGGAATTTGCTGAGCAGTTCAAGAATGAACACAGACTAAATGTCTTGGTGAGTTGGAAACTGAGAAGTGTCTCCTCTCGAGGGAGTAGGTGGGCCTTGAGAAACACTGGCCAGCTGGAATTAGCCATTGCTTGTTTAGACGAGAAAGTGTTTTTAGGAATTTTAAGGGTTTCTATAATTTAAATGTTGGAGATTTTATGTACGCCGCCTAGAGTCGCATGTCAATTGGGGTGTCTATATAAATTGAATGAATGAGTGAGTGAGTGACTGAGTAAGTAAGTAAGTAAGTAAACTTGGCAGTTATTCTTTTTATTATTGGCACTGGGGCCAGCAAGGCATTTTGTGCATGTCTCGCCACATTCACACCATGTGTTGTTGTCCACCAGCAGTCCCCACTTGAGCAAGTTGTTCTTGCATTTAGGGACTCCAACCCTCTGCCTATTCAGGGTACTCCAGATGACATAGGGGAGATTAAGATCTTCAGCTATATACATCTTTAATGATGTTCCTTTCCCAGTGAGCTCCTTCTAACCGACAGGTCCATCTGTTATCCTTTAGGTGGGTAATATGGCCTGCCCATCTTCTTTTTGCCACATATAGTTCATCGACCACATTAATGCGGTCCTGTTCTTTGGTGTAATTCCTCATTACTATATTTAAGAGTTATCATTGTTGACACACAGCAGTGTATAGCAGTCTAACTTCTGCTTTATACTGAGTCACACCATTGTCCATCTAGATTCTTCTTCCATGTCTAGGCCAGACGTGAAACTGCCAAAATGGAGGCACCTTTTGGTGAGTTCATTCTGCAGTTTCTTTTGCCTGACCTAGTGTGAGAAAGATTAGCCAGCAATACAAGGTTGCCGTTACCAGGGCATGCCCAACTGTGGTTCAAAAATATGACAATCTTCAAGGAGGTGCTTTCTGTGTACCCCTCCATCTAGATAAGTATTATCTTTCCTGATTGGCAGCAGTTCTCCTGAATTTCAGAGGAATCTTTCCCAGTGCTGGGGATTGAACAGAGGCGCTTTTGCAAGCTGCATTACTGTAGCTTTCAAAAATTGTGCTATATTGGTATAGCACACTTTTTTTATTCTTCCATATTTATTTCTCATAGATCAACAATGCAGGCTGCATGGTAAACAAAAGAGAACTAACAGAAGATGGGCTTGAAAAGAATTTTGCAACAAACACTTTGGGTAAGTAGGGCATTTCTCCCAGGTAGATGATGGAGACCATCGTAGCCCTCTAAGTATCTGCATTGTAACACCTGGAAGTGGAGGACACAGTGTGCTTGTTGGAAAAATGGGTGCTCACCGTTTGCTTGAGTAATTTTGATTGGATTATTCATGTTAGAAAGCAACACACCTCTCCTTCCACGTTGTTTGTACTGTATATTTATAGTCTTTAAATCTCAAGATGACTATAGATAGATAGGTTTGAGTTTAATATTGTAATGAGCCAAAACAGTTCAGTTTCCCACCTTGGGAGATTGGGCATATGAGCTTGGAAAATCCAATTAATTGGTAAAAGCGTGTATTCTGCTTTAGGCAAAATGTTGGACTTGAAAAAACTCTTTGTCTTACATTTAGTTTTCAACTTGGTATATTCTTTGCATGATGCTCTCTGTCTTGTGTGTGGTTTGGGTGATGCCAAGTTCCAAGTTCTAATGCTGTGCACTATGCTAGGGGGAAATGTTCATATACTGGAGGAAACTTCTCTACTGCCCTAGTTTTGCCCACAAAGTAAACTGTGTAGATTTTTTCTTTCACCATTTTCCATATTACCATAGAAAGGAGCAAAAAAAAAAAGTGTTCTTGGTATAGTTTTCTCTCTCTTGTATTTCTTTGATGATGGAAAGAAGGAGAATAAGTATATTTGGCATCGTACATTCCACCATAATTGTCACTAATGTGTTGCTGTTCACCATTGTGGGAGGGCAAAGAGAGAAAGTAGATATTGCAGAGGTCCAGGGCATGATAAGCTACTAGGGGGTGAGAGGTGTAGCATAGGAGGTCTTAAAGGGAGTTCTAGATCTGTGATGGCAAACCTTGGCACTTCAGATGTTCTTGGACTTCAATTCCCAGAAGCCCAAGCACCCTGTGAATCCACACGAATGGGTTTACTGCGATTCATCCGGCCCGCACCGCCCTCGTCACTCCTGGAAGCAGAAGCTTTCGAACTGCTAGGTAGGCAGGAGCTGGGACAAAGACGGGAACAGTAATCGGGTCTTGAACTGCTGCCCTGCCAAACTTCCAGTCATCAAGTTCAATGTCTTAACCCACTAAGCCACAACAGTCCCTTAGGACATATGAGGAGAGTCAAATTACAGGAGAGGTGTGAGTAGACTATATTGAGAGTGATTTCAGCAATAAACAGGCTAATTCTCCTCCTCCTCCTCTCATCCTCTAAAAGATCATTCTTGCCACTTTAGTTAAGCAATGACACTTGGATCATTTCACAAGAAACAAGATTCTGTATCAATATTATGATTTACTTTTAAAAATAATAATAATAATGGCACTGATCATTTTAACCCTATCAGGATGATAGGATAAATTCTTATTTGACACAAATAATCCTCTCTTTCCCAGGTTGTATTCAAATACATGAACTTATCCTTGCTGCTTTAAGATCTGTTTTACTTTAGATTATTTTCAGTCTTTTTTCACTTTCAGTAGCATTCCTGCTGCTTGTGGAGAATGTTTTTGCCTGAATAGTTTCTTTGCTCCTGCACTGTTCAAAACAAAATTAGATTTTCATGGAATAGTGAGGGGAAATTTCAAAGAATTAAATATTATAGTCTCTAGACAAGTGGTGGCAAACCTATGGCACACATGCCAGAGAGGGCACTCCTAGCCCTCTCTTTTGGCACACATGCTGCCTCTTCCTTTCTTCCCCCTAGCACAGAGTTTGCCCCCACTCTTCTACCCATCAGCCCAATGGGAGCGCTTCCTCCTCCCCCCCCAGCACAGAGTTCATCCTGCCCCTCTGTTTGGGCACTCAGTCTCCAAAAGGTTCTCCATCACTGCTCTAGGCACAAATAGTGATTGTATGTAGTTCATAAGGATAATAAAGTTGCTCCCTTTAGCTGGAACATGTTTATGTTCGTGTACTAGAGCAGACTCTCCAGCTAAGTAGTAGTGCAAGAGTTGAAAGAGAAAACAAAAAAGCTGGTTATAGTGAAGGAAATACTAGCTAAATATTTTGGATTTATCTTCCAGGTACATATATTTTAACAACAGTACTTTTACCACTTTTGGAAAAAGAAGATGACCCCAGAATTGTAAGTTTGCATGTACTAATTTGAAGGCAAGTGATGTTTTGTTGGATGTGTGTGTGTGTGTGTGTGTGTGTGTGTGTGTGTGTGTGTGTGTGTGTGTGTGTCCATTTTCTTAATATTAATCGCTCAATGCTGATTACAATGTGAGTAGACCAGCCACTTTTGCTGGGCTAGAACTGCATTGAGAGCAGGGGGAAAGATAAGGCTCTGCAGTATAAAGCTCTTTAAAAAGGCTTTAATACCTCAGTACCATTTTAAAACTCTCACTCGACTTTACATAGTCAAGCCGTGTAACACTCTTCTTTCCTTATACAATAGAATTGCTTTTGGTCTGGGCAGTGAGGATAATGAATTGACCCAAGAGATCTGTGACAGATCTACAGTAAACATTGTCAAAAGACGTCGATTTATCCATGTTGTGTTTTAAAATTTGTTTGACAAGGATGGATGGTTGAGAGAGAAAAGGACAAGGAAAGCAGGGAGCTGTGACTAATATTTTTCCCCTCTGAAAAACCTTAAAAGATCCATTTGTGGATAATTTGTGAGGAGGGAAAAGAAAGAAGGTACCTCATCTTACCCCTGAGCCGTTTAATATGCTAGTATTGTACTATGCAGTGTGTTAAGGATGACAAAACATTGGTTTTTTTAAAAAAATTAAAGGCTGCTTTATGGAGTCACAAACCAGCCAAATGTCTGTCAGGCCAATGTCAAGCCACTGCAATACATGCTGGTATAAACAGTCAGGGGTTCTGCTGCTGCAACATATTTTATGCTTCACTTAAATGTTTTTATTCAGACATTTAAGTGAATTGTTTTAATCAACAGCTTTTCATTTAACTCCTTTCCCTCCCGAGAAATATGAAGAATGTGCTCTTTTGTGGTGCTGGCAGCCAGTGGGAGTTTAAAGGAATGTTTGCTTCAACTCACATAGCAAACTCACTTCCAATCTCACAGCTTTTTTAAAAAATGTTCATTTATGCCCCTCCCCATCTCCTTTCCCTTTCCTCCCAAAAAGCGAATGATCAGGTATACAACTTTATGCAAAACTCCTAGAATCTTCCATTTGAGTAATTAATAATCAACTCTTGTTCTGTGATTTCTATTTTTTTCAAAAAAAAAAAAACTGGTTATAGAGATCAATGTGGCCTTCTAGGAGAGGACCAGATTGGTGGAGGCCTCTGAATTTCAGTACAGATTTGGCCTTAGGTGAATTGGACATCCTAATTACCATTGCCTTTCTAAGTGGAATAAAGAGAACTTGGCATCATGTCCAATTGCAGATGAGAATTAGTGGATAATTCCAGAGGTGGGGAGGGGATATTTTTTGGCCTCTCCATGTTGATGCATTTCATGAATTTATAATTTTCAGATCACTGTCTCCTCAGGAGGGATGTTAGTTCAGAAACTAAATGTATCAGACTTGCAGTCAGAAAAAGCAGCATTCGATGGGACAATGGTATATGCGCAGAATAAGGTAGGATTCCGGGTACAGTGGAACCTTGCTTTACGGATGCCTCGCGTAACGGAAAACTCACTATATGGAAGGAAATCCCGAGAAAATGACACCTCAGCTTACATTTTTTTCGCCAAACGAAAAGTTTTTTGGGGTCTTCCGACACTTCCCACGGCGGTGGGAGGGTGTTTGGAGCATGTCTGCTCTGTCTTTGCAATTTTTCATTGTGTTTTGGTACCGGCAGAAGCTCTCCCCCCCCCCCTCCCCAGGAGGTGCGGGAAATCCCTCTGTCCTCTCAACAGCTGATCAGCGGATACTTTTCCTGCAATTACCGGATGTGCCGAATATGCTTTGAAAACCATTGAAAGCCATAGATTGGCTTGGAAAGGATTCTTTTGGCTTTCAGTGCATTCCTATGGGAAACTGCACTTTGCTTTAAGGAATTTTCATTACAGGTGAAACTCGGAAAATTAGAATATTGTGCAAATGTTCATTAGTTTCACTTAAAAGGTGAAACACATATATGAGAAAGACTCACTACATGCAAAGCGAAATATGTAATACCTTAATTTGTTATATTTGTGATGATCATGGCGTACAGTGTACATGAGATTATGTGATGATTATGGGGTACATGAGATTGGGCGGTTGGGGTTTTCATAAGGTATAAGCCATAAGCATCAATATTATAACAAAGTAAGGCTTGAACTATCTCACTTTGCGTGTAATGAGTCTATCTCATATATTTCTTTCACCTTTTAAGTTGCATTACTGGACTGAACGAACATTTGCACGATATTCTAATTTTCCAAGTTTCACCTGTATAAGGAAAACCCAGCAGAATAGATTAATTCTGTAAAGCGGGGTTTCACTGTGTTTGAGTACACAGCAGAAAGATCCTGTTTCTCTCAGGACCTCCTAATTCCCCCCCCCCAAAAAATTTTTAAAATAGAGGAAGTTTTGATGGCATAGGATCCATATTGGGTTCCAGAAAATAAAAAAGATTCTAGAAGCTTGCAAGACCAGTGGAGACACAGCGCCTAGTCAACTGACCCAGCTGTGCAGATGTACGTTTAAAAAAAAACTGGTTATTTGGATGGAGCTGTCCCTCATTTTACACACAGAGAGACGCCCTTACTATTTTTATAGAGAGTGGAGCTAGGCCGTAAGGTGCACGGCTCTTTGATGGGAAGGGCCAACCTGAGCAAAGATTGAGACACGGTGACCTTTTGCTGTACTAGTCAGTGGTAAGGATGAAAACATCAGACTAAATAGCCTATTGCTTTTTTCCAGTTTGATGCCTTTTGTTGTATCCTAGAGACAGCAAGTGGTTTTGACTGAGCAATGGGCTAAAGCACATCCCACCATCCACTTCTCGTCTATGCATCCTGGCTGGGCAGATACTCCAGGTATTTGTTGCTAGATAGCAGGATCTATTTCTTTGGCTAATATGGGATGTGGCAGGGAGGTTATCTTTAGAAGTGTGTTTGTGTGTGTGTGTGTGTGTGTGTGTGTGTGCGTGCATGCGTGCGTGCGCGCGCCAGAGGGACAGGTGGTGAGATCCATAAATACAGGGAATTCTGGCACTTTGTCTTTCTCTCTGTACAAGGGGAGATGATTATTTGTAGACTTTGCCAACTATGAATAAGATTATAGCCTTGAAGTAGCTTTTGCCTCTGTTTATTTCAAGTGTGCTCATGCGTTTGGCACATGTCACTGTTTACAGCAGTGCAGCTGTGTTTGGACAAGCACAGTTTGACAATTTAAGAAACACACTGGAATTCTACCATTTGATATGTGCCATTGAATAATTTTTAAGCGTCCGGAAGGTTTTATCATGAACAGCTCTTGGTTGTAGCTTTTATCATCGAGTCCATTGATTTCACATTAGCTCTTCCTCTTTTCAAGTACAGCAGAACCCCGTATAGCGATTTTAATCCGTTCCACGGAGCTGATCGCTATGCGGTTTTTGTCGTTGTACGATCTTCCCTATGGGATAATCCGTACAACAATTTTTCCCTATGGGAAAAACCGTACAACGATGTTTGGCGCTAAGCAGTTTTTCCCATTGGAAAATTGTTGTGCAGATTTTCCCATAGGAATGATTGCTATGCAGAACGTCTTTTCCCCCTCCAAGCGTCATTGCTGTGCGATTTAATCGCTGTATGGGGCAATCGTTTTACGGGTTTCTACTGTATAATGATTCCATGTTAGCTCTTCCTCTTTTCCTACTGCTTTCAACTTTTCCTAATGTTACAATATTATTAGGTGAGAGCCTTGTTGAGGCACGGGGGCTTGAGCGGTCTAACTAGGCAGTGTTGCCCATCACTTGTCAGTGACGTTAAGCTGGGACTAAGACTCACCAAAGTGTTCTCCATTTGGATCCCTTGGGCAAGGTGAAAGTGGAGGGGGCATATCGTGGTCCGCCTAGCCAGCGGGTGACGTGATATCCAAATGGCTAAACAACCACATACAGATGGACAATTTCCCAGGTCCATTTGCATGTGTGAAATGCCACCACAGAGACATCTACCATTGCACAGACTCCTCGCTGAATAACGACTCCAAGGTATAGTAGCTACAGCTTAAAATGCTAAAGTGGATCCCCTCCCCATGTTGTTTAGTGTAGTAAATCCCAACTAGAGTAGGCCCATTTGAATCAATGAAACCTTTGGGTCGATTCAGTAGGCCTGCTGTAGTTGTGACTTACTAAAAGAACACCAGTATGATCTTTTGGGAACATTCCTGGGGCTGAAATGAATCCTTTGCCTGGAAGTTTTCCACTGACTTTGCAACATAGATTACTTTTTAAGAGCTGAAATTGCTTGCTTGGTGAGCTAGAATATTCCTTTTTAGGGCCTTTTTAGTGGAATTGTGTACCAGTTAGTTTCCAGTTTTCCTATGCATGGATTCTTATGAAGGTCACCCGGTAGAATTTACTGAACACCCAAAATTATTTAGAGACGTATTAACTTAATTTCTCAAGAGGCTGTGCATAAATCTAGATGTAATCCTCCTTAGGGATACAAAAAGTGTTGATAGTTGTAACAAAAAGGCCTTTGTGTTAAAAAAAATGTTAAGGCAGTGAGAGAGAGAAGGGGATCTGGCACTTGAAGACTGGAAAAACAATAAGAGTTGCCAGTTATGGAGGTTAGATATATTGCAATTTACAAGTGCAGTAAAAGTAAAGGACTCCCTTGCTGGAAAGCCAGTAGTACCCAACTCTAGGGATAAGTGCTCATTTCTGTTTACAGTCAGAGAGCCAGTGCTGTCTGTGTCTGCAGATGTTTCCGTAGTTAAGCGGCAGGCATGACTAGATGCTGCAGCACACGGAATGCTGTTACCTTTCCCGCGGAAGCAGTACCTATTTATCTACTTCCAATTTTTTTGCTTTCAGATTGCTAGGTTCGCAGGAGCTGGGACAGGCAATGGAGCTCACTCCATCGCACTGTGCTTGGGTCGTGAACTGCTGATCTGCCGGCCTTCTGGCTGTCAAGCTCAGCATCTTAACCACTGAGCCATCACGGCGTCTTACAAGAGCAGCATATCCCAATACTAGAGTAGTGCCAGGGGAAGAACAAATCTCTGGGAGAAGAGTATTTTGTCATTTGCCATACTTTTCGGACCATAAGATGCACTTTCCCCCCCAAAGTGCGTTTGTGTGGGTGGGAGGAAATGAGGGTGTATCTTATAGTCCAAATGCCATGCCCACCTCCCTGCTATGCCACGCCCACCTCCTCCTCTCCCCACACTCTGGGCCTGACCAGGAGCCAGGAAGAAGAAGAGGAGGAGGAAGAGCTGCCACCGCCAGAGCCAGGGAGGAGGAGGAGCCATGTCGGGCAAAGTGCCATGCCCTCCCCTCGGCTGGTCTTCTGCCTCTGGGAGCTGCTGGTGGGTCGGGCTCTCACCATCCTGGTGAGGCGCACGGGAAGCACTGCGGGAGCTGCTGCAGGTCAGCTGCTGGTCAGCTGGTATTCTTCAGCCAGGTGCTGCTGGCAGGTCAGCCCCTCACTGTCCTGGTGCGCTTTCCCTTCCATGCTTCCCGTGCGCCTTCAGCCCCGGGCGAAGTGAGCTACAGCTCCTGCTCTCTATTTGGTTCAGAATATTTTTTCTTGTTTTCCTGCTCTAAAATTGGGTGCGTCTTATGGTCCGAAAAATACGGTAGTTTGTAGAGGCAAAGCATTTTAAACTGTGTACTTATCAGACGTATTGCCTCGTAGCGGTGAGGACATCTATGCCAGATTTCTACGAGAAGATGAAGAACAGGCTACGATCAGAGGCTCAGGGGGCAGACACTGTGGTGTGGCTGGCAGTCTCACCTGCGGCAAGGCAGCGTGCAAGTGGACAGTTCTTCCAAGGTAAAGTGGTTCCATCCTAATGCCGTGGATATTAACGAGCCACGGCCAAACCTTCCCTCCCAGAATGTACAAGAAATTAAAGTGTGGCTGGAAGAGGTATTGCAAGGACTGCAACATTTAGAAAAGGCAAAGATCTTCCGTGCTTGAAAGCCAGTCGTATCTAGGGTTGCCATACGTCACGGAAATCCAAGAATTTCACGGGTTTATTTATTTATTTATTTATTTATCATTCACATTTGTAACTGCCGCCCACTCAGGCAGAACCCGACTCAGGGCGGCATTACAGCAGCTCAAGAAAATACATAAAAACATTATAAAAACCTTATAAAACCCACCCAATAAAAAACCCACCCAATAAGAAAAAACCGACATCCACCCCCATTTAAAACCCATATCCCACTAACCCGTCCCACCTACCACACAGAGGGAAAGAAAGAGAGTCCTATAAAAGCCAGCCGGCGGGGGCCATAGTCCCGTTCGGGCCCCACACCTGCCCTGCCAGCCAGGTCTTTACTCCTTTCCTGAAGGGCAGCAATTCACTTTGAAGTCTTAGATCTGTTGGTAGGAGGTTCCAGAGAGTTGGTGCGGACACGGAGAAGGCCCTCCTTCGTGTGCCAGTCAAATGTGCACCCCTCGTTGATGGCACCACCAGAGAGCCTCTCCGGTCCGCTCTGGTTGGACGGGCAGTCACTCTTGGGACGATGCGGTCTCTAAGGTATCCTGGCCCCCTGCCATATAGGGCTTTAAAGGTCAAAACCAGCACCTTAAATTGCACCCGGAGACAAACTGGTAACCAGTGCAGCTCCCGAAGCAGCGGTGAGGCATGGGCATATCGCCCACACCCCATCACCACCCGGGCCGCTGCATTCTGGACCAGCTGCAGCCTCCGAATGGTCGTCAAGGGCAGCCCCATGTAGAGCGCATTACAATAATCTAGTCGGGAAGTAACCAGAGCATGAGTGACCATAAGCAAGGAGCCCTGGTCCAGCCGCGTGCGCAGTTGGCGAATCACCCGAAGTTGGGCAAAAGCCCCCCTGGCCACGGCTGCCACTTGTTCTTCCAGCAGGAGCCGTGAGTCCAGGAGGACCCCCAAGTTGCGCACTGGGTCTGTCTGGGGCAAAACAGCCCCATCCAGTACCAAAGATGGTAACTCCTTGGATAACATGGGGCCCCTTATCCACAGCCACTCTGTCTTGCTGGGATTCAGCCGAAGCCCATTGGCCCCCATCCAGACCCCAATGGCCTCCAGGCATCCGGATAGGATTTCAACAGCATCACTGGGGTCCCCACGGGCCGAGATGTACAATTGAGTATCATCTGCGTACTGATGGTACCGCACCCCGTGGGAACGAATGATCTCACCCAGCGGCTTCATGTAGATGTTAAATAAGAGAGGAGAGAGCACAGATCCCTGAGGCACCCCATATTTGAGAAGCCTAGGGCTGGACCTCTCACTCTCTAACCACACCGACTGGGTACGGCCCTCCAGAAATGAGGAAAACCAGGACAACACAGTGCCCTGGATCCCCAGTCCTTCGAGCCGTTCCAGCACTGAACCCTAGAGTCGGATACTACTGGCTTTCAAGCAAGTGTAACCTTTACTTCTGTCCTGGTTTTGTGGGAGGATATTATGGCATCCCTAGTCGTATCTGACTCTAGAGTCCAGTGCTCATCTCCATTTATAGCCAAAGCGCCAGCACTGTCTGCATCTGCAGATGTTTCTGTGGTCATGTGGTAGGCATGACTAGACACCAGAGTGCACAGAACACTGTTACCTTCCCACCGAAGCATTACCTATTTATCTACTGTACAGTGGAACCTCATACAACAATCGCCCTGTATAGCATCAAAATCGCATCACAATTTTGGTTTTTTGGGGGAAATGGCATCCCGCATAACAATTTTCCCTATGGAAAAAATCATACAACAATTTTTCAATGGGAAAAACCACTTAGCAAAAAAATTCGTTGTACAACGCATCCCATAGGGGAAATCGCTATACGGTGCATGTATTGTATAGCAATTGTTTCGTACGAGCCACGTGGAACGGATTAAAATCATTGTATGAGGTACCACTGTACTTGCAATTTCTTGCAGGAACTGGGACATAGACAGAAGGTCCCTCTGTCGTGCAGCATTCAGGTCCCAAACTGTTGACCTGCCCACCTTCCAGTCGTCAAGTTTTAGTGTCTTAACCACTAAGCCACTGCAGTCCTACTGCAACATTTACCAATTGGCAAACCATTCTTATGTGCCCTTCAGTAGCTTCTAGCTTGTGGCAAGCCTATGAGACAGTGACCTCCATGAGGTCCTGTCATTCACAGTCCCATTCAGGTTTTACCAAGTCAAGGCTTTAGAGTTGGGATTAAATATGCCGCTCTGCACACGTACATAACTGGCAACCTGGCTTTCTTGCTAGATTAGCAACAAACCAGTTAAAACATTTTATACTGGGGTGGGACACATGTGGCCCTCCAGATTTTGTCAGTCTGGAACTCTTCTCAACCCTGGAAGGATAGTCCATTGTGTATTATGGGAACTGCAGTCCCAGGGCCTTGGAATGCCACTCACTCTCTCCATTTGGTACTGTGAATGTTAAACCACTGCCAGTCCAAACTATAATCCTCAAGGGCTGTTTTATCTATTTACCGATATGATTTAAAATCAGGAAATTAGGTTTCCTGATAAGCCAGTTTTGAGAATTAATTTTGCACACTCTCTCTTTCTCTTTTATGTTCTGTTTCCAGACAGACAACCTGTTCCGACTCACTTACCACTGGCATGGACAAAATCTTCTCCTGGTGATGACGAAAAACTGATGCAGACTCTTGAAGAACTCTCCCAGCAGTTTAAACCCAGATAATCACCAATTCCTGTTTTCCCTCCTAAGAAGAATTCTGAATTCATGATAGCGACATATTTCACTATAATGGTTGGAAATGTTGTAATACATAGAAATGGATCATGTGCTTGATATTGCTATAGGAGAAAAAAGCTCATTTTAAAAAAAAAGGATGTACATACGGCTGATTTTTGCCAGTGTCATACAGAGTTTAAAGAATGCAATCCTAAAAAAGGTGAAAATATGTAGACTTGAGCCTGACTCCTTGAAGCATTAGTCTAGGTCAGTGATGACAAACCTTTTAGAGATTGAGTGCCCAAGGAGGAGGAGGTGATGGCGCATGGGTAAGCACCGTGCATGGATACACCCCCATGTGACATCGTCGGCACACCTCAAGCGGCGTATGCTTATGCATGCGCCTGCCGTCTCCCGGGCGGGATTTCACCCTTCCCTCTTGCCTCCACATTGGCAGAGGGAGATGGTTGGGTGGGGAAGTGGCACTACCCTTGGGGGCCATTCAACAATTACGTGATCCTCGAGGGGGGGAGGGGATCTGCCATCTGAATTACGGAAAAATACATGGGGGCTGGGGGGGCAAGTCAAAGATTGCGTAATCCATTTGGATCAGTTGTGGTTTCAAAATATGGCACTTTTTAGGCTTTAAAATGATCTCTGCAAATTTTGATCTGATTTGAGATTACTGAATTGCTTGTGCAGTCTATTTTATTTCACCACTAGTGAAAAGCTCTAAAAATTAGAGTTTTGATACAAAAGCTCTGGATTATGTAATTTTAAAGGGGTTTGAATCGAAAATTACGGTCGGATGACATGGGTGTGTGTGTGTGTCAAAAAATGGATCACGTAATTGTTGAATGGCCCTTTGGCGCTGGCAGGGCAGGGGCTTGCCTGCGGCAGTGCGTGTGCCGACAGAAAGGGCTCTGTGTGCTACCTCTGGCATGCGTGACATAAATTCACCAACATTGGTCTAGTTTGTTGCAGTGGGGCAGGTTTGTTGCAAATAACTCCTATTTGGCAGGACTTTATACTCTAGGCTAGAGAAGGTTTAAGACAGATGTTGCTGCTTGGGAGAGAAGGCAAAGAAAGAGAAGGTGGCTTGTGACCCCATATTGGTCTGGATTTCTTTGTGGTCATGTGATTTCCATCTAGCTTATGTCTGTTAGCTATCCACTTCATATTAGTTTTAAAAAGCCAAGTGAGATGCTGTGAATCTTGACCCAAACTAAGTACAATGGAAATCTTCTGAAAAATTTTCAAGGCACTGGTGTTAATCTGATAAAGTTTAAAAGGGTGGGTGGGGTGGGGGGGGTCACTAAAACTAATCTTCCTGCTGCTTATACATAATAGCCAGACACAAGGGTCAGATTAAGAGCACCCTCCATAAACCACTTGCAATGTTATACTACAGTTATGAGCTTGTCTTTGCTGAAACTTTGCCAGAATCTAAACATTTCACTGAAAGTTTTGCAGTGTCCATTAAAAATCTCATTAAAATGAAAAAGCTACAAGGTCAGATTTCTGAAGGCTGAAATCCATCTCTCTCTGATAAACAGCTAAAGGTATGTTCCTACCGATATCTGCCTGATTGGTGGCAAGCTGGATATGTTTCTAAGTTACACTCTCAACATCATGCAACATCTGTTTGCTTGATGTAGAAGCTATAGTGTTAATCAGCCTCTCACTGTGATTAAAGGTTCCTTATCTTGCTTGCAGCTGTTCTATGAATGAAGACCAGTTGCCAAAATCTGCATTAAGTCCTAGCCATTCCAAAAGAGTTCAAATCGGACTATGACGAGGCAGAACATGCTAGCCCTGCCCTTCTCCCTTGTCAGTCGGAAGAAGGACGTTTCAGAGTTCAGAATTGTCTTCCGGGACTTCTCTTGAGCACACGACTTGGGAAAGTTAAAAACCTGTCTAAAATTCAATAGGGTAAATCTGACTTGAGATTTCAGGGTGAGTAAAAACCTTCCATCCAGGTTCCTCACTTCAGAAATGCAGACAGCTACTGTGAAGGAGGGATCATGGTGGTTTAGTGGTTAAGACACTGAACTTTATGATTGGAAGGTCGGCAGGTCCACAGTTTGAGACCTGAGTGCTGCACAACAGAGTGAGCTCCCGTCTCTGTCCCAGCTTCTGCCAACCTAGCAATTCGAAAGCAAGAAATTGCAAGTAGATAACTAGGTACCACTTTGGAAGGAAGGTAAATAGTGTTCCGTGCATGTGTGCCACATGTCCATGGAAACATCTGCAGATGCAGACAGTGCTGGCTCTTTGGCTATAAATGGAGATGAGCACTGAACCCTAGAGTTGGATACGACTGGCTTTTGCGCAATGGCGACCTTTACCTTTACTGTGAAGGAGGATTCCTTCAATCCATCCAACATTCCACATTTGAGACGTAAAAATGCACAACTCACATGGGTAAGTGCCAGAAGGACAGCTGAGATGTCTTTTAATCCAGCTGGTAAATTCCCTTCATTACTGTGCAGTTGTGAGAGAAGGTTTTTCTGAATAATTTGATTATGCAGAAATGTAAGAGACAGTCAAATTTCATAATCACGAAACATTAAATTTCACGCGTGCTGATGCAAGTGGTGGTTTCTTCAGCATCCATTTTCTGCAACAAATCAGATAAAAATCCCCACCAGGGCAATGCCTTTGGGAACAGCTGCAAGGCAGAGCTGAATTTTGGATCCCAATACTGTATTATTGATTAGGTAGAGATTGAAAGAGAAGAAAACTGAAGGTCATTTAACCCAAACACTCTGAAAGAAACAGTTTACATTTTTATTTTATTTTGGAGGGGAGGGGGAAATCTAATAAGGTAGGAAAATAAAATCTGGAAAATAACCACATTAATGAGAGGAAGGGGCTATGTTGAAATTTTTTAAAAAAACATTATCAGCAATTTTAAAAACATCCTGCCAGAGAGGTAGCAAAAAATAAAAGCATGTTAGTTTGCCTAGCAAAGTGCATCAATTCTAGACAAGATGCCAAAAAGCTGCAATCCTTCCAGATGTTGCTGGGATTAAACTCCTATCATTCCTCCCAGTGGGTAGAGCAGCTAAGGCTAATGGGAGTTGCAGTCCATCTCAACTAGAAGACCACATTGTGTGTATCCTTGAGCTAAACTCAAAGACATTCACTGTAATAACAAGGTAGTACTAGCAACAACTTATAACCATTTTGCATTGCCTTCATTTGAACTGATTTCTGCAATCCATGGCAAGGGTACTTCACCAGTAGCAATGTTTTTTTAAGGTGAGCATTCCTCCTGGTTTTGCAACAGAAAAGACAGTGCCACACAGTACCATAATCTGGTATACAATAGTACAAAGGCCACCTTTTCGGCTGAAGCGCACTGGTTTCTCTGAACGTTGAGAACAGGCTGCAGATCAGGTTCTTGCTCATTGACTCACCAGGCCAAAACAGAGAAAGGGAAATGTTGCCTTCTTTTCCCTCCTAAGAGCAACCTTGGCCCATGCCAACGCAAGAAAGGCACAAGCTGCTCACCTTTACCAAAGGTTCCTCCACAGCAAACAACACAAGTCAACAGAAAAACATGAAACACAAACTGCATCACGCACAGATTTTTCCAGACAAGTTCAAAACGGCCAGAGCCAGGTGTATGAATTTAAGTTTAGAAATCGTTCCTCTCTTCTGAGAATAAACAGATGGAGGGTGGTTTGGTGCAAACGTACATGCCAGGTCCAAAAGATCACTTGGAAAACCCATCCAAAAAGTAATGCTAGTTCTCGCTTGCCCTTGGGTTAATCACACAGCTTGCTTCATCTTCCGTAGCAGGATCAGGAATCCCTTCTCCAAGAATAATGAGATGCTTCGCATTTCATGGAGACCTCAGGATACTACAGGCGTCATATCCCACAACTGTCAAAAGGAGATAAATGCAGACCGTGAGAAGTCACTATAGACGGGATATACTGAATCTTTATGGGCGAGTTCCAGGAATTCCACCTCCAGAAAGCTACTGAAATTGGAGAAAGAAAGAGGCAGGAATCCAGAAGTTAAGAGCAACAGCCTCAAAATGCATAGGGTACAACAGAGGTGTCCAAACTACTGCCTGTGGGCCAAATCCGGCCCCAACGCCAATTCATCTGGCCCATGCTGCCCTCATCACTCCTGGAAGCACAACGCTACCGTACAGGTGCATTT
The DNA here is from genome assembly GCA_035047305.1 of Bradypodion pumilum. Classification (NCBI taxonomy): domain Eukaryota; kingdom Metazoa; phylum Chordata; class Lepidosauria; order Squamata; family Chamaeleonidae; genus Bradypodion; species Bradypodion pumilum. The sequence continues at coordinate 167,711,938 of JAWDJD010000001.1, read as the reverse complement.
TACTTCTGTTTCCAGGAGTGTCGAGGGCGGCGCAGGCCAGATGAATTGGCACTGGGGGACGGATCTGGCCCACGGGCCATAGCTTGAGCACCTCTAGTTTAAGCAGAGAAAATGGCAGCCTAAAAATCTATCTCATCCTGTTGCAAAACAGATTGCAAGGCACGTTTTATTTCTGCTTCCGGTGGGAGGAACCATGTGACCGGCCCACTAAACCACATGACCGGCCCATGGCCCGAAAAGTTTAGGCACCCCTGGGGTACACCCTGAGAGTTACCTTAATAAGCTTGTCTGTCCCAGCTGTCAGCAACCAACCCCGGGTGGCATCAAAGTAAACATGGACGGCGTTGTGTTTGCTGTCATGGAAAGTGGCTGTGGGAGCACGCCTGAGGGAAGAACAAAGGGGAGAGTAGGATGATGAAAACTGCAGCGGATGACGAAAGTCTACAGGAAATAATCTCTACTCCTGGAGGAGAGAATTTATTTCTCAACTTTGGTCTGTTGCAATGGTTTGTTTCCCACCAGAAACGACTATTTTTCCACAGCTGGGCAAGGGAGTGACAAGAAAGCATAAGGCAAGACAAAACCAGGACAGATGTTACTTACTCCTCATCTGTTATTGTTTTGTAACAACAATCGCAGACTCTCACTTCAAATTCAAAGCCCATGAGCGGGATGGAAGAACGCTTTGAGCTGCATTTGCCACACACGGCCTTCCCGCACTTCCGGCAATGATGCTGAAATTAAAAGCAGGCACGGTTCATTTGAGCAAGGTGGAAGACAGACAGATGCACACGGACTTACGGTCTAGTGTAGCCTACCCAAAAATGGTAATCAATAATCATGTGCCTTCAAGTCAATTCAGGTGTTCTAGGTAGAAAAATACACAGAAGTGGTTGACCCTCCCCTTCTTCTAAGGGTGCCTGGGACTGTCAAGTTTGCCTAAGGACACACCACATGGCGCTTTTTTTTTGGTCAAGAGACACATTGAAGAATCAAACTCCCAATTCCAGTTACCCAAGACATTAGGGGTGCATTTTCTCCCCATTTCTCTTCCCGCTAAAGGGGCCATGCAACATTACGTGATCCTCGGGAGGGGAGGGGGTCTGCCATCTGAATTACGGAAAATTACATGGGGGTTACGTGGAGCTGTTGCGGTTTCAAAACATGGCGCTTTTTTAGGTCTAAAAATGATCTCTGGGAATTTTGATCTGATTTGAGATTAGTGAACTGCTTGTGCAGTCTGCATTAGGCACCACTAGTGGAAAGCTCTAAAAATCGAGTTTCGATACAAAAGCTCTGGATTATGTAATTTTAAAGGGAGGGGGGGTCCGAAGCGAAAATTACGGTCAGATTACATGGGGGAGGAGGTAAAAAATGGATCACGTAATTGTTGAATGGCCCCTAAACGCTGCCAATCCCAAGAAGATCCAGATTCCAGACCTGTTTAGGTAAGGAGGCAAAGGCAGTCACTGCTGGCAACACTGCATACAGTTAACTTCAAGCCCAGGGTCTCAACAATAGCACAAAGCCACAATCCCCAGAGGCTGAGCTCTAGCAGAAGTGATTGTTTCCATGGTTTAGAAATGAAAAGCACTGAGAATCTCCACAGCAAGCTACTGCACTAGTTGTCAAACCGTTTCCAATACTTTAAAGAAACTCTGTGCTCAACTGTACTACCACCGCCTCTTTTTACCAAGTGAATTACCGTATTTGCCAGTTTATAAGACATATCAGAGCAGAAGACGCACGTCATCATTACCAAAATGGCCCACTGGAGGCCACTATATACAGTGAATACTGTATTTGCCGGCACACAAGACACACTCCATTTTTTCTGGTATAGTTTAAAGCAGAGGTTCTCAACCTGCGGCCCACTGGCTGAATGCGGCCCGCCGCACCATTTCATGTAGCCCTTCATCGCCCTCACCACAACAGCTAATGCCAGGTGGTGGAGAAAGGCCAAAATGGCCGTCCAGCCCCCGAAGCTGTCTGAGGGAGCATGACCTGGCCCCTGGCTTTAAAAGGCTGAGAACTCCTGGTTTGAAGGAAAGAAAGTGTGTCTTATATGCCAGTAAATATGGTATATTTCGATAGGAACATTTCTGTAGGAAAATCTCCTAGATGGATGGGGTATAAATATGATAAATAATAATAATAATAATACATTTACAACACCAGAGATGGACAAGTTTAATTGTTCCTGAGCTCAGTAGCTATTTCAATAAGGAAGCACTAACAGGTTCACTGTTAACTTTTTCTACCGAGTTATCCATTAGCTTCCTCTGGTAGAAAAAGTCTGTCTACCAGAGAAATCATATCAACCAAGGGTCATGTTTGCTACCATTGGACCCGGCAACAAAATGAAGCATGCAGGACATGGAAAAATAGGCTCAGGTTTTGTAAGGCTTCTGCAAAAACATGTCATTAAACAGGGACAACATTGTCACCTTCCTCTGACTCACTTCCTCTGACTCACTTGAGCAGTGGCTCAAGTGGCTAAGACGCTGACTGGGAGGCGGAAGGTCAGCAGTTTGATTCCCGAGTACTGCAGGATGGAATGAGCTCCCGATGTCTGTCCCATCTCCTGCCAACCTAGCAGTTCAAAAGCAAGAAATTGCAAGTAGATAAATAGGGACCACTTTGGTGGGAAGGTAACAGTGCTCCATGCGCTCTGGTGTCTAGTTATGCCTACCACATGACCACGGAAACGTCTGCAGAACCAGACAGCGCTGGCTCTTTGGCTTTGAAACAGAGATAAGCACTGAACCCTAGAGTCGGATACGACTGGCTTTCGAACAAGGGAAACCTTGACCTTGAAGGATCTCACCCACCACCCTTGCAAGGATTAGCAAAAGAGATAGTTGGGAATCTGCAATAAAATTTCCTGTTCACGGTTTCAGCCCGACAGCCATGCCTTCTTCCCAATATGCCACTCCAACATCCTCCAGCCCTCATTTCATGCTCCCCAACCATTATCTGTAGCCACATAGTTGAGTATTTTAGAGCAACCTCAGCAGGCAATGGGTTGTTAATGTTAATTTATCCCTGACTAACCAATAGAAAAGTCTTCTGTCTTCCCGCCTCTGTGGTCACCTGACATATTTTTTAATGTATTAAGCCCTTGTTCGGGTATCTTCCTTCCTTCTATTTTTGCCTTACAAGCAGAAGCATGTATGTGTAAGATCACACGTGGCAACCGTTCTTTGCAAAGACTTTTACAAAGCAGAGCACATGTTTATCGCTTTGAATCATTTGCAAGTAAAGAACTATCTTTGTTATCTTTGTAAACATCGTGTAGAGTGTGATTAATTGCTGAGCTAAAACAGGGAGATAGGTCTTGGAGAATTTTACTGCTGCTGCATAAAAAAAAAAACCCAAACCCTTAACAATAGTATAGTCAGCCCACATGTTATTCCCACGCAGACGCTAGTCCTTTATGTGCATGAACAAACCTCAATGTTCCTTCCTATTCCCCTCCCACTCCTAGAAGAATTCATTACCAGCTTTTAGACAATTGCAACAAGCAGAACAGAAAGCCAGCCTCCATCTTATAAACAGCAACATTGCACATACTTGTCTCAAGCCTATTTTCTTGCTATCCCACATTTGCTTGAAGTTCCAGAAGAACGGCTGATTGCATCTCTGGCAAGAGTCGCTGTCTAACCATTCTGGAGTCTAAAGAAAGAACAAGGGGGGGGGGATCTTTAAGGTACATGGCCAGGTACAGGGACAAAAGAGTAACCAAATGCTTCCTTTCATCCTGATATGGGGGTGAGACGGCTGGGGTGTTATAACAAGCAAAGGAAAAGCGACACTCCCACCAGGATAAGTGGAAACATACAAAATGGTTTACTCAAAGGAATAATTCACATATACGTCCTATGTTGAGGTAAATCAGGCACAATTTTGTAGTGAGTAGCTTAACGTGACAATGATACAATACTAACAAACATACTTATATATACAACAACAATAATGTTATACACGAAGCATACCTATTTATCACTACATAAATAAATTAATAAAACCCTAAACCTCAAACATACAAAACATCACGTGTAGGGATCCCCGAAAATAAACCCTGAACCCCAACGCTAAGCAGGTAAGTAGAATCCGATCACGGTAAGAGTGGTGAAATATAATCCAAAGTCTTTAAGAGTCCGTGGTAGAAGAAATCTGTTCAATTCACAAAAATAGCGTGGGGAGTGGAAGACAAAATTCAGCTTCAGGCGGGGGTACCCAGATGGCGATTATCAACCGTGATGTAAAAAGATATTGCGAAGATCACAAGCAACGATGCCCTTCCGGTATATGGACATTTCGAATATCTTCCTCAAGTTCTATAATATATATCCATTATTATAGAACTTGAGGAAGATATTCGAAATGTCCATATACCGGAAGGGCATCGTTGCTTGTGATCTTCGCAATATCTTTTTACATCACGGTTGATAATCGCCATCTGGGTACCCCCGCCTGAAGCTGAATTTTGTCTTCCACTCCCCACGCTATTTTTGTGAATTGAACAGATTTCTTCTACCACGGACTCTTAAAGACTTTGGATTATATTTCACCACTCTTACCGTGATCGGATTCTACTTACCTGCTTAGCGTTGGGGTTCAGGGTTTATTTTCGGGGATCCCTACACGTGATGTTTTGTATGTTTGAGGTTTAGGGTTTTATTAATTTATTTATGTAGTGATAAATAGGTATGCTTCGTGTATAACATTATTGTTGTTGTATATATAAGTATGTTTGTTAGTATTGTATCATTGTCACGTTAAGCTACTCACTACAAAATTGTGCCTGATTTACCTCAACATAGGACGTATATGTGAATTATTCCTTTGAGTAAACCATTTTGTATGTTTCCACTTATCCTGGTGGGAGTGTCGCTTTTCCTTTGCTCCTTTCATCCTGAGGCAGTCCATGTCCATGCTAGACTCAAACTTTAAATAAGCTATGAAATCAGAGATTGTTCTGTACACGACATGATGTTTATATAGACTTTGACCAGTCTTCTTCAACCTGGGGTCCTTCTAGATCAGGCTTCCTCAACCTTGGCCCTCCAGCTGTTCTTGGACTTCAATTCCCAGAAGCCCAAGTTAGCTGCTGATCAGGGCTTCTGGGAATTGAAGTCCAAGAACAGCTCGAGGGTCAAGGTTAAGGAAGCCTGTAAGATGCTTTGGCCATCAGCTCCCATAAGAGGAAGTTTGCTTGGCGTATTCCAGTTAATAAATCAATGGTTCTAAACTGCTTGCACATACAGTGATACCTCATACAACGTCCAAACTTGGGTCCACAAATTTGGACTTTATACGGATTTGGACTTTGTATGAGGCATGCAAAATCCTAGCCGCGATGCCTCATACAACGACCAAATCCTTGCCAGGATGCCTCATACAACGTCATTTCCATAGAGATACATTGTACTGTAACAGCGCAGACTTCAGGGCAAAGTCAAGGAAACAGATAGGAAACTGACAGAACTTTAAGAAATCATTGTCTAAAGGCTAAATACATTACAAAAACATGTCAAACAACCCTGATTGCCCAAGAACCTGAAGAATGCTGCAAAAATCCCAGGAATGTTTCTAAAAATTCTGACAATTTTTTTTAAAAAAATCCAAAATCGTGCTCAAAACCACTCCTAAACATTCTTTGCCTCGTGCAAAACCCACAAGAGCAATGCACGCATGTGTCCTGCCTTTTATACTGCCCAGGCACAATGCAACCTGGGAAAAATCCCAATGCCTCATACAAAGTCACAGCGACTTTGTATGAGGCAACATTTTTCAAGGAATTAGGCGATGTTGTATGAATTCGATGTTGTACGAAGCGGACTTTGTATGAGGTATTACTGTACTTATAAGTCCCCTGTGGACCAATGTCAGGAAAAGGATGCGTTTAGCAGTGTTTCCCAAGCTTTGGTTTTGGACTTCAATTCCCAGAAGCCTAAGTCAATTTCCCAAAGCACTGATCAACCAATGTACTGACTTAGGCTTCTGGGAATTGAAGTCTCTCTGTGGGACATGGGCCCCACATTGGGAAACACTGGTTTAGAGAATCAGACAGAGGCCTGCTACAAATCTGTATAGAACAATATAAATCTGCATTCAAGATAATCGACAAAAATAGTAGAAGTCTTTTTTCGTGTCTGTCTCTTGGTCGAAAATTCTTGCCTTGTTCTAGGACAGAGGCAATCTTCTACAAGAAAATATCCATGCCAAATTCCTACCACTGCCAGTGATTACAGACATTGCCTACCTCAGATTCAGAGCAAATTTAAGTCCATGACAGCTCTTATTCAAAATTATACTGTAAGCTATTGGAAGGGTTTTTAAATTCTGCTAAGATAGATGAGAGAAAGTGTTCTTCCTGTCATACCTATAGATATGAATATTGAGGACAGCAGAAAAAAGCATGTCTCCCAAAAATCTCAGTGAAGAGAGAAAGTTTTCACCAATTTCCACCCCAAGGCCTTCACATTTCTTTTCATACTGGAAATCCCTCAATGAAATAGACCAGGATGGACAACCTACAGCCCACAGGCAGGACCCAGTCCGTGGCACCATTTCATGTGACCTGCAATGCTGATGCACCAGATGCGGAAGCAGACACATACGTTCCAGGTAATCAATCTTTACAAATAGTAAAGACTAGCATGAGTGCCTGGTTTCGCCCAGGTGGTTTTGTGGCAGGCATCCGGAGTTGGTTCCGGGCGATGACGGTTGCCGCATTGTCCCCCTTCACCCCTGTATGTTTGTGCGGTGCATGCCTGGCTGCCGCCCAAGGCCCAGAGGTGATCAAATTTGCCGCACTCTCACTGCCATGGCCCGGGATTGGCCCCGGCCACCCTGCAAGTCCCAGTAGTGAGGCAAAACAGCACATCTGCCAGCAGCAGCCAGGACCGCCTCCTGGTGCCCTCTCAGCTCCTGAGTGGAGTGTATGATCTGCGCGGCTGGGACCACCCGACTGCTCGGCAAGCCACAAAGGTGAGGTAGGATGCCTCATGTTGTCTTACGCTGACCCATCTGCAGCAGAGCAGGCCTCAGTTCAGGCCCCGCATCCGGTGTTGTCTGCGGGGGCTCTTTAGGCTGGCCATTTGCCACTGTTACTCACGGCCCATGTCCAGTGATGTTGCGGCCCAGGGCCAGTAATTTGTCTGAGGGGGTGCAGCAGTGGGTTTCTTCCCAGGGCAGTGGATGGTGGCCTATCCATGTTGCCTCCTGGCTCCGGCGTTGTGTCCACACCATTGTGTTTTTATCCCCCGGCCCTGCCGCCTGGCGGCCCCGAGACTCCATCTTCTCCTCACGGCCGCCTTCTGCGTGTTTGCCGTCCGTTGGCGTTTTGGCCGTGCATTCGTCATCCCATCTCTCCCAGCCACCCTGATTGGCTGTGTCATTGTCCCACCTCTCCCGCACTCGTGCTGGCCTCCCTGATTGGCCGTGCAGTGCTGCGGTGGCCGCTGGGACTTGTTGCTTTTTTTGTCTTTCTCATTTGGGGGGGGGGCGTAGGGGCCCCCGTTGTCCATGGTTCCCAGCAAAAACCAACTGGGAGTGCCAAGGTAGGTGTCTGCCAAATTTCAGGGAGTTTGGTCCAGGGGTGTGGGAACGCATATGGGACATATACACACAACCCTCTCTTTTATATATACTGTATAGATAGATAGAAGAAGCTAAAGTACTTTGGACATCAAATGAGAAGAGAGGATTCACTTGAGAAAGCCATAATGCTGGGAAAGGTGGAGGGCAAAAGAAGGGGGTGGCCAAAAATGAGATGGCTAGATGTTATTGTAGATGCAATGGGCACAAAGCTGGGCGGGTTGCGGATGATGATAGAGGAAAGAGGTGCCTGGTGGGCAATGGTCCATGGGGTCGCAAAGGGTCGGAATCGACTGTATGACTGAACAACAAAAAACAAAAATCAATCCTCTGGGAAGACTGGCCTTCCTTCCACATGTTCTTTAAAGACTCAACTGACCAGTCGTTTCCCTGGTTGAATGAAAGAGGAAGAGCTGAGCATGTTTACCTCCTGCCTCTCCACATCCATATTCCAGACAACGATGCGTCCATCTGCTCCACAAGAGATGAGTTGCCGAGTGTGGTGAGAATAGGAGAGGGACTGAATTTTATCACTGCAGAATACAGAGCAATAAAACACAGTTAAAAACAATTCATTTTTTTCCTCCTCCAGGGCTTGATCTAAGATGCGCCAAAGAGTCATAAACCAAGCCTGCCTCTCTATCCCATTCTCACAAGTTACAAAGTGATTCCTTCACAGAGATGCTTAACTTGGCCTTCGGAAACAAATACACATTGTTTCTTTGTATCTCATTCTCTCACAAGACACTCAGCTGAGGAACTCAACCTCCCCTATGTCACTTGGAGAACCATGAATAGGCTGAGGGCTGGAGTGCCTAAATGCGAGACCAACATGTTCAAGTAGGGGCTGCTAGTGGACAACAATACACTGTGTGAATATGGAGAGACACAGAATCCAGCTCATTTACTGGTCTGCCAATTACTGCCAGAAACGTGTACCGTTGACGACTTAAGTTTGGCCAATGACAAAGCCAATTTTGGCAGTCCAAAGTTTGATCTGGACGCAAAAGAAGAATAATTTGTTCAGGACCCTTCCTCATAGATAGTTCTCCTGAGCTGATTATGATGATCTCTTGAGCTGATAATGAAGATACAACACTGAGATACTAACTACCCAAGGTTGTCCAGGGAGGTTTATAACTCAGCAGAGTTCGATCCCAAATTCGCCAATCCAAATTCAAGACAATCCACATCAACCCCATCAGGAGATGAGCAGGGTTTTGCAAAAAAACTAGATGTAAAGATGACCAAGGTTGACGTATACTCTGAGGGAGAGGCTGACCAAAGAAAAATTAAGCTGGTTCCAGAGGTTTGGGGGAGGTGTTTTTTTTAAGGTGACACTAGGTAAGTGATGGCAAACATTGGCACTCCAGGTGTTGTTGAACATCAATTCCCAGAAGCCCAAGTCTCTGTGAATCCACATGAATGGGTTTACTGCGCATACGTGCAGTAAACCTATTCATGTGGATTTACAGACTTGGGCTTCTGAGAATTGAAGTAAAAAAAAACAGTTGGAGTGCCAAGGTTTGCCATCATGGCACTAGGTTCTTTACATCAAGACTGGACAACTCTGGGAGGAATGGACTCCAATTTTCCCATAATGCCCTGCAACAATCTCTTGTGATGAAACTTCAAGGGAACAAAAATAAATTTCCCCTTCAACTTTTTCGATTCAATACAAAGGACATACTTTGGTTTAGAGCAGGAGTTCTCAACCTTTTTAAGCCGGGGCCCAGGTTATGCTCCCTCAGACAACTTCAGGGGGGCGGATAGCCATTTTGCCCTTCTACCACATGAAACTTCCTGGTGTGGTGGAGGTGGGCCACATGAAATGGTGCTGCGGGCCGCAGGTTGAGAATCCCTGGTTTCAAGGGACATTATTGCTTTGTAGAGTTAAATTCTCAATGTTTCATTTAAAAAAAGGCTTTTTTAGGATATGGGTGGGGCGTTCCAGGGGTTGCAAAAACAGGCAAATGGTCACACATTGGCATAACCTTGCTTCGTATCTACTTGTTGGAAATCAATAGTTAGGACCAGGTTGTTAAGTCAGTCCTGAACTGCATTCATTCTGAAATTTTCAGCAGAGACACATTCTTCACAAAGCACTTTCCACTCCAGTAAAACAGAGCAAGAATAATCTGTATGCCGGTTTCTTTTTGGAGAGGGTTAGAAGGGGAAGCATTCAACAAAAGTGACTGTACTTATGGCCTTGCAGTTCAATGGCTGTTCCTTTTCTTCCTCCAATGTCCCACATAATAATCGAGTGATCTGAACTGCCGGAGAACAAGACATGCTGCACAGGGTCCCAACAGAGGGCACTGATCCCACCTGGAAAAAAACCAGGAGACCAGGGAGAAATGAGAAGGCAGGGAAGATCCTTAGCAATACCAATTACACTTATATACTGCCCCATAAGCGCCTAGAGCAGAGGTGCCCAAACTATGGCCCATGGGCTGGATCCAGCCCTGACACCAATTCATCCGGCCAACGAAGGCCTCATTGCTCCCAGAAGCAAAACACGCTCATATGGGCACCTTTTACTTCCGCTTCCGGGAGCAACGTGGGCTTCATGGGCTGGATGAATCGGCATTGGGGGCCAGATCCAACCCATGGGCCACAGTGTACGGCCCACAGAACCGCATGACCAGTCCACAGCCCAAAAAGCTTTGGCACCCCTGGCCTAGAGCAAACCTATTTCCCACCCTAAACAGGCAACCCTCTGGATGTGAGCAGAGCATTGAGCTTCAGATACCCTGACCTTGAGCCAGGCAGGGAGCTGTCCTTGAGCCTTTGAGAAAGTGAGCACAGCTTTAGAAGTTAAACAGGACAAAGTGTGCCTTGTTAATCCTATTGCTTTGGCCTCATTAACAGATGTCAGTCCTCAAAGACAAGAGACCAGAGCTGGAACAGAGATTACTTTCTGGATTATACTAGCATTACAGTTTAGGGTGTGGACTCTATGACCATGCCCCACCACTGCTTTGGGGGCTGCACTGGTTACCAGTTTGCCTCCGGGTGCAATTCAAGGTGCTGGTTTTGACCTTTAAAGCCCTACATGGTAGTGGGCCAGGATACTTAAGAGACCGCATCGCTCTAAAGACGTCTGTCCGTCCAACCAGAGCGGACCGGAGGGGCTCTCTAATTGTTCCATCAGCCAGAGGGGCTCGCTTCTCTGGCACAAGGAGGAGGGCCTTCTCCGAGTCCGCACTGGCCTTGTGGAACCTCCTGCCAACAGAGCTACGTCTCGACAGAATTGCTGCTCTTTAGAAAAGAACTCAAAACCTGGCTGGTGAGCCAAGTATGGGGTGCAGGTGGAAGGGTATCCTCCATTGGGTGGTTGGTATAGAGGATAATTCCTTCCCCACGGCCCCTTTAGTCTCTGCACCCTTTTTAGAGGGTGGGTAGTTTTTAATTAGTTTTTAATGTTTTTATCTGTGATTGTGAACCACCCTGAGTCGGCCTAAGCTGAGTGGGTGGTGTAGAAATCGAACAATTAAATTAAATTAAAATTAAAGTCCTTGTTGCTTTTTAGTCTAAAGCAGTTTTTCCCAAACTTTGGTTTTCGGACTCAATTTCCCAGAAGCCTAAGTCAATTCCTCAAAGCACTGATCAGCCAGTATACTGACTTAGGCTTCTGGGAATTGAAGTCCCCTGTGGGGCGTGGAGCCCACTTTGGGGACCACTGGTCTAAAGTAAGCACATAGAAAAAGTGGCTAAGACACTGAATTTGACAACTGGAAAGTCACCAGTTCAAAATCTGAGTGCTGCTCGATGGAGTGAACTCTGTCCCAGCTCATGCCAACCTAACAGTTCAAAAGCAAGAAATTCCAAGTAGGATAACAGGTACCACTTTGTATTCTGGTCTAGTCATTCCTGCCATATGACCACAAAAACATCAGCAGATGCAGAAAACACTGCCTTTTTGGCTATAAACGGGGATGATCACCAAACCCTAGAGTCAGATATGACTGGCAAGGGAGACCTTTACCTAAGCACATTGACTTCTGACTCAGACTAGGGCCACTGCTTGATAGTAAAGAGGACTTCAACTACAGGTGAAACTCGGAAAATTAGAATATCGTGTAAAGGTTCATTCTGTTCAGTAATGCAACTTTAAAGGTGAAACAAATATGTGAGATAGACTCATTGCATGCAAAGCGAGATAGTTCAAGCCTTACTTTGTTACACTATGAATGCATATGGCTTACAGCTTATGAAAACCCCAATCCCCAATCTCATGTACCCCACAATCATCACATAATCTCATGTATGCTGTACGCCATGATCATTACAATTATAACGAATTAAGGCATGACATCTCTCGCTTTACATGTAGTGAGTCTATCTCATATATTTGTTTCACCTTTTAAGTGAAATGAATGAACATTTGCACGATATTCTAATTTTCCGAGTTTCACCTGTAATTTCATAGTGGGGGTCCCCCCAAAAAAATCCTCCTCCACCCTGAGGTTTGTGGGGAAAGAGAAATCCAATAGTACCAATGGAATTTGCGCTGTCTTCCTTTTTCATTCCATGACTATTTTAAGCCTGACAGTTTCTGTAATGAAAAGCAACCCGAAAGCACCAAACTGCATGAGCCCTTTTATTCAGGGCTCTGCTCCTTCTCCATTATCTACTCCAGGGTTTCTCAACCTTGGGCCTACAGGTGTTCTTGGACCTCAATTACCAGATGTCCAGGTTATTCTACTCCCTTTCTAGACAATCCAAAGGCAAGGGCAGGCAATACAGTACTTTCATTAAAGCACAGACGCACGCACAAACATATACACACACCCTCACAAAGATATGCTAGTTTTCTAGCCCATACAGGTCTTCATCAGGCTGAAAACTACGGAACTGAAGATGGAACTGAATAAATACAGAAGTTCCCAAAATCAAGGTCAGCTATGAGGCTTCTTGATTAAAAGTATGCTTCGAAAAAGAAACTGCAACTTCAAATTAGAGGTGGTAGGTTTCAGATTCCATCCCTAGTGGGTGTGGACTGGAATGTCTCTTCCAATCTTGTGAGCATTCCTGCTGGACCACAATTCCTGTGGATTATTGGCCTTTGGAATGACAGAAGGAATGACTGCTAATCTCAGGGCTTCTACACAGAAGCATCATTTTGACTAAATTTAGCATTTCACATGCTATCATTCTCAAAAACGCTGAACAGACACAAGCATCCAAAGGACCGCGGTGGCGCCATGCCTTACCTGTATGCCCTCTGAAAGTTGTTATCAGGTTGCTGCTTTCTTGCTCCAGTTTAAGGATGGTCACCTGCCCAGATTGGTCTCCAATAAAAACATGCCGTGTCTCCACATCAAATCTGGTGAAGTGGCACTTAAGGAGCATTATAACATTCCAGGAGTGGCTTTTGGCTGTAACATGACTGTGGGTTATTGGAATGACAGAAGGAACGATTTCTAATCTCAGCCAAGAACTGAGTCCAACACACTATCAGTTCCAACAAAGCAGTCATTCCTTGAAAGCCTTGTGCCTACTAAGTGTAACAGAATTTATGCAATGGAAACTGTGGAGTTCTCAAGGAAACTGATTGTATCCTAGATCTGGATTTTAGCAAGACTGAAAAAGTTGGTTTGCCTAATGGCAGCAGAGCTGATCATTCAAGATGATTGCGAAATAGCTCTCAGTGACATTCTTTTGACTAAATTTAGTCAACTTATATAAGAGGGTTTTCTATCCATCAGCACTTTTGGTCACAGGATCACCAACTGGCCTTCCTTTTCTGCTGGTTTTTGCCTTTCTTGCAACATACAGAATTTGGTGGGTGGGGATTAAATAGTGGGAAAGATTGTTTTCTACTCAAATAACAGAATGTAACTTTTAGATGTGTCAGAAATTAATTATAAACAACAAAACAACACAGAGGGCTAACTAAACATTGTGTGGCTCTGTACCTGATGTGTATCAATTGATGCCATGAAGTCTCACACTTATGTCTGAGGAAGCAGACCTGACCCACAAAAGCTCACATTAAAATACAGCAGTTAGTCTTTAAGGTGCCATATCTTTTGCCCTTTGTTTCATTTTATTTACTCTTTGATAAACAGAGAGAGAGACTGTTTTCATTAGTAAAGTTTGTTGCACATCTAGTTTGTTCTAAAAGCTGTACATAACTTGAAATCCAGTATCACGAACTTGACCCTTGCCGGGGTTTGAGAGGCTGGTTACGATCAGTAGGCTGTTAGATTTTCCATTACTTCTCAACTTCCTTAACAGCCCATCTGTCCCCTCTCTGTCCAGAACCCGGGTCGCCGTGCTCCCACTTCTCCGACACAGGGAGTATTCAGTTATTTAGTTGGTAGCATGTAAAGCAGAGAGCAACAGTGTGTGGATATCCCTGATAAGTAGACTTCAACTCAGTAGATAGCAAAACTCACAAAGAGCTTTATTTTCCAAGATGCAATTTCATAGAAGCAAAGCATAACATAATACCTGTGAAAAGAAAAGAGTTCATAGAGATAGAAGTCTCAGAATTCTCCAAGATAGAATCCAATCTAGTTCAGTCCATTCCTTGCCCTGGGTAGTTGTTCCCCTTAGGGATTTTAGTTCAGCTAACAACAGCCTGGTAGCCCCGGGTTAGAGAACCAGTTTGGGGTCTGAAAAGGCACTCCTTAAATAGGGAAAAGAGTGACTTCTGCCACCCCTAGGAATGTATTACCTAATGGAAAAATCCCTGGACCATCTCATCTGCCGGCGCTCCCTGCGCCCCCTCACCCGGACTGGACTTGGAAGGGTTTGTGTTGTGGGGCTTTATTGCATTATTGTATGTGGTCTTGGGATAGGGCACTGATTGTGTAGATTATTGTGTATTGTGACATTGCTTAATTTTTTATTTATATTTTGTGTTGTATTTTTGCTTATTCTGGATGTTTTGATTGTATTAATTGTGCATTGCTTTTTGTATTTTATTGTTTATTTTGTTTGTTTGTTGGCCGCCTTGAGTCACCCACTGGGTAGAGAAAGGCAGGGTACAAATTAAACTTGAATTAAATTGAATTGAATTATGTAATGTGTTTATGTCTGGAAATTCCCTAGACAGCAGGTGTGGAATGCATGAGGTCACGGGAACACACCTGGCTTCCCAATGAATGCTAGGAATGTACTAGCTGTTTCCCCTGATGTCACATCTGGCTGTCTGATACCTGTGGTTGACTTAAGATCTGTGGAATCTGAGATATGAGTAAAGAAAGAATGTAGATGCTTTGCAATGAGCTGACAACCTAAGATCATGACATCCAGTACTGTAGGAGAAACAGTGCCAGGAAACAGCAATAGCAATTACACATATACCACCACAAGGTGCTTAGAATACTCTCTGGGAGGTTCACAAGATAAAGAGAATTTCTGCCCCCAACATGCTGGGTACACATTTTACCAGTCTTGGAAGGATGGAAAGCTGAGCCAATCTGGACCTGAGTCAGGACTGCACTCATAACATCAGCTGTTTGGGTACAGCAGTTTAACCACTGCACCACTTTGAGAGCCTTTAAGCATGCCTTTAATCAAAGTAATCAAATATTATAATAACTGTGAAACCCTGCTGCGATCTAAATTAAATCATGTTAGAAAATTCTAGGCTTAACATAATTGGGTGTTGAATCACACTATGAAATTATGTGTTGAATGCTGTTTAGAAAGCAGAAGAGCATTAATACCACACTCCATGTAAAGGATACTGTAGTCCACAGGCCCCAGAGCTAATCCAGTAACTACCAAGTCGCTGCCCACTTTCTGAGCAATGCCAAGTGAAGTGCTTATCCTGGCCAATGCTCAGGAGCCACTCCATCTCCAGAACAAACTGGGCCATCAAAACCCTACCCCGGTGAGCTGAAGAAATGAAAGAATGAACAAGGCAGGCATCACTATCCCATAGGCATTTATTTCTCTCCTTCCCATTTCCCCCAGAGAAACAATGACATTGCTCTCACTCAAATATATTCTTCAATGGTGTAGAACAGTGTTCACAACCTTTGGGTTTTGGACTTCCATTCCCAGAAGCCTCAGTCAATTCTCCAAAGCACTGATCAGCCAATGTGCTGACTTAGGCTTCTGGGAATTGAAATCCAATACCCAAAGGTTGGGGGCACCCTGGTGTAGAAGACATTTAATCAGGATGAGGCCTGGTAATATAGCTTGACCAAGCTGGGAAGGTCTAAAGTAGGTAGAATTCTGAGGGAAAGAGAATAAGAGTGCATGGACCTCAGTTTCCACTAAGTGTGATGCTCAGACATCAGCAAAAGTGGTTAAGATGCTGAGCTTGGAGACTGGAAGGTCGGGTTTTGATACCTGAGGGCTGCACTTGGGGACATGACAGGAGCCTCATTTGGGCATCCCCTGAGCAGAGCTTCTCCAGCAAAAATCCTTTCAACCCAGAGTAATTTCTGACACGAAATTATTATTATTATCAGCAAAAGAAGAACCTAAAATGACAGGAAGCAGTGGAGGGCAGAAATCCCCCATTAATCTGCGCCCAGGACTGCAGGCTTAACTCTTTACTAGCCTGATATAAAAATAAAGGAATCACAGAGGTCTCTGTGGTATGGTTTACCATGCTGTCATTCATTGATCATTTTAGGACTTCTCAAAATGTCTCCCCCCCCCCCCCAGACCAATGGAGCTAGCTGTTATATTTTCATCCCTATTCTGCAAACCTGGAGGAATATTTATATTACAAAATCCATTAATGTAATCATTATATGCAGTATCCAACTAAGGCATGAGGCTTGTGACTAGTCTCCATTCCTCTTATTGCCTCAGCACAGGATTAATGCCATTCATGCTGCCTTCTGATACAGAGTCACTTCCTTTTGAAATGCCATGATTTCCTAACCTCAGGCCCTAGATCAAGAGCTAGAAATGCATACTCCACTGATCAACAAGGGGGAATAAAGCAAGAAAGAGGACAGCAGCATGCACAGAGCATGCGCAGACCAAAACTAAGCTTAACGTTATTCTGATGAAGCACAGTGTAGCTGGAAAATCTACAGCAGTCTCCCCTAAACTGGAATCTTCAGTACAATACGCATTTCCATCTCAAAGACTCCAACAAATGTGATCTACAAGATGTACTAATGAGGAAACCAAGGAAAGCTGACAGGAAAAGAAAAGCTAAGATGGGCCTCTGAGGGTAGGTCAAGTGGCCCCTCGACTCATCTGATACTAGTAGTATTGCCAAGGAGCTCTTTGGTCAGCATACAACTCCTGTGTCAAGGGCAGGACACTGGTTAAACACTCACTGGAGTGTTTTTTAAACAAATTTTTATTATAAAGATAAATGCACATTACAAAAAAAAGACAATAAATAAACAATCAAATAAACAACAAAAACACTATACACTATACAAAAATACTATGTGCTCCCTCCACACAGCAGAACAATACTTATGATTCTTTCATTTTCTTTATTCTAACATCTCTATAATTTGTAATGTATCCCTCTTTCCAAAATGACATTTGTTCTTGGCCTGGTTTTGTAGTTTTGAGGGACTAAAGAAACATTCAAAACACAGCATAGAGACCATAGTTCAAAAATGGGCAGACAATTGTGATCCTGGACTGAATCACCCATCTTCAGAGAGTTTGGAAGCACAAGTTTGCTTTTCTTTTAACAGTGCATAAAGTTTCAAAAAACATTTCTGTTCTATAAAGATAAAAGTTATTTCCTGAATGGCACAGGCATAGAAAAATTGTTACAAACCTTGAAAAGTGCGGTATTCAGAAAAGAGACTGAATTAATTGTTTTCTTTTGCAAGCAACAATGCATAATACGTTCAATCTACGATTCTAATGGATACTCTTTGAAATCTATTTGAAGAATCTAACAATATGGATTTTCATACATTCCCAGACAGTAGTTGTAAACAAAAACCATCTGATCCTCCTGAACCGTAGTCCAGTGATATTTAACCTCTGATTGTCGCATATTGTGGCCATATTTTTCTCATCCTTATATATAAACTTCCAGATAAACAGAAGATGCTTTGGGAATTTCCTTTAATGCATAATATTCTCAAAGAACATATCTGAAAAATGACCAAGCCTGCCTATAAAAAGCAATATGCAGTAGTTTAAAACTGTTTGCACAAGAGCAGCCAAACTATTTCATCAGTCACATCTGTAGTCGAACAGTTGGAGGGAAGCAAAACAGATTTACAAAACAGATTCATATTTAGTAGTGTGCGTTTTGGGACTGGTGGGGAAGAGACTTAGAAAAACATCCTAAACATGTGTCATGCCAAAAAACAAAACACCTCCCTCAGATCTGCCAGAAGTTATAGACAGCAGATCTAGAAAGAAACAGACTGCTTGGTTTCTAGTTCTGAATGCCTGTATAATATGGAAGGAAGAGCCAAAAGTATATCTTTTCCCCCCTATAAACAGTGACTGCATCTCTTACCCTGGTAACTTTTAACTGGTGTCATCTTGTTGTAATCGTCTGACAAAATAAATTCCTGGAAAATAACAAAGTAGCCACTTTAGAATGTATGAAATAGCTAAAGATTATAGTTTGCACTGTAACATTGCTTGTTAAAATCAAAGAATGTATTCCTTGGTCAACTGTGCTGCACGTTCTGGCCCCGGTGGGGGCAAAGAGGCTCTCCGGCCACTCCACCGCCGGCATGCTGGGCCCCACCCTCCCCCCCTGTACTTAAAAGGCGGGGGTGCCGGGCGAACTACCGCCACCGCCGCCGCACGTTCTTTATGGGGCTTGATTTTGTATTTTGTATTTAATATTGTATTTTTTTTCCTGACTTGTAATCTTGTAACTTGATGACATTATTGCTTTATTATTGTATTATTGATTTATTGTGTTATATTTACTTGAGTTATTGTACTATCTTGTTACTGTGTACACCGCTTTGAGTCACCCGCTGGGTGAGTAAAGCGGTATAGAAATTAAACTTGAAATGAAATGAAATCTTCCCTCTGAGATCATAATAAAGAAGCCTGATGGGCTAACAAGTCCAGCTGCCTGAGAAACAAGACGGAAGAGCTGTCTGTCTGTCTGTCTGAATTAGGGGAGATAAGAAGCCTGTCTGTCTGTCTTCTGCCTCACCATATTCTCCAGTACGGTATCTGACAAAAGTCTAGAGAATGTAGGCTGGGAAATCCTTGTTTTCCTAAACAACTTTTGCACAGGATGCATCTATCCCTGAAACAGAAGAGGAACATAAATGTAGGACAGTATGCAGTGGTGGGCTCCAATTTTTTTTACTACCACACTATGGGTATGTATGGTGGGCATGGCCAGGGGGAAAGCCCTGTGTTGCACCTGAATTAGGACTACAGGTACTTCATTTCAAAACTTGGATGGATGGGGCCAGCCAGAATTTCTGCTACCGGTTCTGGCGAACTGGTGCGAACCTGCTGATGCCCACCATATTGGTTAGTTACAGTGGTTGTGGCAGGAAATGGCAAATCTCACTGGAATACTTCCAGATATCTGCACTCTTATTCTCTGTCCCCTCCTCTCGGGCTAGCAACTGCATGCATAATACGTGTCTTAGTGGTTAAGAAGACTCTGAATGTGACAACTGGAAGGTTGGCAGGTCAGCAGTTTGAAACCAGAGTGCTGCACAATGGAGTGAGCTCCTGTCGTCTGTCCCATCTCCTGCCAACCTAGCAGTTTGAAAGCAAAAAACTACAAGTAGATAAATGGGTACCACTTTGGTGGGAAGATATCAGTGTTCCATGCACTCTGGCATCTAGTCATGCCTGCCACATGACCACGGGGATGCCTGCATACGCAGACAGCGCTGGCTCTTCGGCTATAAACATAAATGAGCACTGAACCCTAGAGTCGGATACGAATGGCTTTCGAGCAAGGAAGACCTTTACCTTACACATTCAGAATATTGATTTTTCTTTGCAGACAGGACTTTATTATTCTGACCCCACCCACCCCTAGGTAAGCAATTCTAATTTATTTTATTAGTATGTATTCATTTCCTTAGCATTTCTCATGGAGATGTACATGGCTTTCCTTTACCCCTCACTTTACCCTCATAAGGTTAGCCTGAGGGAGGTAGGGAGGAGTCCAAGGTTACCCAATGAATGTCACAACCCAATTGGGACTAGAACTCAGATCTCCCCAGTCCCAGTTCAGTACTCTAAACCATGCACTGCACCGAATCCAACCACTACACAACAAAATAATGGCTTGGAAAATCAGGCTCTAAACACCCCTGGTTTTTAATGTCAAAAACTAGAAACTCATTCTACAACAAGTTAAAGCTAAAGGTTTTACAGAAACTCTGGGGTCTCTATAAGCCAGCGTCCAGTGTTATGTCAAGGACCACCACTTTTACAATAGGTGAATCTGATCAGTGTGGTTCTTTTGGGCTGGCATTTAAGTAAGACTTGCAGATAGATGTTATGAGAAGAAGCAGAGAGAAAAGTTGTGTGGGGCTCCTTTGGCGTAGGGACGAAAGGAAGAAACAAGAAAAATAATGCAAGGACACCATAAAGGAGAGATAGCAAATAATAATATGATTATAATAATATTAACAATACCATCATTAAAACGTCACTCCATTCTACCTTCTCCTAAGAAAGTTAAAGAACAGAGTAAAAAAAATAAGAAAGGTATAACTTCCTACAGAGTTCAAAAGGAAAACAAATCTGCAGGAAGGTAGTACAGAGAAGCCATGAGAAACTGAAAGATAAAGGTCATGAGAGCTTTTTTAAAAACCTGGATCTATACCTATAAGAAGGTGGATGAGTCATGCGTGTCCGGCATACATGGCCACACCCGGCCCAACCATCCTGTACCGAGCCGCCCACACTTACCTTTAGACCCTGCGAGCATTGCTGCAAGGGTCTGGTCGTCGAGAGTGGGGCAACCGCCCCACAAAGACAAAAAAAACTACAAGGCCCAGCATCCTCCATGCCGCACCACCCCTCAGGCTGAGGGACGCAAGCGCGGAGGAGTTCGGGAAAGCGCTGTGTGCGGGGAGAAACCACCGCCACGTCCACGGTCCGGCGATGAAGGCCGGCGCCGGACCCACCGTGGCATCGGCGGGATTGCGGAGAGCAGAGGGAGTCCCTCTTCTCTCCATGGCCCCGGCGCTGGACCCGCTGCGACTTCGGCAGGGTTGCAGAGAGAAGAGGGAGTCTCTTTTCTCTCCACGGCCCTGGCGCCGGACCCACCGCGAATTCAGTGGGGTTGCGGAGAGAAGAGGGAGTCCCTCTTCTCTCCACGGCCCCAGCGAAAAGTTTCCCTCTGGGAGACGGAGCCTGAGAACAGCTCTCCGTTCTCGGCCTCCATCTCCCAGAGGGAAGACAACGCCTTCCACGGAGGGTGTGGTGTCAGGATCGAACTCACAATGTTTTGGCTGCAGTACAGCAGTTTACCCATGGCACCACCAGGGCTCTTAAGCTCTGTTGAGCCCTACCCAGCCCTACCCTGCTTCCTTCTGCAACCCAGTCAATTATTCTTGTTGCAGACTGGCAAAACTGAAGAGCCGTGCTACCAGAGAGCTTCATCGAGTCCTGTCCTCCTTCGTCTCTTTCCATTCTTTGTGACTGAAAAGCTGCAGAAGACTAATTCCATGTTGAAAGCTTGAATTACAGGGTTGGCACAAGCTTTCCGGCTGCCTAAGGCAGGAGAAGAAACACACAGGCCTATTGCAACTGACTTCTCCTCACTCCCTCACACAGCACCTTTAATGGTGGAGGGAGCAACAACTGCTCTCCACATGAGGGCCACCTTGTCTTGCTGCTTGAGTAATGGTTACCTTCCAGAGCCATGCTGGCTAACCTTGGCACTCCAGGTGTTCTTGAACTTCAATTATCAGAAACCCAAGTTAGCACTCCTGCTGATCAGGGCTTCTGGGAATTGAAGTTCAAGAACAGCTGGAGTGTGCCAAGATTCGCCATCACTGTTTGAGAGTCTTTGGGTCCAAACATGGTGGGTCAGGCCGTCAAAAAAAAAACATCTCCTGTGCTCCCCCATCCCCCAAAAAAATCTTGGTTCCAGGGTTGCCTCAGAGTCAGACAGTAGTAAAATAGCTAGTGGAGAAATGGCTACTCTGGGGAGATACGGCAATGAAGCAAAGGCTCCCCAACTCCAGCTGCCTCCAGTGGTGGTGCCTGTTTCATACCAGGAGATCATGCCAGGGCTGGCCCTGTCAGTTTCTATGCCCTTTGAAAGATTTTCTAAAATTGCAGTAACTGCCCTGGGTAAGCATAGGCATATATTGAACCACTGTGCAGCAACAATAAGCACTTTCCCAAAAGCTATTTATAGCATTGGCAATCACTACAATCTTGCTAATAACACAGAATAAAGACTTCAGCATGCCTGCAATGACCACACTACTAATACCTCCTTGGATCCCAGATTAATGACTGTAAATAATGACCCTTGCTGTACTTATAATTACACTTATAATTAATTAAAATGTGCTAATTTTCCATCATGGCTGCTTTTCCGCCTGAGGCCTGGGTATCCATTGAGAAAAGTAACTTTTATTTACTATTATTTTTGCAAGTCATATTTCTGTCCTTTCCTCCAGTGTGCTCTAGGCAGCACGTCGCTGGCCTCTTTAGGATTTGGGGCAAAAGGAGAATGGAGCAGGAGGATACAAAAGAAGAATAAGGTAGGCTTTTAGTGGCTCCTATCTTTCCCCCACATCGCTGTTACAGTGCTACTGTCGCCCTGTGCAATGCTATACAATCTTAATGAAAGTAATTCAAGCCTACCCTGACTTGAGGAGGAGAGATGCTCCTGGCAACACATTTACAAATAGACAATGTGCAAGTGCCATGAAATGGAAGAGCCACCAGCAGTTTAGCTTAGAATGGGAGTAAGTAGCGAGAACTACAACTGAATAATATTCTGAAGGACAACTATTTTCCTGTTATCTACTAAAACCATATCATCTTGTCTTCCCTCTGGAACAAGTGAACAAATAATGATCATAAAAAGACAAAAATATCTGCCAAATGAGAGCACACGGTCCTTTCCATCCTCCCCACCCCCTACCCCTGAGCAATGTTTAGGAAGAAAGTTCGGTTTCACTTACCAGTGATAACTTTCGTTCTTCGAGTATATAGTTTGTGAATACACACTCATGGGTTATGCGCCTGCGCAGAACGGCCGATCGGAGGCTTGAAAAGCTATTGGTCAAAAGTTTTGGCGGTAAGACCGCCCACCGTACCGCCCACCCTGAGGCGCCCGCGCGCCATTTTACCTCAGTTCCATACTTAAGCCAAGCACAGGATAAACCAACTGATCTCATCCGTGCAGCTCAAGAGGGGAGGCCGGGTGGGTAGTGTGTATTCACAAACTATATACTCGAAGAACGAAAGTTATCACTGGTAAGTGAAACCGAACTTTCTCCTTCGTATAGTTTGTGAATCCACACTCATGGGAGATTAGCAAGCTCACACTTACTTGGTCGGTGGGCAGTCGGATGAGATGATCCCACGATGAGCTGAAGATCCTGTAGGTGGACCCGTCAGGGGCGTTGAGTCCGGAGCCCTCTGGTGAGGACGACACGGCCAAGCCTGGCGTCCGCAGTGGCTCTGGTGTCCACCCTGTAGTGCTGGACAAATGTGGAAGGTCTGGACCAGGTGGCAGCCTTACATATGTCCTCAAGCGGTGTGCCCTCCAGAAAGGCAGTGGATGTGGCAACCGCCCTGGTGGAATGCGCCCTGACATGCGGTGGAGGTGGCAGTGAGGCTGACTCGTAGGCCAGGTAGATGGTAGAGGTGATCCATTTGGAGAACCTTTGAGCAGAGATGGGTTCACCCTTGGACTTTCCCCCATAAGCCACAAAGAGGCGTTGTGACTTCCTGAACTCTCTAGTCCTGCTGGTGTAAAACAATAAAGCTCGTTTCACATCCAGCGTGTGCCAAGTCCTTTCTTGGGCGTTAGTGGGGTTCTGGAAGAAGGTTGGCAAGGAGATAGTTTGTGCCATGTGAAACTTGGAGACCACCTTGGGTAGGAAGGTGATGTCCGCTTGGAGGATGACGCGGTCGTTGAAGAACTGGAGAAAAGGTGCGTCTGCTCGCAGGGCAACCAGTTCACCAGCTCGTCGTGCAGACGTGATAGCCACCAGGAATGCCGTCTTCCATGTGAGGAGACGAACATCGGCGGTAGCCATGGGCTCGAAGGGGGTCCTGGTGAGCGCGTTAAGAACGGTGGACAGTGACCATTGAGCCGTCGGTGTCCGGGCCGGCGGAAAAGCGTTCCTTAGTCCCTTGAGGAAGCGCTTTACCGTTTGGTCGCGGAAGGCCCCGGAAGCGGGCGAGCCAGCAGGAGAATGCGCTACCACTGCTGCGAGATGCACTCGGATGGAGGTGATGCTGAGGCCAGACTCCGCCAGCTGGAGGAGGTAGGTTAAAATGTCCTGCAGTCCCACCTGCGTGGGGGGCGTTTGCCGGGAGGCCAGGAAAGCACAAAAACGCCTGTATTTGGAAGCGTAGGACTTCCTTGTGGAAGGGCGCCGCGCTAGTTCAAGGATCCTGGCCAGTCTGGAGTTATCCTCCACGCGGTGAGGTGGAGGCTGGGCAGGTCCGAATGGTGCAGCTGGCCGTGCTCCATTTGGAGGAGCGTCGGTGACTCCGGCAGTGTGCGATACTGCGACGACATGCGCAACAGTAGCGGAAACCAGGGTTGGCGCGGCCACGCTGGTGCCACCAGAATTGCATTGGTTCTGTGTTGGTGCATCCTGGTGAGTACCTTCTGGACCAGAGGAAACGGAGGAAAGGCATAGAGATAGTCCTGATCCCACCGTTTCATGAAGGCATCGCCTTCGGAGTTCAGTCTGATGCCTGCTCTGGAGCAGTACCTGCTGAGTTTCCTGTTGGACTCCGATGCAAAGAGGTCGATGCTCGGCGTCCCCCAGTCTCGCACAGCGACTGGAACACTCCGTCGTCCAGCTCCCATTCGTGGGTCGTGGAGGTGAGACGGCTCAGGGGGTCTGCCAAAACATTCAGCGTGCCCTGAATGTGCACTCCAATTGGGAAAATGTGCCTCTCCAGACACCATTCCCACAACTGCACTGCAAGGTACAGGAGGGTGGTGGACCGTGTTCCTCCCTGCTTGTTGAGGTACGCCACCGCCGTGGTATTGTCCGAGGCCACCTGAACCGCCTTGCCGGTGAGCAGAGTCTCGAAGGAACGCAGAGCCTTCCAAATGGCCAGCAGTTCCAAGTAATTTATGTGGTACACCGTTTCGTGTGGTGTCCAGGTGTCGTTGACCGTGAGAGTCCCGCAAGCAGCGCCCCAGCCGAGGTTGCTCGCGTCGGTCAGTATCTGCAACGAGGGTTGCGGGGGGTAGAAACTCTTCCCCGTGGCCACGTTGAGTGGTGTAGACCACCACAGCAGCTGGTCCCTCAGCTCCGGAGATGGGGTTAACCGTTTGGATTGGCTCTCCCGAAGTGCGTCGAACTCGTGAAGGAGCCACGATTGCAGGGACCTGAATTTCAACTTGGCATGGGGGATCACTGCCGTCGTTGAGGCCATCAGGCCTAGAAGTCTCTGAGCCTTCTTCGCCCGGATGCACGGTTTCGTGCGCAGTTCGCTCACCCCCTGCGCAATGTCCCGTAAGCGTTTCTGGGGGGCGTAGGCTCTCGTAGTAAGCGAGTCGAGTACCGCTCCAATGTACTCGACGCGCTGGGAGGGAGTCAACTTCGACTTGGTGAAGTTGATCCTGAGGCCGAGACTCTCCATGAGGTGAACCGTGTATTGTGTGTCCCGAACGGCCGACGGTTTGGTGGGGGAGACGATCAACCAATCGTCGATGTACGGGAAGACCCTGATGCCCCGTTGGCGGAGGAATGCAGCCACCGGAGCCATGCATTTGGTGAAGACTCGCGGTGCCGTGGCCAGACCGAATGGTAGGCATCGGTACTGGTACACGGAATTGTCGATGCGGAAGCGGAGAAACCGTCTGTGTTCCTCGAGGATGGAGACGTGGAAGTAGGCATCCTTGAGGTCTATGACTGTGAACCAGTCCCCTTTGTTGATGAGGGGGAGGACGGTCTGTAGGGTCACCATCCGGAACTTCCTGGTGTGGATGCATTTGTTCAGGCGGCGTAGGTCCAGGATAGGGCGAAGGCCTCCGTCCTTCTTCTGGACCACGAAGTACCTCGAGTAGAAGCCGTTGTCCCAGTCGGACGGTGCTACCCGCTCGATGGCTCCCTTGGAGAGAAGGGTTGATATTTCTTCCTCCAAATGGGGGGATGAGGTGGTGAGACGATGTCTTCCTACCCGAGGCACCCGCACGAACTCGATGGCGTAGCCAGAGGACAAGATCTTTAAGACCCACTGGTCGTCCGTGATGCCCGACCATGCCTGGAGGAAGTTCCGGAGGGGGAGGTATGGGATGTGGAGCGAGAGAGACTCGGCCGTCGCAGCTTCAAA
This sequence comes from Bradypodion pumilum, assembly GCA_035047305.1. Lineage (NCBI taxonomy): Eukaryota > Metazoa > Chordata > Lepidosauria > Squamata > Chamaeleonidae > Bradypodion > Bradypodion pumilum. The sequence goes on along the minus strand of JAWDJD010000001.1, from coordinate 167,685,934 downwards.
CGCGGGGCTTGGGCCTCGCGTTCGAACGCTTGTCCTGTCCGTAGGGCCGGTAGCGGGGTTTGTGTTGTCGCCGCTGTTTGTAGGAGCTGGATCTAGGCTGCTCCGTCGGTCCCTGCTGCTGCGGGTTGCCCTGGAACCGCCGTGTGAAGGGCTGGAACCTCGGCCTGGTGGAAGTAGCCGGCGTGGTGAGCCCCAGGAACTTCGCCGTGGAATTGGTCTGGCGCATCTCATTCAGGACCTTATCGGTGTCCTGACCGAAGAGGCCCTGCCCGTCGAAGGGAAACTCCTCGATGAGCTTTTTCATAGCGTCATCGAGGGAGGTGTCCCTGAGCCAAGCATGGCGACGGAGGTAGATTGCGGAGGCCATGTCTTTTGCCGCATAATCGTTGATATGCCGGGCAGTGCGCATCAGCTGCTCGGCGACGAAGTCCCCCTCGGTGGCCAGCGCGTCAATCCTCTTTTGGGCATCGGCGGGCAGTTTAGCCGTCTCAACCTTCACCTGCTCCCAGAGGTGAGATTGGTACAGGCCCATGGCGGCCGAATAGTTGGCGGCCCGAAAGAATAGGGAGCCGGTAGCGTAAAACTTACGCCCCACCGCGTCCAGTTTCTTTCCCTCCGGCGTCGACGGGACCGGGAATCCGCTGGTGGCCGTCCTATGCTGGAAGGCCTTGACCACCAGGGAATTCGGCAGGGGGTGGGCCTGCAGGAACTCGACGTTCTCGTCCAGGACCCTGTACATGCTGTCGAGCCTGGACGAGACGGAGTGCGCCGCCAAAGGTTTCTTCCATGTCGCCCTCGCCGAGGTCATCATGGAGGGGAGCATGGTTATGTGGACCGGCCGCACAGCACGCCTGTCGAGCTTCGCGGTCATCTGATCCTCACCCTCCAACGGCGGTTGGTCGACCTTCAGGTTGAGGGCGGTGCCGAGCCTCGTGAGCATGGCGGTCAGTGAGCGCTGGTCCTCACCACGCGGTGGGTCCACTGAGCCGATGGCCTGTTCCGGCGTGCGCTCGGCGTCGACGTCTCCCTCGTCCTCCTCCGACGACGAGCTGGACTCATCGGAGGACGAGGGAGGCAGTCTTTCGTCCACGTCCGGACCGCGCCAGTACGGCCTGGGCGGGCCGGCGGGATGGGCGTCCACCGCATCAACGTCCGGACCACACCATGACGGGTTGGGTGGGCCGGCGGAGCGGGCACTCGACCCACGGGAGGTCGGTGGGGCCGCGGCAGAGCCGGGATGCCCGGGGCTTGCGGTGGTCGGAACCGGAGCCGCAGAGGCCGCAGGCGTGGAGGTTTGGAACCTGGTCGCAAACGACGCCATGACCTGGAACATCTCTCGGACGAGGGCCATCTGAGACGCGTCCGAGTCCGCTGACGGTGGAGCTCCGGTAGCCGGCGGGATGGTGGCCCACGAAACGGTGGGAGCCGAAACGGTGGCCGGCGTCGGTGTCGACGAAACGGTCGTCGGAACGGTGACGACCGCGTCGTCCGTCGGCGTCCTGGGTCGTGGAGAGACGGAGGCCTGCCTCGGCGAGGAATTTCTTCCCCGAGGAGGGGAGGAGAGCACCTGAAGTGGGCGAGCTGGAGCCCCAGCCCTGCGTCCTTTCTCAGGTGACCCGGAAGACGACCGTCCTCCCCAGATGGAGGATCCCGGAGAAGGACATCGGGCAGTCGAGAACGGTGGCGAAGGCCCGGGAGAGGCGGGTGTGCGCGGAGTGGGAGGAAGCGACCGTCTCTTCTCCGACCCACGCTTGCGCTTCTTCTCACCGTTCTTGTCCTTCTTCTTCTTCTTCCTCATCGGAAGCACGGAGGAAGAGGCCGGCGGTGGTTGAGCGGCAGCGGTGGCCGTGGAGGCGGACGCGGCGGGAGCCAGAGCGAGCTCCATCAGATGAGCCTTGAGGCGATTGCTTCGGTTCTGCACCGCGAGGCGCGTAAACTTTTTGCAATGCGGGCAAGACTGGCTCTGATGCGACTATCCCAAACAAAAAAGGCACAGGCTGTGTCCGTCGGAAGCCGGAAACTTCTTAAGGCAAGCCGTGCACTGTTTAAACGCTGCAGCCATCAACCGCGGAAAAAATTCTTCCAGTGGAAGTTTCTGGAGACAAGTACCCCGAAGGGCCGACCAGCCGCCACCCCCTTGAGGGGGGAGACGGTGATCGAAGCGAAAAATTGGCTACTGAATCCACTCAAGAGAAGAGACAGAGCCGGGGTGGCGATCCTGCCACCGAGGTGATCTGCAGGTCATCAATCAACATTGGTCTAACAGGGCTTTTTGGCTTTGAGAAAGTCTCTTTCCCAGTCATAGTTGTGCCTGCTAGAGATGGAACCCGGGACCTTCTGCAGGCAAAGTACATGCCCTACAACTGACCTACAGCCCTACTCCAAATACAGTGGTACCTCATACGACGACTTTAATCCGTTCCATGGGGCTCGTTGTTTTATGAAACAATTGCTATACGATACATGCATCGTATAGCGATTTTCCCTATGGGGTGCATTGTAAAACGATTTTTTTTTGATAAGTGGTTTTTCCCATTGACAAATTGTTGTACAATTTTTGCCATAGGGAAATTTGTTATGCGGGATGTCATTTCCCCCCAAAAACAAAAAACAAAACATAACCTAATTGTTATGCAATTTCGTTGATTTATGGGGTAATTGTTGCATGAGGTTCCACTGTAGTTCATTTTACAACTTTGGATACTGACTCAACAATAGGTCAGAATAAACAGATAACAAATATATCAGTTTTCCCTAACTATGGAGAATAAAGCAAACTATCACTTGCAACAGCTACAGATCTCCAGTACATAAATTCCACTGTTACACTGACCAGGCACACTTTTTGGTGCCTCTATACATTAAATACAACAATTATTTTACACTCAATGACTGAAATCAGAAGTGCCCAAACTACAGCCAGGGGCTAGATCCGGCCCCTGATGCCAATTCATCCGGCCTGCACAGCCCTCATTGCTCTCGGAAGCAAAATGCGCCCATACGGGCAGGCTTTACTTCCACTTCCAGGAGTAACGAGGGCAGCACATGCCAGATGAATTGGCATCGGGGACTGGTTTAAGCAGAGAAAATTGCAGCTTAAAATCTATCTCATCCTGTTGCAAAACAGACTGCAAGGTGCCTTTTACTTCCACTTCCGGTGGAAGGAACCACATGACAGGCCTGCTTAACCACGTGACCGGCCCACGGCCCAAAAGGTTGGGCACCACTGGCTTAAATGCATCGCTGAAGGAGGATGCAAATGTATCTGCATGAAGGTTTAAGGTGCCATTTTCCATTTTAAAAAATTGAAGCTCTGAGTTATGGACAGTATCATTTTTCTGTTCCGACTGGCTTCCGAGCAAGGGAAACCATTTTACAGAGTGAGATTAAGCACTAGTTAACAATGCAGCCACATTTTTCATGACAGACATGCATACATGCAGGGTTGAAGCCTGCAATGCAGAGATTGCCACTGTAATAAGCTTCGTTAAGGTAAGAGGGAACATAGATGGAACAACTAAGTGTACATGGCTCAGTCAGTACCAATGCCTTTAGTCCCACATGTGGCAAATGGGGAGACCACAGTATCATCAGTGCTATTTTAACACCCACAAGAAAAGCACCCAAAGGAAGCACACCTTCCAAAAACCATGGGATGCTCACACACAGACGGCAACATCTGCAAAATGGAAGCAGCCATGGAGAGAAGCCACAATGTCACAAATCCACAACCCAGGGCTGCACTTCACAATGGCCTGTGCCAAGTACCATATAACTAATTTGTTGCTCAACCTAACTCACCAAAAGGCAGTCGAGAATATCTATACTAGCATAGGTTGCCCGGCATTGCCGGGCTGTTATAAACTGTGATCAGATTTTTGGGGTTTTTTTTGTGGATTAAAAAAAGAACAAAGAATGATATAATTGTTTCAAATTGTTTTATTTAACCAAATAACGTTTTAGTATGTGACATTTTTTTTTTGTTATTAGTTGTACCGTAGGTAATATTTTCAAAAATGTGAAAGTACATGTTTTTTACATTCAATGTTTTAAAACTGTGTTTAGATATTTTGGGTTTTTATTTGAGTTAAAACTCAACAGAGGATGCTATAAATCTTTTTATTGTATTTTTTAAACATATGTTTGTTATTTGTGTAAACCTTTGATTTATTGTTATGTTTTTGACTTGTATTTACTCTTGTGGCCTCTAGTTGGGGCTTTATTGTTTTTGACTTGTTTTTAATATTCCGCCCTGCAGGTGGGGCTGTTAGCAGTTTTGTTTTTGTTTCACATGTTTTTTCTCTCCTGGCCTCTAGGTGGGGCTTCTTACGGTAAATAATCTTTGTTTCTTCATTTCTGTTCAGATCTTGAGGAGGGAGGATGTGCTGGTGAGTTCTCTGTTCTTTCTTCTGGGGGTTTTCTATGTTTTGTTTTTGTGGTGGTGGACTTGGAGGTGTTTCTGTTTGTTCTTTTGTGGTTTGGTTGGGTTTTAGGTTTGTTTAATTGGTTTGTTTATTTCTAGTTTGTTTAATTTTTGTGATTTCGTTGTTGTTTATTTGTGTAATTTGTGGTACTTGTGTTGTTAGAGTTAGGTATTTTCGTGTTGTAGTTAGATGTTTTGCATGTGTTTTTGTGGTATTGTGGATGTTTTTGTTTGTGGATTTTGTGGTTTACTTTTTTTGTTTATTAATGGTTTTTTAATTAATTAATTAATTTTATTTTTGTTTTTTATTAATTTTGGTGTTTGTTGTTGGTGTGTACTTTTATGTGAAGAACGGGCTGCCTGTCGGTTCCTCTTTTCCCCATTGCTGCTTTGAATTTTGGTTTCGATGCAGCCATGGGGAAAAGGAGGAGGCAGCAGTCAGCCTGTTCTTCCCCTGTTAAGGTTCGTTAGGTAGGTCGGGGGAGAAGGAGGCAGAGAAGAGCTATCTGCCTGACGATGGTTCTCTCCTCTCTGTCTCCTTTCTCTCCTGGCTTACCTAACCAGAGATCGGCAGGCAGCGATCCATAAGGGGTTGTGCTCTTCCTTGCGGATAGCTAGCTGCTGCTTTTGTATCACCTCCGTTGGAAGTACAAAGGCAGCAGCCAGTCATTCGCCAGGGAAGGTGCTTCCCCTGACAAACTGCTGCCTGTTTTTGACTTTTTTTTCTACCGGCTCAACTTTTCTTGAGGCTGGTGGTGGTCTCAACGTGTCTTTGGCGGAGTCCCTCTTCCCCCTGTTGCTCCAGGAAAGGTCGGCGGGTGTCTCACGGTGGATTTTTGTGGCTTTTTGTTTTGCGAGGCTGTTGAGGTGCTGCGTCCGCCTGCGGCGGACTTGTGCTCCCGTTGCGTTTTTAAATTTTATTTTTCACGTGCCAGCACGCATGACGCTGGGACTTGTAGTTTTGCGTTTTTGATTTGCGTTCGTGTGGCGTTTTTTTTTTATGCGGCTCGATTTTAATTGGCCGTGCCGCGGTTCCCAACGTTCTTTTTGCTCGCGCCTCTTAGCCTGATTGGCTGATTGGCACAGAGAACGTTGGGAAGTGAAGTTCTTTTCCTTTTTTCACATTCGTGGGGCTCTTGCCCCACTGGCGCCTTTTTCAACCCTGCAGTAACCTCCGGACCGGTTTCAGGCGAGTACAGGAGGCTCGGAACAGGATAGGATGGACGGGTGCAGAAACGTATAGCAAGTTCCAACGGTTAACCCTTGGATTTATAGGTATAGATCTTCAGTCCTCTCTTTACTAGCCAGAACTGTTGCTCCTGGAAGCAATTTACCAGAGTTTACTGTGATTTATCTTGCAGGCTAGTGAGACAGGCTGATTCTGAAAGTTTATTACTTAGCCTGGTTTGTTGTCCTCACTAAATCTTCAGGCAACGGGCTGCCACAAGCATGAATTTAATTCCTCTAAAATGAAGAGACCATATAAAGGGTTGAATCTAAGGTAACATTGGAAGAAGCAGCACAGTAGGCATGGCTCCACTAGCCATTCTGCAAACATGGATGGAAAATAGGTGTTCCCCTTCAGATTTTATGTAAGTGGAACCGAACTAGTGCATTTGATGCTTGTGCAAAGATAAAATTGGACCATACACAATTTTGATACTTAAACAGCAAGTGCAGTCTTTTGATCAGCAATCAAGATAAGGATCTCCTACTTATTTAATTGCTATTGAAAGCTTAATGCAGGCTTACAACTTTCCCCTTCCTCAACTGTAGCTTTCTGTTCCATTTGTCTGTCAGCAACCAGTGAGACATTCTTAGAACTCAAGACATTTCAATGGGGACATTATCTTCACTAGCCATTTTAGCCCAGTGTACTTACTGAGATTGTACCGTTGTCTAGACCGATCGACAGCCTTCTCGTTTCTGGGTTAATACACATGCACGAACAGGGAGCTGCCAAAACAAACAAACATACCAAAGATGTTAAAAGCTTTCACCCTCAGAACTCTTGAATGTCAAAGGACAATTGAGCCAGATGTGTTCTTCCAAGGATGTCTGAGAATGGGGAGAAGAATTTAGAAGAGGAGAAAGGGATCTAGGGTGTGCTACCCTTTGTTCCAAAAACAGGCATGAAGTTTCTTTGCAAGAATTTCACATGTAGCATCTTCCTTCTTGTGCTCTAGGACAGATGCACCAAAGTTCAACTTCTGGCATGGTAAGCAGATGCTATCCTTAACCTTCCAAATCTCTCTTATTTAAAAGTATTGCAGGGAGTTAAAAATAGAGATGAGTACTGAGTATGGCTACAGTTGACAGAACTCACACACCAAGAGTTGGAAATGCAATATGATTTCTACATTCCAAGGGCTACTGTTAAAAGTAATAGATATGAGTAAGTTCTCAAGTTATATTCAGGTTAAAGAGGGAGTGGGTAAAATAAGAAAAATGTTTGCAGAGAAATGAAGATGATTCAAAAAAAAATTACTGGAATAGTAAGCAAAAAGGAAAAAATAGCCATCAATTAACCATCAATTGGAAGAGAAAAATGGAAAACTGCAAGGAGAATGGAACAGATCACTAATAAAAAGGGCAGGCTCAACAAGAATCCTGAAGAGGAACATTTCTGCATGGAAATACTGTAATATATTGCAACATTTTACTCTGGTCCCTACTTGTATATTTGCCATAACAAGGGTAAGCAGAAGATACATCAGGACTTCCTAATTTCTGGATGATTTTTCAGAAGACACACAATGGGTGCCACCTTATTTAAGTGTATATGTTGCAACTTCCTTTTCCCCAATTCTGCACTCAAATTTGCACCTCTTTCCCGTAAATCAGTGCTGCCTCCAAATTTTCACATACAGTAAACCCCCGGTTAACAATGTTTCTTGGTTCCCAACATCGCGTCGTTAACCAGGAAACGTCGTTGTCCGAGAGGCAGAAAAACGCTCACCCTCCGGAGGGGAAATCAGCCTAGCACGTCACCACATAATTTTTCCGCCACCCATTTCAGCTTCTCCACCAGCATGGCTGCCTCTGTTAGGCTCCAGGAAGGCTATCCGCATTGTTTCCGACACCCTGCGACACCCCCCACCCCGGCTGCTGCTCCAAGCCAGAACAGCGGGGAAACCTCCTTCGTCAGCTGGAGATTTTCCCTTGCAGCAACGGCCGGGCGAGGGGGGGGGGTCACGGGGTGTCAGAAACAGCATGGATCGCCTCACTGGAGCCCAACAGAGACACCCAGGCTGGCGGAAAGCTGAATTGGGTGAAAAAAGTTCCGTTGTAATTTTTTCTTACCCATTTCAGCTTCTCCACCACCTCAGCCCCCTCTGGGAGGCTCAAGGGACCTTATCCACTTTGTTTCCGACACCACGCAACCCCTCCGGGCAGTGCTATAAGCCAAAACAGTGGGGAAACCTCCTTCGTCAGCTGGAGGTTTTCCGTTGCAGCACCGCCCAGAGGAGTCGCAGGGTGTCGGAAACAACATGGATAGGGTTCCTTGAGGCTCCCAGAGGTGGCTGAGAAGCCAAAATGGGTAAAAAAAATATCAGTCACCATGGAACTTTTTTCACCCATTTCAGCTTCTCCACCAGCCCGGGTGCCCCTTTTAAACTCCAGTGAGGCGATCCATGCTGTTTCCAACACGCCGCGACCCCCTCCCCGGCCGCTGCTCCAAGCCAGAACAGCGGGAAAACCTCCTTCATCAGCTGAAGGTTTTCCCTTGCAGCAGCAGCCGGGGGGTCGTGGGGTGTTGGAAACAACATGGATTGCCTTCCTGGAGCCTAACGGAGGCACCCATGCTAGCGGAGAAGCTGAAATGGGTGGGAAAATTTCCATGGTGCCAGATTTTTTTTCCACCCATTTCGGCTTCTCTGCCAGCATGGCTGCCTCTGTTAGGCTTCAGGAAGGCGATCTGCATTATTTCCAACACCCCGCAACACACACACACACACCCCGGGGCGATGCTGCAAGGAAAAACCTCAAGCTGACGATTGAGTTTTCCTCAGTGTTTTTCTTTGCACCATCATTCAGGGGAGGTCAGAACCAGCCCGGATTGCCTCCTTGGAGCCTAAGAGGCACCCAGGCTGCCTCTGCCCACCCCCAGAAAAAGGACGACTTGGTCTCATACCTGTTCATGCTGGTTGGAGATGAAAAAATTGCCATCTTCGGGTCCCTGTGTCTGGCTCTCCACCTACCCATGAGTGTTTGGGAGGCTGGGAGGACCTATTTTTCACTGTTTCCGCCTTCCTAGTACAGTGATGCCTCATACAATGTCCAAACTCGGTTCCACAAGTTTGGACTTTATACGGATTTGGACTTTGTATGAGGCACGCAAAATCCTAGCCACGATGCCTCATACAACGTCCAAATACATGTCGTGATGCCTCGTACAACATCATTTCCATAGAGATACATTGTACTGTAACAGCACAGACTTCAGGGCAAAGTCAGGAAACAGACAGGAAACTGTCTGTTGATTAAGAAATCATTGTCTGAAGGCTAAATACATTACAAAAACATGTCAAAAAACCCTGATTGTCCAAGAACCTGAAGAATGCTGCAATAATCCCAGGAATGCTTCTAAAAATTCTGATGAAAAAATAAAAAGAAATCCAAAATCATGCTCAAAACCCCTCCTAAACACTCTTCGCCTCATGCAAAACCCACAAGAGCAATGCATACATGTGCCCTGCCTTTTATACTGCCCAGGCACAATGCAACCTGGGAAAAACCCAATGCCTCATACAAAGTCAAGCGACTTTGTATGAGGTAACTTTTTTCAAGAAATTAGGCAATGTTGTATGAATTCGATGTTGTATGAAGCGGACTTTGCATGAGGTATTACTGTACCTCCCTGGCCCACCCAACAGCTGAGAAAAGTTGTGGCCGCCATCTTATTTTTTTATTTTTCAAAAACAAGATGGCGGCCACAACTTTTCACAGCTGTTGGGCGGGCCAGGGAGGTGCTAGGAAGGCAGAAACAACATGGGATAGGTCCTCCCAGACACTCTTGGGTTGGCGGAGAGCCGGACACAGGGACCCGAAGATGGCGATTTTTTTGTCTCCAACCAGCATGAACAGATAGGAGACCAAACCCGATCTCACGGATAACAACGTAACCTCGTTGTCCGGGAGATGTCTTTTCAGGGGAAAACGTTAACCGAAAACGACGTTGTCCGAACACGTAGTTAACTGGGGGTTTACTGTACCTGTATTCCATTAAAATTTCTTGAGCTGCTTTCTTCTTAGGCCCAACATTAAGTTACCTATACATTCCACCTTTTATCACCTGCTGTTTCCAGTTGCTGCCATCCTCCCTCTGTCAGGTTTGCCTCATTTTTTCACAGCTCCTCTGAGCAATGGCTATTTATACTCCTCTCCCATGCGTTTCCAGCCCATTCTGCCTGAAGCAGTCTGAGCCTGAAGAATCACATGCCAATGTGGTGCAAATGGAGAAACACTGCTTGTAGAACACAGTACAGGCCTGTTTTTGGACTACGTTTATAGCCTACAAGAGCTAAAAGTGGTGGCAAGATAGAAAGACTCTTAGTCCACATACGAAATATTCCCCACTCATCAATACTAACTTTAATGAAATCTCCATGTTTACTACTGGCACTATGTTGTATTATCGTTAAATACTTACTTCTGTTAAGAAACAGTCTGCAGGTAACAGTTTGAAGAGTAAACTTTAGACTATGCCTCCTTGTTTACATTTCCACTAGCTCTAGCTGTGAACTGACTAACCTATCAACAATTTGAACTCTAACATAACAGGCTGAACACCTTTGTGGGGAGCCAATTGTTTTTTACATCTGACCTCAGTTTTAACTTGAGAACAAATTGTTAGCTACAAATATGTAATCTATTTTGGAGTAGCTCTTATGAACAGAGAAGAATTTATATGCCTTTTTATCTCCTTTCATCACTCTCCAATTGCCTTTCAAATCTGTTCCCCTTATCATTTCTCTTTATCCATCACCCTATTACAAACACTTTCCTTATCTCCTCTAATTCCTTAAACACTTCTTTAAGACAATGAGTTTGATTTACATTCAGAGAATAAATATTGATCAAATGTTACCACTGGTCCATCCCAATGCTCCTTTACTTCCTTTTTTCATCATTTTATTGACTTTAAAAATCACATTTTTAAAAGAAATGATGCTTGCAACCCCTCTTGATCTTGAATTTCCGCTCACTTTTACATAAATAACAGGGTATTTTAGTTCAAGGGGCTGCGGTGGCTCAAGTGGTTGAGATGCTGAGCTCTCTGACTGGGAGGTCGAAGTTTGATTCCTGGGTACTGCATGACGGAATGAGCTACAGTCTGTGTCCCAGCTCCTGCCAACCTAGCAGTTCAAAAGCAAGAAATTGCAAGTAGATAAATAGGGATCACTTCGGTGGGAAGATAAACAGCATTCCGTGCGCTCTGGTGTTGAGGTATGCCTGCCGCATGACCATGGAAATGTCTGGCTATAAACAGAGATGAGCACTGAGCCCTAGAGTCAGATATGACTGGCTTTCAAGCAAGGGCGGCATTTACCTATTTAAAATTTTGTTAACACTTTCTTTTGCTTGATAGATTTTAATAAAAGATATATCTGTTTTTTCTTTATTTAATAATACCTCTATGCTTTTCCTCTTTATAATACTCCCCAAGCCTTTTGCATTTAAAGCTAATATTCATAATCTGTTAACCATAATTATTTACCTCAATTTCTCCTTTCTGGTCTCAAATAATGGGTAAAAAACCTGAAATTGCAAAACAAATTTATAACCCACCCACCCCAAAAAAAAAACTATTACCCACACAAACTATTTTCCTCTCTTTCCTCTGCAGAAAAACCTGAGTGGAGAGGGTAACGATGTTTAGATTTCTGGGCGTTTAGTTACAGGAGGATCTGTCCTGGAGTACCAACATAAGGGGGCTTGTGAAGAAGGCGCAGCAGACTGTATTTCTTGAGAATTTTAAGGAAAAATCATCTTCCGTGAAAGCTGCTGCTTGCCTTCTATCACTGTGCCATTGAGAGCATGCTCACTTATGGTTTATGTGTGTGGTACAGAAGTTGTACTTATCAGGATAGGACAGTGTTGCACAAAAATTATTAAAACAGCGGAGAGTATTATTGGTTGTTCACTTTCCACCTTAGAACAAATTTATACCATCAGGTGCCATAGAAAAGCGTTAGATATATTAGGAGATCCATCGCATCGTGGTCACCGCTTCTTCGAGCTGCTGCCATCAGGACGGAGATATAGAACAATGAAAGCGAGAACGAGCCGTCTTAAGAACAGCTTCTTCTCTAGAGCAATTTTGGCCTTAAATGGAAACCCTGGACTCTGAAGTCATCTTATTTTATTTTATTTGTCATATGGTACTCTATTGTACTGTTTTAATTAGTGTTTCTGTAGTTGTTTTAAATTCATGTGAAGTGCTTTATTTTGAGTTGATACAGCAACCGAGAAATTTCGTTGTTCCCACAAGGGGACAATGACAATAAAGATTTATTCTATTCTATCTGGTTGAGAGTATTAAATATGTAACCTTCTGTACTTTGGTAACACTTACAATTCCAGAATACTTTAGGGAAGAAATGAAAATACCTTGAGGACTACTGGAAGAGCCATATTTAAAAGACTGCTAAATATTATGTTCCCAGCTACCGGCAACTAATTTACTATTTAGCTAACTGAAAACAAGGCTAGAAAAGTTGAGAATAAAGAAAGATGGTTTCAGGAAAATAAAGCAAATACTGTACTTACACGGCATTGAATGGTATATGCTTGGCCAGTATTGACCATTGTCTCTCTTCAGCCATACACGAACAATTCTGCAAAAGAAGGGGAAAAGCATCTTAAATATTTCTCTATTAATGACTTTTTTATTTAAAAAATGGGCACAAAGTGCTAACTATGAAAAAGCAAGGATTTCTGAAGATATATTAGACAGTAAGAGTAAAACAAAAGAGATTTTATTTGGTCCCAATGCCTCCATTGATATATGAAACACAGTATCTGAAGCAGAAACTGCTAGCTACATTTAAGCCAAACATAAATCAACGAATGTGTAAAAATCTAAACATGCATATGTGACCATGAGCCTTATCTTGCTATTAACCTATAGATCCCTTTGTTCTTCAAGTGCTTTTTTGTTTAGTCGCATAGTCGAGCCAGACCCTTTGCGACCCCATGGACCACTGCACACCAGGCACACATATCCTCCACCATCCTCTGCAGCCCATACAGCTCCCATTGCATCAACAATGCCATCTAGCTGCCTCTTCTCCTTTTGCCTTCCGTCTTTCACAGTATCAAGGCCTTCTCAAATGAGTCCTCTCTTCTCATTTGGTGTCCAAAGTACTTTAGCTTCATCTTCAGTATGTGTCCTTCCAATGAGCAATCAGGGTTGATTTCCTTCAGGATCGACTTGTTTGATCTCTTTGCTGTCCAGGGTACTCTCAAAACTCTCATCCAGCACCACATTTCAAGGCGTCTATGCTTCTGCGCTCAGCCTTCCTTATGGTCCAGCTCTCACAACCATACATTACTACTGGGAATACCATTGCTTTGACTATGCGGACTTTTGTTGGCAGGGTGATGTCTCTACTTTTTATTATGTTCCTTAGGTTTCTCATAGCTTGTCTCCCAAGAATTAGTTGTCTTTTTGTTTCATGGCTGCAGTCACCATCTGCAGTGATCTTGGATCCAGAGAAGGTAAAGTCTGTCACTGTTTCCATTTCTTCCCCTTCTATTTGCCAGGGCATGATAGCGCCAAGAAATTTATGTCATCCAACAATTTTACGTCATCACTAAGGTAAAAGTTTCCCTTGCTCGAAAGCCAGTCGTATCCGACTCTAGGGTGCAGTGCTCATCTGTTTCAAAGCCAAAGAGCCAACGTTGTCTGCTTCTGCAGACGTTTCCATGGTCATGTGGCAGACATGACTAGACACCGGAGTGCATGGAACGCTGTTACCTTGCCACCTAGACAAATTATAATACCATACCATTTTTTAAATGGAATTCTAACTTCTGTAGATTCCTGAGAACCAATTTTTGAAACACATCTATAGAAGGCTCCTCAATATTAGGGCAACATAAAGACTTGGGGGGAAATATATCTCTAGAAGCTGCCTCAAAACCCTTAAAAAGACTTTTAACTTAAGTAATCTTAACAACTTATTTATATCAATCCTGGTTTGGAAAGAACGATATCTTGGGGTTGGCACATAACTAAGCCCTGGATTCAAAAGCTCCGTTTCCCTTTTACTCAAAACCTAGAGGAAAAATTAAAAATCAAGTCTTTTTGCATCCTGGATTCATCAGGCAGCATCCAGAAAAAGGCTGCTGATGGTTCCGGGGATTCCTAAAGTGATATCTCCGTGTTGGTTGTTCTTCACCTGACGACATAACTCCTTCACTGTCCATAGTATCAAAATCTCTGCTCTGCCCAGCAGCCCAATGGGAGCGCTTCCTTCCTCCCCCCCAGCACAGACTTCATCCCGCCCCTCTAGCCAGCAGCCCAATGGGAGCACTTCCTCCCTCTCCTGTTGCCGTGTTGGCACTTTGAAGTAAATAAGTGGGGTTTGGGTTGCAATTTGGGCACTCAGTCTCTAAAAGGTTCGCCATCTCTGACCTATAGTCACACAGCCTCCCCATATTCTTTTGGAGAAAGAAACCAGTGATCACATGGGGAAAGCAGCACGTTCATATAGATCCAGATAAATAAAAAAAAATAGAAGCCCCAAGTGGCAAAGGGAAAAGTCTAAAATCTGATGCAAAAGGGACCAAACAGATTTTCATTGACCTTTGGATTGTGTGATTAGTTTTTGAAAAGTTTGAATTCATTCATTCTACTTCCGCAGCAAATCCTGTACTATTTGCCAGTGTAGTGGCAGCTTTACTGGAATTCTTGTAAATACTTGTAGGCAGAATAGCAACTGTGCAGCATTATGCTCTAGATCTTTTAAAAGGCACGGAAAACATACAGATTTTACCATGCATAAAGAGCTGCACATACATTCAACTGGTATTTCATCCAGAAGTAGTAGCAGCAGCTCTGATCCTATATCCCCTTCTATGAAAGAAAGTGTCCCTTTCATTCACAGGCTTTCAATCTAGTGAAAGATTCCAGTTGCAGGAGAAAAGGCAAAGCAATTTTCACTGATTCTCATCCCCAACCTCCTCCAGACCAGATTTTTTGAGGGTGAAGGTTATCTCCCTACTTTCTTTGGTAGGAGAATCTTGTGGGCTGATCTCCCTCACTGTGATCCTTCTGCCACTGAAAGGAAACTTAGGCATCATGCTTAAGTCTTTACGGTCACAGACTTTTATTTGTAAAGAATTTAATTTGGAAAACACAGTACAGTACTGATTTACTCCGGGGTACAATGAAGCCAGCTAGGTCAAGGTCAACCATGCTTGAAAGCCAGTCATATCCGACTCTAGGGTTCAGTGCTCATCTCTGTTTATAGCCAAAGAGTGAGAGCTGTCTGCGTTTGCAGACATTTCCATGGATATGCGGTAGGCATGACTAAACACCAGAGTGCAAAGAACACTGTTTACCTTCCCATCAAAGTGGTACCTATTTATTTACAGTACGGCACTTGCAATTTCTTGCTTTTGAACTGCTAGGTTAGCAGGAGCTGGGACAGAGGCAGAAGCTCACTCTGTCATGCAGTACTTGGGTCTCAAACGGCTGACCTTCCAGTCATCAAGTTCAGCATTTTAACCACTAAGCCACTGCAGTCCTAACAGATTTGCAATAAGTATTAATCGCCTGTTTATAATTCCTTAATTTAAAAAAACCAACCCATTGTTGTTGGCTTTCCAATATTCTTGATGTCCTAGGTCAGGGGTGGTCAACCTTTTTCCATCATGGGCCTGACCATGCCCCCGGACAGCATCATGGGCTGGACCAAGACCCCTGGAAGCGGAAGCATTTACAGTTGACGTAAATGCATCCACTTCCACGTTTATGCCAGCTCCAGGCACGTTTGCACATGTGCGGGCATGTTTTATGGCTGACATAAATGCACCCACTTCCACTTTCGGGTGTGGCGGAGACAGCAACAGGCCAGATGGGATGGTGTTAGGGACTGGACCCGACCCGTGAGCCGTAGGTTGGAATCCATGTTCTAGGTCCACCATAATCCAAAATATGTGTCTGAAATATCTAGTAAACACAGTCAAAAGAATAGCAGCCTTAATTTTACATCCTGTATAAATGCTGCAACTTCATGATACAAAGCAGGAACAGAAAAGCACTTTTTATTAGTTCTGGTTCAATGGAGCGCCACTGAGATTAGGCTGCATTTGGTATTGAGCACTTGCCTCTTTGCTCACCTCTTTAGATTCTGTTTTTTAAAAAAACACACACATACATCTTGCTTCCATTAGATTCTCTGCAAGGAAGAGAAACAAAGAGACCGTAGCCTGAAAAACCAGTTTCTGGAAAATGCATCAGGCTCAAAGAAAATACTGTTTGAATGCTTTAAAAAGTACACCTTTCAAGAAAATCCTTGTAAGAATTCACTAAGCCTTCCCGGCCTCATTGAGCCACAGGGATGAGCAGAGGCTAGGAAATGATACAAAACAGCCAATCCTAATATTCGTATTCTCTCATACACACATACACATGTGACTATTACACTGAGGTATGTCTTACCTGATGGCCCTACACACCCTTCTGTTCCAACTTGTATTGTTCATGTCCACATTAAAAAGCAAAACACATTTGTCTGCCTTGAGAAGCATTTTATATGTCAAAGAAATTAATATTTATGGCAGGAGTTCCCAAACATGTCATGCCGTGGGCTGGTCACAAGGTTGAGCGGCCCAGTCATGTGGTTCTTCCCACCATAAAATGCGTCTGTGGCTGTCATAAACGTTTTCACAGCAGCATTTGCGCATGCACGGGCATGTTTTACTTCTACTTCTGGTAGCGACGTGGGTGGTGTGGGCTGGATGATTTGGCCCACAGGTTGAGTCCAGCCGGCACCCCTGATTTATGGTTTTTTGACTTAATATTTTGTACTTCTGGCCAAACTTATACTTCATGTTGGATTTCCCATTTTTTATATTAGAAATGTGAGACCCTAATTCAGTGATGGCGAACCTTTTAGAGACTGAGTGCCCAAACTGCAACCCAAAACCCAATTATTTATCGCAAAGTGCCAACACAGCTACAGGGAAGGAAGGAAATACTCCCATTGAGCTGCTGGGCAGAGGGGTGGGGCAAACTCTGTGCTGGGGTGACTGCAAGGGTGCCCACAGAAAGAGCTCTGAGTGCCACCTCTGGCACACGTGCCAAAGGTTAGCCACCACTGCCCTAATTATAGTGTTGAAAGCATAATCCATCATCATCAAACCTTCCTCCATCCACATGGATAATAGAGAAGTATTGAGTCAAAACAACTATTTATGAGGCAACTATTCATTCTTAATAGGACATTCTTCTCTTCTACTGTTTGTTGTGCTTACAGCAGGCAATCCCATCATGCTTTGTGTCTGTTTTGCATACTAACATGGAGATAGGAAGGACCAGCATTTAACAAACATAATCACTGCCTCTTTAAATCTAAACAGCCAATTATCAAGCTAAATGTTTCTTCCCTACAAAAGTAACTGCTTAGTAAAACTTTGTGTATATGCTGAGCTCCATGTGTAGGTGTTGTCATTCAGTCTGTCTGTCTGAGTGGTTCAGTTGTTCAGCCTAGTTCAGTCTCTTTCTGACTCAAAACATGTTAGTATCAGAAAGTTAATAACTCAGTTCCCTCGTTACCCCTCTTGCAACTATCATTTGCTTGAGATATTTTTCTTTCTTTCTGCTTTTTGCATTTAAATGAAGTGAAATGGTGAATTATATTTTGCCATCTACCTGACAAACTTTACTTGAACACAAGCCTTCTAAATAAACATCTCTTTTCTCCTTCTGCTAAAGCTGTAAGGTAAAGGTAAAGGTTTCCCTTGCTTGAAAGCCAGTCGTATCCGACTCTAGGGTGCAGTGCTCATCTCTGTTTCTAAGCTGAAGAGCCAGCGCTGTCTGCTTCTGCAGACGTTTCCGTGGTCATGTGGCAGGCATGACGACACCGGAGCGCACGGAACGCTGTTACCTTCCCACCGAAGTGGTCCCTATTTATCTACTTGCAATTTCTTGCTTTTGAACTGCTAGGTTGGCAGGAGCTGGGACGAAGACGGGAGCTCATTTCCGTCCTGCAGTACTCGGGAATCGAACTGCTGACCTTCCGCTTCCCAGTCAGTGTCTTATCCACTTGAGCCACTGCAGCTAAAGATGCACCTGAGTATCTTTTAAATAGTTAAATTAAGAGAAAGGGGCAATTGAGGAGGGCTAGTATTTCAAAGTATTCAGCCTTAATCAATGGCTACCTACTAGCTGCACCATCCTGCAAAGATTATCCAATATTATTCTGCCTCAACCTACAAATATATTTCAGGGCAACCTCTTTTCAACTCAGCTGCATTCACAGAATTTCAGAGACTAGAGAGCAGTCTGTCTGCTTTTGGGAGATTTCTGCCCCATCATTAATATAAAGCAAGCAAAAGAGCTTGTGTTAGGACCTGCTCAGTGAAGGTTAACTACAGACTTGATTCAAGACCACAGATACTTCCAGCAGAATAACATCACTGAATAAAATCTGTACTGGTATTTAAGCAATCATTTCCTGTTTTCCCCCTTTTGCCCAGGACTGAGATCAGTATACAGAGGGTGCCAAAAATGTAAACACATTTTAAGAAAGAAAGAAACAGTATTAAAATTGTAATGCCCAACATATACCAATAACAGAAGATGAATACAGGTCACATTTGACTTCTGCAATTACAAGAGGTGCTCAAAGTGGTTACCATCAGCATCCAGACACTTCTGATTATGGTGAACTACTGCCTGAGCAACACTGACCAAAGTGTCCACTTGTATCACTGTGCATGCTGTTTCAATTCCTTCCCGAAGTATTGGTAGTGTAACTTGTTTTCTATGGTACATAACATCCTATAAGGTCTCCCCCCACCCCCAATAGATAGAAGGCAAGGTGTGTTAAGTCAGGAGAGCATTAGCAAAACTCAATCACACCTCTTCAAAATGGTCTTATGTTCTTCAAACAACCATGCTTCTGCCATTTTCTTTGACTGTCCTGCCAGTCACGTGGCGACACTAGCATTAATTTTTTCAGCTGACATCATACTACACATTGCTACAATTCAACATTGAAAAGTGAGACATAGATAATATCTCTTAAAATGTGTATACATTTTTTGACATCCTCTGTATGTGGCTTCAATCTACCCTCTTCTCAGATTCACTTAATTTTGTGTGCCTTACTTGTTAATTCATTCCATGTCTTCCCTCTTATAGATTTCATACCAGGTTTGACAGGCCCATGGCAAGTTTTCTTCCAGCAGGGGCCTCTCTGCCCCCCCCCTTTTTTTTTAAAACCAAGTGATAGTTTGGGACATGGAGTAGTCTTGAAAGCAATGCTGCTACAGTCATGTAATTCTTTCTCATGTGGGCACTGTAAACAGGAATACATTGCCATGATATTATTGAGTATTATTTTTCCTCATTATTTTAGGTCCCATCTCAATTTTTGGTATAGACCACAGCTAAATAAAAAAACTAAGAAGTAGGATCTGCATAACGGCCATCTCCAGTCCTGTGCCTCTCAATGTTTGAGCTACCATGATAAGTCCTGACTCCAGGCCTGCCCTTCTACCACAGGGGAAAAAACAAGACCACCACATGAAACAAGTTTACACTTTCTTTTTCATTTTTAATATAATTATATTTTATATGTGGTCTTAATTTAAGTGCATTTGAATATAATTCAGAGGTAGGAAGAGAATGGGCTTTTCTTGGATGGGTATACTATAACAATGGCATCACAGTAGAATAAGGGCAAGGTATGTAGACCTGCAGGGATTGTGGTTAAGATGCTGAACTTGATGTCTGGTAGGGTTAGTTAGTTAGTTAGTTAGTTAGTTAGTTAGTTAGTTAGTTAGTTAGTTCAATTTATATTGCTGCCCAATCGACAGGTGACTCCGGGTGGCTTACAACATTGTCCCATAAAAACATGTAAAACCCTACTCACATAATTAAAACATTGTCATATTAAAACATTAAAAAGCATTTAAAAGACCCACCCACCCCCAAACACCCAACTGTTGGCAGGTCAACAGTTCAAGACCTGAGTGCTGCACAACAAAGTGAGCTCCCATCTCTGTCCCAGCTCCTGCCAACCTAGCAGTTCAAAAGCAAGAAATTGCAAGTAGATAAATAGGTAACACTTCGGTGGGAAAGTAAACAGCATTTCGGGCACTCCGGGGCACTCCTGCAGACAGTGCAGGCTCTTTGGCTATAAACAGAGATGAGCACTGAACCCTAGAATTGGATATGACTGGCTTTCAAGCAAGAGCAAATTTTACCTTTATCTATGTAGACCTGCCCAAACGTTCCAAGCCACAGGGAGAGAGAAATGTACTAGACATGAACAGACGAAATGGTCACAATATCAGACCTAATATCCATTGAATTTCCATAACTAATGAGGGAGATAAATTCTGTAATAATAATAATAATAATAATAATAATAATAATAATAATAATAATAATAATAATAATAATAATAATAATAATAATAATAATAATAATAATAATAATGATGATGATGATGATGATGATGATGATTCCGTGTCAGAAATTATTCTGGGTTGAAAGGATTTTTGCTGGAGGAACTCCGCTCAGGGGAAGCCTGAATGAGGCTCCTTTCATGTCCCCAAGATCTTTTCCCACTGAAGTGGTCCCTATTTATCGGCTTGCAATTTCTTGCTTTTGAACTGCTAGTTTGGCAGGAGTTGGGACAGAAATGGGCCCTCAAATCATCATGCAGTACCCGGGTCTCAAACTGCTGACTTGCTGGCCTTCCAGCTTACAAGGTCATGTACATGCCCCAATTAATCACCTGACATGTTGTCTTGTAAACCACTGCATACGAAGTCTGAAAGAAAGCCTAAATAGAAAAGATAACTGTAACTGTTAATGTTGCCATTTTTAAAAAAAACTATTTCCCAATTCAATATTTATGTAACCAGCGTGATGCAGTGGATAGAGTGACCAAGTAGAACTCGGGAAACTCACTGATGATGTGGAACTGGATAAACCACTCCTTAATTATCCTATTAGGTTCACTATACATGTGACTCAGTTCCTAATTGAAGGCACATAAGAATAACAATTCAATGTTTACTTTATTAAACTCTCACTGCAAGCTAGCAAGCTATTATGTATATTTAGGTCTGCCATAAGTCATCAAAAGAAGCAGGCAGTTGCTAATCTATCTTAAATACTTCCCTAAAATATATTAAATGTATAGTAGAGACTACAAACCAGAAACCTAGCTAAACAACTATAATCTCCTCTGACAGATGTTAGTTAATTTGTCTGAAATGAGCACAAATAAGCCCAAGTATCTATCTGTGCAATTCATCAACTCCACACCCTTCCTCTGTTGGTACATCATTACTTTCCACTCTAATGAAATCCAGTCTCTTCCCCTTTCAGTTTACAACCCGCACCATACATTCTGAAATAGTTTCTGTCAGACTGATTTGTATCCCATCTTTCTCCAAAACTGGGAATCAAAATGGCTCACATCAAAATTAAAACACATACAGTAATACCTCATACAAAGTCCGCTTCGTACAACATCGAATTCATACAACATCGCCTAATTCTTTGGAAAAAGTTGCCTCATACAAAGTCGCTGCGACTTTGTATGAGGCATCGGGGTTTTTCCCAGGTTGCATTGTGCCTGGGCAGTGTAAAAGGCAGGACGCATGCGTGCATTGCTCTTGTGGATTTTGCACGAGGCAAAGAGTGTTTAGGAGTGGTTTTGAGCGCGATTTTAATTGTTTGGTGTTTGCTGCTGTTTGGATGATTAACACTGTGCTACATGATGGGACATGTTGGCATCCATTTTGTCCTTGCTTCCATCCAGTAATTGTTTACAGTAGCTTGTATAAAATGGACGATTGGCCGCATGGCTGCAGATTAACACTGTGCTGCATGATGGGACATGTTAACTTTTAAACCTGCACTTCATAAAGTTTTCAAAAGTTAAAAACTTGTTGTATGGTTTGTCCCCTAAAATCAGGGTTGTTTGACATGGTTTTGTAATATACCGTATTTTTCGCCTTATAAGACGCACTTTTTCTTCCCCAAAACTGGGGGGGAAAAGTTGGTGCGTCTTATAAGGCAAATATACGGCAGCCGCGCTCTCCGCGCCCCCACCATCGGCGGGGAGATAAAGGGAGCCGAGCCGCGCCGAGCCAAGCCGCGCCGCGCGAAGCCGTCCCTCCCCGCCCCCTGCCACCGGGCGGGGAGGTTAAAAGGGCTCCAGGGAGCCCTTTTAACCTCCCCGCCCGGTGGCAGGGGGCGGGGAGGGACGGCTTCGCGCGGCGCGGCTCGGCTCCCTTTATCGGCGGGGAGATAAAGGGAGCCGCGCCGCGCCGCGCCAAGCCGCGCCGCGCGAAGCCATCCCTCCCCGCCCCCTGCCACCGGGCGGGGAGGTTAAAAGGGCTCCAGGGAGCCCTTTTAACCTCCCCGCCCGGTGGCAGGGGGCAGGGAGGGACGGCTTCGCGCGGCGCGGCGCGGCGCGGCGCGGCGTGGCTCCCTTTATCGGCGGGGAGATAAAGGGAGCCGAGCCGCGCCGAGCCAAGCCGCGCCGCGCGAAGCCATCCCTCCCCGCCCCCTGCCACCGGGCAGGGAGGTTAAAAGGGCTCCCTCGGCCAGGGAGCCCTTTTAACCTCCCCGCCCGGTGGCAGGGGGCGGGGAGGGACGGCTTCGCGCGGCGCGGCGCGGCTCCCTTTATCGGCGGGGAGATAAAGGGAGCCGCGCCGCGCCGAGCCAAGCCGCGCCGCGCGAAGCCATCCCTCCCCGCCCCCTGCCACCGGGCGGGGAGGTTAAAAGGGCTCCAGGGAGCCCTTTTAACCTCCCCGCCCGGTGGCAGGGGGCAGGGAGGGACGGCTTCGCGCGGCGCGGCGCGGCGCGGCGCGGCGTGGCTCCCTTTATCGGCGGGGAGATAAAGGGAGCCGAGCCGCGCCGAGCCAAGCCGCGCGAAGCCATCCCTCCCCGCCCCCTGCCACCGGGCGGGGAGGTTAAAAGGGCTCCAGGGAGCCCTTTTAACCTCCCCGCCCGGTGGCAGGGGGTGGGGAGGGACGGCTTCGCGCGGCGCGGCGCGGCGCGGCGCGGCGTGGCTCCCTTTATCGGCGGGGAGATAAAGGGAGCCGAGCCGCGCCGAGCCAAGCCGCGCCGCGCGAAGCCATCCCTCCCCGCCCCCTGCCACCGGGCAGGGAGGTTAAAAGGGCTCCCTCGGCCAGGGAGCCCTTTTAACCTCCCCGCCCGGTGGCAGGGGGCGGGGAGGGACGGCTTCGCGCGGCGCGGCTCGGCTCCCTTTATCGGCGGGGAGATAAAGGGAGCCGAGCCGCGCCGAGCCAAGCCGCGCCGCGCGAAGCCATCCCTCCCCGCCCCCTGCCACCGGGCAGGGAGGTTAAAAGGGCTCCCTCGGCCAGGGAGCCCTTTTAACCTCCCCGCCCGGTGGCAGGGGGCAGGGAGGGACGGCTTCGCGCGGCGCGGCGCGGCGTGGCTCCCTTTATCGGTGGGGAGATAAAGGGAGCCGAGCCAAGCCGAGCCAAGCCGCGCCGCGCGAAGCCGTCCCTCCCCGCCCCCTGCCACCGGCCGGGGAGGTTAAAAGGGCTCCCTGGCCGAGGGAGCCGAAGACGCCGCCGCTGCCGCGCTCTCCCCGCCCCCACCATCGGCGGGGAGATAAAGGGAGCCTTCCGTGGCCCGGGAGGCTCCGAAGACGCCGCCGCTGCCGCGCTCTCCCCGCCCCCACCATCGGCGGGGAGATAAAGGGAGCCTTCCGTGGCTCCGAAGACGCCGCTGCTGCGAAGCATCGTGCCCTCCCGGCCCTTTGTTCCTCTTGGAGGTTGACTAAGGCAGGTAGATTTTGACTTTGAGTATTTTTGTGGTGGCTTTATTGTACCTGGACATGTGGGGTTTCTGAAAAGATGTGTTTTTTTTCTTCCCTTTTAGTACAGTATTTGGTTCAGAATCTTTTTTTCTAGATTTCCCTCCTTTAAAATTGGGTGCGTCTTACATGCCGGAGCGTCTTATAGGGCGAAAAATACGGTATTTAGCCTTCAGACAAAGTTCTGTCACAGTTTCCTGTCTGTTTCCTTGACTTTGCCCTGAAGTCTGTGCTGTTACAGTACAATGTATCTCTATGGAAACAATGTTGTGCGAGGCATCGCGGCTAGGATTTGGACGTTGTATGAGGCATCGCGGCTAGGATTTTGCATGCCTCATACAAAGTCGCAATCTGTATAAAGTCCAAACTTGTTGAACCAAGTTTGGACATTGTATGAGGTATCACTGTATAGACAAAAATAAGTACAGGTAAGAATATACAAAAGACTGATATATTAAAAAAAAAAGAATTAAACAAATGACAATATTAAATTTAACTGATGCAGATTAAAAAGCAATTTAAAACACAATTTTTGTAAAAAGAAAAAAAAAACACAGCATTAATGTCTTGCAAGGATTTTCCACAGAAGCCAAACTTCTGGCAATGCAGAGATCATCTGAATTCATGCATGGCATGAATTCATGTAGGAGTAGACAGAAACTACTCCTAATTATTCCTCCTCCAACAATAGCTCAAGTCAGCAGGCTTGAATCTTTGCCAGTCATTACAACAGCCTTCACAGAAAAGTTCAACGAAAGGGCTAATGTTTTATTCACAAATGCCGGGCTATCTGTGAAATGAAGCCTTAAAGAGACACCACAGGTTATATCGCTTGAAGTCTTGAATCTTCTACTCCAAACACCCAACATAAAGCACCTCCTTCCTGCGGACAGAGCCAGTGATATCTAGCCAAAGTGTCATTTTAGCCATGAGCCAGCAGCAGTAAACAAAGCTCTGGTCCTTTTTGTGAACTGTTTAATTAAGGCACCGGTGCCCAAACTATGACACGGAGGCCAGATCCAGCCCCCGACACCAATTCATCCGGCCCGCAAAGCCTTCGTTCGCTTCCAGAAGCAGAAGTAAAATGCGTCTGTATTGTGGGCTGGATGAATTGCCATCGGGGCCAGATCCAGCCCCCGGGCCATAGTGACCAGCCCCCTGAACCACGTGACCGGCCCACGGTCCAAAAGGTTTTGGCACCCCTGAGTTAAGGCATCTATAAATCGCTTAAACCACCATAGCAACATAATCCTCCAGCAGTCGACCTGTTCTCTAGTTGTAATGCTTCCAGAATGTTTAGTAAGCCAAACGTCATATTATTCAGCATGGCTGGCTAGGTACAACCCTTGCAGTGCCAGAGGTCCAGACTTTGGTACCTCATAGGTTAGCAACCTCTCACACAGTTATTTACTCCATTTAGTTTATAGTGACTGCTGTGTAAGTAATGCTTTCATAATCACTCTCCTCTTATACCAGAAGTGGGAAAATGCTGGCCCAATCAGATATTTTGAACTTCAACTCTGGGAAACCACAGCAACTATGGCCAAAATGAGAGCTAGATTCCAAACACATCTGGTAGACAAAAGGCCTGCCAGGCTGTCTACCACCCCCTGCCATACCTGTCAACCTTCCCGGGATTGGCCAGGATTTCCCATTTTTCAGCGCCAATTTGCGCCATTTCCCACCCGGAGCTGCCAAAACCCCGGAATTTGGCAGTGGGGGGGAAGAGGTATTGTACATCCCTTCTGCACAAGTTGCCTTCTACGCATGCGTAGAAGGCTACACATGCGTAGAAGGGTTCTACACAAGCATAAAAGGGTTCTACGCAAGCGTAAAAGTCTTTACACATGCGTAGAAGGCTACTTGCACAGAACCGTTCTGCACAGGTCCCGGATTGTCTGGAGCCGTGGTTGACAGGTATGCCCCCTGCACTTAGGCCTTTCTATTACCCAAATACAGTAAAACCCCTACTTACATAAAAAGTATGTTCCATAGGCTTTTGCTTAAATCAGTTCTTTATGTACGGTAACTTGAAGCAAACCCATCAGGAAAATTATTTTTTTTACATAACTTGAAGCAAACCCATAGTAAAAACAAATTTTTTATGTAACTCAAAGCAAACCCATAGGAAATCGTGTTCCATAATTTTTTGTAAATAGGGACATTTATGTAAACCAGGACAGTTTTAGCAAAAATCATTATGTAAGTCGAATTTTATGTAACCCGGGCATATGTAAGTCGGGGTTTTACTGTAGATCAATAGGGACCGCTTCAGTGGGAAGATAAACAGCATTCTGTGCGCTCCGGGGTCTAGTCATGCCTGCCACACAACCATGGAAATGTCTGCAGAAGCAGACAACACTGCCTCTTCAGCTTTGAAACAGAGATGAGCACTGAACCCTAGAGTTGGATACGACTGGCTTTCGAGCAAGGGTGACCTTTACCTTTACTATAGAATTGCTACTTGAAGGGAGAAACGTAAGGTGCAAGTATTGCCTTTACAATATTTTTGTATAGCTTATCATTTATTGACTCATTTTTATATATGGCATACACCTTTCCATCTTCCACTGTCCCTGGTTCTATTTTGCACCCTCCCTGCAAGGGTTATACTTAGCCACCCAGCCATGGTGAGCGGCAGATAACATGGGCAATACAAACCACCATCCCATACCTTGGAGGTCCCATGCACTTTGACTCTCAAGATGTTCTCATTGGCTCCAACCAGCCTAAAATGAGCAAGACAGCTAGCTCCTGCATGCTATTTTCACATACCTTTCCTAAGCAAGGAGCCAGTAAGCTGCTAAAGATCCCTTGCAAAGCTTCAATTGACCCTGCTGAGATTGTGTGTTATTGGCTACTACTCTTTATTAACATATTTGTCAGTTGAAGTTCTAGGAAAATTTGGACATTTTGCCCACCATGCTCTGGTTATCTGCATCCTGCTTCACATGACTCTGCATCTACCTGATTTCGTTTAATTTCCCGTGTAAAACTCCAAATCCACCCCTGCCCCATTTCCTCCCCCACACAAAAATAATGCAGCATTTCATAGCAATTACACTTATATACTGCACTCTATGGGCAGTTCACAAGTTAATTAGAATTTTTGCCCCAAACTTGCTGGGTACTCATTTTAACTACCTCTGAAGGCTGGAAGGCTGAGCCAACCTGGATCCCCGTGAGGATCGAACTTGCAACGTTTTGGCTGCAGTACAGCAGTTTAACCACTGCACCAGGGCTCCTTCATCTCTGAATTCATTAACACAGTGAAACCTGTTGTACAAGTTACAGCATAAATGTTCCTTTGAAGTGCAGACAACTTGAATCACACACCCAATGGAGTGAGAGTGGAAGAACGATGCAAAATGAGATTGTAATGATTATCAAACCCTACAGCTTTACCCAGCTTCCACGGGGCTGTGCTCGTACAACACAAACAGCAAGCATACTATTGCCAGGCTCATAAAGAAGAGACCACGAGTAGAAAGGTACCAACACTATGCCAGAACCAACTGGCATTATAAGCACTTGTGGGCCGCAAGAAGCATGAATCTAGGTGTCACCAGGGCGTAAGAGGAGTTCTGGAGGACTGAAACCACGATCAAGTCTAAGGATTGGTGAGCAGAACATCCAGATGGCCATCCCAGCTCAGATTTGAAATCAAAACAAAAACAGTGTTTAGACAAGCCATAGTTGTATTAGGACTAGTTAACATTCCCAGGAGGCGTCACTTAAAGTTTCGCCGTATTTACTGCAAGAAGAAGAGACCAAGATGTTTTAAAAGGATTGCTATCACAACCACATGCCTTTAAGAAAAGTGAAAGTAAGTTTGGTCACAAGAAAGGCATGTCTCAGTTGCTGTAGCCCTGAAAAAAATAAGTCCTGCCATTAACATTCTTTAGAACAGAGGTATGTAACCTCTCCTGGCTACAGAAGCCAGGTCGTGCTCTCAAAACCACTAATACCATAATTTCCAGAAATAGACATTTATTTTTA
The DNA here is from genome assembly GCA_035047305.1 of Bradypodion pumilum. Taxonomy (NCBI): domain Eukaryota; kingdom Metazoa; phylum Chordata; class Lepidosauria; order Squamata; family Chamaeleonidae; genus Bradypodion; species Bradypodion pumilum. The sequence goes on along the minus strand of JAWDJD010000001.1, from coordinate 167,658,463 downwards.
TATACATATACTTTTCATTTCCAATAAAAATATTACTCCGTTATTTTAATCTCCCCCCCCCCCCATTGAAGCCCTACATGGTAGTGGGTCAGGTTACCTGACAGACCGCATTGCCCTAAGGACAACCAGAGCAGACCGGAGGGGCTCTCTCATTGTACCATCCGCTAGAGGGGCTCGCCTTTCCAGCACAAGGAGGAGGGCCTTCTCCGTGTCTGCACCGGCTCTCTGGAACATCTTACCAACAGAGTTACCAGACGGAATTGCTGCCCTTCAGGCAAGAACTTAAAACCTGGCTGGCAGGCCAAATATGGGGTGCAAGTGGAAGGGTGACTTCCACGGGGTGGCTGGTATAGCGAATCCCAGCACCCTCGGCCCCTGCACCCTTTTTTAGTGAGTGGGTGGGTAGTTTTTAAAGCAGTTTTAACTATGTTTTTAATTGTGTTTTTATTATGCTGTGAACCGGCCCTGAGTTGGCCTTGGCCAAGTGGGCGGTATAGAAAATGAAATCAATCAATCAATCAATAAATAAGTCATCCACAAGCAGCACACGATTTATGCACTTGCAGAAACATATCTGCAAGAAAAACCCTTCTTTTTACAGCAAAAATCCTGTTTCATAAATTACCATTCATTTACACTCAAGTAGACTGAAGTTCATGCAATCGAATTGCGAGATAGCTTTAGCTTATTGAGGCAAAGAGGGAAATTATCTATTTCAGGTCAGCCACCCTCTCGGTTTTTCCCCCTAGAGTTCTGAAAGGAAGGGTGGATTCTCTCTCTCTCTCTCTCTCTCTCTCTCTCTCTCTCACACACACACACACACACACACACACACACACACACACACACACACACACACACACACCTGAAAACTTGTCATCCAGCAGAGAAAAGTGGCAGACAGGAAGGGTTTTTTAAAAAGTAGCTCCTAAGGAGTTCTCATCCCTGGAGTAAAGGTAAAGGTTTCCCTTGCTCGAAAGCCAGTCATATCCGACTCTAGGGTGCAGTGCTCATCTGTTTCAAAGCCAAAGAGCCAGCATTGTCTGCTTCTGCAGACGTTTCCATGGTCATGTGGCAGGCATGACTAGACACCAGAGCGCATGAAACGCTGTTACCTTCCCACTGAAGTGGTCCTTATTTATCTACTTGCAATTTCTTGCTTTCAAACTGCTAGGTTGGCAGGAGCTGGGACAAAGATGGGTGCTCAATCCGTCCTGCAGTACTCGGGGATCAAACTGCTGACCTTTCGCCTCCCAGTCAGCGTCTTAGCCACTTGAGCCACTGCAGCCCTGGAAGCTTCATTTAATTTGTGGTTCTTGGGGGTTTGATAGTTTCATTTAAATACTAACTAGCGCAATTGATTATTAAATACCCGATTGATTATTTTAATTGAATTTGATTTTTAACACAATCTGTTTTATATCTTGAAGCAGGAAGTCCTCAGCATAACCTCAGTTTATTCTGGGCCATCCAGGAAGGCTGAATTTCACAGGAATCAATAAAAATCCCCCAACCATTTGAGTTTCCCATTCACACAGGGGCAACCAACAGTTTCCAAGACTTCACATTCTGCCCTTTGATCTAAAGTTGTTTATTTCTGCTTTAGTCCTGTACTTATATTCTGTTCTCTAGTTGTTTCCTTGATATTTCAGTTGTTCCTTTGATGTGTATATGTCCCTTGTTCCCAAACATGTCACACCTCAAACTCTTGCTGTATGTCGCCCATATGTCTGAGGCTAGCTAATTCTGCATTCACCTTCCTTTAGATTACAAATTGTGGGTAGATGATGCTGGGATAGTGAGATAATTTATGGGTGGCCACATAACCTCTGCGTGGACATTTCCATTGATGTGGTTGGTCACTGGAACCCTTGCCTCAGGATATGGACGATCCCTAGCCAAGTGACGTTTTCTGCACATCCTTGATTACCCTCCATTGCCCCAAGCTATGAGGTTCCCCATAGGGTTCCCACCTTTGAAACCCGGATCTCATCTCTTTGATCCCCTTTGATCACATCCAGACCCTATCTCCTTGATTCACACCCAAGATCGCATCCCTTGAAACCCCCTTCCTTCACATCTACCTGCTTTGAAGTGCTCTCTTTCTTTGTATCTCCTTTGAAATGTACCTGTATAACATATGTATTGGCCATGTACTTCCTTTGAATTGCTGTAATTAAGTAATCCCCTTTGTTTCTTTCATACCCTCTTTGAATTATTTACTCATGTATTGATGTAACCCTGAATTGTTCACACACTGTAACCTTTATTATGTAAAATCTTTTAGAACTGTTGTTGTTCAGTCGCACAGATTCCGACCCTTTGCGACCCCATGGACCATTTTCCTCCAGGCGCCTCTGTCCTCCACCATCCTCCTCAGCCCACCAAGCTCTGTGCCCATTGTGTCCACAATACCATCTATCCATCTCATCTTTGGACGCCCCCTTCTTCTCTTGCCCTCCGCCTTTCCCAGCATCAAGGCCTTCTCAAGTGAGTCCTCCCTTCTCATTTGATGTCCAAAGTACTTTAGCTTCATCTTCACTATTTGTCCCTCCAATGAACAGTCAGGGTTGATTTCTTCTAATATTGACCTATTTGTTCTCTTTGCTGTCCAAGGGACTCTCAGGACTCTCCAACACCACATTTCAAAGGCATCTATTCTTCTGCGCTCAGCCTTCCTAATGGTCCAGCTCTCACACCCATACATTACCACTGGGAATACCATTGCTTTGACTATGCGAATTTTTGTTTTCAAGGTGATGTCTCTGCTTTTCACAATATTCCCCAGGTTTCTCAGAGCTTGTCTCCCCATAATCAGTCGTCTTTTTATTTCATGGCTACTGTCGCCATCTGCAGTGATCTTAGATCCCAGGAAAGTAAAATCTGTCACTGCTTCTACTTCTAGAATAGTATAAAGGCTTGCTTCGAAGTTGCCTGAGGAGCGATCCTGACTCCACCTGGGATAGCTCACGTAGTTCTTTGATTTAGTTTAGACAGCTTTTTCTCTACAGAAGGCCACTGCAGATTAAATGCTTGTCAAATAAACTTTTTTAAAATATATATTGCCTTAATCAAAGCCTACGTTATTTCTTTATTACTGTTAAGGGTAAGTTGCTCCGCCAGTCTATAAATGAATTTAAAATATACTGGAAATTGTACAAACAGTTTTCAGGTAACACCACAACCACCAGAAGATCAATAGGAGATGACAAAGTAAATGCTCACACCATATAGGTGAAATCTAGTAGAGTATAGGCCTGCACTGATCTGAACCTGAGGTGTATCTGTGTGTGTATCATTTTTGCATGCTCAGAACATAAATTAAATGTCCTTGTGCATCTTTTTGATTATCCTGAGGGGCTTTTTAACAATAACCATTCCGAGCTTCCAGTGAGTTTTCTAAATGGAAGTCAAGTATTGTAGAGAGTCCAAAGAAAAGAATTAACCAAAGCTCTGTCTAATCCAAGAGACAGACAAGAAAAGATTTAATAGGTAAGACATAGTTAACAAGGGAAGGTCAGAAGAAAGTTGCACACATGCATTCTCAACAGTGTGACTTGGTTCTGACATAAGAAGGAAGGAAAAGGACATAATACTGGAAAAGTACACAATCTGTAGTTAATATCAAACCTTATTTTAAAGTCAAAAGCATACTTCACTGCTTGCCTTTGCACACACACTGCTGATTTCAAGTGTCAGTGTAAAGTGTTGTACATACTGCACATGACACGTATCCATTTTATGCATTCACTACTGAGGCCAGGGTTGAGTGCAAGTCCCTGTGGGATGTACAGGTTTTGCTGTTGCTGTCAACCTGCAAAGCCCCTCTCAAGGAGTCAAAAATCAAGAGGCTGAGGTTCCAGTTCAGCAAAGCAGACGCCAGCTGAACCTTTCCACAGAGCATACTTTCTACTAGTTGGGCAATATGCTTTGAGGCAGAACACAAGATCTGCCCTTCAGAGATAACAGCATTAAGCTCATGGGGTTTAAAATGTTCACGTGGCAGGCCCAGAGGAAGGTGGAGAGATAACATCAAAGAAATATTACAAGAGCACCAAATAACACTGGTGCTAAAGGTAAAGGTTTCCCTTGCTCGAATGTCAGTCGTATCCGAATCTAGGGTGCAGTGCTCATCTCTGTTTCAAAGCCGAAGAGCCAGCGCTGTTTGCGTCTGCAGACATTTCCGTGGTCATGTGGCAGGCATGACTAGACACCAGAGCGCACAGAATGCTGTTACCTTTCCACCAAAGTGGTCCCTATTTATCTACTTGCAATTTCTTGCTTTCAAACTGCTAGGATGGCAGGAGCTGGGACAAAGATGGGAGCTCATTCCGTCCTGCAGTACTCAGGAATCGAACTGCTGACCTTCTGCCAGCCTGTTAGCTAGAAGTACCAGAGCAAGAACCTTGCATTTCCCTCCACACCAGATGGGGTAAAAGAGGAAGCAAAGAAGTCCAGCCTCTGAAGTTTGTCTTTTTTTCCCCTCCATGTTAGGGGGTGAAGGCTGTAGGGCAGAATAAATTAACTTTTCAACAATGGTAAAGACCCGAGGGGAATATAGATTTTCACATCTGAAAGACTGTCCAAACAAGCTAATTGTTGAAGAGAGAAAATGCAGCGGGCTAACCAGGTATTTAATTGATTTCTTCATTCTCTGAGCCTAGAAGCATTAACTACAACTCTGAGAATGCTCCACATTTGGAAGTTTGAGTTCAAAAGGAACTTTTCCTAGATCTGCTTGAGATGCACAGCAGAGCTTGGTGGCCCAGAACAGATTTTCCCCCAGCCTTAAGATATCTATAGTGTTGCCCGTGTAACATTTCTAAAGTGAAAAATTGAAACCATACCTCCAAATGTTTTATGGAATTTTATGACATTAACATGGGTTTACATTTAACAAAAAAGAAAGAAAGGGGGAGGGGGGTCTGTGCCATGTTTAAACTTTAAAAGATAATGGCTTCTATTGCCCTCCTTTGACTTCCCACTATAGGAAACAGGATGTCCACTGCAGGAAATAGGATGCTGACTAGACAAGCTTTTGCTTTAGTTTAATACTATTTTATATGGAGGTTTTCACTGAGTCAGCCTTCCAGGTACTGAACAATACAGAAGAAGCATTCAAAGAACAATCATAACAAGAGGCAAACAATAAAACCACAGGCGTCTGCAAATTGCCTATCCACTTTACAACAATAGTAGAAGGAGAAGCATGCAACCTGGCATTTAAAGGCCTTCAAAATCCACAATCTTGGTTGTCAAGCTCAGCATCTTAACCACTAGGCCACCGCACCCCCGATTTTTTTTTAAAAAAAATACTGTAATAATTTACTGTTTTGTAACTTTTAACATTGTTTTAATATTGTAAGCTGCTCTGGGTCCTCTCCAGGAGAAAGATGGAGTATGTTATAAACAAGCAAACAAACAGGATGTAACATGCTGTCCCATGGACCTTAAGGAAAACACAGCCTTTTTGGTGTTCTAGGCAAGGAGGCCGAGTGTCAGGTGGCGGTGAGCAACCCTGACCACCCTGAGGACTAAGTTACACATAAATGACACCAGATCTTCCCAAGGAATGCAAATGCTGTCATTTTCAGTGCTTTGTGGGCATGCCACAGAGACACATAACCCAAAATCTGGGGATTTTGTTCTCTCCCCCACCTGCTCCCTGTCACCATCTTCTGAATCAGGCCTATGTCTATCACCACCTAACAGAGAAAACAAAACGGACTGTAACACTGAAGAAAAATGACTGCATCTCCTCTCTTCATAGCGGTGAATCAGTTGCCATATATTGTGATGGCCGAAAGATAGCTCACAGCAGCTTCAAATATTGTCACCACCCATCGCAGAAGCACAATTCTTTCAGGAAAAATAACACAAAGGAGTGTGACTGTTAACAGTGTTGAAGGGTCCAGTACAAAGAGATTAGAGGAGAAACTCTACAATATATTCTGGCATTCACAGGACTGATGGAGCTCAAATGAGAATTTCTGGTTCCCATTACATTACTCATACAACAGGGCAATTCTTTAAGTTGGGAAGTAGAAACCCCCCACAAATCAAACATAACAGTGGAGTTAGTTCCTAGGAAAGAAGATGACAAGAATTTCATTTCAGGTTGCTTGAATACAGACAGACTGTAGTTTCTCTGCCTTCACACAAGCTCTGCAAAACATGATTGGTTTCTAATCCGTGAGATCCAGTGGATTAAAAGCAAAATGTGGGAGATATCTGTTCATACCCCATCTCTACTAAATGTAGACAAAGTGAATTGAAAGGGGGGAGGGGGGGATCCCATATCCCAGCTCAGAAAAATTTCCACAAACAACCTAGGGTCAGTGTTATCACAAGGAAATTTGCTGGCTGTCCAGGTAAACATCCCAAAGACTGTCTGACAAGTCCAATACAGTTCATTTTCACATTCCTTCTAGGTGAGGCTAACTCTGAAAGTGCCACACCCTCACCGGCAATGCACCAAAGGTTTAAAATAATCAAAATGGAGGCAAGAAAGGGGGGGAGCTATTAAGTGATAGCTTCACAGGAGAGAGAAGATACAGTACTGAGATAAGGACGTGGTGACAAATGGATGGGAAAAGACTAGAGAGAAAGCATATGTGTGGCAGAAGATTGTAATACTACCAACCAAAAATAGTATGGCAACCTATCCCACAGATCCTTAACTTCTAACATGAGAGAGAGGGCAACTAGCAGCCCTCTAGATGTTGTGGTACTACAACTCCATGTTAGTTAGAGTTGATTGGGGGGGATGTAGTCCCATATCTAGAAGAAGACAAGTTGCCTCTCCTGCTCTAAATGTTTTCTGATGCTCAGACCTGCTTTCATCATCTGTAAATTTCTCCTTGGTGTATGATCATGGTTATTCTATTACAGTGAGGGAAATATATTACGTCCAAGCTTAGAAAACTATTTCTACATCAGATATTATGTATACTCTACCCCCACTTTTACACCTTGGCCATTCCTTTTCCCTCCCAAAAAACTAACAAGCCTCCTACTCATTTTGTATCCCTTTCTCTTCCTGGGCTACATTTCTCTCAAAAGTGACTTCTAACTATAGTGACCACTAAAAAAAACCCAATGGTTATAAATGCAGATGAGTCCAACTCAGCTCTGAAGAAAAGGCTACAACAAAGATAATTGTAGTAAAGAACACAGAGACTGTAATATGCTTTGTTTCAGATCAGAACAGCACAATAACGTCACCAGCAGAACACAATTTTGTCCTTTAGTTAAGATACTCAACAAGGGAAGTAACTGATTGATAAGCAAGTCTGGTTTTTCCAGATCCAACGGGGACATGATTTGAAACAAAAGACATTACAGGGAATCCGATTTTGGCTGAAAGGTTTGGCTAAACAAGATATAAAATTAAGCTTGGAAGTTGAAATCAACTTGAAAAACTTGAATCAGGCTGAAAGAATCATCTCTTCAGTTCTCAAAGTGTCGAACACAAGCAGGACCCAGGCCATATGGGATTGGATGTGCATCAAAGAATGATCTCTCACACCACCGTATTGATCTGGGATATGTTTGTCAAAGATGCAAACCACCTCTGCAGTTCACTATACTATACCAATCTAGTTTGAAAGCAACAAATAAATTGGCATCAAGATCACATCGAAATTCAGGATTTCCCCCCCTCTTAACTGCAAAAGTCTGAACACTTCACATCAAGCAGAGTTTCATTCAAGAACGGTACATCTGCATATCACAAACGGGTTATTTGAAACTTAAATGTTGCTTCCCCCCCCCCCCTTATGCATGAGAAGACCAAAGAAACTGTGACGTATCATCTCCTCCTTTTTTTAAAAAAAAAAAAGCTGCTGCTTCAGGCTGGGCAGCTGGGGAAATAAACCAGAAATAAGCCATAGTTGTGGGTTCAAATGTCACAATAAGCCTTGGTTCAAACAACAAGATTTCATAAATAAAATATAAGGAAGCATTTTGTTATATTCTTTCCCTGTTAGTCTCCTGTTAACCCATATTTCCATGATTGATTGATTAATTTTTGTGATTTGTATTGCCACCCAACTCAAAAGACTCTGGGCGGCACACAAAGAATAAAAACCAGCATCACAGTTAAAAACTCTAAAACCTATAAAAAAAAACATTAAAAACGACTATCAAAAATTACCCCAACCCTTACCAATTAAAAGAGAGAGAGCGTTCTTCCTAGATCAGCCAGCAGGCAGAGGTCACCACGTCATTGGTGTCCCACACCTGCTTTGCCAGCCAGGCTTTTCAATCTGGGCAGCTGGGGAAATAAGCCAGGAATAAGCCATAGTTGTGGGTTCAAATGCCACAATAAGCCATGGTTCAAGCCATTATTCTAATTGTCACCACCTGATATTATTGTTCCTGTTTTGTTATCTATAGTCTTATATTTTGAATTTTTAAATTCTTTGCTTGTTGGGTTGGTATCCAGTGATTTTAATTTTGTTGTAAACCACTGAGGTTAGTGGCTTTTCATTAAATGGGTAATGTGCATATAAGTATGTATGTATGCATGCATATATGCATAAATAAATAAAATAAAGCAACAAGAAATGATTAGGATTATGGATTGTGGCTGGTTAACAAATTACGATTTGTGTGTACACTATAATGAGCCTCATTTCAACAAACTATGCCATGGCTTGTCATGATGTGGAATCAAACTGACAATCAGTTTCTTGATTAACCTTTGAAAACAACACATCTAACACAAAAGGCTTCATCTCGAAACAGGCAGCAAAGCTCCAATAGTATCTTATTTCCCCAATTTTGATCTTGCACTTAGTCTTTGTAATCAACAGGTACGTTCTACAATTAGCTTAGCAGAAATTTTCCAAGAAGATGTTTGAGAAGCACATGACTCTTGCCTGATAAAGAGTCATCCAGCTAAATTCCTGGTTACTGACCATACACACCCAGCTGCAAATCCAAACTTGACTTCTTAAATGTACAAACAGTGGACATTAAGATGTGCCATCTTGCTGTTACATAACCTCATGAAGGTAAAACTTTGAACAAACATCATGAAAACAGCAAGAGCAGTCAGCAAGACATAACATGTTTTTACGGCAGCTGCCTTAAATTAGGCCCTTGTCCCTATATCTATGAGACACAAACATGGTGGGGAGCCAATTCAGTTGCTGCACTACAAAAAATGTCAGAGGTAAATGGATGACAGAACAGGCAGTAATAGAGCAGGAAATTGAACTACAACTCCCATAATCCCCAGCCACCTTGGACAATGATCAAGGATTCTTGGGGTTTAGGAAGATGCAATGCAAGATGGATTGACTTCCTAAAGGAAGATACAGGCTTGAGTTTGCAAGAGCTGAGCAGGGCTATTTAGGACAGGACATTTTTGAGGTGGCTCATTGACAGGCTTGCCATAAGTTTGAGGAGACTCATTGGCATGTAACCACCACTACCATCACCACAGCAACCAACATGAATCAGCCACAGCCTTATTGGCTGTGGCAAGCTTTACAAACCCAAGCCTGGCAAGTAGGCAAAGGAACCATCTTTCCTCCTGGCTTGTTGGTGGTGGTGTTGCTGCTGCATGGCTGAGAAAATGAAAAAGGCATGCATCTTCCCCAGCCGGACAGATCAGGATAGACAAGAAGCCATGAGGCCAGTCAACCCGCAAGGCTCCAGGTTGACTCAGCCTTCTATCTTTCAGAGGTCAGTAGAATGAAGACCCAACATGCTGGGGGCAAAAATGCTAATTCTCTTGTAAACCACTCCTAGAGTGCTCTAAGTGCTATGGGGTGGTATATAAGTGTTCTTGTGCTGTATCCAATTCTGAATATTGCCTATCATCATGGCGCTCAGTCATGAAGATTGCCCTGGGAAACAATATAATGCAGAGTGGCCTTCCACTTGCCTTCCGCATCACATTGTGACACCCGTCCCACTGAACCAGTTTTGGGAGTCGCTTTCCTGAGCCCTTTTGGCGTGCAAAGTCCTCCTCAGCCCCATGCCAGGATTGATGAAGCTGCTGCCCTTCATCAAGAGGGATTCAAGTGGGATTTAATCCACTTGGGGACCATCACCCTTCCCTGTGGACTTTGCCACCCAACGCCCGTAAGTCCTCAGGATGATCAGGTTAGTTAACCACCATCTAATGATCAGCATTGAGTGAATGGCAGAGTGATCTACTCTACTCTATGACCATAGCCGGATAGCCCTGGCCAGACTAATCTTCCCTCCTGCCTCACCCTTTTTAAAATTAACTCGGCTTTACTTTAATAGCCCGCAGCCTCTTGCCAATGCACCCCATTCCGGGTCCTTGGGGTTCACAAGCCTTGGGGGGGGGGGAGGTCTGTGGTGGCTCAGGACGCTCGCCTTGTTAGCTGGAAAGCTGGCAAGTAAGCAGTTCGAGACCCGGGTAGTGCATGACGGACGGAGCACCCGTCTCTGTCCCTGTTCTTAGGGACATGAAAGGAGGCTCATTTGGGACTTCTCTGAGCGGAGTTCCTTCTGCAGAAATCCTTTCGGCCCAGAATAATTCCTGGCACGAGATGATGATGATGATGATGATGATGATGATGATGATGATGATGATGGTGGTGGTGGTGGTGGTGGTGGTGGTGGTGGTGGTGGTGGTGGTTGTTGTTGTTATTATTGTTATTATTATCATTATTATTATTATTATTATTATTATTATTATTATTATTATTATTATTATTATTATTATTATTATTATTATTATTATTATCATCATCATCATCATCATCATCATCATCATCATCACCACCACCAGCCTGGGAGCGTTTGTTCTCCGCATCCCCATTTGCAAAAAGAGACACACACCCTTTGCCCAATCCTTCCAGTGCCCAATGGCTCCAGCCCAGGAGGCGCCAACTTGTGCCTCGCCCCCCACGGAGACGCCGGAACCGCCCGCCACTAGATGGAAGGGAGGGCATCTTCCTCTTCCTCCTCCTCCTTCCTCACCTGTCCTCAGAGACGCTGATGATCCCCTCTTCCTTGGGCACGATGACCGCCATGGTCACCACCTCCTGCGAGCCCTCCACCTGGCCGAGCAGGACGGGCCGCCGGGTGAGAGGCTCGCCGGGCACCGACTCCGCAGCCATGGGATGAGCGCCGCCGCCGCCGCCCTACCCAGCCCTGGACTCCGCTCCGCTCCGCTGCAAGCCCTCGACGCCCCTCTGCCGTGCCTACCCTGCCCGGCTACGCCACGCCTGCGCACATGGGGAGAGAGGAGAGGGTGGTGGGCAGAGACCGGAAGACACGGGAGGGGGGGGAAGAGGGTGGCGACTCGGGTTGGGGGGTGGGTGTCGGTCTGAATGCGTCTCCCCGCTACTTCCGGGTCCCGATTGCAGCTCCCTTGTTTTTTATAGGCTCATCCGCGGAGTAAACAAAAGACAAGCCAGGGAGAGGGAGGCGGTGCAGAGAGATAAACTTATTCCAAATACAGAGAGACCAGTTGGAGAGGACTCAAGGTTTCCCTTGCTCGAAAGCCAGTCGTATCCGACTCTAGTGCTCATCTCTGTTTCAAAGCCGAAGAGCCAGTCTGTCGACCTTTCCGTGGTCATGTGGCAGGCATGACTAGACACCGGAGCGCACGAAACGCTAGTCAAGGATTATTAGGACTCTGCGGTGGCTTATTAGTGGCTAAGACGCTGAACTTGACGGCTGGAAGGTCGGCGGGTCAGCAGTTCGAGACCCCAGTGCTGCTCCCGTCGTATGCCCCAGCGCCTGCCAGCCTAGCAGTTCGAAAAGCAAGAAATTGCAAAGTGGATAAATTTAAGGCTCGAAAGCCAGTCGTATCCGGCTCTAGGGTGCAGTGCTCATCTCTGTTTCGAAGCCGAAGAGCCAGCGCTGTCTGCTTCTGCAGACGTCTCCATGGTCATGTGGCAGGCATGACTACAGGAGCACACCAAATGCTGTTTACCTTCCCACCGAAGTGGTCCCTATTTATCTACTTGTAATTTCTTGGCCTTCCACCTCCCAGTCAGCGTCTTACGCACTTGAGCCACTGCAGTCCTAAGTGGATAAATAGGTAGCACTTTTTTGTAGGAAAGGTAACAGTGTTCTGTGCGCTCCGGTGTCAGGAACTTGGTCTTATTATATCAGGGAGTAGGGGCTGCAGTGGCTTAGTGGTTAAGAAGCTCGACTTGTTAGCTGAAAGGTCGGCAAGTCGGCAGTTCAAGACCCGGGTACTGCATGGGGGAATGAGCACCCGTCTCTGTCCCAGCTCCTGCCAACCTAGCAGTTTGAAAAGCATGAAATTGCAAGTGGATAAATAGGTACCCCTTTTGTGGGAAAGGTAACAGTGTTCCGTGTTCTAGTCACGCCTGCCACGTGACCACGGGGATGTCTGCAGACGCAGACAACGCTGGATTTAGCAGAAAACGGAAATGAGCTCCAAACCCTAGAATCGGAGACGACTGGCTTTTGAGCAAGGGAGACCTTTGCCTTTTGTCTAGTGAAGGAATAGTGCAGGAGTTCTCAACCTTTTTAAACTGGGGGCAGGGTCACACTCCCTTAGACAGCTTCAGGGGCTGGATGGCCATTTTGCCCTTCCTCCATCACATGGCACTTCCTGGTGTGGTGAAGGTGGTGGTGGGCCACATGAAATGGTACCGTGGGCTGCATCCGGTCCACGGGCCGCACACTGAGAATCCCTGGACTAGTGTATAACTGAGGGTAGGACTGCCCTCTAAACCAGCCCTTCATGTAGGTTAGCATTATCAACCCATAAAGCTGGGTGGAGCCATCCTTTCCCCTTTCAAATCTACAAGGCTCAGCAATCCTCCCTGAACGAGGGTTTGGGTTTTCGGGTTCACTTTGGAGTTTTCCTGCCAAGGTTCCGGGCCTTGAAAAGACAAACTGTAGCTGGTGAAAACATCATGGTGGCCAAGTTGACGAGTCTTCTTCACCTGGCTTTAGCATCTGAGCAATAGCAATTACACTTCTATACTGCCAACCTAGCAGTTCTATCCTGCCAATCTAGCAGTTCAAAAGCAAGAAATTGCAAGTAGATAAATAGGGACCACTTTGGTGGGAAGGTTCCGTGCATGCTGGTGTCTAGTCATGCCTGCCACATGACCACGGAAACGTCTGCAGAAGCAGACAGCGCTGGCTCTTCAGCTTAGAAACAGAGATGAGCACTGCACCCTAGAGTCAGATACGAATGGATTTTGAGCAAGGGAAACCTTTACCTTTACTGCCCCATAGCGTTTAGTGCACTCTCAGGGTGGTTCGTGAAGTAATTAGCATTTTTCTTCCCATCATGCTGGGTACTCATTTTACTTCAGAAGGACGGAAGTCCACCTGGGGCCCTGGTCAGGAGGATCAAACTCACAACCTTCTGGCTGCGGTACAGCCGTTTAACCATTGCACCGCGAGAGTTCCTGTGTGACACCTCAGATCGAAAATTATGAGGGGAAATTAATAGACTTTTTTCAAAAACTCCTGCTTTTTCTTTTTCTTATCCTTTTGTCTCCAGTTCAAACTTTGGACTGCCAAAATGAAGCCCCTTTCTTGGCTTTGTCGTTGGGCAACATTAAAATCGGCACTGGTGCACATTTCTGATAGTAATTGGCAGCCTAGCAAATGAGCCCTATTCTGCATCTCCACATTCACACAGCATGTTGGTGTCCACCAGCAGGCCCCCACATAAGTATGTTGGTCTTGCATTTCGGGACTCCAACCCTCAGCCTATTCAGAGTCCGCCAAGTGACATAGAGGAGGATGAGTTTTCCAGCTATATCCTGTAATATTCTTTGTCCAGTGAGCTCCTTCCCCCATCTTCTGATTTGATTTCGCTCTTGCGTACCTACCTCAATAATGTTTGTTCTTCCTGGACCTGAGTTGGCGGACTTGAGGCTCATATCCATTTGTGGGGAGGTCGAGAGTCCTTCCCTTTCTTAATTCTTGGGCAGTCCACTGCAATTTCTCTCCTTTTCTTAGGTGGAGCGATGCCAACAAGAGGATATATTTTCTCAACTCCTGTAGGTTTGAGGCATCCTGTCACTATACGCATGACTTTATTAACAGTGACGTCAACTTGTTTTGCATGTGTGGCTGTGCTTCATACTGGATCAGCCTACTCTGTCTGCCACAGAGACATTAAGGGCCAAAGCTGATGTATGCAGTGTGGATGGTTGAGTTCCCCATTTATAGTTTGTGAGTTTCCCAATGATGTTGTTACCCCCATTTTCAGGGACATGCACCCCAATTTTATTCCTCTTTATTTCCCGTACTTACTCTTTTTATTCCTTCAATAAAGTTATCTCCTTCACTGTATTTTAGTTGCCACCCACTGCTAGGCTTCTGTCTTGCACCAAGCATTACTCTAACACCTCCATTCACATACTTGCGGGCACATAACTGCAAGCCCCCCCCCCCCCGCTCACTCAGTCACCTTTTAAATACAGTAATACCTCATACAACGTCCAAACTTGGTTCCACAAGTTTGGACTTTATACGGATTTGGACTTTGTATGAGGCATGAAAAATCTTAGCCGCGATGCCTCATACAACGTCCAAATCCTTGCCGCGATGCCTCGTACAACGTCATTTCCATAGAGATACACTGTACTGTAATAGCACAGACTTCAGGGCAAAGTCAAGGAAACAGACAGGAAACTGACAGCACTTTAAGAAAACATTGTCTAAAGGCTAAATACATTACAAAAACATGTCAAACAACCCTGAATGTCCAAGAACCTGAAGAATGCTGAAAAAATCCCAGGAATACTTCTAAAAATTCTGATGAAAAATTCTAAAAAATCCAAAATCATGCTCAAAACCACTCCTAAACACTCTTTGCCTTGTGCAAAACCCTCAAGAGCACTGCATGCATGTGTCCTGCCTTTTATACTGCCCAGGCACAATGCATCCTGGGAAAAACCGAATGCATCATACAAAGTGGAGCGACTTTGTATGAGGTAACTTTTTCAAGAAATTAGGTGATGTAGTATGAATTCGATGTTGTATGAAGTGAACTTTGTATGAGGTATTACTGTATGTCAATTTCCTCCAGCTAGATAGGAAATCTGACAGATGTAATGTTTTATGCAACCACTAGGGGCAGACAACCGGCTCAGCCGTGCCCTCACATAACTCCTACTTTCATGAATGGAACTCTGTATATGGTCAGGAACCTCACACAATTATCACGAGGCTGTCAAAGTAAAGCAGCAATCTCATTTAACTCTCTCTAACTGTCCAAACCTAGCCGATAATATAGTGTTTAACGCCTGCCACCTGCACCCCTTTTTCATAAAAATAACTTGTTTCCAGTCTGGACACCTGCCTCGCTCTCTCTCTGCAGCAGCAGTGGGAAATTCAAGTTGCTGTCAGTCACTGACAGCCCAAAGGAGAAGAGGATAGCCCCGCTTGGGAAATCTTAGAAAGAGTTTTAAAAGTCAAACCGAGGCAGGCTCTTTTTGTAGCTATTTGAGTTAAAAAAGGGTTTTTAAAGCAGTGCTTGCTCCATGGTGCAGCAAATATGATTATTTGGTGTAATTAATAATGCGGAATTTGATAAAAGGGGCCAGGGCCTTATTAAATGATATAAATTTGATATCTAACATTCGCTCTTCTATGTCTCAAAGCAGGAGTCAAAACTAACACCCAAAGCCCTCCAGCTACACAGGAAAAACCTCAATTATCCTACCTATTGTTACCTCTCACCCTTGGAAGTTCAGAAATCCTATCTCAATCTCCTGTTTTCCTGTCACTTATTGTGCTTGCTATCACCTGCACACTTTAAGATAATGGAGGAAGGCAGTCCAGAGGTCAATCGGAATCTGGACATGGGGGAAGCCTGCATATCCATTGATACTGAAATTTCTTTTGTAATTATCCTAGACAGTGCTTAGGATGAGACAGGATGAAGTAATTGCTGGGTGGGAATGGAAATGTGCTTAGCCCTGCCATCCTTCCACATGCCTATTGGTCCATTCTCAACCTGGATTCAAAATCTGGACTTCTGATTTGTGTCAAATTACAATCCTGGCGCCCATTGGGTGTCACCTGAACGATGTCACAACCTGCATTTGCTGAACTATGAACTTCGTCACTTCCATGTGACCCCTTGAGCAATTGCTCTCCCCATCACCTTTTGTTCTATGTAATTGACCTGTTTTGTCTCTATATGATTGACCTTTTAATGCAACTAAAGAGTCTGGTGCCTGGTTTTTGTTCACCATTGTAAATCTTTTATTTTGTAAAATTGTTAGCTAGTAGTAGAACTAGTTGAGTTCCCTCGGGTGGAGGGTATAAGAATCTCCTGATAGAAAATGTCGTCAGCGCTTTCTGCACATTTGCACACAAGACATCGGAACCAAAAGAGCTGCTCACTCGAGGGACTTTGAATAGGCAAAAGGTTGAGAATAGGGCTCTACCCAGCACCTGGCCAGTGACGCTTAAACCCCTTTTCAATAAGCCAGTTTTAATTTTGCCTACATTAAACGCCTCCTCGTTCTTGGGAGAAGGGCTCCACCAGCGACTCGAACCGAAGTTGTAACTGTATCCAGCAGCCATTTTTTCTGGTAACAATGATGTTCCTCGTAATAACTTTAGCTTGGGTGTTCAGACAATCCTGCTTAAAAGAGTGTCTTGTCAAGTGTCACACTGAGATATTTTGATGCTGAACAATGCTGTAGTTGATTCCCTTGTCATATAACATCTAGCTCAATCCCTAACTCTCAGTTTCAAAGGCAGAACCACCCTGATGGTTGCACCAGTTTGTGTGTGTGTGTGTGTGTGTGTGTGTGTGTTGGGGGGTGGGACTCCACAGTCTCTACTCCACCAGTGCTCTGCACAATACTTTGGGGTCAAAGAACTAGAGAAGTCGACAGGAATCCTAAAGGATCATCCTTTGCCAAAACTGGAAATCCACAGTTAAAGCATCCTGGACAGGTAGCCATGGCACCTCTACCTGACAATCTGTAATGAAAGAGAAACCACCAACTGATCCTAAGGCAGTCGAAGTCTGACACTAACTCAAGCACCATAGAATTATAGAATAATGGCATTGGAAAAGAAGAGAAGTTTTCCACCCAACACAAGAGGTGAACTCCATTTTTTGATTCCCTGAAAACAAAAAGCTTCTGCTTACCCAGAACAAAACTCATTAAACACAACTTTCTGACTCCAAGTACAGTACAGATCAATTTGAGAGGACTCTTGAAGGACTAGTGCAGGAGTTCTCAAACTTTTTAAGCCAGGGGCTGGGTCATACTTATTGGAGGGCTCTTTTTTTTTACTACCACACTCCTTGCATAATTACCCCTGTGCGTTGTCTCCTGGGCCATAAAGCAGAAGAAAATGCTTTGAGCTTTGACAGGCTGGCAGGATTGAGAAATAGAACTGAAGTACTGTACCAGTAAATGATAGCCATCATTAACATTTTGTCAGAAGAAAGGCAATATGGAAACACATCCTTAACTACAGCTAATGCATATAATGCAATGTTTAGATGCAGCTCCCCCGGTGGCTTAGTGGTTAGACGCTGAGCTGGAAGGTCGGGTTTCAATACTCGAGAGCTGTACTTGGGGACCTGAAAAGAGCCTCATTCGGGCATCCCCTGAGCGGGGTTTCTCCAGCAAAAATCCTTTTAACCCAGAGTAATCTCCGACATGAAATTATTATTAATGTTTAGATATTATTTTTAAAAACATATCAGAGAATAAACAAAAAAATGTTGTAGCACTTTGAAGACTAGCTGTTATATTTTAATGTTAGCTTTCGTGGATCAAGTCCACTTTGTCAGATATGGGAATGAGACTTCATGGTATCAGTTTATACACATCAGGTACAGAGGTACAGAGTGATTGGTTAGCATAACAGATAAGTATACAAATCAATACGGCCTTTTACAACTGGAACACAGACTAACATGGCTACTATTTTTAAAAAGTGCCCCATTCAACACTGGTTTTTGACTGGATATTCTGTACTACGATATTAATTCCTAACCTGTACAAAACCAAAACTTTTCTTATATATCATGTACCATCTACAGCAGCACACAATGCTTGTATTAGCAAAAAATAAAAGTACATAAGACTAAGGAAATTCCTTAAGTGCTGGCGGTACCCAACTGTCACAGTAGGAGCTTTTTCACATCTAGATAGCTTTGCAAATTGGGTATCTGGCTATAAACCCAGAGTTTGCGAGCTCAATTCCCCAAGTCACAGGAGTAGAGTAAGCCTTGGGAAAGCTTCACAGTTTGGCAACCTCAAAAGAAAGGAATGGTGAATGAGTTCTGCATAGTTTATACTTAGAAAACCTTGCAATAATTGCCATAAGTCAGAATTGATTTTATGGCACATAATTTGTTTGCAAATCCAGTTTCTCAGATGTGAAGGTCTCTGAAAAGTTAGCATGAATTAAACTACTGTAGTATGATATGTTATCTTTAATGTTTATTTGGGGTGTTGCAGTGTGTTATTTCTATATTGTTGTGCCCATCATCTCTTCCAAGTTGTGAGAAGTTAAAAATAGCAATTAGCAATTACACTTCTGTACTGCCCCATAGTGCTTACAGCACTCTCTTGGCAGTTCACAAGGTACTCAATTTGACCACACTTAGAAGGATGGAATGCTGAGTCAACCTTGATCCCAGGATCAAACTCACAAAGTCAGCAGTTTTGGCTGCTGTAGAGCAGATTAACCACTGCACCCCCAGGGCGCTCTAGTTCCAGATGTACAGTGCCAAGTTTGATTTCCTCTGTTTTAGAGGCTACTGGATGTTTATGGCATCATTTAACTTTTGAGTAAATATTTATTTATAAATATACAGATTGAGCATAGGTGGAGACATATCTCTTACACTTACAACAGCTGTCGTTCCATATTGCTTTTGTTTCCTTGAGATGTTCTTCTGTGGAACATGGAGACACCATGGGCTGGGGGTGGTCCTCTTACAGTACATTGTCTTTGCCAAAGAGGTGTTCAGCAGATCCCAGACAAAGGAGATCCTCTAAAAATACTCTTGGATGCACTGGATGTCCAAATCAACAACAGTAGACTATGTTTAGACCACGTACACAAGAGTAAGAAAATTTTCACAAGCTTTTAAGTAGGCTTAAAAGCAGTCCTACAGATTTCTACATTATTTCTGCAGCTGGGAGTAAAAACATCTAGTGTGTGGCATTGTTGGTACAAAAATAGTATAACAGCAAAAGGTTTAACAAGATTTTCTTCCTCACACTGCAGCTTTCCTCATCCGTTGTTACAATATATCTGTAAATGGAATGACAGTATGATATAGCATACATACAGTGTCTGTGATGGTGAACCTTGGCACTCCTGCTGTTCTTTGACTTCAATTATCAGCACTCCTGTTGATCAGGGCTTTTAGGAATTGAAGTTCAATAACAGCTGGAGTGCCAAGGTTCGCCATCACTGGTATACATCATACTATCTTAAAGCATTTTGGGCAGAACTGTTAAGCACTATGGACAAAATGATGCCATTGTACAAAAGGCAAAAATCATGTTTTTTTTTATTTTATTTACAGTTCTAGGCTTATCACACATTCCTCTTAACAGTCACAAGACTGAAAAGGACCTGTTTAAATCATGCATGGCATAGCTCAATGGTTGGGAGCTCGATTCCCCATTTTGCCTCCTGAGTGAAGAGCCGGCCTGTGTGGCCCTGGGCAAGCTGCACAGTCTCAGGATGCCACCAAAAGAAGGGAAGGGGAAACCACTTTCTGTGTATTCTCTACCTAGAAAACACTGAAAAGTGTTGCCATATTGACTTGACTGCACACATACACACAATGAACTAATGAGAAAGCAAGCTGATGGAAGCCAACGTTTTACATGTTTAACTCTGTAGGATCTGTTAGTCTTCCAATGAAGAGAACTGAACCTGGAAAGAATGAAAATGAAAATATAATTTGTAAATTTATCTTCCTTTTAGGAATACTGTATTCTCCTTGTCTAAGTACTTAAATTCATTCATATATACAAACACATACAACAGAATAAGTAAGTCTGAGTGATCAGGGAGTCAAACTAACTGCACAATTACACTTAGAAATGAGTCATCTTTGGAAACTGGGAACAAAGGTGTTTATACTTCAGCTTCTAGAATATATTATATGTAGGCTACAATACAGATGTTCACCCTTTAACTGCAATATAATGCTTACAAGGAGAAAGACACACACACACACACACACACACACACACACACACACACACACACACACACACACACACACACACACACACACCAATGTGTTCTTGGACACCAGTTCCCAGAAGCCCAAGTCAGTATACCTGTTGATTGAGGCTTCTGGGAATTGAAGTCTTAAGAACATCTGGGGCACCAAGGTTGAGAAACCCTTTTGGCTGGGTGGTGTTTTCAAGTAAGCATTCCCTCTTACTTTCATGTCGTAAAAAGAAACCCATCATTGAGAACAATAGCTCAGTCAGCCTTCTGAGTCTTTGAAACTTATTTGCAGTTTTTACCTAGGCTTGAAGGAATGCAGCAGACGGTGAATGAAAAGATGTTTAGCATGTTTTAGTATTAGCATGTTTTCTGTGTACTGTATTTCATTTTCACTGTACTGCATTAACTTAACTGGAAGAATTACATCCAGAGAATGTGAGATGCTGTGAGTCTAGCAACAGCACATAAATGAGGCAAAGGCCGGTAATTGAATCCTAATGGGTTAAAGTTAGAAGACAGTAATTAAAATATATGCATAACTTTAGATTTAGTCATTTTTGTTAAACATGCTGTTGTGTTCTAATAGTGTAACCTTCTACATGTGATAACAATGTATCTGAACCAATGTAACCTTGCCTACGAGTAACAATGTAACCTTCAGCTGATCACTATAAACACTGTAATAGGACGCGAGCTAATGACCACCAGCTGGCAGCAGCGAGCGTCCAAGCTCTCTTGGTTCAAACCCATCAAAGGCCACAGCGCGGGAAGTTTCCCGCCGCTACCTACACCTGGACAAGAAGGGCGTGACCAGCCATGACGTCACGCGGGCAGTAGCCAATGGGCTATCGTGGAGCCACATTCAAATACGTTACTACTGTATATATAGAGCTGTTCGTCCGCCATTACCTCATGTTCCCTCTGTCCACCATGCAATAAACCTGACTTAACCCAGCCCTTGGCTGTTTCCTGTGTTTTGGCTCTCATACACTAAATTGGCGACGAAGGTGGGATCATGGATCCCCAAGGAGCCAGGGCACAGAGCGGGTTCAACATTACCAAACCGCAAGACTGGGAGCTTTTTGAGATGGACTTCCAGGCGGCACTGGTGGAACTCAAAGTCAAGGAAGACGACGAGGAAAGGAAGAGGGCCATCCTCACCCGCATGCTTGGGATGGAGACCAAGCGAACGCTGGTGGGCATTATTGCACCGAAGAAGATGGGCGAGTTCAAAACCGATGACATCATGAAACTGCTGCGTGAGCGTTTCCGACCCTCGAGGGCAATGTTTCCCGCTCGGAGCGCGTTTTGGAGGCGAGTTCAAGCGCCGGACGAGTCGGTAGAAGCCTTCGTAACAGCTATGAGAGTAGCCGCCACCCCCTGCAGATGGGACCGTTTTCTAGAGATGGCCCTCAGGGACGGAGTTCTGTGTGGCCTGAAGGACAAGGAAGTGCAGCGCAGCCTGATGAACAAGGAGCCGCCACCCACACTGACAGAGGTTGTAGAGGCCGCGGAAGCCGCGGAGTCCACGAATGCTGGAGTGGATGAGATGCACAAGTGGCGTGAGTGGCGTCCGAGGGCCGGCAAGGCGGAAAACTCGTTGCACGGAAAGTCCGGACAGTCGGTGCACGCAACCCGACGGGCCTCGAAGTCGTCTTCGGAAAGCAGCGACGGCGAGGAGGTCCAGAAGGTCCGAAGGGGAGGGCGCCGTTGCGATGATTGCGGAGCGGCCCATGAGCGCGTGAGGTGCCCATTCAGAAAAACCGAGTGCTACAACTGCGGCCGTCGGGGGCACATCGCCAAGGCGTGCAGGAAAAGGAAAGAGGGCCGGAGACAGTCGCAAGACCGTTCGGCCAGACCGGACCGTCCAGCGAGGTCCAAAGATGGCGCCCGGACCACGAGGAAGCAGGACGGCGTGGGCCGCATCTCGGACGACAGCGAGGGCGACGCTCCTGTGTTCAGCGTGTCTGCGGGACAGCCCCATTACTTCGTTGAGGTACTAGTACAAGGGACCCCTATTAGGATGGAAGTTGACTCGGGGTCCTCCTATTCTATAATTCCCCAGAGAGAGTTCTTGAAAATCGACCCCCACGTGCGGCCCAAACTTAAAGCGTTGAGGGCCACACTACGGGACGTACAGGGGAACAGCATTCCAGTGTTGGGGGTCGGGACATTCCGGGTTCGTTTTAAGAGACATTCTGCGGAGCTTCCCCTAGTGGTGCTAAAAGGGGGGAGTTGTAGCCTCCTCGGGACACAATGGTTCCAGCCGTTAGGTTTGCTCATAGGGGGGGTGCATGCCGTAGGCGTGGACCCAATACAAGCGGTGTGCGACGCACACCCCGCCGTTTTTAAAAGTGGACTGGGAAAGTTCAAGGGACCCCCTGTAGCCTTCGACCTAGACCCGGAGGTCCGCCCGATAAGACTCAAACCACGCAGGGTACCGTTCGCACTAAAGGACAAAATAGAGGCGGAACTGGACAAACTGGTGGGTCAGGGGATTCTTGTTCCTGTGGATTCCGCGGAGTGGGAGACTCCAATTGTAACAGCTCTGAAGGCTAACGGGGAGGTGCGCATTTGCGCTGATTATAAGTGTACAATTAACAAGGCGATCCGCCCTAATGCATACCCGGTGCCGGTGGTCAGCCACCTCCTGGCCAGGCTGAATGGGGGAAAGTGTTTCGCTAAGCTCGATTTAGCACAGGCCTACCAGCAACTCCCCGTAACCCCCGCCACAGCGGCGGCACAAACAATAGTTACACATAAGGGGGCGTTCCAGGTGTCGCGTTTACAGTTCGGCGTGAACTCGGCACCTGGCCTTTTTCAGTCGCTCGTGGAACGCCTCCTGAAGGGGCTGGAGGGGGTGTTGCCATATTTTGATGACGTGTTAATAACGGGGGGGAGTAAGGCCGAACTGGCACATAGATTGGATAAAGTGCTGACCGTGTTCGAAAAAGCGGGGCTGCGACTGAGAAAAGACAAATGTGTATTTTTCGAAACAGAGGTTGAGTTTTTAGGGTTCCGTGTCACGCCCGAGGGAATTAGGCCGTCCAAATCTAAGGTAGCCGCCATCAAGAAAGCTCCTCGCCCCACATCCAAAACCGAACTACAGTCTTTTCTGGGGCTTCTCAATTTCTACCATACCTTCCTTCCACGGAAGGCGTCTGTTGCCACGCCGCTCCATCAGTTACTTAAAAAAGAGGAAAAATGGCTGTGGGGGGACGAGCAAGAGAGGGCGTTCACAGAGTTAAAGCAACTCCTAACTTCCGAGGCAATCCTAACTCATTTCGATCCCAAACGGCCAATAGTTTTAGTCTGCGACGCATCCCCGGTGGGGGTGGGGGCGGTGCTTTGCCACGTGTTGAACGACGGAAGGGAGGCCCCGATAGCGTTTTATTCAAGGTCCCTGTCCCAAGCAGAGCGGAATTACGCACAGACCGACAGGGAGGCATTAGCGATAGTAGCGGGAACCAAAAAATTTCACGATTTTCTGTATGGTGGCCCGTTCAAGATCGTGACTGATCACAAGCCCCTGTTAGGAATCTTCACTGCAAATAAGCCCACGCCACAGATCCTGTCCCCGAGAATGCTGCGGTGGGCTATTTTTCTTAACGCATACCAACTTGAGTTGGAATACCGGCCCGGGAAGGAGATCAGCCATGCAGACGCGCTCTCAAGGTCTCCGTTGCCCTTGTCGGACGATCAGAAGGCAGGGGTAGGAAGAGACCGCCAGGTATTGCTAATAGAGGTCTTAGATTCACCCCCATTAGTACCGGCCGACATTGCCAAGGCAACGGGAAAGGATGGAACACTGGAGAAAGTATGCTCGTGGGTACAGAAGGGGTGGCCGGCGTCATCCCCAAGCATGGAATTCGACCCATTTTTTCGAAAGCGAATAGAATTGTCATTAGAGAGGGGGTGCCTCTTGTGGGGCCAACGGGTGGTGGTTCCTACGTCCCTGCGACCGAAGGTGCTAAAGTTGCTGCACGTCAGCCACCCGGGAATCGTCCGTTCCAAGGCACTGGCCCGGAGTTATTTTTGGTGGCCCCAGCTGGACGCCGACATAGAGCATATGATTGGCACTTGTGAGGCATGTCAGGGCTCCCGGCCGGAGGTAGCCCGTCTTCCGCATAGGGAATGGGACGCAGCAAGGGGACCGTGGTCCAGGGTGCACGTAGATTTTGCTGGCCCGTTCCGAGGAACCATTTTTCTCCTGGTAGTGGATGCGTACTCAAAGTGGCTGGAGGTCATTCCGGTAAAGAGCACATCCTCCGCCACTACCATTGGCCAGCTGAGGAGAGTCTTTTCCACGTTCGGTTTACCCGACACTCTGGTCAGCGATAACGCTAGCTGTTTCACGTCCGCTGAATTCGCGGCATTCATGGAGGCAAATGCAATTCGGCACGTCACATCCGCGCCGTTTCACCCGGCCACGAATGGCCAAGTGGAACGGTTGGTGCGCACAACAAAAGATGCGCTGCGGCGCATGGGCTCAGGGGACCTCAATCACCAAGTTTGTCAATTTCTGTTAGCGTACAGAGTGACCCCCTTAGCATCCGGATACTCGCCGGCTGAGCTGCTGATGCGGAGGAAACTGACCACGATTTTGTCCAGGTTAGACCCGACGAGGGTCGAGGACAAAGGGAAGAACATAGGGTTAGCGGTCTCGAAAGGTTTCGGCGTAGGCGATCCTGTACACTGCAGGAACTATGCCAACGCAGGCCCAGCCTGGGTGCCAGGGACGATAGTAGAACAGACGGGACCAGTGTCGTATCGGGTGGAAACGAACACCGGTCTCCTCTGGAGGAGGCACGCTGACCAACTGCGGCGCCGAGTGAGTGAGGGGCCGATCAGTGGGGCTCAGCAACCAGATTCAGCGATAGGGTTCTCCCCCACCCGTTTAGCCCAAGGGGGAGACAGAGTAGGACACCAGTCCACAGCCAGGGGGGAAAGCAGTGAGCCCGGCTCATATCCTTTTGATACGCCAGTTCTATCAGAGCTATCCGAGCCCGGGGAGGGGGAAAAGGAGTTTGCAGCCGCCGCTACCGCGTCCCCCGAATTCGATTACGATTTTAATTTTGATAGCCGGGGGGGGGGTTTGGAGTGTTCCCCCACCCGTCCAAGCGAGAAGAGGGGTTTTTCGTTAGCCCCCAGTGCCCCCGGTTCTTCCCAAACAAAGCACACACCCCCCAACAAAGCCGCAGAGCCGCGGCAAGCCACTAATGAGTCATCCTCTCCGAT
Organism: Bradypodion pumilum; assembly: GCA_035047305.1. Classification (NCBI taxonomy): domain Eukaryota; kingdom Metazoa; phylum Chordata; class Lepidosauria; order Squamata; family Chamaeleonidae; genus Bradypodion; species Bradypodion pumilum. The sequence goes on along the minus strand of JAWDJD010000001.1, from coordinate 167,633,053 downwards.
TACAGGGCAGGAAGCCAGGGAGCAAGGAGGAGGGAGCGAAGCCAGGGCAGGGCAGCCCGCGCCGAGACCCCAGCGTGTTCGAAATAAGCCATCTTGGCTGAGAGACTTCGTCTCATCCTAGGGGGGAGGAGTGTTGTGTTCTAATAGTGTAACCTTCTACATGTGATAACAATGTATCTGAACCAATGTAACCTTGCCTACGAGTAACAATGTAACCTTCAGCTGATCACTATAAACACTGTAATAGGACGCGAGCTAATGACCACCAGCTGGCAGCAGCGAGCGTCCAAGCTCTCTTGGTTCAAACCCATCAAAGGCCACAGCGCGGGAAGTTTCCCGCCGCTACCTACACCTGGACAAGAAGGGCGTGACCAGCCATGACGTCACGCGGGCAGTAGCCAATGGGCTATCGTGGAGCCACATTCAAATACGTTACTACTGTATATATAGAGCTGTTCGTCCGCCATTACCTCATGTTCCCTCTGTCCACCATGCAATAAACCTGACTTAACCCAGCCCTTGGCTGTTTCCTGTGTCTTGGCTCTCATACACTAAACATGCTGAATCCTTCTAAATATGAATGGAGCAAGTTCACCCATATCTTGACCTGTTCAGAAGTTTTGATAATCTATATATTAATTTCCAAAATTACAGAATTTATTAAATAGATTTTTCAAGCTGTGCAATGAGCTTAAGGAAGTGAATTGCATTTTTAACTCATGCTTACCTGTTCTGGCTTGCCATAGAAGGAAATTGAAAGGTCTGTCAGCTTTAAAGACAGGAGCCCGCGACCTTTTCAGTAGCACCATGGCTGTGTGTTATAAAGCAAATTAATGAATAGATGGTTTCATTAGTTCCTTATGCCTATCTACAGGTTTACAAAAAAGCCCCAAATTAATCAGCTCTTTTCTAAGTTCAAGAAGCACAAACGGGACCTGCAATCAAATACAGCAGCATAGTGGTGGTGGTGGTGGTGGGAGATTCTGTCAGCTTTGGTGAAGGCTGGAGGTGAGTCCAGTTTTGTGAGGATTGTGAATATGCTCAGAGTTTTTCAGACTTTACAGGAGCTATCCAAAATGTTGAGTCATATTCCCCCAATATTAGCACCATGGCTACCTACCTCCTTGCACATTGTGGACTTAAGTTCAGTTTGGATTTCCCACCCTTATGAAATCAGAGGCATCAGCTTCTGCTGCTTGGTGAGCCCTGTTATACACATATGGTGCCACAAGCTGATGCCAGCCTTGTTTACCTCATGGCTTCCATCTCATGCTATTCTTTAAAGGGCTTCCCTGGCTGTAGAGTCTTGAAATTTGCACCACTGAATCCCTCACTACATGGTTTGGAAGTATTGAGTACAGGAACACCCTCCTAGAATGTCCCATTAGCAAACTGCCTCCCAGAAGATTCAAGAATATGAAATTAAGGAACAAGTGTTCATAAACTAAGCACATGGTACCTAATAAGCAGCTGCTGTCATCCCGAGTGATACATTCATAATCTATGCCTAGTTTACCTGTCGTGCCCGAGGCCTTTGTGCCATCCTCTGTCACTTCAATCTTGGCTTTATGGATGGCTTCTGAGATGTACAGACTTCCCTGATCTAGCAAAATCAAGACAATTTCATTTTTCAGTGTAAATTCATAATAACTTTACTTATTAAAGAAGAAATGCCCTAAAGAGCCTGGGGATATGACGCAGACAGTCAGATCAGATACAATGGTGAAAAGCCCTGTGGCACCTTAAGCACCAGCATATTGTGTTGATTTTGCTGCTGCAAGCTAATACAACTATTCCTTTAGATATTGGAAGATGAGTATCAACTTGCTCAGGTCTTTGCATGATTTTTATTTGACAACAGTGATCACAACTAAATGGTGGGGGCAGGGAGAGTAACTGCTGATTTTCTCCTTGTCCTTTCTTCTCCCCAATTTCAGACAACAGTTTCCATAATCCCTGACCATTGGTCATGATGACTGAGCTGATCAGAATTGTAGTTCAAAACATCTACAGTGCACCAAAATGTAAAGAGCTACTGCATCTCTGGAGTGTTTTCTATGCAGCCACAAATCTATATTATTATTAATGAGGATTCTGCCACCATTCCTGTTTGACCCCAGGACATCAGGATTTATGAACTCTAATGTGATGTTCCACCTCTTTTTGCATATTTTAGGTAGTAGAGGCTAAAACGGCACTCCGGTATGTAATGGAGGGACTGAAGGGTGTTGTGTTCTGATGGTTTTACCTTACACATGGATTACAATGTATCTGAGCCAATGTAACCTTGCCTATAGAAACAATGTAACCTTCAGCTGTATCATATAAACCCGGTAATAGGACGCGAGCTAATGACCACCAGCTGGCAGCAGCGAGCGTCCAAGCTCTCTTGGTCCGAACTCATCAAAGGCAACAGCGCGGGAAGTTTTCCCGCCACCACCTACACCTGGACAAGAAGGGCGTGACCCGCAATGACGTCACGCAGACAGTAGCCAATGGGCTACCATGGCACCACGTTCAAATGTATTACTACTGTATATAAAGAGCTATCGATCCGCCATTACCTCATGTTCCCTCTGTCCACGATGCAATAAACCTGAGTTAACCCAGCCCGAGGCTGTGTCCTGTGTCTTGGTTTGCATACACCAAATTGGCGACGAAGGTGGGATTATGGATCCCCACGGAACAGCCAGGGCACAGAGCGGGTTCAACATCACCAAACCGCAAGACTGGGAGCTGCTTGAGATGGACTTCCAGGCGGCACTGGTGGAGCTCAGAGTCAAAGGAGACGACGAGGAGAGGAAGAGGGCCATCCTCACCAGAATGCTCGGGATGGAAACCAAGCGGACGCTGGTGGGCATCATCGCTCCGAAGAAGGTGAGCGAATTTAAGGCGGACGACATCATGAAGCTGCTGCGAGAGCGTTTCTGTCCCTCGAGGGCAATGTTTCCCGCTCGGAGCGCGTTTTGGAGGCGAGTCCAAGCGCCGGATGAGTTGGTTGAGGCAGTCGTGGCCGCCATGAGGGTAGCCGCCGCCCCCTGTAAATGGGGCGACATCCTAGAGATGGCCCTCAGGGACGGAGTGCTGTGTGGCCTGAAAGACAAGGAGGTGCAGCGCAGCTTGATGAACAAGGAGCCGCCACCCACGCTGGCAGAGGTCGTAGAGGCCGCGGAAGCCGCAGAGTCCACGAATGCTGGAGTGGACGAGATGCACCAGTGGCGTGAGTGGCGTCCTAGAGCCGGCAAGGCGGAAAATTCGGTGCACGGGAAGTCCGGACAGTCGGTGCACGCAACTCGACGGGCCTCAAAGTCGTCTACGGAAGGCAGCGACGGCGAGGAGGTCCAGAAGGTCCGAAAGGGGGGTCGACGCTGCGAGGGTTGCGGAGCGGCCCATGAGCGCGCGAGATGCCCGTTCAGGAAGGCCGAGTGTTACACCTGCGGCCGTCGGGGGCACATCGCCAAGGCATGCAGAAAACGGAAGGAGGGCCGGAGGCAGTCACAAGACCGTGCGGCCAGACCGGACCGTCCAGCGAGGCCCAAAGATGGCGCCCAGACCACGAGGAAGCAGGATGGCGTGGGCCGCGTCTCGGACGACAGCGAGGACGACGCCCCGGTGTTCAGCGTGTCCGCGGGACAGTCCCATTACTTCGTTGAGGTATTGGTACAAGGGGCCCCTATTAAGATGGAAATTGACTCGGGGTCCTCCTATTCTATAATTCCCCAGAAAGAGTTTTTGAAAATCGACCCCCACGTGCGGCCCAAACTTAAAGCGTTGAGGTCCACGCTACGAGACGTACAGGGAAACAGCATTCCGGTGTTGGGGGTCGGGAAATTTCGGGTCAATTTTAAGAGACATTCTGCGGAACTGCCCCTAGTTGTCCTCAAGGGGGGAAGCTGTAGCCTCCTAGGGACACAGTGGTTTCAGCCCTTAGGTTTGTTCATAGGGGGAGTGCATACCGTGGGGGGGGACCCAATACAAGCGGTTTGCGATGCGCATCCCGCCGTTTTTAAGAAAGGACTCGGAAAGTTCAAGGGACCCCCTGTAGCTTTCGACATAGACCCGGAGGTCCGCCCGATAAGACTCAAACCGCGCAGGGTGCCGTTCGCACTCAAGGACAAGATAGAGGCGGAACTGGACAAACTGGTGGGCCAGGGGATTCTTATTCCTGTTGATTCCGCGGAGTGGGAAACTCCAATTGTAACGGCTCTAAAGGCTAACGGGGAGGTGCGAATTTGCGCTGATTATAAGTGTACAATTAACAAGGCGATCCGCCCTAATGCATACCCGGTGCCAGTGATCAGCCACCTTTTGGCCAGGCTGAATGGGGGAAAGTGTTTCGCCAAACTCGATTTGGCACAAGCCTATCAGCAACTTCCTGTGACCCCCGCCACGGCCGCGGCACAAACGATAGTTACACATAAAGGAGCGTTCCAGGTGTCGCGGTTACAGTTTGGCGTGAACTCGGCACCCGGCCTTTTTCAGTCGCTTGTGGAACGCCTCCTGAAGGGACTGGAGGGGGTGTTGCCTTATTTTGATGACGTGTTGATAACAGGGGGGAGTGAGGCTGAACTGGCAAAGAGGTTGGACAAAGTACTGACCGTGTTCGAGAAAGCGGGGCTGAGATTGAGGAAGGACAAATGTGTCTTTTTCGAAACCGAGGTCGAGTTTTTAGGGTTCCGGATCACACCCGAGGGGATTAAACCGTCTAAATCCAAAGTAGCAGCCATTAAAAAGGCCCCTCGCCCCACATCCAAAACCGAGCTACAGTCCTTCCTGGGGCTCCTCAATTTTTACCATACATTCCTCCCGCGGAAGGCGTCCGTGGCCGAACCGCTCCATCGGTTACTTAAAAAGGAGGAGACATGGATGTGGGGTGACGAGCACGAGAGGGCGTTCAAAGAGCTAAAGCAACTCCTAACATCTGAGGCAATCCTGACGCACTTCGACCCCAAACGGCCAGTGGTCCTAGTTTGTGATGCATCCCCGGTGGGGGTGGGGGCGGTGCTTTGCCACGTGTTGGAGGACGGAAGGGAGGCCCCGGTAGCGTTTTACTCAAGGTCCCTGTCCCAAGCGGAGCGAAATTACGCACAAACCGACAGGGAGGCGTTAGCAATAGTAGCGGGAACCAAAAAATTTCACGATTTTTTGTATGGCCGCCCGTTCAAAATCATGACCGATCACAAGCCACTGTTAGGGATTTTCACGGCAAGCAAGCCCACGCCGCAGATCCTGTCCCCGAGAATGCTGCGATGGGCTATCTTCCTCAACGCGTACCAACATGAGTTGGAGTACCGGCCCGGAAAGGAGATCAGCCATGCTGATGCACTTTCGAGATCCCCTTTGCCCTTGTCGGACGACCAAAAGGCGAGAGCAGAAAGAGACCGCCAGGTGTTGCTAATTGAGGTTTTAGACGCACCCCCAATAGTACCAACCGACATTGCTAGGGCGACAGGCAAGGACAGGACGCTGGAGAAAGTTAGTTCATGGGTACAGAAGGGGTGGCCGGCATCGTCCCCGAGTACAGAGTTCGACCCATTCTTTAGGAAAAAGCTAGAGTTGTCCCTAGAGAGGGGGTGCCTTTTGTGGGGCCAACGGGTGGTGGTCCCTACGCCCCTGCGGACGAGGGTGCTCGAACTGCTGCACGTCAGCCACCCGGGCATAGTTCGTTCAAAGGCGCTGGCCCGGAGTTACTTCTGGTGGCCACAGCTGGACGCGGACATTGAGCACATGGTCGGCACTTGCGAGGCATGCCAGGGATCCCGACCTGAGGCGGCCCGTCTCCCGCATAGGGAGTGGGACACAGCAAGGGGGCCATGGTCCAGAGTGCACGTGGATTTCGCTGGCCCATTCCGAGGAACCATGTTTCTCCTGGTGGTGGATGCGTTCTCCAAGTGGCTGGAGGTTATCCCAGTAAAGAGCACGTCCTCCGCCACGACAATTAGCCAGCTAAGGAGAGTCTTTTCCACATTCGGTTTACCCGACACTTTAGTCAGCGATAACGCTAGTTGCTTCACCTCCGCTGAGTTCGGAGCATTCATGGAGGCAAACGCCATTCGGCATGTCACATCCGCACCGTTTCACCCGGCCACGAATGGCCAAGTGGAACGGCTGGTGCGTACAACAAAGGAGGCGCTGCGGCGCATGGGCCCGGGGGACCTGAATCACCAAGTATGCCAGTTCCTCTTAGCGTATAGGGTAACCCCCTTAGCGTCAGGCTACTCGCCAGCGGAGCTCTTGATGCGGCGAAAACTGACCACGATCCTGTCCAGGCTAGACCCGACGAGAGTCGAGGATAAAGGGAAAAACATAGGGTTGGCAGTCTCGAAAGGTTTCGCCGCCGGTGACCCTGTTCACTGCAGGAACTATTCCAGCGCGGGGCCAGCCTGGGTACCAGGGACGGTTGTAGAACAGACGGGGCCAGTGTCGTACCGGGTCGAGACTACCACCGGCCTCCTCTGGAGGAGGCACGCAGACCAACTGAGGCACCGAGTGAGTGGGCCAGTCAGTGGAGCTCAGCAACAGGATTCAGCGTTAGGGTTCTCCCCCACCCGCTTAACCCAAGGGGGAGACAGCAGTGGACAACAGTCCCAAGCAAGGGGGGAAGGCAGAAGCAGCGGCCCCGACTCATATCCTTTTGGTACGCCAGTCCTATCAGGGGCCGGGGAAGGGGGAGAGGAGTTCGCGACCGCTGCCCCCGATTGTAATTTTGATTTTGATTTTGCGAGCCGGGGGGGTTTTCAGGAGTGTTCCCCCACCCATCCAAGCGAGAAGAGGGGTTTTTCGTTAGCCCCCAGTGCCCCCGGTTCCTCCCTAAGAAAGAGCACACCTCCCAACAACGCCGCGGAGCCGCGGCAAGTCACTAACGAGTCTCCCTCTCCAATTACAGGACAGGAAACCAGGGGACAAAGAGAAGGTAGCAAACCCGGGGAGAGGCAGCCCGCATCGAGACCCCAGCGTGTTCGAAATAAGCCATCTTGGCTGAGAGACTTTGTCTCCTAAGGGGGGGGGAGTGTGTTTAAGTGTGGGCTCGAGACTTTGTCTCGTCCTAGGGGGGAGGGGTGTTGTGTTCTGATGGTTTTACCTTACACATGGATTACAATGTATCTGAGCCAATGTAACCTTGCCTATAGAAACAATGTAACCTTCAGCTGTATCATATAAACCCGGTAATAGGACGCGAGCTAATGACCACCAGCTGGCAGCAGCGAGCGTCCAAGCTCTCTTGGTCTGAACTCATCAAAGGCAACAGCGCGGGAAGTTTTCCCGCCACCACCTACACCTGGACAAGAAGGGCGTGACCCGCAATGACGTCACGCAGACAGTAGCCAATGGGCTACCATGGCACCACGTTCAAATGTATTACTACTGTATATAAAGAGCTATCGATCCGCCATTACCTCATGTTCCCTCTGTCCACGATGCAATAAACCTGAGTTAACCCAGCCCGAGGCTGTGTCCTGTGTCTTGGTTTGCATACACCAAAAAGGCAAAATGCATTTTACGGAATCTCTCTCAGGACAAAGAGCATCTCGCTGTGTGGTTCTGGAACCATGTGTGTGTTGTTTCTCAGCTGGGATCTTTGTTCTTCTGTGTCTAGGCCAGACATGAAACTGCCAAAAGGAAGGCACCTTTTGGAAGGTTCATTCTGCAGTTCCTTTCGCCCAACCCAGTGTAAGAAAGATTAGCTGGCAACACAAGGTTGCTATTACCAGGATTTTTGTGGTTCAAAAATACGACAATCCTCAAGGAGGCTCTTTATGTGTACCCCTGGGATCTCAGCCAATGGAATAAGATTGTGTTTGTGTTGAGGTGGTTGTCGTTCCAAATACTTGAAAGGTCAAAAGTTACTCTCCACATTTAAATGGGATCCCAGTTGGGCATGGTGTGCAGCTGCAGGCCCAGACATTTAGAGAAGTAAAGTTCTCCAACTTAAGTCAGAGAATATGTTGTGCTGAGTAGCTGGTACAAAAGGCAACCAATCCATGGGATGAATGCATGAGACAAGTAACAGATTTACCTGAAATGCCTTTAAAATTAGCCTCTGTTGGATCAAACATGTCTGTAATTCCCAATGCAGGTAAAACTGCCTTTAGGTCCATATGGTTTTGAATTCTGAACCTGAAAAGATGACAGATGAACATTTTTCGATGTACCACTCAAACAGTGCCATTTTGTCTCTAGGAGAAGAAGCATTTGCCTTTGTTCTGAAGAGGTGAGTGCTAAGTCATGGCTATTTCCATCTCCAAGTTAGCTAGAAGTAGGCTTCAAACTATCTCTCCTATTTCAATAAACTCTAACTTTCTTAGACTAGACTAGGAGTTTTATATGTAATTTCTTTACAAAGGAGAAAGTATGCTTTGCTAACCACCCTGTTATTCAGAGACTGAATTCGCAAGTTAATTTAGCTGTAGCTGTCAACTCTGCTAACATCTGCAATTCCACAAGTTGCCCATCCCTGAGTTAGACTATGTGTTCCTTTCTGTTGTGTCACATGCTTTATGCCTGTCAACACTGCTTCAATGAAATACAGTATGTAAACTTTTAAACAATGCAGCAAATCACTCTCCTTTGTCTTTAATTAAGCCATTAGAATTTGAATATGAAAGGATCCTAGATTTCTGTTTCCAAGACCTGCTCTTAATCTAAAGTTATAGCTTTGGAAATCTGGTGGGTTGTTTTAAACCTGACAAGGCCAGTCTCAGAGCCCTGGGAAATCCTGTCAATCTGAAGAACTCTGAAACCAGTCAGCAGAGACTGTAGCCACACATAGCCTACATGTACCACACACCTGGCTCCCTTTCAGCCTCATTGTCTACCACTCTTACTATGCAGGTCTCTCTCCTCCTCCCCCACCAATATCCACAGGGGATACATTTCGAGAATACCTGAAACTACAGATAACAGCAAACCCTATATTTAATACATATATGAGTCATAGAAGTGGGTGAGGACTTTCAAATGCCTTCCTTTCTCCCTGTAAGCATTACATTGCAGAGAGTGGCCTCTAGTGGCCAGCTCTGTTAATGCACCATATATAAATATACAGTAGAGATATGATGGTAAATCTTTTAGAGACTGAGTGCCCAAACTGCAACCCAAAACCCACTTATTTATTGCAAAGTGCCAACATAGCAACAGGGAAAGAAGGGGAAACACTCCCATTGGGCTTCTGGGCAGAGGGGCGGGGTGAACTCTGTGCTGGGGGGAGGGAGGAAGTGCTCCCATTGGGCTGCTGGGTGGGGCAAACTCTGTGCTGGGGTGACTGCATGGGTGCCCACAGAGAGGGCTCCGAGTGCCACCTCTGGCACGCATGCCATAGGTTCACCATCACTGATATACTGTATAGTATAACTGAATCTGCAGATATTGAAAAAACGGATATGGGTGGCAGCCTGTATTCATAATTTTTACATGTACTGTCCACATATATGCCTGAGAAAACAAGTACAGTAGAACCTCAGATAAAGTCCAAACTCCGTTCCACAAGTTTGGACTTTATCTGATTTTGAACTTTATCCAAATCAAATGGGCGATGCATCGGATAACGACCCAAATACCTCGGATAACGTCCATTTTTAGTGGTTTTGGACTTTATGTGATGCATCACGTGTACATGAAAACCGCAACTTTATCCGAATTGGACTTTATCTGAATCAGACTTTATCCGAGGTACCACTGTACTGTAATCAAAGAAGGCCTTGCAACTGCAATGCACATGCAGATTTTACCTGGGGAGGAAGACATCCATCTTTGTTCTTCTCAAGCTGTTGGACCACAGTGGGAAGGTTCTGGATGAAAGGTACGTCTCAACCTTAGCTAGAGAGGTTCTCCTGTCAGATGGCAGAATGACGAACATGCTAACTGTCTCACCTAAATAGAACAATTCAACAATACTGATCCGTTCCAGAGAGTCCAATAAGAATTCTCCTGAAAGTTGGAAAACAGAAAGGTGGCTCTCAATGTTGTGGAGGAAAAGCAGCAGTCATAGGTAGACCTACAGTAGATGATACTATTAGCACGTCATTAGAAGGGGGCTTCCTGAAGGGATGAAAAGTGTATGTTTCTCTTAACATGCACTTGCTTCATTCTGAACATTAGCACATTTTGTAATTGATTAAGTGGAAATTGCTACGCCACATAGTTCATGTTTCAAAAGGAACATTTTATAGTAGCAAAACATAAGTGTTTCTCTTTCCCACATTTTTTAATTTACCAGAACTCTTCATCTGGAGAAACACTAAATAGAAAGGAAGAAAGCTATCTGGCTGATGATGAAGTCATAGTTGTACATATGACTAGAAAGTTCAGGTATGTTATATAGGCAGACAGATTTTGGTAAGGATTATAAACCACAGCTTAGTTATATGACATTTTCTGTAACAGTAAAATTGAAGGTAAAATTCCTTTTTAAAAGATACTTTTTAAAAATTTATCTGAGAGTAAATAAAACAGAACAGCAAAAAAAAAAAAAGACAAAAAACATTGTGGCACCTTAAAGACTAACTCCTGTACAGTATTTAACTGTGAGCTTTCCTGGACCAAGTCCACTTCATCAGACAAAAGAGTGAGGCCTCATGGCACCAATTTATACATATATCAGGTACACAAGCATACAGTAATTGGCCAGCCTAACTGCAGTGGCTCAAGTGGCTAAGACGCTGACTGGGACGCGGAAGGTCATCAGTTCAATTCCTGAGTACTGCAGGACGGAATGAGCTCCCGTCTTTGTTCCAGCTCCTGCCAACCTAGCAGTTCGAAAGCAAAGAAATTGCAAGTAGATAAATAGGGACCACTTCGGTGGGAAGGTAACAGTCTTCTGTGCGCTCTGGTGTCTAGTCATGCCTGCCACGTGATCACGGAAACTTCTGCAGAAGCAGACAATGCTGGCTCTTCGGCTTTGTAACAGAGATGAGCACTGAACCCTAGAGTCGGATACAACAGGCTTTCGAGCAAGGGAAACCTTTACCTTACCTTTAACAGAATAGTAATGTTGTATCATTTTTCAACTGACAAAACCCCCTTTTATTATTCAAACCTGCTGCAAGGCTTGGCTTCCTATTGTAAATGGTTGCAAAACAAATTTCTTTTGCAAGCTGATGAATCACATACAAGGAATGGATGCAACAACTACTGTGGCATTACACATTTTCCAATGAGTTAGCATCTACTGACAATTGTGTGAGTGACCCTGGCAAAACTGCAGCATATAACACCCTGTTAGTGCATCTGATAATGTCCCAACCCCACCCCACCTCTTGAAATGCATGTCCAGCATATGCATCTACTTAATCTCTGCTGTCTCTCTCTGGATTCTAGTTTTTTAATTCCTCTACTCTAGAACAGCAACCCTCAAGTCCATGTCCGAGCGTCTAGGTGCATGGGCGCATTTTACTTCCACTTCCAGGAGTGATGGGGGCTTCGCAGGCCAGATGAATTGGCATTGGGGTCAGATCCAATCCTCAGGCCATAGTGACCAGCCCACATGACCGGCCCGTGGCCCAAAAAGTTTGGGTACCCCTGGTTTAAAGAAAGGAAAACCTGTAGCAAATAATGTACCATGACTACTTAAATTCCACATATTTTTGAGTATGTGATTTTACTTTTAATTTTTACTTGTAATTTGTATTTTTATGTTATCTTTATTATGTATTGATGTCTTTTTTTTCTTTGTGTACTACTTTTTCTTTTTTTAAAAAAAACAATAAAAATTAATTTTAAAAAAAATCTTCAGCGTGAAAGCTTTTCTCTTAAGATCAAAGTCCAGAACCTCACTTTCCAACAATCCAAAGAATGATTTTTTGCCAATTTCCTGCTGTGATGATGCTGTAGTTTTAATAATAATCTTCAGCAGATGTGTAGCAGATCCAAGTACTGTACTGTATACAAATGCTTCTGTTAGATTATCTAATTAAGTCTCACAACAGTTATTTAAGGCAGTTTACAACAGTTCAGGGGCTACATCACCATCCATTTTGTGGCCACACATTCCACTGCAAATTGGTGGCAATAGAGAAAGTTCTTTATACTGCAGAAGGGTGTCTGGATGCCTCTTTACGTCACAGTGTCTTACAGAATCTGTGGATTTATCTATTGTTGATTTATTGTATGTTTGTTTAAAAATTTCAAAAAAATTTTTTTAAAGAATCTGTCTCACAGGGTCTTGAGATCCTGGATTTCAGTGGTTGGTTCTGCCCCTCTGATCTTTGTCTCTCTCTTTCTCCTCCTCCTCCTCATACAGCAAAAAGGGGAACTCAGGTAGGGAGAAAGTGGTTTGCCTAAAGCAGGCTAGTGAGGTCAGGACAAATCTGAGATTAAAAACAGCCACTTGGTGACATGCAGCACAGCAGTCTGTTAGCAATGATACCGCTGTGGCTCCAGGATCTGAAGTCCTCAAAACTGACTCCAAACCATGGGTTTTCATATTTGTCTGTCAGAGGCTGGGAGTTCAATTCCCCAAGGCACTTCCTAGAGAAGAAGAAAATGGTAAGCCACTTCTGTTTATTCTCTAGCTAGAAAACCCTGGAAAGGGTCACCATAAGTCAGAACTGACTTGGCAGCATGCAATAATCTTTGTGCTTTTATGTGAGGAGAAATTTTTCACATGGATGTTCTTTGAAGCAAACTATATGAGAACTGAGGTGAAAGGACTGTGTAAGTCTTAGAATTGTTCACTGAAATTGGCCCTTGGCTTTCAGTTTGAAAGTGTAAGTTATCACCTTCAGTTCTCCTTCGTATAGTTTGTGAATCCACACTCATGGGTTATGCGCCTGCGCAGAACGGCCGATCGGAGGCTTGAAAAGCTATTGGTCAAAAGTTTTGGCGGTAAGACCGCCCACCGTACCGCCCACCCTGAGGCGCCCGCGCGCCATTTTACCTCAGTTCTCTTCTTTCCGCCGTAGCAGCAGGACGATCGTTGAGAGCTTCCTCAATTTTTTCGCCCTTCTGAGGGAAAGTCTTTTGGCAAATTAAAAATTTTTCTCGGTGATCTTGTCCTTCGGGCAGGATCGCCACCCCGGTGCTGTTTCTTCCTTCTGGTGGACTCAGTTACCTACTCGCTTCGGTCACCGTTTCCCCCCTCAAGGGGGTGGCGGCTGGCCAGCCCTTCAGGGTAACCGCGTTCCAGAAACTTCCGTTGGAATAATTTTTTCTTTGATGGCCGCGGCCTCTGCCTTTTCTGCCTCGGAGAGTCTCATCAGAGCCAGTCTTGCCCCCATTGCAAGAAATTCACCCGTCTGGCCATGCAAAACCGGGGCTCAAAGCGCACCTGATGGAACTCTCTCTGGCTCCCGTTCCGGCCGCTTCTACCTCGGCTAGCGTCTCTCAGCCGCCGCCGCCTTCGGCCTCTTCTTCCGCTACCATCAAGAAGAAGAAGAAGAGGGACAAGAACGGAGACAAGAAAAAGAAGCGCAGGTCGGAGAAGAGGCGATCGCTCCCGCCTACTCCACACACCCCTGTGTCTCCGGGACCCTCGCCACCATACTCGGTCGCGAGATGTCCGCCTCCTGGGTCTTCCATCTGGGGAGGACGGTCCTCCTCGGGTTCGCCTGAAAAAGGACGCAGGGCTGGGGCTCCAGCTCGCCCACTTCAGCTACTCCCGTCACCGCCTCGTGGGAGGGCCCGCTCGCCTATGAGGCAGGCTTCCGTCTCCCCAAGGCCCAGGACTCCGACGCTCGACGACGCGGCGATCACCATGCCGGCCACCATCTTGTCGCCGATTCTACCGACCACCGTTTCGTCGCCGACTCTGCCAGCCACCGTTTTGTCGGCCACCATTTCGTCGCTCCCGACGGTGGGGGACCCATCCCAGATGGAGTTCCTGAAGGGGATGTTTGAGGTCATGGCTCAGACTTTTGCCAACCAGTTCAAGACCTCCATGCCTGCGGCCTCTGCGGCTCCGGTACCGACCACCGCAAGCCCCAGGGATGCTGGCCCTGCTGTGGCCCTTCTGACCTCCCGAGGGTCGAGTGTCCGCTCCGCTGGCCCACCCACATCGTCGCGGGTTGGTCCAGACATTGAAGTGGTGGACTCCCATCCCGCCGGCCCGCCCAGGCCGTAGTGGCGCGGTTCCGACGTGGATGCAAGAGTTCCTCTCTCGTCCTCCGATGACTCCAGCGCCTCTTCAGAGGAGGACGAGGGAGACGTCGACGCCGAACGGACGCCGGACCAGGCCATCGGCGCGGTTGACCCACCGCGTGGTGAGGATCAACGCTCGCTCACGGCCATGCTGACGCGCCTGGGGACTGCGTTGAACCTGAAGGTGGACCAGCCGCCACTGGAAGGTGAGGACCAAATGACCGCAAAACTGGATAGGCGTGCGGTACGGCCGGTCCATATCACCATGCTTCCGTCCATGCTGACGTCGGCGAAGGCGACGTGGAGGAAGCCGGTGTCAGCGCACTCCGTTTCGTCCAGGCTCGACGGCATGTATAGAGTCCTGGACGAGAACGTCGAGTTCCTGCAGGCGCACCCCCTGCCGAATTCCCTGGTGGTCAAGGCCTTCCAAAACAGGACGGCCACCAGCGGGTTCCCGGTGCCGTCGACCCCGGAAGGGAAGAAGCTGGACGCGGTGGGCCGCAAATTCTACGCCACCGGTTCCCTCTTCCTCCGCGCCGCCAACTACTCGGCTGCCATGGGCCTGTACCAGTCTCACCTCTGGGAGCGGGTGAAGGCCGAGACGGCGATGTTACCTGCCGACGCCCAGAAACGGATCGACGCGCTGGCATCCGAGGGCGATTTCCTGGCGGAGCAACAGATGCGAACCGCCAGGCATATAAATGACTATGCGGCGAAGGACATGTCGTCTGCGATCCTACTCCGTCGCCACGCCTGGCTTAGGGGCACCTCCCTCGATGACGCTATGAAGAAGCTCATCGAGGAGTTTCCTTTCGACGGGCAAGGCCTTTTTGGGCAAGACACGGACAAGGTCCTCAATGAAATGCGGCAGACCAACTCCACCGCCAAGTTTCTGGGGCTTACCACGCCGGCTCCGCCTGCCAGGCCGAGGTTCCAGCCCTTCACGCGGCGCTACCAGGGAAACCCGCAACAACAGGGTGGCCCCGTGGAGCAGCCCAGGTCTGGCTCTTACAAACAATGACGCCAGCACAAGCCGCGCTACCAGCCCTACGGGCACGGCAAGCATTCGGACGCTAAGTCCAAGTCGCGCGTTTGAAGCTGCGACGGCCGAGTCTCTCGCGCTCCATCTCCCGTACCTCCCCCTCCGGAACTTCCTCCAGGTATGGTCGGGCATCACGGACGACCGGTGGGTCTTAAGGATCTTGTCCTCTGGCTACGCCATCGAGTTCGTGCGGGCGCCTCGGGTAGGAAGACATCGTTTCACCACCTCGTCCCCCCATTTGGAGGAAGAAATATCAACTCTTCTGTCCAAGGGAGCCATCGAGCGGGTGGCCCCGCCCGATTGGGACAACGGCTTCTACTCGAGGTACTTCGTGGTCCAGAAGAAGGACGGAGGACTTCACCCGATCCTGGACCTGCGCCGCCTCAACAAATGCATCCACACCAGGAAGTTCCGGATGGTGACCCTGCAGACCGTCCTTCCCCTCATCAACAAAGGGGACTGGTTCACAGTCATAGACCTCAAGGACGCTTACTTCCATGTCTCCATCCTCGAGGAGCACCGAAGGTTCCTTCGATTCCGCATCGGCGATTCGGTTTACCAGTACCGATGTCTACCGTTCGGTCTGGCCACGGCACCGCGAGTCTTCACCAAATGCATGGCTCCGGTGGCCGCCTTCCTTCGCCAGCGGGGAATCAGGGTCTTCCCATACATCGACGACTGGTTGATTGTATCCCCCACCAGCTCGTCGGCCATTCGGGACATGCAGTTCATGGTCCACCTCATGGAGAGTCTCGGCCTCAGGATCAACTTCACCAAATCGAAGTTGATCCCCTCTCAACGCGTCGAGTACATCGGAGCGGTACTCGACTCGCTTGCCACCAGAGCCTTTGCATCCCAGAAGCACTTGCAGGACATCGCGCAGGGAGTGAACGACCTACGCACCAAACAGTGCATCCAGGCGAAAAAGGCTCAAAGACAGCTAGGCCTTATGGCCTCAACGACGGCTGTGGTCCCTCACGCCAAGTTAAAGTTCCGGTCCCTACAGTCGTGGCTCCTGCATGAATTCGATGCGCTCCGGGAGAGTCAGTCCAAACGGCTAACTCCGTCCCCGGAGCTGAGGGACCAGCTGGTGTGGTGGACGACACCACTCAATGTGACAACGGGGAAGAGTTTTTACCCCCCGCAACCCTCGTTGCAAATATTGACCGACGCAAGCAACCTCGGCTGGGGGACTGCCTGCGGGACTCTCACGGTCAACAACCCTTGGTCGCCTCAGGAGATGGTGCACCATATCAACTACTTGGAGCTACTGGCCATTTGGAAGGCCCTCCGTTCCTTCGAGAGCTTGCTCAGGGGCAAGGCGGTCCAAGTGGCCTCGGACAACACCACGGCTGTGGCGTACTTGAACAAGCAGGGAGGAATACGATCCACCACCCTTCTTTACCTCGCTGTGCAACTCTGGGAGTGGTGCCTGGAGAGGCACATTTTCCCAATTGGAGTGCACATTCAGGGCAAGCTGAATGTCCTGGCCGACCATCTCAGCCGCCTCACCTCGACGACCCACGAATGGGAACTGAACGACGAGGTGTTCCAGTCGCTTTGCGAGGCCTGGGGGACTCCGAACATCGACCTCTTCGCATCGGAGTCCAACACGAAATGCCACAGGTACTGTTCCAGGGCGGGCATCGGTGTCAACTCCGAGGGCGATGCCTTCATGAAACGGTGGGATCAGGACTATTTCTACGCTTTTCCTCCGTTTCCCCTGGTCCAGAAGGTCCTCACCAGAATGCTTCAGCACAGGACCAGAGCCATCCTAGTGGCCCCAGCATGGCCTCGCCAACCATGGTTTCCGCTGCTGTTGCGCATGTCATCTCAGTATCGCACGCTACCGGAGTCACCGACGCTCCTCCAAATGGAGCAGGGCCAGCTCCACCACTCGGACCTGCCCAGCCTCCACCTCACCGCGTGGAGGATAACCCCAGACTGTCCAGGATCCTGGAACTAGCCAGGCGCCCTTCCACAAGGAAGTCCTACGCTTCCAAATACAGACGCTTTTGTGCTTTCCTGGCAGCTCAGCAGACCCCCCTCTCGTAGGTGGAACTGCAGGACGTCTTGACCTACCTCCTCCATCTGGCGGAGTCTGGCCTCAGCATCGCCTCCATCCGAGTACACCTCGCAGCGGTGGTGGCTCACTCTCCAGCTGGCTCGCCCGCTTCTAGCGCTTTCCGCGACCAAACGGTGAAACGCTTCCTCAAGGGATTGCGGAACGCCTTCCCGCCGGTCAGGACTCCGACGGCCCAATGGTCACTCTCTACCGTCCTTAACGCGCTCACCAGGGCTCCTTTCGAGCCCATGGCTACCGCGGATGCTCGTCTCCTCATGTGGAAGACGGCTTTTCTTGTGGCCATCACGTCTGCTCGGCGAGCTGGTGAGCTGGTCGCCCTGCAGACGGACGCACCCTTTCTCCAGTTCTTCAATGACCGTGTGGTGCTCCAACCGGACATCACCTTCCTCCCCAAGGTGGTCTCCCAGTTTCATATGGCACAGACTATCTCCTTGCCAACATTCTTCCAGAACCCCGCTAACGCCCAAGAAAGGACTTGGCACACGCTGGATGTCAAACGGGCTTTATTGTTTTACACCAGCAGGACAAGGGAGTTCAGGAAGTCGCAATGCCTTTTCGTGGCGTATGGGGGCAAGTCCAAAGGTGAACCCATCTCTGCGCAGCGGTTCTCCAAATGGATCACCTCTACCATCTACTTGGCCTACGAGTCGGCATCGCTGCCCCCTCCACCGCATGTCAGGGCGCACTCTACCAGAGCGGTTGCAACATCCACGGCCTTTCTGGAGGGCACACCGCTTGAGGACATCTGTAAGGCTGCCACCTGGTCCAGACCTTCTACATTTGTCCAGCACTACAGGGTGGACACCAGAGCCACTGCGGACGCCAGGCTTGGCCGTGTCGTCCTCACTCGGGGGCTCCGGGCCCATCGCCCTTGACAGTTCACCCTGCCTGACCGTCATCATCTTCATCGTGGGATCATCTCATCCGACTGCCCACCGACCAAGTAAGTGTGAGCTTGCTAATCTCCCATGAGTGTGGATTCACAAACTATACGAAGGAGAAAGTTCGGTTTCACTTACCAGTGATAACTTTCGTTCTTCGAGTATATAGTTTGTGAATACACACTACCCACCCTGCCTCCCCTCTTGAGCTGCACGGATGAGATCAATTGGTTTATCCTGTGCTTGGCTTAAGTATGGAACTGAGGTAAAATGGCGCGCGGGCGCCTCAGGGTGGGCGGTACGGTGGGCGGTCTTACCGCCAAAACTTTTGACCAATAGCTTTTCAAGCCTCCGATCGGCCGTTCTGCGCAGGCACATAACCCATGAGTGTGTATTCACAAACTATATACTCGAAGAACGAAAGTTATCACTGGTAAGTGAAACCGAACTTAATTGATAGAAGATTTTTTAAAAAAATGAGAAGTTTGTCCTTTTAAGTACAGTCCATCTCTATAAATTGGATAAAGAGAAATTAGCTTTTTTTTAAATGGAGATGCTCATAGGTCAAACCAACATTCTTGGAAAGCTCTGAGGTAGGGCTGTGCCAAATGTCTGGTGCCAAGCAAGGGAATTGGAGATAGGGACTACAAAATGTCCCACCAAAGCCTACACCTCCATCTTTCGCCCCTTTCAGCTACTGCATTGTCACCTCCAAACCCAAATCTTAGCTGAAAATATCATTCCATGTTGCCAATGTGATGTCGTCGCATCTTGTGATCCCATTAAGTCAATAAGAGAAGGACCCTTGACATCCTCTGAACGGATATGAGCCTCAGGTCCAATGGCTCAGATCCAGTGGTGGGCATCTGCAGGTTCGCACCAGTTCGCCAGAACCGGTAGTAGATATTCTGGCTGGCCACGCCCATCCAAATTTTGAAATAAAGTAGTCCTAATTTGGGTGCAACACAGGGCTTTCCCCCTAGCCACACCCATCATACCATGCCCACAGTGTGGTAGTAAAAAAAAATTGAGCCCACCACTGCTCAGATCCAGTGAGAGCTTTATGACAAGAACAAATACTCTTGAGGGTACACAAGAGAAACCAAATTAGAAGATGGAGGAAGGAGCTCATTGGACAAGGAACAACATTAAAGGAGGATATGGCTGAAGAACCCATCCTCCCCTACTTGGAGGACCCTGAATAGGCTGAGGGTCGGATTCCCTAAATGCAAGACTAACATGCTCAAGTAGGGGCTGCTGGTGGACAACAACACACTGCGTGAATGTGGAGAGATACAGAATCCAGCTCATTTACTGGTCTGCTGATTACTGCTAGAAACAAGCACCGATGAGGACTTAAGTTTGGCCAATGACAAAGCTAGGAAAGTGGCTTCGTTTTGGCAGTCCAGAATTTGATTGAAACATGAAAGAAAAGGATTTAGTTGATTCAGAGTTGAGGCAACACTCTCTTGATATAAATGGTCAGCAGGCATGGAAGAATTAAGCTTTTTGGGGGAAAACAGACAACTCATATTCATTCTGCAACTGACTGCTGCTTCCTCCAAGTAGAAACTTCCTCCTGAAGTAAGTAAGCCTGAGGCAACTGTTTTAGCAAGCTAGCCTAGCACAGCTTGGAACATTGTGTGTTATTTATGCAGTCTGGATACAAGGTTCTTACATAGATACCATTTCCCACAGTTTTTACAGTGTTTTACAGGGGGTCTGTTGTGGCAAACCAGATATAATTACCGTAGTTGACTTCTGCACTGAGATACATGGTAGGCACTCTTAAGACGATGCCGTCTGTAGTGGTGAAGGACAAAGTCTGAGTATCTGTGAAAGTGAACTTCTTTTGCCAAGTGCTTTTGAAGTACATGGTGCTCACCACAGCTAACTGGCTAAGTGGGGAACCAATGGTTTCCAAGGATAAGCAATTTGTACCACCATCTACATTGGAAAGAAAGCAAAAAAACAATGACTATTGCTGAAACAAATTTGAACTTAACTTATCTTCCTTCCTTGCCACCGCCCGGGGGATGGAAAGCAGCTGTGGCCGCCATCCTTCGAGCCCCGCCTTCGGTTGGGGATAAAAAGGACATTGCGTCCCTGACGCCGGAGGACCTTGCCGTCCCCGCTGCCCCCTGTCACCGGTCTTTGGGTTCCGCCTGTGGCGTGGCATGATCTGTGCTGATAAAGTTACTTTGTTGGCGTGGACTTGTTAATTGAAATGTATGGTCTTTAAATGAAAGATTTTTTTTCCTTCTTTTTTTTCTTGCAATGATGATATTTTGTAATGTTGTATTTTTATGATGATATTTTGTAATGTTGTATTTATGACTTATATGATTTTGTGATGTTTACCTGTTCTGTGAGCCACCCAGAGTCAAGCAATCGAGGGGGCGGCATATAATAATAATAATAATAATAATAATAATAATAATAATAATAATAATAATAATAATAATAATAATAATAATAATAATAATAATAATAATAATAATAATAATAATAATAATAATAATAATAATAATAATAATAATAATAATAATAATAATCTGAAAGTGTTTAGAGTTAGATATTTCCATTTTGTTTTCATTCTAAAGTTTAAGTCAAGGCTTCTCCAATGCTTCCACTCCTCCTTTCTCCTGCTCATTCCTGATATGAAGCTGAGTGGGATTTATGTAAAAAAACTATTTAAAAAAAAATCCCACTTCTGTTCTCTTTAAGAAATCAATATATTTTAAAAAAATTGTTCAATTTTTTTAAAAAAATCTTGAATAAAACCTTTTAAAATGGTACTCACTGTTGGATTTTGTTTATTTTGGTAGTGGAATGGATTAGTGCTAAAATTGAAAGTCTCCAGAAGCCTGCAAATACCTATATTTTCTCTTTGAAATCATCATTCCTTTGAGAAACAACTCTTTCAAAAATTGCATTTTTGTTGCATTCTGCTTGTTCAGCAGTGGTTTTATGTTAAAAAACCACTAGCCTTTAACCTCATGTCACTTCAAACTCAAGGGGCTGTGGTGGCTTAATGCTTAAGGCCCTGAACTTGACAACTGGAAGGACGGCAGGTTAGAAGTTCGAGACCCAAGTGTTGCATGGCAGAGTGAGCTCCTGTCTCTGTCCCAGGTCCTGCTAATCTAGCAGTTTGAAAGCAAGAAATAGCAAGTAGATAAATGGTTGCCACTTCAGTGGGAAGATAAACAGTGTTCCATGCATTCTGGTGTCTAGGTCTGCCTGCCACATAACCACGTAAACTTCATCAGACACAGAAATTGTTGGCTCTTTGGCTATAAACACAGATGAGCACCAAACTCTACATAAGAACATAAGAACAGCCTTGCTGGAACAGGCCACAGCCAGCATTCAGTCTCACACAGTGGCTCACCATTTGCTTCAGGGGATTCCCAAGCAGATGCTGTCACCTGCTTAGGATTCCCTGGAAATGGCATTGAGAGATATCCTGCCTATCTCTCCAACCCGGAGGTTGTCCTTATGTATCCATAATCATAGCCATTGATACCCTTGTCCTCCATGAGCTTGTCTAATCCTTTCTTAAAGCTGTCAAGACTGACAGCTGTCACCACTTCTTCTGGCAGTGAGTTCCATAGACCAGTAATCCTCTGGGTGAAAAAGTACTTTCTCTTATTTGTTTGAGAACTAGCACCGAAAAGTTTCATGGAGTGTCCCCTAGTTCTAGTGTTGTGCGATAGGGAAAACAGTTTTTCCTTATGTACTTTGTCCACACCATGCATGATTTTATAAACTTCAATCGGGTCACCTCTTAGACGTCAAGAGTGAAGAGACCCAACCGTTGCAACCTCAGATGGTAAGGAAGGTTGAGCTGTCCACCAGGACGGCAAAGTCCCTTTCCTGGTTTGTCACAGAGAGTTCAGACCCCATCAGTTTATAAATGTAATTGGGTTTTTTTTTGCCCCAACATGGATCACTCTGAGTCAGATATGACTGGCTTTCAAGCAAGGGTGACCTTTACCTTTACCACTTCTCATTACAATAACCATTCAGGCAACTGCATCATGTTCCAGATAGAGGACATCCTGGAGAGGGCCTGGCTAGGGCTTCAAATTACCTGGTCTTTCAAAACCATATGGTAAGCATCTAAACATTACTTTACCTCCAATATTTGTGGCAATCCATTCATTGATCTGTGCTGCAGTTCTGTTGGGCTCACTGAAGTTAGTTTGTTGCACTGCATTGTTTGCCCAGAATGTAACATGTCGAATAAAATGGGGAGAAAGATGGAGCCCGGCTTGAACAAAAAGGGCACACGCCAGCTGTGCTATGGGCCCATGGCTTGAGTTGATCCCTTCTTTGTATACCGTCTGCAAGAAGTCCTGAACATCTGGATGTACAAACCAACCAAGTCCTTGATTAATAAGCGCTCACACAGCATGATAACACTGTGATAATAAATAAGAGTTCCCAACAATCTTGACTGCTAGCTTTATGATCTTTAGAGATTTTTCAGAGAATATGCAATGATTATGATCTGGAACAGGTTTTGAGGGCATGTAAGGAATGTGGGTGGGGAGTGGATTGTTCTAGTTTGCTGGAGTTGGTTGTAGTTGTTTCAATTTTATATTGATTCTTATTGCTTGTTTGTCTGTGCAGAGGTGATCTAGCACTAAAGTAATGTGGTAATGCAGTCATAAGGTGATCTATCACTAAACTCAATAGTAATTTTTTAATAAAATAACCAGAAATATTTGGGGGCACTTAGGAAGAAAAATGACAGAGTTCCCACTGTTCCAAAACATTATGGCCCAACTAAATACATCATCAGGGAACTACCCAAAGCTACACCCCACCACATCCTTTTGTAGAACAAAAAACAATTATTATACAGGCAGAATACCATTTGAATTGTCATAGTTTTAAAAAGGCTGGACTGGAAGCAAAAAAGGATGGGTTGATTCACACTGAGCTTCTCACCATGTGATAAATGAAAAATACTTCAAATTCACATGTGCCTATTCTGGATACAAATTGCAAAGTATTTTCCAATATAGTCACACACTCAGGCCTGGAAGACATGCTGTTCAGAAAGAAAGAAAGAAATACTCTATGCAGCTAGTAGGAGACAGAACCCCTCCAAAGCTGTAATTTAAATTTTATGGCATGTGGATTCCGGGTGGAAATCAACTTCACAGGTGGTCATCCTACCATGAATGCTGTATCCAAGAGCTCGTTTCAGTTGGGCAAAGGTGTTCCCTTGAGCTCCAAGCTGCAGAAGTCCCAAAGAAAGAGAAACACTTGCTGGGGAAACGACGAGGTTAGTTCTGTTATCAAGTTCTGCCAAACCTTGGTAAAGAGCAAGCGCAAAGTCCGTGTTTAGCTTCTTCGGATCATTATAGTGATCACAGTTGAAGGAACAAAGTGACAGAAGAAGGAGACTGATGGAAAGGCACAGCATGAAGACAGAGGACTTCCAACGATGGTCTGGAATAGAGACTCAACCCTGCAACCATGGAAAGGGAAACTTAATTCCTGGCATAAATGAAAACTGAACCTTGTTGTATTTTGACATTTGTACTGTTAAAACATTTCTCGCTCCCTGCTATGTCAGACGTACCCAATATTTTCTAGCATGTTTACTTCATCCGACTAAACGCATATATTTTTTTGGGGGGGAGGGTGACCCTTAATGACCAATGTTTTTGTTTGGCATAAGCCTTTGTGAATGGTAGCCCATCTTTCATTAGATGCTAGTCCACAACTGCAGGCAGGCTATGCAGGTTAAACTATTGTTTCACATTTTGTTTCAAACAGTTTTCAAAATGGTAGAAGTTTAGACATGTAGTGTTAAAACAACAAAATAATAAAAATCACAGCCACAAAAACAAGCAAGCAAAGCAAAGCAAAGCAATCACACTTATATACCATGCCATCCCATAGCACTTAGTGCACTCTCTGGGTGGTTCACAAGTTAATTAGCATTTTGCCCCTAACATGCTGGGTACTCATTTTACTGACCTCAGAAGGATGGAAGGCTGAGTCAACCATGATCCCTGGTCAGGATTGAACTCACAACCTTTCAGTTGCCGGACAGCAATTTAACCACTGCGCCACCAGGAACACCAAGAATAAAGCCAGCCATTCACTGAAATCCCAAGAGCAGGGATTCTTAACCTGTGGCCCATGGGCCAGATGCAGCCCATGGCACCATTTCATGTAGGCCCCCACTGCCTCCACCACACCCGGAAGTGCCATGTGGTAGAGGAGGGGCAAAATGGCCACCTGGACCCAGACCTGTCTGAGGGAGTATGACCTGGGACCCGGCTTAAAAAGTTTGAGAACTCCTGCCCAAGAGAATAAAATGGTCTTCCCTTGCTGTTAAAGGAAGCACCAAACAACTGTCTCTGGAAAGGGTACTCCACCACCAAGAAGCCACCACATAGAAGGCTATCTCTCTGGCCATCCCACCTGCGTCACCCCTGAGACTGGCAGCAGAGGGAGTAGGTGGGGTTTCTCTAAGGGGCAAGGAATCTTTCCACCATTTACCTCTGCTCCTATAATCACTAGTACTGTATCTATTTTATGAGAGAGCAGCTGTGTTAGTCTGTTGCAGCAAAAACAACTAAGAATCACATGGCACCTTAAAGACAAACCAGTTTTATTTGGCATGAGTTTTCAAGGACTGTATCTTGCACCACGGATGTGAGGGTGGCTACCACTCCAGTCCAGGAAAGCCTATGTAAGACAAAATTTGCTAGTTTTTCAGGCACCACAATAGTCTTTTCTTATTTTTGCTACACAAGAGATGCACATGGCTTGCTATCCCTACTCAATGCACGTTAAAAAACAAGAGAGATGCTAAATAAGAAAGGCAATCAGTCATTGGTCTTTTGGCATGTGCATGACAGAAGTGTACCAGTACTGAAGGTATCAACAAAGTTCCAGAAAACAAAGGTATCTCTTTCTCTCCTCTGTAGGCTAGGCAGCATGTCATGAAGTGAGGGGCAAAATATACGCACCAGCTCCTCAGTGGTTCTCCCTGTACAAAGTGTGGTAAATCTACATGTTCAGAAATGCATCCAAGTTTTGTTGATGAATTTTAAGGAAACATCTGTTTTTTCCATGCAGGACAAAATAAGCTCTTCAGGTTTACTTACTGAGTAAGCTGCGGGTGCTTCTCTTGCGGTGTCTGTCTGTTGTGCTTCCTTTGGGCTCGCCTCTGTTCTAGGTCTACCCTCTTCTGTAATATATAGTGGACTGGGGTCTTAGTCATAAGACCCCAGTGAAAAGGATCGTCCGTAATTGTGGTCTTTGCCGGCGATGTCTGTACCATTCGGTCCAAGTGCCTGTAGGCTCCATATGGAGTCAGGCAACGCGGCATGCTGCGACCCAGCAAATCCCAGGCAGAGAACAAAAAGGAACTGGTGGAGAAGGAGCCAGCAAGCACAGTTCAAGCCCCGGCAGGCGGGTGACCTGCTTCTGCTTAGAAAAGTATCACCTACTGGCATCACTTCCCTCCCTCCCTCCCTCTCTCCCTCCCTCCATTTGCCTCTTTTGCTCTTTGAGAACATTCCATAGATTTCTCATTTGCTGAAGAAGGAAGGAAAGAAAGAGAAATTGTACCTTTTGCGTGGTGTGCCAGGCACAAAACTGACCAAGGACATGTGGATTTGAGGACCGATCTGAGCTGAATTACTTCCATGGCTCTTCACCATGACTGCAATTTTGCTCCTCTTTATTTCACAAAGGAAAGAACCATCAAGAGAAGAAGCCCACCTAAATAATGGCTCCCATTTCTATTGTTCAGCTCAGGGATAATGTTTTTTTTAAAATATATATATATATATTTCTTTTTTCCGTTACTTTTTTTAAAAAAGGGAAAGTAAAAAGGGATTCACCAGAGAATGACTGTAGGCAGTGGCTAAGCACTGTAAACCATGAGAATTGCAGATAGTTATGACATTTGTGCTGCTCCAAAAAGTTAACTTGTGTCTACAGCTTGGATGTAACATGAGTTTCTTTGAGGGAGATAATGAGGGTATAATAATATCAAGAATAAAACCCAAATCATTATCAGCAACACTGTAAAAGACAAAGGTAATAATGAGGTACAACAACAACAATAATATTGAGCTTCTGTTGTCCTTTTTTATGTTTTAGCACAGGGGTGGTCAACCTTTTTCCATCACAGGCCGGTCCACGCTCCCTGGAAGTGGAAGTGGGCTCATTTACAATTGATGTAAATGCGCCAAATTCTGCTTTTACGCCAGTCGTGGGTGCAGGCACATTTTACAGATGACATAAACGAGCCCGCTTCCACTTCCGGGTGCGGCAGAGGCAGTGACAGGCCAGATGGGATGGCATCGGGGGCCGGGGCCGACCCACAAGCCGTAGGTTGGGAACCCCTGTTTTAACAAAATGAATAGTAACTAAGAAAAATGACTGTCAATGTTATTGCTTTCTTAGTACAATAAATCCTGCTTCCTAGTTACTTTTAAGATGTTGCTATTCTGAGATCATTGGGGAGGGAATTGTCACTGTTTAAATATTTTGTTAAGTAGCATTTAAGTAATTTTTAAGAAGTAGTTATAAAGTAGCAAACTAATTATTACTAATATATTATTGCTGAAATAAGGAGTGACACTGACAGGTTACTAAAGAGGAAGGAATAAATAAGTGATTACTTGTTGAAAACTATTTTCTATATTCTTCTGCAGTTAATTTTAGAGGAGCCCCCCACCCCCACCCCTTGCTCGAAAGCCAGTTGTATACGACTCTAGGGTTCAGGGCCCATCCTCATTTGTAGCCAAAGATCCAACATTGTCTGCACCTTCAGACAGCGTGGCAGGCATGACTAGGCACCAGAGTGCACATAATGCTGTTTACCTTCTTTCGTGTTCAGGGAATGAAGAAGCAGATAAGTGAAGTAGTGAAATTCAGCTCTTTATTAGTGGGGTTTGAACACAGTTTGGATGGGGCAAAACTCGGACTTATGTACCCTATAAACAGGAACAGTAACAATAATACAACAAGCCCATTGGCTAACAGAGTGTACACATTTTCGAATCACTTATTTGCATAAGAATAGATACATGAGAAAAGATACATTCCGCTCCTGTCAGAAAACACAGAACATACATAACACCTTCCCACTGAAGTGGTACCTATTTATCTTCTTGCAATTTCTTGCTTTTGAACTGCTACATTGGCAGGACCTGGGACAGACGACGGGAACTCACTCCATCGTGCAGCACTTGGGTCTTGAACTGCTGACCTGCAGACTTTTCAGCCATCAAGTTCAGCACCTTAACCACTAAGCCACCGCAGTCCCAAGGCAAAATATGAATCTAATAAATACATACAGCACATACATTCATAAATCACAAATCTAGGAACATTTGGTGGGTCAAAGTGAACAATAGGAAGGCCTGCCCCGCTTAGAATTCTGCAGAAGACAGAAATGTATTAAAATGGAATAAATAAATAAACCAACTGAGGTGACAGAGTTCAGTTCTATAGTAGTGCCTGTGTAACAGTCTCTGGTTACCTTGATAGCAGTTTCCTAACAAAATTGATCCATGCACTCATAATCTCAAGAATAGATTACTACAATGCTCTTTATGTGGGGCTTTCCCTTGAATTTGGTACGGAAACTTCAATGGGTCCAGAATGTTGTGGATAGATTGATCATGGGTGTGCGTAGGCTTGCCCTCATCTCTCCAGTGTTGTCTAGTTTGCACTGGCTAGTCTGCACTGGCTCTCGGTCCATTACCTTGCTTAGTGCAAGGTGTTGGCCTTGACTAACAAAGACCTGTATGGTTTGAGACTAATCTATCTCTCAGATCATCTTCTTCCAAGTGTGTCTGTCTGCTGTCAAACACACACTTCATCAGCACATGGTTTGAGGCTTCCTACTCCCAGGGAAGCCAAGTAATTGAGGATGAGGAACAGGCTTTCTCTGTGGTTCATTTTCATGTCAGAGATTACTCTGAGTTGAAAGGATGTCCTCCCATCGTACAGCTCTCGGGAATCGAACCCAACTTTCCAGTCTCCAAGTCTAGCGCCTAAACCACTAAGCCACTGGGGAAGCTGCTTTCTCTGTGGTGAGTCCCTCTTTATGGAATACTCTCCCAACAGAAATTACAGTGATACCTCATACAACATCCAAACTTGGTTCCACAAGTTTGGACTTTATACGGATTTGGACTTTGTAGGAGGCATGCAAAATCCTAGCCGCGATGCCTCATACAACGTCCAAATCCTTGCCGCGATGCCTCATACAATGTCGTTTCCATAGAGATACATTGTACTGTAACAGCACAGACTTCAGGGCAAAGTCAAGGAAACGGACAGGAAACTGACAGAACTTTAAGAAATCATTGTATAAAGGCTAAATACATTACAAAAACATGTCAAACAACCCTGATTGTCCAAGAAACTGAAGAATGCTGCAAAAATCCCAGGAATGCTTCTAAAAATTCTGTCGAAAAAAATCAACAAAAATCCAAAATCGTGCTCAAAACCACTCCTAAACACCCTTTGCCTTGTGCAAAACCCACAAGAGCAATGCAAGCATGTGTCCTGCCTTTTATACTGCCAAGGCACAATGTAATCTGGGAAAAACCACAATGCCTCATACAAAGTCGCAGCGACTTTGTATGAGGTAACTTTTTTCAATGAATTAGGTGATGTTGTATAAATCCAATGTTGTATGAAGCGGACTTTGTATGAGGTATTACTGTAATTTGAAATGCTTTTAAAAAAGGCTTAGGACAGCTCTCTTTAAAAACACTTTTGGAGATTTGTTTACTGAGTGATCCTTTGTTCTGAGCCATTATTGTTTTATTGCTCTTTAAGCGAGTTTGCTCTTTAAGTGAAACACCATTGTAAGTGACTAATTATGACTTCTGGCAGGGGGGGGATTAAGAACCCCAATTTAGTTGTTTATGAAAGGTTTTGGTTGGGTTCAGTTGTTAAGCGAGGTGACCATTCAGAGAAAATTCTTCTCTTTAAGCGAGTTAGTCTCTAAGCGAGGTGCTCTTTATGCGAGGTTTTACTGTATTATAATTGGCATTGTCTCAGTAAGTAAGTAAGTAAGTAAGTAAGTAAGTAAGTAAGTAAGTAATAAAATTTAGATGAGGATTGCAAACCTAAACATTAAAAAAATGTTTATACTGTACATATATAAACACACAGAGAGATTTATGTAATGGAACAACATTAATAGTGATATAACAAAACTGGATGATACAATTTGTACACCCTGAGTTCTTTTTACCAGTATCAGAACAGAAGAATTAAAGAAAAATTCAAAAGTCTCTTTGAAATCAAATTAGAATAGCATTAGCAATTAGCAATAGCCATACACTTATATCCCCCGCCCCCCAATAGAGCTTAGTCCACCCTCTGGGCGGTTCAGAACATAATCAGCATTTTCCTCATAACATGCTGGGTACTCATTTTACTGACCTCAGAAGGATGGAAGGCTGAGTTAACCTTGAGCCCGGTGAGGATCGAACTCACAACATCAGCAGTTGTAGCTGCAGTACAGCAGATTAACACTGTGCCATCAGGGCTCTTGAATAAAATCCAAGATGACTTTATCAACCAAAGTAGGACATCCACAACATAAAGAATCAGCTCCATGTATACAGTCTCTCTAATACTAAAATAAAATACAAATAAAACATACAAAATCACTTACAGTAAAACCTCGGATAACAACCGCATTGCATAACACTAAAATCGGATAACAACCTGATATTTTTTGGGGGAAATTGCATTGGATAACACTAAAATCCTATGGGATGCATCGAATAACATTCGCTAAAGCCTGTGCCGGTTACAGTGCATCTCTGGAGTTTAAATGCATCTCTGTGCATGCATCGTATAACATTAAAAATCGGATAACACTAAGACTTGTGGAACCAAGTTTTAGTGTTATCTGAGGTATTACTGTATACGGATTGATTCTGCCAGTGCTTCTCCTTTACAAACACATTGAAATTCTACTACAAAAACCCATGGTTCCCAATGTGGGGCACATGCCCCACAGGAGGGGCAACTTGATCTGGGGTGTGTGTGTCAATTTGAGAATGAGTTATTAACAGTTAATGGCCTTTTAGTTCACTTTTTGAATAATAAGAATTATATTTCACAGGGGAGTGAGCATTGGGATTTTAGAGATGCTTAGGTGGGTCATGGCCAAAACAAGGTTGGGAATCACTGACCTAAACCAAGGGGTCTGGGGCTTTATCCTCCTCCATGGGAATAGCAGTCCCTTCCTCTCCAGCTCTCCCACTCTTTCTAATTCAAATCTGAATCACAGCTCCTTCCTAGGATTTCTCCACATGTTGAGCTTAACCAAATAGTCTATAGTGCAATTTGCTTGTTTCCCACTGTTGTGTTCTGTAAAGCTGTGCCTTTAACAATGTACCTTAGCCATGTGTTAACAATGTAACCTTTCTGTGTGCAACATTATAACCTTCAGCTGTATCAATGTAAACCTGATAAGGGGACGCGAGCTAGTGACCACTAGATGGCAATAGCGAGCGTCCAGCTCTCATGGCTCAGATTCACCTGGACCAGCAGCGCGGGAAGATTCCCCGCCACCTCTTCACCTGGTCAAGAAGGGCGTGACCTTCTAGACGTCACGCAGGCAGCAACCAATAGTCTGTCGACGAGCCACATTCAAATGTATAGCCAGCTGTATATATTGAGCTACCCATCCGCCATTACCACATGTTCCTCCGGATCATCATGCAATAAACCTGTGTTAAGCCAACCCTTCGGCTGTTTCATTGTCTTTGGTCCCTTACACTAAACCCACATACACTTAAGTTGTGTTAATACATTTTAAACCAGGACAAATGTTATAAACTCCACTACATGTCTAGCTGTAACTTCATAGGTTAATGTGGGGAATCCCTTGCAATTAAAACAATTATTTTAATAAAACATAGCATCAATGTTGAGATTTAATAGACTTCAGATTACTGAAAGTAGGAAGAGGATGTAAACTAGAATAAACTCCACAAGAAGAACTTTCAGAACAAAGTATGGGAAAATATCAGATAATTAAACATGTAGATCTTGTTCCAGAAAATCTATAGCAAAATTCAGGTGGGAAGGTTAATAAATGATATATTATCAAATTATAATGCCAACCAAAGTGTTAGAAGTCCAAGATCTATGACATTTTCCAGACCATTTTACATCAAAGGAATCCAGGCTTCTCCCATTCATTTCTTTCTGCTTCAGCCCTTTCTTACTACACATAACTCCAGGTCTACTCCCACCTGTCTCCATCACAGCTTCTTCCTCCAGGTATGTTATCATGTATGATAATCCACTTTTGAATATACAGGTGAAACTCGGAAAATTAGAATAATGTGCAAATGTTCATTTATTTCACTTAAAAGGTGAAACAAATATATGAGATAGACTTACTACATGCATAGCGAGAGATGTCATGCCTTAATTTGTTATAATTGTGATGATCATGGCGTATAGCGTACATGAGATCATGTGATGATTCCATACCCGTCGAGCGTGGCTCCTGGAATTAGGTGAACTGTTCCGGCCTGGGTGCACATGCACTGCAACAACTCATCTGCGCATGAGCAGAACCCCTCTGTGCACGCGCAGAGCCCATTTGCGATTGGTGCACATGCGCAGTATCCCCTTTCTCTGCCGTTCAAATATGGGACGGCAGCGAGGAAGGGGAGGAACGAGCGGAGAAATACGGGAAATCCCGGCCAATCCGGGATACTTCACAGGTATGGATGATTATGGGGTACATGAGATTGGGGGGTTGGGATTTTCATAAACTGTAAGCCTTATGCATCAGTATTATAACATAGTGAGGCTTCAACTAGCTCTCTTTGCATATAATGAGTCTATCTCATATATTTGTTTCCCCTTTTAAGTTGCATTACTGAACTGAATGAACATTTGCACGATATTCTAATTTTCTGAGTTTCACCTTTGCAGGCGCACCCCCCAATAAAGGACTCAGACACCAATGAAAGTGGATAACGGCATTGGGCCACATTTATTGATTCATGCCCTAGTCCGAATTATAAATTTCTATTGGTAATTGACCAATCATAATTCTTAAGGCAAGCAGGCCGAAGTAACACTGGTAAGGTACCACCCAAAATTGCCAACGGCAATTGCTACAATGTATCCATTTGTATCCATTTGTTTGTTGACCACAAACAAATTGTTGACCGTAGTCAATATCTAACTAATGACCCCACCCTCTGACGCGTATCCGTAAAATCACGGGGTGATGCATGCTGTCTAGCTATAGCCATCACCCCGTCGCCTAGTTCGTCGTTGACCGGACAACGTTTAACCAACTTATGCCTGTCTAGTGTTGTCCAGTCAATTGCGAACTTGCCGGATACCTGTGGGTCATAATGTTTACCTTACCAGTGCTTCCCGCCACACGGAGGGGCTTCAAAGAAGGCTCGACGCCCCCCCCAGACCGTCAGCTCGGTCGACAGGCCTGCTCGCCAATCACCCAACAGGAGGTCCACACCTCCTCGCGACAGATGGGCCCCATCCCCTGCATACAAGTCATAACTTTGGAGGCTAATAGTGGGGTGACGACTGACCCTCCCCCAAGCCCTGTAGACAAGGAAACGCGCCCCTTCCCTATTCACCATGCGTCTAGCACGGTCAAGGGCCAGGAGGTCAACACCCCCTCTGTAGGAATGGCGCGGGACCATGTCCGACCAAACAAGGGTTGTGGCGGGCCAGACGTAATGCAGGTAGGCGAGGTCCTCGCAAATCGCATGTTTCAGCGACAAGCCGGTGACCTGGCCCAAATCATTGCCCCCCAGGTGTATGATCAGAATGTCAGGCGGGTCAGCATTCTAGCCTGAAAAAAGGAAAGGCAGCAGCTCCCGCCATAACATCCCGGGCTTACCATGCCATGTGAGACTTGTGTATGCACCAAGTCCCAGTCGGGGTCCCCACTCTGTCGCCGCAGCATAACGCGCTGCCCTGTGCACATAGCTATGGCCCACCAGCCATACTGTCACCGGTGTAATACGACACCCCGGGTCTGTAAGGAAAAATGAGGGAAAGTAGGTAAGGTGACTGGGTTGGTACTCACGGCGGGAGTGGGTGCACATAAAACTGAAAACATTGCGAACCCCACCGTCCCATGCTACGTATGTCAGCCCCTGAGTACCCAAAAGCAGCTGCAGTTGAGGCCGCCCCTATACGGAATGAATGAGTGCCATAGCGGGCGCCTGGGAGGCCCACACTGGCCAGCGCTTTGCCCGTCACCTTCCAAAATTGAAATTTAGTAAGGGGAGACCCATCTTGGTGACAGAAAAACGGGCCATGGTGCGTGCCATACAGTGCAAGGAAATCCTGTAGGGCACCAACCGGACAGATGTCTGCCGAGGAACACCGTAGCAGTCTACTCCACTGCCTACGCCGTGCTGATACGTTTTAGAGGAGCGTATCCCCAACTGAGCCGAATATTGTTCACTCAGACATCTTCGAGTTCCAGTGCCCTACGACTTGCATCCGCCTTATACAGCATCTGAAGCTCGCCGATGCGGAGCACTCCAAAAAGGCCACCGTTGTAGCCGCATGAAATGGGCTGCCTCATCTTATCAAAACAGAGGCAAGGCCAGCCCCGGGCCAATTGGGTAAAAACCCCTGGGGAAATCGGGTGGCGGTCGTCCGGGCAACGCCCACGCGCGCGCACCCACCCCTCCAAAACATGTCTCACACGGAAGTGAGTGGTGCTGTCCACGACTTGCATCCGCCTTATACAGCATCTCAAGCTCGCCGATGCGGAGCGCTCCAAAAAAGGCGACCGTTGTAGCCGCATAAAATGGGCTGCCTCAACTTATCAAAACAGAGGCCAGGCCAGCCCCGGGCCAATTGGGTAAAAACCCCTGGGGAAATCGGGTGGCGGTCATCCGGGCAACGCCCACGCGCGCGCACCCACCCCTCCAAAACATGTCTCACACGGAAGTCAGTGGTGCTGTCCCCATGACCTCCCACTTTGGCCATAAAAGCCAACGCTGACAGCTTAGATGCTATGGTGCGAGGTGCAAAGCCCTGGGCATGCAGGTAAACCATGAACCGCAGAACATGGGTTACCGGGATCGGCCAGGTTCCTGGCATTTGGAATTGGGTACAGAATGCTCTGAAAGAATTAAATGCGTGGTGATACACCTTACGCGTGTGTGGCGCTAGTGACAGGCCAATCGCCCGGTTCACCTCTCCTTGCCAATGTTCCATATCCCGTCCGGGAGTGGTGAGGGAAATTCCTCCGCATCCGGGGCCAAGGCATGGAACCGGGAGATCTGCAGGCGGGACAAAGCATCAGCAATATCATTAGTAACCCCTGGGACATGCCTGGCCCTGAAAAGAACGTTGAGGCGCAGGCTGCGCAACGCAAACTGGCGCACTGGGTCCATAACCCTGGGCGATTTAGAGCTCTGTGCATTGACAAAGTGGACAACAGCCGCATTGTCACACCAAAGTGGACAACCGAGTTGGCCTCCTCCTCGCCCCATAGCATCAAAGCACCCAGTATAGGGAAAATTCCAGATACGTGAGACCACGCAGGCGACCCGTGCCTGCCCAGGATGGTGGCCACCCACCATAGGCCCACTTCCAAATGAAGTACATCCCATAACTCAGGGATCCCGGGCATCGGGCTGTATCTTAAAGCAAGGGGAAGCCAGGAGCTCAGACCTCCAAAATGACACCCCATTGAAATCCCTCAGGATCTGTAGCCAGACAAGCACGTCTGCCCTGATACCCCGGGTAAGTCTAACCCTATGGTGGGGCCTGGATAGTCCTGCCATGGCGTCGCACAAGCGCCGCGCAAATGCCCTGCCCGGTGCAACGACCCTGCCAGCGAAATTGAGGTGACCATGTAGCACCAGCAGGTTCCTCGGTAATGCCATGCGCTTGGCCAGCAAGTCCGAGATAAGGGCCACTAGCTTTGACACCTTATCCCGCTGCGACCTAGAAGCCTGTGCTACCGTGTCAATCTCCACCCCCAGGAATACTAGCTGTGTAGGCGGGCCCTCGGTCTTTTCGGGCGCTAAAGGGACACCAAGTTCCTCCATTAGCATCTGAAATGTGTTGAGGAGACGTGTGGACGTGTCCCAGCCCCATTCAGCCCCGAATAAAATCATCCAGGGAATGGGCTACAGACCGGGACCCTGATCTGCGAACAAAAGCCCACTCTAGGAAGATGGAGGAACGCTCGAATGCCGAGCCCGAATTGGAACAGCCAAAAGGCATGGCATCAGTGCAATAATATGCTCCCCGGAACGGGGGCACAGGGACAGGGCCAACGACCCTGCCCGCATAGACCTCCTTATCATTGCTGGCAGGAGCCACCTCCTCCCTCCCCCTAAGGGATAAAGATTGGGGGCATCCTGAGGGGACCTATCACCCATGAAAGGGATACGTAACCCCTGCCTAAAACCCTGAAGGAGATCTCCGCATCCTCTCCCTTCGGGAACAATGTGAGCCAGCGCTCCAACATGTCCACATTAATTGGGGAGGGAGCCCTTTGGTGAACTAGATCCATCTGCGGCAGTCTTGCCAGCCCCCTGTCCACCCCTCCCTCTGCCCCGCATCCCTCCAGGCCTGGGACAGCCAGAGGCCGCATGGGGGCCAGCACAGGGGGGACACTAATGTCTGTATTTGCCGTTCTTCCTATTGCAGGAACCAATGGACGAGAAAGTCCAGCACAGCAGGCGGGCTGAAACCCCCCGCCCCGCCCCCTGGCAGTGGACCTGTGCTGGGGCCGCCCGCTGGACCGCATGTCCACAATGGTATCTCTCCCCGGGCGCGGGGCGCGTGGGCGTCATGTACAAAAGCCACAGCCTCTGGCATGGCTCAACCCACCTAATGTCGGGGTGCCGGGGAATCCGCATATGGAATTACACGTCATAAGCCAACCACGATGGGCCCGGAAAGTCAACCATCGCCCGGTAGATGTTGTCCAAATACTGGACCATCGAAATTGCCAAATCCGGCCGGGCCCTAAGGTACACTGCCATGTATATGAGGTAGGCCGGCAACCAGTCGGCCCACGTACGTGGTGGCTTGCTACGACGTGCCTGCTCCTTATCCTTCTCATCCTGCCCCCCCTACTCCTTGGTGGGCCCTCTGTTGAGGAGTGAGAAGGTATCCACGTAGTCCCCCCGCCAGATCTTCTCTTTGGTGGTCTGTGCCAAATGGACACCCAGGAATACCCCGCCGTCAGCAAGGCCGACACGGGCACAACAGGAACTGCTGGCATCTGAAAGGGGGCCTGTACTAACCCAGCCACCCCCAAAACATTCCCCGCAGGATAGAAAACACCCCCCACCACGGGGCCCTGAGTGGTAGTTGTCGTCGCCAGGTGGGGCGTCAGTGGCTGGACCGCCGCCCCACCCGCGCGAGGCCAGGCCATTGGAAACCCCCCCAACGTGGCCACGTGTGTAGGTGCACTAGCTTGGACCGCATACTCACGTGCTGCACCCCCGTAGGCCGCCCCCACCGGGGGTTCCGGCCCACCGGGGGCGTCGGAGCTCACAACCGCCGTCGAGCTCGTCGATGGGGCCTGACCCGCACCGGTCTGTTGAATGGGGAGCTGCGAGGCAGTGGCCCAGGTCGTGCCACGCGCCTCAAGCAGCTCGACCCTTCCCGTCGCCTGCCGCTGCCCAGCAGACGACGCGTCGAAACGAACCCCAAATGGAGACCAAGAGTGGCTAGCCCGGGCCAGGGATGTCTCGAGGGCCGCAACGCGGGCCAATAAGGCTTCCACGCTGACATGGGGCAAAAGACCAGCCGGCCCGCCTACTACAGGCATGGGTACAGGTCCCTGCACCCCGGGGCCCGAATAGGGCAACAACCCCACACCCGGGCCCGTTAGGGCCAATGTAGCAACCTGCCAGGGAAGGGGACCGGACCACCCCCCAAGGCTGGAAGGCCTCGGAGCGAGCTACGCTCCTATAAAGGGAGACCCAGCGGAATGGGCAACACCATGAGAGGTGTCCACCGCTTGCGGGCCGAGGGCCGCAGCCCCTACTGGCCCCGTGCGTGGGCCACCATCCTCCAGCCAGGGGGGATAGACCCCATTCCACCGGTCCCGGTGGGTGCAAGCAAATGCGGCTGCTGGGGAGGCGCAGCCGCGGTCTTCCAACCCAGATTGCGCCTCCGAACCGCACGAGCCGCGCTCGCAGCCGCCTTCTTCTTCGCGGGCCTCTCAGCCAATCGATGGGAAGCCGAAACGAGAGAATTCAGCAGCCAAAAGGCTTCCCGGTAAAAGCCAAAAGCGACGGAGGTAAGAGGGAAAAACTTCTCCGCTCCGTCGCTTCGCAAAATGGCAGCTCGGCTGCCTCGTGGCCACCCCTTTTATAAGGGAGCTGGCCACGCCCCTAACTACCAGGATGCCTTCGTCCTGTGGGGGGCCCCCCGCAAAGAGCGCGGCGGCCATTTTGGCGCCGCGCTTGCATTATCTTGGTCACCATAGGTCGGAATTGATTTGACAATATGTAATCATTATTATATCTATATCAATGTTTATTATATCTAAACATTGGGGTACATTTTTAGATAAACAAAGGTGTACTCCTCCCATAAAATCAGATTATTTTAGCCAATAAAGGGTTACACAACATATTTGGGAATAAGTTACACTGATATTTGGGAATAAGCTACACTGGATTTGTGATGCACATGATAACCGTATGGTGACTTGCCTGCCAGGTGCAAAAGTTGCAGACATCACAAGAAATCTAGATAGATTGTTAGAGAGAACTGGGAAAGAGCCAGTTGTCATGGTACACGTTGGTACCAATGATGTTGGGAAGGCCAAGCGGTCTGTCCTGGAAGCCAAATTCAGGTTGTTAGGAAGAAGATTGAAGTCCCGGACTTCCAAGGTAGCATTTTCAGAAGTGCTGCCTGTCCCTCGCGCAGGACCTACCAGGCAGGCAGAGCTCAGAAGCCTCAATGCATGGATGAGGCGGTGGTGTCGAGAGGAGGGTTTCAGATTTGTCAGGAACTGGAGAACATTTTGGGACAAGCCAAATCTGTTCAGGAGGGATGGGTTGCATTTGAACCATGATGGGACCAGATTGCTGGCACTCAACATCAAAAAGGCTGCAGAGCAGCTTTTAAACTGATAACTGGGGGAAAGCCGACAGGAGCTGGGCAGCATCCGGTTCGGGAAAGTGTGTACTTGGGTAGTGAGGAGGATGCAAAAATTACTGAGCAGAGCGAGGAGCTAGTCACTAGCATTCTAGCAGAAGGATGCAAGAGGCAGTCTAACAATGCAACTGGACACAAAAGACTGTGTCAGAAAAGCATATATAAATGCTTGTATACAAATGCCAGAAGCCTCCGGAACAAAATAGGGGAGCTGGAATACTTAGCAATAGATAAGAATATTGATATTATTGGTATCACTGAAACCTGGTGGACGGATGATAACCAATGGGATACAGTTATCCCAGGCTACAAACTGTACAGGAAGGATAGGAAGGGGCAAACGGGAGGTGGTGTAGCCTTGTATGTCAAAGAAGTGATAAAATCGTATGAATTGGAATATCTAGGTGATTTGGAGTCACCATTAGAAGCTCTGTGGGTAAGAGTACCAGGCCACAAGGATGGTCTAACAGTAGGCATATACTATCGGCCTCCGACCCAAACTCTTGAGGAGACAGGCAGTTGGAGAATGTTGTAAAGGAGGCATCCAAGAAGGGAAGCCTGGTTATAATGGGGGACTTCAATTACCCTCACATAGACTGGGTGAACTGTTGTTCAGCACATGATAAAGAGATAAAGTTCCTAGATATGCTAAATGATTGTTCCCTGGGACAGATGGTTGAAGACCCAACTAGAGGTACAAGAATCCTTGACTTGATCCTGAGTAATACTCACGATCTGGTGCAAGATGTTAATGTGACTGATCCAATAGGGAACAGTGACCACAACTCAATTATGTTTAACTTGATCATAGACCGCAAGTCACTGATAAAATCTAACACAGAGACCTTAAATTTGCAAAAAGGAAATTTCCCAAAGTTGAGGAAACTAGTAAAAAAGAAGCTGAAAGGGAAAATTGAGAGAGTCCAAACACTTCAAGAGGCATGGAGGCTGTTTACAAAAACAATAACAGAGGCCCAATTGGAATGCATACCCAAAAGGAAAAAGGGCACTGCCAGGTCCAAGAGGACTCCAATGTGGCTTACAGGAGCTATTCGGGAAGTGATCAAGAGCAAGAAAAGCTCATTTAGAATATGGAAGGCTTGTCCGAATGAGGAGAGCAGGCAGAAACATAAATTCTGGCAGAACAAATGCAAGGCAACAATCAGGAAAGCAAAGCAAGACTTTGAGGAGCGTATAGCTAAAAATACTCAGAGAAATAACAAAGACTTCTTTAAGTACATTAGAAGTAAGAACCCAACTAGGAAGGCCATTGGACCATTAGATGACAATGGAAGGCAAGGGGTTATTAAAGAGGAAACAGAGATTGCAGAGAGACTCAATGAATTCTTTGCTTCAGTATTCACTGAAGAAGACAGAGGCCACATGCCCAAAACAGAGCCTATCTTCGTATGGAGGGAAACCGAAGAATTAAGCCAGATAGAAATAACCAGGGAGGAGGTCCTTTCATGTCTTGTTAAACTAAACACTAACAAATCACCAGGACCAGATGACATCCATCCACGAGTTCTCAGGGAACTTAAAGATGAAATTGCTGATCTCCTAGCCAAAATATATAATCTTTCCCTCAAATCAGGCTTTGTGCCTGATGACTGGAAGGTAGCGAAAACTGTGAGAGATTGTGAGGAGCTCCAGAGGGATCTCTCAACACTGGGGGAGTGGGCAAAACAGTGGCAAATGAGTTTCAACATTAGTAAGTGCAGAGTGATGCATGTTGGGGCAAAGAACCCCAATTACATTTATAAACTGATGGGGTCTGAACTCTCTGAGACAAACCAGGAAAGGGACCTTGGTGTCCTGGTGGACAACTCAATGAAGGTGTCTACCCAGTGTGCCTCAGCAGTGAAAAAAGCAAACTCAATGCTAGGGATCATTAGGAAGGGTATAGAAAATAAGTCAGCAAGTGTCATTTTGCCTCTTTATAAATCTATGGTGAGGCCCCATCTGGAATACTGTGTACAGTTCTGGTCGCCATACCTCCAGAAGGATATTATGGAGCTGGAAAAAGTGCAGAGGAGGGCAACCAGAATGATTAGGGGACTGGAACACCTTCCTTACCATCTGAGGCTGCAACGGTTGGGCCTCTTCACTCTTGAACGACGACGTCTAAGAGGTGACCTGATTGAAGTTTATAAAATCATGCACGGTGTGGACAAAGTAGATAAGGAAAAACTGTTTTCCCTATCACATAATACTAGAACTAGGGGACACTCCATGAAACTTTTGGGTACTAGTTCTCAAACAAATAAGAGAAAGTACTTTTTCACCCAGAGGATTACTGATCTATGGAACTCCCTGCCAGAAGAAGTGGTGACAGCTGTCAGTCTTGACAGCTTTAAGAAAGGATTAGACAAGTTCATGGAGGAGAAGAGTATCAATGGCTATAATTATGGATACTTAAGGACAACCTCCGGGTTGGAGAGATAGGCAGGATATCTCTCAATGCCATTTCCAGGGAATCCTAAGCAGGTGAAGGCATCTTCTTGGGAATACCCTGAAGGAAATGGTGAGCCACTGTGTGAGACAGAATGCTGGACTGGATGGGCTGTGGCCTGTTCCAGCAAGGCTGTTCTTATGTTCTTATGTTCTTATGACTCCAGTGTGATTTACTGTACTTCAAATTTGATGCATCTGACTGTAAGCTGACTGAAAATGGTATCCTTAGTACTCACACACCCTTGTTAATTATGGTTGGATTCCTTTTTTTCCTTGCGACTTTATAGAGAAGGGGGACAGAATAATTTACTTTCTCGAATTTTGGGGAACAGTAGCCGTGTTAGTCTATGTTTCAAGCATATGAGAGAGTAAACAAAACCAAACAAAAAACCAAACAAACATTTTTGTTTTGTTTTGTTTACTTCCATGTTATACC
Organism: Bradypodion pumilum; assembly: GCA_035047305.1. Lineage (NCBI taxonomy): Eukaryota > Metazoa > Chordata > Lepidosauria > Squamata > Chamaeleonidae > Bradypodion > Bradypodion pumilum. The sequence continues at coordinate 167,591,912 of JAWDJD010000001.1, read as the reverse complement.
TATTTCCCAGTTTGTCTAAAAGACTGGGCTGTTCAATTATCATAAAGTCTTTTAAATTAAAGACAATGTGAGAATATTTTGTTACCTGCTTGGCAGCAATTTTATAACAGTATATAGTGATAGAAAGTATTGGTTAAAAATATATAGTATAGAAACTCGTGTTTTAGCAAGTGGATCGGTCGTGTTTCATTTAATTTAGTGTACATACAATATGACAACTATTAAAATATTTTTTAAAAAATACGTGAAAATGTCATATAAGTACCAAAATGAAAATACAGTACAATAGATGTTAGAAGGACTGCAGTGGCTCCAGTGGCTAAGACACTGACTGGGAAGTGGAAGGTCGGCAGTTCGATTCCGGAGTACAGTACTGCAGGACGGAACAAGCTCCCGTCTTTGTTCCAGCTCCTGCCAACCTAGCAGTTCGAAAGCAAGAAATTGCAAGGAGATAAATAGGGACCACTTCGGTGGGAAGGTAACAGCATTCCGTGTGCTCCGGTGTCTAGTCATGCCTGCCACATGACCATGGAAATGTCTGCAGAACCAGACAGCACTAGCTCTTTGGCTTTGAAACAGAGATGAACACTGAACCCTAGAGTTGGATACGACTGGCTTTCGAGCAAGGGAAACCTTTACCTTTACCATTAGATGTTAGGGGACAAGATAAAACTGGAAAGCATTCGTCAACTTTATACCCTCAGTACAGTCTTCTTGAAATGGCTAGCTACTCAAACTTCCCTAATTCTTTGCCTATGCTTTGTAAATAGCCACACCCAGGTCTGGGGGCAAATTATGGGCTGACTAGAAAGGCAAGTAGCAGCTTCTTAGCATCAGGACAGCTATGGCTGACAAAATCAGCAATTTATGTAGTTGAAGAGATTAAATTTAATAGTACCAAATGACGGGGATTCCATATCTCCTAATTCTTTTGTCTATGCAAAGGTCATCAGTCTCCCATAGCTTTCTACATTATGCAAGGAGACCTTTTTTAAGATACTTAGTACTTTCTGACCTCTAGCGCCCTATTTACACACAGAGACAGGCAGTCAGCTTGAATTAATCCGACTCTAATTAAACCACACACATCTATTTGCTCACTGTGGAGTAGTGTGCTACCAGGTACACAGAGGTAAAGCGAGCAGGATAATCTGCCAGTGCATGTACTTCCCGGAGGCAGATCTAGCATTCACGTTTGTGAATGATTAATAAGGCACACTTAGCTTTAAAACCTCCAAAACATGAGATTCTTGTGTAAAACTACAGCCTCTTCTCACCATGGACCTGCCTCTCTGATGACAGACCCTTGTGCATGAAGTGAAGGCTTCCCAACCTTACATTTGATAGAAAGGACCGACACTGGAGAAATTGTGTGTGTGTGTGTTTCTCTCTCTCTCTCTCTCTCTCGTAGCCATATCTTCCGTTTCACAGTTGTGTCATTTGTTGTGTGTCAATACAACAGTGAAACGGATGGGAACTTTACCCTGCAACAAACTCAGATGACAACTAAAGTAAAAGGTAAAGGTCATCCTTGCTCAAAAGCCAGTCGTATCTGACTCTAGGGTTCAGTGCTCATCTCTGTTTCAAAGCCGAAGAGCCAGCACTGTCTGCTTCTGCAGACGTTTCTGTGATCATGTGGCAGGCATGACTAGACACTGGAGCACACGGAACGCTGATTTCCTTCCCACCGAAGTGGTCCCTATTTATTTACTTGTAATTTCTTGCTTTCGAACTGCTAGATTGGTAGGAGCTGGGACAAAGACGGGAGTTTAGGTATATGTGGAAAGGGGAGAAGAGCAACGACCATGAGGCAGACCCAGAGGAACGTGGAGATATAACATCGTATAAATATTACAAGAACATCAAATAACACTGGTGGAGGCTGCTAGAAGTGCCAGAGCAAGAACTTTGCATCTCCCTCAACACTCAGTGGGGTAAAAGAGGAAGCAAGAAGAAGAAAAGACCACAGCCATAAAATGGCACTCACAGCCTTGTGTTTGGGCTGTTGGTGCTTGTCTGTGCTACTTTTTTCCCCAAGCAGAGAGAATAAAGTTCTATAAATCCACACCTGCCACATTTTGGTATTTCCACATAAGTCTCAAGGATTCAAATAATGCAGGTGCATACAATCTGGGGGTTTGAGTCTTTGGGTTTCCTGCCACAGCCTATCAAATCCAACGCTGAGGTAGGCAAAGCCAATCTTACCATTAAGAATGGTGTCAACTTTCTGAAGCAACAGGTATGGGGAGATGGAGAACAGCACTGGCATTCCCCTGGCTGTTTCCCTCTGAAAATGCCTGCTATCTTCAGGGGTGATGACAATTGCTATCTCACTACCAGTAATGCTTTGTCTGGCTGGACATCCTGCTATGGTAATAGAGTAGACTGTACAGCCAGTGACTCAATGCCGAGTGTTGTGCATAGGTAAATAACACAGGTTTGCAACCAAAAAACTGCATTATTTATTTATTTATTTATTTATTTATTTATTTATTTTTCCATACTTCTATTGCCGCCCAACTCAACGACAACTCTGGGCGGCTTACAGAAATAGGCAATGTTAAAACCCACTAAAAACACATAAAACCCCATTAAAAATACATAAAACCCATTAAAAACCCCACCCACCCACATAAAAAAGAGAGTCTTTAAACAAGCCAGCAGGCGGGGGTCACCCCTCCATCGGCGCCCCACACCTGCCCCGCCAGCCAGGTTTTCAGATCTTTCCTAAAGGGCAGCAATTCCGTCTGCAGCCGCAATTCCAATGGCAGGAAGTTCCATAGGGCTGGTGCAGACACGGAAAAGGCCCTCCTTCTTGTGCTAGAGAGACGAGCCCCTCTAGCCAATGGTGCAAGTAGAGAGCGGACAGATGTTCTTGGGGCGACATGGTCTCTTAGGTATCCTGGCCCACTATCATGTAGGCTTTAAAGGTTAAAACCAGCACCTTGAATTGCACCCGGAGGCAAACTGGTAACCAGTGCAGGTCCCGCAATAGTGTTGAGGCGCGAGCATAACTCCCGCACCCCATCACCGTGTTCTGGACCAACTGCAGCCTCCGAATGGTCATCAAGGGCAGCTCCATGTTTAGCGCATTACAGTAATCTAGTCTCTCTCCTGTATATATATACTTAGTGTATGTATACAGTATGTATATGAACTGGTATATTACCAGAACTGGTCACTGGAGGCCACTATCTACAATGTAATGTAGAGAAGGAGTAGCTTGGGTTTCTCTAGCAATCATTTCCTGAGTAGACCTGAAATACTGACAGGCACAGAGAGAGAGAGAGAGAGAGAGCGCTTGAATGACTCAGGTACGTGTGCTGCAATATGGGGTTCACACCTTTCCATGGTTTCAGGTACCCATGGAAGATCCTCGAAGATCCATAGAAGATCTTGGAATGCATATCTCATGTATTGAAAATAGCCAATGTACTGTCTTTTACCTTTAGTATAGCTAGCTAGATGTACTGTAGGAAACAGCCATGCCTATAAAAGCATGAAGATACTCAAGCATTCACCAAAGAAGCCCCAGGGTTTAATTCACTCAAGCATCCTATCCTTTGAGTAAGCTGACTAATGATATAGGTAAACTCTGTCTATTGTTTTGGATAGGCCAGTTGCAGAAGGAAATGGTTATAATTAAAGAAACATTCTGTAAGCAAAGGTAATTTGAAGAAAATTATGTGATGAGAACTTGAAAAGAATGGCAACATTAATTATTTATTTATGGTACTTTGTGTAACCATCTGTAAAAGCTACCTTGTGTATTCTGGAATTTGGACTTGTGTACTGATGCCTTTGGGTTTATATGTATTGATTTCCCTAGTGGCATTAGCTTTTCTGATACCTCACTATTTTAATATGCCTCCCAGTAAATTTCTAAGGGACGAAGTCTCCACAGCAGCATTAGGTCAAGTACTATAGGCAGCCATGGAAGAATTTGGAAGTAGCATATTACATGCAGTGACATCACTTCAATGTGTTATGTTTCAAGCATACCTGTCAAGTAGCCTATTTTTCCTAGGAAAACCCCTTATTTTTACCCTTCTTCCCGCCCCTCCCGTTTTATTAATTTTCCTGTAATATCCCTTATTTCTTAAAAAAAATCCTGGCCGGAGCCCTCACAGGTGAAGCTGCAGTATGTTTTTCCAGCCACCAGAGGTCGCTGTGTGGCAGGCTTTTCGCCTGTGGAAGGGGAGAGAGAGAAGGTGTGTGTGTGTGTGGGGGGGGAGCATTCTGTAGTTTCTCTTTCATTTCCCTTCCCTGCCACATGGCCATGGAGGCTTCATTTTTGCTGCTGCTGGTCAGAGGAGCCACCATGCTGGGACGGGAGTCTAGAGGTGAGCAATATTTCATATATGCAGGGGCAAATCAGTGAGAGACTTCTCTCTCACTCTCATGGTTTATTGAGCTGTTTCTGCCCTGCCTCCTGGCTGGAGGCTTCCATTTCTAGAGTTCTACTTGGGAGGGGGCATGGGGGAGGTTGCTTGATCACTATATGAGAGAGAGAGAGAGAGAGAGAGCACCCCACCTTCTAACAAACCATCTGGAGGGAGATTAACTCCTCAGCTGCTGGGAGGCTTGGAAACTACAGAGATTGCTTTTTTACTTCTTTACTAATTCCCTTCCTTAAGCTGGATCCGACATTCTCATGTGCTTCAATTGGTTGCATTGAGGAACAAATAGATTGGTTAATTTGGGGGGAATTAATCCCTTGCTCCTCCAACCTAATTGGGGTTGTGGGGGTGGAGTGTCTAGCCATGTGCAGGGCTAGTTCATTAAAGCTAAGCTGCTTACAAGCAGCTGGTAACTCTAGGGGGCTGGTTTACTATTCTGCACTTTCTTTGCTTCCCAGGGGAAAAAAATTAACAATGAGTAAGGTAAAGGTAAAGGTTTCCCTTGCTCGAAAGCCAGTCGTATCCGACTCTAGGGTTCAGTGCTCATCTCTGTTTCAAAGCCGAAGAGCCAGTGCTGTCTGCATCTGCAGACGTTTCCGTGGTCATGTGGTAGGCATGACTAGACACCAGAGCCCACGGAACGCTGTTACCTTTCCACCAAAGTGGTCCCTATTTATCTACTTGCAATTTCTTGCTTTCAAACTGCTAGGATGGCAGGAGCTGGGACAAAGACAGGAGCTCATTCCGTCCTGCAGTACTCAGGAATCGAAATGCTGACCTTCTGCCTCCCAGTCAGCATCTTAGTCACTTAAGCCACTGAGTAAACAAGAAAGAAAACAAAACAAAAGTCCCCCAAGAAGATGGGGAAAGGGTTCTTTGGCCCACACAGCTTTGTGCCCATTGCATCTACAATATCATCTAGCCATCTTATTTTTGGCCACCCCCTTCTTTTGTCCTCCACCTTTCCCAGCATCAAGGCTTTCTCAAGTGAATCCTCTCTTATCATTTGATGTCCAAAGTACTTTAGCGTCATCTTTACTATTTGACTTTTAATGAGCAGTCATGGTTGATTTCTTCTAGGATCGACCTATTTCTAACACCACATTTCAAAGGCATCTATTTTTCTGCGCTCAGCTTTCCTTTAAAAAAAAATTTATTGAGTTTTTTAACATATAAAATACAAAACATAATACCAATAAAATACAATACATTTTAAAGATAATAAACAATAAAAAGCAAATAACTAGTATACAAACATTATAAGAAAAAGAAAAAAAGAAAAAAACCAACAAAAAAGAAAAAGAGAAAGAAAAAACCAACCCCTACCCTATTACATTTTATCTCTATCCTTATATAACATAAACCTTAACATCCACTTTACTACAAAATTTTTCCCCAATAATTCATACAATAATATCTTGGTAAGGGAACAATTACAAAAAAGAAAAATACACATATCACATATTACCCGGTGTTAATTTACATTGCCCTGGAGAACTCGGGGTGATTCAGTATTTCACTTCCAAAATCCACTTTGATCAGGTACAGATCTATTTCTTTCTTCTCCCTTGAGAGAGTGATCCACAAAAGGCTTCCAAATATTCCAAAATCTATTCTCTTTTAAGTTATCCCTTTTTTTCTTTATCTCCCAAGTCAGTTTATCATTCAACGCTAAATTCCACATTTCTTTATACCAATCTTCAATCCGTAAAATTACCTCATTTTTCCAATTCCTAGCAATACATTGTCTACCCGTTGTAATCATTATTTCTAACAACTCTTTCTGATCTTTACTTAAATTAATACTTTCCACATTTGTTAACATAGTGATACCCGATCCCAGTTTGACCACTTTACCGAAAATTACTCCTATCTCCTTTTCAATACTTTTTCAAAAAGCATTCACTCCAGTACAACTCCACCACATGTGTTCATATGTTCCAATTGTATCTTTACATCTCCAGCACATTTTATCCCTTTTATTATCCATTTGATGTAGTCTCACTGGGGTCAGATACCACCTCCATAACATTTTATAATTATGTTCCTTTATTCTTACCGACATAGTTCTCATAATCCTCTTTTTCCATTTATTTCTCCATATATCATTTTCTATTTTTATATTCATTTCTTGCTCCCATTTTAATTTTAAATCCTCTTGTGGATCACCCTCTCTGTTCATTAGCATATACAATTTACTAACTAATCCTTTGGTATTTCTATCTCCTCTTCTAATTTTAAAAATCAATTCCTCAAATTCTGTCTTATCTTTTTCCAAATCATATCCTCTCATGTATTTACAGTTCCATTTACTGATCCTCAATCTCTGAAACCAATTTAATTTTAATTGTTCAAATAAATTTGACCTACTAATCTCGTCCCTACACAACCGTATCCAGTCTCTCAACAGGAAAACTTCATTCTTATCCAGTACTTCTTTTACCTCTTTTTCCATTTTAATTGGAAAATCTGCTATATCAGAAAGTTCTAGTATCGGAGAAATATTCGGAGCCAAATCTTTCTTTACCTTCTTCCATACACTCATTAATCCTCTCATCATGGCATTTTTAGTTACTAGTTTTCCCAAGTTACATCCTAAAAAAACCATTTTTCCTATATGCCTATAGTCACTCATCTCAATTTCCTCCCAAATTGCCTTTCCCCTTGCCAAGATCTTCACAACATTCTTAATTTGAAATGCTCGATAGTATGCTATCAAATTTGAAATACCCAACCCACCTTCTTTCTGCGATAAGTAGCATAACTTTTTTGATAACCTAGCTTTCTTTCCACCATTGCAAAAATTATTAATCATTTTTTTTGGGAACTCTTTAATCTCCTAATCGTTCAGTTGAATTGCTAATGCATCAAATAAGAAATGTATTCTAGGTAATAACATCATTTTAGTGAGCGCAATTCTCCCAAACCATGACAGATTCAACTTTTGAAACCTTTGTATCCTATTTTTAAAATCTTTCTTCAGACTGTCATAGTTCAGTCCTTTAAGTTCTTCCCATCTACTTGAAAAAATTATTCCCAAATATTTCAATTTGTTCTTAATTTGAATATTAACTAATCTCTTTATCTTCTTCTGATCCTCCTCACCCATATTACAAAGCATCATTTCCGATTTATCCCAATTTACTTTCAATCCAGTAATATCTTAAAAATCCTTTAATTGTAGCCTAATTCTATCCATTACTTTATCTGGATGTTATACAATTATCAGTGTGTCATCAGCATACATGCTTACCTTATTTCCCATAATCCCCTCAATTTTCTTGTCATCTCTTATAGCTTTCGCTAATATTTCCATTGCCATAATGAACAAAATTGGGGACAACGGACAGCCCTGTCTTGTACCTGCCTCTAACTTTATCTCATCAGTAACCTCATCATTCACTATGACAGTGGCTAGTCCTTACTGGTATAATTGATCAATTATTCTTCTAAATTTATCCCCAAATCTGTACCATTTAATTATTTCCTTAATTGAAGTCCATTGCAAAGAGTCAAATGCCTTAAATATGTCCAGAGATATTAATCCAACTTTTTCTTTTGTTTGACTCACAAAATCTACTAAGTCTAACACCCTTCTGGTCAAATCTGCCATATGACGTCCTTTCAAAAAACACACCTGATCAGCATTTATATAATTACCCATAAAATTATTTAAGCGGTTAGCCAATATTGCTGTGAAGATCTTGGCGTCCTGATTTATCAGAGAAATCGGTCTATAGGATTCTACATTTTCTAAATCCTTTCCAGGTTTTGGCAACAGTACAATTATGGTCCTATACCATGAAGTCGGAACTTGCCCACCATCTAATATATAGTTGTACAATTTTACCAACTTTGGCACCACTATATCTTTAAATTCCTTATAAAAATCAGCCGGCAGTCCATCTCCCCCGGGAGCTTTTTCCAATTTTAGACCTGCAATTACCTTTTTTACTTCCTTTTCTGACACTTGCTCTTCCATTCTATCCTTATGTTCCTGTTTTATTCCAGTGGCTATTTGGCTTTCTAATTGCTTTTTGAGCTTCTCCACATCTATCTCTTTTTTTGAATATAAACCTTGATAAAATTCCTGCACAATTTTACATTTATCCATAATCTTCTTACATCTTATTCCATGCTTATTGATCAGGACTCCAATCTCCCTTTTCCCCCTCTTATCTTTTGCTGCTTCTGCAAGTAATCTCGAATTTTTATTGCTGTATTCAAAATACTCTCTTTTTAAATACACCAAGTCTCTTTTTACCTTTTCTATATCTCTGCCTATCGATTCAGCCTTCAATCTTTGTAAGCTCATAAAGATCTTCTTATCTTTTGTCCTTGAATGTTCCTCCTGTAACTGTTTTATCTCATTTTCAATTTTATCCTGCGCTATCTTGTACTTTTTATACCTATTACTTGCTTGCTTAATGCATTCCCCTGTAAAAACCGACTTCATGGCATCCCAAACCACATTGAAATTTACCTCACCATTATCGTTCCATTGCCAATTTTCCTTCCATCTTTCCATGATTTGTTCTTTACACTTTTGATCTTTAAATAAATTAGGATCGTACCTCCATCTCCTTCTATTTTCTCCCTGTAAATTCATTTCTAACACTACCTTAGCATGGTCTGACTCCTTAAAAATTCCAATTTCAGTTTCTTCCAAATTTTTAACCATATTTTCTGAAACAAATATATAGTCTATTCTAGAATATGAATTGTGAACATGTGAGAAATAAGAATATGCCCTTTCTGTCCCCTTACGTTCTCTCCAGGAGTCTTTCAAACCCAAAACAGCCATCCAATTATCCAAAACCCCTCCTTTAATACTTTTCCCACATCTCGATATATTGGTACAATCCAAATTTGATCTCACTAAATTAAAGTCGCCAGCCACTATCATCCTTGCTGATTTATCTAAAACCAAGATTTTACTTATTTTTTCTAGAAACTCAGCTTGATGCTCATTCGGGGTGTATATATTCACCAAAATTAATTCCTAGTCATCTATTTTCCCTTTTATTATCATAAGAACATAAGAACATAAGAACAGCCTTGCTGGAACAGGCCACAGCCCATCCAGTCCAGCATTCTGTCTCACACAGTGGCTCACCATTTCCTTCAGGGTATTCCCAAGGAGATGCCCTCACCTGCTTAGGATCCCCTGGAAATGGCATTGAGAGATAACCTGCCTATCTCTCCAACCCGGAGGTTGTCCTTAGGTAGCCATAATTATAGCCATTGATAGCCTTGTCCTCCATGAACTTGTCTAATCCTTTCTTAAAGCTGTCAAGACTGACAGCTGTCACCACTTCTTCTGGCAGGGAGTTCCATAGACCAGTAATCCTCTGGGTGAAAAAGTACTTTCTCTTATTTGTTTGAGAACTAGTACCCAAAAGTTTCATGGAGTGTCCCCTAGTTCTAGTGTTGTGCGATAGGGAAAACAGTTTTTCCTTATCTACTTTGTCCACACCGTGCATGATTTTATAAACTTCAATCAGGTCACCTCTTAGACGCCGTCGTTCAAGAGTGAAAAGGCCCAACCGTTGCAGCCTCAGATGGTAAGGAAGGTGTTCCAGTCCCCTAATCATTCTGGTTGCCCTCCTCTGTACTTTCTCCAACTCCATAATATCCTTCTGGAGGTATGGCGACCAGAACTGTACACAATATTCCAGATGGGGCCTCACCATAGATTTATAAAGAGGCAAAATGACACTTGCTGACTTATTTTCTATACCCTTCCTAATGATCCCTAACATTGAGTTTGCTTTTTTCACTGCTGAGGCACACTGGGTTGACACCTTCATTGAGCTGTCCACCAGGACACCAAGGTCCCTTTCCTGGTTTGTCGCAGAGAGTTCAGACCCCATCAGTTTATAAATGTAATTGGGGTTTTTTGCCCCAACATGCATCACTCTGCACTTACTGATGTTGAAGCTCATTTGCCACTGTTTTTCCCACTCCCCCAGTGTCAAGAGATCCCTCTGGAGCTCTTCACAATCTCTCACAGTTTTCACTACCCTGTATAATTTAGTGTCGTCAGCAAATTTGGCTACCTTGCTTTTTACTCCTACCTCTAGATCATTTATGAAGAGGTTGAAAAGCAGGGGTCCCAGTACTGAACCTTGGGGGACCCCACTCTTTACTTCCCTCCACTTGGAGAAGTGTCCATTTAGTGCTACCCTCTGTTTCCTGTCCCTTAGCCATCAAATATCTACCCTCTAAATCTGATATACAATTAGTTATCTCAAACCCCAGTCTAGTCGAAATCAAGGTTGCAACTCCCCTTGCTTTTGATGTACCATATGACATTTTATAATGTTGCATCCAACCAAGAAAATTTTTATTAGTATCCTGAGATTTTTGATGAGTTTCCTGAAAAAAGACTATATCCAGTCTATCCTTCCTCAATGCTGATTCTATCCTTCTCCTCTTAACCACAGATCTTGTACCTTTCACATTCCACATCACAACTTTAATATTCCTCATATTTTAAATTGAATTGATAACCGCTTCTTCCACATCTGAGTTCTCCATTGGGCATGCTACCTACTACCCCACAATAATCAAAATAAAACTAAAAACACACATACATAACCTCCCCATTTTCTTCCTCTTCTTCCAAAAAGGGAAGAAGAAAGAAAAAAGAAAAGAGAATCACCTTCTTCTTCCCCAAGGGGGCGGGTGGGAACGCGTAAGATGTACGCAACAGTTAATGCTCAAGCGCACCTTCATATAAAAACATCAGTGTTCACTTCCCTTTCTTTCCTTCATCTGACTCTTCCTCCAGCACAATTAATGATAGATAAACTTCCGCCTCACCAGTTTGTTCACCTCCCGCAGCGCCACCCACATCATCTCCACCATAGTCCCTCCTTATCCTTCCCGTCACCAACAAGTCTTTCCTTAACTCCAACCATTCATTTGAATCCCCCTTAACCAAGTCAAGTAGACACAAATATTCCAATGCATCAGTTCTCATAATCACTTGCATTTTTCTATCATGGAAAAATCTTAACTGTTGTGGAAATGGCCAATTATATCTTATTCCTTTTTTCATCAAAAATTTTGTTACATACTTCATCTTGTATCTCCAACTACGTTTCTTAATGGAAATGCCATTATATAACTCCACATCACTTCCATCAATTTTCAGAGCGCCATAACCAGCTTGTTTTAAAAAAGCCATTACCTTCAACTTATTGCCCCAGTTTGCAAATTTAACCAAAATATTCCTTTGATCCATCTTTCCCCTCCTGGGACCCACTCTATATGCACTTACAATATCTTCATTAACAAAATCTTTCCCCATTTTCAAATTGTTTAGCCAATCAACAAGTCTATCTCTTAACTGGTCTGGTGTTCTTAGCACTAAATGACGAATCACAATGTTCTGTTTTTTCATCATTTCTTCCATCACATCTAGGATATTTCAGCATTAAAGCTCCTATTTGATTTGTTGTTGTTCAGTCGCACAGTCGGTTCCGACCCTTTGCGACCCCAGGGACCATTGCTCTCCAGGCGCCTCTGTCCTCCACCATCCCCCTCAGCCCTCCCAGCTCTGTGCCCATTGTGTCCACAATGCCATCTAGCCATCTCATCCTTGGCCTCCCCCTTCTTCTTTTGCCTTCCACCTTTCCCAACATCAGTGCCTTCTCAAGTGAATCCTCCCTTCTCATTTGATGTCCAAAGTATTTTAGCTTCATCTTTACTATTTGACCTTCCAGTGAGCAATCCGGGTTAATTTCTTCTAGGATTGACCTATTTGTTCTCCTCGCTGTCCATGGCACTCTCAAAACCCTCCTCCAACACCACATTTCAAAGGCATCTATTCTTCTGCGTTCAGCCTTCCTAATTGTCCAGCTCTCACATCCGTACATTACTACTGGGAAAACCATTGCTTTGACTATTCTAATTTTTGTTTTCAGTGTGATGTCTCTGCTTTTCACTATGTTCCCCAGGTTTCTCATTGCTTGTCTCCCCAGAATCAGTCTCCTTTTTATTTCATGGCTGCAATCCCCATCTGCAGTGATCTTGGATCCTAAGAAAGTAAAATCTGTCACTGCTTCTACTTCTTCCCCATCTATCTTCCAGGAGCTGATTGGGCCTGTTGCCATTATCTTGGTTTTCTTGATATTTAGTCTCAAACCAGCTTTTGCACTCTCCTCCTTCAGCCCAATCAAGAGATTCTTTAGGTCTTCCTCACTTTCTGCCACTATGGATAAGGTCACAAGAGCAAAGGGAAAGGAGGGAAAAGAGGAGGAGCTGGTTGTGAAACCCAAGAAGAAAGATAAGCCAGTGGTAACCGATGTCCCACCGTCAACATCATCATCTCCTGAACCAATGTATTGTAGGAATCGGGGCCGCAGAGGGCCGGAGGTCCCGGAGGAGACTGATCAAGAAACGATACAAGGCAGTATGGAGGAGGATAAGATCAGTACTTTATTGAGGAAAGGCTGCAACATATATAGAAGGAAAAGCACAACGGTGGCAAAACCATCACCTGACAGGAATCACATCACCTGTTTGCTTGGGTTAATTGGGAATCTAACTGGGGAAGTTAATTAACCGGGATAAACATTGACATAGGAAGCACCATTGTACAAGGATTAGGCAGGGGTAAACATGGCATCTATTTGTGCCAGAGATTAGATTGAGACTCGGAGATGAGTGATTACTCTAATGGGTAACAGAGTTAGATATTCGTCTCTCTCAGCAGATCCGCCGTTCAGGTCAAGGAATTGGGTGAATCAAACCCTATCATTTATCTACCCCCTTAGTTTCTCTGCCCGCAGACGCCACGAGCCAGGAGTTTTCTCTACCGTGGTGGCCTCTGCCAGGGCCGTTCCATGCCCACCGGGCGTGGGAATTCCACAATGTATGAACAGACTCAAATAATGGTGGAACTGGGTAAATTATTTCAGAAATTTGAAAGGATGGATGAAGCAAGAGTAAAAGATAAGAATGAAATTTTGGGAAAACAGGATAAATTGTTTACAACGTTTTTGGATTTCTCTAAAAAAGTGGATCTAAATTTCCATAAGGTAGAGGGTAATGTTAAGTTGATGCAAAATGATATGAAAGTAATGAAGGGGGAAATGAAAGGGATACAAGAGGAGGTGAAGGAAAATACTATGAAAATGGAAGATCAGCTTTCCTAATGGTCCAGCTCTCACACCCATACATTACCACCGGGAATAACATTGCTTTGACTATGCAAGTTTTTGTTTGCAAGGTGATGCCTCTACTTTTAACTATGTTCCCTAGGTTTCTCATAGCTTGTTTCCCAAGCATCAGTCGCCTTTTTATTTCACGGCTACAATCACCATCTGCAACGATCTTTGATCCCAAGAAAGTAAAATCTGCCAGTCGTATCCAACTCTAGGGTGCAGTGCTCATCTCCATTTACAGCCAAAGAACCAGTGCTGTCTGTGTTTGCAGACATTTTCATGGCCATGTGGCAGGCATGACTAGAGCCCAGTAAATCACATGGCTATATTTGGCCACACCCACAGATTTGGCCACACCCACAGAGGGGTATGGCCAAAATTTCCCTTATTTTCAAATCCAAAACTTGACAGGTATGGTTTCAAGGTTCCTTTCAGTAAATAACGTGATTACTGTTAATACCATTCCTTTTTGGGTGTAGAAATACTCATGTTATTTCAACATTTCAGTGGTGAGTTAGCACAATTGTCCATTTCCTTTTTAAAAAGTATTTAAAAAGTAAAAAAAAATATAGAAACACAACTGACACGTTCTTACAAAATAACATATAACAAATACATACTGTAAATAGCTGGAATCCTGTTTGTGCAGCTATCCTAATGACGTTGTGGGCAGGGGAGATTTTACAGAAACTAAAAACTTATTCTCCACAGCTCCTGTGTAATCCCTTCCAATGTGTGAAAGCACATGAAGTCATGGGATGTGAGGAGGAGGTCTTTAATTACTTAAAATGTCTGCCGGAAGGTGGTAATTTTCCATATAGATTTCCTCCTTCTGTCCTACAGCTCCCAAAATGGTGAAAGAGAGCCACAGGACTGAAATAGGAACTGTTTCATTTCTGAAAAATCACACAAGCAGATGATGTCATCAGCCAAACAAAATTCATATTTACAACAGTATTGTTAAACTAGTCAGTTAAGGTAAAGGTTTCCCTTGTTCGAAAGCCAGTCATATCCAACTCTAGGATGTTTCAAAGCTGAAGAGCCAGCGTTGTCTGCTTCTGCAGACGTTTCCGTGGTCATGTGGCAGGCATGACTAGACATGGAACGCTGTTACCTTCCCACCAAAGTGGTCCCTATTTATCTACTTGCAATTTCTTGCTTTCGAACTGCTAGGTTGGCAGGAGCTGGGACAAAGACGGGAGCTCATTCCATTTTAAAATAACATTTCAAGGTCTGATCAATAATGTGGGTTTTATACTTCCATAGCAATTCAGAAGATGCAGATTCATACAGTGAAACGACAGAGAGCTAAGAAGCAGAAAACAGAAATAAATGGTGGGAATGTAAGAATGTGAAGAAAAAATAGAAAAGGGGTTTTTATGGAAATTAATGAAATATTGTTCATAAATTTGGAACTGTGTCCTAAAATAACATTATTATTTGATTTGGGAAATATGCAGAAAGTTAGAGTGAATACTGTATAGTTAAAAAATGGAAAGTAGATTAGGATTTTGAATTGGATGATTGGTATAAAGAGATATGAAATAGTGTATCGTCATTAATGATAAATTAACATATGAAATAAAGGTTAAAAAGGATTGGTGAAAAAAATGATTTTAGAGATATATACGAAGAAATTCTAGATTATATATGAAAAGGAATGGAATAAAGCCAGAACAATATATATATTATCTTTTTGGTGATGAAAGGGCAAATATGGAAATTCAATGCTACATAAAATATTCATTGAAAAAGCTTTTTAAATCCAATGGGCAGTGGAAACACATAGAGATTAACAGTGTACTGTAGATGTTTATATTTTCTTTTGTAATTTCCCCACAGTAAAAAAGAGAGGAATGGGCTATTGCATTTGGGTGAATTTAGCAGTTTGGGAGAGGGAATTAATGAGCGTGGCCGGCATTGGGACTCGAATCCTACATGAGTTCAACCGCAATGCCATTCTGTAACTTTCTGAAGATATTTTTATAATATTCATCAAAAAGTAAATGAAATGCATTCATTCAACCCGAATGTTTCCAAGATCTGCCAGTTCCCACCACCTCTGTGATAAAGGACATCTCCTCCCTTACCAAGAGGAGTCCTAGGGAGTTACCGATAACATTAAAACTTAATTCATGGCTCATAATTCATTATGATTTAGTATCAATTTAATACGTTTTTCCCCATTTATCATCAAATGAATGAGAGGCAGCTTGAGCAAGGACTGAACAGCTTCAGAGAGATTTGGCTGCTCTGATTTTCTCCCAATGGGTCATTAGGGCCCTCACGCCAGAGTAAGTGGGGGAGAGGATATTTGATGCATTGCCTTTTGGCTCCTACCCCTCAGTCTCTGCACTTCTGCCTTGGTGGGGCTGGAGCATCTAGGGGAGTGGTTAGGGGTGTGCAGGGCACAATTGGAAGGTGCTGGACCCCTGGGGTGGGGGCGCTTATTTGTGGGAGGGGGTTGGGGGGGAAATCCCTTACATTGCTATTGGTGCCCCAGGGCGTCAGAGGCAAGGTGGGACAAAGGCCAATTGCCCGATATACCAGCGTGCGCCTGGCAGTGGTGGCTAACCTTGGCACTCCAGCTGTTCCTGGACTTCAATTACCAAAAACTCAAGTCAGCACACCCAATGATCAGGGCTTCTGGGAATTGAAGTCCAGGAACAGCTAGAGTGCCAAGGTTGGCCATCACTGGTTTAGGGTGATTTGGTTCTTCTTCCAGGGTGTAGTCATTCCTGAGGATAGTGTCTGGAGGGTTACCAACTTCTCTTAAGTCCCCCCTTTCTCTGAAGTTCAATGATGGCATGCTTCTTTTCCTCCAAAATTATTAGTTCTAGGTGTGCCATGTCGGGAAGAGGGTCGGATACCAGATCAAATCCTAGGAGACTGCTGAGTCTGTATAATCTGTCTCTGGCCCTGACACCGTGTGTCTATAAGCTTCCTGTTTTCCCAGCTTGAGAAAAGACTCTTTCCCTTCCTGGTTATGGCATGAAACTGTATCCTAACAAAGAACGGCATGCTGTCTGTAGGTCTCTTTCATTCCTGACCAACAAATTGTGCCTCCTTCCCTCCCGATGCCTCTCTCCAGAGCTGTGGCTAAAAGGAGTAGGAGAAGGGATGACAATGTTTTGAGTGTCAAGCCATCTGATACTTGCCTTGCACACGCTGTGTGCCTTTCGTTATGTCCAACACTTGGAGAAATTTCTTTTCTGGACTTTAGTTCCCAGGATGCCTTCCTCAGTCAGCAGGACCATGGGTTGTGCTAGCTGTGGGGACTTTAAGGAGTTGTCATCTAAAGGTACAACTTTTATTTTAATTTTTTTATATGAAGGAATGGAAGGAAAATAGGGCAACAAAAGCCATAATGATGCTAACCAGAGATTTCTGAATTCTTTTATTACATTTAGTCTATGAACTGAAACACACAGGAGAGCTTATCCAAGGAAAAACATCATGAATGGAACAGTGTCTCTTAAAAACTTTTTGAACAATTGTTTCCTACAAAACAGAAGGAATATCTGCATTACCAAAGTGAAATAATGACAATTTCTTTCTACCAGCAATGGAGAACCAAAATAGATCTTTCCTGAGTTTTGGTATAATCTCATTTATGAAATAGGTACACATAAGAAAAAGTCAAAATCCAACTGCATTTTATCTCCAGATTAGAATACAATTCTACAGCCATCCATAGTCTAGACCTGTAATGGTGAACCTTGGCACTCCAGATGTTCTTGGACTTCAATTCCCAGAAGCCCAAGCCCCCATGAAGCCACATGAATGGGTTTGCTGTGATTCATCCGGCTCACGCTGCTCCCATCGCTCCTGGAGGAAGTAAGATGGGCACGTTTTACTTCCGCTTCAGGGAGCGAGGAAGACAGCGTGAGCCGGATGAATCGTAGTAAACCCATTCATGTGGATTCACAGGGGGCTTGGGCTTCTGGGAACTGAAGTCCAAGAATATCTGGAGTGCCAAGGTTTGCCATCATGGGTCTAGACAGGCTGACGCTCCCACAACAAGTCCATCTCATGCACATAAAAAATCTTCACAGTTTTGCTTGAGAACATCTAACAAAGATACTCAATACCAACATATCTGGATACACAACATGGTTGGCTCTTCAGAGGGTTTGGATTACAATTTGCTTGTTTAAAACCTACAAATTACAGAACAATTATCCACAGATACACTCCAAACACAGAAACACAATATTTGGCATATAATTTTGAAAACACAAATTTAATAGTATCTATTTGGCATAACATTTCAAAAAGATGTCAAGCTGGCTTTTAAACTTTTTTAAATATCACATTTTTTTACTACTACCGCAATGTAAATTCTACCCCAAGGGAAAAAAACCCCACTTGATTTAAGTTTGGCAGTGACTGCTAGGTTGCTTTTAAACTTCTTGCTGATAACATTCTCCTCCTAGGATGTTACTGTTGTTGAAAGTATAGTTATCTTCTCCTAGCCTCTCTAAAGCCAAGGGTCAAGATTAAAAGAGATATAGCTTAGACTGCAAGGACTAAATCAAGTTAAAATCAGATTAACCACACTATCAAATAAGATTTTAATAAACTGTGTTCTGAATATGGATGGCAATCTTGCAAATTGGGTGGGGGGTGCGAACAAGCGGGGAAATTATTTTTCCCCTCACAATATTGTGTTGGGTGAGGTAAAATTTTGCAGAACATTTCATGGGTTCGCTTCAAAATTTCACTGTCATGCTTTCTGGCTTAAATGCCAAGCAGCCACGGGTTATTACAATTTTGGTGCAGAAGGGCATCTCTTTTTTTGGAAAGGGCAATAAAGCACCAGGCTGCCCAGATCATTACAAAATAGCACCTTCTTACATAAGAAACATTCAAAAGGACTTAATGCTGTGCAAAATAAGAGGTGGAAAACAAGGCAAAGCTAAGGAAAACTGAGGCTGTTCTCACAGGAACCCAAAAATCCTGCTGATGTTGACGTGTGTGTGTGTCTGTGAGAAGCCTCCACGTCACAGGATTTACATGCTACAAGATATCACTCCCTGTCAGCCTTTGGGGTCATTCAACAATTACGTGAACCTCAAGGGTGGGGAGAGGGTCTGCCATCTGAATTACGGAAAATTACATGGGGGTGGGGGTCAGGTCAAAGATTATGTAATCCATTTGGAGCTATTGTGGTTTCAAAACATGGCGCTTTTTAGGTTTAAAAATGATCTCTGGGAATTTTGATCCGATTTGAGATTATTGAATCCTCACCGAAACGTTCTGCATTAGGCATCAATAGTGAAAAGCTCTAAAAATTAGTTTCGATACAAAAGCTCTGTATTACGTAATTTTAAAGGGAGGGGGGTTGAAGCGAAAATTACGGGTGGATTACATTGGTGGGAAGGGGTCAATTTTTCCCAAAAAATGGATCACGTAATTGTTGAATGGCCCCTTTCCAAGTTTGCTAGCAATAGTAAAAAGGTATCAATACAATACCGAGCCATAGTAAGCAATCCCTCTCCCTCACACTAAGTTACATGTTCCATAGCATAAGGAACATCAATTTACAAATTCCTTGATTTTAACTGCATCACACTCGAGGTGAAAATATAAGCATCTGGGATGGCAGGACTTTTTATATAACTTGGTAAGATTATGTATTCCCTCTTCAATCCAGTAAGATCTTTAACTTCCAGTAGTTATCTACCTTAATCTGTTTAGCTGTGCTTTTCTTAGCTTCACAGCACTCCGCCTCTTCAGTTCATGGCACTGATCAAAGCAAGCGAAGGCATTAGAATGAATCCTTCTACGGGATTTGGATGACCCCACCTGAGATGTTTTAAGATTATCAGATAAGATATTCAAAGGGTTCAAAAGAGATTCTTGTGGCAGTGTAACAGCACTGAGCCACAGCACTAGGTACACTCTTTGCCAGTTTGCCATTTCATAAAAAAATGGGGTACACAGAAAGAGCCTCCTCGAAGATTGTGGCATTTTTAACCACAATTGGCTGTTCCCTGGTAACGGCAACCTGGCATTGCTGGCTAATCTTTCTCACACTAGGCCAGGCGAAAGGAACTACACAGAATGACACCCCCCCCCCCAAAGGGTGCCTTTATTTTGACAGTTTCATGTCTGGCCTAGACCTGGAAGAAGATTAAAGAAATTATTTCCTTCATCTTTTTGTTCGGTAACTCCTTCAGGGTACACAGAAAGAGCCTCCTTGAAGATTGTGGTATTTTTGAGCCACAATTGTGCGTACCCTGGCCAACGGCAACTTTGTTGTGTTGGCTAATCTTTCTCACACTAGGTCAGGCAAAAGGAACGGTGGAATAAATTCATCAAAAGATGGCTTCATTCTGGCAGTTTAGAGTGACCTAGACACGAAAGAAGAAGTAACTCCTGCCATATTGATATCCCCTTTTTTCCGGCTAGAAAAATGAACAAAATTCAAGATGGTGGAATAATCAAAAGAAAGGGAGCAACTGAAAAATAAACTTCACTGTAAACAATGTAGCACAAAAGCAGTGTTCTGCACTCATTCTTCAGTCAAAATGCAATGAAACAAATTTAAACCACAATTATTCTTAGTCATTTAACAATTTAATGATTTTTGGACTGAATTTGGAAAGCAGCCTTTAGCAACTGAAGGATTCCTATTACACACTTGCTAAGTTGCGAGGGGGATAAAAACAACTGCAAGAACTATAACAAACACAACACAGCCTAGTCAACATATGAAATCTAAGATAACGAGAATATATTTATTTTTAGGTCACATGATCCAACAACAGAGAAGTATTTACAGACTATACCACTGTGGGACTCCAAGGAGAGCATGCCATGTTGACTGCTCTCCCGTGTAAAGGAAATTAGTGCAAGGACTTAATGAGCAATAAGTAAAGTAGTTACCTAGGATAAATTATAAGTGGTTCTTTTGCAACAAGGGCATAATAAAGTTACCCTTCAAGAGCAATATTACTCTTGAATATGGGCTAAAACCTTTAGTGAGTGAACAGTTTCTAGTTTCTTTTTATCTACTTTTAAAGGTTATAATTAAAGGACCTGTTTTAGAGGTTATTTCTATGAAATTTTAGAAGTTTTATACCACTCATCATAGTTCCCCACTCCCCCACACAAATGATGAAGCAATAAAAAGGAACATTGAGTTTTCTTTCAATGTAAATAGGACCAAGTCATTTCTTCTGATTTTTGTAAAGAAAACATTACTACATTTAATATTATTAACTAACCAAATGTAGCATGAGATACATAGACAGACACACAGACAGAGAGATAGAAACAGTATTTTAAAAGACTGTGCAATAGAGGAACATTAAAAACCTACAGCTGGACTTGTCACAAAATTAGGTACAGAGGTGAAATATCTCAGTTAATTTGTTATATCAGGTGTGAAATGATACTAAAGGGGTGGGCATCCAGGAGATCATCACTGCTAATTCAAGAATCCTCTCTGGTGTTACTTATTTTATTTTATAGTTTTTCCTGTGTTTCTAAAAAACCTTCTCCATCAGATTTGCCATTTGAGATAAAGAAAAGAAGCCGTTAATGTTGAGCAGTAGCATGTTGGACAGGAACCAAAGAGTTAGTTCAGTTTGTTGATACTACCAGAAGGTAAATACTCAACACTTTTGCCCCAATGGTGTCTTAAAACCACAGATCCTCACATTTATGGCAAAAAAATTGAAAGGCATGGTGGCAAAACTGGTCTCCAAAGGGTAGGGCTTTCTTCTTCAGTGATAATACAATTCAATATTAAAAATCAGAACTATTTTGTACAAATAGCTTGCAAGCTTTCTTTCTGAGAGCAAAGTGCTTTCTAGAGTCAAGAGTTCAGGAGGAGGGGTGGGAAATCAAGGGATTCCGTTGAGGAAGATAACATTGAGTTTAAAGAAAAATGCTAAAATACTTTAACGAGCAGGTAAAACAGAATAATGTTTGCAATGTTACTACTGTCCCATGTCTGCTCTCACTTGTTCAAGTGCAGGTGATCATAATTAGGGAGTAGCAAAGCTGATGACTAATTACTGTCGTCGTCCCCCAACATAACCCAAAGCCTCTAAGTCGGGGTGCCCAAACTATGGCCTGCGACTGTACCAACACATTTTACTTCCACTTCCAGGAGCAACGAGGGCGGTGCGGCCCGGAGGAATTGGTGTCAGGTGCTGGATCTGGCCCATGGGCCATAGTTTGGACACCCCTGGTTTAAGCAGAGAAAATGGCAGCTTAAAATCTATCTCATCCTGTTGCAAAACATATGTTGCAAAATATTGCAAGGCGCATTTTACTTTCACTTCTGATGGGAGGAGCGTGACTGGCCCGCTGAACTATGTGACCGGTCTGCACCCCCAAAAATTTGGGCACCCCTGCTCTAAGTATATCTTACAACAGTGTTCCACAACCTTTGGGTTTTGGACTTCAATTCCCAGAAGCCTAAGTCAGTACAGTGGCTGATCAGTGCTTTGGGGAATTGACTTAGACTTCTGGAAATTGATGTTCAAAACCCAAAGGTTGGGGAACACTGTCTTACAAGCAAGGGTTAGCAATCAGTGCTAGTTTTTGGAGAGTTGATCTTGGGCTCAGGATGAAATGCCAAATCTACCCCATCTTCACCCCAAACAAGAAAACTCAGACTATGGTTCTCCATGGCACCACCAGTAGTGGGCATCTGCAGATTCGTACCATTTCGCCAGAACCGGTAGCAGAAATTCTGGCTGGCCCTACCTATCCAAGTTTTGAAACAAAGTAGTCCTAATTTGGGTGCAACACAGGGCTTTCCCCCTGGCCACGCACACCATACCACGCCCACAGTGTGTTAGTAAAAAAATTTGGAGTCCACCACTGGGCACCACTGTTTGATGGTTCCTCCAGCTTTTGAACATTTATTTTCTATTTTAAAAGACTAAAATAATTTTGTAAAGCTCAGGGCTCCTCTCTTCAGGGAATCCTAACAATCCTTTTAAAATATATATAAAAAAAGTTGGGCTGACAAATTCTTCTGGAAGGTTGTAACATTACAGTAAAACCCCGCGTTACAACCACCTTGGTTTAAGTTTGCTGCGGTTTACAATGACAAATCCTATGGAAATGCCATCTTGGTTTACAAATGTTTAATGTTTTTTGTTTGTTTGTTTTTGTTTACAACGATCAATTCAGGACTGGTTTTAAATTTTTCAATGCATTCCTATGGATGTTTCGGTTTATTATTTTTACAGGTTACAATGGAGGCTGTTGAAACGGACCTCCATCGTAACCCGGGGTTTTACGGTATATAGGATTTTTATGCTATTTGGGAAATTCCACGTGGAAGCCTCTGACTACTAAAATGAACTCCATGGGAAGTGCCATAGTGCTACTCCCCCCTCTAATCTCCAAATCAAATTGAAAATAAACCATACCTTCATGAAGGACAAAAAAGCAGAGAAAGTAATGGAAAATTTCATTTAACTAACTGAGACAAGGGGAACATTAAATGGGTAGTGGAAAAATTCCAGTAACATTAGTAAAGGATTAAGTACAATAAATATAACAAATGTTCTGTTTGGGGAGGAAACCTCAGTAATTAGAAGCGAGATCTCTAAGCTAAAATACTTTGGCATGTGATTTTTGTTTTTAGCTTTATCCACTACTGAGATGCAGTCCCTCCCTAAGCATGCCTCTGAAACCAAATTTGGCCATAAAAGGGGGAGGGGGGAATCATTCCCTGCAAAGCAGTCTCTCTCCTCCCCACCCACCCCTCAAGTCATTCAGATGTAGAATTCTTCTTCATTTCCACCACCACCAGTGGTTCGGCTGTCATCAAGAGAAAAGACTGTTCCCCGTGCCAGATGTCTACTCCTTAAGTGAGCCGCTGAAGGAGAAGCTGATGGTGAGGTGGAAGAACTAGAAGACCAATCAAAAAGAAAAGGAAGGCAGCTGGAAGATAACTCAAAGGGGTTATGTTTGGCTAAAGAGCACCTTCCTCTAGACACGGCCTGCTTAAATCTGTTGACACTTTGCTTCTGTGCAGGCTGCTTAGCCTTTGCTTCTCTTTCACCGCTGAAACCATCAGGAGCTGAGTAAGCAGAGACTACAGAGAAGTCAGAGAAAGCAGGTTTCATCCCTGTGTCCACATCGGTCTCCTGAACTCCTTCCAGGTCATCAATGTTAACTCGAGTCCGAGTCCTACATGCAGAAAAGAGAGTGTTTAATGAGCTAGGGTCACTAAAATGAAAAGATTGTGAAGTTAAAGAAGCGTCTGTGGTGGGCAAGTAAGCCAGAGATTTGCTTCGCTGAAAGGAACCCGCGATGGTAGAGGCCATACTTGATCTTTTGACAAAGAGCTCTTGGCCACAGTTTCTCAGATCTTGCTGGGAAGCGCCGAAGCCCCGGTGGGATGCAAGAGAACCAGTTGGTTTGGGAGGATCTGGGCCTTGGTGAGGAGTCCATCTGGTGCTGCTGTACGGGACAAAACATGGAAGTGGTGGGGCAGGAACATTCCTTGGTGGGGACAACTGGTGAAATGTGTTCTGCTTAGCACACTTCTTATACTGGACCTGTGATGGAGGAGAGAAGTGGAAAGATGTCATATTTATGAATATGTTTCCAGTGCTGAATTTCTCCTAAAAGTAAATTGCATTAATCAGTAACAGAGAAGATGAGTTCCCATATGAAAACAGAATGCAGCTTTTTCTTTCAAAAGCATTCCTCCTCCATGTACTTGATCCTATTTCAGGGGGTTCCTAACCACCGGCCTGGGAGCCGGAACCATCTTATAGCACCTTTTCATGTGGCCCACACCACATGAATAAGATGAAGCGGGATATCCCATGATTGAAGTGCTGGCTTGGTTGTGCCTCTTGCTTTGTTGTGGGTGTTTAGGTGACAACAAGGTAAACAAGAGCATGCTCTATTATCCCTTGTCAAAATACAGCTGCAATGTAATATAGTAATACATATTTATTATTGGAAAAATAAGTTAATTACAAATACAGTAGTACCTCGGATAAAGTCCGATTTGGATAAAGTCGTGGGTTTCATGCACACGTGATGCATCGCATAAAGTCCAAAACCGCTAAAAAATGGACGTTATCTGAGGTATTTGGTATAGGAAACTCGGATAACATCCATTTTTTGGATGTTATCCAATGCATCGCCCATTTGATTCGGATAAAGTCCAAAATCAGATAAAGTCCAAACTTGTGGACTTGTCCAAACTTGTCCAAACTGAGGTTCTACTGTAGCCAGTTACTTGTGAGTTACCTCCAATTTTAAGTGAGCCTTAACCAAAGATATCATTTTCTCAGTGGTGGGTGTTCTCCCAGGTTAATATGCTTGCCACAGCTTTTTGGGGCTTCACAGGTAAAAATGTAGTGTCCCTGATTATGTCATGTATTATTTTAATACTATTATTATTGCTGGTTCATAGTTATATACTGTACAGTAGTTTGATTCTTGGCCTTCCATTGCTGTTTATTTAGTTGTTTTTAAATTCTAAGCCAGTTGTTTATCATTTTTGTTATTAGCTACCTTGCAAGCTGTTTCACTGAAAAGAGACAAGGCAAAAAGGGTATAGAGGGCAGGATCCATCACTTTCTCTTGCAAGAAAGTGTGGATTCAAGAATAGTAAGTAAATAACTTGAGACTAAATCCATGCTGGGATTAAATACGGTTGATATCAATTAAGAGTCATCTCCACGTAAATTTGTTTAAGATCAGCGTATCAGTACAGTATTGGTTAGGGAAATTGGTGAAGAAGCCTTAAAATCTTGAATTGTATTTGGTTCTAGCTTGGTAGGCAGATGAATATCCCAGTCTCCATACTACCCTGTCTCTATGATTTTAACTCATACAAGCGGAGCTGCAACACGATGAAAAGTCACCTACCAGAAAGCTTTGTTGACCTTTACAGGACTTACTTCTGGGAAGGGTTGTATTAGATTACTCTATATCTGTGATGGCGAACCTTTTAGAGACTGAGTGCCCAAACAGAGGGGTGGGGCGAACTTTGTGCTGGGGCAGGGAAGAAGTGCTCTCATTGCGCTGCTGGGCAGAGGGGCAGGGTGAACACTGCTAGGGCAACGACACACATGCCAGCAGGGAGAGCTCTGAGTGCACCATCTGGCACGCGTGCCATAGGTTCGCCTCTACTGCTCTATATCATCAGAATTTGCAGTCAGTAAGAGATTAATGCTTTCTGCTAGACAAAACCCTAAGATTGCCCTCTTCCCAAATAAGTATTCTGGCCACTATCTGTATGTTAATTTACCAGCAAGTAACTTATTATGTAAAAATCTGACTTGTACATACAGTGGTACCTTGCTTTACGAATGCTTCGGTTAATGTAATTTTCGCTTTATGAATGAAAATCCATTGAAAATAATGCCTCGCTTTACAATTTTTTTCCAGAACAGATTAATTGGTTTTCAATGTAAAACTGCATTTTGCTTTATGATTTTTAAAAATGATTTTCAATGCATTCCTATAGGAAACCACATTTCACTTTACAATCTTTTCATAATATGAAGCATCCTGTGGAATGCATTACATTCATAAAGTGAAGTACCACTGTATTAGGAAATCACTTCCAGGGTGGGTAGGCGGGATATTCCAGCTGATTTAGAGATCCATAGTCATGATGATGATACTCCCCCCCTTCCCTCTTTATATTACAGTATTGGTTTATGCCCAGCCATCAGTGCGGACAGATAAATGCTTTCTTTCTGTATAATGGGTCAGACACATAAAGTACAAATGACACTGCTAGACTGGGCTCAGCTGCTTGGGATGACAAACTGATACTCTTGAATAAATGAGGCCACACACACACACACACACACACACACACACACACACACACACACACACACACACACAGAGTAGCTTACATTTCAAACAGAGCTTCAGTTTTTCAAAACCAGCACCATTCCAGAAGGATAAAAATGTTCTTGGGGGGGGGGGACCTTTCTTGATGATGGTGCAATATCATGCCAGCTTCCTGAGGTTTCACGCCATTCTCACAAACTGCCCAAAAAACTTAGAATAAAAATATACTGTCCCATTAATACATTCCGATGAAACACACAGAGCTGCGTTCTTAATCCTTCACAATTCTCCCAATTATACTGTAGAAATTTCCCACTGAACACATTGTTGTTGCAAACCCAACTGCCCCAAGCTCTGCAACAAATACCGTGCTTTCCCATAGCTAGGACACTTAATACTTTGATCTCCAGCTATTTGGGCTCTAGAGCAGAAAAATCTCCCAGGGGTTCCTGGCAATAAAAATGAAGTTATCCAAAATTAAACAACAATTTGCTACTCATTCATGGTGCCTCAAACCTTCTATCTGAAGAAGCTGCTCTGCTGTGCCTAATGGCAGGACTGGCCCTGGATAAAAAGGCTTTCCCAGTGTTTTCCCGCCACAGGCCAGACACGCCCCCGACATGCAGCTGAGGGTTGCATCCAGTGCTTACGTTTTCGTCATCATCATCATCAGCGGTGGCGGCGATCGTGTCTGTTTTGCGTGTTTTGCGGCTTTTGGCAGTCTCCGCCACTTCTCCCAGTAGCAGGAGGCTTTGGGGAGCATAATTGCTCTGTTTTTGGGTTTTTCTGCTGCTGCTCCATTGTGCTTTGGCAGGGAAAGCATGCTTGTTTTCTACTTTCTGGTTCCATGCTGTGTGCCTAGGCAGTACCAGTACTGCCGTATAGGGCCCGGAACTGACAGGGGCCCTACCGCCGCCGGCCATAGCTGTGACATTTGTGTGTGTGTGCGGAGGGGGTAAAAGGATTGCTCAGTATGGGTGCCAGAAATTTTGGATGGCGGCCCTGTCCCTAGGCACTGATGTAAGTTCCACCCAGCACCGGAAGTCGCAAACAGGTGCACTTTCCCTGCCAAAGCACAACGGAGCAGCAGCGGAAAGAGCCCAAAACAGAGCGATTATGCTCCCCAAAGCCTCCTGCTACCAGGAGAAGTGGTGGAGACTGTGCAAAAAGCCGTAAAACCAACGCGATCGCCACCGATGCCGAGGTAAGTGATGTATTGCGACTTCTGGTGGTGAGTGGCAGATGGGGGTGGTCCTAGAGGTGGCAGGGTGGCCACTGCAGGCCAGATTAATGAGATACACTGGTCAGGTTAGGCCCACAGGCCAGGGGTTGCGAATGTCTGGTTTAGTGCATGGAAAAGGATCTTTGAGAAATACCAATGAATTTCTATTTTTATGGATCAAGCAGACAGCGCTGGCTCTTCGGCTTTGAAACAGAGATGAGCACTGAACCCTAGAGTCAGATACGACTGGCTTTCGAGCAAGGGAAACCTTTAAAGAACTCACAAGCACAGATAAGGAGTTTTGTTTATTTTTAGTTCATAGAGAATGATGGCTACACACAAATGAAAGGACATGTCCCCAAACATACCACAAATTCCTCTGTGGCTATACTGAGTCAGGGAGAAGTCAGTAATGATGGTTAAGGTACCCTCCAAGGACCTTTGTCCATGGGGATGGTAACAAACAGATGAAAATGTACTACTCTCATTGCCCTGTGTGGCCTTCTGGTATATAAATTGAACTAAATAAATAAATAAAATAAAATTGAAAAATGAGAAATCTAAAGAAGCATATTTGAGCACACTTACAAAACGTGTTCAACTTCAGAATTAATAAATAATAAATTTTGTGTCAGAAATTACTCCGGGCTGTAAGGATTTTTGCTGGAGAAACTCTGCTCAGGGGATGCCCGAATGAGGCTCCTTTCATGTCCCCAAGATCCGTCATGCAGCACTCGGGTATTGAACCCT
The DNA here is from genome assembly GCA_035047305.1 of Bradypodion pumilum. Taxonomy (NCBI): domain Eukaryota; kingdom Metazoa; phylum Chordata; class Lepidosauria; order Squamata; family Chamaeleonidae; genus Bradypodion; species Bradypodion pumilum. The sequence goes on along the minus strand of JAWDJD010000001.1, from coordinate 167,563,563 downwards.
GACCTTCCAGTCTTCAAGCTCCACGTCTTAACCACTAAGCCACCGCAGTGCTGCAACTCCAGAGCTATGACTAAAATACTTTTGAAGTGATTCACTAAAATAATACTTTTCCTGCAATTATACTTCTTAGATGAAAAATTCATAGGTGCAAAAGCTTTACTAATTGACTGGAATAGTAAACAAACCAAATTAATATGACAATACTGGCAAAATCCTCTCAAATTGTGTAAAATATGTAATACTTTTGGTACTCTGTCCAGGAATACAATCGGAACATCTATCAGGCACCAAGATAGACCTGATTCTCACTCTTTCCTGTATCAAATAATAGCATCTGACAAGCACTGGAAAAGATAGGTAAACAATCCAGGAACAAATTTACTGACTTCTCTTCATGCAAGCCATCCTCTTTTGGAAGCCTAAGAGAAATTTCAGAACTGAAACTAGTCTATTTTTCCAACCAGAGACATAAAAGTTAATCTGTGTTCAAACATTGACCACTTGGATTCTTCCCATATTTTTAATTACAGTTTCTATAATTTCTTACTACTGGTCATAGTGGCTGAGGCCTGTGGGAACAAATACTCAAAACATCTGCAAATCCCCAGGTTGGTTACCTACCATTATTCCATGAGCATAGAAGTTTATTCAACCAAACGGCAAGTTCAAGAGAACATGGGATGCAATGCAAAAGAACAAGCTATCTAATGTTGCTCCTTTAAAGGATGAGGTATTATTAAAGCTTCCTAAGACATTCTTAAGACATCCACACTCTTGCATTCCTGATCACCATGTACGGGTGTTGAAAACTGGACAATGAAAAAAGCTGATAGGAAACAAAATTTATTTGTTTGAAATGTGATGCTGCAGAAGAGCTTTGTAGATATCCTGGACAGCCAGAAAGACAAAGAAATGGGTCCTAAACCCAATCAAACCTGAACTCTCTCTCTGGAGGCAAAAATGATGAAACTGTGGCTGTCCTCCTTTTGCCACATCCTGAGAAGGAAAGTCTCTCCGGAAAAGACAATAACGTCAGGAAAGGCGGAAGGCAGCAGGAAGCGAGGAAGGCCAAGCTTGAGATGGGTTGACTACAGGTCTGCTGAGGACAGGACATTTTGAAGGTCTCTCATTCATAGGGTTGCCATAAGTCGGGAATGACTTGACGGCAACAAACAAGACATTTTTTTGGGAAGGAAATGCAGAAAGTAACCAAACTAAATGTTTTAGAAGTTAATTGGCTCTTAGCTTGCTAGAATTGGTTACCATTCATTAAAATACAAAAGGCACAGAACCTTAAAGTTTCTCTCAATGTTAACAAAAGTCTGCTCTTAATACAGTACACTGTGGTGATTTAAAATTACAGGTGAAATCAATGGCACCGTAGGGGCACCAGGAAACAAGAAAGAACAGACTCCCATTCTAATACTTCACTAGCTTGAGGATCTATCAGGGAGGGACCCCAGGCTTAGCCCCAATCAACCTTAATGACTGGAGAATGAAGTTGCCAGATCTGTCACTGGCCCTATTCCAATGCCTTTAATAGCGGCCTGGTTGGCACGCAGAAGTGTGGAATGCAAAGACTTCTGTGTCGTTATTTCAGTGGCAGGGATATCCGGAAGCCAGGCAAAATTCCACCTGCCCCAACTTAGGCTCTAGGTCAGCCACAACTATGGATGCAGCTGGAGGGATCAAGAAAACCAACAGCAAACTTAGCTAATTTCATCAGTACGGAAAGAGAAATTCTTATCTATTTGGACCCATATGCCAACGACTCCAGGAGCACAGGTATTTAGCTAGTCCTGTTCACAAAGAAAGACCAAGTCAATCATACCAAAGAACAGATTAATTTTCTTCACTGCTACTTTAAGCTGACTGTTAATAACTGGGTTAAGAACTTGGCAGCAATCTAACCGGATAGCAGGCATGGTGAACCCTGTTAAATAGGATGGGGTGGGGGATTTCTGGAGGATGTATCTTATTAGTCTAATTGACAAAATACTGTAAGTTCATATCCCAGTGAAACAAGAAAGAAACCTTCAAATGAAAGCTACAACAGCTTTCTGGGGAAACAATTATGATCATAGTATTATAATAGTGCAGATTAACATGAATATTTTACGTGTGGATTTCGATCATATCCTTGGGTTTCCTTTCCTAGCCCTCCTGAAATCTTCTCTGAAACATCCCCCCAAACTTATGGAACAGATTTGGAGACTCACAAGGAAAACAGGATTTATATTCTGCTAAGAGTTTCGATTTTACTGACAAACAACACAGAATACAGTTCTTTGCTCTTTAAGGAATAGGTCGCAAAAAAGCCAATATTTTTTCACTTAAAAAAACTGTGGCATCAAGTGAATTTCAATTTATAGCATATAAATCTGTCTTTCCTATGTACAAAGTACTTTGAAGTGGCTGATCATTCTCTTCCTCTAAGACTGTGCCACTTGCCCTTGGCTACATAGACTGGTTTGCTTGCCTGAAGGCACAGTGGGGGTATCAAACTCTCAACCAATGGGCTTTGCAACCAGATACCCATGCCATTAAATTGCTATGATTATATAAATCTGGCACATCCACAAGCAGCAATTTAACCTGCACATTTGACATAATTTCTACAATTCATTTGTTAAGGTTTTTTTTTTTTTTTTTGAAAAAGTGTTGCATTTTATCAAGGATTAGGAATGAAGTGGTCAGATTTTCTGAAAAAGTATTATCTCTTTTTGTACCCGCTGGGCCCCTGAATGGTTCATAGTAATATACAAGGTTGCACATTTAAAAAAAAAGATGTGTGAAAATTAGGGCAGAAGGAGACAAGATTTCATAGTCACAATTAGAAGCACAGCTGTTTTAAGAAATAAAGGATATCTTATTATTCCCCAAAGTTGCTTCAAAATGCACTACAAATTGTAAAAAAAAACCAACCTTGATTTTTTGGAGTGACTAATCATCAGGAGATGATCAAAATGGGTTGTACTGTGTGCAAACACAACAGTGTCTCTCAGCATGGATATTTATCACTTTCTACTTGCAATGCTACAATCTTGTTTGTTTCTGCACAGAGCTGACTAGAAGACTAGTTAGCCCTAGATGATGATGATGATTATTATTATTATAATGCACCTCCTTACTGATGCTGATAGTGTTTACTATGAATATTGTTATGGTTTTAAGATTTTCTAGTGCCATCTGGTTTTGTTTTGGTTTTTTTATTGGTTATCACTGGATGATTTTACTCTGATCTTTTATGTATTTATTTATTTATTTAATCACATTTTTACTACTGCCCTCTTGCCAAGGCACCGCCGAGCGGCTTACACATATAAAAACACCACAGATAAAAACTACAAAACAATAGGATAAAAAAAATTAACATATTAAATCGTTTTTTAAAAATTTTAAAATGTATATTTTACTGGAATGCCAAAGTAGGAAATCAAAAAGTGGAAGGAATAACAGGCAAATTTGGTCTGGGAGTACAGAATGAAGCAGGGCAAAGATTGATAGAGTTCTGCCAAGAGAACGCACTGGTCATAGCAAACACTCTCTTCCAGCAACACAAGAGGCGACTTTACACATGGACATCACCAGATGGCCAACACCGAAACCAGATTGACTACATACTCTGCAGCCAAAGATGGAGAACCTCCATACAGTCAGCAAAAACAAGACCTGGAGCAGACTGTGGCTCAGATCACAACCTATTGATCGCAAAATTCAGGCTTAGACTAAAGAAAATAAGGAAAACACGGAGACCAGAAAGATATCACCTAGACAACATCCCTAAAGAATACGCAGTGGAGGTGATGAACAGATTCAATGGCTTAGACTCAATAGATAGAGTGCCAGAAGAATTATGGACAGAGATGAGGGACATCATGCAGGAAGCAGCAAAGAAAACCATACCAAAAGAAAAGAAGAGTAAGAAAGCAAAGTGGTTGTCTGATGAGGCTCTTAAAATAGCAGAGGAAAGAAGGAACGCAAAAGTCAAAGGAGAAAGGAAAAACTACAATCATTTGAACACAGAATTTCAAAGAAAAGCAAGGAGAGATAAGGAAAACTACCTAAAAGAACAGTGCAGAGAAATGGAGGAAAACAACAAAAGAGGCAGAACCAGAGATCTTTTCAAAAAAATCGGGGAAATTAAGGGAACATTTAAAGCAAAAATGACCATGATAAGGGACAAAGAAGGAAAGGAGCTAGCTGATGCAGAAGAGATTAAGAAAAGATGGAAAGAGTACACAGAGGAACTCTACAAAAAGGACCTCAACACTCCTGACAATCACAATGATGAAGAAGTAGAACTTGAGCCAGACATCCTGGAGAGCGAAGTCATAAAGGCCCTAAAGAGCACTGCAAACAACAAAGCTAGTGGAGATGATGGTATCCCAGTTGAATTTTTCAAAGCGCTAAAAGACGATGGCGTCAAATTACTGCATTCAATATGCCAGCAGATTTGGAAAACAAAACAATGGCCACAGGATTGGAAAAGATCAGTATACGTACCAATCCCAAAAAAGGGCAATGCCAAAGAATGTTCAAATTATCGAACAATCGCGCTCATCCCACACGCCAGTAAAGTGATGCTCAAGATAATACAGGATAGACTTCAGCAGCATGTGGAAAGAGAATTACCAGAGGTGCAGGCAGGTTTCAGAAGAGGCAGGGGGACTAGAGACCACATCGCCAACATACGCTGGATCATGGAGAAAACAAAGGAATACCAGAAACAAGTATACTTTTGTTTTATTGACTACACTAAGGCATTTGACTGTGTGGACCACAACAAGATGTGGCAAGTAATTAAAGAGATGGGAATACCAGAGCACCTCATATGCCTCCTGAGAAATCTGTACATGAACCAAGAAGCAACAGTTAGGACAGAACATGGAGTGACAGAGTGGTTTGGAATAGGAAAAGGAGTAAGACAAGGCTGCATTTTGTCACCATGCTTATTCAACCTATACACAGAGCACATAATGCGCAGTGCAGGGATGGAGGAATCACAATATGGGATTAAAATCGCTGGGAGAAACATCAACAATCTGAGATATGCAGACGATACCACCCTAATGGCAGAAAGTGAGGAAGACCTAAAGAATCTCTTGATTGGGCTGAAGGAGGAGAGTGCAAAAGCTGGTTTGAGACTAAATATCAAGAAAACCAAGATAATGGCAACAGGCCCAATCAGCTCCTGGAAGATAGATGGGGAAGAAGTAGAAGCAGTGACAGATTTTACTTTCTTAGGATCCAAGATCACTGCAGATGGGGATTGCAGCCATGAAATAAAAAGGAGACTGATTCTTGGGAGACAAGCAATGAGAAACCTGGGGAACATAGTGAAAAGCAGAGACATCACACTGAAAACAAAAATTAGAATAGTCAAAGCAATGGTTTTCCCAGTAGTAATGTATGGATGTGAGAGCTGGACAATTAGGAAGGCTGAACGCAGAAGAATAGATGCCTTTGAAATGTGGTGTTGGAGGAGGGTTTTGAGAGTGCCCTGGACAGCGAGGAGAACAAATAGGTCAATCCTAGAAGAAATTAACCCGGATTGCTCACTGGAAGGTCAAATAGTAAAGATGAAGCTAAAATACTTTGGACATCAAATGAGAAGGGAGGATTCACTTGAGAAGGCACTGATGTTGGGAAAGGTGGAAGGCAAAAGAAGAAGGGGGAGGCCAAGGATGAGATGGCTAGATGGCATTGTGGACACAATGGGCACAGAGCTGGGAGGGCTGAGGGGGATGGTGGAGGACAGAGGCGCCTGGAGAGCAATGGTCCATGGGGTCGCAAAGGGTCGGAACCGACTGTGCGACTGAACAACAACAACAATATTTTATGGTATATATTTTCCTATATATTGTAAGCAGCCCTGAGTGGTCCTTGCATCAGAAAGGGGAGGGGTACGTAAATAGAAGAAAGCTTTATACTAAAATGTATTTTTTCCCTAGAAAGCCTCTACATTTTCTAATCAAGTTGCTGTTTATTGGGGACAAAAGTTGTTACTTGACATGGAGTCTACTTCCATGTCTAGGCCATACACAAAACTGCCAAAAAGAAGGCACCCCCTGTTGAGTTCATTCTGCCATTCTCCTCGCCTGACCCAATGTGAGAAGGATTAGCTGGCAACACAAAGTTGCTGCTACCAGGGTACACCTGACTGTGGTTCAAGAATACCACAATCTTCAAGGAGGCTCTTTCTGTGTAGCAATCCACCCATTCCCACATACTGTACAGTGAAACCACAGTTAACAAACAGCTTGGTTAACGTAAAAACTGCATAACAAAAGGAAATCCATAGAAAAATAGTGGCTTGGTTTATGGAATTTTTTCGGAACTGATTAATTGGTTCCCAATACATTCCTATTGGAAATTGCATTCAATGCATTCCTATGGAAAATTCAGTTAAAGTAATTTTCGTTGTAAGAAATGTCCCAGAGAATGCATTAATTACGTTAACCGAGGTTCCACTGTATGTGATTTCCCCATTTACCAAGATGGAATTAATAATTCCCCACCTCTAAGTACAGAGAATTTGATGGAAGTAAGGACCACTTTTTTTTAATTTCTGACATGCTACGCATGGAAATTTGAAGACACTGTACAGTAATACCTCATACAATGTCCGCTTGATGCAACGTCGGATCCATACAATGTCGCCCAATTCTTGGAAAAAAGTTGCCTCATACACCGTCACCGGATGTTGTATGAGGTATTGGGGTTTTTACATTAGAGGTACTTTACAGAACTATGCCGCCGCCCCTCCCGGTGGAGAAACTCACTCACCCTCTGGCTGAAGGAGGGAAAAGCAGGGGTCCTGGAACCATGGTGGCAGAGGCGCAGGCTGTTAAAGGTGCCCGGTGCCCGTCCCCCCCCCCGGAGAAAGTCACTCACCGGACCAACTCCCCACAGCTGCGAGGACCGGGGCGGGCTTCAAAACCCCACCGCTGACACCAGTACCGCCGGAGGAGAGCCAGCTCCACTCGCCCGGCTGCCAGCCGGACCAACTCCCCACAGCTGCGAGGACCGGGGCGGGCTTCAAAACCTGCCGCTGACGCCAGTACTGCCGGAGGAGAGCCAGCTCCACTCGCCTGGTAGCTGGCCGGACAAACTTCCCGCAGCTGTGAGGACCGGGGCAGGCTTTGGAAGCCCCCCGCTGTCGCCGGAGGTGTTCCAGGAACAGCCCCCTCCCAGCCCCAGACTCTTCTATCTGGGCCAGTTGGGCCTCGAGGGAGATGGGGAACAGCTTGGCCAGATGACGGGGAATTGGGAGCGACGTTATACAAAGCATTGGTGGCAATAATTTGGACGTTGTATGAGGCATCACAATTAGGATTTTGCATGCCTCATACAAAGTCAGAATTCATACAACGTCCTAACTTTTGGAATCAAGTTTGGATGTTGTATGAGGTATTACTGTATTAAATAAGTACCTGTAGGAGGAGTTTGTTGCCATCTAGGTCTTCTGTCTGCCATCGGCCTTCACTGATGGGGCTACAGGGATTGGGCAGAAGTGGTATCAGTTGTTGGACGTCTTTCACGCGGAATTCCAAGACTGCGGACTCCGTGGGTCTTGGCACGTGGCCTCGTGGGAGCCTTTTCAAAGAGAACTGGATGTCTATGTCCACGTTAGAATAGACAGGGAACACACAAAAGTCTGCCTTCTGCTGGTGAACCCGTCTTTTCAGAACTAACTCGTAGAACTTCACAGTACTGGCAAAGTTCTCGTGCCTGCAGTAAATGGTGAAGCGTATGATTTCCCTCCCGTAATGTACTGGCCGGATAGCCCACAGGGGAGTTCCTGGGGTCAAGATGAAGAAATCCTGGCTGCCGGGCATGTAAGGGAGGAAGTGGCCATGCACTCGCTCGGTGTGGTGGTAATGCCAAGGGGGGCTTTGAAAGGATTCGTGGAGCTGCAGGATTGGTTCTTCATCATAGTCTTCTTGAAGGAAGAGAATGACCGCTAGGGCTGGCTGAGAAAGGATGCCCCGGCTGTTCCTTCGGGGTTTCCTTGGCACCCGTCTCTCTGAAACTCGGAAAAGCTGGAGGTCTGGATGGATCCATGCCAACAAGTGATCAATCGCTTCCTGGAGAACAGCAGATTCTCCAGGATTAGCAATGATGTGAACACTCACGAGAAAAGGATCAGGCACGTCTTCCACAGAAAGTTCACCTGAATAGAGGAGGAAGAAACAGCAGAAATCTGTTTTTTAAAAAAAGCCACCTGCTCTTTTGCATTTTTTTGATTTGTTGTGTGTTTTGTTGTGTAATTTGATATTTGTATGTACACTGCCAGAGTGGGAAACTTCCCAAATGGGTGGTATGAAAATGTAATAAATAAATAAATAAATTTACATGGTTGTAGAGAAAATCCCACATTTATTTCAGAAAAGAACCACATTATTTATAAGAAACTCACACCTGTATTCAAATCATTTCTGGTCAATTTAATTTGATTTAATTTTTCAATTTGTATGCCACCCCACTCTCAGAGCAACTCTGGACGGCTAACAAAGAAAAACACAGTATCACAGTTGCAGTACAAAATATCAAGTCATAAGCGTTTCAGAAACATACAGTGAATATCCCAACCACCATCATAAAACTTCAACCCATCCCCACCCGCACCAATTAAAAATCCAGTTAAAACTTAAAAAAACATGAGTGATTCCTACTCTAATGGACCTCAATCTTGAGGTCCATTAGAATCTCAATTAGAGTGAACCTCAACTTTTACTGGTGGCCTCCTGTATTCATGAACTTATTAATTTAAATGTTAAACAACCTGATTTCATACAGCATGAAAACAGAACACTGTTGTGACTCTAGTGTGCTTAAAAACGTAACAAATCAATTACATGTTGCCTCTCCTCTTGCTATCCATGAGTTTAGTATGCATGGTCTCAATTTTCCACTGGTGCAAAAATATTCAACAAACATCCCTGAAACTGCTAATATACAGGTGAAACTCAGAAAATTAGAATATGGTGTAAATGTTCATTCATTTCACTTAAAAGGAGAAACAAATATATGAGATAGACTCACTAAATGCAAAGCGAGAGATGTCATGCCTTAATTCGTTATAATTGTGATGATCATGGCGTACAGCGTACATGAGATTATGTGATGATTATGGGGTAAATGAGATTGGGGGGTTGGGGTTTTCATAAGCTGTAAGCCATAAGCATCAATATTATAACAAAGTAAGGCTTGAAACAATCTTGCTTTGCATGCAATGAGTCTCTCTCATATATTTGTTTCACCTTTTAAGTTGCATTACTGAAATGAATGAACATTTGCACGATATTCTAATTTTCTGAGTTGTGGCACCTTAAAGACTGACTCTTGCATTTTAAATGTGAGCTTTCGTGGATCAAGTCCACTTCGTCAGACATACGAGTGAGACCTCATGCTGAATGGCTGGAGAAGCACTTTGTGAAGCCTGCAGTGGGTCTTCAGGTCCCCTTTACCTTGTCCCTGACATGACCAATGTTCTTTCTTTTCTACACATACACAAGATGCTCAAGAACAAAGTGGAGGAGACCGAAGTCACATCTGCTTTTCAGCATTAAGCCTTATGGCCCAAGTATCCTCTTTCGAGAGCTTGGAGTTCAAACATTAAAACTGGATTCATGGCTCATAATTCGTTATGATTTTAGCATAAATTTAATAAGTTTTCCCCCCATTTATCATCAAATGAATGAGAGGCTGCTTGAGCAGGGACTAGGTTCCAATGTAACAGCTTCACTGAGATTTGGCTGCTCTGATTTTCTCCAGATTATCATTAGGGCTCCCACACCAGAGTAAGTAAGCGGCTGCTGTGACTCAGTGGTTAAGGAGTTTACTTTGTTAGTTGGAAGGTTGGCAAGTCATCAGTTCAAGACTCGGGTACTGCATGATGGTTTAAAAGCTCCTGCCAACCTAGCAGTTCGAAAGCAAGAAATTGCAAGGAGATAAATAGGGACCACTTCAGTGGGAAAAGATCTTGGGAACATGAAAGGAGCCGCATTCAGGCATCCCCTGAGTGGAGATTCTTCAGCAAAAATCCTTTCAACCCAGTATAATTTCTGACATGAAAATATTATTACCAGAGTAAGTGGGGGGAGGATATTTGAAGCATTGCTTTTTGGGTCCTGCACTTCAGTCTCTGCACTTCTGCCTTGGTGGGGCTGGAGCATCTTTGGTTCTTCTTCCAGTGTGTAGTCATCCCTGAGGTTGGTCTCTGGAGAGCTACCAACTTCTCTTAAGTCCCCCCTTTCTCTGAAGTTCAATGGCAGCATCATTCTTTCCCTCAGTGGTGGGCTCCAAAAAAAATTACTACCACACTGTGGGCGTGGCATGGTGGGCGTGGCCAGGGAGAAAGCCCTGCGTTGCACCTGAATTAGGACTACTTTATTTCAAAACATGGGTGGGCCAGCCAGAATTTCTGCTACTGGTTCTGGTGTGAACCTGCTGATGCCCACCACTGCTTTCCCTCCAAAATTACCGTATTTTCCGGAGTATAAGACGACTGGGCGTATAAGACGACCCCCAACTTTTCCAGTTAAAATATAGAGTTTGGAATATACTTGCCGTATAAGACTACCTCTCTTCCAATGCACACCAAATAAAAATTAACCCACACTCAACCCGAAGACGCGCAGCCCTCCGAGTCGAATGGGCAGGTTCTGGTGGAGAGCCAATCCACGCTCACGTTCTCCTCCTCGAGGTACAGGAAGATGTGTGCAGCTTGCTTCTCCTTGCTTCATACTCCCCGCACAGAGCAGGGACTCGGCCGCAGCACCCCCCACCATATGCGCCGGACATATGAAGCAAGGGGAAACAAGCTGCAGTTAACTACCTGTCCTATAAGACGACCCCCGACTTTGGCACAGACTTTTCGGGGTTAAAAAGTAGTCTTATACGCCAGAAAATACAGTGCCAGTTGTAGGCCTGCCATGTCAGACACCAGATCAAAACATAGGGTGCTTCTGAGTCCATGTGATCTGTCTCTGTCCCTGACTCTGTGTGTCCTTCTCCAACTTTGTCCGGGCAAAGTATGGTCTGCCGTCTGTGGGTCTCTTGACCAAAACATTACCTGAATGACAAATTGTACCTCCTCCCCTCTGGATGCCTCTCTCCAGAGCTAAGAGGAGGAGGAGAAAGGATGACAGTGTTTTGAATGCCAAGCAAGGGATCTGATACTTGTCTTGCACACGCTGTGTGCCTTTCATTATACCCAAAACTTGAAGAATTTTCCTTTCTGGACTTTAGTTCCCAGGATGCCTTCCTCAGTCAGCAGGACCATGGGCTGTGCTAGCTATGGAGACTTTAGGGAGTTGCCACCTAAAGGAACAACTTTACCATGTTTTGGTGATACTGGGGCATATGCTGAGGGCTTGTCCATCAATGTGAGTCCAATGGCACCCTCCAAGCATAGGTGGCATGTGTTTAGGGCAGCCGCGGGCGTGTTTGGAGCAGCCGTGGGCATGTTTACAGCTGTCGTAAACATGTCCACGTCCACTTCTGGCGGTGCTGGGGTCATTGCTGGGGGCCGGATAATTTGCCACCGCAGGCCGGGTCCTGCTCACGGGCCGCAGGATTGCAAACGCCTGTACGTTTCTACTTGCGTGTGTTTTCTCCTTGGCTGGACACTGGCTCTTCTACCACTGTAACATACTATAAGTATGTTTTTGAGATATAAGTATGTTGTTCCTCTCTTAGAGGAAATGAATTGCTCCTGTGCAATTGAAGGATGTATTTTTTATTAGTTTTTGTTTAAACAAAATGAGCGGGGAGAGAAGTAAAGTTGCTGCTTCAAACGTTGGCTCAGTGCCATCTGGTCTTTGGTTCTGAAAGTAAAGCAAAGAGCCTGCATTTTTCATCAGGTTTCTTGGAGTGATGGATAATCTTGTGGGAAGTGCTACCGCACTATTCTGCCGACTTCAAAGCCAACTGTCATTCCTACCTTCTTTCATTCTGGTGCTCTAGACACTATATTGTAATAACAAAAGCAGCTTTTAAAAAGGCAAAATGACTGAAGCATAGGAAATTCTGAAGCATAGCCATGGATAGCGTAAGGGCCCCTCTCCTCAGGGAATTTCTATTGCACACGGATTACTGCCTACAAGAGAAGCAGGCTGTTCAACAACAACGTATCTGGGGCACCAACGCTTTCGAGAAGGTGTCATTTCAAAGCAGAATTTCACACTGACAAACTGGCCAAAATGCTCCAATCAGGCAAACTAGCCTAAACATTCCACTTTCTTTTGCTGAAAAAATTAGGAGGGAGGAAAGCGTAGAGAAAATATACCACAACTTACACTGCGTGCAGTGAGACTTTGGATTGTCATTTCAAATCACTCAACAGTCCGCCATAAGCGGTTGACAACGTGGTTCTTGCCCTTGGGTGTGTCATATACATGTCTCTTTTCAGCGGGAAGGATCAAAACAGACTACAGCAATGCCTCATTGTGTTGGGGAATTTTGCAATTTCCCCCCTCACAGCGTTAACTGACATTTTTAACCTTAAGACTGACAAACTGAAGAAGGGGGAAGGGGAGAACCCTGTAAAATTTGCCTTACACTTTGGAACTAAACTAGAAAAAGCTTCATCTGTCATATAGTATAACCGCAAAGGACAGAAATGGCCACTGAGGGGATGATAAAAAATGGCAGAAACTCACTTCTGGATTTACTGTAACTATGGAATGAAGTTAGCAGAACCAATGGGAACCTAAGAAAATTGGGGTTTTGCACCAACACAGTCCTTTAAGAGGGCAGAGAAGAACAGGAAACATCACACCGTTGTCTCTATGCCCTTTTGGCATGTACAGTGGTACCTCATACAACAATTTTAATCCATTCCATGGGGCTCATTGTTGTACGAAGCAATTGCTATACGATACATGCATCGTATAACGATTTTCCCTAGGGGATGCATCATACAATTTTTTTTTGCTAAGTGGTTTTTACCATTGAAAAAATTGTTGTACGATTTTTTCCATAGGGAAAATTGTTATGCGGGATGCTATTTACCCCAACAATCTAATTGTTATGCGATTTTGTTGCTATACGGTGCAATTGTTGTAACAGGTTCCACTGTACTATGGAAGATGAGATATTAGCTCCCCCAAATGTTCTTGATGTTGCCCATTATTGGGTAAACATTATCTAATATACTAATTGTACTGTGGTGATTCTAACATGGACAAAGAAGACATTATACTGATATGAGCATGGAGACATTCCCTCCTCCCCTTCAGTCCCTACAGACTGGCACCCTGGCAGATTGTCAACAGAGCCCCAACTAGGTTATGTAGTCAGCATAGATGGAACACCAGAAACTATTACAACTATCTTTTCTCTGATGCTGTTTGCCTCCACAACCCACAGGCCCTGAGAAAGGAAGCTACCCCTTGCTTCCAAGGGGATGCCTTCACCTCAGTGTTGTTTGGGGGAAGGCTTGAGGTCCTTGCCATGCATTCAATGAAACATGTCTTGCTAAGTGAGTTGCCCTCATCTCTCCCTATTGTTTCCATTGGCCTCCAGGTAGGAAAAGGACACTCTCAGTATTTAGGATCTGCAGTACTGCAGTTTGGGGATTCTGTTCTAAATTTAAGCATTTGACTACACATACAGTTAACAGCAAAGGCCAACTATTTGATGGTGAAGGAGTTTCGGTTGCTTCGTGACAGGTCTTCTCCCTTTGCTGGTGTAGTCTGAGCATCTCTAGACACCTGGATCCTGACTCTGTGTGTGCCTGCAAGTTCTTTGACAAGGTGTGCACAGGTATATTTGGGACTGGGCAGATGTTGTCCAGGAGCCTGGGGCCATAGATGCATCATAGGCAAGGACTGGTTTCATGTTGGGATGGATTGAACTTGGAAAAACCTCCATGGTGATTAGAAGATTCTGGAAGGTGTAACCCAAAGCCTCATTCCATCTCTGTCATTTCACTCACGCAATCCTTGCAATGTAAGCAACTGTGCTCGTTACAGAATAGACACAAGACCAATATCCAATGCATCACTGAGTAAGCAATTTTCGCTGCTGTGCAACCGATGCTCATGAGCGAGCCAATACTGGTGCAACAGTAGAATCCAGTTAATCATGCCTGCAGAAATTTTCACTCCCCCAGCATTACATGGGATTTAGGCCCAAGAAAGTGACATTTCCAAGATCTGCACACAACTTGTCAGACAGTGAACAAAGCCTGCCTGTAGTTTCTTTGACTCTCTATTTTGAAGCCGTTTGGTCCTTTTGCAATAACCAGAGAGCCCTTAGGCTACTGGGAGCACTTGCAAAGATGGAGCTGGGGTGGGTCCCTCTCATATTAATGGTTTTTTGCTCAGAACTGCATTCCCAGTATATTCACTTGCTGTATGTAGGTCAGTAGTAAACCCTCAAGTTAGACTGTCGTTTTGTGTTTCACCCTTACAATTTATAACTAGTTTGACAGTTGTCACAACCATTTATTAAAAAAAATATTTTTTAAAAAAAGAAGCTCAGAAACCCAAAATACAATTTTCTTTTGAAAGCATCCATAAATGTAAAATGTATACATGTTTAGAAAGACACAAATTCTCACAACCACATCCTTATATTAAAAAATTATACTGAAAAAATAATGATTAGAAAATAGAAAAAATATATTCACTGAAAATATGTACCAGATTATGTCTTTCTGATATACTGTATCCTATTATGTACATATTAACAGAGTATGTCACAAAAGGTAATCGTGGAGTGCATGATTTATATGCTTGGGCCCAAAGTTTAATTACTGGTATTTCTAGTTTTAAAAAAAGATGCAGAAGCATATGATGGTGAGAAGGATTTCTCTCTGCTTAATATACATGAAAGCCACAGTTAGTTATGGGGCAACATGGATAAATGTCTTCCTTCCCTCAAAAGGTGTTTGAACTATTTAGCAATAATTAAAATTGATCCTCTCTTCTTAAACAAGAGAGCCCTCTCCCCACTGACTCTACCTCTGCATTTAACGCAAAAGTTAGACACCCACGCCACCCACCCTGCATGGATTAGTTTACACAGAAAAGGGCTGCCTAAAGGGAAAAAACCCTTTGCTTTCTAAAGAAGGACAACAGAGAGAGGAAAATTAGCCTCCATTGGCAGGGAGGTCTACAATTTGGAGGTGGTCATTGAGAAAGCTCTCATTTCACGAGTAGTGGGACCAACACAAAGCCTTCATCCCAGCTGATGTGGTACAGGGCAGCCCCTGTGTTAATCAGGGGGCATACTATTGGGAACAAGGTGTTTACATGATCCTGAGCACCTTACAGCTGGGCTTTGCATGTCATTTGAAATCTAGGGGAATGTAGAGAATCTCTATGATCAGAGGAGGACCACATAGGTGCATACATTCAGGAGTCCTCTGAATTAAAGGTGACTAGTTCTGGACAGATTTAGTGCTGGATACTTTCTATAAACTGAAACATCAACTTACTAACCCTACTGCAAAAAGATTGGGGTGAGTGAGGAGGTGTTCTGTAAAGATCTATGTGGCTGCATCATCTATATACCAATTGATGGGGGCCTCTACAGGGGCTAACAACTCATCCACTACATAAGCACAGGGTGAGTCTGCATTAAGTAGTTAGCAAGGATGCCTAAACTGGCCTAAAACTCTGAATAACCAAAGTCTCCAAGTGTTGTTTTTTTTTTACTACAATTTCCAGAACCCTACAGTCAGCATAAGCTCCTCGGAGAGGTAGCCCAATCAAATAACTTTTATAAGATCTGTTCTTAAAAAGTTGAAGCCTGCACTGAACTATCCCTTGCTGCTATTGAATTTTCCTCCTTTTCATGCAATATTAGGATTTTAATAGGCTTCCCACATTGCCTCCCTCCCCAGTCTGTCCTTATGTTCCTCTTCAGCCACAGTCTTTCTTGACCATTTGAGGCACAGAGCACTCCACTTAGAAAGGCCCAATGGTGACTAACCTTGGCACTCCAGCTGTTCTCAGACTTCATTTCCCAGAAGCCCTGATCATTGGTGTGCTGACTTGGGCTTCTGGTAATTGAAGACCTGGAACAGCTGGAGTGCCAAGGTTAGCGACCACTGGTATAGACTCTCACTTCGGGTGGACCAAATTCTCAAACACTCACTCCCCCTTCCTGTTTTCCCCTTCAAAAACCTCATTCTCAAAGCTGCTGATAAGTTAGCAATAACATCCTTAAGTAACAAATTCCACTCCTATAATTTAAAAATAAAACATACTTACTGCTAGAAGAGGACACAAAGCTGTATTCTGACCTGCAGTAGAAAAAAAAGGATGCTTAGCAGGGTTACTCTCCACAAGACTGAAGAATTAATGTGGTTCAGGGTATATTATTACGTCTGCATTGCTGTTTGCAGTGCTCAGAAAACCTGGGTTCCAATTCCCACTCAGCCATGAAACCTACTAGCTGACTATGGTGGGAGATCCATGTATAACACTGGGTGCCCATTTTAAGAGCAGGAGGCAAACATATAACAGACAAATAAAAGGGAAATGAACTATTGACAGGCAAGGTGTGTGGTGACAATCAATTATGCTGGGTGATGATGACCAATAGACGACACAATACTTGCCAATCTGAAGCCAAGTCTGATTTTTTTAAAAGAAATGAGATGGAGACTATTCTGAACTGCCTGCATGAAAGGAACCTGAATTGAGGACCACAAATATTTGCAAAACAGAATCTCCCTGAATATATTAAGCCCTACCTCTCCTCCATGAAGATACAGGCTTCCCTGTATAAATATGTTTTGAATGACTATTACAAGTAGAACTAGTAACCTCTTTTGGTTCATAACAATCCAACATGAAAAATCTTTACAAATGCAAAACTCTAGTCTATACCCCATATGTGTACACATATTAACAGTAAAACATGCTGTATGATTATACATAGGCGCAGTCAGACCCCACATAAAAATGGGTCAATCACTCATATGAGATGAGGAAAGACACACAGAGGCTGATTCATGTCACATACCAGCTCCCCTAAAATGTTCTACACGCAAAGGAGAAGATACACCCATGACATCAAGATGGAATATAAAATGACCCTCAGACTCCAAGGCAAGTGTTGGACGCATTTAGCTAGGTTTTCATGTTTTGCACACAAAACCAGTTATGCTGAATGTGACGATTCTGCCTGATGATGTTATATGCTCTTCCTTGGAATTTCTGCAAATTCCTTCTCAATGCAGATTTCTTGGGAGATGGTTGCCACTTTCTGCTTCCAGTGATCAGGGTAAGTCATCACTATTGCGTGAAAGTAATTCTATAATCGGCCAAAAAGAGTGACAGCTTACATTCCACATAAACTGGAGGGGCAAACAAAAGCAATGTTTACAGTTATGAGCCTGGATTACCCAGAAAGAACCTCCTCAAAGACTGTGGTATTTTTGAACCACAATCGGGCGTATGCTGAACAATGGTCACTTTGTGCCGGCTAATCTTTCTCACACTGGGTCAGGCGAAAGGAACTGCAGAAATGAACTCTCCAAAGGTGGCTTCATTTTCAAGTCTGGCCTAGACATGGAGGAGGAAGAAGCTATGATCCTCTGCTCTCTTACCTTGGAGCAAATCCCATTGAACTCACTGGGGCTTCCTTCCCAGTAGACACTGAGAGGACTGCATTTTCAGTGCTTCACTGACGTGAAGGTGGTGGACAATTATGCACTGTAAGATATTTCTCTCCCCAGATTCTTCCTTGTGAAGCTTTTTTAAAAACTGATCTGAGAATTTTGTCTCAAAGGATTTTTGGCATACTTTATTAGAGAAAGTGATTTATAAACTTTTTTCTTTCTTAAGCCTTTTGTATAAGAGTATTAGCAATAAAATTAATCCTACAAGCATTAGGGTGTTATGTCCAACAGCTCAGGTGCCTTGATAGAAGAATGCTTCCACTCACTGTTCTGTGACCATCTTCTGTTCCGCTTTGGAAAGTTTTCCTTCCTCCAGTTCCCAAAAAGCAGCTTTTAAGGTGCAGGGTTTAAGAGGCTAACTGCTAACACTATTATCTTTTAAAAAGTAACCCAGCTTGCATGAATAGAAATACTTTCTGCAGACAAAACAGTGAGTCTAGAAAACATTCTTGTTCTTCGAGTGCTGTATCCGTTCCAAATATTGGCTGCCATCATAACAAGAGTCTTCCTGTTCTTAACTCCTTGGAACAGTTCTTCTGAGGACATTCCACATCTATCTCGCAGGTTCTTGCTGGGAAACATTAGCTGTTTAAATACAAGCCATATCTGCATAAATATGTATAATAACTTTGTTGTTATTATTTTTTTGGGTGGGGGCATACCTGTCAAGCGCAGCTCCGGAGATTATGGGACCTGTGCAGAAACGTTCTGCGCATGTCGCTTCTACGCATGCGTAGAAGGCTTTTACGCATGCGTAGAATGGACCAGCGCAGAACCGTTCTGCGCAGGTCACTTCTACGCATGCATAGAAGGCTACTACGCATCCCCTTCTGCACAGAAGCCTTCTACACGTGTAGAAGGGTTCTACGCATGCATAGAAGGGTTCTATGCATGCGTAGAAAGGACCTGCGCAGAAGGGATGTGCAGTAACTCCTTTCCCCCCGCTGCCAAATTACGGGGTAGCAGCAGCTCCAGGTGGGAAATGGAGAAAATCGGCGTGGAAATACGGGAAATCCCAGCCAATCCAGGATACTTGACAGGTATTGGTGGGGGTTGCCAAAAATGCCAGTTTTATTATATTTGTTGCAGCTCCTGCCAACCTAGTTGTTCAAAAGCAAGAAATGGCAAGTACAGTAAAACCCCGACTTACAAATGCCCCGACTTACATAAAATTTTGACTTACATAATGATTTTGTGCTAAAACCATGTCCCAATTTACATAAAATTATGTAACACGATTTCCTATGGGTTTGCTTCAAGTTACATAAAAAATTCATTTTTCCTATGGGTTTTCTTATAGTTACATAAAAATTCATTTCCCTATGGGTTTGCTTTGATTTACATAAAAATTGTATTTTTCCTATAGGTTTGCTTCGAGTTACATAAAAATAATTTTTCCGATGGGTTTGCTTCGAGTTACATAAAAAACCGATTTAAGCAAAAGCCTATGGAATGGACTTTTTGCATAAGTAGCAGTTTTACTGTAGATAAACAGGTACCGCTTCAGCGGGGAAAGGTAACAGTGTTCCGTGCACTTTGGCATTGAGTCATGCCTGCCATGTGACCAGGGAAATGTTTGTGGACACAGAAAGCACTGGCTCTTTGGCTGTAAACTGAGATGAGCACCGAACCCTAGAGTCAGACATGACTAGCTTTCGAGCAAAGTTGACTTTTACCTTTATCTGATGAAGTGGGTTCCAGGCCCTGAAATACTTATACTAAACCGGTCTTATCTGAGAGTAAACAAAACAGAACAGCAAAGGCAGGAGGAAAAATCTTGTGGCACCTAAAGGACTAACTCCTGTATTTAAATGTCACCTTTCGTGGACCAAGTCCATGAAATCAGATCTTGTAGGTCTTTGTCACTGCTGTTTTTCTACAGTTCCACGTACTGTACAGGTGAAAGTCAGAAAAGTAGAATATTGTGCAAATGTTTATTCATTTCACTTAAAAGGTGAAACAAATATAGGAGATAGACTCACTCCATGCAAAGCGAGAGATGTCATGCCTTAATTCGTTATGATTGTGATGACCATGGCGTACAGCGTACATGAGATTATGTGATGATTATGGGGTACATGAGATTTGGGGGGGGGGGGTGTTGGGGTTTTCATAAGCTGTAAGTAAGCCATAAGCATCAATATTATAACAAAGTAAGGCTTGAACTATCTCGCTTTGTATATGTAATGAGTCTATCTCATATATTTGTTTCACCTTTTAAATTGCACTACTGGACTGAAGGAACATTTGCACGATAGACTAATTTTCCCAGTTTCACTTGTGTTGTGTACGTTAACTGTGTTTTCTGACAGGAGCGGAATGTATCTTTTCTCATGTATCTATTCTTATGCAAATAAGTGGATCGAAAATGTGCACTCTCTGTTAGCCAATGGGCTTGTTGTATTATTGTTTATAGTGTATATAAGTCTGAGTTTTGCCCCATCCAAACTGTGTTCAAACCCCACTATTAAAGAGCTGAATTTCACTACTTCACTCGTCTGCTTCTTCATTCCTTCTTCATTCCCTGAACACGAAAACCTGTCCACGTATCTCACTGCTGAAGAGCCCTGTTTTAAAACGAAGGCGCCACACACACACACACACATGCACGCACGCACGCACGCACGCACGCACACACGCACGCACGCACGCACACACACACACACACCGATCCCACCCCACCTTCCTTCGCTGGGATTGGGATGCGCGGGAAAAGCCAGCCATCCGAGGAAAGTGGGTTTGGAGGGAGGGAGGGAGCGAACCAGGGAGGGGGGGCTTTAGCATCCAAACGCCCCCTCCCCCCCAATACCAGCAGCTCCCTTGGTGGTCTAGTGGTTAAGGCTTGGAGACTGGAAGACAAGTTCGATACCAGTGATGGGCTCCCAAAATATGTACTACCACACTGTGGGCGTGGCATGGCGGGCGTGGCCAGGGGCAAAGCCCTGCGTTGCACCTGAATTAAAGGGAAAGGTTTCCCTGGCTCCAAAGCCAGTAGTATCCGACTCTAGGGTGCAGTGCTCATCTTTATTTCAAAGCCGAAGAGCCAGCGCTGTCTGCTTCTGCAGACAGACGTTTCCTTGGTCATGTGGCAGGCGTGACTAGACACCGGCGCGCACGGAGCGCTGTTGACCTTCCCACCGAAGTGGTCCTTATTCATCTACTTGTTTGCTTTCGAACTGCTAGGTTGGCAGGAGGAGCTGGGACAAAGACGGGAGCGCATTCCGTCCTGCAGTACTACTCGGGAATCGAACTGCTGACCTGCCGCCTCCCAGTCAGAGTCTTAGCCCCACTTGAGCCACTGTGCAGCAAGAATTAGGACTACTTGATTTCCAAACTTGGGTGGGCGGGGCCAGCCACCCACCCACCCACCCACACACACACACACACACACACACACACTCCCGATGGACGGGTGGGGTGGGTTGCAGGCAGAGGAAGGCTTGATCGGGGTACCCTAGGGGAGCCAAAAGCGACTCCTCCTCCCCTGGAGAGCTGGGGGGGCGCGCGCCCCACACGAAGGCGATCTCCGTGGGGGGGGAGGCGGGGTGGAAAGAGCACTCCTTCACTCACTCGCTTACCCTCCGGTCTCGGCTCCCGAATCGGCGCCGGGGTCTTGGTGGCCGCGGCTGCTCCCTTTCCGGTGCATGGCGCGGCCGCCGTCGCGCTCCGTCCCGGGCGCTCTCCGGAGGGCGACTGGAGAGGGAGGGGACGGGGACGGGGACGGGGAGGGAGGTGGGCGGGAACTCTCCCCCCCCCCCTATAAACGCCAAGCCCTCCTCCTTGTCCTCCTTCTTCCTTCGGCCTTCCGCAGAGGGAAGATTTCCTTAAGCCGTCCGGCGGCGAAGGGGGGTGGGGCGGGGGTCACTGGGCTCGGGCGGCAATTTTTCCGAGGCGGCACCTCTGGGAGTTGCAGGGGCGGCGAGGACACGGACTTCAACCCGAACCCGAGGGGGGGGGGAGTTAGCCGCGCTAGATTGGGGAGGCGGTCCAGACGGGGCAGAGACCTACTACTGCTCTTTCCCCTCCCCCGCCCACCGGCCCGGAGGCTTGGCTTGTTGTCGTCCTACATGAGCTGCTAATTGGCTTTTTGCCCTTCCCCGGCCAGGTCCCAGCAAAGCCAGCGGGAGAGCAAAGGGGGGGGGGGGCGTCGAGGCTGCCTGCGTTTAATTCCCTTCTTGAACTGGCCCCGAGACGGCCCTGGCCTTCGCCCGAGGGGGGGGGGCGCCCTGGTGGGCCCCCATTTGCCTGGACTTCCGGGTAATGCGCTTTCCAGCGGATGAAGTCCACCAAAGACCCTCCAGTCATAAATGTGGGCTTTAATATCTTTCAAGGCTGAGGGGGGGGGATTATGGGCCTAAGTGCCTTTGCTAGCCCCAACGGGGGTAAAACAGATTGAAAGCATCAGGAAAGTGGGTCACTCTCATCCTTCCACTTTTTCCTTTATTCATTCATTCATTCATTCATTCATTCATTGTTGGAATGGCTGGCTTGGAAGGAAGGCAGGAGGCAGCCGTCCCCGAACCAAGTCCGGGATTTGTATTTATTACCCTTCCTTGGGGTGATACGGGCGTAGGATGTGCGTGACCCCCTAATATAGAAGGCTTGCATATGTGGCATTTTCCTGTGGTCAGGACAATGTCTGCTCTTCTGGACCTTGCCCTGTAGTTAATGGACAGCTTGCAGTTAATTAAGGTTTGGGCTGGTGAAACCCATTGTTCCTGCCCTATTTCGGAGCCTTATGTGTATTGACTCCGGGTGCTTAACTTTGTCTGCTGTCTAGCTTGCTGTCTAGCTCGGCTTGTTTGCCCAGTTTAATTTGTAGCCAGCAGCTGAAGATTGTGTCGCTCTACTAGAGCCATCATCTTGGTTTTACCCCGTTTCTACTGTAGCCATCAGCCAAGGCCTTATGATTCACCCCCAAACTAGCTAACTAGCCTGTACCCGAATTTCCTTTCCTGCCAAGCCTGGTTGGTTCCCAGATCTGTCGAAAGTCGAGCAAACCCCTGGGGAAAGGTTTGGCCAATTATTCCAGCGGGGAGCCCACAATTCATTCATTCTTTTATTAGATCATTTGCATGACCACCTTTCTCACCTCAGCAACCCAAGGCCATACCCGTCAAGCGCGGCTCCGGAAAATACGGGAAATTATTGCGCATGCGCACGCATGCTCAGTAACACGTTTGCACATGTGCAGAACCCCTTTGTGCAGAACCTCTTTGCGTATGCACAGAATCCATTTGCGATGGGCACGCATGCACAGTAACCCCTTTCCCCGCCGTTCAAAATATGGGATGGTGGCGGGAAAGGGGAGGAATGAGCACTAAAATACAAGAAATCCCAGCCAATACGGGATACTTGACAGGTATGCCCAAGGCGGCTCACAGCATTAGTTAAAAACATCCTCCATACAGTAAAAACCGAATCTTAAAATTATCTAAAACATTTAATAAAACATTCCTGATCACTTTGAAAAGAGGGGCACCTGGGCGGGGAAAATAAAACCCCTGGACATGGTCCTAGAAACAACCCACACCTGCTGGCAAAGTCATGTTTTTAAAACCTTCCTGAAGGGGGTCATCTCCGTCCGGAGGCACAATTAAAACATTATTTCATGTCCAGGTCAAACTTTAAACTGCCAAAATGGAACCACTTTCTTTGCTTTGTCGTGGGCCAAAGTGAAATCTTTATCAGCAGATGTTTCTGGTAGTAAACAGGGCCGTAGCCAGGGTGTGGCCAGGGTGGTCTTGGCCCACCCTGAATTAGCAGTTTGCCCACCCTGGCAAAGTGTGTTTTCCCATAGGAATGCATTGAAAAGAGGCTTTGTTCAGCCTGAAAAAATATTCACCCACCCACATCTAGAATCCTGGCTATGGCCCTGCCAGCAAACGAGCCAGATTCTGTATCTCTACATTCATAGAGCATGTCGCTTTCAACCAGCAGCCCCCACTTGAACCTGTTGGTCTTGCATTTTAAGCACTCCAACCCTCAGCCTATTCAGGGTCCTCCAAGTGACATAGAGGAGGTCGAGTTCCTCAGCTATATTCTCTGTTAAAGTTGTTCCTTGTCCAGCGATCTCCTTCTTCCATCTAATTTGGTTTTGCTCTTGTGTACCCTCAAGAATGTTTGTTCTTGCCATAAAGCTCTTTCTGGATCAGAGTCGGTGGACTTGAGGCAGATATCCGTTCCAGAGGATGCTGAGAGTCATTCTCTTGCTTAGTTCTCTGCATCCGCTGCTACTTCTCTCCTTATCTTAGGTGGAGCGATACCAACAAGAGGGTATATTTTCTTAACCGGTGTAGGTTTGAGGCATCCTGTCATTATACACATCACTTTATTAACAGCAATGTCAACTTGCTTCACGTGTGTGGATGTGTTCCATATTGGAGCAGCATACTCTGCTGCAGAGACACTCGGGGCCAAAGCTGATGTACACAGCGTGGTTGATTGAGTTCCCCAGGTATAATTTGTCAATTTCATCCATCCACATTTTACATTTTTGAACCACAATCAGGTGTACCCTTGGCAGTGGCAACCTAGTTTTGTCCGCTAATCTTTCTCAAACTAGGTCAAACCAAAGGGACTAAGGAATGGATCCTTCTAGTGATTCAGTGGATGTACCTATGACTGGGACCAAGAATCGAGTTCGCATCTTTGTTCTTTTTGCTGCTGCAGACTAAAACAGCTACACTTTTGCTGGTGGCAAAAAAATTGTTATTTCCTTAATATAGGGGACCTCTTGCATTTGATCCGATGTTCTGTTCTCCTGCCAACCTAGCAGTTCGAAAGCAAGAAATTGCAAGTAGATAAATAGGGACCACTTTGGTGGGAAGGTAGCAGCGTTCCGTGTTCTCCGGTGTCTAGTCATGCCTGCCACATGACCACAAAAAATTCTGCAGCAGCAGACAGCGCTGGCTTTTCGGCTTTGAAACAGATGAGCACTGCACCCTAGAGTTGGGTAGGACTGGCTTTCGAGCAAGGGAAACCTTTACCTCTGTTGGATATTTTCTTGCACAAGGAGGAGTAGGTGCAAGCTTTTCGACAAGATTGTGGCTGTTTAAAGAGAGATTGCAGTCCTGTGACCTCAGGAATCTCCCAAAATGTTACAGGGTCCTTTGAGGTTTGGATGCCTCTTCTGGGGTGGGGGAACGTTGGAGAAACAGGGAGAGGGGACCCTGCCTAAGACCTGCTACAGAGATTATAGGGTTGGAACTGCATTGGAAGCATCTGTAATTTCAAAAAATGTTTGGCCAAAAATAGTGTATTTATGCACCATCAATGAGTCTTACCTCTGGGGGATTTCTTCTTCTGGAGAAATTTGAGGAAAATATTTCCACAATTTCTCAGCCCACAATTAGGACAGAGAACTTTACAAAGCCGTCTGTGTACAGCTGCAGTTTTAAATGGGAAAAGAGCATGCACTTATCACAAGATGCCCTTTTTTGTGGCTGCACAATCATTTCTTTATCTGAAGGGGATAAAATGGAATTATGTGTGGCTGCTTTGTCTGCTAGGGGAAAATCTCCAACATACATAAGTAGTAAGGAAAGGAAGAAGAGATAAATTCAATCAATTTTGCATTATTGACATGAGAAGTATGTAGTGATGAGAAACACATATGCATTCGCAAGGTCAAGTCATTGGGTGAGGCGACGCTGAGAGATCGCGGAACTCCCCTTTTATTCCTGAGAAACCTCAACACGTGCGTACCTAGCGCAATCGCACGATCATGACAAAACTGACAGGAAGACAGGTTTGAAAATAGGGTGTTGCATACATCAGTATATTGGAGGATGCACATTGGATAACTGTTAGAGAAAGCAACCAAGATGGTCAAGGGCTGATAAGGGTTTGAGGCAGTGATGGGCAGTCTTGGCCCTCCAGCTGTTCTTGAACTTCAATTCCCAGAAACCCTGACTAGCTGGTGTGTTGACTTGGGCTTCTGGGAATTGAAGTTCAAGAACAGCTGGAGGGCCAAGACTGCCCATCACTGGTTTGAGGAGTGGGGAAATGTGTGATGGTCCTGATAGTGAGTTACTTACGTCAGCTTCTACCGGGAAGCACCGAAACGGGTGTTGCGGTCGTGCCTGTGGGCAGACCCCAAGTTGAACAAACAACTCGGCCTCCCCCCTTCGGAAGCTGTCAGGGACCAGGGGCTAACGGCAATTTCTAAGAGCACCTTAAGGGCACTTTTGGGGGTGAAGATAGAGAGTCACCCCTTCAGAAGTAAGAGGTAGTGTCAGGAAGAATGGATGCACATGTCTATTAAGACATGTTTTTGTTTGCTGAATGAGTATATTTTGGTGACTTTTTAAAGCTCTGTGTAGTTTACAGCTTTATCAAAGAATATAGATATGAAAGGTCAAAGGCTCACATTCTCCTTCATTTTGGGGTCAATAAAAATATTTTGTTCCCTTCATCTTGCCCTTCCTCAGTGTCATCTGTGGAAGGTGACCAGGTTAAAGGAGGATTCCTTCCTAATTATGTATGATCATAACTGTACGGATATTTTGAGTATACCCAATGAAAATGGAAGTTTTCTACTCATTAGATAGGAGTATACTTTCACCAAAGTTTTCTTATACAAAAGTGGTAAAGAGAATATTAGGAAGTATCCCCCCTTACTATCTTGATATTAGGCAAAGCCATGTTTATCAACAAGATAATCACACTTTGGAGACTCTGCCCTTGATCCACACACGCACAACTCCCATTGCAGGCTGCACAGAGTTATTGGATAAGGAGTTGACGTTTCCCTCAAAATTCCCTACCCTAATCCATTTTGTGATGTAGCCTTAGGAAATTAAGCTCACCTCTTGACTCCTACCAGGAAAATTTAGTTGAAAAGCAAACACCTTAGGCAGTGATGGCAAGCCTTGGCACTCCAGCTGTTCTTGGACTTCAATTCCCAGAAGCCCTGATCACCACAAGTGCTGACTTGGGCTTCTGGTAATTGAAGTCTAGGAACACCAGAGTGCCAAAGTTTGCCATCACAGCCTTAGGGGAAATATACAATTATTTAAAAAGATTACACAATTGATAAAATCTGCAATTCTGCAATCAAAACAAATAACAATGTTAAAAGACTAGAATAATAATTAATAAAAAATAAATAGCAAAAGCTAGGATAAATATCAGAATAAACATGAAGCACTCGATGCCTGCTGGAATAGTCAGGTCTTCGTTTGATTTCTACATATTAAATAAGAGGACGCAGTGCTGACTTCCCATGAAAAGGCTTTGCACAGATAAGGGGCACTGCTTTGGTTTAGTTTGGTTTGATGTATTAAAACTTTATTGAAATCTTGTTTAGTAGCCAAAAACCTGTTAGATATTGATAGGCATGTTAGACAAATCATGGAAACTGCTGTGCATCTTGTTAATTGCTGTTTCTAATTAACAAGATGCCGGGCACTTGCCAGACATTTGACGGACTTACAAAGCCCACCTCGTCAATTAGCCATAGCAGTTTCCACATTCCTTTTGTCTATATGTAAATGACCAATAAGGTTCTGGACAATGGTTCATAACATTACAAAGTATGTAACAAGGATGTGAAGATTTAAAAAATACTAAGGTACTGTTATGTATGTATGCATGTTCATTATACTGTAAAGGCAAGATTGTAACCACTCCAGATACAAACGATATCAGCTGTAAAGGAACGCGAGCAGACAGCCTATAGAGGGCAGCTGCGAGCGTTCACTCTCACATGGTTCACATTGCTCAATCACGGACAGCCGCGGGAAAACCTTCCCCGCATTCAGCAGCTGAAGAAAGACCTGCATTCAGCAGCAGGAAAGGAGGCGTGCCTGGGCGAGGCCACGCCGGTAGCAGCCAATCAGCTACCGTGCTACAAGATTCAAATGTAGAGAGCTACTGTATATATTGAGATGTATCACCGCCATTACCTCATGCTTCACTGGAACCTCATGCAATGCAATAAACCTGTGTTAAACCAACCTTTCGGTTGTCCGGTTGTCTTTGGTCCCATACACTAAATTGGCGACGAAGGTGGGATATGGCTGCCCACGGGACCAAGACATGCGCCGGCTACGAGATCAAGAAGCCGGGAGACTTGGAGCTGTTTGAGATAGACTTCAACGCAGCGCTGGTGGAGCTCGAAGTCTCCGATGAGGCCAAAAAGAGGGCCATTTTCGTCCGCATGCTCGGACACGAGACCAAGAGGACCTTGGTGGACCTGATCGCCCCGAGGAAGGTGGGCGACTTCAAAGCTACAGAGCTCCTGGCGGCATTGCGCGCCCATCTCCGGCCAGCAATAGCGATGTTCCCCGCTCGGAGCGCGTTCTGGAGGCGAGTCCAGGCACCCGGGGAGTCGGTCGAGGAGTTCGCCGCGGCCCTGCGGTTGGCCGCCGGCCCATGCAAGTGGGAGCTCCCCGACATCACCCTCCGGGACTGCCTGCTCTGCGGTCTGAGGGACACAGAGACTCAGCGTGCGCTGATGAAGAGGGAGCCGCCTCCCTCGTGGCAACAAGTCCTCGACACGGCACAGGCCGCGGAGGCCACTACTGCCGGGGTGCACGAGCTTCAGGACTGGCGCCCGAAGCCCGCAAAGGCAGAGAGCTCGGTGCGAGCGGCCCGGCGAGTTGCGGACTCGTCTGCGGAGAGCGGCGACGACGAGGACATCCGGAGGGTCCAGAGAGAGGGCCGGCGCTGCGACGGCTGCGGCGCCGCCCACGCCCGCGCCAAATGCCCGTTCCGCAAGGCCGAGTGCCACAACTGCGGCCGGCGCGGGCACATCGCCAAGGTCTGCCGGAAACGGCGCGAGGCCACCAGGAGTTCTCCAGACCGCTCGGCGAGGCAGGACCGCACCACGAGGCAGGACCGCACCACGAGGCCAAAGGACGGCACCCGGACCACGAGGACGCGGGACGGAGTAGGGCGCATCTCCGACGACAGCGAGGACGACGCGCCGGTCTGCAGCGTTTCCACGGAGCACCCCCGTTACTTCGTTGAGGTAGTAATACAAGGGGCCCCTGTTAGAATGGAGGTGGACTCGGGTTCTTCATACTCCATTATTTCCCAGGGGGAATTCATGAAAATCGCCCCCCGCGTGCGGCCCAAGCTCAAGGCGTTGAGGGCCACACTGAAGGACGTGCAAGGGAACCGCATCCCAGTGTTGGGGGTTGGGAAGTTCCGGGTCCAGTTCAAAAAGCACACCGCAACGCTTCCCCTAGTCGTCCTCAAGGGAGGTAAATGCAGCCTCCTCGGGACTCAATGGTTCCAGCCCCTGGGGTTGTTCATCGGGGGGGTGCACGCCGTGGAAGCACACCCCGCCGGGACTGATCCAATACAGAGCGTGTGCGACGCGCACCCCGAGGTTTTTAAAAAGGGGCTCGGGAAATTCAAGGGCCCCCCAGTGACTTTCGACCTGGACCCTGGAGTACGTCCAATCAGACTTAAACCGCGCAGAGTGCCCTTCGCACTAAAGGACAAAATAGAGGCGGAGTTGGACAAATTGGTGGGCCAGGGGATTCTTGTTCCTGTTGATTCTGCGGAGTGGGAAACTCCAATTGTAACGGCTCTCAAGGCCAACGGGGAGGTCCGCATATGCGCTGATTACAAGTGCACCATCAATAAGGCGATCCGCCCTAATGCGTATCCGGTGCCGGTAGTCAGCCACTTGTTGGCCAGGTTACACGGGGGGAGGTGCTTCGCTAAACTCGACCTGGCCCAAGCCTACCAGCAACTCCCGGTGACCCCCGCCGCAGCTGCTGCGCAGACCATAGTCACCCACAAAGGGGCGTTCCAGGTATCGCGCCTACAATTCGGCGTGAATTCGGCGCCCGGGATCTTCCAGTCACTTGTGGAACGCCTCCTGAAGGGGTTAGAGGGGGTGTTACCCTACTTTGATGACGTATTGATTACAGGGGGGAGCCGGGCCGAATTAGCAACTAGGTTGGGAAAGGTCCTGACAATATTCGAAAAGGCGGGGTTGCGGTTGCGGAAAGACAAATGCGTCTTCTTCGCTACAGAGGTTGAATTCCTAGGGTTCCGTGTCACTCCCGAGGGAATAAGACCAGCCCAATCCAAGGTAGCCGCCATCAAGAAGGCCCCTCGCCCCACATCCAAGCCCGAGTTGCAGTCGTTCCTCGGACTGCTCAACTTCTACCACTCCTTCCTCCCGCGGAAGGCAGCCGTGGCAGAACCGCTACACAAATTGTTAAAAAAGGACGAGGCATGGAAGTGGGGCGACGACCAGGAAAAGGCTTTCAATGACCTGAAGCGACTCCTGGCATCAGATGCCGTACTGACCCACTTCAATCCCAAACGCCCGGTGGTCCTGATATGCGATGCATCCCCGGTGGGGGTGGGGGCGGTGTTATGCCACGTGCTGGACAACGGTAGGGAGGCCCCGATAGCGTTCTACTCTAGGTCCTTGTCCCAAGCAGAGAGGAACTATGCTCAGACAGACAGAGAAGCACTAGCAATAATTGCGGGGACCAAGAAATTTCATGATTTTGTGTACGGCCGCCCCTTCACCATAGTGACGGACCATAAGCCTTTGTTAGGCATTTTCACCGCAGATAAGCCCACACCCCAAATCCTGTCCCCGAGAATGCTCAGGTGGGCCATTTTTCTCAACGCGTATCAGCACGCGTTGGTGTACCGGCCCGGGAGGGAGATCAGCCATGCCGACGCCCTGTCGAGGTCCCCCATTCCTCGGGATTGCTGCCACGTGGACAAAGTAGAGAGGGACCATCAGGTCTTAATGATAGAGGTCCTAGACTCCCCTCCAGTAGTACCGGCCGACATCGCCAAAGCGACAGGCAAGGACAAAACGCTGGCCACAGTTTGCTCCTGGGTACAGAAAGGGTGGCCCGTGTCTTCCCCAGCAGCGGAATTCGACACATTTTTCAAAAAGAAACTAGAGTTGTCCCTAGAGAGGGGTTGCCTTTTGTGGGGACAGCGGGTAGTAATCCCCACGCCTCTCCGGCCGAGGGTGCTTAAACTGCTGCACGTCAGCCACCCGGGGATCGTCCGCTCAAAGGCGCTGGCCCGCAGTTACTTTTGGTGGCCCCAGCTAGACGCCGACATTGAACACATGGTCGGCACTTGCGAAGCGTGCCAAAGCTCAAGGCCAGAAGAGGCTCGCTCGCCACCTAGGGAGTGGGACACGGCTAGGGGGCCCTGGTCCCGGATACATGTAGACTTTGCTGGCCCGTTCAGGGGAACGCTTTTCCTCCTCGTGGTGGACGCGTTCTCCAAGTGGTTGGAGGTCATTCCAGTCTCGAGCACCTCCTCGGCCACAACAATTAAACAGTTAAGGAGGGTCTTTTCCACGTTCGGTTTACCCGACACCCTCGTCAGCGATAACGCCAGCTGTTTCACGTCCGCCGAGTTCAGGGCATTCATGGAGCGCAACGCCATTCGGCACGTCACCTCCGCCCCTTTTCACCCGGCCACCAACGGCCAAGTAGAGCGCCTCGTGCGCACCACGAAAGACGCACTACTGCGCATGGGTCCCGGAGACCTCGACCTGAAATTGTGCCAATTCCTGCTGAGATACAGGGTCACCCCATTAGCGTCAGGGTACTCCCCCGCGGAGCTGTTGATGCGCAGGAAGCTGGCCACGGGGATCTCCAAGCTAGACCCCACGAGAGTAGAGGACAAAGGGCGGAACATAGGGGTGGAACCCACAAAGAGTTTCAGCATAGGCGCCCCGGTGCACTGCAGGAACTACGCCAGCGCGGGGCCAGCCTGGGTGCCGGGCACCGTAGTAGATCAAACCGGCCCCGTCTCATACCGCGTAGAGACCAGTACAGGCTTCCTGTGGAGGCGACACGTAGACCAACTCCGGCGTAGGGTCCCCGGAGAGCAGGACGCGGACGAGGACAGCATCGAATCAGCGTTAGGGTACTCCCCCACCCGTTTAGCCCAAGGGGGAGGGAAAGGGGAGCATGGGTCCCCACCAAGGGGGGAGGAAAGGCAATCGATCCACAGAGATCTTTCGCGGGAGTCCCCGTCAGAGAGGAGGAGCCCCGATCACACTCATACCCCGCGGAAGCCGCGGAAGTCTCCCCGAAATTCAGATGCCCATAGAAGTTTAGACGTTGATTTACAGTACCAGGGGGAGTTAGCGGAGTGGTCCCCCACCCGTCCTAGCGAAAAGAGGGGTTTCAGTTCAGCCCCTGGTACTTCCAGTCCCAGTAGCCCCTGTGAGTTAGAATGCAATATAGCGCCAATGTCCCGGAGACCGACACCTCCAAGACGGGAGGCATCAGCAAGTCCGCCCACCACAGTCTTAAGGTCCCCCGAGCAGGGATCAGAAGGTAGCCGTTCCACAAGGGCGACCTCATCGGTTCCGCGGTTCACATTAGGTGGGTCCCCGGGGTCCGAGAGCAATAGGCAGGGGTTTACCTCCCAACTATTCATTCCATTCCCATCCCCGAGCGCAAGGCAGGCACAGACGCCCCACAGAGCCACTAACGAATCCCCGTTTCCCGTTGCAGGACAAGCACCCGCGGAGTCAGGGATCACAGGCTCTCCAGAATTAGGGCAGGCGCAAGCACGCCCCAAGCGAACGTGCGGCAAGCCACAATGGTTGCGGGACTTCGTCCCATCCTAGGGGGGAGGGATGTTATGTATGTATGCATGTTCATTATACTGTAAAGGCAAGATTGTAACCACTCCAGATACAAACGATATCAGCTGTAAAGGAACGCGAGCAGACAGCCTATAGAGGGCAGCTGCGAGCGTTCACTCTCACATGGTTCACATTGCTCAATCACGGACAGCCGCGGGAAAACCTTCCCCGCATTCAGCAGCTGAAGAAAGACCTGCATTCAGCAGCAGGAAAGGAGGCGTGCCTGGGCAAGGCCACGCCGGTAGCAGCCAATCAGCTACCGTGCTACAAGATTCAAATGTAGAGAGCTACTGTATATATTGAGATGTATCACCGCCATTACCTCATGCTTCACTGGAACCTCATGCAATGCAATAAACCTGTGTTAAACCAACCTTTCGGTTGTCCGGTTGTCTTTGGTCCCATACACTAAAGGTACCCTACTGGGTATTCTTGATGCAATAAATAAATAGTGGAAGAGGGGCTTGAAATAAAAATCCATTAGGTATAGAAAATAAGAGACCAATGTCTTTGGTGAGCACTCATCTAATCTATTTTGAGTCAGTGGAATTCAATTCTGTTACGTGTAAGAAGCCTCTTGTAAGCTACCTGTCACACCACTTTAGGTGGCAAACATCTAGCAAGGCCTTAATAATTAGGCACAAATATATAGAAGTAAATGCTGCTTCAGGTAGACTAGGCCTAAGAAATTTAGGGCTTTAAAAGTTATTACTAGGGCCATGTGGAAGCCTCCCCTCAACTTTTTAGTAAAAGAGCATGAAGACTGGCGCCAATCCACCCCACCTAGACATTCAGGGCTGCTCTTCCTCCAAGTCCCTGGTGTTATCAGTGTGTTTCCAGATCTCTCTTGAAAAATTAAAACATTGCCATGAATTGAGGTACAGTAGTTCCCAAAGCCCAGTAATAATCATGGCACTTAGTAAGGCATTAAGAAAGTCACAGGTCATGGCACCATGTGAAAAATACATATTGCCCTCGCCACATTGGATTTAATCAGTCCTATGCATGAGCAAATCTTACCTACTACCTTTTCAAAGACTGTAACCTTATATGGTGTAAAATATTTAGCTGCTAGTCTGTTTGATCAATTCTTAACTACATCTATTTAAAAGTCTTTATGGTTTAATACTTCTAGGTTCTTTTTTTAAAAAATCCCAAGCCTTTCCATAGCTCTTCAAATATATATTATATTTATGAGCTTTACATGTACTTGTGAAATAAGGCAATAGATCTAAATCTTTGATACTTCACACATACTCAAGTCACTTCTGACAGTCCAAGAAATTGTTGGCTGGTTTTAATGTGGTTTGAGGGTCAACACAGAAGGAGGGAAAGCATAGAAAAATAACCAGATATGCCTATGATTATGTTACTACCTGCTCATACATCTATCTCTCCTGGCTGCACAAGCACCTCAAGATTTTTCACAGTCCTAGAACTCAGTCTTTCATGAACATAGGCTCTTCTTTCCTATCTCATTTTTCTTCCTTAGGTTGTTAGGGAACTGGAAGTGAGGCAATCCAGACTCATCCTGCCTCCACCTCAACCTGAATTTCATTCTGACTTCATGGAAAAATAGAACCATTGACAGTTAAAATGCAAAGTTCTTTGAAATAGTATTTTCTTCATATACATATTGAATGTTTTACTTATTTTATCTTGTGGTTTCTTCCTGAGATGCAAGTTTTAGTTGTAGTTTTTTTTTAAAAAAAGAATCTTATTTCTTTGTTTCCTTTGTACCCATATGATTGCATGGCTCTCCTCCTCTGCACCTTATTTTTTCTCAACGGTTCTGTGAGGTAGGTCTCATGGAGAGAATGGCTGAAGTCATGTTGTGCAGTTATCCAGCGGTATAACTTTTGTAAATAAATTGCCACTAGTTAAGAAATCTCTGTAGTTGCATCTGTTACATACCGATTTGTTGTCTACAAAGATTTATTAATAATGGCAATTATACTTATATACCACCCCATAGTGCTTAGTGCACTCTGGGAAGTTCACAAGTTAGTTAGCATTCCCACCCCCACCCCCAAATGCTGGGTACTCATTTTACCGACCTTCGAAGGATGGAAGGCTGAATCAACCTTGGATCTCGTCAGGATCGAACTCACAATGTTTTGGCTGCAGTACAGCAGTTTAACGACTGCACCACCAGGGGTCTTATGATAATTCACATCTAGCTGCACAACTGAAGTGTAAGCAGCATCTGATTTAATGATATCCTGTGTTTTTCATGTCAGTGGAGACTCCAACCTGGATTGGAATTTTTGGTTGATGGCTACAACCTCTACAAGTCACCCATCTGGGAGATGACAAAATAAAAATGCCTTTGATGCATCTGTTAAGGTAGAAGAAATCCCAGGAAGCATGTGTTTTCCAAGGATTCTTTAGGTCAGGGATTCTCAACCTGCAGCCCTTGGGCTAGATGCGGCCCGTGGTGCTATTTCATGTGCCCCGTACCTCCACCACACCAGGAAGTGCCATATGGTGGAGGAAGGGCAAAATGGCCATCCAGCCTCCAAAGCTGTCTAAGGGAGCGTAACCCAGCCCCCGGCTTAAAAAGGTTGAGAATTCCTGCTCTAGGCCTTGTTGAGTCTGAGAATAATATGCAATGCAACAGCAGTTCAGGGGTTAACCAACAGTGATTTATTACAGCTCAGTTCGGACTCGGGACGAGGTAGCTACATATATAAAAGCAAAATGGCAGTTACAGAGATACATTTGCCCAGGCTTCCGAAAATGCAGGAACCTGTGTTAGAACCAATCAGATACAGATGACAGTAATGCGAATTAAACGCCTTGTAGAAAGGGCGCGCTTTTGCTGCAAGACTTAATGGCCTCTTGAGAATTAAAGCAACATAACGTTTGGACACAACAACATATATCTGCATTTTTAGTGATCAACTTCATAGGTTTATGTCTGCTAGTTTTCTGAGATGTAAATGGGCATATGGTGGTGGGGAGAGTTTGGCTAGCTAGCTATGGGGTGTGTGTGATAGAACCTCTTATTTGGAAAGGGGAAAGGATGTCATAGAATAAGACACATCTTTGTCACCTCTTTGCTTCTTCTTTTACCCCATCAGGTATCGAGGAATAAGACACTAATGCAGAAATTATGAAAAGTGACATGCGTCCAAGAGTCATCCATTTCTTTTGGAGTGAATCGTGTTCTATTGATATTTAGACATACAGTAGTTGGCTCTTTACCAGCTATGTCCGGATAAAGAGTCGGACCAATCAAATTGGTAAATGTCCTCAAGAGCATCCCAAGATCACAAGGGTTCTCAATCTCACTTACCTTTGACTCAGGTTTAGTTAAAGATATGGACCATTCAATAGTTCACAATGCTATTATAATAGAGTTTAAGTAATACAATGTATTAAATTGTTTTCTTTGTTTATGTATTTTATGCATCTATGTATTTTTATATATTTTTCTGCTTTTCCGTACATATATTTTGTACGTTTGTATATTTTTTATTATTTTAAAATTAATAAAATTATTTTTTTAAAAAGATATGGACCATTCAGAGCCAAATGTATTACATACTTCTTGGAGGCATCCCAAATATAGGTGACATCCAAGCTGCTTTAAAAGGTGATAGTTTGGGTGGGGATGAGTAAAATGGCAAGAGGAATTTCTTCTTTCTTCCTCCTCCTAAGAGGCTTTCACATTTGTGAGATGAGAGGAAGAGGTCAGAAGACCAAAGTTGTTGGGGTCTCCTTACATGCATTTAGAGCAAAAAGTCTACTGGGATTGTTTGCAGTATCCAAAGTTAATAGCTTAATTATGAAAGTTCCTTGATTATGGCCAGCTAAATAAGTACATCAAACCATTTCTTTATTTGATGGCCAGGCTCAAGATTTTGCAGTGCCTGTAATGGATCTTGATATTCTAGTTCACTTCTTAACAATGGTCTGCTATCAGGTAGCCGTAACCATCTCTCTGTTGCCATAGTAGAGAAAACATAATCCTTTCAAGCAGCGCTCGAACTGCTGCTTGCTTCTGCAATGGGCTTATCTAATATAGAGGCAAGTGGTAAAAAGGCTGGAGAATTTCTGTTTGTTGTCCTCTCTTATTTTATTCCTACGAACCTCTCAGCTTTACTGAACCACCTCCAGCTACCTTTTCCCAAAATGTATTTGGACTGCATTCTTTGTTCATAAGAGCAGGTTCAGTACCATGGTCAGCACAAGGCAGGCCAGAAGCTGTCCAACTGTTAGGTGAGCATAAATGCTGGCATTTTAAAGAAAGAGACTACTGAACAAGTTTGCCTTATTTCATTACTGGGAATGCTGAGAAGTAATTAAAGAGACAAAACAGAAGAAGAACTGGATCGCTCTCCCCACCACCCACCCCCGGTACATTAGACTACAAAGTGGGTTTCCGTGACAGAGCGTCTATATAGGCAAGAATCCTGAAAACAGTCCTGAATGAGGATGAAAGATACATGGATGAGGTAAGGGAGAAGCTGCATGATGTTCAAAAAGATACACTCCATATTCCACCCTAGTCCCTGCAGGAAGAGTCTCTCTGATGGGAATCCTGCTTGGGATGGCTCTGCCGTTCGGCTCATCCGTAGCACTTCTATGTATGCTCTCGGAGGCGAGGAACCTAAACTCTGTGCATTGTTGAAAAAAAGCAAGAGTAACTCCAGCCTAGATTCCATTGCTTGTTTCCAGAGGAAGGAAGAAGAAAGGGCATGGATGTACTCCAAGACGCAAGATTGTTTGCAGTACTTGCAAGATCTGCTGGCTCTGAGGAAAAAATACATCAAGAGCATCAAAGATCTGAAGTCTGCAAATCAGACGTCTCACATTTCTTCTTTGTCTACAAAGTCTTCCAACACCAGAAAAAAGCCACCAGTCCCACCTCCTCCTGGGGAATCATCTAAGGTAAGATAATAGCCATGCTCTAATCATTGTTTTGAAACGTTTAATAGTACAGGCTACAGTAGGTATGAAAAGAGAACCTGGACACCTTTTCATGGTGTGTTATTTGTAACATTTAGGTAAAGGTAAAGGTTTCCCTTGCTTGAAAGCCAGTCGTATCCAACTCTCTGGTTCAGTGATCATCTCTGTTTCAAAGCCGAAGTCCCAACGCTGTCTGCTTCTGCAGATATTTCTGTGGTCATGTGGCAGGCATGACTAGACACTGGAGCACACAGAATGCTGTTTACCTTCCCACCGAAGTGGTCTCTATTTATCTACTTGCAATTGCTTGCTTTTGAACTGCTAGGCTGGCAGAAGCTGGGACAAAGATGGGAGCTCATTTTGTCCTGCAGTATTCGGGAATCAAACTGCTGACCTGCTGCCTTCCAGTCAGTGTCTTAGCCACTTGAACCATTGGAGTACCTATTTGCATTTACTGGAATCCATTTAACACTTGGTTTCTCTTCCACCTCTGTTTACATGATTGCTTATTTAGTTAGTCATTATCTTTATATTTGGCATCTCCTTTAACAAGTTCAAGATGAAATACAGGGTCCTCCTGACCTTGTTTTATACTCAAAACAGATCTGTGAGAAAGGCCATATTGACCAAGTGTATCTGGCCAAAATATTATGGCTTTGTGAAGACCAAAATCTAGACCATCCAGGTTCAACCCTCATTACGCAACATTAATTTTCACAACTACTCATATACACTCATCCAAAAACACATAAAGGCAATCTATAAATAGATCTTTATTCCCTTCCCTTTCTCTGATACCCATTCATCACTAACTAGGTTTAAAAGCTGGCAAGCATTTTGGTAGGACTGACCCTCACCTTTTATTCACCCTCTTCACTCCCATTGGAGGGTAGCTGTTTTTTTTAAATTACCTCTAAGCAGTTGTAATGGAAAACTTTATCAGTGGTTGAGTCAATAACTGTAAAACTTAAAAGATTTTAAACCATGTCATTTGGTGGTCAAATGGCTAAGGAAGTATAGAGGATTTATATTTCTCTGGGGCCCATCTATTTTGAAAGAATCATTAATTTATCTGCATATATGTTTCCTGAAATTCCATTTGACACCATTCAACTCTCTGATTATGATCAGGGTAACCATAATTAACATGCCATCCAAAATTAGCCTTTATTTCAGTATAGGCATACTATAAGATGAGTTGAAGCTTACCACTTAAACTGTTGTACTGTGGCCAAAATGTTGTGAGTTCGATCCTAACAGGGAAAGCTTTACTTAGCCTTACATCCTTCTGAGGTTAGTAAAATGAGTACCCAGCATGTTGGAGGCAAAATGCTAATTAACTTGTGACTCGCCTAGAGAGTGCACTAAGAGCTATGGGGAAGTATATAAGCGTAATTGCTATTCATGACAGTGTGGCAGTCCTATACATGTTGACTTAGACCCCAACCCATTATACCTAATATGAACTTATTAAATATGGATTTGATATCCCTCTGAGTGTGGGGAAACAAAGCACAGAGCATTTTACTCGCACCCACTCACTCGGGCACTCTTTCCTACAAACACAATGCTGCACTTGAGCAAGAATCCTCCCCTAAGTTTTATTTTGATTTATTGCTTATATTTATGATTCTATACTGTTTATTTATTCACAGTCACACTACTGCCATTTTATTCTGTTCAACAGATCTCAGCTGGGAGAAAAGTCTCGCGGTTCAATGCCGAGGTTACTGAGGCAATTGCTTATTTTGACTCAATTATTGCAGAGCTGGATGCAGAGAGCCGTCGAAAAGTAATTGTGAGGGATCATCTGCATGCAGATGTAGATTTTGATGGCAAGTACACATTTGATGTCTCCCAGAGACCTTTCTGAGGCACCACAAGATCAGCATTATGGCTATTTATCACTCTATCCTTGTTGAACTAAAATACATTGACAGACAGCTTTGGGGGCCCGGACAGCCATTTTGCCCTTCCTCCACCACATGGCATTTCCTGATGTGGTGGAGGCGGGGGGGGGGGCACATG
The DNA here is from genome assembly GCA_035047305.1 of Bradypodion pumilum. Lineage (NCBI taxonomy): Eukaryota > Metazoa > Chordata > Lepidosauria > Squamata > Chamaeleonidae > Bradypodion > Bradypodion pumilum. The sequence continues at coordinate 167,524,372 of JAWDJD010000001.1, read as the reverse complement.
AAATGGTGCTGTAAGCTGCATCCGGCCCATGGGCCGCAGGTTGTGAATCCCTGCTATAGGACGACTTTTCACACGATGATTTCAGAATCAGTGTATGCCTTGTATGCTTAAATGTGACTGCCAGAAAAAGGCTAAAGTGTGTGTTAAAAAGTTATGCAAAAGGGAAAGGAGACAATCTTGACAAATAAATAATGCTCATACTTCTAATAAGGAGAGCAATATTTTAACATACTGCATGTTTCCAGTCTGTATAGACTAAGTCTCTATTGACGTAAGACATGTAAATATATTTATTAGGTAAAGGTAAAGTTTGCTCTTGCTTGAAAGCCAGTCATATCCGATTCTGGGGTTCAGTTCTCATCTCTGTTTACAGCCAAAGAGCCAGCATTGTCTGCATCTGCAGATGTTTCTGTGGACATGTGGCAGGAATGACTAGACACTGGAGTGCATGGAATGCTGTTTACCTTCCCACCAAAGTGGTACCTATTTATCTATTTGCAATTTCTTGCTTTTGAACTGCTAGGTTGGCAGGAGCTGGGACAAAGGAAGGAGCTCATTCTGTCGTGTAGTACTCGGGAATCGAACTGCTGACCTTCTAGTCATCAGGTTTAGAGTCTTAACCACTTGAGCCACCTCAATCCTCAAAATATATATTATTATATATTATTATATATTATTATATATTATTTGAAGCTGTCACATACCCACATACCTTTTTGAAACACAAACAATTGTGGAAAATATTGGTCTGCATTATCTGGTGGTCTTCTTCTGACTAGTAATACTGTACCACAGATGGACTATCTACGTATATTTGAAACACAGAACTTTCCCTGCCAACATTGTAACTTCCATTTGGGGCCCAGGATGCTAGGGAGAACTCAAAAGATTTCTCTGTTCCCTCCTACATCGTTCTTTACTTGCTTTTCAGGCCGCACCTGCCATTTTTATTTGCCCAGGAATCATAGCTGTCAAGTATCCCTTATTGGCCAGGAAAACCCCTTATTTTACCCTCTTTCCCGCCGTCATCCCTTATTAATTAGACTGCAGTGCCCTATTACCGCCATTGGAGGGCAGCACAGGATAAGCATAGCTGTTAAGTATCCCTTATTTGCCAGGAAATTTCCCTTATTTCCAAATCCAAAACTTCACAGGTATGCCAGGAATCCTTTTTCATTCAAAACTGCACAACTGGCAGCATTGGTTTCTCTCCCACCCATACCCACACCCAAGTTGCAGGCGGTATTCTTCTCTCTGATGTGTAGCTCTGTCTGTGTAATTGGGGCAGTGGTGGGCTCCCAAAAAAAATATTGCCACACTGTGGGCGTGGTATGGTGGGCATGGCCAGAGGGAAAGCCCTGCGTTGCACCCGAATTAGGACTACTGTATTTTATTTGAAAACTTGGATGGGCAGGGCCAGCAAGAATTTCTGCTACCGGTTCTGGCAAACTGATGCGAACCTGCTGATGCCCACCACTGAATTGGGGGTAAATCTATGAATGTGACTTTTGCCATTTCAGGCATTCCAGCCACATAATTCACTTAAACCCCTCAGGCAGAACGATGAGAATGAAAGCTCTAAAACCACTGTTTCCCCTACCCTGTTACTTCTTCAAACAGCATGTGAAAAAGCCCCCACCCCCTGTATTGTGAGAGTTCCCAGAATGTGTACAGGAGAGGGAGATCTGATGCTTATTGCACTGAATATAAGTCAGATATTTGATTTAATATTTGTTCATTTAATTTTTTGTACACCAGCCAGAGTAGGAAACCACCCAGATGGGTGGTATCAAAATGGATGGATGGATGGACACAGAGAAAGAACCTCCTCGAAGACTGTGGTATTTTTGAACCACAATCAGGTATACATATCCTGTGTTGCCAGCTAATCTTCCTCACACTAGGTCAGGCGAAAGGAACTGCAAAATGAACTCACCAAAAGGTGCCTTCCTTTTTGTAGTTTCATATCTGGCCTAGACACGGAAGAAGAAGAAGACGCCTCCAACAGAGCTACTTCTCCCATGTACCTTGCCATGTTGCAGGGATCATAGTGTAGCAGAGCTTTTATTTTGTTGTTTGAGGAAGTAGCACAAGTGGTGCAGAAAATAGGAAGGGCTGGTCTAATGCCTTCTGCTTTGGGAGATTACTGTACATCCTGTAATTCTCCCCAATGAGGGGTTCTGGGTGAACTATGGGTGTGGAAGTCCTGAAATTCCAAATGTGCCATTCCTAGTGGCATCACCAGCAGTGGCAGACTGGCAGTAACTAAAAAGTTTCTTATTTTGATGGGTGTGCAATACGTGTAAAGGTAAAGGTCACCCTTGCTCGAAAGCCAGTCGTATCCTACTCTAGGGTTCAGTGCTCATCTCTGTTTATAGCCAAAGAGCCATCGTTGTCTGCATCTGCAGACATTTCCATGGACATGTGGCAGCCGTGCCTCAACACCAGAGTGCATGGAATGTTGTTTACCTTTCCCACCGAAGTGGTCCCTATTTATCTACTTGCAATTTCTTGCTTTCGAACTACTAGGTTGGCAGAAGCTGGGACAGAGATGGGGGCTCACTCTGTCATGCAGTGCCCGGGAATTGAACTCTGATCTTCCAGTCAGTAAGTTCAGTGTCTTAACCACTTGAGCCACTGCAACACGTGTACAACGATACAAAGTCACAGGTACTCTGTAATAGCTACATGTATTTGCTACTCTAGATTTAGAATAGGAATTTGTGGCAATCTGCTGTTTCCTGAGACGTCACTTCTGTTATACAGGTGGAGCTACCAATTGTATAACAGAATTGCAGGATACCAATTGTTATCAGTTTCTAGGGTTGCTGTTTGTACTGTCCTGTTTATTTCTCTGTTTGCACACTGCCTTAGCTGATTTCGGAGGGAAGGAAGGAAGGAAGAAAGGAAGGAAAGAAGGAAGGAAAATTATTGTGCAGCTTTCAATGTTTTTGATGCCAAAAAAGAAAGTTTGGAAGCATACATTTCCTCACCTTTGCTTTAAGCATTCACAATCAGCCTTAAATTGTCTTTCTCCCCTGGTATTTTTCCAGGAAAATGACTTTCCAAAACAATTTGGAAAGGGGGCTGCCATGTTAATATTTCAAGGATTGCGGTGGCTTAGTGGTTAAGACGCTGAACTTGATGACTGGAAGGTTGGCAGGTCAGTAGTTCGAGACCCAAGTACTGCATGATGGAGTGAGCAACCAAGCAATTCAAAAGCAAGAAATTTCAAGTAGATAAATAGGTACAACTTTGGTAGGTAAACAGCATTTCGTGCACTCTGGTGTCTAGTCATGCCTGCCACATGTCCATGGAAATGTCTGCAAACGCAGACAGCGCTGGCTCTTTGGCGATAATCAGAGATGAGCACTGAACCCTAGAGTTGGATACAACTGGCTTTTGAGCTAGGGCGACCTTTACCTAATGTTAATAATTGCACCTGGTGGTGGTGGTGCTGCTGTTGTTCTAATGCTGTCCTTTCGTTCCAGTGGTTACTAGCTCAAGAGAACACAGCTTACATTCAAACTGGATCCTTCGAGCCCCTCGGAGATATTCCCAGGATGTAGCCGCAGCAGGAAAGGCAAAAACATGCCAGTCTGAAGGAAAAAGCCAAGGAAGAACAGTCAGCTCCCGAAAAAAGCTAGAAAGATACCCAATGTATCTCCCAAAAGCTGTGGAGGGAGCCTTCAACACTTGGAAATTTCAGCCTAAAATGTGCCCCAAAGAACAACACTGATCTGGAAATCATCTGAAACTCCTCAAGTGTGAAAGAGAGGGGGTATTTCACATGGGAAACACCCCCTCCTTGAGAGGGTATACTACGTGTCATTTTTGCACAACCAATTTGCAGTAGTTCTTTATTGGATTGATGTAGCTCCCATGTCTTCATTTGAGATTTCCATTTGCCACCCTGTCAGTGAAAGGTTATCTAAATTGAAAACAGTGTCATTTTCTGTCTCAAGCACAGGCAAAAGCAAGTCAATAGAGTAATATAAAAGTATAATAAATAAAAGTAATATTTGTTCCTAATTATCTTTGCCATATAGAACATGGTTGCCCAAGTGTGGTGGTCTTTTGTTGGACATTTCCTGAGATGCTGTGAGAGATAAAGTAAACAAAAGTCTTGCCCTGCAGTTACAAGCCATTTGTGAACTTCATTTATATAATTATTGTTTACTTTTCTTTCATGGCCATGCCCTAATCTGCTCAACAGCCACAACCCAGGAACACCCATTAAGGTCCTCCATCCAGGGTTTTGTTGCTATTGTTAAATGACAAAGAGCTGCACATTTTCCTTGTGAAACTTATAAATAAGGCTTGCTAAGCATTTATAACTCACTTTTATCTGGTAATTGCTATCTTTAGATTTACTTTCTCCTCTTTTGCCAGAATATAAATAATCTTCTTCTTCAGATGTAAAACTGCCAAAATGAAGGCACCTTTTGGTGAGTTCATCCTGCAGTTCCCTTTGCCTTGCCTAGTGTGAGAATATTAGTCAGCAACATAAGGTGCCGTTACCAGGGTACACCCAACTGTGGTTCAAAAATACCACAATATTCAAGGAGGCTCTTTTTGTGTACCCCATATAAATAATGCCCTGTATAAAATAGCTGTACGTTTATTTGCACAATTCAAATACAGAGTGCCTAGGATCCCAAGAAAAACCAATAAAACTGATCCAAGAGCCCTAAACATTTACTGTATGTATTAATTTTTATAAGGTGGCCGTTAATTTTTAACATAAGGTGGCCATTACTAGCCGATTACCCGGCCTTGCTCAGGTTTTTCCCCCCATGTGTCCGGCCACCTGTGTCAGGCCCCTGCCCAGCTCAATTACATCACGATGATGTCACAATCAGGTGACCTACCTAGAGTTATGACATTAGCATCACTATGTGTCCGGCCACCTGTGTCAGGCCCCTGCCCAGCTCAATTATATCACGATGATGTCACAATCAGGTGACCTACCTAGAGTTATGACATTAGCATCACTATGTGTCCGGCCACCTGTGTCAGGCCCCTGTCCAGCTCAATTATATCATGATGTCACTGTCGGATGACCTACCTGGGGCTATGACATTAGCATCACTAATGGGACACACACATACACTCTCCTCTCAAGTATACTTCCATTTGCAGATTAATTTAGGGGCATACACACACACACCCATGGGGCTTGTGACCCCCGCAGTGACCATCCAGCACATCCAAGGTACATGTGTGCTACGTTACAGTGCAATCGGTGCAGGGGTGTAGATATGTATGCATCACATACAAGAGCACACCTCTGCTTTATATATATAGAGAAGGTCTGTTCATTGACTTTATGCAGAACAACAAAGGCACATTAACATGTACAGTAGAAATACAACATTATATGGTTCAGAAAAGGGCTTTAAACATTTTTTTTCTTAAGCAGATCCTAACCACTGCCTTCTGAAATGGAGTTGGGCTTCAAAAGAAGTTTAGAGGCCAATTCAACACAATCCACAGGCCTATTGTAATTTATTTCCATTGGGCCTGTCTGGGTTTTCAGATCCTTGTGTTAAATTGATCCGCAGTTTATAGTTAGCTTATTGTTCTGATTAATTAATTAGGACAAGGTTTTCACAAGGAAAAATGTATCCCCACCCATCCACCCCATGATGAAAGGCTGAAAGATGTTTTATTACTGAAAAACTGGGGGGAAATGGCAGGATTGTGTGTAAATTTAAAGAAAATTTCCCCAAGACAAAGTTGTTTATTCTTCTTATAGTGCTACAAGGCGAGGGGACCAAATTGAATGAACTCAAACCAGACTTGTAACCAAGGAAACTACAAAATATTTTATTTTCCCCCTTTAGATTTCTGAAAACAAACGGACAGATTATTATTACAGTAAATAAAGGTCTCCATTGTTCAAAAAGCCAGCGTGTCTCACTCTGGGGGATGGTGTTCATCAATGTTCTCAGCCAATGAGCCAGCACTGTTTGTAGATGTTTCCATGGTTATGTAGTAGTTATGACTAGATGTCAAAGTACACAGAATGCTGCTACCTTTCCTGCTGAAGCAGTACCTATTTATCTACCACGACCCCTTATCATTACAGTGACCAACTGTTATTATCCCAGTAGTTAACTGAGATACCCAATGAAGTATAGCATAATGAATTGTGATGGACCAGGACTCGGGAGGCATTTTTTGGACTCCTGGTCAGTCATGGAAACTCATTGGGATTGGTAAAATCACTCCACTTACCTTGAAAACAGTGTTGTTCTGAAGCCGGTCCGCCCCGGTCCAGGCGTACCGGTTGCAGAAATCCCCCCAGGTCACACCCACTTGGCTAGCCACGCCCACCTCCCTACCCCATTGCGCAGGATGTTCGGGCACATGACCACAGAAAACAGCACTGGCTCTTTGGCTATAAACAGAGATGAGCACTAAACCCTAGAGTTGGATATGACTGGCTTCCAAGTAAGGGCAACCTTTACCTTTACCTATTAACAGCAAATCCCTGATTGGTATTCAAATTAGCTGTGAAGTTTGGCTCTGTTTGTGCAAGTGCTTAATAAAGGTCTCCCTTGCTCAAAAGCCAGTCGTATCTGACTCTAGGGGGCTGTGCTCATCTCCATTTACAGCCAAAGAGCCAGTGCTGTCTGTGTTTGTAGACGTTTTCTAGGCCATGTGGCAGGCATCACTAGATCCCCCAGCAAGCCACATGGCCATATTTGGCCACACCCACAGATTTGACCCCGCCCACAGAGGTAGTCCTGCCCACAGTGTGGTAGTAAAAAAATGGACCCCATCACTGCGTGAAATCCCTGTTAGGGTCACTATAATTTCCAATGTGAAGGCACCTATCCACAAGAACCAACTCTTACTAGATCCCACACCAAAGGCTCTTGAATAAACTTACCAGTCATGGAATAAAGGGACAGGTCTTGTCCTGGATCAGCAACTGGCTAAGGGACAGGAAACAGAGGGTAGCACTAAATGGACACTTCTCCAAGTGGAGGGAAGTAAAGAGTGGGGTCTCCCAAGGTTCAGTACTGGGACCCCTGCTTTTCAACCTCTTCATAAATGATCTAGACGTAGGAGTAAAAAGCAAGGTAGCCAAATTTGCTGACGACACTAAATTATACAGGGTAGTGAAAACTGTGAGAGATTGCAAGGAGCTCCAGAGGGATCTCTTGACACTGGGGGAGTGGGCAAAACAGTGGCAAATGAGCTTCAACATTAGTAAGTGCAGAGTGATGCATGTTGGGGCAAAGAACCCCAATTACATTTATAAACTGATGGGGTCTGAACTCTCCGCGACAAACCAGGAAAGGGACCTTGGTGTCCTGGTGGACAACTCAATGAAGGTGTCAACCCAGTGTGCCTCAGCAGTGAAAAAAGCAAACTCAATGCTAGGGATCATTAGGAAGGGTATAGAAAATAAGTTAGCAAGTGTCATTTGCCTCTTTATAAATCTATGGTGAGGCCCCATCTGGAATACTGTGTACAGTTCTGGTCGCCATACCTCCAGAAGGATATTATGGAGTTGGAGAAAGTGCAGAGGAGGGCAACCAGAATGATTAGGGGACTGGAATACCTTCCTTACCATCTGAGGCTGCAACGGTTGGGCCTCTTCACTCTTGAGCGACGGCGTCTAAGAGGTGACCTGATTGAAGTTTATAAAATCATGCACGGTGTGGACAAAGTAGATAAGGAAAAACTGTTTTCCCTATCGCACAACACTAGAACTAGGGGATACTCGATGAAACTTTTGGGTACTAGTTCTCTAACAAATAAGAGAAAGTACTTTTTCACCCAGAGGATCACTGGTCTATGGAACTCCCTGCCAGAAGAAGTGGTGACAGCTGTCAGTCTTGACAGCTTTAAGAAAGGATTAGACAAGTTCATGGAGGACAAGGGTATCAATGGCTATAATTATGGATACTTAAGGGCAACCTCTGGGTTGGAGAGATAGGCAGGATATCTCTCAATGCCATTTCCAGGGAATCCTAAGCAGGTGAAGGCATCTCCTTGGGAATACCCTGAAGGAAATGGTGAGCCACTGTGTGAGACAGAATGCTGGACTGGATGGGCTGTGGCTTGTTCCATCAAGGCTGTTCTTATGTTCTAGATAACCTTAGATCAGGTAGCCTATTCTTGAAGTTATCTACTATGTGTTATAGTGCTAGCCATAGTAGACATCACATACTTTGTCTGTGCAACGGTGTGTGTGTGGATAAAGAGACCTTGGGCTAGCACTAAACGGTGGCATTCTTTTCTACATCTGTAACATTTCCCATCCCAGCCTAGTCTGATACTGTACTGTCAGCGGCTTCAGCTCTGCTTTGCTTGCTGGTCGTTCATCTAGGTCCGCGGTGGTAAAACATGGCACTCTAGATGTTCTTGGACTTCAATTACCAGAAGCCCAAGTCAGCAGTCGTGCTGATCAAGGCTTCTGGGAATTGAAGTTCAAGAACAGCTGGGGTGCCAAGGTTGGCTATCATTGATTTAGCTACTAACCAGACCTGGATTAACAGCCAAAATCAGATGACATCAGGTATGTTCAAGGAAGCTACAGTGATCCTGTTTTGTTTTTGTTTGTTCAGCAGGAAATGCAACGTGAGGTGTTTTATACATACCAAACAATAAGATTAATTTGCTTGGGAGCGCTTTTGTGTTGCCTCAGCAGCATAAACAAGAGGCCCCGATGAGTCTGTCAGAGATAAACACTAGCCTTTGAGATCACTGATGATGATCCAGCAAGGAGCAGTTTTGAAATGTTGTTGTTGTTGTTGTTGTTGTTGTTGTTGTTGTTGTTGTTGTTGTTGTTGTTGTTGTTATTTGGGGGTGGGTTATAGGCCTCAGAGATTGGAGGATTCTGGGATTGAAATATTTTTCTGCAAAGAACAGTTGCTTGGTACTTGAAAGGCCATAATACTACATTTATGCCATTTATTTTTGCTGCTTAGCAACATTTTCCTCAGTTTCACTGGCTGAAGTCTTCTTGCACAAAAAGACCTGTTGCACACTAGATCACGCAATTCAGTATGTAACAGATTGGTCAGGGATGGGAGACCCAGGACAGCTGGAGCTGCTGGCATCACCCCTCCTGGCCACGCCCACCAGGAGGGCTTGAAAAGACGCCGGAGCCGCCGCCGCTGCGGGACCCCGTCACATGTCTCCCGGGCATATCTGTCAAGTTTCGGGAAATTTCTGTCAAATAATGGAAATTTCCTGGCCAAAACGGGAAACTGGGCAGCTATGCTTATCCTGTGCTGGCCTCCAGTATAACTCCAGTCTAACTAATGCGGGATGATGGCGGAAAAGAGTGTAAAATATGGAGGTTTGACAGAAATTTCCCGAAACTTGACAGGTATGCTCCTGGGCCCACGCTATCAGCCCGGGATGGGAGAAGACTGGCCCCAGCTGTGGGGGCAGCAGGCGCAGCTATAAAGACCTTGACGTCACCGGGGCCGCTGTTGTGGCCGAAGGAACTTTGGCTGGAGCAGATGGACCTTCACAGAGCTGGACGCTGGGACTCACCACCTTCGGGCCGTCCGAAGGCGCCGTGTCTTTTCCTCCCTTCGGCCTTTCTAAGTTGGGCCCCGGGCTCCGTCCGAGACGTTGAGTCCTGGCACCGTACAAGACCTTGAGTCCTAGCTCCGTCCGTGACGTTGAGCCCGGGCTCCGTCTGAAATGTATTGTATTTATTGTATATTGTGCATTATATATTGTGATATAGTGTATTGTGTATTATATATTTTGATATTGTATTAAATTCTCTCTTTATATTGTAAGCCGGCCTGAGTGGTGCTTGCACCAGGAGGGCCGGGTATAAATAAAGTTTCTATTCTATTCTATCATGCCTACGCAGACTTCTTGAGATAATTCACTTCCAAATATTATGCTGGCTGTGCTATAGCAGAATAAACAAGGCAAGATTTTAGTCACAGAAACATCCTTAAGCGTAGATGGCTGAAAGCCTAGAATGTTATGCTACAAGCGGGGCTGATTACATGGATTGAATCTGGAATCTGCATTTGAATAATTGGTAGCAGCATCTTTCATTCAAGAATAAAAAGCGACCTTTAAAAAAGATGGTTGCAACTGTGCAGAGCTTCTGAGACTGGCCACAATCCTGTCATTGATTTACATGTCCAAAAGTTAAGTTATGTACCGTATTTGCTGGCGTATAAGATGCACTCAGTTTTTCTGGTGCATTTTAAGAGGGAAAGGTGTGTCTTATATGCCAGCAAATATGGTAACTCACCAGGGTATATGAGATATATGAGGAGCTCTACTATTGCTCCTCTCAAGCGAGTTTCCACAGCCAAGCACCTATTTGTTCCCAAATCCTAGCCCGTGATGGTGAACCTTGGCACTCCAGATGTTCTTGGACTTCAATTCCCAGAGGCCCAAGCCCCCGTGAATCCACATGAAGGGGTTTACTGCGATTCATCCGGCCCACGCCGCCTTCGTCACTCCCGAACATTTTTATTTATTTTATTTATTTATAAGTCACATTTGTATATGCCGCCCACTCAGGCAGAACCCGACTCAGGGCGGCATCACAACACTTCTAACACTTTACATGGAACACTTTACATGGAACACTTTACATGGAACACAACACTTTACATGGAAGTAAAACGCGCCCACACGCTTCTGGGAGTGACGAGGGCGGTGCGGCCCGGATGAATCGCAGTAAACCCCTTCATGTGGATTCACGGGGGCTTGGGCTTCTGGGAATTGAAGTCCAAGAACATCTAGAGTGCCAAGGTTCACCATCACGGTCCTAGCCCATCACTCTATCCAATGCACCACAATGGCTTTCTCTTGAAAAAGCGTTTTCATTATTGTCACACTTTTTTAAAAAAGAGAAGAAAGTTCTGTTCCCACATAACCACTGTTGACACTACAGTGGAACCTTGGTTAACACAATTAATGCGTTCTCAGGACGTTTCTTACCGTGAAGATTATTTTAACTGAATTTCCCACAGGAATGCATTGAATGCAATTTTCCATAGAATGCATTGAAAACCGAAATACAGTACATTAACCGAAATGCGTTTTCCCATAGGAATGCATTGGAAACCAATTAATCCGTTCTGAAAAAAATTCCGTAAGCTGAGCCCTATTCTCTATGGATTTCCTTTTGTTATGCGATTTTTTATGTTAACCGAGCCGTTTGTTAAGTGAGGTTCCACTGCAATTGCAGGGTCTTCGTCTGTAAGCACACTGTGGGGTTCACTTTATTGAACTACAAATGGAAAGGATGAGTTTCACAACAAGTGCCCTTGGTGAAATGACCGTTAATGTCTTCCTGCCCCACCAGCATACCTGCCAACCTTCCCGGATTGGCCGGGATTTCCCGGTTTTCGGCGTCGATTTTTGCCCTTTCCTGCTTTGCGCTGCCGAAACCCTGGTTTTCGGCAGCGGGGGAAAGGAGGCACTGCGCAGCCCATCTGCGCAGGTCGCGTTGCACGCAAGCGGTGTAGCCCTCCACGCGCATGCGTACAACGCAACCTGCGCAAACCCGGTCCGTGCAGGTCCCGGATTCGCCGGAACCGCGGTTGACAGGTATGCCCACCAGCATTGCCATGAAAAAAATTCCACTGTTTCCATGTTGCACAAAGACTTAGGAAAGCAGAGATGGGCAACCTTGGTGGGTTAGGGCCTCATTTCCTGCAACTGCTATTATGACATGGCAATGTGAGCTAGACGAACTTCCAGTATGGAAAGAAATGTGTTTCCATGCTAAAACTCAGCATGCGAGGAAGAAACACATTGCTGTACAGGACAGCCATGCTCCCAACTGTCTCTTGAAAGTATGAAAAGGACCTCTCTTCTGTGTTTGGACAAAATTCAGTGATGACAGGACTGAGGGCAACAAAAAAATAGCAAGGGGGTCACATGTGGCTGCCATTTTACGCACTCCTGGTTTGTAGGCTCTAAATTGCCCCTGGAGTTCTCTCACACCCACTGAGTTCTTTACTTGCTTCTACTTTCAGCTTTGACCTTAATCTTATTTATTCAGAGAGTAAACAAGGATGTCTTACTGCTTCTTGTGTTTTAGTTGCTGGAGGAAATCATACCACAGAACAAGGGAAATACACATTCATTGGGGGGAAATGTGAGGAGATAACATATGATCTACCCTCCAATTTCCCCCTTTTCTTTATACTATCTCTACAGATCAGATGCACAAAGAAGATTAAATGCAGAGTTTGAAGTGGAATAATTTTAATTTACATCTCATTAAACATGCATCAAGCCCAGGCTACTGTCACAAAATAGTTTTTTCTTCCTCAACTACACTAAACCTGGATCTGCCCAATACTCTTTTCAGTACCCTGGTAATGCTAATCTTGTGTTGCCGGCTAATCTTTCTCACACTAGGTTAGGCAAAAGGAACTGCAGAATGAAGTCACCCAAAGGTGGCTTCATTTTGGCAGTTTCACGTCTGGCCTAGACACAGAAGAATAAGTGCCAGTTCTGGGATAGTCCCATTTGCATTTAGTTAAACCTTTAAGGTGGAGAGGGAAGGGAGGGACTGAAGTTCAGCCCCTTCCTAAGTATCCTTCAAGTCAAAGGAGAACGTGGACAAACAACTGCCAAGGGATACAGGCAAAGTTATCAGAGTCACAATTAGCAATTATACTTATATACTGCTCCATAGTGCTTAGTGCCCGCTCTTGCCAGTTCACAAGGTATTTAGTATTTTTGCCCCCAACATGCTGGTACTCATTTTACTGACCTCAAAAAAGATGGAAGGGCGAGTCAACCTGGAGCCCAAGGGGAGGAATCTGAGCTTGGGAGGGGATGGGGGGATTAAAAACTCAATCACTATTTAATGATGATTTTTAACCATCACTATTTAAATTGTTAAATGACAAAAAACATTAATAGATTAAGCAAGAGTAGCCACCACATGTCATTTTAATTTATTACATTTTGGAGGGGGCTGCGGTGGCTCAGTGGTTAGGAAGCTCGCCTTGTTAGCTGGAAGGCCGGCAAGTAGGCAGTTCAAGACCCGGGTGCTGCATGACGGATTGAGAGCCTGTCTCTATCCCAGTTCTTGGGGACATAAAATGAGCCTCATTCGGGCATCCCCTAAGCGGAGTTTCTCCAGCAAAAATCCTTTCAACTCAGAATAATTTCTGATACAAAATTATTATTAATTATTACTACTACTACTACTACTACTACTACTACTACTACTACTACTACTACTACTACTACTACTACTACTACTACATTTTGGAGGCAATTGGGAGGATGAGCCAAATTTTATTTCTTTTAATCTTTTTTTTTTAAAGTAAGTAAAGGTAAAGGTTTCCCTTGCTCGAAAGCCAGTCGTATCTGACTCTAGGGTTCAGTGCTCATCTCTGTTTCAAAGCCGAAGAGCCAGCGCTGTCGGCTTCTGCAGACGTTTCCGTGGTCATGTGGTAGGCATGACTAACACAGTCAATTAAAGGAAAACCCTTATCAAAATGATTAACTTTTTTTTTAATTCCACATTAATGCCACCAAATTAGCTTTTGTGTGGATATTTCCAAGCTCTGAGATGGAAGAAGCTTTTAGCTACAATTTTTGTGATCTTTGGGTAGTTAGATGGGTTTTTAAGTCACAGTGGAGTTTTCTGGCCATGGAGGGAAAGTAAGGAGCTACCTGGGAACACTGCTTTCTTCAAATAGATCATTTGAGTGTTGGAAAAAAGAACAATATATCCACTACAATAAAACTTTTGCCCTGAGGAAACACAATGGAAGGAGGAGAACCTTTGTTTTGCCCAGATTTTTTGTTTTTAAAATTTTACATCTGATCTTTCAGCCAATAAAAATCTTAAAAGATTGAATACATATAACATGAACGCAACATCTAAAAATCAGAAGGATAATAAAACAAGTGAAAAAAGCAGCAAGGGACACCAAAAAAATAAAAATAAAAAATCAATCATCCATTAAAAGCCCAAGAATAAAACCAGCTTTACTCAATGTTACAGAAGGCACATGAGAAGTATAATAGAGACTATTCCTCAGCTGGGGAGCCAACACTAAAAAGCTCTTTCTCTGCTTTCTTGCTTGCTTGCTATCTGCCTTGTCTCTAAAGCTACCATTATGCAAGCAGGCTCAACTTAGCAATTTGCAATCGTTCTGCTTTTTCCTCAAACTACTGTAAATCCAGTGCTTGCAAATAATAATCAGCCCAGTGGGCGACTCAAAGCGGTTTTGCATCCAATAGGTACACAATATAATCCAAAAATACACAGATAGTAAGGTATACAAAATAAAACACAATACAGAGTTCAGAATATACAATAAAGCAGTATACAAAAAACAACAACACCAAAATAGACAATAATAAACTTTACAAATTCAAATTACCACGAAGCATCAAACTGTGGGATCTGCGAGCACAATTGGTATACTGTCCCTGACAGAAGCCATAACTTGTGAGATCACTCTGAGCCATTGGCTCCGAGGGGGACAGAAATTGGGGAGCGGATTAATAGCCATAGTTTAATTCACCCATATCTGACATGACAAGAGGAGATTGAATGTCTAACTAATCAGTTAGGAAATAGGTAATATCGCACCCACAGATTACTTATAGCCCTAGAGACATCGGCCATGTTTACTCCTGGATAAGCATGGAACAATGAAGTTCCCCTGTCAGTGTTTAATTTAGTTAATTAACTTCCCCGAGAGAGGTTCCCAATTAACCCGTGTAAACATGAGATGTGATTCTTGTCAGATGACGATTGTATCACGCAGCCCTTTTGCTTTCTATATATGCTATGATTTTTCCCTGAATAAATCACTGGTCTTCGCTCCATCTTGCTTCGTGTCTCCTTCTTGACCAGTCTCCTCCGGGACCCAACGGCCGCCCCGCGGCCCCAATCCAACACAAACAGAGCAACAAAGTCATTTCCTGGGCAGGAGGGGCCCAGAACAAAGCAGGCGAGAGTCTCCAAGTAGCCCCACCTGGCTTGGACCATCTCCTCCTCCTGGAAGTGGCAAGGCACAGAGGTATGTGAGCAGGAGCGTCCTTTGATCTTGAGCCGGTGGTCTTTTGTCCTGGGGGGGGGGCAAGGCAGGTGAGTCTCCAAGTGACCCCACCTGGCTCGGACCATCTCCTCCTTCTATATACACTCCTATATATACTTCTGTTTTAGGCCATCATCAGCTGGTTTGGGGAAAAGTCAATGAGTGATTTAGGGTCACATAACTCACCCCTTCCCCTAAGCTACCTAGACACACTAAAATTGGAGCAAGTATTTTGCTAATTCTCTTCTCAACCCTCTCTAAGTTTGGTGAAGTTTGGAGTTACAGTAAAACCCTGACTTACATATACCTCGAGTTACATAAAATTCAACTTACATAATGATTTTGTGCTAAAACCATGTCCCAATTTACACGATTCCCTATGGGTTTGTTTCGGGTTACATAAAGATTCTTTTTCCTATGGGTTTGCTTTGAGTTATGTAAAAATTCATTTCCCTATGGGTTTGCTTTGATTTACATTAAAAAAATTCATTTTTCCTATGAGTTTGCTTTGAGTTACATAAAAAGTTTTCTCTATGGGTTTGCTTCGAGTTACATAAAAAAACGATTTAAGCAACAGCCTAAGGAACAGACTTTTTTTTCGTAAGTACGGGTTTTACTGTAAGAGTATGCAAGTTATGCCTCCCCAGTCACCCATTGAATTTCCCCCAAACCAGCTGGTGGTGGCCTATCTTTCAGTACCTGAAAGACAAATATGTTTTATTTGACATAAGTTTACACGAATTGTAGCCCACTTCACTGAATGCTTGTGATGGAGTGGGCTACTATCTATGAACACTTATATAAAATAAAAACCACTATTTAAAGTGGCCTAAGTCATTGGTCCTTTTAATGTGTGTGCGCGCGTGTGTGCGCGCGTGTGTGCACGCGTGTGTGTGTGCGCATGTGTGTGCGCGTGTGTGTGTGCGCGCACGCACACACACACACACAGAAAAGCAGATTCATCAGCACCCTTTGTAACAGTTTGCCAGCATCAGCAGAAGCAAGCAGGCAAAATACAGAGAGAAAGAATTGTATGGAGAAGGAAGAAAATGTTCAGTAGACCAGTGGTCTAGTACTTTAAGCAAAATATTTCTGCAATGCAAAAGAAGGAAAAGATGATTCCCCACCTCCTCCCTTCTCACTTGGATAACAAATTCTTAAGATACAAATTATATTTCCTTTGAATGAGTATAGGAATATTCCATATTAAAACAAGACATCCAAAATTCACTTTTCCCCCTTCATCCCTTCTTCTGCTGATGTACTGACATCTAGTGAAAGGAAAAAGGAGCAGTTATACAGTAAGTATTATTGCGGAACTTACTACTTTTATTTTGCCACTGACAGTTTATGCATTTTAAAATTACTGTTACTGTCTTTTCTTGCCGTTACACACGAGAAGTATCCATTCTCTCTCCTGAAATAAAACGTACTATTCTACAAATATTTGCACATTTCAGATTGACGCAAGTTTTACTAAAGGTAGCCAGTTTTATGTAACACAGTCCAAACGTTAACTGGCAGTGGACTTTTAATGCTTCTCAACATATAAGAAAAGCTCAGTGATCATAGTGAAATGTATGCTCAAATATGATAAATGAGTGATAATCACATATCGATAGATACATACAGATTACTGTAAAAACCTAAGTATTCAATTATTACAACAGCCTGTAATCATTTTTTAAAATTGCCACTGCCACCTACCCACTTTAAGATGTATCCAGTGGTGGGCTCCAAAAGATTTTACTACCACACTGTGGGTGTGGTATGGTGGGCATGGTCAGGGGAAAGCCCTCTGTTGCACCCGAATTAGGACTACTTTATTTCAAAACTTGGATGGGTGGGGCCAGCCAGAATTTTTGCTACCGGTTCTGGCGAACTGGTGCGAACCTGCTGATATACCACTGGATGTATCCTTGTTGAGACTAAATTCTCATTCCGTGTAATGAGGAACTTTGTATAACTTAAGCTTGTGTATCATTTCCCCGAGATGGCACTCTCCAGATGTGTTGACTTCCAACTCCTATCAAGGAAACTGCGGGATGTGTATTTTGATCCAACACATCTGAAGAGCACTGAGTAAAGCCTCATGTATATCACAAAAATTGCCTTCAACAAAATTGTTCTCTTTTTCTCTATTTTGGGCTAATATGACAATTCCCTTATACAGTATTTAAAATGGATGGCTTCTCTTTAGCTATACATTTTAACCATACATTGAAGTCCTGCGTATCTGTCTTGATTATTTAAAAAGGAACTCAAAATGTGATTAGAAAAGAAGCATTACATAGTACATAGCCATGATGGTGCAGTGGTTAAACTGCTGTCCTGCAACCAAAAGGTTGTTAGTTCGATCTTGATCATGGTTCAAGGTTGACTCAGCCTTCCAGCTTTCTGAGGTTGGTGAAATGAGTATCCAGCATGTTGGGGGCAAAATACTAATTAACTTGTGAACCACCCACAGAGTGCACTAAGTGCTATGGGGTGGTATATAAATGTGATTGCATTGCTTTACATTAGCCATTTGGATAATTGGAAATAACAAACACAGAAGTTTCCTAGCCAATGAAAATCCAATAGTGTTTTGAAACTACAAAGCGGAATCACACTACACTCTATCCATCAAGAAAACAAGAAACACAAACATTCATTTGAGATAGGCTTTTATTATGTTTTCATTATAATACAAAGTGGAACGTGTAAAAACAATGCACACATAACTCTACATAATGTAGAGGATGATAAATTATCAAAGCTGATTTTGACTTATTTATTAGCATTGGGAATTACAGCTTTACTTCTGTATCTTATGGAGTTTCATAGTATTAATAAAGACTCCATGGGAAAGAAACATTTCTACTTCTGATGAGTCCTAGGTTTAAGTTAACTAAAGTTGCATTTGGATACCGACAGGGGAGGGTAGTTAAAAAGAAGCTGGGATTTTACAGAGAAATTCAACTGAAGATAAACCTTATTTTGTTGCTTTAGTTTTTGAGCTAAAAAAAGAAGAAAGAGCTTTCATGCCACTTTTATCAACTTTTGCTAGAGCCTTTTGAGCAGCTGACATCTTATTGCTTCCCTAGAAAAAAAGAAAGAATTTATGATAAAATAGATTGTTCATGTACAAACATGTTGTTCAAACACAAAAATCTCCTTGAGGTCTAATGTACCCCTTCATACAAATATGTAGATACATTTTAGTTGGAGAACAATTGTAATTCTGTGGCTTATAAACTTTGGTAAGAATTTGATAACAAATTTGATGTAGATCAGTTGGTTTTTGGACTTCAATACCCATTTTTTTCCTGATTAGAGAAATATCCCTGAAGAATACTATTAGCCAAAATGTTCTGTAGGGAAAAAAAAAAGGGGGGGGGGAGTTACTGGTACTTACCTTTTTATTTTTCAAATTACTTGAATTAAATTTTGTATAATCTTCTTCTGCTTCTACCGGTGCATCTGATAATTTCCTTTTCTGCAATGTTAGAGTGATGGTTTGCTTCATCAATCACAAACTGCAGCTTTGCACAGACTAAACTTCAGAACCAACAATATTCTGATTTCTGGAGCAATGTAGGCAAGATAACTAAAGGCATGCAAAAGGATATTATATGTTCTTAATTTTTTAGGTTAAACAGATAAGGAAATTCCAAAACATGCAAACACAACTTGATAGAAAACTAAGAGTCAAACAGGTTGAAAGGAGAACAGAATTTATAATATGCACAAAATTAGGATTTCAGAAGGCAAGGGGTATAGGATATGTGTGTAAGGAAATTGAAATGGAGTCTTGATTTTGTGATTTAAAATGGATTCTGTTTGTTCGCCATGTTTTAAGTAGGAGGTGGATGACTAAAGAAGCTTATGAGTAGACAAGTAGAGAAATGTAATCCTGATTTATTAACTGGCTACGTCGAGAAATATTATTATTCCTTTTTTGTTTTAACAATGGGAAAGGGGGAAAAAGAATGAATGTTCCTCTTTATTTTCATATTTTGTACTAGCACAGGGTGCCTGGTGTTGCCCAGGGAATGTTTTTGGGAAAGTGCCCCACAGGCCAGCAACTATTATGGCCAGGTGTGTTGAGCCACGCATGCAGACACTGAGACATGTTGCGACCTACCCCGGCTGAGGCGAAGACAGCTGCGGTGTTCTGTATGGTGTTCTGGTCTGTCCTGTTTTGGTGTGGGATGTGTGTGTGGGTGGTGATGACGGGGTGTGTTTGAGTGTCCTGTGCAACATGCCTGTGGCCAGGCGGCCAGAAGGAGCTGGCAGCGGGCAGTGGCCTGTGCTGGCCCCTGGGCAGGAACAGGGGTCCTGTGGGCAGTGGTGATGTGGTCACGTGATGTGGTTCATGCGGCGGAGAAGGTTTTCCCCCTCCAGGATGGCTTTGCAGCGTCCACCCTTTGGCCGGCTGGTGTTCCCTGGGAGCAGGCAAGCAGAAACCACGTGCAGTGGGAAGGGCTACCCCTTCCCTCCCGTCCGTGCAGTGAAAGCCTCCTGACCGTAAGCCCTGGCCAGCTGGGACACGCGGGAAGCAGCGGGCAGTGGCCTGTGCCGGCCTCTGGGGTGAAAGCCCCCCCCCCCCGCAAGCAGTGTAGGCAGTGGTATGTGTGGTGCGGAAGGCCCCTCCCCCCTTGATGCCATGCAGCAGGGAAGGGCCCCCGTGGTGCCGTTGTGGCGGCCAGGGATTCAGCATGGTCCGTGCAGGGGTGCGGATTTGTATTTCACACCCAGAAGACCGCCGGTTCATTATATATATATATTAGATAGATTCCTGATTTTTAATCTTTCCTTCATATAATAAAACTTTTGACCTATCACAGAAGACTTTTTGGATTTCTATTTGAAGCATAAACTGGTGGGAATATTCCAGTTCCTTTTTGGCATTTGCTACCTATTGCTATGTCCTACCTGATCTGGTTAGCTTGTAAGCAGAAACAACCAGGAATTGAAACCTATCATAGATTTCCCTAGCCTGGAGCAGAACTCTGAAGCAGCAAAGGCCTTATGCTGGCTTCCTAAATGAGTGGAGGTATCTGGCAGGTGGAGTGGGTCCTGTGATAGTGGGATAATGGGCTATGTTATCCTTACAATAGATCTGAAAGAGAAATTACTTCAAGGACAGAGGTAAGGAAGTGAGGGTCAAGAGTGTTTATATAACACACACACATGTATGTTCTTATATAGCATTAAATCAAGGCATGCTCTCCCTGTCTATTTTGAAATCAGAGCTTTTTCACTGCTGGTAGCAACACACTACCAAATCTAGGCAGTCCATAGGAGGTTTGTGGAGGGCCAGCCTCCAAACCTGCCATAGAGGCCCGCTATTTCAAATGCATAAACTTGACTGGCTGATGGAAAATAAATTCAGAACGAACCTTGATTAATGTACTTATCCTTTCACCATATGGGATGCCCCCACCTTTCAGACAACAACTTTCAGAAAGATTAGTTGAGAATTGTTCCCGGCATGAAGCTCTATGATCAAACCTTTAGGTTAAACCACATTTTAAATGTGCTCTTTCAGTTTGAGAGTTACGTGACATTCTGGGGAATTTAGAAAACACAGCTTTGTTGTAGTAGACCGTGTCTGTGTGCTTCCAATTCACATTTCCAGGCTCTTTGTATAAAAGCACAGGAGTGGATTTGTTGATTAAGTTTGTCAATTTGATTCGCAGCCTCTTCCGTCACAGCAAGGAACATGTCAAAAACGGAAAACTCTTACAAAGATGTATTGAAAGGAAAACACTTGGGTGAATCATGCATCCAACCATAGCTACAGATCTATGTGCTATAATTTCAGAGCTTGTGTGCTCAAGTGACAGAAATAGCAGGTCCTTGAACAGAATGAAGAAACTCGAGGTTCATGCTAGAGAGATTGGTAGAAAAAGACAACACAATCCTCAATTCAGCGGAAGACTACCAGCTGTTTAACTACAAAAGTTTCTTGTTCCTTTACACCCGTGTTGGCGAACCTTGACACTCCAGATGTTCTTAGAATTCAATTCCCAGAAGCCCAAACTCCCATGAACCCACACAAATGAGTTTGCTGTGATTCATCCGGCCCACGCCACCCCCGTCATTCCTGGAAGCAGAAGTAAAACGCGCCCGTACAGGCGTGTTTTACTTCCACTTCCAGGAACGGAGGCGGCATGGGCCGGATGAATCGCACAAACCCATTCGTGTGGATTAATGGGGGCTTGCGCTCCTGGGAATTGAAGTTGAATAATTGGTGAATGGCCCATTTGCAGTGAGTAAATGTTGCCCTCTTTCAAAGATACAAGAACATTGAGCAGGGAGTACTAGGGCAGGGGTGGGGGTACACAAGTAGCAATGACCAGAAGGACCATCAGGGCCTGCTGGTTGATGAACGAGAGCAGCAGCATCCACCTTCGTGGAACATCCACTGTGTTCTGTTACTATTTCTGCCTGGGCTGACAGGGCATTTTGTGGCTCAGCAAATGACCATTCGGTCACTTCATTATATTACCAACCCTTTACACCAGGTGTATGGAAGCTGTAGGCAACACAGGTGTATGGAAGCTGTAGGCAACAGACAATGCAGCTTCTTTTCATATCAGACAGATACAATGTTCCTGTTTCAGTCTCTTTCTTTCTCTTTCCTGCAGGCACTTTAACTAGGCATTGACTCTGAAAAAAATGTGGATTTGGGGAGATTCAGAACATCCCTCCCCATGTGTCTCCAAAACCAAGACAGAAAAGAGCTGTCAAGTCATGCAGGTGGAGCAACGGTTCATTTGGGTCTCAGCGCCAATCTGTACCTTTTCGTTGCACATCAAAAAATCAACAATAGATACCCTTTATTTCAATGTAGTGACACTTCATGGTTTGTACTTGATGTTTGGTGATGGGGAGCAAGACAGTGGTGGGCTCCAAAAAATTTTACTATCACACTGAGGTCATGGTATGATAGGCATGGCCAGGGGGAAGCCCTGCATTGCACCCGAATTAAGACTACTTTATTTCAAAAATTGGTTGGGTGGGGCCAGCCAGAATTTATGTTACTGGTTCTGGAGAGCTGGTGCAAACCTGCTGATGCCCACCACTGGAGCAAAACTATTTGTTGGAAAGAAAGGAACAAATATTTTGGGAAATGATTGCTTCAATTCTACAAAAACACCTTTTTGGCCTTCCTCTACACTCAAAATTAATCAGTGGGACTTTAAAAAAAAAGATTATTTATTGGGGGCTCCTTACCTTTGATGCTGGCTCTGATGCAGGAGGTGTAATTGGTGATAAGCTGGAAGGCAAAAAGATTAAAGACATCAAACTCTAGAATGACCTGACTAAAAATATTGAGCAGGGCTAGGCTCAAAGTCCCGAATACAGAACTTCACTCGCAGGTTGTTCTCATTGTAAGAACTGGGGAGGTGTGTGTGTGTTTTTTTTGCCCATTCCTCCTTCTTCCTGTTCACCACATTCACTTGAAAAGCAACTCTGTGAACAACTATTAGGAAATATCAGAATAATAATCTTGTTCTTTTAATCTTTGTAGCTTTTTAAATTGGTTTTTATGGGTTTTTAATGTTTTGGACTGCTGTTCTGTTTTTAATCTTATGAGCTGCCCAGAGTCGTTTTGAGTTGGGTGGCTATACAAATTGGAAAAATAAATATAAACAAACAAATAATAAACATTTTCATTAGTCTATTTCAGGGATGCCCAAACTATGTCCCGGAGGCCGGATCCAGCCCCGACGCCAATTCATCTGGCCCTTGCTGCCCTTGGAAGCAGAAGTGAAACATGCCTGCGCATGCACAGAACACTGCCATAAATGCAATCATGGCTGTTGTAAATGTGTTTACAACAGCCGCGGGTGCATTTATGGCAGCATTCTGCGCATGTGCAGGCATGTTTTACTTCTGCTTTCGGTGGCAAGAACCACGTGACTGTCCTGTGGCCCAAAAAGTTTGGGTACCCCTGGTCTATTGCATGGACTGAAATTCATGAATACAGCAGAATAGGTATCCACTGTAACCAATGGAAGATCTATGAATACTACAGGACTTTCTGTGCTGAATATTATTATTTTATGTGTTTTAATGTATTTGTCAGTTGTTTAACTGTTTTAACCAATCCTTCTCCTTCTTTTGTGTCCAGATCAAACTTTGTACTGCCAAAATGAAGCCACCTTCTTGGCTTTGTAACTGGCCATAATTAAATCTTCATCAGTACATGTTTCTGATAGCAATCAGCAGACTAGTAAATAAGATGGATTCTGTATCTCTCCACATTCACTCAGTGTGTTGCTATCTTGCAGTTGCCCTCAATTGAGCATGTTGGTCTTACACGTAGGGACGCCAACCCTCAGCCTATTCAGGGCCCTCCAAATGACGTAGGGGAGGTTGAGTTCCTCAGCCATATTCTCCTTTAATGTTGTTCCTTGTCCAGTGAGCTGCTTTCTTCATCTTCTAATTTGGTTTTGCTCTTGGGTACCATTAAGAGTGTTTGTTCTTGTCATAAAGCTCTTTCTGGATCTGAGTCAGTGGACTTAAAGCACATATCAATTCAGAGGATGTCGAGGATCATTCTCTAGTTTAAATATTGTTGCATATCTAATTATTTTTAGTGTCAAAATCTGTTGTGATTTTCGTCAGTTTGTTTAAGAACACACAAGCCAGTGTAGCCCTTTAATTGGGAGAATGGCACAACAGAAATAAAAACAAACTACTAGCAAAAAATATATCAAATACTGATATGTTGAAGCATATAAGTACCTTTTAACAAGATAGCAAGGAATAGCCTAGAAGACAAACATATTGCATATAATGGTGGTTTGTTTGCGAGCTCCTTTAACCTAAAAAAAGGTCATCAAGCTCGTCCCATGACAATTTGTATAGACTCTACATTATGATTTAATAATTTGTTCTGGTTTGTGTAGTACCGTGATGGCGAACCTTGGCACTCCAGATGTTCTTGGACTTCAATTCCCAGAAGCCCAAACCCCCATGAATCCACACGAATGGGTTTGCTGCGATTCATCCGGCCCACGCCGCTCCAGGAAGCGGAAGTAAAACACGCCTATATGGGCGCGTTTTACTTCCGCTTCCAGGAGCGGTGTGGGCTGGATGAATCACAGCAAACCCATTCGTGTGGATTCATGGGGGCTTGGGCTTCTGGGAATTGACCTTCAGGAAAGGTTTGAAAACCATGGTTGGCAGGGCAGGTGTGGGCCCCCGATGGGAATGTGGCCCCTGCCCACTGGTTTATAGCCTAATCCACTTTAGTGATCCCTTGCCCTCCCTTCTTTATTGATAGGGATGGGTAAATTTAACTAAGTGGTTTTATCTGTTTTATCTTTTGTATGTTTTTATGCTAGTTTTATTGAAATTGTATATTTTGTGTTTTTAGATTATGCTGTTGAACCGCCCTGAGTCGGGTTGGACCTGAGTGGGTGGTAGAGAAATTCAAAAATTAAATTAAATTAAGAACATCTGGAGTGCCAAAATTCGCCATCACAGGTTTAGTAGAACCTTTTCTCTTCAAGGCACAAGAAGATGAACAACAAAGGCATAGAATTCAGATTAAGAATAGGGCTGATGGGAGTAAACACATCCTAACTTCCTCTGTTCCCAGGGCGCTCCAAAATCTTCTCCAGAGGATTGCCCCTTCTGAATGTAATGGGCTGTGGCAGCAACTTGTCAAACAAGAACTTTCCTTGTAGAAAGTTGCTCTGTCTCATTTTACTGCATCCTCAGTCAGCTACCTATAGTACCGTATATAAAGGAGCTTGCTGGACAAAAAACAACACTAAAGGAGGATATGGCTGAGGCACCCAGCCTCCCCTAGGTCACTTGGAGGACCCTAAATAGGCTGAGAGTTGAAGTCCCTAAATGCAAGACCAACATGCTCAAGTGGGGGCTTCTGGTGGATAACAACATGCTGTGTGAATAAGCATGTGAACAACATGCTTATTTACTGGTCTACCGATTACTGCCAGAAACATGCACTGATGAAAACTTAAATTTGGCCAAAGACAAAGCAAAGAAAGTGGCTTCATTTTGGCAGTCTGGGGTTTCATTGGGACACAAAAGTAGTAGTAGTAGTAGTAGTAGTAGTAGTATAGAATATTCCACAGAGCACAGTCCCCTAATCCTCTGAAGCAGCTAAGGCTGGAGAATTCACTTTCTGCCTGCAAATGCCATGCATTTTTTTCTGGTTCAAACCTTCTCTCTAGTCACTGTAACAACACCAATAATATTTTTCCCCAATAGAAAACTACTGTACTCACCATATATATCTAGCTAGAGTAGTACTCAGCTCCTCAGGAATATATTCTGATAATAAGCCATGAGCAAAACGAATATAGTCCTCTGAAAGAAACGCAGAATAAATGCATTCATTATTTAACTCTTTCTCTCCAATAATTTTATCACAAGCCCCGTTCTCTTCCTTTTCTAACCTGAAGGTTCTCATTAAGGTGTCAAATCCAACCAGACCAGAGTGGCTTCCTCTCTAGTGAGGACCAAAGGGTGGTTGGAGCACAGCCCGCTGTCTTCTACCTTTAAAGGGGCAATTATTCTTTCAAAACAAATCATGGGTTTACAAGCAGATTAACATTTCCATGAAGCTTCGGGGAGAAAAAATATGGTTGTAAACACAATGGGCCTATTCTTGAAAGTCCTCATAAGAGAAGGCCCAATGAATCAGCATGGATTTGGTGAGCTAACTCCTTTGTAGGTTCCGTTGAACCAGTGGCCTACTCTAGCTTCAACTTACTCCTGGATTCCAGCCAATGTTTGAGGAGTGTGTGTCTTGTCATCAAAGAAAAATGGCTTCAAGGGAGCTAATACCTACTTTATAGAATTTTAAGTACACTCCCAATCAATGCACAATGTATAAACACATCCTTTGCCCTAAGTTGAAATGGGCAACTTTAGGGCTTTGAGGATATACTGCCACCTCCACTATTCCCACACGCCTTCCAGTGGCATAGGCTGGTGTAAAATACCATAGGCAGCATCAAAACAGTGTTGTGCATTTGAAGCAAGTTGTACATTCCCCACATACCCTGTTTTCAATTGCAGTTCTCTTACCAGATCTCTTAGAACATTTTTTTTTGGGGGGGGGGGACGACACTCTGGTGATTCAGTGGTTAAGAAGCTCACCTTGTTATCTGGAAGGTCGGCAAGTTGGCAGTTTGAGACCTGAGTACAGCATGACAGAATGAGCGCCCGTCTCTGCCCCAGCTCCTGCCAACCTAGCAGTTCGAAAGCAAGAATGTGCAAGTAGATGAACAGGCACCACTTCAGTGAGAAAAGAACTTGGGGACATGAAAGGAGCCCCATGTGGGCGTCCCCTGAGCAGAGTTCCTCCAGCAAAAATCCTTTCAACCCAGAAAGCACCTTTGTGTGTTTCTAACATGATTAAAAAACAAAAAAACACCAGATCTCTTAGAACAGGGGTTCACAACCTACAGTCTGCAGGCTGGACTTGCCCCCCCCCCCCCCCCGGCGCCGCAGTTCCATCTGGCCCACGGCGATGACCCCGGAAGCAGAAGTGCCTGCACATGCACAAACGTGTCCGCCGCCATTGCGTCCGGCCCACTCAGCTATCTGAGGGTGAGTAGTCTGGCCCTTGGTGCAAAAACCTTGAGAACCCCTGTCTTAGAACATTATTCCATTTGAAAGAGAAGGCATGTAGAGAACTTATTTATACTGCAAAGAGTGACTGACATGTTTCTGAATATACATATAGAAAACTTAGGCTGCAACTACATGGTCAAATACTAAAGGATTTACTGTGGTGATAAAACAGATGAATTTTATTTTTTTCCCTGATCACATGACACGAACAACAATCTGAATTACTCTTTTTCGTTCTTGATGTGGAGCTTTTTCTCTGTCACTGGAGGCTTTTAATTTTTCAAGCCAGAATGATTTGAATGATTTCCTACGTGATCAGATGTTTCTTACTGAAAAGGACAGGAGTGTGACTATGGATGGTGCTGTGGTGATTTCAACTGTTAAGGCATGATGTTTAGGGACAACAGAAACACCAACCCCCACAATCTGTCCCTTAAGTGTCCCCAGCTTTTTTTTTTAAAAAAAAAAATAAAGTCCAGAGCTGAGTCATTGCATTGATTTGTGGTAGATCACCTCCACACAGAATACTTTTTGCTACAAAATAGAAATAATCTGATGAAACACAGGTCATCCTTCTTAATTGTTGGTTAAGTATTCATGTTTCAGTTGTCCATGGGTCTAAAAACATTAAATACAATTCCCTGTAATGCACAATATATTTACAATGTCTGCATTGTAAATATAGTTTGCTGTTATCTGTGGTTTCAGGTATCTGCAATAAAGTCTCAGAATGCATCCCGTGGATAAAGGTGGTAACCTACAGAAAACTACATATGTTTTTGCAATATCTGTGTTTCTGTGCATGTTATGAAGAGCTTTGGGAAACTGCTGCCTTTTCCCTAATGCTGTGTAACCCTTTAAAAACCAAGTGGCTTGACAGTGAAACATAAAAAGATCAGCAGAGGGAGGGAGGAAGACTGCATCGTATCCATATGTAGGTATTGGCCCCAAATCAGCCCAATGCCCATGTGTGCTTATTGAGTGAACTGAAGTCAAAGATAGGCTGCAAATCATATATGCTACAGAAAAAAAATATTTAAATAACCGAGAATTATGTCTAGCTCCAACCACTTGGCTTTGGCCCCTCCTACAGCATCCATGGGCCCATTCCATGCTGTTGGCCCTACTTATTCCTCAGTATCCTTCCCAAATTTGCACTCAGCCCCCAGACTGAGGAGGATTTCCGATTGCACCTTAATAAAATCAGGACAAGAGAAAAAGCATGCATTTGAAAAAATAAAATTTAACGAAAAAAACCACCTTAATTTAATAAGAAGACTGTCCCACACATTATATTTTATTCTTCATGCTACCTTCAGACGCAGTTTGTTCTCCTACCTTCTGTGGCATCAGGAACTTCTTTGCCACTAATAAACGTAGCGGATTGCACTCTTCCACCAACACACACACCATGCTCTTTCAATACCTTCACCGTCTGATTGACCTGATGAAACAAAATAGAAACTTATCTTGGGGGTGGAAAGTCACAAAGGATCCAAAGGCCTCATACTCCACACACACAGGAAACACCCCCCTCCCCATGCTATACTTATGATTTCAGGAAAAGTGGTTTGGAGTCTTTAAAAAGTGAGCAGAAGCCATGAAAACTGCACCTCTCCAATAGCAATGGGGCAACCTCCAAAGATTCAAGAGCTGACCATGCCCATCCCGTGACTTCAGAGGGCCAGACTTGGGGTAGGGGTGGATATATATATACACACACACCGTATATGTCGGCATATAAGGTGCATTTCCCCCCTTAAAATACACCGGAAAATGGAGTGTGTCTTATACTCTGATGCATCTTATATGCCAGCAAATATGGTATATTACTTTTGAAGCACATAGGGACTTTCTGAGCTAATTATTCCTCATTTTAAAATTCCTGATGTGTGTTCAAGGATGTTTGCAACCCTCAAAGATGCAAAATATGCCTTACAGTCTAGCCAGGTTACCCTGCTATGGTAATAGAGTAGACCCTACTGCCAGTGACTCAACACCAATTGTCAGCTAACGATTAACTAACTTGACCACCCTGAGGACTAACAGCCTTGGGTGGCCAAATCCACAGGGAATAGTGATAGTCCCCAAATGGATTAAATCCCACTTGAATCCATCCTGATGGAGGGCAGAAGTGTACAAACAATTAAATAAGCAACCACAATGCAAGAAACAACAATACAATAAATATCCAACGGCTTCTGAGGGCATGCAGGCTTAAATCTGCACAACTACAGTAAAACCCCTACTTACGAAAACAAGTCCATTCTGTAGGCTTTTGCTTAAATCGGTTTTTTATGTAACTCAAAGCAAACCCATGGGAAAAATTATTTTTTTACGTAAAAATGAAATTTTTATGTAAATCAAAGCAAACCCATAGGGAAATGAATTTTTATATAACTCAAAGCAAACCCATAGGAAAAAGAATCTTTATGTAACTCGAAGCAAACCCAAAGGAAATTGTGTAAATCGGGACATGGTTTTAGCACAAAATCATTATGTAAGTCAAATTTTATGTAACTCAAGGCATCTGTAAATCGGGGTTTAACTAACTTATTTGCAAGGTAAAATATTCTTCAAAGCCTCATTGAAGAGAAAGGTTTTGAGCTGTCTCTTTAAAATGTCCAGGGATGGGGTCCAGTGCAGCTTGATTTGGTAGTGCATTCCAAAGTGATGGTGCCACTACCGAGAAGGCTCTGTTTCTAGCCATAGCCTTTCAAGCCATCCTTGGGGTCGGCACCTAGAGCTGCGCAGATTATGATGACCAGGTGATGTGGGGAGTTGTTGTGAGGGAGAGATGATCTGACAGATATTGGATGATTTTAGGATCCC
Organism: Bradypodion pumilum; assembly: GCA_035047305.1. NCBI lineage: Eukaryota > Metazoa > Chordata > Lepidosauria > Squamata > Chamaeleonidae > Bradypodion > Bradypodion pumilum. Next base: position 167,494,901 of record JAWDJD010000001.1, on the reverse strand, counting down.
CTAATTCCCAACTCTGTTATAAACTGCATGTAATACAGTTGTGAACTTAGGGAGTGAAATGGACAGGTTTATGGTGGCTAGCTAGTATCCCTGCCATTCTGACATGGGATACAACTTCTCATCGCTGTCAGAATTAGCATCCTTGGGGTGGGTGGAGGAAATGGGATCACTTGCAAAAACAAAATGTCTGTGGACATTTCTCTTCATTTAGAGATGATCATTCAGGGGAAACGTTGTGCTCATGACTTGCATTTTGCAACCAAAATTTCTCTTCGCTTTTTGCCCCATCTGCACAAATCACGCAAAGAAACAGGGACAAAATCAACATGTTTTCATCAGTAAGTGGCATACAGCTTCAACTGCTTCTCTCAAATCCTTCAAAATCCCTTAGTAAGAGTAGCAAAAAAATAGAGCATGACATTTGAGCACCCACCAATTTTTTTAAAAAAAGAAACCAGCAAGCCAAAATGGTGGGTTCTGCAGCTTTCCTGATGACTAATGAGCCATTCATCCCCCAAGGTTTATACAGTAATCAGTTCTGCAAACCCTTCCACTTCAATCAGCATCTTTTTAAGTTTTGATTCCTCTCACCAAAGCTGCTATACTATTGCTCCTGGAACAACAATAAGTTACATGGTGCAAGTGACATCATTTGATACAGACACTGACATCATCATGTTCTTAAATTCATAGGATGGCAGGGTATTTACATGTAGGGCACTTCAGTATTGGCAATTTTTAACTTTTAGAAGGGGAAAGGTTATCCTGAGGTGAAGAACAGCCATAAAACAGCAACTACAATACAGTGGTACCTTGGATAAAGTCCGATTCAGATAAAGTCGCGGTTTTCATGCACACATGATGCATCACATAAAGTCCAAAACCGCTAAAAAATGGACGTTATCCGAGGTATTTGGTATAGGAACCTCAGATAAAGTCCATTTTTGGATGTTGTCTGATGCATCGCCCATTTGATTTGGATAAAGTCCAACATCGGATAAAGTCCAAACTTGTGGAATGGAGTTTGGACTTTATCCGAGGTTCTACTGTATATATTATTACCAAGGTTTATGGAGCTGCGATGGCTCAGCGGTTAAGGAGCTCGCCTTGTTAGCTAGAAGGCCGGCAAGCCAGCAGTTCGAGACCAGGTGGATTGAGACATGACTGATCAAGACATGATGGATTGAGCGCCCATCTCTGTCCCACCTCCTGCCAACCTAGCAGATCGAAAGCAAAAAATTGCAAGTAGATAAAAGGGACCACCTCAGTGGGAAAAGATCTTGGGGACATGAAAAGAGCCTCATTCGGGCGTCCCCTGAGTGGAATTTCTCCAGCAAAAATCCTTTCAACCCAGAATAATTTCTAACACAAAATTATTATTATTACCAAGGTTTATGACTACATCAGTTTGCACTTGAAAAAAGATTTAAAAAATTGGAAAAATAATTTGCTGCTTCCTTAACACTGTGATATTTCCATCTATTTCGTATCCACTATTTTTTGCTTTGCTTTCCAGTTTATTGCAACGTATGTCTTCCACAATCCAACATCTTCTAACCATTTTCAACTACACTTTTACCATTCCTGTGACCACTGGTCATGCTGGTGGGAGTTGATGTGAGTCATAGTCCAAAAATACAGGGAGGGAACCCCTCATGAAAGGCTGCAATATAACATTTAGCACTCAGCTAACTGTTTAATATTTAAGCGTTAAAGACAAAGTTTGAATATTTGAGATACCTTCTTCTTCAGCCAGATCAGTGTTTTCTCCTCACTGTATTTGAAAAACTTCTTTCTTTCTATTTCTGCAATTGAAGACAAGACAATACATTACATTTAGTTTTGTATTTTCATAATCTTAAATGAAACATTAGAACAGATATGCCATTTCACATCTCTACAAGATTGCTACCACCAAGACCAACTAATGTGTTACCACATACATGAAGGTGCTTGATAATCGACAAGACCCTTTGGCCTCTCCCCCCCCCCCCCCCCCGCCGCCCCCTTGTGTCAGCATCACCTACCACTGGCTGGCAACGATTCTCCAAGGTTTCACCAAAGAGTGAACTCGAAACCAATTGTAATAAAAAAAATAAGCCTCCAGAAGACCGCTGAGGTGCTGCTTCCAGTGGCAGTCAAAATGGAGTTTCAAAATTGAGTTAAGAGTTAGCTGTCGGGTGGAGGACTATGTATTATGGGAAAGGGTGGGACTAACAAATGTTTAGGCTCTGGAAGATTCTGAGGATGTCTGCAGGGGGAAACCTGTTAGTTTGAAACAGAGAGTTCATGTAGAAGAATCTAGATCAGTGATGGTAAACCTTTTAGAGACTGAGTGCCCAAACTGCAAACCAAAACCCACTTATTTATTGTAAAGTGCCAACACAGCAATAGTGGAGGAAGGAAACACTCCCATTGGCCTGCTGGGCAGAGGGGTGGGGTGAACTCTGTGCTGGGGGGAGAGAGGATGCGCTCCCATTGGGCTGCTGGGCAGAGGGGCATGGCAAACTCTGTGCTGGGGTGACTGCACAAGTGCCCACAGAGAGGGCTCCAAGTGTTTTCACCCGTGCCAAAGGTTCGCCACCACTGATCTAGATTATCATTTATTTATTTTTTGTATTCACAGCCTCTTAGATTTTAAAAAGATTAATACCATCAAATCCCAAGTGTGTTTTGGGTTATGTGTCTCAAATGAAAAATCATCCTGTAATAGCCAATAAAAACACAAGAGAAAACACATGAAACAAAGCCAGATGGCATTAAAAAAATCTTAAACTCATAACAGTATTCAAATTAAAACACTATCAGCAGCAGCAAAAGAAGGCAATATCAATTTTAAAAAGACTCCATGGTCAACACTGCACAGTTGTAATGATCTCACCGGCCTTAAAAGGCTTTGCTGACCCAGGTAGGTCTTAAGTGATTTACAGAATGTTAATAAAGTAGGAGCCGTTCTAATCTCCACTGGCAATTCATTCCAGAGGTTGGGAGCTATGGCGGAGAAAGCTTTCAATGCGGTTATAGATTATTATTATTATTATTATTATTATTATTATTATTTGCAGGCTTGAATATTTGGACTAAATGCCACTTGTTAAGTTTGCTTCTTAGAGGTTGTACCTTTGACATCTGCTATGTGGTGAATCAGCTGTGAAATAGCTGTGCACTGTTGCAGCATTACACAAGAAGAAAACTCTTCATCTACCAAAATCTGATCCAAGGGCTGAAACTTTCCGTGCTATAGAAAAACAAAGCAAAATCAAAACAAATAAAGAAGAAATCAAAGCAATTCAACCAACTGTCAACAGAAATATTTTTTTTAATGTCCAGAAATTTTAAACTTAAAATTTTCTAAAGAAGAATGGAAATCTTTGGAACCAGTTACACCAAATGCTGCTAATAAATTAAAGTCTGGAAACTATTCGTAGCAATTCAATTTGGAGAAAGTCTCAAAGAAAGCACAATGAAAGGAGTTTAAAATATAGCTTTCAAAAAAAGATCAGTCCTTTAGGAGTTATGGGTAGAGTTAAATTACATTTTTTAAAATGTGGGAAGGTAACAGGATTACATGTAAATTGCCATACATCAGAAATGAGGTTGTTTAATTATAATAAAATGGAGGAGAATTTATTTAAGTAAATTCAATTAAATATTTAGACATAAATATTCCAAAAATATAGCTATAGTATCGTGAAAAAAGATTTTTTTAAGTTATGGAATTATAGAATAACTGACTTGTTATGAGGAAAATCTTTGATGTACATAAAGTATGATAGAGTAAGAAAGGACAACAGCTAAGGATTCAAAAAGTTCAAGTAGTAATTGTCTTGCTCTCTAAAAATTGGGCCTTGAATAGCAATTATGTTGACAGATGGAGAAGCTATATCTGTGATGGCGAACCAGGGCACTCCAGATGTTCTTGGACTTCAATTCCCAGGAGCCCAAGCCCCCTGTGAATCCACATGAATGGGTTTACTGTGATTCATCCAGCCCGTATGGGCGCGTTTTACTTCCACTTCCAGGAGCGACGAGGGCAGTGTGGGCCGGATGAATCGCAGTAAACCTCTTCGTGTGGATTCACGGGGGCTTGGGCTTCTGGGAATTGAAGTCCAAGAACAGCTGGAGTGCCAAGGTTCACAATCACAGGCCTATATCAGCAATGGCGAACCCTAGCACTCCAACTGTTCTAGAAATTCAATTCCCAGAAGCCCAAGTCTCTGTGAATCCACACAAATGGGTTTACTGGCTTTACAGGGAATTGCAGTCCAAGAACAGCTGGAGTGCCAAGGTTCGCCATCACATAGCTATATCATACTTCGATTTCCTACAGTTCCCATTTACCTACCTCTTTTTCTGCTTTGTTAAAGTAGAACAGTGCAAGAAATAAGGGATCCACAGGTGTAGCAAAGAATAGGCATCCATCTGAAGGTAGAAAAATAAGCAGCATCCTTCTTCAGCAGTTCACATGTAATTTACTGATGCATTGCAATGACTCAGTGAAACAATTAAAGACCCCCAACCTCAGTCTGGATACTTTCAATTAGTAAAAGTTTCCCTTGCTCGAAAGCTAGTCATATCTGACTCTAGGGTTCAGTGCTCATCTCTGTTTCAAAGCCGAAGAGCCAGCACTGTCTGCTTCTGCAGACATTTCCGTGGTCATGTGGCAAGCATGACTAGACACCGAAGCGCACGGAATGCTGTTTACCTTCCTACCGAAGTGGTCTCTATTTATGTACTTGCAATTTCTTGCTTTCGAACTGCTAGGTTGGCAGGAGCTGGGACAAAGACGGGAGCTCATTCTATCCTGCAGTACTCGGGAATCGAACTGCTGACCTTCCGCCTCCCAGTCAGCGTCTTAGCCACTTGAGCCACTGCAGTCCCACTTTCAATTGAGGTGGGCATATTTCTGTTTTGGACTACAAATCCCAGAATTCCCCCAGGCTGTGGTCCAAAAATACAAAAAAAGAAACCTTTAGTTTTAAACAAATGAATGGGTTTTCAACATATATTTCAGGCAATGAAGGGAAACTATATTACCCATATACTACCAAAAATAAAAGAATCCACTGCCACCACCCTAAAAAAAATGTTTCCCATTAAACAAGTGAACGGCAGGCCCAAAATCTAAACCAACCCTAGAAGATTAAAAAAGCAACAACACAGCCACTGTTCTCATTTGTTTCAGCTTGGACTGAATTGGAAACATATGAGCGGTTATAAGCAGTGGTGGGCTCCAAAAGATTTTACTACCACACTGTGGGTGTGGTATGGTAGGCATGGCCAGGGGGAAAGACCTGTGTTGCAACCGAATTAGGACTACTTTATTTCAAAACTTGGATGGGCGGGGCCAGCCAGAATTTCTGCTACCGGTTCTGGTGAACTGGTGCGAACCTGCTGATGCCCACCACTGCTTATAAGACCCTCAAATGTTTCAGTGATGGTGAACCTTGGCACTCCAGCTGTTCTTGAAATTCAATTCCCAGAAGCCCTGATCAGCAGGAGTGCTGACTTGGGCTTCTGAGAACTGAAGCCCAAGAACTACTGGAGTGCCAAGGTTTGCCATCACTCTTCTATGAAAATAAGTGCCAGGTTGGCCTCCTTATTTTCAGTACCTTTAAGGAATAACAAACAGAAGGGAAGCCAAGCGGCCGTTTAGATCAGCACCAGTTTCCCAGAAACATGCTGCCACAGCCCAAAATTGAGCTATAATTGAGCTATCAATAGCAGGATAAACCCTCAAGACCAAAGAGGTATACAGGGACAAAGAAACTCCACTACTAGCATAAGGCGAGCAGAGGCATGAGTCTCCAAAGACATCGCGTATAAGAACAAGGCAAAACCAAAGAGCTAACACCTAAGATGTTTGACATACAGCAAGCTCTCTGACTAATTGTCTTCAGTGAGCCAATCAAGTGCCATGTGGCTCTAAATGTTGTAACACATGCTAAGAGCTCAGCTGAAGCTGGCACATGAAGAAGCAAGCTCATTACAGACCTAACTCCTTGATCAAACAAAAATGGATTTTTTTTTTACACTTCCTTCACAGAACGTGCAATTCTACTCACCGTGTTGAACAGCTTGTCCTATAAACCATGAACGGTATTCTTCCTGAAAAGCTTTCAGCTCAAATAGCTGACGAGCATCACTGCTAAACAAATAAAGGGCTGCCTGTCCTGTGGAAGAAACAATAACAAACAGCTGGTTTTGCACCCGCAAAGCTTTCCAGGTGCTCTCCAAACGAGACAAGCAATGGAATATATAAGCAAACTGAAAAGAAAATGTAAGTGAGGGTGAAGGCTCAAGGCATGCATGATTATACAGTTTTTACCATGATTAAGGAACCTTAACTATGACACTGCATGTTTATATTGACAAACCAGTTTGCAATTCAAAGAAGAATAGAAAACTATTATTTCATGTGGGTTTGGAAGAATTGTAAACACACACATATCCAACCTTGTGATCCCTTCAGAATGGATTTCAAATAAATGCCAAAAGAATATTCACCTTGAAAAGGCGTGGGATTTTTTACTGCACCCTAACCCAGATCACACGAGTAATCTAGTCTATATTTTGCAAAAGATGGAGATTGAGGATACGATTTCCTGTGCGCCACTTGAAGAAGCGTAATGGAGTTTCCTACCACATTATTTGCTATCTTGTGAGATGAAATTGTCAACTGTGGCAAAGGTGACAGTGGGACACTGGCAGAGATGGCCTTAATTTCAGCAAGCAGTCCCATGACTTTGCCTCCATCTAACACACATGACTGATAAGGGACAGTGGCATGAACCACATAGTTGTATACAGCTGAGACTCTGGTCTTCGACAGAAAATAGTACTTGCCATGCTTCTACTTGCACAGGTACACTTTTTCAATATGCTTAGTCAGTGAAGAAAGATAACCATATACCTCTTTTGTCCTTTTAGGCAGGCTAGACAAAGTTGTACAACCAGTAGTTTAGAGAACTAATCATTTAGAGAAAGCTCTGAACTATGGTAAAAGTATGGTAAAGAGCCCTGGTGGTGCAGTGGTTAAACTACTGTACTGCAGCCAAAAGGTTGTGAGTTTGACCCTAACAGGGGCTCAAAGTTGACTCATCCTTCCAAGGTTGGTAAAATGAGGACCCAGCATGTTGGGGACATAAATACTAATTGCCGTATTTGCCAGCTTATAAGACACATCACATACCCGTCAAGCACGGCTCCGGAAAATATGGAAATTTACTGCGCATACTCAGCAACCCATATGTGCAGAACCCCTTTGTGATGGGCATGCATGTGCAGTAACCCCTTTCCCCATTGTTCAAAATACGGGATGGCGGCGGGAAAGGGGAGGAATGAGCGCTAAACTATGGGAAATCACGGCCAATATGGGATACTTGACAGGTATGACATCAGAGTATAAAACACACTCCATTTTTCCAGTGCATTTTAAGGGGGGAGTGCATGTATATGCCCGTAAATACAGTAGACACATCGGAGAATAAGACACACTCTGTTTTTCTGGTGTATTTTAAGAGGGGGGAAAGTACGTCTTATACACCGGCAAATACTGTGAACTGCCCAGAGAGTGCACTAAGTGTTATGGGGCGGTATACAAGTGTAATTGCTATTGCTAAAAAAAACACTATTTTAAACATTGTTAACTAACAATATTAATTATTTTCAATGTATCAATTAACAGGCATGGGAATTTAGGGAAATAAACTCTTAGTCCCATAATTTGGTGGGACACCCCACCCCCTCCATGACAAATTATAAGATGGGGAAGCATCAAATAGCAGAAGAAAGAACCTTCAGGCCATCCCCCTCCTGCTTCTTCCGGCTCCCTGCAAAGTATCTTGGTGCACCTTTGTGAGTCACAAGGATTCCCTGCCACTTGCAAGGATGCAATGAGTCCTGAGAGAAAATGCTGCTGTATGGGACACTTTGCAGAGGAAGCGAGTCGGAGCATGGAAACAGTGTGGAGAGATAAGAGGGCTACTCTATCTCCTGCCATTTGATGGCATCCCATCCCATAATATAGCCTGGTTCCAAATGAATTATGAGACTGGAAATTATGGGGTTTTCCGTTTTCCTTTTTCCTGAAAGTCCCACCTTTATTAATTTAAAAGACTCATCTTAACAATGCCTTTGTTTCCCCACAGTAGGGAATAATCCTAGTGTTTCAGGATATAGGCCTTTGTTTTGATTTTCCCTTTCCAAAGTTGCCTTCTATGGCTGCAGTTTTATGCACACTTACCTGGGAGTATGTCCTATTGAACTGAATGGAATTTACATATGAGGAGACAAATATACAGTATGGCAATGAAAGAAAATCTTATTTGTTGTGGAACAAAGAAACAGCTTCAAAGTTGATTCATTTACTCAAGAATGTAATATATTACAGCAAAACATAATTAACATTACAGATATACTTTTGTAGAAACTCTTTCTTTAAAATAGAGATGGGGGAAGGGACACTTCAGCTCACAAGGAATAATTCCATGAAACAATTTAATAGAGGACAGTTTATAGTTTTGGACTTGCCTGTACTTGGGTGGCGCAGTTGTGTAAATAAAGGTCCAGAATCTGGCTTCTTTGGGAGTTCAGTAGCAGAGACTGAAAAATATTAAATGCTAATGTAATATATCCTCCATATCTTAAAAACATACACATATCTTAAAAACATACATTCCTTATCTTAAAAACATTTTTAGTAAAGTTTTTAAGGGGGTGTTTTCAATATCTATGTGATGGTGTGTCGCCCTGAGTTGCCCTAGGGCAAGTGGGCGGGATAGAAATCCAAATAAATAAATAAACATATTAAAAACCCTTTATGATGTAGGAATCAGGCTGTATGTGCAATTCTCCTGTTTGCATGTCCCCTTACCCGAGAAGCCCCCTCAAAAATGGTTTTACAAACTTGGATATAGACAGCGAGGTATCACACTGCGCACAGGCAAGGGGAAGGGGGGTGCCATAGTTAAGCAATGTGGAGGAAGGGCCCAGCCGCCAGCCTATATGCTGTGTCTGAAGCCCATGCTCACTCCGTTCGCCAGGCAGACGTGGCAGAGCATGTTAAGGGCAGAAGGCTGCCATCAGGGCTCCCAGTGCCACCCACCCCTACAGCACAGTCCGGGACAGCCTGTGGCCAGGTACCAGTCTGTGGCCTGGTGGTCGGGAACCTCTGCTCTATACCTAGAAAACCCTACAGAACCAGAGGTTAAGAGTACAGATTCCTCACTGTGACTCCTTGGAGAAGAACTATGTAGCCAGGGGCAAGTTTGGCACAGTCCCAGGGTGTCCCAGAGGAATGGAAAACCGCTTCTGAGAAAACCCTGAAAAGGATCACCATTAATTGGAATTGACCTGACAATCACAATTATTATTTTAATTAAAATAACTGCATTGTGAACCATCACATGTGAATGCATAGAAAAATAAAGAAAGCCTGATTATAGTTGGTGTCTAAACATTACTCTGTCTGCGCCTGTCAAAAGGAATTTTTGACTAAGGTCTGCAATGTAGCATCAAGGGAAGAACACAATTACAAACCTCCCTTGGACAGGTAGATGCAGGCAGCAAAATTCTTTGGGTCAGAGCCAAAGTCAGCCGCAACAGATACAGGTTTGAGAAGCTGCTGCGATTTTATTCCTAAACGGATGAAGAGTAAATACAGAAGTGTTCAAAAAGTGACTTTTAGTTTCATTTCTGCAAATTATTGGGTAAACGCCTTTGACTTCTACCATACTTATAGAGCTTGGTCACCCTTGCTTGGTACACCGAAGGAGCCTCCACGAAGATTATGAATACAGTTGGGCATACCCTGGGCGGCAACCTTGTAAGCTAATCCTTGTAACACCAGATCAGACCAAAGGAACTGAAAAATGAACCCTTGCTCAAAAGGCAGTCACGTCCAACTCTAGGGTTCGGTACTCATTTCCATTTACAGCCAAAGAGCCAGTGCTGTCTGCGTCTGCAGACATTTCCGTGGTCATGTGGCAAGTATGACTAGATACCAGAGTGCACAGAACACTGTTACCTTCCTACTGCGGGGGTATCTTTTTATCTACTTGCAATTTCTTGCTTCTCAACTTGCTAGGTTGGTGGGAGCTGAGACAGACAGGAGCTCAAGCCGTCGTGCAGCACTCGAGTCTCTAACTGCTGACCTGCCAACCTTCCAGTCGTCAAGCTCAGCATCTTAACCACTCAACAACTGCAGCCCCCTTATAGAACGTACTGTACATATAAAAATAACTTTATACAAAGAGGGTCTGGATCAAGTTGGACAATACATTTTAGTACTCCCCTCTCACTGCTTAAATAAAAACATGCCAATTCAGATACAGATTTGCTTTATTAGACTTCTTTTAGTTATCACGAGTGTCACAGGGAAGTCTGAGAAACGTTGCTGCCAATGTCCATGGGTAGATGAAAAGGCAGGCTTCTATTCAACTCATCTGCTTCTAGTTGAGACAAAGTAAAAACTTAGTAAATAAATGAACTAATCTGCGAAGGAACACAGCATTTGTATGGTTCAAGTAGCTTTAAAGTATGCTGCCTTCATTCATCTTTCAGGTACTGAAGTTTTCTAAAAATGCTCTGCTCCCATATGTTCATTGTGACTCTAATTTATATTCCTAGACGGCATGAGTGGGGGGGGGGGGGGTTTGCCGCGAAAGGGAGATCTACCATTGAAAAATAAAGGAGGAGTTAAGTGCTTGGAATCTGGATCACTGGAAGCTACTATATTACACTCAACTTGGAACTGCTCATATTTGTCCATTTTAGGTAAGGACAGTTCTTAATGCAGACAGGCAGTTAGTTGGGTAACTGTCTTAGGGACTGTACAGGTGAAACTCAGAAAATTAGAATATCATGCAAATGTTCATTCATTTCACTTAAAAGGTGGAACACTACATGCAAAGCGAGAGATATCATGCCTTAATTCCATGATGGCGAATCTTGGCACTCCAGATGTTCTTGGAGTTCAATTCCCATAAGCCCAAGCACCCTGTGAATCCACATGAATGGGTTTACTGCGATTCATCCTCCCTGCGCTGCCCTTGTCGCTCCCGGAAAGAAGTCAAAAATGCGTCTGGATGGAGCCAGATGACCATTTTGCCCTTCCATTGTCTGGGCGCGTTTGACTTCTGCTTCCGGGAGCGACGAGGGCAGCGTGGGCCGGATGAATCGCAGTAAGCTCATTCGTGTGGATTCACAGGGTGCTTGGGTTTCTGGGAATTGAACTCCAATTACATCTGGAGTGCCAAGGTTCACCATCATGGCCTTAATTCATTATAATTGTAATGATCATGGCGTACAGCATACATGAGATTATGTGATGATTACAGGGTACATGAGATTGGGGGGTTGGGGTTTTCATAAGCGGTAAGCCATAAGTATCAATATTATAACAAAGTAAGACTTGAACCTCATACAACGTCCAAACTTGGTTCCACACATTTGGACTTTATACAAAGTTGTTTCCATAGAGATACATTGTACTGTAACAGCACAGACTTCAGAGCAAAGTCAAGGAAACAGACAGGAAACTGACAGAACTTTAAGAAATCATTGTCTAAAGGCTAAATACATTACAAAAACTTGTCAAACAACCCTGATTGTCCAAGAACCTGAAGAATACTGAAGAAAGCCAATCGGAAACAAGAAAACCTCAGTTCATGGAGGACAAGGGTATCAATGGCTATAATTATGGAGACCTAAGAACAACCTCTGGGTTGGAGAGATAGGCAGGATTTCTCTCAATGCCATTTCCAGGGACTCCTAAGCAGGTGAAGGCATCTGTGTGGGAATAAAACCCTGAAGCAAATGGTGAGCCACTGTGTGAGACAGAATGCTGGACTAGATGGGCTGTGGCCTGTTCCAGCAAGGCTGTTCTTATGTTCTTATACCTACCTTTCCACTGTACCAAAGAATGGTCCAAGAACCTGAAGAATGCTGCAAAAACCCCAGGAATGCTTCCAAAAATTCTGACGAAAAAATTCAAACAATCCAAAATCGCACTCAAAACCACTCCTAGAAACTCTTCGCCTCGTGCAAAACCCACAAGAGCAATGCATGCATGCGTCCTGCCTTTTATACTGCCCAGGCACAATGCAACCTGGGGAAAACCCCAATGCCTCATACAAAGTCGCAGCGACTTTGTATGCGGCAACTTTTTTCAAGGAATTAGGCGATGTATGAATTCGATGTTGTACGAAGCGGCCTTTGTATGAGTTATTACTGTATCTCGCTTTGCATGTAATGAGTCTATCTCATATATTTGTTTCACCTTGTAAGTTGCAATACTGAACTGAATGAACATTTGCAGGACATTCTAATTTTTTGAGTTTCGCATGCATGCATGCATGCATGAAAGGAGTCCCAATCCCCAACTTCATACGGGTGTATTTCCCACGAAACTATGGAACTGGGGCTGCTTTAATTCTGAAAATCCCACCCGTAGTCTGTCTCAACAAAGAAGCAGCCAGTCCTTGGTACAGTTATTAGCTTCTGATTGCCGATTCAAAACCAATACCGTCTTAAACATCCTGCATTACTGCAGGGACAGTTTTTATGCCTGCCACGTGACCACGGAAGCGTCTGCAGAAGCAGACAGAGCTGGCACTTCGGCTTTGAAACAGAGATGAGCACTGCACCCTAGAGTCGGATACGACTGGCTTTCGAGCAAGGGAAACCTTTAGCTTTACAGTCCTTTGGGGCGGGGGGGGCATTTCCCCCTCCAAAGGGCTTCCAGTTCCAGCTCAACACAGGAGCAACGGGGAAGCTCGGCGGGCGGGTGGGGGCTGGAGACTGGGGGGGGCCGGGGGGAGCCACTTGGCTGGACCCGAGGGCATGAGCAGGGAGAGAGGGAAGGGAAGGGAAGAAAGCGCGGGCATTGTCGATTCGGTACCTGGCGCCACGACCACCCACTGCCTTCTTTTGCCCGCCTTCTGCGGGGGCCTCCGAGCCCCGGGCATCTTCCTTCCCGCCGTAGACTCAGGAAGAGGCGGGCCGATCTGGGCCCCGCCCGCCCGCCTGCCCGCCTGGTCAAGGGAGACCCGCCATCCCACTCCCTTTGCGCCCAGCCCAGGGGGCTGCCTGCCTGCCTCAAAATGCAAAGCAAACACACTTATATACCGCCCCACAGCGCTTGGTGCACTCTCTGGGGTGGTTCACAAGTTAATTAGCAACTTGCCCCCAACATGCTGGGTACTCATTTTATCGACCTCGGAAGCATGAGTCAACCTTGAGCGCTGGTTGGGATCGAACTCACAACCTCTTGGTTGCAAGACAGCAGCTTAACCACTGCGCCACCGGCGCTCTCATTAGGGGGGAGGTCATTGAAGGGCATGGCATCCTTAAACGGTCACACTCGGAAAATTAGAATACTGTATCATGCAAATGTCCATTCATTTCACTTAAAAGGTGAAACAAATATATGAGATAGACTCTCTACATGCAAAGCAAGAGATGTCATGCCTTAAGTCGTTATAATTGTGATGATCATGGCGTACAGTGTACATGAGATTATGCATATCTGTCAACCTTCCCGGATTGGCTGGGATTTCACGGTTTTCGGCGCTGATTTGCACCATTTCCCGCCCTGCCGAAACCCCGGAATTTGGCAGCGGGGGAAAGGAGGTACTGCGCAGCCCTTCTGCGCAGGTCGCCTTCTACGCATGTGTAGAAGGGATTATGGGGTACATGAGATGGGGGGCGGATTGGGGTTTCCATAAGCTGTAAGGCATAAGCATCAATATTATAACAAAGTAAGGCTTGAATTATCACGCTTTGCATGTAATGAGTCTATCTCATATATTTGTTTCACCTTTTAAGTTGCATTACTGAACTGAATGAACATTTGCACGATATTCTAATTTTCCGAGTTTCACCTTTACATTTCCTTCAAAACTGAATGAAGTTGATAGCCTCCAGGCAGCCACTTTTTTTCTCCCGAATTTAACATTTTGTTAAGTCTCTCTATCACCCTCTTGGAGGCTCAGAATATCCAATAAAATCATACAATAAAAACCAGTGTGTAATAAATACCAAAAGTATAAACCTGGTTGCTGCTTCCTCCATGTCTAGGCCGGGCATGAAACAGCAAAAAAAAAAAAAAAAAAAAAAACACCACCTTTTGGTGAGGTCATTCTGCAGTTACTTTTTTGCCTGACCCTGTTTCTAGCTCAAAATAATAACATACCTTTAAATAAAAATATAAACATAAAAATCAATTTGGACATATCAGGTTAATATTTAGCACTAGTAGAAGGCAATGTTGTATGTTGTTCAGTCGCACAGTCGATTCCAACCCTTTGCAACCCTATGGACCATTGATCTCCAGGCACCCCTGTCCTCCACCATCCTCCTCAGCCCGCTCAGCTCGGTGCCCACTGCGTCCACAATGCCATCTAGCTATCTCATATATGAGATAGACTCATGTTGTATAATTCTGTTTTATTTATCTTCCTAAAAGTTGAGAAGGGCGAGTACTTGGCAAACCTCGGTAGCGAATTCCTTCCAGAGGGAATGGTCCATGGCCAAGAAAATTAAGTTCTTATTGTGGAAGTTTTTAATTTTTATTTATTTGTCTCTTTGGGTATTACAATTGTTAACATCAAGGTCTGCAAGGAGTTGGATGGGACAGATAGCTATTTGTAGGAGAGACGTTTTTCCAAATCCTGTAATCTCTAAATTACTGAGGGCTCTTTTTATAGGTTATGGACCAACACCTCAAATTCAACCCCAAAACAAATCTTCCTGTGTCCCCTTTTGGTTGTGTGCTGTCTTAAGAAACACCCGCCTCACAGAGACATTAAGCATTCGACCCCTGAAGCAGCCCAATACTTGGATTTTTGGGAATAGTAGCCGTATTAGTCTGAGTTTCAGGCATATCAGAAAACAAAAACACAAAAATGCTGCAGCACTTTAAAGCAGGGATTCTCAACCTGCGCCCCGTGGGCCGGATGCAGCCTGCGGCACCTCCACCACACCTGGAAGTGCCATGTGGTGAAGGAAGGGCAAAATGGCCATCCAGCCCCTGAAGCTGTCTGAGGGAGTGTGACCCAGGCCCCGGCTTTAAAAGGTTGAGAACTCCGGCTTTAAAGACTAACTGCTATATAGGTGAAACTCGGAAAATTAGAATATCGTGCAAATGTTCATTCAGTTCAGTAATGCAACTTAAAAGGTGAAACAAATATATGAGATAGACTCATTACATGCAAAGCAAGATAGTTCAAGCCTTACTTTGTTATAATATTGATGCTTATGGCTTAAAGGTTTCCCTTGCTCGAAAGCCAGTCGTATCCGACTCTAGGGTGCAGTGCTCATCTCTGTTTCTAAGCCGAAGAGCCAGAGCTGTCTGATTCTGCAGACGTTTCCGTGGTCATGTGGCAGGCATGACTAGACACCGGAGCGCACGGAACGCTGTTACCTTCCCCCCGAAGTGGTCCCTATTTATCTACTTGCAATTTCTTGCTTTCGAACTGCTAGGTTGGCAGGCGCTGGGATGAAGACGGGAGCTCATTTCCGTCCTGCAGTACTCGGGCTTACAGCTTATGAAAAACCCAACCCCCAATCTCATGTAGCCCATAATCATCACATAATCTCATGTACGCTGTACGCCATGATAATCACATATCAAATTAAGGCATGACATCTCTGGCTTTGCATGTAGTGAGTCTATCTCATATATTTGTTTCATCTTTTAAGTAAAACGAATGAACGTTTGCACGATATTCTAATTTTCCGAGTTTCACCTGTATTTTTAATGTGAGCTTTCATGGATCTATCTGATGAAGTGAACTTGATCCACAAAAGCTCATGTTAAAAAAAATATAGCAGTTAGTCTTTAAAGTGCTGCAGCATTTTTGGTTTTGTTTTCTGATATGCCCTATATTTTTGGGGTGGGTTTTTTTTTTTTTTTTGACAGCAAAGAGGCCTGGCATTCAGTGGGAACAAGGAAAGCCAAATCCTTGCAGGGTTTCTCAACCTTGGGCACCGCCGCCCAGAGATCTTCTTGGACTTCAATTCCCAGGAGTCCTGATTAGGAGGTGGGGCTGACAGGGGTTTCTGGGAAATGACGTCCATGAACACATGGAGGTATATTATCATGGAGGTATAAAAAAAAAAACAGGAGATGGCACTACAGTCTTCATGCTGTAAGTTTTTTGAAGCCAGTGGGCGTGGCCTGCCGCCATCTTAGGTGGACCAAAACATTAGCCGACTACCGTTTACGATTGCTTCTTGTGTTGGAGGGGGAGTGGATAGATCCCCTCTCCTGGGTCCCCTGGGTTGGGGGGGGTGTTGGGGGGACAAAAGGGGTCTGTCCCCCCAACCCTTCCAGAGCCAGGGGACCCACAGAGAGGGGATCCCCCGCAGGACACCCCGTTATTAAAGAGAAGAAACCAAGCGGTTTCTTCTCTTCAACAACGGAGTGTTGGAGGGGGGTGGAATCGACCACCTCTCCCGGGTCTCCTGGGTCCAGAAGGATTGGGGGGACAGACCCCTTTTGTCCCAACCCTTCCAAACCCAGGGGAGCCAGTGGAGAGGGGGATCGCAACCCCCCCCACCCACTGATATTAAAGGGGAAACTCCGATCGGGTTTTCCCTTTTAATATCAAGGGGTGGGGTGGATTCGATCCCCTCTCCTGGGTCTCGTGGGTCCGTGAGGGTTGGGGGGGGGCATAAGGGGTCTGTCCCCCCAACCCTTTTGGAGCCAGGGGAGCCAGCGGAGAGGGGGATCGCAACCCCCCACCCACCGATATTAATGGGGAAACCCCGATCTACTTTCACGACGCCACACAATCAAAGCACCATAAGGCAATGTTTTGGGCCAACTAACATGGCGGACTGTCAGATTAGTCGGCTTCAGGTTTGTGACGTCATGTGTTCTTCATACCTCCATGATGAAACCACCCCCCTCCACCCATGACCCTGGAACGCCTTCCCTGTCGAGTGCAAAGTCCTAGCGAGGCCGGAAGCGGAGGTCCCGACCCGTCTTGAGGCGGAAGTGACGCCTCTCCGTTTCCGGGTAAGGGTCAGTTGGGCTGGAGCGAGTCGAGGGGAAGCACTAGTCTAAGGAGGAGGCCTTGGGTGGGACCACGAAGGTTTCCTTTCCTCTCCGGTCGGACAGAAGTCGGAGCCTCAGCCTCCTCTCCTCTCCTCTCCCCCCCATAAGCCTTCAGGATGGCGATGCAAGCGGCCAAACGCGCGAATGTGAGTCTAGTAGCAGGGCCCACCCAGAGTGGCCATTTCATAGGGGGAAGAGGCCTCTCTCTCCCCTCCCTCCTCCCGTCCCTTCGGCTCCCTCGTCTCTTTAGGCTGGGCCCCAGGGTTAATTTTGGGTGTGGTTGTGTGAATTTGCTGTGTGTAAGAAGTCAATTGGGGGCTGGGGAATGTGTGTGTGTGTTGGCCTCAAGACCAGGGGTGCCCAAACTTTTCGGGCCACAAGGTTCAGGGGGCCGGTCACTACGGCCCCCGGGCCCCCAATGCCAATTCATCTGGCCTGCGAAACCCTCATCGCTCCCGGAAGCGGAAGTAAAACACACCCATGGGGCGCGTTTTACTTCCGCTTCTGGGAGTGACTAGGGCTTTGCGGGCCAGATGAATTGGCGTCGGGGGTCAGATCATACCTGTCAAGCGCGGCTCTGGAAAAATACAGGAAATTACTGCGCATACGCAGTCCCGCATGCACAGTAACCCGTTTGCATATGCGCAGAACCCCTTTGTGATGGGCACGCAGGCGCAGCAACCCCTTTCCCTGCCGTTCAAAATATGGGACGGTGGCGGGAAAGGGGAGGAACGAGCGCCAAAATATGGGAAATCCTGGCCAATATGGGATCCTTGACTGGTATGGGTCGGATCCGGCCTGCGGGCTATAGTTTGGGCACCCCTACTCAAGATTCTGGACTTCGCTTCTGTCACTGGTCCTTCAGGCTCCTTCCCTCTAGATTTCTTTCAAAGTTAGCAAAGGAAGCTTTATAAGGAAGCATTCCAGGACATCATTCTGAAGGGCTCCCCTTCAGGAAGGCCTTAAAAACGTGGCTATGCCAGCAGGTATGGGGTACAAGCATAGCTGCCAAGTATCCCTTATTGGCCAGGAAAACCCCTTATTTTACCCTCTTTCCCGCCGTCATCCCTTATTAATTAGACTGCAAAGCCCTATTGCCGCCATTGGAGGGCAGCACAGGATAAGCATAGCTGTCAAGTATCCCTTATTTGCCGGGAAATTTCCCTTATTTCCAAATCCAAAATTTGACAGGTATGGGTACAAGTGGCACCACAACCCAGCCTTGCTGGCTTATTTAGCCCTGCCCGGGTGTCCTCCTTTAGTTCCACCCAGGTGTCCTTCTTTTTAAGAGGATTGGGGTGGTTTTATGGACATTTTTAGATAGTTTTATAGTACTGTATTTGATTTTAATTAGTATTGAGTATGGGTTTTAACTGATGTTGTGAGCCGCCTTAGGTCGCTTAGGCAAAAAAGGCGGTTATATAAATCCAATAAATAAATAAATCTTGCCCCTAAGAGAATTTCCCCATCATTGGCTACTATGCGTTTGCGATCTGTTAAGTAGTTTAAAAATATTTTTGACCTGACCTAACTTTTTGTGGAATGGTTGAGGTTTTTAATTGTTTTGTAAATCGATGTAAATTTCCCAGAGGGATGCTAGTCAGATGGGTGGTATTAAAATTCAATCAATTAATCAGTATTCTTGGTCTCAATTTTCCCCAACTGATAATGCAGAAGCAATTTACTCCTAACAGAAGGGATGAGTATAGAGCCATTTAATAGCCTTTAGTAGCTCTGTTCTGTCTTAGGAACTGAGCAAAGAAGAGTATACGATGAATGGGCTGCTGGTGAAGGTTAGGTAATGTCTTCTCTTGCTCCATTTTTTTGGTTATATTTCTTTATCCTTTATGCATTTCAGGTCTTAGATTTGCTGCCTTCAGTCTCATTGCCAAATTATATTTGTTTAAGAGTTTGCCAGACCATGGAGATCAGGGAACTAAGTGTAGTTTTTAGAAATGTATGTTACAGAGCTAATTATTGGGTCAGATTAGATCAGAATCATGTGAGTTCTCCTTTAAAAAAATAAAAATCAACATTAAGAACATTCAGAGAAGTTGGGAGACATTGCCCATAGAGGAGTACATACAAATAAGATGCTTGATTTGTGGGAATCACTATTCCTTTTGCTAAGGTGTGTATTTTACCAAATCTAGATCCGTCTCCCTCCTGAAGTCAATCGAATATTGTATATCAGAAACCTACCATATAAAATCACAGCTGAAGAAATGTATGACATTTTTGGAAAATATGGACCTATTCGACAAATCAGAGTGTAAGTGTTCTGTGTTTTTTAAATTAAGTATTTATTCTATTTTATTTAGCATGTAGCTAAATCAAGTTTTGAATGGGAGTTGTGGGAGATATCAAGTAGCTTTCTTTTTGACTGACACATTGTTGCAGTTTTCCATTTAAAATAATGAAATAATAGTGATAGCTACTCAATTTTATTTGAGATTGTGTAGGAAAGATGGTGTTGGTAACAAACAAGCATATTTAAGTATTGCAAAGCGAACTACAAACACTAACATCTGGGTAGCAA
Organism: Bradypodion pumilum; assembly: GCA_035047305.1. Lineage (NCBI taxonomy): Eukaryota > Metazoa > Chordata > Lepidosauria > Squamata > Chamaeleonidae > Bradypodion > Bradypodion pumilum. The sequence continues at coordinate 167,475,300 of JAWDJD010000001.1, read as the reverse complement.
ATGTCTCCTAGAACAAATGTCAGGATGAAAATAATTAATTTAATTTAATTTTCACATTTATATCGCTACCCCCTATGGTTTGTTTTTAAGCCAACAGATCCATAATATTGCTATTTGTTTACAGAAATGGACTTGTTAAAACTATTGTGAAACTCTTCATAGAAAACAAAGGGTTGGTAGAAATTGTTGGAGGAAGTTATAAATTGAACAAATTCAGGCATACAAACTAAAAGCATTATTCTTAAGCAGCATTGTAGCACCTAGTTAGTTAATTTTTCGATTTTACTGTAAAGGATTGGACCAATTTGCAATTCCCATGCTGTGTACAATGAGGTAGTAACACAGAAGAGCAGATTAATATACTATCGCTTTATTGGTTATTGAACTAAAGGAAGAGTTGAGCTCGATGTTGTTCTGTGCAGGACAATGACAATAAAGAATAAAGATTTATCTATCGATATGATATTTTATAAACATTTCAACAGAGCAAGTATTGATGCTGAAACCATTGTGTTGAGTTGTATTAGTTTCCTTGCACAGCTTCTGAATACTAACAGACATTCTCCTATTTTATTAAAATTTTATTTATCCTCCAGAGGTAACACTCCTGAGACCAGAGGAACAGCCTATGTAGTCTATGAAGATATATTTGATGCCAAAAACGCTTGTGATCACCTGTCAGGATTCAATGTGTGCAACAGATATCTTGTCGTCTTGTATTATAATGCAAACAGGGCAAGTACACAAGCTTTTTCTCTGAAATACTTCAGCTCTGGCTAGAATGCAAGATGATTTTTTTTAGGAGAGTGTTCAAGAAAATATTGGAATAATTCAAGAACAGGCACATAGCTTTGTTAACTTTGTTCAGGGTAATAAACCCGGAACATAAACAGCTTAGTGGGAGAAGTGAGAAAGAAAACAATTTCTGTGTACCTATAAAGTGATGTTTAGATATATCTTGAGATATATTTCCAAGGAAGAGAATCTTAGCTGAAAATGGAAAAACAACTGTGTACAATAATTTGAACATCTTTTACATTCAGTGAACCAGCTCCAGTAATACTCTACTGTATTCCCGAATTCTTGCCCTCCCCTCCCTTTGCAAGCAAATCAGAAATTGAGGATGTGCCATAGCAGGGAGATCACATTCTTAGTTCTATTGGCCAAACTGTTTCTACCAGCAGAATGATGATATTGAATATCAGCAGTATCATTCTTTTTCCTGCTTTTTTTCTTAAAACATTTTGCTTGATTTCCCCCCCTAATGTTTTAATAAGATGCATTCTAGTTTTTAGGAGATTTATTATGTTTTTAATCTATTATGATTTTAGAATGTCATAATGATCAGAATCTTCTTTGCAAAGCTCCATTTGCTGAAGACTGATGACCTCATCACCCATTGACTTTTATCTTTCATTTAAAATGTCCTCTTCCTACCTTTTCAGGTTCCAAGACCCCCTAAGGTTTCCTTTGGGAATTGTGGGATGTGAAGGAGCCTTAAATGCCCCAGAAATGCTACCGTTCTGTTGGTCTTGATCACGGCTGATGGCAGCAGTTTCCAGGCATTTAGAGGCTCCTCACTCCATGAGGATCCCAAAGGCTTCCCCAGGTCAAAACTACCAAACCTCATGGGGAAAGGGAGGAAAGGTTTAATTAAACATTTAGGTCAGTAGGTGATGGCAGCAGCATCCTTATGTTATGGAACTATGTGAACAAGATTCTGAGCACTGAATGCAAAACGTGTACATGGTATAGTGCTGGGTGTCAATATTTCTTGATTTTTTGAATTTATGCATTAAGATTTATCCTAAAATAATTTGCAAAATGTGTTAATAGATATACGTAGATGTTCCTTTTACTAGCTTGGACAGGGGTTGACAACCTTTTAAAGTCGGGGGCTGCGTCACGCTCCCTCAGACAGTTGAGCGGGCTGGACTGGTGGTTCTCCCTGCTGTAAATGCTGTCGTACAATGTGTCTGCTTCTGGCGGTGGCACAGGCTGCATGATTTGGCGCCATGGGCCGTAGGTTGCCCACCCCTGCTGTGTATTTATAATTGTGTTTAATCCCCATCGTTAACATACTGCAGTGCCCTTATTGTTACAGCGTTCTGATAGTCTCAGTAAGTTGACTTTTTGAAGCAGCTCACAAATGTTACTTATAGGACCCATAGAGGTGAATGGCTTGCTATGCTGAGTCTACAGAAGTAGGGTATGGGAATAGCCTTCCTGTTGCAGATCTAAATGATCGAGATGTGCCATACCAGTTGCTCTATTAGCCAGAACCAGGACTAAAATGAAACATCTTTGGTTAGAGCTTCCTCTGGCTACAGTCTTCCTTTTAAATGGTTTGACATCCTGGACTGCACTCTTGTGGCTGAGCTGTTTTGACCAGGGACATAGCATGTGCCCACCTCAAAGGAAATATCAGAATAGGGCCAGAAGGAAGATATACATAGTATATACATCTGTCTTAAGATTTAAGACAGAACCAAGAATGTTTGCATCAATAGGTGTGTGAAGATTTCCTTTACAGCATTGTCTCCTTGAAATTTTGCAACAGTATTGTTAGGGGCTCTAACCCCAAGGTGATGCTCAAGATAATACAGGATAGACTTCAACAACATGTGGAGAGAGAACTACCAGAGCTGCAGGCCAGTTTCAGAAGAGGCAGGGGGACTAGAGACCACATTGCCAACATATGTTGGATCATGGAGAAAACAAAAGAATACCAGAAACAAGTCTACTTTTGTTTTATTGACTACACCAAGGCTTTTGACTGTGTGGACCACAACAAAATGTGGCAAGTAATTAAAGAGATGGGAATACCAGAACACCTCATATGCCTCATGAGAAATCTGTACATGAACCAAGAAGCAACAGTTAGGACAGAACACGGAATGACAGAGTGGTTTGGAATAGGAAAAGGAGTAAGACAAGGCTGCATTTTATCACCCTGCTTATTCAATCTATACACAGAGCACATAATGTGCAATGCAGGGATGGAGGAATCACAATATGGGATCAAAATTGCTCTGAGAAACATCAACAATTTGAGATATGCAGACGATACCACCCTAATGGCAGAAAGTGAGGAAGACCTAAAGAACCTCTTGATTGGATTGAAGGAGGAGAGTGCAAAAGCTGGCTTGAGACTCAATATCAAGAAAACCAAGATAATGGCAACAGGTCTGATCAGTCCCTGGAAAATAGATGGGGAAGAAGTAGAAGCAGTGATAGATTTTACTTTCCTGGGATCCAAGATCACTGTAGATGGCGACTGTAGCCATGAAATAAAAAGACGACTGATTATGGGGAGACAAGCAATGAGAAACCTGGGGAATATAGTGAAAAGCAGAGACATCACCTAGAAAACAAAAATTTGCATAGTCAAAGCAATGGTATTCCCAGTGGTAATGTATGGGTGTGAGAGCTGGACCATTAGGAAGGCTGAGCGCAGAAGAATAGATGCCTTTGAGATGTGGTGTTGGAGGAGAGTCCTGAGACTCCCTTGGACAGCAAAGAGAACAAATAGGTCAATATTAGAAGAAATCAACCCTGACTGTTCATTGGAGGGACAAATAGTGAAGATGAAGCTAAAGTACTTTGGACATCAAATGAGAAGGGAGGACTCACTTGAGAAGGCCTTGATGCTGGGAATGGTGGAGGGCAAGAGAAGAAGGGGGCATCCAAAGATGAGATGGATAGATGGTATTGTGGACACAATGGGCACAGAGCTTGGTGGGCTGAGGAGAATGGTGGAGGATAGAGGTGCCTGGAGGAAAATGGTCCATGGGGTCGCAAAGGGTCGGAATCGACTGTGCGACTGAACAACAACAATTGTTAGGGGCTCTAACATAGCTGTTTAGGTAGGATCACAAACAATGCACAGACTTACACGGCTACCACTTGAAACATTTAAACACAACTAGGTTAGTCATTTATGGTGCATTGAAAGCCAGAGGGTTCCCCCCTCTTCCATGCTAGATGTTTTTCCAAGCTCATAATTTTGGGGTTTTAGGAGGCGATTCTTGAAGTCAGTAATAAAGAAAGAGGCTGTGCAATCCAGTCCATCTTTGTCTGTGGAAATCCTAGAGAAGGACCCACATGGTGGAATGTTCCTTGAGAATGTTTTCTATACCATTTTTGAAGACTTAAAATGAATGCATGCATTTGGAATCCAGTTACGATAAAACATTTTGATTTCCTGGTCTAAGTATGATTAGTTTGAAAAATTTGCCAGTTAAATATGCATGGTGAAGTTGCTTTCGAAAAATAGGTAGGATAGGATTGCTGTGGTTTTACTATTAAACTAGAATCTTCTTTTATTTTAGGCATTCCAAAAGATGGATACAAAGAAGAAAGAAGAACAGCTCAAACTTCTGAAAGAAAAATATGGAATAAACACAGACCCACCAAAATAAGACTATTAAATGGCTTGAGGAACTGACTCATTGAACATTTCTTATAAAAATCCCATGATTTTAAACTGAGTTTCCCTCAATCCTACCTAGTTTGAAGTACCGGCCTTTTTAGTTCTTAATTTCTTATATAGGATATTTGATTATCTCAGTTTAGAAACAACTCATCACTGATCGGACTTTGAAATGTCATAGCATGCAGCTGTTGAAATTTCCCCACAATTTAGAGGATTTTTCAAAGCTTTGAACACTGATGATACAGTCATCTAACCATTAAGTTTAGGAAAACACAAAATATTTTAGGATTAAATGTATTTATTCTGTTAAAAGAAACATATATTCTAAATGTTAGTAATGTTTGTTTGTTTATATCTTTATAAATGTATACTTGTAATTTGTCTTCTGGAAATGGTGGCCCCAGAGTAAAAGGCTAATGTATTGTAAACAGAATAAATTTAAGTCTATATAAAATGCAACGTGGAAGAAGGAAATTCTGTTATTTTGCCTCTGCAAATGGAATGGGAAGGATTCCGTTTCACTCCTCCTTATGAATTTTTATATAAACTATACTCTTCACATAAATAGCCTCATCCAATTCTAGTTGAAAGCTTGTGCAGTTGGTTGCAGAGTATTTTGAATCATTTTCAAGGTAGGTGTTTCAATTTTGCACCTCTTGCCACAACACTAGAAGAAAGTACATTACTGTACTTAGTTTGAGGCTGTACTACTGCTTTTTTTGTTGTTGCATATCCACTTGGCAAAAACCATATGTTTGGGTTGTTTTTTTTACTGATGTAAATGTACTTGTGAGTACTAAAGCAGGTGGCAGAAATTGTTATGGGCACTGTTCCATTGTTTAAATTAATGCCCTGATCCAGTTTGAGATGTGTGCACCAGTAGTAGCAAACAGTGTAAATATGGACCTCCTTCCATTTAAAACAGTGCATTGTACCTGCTCCATAATGTCCAGATGGACCGTGTGGTACTGCAGACATGTAACCAGCTGTTTCCTGGGGCCTAATTATCTCACTATCTGACTTGAGGTAAAGGGCAACCCCTGAATCCTGAGGTCCTTTTTCTGTTGTTTCAATTTTTGTGGGTCCAAAAATATTCAATAACACCACACACACACACACACACCCCTGAAATGCATAATGGAAACCTGTTAAGTAACAGTTCAGAAATGGACGTATTTCTATGGCACATTACCAGAGCTGGCTACTACAGACCAATGTCTACAATATAAAGTTTAGAAGGGTTGGAATGTGTTTTATGGCAGCCATTTTGTTAGCATGTGTACAACAATGGGGGCATTTGTGCATGCACACACCACTTCTGTGATTCAGGTATGTGTGGTTAAATATGGGGATTACCGTTTCCCACAGTTTTAGGTATCACTAAAGGTAAAGGTTTCCCTTGCTCGAAAGCCAGTCGTATCCGACTCTAGAGTGCAGTGCTCATCTCTGTTTCAAAGCCGAAGAGCCAGCGCTGTCTGATTCTGCAGACGTTTCCGTGGTCATGTGGCAGGCATGACTAGACACCGGAGCGCATGGAGAGCTGTTAACTTCCCAACGAAGTGGTCCCTATTTATCTACTTTCAATTTCTTGCTTTCAAACTGCTAGGTTGGCAGGAGCTGGGACAAAGACGGGAGCTCATTCCGTCCTGCAGTACTCGGGAATCGAACTGCTGACCTCTTCCGCCTCCCAGTCAGCGTCTTAGCCACTTGAACCACTGCAGGTATCACTAGATCTTAAAATATATCCCCCATTTGCAAAATGAGAATGTTAAGTACAGTGGTCTATTGAGTTGAATGGTGCTCTTTCAAGCCTTGTAAAGCAGTATTCCTCCTGTTACGTTGGGATTTGTTGTCAAAAAAGTTCTGTTCAAGAGTGTTTGTGAAACTGTTTTACATTTGATGGATTGGGATAGAAAATCAAATGGAGAGTTATTTAAATAAGGTCTACACAAGACTGACATCCAAATACAGGGGAAATTGACATATCCAAATACAGAGGAAATTGGGTAATTTTTTTAATGGAAAAAGGTATCTCATGAAGGTACTATTTTTAATATGACTATTGATGCTTTTGTGTTTACAGCTAAGCTACATTTTCCCACCAGAAAGTAGGGCATGAAGTTATGCCTAGAAGGTAGCACTTTAAGTGGGGGGGGGAGGATCCTTTAAGCCTGTTTCCACCCCACATCCCACCACCAGTCAGGGAGAGTGGGATGGAGGGGGGGAAAAGAAGGATCCTTTAAGCCTGTTTCCACCCCATCCCACCACCATTGACCATCAGGAGGTGGAAAGGGCAGAATCAGCCAAGAAGGATCCTTTAAGCCCCTCCATCCCACTGGAGTTAATTTTGGAAATTCATGAAAAAATGTAGAAAATTATTTTCCCCCTTTAAAATCTGCATTAAAAATGGTGTGCATCTTATACTCTGATGTGTCTTGTTGTTCAGTCACATCTTATATGTCGGCAGATACGGTATCTATAATTTGTGCTGTGTATCCAAGTACAGTACTTAGGCACGGCTGGCTGTCATAAAAAAAAATGATATAATACCTGTCAAGTTTTGGATTTGGAAATAAGAGAAATTTCCTGGCAAATACGGGATACTTGACAGCTATGCTTATCCTGTGCTGCCCTCCAATGGTGGCAATAGGGCATTGCAGTCTAATTAATAAGGGATGACGGTGGGAAAGAGGGTAAAATAAGGAGTTTTCCTGGCCAATAAGGGATACTCGACAGCTATGAATGATATTGCAAAGTGATTTAACTGATGTTCAAGTTAAGATGCTTTTTCTTGTGTGCTTTAACCAACCCTGCAATAAGATGTTTGGTGGTTTGGTTCACTTGTTAATGAGATGGACCCTTGCAAAGAATTGCAGCTGTACAATTTGTGGATAATGCTCTCTGCATGGCTCTGTTACTACTTCAAGCAAGAAACAGAGAGACAAAGCCAGAGGAGCTATGAAATAATCAGGATTTTATTTTTCTGCTTTGAAAGTTTTTGTGAGAGACTTTTTCAAAACCGCAGCAGGCAGAATATACAAGTTGAGGGGAAAAGTGGCAGCGCAGGTAACTTGGTTTGGCTAATGCCCACTTGTGTACAAGAGGTACACGTGATGTCTAAGCACCCTTGCATGTTCTTTTCTTTTAAGTGTATAGTAAGGCAGTGGTTTCTCAGTAAGTAATCTACAGTATATATATAGTTACGTATGTGTGTATATATATATATATTTATATAGTTCTAGTCACAATTTCAAAGCTTCATGTGCAAATTAAAATGTACAACTCAAATTACAGCCATTTCCCCCATCTCCACAGCAAAGAAGCATCCAAACAGGGACAAATACGATACGAATAACAAGAATTTAAATTTTTTTTTTTAAAAAAAAGGGGGGGGAGCAACCTGGTGTGACAGTTTGATGAAATTCCAGCGAGGTTTTCCCCCCACTGAAAGGTTATTTCAATCACTTGTCCCAGGTTATTCTATCCTGAGCAGCTCCACATCAAAAATTAGAGTAGCGTTGGGCGGGATGACTCCAGGATGTCCTGTTGTTCCGTATGCCATGTCAGGTGTACAGGTTAGCTTTGCTCTTTGTCCCAGACTCATCTGGCATGTAGATTATAACAATGGGAAGAGAAGCAAGAGAAAGCATTACAAAACATGTTACTGATGTGCCTGGTTTTAAAACCTGTTTCTCCTAAAGTTGTATACAGTAGAACCTCGGATAAAGTCCAAAGTCCGTTCCTCAAGTTTGGGCATTATCCGATTTTGGACTTTATCTGAATCAAATGGGCAATGCATCGGATAACATCCAAAAATGGACTTTATCTGAGGTTCCTATACCAAATCCATTTTTTAGCGGTTTTGGACTTTACGCGATGCATCACATGTGCATGAAAACCGTGACTTTATCCAAATCGGACTTTATCCGAATCAGACTTTATCCGAACTGGACTTTATGTTAATCGGACTTTATCCGAGGTACCACTGTACCACAATTTTCACTGTTCAATCAAATAACACAGGACAAACTTTCTATTATTAGGATCCAAACACCTCAGGAAGAATCAGAATTAACAGTAACAGTGGGAAAAGGTTACCTGATCCCATCTATCTGTGGAGGCAATAGTGAACTTCGCAACTTTAGCTATGTAATTATCTCTTGAAATAATGCAGTTATTATAAGACATTGGCTGAAATCCTGTTGTGCAGTTGCATAAGCAGCATAACTTTTGGAAGCAAATTGCTGTAAGTCAAGAAATTTCCATATCTGTTGTGTACTGCATCACTTGACAGATTTATTTTTGCACACCTCTCAAGCTCTAAATAGGCTAGGCTAAACAACACACCTTGCCAAATGGATGACCCCCAAAGAGTATCTCCCACCTGGACAAGAATCTGAGTGGACCATTTGGAAATCACGTAAAAAACTTTTAAGTAAGAAGATAAATGAATAATCAAATAAAAATAGGCTACTTGAATACAGGACAAATACAAAGAAATTCAAACAATGCAGCATTTATGTCCCATCACATTTACAAAGAAGATCTAATAAATGACTGAGATAATGCCATTGAAGTAGTCTGCTATTGAAGCGGTAAAAAAAAAAACTTCATTGTGCAATACTCTGAAAGGAACAGGAAAAAGTCGCTCGGCAAGTGGGGCGGCATACAAGTCTAAAAAATAAATGAATCAATAAAAAGCAGTTCACCTCTAAAAGCTACACTGTATAGCTTTGCAACAAGATTTCAGCCATTGATTTACCAGTACTGTACTGTACAACCAAAGAAGTAGCAGTAAAGTTGTATCTCTAATGACTGCACTTGTTAGGTCATATTATTAATATTTACTCCAAAGGCAAGAAGCCACTAGATGGAGCCAGCAAGCCACTGCAAATTGTCTATGAGGGACAGATGTTCTTAAGTCCAGTCCTTTGCAACCACACTCATCACTTGACTATAAGCAATATGGAGCAGGATAGAATTTACCTTGCAACCAGGCCCATGCTGGCCATTTGGGACAAAAGGACAAGTCCCGGTGCGCCCCAGTGACTGGCGCCCCGCTCCCCAGAGGTGGGCAGAAGTATCTCACTTGGTGGCTACAATCCATGACATCATGCAGTATCCCCCATAGGCGCTGCCCCTCCCTCCCTGTCCAGCACCCTTTTAGTGTAGCCAGCACGCCCCTGCCTGCAACTATCCTGTAAGTTTGGTGTACGTGTGAATGTGTGGCAAAATAATTTGCTGAATGTGAGATACAGAAGCAAGAAAATATCTGTAAGATGCTTTGGCTTCTGTTCCTTCCATTGTGATTTTTTGTTTTGTTTTGTTAGTACAGTTCCACAACTTGTGTTAAGTAAAAAGCATTTTAGTAAAGGTGAAGGTAAAGGTTTCCCGTGCTCGAAAGCCAGCCGTATCCGACTCTAGGGTGCAGTGCTCATCTCTGTTTCAAAGCCGAAGAGCCAGCGCTGTCTGCTTCTGCAGATGTTTCTGTGGTCATGTGGCAGGCATGACTAGACACCGGAGCGCACGGAGCGCTGTTACCTTTCCACCGAAGTGGTCCCTATTTATCTACTTGCAATTTCTTGCTTTCGAACTGCTACTGCTAGGTTGGCAGAAGCATTTTACTTTGTTATATTCCATTTATGCTGACTGGATAGCTCAGTGAGTTGGAAATTGGGCCAGGAATTCAATTCTCTACTCTGTCTCCAAGGAGAAGAGGCCACCTCTGTAACCTTAGGCACCAGCTCCCCCAGTGGCTTAATGGTTAAGGCGCTGAGCTGGAGACTGGAAGGTTGGGTTTCAATACCCAAGAGCTGCATTTGAGGACATGAAAGGAGCCTCATTTGAGCGTCCCCTAAAAATCCTTTCAACCCAGAGTAATCTCTGACACAAAATTATTATTGTAACCTTAGGCAAATAGTACAATCCCAAGGCATACACATACATACATAATTACTCATAAGAATATATATATATATATATATATATATATATATATATATATATATATATATATATATATATATATATATATATATATATATATATATATATATATATATATATATATATATATATATATATATATATATATATATATATATATATATATATATATATATATATATGAGTGAAATGATGAGATTGTTTGCTAACCTTTAAAGGTCTCAAGCAGTTTTAAAAACAATCTTTTAGTCCTATGGCAAAATATTAAGAAGAGGGTACATCTTCTATGATAAACACATCCACATTGGGGAAACATGCCCTATTTTGAAATTGTGGTAGCCTGAGTTTTGAAACAACATGTTATGGTAAAACACATCACCCATAACATTTTTTTTTGGAAGACAATAAGGGGATAAAGTACCCCCTAGCACGTTATGTTTTAAACAAAATAAATTCTCAAGTCTGGTGACAACAAAAAGAGCAAGAAACTGTTTATTAGAAAATAACCAGAAGATTTCAAGCACTTCTGAAAATGTCACCTGTAAATTCAGAAGCACAAGCAGACACCTGCAAGAAGTCAAGAAGAAGAAGAAGCCAGGTAACTAAACCAAGGCACAATTTACCCTGATTTACTACACTACTTCTTCCATGTCTAGGCCAGACATGAAACTGCCAAAATGAAGCCACCTTTGGGGAGTTCATTCTGTAGTTCCTTTCGCCTGACCTAGTGTGAGAAAGATTAGCCAGTACAAGGTGGCCATTGTACCTCTGGAAGATCTTTATGCTTTTACTATCCTATATTTTTAATAAATGAAGTATTTTACCAGCATGTGTGCTTATTGAAGAAGGGGAGTGGGGTAGAATTGAGTGTTGCTAGGCCAAGGTTGCTTTTTGAAAAAGGCCTATGCTACCATTTATTTATTAATCAAATTTGTATTGCCGCCCACTCGACAAGTGACTCTGGGTGGTGCACAACACTTACATCATAAATCACCTACCTTAAAACTTTAAAAGACCCTAAAAACCCTTAAAATGCTAAAAAAACCTACCCCCCCCATTAAAATTCTAATTAAAATCGTGAGTGACCCTCCTTATATAAGCCAGCAGGGGGCAGTGGTTACCTTCTCACCACTACCCCACATTTGCTTTGCCAGCCAGGTTTTTAGTTGTTTCCTGAAGGGCAACAGCTCTGTCTGGAGCCTCTCTAGCTGGTGGGACTTTTAAGGAGCCCCTCTGGCCCGGTCTAGTGGGACGGACAGATGACCTTGGGGTGATGCGGTCTCTGAAGTATTTCTTTGTTCTCATACAGAGGTGGCTAACCTCAATAAGGCTGGACGTTTAACTCAGCCAAGTGAAAGCCTAAGACAGACTTCCCAAGTCCTGGTTGTTTAATGCACTTTGGGTAAGATATTCTTTTTATAAAAAATTATTTTATTTATTAATTTTAAAAATAACAAAAATATAATAAACAATACAAAATATAAAAAAGGAAAAATACATAGACAAAAAAAACAAATTACTACATTGAATTGCTTACGCTCTGTTATAATGGCATTGTGAACAATACCAATTCTTGAACCTTATATATATCATGCCTTCTTACAACCTATACCCCATGAGTTATATCTTTACATAAATATCTGTACTGTATACCACTTGTCAACCATTTTTCTTATTATTTCATTATTTTTGATTATATATTTAACATTCCAAAAAATTATAAGGTTCATACTAATATATTGCAAAATAATAACACCCAGTGATATATACAAGCCATGAGGATCAGATTTCTAATTTATTCTTTCCAAAAACTCATATGCTGAGGAACTGGTTTGTCTCCTTTATCCCATATTAAAACATGTTCCACAAATGGCTGGGTAAGATATTCTTAATGCCTAGATAAAGTGTGGTCATTGCACAGGGTACACCCAATTGTAGTTCAAAAATAGCACAATCCTCGAGGAGGCTCTTTCTGTGTATCCCATTTACTGCACTGAAAATATCAGTTACAAAGGTGAGAATTGCTTTAAAAGAAAAAACAAGAAGCTAAGACATGATCTACTATAGTGATGGCGAGCCTTGGCACTGCAGGTGTTCTTGGACTTCAGTTACCAAAAGCCCAAGTCAGTGCACCCTGCTGACCAGGGCTTCTGGGAATTGAAGCTCAAGAACAGCTGGAGTACCAGGGTTCACCATCACTGATCTACTAGGTATCAAATAATCATACTCAAAGGAATGGGAAGTGAGAAGCAATGATGTCGCTGTACTGAGGATATCAAAGTAACGTCTTGGAAGAATAATGCATTTTTCATACACTATATTTCTGCAAGTATTTTAAAATACATCATGCTCAATGTTTCTGTTATATTCCACTTAGATGCTGCATAATTAGGCATGTATCAGCCAGAGCTTGGAGTGTTATTTTTCTAAAGAAACTTAGTGTGTTTGTCATTACTTTGAGGCTTGTGCCATGCACAAAAGTAGTTCCATACATTATGTGTTATTAATTGGTTGCATTGCCATTACCAGCATACCCTAAAAAATAAAATGGGACTCTCTAGCTCCCCCTAGTGACCAATTCTGCTATATATTGAAAATACAAAGAGATTAGACAAAACAATATTTCACCTGCCACTTAAAATTAACAAGGGAATGGCTAGACTTGAAAAACTCTTGTTAAAATTCCTTTTAAAATGGGTTTTCAAAGTATGCTTTGAAAGTAACTGGCAAGCATTAGTTGTTAAACTAGAAGTAAACATTGGGCTATTTATGTTACATTTTAAATGTAAGTTAGTTACTCTTTCATTATAAGTAGTCGTAGGAAACTATGTTACATGTATCTAGTGATTTTTAGGCTCTGATATCAGCTTTGGGAATCTAACAGGAACACCTCAGCAGTTGCAGAAGTGATGGTTTGATCAGAGATCTAAGAAACTCACTTTCCCCTTAAATTCCACCAGACTAAATTCAGGATTTGCATTTAAAATACCTGATCTATTACAGGACAGTTTAAGCCTTTACTGTACTGTCAATTCTGAGCTCATTCTGATTCTAACATATTCACTGGATCCAACCTAGATTAGGTCTCTTTTATCACAAATTTAAGTCAATGGTTCATTTGTGTTAAAAATAGCTGACTTCCTTCTCCAAATCTGTTCTTATGTAGCTTTTGAGCATTTTCAGTGGCACAAGTGGCTAAGACGCTGACTGGAAGACAGGAGGTCAGCAGTTCGATTCCCGAGTACTGCAGGACGGAACAAGCTCCCGTCTTTGTCCCAGCTCCTGCCAACCTAGCAGTTCGAAAGCAAGAAATTGCTAGTAGATAAATAGGCACCACTTCAGTGGGAAGGTAAACAGCGTTCCGTGCGCTTCAGTGTCTAGCCATGCCTGCCACATGACCACGGAAACGCCTGCAGAAGCAGACAGCGCTGGCTCTTCGGTTTTGAAACAGAGATGAGCACTGAACTCTAGAGCCAGATACGACTGGCTTTAGAGCAAGGGAAACCTTTACCTTTAGCGGCAGCATTCTGACTGAATTGAGGCACCATAAGCCTACTGTTACTTATGCCAGTCTATGTGCAATGACATTAACTACAGTGGCAAATCTCACTAGTTATGGAGTTGCTGTTTGTGTCCCTTGTTTCATTCCAACTCATATGACTGATATAAGCAATGACTTGTTAACTAGCAGAAATTTCTCACAGCAATTTATAGTACCAGGCTTTACAACGGGGTAACTACTAGGATTCTGGCCCTTGAGTCATAAGCAAATGTCCAGCCAGCTCTTGACCAAAGTGAAGCCATTGTGACTAAATGTAGGCAAGACTAATTTAAGTCTCATTGATTCCAGTAGGTCTCCTCTAAGGATGACTATACTGTATCTGGAGTCAATCAGATAATATTCAATTCTTCTCACCCCATCTACTATGGAGTTTCCTTCTAATTGCTGAACTTGGCATTTGGGAAAGCAGGCCACCATAATGGCTTATACCTGTGCAGTTCCTTCCTCAAAACCTTTAATGACTTCTTGTCTTCCAATCTTGAATCTGAAAGGTTTATTTCGATCTCGAGAGGAATCAAACTTCTTTCCATTCTGTAACATCCCTGTCAAAACAAACAAAAACAATTGTTCTTCTAGTCAAGTCTACCATCAAGCCTATGGAACAGGAGACAATTAAGATGGCTGGTTGAAACAATGCTCAGGCACTGATGTTCTTTAAAGGTTTGGCCATCACAGTGAAAGACTAGGGACACATGTTAAATGCTGTTCTACAGCAGCAATGACCTGGCACTACTATCTATCGACATACTGAAAGCAAGCCCCAAAGAGCTATAGATGCAGATAAATTCCCCTTCCACTCACTAGGGCTGTGATGGTGAACCTTGGCACTCCAGGTGTTCGTAGACTTTAATTCCCAGAAGCCCAAGTCAGTACTCCTGCTGATCAGGGCTTCTGGGAATTGAAGTTCAAGAACACCTGGAGTGCCAAAGGTTCGCCATTACTACACTAGGGAATGTGGTGGCTTAGTAGTTAAGATGCTGAACTCGATGACTGAAAGGTCGGCAGATCAGCAGTTCAAGACCCGAGTGCTGCATGATGGAGTGAGCGCCCATCTCTGTCCCAGCTTCTGCCAAACTAGCAGTTCAAAAGCAAGAAATTGCAAGTAGGTGCGTAAATAGGTGCCACTTCGGTGGCAAGATAATCAGCGTTCCGTGCACGCCGGTGTTTAGTCAGGCCTTCCACATGTGTGCAGAAACATCTGCAGACACAGACAGCTCTGGCATTTTGGGTATAAAT
Source organism: Bradypodion pumilum (assembly GCA_035047305.1). Taxonomy (NCBI): domain Eukaryota; kingdom Metazoa; phylum Chordata; class Lepidosauria; order Squamata; family Chamaeleonidae; genus Bradypodion; species Bradypodion pumilum. Next base: position 167,460,121 of record JAWDJD010000001.1, on the reverse strand, counting down.
GGAGATGAGTACTGAACCCTCAAATACAACTGGCTTTCAAGCAAGGGCAATCTTTACCACTGCCTTATTTGACTTATCTGATCCTCTGGTGGTGTTCTTTTGTTAGATATTTCCTACTACACTACAACAGGACTGTATTTATTCTCCAAATCTCAGACTGTGAATGAGCGACAATTTTCTTTACAATTGCATAACCTTCCCAGCAATATTGCTGCCTGTTAAGATCTCCGAGAGTCGTCCAGACAGACCGGTAACTAGGGCAGCCTGCACAAGACTATCCAGTTACCGATAAACAAACTGTTCTTTTTGAAAGAAATATATATATATATATATATATATATATATATATATATATATATATATATATATATATATATATATATATATATATATATATATATATATATATATATATATATATATATATATATATATATATATATATATATATATTATTTATATTCAAGGGGACAGTTGACACAAGCATGTAAATAAATAGATAAATAAATGTTGCAAATTGTCAAGGCAATAATTCTAAATTAGAATGTGTTTTTATAAATTACTTCTTTGGAAGCAACATTTGATCCAGACCTCCCTCGAGAGGATTGATTCCAAACTTAGTCATGCTTAGTGAACATCCACTGATGCTAATGGAAACAAACTAGATGACACAGTTAATATCTATGCAGAAGTAGTGTTCCTTCCTTCAAGAGGTGAAACATATCTGTCTATAGTACCTATTTTTGCTCCTTTCCTACCTTCCCTATTGGATCATTGGAAAGAATTCTCTTGACAATTTACACGTGCACCACAAAAGACGCAGCAACAAATTACTACTACTAAATAACAAGACGCCAGTTGCATGACGAGAAATGCTATCAGCACCTTGTTAATTATTGTCTATTTGTCACCATAGTTTACATTACAGTAAAAGCCTTACTTACGAAAAAAAAGTCCATTTCATAGGCTTTTGCTTAAACCGAATTTTTATGTAACTCAAAGCAAACTCATAGGAAAAAGAATCTTTATGTAACTTGAAGCAAACCCATAGGAAATCATGTAAATCGGGACATGTTTTAGCATAAAATCATTATGTAAGTTGAATTTTATGTAACTCGAGGCATTTGTAAGTCAGGGTTTTACTGTATTTTGTTATCCATATATGAATAATGATTTACAGGTAAACAAGGATTAATTTGCAAGACTGATTGCTGAGGCACACATATCTGAGGAAATCCATTTGCAGGAGGAATAACAGGCTAATCCTAGAGGAAATGGATTCTCAATGTCTAGTTTGACCCAAAATTTAATTGTAACTAATAAAAAGTCCTGTTGATAGGATTACTGAAGTTCCAGTAGTAGCAGGAGCTCTAAAGCATGCAAGATGATGAAAACGTAAATCAAGGCTACTTCTTATCATGTTTCAATGGCCAACAGAATGTGCCCCAAAATCCAAGACCAGAAACAGGTCAAAATCTGAGTCCTGGCAAACTGAGATTTATGACTCAATGAGTGTGTGATCCAGACTCTTAAGAGCAATGGGTACTCCAGCCATGACATACAATGCTGGCTTATGACAGCTGTAGACAATAGAATAAAGCTAAAAGTGATTCCAGTGGCTTAGTGGTTAAGATGCTGAACTTGATGACTGGAAGGTCAGCAGTTTGAGACCAGAGTACTACATGATGGAGTGAGCTCCCGTCTCTGTCCCAGCTCCTGCCAACCAAGCAGTTCGAAAGCAAGACATTGCAAGTAGATAAATAGATACCACTTCAGTGGGAAGGTAAACAGTGTTCAGCCACATGTTTAGTCATGCCTGCCACATGTCCATGGAAACATCTGCAGACAGCGACAGCACTGGCTCTTTGACTTTAAACAGAGATGAGGACTGAACCCTAGAGTCAGATATAGATAGATAGATAGATAAATCTTTATTGTCATTGTCCTGCACAGAACAACGAGATTGGGGGGGGGGGACACTTATCAACCCAACAAAACCTAAACAAAATACAACTATATGACTGGCTTTCGAGCAAGGGCAACCTAAAAAACTTTCAAATAATGGAGACACATAGCCTGAGCTAATCAATTAGAGCTTTAAGGAAAAGGGAAAAGTCTCCCTTGCTCAAAAGCCAATCGTATCTGACTCTAGGGTTCAGTGCTCATCTCTGTTTCAAAGCCGAAGAGCTTTGAGATCTGATCAAATGCTGAACGAGAGCTTTAGGTTAGTCAGATTTCTCCAGCATTTCATCAGATCTCATTTTTGCTTAACATATGTCTGTGCTTTATAGCTGCATTAAAGATCATGCTCCAAAAGGAAATTTGACAATGGTTTTATTAATGTCTAGGCATACATTACACATCCCCATGAGCTTTTTGGAGTACCATACTCCTCAGACAGGTACAGCTTGGCTTCCTCCAAGCATTTTTCTAAGCCAAGTTATAGGAGACTCAAACAAGGGGCAATCCTTTGTGAAAGGGTGTAGACCGGTGTTCCCAACCTTTTCAAGCCATGGGCCAGGTCACATTCTCTCAGTCAGCTTTGAGGGCTGGACAGCCATTTTGCCCTGTCTGCACGATGGGGGTGGCCATTTTGTCCAAACAGCTTCAAAGGGGTGACCATTTTGTTTCTTGAATGCCCTTGGAGGGGTAGGGGGCCACATGAAATGGTGCCATGGGCTGGATCCGGCCCATAGGCCTTAGGTTGGAAACCCCTGGTGTAGGCAGTTTAATGGGCAGTAACTCCAGAGCAAGCCATATAACACAGACATCACTAACACCACTTAAGTAATGACTAATATGCCAAGAAATACAAATGTAGGTGTATCGTTTTCTTCTTCAATTACTGCAGTGCTGTCAAGACAAGAGTTCTCTCTCTCGTGTCTAGCAGTAGCTGCCTCTGACAAGGTAAAAGCAACACTTTCCCTTCACCATTGATTTGGTAAGAGTTTGCTTTCAAAAACTGGAGGCAACAAAGTGCCTAATGCAGTAAATGCAGTCTCAGCTGGTTATCCCAAACCATGCTTTAAGTCTTAAAGATCTACTCCTCTCAGCAAACTAGAACCTTATGATTCTTAATCTGGATACAGAAGCACTGACAATAAACAATGTACATAATACACATTAAGCTCTTCATTACAGTAGTTCAAATGATTGTAATTTCACATTCTAAAATACTGGTTTCTAAGAAATTTTGATAAAACTAATTGTAGAGACTATATAAATATAGCATAAACCTCACCCATCTTGTCTGAGATTGTTTTTGCGTTTAGCATCTTAAGTATATTTCTTACGAACCCAAACACAGACCAGAGCAGTTTTGGGCAACTGTAGTTACTGAGATTTTTTCCCCCACCACTGTAACCTGTGGCCAGGGCTGAAAACACCCAGAGGACCACAACTGCCTGTCCTTGTTATAAAGAATATGAGGATGATAAATTTAAGGCAAGAATTGCTGGTGTATAGTCACAAATGCACATGGTTTTACCAATTTTCTGGACATGATTTTAGCCTATTAGAATGTCTCCTTCCTGCTCCCATGTCAGGACTTGCAGCTTTTAAATATAGGGATGGGGTGGCATGTTCAAGAAAAACCATGTCTCAAAGTTGTACCACAGATTTCTGTAGGAATCCTCAAATCTTACCAGTTAATCCTCAACTATTACCATGTAATGCATTTAATTTACATGACTTCAGGGTGAACACATGACTGCTGGTTTGGCGGGTGACCTCTTTTTATCCCTCTCCTTACCAGTCAATGGCTCCCGATTAATTAATTTAATAGATTTATATACCACCCTTTCCAATGGACTCTGGGCGATGTACACAAGTTCATACCTGTCAACCACGGCTCCGGCCAATCCGGGACCTGCGCAGAACAGTTCTGTGCAGGTCACCTTCTGTGCATGCTGTTATGTATTGAATGAATGTTGCAAGTTCCCTTTAACAGAATGTAACCAGCCAATGTATCCAATTGTATCTAATCAGAGATACATTGTAGCAAGCTGTATAGGATGTGAGCTAAGTGGCCACAGGTGGCAGTACCGAGCATCCAGCTCATATGGTACAGATTCCCCGAATACCTGAAGAGCGGGAAACCTTCCCGCCACACCACAACTGGAGAAGATGGGCGTGACGATCTATGATGTCACGCGGACAGTAGCCAATAAGCTACCACCCGGGATATTCAAATGTACAGTGTACTATAAATAGAGCTGTTTTGTCTGCCATTACCTCATGTTCACCCTGACCATCATGCAATAAAGTTGTGTTTAGCCCATTCCGGAAGGCAGAGTGCCACAACTGCGGGCGGCGCGGGCACATCACAAAGGTCTGCAGGCGGCGTCGAGACGACGGCAAGGGCCAGGCGGAACAGTCCCAACGGAAAGCAGACGGGGTCGGCAGAATCTTCGATGACGATGAGCCTCAGGAGCACCGCGTGTCTTGACGAGTTCCCGACAACCATGACCAGGCGGTTCACAGCGTGCCTTTGAGGCACCCCCGTTTCTTTGTTGAGGTACTGATACAAGGGGTCCCAGTAAGGATGGAGATCGACTCGGGGTCGTCATACTCCATCATCTCCCATCAGGAATTTTTGCGCATTCCCCCCAAGTCACGCCCCAAACTGAAGGCCCTAAAGACTAACTTGCGGGATGTTCAGGGCAAAAGTATCCCAGTGTTGTGGGTGGGAGAGTTCAAGGTACAGTTCAACAGGCACTCCAAGCAGTTGCCCCTAGTAGTCTTAAAGGAAGGGTCCTGCTGCCTCCTGGGTACGCAGTGGTTTAGCCCCCTGGGGGTTTTTATTGGAGGCATACACGCCGTGCAGGCTGGCACGATCACGGGGGGGGGGGGGTGTAACGCACACCCTGCCGTTTTTGAGAAGGGGCTAGGGAAGTTCAAGGGGCCCCCAGTTTCATTCGACATGGATCCCGACATCCGACCCATCAGACTGAAGCCAAGGAGAGTGCCTTTCGCACTAAAGGACAAAATTGAGACTGAACTGGACAAACTGGTGGGTCAGGGGATTTTGGTACTGGTGGATTCTGCCGAGTGGGAAACCCCCATTGTTGTGGCGCTTAAGGCTAACGGGGAGGTCAGAATCTGCGCTGACTACAAGTGCATGATTAACAAGGCAATTCACCCAAATGCGTACCCGGTGCCGGTAGTAAGTCACCTGTTAGCAACTTTGCACAGGGGGAGGTGTTTCGCCAAGCTAGACTTAGCGCAGGCATATCAACAATTAATGGTGACCCCAGCTGCAGCCGCCGCTCAAACCATTGTTACTCATAAGGGAGCCTTTAAAGTGACGTGCCTCCAATTCGGCGTAAATTTAGCTCCAGGAATCTTTCAGTCCCTTGTGGAAAGATTGTTGAAAGGGCTCCCAGGTGTTTTCCCCTACTTTGACGACGTTTTGATAACAGTGGGGGGGGGGGGACACAGGAATTGGCCAAGAGGTTAGACCGGGTACTAACCGTGTTCAAAAAAGCGGGGCTCAGGTTGAGAAAGGATAAGTGTGTTCTTCGCTGAAGAGGTAGAGTTTCTGGGTTTTCGAATAACCCCTGAGGGTATCAAACCAGCAGAGTCAAAGGTGTCAGCAGTGCAGGATGCCCCTCGCCCCACCACCAAGGCCGAACTACAGTCCTTCCTAGGACTCCTAAATTTTTACCACTCTTTCCTGTTGGGAAAGGCGTTGGTAGCAGAGCTGCTGCACAAATTACTCAAGAAAGTTGCAGCTTGGTGGTGGGGGGACAGCCAGGAACGGGCATTCCGAGGGCTCAAGCAGCTTCTATCTTCCGAGGCTGTCTTGACCCACTTCGATCCAAAGAAACCCGTTGTGTTAGTCTGTGATGCCTCACCGGTGGGGGTGGGGGCAGTCCTCTGCCACGTGCTAGAGAGTGGGCGAGAAGCCCCGGTGGCATTCTATTCGGGATCCCTGTCCAAGGCAGAGCGCAACTACGTGCAAACAGATAGGGAAGCCCTGGCGATTGTTGCAGGAACCAAGAAGTTCCACGACTTCCTTTATGGCAGACCGTTCACAGTTGTGACTGACCATAAGCCCCTGCTAGGGATTTTTACCACAGAAAAGCCAACACCGCAGATCTTGTCCCCAAGGATGCTGCGATGGGCCATTTTCCTCAATGCGTACCAGTATGCCATGCCGACGCCATGCCGTCGCCACGCCATGCCGACGTCCTTTCCAGGTCACCCCTCCCACAGGCAGGGGACCCAAAATGCAAGGTAGAGCAGGACCACCAGGTGCTCCTGATCGAGGCCCTAGAGTCGCCCCCGATACTGCCAGCAGAGATCGCCAAGCCCACGGCAAAAGACAAGTCATTGGCCCTAGTCAGTTCATGGGTACAAAAAGGGTGGCCGGCAACCTCCCCTACGGAGGAATTCAAGGTTTATGGTAGGTGAAGATACGAACTCTCCTTAGAAAGGCGCTGCCTACTCTGGGGGCAGTGGGTAATAGTCTCCAAAGTTCTGAGGTCTCTGGTGCTCAAGATGCTGCATATCAGCCACCCAGGGATCGTGCGCTCCAAAGCGCTAGCTAGAAGTTACGTCTGGTGGCCCAAGCTGGACGCAGACATAGAACACATGATTGGCACTTGCAAGAGCTGCCAGAGTACCCGGCCCGAGGAGTCCCAACTTCCGCACAGAGAATGGGACACAGCCTGGGGACCATGGTCGCATCTGCACATAGATTTTGTGGGTCCCTTCAGGGGCACCCTTTTCCTTATAATAGTGGACGCTTACTCCAAATGGTGAAGGTAATCCCAATGGCCAGTACATCATCAGCTGCGACGATTAAACAATTACGGAAGGTATTCAGCTGTTTCGGGTTACCTGACGTACTTGTGAGCGATAACGCCACAACTTTCACATCAGCGGAGTTCCAGGGTTTCATAGAGATTAACAAAATTCGCCACATAACTGCGGCCCCTTTTCACCCCGCTACAAATGGTCAAGCGGAACACCTGGTGCGAACAACTAAGGACGCACTGCATAGGATGGGCCCTGGGGAGTTGAACTTGCAACTTTGCCAATTCCTATTAAGGTATCATGTAACCCCCTTAGTGTCGGGTCTGTCGCCCGCCGAACTCCTTATGCAGAGGAAACCCGCCACGATCCTCTCGAGGTTAGACCCAACCAGGGTGGAGGACATGGGTAGAAATATAGAAACAGGGGGCACCAAGAGCTTCGAGATCAGCGAGGCAGTGTATTGCCGTAACTACGTGGCCGGCGGCCCTAACTGGGTGCCTGGAGTAGTGGTCGGGCAAACAGGGCCAGTCTCCTACAATGTTGAGACAAGCACAGGACTCCTCTGGAGGAGGCATGCCGACCAGCTCAGGGGTAGGATAGTAGGAAGGCAAGACTTGAGTGACCAAGCAGAGCATTCAGCATTAGGGTTCTCCCCCACCTGCTTATCCCAAGGGGGAGACACAGACCACAGGGGGGAGGGAAATGACACAAATCCGCATCCTTTTGACCTCCCGGGTAACAGGAACAATTTGGAAGAGGCGGATTTCGAGGAGCTGTTAGACTTTGAGTTTGGAAACCGGGGGGATTTTTTGGAGTGGTCCCCCACCCATCCAAGTGAAGAGCAGGGTTTTTCTTTAGTCCCTGGAGCCCCCGGTTTCACATCCCTGGAGTTTACTCCCACACCTAGACCTCCCCAATCCCCGGCTCAGAACTCACAGCCAATCACTAACGAGTTACATTCTCCCATTGCAGGACGAGGACAGAGTAGTCAGGAGCGTGCAGGGACTCCGGCCCCAAGTGCGGCCGCCACTCACCCAAAGCAAACATGCGGGAACCTCAATGGCTGAAGGACTTTGTCCTCACCTAGGGGGGAGGGGTGTTATGTATTGAATGAATGTTGCAAGTTCCCTTTAACAGAGTGTAACCAGCCAATGTATCCAATTGTATCTAATCAGAGACACATTGTAGCAAGCTGTATAGGATCCGAGCTAAGTGGCCACAGGTGGCAGTAGCGAGCAACCGGCTCACATGGTACAGATTCCCCAAATACCTGAAGAGCGGGAAACCTTCCCGCCACACCACACCTGAAGATGGGCGTGAAGATCTATGATGTCACGCGGACAGTAGCCAATGAGATACCACCCGGGATATTGAAATGTACAGTGTACTATAAATAGAGCTGTTTTGTCCGCCATTACCTCATGTTCACCCTGACCATCATGCAATAAAGTTGTGTTTAGCCCTATTGTGGCTCCTTCTTTGTCTTCCTTGCAAGACACTAAACATGCGTAGAAGGGTTTTACGCTATGCATGCGTAGAAGGGTTCTACGCAAGTGTAGAAGGGTTCTACGCAAGTGTAAAACCTTTCTATGCATGCGTAGAAGGCGACCTGCGCAGAAGGGCTGCACAGGACCTCCTTTCCCCCGCTGCCAAATTCCGGGGTTTCGGCAGCGTGGGGCGGGGCGGGAAATGGCGCAAATCGGTGCCGAAAACCAGGAAATCCTGGCCAATCCGGGAAGGTTGACAGGTATGTAAGTTAAAACCAATATAAAACAATTAAAAACCCTTAAAAACATAGCAATATTACCCCCCGCTGTGCCATTTACTATCTAAAAACAAATATAAAATCTACAAAACCTTAACATAAAAAAATTAATTACATGAGGGGGGAGCCTCAGATGAGCCAAAAAGGGGAGCTTGTTGACAATCCCAGCCCCCAGACCCATTTTGTCAACCACGTCTTCAATTCTTTCCTAAATGGTAGCAACAGGGCCTAATAACTGCATTCTTAACATGCTTTTCTCTCAGAGATAAAATGTACAGGTCTTGCTAATAACAAAGTAACCCCTTTCTCCTCACCCCTTCTTCTAAGTACAGTAACTTTAAATGCTAAAGCCACCCTTGGCTGCTTTGGTAATAAATTATGTGCCATCAAGCTCTTTTTCCATGTCTAGGCCAGATGTGAAACTGCCAAAATGAATTCACCTTTGGAGAGTTCATTCCGTAGTTCCTTTTGCCTGACCTAGTGTGAGAAAGATTAGCCGGCACAAGGTGGCCGTTGCCTGGGGTATGCCCGACTCTGGTTCAAAAAACCCACAATCGTTGAGGAGGCTCTTTCTGTGCACCCCTGCCATCAACTTGATTTCAGTTTATGGCAGCCCTTTTCAGAATTTCTAGGTAGAAAGTGCTCAGATGGTCCTTATCTCTTCCTTCTTCTAGAAATGGCCTGAGACTGTTTAGCTGGCTCACATAGACCACATAGGCTGGCTCATCTCTTGGGGAGCACACTGGGGATTTGAATTCCCAACCTCTGACTCAAAAGCTTGCAACTCATTTCATTGAGACCGCCTGCCCGCCTGTTTAACCTGATTTTAAAATGGCCTCAAAACGAAAACTTGTACCTTAACATGTTAAACATAAGCTCCCTTGCTTTAATATTGCCTATACCGTAAAGTAGGAGAACATTCTTTCTGAGTTGGGAATGAAATCAGTTCAATAGCCCAGGATGCTACTCAAGTCTGGGCTTGCCACTAGGCGGGTGAGGCAGTTGTCTCAACCAACAGACTTGGGGTCTTGTGAAAGATCATCATATTGTGGATTATTTTTATTATTCGTGTACTTGTACCTCCAGATATGAGAAGAGATGGTTATGTACTAAAATAACTTGCTAACTTTGGATATGGTGTACTTTGATTTGGATGAAAGAAAGGGTTCTATGCATACCTGTCAAGTTTTGGATTTGGAAATAAGGGAAATTTCCCAGCAAATAAGGGATACTTGACAGCTATGCTTATTCTGTGCTACCCTCCAATGGCGGCAATAGGGCATTGCAGTCTAATTAAAAAGGGTTGACGACGGGAAAGAGAGTAAAATAAGGGTTTTCCTGGCCAATAAGGGATACTTGACAGCTATGGTTCTATGTTCCTTTTCCTCAGGCAGCAAAATGCCTTGCTCTAGCCTTGATACACCTCAAAGAGATGGTTGAAAATGTTAACATACATAAACACCTTCACACAAACAGGTTAGCATTAGATCAAACTGGAGTGAAGGCCTCTTGTTGTTAAGAGCACATGTATTCCTGTCTAAGGAGCAATACATTTCCCTAGTCAAGAGGACTGGGTGTGTGTGTTGAAACCAGAAACAAGTAGCAATTGGCAAGCTTCAATTCTGTGCACCATAGATTTTTAAATGAGTTTTAACAATAGTTAGTTAGAGTTATGAGCTCTCAGGCCTCAAAAAGCATTTAGCTACTTTTAGCTACTGTTACTCGTAGGCAAGGTTACATTGATTCAGATACATTGTTATCACATGTAGAAGGTTACACTGTTAGAACACAACACTCCTCCCCCCTAGGATGAGACGAAGTCTCTCAGCCAAGATGGCTTATTTCGAACACGCTGGGGTCTCGGCGCGGGCTGCCCTGCCCCGGCTTCGCTCCCTCCTCCTTGCTCCCTGGCTTCCTGCCCTGTAATCGGAGAGGATGACTTGTTAGTAGCTTGCCGCGGCTCTGCGGCTTTGTTGGGAGGTGTGTGCTTTGTTTGGGAAGAACCGGGGGCACTGGGGGCTAACGAAAAACCCCTCTTCTCGCTTGGATGGGTGGGGGAACACTCCAAAAAAACCCCCCGGCTAGCAAAATCAAAATTGTAATCGAATTCGGGGGAAGCGGCAGCGGCGGCCGCAAACTCCTTTTCCCCCTCCCCGGGCTCGGATAGAGCTGGCGTGTCAAAAGGATATGAGTCGGGGCCACTGCTTTCCCCCCTGGCTTTGGACTGGTGTCCTTCTCTGTCTCCCCCTTGGGCTAAACGGGTGGGGGAGAACCCTATCGCTGAATCCGGTTGCTGAGCCCCACTGATCGGTCCCTCACTCACTCGGTGCCTCAGTTGGTCAGCGTGCCTCCTCCAGAGGAGACCGGTGTTAGTTTCCACCCTATATGACACTGGTCCCGTCTGTTCTACTACCGTCCCCGGTACCCAGGCCGGGCCTGCGTTGGCGTAGTTCCTGCAGTGTACAGGATCGCCTACGCCGAAACCTTTCGAGACCGCTAAACCTATGTTCTTCCCTTTGTCCTCGACCCTCGTCAGGTCTAACCTGGACAAGATCGTGGTCAGTTTCCTCCGCATTAGCAGCTCAGCCGGCGAGTATCCGGACGCTAAGGGGGTCACTCTATACGCTAACAGAAACTGACAGACTTGGTGATTTAGATCTCCCGAGCCCATGCGCCGCAGCGCATCTTTTGTTGTGCGCACCAACCGTTCCACTTGGCCATTCGTGGCCGGGTGAAACGGCGCGGATGTGACGTGCCGAATTGCATTTGCCTCCATGAACGCCGCGAACTCAGCGGACGTGAAACAACTAGCGTTATCGCTGACCAGAGTGTCGGGTAAACCGAACGTGGAAAAGACCCTCCTTAGCTGGCCAATTGTAGTGGCGGAGGATGTGCTCTTCACCGGAATGACCTCCAGCCACTTTGAGTACGCATCCACTACCAGGAGAAACATGGTTCCTCGGAACGGGCCAGCAAAATCTACGTGCACCCTGGACCACGGTCCCCTTGCTGCGTCCCATTCCCTATGCGGAAGGCGAGCTACCTCCGGTCGGGAGCACTGACATGCCTCACAAGTGCCAATCATGTGCTCTATGTCGGCGTCCAGCTGGGGCCACCAGAAGTAACTCCTGGCCAGCGCCTTGGAACGGACGATTCCCGGGTGGCTGACGTGCAGCAGCTCTAGCACCCTCGGATGCAGGGACGTAGGAACCACCACCCGTTGGCCCCACAAGAGGCACCCCCTCTCTAAGGACAACTCTACTCGTTTTCTAAAAAATGGGTCGAACTCCGTGCTTGGGGATGACGCCGGCCACCCCTTCTGTACCCACGAGCATACTTTCTCCAGTGTTCTATCCTTGCCCGTCGCCCTGGCAATGTCGGCCGGTACTATTGGGGGTGAATCTAAGACCTCTATTAGCAATACCTGGCGGTCTCTTCCTACCCCTGCCTTCTGGTCGTCCGACAATGGTAACGGAGACCGTGAGAGCGCATCTGCATGGCTGATCTCCTTCCCGGGGCGGTATTCCAACTCATGTTGGTATGCGTTAAGAAAAATAGCCCACCGCAGCATCCGCGGGGACAGGATCTGTGGCGTGGGCTTAGTTGCAGTGAAAATTCCTAACAGGGGCTTGTGATCAGTCACGATCTTGAACGGGCGGCCATACAGAAAATCGTGAAACTTTTTGGTTCCCGCTACTATTGCTAATGCCTCCCTGTCGGTCTGTGCGTAATTCCGCTCTGCTTGGGATAGGGACCTTGAATAAAACGCTATCGGGGCCTCCCTTCCGTCGTTCAACACGTGGCAAAGCACTGCCCCCACCCCCACCGGGGATGCGTCGCAGACCAAAACTACCGGCCGTTTGGGGTCGAAATGAGTCAGGATTGCCTCGGATGTTAGGAGTTGCTTTAACTCTGTGAACGCTCTCTCTTGCTCGTCCCCCCACAGCCATTTTTCCTCTTTTTTAAGTAACCGATGGAGCGGCTCGGCAACAGACGCCTTCCGTGGAAGGAAGGTATGGTAGAAATTGAGAAGCCCCAGAAATGACTGTAGTTCGGTTTTGGATGTGGGGCGAGGGGCTTTCTTGATGGCGGCTACCTTAGATTTGGACGGCCTAATTCCCTCGGGCGTGACACGGAACCCTAAAAACTCAACCTCTGTTTCGAAAAATACACATTTGTCTTTCCTCAGTCGCAGCCCCGCTTTCTCGAACACGGTCAGAACTTTATCCAATCTATGTGCCAGCTCGGCCTTACTCCCCCCCGTTATCAACATGTCATCAAAATATGGCAACACCCCCTCCAGCCCCTTCAGGAGGCGTTCCACGAGCGACTGAAAAAGGCCAGGTGCCGAGTTCACGCCGAACTGTAAACGCGACACCTGGAACGCCCCCTTATGTGTAACTATTGTTTGTGCCGCCGCTGTGGCGGGGGTTACAGGGAGTTGCTGGTAGGCCTGTGCTAAATCGAGCTTAGCGAAACACTTTCCCCCATTCAGCCTGGCCAGAAGGTGGCTGACCACTGGCACCGGGTATGCATTAGGGCGGATCGCCTTGTTAATTGTACACTTATAATCAGCGCAAATGCGCACCTCCCCGTTAGCCTTCAGCGCTGTTACAATTGGAGTCTCCCACTCCGCGGAATCCACAGGCACAAGAATCCCCTGACCCACCAGTTTGTCCAGTTCCGCCTCTATTTTGTCCTTTAGTGCCAACGGCACCCTGCGCGGTTTGAGTCTTATCGGGCGGACCTCCGGGTCTAGGTCGAAGGCTACAGGGGGTCCCTTGAACTTTCCCAGCCCACTTTTAAAAACGGCGGGGTGTGCGTCGCACACCGCTTGTATTGGATCCACGCCTACGGCATGCACCCCCCCTATGAACAAACCTAAGGGCTGAAACCACTGCGTCCCGAGGAGGCTACAACTCCCCCCTTTGAGCACCACTAGGGGAAGTTCCGCAGAATGTCTCTTAAAACGAACCCGGAATGTCCCGACCCCCAACACTGGAATGCTGTTCCCCTGTACGTCTCGTAGTGTGGCCCTCAACGCTTTAAGTTTGGGCCGCACGTGGGGGTCGATTTTCAAGAACTCTCTTTGGGGAATTATAGAATAGGAGGACCCCGAGTCAACTTCCATCCTAATAGGGGTCCCTTGTACTAGTACCTCAACGAAGTAATGGGACTGTCCCGCAGACACGCTGAACACAGGAGCGTCATCCTCGCTGTCGTCCGAGACGCGGCCCACGCCGTCCTGCTTCCTCGTGGTCCGGGCGCCATCTTTGGACCTCGCTGGACAGTCAGGTCTGGCCGAACGGTCTTGTGACTGCCTCCGGCCCTCTCTTCCTTTCCTGCACGCCTTGGCAATGTGCCCCCGACGGCCGCAGTTGTAGCACTCGGTTTTTCTGAATGGGCACCTTGCGCGCTCATGGGCCGCTCCGCAACCATTGCAGCGGCGCCCTCCCTTTCGTACCTTCTGGACCCCCTCGCCGTCGCTGCTTTCCGAAGACGACTTCGAGGTCCGTCGGGTTGCGTGCACCGACTGTCCGGACTTTCCGTGCACCGAATTTTCCGCTTTGTCGGCCCACTTGTGCATCTCATCTACTCCAGCATTCGTGGATTCCGCGGCTTCCGCGGCCTCTACAACCTCTGCCAGTGTGGGTGGTGGCTCCTTGTTCATCAGGCTGCGCTGCACTTCCTTGTCCTTCAGGCCACACAGAACTCCATCCCTGAGGGCCATCTCTAAGCAGCGGTCCCATCTGCAGGGGACGGCGGCTACTCTCATAGCTGTTACGAAGGCTTCTACCGACTCGTCCGGCGCTTGGACTCGCCTCCAAAACGCGCTCCGAGCGGGAAACATTGCCCTCGAGGGTCGGAAACGCTCACGCAGCAGTTTCATGATGTCATCGGCTTTGAACTCACCCATCGTCTTCGGTGCAATAATGCTCACCAGCGTTCGCTTGGTCTCCATCCCAAGCATGCGGGTGAGGATGGCCCTCTTCCTTTCCTCTTCGTCTTCTTTGACTTTGAGTTCCACCAGTGCCGCCTGGAAGTCCATCTCAAAGAGCTCCCAGTCTTGCGGTTTGGTAATGTTGAACCCGCTCTGTGCCCTGGCTCCTTGGGGATCCATCATCCCACCTTCGTCGCCAATTTTGTGTATGAGAGTCAAGACACAGGAAACAGCCAAGGGCTGGGTTAACTCAGGTTTATTGCATGGTGGACAGAGGGAACATGAGGTAATGGCGGACGAACAGCTCTATATATATGGTAGTAACGTATTTGAATGTGGCTCCACGATAGCCCATTGGCTACTGCCTGCGTGACGTCATGGCGGGTCACGCCCTTCTTGTCCAGGTGTGTGTAGCGGCGGGAAACTTCCCGCGCTGTGGCCTTTGATGGGTTTGAACCAAGAGAGCTTGGACGCTCGCTGCTGCCAGCTGGTGGTCATTAGCTCGCGTCCTATTACAGGGTTTATAGTGATACAGCTGAAGGTTACATTGTTACTCGTAGGCAAGGTTACATTGATTCAGATACATTGTTATCACATGTAGAAGGTTACACTGTTAGAACACAAACCTTTTTAAAAAAATAACTGTTTCCCATTTTCATAATTAGTTACTTTAAAAATCTGAATGCTACAAGCTCTTGGCCTGTACTACAAAAGATATCCCCCTTCTATCTAACTTTCTGCTGTTCCTTTACTACTGAGACCACACCCCAGTAACTATAAAAATAATATGAACAAGTTATAGTTGTACCAGGAAAGAAATAGATTTATTATTTGTGTTACATTTGCAATTTAATATAATGTCTTCATTATGGTGGCGGTGGTGATGGTGGGGAAAATGACAAGGAACATGTTCTTTGTCATCAGTCACTGCTAAGTGCTGCACTCTGTAAATATAGACCTGAAATAATGCAAGCTGAAACTAAGCCAGGAAGCTTCAGCAGGCATCTAAAAACTGTTTTATAGTTTTACAATAAAAGGTCAGTATTGCCATAGTCAGCATTACTGCAAACAAAAGAGAAATGACTGGAAATATTGCAGACCAAAAATAATGCCAATAAGTTACATAGAGATGAAGTGTGAGTCTGGGTTGACACTTAGGTTGAATTATATGTAAACCCAGATAAACTGTCAGTGCCTTTGCTTTATGTAAATCAGGGGTGTCCAATCTACGGCCTGTGGGCTGGATCCGGCACATGGCACCCAATAATACAGCCCTCGCCGCTCCTGGAAGTGGAAGTAAAATGAGCCCATGCATCTGCAAAACACTGCCATAAATGCACCTGCAGCTGTTGTAAATGCATTTACAACCACTGTGGGTGCATTTACGGCAGCATTTTGTGCATGCGCAGGCAGTTTTACTTCCCCTTCCGGTGGGAGGAACCGCATGAACGGCCCACAGCCCGAAATGTTTGGCCATCCCTGATGTAAATCGAAGCTGAAAGTAGATGTGGTATCTACGGGGAGACCTCTTGGTGATGTACAATAGATTGGCAGGGATTTCTGATTGCTAGTTTTTAAAAACAATATTAGAAACTAAAAGACTACTCCTATCCT
Organism: Bradypodion pumilum; assembly: GCA_035047305.1. Classification (NCBI taxonomy): domain Eukaryota; kingdom Metazoa; phylum Chordata; class Lepidosauria; order Squamata; family Chamaeleonidae; genus Bradypodion; species Bradypodion pumilum. The sequence goes on along the minus strand of JAWDJD010000001.1, from coordinate 167,444,042 downwards.
AAATTATACTACTGAAATGAAGAAAGTTGGGGCAACCCAGGGGAAGGATGTATTTCTATAGAAAGACAGTGAGCTGTGTCCAGTTCTGGTCACCATAACTAATCTAGGCTCAGAAGCTCTGATTCCAAGTGTAAATCTTAAAGGGATCTAGTAAGTAGATCCTAGAAGTTTGAATTCTGTCCCCTCACCAGGGGACAGGTTTCCACAGCTCTAGGGAGAACAGCTTGCCAAGGACATAGAGCAGTGTCGGTGGGGAGGGTCAAACTAGATACTGTATTATGGTGATACAAGCTTAGATTTCACCATGGATCCCCCTCTATACCTGTTAAACATAGGATGGGGGTTGTTATCTGCCCCATCAGTTCATCCCTCACCTCCTGGGTGCTGGGTTGTTAAAAGCAGTGTAAAAGGCTTCGGCTTAATACTCATCCCTTCTCTTCATAGAAACATTAGTAGAGGAAGGCTCAGCACATACCTATCAACCTTCCCAGATTGGCCGGGAGTTCCCGATTTTCAGTGCCGATTTGCGCCATTTCCCGCCCGCAGCTGCCAAAAACCCGGAATTGGCAGTGGGGGGGGGGGGAAGAGGTACTGCGCATCCCTTCTGCGCAGATTGCCTTCTACGCATGCATAGAAGGCTTTTACGCTTGTGTAGAACCCTTCTACGCTTGCGTAGAACGCTTCTACGCATGCGTAGAAGGCGATCTGTGCAGAAGGGGATCATAAAAGCCTTCTACGCATACGTAGAAGGGTTCTACGCATGCATAGAAGGCGATCTGTGCAGAACCGTTCTGCGCAGGTCCCGTATTTTCCGGAGCCGCGGTTGACAGGTATGGCTCAGCACCAACAGAAAGAGGAGGCCCCTGGGCTTTGAACAACAGTTTTTAAAATATGCTCCTTCGTGAAGGAGAAATTTAAGAGACAGCAAGTCACTGATTCAGAGGGGCATGTATGTTTATTGTGTTGGAACCTTCTCCTTTCCGTTTTGTTTCTATAGGAATGTAGGCATGTTTTACTGCTATATGGTATAGTGAGGGGATGATCTCTTTCTGAGAAAATAAATTAATGTAAAAGTGGGGGGGGGACTCATTACAATTGCATGAAATAACAAGAGGCCAATTATGTCACTTGTATGAAAAGACTGCTGTGGCTCAAGTGGCTAAGATGCTGACTGGGAGGTGGAAGGTCAGCAGTTCGATTCCTGAGTACTCAGCTCCTGCCAACCTAGCAGTAAGAAAGCAAGAAATTGCAAGTAGATAAATAGGGACCATTTCGGTAGGAAGGTAAGAGCATTCTGTGCGCTCCGGTGTCTAGTCATGCCTGCCACATGACCATGGAAATGTCTGCAGAAGCTCTTCGGCGTTGAAACAGAAATGAGCACTGAACCCTAGAGTAGGATACGACTGGCTTTCGAGCAAGGGTGACCTTTACCTTTATGAAAAGAATTGGCACTACTTGGATAGTCTTCTACTATTGCTCTTGAGCCATGTTCTGGAGAAGGTCCAGTTTCCAGGGACAAAATTTTGCCTCTCTTGAAAGCTGGTATGATGAAATATCACAACGGAAGAAAACAATCCTGGGGATGGGGATGGGATGATGCCTGGATTCCTAGTGACCAAAACCAACCTGCTGTGCATTTTTTGCGTGTAGGAATTTGTTAGCCGGCTGCAACAGGCTGGTAAAATGAACTTATTGGCAACACATCAAAAGTAGTCAATGATGCTCATGATAAAATTAAAAAGTACAACTCATATGTATTCTTTCAAGAAATCCATTCAATACAAAACAAGATAAAGACTAGACTAGGTAAAGAAGCCCCTAGAGATGGCTTCTAAGTGCATAATCATGCTAAAAGGCCAACATGAAAGTACTTCATATTCAGTTTTCTGCTGCAATCCAAGGAAAACAAAGAACAAGAGGAAAGGTCTAAGGGAATGTAACTTACAGACAACAAACTAGAAGTAGTAACTTACAAAAACCCCTAAAAATGCCCAATCCTATCAGCCTATTGCTTCCCACTGGTTGCATAATCTACAATGTTGCTGTACTTATTATATAGCACAGAGCTCCGGAAATCATACCTATCAAGTTTCGGGCAATTTCTGTCAAACCCCCGTATTTTACACTCTTTCCTGCCATCATCCTGTATTAGTTAGACTGCAATTAGACTGGAGACCAGCACAGGATAAGCATAGCTGTCCAGTTTCCCGTTTTGGCCAGGAAATTTCCCTTATTTGACAGAAATTTCCCGAAACTTGACAGGTATGCCGGAACTGCTCGAAGCTCCATCCAAAAGTATGTTTCCATACTTCTGCTTTTGCTGCATCATCTAATTCAGAGCCACCAACATTTCCCTTGCTAACACATCATTGCTTAGGAGCCTGAAACAGCTTCTGCTAAGACTGGTATTCTTTCTAGTCAAATTATTGCATTACTTGGTTTACTTTGTTTAAAAACAACAGTATAAGCCACGGGTGGCCAACCTTTTCACACCGTGGGCTGGACTATGCCCCCATGGACAGATGTGCGGGCTGGAGGCATGGTTCCTCCCACTGCTTCCACCACTTCAGCTGGTGGTGACAGGTGCATTAACGGTGCAGTTTCACCTGTTTTTGCTGTTTTCTCCATTTCTCATGGTGGCAGGAGTGAAGGGTGGTGCATTATTGCCATTTTCCAGCACATTTTTGGCACATTTTGGCACATTTTGTGCACTTCTGGTGCATTTTCGGCACTTCTGGCACATTTTTGATGCTTCCACCAGCGATGGCGGGGTCTTCACCACAAGCCAGATTAATTGGCACTGTGAGCCGGATTCAGCCAGTGGGCCATAGGTTGGGAACTCCTGGTATAAGCCCAGAGCATCAACACCTGTTTTCTGTCATTCAGCTGGCTTGGCCAGCTGTCACTGGCTCCTGCTGAAATTACTTTTTAGATTCATGGACCTTGAGGTTTTGGAACCCAACCACATCTTCCCTTTTAATACCTGGTCCTGGTGGCCTGAACCACGTTTTCTTCCAAACTGAAGACTAAGAATGAAACAAACAGAAGCTTTCTTGAGGAATGTGCTATCTTTGAAACTAGCTATGGGTCAGAAGCCCAAACACTTCAGGTTTATGACCCATTCATTTTTTTTACATCAGCTCTCTTTCCTATTTACTGAAAGCCTCTAAAGACTTTGATATAGCAAAGCAAAGCAATCAGTATAGGTGTCACACTGCGATATGGAAGGCAGATGAAAGACCATGGCATTATATTCTCAGGACAGTCTTCATGACTGATCACCATGATGATCAACAATATTTGGAACTGGATATGGCACAAGAAGAAGAAGTAGCTGTAAAACGGAAAGCCTGTAGGGCTGAAATTGTGATGAGGGGCTGGGGTACTTATGCCATCCCAACACTAACCGAAAGTCAGGCAGACCTTTGTGAGTACACCATCGTGATATGTAGAGGTGATGAATATATTTCCAGTGTTTTCATGACTGGCTGTGTTGTCTCATTAGAGGTGCTGGTCACTAACATTCTTTGAGCATATTCAGCTGAACATACATCCAAGTGCCCTTACAGATCTTCATGGTGAACATGTAAAGGCCTGCTTGAATCCAGGATGTTGGTGGTGAGGTTTAGCTGCATCGCAACACTGCAACCACACACACATTAAGCCTTAGCTTAATCTCTGGCTATAGTTTATGTGGATAGCATTATCACTTAATGACAGTGAGACATCAATTCAGGCTGAAGCAAAATGTTTCCTGACCCTATAAGATTATGGCTATACTAGTGATGGCGATGATTCATCAGATACATTCAGAACTTCAAGGATAGTTGGGAAAAATAATTTGTGTGGAGATACTCTAGGTACATACACCATACAGCAGAAGAAACTGTCCATTCTTGACTCTTTCCTCCCAGCTGGAACTTTCGTTTTCTTGCAAATCCCAACTAGGTCCCTTCCATGCAAAGGAATACACTGTACCTTTCGACATGAGGAATGACAGTTCTGCCACCAGCTAGCTATTAATAGCCGTCACTGTGAACCAATCAGGACTTTTACAACCCAATAAGGGTTGCTTCTTATCTTCAGACACTGAGCAGAAGTTTGTGCAAGGGCTGCAAGTTAAATAGTCCTTCCCTTGTCCTCTTTGGATACACATAGCACGTAGGGGCTTAATGGCATAGGTATGGCATGGGCTGCCTTGACACCATTTGCTCCACAGCCGTCAGCCAGAGAGGGATAGTGTGTCTGAAATTAACACTACAAGAGAACAGTGAGACCTCTTTGTACTGAAATGGCATATAATGAAATTTGGCAGGGTTCTGCAGAATAGCCATTTAATAGAATTTTGTGTACTCACTTGGTGTTTCTTTTGGAAATGGTGTGTGTGTGTGTGTGTGTGTGTGTGTGTGTGTGTGTGTGTGTGTGTGTGTGTGTGTGTGTGTTTATATGTATAGATCCTTTTCTTAGTTTCATTGTGTTTATGAATAAACGTAAATAAAATTTTTACTGCCAACACAGACATAACTTTAAGTTACTTTCACCAATTCTTCTATTCTTCTCCCAGGAAAAACAGGACAAGAAGGGAAAAAACATAAAAGTGAGATGAAAAGAAATAACATTCTGGAAACATTTTGTACTTTTAACAACCAAAGCAAGACTCCTAGGAGAAGTTAACCAAGGAGGGCTTTATTCTGACTCTGAAATCAAAGGCTTCATTCAGGATTTCACCCACCCACCCACTCCAATCGCTAGACCAGCTTATCCAGCTACTTGTACAGGTATGATTCAGTGAACAGTATGTAAATTCTCATGTCTTGAGATCAAAACAAAAATGGTTCAGCAGCTACACATTCCAGACAAATGAATATGGCACATAGAATGCTTGTGCTAGTGGCTAAAATGACCAAAAGCAAAGCAAAGTAATCACACTTCTATACCACCCCATAGCACTTCTTGTACTCTCTGGCAATTCACAAGTTAATTAGCATCCCCCCCCCAAAAAAAAAACATCAGCAGGTCTGCACCAGTTCACCAGAACCAGCAGCAGAAATTCTGGCTGGCCCTGCCCATGCAAGTTTTGAAATAAAGTAGTCCTAATTTGGGAGCCACACAGGGCTTTTCCCCTGGCTGCGCCCACCATACCACACCCACAGTGTGGTAGTAAATCTTCTTGGAGGCCACCACTGATGCTGGGTACTCATAGGATTGCTAAGCATTGAAACAACAGTGGCACAGAGGGATTGGCTTCTCACAGGTACAAAATCAAAACCAAGACATGCTACACTATAATTTTAAAAATACTTAAAATATAATCTTAAAAATATGGCTACAATGATATTGAAAGTACTGACACACTGAAATAATGAAATGGCCCGTTATGGCATTGAGTAGCAGCTTTACAATAGGGAGGCCATGTTTCTTCAATCGCGATTTTGAACCATGTGCCAAGATGATGATGTTCTAACCTACTTAGCTATTCAGTCAGTGATTAAACCACTACAAAACTCCTGGAAACCAATCATTAATTCCCATAATGCCACACAACTAAGGAGAAATGTTTATCACAGGTGGCTTTTGAGTGCAACAAGAGGATGTTCCTCCTGATCTTTTGGGGTGAGGTGCATAGCTGTCAAATATCCTGTATTGGCCGGGAAGACCCCTTATTTTACCCTCTTCTCTGCTGTCATCCTGTATTGATTAGACTGCAATGCCCTATTGCCACCATTGGAGGGCAGCAAAGGATAAGCATAGCTGTCAAGTATCCCGTATTTGCCGGGAAATTTCCCTTATTTCCAAATCCGAAACTTGACAGGTATGGTGAGGTGCATCCACACATACCTCCTAATGTTTGCTGTTACAGCATCGTTAGCTGGGCAATAAAGAAAGATAAATATGTGGAGACTGCGGATTAAGGTGCCATTTTGGTTTGGCCACTGAAAGCTCCAACAGCTGGAGTAACAGCAGGGCTTTAGGTGATAGGAGGCTTCTTTCCATTATATCTGTCTTAAGCTAACTGAGTCTGGTTATTATGTGCTATTAAGAAAGTCCTATTCACTTCTTCGTGCCACAGAGCTTTTCTCTTGACTGTGACTGGAGATTGGAAGGGTGAACTTTGGGGTTATATAGCTTCAAGGATCCCCATCCAGTATAGCCAGTGGAGAGATTCTAGGCATGCTAATGGAGATGCGTAAATCTTCCAAATTGATTTTTCTGACATTAATTCTAGACCATATCCAGAAGAGAATAGTAATGCTCAGCTGGACTGAAAGCCTATTAGATTCTCCATTAAAACATCTCCACATAAAGTTCTGATTGACAAGGAAATTTGCTACTCTCATTTAATGAGCAACTCAGCACTCTAAAAGCTGCATGCAATAATCCCAGCGGGCAGACTAGTCTTATGACTGACATCTTTTACCATGAAGTGAATGCAAGACTACTGTTAAGTGGAATATTGTGTTGCAAGAGTGGCCTACATGGCAAATAACATGAGATTCTGGTGTAGCGCTATGATATACAGGACGGGTTTCTTCAAACAGGATGTACATTGCTTGATGTAGTGGTGAGAAACTCCCTACCCTTAGATAAAGGGCCAAATTCCAATTTGGGAAGGGGGGGCCACCTTACAGCAATGGATGGGGGCCACCAGGGGGGGCAGACACAGCAGTTGTAGTCAAGGCAAAGTGAGCAGCAGTACACACAATTTTTACTGTTTTGCACCAAACACAGAAAAGCATAGCTCAAATCTGCAGATGTCTACTCCAGGACAGTGTTTCCCAACCTTTGGTTTTTGGACTTCAATTCCCAGAAGCCTGTCAATTCCCCAAAGCACTGATCAGCCAATGTACTGACTTAGGCTTTTGGGAATTGAAGTCCCCTGTGGGGTGTGGGCCCCACATTGGGATCTACTGCTGTAGTACCTTTACTACCTGAAAAAAGCTCAGACCCACGCTGAGTACTTTATTTTGATCACCTTTAATAAATCATCATTGTCACCATCATAGCAAGCCATCAAGTCAGTTCTGATTTAGGGCAACCCTTTCCAGGTTTTTTTTTTTTAGGTACAAAAAAAGTTCAAAATTGGGTTTACTGTTTTTGGGAGGTACCCTGGGATTGTACAGCTTGCTTAAAGCCACACAGCCTGACTTGTCTCTCAGGAAGTACAGAAGGGAATTGAACTCTCAATCTCTGGCTCCTAAACCACTGAGCTATCCAGCCAGCTGGTTATCTTTAAAAGGTAAAGGTTTCCCTTGCTCGAAAGCCAGTCGTATCCGACTCTAGGGTGCAGTGCTCATCTCCATTTCAAAGCCGAAGAGCCAGCGTTGTCTGCTTCTGCAGACGTTTCCGTGGTCATGTGGCAGGCATGACTAGACACCGGAGCGCATGGAACGCTGTTACCTTCCCACCAAAGTGGTCCCTATTTATCTACTTGCAATTTCTTGCTTTCGAACTGCTAGGTTGGCAGAAGCTGGGACAAAGACAGGAGCTCAATCCGTCCTGCAGTACTCAGGAATCCAACTGCTGACTTCCGCCTCCCAGTCAGCATCTTATCCACTTGAGCCACTGCAGTTATCTTTAAATGCCTTTTTATTTCTGATGACCAATCAAGGTGTACAAAAAAAGGGTGCAAGCCCTAGGGAGATATGGAGACTCATATCCTCACAGCTATAGATCATATCCAGGTGAAAGTGCCTCATCTCTGGCTTTAAATGTGATCGGTGAATATACTTAGTCACAACGAATGTGCTCATCAACTTCAAGCAAGGAACCACCTCTTAGTTCAGTGCCAACTCATTTCTGCAATAATGTCAGCCAGATTTAAAGGGAGTGCTATTCAGATGCTGTGTGCAGGTTTTATTCTGTAGATACTTCTACAGGTTTTAGATTTCACATTGTGAATCACTATATTTGTGTACTTTATCATCATTGTGATAAAGAATATTCCAGTGATCTCCAGGCAATATAAAAATGCTGAAAATAAATAGTGAGTACATCTCAAAAAGTGCAATATGAGCATGGAAAGTATGACTCATCCATTAGCAAGTGCCTGCTTCAGGCTTGTTTCAGAGATGCCAGGCAACCTTTGTGACAGTTGGTCTCAATCTGCTCTTTATTTTCATTTCTGTGGTTAAAAGAAGCTACTGCTTGGTTAGTTAATTATCAGTCTAATGGATTTCTAGATGTGGAGGAGGTAAATATAATGCCAAGTGAAACATGGGGGTGAGCTGAGGAAGGCTTGCAGGGTGTTCTTGCTTGTCCTATCAACATTAATGTTCTACACCATATTTTGCAAATAGATTTAATGTTTTGCTACTGGACTGTCACACTTCCAATTTCCTTTAATTGCTTCTGAAGCTGCCAAAATTGGGAAGTATAATATTTATACTTTTCTTCCTTTTCCTACTAAAATTAGCATCCAGAGGCTCAACTCAGATGGCCAGATTGTTTTCACAAATCTGCTTAAATCTTTGGGTGGACATATTGCCATTTTATGACACATTGAGCCAAACTTCTGCCTGAGCCTGGCAATGTATTAAATTTTCCCCTTACTGTTTAGTAGGATAATAAAAACAAGCAAACCAGAATGGAGTTGGAGTGCTTATGCTCTAAAGAGATTTAGTCACCTGGCTGTGAATGGGCACAAAAGGACATAAGGAAAATGTATGTTTGTGGTTTATTTCTAATTTTTTAAAATTAATTTTTAAAAGTAATACAAAATACAAAATGCTTATAAAAGAAGAAAGGAAAAAAATTCACATGCAATACAAAAAACGAAACAAGAGCATAGAAAAATATGAATATAGGGTAGCCATATATACTGAAAGTATAAGGATAAAGGTAAAAAGCTTTAAATTACCATATTCCACAATTCATGTGTTTTGGTAATGTCTTTCATAGTCTTAATAGACACCAACCTCTCTGAAGTTTATCCCTCATTCTGTTGCTGTTCAGTACTGATAGATCAATGGCTCTGATAGCGCCAACCATTCGCCATCCCCTCACCAGATCCTTTTGTTAACACTTCAAAAAGTGGCTGAGATCCTGTTGTGTAGCTATGACTGCATAATTTGAAATCATGCATTCGTACCAAAGCAGAAATCTTCTCAGGCAGCATGTCAAAAGCCAAACTAGACTAGAGATCAACAGCTGCACCTCCTAATATTTTGGAAATATTAACAACACTAAAATTACTCTCCACCTGCGTGAGTCTAGTAGTGCACACCTAAAATGGATACTGTATGAGGACAAAGAGTTGGTAAGTGCTTCCAATGCTAGGCAAATGAGCCAGCAATGGGGAAACCAACCTCAGGCAGGTCCGGGGGTGATATAAGGAACTGCTATTACATGGATGCCTTGCTGAAGAAAAAAGCTGCTTCCAACAGTCTGAATGGGAATGGTATTCATGTCCTGTCACTTTCTCTTGAGAAAGCACAAGATCACCAGTATTACTGAAGGGTTTTCTACCATCTACACACAGGCCAGACACAGACTTCCTTAGCTTTGTACTCAATAATGCTTTCAGACTGTCCTGCATCAATTGAAAAAGAAAGGAACTGACTACAAGAATGCTTTTGAAAGTTCAAGCTCACTGTGTCTGCACTGGACCTTAATTGTATGAACATACCAGAGCATGTATCCAGTCTATACAATGGAAGAGTGGTATCAGTGCTGTGACCTAAGGTTCAGAATCAGTATTGCTGCCATGTGGTCATACCAATGCTCCCATTTGAATACAAAAGGATGACTTTTGATCACCATCCTTCCCCCCACAAGTCAGCCATGACTGTAGCAGCAAATTTGCAGCACTAGAAGATGGGCACCTTTCAAAAGGCAATAGGAGTACAAAGCCACTTCTAAGTGACAAGGCTTCAAGAAAGAATGAAAATATACTTGAAGAGGAAGACAGTACCAATTGAAGACAGTGAAACATTTATTTTCTCCTTGTGCTGATTTATTCTTTAAAGTGGTATTCAGTGTAGAAATCTTTAAGGAGAAGTGGTTGTATTTAACTGCTTCATTTCACCAAGATGTTCTGGACTTGAAGCGGAATCTTATGGACGTGAATCACTTTTGTTTATTTCAACCTGAACCACAGCTGTCATTCTTCCTAGTGCATTGAAATGATACGCAATTTTGGGAAGCCTGTGTAAATCATAATTTCAAGCTTTGCAGGGTGGGTAATTTGCAAACACCACCTGCCAATTAAATGGCAGATAAATATTTTAAAAGGAAGCTGCTTCATGCTGGGAAATTTGGCACAGCTGCTAAAGACAATTGTCAGCAAGTGACAGAAATATACATCCTGTATGGATTAAGTGAAGAGGAAAGATTTGGAAGCAGGGGGAGGCACAAAGACCAAAACCAGGCTGTTTCTTCTGAGGAGAAGGATGCCTTTGCTTACAGCAGGGATTCTCAACCTATGGCTCACAGGCTGGATGCAGGCCACACACCATTTCATGTTGCCCACCACCACCTCCACCATACCAGGAAGTGCCATGTGGTGGAGGAAGGGCAAAATGGCCATCCGGCCCCGAAAGTTGTCTGTGTGCCCCGGCTTTTAAAGGTTGAGAACTCCTAGCTTACAGCAATAGCAGCTGAGAGCTATCTTCCTGCCTCACTTTAGGAAATATATCTGAAAGTAAATAAAACAGCAAAAAAAAAAGGGTAAAAAAACCATGTGATACCTAAAGATTAACTTGTGTATTTAACTGTGAGCTTTCATGGACCAAGCCCACCTCATCAGACATAAGAGTGAGGCTTCATGGCATCAATCTATACACACATCAGGTACACAGGCACACAGTAATTGGCCAGCCTAACAGAATAATAACATCATTTTTTTGTTCAACTGACAAAATCCCCTGTTATTATTCAAACCTGCTGCAAAGCCTGGCCCTCTATTGCAAATGGTTGCAAAACAAACTTCTCTTGCAAGCTGATGCATCACATCCAAAAGGTGGATATCTCACTTATTACCAGAAAAGAAATTCTTCTTCCAGTCAACAAAAAAAGGCTATTATAGTCAAGATTAGCTTTTACTGGCAAGGAGCCATACAGGCAATGAAAGGCTTAAGGGAACTTTCAGCTAGTGTCTCTCAGCTGACAATACAGAGGAGCAGCAAAAAATATTTACAATACAAATGTGGGATGAGACTAGAAGTCAGGAAGATGGCCTGGTGTTTAATATAAACAGAGGGACATAGTTAGAAAACCCAAAGACCTGCGTCAGCTTTCTTCAATCTGCAGGGTGTCTATGTTGAGAACTCCGACAGACAGTGGAAAATAACTCAATCGAAAATTCTTGCCACCTCCTGGCACAAGATCTCTTTTCACACATGGTGTTCTGCCCCATCTCTCCCTTCCCACAAGGGATATATTAATAGAAATACACTCATACTATACATAATGTAATAAGACAAGTATATCCACCACAGCAAAGTTAGAAGACTGGGGGTGGGGGGGAGATAAGGAAAGCAGAGGGTGTATGTGTGTGAGTCTGGGTGAGAGAGAGAAAGAGAAGGGTGGAGAAGAGGTGGGGTGGCGAACCTGGAAAGAACACACACATGTGTGAGTGTGAATGAGAGAGAGAGTTTCTCTCACACACAAATGCTCTTTCCAGGTTCTTGCCACCTCACCTCTTCACTACACCATTAAATTTAATCGGACTCTGAGGTAGTCCTCTATGGATAGACAATCTTTAAAATCCAGTAAAGTCATGGCCCAAAAAAACAACAACAGAAAGCCAGCATGTAGTAATGGGCAGAATTTCAGATTAGGCCTAGACCTTGGTTCAAATCTCTGCTTGGTTGTGGAAACACACAATGATAAACCACTCCTTGAAGATCTTGCATGGAAACCCTACTAAAAGCACCATGATTTAAAACAACAACATGATGACTTGTTAAAAGAGAAACAAAGAGAGAAAGAGACTGAAAGGAAGCAATGGGATAGGCGAAGTCTCGTGAAGCATCTTTGTGGATAATTTTATTTCGTGTCTCAACATATACCACAATGCACTGTTCATTTGTTTGCAATGAGAAGCTCAGGTATGCCTCATAAATGCAAACCAATTAAGCTCAGGTGTGAATAATACTCATGTCCTGAAAAAAATAGCCTTCACCTGCACTTATCAGAAGAAGCAGGTCAACTGGATTTAGATACTGAATGGTTGATACACTGCAGACCACTGCAAAGAGCATGGAAACAACTTTGGCTGCTACTAACTAGCAGGCTTAGAAAACAAGATCATCCACTAGTTCATTCTTTACTCTACCATAAACAGGACTTAACTTACCTGAGAGATAATCACACACAAAATGCAGAACACTGGTTGTTATGGCACTGAAAACATAAGGTGCTTCCTAGATTCATGAGTATCTTGAACAGGGGTCCTCAACCTTTTTAAGCCAGGGGCTGGTTCACACCCCCTCAGACTGTTGGTGGGCTGGACTGGTGTCCCAACCGTCACTGCCACCAGCAGGACTACTCTAAGCCCCCACCAGCCCCCCACACACTGCTTCCCTGTTACCATACCAAGGCAAGGAGGAAGATGATGTGAAGGTGGCACTCACCTTGCTTTTCCAACCCTCATGCAAGACACCTGGAGTGGCGAAAGGCTCCACCTCCGCTCCACCTTCAGTCCCTCACAATGGCTGAGGCACTGGAAATGGAGCGAGCCAGCACAGCTAGGCATGGGGCTGCGTGAAGGGTGTGGCTGCAGCATGGACAGGGTGGCTGAGGGTGGGAGCTTCCTCCTGGTGGGGACTGGCCCATGTGGGTATGGAAGCTGAGAAAGAGGAGAATCAACTCATCCAGCCTGCGTCCTTGCTTTGATCGCCACTTCCACTTCCTCAATTCTTATCTGTTCCGCTTGGCTTGGTATGTCTCTAATGGCGATCCGTAGCATGGTGGATGTTGTAAGCCTTACAACATCCGCCCTGCTATGGAATGCCACTAGGGACATGCCAAGCCAAGCAGGACAGACAAGGGTTGAGGTTGCAGCGGTGGCAATTAGAGCAAGTGCGTGGGCCACATGAAATGGTGCCATGGGCTAGATCCAGCCCATGGGCTGTAGGTTGAGAACCCCTGATCTGGAAGGTCCCATTACAACATTAAACTCTGCCAGTGATCTTGGAAGAGTTTTTTTATTTCAATTAATAGCATTGGCTTTTTTGGCTGTGTGTGTGTGTGTGTGTGTGTGTGTGTGTGTGTGTGTGTGTGTGTGTGTGTGTGTGTGTGTGTGTGTGTGTGTGTGTGTGTGTGTGTGGTACATAGCTCCCCAATAGCATGTACATTCTTTAATCAAATATTATATAAGCAATAAGATAAGCATAGTTGATATAAAATTCAGGATTTTTCTCAAGTTTGTGAAAGCAGATATAGGCCAGGCACTGTAAAGAACAAAGACCAACTAAAGATGAGTTTTCCTAAAACATGCTGCTATCTTTAAGAAGTAGGATTCATAGGAATTATAAAGTCATAGCAGCAATACACAGTATGAATTGTAAGGAAAACTCCAGGGTTCACAGATCATACCATTTCAACTAGAAATGCAATATTGTTTGCCAAACAAGGTATTCCGAGAAATAGCCTCTCTTGTTAAAACAAACAAACCACCACACTAATGTTATAAACAATTCCTGGCAGAAGGCATAATTCTAAGAATGGACAGGACAAAATAACAGGCCCTGGCACTTCTGTATGCTCAGGCCTTTAAATATAAATGACAGAACTCCTGCAGTGAAATGCTGAGCCCACAACAGCCAATTCCTAAATGAATATGAAGAAAAAACTCATTGGCCAGTGCTTCCAAGAGATTAGACCTTATAGAAAAGGAGACAGGGCTGTAACGGTTTGATCTGAATTTCCAGAATGGAGGAATGACCAATTCTCTGTACATTTTTTACAATTAAACCACCAATTAATTATGAGTAGTGAACTAGAAGCAGCTGTCAAATGTCCCAATCTTTAGAAATACTGTACCTACATTTAGGATTTCACATCTTCCTCCACATCAAGGCCAACTGTTAATCATTAGGCTGGACAGAGTATCCAGTATCACGTCAAGTGGCAGATACTGCAGGTAGAATGGCAGCCCTTAGCCTTTTCTTCTTCTGAGTCCCAATCAACTCCCCTCAGTTCAGGATAGAGTTATGCAATGTGCCGTATAGCCTGCCCTATACCTCCAAACTAACCTGGTGCTCTCAAGATCCCTTGGTGGACGCAGTCTTGTCATTAGCTTCCAAGTAACACTCAACTGCTACTTAGTTTCCATCTAAAGTACAAAGGAGCTGAAAACCATCTTTGTCCTTTATCTTAAGTACCAACATGTCATGGGATGGCCCAATTCCTTGTGAAAATGATGTAAGAAAAGTAAAACAGTCTAAGAATAAAGCTGTAAGAATGTGAAAGCTGGAATCATATCAGTGTTCACACCAGGTCTGCATAATGTGCTGCAGTCAATTGTGGCTAATTGATTAGATGTCAAGGTACATTTTGGTTGTAAAATCAGTATTATGATCAGGCATGCAACATCCTAGAACCTCATCAATTAGATGCAATTAGCCATGATAAGTTACAGAAACCTTATGTGTACACCAACAGGATTCTGTCACTTATTTATTTATCTGTTCATTTTAAATGTTTATGTGCCACCCAACTAGCAATGTTGTTGGATCCATTTGTGAATATGAGACAATGGATGAAATCATTAATTTCATTATTAAATAATCATTGTAACAGCTTCAATATATTAAAATAGATTTGAAATTCTATGTTAAATATTATGTACTCATTTTAATATTGCATATGGGTAATCAATGAAAGCAAATTCCATTATCAGCTGTACTAATTTGTCACACTCAGAAATCAGTTATGGGAGGTGCAGAATAACCTTCTGCCCCCATTCCTGTTTAGATGTACAGTATTATGTTTCCTCTTTCTCCTGCCTCAGTGTTTGTATGTGTTATGCCAGCAACTGTCCATGCCAAGATGACCAAATGATATAGCAGGAGATACTAATCAGAACAATAATTATTCACATGTTATCACCTCCAAACCATATTACTAAATGAATATAGATATACTTTAAACTTGGATGTGTTTTTCACACCTAGGTTTCCCTCACAGAGTGGGATAAGGGTATACAACAGGGACAGATAGCAGCTCTGCAACTAGAGTGGTGTTCTTTCCTTTGGAAGAGTTCCCATGCCACTAAAAAGGTTGCTTGGATAAGCAGAAATTCATCTTACACCAGCAAAGAGATGTAAATGGGCACAGTTTAGGAATAATGAGAAAAGCAACACAGTCACTTGTAATGAAAGGCTGGGTTTCCTTGAACTGGACAAATCAGGTCAGAAGAAAACAAAGCCATGTTTTGAAAATAATGCAAAAAGTGGGCATTACTTCCAAAAATATTTTGTGTAACACAGAGCTGGCTCTACCATTAGGCAAAATGAGGAAGCCGCAAATCACGAGGAATGGAAAATTAACTGTTCTCTTCACCGTGAAAGAGTTTTTGCTGCTCTGGAGAAGGAGCTAATTCTCCTTGTAGCTTTCCACAATGACAGCTGCATCCCAAGCGCCTGATCTGGCATTTGGAAGAGCCATGCCCTTAGAAGCAGTTGGATCTGTGCATAACCATGCAAGGTGCAGAAAAACCAGAGGCTTTGCATCTCTGATAGTGGGAAAACTTGGGCTGCCCCACTAGAGAGTTCCCTGTTACTTTTTCTACACAGAATTTAAGGCATTTTAGGGCATTCTCTTATCCTCAGATTTTGTTCCTTAAGTAACCAAAAAGTAAAGAAAAGTACTGAGTAAACAGGTATGGGTTACTCTTTAAACATTGAAAAAAAATTTAGTGTGTGTGTCAGAAGCACACAAAGGCGCTTTCTGGGTTGAAATGTTTTTTGCTGGAGCAACTCTGTTCAGCGGACGCACAAATTAGGCTCCTTTCATGCCCCCAAGATCTTTTCCCACGTTAGTGGCTCCTACTGATCTACTTGCAATTTCTTGCTTTCGATCTGCTAGGTTGGCTAGGTGGAAAAAAATAATAACAGTGTTTTCTTTTAAGGCTGTAACAATTGAAGTAAATTACTTTTTAAAAGTAACTTTCCAGGTTTTGACAGTAGTAGGGGAATAGGCATCAGTTCATTTGTTAACATTCATGATGCTGTTAGACAAAATAAGCTCCCTGGACCCTGTCTGGGAGGAAAGAGAGAAACAATATCCATAGTGTAGCCTTCCGACTGCCACACCTAATGGCTGACTGCCCAGCACTGTCCTTTCTGTTTACATTGTCTTACAGCAGGGGTTCTCAACCTTTTGAACCATGAACCAGACCACACACCCTTAGACAGCTGAGCCACACTGGTGACTACCCCACCATAAACACTGCATAAAACACTGCCATAAAAACATTTACGACAGCCATAGGTGCATTTACGGCTGTCGTAAACGTGTCCACTTCTGGTGGTGGCAGCAGCGACAATGTGGGCCGCATTAAATGGTGCCGTGGGCCATAGGTTGAGAACCGCTGTCTTACAGAGTTGTACTGAGGTCTAAAATAGTACTTAGCCATGGTTATTCAACCAACACAGTTAATTTTTTTTAAAAGGAGCCAAAACGTATATAAGCTATGGAAGTACTTTCATATTCTCTGTTCAGAAGAGACGAAGGGGTACACAGAAAGAACCTCATCGAAGATTGTGGTATTTCAAACCACAATTGGACATAGCCCAGGCAACAGTAACCTTGTTGTGCCGGCTAATCTTTCTCACACTGGGTCAGGCGACAGGAGCTGTGGAATAAATTCACCAAAAGGTGGCTTCATTTTGGCAATTCACAATCTGACCTAGACTGGTAAAGAGGAGGAGGAGGAAGAGGAGGGAAAAGAAGAGGAAGATGAAGAGGAGGGAAGAGAAGAGGAGGAGGAGGGGGAGGAAGAGGAAGAGGAGACAAACAGTTCCAGGATGCTTCCAGATGATCACAAAAATATTAGAAACAGGAACTAGCTTTCAACCCATACAAATCTTGATCAGGCTGTGCAATAGTGCAGAAAAATAAAACATAAAAAGTTCAAAAACATATTGGCCACAAAGCAAGATACAAAATGAGGACTGAAGTCTTATGCCAGAGGTGTCAGTTTCAGATTGTACCTCTGGTGGTGTGAATTTGAATGGCCGTCCCAAGCTGCTTAGAGCTGCCAGTCACTTACCATAGTATTTCTGCCCCACTCCTCCTTGGCCAGGTGAAGCTGTTATTGTGTGAACATCCTGGCTCAGCCACACAATTGTGCAGATGGCAGATGACCATATATTCCATTTGTAAACCTCCAATACTGTCCTACTAAGAAGTCTTCCATTTGGATGTACTCCCAAATAACTCTACCAAAGAGATTACCTTCTTGGTGGCTGCTTTCAACAGAATTCTGCTTACATTTGCAGAACTTCAACAATGTGATAATGGTAATTTAAGAGTGTAAACAGATCTATCTATCTATTTATTCATTCATTCATTCAATTTGTATAGCTGCCCCAATCGACATGCGACTCTGGGCGGTGTACATAAAATCCCCAATGATTAAACTGTAGAAACCCTTAAAATCCTTAAAAA
Organism: Bradypodion pumilum; assembly: GCA_035047305.1. Taxonomy (NCBI): domain Eukaryota; kingdom Metazoa; phylum Chordata; class Lepidosauria; order Squamata; family Chamaeleonidae; genus Bradypodion; species Bradypodion pumilum. The sequence continues at coordinate 167,426,429 of JAWDJD010000001.1, read as the reverse complement.
CACTGAAAAACTATTTCCCACCCACACCAATTAAAAATCTAGTTTAAAAACTTTTAAAAACATGAGTGATCCTGAGTGATTCCTCACTCACTCATCTATGTAAATTTTCCATGTTGTCCAAAACAAAGTCCTTACAATTTCCCCGTTTCCCCATTTATCTAAACTGGCTTTCAGTAGAACTAGCACTGAATTTTTGAGATTTTCACAAGGGCCTTAATTCTGAGGTTTTGATTAGGGCAGGGGTTGGGAACCTTTTTAAATCGTGGGCCTGGTCACTCTCCCTCAGACAGTTGAGGGGGACAGTCTGGTGGTCCCCTGGCCATAAATGCTGCCGTAAAACGCATCTGTGGCTGTCGTGAACACTTTTACAATAGCCATGGACACGTTTACGGCTGTTTACACCATTTTCTGCAGTGGCGGCAGGAGTGAGGGCATGGGGGACCCGATAATTTGGTGCTGTGGGCCAGATTCAGCCCATGGGCCGTAGGTTGCCAACCCATGGATTAGAGTATTAAGGCATTCACTCATTTTGCCTAATCCTTTCACTTCAGTACCAGAGACTGCGATGACAGGAATTATGTAGCCTGTTGGACTTCACAAACCTCCTGCGCAAAACCTACCTTTTTGACAACAACAAAAGGAAAATCACCACTCCTGCAAACCTCCAGTAGCAAATGATTGTACAACAATATGTGGTAAACAATAAATTGATCTTTGTACACATACCAACTGCTTCCTTAAATTCTAGCAAGTCCATCTATCTAAAGAGAAATCTTTATGTCAATTTCTTATGTTAAACACCAGCTTCTCAGGGAAAGTGTCTGTTGTTACCAATTTCAGCAATCACATTAATATCCCAGAGGAGTCAAGTACAAACATTATTTGTTCCTATAACAGTAGTTCCTAGAAACAAGGAGGAGTCTACTTAAAGACAATATGTAAGTTCATTCTGTGCATGTGGAAAATCATGTTTTGCCACAACTTAATCAAGCAAAAAGAAAAGGTGGGGGGGGGGGAATAAGCACACCTAACTCTTCTTTCCATCCTACCACAATTATATTAGTTGGCTTGTACATTCATGTTAGCATACATGCAGCTAGTTCAACCATCAAGATTTCTAAGTTGTCTTCTTCAGTATACAGTAAAATCCAACTTACGAACACCTCGAGATACAAATTTTTCAAGTTACGAAATGTTTTTTTCATAAATCGGGCTCCCGACTTACGGAAAAACCCGGTTTACGAAATATCCCAAGTTACAAAAAAAATTGTAACTTGAAAATTCAGTTTTTTAGCACCCAAAATGGCGCTGCCGCCATTTTGTGCAGTAAAAATCACTCCCGGCCATGCTGGACATGTAAGAAAAGGAAGCAGCAGCAGCCAGAAGGTAGGGAATCGCTCCGTTTTTTTAATGCATGCCTTGAGTTACGCAAAAAATTGAGTTACGAAATAGGCCAGGTAACTGATTTTTTTCGTAACTTGGGGTTTTACTGTAGGTCTTTTAAGAGGATTATATTACGTGGTCTTACAAAAATGGCATATCCATATTGTTTGTGGGGCCTCTCAGCAACTAGACCCATCCCAAGGATTTTAGTAAATGCTGATCAGTTTCAGTGCTGAAAGGTTTACAACAATGTTAGATGCAACTACGCTTCAGATTGCTTCTCAACCAGAGAACTATTATCAATTTATAGCTTCCATGGTGGTGCCAGACCAACTGCATCCTATGTCTCGCTCTTAGAACATGTACTACATACAGTATGTAGACTATATTTCACAACTTTGAAGAAAATTCTTTTAATGAACATACAAAAAAGGTAGGAGAAATCTGATCTTGACTTTTACAAAAACAAAAAGAAATGGACTGGATAAACCAGTGTTTCCCAACCTTTTCAAGCTGAGGGCCAGGTCACGCTCCTTCAGGCAGCTTTGGGGGCTGGATGGCCATTTTGCCCTGCATACCACACATGGCACTTCTGGGTGTGGCGGAGGCAGTGAGGGGCCACATGAAATGGTGTCAATGGCCACATCTGGCCCCCGGGTCATAGGTTGAGAACCCCTGGGATAGACACTTTTACAGAGTTTGCAGTGGCAAGAAATAGCCAGAATGCTGAGAGATTACTGAAAGACTGAATAGTGATTTAATTTAATAGATCTATAGATTTATATACTGACCTATCCAATGGACTCTGGGCGGTGCACACAAGTTAAAACCAATATAAAACAATTAAAAAACCTTTAAAACATAGCAATATTACCCCCCGCTGTGCCATTTACTATCTAAAAACAAATATAAAATCTACAAAACCTTAACATTAAAAAACTGATTACAGGAGGAGGGAGCCTCAAACAAGCCAAAAAGGGGAGCTTGTTGAAAATGCCGGCCCCAAGACCCATTTTTCCAACCATGGCTTTGCCAACCACGTCTTCTGTGATCCAAACAAAAGGGCACTGTAAGCAAATATAACCCCAAACTAAGTACAACTGCTACTGGCAGAAAAGACAAACCAATGTGCAATAAAAATAAAACTGTCAAAGGGATATTCAGAACAAATCCAACGAGCTTTCTACTGCTTTTGTATTGGTGAAATTAGAGGAAACCACAAGAAGATGTAGGAATGGCAAAGCTGTGGGATATCAAGGATGTCCAGGTCAAACAAATTAAACAAATGACTGGCCTCTTCAATTCTTTAATAACTGGGCAAGCGAACAAATCTCAAAAATATGATGGAAGGTGAAAGTAATCTCTATACTGAAACCAGGCAAAGAACTATCAGATCCCAGAAGCTACAAGCCAATTTCCCTACTATTCCACTTACACAAAGTGTTTGAATGAGATATATCAAATCATCTAGCCCCTAGAACATGGGTTCTCAAACTACGGCCCATGGGCCAGACCAGGCCCACAGCACCATTTCATGTGGCCCGCCACCCTCGCTCCTGCCGCCGCCACTACCGCCGGAAGCAGCGGAAGCAATGAAAGCAGCCAAAAATGCACCATAAATGCACCCACTGCCGCGGCCACTGGAAGCGGCGAAGGCAGCAAAAACAGCTGAAAATGCACCATAAATGCACCCACAGCTGTCGTAAATGTGTAAATGTAATCAACTATCACAGAGAGGATATCTGAACAAGGTAATTGACGACTCACTGGAAAGAATTAAATCGGTTCCTAGATAGTCTTTACTTAGGCGTAAGGACAAATCGCCTGATCGCTCTAAATTATACTGGTCTTTAAAATATACTCCCTTGGCAAACAAGATTAAAAAGATTGTACTACAACATTGGGATTTAGTTTCTGACATCCCTGGTTGCCGGACCTTGCCATATATTGGCTTTAGAAAGACCCGCTCTTTGGGTCAGATACTTACTAAGACTGACGTTACTGATTCTTCCTGTTCTCAGCACAGGATGGTTTCGGGACATTACCGATGCCTTAGCTGTTCTATATGTAGATTTACCATTGAGACTCAATCAATCTCTTCTAGGGACAACTCTTTTACACACACTCTCAGAGACTTTACAAATTGCAATTCAAAGAATATTGTATATCTACTTAAATGTCCATGTGATTTGTATTATATTGGTATTTCTACATGCCTCTGAGAACACGTGTGAATGAGCACCGCTCACAAATTAGAATGCAAACCCTGTCTGCTCCATTAGTTTCCCATTTTTTACGCCACAATCACACTGAAGACCAGATTCGCGTTCTTGCCCTTGAGACTGTTAACCCACTTTGCTATGAAAAAGTGAACATTGAAAGGCGCCTTCAACAGCGTGAGGCTTTCTTTATTCATATGTTTAAAAGTTTGGAACCTCAAGGGTTAAATTCAGAACTTGAACTTTCCTGTTACTTATAGTGTTGCTGTTTGGTCCTTTAAAGGTCTCCTTTAAATAGTTTTTCGCTCTGACTTTGTCCTACTCTTTACAGACGTAACCAATTTACTACATGGTTTCTCCATCTCTTTATATATCACGTTTGTTCTTACCTATTATTTAATGTTTTGAGCACTAACAGAACACATATTTAGAGGCTCCTTAACACAAATTACAGGTATTGTAGATTCATCATGCTTTCTGTTATACTGTTTATCTCATTGTTACCTTATTGACTGTATTATATTGTATATAATGCTTCTACATGTAGGATTGCTATATAATTACAATTACAATTATATTTGTTTTTTAATTGCATCTAGAACCTTTATCCTGAGGAAGCTATATGTGAAAGGCTGGTTATACCAGAACAGTCTCGATTTATTGTGGATTTAGCTTAGTATTTTTGTCCCTATTTTGCCTTACTACTGAAATTATTAAGGCATTTTGTACTTGAAGAAGGATTCTACTTTATTTACTACATGAAATTTTGAAGAAATTTTGAAGATATGACCATTGAATATTGACTCAAGTTTGCAGTATTGTATGAAGTTAATACTTTACTCATATATATATATATTTGAAGATACAAAACTCATACTTGTGGAACATTTCAATATTAGACCATATAAAATTTGTTTTTTTTTTTTTGAGTGGTTCTTGTCTTTTTCTTGGTAAATGTGTTTTACGGCAGCGTTTACAGCAGGAGGAACCACCAGTCTGGCCCACTCAGCTGCAGTGTGAAAAGATTGAGAACCCATGTCCTAGACCCTCTTCTATTTCCAGAACATGTTCTCTATTCTGTTAACATAATTTTGACTCATGATTTTGTCTTTAGCTGTATTAGCAACTTTCCCACGTCTTGTGTTATCTGCAAATTCAGTAATCATCATCTCTATGTCATCATCTATGTCATCATCCATGTCATTCATAAAGATATTGAGCAAGCACCAGACCTAGGACAGAATCCTGTGACACCCCATTGGTCATTCTTCTCCAAACACTCTTTGGGTACAACTAACGACAGCATCCTCTAGGTCACATTTTACCTGATTGGCCACAATAATATCATGCAGGACTTTGTTAAAAGCCTTACTGAAGTCAAGATAAACTACACCCACAGTATTCCCCTTATTTACCAAGCTTGTGACTTTATCTGATAGAGAAGTTTAATTTGGCATGACTGGTTTTTGAGAAACCCATGTTGAGCCTTAGAAATTACAATAGCCTTTTCCAAGTGCTCTCAAATCAAACCAGCTTGTAATCCACCTCTCTTTAATCTCTTATTTATGGAAGGCAACAGGGGTGGGTGTGAGTGGTGGTTTAACATACATCACCATAGTCAGATAATCAATTATCCAAATTCATATAAATAAAATTGCCATTAATAAATTGGATAAACTGTCATAGATACAACTGGGTAAGGAATTCTTATTTGCCAAAAATGACTAGATGACATTTAGAACATCATCAACCAATACAATGTTAAAATATGTTGTTTGACTGAAAATGAAAGCCATTAACTTGAAACATATAATGATCTATACAACACGGATCTTACCTGTGTAGTGGACCACACATGTCTGACCTTTTTTGGGGAATGTCCTTCCTGTTAAAAAGAAAAACATCCTGTTAAAACATTTTTGAAATATTGACTACATGACCTCTTGAATTTTTCTAAGGAGACATAACATAGTACTCAGCTATAGAAGTACAAGATAAAGCCTAGTATGCTGCTTAAATGCAGAGTGGAAGAAAAATCATACAAGCATTTCCCACCACGCGTTTACATGCTTTCCACTATATGCTGGTTCTTTCATTGGTTGCATGTTCATTCATGCAACTGGTAACCCAATGAGGGACCTGCCAGAGCATAGCCAACTTTTATTAAATGTCTCTTCCACTCCATGTTTAGGCTACAGGATACTAGCTAAAATGACAGCTGAATAGTTCTGTTTTCTTCTTGTTCAAAACATATTGCCGGTATATAAACACTCATAAAGTGACAGCATGCACAGTGGTGTAGAATGATAAATCTAAATTATAGGTCCTATAGCCATATGGTTGTAACTTCTTGCTAGCCATATCTTCCTCAAGGGTGGGTTATGTGGCCCTTGGGGGAAAAGAGCAAACTGATTACAATTTTTAAAAACCATCAAAGCAAGCAATATAATGAGTGTTGCCTCTATAACAGTGAAACTTCACAGACATTTAGCCTTCAGGGAATACTTCCCATACCAAACTGTGCATCTTTGGCACATTCCAAGAGTCATTCTTTTTACAGGCTGAACAGCGAAGCTAACCTAAAATGTGCTCTGGTATTCATCCAACAGTCTCCCATGACTATACTCTGCAAAGGAAGACTAGTATGGCTAGACAAGCTGTTATTTCTCTGCTATGCAGAAATTTTGTCCAGTGTGATTGACCTTCTTATTGAGGAACCCTTGATAAACTTCCAAACTACCCCAGAGCAGAGATTGGAAATAATGGATTAAAAACTACACAGTTACCTATTAACAAGCTACTGGGGGGGGGGGGAGTACAACAGAGTTACTTTTCAAACATCACATATTGTGAAAGAAATAACATTGCTTTGTTTTGGGGTAATGAATAACATGTTTGAATTACTTTAAGCCCCAGTTGGAACTTAAAAGTTTAAGGGCATTTTAGAGGCCATCTCACAAGGCATTCTCCCAGGTTTATGCCATTTCCTGTTAAAAACTTCATAGTGTCTAAAAATTGAACAACACAGTAATAATGTCACCCTGGCAACAATGTTTTTATGTAATTAAAGACTTCCTCCTCCCACCCTACAGCCCCCACAGGTTTGTGAGGTTTAAGGGAATTGCTGAGGACCCATGAGGGCACTGGGACAGGAGGAATAAAATTTAATATCCAAAAATAATTGGCCCAACTGATGACAACAGCAGCCTTACAAAAATCCCATTTAGTCAACAAATCAGCCCTGCCTAGAACTATCAATTAGCTGTAGCCCAGATCATATTTATTTTTTATATAAATACAAAAACAAAATGCATTGTTTTATATTAAATTTTTTGGATGACTGTTACAAACTCTTTTGAAATAGTTGGATATAAGTGATTTAATTACCCATAAACAAACAAACAACTAATCAAACAATCCTTCCATCTGTAGAGGCAAACCAAAATACAGTAAAGTAAAGGTTTCCCTTGCTCGAAAGCCAGTTGTATCCGACTCTAGGGTGCAGTGCTAATCAGTTTCAAAGCCGAAGAGCCAGCGTTGTCTGCTTCTGCAGACATTTCTTTGGTCATGTGGCAGGCATGACTAGACACCGGAGCGCACAGAGCGCTGTTACCTTCCCACCGAAGTGGTCCCTATTTATCATGCTTTCGAACTGCTAGGTTGGCAGGAACTGGGACAAAGACGGGAGCTCATTCAGTCCTGCAGTACTTGGGAATCGAACTGCTGACCTTCCGCCTCCCAGTCAGCGTCTTAGCCACTTGAGCCACTGCAGTACTGTATACTTTTGCCAGAAGAGAAACTTACTGATTGGCTACTGTAACCGCCTTCAAAAATGTCCTACTGAATATGGCTGGCACCCTAACATCCTGTTCCCCAATGAGATGCATCTAGGGCAGGGGTTCCCAAACTTTTTGCACCATGGGCCAGTCCCGTGGTTCATTCCATCATAAAATGCATCCACAGCTGTCGTAAACACATTTACAGCAGCCCATGGGTACATTTACAGCAGCATTTTGTGCATGCGTGGGTGCGGGTGCATTTATGCATATGCAGGGCACATCTGCTTCTGGTAGCAGCAAGGGCAGCTGTGTGCCACATGAAATGGTACTGTGGGCCAGGTCCGGCCTGTGGGCAGTAGTTTGGCCACCCATGATCTAGGGAAAACCCAAATCCAGGGCAATATAACTCCCTCCAGTGGTGGGCTTAAAAAAAATTTACTACCACACTGTTGGCATGGTATGGTGAGTGTGGCCAGGGGGAAGCCCTGTGTTGCACCCAAATTAGGACTACTTTATTTCAAAACTTGGATAGGAAGAGGGGCCAGCCAGAATTTCTGCTACCGGTTCTGGCGAACTGGTGAGAACCTGCTGATGCCCACCACTGACTCCCTCCCACAGCCCCCGCCCCCCAGCCAACCCCCTCAACTGGTACTCAGTGGCCTTTTGCCTATGTAGCAGGATGTAGTGTACAGCATTAAGATTACTAGATACAGACAGCTGAATTCCTAACAAAATATGCACAAACCTGTCCGTATATTAAGAATTACATCAAAGAATTATAGACTGCATGGAAACAACTGCAAGTGAACATGTTATGAGCATTTCAAAAAGGTGCAAAGCATTTGTGGTACTCCAGGATCTTTTCCTGTTGCCACAAATTTTGAGCTGAATGACTGGGTAGTATTTTCCATTTTTTTTCTCCAATGCAGTGAAGATATTCTTTTTTAAAAAAAGAAAAGGAAAAACAAGTGAGACAGCAATAAGAGTTTCACCAAAGTCAGTCACGCGGCTCATCTTTCCCCAGGACAAGAACTGGGCAAAGACACCCAACAGTGAGGCATCACCCTGCATTTTCCACCCAGCCCAGCCCAGCCCCTTCCTCAGGTGCGGATCATCATCCCCCACCACCACCTTCACCCTCCCAGAGAAGTCCATCCCTTTGCGATTAATTGCAGTTGCAGCAGCGGCTGATTCGGTTTAGAAGCTGCGATGTGGATTTGAAGGAGGGAGAGAGAGAGAGAAACCTCCTTTCTTTCGGGTGGGTCACTGCTGACAGAATGGAGCCGGCTCGCTTTGCTGAGGACGGCACCGGTGCCCATGTTCTGCAGGGCAGCGGAGAGTGCGCTCTAATGTGCTCTTGGTACTCAATTACTTCCCCGGGCTTGGATTTATGCAGCTGTCAGCGAATGCCATTTAAACACCCCCTAATCGCCCTCGGCTGCTGCCAAAGGAGTCAGAAGAAGGCAGCTTGCCCCCTTTCCCCCCTCAGCCGGTTGCGCCTCCCAGCCCCCCACCCCAAACCCCACCCCATCGCAGGGACTCTCCAAGCCTTCCTCCCATCTGGCACACACCGGTGGCTTCCATTGGCAACTCCAGCCCCAGTTCCATTGGCATGGCTCATTTATTTTGGGCAGATTTCGGACTTTGCCTTCCTGAACACCCCTGAGTCCTCCTCACACAGCCACAAACACGTCGCAGCAAGGCTTCTCTTCTCCAGCGCTGATCCTCCGCAGCCCTGATCCTCCCCCTCCCACCCCAACCCCCCCCCCCGTACGGGGCTCTCTCGCCCAACTGCTTCCCCCTGGCAGCCCCCCGCCCCCCACCCACCCCCGGGCACAGCCTTCGGTTCAAGAGGGCCCCGGATTCCACCCAGCAGCCCCCCTGGTCCACCGCCGCTCAGCCGAGGATGAGCCAGGAATGGATGGGGAGGGCAAAGGCAGGCGAAGCAGCGGAGGGGAAGCCACACCACACACGCCCAAGACAACACAACACACACACACACACACCACCACCACCACCACTGAGACCCAGAGAGCGGAGCAAGGCCGAGCAGGTGGAGGGAAGGAAAAGCCGCGCCCCCAAGCAATGAGCCCCACATTAGCGCACACGAACACTCCACACAGACCACCCACACACACCTCATACACCCTACATACCTCACACACACACCCCCACCACCCCACACACGCACATCCCACACACGCATCACACACACACACCAGACACACACGCCCCACACATGCACCCCAGAAACCACACGCGCATCCCACACACGCACCTCAGACACACACACACATCCCAGACACGCACCCCACCACCCCACACATGCACACCAGACACACACGCACATCCCACACACGCATCCCCCCACACAAATCCCACACACGCACCCCACACACACGCACCTCAGACACACACATCCCCCACACACACATCTCTCATACACCCTACACACCTCACACACACACATCCCACACACACCCCAGACACACACACCCCACACATGCACCCCAGAAACCACACGCGCACCCCACACACGCACCTCAGACACACACACACCCCAGACACACTGTTGTATATGGAACTTGTGCCTTTAAGAAATGTAACCTTGTCTTCCAATTAACCTTGTATACACACACACACACACATACATCCCAGACACGCACCCCCACCACCCCACACGCGCACACCAGACACACACGCACATCCCACACATGCATTCCCCACACACAAATCCCACACACGCCACCCACACACACACACGTCCTACACACGCACACCAACCAGACATATACATCACACACACACACCTCACACACGCACCCCAGACACACACACACACATCGCACATCTATAAGGAGGCTGCCGCCCCAGGCTTTTAAAGTAAATAGTAACACTGGCGCCCGCTTTTTTTTACCCTCTCCTTCCTCGGGAGATTGGGTGTTTTTTTATATATATATATATATTTATATATATATATCTTTATATATATTTTTAAATATATCTAAATATCCCTGCGTTCCCATCCCTAGTCTCTGCGGCGGTTGTTCGTCCCGCTTTTCCTCCCCACAAACCCCGCTCTCCGCTCCCGTCGCCGGGGACGCGAGGGCCGTCTCTCCCTCAGGATCCCCCCTCCCTCCACAAAGGGGCTCGCGACGGGCTCTCCCCGCTGTGGGGTTGGGGGGCACCCCATTCTTTCACCACCACCACCACCACCCCCCTGTGCGCCTCCCCCTCCCCTCCCCCGGAGGGAGAGCGCGCGCAAGCGGCCCCGAGGCTGGTGGTGGCGCACCGTCTCCCGGCGCGACGGTCTCCACTTCGACCCCCATGGTGGCTCCTCCTCAGGCCGCTTCCTGGGTCCCCTCCCCGGCCCGGCCCGGCTCTGGCTCCGGCTCCGGCTCGGCCCCCTCCGCAGGCAGCCAAGCGAGCCGCGGCACGCCAGACCTCCCCCTTCTCCCCTTTTCCAGAGACCAGCCCGCCCCCGAGCTGTCGGTCAGTGGACCCGACCAATGGCAAAGTGGGGAGGGGGGCTCCGGGTTTCTGCCAGCCAATCCCCTTCCTCACGAGAAGAGGGAAGGCAGGAGCAGGGAGGGGGAGCGCCCGTCCCCGTCCCCCCCCCCGCCGCGCTTGGTTGGGTCTCGCTGGGCGGCTGCTCGATTACTGTACACTTATATCTACTGCCCCATAATAACGCTTAGTGCACTCTCTGGGCAGTTCACAAGGGAATTAGCATGTTTTGCCCCCAACGTGCTGGGTCCTCACTTGACCGCTCTCGGAAGAATAGAAGGCTGAGTCAACCTGGAGCCCCGGTCAGGATCGAACTCCCAACGTTCTGACTGCAGTACATCAGTTTAACCACTGCTTTACCTTCCCGTGCACAAAAGAGCCTCAGTTGCCCCGTGGGGAGCGGCAGGGGCTCCTTTCACTGCCTTGGTTCCTAACCCTCCAAAACAGGGTGTCCAAACTATGGCCCATGGGCCAGATCCGGCCCCGAACGTCAATTCACCCGGCTCACGGTGCCCTCGTCACTCCCGGAAGCGGAAGTAAAACATGCCCACATGTGCGCATTTTACTTCAGCTTCTGGGAGTGACGAGGGTGGCATGGGACGGAGGAATTGGCGTCAGGGCTGAATCTGGCCCACAGGCCAGGGCCGGATTTAAGCATAGGCTACCTAGGCTGCAGCCTATGGGCCCGCACTACAAAGGGGGGCCTGTACCACGTGATTCTTCGTCAATTTTTAAAATCAGGGTTTTTGTTTTAGTAAATAAATAGTATAAAAATTCTAAATACTGTATAGGAATGTCGTACGTAAATTTTCTATAATTTAATAATAAACTTTAAACGTTTATTTTTCAGTTTTTAATCGGATAATTGCTGAAAATGCGGTTTTTGTAGGTTAATTTTTTAAAAAAATACTTTCCCCGGTAGGGCCCGTGCCACAGGTTCAGCCTAGGGGCTCACAGATCCTAAATACGACACTGCCATGGGCCATAGTTTGGGCACCCCTGGTTTAAGCAGAGAGAATGGTAGCCTAAAAATCTATTCCATCCTGCTGCAAAACAGATTACAAGGTATGTTTTACTTCTGCTTCCGGTGGGAGGAACCACATGACCAGCCCGCTGTACCACATGACCGGCCCATGGCCTGAAAAGTTTGGGCACACCTGTTCCAAAACAACAAGGGCGGCTTCAAGGCCGGGGAAGGTCGCTCACCCTTCCTTCCCTGCAGTTGCAATGTTGTGCTCTGCTGAATTCATGTCAAGGCTGGCTAAACCACCAGCCTTGAGCTGCCCAAAGGCAGCGCCATGTGGGGCAGGGTTGCTTGGCAGAGATGAGGGGCTTTCTCTCCCTCCCCCTTCCCCAGCATCGGCTTCCGAGCTGCAGCAGCAGGATTGCTTCTAAAGGCAGAGATCTCCGACTGCGGCCAGTGTTCAGGCAATAAGGCCCAAGGATTCAGAGCACATCAGACGAACCCTGCTGGATGGTGCCGGGGAAGTGGCCTGTCTGGGCGAAGGGGGTGATGGTGTGGGGAGGGCACCTGGGGCCCCCTAGCACTTGTAGAACTGCGACTCCCCATGCAGGCCCACTCATTGCTCATCCCTGATCTAGGCCAGGTCGCCTTTGCTCAAAAGCCAGTCATATCCGACTCTAGGGGGCAGTGCTCATCTCCCGTTTACTGCCAAAGAGCCAGCGCTGTCTGCATCTGCAGACGTTTCCATGGTCATGTGGCAGGCATGACTAGACACTGGAGTGCATGGAACGCTGTTACATTTCCCACCCAAGTGGTACCTATTTTTCTACTTGCAATTTCTTGCTGTCAAACTGCTAGCTTGGCAGGAGCTGGGACAGACGACAGGAGCTCACCCTGTTATGCAGCACTCAGGTCTCAAACTGCTGACCTGCCGTCCTTCCAGGTGTCAGGTTCAGCCTCTTAACCACTAAGCCACTGCAGTCCCCAACTGATCTAGTCTACCCTTTCCACCAAAGTTGACCAGATGTGTCCGGGAAGACCCAACACAGAAGTGCTGTGGAACCTGGAGCAGGAAAAAGACGTTCCTCTAGATCGGATCTGATCTTCATTCATTGCTCCCTACCTGGAGCACTTGCCTGCTTTGGACAAGAAGGTTTTAAATGCAGTGGGGGACACAAACACTAGTGGGTTGACTAGATCAGACATTAAATAAAACAAAAGGGGTGGGAGGGGGGGGGAGACAGAAAGACAAAAACATTGTGGCACCTTAAAGACTAACTGCTACATTTTGATATTGGCTTTTATGGATCAAGTCAACTTTTTTAGACAAAAGATTGAGACTTCATGGCAGTATAAAACTTCCGTGAGTCTTAAACTGGCAGGAAACAAAAATTTCTCCCCAACTGCATTCCAAGATTACTTTGGTAAGATAAGGATGGTAGTGAGTCTGAAGAACCCACCTTGAGCCAAAGTGTTGTGTATGCATATTATCTGCCACTGCACACAACTCAGCTGCCAGCCATAGCGCAGCTGAGGAAGCTCAGCCCATGCGACCCCAATCACCCAATCAGCAACTAGCGCGGGAAACCTCCACGCCACAGGTGAACCTTAGGAAGGTATGCAGTACGTCCCAATGACGTCACTGCTACCGCAACCAATGGGCGCCCTTGGGGGGGAATTCAAATGCAATGTATGATATATAAGGAGCTGCGTCTCCACCGTTTTGCCATGTACAGATTGACCATGCTGCAATAAAGAAGTGTTTGGCCCGCCTGCTGGCTCCGTGTGCAATCAATCTGCCTACATCAAACAAAGGGAATCATGGATTCCCTCTTCATAAATGATCTAACCTCTTCATAAATGATCTAGAGGTAGGAGTAAAAAGCAAGGTAGCCAAATTTGCTGACGACACTAAATTATACAGGGTAGTGAAAACTGTGAGAGATTGTGAGGAGCTCCAGAGGGATCTCTTGACACTGGGGGAGTGGGCAAAGCAGTGGCAAATGAGCTTCAACATCAGTAAGTGCAGAGTGATGCATGTTGGGGCAAAAAACCCCGATTACATTTATAAACTGATGGGGTCTGAACTCTCTGCGACAAACCAGGAAAGGGACCTTGGTGTCCTGGTGGACAGCTCAATGAAGGTGTCAACCCAGTGTGCCTCAGCAGTGAAAAAAGCAAACTCAATGTTAGGGATCATTAGGAAGGGTATAGAAAATAAGTCAGCAAGTGTCATTTTGCCTCTTTATAAATCTATGGTGAGGCCCCATCTGGAATATTGTGTACAGTTCTGGTCGCCATACCTCCAGAAGGATATTATGGAGTTGGAGAAAGTACAGAGGAGGGCAACCAGAATGATTAGGGGACTGGAACACCTTCCTTACCATCTGAGGCTGCAACGGTTGGGCCTTTTCACTCTTGAACGACGGCGTCTAAGAGGTGACCTGATTGAAGTTTATAAAATCATGCACGGTGTGGACAAAGTAGATAAGGAAAAACTGTTTTCCCTATCGCACAACACTAGAACTAGGGGACACTCCATGAAACTTTTGGGTACTAGTTCTCAAACAAATAAGAGAAAGTACTTTTTCACCCAGAGGATTACTGGTCTATGGAACTCCCTGCCAGAAGAAGTGGTGACAGCTGTCAGTCTTGACAGCTTTAAGAAAGGATTAGACAAGTTCATGGAGGACAAGGCTATCAATGGCTATAATTATGGCTACCTAAGGACAACCTCCGGGTTGGAGAGATAGGCAGGATATCTCTCAATATCATTTCCAGGGAATCCTAAGCAGGTGAAGGCATCTGATTGGGAATACCCTGAAGGAAATGGTGAGCCACTGTGTGAGACAGAATGCTGGACTGGATGGGCTGTGGCCTGTTCCAGCAAGGCTGTTCTTATGTTCTTATGTTCTTATGTTCTTATGGATAGGCACTTCAATGTGGGATACAGTGTGGGTAGGTTAATTCAATAGATATGCTTGTAAATCATGGGAGTCCATGTGGCTTTTCCCATTTGGTAATAACTGAAGATCCCTGATAGATATTCAGATCTATTCTTGTGAAGCTTTGTTTTGGCAAATGGTTAGTAGATAGATGCATTATAAGTTCTTTCTTTCTTTCTATCTATCTATCTATCTATCTATCTAATCTATCTATCTATCTACAGTATCTATCTATCTATCTATCTTGGTCAAAAGGCCACACCAGGCAGTGAACAACAAATACCTAACAACAAGTACACACATTAAAACATATAAATAAACAGCAATACAAGACAGTGCATGGCCACACAATGCTGACCCAACAATTCCTAATTCTTCTAGCGTGTCCAGGAGGATACCGTGATCAATTATATAGAAAGGCTTGGCAAGATCCAGGTAGACAGGGTACACTCCCCATGTCCACCTCCCTCAACAGGTCATTGAGCAGAGTGACCAGGGCTGTCTCAGTCCCATGCTGAACCCCAACTGAAATGGACACAGACTATTAATATCCTCCAAGAGTGTCTTCACCTGGTCTGCCACCACCCTTGCTATGACTATGAATGGAACACTGGCAATATGTCTAAAGTTGTTTGCATCATCTGTTGCCAACAGGGCCGTAACCAGGATTCTAGATTGGGGTGTGTGTGTGTGTGAATATTTTTTCAGGAGGGGCAACAATGTCACACACACACACACACACACACACACACACACACACACACACACACACACACACACACACACACACACACACACACACAACATTAGACCTTTGCCCTGGGTGTGGGATCAAGCTGTTAGCTCAGGGGGGCTGACCCCCCCCCCCGGCCACCCCCTGGCTATGGCCCTGGTTGCTAAGAATATTCTTTTTCAAGATCAGCCATACAGTCGGTTTCTTCAAGCAAGAAGGCATTCATCCCTCCTAAAGGGAAGATTTTACTCTATGTGTGTCCCCAATCAGTCATTAATAATAATAATAATAATAATAATAATAATAATAATAATAATAATAATAATAATAATAATAATAATAATAATAATAATAATAATAATAATAATAATAATAATAATAATAATAATACCTTTATTTATATCCCGCTTTCCTGGCCCTGAGGCCACCCAAAGCGGCTCCCAACAGACAACAAAACAATTTAAACTCCCCACAGAATCAAAATCAAGCTGATCAATTGAAATTCCAGACTGCACCAATTGAAAATTAGTCCATATTTTAGCCAGATGAATTTTAATTCTGGACTCATTTGGGGTTACAGATCACAATGAAAATTACTAGATCTGTGTATCTTCCTTCCTTTCATTTTGACAGACAAAAAAAAAAAATAGCTACCAAGATGATTTAAGAAGCCATGCTGGGCAAGGGTCTAAAGAAGAAGTAGCCTTCCTACTATTTGCCTTGTTACAGAATAAAGCTTCACAGGAATAAATCTGAATATCTATCAAGGATCTTTGGTTATTACCAAATGTGAAAAGCCATACTGATTAACATGATTTACAAGTGTATCTGCTGTATTAATCTACTGCTATCTTTCTGTATCCTTGCCTGATCGTATATAAACTGTTGCCAGACATAAAGTCTCACTCTTATGTCTGAAGAAGTTGACTTGAGCCATGAAGATGAACATTAAAAATATAGGTGCCACAACATTTTGGTCTTTGTGTTTGTTTGTGTTTTTTTTTTTTGTCTGATACACTTACACAGACTAAGAGAGCTTCCTTTTCAAAAACTTCAAGTAAATAACTAAGCACTTTATAGGCCAAGTGGAAGTGAAAGGGTGGGTCAGCTTGCTTTCATCTAATGGGGGGATTTTCATATATAGGTATTGTGTCTTGTGACAGTATTGATGTTCTGCCCTCCTCCCTTTTTTACCCAGTTCACAAATCTGTGGAGTGGTCTAGTGTGCATATCATACCATACCCACGACCTAGTCATACCTCATCCTCACTTGCATTTTGACTTAACAGGTGGTTCTGCAAGGCAAAAGTAAAGCCTTTACCAGAGGGCAGGTGCCTAATCAGAGTACCAGTTGGCAGCTCTTAGTTTCACGGTTCCTGAACATCAACAATTTGAGATATGCAGACGATACCACCCTAATGGCAGAAAGTGAGGAAGACCTAAAGAACCTCTTGATTGGATTGAAGGAGGAGAGTGCAAAAGCTGGCTTGAGACTCAATATCCAGAAAACCAAGATAATGGCAACAGGTCCGATCAGTCCCTGGAAAATAAATGGGGAAGAAGTAGAAGCAGTGACAGATTTTACTTTCCTAGGATCTAAGATCACTGCAGATGGCGACTGTAGCTATGAAATAAAAAGACGACTGATTATGGGGCGACAAGCTATGAGAAACCTGGGCAATATAGTGAAAAGCAGAGACATCACCTTGAGAACAAAAATTCGCATAGTCAAAGCAATGGTATTCCCAGTGGTAATGTATGGGTGTGAGAGCTGGACCATTAGGAAGGCTGAGCGCAGAAGAATAGATGCCTTTGAAATGTGGTGTTGGAGGAGAGTCCTGAGAATCCCTTGGACAGCAAAGAGAACAAATAGGTCAATACTGGAAGAAATCAATCCTGACTGTTCATTGGAGGGACAAATAGTGAAGATGAAGCTAAAGTACTTTGGACATCAAATGAGAAGGGAGGACTCACTTGAGAAGGCCTTGATGCTGGGAAAGGTGGAGGGCAAGAGAAGAAGGGGGCGTCCAAAGTTGAGATGGCTAGATGGTATTGTGGACGCAATTGACACAGAGCTGAGAGGGCTGAGGAGGATGGTGGAGGACAGAGGTGCCTGGAGGAAAATGGTCCATGGGGTCGCAAAGGGTCGGAATCGACTGTGCGACTGAACAACAAGAAGAAGAAGAAGAAGAAGAAGAAGAAGCTGCTGTACTAGAGATCAGTGTTAGGTAACCCTCCTGAGGATCACATTCCCTGAAGGCAACCATCTGGCTGCCACATGCTAGTGGTGGATGGGACGAGGGCTATGACCTTTGTCTTTCCTCCATATCTGTTTGGAGCAACCACCACTCACCATTTCAATGACCCCTTAGGATGGTTCCTTTGTTATATCTTACAGCATTTGATGTAGGCAGATTGATTGTACACGGAGCCAGCAGGCGGGCCAAACACTTCTTTATTGCAGCATGGTCAATCTGTACCTAGCAAAACGGTGGAGACGCAGCTCCTTATATATCATACATTGCATTTGAATTTCCCCCCAAGGCCGGCCATTGGTTGCGGTAGCAGTGACATCATTGGGACGTACTGCATACCTTCCTAAGGTTCACCTAACCTGATTAAGGTTCACCTGTGGTGGGAAGGTTTCCCACGCTAGTTGCTGATTGGGTGATTGGGGTCGCATGGGCTGAGCAACCTCAGCTGCACTATGGCTGGCAGCTGAGTTGCGTGCAGTGGCAGATAATATGCTTGCATACACAACATCCCTCCCCCCTAGGATGGGACGAAGTCCCTCAACCAGTGTGGGGGCCGGCGATTGTGCTGCGGTCGACCCGCCGGTTCAGTGGTGCTGCCTGGGTCGCCCGCTGCACCTGGGCTTTCCCCCCGAGAGAACTGAAGAGTCCCATTGAATCCTGCAAGGGCAGGGATGGCGTATCTCTGACTTGGGGAGGATGAGGGGACCGTTGGGAGAACTCAAAACCCCGCCGCTCACTGGAATGAGTGGGGGAACACTTGCGAAAACTCCCCTCATCCTGAAACACAAAATCAAACTGGGTGTCCTCATCCTCGGGTTGGGAGACCGACTCCCGTGGCCCTATGCAGCCTGCCATGCTGAGTCCTGTATTCCCCCCTTGGGTTTTGCGGGTGGGGGGTAACCCTAACGTTGATTCCTCTGGGTCACTCCTCTCGGTGGGTTCCTCTGGATCACTCCCCCGAGTGGCTTCCGTGACCCTTCTCCTAAGCTGGTCAGCGTGTCTGCGCCACAGCAACTCCGACTCTGTTATAACTTTGTACGATACTGGCCCGGTTTGCCACATCCCCAGGTACCCATGCTGGTCCTGAGCTCATATAATTCCTACAGTAGACCGGGTCGCCTGCCCCAAACACTTTTTTCTGCTCTACTGAGACATTCGTACCCCTATCCTCCACCCTAGAAGGATCCAGGCGGTCAAACAATGTTGAGATTCTCCGCATTAGGAGTTCCGCGGGGGATTGCCCCGAGGCCAGTGGGGTGACCCTATAGCATATGAGGAACTGACAGAGCTGTAGCTCCAGGTCCCCTGGACCCATTCTCCTTAGCACCTCCTTTGTGGTGCGGACCAGGCACTCTACTTGGCCGTTTGTGGCCAGGTGAAAAGGGGCAGAGGTGACGTGCCTGACCGCATTCCGCTCGAGGAACGCCTGGAATTCTGCGGACGTGAAAGTGGATGCATTATCCGAAATTAGCACATCGGGGATGCCAAAGCAAATGAACACCCTCCTCAGGTGTTTGATTGTGGCCACAGAGGACATGTTACGCATTGGAATGACCTCGAGCCATTTCGAGAATGCGTCAACCATGAGTAGGAACATTGTTCCCCTGAAGGGCCACGCAAAATCCACATGGATTCTGGGCCATGGACCGTGGGCTGTGTCCCACTCCCTGGGGGGGTGGTAGCCTATGCTCCTCGGGCCGTGATTGTTGGCAACTCTCCCACTGGCCCACCAATTTCTCTATATCCTCATCTATATTGGGCCACCAGAAGTAGCTCTTCGCTAGAGCTTTTGACTTCACGATTCCCAGGTGGCTCGTGTGGAGCAGATGGAGCACCTTGGCTCGCAAGACCTCGGAAATTACCACTCTCTGGCCCCAGAGGAGGCATCCTCTCTCGAGCGAAAGCTCGAAACGCTTCCTGAAGAAAGGGGGTGATCCGTCAGGGGTGATCCGGAACCCCAGAAACTCTACCTCGTTTGCATAGAATATGCACTTGTCCCTTCTCAGGCATAACCCAGCCCTCTCAAACACAGACAGTACCTGGTCTAACCTCTGGGCTAGCTCTGACTCTTCCCCAGCTGTTATCAATACATCGTCAAAGTATGGCAACACCCCGGGGAGTCCCTTAAGTAGGTGTTCTACAAGCGCCTGAAATATACAGGGAGCTGAGTTCATGCCGAACTGGAGGCGTGTCACCTTAAACGCACCCTTGTGCGTAACTATCATTTGGAAAGCTGCGGCCGCAGGTGTGACTGTTAACTGCTGGTAAGCCTGCACTAGGTCCAGCTTTGCAAAGCACCTTCCCCCATGTAACTTGGCCAGCAAGTGGCTAACTACCGGCACCGGGTAGGCATTGGGGCAGATTTCCTTATTGATAGTACACTTGTAATCAGCACAAATCCTAATCTCCCCATTAGATTTCATGGCAGTTACAATCGGTGTCTCCCACTCTGCGGAGTCCACCGGAACCAAGATCCCCTGACCCACCAGTTTGTCCAATTCCGTCTCTATTTTGTCCTTTAGTGCAAAAGGCATTCTTCGCAGCTTGAGGCGCATGGGGTGGACGGAAGGGTCCATATCAAAGTCCACAGGAGGCCCCCTGTACTCCCCAAGTCCTTTCTTGAAGACCGTAGGGTGTGCGTTGCACACGTCTTGGATGGGGTCACCTCGGACGGCGTTGATTCCAATCAATGCAATTCCCAGAAGTTCAAACCACTGGGTCCCCAGGAGACAACCGTACCCCCCCTTAAGGACCACTAAAGTTAACTTCCTTGTGAAGTTCTTGAACCGGACAGTGAAGTCCCCCACCCCCAGGACTGGGATGTAATTTCTCTGAACATCCCGCAAGTTCGTCTTGAGGGCTCTAAGTTTTGGGCGGTCCCAAGGGGGTATTCTCAGAAACTTGGTCTGTGAGACTATGGAGTAGGCAGTCCCTGAATCCAGCTCCATCTTCACCTGGACCCCTTGCAACAGTACCTTTACAAAGAAATAGGTGCGCCGGTCCAACTCACGTCTCACCACTGTGTCTCCCGCATGCACCTTCCCGACGCCCTCATCCTTCCGGCAGCTGGTCTGGCCAGGGTCTTGGCTTCTGCGTTGTCTGCACACCTTTGTGATGTAGCCCAAACACCCGCAGATGTGGCACTCTGCCTTCTTGAAGGGGCACCACTTCTGGTCGTGTGTGCCCCCACACCCCTCGCAGCGTCTGCTTGCTTTGGCAGTGTCTCTCCTATCGGAAGGTCTTTTCCTCACCTTCTGGACCTCGGGTTCACTTTCACTCTCGCTGAGGTCAGATGAGGACATGGCGGCAGCTGCCATGGCTCTCGGTTCTCGCTCCCTGCAAGACAAGCAGCTGTGGGCCTTCACAGCGGACGACAGGTTTCCTGAAGCTGCGGTTCTCGCCCGGTATGCCCGCACTCTGTCCTTTACCGCCTATGCAGCCTGGGTAGCCCGCAGGAACTGCTCAAACGTGATGTCCTCATCCCGGGCCAACAGTTTCCGATGGGCCTCCTCATCCCACATGCCGAGTAGGAGGCGGTCTCGCAGTGCCTTGGCCAGGAAGGTTCCCCACCAGCAAGGAACAGCCGCCAGTCTCAGCGCGGCAACGTACTCCGCCACACTCTCTCTGGGCCATTGGTCGCGCCGGTGAAAGGCGAATCTTGCCGGGAACACAGACACCTTTGGGCGGATATGTGCCCACAGCGCAGCAAGGATGTCGGCGAGGGGTACTGACTTGAGGGGCCTCGGCATCAGGAGGTTCCTCGCCAGTTCCAGGTTTGGCAACCCGCACTGAGCCAGTAGGCAGGCTCATCTTTGCATTTCGCCCTCAATGTTCTCCGTGTCCATCGCATACAGGAACTGTTCCTGGTAGAGGTTTCATGCCTCGGGCCGGGAGGTGTCGAACGGAGCAAGGGTAACGCTATGGGACGCCATTATCCCACCTTCGTTGCCAATTTGATGTAGGCAGATTGACTGCACACGGAGCCAGCAGGCGGGCCCAACACTTCTTTATTGCAGTATGGTCAATCTGTACATAGCAAAGCAGTGGAGACACAGCTCCTTATATATCATACATTGCATTTGAATTTCACCCCAAGGGCGCCCATTGGTTGAGGTAGCAGTGACGTCATTGGGACATACTGCATACCTTCCTAAGGTTCACCTTACCTGACTAAGGTTCACCTGTGGCGGGGAGGTTTCCCGCGCTAGTTGCTGATTGGGTGATTGGGGTCGCATGGGCTGAGCTTCCTCAGCTGCGCTATGGCTGGCATCTGAGTTGCGTGCAGTGACAAATAATAAGCTTGCATACATAATACAGCAGCAACACCATTACTTCTTGCTGGCTATTTTACATTCCAATCTGATAGGTAAAAGGTAAAGGACACCCTTGCTCAAAAGCCAGTCGTAGGGTTCACTGCTAATCTCTGGTGCCAGCATCTGCAGACGTTTCCATGGACATGTGACAGGAAAGCCTCAACATGCCTGCCACATGTTTACCTTCCCACTGAAGTGGTCCCTATTTATCTACTTGCAATTTCTTGCTTTTGAACTGCTAGGTTTGCAGGAGCTGGGACAGAAATAGGAGCTCACTCCATCATGCAGTACCCGGGAAACAAACTCCGACCTTCCAGTCAGTGAGTTCAGTGTCTTTACCACTTGAGCCACCACAGTCAATTCTGATACTGTGGTCCTAAATAAATGGCTGAAAGTTGAAGGTAGGGCGAGCTATTTGTGGGCCAGCAAATGCAATGGACTGCAAATCCCATCATCTCACACCATTTGCTCTATTGGCTGTTTCTGGTGGGAGCGACGTATGATTGGAGAGCCCTGAAAGGATTCAAGCAACCCAATCCTGGGCTAAAATGAACTAGATTAGAAAGCACCTATGCATTGAGAATGCCCTGGATGGATGTGCTGTCTTCAATGTTGCCTTCTCCTTACTCAGGAAAAGGACTGGAAGGCTAAGGGTGCAATCTTT
Source organism: Bradypodion pumilum (assembly GCA_035047305.1). Taxonomy (NCBI): domain Eukaryota; kingdom Metazoa; phylum Chordata; class Lepidosauria; order Squamata; family Chamaeleonidae; genus Bradypodion; species Bradypodion pumilum. The sequence continues at coordinate 167,403,667 of JAWDJD010000001.1, read as the reverse complement.
TATGGATCTAAATCATAGGGAATCCTCCTGGAGTTCAGTATGATTTATTGCAGGTTGAATGCATCCTGAATTACCCCTGAAGGGAACGAATGTTGTACCAGGCAGAAATATGTGGGATGCTTTATTGCTTCCTTGTAACACACATTAAGCCAGGGGACTCAAATGATAGTTTCCATGCATTTTGAAGAATGAGTGGATTTATACAAGTCTTAATTGCTTGCCTAACTGTTGAATAATTTGGTACAAACCAAACTGGCAAATTAAGGATTAAACCAAGGGCTCCAAATGAACAGTTTAAAGTAAACAGTCAGGGTGCTACATAGTTGTTTTCCCCTCCCGTTTCTTAAGCTGCATCTGTTACAAGTTGGGTTTAATGAGAGACTTACAAGTTCCCAAGATATGTTGAAATGGTCACCATGTAAGTCTGTGTTTCAATCATATCAGAGAGTAAATAAAACAAAACAAAAAGACAAAAACGTTGTGGCACTTTAAATACTAACTGCTGTATTTTAGCGTTAGCTTTTGTGGATCAAGTCCACATTGTCAGACATAGGAGTGAGACTTCATGGCAATTTATACACATTAGGTACAGAGGTACAGAAATGTTGGTTGGCATAACAGATAAGTATACAAACCAATATGGCTTTTTACATCTGGTAATAACAGAATATCTCTGGTTGTTATTCGGATTAGTTGTGAAGTTTTGCTCTGTTGAATTTCAAATGGTTAGTAGATGGACACAAGACAAACACCTGGCATGAAACATTTGCTAATGAGTTTAACCATCAGCATCTAAGATATGCTGACAGAGTCTGTGTGTGTCTCACTGTTCTGTCATAATTCCAGCTGGAGCACTTTAACCCAGCCCAGGTCCTGTTTTATATTATACTAGCATAGTTTGCCCGGCGTTGCCGGGCTTTTTCCCCCCTGTGCTTTATATAAAACAATGAATTCTTTGTTGTTTTTTGTAAATTTTTTATTTTTTTAACTTTGTAAAGTTTTATAGGTTGGTTTTATAGGTTAAGATCAGCATTTTTTGCCCTGCCGGGCAGGTATAACATGTGTGCTTGTGGTTGGGGTGGTTTTGAGGGGTAGACATACACACAATATAAGCATACATGCAACACAACCACACACGCGCACACAATACACACACACACAACACATACACACACACACAAAATACACACACAGCACACACAACACAACCACACTCATTCAATACACACATACAGCACACACAATATCACCACACACTCATTCAATACACAAATACAAAACAATCACACACACAACCCCACACACACACAACACACAACACACACACAACACAACCACACACTCACTCAATACACACACAACAACACACACAATACACACAGCACACACAACATAACCACACACACACACTCAATACACACACACAACACAACCACACAAACAACAGAACTACACACAACACATCCACACAAACAACACAACCACCCACACAACACACACACACACACACAACACAAACACACCCACACACAATACACACACACATGCCATAGCTCCATGGGGAGAGGATGGGCTCTTCATCCCCCCCCCGAAGCCTTGGTGAGCACACACACACACACACACACACACACACACACACACACACACACACACACACACACACACACACACACACACGCCGAAGCCTTGCAGGGGGAGGAGGGACTCTTCCTCCTCCCCCCCTGACGCCTCAGTGAGGACACACACACACATGCCAAAGCTTTGCAGGAAGAGGAAGGCCTCTTCCTCCTCCCCCCTGAAGCCTCGGTGAGGACACACACACACACACACACACACACACACACATGCTGAAGCTTTGCAGAGGGAGGAGGAGCTCTTCCTCCTCCCCCCAAGCCTTGGTGAGGACACCCAGGAGGCCTTTGCTGGGCGGGCGGGAGCATCGTTTGCCGGCTGGGCTGCTTGATTTTGGTGGCCCACACCCCACCGATGAAGGCCTTGGCGCCGGCATTGAGGGAGGAAAGGCCACACCATGGAGGCATGGAAGGTGAGTGGTCCAGCACAGAAGGCCGCTCTGGGGAGGCGCAGAGTACGAATTGCCCAGTTGCCAACAGGTAAGTGGGGCAGGGGACTGAGACTGGGGGGAAGGAGGTGGGTTCGTTCTCCCCCTTTCTTCTCTATGACCTGTGTGGGTGGCGTGCTCCCCAGGCCCGTTCCCCTCCTCAATTCCTCTCCCCCGCCCCACTTACCCGTTGCCAGTTGGGCCTTTCGTACTCTACGTTTCCCCAGTGCAGCCTTCTGTGCCGGGCCTCACCTTCCATGCCTCTGTGGCGCAGCCTTTTCTCCCTCTCCGCTGGTGCCGAGGTCCTCGCCGGTTGGGTGGGGGCCGCCAAAAGCAGGCAGTCCAGGATCCGACATGGCCAGCCGCCCACCGCGATGAGCTGGGGATGGCTTCCCTCCGGGAGACGAAGTGCCTCCTGGAGGGAAGTTGTTGGCGCATTGGCTTTCCCAGCCTCCTCCATGCTCATGTCCCTTAGCCTGATTGGCTGAGGGGTCACAGCACGGAGGACGCTGGGACTTGTAGTTTCTGACGTCCGTCGCTCGGCAAGGTTTTGAAACGCTACTTTTGATTGGTTGCGGCTCGTAAAACAAAGACTGAGTCCGTTGTTTTTATCATCTTGATTGGCTGACACTGGGAGAAACACGGCGAAATGCAATGCTTTTTGGGAAATGAAGTTGTTTCCCTTTCTTGCCAATGGTGGGGCTGATGCCCCAATCGCGATTTTTTAAATCATTCGTTGACCTGCGTAGCCACTTCGCCCGTGCTCTCGAAGGGAGGGAACCATTCGTTGACCTGCGTAGCCACTTCGCCCGTGCTCTCGAAGGGAGGGAACGGGTAAGTAGGGCGACGCACAGCAGCCCATAGCCAATTCCAACGGTGAACACTTGGTTTTATAGGTTAAGATGAAGCTTCATAGTATGTGAGTACCAAATTATGCAGTAAATCCACTGGTTGTGTTCAAATTAAGTTACTTGTCTGTCTGCTTTATTGGAGATAGCCAAAGGTCATTGGGACAACCGATTCTACATTTAACCTTCTGTGACTAGCTTTCATTTCACTATTGTTGTGTCTAGCTTACTCTGCTAACGATAGCTAAATATACACCTTCACTAGGTCATATGACTTGGAAAGAGTTTTTTGAACTCAAATACAAATAACACAGTTTTGAACATAGAATGCAATTTTTTCTTTTAAAAAAAGATAGGCACACAGTCACATTTCTAATAGCAGTAGGAGCTAATTTCTAATTGCATCCCTGAAATAGGATGAGAACATTTTATATAGCAGGTGACTGGGTGAGATGTGCCTATAGATTTCTGCCTTCATACCGACAAACAATTCTGTACTGCATCTGCCAACAAAAGGCTGCCTTTTGCCCGATGAATTAAAGAGATATTTTTGAAAATATACTATACTTTAAAATGATAGTGTTTACCAGATCAATTAAAAGGCATAGCTCAGGAGAAGATAGTTCCACTCACCCCCAGGAAATTATTTTAGAATTTAGTATGACCTATATATCATATACAGTAAAACCCCAGTTTACGATCGAGGTCTGTTAGACAGCCTTTGTTGTAAACCAAAAAATTGTAAACCAAAGGATCCATGGGGATGTATTGAAAAATAAAAAAAATCCCAAATTGATTGTTGTAACCCCCCCCCCCAAAACCACTTTAAAAATCCATAAACTGTGATGGCATTTCCATAGGATTTGTCATTGTAAACTGCGGCAAGTGTTAACCAAGGTGTTTGTAAACCGGGGTTTTACTGTACAAGCAAAACTAGCTGAAAACAAAAGACTTTCCCTTATCCAGCAGAAATGTTGCCACCACAGTTAAACCCAGTGATAGGCAAAGATCACCCTTGCCCGAAAGCCAATTATATCCGATTCTGCAGATGTTTCCGTGGTCATGTGGCAGGCATGACTAAGCAAAGCAAAACAATCACTTGTATATATCACCCCATAACACTTAGTGCACTTTCTGGGCAGTTCACAAGTTAATTAGCATTTTGCCCATAACATACTGGGTACTCATTTTGCCGACCTCAGAAGGATGGAAGGCTGAGTCAGCCTTGAGCCCTGGTCAGGATCGAACTCACAACCTTTTGGTTGCAGGACAGCAGTTTAACGACTGAACCACCAGGGCTAGACACTGGAGCACATGGAATGCTGTTTACCTTCCCACCGAAGTGGTCCCTATTTATCTACTTGCAATTTCTTGCTTCCGAACTGCTAGGTTGGCAGGAGCTAGGACAGAGACGGGAGCTTACTCTGTTGTGAAGCACTTGGATCTCAAACTGCTGACCTGCTGACCTTCCAGTCATCAAGGGGTTGGAGAGATAGGCAGGATATCTCTCAAAGCCATTTCCAGGGAATCCTAAGCAGGTGAAGGCATCTCCTTGGGAATACCCTGAAGGAAATGGTGAGCCACTGTGTGAGACAGAATGCTGGACTGGATGGGCTGTGGCCTGTTCCAGCAAGGCTGTTCTTAAGTTCAGCATCTTAACCACTAAGCTTCTGCAGTCTCTTTCTCCGATTTAGAATCAGCTGAGGTAGAACCACTCAGTGCTTTTGCTATATATCCATACTTTCTTAAGGGAAGATGCTGGCAGTCTCCCCTGTTTCAGTTGGGTTTCTTCTGGCATCCCTAATCTATGATGCAGAAAAAGATTTTAAAAATGTTCAGAAAAGAATTTTGAGACCAGAACTCTCCAAGGTATTAACTCCTCGATCTGTGACCTTCTACAGAATGACCCTGTTTCGATCCAACATGCTACATATACGCATCATTAGTGGAGAGAGGAATGCTGAACAAACTGTGTTGTTTGTTTTCAAGTGTGACTACATTTTTCATTTGTTTGGTACACTGTGTCCAGCTCGCATTTGTTTTGTCAAAAACTGCCCCCTTCCCCATCTGTTGCATTTCAGAAGACCTACGTAATTAGATGGAGATCAAAGCTCAGGTGAAAGGCTTTGTAAGGGGGAAATATCCAGCTCAATTTAGAAGCCAAGGCTGTATTCATAAAACACAAGTGTGACATTTATTATATAAACATAATACTAACTACGAATTTTGTCTTATTGTTATTACAGCTCTGTGTGTGTGTGTGTGTGTGTGTGTGTGTGTGTGTGTGTGTGTGTGTGTGTGTGTGTGTGTGATGCACTGTGGAATGTATTACAGTACAGCATACTGTACCACGTTGATTTCCTCTGGAGACTGCCCATGGGCGCTACCTAGTGGCTACTTTTATTTTTGTTGTTGATGCTTTCCACTTAAAGAGACAGTATTTGGTTGTTGTAAAAGTCTTCTTCTTCTTCATCATCATCATCTTACTACTACTACTACTACTACTACTACTACTACTACTACTACTACTACTACTACTACTACTACTACTACTACTACTAGGCTAGACCTGGACCTGCCAAAATGAAGCCACCTTTTAGTGAATTCATTCCGCAGTTCATTTCGCCCGACCTAGCATGAGAAAGACTATCCAGCAACACAAAGTGGTCGTTACCTGGGGTACACCAGACTGTAGTGCAAAAATACCACAATCTTTGAGGAGGCTCTCTCTGTGTACCCCTGTACAAGTCATGATAACATGTTAATGGATCCACAGCTGGATTTGCTTTTACATTCCTTCTACATAAAAATTGTAATAGGCTCTTCCTTTTAAAAAAAATCTTCCAAGCCATGTAGAGGTCACACCAGAAGTTAACCATGTTACGTTCAATGAATTGTTCCCCCATGGGATTATATTTAGAATTTTAGCCTTACTGTCATTCTTGCAGGAAAAGAGCAACAGGGATCTGTTTTAAAGTTTTTGTTGTTTTAACTGTTGCTTAAAAAGTTATTGCTGCTTCTTCATTAATTCTTTTAATCCTGCTGTGTGATCAATTTTTTATTCATTGTTGCCATTTTTATTTTTTTGTTTTGTTTTACTGAATTTGGTTGGCATTACCAGGGTACGCCTGATTGTGGTTCAGAAAAATACCACAATCTTCTAGGAGGCCAGAGTAACTGTCCATATGAGAGCAGCTGGAGTTTCTGTAAGGAAAGTTAAAGGAATGCACAAAGGGTGTTTGTATTGCCTGTGGCTTGTCAAGGTTGTATCTGATCCCTTACAGTGCTGCCCTCTGCTGTCTACCACCAGACCCCTCTGCAAAATCTCACAACAGCCATTCCTTGTTCCTCCTTTTCTGTCCGCCCTCCTCTTTGTTCCTCCCTGTTTTCCTCACCTTAGAGCAGCTCCCTCGCTAGCTTAGTGGATAAGATGCTGAGCTGGAGACTGGAAGGCAGGGTTTCGATACCAGAGCGCTGCATTTGTGGCCCTGAAAGGAGGCTCATTCGGGCGTCCCATGAGTGGAGTTTCTCCAGCAAAAATCCTTTCAACCCAGAGTAATCTCTGATACGAAATTATTATTATGCATCTTAGAGTCAGACTGTACCAGAGGTCGGTTTCACAGCAAGTTTCACAAGCTGTATGTTGGCTGGTTTTGGCTGTGTGACTAGTCTTTGGGATATCAGAGAGTAAACAAAACAAAACAAAATGACAAAAAAAACCTGTTGTGGTAATTGGGAGTCACCATGTGGTCCATCTGCATGGTGATTGCACAGACATGGGGACTCTGGAAGAAGACAGGTCTTGAGGGGTAGCATTTATCACCTTCTATTTGCAAAGCCATATTGCCCGTCTAAAGGATAACAGATAGACCTGTTGGATACCAAGGGACCACAAAAGACCACTAGGCAGACCCCGAAAACGATGGGATGAGCTGATGGTAAAACTGTTCAGCCAGAGATGGAAGCAGAAGGGACGCAAAGGATAGAACGCTTTGGAGTTTGATTGATTTGCGCTTAAATAGATAAGCGATGGCAAATTGATATTGGATATTTGCAAAGCTTGTATCTTGTATAGTTTGGCCCACAAAAAACTGAGATTCAGCATGAAATGTGACTGCTGACAAATTCAGTGCAACAATGATGGTGACCATTTCACCAGCAAAGAGGCCCCCTAAGCATGGCTCACAGAATATAGGCAGGTGCTCATGCTTCTTCTGTGGTGAAAGGCAGAGCAGCAGAGATCCAAAACATGGACAGGCCAAAGGATCAGTGGAGTGAAAGGAACTTAGCAGAGGAGGCATGTTGAAGCAAGAGGAAAATCACACTATTTTAAAATGGCAGAGGTTATATAAATTGTTGTTGTTTCCTCTAATAACCACCCTATTATTCCTCACAATAATAACTAAATTTGTTCAAACAATTTAGCAATGGCAATAGCATTTACACTTATATACCACCCCATAGCATTTAGTGTACTCTCTGGGCAGTTCACAAGTTAATTAGTTTTACCTCCAGCAGTCCTTTCCAGCTGTCTGGAGGCTGTTGGGGTCTGGATGGGGGCAAATGGGCTACAGCTGAATCTTAGCAAGACTGAGTGGCTATGGATAGGGGGTCCTGCGTTATCCCGGGAGCTACCATCTTTGGTTTTGGATGGGGCTGTTTTGCCCCAGACCAACCCGGTGCGCAACTTGGGGGTCCTCCTGGATTCACGGCTGCTGCTAGAAGAACAGGTGGCGGCTGTGGCCAGGAGGGCCTTCGCCCAACTTCGGGTGATTCGCCAGTTGCGCCTGCTCCTGGACCGGGACTCTTTGCTCATGGTCACTTTGGTGTAAGGGACCAAAGACAATGAAACAGCCGAAGGGTTGGCTTAACACAGGTTTATTGCATGATGATCCGGAGGAACATGTGGTAATGGCGGATGAGTAGCTCAATATATACAGCTGGCTATACATTTGAATGTGGCTCGTCGACAGACTATTGGTTGCTGCCTACGTGACGTCGTAGGAGGTCACGCCCTTCTTGACCAGGTGAAGAGGTGGCGGGGAATCTTCCCGCGCTGCTGAACCAGGTGAATATGATCCATGAGAGCTGGACGCTCGCTACTGCCCTCTGGTGGTCACTAGCTCGCGTCCCCTTATTAGGTTTACATTGATACAGCTGATGGTTATAATGTTGCACACAGAAAGGTTACATTGATAACACATGGCAAAGGTACATTGTTAAAGGCACAGCTTTACAGAACATAACATCCCTCCCCCCTAGGATGAGACGAAGTCTCTCAGCCAAGATGGCTTGTTGCATGTGCGTTTGGGCCGTGACGAGGGCTGCCCCCCCCCGGGGGCGTTATTGCTTCTTTGTTCCCTGGACCCTTGTCCTGAAATGGGAGAGGGAGACTCGTTAGTGGTTTGCCGCTGTCTGGCGGCCTTAGGGGAAGGGAAAAACTCCATTGTGGGCAGACCGGGGGCCGTCGGGGCTAACGAAAAACCCCTCTTCTCGCTTGGACGGGTGGGGGACCACTCCGAAACCCCCCCGGTTCTGAAAATCAAAATCTAACTTGGTGGGGGTACCCGCATTTGCGGGAACCTTCCGCGATATATGTATGGGGTCGGGTTCCTCCTCCTCGGAAAGATCCCCCAGGATATCTATGAGGACATCCTCCTCCCCCCTTGGTGGGGGCCCACGGTCCCCCTTCCCTCCCCCTTGGGCTAAACGGGTGGGGGAGAACCCTAACGCTGACTTTGTCCCTGCTCGGTCTGCGCCCTGCTCGTCGGGGACCCTGCGTCGGAGCTGGTCCGCGTGCCGCCTCCACAAGAGTCCAGTATTGGTTTCCACGCGGTACGACACGGGGCCGGTTTGTTCCACGACTATGCCCGGCACCCAGGCTGGGCCCGTGCTGGCGTAATTCCTGCAATGCACGGGGGTGCCTATACTGAAGCTCTTTGTGGCCTCTAGCCCGATGTTCCTTCCTTTGTCCTCTACCCTCGTGGGGTCTAGTCTAGTAAGGATGGTGGTCAGTTTCCTACGCATTAAGAGCTCTGCGGGGGAGTATCCTGACGCCAAAGGGGTCACCCTGTACCCTAGCAGAAACTGACACACTTGTAGGTTCAGATCCCCTGGGCCCATGCGCCGCAACGCATCCTTCGTGGTGCGGACGAGGCGCTCTACTTGGCCATTGGTGGCCGGGTGAAACGGGGCGGAGGTGATGTGCCGAACGGCGTTAATCTCCATGAATGCCCTAAACTCGGAGGACGTAAAACAACTAGCGTTGTCGCTAATTAATGTGTTGGGTATGCCGAACGTGGAAAAGAGCCTCCGCAAATGCCTAATGGTCTGGGCCGAGGAGGTGCTCGTGACCGGGATAACCTCCAACCATTTGGAGAAGGCGTCCACTACGAGAAGGAACAGGGTGCCTCTGAACGGGCCCGCGAAATCAACGTGCACCCGGGACCACGGCCCCTTAGCCGCGTCCCATTCCCTGTGGGGAAGGCGGGCCTCCTCTGGTCTGGAGCATTGGCAACTATCACAAGTGCCGACCATGTGCTCGATGTCGGCGTCCAGCTGGGGCCACCAGAAGTAACTCTGGGCCAGCGCCTTGGATCGCACGATCCCGGGGTGGCTGACGTGCAGCAGTTTGAGCACCCGCAGCCGAAGGGAAGTGGGAATCACCACCCGCTGTCCCCACAAGAGGCACCCCCTCTCTAGGGACAGTTCTAGCTTTTTTCTGAAAAATGGAGCGAACTCCTCCGCTGGGGAGGACGCCGGCCACCCTTTCTGCACCCAGGAGCTAACCGCCGCTAACGTCTTGTCCTTCTCTGTTGCTTTGGCAATGTCGGCGGGCACTACGGGGGGCGAATCCAGCACCTCTATCATGAGAACCTGATGGTCCCGCTCCCCCTTGCTCACCTGGCTGGGCGTTAGGGGAAGGGGAGACCTAGATAGAGCGTCCGCATGGCTGATCTCTTTTCCGGGCCGGTAGACCAACGCGTGCTGATACGCGTTGAGAAAAATGGCCCACCTGAGCATCCTCGGGGACAGGATCTGTGGGGTGGGCTTATCTGCGGTAAAGATGCCTAGCAGGGGCTTGTGGTCCGTCACAATGGTGAAGGGGCGGCCATACAGAAAATCGTGAAATTTTTTCGTCCCCGCGACTATTGCTAGTGCCTCCCTGTCTGTCTGTGCGTAGTTTCTCTCCGCTTGGGACAGGGACCTGGAGTAAAATGCTATCGGGGCCTCCCTTCCGTTTTCCAACACGTGGCACAGCACCGCCCCCACCCCCACTGGAGATGCATCACAGGTCAGAACTACTGGGCGTTTGGGGTTGAAGTGGGTCAGTATGGCGTCGGACGCCAGGAGGCTTTTTAACTCACTAAATGCCCTTTCTTGGTCATCGCCCCACTTCCATGCCTGGTCTTTCTTTAGCAGTTTGTGTAGCGGCTCAGCCACCGCTGCCTTTCGGGGGAGGAAGGAGTGGTAAAAGTTGAGCAGCCCTAGGAACGACTGCAGCTCGGGCTTGGAGGTGGGGCGGGGGGCTTTCTTAATGGCTGCTACCTTGGACTTGGATGGTTTTATTCCCTCAGGAGTCACACAAAACCCTAGGAACTCAACCTCGGTTGCGAAGAAGACGCATTTGTCCTTCCGCAGCCTCAGCCCCGCTTTTTCGAATATTGTCAGGACCTTCCCCAACCTCTTGGCCAATTCAACCTGACTCCCCCCCCCCCATTATTAACACGTCATCAAAATAAGGCAACACCCCCTCCAGTCCCTTCAGGAGGCGTTCCACGAGTGACTGGAAAATTCCAGGCGCTGAATTCACGCCAAACTGGAGGCGCGTCACCTGGAACGCCCCCTTATGGGTGACTATGGTCTGTGCAGCAGCGGCGGCAGGGGACACCGTAAGCTGCTGGTAGGCCTGTGCTAAGTCGAGCTTAGCGAAACACTTCCCCCCGTGTAACCTGGCCAGCAGATGGCTGACTACCGGCACCGGATATGCATTCGGGCGGATCGCCTTGTTGATGGTGCACTTGTAGTCGGCGCATATGCGGACCTCCCCATTGGCCTTTAGTGCGGTTACAATTGGAGTTTCCCACTCCGCAGAATCTACAGGCACAAGGATCCCCTGACCCACCAATTTGTCCAGTTCCGCCTCTATCTTGTCCTTGAGTGCGAACGGCACCCTGCGTGGTTTAAGGCGAATTGGACGGACCTCCGGGTCCAGGTCGAAAGTCACTGGGGGCCCCTTGAATTTCCCCAGTCCTTTTTTGAAAACTTCGGGGTGCGCCTCGCACACCTCCTGAATTGGTCAGTCCCAACGGCGTGCATCCCAACGGCGTGCACCCCCCAATAAACAACCCCAGGGGCTGGAACCATTGAGTCCCGAGGAGGCTGCAATCTCCCGCTTTGAGCACAACTAGGGGAAGGGACGCGGCGTGCTCCTTGAATTTGACCTGAAATTCTCCGACCCCCAACACTGGAATGCTGTTCCCTTGCACGTCCCGTAGTGTGGACCTCAAAGCTTTGAGCTTGGGTCGCTTGTGGGGGGCAATTCCCAAAAACTCCCTCTGGGAAATGATTGAATATGAGGACCCCGAGTCAATTTCCATCCTAATGGGAACCCCTTGGACTAGTACCTCAACAAAGTAGCGGGGGTGTCCTGTAGACACGCTGAACACTGGGGCGTCGTCCTCGCTGCCGTCGGAGATGTGGCCCACGCCGTCCTGCTTCCTCGTGGCCTGGGCGCCGTCCTTGGGTCTCGTTGGGCGGTCTTGTCCCGCGGCACGGTCTGCGGAGCTCCTCCGGGTCTCGCGCTTCTTCCTGCACACCTTGGCGATGTGCCCGCGGCGGCCGCAGTTGTGGCACTCGGCCTTCCTGAACGGGCACTTTACGCGGTCGTGGGCCGCTCCACAGCCGTCGCATCGCCGGCTCTCCTTCCGGACCCTCCGGACGTCCTCGTCGTCGCTGCTCTCTGCGGACGACCTCGAAGTTCGCCGGGCCGCCTGTACCGGAGCCTCTGCCTTGCTCGACTTTGGCCGCCAGTCCTGGAGTTCTTGGACCCCGGCCTTTGTAGCTTCTGCGGCCTGGGCCGCTCTGACAACCTCCTGCAACGTGGGAGGCGGCTCTTGGTTCATTAATGTGCACTGGGTCTCGGCGTCGTTCAGGCCGCACAGCACACAGTCCCGGAGGGTGATTTCGGCATTCTCCCATTTGCACGGGCCAGCCGCAGGGCCGCCACGAATGCGGCGACCGTCTCCCCGGGCGCTTGGACTCGCCTCCAAAACGCACTCCGAGCGGGGAACATCGCCGTGGCGGGCCGGACGTGCTCACGCAGCATCTGCATGAGTTCCTTGGCCTTGAATTCGCTCACCCTCCTTGGTGCAATCAGGTCCACCAAGGTCCTTTTGGTTTCTTGTCCGAGCATCCTGGTGAAGATGGCCCTTTTCTTTGCCTCTTCCGTGACTTCGGACTCGATCAGTGCGGCCTGGAAGTCCATCTCGAAGATCTCCCAGTCGCCCGGTTTCCTGATTTCGAAACCGGCGCATGTCTTGGTCCCGTGGGCTGCCATATCCCACCTTTGTCGCCAATTTGGTGTAAGGGACCAAAGACAATGAAACAGCCGAAGGGTTGGCTTAACACAGGTTTATTGCATGATGATCCGGAGGAACATGTGGTAATGGCGGATGAGTAGCTCAATATATACAGCTGGCTATACATTTGAATGTGGCTCGTCGACAGACTATTGGTTGCTGCCTGCGTGACGTCGTAGGAGGTCACGCCCTTCTTGACCAGGTGAAGAGGTGGCGGGGAATCTTCCCGCGCTGCTGAACCAGGTGAATATGATCCATGAGAGCTGGACGCTCGCTACTGCCCTCTGGTGGTCACTAGCTTGCGTCCCCTTATTAGGTTTACATTGATACAGCTGATGGTTATAATGTTGCACACAGAAAGGTTACATTGATAACTCATGGCAAAGGTACATTGTTAAAGGCACAGCTTTACAGAACATAACAGTCACTCACGCTCTGGTGACCTCCAGACTAGACTACTGTAATGCGCTCTACATGGGGCTGTCCTTGATGACCATTCGGAGGCTGCAGCTGGTCCAGAATGCCGCGGCCCGGGTGGTGATGGGGTGTGGACGTTATGCCCATGCCTCACCACTGCTTCGGGGGCTGCACTGGTTACCAGTTTGTCTCCGGGTGCAATTCAAGGTGCTGGTTTTGACCTTTAAAGCCCTACATGGTCATGGGCCAGGGTATCTTAGAGACCGCATCGCCCTAAGGACGTCTGTCCGTCCAACCAGAGCAGACCGGAGGGGCTCTCTAATTGTGCCATCAGCCAGGGGGGCTCGCCTCTCTGGCACAAGGAGGAGGGCCTTCTCCATGTCTGCACCGGCCCTTTGGAACCTCCTGCCTGTGGAACTGCGTCTCCAGACGGAGTTGTTGCCCTTTAGGAAGGAACTAAAGACCTGGCTGACGTGCCAAGTTTGGGGTGCGGGTGGGGATGGGGGTACCGTTGGGTGGTTGGTATAGAGAAGTGTGCCTTCCCCCAAGGTCCCTTCGGTTCTTGCGCACCTTTTAGGGGTGGGTTTTTTAACTTTTAACTTTGTTTTATTATGTGTCTTTTATGTATTTACTGTCCGCTATGTAAACCGCCCTGAGTTGGGTTGTACCTGAGTGGGCGGTATATAAGTGTGAAAAATGAAAAAATAATAATGAATGAATGAAATGTTGGGTGCTGATTTTACCATCCTTGGCAAGATGGAAGGCTGAGTCAACCTTGATCCCTGGTTAGGATTGAACTCAGAGCATTCTGGCAGCAGTACAGCAGTTTAACCAATTTGTATAAGTGGCATAGTAGGGAGATTAGCCTGTAGCTTTTGGGATAAGATGGTTCTTTGCCTGATTTCAATAGAGCAATTACTTTAGTCTTCCACCATATTTTTTGAATTTGTTTGCTCATCCAGCAGTTATTAAAGAGTTGAAGGAATGTTTTGCCCAAAATGTTTAATTTGCTCAACCTTGATATCATTGATATCCCACTGCTTTGCCATTCCTACATCTTATGGCTTCCTCTAGTTCTGCCAATATGCAGGAAGTAGAACGTTCATTGGATTTGCTATGAATATTCCTTTGATGTTTTATTTTTATTATGCATTAGTTGGTTTTCCTTGCCTTCCTTGTTTTTCTTCAAAGTGTGAAATATCATCTACATATTGGGCATGTATTTCTAAAGTGAGACCTGGGATGTAGTAGATGCAGCACCCCCTTGGAATGGAGGCATGAAAACATTCCACAATGGATGCTAGAAACTGATCATAGTTCTCTGGTTGAGGGGCCGGTGGAAGCACAGCTGCCTTTAGCATTGTCATGAACTTTCCCTAGTTGCCTTCTTTGAAATTATACCTTCTATGGCAGGGGCTTGTTAAGCCCGACTTGATCACTCCCCTCAGAATGGCTGTGTGGGCCAGTCACATGTTTCCGTGTGAGCTCTTGTGCAAAAATGCGTGTTTTCAGCAAGATCTTGCAAGATTTTGGTGAGATCTCATTAGATTTCTTTGGTGTCTTGCACGGAAGACAAAGAAGGAGCCGCAGTGAGGGCTAAATGCAGGTTTATTGGGTGATGATCAGGATGAACATGTGGTAATGGCGGAGGTACAGCTCATTATATACTGCAGTACATACATTTGAATCTCGTTGCATGGTAGCTTATTGGCTGCTACCGGCGTGACGTCATTCTGAGTCACGCCCATCTTCTCCAGGTGATCCTCGCGTGGGAAAGGTTCCCGCGGCTGCCGGTGATTTGGGGAATGTGAACCATGTGAGCTGAACGCTCGCAGCTGCCCTCTATAGGCAGTTTACTCACGTTCCTTAACAGCTGAGCTACATTGTAATTGTGGTCAGGTTACATTCATACATTTCTTAAAGCAACATTGTACATACACAACAATTTCAGTGAGATTTCATGAAATCTCATTAGATTTCAGTGAGATTACATGAGATCTTGCAAGATTTCACACGAGAACTCACCGAAAACACACATTTTTACTGGTTTTCAGTGCTTCCAGGTGGCAGGGCAGGAAGGAGGAGGACGTCAGGGGCCAGATGAAAAGGCTTCAGGGGCCAGGTTTGGCCCATGGGCTGTAGGTTGAGAATGTCTGTTCTATGGAATGGTATAGACCAGTGATAGCGAACCTTTTACAGACCGAGTTCCCAAACAGAGGAGCGGAGCAAACTCTTTGCTGGGGGTGGGGGATGGGGGAGGAGAAAGCGCTCCCATTGGGCTGCTGAGCAGAGGGGTGGGATGAACTCTGTGCTGGGAGAGGGAGGAAGTGATGGGGTGTGTGCCAACAGAGAAGACTGGGAGTGCCCATAGGTTCGCCACCACTGGTATAGATCAAGGGTGGCGAACCTGCAGTCTCAAGGCCACACATAGTCTTCTAGGTGCTTAAGTATGGCCTTTTGACTGAATCCAAATTTTACAGAGCAAATCCTTTTATTTTTATTAATACATTTTTGTTTGTCTTTTATTTATTTATTTCATTTTTATACTGCCCATCTGGGGTATTTCCCACTTTGGATGGTGTACAACAGTTAAAACAGCATACAACAATACAATTCAACACAAAAATAATAATTAATCAATAATTATAATAATTTATCTTTTGTATATTTATTTTATACAGAATAATTGGATATAGGGCCATAGAATGGAGTGGTTGCTGAATGACTGGCAACCCTTTGTCTAACAAGATTAGGAGAAACATTCTAATTTACAACATCAGAGGTGAACTCTGAAGCCTACCATCTCTGAACTGGATCTGCAGCCCTCATTTTGAAATTTGTTTTAAGGGGAAAAGCCTGGCTTGTATTTCTGGACATAACTTTTGGAACTTGATTTCTTCTGCACCATCATTAGCTTTGCACTGTCCAGCCTGGTAAATACCCATGTGTTATCAGAAGTCATCTTATATTTTGGATTTTTAGTGGGGTATTTTAAAAAAACTATTAATCTCCCTTTTCTTCCACAGAACAATTGCAAGTGGCTGGCAAGTACCTTGGATTAAACAGCGTGCTCTGGGATAGCATGATTCCTAGGTGAGACTGATATCCAGCCTCTCTATTTCTAGAAAGGGAAAATTGAAATTATTCCATATTGCTCTCCGTTTTGAGAACAGGAGAAGGGGAGGAGGCAATTAATGGAAGAGAGGAACTGCTTGAAATCAATCGCTATTGGTGGTTGTATTTACCACAAGTGAAATTAAACCAAATAGATAATACTCAGCATTATGTTGTAGAGAACTGTTTGGCTTTTGGACTTCAATTCTCAGAAGCGTACGTCAATTTCCCAAAGCACTGATCAGCCAATGTACCGACTTAGGCTTCTGGGGGTTGAAGTCTCTGTGTGGGGCATGAGCCCCATGTTGGGAACCACAGTTGTAGAGAATGCCACAGGAAAGGTACTTATTTTCTTATGTGGTGGAATTGTGAGCATGTGTTGAAGTTTTGGCAAATGGTATTCAGTGAGATAAATGAAATGACCAGACTAAATTTAGAGCATGTCCTAAAATTGCAATTTCATCAATATATAGGTAACAAGATGCAATATAACTGGTCAAGCAAAGAACTAATTTCAAATTTGTTGACAGCAACAAGACTAATGATACCTAGGAAATGGAAAGTACAGTATGCTTTTCAATTAAATGAATGGTATAAAGAGGTTTTGGACATTGCTGTTAACAATAAATTAATTTGTAATGTTAGTGTTAAGAGGGGATCATTGAAGCAGAACAATTTTAAAGGTATCTGGGGAGAATTTATAGATTATGTTTTATTAAAGGGCAATGGATTGATACCTTCACAAGAATCAAGGCAATTTTGTAAAATGAAAGAAAGTCCATAAGGATATCGAAAAGGGTGGTCCAACTCTGTTGGTCCTGGTGCAGAGGACAACATTTTAAAAATATGATATTGAAGTTTATGTTGGTAATTTATAATTAGTTTAAGTTTGTATCTTTCGTTTTATGTATACAAAATAAAAAGTCTTTTTAAATGATATTAATCAGTGTACCACCCTCCTCCCAAAATAGTTTTCTCTCTGTGTGTGTGCACACATGTGTGTAGTTTACCTTACTGTTCCTTTTATTTCCCTGTCACTTCCACTACTTATCTTCAGCCACTGACAAAACAAAGTATTACTAGCCTTTCCTTTTTCTTCAAGGCTGTGATTAAATCTCCTTAGCCTTTTTGTCAAAGGTTGTCAGAGCAGAAGTGTCAAGTCATTATTTCATGTCACAGCTGAAATTGCTCTCTGACTTTCCTCCATTTGATGAGGAGGTCTTTCCTCACAAAAGGTATTAAGAGTACTATTTTTAAATACAAGTCTGTCCCTTAAGAGTTAAAAATAGGCTCCCATGAAAATGTCATTGAAGAGGAACGGTAATTAGTTAAACCTCATTAGACATCACATGGGAAGCGAAAAGCTCCTCCTGAGAAAAGCATACAGGAAGAACAGCCTTGATGTCGATGCTCTATGCTTAGAGCAGAAGGTGCACAATGAAAGAAGATGTGCCGTAAAAAGGAACAAAAGTAAAAGACTATCACCGTCGAGGGGGCTGATCTACAGTCACAGACGTCTCGCTTGGCCAAGCTGCTCTGATGAGCCCCATGGAGCTTCTGCTTCACAGTGGACTGCGCTAAGAGGATATGTCAAGGATGGAACTAGGAAGAGCTAAACTTCTGAGAACCGGTCTGAATGCGTTGTACCAGGCCATCCACCCTGTGCATGGGATCGTGTGGACAGATGGCAAACAAATCTCACTGACTGCTTTACACTATCATAACAAAGAGCTGAAGTTTGGAGATTCTATCATTATTGGTCAATTTGAACATGTTCACGGACTTTACTGGGGACCAGACCATTCTGCCAACACACCTGCTCTGCTTGCTATTCAACATAAGAAGCATGTTAGTGTCTGGCAGCTGTGCCATGAGGCCTCAGAAAAGAAAAAGCTCGTGATCTCTCAGACCTGTGAAGTGGGCGAGCCGTTCCAGGTGCTTCCTCAGGGCTGCGTGTGGCATCCAAAGAAGGACATTTTATCAGTACTTACTAAAAGGGATGCTTCTGTTTTATATGCTGTTCGTTCTGACAACTCCAGGATTAAAGTGGATATCAAAAGTAGTGGTCTCATCCACTGTGCTTGTTGGACTAAGGATGGCAACCGCCTGGTCATTGCCATAAGCACAGCTCTTCATTCCTACTTATGGGATGATGTCCAGAAGACCTTGAATGCTTGTTCTTTTTGCCCAATATTTGATGTAGGAGGCTACATCTGTGCTATTCAAGCAACCTTGGATTTCCAAATTGCCGTGGCTACTGAACTTCCTGTTGATAAAATATGCGGCTTAAATGCTGGCATTACATTTGACTTGCCAGCAGGTACAGAAACTGGTTCTGGAACTTCTCAGTCCACCTTGGTGCTTGGGGATGAGGAATACTCTATGGATTTGAGAAGAAAGTCTATAGATTCAGAGAAATCAGTAACAGTTGATTCTGTAACTTCATCTTCATCTGGTCCAGTTGATCTGACCCACATTCTTGCAAACCATCGGAGATCTGATTCCAGTCCCCTCATTTCTTTGAGAAGGAGGGATTATTCTTCAGGAACAGGACAAGATGCTTCACACTTGATCTTAGTTACATTTGAAGGAAAGGTAACCACAACCAGAAAAGTCAGTATTCCAGGCATTTTGGTCCCTGATATAATTGCCTTTGACCTCAGAGCTCAAATTGTGGCAATAGCTTCTAATACTTGTAATATTGTTTTGATCTATTCAGTCACCTCATCTTGCATGCCCAACATCCAACAAATCCAGTTAGAGAAAAGTGAGCGGCCCAAGGGGTTGACCTTTTTGACCGATCATCTTTTGCTAGTTTTGATTGGCAAGCAAAAGTTCACTGATCCTGCACTTATTCCATCTTCTAATTCGGACAGATATATTATCCGTCTGATGATCAAGGAATTAGTATTTGAAGAAGAATCAACAGGAAAGCCGGATAGTGCCCAAAGTATGCCATTTAATATTGAGTCCTCTGTGAACCTTCCTGGGAAGAGGAAATACTTCGAGAATCTTGCTTCAGAGGATCCCATTGTAGGCAGGGAGCTTTTAATACCCGGCAGCACTATTATTCACTCGCCTAGTAGAAGGAGGCACATGCTGGAAGAAATGAAGAGTCCTAGTTATGAGCAAAGTTCAACATCCAGCATTAGTGATTTTGATGAGAGAAGACTCTTTGGAGATCCGTCTGTTGCTGTAGATGTATTGGATAATGAACCACTTAATCGATCGGCGGCCCTGTATGGTCTTGGATTATCTCCTAGATTTTCCAGTAGATCAGTTTCTCCTAAAGCCATGAAAGAAAGTTTAAATTCCCCTAAAAGCAATGCTTTGGCTAGTGAAAAGGGAGAAAGTCACATATCCAGAAATTTGGAACAACTGTGTGGCAGTTTCAATGACTTACAACTGCAACTTGTTGAACTAACAGAATTCACTAAAAATGGGAAGCATTTATCTCTAATCTACCCATCTTCTCAAGAACCACCTTTTATTCACATCACCTATCAGGTAACTATACAGCACTCTTCCAGGTACTTTGTTCTTGAAAACATTTTAAGGCTGAGGCAGCCTTTGGTTTTTGCAGTTGTTCTTGAATTTATAGCAAGTGGGGCAGTTATTAATGTATGTCACAAACGTTTGATTTTTTGGGTATAAAATCATATTATAATTTCCTGTTTAAGGCTGGCAAAAGATATCTCAGATGAGCACCCCAATACTGTTAATTTTGGTAACACTGGAACTATACTTTTGCAATACTGTACTTAGGAGAAAGCATTTACTGTGGGTTAGCTTTAAATGGGCATGAAATCACTTGCAACACACATCCAAGTTGCAACTAGTTTCCCCTCTTTTGTTTTAACCTGGTGTGGGTAGCACTGCACACTGTCATCATGGGTGTCTTGGTGACTGTGTGTGATGGCATATGATAGAAATGTCATGTCCTGCTTTTACCCACCCACCTAATTTATTTATTTTTAAAAGGCTTTGATGTGCATTTTCAGATGTCCAGTTTTAATGGTGGGTTTAAAAAAGAAATCTCATGTCATATCAACATGTATGAATGGGGTGGGAGTGGGGGAGAGGCTGGGAATCAGTGCTATCATAGTGACTCAGGAAAAGCAAGAGGTTGGTGAACAGGTGAGGTGGGAACTGGCAGGCAGACAACTGGTCAGACAGTCAGTCATGTACTGCCTGAAACTATGGTGCATTTGTAAAATCCGAAACAGAAAAAGACTGTATTGGGTGCCATTTTGAATTGCAGTAGAGCTTGTTGTCATGTGATATGTTAGAAGCTGCAGACTTTATCTGGTTTGTCTTCAATGTGTAGTTTCAACTTAAGTGACATTGAGACAAATAAATTTTATATACTGAATAGAATCTTTCCTGCTTTGCTTTAAGGCAATGATTATGTTATGATATGATATAAAAAGTAAATGAAGGGTAATGGGTAGAGAAGTGCAGTAAGACAAGATCAATGTATATAATAAAATCAAGAGGCAGAAATAAACCTGTGACAGGGCAGAGATGACAGAAAGGAGTTGGCAATTGGAAAAGAGGAGGCAAATCATCATGGCTCCCAGGAATCATCTTTAATAAATCCACAAACTACTTTTATAGTCAGGAAAACAATTTTGGAAACATAAAAGAAATAGTCTGTCTAGCCAGGTTATCCTGCTATGGTAATAGAGAAGACCATACTGCCAGCTACTCAACATTGGGTGTCAAGTGGCAGTTAACTAACTTGACTACCATGAGGACTAGTGGCCTTGGGTGACGAAGTCCACAGAAAAGGGTGATGGTCCCCAAGTGGATTAAATCCCACTTGAATCCATCTTGATGGTGGGCAGCAGCTTCATCAATCCTGGTCTGGGACTGAGGAGGACTTTGTGTGCCAAAAGGACCAGAAAAAGGACTCGCGGAACTGGAGCAGTGGTACAGATGTCATGTTGCAATGCGGAAGGCAAATTAAAGGCCACTGCATTATATTCTCAGAATAGTCTTCATGGCTGATCACTGATCACCATGATGATGACCTATACTGTATTCAGATTCAGATACGGCAGAAGAAGAACAAAAGAAATAGTAAAATTGGATGAAAGATGAAAGCGATTTAGCTATGCTTTATCAAGTAATAGAATAGGTAGAGTTCTGAAAGATGTGTTTTAAAAAGACCATTAAGAAGTGAAAATGTAGCAGTCAAGATCAGAAAGCAATTAATGGATAGATGTTAATGCCCAAAAGGGCAGGATAAAGGAAAGGCATAATTTGAGAGTGCTGAGGAGACTAAATAGAGACAAACAAAACTTCTGAATGAAGACAGATAGTTGAGGATTTCACAATAGATGAAGCATAGAAGACTTCTTATCCAGATAAGGATCTTTGTTTCTAATTCCATAATCTATACCTATAAGAAGTAGGATAGGTGGTGAGTGTCCAGCATTAGCGCCCACATCCGGCCCAACCATCCTGTACCAAGCCGCCCACACTTACCTTAAAACAAACTCACAACGCCCAACGGTCCCGAAACAGAGTGGGGCAAACACCCCACAAACACACACAAAAAAAGAACTACACGTCCCAGCGTCCTCTGCGCCGTGCCACCCCTCAGCCAATCAGGCTGAAGGACGCGAGCGTAGAGGAGGCCAGGAAAGCGTCGTGCACCAAAAAAACATCCAACGTGTCCAGGAGATGCAGGCCTACGGCTTCAGCAGGGTTGCGGAGAGGAGAGGGAGCCCCTCTTCTCCCCACGGCCCCGCCGACAAAGGCCTTCCCTCCGGGAGATGGAGGCTTAGAATGGCGTTCCGTTCAAGGCCTCTGTCTCCCGGAGGGAAGACATCACCTTCCATGGAGGATGGGGGCCAAGCATTTGGCCTCTGCCCACATCGCTTTCCACCCACCCACCAAGGAAAATGAACAGCTTTCCTCCGGGAGATGGAGGCCTAGAACGGTGCTCCGTTCATGGCCTCCATCTCCCAGAGGGAAGACATCACCTTCCATGTAGGATGGGGGCCAAGCACTTTGGCCTCTGCCCACTGAGGAAAATGAACAGCTTCCCTCCGGGAGACGGAGGCCTAGAACGGCACTCCGTTCATGGGCTCCATCTCCGGGAGGGAAGACATTGCCTTCCACGGAGGACGGGGGCCAAGCACTTCAGCCCCTGCCCACCGAGGAAAACGAACAGCTTCCCTCTGGGAAACGGAGGCCATGAACGGTGCTCCGTTCAAGGCCTCCTTCTCCCGGAGGGAAGACAACGCCTTCCGGCTTCGTCAGCCAAATCCGGAGCTTCCCCCTCTCTTTCTCTCTCTGTGTGTGTCCTCGCCGAAGCTTTGGTGGGGAGGAGGGGGAGCCCTTCCTCTCCCCGCGCAGCTTCGGTGTGTGTGTGTGTGTGTGTGTGGTTGAGTTGTGTGTGTGTGTGTGGTTGAGTTGTGTGTGTGTGTGTGGTTGTGTTGTGTGTATGTGCACCCCCCAAAACCACCCATACTACCAACACCCAAAAAAACCTGCCCAGCAGTGCTGGGCAAAAAATGCTAGTTACCTATAAAAACTTCCTCTGTGGTTTTATTCATTCAGTCAGACTGTCTCCTCACAGCTAGACAGTATTCTCCTTGGTAAAGATCTCTGCTGCTATGGTTTATGGAGATAGCTTTAATAGTTTGTATTGAGTGTTGAGAGACAGCGTGCTTTGACTTTGAAGCAAAATGAATAGAAGAGAAGCTGAAGGGGTAATGTGCCTTACAATGGGAAGGTCTCATTTAAAATTTGAGGGAGCTATGTAACCTGCAAAGAAGCTGCACTTAATTTGAAAAGAATATACTGTACATATTTTTAAAATAACTGCAGGAATAATGAAAGTGACCAATCATGAGTTCTCAGGCCCATTGCAATAAGGAAAGTTTCAAAGGATACCTAGGCTAGAGATACTGTACAGGAGAAACTGAAAATACAGAACATGTTTTCCCAGCTCTTGGGGACATGAAAGGAGCCTCATTCAGGGGTCCCCTGAACAGAGTTTCTCCAGCAAAAATCCTTCCAACCCAGAATAATCTCTGACATGAAATATTATTATGCATTTGTCCTTTCTATAGAGATATCTGAGATAAATTCATATTCCCACTGCTCTGTAAATATTCTGGTTGATCAAACAGCACTTACACTCAGTGGCTACTATCAGGTGAAAGTCCTGCATTTACCCGCAATACCGCCAAGTTTTGTGCTGCAGTGATCAGGATTAGAAGAACAATTCTGGCAGGCCCCTCTGTGGCACAAACCATGAATGCTATATTACAGTAGCAGTTACCGCAGCACTAATTTTAAAAACTGATTTTATTATATTTCTTTAACTTTGAATGGATGTGATTTTTAATTAATATATTTTAATTTAACTACATTCTAAGCAATTTTTAAAACATTTACTTCTCACTTTACTGAGCTGGTCATAGACTGTAATAAAGTGACTGATTGATTGATTGATTGATTGATTGATTGATTGATTGAGTTAGTTAGTTAGTTCTCAGGATAGAACAGAATAAAATGAGTCAATGGGCAAAATCCTGTTGCTTAACTTTGTACATGGCATAATCCAAATTAATTGCTGGAAGTGTTTCATTTATATTAATCAAAAGCATAGCTGTCAAGTATCCCTTATTGGCCGGGGAAAACCCCTTATTTTACCCTCTTTCCCGCCGTCATCCCTTATTAATTAGACTGCAAGACCCTATTGCTACCATTGGAGCACAGCACAGGATAATCATAGCTGTCAAGTATCCCTTATTTGCTGGGAAATTTCCCTTATTTCCAAATCCAAAACTTGACAGGTATGATCAAAAGTGTCCTACCCTGCCTCCTTTTTTCAGATTCTGAAGCTTTCTTGGGCACCCTTTTGCCCTGGGAAAGCCTTTGGGAGCTTCAGGATGAGGTAAGACCTTATGAGACAAAACCTGCTGCTGGATTGCTGCTGGCAGGATTGGGAGTGGCAGAGATTTTGACTTTTCAAGTCTTCCCCTTCCCATTCCAATGCTCCCAAAAGTTTCCCCAAGGCAAAAAGGAGCCTGATAAAGCTTCAGAACCTAAAACAAAGGTATAAAAATCTTATTTTCCAATAAAAATATTTTTTTACTGAATATGCTAATATATGTGGCAACAATGAATACGGATTAATAAATGATGTTAGTAAGAACCACATTGAGAAGCAAAGCTCAACAAAGTCTAAGGGAAGGAGGCCAGTCTGAGTCATTTACTCTCAGTGAGGCGCCAAAAGCCTTCAGGGCAAGCAAGCCTTTGCAGACATTCACTTTGGTCTTCATCTTCAGGTGTTTTCCCTGTCCAGCCCCAAGGTGTTGCCTCCAATTGTCTTGCTGCAAACCAATACAGTCCTGAATTGGTATTTGATTACAAGTGTGGGGGCTTGTGGTCTGTGTTTTCACCAAACCTATTATATTGTTATAACTAATTGGCACATTAAAACCCAAAATATTAAACCCAAAATATTAAAAGCAACCCCAAGTAATTAGAATGGATGTGGGATTGCATTTGTGCTCTCTGTGTATATATGTGATGTTGTTTTTGCAAATACCACCAATGTCAATTGGGGAACATGAACAAACCCTCAAAACCCTGCCCAGCTAACGCTAGCTCTGGTGACCCATAGTAGAGGTTAAAGGGAGGGGCAGGAGAAAGGCAAGGAAGAAAAGTTAATAATGGCAAAAGAAAGATGGCGGCAAGATTGGGGTTGTGTATCAAACTGCAGCATATTCATGTGTGGTGAGGACACTTGAAACGAAGGCAATTCAGAATATTTGGCTTTTATATGTGATCGATAACAGCATTCACTTGAGCAAAAGGAGACTTCAAATCACCCTGCAGCAGATCCAAATGACTTGTTTGCTAAATTATGATCACACCACGAGAAGGGTACTTTTGAGATGCAGTTTTTTTCTGTCTAAGACAGTTTAGTGTATGCGAGTCAAGACACAAGGCACAGCCAAAGGCTGGGTTAACTCAGGTTTATTGCATGGTGGACAGAGGGAACATGAGGTAATGGCGGATGAACAGCTCTATATATATGGTAGTAACGTATTTGAATGTGGCTCCACGATAGCCCGTTGGCTACTGGTCCGTGTGACGTCATGGCTGGTCACGCCCTTCTTGTCCAGGTGTAGGTAGCGGCGGGAAACTTCCCGCGCTGCGGTCTTTGATGGGTTTGGGCCAAGAGAGCTTGGACGCTCGCTGCTGCCAGCTGGTGGTCATTAGCTCGCGTCCTATTACAGGGTTTATAGTGATACAGCTGAAGGTTACATTGATACTCATAGGCAAGGTTACATTGGTTCAGATACATTGATATCACATGTGGAAGGTTACACTGTTAGAACACAACACTCCTCCCCCCTAGGATGAGACGAAGTCTCTCAGCCAAGATGGCTTATTTCGAACACGCTGGGGTCTCGGCGCGGGCTGCCCTGCCCTGGCTTCGCTCCCTCCTCCTTGCTCCCTGGCTTCCTGCCCTGTAATGGGAGAGGATGACTTGTTAGTGGTTTGCCGCGGCTCTGCGGCTTTGTTGGAGGGTGTGTGCTTTGTTTGGGACGAACCGGGGGCACTAGGGGCTAACGAAAAACCCCTCTTCTCGCTTGGATGGGTGGGGGAACACTCCAAAAAACCCCCCCGGCTAGTAAAATCAAAATCAAAATCGGATTCGGGGGAATCGGCGGCGGCGGCGGCCGCACACTCCTTTTCCCTCCCCCCGGGCTCTGATAGAACTGGGGTATCAAAAGGATATGAGTCGGGATCACTGCTTTCCCCCCTGGTTTCGGGCTGATGTCCCTCACTGTCTCCCCCTTGGGCTAAACGGGTGGGGGAGAACCCTATCGCTGAATCCTGTTGCTGAGCCCCACTGATCGGCCCCTCGCTCACTCGGTGCCTCAGTTGGTCAGCGTGCCTCCTCCAGAGGAGGCCGGTGCTAGTTTCCACCCGATATGACACTGGTCCCGTCTGTTCTATTATCGTCCCTGGCACCCAGGCTGGGCCTGCGTTGGTATAGTTCCTGCAGTGTACAGGATCGCCTACGCCGAAACCTTTCGAGACTGCTAAACCTATGTTCTTCCCTCTGTCCTCGACCCTCGACGGGTCCAACCTGGACAAAAGTGTGGTCAGTTTCCTCCGCATAAGCAGCTCAGCCGGCGAGTATCCAGACGCTAAGGGGGTCACTCTGTACGCTAACAGAAATTGACAAACTTGGTGATTTAAATCTCCCGAGCCCATGCGGCGCAGCGCATCTTTTGTCGTGCGCACCAACCGTTCCACCTGGCCATTCGTGGCCGGGTGAAACGGCGCGGATGTGACATGCCGAATTGCATTTGCCCCCATGAATGCTGCGAACTCAGCGGACGTGAAGCAACTGGCGTTATCGCTGACCAAAGTGTCGGGTAAACCGAACGTGGAAAAGACCCTCCTTAGCTGGCGAATGGTAGTGGCGGAGGACGTGCTCTTTACCGGAATGACCTCCAGCCACTTTGAGTATGCATCCACTACCAGGAAAAAAATGGTCCCTCGGAACGGGCCAGCAAAATCTACGTGCACCCTGGACCACGGTCCCCTTGCTGTGTCCCATTCCCTATGCGGGAGGCGGGCCACCTCCGGTCGGGAGCACTGACATGCCTCACAAGTGCCAACCATATGCTCTATGTCGGCGTCCAGCTGGGGCCACCAGAAGTAACTCCGGGCCAACGCCTTGGAACGGACGATTCCCGGGTGGCTGACGTGCAACAACTTTAGCACCTTTGGCCGCAGGGACGTAGGAACCACCACCCGTTGGCCCCACAAAAGGCACCCCCTCTCTAATGACAACTCTACTCGCTTCCAGAAAAATGGGTCGAATTCCGTGCCTGGGGATGACGCCGGCCACCCCTTCTGCACCCACGAGCATACCTTCTCTAGGGTCCTATCCTTTCCGGTCGCCCTGGCAATGTCGGCCGGTACTATTGGGGGTGACTCTAGAACCTCTATTAGCAATACCTGGCGGTCTCTTCCTACCCCT
This sequence comes from Bradypodion pumilum, assembly GCA_035047305.1. Taxonomy (NCBI): domain Eukaryota; kingdom Metazoa; phylum Chordata; class Lepidosauria; order Squamata; family Chamaeleonidae; genus Bradypodion; species Bradypodion pumilum. The sequence goes on along the minus strand of JAWDJD010000001.1, from coordinate 167,376,619 downwards.
GCCTTCTGGTCGTCCGACAAGGGTAACGGTGACCGTGAGAGCGCGTCTGCATGGCTGATCTCCTTCCCTGGCCGGTATTCTAACTCGTGTTGATATGCGTTAAGAAAAATAGCCCACCGCAGCATCCTTGGGGACAGGATCTGTGGCGTGGGCTTATTTGCAGTGAATATTCCTAACAGGGGCTTGTGATCAGTAACGATTTTGAATGGCCGACCATACAGAAAATCGTGAAATTTTTTGGTTCCCGCTACTATCGCTAATGCCTCCCTGTCGGTCTGTGCGTAATTCCGCTCTGCTTGGGACAGGGACCTTGAATAAAACGCTATCGGGGCCTCCCTTCCGTCGTCCAACACGTGGCAAAGCACCGCCCCCACCCCCACCGGGGATGCATCGCAGACTAAAACTATGGGCCGTTTGGGGTCGAAATGAGTCAGGATAGCCTCGGACGTGAGGAGTTGCTTTAACTCCGTGAACGCTTTCTCTTGCTCGTCACCCCACAGCCATTTTTCCTCCTTTTTAAGTAGCCGATGGAGCGGCTCGGCAACAGACGCCTTCCGCGGAAGGAAGGTATGATAGAAATTGAGGAGCCCCAGAAACGACTGTAGCTCGGTTTTGGAAGTGGGGCGAGGAGCTTTCTTGATTGCGGCTACCTTCGATTTGGACGGCCTAATTCCTTCGGGCGTGACACGGAACCCTAAAAACTCAACCTCTGTTTCGAAAAATACACATTTGTCCTTTCTCAGTCGTAGCCCCGCTTTCTCGAACACGGTCAGGACCTTATCCAATCTGTGAGCCAGCTCGGCCTTACTCCCCCCTGTTATCAACACATCATCAAAGTATGGCAACACCCCCTCCAGCCCCTTCAGGAGGCGTTCCACTAGCGACTGAAAAATGCCGGGTGCCGAGTTCACGCCGAACTGCAACCGCGACACCTGGAACGCCCCCTTATGTGTGACTATTGTTTGTGCCGCCGCTGTGGCGGGGGTTACCGGGAGTTGCTGGTAGGCCTGTGCTAAATCAAGTTTAGCGAAACACTTTCCCCCATTCAGCCTGGCCAGGAGGTGGCTGACCACCGGCACCGGGTATGCATTAGGGCGGATTGCCTTATTAATGGTACACTTATAATCAGCGCAAATGCGCACCTCCCCGTTAGCCTTCAGTGCTGTTACAATTGGAGTCTCCCACTCCGCGGAATCCACAGGAACAAGAATCCCCTGACCCACCAGTTTGTCCAGTTCCACCTCTATTTTGTCCTTTAGCGCGAACGGTACCCTGCGCGGCTTGAGTCTTATCGGGCGGACCTCCGGGTCTAGGTCGAAGGCTACAGGGGGTCCCTTGAACTTTCCCAGTCCACTTTTAAAAACGGTGGGGTGTGCGTTACACACCGCTTGTATCGGGTCCTCACCTACGGCATGCACCCCCCCTATGAACAGACCTAAAGGCTGAAACCACTGTGTCCCGAGGAGGCTACAACTTCCCCCTTTGAGCACCACTAAGGGGAGTTCCGCAGAGTGTCTCTTAAAACGAACCCGGAATGTCCCGACCCCCAACACTGGAATGCTATTCCCCTGTACGTCCCGTAGTGTGGCCCTCAACGCTTTGAGCTTGGGCCGCATGTGGGGGTCGATTCTCAAAAACTCTCTCTGGGGAATTATAGAATAGGAGGACCCCGAGTCAATTTCCATCCTAATAGGGGTCCCTTGTACTAGTACCTCAACGAAGTAATGGGCCTGTCCCGCAGATACACTGAACACAGGAGCGTCGACCTCGCTGTCGTCCGAGATGCGGCCCACGCCGTCCTGCTTCCTCGTGGTCCGGGCGCCATCTTTGGACCTCGCCGGACGGTCCGGCTTGGCTGAGCGGTCCTGCGACTGTCTCCGGCCCTCTTTCCATTTCCTGCACGCCTTGGCGATGTGCCCCCGACGGCCGCAGTTGAAACACTCGGCTTTCCTGAATGGGCACCTCACGCGCTCATGGGCCGCTCCGCAACCATCGCAGCGGCGCCCTCCTCTCCGGACCTTCTGGACCTCTTCGCCGTCGCTGCTTTCGGAAGATGACTTCGAGGTCGGTCGGGTTGCATGCACCGACTGACCGGACTTCCCGTGCGGCGAGTTTTCCGCTTTGCCGGCCCTCGGACGCCACTCACGCCACTTGTGCATCTCGTCTACTCCAGCATTCGTGGATTCTGCGGCTTCCGCGGCCTCCACAACCTCTTCCAGTGTGGGTGGTGGCTCCTTGTTCATGAGGCTGCGCTGCACTTCCTTGTCCTTCAGGCCGCACAGCACTCCGTCCCTGAGGGCCATCTCTAGGAAGTGGTCCCATCTGCAGGGGGCGGCGGCTACCCTCATGGCCGATACGAATGCTTCTACCGAGCGGGAAACATTGCCCTCGAGGGTCGGAAACGCTCACGCAGCAGTTTCATGATGTCCCCGGCTTTGAAATCACTCATCTTCTTCGGTGCAAGAATGCCCACCAGCGTCCGCTTGGTCTCCATTCCAAGCATGCGGGTGAGGATGGCCCTCTTCCGTTCCTCATCGTCTTCTTTGACTTTGAGTTCCACCAGTGCCGCCTGGAAGTCCATCTCAAACAGCTCCCAGTCTTGCGGTTTGGTGATGTTGAACCCGCTCTGTGTCCTGGCTCCATGGGGATCCATTATCCCACCTTCGTCGCCAATTTAGTGTATGCGAGTCAAGACACAAGGCACAGCCAAAGGCTGGGTTAACTCAGGTTTATTGCATGGTGGACAGAGGGAACATGAGGTAATGGCGGATGAACAGCTCTATATATATGGTAGTAACGTATTTGAATGTGGCTCCACGATAGCCCGTTGGCTACTGGTCCGTGTGACGTCATGGCTGGTCACGCCCTTCTTGTCCAGGTGTAGGTAGCGGCGGGAAACTTCCCGCGCTGCGGTCTTTGATGGGTTTGGGCCAAGAGAGCTTGGACGCTCGCTGCTGCCAGCTGGTGGTCATTAGCTCGCGTCCTATTACAGGGTTTATAGTGATACAGCTGAAGGTTACATTGATACTCATAGGCAAGGTTACATTGGTTCAGATACATTGATATCACATGTGGAAGGTTACACTGTTAGAACACAACAGACAGGGATTCTCAACCTGCGACCAGTGGGCCAGATGTGGCCCACCATTTCATGTGGTTTCCCACTACCTCCACCACATCAGGAAGTGCCATGTGGTGGTCAAAGGTAAAGATAAAAGTTTCCCTTGCTCAAAATCCAGTCGTATTTGATTCTAGGGCTCAGTGCTCATCTCTGTTTCAAAGCCGAAGAGCCAGCACTGTCTGCTTCTGCAGACATTTCCGTGGTCATGTGGCAGGCATGACTAGACACAGGAGCACACGGAACGCTGTTACCTTCCCACCAAAGTGGTCCCTATTTATCTACTTGCAATTTCTTGCTTTTGAACTGCTAGGTTGGCAGGAGCTGGGACAAAGACGGGAGCTCATTCCGTCCTTCAGTACTCGGGAATCGAACTGCTGGCCTTCTGCCACCCAGTCAGCGTCTTAGCCACTTGAGCCACCTCCATGTGGTGAAGGAAGGGCAAAATGGCTGCCTGGCCCCTGAAGCTGTCTGAGGGAGCGTGACCTGGCCCCCAGCTTTAAAAGGTTGAGAACTCCTGGTCCAAGACATTTTTAATGAAGGAGGAGCATCTAATCACACTGAAATCCCCACTGCTTTGTATATTTAGGAGACAGGTTGACCACTTTTTCTGCTGTCTGTAGGAACCGGGCTGGCATGAATGTTTCTGTAGCAGAAGCTTCAAATCTGTTGTTTTGCACTGAAATAAAAGTTGTGTAAGAAGAGGTTGCTTCCAGCCATCTGCCTGGTACATACATAGCAGCCCATGGAGCAAGTTAGAGTATCTGAGATATTGGAAGAGTAAGAATGAATAGAAACTAGCACCTGAGCACTAAAGGAGATTAAAAGACATTTATTTACACTGAAGGTTAATTAAGGTATGGAACAGGTTACTAAAAACAGAAACAGAAGATGCAGGTGCATGAGCTTGTTGGAAAACAAAAATATAAACATAAAGAATGTCTACTAGTAAAGGATAAACATAACAGTTCATGTTATTTGGATGGCTCAGATTATTGTTCATTCAAAACTGGTGACATTGCACTGTGCTATTCCTGTACTTTCTTGGGAGAAGAAGAAGAAGTTACAGCAGTACGACAGTGGAACCAGCTGCCTTGAGAGGTGGTGAGCGCTCCAACACTGGAAGCATTCAAGAGAGAATAGGTTGGACAACCACTTTTCATATCCGTTTTGATTTGGATTCCCGCCTAGAGTTGCCATAATTCTCTCCCACAAAACCGGGACAGAAGTATACTTGACAAAAATGGGCTGGTTATCTACAAAATAGCCTTTAAAAACAAACAAGCATAATATCATGACCTCTATAAAACACTTTCACATTAAATATATCAATACATAAATGAACTTATTTAGAACAGTTAATTCTTACTGTAAGATGATCTGTTGTACTTCTGAAAAGTCACGTCACGGTCAACTCTTAACGTCCTCAGTTCCAGGAAACATACTGGTCACGTTTATTGGGCAATGGTATGAGGCAAGGGAATGTGGCAAGAAATCGCTCAATTGATGGCCAGAGTTGGAATTTATTTTAATGGTGTGTTATAATACACAATTAGTAAGTTTAAAAAATCCGAGACTTTAACATGATTTTTTATTGAAATGGCTAGGACAATTTTTCTGACCTTGAATCCGGGACAATCCCAGTTTTTCAGGACATATGGCAACCCTATTCCCGCCTTGAGCAGGGGGTTGGACTCAATGGCCTAAAAGGCCCCTTCCAACTCAGTGATTTTGTGACTCTATGATTTGCAAGTGATGCTAAAGTGAGTTCTACATTTATTGATTATGTGAGCTGGAGAGGTGGTGAGCCCTGCATTGTGCAGGAGGTAAAGAAGTCAGAGCCTGTCCAGACAAGCATTAAGTCCACTTTCACAGTATTTTGGGACAGAGTGCTCTGTTTCTCCTCTCCCCTCCTGCATCCAGACAGCACAGAAGATCATGTCATCATCAGCTACAACTCATATCTGAGTACACATTTTTCCTGAAGCAGTAAATTGTCATTGGCATGGATTTGTTTAAGGTGGATCCCAGCTTGACATGAAGCGGCCCACACACTGTGATCATGGCGCCATCTCCTGCGGCATACATGAAATGAGACATGTAGGATTTAACACCAGCACTGCAATGGACTGCCACAGTCTTGAGGATATTATTAAGGTGCGCCTTGACAACCAGTCCATCTGGCATGGCCTCTTCTGTCTCCATGACCATTGGGAATCAGAGTTCCTCCTCCGCTCATTTTGCTTTTGGGCCCAATATGATGGTTTCCAGTGGCATTTCCTCCACTGAGGGTCTACTCCATTACCGTAGCAGGATGTCTGGCCAGACCTTGAGAAGATCATATAATTATTTAATAAAAGCAAAGTTTTAGAAGCCACTTCTTCTAAAGGAGATGGCCTAAAACATTTACACCACCATTGACTTGTTGGCATTATGTGTTATTTTAATGATTTATTTCTACTCTATTTTTGTCACATTGCTGTGCTGGAGAGTTTATATTTTTATATTGTCTTACTAGTACTGCAAACCACCCAGAGTAACTTTCCTGTTAGATGGGTGATGTAATAATGGAATGAATGAATGAACAAACAAACAAACATGAATCTGCCCTCTTTTAAAAATTTCTACCAATCTTCACGGACAGTGAAAGGGAGACCATTCTCTAGAAGAGAGGATAGATATGAGCTGTGGTGGAGTGAAACATATGACTATTATTCAAATTTGGTGAGTTGGAAATTAGTCATTAAACGAGCTGTCAGGCTGTAGCACCCAGCATGCCTCACCATTGCTGATTAGGTCTGACTGTGCTTAATGGTGCATTAACATCTGGAGCATAATAGACTCATCCCCTCACTTTTTGAGCAAACTAAGAAAGAATTCAGTTGCAATCCACCCTTGAAGAATGTGAGTTCGAACTGCATAGATTTATTAAAACACATTTTCCCCTGAAGTTCCTGGATTGCTGTTGCCCTGCAGTGACCATTTAGGAACTTCAGGCGAAGAAACTAAAGAGTTCCCCCTTATGGCAGCAATGAGGTTTTTGGAAGGAGGTTCCAAGCCAGAAACAAACAAACAAACAAAAAATACACATCTAGTAATACTTGTGAGGTACTAGTCCCCCTCTATTCAGCACTAATTAGACCACATCTAGAGTACTGTTATGTATGTATGTATGCATGTTCATTATACTGTAAAGGCAAGAATGTAACCACTCCAGATACAAACGATACCAGCTGTAAAGGAACGCGAGCAGACAGCCCATAGAGGGCAGCTGCGAGCGTTCAGCCTCACATGGTTCACATTGCTCAATCACGGACAGCCGCGGGAAAACCTTCCCCGCATTCAGCAGCTGAAGAAAGAGGCGTGCCTGGGCGAGGCCACGCCGGTAGCAGCCAATGAGCTACCGTGCTACAAGATTCAAATGTAGAGAGCTACTGTATATATTGAGATGTATCACCGCCATTACCTCATGCTTCACTGGAACCTCATGCAATGCAATAAACCTGTGTTAAACCAACCTTTCGGTTGTCCGGTTGTCTTTGGTCCCATATACTAAAAGTACTGTGCCCAATTTTGGCCACTGCACTTTAAGAAAGATGCAAATAAATTAGAGCAGGTACAAAAGAAGGGCAACTAAGATGATGAGAGGAGTGAAAACCACACTATATGAGGAAAGACTGAAGGAACTGGGCATATTTAGCCTTGAGAAAAGGACACTGAGAGGGGATTTAATAGCACTCTTCAAATACTGAAAAGACAATGATAAAGAGGAAAGGAAGGATCTGGTCTTGATCATTCCAGAGTGCAGGATGCATAATAAGGCTCTCAAACTACAGGAAGCCATATATAGGCAAAATATCAGGAAGAACATCTTAACGGTTAGAGCAGTACAACAGTGGAACCAACTACTTCAACAGGTGGGGAGCATTCCAATACTGAAAGTGTTCAAGAGAGATTTGGACAACCATCAGTCAGATCTGCTTTGATCTGGATTCCTACATTGAGCAGGGGGTTGGACTCGATGTCCTAAAAGCCCCTTTCCAACTCAGTGATTCTGTGATTCTACGTGACTCCAAGAGCCCTGGCTAGGCCGCTGGAACTGCCATTGCTGGAGTGGCCAGACTTCTGCGATGCAACCACAGTAGTGGCTGCAGGTGGGAGTGCTAGGGGCAGGAGCTCCAGTACAGCAGTATCCAGATGTGGTGCGCTTGGCCACACAGCCTCGAGGAAGATGAGGAAATGGTGGCCCACGCAAGCTACGGTTGACTCCGAACAACACAAATTTTGGAGTGCACAGGAGGTTGGCTCCCTTAAGCCTGCTGTTGTTCATGGGTCAAGCTGCATTTGTGTTTCATTAAGTAAAGTCATCATAAATTTTTGGAATAATTTCCAATAAAGACCTGATTGGTAGAGATAATTATATGGAAGAGGCTTTGCCATTATTCTAACCAGATGCTTATTTCTCTATATTTATGTACCCGCAGAAGCAATTTTCAAATGGAGCTGTAACTGAAGAAACAAAAAGTATTCTCCTATGTGATGGCAAAGTTAATTTGAGTTTAGTCCAGCAACTTTTTGATCTTCCTGTTGTTGAAATGAAATCTGGTAAGTTTTATTTACTACTCATTATTTCTTAGCTCACCGGTGCTTATTAGCCTACTGTATTTGTCCTTATGAAGGAACAAAGTAATTTTAAAAAGGAAGTTCCTCTCTTTTACATGGGTCCCTACTTCATGCTTATACATATTAAACATCTTTGGTGTTAGTTAACCCTTAACCATATTCAGACTCACTCTTTCCTATACTGGAGGGTTATATGCTCTTTCCTATACTGGAGGGTTACATGAAGTTAGAAAGTATATTTCCACAACACACTTCAAAGGACAGAAGTCTTTCTCTTTTTAATTGTGAAAATGTTGCTTTCATAAAGTGGAAATAAAACATGCTTGAATTTTTAATTTATAAGTGTGTCTCCAATCTCTCACAAAAAACTTGTGAAATTGATTGGATCACATTGCACGAATTGATCAGCAACTGATCCTACACAAGGCCAGAACTATTAACAGTTTCCACAGTTAGGGGAAACTATATCCCATGACCTTTAAAAAGAAAAAGATGAACATAGTACAGGGTGGTCCGTAAGTCCCTACCCATCCATATATTTTATGTATCCAGTGTATCCATATATTTTATGTATCCAGTGTATCTGTGTGCTGTGTGGGTATTTTATTTATTTATTTATTTATTTTATTAGTCATATTTATATATGCCGCCCACTCAGGTAGAACCCGACTCAGGGCGGCATTACAACAAGTTCTAAAACAGATAAAAACACTTTAAAAAACCCATATCCCACCCACTTTAAAAAGAAGAGAGAGATTCTTAGTTGTTTACATAAGCCAGCAGGCAGGACCCATGTTCCCATTCGGGGCCCCCCACACCTGCCCCGCCAGCCAGGTCTTCAATCCTTTCCTGAAGGGCAGCAATTCTCTTTCAAGTCTTAGTTCTGTTGGCAGGAGGTTCCAGAGAGTTGGTGCGGACACGGAGAAGGCCCTCCTTCGGGTGCTGGATAGATGTGCTCCCCCAATTGATGGCACTATTAGAGAGCCCCTCCGGTCCGCTTACGGGCTACCCTATGCTGCTCTAGTTATATAGTCCATATGGTGAAAGTTTTAAGTTGTCTTCTCCCATCTGCAGCCATCTGTGCCCCTGGAAAAGCATTTCTGGAGGACTGGATAATGTAGATTGTAAAATAAGGCTTACTGGGGGAGGGGGATTGGCCAAAGTTGGTCAAAAGCAGCAAAACGAACTGTTGCAGCCCAATCTTGACCAAAGATTTTAACTCTTTATTCTGAAACTGTAGTGTGTATTTTTGCTGGGCGAACAACATTAGGAAATCAAGAAATCTTCTAATTGGTCAGATGTTTACCCTCTTACAGACTATATCTGTAAAATGCTTTCTTATTAAAAGTGAAACCCTTTACATTCACTCTGAAGTCCCACTAAATTCAAACAGGCTTAATCCCAGTGCATTTTATATAGGAATTTCCTGACTGTAAATTCTGTGGCGTATTGACTTTGCATCTCCCTTGACACCCAAAGGAGTAAAAGAAGAAACAAAGAAGAGAGGAAGATTGACCCTATTACTAGTACAGTGATGGTGAACCTTTTAGAGACCGAGAGCCCAAACTGCAACCCAAAACCCACTTATTTATCACAAAGTGCCAACACAGCAACAAGGATGGAAGGAAACACTCCCATTGATCTTCTGGGCAGAGGGGCGGGGTGAACTCTGTGCTGGGGGAAAGGAGGAAGTGCTCCCATTGGCTGCTGGGCAGAGGGGCAGGACAAACTCTGTGCTGGGGTGACTGCACGGGTGCCCACAGAGAGGGCTCTGAGTGCCACCTCTGGCACGCATGCCATAGGTTCGCCACCACTGTGCTAGCACTCTAGTAAGAAAAGTACTGTATGTATTTGAGAGGGAATTTATTTATTTATTTATTTGGATTTATATCCCGCCCACTTGCCCTAGGGCAGCTCTGGGCAGCGCACCATCACATAAATATTATATACACCCCCTTTAAAACTTTACTAAAAAGGAAATAAAATGACATAGGAAACAATTTAAAACCAACCCGGATTTAAAAACGACCCTCCCTTCCCCACCCATCAATTAAAGGACCAATAATTCTAACAGAGCCAATGAACGGGAGTCAGCACTCCGTCGGCCCCCCATACTTACCCTGCTAGACAGGTTTTCAGGTTTAAAATTATAATATCTGAGCCTAAGCTTTTAAAATATCTACATATTTAAAGTTTTCTATTTTAAAAAATGCACATTGTCTCTTCTGTCTTCACACACATGCATATCCTTTATCATTGCATTGCATACTATTAGCAGTATTCACTAATTTGCCACAAGATGCCAAAATATTGTCTGGGTACCTGTACCAAATAAGTGAAGAAAGAGAGCTACATCAGGACTGCAGGTAGCTAGCCTAAAGTAGCCAACAAGAAGTATTTACTCCCAGTAAAGAACACTAAATGTATGGGCTCGGAAATGTTTTTCATCTTTAACTTTTGGAGCATATGCTTTTATGAATATTGTTAGCAATGTAACCACGTAGGTTTTGATATACCCATACAAGCACGGGGTAGTTTATAGAATCCAAAGTCTGTCCAGAATTAGAAAGAACGCATTAACTGGAAGAGATTAAAGGTTCACAGTTGATAACAGCAATCTTCTTATGATGCAATAGATAACATGAAACAGCAAAGGAACAGGTGGATGTGTTTGATTAATAGCTCTAACAAGACAATGGAGCTGTCAGAGTGAGCAATTGCAGAGTGTGGTTTTATATTTATTAAACATTCCTTATTTGGTTTAATATATATCTCACTCAAAGGTAGCTAATCTAAATATTATTCTCAGTCTAAGAGGGCTCTCAAAATGAAGAAGAGTATTAATTTGCTTCTGGGAGAAATATTAAATTAGCAGCTAATTTTTAAAAATTGTCCACTTTTTTGTTTTAGATTCAAAATGTACATGTCTTCTGTATTTCTACATATATCTCCATAATCAACCAAGGATACAGATAATTTAAAAACGACAAGGGTATAATAATAATTTCGTGTCAGAGATTACTCTGGGTTGCAATGATCAGCGTCTTATCCACTAAACCACTGGGGGAGCTGTAATATTCATTTACATTCATTTATTCGATTTATATCCCGCCGTACTTAGCCAGGGCCAACTCAGGGCGGCTAATAACAAGAGTTTAACACAGGAATGGAACTATTCATTCCTTAAATTAGAAGATCGTAGTCAGAATGATAAACTGTATGCCAGCTTCACTTGGCTGTCACAGGAATGCTAAGAGAGGTTCCTGGGATAAAAGTCAGAACCTGTCAAAAGAAACACCTATTTTTTTACATATAGCATGTTACAAAAAGATGGATTCTTTTAGCGTATGGGACCAAAGACACCAGGACAGCCGAAGAGCTGGCTTAACACAACTTTATTACATGCTGGTCAGAGGGAACATGAGGTAATGGCGGACGAACAGCTCAATATATACAGTGGCTATACATTTGAATGTGGCCTATTGGCTACAGGCTGCGTGACGTCATTGCAGGTCACGCCCTTCTTGTCCAGGTGAAGGTAGTGGCGGGAATCTTCCCGCGCTGTTGTTCTAGGTGAGTCTTGGACCAATGAGCTTGGACGCTCGCTATTGCCACCTAGTGGTCACTAGCTCGCGTCCTATTAAGGTTACAGTGATACAGCTGGAGGTTACAATGTTACACATAGAAAAGGTTACATTGGATACACATGGATAGGTACATTGTTTAAAGGCACAGGCTTTAGAACACAACACCCCTCCCCCCTAGGATGAGACGAAGTCTCTTAGCCAAGATGGTTTATTGCACTCGCGTTTGGGCCGCGATGTGGGTTGGCCCACCCGGGGGCCGCTCCCGCTTCCTTGTTCCCTGGACCCTTGTCCTCAACAAAGTAACGGGGGTGTCCCATGGACACGCTGAAAACTGGGGCGTCGTCGTCGCTGTCGTCGGAGATGCGGCCCACGCCGTCCTGCTTCCTCGTGGGCCGGGCGCCATCCTTTAGTCTTGTCGAGCGGTCTGGCCTCGCTGGGCGGTCAGGCGAGCTCCTCCGGTCCCTCGCTGGGCGGTCGGGCGAGCTCCTCCGGTCCTTGCGCCGTTGTCTGCAGACTTTGGCTATGTGCCCGCGTCGCCCGCAGTTGTGGCACTCGGCCTTTCTGAACGGGCACCTGGCACGGTCGTGAGCCGCCCCGCAGCCGCCGCAACGCCGGCCCTCCTTCCGGACCCTCCGGACGTCCTCGTCGTCGCTGCTTTCGGCGGACGATTTCGAAATTCACCGGGCTGCGTGCACCGAACTCTCTGCTTTGTCGGCCTTCGGCCGCCAGTCCTGGAGCTCTTGCACCCCGGCCTTCGTGGCTTCTGCGGCCTGTGCCGCTTTCAGGACCTCCTGCAACGTGGGGGGCGGCTCCTGATTCATTAGCGTGCGCTGAATCTCAGCGTCCTTCAGGCCGCATAGCACGCAGTCCCTGAGGGTGACTTCCAAATTCTCCCATTTGCATGGGCCGGCAGCCAGACGCAGGGCTGCTACGAAAGCGGCGACCGACTCACCAGGCGCTTGGACTCGCCTCCAAAACGCGCTCCGAGCGGGAAACATCGCTACCGAGGGCCGGAAATGGTCTCACAGCACCGTCAGGAGCTCCTTTGCCTTGAATTCAGCCGCCTTTTTGGGTGCGATGAGGTCAATCAATACCCTCTTGCCGTCGTGCCCGAGCATTCTGGTGAGGATGGCTCTCTTCTTCGCCTCGTCCGTCACCTCGAACTCCACCAGCGCGCCTTGGAAGTCCATTTCGAAGAGTTCCCAATCTTGCGGTTTCTTGATGTCGAAACCGGCGTATGTCTTGGTCCCGTGGGCAGCCATGATCCCACCTTCGTCGCCAATTTAGTGTATGGGACCAAAGACACCAGGACAGCCGAAGAGCTGGCTTAACACAACTTTATTACATGCTGGTCAGAGGGAACATGAGGTAATGGCGGACGAACAGCTCAATATATACAGTGGCTATACATTTGAATGTGGCTCCTTGATAGCCTATTGGCTACAGGCTGTGTGACGTCATTGCAGGTCACGCCCTTCTTGTCCAGGTGAAGGTAGTGGCGGGAATCTTCCCGCGCTGTTGTTCTAGGTGAGTCTTGGACCAATGAGCTTGGACGCTCGCTATTGCCACCTAGTGGTCACTAGCTCGCGTCCTATTAAGGTTACAGTGATGCAGCTGGAGGTTACAATGTTACACATAGAAAAGGTTACATTGGATACACATGGATAGGTACATTGTTTAAAGGCACAGGCTTTAGAACACAACAATTCTCAAATTTGTCTTCCTCAGAGCGGCATTAGAACTTGTTTATAAAGCCAATTTTTGCTGTCTCCTTCTGGAGTCTCTTTGAAATTCCTACAATAGCCCTACAATAACCCCTTTCAATTTCATAGCAGCGTCTCCTTGGGTGAAGAATTGGTATCTCTGTGTCGCTATTCCTGGTGTCAAATTTGTACCCATACATTCTTTTGTGTGGCGATTTCCCTGTTTGTTCTATGTAAAAGTCAGAGGGGCTCTACTGGTAGAAAATCGTGTAGATCAGATTAGAGGATGAACAAGTAAGCAATGTTGTGACTAACCTTGTTGGGACTCTTGGTAGTGCTGCCAATGAAGGTATGAGACCGAAACCAATATCTAGGCTTATGATAGGATCTTGTTTCTGCCTTGGGCTCCAAATTGTGTTGCTTTTGGTGTGCCAACAATTGTTTAAGTTGCAGAGTTGTCTAAAAGCCTAGGACATGCCATTCCTACCCACAAACCTGGGACTGGGGGAGGATTGTTGTCCAGAATGGGCTGAAGGACACTGACCTTATGTCTCAGTGCTCTCAGCTGAAAACTGTAGGTGACAACTAATAGTGTTCTGTCACTCTGTCTATTGGGCCTGTTTTGTAGGAGCTGTTCCTGCATGCCAGTCTGGCTCTGTCAAATTGGGTTTTCACTACAATATGTTGAGTGCATATTGCAACCATGAGTACTCTCTGCGTCTGGAGAAGTGGATTCTGAAGTCTACTGAAATAAATCTATCTTTCTTTAAGGTCGTATAATATTTTCCCTTCCCTCTTCCTCCCTCCACCACCAACATTGTCACTTTGTCTACAATCCTGCATCGTCATCTGACCATGGGGATATCTATGTATAAAATGCAAAGGAGATGTATTTGCAGGCCCTTATCTGAAGCAGTGGATTTTGATTTACAAAAGCTCACCATGAAATAAATATTTTAACCTTTAAACTGCCACAGTATTTTGCTCTCTTTGTCCCCATTTAATTTTGTCTACATGCTGGCAAAAGGAGATTTGCAGCATAGGGAGATTACCCAAGTCATGATATGGGAAAGGATGGCTGGTTGACTGATGTGAGTAAGGGGAAACCTGCAAGTACTTCTGACATACCTCTTGAGGATTTTATCTCCCCTACATGGACTGCAGCCACAAACAAAGCTTAAACAGGCTAGAAACAGATGTCGGAGGTGGTCCAAGATTAGAAGAAGAAAATCCCTAAGTAATGAAAGTGCCTATGTGTCATGCCAGAAGCTTATTTCCCTTCTGGGAATTATGCAAATTAGATGACTTCATTTGGCAGCTGATCTTCAGAACTTAAAAACTGGTCTGCTTTCAGTTCTGATTCCACAGATCCAAAATCTCCCTCAATCAGATGCGTATGACAGACTCTTTTTGTGTCCTTTGGTGTATGCAAACCAAGACACAGGACACAGCCTCGGGCTGGGTTAACTCAGGTTTATTGCATCGTGGACAGAGGGAACATGAGGTAATGGCGGATCGATAGCTCTTTATATACAGTGGTAATACATTCGAACGTGGTGCCATGGTAGCCCATTGGCTACTGTCTGCGTGACGTCATTGCGGGTCACGCCCTTCTTGTCCAGGTGTAGATGGTGGCGGGAAAACTTCCCGCGCTGTTGCCTTTGATGAGTTCGGGCCAAGAGAGCTTGGACGCTCGCTGCTGCCAGCTGGTGGTCATTAGCTCGCGTCCTATTACAGGGTTTATATGATACAGCTGAAGGTTACATTGTTGCTATGATACATTGTAATCCATGAGTCAGATAAAACCATCAGAACACAACAGTCCTCAGTGAATCTTTCATTGCCCTATAACAGGGCCCCCCAAACATTTCAGGCTGTGGGCCAGTCATGTGGTTCAGCGGGCTGGTCACATGGTTCCTCCCCATAAACTGCATCTGTTTGTCATAAATGCATCTACGACAACTGTGGATGCATTTACAGAACCATTTGCACGTGTGGGTGCATTTTACTTCCGCTTCCGGTTGTGGCGCTAGCGGTGTGGGCCAGATGTTTTGGCACTGTGGGCCAAGGTCAGCCTGCAGGTTGTAGTTTAGCCATTCCTGGTTCAAAATTATTGTCAGGGAACTAGCAATTAATATAAAATTTTGTACCTAATGTAATAATGTGCATGTGTTATGTTATGTTCTGTCAAGTCATAACTCTATTATAGCAACTCTGACAGGGGTTTCAAGGTAAGTGAGCTATTTCAGGAGTGGTTTGAGCTTAGCCACACCTTGCCCACAGTGAGTTTTCACAGATGAGGGGTATCCAAATCAGGATTACTACATTACTACACCCTGTGTATCTAACTTAATAATGCATATATCTCCTGATGCCATGTTTCCCATTTCTTCTAGGTACTTCTTGGATTGTTCTTACTGCAGATGGCGAAGGTTTTATCCCATTAACATTTAAAGCAAACCAAGAGATAATAATAAGAGATGGAAGTGACAGTTTAGAAGCCCATCAAAGGCCCTTCTTTAAAAAAAAGGTATCTTCACAGCCAACAAGCAGTGTGACATAATCCTATGTTTCTCAACATAAAAATTGTGTTGGAGGAGAAAATGATCAGCAGGACTTTTGACCTCATTTTAACTGTAACTCATGTGGCCTGTGGTCCAGAGTAGCTAGTCCTCATAATGATCCATTCTGCAAAATCACATCTAATGTGGTACCCCAGAGTAACCGGTGATGACAGATTAGGATTCTTAGAGAACACTGAATACCATGAGAGTGGGTATTGTCACATTCAAATTTATTTTTATTGTGGCCAAAAAAGCTACCATGAACAAAGTCTATTTTTTCTTGCACTTGAGCAGAGGCTATCTGGACTGATGAAAAGTCATGTGGTTTATTCAAACTTTGTTCCAGAAAATCTGTGTTACCTGCTCTTTATACTGTTGCCACCTTCACCTCTATGCCACACAGCAAGCCTTGAAGAGACTTTAAAATAGTACCAAACACGACAGGAAAAAACTGTTTTTAAATGTATGAGAAAAGAATTTAATTACAAATGAGTTTGTATGCTAGTGTATATCTTTATTCTGTAAAATAAGAATTATGTGGATCTTGAGACTCCTATGAAGAAATAAATTAGAGGTAAGCATAAATCTTACCTCCCCTCAAAACTTGTGTCTTTAATTAAAGGCAGCTTCTTTTTATGCCTATAGAATAGATGATGCATAAAGACAGAACTAGTCTCAATATGAACTGTCACAGAAACCACATATAATGCCCCAAATCCTCTTGCACAGCTGTGCAAACAGTGTAACTTTGGGAGGAAAATTACTTCAAGTTAAGAAATCACTACAGGCCTTACCTGTTGTGGAGCAAATCATGGTCCAGAATTATGCTTATTATTTGAAAAATAAACCCTCTTTTTCTTCACAAAGAAGCTGCCACCTTAAAATATGATATAATATAATCCACTGTTTGTGGTATTTCTGTCTAAGGAGTCTGGGGTATTTGGTGTCAGAAGGCTCATGCCCTTCTATCCTTCCCATTATTGTCGCCAATGTTCCTCATTCTATGATATACCATATTTGCTCTGGGATGTCTTTGCTATCTCTTCTTTGTACAGTTGTCACTGCCTTGTTCCATAACAAGCACTAAAGTTACCGCACAGACAACATCCCACTTCCTGAAATTTCAGGGACAAAACTTGAAACTGGGGGGAGACACTTCCGATGTCAGTGTTGGGCAAATATTTGGAAGGGAGATCTAAAACTGCTTTTGGGCTAGCTGAATCATCAGGAAACAGGCACATTAGGAACCCAGTGAAATGAGGACAGAATCTGATTTAAAACTGAGCTAACCTGGTAACATGGCAAGTAACAGCCAGGGAAAACCCACTATTTTTAAAACAAGTAATCTGGGACCAAAATATCTCCAGTAGTTGCATTGCCCCATTCTCACCATGGCTGGCAATCCTAGTCAGCCTTACCTGTAGCAGAAATGCTCAGGGCGATTTTCCATGCTCTGCACTGTGCTGAATCTTGTAAAAGGCTTACTTCCAGCCCAGGGGTCTTTCCCTGATTTTGATGTAGGCAGACTGATTGCACACGGAGCCGGCAGCCGGGCCAAACACTTCTTTATTTCAGCATGGTCAATCTGACATGAGGTTACACTGGGAGACGCAGCTCCTTTTATAATGCATTTGAATTCCCCGCCACAATACCCATTGGTTGACGTCACTGTATTCCTGCCCATGATTTCCCATTGTGTTGTATTCCTGACCATGAACACCTGGAGGCAGGGAGTTCCCCATGCTAGCTATTAACTGGGTGATTGGAGCCACATGGGCTTGGCTCCTTCAGCTGTTATCTCCTTCAGTTGCTGCCTGCTGAATTTCGTGTGGAACTAGCTGCTTGCATACACAATACTGATCCTGTGCTATCCCGGACCCTACTAGAACTTGTGCAACAAGAAATCTATTTGTGATGTTGGCACTCCACTCCCTGTCTTGTTTCAAATGGGATGGGCTCAAATGTCCTTCCTTCCATCCTTTTTCTTCCATGTCTAGGCCAGATGTGAAGCTGCCAAAATGAAGGCACCTTTTGGTGAGTTCATTCTGCAGTTCCTTTCGCCTGACCTAGTGCAAGAAAGATTATGTTGTGTTCTGATGGTTTTTTAGTGTACACATGGATTACAATGTATCTGAGCCAATGTAACCTTGCCTATAGCAACAATGTAACCTTCAGCTGTATCATATAAACCCTGTAATAGGACGCGAGCTAATGACCACCAGCTGGCAGCAGCGAGCGTCCAAGCTCTCTTGGTCCGAACTCATCAAAGGCAACAGCGCGGGAAGTTTTCCCGCCACCACCTACACCTGGACAAGAAGGGCGTGACCTGCAATGACGTCACGCAGACAGTAGCCAATGGGCTACCATGGCACCACGTTCAAATGTATTACTGCTGTATATAAAGAGCTATCGATCCGCCATTACCTCATGTTCCCTCTGCCCACGATGCAATAAACCTGAGTTAACCCAGCCCGAGGCTGTGTCCTGTGTCTTGGTTTGCATACACCAAATTGGCGACGAAGGTGGGATGATGGATCCCCACGGAACAGCCAGGGCACAGAGCGGTTTCAACATCACCAAACCGCAAGACTGGGAGCTGCTCGAGATGGATTTCCAGGCGGCCCTGGTGGAACTCAGAGTCAAAGGAGAAGATGAGGAGAGGAAGAGGGCCATCCTCACCAGAATGCTCGGGATGGAAACCAAGCGGACGCTGGTGGGCATAATCGCTCCGAAGAAGGTGAGCGACTTTAAGGCGAGCGACATCATGAAACTGCTGCGAGAGCGGTTCTGCCCCTCGAGGGCAATGTTTCCCGCTCGGAGCGCGTTTTGGAGGCGAGTCCAAGCGCCGGATGAGTCGGTTGAGGCATTCGTGGCCGCCATGAGGATAGCCGCCGCCCCCTGCAAATGGGGCGATATCCTGGAGTTGGTCCTCAGGGACGGCGTGTTGTGTGGCCTGAAAGACAAGGAGGTACAGCGCAGCTTGATGAATAAGGAGCCGCCACCCACGCTGGCAGAGGTCATAGAGGCCGCGGAAGCCGCAGAGTCCACGAATGCCGGAGTGGACGAGATGCACCAGTGGCGTGAGTGGCGTCCGAGAGCCGGCAAGGCGGAAAATTCGGTGCACGGGAAGACCGGACAGTCGGTGCACGCGACTCGACGGGCCTCAAAGTCGTCTACGGAAGGCAGCGACGGCGAGGAGGTCCAGAAGGTCCGGAAGGGTGGTCGACGCTGCGAGGGTTGCGGAGCGGCCCACGAGCGCGCGAGATGCCCGTTCAGGAAGGCCGAGTGTTACACCTGCGGCCGTCGGGGGCACATCGCCAAGGCGTGCCGAAAGCGGAAAGAGGGCCGGAGGCAGTCACAAGACCGCGCGGCCAGACCGGACCGTCCAGCGAGGCTCAAAGATGGCGCCCAGACCATGAGGAAGCAGGACGGCGTGGGCCGCGTCTCGGACGGCAGCGAGGACGACGCCTCAGTGTTCAGCGTGTCCGCGGGACAGTCCCATTACTTCGTTGAGGTATTAGTACAAGGGGCCCCTATTAAGATGGAAATTGACTCGGGGTCCTCCTATTCCATAATTCCCCAGAAAGAGTTCCTGAAAATCGACCCCCACGTGCGGCCCAAGCTTAAAGCGTTGAGGTCCACACTACGGGACGTACAGGGAAACAGCATTCCGGTGTTGGGGGTCGGGAAATTTCGGGTCAAATTTAAGAGACATTCTGCGGAACTGCCCCTAGTTGTCCTCAAAGGGGGAAGCTGTAGCCTCCTAGGGACACAGTGGTTTCAGCCCTTAGGTTTGTTCATAGGGGGGGTGCATACCGTGGGGGGGGACCCAATACAAGCGGTTTGCGATGCGCATCCTGCCGTTTTTAAGAAAGGACTCGGAAAGTTCAAGGGACCCCCTGTAGCTTTCGACATAGACCCGGAGATCCGCCCGATAAGACTCAAACCGCGCAGGGTGCCGTTCGCACTCAAGGACAAGATAGAGGCGGAACTGGACAAACTGGTGGGCCAGGGGATTCTTATTCCTGTTGATTCCGCGGAGTGGGAAACTCCAATTGTAACGGCTCTAAAGGCTAACGGGGAGGTGCGCATTTGCGCTGATTATAAGTGTACAATTAACAAGGCGATCCGCCCCAATGCATACCCGGTGCCAGTGATCAGCCACCTTTTGGCCAGGCTAAATGGGGGAAAGTGTTTCGCTAAACTCGATTTGGCACAAGCCTATCAGCAACTTCCAGTGACCCCCGCCACGGCCGCGGCACAAACGATAGTTACACATAAGGGAGCGTTCCAGGTGTCGCGGTTACAGTTCGGCGTGAACTCGGCACCCGGCCTTTTTCAATCGCTCGTGGAACGCCTCCTAAAGGGCCTGGAGGGGGTGTTGCCTTATTTTGATGATGTGTTGATAACAGGGGGGAGTGAGGCTGAACTGGCGAAAAGGTTGGACAAAGTACTGACCGTGTTCGAGAAAGCGGGGCTGAGATTGAGGAAGGACAAATGTGTTTTTTTCGAAACCGAGGTCGAGTTTTTAGGGTTCCGGATCACACCCGAGGGGATTAAGCCGTCTAAATCCAAAGTAGCAGCCATTAAAAAGGCCCCTCGCCCCACATCCAAAACCGAGCTGCAGTCTTTCCTGGGGCTCCTCAATTTTTACCATACATTCCTCCCGCGGAAGGCGTCCGTGGCCGAACCGCTCCATCGGTTACTTAAAAAGGAGGAGCCATGGATGTGGGGTGATGAGCACGAGAGGGCGTTCAAGGAGCTAAAGCAACTCCTAACATCTGAGGCAATCCTGACGCACTTCGACCCCAAACGGCCAGTGGTCCTAGTCTGTGATGCATCCCCGGTACACCAAAGATTAGCTGGCAACACATGGTTGCCATTACCAGAGTACGCTATCCTTCCTAATTTTCTTTCTATGTTGCACACATACTATGTTTTATTTTGGCCGAAATCCTGTTGATTTTTTTATGCATGTGGAAACATAGTTGTCCCTTTGTTCCTGTTGGATATTAAGGAGTCCCTATCAGGATTCTCAAGCATGCGTCAAGCCAACAGGCACAGGCACCCCCAAGACTAACAGTGGTGTTGTGTCCTAATAGTGTAACCTTCTACATGTGATATCAATGTATCTGAACCAATGTAACCTTGCCGATGAGTAACAATGTAACCTTCCGCTGTATCACATAAACCCTGTAATAGGACGCGAGCTAATGACCACCAGCTGGCAGCAGCGAGCGTCCAAGCTCTCTTGGTTCAAACCCATCAAAGACCGCAGCGCGGGAAGTTTCCCGCCGCTACCTACACCTGGACAAGAAGGGCGTGACCAGCCATGACGTCACGCGGACCAGTAGCCAACGGGCTACCGTGGAGCCACATTCAAATACGTTACTGCCTTATATATAGAGCTGTTCGTCCGCCATTACCTCATGTTCCCTCTGTCCACCATGCAATAAACCTGAGTTAACCCAGCCTTTGGCTGTGCCTTGTGTCTTGACTCTCATACACTAAATTGGCGACGAAGGTGGGATGATGGATCCCCACGGAGCCAGGACACAGAGCGGGTTCAACATCACCAAACCGCAAGACTGGGAGCTTTTTGAGATGGACTTCCAGGCGGCACTGGTGGAGCTCAAAGTCAAAGAAGACGACGAGGAAAGGAAGAGGGCCATCCTCACCCGCATGCTTGGGATGGAAACCAAGCGGACGCTGGTGGGCATCCTTGCACCGAAGAAGATGAGCGATTTCAAAGCCGGTGACATCATGAAAATGCTGCGTGAGCGTTTCCGACCCTCGAGGGCAATGTTTCCCGCTCGGAGTGCGTTTTGGAGGCGAGTTCAAGCGCCGGACGAGTCGGTAGAAGCCTTCGTAACGGCTATGAGGGTAGCCGCCGCCCCCTGCAAATGGGACCACATCCTAGAGATGGCCCTCAGGGACGGAGTGCTGTGTGGCCTGAAGGACAAGGAAGTACAGCGCAGCTTGATGAACAGGGAGCCACCACCCACACTGGAAGAGGTTGTAGAGGCCGCGGAAGCCGCGGAATCCACGAATGCTGGAGTAGACGAGATGCACAAGTGGCGTGAGTGGCGTCCGAGGGCCGGCAAAGCAGAAAACTCGTCGCACGGGAAGTCCGGTCAGTCGGTGCATGCAACCCGACCGACCTCGAAATCGTCTTCAGAAAGTAGCGATGGTGAGGAGGTCCAGAAGGTCCGGAGAGGCGGGCGCCGCTGCAATGGTTGCGGAGCGGCCCATGAGCGCGTGAAGTGCCCATTCAGGAAAGCCGAGTGCTTCAACTGCGGACGTCGGGGGCACATCGCCAAGGCGTGCAGGAAATGGAAAGAGGGCCGGAGACAGTCGCAAGACCGTTCAGCCAGACCGGACCGTCCAGCGAGGCCCAAAGATGGCGCCCGGGCCACGAGGAAGCAGGACGGCGTGGGCCGCATCTCGGACGACAGCGAGGGCGACGCTCCTGTGTTCAACGTGTCTGCGGGACAGCCCCATTACTTTGTTGAGGTACTAGTACAAGGGACCCCTATTAGGATGGAAGTTGACTCGGGGTCCTCCTATTCTATAATTCCCCAGAGAGAGTTCTTGAAAATCGACCCCCACGTGCGGCCCAAACTTAAAGCGTTGAGGGCCACACTACGGGACGTTCAGGGGAACAGCATTCCAGTGTTGGGGGTCGGAACGTTCCGGGTTCGCTTTAAGAGACATTCTGCGGAACTTCCCCTAGTGGTGCTAAAAGGGGGGAGTTGTAGCCTCCTCGGAACACAGTGGTTTCAGCCCTTAGGCCTGTTCATAGGGGGGGTGCATGCCGTAGGCGAGGACCCAATACAAGCAGTGTGTGACGCACACCCCGCCGTTTTTAAAAGTGGACTGGGAAAGTTCAAGGGACCCCCTGTAGCCTTCGACTTAGACCCGGAGGTCCGCCCGATAAGACTTAAACCGCGCAGGGTACCGTTCGCGCTTAAGGACAAAATAGAGGCGGAACTGGACAAACTGGTGGGTCAAGGAATTCTCGTTCCTGTGGATTCCGCGGAGTGGGAGACTCCAATTGTAACAGCACTGAAGGCTAACGGGGAGGTGCGCATTTGCGCTGATTATAAGTGTACCATTAATAAGGCAATCCGCCCTAATGCATACCCGGTGCCAGTGGTCAGCCACCTTCTGGCCAGGCTGAATGGGGGAAAGTGTTTCGCTAAACTCGATTTAGCACAGGCCTACCAGCAACTCCCGGTAACCCCCGCCACAGCGGCGGCACAAACAATAGTCACACATAAGGGGGCGTTCCAGGTGTCGAGGTTACAGTTCGGCGTGAACTCGGCACCTGGCATTTTTCAGTCGCTGGTGGAACGCCTCCTGAAGGGGTTGGAGGGGGTGTTGCCATATTTTGATGACGTGTTGATAACGGGGGGGAGTAAGGCCGAGCTGGCCCACAGATTGGATAAGGTCCTGGCCGTGTTCGAGAAAGCGGGGCTGCGACTGAGAAAAGACAAATGTGTATTTTTCGAAACAGAGGTTGAGTTTTTAGGGTTCCGTGTCACACCCGAGGGAATTAGGCCGTCCAAATCTAAGGTAGCCGCCATTAAGAAAGCCCCTCGCCCCACTTCCAAAACCGAGCTTCAGTCATTTCTGGGGCTTCTCAATTTCTACCATACCTTCCTTCCACGGAAGGCGTCTGTTGCCGAGCCGCTCCATCGGCTGCTTAAAAAAGAGGAAAAATGGCTGTGGGGTGACGAGCAAGAAAGAGCGTTCACAGAGTTAAAGCAACTCCTCACATCCGAGGCAATCCTGACTCATTTCGACCCCAAACGGCCCATAGTTTTGGTCTGCGATGCATCCCCGGTGGGGGTGGGGGCGGTGCTTTGCCACGTGTTAGACGACGGAAGGGAGGCCCCGATAGCGTTTTATTCAAGGTCCCTGTCCCAAGCAGAGCGGAATTACGCACAGACCGATAGGGAGGCACTAGCGATAGTAGCGGGAACCAAGAAATTTCACGATTTTCTGTATGGTCGGCCGTTCAAGATCGTTACTGATCACAAGCCCCTGTTAGGAATCTTCACTGCAAATAAGCCCACGCCACAGATCCTGTCCCCGAGGATGCTGCGGTGGGCTATTTTTCTTAACGCATATCAACATGAGTTAGAATACCGGCCAGGGAAGGAAATCAGCCATGCAGACGCGCTCTCACGGTCGCCGTTACCATTGTCGGACGACCAGAAAGCAGGGGTAAGAAGAGACCGCCAGGTATTGCTAATAGAGGTCTTAGAGTCACCCCCGATAGTACCGGCCGACATTGCCAGGGCGACCGGAAAGGATAGAACACTAGAGAAGGTATGCTCGTGGGTGCAGAAGGGGTGGCCGGCGTCATCCCCAGGCACGGAATTCGACCCATTCTTCCGAAAGCGAGTGGAGTTGTCTTTAGAGAGGGGGTGCCTTTTGTGGGGCCAACGGGTGGTGGTTCCTACGTCCCTGCGGCCGAAGGTGCTAAAGCTGTTGCACGTCAGCCACCCGGGGATCGTCCGTTCCAAGGCGTTGGCCCGGAGTTACTTCTGGTGGCCCCAGCTGGACGCCGACATAGAGCAGATGGTTGGCACTTGTGAGGCATGTCAATGCTCTCGACCGGAGGTGGCCCGCCTACCGCATAGGGAATGGGACGCAGCAAGGGGACCGTGGTCCAGGGTGCACGTAGATTTTGCTGGCCTATTCCGGGGAACCATGTTTCTCCTGGTGGTGGATGCATACTCAAAGTGGCTGGAGGTCATTCCGGTAAAGAGCACATCCTCCGCCACTACCATTCGCCAGCTAAGGAGGGTCTTTTCCACGTTCGGTTTACCCGACACTTTGGTCAGCGATAACGCCAGTTGTTTCACGTCCGCTGAGTTCGCAGCATTCATGGAGGCAAATGCAATTCGGCATGTCACATCCGCGCCGTTTCACCCGGCCACGAATGGCCAAGTGGAACGGTTGGTGCGCACCACAAAAGATGCGCTGCGGCGCATGGGCTCGGGAGATCTACATCACCAAGTTTGTCAATTTCTATTAGCGTACAGAGTGACCCCCTTAGCGTCTGGTTACTCGCCGGCCGAGCTGCTCATGCGGAGGAAACTGACCACGCTTTTGTCCAGGCTAGACCCGTCGAGGGTCGAGGACAAAGGGAAGAACATAGGGTTAGCGGTCTCGAAAGGTTTCGGCATAGGCGATCCTGTACATTGCAGGAACTATGCCAACGCAGGCCCAGCCTGGGTGCCAGGGACGATAATAGAACAGACGGGGCCAGTGTCCTATCGGGTGGAAACTAGCACCGGCCTCCTCTGGAGGAGGCACGCTGACCAACTGAGGCACCGAGTGAGCGAGGGGCCGACCAGTGGGGCACAGCGACAGGATTCAGCGATAGGGTTCTCCCCCACCCGTTTAGCCCAAGGGGGAGACAGGGGGGAAAGCAGCGAGCCCGACTCGTATCCTTTTGATACCCCAGTTCTATCCGAGCCCGGGGGGAGGGAAAAGGAGTGTGCGGCCGCCGCTGCCGCTTCCCCCGAATCCGATTTTGATTTTGATTTTGCGAGCCGGGGGGGTTTTTCGGAGTGTTCCCCCACCCATCCAAGCGAGAAGAGGGGTTTTTCGTTAGTCCCCAGTGCCCCCGGTTCTTCCCAAACAAAGCACACACCTCCCAACAAAGCCGCAGAGCCGCGGCAAACCACTAACAAGTCATCCTCTCCGATTGCAGGGCAGAAAGCCAGGGAGCAAGGAGGAGGGAGCGAAGCCGGGGCAGGGCAGCCCGCGCCGAGACCCCAGCGTGTTCGAAATAAGCCATCTTGGCTGAGAGACTTCGTCTCATCCTAGGGGGGAGGAGTGTTGTGTCCTAATAGTGTAACCTTCTACATGTGATATCAATGTATCTGAACCAATGTAACCTTGCCGATGAGTAACAATGTAACCTTCCGCTGTATCACATAAACCCTGTAATAGGACGCGAGCTAATGACCACCAGCTGGCAGCAGCGAGCGTCCAAGCTCTCTTGGTTCAAACCCATCAAAGACCGCAGCGCGGGAAGTTTCCCGCCGCTACCTACACCTGGACAAGAAGGGCGTGACCAGCCATGACGTCACGCGGACCAGTAGCCAACGGGCTACCGTGGAGCCACATTCAAATACGTTACTGCCTTATATATAGAGCTGTTCGTCCGCCATTACCTCATGTTCCCTCTGTCCACCATGCAATAAACCTGAGTTAACCCAGCCTTTGGCTGTGCCTTGTGTCTTGACTCTCATACACTAAAAGTGGTGACTTATTAATTACAGGCAAGAAGAGAGTGAATGGTATGCCCTTTTCCTTCCACATTTGTCAAAGAGCAAAGGATGTGGTGGCTCACGTGGTAAAGACACTGAACTCACTGACTGGAAGGTCAGAGTTTGATTCCCGGGTATTGCATGACAGAGTGAGCTCCCGTTTCTGTCCCAGCTCCTGCCAACCTAGCAGTTTGAAAGCAAGAAATTGCAAGTAGATAAATAGGGACCACTTCGGTAGGAAGGTAAACAGCGTTCCGTGCATCGAGGCATGCCTGCCATGTGTCCACGGAAATGTCTGCAGACACAGACAGCACTGGCTCTTTGGCTATAAATAGAGAGGAGCACTGAACCCTAGAGTCGGATATGACTGGCTTTTGAGCAAGGGCGACCTTTACCTTTAGTGCGAGAAAGATTAGCCATTACCAGGGTACGTCATCCTTCCTAATTTTCTGCCTGTTCCATATGTTTATATTGCACACATACTATGTTTTACTTTGGCTGAAATCCTGTTGCTTTTTCTATGCATGTGGAAGGCAAACAACATAGTTGTCCCTTTCTTCCTGTTGGATATTAAGGAGTCCCTATCAGGATTCTCAAGCATTGTGTAAAGCCAACAGGGACAGGCACCCCCAAGAATAGCAGTAACAGTGCTGACATTAATTACAGGCAAGAAAAGAGTAGATGTTATGCCCTTTTCCTTCCACATTTTGCCAAAGAGCAAAGGATGCTAGCCGCTGTGCTCATGAGCCCTGGTGCCACTTCAGAACGAACAGAGACGGATGCCCAATTGTAAAACTTCTCACACAAAAATCTAACTTCTTTAGTTAGCACCATTGAGCTTGTTCTGTCTCATCGCCTGGAGAACCCAAGAAGCACAGCAATGTCTGGAAACTCCAGGTAGGGCCCTACTATGTTGAAACACAGGGGCTGCCATAGCCCAGTTGTTAAGAAGCTCGCCTTGTTAAGCTGAAAGGCTGGAAAGTCGTCAGTTTGAGACCCAGGTACTACATGACAGGTTGAGCGCCCGTCTCTGTTGCAGCTCTTGGGGACATGAAAGGAGCCTCATTTGGGCTGCCCCTGAGCAGTTTCTCCTGCAAAAATCCTTTCAACCCAGAATAATTTCTGACACGAAATTATTATTATAGCTGCCACAACATTAAAGCACTGAAGAGTTAGCCTTTAAGGTGCCACGACATTTTGTTTCTGTTGTTGTGTTTACACTCTGATATGCTTAAAACAGAACACCTTATATGCCTCATGAGAAATCTGTACATGTGTCACGAAGCAACAGTTAGGACAGAATATGGAATGACACAGTGGTTCGGAATAGGAAAAGGAATAAGATAAGGCTGCATTTTGTCGCCCTGCTTATTCAACTGATACACAGAGCACATAATGCGCAACACAGGGATGGAGGAATCACAATATGGGATCAAAATTGCTGGGAGAAACATCAACAATTTGAGATATGCAGACAATACCACCCTAATGGCAGAAAGTGAGGAAGACCTAAAGAAGCTGCTGCTTAGGTTGAAAGAAGAGAGTGCAAAAGCTGGCTTGAGACTTATTATCAAGAAGGCCAAGATAATGGCAACAGGCCCTATCAGATCCTGGAAAATAGATGGGGAAGAAGTAGAAGCAGTGACAGACTTTTCTTTTTTAGGATCTAAGATCACCGCAGATTGAGATTGCAGCCATGAAATAAAAAGGTGACTGAAAAGGAGACAAGCCATGAGAAACCTGGGGAACATAGTGAAAAGCAGAGACATCACATGGCAAACAAAAATTCTCATGGTGAAAGCAATGGTATTCCCAGTGGTAATGTATGGCTGTGAGAGCTGGACCATTAGGAAAGCTGAGCGCGGAAGAATAGACGCCTTTGAAATGTTTTGAGATTCCCCTGGACGAGAATAGGTCAATCTTAGAAGAAATCATCCCTGACTGCTCCTTAGGTCAGATAGTATTTATTTATTAGGTTTTTATAGTAAAGATGAAGATGAAGTACTTTGGACATCAAATGAGAACAGAGGATTCACTTGAGAAAGCCTTGATGCTGGGAAAGGTGGAGGGCAAAAGAAGGGGGCGGCCAAAGATGAGATGGCTAGATGTGGCATTGTAGACCCAATGGGCAGAGCTGGGTGGGTTGAGGAGGATGGTGGAGGACAGAGGTGCCTGGCGGGCAATGGTCCATGGGGTCGGAATGGACTGTGCAAGTGAACAACAAATGCTTAACACAGAGATTAACACGGCTACCACTTTGAACATGTTAAGATATGGCAAAGTATCCACACTTTGGGGGTGGGGGAGGCTACACAAGGCTCCCGACGAGAGCGGTCGCCTCAGACGCCGTCAGTCAAAGCTCCACCCTTCCCCCCCCCTTCTCTCCTCACAACAGGCACGCAACACCTGCTCGTGCTGCCTGCCACGCACGCGCCCCACAAGCCGCCCAACGGCTTTATCCGAGAGGGCGGGGGTGGGTAGGTGAGTCTCTGAGTGAGCTGAGGCGTTTGGCCGGGCCCGCGGGGCGTTTGTCGCAAGAGGGCGTTTGTTAGCTCAACGCGGGCCAATAGGCAGCCCCGGCTCGAGGTGCCGCTGAGGGACGAAAGAGATGAGTGACGCGACGCCAGGAGGCAGGCCCCGCCTCCTTTTTTAAAAAACGGCAGTTAACGGCCGCCTTGAGGGGGGGCGGGGAGAGAGAGAGAAAGAGAGAGAGGAGGCCGGGCTTCCGAAGGGCAGCGCCAGCGCCCCTAGTGGCGGCTCGGCCCAATTGAATGGTGCCCAGCCCCTGCCACCGGGCCACCTCCTCCTTCTCTCCACAGGCATGGCCGGCGCCCCGGGAATGAATTGAGCCCCCGAGGAAGCGCGGGACGAGGGGCCTTGGAAGCGAATGGCAGCCGCAGCGGTAGGGAGGGAAGGGGGCGGGCGGTGCTGGTCCTCGACGAGGAGCCGCGAGTGGGTTAGGGGGGCGGGGCTGTTCTGTTGAGGGGCTGGGAGAGTGGGCGAGGATGATGATGAGGGGTTGGGGCAGCATCCCACCCCATCAGTTTAACAGCGGCCGGCCGGCCCGAAGAGGAAGGGCGTCTCGGATCCACCCGGACTCGCCCAGCTCGTTTTCCTTCGTCTGAGAGGGTGTCCCTTTTCTTCTTTCTCCAAATGTTGGACTACAACTCCCATCGCCCATGATGGTGAGAGTTGTAGTCCAGCCTCATCGGGAGACGCCAGGCAGCCTCTCGCACAGCAGCCCACCCCCCAGTCTGTGGAAACTGGTTCCATAATAAACCTGCCACTCCTCAGGGGATCGGAGTCCTTTTCATAGACACAACAATAAGCAATACTGCAGTGGCTCAAGTGGCTAAGAGGCCGACTGGGAGGCGGAAGGTCAGCAGTTCGATTCCCGGGTACTGCAGGACAGAATGAGCTCCCGTCTTTGTCCCAGCTCCTGCCAACCTAACAGCTCGAAAGCAAGAAATTGCAAGTAGATAAATAGGGACCACTTGGGTGGGAAAGGTCAATAGCGTTCCATGTGTTATGCTGTCTAGTCATGCCTGCCATATGACCACAGAAACGTCTGCAGAAGCAAACAGCATTGGCTCTTCAGCTTTGAAATAGAGATGAGCACTGCACCCTAGAGTCGGATACGACTGGCTTTCGAGCAAGGGAAACCTTTACCTTTAGAGAATTGAAAATACTGTACCTGCAAAGACTCACCACTCAAGGAGACACAACCAGGTCCCAAATGGGAATAGCAATCACACTTGTATACAGCCCCCATAGAGCTTAGTGCACTCTCTGGGCAGTTCATAATTGCCATTTTGCCCCCCCCCCAAACATACTGAGGACACATTTTACTGACCCTAGAAGGAGGGAAGGCTGAGTCAACCTGGAACTCTTGTCAGGATCGAACTCAAAATGTTTTGGCTACAGTGCAGCAGTTTCACCACCACCATCAGGGTGGCAGGGGAAAGTCATAATCCAGCGATGGCCAAACTTGGCACTCCAGGTGTTCTTGGACTTCAATTCCCATAAGCCCTGATCAGCAGGAGTGCTGACTTGGGCTTCTGCTTACTGAAGTCCAAGGACACCTGGAGTGCCAAGGCTCGCCATCACAGTCAGTCTATTACGTGTTTAAGAAACCATGCCAAAGGAATCCACCCACCCCATATTTTCCCCATCACACCCCACCCCACCCCCGACACTTGGCTACATCGTACCGCACAATCATGGCATGCAAACCAACCCTCTCTCCAACACACATGTTAGCAGTTGTGCACTTAAGTGCACAGAGGGAGCCTTGGCCAGATCAGTGTGGCATCTTTCCTGCATCTTGTGGCCCCTCCACCTTTCCCCCATTCTTCAGGGACCACAAGCAGTGGGCGTAAGGCAGACACTAGTAATGTGGAAAGGAGGCCCAGAAACAGCTGTCAGATATGGTGGGTAGTCGCTAGCTGGATTTCGTCTGCTTGCGACTGGGCCTTCTCTTGATGCTAGTACTCATACATATACACATACAGAAGCATGCTGGTTGATGTGGGGCGAGGAGAAAAGGACAAAGTACAAAACATCTCTTTATTATTTCTTGAAAGAGGGGCAGTTGTCATGCCTTAGTAGAAAGTGTCTCTTCCCCAATTTCTTCAGACCATTTTTCTCTATTTGAAAGATAGAGTTTGGTTTGACACTAAAAATGCAATTTGACAAGCAGCTGCTGCTAGTTCTGTGCAGTAATTGCAATGGATGCTTAACGGAGCCTCACTGTATGTAAATACATCTAGGATATTTTAAACATCTGCCTAAAAACAATATGGGGAGAATATAAGGAAAAGCCATTGATCAGTTTAGTCCAGCATTTCATTCAGCATTGTATTCCTATCAGTTGGGAGAAAAATGCATCTGGGCAACTTGCAATAAACAGAAATTTATATTATCCTCTTTCCAGACAGGCTAGTTCCAGTGACATTGCCTTTGGTGATCTAAGGTCAGTACAGGTACACCGTACAGCAGATAAGCAGACTGAATGAGTAGAATCCAAAATTAGAGTCAAAAGTGAAGAGAGGCTCCAAACAAACAGTCCTATTAGCAAGTCAGATGAACCAGGTGAAGGAAATCCATGTTCAGCAACAAGGCAGAAACAACCCAGTTAAGAGATAATAACAGGAAGCAGGCAGAAGCACTGTAAAAAGTACTGTCAAGCCAGTCCAAGGTTATACATAGTAGGGTAGCCACAGCAAGCCACATTTGGAGTACAAAAAAGATGATGTCTCCAACTGCGTTTGGACAGACTGAAGGCTGATACACTGCAGCTGCTCAGCTGTTGATGGTCGAATTTAGTAGCTGAGTAGCGTCTTACTTCCAAGAAGACCCTCTCCCCAAATTAATCCATTTCCTCTGGCAAGGACATGTCACATACTTATATCTGCTCTGTAGGGTTCATTTCTGTTTTATTCCATCAGTTATATTTTGCTATAGTATATAGAATAATGAGAAAATTAATTAAAAAGATGTTTAAAACTTTTTTCCCCTTTGAATTCCATTAGAATCTAACTATGGAACTGGGAAAAGGAAAACTGCTGAGAACTGGCCTCAATGCCTTGTACCAGGCCATTCATCCTGTGCATGGGCTTGCTTGGACAGACGGAAAGCAAGTAATACTGACGTCTTTCTACCTACAAAATGGAGAGCCTAAATTTGGCAGTTCAAATGTTGTCGGTCAGTTTGAACATGTTCATGGGCTTTACTGGGCCCCTTCTGCTGCTCCCGATCTCCCTGCCCTCCTTGCCATTCAACATAAGAAACACATCACCATGTGGCAGTTGTGTTATAGTGCTACTGAAAGAAACAAACTCATGGTTTATCAGATTAGCGAAATCAGCGAACTGTTTCCCATACTTCCTCAGGGCTGTGTGTGGCACCCAAGCAAAGAAATTCTGGCTGTGCTGACGACACGAGACACTTCGGTCCTGCACTCAGTTCGGCTCAACAGCTCCAAAATAAAAGCAGATATTAAAGGAACGGGTCTCATCCATTGTGCTTGTTGGACTAAGGAGGGCAACCGCTTGGTGGTGGGGATAGGCAGTGCCCTGCATTCGTATATTTGGGATGATGAACAGAAAACTTTAAATCCATGCTCTTTTTGCCCAGTCTTTGATGTCGGAGGCTACATTTGTGCCACTGAAGCCACTTTAGGTTCTCAAGTAGCTGTGGCCACTGAACTTCCTCTAGATAAGATATGTACATTGAATGCTGGCATTTCATTTGAAGTCCCAGAGGAAGATGGAAACTCAGTTCCCTCACAGACTACTGCATTCGTTTGTGAAGAAGTGTCTTCTGTGGACGGTGGGAAAAAGCTGTCAGACCAAGAAAAATCTGCCTCAGTAACATCCACATCTTCACCTGTGGATCTGACCCATCTATCTTCAAGCAAACAGCGATCTGACAGTAGTCCTCTTGTTCAACTGAAGCCCAAAGATTATCTCACAGGAAGTGGCCAAGATGCCTCACACCTGATTTTGGTAACGTTTGAAAGAAAAGTCACAGCTACGAAAAAGGTCAGCATTCCTGGCATTCTCGTCCCAGATATAATGACTTTTGACTCTAAAACTCAGACTGTTGCGGTAGCGTCTAACACTTGTAATTTAATTTTAGCTTACTCTTTAGTGGCGTTTCATTTGCCCAACATCCAGCAGATTCAGCTGGAGAAAAGTGAGAGGCCAAAAGGGCTATGCTTCCTTACTGATAAACTCTTACTGATATTGGTTGGAAAACAGAAAATGACAGACCCGGCTTTTCTTCCATCTTCACGCTCAGACAAGTACATTCTCCGTCTGATGATGAAAGAAATTGTGGGCAAAGAAGGTTTCTCTGCCAGTGCTACCCAGGTTTGCTTCACAAAGAGAGAGACCACCGAAATGCAGAGTTTAGATGCTCACCCTTTGAGTGATGGTTTGCTGTTCCCAGGTTGCACCGTTCTTCAATCTCCTAGAAGCAGAAAAAAACTCATAGAAGAAATTAAGAGCCCCGCGACTGAGCAAAACCTGTTGGCAACTATGGTTGACTCCAAAGAGAAGATTCCAAAGGATTTCCCACAGCTACTTGAAACTTTAGACATGGAGCCAACAAACCGTTCCCTGATTCTTCAAGGCTTTGAGTCAGGAGGGTCAAACATGTCTGCTTCACCCAACAAGCCATTGCCCAGTTCTCATGCAACATCAAGTTCCTCGAAACCTAACATACTGAGGAGTGAAAAAGAAGCCAGTTACATCTCTAAAAACCTGGAGCGGCTGTGCAGCAGCTTTACAGAACTGCACCACCAGCTTTTTGAAGTAACGGAACTCTTGAAGTCCGGAAAGAAAACTTTGCCACGATACCCATCTTTTCATGTACCTGCTTTTGTTAACATCATTTACCAGGTAATTTTCCAATAAAATGTTTATATGTATATATTCATGAATTTTCATAAACACTTCAAATACTAGTAATCTTCCTTTCCTTAGATTAAAGGTATCTCTTTGCAAAGACGTTGAGTTGTTTCAGAATCATTGAAAGAGGTCCAGATATTTCCCTGTAAAAAAAATGTAGCCCAGGGGTTCTCAACGTTTTTCAGCCGTGGGCCGGATCACATCCCCTCAGACAGCTGAGCGGGCCAGACTGGTGGTTTCCCTCACCATAAATGCTGCTGTAAAACACATCCATGGCTGTCATAAATGCGTTTTATCATAGACGTTGACTCATTTATGGCTGTTGTAAGCGTGTTTATGACAGCCGTAAATGAGTCTGCAGCCCATTCTGGAGACAGGCCAGGGGTGGCTGGAGTGAGGTCATGGGCCAGATTATTTGGTGCCATGGGCCAGATCTGGCCCACGAGTCATAGCTTGTGAACCCCTGATCTAGTCCTTCAAGGCTGTTCTCACAGAAAGTCTGAGGAAACAGAGACCGGCCACTCAAAATTGAGGAGTTCTGTGATTAGGACCTTTTTGGGATTTTTATTGGTAGAAAGAAAAAGGATGACTGTATGAGGATGTCTCAGATGCAGTCTAGAAGAAGTTGTAGATATTCTTACACATACCAGAAATGTGAATTGAGATCTAACGTGATGTCCTGGTTGGAGTTACACAATAAAGTAGGGCTCTCTACAGTCACAAAGCTTACTGGGTCTCCTTGGGGGTCCTGACTATCACCCGGCTGAACTTCATCCCAGGGTTGTTGCTGTGAAGATAAAACAGAGACAGGTGGAGGGAAGAATCATTTCTGCTAGCCTCAGCTCTTTGGAGGAAGGACAAGGTGGAAATACGTGACTCAGCCTGGAGGGATGATACCTTGCTCTGACTAGCAGGTCTTTGTAAATAAGTTGGAGATTACTTCACTCTGTCGGTGTGATTAGGGGCAGGCAGAAGAGTGCTCTAGAGCAGAAGCACAAAACATCTAGCTGTAGCAGAGGCTACTCAGAATCCACTGGGCGCTGCGGCCTGGTGTGCTACTGAAGCAACCTTGAATTTTGCCCCCACATGGCTGATTTTCAGTGTAGTGGAATGAATCTAGTCATCAGCACTTTAAAACAAAAAGTACAAGGATTGTATACTTGGCTTTTAAATAAAGTTTTTTTTCTGTGCATGTTGGCTGGCTTAAAAACAAGATTGATAGTTCCTGTATGGCTTTTTTTTAAAAATGAAAA
Source organism: Bradypodion pumilum (assembly GCA_035047305.1). Classification (NCBI taxonomy): domain Eukaryota; kingdom Metazoa; phylum Chordata; class Lepidosauria; order Squamata; family Chamaeleonidae; genus Bradypodion; species Bradypodion pumilum. The sequence goes on along the minus strand of JAWDJD010000001.1, from coordinate 167,342,070 downwards.
GCATCCCTCTTTCCCATTGGCATGGCATTGAGCATCACTGGCATAGCAGAAGATTTGTTAGTGGGGAGCACAAAGGCAGGCAGAGAAGCCCCATCAGGGATGTACGTTCCTAACCCATCCTGCCAGGTTTTGGGGTAATTTCCCACAATTCAAGATTTTGAACAACCTGCTGTTTTAATAATAGCGGCAACAAAATGGCTCTCCCTTCTTACCTTTAGTACTCCTATATTATACAGTGTGGAAATGAAAGAAAAGCTTGGCCTAACCAGGAAATACTATGAAATACATTTGGCTCTGGTAAATTTGTACATTCTAAGTGAATGTCTTTTGCACCATGGTCTGAATGGTGAATTTCAGTTTTTTAGTAAAAGAGCAAGTCTGGCAACCCCTGTGATAAATAAATAAATCTTGTGTCTGAAATTACTGTGGGTTGGAATAATTTTTGATGGAGAAACTCCATGCCCAAATGAGGCTCTTTACTGCTATTAAAGGCAAAGAAACAGAAGTAGCCCAGATTAAATTCCCTTAGCTTTGCCCCCAGTACGTGATCAGGAGGAGCTGAATCAATCACACAGGCCTGATGGGGAAGTTGTCAAGTCCTCAGCTGGGAAAAGTTGCTTTTGTGCAGTACAGTCACCAAATCCTCTGGCCTTTAGTTCACTTGTACATATGTCTCCATTACCCCTGTCTGTGTTCTCTGAGCTTGTATAGTCCCCCCACAAGATGATACACAGACAGGTCAGTCTTGTAGGAACTATGTGTGCGGGAATGGGAGGTCATGACACTGTCTTGTAACACTCCAGTCCTAAAAATGTTTGTTCTTTAATGAATAGAAAAAGTCATCTGGAACAGTTATATCTGAAAACCGAGCAGTCCTCCTGTGTGATGGTAAACTTCGTCTAAATATCATTCAGCAGCTTTTCAATTTGTCTCTTGTTGAAATGCAGCATGGTAAGTTTTGTTCATCAAAAAGGTAATATTTAGTGTAAATATAACACGTGCCTGTGAAAAGATAAATGCTTTTTTTTAAAAAAAACCTCAGATATCCAGAATCCTGCTGATGTTCTGGTAAAGTTTGTTAGACATACCATAACTAATTGTGGCCTGGACATACCTCAGTAGTAGAGTTGGGCATGTGATTAGGCACATGACTTAGATAAACCCCCAGCACCATGTCAATTAGTCACAATTAGCTTTGCCAAGTTATGGAACCCTTACACGGACACTGGTAGGATTCTAGCCATCGTATTTCCAAATAATTTCTTTACATGTTTGTTAGAAAATTACAGATGTGATAAAATTTGGGGGAGGCCCTAGCTAGAGTTTATACTTTGGAGATATACATTTGGTTGCTGTGTCTTTGTAACCTTGAGTTGCTGTTTCAGTGGAGGCAGTGTCTAGATCAGGGCTCCCTAACCTGCAGTCCATTGAGCACATGCAAGCCCCAAACTCTTTCTGTACTGCCCTCCAACATCCTTGATAACTGCGATCACCCTTAAGACATTTTCCCTCAGACGCACAATGTCCTTTCTCCCTCAAGCGGCACCATTGACTGACATTTTCCTGTGCCTTTCTTACATTAAATACAAGAGCAACCTCATTTCCTCTGGCCTCCCTGGTTCCCCCTCCCATCCCACTCTTGGTCTTATCCTCCAGATGGGCATTTTCTCCATTCTGGGTGCTTTATTAGCTAGCAGAGCTCAGTTACCTGTAACATTAGCATCTCTTAATTGAGATCTGAATGTTTCCTTTTGATCTAAATTGGTAAGTTAATAATTTTGTTACATTTTGATTTAAGATGTGATCCTCTTTAGGCATTGGGCACACTAATGCAGCCCCCCCCCCCAATGTCCAAAAAGATTGAAAATGACTGGTCTAGATTATGGGAAATAATAGTACTATGTCCTGGCCCAGGCTGCATCTGAAATATTATGTCTGTTCCAGGGTACTGCTGTACATTTTAACAGAAACACAAATGGCTGAAATCTGCATAGCTGTGTAACAATATAACTTTTGAAGGCAAATTATCCCAAGTTAAGTAATATCACCAAAGTCATTCCCAATTGCATGTTGAGTCAAACAGCTCAGTGGACAATAAACAATGTCTATGGTGCTTTCTTAACTTAAGACAATTTGCCCACAAAAATTATTGTTTATGTAACACCAATATAGTTATGCAAAAGGATTGGGCCATTGTATCCAGAGGAAATTACCTGAATGGTGAAGGATCTAGGGGTGATTGAAAGAGCTTGGACTGTTTAGTCAGGAGAAGAAAAGACTTATAGGAGACTTGAGAATGGTTGGCAAGTATTTCAACCATTATCACACAGAAGGTGCAGCAGACCTTCTGTAGCTTAGGAACCAGTTTTCCTTCCCAGTATCTTCTCTGTTTTGCTTTAGCTTCCAAAACCAGAACCAGAAGTGGTTAGAAGTTTACTTTGCTACAGACAAAAAAAAAACCAGAACTTGGGGATCTATTGAGTGGCAAACCAAGGTGTGGTGCTCTCCCTTGTTTTGAAAGAGAATCGATAGCCCTGGAGGCTTCTATTTAGGGTGGAAAGTATTGGGGAATTTTAGTTATTCCTCTTAGTTAGCAGAGTATAAGCTAGAAAGGAAAAAAAACAGCACATAAAACATAGTGAGATCCAGCAGTGGCCAACCTTGGCATGCCAGGTGTTCTTGGACTTCAATTCCCGGAAGCCCACGTCAGCACACCAGCCGATCAGGGCTTGCAAAAGCTGGTTTGAGACTCAATATCAAGAAAACCAAGATAATGGCAACAGGCCCTATCAGTGCCTGGAAAATAGATGGGGAAGAAATAGAAGCAGTGACAGATTTTACTTTCCTAGGAGCAAAGATCACTGCAGATGGTGATTGCAGTCATGAAATAAAAAGGAGACTGATTCTTGGGAGGCAAGCTATGAGAAACCTGGGGAACATAGTGAAAAGTAGAGACATCTCACTGCAAACAAAAGTCCACATAGTCAAAGCAATGGTATTCCCGAATGTGAGAGCTGGACCATTAGAAAGGCTGAGCGCAGAAGAATAGACGCCTTTGAGATGTGGTGTTGGAGGAGAGTTTTGAGAGTCCCCTGGACAGCGAGGATAAAAAATAAGTCAATATTAGAAGAGATTAGCCCTGACTGATCCTTAGAAGGACAAATAACAAAGATGAAGCTGAAGCTCTTTGGACATCAAATGAGAAGGGAGGATTCACTTGAGAAAGCCTTGAGGTTGGGAAAGGTGGAGGGCAAGAGAAGAAGGGGACGGCCAAGGATGAGATGGCTAGATGGCGTCGTGGACGCAGTAGGCACAGGGCTGGGCGGGATGAGGAGGATGGTAGAGGATAGAGGTGCCTGGAGGCCAATGGTCCATGAGGTCGCAAAGAGTCAGAATTGACTGTGCGACTGAATCAAATACAGACTTTTGTTACAACTCACAGTTGCCAACTATAATTACAGTCAGAAGGAAAATAGGGGAAATGAAGTCTCCAGCAGGTGGAGAGAACCTCTATGCTTGTTTCTTGGTCAAAGGTTAGAGAAAGAGGAGAGAGGACTATCTACAAAACAACAAAAGCAAGCACACAATCAGGAATAATGGTTTGCTCAAATGTCAGAGGTGGTGAAATAACGTAACCAATCTTATTTGGCTGTGAAGTCTCCCTTGCACTAACACCCAGCATTCATATAAATAAATAAATAAATTCATACATGCAAGATTGGATGCTGTTATCTCAGCATGAAGAGTCCACTTTTTGTGAGAGGGGTGCCGAGGGTTGGTGGGTAGGATCCCAATGGAGAGGGGATGAGCTTGCCACCCTCAATTGTGCTGCTCCCAGTCATCCCAACTCTATTTATGAAAAATTAGATTTTCTGTTTGGGGCAAAGGGTGTTTTCTATAACAATCACTCTAGAATTCGCCACACTGGAAGCTTGTCCACAAACTGTAGACTAGTCATTGGCTGTCCGTGGGCGCAGTGGCCTGCCCATAAACCTCTGTTACTCCTAGTCCTTGTCTTTTAGAACAGGGATTATTTTTGTCTCCCTTTTAATGATCATCAAATACAGACTTTTGTTATAAGCCACACAGGAACACATTACAAATGGAAGAAATAAAGTGTGCTAAATTCAATATCTAACCACTTCTTAATGGGTTGAAGTTACAACATGTTTGATTAGTTGCAGGCAGGTGTAAGAATTGGAAACTGACTTTTGGAATAATACAGGAATTTGGAATAATATAAGAAAATGTCTACCATTTGATTCAAATAAACAGAAATGTTGAGAAATTTCCCATACCATGTTAGTTTGTCGCATAAAATTGAACAGTTATTGTTGCTGGGAACAGTTACGTTTATATTTATTCCTCAAGATACTTTCTAAACCCCAAGTGGTTAACCTTGGCACAACAGCTGTTCTTGGACTTCAATTCTCAGAAGCCCAAGTCAGCACTCCCTCCTGATCAGGGCTTCTGGGAATTGAAGTTCCAGAACAGTTGGGGTGCCAAGGTTAGCCATCACTATTATAAACTGTAACTTGGGCCAAACTTGTTAGTGTAACTTAAGTCTTGCATGGTACTGGCCTTAGGTTGAGTTCAAATAAACCATTAGGCAGAAAGATTACAAGTTCATGTGATTATAAGGTGCAGTCTTCCCATCATGTTGCTGGCAAGAACTGCATTTCTAAGCAGTTACTAAAATTACTTGTAATGCATGGAAGTGCAGCTTTGATGAAAAATGTGATAAGAACAGCATGAGCTGTCACTGCTACTTTCCTTGATTAATCTAGTAATAGCTTTATGGTCTGGAAGTCTGCCTATCTTTTAAAAATGCTAACAAGACTCTTCCACAAAGTACCAGCAGAACAAGCCATTTGGATGCAGCCATTTTATCTATTAAAAAGCTGTTTATTGGCTTTCTTTGTGTCATGCATAGTTAAGCTATGGAATTTGCTGTTGCAAGCTAGAGTAATAATGACTGCCAACTTTAAATGATTGGAGTGGTAGCCATGTTAGGCTGTGCAAGCATATCTGAGAGTAAATAAAACAGCTGACCCCCGGACAGCTGATGTGTAAATGTGCCCATTTCCGCTTTTACAACAGTCATGGGTGCATTTACGCATGTGCGGGCGCATTTTATGGCTGACGTAAATGTGCCGGCTTCCATTTCCAGTCACGGCAGCAGTGGCAACGGGCTGAATGGAATGGCGCTGCGGGCCGCGTCTGGCCCGCAGGCCGTAAGTTGGGAACCTCTGTCCTAAAGTGTAATTCTAACAAAAACTCCATTGATCACTTATTATCTAAAGTTAAGTTAACATAGGTTAATTCCAGTAACTTCCTGATCATGGCACCTTCCAGAAGTAGGGTAGGAGCTCCTACTCTTTCTAACCATGCTGGCTAAATGTGGCTGTTTGATCTTATGTTTTAAAAATTAATTTCCTGCAATAAGCCCTGAGGATGACAGTCCTGTCTTGCAACACCCAAAGTGTAGTGAGAATTTCGGTGTTCCTGGAAAGCTATCTGAATTTTGTGTCTCCAACAGATTTATCCTGGATTGTTCTCACAGCAGATAACGAAGGCTTTATTCCATTAACATTTGAGACCCTGCAAGAGATTGTCATAAGAGATGCCTGTGCCAGCTCTAATGACAGAAGCAGCCGTTCTTCCAAAACACTGGATGCCATCAGTTCTACTGGTGCATACAAGAAGCTTTCCTCTCAAAGTGTGGATCTCGTAACCAGCTCAACAGAAATACTGACAGGATGTTCTTCCCAGAGTCTAGTCGGAGACAGCCATTCTTCAGGCCAAGCCAGCACTGCTCTCACCTGAACTAAAGTTGCTCAGCCAGGACAGTTTGATAGTTGTCCTTTCATTGGGCACAATTAAAGTCGAATTCCCAGCATTTGTCATGTACTGTATTTTACAATTGTATGATCAATTGCTATGTTATAGATTTGCCTTGCATTCTTAGTCTGTTTTTCACAATTGTATCATGCCATGCAAACCTGCAAATTATATGCCTCATAAAGTTAGTACACCCAGGGTACTTGATTAATCTAGTACAGTGAACCCCCGGTTAACTACGTTTCTTGGTTCCCAAAGTCGCGTCGCTAACTGGGAAATGTCGTTAACCGGGAAGCAGAAACCTGCAGCAGACAAAGGGGTTTCTGCTTGGAGCAGTGTCGGAAAAGGTCCGTGGGGGTTGGAAACAGCCTGGATTGCCTCCCTCGAGCCTCCCAGAGGTGGCAGGGGTGGTGAGGACCTGAAAATGGGTGGAAAGAATTTCGCCCATTTTCAGGTCTTTGCCACCCCTGCCACCTCTCGGAGGCTGGGCGGAGGCGATCCGTGCCTCTGCCTACCCTACGACGAGATCTCCCACCTTTTGAAGCTGGAAAATCGCCATCGGTGGGGTCCCTGTTTCAGGCTCTCTGCCTCTCCAGCAGTGTGGGGGGCTTGGAGGACCTATTCTGCACTATTCCCGCCTTCCTAGGTGCTTCCTGTGTGACGCAACAGCTGATAATAGTTGTGGCCGCCATTTTAAAAAACAAAAAAAAACCAAACAAAATGTCAGCTGCAAATATTATCAGCTGTTGCGTGGTACAGGGAGTACCTAGGAAGGCGGGAATAGTGCAGAATAGGTCATCCAAGCCTCCCACACACTGCTGGGGAGTCAGAGAACCGGAAACAGAGACACCCCCCACCCCACCCCAAGGGTGATTTTCCAGTTTGGAAGGTAGAAGATGAAACATGGTGCCTCGGTTAACAGTGCTAGATCGTTAACCGAGATGACTTTTCACAAAAAGTCACATGTTAACCGAAAACGACGTCTGAACGCATCGCTAACTGAGGGTTTACTGTAATAGCTTTATTGTCTGGGGGGACCATCAGGACTTCCGTCCCGGGCCTGGAGATGACAACCATTGATGTCCGCATGCACAAACAAACCACGCATGTGCAGAAAACCACGGGTGTGGCGCCGCCGGGAAAACATTGATGTACGCATGCACAAACAAACCACACATGCGCAGGAAACCACAGGGGTGTGGCCAAATGTGTGTGTGTGTGTGGAGACGCATACCGGACCTGGAAATTTCTGATGCCGGCCCTGAGTACACCAGCATGTTTAATTAGTCTGTTTAAGCCTGTTTGCTTGTTGATTTAACAAATTTATTAGTTTTTATTATACCACCAGTCACATTTTTCTGTTATAAAGTTAGGGACTGCAGGGGCTCAATGGTTAAGAAGCTCACCTTGTTAGCTGGAAGGCTGGCAAGTCAGCAGTTTGAGACCCAGGTACTGCATGACAGATTGAGCGCCTGTCTCTGTCCCAGCTCTTGGGGACATGAAAGGAGCCTCATTTAGGCGTCCCCTGACCAGAGTTTCTCCAACAAAAATCTTTTCAACCCAGAATAATTTCTGACACAAAATTGTTATAAAATTAAATATTAACCAAGATATAAACATGGGGGTGAGGGAGCTCTTTAAGTTAACTCAGGAGAAGTCTAATTCCTATGAATACACACACACACAAAATGCATGGATGTTGTTTCCAGTGATTCCTGAAATGGAAACAAAACAAGGATAGAGTTATTACAGTGTCATACAATGAAGTTCTACAACTTCATTTTCTTTATTATTATTATTTGTACTTTATCTTTGTATTTTATCAGTGCCTGGGGTGAATGCTATGCACTTGCAAAAGTTATTTAGCTTATCTTATGGGATTGCTCATGAATTAGTACCAAAGCCCTCCAAATGATAGCAGCATCTCCTTCTGGACAACACAACTCAACCGAGTCTTCCTTCAGAATGTCTGAGAGACATGTTTACAATATGTGTGTATGGAAGGTAAACAGCTCCAAGCTGTTATCTGTGTAGTAAAAAACAAATGTATTTATTTTGTTAAGCTATAAAGGCTATTTGCTTTCACTTCTAAAATGGTATTACAACCACTGTATCCTAGCAATTGGGGTGTGCAGCTGATTTTTGTGGGGAAGCAAGGGGACGCTTAAACATGTTGCACTTCAATCTCCATACATCCGGGAATTCATAAGATGCTAATATCAGTATCAAAAGGCTTTAATGGCCCAGTGCACAGCTACTGGAAGTGCCCCGCCCCTGCCAGAACAGGCGCGCACAGGGCCTTCTTGACTGTTGCATCGTGGCTGGAGAATTCCCTTTTGATGACTTGTCCCGTTGTCTCCGCCACGGTTTTATTTAAGCACTGGCTGAAAACAAATTTCTTTCTGCAAGGCTCCTAGGTCATCAGTGTACTTACGTTGCTGTATTTATTGAACCTATAATTAATTGGTGATAATTGTGTGCTGTTAAGTTAATTCTGACTAACAGAATCCCTTTTCAGGATTTTCTAGAATTGTGATGGCAAACCTTGGCGCTCCAGATGTTATTGGGCTTCTGGGAGTTGAGGTCCAAGAACATCTGGAGTGCCAAGGTTCACCATCATGGTTCTAGATAGAGAGTTCTCAGAAGTGGTCCACCATTCCCTTTTTGGTGAGAGCGCCTTGGGACTGTGCAATTGGCCTGAGATTACGCAGGCTTGCTCTTCTCCTGGGAGGCACAATGGAGAATTGAACTCCCAACCACTGGATCTGCAGCCAGATATCTAAGTCACTGAGTTGTAATTTGTTACTTATTTACTCCTTAACTTAGAATTCTGATTTTGAGGTGTATTTATTGGACAATATTATTACATAAGCTGTGATCTACATTGGATATTTTTGTGGGGTGAGGATGAAGGGTGGGATATAAATTAAAGCCATCATAAAACATGTAATTTAAACATTGAAGTGTGGTGTATAACTAATGAAGCATAACATCTGCCGTTTTAAATTTCAGCATCCTATATAGCAGTGATGGCGAACCTTTTAAGTGCCCAAAAGAGGGGTGGGGCCAACTTTGTGATGGGGGAGGGAGGAAGCACTTCCATTGGGCAGCTTGGCAGAAGGGCGGGGTGAACTCTGTGCTGGGGCTCCTGTGCAGAGGGGTGGGGCGAACTGCTGAGATGATGCCGCGCATGCCAACAGGCAGGCTTCTCTGTCGAACGTGTGCCATAGGTTTGCCACCATGACTATATATCATCACTATATAATTGATTACAATATTTATTTATGTACCGCCCAACTAAGACATCATTCTGAGCAGTGCAAGTATTTAGCGTTCACAGTGTTTTTGTACTATCATTTACCTAATAGAACTTTTCATTATAGTTTGTTTTCCACATGTGTGTACATATTCATACATGCACGCACACTTACATATCCCAAGTTGTATACTGTATTGTTGAAGATGTACTGTAGTAAAGACTTAAATGAAACCATTACCCAGTATGCCTCAGATTTGTTAAGAATAAACATTCTAGTAAAAATGACCAAACAGATATAATGGCTTTTATTCTGTTTATTTTCAGCACACTCCAGCCAGACACACAACATAATGTTATCTTATTATCTGGAAATTACTTTGAGCCAGGAGAAGTGAGGACATTAAATGGAAGAGGGAAGGAAACTTTGAACGTAACAAAATTCTCTTTGAAAAGCCAGCACTTGTATAAAATATGTGTCGATCCAATTTACACATACAAAGTTCTCCCCCTTTCCCAGCGAGAAGGGATACTCGCCACCAGAGTTTTCGAATTTGATTTTGAAGGGCAATGGGATTTACATCTGAAAGTGTGGACCAAAGCTAAGGAACCCTAGGCATATCAGATGCTTTGGATGCCAATTCCAATCAGCTCCACTCCACATGGTAAGTATCAAGGAATTATGGAGTTGAAGTCCCAAATACTTAAGAGAACACACACCCCCCCCCCAAATAATAATAATAATAATAATTCTCCATTTCTGAATTTTTGGCTAAGGTCTCAGTAATGATCCTGTGACACAACATTAAGGTTAACTGTTGCATTAATTGTATATCCCTTATTTTAATACAGCAAAAACCCCAGTATACGACCACCTTTGTTTACATGTGCCATGGTTCACAACGCAAACCCATAGAAAATGATGTCCTGTTTCTCGACAATTTTTCACTATATGACTGGGAATCCCCCAGAGTGCATCATGTCTGGGGGTATATAAGACCACTCACCGGCATTTTGGACTCTGGGTGGCATGTAGAGTTGTCTGTTGCGGAGTTTGAGTGGGTTTTTGTGTGAGTTTTGGCTCCATTTTCGAAAATGGCAGCCGTTTTTTCCTGTCTGTTTTTCTCTGGATGTGCGATGTTTAAAACTGATGTTTTGTGTTTAAATTTTTACTTTTGAAGCAATCGTTCCACTGGCTCAAACTCGGCCCTGTGCTGAATAGGGTCAACAACAGCCCAGTGCCGCTGTTGAGCTGGCAGAAGGAGGGTAGACTCCTCGGCCAGCCTTCAGCGCCGACAGGTGAGCAGAGTTGTAGCCGGCCAGACTTCCCCAGCCCATGCCAACGTTGAGCCACCCAAAGGAGGGGTGAGTCCTCAGCCAGCATTTTTCCGCTGGCTCAACTTTGGCATGGGCAGGGGATGTCCGCCGGCCAGGCCTGCCCACACCCTGGGCTATCATGCTGCAGAAGCCACCAGCGGGAGACGCTCCTCCTTCCATCAGCTTAACGTTTGCTGCAACGCTGCTCGCCTGCTGGCACCTTCTGCAGCAAGATAACTCAGGGTGTGGGCTTCCCCAGCCGGCGGGCATTGGCAAGGAAGGCATGCCTGATACCCACCACCAGGAAAAAACACCAGAGGCCAGGAAAGTCTAGTGGTGGAAAAGATAGGGAGCTTTGCATTGTCTTTTATTCAATTTAATTGTGTTTTTGGGACTTTTGTGGGGGGTTTTTTGGGAGGTCAGGAACTTTTTTTAAAAAAAAAGTATATATTAATGCATTCCTATGGGAAAATGTGTTTTGGTTCACAATTGATCCAGTTTCCAACAAAACTGTCGGAACAGATTAAAAGCGTGAACCGGGTTTTTACTGTATATTTTTTTCTTTAATTCTGCTATGTAGCATTCATGTTACCATTATTACAGCAGGCAAAACCCTACTTTGTAACTTTGTGCTGGCATGAACTGGGTCAGGGAGCTGGAAATAATTTGAAATGATTAAACGGTTCCTACCCATGTTCTTTTGGCTTCTGAGGCTCACTAGGGGATCCCTTTAGTAGCTTTTAGCAGCTTTGGAATTGCAGAAGAGGGGGCTTTAAAAGTCCAAAGTCTTCTGGATTGCTACTCCTGCTCATACTGGTCAAGTTTTGGATTTGGAAATAAGGGAAATTTCCCAGCAAATACGGGATACTTGACAGCTATGCTTATCCTTTGCTGCCCTCCAGTGGCGGCAATAGGGCATTGCAATCTAATTAATATGGGATGACAGCAGGGAAGAGGGTAAAATAAAGGGTTTTCCCGGCCAATACGAGATACTTGACAGCTATGCTCCTGCTACTGGGACTGCCACCACTGATCCATGGGGCAGCTTTTGACTGTTAAAGTCTCCCCTCTTCTGAAGCGCTCAAATGCTTCCCCAGGAGAAAAGGGAACTCCATGGAGCCTTAGAACTTAAAAGAAGGGGCTAGGAAGCTTTAAATTAATTTATTTCTTTTACCCTAATCTACTTTATGAAACAACTGCCCCCAAAGGATTTTGCCATTTTTTACATGAATTGATGACAACTGGGGAAATTCTGCAACCTACTCTATAGAGATGCATTCTGGTAGTATTTTCTTTCTTTTTTTTTTTTTTTTGAAGAGCAAAATACACTGGGAGTATGAATAGTTCAACTTGCATTACAATTAACAGAAGTTTTTTTTATAAAAAAAACCAACAACTTCAGCTTGGCTTTTCTGCAATTTCTCTTCCTTTTATTTGCATAGAACACGAGATTTTTCTATTTGTGTAGTGCTCTGAATTGACATACAGGGGAACCTCTCTTAAAGAGCATAATGCGTTCCATGGGATTGCTCTATAAGCGAGTTTGCTCTTTAAGCAAAACACTATTGTAAGTGACCAATTGTGACTTCTGGCGGGGGGGGGGATTGCGAACCCCGATTTAGTTAAGTGAGTTTTTGGTTGGATTTAGTTAAGTGAGACAACCATTCAGAGAAAATTATGCTCTTTAAGCGAGATAGTCTCTAAGCGAGGCACACTTTATGCAAGGTTTTACTGTATAAGTGATCCTAAGCATAAACAACTATTCCCAACCCTGTGTGAAGTTTTTGTATTTCAACTTTATAAAAGTAAATTCTATACATTTCAGGTCTTTCAACAAAAATAACTTCCTGTATTTCAAATATATGCAACATATACATTTTAGCCATATACAAATTCTATTGTAGAGCTTAAGATGCTCTTGTACCAGTTGCTCTCTCCACTCTAGAAAGACAAGGCTTTCTTTGCTTGCCTGTAGCAGTGGAATGAATATAGTATGGATTGCTGTGGGTAACTTGTTTGTCAAGTGGTCATCTGTGCACAGTCACACAAATGGGCTTTGGCACCTGCGCAGAGAAAGCATTCAGAACAATCTAGATCTGTGCAGTGTTGGTGGTAGCTCTGCTCACACCCTTCAGCGCATTTACCTCTGCATACCAAACTGATTCAGTTTTGACCCACCACCAAAAGACACCGAAAAAAGACACCAGAAAGGAGGAGGTTGTGTGACTTCACAGATCACCACTCAAGGGACAACTGTTGCCCACAGCAACCCATCATTCATGGTCTCTGTGAATCACACATATGGAAGATTAGTAAACTGCCTTAACCAGGGGAGGATGGTGTCATGGGAAGATTGAGGAAAACAATTCTCTGGCCAAAAAGGCATCAGACCAACATCCAGATGGTAGTGACATGGAATTATAGAAGAGTCGTGACCAAGCTGGTGCACATATTCCAGATCTCTGGGAGAGGAACACCAGGAAAGACAGCTGCTGAAGTTGAGACAGATTTGATGGAGTGACTCTTGACTCAAGTTGGAACTGGTAGTCTGCTCATCTCGTACACCCGTTCTATACATGTAGCTTTTACATGTCAAACAGAAGCTGTGTTAGTCTGTGCCGACATATCGCACAAGAAATAAAACAAAACACTTCAAAATGAAGTATCTTTTTCCTCCTTGGAGAGATTTTCAATGCTTTGATGATTCTTCCTATTTTGAAAGAAAAGAAAAAAAGAGCCACATGTGAAAAAACAGCATTTCTGTACTTGATAGTATGTACAGTATTTAACCCAGCTACAAAGCCTGCGTCCAAACTCCTCTCAATGCAGTACGGTATCTCCTTCTGCATGAGCTAAACAAGTATTACTGTCTAGAAGCAAGGAGGTCCTAACACTTTTCAGTGCTCCAAACAGACTAGCTTGCTTGTTCTACCCTATAGAAAGCTTCTATAGTAAAAGATAGGAAAAATCTGCTACAGGTACAAACTTACCTTAAATTTTCAAGGGCATATTTTGTTTCCTTTCTACTCTTTTCATTGATGGAATAGAACTGGAGTATGAATAAGCCTAGGGGAATCAGGACAGATGGGACTGCGCTGATCAAGATTTTCAGCATGGTAATGACCCTGCTGGACTGTCTGCATGCACCAGGCTTGTAACCTGCAAGACTGAAACATTTGCAATGAGATTCCTGTTATCATATTGCAACCATAACTCCGCACTCCCAGTATGTAATGTTGCTATCTTATCTTTGTAGAGTTTTACTAGCTCCTTTATATCAGGTTAATTTCCCAAAAGGCCTGTCTCTTTCTCACTAATAATTCCTCTAATACATGTCATTCCAGATCTGAGAAAAGCAGACATTAAGGATCTGCAAATTAAAGCCCCCCCTAAAGATTGATAAACAAATCCTGAACTATATCAACATTTCCTACTTACTATGATACTGCCCATCAGTGGTTAAGTTCTGTTGCCTAGTGTAGTTAAGCTGCAAGTAGAGTAGACCCATTTAATTCAACAGAAATTACAGAGGATTTGATTCACCAAGTCTTCACTGATTCAGTGTACCTACCTTAATTGTAACTTATTGCACTAAGCAACTGAATTTCAGCCGATATATACATTATGGAGCTAAAATCCCTGGCAACCTGGTATTCCTTTCTGAAATTAACTTATTATACCTTGTATATACATTTTGTACAACTTCTATCGACAAATAACAAAAAATGTGCAAGGAATGAGATAGTTACACTGTTCACTGTCTTCAATATGTGTATCTGTGCACCTGACAACACCATCAAAAACTATGATTTTTGCCCTAATTATAAAGTGGGCAAATTTTTTTTTTACTGACTGCATGATGCAAAGGCTGAATCAAATGTTTGTCCCCCAAACCATCTTCTTCTTTTTCTTCTACTGCTTGGTGTCTCTACTTTTTTATGCCAGAATAATTTGATTGGGCTTTGTCTTATGTGATCAAGTTGTGATTCCTTGTTGTAAAGGGGGGGGGGGAATACATGTAGGTGGCATTTCGGTGACATAGGCAGTTGGAACATGATGCCAGGACTGGGAGAACATGCACTTGTGTTCTTTCCTCTCCCCAAACATCTCCCAGTTTTTTTTTAAAAAAAAAACTGTGACTAGTACTAGAGCAGTTTTTCACTTCTTTGCTGGGTCAGTAACTGAGCAGGTCAGACAGACACAAGAAATTGGAAAGAGTTTTCTTGGGTCTCTTTTTCATCTTTATCTTCTCTTTTATCAAGAAAAAATATGCCACAGTTCTGATGGAGTGAGGAACCCAAGATACTCAGCCTACAATCAGGGAGAAGACAAAGGTGGGAATCCCAATAGAGTGTTGTGTTAGGGGATGTAGTCTTCACCTCACACCCTAACTGGTTGCAAGGCATATTGTGTCTGTAATGCCTTTAAGACCCTACTGCATGAGCACACAGGTGTTGGGACCTTTCCCTGGTGTGCTCCATGGGCCAGTGTATTTAGGTCAGAGCAGGATTGCAGACTTCCAGCTACAATGCTCAACTTGCTCTGCTGACAGTCTGGACGAAGATTTCTGTGTCTTCTAGAATCTGCTAGGAGGACTGAATCCTTGCACTGATCCTGATGATGGCTTTTGCTTGATATGCCATCTGTGCTTGCTGGACAAAGAAGGACTACTTGGGGTAAGCCTCCACCAGAAGGACCGAAGCTGTAGAACTCTTTGGTTTTGTCTGTAATGACAGCTTGCATTTACCCTGCAGGACTGGACTGCTACTGAACTGTATGGACTTGTATATAGCACAACTGAACTGTCTCAGTGAGGTCAACTGAGCAGCCCAAGAGAATATCTGTTTTGTGTTACAGTTGTTGCACTGTATATACTTGTACCTTTTTACTTCCTGAGTAAACCTACTTTGAGTTTTCTTCTGCACCAAGAACTGTCTGCCTGCTTTTCTGACAAGGGACCATCTTGCCAGGTGCGAACCTCTTGTTGGCCACTGCATACCACTCTGCTAGCCATTTACATCAACATGGTGTACATGTGTGCATTTTAAAGCCCTGATTGTTTCCCCTCTGCTGCAGTCCAGAAGGAAAGAGAAAGAATCAGCAAAAATTCAGATGGAGAATGAGGATTAGAGAGAAAGCAGCCTTTCACCTTATCACTGAGTTAATAATTGAGTAAATATAGAACAGGAGTGAGAATCCCAATTTAATATGTTATGTGCATGCACAAGAGCATATCAAAGCCCCAGTTGGTTTTCCTTACTGGAGTTTTAACTAACATTCTTGGATTGATATTAGTACAACTGTGAAGAAGGTTCTTTTTTGTGATTTTGATTGTTTTCTCTAACTCCACACACAAAACTGACAAGACAGTGAACCATAAAAGAACTGGCAGAAGTGGGACCAGAGGAAGGAAGGTTGGAGTGATGAGAGACCAGAAGGTAAAAGGCAAGAAGGAGGTGCTGTGGGCTGTAATGTCAATCACATTGCATCGAGCGTGAAATCTGAACTCCCAATTCAATCCAAAAGCCCAAGCTGAGCACTTATTAAGATTTCAAACCTAGTACAGGCTGTGAATAAAATGTGGCAAAGCTGAATTGTTCCAATTCAACTTCCCAATGTAGCCACACCCTAAGCAACATTAAGTCACTTTCACTCTCACAGTCTTGATATTAGGCAGAGTATGAGCGGACAAAGGACAAAGTGTGCTTCTCTGCCACCTGATGAAAGAGTGGACAGAGGATGGCTTATAGAAAACACAGGGCAACGTGTTCTAACAAAACATTCATTGTGTGTGCATGTGTGTACATGCACTGTTGAAGTTGAATCATAGGAAATTCAGGTCAGCAGAACACAAAAACATAAGAAGCTGTTTTATATCGAGACAAAATATTGGTCCAGTCAAGTCTTAAAGGCAACCATGGCTGTCCAGGATTTCAGGCAACATTCCTTCCCAACCCTACCTTGAATCCTGGCTGTTCCCAAGTGGTCTCCCATTCAAGTATTAACCAAGACCAAATCTGCTGAAGTTCCAAAAACCAGATAACACTGGGTACATTCAGGTGGGTTGCACGGTTTAACTTCTTTATGTAGTTAAACTATGGAATGAATTGCCACAAGTTGTTATAATGGCTGCCAACTTTGTGGATATACAAAGGGGTTATAAGGTTAGAGCCTTTAAACCAGATGTTCTCAACCTTTTAAAGCCGGGGGCCAGGTCACGCTTCCTGAGACAGCTTTGGGGGCCAGACGGCCATTTTGCCCTTCCTCCACCACATGGCATTTCCTGGTGTGGTGGAGGAAGGGGGGGCACATGAAATGGTGCCATGGGCTGCATTCGGTTGAGAATCCCTGCTTTAAACGACCATGAGTCACATTCTCTCCCAATACCAGGGGCAGCATATCATTCATATTCATATAGTTGGACCAATTGTTTTACAATTGCCTAAATAAGAAAACACTTACTCTAGACTGGCAGAAGAAATTCCGAGTCCCATCCCAGCTGATATCTTGGTGAAAAAAACATAAGAAGAATAGAAGATTGTTTCATGTCCTGTTGAATGAGGATTCTGCGCTCGGAAATGGTCAACCACATCAGGCAACATAGACCTTTAACCAAACAATAACAGCAGCAGCAACAACAACACCGACAACAGCAACAGCAACAATAACAACAGCAACAACAAAACTATTAGAAATTTCTGGGAAATGTCATGACATTACGATTACCATAGATCCCCCATGTGTTTTCATGTTTTGAGGTACAATTAACAAGCAATATATTCCTTCATAATTTTAACTAAAACATAGAGTTTGAGAGTAATGAGTTCAGGATTTAAAGAAATCCTGAAGAAATCAAGAATCTCCCTGAAGCCCAAAGACTAGAACTGGCAGAGCTTTTGCTATTCAGATAGAAGCAGAGTTGGAAGAAGTTGGAATTACATTCTTGATTAGACCAAATTTAATTATTTCTGCTCACAGGTTAATGATACCCAGAACAATAGATAATATGAATGAATGCGTGTACCGTATTTCCTAAGAAGACTTTTGTAACAAGCAGCAATAATGTAGTACCCTTATAAAACCTTTCAAGCTATTACTGTAGAAAAAGGGTCCTGAACTAGCTATACTTCCCACACTCAGATAGTTTAAGTTAATGTCAATGGCTTAAATCGGCAGTGTTGTAGCAATTCCCACACAGTGTGAATGTAATTATTTTTTTACAGTTTGAACAGATGTTAATCAATGCTCATAATTATAGCTGTACAGCATTTATTGTGAGCTTCCCATCAGTCTTTCATAGATGTGAACATGCCTTCATTTACTACAGGATATGACTCTTAACCTGAGACTTCCCCTCTCTGGTGTACCCATTTTCACACAATCCTTTTCCATATCTAGAAAGCCAGTGAAACAACCTAAAATTAAAAATATTTTCCAGTGAACTTTATTTTTACTTATTTAACTTGTATCTCACTTTTCTTCCCTTGCAGGAAACGTAGACAGCTTACAAAAAGTGATTAACAATTACAAATAATTAAAACATAGCATTTGCAATTTTAAGCTATAACACACAAATATTTGTAAAACATTGTTTTAAAAGCATAAATCAAAGGTGGTTTTTTTAAAAAAAATTAAACCCCCTCATCTCAATTGCCACTGATTTTCTCAAAATCCTCTCTAAAGAGAAAGGTGTTCAATTGCCAGAAGAAGGAAAAAGAGAGAAGCCCCCCCCCCCCCGCCTCCTGGAAAAAGGAGTTCCATAACATGGGAGAAGCCACAGGGGAAAAAGCCCTCTTGATTCTTCACAAAATGTGTTTATGAAAGTGGTAGAACTAAGTAATGCTCATCTTAAAACTCAAGGTGGCCTGTACAGAGAGACGCAGCATTGCATATTGCCAGGATCCGAGTCATCAAGGTTTTTGAAAGTCATGGCTAACATTTTATTGGGTGGCGTGTGTGTTTTGGTACATGGCTGCACACATCTCCTACCATGGCAACAGCATGGAAGCTGCAATACTCAGCCCAGCTATGAAAGCTACCACGTAGGCAAGAATCAGGTTTGGAATCGTCACCAGCATGATGGTAAAAGGAATCATCCACTGCAAGAAAATAAAATCATGACGAAAGATCAATTACACATATATAAAATGGAAATGCACACAGAAGTGTCTTTGTGGTGCAGCAGTGATGTGGCCCTTAGCAAGATCATATCATAAGACTTCAGTCTGTAATCTAAAGCTTTGGAGAACCAGTCAAGGCAGGTAGAAGTTTTTTATACGTGAAAAAGCCCATGATTGGAAAAACAAGGAAGCAAGAAAATATTTTCATCTTTCCCCCCACACCACAGTTAGAACAAGGCTAGAACATATGCTTGATTTTGGAGCCTTATCTTCCAGTGCTTTTTATTGTTTAAAATTATGTGGCTGCTAAGTATAAAGAGGCAATACTAGGTGGACTGTATGTCTAGAAGAGAACAGTGGAATTATTCATAATATTGATTTTTACAATTTCTGGCTGATTGCTACTTGGACCAAACTTCTGTAGCCAGATATTTTCTGCCCAGGGGAAGGTTGGATGCTGTCCCACTGAAACAGTCAGGACAGAGCATTTCACTTTCTTGAAACCTTTTTACTCCCATCAGTTCTATATTTTCAGAGCACAACATTTCTGAAGATACTGTATACCAGAGATTTCTACACACAATTTTGTAATACTCAAGCATGGGTACAGAAGTGTTAGAGAAGTTGCTACTGATTTTTATTTTAGCTATTGCTATTTTGTGAACAGAATTAACTGTAGACTAAAGGAACTCAACTCTTCTTTCCTCACAAAGCAGATTCTGGTTGCATTTGTTTTCGATGAGGACAATCCAGTATAGTCACTGCATTCCTATTGCAATCATGGCTGCCTCATAGGCAGTTTTCATGTTGAAGGATTAACAATCTTGCATGTTCCTGGCAGTGGGTGGGATATTCCTTGGCTAAGGCTACTGCCTATCTTTCCAGCACTAACCAATTATGTTCTTCCCATCTCTAAATTCAAAAGAAAACCCTGCCTCTTCCTCTCTCCCTGCTGCAAATAGTTGTAAGCTTTAACAGTTCCAGTTCAGTTTCAATGTTGAGAGGATAACCTTCCCCCTTGTTATCTACTGTAGATATTACCAGGTGAAAATGTACTTCAGCAGTACCTACCTACAACACCTCACCACTGAGTAAGCAGGTACTTAGCTAGACAGCTTTCTATTTATGGAACCAGCATTTTCATTCAATTCAAAAAAGGTTGGGAAAAAACACCCGAATTTGGGATGAGAAATCCAGAGCATACCGAATACCAGAATTAGTCTGCCAAGTGCTCGGTTGCAGTCATTTTTCCACCACAAGAGAGCACTCCAACAATGCAGGATCAAAAATACGCCTGTAAGCAAGTAAAGCACTGCAGTGTTATTTACTCACCTGGAAGTCAAAACACCCAGAACTGTATAAACCTTTAGCACCGTAAAATGGGATTTTCTATTAAAGAAGGAATAAGACCCAACTGAAAGCACACAGGCTCAGAGTAACATTCTGAGAAGCTTTGCTAATAGAAGTACAGACAGCTAGTAAAGAGACCCACCACTGCTATGAGTATTGCTAGCTATTCACAAATAGTGAATGATTAATTGCTCTTAGCCATCCCATTAACTATAATATCCCACCTGTGCTTAATAAAACATATTTGTTTTTGTTAACACAGTTCAGAAATCACCAAAATGCACAGATTTTATAATTAACCTTTTTGGGTATATGTAATACTAGCTAATTACCCGGCCTTGTCTGGGCTGTTTTGGTCCTTTAAAGCAAGGATGACGCTGCTTGACTGCGGTTTCACTTTTCCACCCGGCAGCGTGCCCAGCCCATAAATGTTAAGTTCTGTCGAGCCGCAGCCTCGTTTGGTCAACGAAAGGAGGGCGCAGCTTGACATAACTGTATGTTGACGGGCAGGAGCCCCTGCTGCTGAAGAAAGCTGTGGCCACTAATCGCAGCCACAGCTTTCTTTAGCAGCAGCGTCTCCAGGCGGAAAATTCAAGCCACTGGCTTGGCTGTGCTGCGTGTGTGCAGTACTGTTGGTTCAATGCTGCTTCTCTGGCCAGTGGGGGTGTCCCCTTTATGTCCCACTTTGGAGGGTATAAACCCCCAAATGGGTTTTGAGACCCCCACAGTGCTGATCTCACAAGCCCAAGCTATGTATGTACAAACTTTCAGCGAGATTGATCCAGGGGTGTGGGTTCCTTTGGAGCACATTCAAACCCACACCTCTGTTTTATAGATATAGATAGATGGTAAACAGCAGAAGTTGTTGGGAAAAAGACCAGTGGTTAAGGATCATAGAGGAAGGTTTTAAAGGGATCAAGATCTCTAGTTTAACAAAAAATAAAATACAGTATATGACTATTTTACGAAACTACAGAATGGTAAAAATTAGCCATATAGGAATGATCCAATTAATGCATTTTTATGCCATTAAAGCTAAGTGTATGCCAGCATCATCATTAATTGGTTATGGCTAATGATGATTCCCTTAAACCAAGGTATCAAGCCATGATTTAATGAGTTTAAAATAGTTGCTGACCAATAAATAACTCTGAAAGGTTGTAAAACAGAATACAGTATGGAGATTGGCCTTTTATGTTTTAACAAAAGAGCAAAAATACAAAAGAAAAGCTTCTAAAAAACAAATTATTTATGTTTATGAAAGAAGGTTACACATATGTTCTGTTCTTCTTTTGCATTCTCTCTTTTGTGTAATCTTTCTTCCAAATTTTGTCCGTCAAATTACATCCAACAGCATTGTAAAGATTCCTAGAAACAGCCAATTTGAATGTTTGGCATGAGTGGAATTTTTAAATCTAGAAAAAAGCCTGAAAACCAAGAGGATTGTTCTTGCTTAATTCATTTTGTGTGGGTGGCATTGCTCCATAATGATCTGCTGCCTCCATCTCCTGATACTTTTGCTACCTGGATGTGCCTCAATTTTGGATTCTTTCCGCTTTCGCATTTTTCCTTAATCAAGGAAGGGTGGATTTCTTCCATTGTTTTGAAATATTTTTGCTGCTGCCTGGTAGACTCAAAGAAGAGAGCAGAGAGCATCAAGTGATAAGACGGAAGAGAACTCTCTCATTACTCTAATGCTTCTGTTAGGTTTTGACTGTAATTTGAAGTGTGTGTCTGCTTATTTTGCTATCTCCTGAGCTGGAGTGCTTTTCCTGTTTGATTGAACTTTTAAGTGGTTTTTGATTAATTTATAGCACATTTCTTCTGTTAAAAGTTGCATATGTTGATTGATTTGTTTGGTACTGTTTTGTTTGCTTCGGTGGGGCTATGTAGGCTATCGGTGTCAACTCTGTGACAGTGCTCATGTGCCACTGTGCTGTGTGAATGGCTGTTGTGATCGATCAGCTGGACACAGCTCGGGACAGTTCTCTCTTGTTGTTCTTGGTGTTATGTTGTTGGTTTCTCTGGTGATGTGGGTGCATTTATATGCCAGACAGCCAATGTCTGACTGGCTGCTTCCATGCCTTTTTCCTATCGTTCTGCCTGGGATAAGAGAGTTTGTTGCACTGACTGGGTGGCACTGATATCATACTGTTGTTTTCAATGTGATAATATAAATTAGTTCCTGCATTGGTCTGACAATTATTTTTCTTTCTCATATATTCTTGCCTGTTTCTCTGTTAGCTTGCTTTTTCAGGAGCAATTTTAAAGGGTGCTTTAGGACTTTGGGGGTGCTAGAAACTATAAATGGGGAAACACAAGATTAATGTTCAGAAAGAAGCTTCTCCCTTTCATGTAAAACTTCTCAACCTTGGGCCTCCAGGTGTTCTTGGACTTCAATTACCAGAAGCCCAAGTCAGCATACCTGCTAATGAAGGCTTCTGGGAATTGAAGTCCAAGAACATCTGGGACCCTTAGGCTCTAAAAACATGGCTTTACCAGCAGGCTTGGGATGCATCTGGCACCACAACCCAGCCATGCTGGCTTATTTAGCCCTGTCCGGGGTTTTTTAAGGGGTCAGGGATGTTTTATAGATGTTTTAAATGTTTTATAGTTTTAGTATTTGGTATTTGGTCTTATTGTATGGATGGTTTTTTAACCAATGTGAGCCGCCTTGGGTTGCTGAGACGAGAAAGGCGGCCATACAAATCCAATGAATAAATAAACCAGTGTTGAGGAACCCTATAGTACAGTATTCCTAGAACAGTGATAGCAAACCTTGACACTCCAGGTGTTCTTGAACTTGAATTCCCAGAAGCCTTGATCAGCAGGAATGCTGACTTGGGCTTCGGGTAATTGAAGTCCAAGAACATCTGGAGTGCCAAGGTTCGCTATCACTGTCCTAGAGTAATATCCAATCAAGCTTTGGTTGCATTTTAGTCACCTTACCAAACTGAACAAGACAGTGTGAAGGGACACCTGAGCTGACATGGAGTAGAAGGAATACAAACAGAATATAAGAAAGACACAAAGAAGAAACTGGGGACAGTTGTATCTAGGATTGACCTCTGCCTTGGATCAAAAGCAGAAGAGCCTCATAAGTTTCAAATTTTGCTTGAGTTTTGCTATGAATATTTAGTACAGCTCAAAATCTAACGTGCAAAGGCCGATCGCATGTTATGCCCCAGCAGCCAACTTACTGATATTCCACATGCTGCAGTCTTTTTGCCAAAACGCTGCAGAAACCACTGCCAGAACGGAATGCTCACCGCTGCTGACACCTATGAGTGATGAGAAAAATCATGGGAACAGAGAAGTAGTCGACACATATTTTAAAGTGTTGGGAAGAATTGGTTAGGCAGGTGAAAAATTACCAAGAAAAGGCAAAATAGGAAGACTTTCAAAAATCACAAAATGGGGTAGTAGTCAAATATAAATCTAATTACATTGGGTCCCCCCCCCAGGCAGATCTCTTATATAAATTCAATAAAGGTGAGTCAAAAAGCTGACTGAGTAATCTTTTATTTTTCTTTTAGAAAAGCAAATCAAATCAACTGAATGTACTTCTCCAACTTCTTAGGCACAGTCCAGGCCATTTACTAAACTGATAACATGAAATGAGCCCCTGGTATACTATTGTTTCACATAATGACATATAAAAAAGTAGTCTTAAAACCATATGAAGTCATTGAAACTTCTCTTTTAGTTCTGAATGACACAGTAGTCCACTTTGTTTCTAGTGTAGAACTACACTTCACTAGTACTGGAAAGAAGTAGTGATGTCTAACCTAAACAAATATTTTAAAATGTGGTGCCAATTTGTCTGGACTATTAACAATGGCTAGGATCTTACTGACTATTAACCTTTAGTCGGAGTTTGATTCCCCGGTACTGCATGCTGAGTGAGCTCCCATCTCTGGCCCAGCTCCTGCCAACCTAGCAGTTCGAAAGCAAGAAATTGAAGTAGATAAATAGGGACTACTTCGGTGGGAAGGTAAACAGCTTTCTGTGAACTCCTGTGTTGAGGCATGCCTGCCATGTGTCCACGAAAATGTTTGCAGATGCAGAGCGCCCTGGCTCTTTGGCTATAAACAGAGATGAGCACCAAACCCAAGAGCCGGATATGACTGGCTTTCAAGCAAGAGCAACCTTTACCTTTACTTAAGCCCAACAGGGTAAATCTCAGCAGTGAATTGCAACAAAAAAAATCTTATATAAAGTGAGAAATGCATGAGGTTCAATCTATCCCAAAAGGAAGAGGCATTCAAGATAATATTGCAAGTACCCACCAGTTTCTGAAGTGCACCAAAGAATGTCAGAAGATCAGTGTATGCTTTATGGTCTACACCAGTGTTTCCCAACCTTTGGCTTTTGGACTTCAATTCCCAGAACCATTGGTCTACAGCAAAGCCTTTAACTGTGTGGATCATAGAAACTATGTGTAGTTCTGGGGGGAAATGGGTGTCCCTCAGCACTTGATTGCTTGATGTAAACCTCTACTGTGAACAAGAAGCTACATTTAGGACAGAATATGGAGAGACAGAAAGGTTTATTTATAGGCAAAGGTGTCAGACAATGGTGCATTTTATCCCCTTGTTGTGTCAATCTGTATGCAGAACATATATGAAAAGTCAGACTAAATTCAAATGAAGGAGGAGTGAAAATTGGTGGAAGAAATATCAACTGATGGACCCTGATGGATTCCAGAGGGAACTGGGGGACTTCCCTCTGGATCGGCAACACGATTCGCCCGAGGCGCTGGTTGACCTGTGGAACAGGATGACAACAGCGGCCTTGGATGAAATCGCACCACTACGGCCTCTCAGAGCTCATGGAGCTAGGTCATCTCCGTGGTTCACAGATGAACTGCGGGAGCTCAAACGGGCAAAGAGACGCCTAGAGCGCCGCTGGGTGAAGACCCAGAGAGACTCCGATTGGACACTAGCTAGAGCCGCTATTAGGGCCTATCTAGTGGCGATGGAGGTGGTGAGGCGGCAATACTTCACCACCCTTATTGCCTCCGCTGACAATCGCCCGGCCACCCTGTTCCGGGTTACCAGGGGGACCCCGGTGCCTGGTTGGCAGGGGTCGGCTGAGGACTTTGCTGACCATCTAGTGGAGAAAATCGATCGGATTCGCTCTGGGTTTAATCCTGGCGTGGATGGGGAGAGTCCGGAGGGAGCTGGAGTACAGTCTTGCCATACCATCTGGGACCGGTTTGATCCAGTTGCCCCTGATGAAGTGGACAGGCTCCTTGCAGCTGTGCGCGCCACTACCTGCCCATTGGACCCCTGTCCCACCTGGTTGGTGAAAGCCTCCAAGGCGGTGACAGGTGACTGGGTTGGGGCTGTGATCAATGCATCATTGCGGGAGGGGGTGTTTCCTGCACCTTTAAAACATGCTTTGGTGCGCCCCCTCCTGAAGAAACCTTCCCTCGACCCAGCTGTCCTAACCAACTATAGGCCTGTCTCTAACCTCCCCTTTTTAGGGAAGGTGTTGGAGAAGGCAGTGGCGTGTCGGCTGCAGGGGGTGCTGGATGAAGCGGATTATCTGGACCCCTTTCAGTCAGGATTCAGGCCGGGATATGGTACCGAGACGGCATTGGTCGCACTGATGGATGATCTCTGGCGGGAGCGGGACGGTGGTCACCCATCCGTCCTTGCTCTTCTTGACCTCTCAGCGGCTTTCGATACCGTTGACCACGGTATCCTTCTGGGACGGCTCCGAGGATTGGGAATCCAGGGTAATGTGTGGTCCTGGTTTTCCTCATTTCTGAGGGGTCGTACCCAGTCGGTGTGGTTGGAGAGTGAGAGGTCCAGTCCTAGGCCCCTCAAATGGGGGGTGCCTCAGGGCTCGGTGCTCTCTCCTCTCCTATTTAACATCTACATGAAGCCGCTGGGTGAGATCATTCGTTCCCATGGGGTGCGGTACCATCAGTACGCGGATGACACTCAGTTGTACATCTCGGCCCATGGGGACCCCAGTGATGCCGTCAAAGTCCTTTCCAGATGCCTGGAAGCTGTGGGGGTCTGGATGGGGGCTAACGGGCTACAACTGAATCCCAGCAAGACTGAGTGGCTATGGATAGGGGGTTCTGCATTAACCCGGGAGCTACCATCGTTGGTTCTGGATGGGGCTATTTTGCCCCAGACAGACCCAGTGCGCAACTTGGGGGTCCTCCTGGATTCACGGCTACTGCTAGAGGAACAGGTGGCGGCTGTGACCAGGAGGGCTTTCGCCCAACTTCGGGTGATCCGCCAGTTGCGCCCACTCCTGGACCGGGACTCCTTGCTCATGGTCACTCACGCTCTGGTTACCTCCAGACTAGATTATTGCAATGCGCTCTACATGGGGCTGCCCTTGACGACCATTCGGAGGCTACAGCTAGTCCAAAATGCGGCAGCCCGGGTGGTGATGGGGTGTGGGCGTTATGCCCGTGCTTTGCCACTGCTCCGGGAGCTGCACTGGTTGCCAGTTTGTCTCCGGGTGCAATTCAAGGTGCTGGTTTTGACCTTTAAAGCCCTATATGGTAGTGGGCCGGGTTACCTAAGAGACCGCATCGCCCTGAGGACGTCTGTCCGTCCAACCAGAGCGGACCGGAGGGGCTCTCTAATTGTTCCATCAGCCAGAGGGGCTCGCCTCTCTGGCACAAGGAGGAGAGCCTTCTCCGTGTCTGCACCGGCCCTCTGGAACCTCCTGCCAACAGAGCTACGTCTCCGGACGGAATTGCTGCCTTTCAGAAAAGATCTTAAAACCTGGCTGGCGGGTCAAGTGTGGGGTGCAGGTGGAAGGGTAACCGCCATTGGGTGGTTGGTGTAGAAGAACTCTTCCCCATGGTGCCTTTGGATCCTGCAGCCCTTGTTTTTAGGGGGTGGGTAGTTTTAACTGTTTTAACTGTTTTAACTTGTGTTTTTAATCTTTATTGTGAACCGCCCTGAGTTGGCTTTGGCCGAGTGAGCGGTATATAAATGTGATAATTAAATTAAATTAAAATTAAATTAAATATAATTTATATATAGGTGGTGAGTGGGTGAGTGAGTGAGTGAGTGGGTGAGTGAGTGGGTGAGTGAGTGTGTGTGCAGATGACAACATCTTACTGGCAGAAAGCCACAATGATGTGAAACAAGTTTTAATGAAAGTGAAAGAAAGTGCTAAAGCAGGACTGCAATCAAACATTAAGACAAAAATCATGACTACAGAAGAATTCTTCATTTTTAATGTTGACATAAAAGACACTGAAATGGTGAAAGATTTTGTATATCTGGTTCAGTCATCCATCCAAATGGAGACTGCAGCTAACAAATCACAAGATGGCTGAGACATGAAAGGGCAGTAATGGAGGAATTAGAAAAGATCATCAAGTATACGAATATGTCACTGGAGAGCAAGATCAACATCATTCACACTCTTATATTTTCAATTGTTATGTATGGGTATAAAAGCTGGACAGTAAGTAAAGCTGATGAGGGGAATGATTTGTTTAAAATGTGGTGTTGGAGGAGAGCTTTGCGGATACCCTGGACTGTTAGAAAGATGAACAAGTCAGAAAGTTGAACAAGTAGATCCTAGAGCAGGGGTCCTCAATGTTTTTTCCAATGGGCCGGTCCCGCCCCTGACATGCAGCCGGAGGCGGGTTGCTCCCCATACATACATTGCTGTCATCATCGTCATCAGTGGCGTTGGTGGTGACCGCGGCATTTTTGCTGTTGTTTCCACAGACTCCGCCACTTATCTCAATTTCTATAGTCTCTGTTGCTTATTCCTAGTGTCACGCTGATGACACAGGTGGTGTTGGCTGGTGATGCAGGTGGTCATCAGTGCCTGCATCACCAGTACAACACCAGGAAGTTTCAGAACGGCACACTTTCCAAACCGCAGTATCACCAAGGGACCTTGGACAAACACTGGAACAGAGGGGATATGCTCCCCACAGTCTCCTGCTGCTGGGATAAGCAATGGAGACTGTGGAAACACCGGCAAAAATGTCACGATCACAGCCACTGCCGCTGCGGTAAGTGGCTTATCGTGATTTCTGGTGGTGGGGGCAGGTGGGAGGGGTGTGGGGGGGGGGTTGTCTAGAGGTGCCCGGGTTCTCACCGTGGGCTGGATTAACGACATGTGTGGGCCCATTGGCTGGATTAATGACATGTGTGGGCCCATTTAGGCCCACAGGCCAGAGGTTGCAAATGCCTGTCCTAGAGCAAACCAAGCCTGAACTATCTCTGGTGATGAAATGATGGAACTGAGGTAGTTTTACTTTGGGCATATCATGAGAAGGTAAGATTCTCGGGAAAGACAATAATACTAGGAAAAGTGCAAGGCAACTGGGGCGATGGGGAGCCAGACCCAATACGAGATTGATTGACATCCTAAAAGTTTGCAAGAGCTGAGCAGGACTGTTGAGAGCAGGACATTTTGGAACTCACTCTTTCATAGGGTCACCATAAATCAGAGGTGACTTGATGATATGTAACCACAAGAAGATGGCATACATATTTCTCAGCAGACACCAGTTGCACAAACTGGTGTGCAACAAAAAATAATAAGCCTCAATTTTGTAACTGGCAACAATTCACAGTTGACTTTTATGCTGTTCGATTTAATGGCAGTGTAACCAAGTAATAAAGTTCTGAGAAATAACTAATATTACATGAGTAATACATTCTCCACGATTCCCTAAATATAATTGTTAACCCTATATTAGCTTTTCTGTGCTTCCAACTAAAAATTAAAAGATTGAAGAGAAATAACTTGTTAAAATTCATTATGACATATATATGAAGTTTCTCCTTGATTTATAATATTGAAGAATAACTGTTTCCAGGTGCTTTTACTAAGTAAATGCTAGGTTGTGAAATATTATGCTGTAATAAATTTACCTCTAACCATGATTGGAAAATGAATCCAATCAAACAAATTCACATCTTACCCAGTTTTCTAGGCACAATTCAGATCACCTGTTTTTTTCTTTTACAAGAGTAAGCTAATATGACCTTCCCTTTGAAAATAACTACAAGGAGATGGCTTTTTTTATTGCTGCTAGATATGAAGTGACAGGGGGAAACAACCTACTTTGCAAGGATAGTCTACTGTGCTTATATGCTTACCAAGATGGTCAGCACTAAATTCTGAAAGTGGCTGCGAAAACCAGCTGCATGAGTACAAAAAAGGACAAAGTTGCTTTGTACAACCTGGAGAGTTGAAGCAAAAATAAAAAAGTTAATTAGCCAGAATTCAAATATGGAGCATGATGGATTATAATAAAAACGAACTACATCAGGTTTTCCATTTAGAATTCAAATACTTCTGAACTAGAAATCCTCCATTTGACTGCTCTAATAATTGGTTGCTGGCAAAATTAAGCTTTCACTACTGAAGAAGATAATCAAAATCTCTGGTCATGCATGCCGAATGCATTATACCAGGGGTTCCCAACCTATGGCCCACATCACAATTTCATGTGGCCCACCACTGCCATGCCCAGAAGTGGAAGTGGGCGCATTTACAACAGCCGTAAAATGTGCCCATGCATGCGTAAACACAATTATGCCAGCAATAAATGCACCCTCAGATGTAATAAAAACAGAAGCGGGCACATTTACTTTCACTTCCGGGGGCGTGGTCCAGCCCACTCAGTTGTCCAGGGGGAGTGGTCAGGCCTACGGCATAAAAAGGTTGGGAACCCCTGCATTATACGTTTACACTTGCTTTTTCAATACATTATGAATAATAAAACTGCCTCATATGCAGGTACAAGGTCTAGCACAAACAAATATAATTAAAAATAAGCACCTCCCAAAATATAAATACCATCACCAATACTTGCATTTTACACAATTCGCTAAAAATCATGTTTGAATAGAAAATGCTCAAACTAAGAAGTGGCTTTATGTTTCTGAAATACCTTTTAGTGACTGCCTTGTATTTGGGCATGGGGTGGGGAGAGATCTCTTTTATAATATCTCACAATATATACCAGTTTAAAAAATAGACATTTTAATGACACTTATAATTAGACATTTTAATGACACTTAGTCACTTGTGCGAGTAAAGCGGGGTATAACTTTAATAAATAATAATAAAGATATTTCTGTGAAATCCAGACTACCTTTATTCCAATATTTATCCTAGATCTTTTGTAATTATTCATAGGCATTTTCAGTAAGAAGGTAAATCATCAAATAAAATATCAGAAACAATAGCCAGAAGATACTTGCTGGACTTTACTTTGGAGGAAATGACATTGCCTAAATTGTGATGGCAGATTGTAGCTAATTGATGATGTGTATGTTCTGTCCTTGGTCATGTGCAAATCATGTAACCAAAGACACAACTCATCAAGCAACTGGTACCCTGATAATTAGTTGCAATTTGCAATCATATTTATGCAATTTTACTTACTCCAGAGTAAAATTCTGGTAAGAATGGCATGTATATTCAATTTTTAAACAAAGCTATGAATTAACTCCAGAACCCAGTACAATACAATGAGATTCAGAATAATGTGCGGGAAGGAACAGCTACTTTCTTTCACAATCTTTTTGTAGGGGCTTGGTTAATATTCCAAGCATTTCCTATTCCATAAAATATCAGCTAGAAAGTCCAATCTAATCTTCCAGATTCTCTGCCACAGTAATCACAGTCATCTATTTACACAAGTATTTTGAGAAATGTTCAAATATTGTGTTCATTCTGTGTAGCAAAAAATCCTGGACTGCAAAGAAACATGCTTTACTGAATTAAAGTGTTCCATTAAAATTGAAGTAGGATCAACCAAAGTGCACTGAAAGCCCCAGCGGCACTTCAGAAACACAGCTCAGAAAGTTCTTTACTTATTTCTTTGTTGCAGCGAAACCCAGAGAAGAAGCATCTTTCTTGTGTGGTTTAATATAGTCAAGCATCGAGTCATACAATAATGGAGCTGGAAAGGGCCTATAAGGCCACCAATTCCAACCCACTTCTCAGTGCAGGGATTCAGATTAGGCCTTGGCTATAAGGATCATTTGCAGTGGGCT
The DNA here is from genome assembly GCA_035047305.1 of Bradypodion pumilum. Taxonomy (NCBI): domain Eukaryota; kingdom Metazoa; phylum Chordata; class Lepidosauria; order Squamata; family Chamaeleonidae; genus Bradypodion; species Bradypodion pumilum. The sequence goes on along the minus strand of JAWDJD010000001.1, from coordinate 167,311,171 downwards.
GGTGTCAGCTAAATAGGGTCACTTAAGGACAGGTAGAGAGAGACCTGCCAAGCCATGTGTGCGATCCTTGCATCCACATGGCACATGAACCTCAAGCAATCCTATTTGGTCCACCTTCTGTAAGAAAAGAGGTAACAAAAAGAGAGGAAAATCATCCTCTTTGCCCACTCTTGGTTTCAGGAGGAAGCCATACACTCTTTCTCCCTCTTAAATGTACAGCGCATCAACACTGACTTTGCTGTTTTTTTTTTAAAAAGGTGCTTCCTCCCTATGCTCAGGGAGAAGCAGAGGAAGGAAAGAAATCTCGAATTTCCCAAGTTCCCAATATCAAAAAAAAAAAAATTAGGTTTCTGTTTAAGTCAGTAATGATATTGGGAGATTGAAACCAGATGGGAAATTAAAGCTTTGGTTATTACCAATAGTTGCACACCCCGGAAATGAGCTAAAACAGGGCAATCCTATTGAAACCTAAAAAAAAAACAGTAGCCCCTGACAGGGACTCAGAAAAATGAAGATAGGAACACTTTGTGGGTAGCCTAGTTCATTGTAGCAAATATGACCTCTGATTGCCAGCAACATTAGTAAATCAGCCCACCCCTGAACCAAACAGTCACCCTCTTGGAGTCATGGTAGTATGCACAACAGAATGTTAATACAGTATGCAGGTGACACTCGGAAAATTAGAATATTGTGCAAATGTTCATTTATTTCACTTAAAAGGTGAAACAAATATATGAGATGGACTCACTACATGCAAAGCGAGAAATGTCATGCCTTAATTCGTTATTATTGTGGTGATCATGGCGTACAGCGTACATGAGATTATGTGATGATTATGGGGTACATGAGATTGGGGGGTTGGGGTTTTCATAAGCTGTAAACCATAAACATCAATATTATAACGCTTTGCATGTAATGAGTCTCCCTCATATATTTGTTTCACCTTTTAAGTTGCATTACGGAACTGAATGAACATTTGCACGATATTCTAATTTTCCGAGTTTTACCTGTAGATACCTGTGGCTGTAAAGCAGAGGTTCCCAACCTTTTCAAGCTGTGGTCCTGGTCACGTTCTCTCAGTCAGCTTCGAGGGCCAGACAGCCATTTTGCCATGCCTACATGATGGGGGTGGCCATTTTGTCCTAACCATACCTGTCAAGTGCGGCTCCGGAGAATACGGGACCTGCGCCGTAGTCTTCTGCACAGAACCGTTCTACGCATGCATAAAAGCCTTCTATGCATGTGTAGAAAGGTTCTGAACAGAAGGGGATGCACAGTAACTACTTTCCCCCACAGTCAAATTACGGAATGGCGGTGGATGGCACTGGGAAGTGGAGTTTGCAGCGCTGAATTACAGGAAATCCCGGCCAATACGGGATACTCGACAGGTATGGTCCTAACAGCTTCAAAGGGGTGGACAATTTGTTTCTCGAATGCCCTTGGAGGGGTGGGGAGCCACATGAAATCACATCATGGGCTGGATCCAGCCCACGGGCCTTAGATCAGGAACCCCAGCTGTGAAGCAAATAGCATGGGAAAGATTACAGCCTTTGATCATTGGCTATAGGCTTTGAGGCAGAATTTGACTGGTTGCTATAAGAAACAGAAGGCTGGCTATATGTATTTTCCATCTTGGAGATCGGGGTCAGTCTCATATTTTTAAAAGCAATTTATTATTATTTATTGACTGCTAGCCTGACATTCTATTATAATAATTCAGTGCTAGTTGAAGTAATAAGCCATTAAAAAATAGCAGCAAATCCTGACAACTGCTCAACATTTCCAAACTCCTGCTAAAACAAGTATTTACTGCTTGTCTAACAAGAGGTCATTTGCATCAGTCTTAGACATCTGTTCAAGATTTTTGGTGACATAACAGAAAGGGCCCTTTTCCATGTTTTGGAGTACTGGAACCAAGACAATAGAAGCAGCGGAAGTCTGGCTTAACACATCTTTATTGGCACACCCGAAGTCTGGCTTAACACATCTTTATTGGCACACCGGTAAACTGAGCATGTGGTAATGGCGGAGGTACAGCTCCTTTTATACTGCAACAATACATTTGAATATGGGTACACTGCAGCGTATTGGCCGCTACCTGCGTGATGTCATTCGGAGTCACACCCTTCTTCTCCAGATGTTCCCTTGGCGGGAAGGTTCCTGCGGCTGACAGTAATTGGGGAATTTGTACCATGTGAGCTGAACGCTCGCAGCTGCCCTCTATGGGTAGCTAGCTCGCGTTCCATTACAGCTGAGATACATTGTGTTCATTGTCAGGTTACATTTGGACATTGCAGTGGCTACATTCATTCTTAAAATGATACTGTTTCATACACAACACTCCTCCCCCCTAGGATGGGATGAAGTCCCTCAACCATTGTGGTTTTCCGCATGTGCGCTTGGGGCGTACAGCTGCTTGGCCGAGCTCAGGGGAACTAAGGTTTCTGAGTTCTGCAGACTCTCGTCCTGCAACGGAAAGGGGGGACTCATTAGTCACCTGGCAGGTACTCTGTGGCACTCTTGCATTTAGAGAGGGAAACAGGAGATATAACTGGGATGTAAATCCTTGCCTGTTGCTCGTGGCACCTGGCGACCCCCCCAGCACGAATCTAGGAACCGATGAGGAGACCCTTGCTGTCTCGCCCTGGTTTCTTGCACCTGCAACTGGCGAACCTGTACTTCCCCCTGCTGCCTGAGTTGGGGGTCTTGGTGATGGGGTGAACTCTAGAACAAAAAGACTGGGAGGACTAGCAGTACCAGGGGCTGAACTAAAACCCCTCTTCTCGCTCGGACGGATGGGGGACCACTCTGCAACACCCCCCTGGTATGGCAACATAAAATTAAACTCATCAGATGACTCCTCATTCCTCTCTTCCAAAGTATCCTCCTCCCCGTTTGAGACTCTAGGATCTGCATTTGTATGTGGGAGGATCCCTGTGTCTCCCCCTTGGGCTAAACGGGTGGGGGAGAACCCTAACGTTGACTCTTTTTCACTGGTAACTTGCCGTCTGAGTTGGTCAGCGTGCCTTCTCCACAGCAGACCTGTACTGGTTTCAACCCTGTACGACACTGGCCCCGTTTGTTCAATAACCACTCCTGGAACCCACGTTGGTCCCGAGGTTGCGTAATTCCTACAATGTACCAGGTCCCCTACCGCAAAACTTTTGGAGCTCTCAATTTCTATATTTTTTCCTTCATCCTCCACCCTGGTCGGATCCAACCGATCAAAAAGTGTTACTGGCTTCCTCCGCATGAGGAGCTCAGCCGGTGAAAGTCCTGAAGCCAGGGGAGTTGCCCTATAGCAAATGAGAAATTGGCATAGCTGGAGATTCAATTCTCCGGGACCCTTCCGCCGCAGTGCATCTTTCGTAGTTCGCACTTGGCGCTCTACCTGACCATTTGTGGCGGGGTGAAATGGGGCAGAGGTAATGTGCCGAATGGCATTCCTCTCGATGAACGCCTTGAATTCCGCAGACGTGAAAGTACTGGCGTTATCGCTCGCGAGCACGTCTGGCAGACCGAAACAGCTGAACACCTTGCACAATTGTTTAATGGTTGCGGCAGATGAGGTGTTGGGATAACCTCTAGCCATTTGGAATACGAGTCTACTATCAGCAGGAAAAGGGAACCCCGGAAAGGGCCAGTGAAGTCGATGTGCACCCGGGACCATGTCCCACGGGCTGTGTCCCATGGGGACACTGTTATCAAAACATCGTCAAAATATGGGAGCACACCTGGAAACCCCTTTAAAAGGCGTTCCACGAGGGACTGGAAGATCCCGGGGGCCGAATTCACGCCGAACTGTAGGCGCGTTACCTTGAATGCACCCTTGTGCGTGACAATGGTTTGCGCAGCGGCAGCAGCTGGGGTTACAGTGAGCTGTTGGTACGCCTGCGCCAAGTCTAACTTTGCAAAACATTTACCCCCGTGTAAAGTGGCTAGTAAATGGCTAACTACCGGCACCGGATATGCGTTTGGCCAAATGGCCTTGTTAATTGTACATTTGTAGTCAGCGCAAATCCTTACCTCCCCATTGGATTTTAAAGCTGTAACAATCGGAGTTTCCCACTCTGCATAATCCACTGGAACCAAAATCCTCTGCCCCACCAATTTGTCCAAATCTGCCTCAATCTTGTCCTTAAGGTGAAGGGAACTCTTCTTGGCTTGAGCTGCGGGGGCCCTCTGTATGTCCCGAGTCCCGTGTTGGGTCAGTCTCGATGGCGTTTGTGCTGGACAGTTTGATTCCCAGGGGAGCAAACCACTGGATTCCCAAAAGGCAACAAGACCCCTGCTTGAGAACTACTAGGGGCAGTTTTTCTGTGAACCCTTTAAATTTCACCATGAAGTTTCCCACCCCCAACACCGGGCCGTGCATTTGAGGGAATGTGCAGGAACTCCTTCTGGGAAAGGATGGAGTAGGATGACCCTGAGTCTATTTCCATCCTAACCGGGACCCCCTGTATCAGTACCTCAACAAAGAAACGCCGGTGCTCCAGAGCCACACGGTTTACAGCCGCCGCGTTGTCGTCGACCAAGACCTTGCCAATTCCGGCTGCCTTGCGTTGGGGTGGTTGGGGATGTAATTATAGCCCTTGATACTCTTGTCCTCCATGAACTTGTCTAATCCTTTCTTAAAGCTGTCAAGACTGACAGCTGTCACCACTTCTTCTGGGCGAAAAAGTACTTTCTCTTATTTGCTTGAGAACTAGTACCAAAAAGTTTGATGGAGTGTCCCCTAGTTCTAGTGTTATGCGATAGGAAAAACAGTTTTTCCTTATCTACTTTGTCCACACCGTGCATGATTTTATAAACTTCAATCAGGTCACCTCTTAGACGTCGTCGTTCAAGAGTGAAGAGGCCCAACCGTTGCAGCCTCAGATGGTAAGGAAGGTGTTCCAGTCCCCTAATCATTCTGGTTGCCCTCCCCTGCACTTTTTCCAGCTCCATAATATCCTTCTGGAGGTATGGCGACCAGAACTGTACACAGTATTCCAGATGGGGCCTCACCATAGATTTATAAAGAGGCAAAATGACACTTGCTGACTTATTTTCTATACCCTTCCTAATGATCCCTAGCATTGAGTTTGCTTTTTTCACTGCTGAGGCACACTGGGTTGACACCTTCATTGAGTTGTCCACCAGGACACCAAGGTCCCTTTCCTGGTTTGTCGCAGAGAGTTCAGACCCCATCAGTTTATAAATGTAATTGGGGTTCTTTGCCCCAACATGCATCACTCTGCACTTACTAATGTTGAAACTCATTTGCCACTGTTTTGCCCACTCCCCCAGTGTCAAGAGATCCCTCTGGAGCTCCTCACAATCTCTCACAGTTTTCACTACCCTGTATAATTTAGTGTCGTCAGCAAATTTGGCTACCTTGCTTTTTACTCCTACCTCTAGATCATTTATGAAGAGGTTGAAAAGCAGGGGTCCCAGTACTGAACCTTGGGGGACCCCACTCTTTACTTCCCTCCACTTGGAGAAGTGTACATTTACTGCTACCCTCTGTTTCCTGTCCCTTAGCCAGTTGCTGATCCAGGACAAGACCTGTCCCTTTATTCCATGACTGGTAAGTTTATTCAAGAGCCTTTGGTGTGGGACCTTGTCAAAAGCCTTCTGAAAGTCCAGATAAACAATGTCAACTGGATCCCCCTTATCCACATGCTTGTTGACACTCTCAAAAAATTCCAACAGATTAGTGAGGCATGATTTGCCCTTGCAAAAGCCATGTTGGCTCTCCTTTAGCAGCGCCTTCTCTTCTATGTGCCTATTAATTCTATCTTTTAGGATGGTTTCCATCACTTTACCTGGGACACATGTCAAACTGACAGGTCGGTAATTTCCTGGATCACCCCTGTACCCTTTTTTGAAAATTGGTGTTACATTCGCTACCTTCCAGTCATCAGGCACAAAGCCTGATTTGAGGGAAAGATTATATATTTTGGCTAGGAGATCAGCAATTTCATCTTTAAGTTCCCTGAGAACTCGTGGATGGATGCCATCTGGTCCTGGTGATTTGTTAGTGTTTAGTTTAACAAGACATGCAAGGACCTCCTCCCTGGTTATCTCTATCTGGCTTAATTCTTCGGTTTCCCTCCCTACGAAGATAGGCTCAGTTTTGGGCATGTGGCCTCTGTCTTCTTCAGTGAATACTGAAGCAAAGAATTCATTGAGTCTCTCTGCAATCTCTGTTTCCTCTTTAATAACCCCTTGCCTTCCATTGTCATCTAATGGTCCAATGGCCTTCCTTGTTGGGTTCTTACTTCTAATGTACTTAAAGAAGTCTTTGTTATTTCTCTGAGTATTTTTAGCTATACACTCCTCAAAGTCTTGCTTTGCTTTCCTGATTGTTGCCTTGCATTTGTTCTGCCAGAATTTATGTTTCTGCCTGCTGTCCTCATTCGGACAAGCCTTCTATCTTCTAAATGAGCTTTTCTTGCTCTTGATCACTTCCCGAACAGCTCCTGTAAGCCACATTGGAGTCCTCTTGGACCTGGCAGTGCCCTTTTTCCTTTTGGGTATGCATTCCAATTGAGCCTCTGTTATTGTTTTTGTAAACAGCCTCCATGCCTCTTGGAGTGTTTGGACTCTCTTAATTTTCCCTTTCATCTTCTTTTTTACTAGTTTCCTCAACTTTGGGAAAGCTTGTGTTCCATTACAGCTGAGATACATTGTGTTCATTGTCAGGTTACATTCGGACATTGCAGTGGCTACATTTATTCTTAAAACGATACTGTTTCATACATAACACATGTCCAGTTCCAAAGTGTTGAAACTAGGAGGGGGCAATATTCACTGTTATGAGAGGGCTTGGACTAAATGCTGGAAAGCAGTGGCTTCTCCCAGCTAGGGCAGATTCCTTGAATCAGTTACTAAATGGCAAGTCAACACTGATGTAAATCCCTTTCCTGCAGGTCTGTTTTAGGTGGGGATAGTAATTCGGATTAAGCCAGAGTTTGGGGACTGTATGAGTGTGATATGACAAAATGGCATGGTATCAAAAGCTACTTAAATGTCCACAGGAGTGTTATGTATGTACAATGTTGCTTTAAGAAAAGTATGAATGTAACCTGTCCACAATTACAATGTAGCTCAGCTGTTAAGGAACGCGAGTTAGCTGCCCATAGAGGGCAGCTGCGAGCGTTCAACTCACATGGTTCACATTCCTCAAATCACCGACAGCCGCGGGAACTCTCCCGCATGATCAACAACTACAGAAGAGGGGCGTGACTTGGAACGACGTCACGCCGGTAGCAGCCAATGAGCTACCATGCAACAAGATTCAAATGTATTGTATGGCTGTATATAATGTGATGTACCTCCGCCATTACCACATGTTCATCCTGATCATCACCCAATAAACCTGTGTTAGTCCTCACTGCGACTCCTTCCTTGTCTTCCATGCAAGACACTAAAAGGAGTTAACAGAATTTGACTCCCTCTGTCCATCTCTCATGACAGTTTGACCAAGGCTGTTCCAGTTCTAAAGCTGGGAAGAAATCCAGATTGGATCAAAAAATCAGATTCAGCCAAGAACCTCCAGAGATGTCTCACTTTAAACTTTTGTGTCATAGCACCACTCCTAAGAGCCCTTGTGGCACAGTGGGTAAATTGCTGTAAAGGTAAAGGTTTCCCCTGCTCGAAAGCCAGTCGTATCTGACTCTAGGGTTCAGTGCTCATCTCTGTTTCAAAGACGAAGAGTCAGCGCTGTCTGCCTCCGCAGATGTTTCTGTGGTCATGTGGCAGGCATGGAACGCTGTTACCTTCCCACCGAAATGGTCCCTAATTATCTACTTGCAATTTCTTGCTTTCGAACTGCTAGGTTGGCAAGAGCTGGGACAAAGACGGGAGCTCATTCCATCCTGCAGTACTCGGGAATCGAACTGCTGACCTTCCGTCTCTCAGTCAGTGTCTTAGCCACTTGAGCCACTGCAGCCAAAATGTTGTGAGTCTCGAACTGCTGAACTTCCGGTCATCAAGCTCAGTGTCTTAAGCAATAAGTGTAATGAATCAAAATGGAGCCTTTGCTTTTAGTGAGTTAAAATGATCACTGTGTTTCTTTGCTCCCTAAGCAGGGGTGTAGAAAGCCTGAGAATTTGACCTTCAAGTCAGGTGGAAATTCTTTTGCTATTGGAATTCAAATTAAGCTGAAACTGTGAGAATAGAAGTAGGAATGATAAACACTGAAAGTGGAGTCTTATTGGGTGACAGAAAGGAAGAGGTGGAATAAAGGAGGAAACATGGGTTGGGGTCTCTTAGATTAGAAGGAAGAACAAGAAATGTTATTATTGTGTTGTGCATGTTCCAAAAACAGGAGGAGACAGGAATTACTTATGCTTGCTTGTGAGTAAAACAGCAGAAAAATGTAATCTTGATTTTGTTAGCTGGCTATGCCAGGAAATATAGATCAACTAGCATTTTTTGCTTGGCAAGCCGGGCAAGTTTTTTGTGTGTGTTGGTGGTTGGGGTGGTTTTGGGTGAACACACAAACAACACAATCACACACACACACACACACACACACACACACACACACACACACACACACACACACAAATATATATGCACACATACACAATACAACCACACACACACAATACACACACATACACAACATAACCACACACACAACACAACTACACACAGAGAGAGGGGGGAGAGAGGTGGGAGAGAGAGGGGTCAGGTATAGTGTGTGTGTGTGTGAGAGAGAGAGAGAGAGAGAGAGAGAAGCAGCCCGGGTGAGTAGGGAGGGAAGGGGGGAGGTGGAATTGGGTTTTTTCCCTTTCCCTGCCTGGGGGGGGGCAGGGAAGGGGGGAGGCGGAATTTTTTTTTTCCTTTCCCAGCCTGGGGTGGGGGTGGGGGGAAGCAGGGAAGGTTGTTTTTTCCCATTAACTGTTTCGAAGGCTGCTTCATGTCAGCCTTCGAAACAGTTAATGGGGAAAATACAAAGGCAGCAGACAGCGCTTCGTCAGGGGAGGCGCTCTCCCTGGCAGATGGCTGGTTGCCGCCTTTCTATTACCCCCACCACTGTTTTGTGTTAGTTCTCGAAACAGCGGTGGGGGTTATTCAAAGGGAGCAGCCAGCGATCTGCCAGGGAGAGCGTCTCCCCTGACGAAGCGCTGCCTGCTGCTTCTCCCCCAACTTACCTTGAGGCCGGTGGGGCTGGGGAAGCGAGAGCGGTGAAGTGCTGCATCCGCCTTCAGCGACCTTGCGTTCCTGCTGAGTGAGGCATTTTTTATTTATTTTGCACATGCTGCTTTCCCGGCCTCCTCTGCGCTCGCATCCCTCAGCCAGATTGGCTGATGGGTTGCGCGGCACAGAGGATGCTGGGAAACATAGGTTTTTTTGTTCGTCTTCATGGGATGGGTACCCCGCTCTCAGCGACTGGACCCTTGCGGTGACCCTTGGATGGTGTAAAGGTAAGTGTGTCCAACTCTGTATGGGATGGTTGGGCCAGGTGTGGCCGCTAATGCCAGACACTCACCAACCAACCCCCTTCTTATAGGTATAGATATGCCTTTCTTGTTTTATTCTGGGAAAGCAGAAATGTAAAGATGTTCTTTTTTATTTTTGTATGCCTTTCTTGTTTTATTCAGGGAAAGGAGAAATGTAAAGATGTTCTTTTTTATTTTTGTATCTACCTTTTTGTGATCCTGAACTTTGATCAATTTTTCTTTCAAATAAAAGCTGGTTTGTTACAGAAGACGTTGTACTTTTGACATAGAGCATAAGCTGGTGGAAGATTTCCAGTTATTTTTTCTTTATTGGCAACACTATATATTGCTACCTAATTTACATTGCTATTGCTTACCAGATCTGGCTGGTTTGTAAGCATAAACAGCCAGTGATTAAAACCTATCATAGATTTCTCTAGCCTGGAGCAGAACCACAGGTACTCTGAAGCAGCAAAAGGTCTTATGCTGGCTTCCTGAATGGGTGTAGGTCTCTGTCAGGTGGAACAAGTTCTATGGTAGTGTGATAATGGGCTTTGTTATCCTTACAATAAGCCATCATGGCCCTATCTAACTAATGAGTTTTCCAGGACATTTCTTACAGTGAAAATTATTTTAACTGAATTTTCCATAGGAATGCATTGAATACAATTGTCCATAGTAATGCATTGAAAACCAAAATACATTAATCGAAACGTGGTTTCCCATAGGAATGCAATGAAAACCAATTAATCCGTTCTGGGGAAAATTATGTAAACTGAGCCACTATCTTCTATGGATTTCCCTTTTGTTATGCAATTTTATGTTAACTGAGCCGTTTGTTAACTGAGATTCCACTGTATAACTATCTCTAAAGCCACATCTAAGCTTTGATAATCAGACTGCATACTTGCTGGTCCGTAGTGGGTTAAAGGGGCTTAGAACCATTCCATTATTGGACTCCAGCCATTGTTGCTTAGAAACTTTAAGCTGCCTACTTATCTGAGTTGTTCCTTTTGCTTCCTTCTCTCTTTCCTCTCACATCCATCTGAAACAAATCCGAGCTGTTGTGTGCTTGTGGTTTATTCTCCATCCTTTGGTGGCCACTGTACTGTCAGAAGGCCCGACATCCCTCCCCTCCACCTCGCATCATGATTGATTCCTCTGCAGTTTGAATTCAGGATCTGTCCCATACCTGTGATCCAGAACAAGGAGTTGCTGGACTGCCCGGGAAAAGTGAGGTGAGATCACATGGTGATGTTTTCACATCACAGCTGATGCATCGTTCAGAACCACTGGTACGAGCTCAGCTGGCACAAAGTTCTCTTACCAACAGGACTAACCTGGACTGCTGTGGAGATCAGGAGAAAGCATGTGGTAAGTTTCACGTAGGGCCAATGCTTCATTGCGAGCACCTGTCCCTTAAAGAAAGGAACCTTTTGATCTGTGTTTAAGGTGTAAGGATCTGTAAATAGTGGGATGCATAAATAATGTCACATTTTTGAAATGGGAAATCTATAGATATACATGTATAAAAATGTTCATTAAACTTCCAAGCCACTCACCAACTTTTTCTTTCACTCCAAGGAAAAGGGCAACAAAACCAACGAGGTACGTCCCTCCAATTGCTCCGGCTGCAATCATGTAAACTTTTTGCTTTAAAGAAAGTGATGGTAACACGTAGGGGATGGGGGAGGATAACATATTTCAGTCAAATGACATGAGTGAGAAGACTGCTTACCATCCTTACTTAAGTAGAACCTCGCATAACAAAAACAGCTGGTTCCATGATGTCTTTTGTTATACATTTTTTTTGTTATACTTTGTATAACAAAAATCCCTATGGGATGCATCATACAATGAAAATCTCTATGGAATAAATCATACAATGAAATTTTTTCGTTCTACGATGCATCCCATAGGGATTTTCGTTGTACGATTATCCTCATAGGGATGCATCGCTTGGTATAACAAAAAAAACCTCATTATATGAGGTACTGTATAGTGCAAATCCTCTTTGATCATACCCATGAAGCACAGCTCCGGAAAATACAGGACCTGCGCAGAAGGGCTCTGCACATGCACAGAAGGGTTCTGCGCATACGCTCATGCGCAGTGACTACTTTCCCTGCCGGTCAAATTACGGGATGGTGGCGGGAAAGTGGAGGAAGCGTGCCAGAAATATGGGAAATCCCAGCCAATATGGGATACTTGACAGGTATGCTCTTTGTTATACGAATTTTTTGTTATACGAAGTGTTCGTTATGTGGCATTCCACTCTACTAGCAAACAACCCAAAGGTATTTCAAAATGGTTATATGGAGGAGTGGCCTTAGTACAAATATGGCTAACATTCGCGCGCCCCCCCCAAAAAAGGGGGAGATCCATTTTTTTCTGCTGTCTCTCCTTTCCTATTCTGTCACACTCACCCCTTCATACACTTTCACTCAATTCCATGTTTTCATGTGCCCGTGATTCATGGTCACCTATGGTAACCAGCTTAGTGCTTAAATCCAAGGCTGCTGGAGAATGGAGAGATGATCTACGCCACAAGATGGATCACATGCAAAATACCGAGATCATTGCATGTTAACATGTAAATCGTGTCCATAAGAAACAGAGCTGGGGCTTTGTTATGGCACTGAAATTAAGTGCAATTATGCATCCAAGCTAGCAGAACTACTATGGCCAGCCATCCCATTTGTTATGAGGAAGTCTGGCTAATTGCTCCAGAGAGATGGCTGATGCTTTGTCAAATCAGAAAGACAGGGAATTGCTAAGGAGCAAAAAAAAAAAAACAGAACAAGGAAAAACGAGCAAGCATGCAGAAGCACTGAAGTAATACACTGAAATATTTTGGGGTGCCCGACTATCTCCCTGGGGACCTGGTGAATAAATCTGTCATTACCATATATGTAAATACAGCTTGTAAAACAGACCCATAAATCCAAAAACAAAATAAAAACCAACCCAGCATTGCTCTCCAGAGGCCTTTCATTTTAAAGGAATCAAACTTCTCATTCTGAATTTAGTATTCACATAAGCGTTCAGCATCCACATTAATCCCAATATAAAGCCAGACCTTTCATTCCTAACTGCAATAGTGTCTAATAGTGTATAACCACACTTGCTTACATTAATCCCTTTAATCCCTTTGTCTAGCTCTCTTCCTGCCTAATTTGCCCATCAAATCCAAACTGGTATTTTTGAGAGATTTTTTTTTAAAAAATCGTGTCAGAAGCACACAAAGGTGCTTTCTCGGTTGAAAGGATTTTTGCTTGAGGAACTCCGCTCAGGGGACACCCAAATGAGGCTCCTTTCACGTCCCCAAGATCTTTTCAAACCGAAGTGGTCCCTGTTTATCTACTTGCAATTTCTTGCTTTTGAACTGCTAGGTTGACAGGAGCTGGGACAGAGATGAGTACTCATTTCATCATGCAGTACTCTGGTCTTGAACTGCTGACTTGCTGACCTTCCAGCTAACAAGGCGAGATTCTTAACCACTGAGCCACCACAGACCAATTTTTTTAAAAAGAGATATTATAGTTAATTATTATTTTTGAGAAATGTGACTCTTTGTTTCAGGGTTTTGCTGTGAAATATCGTTCATGCTAATGCTATCACTTTAAATAGTTATTTTGGTCCAAACCCCATCCACTTTTCTTCCTTTCATATTTGCCTATAAACGGGAGAGGGGCAGTCACACAACTGTAATCACCTTCAAGGGTACTACTAAAGCCCCTTTGTTCATGATTCACCTCTACAAGGGTCACCTATTAGTTTCCACAGATACAATGCCTATAATGAATGTAGTGTCAGCCTAGCCCATAAGAGCATACCTGTCAAGCGCAGCTCCGGAGATTACGGGACCTGCGCAGAACGTTTCTGCGCAGGTCTGTTGTACGCATGCGTAGAAGGCTTTTATGCATGCGTAGAATGGACCTGCACAGAAACGTTTTGCGCAGCTCACTTCTACGCATGCGTAGAAGGCTTTTACGCATACGTAGAAGGTTTTTATGCATCCCCGTCTGCACAGAAGCTTTCTACGCATGCGTAAAAGCATTCTATGCATGCGTAAAAGCCTTCTATGCATGCGTAAAAGCCTTCTACGCATGCTTAAAAGCCTTCTACTCACGTGTAGAAGTGAGCTGCGCAGAAGGGATGTGCAGTAACTCATTTCCTCCCGCTGCCAAATTACGGGGTAGCAGCAGCTCCGGGCGGGAAATGACGAAAATCGGCACAAAAAAACGGGAAATCCCGGCCAATCCGGGATACTTGGCAGGTATGCATAAGAGACCTGGCTTCAAATCCCTGCTTGACAATGGAAATTCATTTGGGAAGGTGGCAATGGTAAATGATTCCTTGAAAACCATAATATAATCACTCTAAGTCAGAAAGGACTTGACAGCACACAGCAACAACAGCCTGAAAAGCTCATCTTGAATATGTCCAAATCTAGGGTTGCCATACGTCCCGGAAAACTGGGATTGTCCTGGATTCAAGGTCGGAAAAATTGTCCTGGCCAGTTCAATAAAAATCATGTTAAAGTCCCAGATTTTTAAAACTTACTGATTGTGTATTATAACACACCATTAAAATAAATTTGAACTCTTGCCATCACAAGTGATTTCCTGCCACATTGGAGTTGGAGTAAACCTGGAGACAAATCTTAATGTCCTCGCCTTACACCACCACCCAATAAGTGTAACCAGTGTGTTTCCTGGAACTGAGGACGTTAAGAGTTGACCATGACACAACTTCTCAAAAGTACAATGGATCATCTCACAGTAGGAATTAACTGTTGTAAATAAATTCATTTATGCATTGATATATTTAATGTGAAAGTGATTTATAGCTGTCATTATATTATGTTTGTCTAAAAAAGGGCTATGTTGTAGTTAACCCACCCATTTTTGTCAAGTATACTTCTATCCCGGTTTTGTGTGAGAGAATTATGGCAACTCTAAAATCTTAACCCTCAGTGATAATTCTAATGATGAATTTCAATGCAGTTTACTAGTTTATACTCAAAGGAGCCATGTTTAATAGTGGTCAGAGGATTTGGAGGATGGAAAGAAAATCTTCCACAGTTTATAGTGCAAAGGCCTAGCAATTAGCTTTCAGAGACCACAAATGCCTGTCAGAAATAGAACTACCTTGGTTAAATAAATGCAGGGATAAGGCAGGCCAAGATGGCTACTGAAGCAGGCAGCAGTTCCCCTGTTCTTATTTCAAACATCCAATTGATTTCTACTAATTTACACTGAATGGTACAAAATAATGTGCCAATAACAAAAGTGAGTGAGTTTGTTGAGAGTCTGACCAGGTTATCCTGCTATTATAATAAAGTAGACCAGGGGTGCCCAAACATTTTGGGCCATGGGCCAGTCACATGGTTCAGGGGTGCCCAGACTATGGCCTGTTGGCCTGATCTGGCCCCTGGCACCGATTCATCCAGCCCACATTTAGTGTATGGGACCAAAGACAGCCGGACAACCGAAAGGTTGGTTTAACGCAGGTTTATTGCATGAGGTTCCAGTGAAGCATGAGGTAATGGCGGTGATACAACTCAATATATACAGTAGCTCTCTACATTTGAATCTTGTAGCACGGTAGCTCATTGGCTGCTACCGGCGTGGCCTCGCCCAGGCACGCCTCTTTCTTCAGCTGCTGAATGCGGGGGAGGTTTTCCCGCGGCTGTCCGTGATTGAGCAATGTGAACCATGTGAGGCTGAACGCTCGCAGCTGCCCTCTATGGGCTGTCTGCTCGCGTTCTTTTACAGCTGGTATCGTTTGTATCTGGAGTGGTTACATTCTTGCCTTTACAGTATAATGAACATGCATACATACATACATACATAACATCCCTCCCCCCTAGGATGGGACGAAGTCCCGCAACCATTGTGGCTTGCCGCACGTGCGCTTGGGGCGCGCTTGCGTCTGACCTAGTACTGGAGAGCCTGTGATCCCTGACTCCGCGGGTGCTTGTCCTGCAACGGGAAATGGGGATTCGTTAGTGGCTCCGTGGGGCGTCCGTGCCTGCCTCGCGCCCGGGGATGGGAAGGGAATGAATAGTTGGGAGGTGAACCCCTGCCTGTTGCTCTCTGACCCCGGGGATCCACCTATTGTGAACCGCGGAACCGATGAGGTCGCCCTTGCGGTTCGGCTACCTTCTGATCCCTGCTCGGGGGACCCTGAGACTGTGGTGGGCGGACTCGCTGATGCCTCCCGTCTTGGGGGTGTCGGTCTCCGGGAAAGTGGCGCTATATCGCATTCTAACTCACAGGGGCTACTGGGACTGGAGGTACCAGGGGCTGAACTGAAACCCCTCTTTTCGCTAGGACGGGTGGGGGACCACTCCGCTAACTCCCCCTGGTACTGTAAATCAACGTCTAAACTTCTATGGGCATCTGAATTTCGGGGAGACTTCCGCGGGGTATGAGTGTGATTGGGGCTCCTCCTCTCTGTCGGGGACTCCCGCAAAAGATCTCTGTGGATCGATTGCCTTCCCTCCCCCCTTGGTGGGGACCCATGCTCCCCTTTTCCTCCCCCTTGGGCTAAACGGGTGGGGGAGTACCCTAACGCTGATTCGATGCTATTCTCGTCTGCGTCCTGCTCTCCGGGGACCCTGCGCCTGAGTTGGTCCACGTGTCGCCTCCACAGGAAGCCTGTACTGGTTTCTACGCGGTATGAGACGGGGCCGGTTTGCTCTACTACGGTGCCCGGCACCCAGGCTGGCCCTGCGCTGGCGTAGTTCCTGCAATGCACTGGGGCGCCTATGCTGAAACTCTTTGTGGGTTCCACCCCTATGTTCCGCCCCTTGTCCTCTACTCTCGTGGGGTCTAGCTTGGAGATTCCCGTGGCCAGCTTCCTGCGCATCAACAGCTCTGCGGGGGAGTACCCTGACGCTAGTGGGGTGACCCTGTATCTTAGCAGGAATTGGCACAATTTCAGGTCGAGGTCTCCGGGGCCCATGCGCAGAAGCGCGTCTTTCGTGGTGCGCACGAGGCGCTCTACTTGGCCGTTGGTGGCCGGGTGAAAGGGGGCAGAGGTGACGTGCCGAATGGCGTTGCGCTCCATGAAAGCCCCGAACTCGGCGGACGTGAAACAGCTGGCGTTATCGCTGACGAGGGTGTCGGGTAAACCGAACGTGGAGAAGACCCTCCTTAACTGTTTGATTGTTGTGGCCGAGGAGGTGCTTGAGACTGGAATGACCTCCAACCACTTGGAGAACGCGTCCACCATGAGGAGGAAAAGCGTTCCCCTGAACGGGCCAGCAAAGTCTACATGTACCCGGGACCAGGGGCCCCTTGCCGTGTCCCACTCCCTAGGTGGCGAGCGAGCCTCTTCTGGCCTTGAGCTTTGGCACGCTTCGCAAGTGCCGACCATGTGTTCGATGTCGGCGTCTAGCTGGGGCCACCAAAAGTAACTGCGGGCCAGCGCCTTTGAGCGGACGATCCCCGGGTGGCTGACGTGCAGCAGTTTAAGCACCCTCGGCCGGAGCGGCGTGGGGATTACTACCCGCTGTCCCCACAAAAGGCAACCCCTCTCTAGGGACAACTCTAGTTTCTTTTTGAAAAATGTGTCGAATTCCGCTGCTGGGGAAGACACGGGCCACCCTTTCTGTACCCAGGAGCAGACTGTGGCCAGCGTTTTGTCCTTGCCTGTCGCTTTGGCGATGTCGGCCGGTACTACGGGAGGGGAGTCTAGAACCTCTATCATTAAGACCTGATGGTCCCTCTCTACTTTGTCCACGTGGCAGCAATCCCGGGGAATGGGGGACCTTGACAGGGCGTCGGCATGGCTGATCTCCCTCCCGGGCCGGTATACCAACGCGTGCTGATACGCGTTGAGAAAAATGGCCCACCTGAGCATTCTCGGGGACAGGATTTGGGGTGTGGGCTTATCTGCGGTGAAAATGCCTAACAAAGGCTTATGGTCAGTCACTATGGTGAAGGGGCGGCCGTACACAAAATCATGAAATTTCTTGGTCCCCGCAATTATTGCTAGTGCTTCTCTGTCTGTCTGAGCATAGTTCCTCTCTGCTTGGGACAAGGACCTAGAGTAGAACGCTATCGGGGCCTCCCTACCGTTCTCCAGCATGTGGCATAACACCGCCCCCACCCCCACCGGGGATGCATCGCATATCAGGACCACTGGGCGTTTGGGATTGAAGTGGGTCAGTACGGCATCTGATGCCAGGAGTCGCTTCAGGTCATTGAAAGCCTTCTCCTGGTCGTCGCCCCACTTCCATGCCTCGTCCTTTTTTAACAATTTGTGTAGCGGTTCTGCCACGGCTGCCTTCCGCGGGAGGAAGGAGTGGTAGAAGTTGAGCAGTCCGAGGAACGACTGCAACTCGGGCTTGGATGTGGGGCGAGGGGCCTTCTTGATGGCGGCTACCTTGGATTGGGCTGGTCTAATTCCCTCGGGAGTGACACGGAACCCTAGGAACTCAACCTCTGTGGCGAAGAAGACGCATTTGTCTTTCCGCAACCGCAACCCCGCCTTTTCGAATATTGTCAGGACCTTTCCCAACCTAGTTGCTAATTCGGCCCGGCTCCCCCCTGTAATCAATACGTCATCAAAGTAGGGTAACACCCCCTCTAACCCCTTCAGGAGGCGTTCCACAAGTGACTGGAAGATCCCGGGCGCCGAATTCACGCCGAATTGTAGGCGCGATACCTGGAACGCCCCTTTGTGGGTGACTATGGTCTGCGCAGCAGCTGCGGCGGGGGTCACCGGGAGTTGCTGGTAGGCTTGGGCCAGGTCGAGTTTAGCGAAGCACCTCCCCCCGTGTAACCTGGCCAACAAGTGGCTGACTACCGGCACCGGATACGCATTAGGGCGGATCGCCTTATTGATGGTGCACTTGTAATCAGCGCATATGCGGACCTCCCCGTTGGCCTTGAGCGCTGTTACAATTGGAGTTTCCCACTCCGCAGAATCAACAGGAACAAGAATCCCCTGGCCCACTAATTTGTCCAACTCCGCCTCTATTTTGTCCTTTAGTGCGAAGGGCACTCTGCGCGGTTTAAGTCTGATTGGACGTACTCCAGGGTCCAGGTCGAAAATCACTGGGGGGCCCTTGAATTTCCCGAGCCCCTTTTTAAAAACCTCGGGGTGCGCGTCGCACACGCTCTGTATTGGATCAGTCCCGGCGGCGTGTGCTTCCACGGCGTGTACCCCCCCAATGAACAACCCCAGGGGCTGGAACCATTGAGTCCCGAGGAGGCTGCATTTGCCTCCCTTGAGGACGACTAGGGGAAGCGTTGCGGTGTGCTTTTTAAACTGGACCCGGAACTTCCCAACCCCCAACACTGGGATGCGGTTCCCTTGCACGTCCTTCAGTGTGGCCCTCAACGCCTTGAGCTTGGGCCGCATGCGGGGGGCGATTTTCATGAACTCCCCCTGGGAAATAATGGAGTATGAAGAACCCGAGTCCACCTCCATTCTAACAGGGGCCCCTTGTATTACTACCTCAACGAAGTAACGGGGGTGCTCCGTGGAAACGCTGTAAACCGGCGCGTCGTCCTCGCTGTCGTCGGAGATGCGTCCTACTCCGTCCCGCGTCCTCGTGGTCCGGGTGCCGTCCTTTGGCCTCGTGGTGCGGTCCTGCCTCGTGGTGCAGTCCTGCCTCGCCGAGCGGTCTGGAGAACTCCTGGTGGCCTCGCGCCGTTTCCGGCAGACCTTGGCGATGTGCCCGCGCCGGCCGCAGTTGTGGCACTCGGCCTTGCGGAACGGGCATTTGGCGCGGGCGTGGGCGGCGCCGCAGCCGTCGCATCGCCGGCCCTCTCTCTGGACCCTCCGGACGTCCTCGTCGTTGCCGCTCTCCGCAGACGAGTTCGAAACTCGCCGGGCCGCGCGCACCGAGCTCTCTGCCTTTGCGGGCTTCGGGCGCCAGTCCTGGAGCTCGTGCACCCCGGCAGTAGTGGCCTCCGCGGCCTGTGCCGTGTCGAGGACTTGTTGCCACGTGGGAGGCGGCTCCCTTTTCATCAGCGCACGCTGAGTCTCTGTGTCCCTCAGACCGCAGAGCAGGCAGTCGCGGAGGGTGATGTCGGGGAGCTCCCACTTGCATGGGCCGGCGGCCAGCCGCAGGGCCGCGGCGAACTCCTCGACCGATTCCCCGGGTGCCTGGACTCGCCTCCAGAACGCGCTCCGAGCGGGGAACATCGCTATGGCTGGCCGGAGATGGGCGCGCAACGCCGCCAGGAGCTCTGTAGCTTTGAGGTCGCCCACCTTCCTCGGCGCGATCAGGTCCACCAAGGTCCTCTTGGTCTCGTGTCCGAGCATGCGGACGAAAATGGCCCTCTTTTTGGCCTCATCGGAGACTTCGAGCTCCACCAGCGCTGCGTTGAAGTCTATCTCAAACAGCTCCAAATCTCCCGGCTTCTTAATCTCGTAGCCGGCGCATGTCTTGGTCCCGTGGGCAGCCATATCCCATCCTCGTCGCCAATTTAGTGTATGGGACCAAAGACAGCCGGACAACCGAAAGGTTGGTTTAACGCAGGTTTATTGCATGAGGTTCCAGTGAAGCATGAGGTAATGGCGGTGATACAACTCAATATATACAGTAGCTCTCTACATTTGAATCTTGTAGCACGGTAGCTCATTGGCTGCTACCGGCGTGGCCTCGCCCAGGCATGCCTCTTTCTTCAGCTGCTGAATGCGGGGGAGGTTTTCCCGCGGCTGTCCGTGATTGAGCAATGTGAACCATGTGAGGCTGAACGCTCGCAGCTGCCCTCTATGGGCTGTCTGCTCGCGTTCTTTTACAGCTGGTATCGTTTGTATCTGGAGTGGTTACATTCTTGCCTTTACAGTATAATGAACATGCATACATACATACATACATAACACCACACCACCCTAATCGCTCCTAGAAGCGGAAGTAAATTGCACCCATATGGAAGGCTATAAACCATATGGGCGCATTTTACTTCCGCTTCTGGGAGCAACGAGGGTGGAATGGGCCAGATGAATTGGTGTTGGGGTCCAGATCTGGCCATAGTTTGGGCACTCCTGGAGTAGACCATACTGCCAGCGACTCAACGCTGAGTGTCAGGCAGCGGTTAACTAACCTGACCACCCTGGGGACTAACGAGTACCAAAGTCCACAGGGAAGGGCAATGGTCCCCAAGTGGATTAAATACCACTTGAATCCATCTTGATGGAGGGCAGCAGTTTCATCGATAATGGCCTGAGGCCAATGAGGACTTTGTGTGTCAAAAGGGCTCAGGACAAGAGAGTGAATCCCGGAACTTGACCAGTGATCTGCGGGTCATGGCTGCAATGCGGAAGGCAGATGAAAGGCCACGGCATTATATTCTCAGGACAGTCTTCATGGCTGACCGCCATGAAGATCACCAATATTCAGATACGGAAAAAGAAGAAGAAGTCTGCCAGCTGAGTAAATCACTTATGTAAAATGAAGAGATCACGTTTGCTGTTGCATGTGGATCAGAATTTTCTATTTTTCAACACCAGCCTGTCTCTTGTCAGGGCATCCCTTTTTACAGGATGTTGAATTTCTTGTTGTAAAGATTTTTTTAAATATGTTCTGTGTAAGGCTTATATTGCAGATCTAGTTCTGAATGAAATCTGCAACAAAATGCAACTCTGAGGGACTAAAATGTCATATGCTGGAGCACAGGGCATTTTAAAGGTAGAGTGCTTCTAGACAAACAAATATCCCCATGCCATGTCATCTTCTAAGAAGCTCCCCCAAACACACTGATTTCCAATTATAATGAAATATTTTACAAGGAATACATTCTATTAAGCTCTATACAACTTTAAAAACATTTAGCAACAGAAATCATTCTCATGAGGTTCTTATCTTTATCAAACAGCTGTAAATTGCCTTAATACAAGGGCTACCTCCATTGACTAAATCAGGTACATTCAAGGTAATATTGTCCTTCTTCTAACTGTCATTGTTATCAAAGAAATACTTTATTTGTATAGAGCTGAGATAAAAGAGCCCTCTAGAAACACACTTGGAAAATCCTCTCAACTCACCCCATGAGATGGATCTACAACAGTGGAACCATTTTCCTGTAGCCTTGAAGATGATGAATTGCCTATGGTGTGATTGTAGCTACAATGATCTAAGTTGTGAGCTCCAGCAACTATTTGCCCTTGCAGTGTAGCTCCAACAAGTGTTCCAAGAATTTCAAATGCCATTCCTAAGACAGGGGGAAGAATACCACATTTCTGCAAGCCTTGTGATTCTGGGCAACAACTACCAAGCCCATAAACATAAATAATACTTACTACCGATTAATGTGTAAGTTACACTGGATGCCATATAGCAGTGATGGCGAACCTTGGCACTCCAGGTGTTCTGGAACTTCAATTCCCAGATGCCATGATCAGCAGGAGTGCTGACTTGGGCTTCTGGGAATTGAAGTCCAAGAACACCTGGAGTGCCAAGGTTCACCATCACTGCCATATAGTAATAAAATAAGAGGGGAAATCACCAAACCCATCTGTGGAAAATTAGAGGAGGAATTACATTTTTAGGCAAACAAAAATGCTAAGATTCCATAAAGGACTATGGTTTATTGTAGCATAGACTTGGTAGATAAAATTCTTCTCTAGATGGTTCCAATAAAATTCAGGGTGGTGTTAGATGCCTGGTCACAGTTCACATGCAGACACCAAATCATAGCTTGCCATTACATGAGCAAGCCTCAAGCTGGGAATTTTGTCTGTCTCTCACGGTCACCTTCCATGCTCTAGGCCCCTGCCTGGTTGGTATTAAGCCATAGTTCACAACTGTATGGCAAGCTATGACTTACGCTTGCCCTCCAAAACAGAATCAAAACCATCTTCAATTACTGTTTTTTAGGTCAAGTAAAAGCAACATTTTGCCAGTCTGAAAGCTATGGTGGCCAACTATGGGTTCACTAACACCATAAGGTGTTGGAAAAATACAAGCTTGTAAGCTTTAATACTTGTTGCTTGTGGCAACATATTCTGCACCTGCCACTAAATTCATACGTTTTCCTTCCCCTCTGAGCTCAAGACTTCTCCTTCCTTCCAGTTCCTTCCTTTGTTTGCTACTTTTTCCTCTGCTCCATTTTATTTTCTCTGAAAAATAAAAGGTATGGAGATATAGCTCCATACTAAATATGAAAGAACAAAATCATGAACTATAAATGGCTTTATTTTCTTGCCCCCCCCCAAAAAAAAAAACACCCACCCAGGCCTATCATTTTTCCTTTTCTAAGTGAGGCAGGGCTGTAGGCAGGGGGGCTTTGCCCACCCTGAGTTAGCAGTTTGCCCCCCTCAAACTCCCCAGAGGATTTTTTAAGACGCTGACTGGAAGGCGGGGAGGTCAGCACTTCGATTCCCGAGTACTGCAGGACAGAATGAGCTCCTGTCTTTGTCCCAGCTCCTGCCAACCTAGCGGTTCGAAAGCAAGAAATTGCAAGTAGATAAATAGGGACCACTTTGGTGGGAAGGTAAACAGCATTCCATGTGCTCCGGTGACTAGTCATTCCTGCCACATGACCACAGACGTCTGCAGAAGCAGACAATGCTGGCTCTTCGGCTTTGAAACAGAGATGAGCACTGAACCCTAGAGTTGGATATGACTGGCTTTCGAGAAAGGGAAACCTTTACCTTTACCTAAGGGAAACTGTTCATTGCGCCCTCTAGTGGCCATATATGTGACATTGTTGCCCATCTTGAAAAAATATTCACCCACCCATATTTAGAATCCTGGCTATGGCCCTGAAGTGATGAGATGAGAATAGGTAGATCATTTCACACTTTCCTAGTGTACTGAAAATCAAAAAGCAATCTCCAGATTTCTTGAACATAAGCCAGGTAGTAAAGTATGCAAAGAGAAGACACAAGGGAATGAAGAAGTCTGCCAGCTGAGTAAATCACTTATGTAAAATTAAGAGATCACGTTTGCTGTTGCATGTGAATGAGAATTTTCTATTTTTCAAGACTAGCCTGTCTCTTTTCAGGGCATCCCTTTTTTACAGGATCAAAACAACCTCTGGTCAGTATGTCAAGTGACATAGGACAAGTTGGCAAAAGAGGCAGTCTGCTAAGAGGGAAGACTAAAGCAGTTGTTACAAATACGTTTTTTGTTTTTTTTTAATATTTATAAATTTATTATGTTTGTTTATCCTTTATGTTGAATTTCTTGTTGTAAAGATTTTTTAATATGTTGTAAGCCACCCAGAGTGGGACAATATCCTAGAAGGGCAGGATATAAGTGCAATCAATCAATCAATCAATCAATCAATCAATCACACACACACACAGAGAGATTTCTTAAGGTGTCAAGCCTGTAATACACACAAACATTATTCATTACCCTGAATGACATTCTTTCCTTTGATACTGCATTTTTATTAACAACCTTGTTTCTTAACAAAATATATTTTCTGGCCATTAATGAAACCCAACCAGATTATGTTATCAGAGTGGTCAAGATATTTTGCTGCTATCGATGAAGGACAGGGTGGCAATTTCTCCACATACAAAAGTCGGCAGCATTGGAAAACGAAACTTTCATCAATGCTGTGATAGGACAGTGGCCACCATCAGACCCAACAGAGCAGCCTTGTTCCAGGAGCCCAGCAACAGACTGTATGGCATATACACCGCTCTGTCCTCAAACAGCTGGAGAGTTTAGGAGAAACTGCTGGAAGGAGGTCACCACTGCCACAACCTTAGGTTGACACCTGAGTCGCACTGCTCAATTGTCAGGCTGGTTCTTCTTATTGATCAGAGTAAAGAAAAGTACAATGAAATATTTACACCTGTCATAGGAAATCATGGTCTGCTCAATGTTTTGCGACTGCAACTCCTAAAGCCCTTTATTACTTCTGCCCTGGAGGAAAGTCTCATGCAACTTGCAGGTGAGAAAACATCTGGAGCAACTCACCACCAGCTCACACAGGTTAATGGACTTTAAGTAAAGACGCTGAACTTAAGACTCACTGTAAGCTGTTGCTGAATCTCGATGCTTCTGATCGGTGGTAAGAAACATAGTGAGAGCAGTATATGGCACCTGAAAGAACTAAGCCACAAAATACATATTTAAGTAACCACCTCTACTGTCTGGATTATAATGAAAAGACATGCAATCATTTTGAATCAATTGTTTTTGCTCTTTGGGTTTCTTTAGACTACTGATTTCAAGGGATGCACGAATTTTAAAAAAATGATGAAGTTGTTATGGCTTTAAATTGACATCATCTAGGAAAATCTTTTATAGGGTTAAAAATCTTCTTAGAGAAAGCTGACTTAAAGTTTTGGTTTTGTTAAGTATATAAAAAGAAGTATACACCAGACCAGAAGTGTATGCTGCAGTACAGCAAGTAGTCATGATAACCTGCAAGGTACCTGTTTAGATGGGCATAATGTTATACAGTATATCAGGTATACTATACCCTTTTCTCCAATTCATTTGACAAAAAAATGAAACAAAAAGAAGCTGAGATGTTCAAATGTTTGCTTGGCAAATGCAGTGCAGAAAGACCGCAGCTGAATTTACAGAGAAGGCTGAAATCACTTTGAAGTGATTTTGGTCATTTTACATGGTAGAAACCAGGTTGCCAGTATCCAGTATCATTTATTCACTGATTACTCATTTGACCATATCAGGTTAAAATGTGATAACATACATTAGATAAAATATGATAACAAAAACAGAATATAAACAGATTAAAAGTAGAATGATACAATCGCAATAAAATGAGATATAAAATTTACTCAATAAAATCCATCACCTTTGCATGAAATCCTAATCTGATCAATAAAATATCTTCTCTTTTGAATGGCCCCAACTATGAACTTGACATACTTACATACCATATTTGCCAGTATATAAGACACACTTCCCCTCTTTAAATATACCAGAAAAATGGAGTGCGTCTTATACTCCGGTAATCAACACTATCATGTTGATCAGCAGTGGCTGGAGTTGGGTGAAAGTTGTCTCCTGCCACTGATCTTCTCCAGCCACTGAACTGCATCAACAGGGGTGGGTAATGGCAGTTTTAAAAATAGCCCTTTCCTGACAATCAGTGGGGGAAGAGTTGGGGAGATGTGGGGTTCCTCCTTTGGAAGTCTCTTGTCCTGCCGATCCCACTGCCGCTGACCATCAGGAGCCAGGGAGGCCAGGATCTGTAGGGGCTCCTTTTGAAGCTACCCTTCACCTGGCTGCAGCAGCCGCCGACCACTAGAAGCTGGGCAAAGGGAGGCTTCAAAAGGAGCCCTCCTCCCTTCCAATCCTGTCCTCCCCAGCTCCTGACGGTCAGCAGTGGTGGGATCGGCAGGACAAGAGGCTTCCAAAGGAGGAACCCCACATCTCCCCAAATCTTCCCCCACTGATCCCACCACTGCTGACTGCTAGGAGCCGGAGAGGGCAGGATCAGCGGGGCAAGAGGCTTCCAAAAGAAATCTCTTTCCCCACCAATCCCACCCTCCCCTGTTCCTGACCGTCACTAGTGGTGGGATCAGTAGGGAAAGGGGCTTCCAAAGGAAACAAAAATGTAGAAAATATTTTTTTTCCTTTAAAATGTGTATAAAACTCGAGTGCGTCTTATACTCTGATGCATCTTATCAGGGAGCAAATATGTTATTTATTTGTGCCTTGAAGTAAGTAAGTTTATCTATTATTAGGGTCCCAGTATTTCATTCTGTCTAGTAATGTCTGTAAATACTGGACTCGTATTGTGGCATATAATTGACAACTAGATGGAACATGTGCAATATTTTCTATTTCTGCTGTTCCACAAACGCATGTTCTCTTGGAGTATGGGACATGGTCAAATCGTCCATATTTAATCATAGAGTCTAACTGCCCAAATCTTGCTCTTGTAGGAAGCCATGAGGCAGTTTTTTAAAAGGACAAATTCATGCCATTTTTAGACTGTGCCGAGGATTTTATCTCAGCTGGTCAATACTGGCAGCATGTGGCTCCAGTCTTGTCATGTGGCCAAACTGGAGCCACGAGAGCTGTCGTGAGGCGGTAACAGCATTATTGCCTGGCCAGTGCCACAAAGGCTTCCTGGCTAGCTTGGCATGTGCCAATCAGCAACATTGGTTTTGCTGGGATGGGTGTAAACCCAGGGTCTCCTTTTTCACCACACACCAAGTTGCCGAGGTGGCCCCATCCTTGGTGCTGTCAGTAGTAGTGGGATGCCTTCCAGTGCTAGCCAGTCTGTGGGTCAGGGAGCGCCCATGTCCTGCTTTAATGGGAGGATTTACATTAAGCAAAATGTGTGAACTAGACAATTTCAAACCTGTCATCAGAAATGTAGTTTCTGTGAGGATTCCCTGCTTATAGGTAGGAGCTGCAAAGCTCTTGCAAGGCATGCTATTCTTTGCCTAGTAATACAGATTCTGTATTCAAGAGGCCAAGGGTGTATCCAGTTGAAGCTTTTATTATGCCATCACCCTACCTTCTTGGTAGGGTTTTATCCGGTCCGTAGGTTATTGTCTTAAATGTCTTACCCTGTTTTCCTTCTTTCTCCTAAATGCTGATCTTAACAACCTCACAGCAAATTCCAAGGCTTTACTCAACGTATTAGTCAGGCTGGAAGTTGCATTCAGCCTGAGGCTTAAAACAGATGTTAGAGAACCTGTGGCTCTAAGAGAAAAATTCTTAACTAAAAGTATTTTAAAACGGGATACACAGAAAGATCCTCATCGAAGATTGTGGTATTTTTTTTATACCACAATCAAGTGTACCATGGGCAACAACAACTTTGATGTGCCGGCTTATCTTTCTCACGCCGGGTCAGGTGAAGGGAACTGTGGAAATTAATTCACCAAAAGGTGGCTGCACCGTGCTTTCTGGCCCCGGTGGGGGCAAAGAGGCTCTCCCGGCCACACCACCTCTGCCGGCGTTTATTGGGCCCCGCTCCCCTCGCCCTCGGACTTCAAAAGGTGAGGGGGCATCAGGCCAGCCATGGCCGTGCCGTGCTTTCTGGCCCCGGTCGGGGCAAAGAGGCTCATCTGGCCACACCATCAGCCGGCGTTCTCGGGCCCCACCCTCCTCCTCCAGACTCAAAAGACTCTAGAGGCCAGGGATTTCTTGGGTGATCTTATCTAATTTTTTTATTTATTATTATTGGGTTTATTTCTGATGTGATATTTTGTGTTGTAATTTGACTTTGTTAAATTGCTTTTGAATTGTACTGAATTTACTTTTTTGCTTCTTTACTACTGTATTATTGTTTTGCATGGTATATATTTGTTGTAATGGCTGCCTTGAGTCAGCTTCACCTGAGAAAGTGTGGGATATAAATTAAAATTATTATTATTATTATTATTATTATTATTATTATTATTATTATTATTATTATTATTATTATTATTATTATTATTATTATTATTATTATTATTATTATTATTATTATTATTATTATTCATTTTGGCAGTTTTCACGTCTGGCCTAGACACGGCAGAAGCAGCATTTAAAAGCATTCAAGTGCCCAGCTAAGAGTTGTTGCTTGGTTTGATAATTAATTTTCAGGGCTTAAGTACATGATTCCTCTGAAGTCTGATTTCACAAACCTAAAAAGACTGCAGTGGATCAAGTGGTTAAAATGCTGACTGGAAGGCAGGAGGTCAGCAGTTCAATTCCCAAGTACTGCACAACGGAATGAGCTCCCGTCTTTGTCTCAGCTTCTGCCAACCTAGCAGTTCGAAAGCAAGAAATTGCAAGTAGATAAATAGGGACCACTTCGGTGGGAAGGTAAACAATGTTCTGTGCGCTCAGGTGTCTAGTCATGCCTGCCACATGACCATGGAAAAATTTGTAAAAGCAGACAGTGCTGGCTCTTTGGCTTTGAAACAGAGATGAGCACTGAACCCTAGAGTCGGATACGACTGACTTTTGAGCAAGGGAAACCTTTACCTTTACCTAAAAAGACAGTACCAATCACCTCTCTGCATTCTCTAATGGCTGTTTCTGGTCTGAGTATTCAAAGCCTGAACAGGCAGCATGGGAGACATGGACTTAGGCTGGGGGAGAAGGGTGATCATAAAGGTATAATTAACACTGAGCTACATTCATCTTGAACAATTAATAACAATTCATAAGGGTGGGCTGCAGCATTATCTTCAAAGAAGAAAAAGAAAAGCACTATACATAAAGCATTGCCATTCCCTGACCTGTTTCCATACTGATTCTAGCAAAGAAACAGAATAAATCTCTCACATGAACAAATAAACACAATCTCTTCCCTATAAACTAATAGCCTATTACTACTATACAGTATAAAGCCCAAGCATTTTAGGGAGATTTTGATGGTGGTACCTCCTCAGGCATCTAATTTGAAAGATGTCAAAAGAATGCCAAGCCGTCATTGGAAAGAAATCTCTCAGCTACACTGCTTCACTTGTTTGCAAAACATTGTGCCATGAGCATGTATGTCCCTCTCCCTTTGACCTTGCGGACCATTTGTATCTTTCCAATTTACTGTGGAGTTATTGCAACATGACATTTGATGATATACACAGTAAGAAATATGATGCACAGGCACATTTCATTTAGAGGTTAGGGTACCCCCAACCCTCAAGTTAATCAAACTGTAACAAAGTGGTTCTGTATGTTTACTTTCTTCTTCTGTGTTATTTTAGTTGACTTTAGACAGAGGTAATTTTCACCCACTACTAATAATTTCATGTCAGAAATTATTCTGGGGTGAAAGGATGAAAGGATTTTTACGGAAGAAACTCCGCTCAGGGAATGCCAAATGAGACTCCTTTCATGTCCCCAAGAGCTGGGACAAGATGGGCGCTCAATCCATCGTGCAGTACCAGGGCCTCAAAATGCTGACTTGCCAGCCTTCCAGCTAACAAGGCGAGCTTCTTAACCACTGAGCCACTATTGTCCCCTTTTCACCCACTGATATAGCATTCACTGTAACAGAGAAAACAGATTTCAACATTGACTGACTTACCGTATAGAAGGCCTGGAAAAGGCAATAGGAGGTCAGATACCACACAACTTTTTCAGAGACGGAGGGTGGTAAGTACCATAGGAAGAAATAGGACACAATAAGGGCAGGTGTGCAACCCAGCAACCTAGAACACAGACAATGTGGAATGCATCAAAGATACTTATGAAGTATTTTCAACCTTAAACTAAAATGGTGTTAGAGGTATGTTTTAGCCCATAGCTGTCAAGTATCCCGTTTTGGCTGGCAAATTACCGTATTTTACCCCTCTTTCCCACCACCCGTATTTTCCAATAAATCTCCTGTATTATTATTATTATTATTATTATTATTATTATTATTATTATTATTATTATTATTATTATTATTATTATTATTATTATTATTATTATTATTATTATTATTATTATTAAACCAAGGTGTCATGGGATGGGGTATGTTCCTCATAACAGAGCCAGGGAGGAGTAGTGTTGGGATCCCCATGGGGGAGGAGGAAGCACCCCCTAGGCACTCCCCTTAGCACCACTTAGCACTCCCTTAGCATCACAGGGAACAATACAGCAAGCCATTCCCCACAGGCAAGCCTCAGCTGCAGTGGAAGAGATAAATACTTTAATTTTAAACCCCTTTCCCCATTGGCTCCCACATCATTTCATAATATGGTGCTTTTTATGGAACTGTTTTTTACACTTATATCAGTTAATTGTCTACTGTCTTAGCCTTGTGTACCTAATTTCATTTTTTAAAAATCTGTGTTTAAGACAGGACCACCGAAATATCCTCTTTATGTTGTATGCAAATATATTTGAAGCCGATTGGCTCATTGTCTCTTCTCTGTCCTGGGAAAGAGGGTGTTAAAGGGAACCCTAGATGAAAGGCTGTTGTTGTGCTAAGGACTGGATTTCCTCCTCCCTTCTCTCTATTCACAGGCTGAGTTACTGTACTTGTATCCCTCTCTCTCCATGGCAGTACTTTTTCTCTCAATAAAAGGAGAAATCCTTGAAAAAACTCCCTTTTCATGTGTCTTCCCAACTTGCTCAGTTAATGACCCAACTATAAGGTATAGCAGGGGTGGGCAACCTATGGCTTGTGGGCTGGATCTGGTCCACAGCACCAAATCATCTGGCCCACGCTGCCGCTGCCACAAGTAGACATGTACAGCTGTGGATGCGTTTTATGGCAGTGTTTATGGCAGGGGTAACTACCAGTCCGGCCCACTCAACTGTCTGAGGGAGCATGACCCAGCCCCCAACTTTGAAGTATGGCAACCTCTGAGGTAAAGAGATGCTCTAGTGATAATCTCAAATACATTTGTTTAAAGGAGCCTGTTTTACATTTATGACTTGGTCTCTCTGTGTGAGTCACATTACAATAACTCCCACAATTACTTGGAAAGTCACAAATAGTGCATGTACATACAGGCTTTCTGGTTCTAAAAGCCAGCTGGGAGTATGGCCATTGATCTTTTTACATAACAAAAAAAAAACAAAAAACCATAAGTATGGATTTCCAGAAATTCTCTAACAGTATTATGCTATCCAATGCCTCCTTTTCAAGATTTATAGGATTGGATTTGCATGATTGCATGGAAGCTCTAAAACATACTGTAACTTGGTGCCCAACTACATCATTAACAACCACAGGATTTGCTCTGCTTATAAAACACGCCCATACGGGCGTGTTTTACTTCTGCTTCTGGGAGTGATGAGGGCGGTGCAGGCCGGATAAATTGCAATATACCCATCCGTGTGGATTCATAGGGGGCTTGGGCTTCTGGGAATTGAAGTCCAAGAACATCTGTAGTGACAAGGTTCGCCATCACGGACTTAGAAGGATGACATCTGAATTTTTGGCAACAAAAGGGTGACTTGCCGGTGTCCCTCTTGGGAGGGTGAGACAGAAAAAGGCTAGTCTGGAAGTAAAGGTTAAGGTTTCCTTGCTCGAAAGCCAGTCGTATCCGACTCTAGGGTTCAATGCTCACCACTGTTTCAAAGCCAAAGAGCCAGTGCTGTCTGCTTCTGCAGACGTTTTCGTGGTCCCTATTTATCTACTTGCAATTTCTTGCTTTCGAACTGCTAGGTTGGCAGTCATAAACAGTAGAGCAACTTTTTCATTTGTCATGAGTATCTTTCCCTCACTCCCCTCACCTCACACACACATACACAAACTGACAGAATTACCTATATCATGTCCTTGTGCAAATATGTATCTATATCAAATGCACATTTCAATCAGCTTCATGCACGTTTATAGATTCAGTCTGAATATATCTTGTACTGTCTGCAGTTTCTTCAAGAAGCCAATTTTTATCTCCACAACTAGTCCTGTGAAGCAGCAGATTAGGCTGATCAATTAATAGATGCAATGCCACCCAATGAGTCCAATGCCTGAATGGAAACTTGAAGCCAGATCTTCCAATCTGCTGCACCACTTCACACTTACTATACTTCTTCCTTCCCCCATTTTAAAATCTGATGTCATTATGAGTTACGTATCTTGTACAATTTTGTAAATAATTTGGGTGCTTAATTTAATTATTATTATTATTTTATAACTTCATCCAGCCAAAAGACCCTCGTGAGTTCACTGGTTGATACACTGTGTAATGAATAACTACACAGGAGATAGTGCCACCTAAACATAGACCTCTACCGTTATCTTTGTGTTTTATGATAGTAGATGATTCCATCAATTTTCATGCCTGGGACTCCAAGGAAACACTGATCAGCTCTTCAGTGAGTAAACAGAAACAAATCCTACAATAGCATTCTGGCAAATAAACTGCATGTCTGTCAAGCTGGTATAAAGCCCTGGAAACAGAATCCAGTACATTCTGTTTGTTATCTGTGACTGAGGAGCAGATGCAATTAATTCCAGAGCATGACCCCTAGCTACAGCAGAATTCTCCAGCATTTTTTCTAAAGCAGACACTGCATAATGTAATTGGATGACTCTGGATGCTATTAACAAAAACGCAGATGAACAGACAATACAGATTAATTCCATCAGAGCAGTGATATTTATTCAGTATCTCCTCACCTACCTACATTCAGTGGTGGGCATCAGCAGGTTTGCACCAGTTCACCAGAACTGGTAGGAGAAATTCTGGCTGCCCCCGCCCATCCAAGTTTTGAAATAAAGTATAGTAAAACCCTGACTTACATAAGCCTTGATTTACATAAAATTCAACTTACATAATGATTTTGTGCTAAAACATACCTGTCAAGTATCCCGGATTGGCCGGGATTTCCCGTATTTCCATGCCGATTTTCTCCATTTCCCACCCGGAGCTGCCACTACCCCATAATTTGGCAGTGGGGGAAAAGGAGTTACTGTGCATCCCTTCTGCCCAGGTCCTTTCTATGCATGCGTAGAACCCTTCTACACATGCGTAGAAGTGACCTGCGCAGAACGTTTCTGCGCAGGTCCGTTCTATGCATGCGTAAAAGGCTTTTACGCATGCATAGAACGGACCTGCGCAGAAACGTTCTGTGCAGGTCCCATAATCTCCAGAGCTGCGCTTGACAGGTACGTGCTAAAACCATGTCCCGATTTACATGATTTCCTATGGGTTTGCTTCAAGTTACATAAAGATTATTTTTCCTATGGGTTTGCTTCGAGTTACATAAAAATTCATTTCCCTATGAGTTTGCTTTGATTTACATAAAAATTTCATTTTTCCTATGGGTTTGCTTCGAGTTATGTAAAAAAATAATTTTCCTATGGGTTTGCTTCAATTTACATAAAAATTTCATGTTCTTATGTTCTTATGTTCCTATGGGTATGCTTCGAGTTACGTAAAAATAAATTTTTCTATGAGTTTGTTTCAAGTTACATAAAAAACCGATTTAAGCAAAAGCCTAAGGAACGGACATTTTTCGTAAGTAGGGGTTTTACTGTAGTCCTAATCTGGGTGCAATGCAGGGCTTTCCCCCTGGCCACGCACACCATACCATGCCCACAGAGTAGGTAGTAAAAAAAATTTGAATCCCACCACTGGGCAGGCATCACTAGATCGCTCACCCAGTCACTTGGCCATGCCCGAGAGTAGGTTATGCCCACAAAGTAGGCCATGCCCACAAAGTAGGCCATGCCCACAGTGCGGTAGTAAATTTTTTTGGAGCCCACCACTGCCTCTATTCATTGTAATGTATATGTTAGCTGATTTATTCCCAGTAGTGGATTAAAGATGGGGGAGGGACAGATGCAAGGGAATATTAATTCAGTTCATTAATGCTGTACAGGATGAAAAGCAAGATCAGAGGCTGGGCATGAAAGACTTATAAGAGAAGCGATTACAGCTTAGTCCCTCAATATTTACGGCTCTCAAACTATAAACCTAAACAGGATCAAGATTTAATGAAAATAGTGACATGACAAAAGAGGATCCTGATATTGGGGGAACGAAATCTGCTCTCTATATCTTTTAGCAGAGCCCTTTGCATAGTTACACATAGCTGAGGGTGCAAATCTCTCTCTTTCTCTCTATTCATTTACTCTTTATCTAGATACACTCACCATGCTGAGAAAGAAGCCACTTGCTGCTCCATTTCCCCATTGTTGGTTTCTACACATGGAAAACGTAAAGCAAGAAGTCTACATGGGAGATGTCCCTCCTCACATGCAGATTTCTACACACAAGTAAGAATCCTGGAGAGAGGTCAACCGCTCCTCGCTCAACAAGTTGAATGTATCCAGGCAGAAATATGGCCTATACATTAAAACTGAACCAAGTATTCAAATTTTATGTGGGGTCATCATATCTGTTTGTGGTTTGGCACTGCCTGCTCTTCAACCCTCTCGGCTTTTCTGCTTTGAGACAGTATAAAATAGAAACAGATAAGCTGTTTGAGTCATCACTGTTGTGGGAGTCGCCCCATAGCTGTCAAGTATCCCTTATTGGCTGGGAAAACCCCTTATTTTACCCTCTTTCCTGCCATCATCCCTTATTAATTAGACTGCAATGCCCTATTGCCGCCATTGGAGGGCAGCACAGGATAAGCATAGCTGTCAAGTATCCCGTATTTGCCAGGAAAACCCCTTATTTTACCCTCTTTCCTGCCATCATCCCTTATTAAATAGACTGCAATGCCCTATTGCCGCCATTGGAGGGCAGCACAGGATAAGCATAGCTGTCAAGTATCCCGTATTTGCCAGGAAAACCCCTTATTTTACCCTCTTTCCTGCCGTCATCCCTTATCAATTAGACTGCAATGCCCTATTGCCGCCATTTGAGGGCAGCACAGGATAAGCATAGCTGTCAAGTATCCCTTATTGGCCAGGAAACCCCTTATTTTACCCTCTTTCCTGCCACCATCCCTTATTAATTAGACTGCAATGCCCTATTGCCGCCATTCGAAGGCAGCACAGGATAAGCATAGCTGTCAAGTATCCCGTATTTGCCAGGAAATTTCCCTTATTTCCAAATCCAAAACTTGACAGGAATGGTCGCCCTTGCTCAAAAGCCAGTCATATCCGACTCTAGGGTCTGGTACATATCTCCATTTATAGCCAAAGAGCCAGCGCTGTCTGCGTCTGCAGACATTTCCATAGACATGTGGCAGGCATGACTAAACATGGAATACTCTTTACCTTCCCACCGAAGTGGTACCCATTTATCTACTTGCAATTTCTTGCGTTCAAAATGCTAGGTTGGCAGGAGCAGGGACAGAGATGGAAGCTCACTACGTCATGCAGTACTTAGGTCTTGAACTGCTTACCTGCCAACCTTCCAGTCGTCAAGTTCAGCATCTTAACCACTAAGCCACCACAGTCCCCGTTGTGGGACTTTGTCTTAATGTAGTCACAGCAATAGCAATTACACTTATATACTACCCCATGGCGCAGGAGTTCTCAACCTTTTTAAAGCCGGCGGCCGGGTCATGCTGCCTCAGACAGCTTCGAGGGCCGTATGGCCATTTTGCCCTTCCACCACCACATGGCACTTCCTGGTGTGGTGGAGGCAGGGGGAAACACATGAAATGGTGCTGTGGGCCGCATCTGGCCCATGGGCCGCAGGTTGAGAATCCCTGCCATTGCGCTTAGAGTGCTCTCTGGGTGGTTCAGAATGTAATTAGCAAAGAAAGTGTTAATTTTGTTTAGCATTCAATAAATTTCATATATTTATCATTTTGAAGGTGCATATGAGAGCGAGTATTTATATATACAGTATATATATCCTCACTTGCTTATGCATTAGCTGATTGCGTATGTTACAAAATAACATGTTATTTTGTGTTGTTGTTGTATTGTGTATTGTTATTTGCCCATTTATTTTTTAACTGAAATAAATGTAAAGATAAAGGTTTTTGTTGCTCGAAAGCCAGTCGTATCCGACTCTAGGGTTCAGTGCTCATCTCTGTTTCAAAGCCGAAGAGCTGGGACAAAGACAAGAGCTCATTTCTGTCCTGCAGTACTCAGGAATCGAACTGCTGACCCCCCTGCCTTCAAGTCAGCGTCTTAGCCACTTGAGCCACTGCTATGAAAAATGGGGGGATAATTTTACTGAACACATTCATTAGGGAAGCAGGTGGGAAAGAAATGTAAGTCATTCAGACATATGAACAAATGTTAAGGGCCTTCAGCTGTCTACTGGGGTACGCAGAAAGAGCCTCCTCATAGATTGTGGTATTTTTGAACCACAATCGGGCGTACCCCAGGCAATGACTGCCTTGTGTTGCCAGCTAATCTTTCTCACACTAGGTCATGGGAAAGGAACAGCAGAATGAACGCCCCAAACATTGGCTTCATTTTGGCAGTTTTACATCTGGCCTAGACATTTTTAAAAAAGTGTTACAAAGTATCTGGAAATATGAAAATAAACCAAGCATATAGCACGCTTACCAAGGCATGAGTTGGCCAATCTTAGTCCTTTTGCTTTTATTAATAAAAAAGCCTGCAACAGGATCTGCAGCTGCTCCAAATACTTTGCCAATAAAGAGCACCAAAGAGGCATGAAATGGAGTGATCTGGAAGGCAATAATGTACAAACACTTTACGTGAGGCTTGTTTACTGAAAGAATTAAACAATACAAAAATAACTTTGCTGGACATATTTTACCATATGTACATTGTTTTGTTGTTAGTTGGTTTTATGGTGTGTTTTGCATCAGTTTAAATGTGGAAAGGTGTGCTGGTGGCATTTTAAGAAAAGTGGGATGGAAGTTTCAATAAGTACACACCACACACTGGTTACTGTTGAAGATTATCAGAAGATAACTTTGGTTTGGTTTGATCTGATGTTAGAAAGATTAGCTGGCAAGGCTGCCACCCAGGATATGCCTGATTTCATTCACAATCTTTGAGGAGGCTATTTCTGTGTACCACATAAGGAAAGAGCTTTATTTCAAGAACAAACATTCTTGAGGGTACACAAGAGCAAAACCAAATTAGAAGATGGAGGGAGCTCACTGGACAAGGAACAGCATTAAAGAAGGATATGGCTGAGGCACTCAACCTCCCCTATGTCGCTTGGAGGACCCCACATAGACTGAGGGTTAGAGTGCCTAAATGTAAAACCAACATGCTCAAGTGGGGGCTGCTGGCAGACAACAACATGGTGTGTGAATGTGGAGAGATACAGAATCCGGCACATTTACTGGTCTGCTGATTACTGCCAGAAACATGCACCGATGAAGACTTATATTTGGCCAATGACAAAGCAAAGAAAGTGGCTTCATTTTGGCAGTCCAGGGTTTGATCGGGACATGGAAAAAAAGAAGATAAATAACACTTTGTCGCGTACAATGAACAAACATCTCTTTCTCTCCCAGCCTTGTTGGGGGGGGGTGTCAAAAGGACACCCGCAACCATGGGCTGAAGGACTTCTTCCATGTTTTCGGACTCAGTGAGTGGGTTTAGGTTGTGTTGCTTTATAATGACGTGATTTTTGTATTTGTAAGTCGAACAATTAATTGTATTATTGACTTGACTTGATTTTTTGTAAAGTTTATTGTGTTCCATATTATTTATGGTATTTTGCACTATTTCTGTATGTTGTATTTCCCCTCCCCCTCCCCGTCCCCCGTACTTATGATTTGCTTTGTATTTATTTGATTGTTTTGTAAACCGCTTTGAGTGGTCAATAGACTAGTAAAGTGGTATATAAGCATACTAAATAAATTTTTGAAATGTAAAATATCACAGTGAATCATCAGCTATGCTATCTGTGCAGGGGTGGTTTTGGGGTTGTCTATAAATGACACTGGAACAAGAGGAAATGTAATGCATTTCTACAGCAAAGAAAGCCAAATATGAACTAAAATGGGTGAGCAAATAGAGTCAATTGAGGCCTGTATGTCATTTAGACAAGTTACAAATATCACATCAAAGGGCCATGGGTATTTGGTGAACTAACTTTTACATAAGTTCTAAGTGTTATTTGTATAGGTGCACAGGACGGCTCAGGTGTGCAATATCAGTGTCTTCGTACTGTCATTGGAAATTATACAAGAGAACTTAGGGAAGAGTTGACTGACCCAATCTCCATCGATTTAATGGGCCTATTTTAATGTGATTTACTATGCTAAGCAATAGGATTTTGGCATGTGTTACCAAGGAGAAATTTAAGCAAGATGGATTAGCTGAACATGCAATTAAAACAAAAACAAAAATGGCATTTACTGTTTTTTTTATGGAATCCAAGTAAATGTTTCCCATACTACTTACCTGAGCAATATCTAAGAGATAGATCTGCAGGAAGAATGAGGTGGCACTGCCGGCAACCTGGTTTGGCGCTCCTCCAATGCCATAGCACAGCTTGCTGCACACTGACAGCTTTTCTTCACCTTTACAGCAGAACTGAAAAGATGGACAAAACCCAAAATCGGTTTATTTGTCGACTGCTCATTTAACAATCAAGCTCTTTTTATGGGTTAAGAACATATAGCTTTGGGTGCTGAACTAACAGTATTGGTGCACTTTTGCTACAGCTATTTGCTAAGCACTGCAAGAAGAGAGGATGATGAAGGAGTTAGGAATACTGTACTTGTTCGCTGAGAACTCTTGAAAAGGTGAAATACAGTGACCTGCTCCACACCTAGTATCCTAGAATCATTCCCTCACAGAACCGATTGTTGCTAGCTGAGTTAGGAAAGTCCCAAGTGACACAGAGGTTAAAAGCTATACTGCAGCCAAAAGGCTGTGAGTTCTATCCTGACAGGGATCCAGGTTGTCTCAGCCTTCCATCCTTCTGAAGTCAGTGAAAATGAGTACCCAGCATGTTGGGCACAAAAGGTTAATTAACTTGTGAACTGCCCAGAGAGTGCACTAAGTGCTATGGGACGATATATGTGCTATTAGGAATACCTGTAACAATTTATTAGTTATTGTCATATTTTAATGTTGCAAACTGTCCAGAGTGGGATTTTATACATTTATTTATTTATTTGTTACACTTATATCCCACTCCTCTAGGAAAAAAATCAATCCCATTAAGGGCGGCTAACATCATAAAACCAACAATAAAACAATCAAGAATTATTAAAAGTTACTCACAATAAAAACAGACACAAAACATTAAAATTGCCAGAAAATACGTCCAACAAGGGCCCTAAAAGTGCAACTTATTTGGGACAGAGAGAAACAGGGCAACATCTCTAATGGCCAGTTGTAGACAGAACATTCCCAAAGGCCTCCTCAAAGAGCAGTGTTTGCAGCTGTTTTTTGAATGAGAGCAAGGATGGAGCCTATATGTTCAGCTGGAATAGCATTCCACAGCATTGGTCCCACCACCGAGAAGGCTCTTCTCCTAGTCACAGCCTTCCTAGCCAATCTCGAGGTCGGCACCTGAAGCCGCGCCGCCAGAGAGGAGCAAGTGATGCAGGCTACTGTCCTGAGGGGAAAATGTTCCACAAGGTACGAAGGTTGCAAACTGGGATGATCTTCTGTGTGTGTGTGTGTGTGTGTGTGTGTGTGTGTGTGTGTGTGTGTGTGTGTGTGTGCGTGCGCGCGTGCGCGCGTGTGTGCGTGTGCATGTGCGTGTGCGTGTGTGTGTGTGTGTTGCCAGTGACTCAATGCTGAGTGTCAGGCAGTGGTTAACTAACTTGATAACCCTGAGGACTAACGGCCTTTGGTGCTGAAGTCCACAGGGAAGGGTGATGGTCCCCAAGTGGATTGAATCCCACTTGAATCCATCTTGATGGAGGACAGCAGCTTAATCAATACTGGCCTAGAACTGATAAGGACTTTGCGTACCAAAAGGGCTCAGGACCAGAAAGTGACTCACGGAACTGGAGCAGTGGTACGGGTGTCATGTTGCGATGCAGAAGGCAGATGAAAGGCCACTGCATTATATTCTCAGGACAGTCTTCATGGCTGATCACCATGAGGATCGCCAATATTCGGATTCGGATATGGCAGAAAAAGAAGTTGATGCTTTTTAGTACAGATGGGAAAGGTTTTTTGCTTTGTTTTAGGTCAATGGAAATTTATTCAAGTCCTCCAGATATTTCTCAGTGACATTCTGAAATTTTATCATTGATAACCAGAACACAAACACTGGCATTTCTCACAGCAAATATAAACTGTGGGATTAAATTATCTCTCAGTCTCAACTAATGCTCCTTTACCAAATTGCATCTGCCTACCCCAAAGAAACAGACAGAAAGATCAATAACTTGGAATCCGCTTTAAGCAAGTCCACAAATATGGTTGCCATGGTAATTTAAAATTTAATTCTGGTGACTAGGTAGGGACAGAGGGTGGTTACAAATTTATTTATTTCTATCTCTTATATTGTTTTCCCCAAAAGTGCTTCACCCTCCATTTGTTCTAAAAGAAGAGAAAATATCTACATCAGATTTAGGGACAATTATAATTGCTATTTACCCTGAAATTTATGTGGGATTGGGCACTGACAAGTTCAAATTAAATACTCACTGACTATACAACATTAAACTCAATGTGAGGAAGACTTTTTTCGAACTGTGGTTTTTCCCAGTAGTCCATACCTGTCAACCTTCCCGGATTGGCCGGGATTTCCTGATTTTTGGCGCCGATTTGCGCCATTTCCCGCCCACAGCTGCCAAAACCCCAGTTACTGTGCATCCCTTTTGCTCAGATCGCCTTCTACGCATGTGTAGAAGGCTTTTACACTTGCGTAGAACCCTTCTATGCTTGCGTAGAACCCTTCTATGCTTGCGTAGAACCCTTCTATGCATGCGTAGAAGGCGATCTGCGCAGAAGGGGATCGTAGGAGCCTTCTATGCAAGCATAAAAGCCTTCTACGCATGCATAGAAGGCGACCTGCACAGAACCATTCTGCGCAGGTCCCATATTTTCTGGAGCTGCGGTTGACAGGTATGCAGTAGTGAATAGGTTGTTGTTGTTCAGTAGAGGTGGTCTACATGTTTTGTGAGTGGTCTTGACATTATTTTTGTCTCTCTCTATTAATATGATCTCCTGATTTAAAGCTAAAACACACTTGTGTTGGGAAAACAATTTTGCATGCACTTACACTGGGCATCAGTCGAAGAAGGCTTTACAGCCTGATATAATTATCCTTTGGCACTAATTTAATTGGTAAAGTTCTTTTCCGACCACTGGTATTTGTGGCAAGCCACTGCCCTCTTTCCCTGCTTATTTTCTTGCTGCCATTGTTTCTTCCTTCTTGATAATCTTCATCAAGAATGGAGGTTCTCTCCACATGCTAGAAGCAGTGATGGACAGTCTTGGCCCTCCAGCTGTTCTTGAACTTCAATTCCCAGAAACCCTGACCAGCTGGTGTGTTGACTTAGGCTTCTGGGAATTGAAGTCCAAGAACACCTGGAGGGCCAAGATTGCCCATCTCTGTCTAGAGACTCCATTTCCCATATTTTTCCCCTCTGACTGTAACTACAAATGGTAACTGTAAATATATTTTTCAGTTTAAATGCTTCTAGTGTGCTGGGTTGCGGAAAATAATCCAAGAGGATTGCTATTGAGGTATCACAGGATTTATAATACAAAGCAGACTAGCTAAGTCAAGCCAACTTTGGAACAATGACATTTTGTAATAAATGAGCTACTTGTTATAGAAAAAAATGGGAAAATCATACTATATACATGTATAATTACAGTATCTAAAAATAATGTTGTGGACTAAAAAGTGGTAAAAGATTGGCCACTTTCCTGCATTAATCCAAATTCATCTATTTCCGTATGTGAATTTTAAAATTTTAACACTGAACAATATGAACAAGAAACAATTGCTACTAGAATATGAAGTTGAGTATTTTCAACTTATAGGACTGGATTTCAAAAGAAGCCAGTGAAATATCATTTACCCACATGTTCTTGGAAAAAAAGAAAGAAGTATTATCAGAAAGGGCCAGGTCCAAACTGATAGCAGTTTGAAAGAAGTGGGAAGGAACTAAGGAAGGTGGGGGGGTCTTAGATAAAATTCCAGAACAGCCTTATCACTGAGACAAAAATGAACCAATAGTAAATATAGGTTCTTGAAACAAGCTGGCTTTAAAAAGAAAAGTTTTGTGTTTAGATTGCTGGACATAATGTGGACCTTGCCTTCTTCCAAAAGAAATGGTTTCAACCAAGTTCAAATATTCTGGTTATTTCCTCAGTTTGTTTATGCAAAATAAGAGTAGGCAATCATGAAAAAACTCCTTTGAGTTATCTTTACCTATAAGAATGGGATGTGGCCGTGTGTGTCCGGAATGCGTGTCCGCACACATCCAGCCAATCCCGTAATGAGCCAGCCACACTTACCTTAAGTCCCGAAGATCACTCCTGCAAGGGTCCAGAAGCTGAGAGTGGGGCCAAACGCCCCACGAACCCGAACAAAAAACTATGCTTCTCAGCATCCTCCGCGCTGTGCCACCTCTCAGCCAATCAGCCAGGATGACGTGAGCTCGGAGGAGGCAGGACAGCCGGCGCGCTTCAAAAAAATGGCAGGCGCATGACAAAAACAGCTCAGCACAGGGCCCTGCCTGCCTTACCGAGGCAGACAGAGCCCGGGCTGAGGGAACGGTTTGCCTGCCACCCCTTCTGTGCCGCCTAAGGGGGAAATGCCTAAGGCGGCTGCCAGCAATTCGTCAGCGGAGGCACTCTCCCTAGTGGATCGCTGGCTGCTGCCTTTGTATTACCCCCTCCGCTGTTTCGTGTTAGCTCTCGAAACAGCGGTGGGGGTAATACAAAGGAGGCAGCCAGCAATCCAGCAGGGAGAGCGCCTCTTCTGACAGATCGCTGGCTGCCGCCTTAGGCATTTCCCCATCAACTGTTTTGAAGGTTGACATGAAACAACCTTCAAAACAGTTGAGGGGCAAATGCAAATGCAGCAGCCAACGATTCATCAGGGGAGGCGCTCTCCCTGGCGGATCGCTGGCTGCCGCCTTTGTATAACCCCCTCTGCTGTTTCATGTTAACTCTCAAAACAGCAGTGGGGGTAATACAAAAGAAATGGCGGTGGCGGCAGCAGCCGCAAGGCAGCTTTTTAGGGCTGCCGGAGAGACCCTTCGTGTTGTGGGTCTCTCCTCCCCGCCTCCGTCTCCCCCGGCCGAACTGCCGGGCAAACTCCGCTGGGGCAGCGGCGGGGAGGCGGCTTTGCATGAGTGTGTTGTGTCGGGTGTGTTGAGTCAGGTGTGGTGTTTGTGTTTGTGTGTGTTGTGTTTGTGGGGGTGTTATATTGTGTGGGTGTGTCCTGTGTGTGTGGGGGGGTGTTGTGTCAGTGTGTGTTGTGTGGGTTTGCTGTGTCGTGTGCTATGTGTGTGGCTGTGGTGGGTGTGGGTTTTGTGTGTCAAGCATGTGTTTTGTGTGGGAGTATTGTGTGTGTTGTGTTGTGTGTGGTGTGTGTGACTGTGGTGTGTGTGTGTTGTGAGTCGTGTGTGTGTTGTGTGTCATGTGTGCATGTTGTGATTGTGTGTATTGCTTGGGGAAAACGACCTTTCCTGACAGATCCCTGCCACCAGCACACAATCCAAACCTGCCTGGCAAGGCCAGGCAAAAAATGTAGTTACCTTATAAGTAAGTGTGAGCTGTAGGTTTCATGTTTTCTAGCCTTTTTAAAATTCAATCAATTCTATTTTAATTTGCCTCCTATTATAGAAATCTTCATAACTTCAGACTTCTCATTCTCACCCTACTTTTATTTAACAGTATTTAATACACAAACTGTTGTAACAGTTTTCTAAATTGTAGCTGCAAAGTTACATAGATACTTGCAGCGAACTGGCTTTTAACAATTCACACTAGAAGTTAATCATTCTGAAGTGCGTGTTCCGTTTTCTTTCTCTCTCTCAAAAGTTTTGAATTTCACATATTTTATTAGTTTTTCTAATGTTGAGAACGATTTTCATGCCAACAATTAGCTTCACTGATAAAAAGAAAAGGTACATCTATCAATGTTTTTGGTTGCCTTGAATGAATGAATGACATTAGCTAAGGAAATTTATGGTGTTTGCTCCTGAAAATAAAAGTGTTAATAGCCTGAATGTTTCAGGGTCA
The DNA here is from genome assembly GCA_035047305.1 of Bradypodion pumilum. Classification (NCBI taxonomy): domain Eukaryota; kingdom Metazoa; phylum Chordata; class Lepidosauria; order Squamata; family Chamaeleonidae; genus Bradypodion; species Bradypodion pumilum. The sequence goes on along the minus strand of JAWDJD010000001.1, from coordinate 167,267,370 downwards.
TTTTAGATGAAATTGCTATCGCACCACTGCCTTGTAGTTAGTAAGTCCTTCATTTATAACAATTCCTTGTTCCTCCATTTTTATTTTTGTTTTTTTGTTTTACTTGCAAAAAATCCATTACAGGGAAACACATGGGGTAGTTGCACTGTAATTACTGCCTTCCAGCTACTAGGATGAAGAACCCTAAATCTGAAAATGCCCTCAGTCGGGATACTCTCTCCTCCAGAACTCCAAAGGCCTTTGTATGCCCTAAGCCAGAAGCCCCAGCAGGGGTTTTCAACCTGCGGCCCATGGGCCGGATGTGGCCCATGGTGCCATTTCATATGACCCCCACTGTTGTGTTCTAACAGTGTAACCTTCTACATGTGTTATCAATGTATCTGAACCAATGTAACCTTGCCAATGAGTAACAATGTAACCTTCAGCTGTATCACATAAACCCTGTAATAGGACGCGAGCGGATGACCACCAGCTGGCAGCAGCGAGCGTCCAAGCTCTCTTGGTTCAAACCCATCAAGGACCGCAGCGCGGGAAGTTTCCCGCCGCTACCTACACCTGGACAAGAAGGGCGTGACCAGCCATGACGTCACGCGGACCAGTAGCCAACGGGCTACCGTGGAGCCACATTCAAATACGTTACTGCCTTATATATAGAGCTGTTCGTCCGCCATTACCTCATGTTCCCTCTGACCACCATGCAATAAACCTGAGTTACCCCAGCCTTTGGCTGTGCCTTGTGTCTTGACTCTCATACACTAAATTGGCGACGAAGGTGGGATGATGGATCCCCACGGAGCCAGGACACAGAGCGGGTTCAACATCACCAAACCGCAAGACTGGGAGCTCTTTGAGATGGACTTCCAGGCGGCACTGGTGGAGCGCAAAGTCAAAGAAGACGACGAGGAAAGGAAGAGGGCCATCCTCACCCGCATGCTTGGGATGGAAACCAAGCGGACGCTGGTGGGCATCCTTGCACCGAAGAAGATGAGCGATTTCAAAGCCGGTGACATCATGAAAATGCTGTGCGAGCGTTTCCGACCCTCGAGGGCAATGTTTCCTGCTCGGAGTGCGTTTTGGAGGCGAGTTCAAGCGCCGGACGAGTCGGTAGAAGCCTTCGTAACGGCTATGAGGGTAGCCGCCGCCCCCTGCAAATGGGACCACATCCTAGAGATGGCCCTCAGGGACGGAGTGCTGTGTGGCCTGAAGGACAAGGAAGTACAGCGCAGCTTGATGAACAGAGAGCCACCACCCACACTGGAAGAGGTTGTAGAGGCCGCGGAAGCCGCGGAGTCCACGAACGCTGGAGTAGACGAGATGCACAAGTGGCGTGAGTGGCGTCCGAGGGCCGGCAAGGCGGAAAACTCATCGCACGGGAAGTCCGGTCAGTCGGTGCATGCAACCCGACCGACCTCGAAATCGTCGTCAGAGAGTAGCGATGGCGAGGAGGTCCAGAAGGTCCGGAGAGGCGGGCGCCGCTGCGATGGTTGCGGAGCGGCCCATGAGCGCGTGAAGTGCCCATTCAGGAAAGCCGAGTGTTTCAACTGCGGACGTCGGGGGCACATCGCCAAGGCGTGCAGGAAATGGAAAGAGGGCCGGAGACATTCGCAAGACCGTTCAGCCAGACCGGACCATCCAGCGAGGCCCAAAGATGGCGCCCGGGCCACGAGGAAGCAGGACGGCGTGGGCCGCATCTCGGACGACAGCGAGGGCGACGCTCCTGTGTTCAACGTGTCTGCGGGACAGCCCCATTACTTTGTTGAGGTACTAGTACAAGGGACCCCTATTAGGATGGAAGTTGACTCGGGGTCCTCCTATTCTATAATTCCCCAGAGAGAGTTCTTGAAAATCGACCCCCACGTGCGGCCCAAACTTAAAGCGTTGAGGGCCACACTACGGGACGTTCAGGGGAACAGCATTCCAGTGTTGGGGGTCGGAACGTTCCGGGTTCGCTTTAAGAGACATTCTGCGGAACTTCCCCTAGTGGTGCTAAAAGGGGGGAGTTGTAGCCTCCTCGGAACACAGTGGTTTCAGCCCTTAGGCCTGTTCATAGGGGGGGTGCATGCCGTAGGCGAGGACCCAATACAAGCAGTATGTGACGCACACCCCGCCGTTTTTAAAAGTGGACTGGGAAAGTTCAAGGGACCCCCTGTAGCCTTCGACTTAGACCCGGAGGTCCGCCCGATAAGACTTAAACCGCGCAGGGTACCGTTCGCGCTTAAGGACAAAATAGAGGCGGAACTGGACAAACTGGTGGGTCAAGGAATTCTCGTTCCTGTGGATTCCGCGGAGTGGGAGACTCCAATTGTAACAGCACTGAAGGCTAACGGGGAGGTGCGCATTTGCGCTGATTATAAGTGTACCATTAATAAGGCAATCCGCCCTAATGCATACCCGGTGCCAGTGGTCAGCCACCTTCTGGCCAGGCTGAATGGGGGAAAGTGTTTCGCTAAACTTGATTTAGCACAGGCCTACCAGCAACTCCCAGTAACCCCCGCCACAGCGGAGGCACAAACAATAGTCACACATAAGGGGGCGTTCCAGGTGTCGAGGTTACAGTTCGGCGTGAACTCGGCACCTGGCATTTTTCAGTCGCTAGTGGAACGCCTCCTGAAGGGGCTGGAGGGGGTGTTGCCATATTTTGATGACGTGTTGATAACGGGGGGGGAGTAAGGCCGAGCTGGCCCGTAGATTGGATAAGGTCCTGGCCGTGTTCGAGAAAGCGGGGCTGCGACTGAGAAAAGACAAATGTGTATTTTACGAAACAGAGGTTGAGTTTTTAGGGTTCCGTGTCACACCCAAGGGAATTAGGCCGTCCAAATCTAAGGTAGCCGCCATTAAGAAAGCCCCTCGCCCCACTTCCAAAACCGAGCTTCAGTCATTTCTGGGGCTTCTCAATTTCTACCATACCTTCCTTCCACGGAAGGCGTCTGTTGCCGAGCCGCTTCATCGGCTGCTTAAGAAAGAGGAAAAATGGCTGTGGGGTGACGAGCAAGAAAGAGCGTTCTCAGAGTTAAAGCAACTCCTCACGTCCGAGGCAATCCTGACTCATTTCGACCCCAACCGGCCCATAGTTTTGGTCTGCGATGCATCCCCGGTGGGGGTGGGGGCGGTGCTTTGCCACGTGTTAGGCGACGGAAGGGAGGCCCCGATAGCGTTTTATTCAAGGTCCCTGTCCCAAGCAGAGCGGAATTACGCACAAACCGATAGGGAGGCACTAGCGATAGTAGCGGGAACCAAGAAATTTCACGATTTTCTGTATGGTCGGCCATTCAAAATCGTTACTGATCACAAGCCCCTGTTAGGAATTTTCACTGCAAATAAGCCCACGCCACAGATCCTGTCCCCGAGGATGCTGCGGTGGGCTATCTTTCTTAACGCATATCAACATGAATTAGAATACCGGCCAGGGAAGGAAATCAGCCATGCAGACGCACTCTCACGGTCGCCGTTACCATTGTCGGACGACCAGAAGGCGGGGGTAAGAAGAGACCGCCAGGTATTGCTAATAGAGGTTTTGGAGTCGCCCCCGATAGTACCGGCCGACATTGCCCGGGCGACCGGAAAGGATAGAACACTAGAGAAGGTATGCTCGTGGGTGCAGAAGGGGTGGCCGGCGTCATCCCCAGGCACGGAATTCGACCCATTCTTCCGAAAGCGAGTGGAGTTGTCTTTAGAGAGGGGGTGCCTGTTGTGGGGCCAACGGGTGGTGGTTCCTACGTCCCTGCGGCCGAGGGTGCTTAAGCTGTTGCACGTCAGCCACCCGGGGATCGTCCGTTCCAAGGCGTTGGCCCGGAGTTACTTCTGGTGGCCCCAGCTGGACGCCGACATAGAGCAGATGGTTGGCACTTGTGAAGCATGTCAATGTTCTCGACCGGAGGTGGCCCGCCTACCACATAGGGAATGGGACGCAGCGAGGGGACCGTGGTCCAGGGTGCACGTAGATTTTGCTGGCCCATTCCGGGGAACCATGTTTCTCCTGGTGGTGGATGCATATTCTAAGTGGCTGGAGGTCATTCCGGTAAAGAGCACTTCCTCCGCCACTACCATTCGACAGCTAAGGAGGGTTTTTTCCACGTTCGGTTTACCCGACACTTTGGTCAGCGACAACGCCAGTTGTTTCACGTCCGCTGAGTTCGCGGCATTCATGGAGGCAAATGCAATTCGGCATGTCACATCCGCGCCGTTTCACCCGGCCACGAATGGCCAAGTGGAACGGTTAGTGCGCACCACAAAAGATGCGCTGCGGCGCATGGGCTCGGGGGATCTACATCACCAGGTTTGTCAATTCCTATTAGCATACAGAGTGACCCCCTTAGCGTCTGGTTACTCGCCGGCCGAGCTGCTGATGCGGAGGAAACTAACCACGCTTTTGTCCAGGCTAGACCCGTCGAGGGTCGAGGACAAAGGGAAGAACATAGGGTTAGCGGTCTCGAAAGGTTTCGGCATAGGCGATCCTGTACATTGCAGGAACTATGCCAACGCAGGCCCAGCATGGGTGCCAGGGACGATAATAGAACAGACGGGGCCAGTGTCCTATCGGGTGGAAACGAGCACCGGCCTCCTCTGGAGGAGGCACGCTGATCAACTGAGGCACCGAGTGAGCGAGGGACCGACCAGTGGAGCACAGCGACAGGATTCAGCGATAGGGTTCTCCCCCACCCGTTTAGCCCAAGGGGGAGACAGGGGGGAAAGCAGCGAGCCCGACTCATATCCTTTTGATACCCCAGTTCTATCCGAGCCCGGGGGGAGGGAAAAGGAGTGTGCGGCCGCCGCTGCCGCTTCCCCCGAATCCGATTTTGATTTTGATTTTGCGAGCCGGGGGGGGGTTTTCGGAGTGTTCCCCCACCCGTCCAAGCGAGAAGAGGGGTTTTTCGTTAGCCCCCAGTGCCCCCGGTTCTTCCCAAACAAAGCACACACCTCCCAACAAAGCCGCAGAGCCGCGGCAAACCACTAACAAGTCATCCTCTCCGATTGCAGGGCAGGAAGCCAGGGAGCAAGGAGGAGGGAGCGAAGCCGGGGCAGGGCAGCCCGCGCCGAGACCCCAGCGTGTTCGAAATAAGCCATCTTGGCTGAGAGACTTCGTCTCATCCTAGGGGGGAGGAGTGTTGTGTTCTAACAGTGTAACCTTCTACATGTGTTATCAATGTATCTGAACCAATGTAACCTTGCCAATGAGTAACAATGTAACCTTCAGCTGTATCACATAAACCCTGTAATAGGACGCGAGCGGATGACCACCAGCTGGCAGCAGCGAGCGTCCAAGCTCTCTTGGTTCAAACCCATCAAGGACCGCAGCGCGGGAAGTTTCCCGCCGCTACCTACACCTGGACAAGAAGGGCGTGACCAGCCATGACGTCACGCGGACCAGTAGCCAACGGGCTACCGTGGAGCCACATTCAAATACGTTACTGCCTTATATATAGAGCTGTTCGTCCGCCATTACCTCATGTTCCCTCTGACCACCATGCAATAAACCTGAGTTAACCCAGCCTTTGGCTGTGCCTTGTGTCTTGACTCTCATACACTAAACCCACTGTCTCCAACCCACCCAGAAGTGCCACGCATGGTTCTTTTTTAATGTACAGGCTGCCTCCATTGTGCAGGCAGGGCAACATGGCCGTCCAGCCCCCCCCCCCCCCCCCGAAGCTGTCTGAGGGAACATGACCCAGCCCTCAGCTGGAAAAGGTTGAGAACCCCAGTCCCAAAGGAACCCTTCACAACTCTGCTCTGCTTTCTTATGGCCCCTTCTATCGCTGTTTTAGTATTCTGAGTTGTGCACCTTTCTAGGAAGACTGTTTATAGAAGCCGTAAATAAGCAACCAATATTTTTCCTAAAGGAGAAGTTTTAATCTGCAGATGCCCTTTGAGTTTTGACTCCCCTCTCATATAATGTCTGAAATCTAGCAGTAAGTTGCAAGAAGAGTAGGTCCACTGAATCAACAGAACTTACATAAGAGCTGACTCAAGTTCTGAGGCTCCTCAATGCTTCCTTTTCTCCCAGAGAAGCCTTTGGGAGCCATTGGGCAGATAATATACTGTATTGTATATATTGTATAGTAAAGGTAAAGGTCGCCCTTGCTTGAAATCCCATTGTATATGACTCCGTTTATAGCCAGAGAGCCAGTGCTAGCTGCATCTGCAGACATTACCATGGTCATGTGGCAGGTATGACTAGACACCGAAGTGCACAGAACACTATTGCCTTCCCACCACAGTGGTACCTATTTATCTACTTGCAAGCTCTTGCTTTCAAACTGCTAGGTTGGCAAGAGCTGGAGCAGACAATGGGAGCTCACTCTGTCACACAGCATCCTCCTCAGCCCACCAAGCTCTGTGCCCATTGTGTCCCATCTATCCATCTCATCTTTGGACGCCCCCTTCTTCTCTTTCCCTCCACCTTTCCCAGCATCAAGGCCTTCTCAAGTGAGTCCTCCCTTCTCATCTGTCCCTCCAATGAACAGGCAGGATTGATTTCTTCCAGTATTGACCTATTTGTTCTCTTTGCTGTCCAAGGGACTCTCAGGACTCTCCTCCAACACCACATCTCAAAGGCATCTATTCTTCTGCACTCAGCCTTCCTAATGGTCCAGCTCTCACACCCATACATTACCACTGGGAATACCATTGCTTTGACTATGCGAATTTTTGTTTTCAAGGTGATGTCTCTATTTTTCACTATATTCCCCAGGTTTCTCATCGCTTGTCTCCCCATAATCAGTCGTCTTTTTATTTCGTGGCTACAGTCGCCATCTGCAGTGATCTTAGATCCCAGGAAAGTAAAATCTGTCACTGCTTCTACTTCTTCCCCATCTATTTTCCAGGGACTGATCGGACCCGTTGCCATTAACTTGGTTTTCTTGATATTAAGTCTCAAGCCAGCTTTTGCACTCTCCTCCTTCAATCCAATCAAGAAGTTCTTTAGGTCTTCCTCACTTTCTGCCATTAGGGAGTGTATTCTGCACTCTGTAACCAAGTACATTACTCTGAGAAGTAGCTGTGTGACTTTTATCCTTGGCCTTTACTTTGCCTGTTGACCTTCAAGGAGTCTTAGCTAGTGCTTCACTCTGACATGAAGCTTAGTTGACTAGAAGCCCTTAAGTCACGAGGGACCGATTTTGGTCTGTGAGGGCTATGCAAAGATATAAGATACGTAAGGGAATCAGTTGTGTGTGTGTGTTTTAAATAGATCTGTGGAGAGCAGTGTTATGTTTCCCAGTCAAAATCCTCTAAGACTGAAGGGATGCTTTGGGTGCCAATATTGGGAGAAAAGTGGGATATAAATTAAATCAATAAAGCAAAGCACTTAATGACCTCCAAATATTTTTCTGCAGCACACTAAATATCAATATATTTAAAGAACAATATCCATTTCATCTCTAATATTTTAATTTCATTGAAATAGATTTACTGAGCATTAAGCCATGAATACCCACTTCTAGGTCTCCCTTGCTCAAAAGCCAGTCATGTCCGACTCTAGGGTTTGGTGCTCATTTCCGTTTACAGTCAAAGAACCAGTGCTATCTGTGCCTGCAGACATTTCTATGGCCATGTGGCAGCCAGCCATGACTAGACACCAGAGTGCAATAAACACTTTTACTTTTCCCGCCAAAGCAGTGTCTATTTATCTATTTGCAATTTCTTTCTTTCAAACTGCTAGGTTGGCAAGAGAACTATTCCATACTATATTATACAGTAGAACCTCGGATAAAGTCCAAACTCCGTTCTACAAGTTTGGACTTTATTCGATTTTGGACTTTATCCGAATCAAATGGGCAATGCATCAGATAACGTCCAAAAATGGACTTTATCCAAGGTTCCTATACCAAATACCTCGGATAACGTCCATTTTTAGTGGTTTTGGACATTATACGATGCATCACGTGTGCATGAAAACCGCGACTTTATCCGAATCAGACTTTATCCAAGGTACCACTGTATACTATAATGGTAAAAAAAATGATGCTGGATCAACACCAGGATTGAGACACATGACAGAGGTGTATAAAACTACGCACAGGGCAGTAGGCAAGTTGCATCTCCTTCTCCCCTTACACTAGAAGGCTAGGTTGCTTATTTGTACCTGTATTCTTCGAGTGGTCACTTGTGAATTCACACTAAAATTGGGTTAAATTGCACATGCATTAGTGTGGGTTCACAGGTGACTATGAAGAACCTGTCAAGTTGAACCCTAGAAGACTTAACACTGATAAATGCAAATACTTCCCCATATAATGCAGGAAGGCATTGGGTCCCACCACACGTAGTGATGACTGTCAACCCAGGAAGCTTTCAAAAAAAGGGGTGGTGGTGGATGAGCAAATGCATGGAAGGTGGCCTGCTCACTGGCCATTAGTCATAATGGAGATACATCCCAATCCATCCCATCCTATTGACATCTTCTGAACGGATATGAGCCTCAAGTCCACCAGCTCAGATCCAGGAAGAGCCTTATGGCAAGAATACTCTTCAGGGTGTGCAAGAGCAAAACCAAATTAAAAGATGGAGAAAGGAGCTCAGCTCATTGGACAAAGAATAACATTAGAGGACAATAATGCCAGAGGAACTCAAGCTCCCTTTTGTCATTTAAAGGACTGACCAACGCAAGACCAACACACTGGGGGGGGGGGGGGTGTGTGGCTACTGGCAGACAACAACACACTGTGTGACTGTGAAGAGATACAGAATCTGGATCATTTACTGGTCTGCCGGTTACTACCAGAAACATGTGCCGATAAGGACTTAAGTTTGGCCAACGCGAAAGCCAAGAAAGTGGCTTCATTTTGGCAGTCCAGGGTTTGATCAGGACAGGAAAGAAGATCCCATCACAGTCTGAAAGACTCTCTATCACAGGGGTACCCAAACGTTTTGGGCCGTGAACTGGTCACATGATTCAGGGGGCTGGTCATTAAGGACCATTGGCCGGATCCGGTCCCCGACATCAATTCATCCGGCCCACAAAGCTCTCGTTGCTCCCGGAAGTGGAAGTAAAATGCGCCCAGCCCATATGCGTTCCGGGAGCAACGAGGGCATCGTGGACAGGATGAATTGGTGTCGGGGGCCAGATCCGGCCCATGGACTGTAGTTTGGGCACCCCTGCTCTATCGCTTGTTGGAGAACACAAGTGGGGTGACCCAATGGCCCTCCTGTCTTGCAAACAGCATGCTGGATTGGGGGCAGCCCTTGGGGTCTTTCCTTCTTCGGGGCCACTGAGCTCCACATGGACGAGTTCTAGATTCATCCGCAGAAGGGGGGAAAAAAGGGGGGGAGGCCACTGCCAGCCATAAAAGGGTCGCCAAATCGGTGTGGGTGGACGCTGGTTCTTGCTCTGACTGAGTCCCGTCGCAGGTTTAACTCTTTCCTCAACTTCCCAGTCAAGAGAAGCACCGCGGAGAGCTTGGTAAAGGTAAAAGGTTTCCCTTGCTCGAAAGCCATGTCGTATCCGACTCTAGGGATCAGTGCTCATCGCTGTTCCAAAGCCGAAGAGCCAGCGCTGTCTGCTTCTGCAGAAGCTTTCCTGGTCATGTGGCAGGCACGACTAGACACCGGAACGCTGTTTACCTTTCCCACCGAAGTGGCCCCTATTGATCTGCTTGCAATGTCTTGCTTTCGAACTGCTAGGTTGGCAGGAGCTGGGACAGAGACGGGAGCTCATTCCGTCCTGTAGTGCTCAGGAATCGAACTGCCGACCTCCCGCCTTCCAGTCAGCGTCTTAGCCACTTGAGCCACTGCAGCCAAGGAGAGCTTGGCTTGGGGTAAAGGAGCTGCGAGGGAGATGGAGAACAAGGGGATGCGGGACTCACCTCTGGGGGGTCGGGGGTCTCCTCCGGGGCTGGCTGGGGGCGCTGCCTGCCTCCCGGACCGGCCATGCCGGCGGCCTCTTCTTGGCTCCTGGCCTTCTTCAGCACTTCGGAGCCGGGAAAGGGGGCGGAGACGGCCACGGGTTTTTTTTTTTTTTTTGAACGTCAGAAGAGCAATGACACTTCTATGCCACCCCATAGCGCTTGGTGGTGCACTCTCACAAGGGCACTGGCATTTTGCCCCCCAACATGCTGGATGCTCATTTAACCGACCTCTGAAGGAGGGATGGCAGAATCGACCTTGGTTCCTGGTCAGGATCGAACTCACAACGTTCTGGCTGCAGAACAGCAGTTTCACCACTGCGCCACCAGGGCTCTATAACCGTGATGGCGAACCTTGGCACTCCAGATGTTCTTGGACTTCAATTCCCAGAAGCCCAAGCCCCCTGTGAATCCACATGAATGGGTTTATTGCGATTCATCCGGCCCGCGCTGCCCTCGTCGCTCCCGGAAGCGAAAGTAAAATGCGCCTGTACGGTTAAGGCTCTTCCAGGTTAACCTTGTCTCTGTACGGGCACATTTTACTTCCGCTTCCGGGAGCGACGAGGGCAGCGCAGGCTGGATGAATCGCAGTAAACCCATGCGTGTGGATTCACAGGGGGCTTGGGCTTCTTGGAACTGAAGTCCAAGAACATCTGGAGTGCCAAGGTTCGCCATCACGGCTCTATAAGGACAGGTTGCTTGCTTATAACTGTCCTTCGTGGTCCCCTGTGAATCCACATGCATGGGTTTACCGCGACGAAGAACTTGATAAGAGTATAGGGTTCAGTGCTCATCTCTGTTTCAAAGCCGATCTGCTTCTGCAGACATTTCCGTGGTCATGTGGCAGGCATGACTAGACACCGGAGCACACAGAGCGCTGTTACCTTCCCACCAAAGTGGTCCCTATTTATCTACTTGCAATTTCTTGCTTTCAAACTGCTAGGTTGGCAGGAGCTGGGACTCATTCCGTCCTGCAGTACTCGGGAATCGAACTGCTGACCTTCCGCCTCCCAGTCAGCGTCTTAGCCACTTGAGCCAATGCAGCCCATAATTAGACCATTGCTATATTTAACAAGGATATAGCAATAGCAACGACACTTCTATATACCGCCCCATTGAGCTTAAATTGAACTGTGGTCACGCGTGCGTGCTTGGCAAGTCCATTTCCGCCCACCAGCAAGGGCTGAGTGAGCCCAGATCTCACGGGTTCGCTTCCCCGCGTAGTCGCCCCAAACTCGGTTGTCGGGGCGAGTGGTGTCTGGTGGGACTAAGAAACAGCGGCAGCCTCTCTATGTGTGACAGGCGGTCTCCGAAGTCGTCCCGTTCCGAAATTCTTTATTTGTGAGTTCGATCCCGACGGGTATCCAGGATGACACAGCTTTCCCTCCTTCTGAGGGCGGGCAAATGAGGACCCAGCATGTAGTTGCCTGTAAAACGCCCAGAGAGTGCACTAAGCCTATAAGACGGTATATAAGTGTAATTGCTATTGCTATTTATTTCCCTTTTAAAACTAGAGAGGAAGCCCCATTAAACACTCTTGAGAGCCAAGCTTTGCCATCTCCGAAACGTAAAGGTCGCCTTTGCTTGAAAGGCAGTCGTGTCCAACTCTAGGGTTCGGTGCTCATCTCCGTTTATAGCCAAAGAGCCAGTGCTATCTGAATCTGCAGGCATTTCCGCAGTCATGTGGCAGGCATGACTGGCCACTGGAGTGCACAGAAGGAACACTGTTATCTTTCCCGCTGAAGTGTTACCTATTTATCTACATGCAATTTCTTGCTTTTGAACTGCTAGGTTGGCAGGAGCTAGGACAGATGACAGGCACTCACTCCATTGTGCAGCACTCGGGTCTCAAACTGCTAACTTGCCTACCTTCCAGTTGTCAAATTCAGCATCTTAGGGGCCATTCAACAATTACGTGATCCTTGAGGGGGAAGGGGGTCTGCCATCTGAATTACAGAAAATCACGTGGGGGCAGCGGGGGTCAGGTCAATGACGTAACCCATTTGGAGCTGTTGTGGTTTCGAAACATGGCACTTTTTAGGTTTAGAAATGATCTCTGGGAATTTTGATCTGATTTGAGATTATTGAATTGCTTGTGCAGTCTATTTCTATTTCACCAATAGTGAAAAGCTCTAAAAAAAAGAGTTTTGATACAAAAACTCTGGATTACGTAATTTTAAAGGGAGGGCGGGTTTGAAGCGAAAATTACGGTCGGATTACATGGGGAGGAGGGCATCAATTTCCCCCCAAAAATGGGTCACGTAATTGTTGAATGGCCCCTTAGCCACTGCAGTCTCTGAGGCTTACCTGACAGTAAATTGCCTGGAACATAGTAGGATTTACTCTTGACTCGATAATGCACAGGATTGAGCCGCTATTTGGGATGATTTGAATTGAGTTAAAAATGGCTAGCAAAGAATTGCTCATAGAACTAGCATGGAATTGTTGTGGTGCGTTTCCTATGCAGAGGAGTCATGCAACCCTTACTTGCTGGCTTCCTGGTCCCACATCAAATCACCATAAAAATCAAGATTCGCACCAGAAACCTAAATTAATATATTTATTTTTAAAAAAAATCTGGGAAATCCCACCGTAATCTATAGCGCTTCTCTTCGATAAACATGCTCAAAATGGCAGCCTTTGAATGGCCAAACTAGGATTAGATGCTAAAGCAATGTTTCTCTGAAGTGTAGTGTGTATGTGTGAGGAGTGTAATAGCTATGAGCCGAGTGGGTTCCTGGCCATTTCTCCTCAGTTTCCCTTTGACTTCTCCCTGCTAGACATGTTTCTTCCTCACAGGAAGGAGGAAAGAGTTTCATTATTATCTGTAGCCTTGTTGGTCAAGTTACAACCAAGTTACAACTTCGTTTCTGATTCAAGCTGCAACTGTGGTAGAAGCAAGCAAGAGGAGGAGAAAAAAACTCTTAAAAAGCATACAGGCTTCAAACAATGCTTTTAATATTCGTTTGGCCGCCAGATTTCAACTTCAATGAATACAAATAATTCTACAAATAGCTCCTTTGTAAATATTGTGCCTCATCCATCCAGTTTTAGCATTATAGCGAAAATAGCTATAACACATACAAAAAAATTGAACACACTTGTGCTTACAATCATGAACAACTCTCAATTTAACAATGAGGGTTTAATTTTGGCCATGACAAAGCCAAGAAGGTGGTTTCATTTTGGTAGTTTAAAATTAGATCTGGACACCAAAGAAGAAGTTTAACAATAGCCAGAAGGGAAATTGTGAAAATGTTTACTCTGGTAAAATCTCATTCAGCATCCTTCAGATGCTGGCATCTCAGAGTTTACAACATTTCTACACTCCCCTACTCAGAACCATACCCGTCAAGCGCAACTCCAGAAAATATGGGAACTGCTCCGGCCCAGGCGTGCATGCACAACAATAACTCCTTTGTGCATGCACAGAACCCCTTTGCGCATGAGCAGAGCCTATTTGCGATAGGAATGCATGCGCAGTAACCCCTTTCCCTGCCGTTCAAATACGGGACGACGGTGGGAAAGGGGAAGAACGCGCGGAGAACTACGGGATTTCCTGGCCAATCCGGGATACTTGACAGATATGCTCAGAACTAAGTCCACTCAAACTATGTGGGGCATATTTTTAGTAGGCACATGTAGGATTGCTTTGCATGCTGTATTCCTTGATTGCAAGAGGATACAACAGTTCTTCTCATTTTCTATTTATTGGTTAGAATAGTCTCCATGGGCAGGCTATGTCTGCTTAGCATAAATGCTAGATGTAAAGGCAAACCACTTTCTCCCAAAATTGCAAGACTAGGGGACAGGCAGACTCAAAGGAGACAAAATACAAGCACCCCATACAAATCATTTCCTAACCACCATAAATTAAAGCATTCTTTTGTCTCCTAAACTTTTTGTTACAGCCATGACAGGCTGTATGAAGCTCTCTTCTATGCCAAGTCAAGCTGATTTTTAAGTCTAAGTAAACAAATACCTCCCACTTTTTAATTAAAATTGAAAGTTCAGCTTTCTTGAAACAGATCCTGTTAGTCTTTTTCACTAGATCACTTTGATGTTGCAAAGAAAGATTGATTGATTGATTGCATTAAGGCACTATCTTCAAACAGGTTTTATCCTGATCCACTATGAGATATTGCATGTAAAATTTTGAACCATATCTCACAATATCCTAACTTAAATTAACACATAGGCATCTAAGGGTCCATGTAATAAATTCAGTTGTACTTATATCAATAAAATTATCAATATACCAGAGAAACAATTCCAACTTGTTCTTCCATATGTACTTTAAAAAAACACACAGGTTCTCACACAAAAATCTTGCATATGACCAACAGGCACTTATTTTCTGTGCATCTACAGTACCAACAGCCTTGAGAAATGCATACAAGATATTGTATAAACAAACTCGGAAAACCAGCAGTATTTGCAAATTGCTGAAACAATTAGCAAATTAGACAAATTATATATTTTCTTTATAAAACACTAGTCTTAAAAATCAGTACAACTGATAATCACCATATGAAACAACTGCATGTTTAATGTCTTTATGCAAACTTATATTCACCGAGTACTGCAGGACGGAAATGAGCTCCCATCTTCGTCCCAGCTCCTGCCAACCTAGCAGTTCGAAAGCAAGAAATTGCAAGTAGATAAATAGGGACCACTTCGGTGGGAAGGTAACAGCGTTCCGTGCGCTCCAGTGTCTAGTCATGCCTGCCACATGACCACAGAAACATCTGCAGAAGCAGACAGCGCTGGCTCTTCGGCTTAGAAACAGAGATGAGCACTGCACCCTAGAGTCGGATATGACTGGCTTTCGAGCAAAGGAAACCTTTACCTTTACCTATATTCACCAAGAGAATACATCTTTAGTGTTACATGTCCTGTGTTAGCTGCCTATAGGACAACAGTCTCATAAACAAAGAAGATAACTGTCCTAGTTCTTCAACAAGTAAAAGGGGCATTTGGGATCACCTATAAATATCCATTCTCATTGATATCAATGTGAGGCAATCTTGACTCCTATAACAGGTCTTTCTGTGGGTCATTGGGTATAAGCCATCTGCCAGTCCTTGGCTAGGTCCAGGATCCAGAGAGTCCTGTTAGATGTAAGGTAGCTCCTTATTGCAATTGGCACCAAATCATCTATAGAGCAGTGTAACATGCATTAGAACAGGGGTTCCCAACCTATGGAAGCGGGTACACCCGCACATGCATAAAATATGCCTGCAACTGTCGTAAATGTGGAAGTGGGCACATTTACATCATCCGTAAATGTGCCCACTTCCACTTCTGGGGGCCGTGGTCCAGCCCACTCAGCTGTCCGGGGGGCGTGGTCAGGCCCCCAGCAAAAAAAAAGGTTGGCCACCCCTGCATTAGAAAATCAGGAATGTTTTAATGGTTCAAAAAGGTTTGGCCCAAATCCTATTACTTATGCTGCTGGTGTTAGGTCCAACAGTATAAATCTCATCAGTTAATTGCTGCTAGTGAGAAAATGGGTGTCTGTGGCTGTCATCATACATCAGCTGTATGACATGGTGTGTGACAAGAAATGCAAGCTTTGATTCCTTAACTTGCAGAAATTCGCTATTGAGATTTATGCCACTGGAAAGTGGAAGTAACAGGATTCTTTCTGATATGCCTGAAACACGGACTAACATGGCTACTATTCCAAAAAAAATTCACAAGATCCTTCTTTGTGACTAATGTTCAGATAGAAGCTGGGAAGTACTTGACAGATTCTGGTCTACGCAAAAGGTAATTTTTGAAAAGAAACTGTCTCAAGTTAAGAAGTATCCATAGACAATATCTATTGCAAACTGTTGTATAGCTCAGTATGCAACAGGTAATGCCTACAGAGTCTAAATTTGAAACAATTCTCCATGTCACTACCTTTTGCATAGCAGCGCAACAAGATTTCAATCTGTAAAATGGGACTTCCCCAACTAACTAGATAGACACACTTTACCAACTTGCAAGAAACCCTGAACACTGTTCACATTAACAAGCATTTTGGAACATATATGCCCAACCAGATTAGACAGGGTGGTCTGCTTCTCTGGCTTGGTTACATTCAACTACCATTTAACCCCTTCAGTAGCTGTTTCACCTGATCAACAAACAGCTATGAATCTATGAATTATTTGAGCCTGTATATGCATGGTCAGTCTCTCTCTCTCTCTCCCTCTCTCCCTCTCTCCCTCTCTCTCTCACACACACACACACACACAAAATTTTCCTCCGGTATTGTGTATGTTAGATTGTAGATAGAGGTAATTGTTTTCTTAATGTTTCTACAACATCTAGAAAACTTGGCAAGCAAATACAGTAATACCTCATACAAAGTCTGCTTCATACAACATCGGATTCATACAGCATTACCTAATTCCTTGAAAAAAGTTGCCTCATACAAAGTCGTGAGACTTTGTATGAGGTATTGGGGTTTTCCCAGGTTGCATTGTGCCTGGCAGTATAAAAGGCAGGACACATGCGTGCATTGCTCTTGTGGGTTTTGCATGAGGCGAAGAGTGTTTAGGAGTGGCTTTGAGCACGATTTTGGATTTTTTTTTGATTTTTTCGTCAGAATTTTTAGAAGCATTCCTGGGATTTTGGCAGCATTCTTCAGGTTCTTGGACAATCAGGGTTGTTTGACATGTTTTTAGCCTTTAGACAATGATTTCTTAAAGTTCTGTCAGTTTCCTGTCTGTTTCCTTGACTTTGCCCTGAAGTCCGTGCTGTTACAGTACAATGTATCTCTATGGAAACAACATTGTATGAGGCATCGCGGCAAGGATTTGGACGTTGTATGAGGCATCGTGGTTAGGATTTTGCATGCCTCATACAAAGTGCAAATCCGTATAAAGTCTAAACTTGTGGAACCAAGTTTGGACGTTGTATGAGGTATCACTGTACCCAGAAAAACCTCATCATTGTCATTCAGAGCAGAAGACTCAACTAACCACCCTTATTACCACCCCCTCTCCAAAAAATTTTTAAAATGGTCTGGTATGCAAAAGATAAATACATCTGAGTAATCTGGACAAGGTAATACAAGGCTGAATTCCAAGTTTGCTGTATACAACCATGTTCCTGTTACCTATGAGCCGATTCAAATGTACACTCTGGACTTGTCGCAGGCCTCTCAACAAGACTGCACATTTCATTACTCATGAAAGTCTAACTTTTTGGCCACTAAATTTTTTGTCTAAATTTTGGCCACTATGGTAAACTGAAGCTGTTCCTTTGAACTGGTTGTTTCTGACTCATTGGGCAGAAATACTGTTCTTTCTTTAAGTCCCATAAACAAACTAACACTGCAGGCCTAAGCACACTTATGCATATGTACCTTCTACTGAGATCAATGGAGTTTAGATCCAAACCAATGATTTGGAACTAGATAATGCATATATCTTTTTCTCATGGCAGACAGTACAATCTAATACACATCTATTCAGAAAGATCCTTGACTTGCTCTCCGGCAAGGGTGTACATAGATTAGAGAATGGTTTACTTCAGACATGAATTGTGAGAAAGGTTTTCAAGGAACACAGCAGCTATTACAAAATTTAGAAACTACTTCCATAGATGGAGAGTTTCAAGAAAAATGAGTTATTTGCTCTAAACGTTAGTATAAACCTACTAATTTTTTGTAGCATGGCACTGAGGAAACAAGGGAGCATACAGGGCTATAATAGAAAGTAGCAACTAAACTGAGTAGTAACATTTTCCTACTCTAAAAGTGCAAATGTTCTAAAGTGCAACTCTTGTCCAGACAGCAACGTGCAAACTAAGTGTAAGATTTTTCACTTGAATCTCTCTTCTCTATACAGTACTAGCAAAGCTATTGGGTTGACAGCCAACCGCCAGCTAGCCTGGTGAGATATTACCTCTCACATTCAGCCAGGCTATTATTTGGAAAAGGAACAGAAGATCACAATAGACCAGACTTCGTACAGCACATCCTATATGCTTGTTCAGAGCTCTGCTGTAGTTGTCGTACTACAGGCAGAAGATATTGCTATTTGTTTCTTTTTGGTTTCAACTAAAGTAGCTTCACTATCGGAGAGCTGCTGGCCATGGTGAAACAAACATAACCAGGCTACTGTTCAATGGGTATTGTCTTGACTCTTCCTCAAGAAGAGATGTGCCATGATGCATTTTAGGCTGTCTTGACGAAGAACACTAGGACAAACTCCCGAAGGGCTCGCTGTTTCTTTTAAGTCTCTGAACAATAACAGCATTTTTAAAGTTAGCTTCCTCCAGCGTGAGGGATTCATCCAGCAACTCCCGAAAAGGGAGCGATGTGGCCAACATGAAGGGACTTCTTACTTGAGATCCTTGGTAATTTGTTATGAAGTCTCTGACATGACTTATTCTGAGGAGGAGAAGAAAATCCAAATTAGATATAAATGAAAAGATATCTGGTATTTTAATTCATAAAGTTAAAAAAATATTTCAGTTTGCAGTAGTTGAAGAAAATAGGTGTTCGGCAGATCAAAGGATTCTGCAGCCATGGCTCTTTTTGAAATGTTATTCCTATTACTGCCCAATGATTAGCAGTAATAGTTAGTTGCTGCCCTTCAAGAAAATGCTGAGAATCTGGCTGGCGGGGCAGGTACCACCACCCTCCACTGGCTCATTTAGAGCAGGATCACTCAGGTTTTTTAGTTTTTAACTAGATGTTCTTTTTTGTGTTTTAGGAATTTGAGGTTTTTTTATTGTTTAAAGTTGGAGATTTTATGTACGCCGCCCAGAATCGCATGTCAATTGGGGCGGCTATACAAAATGAATAAAATAAATAAGTAAATGGACCCATTTAACCTACTAGACAGCTGATGCTGTGCAAATTGGCTGCTTGGAGAACAGTTATCTCATTGCACCCTTCATCACAGCACTGTAAGTGTTTGTCCTGCTATATGATGATAAATGAATTTGTGAATTATTTGCTGCTTGGGTTACATTTGGGGAAAGCAGAAGTCTTCTTCACTAGATGAACAGCTTATAGGAATGATGGAATGGAATGGCTGAGTGGACAAAACTTCCCATTGGTGACTCTTTTTCTTTACCATGAGAATTTATACCACAACCAGGATCTACTTCTTCTGTAAAGCAAGGCTGGAAAACTCTGGCCCGCCAATGTTTTTGATCTAGAGCACCTGTCAAGTGATACCCAATATGAGCAGCAGTACAGGGATACTCGAGTTAACAATCAAAAAGCACCAGGAAGTTGTCACAAAGGATGTCCTTCACCCATAGCCAAATTTTGTCACTAGTCTATGCCCCACGAGGAAACCTAGCAAATGTTACTCCCACATTCCACGTGTTTTGTACTGGCACTCTGAATCTCAAAAGAAGCCAACTCCTGCAAAATATAGGCTGTATAGATGCCATTGCAATTGAGATCTGAGCAACAGAAATTAAAACACTTGTTATTTTGCTATTTGAGAAACATTATTTGTATGTCTCCTCAGAAGAAAGCTTTGCTAAGTTAAATGGAACTTATTCCCAGATAAGTGCATACAGGCTAGCAGATTTATAGGACTGTTCTGCATTCACATTAGACTGAGACCAGTGGAATGGCATCATAATCCTAGCATAGAGAGGCTTCCATAGTGAGTCACTATAGTCTCTGCTGTGGCATAGGATTGTACTCTCAATATGTACAATATTATCTTCAGAAAATGCATTAAATATCTAAGGAACCTGGTCTGTAGACTCCATGATAGATAGGACACTAATATTTTTTAAATACAGTACATTTGAAAAAGTAATATTATTTATGAGGTTTTTACAATTTAATGAACATTTTAATACATAAAGTGTAATGATTTCAGGCACACCATCAAGCAGCTCTCACGACATACCAAGTATATGATAAGCCACTTAAAGGCCTGCCATTAAAAGGGCCTATAAATGTACAGTAAAACCCCTACTTATGAAAAAGTCCGTTCCGTAGGCTTTTGCTTAAATCGGTTTTTTAATGTAACTCAAAGCAAACTCATAGGAATTTTTTTTTTACGTAACTCGAAGCAAACCCATAGGAAAAACAATTTTTATGTAAATCAAAGCAAACACATAGGGAAAATGAACTTTTTATGTAAATTGAAGCAAACCCATAAAGAAATGAATGTTTATGTAACCTGAAGCAAACCCATAGGAAAAAGAATCTTTATGTAACTCGAAGCAAACCCATAGGAAATCATGTAAATCTGGACATGGTTATAGCACAAAATCATTATGGAAGTTGAATTTTATGTAACTCGACTCATTTGTAAATCGGAGTTTTACTGTAATTCAACTGGATGTGTTGATGACTACTTAATGCATGTCATTTCTACACCTTTTTAAATGCTAAATCTTCTACCTCTACAGTTATTTGTTACTGTAAGGTATACAATTAGTCAACTTCAGATCCAAATATAGATTACTGGTAATCTATTGGAGAGTGGTGGCAAAAAACCTGTCTCATCCAACATTTGGTTTGGCTCATTTACAGAAGGTGGGAAAATACTTTCTCCTCCCCACCAGCACTACAAGGATTTTTAGACCTGGTTACAATGGGGGTGACAATTCCTATACCATTGTCAGATTGACACAACTGAAGAGCCTAAGAATAGGATTCCTCGGGTGAACTGAAAGATGACGTTTCCTGAAGATCCAAAGTAGCTTCTGTGCAACTCCAAAAAAGCCCTATACAACATGCATCGTATCTAGACAGTAATATCCAACCAGGCACTATATAGCAGCAGATGCCAGTAGATGTCATAATTGTTTGTGTTCTGATTACCTGTACACTCAGAACTGTCGTATTATGGAACTATTAATTGGCAACCTTCTTAAATGAATAGTGATGTCAAGCATGTGGTTCTTTTCATCTGGCCTGTTAAGCCCAAAGTAGAGAAGGTGCTCTTGTTTAAGGCTTCTACAGAGGCTGATACTATTTATATGCATTCAGAAAACGCGTATACTTATCAAGAAATCAATCAAAAAAGAGCTCAATAGGATTTACTCTTTGAAGTACGGTTATATGCACCCAGAATTGCAAACCAAAGTACTATAGCTCACTCAGGGTTCTTGGACTTCAATTACCAGAAGCCCAAGTCAGCACACCTGCTGATCAGGGCTACTGGGAACTGAAGTCCAAGAGCATCTGGGGGCCCAAGGTTGGAAAGCCCTGAGATAGATGGTGATAATGACCAATAGAGGGAAGAGATCTTCTTCTGCCTATGGTGGAGGGGAGTATTTTGACCCATCTAGTACTATAACTATGCCACAGATATATTGCCATCTGAATCCAAATCTGCCATATGCAATCCAATACCTTTAAGGTGACAACAGAGGGCATGTAGTGATCTGAAACATACATAAACAATCTCTCCCCTAACACGCTTCTAAGACAATTGGTGTAATGCAGGTGGCCAACCTTGGTGCCCCAGGTGTTCTTGGACTTCAATCCCCAGAAGCCCTGATCAGCAGTTGTGCTTACTTGGGCTTCTGGTAATTGATATCAGTAGTAAGACATGAAAGAAAACTAATATGTTGCAAGTTTTGAACTAGTTGTCAAGTTCAGTGTCTTAACCATTAAGACACCACAGTCAAGGCCATGTTAAAAAGAAGTCTGAAATATAAAATCCAGGATTGCAACTGTTCAAAATTTGTAGCATGTTAGCTTTCTTTCATGTCTTACTAAAATTATTTTGAGCCATTTTTATTCTTTTATTTCAAATCTTAAAAACCATTATTGTACTGCCAACCAAGGCTAAAATTAATGAACAGATAAGATATTTCTTAGTTCACTAATACAAAAAGAGATGTAGATTGCAGAGTCTCATTTGCATCATACAAAAATGGCAGCAGTTGCCTGTAAGTAAATCCTATTGAATTCAAAGGGACTTTCTGTTCAGTAGACAGACTTAGGATGGGACAAGTAAACTGCAACCCTATACGTCAGGGGTTCCCAACCTGAGACCCACAGGCCGGATCCAGCCCACAGCAGCCCCATTTTATGTGGCCCCCCACCCCACCAAGGGTGTTCAAGAAACAAAATGGTCACCCCCTTTGAAGTTGGGATAAAATGGCCACACACAGCCCAATTGTGCAGGCAGGGCAAAATGGCCATCCGGTCCTCAAAGCTGACTAAGAGATTGTGACCTGGCCCTCACCTTGAAAAGGTTGAGAACCCTTGCTATATGTATTCACCAGCAAGCAAGAGCTTGGCGAGGTTTACTTTTGAGTAGACTTGTATATGAATAAAAAGCATTTGTATGAATGTGGATTAATATGATCAGATCTTACCTGTGCGAAGTGTTGAATTTTTGTACTATCCTTGTTCCGTCTGATAACCAAATTTGAATGCTAGTGATGGGTTCTAAATTATTTAACACTACTGTTGGCTTCCTTTTTTCACTTTCTTCAACATCTCTTTTTACTTTATAAATTATTCTTGGTGTGGCACTGAAAAAACAAAAACAGTGAAATAAGATTCCAGAAACCCTTTTTACATGAGATGGCAGCAGTTTGCTACTTTTATTTTCTGATAACCCTAAAATGCTAATAGGGCTATGCGTCCTCAAATCCTCCCAACAACAAATATATCAGAGATAAAAAATATGGAGCACTCCAAAAGTTCTCTATTCCCATCATCCCTCCCCACTGGTAATGCTGATACTGGAATCTATGGGGCAAGAACATATGCCAAGCCATTCATTACCTAGCACTGAAACAAAAGCAATCATGCCTTTTGTACAACATACACTGCAGTACAGTGCCACAATTAATGGTTGGTCTTAACAGAACCAGCAGGAAGCAGCTAGCAGACTGGATAGGCCAAAACCACTGATCTCTCAGCTAAGCAGCAGATGGGCAGCCCTGCTTGCCTCTCACTGTGTTACAGCCCCACAGAATGGCGACTGCAAGACAGCTAATGAAGAGGGAAGCCTAATAATGTCAGATTCTAGAGAGGCTCACTACTGTAGCTGCCTTCCCTTGAGCTAGAGTCTCAATTTTAGCACAACAGGACTGATAAGACAGCCTTGTGAGCCAAGAGTACCCCATACAGTTGCAAGAGAGTCTTTGCAACAATAACAGTGCTTAACATAGGAGCTGTACCAGTTGCTATGACTCTATGGTCTATGTTCTTTACCCAAGATGTTCTAGCATTCATCACAGTATTGCTCTGATGACTTTGTTGCTGAGGAGGGGGGTATGGGCCTAATGCAACATGTAGTGCAACATTAGCAGGTTTACAGCACATTTTGTGTAAAAATCTACCTCACAAGTTAAGAGTCCCAAAATGGGGAAAGTTGCATAACAGAGCATTCTTATACACACTTCCACAGAAGGCAGCCCCACTGAGTACTAATGGGCTTGCTCCCAACTAGTTGGAGATAGGATTGCTGCCTAAAAAGGGATAAGGGAACAAAAACTATATCACACCAATTCTTTTCCACACAAATTTCACTCGTGAGAAATATAAGGCCTCTTACCTTCCCAACCTGTATCCTTGTCCGGAGAAAGGATGAAATGTGGGTTTCCTCGCCATATATACCTGGTCCTTCTTATCTTGCACCTTCACACTCACTTCTTCTTTATCGCAGATCTTTTGTAACTCAGGAGGCAGCTCTCTTTAAAGGCAAAATTAGAAAAAGGTGTACTTGATAATTACAATCTGATAAATTAATCATCAGATTAAGTTAAGATCTACCCCTGAAGAGAAATCCACTTGCCTTTGAACGGTTACACTGGCTTTTTTTTAAAGCACTAATTTAAAGCATTCGTCATGCTGAGAAAGGGAGCAGTTTTATAACAACATGCTGCCAAATTGGCAGCTGGTAACAAATGTCTTCAGGTTTTATTCCTTGTGCTGTTCTGTGTCTCCCACTACACTTGTAACAATAGAATGACCCTCGAGACCTTCCGAATGGATATAAGCATCAAGTCTGCCAGCTCAGATCCAGGAAGAGCTTTATGGCAAGAACAAACATTCTTGAGGGTACACAAGAGCAAAACAAAATTAAAAGATAGAGGAAGGAGCTTACTGGACAAGGAACATCATTAAAGGAGGATATAGCTGAGGAACTCAACCTCCCAAACATTACTTGGAGGACCCTGAATAGGCTGAGGATTGGAGTCCCTAAATTTAAGACCAACATACTCAAGTGGGGACTGCTGGTGGACAACAACACACTGTGTGAATGTGGAGAGTCCAGCTCATTTACTGGTCTGCCAATTACTGTCAGAAACATGCACTGATGAGGACTTAAGTTTGGCCAATGGCAAAGTCAAGAAAATGGCTTCATTTTGGCAGTCCAGGGTTTGATTGGAACACAAAAGCAGAAGACTACACTTGTCATGTCTTAATTTTGCCAGGAAAAGGGCAGAATACAAGTGATTTAAATAATCATAAATATGCAATGTTGGTATATTAATATGTCAACCATGGTTTGCTAGTAAATACAAGCGAAGCTGAAACCAGATCTTTTACATGCACACAGAATGGGAGCAGACCAGTGTTATGAGTTTTGTTACTGCAATTCTGGTGTAACACATAAAGCTGACTTGCCCTTTTTTAATTGAGTCCAAGAAGAGCTGGTTTGCAACATCTGTGTAGGTTCGGAGTTCACCGTCATTCACTGTGAATCCATTTTTCCATAATTTGATTGTTGTATCAGCCTGTGACATGAAAATTCAAATGAGCATTATCACACAAGAGTAGCAGGGCTCATTCACTTTATGCAAGTAGAACATGGGAAACTGGTTCACATCTCTACTAAACCACATTGGTTCTCCTGAGTTTTAAGGAGGATTTCCCATCCCAAGCATTACCTGGAACCATCAAACTTTGAATCAGGGATTATTTTACATACAAAGCACATGTTATCATCACTGAACCTGGTGAAAAAGCCATTAACCACACAGGCTTTCCAAGTGAATAGATTTACATTAGTCATTACAAGTTATGGGCAAAAGAAATGCATGGAACTCTTATGTTACCATGCTTTCTTCTTCTTCAGGTGCCGTATCCATTCCGGATATTGGCTATCATCATGGCAATAGTTTTTAATTTAATTTAATTTAATTTAATTGTTAAATTTATATATCGCCCACTCGGCCAAGGCCGACTCAGGGCGGTTCACAGTCACAATTAAAAACATGTTAAAAACAATTAAAACTACCCACCCACTAAAAAAGGGGTGCAGAAACCGAAGGCACCATGGGGGAAGGAATTTCTTCTATACCAGCCACCCAATTGAGGTTACCCTTCCACCTGCACCCCATACTTGGACAGGTTTTAAGTTCTTTCCTGAAAGGCAGCAATTCCATCCGGAGATGTAGCTCTGTTGGCAGGAGGTTCCAGAGGGCTTGCGCAGACATGGAGAAGGCCCTCCTCCTTGTGCCAGAGAGGTGAACCCCTCTGGCTGATGGAACAATTAGGGAGCTCCTCCGGTCTGCTCTGGTTGGACGGACAGACGTCTTTAGGGTGATGCGGTCTCTTAGGTATCGTGGCCCACTACCATATAGGGCTTTAAAGGTTAAAACCAGCACCTTGAATTGCACCCTGAGACAAACTGGCAACCAGTGCAACTCCCGGAGCAGTGGCGAAGTGCGGGCATAACGCCCACACCCCATCACCACCCGGGCTGCTGCATTCTGGACCAGCTGTAGCCTCCGAATGGAAGTCAAGGGCAGCCCCATGTAGAGCACATTACAATAATCTAGTCTGGAGGTGACCAGAGCGTGAGTGACCATAAGCAAGGAGTCCCGGTCCAGGAGCGGGTGCAACTGGCAAATCACCCGAAGTTGGGCGAAAGCCCTCCTGGTCACAGCCGCCACCTGTTCTTCTAGCAGCAGCCACGAATCCAGGAGGACCCCCAAGTTGTGCATCGGGTCTGTCTGGGGCAAAACAGCCCCATCCAGAACCAAAGATGGTAGCTCCCAGGATAACAAAGGACCCCTTATCCATAGCTACTCAGTCTTGCTGAGATTCAGTTGTAGCCCGTAGGCCCCCATCCAGACCCCAATAGCTTCCATGCACCTGGAAAGGACTTTGACGGCATCACTGGGGTCCCCACGGGCTGAGATGTACAACTGTCATCTGCATATTAATGGTACCGCACCCCCGTGGGAACGAATGATCTCACCCAGCGGCTTTGACGCCGACCGCTCGGGGATTGCATAACTCCTCAGATCAGTTCTTCCAAGGACATGCCACACCAAACTTTGGGCTAAAAAATGACCTCTAAAACATTTACAAATGCAAATTTTATCAGGCAACAATGGAAGTATCTTGTTTGACCAACCCCACCCAACATTTAATTTTACACAATTTTATACGACGTTTTCATTGACTGTATCTTACTCACTTGATTTTTAACTTTAGCCTGCTGTGTGCATATAGCCCCAAGTTTCTGAGCTTCTTCAAAAAGGTTATTAACAAAAATATCACAACCTTTCTCATCTGTACCATTTTGAATCCGATTGTCAGTTCTTGGTTTGCAAGCCCTACAAAATACAAAGATAAGACACTGAAAGCTGCAGGTGAAACTCATTTTTTAAAATTAAACCACGTTTATTGGCCTATCAGTTATGTTCAATTTGAACCAGTAATTCTTGCCACAAAGTTACCAAACTCCAAGAAAATTATTTATGCATACCTTGTTCTTAGCACTGATTAATAATATGTGGCTATTGAAGGTCAAGCCAACCATGAAACAGAAGATTCTTAATTTCTTAATTACTAGTAGCAACTTGCCATGTTAACTTGAAAGCCACTTCCAGTGCAATTTACTTTCAAATAAGTGTTCTGAATACTGCAGCCTCAGTAATTTACATGGGGTACACAGATTCTCCTTGAAGATCATGGTATTTTTGAACCCCAATTGGACGTACCCCAGGCAATGGCCCCCTTGTGCCAGATAATCTTTCTCACATTAGGCCAGGCAAAAGAAAATGCAGAATGAATTCCTCAAAAGATGACTTCATTTTGGCAGTATCACATGTGGCCTAGACATAGAAGAAGTAGTATGTAGTAGTAATTTACATGAAACAAAAATAATTTTCCCCCTCCCTGATCAGAATAGTTCTCCCAATTCCTGGTGCTTCTGCCCACTGAGAATTGATCGCCTTATTTCATGTATTGAAAATATTGTACACTGCCTCAAGCTGCCCTGCAAAATAAATTTAAAACAACAATATGTAAAATATTCAAAACTGAATGTTTTCTCTCCCTTCTCACTTCTCTCAAGCTCTGTCTGATGCCCTGTTTCACCATCCATTTCCTCTTATTTTTGCATCACATCCAGGCATTTTGCATATTAAAGTCTTGCTCTTTAACCATCTCCCACTCTCACAATTTGCTATGCACTGTCCATGCAAGAACTGAGGGTGCTTCCTGATGGTTCATCTCAAAAGGTATACCATGGCCACGGTGAAGGGCAGCCGAGCTGTGAAGTACAGTACTAAGTCTGCTGCAGCACCAAGCCTCACCTCAAAAGAGACTCTGAGACTCACAAGTGCTACTCAATCCAGTCTGAGAAATTCTCTCATCCTTTCCCAACTGTTGTGGCACTTTCCCAAACTGCAAGTCCGCTTCCAGAGTTGGAACTGCCCAATCGTTCATTTTGATTTATTCAGTTCTAGCTACATCACCCTCCTTTGCTACACACATACACAACCCCCCCACACACACACACACACATTTTCCTTTAATTTTATCCCATTTCTCAGATTGTGCATTACAGTATCTGGATCGCCTCTTCCTTCCGCATTATAATTTACCAGTACAGTATTTAATAATAATAATAATAATAATAATAATAATAATAATAATAATAATAATAATAATAATAATAATAATAATAATAATAATAATAATAATAATAATAATAATAATAATAATAATAATAATAATAATAATTTTTAATTTATATCCCGCCTTCTCAACCGAGGCCGACTTTCTCCTTCTTAGCCCCACTATGTGTTTTTATCAACACTTGTTCAAAAGCCTCAGGCTTAAATCTACAGATTTATATTTGTGTGTGCAATTTCAAGAAGGCTCCCCGGCAACCAACACATCTATAGCCACCCAGTCTTCTATCATTGAAACACCCCTGTACAATTTACCCAATATAATATTTTCTTTAGGGAAAGTATATGCTTTGCTATCGAGATTGCTATACCTCAGTCCCAATTGCTACCACAATAGCTGCAATTTCCTCTTACATTTGCAACTCAGTGGTCAAGTCTAAAGGAGCCATTTGATCATAGCTGTCAAGTATCCCTTATTGGCCAGGAAAACCCCTTATTTTACCCTCTTTTCCGCCATCATCCCTTATTAATTAGACTGCAATGCCCTATTGCCGCCATTGGAGGGCAGCACAGAATAAGCATAGCTATCAAGTATCCCTTATTTGCCGGGAAATTTCCCTTATTTCCAAATCCAAAACTTGACAGGTATGCATTTGATACATGACTGGAAGGAGACTTTCCTGCTCCCTCCCTCCATTTTGTGGGATGGTGTCCGTGCAAGATGTCTCTGTCCAAATTGTTCCATCCCAACCTTCAACAACTGTATTGAATATGCAAGAATAGTAGGGGTAGCATTGGGTACAGGACCATCTCAGGAGCCAAGCCACTATGTCATCTTCTAGGTACATGTCTTTAGATCAAGGAATGCAAGTTATTTGGCAAAGGCATGATATCAAGGGGAACACGATCGCATTGCAGAGCGCTATGGAGAAAGACCCCTTCTTTCTGTCTGCCGTTACCCATAGGAATGCATTGAATAAAAACATTCCAGAGTTCAGAAAGAAGCCTTTTTCTGAGCTTCAGAATAGAAGAAATTAATTTCCAATGCATTCCTATGGAAAACTGTGCTTCGTGCCCTCTAGTGGCCAGCTGTGGCGTGCCCTCTAGTGGCCAGCTGTGGCAATGGCCCACTTATCAGCTGTTTTTCTCTCCAGGACCACAGAAATTGCACCGAAAACATGACAAAAATTACAGAAACAGCAGAAATGCTTCTAAAACCCTCCTGCCAGCATGGAAAGCAGCAGAAGGTGCCCAAGTAGCCCAAAAAAGTTTGCACACTGGGGAAACCAGTTCCATTTAGTGATTTTTCTCTGTGAAGTGTCTACTGTACTTGTAAAGGATTTTTCTCCACACTGGTTTGAGATGTGCCCAGTTCCCCCATCTTGATGTCAGTTGGCGCGTCTCAATCCAGTGCAGTTTTAGGACCCTTGTGGTTGTTGACCCGCACATACTGTAAGTTGAGTCACCTTTTTGGATCTCATTTTGAGGGCTAAAAACTTGACTTATACTGCTTATATACGGAACATACAGATCACATAAAACTCAACCACAAGACTATCTGTGGCTCGGAGGCCCCATGGAGCTCGACCGGCAGCCGGACGGAGGAGGCGGGGAGGAAAGAACTCGCCGCACCTGGGGCTTGCCTCTCCGTGGCCCCAAAAGCGGCTCCCCCACCTCCAATGGACACCACCGATGCCGGGGCTCAGAGGCCCCACAGAGCTCAACCGGCAGTCGGCCGGAGGAGGCGGGGAGGAAAGAACTCGCCGCACCTAGGGCTTGCCTCTCCGCAGCTCCCCCGCCTCCAGAGATGGGAGCCAGGTGCGCCTGCTGCTGCACCCGAGGACTTTCTGTCTCTGTTTCTTCCCCATTGATTCAAGGAAGTGTACTCTGTGCTCAGCCCGGACCTTGCTATGATGTAAGCTAAGGCTTGTACTTGTTTTTGAATTGAATTATTTTGTTATGTAATTGTATTTTATTGTATTTATTGTATTTACTGTGTTGCACTGTGACACACTGTACTTTTTTGTGATATTTTTAATGCTGTAATTTGTGAATGTGTACCTTGTAAACCACATTCAGTCGCCCTTTGGGCAGAGAATTGCGGTATATAAATTAAAAATCAAATCAAATCAAATATGTTATCATAAAAACAACAAGACATTATTTAAAATATACAGTGCACGAGTTATCTATATAGAGCAAAATAAGTAAAAATATAATCACACCTACCATTCTTGCTTTAAAGTTTTAATCTTGTCAAAATCTTGCATTCTGCTCCACCTAATACAGTATTGGGGGAAAATATTGTCAGTATACAGCCAAGTAATATGCATTTGATAAAAGAAGTTTCTGAACCAGCAGAGTTCAAATGATTTCTCAGGGACATTGATTCCTGATTTGACAGATGGAAAAATTTCTGCTCAACTAGCCTACTAACTAGAAGTTCCTACCCTCTGTTTATGTGTGAGAGGAGTACATTTAAGGCTCCTTGTACAGTTAACTGGCTGAAATGCTGATGCTCAGTTACACAAATGGCATAACTTATGGTAGCAAACGACTGCAAATTAAGAAATCTCTGTAGATACTGTCTTTTGTGTACTGTGTTGCATAATGCAGTATACACCTGCTAGTGCCTACAGAGATTTGTTAACCTATGCCAATTCGTGTCTAAAAGCTACACTGTTTAGACATGGATTACTAACAGGATTTCAGCTACTGGGTACACAGATATCAGAGAGTAAACAAAACAAAAAGACAAAAAATGTTGTGGCACTGTAAAGACTAACTACTATATTTTGATGTTAGCTTTCGTGGATCAAGTCCACTTCATTAGAATAAGAGTGAGTTTTCATGGTATCAATGTACTGTATACATATCAGGTATAGAGACACACAGTGTTGGTTGGCACAACAGATAGGTTTTGCAAATCAGTGTGCTATTTGGAACCAGTAATAACATATGATCAGCGTGGCTATTTATAACAGTAATAACAGAAGATCCCTGATTAGGGTTAGTTTGATTATTGTGAAGTTTAGTTCTGTTAAGTTGTAAATGGTTAGTGGGTGCAAAATAAACATTCTGACATTACACATCTGCTAATGAGTTGTAGAGAATGGTGGAGGATAGGGGTGCCTGGCGTGCAATGGTTGATGGGGTCGCAAAGGGGCGGGCTTGACTATGTGACTGAACAACGAGTTAATTGAATATGCTGTATGAGACACACAGTGTGTGTGTGTGTGTAGATAGATAGATAGATAGATAGATAGATAGATAGATAGATAGATAGATAGATAGATAGATATAGAGATAGATAGATAGATATAGATATAGATATAGATATAGATATATAGATATATTTTAAAATACTGTTCTACAAGGCTGTTAATTTTATCATGAATCAGGGTGGGTGACTCTCTCTTGTACCTGTATGTGGTTTTTGCATACCTGTATGTGGTTTTTGCTATCCAAATCCCATGAGTGTAAAATGCACAACCCAAGAACATCAAGTGGGGAAGAATGGTGAATGGAAAAGAGTTAAACACCCCTAGCTCCAGCATCAAATTGAAGCATCTTCCAGCCACATTTCATTCAAAGAGAAAACATCAGAAACCCACAAGTGGAAAGAGTGTCCCAGTTCCTTCACAGCTGAAGTCAAACTGATCATCAACTGGCTTTGCTCTGTTCTCCCACCAACTCCTGTCTACAATATTGTTTCATTTATTTGTCCCTTCAAAGAAGTAGATGTGTTCATCTTTTTTATGTATGTAGAATTTGGATTTTTAAAAAAGATTTAGGGAACTTTTCAGATTAACTTTTCCAAAATGGTAATTGGTAACCATGACTTGGAGGTCTATGGTGGCTTAGTGGTTAAGACGCTGCACTTGACAAGCAGAAGATTAGCAGGACCCTGAGACAGTGGTTGAGTGATTGTTCCCTGAGACAGATGGTTGAAGACCCAACTAGAGGTACAAGAATCCTTGACTTGATCCTGAGTAATACTCAGGATCTGGTGCAAGATGTTAATGTGACTGATCCAATAGGGAACAGTGACCACAACTCAATTATGTTTAACTTGATCATAGACCGCAAGTCACTGATAAAATCTAACACAGAGACCTTAAATTTTCAAAAAGGAAATTTCCCAAAGTTGAGGAAACTAGTAAAAAAGAAGCTGAAAGGGAAAATTGAGAGAGTCCAAACACTTCAAGAGGCATGGAGGCTGTTTACAAAAACAATAACAGAGGCCCAATTGGAATGCATACCCAAAAGGAAAAAGGGCACTGCCAGGTCCAAGAGGACTCCGATGTGGCTTACAGGAGCTGTTCGGGAAGTGATCAAGAGCAAGAAAAGCTCATTTAGAAGATGGAAGGCTTGTCCGAATGAGGACAGCAGGCAGAAACATAAATTCTGGCAGAACAAATGCAAGGCAACAATCAGGAAAGCAAAGCAAGACTTTGAGGAGCGTATAGCTAAAAATACTCAGAGAAATAACAAAGACTTCTTTAAGTACATTAGAAGTAAGAACCCAACTAGGAAGGCCATTGGACCATTAGATGACAATGGAAGGCAAGGGGTTATTAAAGAGGAAACAGAGATTGCAGAGAGACTCAATGAATTCTTTGCTTCAGTATTCACTGAAGAAGACAGAGGTTACATGCCCAAAACAGAGCCTATCTACGTAGGAAGGGAAACCGAAGAATTAAGCCAGAGAGAAATAACCAGGGAGGAGGTCCTTGCATGTCTTGTTAAACTAAACACTAACAAATCACCAGGACCAGATGGCATCCATCCACGAGTTCTCAGGGAACTTAAAGATGAAATTGCTGATCTCCTAGCCAAAATATATAATCTTTCCCTCAAATCAGGCTTTGTGCCTGATGACTGGAAGGTAGCGAATGTAACACCAATTTTCAAAAAAGGATCCAGGGGTGATCCAGGAAATTACCGACCTGTCAGTTTGACATGTGTCCCAGGTAAAGTGATGGAAACCATCCTAAAAGATAGAATTAATAGGCACATAGAAGAGAAGGCGCTGCTAAAGGAGAGCCAACATGGCTTTTGCAAGGGCAATTCATGCTTCACTAATCTGTTGGAATTTTTTGAGAGTGTCAACAAGCATGTGGATAAGGGGGATCTAGTTGACATTGTTTATCTGGACTTTCAGAAGGCTTTTGACAAGGTCCCACACCAAAGGCTCTTGAATAAACTTACCAGTCATGGAATAAAGGGACAGGTCTTGTCCTGGATCAGCAACTGGCTAAGGGACAGGAAACAGAGGGTAGCACTAAATGGACACTTCTCCAAGTGGAGGGAAGTAAAGAGTGGGGTCCCCCAAGGTTCAGTACTGGGACCCCTGCTTTTCAACCTCTTCATAAATGATCTAGAGGTAGGAGTAAAAAGCAAGGTAGCCAAATTTGCTGACGACACTAAATTATACAGGGTAGTGAAAACTGTGAGAGATTGTGAGGAGCTCCAGAGGGATCTCTCAACACTGGGGGAGTGGGCAAAACAGTGGCAAATGAGTTTCAACATTAGTAAGTGCAGAGTGATGCATGTTGGGGCAAAGAACCCCAATTACATTTATAAACTGATGGGGTCTGAACTCTCTGAGACAAACCAGGAAAGGGACCTTGGTGTCTTGGTGGACAACTCAATGAAGGTGTCAACCCAGTGTGCCTCAGCAGTGAAAAAAGCAAACTCAATGCTAGGGATCATTAGGAAGGGTATAGAAAATAAGTCAGCAAGTGTCATTTTGCCTCTTTATAAATCTATGGTGAGGCCCCATCTGGAATACTGTGTACAGTTCTGGTCGCCATACCTCCAGAAGGATATTATGGAGCTGGAAAAAGTGCAGAGGAGGGCAACCAGAATGATTAGGGGACTGGAACACCTTCCTTACCATCTGAGGCTGCAACGGTTGGGCCTCTTCACTCTTGAACGACGACGTCTAAGAGGTGACCTGATTGAAGTTTATAAAATCATGCACGGTGTGGACAAACTAGATAAGG
Organism: Bradypodion pumilum; assembly: GCA_035047305.1. Taxonomy (NCBI): domain Eukaryota; kingdom Metazoa; phylum Chordata; class Lepidosauria; order Squamata; family Chamaeleonidae; genus Bradypodion; species Bradypodion pumilum. The sequence goes on along the minus strand of JAWDJD010000001.1, from coordinate 167,233,706 downwards.
AAAAACTGTTTTCCCTATCGCATAATACTAGAACTAGGGGACACTCCATGAAACTTTTGGGTACTAGTTCTCAAACAAATAAGAGAAAGTACTTTTTCACCCAGAGGATTACTGGTCTATGGAACTCCCTGCCAGAAGAAGTGGTGACAGCTGTCAGTCTTGACAGCTTTAAGAAAGGATTAGACAAGTTCATGGAGGAGAAGAGTATCACTGGCTATAATTATGGATACTTAAGGACAACCTCCGGGTTGGAGAGATAGGCAGGATATCTCTCAATATCATTTCCAGGGAATCCTAAGCAGGTGAAGGCATCTGCTTGGGAATATCCTGAAGGAAATGGTGAGCCACTGTGTGAGACAGAATGCTGGACTGGATGGGCTGTGGCCTGTTCCAGCAAGGCTGTTCTTATGTTCTTATGTTATGTTCTTATGACCACAGTTCAAGACCCAAGTGCTGCATGATGGAGTGAGTGCCCATCATCTGCCCCAGCTCCTGCCAAAGTAGCAGTTTGAAAGCAAAAAAATAATAATAAGAAGAAGCGCTAGTACATGACTGACTTTCGAGCAAGGGAGACCTTTATCTTTACCCAAACCTTGGATTATGGCACAGCAAGATTATGAGCCACTGTCACTTGTGGAATTTGTTCTTGTGAGTGATAAAGGGGTTAAGCCGGTACCTCAACATATGAGTTTCTGGGAAAATTAAATTAGAAATTCGATCCTCATGGTTTGTAAATATCACTGGGTGTTATAATTTGTAATACAACAAATTAATGTAATGTGAATTTCTTTTTTCTGATTTGTAATTTCTTGTATTTGTTGTATTTTTTTTAATACATCATTTGTAAAAAAATTTTTGAAAAACTTAATAAAAATATATATTAAATTTATACTTTTGGACAATTTTTGGGAGGTGCTATGTCAAAGAAGTACATTTGGGAGTGCTTGGTGATTTATTTACAGAGCAATGATTCCCTACTTCCTGATGATATTAATCTAATTGCCAGAAACCCAAAGAAATATCACAGCCCCTGAAGAGGATTACTGAACCTAATTAATATCCTGCTAAAGAATTAATTCCAAGTTCTGCCTTTAAGATTTGGGGGTGAAGTGCCTCCTCTGCTTGTTCCACACCAGGGCTGATACATCTCTGTGCATGGGCACTAAGCAGGAAAATAACAAGGCCAACTTTTTCCCTTTTTTTGGACTTTATCAGTTTCTATTTCCCTGGCCTTTGAGAAATGCTGATACAGTACAGTACAATATTTTAAAACCTAAAGCAGACTTCTAAGCCTCTGTTGCCAGTGGGGGCTCACTGTCATGGGGACTTCAACAAAATGGAAAGCTGGGGAAGATTTCCCATCCATGGAAGGATGGAAGGCAAACTGGTAAAAATAAAAGAACGAGAACTAATACAACACAAAAGTAACATGTTTCAGAAACATAGCACCACTCTTATGAAATTCCATTTTCCCTCTCTACATTGTTCATTTAAATAAAACTGGTGAGATTTTTATGCAGAATACTAGCCTAGTACAAGGCAGAAGTGGGAGTCTGGTGATGTTCAGGCAAATTTCCACAAGTAATGCAATTAATTTATGCTCCCCAACATAATCAAAAACACACACAAGGTGAAGCAAGCAAAACACACACTATACTCAAGACAAACAGCAAAACTAGCAAAAAAACACACCACATAGATTATTTTACTGTCAATCATGCCCTTTACCAGCAGTAAAATGATGTCCCACCCTCTGGTCCACTAGAATACTCTTCCTCTGTTTATTTTCAAGGGACTGCAGTGGCTCAAGTGGCTAAAACGCTGTCTGAGAGGCAGAAGGTCACCAGTTCGATTCCCGAGTACTGCAGGATGGAATGAGTTCCCATCTTTGGCCCAGCTCCTACCAACCTAGCAGTTCGAAAGCAAGAAATTGCAAGTAGATAAATAGGGACCACTTCAGTGGGAAAGTAACAGCGTTCCATGCGCTCCGGTGTCTAGTCATGCCTGCCACATGACCATGGAAACATCTGCAGATCAGACAACGCTGGCTCTTCGGCTTTGAAACAGAGATGAGTACTGCACCCTAGAGTCTGATAAGACTGGCTTTTGAGCAAGAACAGGATGATGATGTCTATGTTAATGAATGTTATGAACCCCAATTTGAAGAGGGTAAGCCACATTTTATAAGGCAATAAGATTTAGATGATCTAGTAAGGGATCTGTCTTTGTCAAGAGATGTCTCAACTGTTAGCCTCCATAATCCTGGCATAATCCTGTAAGGCAGTTCTCAACCTTTTAAAGCTGGGGGCCGGGTCACGCTCCCCCAGACAGCTTCGGGATGGCCATTTTGCCCTTCCTACACCACATGGCACTTTCTGGTGTGGTGGAGGTGATGGCGGGCACATGAAATGGTGCTGTGGTCCGCATCTGGCCTGCAGGCTGCAGGTCGAGAATCCCTGCTCTAAGGCTTCAGGAGAGTGAGATTTCCTGATTTAAGGAGAAAGTCCAATTAGTTGTATTCAACAGCAATAAAATAAAAATATTTATGCTCCAATTCTTCCTAATGCCTGGCCCGAAATTTAGGATTGCTGTCCTAAACAGAACATGAGCACAATTGCCACTGAACTCCATTGGACTTTATCTTTCAAAGTAAACAGAAATGTCACCACAATCCTAAACAAATTGATGAATATCATACATTTGCCAATAAGGTAGCTGGTTAGACTTGTGCTTGCTTGCCCCCAAGGTATTTATTTTATTTTATTATGTCGCTGTTCTTTATTTACTGTTGTGGCTTAGTGGTTAAGACCCTGAACTTGACGACCAGGCAGGTTGGCAGATCAGTCAGAGTGAGCTCCTGTCCTCTGCTCCACCTCCTGACAAGCCTAGCAGTTGAAAAGCAAGAAATTGCAAGTAGATAAATAGGTACTGCTTCGGTGGGAAGGTAAACAGCATTCGTGTCTAGTCATGCCTGCCACATGACTTCAGAAACGTCTGCAGACACACTTGGCTCTTGGGCTATAATGTAAAGAGATGAGCACCAAACCCTAGAGATGGATACGTACGACTGGCTTTCGAGAAAGGGAGACCTTTACTTTACACGGCCCATAATGGGAAATATCCCAGATGGGCCGTATAAATAAAAATGCAATAAATAAAATCACATGATGCTCCCACTCAGTTCTGGAGGTCGCTTCCCCATGACGTCTCAAGTCCAAGCAATCTGCATAAGGGGTGTGTACAGGTGAAACTCGGAAAATTAGAATATCATGCAAAAGTTCATTCATTTCACTTAAAAGGTGAAACAAATATATGACAAAGACTCACTACATGCAAAGCAAGAGATGTCATCCCTTAATTTGTTATAATTGTGATGATCATGGCGTACAGTGTACATGAGATTATATGATGATTATGGGGTACATGAGATTGGGGGGTTGGGGTTTTTCATAAGATGTATTTTTATTTATTTATTTATTTATTTATTTATTTATTTATTTATTTATTTATTTTGCGCATTTATATCCCTCCCTCCTGGTGGGTACACCACTGTAAGCCATAAGTATCAATAGTATAACAAAGTAAGGCTTGGATTATCTCGCTTTGCATGTCATGAGTCTATCTCATATATTTTGTTTCACCTTTTAAGTTGCTTTACTGGACTGAATGAACATTTCCACGATATTCTAATTTTCCGAGTTTCACCTGTATGTGTGGGGTGTCTAGACAAGTCGGACCTCTCTTTGCAGGGAATAAGTAGTCAAAACTTTCTGAAAGAACCCCCAGCCTGAGGGCAGCAAGGGTGACAGATGAATTTTATTATGAATTACAAGGGGGTGGGCAAAGAAGCTGGCAAGGATGGCAGCCCACCCAACCCCAACCCCGGCAGCACCAGAGCCATGGGAGGGGTGGGTGCACCAAAACTGCCTGGTTCGCCACCCCCTCCCCGCCCCTTTACACCCACCCACACAAACCAGGAGGCTCCCCCCTTTTAGTGTTCAGTTAACATACATAACACCCCTCCGTGGAGCAAACCCCGAAACTGTCCAGGCGCCCCCGTTTCCAGTCCAGACCTCCCAACAGATGGGCCGGGCAATGGAAATGCCAAGTCACGCTATCTTCCTCCCCGTCCCTACGGGGACGCCGCCGCTTATGGTCCCAATCCCAGCCCCCCACCCCACCCCACCCCGATCTCCTCCATCCCCCCCCCCCCTCCAAAGGGCGCCCGGCGCTACCTCTTCCTGCTCACCTGCCTCCCCCTACGGGAAAGAAGGCCGACGGGGCGGCCGGGAGAGCCAGGCTCAAGGCTGAAATCAGCTCGACTGCGCGGCGGGATCGGGGCTGCCTTTCTGCCCACAGAGACACCCGGGGGGAGAGGGGGTGGACCGAGGCGAGACCGGCAGCCCTGTGGCGGCACGTGACCGTCCGCGGCCGCCCTCCTCGCCCGTCCAGTCCCCGGACGTACCCATGGCCCCGGGAGGGCGACCTCCCTATTTCCCATTAAGGGCCCTCTGCTGCTGCATCTCGTTTCCTTCAATTTGGGGCGGGAGGTGGGGGGGGGATGCACGGTTTAAGAAGGGTTTAATGATTCTTTTTGCTGGAGAAACTCCGTTCAAGGAACGCCCAAAATGAGGCTCCTTTCATGTCCCCAAGAGCTGGGACAGAGACGGGCGCTCAAGCCGTCATGCAGTACCCGGGTCTCGAGCTGCTGACTTGGCCAGCCTTCCAGTTAACAAGGCCAGCCTTCTTAACCACTGAGCCACCGCTGCCCTCTCTATGCTTACTCCATAGAAAGGACTGAGGTTGCTCGGTTAAGACCATGGAGGTATAAAAAACAGGAGATGGCACTACAAGCTTCATGCTGTAAGTTTTTTGAAGCCAGTGGGCGCGGCCTGCCGCCATATTAGGTGGACCAAAACATTAGCAGACTACCGTTTTTACGATTGCTTCTTGTGTTGGAGGGGGGTGGAATCGATCCCCTCTCCTGGGTCTCCTGGGTCCAGAAGGGTTGGGGGGACAGACATCTTTTGTCCCCCCAACCCTTCCAAACCCAGGGGACCAGGGAGAGGGGATCGATTCCACACACACAACACCCTGTTTTTTACGAGAAGAAACCGCTTGGTTTCTTCTCTTTAAAAACGGAGTGTGGGGGGGGGGGTTGCGATCCCCCTCTCCGCTGGCTCTCCTGGGTCCAGAAAGGTGGGGGGGGACAGACCCCCTTTGTCCCCCAAACCTCCCACCCCCAGGGGAGCCAGCGGAGAGGGGGATCGCAACCCCCCACCCACTGAAGGGGAAACTCCGATCTGATTTTCCCTTTTAATATCAGGGGGTAGGGTGGATTTGATCCCCTCTCCTGGGACCCGTGGGTCCATGAAGGTTGGGGTGTGTGTGTGTGTGTGTTGTGCATTGAATGTAATTGTAACCACATGAATGAGCGAATGTAACAATCTGTGACCACATGATTGAGCTCCCAAACACTAAAGGGGGACAAAAGGGATCTGTCCCCCCAACCCTTCTGGACCCAGAGGAGCCAGCGGAGAGGGGGAGCGCAGCCCCCCACCCACTGATATTAAAGGGGAAACCCGATCTACTTTCACGACTCCACACAAAGCACCATAAGGCAATGATTTGGGCCAACTAACATGGCGGACTGTCAGATTAGTCGGCTTCAAGTTTGTGACATGTCATCTCCTGTTTTTTATATCTCCATGGTTAAGACGCTGAACTTGATGACCGGAAGATCAGCAAGTCAGCAGTTCATGACCCGAGTGCTGCACTACAGAATGAGCTCCCCTCTCTGTTCCAGCTCCTGCCAACCTGTTTGAAATATTGTTTTGACGAAGAACTCTATAATTTGGCTGGCCTACACTCCCGAAAGCTAACCAGTGATAACAGGATAACAGAAATGCAATACAGTAAAACCCCTACTTACGAAAAAAGTCAATTCCGTAGGCTTTTGCTTAAATCATTTTTTTATGTAACTCGAAGCAAACCCATAGGAATTTATTTTATGTAAATCGCAGCAAACCCATAGGGAAATGAATTTTTATGTAACTTGAAGCAAACCCATAGGAAAAAGAATCTTTATGTAACTCAAAGCAAACCCATAGGAAATCGTGTTAATCGGGACATTACACGTCACAAAACAGTCGAATTTTATGTACAGTAACTCGAGGCATATGTAAGTCAGGGTTTTACTGTATGCCAATGATATTGCATTGCCTGCTCTCACACTTGAGGAGCTGCAACAGTCAGTCAACTGTTTCAAGAATGCATGTGATCGCTTTGGCCTCACCATAAATACTCAGAAAACCAAGGTACTTGCACACAACCAGTCCCAAGGACAGCCCTCCCAGAGTTCTACATCACCATCTCAGATTTGACACTGGAACAGGTAGACCAGTTTTCTTACCTTGGTAGCATCCTATCTAAAAACTGCACCTGCGTACAGGATATGCTAAAGAGGATTGGTGCTGCCCATTCTGCCTATGGACTTCTATCGCACCGGGTCTTTGTGAACAAAGATTTAACAATCCAGACTAAGCTATACAAAGCTGTTGTTATCTCAACATTACTGTATGGCTATGAAACATGGACACTCTATCGCCAAGACATCAAAAAGCTTGAGTGTTTTCACCAACATAAACTAAGATCCATTTTGAACATCAAGTGGGTTGACTATGTCACCAACATTGCAGTCATCGAGAAGGCAAATCTAAACAGCATTGGACTTCCATCATAGGCCATTATCTTAGATGGATAGGTCATATCCACCGTATGGATGGTTCCAGGCTTCCTCGCCAAATTCTTTATGGGGAACTTAGCTCCAGTACAAGACCTCACGAAGCTCCTTTGAAGCACTATAAGGACCAGCTGAAACAAACCATGAAGGTGTCAGGCATAAGCCGTCAATCTTGGGAGGCAGCAGCCGAAGTTTGGTGTATGACACAGGACACAGCCTCGGGCTGGGTTAACTCAGGTTTATTGCATCGTGGACAGAGGGAACATGAGGTAATGGCGGATCGATAGCTCTTTATATACAGCAGTAATACATTTGAACGTGGTGCCATGGTAGCCCATTGGCTACTGTCTGCGTGACGTCATTGCAGGTCACGCCCTTCTTGTCCAGGTGTAGGTTGTGGCGGGAAAACTTCCCGCGCTGTTGCCTTTGATGAGTTCGGACCAAGAGAGCTTGGACGCTCGCTGCTGCCAGCTGGTGGTCATTAGCTCGCGTCCTATTACAGGGTTTATATGATACAGCTGAAGGTTACATTGTTGCTATAGGCAAGGTTACATTGGCTCAGATACATTGTAATCCATGTGTACAATAAAACCATCAGACACAACACCCCTCCCCCCTAGGACGAGACAAAGTCTCGAGCCCACACTTAAACACACTCCCCCCCCCTTAGGAGACAAAGTCTCTCAGCCAAGATGGCTTATTTCGAACACGCTGGGGTCTCGATGCGGGCTGCCTCTCCCCGGGTTTGCTACCTTCTCTTTGTCCCCAGGTTTCCTGTCCTGTAATTGGAGAGGGAGACTCGTTAGTGACTTGCCGCGGCTCCGCGGCGTTGTTGGGAGGTGTGCTCTTTCTTAGGGAGGAACCGGGGGCACTGGGGGCTAACGAAAAACCCCTCTTCTCGCTTGGATGGGTGGGGGAACACTCCTGAAAACCCCCCCGGCTCGCAAAATCAAAATCAAAATCACAATCGGGGGCAGCGGTCGCGCACTCCTCTCCCCCTTCCCCGGCCCCTGATAGGACTGGCGTATCAAAAGGGTATGAGTCGGGGCCGCTGCTTCTGCCTTCCCCCCTTGCTTGGGACTGTTGTCCACTGCTGTCTCCCCCTTGGGTTAAGCGGGTGGGGGAGAACCCTAACGCTGAATCCTGTTGCTGAGCCCCACTGACTGGCCCACTCACTCGGTGCCTCAGTTGATCAGCGTGCCTCCTCCAGAGGAGGCCGGTGGTAGTCTCGACCCGGTACGACACTGGCCCCGTCTGTTCTACAACCGTCCCTGGCACCCAGGCTGGCCCTGCGCTGGAATAGTTCCTGCAGTGAACAGGGTCACCGGCGGCGAAACCTTTCGAGACTGCCAACCCTATGTTTTTCCCTTTATCCTCGACTCTCGTCGGGTCTAGCCTGGACAGGATCGTGGTCAGTTTTCGCCGCATCAAGAGCTCTGCCGGCGAGTAGCCTGACGCTAAGGGGGTTACCCTATACGCTAAGAGGAACTGGCATACTTGGTGATTCAGGTCCCCCGGGCCCATGCGCCGCAGCGCGTCCTTTGTTGTACGCACTAGCCGTTCCACTTGGCCATTCGTGGCCGGGTGAAACGGTGCGGATGTGACATGCCGAATGGCGTTTGCCTCCATGAATGCTCCGAACTCAGCGGAGGTGAAACAACTAGCGTTATCGCTGACTAAAGTGTCGGGTAAACCGAACGTGGAAAAGACTCTCCTTAGCCGGCTAATTGTCGTGGCGGAGGACGTGCTCTTTACTGGGATAACCTCCAGCCACTTGGAGAACGCATCCACCACCAGGAGAAACATGGTTCCTCGGAATGGGCCAGCGAAGTCTACGTGCACTCTGGACCATGGCCCCCGTGCTGTGTCCCATTCCCTATGCGGAAGACGGGCCGCCTCAGGTCGGGATCCCTGGCATGCCTCGCAAGTGCCGACCATGTGCTCAATGTCCGCGTCCAGCTGTGGCCACCAGAAGTAACTCCGGGCCAGCGCCTTCGAACGCACAATGCCCGGGTGGCTGACGTGCAGCAGTTCGAGCACCCTCGTCCGCAGGGGCGTAGGGACCACCACCCGTTGGCCCCACAAAAGGCACCCCCTTTCTAGGGACAACTCTAGCTTTTTCCGAAAGAATGGGTCGAACTCTGTACTCGGGGACGATGCCGGCCACCCCTTCTGTACCCATGAACTAACTTTCTCCAGCGTTCTGTCCTTGCCTGTCGCCCTAGCAATGTCGGCTGGTACTATTGGGGGTTCGTCCAAAACCTCAATTAGCAACACCTGGCGGTCTCTTTCAACTCTCGCCTTCTGGTCATCCGACAAGGGCAAAGGGGATCTCGAAAGTGCATCAGCATGGCTGATCTCCTTTCCGGGCCGGTACTCCAACTCATGTTGGTATGCGTTGAGGAAAATAGCCCATCGCAGCATTCTCGGGGACAGGATCTGCGGCGTGGGCTTGCTCGCCGTGAAAATCCCTAACAGTGGCTTGTGATCGGTCACGATTTTGAACGGGCGGCCATACAAAAAATCGTGAAATTTTTTGGTTCCCGCTACTATCGCTAACGCCTCCCTGTCGGTTTGTGCGTAATTTCGCTCCGCTTGGGACAGGGACCTTGAGTAAAAAGCTACCGGGGCCTCCCTTCCGTCCTCCAACACGTGGCAAAGCACCGCCCCCACCCCCACCGGGGATGCATCACAGACTAGGACCACTGGCCGTTTGGGGTCGAAGTGCGTCAGGATTGCCTCAGATGTTAGGAGTTGCTTTAGCTCTTTGAACGCCCTCTCGTGCTCGTCACCCCACAGCCATGGCTCCTCCTTTTTAAGTAACCGATGGAGCGGTTCGGCCACGGACGCCTTCCGCGGGAGGAATGTATGGTAAAAATTGAGGAGCCCCAGGAAAGACTGTAGCTCGGTTTTGGATGTGGGGCGAGGGGCCTTTTTAATGGCTGCTACTTTGGATTTAGACGGCTTAATCCCCTCGGGTGTGATCCGGAACCCTAAAAACTCGACCTCGGTTTCGAAAAAAACACATTTGTCCTTCCTCAATCTCAGCCCCGCTTTCTCGAACACGGTCAGTACTTTGTCCAACCTTTTTGCCAGTTCAGCCTCACTCCCCCCTGTTATCAACACGTCATCAAAATAAGGCAACACCCCCTCCAGGCCCTTTAGGAGGCGTTCCACAAGCGATTGAAAAAGGCCGGGTGCCGAGTTCACGCCGAACTGTAACCGCGACACCTGGAACGCTCCCTTATGTGTAACTATCGTTTGTGCCGCGGCCGTGGCGGGGGTCACAGGAAGTTGCTGATAGGCTTGTGCCAAATCGAGTTTAGCGAAACACTTTCCCCCATTCAGCCTGGCCAAAAGGTGGCTGATCACTGGCACCGGGTATGCATTAGGGCGGATCGCCTTGTTAATTGTACACTTATAATCAGCGCAAATGCGCACCTCCCCGTTAGCCTTTAGAGCCGTTACAATTGGAGTTTCCCACTCCGCGGAATCAACAGGAATAAGAATCCCCTGGCCCACCAGTTTGTCCAGTTCCGCCTCTATCTTGTCCTTGAGTGCGAACGGCACCCTGCGCGGTTTGAGTCTTATCGGGCGGACCTCCGGGTCTATGTCGAAAGCTACAGGGGGTCCCTTGAACTTTCTGAGTCCTTTCTTAAAAACGGCGGGATGCGCATCGCAAACCGCTTGTATTGGGTCCCCCCCCCACGGTATGCACCCCCCCTATGAACAAACCTAAAGGCTGAAACCACTGTGTCCCTAGGAGGCTACAGCTTCCCCCCTTGAGGACAACTAGGGGCAGTTCCGCAGAATGTCTCTTAAAATTGACCCGAAATTTCCCGACCCCCAACACCGGAATGCTGTTTCCCTGTACGTCCCGTAGCGTGGACCTCAACGCTTTAAGCTTGGGCCGCACGTGGGGGTCGATTTTCAGGAACTCTTTCTGGGGAATTATGGAATAGGAGGACCCCGAGTCAATTTCCATCTTAAAAGGGGCCCCTTGTACTAATACCTCAACGAAGTAATGGGACTGTCCCGCGGACACGCTGAACACTGGGGCGTCGTCCTCGCTGTCGTCCGAGACGCGGCCCACGCCGTCCTGCTTCCTCGTGGTCTGGGCGCCATCTTTGGGCCTCGCTGGACGGTCCGGTCTGGCCGCGCGGTCTTGTGACTGCCTCCGGCCCTCTTTCCGTTTTCTGCATGCCTTGGCGATGTGCCCCCGACGGCCGCAGGTGTAACACTCGGCCTTCCTGAACGGGCATCTCGCGCGCTCGTGGGCCGCTCCGCAACCCTCGCAGCGTCGACCACCCTTCCGGACCTTCTGGACCTCCTCGCCATCGCTGCCTTCCGTAGACGACTTTGAGGCCCGTCGAGTCGCGTGCACCGACTGTCCGGTCTTCCCGTGCACCGAATTTTCCGCCTTGCCGGCTCTAGGACGCCACTCACGCCACTGGTGCATCTCATCCACTCCAGCATTCGTGGACTCAGCGGCTTCCGCGGCCTCTATGACCTCTGCCAGCGTGGGTGGCGGCTCCTTATTCATCAGGCTGCGCTGTACCTCCTTGTCTTTCAGGCCACACAACACGCCGTCCCTGAGGACCATCTCCAGGATATCGCCCCATTTACAGGGGGCGGCGGCTATCCTCATGGCGGCCACGAATGCCTCAACCGACTCATCCGGCGCTTGGACTCGCCTCCAAAACGCGCTCCGAGCGGGAAACATTGCCCTCGAGGGGCAGAACCGCTCTCGCAGCAGTTTCATGATGTCGCTCGCCTTAAAGTCGCTCACCTTCTTCGGAGCGATTATGCCCACCAGCGTCCGCTTGGTTTCCATCCCGAGCATTCTGGTGAGGATGGCCCTCTTCCTCTCCTCGTCTTCTCCTTTGACTCTGAGTTCCACCAGGGCCGCCTGGAAATCCATCTCAAGCAGCTCCCAGTCTTGCGGTTTGGTGATGTTGAAACCGCTCTGTGCCCTGGCTGTTCCGTGGGGATCCATCATCCCACCTTCGTCGCCAATTTGGTGTATGCAAACCAAGACACAGGACACAGCCTCGGGCTGGGTTAACTCAGGTTTATTGCATCGTGGACAGAGGGAACATGAGGTAATGGCGGATCGATAGCTCTTTATATACAGCAGTAATACATTTGAACGTGGTGCCATGGTAGCCCATTGGCTACTGTCTGCGTGACGTCATTGCAGGTCACGCCCTTCTTGTCCAGGTGTAGGTGGTGGCGGGAAAACTTCCCGCGCTGTTGCCTTTGATGAGTTCGGACCAAGAGAGCTTGGACGCTCGCTGCTGCCAGCTGGTGGTCATTAGCTCGCGTCCTATTACAGGGTTTATATGATACAGCTGAAGGTTACATTGTTGCTATAGGCAAGGTTACATTGGCTCAGATACATTGTAATCCATGTGTACAATAAAACCATCAGACACAACACGAAGATTGCCCACTTTGGTGTCAAACCATTTCTGCTGCTACTGATCACTTCAAAGGGGAACACCACAGACATGAAGAGGCCAAGTGACAAGCATGGAAGCTTCATCAAAATCAACCATGCCTTCCACCATCTATTCAGTGTAAGGTGTGTGGTCACATGTTTCATGCCAAGATTGGCTTATTGAGTCACCAAAGATACATCCACCAGCAGAGAAAATAATGACTTACAGGGGGAAAGTATGCTCGGATGTAGAGATCTTGCCAGAGCTACTCAGAGCAGTTAATAGCCATAGAGGCCAGAGAGAGGCAGATATCCTAAGCAAGAGCCAGCTCCGTTAGAAGAATTATAGACAGAAGATAGAGAAGAGAAATGAAACACACGACTGCAGTCTTAGAGCTCAACAAAGGAATCATAATGGCGGCCGCTCATCACGGCTTTATTTCTAAAGTATAAGATTACAATACGTCACACACACATCAGCCTATAAGATTCTCAGACTGGCATTACAACCAGTTCCAAATATGGGAAATGACTCAGCACTTTACACACCACTACGCATGTGCTAAACCAGCATTGCCTCCGTCACAGTTCACAGGCTCTGTGAAAAATGCAGAATGATAATACAGACAGGTTAAAGCAGTTTTAAAAGCAGATAGATTCCCACATGTCCTCTTTCTTTATTTTAATTTTGAGAGAGGGACGGCCAATTATACCCCTGTATATCAACATAATCCATAACTACTCCTCCATATTCATCATCACTGTCCTCCTGGACATCGTACCCCTCCTGACTCCTGATGCTTTGTTCAAGAGGATGATACTGCATCAAGTATAATTGCCGTCTTGCAAAACCAGAAGCCTTCCTTCTATGCAGTGGACAGGTATTACATATAGAAATAAGATTAGGAATATAATAAACGCAAAAACATAAAAATATAAGGCAAATAATAGCAATGACCCCATAAAAAAAGCTGTCTGAGGACAGATAGATCAGGCAACCAAGAAGTAATCCAATCAAAAAGAGATACATCAGTATGCACATTATTAGTCTAAGCAATATCTGGCTTTCAAATCAATTAACCATCTATGTCAGGTGATGAAAGAAAGATGAGCGTCCTCATCCAGAGTAGAAAACAACATTCTTTCACAAAGTTGCAAGAGGGAGTCAAGAGGCCCACCTGCAGTACAGGGCAACCAGCTGCCATGTTTGATGACCAGTGCCATGTTATTACAACCTCTCCACAAAGAGATCGCACCATGGAACTAGACATGAAACATGCCTGACATATAGACACAATTGCAATATAACAACTCAGTTACATATGTAAGGTTACAGTGAAAAACTCTTCCAGGCATTGTCATAATTGTATTACAAGCACAGCAAAGTTCCAAAATACATTCCAGTAAAAGATCAAAAGCACATAGTTAAAGCAATCTGTTTGGGGGGGGAGAAGGCTGGTTGCCCCCCTTCTTCCAGGAGGCGGGAAACATGGAATGAGCAGGACCTTCATTTCATGATACCCCTCTCGTTAGGGTGATAAAAACCAGGATCTTCTTGTAAAATCATACCTCTTGTCATAGTTCACTGAATACACTTTTAAAACAGGCAAGCACATTTCTTTTCTTCCTTACAAGAAAGTTTTTCTAGCAGTTTTAGCAAACAACAATACATATTATTTTAACAACAGTTCTCACTCCCCAATCACATGAGTAAAGCATTACTTTTGTTCTCTCACTAGGTATAAGTGAAAGAGGCATATAATATCTTAATCCCAGCATAGCATGTTAGATCAGCTAGGTACAGTACAAATATCAGCAGAGCATTTCAAAATCATAGCATGAGCATTTAGACAATTTTAAAAAGGTTTTCAGGTTTTATAATGCAAACAAAGCCAATTCATCTTTGAAGTCCACACAAACTTTTTAGTCCAATTAAAATGTCCAAATTAAGAGTCCAAATGTTGATTGAAGATCTCTTCAGACTAGAATTTAAACACCATCTTCCCTCCAGCCCCTGGACTTAACAAGGCAACCAACCACCCTCAAATATCAACACAACAATTCTTCCGCTCCAGGCACATCCATCTGTATTTCAGCAGGCAGAGGATGCAGGAACAAAAAGAACAGCTTCTCCAGAATTTGCAAGTAACTTCCACACTGACGGACAGGACAGGGGAATTTCCAGTTGCTTCCCCTGTGGTCCCGATGCTTGTAACTTGGAACAGCCCACTCTTGATCTCTTTGCTTGAGGGCTGAGCGATTCAAAATTAGCCACAAACTGGAGTATGTCCTCTCCCACCTTGTATTTTGGCAAAAGCCTGCCATCCATAGAGGAAGGATCCATGCCACTTTTCCTCTGGGCTTCTTTCAGCTGCAGTATCTGAATCTTAACTTGAAAAACTGTCTCTGCCATGTTGGATTTGCGAGAAGACCCCTTTCTGAGTTTGGGTTTTCTGCCTTCCTCCTCTGGCCCAGCTTTCCGTGATGAGGGTTGCTTTAGGGGCAAGCTGAGGTCTTCTGTGCTGCCCTCAGAACCCTTTCTGTCTGCCATTCTGCATGCAGTAATAGCTTCCATCTGCGATGAGGTCCTGATCATTTGTTTCCAATCAGCTGGCACAAGTTGTCTTTTGTTAGAGATGGCAGGAAGTGCTGAAGCATTCCCAACTGCTGGGACACCTCTGATGACTGGAAATGCAGTAGCAGGCTCCAAGTCCAGAACAGCCGCAGTTAAAGCAGCAGAGAACGAGGCTTTGTAGTCTTAACAGTGCTTGGTTGCTGCAAGGCAGGATATAATGTTCCACCTCCATCTCCACCCCCACCTCCATCAGGAGGTTCAGGCAGTTGTGTCTTATATGGGGGGGGTTCCTGCGCAGGTGGCAACAATTGCGGCAGTGGGGTGGTAGGGCCTTGAGACAAAAGAATGTTCTTTGGAGTAAGTCCCTGAAGGCAGATTCTGACTTTACTCCAGGTATGTTGCACTGGGATGGAAACCATGGGGTGGCCCTGAAAGCAAGTTCCAATCTTGTCTCATGTTTTTAAGTCAAGAGTTCCCCCTTGTGGAAACCAAGGTGAAACAATTACTATAGTCTTGAGTAATTCCTGCACCTCTTTGAAATCTGATTTCTGCCCATTCTTATTCAAGAGATAAATCAAATCTTCACAAAACTTCCTTTGCGGTGAAGTATGCAAATTCCCCATAATAAATCTGCCACTCACCCTGTGGGATCCAAGGGAACTTGGATTATTTTCAAGTGCTTGAAGACCTTTCTGGTCGGAGATGAGTGACATAGACCTTACCTGGTCGGGAGTGAGAGACAATAAAACAATTACCCGATCATTATGAGGTGTTAAATGCTTGTTGGAGTTGAAAGGCTTTTCACCGCAATTGAGCCTCACAACGGGGGGCACCAGATGTAGAGATTTTGCCAGAGCTACTCAGAGCAGTTAATAGCCATAGAGGCCAGAGAGAGGCAGATATCCTAAGCAAGAGCCAGCTCCGTTAGGAAGAATTATAGACAGAAGATAGAGAAGCAAAATGACACGACTGCAGTCTTAGAGCTCAACAAAGGAATCATAATGGCGACCGCTCATAACGGCTTTATTTCTAGAGTATAAGATTACAATACTTCACACACACATCAGCCTGTATGATTCTCAAACTGGCATTACAACCAATTCCAAATATGGGAAATGACTCAGCACTTTACACACCACTACGCATGTGCAAAACCAGCATTGCCTCCATCACAGTTCACAGGCTATGTGAAAAATGCAGAATGATAATACAGACAGGGTACAGCAGTTTTAAAAGCAGATAGATTCCCACACTCGGACATAGGGTTGCCATAATTCTCTCCCACAGAACCGGGACAGAAGTATATTTGACAAAAATGGGCAGGTTATCGGAATGAGCTCCCGTCTTTGTCCCAGCTCCTGCCAACCTAGCAGTTCGAAAGCAAGAAATTGCAAGTAGATAAATAGGGACCACTTTGGTGGGAAGGTAACAGCTTTCCGTGCACTACAGTGTCTAGCCATGCCTGCCACATGACCACGGAAACGTCTGCAGAACCAGACAACACTGGCTCTTCGGCTTTGAAACAGAGTAGAGCACTGAACCCTAGAGTCGGATATGACTGGCTTTCGAGCAAGGGAAACTTTTACCTTTACTTTTTAAAACACTTTCACATTAAATATATCAATACATAAATAAATTTATTTACAACAGTTAATTCTTACTGTAAGATGATCTGTTGTACTTCTGAGAAGTTGTGTCGCAATCAACTCTTAACGTCCTCAGTTCCAGGAAACACAATGGTCATATTTATCAGGCAGTGGTGTGAGGCGAGGATGTTAAGATTTGTCTCCAGGTATACTCCTACTTCAATGTGGCATGAAATTGCTTGTTTGATGGTGAGCGTTTGAATTTATTTTAATGGTGTATAATAATACACAATCAGTAAGTTTTAAAAATCTGGGAGTTTAGCATGATTTTCATTAAACTGGCCAGGACAATTTTTCTGACCTTGAATCTGGGACAATCCTGGTTTTCCGGGACATATGGCAACCCTACTCGGACACAAGTAGCTGCTGCTGCTGCTGACAAAGAAATAGATGCCACTTTGGTGGGAAGGTAAACAGCATTCTGTGCACTCCAGCGTCTAGTCATGCCTGCCACATGTCCATGGAAATATCTGCAGACACAGACAGCGTTGGCTCTTTGGCTATAAATGGGGATGAGCACCGAATCCTAGAGTCAGATACGACTGGCTTTCAAGCAAGGGCTTTTTAAGGGCTAATGATTTCCATAGACTTTCCTCCAGAGTAAGTGGGTGTAGGATTGCAGGTTTAGGCTGCCATGGGGTCATCGCTTACCGTGCAAACATGCCTTACTGAATTCAATTTGGCTTGACTTCTATGTAGACATACTTGCAGAGGTTGGTCTGTGTTTAGGTCAGATGTGAAACTGCCAAAATGGAGCCATCTTTCACTGAATTCATTCTGTAGTTCCTTTCACCTGACCTAGTGTGAAAAAGATTAGCTGGAACAACAAGGTTGCCATTGCCTGGGGTATGCCCAATTGTGGTTCCAAAATACCACAATCTTTGAGGATGCTCTTTCTGTGTAAACCCATCTTGTAGGTGAGAAAGATTGAGGTGACAATACTAAGGCTATATTAGCCAAGAGTTCTCATCCCTTGATGGAGCAAAAAAATTATGTGCAGAAGGTTTCCGGTTCTTTGGCCCCCAGTATCTTCAGGTAGGGCCAGAAAGACATTGGACTTGAAACCTTGGGAAGGTGGTGTTGCCAAAAATAGATAAATCGCAGGTCATTTGGTTGTGGGTACCAAAAGGAATACTGTACATGCACCAAAAATAGGAGAGAAAGAGAAAGGCTTTATTATATGAAAAAAATAAGTCATTTTATAAAGAAGGCTGAGACAGACATCAGACATACCAGCACACAAAATTCACAATAAACCAGAACTGGTCTGACCAGGCTCCCTTAACTTGTACCAAGTTAACAACTCAGTTGTTTTACCTGCTTCCTAGCACGTACACAGACATAGGGAGGGGGACAAGGGAGCTTTTTACCCTTACCTCACTTAAAGTTCAAAATGGCTTTTCTTTGGCTACAGTGGTGTAGCTGCCATTTTGCTACCAGAAGGAATGGCCTGACTCCTAAGTCAGCACCCCATGTTCTTGATATATAGAGTGTGTCAAAAATGTATAAACATTTTAAGAAAGGAAAAAACCTATAAAATTGTTGAAGTAGTAGCCGTGTTATCCTGTGCAAGCATATTAAAGTATTAAAATTGTAATACTCAATATATACCAATAAAAAAAGATTAATACAAGTCACATTTGACTTCTGCAATTACAAGAGGTCCTCAAAGTGGTTATCATCAGCATCCAGACACTTCTGATTACAGCAAACTACCGCTTGAGCAATGTTAACCAAAGTGTCCACCTGCATCACTGCACATATCATTTCAATTCCTTTCCAAAGTATTGCCAGTGTAGCCAGTTTTCTATAGTATTACCACATCCTTTAAGGTCCTCCATAGGTAGATGTCTATGGGTATGGGTCAGGAGAATGTTCTTGAATTTCACATACCACTTCAAAATGGTCTTGCACTCTTCAAATGACAACCATGCTTCCACCATTTTCTTTGACTGTTCTGCATAGCGCATGATGACACTAGCATTAATTCTTTTGAACGAACATCAAACTACACATTGCTACTGTAATTCAATTCTACTTTGAAAACTAAAGACATAGATAATATCTCTTAAAATGTATATACATTTTTAGCACCTTCTGTATTTGAAGAAAACATTAGACCACTTCTATGTGTGTTCTCAAGCACCTGTCTCTCAGACTACAATACACTCAATGTAATATGATTGATGTATTTGTATGCATTTTGATTACATTACAAATATGCCTATTTGGTGTATGCAAACCAAGACACGGGACACAGCCTCGGGCTGGGTTAACTCAGGTTTATTGCATCGTGGACAGAGGGAACATGAGGTAATGGCGGATCAATAGCTCTTTATATACAGCAGTAATACATTTGAACGTGGTGCCATGGTAGCCCATTGGCTACTGTCTGCGTGACGTCATTGCAGGTCACGCCCTTCTTGTCCAGGTGTAGGTAGTGGCGGGAAAACTTCCCGCGCTGTTGCCTTTGATGAGTTCGGACCAAGAGAGCTTGGACGCTCGCTGCTGCCAGCTGGTGGTCATTAGCTCGCGTCCTATTACAGGGCTTATATGATACAGCTGAAGGTTACATTGTTGCTATAGGCAAGGTTACATTGACTCAGATACATTTCAATCCATGTGTACAGTAAAACCATCAGAACACAACATCCCTCCCCCCTAGGACGAGACAAAGTCTCGAGCCCACCTTAACACACTCCCCCCCCCTTATGAGACAAAGTCTCTCAGCCAAGATGGCTTATTTCGAACACGCTGGGGTCTCGGTGCGGGCTGCCTCTCCCTGGGATTGCTACCTTCTCTTTGTCCCCTGGTCTCCTGTCCTGCAATATGAGAGGGAGACTCGTTAGTGACTTTCCGCGGCTCCGCGGCGCTGTTGGGAGGTGTGCTCTTTCTTAGGGAGGAACCGGGGGCACTGGGGGCTAACGAAAAACCCCTCTTCTCGCTTGGATGGGTGGGGGAACACTC
The DNA here is from genome assembly GCA_035047305.1 of Bradypodion pumilum. Lineage (NCBI taxonomy): Eukaryota > Metazoa > Chordata > Lepidosauria > Squamata > Chamaeleonidae > Bradypodion > Bradypodion pumilum. The sequence continues at coordinate 167,214,336 of JAWDJD010000001.1, read as the reverse complement.
CTGAAAACCCCCCCGGCTCGCCAAATCAAAATCAAAATCACTATCGGGGGCAGCGGTCGCGAACTCCTCTCCCCCTTCCCCGGCCCCTGCTAGAGCTGGCGTATCAAAGGGATATGAGTCGGGGCCGCTGCTTCTGCTTCCTTCCCCCCATGCTTGGGACTGTTGTCCACTGCTGTCTCCCCCTTGGGTTAAGCGGGTGGGGGAGAACCCTAACGCTGAATCCTGTTGCTGAGCTCCACTGACTGGCCCAATCACTCTGTGCCTCAGTTGATCTGCGTGCCTCCTCCAGAGGAGGCCGGTGTTCGTCTCGACCCGGTACGACACTGGCCCCGTCTGTTCTACAACCGTCCCTGGCACCCAGGCTGGCCCTGCGCTGGAATAGTTCCTGCAGTGAACAGGGTCACCGGCAGCGAAACCTTTCGAGACTGCCAACCCCACGTTTTTTCCTTTATCCTCGACTCTCGTTGGGTCTAGCCTGGATAGGAGCGTGGTCAGTTTCCGCCGCATCAAGAGCTCTGCCGGCGAGTAGCCGGATGCCAAAGGGGTCACCCTATACGCTAAGAGGAATTGGCACACTTGGTGATTCAGGTCCCCCGGGCCCATGCGCCGCAGCGCCTCCTTCGTTGTACGCACCAACCGTTCCACTTGGCCATTCGTGGCCGGGTGAAACGGTGCGGACGTGATATGCCGAATGGCGTTTGTCCCCATGAATGCCCCGAACTCAGCGGAGGTGAAACAACTAGCGTTATCGCTGACTAAAGTGTCGGGTAAACCGAACGTGGAAAAGACTCTCCGTAGCCGGCTAATTGTCGTGGCGGAGGACGTGCTTTTTACCGGGATAACCTCCAGCCACTTGGAGAACGCATCCACGACTAGGAGAAACATGGTTCCTCGGAATGGGCCAGCGAAATCTACGTGCACCCTGGACCATGGTCCCCGTGCTGTGTCCCATTCCCTATGTGGGAGACGGGCCGCCTCAGGGCGGGACCCCTGGCAAGCCTCGCAAGTGCCAACCATGTGCTCAATATCCGTGTCCAGCTGCGGCCACCAGAAGTAACTCCGGGCCAGCGCCTTGGAACGAACTATGCCCGGGTGGCTGACGTGCAGCAGTGCGAGCACCCTCGTCCGCAGGGGCGCAGGGACCACCACCCGTTGGCCCCACAGAAGGCACCCCCTCTCTAGGGACAACTCTAGCTTTTTCCTAAAGAATGGGTCGAACTCCGTACTCGGGGACGAACCCGGCCACCCCTTCTGCACCCATGAGCAAACCTTCGCCAGTGTCCTGTCCTTTCCTGTCGCCCTAGCAATGTCGGCTGGCACTATTGGGGGAGCGTCTAAAACCTCAATGAGCAACACCTGGCGGTCCTTTTCTGCTCTCGCCTTTTGGGCGTCCGACAACGGCAAGGGGGATCTCGAAAGCGCATCAGCATGGCTGATCTCCTTTCCGGGCCTGTACTCCAACTCATGTTGGTACGCGTTGAGGAAAATAGCCCATCGCAGCATTCTCGGGGACAGGATCTGCGGCGTGGGCTTGTGCGCCGTGAAAATCCCTAACAGCGGTTTGTGATCGGTCACGATTTTGAACGGGCGGCCATACAAAAAATCGTGAAATTTTTTGGTCCCCGATACGATTGCTAATGCTTCCCTGTCGGTTTGCGCGTAATTCCGCTCCGCTTGGGACAGGGACCTTGAGTAAAATGCTACCGGGGCCTCCCTTCCGTCCTCCAACACGTGGCACAGCACCGCCCCCACCCCCACCGGGGATGCATCACAAACTAGGACCACAGGCCGTTTGGGGTCGAAATGCGTCAGGATTGCCTCAGATGTTAGGAGTTGCTTTAGCTCCTTGAACGCCCTCTCGTGCTCATCACCCCACATCCACGGCTCCTCCTTTTTCAGCAACCGATGGAGCGGTTCGGCCACGGACGCCTTCCGCGGGAGGAATGTATGGTAAAAATTTAGGAGCCCCAGGAAAGATTGCAGCTCGGTCTTGGATGTGGGGCGAGGGGCCTTTTTAATGGCTGCTACCTTGGATTTAGACGGCTTAATCCCCTCGGGTGTGATTCGGAACCCTAAAAACTCGACCTCTGTTTCGAAAAAAACACATTTATCCTTCCTCAATCTCAGCCCCGCTTTCTCGAACACGGTCAGTACCTTGTCCAACCTTTTCGCTAGTTCAGCCTCACTCCCCCCTGTTATCAACACGTCATCAAAATAAGGCAACACCCCCTCCAGGCCCTTTAGGAGGCGTTCCACGAGCGATTGAAAAAGACCGGGTGCCGAGTTCACGCCGAACTGTAACCGCGACACCTGGAACGCTCCCTTATGTGTAACTATCGTTTGTGCCGCGGCCGTGGCGGGGGTCACAGGAAGTTGCTGATAGGCTTGTGCCAAATCGAGCTTAGCGAAACACTTTCCCCCATTCAGCCTGGCCAAAAGGTGGCTTATCACTGGCACCGGGTATGCATTAGGGCGGATCGCCTTGTTAATTGTACACTTATAATCTGCGCAAATGCGCACCTCCCCGTTAGCCTTTAGAGCCGTTACAATTGGAGTTTCCCACTCCGCGGAATCAACAGGAATAAGAATCCCCTGGCCCACCAGTTTGTCCAATTCCGCCTCTATCTTGTCCTTGAGTGCAAACGGCACCCTGCGTGGTTTGAGTCTTATCGGGCGGACCTCCGGGTCTATGTCGAAAGCTACAGGGGGTCCCTTGAACTTTCCGAGTCCTTTCTCAAAAACGGCGGGATGCGCATCGCAAACCGCTTGTATTGGGTCCCCCCCCACGGTATGCACCCCCCCTATGAACAACCCTAAGGGCTGAAACCACTGTGTTCCCAGGAGGCTACAGCTTCCCCCTTTCAGGACAACTAGGGGCAGTTCCGCAGAATGTCTCTTAAAATTGACCCGAAACTTCCCAACCCCCAATACCGGAATGTTGTTTCCCTGTACGTCCCGTAGTGTGGACCTCAACGCTTTAAGCTTTGGCCGCACGTGGGGGTCGATTTTCAGGAACTCTTTCTGGGGAATTATGGAAAAGGAGGACCCCGAGTCAATTTCCATCTTAATAGGGGCCCCTTGTACTAATACCTCAACGAAGTAATGGGACTGTCCCGCGGACACGCTGAACACTGAGGCGTCGTCCTCGCTGCTGTCCGAGACGCGGCCCACGCCGTCCTGCTTCCTCGTGGTCTGGGCGCCATCTTTGGGCCTTGCTGGACGGTCCGGCCTGGCCGCGCGGTCTTGTGATTGCCTCCGGCCCTCTTTCCGCTTTCTGCACGCCTTGGCGATGTGCCCCCGACGGCCGCAGGTGTAACACTCGGCCTTCCTGAACGGGCATCTCGCGCGCTCGTGGGCCGCTCCGCAACCCTCGCAGCGTCGACCGCCCTTCCGGACCTTCTGGACCTCCTCGCCGTCGCTGCCTTCCGTAGACGACTTTGATGCCCGCCGAGTCGCGTGCACCGACTGTCCGGCCTTCCCGTGCACCGAATTTTCCGCCTTGCCGGCTTTAGGACGCCACTCACGCCACTGATGCATCTCGTCCACTCCGGCATTCGTGGACTCTGCGGCTTCCGCGGCCTCTATGACTTCGGCCAGCGTGGGTGGCGGCTCCTTATTCATCAAGCTGCGCTGCACCTCCTTGTCTTTCAGGCCACATAACACGCCGTCCCTGAGGACCATCTCCAGGATGTCGCCCCATTTACAGGGGGCGGCGGCTATCCTCATGGCGGCCACGAATGCCTCAACCGACTCGTCTGGCGCTTGGACTCGCCTCCAAAACGCGCTCCGAGCGGGAAACATTGCCCTCGAGGGGCAGAACCGCTCTCGCAGCAGCTTCATGATGTCGCTCGCCTTAAAGTCGCTCACCTTCTTCGGAGCGATTATGCCCACCAGCGTCCGCTTGGTTTCCATCCCGAGCATTCTGGTGAGGATGGCCCTCTTCCTCTCCTCGTCGTCTTGTTTGACTCTGAGTTCCACCAGTGCCGCCTGGAAGTCCATCTCAAGCAGCTCCCAGTCTTGCGGTTTGGTGATGTTGAACCCGCTCTGTGCCCTGGCTGTTCCGTGGGGATCCATCATCCCACCTTCGTCGCCAATTTGGTGTATGCAAACCAAGACACGGGACACAGCCTCGGGCTGGGTTAACTCAGGTTTATTGCATCGTGGACAGAGGGAACATGAGGTAATGGCGGATCAATAGCTCTTTATATACAGCAGTAATACATTTGAACGTGGTGCCATGGTAGCCCATTGGCTACTGTCTGCGTGACGTCATTGCAGGTCACGCCCTTCTTGTCCAGGTGTAGGTAGTGGCGGGAAAACTTCCCGCGCTGTTGCCTTTGATGAGTTCGGACCAAGAGAGCTTGGACGCTCGCTGCTGCCAGCTGGTGGTCATTAGCTCGCGTCCTATTACAGGGCTTATATGATACAGCTGAAGGTTACATTGTTGCTATAGGCAAGGTTACATTGACTCAGATACATTTCAATCCATGTGTACAGTAAAACCATCAGAACACAACAGCCTATAAATGACCGCACTAGACTATAGAATTCAGGGAAGAAATATGCAATTTCTGTAAGGAGCTTTGTATTTATGACAATACATGCTGACTGAAATACATGTGTTGTCCTAAATATTTTTACAGTGAATAACACAGAATGTAGAGGTAGACTGTACTACTTTGGCATCTATATGGATAAATTAATAGTTATTGACTTATGTAAATTTCGATGCACTCAAGGAATACAGCAATATGTTAAAATATTTATTAACTGACTATAGTAAATGGGGGGAGGTGGGGATCAGCCTGGATGCAGAGGATGTCATTAGCACAAAACCCAGGGGACAGGAGAAAAGAGATATGCTGAGTGGGAACCTACTTGGGAATTCCCAGGGCATAACAGCACTGTATCTGTTGACTGCTCTTTCCACTCTAGAAGCACCACTGAATTGCTTCTGACACGAATTATGAAGTAGCAATACAAAATCTCATTGTACTAATGGTTGCACATTCTTGGAGTTAAAATGTGGGGAAATCCAGTAGATATTTTTATTGCAGAAATTGTTGTGAAAGAGTTGTGCAAATGCATGTACTATATTTGCTGTTGTTCTGTTTTAATGCTGATTTTAGCTGGGGGTTTTGGGTTCTTGTTTTTAGCTGCAGTTGTTTTAATTGTTTTTATATTGTAATTTTTTATCTATTGTATTTTTCCCCTCTCCTCTTCCCCCTTTTGTTGTTAGCCGCCCTGAGTGGTGTACCAGGCGGGATATAAATGTTTTAAATAAATAAATAAATAAATAAATTGTATAACCACTTCCACAACAAAAAAAAACCCCAACCCATTACAACTGCATGACTAGAGGTCTTCACACTGCTGGTTATGCTGAATTCAGACTAGTTTCCTTTTTATCACATGTCAATTACTTCAAGGAAATGGAACGGATGACAGATTTCTAGTTTACATGCATAAGAATCCAAAATGCCCTTTCTTTAGGGGCTGCCCTGACAAGCACTTTGTTTATTTTTCAAAGCAGGCTTTTCCAACACTGCACATTTGAGATAAATAGATCCATAATAAACACCAGCCTGACCCATTGGTGATTATGGGCATTGTGGTTAAAGGTATATCAACTTAGGGCCTCAGATTGTGGGAGACTGCATTAACAGGTCTACCCCACACCCCTGCACCAATATTTCAAGGCTGAATCTCCTTAGTGACTAACAATCTCCTCTTTGGTTCATTATTATAATACACTCAACATAGACTACAAAATTAATTTCATTTTGAATTATTTAGTTCCAAAATGTTTGATTCATAAAGGATAGCAACATGGTTTGTTATTTCAGGAATTAAATGTGTGCCATTTATACTGAGGGGTCAATTAATGTTTCATGTTATTTGATGGAGATTGTGTTTAACTGATGGTTCTGTATCTTTGATGCCTTAGATTTATGTTTTGTTATATAGCTTGCTAGGTTTTTCTTTAATGCATTTGGTATTTTTATTTTGACAATATACTTTCATGTTATTATTTCCTGGTTTTATTTGTTATTATTGTGATCTTTTATACCTTTGTATCTGCACCAAAGGGTGGGTTATGTATAAAAAAACAAATATACAGTAAAACCCCGACTTACAAATGCCCCGAGTTACATAAAATTCAACTTACAAAAGGATTTTGTGCTAAAACCATGTCCCGATTTACACAATTTCCTATGGGTTTGCTTCGAGTTACATTAAAAAAATTCCTATGGATTTGCTTTGAGTTACATAAAAATTCGACTTAAGAAAAAGCCTATAGAAAGACTTTTTTTCCGTAAGTAGGGGTTTTACTGTACAGTACATCAGCAGAGCTCAAAGGGAAAACGATCCTTTTAGTCTTTATATTCCAAAACAGCCCAGAGTTTGCAATTCCAACTGCAAAGAGAAAGCTGTTCTCTTTTTGTTTGTTTGCTTTCAAAGGAAAAAGAGTTCAGGTCTTGTTCTGATAGGCCAGTGATGGTGAACTTTGGCACTTCAGGTGTCCTTGGACTTCAATTCCCAGAAGCCCAAGTCTCTGTGAATGCACACAAATGGGTTTACTGGCACTCGAGGTGTTCTTGGACTTCAATTCCCAGAAGCCCAAGTCTCTGTGAATCCACACAAATGTGTTTACTGCGCATATGCAGTGATAGGGCCTCTGGGCATTGTTTCAATGCATATTGCATGCTTGAGAATGTGGAGCACACATGTCAGACAGTTTCATGTGCGTGCGATTGTACACCTAGGAAAGACTTGGTTTCCATCCTGCCTTCTGGCAAGGTTGAAACTAACCTTAAGTAAACTGTGGTTGTTCACTCAGATAAAATGGGTAATCACTCTCCATGTGACGCTGATGTAACACAAGGGGTCTGGGACTTCTAATGGCTCAAGGGATTTACTTTATTTACATTCCTTGTTTATAGAAAGAATTTTACACTGGTCATCATCAACAGCAGCAGCAACAAAAGGGTAACCAGAACAGTCTTTTTTAAAAAATCACTAATCAGACACAGCTTTTTTCTGGGGAATTGTCTTCATCATTTTCTTTTCCCATTTTCTACAAAAAATCTGCTCTGAAGGGTTAAGACAAAGCAGATTTTTGGATGAAATTTAGGGCAGTGAAGGATGTGGTGCTGAGGGGGTAGAAACAGCGGAGGAGAAGAATGAAAATGCTTCTCAACACCACAATTCCCATCAGTGGAGGTGTTTTGTACACTATTGCCAGTACAATTGATTGATTTGATTTATTTATTCGATTTGTATGCCGCCCACTCAGCATATGCTGACTCAAGGTGGCTCACAAGAATCACAACATAAACCAACAATATACAAAATAAAGACCATTGCTTTAACTATGTGGACATTTGTTGGCAGGGTGATGTCTCTACTTTTTATTATGTTGCCTAGGTTTGTCATAGCTTGCCTCCTACGAAGTAAGTGTCTTTTTATTTCATGGCTGCAGTCACCATTAGGACTAGCAATTTGATTTGAGCCTTAGAAATTCAATGGAAGTACAGCTAGTAATTCAACAAAAAGTTTCCCAAACCAACAAAAACTATATTTTTGCAGTCTGCCTTTCTTTAAACTGCAAATTCTTTATTGATGACACTACTAGTCAATGTTTGAAGTAGTAGCTGTGTTAGTCTGTGCAGCATGTCTCTTATGTCTGATGAAGTGGATTTGAACCACGAAAGCTCACATTTAAATGCCCGAGTTATTCTTTAAGATGGCACAATTTTTTTTTGCTGTTTTGTTTTATACAATTAGTCAAGAGTGGGTCAGTGGGTAAAACTGCTTCCTAACAGCCAGAGTACTTGTCATTGAAACTGCTAGTTATTAAGAACAATTAGCTCATTTTGTAAAAATTGGTAATTTGGGCAGGAATTAGGAGGATTACTGTCAAGGCTCTGTTATGTATGTTACCTGTGTTTTCTGACAGGAGCGGAATGTTTCTTTTCTCATGTATCTATTCTTATGCAAATAAGTGGATTGAAAATGTGCACACTCTGTTAGCCAATGGGCTTGTTGTATTACTGTTACTGTTTATAGTGTATATAAGCCCAGGTTTTGCCCCATCCAAACTGTGTTTAAACCCCACTATTAAAGAGCTGAATTTCACTACTTCACTCATCTGCTTCTTCATTCCCTGAACACGAAAGGCTCTGACCAAATACATCTCCACAATAAAACTGATTGAAGACCCATTTACAGAAATATTAAAGGCTCAAGAATTGTTGAGCTGAAAGGGGCTTCAAGTGCTCATCTAATAACTCAACTTCCAACTCTATACTACTGTATAATTTTGATGTTTGCAGATTGATACGCAGTAGGCAGCAGTTATGGGGCCAAACACATCTTTATTGCAAGGTATACATTGTATTCACTGAGGTTACATTCTTTCATTCTTCCTGTTACAATTTCTCTTAAAGACATAGGCTTTCATACACAACGTTCCTCCCCCCTAAGATGGGACGAAGTCCCTCAGCCAATGTGGCTTCCCGCAATTAAGCTTGGGTTGGGCGGCTGCCTGGCGAAGGTCAGGGGAACTAGGGGTCCTGTGTTCCGTGGTTCCTCGTCCTGCAATGGGAAGACGAGGAGACTCGTTAGCGGAATTCCTCATCTCAAAATCCTGCCTGTTTCTGTCGGTGGCGGGTGACTCAACGGAAGGACGCCTCACTCTCCGGGGGCTGGGGGTAAACTCCAAATTAATTGGACCGGGGGTACCTGGGGCTAAATCAAAACCCCGCTTCTTGCTCGGACGGGTGGGTGACCACTCCGCAACCCCCCCCCCCGATCCCTTAAATCAAAATCAAAATCGTCAGGCACCTCGGGCTCTTCCCCTCCTGAAAAACACACATTCCTGTGGGAGGAATCGATACTGGGGTCCCCTCTTGGAAGAAGGTTCTCTGTGTCTCTGTGGAGATTCCCTGATGGTGACTGCCCTGTTTCTCCCCCTTGGAATGAGCGGGTGGGGGAGGACCCTAACGTTGATTCATCATCTTCCTGGGTATCCGTGACCCTGCGCCTGAGTTGATCAGCGTGTCGCTGCCATACTAACCCCGTATTTGTTTCCACCTTATATGATACCGGACCCGTCTGCTCAAGTACAACCCCTGGCACCCAGTTTGGTCCGGTCGCGTAATTTCTACAATACACCATATCTCCTGCCAAAAAAACTTTTGAATGCTCAATTCCTATATTTCTCCCCCTATCCTCCACCCTGGTTGGATCCAGGCAGTCGAGAAGCGTGACCAGTCTCTGTCGCATCAGGAGCTCCACCGGTGAGCGTCCGGATGTGAGGGGGGTTACCCTATAGCAGAGTAGGAACTGGCACAATTGTAGGTTGAGATCCCCTGGGCCCATTCGCCGAAGTGCCTCTTTAGTCATCCGCACTTGACCATTTGTTGCAGGGTAGAACGGGGCTGAGGTAATGTGTCGAATTGCATTCCTCTCTAGGAACGCCTGGAATTCGACAGAGGTGAAGGAACTGGCGTTGTCGGTGACCAGTACGTCGGGTAACCCGAAACAACTAAATAGGTTCCACAACCGCTTGATGGTTGCACCTGAGGAGGTGTTGGTCATTGGGAAAACCTCCGACCATTTTAAAAATGAGTCAACCACCAGGAGGAAGTACGATCCCCTGAATGGCCCCGCAAAGTCGATGTGCAACCTGGACCAAGGTCTGCGGGCCGTGTTCCATTCTCTGTGAGGAACTCGGGACTCTTCGGGTCGGGAGCTCTGGCAACTTTCGCAAGTGCCCACCATGTGCTCAATATCCGTGTCTATCTGGGGCCACCAGAAATAGCTTCTGGCCTGCGCCTTTGAGCGCACAATCCCTGGGTGGCTTCCGTGGAGTAACTTAAGTATCTTTGAGCGCATTTCTTTGGTAATAACTACCCCCTCCCCCCAGAGGAGGCAACCCCTTTCAATCGACAATTCTACCCTCCTCTTGAAGAATATTTGGAATTCCGTGCTCGGTGGAGTTATGGGCCACCCCTTTTTTACCCAGGAGCTAACTAGAGACAGGACCTTATCTTTTGCTGTCGCCTTGGCGAGGTCTGGGGGCACGATTGGTGCTGAGTCGAGAGACTCAATCACTAGCACCTGGTGGTCCTGTTCTACCTCACATTCAGTCTCCCCTAGCACTGGCAGGGGCAAACGTGAAAGTGCATCCGCATGGCTGATTTCCTTCCCCGGGTGAACTGGTGTGAACTGGTACGCGTTGAGGAATATTGCCCACCGGAGCATCCTAGGGGACAAAATTTGGGGGGTGGGTTTGCCCATGGTGAAAATAACCAATAACGGCTTGTGATCCGTTATGAACATGAATGGCCGGCCGTATAGGAAGTCGTGGAACTTCTTTGCCCCATCGATTATGGCAAGGTCCTCTCTGTCTGTTTGCGCATAATTGCGCTCTGCCTTGGAGAGAGGCCTAGAATAGAAGGCTACTGGGGCCTCCCGCCCATTCCCGAGCACATGGCACAGTACGGCACCCACCCCCACTGGTGAAGCATCACACACTAGCACTACAGGCTTTTGGGGTCGAAGTGCGTGAGGATTGCCTCTGAGGAGAGGAGCTGTTTGAGTTCCTTGAATGCCTTCTCCTGGCTGTTGCCCCACCACCAAACCGCGTCTTTCTTTAACAGATGGTGTAGTGGCTCCGCTATGGACGCTTTCCCCGGCAGAAATGAGTGGTAGAACTTTAGAAGTCCTAGGAAGGACTGTAATTCCGATTTTGCGGTGGGGCAAGGGGCATTCCTAACAGCCGCAACCTTTGTATCTGAGGGCTTAACACCTTCCGGGGTTATCCTAAACCCGCGGAAATCTACCTCCCTTGCCTGGAACACACATTTGTCTCGCCTAAGTGTCAAACCCGCTTTCTCAAATACCGTCAGAACTCGATCCAATCTTTTGGCTAGCTCTGCCTCACTCCCCGCAGTTATTAATATGTCATCAAAATAGGGGAGGACCCTGGGGAGCCCTTTGAGGAGGCGTTCCACAAGAGATTGGAATATCCCTGGGGCTGAGTTTACGCCGAACTGAAGGTGACTTACCTTAAATGCACCCTTGTGCTTGACTATTGTTTGGGCAGCTGCTGTAGCCAGCGAGACTGTGAGCTGCTGGTAGGCCTGTGCCAAGTCTAGTTTTGCGAAACATTTACCCCCATGTAAAGTGGCGAGCAAATGGCTAACAACCGGCACCGGATATGCATTAGGGTGAATGGCATTGTTAATGGTGCATTTGTAGTCCGCACAAATCCTGACCTCCCTGTTTGCCTGTAATGCCGTAACAATTGGTGTTTCCCATTCTGCAGAGTCCACTGGAACCAATATCCCCTGACCCACCAGTTTGTCAAATTCCACCTCAGTCTTGTCTTTGAGTGTGAACGGTACTCGGCAAGGCTTGAGCCGGATGGGTTGAACCTCTGGTCCAAGTTGAATGAGACTGGGGCCCCCTTATACCTCCTGAGCCCCTTCTCAAAAACCGCTGGATGTGCATTGCACACATCTCGCACTGGGTCAGAGTCTATGGCGTGAATGCCGGACAGTCCGATGCCTAAGGGAGCGAACCGCTGACTCCCCAGGAGGCAACTCATCCCTCATTTAAGGACCATGAGGGGCAGCTTCTCCCTGAAACCCTTGAACCTCACCTGGCAATCCCCCACCCCCAAAACCGGGATTTGTTTCCCCTGTATGTCCCGTAGGGTGGTTTTCAAAGTCTTAAGCTTCAGGCGCTCATTTGGGGGAATGCGCAAAAATTCTTTATGGGAAATGATGGAGTATGATAACCCTGAGTCCACCTCCATCCGAACAGGGACCCCCTGTAACAGTACCTCCACAAAGAAACGTTGGTGAGTTGACATGTGGCCCACAATGGCCTCATCCTCACTGACCCGTCCGATGTCTCCGTTTCGACGCGGTCGTTCAGTTGGCTCCTGGTCTCCTCCCTTTCGCCATCTGCAGACCCTAGCGATGTGGCCCCGCTGTCCACAGTGGTGGCACTCGGCTTTCCAGAATGGGCACCTCTTCCTGTCGTGGGTGCCTCGCACCATCGGCTGTGTTTCGCTTGCCGGCCTGCCATCTCCGGACCTTTTGGATGTCCGGCTCCCCATCACTTTCACTGCAGTCTGATGAGGACTTGGTGGCGGCTGCCGTGGCTCCCAGTTCCCGCCCTTCGTGTGACAAGCAGCTGTGAACCTGAGCCCTGGACGTTGAGCTCCCTGGGGTGGGGTTCTTGACCCTGTACGACCGCACCCTGTCTTTGACTGACTTGGCGCCCTGGGCGGCCCTCAGTACCTGCTCAAAGGTAATGTCCTTGTCTCGGGCCAGGAGTCTTTTCTGGGCCTCCTCATCTCGCAACCCGAGCAACAGTCGGTCCCGCAAGGCCTCGCTTAGGGACGCGCCCCACCGGCATGGGACGGCAGCCACCCGCAGGGTGGCAACAAACTCGGCCATAGACTCTCCGGCCCACTGGTTGCACTGGTGAAATGCCAGCCTTGCAGGGAACACCGACACCTTTGGGCGGAAATGTGCCCTCAATGCTGCAAGGATTTCTGCGAGGGGTACTTTAGAGTCTTTTCCGGGAGACATAGAAGGAGTCGCAGCAAGGACTAACACAGGTTTATTGGTTGATGATCAGGACGAACATGTGGTAATGGCGGAGATACCTCACATTATATACAGTAGTACAATACATTTGAATCTGGCTGCATGGTAGCTCATTGGCTGCTACCGGCGTGACGTCATCCGGGTCACGCCCATCTTCAGTGGTGGGTCGGTAGTAGTTTGTTGTTGCGGGGAGCTTCCCGCGGCTGCAGGTGATTTGAGGAATGATAACCATGTGAGTTGAACACTCGCAGCTGCCCTCTATAGGCAGCTTGCTCGCGTTCCTTTAACAGCTGGGTTACATTGTGATTGTGGCCAGGTTACATTCATACATTTCTTAAAGCGACATTGTACATTCATATAAAGCAACATTGTACATACACAACATCTACCGATCGGAGTGGCCTCGGCATTAGGAGGTTCTTCGTCAGCTCCAGGGTCGGCAGTCCGTGCTGAGCCAGTAGGCAGGCCCGTCGCTTTGCTTCATTATCAACACCCTCAGCATCCATGGCGTACAGGAACTGCTCTTCGTAGAGGTCCCATGTCTCCGCCTTTGAGGTGTCGAATGGGGCGAGGGTGATTTGGGAAGCCATAATCCCACCTTCATCACCAATTTGATGTTTGCAGATTGATACGCAGTAGGCAGCAGTTATGGGGCCAAACACATCTTTATTGCAAGGTATGCAATCTGAACATGAGGTAATGGCGGAGGCGCAGCTTCTTTTATATAGAGAGGTACATTTGAATCTAGCCACATGGTTCCCCATTGGTTCCTGTGTTTGTGACGTCATAGTGAAGCCCCGCATTCTTTACCTGGTTTACCTGTGGCGGGAATGTTTCCCGCGGTAGACTGTGATTGGTTGATTACTACCATGTGGTTGCGAGTCACAGCCATCTAGTGGCAGGTGAATCACGTTTCATCCAGCTGACTTACATTGAGTTACATTGTGTTCATTGAGGTTACATTCTTTCATTCTTCCTGTTACAATTTCTCTTAAAGGCATAGGCTTTCATACACAACAATAATAGTATGCTTTGAAGGAAATAAATCTGCATAGGAACACAGCATTAGTTTAAAAACAAACCCCACTGGAGTGAGTGTGATTTATTTAGGAGGAAAAAAGTGCATGCGATTAGGATACAGGAGGCAATATATCCATCCAAATTAATTTAAAATATCAACATGGGGTATTACAAAGGTGGCATCTGTTTTAAAATGAAAAGAGGTGGACCTTTCCAACTACACCCCCGCCAGCATTTAAATTAAGATTAGCAGTTGAAGCAGGTTTCCTTATCCGTATTAATTGGGAGATAATTAGTAGGGAAGGGAGCAAATGATCCCAGATTAATTAAGAAAGGAGCGTGTGGAATCTTGCGTGTACAGTTTATGTGTAATTTTCTCCAAGGACAGTTCTCCCTTGAGAGGAACCAATGATGGAGAAATAATATACATCTTGCGCTTGCAAATGATTTGCCTTAATTGCGGACTATAATAACTAACACAGCCACCATGTCCCTTCCTCTGCGTAAACTAGGACATCCTCAGATCCACTCTCATCCAGCCCAGAAGGGGGATTACTCCTGAATAACAGCGCACATGAAAAACTGCCTTGGTGGCAGTTAGTTAAGGACCTGTACCTCAGCCAAAATGCTGTGAATTCGATCCTGACAGAGATCAAGGTATACTCAGCCTCTCACCCTTCCAAGGTTGGTAAAATGAGGACCCAAAATGTTGGGGGCAAAAAATGTGTTGTGTTCTGTAAAGCTGTGCCTTTAACAATGTACCTAGCCATGTGGTAACAATGTAACCTTTCTGTGTGCAACATTATAACCTTCAGCTGTATCAATGTAAACCTGATAAGGGGACGCGAGCTAGTGACCACTAGATGGCAATAGCGAGCGTCCAGCTCTCATGGCTCAGATTCACCTGGATCAGCAGCGCGGGAAGATTCCCGCCACCTCTTCACCTGGACAAGAAGGGCGTGACCTTCTACGACGTCACGCAGGCAGCAACCAATAGTCTGTCGACGAGCCACATTCAAATGTATAGCCAGCTGTATATATTGAGCTACCCATCCGCCATTACCACATGTTCCTCCGGATCATCATGCAATAAACCTGTGTTAAGCCAACCCTTCGGCTGTTTCATTGTCTTTGGTCCCTTACACTAAAAAATGTTAATTAACTTGTGAGTGTATAAAGCGCCAAGGGGCGGTATATAAGTGTATGGCTATGAATGAAAGACATTGTAACTAGATAAGTAGGGACCACTTCGGTGGGAAGGTAACAGCGTTCCGTGCCCTCTGGTGTCTAGTCATGCCTGCCAGATGACCACGGATTCACGGAAACGTCTGCAGAAGCAGACAGCACTGGCTCCTCGTCTTTGAAACAGAGATGAGCAGCACTACACCCTAGAGTCGGATACGACTGGCTTTCGAGCAGGGAAACCTTTACCTTTACCCTAGGGGCTAAACAAACCATAGAGCACGCCCTGAGAGAGCGCCTCATTGGGACTCATCTAAGCCACCCATGGAGGTATGAAAAACACAATCTAAACACCATAAGGCAATGTTTTGGGCCAACTAACATGGCGGACTGTCAGATTAGTCGGCTTCAAGTTTGTGACGTCATGTCATCTGTTTTTTATACCTCCATGAGGCCACCGGTCCTTTACCCAACACTTCCGGCCGCCTGACCGAACAGAATTGCCCCGCCCCTCCTGTTGCACCATAGAGATGCCGCGGGGCAGAGTGGCCGACGTCACGCTGTTTCCTCCCCAATGGAGGCGAAGGAAGCATGGAGGTATCCATGGAAGGGAGGCTTTCGGCACTTAGGACCGGAAGTGACCTCGGCGGGTCTTCGCTGACATCTTTCTATGTTGCCAGGCGTAGGGAGGAGGCGGCAGAAGAGGCTGCCCTATGAGCGGCGGAGGCGGCGCAGCGCCCCTAGCGGCAGAGAGCGCCGCCGCCGCTGCTTTGACCGAGCAGAGCAGAGAAAGGGAAAAAAGGGAACAAGTATAATGGCGGACAGTGAGTGTGTTTGAGACTGAACAGAGGCGGCAGAGGCGGCGGCGGCGGCGCACCGTGCCTGAGCCTTCAGGGGCCCCTTGTTCTTCGCCCGGCGACAGCTGCAGCTCCTGCTCCAGTGCCTCCTTCCGTGGGGTGGCTGCAGCGGCGGCGGCGGCGGCGGCGGCGGGGGCCATGGTGAACACCCGCAAGAGCTCCCAGAGTCTCCTCGGTAAAACGGCGGCGGCCTCCGGGCCTGGCAGCCATTTCATCTCCTCCAGGACCCGCTTGTCCCGGACCAGCGCCAAAGCCGCGGCGGCGGCGGTAGCGGCGGCGGCCGGGCAGGATGAGGAGTCGGCCCGGGTAAGGCGGAGGGAAGGGGAAGGGAGGGGGGGGGGCTCCGGGCTGTGCCTGTGTTGTCAAGCGGGCTGAAATGATACACACCGGGACGGTCACTGCTTTTCATGGAGGGGGTGGGGTGGGGGCCCCCCTTGGGAAGGGCTCTCTCTGGGAATCGCAGGCAGCGGGGACCGGCTCGGTTATTGTTGTCCCGGAGCCACTGACTGACTGACTCTCTCTCTCTCTCTCTCTCTCTCTCTCACACACACACACACTTTCTACCACATATACCTCTCACTCACACACTCCGTCTCTCACATACACGCATCCCCTCTATCTCTCTCACACACTCCGTCTCTGCCACATACACTCCTCCTCTCTTGCACACATTCACTCTCTCACTCTTTCTCTCACACACATACTCCCTCTCACATACACACACTCCTTCTACCTCTCTCACACACTCACTCTCTGTCATATACACTCACCCCTCTCTCTCTCACACACACTTTCTACCACATACACCTCTCTCACTCTCACACACTGTCTCTCACATACACACATTCCCTCTCTCACACACTCCGTCTCTGCCACATACACTCCTCCTCTCTTGCACTCATTTACTCTCTCACTCTTTCTCTCACACACATACTCCCTCTCTCACACACTCCCTCACACTCCCTCTACCTCTCTCACACACTCTGCCACATACACTCCCCCCTCTCTCTCACACACGCACTCCCTCTCTCACATACACACTCCCTCAATCTCTCACACACTCACTCTGCCACATACACTCCCCCTCTCACACACACTCCCTCTCACATACACACACTCCCTCAATCTCTCACACACTTACTCTCTGCCACATACACTCCCCCTCTCTCTCACACACACTTTCTGCCACATACACTCCTCTCTCACACACATTCCCTCTATCTCTCACACACTCACTCTGCCACATACACTCCCCCCTCTCTCTCTCACACACACACACACTCCCTCTCTCACATATATACGCTCTCTCTTACATACGGGCAGCCCCACAACCGGGAAGCGTTTATTGGGGTGGGGTGTGTGTGAGTTTGTCCAAGGAAACTGTCCCGTGTGAGCATTTTGTGAGTTGCAGGGTTTCTTCTTCTTCTTTCTGTTGCTGCCAGGCGGGTGTTTGTGCAAAAGCCTTGGAGGTGGGGCCAAGCGAAGACGTGGGTCCCTGGTTGGAGGGGGGGGGGAGGGTGTTGGAGAGGGAAGAGGGGGAGAAGGTGGTGGTAGTGATGAGAGTCTCCCGGTTTGCAAATCGCAATCACGCTTATGTACCACCTCATAGCGCTCAAGTAGCTAAGACGCTGACTGGGAGGCGGAAGGTCAGCAGTTCGATTCCCGAGTACTGCAGGACGGAATGAGCTCCCGTCTTTGTCCCAGCTCTTGCCAACAACCTAGTGGTTGGAAAGCAAAGACATTGCAAGTAGATGAATAGGGACCACTTCGGTGGGAAGGTAAACAGCGTTCCGTGCGCTCCGGTGTCTAGTCATGCCTGCCACATGACCACGGAAACGTCTGCAGAAGAAGCAGACAGCGCTGGCTCTTCTTTGAAACAGATGAGCACTGAAACCTAGAGTCGGATACGACTGGCCTCCGAGCAAGGGAAACCTTTACCTACCGCTCTCTGGGCGATCCACAAGTTAATTAGCATTTTTTTGCCCCCCCCCCCCCCACCAACTTCATGCTGGGTCCTCATTTGAAAGATGGAAGAGGCTGTATAGTTCACCATGCGCCTCAGTCAGGATCGAACTCGCAAATGTAACGGGTTGGGCGCCATCCCTTGCCCTTGGCTGGCAAGCGGCGCCCCCTCCAGCCGCGCTTGGGGAGACTCTTGTGCCCCCCCCCAGGGACGGTGGGAAAGGGGGGGGGGTCGGGCGGTGGCTGTCCGGAGGGAGAGACGTGAGCGATGAGAAGGGCTGGGCAGGCGGGCGGGGACTTGCGGCTCTTGGGTGCGAGGAGGGAGGGAGGGAGGGAGGGAGGTCATTTGAGGTAGGAAGGGGCTGCTCTCTCTGCATGCAGCTCAGAGCCTGGAAAGGGGGGGGGCAAGGCAAGGGGGTGTTGCAGGGTGGATACGGGGCGGAGCCTGTTTTGCAACAGCTGACTAGGCGGAGGGGAGGGGGGAGAGCGAGGGAGGGAGGGAGGGAGGGGGTCGGCCCGTGTGTGTTATTTTATCTCTTGCATGTGTGTATATCTATCTGCTTGCGTGTCTCTGTTGTGCCCAGTGGCAGAGCCGGGCTCCCCCTTGTGGCTGCAGACGGGGTTGCTTTTATTATTGCCAGTTCTAAAAAGCTACACAGGGGTTTCTCAACCTTTGGCTTTTGGACTTCAGTTCCCAGAAGCCTAAGTCAGTCTATCGGCTGATCAGTGCTTTGGGGAAATTGACTTAGGCTTCTGGGAATTGAAGTCCAAAAACCAAAGGTTGGGAAACACTGAGCTACTGTGTTACTTTTCTGTTCGTCTGGCTGACCTTTATGTGCCCCTGTACCTGATGTCCAAGATAATGGCAGTCCCTGGAAAATAGATGGGGAAGAAGGAGAAGCAGTGACAGATTTTACTTTCCTGGGATCTAAGATCACTGCAGATGGCGACTGTAGCAATGAAATAAAAAGAAGACTGATTATGGGGAGACAAGCTATGAGAAATCTGGGGAATATAGTGAAAAGCAGAGACATCACCTTGAAAACAAAAATTCACATAGTCAAAGCAATGGTATTCCCAGTGGTAATGTATGGGTGTGAGAGCTGGACCTTTAGGAAGGCTGAGCGCAGAAGAATAGATGCCTTTGCGATGTGGTGTTGCAGGAGAGTCCTGAGAGTCCCTTGGACAGCAAAGAGAACAAATAGGTCAATACTGGAGGAAATTAATCCTGACTGTTCATTGGAGGGACAAATAGTGAAGATGAAGCTAAAGTACTTTGGACATCAAATGAGAAGGGAGGACTCACTTGAGAAGGCCTTGATGCTGGGAAAGGTGGAGGGCAAGAGAAGAAGGGGGCGTCCAAAGATGAGATGGATAGATGGTATTGAGGACACAATGGGCACAGAGCTTGGCGGGCTGAGGGGGATGGTGGAGGACAGAAGTGCCTGGAGGAAAATGGTCCATGGGGTCGCAAAGGGTCAGAATCGACTGTGCGACTCAACAACAACAACAACCTGACGTGTATGAATTGATGGCCACGAGGTCTCACTTCTGATGTCTGATGAAATGGACGTGATCCACAAAAGCTCACAGGAGTTAGCCTTCAAGGTGCCACAATGTGTTTTTTTTGTCTTTTGTTGTTTTGTTTACTTCGATAGTGTTGAGGTGGTGGGTGAGAATTGAGATTTACAGCTGCACTAATTTTGGTTGTATCAGACAGGAAACAATGTTAGCTTTTAGAACAGTGTTTCTCAACCTTTGGTTGAGATGCCTAAGTCAATTCCCCAAAGCACTGATTAGCCAATGTTACTGATTAAGGCTTCTGGGAATCGAAGTCCAAAAACCAAAGTTTGAGAAACACTGTTTTAGAAGATTGTGGCATTTTTCAACCACAATCGGGTGTACCCTGGTAACGGCAACCATGTGTTGCCACCTAATCTTTCTCACACTAGGTCAGGTGAATGGAACTGCAGAATGAACTCACCAAAAGGTGGGTTCATTTTGGCCGTTTCACGTCTGGCCTAGACAAGGAGGAAGAATGTTAGGCGTTTTCGTTAGTGGATGGATAATGCCACAGTGTTTACAGTAAAACCCCTACTTACGAAAAAAAAGTCAGTTCCGTAGGCTTTTGCTTAAATCATTTTTTTACGTAACTCAAAACAAACCCATAGGAAAAATGAAAATTTTATGTAAATTGAAGCAAACCCATAGGGAAATCAGTTTTTACATAACTCAAAGCAAACCCATAGGAAATCGTGTACCGTATTTTTTGCCTTATAAGACGCACTTTTTCTTCCCCAAAACTGGGGGGGAAAAGTTGGTGCGTCTTATATGGCAAATACCTCTTCCCGGGGGTCCTCGCCATTCGGCCCGGGAATGGGAGGCAGGCGATGGCGGGGCTCCGGCTGCGTCTCCTTTTAAGCCCTCCCGGCAGGCAGGGCTCGGAGGGCGGGGAGACGCGCCTGCCTCCCATTCCCGGGCCAAGCAGCGAGGGTACCAGGAAGAGGCAACGCGGCGGCGGCGATGGCGGGGCTCCGGCGGCGTCTCCTTTTAAGCCCTCCCGGCAGGCAGGGCTCGG
This sequence comes from Bradypodion pumilum, assembly GCA_035047305.1. Classification (NCBI taxonomy): domain Eukaryota; kingdom Metazoa; phylum Chordata; class Lepidosauria; order Squamata; family Chamaeleonidae; genus Bradypodion; species Bradypodion pumilum. The sequence goes on along the minus strand of JAWDJD010000001.1, from coordinate 167,194,108 downwards.
AGGGCGGGGAGACGCGCCTGCCTCCCATTCCCGGGCCGAATGGCGAGGGCACCGGGAAGAGGCAACGCGGCGGCGGCGATGGCGGGGCTCCGGCTGCGTCTCCTTTTAAGCCCTCCCGGCAGGCAGGGCTCGGAAGGCGGGGAGACGCGCCTGCCTCCCATTCCTGGGCCCTCGCTGCTTGGCCCGGGAATGGGAGGCAGGCGCGTCTCCCCGCCCTCCGAGCCCTGCCTGCCGGGAGGGCTTAAAAGGAGACGCCGCCGGAGACCCGCCATCGCCGCAGCCGCGTTGCCTCTTCCCGAGGCCCTCGCCATTCGGCCCGGGAATGGGAGGCAGGCGATGGCGGGGCTCCGGCGGCGTCTCCTTTTAAGCCCTCCCGGCAGGCAGGGCTCCGTGGGTGGGGAGACGCGCCTGCCTCCCATTCCCGGGCCAAGCAGCGAGGGCCCAGGAATGGGAGGCAGGCGCGTCTCCCCGCCCTCCGAGCCCTGCCTGCCGGGAGGGCTTAAAAGGAGACGCCGCCGGAGCCCCGCCATCGCCGCCGCCGCGTTGCCTCTTCCCGGGGCCCTCGCTGCTTGGCTGAGTGAGGCAGCAAACGGAACAAACGCGCGGGGCGGCCTCCACTCCAGCTGACTCTGCTCGCCGGCGGGCATTCATTTGCCACCTTACCCCGTCCGCACACAGCATTCCCCCCCCTGTTGGCGCGAGCATACCCGCCCCATAGACTGTCAGAGGAGTGGTTGTTTTAGTCAGAAAATGGTGGGGGAGGAGAGAGAGAAAGGCTTCTCCGTCTTCGTGGCTCCTTGAGGGCTCTCAACATTCCCCCACACACACGTATTCTCCCTCAATCCCAGGCGGGTTCGCCCTCCTCCACCAGCTGCCTGGAGGGGTCTTTTTGCCCCCTGCTCGGACTCCCGACCAGCGCCTACTTGTGTGGAGAAAAAGAAGAGGTCGGATTACTGAGGGAGCCAGGCAGGAGGGAAGGAGGGGGCGGCGGCTGGAGGAGCGAGCCGAGCAGGCTTCTTCGGCTCGCAACCTCCTCCCCCGCCCAAAAAGAGCGAGCCGAGGCAGGCAAAAGCCACGGGCGATTAAATGCTCCTGACTGAGTCAAGGAGAAAGTGGGGAGGGGGGCGAGGGTCGCGGGGAGAGGCGGGCGCCGAGGGAGGTGGCGTAGCTGGACCATTAGGAAAGCTGAGCGCAGGAGAATAGATGCCTTTGAGATGTGGTATTAGAAGAGAGTCCTGAGAGTCCCCTCGACGGCAAAGAGAAGAAATAGGTCGATATTAGAAGAAATCAAGCCTGACTGTCCATTGGAGGGACAAATAGTGAAGATGAAGCTAAAGTACTTTGAACATCAAATGAGAAGAGAGGATTCACTTGAGAAAGCCGTGATGCTGGGAAAGGTGGGGGGGCAAAAGAAGAAGGGGGCGTCTAAAGATGAGGTTGATAGATGGTATTGTAAACACAATGGGCACAGAGCTTGGTGGGCTGAGGAGAATGGTGGAGGATAGAGGTGCCTGGAGGACAATGGTCCATGGGGTCGCAAAGGGTCGGAATCGACTGTGCCACTGAACAACAACAAATGTACAGAGTTGCCAATTGCGCGCTCTTCCCCATGCACAGGCATCCGCGGCTTATTATATTCCCCCCCCCCGCGCTCCGCGGCTCTTCCTTCCCCCTCTTTCCGTGGGAGGAAAGCGGAGTGATCCATCTTTCCAGGTGATCCATCTTTTAAGCCCTGCCTGCCGGGAGGGCTTAAAAGGAGACGCCGCCGGAGCCCCGCCATCGCCGCCGCATTGCCTCTCCCGGGGCCCTCGCTGCTTGGCCCGGGAATGGGAAGCAGAAAAGGGACGATGATGCCAGCCGCCTCGAGCAGCTCCCTGTCCCACCCCGGCAGCCCATGCCACTGGCCCCATTGGGGAGAGACAGGTACAGTACAGTATTTGGTTCAGAATCTTTTTTTTCTAGATTTTCCTCCTTTAAAATTGGGTGCGTCTTATATGCCGGAGCGTCTTATATGGCGAAAAATACGGTAAATTGGGACATGGTTTTGGCGCAAAATCATTATCTAAGTCGAATTTTATGTAACGCAACGCATATGTAAGTTAGGGTTTTACTGTATTTTGCATCCATTTACTAACCATTTACAAATCCACAGAACCAAACGTCACAGCAATAAATGTGAATCTCAATCAGGACTCTTTTGTTAGTACCGGTTGCAAAAAGCCACTTTGATTTGTAAACTTATCTGTTATGCTAGTCATGCATTGTGTGCCTGTGTACCTGATGTGTATAAAGTAATGCCATGAAGTCTCACTCTTATGTCTGAGGAAGTGGACTTGATCCACAAAAGCTAAAATTAGAATACAGCAGTTAGTCTTTAAGGTGCCACAACGTTTTGTGTCTTTTTATTTTGTTTACTCTCTGATATGCTTGCACAGACTAACACAGCTACAACTTCATAAGTTTGGTTTGTTTCTAAACAGGAGAACTAGTATTCTGTTTTTTAAAGTAGCAATTTACCGGGCAGATGAGAATCCCCATTTAATTTAATTCATGGGATCCTTTTCCGCCAATATGCAATTTTTGTCTTGGATGCCTTTCCAGAACAGGTTTTGAAACAAGTATGGTCGTTCACAGAGGAAGATGAAAGCTTTTGTTGGTAACCACTGTTTAATGTGTTTTAGTTGACATTTGCATATTTCTGGTTGTTATGTGTCAAGTCTTATAGCAAACCCATGAATGTCCATACTATCCTATCCTCAGCAGCCCTGCTTAGCTCCTGTAAGGTGTAGCCTGTAGCTTTTCTTAGGGAATCAATCCATCTCATGCTTGGTCTTCCTCATATCCTGCTGCCTTCCACCTTTCCCAGCATTATTGTCTTTCCCAGAGAATTTTGCCTTTTCATGAGGTGCCCAAAGCTTGACAGCCTGAATTTAACAAATTTTGCCTTCAGAAACGATTTGAACTTGACTTGCTCTAGGACCCACTTGTTTGCCTTTCTGGCATTCCAGGGTATCCACAAAGTTATCTTCCGGCACCATATTTCAAATAAATCTCTCCCCCCCATCAGCTTTCTTTACTGTTAAGTTTAAGCTTTTGCACTCGTATTTGTGATCAGGAATACAAGAGTGTGGATATTTTGGTCTGTCTCCAATTATATATCCTTACTTTTCTAATTCTTTCATTGTTGCCCTTCAGAGCCTTAGTCTCATGCTTTCTTGACTGAACTCCCCATTTGGATTGATATTTGAACCTAGGTATACAAAATCTTTCACTATAAAGTTGTGTGATTCTTCTGTAATGGTAATTTCTGCCTTCTACAGTCCTGTTTTTGTTTAAACTTGATCTGTTCAATTGCAGTTCAGCTTTTGTATTTCTTTCACCTTCCATAAAAGTTATTTCAAGTTATTGCTGTTTTCTGCCAGTAAAATGGCATCATCCGCATATCTTAAATTATTGATGCTTTTTGCAGCATTATTGCTGAAGAAGCCTCTTATTTCTCTGTTGTAGTGGTAAAAGCACTGGTGACTTCCTGAAGAACTTGTCAGAATGATCATTCCTGAAGCAAAGAATGCTAACTTTTGTTATCCTATCACAATCCAAATACTCTTACTTGGTTGATCAGTGTTTCACACATCAGGTTGACGTGGTGGATCGAAGCATTGTCTCCCACTGTTTCTGATACTGGACCAGTCTCATCCAGGGCCTTGGAAACTTTGCCCTGAACTGGTCTTCCCATCTGGTTGTTGACCTTCCTAGTGGTCCCTTTATGTCAAGTGGTATCCATTCTGTGACAAATTTTGGTTGTATCAACACTCCTCAATTTCGCTGCGACTTTGTATGAGGCATTGGGGTTTTCCCAGGTTGCATTATGCCTGGGCAGTATAAAAGGCATGACATGCGTGCATTGCTCTTGTGGGTTTTGCACGAGGCAAAGTGTGTTTAGGAGTGGTTTTGAGCACGATTTTGGATTTTTTTTGGATTTTTTCCGTCAGAATTTTTAGAAGCATTCCTGGGATTTTTGCAGCATTCTTCAGGTTCTTGGACAATCAGGGTTGTTTGACATGTTTTTGTAATGTTTTTAGCCTTTAGACAATGATTTCTTAAAGTTCTGTCAGTTTCCTTGACTTTGCCCTGAAGTCTGTGCTGTTACGGTACGATGTATCTCTATGGAAACAACGTATGAGGCATCGCGGCAAGGCTTTGGATGTTGTATGAGGCATCGTGGCTAGGATTTTGCATGCCTCATACAAAGTCCAAATCCGTATAAAGTTGTATGAGGTATCACTGTACCTGCTCTTATACGCAGTTCTTCATTTGATATTCGGTCAACCCATCAAATGTGTAGCATCCTTCTCTCGATTGCTCTTTGTGTTACATCAAATTTTTTTTTATGTCAGCTTTTGTAGGTGCCCATGTTTCACTGCCATATAATAAAGCTGGCAGAATGGTGGTGTTGGCAAGTTCACCCTGTAATTTTCTCATTTTTGCTTCACTAACCACACCCTTTATGTTGTTAAAAGCTGCCCATGCTTTGCTGCCTTCTCGAAATTTCTTTTGTTAGATCGTGCCTTAGGTTAACCTCTTGCCCAAGGTATACATATGAATCAACTTCTTCTACTATCTCATTTCCATATCTTATAACTATGGCTTTTGTGGAGGCACTCCATATATATATATTGTGTTTGACATAATGATCTTCAGGCCAATTTTTCGACTTTATGCATCTAACTCTTGGAGCATATTCTGCACTTCTATTGATTCTGATATTATCACTATATCGTCAGTGAAGCGAAGCTGGGATAAGTATTCACCGTTTATACGAATTCCCTTTTCCTCCCATGTCAAATTGCACATTGCTAATTCCAAGGCAGCAGTAAACAACTTTGGGCTGATAGTATCATCCTGATGGACTCCTCTTTTTATAGGCAAACAAGGAAGATTAGCTCTTTTTATAGGGATCTTGTTCATAGAACACTTGCAGCACTGTGTTGGTTTCAACAGAGTCAAAGGCCTTCTCATAATCCACGAAGGTGAGAACCAGTCGCAATTTATACTCTTCGCTCTATTAACTGATTGACAGTGTGCAGATAATACTGTACTGTATTCTTGCCTGAAACCCGCTTGTCCTCTTGGCTGGCCCTCATCCAACTATCGTGCAATTCTGTTGAGAATAACCTGTGTTAAGATCTTATACAGGTGAAATTCAGAAAATTAGAATATTGTGCAAATGTTCATTCATTTCACTTAAAAGGTGAAACATATATGAGATAGACTCACTACATGCAAAGCGAGATATGTCATGCCTTAATTTGTTATAATTGTGATGATCATGGTGTACAGCGTACATGAGATTATGTGATGATTATGGGGTACATGAGATTGTGGGGTTGGGGTTTTCATAAACTGTAAGCCATAAGCATCAATATTATTACAAAGTAAGGCTTAAACTATCTCGTTTTGCAAGTAATGAGTTTACCTCATATATTTGTTTTACCTTTTAAGATGCATTACTGGACTGAATGAACATTTGCACGATATTCTAATTTTCCAAGTTTCACCTGTATACAAAAGGCATATTGGCCTATAGTTCTTGGTCTATTCACGAGTTCCTTTTTTAAAGGTTAATATTGTCTTTCATGTTTTCCACTGAACTGGGATAGTTCCATGTAGTATGTATTTAGTAAGCAAGTGTGTCAGGACTTTCTGCAGTTTTTCTCCACCTGCCTCTATGGTTTCTCTGGTGATTCTATCAATTCCAGGGGCCATTCCTGACTTGGTTTGCTTCAGGACATACTGTACCTCACTGATTAGTACTTCTGGTAATGCTTCCTTAGTTGGTGTGATCCTCAGTTCTTGAACTTGAACTTTCGATTAAAAGAGATTAGTGTAGAAATCCTTAACAATTTTCCCCATTTCTGATCTTCTCCTTATTCTCTCCCCTGCCTCATTTAGCAGTGCAGGCAATTGCTCATGGTTTGGGACAGAGCTTTCTTGCATCTTTTAATGCTCCTTCTTTGTTCAGCTACTTCCATGGTCTTCTTGGAGCTTTCTACTACGTAGATGACATAGCAGGTGATATTCTAGATCATTAGAGCAATCTTATCTTTTTTTCATTTAGTTTCTTTTCATAAGTAATTGCCCAGTCTCCTTGGAAAGTCTGTTTTGGGGTTGATTTCCAATCCAAATACTCTGCATTAATCTCACAGCTCAGTCTGGGAACTTAAAAGCCCTTTCCCCCTTCTACTGCCTTGGCATAGCATTCTGCCATCCTATCAGTATCTCCTACACAGACAAGTAGTAAATGGGGAAATGTTGCTTTGTTCTCTAAGAAGTTGCAAGTGGTGGAACTCAGGAGGTATTACCTGAATACCTCAGGAGGTATTACCTGCAGTTTGTTCCAGGAAAACCGCTTAAAAAGCTGTTTCAAATTATGCCCAGCCTTACTATTTCTGCTGTTAAGATATGCAATGTAGCATTAAGCAGATGGTGCTGGTTGGGTCTCATGGAGTCATAACAACATTTTCTTTTATATTATGCAATGTAGGCAAACATCTGAATCTTGTAAAATATTGGAGTGACAAACAAAATTGTCACTTGTGTTTTCTGCTGTAGATATCTATATTTCTGTCGAAAATGCTTGCTGTCTCAACAGTATTATGTCTTGTAATCACTAATTTTTTTGATAATATATAAATGTCAGTACTGTATTTGAATATAGATATGCTATCAATAGCAATACTGTACCAACAAAGACTACAAGTTTTTGGTAGCTGTCCACCAATAAGAAGGTGCTGATCTTGGCTTCAACAAGAAGTAGACAAACAGTTGTTAACCTAAGATGTACAACTGGTGTGTATGTTAGAAGATGGCATACTGTATATTTGAAATATGTAGATGTAGTACTGCTATTTTGTTTTTGTACTGGTGGTTGTATAAACAAGTTCTCTGCTTTCACTAAATAATGTGTGTTAAACAATGTATTCATACTTTGATTTACATTAGAAGCACTATAGAGAGACTTGGAAATGCTGTTGCACTTGAGGAGTGCTGTAAGGCTCAAAATGTGCCATATACATTTATTGGAAGCCTGAGGATGGGGGAATAAAAACAGTGAAACTATTATAAAAATAACAGAGACCAGGCATGATGTATAACATCTAACGAGGCTCAATAATATGATTGTATTGCAGTGGCATGTGAACAATCTGTACCATAATTAAGTTTTTAGGTTGTAATTTAGTTAATAAATGGTTAATACAGTATAGCAGTTACTTAAATCAGTGAAGTAGTCACTGATACTACCCATTAGATAAAAAATAGGATATTTTCCCTCTCATATTCCATCCTTTGGGAATCCAAGGGGCAGTACCAGTCCTTCTGACGAAATTGGAGCTGGCTTTAAAAATGCTGCCTGGGACAAAAAAGGGGGAGGGGGTTTGTGTGGAAGGGAATAGTAAGAGAATTATAATCCTTGCAGATGTATTTCTCAGGATTTTCTTTGCCAAAAATATTTTTATTATTTGAGTACTCAGAGGAATTATTGCTCTCAAATGGTATTTGTGGGCTTTGTGTGGACTACGAGATACATAATTCCCATTCCTAGTCTAGAAGATCAGGAGATATTTTTAATGACATGTATTAGCTTAGCATGTCAGGAATAGGATGAAACCACAAAAGCCCATCTGATATATATTGCAGTATATTCTGGCTGAAATTCTGTAGTAAGTCACAACTAAAGTAGACCCATTGAATCAGTGGAGATTTCGAGAGTCAGCTCTTCAGCAAATTCCATTGATTAAGTGGCCCTACTCTGGTTGTAACTTACGATTAGATTTCAGCCTCTGTTTCAGAGTTACACTTACGTCCTCTTAGTCTCAATCAGGATACAAAAGTGAACTAATACCTGGGTTCTCTCTCTCTGAGAAATTATGTAGACCTGCCTTTTTGCTTTTTCAAATATAGAATCTGCTTCTATCATTCAATGCTTATTTGTTATTAGCATTTTTTGCCCGGCCTTGCCGGGCAGGTTTTGGTTTTTTTCTAATGTGTTGGGGTATTTTTGAGTGTGATTGCAGGGCGAGAGGCAGGGATTCGTCAGGGTTGGCTCCTCCTGTGACGGATTCCTGTCTCTCACCCTTGGCATTCTCGCAGCAGAAGGAGAATTGCAAGGGCGAGAGGCAGGAATCAGTCAGGGGAGCAGCCTACCCTGGCAGATCCCTGCCTGGCGCCTTCTCCTGGAGGGAAGCGGTTCGCTTCTCTCTTGTTTGGTGAGGGCTGAAAGCTTTGGCCCCTGCCAGGCAAGAGAGAAGCAAACCCCCCATGGAAGACGATTGCTTCCCTTCGGGAGGCGAAGGACAGAACGAAGTGCCGTTCTCATCTTTCGTCTCCTGGAGGGAAGTGGTTCGCTTCTCACTTGTTTGGCGGGGGCCAAAAGTTTTGGCCCCTGCCAAGCAAGAGAGAAGCGAACTCCCCCGTGGAAGAAGATTGCGTCCCTCTGGGAGACAAAGGACAGAACGGAGCGCCGTTCTCGGCCTTCGTCTCCCGGAGGGAAGTGGTTTGTTTCTCTGCTACCTTGCTGAAGCCGCACGGGGACGCCCCCTCCTCCCCCCGAAGCTGTGGTGAGGCCAGCACCGGCCTTCTGGGCTGCGGGGAGACGATGGGCTCTCCCCGTTACCCCGCCGAAGCTATGCGGGGAGACTGGTGCGCTTCCCTTGGTTGGCGGGGTCCGAAAGCATTCGCCCCTCCGGCCCCCGTGGAAGGCAATAGCTTTCCTCCGTGAGGCGAAGGTGGAATGGAGCGCCATTCAGCCTTCATCTCCCAGAGGGAAGTGGAATGCATGTCAGCCATTTCTTTTGTAATGTGCACACAGGCTGTCCCGCATCCTCCACGTTCGCGTCCTTCAGCCTGATTGGCTGAGGGGTGGCATGGCGTGGAGGACGCTGGGAAGCGTAGGTTTTTTTTATTCGTGGAGCGGTTGCCCCACTCTCGGCGTCCGGACCCTTGCGGCGATGCTCCCAGGGACATAAGGCAAGTGTGGCTGGCTTGGTACAGGATGGTTGGGATGGGTGTGGCCAGTTGGCCACCAATGCCGGACACACATGGCCCCATCCCCTTCTTATAGGTATAGATTAGTAGTGTAGAAAGCTGGACTTTTATCATTGAATGATTCTTTGAATATACATATATTCATATATATGTATGAATTCTTTTTCATACATTAAATGCATAAAGTTCAGTGGTAAATGTTCTGTGGCCTTTGTTGGGCAAATGCTTCATTGTGTCACTGCATAATTTGAAGTACAGTAATTCATTGTTCTGTATGTACTGTACTGCTTATCTCGAGGGGCATGGATAGCTTAAATATTGTTTGGGAGTTGTAGCAGCAAGTTTCTTGGCCTAGTTTTCCTTTCTGTTGCCCTAAGGGAGTACAACACTTCATATGTACACTCCTTAATTTCAGTGCAGCTGCATGTTGTGCTTTTCTTGTTTGTCTTGACTTTCCTGTGTGCTCTGTCTTACTTTATCAGTTCTGTGCTGGGAAAAGGACTCACATATTTAGCTATTGCAAGGAATAGCTGCCTTTTCAGAGAGTAGTCTTTAGTACAGGGTTGTCCAAACTATGGCTCAGAGGCCAGATTCGGCCCTCAGGCTATAGTGACTGGCCCACTGCCTGAAAAGTTTGGGCACTCTTGCTTTAGTAATTGGATTCTCAGGGAGGTGGGGCACTGTGAAAATATAACCACGTTAGGTATGAAAGCTGGCTTGATAGCTCAGGGAGTTAGGTAACTGATTGTGGAGCCAAAGGCTGGGGGTTCAGTTCCCTACAGTGCCTCATGGGCAAAGAGTCCGCCTGTGTGGTTCGGGTAAGCTACAGTCCCACAATGCCTCCAGAAGAGGATAATGGTAAACCACTTTTAATATGCTTTATCTAGAAAATCCTGAAAAGGGTCTCCATAAGCCAGTACTGACTTAACGGCACACAATTATTATTATTTAGGCATGAAATCCCCCCCACACACAAAACCCCCCAACAACAACCCCTTATACAAGTACACAAGAATCTTCCTTATACTGAGGCATATCATTGGTTCATCTAACCCTGTGGTTCCCAACATCCACCAAATCCACCAAAACAACCTCAGATTTTTCCCCAATTTTTTTTTAAACTGAGCATGAGAATTTCAGGTCTAGCTTGGTGGAACTCTCCAAAGAAAACAGTGAGATGAATGCTGAGAAAAAACAGCACTTGCAAAACTTTCTTGAAACACTCCTTAGGACTAAACTAGCAGTATCTATAGAGGTTACTGTAGCCTGTTTTAATATTTTCTAATAAAATATTTAACAGTTACTGATCTTAATTATGCTTATTTTTATTATTATATAAAGCAGTTGCACAACTTTATTTTGCCTTGTCTGCTTGATCTGTTTAAGCTATTCCACACCAAACAGGTTTCTAACCAGTTGTGTAGGTTCTGCTTCTACTTACTCAGAATTATTCAGAATATTTAATAAAGAATTGAAATGAATCATTTATATACTTTATTACTAGTACAGGCACACCTTTGGGTAGTTCATGCAGCATGTACAAACATGGTTGTGGCTTGATACTTGACCATTTTTAAAAAAAGGGTGGACATGAAGGGTTAAAAAAATCCTAAATTAGTTAATTCATGGCATCTAAATTGCATATGTTCATTTTACAGTTCTTTACAGTCTTGTTGAATGCAGGGTGGTGAGAAACACGATCAGTAGTGTGATGTTGACACTAATTCATTGAATGTGAAGATTGGGAGTGAAATAGGGAGATAATTTTGTAACACCACTTTGGATCAAAGAAAAAGCATGCCTTGCAGTACTGATCTTCTCTTTCCCAGTATACATTGGAACCTCATACAATAATCGCCCTGTATAGCAACGAAATCGCATAACAATTAGGTTTTGGGGGAAATGGCATCCCGCATAACAATTTTCCCTATGGAAAAATCGTACAACAAATTTTCAATGGGAAAAACCACTTAGCAAAAAAATTTATATGATTATACGATGCATCCCATAGGGAAAATCACTATACGATGCATGTATCGTATAGCAATTGTTTCATACAACAATGAGCCCCATGGAACAGATTAAAATTGTTGTATGAGGTACCACTGTACTTTTAAAATTTCATAAAGACTATAGGTATAGAACTGTTAAGTACAGCGCTACCCCGGTTAACGAATGCATCGGTTAATGCTAAAACCAGATAACGTTGGGTAATTTGAGGAAAACATTTGCACTGCACAATATTAAGTTAAGCCCTGTGAGCTTTGGGGCAGAGATCTCCGGAGGCCCCCTTGCCTCGAAACAATAGACCCAAGCATCCGATCCCCGGTTAAGGGAACCGGGCATTAGACACTTACCTCACTTCCCTGAAAGGAAGCCAGCGTTGGACCACTTTAAACGCTGGCTTCCTTTCAGGGAAAGGAGTCCACTTTCCCCCAAAGGAAACCAGAGATTGGATGCTCTGATCCACGACTTCCTTTGGGGGAAGGCAAGGTGGGCGGCGCGCCTTCCCTGAAACGAAGCCGGCGTTGGGACGCTCCGAACACCTGCTTCCTTTTGGGGAAAGGGGTCCGCTTTTACCCAAAGGAAGCCACAGATCAGAGCGTCAGATCCCTGGCCCCCTTTGGGGGCTTCCCAGGCGGAGACCAGCCTTGCCGACTTTGGGGCTTGGCTCGATCCACCTGCCTCTTTGGAAAGGGCAGTAGAGGATTCCATATGTTGGCCCCCTGCCCTTTCCAAAGAGGCAGGTGGATCGATCCCTGGTTCCCTTTCTTCTTCAGAAAGGGAACCGGGCTTTGGTTTAGCATTGTGCGATAAATGTATCGCATAACGTTGAAAACCGGTTAACGCTAAGACTTGTGGAACCAAGTTTTAGTGTTTCCCGGGGGTATTACTGTACATCAGTAAAGAGAGCAGGCAGAGAGTTTTGAAGTAATTTTAGGGTAGCTCATTGGTTCTTGTGGGTAAAAACTTTTTTTTTTCCTGACTAGTGAAAACTGAGGTCAAACTACGTGTCATCTTGGGGATAAGAGTTAATGTCCATATATTGCCATTATCCTTTTTAATATATGGAAGTAGTCCCATTTCCCACAGCATCTTTGTCAAGATGGAGAGGGACTTTGATCCTAGCCTTTCCTATTCTAAGTTTTCCCCACACCAAGCAACTGTGGGGTTTAGGGGGGAAATGCTTTCACCACCAGTGAAAGTCTATTTCAAAATAACCTCCATTGTTCTTTGCTGCAGTGAGCAGTTCAAGTACTGTACACTTTAGTTGTGAGTTACTATAGATAGTATGTCAGATAAGCAGGCGCTCCATGTAGAAAGGGATTCCCAGAGGTTAGGAAACTTTAATTCCATTTGTTTTAGTGGGAAAATATTTGATGATTATGAGGATGACTGACATTTATCTCATGATTTATGATACTTGTGCTGTTGTTCTTGCAACTTGATTAAAACAAATGTTGGTTACCTCAACTGCTTGCAATGTGAATGTTGGAACTTGGGAGATAAACTGTATCTGATATAAACCGGGGGTGGGGAATGTAATACAATCCTTCCCACTCCCCCCCCCCCCACTACAAGGTTCCCAGGTTTTAGCTTACATATTGGATGCTCGATTGAATTCCCATGGCTTAAATGAAACTTTTTTTTATTTAAAGGAATAAACTATGCCACTTTGGCTGAAATCCATTAGTAAGTTGCAGCTAAAGTAGGTCTACCAAATCAATGGGGATTTGATGAGTAAAGTCCTCTGTAAATTTCACTACTTATGGGGCCTACTCTAGTTTCACCTTACTACTAGATGTCAGCCATTGAGTATCAGAACTTTTCTCTAGTTTCTAGAAATGATAGAAAGTGAAACAATCTATATTGTTTTTCTTTTCCTCTAGAGAGATGATGGGAGTGATGGGAGCCTGAGTGATAGCCACATATCTCCTCCAGCAAAACGTACATTGAAACATGCTGATTCTGTATGCAAAGACAAATCGAAATCTCGCAATACTGGGCAGCGAGAGGAATGGAGCGTCGCAACTGGACAGTCCCGGTGAGAAGAGTCGCCTCGGCGAGGGGGCGGTGATAGAAATGTGATTTATAAATAAATTAATAAATAAGATTTCAAAATGTTCAACTATTTTCTCAAGTAGTGTCCTGGCAATGTTTCTCAACTTCCCAAAACTCTGTTCGCCAAAGCTTCTATCTTCATGCATAAGGCACAGCCTGTTCTTTCACATGCTTTCCCCCTCCTTTTGTTTCCCAGTGACAAAGGTTTGTTTGTGGAAACAGAAAAGAGCAATTCCATCTGTTGCTTATGTTAAAAAATCTGGAATTCCTCATGATCTCAGTTCGGTTTTACTGTCTATTATGAATACTGCAAAATGTCCAATAGGTCTAACTTGTTTTTAGTTTGGTATCTAAGAATTGGAACTATTTCTGTGTCTGTTGGCTACATCCACTGATAGGATCCAGCAGGTTCGCCCCAGTTCGCTAGAACCGGTAGCAGAAATTTTGGCTGGCCCTGCTCATCCAAGTTTTGAAATAACGCAGGGCTTTCTCCCTGGCCACGCTCACCATAACACGCCCACAGAGTAGGTAGTAAAAAAATTTTTTTGAATCCAACCCTGGCTACATTCCACCCTGATGATTAATCCCTTTTGTGAACTGTGAGAATGATGCATGACCAGGGCCTAGTTTAACAAACCTGACACAGGCAAAGTGGGTTCAGAAACTTAATTATCCAAATATACCTTGTGGTTGTTCTCAGCATATGTTGTTTCTGTGGGTGTTAGGACGGGTCGTTGCTCAGCCAAGAATAGAACAAAACAGTATTTGTGATTGCATCAACATTCCTAATCAATATATATAAGTCATCTATAAAAGGCTAAAGCATTCTGTGAAGTTTCTAGAATTACTAATGCTGGAGAGTTCCACAATTAATGTTGAAATGAGATCCTGACTCATGTGACCCTCATACCTGATGGGTCTTTCAGCAATCATGTTTGGAAACTCTGTTTTAAAAAATAAGCATAGGAAATAAGAATTTCAAAGTACTGTACTGTACTTGGCCTTCTGAAAACAGACCAACTAATGTATCTTACATGTGCTAAAGAATAGCTTTCTATGTTGTTCATGCTCTTTGGAGTCAGCTTCTAAACATTCTTGTGTCTTGCCTTAATTACTAAGAGATTCTGTTGAAATTTTATAAAGTGGGCTATACAACAAAATTCCAATCCGTAAATCTGAAACTTCATGTTTAAAAAAGTCCAGTATGCATATATTTCTGCAGAGATGTATTTATAAATAAAGCAAATACTGAAGCTTTGATAAGAAAAACAAAGATCTTGCTATAGATCACTCTACTCTAAATTTGACTATGTGGTTTTGAACTGATTGCTTTATTATCTTTCCTTTCACTTCATGAACAAAAATGCAATGAATACTGAAAATGTTTTTCTGATATGACTTCAGTTTTATTTCATATAGGCTTATCGAATAGATCCACCACACATCTTTACTACTCTCTTGATTTTTGATCGAATCTAATCTAAAAAAAAAGTCTTTATAATAAGAGCTCTTATTTATATATATTTTCAAAGTTTAAATATTAATTTTATTTACATAGTCGTTGGCTGCTACTCGTATCCAAATTTGTTTAAGGTGGATCACGGCTTGCTATGAAGTGACCCACATACTGTGATCATGGAGCCATCTCCTGCGGCACGTATGAAATGAGACAAGCAGGATTTAACACTGAGACTACAATGGACTGCCGCAGCCTTGAAGATATTAACAAAGTGCACCTTCACAGCCAGTCCATCTGGCATGGCCTCTTCTGCCTCCATGACCGTTGGGAATCAGAATAGTGAAGTGGTTCCTCCTCCGCTCATTTTGCCGTTGGGCCCAATCTGATGTTTTCCAGTGGCATTTCCTCCACTGAGGGGGGCTATCGCCCCACCTAAAGGGACTCATCTGCCCATAGCTGTTGTCCCCTTTAGGGAGTCAGGTTATTTACTGCCGCCTGACACTCAGCATTGAGTCTCTGGCTGTATGATCTACTTCATTACCGTAGCAGGATGTCTGGCCAGACAACCTTTATTTACATCTTAACCTATAAAACCAAGGGTTAACCGTTGGAACTTGCTATAGGTTGCTATGCCTCTCCCTACTTGCCTGCAGTCACCCTTCGTGCACACGGCCGATCTGGGTCCGCAGGTCAACAAAGGATTGAGAAAACAGGCAGTGGGGCAACAGCCCCACAAACGCGAAAAAAGGGAAACAACTTCATTTCCCAACATTCCTTGCGCCGCGCCAGAGCCAATCAGGCTGAGAGGCTCTCGCATGGCACAGCGCAAGGAACATTCGGAAACGCGCCGCAGCCAATCAAAAGAAAACCGTTTAAAAAAAATGCAGCACAAACACAAAGTACAAACCCATAACTACAAGCCCCAGCGTCCTGCGTGCCATGAGCGTGCAGAATGCTGAGGAAGCCGGCGTGCAATTTTTTTTAAAAAAACAAACATCGGGAGAGCAAGTCCGCCAAGCCGCGGGAACCAAAGACCCCCTCCCCAGCGGTGCCTGAAGCTCCTGATCGGAGTTTCCCCTTTAATATCACTGGGTGGGGTGGTGGTGTTGTGCTCCCCCTCTCTACTGGCTCCCCTGGGGTTGGGAGGGTTGGGGGGACAAAAGGAGTCTTTCTCCCCAACCTTCCTGACCCCAGGGGACCTGGCAGAGAGGGGATTCCCCTCCACACACACACACGCCCCATATTAAAGAGAAGAAACCAAGCGGTTACTTCTCTTTAAAAATAGATTTTGGGGGGGAACCCCCCTCTCCGATCGCTCTCCTGGGTCCGGAAGGGTTGGGGAGACAGACCCCTTTTGTCCACCCAACCCTCCCAAACCCAAGGAAGCCAGCGGAGAGGGGGATCACAACACCCCCCCTGATATTAAAGGGGAAACCACAATTGAGATTTCCCTTTTAATATCAGAGGGTGGCCTGGATTCGATCCCCTCATGAGAGGGGATCTGGCCAGACATCCTGCTACGGTAATGAAGTAGATCATACAGCCAGAGACTCAATGCTGAGTGTCAGGCGGCAGTAAATAACCTGACAAAAGGGGTCTGTCCCCCCAAGCCTTCCAGAGCCAGGGGAGACGGCAGAGAGGGGATCCCCCCGTAGGACACCAAAAAACACAAAAACAAACAATCAAAAACATCCAAAAATACACAAAAACAAACAAAAATAACACCAACAAACAAGACAAAGTAAACAAAAACAAAAATTTCCAAACACACCCAGCACCCAGCAAAACACCACAAAATCCAACCACCACCACCACCACAAATAAAGAAAAACAGCCAACTCACCACCACACGACCTCAGTCCACAACGACTGGAAAAAGAAATGAATAAAGAAAGAGACTACTTACTGGAAGAAGCTCCACTCAGAGGTCACGAGAGCAAAAACAGTCAAAATACAAGATAACCCTTACCAGCAGCACTTGCTGCCCACAATAGTAAAAAAAAATTCAAAAAGACACAACAGCCCCACATAAAAGGCCCCAAGAGTAAAAACAAGTAAAAACAAATAACACAAAATCACAATTTTACACAAATCAAAAACATATGTCAATAAAATAAAATAAAATAAAAACTATTCAAAAATCCTGTGCTGAATTTTTACTCAAATAAAAAACAAAAACATCAATACACAGTTTAAAAACATTTATTGTGAAAAACATGTACTTTCACATTTTTTAAATTATTACCTACGGTACAACTATTAAAAAAATACATACTAAAAATTATTGGGTTAAATAAATTTTTTGGAAAAAGTATATCATCCTTTGTTCTTTTTTTCATCCACAAAACCAAAACACCAAACAAAACTCATCACAGTTTATAACAGGCCGCCAAAAAAAAGTGTATAAATAAAAAATTTAATTATAGACTAACCTCTTCTTTACAAACATTAACAACAACAACAAAAACTTTCCAACACCATTTAAAACAGCCCGGCAACGCCGGGCAACCTCTGCTAGTATATCCTATAAAAATGGCACCATTTAAAACATGTATTTTAGAATTTTCAAAACTTTAAACAATTTGTATTTCTCATTGTTGTTTTTTTAAATAAGGAAGCTGTTTATGTTTCAACATCTTTCAGCCTTCACTGTTACAAGGAAAGCAATAATTGCAGGGAGGCTCGAATAGTTAGATTCTTATCTGTGCTATTTTACAAGTGGTATATTGTTGTGGAAGTGGCGGTGGAATGATGAAATGAATGGGAACACACCAAGGTTCTTAGCATTTCATTGCCATTTCTATGCAGTCACAGTGCATAGTAAGCTCATACAGCATTTTGTTTCAATTGTGCTGTTTGTATACATCACGTATCAGTATACTTATATTCCTCAAAGACAGTGGTTCTCAACTTTGAGACCACAGATGTTCTTGTACTGCAGCTCCCAGTAGTCTTCTCTGTTGGCTGTGCTGATCAAGATGTTTAGGAGCTGTAGTCCAAGACCAGCTGGGAACCCACGTTGGGAACCACTGCTGTAAGGCAAGTTAGTGTTCTCCCAACATTGCATCAGCAGGATCCTCTTATAATGAGCCTTGGCTTTTTACCCAAATAAAAGGAGTGCAGTTTCTGGCCTTCCTAATAATGTCAGAGATTGCTTTCTAATGAATCAATTCAATGGTATATGCAGCAGTCTACAGGAGTTTTGTATTTGCTGACTGG
This sequence comes from Bradypodion pumilum, assembly GCA_035047305.1. Lineage (NCBI taxonomy): Eukaryota > Metazoa > Chordata > Lepidosauria > Squamata > Chamaeleonidae > Bradypodion > Bradypodion pumilum. The sequence continues at coordinate 167,176,323 of JAWDJD010000001.1, read as the reverse complement.
CAACGCTGGGATTTCCAGAAATATATTTTTGGGCTATCTTTGCGAATGAGTGGAATTGTATTTGGAATCTGTTGCATATACTCTGCCATTGAGTTATGGTTCTCCTTTCCATATTCCAGGTTTCTTTTGAAAAATACTTTCAGCTTCATAGCTATTCTTATTTTACTTTTGTGTACAGAAAATTACAGGTTTCTACACAATTACATTCAAAAGTACTTGAACATATGATTAATTGAGCTAATGTGGTTAACTTTTTTTCCACAGCATTTGCTTCCTGGTATAAGAAATTCTGTATACAGTAATACCTCGGATAATGCTAAAACTTGGTTCCACAAGTCTTAGCGTTATCCGGTTTTTAACGCTGTGCAATACGTTGATTGCACAATGTTAAAAAAAAGCCCAGTTCCCTTTCCAAAGAGGAAAGGGAACAGGGGGTTGATCCACCTGCCTCTTTGGAAAGGTCAGCGGGGATTCCATGCATCCAAGTCGGCAGGACTGATCTCTGAATTTGGGGCTTGGCTCTCTGGCGGTCAGAGCGTCTGAGCACCAGTTTCCTTGGGGTGTGGATGCGCCTGCCCGGTCTCCCCCCAAGAAAGCCGCTCTGAGGGTCTGAGTGCCAGTTTCCTTGGGATGAGGATGTGCATGCCCGGTCTCCCCCCAAGGAAGCCGGTGCTCTGAGCGTCCTATCGCCAGTTTCCTTGGGGTGAGAGAGCGCGCATGCGCACACTCTCACCCAGAGGAAACCGGCGATCTGATGTTTGGGTCTATGGAGGCCCCCTTCCCCCCCCCCAGTAAGGGAGCCTCCGTAGATCTCTGCCCCAAAGCCCGCAGGTCTGGTCTCCAGCCCTGCGGGCTTGGGGGCAGAGATCAACATTGGGGAATTTGAGGAAAACTTTTGCATCGCACAACGTTAAAATAACGTTGTGCGGTACAAAGGTTTCCTTCAAATTCCCCAATGGTATCCAGTTTTAACGCTGTGCAGTGCACACGTTAACCGGGGTATTACTGTATTAATGTATCTAATCCAGTATTGAATGGGCAAAAATCCTGTCACATAATTTTGCACCTGGTGTTAATGACAAACTATTTTTCAGATTGTTACACTCTTGCTTTAATGTTGGAAACTAATGTGTTTTATTTATTCAATTTTTTAAAGGTTAGCTTCTCAATCTGGTGCTACTTTACCAAATGGGCGTAGTCTATGTAAGTATTTTAAGTTATGAGTGTGTTCTTACGTCTCTCCATCCATATACACATTTTCAATTTCATGATTCTTTTGCATTTTTTTATTTTTTGTTTGTACAATGTTTATTTTCGCCAGCACAAACAAATAAATTGTTTATTTTGTCAAAATTGAAAATCACAGTTGTGCTCTTAATAGACATTTTTCTTGCTTCTAGCCTTTAGAATGTCTAGAAAACTGGTTCCAGAGAGTTTCTCATCCATCCGGGCCAGTTATAGGGCTGCACAGAGGAGAAGGGGGAAAGAACTGCTGTTCTACCAGATAAAGTTCTGCTTTAGACCCTGTTCCATATTACAGCATCACAATTTGATCATTGTTTAACAGGCTAGAATGGTTATTCTGAAAAGGTTAGAATAAATGTGAACATACATAGTCAAAATATAAAATAATAGAGAAAATAACTTGTTTTAATTTTGTGATTTTTTTTAAAAAAATATGAGATTGAAATAGGATTGGTACAGTGATTTTGCTGTGTACGAAACTAGAAGACAGCTAAAACCTTTTAGGACCAAACAAATAATTAGAAAACAATGAAGGCCAAGTAAGGGAATAAAGTGATTGTATTTGAATTCGGGTAACTATTGTTCTGTTAATTTTAATGTAGATGAGCTCATGAGGAGGGAAGGTGGGGACAAAGCAAATTGCCTAGGGTTTTTCCCTCCCATTTAAGTCTACTGGTCAGAGTCCTGTTGAGAAAATTGCCCAGTGGTAATTTCCTAGGCAGTTTACAACCTTTTATAAGTTTATAGCCTTTTAAAGGTTATTTGTTGTATGACTAATGCAACAAATGCTAGGTCATTGCATGCACTTTTCCCCCTGATAGGATTCTGCCTTTCATTTTTCAGTTTTTCTCTTTCCTATGCAACTGACCTACATTATTTTTATTAAAGTGTTTTTCTACAGATTAAAATTATTTTTTAAATCTTTCAGCTCTCAAAAGCTGTTCCCTTCGAGGGGATAAAAAGGGAGACGGGGACCACGCTTGTATAAATGGAGGCAGAGAAATCAGAAAGAGTTGTCGATCCAGAAAAAACAGATTTGAAAGTTTGAATCAGAGTTTACTATTTGATCAGTTAGTAAACAGGTATGTTTGAATGTGCAAGCATCAGCCATTTATGTTAAAATTGTATTTCTGTTATGTACAACATACACGCGCACACGTGCACTCTTTAGGAATGCAGCAAACACACCCCATTCTTCAGTAACAATTAAAAACCTATTAAATGACTTATTTAGTTAAATCTGTCATGTAAAGTTTTGTTGTATTATCATTGCATGTCCTTATCCTAGTGTATATCAGTAAACATATACAATTTTCATTTAATCATATCAAAACCTAGATATTTATTGTTCATGATGTCCTTGTTCAGTATTTTAATCTGAGCCAGTTTAACAAAGATGTCGACTTCTTCTGTTTCTAACCATACTGTGGTTGCCGCATAGCTGTTCAAATTGTTTTCTGTTACCTAGGTATCTGTAGTATATTTTCGATTTCGATTTTAATTTGTACTTAGCCCTTCTCAGCTTGTAGGCTGACTCAGGGCGGCTTCCAACATAATTAAAGATACAATATAACAAAACCAAAATATAAAATATAAATACAATATAACACAGTAGCCCTACCAAAGTTTCCCACCCCCGCAAAATCAAAATAACATATACAGGTTCATATTCAAGTACAATATAAAATAAAACACTTCAATAACACAACCCAATACAATCATAAGAACATAAGAACAGCCTTGCTGAAGCAGGCCACAGCCCATCCAGTCCAGCATTCTGTCTCACACAGTGGCTCACCATTTCCTTCAGGGTATTCCCAAGCAGATGCCTTCACCTGCTTAGGATTCCCTGGAAATGGCATTGAGAGATATCCTGCCTATCTCTCCAACCCGGAGGTTGTCCTTAAGTATCCATAATTATAGCCATTGATACCCTTGTCCTCCATGAACTTGTCTAATCCTTTCTAAAAGCTATCAATGAACAATCCAATAATAATCAATAAACATCTCGTAAAACATAGTATCAAACATCAATATCTTCATCAATATCTTCAATATTAACAAAATTCCCAGGTGATGGAGCACAGCTCACATCCCAGACGGAGCCCCAGCTCACATTTACATCTGAGGAGCATCAGTCACCCTGTCCCTCTGTCTCTCTCCCTGCTCCCGCTCTCATCACGGGCAGGGAAATGACAGGTCTGGTGGCTCCAGCAGTGGCATGATATTGAAGCCGCGTCGGTTGCCCCTCAACTGGGACCAGTCTCTCTCCAGTCTCTCTCCCCGCCCTTGCTCTCACCAAGGGCGGGGTTCCGGAGAATGACAGGTCTGGTGGCTCCAGCAGTGGCATGATATTGAAGCCGCGTCGGTTGCCCCTCAACTGGGACCAGTCTCTCTCCAGTCTCTCTCCCCGCCCTTGCTCTCACCAAGGGCGGGGTTCCGGAGAATGACAGGTCTGGTGGCTCCAGCAGTGGCATGATATTGAAGCCGCGTCGGTTGCCCCTCAATTGGGACCAGTCTCTCTCCAGTCTCTCTCCCCGCCCTTGCTCTCACCAAGGGCGGGGTTCCGGAGAATCCAACATCTCCAGTCGTGCCAGGGCAGGTGTCAGCTGTGCTCCCACTTCCCATGACCAACGGAGCTATGGGAGGGAGCCGAAGGCGCTGGAGTCAGGCGCAGCGGCAGTGGCTTTTGACGGCCCGGCCACAGATTGTAAAAATTGTTTTAGCTTCTATATTGTTTTTTTTAAAAAAAAAAACAATGCAAGACACCTTACATCATTAAGGAGAAAGGTGAGGTATTTTTTAAAAATATAATTAGTTAACTCATGCAAGGGAAATAATTTTTGCTGCATCTGCCATGCAAGCATAAGACAAGAATATTCACTCCACAATAAATTCAAGCCACCTGACTGAAAATTTTACTTATTTCCAAGTTCTAACATTTAATGGGCATAAAATAAATTATACCTTGTAAACACTGGCAAATGCGACTGAATAACTTGGACTCTGATCACTACAAGGAGCAAAGTACTGAACATCAGAACTATTAGTTTAAACAGTATCTGGATATTACTTAGAGCTTGTGTTTATATCACAGTAGATTAATTTTAATGTGACCATTAAAAACATGGGAATGTTTTTTTTAGGACTAGTTGTATTTACAAGTTACTTCTTGTTGTACCTGCACAACCCTATGCTGTAAAGCAAGAGTAGATAAAATGTGGTCCTCCATGTGTTTTTGTTTACAACTCCCACCAGCCTTAGTCAGCATAACCAGTGAAGAGGTATTATGGGATGCGCAACCCAGAAGCATCTGTTGGACTACAGCTGCCATCCCTTGCTCTAAAGATACATGCAGAAATATATGAAAACAAATAGGTGTTTGTAAATGGGCTATAGGAAGGCTATGTTTAAAATTATTAATATTTTACTGTTCAGTTACATTTTTAAAAAAGTGAGATGAGATACTGTTGCATAATAATAATAATAATAATAATAATAATAATAATAATAATAATAATAATAATAATAATAATAATAATAATAATAATAATAATAATAATAATAATAATAATAATAATAATACCTGGGAGTTCTGGAAGCTTCTGACCTACTACACAACCAAGTCAAAAGAACTACTACTTCAAAATACATAAAGCAGGTCCAGAAAATTCTGAGGTCAAAACAGTGGAGGCAATATCATCAAGGCAACTAATACCTGGGCAGTGCCTGTTATACATTATTCAACTGGGATAATTGATTGGACCCAAATGGAATTAGACAGCCTAGACTGAAAAACAAGGAAACTAATGTCCATGCATCATGCCCTGCACCCAAAAAGTGATGTTGATCGTTTGTACTTACCAAGAGCTGAGAGTGGCAGAGGACTCCTAAGGTGAAAGAGACATTAGAGGAAGAAAAGCATAGCTTGAATGACTACATTAAGAAAAGTGAAGAGCCTATGCTTCAGGAAGTAAACTTTTAAAAACAATGAAGAAGAAAGCTGAATACAGAAAGGAAAGGATAGACAGTTGAGCTGCAAACTGGAAAAACAAGCCTATGCATGGTCAATATTTGAAAAGAGTAGAAGGCAAGGCTGACCCAAAACTGACATGGGGATGGTTACAAGCAGGAGTTTTGAAGAAGGGAATGGAAGGATTTATCTTGGCAGCTCAGGAACACGTTTTGCCAACAAATTTCATGAAGACAAAAATACAGCATGTATCCAACAATAGCAAATGGTGACTGAAACAGTAGATAATCTGATCAGTGGATGCAACAAAATTTCACAGACTGATTATTTGCAATGCCATAACAGGGTTGCAAAAATTATCCATTGGAAACTTTGTCAGAAGTTTTGATTTGAATGTAGTAAAAATCATTGGGAACATCAAGTAGAGAAAGTTTTAGTGAATGAGAGAGTCAAGATCCTGTGGGACTTTAAAATTCAAACAGATAGACATCTGCCTCACAACACACCTGATATAACTGTTGTGGAGAAGAAGAAAGTCTTGTTTATTGACATTGCTATACCAGGAGATGCATGAATTGAAGACAAACAACCAATGAAAATCTCAAAATATCATGATTTGCAACTTGAAGTCGAGCGGAAGAAATCTGTTGTTGTTCCCATAGTGATCGGAGCCCTTAGAACAGTACCTAAAGGACTCCCTAGATATTTGGAAATTTTGGACTTCACTGATTTGAATATCCTAACTCTCCAAAAAACAACTACTGGGGACTGCATATATACTCAGACGTTACCTTAACAGCTCTTATGTCCTTGGTTAGGTCTTGAACTGTTAATTTTATTCCAGTCCTCGACTGTGAACCAAATGGTTGATTTTAACAACAACAACAACAACAACAACAACAACTTGTCAGAAATTATTTTGAGTTGAGAGGATTTTTGCTGGTGAATCTCCGCTCAGGGGACACTCAGATGGGGCTCCTTTTATGTCCCCAAGATCTTTTCCCACTGAAGTGGTGCCTATTTGTCTACTTGCAATTTCTTGCTTTCTATCTGCTCGGTTGGCAGGAGCTGGGATAGAGATGGGCACTCAATCCGTCATGCAGTACCCGGGTCTCAAACTGCCGACTTGCTGGCCTTCAGCTAGCAAGGCGAGCTTCTTAACCACTGAGCCACCGCAGCCCCTATTGTTGCATAACAACATATACTGTTGCTTGATAATCATGGCACCAAAGAAATATGCTAAGGAAAAGTCTTTCCTGCAAGGGAGGTGGCATTGGCAAGAGACAGCGTCAGATTGAGTGGTTTTTAATTTGAAGATTTTCCTCGCTCAGATATTGGGGCCTAGTGACACCCCCCCCCCCGGAGGTTCTGTACTGAGTTAGCTGGCATTTCTGTGTTCCTGGCTTCCACTGACCATTTAGTCAAATGTTTTTCTTTCTGTTGTTGGCAAGAGGCATATTGTTGCTTTTGCTAATGAGAAAGAGTGATTTGCACCAAATTTGCCTTTTTGTGAGGCTCCCTTTCCCTTAAAAATGTGCTCCTGAGGGTTGGGATGGTGGGAAGAGATATTGAAAAAAAGTCCTTCTGTTTGAGAAATGAAGTTAGGATCTGACCAGATGCATTTTTGTAAAATGTATTATTGCAATTAGAACATTGCATTTCATATCAGTCATTATATGTTCTAGTACTGCTGAAGCTGTTCTTCAGGAAATGGACAATATCAACATCAGGCGAAATAGGCGATCAGGTGAAGTGGAACGGCTGCGAATGTGGACAGATACAGAATTTGTAAGTTACAAGTTTCTTGGCCCAAAGAGTGATAAGAAATAATAGACATGGGATGAGTCTTTCATACTTCCTGGACTTGCACTTCTATAAATTTTTGAGAACTCACCAGGCCAAATTATGGGATTGAAAATCTTCAAGACAGCAGGGATTAGAGCAAACCTTTCACTTCTCTGCTGTTCCTGCATTGTTTCTCCTTCGGATTGGAAGAAAAGTGGTGCACTGTTCTATGAGAGTCACAAGGGTTTCCTTTGACTTGCAAAGGTGCATGGAAGACTGATGCAAATTGTCTCTCCACACAGCCTACATCAGGAGTTCTCAATCTTTTTAAACTGGGGGCCGGGTCATGCCCCCTCAGACAGTTTTGGGGGCTGGATGGCCATTTTGCCCTTCCTCCACCACATGGCACTAACTGGTGTGGTGGAGGCGGTGGGGGGGGGGCAACATCAAGTGGCATCACAGGCCGCATCCAGCCTGTGGGCCATAGGTTAAGAAGCCCTAGTCTACATGGAGGCAGTAATTGGAACACACCCTCCCTTGCACTTTTGCCAGATGGAAGGAATCTTCATGATTTAGCATTGGAATACATGGTTTCTGTGACACACTTAAAACACAAATTTACAAAACACCGGCCACAGGTTTTATTAATGTGATTTAATATACATGGTGTGTGTGAGAGAGAGAGAGAGAGAAAGAGGAAAAAGAGAGTTAACAAGTGTTAACAAAGAACAACTCCATTGCAGGTAAATGTTTCACTACCATTTTTGTTCCTGTGGTTTTTTAAGGATGCATTGCTCAAGTAACACAAGGCCGCTTTTAAAAGTTAGTGATAGGAACTAGATAAGTACAGTACATTGGTACCTCATACAGCGATTTTAATCCGTTCTATGGATTTTAATCCATTTTTGTTGTTGTATGAAACAATTGCTGTACGATACCTACATCGTATAGTGATTTTCCCTATGGGATGCATTGTACAACAATTTTTTTTGCTATGTGGTTTTTCCCATTGAAAAATTGTTGTACAATTTATTTCCATAGGGAAAATTGTTATGCGGGACACAATTTCCCCCCAAAACCTATTTGTTATGCGACTTTGTTGCTATACGGGGCAATTGTTGTATGAGGTTCCACTGTACTTCAGTTCACCAGTTGTAACTCTGCAAACTTGTTGAGTGATTGAAAAGGATTGACAAATGTGTGGTTAACTGAAAGCCAGATAATGAGCCAACAATTAAAAGCTGGCTAAGTTGCATCTGATTTACCCCTTCTTGCAACCCATTGATTCTTGGAAAGTTATGGCTCTGAGTGGTAAATTCCCCGAGTCTTTGGTTCATTTCTGTGCATATTGCCATGGGGTGGTAAGTTACCAAAAACTTGAAAATGCTCGTCAGAGTGATTTGTCATTGTAAGTTTTACACTGCAGAAAGTGCTCCCCTCCTGTATGTGGGCATTTGTAAGAGCTGAGGCACTACTACTGTGAAACCAAACTTTTTTGTGTACTGTAAATGTAGTCCATCTGAATAAATAGAAATGCAGCAAATAAATTATTTTGTTGACTTCTCTCTCATTTTACTTCCCTCCATATCTGCTAGGGATGTGTTCCAGGATTTTCTGTAGATAACTGAAACTACAGAAGCAGCAAACCCTGTATTATAGCCAACATACCTGAGCCATACAAGTGAGGGAGGGTGCTGCAAATGCCTTCTTTGATCTTTCCTGTCCACTCAGGAAAAGATTCTCTTGGAAACAAGCTGTCATTTCTCAACATTAAATTGTAGATAGTGTCTCTAGTGGCCAGCTCTGGTAATCTGCCTTGAAAATGTACACATACAGTGGTACCTCATACAATGATTTTAATCCGTTCCACGGGGCTCGCTATACAAAACAATTGCTATACGATGCATGCATCGTATATCAATTTTCCCTATGGGATGCATCACACAACATTTTTTTTTGCTAAGTGGTTTTTCCCATTGAAAAATTGTTGTATGATTTTTTTTCCATAGGGAAAATTGTTATGCGGGACGCCATCCTCCCTGCCCCCAAACCTAATTGTTATGTGATTTTGTTGCTATACAGGGCAATTGTTGTATGAGGTTCCACTGTATTATGTATTTCAAGGACTTTTCACTGAATATTTTGGATCTATGGATAACTGAAACTATGGATAAAGCAGGGGACACCTGTATTCACTTTGTAGTCTAAAAGTTATGGCATGCATATTTTGCTGTTTACGATGCTAATTACTTTTTTATTTTTCCTACAGGAAAACATGGATATGTATTCGCGGGTAAAGAGGAGACGAAAATCATTGAGAAGAACTAGTTATGGAATTCAGAATCACCATGAAGTTTCCACAGAGGGTGAAGAAGAAGGTAATGAAGTTTGAAGTTAATTTAATAGGTGCCACTGAAAATAACAAACACATCAATATATGAATGCATGGTTGTACAGTTGTAAAATTATTGAGACTCTCAAACTTGGTTGGTTATGTCCCATGAGCCAAGATATCATTTGCTGGATAGATATTCAATTAATGTAGTAAATGAGTTAATTTAATTTATTTAATGAAGCTTGTCCCAATTGATTTTAAATTCTTCTTTTCAACATGGAGCAGCTGGGAGACATCCAGAAGATTGCACTGAGGTGCCATCAATATATGTATGAAACAGAACTCCCCTTATCGTAATAGGGAATCATCTTAGGGAAACAGTTGAAACTGGGACCAATACTGGGAGAGCCCGTAGACTGGGTGTAGAGCTCATGTTTGACATGCAGAAGATTTTGGACTCAGTCCCTGTTATCCTGACATAGGCTATAAAAATGTCTGTCTGAAAACTTGGAGAGCTATTGCTGATCATTGTCAATGATATTGGAGTAAATTGGCTAATAGTTTGACTTCATGTAAAGCAGCTTCCTATGTTTTTTCTTCCTGTGTAGGCATAGTTGGCATTTGTTGTCAGCAATTCTTTAAACAATTTTTAGTAGTTTGGCTTTTGCAGCCCTATCTAGCAAAAGCTAATATAGCCACAGAGATTACTTCTTAGTTAAAGTTGTTATGATGAACTCTGTGAAATTAGCCTTGGTTACTTTGGAAAGTGCAGCCAATAGCTAGAATATTTATAGGACCTAGATGCTCAATTACTATATTTGCTGGCATATAAAACGCATCAGACTATAAGACACACCCCATTTTTATAGACATTTTAAAGGAAAAAATAATTTTCTACATTTCCTCCCATGAATTTCCAAAATGATTTATTTATTTCAGCTAAGTTTGAAAGTATGTAGCCATGGGCGGTGGGGGGAAAACACACCCTGGCTTGGCTCCAGGCTTTCAGCCTTGGCGAGGGAGGGAAGCTGTCTCTTTTGCCAGCCTGCTTCCCTCACCGAGACCACCGTGACTGAAAGCCGCTGCCCATCAGGAGGCAGCAAGGGCTCTCTCGCCCGACCCAGCGCCACTGTCCGTTGGGAGGCGGTGAGGGCAGGATCGGTCTGGGTGAGATTGCTCCTTTGGAAGCTGCCCTTTGGCTGCTAGTGGTCATTGGCGGCTGCCAAACCGCACCAGTGGTGGGTGGTGGGGCTGTTACTGGCGTATAAGACACACTCCGTTTTTCTGGTATATTTTAAGAGGGAAAAGTGGGTCTTATACACTGGCAAATACGGTATGTTGGTGACATTGTTTGCCTTTTGATTTCTGTACCCAGCTTCAAGTTTTGATTTTGTTCTTCAAAGCTATGAATGATTTGAGATGATTTAAAAAAACACTTCTGTTTACATTTGTTGCATTTTGGTAGAGGAAACCATTTTATGTTGAAATTATAATGATAGTTTCATTGTTTCTAGTTTCAAGGCTTTTAAGATACCTTGTAAAAGGTGTGTTCAAAAAGCCAGGGTTAGAATTTTTGAATGGATAAACCATATTCAGTATAATTCATAAATAAATCCTGAGATGGTGTAAAAAATACTTCAAAAATACTTTATACCAGCCACCCAGAATGGGAAAATACCCCAGATGGGCAGGATATAAATGTAATAAAAAAAATAAAAAATAATCTTGATCTATGTATTTACGGTATTTTATGGAATTAATTCATGTACAAATTAATAGGAAAGCTTTGAGTGACATTACACAAGAAATGTTAAATGTTCCTCTTTTTAGAATCGCAAGAGGAAGATGGAGATATTGAAGTAGAGGAGGCAGAAGGAGAAGAAAATGATCGTCCCTATAATTTGAGACAAAGAAAAACAGTGGATAGGTATCAGGCACCGCCTATAGGTAAGGCAGTAAAAAAAGAAGAAAACTTATAAATTGCAAATATCTGTAAACCTAAATGCATAAAAAAAGAAACATTATTGTGGCATCTTGAAAACTTATTTGGCTTGAACTTTTTTGTAGCTTGCTTTTTCAAGTACAGTCCATGGAAGCTTATGTAAAATAAAACTTAATAATATTTGCTGCCAAATCAATTCTTACTTATGGTTACTCTTTCCAGGGGTTTCTAGATAGAGAAGTGGTTTATTGCAGCTTGTCCATAACTACACAGGCTAGTTCTTCTCCCAGGAGGCTTAATAGGGAATCAAATTCCCAACCTCTTGCTTTGCAGCTAGATACCTAATTTACAGAACTATTAAGACAGCTAAAATAAAACTGTCAATGAACTTCTCCTGCTATGATCATCGGTTTCTGAAGACTATGGATGAATTTTAAAGACTAGTAAAATAAAACATATTAGTCCTTAAAGTTCAACCATAGTCTTAAGAAATTACCGCGTTTGCCAGTATATAAGACACACCGGAATATAAGACGCACCTCGTTTTTATATACAACTTTTCAAGGAAAAAAATTTTCTAAATTTTTTCCATGAATTTCCAAAATGATTTATTATACTGATCTTATAGTTATTTATATCTACAAAAAATGTAACTAGAAAACACTGTAGTTAGGTATATTTTAATCTTCATCCTCATAACCCAGACATTCATCTCCAACTCTGTGCCCTCCCAGGCACAGGGCCCTTTGTGACAACCTAGAGGGGAGGGGAGCCCATTCTTTTCTCTCTCCCACCGCTTCCCCTGCATGCAGATGTGAGACTGCGAGCCCTCCAGATGTGAAGCGAACTGGCTGGCTCAGGAGAGATTGAGAGAGGGAACGAAAAGGGGGAGGGGATTCGGTGGCAGCTGGAGTTGGGGGAAGGGCAGCTTCAAAAAGACTGCTTTTCCCCCACGGATCTCCAGAAGCTGGGGAGAGGGATTTTTAAAAAGCCCCCCTGCCCTGACTCGTGGTTGTTGGTGGCTGTAGCCGAAGGGCGGGGTCTTTTAAACTTGAGAGGGGTATCAACATGATAATTTTGAGTAGGTAAAGGTAAAGGTTTCCCTTGCTCGAAAGCCAGTCGTATCCGACTCTAGGGTGCAGTGCTCATCTCTGTTTCAAAGCCGAAGAGCCAGTGCTGTCTGCTTCTGCAGCCGTTTCCGTGGTCATGTGGCAGGCATGACTAGACACCGGAGTGCATGGAACGCATTGCAAATACGGAAATGGTCACAGCAGCAGAAGTTATAATTAGAAACAATTTGATGGGATCTTATAAAAAGGTGCTGCAAGACTCTTTTTTCTGCTCTAAGAGAATGTCATAGCTATCCCCTGGAAATATCTGTGACTTAATCCAAGTTGTTTTGTTAATAAGACTTGCAAACATATAGCAAGAAAAACTATACCATTTTAATGTGAGTTCTTCTGTTTTTATTCTTGTATATGTTTGTAAGCTGTCTTGAATGCTATTTTTAATGGAAAGGTGGGCTATAAATGTAGTAAATAATAAACAATTACTAGAGCAATTATTTTCAACATGCAGAAACACAAGTCCTTCCATGGTACTGTTTTTTCTTCACACTCAGTGTTCACTACTAGAGAAATATGTAGGCCTATGCCTAGGAAATGAGTTCCAAACAAATCCTAAAAAAGAGAGAAAAAGAACAATGTTCTTATTCACTGAAAGATAAAAATAATGTGCGATGTTCACACAATGAATACTTATATCTCATTATCTGCTCTGATCTCAAAGCTTGATTCGTATAATTTAAATTATAAAAATACATACCCAGTAACAGAAGTAACTGCCTTGAGCTCACTTGCTCTATCTTGAAGTTATGAGAAGCTCTGCTAAGTCTCATGACTTGTTTTAGCAATATCATCCTTAAATTCATATAGGAAGACTACTTATTAATCCACTCGGTGATGAAGCTCCATTAGGGTGGCCTTCTCTGTGTTGTTAACAAGGACACCACAACACCAAAATTACATTGCAGTTCCTTGAATATCCAGCTTTGAAGAGAGAAATTTGTAGTACATGACAGAGAGTACTCTTAGCATTTTCAGTCTCCGCAATTTTTGGTTTACTTGATCTTTATTGCTCACTTTTTGACTAATGAACATAATATTTTATTATGTGCATTTCTGACCATGGCTGTGTTTCTATGATAGTTCTTCTCCCAGTCTTTAAGTGTTAGTGAGATTAGAATTTGGATTTTTGTAGGTTCTGTCCTCTCTGTTCCCTCCCTGTGTAAAGAACAGGATAATCTTTTTTAAAAAATAATCCTGATTTTCTCTTCCAAAAAGAGCTACTTTAACTGGCTTTCAGTGTTTTAAAAACAATCATTAAAATACATTGACCAGGTAAAAATAATTGCCAATGTATACTTAAAGTAATATCAAATCTCTCTATATATAAAACAGAGGTGTCCTCTTGTATGTGATGAACACAAATCTACACCCCTGCACCGATCGTGCTGTAACATGGCACACACATACCTTGGACATGCTGGATGGTCACTGCAGGGGTCCCGAGCCCCATTGGGGGGGGGTATGCCCCTAAATTGATCTGCAAAGGGAAGTATACTCAACAGGAGGGTGTGTGTGTATCCCAGTGGTAGTATCCATAGTGATGCTAATGTCATAGCCCCAGGTAGGTCACCCAATTGTGTAATCTTTCCAATTGAGCTGGGCAGGGGCCTGATGTAATTGTGCTGAGCAGTGGCCTGACACAGGTGGCCTTACACATAGTGATGTAATGTCATAGCCCCAGGTCGGTCACCTGATTGCGACATCTTCGCGATGTAATTGAGCTGGGCAGGGGCCTGACACAGGTGGCCGGACACATGTATGGGAAAAACCCGAGCAAGGCCGGGTAATCGGCTAGTATATATAAAAAACCAAAGCAACATGATCAGTACAGCTAAAGTACTTAACAAATTGTTTTATTACCTAGTACCAGCTCACCAGAAGAAAAGGGAAAATGCGTTGTTTGACATTCATAGATCTCCTGCAAGAAGAGGCCATATCAGGTAAATGATACTGATAGAATATTTGTTATTTATATTCTGTGAATATTATGATTTTCATTAAAAAGAGAAATTTGAGAAATTTAATTTGAGAAAGTTAATGCATAAAGCAGAAAGAGATATACAGGGTGTCCCATCTGTTGTTATGCAAGTACGGTAACTTTGGGACACTCTGTAGATGTTACATTAGTCTATAAGCCTTAAATGGGGGAGTTGTATAGCAGTTTTGTCCAGTGGCTTATATTTCTTAGATTTTTCTTACAACTTTTTGCACTTTTTTGTATAGCTTTTAGATGGGTATCTGATAGGTTTGGAAAATGGTTGATGCAACAAGTTTGGCCCAGCAAATTTATTCAGTGTCTCTTTTTATTATTTGCTTTCATCTTTCTTGTGCCATATTGCAAGACATCCAAGGTATGCTAAACCATAGTTTTCCGTTACATCTGAATTGGGAGATGCTGGTTTACTCTGACTAGAAGACAGAACATGAACTCCTGATCTTGTTTACAATCAGAATGACTGTTTCCCAGCTGTGCTAGAGGAGGAATTTCTTTTGAAGCTAATGTCTTATTCCTATCATCTTAAACTGTGGTTTACATTGACATCTGTACCAACTCAGTTTTATAAAGACAAAGTTTGCTGGCTCTGTTTTTATGAATATATTTCAACCTTTAAGTTTTGAATGGCTGTAGTATCATTCATTGTTAGCATTGTATAGCTCAGTACATGCCATGGTTCACTGAAATGTTTTATTGCATGAACAGGAGAAAGAAGCATGCCATTCATAGCAGTGATACAACTTCTTCAGATGAAGAACGTTTTGAAAGAAGAAAATCGAAAAGTATGGCAAGAGCAAGAAATCGGTAAGTTGTACTTGGTTGTCCAGCTCAGAAAAGAATTATTTCGCATGCTTAGCTTGATGAGGTTTGTGAAGTGTAAGAAAGGCCCTTATTTTAATTACATATGCTAGGATAAAGTTGTATACTTTGGTGCAGTGGGCTGCCCCTATAGATCAGTAGTGGTGAAACTATGGCACGCATGCCAGAGTGGGGATTCAGAGCCCTCTCTGTGGGCATGTGTAATGTTGCCCCAGCACAGAGTTCACCCCTTCCATCTGCTCAGCAGCCCAATGGGAGCACTTCCTCCCTACCCCAGCACAGAATTTGCCCTGCCCCTTTGTCCAGCAGCTCAGTGGGAGCGCTTCCTTCCTCCCTTGTTGCCGGGTTGGCACTTTGTGATAAATAAGTGGGTTTGGGGTTGCAGATTGGGTACTCGGTCTCTAAAAGGTTCTCCATCACTGCTATAGATGTTCTATGCCCATAGACCTCCATCTGCAGAAAATGCCAGTGGGGTACTAATCCGAGGGGTATTGGTTGCACGCAGATTGCTGTGGTAGCTTCTGCAGTTGAAGTTCAGCACAGGTAAATATGGAACGAGATACTGATTTCTTGTTCTTTGTAACATCTGCTGAATGTAAACTCACCCATTTGTGGAAGAAACCAGGCTCCGGGGAGGTCTACAGGCTAGTGGAAGGGGCCAGCCACTGAATTTGGTGGATTCCTCATTGTTTCAGAGGATCCCCAAACATTCTGAGATGGAGGCTTTGATGAGGTTTAGGAGGAAGCTCTGAATTCAGCCCTGTACATACATATTTTTATGCTGTTCACATTTACTTTTTGTGTGGGACATTTGTCTTTGGTCACTCGAATATGGCATGTTCCTGATCTTCCACTTTCATTTTTATTATGCTCATTGAAGTTCTCAGAGCAAGATGAAACACGTGTAAAATTATGTCCCCCCTCTGCTTACATGTCACTTCACTGAATGTTCATGTCTTGCTGTGTAAATTTGAATGTTACTTGAATCAAACAGATGTATGCCAATGAACTTCAGAGCAGAAGACCTAGCCAGTGGAATCCTCCGTGAACGAGTAAAAGTTGGGGCGAGCCTGGCTGATGTAGATCCTATGATTCTTGACAAATCGGTGAGCCTCCAGTTTTCTCTTTATAACTGGCATGTCTTTGGCAAAATAAATAAATATGTACTGGTGATCTGATGCTTTTTAAAAGCAGCACTTAAGTAACTAATTAATTTGATTCAAGTAGCTAAATCACCACTTGCAAATTGTGGGTTTGTGGGTTATTTTTAATACTAGAGGTTGACCCTGCTGGGTAGCATTTGCTTTGTAGGTTTGAGGCATGTTGCTGGCTCATCAAAATAAAAATGAGGAGATAAGACAAATTAAAAGATAAATTTTAAAGAATTTTGTAACATGCAGCTTTGAGTACATTTTAAAACTTGTGTTTGTGAGTTCGATCCTGATGGGGATCCAGGTTTACTCAGCCTTTCATCCTTCCGAGGTCAGTAAAATGAGTACCCAGCAAGTTGGGGGCAACATGCTAATTAACTTGTGAACCGCCTAGAGAGTGCTCTAAGCACTATGGGGTGTTAGATAAATGTCATTGCTGTTGCTATAAAACGTAATGAAGTTACTTTCTGTCTTTCTCATAGGTGCGCTTTGATAGGATAGGTGGATTGAGCCATCATATTCATGCACTTAAGGAAATGGTTATATTTCCTCTTCTGTATCCTGAAATATTTGAAAAATTCAAGATTCAGCCACCAAGGTGAGTAGATTCCCGTCCCCCTGCTTCATATTAATAAATTGGGAACTGCTGATGGAGCAGATACTTTTTTCTCTTCTGCATGAATCATAAGGCAGGCAGAAGACTGTTGTAGAGAGAAAGTAAGGCAACACTCCCTTTTTACAAACAGAAGCTGATGTGTACAACATTAGATGGAACTCATTTTACAGGAGTAGAGAAGAGATTTGGTAACTCCTAAAATGGGGAGGGCTGGTGGGTGTACCTGGTAACAAATTACAGTGGAACCTCGGTTAACAAATGGCTTGGTTAGCATAAAAATTGCATAACAAAAGGAAATCCATAGAACATATTGGCTCAGTTTATGGAATTTTTTACTGGAACGGATTAATTGGTTTTCAATTCATTCCTATGGGAAACTGCATTTTGGTTAATGTATTTTGGTTTTCAATGCATTCCTGTGGGAAATTATATTCCTATGCTAAATTCAGTTAAAGTAATTTTTGCTGTAAGAAACGTCTCAGATAACGCAGTAATTATGTTAACCGAGGTTCCACTGTATTACAGAGTTGGAAGTGATTTATGGATATGTACTTCAGCAAAAAGATGCCCAGCTGGCATGTTGACTTCATTATTTCAATTGTTGCTTGGAGTGACAGTACAGCAAAATCAGTTGATAAAGCACAGTTCAAATTAAATTGACTAATACCGTGCCCTTCAATTCAGAAAAATATGCTTCTAATTTTCATTTAATCAGCATGACTGGGAGACGGAAGGTCAGCAATTCGATTCCCGAGTACTACATGACAGAATGAGCTCCCGTCTTTGTCCCATCTCCTGCCAACCTAGCAGTTCTAAAGCAAGAAATTGCATATAGATAAATAGGGACCACTTTGGTGGGAAGGTAACAACGTTTCTTGCACTCTGGTGTTTAGTCATGCCTGCCACATGACCATGGAAACGTCCGCAGAAGCAGACAGCGTTGGCTCTTTGGATTTGAAACAGAGATGAGCACTGAACCCTAGAGTCGGATACAACTGGCTTTCGAGCAAGGGAAACCTTTACTTTTACCTATACATATTTCAGCAGTAGTTTGAGGATTGTTGGAGACTGCTTACAGAAAAGACATTTTAAAAAATCATGGGGCTGTTCAGGCTCTTAAATCAGGCCTCCCACTGGGTTGTAGATAACACTGTTTAGTGAGAGAATTGCAGAATTGAAACTTGCTTTACTTGCATACCTTCAGTTTTTAGGTGTGATTTTAAAACAGAATAACAATTTGTGTCAGATTTGTTTTGTAAACAAAGTACTGAATACTGATAGAAGACTGATAGAAGGTTGCCAGCAGATCTCAAAATCATGTTACTTGACATAATAAAAACTACAAGAAAACAAAAAAAGCAAAGTCCAGTAAAAACCCGGATAACGCTAAAACTTGTTTCCATAAGTCTTAGTGTTATCCAATTTTAACGTTATCCGATGCATGCATTGGATAACGTTAAAATCCTAAAGGATGATTCGCATAACGTTAAAACTCCATAGAGATACATTGTAACCAGCACAGGCTTTTGCAAACGTTACCCGATGCATCCCATAGGATTTAAACGTTATGCGATGCAATTTTTATCAAGATTGCTTAACGTTATGCGGTTTTAGCGTTATTTGATGCAAATGTTATCCGAGGTATTACTGTAAATGTTTTAGGATATTACAAATTTGTGTGTAGTCAGATTTTCTAACATAAATTAATCTTTAGATTTCATTTGTAGACTTACTATTTTTTTTCCCTAAATCACTTCTTGTATTTTAGCACAACGTATATAAGGGATGGACAATTTTAGAATTCATATTTGAGTTTTAATCCAGGGGCATTGTAATTATAATCTTACTTTTTAAAACAATATTGTGCCTCTCATTTTCATGACCATATGCAAAAAACTAACCTATTAGTTTGTAGGTATGTAGACATCTTGGACAGATGCTTAGGCATTTATTTACTGAGATTGCTGGCATGTGGGTAATAATCAGTGGCATGACTGTATAAGGAGAGAAAAAAGAAATGGTGATTGCTGTGTTTGTCCCATTTGTCTTCAGGGGCTGTTTATTTTATGGTCCTCCTGGAACAGGTAAAACCTTGGTAGCTAGAGCTCTGGCAAATGAATGCACCCAAGGGGAGAGAAACGTTGCTTTTTTTATGAGGAAAGGAGCAGATTGTCTCAGCAAGTGGGTTGGTGAATCTGAACGGCAACTTCGACTCCTCTTTGATCAAGTTAGTACATAACATTATATGTTTGAGTTTGGGCCCAAATGAGGTTAGAAGTGTTTTTGCTAAAGAGTTTCAGTGAAGACAAATTTCCCCTCTGAGAATTCAGAAGATGGTTTTTTGGGGGGAAAGGAAGCAAGGGACCTCTGAGTGAGAGAATAATGCAACCAGGGAAGAATTATCCTTGATCTGAATTATTATTATTATTATTATTATTATTATTATTATTATTATTATTATTATTATTATTATTATTATTATTATTATTATTATTATTATTATTATTATTATTATTATTATTATTATTATTATTATTATTATTATTATTATTATTATTATTATTATTATTATTATTATTATTATTATTATTATTATTATTATTATTAATTGGATTTTACCCCACTCTACTCAAGCATCATACAGAATACAGAATACAGAATACAGAATACAGTAAATATAGAAATAGTACACAAACCCAGCGTAACAAAAACCCCATGTCCGCTGGAAAAAGGCACAAGTGCTTCCACTTCAGTTTGGGGGAAGGAGCTCCGCGACTCGGCCATGGCAGTAAAGGCGGCCACAGCAGTCCAGTTGGCCCAGGGGCGGCAACAGCTGTAAGGCGCTGGCGAAGGACTTCAGCTCCAGCCAGAACAAAAAGGGGGTTAGTCCCAGGAGCAGCAGCGGGGCACCATTTGCACCCCACTGGCCTTGGCGGTGACGGGAACAGCTTTTGAGGGCAATGGGATGGCCTTCAGGTGCCGCTCGTTCCTCTCCGTCTGGCCGGCGGTCGAAATGCCGCTGTTGTCGGCAGTGGTGGGAGCGGCTTTTGAGGGCGATGTAATGGCCCTCAGGTGCCGCTCATTCATCTCTGAATAAATGGTTTTCATTTATGGTGAAATTGTGTTGAAATTGTATTAAAGAATAGAAACAATTGCTGTGAAGAAACCAAGATTTATCAAATCAAATATGTACTGAAATATTTCTTTTAGGAGATTTTTTTTCTTCCCCTGCCCTCAAAGATTCTTGCTCTGAAAAGAAAAATGAGAATAATTGTTAGACTTTTTGGATTCATGCAATGTCGGTAGGCAGTTGCGCAAATCAGCATACCTATGCTGCTGTCTATCTGCCATGCCCCTTTGCTTTTTCAGGTTAAGGAAGTAATGCCCTCGGTTGCATGCTTGGTTGTTAGTTAGATATCAATCCAAGAGAGAAAAAACATTTAACAGTTTTCTTTATCTGAATGCCTTTCTCAGTAGGATTTGTACAGGTGCCTATTTGCATAGTGTTTGTACATACATATTAAAAGCTGTGAAAAAAATTAATACAATCTAAAGGTACTGAAGAAAATGTTTGCTAAACTTTTAAAAAGGTTTTCTTGGACTTTGACATCAAGGTTTCACTCTTTACATATCCTGTCTGAATAGATGGTTTGGACACTCATGTTTCTTTTTGTGAACAAGATCTATATCCAAAGGGGTTTTTTTCTCATGGGTGGTGAGAAGTTTAGGATTGAAGTCTTTAATTTGTGAGAGTGTGAAAAGGAATGTTTTAACAAGCAATTAGGTTCTTAGAATGCAAGGACAAAATGTTTAGTGAGGTGAGAATGGAAATACTGTATGCAGTGCAAGAGGCCAGCTTCCCATGACTGAATGGATGTGAAACCAACTATGCATTGTGTAAATGAAAAATTTGAGCTGTGCATGGGGTGGAGGTGGGGGGAGGTCACGACAACATGTTTTTAGAGCAAGAAACAACTGCAGCTCCCTCTGAGTAGATGGGTTAATAACTGCACTTTCCTCAAAGTCTCTGTGTTATAGAAGGGGCATAATTTATGGCAGTTGTATGACTAACTTTGGATCTGGGACAATATAGACTTATGCTCTCATTTGCTAAAGTATTAAATACCACCTGATTGCACATTTTTTATACTATTGCTGTTACTATTTA
Organism: Bradypodion pumilum; assembly: GCA_035047305.1. Classification (NCBI taxonomy): domain Eukaryota; kingdom Metazoa; phylum Chordata; class Lepidosauria; order Squamata; family Chamaeleonidae; genus Bradypodion; species Bradypodion pumilum. Next base: position 167,155,166 of record JAWDJD010000001.1, on the reverse strand, counting down.
TAAAGATATGTTTGATCATAAAACTAATTCCTCAGTGAGCATCTTTAGCAAGTAAACTTAATAGAGTTATGATTTATATCTCTAGAAACTTAATAGTTCACATTCAGAATGATTAATAAAGATAACATTTTGGCCTAATCCTTATTTATTTGTGGGTTTTTTTGTAACTAACATTATTCATTGCTCAACAGGCATACCTGATGAGGCCATCTATTATCTTTTTTGATGAAATAGATGGCTTGGCGCCGGTCCGGTCAAGCAGACAGGACCAGATTCATAGGTAAAGCTAGTCTATTGCTTCTGAATGAAGCCACAATAAATAAGAACAACAACTTTGTCCCTGTACTACTCCTCAGTGTAATATACTAGTGCTGTAAGGTACAAGTGAATGTAATTCTTAATTAATCATGCAAGATTATTATTACTGGCTGTCTCCATTAAGTATATTGAGAGGTACTAGCAATTAATGCCCCTCAAGAAGTACATTGAGAAATGCTAGCAAACAATGGATGAGAAGAGTACAGTAATACCAAACCCATCCACTTCATGGACACCAAATGTAATCAGAAGAGGCTAGGCTAAACATACAGAGAGCAACACACCTTTGCTGGATAGATGAATGCCAAAGAGTGTCTCCGACCAGGACAAGATTCTGGCTGGACCATCTGGACCATTTCAATAGACTTTGAAATGAAGTAGGAAGATCAACGAATAATCAAGTAAAATGGAGCTTCTTGGATATAGAACAATTTTCTGTGAATCTGGTGAAATTCAATCAATTCAGCATTTATGTGCATGCATCCTGGTAGTTCGAAAGCAAGAAATTGCAAGTACTGTAGATAAATAGGTACTACTTTGGTGGAAAGGTAAACAGCATACCATGCACTTCGGTGTCTAGGCATGCCTGCCACATGCCCATGGAAACATCTGCAAACGCAGACAGCACTGGCTCTTCAGCTATGAAACAGATGAGCACTGAACCCTAGAGTCGGATACGACTGGCTTGCGTGCAAGGGTAACCTTTACCTTTACTAATCTATGCCCCACCATGTGTACACAATTAAATGGCCAAGATAATACTATTTAAGCAGCCCGCTTGTACTCAAAAATTGTATATTCATTTTAGCATTTTAATTTATGTTTAATTTTACCTAAATTTCATATGTCCATAATTTTGAATTGTGTGACATTCTGACATAAAGAAAGAAAGACCAGGATCAGATCTATGGTTGTATAGGTGGAAGTCCCTCCACTTTTTGCATTGTGGATCCAGTTCATTGTCACTTTCACTGTGTTAACATCATAATTGTACTTATGGCGGGTTAGTCAGCTCTTATAGGGTAAAACATACTATGAAAATGTCTAGTTAGCAAATGATCATTAACTCTCAGAAGGAAATGGATTTTCAGACACATTTGTCTTATGTTGGTCCCCATAAAATAGGCTTTATTTTAGTTATAACATCTTGTTCACCCCTCCCTCCATTTGTTTAATTGGGCTAGAATCATCCATTAACCACTGCTGTTCTATAATGTAAGTTTATATAAACTTACGTTAGAGAACAGCAATAATTAATGGATGATTCCAGGCATCACTTATATACTAACAAGGTTTGGAAGTATATTTCTCATTGTTTCTTTAATGTTGGCATTAGAAGTACGGCTTCCCATCACTTATTATTTAGGGGAGATTGATCCTTCTCAAATGTTTATGTAAGCGGGAGAAAAAGTAAAAGTAAGAGATGGTTTATGCCTTATATTTCTTCATACTTTTTCTGTCTGGAGTTTTTGAGGGTTTTAATATGTTTTGTTCTAGCTCTATAGTGTCTACCCTACTTGCTCTCATGGATGGACTTGACAACAGGGGAGAAATAGTTGTCATTGGTGCTACAAACAGACTTGACTCTATAGATCCAGCACTCAGGAGACCTGGTCGTTTTGACAGGGAATTTCTTTTTAGCTTGCCTGATCAGAAGGTAAGAACACAAAATGTTGTTTTCCTATTGATTTCTCAAGCTGTGTGAAAAGTGAACCTGCTGAGATCTAGCATTGAGATGGTCATTGTAACAGCGCTGCCATCTTCCATACAATTCATTTGAGAGCTTTAGAGAATGTTACTATTGTTATTGTTATTGTTGTTTTTTTGTGTGTCACCTATGTTTAAATGTTGCCTTTGCTCTGATTTGCTCAACATACAGTCTGCACGGATTTTGTCCTCACCACTTTATCCTTTTTGCAAACCTGTGATATAAGTTAGGCTGAGAGTGTGCAAATGGCCCTAGACATTAAGTGATTTTCATAACCAAGTGAGGTTTTAAATCTGGGTCTTCTGTGTGCTAGTCCAGTGTTATAATCACTTCATGATGCTGGCTCATTTCCCCTCGAAACCCACCGTGATCATTCCTCACAACTGTGTATGAAGAGGGATGAGATGTTAGAGCTGTGTCAGTCTGCTTCCTTCAAGCACAGGGATGCTGATGCTAAAGTAATGTAAAATTCCACCATCAGTCCAAAGGACTTTTCCGTGTGGACTAACTGGAATAGCAGTATGTCTTCTTAGGTTCCATCCGTGCAGCTTTATGTTGGTTTGTGGTCTGTGTCTTTAACTAAAACTTGGTGTTTTTAGCAGCATCGTCTCCTCAGTTCTTTGTCATATGTATTTTTCTGCTTTCTTTAAAATATGTTAAACTAATTTTGAAGATGTGAACTCAGCGCAAGACAAGGTTAATTTGGTTACTTTTACAGAAAACTATGTAGGTGAATCAAATCAATACAAATCTCCTCCTGCCTTTTCCTTCTCATTGGAAATACAGTAATACCTCATACAACGTCCGCTTCATAGAATGTCGGATCCATACAACGTTGCCCAATTCCTGGAAAAAAGATGCCTCGTACACCGTCGCCGGACGTTGTATGAGGCATCAGGGTTTTTACATGAGAAAGAAGCCGCAACAGAGGTGGGGTCTAGAGGCTGGCCCCAGCTGTAAGGCGACCGACGTGGCCCATAAGAATACCTGCCACGCTGGAGTCTGGCCCCGCCTCACTGCTCTCACCAGGGGAAGCGAACCTTGGGAGTGAGACTAGCCCCAGCTGTGAGGCGGCCGGCATGAGCAAGAGAAACAACCATGGGGGAATCCCCCAAAATATCCAGCGCCCACCACCGACTCGCCCGCACCCCTTGGTCCGCTGCTTGTTCTTGCCTCCCGTGGCTGCCACGGACAAAGCCAAGTGGCCCCAAGCACCCTCTCCCGGTGGCGCACAGGACAGGAGGAATGGGGCGAGGAGGAGGAATGGCACTTCCGGGGTGGAAGGAAGTTGGTGAACTAAAGGGCGGCAGCGGGAGACCCGACCAATCTCCTCCTCTTCGGGCACGACGACAGCAGCGCCGCCCCGCTTGAGAGGAGCTGTCCTTGGGAAGAGCCCAAAGGAAAGGCCGTGGCTGGCCGGCCTGCTAAGCAGCGCTTGCTTTGCTTTCTCTCTCTCTCTCCCTTGGTGAGAGCGGGGACCACTTCGGTGGGAAGGTAACAGCATTCCATGTGCTCCAGTGTCTAGTCATGCCTGCCACATGACCACGGAAACATCTGCAAAAGCCTCCCAGCTCTCACCGGACGCTTCCCTTGGTGAGAGCGGGGAGGCGGGGGCCAGACTCCGGCATGGCAGGTCTTCTTATGGGCCACGCTGGCTGCCTTACAGCTGGGGCCAGCCTCTAGCCTCTGCCTCCCCGCTCACAACCAAGGGAACGACGTTATACAAAGCATCGGTGGCAATAATTTGGACGTTGTATGAGGCATCACAGCTAGGATTTTGCATGCCTCATACAAAGTCGGAATTCATACAACGTCCTAACTTGTGGAACCATGTTTGGACGTTGCATGAGGTATCACTGTACCAGGTTTTATCAGGAATGAGATGTAACTCACTTCATCCCAGAATAGGGATTGGGGACTTACTTAAAAAGAGCCACTTTAGAAAATTATAGCAATAGGAATTATACTTATATAATTCCTCTCTAGGCAGTTTACAAGTTAATTAGCATTTTGCCCTAAACATGTTGGGGATTCATTTTACCAACCTCAGAAGGCTGGAATGCTGGGTCAATCAACCATATATATGGTAGGTGTTTTTCTCTATTATATTGCTGTGTAAGTTGCAGCCTAGATTTTTTTTATATTATCAGGGTTATGTTTATCTGGATCATTTTGCATAAACAAATATTTATTCAAAATCCATGGGTAAATGAGACTAGTATGAGTATATTCCCTAAGGCTGCTTTAATATTGCATTTTAAAAATTTGTTTCAGTAATCAATTGATTGTTAAAGACTAAACAGTGACTAGTTCATGTTAAATTGGAGGCCACCGAATTAACTCCTATTTAACCTATGAAATTCCTTATGTGCCATATTGCATGCACATGATTCTAGTCTGATTTTGCCCAAGCTTCAACAGTCCTAAAATGATATAATATTAGATATTACACTATTAATCGTTCATTAGGACTATTGATAGATTAACAGTTTTTACAGATTCCCCCCCCCCAAATATCAATGTAATTCTAAACCAATAATTGAATTGTATGTAAGTGCTATATTTGATGTATTTTATTGTGAAGCTGCTCTTAGCTTTAAAATGTAACAGGTTTTTTTCCCCTTTACAAGGCAAGAAAGCACATTCTCCATATTCATACCAGGGACTGGAACCCTAAATTATCAGATCAGTTTTTAGAAGAATTAGCTGAAAAATGTGTCGGTGAGTAATATCAAAGTAGTATTTTTGGTCTAGATGTTTTCTTAAAAAGATTTTCCACCTGGTTTGGAAGGAGTGTTTCATGCTTGTTTATTACAATTCCATACTTACGTCCAGTTCTTTGATGATACTTTAACATTTATTGCAAATTGATACATATTAGAAGTTTTAGATAGAAGTAACAAATTTATTTCTGTGATATTTTTGCTGTTTTTTCCTGTTGCAACAATAAATCTGTAGTAAGAACATCATATATCAAAAACCTTGGCATGACCCATTATTTCTTTATAGGATTGAACGTGGAAAACCATTCTAAATCTCATGAGATGCTGTTCTTCTATCCAAAAATTACTGCAAGCCTTTTAAATATTAAAAACCACAAAGGAAAAAAAGAACTTGTTTTTCTACATGTGTGGATGATAAACCCCATCTTTGTGTTTTACTAAAATGATTATGCATTGAGAAGACACTTGATCCATTAGTAATTAAAAATCTAAGATATGGTCTACGCTAGAGTCTGCTAGTGATTTGCTGTAGGATAGTGGTTTCTTGCTTCAAAGTTGGGCACAGTGAATTTCTGAGAACTGATATGGCGCACCAGACCTGATATAGTGAAAAGTGGATTAATTGTTCACTACAAGAATTTTCCTAACTCTGATAGTTACTTACCAAAAATAGTAGGTTAGAAAAAGCTTAATTACTGAGTTATTAACGTAGCAAAGAGCCCTTAAAAAGTAGCCCCAGCATCTTAAAGTTTCACCTTCTACCAGTCTCATATTGGTCAACAGTTTTTGGACAAACGACGAGATCATTTGGGTCTACATCAAAGAATTAAAATTTAAAATTGAGTACAGTCCATTCAGTGAGCCACTGTCCATCCGAATTATCCTCTTCATCCACAGGGACATCTATCTTCGAAGCAGCATTCCTCCACTTTTGATCTGCAAAGACCCCAACATCTGGTGAGAAGAAAACAAACATCCAGCAAATGATAAATTAAACTTTTCCCGGTGTAAGAAAGCATGTGCTGAACCCCATTTCATGTAGATTCTTCTAGACATTTAGCTGAAGTTATTTAGCGCAAGACAGATGATACACATATTGCCATTTGTTGACCATATCTCACTTTTGGAAAATGTGTCCTTCAAGGTTGCAAACACTTCTCTTCTAGATCTTGATAGAAAATGTGCCCTGTATTGTGTGTGACTGGTTGAATAGGCAGGGGATACACCAGTTTCATGGCTCTTTGTCCTGACTTTCCCTTTCAGCAGAGATAGATTTCTAAATTGCAATTGTAGTAGTTTTATACACAACGTATGCAACTGAAATGAGACATATAATCAGATAAGTCTAATTTTCCTCATTTGTAAGACATTGTCTCATTTTTGTTGAAGTAGATGAAATGTTACTTCATGGAATCTCAACCTGCGGTCCGGCCCACAGCACCATTTCATGTGCCTACCCCCCGCCTCCACCACACCCAGAAGTGCCATGTGGTGGAGGAAAGGCAAAATGGTTGTCCGGCCCCCGAAGCTGTCTGAGGGAGCTTGACCCAGCCCCTGGCTTAAAAAGGTTGAGAACTCCTGTGTTACTTATTAGCATTTGGGGAATCAATTGGGGCGATTTAAGCATACCTGTTCACTTAGCTCCTTATATGATGAGGTTGCTGGACACTTCATTGATTAATTCTTCTGTAAAAGTTTAATGTTAAAACTCTGTATGTCTTTGATGTTGACATCTACAAATATTTGGATCATAAAGAAGAAAAGATCAAAATGATTACTGAATTTATACAGGAATAATTTTGCTAGCAGTGAGAGAGAGGCAACAATCATTTTTGTGATACTTTGATCCCATAAATCTTTGTTTTGTTTTGACAATCTGAATTTAGGGCCTTTTAATCATACGATGAACTTCAGTTGTCTACGTTAATGTCTACATTAATGTTGATATATACAGTGAGCACAAATTGTCCATCTCAAGTTCCTAGCTAGAGTTCCATATCCAGGTTTGAAAACTATTGAAGGGCATTAACTGTGGCACTATGCAAGTCCTTCAATGTGCCTCTAAATGCGTGTAAAGGACACCTAGATATAATGTGGTCCATGGTTTGGTCTTCTACACGGTCACATTGGGGAGAGGACTTCCATCCCCATTTGAACAGAGTGGCTTCTCATCTGCCACAGCCAATCCTCACTCTGTTCAGTATCCTCCACTGCCATTTTGGAAGGAAAAATCTAGCTGGCCATTGGCAGAGATTCTTGATTATGTGTTGATGGGGAATCAGAGTTAGACGTTGCCAGAGTTCCATCCAGGCATCTGAGATATTAAAATGGTTATTCAGTAAGTTGATTGCAGTATGCCAAGAAGGGTGTGTAGATTTTAATTGTTGGGCTGAGGGGCCAGTTATATTGACATGGATTGGGAGGAGAGAATTGTTCACTATTTTTATCCATAGTTTTAATAATGCCAGTGATGATCTTAGTGGTGGCGGCAGAATATGGCTCAAGACAGGGAGCCTGTGGGTGTTTGTTGGTTGAATACATCCTGTGATGATACGCATTGCCTGATTCAGCTGTATGTCTGTTAGTCCTGTGTGTGCATGTGGTGCACCCTGGGCAATGTGACATAGACACAGCTAAATAGTATACACATTAGAATAAGATGAGACTGAACTGACGTGTGCGGCCTCCTGGTCATTAATGTGTGGTTAGTGTCGGGACAATGGGAAGGATGAGACGGGGTTGTTGAGATGGTGTCAACACCTGCCGAAATTCTTTCCCCCAGGATGAGGGCTATTTTGACTTCCACAGCTCCAAACCTCCAGCCCTGTAACTAGTGCGCTACCCCTAGGTCGGCAACTCTCTCTTCCTGTGTTCGATCTCCAAAGTGTTGAGCCGTGGACGGTTTATATGTGTGTGTGGTAGCATTGAAAAACAGTTTGGTAGTTAGTTGGCAAGTAGGTAAGCAGATTCCAAATTCCTTGGAAATAAGACCTAGGATGGTCTGAGACGTTTATTTGAACAAAAAGCAAAGCATTGTCCATAAGACAAACTACTGCTCCAATAAGCAAAGCATAGCAAAACTTAAGAATAACATCTGGTCCAGCAAAACCAAAATGAAATATCCCATTCCAGGGTAAAATCTAAGCTGTCGAGCTTCTAAGTCTCTATCGCTATCCTGTTCCTAAGTGCAATATCCTACCTAGCACTTCAAACTGGAAAACATCCCCCACTCGTAGGTAGGTGAACTCTTGGGGTCAAAGTGGGTGAACCCGTGCATGTTGCTTTTGGGTACTTGCTTCTACTACTAATAAAGTGAGCCACTGGGCACAATGCCCTCCTTTTCAGGAATTCTAAACAATAACAGCTCAAAACAGTTTTGTTTCTTCACAGTGTGACTTAGCAGACTAAGTAAATCACGACACATTTGTGTACTGGGTTGAATGGTAAAAAACATTCAGATACTCACTATAGTTAGATTTTTTTTTAATTTCACTAGAATTTGTGTGAGGTGAAAAGTCAGCATGAAATATTCTAAGAAACCCAATGCCTGTGGGGGGAAACTGCACTCAAACATAATATGAAGATCAATTAAATAACGATATGAAGATACAGTAAAACCTTGCATAAAGAGCGCCTCGCTTAGAGACTAACTTGCTCAAAGAGCAGAATTTTCTCTGAATGGTCGCCTCACTTAACAGTTTAAACGAAGCAAAAACTTGCTTAACAACTAAATCGGGGTTCACAGTCCCGCCCGCCAGAAATCACAATTGGTCATTTACAATGGTGTTTCGTTTAAAGAGCAAACTCGCTTAAAGAGCAGTCCCATGGAATGCATTATGCTCTTTAAGTGAGGTACCACTGTAATAGCAAAACAGGATCAAAATGAAAGACATCGGAATGCTTTCTCTAAATCACTGATCCATGCGCTGTAATCCAAGCCATGATAAGCCATTGTGAGAATACAGTCAATCCACATATTTAAATTAAAGGTATAAGAAGAGCTTCCTAGGCTTTTAACTAGTTTAACTAAAGTTTGAAGTGTCTTTACTTGCTGAAGTATTTTACGGAGACTAATCCAAAATTTTATATTTCTGATACAATCAGTCCTTGACTATATGTAATAGCAAGTTTTTAAACAGTGATTTTTATATCCCTGAATGTTTTTAAGTAAGACATAGGTCTGATCTGTTCTGGATATCCTCCAGATGAATTGACTGTGAACTGATATTCCACTACTCTTACCAACTAAGAATCAGACACCTAATCTCTGTTTTTAAAATGGATTATTGTTTTTTTAATCAGTCTTGTTGCTCCACTCTGCAGCTTCATCAGTTGAAATTTGATTATAAATTTGTATTAGTCTTTGTCACAGTTGTCATCTTGATAGCACCATCTGTACTGCGTGAATGTGTGATGTGAGCTAAAAGTTTTTTTAAAAAATTCTTCTACCTGTTATATAAAAAAGATCACTTTACTTGATTATTCCAGTTTTGCATAGATGACTGTGTATGAATAAAACTTTTAATTCTTCATTCCAAGGTTAATTTTACACTATATTTTTCTGAATGAAAATAGTATAGTATATTAAATAGAGCACAGAGCTGATTCTTATGGATTTTTAATAATCAAATTTTATTTTAGTTAGCTTTATATCTTTCCATGTGGTTCTTACTTCCCAGTAGTCTGAATCTTTTTAACACATTCTAACCCATTCTTTTCTGTTGTGTGTTTTTATATCTATCTATCTATCTATCTAGATCGATAGATAGATAGATAGATAGATAGATAGATAGATAGATAGATAGATAGATAGATAGATAGATAGATAGATAGATAGATAGATAGATAGATAGATTATTGTGACAACAATCTCAATAGTTTACATCTTTATCATGGAGTGTGTTAAAGTAATGCATCTCTTGAATTTCACTTCTATGGCAGCACTTCACTAGGAAAAGGAGAGCTTGTGGCCAATAGTGGCTGCTTTTGAATCTCATGCTATTTTGTTTTGACATTTCTTACAGGATTCTTTACCTATTCTTTATTATAGCCAGTGGTGGGCATCAAAAATGTTTCTTAACACACTGTGGGCATGGCCATGTGACTGGGTGGGTGTGGCCTGTTGGCCATGTGACTGCTCTTCGCAATAGAGCTATGAAAATAGAATCCTCTTCTATTTTCATCACTCTATAGCAAACATCTTAAGCCATTTCACCTTTGTCCAAGGCTTTTCCATTTCACCCCAAAGCGCTTCCCCAGCCAGTTGGAGTGGAGTCCAAGAAAAGCCTTAGAGAAAGGTGAAATGGCTTGGGTATAAAGCTTTGGGTATAAAGCATTGAAATAGAAGAAGCTTCTATTTTCATAGCTCTATAGCAAAGAACCCCCTCCAAAGCCATTTCCCCCTGCGCCCAAGGCTTTTCCAGGGCTGTGTTTCACCCCAAAGTGCTTCCCCAACCACTCCGGAGTAGCTGGGGATGCATTTTGGGGTGAAACGGAGGCCAGGAAAAGCCTTTGATGAAGGGGGAAATGGAGCCAGCCCCCTCCGAAGCCTCTTCTAGGAGGAGGAGATGGGCAGGGTGGGGAGGTGGGTGGGGCCAGCCATTTTTACTACCGGTACGTGCGTACTGGTGCGAACCTGCTGATGCCCACCACTGATTACAGCATTACCTATCCATGAAGATATGCCAGTTGTGCTGTTTCAATACGCAGAGTGCTTTTATTCTTCTCATAAAGCTCTTGTGTTTTGTTTTTTTCATTTCCTTCAGGTTGTTGCTAGATTATACTTCCTTATTCTGGTTTGAATTCATCAGGATACTTTAGCTTCTAATTTACACAGTGCCCCACTGCATGCCACTTTTCCAAACTCAAAATGTTCAGTACTGTTATTTTTAAATGTTGAAACAAAGTTTGATTTTGGCCATCCATCATTATTTGAAGTAAGATTTGGAATCATGGCAAGTGCTCATGTAGGCTCAAATCATTCCTTCTTCATCTTCCCCTCAGGCCTATCAGGTCCTTCTTCCCAAATCATTGTATACCACAACAGATGAATTGATCCAACTGCTTGATTAGTATTAATCAGCAATGGCCTCTAGACAGTAGTTAGAAAATCTGGTTCACACATCTTTTGAGATTATGGATTAGAAGTTATCAGAATTTCAGATGTCCTGGCATTCTTAAATGGGAGGAGCAAATTGAAAATTTAATGATGCTAGTGCAAAGGTTGTAGTGTAGTTCTAGTTCTCTAGTTTGGAGAATTAGAAAATGAAATGTGAAGTAGGAGCACTCAGTATTTGTATGAAACAAAATTATTTTAATATTTTCAGTACATACATCAGTGAATTTTGTCAGATGTCTTCATGCTCTTTACAAACCTGGACTCTGTATTCAGCATTTAGCAGTCCTTATATTCAATCAATCAATATGCTTTCCATATTGAATAAACCCATCTGCATATGGACATCTTCTGTATCAGTTATGCCCAGGGTGGATAAAAATCAATGATTTTTTTTAGAAAAAATATATCGGATTTTTTAAATTTAAATCGGATTTTTTTTAATTTAAATCGGATTTTTTAAATTTAAATGCTTTTTGAGGAAAAAATCTCTCTAAAGATCGTGTTCTAGTTAAGATACATTATAGTCCAAAGGTTATTCATCATGAAATTAGTTTTTAATTATGTGGCAGAAGGCTGTATTAATCCATTCACAATGTCATGCTCTCCCAGAGGTTTCTGATTATTTGGGGCAATTTTTCTATCTAGAAGATATTATCAAATCAAATGCTTGGTTTTGCTGTTTTCAAAACTCTGCATTTGGATCTGCAACGATAACACGCTTCCTTCCTTCATAGCAATTTTTTTTAATAAAATATACATCAGAATTGAGAAAAAGACCTTAATCCCATTGTTCCTCTGCAAATCTATGTACACAGAATCAACCCCCAAAGGTAATGATTATTTTTCTCCTTCTAATAAAGTACAACAGAACAGTTGTCCAAATATGAATGATTAACCTATTAAACTGGAGATAGTTCACCTTGCAGTAATTTCATAATTATCTATCTGTGTATTTCTAATGGTATATAACCACCAAATCAGTAATTTTCTGATATAACTGTAAAACTACTGTCACCTGAAAAGTTATTATTCTAAAAATGAAACCTTTATCTGGTTGTAAATATTAAGATTAAAACAACTTCAGCAAAAAGGAGTCTTTATGTAGAAAATCATGATTTAAATAGAGCCTTACTGACTAGTGATTTAAATCGCGATTTAAATCATGATTTAAATCAAAGTGATTTAAATCAAACCCACCCTGGTTATGCCTTCTGCCGCTGCTTCTGAAAGCCTGTAAATGTCTGCATTACATAATTCATGTTTTTCATAGTTTGTTTGAAACAAACTCTTAGCCAGGTTATTGTTTAGGGAAGTTGAAATGAATTAGCTTTGCTTTGTCCTCTGCTTTCAGACTAACTGTGATCATTCTAATGGAGCTCTTATATGTCTGATTGGCAGATAATAAAATGGAATAGCAGGAAATCTGCCACTAATTTGCAGTTTAAAACTAACTATCAAGTGTGGTATTTTCCCTTGGCCTTTGAAATGTTTCTTCACCAGAAATCTAAAATAGCATCAATGTTTTTAAACTTCTTTCTTGTCAAGCTTTTCTCTCTACTGAAGATCTCCTCTCCTTATGTCAGATTGAGCAGCAATTCTTCCCTGCTTTATTAAAAATAAATTAGTTTGTACTTCAGTCACATAGTAGTTTCATATTTGAGAGTAAACAAAACAAATCAGCAAAAAAAAAGACAAAAATATGTTGTGATACCTTAAAGACTAACTCCTGTATTTAAATGTGAGCTTTCATGGAGCAAGTCCACTTCATCAGACCTGATTTATGTTAACTGCACAACATCTGTATTTTCTTTCCAGTTCTTGTCACATCTAAATTAAGATCCTGTGTTGTGATCGCTAATTCCCTTCTCTGCTGGACGGTTTATTTATTTATTTATTCATTCACTCATGTTCTATTGCCACCCCCTCACCATTCGACTCTGGGCATGGGCATAACGGCCATACCCCATCACCGCACGGGCAGCCGTGTTTTGCACCAGTTGCAACCTTTGAATGGTCATCATAAGTTGAAATGATGATAGATAGATAGACAGATAGACAGATCGATAGATTCCTTTCCCCCCTTCCAGGAGTTTGAAAACCTTCATTTCTGTTTGATAACCTTTACTGTTTGAAAACCTTCACGTCACTACAGTTTGTCATATCTGAATATAGATTCACTAAGATTAAACTTAATTAAGTTCATAAACTAACATTTATGAACTTAAATGCTTTAAACAAATCGAAGTTAAAGTAATTTATAGTTTATGTGACCAGATATAAACTGTGGTTGATCTAACATGGAAGTACAGTAGAAGCTTTTCCATTCCTTGCGTTTGTATCAGAGGAGGAGAAGGAAGGCAGAGTTGTTTGGCGATTACTATAGTTTATCCTTTTAGCACCAGGCCATTATTTAGCTGATGTGTTTCGGAGGTTCAGCAAACACTTGTGTTGCTTGCATGTTACTGCAGAAAAGATGAGGTTGTTAGCAAATAGCAGACCACAATATATAGCTATTGAACTGCAGTTCACTAAGCAATCAGAATTTTGTGGGCTTTTTCTAAGAACCTGGAACACATCATGTTGAAACAATTGGTTTGGGTGGTGGAATGGTTTTGCATATGCTTTTCTGCTGCAGTAAATCAGGATGGTAATATCTTTTGAGAAGGGCAAGAACAGGACAAGGAGGGGTACGTCAGTTGAGTCATTTGATGTTTCTTATTTATCTCTGGCAAAATTGTCTCATATCTACTTGTATACTTCAGATATGTAAACTGATTTTTCCTGTAGGCAACTTATATTTGTAGTGAACAAAATGCAGTTGAGAGGAACAAATGTAATGTAGAAGTCTTATACCGAAGAGAAAGAAAAGGAAATTGTTAATCAGCACTTGTTTGCAGCTTGTTAAAGTAGTAGTGTTGTAGTGTGCCTCTTGCACATTTGGATAGCTACAGCAGAAGCTGCCATTACAAGCTACAAATAAAGACTGATTGCCAGTTTCTTCCCCTCTACTGTTTCCTGTCTGGTCAGCTAAAGCTAATACACCTAGGGAAACCTGACTTTCTGGGTGTGACTTCACTGCACATCAATTCATATTTTTTTTGCATTGCAGAGCTGCGCCCTCAATTAAGTCTCATGGATTTCAATTGCTTGTAATTAACTAGACCAGGAGTGGCCAACCTTTTTGCACTGTGGGCTGGACCACGCCCCCTCAGACAGCTGTGGTTCCTCTCGCTAGTTCCACCACTTCCACTGGAGGTGGTGAAGGCAGGTGCATTCACAGCTGTTTTTGTCACTTCCGCTGCTTCCTGTGGTGGTGGGAGTGAGGGCGGTGTGCTTTTGCCCATTTTGCCCTGTTTTTGCCCGTTTTCAGGGCTTCCTGCACATTTTGGTGCGTTTTCAGGGCATCTGGCATGTTTTCGGTGCGTTTTCGGGGCTTCCGGTGCATTTTCGGGGCTTCCAGCAGTGGCGACGTCCTCATCGTGGGTCAGATTAATTTGCGCTGTGGGCCAGATCCAGCCTGTGGGCTGTTGCTTGGTCACCCCTGAACTAGACATTTGCAAAAAAGAAAGAGGAACTCTTCCATCAGTGAATGGGGCTGTAGTCCATTGGAAGACCCTACTGACCAACAGAGGGGAAGTCTATGTTCACAGATCTCCTTCTTGTAGCCTTCAAATTCCACCCTAGAAAATGTTCTCTGAAAGGGAGTCTTGGGGTCACAGGAGACACCACAAAGAATGGGAGATGGGTGAAAATGTCCTCTTCCCCTTCTGGCAGATAGAGGGGGAAACAACAGAGGATGAGAATGTCTACAATTGGAACTCCACTCAAGCTGTTTTTGTCAACAGTAGCAACCTCCGAGTGATGACTGGTGCAAAATGTCTTCATCATGATTGAACCTGCACCCACTCCTACCCCCATCCCGGGCTTCTTAGAGTAGCAAAAACAGGTCCACAAGATGCCTATCTGCATTTATAGAGCCTATTTTATGTGCTGTAGAAATGCATTGACTACCAAATTTTCTATGAAGTTCACATTATATTTGCTCTGGCAAGTCAGAAAATGAACTGGGAAACTTGCTCCTCAGCAGCAGGACTGCTCCTTATTCTCCCGAATTTAAGGTAAAGGTAAAGGTTTCCCTTGCTCGAAAGCCAGTCGTATCTGACTAGGGTTCAGTGCTCATCTCTGTTTCAAAGCCAAAGAGCCAGCGCGGTCTGCTTCTGCAGACGTTTCCGTGGTCATGTGGCAGGCATGACTAGACACCGGAGTGCACGGAACACTGTTACCTTCCCACCGAAGTGGTCCCTATTTATCTACTTGCAATTTCTTGCTTTCGAACGGCTAGGTTGGCAGGAGCTGGGACAAAGACGAGAGCTCATTCCGTCCTGCAGTACTCGGGAATCGAACTGCTGACCTTCCGCCTCCTAGTCAGCGTCTTAGCCACTTGAGTTTAACAAGGACAGCATCAGGAGAAAGCAGGAAACATGCAGGATTAAAAAACAAACCCTCGGCCCTGATTACTTGCCTCTCTGATGCCCAGTTTTGCTGTCTACAGCAGTTGAAACTTTTCGCTGTGTTCCTGAAGACTTGAGTATTTTTGGCAACTAAATGAAGACTCTACTACCAAATCCCAAAGCGTGTGAGATCAGGTTGTGCTTTTCATATGCGTCTAGCACGTGTGGTTCATAAAGTGGCCTGCATAGTATCGAATAGTAATGCATTTACATTTGCCTTTCTCTCACAGGTTCCTTGGCACTGAATTTTCTCTCTCCAAATACTTGATTATACCCGATTTAAGATAGAGGCTTAACACCTGTTTCTTCAGATGCCAGTTGCAAACTTGATTTATACGAAAGCGGGGTATATTACAAAATGCGTTGCAGACCTGGCAGAATGTTGCTGGCAGCTTTAAGCTTCGGGCGTGAGCTTGACATATGCAAAACATTTGGTGTTCTTTTATGAAGCCTGTATATGTTTTCTCTTTGTGCCCCCCTAGGGTATTGTGGAGCTGACATAAAAGCACTTTGCACTGAGGCTGCCTTGATTGCCCTGCGACGGCGCTATCCTCAGATCTATGTGAGCAGTCAGAAGCTGCAGCTTGACGTTTCTTCAATAGTTCTTAGCGCACAAGATTTTTACCATGCAATGCAGAACATTGTGCCTGCCTCTCAACGTGCTGTCATGTCGTCAGGGCATGCGCTATCTCCCATCATGAGGCCATTGTTGGAAAGAACCTTCGATGACATTCTGGCCGTTTTACATAGAGTGTTTCCTCACGCAGAATTCGGTCAGGATGACAGAAGAGAAGGTACTATTGTTTACACTCTTCATTATACTTTTTTTAAAATTACAAACATCCATGATCCATAGAATTATGCAGCTACAGTATTTATGTGCACTCCTATACCTCAGACAGACTTCTGGAAATGGAATCACTAAATTGATAACAGTAAATTGACTTCATATTGGCTATTTTTATCAGCTGCAAGGAAGATCGGCACTCCCCTCCCCCCCATGCACACACATGCAGTTCCTGAATGAAAAATATTCCATTTGCCAGAATGAGGCTGATCTACCAAGAGACTCCTGTTCAGTAGATGCAGTGATTTTTTATTTCACATTTAGCACCTTACCCTCTAGGGGGAAAAATTCAAGAGGTATAGAGGGCATCAGCAGAAATTACATCCTTTGGAGGTGTCCATTCCAAGGAGTCCTGTTCCACACCACTCAGGACCAAACTGAATAATATCGAGTTGAGGGACCCAGGGATATACTGCTGGCCAAGATCTGCTAACATAATTACCATATTTGCTGGGGTATAAGACTCATCGGAGTCTAAGATGCACCCTGGGGTTTATACACATTTTAAAGGAAAAAATAATTTTCTACAATTTTTTCATGAATTTCCAAAATTGACTCCAGGACCTGGGGAGGGTGAGATGGGAAGAGGGCTCCTTTGAAGTCTGTTTCTCCACCATTCCACTGCTGCTGGCCACCAGGAGCTGGGGAGAGTGGGATGGGGGAACAAAAGAAGGATCATTTAGGCTTGTTTACCACCCACCCACCCTCACCAGCCCAGGAGAGTGGGATGGGGGGTGGGAGGGGAGAGAAGGATCCTTTAAACCCGTTTCTTTTCCCCCCTCCAACTCTCCTCAGCTGGTCGGGGGTGGGGCTGGGGCTGGGGAAAGATGAATCCTTTAAGCCCATTTCTTCCCCCTCACCCCCAATCAGCTGAGGAGAGTGGGAGGGGGGAGAAAAGAAATGGTCTTAAAGAATCCTTCTCCCACCCACCCACCCTCACCAGCCGAGGAGAGAGGGATGGGGGGAAGAAATGGGCTTAAAGGATGCTTCTTTTTCCCACCCCAACACCAGCTGAGGAAAGTGGGATGGGGGAGAGAAGGATTCTTTTAGGAGGTGGGGAGGGCGAGATTGGCCGGGATTTGGCCCAGGCAAGATTGCTCTTTTAGGAGCCTCTTGCCTGGCCGATCCCACCGCCGCTGACCTTCAGGAGTCGGGGAGGGTGGGATCAGCTGGGCAAGAGAGCTCCTTTGGAAGTTGCTCTTCGCCTGGCTCCTAGCAGTCAGCAGTGGCTAGCTGCCAAATTGCACCAGCGCCAGGGGGGCTGTTACCAGTGTATAAGATGCATTCCGTTTTTCCGATGTATTTTGAGTGGGGGATACGTCTTATAAGCCAGCAAACACGGTATATATGAGGAAAGCAACAGTGTAATTCACAACAGCTTTTTGTTGCTAATTACCAATTCCCCACTTGAAATTTTCAGCCTGTGCCTGTCAGATAGGTTGACATGCACCTAAAGATCCATGTAGAGACTTGTCAGTGAGAAGCTGCCTTATTTCATTTGCCTTTTCACAGGTATAAGAACTACAAAATAGGATTTTGACCTTTAAATAGTTTTTAAAAGCCTGCCAGTGAGGGAAATGAATTCTACAAATATTTAGTATTCTAATTAGTTATATAGTGTTAGTTTAGTACTGTGGTACATTTGTAATACTGATATTACCATTCATATTTTTTGAACAAGAGGATTAATCCTTAGCAAATAAACTAAAAACACAATACCAACAGTAGATATTAGAAATTATGCATACGAAGCCTGGGTTGGGATCAAGTTTAAATCACATGCTGGCAGTATAGGTAACTGAGTCACTTGAGAGATTAACAGTCTCTCAGACTAACCCAACCTCAAAGATATTCTTAAAACAATTGCTATAGATGTACTACATTTTCTTTCTCTGTTTTTCTGTTCGGTAATTATCTCTCAGCTAGAGTGATTGAGTGTTGGAACAACTTAGTCTCAGAAATACTGTTCTTTGGAAGCAATACTTTAATGCTATTTTAAAAACCAAATAATGTATATTGAGTAGAATTTGTTATTATAGTGAAACTATTAAATTGTACTCTCTGTGGCCATACACAAGTAGTGATCTTTTCTAATACTGCTTAACTTCAGTAGTTCTTAACTTTGGAGTATAATGTACTTCTTGACCATTCACAAGAGTAGTAAATTGTTCTTGAGTAAGGGTGATGGAGGTTCTATTTTAAAAAACGTTAATTATTTTCGACCTAAGTTGTTGAATACTCTTAACTGGATTAGAATTTAGTATTAACTTGTGCTGATTATTATTTATCCGTTGCATTTATATAAGGCAGCATACAGGGCTCTTCAACTGTATCCTAGAACAGTGACGGTGAACCTTGGCACTCCAGCTGTTCTTGGATTTCAATTTCCAGAAGCCTAAGTCCCTGTGATATAAGGAATTTACTGCGTACATGCAGTAAACCCATTTGTGTGGATGCACAGAGACTTCCACTTCTGGAAATTGAAGTCCAAGAACAGCTGGAGTTCCAAGGTTCGCCATCACGGTCCTAGAACAGCTTTTGTCTGGTACATTAGCCATCGAAAACATGACTGGCCCATAGTCACTCAAGGATTTTCATGGTTTGTTTGCGAGTTGACCCAGATATCCCAAGTCCTAATCTAGTTATCTAATAACTACTGTATTTACAGGCATATAAAATACACCGAAAAAATGGAATGCGTCTTATGTGCTGGCAAATACAGGTGAAATTCGGAAAATTAGAATATCGTGCAAATGTCCATTCATTTCACTTAAAAGGTGAAACATATATATGAGATAGACTCACTACATGCAAAGCAAGATATATCATGTCTTAATTCGTTATAATTGTGATGATCATGGCATACAGCGTACATGAAATTATGTGATGATTATGGGGTACATGAGATTGGGGGGTTGGGGTTTTCATAAGCTGTAAGCCATAAGCATCAATATTATAACAAAGTAAGGCTTGACGTTGCATGTAATGAGTCTATCTCATATATTTGTTTCACCTTTTAAGTTACATTACTGAACTGAATGAACATTTGCTCGATATTCTAATTTTCCGAGTTTCACCTGTATGGTATTCACTGTATATAGTGGCCTCTAGTGGGCCATTTTAGTAATAATGGCATGTATCTTATATTCCAATGTTTGAAGTGGTAGCTGTATTAGTCTGTGCAAGCATATCTGAGAGTAATTAAAACAGAATAGCAAAAAAAGATGAAAAATGTTGTGGCACCTTTAAGACTAACTCCTGTATTTAAATGTGAGCTTTTGTGGACTATGTCTGATGAAGTGGAATATATATTCCTGTTTAGAGTGTTACACCACAAAAAATCTGGTGGCTTGCTAGAATAAATGAGTGAAATCAGTTTCTTTTGAAAGTCTATTGCTTACATCAGGGGTTCCCAACCTACGGCCCGTGAGACAGCCCTGGCCCGTGGCACCATTTCATGTGGCCTGCCGCCACACCCGGAAGTGGACGCAGACACATTTATGTCAGCCGTAAAACACACCTGCGCATGCATGGCTGTCGTAAAAGCGGAAGGGGCACATTTATGATAGCCATAAATGCACTCCACATCCAGGGGCAAGGCCTGGCCCGCTCAGCTGTCCAGGGCGTGTGGTCAGGCCCCTGGCATTAAAAGGTTGGGAACCCCCGTCTTACATTCTTGAAAGTGCAAGTGTCTTGCAATAAGCAACAGCTATTTGAAAACCTCACTGTAAAGCCAGAAGTTGTTCACTGTGCCATGTTACAAAACTGCACTTTGATATCTTTCCTTGAAAAACATGGTGTTCTGTGGCTTACTTCCATGTTTCTTTGCAATATGAGACCTAAATTCAACAGCACATTACCAACCACTCACTTTTGTAATTAACCTTTTACCCACTGTAATACTCCACAAAGGGGTTTGAATCGTTCCAGTCCTCCAGTGCAGGTTTGCATATGGATGGCACCCCTGGATGGCAGGGTTCACTCTACTAATAGCAATAGCGGTTATATACCGCTCCATAGCGCTTAGTGTACTCTCTGGGCAGTTCACAAGTTAATTAACCTTTTGTGCCCAACATGCTGGGTACTCATTTTTACCAATCTTGGAAGGATGGAAGGTGAAGTCAACCTGGATCCCCGTCATGATTGAACTCACAACGTTTGGGCTGCAGCACAGCTGTTTAACTTCTGTGCCACTTGAGCTCTTCCTAATTCAGCTAGCAACAATCAGTTCTATGAGTGAATGATTCTAGGATACTAGGTGTAGAGTAGGTCACTGTATTTCACCTTTTCAAGAGTGTTCAGTAAAAACAAACATGTTTAAAACATCAGGCTATTCTGCAGCTTGTGCCACTTTTTAATTCTGCCCCCTTGTGTCCATCACTGCACAGGCTGTTTACTCAAAGTGTACTGTTCTTTCACAGATAAGTGCAAGGGAAGGAAATGGGTATAAAATTCACTGTGCGATGACAGTTTATTCTAATTTAGGGGTGGTGAAAATGTGGTATTCTTTAAATTGACAGTATAAATTAATGTTATATATTAGTAAACTTCTCGTTCTGATTGAGCAGATTTACCAAATCTAATTTTGGATGACAGTGAAGATGAAAATGCCTCATCAATATTTGAGACAAGTTGTCAGTCAGGATCACCAAAGAAACAATTATCACCTGCTGTCCATAAACCATACCTTCATTTTACAATGTAAGTAGATGGTCTTGGTCTGCTCCAAGTCGCCAGATAAGCCTGAATCCACTTAACATCCTTCCCCTGCATTCTTTCCTGCAGTCCCCTGCCCTGCCTTGAAGGGAACAACTTACCTGCCCATGGAAAAGTTTCTCCTGTTTTTCTTTAGGAAATTGGCCTCCATTGGGTAGAGGGTATTGGGAATGATCCATCCTTAATTTGAAAATGTTTGACTAGGGTTTGTGTGGGGGAAGTATTAAATATATGGTCAACATACTCTAGATCTTTTTTTAAAGTCATCCATTCTTGTTGCAGGTCAGCCTACCACCAGCCCACCTCTTACAGGCCAAGATTGTTGCTTTCAGGTGAGAGGGGTTCAGGTCAGACTTCACACCTTGCTCCAGCACTGTTGCATGCTCTAGAAAAGATTGCCGTACACAGATTAGACCTGCCGGCCCTTTATTCGGTCAGTGCCAAAACACCCGAAGAATCATGTGCACAGGTTAGTCTGCATCTACATCCTGTTTGATCTTTTGTTCAGGAAAGCCAATATTGAGAGTTTCTCATGTGTACAATATAAATGCGCCTTCCCAAACATCTACCAGGGTGGGACTATTTTAGTGCTTCCCGAGTCAGCCCCCACATGAAACATAGACCTAGTTGCCAGACATCCTGCGACTTTGTCACCTAAAGAGTTATGTCCTTGAGTTTCAACTGCTTGTGCATTCAGGTGTAGTTTGTTTTTTTAAAAAAGATACCAAACAGGAAACAGCTCTCCAAGGTTATGTACTGCATTTTGTAATTTGGGTACTTCTTTGTGCCAACTAGTGTAATGTTCTTTTGGGGGGGGGATACATCTTTGCTGTTTTGTGATTAAACATAATGTTAAGAAAAGAAGTAATATATTCTTGTCAGTAAATTGGTCAGAACTAGGAGAAACACTGGGATTTTCAGTGGAATCATGATATACAGGATGGGTACATTAAACACTAAGCACACCAACCCTGCTGCTAACCTTCAGTATTTTGCAGTTTTCATGGGAACAGAAACCTACGAGTCATTGAATGCAAGCTTGTTGCTGTTTTGTTCCAAAATATGATAGTTAATGCAAGTCAGTGATATGGGGGACGGTAAATTGTATCAACCATTCTTTATAGCTATATAATGACTAAAGATTATTTATGTAATGAACGCTTCTTTAGATGTATACTTTTAGAGACTGAGTGCCCAAACTGCAACCTCAAACCCACTTATTTATCGCAAAGTGCCAACATGGCAACAGGGGAGGGGGGAACTCTTCCATTGGGCTGCTGGGCAGAGGGGTGGGGGCAAACTCTATGCTGGGGTAACCGCATGGGTGCCCACAGAGAGGGCTCCAAGTGCCACCTCTGACACGCATGCCATAGTTTCGCCACCCCTGCTCTTAAGAAAAATCTGTAACATACATGATATTTTGAAATACTGTACTAAAGTTTGCCCACAATCCCATTCAGTCCTTGTGCTGTTAATGGGTATTAGAGGAACAAAGTCCTCCTTTCGGATGAAGTCCCTGTCAGACCACAAAGGGAAACTTTCCTGCTGCATCTCCCCTTTGGCTTTTGTTGAAAGATCTGCTCTGGATATTCTTCCAGCCTCGTAGAACAGCAGGGACTCCCAGGTGGGGAAATCCATGTCCTCTGAGATTTCATGGGCTTCTTCCTGTACATTCTAAGAACCAAGTAAGATGTATTTTTAATTGTGCTAGTGATTTAAATTGTTTGCATAGCATAATTGTAATACCATTATCTTTCATGCCTAGATCTTTCGCGAAGCAAGAAGAACACTGCCAAGTATTGTTTATATGCCTCATATTGGTGATTGGTGGGAAGCAGTCAGTGAAACTGTGAGAGCTACATTTCTAACTTTGCTGCAAGATATACCATCATTTTCACCTATATTTCTACTCTCTACCTCGGAAGCAATGTATAGTGAACTGCCTGAAGAGGTGAGCATAAGTTCCGGAAAACGAAGAAGCATTATTAAGAAATAATGAATTTAGAGATCATTTCTAGGCACATAAAGGAACCAGATGTCCTGACTTTGAGGAAACCTCCACCCTACCAGTAATTTTATGTCTGAGGGAAAATTAATAGTCTTCTTGTAATATAGCGAGAATAGAGAACTGCCGGCACTGAGTTTGTGCCATAAGAGGGATACAAAGAACTGCACATTTATTACTTGGTGATTCCCATGCGTGCAAAAACACAGGAGACCTCTAGCTCCACAGAGCAGTGTCTCGTGATTGTAGAACAGGATTGTTAGAACAGGAGTAAAGAGCCTATCCCTTTTCCTTGGGAGGGAGTGGATTGTAGCGTCTTATTTGCCTTGATCGAGAGCACCTTTCTGTTAGGACAGCTGTTTTTTGTAAGTGCCAGCTGAGCAGAAGCCCCCTCCGTGCTTTAGATTTCAAGGCCCTTTTTTTTAAAAAAAAAGGCAGTGGAAGTAGTATAGAGCAAAAGTCAACAGTTTGAAGCTAAAAGTTTGAAAAAATGGTCATTTTTAGAAATTCAGGCCTGCCTAATTGCTCTTTACATTATATGTTTATTTGAATGACTGATTGTTCTAGACTGTATTTATTTGAATAACAGATTATGTAACCATCTTTAAGTACCAACTAGACCAGGGAATCACAACCTGCGGCCCGTGGGACGGATGTGGCCCACAGCGCCATTTCGTGTGCCCCCTTCCTCCACCACACCAGGAAGTGCCATGTAGTGGAGGAAGGGCAAAATGGCGGTCCGGCCCCCAAAGCTGTCTGAGGGAGCGAGACCATACCTGTCAAGTATCTTGGATTGGCCGGGAAATCCCTTATTTTGGCACGTGTTCCTCCCCTTTCCTGGCGCCGTCCTGTATTTAGAACGGTGGGGAAAGGGGTTACTGCGCGAGCATGTGCAGAACCCATCTGTGCCTGCGCAAACATGTTCTGCGCATGCGCAAAGGGGTTCTGCACATGAGCAAAGGAGTTTTTGCTGCACGTGCACACCCAGGCCGGAGCAGTTCCCGTATTTTCCGGAGCGGTGCTTGATGGGTATGAGCGTGACCCAGCCCCCGGCTTAAAAAGATTGAGAACTGTTCAACTGTCTAGGAGTCCATATGCAGTTTTCTCTGTGATTCCATATACCTTTCATAGGAAAATCCTTTCGGTGAGATTATCTTCTTTCAAAAGAAAGATTAAAGAATAATTCAAACATTACTGCTTCCATATGAATAGTGGTGGAAAGCCATTTCTTAACACTGAAATTATTCTTCGCAAAGGTATTGTTTAATTGTATGCAAGGTCTCCTGCCAGAACTTACATATCCCTGTCAGCAATAATAATAATAATTTTGTGTCAGAAATTATTTTGGGTTGAAAGGATTTTTGTGGAAGAAACTCCGCTCAGGAGACATCCGAATGAGGCTCTTAACCCATCATGCAGTACCCAGGTCTCGAACATACACAATGGTCAGAATCCTATTGCATATTTATGCTGCTGTAATTCCTCAATCATAACTTTTAGTGACAAATTGTTCCAAATTAATAAGTCACTATAAGATAAAGGTAAAAGTCTCCCTTGCTTGAAAGCCAAGCGTGTTCAACTCTGGAGGGCGGGGCTCATCTCTAGGGGGCAGGGCTCATCTCTGTTTACAGCCAAAGAACCAGTGCGGACTGCATCTGTGGTCATATGGGAGGCATGACAAGACATCGGAGCGCAGGGAATGCTGTTACCTCCCCACTGATATAGTACCTATTTATCTACTGTACTTGCAAATTTTTTATTTTATTTTTTTGCTTTCGAACTGATAGGTTGGCAGGAGGCGGGACAGAGACAGGCTCACTCCATCGTGCAGCACTCAGGTCTCAAACTGCTGACCTGCTGAATTTCCAGTCGCCAAGTTCAGCGTCTTAACCACTAAGCCACCGCAGCAGTCACTAGGCAATTCCTATTGCAGAATAAATGGTGCATTTAGTATGTGGCAGAAATAGCTTCTTCTTAACTTTTAACGGTTTGTCATTGAAAGTTGTGCTGATGGAGTTACCCCTGGTGGGTGTAAATAACAGGATTCTAGGCACAACAAATTAGCATGTAGCCACACTCTTTCATTGCCATTTGTGGAACGATAATCTCGGGGAATTCTTCAGTTTTCCTCCTTGAAGAATTGTTATTCATCAGAATGTAAGGGCATCATCAAGTATTCATTTCCTGGAAGATTACTCCAAGTCATCAAAAATGTTCTCTGTGTCTCATACAGGTGAAATGTATCTTTAAAATACAGTATGAAGAGGTTTTTTGTATCCAGAGACCTAGCGAGGAAGACAGGCGTAAATTTTTCCAAGAGTTGGTTCTCAATCAGGCATCAATGCCTCCTCCAAGAAGGAAACCAATTGGTAAGTTAATGCTCTGGGTATCTCAGAGCACGTTGTTTGTGCTCATTTTAAAGTCAGAATAGCAGCAGAAGTCATTGGCTGTGCTCCTGCGTGGGATTTATATTGAATGTTTAGAGCAAACTTCATCCATTTAAAAACGGAATTGGTATGCAAGAGAAAATGCACACTTAAACTCATTCACAGCCACAAAATTGATGGTGTGAAATTTAAGGAGAACAGTGATCAATGGGTACATTTGCTGATGATTTTGAAAGGGTGCTTATAAGCTGCAGTAGACATATATTCCTGCTCTATCTATGTTTCTTGAAGTATCATCACAGAATATTTCTCAGTGGTAGAAGTGCACAGATGAGCAATTTGTGTACAGTGCGCCTGTGTTAAACATCACACATGAATATAATTTACAGGTGTACCTATCACTTGAAAAATTTGTCTCCAAATGTCAACAGTCATGTTCTGCTGAATGTAACATGTCAATATCCCTCCAACTGTTCATGGTAGCGAAATGGCAAATGGAGCCCAGATTGCTCAGAAATAATGTTGCTGAAATGGATGAATGTGCAGTAAGATGATTGCTGTGATTAGTTCAAGGAAAATGAAGAATTAATCTGGTGTGCTTGTGAAAAAGGCGAGTCATGCTAAGGATTATTAGGACAGGGATAGAAAACGTCAATCATGTCCGTGTTTTATTACCCTTGTCCGTTTATTTTTAAATCGTATCTCATTTCATGCAAAGAAAGCCTTTTCAGAGTGATAGATATATTTATGATGTACAGAACTGGTATTGGAGAGAGTTGGCAAAGAAGGTAGATACATGTGTGCACAACACCCATAAGTATGTTAGTGAAGTGTGGCAAAATAGGCTTAAAATCCACACATCTTGGAAATAGAATGAAGGATGGCAAAAAATTATTTGGAAAATGGGTTGGTAAATGAAATAGAAAATCCCATGGCAACTCCCTGTTCAAATCCTAAGATTCTTGTCTTCCCAGTTCTTCTTTAATATTTTTAAAATGGTATCAGAAGCACACAAAGAGGCAGAGGCTTTCTGGGTTGAAGGATTTTTGCTGGGGGAGCTCTGCTCAAGGGACGCCTGAATGAGGCTCCTTTCATGTCCCCAAGACCTTTTCTCACTGAAGTGGTCCCTATTTATCTACTTGCAATTTCTTGCTTTCGAACTGCTAGGTTGGCAGGAGCTGGGACAGAGACTGGAGCTTATTCTGTCCTGCAGTACTCGGGAATCGAACTGCTGACCTTCCGCCTTCCAGTCAGCATCTTAGCCACTTGAGCCACTGCTGTCCCTCCGTCATGCAGTACTCAGGTCTTGAACTGCCACCTTGCCGACCTTCCAGCTAACAAAGTGAGCTTCTTAACCACTGAGCCACCACAGTCCTTTCTTCTTTCATTGCAGGAAGAACATGTTTTTTTAAATAAAACAAAGCAGGAGTGCAAAATTGTCAGTGTTACCTAGTCTGATATAAGTAAAAAGTACAACGTTCATTGTGTAGCGTGAAATATTTGGGAGGGGGAGAGGATGTAGTGTGAGTATTTTCTTTTGCCTGATGTTTCTATTATTTTTCAGCTCTTTCTGATATGGAAGTGCTTCCTCTTGCCTTGCCGTCTCCTACCCGCCAGCTGTCAGAGACTGAACAGCAGCGAATGGAGGACCAGGAGGAAAACACACTGAGAGAGCTGCGGCTGTTCCTCCGGGATGTTACCAAGAGGCTGGCTACAGACAAGCGCTTTAACATCTTCAGCAAACCGGTGGATATTGAAGAGGTCTTGTTTCAGTAATGTGCAAACAATGAAGTTGACCTTATTAGCAACTAATCAAAGAGGCATAGCTTAATTTTTTGAAAACAATACTTATGATCTAATGTGTTTTGCATATTTACCAGGACAATGGCTTCCTGTTAACTTTGCAAGCCGCAGCTAACTGGGTGTTGCTCAGTTGTGTTACTGTGGTATTGAACTCTGCGTA
This sequence comes from Bradypodion pumilum, assembly GCA_035047305.1. Classification (NCBI taxonomy): domain Eukaryota; kingdom Metazoa; phylum Chordata; class Lepidosauria; order Squamata; family Chamaeleonidae; genus Bradypodion; species Bradypodion pumilum. Next base: position 167,127,870 of record JAWDJD010000001.1, on the reverse strand, counting down.
GTCCAAGACCCATTTCCTGTTCTTTGATGATAATTCTATTTGCTCACAGCAAGTAGATGCTGTATTGAGCCTTTGGGAGTGCAGAAATAAATTTATTAAATTGCAATTTTTATTCCTGAAAATTCAACAAATTAAGCAGGCCACCTCTCACTTTGCTAGCTACTAGTACAAGAGAACATTGAAGAATTTAAAGCTCTCCAATCTCCATATACTGTTTGACCTCCTTGACTACTGCTGTAGTCATCTATGAAAATTAAAGCAGAATTGAATTTGGCTAATGAAGTTTGATACACTGTTAAATTTGCCACATTTGCCTTTAGACGAAATAACATTTTTGTTTTGGCATCTTATATGAAACTGAGCAGAGAATAACAAAAATGTTTTTACTATTATCCATCTACTAAAAACAAAAATTAGAACAGGTTTACTAGGATGTTTTGTGGTCACTTTCCTTTGGTCAACTTCAAAACTCAATTTTGCACAGATGACTTACTTAAGAAACAGCAAGTTGTCGTATTGTGCTCAGAAAAAATGTTGTTTGTATTGTGCTAGTGTTTGTAGAGTTGATTGTTTATGGCATATCTTTGTGTACTTTCTCATATGGTCTAAATAGCCAAATGCCAAGTACTAAGAACACATTATATGCCTGCTGTGTTTTGTAAATATACAGCTGAGCCAGTGGTTAATTTCTGAGTTGCAGCACTAACCACCATAAAGGTTGTCTTCTGTAACTTGAAAATCTAATCTGAAATCCTAAATATGTAGTCCATGAGCAGTGGATAAAGATCAAAGCACTTAATGAAAAGTAGTCTCTAATACTGATTGAAGTATTGCAAGAAGGAAAGAAGGGGTGTCAGTTTTATAAGAACAGTAAAATGAACAAGAAGCTGATTCAGGAAAGACAAAACTACATGTATTTCCCCCCCTCCCTTCATATCTGCCGGCAGTACATTCTGAGACCTTGTGTGGATACCTGAAACTGTGGATAACAGTGAACCCTATATTTAACACATACCTGAGTCATAGAAATAGGGGAGGAGTTTAAAATGCCTCCATTGTTCTATATCAGGGGTTCCCAACCTACGGCCCACGAGTCAGACCCCAACACCATCTCATCTGGCCTGTCACTGCCTCCGCCGCACCTGGAACTGGAAGCGAGCGTGTTTACGTCATCCATAAAATACGCCCACCATGTGCAAACATGCCCACAAGTGTCATAAACGCAGAAGTGGGCGCATTTATGTCAGCTACCAAAATGTCTGCCTCCATTTCTTGTGAACATTACATTGCAAACAGTGACCTCTAGTGGTCTACTCTGGCAATGTGCCATAAAAATAAATATACAGTACAGTAAAACCCCGAGTTACGGGGGGGGGGGAACGGTTCCTTGGCCTATTTCGTAACTCGGAATTTTTTCATAACTCGAGGCATGCATTTTAAAAATAAAAAATGGAGAGATTTCCTACCTTCTGGCTCCTGCTGCTTCCTTTTCTTACATGTCCGGAGGTGCTGGTAGTGACTTTTAGTGCAGAAAATGGCGCCGGCGCCATTTTGGGCACTAAACAGTTTTGCCGTGATTTACACAAAAAACCTTACTTACGAAAGGGTCGGAAAAAAATATTCCTTTGGTCAGCAACTTTCTCCCAAACTCAGAGCGTTCGCTGTGACCGGGCGGGGGGACATTTTCAGCCACAGCGAAGACTATTGCTTGGGAGAAAGGTGTGGACTGAAGGAATCCCCCACCCCACCTTTCCTTAGCCTGCAGCACCAGCAGATGGCCTGGGGACAGTGGCAGAAAGAGCCATGAGGACATGTTTTACGATGTCCTCATGGCTCTTTCTGCCACTGTCCCTAGCCCGACTGATGATCCGGGGAAATGATCACATCGGTCGCCGTGCGCCGGTGCTGCACACTAAGGAAGGGTGGGGAAAGAGAAGATTCCTTCAGTCGCCACCACTCTCCTAAGTCCTGGGGCTTGGCTGCAGCCTAAAATGTCCCCCCACTTCTTTGGCTACAGCCAAGCTCCAGGACTTGGGAGACGGACGGTGACCAATGGTCTCTTAGAACGTGTCATGTGGAGCAAGTTCAGTGGAGTGAGGATTGTATTAAACTTGGTTTACCTTCAGAAGCTATGGTTTTGTTTTGGTCAAGTATGAGGGAGAAGAAGGTGGCCAAGATAAAAATGTGACTGAAAGTTAGCGAGAAGAATTGATTGAGTGACAGGAAACTGAGAATGGATGAAAAGGATATGCTTTCGCTATTGATGAATTTAATTTGTTCATCAGAAGAATTGGAATAGTCTCCTGAATGCCAAGTTTTAGCAGTTGCATTTAAGATAGATATATTTTATTTAATTACGTTGCTTACGGCTCATGGATTCAAAGGGATTTTTCTTAGTTAGTTTAATATAAACCTAGGAGGGAAATTAAACAGATTAACATAATGAAGTATATTAAATCCCATTCATTGAATATTTTTGTCCAATTTAAAAACGTATCAGAAACTTTCATCATTTTTTAAAATGGGCATTGTATTATTTCACAAGATTAACTGCTCCAGAATGGTCTTTCTCCTACTGTATATCCAAACCAAATCCTTTAAGACAGGTTAGAGCAGTGGTGGCTAGCCTATGGCACACGTTCCAGAGGTAGCACTCGGAACCCTCTCTGTGGGCACCCATGCAGTCACCCCAGCACATTCACCCTGCCCCTCTGCCCAGCAGCCCAATGGGAGTGTTTCCTTCCTCTCCTGTTGCTGTGTTGGCACTTTGAGATAAATAAGTGGGTTTTGGGTTGCAGTTTGGGCACTCGGTCTCTAAAAGGCCCACCATCACTGAGTTAGGGTTTGTGTTTTAGAAACTTTGCACAAGAATTTTAATTATATAGTTTATCTTTTGGAGCTTCTGCACAGCCTTAGATAACATCGGGAGTCTGGAGGTTTTGACATATGAAGCATTATTTCTCCTCATCTGCTTAGTTAATACTGTTATTGTTACTAGGGTTATTTTTTGGACTGGTATTGGATTTAATTTAATTTAATTTAATTATTTGGCTTGTTTGCCGCCCACTCAGGCAAGCCCAACTCAGGGCGGCTTACATAATTTAAAACCCCACCCAATAAAAAAGTTAAAATCCACACCCCCATTAAAATCCCACCCATGCAGAAGAGAGAAGGTGCCTCTTATGGAAAAAGCCAATGGGCAGGAGCATTGCCCCACCAGCCAGGTCTTAAGTCCTTTCCTGAATGGCAGCAGCTCTGCCTTCAGCCGTAGCTCTACTGGCAGGAGGTTCCAAAGGGCTGGTGTGGACATGGAAAAGGCCCCTTTTCTTGTTCCAGAGAGGTGAGCTCCCTTAGATGGTGGAACAACTAGGGAGCCCCTCCGGTCTGCTCTAGTTGGACAGACAGATGTTCTTAGGGTGATGCGGTCTCTTAGGTATCCTGGCCCACTACCATATAGGGCTTTAAAGGTCATAACCAGCACCTTGAATTGCACTCGGAGGCAAACTGGTAACCAGTGCAGCTCCCGGAGCAGGGAGCCCATGCCCCATCACTACCCGGGCAACCGCATTCTGGACCAGCTGCAGCCTCCGAATGGTCGTCAAGGGCAGCCCCATGTAGAGCGCATTGCAATAGTCAAGTCTGGAGGTGACCAGAGCATGTGTGACCGTAAGCAAGGAGTCCCTATCCTGGAGCGGGCGCAACTGACATATCACATGGAGTTGTGCAAAGGCCCTCCTGGCCACGACCGCCACCTTCTCTTCTAGCAGCAGTCGTGAATCCAGCAGGACCCCCAAGTTGCGCACTGGATCTGTCTGGGGCAGAGTAACCCCCTCCAAGACCAAGGATGGCAGCTCCCGGACTAGTGCAGGACCCTGAATCCACAGCCACTCAGTCTTGCTGGGATTCAGTTGTAACCCGTTAGCCCCCACCCAGACCCCTACAGCCTCCAGACACTCAGATAGGACTTTGACAGCAATGCTGAGATGTACAACTGAGTGTCATCCACGTACTGGTGGTACCGCACCCTGTGGGAACGGATGATCTCACCCAGCAGCTTCATGTAGCTGTTAAATAGGAGAGAAGAGAGCACCGAGCCCTGAGGCACCCCATATTGGAGGGGCCTAGGGCTGGACCTCTCGCTCTCCAACCACACCAATTGGGTCCGGCCACTCAGGAATTAGGAGAACCAGGACAACATAGCGCCCTAGATCCCCAACCCCTTGAGCCATCCCAGATATGCAGATATTATATTTGATTGAGGTTGCTTTCCGTGGAGAGAAACTGGTTTCCTGGTGCCTGATTTTAGTAAGGCTAATAATCCTTATATTTTATTACAGTTTTGGAGTGTATAGAAACATGGACTATTCTTTATGCAAATACAAAGCACCAGGCGGGTGAGATTGGTGGAATCTTAGTCCTCTGTAATCGCTTCTAATATAGACATAATATAAAATCTGGGTATTACTTTTATTAGACCATTAAATTATCAAAAACAGATTCACATCTTGTAAAACTCTTAATCAGACTGGGTCCATGGTTCCCAATGTGGGGTACACTCCCCATGGGGAGGCAATTTGATTTTTAAGGTGGGGGCAATTTGAGAATGAGTTATTAACAATGAATAGCCTTTTAGGCTTCCTCCACATGAATAGGAGTTCACTTTTTGAATAATAAGAAATATATGTCACCGTGTTTGTTTGTGTGTGTGTGAGTGTCAAGATTTTAGAGATGATTAGGTGGGGCATGGCCAAAAAAAGGTTGGGAACCACTGGACTAGGTGTTGCAGAATAGGGTTGTGGGTGAGTTACAGGCAAAAAAATACGGGGGGGGGGGAATTCCTGACTTCAGGATGTGTAGCTAAAATAGTTTACCCAGTGTGATGGAATATATAGAGTGATAGTATAGAGTGATAGAGTACAGCTCAGTTGAGAAACAAAAGAAAAGAAAAGCAAAAACAAAACAATTAAAGACAAAAACATTGTGGTATCTTAAAAGACAACAATAATTGGACTTGATTCACAAAAGCTCTCATTAAAATATAGCAGTTAGTCTTTCAAGGTGCCACAACATTTTTCTTAATTCTTTTTGTTTTGAAATGATGTTTTGTTTCTTGTCTGATATGCCTGTATAGATTCCACTTTGAAAACTAGGACTCAGGAGACCTGGGTGTAAATCCTCATCTAATCATGGGAACTCACTGGCGGGCAGGATGTAGAGTGGTAAAACTACTCCTTAGATACCTCATTTACATTGGAAACTGTGTCAGGGTCACTATTAACCATAAATCTAGAGATGGAAACTACAAATATGTAGAGAAGACTTCTTCTGTCATGTCCGAATCCAAATAGTGGCAATCATCATGATGATCAGCCATGAAGACTGTCCTGAGAATATAATGCAGTGGCCTTTCATCTGCCTTTTACATCGCAGCATGACACCCGTACCACTGATCCAGTTCCACGAGTCACTTTCTGGTCCTGAGCCCTTTTGGCATGCAAAGTCCCTCCTCAGGCCCCAGGCCAGTATTGAGGAAGCGGCTGCCCTCCAGCAAGATGGATTCAAGTGGGATTTAATTCACTTGGGGACCATCACCCTTCCCTATGGGCTTCGGCACCCAAGACCGTTAGTCCTCAGGGCTGTCAGGTTAGTTAACCACCACCTGACAATCGGCATTGAGTTGCTGGCAGTATGGTCTACTCTATTACCATAGCAAGATAACCTGGCCAGATTGTAGAAGAGAAGACTAGGATTCAAAAATGCAAGTGCTTTGGTATTTAAATGTTCTAATAGAGGTACCACCCACTCTTGTTTTTTGGCTTTTATACAAGGATTAAAGACCATTTCTCCCCTTTTCAGTATTTTTACCTATAAGGAAGGGATGTGGCCGTGCGTGTGCGGAATGTGTTTCCACACCCGTCTAGCCTATCCTGTAATGCGCTGTGCACACCTACCTTTTGTCCCTGAGATCAGCGCCGTGAGGGTCTGGGGGCCGATAGTGGGGCGTTTGCCCCACCAAGATGAAAAAATATCTACGCATGCGCAAACGGAGAGGGGGAAAGGTCCGTGCGCCGTCGCCGCTAAGACACGCGCAGAGGTAAAAAGAATCCCACACGCAGCACAGTCTGCGCATGCCCAAGAAAAAACCGCCACTTGCAAAACAGGATGTGGGCAAAGACAACACGAAGAGCGGCCAACATGGAAGCCCCACGCCAGCAGCTGCCATTCGGCACTTGCAGCCCTTTCCTGCCAGAGAAAGCAAGCCCGTTCTCCGGGAGACAAGACCCCCCTCCTCCGGGAGGCAAGCGGCGGACGTGGCACTCCCTTAGGCCCTTGTCTGCTGGAGAAAACGCGCCCCTTTTCCGGGAGGCAAGTGCCAAATATGGAGCTCCATTCTGCCCTTGCCTGCCCAGAAAAGTGAACCCCTTCCCTGACAGGCAGGCTGCTTTCCACCTGGGAACGCGCGTTACCGGACGGAGAGTGGCCTGCCAGCTTCTATTTTCCCCTCGCTGTTTTGAGACCAGCTGATCTCAAAAGAGCGAGGGGCGAAAGGGAATCTGACAGGCAGGCTGCTTTCCACCCGGGAAGAGTGGCCTGCCAGCTCCCCCTCTCCCCTTGTTGTGTCGAAAGCAGCTCTCGAAACAGCGATAGGGAAAATGGAAGCTGACAGACAGGCTGCTCTTCGTCCGGGAACGCGCGTCCCCAAATGAAGAGTGGCCTGCCAGCTCCCCTCTTCCCCTTGCTGTGTTGAGAGCAGCTCTCGAAAGAGCAATGGGGAAAAGTGAAGCTGACAGTCAGGCTGTTCTTCGTCTGGGAACGCTCGTCCCCAGATGAAGAGTGGCCTGCCAGCTCCCCTCCTCCCCTTGCTGTGTTGAGAGCAGCTTTCGAAACAGCAATGGGGAAAAGGGAACCTGACAGACAGGAGAGACAGAGAGAGGGGGGGGGGAGAGAAAGCAAGAATGAATGACAGAGGAGGAAAGAAAGAGAGAGGAGGAAAGAGAAAAAGCAGAGAGATGGGAAGAAAGATAGAGAGAAAGACAGAGACAAAGAAAGAGATAAAGAAAGTGAGAGAGAGAAAGAGAGAGAGAGCCAGAGATAAAAATACACACACAGAGACACACACATACCTTCCACCAATAAAAAAAATCAACCCCCGGCAAGGCCGGGCAATCAGCTAGTAAAATATAAATTCTATGCTTCTTTTCAACCCCTTTACTTTTGTTTACTGCTAGAAATACAGGAACCTGATAGGCAATACTTGCCTACATATTGGAAACAGATGGCTATATTAAATGCTGTGCTTGTGGAAGTCCTCTCATGCAACAGTCTTTCTTCCTCTCTCCTTTTCTTTGCAGCACTATAATTCCAGAAAAATCTGCTCCAGAGAATTAATCAAACCTACAGGGCAGATTTTGAAGTTATGTGGCAAAGCAGAGCCAGTTCTGCTGCTAGAAATAGTTCTTTTAGTATAACGATACCACTGGATTCAGTCTATTCATGTGAATTAAGCTCCTTTGTCTCATGTTTGAAGCCTTAACAAATGGTCCCAAGCCTTTCTTCTTCTGATATATTAAAAATAAAAGCATGTTCAAAATTTCTATGGATTAGAATGTTTTTGAATTAAATGTGTCAGAAAATAAATTTAATTACAGAATATATGTTCAGAAAATTGCTGAATATACATTAAGGGTACCATAAATCTCTGTGTCACTGTAGTATGCTGTTTTATTATAGGTTTCAGATTATCTTGAAGTCATTAAAGAGCCAATGGACCTGTCTACTATAATAAGTAAAATTGATAAACAAAACTATTTAACTACAAAGGATTTCCTAATAGATATAGATCTTATCTGCAGCAATGCATTGGAATACAATCCTGACAAAGATCCTGGGGGTAAGAAAATAATTTGTTATATTGAGCATAAAATGAACAAGAAAACATATGTTTGTTGTGCAGTCCAAGCATTTGTATAAGCAGCCATAAATGTGAATTCCTTTAAATTTTGCCTTAGGTTTCTTCTTCAGTGCTAGTTGCAAATGCAACAAAGCCTCACGCAAACAGGAGTCAAAGAACCAAGTAACCACTTAGGCTTGTTTCTTACAGTTAAATTCCCTTGGCTATAATTAGATCCCAGGTGTATTTACTTAGTAGCTGTCTTGTTATCTTTGGGACCTGCTTCAGGAGTTAAAACCTTAAATAAAGAGAGAGAGATTGAATCTTTGAGTTTCCTTGCAAGTCTAAACTACAGTAAAACCATATAAAGAGCACCTCGCTTAGAGACTAACTCACTTAAAGAGCAGAATTTTCTCTGAATGGTCGCCTCACTTAACAACTAAAACAAACCAAAAACAACTAACAACTAAATTGGGGTTCACAATACCCCCTGCCAGAAGTCACAATTGGTCACTTACAATGGTGTTTCGCTTAAAGAGCAAACTCACTTAAAGAGCAATCCCATGGAATGCATTATGCTCTTTAAGCGAGGGACCACTGTATCCTAGATAGTGTGAAGTATTTGTAAAAATTTGTAAAAATTAGAGGATATTCAGTAGATGGACAATTAATAGTGGACTACATACTTAGAGTGGTGATCATTACAGTCTAATCTAGGGATTTATGTTATATCCTGCATTAATACCTGTTTGTGCACATTATGCAAATTAAGTAGAGCAAGTTTTTACGTACGTAGGTTGTTACCCAACAGATTCTTAACGTATTTCAGTAATTTTAAAGAGAACATATTCTGAAACAAATTATTGTTCATAAGATTTAGTGGCAAAAGTCGCTGTCACAGAAGAGAGGGCATCAGAAACTATAGTGACATGTATTTGAACCAAATATTTTACTTATTCAAAGCACTTATGGCTTACCCCGCACTTGGAAGCACCTAGGTATCTCCCACTTAAGTCCCATTTAAGCCAAACATGCTTATTTGCATGCTGCTTCTCATGATAAAACTTTCGGTTGATAAGAATAGAAAAAAATACTTAATCAAAAGCATTTCCAGAAAGTTCAACATTTATCACAACTCAAGAATTAAATTGCCATAAAAGTAGTTGATTCATCTCAAAGTAATAAACAATGGATTTGTAATTCCTAATTAGGCCTCATATGAGAAATGCTTAACGCAAATTAATAATAATAATAACAGCAAATATAATATAGTTTAGCCAAAGTTCGACATTGCCCCTAGAATTGTAAAGATTCCCCACTCATTGTTTCTAGGCAGGCACGGCCTGTCATAGAGCTGTTGCCCTAAGCTAGGTGGAAGTGGAAATGGAGATGGAACAGGGACCAGATCTTATGACCAGGTGGTCTGAGCCGTCCTACCGTTTTGACTGTTTCCTGACGGCACCCTATCCCATTCTCACCCTCGGGCAGTTTGTACTTCCTCCAGCATGAAGAACAGCAAGTAGAGTTCTGAAATCAGATATTCTGATTTCAATAAATGTTTCTTCATTCACCATTATTTTGTGGAACAGGACTAGAGTGATATATAAGGTTATAATATATCCTGTTTTATTCATTTAATGAAAATATTTAGATTTAAGGCTAAATGCTTTAATAGCTTTAGAGATACTGTATTATTGTTTTGATAGAAGGCGTAGGTATTTTAAAAAAAAATAGAAAACAACAATTTCCATCCCCATCCCAACAATTACCTTCAGGTTGAAAAAGAATGAAACACACGTTTCCCATCAGCTCTTGCTTGCTTTGTGCCTATTACTCCACTGCTCATCTACTTAGTTCATAAGTGTTAATTGTGTAGTTTTAATTATGGGATGATAGATGATCATCTGTATTTTTTCGATATTTCTGGTGTTGCCTTGGGTACTACTGTGACAAAAATGATTCATAAATTTTAAAATAAATAAAATGTATTTGATAAAATGAGACTTATGCTAATTTTATAGATAAAATAATTAGGCACAGAGCCTGTACACTGAAGGACACTGCACATGCTATCATTGCTGCTGAACTGGATCCAGAGTTCAATAAAACGTGTGAAGAAATAAAGGAAGCAAGAAAAAAGAGAGGTATTCCTATATATATATTTTAAAAATACATTTAACAGATTTCTTCTCTGACTGCAAAAATGTACACATGCAACTGTGTTCTTAATCATGGAATAAACTGTCTCTAGCCAGTTGTGGCAAGGAAGATCAGTCGAATTGCTGGATTTCTAAATATTATTTAGATTTGTAAAATAAATCCTAGTCTAGGTCATAAATTTGTGGGTGGCTAGAGTTTTTTTTTTAAAAAAAACTTACTGTTGAGCTATAAACTTTTCTGGGAGATTGTTACATAAGTATAAACAGACTAGAACTATCAGCTCTGTTTCTACTTTAAACATTCTTTCCTGATAGATACGAGCATAGCAATTTGGGTATGCACAAGCAGATTACAAAAAATTAAGTGCTTTAGGTAACATTTCGTATGCTTTGTTCACAGCAGAACAATATGTTGCCAGAGGAATGAATAGTTTGGAGAACCATCTTATATATCAGTTCTAGAACACATGAGTCAGATTTCAAGTTGTTAAAACTGCAGAAAATAATAACTCGTCCTAGAAAATGCTTAACAAATAGAAGCAAAAAGCATCAAGTGTGTGTGTGTGTGTGTTTTGCGAAGAACCCGAATAGTGCTATTTGTCCTTCACTGATAAGTTATCTTTGTATTTTAACTCATGGATTCTTATATTTCATTTTTTTAATTACTGGAAAGAATATGGTTATAGAGACACTGTATATCATTTTGAATATATACAGGTGAGACTCGGAAAATTAGATTATCATGCAAATGTTCATTCATTTCATTTAAAAGGTGAAACAAATATATGAGATAGACTCAAAGCGAGAGATGTCATGCCTTAATTCATTATAATTGTGATGTTCATGGAGTACAGTGTACATGAGGTTATGTGATGATTATGGGGTACATGAGATTGAGTGTTTGGGGTTTTCATAAACTGTAAGCCATAAGCATCAATATTATAACAAAGTAAGGCTTGAACCATACCTGTCAAGTTTCAGGAAATTTCTGTCAAATAAGGGAAATTTCCCAGCCAAAACAGGAAACTGGACAGCTATGCTTATCCTGTGCTAGCCTCCAGTCTAACTCCAATCTAATTGCAGTCCAGCTAATATGGGATGACGGCGGAAAAGAGTGTAAAATACGTTTTTTTTACAGAAATTTCCCGAAACTTGACAAGTATGGCTTGAACTATCTCACTTTGCATGTAATGAGTATCTCATATATTTGTTTCACCTTTTAAGTTGCATTACTGGACTGAATAAACATTTGCACGATATTCTAATTTTCCGAGTTTCACCTGTACTCCACATATATTTAAACTAAAAAGACAGAACCTTAGTTTCTTCAAAATAGTTTTTGCAAAAGCAACTAGAGTGGTTTCCATGTTGTAAACAACATCCTAGGTCTGTGGTTGGGAACCTATGGCATGCGTGCCACAGGGGGCATGGAGAAGCCTGTTTGTTGGCATACGTGCCATTGTCCCAGTGAGAACGCTTCTTCCTTCTCCCAGCACAAAGTTCACCCCACCCCTCTGCCCAGCAACCCAATGGGAGCGCTTGCTCCTTCCTCCAGTACAGAGTTGGCCCCGCCTCTCTGTTTGGGCACATGGTCTCTAAATTATTAGGTCACAGATTTTCAGACTATAATTCTGTCAGATTCAGAAAGTCACCAGTGGATTGAAGTTGGTAGGAAAATGGTTTCATTGCACTCTTTTTTCCATGGTGCCTCTAAAACAGGGGTGCCCAAACTTTTTGGGCCGCAGGTCGGTCATGTGGTTCTTCCCACCAGAAGTAGAAGTAAAACGCGCCCACAACACCTCTCACCACTCATGGAAGCAGAAGTAAAAACACATTTACAATTGCCATGGTCGTTTACAACAGCGTTTTGTGTATGCGTGAGTGCATTTTATTTCTGTTTCCATGAGCGGCGAGTGCTGTGTGGGCTGGATGATTTGGTGCCGCAGGCCGGATCGGGTCCGTGGGCTGTAGTTTGGGCACCCCTGCTCTAAGACCACTGCCCAGGGATTTAGGAGGGGGAAAATGGACTAGGCAGAGGTGAAGAAGCCTGAAGACAAATTACTGTTTATGCACAAGATCTTCCAGCTGAAGTGGCTGATCAGATGACCATTTTCTTGCCTTACTCACTTTGTATTCTCCATGCTGATTTCCAGAAACTGCTCCTAAGCTGTTTGGTAATTAAAGACCTCCGCATCCTATTCTGTGGCACCCAATAGCTTCCTGATTATAAAAGTAATTACATTGGAGCCATGGAACCTTCAGGCGAGAAATAAAAATGTTTAATTTCTACTGATGATTACATCATCTGCCTTAGCTACAGGATTTTATCTATTGGCATTCTTACTACTTGGTATGTGCAAGCCATATTTAATGTCAGATAGTGGGTCCTTAGTATTCTCCAAACCTTGAGATAACCTATAAAAACCATCCCTGTAAAAAAATAAAGACTCATTGGCGTACATTAATGTGATATGCAAGTCTACTTTATTGGTAGTTACATATCGATCTGAAGAGTTTTCTCTGAACTTTTTTTGTCCTTCAGATTTGGAGTGCGTTCAGGTCTACACAATAAAACAGCTAGTTAACACTCAATATTATTTAAATATGCTTATCTTCTGTATGCAGGATTATTAGTAAATACAGAGCAAATAAATCCTCATGGTTCTACTGTGCAGAAAATAGAAAGTAGAGTTGAAGAAGTGTTCCAGAACCGACAAAAAAATGCAGTGACACTTTGGAACAACTCTGCAAGTAAATGTGCATGTAAGTATTTCAGATAATTTTGTCTGCAGTAACCAAGATGAACACTACATCTGATACATGCTCCTTGGTGTTGGTAATAATACAGTTGTCATTATAGTTTTGTTACAATGCAAAGCAGTCTCACTGCCACCTTTACCAGTTAGCATTTATAAAACACTTTTCTCCAAAAAAACTGGTTTATAATATTACCAGGGCTTTTTAGTCCTGCAATATAGGATTTCATTAGGTTGGCATTTACAGTGCTTGAGCCTGGGGAGAGGACAGAGAAACAGGATGGTCCAAAAATTGTCCAAGCCAGATTTTCAGCTTTACAGCATTCTGTGTCATGCCTGCCACACGACCATGGAAACGTCTGCAGAAGCAGACAGCGCTGGCTCTTTGGATTTGAAACAGAGATGAGCACTGAACCTTAAAGTTGGATACGACTGGCTTTCGAGCAAGGAAATCCTTTACCTTTACCAGGATGATTGGAATATTGCTCTCAAATATTTTACATGTTAGAATGAGTATGAAAAAAAAATGTTTTTTTACTGGACTACAGGATTGTTGCTGTGGCAGCTTTTATTCTATACTGCATTTTTTAGAATCCAACAATTGAGTATTAAGATGATGAATGGAAGTTGGGTAAAAGGCAGTGGAGATGCAAATATTACATGATCAAGATAGAAGTGTGAAAGCATAGAGCGAGAGATGTCTGGGATAAACCTTACATAAAATATCAAGACCCCAGGCATGCCTTCCTGATGTTGACCCTTCTGTTTTGGAACCTAGACTGTGAAATTGTAACCTTTGGAGCATAAAATGTAATTACTTGATCAAAGGAGGAGGCCATATGAACAGTGAATTGAAGTAACCACATTTTGTCATAATATTAAAATCTTAACCTATAAATCCAAGTGTTCACCGTTGGAACTGGCTATAGGCTGCTATGCGTCGCCCTACTGACCCGAACCCACCCTTCGTGCGCACGGCCGAATTGCCTACGCAGGTCAACGAAGGATTTAAAAATCCGCCACGGGGGCCTCAGCCCCACAAATGGCAAGAAAGGGAAAGAACTTCACTTCCCAACATTCCTTGCGCTGCGCCGCGCCAGAGCCAATCACGCTGAGAGGCTCTCGCACAGCGCAGCGTTCGGACACGCGCCGCAGCCAATTGAAACAAACGCATTTTAAAAAACCCCAGCAGAAACACAAAGCACCAACCGATAACTACAAGCCCCAGCGTCCTGCGCGCCAACGCAGAACGCTGAGGAAAACGGCGCCCGGAAAATTAAAAAGAAAAACAGCTCACAGGCAAGCAAAGACCAGCCAGCTTTCTTTTACTCACCCGCGGCGCCTGAATCTCCCGAATGGAGTTTCCCCTTTAAAATCAGTGGGAGGGGGTGGCCATACCCCTCTGCGCTGCCTACCCTAGTGATGGGAGGTTTGTGGGGATAAAAGGACTATATTGCCCCAACCCATCTGAAAACAAAAGATGAGGCAGAGAGGATCGATCCCCAACCACCCCTCCTTAAAAAAACTCCGTCTTTTCTTCTCTTTAAAAACGGAGTTGTTTTAAGGAGAGGGGGGGGGAATCGATCCTCTCTGCCTGTTCCTCTCTGTCCAGAAGTGAAGGGCCAATATAACCTTTAATCCCAACAAACCTCCCCAAAAAACCTCCCAACACTAGGGTAGGCAGCGGGGAGGGGGATCGCAGCCCCCACCCACTGATATTAAAGGGAAAAAACGATCTACCTTCACGATTCCACAAAAACAAAGCACGACTCCACAAAAACAAAGCACCATAACACACTACAGCTCCCCTGCCCACCACCTAGCCCACCCTTCCTAACCCCCAATAACCATGCCCCCATCCTCACCACGGGCCGCCGGCGTAGATATTCCAACCAGCCCGGCCTGCGAAAAAAAACCCCAAACTACCACCACATGGTATTTCAATGGGCCACCCAGCCACCGAGGCCGGCCCACAGAAATACACACACCAAAAACACAAACAACAACAATCCAAAAAAAAACAAGGACAAACACAACCCCCACCCCCCACAAATCACAACAAAAGCACCCTGCGAAAATACCCCCAACCTACATCCCCTCACACCCCACAAAACCCAAAAACACAACACATAAAATAAACGAGCACACACCTTCAACCTCCAGCCTCAGCGAGGAGCACATGTGCAATGAAAAAAGAACAGGAAGAAAACACAGCCCACAACTGAGTTACCATTTCAAAATAGTGCAACAGCACCACCCAGTGGCTACAGCAAAAATAGCACTCAAAAACATTAATTTTTTTTAAAAAAAACTCTTACACATTTTTTAAAGAAATTCCATTATTTGAAAAATATATATATCAACCATTCCTCTTTTCAAAATCCGATTTTATTATAACACTTTAAAACACTACCTACGTATAAAAAACCATTATTTAAAAAAAGAAAAAAACTCATTTAAATACACATACAAGAAAAATCATCCAACAACCATTTTTCAATTTTTTTAAAAATAACCTCAAAAAAAGCCCGGCAACGCCGGGCAACCCTTGCTAGTAAAATATAAGATTGCCTAGTATGCAATCAGAATACAGCCTACCTCTATCTTCACTAAATCTTCTCTGCAATAGCTTTACATTATGCTCATTTCTAATCTGCTGAGTTACATGAGATGTCATTATCTTTCTATTAACTATTTATGCACACACTTCTCCTGAGTTTATTTTCCCATAGTTAAGTTTTCTACTTAGTACATTTGCCAAAATCCTAATTATTACACATTCAGATGTAATGCCATCATATAACTTTTGGTGACAAAGTACCACAATTTCCTGTAGGCATTTCCTAACATGCACCAGTCGTGTTGCTTGATGAGCAACAGGGAATGTCTGTGCTGCATTACTAACTTGCAGCAGTTTGTTCCTCACTGGTGTGCTGAAGGTGTTACTGATTGAACCATTGTAACATGGATTTGAAAATGAGGCCGATCTACTTTAAGCTCTTTAAAATGGATTGTAGTTTTCTCTAAGGCAGGGGTTCCCAACCTGAGGGCCGTGGGCCTCCATGTCACCATTTCATGTGGCCCATCACCCCTCCAAGGGCATTTGAGAAACAAAATGGCTGCATCTTTGAAGCTGTTGGGACAAAATGGCCACCCCCCCATCATACAAGCAGGGCAAAATGGCTGTCTGGCCCTCAAAGCTGACTGACAGAGTGTGACCCAACCCCTGGCTTGAAAAGGTTGGGAACCCCTGCTCTAAGGCACAGGTGGCTAACCTTGGTGCCCCAGGTGTTCTTGGACTTCAATTACCAGAAGCCCAAGTAAGCACACCTGCTGATCAGGGCTTCTGGGAATTGAAGTCCAAGAACACCTAGGGCACCCCTGCTCCCAGGGTTTTAAGCCCTGGTATATGTCATGGCTTCTTGACCAGTTTGATCTCTCGGTCACAATTTAAAGCTACTTTGTCTTAATGCCAGCTGCTTAGAGGGAGTAGTTTGACTCACTATGAATGCTATGTCACTGCTGTTGGGATATCTTATTTTTCACTGGGACAGCACCTTTGTCTTTCCTATCCTTTTTCTCCCAAGAGGTTGGCCTGGAAATGTAGGAAACACAGATGCCTGACCTGGAATTAAATGATCGTGCTTGGATGTGTCTGATTTTTTTTTAATTGTGGGTTTATGTGGGTTTTAAGAGGAATGGGGTAGGTGGGTGGGTATGTTTGGTTTTAATTGGTTGTACTGTTTTATGTGTGTTTTAACTTGTTGTGAGCCGCCAAGAGTCGGGTTTACCTGATTGGGCGGCATATAAATTTGAATATAAAATAAAATAAATAAAAAATAAATAAGAACCAACTACACCTGTTGCAAATACACAATTTCTTTTCTGTTCTCATTTTTAAAATTCTTGTAACCTTGCTTATGTAATATGTATACAGTGGTACCTCGGATAAAGTCACGGTTTTCATGCACAATACGATGCATCGCATAAAGTCCGAAACTGCTAAAAAATGGACGTTATCCGGGGCATTTGGTATAGGAACCTCGGATAAAGTCCACTATTTGGACATTATCCGATGCATCGCCCATTTGATTCGGATAAAGTCTAAAATTGGATAAAGTCCAAAGTTGTGGAACGGAGTTTGGACGTTATCTGAGGTTCTACTGTACTTCCAAACAGCTCATTAATGCAAGTGAAGCAGTCAAGTGTTGTGTCATTTTCAAGAGGCTACTTTTTGGATCCTGGGTGTGCAAGTGTGGGGAAATCACACAGTAGCAGGGGATAATTTGGCTGTGTCTTTGAAATGTAGGGGCCTATAGTATTCTGTCTTTCTGTCACAGTGAGTATGAAGCAAAATCATTTGAACACTGTGTCGGTCACTTCAATTCCCATGTTCACCCACAGGAAAACTAGAGTTCAGCTTGATACCATGGCTAGCTTTGTTGCTTGTAGGTGCACAGCTAGTATACAAGCTTATATTCAGAAACAACAAAGCAGAAGTTAAAAGCCTCTGGCATAATGATGAATAACATGTAGATGGCCAAAGCAGTCCCAAGACCAATAATGGACCCTCCCCGCATCCCCCCCAACCCCAAAAGGCTTTGGAAGTCCACAGAATGTGTGCATGGCTTTGTTTTAGTTTATCTAGATCAAAGAAGGGCATTTTAACCATGTTCTGGTAATGAACGATGATAGGGAAATCTCAGAGAAAGTGTAGATATTTATGTATTTGCTGGTTTGCCTTATGGATTTTATTTTTGTGTAAAATGAGCCAAGATAACGACAGTGTATCTGTTGCTGTTGCTTAGTTATACATAATACAGATGTTGGTTGTTTTCACATGGGTTAGTGTAGCATGGTCTGTTTATACAGTACTTGTAAGGTTACCTTATAGATGAAGCCTTAGTGAATATTTTTGATTTTTTAAAAAGCTATAAAAAGGAATCTAGATTGTTCCTTGTTAGTGCCAGTAGATGGTGACAAAAGTACATTGGTTTCCATCCTGGAAACAGCGGCTCCATTCAGTTGCTGAGTCTAGGAAATATTTTTTTTTTGAACTATTACTTGAACAGGCAGCAATGTATTAAATTGCTGAAGTGCAATGGCCAAATATTGTTCTGCTTCTGGTACAATCTGAAGAATTGTAGTGCAAGATGTATCCCTAGTTCTCTCCTTAAGGAGGCTTGTTTCTCACCCAGAAAACAGTGAATTACCAGAACTTGTAGAACTAAGAAGTGTCTTTTATAAACAGTTTTTCTCAGAGTACATCGTTTTGCAAGGGTTTGTGTCATTGAACTATTGTGCAGTCTGAAGAGACAAAGCACTGAAATCCTATTCTTTCAACACTAGACATCCTTAGCAGCCTCTTCTTCCTATTTCTTTTAGCATTGCCAAACCCACTTTATGCTTCTCTTTAGAGCTCTAAAAACAGAAACTAGATACAGAAATTTGTTTTTCTTTCAGCCAGAGTCTGTATTTTACATACAGTGTCAAAATCCTGTTGAGCAAATTACTCCAGTGTAAGGGAGATGGTGGCAATTGAAGAATTCCTGATGTCATGCCAGAGCTCACTTGGCTTATGCACGGTGGCACTGATGGTGTGCAAGCTTCTTTAATTACTACCATCTCCCTTACACTTATGTGTTTTACTCAACGGGATTTTGACAAAAATATTCCAGGTTCAGTTCTAGCCACCTTATGTAAGGCTCTGAATTTTTTTTATTTGGGGAAGCCCATAAGTATACACAAGAAATAAGTAGAGTGTAGAGATCTAGTTGTTCTGTTAATTGAAACCCCTTGATTTACCATATTAGAACCTTGATCAAAAGTCGCATACTGAAGGATTAAAAATTCTTAGCTGCCAGAGGTTGGGAGTTTGGTTCCTGAATGGTGCCCACAATATTTCTATAGAAAATCAATTATTGTTACATCCCCTTCCGGCCTAGCCCCTTTCATTTTAAGATATAATTTCCAATCATCCTGGTAAAGGTAAAGGATTCCCTTGCTCGAAAGCCAGTCGTATCCGACTCTAGGGTGCAGTGCTCATCTCTGTTTCAAAGCCGTAGAGCCAGCATTGTCCGCTTCTGAAGACGTTTCCATGGTCATGTGGCAGGCATGACTAGACACTGGAACACTGTTACCTTCCCACCAAAGTGGTCCCTATTTATCTACTTGCAATGTCTTGCTTTCGAATTACTAGGTTGGCAGGGAACGGGGCATTATTGATTGAGTTCAGGTTTGTGGGTTGTTCCATTTGTACCTAGAATCCATGACTTACACCCAAGCTAGAGCCATAATAGCCCAAAGGCTGAGCGATATCGGCAAGCAAGAGGATATTGCTTTTTTGAAACCGGAGATGTATTTGGGGGACCAGATTTGGCAGAGCACTCCAGCTCCATTTTTGGCCGAAATTCGTTATGTGGAATATCGCAGGCTTTATACGGCCGCTAGATTGTACACCCTCAATACAGCTGTTCTATTGGGAAGATACAAAGGTATACCATATGCCCAAAGAACCTGTCTCTGTCCCCAGAAAGTGGTTGAGTCAACTGAGCATATCCTTCTGAATTGTCCCTTCTATGCTGACATTAGACAAATACTCATAGCTCCTCTTCTTTGCCAAATCAGATTTGAGCCTAGAGAAAGTCAGGTTCAATTTCTCTTGAATAGTGTTGCTGCTTTGTCAGCCATACGAGTTTCTAAATTCCTATTTTTGGCACTCAAACGTCATAAGATTAAATTTGTCATTATTGACTCGGGCCTATTAACATAGAGTATCTATATCCCGAAGGTAAAGATTGTTAGGCTTAAATGTTAGTTTAAATCTCTCTGTGTTATTTTGTGCTGACTGACGGTCGAATAAAGATATGTATGTATGTATGTTACATCCCCTTCAAGCTTTATTCATTTCAAGAGTGTAATTAAATTGGACAAGCCATTTTGTTGTTGTTGAGATCCAGAATTTTGTGTCACATACTGCTCAGTAGTATCGAAATCTCCCAGTAGCAGCAGCTCCACCTTTGTCCATCTGTTGTGTAGACACTGCATAGTTAGAAGGATTGTTAGTCTGACTCAGTAAAAGTTACTTTTAATTGAGTTGTCGAGTGATTCTGTTCAGAGTCTTTAAGCTGTTCAGCTTCTTTTGAATATTAATTTATAAACAAAATCCCCATGAATTACTTTTCTGAGATAAGAATAAAAGGTTTTTAAAGTTGTACATTAATTTCTGCATATCCTCCCCAATAAATTCTTCAAATATTATCACAGAAAGCACACTTTGAATAAGAGATGGTAGAGAGCTTAAAAATTGGTATCCTATTTTGCCACATTTACTTGTTACCCAGCAACAAATGGTAGGATGAAGCTCTTTTCTTTCAAAAGTTCACTTGTAAAGATAGTATCTGTTTAGACATGTGGTGGTATGCATTGTTACTATGTCACATCTATATTTAGATATACAGTACAGATTGAAATATCCAAAGAGTGGTTTTCTATGACAGAGTTTACATTTTTCTTCTTAATTTAGTTTTTTTAAACTCAGTTTAAAGACATCTTTTCACATGTGAGTTATTTTCTGCCCGAGTTAATCCATATTTCTTACATTTTTATTAATCATTCTTACATTTTCTCTCTGCTTTGTGGATGTTCCTATTATCAGAAGTTTTTTTTAAAAAAGGAAAAGTATTTTTAATGAGGTTTTAACTCCCCCCCTCCCCAGGTTGTAATTCCAAAGTAAAGTGTGTGAAGCATGATTATGACTAAAAATGCCTCTAATATTTCACTAACATTTAGTAGTAAGTCTTAACTAGAGTAGGCCAATTGAATTAATGGAACTTATGGAAGAGATGACACACTAAATCTTCACTGATTCACTGGGCCTACTCTAGTTGCAACTTACTAGATTTCAGGCAATACTACATAAAAAGAGAATATCAAGGGAGACTTGTTTGGCTCATTTACTTGTTCTTGGAAGGCATTTGGAGGAAGAACAAACTAACTGCTGCTGGTACCTATTTGCTGATGGGGTTTCTTGGTTTTTTTATGATGGTGATGATATTCTTATTATCATATTTAACTCCTTTAATTATCTGTCAGAAAGGAAGTTTATAAAACCCACATATGTTTCAAATGCACAAATTTGACTATACAATAGTACCTCACTTAAAGAGCATAATGAGTTCCATGGGATTGCTCTTTAAGCGAGTTTGCTCTTTAAGCGAAATACCGTTGTAAGTGACCAATTGTGACCTCTTGTTGGGGGATTTGCGAACCCCGATTTAGTTGTTAAGCAAGTTTTTGGTTGGTTTTAGTTGTTAAGTGAAGGGACCATTCAGAGAAAATTCTGCTCTTTAAATGAGTTAGTCTCTAAGCGAGGCTCTCTTTATGCGAGGTTTTACTGCATTATCTTCCCCATTGAGCACTAAATATTTATCTCCAGTAGATATTTGTACTTCTAAGGGATATTTTCTTTCTTCATGTTACAGTTCGTTTGAGGAGGAAATCAAGGCGACGTTCACAGTGGGGCAAAGGCATTATTAAAAAGAGGAAAGTGAACAATTTAAAAAAAGATGAGGATGATGCAAAGTTTGCAGATGATGAAAATCAAGGAGAAGACAGCAAGTTGCTGGAGAATGGAGAGCTTGAGGACTGCATTGAGGAGAATGGGGAGGAAGTGGGAGATCTCTCGCTGACAAATGATGAATCGTCTTGTGATATCATGGATATACATGGAGAACCAAGACTTAATAATGGGACGGGAGGAAAAGAAAATAGCATTCCATCCACAGAAGAGAGTTCAAATGAATCCATGCTTGTAAATAACAAGGCGACGGTGGATGTAGGAAAGGAATCCAAGGAAGAATCTCCATTCAACAGGGACCGTTTAAATGGAGATGCATCTGGAGGGATATCTGTTCCAGCATGTCAGCATGGCCAATGCGAATTGCTGAATACCATTTCACCTTCTGGCACCACGGATATGTCCACTTCTAAACAAAATGTATCCATTGATGATTATCAAAAGGAAATGCCAGAATCTTCAAACAGTAGCCAAGAGGAACATACAAAGCAATCTGGGAGCGAGGCATCACCATGCAGCAATAATGAAAAGTCAACACAAGGCATAGATACTGAGACTAAAGAAATTGAATCAGATAAAGAAGGTATGCAAAAATGTACACACCTTCCCCCTATTTTCATCTCATAGAGTAAAATCTATAGTAGTTCCTTGAAGTAGTTCATTCCTATTTTGAAAGAGCCTTTAACAGGTTATCCTTCTAGAACATACTTTTTTCTTTCATGATGATGATGCAGGCAGATAAAAGTGAAGGTGAATAATATGAGAGTGATGCTATATTTGCCACAGTTTAAGATTGACAAAAATTCATTTGAGGGCATTGTTTTCTATTCAGAATCAGCCTTTTGCTAATGAAAAGGCTTTGCTGACAGATATAAAGAGGTCCTGCCCCAGGCTCAACACCTTAGGCTTTTCATCAGGGTCTCGGTCTCTGTCCTTTGATGTTCTCCAGGATCTGGAGGGAAAATTTCCATTTCATTTCATTTATTTGACTTGTATGCAACTCACTCAACATACGCCGACTCAGGGCGGCTCACAACACATCATACAAGATGCAATACAGTAAAACAATAAAGTACAAAATATTAACATGATAACATACAATAAAACACAGTTAGTACTAAACATCAATTACAAGGTCCTTGCCGCTCAGCGCATTCAACGGAGCCAGAGACTCAGCGTCCATGACCGGCGGTTCTTCTACTCTCTGGCCGGGCGGGGCCAGGGGGAGTGACACCGGCAGCCGCCCTTAGTCCACCCTTAGTTCTCCTTCTGAAGGATTTCAGCCAATTCAAACTAAGTTCTGTTCTCACAAAATACAGCATGTTGTGTCTACACACAATCTTTCCCCAGTTATCACTTGAAGGCCAAATACCTTCTGGGAAGAAAAATCAGAAATCTACTTTACTGTCATAAAAGCAAGCACCCTATTCTATTCCATTGCACAAACCATTACAATAAGCAATTTGTCAACATTAAGGAAAGTTCTCAATATGTTATTTCTCTATGTGTGTTCCTTGATGTGAATAGGGATTCTTCTACTATCCCAGTTTGGGATAGTATCTAAATCTGGACTCTTGTCCACCGTACTCCTGGACTCCGTACTCCTGTCCACCACAAGAATGGGTATCCCTTTCAGATGTCTAGAAGTTGCATTTGTATTGTGTCAGCAAAATGTTTTGTCCTGGACAAAAGTACTTATGTTTTTGGAAGTGATTGTTCATAGACAACTTGGAATTCAATTCTATGATACTTACTAGTCTTGAGGTTTTTTTTAAATAAAAAAAATTTCCTTCCTAACTTTCAGGTACATTTAAAAATAAAAAAACACGTAAAGTTGCTTTGGCACAGGTTCCAGAGGAAGAGTTGGATCCTGTACCTCCTGTAGTTGTTGACCATGAGAGATTAATGGTAAGATTGGCTGGAACTGTTTTCTTAACCTACATTAGCAATATTTTGTTCTTTATTCTCTGTTATCCCTGAACAATTCTGTATAGTATGTAATTGAGGAATTTGCAGTTCATATACATTGCCCCCAAATATGTTACATTTATGGTTAGCTTGATATTTTTTCTCAATAGAGTAATTTAGAAGTATTTTAGTAAAATATTTTAAACTTGTCTTTAGTTGCTTAGATGCTACTTCTTGTCCTCTTTTTTCCATTTCATCTTTGACTTTTGTGAGCATTTTGTTTCTTGCATGAGAAACTTGACATTCAGGCCGGAGGCCTGGAAGGTCAGCATTAAGCAGCTCATTTGGGGAACAGTGTAAATAAATGTCTAGTCAGATTGTCCACACGACAGTGGCCTACAACCAATTGCTAGTGCAACCTAGAGCAGACCAGTTGAATCTATGGGATGTATGTCACACAGCCAATCTATACGTATGACTCAGCTGCTGATTCAGCGAGTCAACTTTGGTTGGGCCAGTTGGATTTAGGCAGGTGGCATCAAGGACAAAACAATTAAGAGCATCTGTTTTGACATGGCTCTGGATTATTTTAAATTGTTTTGTGACATCATCACATACCTTTGTTTGCTAACATGGTCTTATTTCATTTTGCAAGAATACTGATTAATATCAGTGTTAAATTTGCAAAGAACATTACAATAAAACCCCGGATTACAATTGCCCTTGGGTTACATTTGCTGTGGTTTACAACGGCAAACTTGTATTAAATTAATTCCCCGGTTTATGACTATTTTTCATTTTACGACTGAAAATTGCACTATTTTAAACTCTAAAATGGCGCCCCACTGCTGGAAGTCACAATTCTACCCTTACCGCTGTGGAGGTGCTGCCAGCGCTCCTGGCATTTCTGCCGCTATTTCTGGACTGTCCACCACCCTTACTGACACCGGGAGAGTCTGGGGACCTTATCCGCTTGGTTCTGACCTTACTCGGAGCTCCCTGGGCAGCACTACAGTCAGAAAAGTGCACCTCCCTCAGGGGGAGGCGTGCGTTTTTGGCTGTTGCCCTGCTCCGAGTTTGGAGGAAGGTCAGAACTGAGTGGATAAGGGCCCCAGACTCTCCTGGTGCCAGTAGGGGCAGAAAGTGGGCTCCCCTACTGGCTGGACAAACCACTCAGGAGAGAGCAGCAGCATGAAAATGGTAGGGAGATTGCTTCATTGCTTTTGTGGGTGTGGGGATGATTGCGTCTGGCATTTTTTTGCTTCTTCAGGCTTTTTTTTTGATCCGGTAGGGACTGTGTCCCTATTGTGGGGGGTGGGAAACAATCATGAGTTACATTTTTTGGATGTTTGTGTGTGTGTGTGTATGGGGGGGGGGGTTGTCCGGCTGGGACCTTTTTTATTTTCAATGCATTCCTATGGGAAAACGTGCTTCAGTTTGTGATTTTTTTGGGTTATGACGGAGGCTGTTGGAACGGACCTCCGTTGTAACCTGGGGTCTTACTGTACTTAAAATGCAGCTAGTGCTAAATTGTTCCATGGTAATACTTATGAAGGACCCCATATTTGATGAACTATACTAAATAGTTGTTGTCAAGGAAGAGGCTGTCAAGGAAGAGGCTGTCAAGTCCTCATTATGACCAGCACTTCACTTTGAAGAGGATATAAAAAATAGTTTTGTGATAGTCTCTTTTAATACATTTTTTGCCCTTAACTATCTGTTTGAATATATGCCTCCATCTTCTGAACATATGCCAACTTTTCTTCACAGAATTTACTTGATTTGTTAGTTAAGAAAAGTGACAACTTGACTGTTGACCAGCTTGAGAGGCTGTACTCACTCCTTAATCAGTGCATCTACCGACATCGTAAAGATTACGACAAATCGCAGCTTATAGAGGTAGGTTAACACAATTTCTTTAATATGCTTCTCATTTTTGTATCATTTTTGTCTATGTATGTTTCTAAGGGACTTTTTTGGTAGTTGTGCCGAGGCTATGGAATTCCTTACTGAGGAAAAATAGCTGCCCCTTTTGCTAATGAATTTCTACCAGCATACAAAAAGATTCTTATTTAAACAGGCCTGTGGCATAGAAGTTGTTCTTACTGTTGCTTGGTAATTTTTAATTTACTTTTTGTCTCCCTTGTTTCCATGATTTTTGTTTGATTCTGTATCATTGTTTTGTTGTCTTTTGCTATATTGGACTGTTGCTAATTTATTACCTTCAACAACACTTGGAAGGATGGGATATAGTGTAATATAACAGTGACCAAAAATCCACCTCGGGATTGGAACTGTTAAATATTAGAACCACTTGGATGAAATTATAATAGAGATAGCTTGATTCTGGCCAAACCTCCTTCTACGGTAATGGAGTAGACTGTACAGCCAGCGACTCAATGCTGAGTATTGGATGGCGGTAAATAACCTGACTCCCTAAAGGGGCAGCTACAGGTAGATGAGCCCATTTAGGTGGGGTGATGGTCCCCTCAGTGGAGGAAATGCCACTGGAAAACCGTCACATTGGTCCCAACGGCAAAATGAGCGGAGGAGGAACCCTGATTCCCAAAGGTCATGAAGGCGGAAGAGGCCGTGACAGATGGACTGGCTGTGAAGGCGCATCTTGATAATATCCTTAAGGATGTGGCAGTCCATTGCGGCCCTGGTGTTAAATCCTGCATGACTCATTTCATATGTGCCACAGGCTCTGAGATCACAGTGTATGGGTCACTTCATGCCCAGCTGGGATCCACCATAAACAAATTCACACCAATGGCATTTTTCCTGTTTTCCAGGGAAAATGTTTACTTGGATACAAGTTGCAGCCGATGACGATAGCTTGTGACTAGAGTAGGGAGTTCCCCAACTCTGAAATTTCACAGTGACCCCATCCCCCAGAGCTCATAAGGCATCCCCAAGTAATATAATAAAACATTACAATACTATTTTGATTTCTAATGTTTTCTTGTGGAATTATTCTAGCTTTTAATCATATCACTTCCTCATATTAAATTAACAAAGATGGGAACATTTTCTAAAATTATTGACTGATGATACCAAGTCTGTCCATATGAAATGGATTTGCTTTATCAAATATGTGGGAGTTGAGCAATATGTTAAAAAGTATTTGTTATCCCACAGATATCACCATTCTGAGCATTGATTTGAAAATAGGGGCCGCAGTGGTTAAGAAGCTCGCCTTGTTAGCTGGAAGGCTGGCAAGTCAGCAATTCGAGACCCGGGTACTGCATAATGGATTGAGCGCCTGTCTTGCAAACCTAGCAGTTCAAAAGCAAGAAATTGCAAGTAGATAAATAGTAACCACTTTGGTGGGAAAAGATCTTGGGGTCATGAAAGGAGCCTCATTCGGGTGTTCCCAGCAAAAATCCTCTCAACACAAAATAATTTTTGACACAAAACTATTAGTTTAGTTTAGTTTAGTTTGTGACGTATTTGTTGTTTGTTTGTTTTGATTTGCTGTGTATTCTGTTCTTATTTGTTATCTGTTTGTACACCACCCAGAGTGGGATACCACCCAAATGGGCGGCATAGAAATGCAATAAATAAATAAATATAAATAAAATTATTACATTTGAAAATTAATTATTTTTACGTTTAAATACCAATATTTTTTTAAATTAAAAAATGAATCCCTTTTTTTGCTAGCCATTTAAAAGAATAATTTCAGTCAAATTTCAGAGAATTTGAAATGTAACTATTCAATGAGTTTAAGTAATTAGACAGCCTAATAAACTGTCTGTTAATCTTATTGAGTACATTTTCCACCAGTTTAACATTAGAACCATAGCACTAATATAAATAGTCCCAAACTCTGGAATGTAATGGCATCATACAAAAATCCTCATTGTACATTGTTACTCCCATAGTCCAGTGAGGTGGGCTTCTGCTGAATTCCACAGCTTTCACCAGTTAGTATGCCCCTCCTTTACCTTAAACATGTACCCTGGGAAATGTACAAACTCTCTAAAGCCGTGATGGTGGACCTTGGCACCATTGAATCTCAACGGTGATGTGCAGTGGCTGTAATGTAAATACAGGTGAAACTCGGAAAATTAGAATATCGTGCAAATGTTCATTCATTTCAGTAATGTAACTTAAAAGGTGAAACAAATATATGAGATAGACTCATTACATGCAAAGCGAGATAGTTCACGCCTTACTTTGCTATAATATTGATGCTTATGGCTTACAGCTTATGAAAACCCCAACCCCCCAATCTCATGTACCTCATAATCATCATATAATCTCATGTACGCTGTACACCATGATCATAACAGTCATAACGAATTAAGGCATGACATCTCTCGCTTTGCATGTAGTGAGTCTATCTCATATATTTGTTTCACCTTTTAAGTGAAATGAGTGAACATTTGCACGATATTCTAATTTTCTGAGTTAGACCTGTAAAATAACTCTTAACAAGAAAGCTATAAATGTACACACAGTGGGGCAGGAATGCAGATATGCTTCTTCCTGAATTTGTGTATCTCATCTGCTGTTCTGATCCTGAAGGCATCTTATGGCCTTTAAGTTAAATCAGTAGATTTGAAGTTGAGCCCGGTGAATTTTATTTTTGTTAATGCCAGTGAAGATTAAATTGACTGAAACCTGAATGAAGTGTAATTCCCTTATAGTCTGGATTACGAGAACATTGGTTAGTGATTGTAACCATGCAAAGGGCACCTGTGTTCTTCTAATCCACGTTAATTGGTGGGACGTCTGCAGAGCAGTTCTGATGGGTTTCCACCCAACTGTTGCTATTGCTCCTTTCTCTAGATAGTGTTCTTATGTTCTTATGTGATGGATAACCAATGGTCCTGCTTTCCTTTCAGGAAATGGAAAGGACGGTTCATATCTTTGAAACATTCCTGTGAACTCTTCAAAAGGTGCGGGTCTATCTCTTCATAAGCTGCTAATGGAAGAGTAGTCTTCTGAGCCATTTTGATTTCCAGTTGCACCAAGGATGTGCAGAGCCTGGGTCTTAACATACGCGCTCTCTTTGTCTCACTTTCTGTTATGAATTTGGTGCTATTATTGTCTCAGGTACCTGAAACCAGCCAGCCTACAAGAACCAAACTGAACTTCATTAATATTTGTATCTTGATTAAAAATAAATAAAGAATATAATGCCACAACTTGGAGATTTATTTTGGTGCTATAGAAACTGCTCTCATTTCAGCTGTCTACATGCATTATCTTATTGAAAGGCTTCAGGCAAAAATGGAGCAGACTAAGAGACGCCCACAAACTGGATAGAGCAGATCTGATTATTATTTTTAAATAAGGCAAGTTCATTCCCTCCTTTTATTTTATTCTCTGAGGTAATGGGCAGAAAGCTTTTTTTTAAAAAAAAAAAGCTGGCAGTGAAGAATTGTGGTAAAAATGAATTATCTTTGGTATACAATAATGTGAATTAGATGAGGCTCTTCAGAGCTGCCTTCAATGTGCCTTTTTAGTCTGGAGGAGGAGGAGGAGAAGAAGAAGGCTATTAAAATGGTTGGGATTGTAGCCAATGACTGAATCAGAAAGTTACTTTCAAAAGCCTCTGTTCCCAAAGAACAGCTTCAGATTCCAACACTGTCAAATAGCAGCCAGTATTAATGTTTAACATGTTTTGTATAGCTCTCCAGAAAGTTTAATTACGAAAATAATGAGATATTAACTCAAAATGGTAAAAATAAATTTATTTCACTGGTATATTTGGTTTTGAAAACAAATGGCACAGTGAAATTCTCACGGTGGTATTTGATTTGTGGTGGCTATATTTGTGTCTTTAAAAAATATTTCATTTTAACTTTTGTAGAGTTCTTTAAAACCAGGTTTCTTTCTAAATTGCCATTATTTTTGGAAGCTAACATTTGCTGAGTGGCCCTAGAGTCCTAGACAAAAGAGACGGTTTTGCCTGGCAGCCCTAATCCTTGTATCGGTTAGGCTCGGCTCATTTGGTACACTTCATATTGGACAATATTAACGAAAGAAGTAGAACGGAATGAGCTTTGCTGTTGTTTGCTTGCGGCTATCCTAATTGGCCTGCGAAGCTTGCAGTTCGCTAGGGCTGAACGCAGTGGCCATAGTTCTCAAACTCTTTCTTCTGGAAGTTCAGAGAAGGCACACGCCAGGCAATGGGCAGTCTGCCCGGGGCGGGGGTCAGGATTCAGACTTCTTTCAGGTCAGCCATGAAGGCGGACAGAGGAGCTCCAGCATTAATGTCCCACAAGATGGTATCCTCTAACCCAGGTGTTCCCAAACATTTTGCGCCATGTGCCAGTCATGTGGTTCCTCCTGCTGTAACACGTGTCCACAGCTGTCATAAAACGTGTTTACAGCAGGCGCGGGTGTGCTTACGCATGTGTGGGTGTGTTTTATGGCAGGAGGAACCCATATGACTGGCCCCCTCAACCATGTGACTGCTTCCAAGAGTGGCGAGGGCGACCGCAGGCCACATGAAATGATGCTGTGATCCGGATCCAGCCCATGGGCCGTAGTTTGGCCACCCGTGCTCTTACCAAATGGTCTGAAGCTGCAGGAGTGTCTTTTCCAAAATATGCAACTCCGTTGGATATTGATTTTAATGAGCAAAAACAGAACGTGCAGAGAAACTCTGCTACCTCAGCTTTTTGTATTTTAGTTACCAACAGTGTTTACGCAAGGCTGCGATCCGGTTTGCTACCGTTTACATGCTGAAGCTAAGGTACTGGTCATTAGGTGTCTCGCTTGTCGTAGCATGCTTCTCCTAAACAACCAGGCTCTTCTGGCCTCATGGCTGCTCCAGTAATCCAAAGTGTCCCACCCCTTCCCATATTTTCAGATTTTTGCATCCTAAGCCTTGATTTAGCCTAGCCTTCCCCAATGCCACTTGTTTAATTTTTAATACACATTTAGTCACGCTAGTGTAAACACAACTCTGTAGAAATGCTGTATTTTTAGGTGGGAAAGTGTAATTAAAACGAGACTATACTTTTAAAACTTGTATTTCATTCATTTGAGAAATTTGATTATAGGGAATGTCCCCCCCCCCCCGCCCTCTGTTAGTATTTATTGCCATTTTACCTGTTCAGAATGTTTTGCTGTCAAATCCATGGCTTTTTTGTATTTTGATGGAAATTGTTACAAAACATTTGGGAGTTGATGAAATGAAATGTAGCAGATATTATTATTTTTTTGGTAGCAAGTTTCTGGCAAACAGGTTTTGTGCAAGTCTCAGGTTCTTGCAGCATTTTAAAAAATATATATTATAGTTCAAAGAGTCTTTTGTTCAAGTAGCAGCAGTACTTGTGAAAAGGAAAACTGCATACATTTTTAACAGGTTGCTAAATTTGTACAAGTTTGAATCCTTTAAATACGGTTGTCAAATAAGTTGAAAAGAATACCTTAAATTCAGACCCAGCATTGAAAATTCTTCCAACGGGTCAAGTGAGGGGGGCGGGGAGGAAATCTTAGTAGTTTCTGAATGTCGGTAAGAAATTGGGGAGCTGCCTCTAAATGTCATAGGTTT
The DNA here is from genome assembly GCA_035047305.1 of Bradypodion pumilum. Taxonomy (NCBI): domain Eukaryota; kingdom Metazoa; phylum Chordata; class Lepidosauria; order Squamata; family Chamaeleonidae; genus Bradypodion; species Bradypodion pumilum. The sequence goes on along the minus strand of JAWDJD010000001.1, from coordinate 167,097,062 downwards.
TACAGACGAATTAGCTTATATACGTCTCTTAGTGGGCAACATGGATAAAAATATATATTCACTATTTTGGCTCCAAAACCACAGTAAAAACATGTATTGCTTTTCTTTGCTAATAGATTAGTGGTTGTAGAGTTAATTAAACCTGTTAATCTCTTCATGTTGTCAAGTCGTTGACTAATCTGTATTTTTTTATTATTATTATTTTTGCCACATAAAATTGGCAATAATCTGTACAAAATCAATTCCTGTTTCTTGTTATGAATATTACCAATGAGCTCCTGTGCAAGGCCTTATCTTAGGCCAGATTGAGGTTACATTTTGGTGGGGCTAATGATGGAATTGCTATAAAACGACCTTGGCTGTGGAGTTAATTGTGTTTCCAAGTTTGAATCTCACCTGTGATTAATTTATGTTTTATGTCCTTATTATTGTTACTTGAGTTTTCTCATATGCCAATGTATTTATTGTAAGATTACTGAGATCTTTTCTTTCTTTCCTTTCTTTCTTTGCTAGTACCTTGTCTTCCCATCTCTCCCCACCCTTTTTTAAAATTCAGAAAGCCATTACTTGCTTTGTTATTTCGAATGACAGGCCCTGTTAGTGGCTCATCATCACGCTCCCTTTTTTTAAAATGTGAATTCAACATAGGCTTGAATTTGAACTTGTATCTGATTCCTTTCTGTATCGTACGTTGACTTACTTAGGCAATGGGGTTGTCTTGTTGTTTGGTTTCATTCATGTGTGTCTTCTTTTTAATTAAGTAAGCTAACTTCATCCGCTATAATAAATTTTGGATTCTATCAGCTGTATTCAGAATTGTGTTTCACTTGATTTTTTCCCCCTCTCATCTTGATTTCATTTTGCATTAGTTAAGTAAATTATTTAATATTTTGAATTTCTGGATATTTTTGAACATTTTACTGTAATTTGTAATATAACTGCTGTGAAATACTTGAATAAAGATGACAAGTAACATTTCTTGTTGGAATTCTTGAATTTCTTAATCTGTATGAAATGGGAATTTAATATTCCTACTTTGTAATGAATCAGTTTAGATCAGGGTTTCCCAACCGAAGGCCTGTGGGCCGGATCCAGCCTGCGGTGCCATTTCATGTTGCCCCTCACCTCCTCCAAAGAAACAAGAAACAAAAGTGGCCTTTCAAGAAACAACAGTGGCCACCCTTTGAAGCTGTTGGGACAAAATGGCCACCCCATCACAGCGGTAAAAAAGCTCATCACAGCAGATAATGTTACTTACGGTATTTGTGACTGAGAGAGCAAGACCTGGCACTGGCTTGAAAAGGTGGTTTAGGACAGTGTTTAGTTCCTGTCTGTGTTGGTTCTGGTGGGAAAAATGCCCACTCATCGTTACAATATGTGAATCATTTTGACATGAAAGCCTTGAATGCACCGATAAAAATTTTGAATGGCTCCTTCTCTCTCCTCCCCAACCCCCAATCTGTGAGTCAAAACCTCAATTCCCCACTGTTCCTCCCAGGAGAAGAACCAGCCTGTATAGTCATGGGTAAGCTGGGCAGTCCCAGAGCAAGAGAATAGCAAAGTATTTTGGGATATCACCTACCTAGATAACCCTGAAAAGAGTTGCCATAGGTCAGAAATGACTTACAAACATGTAAGGAGGGGAGGAAGGTAGAACTGTTTCTCCTTCATGTATTCTGTGAATCCCCACTTTTGGGTTTTGTGCATACCCGTCAAGCGCGGCTCCGGAAAATACGGGAACTGCTCTGGCCCAGGCGTGCATGCGCAGCAACAACTCCTTTGTGCATGCGCAAAACCCCTTGCACATGCACAGAACTGCCTCTGATGGGCGTGCATGTGCAGTAACCCCTTTCCCCGCCGTTCAACATACGGAACGGCGGTGGAAAAGGGGAGGAATGAGCGCTGAAATATGGGAAATCCCGGCCAATACGGGATACTTGACAGGTATGGTTCTGTGCCTGCTGTTTCTCTGCTCTCATTCTGCCCCTTTTAGGCAAGGCAGTAGCTGAAGAAGAAACTTGTTGTGTGGAGGCTCCCCATGTGATTGGTTCCTAATTATGTGAAAAACATCTGCAGGAGAAGGGGCTCCACACAAGGAGAGCGACAACAGAGTCTAGTCTACATCCTTTTTTTGTTTGTTTAAGGTAAAATTAAAGGTCTCCCTTGCTCGAAAACCAGTAGTGTCTATTCTAGGGGGCAGTGCTCATCTCAGTTTACGGCCAGTGAAGCAGCACTGTTTCCACGGTCATGTGGCAGGCATGACGATGCCAGATTGCATGGCATGGTGTTAACTTTGCCGCCAAAGTGGAACCTATTTATCTACTTGCAGTTTTGTTCTTTCAAACTGCTAGGGTGGCAGGAGCTGGTGACAGAGACGGGAGCTCATTCCGTCGTGCAGCATTCAGGTCTCGAACTGCTGACCTGCCAACCTTCCAGCCGTCAAGCTCAGCATCTTAACCACTAAGCCATTGCAGAACCCTAAACTAATAGCCTAAATAAGAGTTATGGCATCATGTATAGATTTTTCCAGTTAATGAATAACTGTAACTATACAATACTGTATCTGTAAGTAACAGTAAATGTAATATTTGAATCAATGCATTTTAGAGAATTTTAATCATACACAATGGGATACCTTTATTGAAATAGTCAGCTTTTCATAAGATTAGGCTGCACACACAAACAAAAAATAGAAACCCTCTTTTAAAAACTTAAGTAAATAAATAGAATTTAGATAAGTAAATAAATAGAATTTTTGAATAAGTTGCAGGCATTTGACACAGGTGCAAAAATAGTCTAGTCAGTGAATGCTTTTGGGAAAAGGCAATTTATCTTGTGGTACAGTACTTTAAAAATAGTTCACTGTTTATGCTCCCCCCATGATTTCAAGACAATATAATTGACTCTATTCCTCACGGCATCTTTACAACATTCTTGTGAAATAGGTGGACCTGAGAATGCCTTTGTAAGCCTAGGCTAGCAGCTGGTGAGTTTGGTGGCTCAATGTGACGCCCAGAACTCAGATTTCCTAAGTCCCATTTGAACACGTCGCCACTTCTATCATATGGTTTGCCTGCCAATTCACAATGCTCTCTCTCTACATGAAGAAACACACACTTGTTATCAGATTATTCTTGCTTCTCTGCCTCTGGGAGCATAACGTCTGCAGATGTTAATGTCCAGCACTCTTGATTTTTTATACACAAGACAAAGTCCCACCCAAGCAAACAGCACGTGGCTATTGGCTCTCAAATGGCTGCTGTTAAGCAAGTGAGCCATGTGCATGCACTCGAGGCCATGTGACCTCTAAAGCAGTCCAAAAGAATTATGGGATGTTGAAGGGGTAGATGCCAGTCCCTCCCTTCTTTCCTGGTGTTGCACTAAGTGCAATGTTGGCATGCCACATCTATTGGCTAGAGCTTGGAGGTGGTCTTCAGTCTAGCAGAGGACGTACATAAATGTGTCCATCAAGGACCATGCTGCCCCTGGTCTACTTATTCCATTTGCCTCCTTTCTGGGACTAAAACAGTGCAAGCTTGGACTTGATTGCAAACATTTTTTGATTAGAGAGCATGCCAAGGATGATGAAAAGTACACAAGACAATTATGAACAGTACAACCAGCATAAAAGTGAAACTTGGAAAATTAGAATATCGTGCAAATGTTCATTCAGTCCAGTAATGCAATTTATAAGCTGAAACAAATGTATGAGATAGAGTCATTACATGCAAAGCAAGATAGTTCAAGCCTTACTTTGTTATAACATCAATGCTTATGGCTTACAGCTTATGAAAAACTCCAACCCCTCAATCTTATGCACCCCATAATCATTACATAATCTCATGTGCGCTGTATGCCATGATCATCACAATTATAACGAATTAAGGCATGACATCTCTCGCTTTTCATGTAGTGAGTCTATCTCATATATTTGTTTCACCTTTTAGGTGAAATGAATGAACATTTGCACGATATTCTAATTTTCCAAGTTCCACCTGTATTATGGTAACTTGGGGAGGTATGAATTAGATTTATTAAGGTCTGTGGAGAGAGAGAAAAGCCAAGGCAGCCATCACATTTGCTTTCATTGGCTGCAAGAATCTAATGTGCATAAGGTTCAGATACATAAAATGATACATCAATATATCAGAGGCGTCTATGATTATTTGGAATATGGTAAGGAATCTGACATTCAAAAGCCATGCTGACCTTTACATATCGCTTCAATGCTGCAAGTAGTAGAAGTAACTCATGCAGCAGAAGGATGCTGACAAACATATTTGCAACAGTAACTTCGGAATAAAGGCCATTTGTCAATTCATTTCTCTGTTGCAACCTTATAATGGTTAATAATGATATAAATGTTACATACATTTTAAGGGCAGCAGATAGATGTGTTAGTCTACTGTAATGAAAACAACTGTCCTGTTGTACTTTAAAGTTTAGACCTTTTGTTACGGACTTTGACTTGCTGGCATCTAATGATCTGGAATGAAGTCCATGGATGTCTGTGCCACTAAAGATACTTTAAGGAGATCAGAATCTTTCATTATTAACTCTTAAGTTGTCCCTGCTTTTGGGTGTTCACAAAGGGAACCGTTTTTCTTTGGTGTTCAGGGGTGTGCTGGGCACCTTGGAAGGGCGGTGGACAGGAAGTGATGGGGGCACCTATTGGGGAGGTTTGGCGGTGGGAAGAAATCCCATACATTCCCATTACCTCTGCCTGCCTCTGGGGGGGGGCAGTTGCTGGGGGCGCAACTGTCCCTATATCCCTTTGGGCCAGCACACCACTGCTTGTGTTTATCTCTTAGCCTCAGGGAACTAAAATGACCTCCAGGAACTAAACTCAGGGTAGAAGAACTGATAGTGTATTTTTAAATCTCTCTTAGGAAAGATATTAAAAGATTTTAACCACTCTTTGTTTCTTACTATTTGCCTTGGGATTTTAGCAGATTAAAAAAAAAATATGATTTTCTCATTTTCCCTGGGAGATTCTCAAAGTATTTCAAATCAGTATCTTTTAGATGGTAGTTAAGGAGGAAACCACAATTATCCCCAATGTGCCATTTTACGTCTCACTGAATTACTTTACTTTTGTTAGGATAAAATAGTGAAATTTTAGAACAACCTAGTACTAATGATGGGAAAGCAATAATCTACAGTGGTACTTCGCTTAAAGAGCATAATGCGTTCCACGGGATTGCTCTTTAAGCCAATTTGCTCTTTAAGCGAAACACCATTGTAAGCGACCAATTGTGACTTCTGGCGGCCGGGGGGGGGGGGGGAATTGCAAGCCCTGATTTAGTTGTTAAGCGGGTTTTTGGTTGTTTTTAGTTATTAAGTGAGGCAAACATTCAGAGAAAATTCTGCTCTTTAAATGAGTTAGTCTCTAGGTGAGGTGCTCTTTATGCGAGGTTTTACTGTATCTAGGTGTAGAAGCCATACATAGATTCACGTTTGTGCTTGAGTTACTATTAAAGGACATTAACAGAGATCCTTAAGGAATAAATTTTCTCATAGATCTTCTGCAACAACTAAAAACGTTTGTGAAGCCAATTGTTGGAGGGCACCTGTTTGGCCTAATTTGTTTTAGTATTGAATGAATCCCCAACAAGGAAAACTTCGCCAATTGCTTCTACACTTGAATTTGTTCCATTATCCCGTTCCTGTTGCTACTTTCCAGTTCTTCAACAGAAAGATCTTGTAAGACACTAAATCTATTTGATGATCCAATTTTACTTTGTTTGCATGATGGTATATTAGCTGTTTAAAAAAAAGAAAGGGGTTGTTGGGTTTTTTTTTGGCTGATTTTAGCTTTGGTCCCAAGGAATATGTAAACTCAAAATCTCCTAATCTGTGTGGCTACTAATTAGATGGTACATTCCAATAGGATGTCAAAAGGAATGTCAAACTTTCCATAGTAACAGATTCATTCACTAAGTTACTCCAGATGTTATAAACTGCCTATGGAGGACTATCTGTGAAGTGGAGCTCTTTACAAATGAATAGCTTCAATTCTTATTTCTCTACCCATCAAAAAGAATTAATAGCAGGGCTGGATCTACAACAAAAGGAAATGGTCTAAATTAATATATGGAAACTAGTGACTTAACAAGGGAGGTTAAAGTAAAGATCAATTTAATATGCAATATAAGCTAAGAAATTGGGGTGGAATAAATAACCTAAATTAATAGACAACGTACCCATTCAAGCAGGCTGCAATAGATAGCTCAAAGAGCAGAGATCAGTGCAAGCAGGCTGGGGATAAATTAATAAACAAGCCATAGTGACCTTCCTTTCACCCACTAATTAATAAAAAGTAATCAATAATTCAAGAGTGACTCGTTAATTATTAAAATTAATTCAAAATTGATTGAGACTGTTCTGTATAAATATTGAAACAATTTGTTTTGCTCCATGTATAAAATCAGGGTCTAACTAGCATAGCTAGTGACAAACTTGTATTAATAAGAACAGCTCAGTTCTTTAGGTATTGGCTGCAGAGCCAGAGGTTGGGAGTTCGATTCCCCCTCTGTGCCTCCTTGACAAGGGCTGGGACTCAATGATTCCTAAGGTTTTGTTCCAGCTCTGCAGTTCTAAGGGACCACTTCGGTGGGAAAAGATCTTGTGGACCTGAAAGGAGCCTCATTTGGACGTCCCCTGAGCAGTTTCTCCAGCAAAAAATCCTTTCGACACAGAATTATTTCTGACACGAAATTATTATTATTATTATTGACAAAAAAAAAAAGACAAATCATCAGAGCAGCACATGACAATGGCTCAGGCTCCTACCCCAAAAGCAAAGCAGATGTTTCAACAAAGAGCCAGCCCCACTTTTTTTCCTACCAGCAGGTTTAGGCACACTGTCCATAATTTCACTCTTAAGATTTTAGCAGGCTTTTGAATAGCAAAGCATGTTAGTATCTCAAGTTGAGTTAGGAGTATTATTATTTTTAAAGCACTGGTGTGTTACTTATTACTCATCCATAGGCACACCTTGCACACCTTCACAAAACAACAATTGCTTCCTTTGCCACTTAAGATTTATGGCACAAAACTTGAAATAATTCCCGTCAAAAGTGCCTTCAAATGACTTTTTTAAAAGTAACTTCTGACAGTAACGGTGCAAAGTCACTCTTTTACTTCAAAAGTGGCTTTGCAACCTCTCACTGTATTTCTTTAATGGTAAAGCTGCAACTGTTTGCTACCCCACCTATTTCCTTGAGGGTGAGTGGCTTCCCTGTCCTTTGCATCTCCAGTGGGGCATATCCAGGGGTAACAAGCTGGGGCATCTCCTATGAAAGTGATGATGAACCTTGGCACTTCCAGGTGTGCTTGGACTTCAATTCCTAGAAGCCCTGAGCATCAAGAGTGCTGACTTGGGCTTCTGGGAATGGAAGTCCAAGAACACCTGGAGTGCCAAGGTTCTCCATCACTGTCCTATGGTTCTAGGCAGAGTCTCATAGACCCTAAAAGCAAGCATGTGCAAGTTGAATTATGCCTCTTGTCGCAGTCAAGTGCCCACATTGATAGTGCTTGTTCTGCCTCCCCCAACCCACTGTTGGTGATAACCACAGTCCACCTCCTACAGTGAGTTCTAACACTTCCGAAGGTCCCTTTCTCTTCCAAGAGCCTCTGGGTCTTTAAAACAAGGACAAGCTGAAAAGTCAAATGCTCCTTCTAAGCCCTCCCCACCACCACCACCACCATCACCAGTCCATTTCCAGGCTGGGAGTTGTTTCTTTCTTTGGATGTGGCCAGATTCTGCACAGCAGCTCTGTGTCCCAAGCCTTTATTTTCTGCATAGTATGACTATTCCAGCTTTAAAGAAAAGAACTGGCACCTTGGAGTTAAAGGAATAATAGGGCAAAACATCATCATCATTAAAATCTAATTACAAGGTTTATGTAGAAGCATGAAGAAGAAAAAGCAGCACAAGACAGTCTTGTCCTAACACCATCCTTAAAGGCCATGGGGACAACATTCCTTTAAATGAGGCTGCAGAGAGAAGGAGGCAGTTCCCTTGCGTCATTTCATCGTATCTGCATTCATAAGCCTCCTTGTAGCATTTTCTACACGCATGGCGAAGCATTGCTGAGAACACAATATCAGTGGATTTATCTTTTTCATAAGTGACAATCCCCAAATGATTTGTATCATTGCTATGTAATATATACAACATCTAATATGAGCTAAATATTGGCAGGGATTGGAACTCACACCACCTATTTCTAGTCTAGCACTCTATGCACTATACTAGGTCTCACCTGGAGGTGTATTAAGATGCCAAGGTATTATTTGGTGCAAACCAGGAGTTCTCAACCTGCACCCCATGGGCTGGATGCAGCCCACAGCACCATTTCATGCGGCTCCCCACTGCCTCCACCACACCAGGAAATGCCAAAATGGCCGTCTGGGCCCTGAAGCTGTCTGAGGGAGCGTGACCCGGCCACCATCTTTAAAAGGTTGAAAACTCCTGGTGTAAACCTATCGCACCACATATAGCAACACCGTCAGCCTACAAGCATGCCAAATCACATTTAACATTCTAGATTTCCTCCCAAAATGACAAACAGTGGCAGGTAGTCAAGAATCACACTAACCTCACGAGCGACACAAACTTTTTCAAAGGGAGTGTGCAATTTCCCTAGTGGACAAAGGCATCTTGAGGAGAAGTGTAATGGATGAGCCAATCTATGTTTAGACTTTCCAAAGGCTTTTTAAGAAAGGGCCGCTTCTGCATCTCTTAGCAGGTATGTGCATGGGATTCATTCATCACAGGCTTTCCACCCAGTTCCCAAAGGAAATCCAGAATAATTTGCACATACAAACGAAGCCAAAATGCCCTCACCCTACTAAGTAGTATGGGAGTGTGCTGAGTAAGACCTCTTCTCTACTGCTGATAAGGCTGGCAGCTCCTTGAACTCACTCTGGATTGTTTCAGGAATGCTTTGTCCAAAGAACAAGTCGCTTTTATGCTGTTTGACCTGAGTCACTACACCAGGGGTGCCCAAAATTTTCAGGCCGTGGGCCGGTCACATGGTTCAGGGGTGCCCAAAGCATGGCCCATGGACCAGATCCCCACCACCACCCCTGTATGGGCGTGTTTTACTTCCACTTCTGGGAGCAATGAGGGCGGTGTGGGCTGGATGAATTGGTGTTGGGGGCGGATCTGGCCCACGGTCCATGATTTGGGTACCCCTGCACTACACAGAAACAAAAAATGACCCAAATTACTGCACGTTGAGACCTCAAATTCCTGCTAGGATGTGGAAGGATAATTTTTGTTTTAATGGGAAAAGCAGATCTAGCCTTTTAATGAAGCGGTCTAGTACTGAAAAACAGCATCTCAAATTAGAAAGCCGTCTGAGACCAGTTTATTGTATTTGGCTGATCATTTAATCCTCGCCCAGTGATTTATAGCTAACACATACTGTTGAAACATTTTTACAACCTGTTTTTATGTTTCTGGAGAACTGGATGGGACTGGGCCTCTGAGACAGTGCAAGCAGTTTACCAAAGGGTGGAATTGGTTTCCACTTTCCAAGTGTGAAAACATCACGGCATCACAAATCTGTGGCTGCACAAATAAAAATCTCTGTGAGGTGTTTAAGAACAGCCAAGGACAATGCTGTGTTAGTTGATGCAAAATGCAGCCAAGCTGCTCAAAGAACAAGGGGAAAAAAGAATATGGTTGAACAGCTGTTTCTGGTAGCTGAAGTCCAGGTTGATTTCCAGGAATTGCAAAGATTTTGGCATTCGTGGCTAGAAAGTAGCCTGATTAAGAAACAACCTCATTGCTTCTTTTTTAAAAAAAAAAGTCCAATTAATGCTGAATCTAGAACTAGAAATAGATTTATTTAACAAGAACTTAACAGTAAACATATATACAATATTGTTACAGAAAACCCTGTGTTTTTAATATTCACAGAAATAGCGAGTTTTGTTCCAGTGTGAGAAACGAAGATGGATTAATTTGAATACGTTAAATGCTTAGTGAGGTTTATAAGCTGCCCCATCCTTTGGAGATAGATCCACGCCAGCGCTAAAATCCAACCTGCCCCAGGCAGTGGGGAACCTTTGGGCCAATCTCTCAGGTTTATGTGGCCGTCACGGTTGGCAAAAATACTTTAACTGCCTTAGTTTCCTTCAAAGAATGAAGTATAAAACTGCACCCTGATTTTGAACATTGCCCTCCCCATGAGTGATCTGAGAGATTTCACTCAGTCGTATAGATTGCTTGCCTAAGCGATCATTTATTTGAAATATGGCAAGATACACATTTTGTAATGATTTGTATACATCTATTTATTTTTGAATAAATAAAAACTTTTAATTTAATTGGCTAGCCACCTGTAGTAGGTTTATTCAGAACTTTCCAACTTGAGAAAGAAAAAAAACTTATTTGGTATCAAAATCAACTCGCCTTTGACTGTAGGTCTCTCTGGCTAGATAAAAGTCAGGGTGGATTTGCAGTTCTACACACGTGTGTGCTTGGGGAGAGAGCGAGAGGCTGGAACTGGTGCAGATTGCTGCCAAGGGGGTTTCTAAGGCACAGGAGGCTAAAAGCAGCTCACGTGACACCTGGCATGGAGATGTGGCTGTGTAAAGTATGCTGCGTTTAGGTGCCACTGCCTGGTGAGTTTCCCTGCCAATATTGGCATCAGCCGATGATCTGGAGCAGGAAAATCCAGCACAAAGGTGCTGGACTGTGCAGAAAGCATCCCATGTGCTGTTTTGGGGCAGCAACCCTACTGAGGATGTAACAGTTGCACCAGTGATGTGCTGCAAATTTTTTTACTACCCACACCATGGGCGTAGCCAGCCAAGTGGGCGTGGCCTGGGGGAATTTCCACTACCGGTGCCCGGGCACCTGTGGGCACCTGTAGCAACATAACACTGAGTTGCACCAAATAAATTAGGCAAAGGTAAAGATTGCCCTTGCTCGAAAGCCAGTCGTATCTGACTCTAGGGTTCACTGCTCATCTCCGTTTACAGCCAACAAGCCAGCACTGTTTGTGTTTGCAGACATTGCCACAGACATGTGGCAGGCATGACTAGACACCGGAGTGCACAGAATGCTGTTTCCCTTCCCACCGAAGCAGTACCTATTTATCTACTTGCAATTTCTTGCTTTTGAACTGCTAGGATGGCAGGAACAGGGACAGAGCCAGGAGCTCATGCCATCATGCAGCACTCGGGTCTCGAACTGCTGACCTGCAGACCTTCCAGTCACCAAGCTCAGCATCTTAACCACAAAGCCACCGCAGTCCCACTAACTAAATAACTAGTGGTTTAACAGACTCCATCCTGCATAGGTAATCCCCTGGTGCCATTGGTTCCATTGGTGAAGACTCACTCTTCTTCATGGTGCCTCTAATATCAGGCGTACAGCAACTCCAATGAAATTAGCTATCTTTTAAATCAACACACTGCAGTTCTGTGACACAGTGGAGTCCAGTACATCCAACACCCCCCACCCATCAATTTTATAGTAAATCAGCAACAGCTCATTTACTCAAGGTGAAATGTAATTTATATTTGCTATTTCCACTGCAATCCATTTGTCCCAGTATCTCTCGTCTGATCTCCTCCAATCACAATTTTATAAAGAAATGTTCACATCACAATGCTTCTCTGAATATACAATATTTTAATATACATATAAAAATATAGCCCTGCTGTATATATACTTACAACTCTACAGAACAACCTTTCCCCGCAACGCCCTCTCTCTAAAGCGGGATATCATCACCTGGTGCATTGTTATTAAATCAGTGTAGAAAGGAGCTGCAGAAGCCTTTATTCTTAAAGATGCAGCTACTGAAGCCTCTTGAGCAAAAGTTCCCAACCTTTTCAAGCCGGGGCCCCCGGGTCATGCTCTCTCAGTTAGCTTCGAGGGCCGGACTGCCATTTTGCAGTGCCTGCATGATGGGGGCGGCCATTTTGCCCCAACAACTTCAAATGGGGTGGCCATTTTGTTTCTCAAATACCCTTGGAGGGGTGGGTGGGGCACATGAAATGGTGCCAGAGGCTGGATCCAGCCTGTGGGCCTTAGGTTGGGAACCCCTGCTCTTGAGGAAAGTGAGTTTCCTTAAAGACTCCCACCTACACTTAGGGAAGGGAAGGGAAGGAGCCTGGAAGTCTGAAAAAATAGACAAGATCTTTTAGATTGATTTGACAAAAATATATAGACAGTGGTATATATCCTGGCTAGCGGACTTGTTGCTCAGAGGTGATGTCACTCTCCCTCAAAAGGCATTGCCTTAAATAACTGGCTCAAAATATTGAAATTCCAACACAGAATATTCATTCTAAACCTTGGATAGATAAATAAAAGTTTAATAAAAGCTCCTAGATGCCTCTCAATTTACAGAAACATAGCTGTCTTTTTTTTTTGTCCATACAGTAGAAAAACGGTAGAAAGGCAGAAACAAGCCCTCCTCACAACCACACATTCACACTGGCAAACAACTTCAGAAAGCCTTTTCTTTAAAAGGACATGGAATGCTAGTAGACAGACAGACAGACAGACGCGCTTCTATTCCTTTCTTAGCTCTGCTCTCCGGAGCGGTAATAAACACTTGCTCTGATGGAAGACTGGCTCCAACCTACCACAATCTGTCACATAAGTTCTCTCTCGGTCATTGGTATCCAAAAGCATCTCGTTGGGTTAAAAAGAGGAGGGGAAAAAACCAATTTTAAAAAAGGAGTAGCAATCAAAGTGGTAAGGACACTTTGACCTTCGTTCCGTAGAGTCCCAATGCTTAATGTGCATTAGCAAAGCTTAAATGGACGGAGTTATTTCAAGAACTGAGTTCTCTCTGGAGAAGTATAACACCGATTCCCTCTTTCCCCCTAAATAACATGTGGGGAATGCTATTGCACCTCAATAGACCCCAAAAGCCTGTGTCTGTAACAGGTGCCACTATGACATCTAGTGGCACACTTGTGTTAAGTCACACTATTGTACATAGCTCGGAGCTCTCTGCTCCTGATTCACCAAAAGGTGAGGATGATTTTCTACATTCAATGTAGAGATTATTCATAGTTCTAGAGAAGTGTTCATCGGTTGCATTTCCTCTTTATTTTCCTCCAAGGACAGTTTTTTTTTGCCTACTATCAGGAGGCAACATCCCACTCAAGCTCCGAGTCGCCGCCGGCATCAACCACTCTGAATGTACTTTTTTATGACTACGCAGCCATGTCGGAAGACAGGACATGGCATATTGGGCAGGAGCGTCCACGTGTTTGTTGTCGGCTCATAGGCTTCCATGTTCCCCAGGGCAGGGCCTTCGCTACTGACAATTCCGCCCGTGGCATAAATCTTTCCATCCAGAACCACAGCACTGGGGCAAAGAAAGAAAGAAAGAAAGAAAAAATTAAATAGGGTTAACAACATTTAACTAAGCGATTGCGCCTTTCACAAAATTCCAGGCAACAGTTTGGAAAGAAAAAGCCACCTTCCTTTCGAGCTACACAGCAACAACATTAACCCAAGTTTCCCACAAATTCTTAGGAGTGTTTCTCCTGTGCACACTCTTTGAAGTTAAATGGGGGGAAGGGGAGGGCCTGGCCCCAACAAGCCACAAGATCAGTGGTGGGCATCAGCAGGTTCGCACCAGGACATGCATATTGGTAGTAAAAATGGCTGGCTCTGCCCACCTCCCCACCCAGCCCTCCTCCTCCTAGAAGAGGCTTTGGAGGGGTCTGGCTCCATTTCCCCCTTCATCAAAGGCTTTTCCTGGGCTCCGTTTCACCCCAAAGCACATCCCCATCCACTGTGGCTGGGGATGTGCTTTGGGATGAAATGGAGCCCTGGAAAAGCCTTGGACAAAGGGGACATGGCTTCAGAGGTTCACTATAGAGTGATGAAAATAGAAGAGACTTCTATTTTCATAGCTCTATAGCGAAGAGCAGTCACATGCCCAACAGACCATGCCCACCCAGTCACATGGCCACACCCACAGTGTGGTAGGATTTTTTTTATGCCCATCACTGCACAAGATGGTATGAATCATGCAGGCAATGTTGACGTGTCTGCTATAGCTACTACAAACAAAAACAGAAGGCCCAAGGACTGTTATTTCTACCAGTCTCTGGCAGACAATGTCTCATTCGGTTCTATCAAACCCAAGGCTTGACCTTGGATTTTCCGCCATCTGTGGCAGTGGATGTTAATATTCCTTATAGACCTATTTGCCTTTAAATGATAAAATTACATTGGCTGAGATTGTGTGTCATCACAGCTGCAAACATTTAGAATTACAGAGCATTTCCCACGCACGATGAGACTGCACAATGCATACAGATAGCCTTAGGAGGAGACCACGTCACCAAGAAACTGTGGAAACCACTGCTGCTTTGGGGCAGACTGATTTGCATCAGATGACGCAACAAGCAATGCGAAGCTGCCCAGAGTCCTCCCTTCCCAATCTGGAACTTTTCCTGTCTACCAGGGATCCTTCTATGTTTTAAAATTTCAAATCCTTTTGGATCCATTGAAGCACTTGGATAGGTGCAGAAAGGGAGAACAAAGGGTTCCTGCACACACTCTCAAAGCATCTTTCCATCTTCTACCGCAGGGACAGCACATAGTCTACCCAGCAAACCCTTTCTTCTAAGCTATTCCTCCTCCCAAAGCAGGCCACCTTCCTGCTATCTATCTATCTATCTATCTATCTATCTATCTATCTATCTATCTATCTATCTATCTATCTATCTATCTAATCTATCTATCTATCTACCTATCTATCTATCTATCTATCTATCTATCTTGGTCGCTCTACAGTCCATGGAAGGAAGCCTTCCTTTCTTATGTTTGTTGGGCATCACATGTCATGATATTCACAATGGAGTGATTTCATATTTTAATTTACTTTACATTTATGTAGTGTTAAGGTTCATATAGCATATTCTCTTTAAGGTTGAGAAGGGCTAGCTTGAACAGAGAAAGCATTTACATCATTAACATTCCAATACACACTCTGCACATTAACACGCCATTGAGAATAGGGATGCCAATCAACCGGGAATGAGAACAGGGTGACAAATAACACCTGAGAATTTGAATAAACATGACAATAATCAAAACAAATTAAGTCATTTCACATCTTTAAAATTCTAGAGGAAGGTGTGAGGAGGTGAAAAAGGGTATTTAAGACCTGAGGTTTTGAACATTGAGAGGGACCTTTCCTCAAGTAGGCGTTACTTTCAATCAGGACCATGAAAAACTAAGTCTCGCATGAGGGCTATTAAAGCCCGTGATCTACCAGCTCTTTATAGAGGTTAGCTATTTTCTCTTTTCTTATTTTATTAGTTTGTAAGTTAGAGAAGAACAGATTAGTTCTTCGCATGTTTATCCTGCATATTATGGATGAATAATAAGCTTCAATAAAATCTCAAAAGACAAGCATCGAAGTTGCGTCTTTGCTGAGAAGAAGGGAGTTTTCGCGGAGAACAGATAAGAGGTTTGAAGCCAGCAATAAGGCTACACATTCACACCAACATAACCTTGAGGAGCAGCTTTCCTCAAAGGGGACATATAACTTGGAGATAAGGATTGCTACTGTGATCCTAAAGGGAGGTTACTTTCACTCTCATTGGCCTGGGAAATTTTATCAGCCGGGACATTCCAGCTTTGAAGGTAAAAGTTACTTTTTAAGCTACTTCACTTTCCCAGGGCCGGGCCCTCTCTGTGAGTTTGTGTGGTTGTATGGGAAGTGGCTATATGAACTGGACTTTTGCCTTGCCACAATATCAGCTGCCACAATTCCTGCTAGGAAGTGGGAATGCTATCTTCCCAATAATAGTTTAACTGGGCTGGAGGTCCGTGCCTGCGGTAAAACGCATGGAGAGTGGAAAGCCTCAGCCTGGGCCATCAAGCAAAGTGGGACTGAGGGTGTGAATTCGGGGAGGAAGCAAAGTTTGCTCCCCGAAGTTTGCATCAGTGGCCTCGCGAAATTTCACGACATCACAGATATCATTTCAATGCTATTCCTAATGCATGCATCATACCTGTCAACCTTCCTGGATTGGCCGGGATTTCACGGTTTTCGGTGCCGATTTGCACCATTTCCCGCCCCGTGCTGCCGAAACCCCGGAATTTGGCAGCGGGGGAAAGGAGGTATTGTGCAGCCCTTCTAAGCAGGTCGCCTTCTACGCATGCGTAGAAGGGTTTTATGCTTGCGTAGAACCCTTCTATGCATGCATAGAAGGCTACGCCACTTGCGTAGAAGGGTTTTACGCTTGCATAGAAGGCTACGCCGCTTGCATAGAAGGCTACGCCGCTTGCGTAGAAGGCTACGCCGCTTGTGTAGAAGGCTATGCATGCATAGAAGGGGGCTACGCAAGCGTAAAACCCTTCTACGCATGCGTAGAAGGCGACCTGCACAGAACCGTTCTGCGCAGGTCCCGGATTGGCTGGAGCCGCATTTGACAGGTATGGCATGCATTAGGGTGGGTGTTGGCACCAAATCTGTACAAAGACAGAGTGAGCAATCCAGCTATCCATCACAAAGATAAGAAGATGTCAAATCCGTTTGTTTCTTAACAGAACCACAAGAGCTATCAAACTAGGTGTCAGAAGGTATGAAGGCAGAACTAAGGAAAAGGCTAGGCTGCCTTTGAAAACAGTCTCAAGGTAGATCACCCACCCCTTACTTCAGTATCAAAATGAAGGCGCTCACTGTCTGTTCACAAAGAGACCAACACCTGGGTATCCTATGCTTTCTGAATCGTAGCTACCACATGTAGGAAGTAGAAGTCATTTTAATATTGCAATTGTCCAACAAGCGGGAAATCAGAAACACTGGCCAGCTCATTGCAAAATATCCAGTGATCTGCTGGTAGATGACTGTCTAGTTTCTGCAAGTACAGTACTATACCTCCTGTATCTTATGGAATGCTTTACAGGTACAGGTGAAACTGGGAAAATTAGAATATTGTGCAAATGTTCATTCATTTCACTTAAAAGGTGAAACAAATATATGAGATAGACTCACTATATGCAAAGCGAGAAATGTCATGCCTTAACTCGTTAAAATTGTGATGATCATGGCGTACAGCGTACATGAGATTATGTGATGATTATGGAGTACATGAGATTGGGGGGGTTGGGGTTTTCATAAACTGTAAGCCATAAGCATCAATATTATGACATAGTGAGGCTTGAACTACCTCTCTTTGCATGTAATGAGTCTATCTCATATATTTGTTTCACCTTTTAAGTTGCATTACTGGACTGAATGAACATTTGCACGATATTCTAATTTTCCCAGTTTCACCTGTATGCTGGAACATGTGAATGAAACATAAGAATTATATAATGAGGAAAAGAAGGGTAGTCATAAATAGAGAGAGAGACAGAGAGCCATGGAAGGAGCACGAACTCATTTTAACATTATTCTGTTAAATTACTTTTTAATAGTTGACAATTTGAATTTTTCTGTCACTGAAATTTTAAAAAGCAGAATTCTGTGCAGTTTTATCAACAATTTGAGGCTGAAGGATAGCAAACCTACAGTCACATGGAAGGATTTCATCGATTGAGAAAGGTAGGTGAGAAATACAGGTTGTCTAATGAGCAATATGGTGAATTGCAATAGCAATTACACTTATATACTGCCCTAATGTGCTTGATGTACTCTCTGGGGATGTACTCTCTGGCCGTTTCACAAAGTAATTTGTTTGGTTGTTTTTTTGCCTCCAACATGCTAGCTATTCATTTTACTGATCTGGCAGGTGTCAAAAATAGCAGTTATAAAGGAAAGTAGAACATTTGATTGTAGCAAGTACAGACTGACATGAGTCAAACTAGGAGATTGTGTGGATCACAACAAGATGTGGCAAGTGATTAAAGAGATGGGAATACCAGAGCACCTCATATGCCTCCTGAGAAATCTGTACATGAACCAAGAAGCAACAGTTAGGACAGAACATGGAATAACAGAGTGGTTTGGAATAGGAAAAGGAGTAAGACAAGGCTGCATTTTGTCGCCCTGCTTATTCAACTTATACACAGAGCACATAATGCGCAATGCAGGGATAGAGGAATCACAATATGGGATCAAAATTGCTGGGAGAAACATCAACAATCTGAGATATGCAGATGACACCACCCTAATGGCAGAAAGTGAGGAAGACCTAAAGAATCTCTTGATCGGTTTGAAGGAAGAGAGTGCAAAAGCTGCCTTGAGACTCAATATCAAGAAAACCAAGATAATGGCAACAGGCCCGATCAGTTCCTGGAAAATAGACAGGGAAGAAGTAGAAGCAGTGACAGATTTTACTTTCCTGGGATCTAAGATCACTGCAGATGGAGATTGCAGCCATGAAATAAAGAGGCGGCTGATTCTAGGGAGACAAGCCATGAGAAACCTGGGGAACATAGTGAAAAGCAGAGACATCACCTTGAAAACAAAAATTAGAATAGTCAAAGCAATGGTATTCCCAGTGGTAATGTACGGATGTGAGAGCTGGACAATTAGGAAAGCTGAACGCAGAAGAATAGATGCCTTTGAGATGTGGTGTTGGAGGAGAGTCCTGAGAATCCCTTGGACAGCAAAGAGAACAAATAGGTCAATACTGGAAGAAATCAATCCTGACTGTTCATTGGAGGGACAAATAGTGAAGATGAAGCTAAAGTACTTTGGACATCAAATGAGAAGGGAGGACTCACTTGAGAAGGCCTTGATGCTGGGAAAGGTGGAGGGAAAGAGAAGAAGGGGGCGTCCAAAGATGAGATGGATAAATGGTATTGTGGACACAATGGGCACAGAACTGGGAGGACTGAGGGAGATGGTGGAGGACAGAGGCGCCTGGAGAACGATGGTCCATAGGGTCGCAAAGGGTCGGAATCGACTGTGCGACTGAACAACAACAACAAGCCATGACAACTTCTTCCTGTCTTGAGTCCTGGACACCAACAATGATGCTAAACATTTACAGTGGAAAATACCTTATTTAGTTGATTCCTAGGAAGGGCGGGGGATTGGGGGCCGGGAGAGATTCTGTGGATATGGGATTATGACTGCTACATATTTCTGGTATTTGAGAGTAGTTTGGGGTTAGGGCTGATCTCAGGTAAGTAAAGTTCTCCCTTGCTTGAAAGCCAGTTGTATCCAACTCTGGAGTTCAGTGTTCATCTCTGTTTACAGCCAAAGAGGCAGAGCTGTCTGCATTTGCAAATATTTCCATGGACATGTAGCAGGCATGACAAGACACCAGAGTGCATGGAATGCTGTTTACCTTCCCACCTATTTATTTACTTGCAATTTCTTGCTTTCGAACTGCTAGGTTGGCAGGAACTGGGACATAATGGGACCCATCGTGCAGTACTCGGGTCTTGAACTGCTGACCTGCCGACCTTCCAGTCGTCAAATTCAGCATCTCAACCAATAAGCCAAATTGACATTTCATTAAAGGTGTATTATTTGTACCTGTTTCCTAATATATCACTGTGCACGCACACTCATAAGACCAGTGTGTCCATTCCTTTCTGCAGCTCTTTGCCAAATGAAAGATTACTGGGAG
The DNA here is from genome assembly GCA_035047305.1 of Bradypodion pumilum. Classification (NCBI taxonomy): domain Eukaryota; kingdom Metazoa; phylum Chordata; class Lepidosauria; order Squamata; family Chamaeleonidae; genus Bradypodion; species Bradypodion pumilum. The sequence goes on along the minus strand of JAWDJD010000001.1, from coordinate 167,077,529 downwards.
TGAAAGAAACCATCATTATTATTTTTTTCTGGCAGTTCAGCAGATCCTTTTCCTCCTCATTTAACACAATGTTTCAGTAAAGCCAAGAGTGATTGCTGTAGTCAGAATGTGGTGGTCACGCGTGTGGCCTTCAATTGCCTCCTGCTTCTCTGTTGTTTTTTTTTCTCCACTAGCTTTGTTGTTTGCAGTGCTCTTTAGGGCCTTTCTGACTTCACTCTCCAGGATGTCTGGCTCAGGTTCAATTTCTTCATCATTGTGACTATCAGGAGTGTTGAGTTCCTTTTTGTAGAGTTCCTCTGTGTACTCTTTCCATCTTTTCTTAATCTCTTCTGCATCACCTAGCTCCTTTCCGTCTTTGTCCCTTATCATGTTCATTTTTGCTTTAAATGTTCCCTTGATTTCCCGGATTTTTTTGAAAAGGTCTCTGGTTCTGCCTCTTTTGTTGTTTTCCTCCATTTCTTTGCACTGTTCTTTTAGATAGTTTTCCTTATCTCTCCTTGCTTTTCTTTGAAATTCTGTGTTCAAATGATTGTATTTTTTCCTTTCTCCTTTGACTTTTGCGTTCCTTCTTTCCTCTGCTATTTTAATAGCCTCATCAGACAACCACTTTGCTTTCTTACTCTTCTTTTCTTTTGGTATGGTTTTCTTTGCTGCTTCCTGCATGATGTCCCTCATCTCTGTCCATAATTCTTCTGGCACTCTATCTATTGAGTCTAAGCCATTGAATCTGTTCATCACCTCCACCGTGTATTCTTTAGGGATGCTGTCTAGGTGATATCTGTCTGGTCTCTTTGTTTTCCCTATTTTCTTTAGTCTAAGCCTGAATTTTGCAATCAGTAGGTTGTGATCTGAGCCACAATCTGCTCCAGGTCTTGTTTTTGCTGACTGTATGGATGTTCTCCATCTTTGGCTGCAGAGTATATAGTCAATCTGGTTTCGGTGTTGGCCATCTGGTGATGTCCATGTGTAAAGTCGCCTCTTGTGTTGCTGGAAGAGGGTGTTTGCTATGACCAGTGCGTTCTCTTGGCAGAACTCTATCAATCTTTGCCCTGCTTCATTCTGTGTTCCAAGACCGAACTTGCCTGTTATTCCCTCCACTTTTTGATTGCCTACTTTGGCATTCCAGTCTCCTAAAATAATTTGGATATCATTTCTTGGTGTTTGTTCTATGAGGTGTTGTAAGTCCTCATAGAACTGGTCCACTGTGGCTTCATCTGCACCCGTGGTTGGTGCGTATATTTGGATCACAGTAACATTGAAGGGTTTGCCCTGAATTCTTACTGACATCATTCTGTCATTTTTGAGGTTGTATCCCATTACTGCTCTTCTCACTCGTTTATTGACAATTATGGCTACTCCATGTCTTCTAAGGTTTTCTTGTCCACAGTAGTAGATGTGATGGTTTCCAGAGCTGAATTCGCCCATCCCTGTCCATTTTAGCTCACTGATTCCCAAGATGTCAATGCTTATTCTTTCCATCTCATTTTTTACCACTTCCAGTTTACCTTGGTTCATTGATCTCACATTCCATGTCCATATGCAGTATTGCTCCTTACAACATTGCATTCCTCCTCCATCCTTCCTGTCCCTCCCCTTCCTCCACTCTGTGGTGTTAAGCATCCTGTATCACCTAGCCTGCTCCTTTGTTTTGCCTTTTGTTTTGGTCAATAGGGTTCTCTTGGCAAGCTTTGTGGCGTGGTTTGCCGGTTTCTACGCCATTTTTTTCTCGCATCATACATCATATCACAGTTTTAAAAGTTTAAAACAGTTTAAACAACATATTATCATGCATATTATCACACTCTAAAACACAGTCTCTATGTTAATTGCTATATTAAGTCAGTGTGAAGTCTCTATGTCAGTCGTTATATTAATTCAGCTACATTTTTCACATCAGCTACTTATCCTTGTGTCCTCACTCCCCAGGTGGGGTTCTCTCTGGGTCCCTTGCTCCAGGGGCATTGCAGTGGCGGGCAGTGGATGTTTTCTCCGTGGCTCAGCTGTTCCTCTGCCTCTGGCTGCAGTGGTGGATGGTGACCTTTCCCGCCGCCTGCCTGGTCGTCCTCACCCCCGGCTGGGGTGGTCTCGCGGCTGCTTCTGGCCGCGGGCAGCCTCCTCGCGGCGCCGGCGGTGGAGGATCGCGACCTCTCCCGCAGCCTGCCTGGTCTTCCTCACCCCTGGCTGGGGTGGTCTCGCGGCTGCTCCTGGCCGCGGACAGCCTCCTCGTGGCGGCGGCGCTGGAGGATCGCAACCTCTCCCGCCGCCTGCCTGGTCTTCCTCACCCCCGGCTGGGGTGGTCTCGAGGTTTTTTGTATTTTGAAAAATTTGAATATTGAAAACACATTGCATTACCAGAAGAGGCCACTAGATGTCACCATATTTTTTGTATGTCGAAATTTTTTTAGCCAGGATTTCTATGTATTTGTATATTGAAGTTTTAAAATGTAGAACAGTTTGTATTTCGGGGTTCCGCTGTATTTTAAAATGTTACAGTCCTCCTTCTACGTTCCTACTCCTCAATTTAAAAAGACTCCTATGGTGGTTTATAACATTCAATAATCAGGCGGTCAGAGTTCTTACAGTGTAGACATGAGACTCATGGGAAAGGGATCAGGAGGAAAAATCATGATCTCAGCCAATTCAGCTGCTCAGAAGAGTGAGAAGATACCTTTTCTGCATTCGAAGCTACTCAGGCTGACAGTGAGAAGAGGGCATCATGGCAGTAGAAAGTCCTGGGGGAGCCCTGGTAGCGCCCACTACAAATGGGACTTAAGAATCACATAAGACTTTATACAAGGAAGGCCAGATGGAGAACCTGGCAGTGCAAAACATTGACACTGAAAAACCTATTGCCTAATGCTCCATTGTTCCCCTACTGGAAAGACATTGATTGCTTTGTGCATTTGAGAATTGTCCATCAGTGCCATAAATCTTCCATCACCCTTGAAATCCAGGTGACTCTTCAAAAGATATTTAGATGGCTTTTCAAGCACTTTGTGCACCATTATGTGCCGTGAACTGAACAATGGTTTGGAAGGAGAGAAAGTTAAAAATATATATGCAGATGTATAACTCAGCAAAGAACAGATTACTTAATGATAATTCTGCCTGACTACTGGGTTTTAGGGACTGCAGTGGCTCAGGTGGCTAAGACACTAACTGGAAGGCGAAAGGTCAGCAGTTCAATACCCGAATACTGCAGGATGGAATGAGCTCCCATCTTTGTCCCAGCTCCTGCCAACCTAGCAGTTTGAAAGCAAGAAATTGCAAGTAGATAAATAGGGACCACTTAGGTGGGAAGGTAAACAGTGTTCCGTGCACTCTGGTGTCTAGTCATGCCTGCCACATGACCACAGAAACATCTGTAAAGAAGCAGACAGGGCTGGCTCTTCGGCTTTGAAACAGAGATGAGCACTAAACCCTAGAGTCGGATACGACTGGCTTTCGAGCAAGGGTGACCTTTACCTTTACTACTGCATTTTAAGAGGTTCCATGTAAGGTCCCTCATCAGTGCCCACAGAATGCTACTGTTCCAAGACCAAATATAATTAAACCATTGCTTCCACTAGAACAATGCTCTTTAACATCTGGTGTGGCAATTTGCTTGGTGCCAAATCATCAGCACCAATTCACTCTGAGGGGCCTATTGCATTGCTAAGTCTCAGGGGGACATCATACGTGGGCAGCAAACATCCTTAACAGCAATACCCTGTGATTGCCGCGGTGATGTTTTGCAATCTCAGATTGTATTGGCCACGATCGTTAACTTTGTCCAGGAACATTTTAATGAAGAAATATCTTCTTTACCTGTTCTGGAGCTTTTAAGAGAAAATTTAAATGGCCAATTTAGCATGTTCATCTGTCTCTCATTCATTCTAATTCTTCCCACACATTTTAGTAATTGGAAACAGGCACAGAGCCACATACACTAACTAATTTATCCGGAACAGTTCCAAACAGCCTTTTTTTTAATAAAAAAAAGGACAGAGAGTTTCTATATATTTTTTAAACTTCTGTAGCATTTAAGAGTAAAAGACCAGTCATAGATATTCCAATGAAGTCTGACAGCATAGAAAAAGAGACCCCTCTCTTTTTCATTCTAATATGTGTTAATAATACTACTGTTCTTTATGTGTAAGACTAATGCCAAAGTATGTTGGAGTTGGACCCCTGTAAGAGATTGCCAAGAAACCAAAAATATTTTGCTTAGTGGCCTTCCACAGTGTTAATGCAGAGCATTTCCCCTCTTCCCATTTACAAGCAATTTGTGTTTAATAGCACTGAATAGTTTGTCTGATCAGATAAGGGCTGGGCATCCATAATCTTCTGCAGTGATGGGCTCCAGCAGGTTCAGATAGGTTCGGGAGAACCGGTAGTAAAACTGGCTGGTCCCGCCCACTGTCCCACCTTGCCCCACCCACCTCCTCCTCCTCTCGCCCCACTCTGGACGTGACTCCAACATCTTTGCTGCTGGGTCTGGGTGCCCGGGCTGAGCCAGCAGTTATTCTGCTGCAGTTACTCATTAAAGGAAAATTAGAGCATTGACGTGTAATTGCCAACTAATGGTCTAACAAAGTGGGCTCAATCCACAAAAGCTCACGTTAAAATACAGGAGTTTAACCACACCCACCCAGTCACCTGGCCATGCTCTCGAGTTGGCCACGCCCACAGTGTGGTAGTAATTTTTTTGGAGCCCACCACTGATCTTCTGTCAAAATGATATGTATTTTTAAAATAACAGACCTGCTAACAGAGGCAGAGAATAAAGCCCCACTTTCTGTACGCCTCTTATGCCAATGGTTAATGGAGACAACTTCTTCCAGTGGTTGACGCAGACTGGAATCGCCTACAACTCAATACTATAGCAATGAATTGGTGATGAGACACATAAACCACATGTGCAGCAGAGCTCCAGTAGTGCACTCTGTACAGCAAGCAGGGCAATTTTGCTTTTCAAACCCAGGCCACTTCTCTGTTTCTATCACCTCTGCTACAATTAAGTAGTCTTCCTTCCCTTTGCTTCCAGTAGAGGCACACAGCCTTCACTTAAACCTCACCCACTGAACTCATGGATACAGTGGACCCTTGAATAACGACGTTACTTGGTTCCCCAAGTAGCATCGCTATTCAAATAACGTCATTATTCGAATAACGACAAAAATGTCGTTATTCGAATAACGATGGTAAAAATACTGTCGTTATTCGAACAATCACATTGGGGGCGTCATAGCTTCGTCAATAGAAAATGACGCTATTCGAACACGTCATTAATCGAGAGGCCACTGGACTTAACACTGGCTGCATTTGCTTCTCCACTATGGAAATGCTTGCTGGGCGGATTTGGCCTTTCCCCGACCAAGAGGATAAAATTAGCTATTTTGGAGCAAAAACAACCAAGGAACACCATGGGTCTGGGGTATCTTCATGTGGCTAAGGACTGCACTTTCACTGCACTGCTTTATTTGTTAAGCGGGGAGGGGGGAGTAACCCATCGTTATGTTATCATTTCACAAATAAACTTATTGTGCACTCACTAATAAATTTATCAGACTAAAAATTTATGCTACAGGTATTTTGTTATTTGTCACACATTGTTTCCAAGTTCCAATTGGATTGCAGGTTATTTATCTACATAGTTATGAGCCCTGATGGCACAGTGATGAAACTGCCAGAACGTTATGAGTTTGATCTTGACCAGGGCTCATGGGTGACTCAGCCTTCCATCCTTCTGAGGTTGGTAAAATGAGTACCCAGCATCTTGAGGGCAAAATGCTAATTAACTTGTGAACTGCCCAGAGAGTGCACTAAGCATTATGGGGTGGTATATAAGTGTAATTGCTAATATGCATTCTGGCTCAGTTGTAGCCAATGCTACCAGACTATTGTGACAAGCTGAAGGTTTGAGGCTCCATCTCTCTCGCATGATCACCTCCCATTCCTGGCAAATCAGGTCAGCTGTCTGACCACCCAACATAGGAACTGCTATGTGGAGGGTGAAGCTGGACTATTAGGGTAGATCAGGGGTTCCCAACCTTTTTATGCCGTGGGCTGGACCATGCCTCAGGACAGCTGAGCCGGCTGGTCACATGGTTTTTCCTGGTGTAAACACTGTCGTAAAACGCATCTGAGGCTGTCGTAAATGCATTTATGACAGCCACAGGTGCATTTATTGCTGTCATAAATGCTCCTACTTCTGCTTCCGGTGCGGGGGCCAAATGAAATGGTGCTGCAGGCTGGGTGTGGCCCACAGGCCATAAGTTGGGGTAGATGCTTGATAAATGTTCCTCAGACCCAAAACGATGGTCTGTGAAATTCTGAGAACTGGCAATGTCTTACCATATTTCAAATGAAACTCAGATCTTTTCTCACACTGCCCAGTCTCAGTCAGCTGGTGGCCACCTGACAACCATGACGTGCCTCTCAGAGCATCCCTTGTTGCTGGTATGCAGATGATGCCTGCAAAGCAGGAACTGTTGCTCGTCTGTTAAAGGGAATGTGGTCACTGGCTTAAGTGGTGCTTAAGGAGGAGGGTGGATGTAGCAGAAGTCTTCCCAATTTTCAGCTTGTAGGAAACAAACCAGGAACTTCAGGTGACTTTGCAGTGATGGCCAACCTTGGCACTCCAGATGTCCTTGGACTTCAATTTCCAGAAGCCCTGATCAGCAGGAGTGCTGACTTGGGCTTCTGGGAATTGAAGTCCAAGAACATGTGGAGTGCCAAGGTTGGCCATCCTTGCACTAAGGCATAGAGAAATACATGTGGGCCCAAACCTAGCAACACAACATGATGATGCCATAGCACAGCTAATGACCACTGACATTGCCTAGCCACAGCACTGCCACAGCCAAATGTGCTTACACTTGCTGCAACAGCCATTTATAGGATTAGCTTGTCATACTAGCCATTTGAAACTGAGTCCTGTTCATAGGTCCAAGTGGGCTACACGAATGCTATTTTAACAATAAATTGTGGGCTCAGTGTTTTTACAGACACAAACTAAGACGCCAATTTCGATATATTACAATACAACTTTTGAAAACTTCCAGAGGGTCACCACGTCTGTCTGCAGTCTCTTATAGGAAAAGCAACCGAGCCTTATGGCATGTTAGAGATTAATACATTCTCTTTAGCATAAACTTGTGTAGACTTCAAGAAAGAGAGGTTCAGTCCACAGAAGTTTAATTCTTTCTTGTTTTGGCCACAATTCTGGAGCTGCTTTGACCATTTACTGATCTGACATATTAAAAAGTAATTCAAAATACAAGAGGAGAATGTAGATGGGCAAAGTTTTAAATCTACAATTCCCAGGATTCTTCAGACAGTACAGCTAATACCGTAAATTTGCAAACCTCTAGAAATAAGACATAGGGCAGTGGTGGTGAACCTTGGCACTGCCATAGAGTGTAAAGGCAACCTTAGGACTCTAGCTTTTGCATATACACGGAGCATTGAGTCTCTCTCTGTGTAGCCTGAGGGCAGATGACAATCACTTTCAGTATTTCTATTTATAAGTGGGGTACACAGAAAGAGCCTCCTTGAAGATTGTGGTATTTTTGAACCACAATCGGATGTACCCTGGTAACGGCAACCTTGTGTTGGCAACTAATATTTCTCACACTAGATTAGGTGAAAGGAACTAGAGAATGAACTCACTAAAAGTTGCCTTTATTTTGGCAGTTTCACGTCTGGCCTAGACATGGAAGAATAATAATTTTTAAGTTACTAAATATACTCTAGGTGAGTGATGGCCAACCTTGGCATTCCAGGAGTTCTTGGATTTCAATTCCCATAAACCCCAAGACAACAAACCTGCTGATCAGGGCTTCTGGGAATTGAAGTTCAAGAACATCTGGAGTGCCAAGGTTGGTCATCACTGCTCTAGGTTCTGTAAAGAAATAAAGGACAGGCGCTTTGCCAAAGGCCCACTAACTTTTAAAAAAAAAACCAAGGTGAGATTTTTACCCTAGTTTAAAGATGCAAAAACAATGAAGTGTATTATAATTTATGCTGAAATGGAAGAAGTCAAACAGAAGTTAAAAAGAGAAACATTGGTGAGTAACTTTAGTGATGTTCCCCAAACACATGTTACATTTCTATACTTCTCACTCTTGTTAACTCACTAAAAGGACTGGGATTACAGCTACATAAAGGCAAGCAGCTTTCAAAGCTGTGGGTTTCTGAGCAAGATGCAGCAACTGAGATCTAGCGCTTCTCACCCCCACACCTGTGGGAATTTTATCCCGGCTGTCCTCAAGCCATTTGCTTTAACCTCTATCCCAACTTAGTTAGTAGGGATAACATTTGCCTTTCATCAGTTTCAGGTTCTTTCAGGGACATCTCTCATTCATTTTTGTGTCTTTCATTTGCTGGCCTTTTTGTTAAATATGAAAGGGATCCAGCTCTTTCAGCTTCTTTCATTTTCTTTCTCCCTCATTCTTGTTTTTGATGCTAGGCCAAATTAAGACCTACAGAACCCTTAAACTACAGTGCTGCTAAAATGTAGAGACAAGCTGAGTAACAGAGACTCCATTCAAAAACCATAAAGAACTCTTTAAAAATGACAGTAAACCCCTACTTACGAAAAAAATCCACTCCGTAGGCTTTTGCTCAAATCAGGTTTTTATGTAACTTGAAGCAAACCCATAGGAAAAATTATTTTTTTACGTAACTCAAAGCAAATCCATAGGAAAAGTGAAATTTTTATGTAAATCAAAGCAACCCTATAGGGAAATTAATTTTTACGTAATTCAAAGCAAACCCATAGGAAATCGTGTAAATCAGGACATGCTTTTAGCACAAAATCCTTATGTGTCAAATTTTATGTAACTCAAGGCATATGTAAGTCGGGGTTTTACTGTACTTCGAAAAAGCAGGAGTAAGGAAGACAATCCACAGTACATTCACCAAATAACATGCCTTACCTTGGATACCTTGGAGTCATTATTCAGCAAGGAGTCCACATATTGGTAGCATACCTGTCAACCGCTGCTCCGGCGAATCCGGGACCTGCGCGGACCGGGTTTGCGCAGGTCGCATTGTATGCATGCACGTGGAAGGTTACGCCGCTTGCGTAGCCTTCTACGCATGCGGCATAGCCTTCTGCGGATGCGTGGAAGGGAGCTACGGAAGTGTAGAGGCGTTCCACGCATGCGTGCAACGCGACCTGCGCAGATGGGCTGCGCAGTGCCTCCTTTCCCCCACTGCCGAAATCCGGGGTTTCGGCAGCGCGGAGCGGGAAGGGCAAAAATCAACGCCGAAAACCGGGAAATCCTGGCCAATCCGGGAAGGTTGACAGGTATGATTAGTAGACATCTCCGCGATGACATTCTGCACATGCAAATGGACTTGAGAAGTCAAGTCGACTTGTATGTGAGTTTTTAGCCATTTGGATATCACTTCACCCGCTGGCTAGGCAGACCATGACATGTGCCCTCCGCTTGTACCTTGACCAAGGGATCCAACGGAGGACCCTTTGGTGAGTTTTAGTCTCAATTGACAAGAGATGGGCAACACTGCCTAGTTAGACCATAAATAACATGACTCTAAAAATAAAAAAAGAATCTTTTAAGAGGGAAAATACCAGTGGTGGGCATCAGCAGGTTCGCACCAGTAGGCACGTAATGGTAGTAAAAATGGCTGGCCCCGCCAACCTCCCTGCCCTGCCCACCACCACCTCCTCCTCCTCCTAGAAGACGCTTCAGAGGGGGCTGGCTCCATTTCCTCCTTCATCAAAGGCTTTTCCTGGGCTCCGTTTCACCCCAAAGCATATACCCAGCCACTCCAAGTCACGTAATTGTTGAATGGCCCCTAAGAATGGGAGAGGGAAATTAGGCAAAAAAGGAAAAAAGATAGCCATCTGTTGCCCATTGTACAGATGGCCATCAAAATCAAGATGAAGGACACCAAGGAGCTCAGCAGCACATAGATCCCACCCAAAAGGAAAGAGTAGGTTCCAATCAGTTCAGACCTTTTTACAACTCAAAATCCCTTCTCTCCCTCTGATGTCTTGACTGGTTGCTGATGCTATTTCATTAAACATGTCTTGGCTGATCTGACAGACAAGAGGTGAAGGAAAGAGCAAACAAAAGAAAGAAACCCCAAAGAATATGAAGCTTTTGTGCCTCTCTCTTTTTCTTAAAATGAAGCATTTGGATTTAAAAGGCTCTCTATCATAAATCAACAAAGTAAACAAACACAAGGGCCTCTTTTCATTGTTTTCCCCCCACTCCTGTTGACATGAAAGACTCAACCATACCAGCTAGTGACCCAGCAGTATCCGGCTGTGTGCTCTTATTAGTCCAAACTTGGAGCCATTCTTAAATAAGGAAACACAATCTAGCTCTCTCCCCTGCCTCACTAATCCCTCTGACAGTTTTGCAGTACAGGCTGAAACTCAGTTTTATTTGTAGAACCATTTGGCAGGACAGGATACTCAAGTGGCTAACAGTTGGAGGAGAAAGGCATGGCAGGTTGGGAACTGCTGATGCTAAATTAGCTTCCTTGGATTCGTTGCTTGTGCTGGCACATTGCTGTTGATACCCTGTAAATAATCTCTGTTACGCTGCACACAATGTTACAATCTATTTCCCCAGAAATCACAAGGTGCACAGGGAATCCCATTCCAGCTTCATCCTGACGCTATTTCATTAAACATGTCTATGGTGAAGCTGCATTTTCTTGGTCCAGCGGTAGGGCTTCTACTTTTGGGGGCCAAACGGAGCAATTCCTTAGCGAACGGAAGGGTTTCTAGGAGGGAGATGGCTCCTGATAAAGTGACCATTTCCAGTGCAAATTGGGTGAGCACTTTTGGAGCTGTTTGATCACACCATTACTCTAGCACAGGGTGGGCAACCTGCAGCATTAAGGACACACGTGGCCTTCTAGGTCCTTAAGTGCAGCCTTTTAACTGAATCCAGATTTTACAGAACAAATCCTTTTATTTTTATTAATACACTTTTGTTTGTCTTTTATATTTATATTTTATTTTAGTAACTTTAAAACTAACAATTAGTTTTCATTTTTTGAAATTATTAACTACATAGTAATTAGATTTTTTTTAAAAAAAGGACTGTGGTGGCTTAGTGGTTAAGATGCTGAACTTGAAGACTGGAAGGTCAGAGTTTGATACCCAAGTACTGCACGACAGTGAGCGTCTGTCTCTGCCCCAGCTCCTGCCAACCTAGCAGTCTGAAAGCAAAAAATTGCAAATAGATAAATAGGTACAACTTTGGTGGGAAGGTTAACAGTGTTCTGTGCACTCTGGTGTTCAGTCATACCTGCCACATGTCCACGGAAATGTCTGTAAATGCAGACAGCACTGGCTCTTTGACTATAAACAGAGATGAGCACTGAACCCTTGAGTCAGATATGGCTGGTTTTCAGGCAAGGGGTGACCTGGTTAGATTTTGTATTTTTAAACACATCTAACTGAAGTTTCTTGAATGTGACCTTATTTGATTATAAATTAATGTGGTCTTCTAATATGGCCTTACGAAAGGAAAAGGCTCCCCCCACCCTTGCTCTAGCACATTAGGAGGGAAATTCTTCAACCATCTCATTCCTTCTCTGGCAGTAAAAACCGAATAATAAAAATTAAACATGTAGTGATCTGCTGGCCTTTTATTTCCCCAGTTGACAGTACCTCACTCTTGCCTAACAGTAGGGAGAGCCTTAAGGGAGCCTTATATTAAATGGGCTTCAAATCGCCATTTTATTCCGCCTCAGCAAATTACCACTTGGTCTTGTATACAGAGGTGAAAGTCTGCAGCTTCACTGCTGCGGCCCACATCTATGCAGCTTCTTTGAGGGGAATTATAGTGCTGGTCTTAACTGTGAAGTTCAATTCTACAGTTTTACAGATTTTTTACACAGTTGTTCTTTCACACTGTTTTTCCATAGCTGTAACATGTAACAAGTAGAAGCAGTGACAGATTTTATTTTCCTGGGATCTAAGATCACTGCAGATGGCGACTGTAGCCATGAAATAAAAAGACGACTGATTATGGGGCGACAAGCTATGAGAAACCTGGGGAATATAGTGAAAAATAGAGACATCACCTTGAAAACAAAAATTCGCATAGTCAAAGCAATGGTATTCCCAGTGGTAATGTATGGGTGTGAGAGCTGGACCATTAGGAAGGCTGAGCGCAGAAGAATAGATGCCTTTGCGATGTGGTGTTGGAGGAAAGTCCTGAGAGTCCCTTGGACAGCAAAGAGAACAAATAGGTCAATACTGGAAGAAATCAATCCTGACTGTTCATTGGAGGGACAAATAGTGAAGATGAAGCTAAAGTACTTTGGACATCAAATGAGAAGGGAGGACTCACTTGAGAAGGCCTTGATGCTGGGAAAGGTGGAGGGCAAGAGAAGAAGGGGGCGTCCAAAGATGAGATGGATAGATGGTATTGTGGACACAATGGGCACAGAGCTTGGTGGGCTGAGGAGAATGGTGGAGGACAGAGGTGCCTGGAGGAAAATGGTCCATGGGGTCGCAAAGGGTCGGAATCGACTGTGCGACTGAACAACAACAACATGCCTCCTGACAGGTGGATTCCAAAGCTTTGACTGATGGTGGGAGCTAATTATACAGGTGAAACTCGGAAAATTAGAATATCGTGCAAATGTTCATTCATTTCACTTAAAAAGTGAAACAAATCTATGAGGTAGACTCACTACATGCAAAGCGAGAGATGTTATGCCTTAATTCGTTATGATTGTGATGATCATGGGCGTACAGCGTACATGAGATTATGTGATGATTATGGGGTACATGAGATTGGGGTTTTCATAAGGTGTAAGCCATAAGCATCAATATTATAAGAAAGTAAGGTTTGAACTATCTCGCTTTGCATGTAATGAGTCTATCTCATATATTTGTTTCACCTTTTAAGTTGCATTACTGGACTGAACGAACATTTGCACGATATTCTAATTTTCTGAGTTTCACCTGTAGAAGAAGAGAAACCCTTTCCCTTTTGAATTAGGACTCATCGTGGTTCACAGTGAGGAAAAGACATGACAAGGAGCTCAATTTAGTGCAATAGGCCTGATATGGACTCCTCTATAGAAAGCACAGGTGTAGCCAGATGGAAACGGACCTGATGCTGAAAGGACGGACAAGCAGACATCTCTTGAGAAATATTATATAAACATTTAGGAAGCAGTGCCATTTAAAAATAATACAGTAAACAGACCAAATGTTCTGTCAGATACACCAGACTTACGTTTTACAAATCTACAACCAGGAAAGAAAAACTAGCCATGTGCTTTAAAAATGAAATTGTTGTGTTTTCAGCAAGGTTACCATTGAAATCAGCACTGGCTCTCTCAACAAGGTCTTGACCCAAAATGCTTCTAGTCTTTCTCCTCTAACATACTTCATTTAACATGCTGTTTGCCTCTGCCTCAGAACTGCCATATTAAAAATACCTTGTTGTTAATTTTATAACTAAATGTAAACAATTTCTTTATACCAATCATCCAATTCAAATTTGCAATCTAAACAACTTCTGAGTGGGGAGCACAGCAATAATGCAAATAATGCTAAGGGGTGCATAAAGAAGTACCCACATATTTTAACACGTGAGATTTGAGAAATGCTTTATACCCATTTAAATTGATAGATGGGAAGGATTCATTTTATCCATTCATAATTTTGAATTTTATCCAATTCAAAAATGTGATTATCATGAACACTTGGAATTGGCAAGGGGAAAATGCTCTAATCCTACAAGGTTCAGAACTAAATTTGTTCCTTAGACTGTGCAGCATACCTGTCAACTGCGGCTCTGAACAATCCTGTTCTGCGCAAGTTGCATTCTACGCATGCATAGAAGGCTTTTACGCTTGCGTAGAACCCTTTTACAACCCTTTTTTTAGAAGGGTTCTACGCAAGTGTAAAAGGGTTCTACACAAGCGTAAAAGCCTTCTACACATGCATAAAATGCGACTTGAGCAGAAGGGATGCGCAGTACTTCTCCCCCCCAGCTGCCAATTCTGGGGTTTTGGCAGCTGCGGGCAGGAAATGGCGCAAAGCGGCGCCGAAAATCGGGAAATCCCGGCCAATCTGGGAAGGTTGACAGGTATGCTGTGCAGTAAGTCTCCCACTAATGGCCAGACACAAGTTTGTCAAGTGATCTTGGGCAAATAATTTTTATTTTTAACAACCATTCACATTAAAGTAATGTTAATGCGGTTAAAGAACATCTATCTTTTTTTAAAAAAAAAATCACGTAATTAATGGAAGGAATTATCAAGGGAAGTTATGTCAGTTGCACCATACTGTTTGCTTCTGGTTTACAATCTTGAAAGAAAAAAATAATTAAGTACTGCCTGGACACAGTGGGGATTCTCCTACATTCAATTTCACTCTTGTTAACACAGAGGAACAATGAAAATCTGTAATTAGCACAGAAGCAGCAGGAGCACACTGGCTTTGGCTGGGATTTGGCCTGTAATATTTTCCCTCTACATGTAATGCAATGTTAGCTCCAGGACAAAACTCTCTCCGCAGCCAAGAGAAGGCACTCTATAAATTAAAAAAAGAAAAGAAAAAGAGATTTCAGAGGACAGGATATCATTTCTGAAATAATAATAAAGATATTTCCTAACTTGGTTTCCCAACAACTGCCGCCACCACTGTGACCATAGATTTTTTGCTTAAGCTGCAGGGGAAGCATTTCTTGCAGGTACCGATGAATACTGGGGCTGCAAACTCAGGAAAAGTTACTAAACACAATGAAAAAAAAGCAAGAGAAGTTGACAGCTACCAGCACCTTCACCTCTGCACTCTCCAACTTAACTCCAGGACTGTAGTTGCTTTTGTACGGGATCTGATTTTGTTTCATCAGCTGTTAACATAAGTGTTTTAAGCAGCAAATGAACACATCTAAAAGGTTTTAAAAATAGCAAATGAACACATCTAAAAGGTTTAAAAAGTAAAGGTAAGGTCTCCCTTGCGCGAACACCAGTCATGTCCAACCCTAGGGGCTGGTGCTCACCTCTGTTTACAGCCAAAAAGCCAATACTGTCTGCATCTGACTAGACACTGGAGCACCCAGAACACTGTTACTTTTCCTGCCAAAGTGGTACCTAATTATCTACTTGCAATGTTTTGGTTTCGAACTGCTAGGTTGGCAGCAGCTGGGACAGAGATGGGAGCTCTCTCCATTGTGAAGCACTTGGGTCTCAAACTGCTGACCTGCCGACCTTCCAGTCATCAAGTTCAGTGTCTTAAATAGTAAGCCATTGCAGTCCCTTCTAAAATGTTTAGGTTCTGTTAAACAAATTAGTCTTTGCCTCAGTTCAGAGCCTTCTAGCTGGCATCCAAACTAAGAAATTTTGGTCATGTAATGTCCATCCCCAGGTATATCAAGGCTACAAGGTGTCCCCGCACCCCATGCCCCCGGCTTTGCTCCTTCTTGACTCCCACACAGTGGTGGGATTCAGCAGGTTCGCCCCAGTTTGCCAGAACCGGTAGCAGAAATTCTGGCTGGCCCCGCTCATCCAAGTTTTGAAATAACGCAGGGCTTCTCTCCCCCCCCCCCGGCCACACCCACCATACCACGCCCACAGAGTAGGTAGTAATTTTTTTTAATCCCACCATTGCTCCCACACCTTCGTTTTTTATGCATTACAGGTGAAAATCCAACTGCTTTCACTCGCAGGTGTTAATGAGCCCTGTTTCCCATGTAAGCCAAATAAAATAACATGCAGGTTGTACAGCCCAGTGTTAGCACTTGGCCAAAATGGTTGAGCAGCAGACACTCATATACCACAAGCAGAAATATCAAACTGTGCTCCCTCTTATATGAAAGATGAAGAAAAATGTGTTACACATCAGGATGGATTAAGACACTTAACCCTCCTCCCCTCCAAACTGGAAGTCACCACACTCCAGTTCTACATAACACCCTGCCACACAGAGACCACTTTTATGGGCATGGGAAGGGATACACACCCAAGATGAGATGATGTTTTTTAAGCAAAATGGTGCCTGCAACTTTTTTCAGCAGTACAGGGATGTCCTAGGAAGGCGGGAATAGCACAGAAAAGGTCATCCCACCCTCCCAGAGGCTGCTGGGGAGACGGAGAGCCAGAAACATGCACCCGACGATGGCGGTTTATTTGGCCCCAAACAGCGTGAAAAGTTAGATGAAACACGATGCAATGGATAACACTAAAATGGTGTTATCCGGTGCAAATCTTTTCTCAAAAATTACTGTAATTATCCGGATTTGGCGTTATCCGGTACTGTCGTTATCCGGAGTTTTACTGTATGCAAGAAATAACAGTGATGGGAGGAAGGAGCTCACTGAGGAACTCAGCCTTCCCTATGTCACTTGGAGGACTCTGAACAGGCTGGGGGGTGGAGTGCCTAAATGCAAGACCAACATGCTCAAGTGGGGGCTGCTCGAGGACAACGACATGCTGTGAGAATGTGGAGAGATACAGAATCCGGCTCATTTATTGACCTGCCAATTACTGCCAGAAACATGCACCAATGAGGACTTAAGATGGGCCAATGACAAAGCCAAGAAAGTAGTTTCATTTCGGCTATCCAGAGTTTGATTGGGACACGGAAGAAATGATGGGACAATTGAGCTGGGTTCTCTGATTGGGTGGCATACAAGTGTGAAAATTAAAATTAAATTTAATTAAATTGAGAGCCTGGAACTTCCATATGAAAAATCAATCCAATATGAATCCTCTCTGAGTTTGCAGAGAATAAAAGGAGTCTTCTGCTGCCAATTGTACAAAACGGCAAGCATATTTCAACCTTGCCATGTCATAGACCCGTGATGGTGAACCTTGGCACTCCAGGTGTTCTGCTGATCAGGGCTTCTGGAAATTGAAGTCCAAGAACAGGTGGAGTGCCAAGGTATCAATACTACACCTGCATTAAAGTTGCATTTGCAGCTCTGATACAAGCATGCAAGCATGGGTCAAAATCTTAATACCTTCTGTCATCCTGTTTGCATTTAAGGTGACATTTTAAAATTTGCCTGAGATTTCTGCCACACCACTATCAATGGGCTTTCTCCTCTTTTGTTCAGAACTGGCTTTCTAAATTGTTATCACAAAGTACTGGAGAATAGCATCTTCAGAATGTTGTTTATCTGAATTCTAGACATTTCCCCATGTTATTCATATGATAGTGATATGCTACTTAAGAAGTATTATTTAAGAATGTCTAAGGCACTTTGGATATTTCCATGCATGCCATTTGAACAGAGGTTTAATGGTGTATAGCTAGTCTTTGCCCAGTCTTCATAATGTCACTTTTAAGGCAGGCATGGTCATTGTGGAGGAGACTTCATGCATAAGAACATAAGAACATAAGAACAGCCTTGCTGGAACAGGCCACAGCCCATCCAGTCCAGCATTCTGTCTCACACAGTGGCTCACCATTTCCTTCAGGGTATTCCCAAGCAGATGCCTTCACCTGCTTAGGATTCCCTGGAAATGATATTGAGAGATATCCTGCCTATCTCTCCAACCCGGAGGTTGTCCTTAAGTATCCATTATTATAGCCATTGATACTCTTGTCCTCCATGAACTTGTCTAATCCTTTCTTAAAGCTGTCAAGACTGACAGCTGTCACCACTTCTTCTGGCAGGGAGTTCCATAGGCAAGTAATCCTCTGGGTGAAAAAGTACTTTCTCTTATTTGTTTGAGAACTAGTACCCAAAAGTTTCATGGAGTGCAGCGGCAGAACTATTCATCCCTCGGTTCCCCTACGGATGAGCCATGAACAGAGGGGTGGGAGGGAAAGAGGGGCGTGGGGTGAGATTGTGTGTGTGGGGTGGGAGGGGGTGCAAGGAGGGTGAAGTGTGTGTGTATGCGTGTGTGTGTGGGGGTGGGGGTGGGTGAGAAGGGGAAGAGCCACAGCCGCCACCACTGCTGACACCAGGGGGGGCATGGCTAGGACGGTGCAGCTGGGGTGACCGGAAAGCCCCACTTTGGGGCGTGGCGGCTCTCCAGCCTCGGCCTGACCTGTCCCTTCCGTGGCTCAGGAGGGGGCAGTGGAGAGAGGGAAAACCCCAGGGGAAGCCGGGTAACAAGCTAGTACTGTATTTGATAAAAATGGTCAGGTTATCTACAAAATAGCCTTTTAAAAATATATATATATAATGACAGCTATAAAACACTTTCACACTAAATATGGCAATATATAAATGAATTTATTTACAACAGTTAATTCTTACTGTAAGATGATCTATTGTACTTCTAAGAAGTCACGTCATGATCAACTCTTAACATCCTCAGTTCCAGGAAACACACTGGTCACACTTATCAGGCAGTGGTGTGAGGCGAGGATGTTAAGATTTGTCTCCAGGTATACTCTAACCCCAATGTGGCATGAAATCGCTTATTTGATGGTGAGAGTTTGAATTTATTTTAATGTGTGTTATAATACACAATCAGTAAGTTTTAAAAATCCGTGACTTTAGCATGATTTTTATTGAACTGGCCAGGACAATTTTTCTGACCTTGAATCCGGGATAATCCCAGTTTTCCGGGACATATGGCAACCCTATCCTTGACTCATTTTTTAATACAATTGTCTACAAGTGATTTTTTCTGAGAAGCAAGACTTGTTAAACAAGTATCTTCCTTAAATGATCACCTAGAAAATGACAGTCAAATGTCTTTGAATATATCTGCACTATACAGTTGCAACATTTTGATCCCACATTAACTCCAATGGTCCCATCATATCAAATGCTAGCATTTGTAATTTGATGAGAGGCTTCAAATTCTTTGCTAGAGAGCTTAGGTATACACCTTTGAATTATAGCAAAGAATCCTAAGTCCCTCACCAGCTATAGATTTCAGGGTTCTGTTGGATCAAGCCAACACAGTTAAAGTGGAATTAAAGGTAAAGGGAGACCTTGCACAAAAGTAATTCGTGTCCAACTCTAGGGGGAGGTGCTCAACTCCATTCACAGCCAAAGAGTCAGTGCTATCTGTATGTGCAGACATTTCCATGGTAATGTAGCAGACATGACTAGATGCCGGGGTGCACAGAACTGTATTACTTTTCCTGCCGAAGTGATACCTATTTATCTACTTGCAGTTTATTGCTTTCAAACTGCTAGGTTGGCAGGAGCTGGGACAGGTGATGGGCACTCACCCCATCACACAGAACTTGGGTCTTGAACTGCTGCTGGTCATGAAGCTCAGCATCTTAACCACTAAGCCACCTATAATTGTGTGGTGTAGATAAGATTCATCCTGGAGGAAAATAAAGGCAAACTGAGTTCTGGTCTCAGGATCAACCCAATTCTCAAAAAGTGCACCAGGGAACATCTGAGAGATCTTGTTTAAGCACCAAGAGAAAGGTATCCAAAGTGACACATGGCCAGAAAAAATGTTAACCATGGTACTGATTAGAAAACATCATGGCCTTAAGAGTACACTATTAGAAGTAGTAAGAAGCAAACTGCATATCATCTCCATTCCTTCTGTGTTTCTTGCTATAACGCTGTAACTTTCCCCTGTGGAAAAAGATATTGGAAGCAATTCAAATCAAATCTTTTTGTTGTTGCCTCACCTGCAGAACTGCCTGGAGTGGTTCATGTTGGGCCCTGCTTTAATATTGCCTTTTTCTGGGTCATAGATGGTGGTCGCTCGTGCATAGGCTCCTCCAAGAATAAAGATGAAACCATTAAGAGTGACCGCAGGAGCATATTTGTTATCTGTCAATGGAAAGCAAGACTGAGATCAGTTTCCAAGCCTGGCACTAGAACCAGGTTTTTATTTATACATTCTCCTTATTGATACATAAGTCATGTTTCTTGAAACCTCCAAGGCCAGAGAGAGAGAGAGAGAGAGAGAGAGAGAGAGAGAGAGAGACTACGTTGCTTTTATCATTCTTTCTCCCCCAAATTTGGAGAGGTACTTTTAAAAATTCATTGGTGTTCCTGGTTCCTAGCAGCCAGTGGCTGTGATGTAATACCTGCCCACATGTAAAGTAATGTTTTTTTGTCTGGGAAGTAAAAAAAGCAAGAATGTTTCTGTGAAAGCATTTCTTTGTAGCTAGAGTAATACAAAGAAATCACTTCGGAAGCACATCACTTTTTTAATTTTTAAGAAAACTAACAATAGCCTTTAAGCAGGAGAAGCCGCCATTCTTATGAAATAACTTCAGACACCACCAACAGCCTTTAGGTGTATTTGGACCTCCTTTCTTATTCCCTCTCCATGCACCCCATTGGTTTTTTTTCATGTTCCTTCTTTCCTTTCCTTTCCTTTTCTTTTCCCTGGACATACAGCACTTGGCTTGAGGGGAAAAGAGATCAGAAGTCTGAACTATGGCTTTGGCAGCCAAGGGATTAGATATATGAGTGCTTCCTACTGAATCAAAGTGATAATGTCAGGGGAAAGGTTTGAGAAAAAAGTATTTCCTTTGATATGCCAGATTTCAGAAAAAAAGCACACAGGATCCAGTTGTGCTGGGGAACATTCAAGCACCCAGTCTCTAGCCAGCTGTTTAAAATGGGCAGCAGCAGCAGCATAGCAACAGGACTTAACAGCATCTTTTACTCCTGAGCTTCAGCTTAAACAACAGGCTGTATTTATGGATCATAGTGGGTTAACAGTTGTTCCTCCATTTCTCTGGGTTTTATCTACGCAAGGAGCTCTCAAACTTTTTAAACCGGGGCCCGGGTAACACTCCCTCAGGCAGCTTTTGGGGCCAGATGGCCATTTTACCCTTCCTCCACCACACGGCACTTCTTGGTGTGGTAGAGGTGTTGGGGGCCCCACATGAAATCATGAAGTGGACTGCAACCGGCCCACAGGCCACAGGTTGAGAATCCCTGGTCTACGCAATGATTTATCTTAAAATCCAAGCCTGATGTTAGATTATTGTTTTGTTTGGTATTTCATGGATGCTGCTGCTGGAGATGATGATGATGACAGTGACAATGATGACAATGATGACAATTTAAAAAAAACTGGCCCAAATCCAATTTCAACAAGATCAGACCAACTGAAACAACTGCTGTATGGGGAGCCCACAGTTATGTAAACCCATGATTAAATGAGTCTGCTGTAACTAGTGGTGGGATTCAGCAGGTTCACACCAGTTCACCAGAACCAGTAGCAGAAATTCGGGCTTGCTCCACCCATCCAAGTTTTGAAATAACATAGTCCTAATTCAGGTGCAACGCAGGGCTTTCCCCCTGGCCATACCCACCATATTACCACAGAGTAGGTAGTAATTTTTTTTTTGAATACTTTCACCACTGGCTGCAACTGAAATTACCAACTCAACTTTGGCCCATTTAAAAAAATCATTTTACAGCTCTACATAAAACTGGGACAGATAATATTATTAAATAAATTTAAAAAGATGTAATTATTGATGTATCCATAATCCACCATGCTTAAATTTTGTAGACTGCTTCATACAAACTAGGATAAACATAAAATAATCTTCATAGGCAAGCATTTTAATACACTGGCTAATATACACACTACATCTAGGTCCAAAGCCAGACATTTTGATGAGAGAGCAGAACCATGGTAAATGAATAGTAGCTGAATGTGTGATACGGTATGTACATAAAAGAAATTCCATATCTTTGACCGGAAAATAAATTTTATTTGTAAGGAAGGCAAGCGTAGCCTGGTGGAATATATGGCCAGTCTATCCATCCTTTAAGATTGGAGATCAGAGGGGTATTGTGGGTAGCTGAACTTGAACCCCAACCGCTATACTTACATACCTGGATATGGCCATGGCTGATCAAGAGAAAACCAGGTCTATCAGCTCTGTGAATCCATTGTGGAAGAGGAAGTCATACTGTATTATGTAGGTTTCATTTATAAATTGAAATGAACCTATAGAAATCCATGAAAGGACCAGTAGGAATGATATATCGCATGTTCACTTCTATATGGATATACAGGTATGTATTGACTGTCCTGATTTTCATCACTTTAAACTTTTTTGGGCAAATATGCCCATAGTAAAAATGATATTGCTAATGTTTCTAGGGCAGTGATCACCAACCTTCTGGGCCATGGAGGCTGCATTAGAGTACCCAATGCCTAAAGAGGGCCACTTCTTAAATCAAAATATAACAACATTATTAACCTACCCATTTAGATAAAAAGTGACTATTCAGAGGTCAATAAAGAAATGTTAATGTTCTGGGTTACCTGAGTTCTGCTGGTTAGCCAAGCACTGGAGTGGCCCAAATGGAGAAGACCAAGAAGGGGCTGACACGAGGAATCATGGAGACCAGAATAAATGAAGTTGCTCTTGTGTTTTTTGCAAGAAAGGGACAGGAAGAACAGCAGTAGATGCTTGAGGCAGAAAGGACACTGTGGGTCTGAGGGGAAATGTCTCGAATGATAGTAGTAAATATAACCAGGTTAGAAGGCTGCACAGAAAGAGCTTGGGGGTCACAGGTGGCCCATGGGCTCCAGGTTGGGGACTCCTGTTTTATGTTTAATACTATTGGCCTGTATATTGTTACGTATTTTACCTGTACAACAAGGGCTTTGTCACCAGCAGAACCAGTGTGCCACCAATTAAAGAGTCCCCTCCCCAATTCTAGGGTGCACTCAGTGAGACAAAGTTGTGTACACTCTGAAACAGGAAACTCTTAAATTAACAGCAATTTTCCGTCAGTGGTGATGTCATTCCCACTACTCAAGCCGAGAATACTGCCAATACATCCCTATTTCCAGGACAACTTGATCAGGTTAAGAAAATCAACATTAGCTGATTCTTTAGTCTGAAGATCTATCTTTACAGCATATGCACACACAACAGAAGAATAAATGGAAATTGAGTACTGTAATGAGAATGAACAAATAGGTCAATCTTAGAAGAAATCAACACTGACTGCTCATTGGAAGGTCAAATAGTAAAGATGAGGCTAAAGTACTTTGGGCATCAAATGAGAAGGGAGGATTCACTTGAGAAGGCCGTGATGTTGGGAAAGGTGGAGGGCAAAAGAAGAAGGGGGAGGCCAAGGATGAGATGGATAGATGGTATTATAGACACAACGGGCACAGAACTGGGAGGACTGAGGGGGATGGTGGAGGACAGGGGTGCCTGGAGAAAGATGGTCCATAGGGTCGCAAAGGGTCGGAATCGACTGTGCGACTGAACAACAACAACAAAAAATGAGAATGAATATGGAGGACATATGGAGCAAAATATGGAGGAAAGGTGATGCTTCAGTGTAAGCAAACAACCAGGGACAAGGTGAGTGAGACTGTATCTTTGTTCAAGAGTACAAGACTGTTACATAAAGACTGCATCTGCTGATGCTGTGAACAGCTCCCCTGAACTGTATATAGGCCATCTTGTTACCAAGTGAATCATTTGAAGACTTTTGTGTTGAGAAGTAGTATACAACCACTCTAGATGAATAATACATTTGCAGCACCAATTTCTCTGCTGATTCCCCCCCCCCCAGTTAATGCATGTGGGGGTGACATAAGAATGCTAGAAATGGAAATTGCTTTTCCCTTTCTTGCAACACAGGTAAATGCAGCATGATTGAATTTTATGCTCTAAGAATAACAGGGGTTGCATCCTTTCTGTGTGAATCATACTTGGATTCTCTACACATTAGGAATACAAAAATCCCTGTTCCAAAGATAAATCCCATGCTCTGGAAACTTTATATTTCTAACTCTGTCATTATTTAGGTTTGTTTAACGCATTTTGTTGAAGACTGCAACGGTTGGGAGGCAAAAGTGGAGATGCATACATGTGCCATTAGGGGTGTTTGTGTGGCATTCTAAGAACCAGAGAACAAGGAAACAAGACTAAAAAGCAGTGGTTTTCCCATATAGGCCCTCAGATGTTCTTGGACTACACTTCACAGAAGTTGTAGCTAGCAAGGTCAACAGTTCGAGCACCTCGGAGTGGCAGTCCAAAAACCCTTTGACTCAGAGAAATACTGCAGAGCAAAGGAAAACCTTTGCTTACGGATGCTGGAATTCCAGGCTAAGGCCTCATCTAAAGTGTGAGCTCATCTACTCATTTTAAAACACAGCGCTGTAATTTACTGACTTAAATGTTTGTAAATTATATTTCTACTTTAGGTTTCAGATTTTGCACAGCAGCCGAGGTAACAATGGTTCAGTGGCTCACATCTAACACCTTGTGAAAGCTGAATACAGTAAAAGCCCTACTTATGAAAAAAGTCAATTCCATAGGCTTTTGCTTAAATTGGTTTTTTATGTAACTCGAAGCAAACCCATAGGATGATAATAATAATAATAATAATAATAATAATAATAATAATAATAATAATAATAATAATAATAATAATAATAATAATAATAATAATAATAATAATAATAATAATAATAATAATAATAATAATAATTTAATTTAATAGTCATATTTATATATGCCGCCCACTCAGGCAGAACCCAACTCAGGGCAGCATTACAACAAGTTCTAAAAACACATAAAAACACTTTGAAAGACCCACATCCCACCCACTTTAAAAGACCCATATCCCTCCCACCCATCCCACCCACTATAAAATGAGAAGAAGAGAGAGTTCTTAATTCTTTACATAAGCCAGCAGGCGGGGACCGTGTTCCCATTCGGGCCCCACACCTGCCCTGCCAGCCAGGTCTTCAATCCTTTCCTGAAGGGCAGCAATTTTCTTTGAATAATAATAATAATAATAATAATAATAATAATAATAATAATAATAATAATAATAATAATAATAATAATAATAATAATAATAATAATAATAATAATAATAATAATAATAATAATAATAATAATAATAATGTTCACATCTTTATGCCACTCACTCGACTATACAACTCATAAAAAATGAAATTTTTTATGTAAATCGAAGAAAACCCATAGGGAAATGAATCTTTATATAACTGGAAGCAAACCCATAGGAAATTGTGTAAATCGGGACATGGTTTTAGCGCAAAATCATTATGTAAGTCGAATTTTATGTAACTCAAGGCATATGTAAGTCGGGGTTTTACTGCATAAAGAAATCCCAGAGCCTTAAGCCCTTATTTAGAAATATACACACAAATGGGCCCATACATAAGAACACAGCTCTTTGTCTAAATTAGGTTTCACTCTATCACTCAGTTCATTTCAAGCAGGTGTGAGATCATTTGTACTGTATCAGGCCTTAGTAGTAAGTCACATCCTTCAGGAAAGATGGCTGTCACTAGTCCATGCTCAGTGCTTTTCAGCCTTCAGATAACATCATACTCTGGCACGTGAGTGAGACAGAATAATAATGTCCCTTGCATCTTTAGGTGCAAACACACCCCTCCCCAAAGCACAGAGCATTACCTGAAGAAGAAAAAAAGAATTAAAAAGACTAAAGCCCAAATCCACTTGTGCAACAAGTAAAAAGAATTTTTTGTAAACATGTCAGACAAATAACATCATTCTATCGGTGCAGTTCCTTCAAACGATAGTCACGAATTGATTGAGCAAAAAAGATAAAAAGAAGATAGCTGAAAGCTTTTTCTCTATTACACAATTCCTATCATTCAGTAGTCTTCAGAGTGTGTCCCTCTTTGGCTGCTTGCAAAATCAAACAAGTGGATGTCTGTTTTATTATTGACGCCAAAAACTATCTCCACATATGCTGATCACATTTTTCACATCCTCTTTTGAGTGAGCATCACTATGTGGAAGATGCATTAATCCAACAAAAGAGAGCTTGAAACTTAACCTCCAAAGCCCACGGGGATATTCTTCTGGGCTACCTCAAGGCAGAAACAATATCTTCTCAGGAGACTAATTCCCTGCCTTCATATTTCTTTGTTGCATAAAATAAAGAACATCTTCCTTTGTTTCTTTTTTTAATAGCAGAAGTTTGCTTTTATTTCTTATAAGCAGTTAGCATGGTTCCTCTGATTCCCTTGTAGTGAGCGCACATTATGTTGCTTTAGGCAGCCCCTAACTGTTTCGAGCGCTCAAATTTTTCCCTCTTTTATGGAAAAAGTGAGATGGAATGAGACCTCACTTACTGGTTTCAGTAAGGAAAAATATTATATCGAAGGACCACAGGTCAGGCCTTTTACACTGCAAATATGAGCAGGATTGGAAGACTTCTCCTCCTCCTCTGATGTCAGAGATACATTAATGTTTTTCATCATATCTGTCAAGTTTTGGATTTGAAAATAAGGGAAATTTCCTGGCCAAAACAGGATACTTGACAGCTATGCTTATCCTGTGCTTACCTCCAGCAGTGGCATTAGGGCATTGCAGTCTAACTAATACGGGAAGATGGAAGGAAAGAGGGTAAATTACGGGAGTTTCCCGGCCAATACGGGATACTTGGCAGCTATGTTTCTCATTCTTCTTGATTTCGGAATGAGCTCCTGTCTTGGTCCCAGCTCCTGCCAACCTAGCAGTTCAAAAGCAAAAAATTGCAAGTAGATACATAGGGACCACTTCAATGGGAAGGTAAACAGCGTTCTGTATGCTCCGGTGTCTAGTCATGCCTACTACATGACCACGGAAACGTCTGAAGAAGCAGACTGCGCTGGCTCTTTGGCTTTGAAACAGAGATGAGCACTGAACCCTAGAGTCGGATACGACTGGCTTTTGAGCAAGGGAAACCTTTATCTTACCATGCAATTGTAAATACATTTCTACTCAGTAAACCGCGCAGAACTGGAGGGGACTTTCCATCTGAGTAAATATGTATAAGACTGCACTGCGAAGGCCCTTTTAAAAAATAAAACAATTTGCAATTCCCACCTTAGCCATCCTTGCAATAAGAAACGGACCTCTATTATTGCCATTTAACACTACAAGTACATTAATAGTATCAAGATTAAGTTGGCAAATTGAACCAAGAATGTGGAGATTTCAAACTGGGGACTCCAATTTTGGGTCCCCATCCTTCAACACGTAAAAACTGTATGGTATTAAGATTTTAGGATGGCAGCTCTAGCCTGGAGTACTTCTCAATAAAGGATTAATTGGTGTCAAGTAGCTTTTAATCTCTGGGAGACATATGGAGACCTTTTAATAATTCTCTCCCAATTTTAATATATTGTTTTTAGTAATGATAGTGGTGAATTTTTCTCCCTTGTATTTCATACCTATTGCATTTCTTTCTTTTGTAGTAACCTATTTAAATCTTACATGTTTTATTAATACTGGTATCTTTGTCCCTAAGACAGAACTTCAATTACTTTAAAATGTTAAAGAAAAATAGAGCAGACATTTTAAAAAAGATTTTAGAGTTCACTGCATTCCCAGTGAATAGTTTTCAAAGACAGATATGCCAATAATCCCTTTCAATACCTATAAGTAAGAATGGTGCCTTTTGGGGGAGGTTTTTGTTAGTTTTGCCTGGTAACAGTAATGCTCCATGTGGTATTCTTGTCCATGAAGGCTCTTAGTTTGGAACTTGGCGATTAAAAACAGAATACAGGATCAGGTCATTGGTCAAATCAGGTTGAGCTCAAAACCACAGGCATATTGCCTTCCAGGAAGGGTGACAGACCAAGATGTATTATTCAAGATTTACAGCTAAGAATAAAAAAAATAGCAAGTCTTTTAGAAAATCAATGCAGAGAAAGGGTAGAGGGTGTAAGCAAACCAATAGTTCTCTACATGGGGCTTGCTTACAGCTAAGAGAGAGATTTGTGCATTTCCCTTCAAAGTAAGTTATAGCACACTCGATGCTGGATATTTTCGTTTGTAAAACATTCTTTCCACACATAAACTATTGGGATTTAAGGGTATCTATATGAGAGTGTGGAATGAATCATTGTTCCTCCAAGTGTTCATCGTATTTTTAATTCACCCACTAGCAATCATTCTGTATGTAGATTACAAAATGCTGTTAGACTAGTCAATGCCAGCCTGCATGGTTACTAGCAAGTGATGATGGTAACTGTAGTCTGTCATCCAAAGGGCCACAAGTTCCTTACCCTTGCTCTTAAGTACAAGACCGAGCAAGTGAGAAAGCAAATTTCAACTCTAAATAACCTCTGTACTTTATAAATAAGCAAACATGAGGATCATTCACATCACACAATAAATTTGGAAAAATAATCAAAATCAAAACCACACACATCTGAATCTAATGTTAAGTCTGTGATAGACTTCTGTTGTGCATTAATTCCAATATTTTATGCATGTGAATGTAATTCAGGAGCCCATTCTGAGAGCCAAAACTATTCCCTATTAAAAGAGACATTAAAAGGAGAAGCAATGAATGGAAATATAATCAACTTTGAATAGCCAGTGCTTGGAATTCTGCCTGATTATCTAAGACGGAATCGTATGAATAGAGTTCCTAATCAACAAACATATAGTAAGAGCCTGAGGTTACAAATGCCCAATGTGTGTCTGTAGTCTGATTACCCAAGAGAGCACTGGACTTATCAACAGAGTAATGGAAGGAGAAAGGACATCAGATTCTTGGTTGCTCCCTGAAGTCAAGAGTCTATGAGACACACTTCACCCTCCTACACAACAACCTTCCACTATCAGGAGAATAGGTTGAGCATTACAGGAATGACAGAAGACTACAAAGAGCTCACATATGTGAGAATAAATGAAAAGCACTAAGGAACAATTTTAAAAAACAATAAAACATAAAGGACAGAACTATCCATCTATACATACAAAAAAGAGAGAAATGTTTTAAATAATCCCTTGTTCATTCACTTGTATATCCTCCTCTCATTTGAGAGCAATCTGATAGATTGCAATTTCCTGAAACAGGAAATTGTTTTTGGCCTTTATCACAAGTCTTCCATGTTGCCCTCCTCCTCCTCCTTCTATATCCAAATCTGAATATTGGCAATCCTCATGGAGATCAGCCATGAAGACTGTTCTGAGAATATAATGCAGTGGCCTTTCATCTGCCTTCCGCATTGCAGCATGACACCTGTACCTCTTTCTGGCCCTGAGTCCTTTTGGCATGCAAAGTCCTCCTCAGCCCCAGCCCTTTTGATGAAGCTTCTGCCCTCCATCAAGATGGATACAAGTGGGATTTAAGCTACTTGGGGACCATCACCCTTCCCTGTGGACTTCGGCACTCAAGACCATTAGTCCTCAGGGTTGTCAGGTTAGTTAACTGCCGCCTGACACTCTGTATTGAGTCGCTGGCAGTATGGTCTACTCGTATTACCATAGCAGGATAACCTGGCCAGACTGGTGGCCATCCCAAAGTTTGTGCATGTTTTCTTTTGTTTGTTTCAATCTTTTTAAAATGTGTGTGGGAGTTTACATAATTCCACCTGGCATATCTTCCTCTCCCTACCTCCTCACTGACCTATTTAAAAAACACACAAAAAAGTATTGGGAAGAAAAGCAAAACAAACATCGCTGAAGTAGTCCTAGAAGGGAAAGTCTGGTGAGGGAACAAAACGTGTTATAAGAAGAAATGCTTACAGTAAAACGTTATACAGTACAAATCTGGTTCAAATCACCAGGAAAAAAATCACCACAAAAAACACACCATGACTGCAGCAATTTTCTGAAGGCTTCAGTTTGATTATGTAAGTTGTCAAGGTGGTACAGAAAATAAAAGTGCTTTTTAATTCTCCAATCATGCAATATAAATATTTTTATTCACTGAACATGTTTTAACTTGCAATAGGTATATATGTAAAAAGGAAGAAAGCATTAGCAATCCTATAGCACTATCTTTTGAAAGTTCCAGCATTCCACTATATTTTTGTGGTCCAATCCCTTGGTCTCCTAAAGGATTGGAAACAGTGTTACTTGACTGTCTAAGTGCTGTAAAGAAATAGACAAAA
This sequence comes from Bradypodion pumilum, assembly GCA_035047305.1. Classification (NCBI taxonomy): domain Eukaryota; kingdom Metazoa; phylum Chordata; class Lepidosauria; order Squamata; family Chamaeleonidae; genus Bradypodion; species Bradypodion pumilum. The sequence continues at coordinate 167,047,766 of JAWDJD010000001.1, read as the reverse complement.
TAAATTATGCGGTTGATTTAATGGAGGCTTGCCAAATTGGTATTTTAAAGATGTATTATCTGCATTCTCAATGTGCATTTTGAGACTATAAGCGTTTAGTTTTCATATACTTAGTTTGTTTTCACATGTTCTGAAGCACTTGTGTCAACAAATTTTCATGACTATAAGACTTTTGAATATTTTCTGTGAAGGTAACTGCATGTAAACTGCACCTTGCTTAGAGATTAACTTGCTTAAAGAGCAGATTTTTCTCTAAATGGCTGCCCTTGCTTAACAACTGAAAACAAACAAAAACTTGCTTAACAACTAAATCAGTGATTGCAACCCCCCCCCCCCGCCGCCAGAAGTCACAATCGGTCACTTACAATGGCAGTGTCAACTCGCTTAAAGAGCAATCCCATGGAACGCATTATGCTCTTTAAGCAAGGTAACCACTGTATATGGAACACAGAAGCAATGTAGATAAATAAAGCCTGTAGAAATAGACAAGCTGATGTTGCCTGGAATTATTGCAAGACTAAAAAGATTTGATATCCAGATGACATTTTGTGTAACTGGGACTGATCATCTGGTTTTACTATGGATTTAATCCTTCATTGGGATAAATGCCAGCTGTAATGAACACAGCTTCTGATTTCTTCCCTAGTGGTCTATAACTTCTATAGGACTCTTACAGACCCTGATATTCTCAAGCTAACGAAGGGACATTCTCATTTCTATTATGCTTCATCAATAGAAAGTCATTATCCAGTCTCACTACATAGTCTCATGGGTTCGTGACACTTTACTCTATAAGGGTAATGTGTGATTTCTCTTATTTGTTTAAAAAGAGATATATATCTTGTGTCCTTTGTAATAATGAATCACTACTGAGTTTGCCACAAAGATGGAAAGGCCAAGCAGGTTACAAAAATGATAATTATCACTCTTGCATAACTCCAGTGAGATTGTACTCTTACAGTAAAAAGAAGACTTATTAGGAAAAATGACATCAAACAAAGGACAACTATATTTAGCACTAGCAGAGGTTGCCCGGCGTTGTCGGGCTGTTTTAAATGGTGTTGGAAAGTTTTTGTTGTTGTTGTTAATGTTTGTAAAGAAGAGGTTAGAGATCTGTGGGACATGGAAAACCTTTCAAGCCAGAGATAGGCCACTACTTACTGAGCCCAAAGTGAAGTGAAAACACAGAACAACTACAGTATCATTGTTATTACTGAGCCAAAAAAAGTGATGAGTATGTGAAGCAAAGGATGTTTCCATCCTCCCAAAGACTGCTATTCAAAGAACAAGTATCCCACCATCTACAAGGATAAGGAAGTTGCTAGCTTTTGGTTAGAGAACAATAGTAAGGTTGTAGGATACAGGGATGTTGTTTTATCTAAAATTTGATTTTTACAACACATTTGATAACATTTTGTACTAATAGAAGTTATGGAAGAACAACAAAATGGGCTTTTTTATGAGCTATGATCCCATGACCAGGGTCCAAGATTTCTCTTAGATCATGACCAGAAGACCATCCATAGTAACAGCCCCAATATATTTCGATGTGAACTCCTTGTATGTGAAGTATACCAATGACTTAACAATTGGTGTAAATAAGCACAGAATGTTGTCCTGGGTCAGTAATGGTGAACCTTGGCACTCCAGGTGTTCATAGACTTCAATTACCAGAAGCCCAAGTCAGCACTCCTGCAGATCAGGATTTCTGGGGATTGTAGTTCAAGAACAGCAAAGAGTGCCAAGGTTCTTCATCACTGTCCTAGGTTTTCAAAAACAAATCATGCAGACAATTGCATTATAGAACTGGACAGAAACTGTAACAAGTGGGATCACATTGCTATGACAGAATGTTTATTGGGAATATGAAATAGCCAGACGATTCTTTCAGGACACTTGTACAAAGTAGTGACAGAAAACGCAGGAAACCTGGTGGCAGAGTTCCATTGGAATCTAAGCTGCTATTTACACAGCTCTTGCATATCTGAATACACACTGATATTTACCATGGGAACTAAAAATGTCAAGTATACCCAAGGATGTAAATGCAAATGTCTGAGCTAGTTGCTTCCTTGAATTCTTTAAAGTTTGGTATGAAATTCAACAACACTGGATATTCAACACATCTCTAACAGATTTGCTGGAATTACAGATTGGAATGTTGTTCAGCTGTTAACACATTCCTTAAATGGTATTAAAACACAGCCCTATTCAGGTGTTCTATGAACATCAATGAAATAAATGAGGGGAAGGCAGAGATAGGCCATACTATGGCCTACCTCTAATCACTCATTACCACTACTGTAGTTCTTATGTGGAAACCAATCTTTCAAAACAGAAAGGCCTCCTTTATGTATGGATGTTATCCGTGCCATTCTGAATGCTGATTTTCTGTCACTTTCCAGAACTACATCAGGACTCTCATAGAATTGTAAAATAACTGAGTTGGAAGGGGCCTCAGACTATCAAGTTCAACCCCCTGCTCAATAAAAGCTATTCTATTTAAAATGTCACCCACCAAACGAAGAGCAGAATGGAATGACAACAAAAAAGGTAGGGCTGATCATTGCATGTTCTGCGTACATGTTTACAGAATACCTGAGGAGGACTAAAATGTTATACAACATAAACCCAAGTAGAAGAAATATTTGCTTTTTAACACAGTTCTATGCTGTTTTAACTGCTGTGGGAGGCACCATGACTGTGGATGTGCTAAACTATTAACTTCAGTTTCTCCTTTTCCCATTTTTAAGGCAGTTCCACCAAGTATGTGTATCTGTTTTGACTTTTCATAAAGGCTGAGGAAAAGTTCATATATGACTATGTGGTTTGTTTTCTAATGTACATATTTTATAGACAATTTGGCATAATATACACTTCTTCATTGATCCTTTTCTTAATGTAATGTTGCTTTGTATACCCCTCCCACATTTAAAATATACATTTTCCCACGTATTTGTTCTCGAGAACAGCACACAGAATTCCAAGGAACATAAACATGCAGTGATAACTGTTCTTGTTCAGCAAGTAAGATATTTGAAAAATGTGTGCCCAAATACAAAATAAGCAAAAGTGGCTCCTAACTTTGATTAAGAACGAGCCATTTTTAGTGGATTCAACTATTAGGTGCCAAGAAACAAACAAACAAAAAACTTTTACTTTTTAACATGCTTCAAGGCATTTTTCTCCATTGAGAAGACTCCTTTAGCAGTGGTTCCCAACCTTTTTTTGGCCATGCCCTACCTAAGCATCTCTAAAATCCTGATGCCCCCTGCCCATGACATATAATTGAGGAAGCCTAAAAGGCCATTCACTGTTAATAACTCATTCTCGAATTGCCCCCTAAAAAAAACCCAAATTGCCCCCCTGTGGGGCGTGTCCCCTACATTGGGAACAATAGCTTTAGAACATAAAATGGGTACAGAAATTAAAACATGACATAAAATAGAGCATTTTTATTTAATTTCTGTATTGTTTAACCATTGTAAACAAAGAAAATCTAGGAAAGCATATATAAAACATGTCCTCCTTCTTACCTCAGAAGGAGGAAATATTTTTGTATATTATTCTTGGGTGCAATGATTGATATCCTCCCCAGGCTATGAAAGATTTAGGTAAGGGAAATCTCAATGTGCTTATGAAGTGTTTGGGGATCAAGGAGACAACGGAGGATTGATTCATGAAGAGGCATAGGGCAAAGATAGCCCGGACGGAGTTTATTAGGAATAACAGGACAAAGACATTCCAGAGAAGAGTATGCAATATATCCTTATTGGTTACCTGCGATAACATAAGGTTACATAATTGGCTAAATATCAGCGTGCCTGCCTCGTGCACACCTTACTGATTGGTTAAACAGCTGCGTGTTAGTTAGGCAACTACGTGCCATCCCTGGGTATAGTAGGGAGGGCTAGACAGCCTTGAGTCATGGTATCACAGGCCCAAGCTGGGGGCCCAGGCCTCTAAGTTACGGCATAAACAGATGAGGCAGGAGAACGATCACCCACGATTTATGACCATGGTTTGCCAATAGCCACAGCGATCATGCTGTGAACATCCTCACATCTCCCCCCTTCTGTTTTTAAGAAGCTTATAAGCATAATAAATTTGGTCCTTGCGTGCACGAGGCATCAAGCGAAATCCTTGCAGGCAGGTGGCTAGCAACGAAGGTATGCATTGAATAAAGCAACAAGCAGTTATCAGAATGGCAAGAATAATTAAACCATACTGCAGAATGGTCCGTACCCAAGCTCCGTTAGGAAGCCAGGACCAAAGAGTGCTCCACCACGAAGGCTGAGGATTTTGCTTAATATCAGAAACAATTTTGGTTAGAGAATCCAATTGGTTTTGTACCTTATTAGAATTATCGGATAAGTTAAAGCAACACATATTACGCACAGACTCACAACCTTGATGATGCAACATCAGCAAATAATCGATCGCGGCGCGGTTATCTAAAATGGCGTTGCGAAGCTGAAATTGCTCCCTGTTCAGGAGGCTAATAGCTTGGGAAGTGTGATTAACGGCTTTTACAAATGCACAAGCAAGCTTTCCAAGCTGCCTTGCATTCCCGGCTGCCAGGCCAGGCATGCCAACAAGACTGATGGCCAAGGATATGTACTCGGCCTGGGAAAGCACCTTAACAGTGCTATCGCAATCAGAGGGTAACTGCTCAGCGGCAGTACCCCGGATGATGCGTTTGCGGGCGGGACGCTGACGGACCAGGTTAGTGCGGTTGGGCAAAGCAACAATCATACGACTAAGGCAATAAGTGGTTTTAGAGAGGTTAGCAGGAATATAGTTCCAAGTTCGTGACCCACAGGTCCAGAACCACCCAGAAGGCAACAGAATGTGCTGAAAGTTAAAATGAAGGTCCTCTGTTTCTCTCCCGGTGCAATTAAGACCGGGACCGGGCTGGAAACAGCGAGGCTTTGACTTATGTTGAGTACAGTTCACAACCCTGGCACATTTACTAGAATTACTAACAGCTACAATAGGAGTATAGAGAGACAGGGCATCAAGGGGCAGCCTTTTGGTTGCCTTTCCCCAAAGGGGGCTAAGAGCATATTTGTTTTTGACCTTGTCATTAAAGTCGGCCATATCGTAACCCAACACTGACCTACTGACGTTTTGGGGAGTATAGCAAATGGGAATGAGATAGGTGCTTAACAGGTGATAGGAGTCAACGCTTTGCTTAAGGCAAAACTCAGTTTGATTAGAAATGCGGGCAAGCTCATACCACAGGTTATACTCAAAGCGTTGGGACAGCTCACCTTGGACGGCAAGCGCCCCTGGAAAGAGAAGCATGTAGCAACAAAGAATCATTATAGAATTAGCATTTAGACAAGCTATGTTAGCAACAACAAAGTTCTCAGGAGTCTTTTCCACCCGGATCTCGTCCAGCACGGACTGGGCTTCATCCGACAATGCTTTCACCTGGCCCCAGGTTATCAGCGGGTTTTGCCCCCTTCGCCTTCCCCCTCGGTTCAGTCTCCCCTCCGGGAGCTCGTGCAGGTGAAGGTTGAAGTTTGGAATGGGGTTGCTGAGACCCTGATGCCATGCCATGTTTCCACGGTCGAACAAACCGGGCAGGGACCCAAAGAGGACCTTCTGGCGTAGACACGGTGGCGTAGCCCCTTCCCCAGGTTATGAGGGGAACAGGCCCTTTCCACTCCGGGTCCGGCAGGCGTCTGTACTGGACCTGGGGGGCAGGCAGAACCTCAAGCTGGTGGTAGTGACGCTGAGCCGGGTCGGCTTCTGTTGTCCTATCTGCTCTCGAAGGGCGGCAACCTGTGGATGATAGGTGTCTCCATCGGCCCCGGCACGGGTGGAACCAAACCCCCCTCTGCGAAGGGTGAGCTCCGCTCCCCCTGGGGTCTCATAAGAAACAATGATCAATTGTGCCCAGGAGTCCCCCTTGCGCAGTTGCAATGGGAGGTGACTCCAAAATTGTACATAAATGATGCCTGTGTAGTCTGCGTCTATCATGCCAGGAACTATCATGATGCCATGTTTGCCCGCTGATGAACGTGGCAGTACCAAACCAACGGTCCCTTTTGGCAAGGGGCCAGTAAGGTCGGCAGGCATCAGGATAAGCTCCCCAGGCAACGCAGTTGTCATGTCCTGTGTGTTAACGAGATCGAGACCAGCACTGCCAGCAGTAGCAGCCTTGCGCTGATTGACCCGTGTCCCCTTTATTTTTCCGGGGCCCGGGGAGGGCCCGGTATCTAGTTTCCCTGTGGTGGACATCCTTTCCACCTCCCTTATGCGCTCCCCCTCCGGGGGCACGACAGTCTTTCTTGAAGTGGCCCGGTTTCTGACAGTTGAAACAATTGCCAGTGGGCTTGTTTCCGGCACGAAGCGCTCCAGCCAGAAGGGCCATTGCATGTGTTTGAGTGCCCACCTCCATACAGGCTTGAATCATGTCAGCTAAACTATACTCAGGGCGGTGAATGACATTTTGCAAAATCTTCTTGCAATCGGCATTGGCCTGCTCAAAAGCCAGCCGTTTCAGGAGTTCTCCCTGGGCATCAGGGTTGTCTATCTGTCTTTGTATGGCTTCCTTCAATCTATCAATGAACTGTGCGTAGGGTTCAGTGGGCTGCTGCCGTGTGGAAGTAAAGGAGCGTGTGGGTTTCCCAGAAACGGGGACCCTTTTAAAGGCTCTCATGACGCACATAAAGGTGCGGTGGAAAGACTCCCGAGGGAGTTGCATCTGCTGTTGGAGGGTAGCAAATGCACCTGCTCCGTAAATCTGCTCAGGGATGTTTTGTGGCGTACCAGCCGCCACCGCAGCCGCTCGGAATTCACTATCCCAAACAACATACTGTGAAGCAGTCAAAATCATTCGAAACAAATCCTTCCAGTCTTGGGGCAGCATCGTGTACCCATTTCCAATTCCCTCAAGCAACCCTTGCACAAAATTTGATCGGACACCAGCCTCCCTAACAGCTTTATTAAGTTCCCTAATTATTGTATATGACAGAGCTTGCCAATGGATACGTTCCTCTGGATTCCCATCCGCCTCCACCCCCACCTCAACCGTAATGGGAAAAGCAGAAGGACTCTCTCCTTGCCACTCTTCCGCCTCCTCCAGGGACAAAACCCCATCGCTCTTGGCTTGATGTATAGTGGAGCGAACATTTCCCATCACACCGCCAGGGTAGGCAGGCGGCGCCTGGAGAACCAGGCTTGGGATGGGCGGCACCAATGGTGCCGTAGGTGGTAAAATAGCGGGTAGCACTTTTGGATAAGGAGGTGGTGGGTCCTCGGGTGGATGAGTCAGAGGATTGGTCAGGGATGCCTCTGCTGGTACTAATTTCCTGACTGCCTCATTAATTCTTTGCCAAATCAATAAATGATGAACCGCTGCCCTAGGTTCTTCTAATAAAATTGTTCCAATTCATTGCCAATCATCCCGTTTAAGTGATCCAATTTCTGGGTACCAAGGACATTGGCATTCGACTTCCTTAATGAAGTCTTCAAGACTATTAAGCGTAATGTCTGGACATCCGCTCTCCTTGATGATTTTCTGCAATTCCTTTGCATGGGTCTTTTGCCCTAAAGAAAGTCCCCCCCCCCCATACTCACAATCGGGAGCTCGAAAGCTGAGGGAGCCTGAAGGCTGAGGTGCACCAGGCGGCTATTCCAGCCGGTGAGTCGGGGAGTTGGGGTCCAGCAATCGCGTCGCGGGTCGCCAGATGAAGTGTTTGGGGATCAAGGAGACAACGGAGGCTTGAGTCATGAAGAGGCATAGGGCAAAAGATAGCCCGGACGGAGTTTATTAGGAATAACAGGACAAAGACATTCCAGAGAAGAGTATGCAATATATCCTTATTGGTTACCTGCGATAACATAAGGTTACATAATTGGCTAAATATCAGCGTGCCTGCCTCGTGCACACCTTACTGATTGGTTAAACAGCTGCGTGTTAGTTAGGCAACTACGTGCCATCCCTGGGTATAGTAGGGAGGGCTAGACAGCCTTGAGTCATGGTATCACAGGCCCAAGCTGGGGGCCCAGGCCTCTAAGTTACGGCATAAACAGATGAGGCAGGAGAACGATCACCCACAATTTATGACCATGGTTTGCCAATAGCCACAGCGATCGTGCTGTGAACATCCTCACATGCTTAGGATAAAAAGGGCATATAGGCAATATAACAGGAGAAGAATGCAGTTAAGTCTCATGAGAGTGTCTACAAACAATTGGAGGTAGCTACTACATATACAGTGCACTACACCAAACAGCCCTCAGGTGTGATTTTGTTTGATTACTCATGTATCTAAGAGAGGAAAGTTTTCTTACAATGGACTGGATCAGATTTTCTAAAGGCCATAGAGCTGTGATGGCGAACTTTGGCTCTCCAGGAGTTCTTGGACTTCAATTACCAGAATCCCAAGTCAGCCCTTCTGCTGATCAGTGCTTCTAGGAATTGAAGTTCAAGAACAGCTGGAGTGCCAAGGTTCGCCATCACTGCCTTAGAGCATAATTTAGGATGCAAAGGATTAGATCCAATTAAATACTGGCAGAGTGGAAAGTCCTTTTTGTCCACTGTCTTCTCCTTCTCACTCTCCATGTTTTAGCCACTGGAGGATTCTGAGATCAGCCAGCCTAAAAGATAATACTAATTCTGGCACAGCTTGAAAACAAAGCAAGATCCCCAGCTGAGGAACTGCTATGTGAGCTGCCCTGAGTCGGGTTTCCTAAGTGGGCGGCATATAAGCATGAAAATTAAAATTAAAATTAAATTAAGACATGGTTAAAATACCTATTTTAAGAGGTCATAGCTTTTAAATAGCTTTAGTAGTTTTTGTATTTCTTATTTGTTATTATGCAGAGGATAAGTGTGGCTTTGTAGCCTTGGACAAACTAAATTGTGCCCCCAAGAGACCCCAAGAGAAGGGATGGTACATCACTTCTGAGTATTTTATACCTAGAAAATTCTGAGAAATGTTGCCAACAGAAAGAACTGACTTAATGGCATACAATTATTATCCATTATTTTCTACGTCTGATTTGATTTTTACTGCTTATGAACAATGTATTCCACTATACTGCATAGATTTTGTTAGCCAATCTCACAAGCATTACACTTTTATTTGTTTTAAAAGGAACGTTAGATGAAAGCTGCCAGAAATAAAAATAAATATGAAGCTGGGAGATGTAAAAATTGTGTTTCTGCTATACAAGCTGAAAGTAAAGGACCTTTCCATCATCACTGTAGTTATATACACTACTAAATCACCCACAGACAATTTTATTTTCATGGCTGTGATCATCATAATCAGTTCTGAATTGCTAACCACTTTTGTGGCAATATGATTTCTGCAATGTAACTGTTTCATACTCAGTACCCTCCTGGTTCATACACAGCATATTTAATGAAACACACCTTGGGAATTAGATTATTGATTAATTAAATGTAAATGGATTACAAATGTACAGCTAGCAACAACTGAATCACAGCAGTGGCTGGTTCTAAAGAGAAAATTTGAATCCTATTCAGCATTTACATACTAAGCTTTAGCGCAGGGGTGGCCAAACTATGGCCTGTGGGCCAGACCTGGCCCATGGCACCACTTCATGTGGCCCACTGCTGCCCTCTCTGCTACCAGAAGCGTTAGCGTTTACAGCTACATCCTCACCTGCATAAACATGCCCGCACCTGCCATAAACGCTGCCGTAAATGCAACAGCATTAAAAACATATAAAAAACAGGTTAAAACCCCCATCATCCACCCATCTATCCACCCTCCTACTCCCACCCCATTTAAAACTAAAAACTAAAAAGGAAGGGGGGGGAGAATACAGAAACACAGCATGAGGGCACAAACTGGACTCTAGCTGGGGATGAGCCAAGAGGCTGGGGCCGTATTCCCATTAGGGCCCCACACCTGCCCCGCCAGCCAGGTCTTCAAACCTTTCCTGAAAGGCAGCAATTCTGTTTGTAGCCTCAATTCTGTTGGCAGGAGGTTCCAGAAGGCTGGAGCGGACACGGAGAAGGCCCTCCTCCGTGTGGCAGAGAGGCGAGCCCCTCTAGATGAAGGCACAACTAGGGAGCCCCTCCGGTCTGCTGTGGTTGGACGGGCAGACACTCTTGGGACAATGCGGTCTCTCAGGTAACCTGGCCCACTGCCATATAGGGCTTTAAAGGTCAAAACCAGCACCTTGAATTGCACCCGGAGGCAAACTGGTAACCAGTTACCTTTAATGCCCTACATGGTAGTGGGCCAGGATACCTAAGAGACCGCATTGTCTCAAGAACATCTGTCCGTACAGCTAGAGCGGACCAGAGGGGCTTTCTAATCATTCCATCGGCTAAAGGGGCTTGATCATTATTGAAGGGAATTGTGTGGAACAGGTCTCGGTGTTTCGATTTCTGGGAATGGAGCTGAGGGATGAACTAACATGGGGAGCAAACACCAAAGTTCTGATGAAGAGAGCACAGCAGAGGTTATACTTCTTGAGAATCCTCAGGAAGAACAACCTTTCAAAGGACCTGCTGTTGGCATTCTACCACTGTACCATAGAGAGAGTGTTAACCTATGGTCTGTGTGTATGGTTTGGGAGTTGTACAGCTAGGGAAAGAACAATGCTGTCCAGGGTCATAAAGACTGCGGAGCGGATAATCGGGCATACTTTTCCCACTCTAGATCAAATCTATGCCACCAGGTGTTATAAGAAAGCTGTAGAGATTGCACAAGATAGTACGCACCCCGGGAATGATCTCTTTCAGCTTCTGCCTTCTAGAAGAAGGTATAGGGTCATAAAGACCAGGACCAGCCGCTTGAGAAATAGTTTCTACCCAAAAGCGGTTCTGGCTTTGAATGCAGTGCAATGCAGTCTGTGAGGGAGCTTCTGTATATAGTTTTTAGAGTTTTTAGGGTTTTAGAGCTTTTAGGGGTTAAATGTGTATATGTGGGGTAGGAGTATGTTGATAATTTTGTATAGTTGTATTTTGTTTAGGTTTTGTTGGGTTGTTAAGTGTCCCCCCCCCAAAATCTCGTTGTTCTGTGCAGGACAATGACAATAAAGACTTATCTATCTTTATCTATCTATCACAAGGAGGGCCTTTTCCGTGTCCGCACCGGCCCTATGGAACCTCCTGCTGGTAGAGTTACGACTGCAGACAGAATTGCTGCCCTTTAGGAAAGATCTGAAAACCTGGCTGGCAGGGCATGTGTGGGGCACTGATAGAGGGGTGACCCCCACGTGCTGGCTTGTTTAAATAATTGAGATTCTCTCTTTTTATGGACGTGGGTGGGGTGGGTAAATTATTTGGAATTTTTAATGGGGTTTATGTGTTTTAGTCAGTTTTTAATGTTGTTTATTGATGTGAGCCGCCCAGAGTCGTTGTCGAGTTGGGCGGCAATAGAAGCCTGAAAAATAAATAAATAAACTGCAAATAAGTTATTATTAGTTACTTTTAGACAGAAATCACAAAATAACAATGTCTCTACATTATAATACTATCTGCCTTCTGAGTACAATAGAAGCACTGGCTAATTAGCTTCTCTTATTCCAAGGAAGCATAAATATCCTGTCATTATCTATAATTCTGACAGATTTTTGTTAGGGCATAAAGCTATTTACTTGCAAATATGCATTGTACTCTGAGATATTTGAGGATGATTTTCCCCGCAAGCCTATATGGGTTGACAACTGTTCAACACTGTAACGAGTCTAGGGAATGAACTGCTTGCTACCACAACTCTTTTATTATTTTGGGAAGAGGAACTCTTGTTATGCATAATGCATTCAGCTTTGCAGTCTGTTCAGAGTGCAGAAAACCCTTATAATGTCACTCAGTGGATTATAGGAACAGCGACACAGTGTGCCTGTAACAGAAACAGGCGGGGATGGGGTTTGTTTGCACGGCTGTAATACATAAACATGATTGCCACCGGTTCTCGTCATCCTGCTGGCTGTTTTATGGTACATTGTATGCATGTCGTGTCACGTTAGGCTGAACAAGAGCAGCCGGGGAATAGGAAAGGGCAAATGTTCCACCCACAATGCGACGCTAGGAACAAGTACAAAATGGCTTTTTTCATAGTGCCCACAGCAAAAAAAAAAAAAAAGTTAAGGTTAAAACACTGCTTATTGTAATCTTTGGGTTATAGGACTGGAAGATTTTGATTTGAGAGTTTTCTACACTTTTTTGAAGAGAGATACAATCAAGCAGTGCCAGGGAGAAAAAGTCACTTCAAGGTAATCTTCCCCTTCATCTGCATGTGGATATCTCCCTTGTATGGAAAACAACCTCCCGCCCCCCCTCTCTCACTCACACAGACACAGACACACACACACACACACACACACACTCCCCTTTATGAACTCTTAATTTTTAAATTTCTTTTATTTAACAAAAAACAAAATAAAAATAAGAAATACGTAGCAGCACTACAAACTAACATTGAAAAAGAAAAGAAAGGAAGAAAAGAGAAGGAGGAGAAGAAAAACATTCTTTATTTATATTTTTAAAAATTTGGTTAATTAGAAAAAAGAAAGAAAAGAAGAAAAAGAATGGGAAGGAAAGAAAGAAAAATAACAAACAAACAAAAACTAACCACCTTAAAGGAACTTCCTCCAATTCCCCAGAGTATTAACTTCCATTTTTATCTCAAGCTTTTGCTACATTAATCCTAATAGTTGTGTTTCTTATTTGAACTTTTAAAATAGTTAATATTCTTGGAAACTCTCTAAGTATCAAATGTCTTGTGTGTGACCAGGGCCACCATCAGAAATGTCTGGGCCCCATACTGAGCAATCCTATTGCCCCCCCCGGCCACATACATACTTTTGTCACAGTTATGGCCAATGGCGGCAGGGCCCCTGTCAGCTCCGGGCCCTATATGGCAGTACTGGTAGTACTGCCCTGATGGCAGCCCTGGGTGTGACAGAGGGTGGGTGCTCTCCTGGCCAGATAAGGATCTTTGCTTTTTGCTGTAAGTGTAGGGAGAGAACCAAATGGCTGGTCTTGTACTCCCAGTATGCCCAGTAGAGGGAAGGCAGAAGAACAAATAGGCCAGTGGTGATGATTATGGTTGCTGCAATTGCCAGTAATCTGGCTAGATAGCTCTGTGTAGCCTTGGACAAACTGCACAGTCCAGAACTGTCCCAGAGGAAGGATAAACCACTTTTCAGTCCTTTAGGCCTAGAAAACCCTGAAAAGTTAAACTGGCTTAACAGCACATAATTATTATTTATAACCTTCCACTATTTCTACTTGTGCTGTCTCTCTCCCCTCATGCCCCTCCACTCCCATCCATCTGTGATGCCCAAGCGGCAATTGTACTAAGCGGTCCTCAGTGTGAGGTAACACATTCTTACTTTCACATAAATTTCTGTCATACATTTACATGTTAGACTGACTAATTCTCTGAACTGTTATTCTTACACCATTCTACTATATCCCCATCCTTGTTTTCAGTAATTGTATTCATTTTTAATACATTTTTTTTGTCGGCAGTCTAAAGGTATAACGTACATTGTTTTCCCCCTCATTCATTGCCACCCACATATGTGGGTTGCTTACCTATCATGGGTGACTCTATAAAACTCCATGCATTTGTCTGAGGGACATATGACTGCAGCACACCAGCGGCACGGCCAGCCTCATTTACTCCACCAAACACATAGATCTTTCCGCCACAAACAGTGGCAGCTGCAGAATGCACAGCCTTTGGCAAAGGAGCAACCGTCTCCCACTGATTGGTGATTGTGTCGTACCTGAAACACAAAGAAAGATGCATGAATAAGCCTTGATGTGCTGGTAACTGTAAGTCAGGAAAACACCCTTGCAAATCCATCTTCCAAACCTTTTAACAATGCGGTTAGTAGACAGATACCACCACCAGTTTTTTCTTCTACACATGAATGCAGACGGGTATGGAGTTGGGGGTGGGCTATTTTAATTGTAAATTTTGCAGGCAAGATCTTTTTTAAAAAACTATATGTAAGCTGTTTTGGGAGAATCTTGATTGAGAAGTATAATTTTTTAAAACACTTTTAATAAATATCTATTCTTCCCAGGGGTTTGCAAAGATTAATTTTAGCCTAAGACTAACACAACAACCTAGAATACCTTTTTCAATATGACCTCTAGCAACTAATTTCTGTTAATAAGAACAGTGAGATTTATTCATCAGTTCAGTGATATCCAGCAGCAACTGTATGTCAGCAAGTGTTACTGAACTTTAAATTGTTTTGCTTGAAAATCAGCTGCTGTTCAGATATAATGCAACATGATAGCTCTCTTTGCCCTGGTTAACGAGCCATTAAAGATGCATGTTGAGGATGTGAAAGTTGCCTCTATTTAATTTTCAATGCACGGACCAAGCTACCATATTTTATTACAGGACGCCGAAAAAGCTAATGGAAAATATGTTGTAGGAATAAGATTTCCAGTCATTGCATCCATTTCCCCATGTAGCAAGGCAGATAAGAATAGACGTCAGAGTGCTAAATTACTTCTAAGGTCACCGATATCAGATTTAATTAAGCCAATGACCATAAAGACGTATAGTTAATAAACCATAAATGAAGATTTATTTTTAGACCATGTCACTAGTTCAGACACCTATTTTTCCAGCTAACATGGCCGTGATCCAAATAACTCCTGCAAAACGAGGCTGGGAGACTGTAAAAAAGTGACATGGTTGTTAGGCTTTGATATTTTCATGGAATGGCAGCATATGCAGTTGAACAGTAGATTCATGAAACTAAAAAATGAGAATGGCAGATCACAAGAACTAATCATGAGACATAATACACTCACACATACCTCCTGGTTCCATCATGGTACTGGAGTCAAAATGCATGGAAATTGTTTTATTCATTTTTTTATTCATCAATATTCTAGAACTATACATTTTAATATCATTTTAAGAAACATCCAAAATTGGCAGCACCAAATCAGAGGAATTAATGGAGGAAAGATGAAAAAGCAGGGTAGCATGTACTGATATTAAAAATTATTATAAATACATTTGCATAATATTAATTTCAAAAGAATCTAAGAGCAGAATAATATGAATATCCACAACAGAAAGACATGTATAATTAAACAGGGGAAATGATAAACAAGAAATAACATATAAAAACACTTTGAAACTATTCTGCACTTTCTCTGACACAATGCCTTTGCAGGGGGGGGGGGGGAAATCATACGAGAGAGGCAAATGTAAATTACATACCTGGCAAATTCTTCTGAGAAGTCAGTGTTACAATTTACAGATCTACATTTGGACCAAACAAATTCCACATATATAATTTATTGTCTAAAGTTAATTAATTAATGTTCTCAAATTTTGGTGGGTGGGGAAGCCAGTGTGGTTTACTAGATTAATGTGATGGATTAGGGCCTGGAAGACCTGGGTTCAAATCCTTACTCAGCAATGCAACTCACCAGAGGATGGCACTGATGAGACCAATTCTTAAATACAGTAGTACCTCGGATAAAGTCTGATTCGGATAAAGTTGCGGTTTTCATACACATGTGATGCATCACATAAAGTCCAAAACCACTAAAAATAGACGTTATCCGAGGTATTTGGTATAGAAACCTCGGATAAAGTCCATTTTTGGACGTTATCTAATGCATCGCCCATTTCATTCAGATAAAGTCCAAAATCGGATAAAGTCCAAACTTGTGGAACGGAGTTTGGACTTTATCCGAAGTTCTACTATATTTGTGTTGTGGCCCGGCCCGGCAGAACTCTGCAGCTGGCAAGTGTTGCAGTAGAGGTAAGGGAGAGTTTCCTTACTTGAGTTCAAAAGCAGCGCCATCATCGAATGCCCAGGGGGCCAAAAGCCTGTTGAATTGTACCAAGGATGCAAGGGTCTGCCGTAAACATAGTCAAGTTCACAAGCAGGGGCTCCAAAATCCAGTATTCAGAGTCAAGAAGCTAGATGCACAGTGTTGGGTCCACAATAAAGAAGAATGGATCCAACAAGAGCCTGCCAGAACGCCCCCTCCTTTAAGGAGAGTCAGACTCCACAGCTGAGGGCTGGTTCAGGAGGCGAGCACTGGCCCTCCTTCTCCTCAGCTGTAACTGTTGCCTTAATGAGTCTTTGCAATGGGAGGACGTGCTGGCCTGCTCCTGATCATCCTGATTACTGGCACCTGGCCGAGCTGCCAAGCTCCAAAGTGACAGCTGGCTGCAGGGCCGGTGCCAGGTCCATGTCCTCCTGCTTGGCATCCTGATCTGGGCCGGCTGTGGCCTGAGGGACTGGCAAGAGTTCCTCCTCACGCTCAGACTCCAGATCAGAGCCGGCAGCAGGCAACTGGGCTGGATGACTGTCCTCCTCCTCCTCGCACCCAGGACCCCAGGTCACGACAATCTGACACATCTTATTAGGGTTGCTTAATAAGTGACTTGATGGCTCATAAGAATAGCAAGGTAGAGAAGCAGAGATCTGGGAAATATCTAAGATATTTGGTCTTTCTCCAAACACAGGAGTGTGCTTTACTTTTACAGATATCTTCCTATCCTAAAGCTGCCAATATAGGTGAGGATGATTAACCTCACCTTCAACTGGTACATGGTTCATTAAAACCTTGAAATACTAAACCGTTGTTTTTAAACAGAAATAGTATACATTTCAGAGTTTGCCTCTCTCCTATAATTACAATCAACACATGGCTGATTATTTGCTTCACAAACAAGTAAGCAAATTAATTCTGATTTTTTCATTTACACTTCTCTGCTTGCCTCACATATACAGGGAAAGCAGGTTTTGTTGAGTCTGGGCTTCTGAAGGTTGCCCACCCCTATTCTAAAGACTTTTGCCAAGCACTGAAAAAACAATGTGTAGCAAACATGATTGCAGTGACTTAGGGGTTAAGGTCTGAGACCCAAGTACTGCATGACAGAATGAGCTCCTGCCTCTGTCCCAGTTCCTGCAGTTTGAAAGCAAGAAATTGCAATTAGATAAATAGGTACTGCTTTGGCAGGAAAGGTAACAGTGTTCCCTGCGCTGTCACATAACTATGTGTCTGCCACATGACTATGGAAATGTCTGTAGATAGCGCTGGCTCTTTGGCAATAAATAGAGATGAGCACCACACCCTAGAATCGGATATAACTGGATGTTGAGCAAGGGTGACCATTACCTAGCTAACATGTGAAAAATCTGTCCCTCAATATCCTTCAGAATGAGAAGAGCAACCAGAACCAACATAGGTACAGTAAAACCTCGGATAACAACCGCATCGCATAACGCTAAAATCGGATAATGGCGTAACATTTTGAAAAAATTATTGCACCGGATAACACCATTTTAGCGTTATCTGATGCGTCGTGTTTGATCTCCTACCTTTTCACGCTGTTTTGGAACAAAAAAAAATCACCATTGTCTGGTGCGTGTTTCTGGCTCCCTACCCCCTACAGCCTCTGGGAGGGCTGGAGGATCTTTTTTGCACTATTCCTGCCTTCCTAGGACACCCCTGGGCTGCACAACAGCTGAAAACAGTTGTGGTCGCCATTTTGTTTTCTAAACAAAATGGTGGCCACAACTGTTTTCAGCTGTTGTGCGGCCCAGGGATGTCCTAGGAAGGTGGGAATAGCACGAAAAAGGTCATCCCACCCTCCCAGAGGCTGCAGGGGAAGCGGAGAGCCGGAAACATACACCCGACCATGGTGATTTTTTTTGTCCCCAAACAGCGTGAAAAGGTAGGAGATGGTGTTGTCCTTTTTGTGGGGGTGGGCAGCTGGTGTACAGTCAGTTTGGCACCTTCCTTCTGGAGAAGGCAGCCGGGCTTTTTTTAAGCGTTATCCAATGCATGCATCGGATAATGCTAAAAATCAGATAACACTAAGACTTGTGGAACCAAGTTTTGGCGTTTTCCGAAGTATTATTGTAGTTCAGTGACAAGGAACATAAACTGTAAAGCAGTGCAACCTCCATGTCGGGTACAAACCCACTAGCTGGCTTTTGGCAAGTTATTATCAATCTGAACCTCTTCTCTGGAGATAATATTCGCCTATCATAAAGGGAAGGACCTAGGCCTCAACTGACCAGTTACCATCCAGAGGCCTTTGGGGGAGGTGAGTGAAGAATCGGCCCCTCCCCCCACCCCATCCTAAAACCTGGGTGCAGGGAAGGAAAAGGCAGAGAAAGACCTAGGCCTCAACTGACCAGTCACCATCCAGAGGCCTTTGGGGGAGGTGAGTGAAGAATCGCCCCCCCATCCTAAAACCTGGGTGCAAGGAAGGAAGAGGCAGAGAAAGACCTAGGCCTCAACTGACTAGTTACCATCCAGCGGCCTTGGGGGGAGGTGAGTGAAGAATCGGCCCCTCCCCCCACCCCATCCTAAAACCTGGGTGCAAGGAAGGAAAAGGCAGAGAAGGACACAGGAAGGAAAAGGCAGAGAAGGACACAGGCCCCAACTGCCCAGTAACCATCCAGAGGCCCACGGGAGTCCTCCTAGAGTAGCAACACCCCAGAGGGCAAAGAGGAAGGGCCACGCTGACACTACAGACACTGCAGACACAGGAGACCCTCGACCACCCCCAGAAGACACCATCCGTAGCCACCATCACAGTGAGGCCTGAGTTGGCGCCTTTAACCAACTTTCCGCAGCCCAAGGGAGGCGAGAGCTGCTGCATGCATGCAAGGGATCAGTAATCGAACTGAAATAATATAGTTGACTGAACATAGATGACTTATAGCAACTGACATAGTGACTGTGTCACTGTGTCAGTTTAGAGCTGGCTGACATCAGTTCTAAACTGATACTGTGTTCTAAACTGTGATAATATGCATGATGATGTTACCTTGTTTTAAACTGTGATAATATGTATGATGGGGGGGGAATGGCATAGAAACTGGCAAAGCACGCCAGGGAGTTTGCCAAGAAAACCCTATTGACCAAAGCAAAGGCAAAACAAAGGGACAAATCAGAGGAAACAGGAAGGATGCTCAGCACATTAGATGGACAGAAAGGGATGGGCAGGAAAGGGGGAGGAGAAATACAGTGTTGTAAGGAACAATATTGCATAGGGACATGGAATGTAAGATCTATGAACCAAGGAAAGTTGGAAGTGGTAAAAAAGGAAATGGAAAGAATAAGTATTGACATCTTGGGAATCAGTGAGCTAAAATGGACAGGTATGGGCGAATTCAGCTCTGGAAACCATCATATCTACTACTGTGGACAACAAAACCTCAGAAGAAATGGAGTGGCCATAATTGTAAATAAAAGAGGGAGAAAAGCAGTAATGGGATACAATCTCAAAAATGATAGAATGATGTCAGTCAGACTACAAGGCAAACCATTTAATATCACTGTAATCCAAATATATGCACCAACTACCAGTGCAGATCAAGCCACAGTAGACCAGTTCTATGAGGACCTACAACATCTTATAGAACAGACACCAAGAAACGATGTCCACATTATCTTAGGAGACTGGAATGCAAAAGTAGGAAATCAAAATGTGGACGGAATAACAGGCAAGTTTGGTCTGGGAACACAAAACGAAGCAGGGCAAAGACTGATAGAGTTCTGCCAAGATAACACACTAGTCATAGCAAACACCCTTTTCCAGCAACACATGAGGAGACTCTACACATGGACATCACCAGATGGCCAACATCGAAACCAAATTGACTACATACTCTGCAGCCAAAGATGGAGAACCTCCATACAGTCAGCAAAAACAAGACCTGGAGCGGACTGTGGCTCAGATCACAATCTACTGATTGCAAAATTCAGGCTCAGACTGAAGAAAATAGGGAAAACTAATAGGCCGTATAGATATGATCTAGACAACATACCCAAGGAATACACGGTGGAGGTGAGGAACAGATTCAATGGTCTGGACCAGATAGACAGAGTACCAGAGGAATTATGGACAGAGATGAGAGACATTATGCAGGAGGCAGCAAGGAAAACTATACCAAAAGAAAAGAAGCGCAAGAAAGCAAAGTGGTTGTCGGATGAGGCTCTTAAAATAGCAGAGGAAAGAAGGAACGCAAAAGGCAAAGGAGAAAGGAAAAAATACAATCACTTAAATAAAGAATTTCAAAGAAAAGCAAGGAGAGATAAGGAAAGCTACCTAAATGAACAGTGCAAAGAAATAGAGGAAAACAACACAAGAGGCAGGACTAGAGATCTCTTTAAAAAAATTGGGGAAGTCAAGGGAACGTTCAAAGCAAAAATGATCACGATAAAAGACAAAGATGGCAAAGAGTTAGCGGATGCAGAAGAGATAAAGAAAAGATGGAAAGAGTACACAGAGGAACTTTACAAAAAAGACCTAAACACCGCGGATAATAACAATGAGGGGGAAATTGAACTTGAACCAGACATCCTAGAGAGTGAAGTCAGAAAGGCCCTAAAAAAGCACAGCAAACAACAAAGCCAGTGGATATGATGGTATCCCAGTTGAATTCTTCAAAGCCCTAAAAGATGATGGAATCAAGCTACTACATGCTATATGCCAGCAGATTTGGAAAACGAAACAGTGGCCACAGGATTGGAAAAGATCAGTATATGTCCCAATCCCAAAAAAGGGCAATGCCAAAGAATGTTCAAATTATCGAACAATTGCGCTCATCCCACAAGCTAGCAAAGTGATGCTCAAGATAATGCAGGATAGACTACAGCAGCATGTAGAAAGAGAACTACCAGAGGTGCAGGCTGGATTCAGAAGAGGCAGGGGGACCAGAGATCACATTGCCAACATACGTTGGATCATGGAGAAAACAAAGGAATACCAGAAACAAGCTTACTTCTGTTTCATTGACTACACCAAGGCCTTTGATTGTGTGGACCACAACAAAATGTGGCAAGTAATTAAAGAGATGGGAATACCAGAACACCTCATATGTCTCATGAGAAATCTGTACATGAGTCAAGAAGCAACAGTTAGGACAGAGTATGGAATGACGGAGTGGTTTGGAATAGGAAAAGGAGTAAGACAAGGCTGCATTCTGTCACCCTGCTTATTCAACTTATACACAGAGCACATAATGCGCAATGCAGGGATGGAGGAATCACCATATGGGATCAAAATTGCTGGGAAAAACATCAACAATTTGAGATATGCAGATGATACCACCCTAATGGCAGAAAGTGAAGAAGACCTAAAGAAGCTCCTGATTAGGTTGAAAGAAGAGAGTGCAAAAGCTGGCCTGAGACTCAATATCAAGAAAACCAAGATAATGGCAACAGGCGCTATAAGTCCCTGGAAAATAGATGGGGAAGAAGTAGAAGCAGTAACAGATTTTACTTTCTTAGGATCCAAGATCTCTGCAGATGGGGATTGCAGCCATGAAATAAAAAGGCGACTGATTCTTGGGAGACAAGCTATGAAAAACCTGGGGAACATAGTGAAAAGTAAAGATATCTCACTGCAAACAAAGGTCCCCATAGTCAAAGCAATGGTATTTCCGGTGGTAATGTATGGCTGTGAGAGCTGGACCATTAGAAAGGCTGAGCGAAGAAAAATAGATGCCTTTGAGATGTGGTGCTGGAGGAGAGTTTTGAGAGGCCCCTGGACAGCGAGGAGAACAAATAGGTCAATATTAGAAGAGATTAGCCCTGAGTGCTCCTTAGAAGGACAAATAACAAAGATGAAGTTGAAGTATTTTGGACATCAAATGAGAAGAGAGGATTCACTTGAGAAGGCCTTGATGCTGGGGAAGGTGGAGGGCAAAAGAAGAAGGGGACGGCCAAAGATGAGATGGCTAGATGGTATTGTAGACACAATGGGCACGGGGCTGTGTGGACTAAGGAGGATGGTGGAGGACAGAGGTGCCTGGAGAGCGATGGTCCATAGGGTCGCAAAGAGTCGGAATCGACTGTGCGACTGAAGAACAACAACAATCATAAAGGGCTGCTCTGAGCACTACTGAGCGAGCAGCATTGTGAATACTTGAGAGAAGCTATTGAAACATTAAGTAACAACAAGTGGGATTTGCAACAAACTGTTGCACAATGGATTGTTCCTATTCAGAGCTTTTCTTTGGATGTTCTGTCCTTTTCTACCTCCCGTTTGGTCTTCTATTCCCCCAATCCCACACAATTCAAAGAGCATTTTGTACCGAGGGAGCATGCCAAGTCCTTACTGGGCTGTCTTTTATACATCTGCAAACCTCATGCATCTCCTGATATCGCCCTCAACCTACTAAGCGAGTGTGGTGCTCTTTTCCCCTACATAAGCATGAACACTCAAAAATAACTGAGATTGTTCTTAGTATATACTATGATACTGCAATTACATTATTATGAAACAATCTTATTAGTATTCAAAAGTGACATATAAATAAAAATAAAATAGATGACCAGTGTTGTGATAGCATAAACCTCATTTTCCTCATTCTATTCATTCTGGGCTTCTTTCCCCCCATAATTTCATCATTATTGTTACAGTCTACATTTTATTTTTTCCTCTCTCTTTCTCTGCAGATTCTGCAGAGTGGAAAAAGCTCTTTGCATTATCAATCTCTCTTTCTCTATCCAAATTATATTTGAATACACATCAATTTTTTCTAGCTGTGTCCTCTTAATTTCTCTCTGTCTAGGTTAGCAGTTTTATGAGTGAATGGTTTAATTTATTTCCATTATAAAGCTTTTGCACCATCATTATCTGGAGTTTATATACCATACCTTCACTACCTTATACATTATTCAGAGTACAGTTTGCAGATAAGCAGTCATGGAAAAATAAAGCTGTATTGTATGTGAGCCATCTTTTCTTTGGATGCCTCACAAGAATACTGACATTTGTAAAGTTTTTGGCTGGATTGTCCTTATTGTATATTTTTTTCCAACCTTCTACAAAGGATCTTCCAGGGCAGGGATCAGCAAACTTGGCTCTCCAGGTCTTGTTGGATGTCAATTACCAGAAGCCTAAGTCAGTACACCTGCTGATTTGAAGTCCAAGAACATCTGGGGAGCCAAGTTTGCTGACCAAGTTTGCTATTCTAGGGAATAGGTATTACTGGTCGATGTACTACATACATCTCTTTCGAAGATAAAACTATTTTGCCACATCAGTCTTGGAGACAAATATGCATCATGGCTTCTTTTGAATTTTTCTGTTTAACTATATGTAATAAGCTAAAGCAATCATCAAGTTCACAAGGAGTGTTCTGTCCAGTCTACTCCCCTGTGCTTTTATATCTTTGCTTGATTAACTCAAATTACCATTTCCTCCAATCAAGTGGGAAGATATGTTTAAATTATGGGGGAAGCTTACTTTCCTGGTGACTATATATTAACCATTGGCTTTCACAAAATTAAAATACTGTAATAGATTTCCAACAAAGCAAAAAAAAATTATACTAAAAAAACCCAGAGACAACACAATGTTGATGTAAGTTTTATACACATAATCAGGAATGTGCATACCACAGGGGCTAAGAGAATGAACTTCACATTAGATCTGTTATTTCATTTCATATTATAGTGCTATTGTTATTTTATATCACACAACAATGCTATAAGGAAGTTATAGGGTAGATGGTGATTGGCTATAGATCATACATGAGCTCCATCTCAGAGATATTTGAGCCAAAGATCCTTCAGTCTGATTACACATAATAAACTTAAGCAACTAAAATCTAACAAGGAATGCCTTGTCTAGTCCATTTTTTTTACAGATGACAAACCTCCTTAATTCCAGCTAATGTGGCCAATGGTGTAGGACCATGGTTTCTGAAGTTCAACATATCTGGAGGTTAGCAGGTTGGGGAGATCAGATTAAGCATGGCATTCTAATCATTAAAATACATGTTTCCAATTTGAATCTGACTTCTGACATAAATTCAGTAGGCTATGGGCAAAGGATTCTTCTCCAACCCAAGTCCATCACCACTTGAAATATTGGGATTATACTGTAATTCTAAATTATGTTAGAAAGAAGATACAAGGGGTTCAAGAAGATAACATTGTTTTATACCCTTCTCCATTTCATATCAGTCTGACATAACTATGTCTAGTTCATGAAAAGTACAGTTCAGAGTGATTATTAAAATTTATGGATACTTGGCCAATGCACCTGGCCAGTGCATTGCTCTAACATAGCCAACATTGACATGAGCCCAGTCAGCTGTGTCGTTGAATTTAAAATGGCTAAAGGAGCATCAAAAACGCAGGCCTAAATCCCTCACGCTCCATCGGACCCTGCTACAGTAGCAGTGAGATGGCGTGAGGCTGCTAAAATCTTGTGGGAGACAGTGCTTCGATCCGTCACGTCAAACTAGACGTGTGAAGTACAGATCAACAAGTAACCAAATAAGAATTGCTTACTGTGACTCTTTATTCTCAGGCGTTCCATCAAGTTACTTTTCAGTGGGCATCACAAAACCATAGGTGGTTTTAACACACACAGACACAAAACATTTTAAATCATGCCATATTCTTACACAACCCATGTGAAGGATCCCAGAACCAGTTTCCATGAAGAGAGCAGCCTTACCTCTCCACGTGATCAACATTGCCTGCAACCCCAAGGCCTCCAATGGTATAAATCTTCCCATCATACACCAGGGTGTTGTGTCGACATCTTGGGACTGTCATTCGGGAAACAAGGTTCCAGTTATCAAGTAGTGACATGTAACACCAGACATCAGACAGTGCGACTCCAGACTCCATGCCACCTGCCCATGTTTCATGGAAGGAAAACAAAGACTTAAGTGACTTGGAGGAAAAAAATAACTCTCAATACATCTTGCAATGCAAAGCCAGTTGCAAGACAAGACGATCTTCCAAAGGACATCTTCCAAAACTCTTGCAATTGCAAGCATCTGTTTGAATGATGCAGGTTGGTGTCATTTGTTCATAGATCCGAAAGGATATTTTTTTAAAAAAATAAAGCCGTCATGATGTCAAACTATACAGCCTATCTACATATGGAAGAATGTCCAGATAGCATTCATAAATAACCTTCAGTCTATTCAATTACACATAAAAATGTTAGTTAGGAAATAACTGAACAACTTGCTGGAAAATCTTGTGGTTTGTGACATATTGCTTAAGCAACGAAGGCTTGAAAAGAAAGGGTTTCTAGATGTGGGGACCCAATACTTCCTGGTACTGTACCTCCTACAGTAACTAAGAAATTCCTGTAATCAGACATTAGAGTCTTTAGGTAAAGGTCACCCTTGCTTGAAAGCCAGTCATATCCGACTCTAGGATTCAGTGCTCATCTCTGCTTATAGCCAAAGAGCCAGCGATGTCTGCATCTGCAGACGTTTCCGTGGACATGTGATATGCATGCCTAGACAACAGAGAGTGCAGAACACTGTTTACCTTCCCACCGAAGAGGTACCTATTTATCTACTTGCAATTTCTTGCTTTCGAACTGCTAGGTTGGCATGAGCTGGGACAGACATGGGAGCTCACTCTGTCATGCAGTTCTTGGGTCTCGAACTCTGACCTTCCAGTCTTCAAGTTCAGCATCTTAACCACTTGAGCCACTGCAGTCTTTAGCTGTAGCTTATTTCAGAAATAATTTAAAATAAGAATCTTAGTGGCTATAGCAAGAAGGGGCTGTAGATGGGGCTCTGATCCAGTTCCATAAATTACGCTGCATAACATTGACTGTCATGGAAATAAAAAAATGTCTGACGTTCACTCTGCAGGTCCCAATAGCTCTCTTAGAATCCTTTCCATCTTGTGTCAGCTGCTAGCTTGGGAAACCCACTGATAAATCCATGCTGGCAAGAGTAGTTTTTGGAAATTAAAGACTTTACCCTACCCCTTGTCCTTCAATGGCTTCCCTAGGATGAAAGGGACTCCATGAAATCTTGACATCTTTGGCGGGCAAGGATCATAATTTTTTTATTTCTGAAAAATGACCATGACTGATGGCACCATCAAATTCAGGTGGCATGGATGAGCAAAAAAGATCTCAGTAAAGTACTTCTTAAATAAGCACAATTGTAAAGAGAATGGAATGGAGAGCAATTCCCTTTTAATGTAGGGTCAACAGCAAATCTTCATCATGCATCTAAACCCGGGACCATTGGCAGTGAAATTCAGATACAGTATTAAACCCCTGCTCTCGGTTACTTAGGCCCCTCAAGTTAAACTGGATCCCTAGAGAACTTCAGAACCTTGGGAGAACATGTCCTTTACATTCAAGATGAATGTCTGTGGCCAATAATGGCGTCAGCATGCCTATTTATTTATTTTATTTATTTATTTATTCAATTTATATCCCGCCCACTCAACACAAGGCCGACTCTGGGCGGCTAACAACATAAAAAGTAACCCCAGGGCAACCCAAGGAGTTTACAGACAATATTCACAAATACAACAATAATCCTAAAAACAGTTAAAACAGTAAAAAAGTTAAGACTACCCACCCCCTAAAAAGCAAGGGCTGCAGGATCGAAAAGGCACCATGGGGAAGAGTTCCTCTACACCAACCACCCCATGGTGGTTACCCTTCCACCCGCACCCCACACTTGACCTGCCAGCCAGGTTTTAAGATCCCTTCTGAATCTATCCCCTCAGTCCTGCCAACAGGTTTTCAGCCACCATATTCTTATTTTGAAAATGCATCACTGGATTGTATTCAGTGGGTGCATGAGGAGAATATGGTCTGAACAAGCAATCTTTCTCTACACCAAGGGTTTCCAAACATTTTGTGCCACGGGCCAGTCACCTGGTTGAGTGGGCTGGTCATGTGGTTCCTCCCACCGTAAAATGCGTGCACGACAGCCATGGACACGTTTATGCATGTGCAGTCATGTTTTACGGCTGTCATAAACACTTCCACTTCCAGTACTAGTGAGGGTGGTGGTGGGCCAGATGGAATGGTACCATGGGCCAGGCCGCAGGCCATAGTTTGGCCACCCCTGCCCTACGCCTTCACCCCCAGGATGTCTTTGCAAGGGGAAGAGAAGACAAAGAACAGTTGCATAAGCTTCTCATGCAATGGCTGAATGTATCGTATCATGTTGCTGTCCAATACAATTCAGTGTGTGCTGCATTCTCTACCAAAATACCCACTTAACATGTTCTGTTATATAACTGCAAGTAAAAAGAAAGAACAATCTAGTGTGATGTTTCTGTATTTCTCCTGTTAAAAGTCAGAAGGAAGAGTCAGCACAATTTCCCTAGATGTAACAAAGAAAGAGAGCTATAGTGGATTTTCAAGAAGACCTTTCAAAAACGAAGGAGGGCGAACCTTCTGGTGTGCAAATATGGTAAGTGTAGGTCAGGTTTGCAACAGCTCAGTCAACTTGACTTGAGATGCAGAAACCTGCCATTTAGATCCAAATCCAGCCAATGTTTTACACAGCATTGCAATTGTAAGGGGAAGATCTTCATACGCTTCACAGATGCCCAACCTATCTTTTGCACGTTACAAGCACTGAACGCACTGGGGAGGAAATCTGAGCTGATGTGAAGTGGGAAGTGAGAAAAGGAAGTGTCTCTTTCTCCAGCCAGTTGGCATACATTTATCCTGGCTTGCCATGCCATGTCAAAGAGCTTTCAGACAGATAATGCTGTTTCCTGCCTTCTGGTTCTTGCTGTTCACCTGAGAGGTAGACATTGTCTCCAGCGCTCACCACACTGAAAAATTCCCGGTCGTAGAAAGGCAGGCTGGCCAGAGGGTACCATTTATTGTTTTGAGGGTTGAAACATGTCACTGCTGTTAAGGCTCGCTGATTCATCCCTATCATTTGCCGACCTCCAACCAGGACTATTACTTCGGCCACACCTAGGAAATAAAATAACAACAAGGTATATTTCTTTTTAAAAGCTGCTTTTAAAATCACTGATTCCTCTCCTTTCTCGTGCACAAACCCACACGCCTTCATAGTCCTAAAACCTCTTGGACTGTTGTTCTCAAGCTGTCCTCTGTTAAGTTTGATTATAGATTCATTACACTTAGGCAATGCATTTGTATTGTTACATTTTGAACTAGATACATATACAGTACAAACATGTTAAACTGCAGTCAAATATATTTCTTCGTTTCTGGTTAACCGTTGACAATGTCTTTTTTCTAATTAAAGTGGAATCATGAACATTGTAAAAAGAGAGAGGAGAAAGGGTGATAGCTCTTTATAAGCATTTTTCCAATGAAATTTTATTTTCGATTTTTAAAAATAACTAACAGCTGACATTAAAAGGGAAAAAAATCAGTGATATTAACTGAATGTTCAAAGGAACACACTCTTACATTCCAGGATAGATATTCTAAAATTGATACCACATAAATAGTCTACTTTTCCACTATTCCTTTGAATAATTTACTGCAAAGTTTAAAGAATTAACAGTGTTAGGACTTACACATGTACACTCAGATGCAATTTTCACTGTGTTCAATGGGGCTTACTCTAAAGCACGGCTAAGTCTTTTGCTTTTATTTGTTTTTAAACTGAAGCCTTTAGGTTACATTTTGAAATCACCACCACCATCATCATCATCATGATTTTATTTTTATACCAGTCTTTGACTGTGAACCTAACAGTAGAATAATCATAATAATAGTGTGCTGAGAAGTCAATCTCAACTTATGTAGATCCTTTCCAGGTTTTTTTTCTTCTGGTAAAGAATACACAGATGTAGTTTGGGGCCATTCAACAATTATGTGATCCTTGAAAGGGGGAGGGTGTCTGCCATCTGAATTATGGAAAAAATACGTGGGGGGTGTCAGGTAAAAGATTACATAATCCATTTGGAGCTGTTGTGCATTAGGCACCAATAGTGAAAAACTCTAAAAATTAGAGTTTTGATACAAATGCTTTGGATTGCAAAATTTTAAAGGGGGGGGGGTCCGAAGTGAAAATTACGGTCAGATTCCATAGGGGGAGGGGGTCAATTACCCCCCAAAAATGGATCACATAATTGTTGAATGGCCCCTTTACCCTTCTTCTGCGGGCCCCATGGGAACTTGCTCATGGCTACACAGGCTGGCTCTTCTTCTGGGAGGCACAGTAAGGAATCAAACTTTTTACCTCTGCCCTCACAGCCAGATACCTAAACCACTGAACCATGCAGCCAGCTAAACTAACACAAATAGGGACTAAACACCCTTGAATACATTGGGGCATACGTCTAGGTAAGTATCAATAGGATTATACTCTAAAAATGATTTGCAAGACAAAATTATTGGATGAAGTCTTTACAAGCCATAATGCCTATCTTTGCTGTTAAGCTCTGTCCTCCAGCTTTGTCCTACACACATTTCCCCTGAGAAAGTGAAAAAGCAGCTACTCTCCTACATCATATTATGATACATCTTGTGAGAACAAAAAGAGAATAGGAACATTTCAAAATGACATAATCACACATCCTTTGAAGCAAGAATGCCTATTTTCTATATCTCCGATGTATTCCATCTCTTACAAAGTTTTCCTATTTTAAATATAAATAATATCAAGAAGCAATACACTGTACAATTTGTGGTAAAAAAAAGTTGGCATCAGGATCATTGTTGTCAGGGGGAAAGGCACCAAACATTCATCATTTGCACCAGATCTAATGTGATCATAAAAAAGGGCCTCAAGAGGGCATTGCACATATGATGTGACTCACAGAGGAATTAAAATGCCCTTTATGAGTTCCATCTAATTGGACATTGACCTACAAGAATAATCACGTATTTCCCCTAATCAACAACTTTCTGAAAATGGTTTTCATTATACTTACTGTTTTAACTACAAACATTAAATAGGAATTTTTCAGAAATATTTTTGCCTGACAATTAGTCACTCCCAGCTGAAGAGTTTGAAAGTAAGTTGTTATTGAAAAGCCTAGTATGTGTTTCATCTTTCTGACACGTACCCTGATTAAACACCGTCTCCACAAACTGAAAAGGATGCAACTTGACATAAAATTGTATATATTTATGGGCTTCAATAGCAATTTCTTGACATGTTGATTTTCCTATCTAGGATGAAGCAACTTGGAAGGTGTTCTTTATTCTTTGCACACACAAATCTATCTACATTTGATACACAAATGTATGCTGTTTCCCAAGATAACAGGTGCACAAAAATGTTTCAGCATTTCTATAGAAAAACTGGCATGTGCATTTTCTTATTTCCCAGCAAGTAAGGCAGGATAATTGAAGCTTTTGTTTATCTACTTCTGTATTTATTATACTGCCTGTATTTCAACAAACATTCAAAGCTGAAAAGAGAAAAGAGTCAAATTAAAATGATGTATCAAAATTATAAAACTTCCAATAATTATGAATTAGATTTTTTAAATAAAAAAGCAAAATCAGGCCGCTGAGCCGGTCTCGCCTTTGGGAAGGAGGCCGTCGAGAACACCTGTGGTGGGGCAGTCCCTGGACTCCTGGGTGGACTCAAAAGCCGCTGCCGCCACGGGCATCTCTACCACCGCTGAGCTGGTCTCGCCTTCGGGAGGGAGGCCAGTGAGAACACCTGTGGCGGGGTGGCTCCTGGACTCCCGGATGGACTTAAAAGCCACCGCTGGCATCTCTACCGCCGCTGAGCTGGTCTCGCCTTCGGGAGGGAGGCCGGTGAGAAAACCTGTGGCAGGGCGGCCCCTGGACTCCCGGATGGACTCAAAAGCCACCGCTGGCATCTCTACCGCCGCTGAGCCGGCCTCGCCTTCGGGACGAAGGCCGGTGAGAAAACCTGTGGCAGGGCAGCTCCTGGTCTCCTGGGCAGACTCAAAAAAGCCGACGCCACGGGCTGTGAGAGGGGAGGAGATGAACACCAGCTGAGCGGGGCAATGGGAGGAATAAGAACTGCCGCCGCCGCCTCCCTCCATCGGTCGCCTCTCCCGGCCAGCCGGGCTGTGAGAGGGGAAGAAATGAGTACCAGCTGAGTGGGGCAACGGGAGGAAATTTGCCACAGCAATTGCCGCAGGGGAGTGATACACAAGGCCACCGCTGCCGCCTTGTTTAAGCTTGGTGGACTCGTTCTGCCAATATGGCTGTGGACTTGGAGCTGGGCTCCGACGTGGTCGCCAAGCCCGGCCCTTGCTTCATGACTGCTTAAGGGCATTCGAGCATCGGGCTCCGCCCCCTCCTTGGATTGTTGCATTTTCTGATTTATTTTTTGTAATTTGTAAATTGTTTTGAATGAATTTTTGTTATTTTAGCTTATTATTTGTGTATATTATTGTGTATTTATTTATTTTGTATTTTGATATTGATTGTACTGCTGCTGTTGCTGGCCACTTCGAGTCGCCTTTGGGCTGAGGGAAGCGGGATATAAATTAAAAGTTATTATTATTATTATTATTATTATTATTATTATTATTATTATTATTATTATTATTATTATTATTATTATTATTATTATTATTATTATTATTAAGCAGCATTTAGAAATTTGAAAAATATAAAATTGATTGATGAAAAATGTAAGCCTTAGTTGTTCACCAATAAAAGATCACTCAAGACATGCCATCACACTTCAAGGTAGCAGCCCAGTGTTCAGAGGCATATAACAGGACAGGCTGTGCTCATAGTCTTGCTGCGCCATCTAAAAGTTGCTCATTCGAAAAATGCTAAGTAATTTGAGCAGTCATTGTCTTCAGAGAGGAGCACATCTGTAGTTGGTTAACAGGCAGAGAGCATTCTCCAGCTGTGTGACACAGGTAACACAAGACAGCGAGAAGTGCAGTGGTAGTTCAGGAGGACAGGAATAACTGGGGAAGATGGGAAAGCTCATCTACTGCCTGAGATGACTACCCAACTCTGCCTAAAGGTAGGACTGGTCTTAAAGTAAATTTGGAGTTACAACCTGATGTACACTTACTTTAGGCATTCCACTAAACTGGGTGAGTGAAGATGTGTGGAGCCTGTCTATATATTACATGTGCCGCTTTAGACACCAAGTCATGCATAGTACGGGTGGCCTAGCCATCTCTACATGTTTTAATGTATTCTAGGATAGAGGGGGTTGAATGTCAACAATTTGTTCCGATTAAAACAAATGCACATCCAGGGCAATCTCTGCAGAGCTTGCTTTGAAAATATGGCAAATCTGTGACAGAAAACCAGCTGTTGGATCTTCATGCTTGATTTGTGGTGATGAATGTGCTCTTTCTCTTTCGTCTGTCACAGGAGGGAACCGGTGTCAGAATATGTAACAGAAGCTCAGGGAGCCTGACTGTTGAATCTGCCACTCTTGGACATGGCACAGAGAGAGCCAAGAGGAAAGAATTTATCCTTGCAGACTGTGGCGAGCAGCCTGAACCCACCCTGTGAACAGCTGTTTTTTTTTAAAAAAAAAGGAAAGGGGGGCTGGAGATGGATTTTGCCTGGTTTCAACATTAAAGAAGAGCTGCACTTTACCTGCTGATAGCCTGGGACGGGTTCTTGGAGTCTGCATCTCTTGTCGGGCATGCGGTAACATATGATAACGCTTCGCTTCATTCACCAGGTCCCGGCAGGCCTCTGAAGACTTTATCAACTCCTCATTGTCAACAACATTTAGCAGATAACTGGGATGGATGAAGGGTAGGCGGACTACTGCCAGCAACTCAGCAGCATACTGCAAAAGAACACATGGCAAGTACTTTACTTGCTCGACTGGGTTTTCATAGATCCCAGGCCTTTCTTTTCATTTCTTACTTAAGAGAACACAACATTTGAATGGACACATATTTTAACTTTTGCTAGCAATGCCTAAATGTTTCTGCCACTAAACCGCTCCCTTATCATCATCATCATCATCATCATCATCATCATCATCATCATCATCATCATCATCATCATCATCATCATCATCATCATCATCATCATCATCATCATCATCATCATCAACAACAACAACAACAACAACAACGTTTCTAACATCATAGTAAGCAACATAATCATCCATTGGTCAATTCCTTTTTTCAGGTCTCAAGTGGAGAAAATATAATATTAAAAATTTAATTTAATTTATTTTTCGCACTTGTATGACGCCCAATCAGGAAACCCGACTCACATGATAATTAAACAATATACACAGTAGATACACAATAAGACAGCAGCACTTGAGTTATACATTTCTGCACACACACATTTCAAGCTAAGGATGAATGGCAGATTTATGCTGAATTTACACACCATGCTCATAAGGAGACCTTTTGTAATATCTCCTGTTTCCTTGGTTAACAATGAAATTTAAAACTGGCTGTTTGATTTCAAACAAACAGGAATCCTGATAGGATTTAGACGTCAAAGAAGTTTATCTTAATGTAACACTGAAGGTGAACGGCTGAATAATGGCACTAGTTTTGATAAAACCGTGGGGTTTTGTTTAGGTTTTGCAAGGAGTCAGCCTCCAGGAGCTAATGCTCAGATACAGATGGCTTTATCTCCCTCTTTCTGCATAATGAAATAAACTTTACAGCGTAAAGGACATTGAGATAGCTGAAAACATCTATGATCTGTCAAGGCATAACAGAAAGCAAAAGCACAACAGAGAGAAAATTGCATGGTACAAAATGAAGAATTTATTTTCATAACTGCTTATTCTCTTAAATAACACAGACTGCCGCAGAGCAAGGAAGCAGAAGATTTGGCAAATGTGCTAGCAGCTAGAGGAGAGGCAAGAGAAAACAAATGAGGAAAAGTGATTAAGAGCTGTCCAGAGTTTTTGGTAGGACAATGGATTGATAACACCAGAAGCAGCTCGGTTTTTTAATCTTTAGCAGCTAGGTTTTTTAATCTTTAGGCAACGGTGAGCACACATTATCATTCATAATTCCTTGGATGGCTTCAACTGTGAAATAATGAAGATGAGTAAGAGAAGAAGAAGATGAAAGACTTGCTAGGCCTGCACGTTAGGATCCCATCTAATATTTCAAACAAGCACAACTTTCATTTTAAAGACTGAGATAAATAATTTGGCACTATTTATTTAAAGCATTTTGCAGCAATGCGGTTATGATCTGTCACCTCGATGCATCAAACATTATTTTAAAATTCATTTAGAACTTCCTTTTCATGATATTAACCCCTCCACCTCAAACAATCAGATTAAAACAAAGTAAAAAAATGATTAATAATGTATTTGGTTCAGAAGAATGTAAACTGTCATTTTAAAAAAAAGCTCTCCATTAACAAAAAAATAGGAGAGATGGAAATACCAAGGGGTTTTAAAAGACTACCACTCAATCTTTGGAAGAGCATTATTGATATTGAAACTTGTGAAATGTATATTTAATTATTTTGTTGCACCCCCAAACCATTAAGAAATCAACCTGAAGAAAAAAAGGAAAGAAGAGAGATAACAGCCTCATCATTTCCCCACAATGGCTGAAGTGAAGAACTATGCTGAGATTAAAAAGTTCCCTTGAATTTTTCATTTTATTTGGGTTTTGTGTGTGTGGGTGAAAAATACATATAGCCAGAACAACTTCTAATTAATAGGTGGCACACAAACACTGTTAGGATTAATAGCAATATAACGACAATAATGAGAGTGTGTGTATGCCAAAGCCATATGGCAGTGGGTGGCAAAACTCTGCTCTCTAAAGGCTGCGTTTTCCCAAGAAAAGATCGGGGGTGTTTAATCTTGCAGTCTTCTCAACCAAGCTGAGCTAACAAGGAAACTGCACAGCAGCAAATTAGAAAGTGGTGGTTGGCTGGAATACGCCGTGGTTTACAATTTATCCTGTGTAGAGGAAGGTTACTCACTTGGGGATAGAGTGCAAGGAATGTAAACACCGGTGCCTGTCAGGTGAGGAAACAAATACGTATTTACTAAGGCTTGCAAGAGACCGACATGGGAAATGTTGGTCTTTCTTTGAATTAAGGTAAAGGTAAAGGTCACCCTTGCTCGAAAGCCAGTCGCATCCGACTCTAGGGTTCAGTGCTCATCTCTGTTTCAAAGCCGAAGAGCCAGCGCTGTCTGTTTCTGCAGACATTTCCGTAGTCATGTGGCAGGCATGACTAGACACCTTGCAATTTCTTGCTTTCGAACTGCTAGGTTGGCATGAGCTGGAACAAAGAGAGGAGCTCATTCCATCCTGCAGTATTCAGGTATCAAACTGCTGACCTGCTGCCTTCCAGTCAGTGTCTCAGCCATTGCAGTTCTTTGAATTACAGTTTCCTAAATCCCACAGCCAGCATGGGCCCTGCTGTGTTGATCAGATATGACTTTCATAATAGGGTGTGAGTGCCACCAACCCTACCTACTATGGAAGTGGCAAGCAAAGTGTCCCCAGTTGCAGTCACCATAAACTTAAGACCGCTGGTACTGGAGTTTAATAAAGTCCAGAAATATACTGTAGTATAAAGGTGCTGTCACTCATTGGCCACCTATTGAGTCTTCAGAGGGGCTGAGTTCCTGGCAATGTATCTTCAGTCTTACCCCAAGTTTCTGCCACTGGGGTCAACATGTCCACAGTCTCGGCCCATCATTAGAGCTTTAACACTGTCACACAAACCAGCCAGTGCCCCTTATAAAGTCAACTGGTGTGGTTGATGGGGCCCTTGTGGAGATGCTGCTGCCATACCTTTTGGAACTGGCACCCTTAGTGTAGCCACCATGTTGGGGTAAAGGCTACGAGACTCCACAGTGTGGTGGGGCAAGGGGCAAAGAAGGGGGCTGAAGATGGGGACCTCTCCTCCACATCTGTACTCTTTTGTCACACCTTCTTCTACCTACATGCCAGTTCAGGAGATCTCAAGATGATTCTCCCCTTTTCCCTGGGCACAGAACACGGGGTCCAGGTTCTGGTGGCCTCACCACAGGTGTCCTCTTCATCTGACGTAGCCAGTTTCTCTTCTGTCTATCCAGACCATTTCTCTACCTCCTCCTCTTCCCCCTTTATTCCCAGATGATGCAACCTACAACTGTGGAGTGGAGAGTGACAATGCAAATCTTCTCACACAGGAAGAGAAACTGGATACAAATTAGCTGTGCTCATCCCATCCAGGGCAGGCAATGCCAACATTTCTGCACTTCTGATACCACACACTAAATGCAATTTTGCCCTGTCCGAATTCCCACTTATTTATTTTTATTTCATTTTTCGACTTATATGCTGCCCCACTCGCGAAGTGTGATTCTGGGTGGCTCAGACATATCAATACACATCAACACAATAACATACACAATAAAACACAGTTTAACACTAAAATATCAATACAAAATAAAAAGTAAATCACCAAGTCCTTGCTGCTCAATGTCCTCAATGGAGCCTGGGGCTCAATGTCCTCAACGGAGCCCGGGGCTCAAAGTCCTCGACGGAGCCTGGGGCTCAACATCCTCGATAGAGCCTGGGGCTCAACATCCTTGATAGAGCCTGGGGCTCAATGTCCTCAACGGAGCCTGGGGCTCAATGTCCACTGCAGCTTTGGCGGCCCTTCAATGCCCCCTGACTCTGGTTGGTGGTGAGGGCTCAGAGGGGCGTCCTGCAACCTTGGCTGCCCAGGCCCTGGTGGCTCAGAGGAGGGCATCCCAGTAGCCCCAGCGTCCCCTCAATTCTCCAGTCAGGCAGGGCCAGGCAGAGCCAGAAGGGTGGTGATGGCGGCCGCAGCTGTCTCTCATCCGGGGCCAGTGGTGTGGGCCATGGGAGAGAAGCAATGAGGTCTTCCAGCCCATGGCTCCAGCGCCTCTTCAACCCTCTGGCCAGGCGGGGTCAGGACGGCGGCGGCAGCGGCAGCAGCTGTCTCCCATCCCGGGCTGGTAGTGTAGGCTGCGGGAGAGAAGTGGCAAGGTCCTCTTCACTTCAGTTCCAGTTGGCTTCATCCACCCTACTGGCACCTTCAGGTTACCATTACAGGACAATAATGCCAAATCTCTTTCAAACAGAAAAGAGAAACAGAATTGGGGGTTCTCAGCAAAGTGATCACGACTCACTCCAGAGTTCTGGTCAACATTCCATTGCAATTTCATGCACGTATCAAACTCGTTGAATAAGAGTGTTCCTCAAGAGGCTTGCAAACAAAGGCTATCGTAGGGAGCAACCAAAAAACTCTTTGGGTCAAACTATACATTACAATATCTTATCATGGCATATACGAATTCCTCAAGTAGTGATGTCTATGGCTGTTCTAATAGTTGCTCTTCTCGCCTCCTATAATCAGCAAATTAACATGTTCTTTCTTTGTTTGGCTTATTTTGTCACAGATGAAAAACTGCTTCTATTACATCTGGGGCGGCTATTAGCATGGTTTTAGCTTTAATGACAGGTTGTCTATAACATATAGTTTGGCTCTCCATCACAATTCCCTCCCTGAAACCCGATCAATATTAGGCTCATTAAGTCATGTCATTTCACAGTCCTGGAGCTTCTCAGTTCAGTTGCAGCTCACCTGACCTTGGCTAAGAAAGGGAGACTTTTTTCTCCTTTGTATTTTAGTAATGTTTACTGCTCTCAAGGAATGATTTCTTCAGCAATGGTCTTCCTGTGGTCTCTTTTTGGCTTGATATGAAAAAAGCCTTCCTTCACCCCCACCTACCGTAAATCTGCCTTTTCCAATAATAATAATTTTGTGTCAGAAATTATTCTGGGTTGAAAGGATTTTTGCGGAAGAAACTCCGCTCAGGGAACGCCCAAAGGAGGCTCCTTTCATGTTCCCAAGAACTGGGACAGAGACAGGTGCTCAATCCATCATTCAGTACCTGGGTCTCGAACTGCTGACTTGTCAGACTTCCAGCTAACAAGGCGAGCTTCTCAACCACTCAGCCACTGCAGGATGATGACAGCACTGCCCACATATTATCTGGGATAAACTCTTGTAACAACAGATACAATAATGAACCACGTGCTCGCTCACCTTTGCTTAATTAGAGTAGTGGGGAAGAGTTATCTTGTTTGGCTCTATTTGTGTGAACTTGCATCTCATTGTAAGAGAATAATTAGAACCAGTTGCTTTGTCTGAGCAGCAAAAAAGGCACTGTGTGAAGTGAATGCTACCATTTCTGCACATTCTGCACCCCTTGTGGTTCCTTCATGTTCAGTGGCTCACTAAGGAAATTAGACTCCATATAATCTGTTCTTTTTGTTAAAACCAAAGGATTTGAGAAATACCCTCATCCTCTCTCCCTCACACACACTCTACCAATACAATCTTGCTGTTCCTGTCAGTGGAGAGAGGCTTTTTATAAAACAAATTGGTTTTATTTTTGTGTGCCAGCTTTTTTTAAGTAATAAAAATCGAAAACAAATTTCATTTGGCTCTGCAGATTTAAACACATTCAAGTGATCAAGGCTGTCTATAACTTATTGCTCTCAAATTCTGACTTGTGATGGCTTCCTAGCAAGGTCTGGATTAAATATCTTGTTAGTATTATTTTTTCTACCGAAGCCTGTAGTAAGTAAGCATTGTATAGCATTTCAGCCCCCTCACCATCTGCCACAACTTCTTCCTTTTCTTTTGTCCTTTCCTATTAGAGCTTAGTTAGTTAGTCAGTTGTGTGCCATCAAGTTGGAACAGGCTTACAGTGACCCTAATAGGGTTTGCAAGGTAAGTGAAACATGTAAGGGGTGGTTTTACCAGATCCACTTCCCCAGTGAGTTTCCATGGCTGAGCGAGGATTCGAACCAAGACTTCCAGAGTCCTTGTCCATCATTTTATCCACCACACCACACTGGGTATCTTATTAGGGCTTAGTCTACATTACTTGTCCCTTCATATTTTATTTATATAGAAAAACATTCCCAAACACTGCCCTAGTTAATATTTTATATCAGGGACGTTTTGAATGCCTATCTAGCCTGTTTCCCTGTGACTACTTAAAGGTATTAAAGATCATTTGTAGGGGCTTAGCTTTAGCTCAGGGATGGCCAAACTTTTCATGCTGTGGGCTGGACTATGCCCCCCAGACAGCTGAGTGGGCCAGTCACGTGGTTCCAGCCATCGTAAAATGCTGTCGTAAAACATGTCTGTGGCTGTCGTAAATGTGTTTATGATAGCTGTGGGTGCATTTACGGCAGGCACGGGCATGTTTTTACAACTGTCATAAATGCGTTCGCTTCCAGTAGTGGTGAGTGTGGCGGCGGGCCACATGAAATAGTGCTGTGGGCCAGGTCTGGTCCACCGGCTGTAGTTTGGTCACCCCTGCTTTAGCTAGATATTCATCATTCCTAGCCTCTCTTCATTCTTATTCTTTAAAAGAAGAACCTTCTTTCATTTTCCAGTTCCACTTTTGTCCAGAAGTCCTCTATTTAAATCTGCTATTTTGTTTCCACTTAGGTTGGAGCTTTTATTTTTTGCAGCACCATATTTTTTAAAGCTTAAGTACTACACTGGAAAGCTATTAAGAGTGAGTCGCCCTGAGTTGGGTTTCCTGATTGGGCGGCATACAAGTGTGAGAATTAAATTTAATTAATTAAAATTTTTGATACCTTGGACATCAATACCCTGAAAGGTTACCTGGTTTCCCTAAATCAAGCATTCTCAACCTTTTCAGGGCAGGCCCCCCATCACACCCCTTCGAATGGCCACGATGGACGGTCACGTGTTTCCACACAAGTTCTCATGCAAAATCTCATGAGATCTCGGTGGGCTTTCACAAAATACCACGAGATTTTGGCAAGATCTTGCAAGATTTTGCGCGAGATCTCACTGAAAAATGTGCGTTTTTGGGGGTTTTTGGTGCTTCCAGGCAGTGGTGATGGGAATGAGGAGGACATTGGGGGCTGGATGAAAAGGCTTCGGGGCCAGGTTTGGTCCACGGGCCGTAGGTTGAGAATGCCTGCCCTAACTATTGTATTCCTCCCCCTGTAGTTATTATTAATTCAGATGGAATGACCTTTGTGTGTTGCTGGATTAATAAACATTAACTAGTAGTAAAACAAATGGGATGCTAAAGTGCATTAAAATTTATATGAGTTTTTAGTCTACTGTGATCACTCATTTAGCGGTTCATGCATAATACTAGGAGGCAGTTAATATAAATTAAGCTGTGCTAGCAGCATACACAATTCATCAGAGACACAAAGAAGATGAACGCATTATACACTTGCAGGACATCTCTGTCCATTGATATAAACTGAAATTCAAATAAATTGCAGTTTTATAAGATAGGCTTGTTTTTTTTAAAACCAACAGTAGCAGCAATTTTAGCATAAACCAATGCAGGGTTTATTAATTCCAAGTGAGTCTGGAGTCAAGGATGGCACTGGTGGCATAGGAATTAAAAGTCCATGACTATTAAGAACAGTAGAAGGAATACTAGCAGCAGTACTCTTAAAGCAGCACTGCTTTTCGGGCATCAAACCCTAACTGCCACATGTCAAGTTGGTGTTTACAACAGATCACAGGACTGGAGTGCAGAACTGACGATTGACCTAGTAAATCAGGAATGTTGAAGGCATCATACTATGTGCTATCACTCAGCAGTCTGCAAAGGAAGGAACTGGAGAGACAGCAACCATCCCAGGCAAGGAAGCCCTTCTCACAGCAACAGTCATGTGGGCTGCTCAACCACCTATGAAATGTCTGGATCAGACACACAGAAGGCATGTTCTGTTTAGCTGACTCGAGCTCTTGCTTTGCTCTCACAGCTGTTATTTCACCTCCAGCTAAAGATGGGTGGGGCTGACACACATTTGAAAAACTGATGTTGATAGAACGATCTTGATGACCCTCAAGGATCATCAAGATCAACTCCCTGCTAAAGTTGGAAACCCACAGCTAAAGTTTCCCAGATGGGTGGTCATTTCTCTACTTAGAACTGTACAACCTCTTCTCCATTACTTCAAGTCCTGCCCTCTGAGTGCTACTGAAGATTGCTACCTCTTCCACAGGGTAACCTTTCAAATATTTGAAGTGGTTGCCATCTTGTCTCTCAGCCTTCCCCCCCTACAGGCTAAATATGCCTAGTCCTCTCAGCCATTCCTCACAGTTTATTTGCCAGACCTTTTACCATTTTGGCTATCTTCCTTTGGACACATTCTAGCTTGCCAATACCCTACTTTAAAAATGGTGACCCACAAAGGACATAGTATCCCACGAGAGGTCTCACCAGAGCAAACTAGATTGCTACTATTATTTGCCTTGATCTAGACCAGTGTTTCCCAATGTGGGGCCCATGCCCCACAGGGGGACTTCAATTCCCAGAAGCCTAAGTCAGTACATTGGCTGATTAGTGCTTTGGGGAATTGACTTAGGCTTCTGGGAATTGAAGTCCAAAAACCAAAGGTTGGGAAACACTGATCTAGACACTATAATTAATTTGAAGCAAGTGGGAACCATATTTGCTTTAAATTGTTTGCTGTTACATCACACTGTAACTCATGTTTGTGGTCTATTATTATTTTGGTACTGTACTATGGTACTATTGCTGAGAAAGCTGCCACCCATCTTATATTTGTGCATCTGATATTTGTATTTTTCCTTGTTAAAATCCACTTTGTCTTAAAGCAGCTCCAATCAGCCATGAATCCTGATTCAATCATCTGGAGTATCAGCTACCGGTACTTCTCCTAGTTTGGTGCCATCTGCAAATGCCCTCCAGACTAACACCCAAGCTATTTATAAATACAGTTAAGCCCCAACTTACATATTCTTCGAGTTACATAAAATTAGACTTACTTGTCCTGATTTACACGATTTCCTATGGGTTTGCTTCGAGTTACATAATGATTCTTTTTCCTATGGGTTTGCTTTGAGTTATGTAAAAGTTATTTTTCCTATGGGTTTGCTTCAATTTACATACAAATTTCATTTTTCTATGGGTTTGCTTCGAGTTATGTAAAAAATAATAATTTTTCCTACGGGTTTGCTTCGAGTTACATAAAAAAATGATTTAAGCAAAAGCCTACGGAACGGAACTTTTTTTGTAAGTAGGGTTTTTACTGTATGTTGAAAAACATTGAATACAGGACAGAACCCTTGGCCATCCCACTTGTTACTTCCCCCAGGATGATTTTGTGTGTGTGTGTGTGTGTGTGTGTGTGTGTGTGTGTGTGTGTGTGTGTGTGTGTGTGTGTGTGATCTGACAGTCAGCCATAGATCTAGCAAAAGTACTGTCCAGTGTAACTTTGCATTGGCATAACCACTGGGCACTTGGTTTCAAGACCATGAGTCTTTCTCTGCTAATATTTCATTATTGTCCTTTTCACTCAAATGACAGATCCCTGCACCACCATCACATACAGACTTTCCCCCATCATGTTGTGTTGTAAATTTCACAGCGCAGGTGCTTACCAAGGCAGTAACTGTGGATAACTATATCAATTTTGTTCCTGCAAACCAGTTCTAGCAGTTCTCACCTCCCCTGTGGCAGATCCTTTGCAAAAGTAATGAGCCTTAATTACCTCTTTAAAATCAAGGTCCCCAAAAGACTTTGCATTACCACAGTGACAGCACACAGGAATGTATTTTTGAATGGCAAATCACTGTACCTCCCAAAGAGAGTTAGCACTGCAGCTAAGATTAGAGGTAAAAGGGATAGTTGGGGGTGGATGACAGATAGCATGACTACACCACTGCTAATGTGATCCAGAGCCATAAAAAACATGGTTTTGCTGTCCTTGTTTCACATCTGAACTGAGGAACTGAAGGTATTTTTCAACATAAATTCATTCAATGCTATCAGGACAATTTGATTTAGGATTTTTTTTAGTGGTTTCACATGTCAGAGGCTGAGATTGAGAGAAAACAGATGACAAAAGAAGGCATTCAGGTGTGCTGAGATATGGTGTCAGGTGGTGATTAGGACAACCACTTTGCTTAGCCTGTCCATATATGTCAACTGTTTCAGACAAGGCATTCCATGAGATGATGCCATTAGGGGTACATCAAGTAAAATAATCACACTCCTTTTTACATGTGCAACCTTATACTTACTTCCTACTTTGGAATGATTTCTCAAAATGGTAAACAGTCCCCAAAGTTACCAACTTCATGAAATGAATTAGTTGGCATCAAATCAGTTTGGCCTCACTCAGGCTTAAGGAGAGTGAAGGGAACACATTTTAGCCATAGCTACCAATCCTGCTCAAATGAATTTATAACATCATAGCAACATAGCTGACTTAAATGCTAGATTTATATATAGGGTGTGGTCCTCCTGATATTTTGTCCTCCAGACTATGTCCACAGCAGCATATGAACATCTATTTTCAGTGCTAACTTAGTGGGGGGGGGGAGCATTTTATGTTTCTGTCCCCCCCAACTTCATATAAAATCAATTTGTGACCTAAGTAAAGAATGAACCAGAAGCAGGGGGAAGGAAGCACTTGGAGTAAAGGAAAACAAAGAGCTTGGAAATAACTAGGTGAAAATGACTACAGTTTACTGCGAAAGTAACTAAAAGTTATTACAACTAACTAAAAGTTATTACATCGCAAATGAAATGAGAATCTCTATGTTGCATTTGTAGACCAAGAGAAGGCATTTGATAGAGTTACCAGGAAACTGCTATGGCAAGCATTGGCCAAATATGGAGGAACTGAACATTTTATCAGATTATGTAAAAGCTTATATAGTGGCTGCAGAAGTGTAGTTAGAACAAGTCAAGGAATATCAGAACTCTTAGCAGTAACATCTGGAGTGAGGCATGGATGCGTGTTATCGACACTATTATTTATCACTTACATCGACTGCATAAGCAAAAAAGCTAAGCCCATGAATGGAAACAATATCAACAAATTACTTTTTGCAGATGATCAGGCGTTGATAACAAGTACAGCTAAGGAACTACAACAACACTTTACATCCATGGACCAAGAATGTAAGATAGATAATATGAGAATCAATAAAGAGAAGACTGAGATAATGGCAATTGGAAGGAAACAGCATACTCTAGATATCGAGATAGAGGGAACAAGTATAAAACAAGTGGCAGAGTTCAAATACCTTGGAACAACATTTACTGAAATTGGCAAAATGGACAAAGAGATTAACATATGTTGCAATAAGGCAAACCAAATACTGGGACAGTTAGATCCGCTCTTATAACACAAGGTAATACCAATCAACACAAACAAACACCTCATACATGCTGGTAATTACCTTTAAAGCCCTACATGGTAGTGGGCCAGGATACTTAAGAGACTGCGTCATCCCGAGAACATCTGTCCATCCCACCAGAGCAGACTGGAGAGACCCTCTCATTGTGCCATCTGCTAGGGAGGCTTGTCTCTCTAGCACCAGAAGAAGGGCCTTCTCTGTGTCTGCTCCAGCCCTATGGAACCTCCTGCCAATTGAGCTGCGTCTCCAGACAGAGTTGCTGCCCTTCAGGAAAGGGCTAAAAACCTGGCTGGCAAAGCAGGTGTGGGGCACAAGCAATGTGGTGACCCATGCCTGCTGGCTGATTTAGTAAGAACACTCTCTCCCTCTTTTAATCTCTTTTAATCTGTAGGGGTTGGGGTAATTTTTGGTAGCAGTTTTACAGTTTTTTTTAAATTGGTTTTAAAATGTTTTATTTTCTGTGAGCCGCCCAGAGTCTTGGGAGTTGGGGGGCAATATAAATCAGAAAAATAAATAAATATCCATTCCCACCTTATGTTACCAGTACCAAACATGGACACTTACAACAAAACATAGGCAAAAGTTGGTAACCACAGAAATGAGATGTCTTAGGAAGGCTGCTAGAGTGATTAGAAGGGATAAAATCAGGAATGAGGTTATAAGGGAAAGAATTGTAACAGAACCAATCTTGCACTACATACAGAGACAACAAATAAAGTGGATTGCCCATTTGGACAGAATGTCTTGGGATTCCATAATTTACAATGTATATGTGGAAAGAGAAGGACAAAGACCATGAAGCAGACCCAGAGGAAAGTGGAGAGAACATCAAAGAAATAT
Source organism: Bradypodion pumilum (assembly GCA_035047305.1). Lineage (NCBI taxonomy): Eukaryota > Metazoa > Chordata > Lepidosauria > Squamata > Chamaeleonidae > Bradypodion > Bradypodion pumilum. The sequence continues at coordinate 167,003,106 of JAWDJD010000001.1, read as the reverse complement.
TACAAGAACATCAAATAACACCTGTGGAGGCCACTAGAAGTCCCAGAACAAGAATCTTGCATCTCTCTGCTTTTACCCGCTGGGGTAAAAGAGTAAGCAAAAGAGAAGAATGAAATGAGGTTGAACCTTATTAAGTTTTAAACATGATGTAACTAACACTTTTCTGGTTGGAAAAAGAGATTAATTATAAACAAACTGTTACTTGCAATTAATCTCTTTTCCCAAAAATAAAGGTATTGCTCAATTACATTACAATGACCTCATTCCACTTGCAACATAACTGTAACTTTTCGTTAAATTTGTATGGCTGCCCACTCACCGAAGTGACTCGGGGCGGCTCACAATGCAATTGCACTTCACGTTACGTAAAAGAGCTGACATATCATTAAAAACCTTGGTAAAGGTAAAGGTTTCCCTTGCTCGAAAGCCAGTCGTATCCGACTCTGGGGTTCAGTGCTCATCTCTGTTTCAAAGCCGAAGAGCCAGCGCTGTCTGCTTCTGCAGACATTTTTGTGGTCATGTGGCAGGCATGACTAGACACTGGACCGCACGGAACACTGTTACCTTCCCACCGAAGTGGTCCCTATTTATCTACTTGCAATTTCTTGCTTTTAAACTGTTAGGTTGGCAGAAAAACCTTACATAAACCTTATGTAAGGTAAAAGGAGCCCGGTCAGGCTTGAAGATGCAGCCACTGCTGTGAGCTGCGCCTCCATGCCCTCCAACGGTGGGGAAGGTAAAAGAAGCCCGTGGACGCCGCCCAGACTAGACCCATCGGCACGGTCAGCCTATGGGAGTTGGGAGCCCAGCTGTGGCTCGTCACGGAGAGACTGGCTCTAACTGTGGGGTGATCGGTGCGGCTTCCCCGGTCCGGCATTGGCCGTGGGGAAGTCAAAATACCTGGGCTTGCGATGCTGCGGGTATATGAACTCCTGCCATCTCTTTTTGAGCTCCTTCCCCGGCATTGGCCGCAGGGAAGTCGGAGCACCTGGGCTGCGCTGTAATTGGTATTATGATGTTGAACTGTTGGGAATATTTGTGATATGCTGAATTGTATTGAACTTTGAATTGAATTTTGTATTGTGTTTCTGTATGATGTTCCACTATTTATTGATATGCTCTTGTTATTTATGTTGACTCTGTAAACCACCTTGACTTGCTTTCAAGCAAAAAAGCGGTATAGAAATGCTACTATAAATAAAAATAAAAAATACATAAAACATATTATAAAATCTATTCTAAAATCTTCACAGCAAATAGACAAACAGACAGATAAAACCTAAAAACCTGGGTGGCAATTAGCATGTTTATATCAGCCAGTGTGGGGCGGCTGTTCCTCTATCAGCTCCCCACACCTGCTGGGCCAGCCATGTCTTCAGCCTTTTCCTAAAAGCTAGCTGAAGATGAAGGTCCATTGGCAGGAGGTTCCAAAGGGCCGGAGCCGATACCGAGAAGGCCCTTTCTTGTACTGGAGAGGCGAACCTCTCTGACTGATTGATTGTTATAATAAGAGAGTGATTTCACTAAATAGTGGAGGAGGATTTTAGCAAGTGCTGGTTTATGCTGCAATGTCTGATTTCTTGTAGGTGGTGAAGTTATAAAAAATAGGCTTGTTGCCTTCATATTTTTCAAAGTAGCTAAGGTAAATGTCTAAGTCAGGGGTCACCAACCTTTTTAAGTTAGGGGCCGGGTCATGCTCCCTCAGACAGTTGAGGGGGCCAGACTGGTGGTCTGCCTGCCATTTAAACGAACCCAGAGCTGATTCCGGCAGTGGTAGCTGGATTATTTGGTGCCATGGGCCAGATATGGCTCACGGGCCATAGGCGGCCTACCCCTGGTCTAAGTCATTTTTTGAGAAACGGGGTAGATAGAGGTGTTTTTTTTAAAAAAAGACAAATTGTAACAATGACACTAACTAAAATGTTTATCTAGGAACTGTAAGAGTAGCTAATTACTTCTGTAAAGATAATAAATTACTTTCTGAGTAAACATTGTTAGTTCCACCTGCTGAACCTATTCTATTATTTCCCATTGGCAATGGAAGAACCCAAACACCACCTTATTTTCTCTCTCTCTTTCAAGTGTTAATGTATTACATGAACTTCTTTTACATTTAATGCATTACATGTTGTTGTTGTTGTTCAGTCGCACAGTCGACTCCGACCCTTTGCGACCCCATGGACCATTTTCCTCCAGGCGCCTCTGTCCTCTACCATCCCCCTCAACCCTCCCAGCTCTGTGCCCATTGTGTCTATAATACCATCTAGCCATCTCATCCTTGGCCTCCCCCTTCTTCTTTTGCCCTCCACCTTTCCCAACATCAATGCCTTCTCAAGTGAATCCTCCCTTCTCATTTGATGTCCAAAGTACTTTAGCTTCATCTTTACTATTTGACCTTCCAATGAGCAGTCAGGGTTAATTTCTTCTAAGATTGACCTATTTGTTCTCCTCGCTGTCCAGGGGACTCTCAAAACCCTCCTCCAACACCACATTTCAAAGGCATCTATTCTTCTGCGTTCAGCCTTCCTAATTGTCCAGCTCTCACATCCATACATTACTACTGGGAAAACCATTGCTTTGACTATTCTAATTTTTGTTTGCAATGTGATGTCTCTGCTTTTCACTATGTTCCCCAGGTTTCTCATCGCTTGTCTCCCAAGAATCAGTCGCCTTTGTATTTCATGGCTGCAATCCCCATCTGCAGTGATCTTTGATCCTAAGAAAGTAAAATCTGTCACTGCTTCTACTTCTTCCCCGTCTATTTTCCAGGAAAATAGGGGCCTGTTGCCATTATCTTGGTTTTCTTGATATTGAGTCTCAAGCCAGCTTTTGCACTCTCCTCCTTCAGCCCAATCAAGAGATTCTTTAGGTCTTCCTCACTTTCTGCCATTAGGGTGGTATCGTCTGCATATCTCAGATTATTGATGTTTCTCCCAGCGATTTTAATCCCATATTGTGATTCCTCCATCCCTGCACTGTGCATTATGTGCTCTGTGTATAGGTTGAATAAGCATGGTGACAAAATGCAGCCTTGTCTTACTCCTTTTCCTATTCCAAACCACTCTGTTATTCCATGTTCTGTCCTAACTGTTGCTTCTTGGTTCATGTACAGATTTCTCAGGAGGCATATGAGGTGCTCTGGTATTCCCATCTCTTTAATTACTTGCCACATCTTGTTGTGGTCCACACAGTCAAATGCCTTAGTGTAGTCAATAAAACAAAAGTAAACTTGTTTCTGGTATTCCTTTGTTTTCTCCATGATCCAGCGTATGTTGGCGATGTGGTCTCTAGTCCCCCTGCCTCTTCTGAAACCAGCCTGCACCTCTGGTAATTCTCTCTCCACATGCTGCTGAAGTCTGTCCTGTATTATCTTGAGCATCACCTTGCTGGCATGTGGGATGAGCGCGATTGTTCGATAATTTGAACATTCTTTGGCATTGCCCTTTTTTGGGATTGGGACGTATACTGATCTTTTCCAATCCTGTGGCCACTGTTTTGTTTTCCAAATCTGCTGGCATATTGAATGCAGTAATTTGATGCCGTCATCTTTTAGCGCTTTGAAAAATTCAACTGGGATACCATCATCTCCACTAGCTTTGTTGTTTGCAGTGCTCTTTAGGGCCTTTATGACTTTGCTCTCCAGGATGTCTGGCTCAAGTTCAATTTCTTCATCATTGTGATTATCAGGAGTGTTGAGGTCCTTTTTGTAAAGTTCCTCTGTGTACTCTTTCCATCTTTTCTTAATTTCTTCTGCATCAGCTAGCTCCTTTCCGTCTTTGTCCCTTATCATGGTCATTTTTGCTTTAAATGTTCCCTTGATTTCCCCAAATTTTTTGAAAAGATCTCTGGTTCTGCCTCTTTTGTTGTTTTCCTCCATTTCTCTGCACTGTTCTTTTAGGTAGTTTTCCTTATCTCTCCTTGCTTTTCTTTGAAATTCTGTGTACAAATGGTTGTAGTTTTTCCTTTCTCCTTTGACTTTTGCGTTCCTTCTTTCCTCTGCTATTTTAAGAGCCTCATCAGACAACCACTTTGCTTTCTTACTCTTCTTTTCTTTTGGTATGGTTTTCTTTGCTGCTTCCTGCATGATGTCCCTCATCTCCGTCCATAATTCTTCCGGTACTCTGTCTACCGAGTCTAAGCCATTAAATCTGTTCATCACCTCCACCGTGTATTCTTTAGGGATGCTGTCTAGGTGATATCTTTCTGGTCTCCGTGTTTTCCCTATTTTCTTTAGTCTAAGCCTGAATTTTGCAATCAGTAGGTTGTGATCTGAGCCACAGTCTGCTCCAGGTCTTGTTTTTGCTGACTGTATGGAGGTTCTCCATCTTTGGCTACAGAGTATGTAGTCAATCTGGTTTCGGTGTTGGCCATCTGGTGATGTCCATGTGTAAAGTCGCCTCTTGTGTTGCTGGAAGAGAGTGTTTGCTATGACCAGTGCGTTCTCTTGGCAGAACTCTATCAATCTTTGCCCTGCTTCATTTTGTGTTCCAAGACCAAATTTGCCTGTTATTCCCTCCACTTTTTGATTTCCTACTTTGGAATTCCAGTCTCCTAATATAATTTGGACATCATTTCTTGGTGTCTGTTCTATGAGGTGTTGTAAGTCCTCATAGAACTGGTCCATTGTGGCTTCATCTGCACCAGTGGTTGGTGCGTATATTTGGATCACAGTGACATTGAAAGGTTTGCCTTGAAATCTGACTGACATCATTCTGTCATTTTTGAGATTGTATCCCATTACTGCTTTTCTCACTCTTTTATTGACAATTATGGCTACTCCATTTCTTCTAAGGTTTTCTTGCCCGCAGTAGTAGATATGATGGTTTCCAGAGCTGAATTCACCCATCCCTGTCCATTTGAGCTCACTGATGCCCAAGATGTCAATGCTTATTCTTTCCATCTCATTTTTTACCACTTCCAGTTTTCCTTGATTCATAGACCTCACATTCCATGTCCCTATGCAGTATTGTTCCCTGCAACACTGTATTTCTCCTCTCCCACTCGTATCCCTCCCCCTTTTCAGATCTGCTGTGCTGAGCATCCCCTTGTTTTGCCTTTTGTTTTGGTCCATAGGGTTCTCTTGGCAGACTTTGTGGCGTGCCTTGCCGGTCTCTACGCCAGTCTTTTCCCATCACACATGTTATCACAGTTTAAACAGTTTTAAAACAAAGTATTATCATGCACAATATCACAGTTTATCACATAGTATCAAAGTAAAAGTTGAACTAATTAATGAAAGGGAAAGAAAGAAAGAAAGAAACAAAAAGTCCACTATATCAAGTCTCTATGTAAGTCAGTTTCTTGTACAGTCACTATGTCAGTTGCCATAAGCCATCTATATTTAGTCAACTATATTATTTCAGTTCGATTACTTATCCTTTGCACGCACACAGCAGCTCTTGCCTCTCTTCAGCCGCATGGAGTCGGTCAAAGGCGTCGGCTCGGGCCTCGCTGTGATGGTGGTTGTGGATGGTATCTCCTGGGGGTGGTCGGGGGTCTCCGGAAGTGTCCTTCTCTCTGGCCCCAGGTCTTTGGATGGGGAGGGAGGGGCAAGATCCTTTACTCACCTCCCCCTTGGGCCTCTCTGGATGGCAAATGGGCAGTAGAGCTGGGCCTTCCTGAAGCCTTTTCTTCCTCTCCAGGCTCAGGTCTTTGGATGGGGAGGGAGGGGCAGGATCCTTTACTCCCCTCCCCTGTGGGCCTCTCTGCATGGAATGAGCAGTAGAGCTGGGCCTTGCTGATTCCTTTTTCTTCCTCTCTAGGCCCAGGTCTTTGGATGGGGAGGGAGGGGCTGGATCCTTTACTCACCTCCCCTGTGGGCCTCTCTGCATGGAATGAGCAGTAGAGCTGGGGCTTGCTGATTCCTTTTTCCATTACATAAACATTGATTCCATTACATAAACACTGATTCCATTACATAAACATTGCCTTTCTTTAGTGTATGAGAGTCAAGACACAGGAAACAGCCAAGGGCTGGGTTAACTCAGGTTTATTGCATGGTGGACAGAGGGAACATGAGGTAATGGCGGACGAACAGCTCTATATATATGGTAGTAACGTATTTGAATGTGGCTCCACGATAGCCCATTGGCTACTGCCCGCGTGACGTCATGGCTGGTCACGCCCTTCTTGTCCAGGTGTAGGTAGCGGCGGGAAACTTCCCGCGCTGTGGCCTTTGATGGGTTTGAACCAAGAGAGCTTGGACGCTCGCTGCTGCCAGCTGGTGGTCATTAGCTCGCGTCCATTTACAGGGTTTATAGTGATCAGCTGAAGGTTACATTGTTACTCGTAGGCAAGGTTACATTGGTTCAGATACATTGTTATCACATGTAGAAGGGTACACTGTTAGAACACAACACTCCTCCCCCCTAGGATGAGACGAAGTCTCTCAGCCAAGATGGCTTATTTCGAACACGCTGGGGTCTCGGCGCGGGCTGCCCTGCCCCGGCTTCGCTCCCTCCTCCTTGCTCCCTGGCTTCCTGCCCTGTAATCGGAGAGGATGACTTGTTAGTAGCTTGCCGCGGCTCTGCGGCTTTGTTGGGCGGTGTGTGCTTTGTTTGGGAAGAACCGGGGGCACTGGGGGCTAACGAAAAACCCCTCTTCTCGCTTGGATGGGCGGGGGAACACTCCAAAAAACCCCCCCGGCTAGCAAAATTAAAATCGTAATCGAATTCGGGGGAAGCGGCAGCGGCGGCCGCAAACTCCTTTTCCCCCTCCCCGGGCTCTGATAGAGCTGGCGTGTCAAAAGGATATGAGTCGGGATCACTGCTTTCCCCCCTGGCTTCGGTCTGGTGTCCTTTTCTGTCTCCCCCTTGGGCTAAACGGGTGGGGGAGAACCCTATCGCTGAATCCGGTTGCTGAGCCCCACTGATCGGACCCTCACTCACTCGGCGCCGCAGTTGGTCCGCGTGCCTCCTCCAGAGGAGACCGGTGTTCGTTTCCACCCGGTACGACACTGGTCCCGTCTGTTCTACTATCGTCCCTGGCACCCAGACTGGGCCTGCGTTGGCATAGTTCCTACAGTGTACAGGATCGCCTACGCCGAACCCTTTCGAGACCGCTAAACCTATGTTCTTCCCCTTGTCCTCGACCCTCGTCGGGTCTAACCTGGACAAGATCGTGGTCAGTTTCCTCCGCATCAGCAGCTCAGCCGGCGAGTATCCGGACGCTAAGGGGGTCACTCTGTACGCTAATAGAAATTGACAGACTTGGTGATTTAGATCCCCCGAGCCCATGCGCCGCAGCGCATCTTTTGTTGTGCGCACCAACCGTTCCACTTGGCCATTCGTGGCCGGGTGAAACGGCGCGGATGTGACGTGCCGAATTGCATTCGCCTCCATGAATGCCGCGAACTCAGCGGACGTGAAACAGCTAGCGTTATCGCTGACCAGAGTGTCGGGTAAACCGAACGTGGAAAAGACCCTCCTTAGCTGGCCAATGGTAGTGGCGGAGGATGTGCTCTTTACCGGAATGACCTCCAGCCACTTCGAGTACGCATCCACTACCAGGAGAAAAATGGTTCCTCGGAACGGGCCAGCAAAATCTACGTGCACCCTGGACCACGGTCCCCTTGCTGCGTCCCATTCCCTATGCGGGAGACGGGCTACCTCCAGTCGGGAGCCCTGACATGCCTCACAAGTGCCAATCATATGCTCTATGTCGGCGTCTAGCTGGGGCCACCAGAAATAACTCCGGGCCAGTGCCTTGGAACGGACGATTCCCGGGTGGCTGACGTGCAGCAGCTTTAGCACCTTCGGTCGCAGGGACGTAGGAACCACCACCCATTGGCCCCACAAGAGGCACCCCCTCTCTAATGACAATTCTATTCGTTTTCGAAAAAATGGGTCGAATTCCATGCTTGGGGATGACGCCGGCCACCCCTTCTGTACCCACGAGCATACTTTCTCCAGTGTTCTATCCTTTCCGGTCGCCTTGGCGATGTCGGCCGGTACTATTGGGGGTGAATCTAAGACCTCTATTAGCAATACCTGGCGGTCTCTTCCTACCCCTGCCTTCTGATCGTCCGACAAGGGCAACGGAGACCGTGAGAGCGCGTCTGCATGGCTGATCTCCTTCCCGGGCCGGTATTCCAACTCATGTTGGTATGCGTTAAGAAAAATAGCCCACCGCAGCATCCTTGGGGACAGGATCTGTGGTGTGGGCTTATTTGCAGTGAAGATTCCTAACAGGGGCTTGTGATCAGTCACGATCTTGAACGGGCCACCATACAGAAAATCGTGAAATTTTTTGGTTCCCGCTACTATCGCTAATGCCTCCCTGTCGGTCTGTGCGTAATTCCGCTCTGCTTGGGACAGGGACCTTGAATAAAACGCTATCGGGGCCTCCCTTCCGTCGTTCAACACGTGGCAAAGCACCGCCCCCACCCCCACCGGGGATGCGTCGCAGACTAAAACTACTGGCCGTTTGGGATCGAAATGAGTCAGGATTGCCTCGGATGTTAGGAGTTGCTTTAACTCTGTGAACGCCCTCTCTTGCTCGTCACCCCACAGCCATTTTTCCTCTTTTTTTTAAGTAACTGATGGAGCGGCTCGGCAACAGACGCCTTCCGTGGAAGGAAGGTATGGTAGAAATTGAGAAGCCCCAGAAATGACTGCAGTTCGGTTTTGGATGTGGGGCGAGGAGCTTTCTTGATAGCGGCTACCTTAGATTTGGACGGCCTAATTCCCTCGGGCGTGACACGGAACCCTAAAAACTCAACCTCTGTTTCGAAAAATACACATTTGTCTTTTCTCAGTCGCAGCCCCGCTTTCTCGAACACGGTCAGAACTTTATCCAATCTATGTGCCAGCTCGGCCTTACTCCCCCCCGTTATCAACACGTCATCAAAATATGGCAACACCCCCTCCAGCCCCTTCAGGAGGCGTTCCACGAGCGACTGAAAAAGGCCAGGTGCCGAGTTCACGCCGAACTGTAAACGCGACACCTGGAACGCCCCCTTATGTGTAACTATTGTTTGTGCCGCCGCTGTGGCGGGGGTTACAGGGAGTTGCTGGTAGGCCTGTGCTAAATCGAGCTTAGCGAAACACTTTCCCCCATTCAGCCTGGCCAGGAGGTGGCTGACCACCGGCACCGGGTATGCATTAGGGCGGATCGCCTTGTTAATTGTACACTTATAATCAGCGCAAATGCGCACCTCCCCGTTAGCCTTCAGTGCTGTTACAATTGGAGTCTCCCACTCCGCGGAATCCACAGGAACAAGAATCCCCTGACCCACCAGTTTGTCCAGTTCCGCCTCTATTTTGTCCTTTAGTGCGAACGGCACCCTGCGCGGTTTGAGTCTTATCGGGCGGACCTCCGGGTCTAGGTCGAAGGCTACAGGGGGTCCCTTGAACTTTCCCAGTCCACTTTTAAAAACGGCGGGGTGCGCGTCGCACACCGCTTGTATTGGGTCCACGCCCACGGCATGCACCCCCCCTATGAACAAACCTAAAGGCTGAAACCATTGCGTCCCGAGGAGGCTACAACTCCCCCCTTTTAGCACCACTAGGGGAAGTTCCGCAGAATGTCTCTTAAAACGAACCCGGAATGTCCCGACCCCCAACACTGGAATGTTGTTCCCCTGTACGTCCCGTAGTGTGGCCCTCAACGCTTTAAGTTTGGGCCGCACGTGGGGGTCGATTTTCAAGAACTCTCTCTGGGGAATTATAGAATAGGAGGACCCCGAGTCAATTTCCATCCTAATAGGGGTCCCTTGTACTAGTACCTCAACGAAGTAATGGGGCTGTCCCGCAGACACGCTGAACACAGGAGCGTCGCCCTCGCTGTCGTCCGAGATGCGGCCCACGCCGTCCTGCTTCCTCGTGGTCCGGGCGCCATCTTTGGACCTCGCTGGACGGTCCGGTCTGGCCGAACGGTCTTGTGACTGTCTCCGGCCCTCTTTCCCTTTCCTGCACGCCTTGGCGATGTGCCCCCGACGGCCACAGTTGTAGCACTCGGTTTTTCTGAATGGGCACCTCACGCGCTCATGGGCCGCTCCGCACCCATCGCAACGGCGCCCTCCCCTTCGGACCTTCTGGACCTCCTCGCCGTCGCTGCTTTCCGAAGACGACTTCGAGGTCCGTCGGGTTGCGTGCACCGACTGTCCGGACTTTCCGTGCAACGAGTTTTCCGCTTTGCCGGCCCTCGGACGCCACTCACGCCACTTGTGCATCTCATCTACTCCAGCATTCGTGGATTCCGCGGCTTCCGCGGCCTCTACAACCTCTGTCAGTGTGGGTGGTGGCTCCTTGTTCATCAGGCTGCGCTGCACTTCCTTGTCCTTCAGGCCACACAGAACTCCGTCCCTGAGGGCCATCTCCAGAAAGTGGTCCCACCTGCAGGGGGTGGCGGCTACTCTCATAGCTGTTACGAAGGCTTCCACCGACTCGTCCGGCGCTTGAACTCGCCTCCAAAACGCGCTCCGAGCGGGAAACATCGCCCTCGAGGGTCGGAAACGCTCACGCAGCAGTTTCATGATGTCATCGGCTTTGAACTCACCCATCTTCTTCGGCGCAATAATGCCCACCAGCGTTCGCTTGGTCTCCATCCCAAGCATGCGGGTGAGGATGGCCCTCTTCCTTTCCTCGTCGTCTTCTTTGACTTTGAGTTCCACCAGTGCCGCCTGGAAGTCCATCTCAAAAAGCTCCCAGTCTTGCGGTTTGGTAATGTTGAACCCGCTCTGTGCCCTGGCTCCTTGGGGATCCATTATCCCACCTTCGTCGCCAGTTTAGTGTATGAGAGTCAAGACACAGGAAACAGCCAAGGGCTGGGTTAACTCAGGTTTATTGCATGGTGGACAGAGGGAACATGAGGTAATGGCGGACGAACAGCTCTCTATATATGGTAGTAACGTATTTGAATGTGGCTCCACGATAGCCCATTGGCTACTGCCCGCGTGACGTCATGGCTGGTCACGCCCTTCTTGTCCAGGTGTAGGTAGCGGCGGGAAACTTCCCGTGCTGTGGCCTTTGATGGGTTTGAACCAAGAGAGCTTGGACGCTCGCTGCTGCCAGCTGGTGGTCATTAGCTCGCGTCCATTTACAGGGTTTATAGTGATCAGCTGAAGGTTACATTGTTACTCGTAGGCAAGGTTACATTGGTTCAGATACATTGTTATCACATGTAGAAGGGTACACTGTTAGAACACAACACTTTCCCCAACCATTTATCAGTAACAACAATTTTACACTTTCCTAAAAATGTGTGAAAGGAAAGAATTCTATGCTTGTTTCTTTTTAAGCATAATTGTTTCACTTATTCCCTTGCAATTGCTATCTCAGAACTGGAGAAGGAGGTGAGCTTAAAGAGGACAAGAAGAAACCATTCAGAGATAAGGAGAACTTATCTGCAGCAAGAAATTGTTGGATGTAATATAAAAATATAACAGCCCTTGTGGTACAGTGGTTAAGATTCAGTACTTTGGCCAAAACTCTGCTCACAAGCTGAGCTCAATCCCAACCGGCTCAAGGTTGACTCAGCCTAACATCCTTCCAAAGCCAGTTAAATGAGTACTCAGGCTGCTGAGGACAAAAATGCTAATTGCCTTGTCAATGGTCCAGGGAATGCTCTAAGCCAGAGGCAGCCAAACTACTGCCCAAGAGCCGGCCCACGGCACCATTTCATGTGACCCACAGCCACCTTCACCGATACTGGAAGCAGAAGCATCCACACATGCATAATCGTGCCCGCGCAGGCACAAACACTGCCATAAATACACCTGCAGCTGTCATAAACGCGTTTACGAAAGCTGCAGGCACATTTTACGGTGAGAGGAACCATGTGACTGGCCCGCTCAACCATGTGACCGGCCTGTGGCGTGAAAAGTTTGGGAACCCCTGCTCTAAGCCAAGGGTTATGGGGCAGTAGAAAAGTGTAATTTATATTGCTATTTGTCTTGCTCTTGCCTTGGCTAGAAGGTATAATTTTTAAAAAGAAAAGTCAGACTTTTTTTGTTCATCTTCTTGTTTTTCAAAGGAGTGGGAAAGTCTTGGAGGACCCCTCCAAAGATCGAATAATGTGTCCAAATTAAGGGCCTCTCTACCAAAAGTGTTTCTCCCCCAAAATATAACAAGACTGTTTTATCTGCTTTTTTGGAATGCTGTGCTCTCATAAAAATGTGCAGCTGCTTGTTGAGAAATAGAAACACTAATTTCTATGATAGAAATTTACTATTGATACCAATTTCATCCTCTAGTGACCATTTCTGTCCCTTTTATTAGCAATTTCTACATATCTGATCTTCCAGATAAGTATCTTGAATATGCAGCAGGATTAAATTTATCTGTGTTTTTGTTGCTGACATGAACTTGAGCACAATGCTGTTCTGCAATCAAATGAAAAGAGCCAAAATGTTCTCTGCAGTAGAACATGAAGGGAAGGTATTTATATGTAACTGAAAGAGGTTTCTAAGTTGCAGCACAATCTTTGATCCCAAAATACACACTTGGGTGTGTAGGTGGGTGTTTGCACCTATGCATCTTGTACTAGCTGTATTTTTCAAAAGTTCAAAATGTGCATCTACAACAAAGATTTGGTGCTGCACAAAGATGTGAATAATTGTGTGATATATGTGTGTGTGTGTGTGTGTGTGTGTGTGTGTGTGTGTGTGTGTGACATTGTTGCCCACCCTGAAAAAATATTCACCCACCCACATCTAGAATCCTGGCTACGGCCCTGCATCTATTCGGTGTACTGTGTGTGGTTGCATGTTCCATGCCAGGATCGGTCTATGGAGTCATCAGATCATACCTGTCAAGTATCCCGCAATGGCCGGGATTTCCCATTTTCCACGCCCGTTCCTCCCCTTTCCTGCTGCCATCCTGTATTTTGAATGGCGGGGAAAGTAGCTACTGTGCATGCCTCTGACGGCCATGCATGCACAGTAACCCATTTCCTGACCGAAGGGGTTTCTGTGCATGCACACAGAGGTTTCTGCGCATGCGCACTGCTGCCTCTGATGGCCACGCATGTGCAGTAACCCTTTTCCTGCCCTGCACCTGGAAACCTACTGCGCATGCGTGCCCAGCTCCCGGATTTCCAAAACCGCGACTTGATGGGTATGCACCAGGGACAAATCCATCAGCTGAGAAAATGATGTCCAGGAAAGAATGTATGCTCTGATATGAATAGCAGCCGACAAATATATAGGAAAGATAAAAGAAGCAAAGTAATAGCCATGCTAGACCAAGGGTTGCCAACCTTTTTGCACTGTGGGCCTGACCACCCCCCTGGTCAGCTGAGTGGGCTGGACAACACACCCAGAAGTGGTCACATTTATGGCTGTCATAAATGCACCCACTTCTGCATTTGACAGTCACAGGTGCATTTGTGCATGCATGGTCATGCACCCGTGCATGCGTAAATGCATACGCTTCCACTTCTGGGTGTGGGAGAAAAGGCGACGGGCCTGATGGAATGCGGTCATCAGGCGAGTCCAGTGTGCAGGCTGTAGGTTGGGAACCCCTGTGGTAGACAAACCTCTATGCTCAAATTCTCATTTTTGAATCCCCAAAACTTTCTTGGTACATTAAAACATATCTTTAACTCCATAAATAATTTGTGAATCTAAACTACCCCTCCCCCCAAAAAATTATTTATCAATTTTGCTGAGAGCTGCCTCTACAACAGGATTTTGGCTATTATAACAAAACATTTTCACAGAGTTCCTAGACTGAAAATCTGTTTATATTATCAATCAAAAGACATTCTGAAGCTATTTTCTCTTTGGCTGTCTTGGTAAAGCTGCACAGCCAGCGTACCCTCAAGAGAAGGGAATGTTAATCTATTCCTGAGCATTCTTTGCCTAAAACATCCTGGAATGGATCACCACAACTCAGAATTGAGTTGACAGCATGCTGTCATTATTTTAAAGCAGGGATTCTCAACATGTGGCCCGTGTGCCGGATGTGGCCCACGGCACCATTTCATGTGGTCCCCTGCATCCACCACTCCAGGAAGTGCCATGGGGTGGAGGAAGGGCAAAATGGCCATCCGGCCCCCAAAGCTGTCTGAGGAAGCATGACTTTACAAGGTTGAGAACTCGTTTTAAAGGGGAAAAGAGGGAAATGGCTATGACAAGAAACAGCAGGGTTACAAATAAAAGGCAACACCATCTGTACCGTACTCAAAATAGAGAGGGCAACTCGTCCTTCTCTACCACTTACAATTTCAACATCAAATTTCTTGTTGACTACCAAAATATTATTTATGTACAGTACTTGATTATATTTCAGAGCCATAACTTATTTTTGATTAATCTTTTTTCTATATCAGAGAGTAAATAAAGCAAAACAAAACAAAAACATTGTAGCACTTGAAAGACTAAATGCTGTTTTTTTAATGTTAGCTTTCATGGATCAAGTCCACTTCCTCAGACATAGGAGTGAGACTTCATGGCATCAATTTATACTCATCTGCCAGTTTGTCTCCGGGTGCAATTCAAGGTGCTGGTTTTGACCTTTAAAGCCCTATATGGTAGTGGGCCGGGTTACCTAAGAGACCGCATCGCCCTGAGGACGTCTGTCCGTCCAACCAGAGCGGACCGGAGGGGCTCTCTAATTGTTCCATCAGCCAGAGGGGCTCGCCTCTCTGGCACAAGGAGGAGAGCCTTCTCCGTGTCTGCACCGGCCCTCTGGAACCTCCTGCCAACAGAGCTACGTCTCCAGACGGAATTGCTGCCTTTCAGAAAAGAACTTAAAACCTGGCTGGCGGGTCAAGTGTGGGGTGCAGGTGGAAGGGTAACCTCCATTGGGTGGTTGGTGTAGAAGAACTCTTCCCCATGGTGCCTTTGGATCCTGCAGCCCTTGTTTTTAGGGGGTGGGTAGTTTTAACTGTTTTTAACATGTGTTTTTTAATTTTTATTGTGAACCGCCCTGAGTTGGCTTTGGCCGAGTGAGCGGTATATAAATGTGACAATTAAATTAAATTAAATTAATCAAGTACAGGGTGGTTAGTTAGCATAACAGAGAAGTATACAGATCAATATGCTTTTTTACAACTGGTAATAGCTGATGATCTCTAGTTGTTATTCGGATTAGTTGTAAATTGTCACCCTGTTGAATTGCAAATAGTAGGAGGATACAAGACAAACACCTGGCATTAAACATTTGCTAATGAGTTTAACCTTCAGCATCTATTGACAATTGTGTGAGTTCATCCTTTGTTTTGTCAGACAGCCAATGTTGTGAATGAGTATTCTACTGGAAAGTTTCTGTGAAGGTGGTATAATACAACAACGTACTGTATAGCATACAACATATAATATATAGCAGTATATAACAACCTGTGTATAAAATGTGATAATGTCCTAGAAACCCTTGACTAATATTTAAACCTTTGAGACGAGTGTCCAGCCTATGGATTTATTTCTGCTGTCTCTCTCTGGATCCTTGTTTTGTATAACCACTTTCTTCTATAGCCACTAGACTGATGGATAAACCCTGCTGGTGCTAATACTAAAGGACCTATCTCTGCTTAAACAATTTGTCACATTATGCTAAAGGTATTTAGTGATTGTGGTAGCAATACTGGCTGTAAAGTTTTCATTAGTTTCGGAGAGTTAAACAATTTCATGTAAGTCAGAAGAACAGTCCCTGACACACAGCGAGGCAGCTTTTTCAGGCAGCAACAGATTTTGGCTGCCAAGAGAAGTCAGTAAATCTTTAGATACAGATCCGCTTCCCATATCTGTGAGATTTAGAGTGGGCGAGTGTTCATTTTGCTGCTCTAGACACACACACACACACACACACACACACACACACACACACACACACACACACACACACACACACACACACACACACACACACACACACACACACACACACACACACACACACACACACACACACACACACACACACACACACACACACACACACACACACACAGAAATCAGCTTGCAATTGCCATTCTGCTGTGAAATCAAGCATGTGCCAAGGGTGGAACAAAAGCCATACAAAGCTTCCTAGAACCCCTAGTCAGCCCACAGCCCATTTCCTTTGTTGTTACTGACGTTCAATCTGTTCAGGTGCTGCATGGCGTTTTTTGCAGGCGCACCCCCCAATAACGGACTCAGACACCATTGAAAGTGGATAACGGCATTGGGCCACATTTATTGATTCATGCCCTAGTCCGAATTATAAATTTGTATTGGTAAAACGACCAATCATAATTCTTAAGGCAAGCAGGCCGAAGTAACACTGGTAAGGTACCACCCAAAATTGCCAACGGCAATTGGTTACAATGTATCAATTTGTATCAATTTGTTTGTTGACAACAAACAAATTATTGACCGTAGTCAATATCTAACTCATGACCCCACCCTCTGACTCGTATCCGTGAAATCACGGGGTGATGCATGCTGGCTAGCTATCGCCATCACCCCATCGCCTGGTTCGTCGTTGACCGGACAACGTTTAACTAATTTATTCCTATCTAGTGTTGTCCAGTCAATTGCGAACCTGCCGGATACCTGTGGGTCATAACTGTTTACCTTACCAGTGCTACCCGCCCATGTGACCAAAGTCAACAGTAGTCGTAGCAGAACCCCTATATCAAACCATAGCAACAGTGTGGGATGGGCAAAAAAGCCAGGACCCGGAAGCCAATGTTGGTCCCAGCCAAAAATTCCCACCCGGCCCCGAAGCGACCAGAATATCACACTGTTAACTAGGGAGGGGGTGGAGGGGAAAAAACTTCTCCGCTCCGTCGCTTAGCTAAAATGGCAGCTCGGCTGCCTCGTGGCCACCCCTTTTATGAGGGAGCTGGCCACGCCCTAAACTACCCGGATCGTTCGTCCTGTGGGGGGCCCCGCAAAGAGCGCGGCGGCCATTTTGGCACCGCGCTTGCATTGCAGGCGCACCCCCCAATAACGGACTCAGACACCATTGAAAGTGGATAACGGCATTGGGCCACATTTATTGATTCATGCCCTAGTCTGAATTATAAATTTGTATTGGTAAAACGACCAATCATAATTCTTAAGGCAAGCAGGCCGAAGTAACACTGGTAAGGTACCACCCAAAATTGCCAACGGCAATTGGTTACAATGTATCAATTTGTATCAATTTGTTTGTTGACAACAAACAAATTGTTGACCGTAGTCAATATCTAACTCATGACCCCACCCTCTGACTCGTATCCGTGAAATCACGGGGTGATGCATGCTGGCTAGCTATCGCCATCACCCCATCGCCTGGTTCGTCGTTGACCGGACAACGTTTAACTAATTTATTCCTATCTAGTGTTGTCCAGTCAATTGCGAACCTGCCGGATACCTGTGGGTCATAACTGTTTACCTTACCAGTGCTACCCGCCACACGGAGGGGCTTCAAAGAAGGCCTGACGCCCCCCCCAGACCGTCAGCTCGGTCAACAGGCCTGCTCGCCAATCACCCAACAGGAGATCCATACCTCCTCGCGACAGATGGACCCCATCCCCTGCATACAAATCATAATTTTCTAGTCCAATAGCGGGGTGACGACTGACCCGTCCCCAAGCCCTGTCGGCAAGGAACCGCGCCACCGCCTTATTGACCGCGCGCCTAGCGCGGTCAATGGCCATGAGGTCAACTCCTCCTCTGTAAGAATGGCGCGGGACAATGTCCGACCAAACCAGGGTAGCGGGAGGCCAGACGTAGTGCAAGTAGGCGAGGTCCTCGCAAATCGCATGCTTGAGCGACAAGCCGGTGACCTGACCCAAATCGTTGCCCCCCAGGTGCATGATGAGAATGTCAGGCGGGGCAGCACTTCTGCCTGAAAACAGAAAAGGCAGCAGCTCCCGCCACAACATCCCAGGCTTACCATGCCATGTGAGACTGGCGTGTTCACCCAGTCCCAGTCGGGGTCCCCACTCTGTCGCCGCAGCGTAACGGGCTGCCCTTTGCACGTAGCTGTGGCCCACCAGCCATACTGTCACCGGTGTAATACGACACCCAGGGTCTGTAAGAAAAATTGAGGGAAAAGATGTAAGGTGACTGGGTTGGTACTCACGGCGGGAGCGGGCACACATAAAACTGAAAACATTGTGAACCCCACCTTCCCATGCTGCGTATGTCAGCCCCGGAGTACCCAAAAGCAGCTGCTGTAGAGGCTGCCCCAATACGGAATGAATGTGTGCCATAACGGGCACCTGGTAGGCCCACCCTGGCGAGGGCTCTGCCTGTCACCTTCCAAAACTGAAATTTAGTGAGGGGAGACCCATCCTGGTGACAGAAAAACAGGCCATGGTGCGTGCCACGCAGTGCAAGAAACTCCTGTAGGGCACCAACCGGACAGATGTCTGCCAAAGAACACCGTAGCAGTCTTACACCACTGCCTACGTCCTGCTGATCAGTCTTAGAGGAGCGTATCCTCAACTGGGCCCAGTCTTTGGCAACATAGACATCTTCGAGTTCCAGTGCCCTACAACTTGCATCTGCCTTAGACAGCATCACAAGTTCGCTGATGCGGAGCGCTACAAAAAATGCCACCGTTGTGGCTGCATGAAAAAGGGCTGCCTCATAATGATCAAAACAGAGGCCTGGCCAGCCCCGGGCCAACTGGGTAAGAACCCCTGGGGAAATAGGGTGTCGGTCATCCGGGCAACGCCCGCGCTCGTGCACCCACCCCTCCAAAACATGTCTCACACGGAAGTCAGAGGTGCTGTCCACATGACCCCCCACCGTGGCCATAAAAGCCAACGCTGACAGCTTAGATGCTATGGTGCGAGGTGCGAGGCCCTGGGAATGCAGGTGAACCATGAACCGCAGCACATGATCCACAGGGATAGGCCAGGTCTCTGGCAGGTGAAACTGGGCAGAAAATGCCCTATAAGAATTAAAAGCTTGTTGATACGCCTTACGCGTGCGGGGCGCCAGTGACAGGCCGATCGCCCAGTTCACCTCTCCCTGCCAATGGTCCATATCTCGTCCGGGAGTGGCGAGGGAAATTCCTCCGCATCCGGGGCCAAGGCACGGAACCGGGAGATCTGCAGGCGGGACAAAGCGTCGGCAATATCATTATTAACCCCTGGGACGTGCCTAGCCCTGAACAAAACGTTGAGGCGCAGGCAGCGC
Organism: Bradypodion pumilum; assembly: GCA_035047305.1. Taxonomy (NCBI): domain Eukaryota; kingdom Metazoa; phylum Chordata; class Lepidosauria; order Squamata; family Chamaeleonidae; genus Bradypodion; species Bradypodion pumilum. The sequence continues at coordinate 166,984,049 of JAWDJD010000001.1, read as the reverse complement.
AGCACAAACTGGCGCACTAGGTCCATAACCCTGGGTGATTTGGAAGTCTGTGCATTGACAATGTGGACAACCGCAGCGTTGTCACACCAGAAATGCACGACCGAGTTGGCCCATTCCTCGCCCCACAGCATCAAAGCCCCCAGGATAGGAAAAAATTCAAGGTATGTGAGATCACGCAGGCGACCAGTGCCTGCCCATGCCGGTGGCCACCCACCATAGGCCCACTTCCCATTGAAGTACATCCCATAACCCAGGGATCCTGAGGCATCAGACTGGACCTGAAAATTTGGGGAAGCCAGGAGGTCAGACCTCCAAAATGAGACCCCATTGAACTCCCTCAGGAACTGTAACCAGACGAACATGTCTGCCCTGATACCCCGGGTAATCCTGACTCTATGGTGGGGCCTGGGTAACCCTGCCATGGCGTCGCATAAGCGCCGAGCAAAAGCCCTGCCTGGTGCGACCACGCTGCAGGCAAAATTGAGGTGACCATGTAACACTTGGAGTTCCCTCAGCGATGCCTTGCGCTTGGCCAGCAAATCCGAGATGAGGACCACTAACCGGGACACCTTATCCCCCGGTAACCTAGAAGCCTGCGCTACTGTGTCGATCTCCACCCCCAGGAATACTAGCTTGTTAGATGGGCCCTCGGTCTTTTCGGGCGCTAAAGGGACACCGAGTTCCTCCATTAGCGTCTGAAATGTGTTGAGGAGACGTGTGCACGTGTCCCAGCCCCGTCCATCCCCGAATAAAAAGTCATCCAGGTAATGGGCTACAGACCGGGACCCTGACCTGCGGACGAAGGCCCACTCCAGGAAGGTACTGAAACGCTCGAATGCAGAGCATGATATGGAACAGCCAAAAGGCATGGCCTTATCAAAATAATAGTCACCCCGGAATTTGAAACCCAGCAATTCAAAGTCACCCGGGTGCACCGGCAAGAGGCGAAAAGCCGACTTAATGTCGCACTTAGCCAGCAGCGCACCCGGGCCACATGAGCGCACCATGCGCAGCGCATGGTCAAAAGATGTATACCTGACTGAGCAAAGGTCGCCAGGGATAGCATCATTGACCGATCGGCCGGCTGGGTAGGGCAAGTGATGGATAAGGCGAAACTCGCCTGGAGATTTCTTGGGAACCAAGCCCAGGGGCGATACCTTAAGGTTAGTGAACGGGGGCACAGGGAAAGGGCCAGCGACCCTACCCGCAGTGACCTCCTTATTAATGCTGGCGGCCGCCACTTCCTCCCTTCCCCTAAGGGACAATAGATTGGGGGCATCCTGAGGGGACCTACTACCCATGAAAGGAATACGGAACCCCTGTCTAAAGCCCCGAAGTAGATAATCTGCGTCCTCCCCCTTCGGGTACAATGCGAGCCAACGCTCCAACATGTCCACATTAATTGGGGAGGGAGCCTTTCGGTGAACCAGCTCCATCTGCGGCAGGCTTGCCAGTCCACTGTCCGCCCTTCCCTCTGCCCCGCGTCCCTCCAGGCCTGGGACAGGCAGAGGCTGCGTGGGGGCCCGCACAGGTGGGACACTCATGCCTGTACTTGCAATTTTTCCTATTGCAGGAACCATTGGACGAGAAAGTCCAGCACAGCAGGCGGGCTGGAACCCCCTGCCCCGCCACCTGGCGGGGAACCTGAGCTGGAGCCGCTCGCTGGACCGCATGTCCACAATGGTATCTCTCCCCTGGCGCTGGGCGCGTGGGCGTCATGTACAGAAGCCAAAGCCTCTGGCACGGCTCGTCCCACCTCATCTCGGGGTGCAGGGGAATCCGCATGCGAAATTCCTCGTCATAAGCCAACCACGAGGGGCCCAGAAAGTCGACCATCGCCCTATAGATGTTGTCCAAATATTGGACCATCGGAATAGCCAAATCTGGCCGTGCTCTCAAGTACACTGCCATGTAGATTAAATAAGCCGGCAGCCAGTTGGCCCAGGTACGTGGTGGCTTGCGACGACGTGCCTGCTCCTTATCCTTCTCGTCCTGCCCCTCCCTCTCCTCCTTGGTGGGCTCTCTGTTTAAGAGTGAGAAGATATCTACATACTCCCCCCGCCATATCTTTTCTCTGGTGGCTTGCGCTAGGTGGTCACCCAGTGGCAAAGAATATCCCGCCGTTGGCAAGGCCGAAACCGGGACCGCAGCCAACGCGGGCATCTGAAAAGGGGCCTGTGCTGGCCCCGTCACCCCCAATACATTCCCGGCAGGGTAGGGAACACCTGCAACCCCAGCGAGCTGGGTAGCAGTCGTCATCGCCGAGTGGGGCGCCGGCGACTGGGCCACCGCACCACCCGCGCGAGGCCAAGGCCATTGAAAGCCCCCCCCCGCAGTGGCAATGTGTGTAGGTGTATTGGCTTGTACCGCATACTCACATGTCGCACCCCCGCAGGCCGCCCCCACCGGGGGTTCCGGCCCACCAGGGGCGTCGGAGCTCACGACCGCCGTAGAGCTCATCATCGGGGCCTGACCCACACCTGCTTGCTGGCCGGGGAGCTGCGAGGCAGTGGCTGAAGTTGCGCCACGCGCCTGCAGCAGCTCGACCCGTCCCGTCGCCTGCTGCTGCCCGACCGACGGCGCCTCAAAACTAACCCCACAAGTAGCCCCAGCATGGCTGGCCCGAGCCAAGGAGGCCTCGAGGGCCGCCACACGGGCCAGTAAGGCCTCCACACTAACCCGGGGCCAAGGGCCGGCCGGCCCGCCTGTGAGAGGCGCGGGTACAGGGCCCTGTACCCCAGGACCCGAGTAGGGCCATTGTCCCACACCGAAGCCCGGAAGGGTCGGTGCCGGCACCTGCCAAGGCAGGGGGCCACACCACCCCCCAAGGCTAGAAGGCCCCGGGGGGAGCTGCGCCACCGCTGGTGCAGGAGCAGATCCAGGAGCGGTGTCCACCGCATGTGGGGCGCGGGCCGCAGCCCTCGCCGAGCCCATGCTCAGGTCTCCCGCTTCCGGCCAAGGGGTGATCGACCCCATCCCGCCGGTCCCGGCGGGTGCCGGCAAAGGCGGCGGCAGGGGAGGCGCCACCGTGGTCCTCCGACCCGGATTGCGCCTCCTGTTCGTGCGAGTCGCACCCGAAAGCGCCTTCTTCTTCAAAGGCATCTCACTCAAGGCAAAAGGAAGCCGAAAGAGAAGATTCGCCGCCAAAAAAGGCTTCCAAACTAGGTAAGGAGCGATGGAGACACAGGCAGAAAAAACTTCTCCGCTCCGTCGCTTAGCTAAAATGGCAGCTCGGCTGCCTCGTGGCCACCCCTTTTATGAGGGAGCTGGCCACGCCCTAAACTACCCGGATCGTTCGTCCTGTGGGGGGGGGGGGCCGCAAAGAGCGCGGCGGCCATTTTGGCGCCGCGCTTGCATTCTCTATGTACTCCTCTTGGCCTGTTTTCACTGCAGGGAAGTCTTTTTCTCAAAACAAATCTGGGTGCTTGCAGAAGTAGCTCTGGTGTTGCAGTGGTTAAGCTGCTGTCATGCAACCAAAAGGTTGTGAGTTTGATCCTGACCAAGGCTCAGTCTTCCATCCTTCTGAGGTCAGTAAAATGAGTACCCAGCATGTTGGGGGCAAAATGCTAAATTAACTTGTGAAATGCCCAGAGAGTGCATTATGGGGCAGTATATAAGTGTGATTGTTTTCTTTTGGGAAGCTCCCCACAATGGTCCTAAGACAGGTGTGTTGGGGTTGGGGGGATATAGCAAGATTGTCCCATGCTTCCAAAAGGGCAAGGGGCCTTTTTTAACAGAAAAGAGAGAGGAAATTGTGTGTTTGTGGGAGGGGAGTCAAGGGACCACACACACACAATCTCTGGCAGTTCTCTCCCCCACCCCCCCACCCGCACCCCACCAATGCAAGTCTGGATCTTATCATGCTGCCACTGTAGAGCTGTTTTGCTCCACTTGTTTGTACTGTGCTGTGGCTGGGCTTGCTACTGCAGAGAGAGATTAGGTGTATGAAAGAATGCAAGCGCGGCGCCAAAATGGCCGCCGCGCTCTTTGCGCCCCCCACCCGGACGCAGACATCTGGGTTAGTTAGGGGGCGTGGCCACCTCTCTTTAAAAGGGGTGGCCATGAGGCAGCCGCGCTGCCATTTTAGAAGTGACCGAGCGGAGAAGTTTTCTCCCCCGCTTCCTTCCTGGCTTCGCCCTGCTTTTTACTTGGAAGAATTTTCCTCCCCCAAAAAGCGAACGCTTGGGTGGCCATGGCACCCAAGCGCAAGGCACCGGCCTCTAGGCTGCGTTATAGGGGGAGGGCTCTCCTTACCCCCTCAACCTCAGGGGCTGCCCCCAGGCCAGAGGGCTCGGGCGGCACCCCCACAAGCGGGTGGTGAGGTTTTAGTACCCACTGCCACCAATGCGGGAGAGCAGGCTTCTGCCTACCCGCCCAGTATGGGGACTCGGGCGGGGGCGGCACAGGCCTGCCCCTTCGGGGTTTCTACCCCTGCTGTGCCTTTGCCCGGCTTGGGCCATGGCGGCCCACTTGGGCTCGGTGTGGGTTCCCGCCCCACCATTCTTCCGGCCCCTCATGGGCCAGGGATTGCCATTTGGGCTTATCCCCCAGCAATTGCCCTGTGGGACATCCGGATCACCTTACCCCGGTGGGTCTGAGACTGTCAATACTCTCCTCGCACGCATTTCGTGCTGGAGGCATCGATGGGCATTGCTCCGCCACCTTTGGATGGTGGGCTTGCAAACCCTGCAGATCCAGCCCACACGTCGGCTACGGCTGTCCAGCGGCCCGCTAATAGGGCCGAGCTGCTCGAGGCCATCAGGCCAGCCCAAGCTGGCGCCTCGCAGCTCCCCGTCAGGCCATTGCAACAGGGCTTTCCGCCAGGGACCGGTCCTGCTCGGCAGGGGTGCAGGGGCACGCAGAGCTCGATACCCATTGCGAGCTCAGACGCCCACCGTGGGCCGGAACCCCCAGTGGGGGCGGTCCATGGGGGTGCACCAAGTGAGTATACTGGTCAAGTTAGCACACCAGTGACACTACCTAATACTGCTGGGGGGTTCAGTGGCCATGGCCATGACAAGTTACTGTGGGAGGACAGTTTAGTCCATACTGTCCTGTTAATTCTTGGTTACCCAACTATTCCCCGGTTATGGCAGGGGTGACCGCCCCTATGGGTACGCCTAATGTCTCAGGGGTTCTACAGGGTCCACTGTGCGCACCCTCAATTCAATCCGTGCGGACGGCGGCCCTACCAACGGCCGGTTACTCCTTACCCCTGGGTGACCATTTATCTCAGGCTACAAGGGAGAAGATTTGGCGGGGGGAATATGTGGACATTTTCTCCCTTTTAAACCATGAACTCACTAAGGAGGAGAGGGAGGGCCAGGACGACAGGGACAAGGAGTTGTCCCGTCATCGTAAGCCACCTCGCACTTGGGCCAATTGGTTGCCGGCCTATCTGATTTATATGGCGGTGTACCTGAGGGCCCGTCCTGATTTGGCCATTCCAATGGTCCAGTACCTGGACAATATTTACCGGGCTGTGGTTGATTTCCCTGGCCCATCATGGTTGGCCTAGGATGAGGAGTTTAGGATGAGGGTGGCCCTTCACCCTGAGATGAGGTGGGACGAGCCCTGCCAGCAGTTGTGGCTGCTGTATATGACCCCCACGCGGCCAGCGCCTGGTGACCGGTACCACTGTGGTCATGCAGTGCAGTGGGCTGCTACTTCACAGACTCCCCGCCAGCCGGCGGGGCAGGGGGTTCCAGCACGCCTGCTGTGTTGGAGTTTCTCCGCCAACGGAGTGTGCAACAGACGCCAGTGTCGGTTCAGGCACGAGTGCCCTTCTTGTTCCGGCCCTCATGCCGCCTCCGCGTACCCGTGGGCTGGTGGGTCACGAGGCAGAGGAAGGGGTGTGCAGGGGGCGGTCAGAGCTCCCTCTGACGGTGCTACCCATTCAAAAGGCCCCCTCCCCAATTAATATACTAGTGCTGGACCGATGGCTGCGCGCTTATCCTAGTCAGGATGATGCGAGATACCTACTTGAGGGCTTTCAGTTTGGCTTCCGTATACCCTTTAAAGGTGTTTGCGGGCCTCAGGACGCCCCGAACTTACTCTCTCTCAGAGGTAATGAGGATATTGCTGCAGAGCAGATAGCCAAGGAGCTCAAGGCACAGAGGGTGGCGGGGCCATTTCTCGACCCACCATATCCTAACTTGAAGGTATCCCCTCTAGGTTTAGTCCCTAAGAAGTCCCTGGGTGAATTTCGCCTAATTCACCACCTTTCTTACCCGGTGGGCTCTTTGGTCAATGACGCTATACCTGATGACCTTTGCTCTGTCAGGTATACGTCCTTTGACCAGGCCTTACAGATGGTACGCTCGTGCGGTCCCGGGGCGCTACTGGCAAAGTGTGATATCAAATCGGCATTCCGATTGTTGCCAGTGCACCTGGATGACTTTGAGCTGTTAGGTTTTTGTTTTCGGGGCAATTTTTATGTGGACAAGGCCATGCCTTTCGGCTCTTCTATTTCATGTTCGGCCTTCGAACGATTTAGCACCTTCCTCCACTGGGCTTTTGTTTGTAGGTCAGGGTCCCTTGACGACTTTTTGTTCGGGGGTGGACATGGCACGGGCAGGTGTGCCCGTCTCCTCGCCACATTTCAGGTCTTTATGCGGGAACTCGGTGTCCCCCTAGCACCTGAAAAGACTGAGGGACCAGCCACCACTCTCACCTTTTTAGGTATTGAAATCGACACCATCGCCCAGACATCCAGGTTGTCCATGGAAAAGGTGAATCGGATCTCGGCTGCGATTATGGCAATGCTTGCCAAGCGTAAGGTGTCGCTCCGAGAGTTGCAGGTGCTGCACGGCCACCTCAACTTCGCTGTAGGGTAGTAACACCAGGCAGAGCCTTTGCCAGGCGTCTTTGTGACGCCATGGCGGGCCTTTTAAAACGTCACCACAGGGTACGGCTGACCAGAGGGTTACGCGCAGACCTTAAGGTTTGGCTCACATTCCTACAGGACTTTAATGGCGTCTCTTTCTGGAGATCGGAGCTTATGGTCAGCCCTCATTTCCAAGTGCAGTCGGACGCCTCCGTCTCCCTGGGTTACGGGATTTACTTTGAGGGACGGTGGGCCTATGGTCAATGGCCTCAGACATGGCAAGGCACGGATCGCTTACACGATCTTACTTTCCTAGAGTTTTTCCCCATCTTGGGGGCCCTAATGCTCTGGGGGGATAGGTGGGCTAATTCGGTAGTTCACTTTTGGTGTGACAATGCTGCAGTGGTGCACATTGTCAATGCCCAGACATCCAAATCCCCCAGAGTCATGGCCTTAGTTCGCCAATTTGTTTTGAGGTCCTTGCGCCTTAATGTGCTATTCAGGGCCAGACGTGTGCCAGGTATTAATAATGATATTGCCGATGCTTTATCCCGCCTGCAGATCTCCCGGATCCGTGCCTTGGCTCCAGACGCAGAGGAACTTCCCTCTCCACTCCCGGCCAAGATTTGGACATTTGGTGAGGAGAGGTGAACCGGGCGATCGGCATGTCTTTGGCACCTGGCACGCGTAAGGCGTATCTACAGGCATTCCTCCAATTTAGGACCTTTTGCGGGCAAAGGCAGTTGCCCGAAGTGTGGCCGATACTGGTCGACCAGATTTTACAGTATATGGTCCACCATCATGATCAGGGGTTAGCCCCATGCACTATCGCCACCAGGCTTTCCGCATTGGCATTTATGGCCAAGGCACGGGGCTTTACTGACTGCGTGAATGACTTCCGCATACGCCACGTATTAGAAGGATGGACACGTGAGCGTGGCCGACGCCCGGACACACGTCACCCCGTTTCACTAGGTGTTCTGACCCACCTTGCACGAGGTTGGCATAGATTGTGTTACGATAGGTGTGAGGAGGCTCTTTTTCATGCAGCTACCACCGTAGCTTTCTTTGGAGCTCTCCGTATCAGCGAGCTGGTCCCATTGTCAAAAGGGGACATGTCTCGTAGGGCACTGGAACTCGAAGATGTCTGTATCAACCAGGAGTGGGCTCAGTTGAGGATTCGCTCCTCAAAGGCCGATCAGCACGGAGTAGGCAGTGGTGTTAGACTGCTACGTTGTACAATTGCTGACATCTGTCCAGTTGGTGCCCTACATGCATGTTTGGCAGTGCGTGGCACACACCCTGGCCCGTTTTTCTGCCACCAGGATGGGTCTCCCCTTACCAAATTTCAGTTCTGGAAGGTGACCGGTATGGCACTTTACAGTGTCGGCCTCCCTGGGGCTCGTTACGGCACCCATTCTTTCAGGATAGGTGCCGCTTCAACTGCGGCTGCGTTTGGGTACTCTGAGGCTGATATATGTCGGATGGGCAGATGGGGGTCCACACGTTTTTTCTTATATGTACGTCCCCTCACTATATGAGTACCAGTTATGTCCTTAATTCCTTCTCCTTCTTTTACAGACCCTGTGTGTCCACGCACACCGGTGGCAGTATGGCTGGTGGGCCACAGTTATGTGCACTGGGCAGCGCAGTATGCTGCAGTGACAGAGTGGGGACCCCATCTCGGGCTGCATGCATCCGCACGTATGCGATGGTATGGTATGTGCGGCATGAGATGGTGGGAACTGTTGCCATTCCTGATGTTCATCAGGAATGCTGGACCGCCTGATGTCCTGATTCTGCACCTCGGCGGCAATGATCTCGCACAAATCACTGGCCTTTCCTTAAAAATGTCGGTGTACAGCGACCTGGCGTTCTTACATCATTTATGGCCGCGCACACTGCTGCTATGGTCTGACATCGTGCCGAGACAATGCTATGGATCTCCGTGGTTTGGACCGCGCCCAGCGGTCAGTGGACAGGGCTGTTGCCCGGTTCCTTGTTGATAATGGCTTGGGGACAGCCATTCGACATACGAGGATAGGCTTGCAGGATTTTGATCTATATGCAGGAGATGGGGTCCATCTGTCGGCTAGAGGTATGAACCTCTTCCTGGAGGATGTGCAAGCAGGCCTGGTGACCGAGTTGATGGTCTGGGGTGTGTGTGTCTGTGAGTCATCATGGATGCCTCCCCGTGTGGCGGGTAGCACTGGTAAGGTAAAGATTTATGACCCAGAGGTATCCGGCAGGTTCGCAATTGACTGGCCAAATGTAGATAGGTACAGGGGAAATAGGATTGGCCGGTGAAGAGCGAACCATGAAAGGGGTGATGGCAGGAGCTTCACAGCCTGCATCACCTTGATATTTGAACGGATACACGTCATAGGGTGGGGTCAGTAGATAGTATATTGACTCTGGTCAACAATTTGTTTGTGTCAACAAACAAATTGATACAAATAGATACATGTAACCAATTTCCATTGGAATTTTGGGTGGAACCTTACCAGTGTTACTGTGGCCTGCTTGCCTGAAAGAATTACAATTGGATGATACACCAATTGAAAGTGATAATTTGGACTAGGGCATTATTCAATAAAAGTGGCCTGATGCCTTTAATCCAATACCGGTGTCTGAGTCTTTATTTGGGTGTGTGCGCCTGCAAAGCTTGTTCAAAGAGGCACACCACAGGTGTGACAATAACAGTGGAGCCATTTCAGGGTGACCCTTCCTGTGTGCAAGCACGGTAGGATAACACAACCACATGGTAAGGACTGATTAACATGGATCTCAACATAAGCAATGGCACTTCACAACATGACCTGAAATTGCTACTGAAGTGTCTGTTTTTCATATACTCTAGCTGGGCCAAGAACACATTAGCTCAACTTTCAGGATATTTGCACAAGAGGAGTGTCTTGAGAGTAACAAAAGTGCCACAACCTGCCTGTTTCACAAAAGGTCCTTTCAAATTATTTAGAGTTGTAGATAGCAGTTGGGAGTATGGGTATAAAAGTAACCTTATATATGGCATTATTCTTGTATTACTAAATTTATTTAATAAAATATGTCTCCAGGAACAGGTGATTTCAGAAGTGGAAATGTACCAAAGACAGAGAATAAAGCACATCAATCCTAGAAACATAAACAGAAGGGAGAGTTTAAAAGCTCCTGGCTTACTTGAATTTATCAAATAATGCTGCTTTGGATTGGAAAAGATTTAGATAGGAATTATAGCTGTTTATATTAGTAAGCCAAGCTAATGACATGCTGTGCATACACATTCTTAAACTTCATTAGGACAGATATCATCCTCGTTAGGTAATCTAATCACTTGGAAGAGGAAAAATAATCAGGTATGGTATCACTGGTTATTATACCAGAAACATTATTGCACTGTGCAGGCAATGTCTGAATGTACACTTGAATGACAGGGAAAGAGTCATACTGCTGGCTCCTGGCCATTACGCCCAACCTCCATGAGCTGGGGGCTCCCATGAGTCTGATGGGTTTTCAAGGGAAAGTTGGGGTTACACAGAAAGAGCCTCCTCGAAGATTGTGGTATTTCTGAACCTCAATTGGGCGTACCCTGGTAACGGCAACCTTGTGTTGCCAGCTCATCTTTCTCACACCCCGTCAGGCGAAAGGAACTGCAGAATGAACTCACCAAAAGTTGCCTTCATTTTAGCAGTTTCACATCTGGCCTAGACAAGGAAGAAGAAGGAGGGAAGGGCAATGTGTAACTCTTCAGATACAACTAGAATGTAACTCCCGGTAGCCCTAGTCAGCCCTGCCATGTCACTCACTTTTCAGTGGTGAGAACTCGCTCCCAATGTGTACACACAACCCAGTGTCTGCAGGTTTACTACAAGCAACTTGGAAAAAACAACAACAACAGAATACTACAGACTGTGGACTCACGGTCCAGATACAGAAATGAGGGTGGGCCCAGCAAGTATCCTTCCAATTTATACATAGAAAAACCTGCCTGGACAGGACTATCAAGTTAGTGAGGGATAAATGAACAGTTCAGCAACCCCTCAGTAATGAGGAACAATATTTATATCAAGAAATAGAAGACATTTAATTGGTCTGAACAGAAACTTAAAAATAATAGGCAGTCTTGAGAAAGATGAGACTTTGGAATCTCCACTTTGGAATTTGTGATTATAAAAAAGTGTATAACCAGATGCAAAACCATGCCAAGTATTATGTTTTACACAAATCAATACATGCTGTTTTTCAAATGATAACATCCTTGTACATAATATTGTAAATTATGACCCACTCTCCTTACCATTTCAATAAGCACCCTTCAGTAAAACACTTTTAACTAGAAGTGCAGACATTTGCATTTTTGGACTTCACCTCCAATATTGCGCAGGCAACATCAAGAAATAGAAACCAAAGTGCCAGAGAAAACAGCAAAGAAGGTTCCTTAATGTTTTCAATTTGCTACAAATAGCTAAGATATGGTTTCCCCCCTGGAAGTCCTAGTTTGCTACATTACTGGACATGTGTTGTCAAACAATCGAAAGAAATACCTCCAGCCTGTTTTGATGCCACATGACTGTGCCTAACCAAGAATGAAGTATCTAAGGCTGGCTGCTTCCCGATTTTTTAAAAAAATATAAAACTGCATAACAGGGACGTGCAGATAGATCCAGAACTGTGTTTATGTGCACTTGGTATTCTATTCCAAAGAACAAGGATGTAGCTATTTACAAAGCATTAGCTTAATAAATATTGAGTTCCTATTTATTCTTCTAAACGCAGACCGAATGACCTTTGGAGTTGGGGGGAAAAGATAATACACCAGGCAACTTTCAAGACTCAGCTGCTTTTGCTATGTTATACATTAAATTTCTCTTTAATACATCCAGCACAATTCATGTAAACAGGATTCTGGAAACAGGCCAGCAGTATAGACACCAAACACAGAGATCAATGGCTTCTGGAAAGCTACTTCTATGAGAACATGCCATTTAGGTAATCTTCTACTCCCAGAAAATCCATTCCATGCCATCAACTCTGTTGAGAATCTTTTATATACGGGTGAAACTTGGAAAATTAGAATATCGTACAAATGTTCATTCATTTCACTTAAAAGGTGAAACAAATATATGAGATAGACTCACTACATGCAAAGCGAGAGATGTCATGCCTTAATTCGTTATAATTGTTATGATCATGGTGTACAGTGTACATGAGATTATGTGATGATTATGGGGTACATGAGATTGGGGGGGGGGGTTTGGGGTTTTCATAAGCTGTAAGCCATACGCCTCAATGTTATAACAAAGTAAGGCTTGAACTATCTCACTTTGCATGTAATGAATCTATCTCATATATTTGTTTCACCTTTTAAGTTGCATTACTGAAAATAATGAACATTTGCATGATATTCTAATTTTCCAGGTTTCATCTGTATTTACAATATCCAGCTCTCATTTTTTGAATGTGGAACTGGAGGTGGAATTCAGGAGCAGACAGAACAGAGACCAGTTTTTACTGGGCCTCACCATTGCCTTATGCATCTCAAAAGCAGCCGAGAATGCACCCAATACGTTTCTGAAACTGGACACTGCAAGGAAAGAGTGCTAATGGTGGACAAACTGAAATTCAGAAAATGTCTCTCATGATCATATCCTTGCTAAGCACCCTTATCTTCGTGTGTACAGAGTGCAGCTAGAATGAGATGTTCTATTTCCTTCCAGGCTGTTGCAAAAGGCTCCAGCTACTTATAGAGGAACATCTTGGCATGTAGAGCCAACCACTACCTGGCACGATCTAGCAGATGTAACAGTGTGACTAAAAACTGGGCTGGTGCTGCCTTGCTCCTTGAAAGTTTTTAAAGTGATCAAAACAGATTTATGTGGCTTCTTTCTTACCTTGCCAAAAGCTCCACATCAACATCAGACATTACTGCATCTGATATGTTCTTCATCTGCATTAATTGGAATGTGAGGCAGTAGCGATTGCTGTCTACTGCTCAGCCCACTAGAAGATCTTTCCTTATACAGTACTGTATTATAAAATAACCAGTTGAAACCAAATCTTTTTTTTTTAAAAAAAACAACAACTCTGTGTCTTCCACTTAAAGAACACAGAAGCTGAGAGGGAGCTCTAAGTTAGCTGGAAAAAACAAGACTTTGAAAGACTGCTCTATCTCAAAATATTTGCATGTCACTCTGGATCGAACCTTGATGTAAAGAAAACATTATCTAAACATCAAACAGAAAGTTGCTATCAGACTTGGCTGTGAACCCACAAACAATAGTAATATCCCTGTGCTACAGCAGACTATGCTAGCACTGTATGGTATAAATCAGCACATGCCAAACAAGAGGGTGCAGCTATTAATGAATCATGCAGGATTATTACTGGCTGCCTTGTCTCTTGATGGGAGACCACTGAAGTGGAAAAAAAAATATTTGTCTGGCATTTTCCTCTGGAGGTATGTCAAAAGATGCCAAAATGATGAACAAAATAATGTAATACAGCACCAAAGCCATCCACTTCATGGATATCGACCCCGTAGACAACGGTTTAATTCAAGGTAAAAATTATAACATAATTTTCAGTAATAACTGCATATTAAGGAACCAGATTAAATCTTCCTGGGTGTGGCACTGCATAAAACTGAGGGATGCATTTGCAGTGGCCAGAATTCTGTTAAAAACTTTAGGCTGCAACTTCTTCATGGATGTGATTACTTCAGTGATTTACAGTTTGGGGTTACATAAGATTACCCCATTAAAAACAATAGGAATTATACATTTGCAAGGGAGTGTTGAATATTTGTTTGTGCAAATTTGTTGTGTCAATTGTGCATAAAAAAAAACAAGCTGTTGCATGTGCAGAAAAAATGAACAGGTTTTGGGGGCAATATTGGCAAATGTGTCATTCCTCTATTCAGAAAAGGCTGGTGAGCCTTTATCTTCCCCTGAGTTCCTGAACCAAATGATGCCATTATGAAATTTTAAAGGCACGGTTTCCACAAGAGCGTTTTGAAAAGCTGTAGCTTCTACATTTAGCAAAATAAGCATCTGGGTGACTAGGAAACCTATTATAAACCAGCAGGATACAGAGAGGTGAGGTGGAGGAGAGGGTTTTTTTATAGTTAGAATAGACACCTTTGAAAGCTGATTTATCAGTAGCATATGAAAACAACCTGTTACCCATATTTTAACAATAATTTAGCAGCAAAATGTTTCTTTTTACAGATATGTACATGTGTAAAATTAAAAGCTCTTGAAGCAAAAAAGGAAGGGAAGGGAAGCAAGCAAAACCACAGATGAATCCAGAAACAAATTGGCAAAACAAATAAAGATGCCATAGTAGACATAAAGGTACTTCAGGGAGAGTTGGGGGATAGAATTTGAGAAGACTGTTGATCAAGATGGGGTAAAAGAGGAAGCAAAGAAGAAGAAATTGAACAAGAATTGCTGTGGCAATTGGTGAGAACTTGTTGTTTGGCCTGGGCCATTCACACGATAGATGCTAGGTTTGAAGGGTAAACTCATTAACAAATGTGTAATGGTTGTCTTGCATCCATTTGCAATTCAACAGGGCAAAGGCTTCACCAGTAATATGAATAACGTGTATTACCAGTTGTAAAAAAACACACACAACATGTCTATTTGTTATGCTAACCATTCTGAACCTCTATCTAATGTGTAAAAATTTATGCCATGAAGTCTCACTCCCATGTCTGATGAAGTGGACCTGGTCCACGAAAGCTAACATTAAAATACAGCAGTTACCGGTAGTCTTTAAAGTGCCACAACGTGTTTTGTTTTGTTTACTCTCTGATATGCTTGTGGCATGAAAGGAAGAAGAGTGTGCCAATGACAAGGGTGGGGTGGCGCACGGAATGGAAGCCACCCCTTTAACACTTAAATTTATGAAATTGCAACAGCAGGAAGGAGAAGGGTAATAGCAGACCTGGAAATACAATACCATCCGTACAACTGTTTAAAGCTTCAATGTGTCTCCATGAAGAGAGACCTGTTTATCTGCCCTGTAAGAGTTTTTGCTGCCACTGAGGGGTCAACTCTGCATATCATGTTCACTATACTTTATTGTTCTAACATATATTTCAGTATTAATGCATTGTTACATACAATATTTTTGTTACTTGTTATGCATGTTTATAACATACCTGTCAAGTATCCCGGATTGGCCGGGAAATCCTGTATTTTGGTGCGCGTTCCTCCCCTTTCCCGGCGCCATCCCATATTTAGAACGGCGGGGAAAGGGGTTACTGCGCATGCAGTATGGTTTATAAAGGGTGTGGATAGAAGAAACGAACACACACACGCACACACACACACACACACACGTGCACACACACACGCGCGCACACACGCGCACACACACACGTGCGTGCGCGTGTGCGCGCGCGCACACACACACACACATATTAGTTTCTTCCCGAGTACTAGACTTACTCAGGCATTAAGTATGAGAACAAGTAGGGGACAATGAGGTTATGTTCATAAGTCTTCACCACGTCACCTCACCTGGAAGTAAAGGTGGACCTTTGTGTGTTCACCATGAAAGTCTACAGAGCTGCTTTTCAGCTGAAAAGATGAAGAGGATCAGAGCCCCTGATAGTAAACACTACCAGCACATTCAGCTGAACGAGCTTACCAGTGGATCTGCAAAACGTCCCAATGAACTCTTACAGTACATCCGGGTAGAGTGGGGAGGCCACAATTACAGCCCTACATACTTTCAGGCCTAATTACTGACATATAGCGTCAAGTGTTCAAAACCAGAATTGCAGCCTGTTTCCAAATCCAACTTCAGAGAATATTAAATCAGGGATTTTAAAACTGTCATTTGAAATGAACCAAAGTATGTCAGAAACCCTGGCTGACGTGCTACAGTAATTTGAGATTCTATGAAGAGGAAAAGAAAAACACTGCCAGAGTTCTTTCTCAGGTACGTGAGAAGGTGGGGAGGTCTGAGACTTACTTAGTCACCTCACAGCTTGTATATGTCACACCAAACCATGGCTTAGCATGACACGTGAGCATACCTGTCAGGTTTTGGATTTGAAAATACTGTAAGGGAAATTTCCTGGGCAAAACGGGATACTTGACAGCTATGCTTATCCTGTGCAGCCCTCCAGTGGCGGCATTAGGGCATTGCAGTCTAACTAATACGGGAGGACAGCAGGAAAGAGGGTAAAATATGGGAGATTCCCGGCCAATACGGAATACTTGACAGCTATGCATGTGAGTGCAGCTTCTATGACAAAATGGCCATCTCAATCATGACTGGATTTAGGAATGGGCAAACTGGGCATTTGAGCTGACCTGGGCCTGGCATTTGTTAGGCAGACTGCCTGCCTGCAGGGGTACTTCTTGGGAGACCCTCTCCAGAGCAAGAAATCACGGACACTAAGGTAGCCAATTACAAAGAGGCAGCTTTGAGTCTTTTTCAGGTCAGTTGTTGGGATAGTTCAAGGTTTATTGCAGACTCCTAAGTTTGACAAACCACACCAAGAAGGGAGGATTCCCTTCTTTAGAGTGATACTTATCTTAGGGCCCTCCTGCCAACCTAGCGGTTTGAAAGCAAGAAATTGCAAGTAGGTAAATAGGTACCACTTTGGCAGGAAAGGTAACAGCGTTCCATATGGTCTGGTGTCTAGTCATGCCTGCCACATAGCCACAGAGATGTCTGCTGATGCAGGCAGCGCTGGCTTTTTTAGCTGTAAACAGAGATGAGCACCGTCTACTAGAGTCAGACACGACTGGCTGTCAAGCAAAGAGAGACCTTTACCTTTATCCTTAGGGCCAACCTTGTCTCCATTCTTTTGCTAGCTTTCTAGCAAATCATCACCTGTTAGTTAAATTTAATTAGGGGCAGTTCCAATCTTCCCTCATGGCATCAAAGCCTCCCTATGCATGCCTCTTCCTGGTGGCTCTTGTGACATGTGAAAAGCTGCATGCCACGCATGCAGAAGGTCCCAGGTTCAAATCCCTGACATCTCCAGGTAAGAATGATAAAGACTATAGACCATTGATGGTGAACCTTGGCACTCCAGGTGTTCTTGGACTACAATTCCCAGAAGCCCTGATCAGCAAGAGTGCTGACTTGGGCTTCTGGGAATTGAAGTCCAAGGACAGCTGGAGTGCCAAGGTTTGCCATCACTGCTACAGACTGAAGCCCCAAAAAAATCCTCTGCCAGTTACAGCTATCAGCACTGGGCTAGATAGTTTATTGGTACGATCTGCCATAAATACAGTTCCTATAATAAGTTGGAAACCTCATGTAAAGTGGGAAAGTCCCAAGATATTAGCTCGATCTTATAGCAGCAGTGCCTTAGGTTCCAGGTCTGAAAATGAAGCTCTGTACTGCCATGCACCTTCTGGTTGAAACTGGAGTTTCCAGTAGTACTGTAATAGCATATATGCTTCCTGAGCGAAGGTTCAGCAATGGCAAGTGCTACCAAAGATCCTCATGTATGCCAGCCAACATGTTGGCCGAGATATCCTCAGAATTTGAGTCCAAAAAAGGGGGTAACATTTTGCACCTCAGTCCTTAGATTAGAACCTACAAAACTGTCTATTAAGACAATCGGTTGTTAGTTATCTTATCCCTCACCAGAAGAGATAACTCTGCTTAGCGTCTAGGTCAGAGGATGTTTAATCACATTCCTATCAATTTCTGGGGTCAACAACCTCTTAAAACAACTCTTTCTCCTGCTAACTAGCCAGGACAAAATATGTCTCCCTTTGTTGTGACTGGTAACAAAATTAGTAACTGATCATTTTGTCTGTGTGTTTTTTTTTTTTTGCTGGCCATGAATGCGTTTGAATTTAATTCAATAGGAGTACAGTAAAACCTCGCGTAAAGAGCGCCTTGCTTAGAGACTAACTCACTTAAAGAGCAGAATTTTCTCCGAATGGTTGCCTCGCTTAACAACTAAAATCAACCAAAAACTCACTTAACAACTAAAACGGGGTTCGCAATCCCCCCCCCCCGAAGTCACAATTGGTCACTTACAATGCTGTTTCGCTTAAAGCGCAAACTCGGTTAAATAGCTATCCCATGGAATGCATTATGCTCTTTAAGCAAGGTACCACTGTATATTACTATCGTTATTCTGTCTCCTCCAGAGCCACTGACAGATAATTCCTTCTATCCCCTCTTCTGGGTTAAATTTCTCACACTGACGCAACTCTCCATGACTAATTGATCAGCAATTTTGTCACTGGGAGAGATCTTTCACAGGGCCAACAAACTAAGGCAGCTGCTTAGGCTAAGGGGCTCACATCTCAAATGGACCCATCCGGCAGTAGTTAGCCTAGATCCCCTGTTTTGTAAAGATTGTGCTAAGATATTTCCCTACATATATAGTCTTCTGTCTCTTCTTTCTCCTGATTTCAGAAGCGTTCCATAAAATTTACATTCTTGCTGCTGGCTGTTGGAATATATATAACCCGAGATTTACAAATCCACCTGGAAGTGATGTTTCATTGCAAGACAATGCTATCAAAAGATGCAAGGCTTGATGTACCAGGACAACCTTACAGATTGTGAAAAAATGCAAGGAAAGGCCACTTTCACCAATAAGCTAAGATAAAAATAAAATGAATTTGAAATTAAAGTCTCATTAACCTAAGCATAACAGATAGTTCTTAGGGTTCTCATTTGAAAATATTAAGTATGAAACAATGACATTTCCCACTTCTGCACAGACTGAAAAAGCATCATGCATTTAATTCTTAAAAGATGTGGTTCATTGTTACTAGCTACCGACTTAAATTCATTACATTCAAGATGGCTAAAGGAGTCTGGGTACAGAAGCCCTAGAATGCATGTTCTGACAATGTTCAGCTCCTAATACTAAAATGCCTTTGCTCCCTATATAGTTCTTTGCAACCCTGACTAATGATTTGCATATCTTATATGTGCTTTCTACCTCTATTAACTAACTACAATTTCTTGGAGTATATTAAATGTGTACCTCATTCTGAAATCCACTTATGAAGTGTGTCTATCTGAACAGCACACTAATTGTCTGCGGAAATGAAAAAACTGTTGGATATAATGGGAAGCTAAAAAATAAAATGACTTCAAAGTTTTCTTATAACTCTAATGTTCTCTTATTGCATTAGACTTAGTCTACAATAGTGAGGCATGATTTAATTTTGAAAGAAAGACTTTTTGAAAGATTGAGGTGCTAGAATATAAGTGGAAGCTGAGGAGGCTATAAAGTAGGCATGGAACATGTTTATAAAAGGGAATATAAATATCTATGTAATTTATATTCCCTTCTATAAATGTCCGGCACTACGAGACTGCCTGACCCATGGCTTCACCAAAGAGCTGAACTGATAGCAGGAAGAAATGTGAAAGGTGTTGATCATGGACTCTGTTCCTAAGTCTTGGGTCGATAATGAGTGAAGTTAGCTCACTACAAATCTTAATCAGCTGCTAAGGCAATTGGCAAATTTACGAGCTGCTGCTGTAATTCCTTTAGCCCAAGGACAAGATCTTACTATCACAGTCCTCAAAACTAGGCAGTATTTATAACCCTTATCTGAATTCTTATCTCGGTTAAGGGCAGCTGTGTAGCAAAATAGCTGTCCAAAGTTGGTAGCCTCAATAAATAGTTACTGGCATCTACACAACAGCATAGATATAGTGTATCTCCTTTCGGTCTACTGAGCTTATAAGACAGCCACATTATTAGCATTCAACACATAGAGGTTTTGTGATGATTCTTGCTTCTTGTTGAATGCACATTGCTTCTCTAAAAAGACGACATCCCATTTTTCGAAGGCATATTATTGCACACCACTAATCCTTCAAGAGCTACCTTTAAGCAAGCTATTTTTACCATGATCCATGCAGCAAATGTGAACTTCTTAATTCTAATCAGACATGGGGATCAGATGATGAAATTAAAGAAAGTTTAATTTTCTCCGGGCTTTCCTCTATACTTTTTCCCTTCGGGGTTTAGGATTTAGAGCAGTACAGAAGCGCAATCCGTTTTAAAGAGCTATTAATGGAAATGAAAGAAAGAGCAAGTGTCTAAGAAGAAAGCCCACTCCCTCCCTCTCCCCCCCTTACCTGAGCTCTGACGGCAGCATCCTTTTTAATCCACTTTATCACTGTTTCATAAACCAGTTCTTCCGTTTTTGTGTTTAGGCTCTCATTGGACATGTATGAAATGAAGTCATCCTTTGAGATATTAAGGATCTCCTCTTGATTTGCCACTTCTGGAAAAATCTGTAGGGCGTAAGCCTTCGCCATGTTGTATAGTTCGCTGCATTGCATGGCTTCAGCCATGGCTAATATACCTAAGCAGTTGCTAGCAGTCAACTGTTTTTCTAAAAGGAATATAGGAAAAAGAAAAGGGTGAAGAAACAAGTCAAAATTGCAGGGGCACCAATGTATTTGAACACTGTGTCTCCAAGTCCACATGCTTGAGCCATACCGGTGAGTTTTACTAATTCCACTGTCTGCTGGAGACACAATCCTGCACTGCTTGCCCTACTGCTATTTAGAGTCATATATCATTATCAAGATTTGAAAGGGAACTAGCATAGGAAGGATTCTATCTCAAGAGCAAAGGGCTGTATTAGGTTGATGCAAGCTCCACCAAATGCACACAGTGGGAGAAATTATAAATGCGGTTTGAACACAAGATTCCCTCATTGCTAAGGGCATATATACCTCTTAGAATAATTGTGGGAATGCCATAAAAAGGGAATACAATTTGTTCATGTTCAACCAATCCTTCATGTATGGGATGATTCCATCAGAGTATAAAAGTGTACATTTAGGTATTAGGCGTAGAATTCAGCTATTTTCAAAAACCCAAATTTCATTTCCCCCCCCCCCATCTTTCCAACCCATGTAGCTGTTAAGGAGCTCAGAAATCAAAGCAATAAACTGAGTAAGACATCCATCCAGTAATTAACAAGAGGGCTCAATTATAGTGGAAGATCCAGTGGTAAGAAGGCATTTAGTGCTAGCTTTAAACTTTAACATGTACCTGTTTCCCCAGGAAGAAAACAGGAAGATAAATTTTAACAACTATCACTGTCCACATAGTCATTATTCTCAATAATTGACTATTTTCTTCCTGTTCTCTGCACTACTGGGTGTATGTCTCAATTTTGCACCAAAATAAACCCAACAACCCAGGCATAAGGATATACCATGGGTGCAGACCCATAAGAGCCATTAATGTAATAGTCTCAAAACAGGTTTCTTATTAGCAAGTGGGTTGCTTCAAAACATACATTTAAAACAAAAGGAGGTAGTAATAAGTACAAATCCTCAAATGGTGGCAAACCTTTAAGAGCCCTGACCAAGTCATATCAAACAGCAGGAGCCAAAGACACTCCAAAACCAAGATAGCCCAAAACTGAAGACAGCAATCCTGGAAAGGAGAACATTGTACAAAATTGGGGAAATAATGTCTCCCCAGAGGTTTCTTGGGACATGAACTAATTAATAGGGTAGGAAGAGGCAGGGTGAGAAAAGCCACTAAGAGGACTCAGGAGTTATGCCAAGAGTAAATCTCCACATTTGGTTTCTGATTCCATCAGGGATCAAAGATTGTGATGCAATTGGAAACTTCCTAATTAACAGAAATTTGGTAGTGTGAGATATGGCACCTCCATTCTGTTGTCATAACTATGACTCAGGATTGTGGCCACTAACAGGATTAACAATGAACAATATAAAGGAATTAAACTGTATGAATAGTTTGGGTATAAAATGCTTGTACATTATTTTGTTATCATAGCAACCAAGTACCAAGCAACCCAAAACAAAAACAAAACCCCTATCCCCAACAATACTAAAATTTACAATGTTGTGAATAGTAGTATTTTTTTTTACTCCAATAAAAATCTCAACGTATTGCACATTAGGGTTGTGGTTGTAGCTAGGGTTTGCAGTTATGCTTAGAGCAGTGTTTCCCAACCTTTGTTTTTTGGACTTCAGTTCCCAAAATCCTATTTTTATTTATTTATTTTATTTTGAATCCTAAGTCAATTCCCCAAAGCATTGATCAGCCAATCTACTGACTTAGGCTTCTGGGAATTGAAGTCCTCCTGAGGAGTGTGGGCCCCATGATGGGGAACACTGGCTTAGATCTACTTGAAATAGAGTGCCTATATTTCCTAACCTGAATGGAAGACATTTTACTCCCCTTGAATGGCTCCAACATACTAATAACCAGAGCATGTCACTTCAATGGAATGACACATTTTTTGTCTCAATATATTACATTGATTTGAACAAAAAAGTATCTAAGTGTGTGTGTGTGTGGGGGGGGGGGGAGATGGGACACTTCTTTTGTCTCTGCTGGGTCCCCCTTTTCTTTGTTTTTTAAATAACAGCCACAACACCTGTGCTCGGTAGTAGGCTGAAATTGGGAGAAATTGTTTCCAGATGTTCAAGGGGGAAAATGCCTGCATTTGTAGGTGTAACTCTGTTTTGGCAACAAAGCCTAACTCTGAAGGACTAAGTTCTCCAACTCCAGAAAAGGCCAATTGACCTCTCAGGAAGAATAATTTAAAAAACTCTCAAGTCCTCATGGACTAATATCACATTTTATTTTATTTTTAAAAATCTCAAAGCTGCAGGTTTTTTTCCTGCCACCAGAGGCCGCTGTGGCTTTTCGCTTGTGGAAGGGGAGAGAGAAGGTGGTTTGGCGCGGGGCCTTCATCTCTGCTTCCGTTCCACCTTCCTTTGACTCTTCCATCGGCCTGTGCAAGGGGAGGGGGGGAGGAAGAAAAGAGCTGCCCAACGTGGCTGGCCCTGGGCCAGGAAGGGCCAACATGGATGCTCTGGCGCTTGCACTTCTGGGTAAGTCTATGTGGGTGAGGGGCCAGGGTCCGGACCAGGTTTAACAGAGATGACCACTGATCCCTAGAGTCGGATATGACTGGCTTTCAAGCAAGGGATACATTTACCCTTACCTTGCTTGAAAGCCAGTCGTATCTGACTCTAGGGTTCAGTGCTCATCTTTGTTTCAAAGCCGAAGTGCCAGCATTGTCTGCTTCTGCAGATATTTACATGGTCATGTGGCAGGCATGACTTAGACACAGGAGCACACAGAACGCTGTTTACCTTCCCACCAAAGTGTTCCCTATTTATCTACTAGCAATTTTAAAAAGTGGAATGGGAGACATGGTTTGAATGCATTTTGTATAGATTAATTATCACTCAAACAGACAAATCTCAATATAATACAGGTAACGTGTCTTCAGAACTGTAAAAATAACAGTGAAAGTACAACTAATGACATCATGAGGTGGTGGTCTGATAAACATAAGGTAGACCCTAGGGAAAGAGACACCTGAGGGTGAAAAATAAGGCCCTAGATGGGAGGAAAGAGGCAGAAGAAGATGAGCCACTTCTGTGTGGTGGGATGGAGGCCCCACTAGGTTGGTGGGACTCAAGCTTAAACAAATAGGGCTTGGACTAATCCAGATACCCTATTTGTTTCCCTAAATTTTATTGCTTTTGAACTGCTAGGTTGGCAGGAGCTGGAACAGAGGCAGAAGCTGACTCCGCCTTGCAGTACTCGGGTATCGAGCTGCTGACCTGCCACCTTCCAGTCAGCACCTTAGCCACTTGAGCCACTGCAGCTCAGTGGTTAAGAAGCTCACCTTGTTAGCTGGAAGGCTGACATGACGGTTTGAGCTCCCGTCTCTGTCCCAGCTCCTGGCAACCTAGCAGTTCAAAAGCAAGAAATTACAAGTAGATAAATAGAGACCACTTTGGTGGGAAAGGTAACAACATTCTGGTGTCTAGCCATGCCTGCCACATGTCCACAGAAACATCTACAAACAGGCAGTGTTGGCTCTTTGGCTATAAACAGAAATGAGCATTGAACCCTAGAGTCAGATATGACAGGCAGCATTGGATCTAACAGTAGGTAAAGGCAAAGGTTACCCTTGCTCAAAAGCCAGTCGTATCTAACTCTAGGTTGCAGTGCTCATCTCCATTTACAGCCAAAGAGCCAGTGTTGTCTGTGTTTGCAGACGTTTTCATGGTCATGTGGCAGGCATGACTAGAGCCCAGCAAGTCACATGGCCAGATTTGGCCATGCCCACAGATTTGGCCATACCCACAGAGGGGTGTGGCCAAAATTTCCCTTATTTTTAAATCCCAAACTTGACAGGTATGTTAGTACAACTGGTGCCCTCCAGGTTCATTGAACTGTAACAAGCATCATCCCCAGCTGACTTTAGAGTCACTCCAAAGGAGGATGGAAGACGAAAGTGGATGAATATACCAAACACAGAAAGGGAAAAGCATAAAGAAAAATTATCTTTGGGTTTATTTGCCTCTGCAATGTGCGGAAAGGAACAGAGCAGTTTTTCCATTTCTCAGAAGAACCCTAGGAATAGTGCTTTTGAGTTATGGGAAACTTGGCTTATGCAATGAAAAATGAGCCCAGCTAAAATGCTTTTCTCTAAACTTTCCAAACAGCAAATATTCCACTATCTCTGAAGCTCAATCCAGTAAGAGCTATAAATAAAAATAAGCAATTATACTTTATGAATTCTCTAAATGAGAATACAAACCTCTAGTTTCTCATCTATAATGAAACCTACAGCCAACTCTCTCAATTGCATAACCATAACACGGTTCACTGGATTCAAATATTAAGTATTGGAAAAGGAAAATCTCACATTGATTTAGTGGAAATAAATTCATTTTGTTATAGTAGGTGAATCTTTAGAGATAATGTGGATGGATATATCTGTGGATCATTATAAAAGCCATAAAATCTATTAATTTAAAACACACCAGAGAGCAGTTATTAAAGAAAATCTGCACCAGTACAGCAAATGTCAATGTAATATGATGGAACTTTGGAAATAGTTGTGGGGAATATGGACAAGACAGATGTGGTTTGGCTTTGCTGGATCTGGGCAGACATCAGAAAGGGAATAATCCAACAGGTCTGTGCCTCCTGGTATGTATTACAGGGATAATCTGAACAATCGTCTGCCACATGTTCGATGTGAGGAAAATATTTCTTAACTCGTGACATTGAACGTTCATAATTATCCTAGGTCATTTATGGCAAACTTTTTAGAGACCAAGTGCCCAAGGAGGAGGATGCAGCACATGGGCAGGCACCACAAGGGCCCACACACCCATGTAATGTTGCCTGTGTGCCTCTGGCGAAGTCATGTGGGTGCATGCTCACATGTGCTGCTTGAGATGTGCTGGCGACACCATTTTTGCACCTGCCCCACCCCGATGGGTGCTCCCCCCATGAGGGCTCCCCCCCATACCTCACCTATCTGCAGCATCCTGGATGAGATTTCAGCCTTCCCTCTCACCTCCCCTTTGGCAGAGGGGGAGGGGTGGTGGGGAAGCAGCACCAGCCGGGTTGGGTGGGGCTTTCCCTCGATCGCCTGCATGCCAGAAGAAAGGCCTCTGTGTGCCACTTCTGGCACGTGTGCCATAGGTTTGCCACCAGGGTCCTAGGTCATATAAATTGGAATCTATATACAGTATCATAATATATGCCACATAAGATTGATGGCATCATCAACAGTTGCCTTTTGTGTGTGTGTGTGTGGAAATTAAATATTCCCAGTTTCTTTCCTTGCAACATCTTTCATTGCTGGGAATAATAATAATAATAATAATAATAATAATAATAATAATAATAATAATAATAATAATAATAATAATAATAATAATAATAATAAAGTTTAATTTCTATCCCGCTTTCCTGACACAAGTGCCACTCAAAGCGGCTCACAACATATACAAATACAATAAACAGAGCAAAATATACAATAAGCCATAAAAGACAATACATAATTAATGCAATCAAAACATCAGAATAAGCAAAAATACAATACAAAATATAAGTAATTAAGCAATACCACAATGAAAAATTACACAGAAAAATCAACCTCAACCACGCAGCAGCTGTGGGGGCCACGGAACAGGGGGCGGGGAGCCTCCAGTTACTGAAAATCCTTGCTGCTGCTAAAGTCATCTTGTATCAAGTACAGTGTGTCTGGCTGTAGTGAAAGAAGAATTGCTGAGCCCTGTCTACCCACCGAATCTGGATTTAACCTCTTTCCTAGTTCTTTGGAATGAGAACCCTACAGACGGGAGTGCAGTTTCCATAGCACACCCTTATAGAGTCCATAACAAAGACTCAGGCCTCTAAGAAAGTTACATTTTCCAGGGTCCTTGGTACCACAGACATTCTCTTGCAGCCAAAGACACCCATGGGATTTGATTTTGGGGAAGCGGCGGGAGAGGGAGAAGCAATATTTTAAGCTAACTGGTAGGTTACAGTCTGGCCAGGTAACCCTGCTATGGTAATAGAGTAGACCCTACTGCCAGTGATTCAATGTCGCTCATCAGGCAGTAGTTAACAACCCTGACAACCCTGAGGACTAATGGCCTTGGGTGCCGAAGTCCACAGGGAAGGGTGATGGTCCCCAAGTGGATTAAATCCCATTTGAATCTATCTTGATGGAGGGCAGCAGCTTCATCAATATTGGCCCGGGCCTGAGGAGGACTTTGTGTGCCAAGAGGACTCAGGGCCAGAAAGTGATACGCGGAACTGGATCAGTGGTACGGGTGTCACGTTGCGATGTGAAAGGCAAATGGAAGGCCACTGCATAACAGTCCAGCCCGGGAGGGGTAAAAAAGACTGGCCCTGAAGGCCCGGCTGCTGCCGCTGCCGTGGCCACTGCCGCCGCTCATTTACCTCAGGGGCTAGCCCCTCCCAGCTCGGGAGGGGGTGAAAAAGACCGGCGCCAAAGGCCCGGCCGCCGCTGCTGCCGTGGATGCCGCTGCTCAGCTGCCTTGGGGGCTAGTCCCTCCCAGCTGGGGAGGGATGAAAAAGATCGGCCCCGAAGGCCCGGATGCTGCCGCCACTGTGGATGCTCCGCTCCTTCCCCGGCCCAGCATTGGCCACAGGGAAGTCAAGCGCACCTGGGATGCCCAGCACAAGGACTCAAGAACTGTCACTGCTGCCGCGCCTTACTCCGCTCCTTCCCCAGCCCGGCATTTGCCGCGGGGAAGTCGAGCGCACCCAGGACTTCCGGGTAATTTGTATTTGTAATTTTTTACATTTGTGATACTGTACTTTTAATTTGTATACTGTTCTGTCTCTATTGCTATATTACCGTGTTGCTTATATTGTACCCTATTGTTATGGATATCTTGTTTGCCGCCTTGTGTCGGCTTTTGGCTGAAAAAGGCGGGGTATAAATAAAACTTGAATGAATGAATGAATGAATGAATATCACTCCCAGGACAATATTAATGGCTGATCGTCATGAGGATAGCCAATATTCAGAATCGGATATGAAACTTAAAGAAGAACTGGTAGATATGGGACATGTCACAACACAGCGGGCCTGCTTTCTAGACATTAGAATAATATATAGATTGCAAATGATATCTAGTCACAGTATTCATAACAGAGCTGCCACAGCATGAAATATTTATTTATTTATTAATCAATCACGTTTCTACCGCCGCCCCCTCGCCAAGGCGACTCTGGGCGTCTTATACATAAAACACTAAAAACTTCATAACAACATTTAACATTTAAAACATTAAAAACTAGACTTATTTAAGGTTTTAAAAAATTAAAAGATTTTTTTTCTTTTAAGAACTACCCTCCAGTGTCACATAATAAGGTTTCAGGAACTGACAGCCCGGGCCGTAATCTGAGTTTCACAAACACAGCTGAGGGGGAAAGAGCAGGAAGGCTTACCTAGGAAAGACACACAGACTTTGCAGAAAGTATGAAACTGGAACTTGCTGGCAGCTTCCAGAAGTGTTTTGGCGTTGGCGGAATCTATCACTAAGGAACCTGTATAAACAAATTCCAGCAGTAATTCCAGGACGTCCGCAGTGAGATTTGATAATTCCAGCTCCAGCGTCTCTCCGTTTCTGTTAGCGTCCCGGGATGACCTAGCAACAGCAGACAACAAAATTCTTACAAGACATTAACTTTCCAACACTTTTCGGCATTTAATGATGGCTAGGAAATCATATCACAATTCATTGACTCAGATTTTGCTGTTGTTGTTTAAGAATTGAGATATACTGTATCTTTTTTTTAATGAACTAAAAGAAGACTTTATTACTGGATCTGAAAGAGAAGAGTCGTGCATACACACAAAACCTAGATTATTCCTACCCTGCATAGTCATGCAAAAGAAAAATCTGTGAACGAAACAAAAAAGAAAATTAAGGAAAAGATGAGCCAAGATTATTGAAAAATATGGAGCAGGATTAATTTTGAAAGGGAAGCAATACATTTTTATGGCTACGTTCTGTACATCTTCATTTTTTTGGCAATTACCTCTAAACAAGGTGCATTAACTAATGAGAAGAAAATTAAGCTCCAGCTTTTCAAGAGGAGAAATATTCTTACTTAAAACCCACTCCACCCTTTTTATGGCTGTATCCTTCATACACAGTAAAGGTAAATGTCGCCCTTGCTCGAAAGCCAGTTGTATCAGACTAGGATTTGGTGCTCACTCCATTTACTGTATAGCCAAAGAGCCAGTGCTGTCTGCATCTGCAGATGTTTCTGTGGTCCTGTGGCAGGCGTGACTAGACACCGTAGTGCATAGAACACTGTTACCTTTCCTGCCAAAGTACTGTAGTACATATTTATCTACTTGCAATTTCTTGCTTATGAACTGCTATGTTGACAGGAGCTGGGACAGAGATGGATGCTCACTCTGTCCTGCAGCACTCAGATCTCGAACTACTGACCTGCCGACCTTCCAGTTGTCAGGTTCAGCATCTTAACCACTAAGTCGCATGGAATTCTATATTAAAATGTATTTAAAGCAAAGCAAAAAGTAAAAGCAATTACTCTTATGTACTGCCCAATAGACAGTGATGCACTGCAAAAAAAATTACTATCTACTCTATGGGCTGGCCAAATCTGTGGGCGGGGCCAAACGTCCTGCATTATGGGCTATGGAGGTGGGCCTGGGGGAATTTCTGCTTCCGGTTTTGCAGAACCTGACAGAACCTGCTACAGTGCATCACTGCCCATTGAGCCTAGTGCACTCTCTGGGCAGTTCACAAGTTAATTAGCATTTTACCCCAAATATGCTGGGTACTCATTTTATTGACTTCGGAAGGATGGAAGGCTGAGTCAACCTTGAGTCCTGGTCAGGATCAAACTTGCAACCTTTGGGTTGCAGTACAGCAGTTTAACCACTGCACCACCAGGGCTCATTAGGTATGTTTGAGGACCTTTTCTTTAGGCAAAGCCATAGAGGAACAGAGCTTTAGCGCTTCTTTGCCCAACCTTTGCTGAAGGCTGTGAAGAATTTTAAATTGGAATCTGTAACAGTTTTAAGTGTGCATATGTATTGTCCTAAAAATATATTGTTCCCTTTTCTGCATTTAAAAAAAGGAAGGAAAAAAAGAATAGAAAAGAAGGAGAGCCATCATGGCATTGCTTTCAAAACTAAATGCAAGACGAGATAGACAGACAAAATGGTTAGAGCAGAGGAGGGAAGGGAAGGGGTCGGAACAAACAGCTCTGCCACAGGAAGCCAGCAGCCATCCTCTTGGAGGGTTCATGTCTGTGCCCTGCATAAAGTGCTAAACAATTTAGTGATCAAAATGTTGCCTGCATTTGAAGTGTGCATTAGTGCTTGTGGAACTAATCAGACGAAAGAAATAGATAGATAGATAGATAGATAGATAGATACATGGGAGGGGTAAGATGGTGAGGGCCCAGTTCCTAACGGCTGGCACACATGGTGTAGCTGCGAAACACTAAAATTGGGTTATACCTGAAAGACAATAAAAAAAGAGGA
Organism: Bradypodion pumilum; assembly: GCA_035047305.1. Classification (NCBI taxonomy): domain Eukaryota; kingdom Metazoa; phylum Chordata; class Lepidosauria; order Squamata; family Chamaeleonidae; genus Bradypodion; species Bradypodion pumilum. Next base: position 166,954,394 of record JAWDJD010000001.1, on the reverse strand, counting down.
CTAAAAAAAGTTTGATAATATCAAGAAAACAGGAAGGAAAGTCTGTTAGATGGGAAAGTAAAGGCCTTTTTGGTGGTTAGAGCCATCAGCATTTTCTCATAGATGTGTTAATTTCTCTTTATGTAGGCACAACTCTGGTTACTCTCTGCCACTAAAACCTGTGTCAGAATTAACACCAAACAGGAATGTTTCTGTGGGTCCCGGCAAATTGAAAAAAAAAAATCAAATACAAGATCAGACTTAAACAGGAGTACATGATATATGGGGCCTTGGTTTTCAAGGTCCATGTTGCCAAGGAACTTCTATCAGTTTATCTCTTACCACAAAGGATAAAGGAAACCAAGGAAAAGACAAGTGAGTGTACAGAATGAAGAATCTTTCAGGTTGCCGCTTTCCTTATTCCCCTCTAACTCAGTTCCGTTTCCTTTGATCCTCCCATCACATGGCTTGAAACAATGAATGAAAGCATGCCATGTTCTCTTTCTACCCTGCTAATACAACTTTGATGATTATGATGTACCAATTATTTGTTAAGCCACTGATGGTGAAGGAAACATACACATCAATTCTAATGTGCCACCATTAGACTTATGAATCTCAACAGCTTGGTAAAGTTTTTGAATTTTCCCAGCTCTTACATGGCTTTGTACTTATACCACTTTCATAGAGTGTAGGCTACATTTTAAGAGTCAAATGATAGATGTAAATATTTTTACGCCAAATATAGTACCACACTGTCCATACACTCTATAATTTTGTTCTTTTAAATCAGGAGCTCTCAACCTTTTTAAGCCGGGAGCTGGGTCATGCTCCCACAGACAGCTTCGGGGGCCGGATGGCCATTTTGTTCCTCCACCACATGGCACTTCCTGATGTGGTGGAGGCGGTGGGGCGCCACATGAAATGATGCCATGGGCCACATCCAGCCCACGGGCCACAGATTGAGAATCCCTGCTTTAAGTAATAATATTGTTCTGATGCTACTAATATTTTTCACACACTTACTAGACATTAACCAAAATTAAATGTGAACATATTCTTCACTCAAGTTCACAGTTAATATTTGCCATTAATTCTAAAATTTTCACTATAAAGTTATCAATGGTTCAGTTTTGAAAGCAAAACAAAACAACATGCAAATGTAGGTGGCATTATTTCCTCTGGAACAGCCAGGAAATCATGGGTAGATTAACGATTTCCAAGAATCAGGAAAAGTCAAGGACAAAGCATAAATTTGAAGTGAGGACTCCCCCAGCGAAGTTGTAACATAGCCTCTCCACACGTGGTTCCTTGAAGAGGTGTTATAGTTTAAGATCCACCACATGTGGTCAGGTTGGCTAGGTATGATAGGAATTGTTCAGCAATACTTTGTTAAGGCATCAGATTGAGAACAACTGATTAGTCACCTTCAATCTTTGTTCAAGTTCATTGTGTTAATATGGCCTCACTATTACCTCATATTTACTTGAGAGCATACTCTGTGATCCCTGCAAGTAGCTGACCATATTTAGCTTTCTCTAGAGACAAGAGAAGCAAATAGCGGCGAGAAAGCCATTAAGAGCTTGAGCCACTATTAGAATTTTTTTTTAAAAAAAAATTAGAGACAACTCCACCTTGCTACATCCCTTTGGAATAATTCAGTGATAATCTCCTCTCCTTTGTAATAGACCAAGCTATAAATGGCTGCTCCAATTGATTAAACACCGAAACAAAGCTAAGGTGTTTAATCAATCACAAAAGCCTCTTATGAAAAGCATAGCACCAAGCAGAGATTACTGATGTTACACAAGCTGCCAGAAACGGAAGAGAAAATGGTATCCTTTTCTTTTTATGGTGATAGTTTGATATTGGCAAAATGCTACTGTTGGGATGTCAGTGCAGCATACAAATCATGACCACTGTTTAGTTGCATTATTTGGATTTGAATAACAAGGAGGATTTGGCTCAGCCATCAAAACATCTGTCTGTCTATCTATACAGATTTGGACAAGAAGCCGGATGGGTTACTGGTCAAAATGGTTCCTGTGAGATGTGCAGAAGGAACTTCCAAAATATAAAGATAATCTATATGTGCAGAGAAATTACCATGAATTGAAAAACCCTGGCTGAAATCCAGTATTTAGTTGTAACTAAAGTACAGTAGTTCCATTAAATCAATGGGGATTTTGTGCGTCAACACCAATGTTAAATTCCATTGAGTTGATAAGTCTACTCTAGCTGTGACAGAATTACTAGATTTTAGTCATTGACTCAGAAGCTATCACTGGTAAAGAGAACAACCCAAGAACCTGATTCTCTTTACCAATAACATGTCACTGCATCAACCAGATGGGTTCTCAATAACTTAATTTAGGGTTGGCATAATCTATAGCACACAAGTTTAGAAATCTTGCTGCATAGCCAGAGGTTGGGAGTGTGATTCCCCACTGTGTCTCCTGAGAAGAGAGACATCTTGGCTATAGCCAAGGGGCAAGTTGTACAGACTCAGGATGACGACAGAAGAAGGGAATGGTAAACCACTTCTGCATATTATCTACCTTGAAAACTCTGGAAAAGATCACTACAAGTCAGAGTTGTCTTGATGGCATGCAATTATATTATTACAATCTATTTACCAGACCTCACGTGACTACAACAGAAGAGATTTTCCTTGAAAAGGAACTGTGTGAGTCTCAAACAAGAGAGACTAGGCTAACTCTAGACATATCGCTTCCCAGGTAAAACAACATACAGTATACCATCTCTTTTCTCCAAAAGTCCAGCTTACATGAGTATTCATCACTGGCATAATTGTTTTGGCACTGGAGAGAGAAAATGCCACAATACTCTCCCTTCTTTACTTTCTGAAGGAAGGAAGCCAGCAAGCCAACCAATCAAATTATTTACTTGCTGATTTTTTTTTATCGTGTCAGAAGCACACAAAGGTGCTTTCTGGGTTAAAATGATTTTTGCTGGAGGATCTTCACTCATGGGACACCCGAATGAGGCTCCTTTCATGTCCCCAAGATCTTTTCCCACCGAAGTGGTTCCTATTTATCTACTTGCAATTTCTTGCTTTTTAGCTACTAGGTTGGCGGGAGATGGGACAGAGATGGGCACTCGTTCTGTCATGCAATACTCGAGTCTTGAACTGCCAACCTTCCAGCTAACAAGGCGAGCTTCTTAAACACTGAGCCACCACAGTCCCTGGTGATGATCATATAACTTAACATTTTCTGCTCATCCATGACATCTAATTTGCTCAAGGTAGCTGCCTCATTCTAACTGGTAGTAGGGCCTGCTCTGGAAGAGAGATAACCATGTTATTATCCTAATCTGTAGATCTAGTCTGGCATAAAGAACTCACTTGAACCCATTTCACCTCCCTCTCTCTCTTCAGAAGTCAGATGGAGTGTTTGTGTGACTTAGTGACCACCTTAATTCTTTGGTTTAATTGTATTGCTCCTCACATAGCTGCTTTGAAGAGAGTGGATGCATTTTAAGCTTGGTGTTTTAGCTGTTACTGTTTCACCTTGGACAATCCTGCTAGGAGTTCAGGTTCATAATGGAGTCTGGCCTTGGGGGTGACATTGCATTCTGCTTCACTGACACACTTAGACCCCTTCATTAAATTGTGCAGACTCAGGATGACGCCATTAAATTGTGCATCCAAGAAGAGGAAAGGATGACATGCACAGAAGTGAAAGAAAAATCCGATGCTGCACGACATATAACATTGGAACATGGAACATGGAAAATAGGAATTAAGGTAAACTGGAAACCAGAAAGCAACAAAAGAACACATAAACAAAGCAGTGCTTCATGTTCAGTGAACTAAAGTGGACTGGAATAAGATATTTTCAGTCAGACGAGTATAAAGTGTTCTGCTCTGGAAAGGACAATGACAAATGACAGAAGAAAGGGAGTGGCTCTAATATTGATGTAGTACTTGCAGTTAGAGGCTATAAAGCAAGTCTGACCAAATAATATCAATTAGACTGTGCAAAACCTATCAACATAACCATTATTCAAGTCTATGGCCTACTATTATTGCGGAAGAAGAGGAAATTAATTGCCTTTATGTAAACATTCAAGAGGAAACGAACCATATAGCAAAACAGGACATACTTTATAATCATAGGTGACTGGAACAAAAAAGTAGGGAATAAAGTGGAACCAAATCTTGCTTGAAAAGTTGGTCTTGGGGACAGAGATGGAGCAGGAGAACAACAGAACAGGGTTCTGTGAAGCCAACAATCTGATTTTTTGCAAATACATGGCTGCAAACAAATAAAGAGATGGCTATATATACAAATGGTCAATATAGAAATCAAATAGACCAGCAGTAGTCCATCTTCATGATGAAACATGAGGGCCACATTTGAATGTCCAATGCTTTAAAAAGGCCACATCTCAAATCAAAATGTAAAAAATATATATTAACCTACTAATTTAGATAAAAAGTAAATATTCAAAGGTCAATGAAAAAAAATGTAAACTTGAATGCAACTTCCAATGGATTCTGAAACTTTCTTCTTTCCTTTCCATGCTTATAGACATCAGTGAATCTGTTCTGGAATTCCACCTGCCTTGATGGGTGGAGTCTCTAGAAACGATCACTGTGCAAAACACCTTGTGTCCTTTTTGCAAAAATACCAGGCCTTTTACTCTTAGTGGCAGAAAGCAGCAGGGCTGCCATCAGGGCAGTACTACCAGTACTGCCATATAGGACCTGGAGCTGACAGGGGCCCTGCTGCCGGCGGCCATAACTGTGACATTACTGTGATGGGGGGGCCCAATAGCATTGCTCAGTATGGGGCCCCAAAATTTCTGATGGTGGCCCTGGAAAGCAGCAATGCCTTGAAACAACATTTAGAGAAAGTGAAAGTAAAAAGTGCTAAAGCAGGACTGCAGTTGAACATTAAGACAAAAATCATGATGATAGAAGAACCTGACAACTTTAGTGTTGACAGTAAAGACAATGAAATAGTGAAAGATTTTGTATACCTTGATTCAATCATCAATCCAAATGGAAAATGTAGCCAGGAAATCAGACAAAGAGAGTCTCAGAAGGGCAACAACAAAAGAACTAGAAAAGATCATCAAGTATAAGGGTGTGTCAGTGGACACTAAGATTAATCACACGAGTATACCCAAGGTATTATGTATGGGTGTGGTAGCTGGATAGCGAAGAAAGCTGACAAAAAGAAAATTGAGTTGTTTGAAATATGGTCCTGGAGGATAGCTTTGCAGATTCTGTAGCATGCCAGAAAGACAAACAAATGGGTCCTAGAGCAAGCCAAGCCTGAACTATCTCTGGAAGCAAAAATGTTGAAACTGAGGCTGTCTCACATTGTGAGAAGGCAAGAATTGCCAGAAAAGACAATAATGTTGGGGAAGGTTGAAGGCAACAGTAAAAGAAGAAGATGAAATATGAGGTTGATTGACTCCCTAAACGAAGCCAGAGGCTGAGTTTACAAAACCTGGGTAGGGCTGTTTAGAACAGAACATTTTGGAGATCACTCGTTCATTGGGTGACCACAAATAAGAGATTAATTAATAGCATGTAACAACTGCAACAACATATCCTCCCAATATCATCCAGCAATACATTCTATCCAAATCCAAAAAGATCAGGTCTAATAGCGATAAAACGATACCAAAACAAACAAGCAAAAGCTCTTTCTCAAGGGAACACTTTGGAAAGCTTCCCTAAGGGAGCCTCCCTAAGAAAGGAGGAAGGCAGTCTTGAGCAACCTTTTGAAGGCACTAGATATAGTATTAAGATTTGTTTGTCAAAATAAAGAGCTTTCATCTCAGAACAGGTTTGGAATTTAAAAAAAATATTTTGGGGAAATACATTGTTGCAGGTTTTTTATAGATTTTTTTTGGAGGGGAGGAAAGGTAGTCCCTTTTTGTCATATCAGTTCATCTACAGTAAAAAAAAAGTGAGATATCATCTCATAAAGTAAAATGAGATTGTGTTGCTTTCAAAATCTTTCCAAGTGCTGTTTAAGAAAAAATGTTGAAAGTCTTGCTCATCTGTAGCTACCCAAACTCATATTCTCCCAAACTGGTAACTGCTTTTCAATAATAATAATAATAATAATAATAATAATAATAATAATAATAATAATAATAATAATAATAATAATAATAATAATAATAATAATAATAATAATAATAATAATAATAATAATAATAATAATAATAATAATAATAATAATAATAATAATAATAGCATGCTGTCCTTTTTTTAATACATTACATAGGAGATAAATGATTACAAGCTTAATACATGAAAACTATAAACTATGTAAGTAGATACCAAGAGGCCCAAGTGGAAAAGCAACTGTTGAAATCTGAAATTCCTGACTATATTTAGAAATGTTATATCACCTCAGGCATGCTTTAAAAATCAGCAGACACTTAACTGCGAATAGCTGATCAGTTTTTCACTTTGACCTAAAAGTTTAAGCAGAATGTTGTCATTTATTGGGCCCCGTAACCACTGTTCACATTACAAAGGTTAAACATTTCACACAGTGGCAGGAAATCAATAACTTCCTCCAACAACCCACAGGGGAAAAAAGTTTTGCTTCTAAGGAATAATGTGTAATAATACACAATTTCAGTCTTTGCTTTATCAGCTTGCCAATCTTGGAGAATGGAGGCAGTGAAAAGCTGGTGAGGCCTGATAGATAAGCTCATTAAATTTAGGAAGTGGTTTAAAACATGGCTCAAGGTTTATCAGGAAGTAAACAGCAACATGGTTTCGTTTAGGTCAGTGCTGAAAGATGTGAGTAGGATAACTTTTTTTGTTTAGCAACTTAATTTTATGGGGGCTATTCCTTTACCACTGGAAAAAACAGAGAGCTTTCTGCCGGCAATCGGTTGGAGAAGCAAGGAACAGATAAGCCATGCTATATTATAATCCTTCAGTAAAGCAAAGTTTTGAAAGAGCAGAACTTTAAAAAATAATTTTGTGGCCATAATCTGATTAAACACTAACGCATTTCAATTTGTCTGTTGACTCAGTTAACTGAAATTGCTGCTGAACACAGAAGAGAAAGAGAAAAGATCCTTTTTGCTCAGAGGAGGGGGGGACACTCTTGATTTTAATCCATAAAAACCAAACACACACTTCCCCCCCTGTTTTCCTTTTATCCGCTTATTTGAAGATAAAAGGACAAAATGTTTCAGAGAGCGGGGAAAAAGAACAAGATTTAGATAAGGATCTAACAAAATTATGTCTGCAAACAATCTTAAATTCTTGGCATTAATCAATGTCTGAGGTTACTTTAGGAGATCTAACTCAGGCACATGCTCTTTTTTCATGATACAGTAACTGGAGGTGGAATGGTCTTCACCTTTAGATGGCATCATCCATCTAAAAGTCAGTTTTATGCCTCTATACAGAAATGGCCTGCATACACCTTCTTGTCAAAATATTCTGTCAATGAAACTTTCCCCCTGAAGCAGTGTTACAGTGTTATATACAGGTACTGTAGCAATCTCTTTAAGGCCAAGGTCATATTCAGATCAAGCTAGAACAGCTGTAGAAGAAGGAGTGGTTGATTTATCCATCAGTTTGTAGACAGCATTTTTATGTAATCTCTAATGATAATTTCTAATGTATTCCCTCCTCCCAAATCTAAGTTGTGTAGGGCTCATATGCTAACCATATTTATTTTGGCTGGCTAACTATCTGATTGTCTTTTGAAGGATGACCATACTCTTTCTCAGATTCATATTACATATGGAAAGCTACCTATATGAATTTTAGACAGCTGTCTACTCTTTTAACAAGTCAAAACAATTTCAGGATGTTCCAACTGAAGTCGTCTGCCAGAAAAGAAAAAAAGTGTGAATAATGTGAAACATGTTGTGGAAAATCCTGGTAACTAATACCAATTGGTCCAGCATTATCACATAGTGACATGCCACTAAGTTGGAAGAAGCATCTTATACATGTGGAATACAACAGTATGTTCACCCAAAGGTACCCTGAAAACTGTCAAAGTTGAATTGCATTTAACATTATCAGAGGGAAATGCATAACTCAGGTTTGATTTTTCTGGATGTTCTGGAAGATCTGCTTTATTTTAGTTAGTACTTGCAATTTCTGTTCAGCTATTGTTGAAAGCTGTTAGGCAAAGCAATCACACATATCTTAAAGCTACTTTATTCCAAGTGGATGAAACCAGGCAGTTCTAAAAAGCCGTAAGGACCTGGGAGAACTGGGTTTAAATTGATTTGAACTAGTTGAAAATTTGGTCTGCTTCATTTGAAAAGAAAAGCTAGAGGTGGCTAGATTATAATTCAGACATTTGCCGAAGACAGACATTTTCATGAAGAACACAGATCAAACTAATATATATATATATATATATATATATATATATATATATATATATATATATATATATATATATATATATATATATATATATATATATATATATATATATATATATATATATATACACACACACACACACACACACACACACACACACACACACACACACACACACACACACACACACAATTGAAGAGGGAGTTGCTTTTCAGTTTTTGATCTCCCACTCCATGATGAGCACTTTAGCCTTAGAAATTTGCATTTCCTTAGCTTCAGAGATCATAAATTGAAGTCTCAGAAGATTAATTACAGTCACCTTGTAAGTAAGTCCAATAAAGTTATTCTTCCACAAGCATTTTCTACTAGCCTGTCCATGATGATTCATGACACATTTTCGGCTTTCAGGCTGTCCAATGGCCAAATCTGCCATTCTTAGGAGAAGAAAACCTTCTCTGCTTGATTGCTTGGAGCAAATCCTAACCTGAGCCAAGGCAAACTGCTGTTAAAATGGATGAACAGGCTAATACAGTCAGAATTTCAGGACCACAAGATGTCTGCTAAGCAACATCATTTCAGATATTTTTCTTAAATCTGTGATGCCTCTGTCAAGCTGTTGAGACATTCTGGTTTCATCACAAAAGTTGTATCTTTCTGTTACAATATTTCCTGCCATCTCTAAATCAGCAGCCTATCTAACTCACTTGTCCTGTTGCTACTCTTATGAGCTCCATTAATGAGGCAGAAATGTTGGCCCTCCAAGTATGTTGGAATTCAATACCAGACGTCTCAGCCATCAGACGCATACTTGACAAGTTTCGGGAAATTTCTGTCAAACCCCTGTATTTTACACTCCTTCCCACCGTCATCCCGTATTAGTTAGACTGCAATTAGACTGGAGGCCAGCACAGGATAACCATAGCTGTCCAGTTTCCTGTTTTGGCCGGGAAATTTCCCTTATTTGACAGAAATTTCCCGAAACTTGACAGGTATGTCATCAGAGACAATGGTGGGGGGTTACTGTGGCTCAAAACGCATGGAGGGCTTCATCTTCCCTACTTTTTCTTTAGGCGCTTTATGACTTCTCAGTTTTGTTGTCTTATTGATATGCGTGGCCGTTTCTGTTAATTTAAAATTCAAACATCCCTTCTCATTTGCAGAATCTGTCAGTGATATGCTGATCTATTTGGTCTCCTTTAGGTTAGAGAAACAATTTAGAAAAGAATAAATATTTTAAACCTATCTCTCCTCTGTTTGCTTAAAAAGGAAATAAACCCACAAGGATTTATACCAACAGAATAAATAATATTAAAAATTATATATCTATTTTTTTTTTGCTCTAACAAAAATAGGAGACTTGAGATTTGGAAAAGATGATGAAAATCTTCAGTGGATATGAAATTCCGCTTTATAAGAAAACCAACAATGCTGTTGGCAAGTACAGAACATGGGGGAACTGGACCTCCTCAAGAGACTTCATGGGCTGGTGGTTAATACAGATATAGTAGGTGAATTCTGTTGAAGTCTTATTCGATCTAACATTACTTTATATTATTTTCTATAGGAAGCACTGATCCTTAACTGGTTGAAAACTGTAGGCATAAAAGAACACCATGAAATTTAAATTTCTTTCTACAATTTATTCACCCTAATAAAATATATTGCTATGGAAAAACATAAAATATATTGGTAACTATATGGAAACAACCTATGAGGCTTATTTACAATTTGTTGTGTGTTCATGGGATGCATTTAAAGGAATATGCATAACATGCAAAGTTACACATTTCCACAGGATGAAGCATCACATTGCACATTAAATATAATGTACCAGACACAGCTGGAAGATAAATACTCAAGTAAATGAGGGCCTTCTATGGCAACATCATTGTAGCACGAATGCCAGAAAATGTGAATGTCCAATTATAACTGTTTTTAAAAGATGCTATTATTATGCTTTTAGAATTATATTATAGATATCAAACAAGAAAGAAAACCAGGGGGGGGGGGAGACAAAAATGTCATGGCACCTTAAGTTAGGGCTATATTTTAATGAGAGTTTTTGTGAACGAAGTCCACTTCTCCTGTGAAAGCTCAATATATAGCAGTTATTTTCTAAGGTGCCACAACGTTTTTATCTTCTTAAATTTTTTCCTTGCCTAACACAACTACCACTTCAAAAACTACACTTATTATTTTCAAAATACTAAATGGAAATTATTACCTCAATCTAAATATACCATTTAGTAGGGGGGAAAGCTGCCCTATTCTATGAGTTTAGTATGATTTAGTACTATATTTAACAACAGCTTCATTAATTTGTCACAAACTTTTCAGAACAGGGGAACAAAATACAACTATCCCGTATTTTCTATATGAGGATTTGTGAGGTCCAGTTTAACATAGTGGTGCTGGTGGTGGTGGTAAATGATTTGGACTAGGTTTACACCAATTTTGCTTCAAGAAGATTAATATTTCATTGGTGCAAATCCATGTATTCAATATTCTTTGTCATTTATTACCCGCTGTTATCACTGCCGTATCAGTGAAACCAAGGCTGGATTAATGACAAATGCTATGCTCACAAGCAATGTAGCCAGAACTAAATCAACAGAAACAATATAGCCAAGTTTCAGCTATGCTTGTAACCCCATTCAAAGGACCGGGGATGATCTAATTGCTCCATAAAAACACAGTTGGGACAAGCTTAGCTTGGTAGGGAAGCATAATGCTACCCTAGCTGAGCTCACAGATTGAATCACAAATCTCCTTCCCTGCTGAGACCCCTTGGGGCAGGAAGGACAGGAGAAAACACACTTCAAGAGCCTGGTTTAACCAGGCAGAAGAATGAGGCAGTTATCTCTGCAACAGTAATGTTCTTTGACCTGCTGCCTTTCCTCTAAAGACTTCTCAGACAAAGTGGACTGTCTTGATTTCTGCATCTGGAAAAGCAAAGAAACTGGGCCAAAGAATGGTGTTGGCACAAATGTGCATGAAAGCTTTGCTAGATGCTGGCTTGCCTACTATGCTACACAATGGGCCAATTGGCGAGAAAATTACACAAAAACTGTGTAGTTAGAATGTTCCCCATGGCAAAGGTCAGAGAGGATGGAATACAAAAAAATGGAGAATACATATTTCTCTTTCTCTCTAGACCAGTGGTTCCCAACCTTTTTTGGCCATGCCCCACCTAGGCATGTCTAAAATCCTGATTCCCCCACCCGCCTGGTAATATATAATTCTTATTATTCAAAAAGTGAACTCCTATTCGCATGGAGGAAACCTAAAAGGCAGTTCACTGTTAATAACTCATTCTCAAATTGCCTCCCTTAAAATTAAATTGCCCACCTGTGGAGGGTGGTGCCCCATGTTTGGAACCATGGCTCTAGATGCTAAACATTTTCCCTTCTTTACTCTGGTTTTGTTTTAATCCTATTTACTGCACAATAATAGAACTAGTGCCTAGAACACAGTTGATGTGGCACAGTGTTTCACTTGAATGTGACAAAATATATAGAATTATTCTTTATTCTAGATTCACATAAGTCTCCAGACACTGGAGCACAGTTAACTATTTGTTCAATTAACAGGTTGTGTTTTATAGAGGCTTCACAACATTTAAGGCAGTGGCCAAAATCTTGTTGCAAATCATATCTACCTAACTAAGTCTATGACTTACGGTAAAGTAAGAAATGGTTTAAAAAGGGTTATAGGGAAGTTGATTCATCATTCCCATGAATCCAAAGGGAAAGCCAACTCCCCCGGTCCGGCATTTGCCACGGGGGAGTGATACTACCTGGCTCCGTGGCGGTGAGGACTTAAAGCCGGCCGCTACCGCTGCCTTGTTTAAGCCTGGTGGACTCGTTATGCTAATGCAGGTGAGAATGTGGAGCTTGGCTCCGTTGTGGTCGTCGAGCCCGGTCCTTGGTTTCATGACAGACAGCTTAAGGGCGTTGAGCCGCGGGCTCCGCCCCCTCCTTGGATTGTTGCACCTTTTCTGATTTATTTTTTGTAATTTGTAAATTATTCTTAATGCATTTATGTTATTATAGCCTATTATTGTATTATTGTGTAATTCATTCTGTAATTTATTGTATATTGTCATGGTATATTTCTGTATTTTGCATCCTATTATTGTTTCTTACATGTTCTGTAAGCCGCTTCGAGTCGTCCATTGGATTGAGGGAAGCGGGATATAAATAAAAACATTATTATTATTATTATTGTATTGTGACTTTCTACTCAAAGCAACTAGATTTGGCTACCATGTTCCCAACATTTGCCAACGTTTCAAATTTCTTCCTTTTAAATATACTCCACACTTTTATCTATCTTATATTGTGGCTCTGATCCAAGGGACTGATCAGGCTTGCATGTGCTAAGCTTGAGATTCCAAACAACCCAATTGATCTTAATGTTTATGGGTGTTTACCTTTCCTCATCGATATAAATACATGTCCAGGGAGAGGAGGGAAGAAAACATCCACAAAACCTAACAGAGACAAAATGTGATTATAATACAATTGTTCTGCACTCAAGGATGCAATTTTAATTATCAGATTGAAAAGCAGGCCAGCTTTAGACAATGTTCTCACTGGAAGGGAACACAGTCTATGCCACTAGGCAATCAGAGCAACAAAAATATATAGTGCTAGACTTAGACATGGGTACTTCATTTCACACCATGAAGCTAGTTTGAATGAGTCACCTATTCTCCTGGGATATATACTCGAGAGAAGGTATGTAAGTACAGAATTGATTGACACTTTATGTAACTAAAAGTGTTTTTAAAATTTAAGATACTATATTGGGCCTAGTGAGTCTCAAGCTTTTTATGAAAAGATTCTGGCACTAGATTTCAACCTTTCTGAGTGATTTACTTGGGGTCTTATCCTGCTGATTCTTCTACTTTTCTTTTAAAGGTGATCTTGCCCTACTGCTTCTAACATTAGGAGAATCTGCTCTAGTCCACTGTTGATACTTATAACTCCAGACATACAGGACCAGATAATACGTATGCTCAGTGTACTGCAATTTATTTACTACCTTCTCTGTGGGTGGGGCCAAATCTGTTGGTTGGGCCAAAGCTGTAGGTGTGGCCAAACATTATGGGCTATGGAGGTGGGCGTGGCTAACCAAGTGGGCATGGCCTGGGGAAATTTCCGCTACCTGTTCTGCAAAACCTGACAGTACCTGCTGCAGTGCATCACTGCATATCTTTTAAAGAACAAAGGATAAGGGGAGGGCAGATGACAAGACAGAATTGTGAGAAGAGAAACAAATGATGTTTTAAGCCAGGGAGACAGCAAGAAACCAATATATACTGCAAGGGGGAAATTCCTACAGAAAAGAGCTCTGCACAATACCTAGGTTGATAGGATAAAAGCCTTTTAATACTACAGATAATTAGAAGATACTGCTACAAGAAAAAGACTAGGGAGGTACATAGAGAATTATAGCAGAAGAAAGATCAGGGGGTAAACTCTGAAGGCACAGCCCCTCTGAGGAAAAGAATGCCAAGGCACTAAGAACAGCAAATACGATACAATGGCCCAAAGAGACAAACAGGAGATAAACAGCAACATGTAGAAAAGCGATGTACCTTGGTCGGAAATTGGAGGATCTGAAATAATTATTGTCTTAGCTTCACAACTAAAAAGGATCTTCATAGGCTTATAAACTTGATAATTCTGTTCTACATAATGAGGTGAATGTGTGCACAAGGAAAAGTCATTTCTGAACCCTGTAACAACTAAAATCCCAGGGTCTCAGATTTGAATTGGTTTCCTTTTTGAGCAAGATATGTTCTCAAACAGAGTGGTTTGAAGCAATAATATTTGAACATTCTACTTGAATTTCTGTATTTTGCTGCTTTTGCCCTCTACCAGCATTCCTCATTTAGCTAGCAATTTATCTTTTTTCTTGCCTATGAAGCTGTTTGCAGTTTGATTTTTGCCATAGTAAAACTCTTAAGAGCAAACAATAAATCTCATAAGGATGGAGAGGAATCCAAATTTAGCATCCACACCTGGAATGTTCCTAAAAATGATTTCTATTCAACTTGAGATTGGTACAGATTTTTGAGAATGATCCTGGTTACTTTAGCTTGACAGTTATTGCCTCTTCGGTCAATTAAAATTATCCTCTCTGACATTTGAGAATAGATAGTCAATATAAATTTGACAAAATCTAGTAACTGATGCCAAGAATGTCAACCAATTAAACTTGGTTTAATTTTTCAACTTACTGGATTTATAATACAACTAATTAAAATAAACATGACACCAACTCAATAAATAGTAATATTTTGGAAGCATTAAATTTAGCATTTTGACTGTCGAAAGATGAAACTGGTATTTTCTTGTCATTTTTGGTTAAGTTAAAGCCTTATCTCAATGCACCAAGGGAATGGCAGAAGGATCGTGAGTCATATTCAGCCATTTGTTTTACTACTACTGGCTTTCTTTTTGGTAAGTGGACAATGGTACTGTATTCTGTACTGGCAAAATCCCATTTCAACAAGGACCATCTACAGAACTTCTGTACAAGTGAGGGCTTCTTTGTTTAATTAAATGAAGGATACTAATGCACCTACCATACTTGGACCGGGATCATGATTTTCAATGGCCACCATACTTTTCTGGGTGCACAGTTTTGATAAGAGTTAATTTTAAAAGAGGAAACAAAACCCTGCTAATACTTTTAAGCCTGCTAAACTGTATGGCAGATCCAAACTGAGACAGACCACTTTTTCATACTGTCCCCTTTTGCCCTACTAGCCAAGCCTTTCAAGCGCTTTTGAAAAATTCAGTACATTTCATACAGAATCTTGAGAATTTGTACTTAAAAATACATGTTTTCCAGAAGTCTGGCAGCTGTGAAAAATCAGTCGTAACAGCCAACTAAAATGCTAAAGTGGGATATTGGCTTGACAAAACAGAGTATATTTTCCCACACAAGAAAGCCACTGGTAAGATCAGGGAACTATTTTCCATTCTAGGATTTCACTGACTTTGGTAAAAGAAAAGGCATCCCAATAATTTTTTCCTCCCTCCCCTAGCTATAAAATAAATAGCACACTTTGTTCTTTCCATCAAGCTATCCCCTGGATATTATAATCAGTTTAACAGAAGCTGTTGACAATATTCTTCTGGCTACGAACAGGGCTTTTGATCATAACTGGACATCATATAATTTAAATTCTCCTGAAGCAGGAGGAAATGGAGAAATGGAACAGCCTTCACAATTCCTTTCCCCCCCTCCTTCTACCTAAAGGAGACATATTGGCTGAAATTCTGTTGCAGTTATACAAAGAGTGCAACTTTTAGAGGTGAACTGATGTAGTTAAGACATCTACATAGACGTTATTTGTTGCACACTGAGTCACAAAACTCAGCATGCAGCAAATAATGTCTACAAAGGCTTACTAAATTAGAGCAATTTTCTTCCAAAGCAAGGGTTCTCAACCTTACCACGCCATGGGCCAGACAACTCCCCCTCAGACCATGCCGCGAGCTAGATGCAATGCTGGCGGGCGCGTTTTTGCATGTGCATGCATGTCTGCTTCCAGAGTCGTCACCACGGGCTAGATGGAATGGCATCGGGGGCCAAGTCTAACCCACGGGCCGTAGGTTGCAAACCTTTGTTCCAAAGGTTACACTGCTTGCTTAACTGTTTGACAGGATTTCAGCCACTGTGATTTTTTTCATTTCTCCCTTCTCTTTTAGAGTTAAAGAAGTATCTGTTAAATAGTACAGTAAAACCTCATACAAAGTCCGCTTCATACAACATTGAATTCATACAACATCGCCTAATTTCTTGAAAAAAGTTACCTTATACAAAGTTGCTTGACTTTGTATGAGGCATTGGGTTTCCCCCAGGTTGCATTGTGCCTGGGCAGTAAAAAATGCAGGACACATGCGTGCATTGCTCTTGTGGGTTTTGCATGAGGCGAACTGTTTATGAGTGGTTTTGAGCGTGATTTTGGATTTTTTTGGATTTTTTCATCAGAATTTTTAGAAGCATTCCTGGGATTTTTGCATCATTCTTCAGGTTCTTGGACAATCAGGGTTGTTTGACATGTTTTTGTAATGTATTTAGCCTTCAGACAATGATTTCTTAAAGTTCTGTCAGTTTCCTGTCTGTTTCCTTGACTTTGCCCTGAAGTCTGTGCTGTTACAGTACAATGTATCTCTATGGAAACGACATCGTACGAGGCATCGCGGCTAGGATTTTGCTTGCCTCATACAAAGTCCAAATCCATATAAAGTCCAAACTTGTGGAGGTATCACTGTATCACGTTGTATGAGGTATCACTGTATCATCATTTTGAACTCCTAGAAGACTGATGTCAGGAACTCCCACTAAATCTCTAAATATGAAACTCCAAACAAGAGTTTGGTTCTGCAAGTACACAAATATTTTTGCTTTTCCAAGGTATGGGCTCCACATAGTTTCACAAAGTGGTTAGAGAATGTGTTGCCCTTCTTAATAATAATAATAATAATAATAATAATAATAATAATAATAATAATAATAATAATAATAATAATAATAATAATAATAATAATAATAATAATAATAATAATAATAATTTGGCTACAAATGCATTCATTGCCATCTTCCTTTAACATAAGCAATGCACATAAAAACTGGAACATTTAGGCTACTGGGGAGGAGGCAATATAAAAAGACAACTCGAATAGCAGTGTTAAAAGCATGCCATATTATAATTATTTCTTTTTGGGAGCTAGTTCGTTCCAATGCCGTTACCCAAACTCCACCTCAACCATATTTATGCCAACACCTGGCACTGCTGGTATTTCAGGCAAAAAAGAAATTAATGTTTTTGCTGGCAAAGAACATCAGTGCTTCCACTGAATCGAATGGTGAAATAAAATACATATACCAATACAAATAATGATATGTAGATACTGAGAAACAGGACATCCATTACTATGTAACTGGAGATATTTAAGGACATGAGCTGGAGTTGAACCTTTTATGAGATGCCAAGTAGTTGAGGGAAAAGTCATTCAGAGTTTGAGAAGCCAGAAAGAAAATATGCACCACTCTACCAACAGTTAGAGCCTGAAACTAACTAAAATTTCCACTAAAATTTGCAGAAGGACATAAATTGAAATCTAGGTTTCTTCCCAGAACAGTTTTGTGTGTGTGTGCGCATGTGTGTGTGTGCGCGCGCGCATGTGTGCGTGCATGTGCACACACACAGCTCATGGCTATTGCTATTAATAGGTAAACCCTGATGTATGCCTGCCTCATGTAACATAATACAGACAAAAAACAGATGCTTTGATCATTTCAGAGGTTACCCTTTCATCTTGCTTGAAGTTAATGACTGAAACAACCCTTCATCTGCCAAATTAATGATCATCTAGAAAGGGCAAATTTAGAAGGACTGCATATGATAATAGCATATGAGAGGCATTAGACACAACTGATTCTTAATGTTTAAATCTAATGCAATGAAGGGCAAGTTGCAACCTTCCTTTTTTAGTCATTTTAACTGATTTTTTGGAGGTGAGGTGTAATTAAATCTAATGTGCCTCTTCAGACATTGTTGGGCTCCATGTCCTAGAACTCCTCACTGATGACTATACTTGATAGGGATGATTGTTTCTAACAATATCTGGGTGGCTACAGTTTGAACACATTTGGTTTAATGCTTCTCCCATGCTATTGTTCACAAATAAAATAGGACTCAATTATCTTTACCAGAAGAAATGTCCTCTTCATGTTTACCTAAGACCCTTTGGCAATCCAACAGTTTATAAAGTTGGAACTACATTTTATGTCAACCAACATAAATTCCCAAGCCGGTGACTGCTGAGTTATGTGTACGTACCGGCAGACTGGGATCTTTTAAAGTGAGAAATGTGGGATGAAAGGAAAGCATTTTACTTCATCCACTTATCCTTCCTCACTCATGAGGAATACACCCATGTATTCATGAACGTATTCATTACACCCATGTATTCATGAATGGCGTAGACACCGGCAAACCACGCCACAAAGCTTGCCAAGAGAACCCTATGGACCAAAACAAAAGGCAAAACAAAAGGGCAGGCTAGGTGATACAGGATGCTTAACACCACAGAGGGGAGAAAGGGGAGGGACAGGAAGGGGGGAGGGGAAATGCAATGTTGTAAGGAGCAATACTGCATAGGGACATGGAATGTGAGATCAATGAACCAAGGAAAACTGGAAGTGGTAAAAAATGAGATGGAAAGAATAAGCATTGACATCTTGGGCATCAGTGAGCTAAAATGGACAGGGATGGGCGAATTCAGCTCTGGAAACCATCATATCTACTACTGTGGGCAAGAAAGCCTTAGAAGAAATGGAGTAGCCATAATTGTCAATAAAAGAGTGAGAAAAGCAGTAATGGGATACAACCTTAAAAATGACAGAATGATGTCAGTCAGATTTCAAGGCAAACCTTTCAATGTCACTGTGATCCAAATATACGCACCAACCACTGGTGCAGATGAAGCCACAATGGACCAGTTCTATGAGGACTTACAACACCTCATAGAACAGACACCAAGAAATGATGTCCAAATTATATTAGGAGACTGGAATGCCAAAGTAGGAAATCAGAAAGTGGAGGGAATAACAGGCAAATTTGGTCTTGGAACACAGAATGAAGCAGGGCAAAGATTAATAGAGTTCTGCCAAGAGAACGCACTGGTCATAGCAAACACTCTCTTCCAGCAACACAAGAGGCGACTTTACACATGGACATCACCAAATGGCCAACACCGAAACCAGATTGACTACATACTCTGCAGCCAAAGATGGAGAACCTCCATACAGTCAGCAAAAACAAGACCTGGAGCAGACTGCGGCTCAGATCACAACCTACTGATTGCAAAATTCAGGCTTAGACTAAAGAAAATAGGGAAATCACGGAGACCAGAAAGATATCACCTAGACAGCATCCCTAAAGAATACGCGGTAGAGGTGATGAACAGATTTAATGGCCTAGACTCGGTAGACAGAGTACCAGAAGAATTATGGACGGAGATGAGGGACATCATGCAGGAAGCAGCAAAGAAAATCATACCAAAAGAAAAGAAGAGTAAGAAAGCAAAGTGGTTGTCTGATGAGGCTCTTAAAATAGCAGAGGAAAGAAGGAACGCCAAAGTCAAAGGAGAAAGGAAAAACTACAATCATTTGAACACAGAATTTCAAAGAAAAGCAAGGAGAGATAAGGAAAACTACCTAAAAGAACAGTGTAGAGAAATGGAGGAAAACAACAAAATAGGCAGAACCAGAGATCTCTTCAAAAAAATCGGCGAAATCAAGGGAACATTTAAAGCAAAAATGACCATGATAAGGGACAAAGACGGAAAGGAGCTAGCTAATGCAGAAGAAATTAAGAAAAGATGGAAAGAGTACACAGAGGAACTTTACAAAAAGGACCTCAACACTCCTGACAATCACAATGATGAAGAAATTGAACTTGAGCCAGACATCCTGGAGAGCGAAGTCATAAAGGCCCTAAAGAGCACTGCAAACAACAAAGCTAGTGGAGATGATGGTATCCCAGTTGAATTCTTCAAAGCGCTAAAAGATGATGGCGTCAAATTACTGCATTCAATATGCCAGCAGATTTGGAAAACAAAACAGTGGCCACAGGATTGGAAAAGATCAGTATACGTCCCAATCCCAAAAAAGGGCAATGCCAAAGAATGTTCAAATTATCGAACAATCGCGCTCATCCCACATGCCAGCAAGGTGATGCTCAAGATAATACAGGATAGACTTCAGCAACATGTGGAGAGAGAATTACCAGAGGTGCAGGCTGGTTTCAGAAGAGGCAGGGGGACTAGAGACCACATTGCCAACATACGCTGGATCATGGAGAAAACAAAGGAATACCAGAAACAAGTATACTTTTGTTTTATTGACTACACTAAGGCATTTGACTGTGTGGACCACAACAAGATGTGGCAAGTAATTAAAGAGATGGGAATTCCAGAGCACCTCATATGCCTCCTGAGAAATCTGTACATGAACCAAGAAGCAACAGTTAGGACAGAACATGGAATAACAGAGTGGTTTGGAATAGGAAAAGGAGTAAGACAAGGCTGCATTTTGTCACCATGCTTATTCAACCTATACACAGAGCACATAATGCGCAGTGCAGGGATGGAGGAATCACAATATGGGATTAAAATCGCTGGGAGAAACATCAACAATCTGAGATATGCAGACGATACCACCCTAATGGCAGAAAGTGAGGAAGACCTAAAGAATCTCTTGATTGGGCTGAAGGAGGAGAGTGCAAAAGCTGGCCTGAGACTCAATATCAAGAAAACCAAGATAATGGCAACAGGCCCAATCAGTTCCTGGAAAATAGACGGGGAAGAAATAGAAGCAGTGACAGATTTTACTTTCTTAGGATCAAAGATCACTGCAGATGGGGATTGTAGCCATGAAATAAAAAGGCGACTGATTCTTGGGAGACAAGCGATGAGAAACCTGGGGAACATAGTGAAAAGCAGAGACATCACATTGCAAACAAAAATTAGAATAGTCAAAGCAATGGTTTTCCCAGTAGTAATGTATGGATGTGAGAGCTGGACAATTAGGAAGGCTGAACGTAGAAGAATAGATGCCTTTGAAATGTGGTGTTGGAGGAGGGTTTTGAGAGTCCCCTGGACAGCGAGGAGAACAAATAGGTCAATCTTAGAAGAAATTAACCCTGACTGCTCATTGGAAGGTCAAATAGTAAAGATGAAGCTAAAGTACTTTGGGCATCAAATGAGAAGGGAGGATTCACTTGAGAAGGCATTGATGTTGGGAAAGGTGGAGGGCAAAAGAAGAAGGGGAAGGCCAAGGATGAGATGGCTAGATGGTATTATAGACACAATGGGCACAGAGCTGGGAGGGCTGAAGGGGATGGTGGAGGACAGAGGCGCCTGGAGGAAAATGGTCCATGGGGTCGCAAAGGGTCGGAGTCGACTGTGCGACTGAACAACAACAAACAATTCATGAACCTACATTCACTGGCATAAACTTACAATTCTAGCTTCAAACATGCTGTTGAATTGATGGTGCTGTGGAATACTCATGTGCTTTCTGAAAATCATCCTCAAGCATTGTTTCATCCAAAAACGTTTTTCTCTGATATAGTTTTAGAAACTAGTAGAAGGATGGACCATTATGAGGTGCAGTTGGAGCAAAGACATGGGAAAGGTAGAAACACACTTTCCTTAAACAACAACACCAATGCTCTCCTGCATGTTCATAAAAGGCATTGTGTTTTAGTCATAACTAGCGAGCTTTAGCATGCACTTAGTTAAAAACTCAGAGCACCAAGGCCTCATTTTTTATAGAATATTCACATTGTCAGGAAAATCTACAAGTTATTTCTTCCAAACACTCATGTTCATTGCCTATCTTCATTTTTGATCTGCTTTTAGTTTTGTCTGCTGATCTGAAAATATGTCCGAGACATAAAAATGTGACAGTGAAATGTGACTAGAAAATCTCAGGAGCCTGGGAAGGGATACATGTCAATCTTAACTGACATGGCAAAAAAAAAAAATTACTGCAGCAACTACATTACATTTTTGGACTGCAGCTCCCAAAATGCTCCAGCCAGCATAGCCAGCAGAAAAGTAACTTCTCTAAGCTCTGCTTATGTGTTTATTTTCCACCCTGTATATCAGGGATTCTCAACCTGCAGACCATGGACCAGATGCAGCCAACAGCACCATTTCATGTGGCCCCACCACACCAAGAAGTGCCATGTGTTGGAGGAAGGGCAAAATGGCAATCTAGCCCTCAAAGCTGTCTGAGGGAACATGACCCAGACCCCAGCTTTAAAAGTTTGAGAATTCCTGTTGTATATATAATATTTAGGAGATATCAAAGTTCAGTAACAGGGCTGATACTTTGCACAAAGAAGGCTTCACATGCAGCCTCTGCTACCTCAAGGAATAAGGCCAGGAGCCTCCTTTTATCTAGAGCAGGGTTCCTTAAACTTGGCTCTCCAGGTTTTCTTGGACTTCAGTTACCAGAAGCTCAAGTCAGCACACCTGCTGATCAGGGCATCTGAGAATTGAGGTCCAAGAACATCTGGAGAGCCACATTTTAGGAACCCTGCTCTGTTCTTCACCCTTCTTTAGCCAATATGCGTGTGGAGGGGAATCACATCCTTCTCTTTTTTTGCATGCAACCGTCTGTCAATTTACCTATTCTCTTACTTATTTAAAATAGCTGTACAGTAAAACCCTGATTTATGTAAAAAGTCTGTTCCGTAGCTTCTTATGTAAATAGGGGTTTTATGTAAATCGATGCAGCCCCATAGGGATGCATTGAAAAATTTAAAAAGGGTCTGAAATTGGTTTTCAATGCATCCCTATAGAAAATCACACTTTGCACCCCTAGTGGCTATCTCTGATAATGACAGGCAATCCCCCCTTTTAAGCTCTTCTCCAAGGCACGTTCACAACTGCAGTAAAGTGCAGTAAACCTCACACGAACAGCGGAAGGGAGCAGATATTCCCCCTGCACTCTCCCAGTCCCGGTAGAAGCAAGCAGGGACTGCAGAAAATCGTCGCTGCTGCCGCTGCTGCTGCTGCCTCCACCACTGCCACGGTAAGTGATGTCTTGCGACTTTCGGCGGTGGGGGCGGGTGGCGCAGGGTGGAATTTTAGATTTTAAAATGCCGCCGCCACCATTTTAAAATCTAAACACATCAGGAAACCCATTACATAACCTGATTATTTTTGTGTAAATCGGGACATGATTTATGCAAAAAAACCTTATGTAAGTCAAATTTTATGTAAGTAGAGGCTTACGTAAATCAGGGTTTTACTGTATGCCACATTTCTGTTGAAATGGTGAAGGTGGCTTACAAAAAATTTAAACAAGAGAACTGCAACACAAGATCTGGTTACTTCGATCACTTGTTTTGACTTAACAACCATACCCCAATTGCTTCATTAATGCCCTAGTCAGTTTGCTGTTCCTCTCCATCTCACCATTATCTAAGATAAATAATCACAATCTCCAAGCTTCCTCCAAAGGCAGACAGCATCTGACAACCTGACCAGTTAGGGAGAGGTTTCAAAGGCTAGACTCAGTGATACTGCATGGCCAGTCAATTACAGGCTTTCTGTAAGTGGAGAATGAGAATTGCTTTCCCTGTAGAATACATATCTCATCTCTGCGAGAGGCATGCAGCGCAGGCCTTAACTAGTAAGTGATAATGAGCAGGCAGGAGAGCAGAGACGGAGAGCAGCTCAAGCTAGCAATCATTAGATTTATGGAAAGGGGAAAACATGCTTTCAGGCCAACCTTTCATGAATAATTGATACAGCAAGTCGGTGCAATTATATGAGAGTAGGGTACGATTCCCACAATTAGGAAAACACAAACAAAGCAACAATGAAACAAACTTTAAGCAAAATGACACAATGCACAGAAAAGGATACCAGCACACATGCCACCCTGGAATAAAATACAGTTGCTATTATGTTAGTTGGCAATGCTTAAATACACAATTTCAGAAAGCAGGCACAATGAGCTCAATTATTTCCCCATCCCTCTCTCTCTCTTTTTTTGCACAGTCCAGGTTCAGAGTTCAGGAAAATACTGTAAGGCAAAAAAATCAAAAATCTGCAGCCACATTAATTTGCTGGGGGCTGAGGAAAGTACAAATATTATTCTGGCGGGTTTCCCCATAGTTGCTTTGCTGACTTACTAACAGTGTAAAAGTAGCATTTCATTATGATGACAGTCCATAAAGAAGAAACATTTAAAATAATCAATGCAATGGAAGGTAAAAAATAATTATGCAATGTTTAGGACCAACTGGCTAGAAATGGGAGGGAGAAAACTGCAAAAGTGGTAACATGATCTATGAAAACACGCATATAAAACACACTTTGGCCTCTACTCTGAACTATATTTTTATTTCTCTACAGTACATAGAGAAAATTACTCCTAAATGTTTCTTGGTTCCTATAACTTGAATCTAACATTTCTTCTCATCCCTATTCAACCTTTGACTTCTATGAGTCAAAGAAAAAAGGTGTCCAAACTTTGTAAACAGATGTGTTAAATGTATGTTACGTAACTGAGTCCTGGTTGGTCCAAGCTCAGAAGCATCTTCCAGCACATGGCTTATTGCAGCCTGAGGGAAGAGTCAGTAGTGTTCTTTTAAACTGCTAAACTAAGAGTTGCCTTTTGGGACGGGTATATTATATATGAGTTACAGTATTTGTGTTTGACTTCAAAGCGCTGTATGAAATAACATCTCACTTCTATCAAAAGGTACAACTAGTGAGATCAGGACAGGTTAGGTTATGTGTAGCAAATGGTTCTGATTCTTTTGTTTTATTAACAAAAATACATTCAGAGTAAGCGGAAAGAATGGCTACTGGCTCTGTGACAGGAGACTCAAATCTTCATAAACCTGAAAGAGAGGGGAGGAAAAAAACACGACACAAATGCGCCCTACAAAAGAACAGACCAGATCACAGCTGGAAGGAAGGCAAACCTTTTAATCAGGTCCTTGAAATACAAGCTGCAGGAAGCTAGAACATTTTGGTGGACTTCAAACTCTTTGCCTTCAACAATAATTTTCAGGTCTGTAAACTCTTTCGCTCTGCGTTGCTGGTTCAACTCCTTCAACATTTCTGCAGAACAGAGAAGACAGACAGTGCCAGGATTCCCATTAAGAGATTTTTATTTTATTCTTTAAAATTCTTTTAAAACAAAAAAACAAAAACAAGGAAAGTAGAGAAAATAGGAAATGCTTGATAGTCTTTGTTGGCAAGACTGGCTCAATGTTGGCATTCAAAGAAATAACAAACACAATAATATTATGCAGCTAGATATATATGCATATGAAAGCAAGAAATAGTCACACTAGAAATAACTGAAAATCCTACATTTCAAAGAGAAAAGATGTTTTCTTACATCAGTAAATTAGAAACACAAAGAATAAATTAACATAGAACAGTTAAAAATAACTTCTTGGAACAGAATGCAAGACAAACTGTTTTATCATCTCCAAACAGAAATGGCTTTTAAATGTTCTGGAATTAATACTGAATAAAAACATGACATTTATGATGCAGTATGAACTTGACATGTTTCAAAGAAAAATGCAAAGCTTCTGAAAATCCTTATCATATGCACACGAGAGGCGGCCTTAAAATTCCTTCAAACTAGACGTTTAGGCCTGTTAATGATAACGGATAAATTCTCTGAACAGTAAGCTACAATTTCGATACATTAATTATCTCACTTAAACAACACAAAAAATCACGACTGTCATGCAGTTGTTGCCATTTATTCTCAGGACTTCAACTGCCACATTTCAGCCCTGAATTTAGTTTTTAGAATTAGTTTATGGTACCAATTCATTCAGCAGAAGAATATAAGGTTACATTATAAGAGTGAGCATTAACATCTCC
The DNA here is from genome assembly GCA_035047305.1 of Bradypodion pumilum. Taxonomy (NCBI): domain Eukaryota; kingdom Metazoa; phylum Chordata; class Lepidosauria; order Squamata; family Chamaeleonidae; genus Bradypodion; species Bradypodion pumilum. Next base: position 166,928,597 of record JAWDJD010000001.1, on the reverse strand, counting down.
CAGTAATTCACTTACCGTGCATAAAACCTGCTGGCTCTCACCTCTTTTACCACCAGAGAGCAAACCAACAACCTGATCCAGTTGTGGGTTGTAAAGGTGCTAAGTAATACAGTACCTAGATGAAATATTTTCCTAACTAATGTACAGAATAGCAAATAAGGTGGATGCAAGAGAGAGTTTTAGTACGTATATAATTTAAAGCCATGTAAGGACAATTTTTTCTTAAAAATACTTTTTATCTAGTGTTCTACATTTGCAATAGGTCAAGACCTTCATTTTCTTCAAATACATAGACACTTGTAATAATGGCCCTACTGCTAGGCATAGTGAAGCAGTTGCCCAGGCATAGTTTGGTGCAGTATGAAAGCATCATAATTTTAGAATGTGTAGAGCAGGGCTTCCCAACCTTTGGTTTTTGGATGTCATTTCCCAAAAGCCTAAGTCAATTCCCCAAAGCACTGATCAGCCAATGTACTAACTTAGGCTTCTGAGAATTGAAGTCCCCCTGTGGGGCACGCCCCACAGGGGGACTTCAATTCTCAGAAGTTCTGCCTCATGTCCCAAAATAATTTAATTGGTGGGTTAGGGGTATTTATTGCTCTGCTTCAGTCAGTAAAATATCTTGGTAGGGCCCTGTTTAAAACATATATGATATTGTTTTTCTGCAGATTTATATCAGAGAGATATAAATGTGATAGTAAAGTGCATTTGTCATTCACATATTAGAGGAAATGGAAAATCAGGCATCCGTCCACCCACCCACCCACCCACATTTCATTCATAATCAAGGCTAATCCCAAAGTGATACCTGGCCAAACATATTAGGAAGACAAGTAACAAGAATTACTAGACAGCAGCATGTCTAGTGCGTGAATACTTAAATTATATATTGATAATACCTAGTAATAATCAGGTCAAGCTCAATATAAGCAACAAATATTTGTCATGTTGCTACAACAAAATGTTGCTTTGCATATTGTTTCTATTTAATGAAATCACAATAGTGTCTGAAAGGCTAATTATTCTACATTGAAATGGGTCAGTATGTTATCTCAAGAGAAAGAAGATCTGTAAAAATAGTACAGAAATAACAGATCTATATTAGATGAAAATAAACATAGTCAGTCTCTTGTAGGTTCTATATCATGAATTATTTTTAAAGTACTGTATTCATCTGAGCGTAGGATGGTATAAATGCAGATAAAATTTTAAATCACGTATTAAGGTTATAAGTTTGAAAGCTCTGAAAGCCCATCCTATAGTAATTTTGAGACTGGAATTTATACTACTCTTTGTTTCAGCAAAACCAACAGAAGCATGGTCCTACTGGTTCATACAGATACAACTTTTAGCCACTTCAGGAACAAGCACAGTTTCTGCTTGTGTTCTGGAGACAGAACTAATACACTGATGGCACATAATGATCAACCACATGTTCTGCAGACATATCTAAAAATCTGAAACAGCAGGACTCTTATTACTGAATGGCTGATTAATAGCTCCATGTTCAAGCATGAGTTGTCCTTATCCTCACAGACAGCAGTACCAAGCTGGAGATCCTGTAGAACTCCACCAGAAGAACTTCTTCTGCTCAAGAGTAACAGGGTTTTGCAGTGGCTCAAGTGGCTAAGACGCTGACTGGGAGGTGGAAGGTAAGCTCCCATCTTTGTCCCAGCTCCTGCCAACCTAGCAGTTTGAAAGCAAGAAATTGCAAGTAGATAAATAGGGACCACTTCAGTGGGAAGGTAACAGCGTTTTGTGCACTCCGGTGTCTAGTCATGCCTGCCACATGACCACAGAAATGTCTGCAGAAGCAGACAGTGCTGGCTGCTTCGGCTTTGAAACAGAGATGACCACTGAACCCTAGAGTCGGATACGACTGGCTTTCGAGCAAGGGAAACCTTTAGGGTACTATTGCTTTAAATCTGAAATTATATTATTCACATCAGATCTTTTCTGTCAACATCCAACTATTATGACTAGCTTTATTTAATATATGACATCCAGCCACAAGAAGAATCTTACCAAGCCTGCTGACAGTTTTCAATTATTTTGGTTAGTCCTAATATTATACTACTAATGTTCTGTTGTTCTTTTTCCTATCAAATCTACGAAGACATCAGAAGATTGCCAAGCTCTTATTAACAAACAAAATTAAATACATTTTAAACCATCTGTACTGGTCCAATTCTGTGGGTATTCAGCTATTCCCAATATGAAGAAAAGCATGTTATTCCTCCTTGTCGGGGGTGGGGGTGGGGAGGCAACAGCATGATAAAGTTGATTTAAAACACAAAGGTCTGTATTTTTCAGAGATATGCATTCAGTGCCTTTTGCATGGATTGATGAATTTGTTAGTTCTGCTTTCATCCCCATCTATATTTTGAAGTCTTCTCACATTACTTCTATCAAAGGTGTAATAAACAGGTTAATTTTTTAGATTCAGCAATAAATAAATAAATAAATAAAATTCTCACCCATTTCTGATTTTGAATTGCTTTTATGCCTTATTTTTAAATTAATCTGTCCTATGTTTATAACAGTTATTTGGTTTATTTGCTGCCCTGTCAGCCCAAAGCAAGGTGCCAGTTTAGTGAGAATTAATCTTAGAGGTGGAGAAGGAAGAGAACCCCGGCCTGCCAAGAACCACCACCGCAGCTGTGCCAGGGCTGCCCTTCCCTGCTTGGGCTGGCAGGCATCCGACACCACTGATGCCGTGGTTCGGAGGCCCCGTGGAGCTCGCTTGGCAATTGGCCGGAGGAGGAGGCGGGGAGGAGAGAACTGGACGCACCTGGGGCATACCTGTCATGTTTTGGATTTGGAAATAAGGGAAATTTCCCACCAAATACGGGATACTCGACAGCTATGCTTATCCTGTGCTGCCCTCCAATTGTGGCAATAGGGCATTGCAGTATAATTAATAAGGGATGACGGCAGGAAAGAGGGTAAAATAAGGGGTTTTCCTGGCCAATAAGGGATACTTGGCAGCTATGACCTGGGGCTTGCCTTTCCGTGGCCCCAAAAGCGACTCTCCCACCCCCACTGACACTGGACCTCTGGGCCTCTCCCAGGGACTATTTCTCAGTCCCGGGATGGGAGGCTGCTGCACCCGGCGCCCCTCCCTTTGGCCCACCGGGCAGGGAGTTCAAGGGACGGTGGAGCCGCACCCCCTCTTCCTGCAGGCCCTGTGGGGAAAGAGGCAGGTGGGAGTCATTCAGCCATCACCGCCAGCGCAGCTGCCCTCATGGACGTTTGAATCGCAGGGCGCCTTTGTGACTGCTGGGTGGTTGAGGTTGATTTTGTGGTCTTTATAATGTATGTTATTTTCTTGATGTGATTTTTTGAATTGTATTGTATGATATTATGTTTACTTTTGATGTGATATTTTGTATTGTATTTTGACTTTGAATATTGCTTTTCGAATTGTACTGTATTATATTGTATTGTTTGAGATATTGTTGCCGCCTTGAGTCGGCCTCGGTCAGAGAAAGGCAGGGTATAAATTAAATTTGAATTGAATTGAACTGAATAATAGGAATAATAAAATTGTGATGAAGAGTGGGAGAAACGTAACCACAGAAGACAAGAGACAAAAATATATCTTCATTTATGACTTCCAGATACAGACAAAATGACGCTGTTTTGGCTGAAGTGACATTGTTAGACTTCCGTTAACAGCTGAAAATAACTAGCTACAAGTCTCATAGCTGCATCCATCCACCGGTAGTTACTTTTGGGGCATTGAGTAATGTAGGGAGTATGTACAAAGCTTGCAAAAAATAAAATAAAAGTAATACAACAAATAGTAACCAAGTTATACTGTATATGTGTACAGTCAAGCAACCATTATTACTACAGTTATAATATAAATGTTTTTGAATTTACTTTGGAAGGGAATTTCAAAGACATTTTAAAAGCCATTTTGATACAATTTCTTTATCACACCTAGATGGCAAGGGAAATATTTTCTTTGTTTTGTCTTTTATATTTTTGTAAACATGTATACAGTATAGTACCAGAATTGGACACTGAAAGGAATCAGAGTATTTCCCTGTTTTTTCCCAGCTTGCAACAACACAACACGTTAATAACACATACCTCAGGAAATTACTTGTGTTGACTGGAGCAATAAGGATATTAGCAACCTGGACACCAACAAGTAATTGTAAGGGTTTTTTTTCATCCTAAAACTTTATAATAATGTTCCAAGCTTTGTTCCCTGTGTATGTGTATTCTTTCTAACCCAACAAATGTTCATTTGGTTTCATATGAGTTGACCATAAGGAGAAACACACCAGTTTTCTTAGTAAGTTTTACTAAAATTTTATTTTTTCATTCAGCTCTTGGGTATCAAAATCCGACCTTCCAGTCACCAGGACAGTGTCTTACCATTAAGCCACTACTGAGGTACTTTAAATCTATTGTTTACTCTGTTTTCCTCACAGCTAAGAAATATTATTCTTGCCCCACTTCATGTGTCACAAATTCCAAATAATTTAACAGGAGTCAATTTGATGTACAGTAGAACCCCTTATAATGATTTTAATCCACGGAGTTGATCGCTATGCGGTTTCTGTCGTTGTACGATCTTCCCTATGGGAAAATCCACACAACAATTTTCCCTATGGGAAAAAAAACATACAACGATGTTTGGCGCTAAGCGGTTTTTCTCATTGTAAAATCGTTGCACGGATTTTCCTATAGGAACGATCACTATGCAGAATGGCTTTCCCCCCTCCAAGCCTCATCGCTATGCGATTTCATCACTGTTTGGGGTGATCGTTATACGGAGTTCTAGTGTATAACCTTCTTCACTGAGGTGACTAAATTAGACATTTTATTCCCAGGAGAGAACTGAAAGATAGCAGAACCTCAGGTCATAAATCACCCCAATGGTTTGGAAAATATGTATGTATTAATGTTTATTAATGTTTATGCAGGTTGCCAATCACCACACAGCAGCTCAGCTACCCTGTTCAAAAACAAAGCTGGGAAACCCAATGACTAACCTTTGGGCACAATTACAGCCAGCCTTCTTCCTTAGGGTAAAATGAGACCCCAAAATGAAAAGTATGGAACAGGCAATTCCTTTTAGGAATGTCTATATTGTAGTTATTTATTTGTGCATCTGTGTTGATCCAGCTATTAGTTTGCTGTAAGGGCTGAGCAGAGCTATTGGGGATAAGATATTTTGGAGATCGCTCATTCACAGAGTCACCATAAGTTGGAAGTAACTTGACAGCATGTAACAACAGAAAATCTAGCACAAAACAAAAATCTTCAGGATCATGAAACATACGCTTTTAACTAGAACAGACCTAGTTAAGGTTAAGTATCTACTTGGAGATTCTTTCCTCACAATATATCTCCCTATATTTGTCACTGATTATACCCTTCTGTTATTAGCCAAATAGACAGTTCCACTTTTAGGAATGTTCTCATGAAAATTGCCACTGGAATACAGCCATGTGGCAAGGTTTAGTGCCCTTTTTCTAACACAAAGATTTCGGTGGTGATTGATGTGAACACACTAGGGGCGTCCTTCACAGCATTAGTATGCCACATGACAGCACATTAAATGTTTCAAATAACTTTTAACTATAGGTAAAGCTCTCCCTTGCTTGAAAGCCAGCCGTGTTTGAACTGCTAGGTTGACAGGAGCTGGAGCTCACACTGTTGTGCAGCACTCAGGTCTTGAACTGCTGATCTGCCAACCTTCCGGCCATCAACCTCAGCATCTCAACTACTAAAACAGTGCAGCCATGTACTCCTAACTACACAACCTGTGATTTCAACGGTAGAGATAAGGCTTAATGTTGCTCTGAGAAAACATCAGTTGTATCAGCATGCTCATAGACCTTTCCCCTGTGCCATTTGTAGACACGGTAATTAATGCTAATGCTGAAAAAAGATATTTACTTAATAAAACCACCACAGGCCCCACCACAAAATCAGCTTATGGAATACATCATCCAGAGAATCCTACTGGCTATAACCACAGGAACTTATCATGTAGAATTCCAGTGGGTGGGTGGAATACGGACAGACAGAAAACCAATTACAGAATTACAAATGTAAACTAGCAGCTTCATATAAAGTCAGATAATTTGTCCAAGAATCTATTACAGCATCATCTTTGCATCAAGAAGAAGGAGAAGTGACAGAAAAAAGAAACACGAAGCCTGCAATATTCATATGATCGGGGCAGGGGAAGAAGGGGAAAGGGCTTCTTTTTTAGAAGACTTGTGAGGAAGATTGCAGATAAGCTTTTCTGTGATTGCAAATATTTGCAAGAGTAGAATTGGCGCTCAGAAAATGGCCTCGGAAGACTGTCTTGAAGTCCAGACAAATTTGTGAGGAGAAACCAACCAGATATCAAGGTCAGAAGCTGTGGTGGAAATCTTTGCTTGCCTTGTCTTTGAACCACAAAAATGTTATTTTTGCTGCAAATTAGCAAGATGTGTTGTGGCGCTCTTTACGAGAGAAGAGAATGAGAACTATTCTTGCACAAATCAAGCAAACTGTGCATATAACACTTGAACAAATAAAATAAATTGTGCATGATGACAGTGGCTTCTGCTTTGGTATATAGACATCATGATCAAGAACTCTGGGGTGATGGTGGTGCTAATTGAAAATCTATGTGTCTGTGTGCATGTTATGTGCACACACATTGTTTGAGAACGGAAAAGGGCAATAGTTTTACAGAGAAGTTTGCACAAATTATGGTGATGCAAATGAGGAAAAAAATCTCATTCCTTGTCTCATATTTGCTTGGAGGTGAGGAAACGTCCAGGACTTGAAAATTTATTGTCTTGCAAAGCTGAGACAGTTTAAATCAATGGGAATTGTTAGCACATATTCACTATTAAATGGGCCACCAGCTCCACAAAAAACAGATGTTTTATTTAAACTGGCCATGTAAAAAAATATGCACTAGTAAAATGCTTTTCAGTTTAAATAAGCTGTCTGTAGTGATGGTTTTAATTTAATGTGTTATAGCTCAAAGATCTCATTAAGGAATAGAGGCTGCAAATTCTAATTCTATATTATGAGACAATATAGTCATATAATCTTTTTTCTTTCTTTTTTTCAAAGTAGAGTTCAACACTTCTTGGGGCCTCAATTTTATAGAGTACAATTAACTTGTGTATAGATTATTTTGATTAATCTTTCTACCTCCTCTAATACTCAACCTAATAGATATCATCAGGAAAAATGCAGTTTTCAAACTTGTTTTGTGCCTCTACAGCCACATATTTGCTAATAGCAATATAGGGAAATAACATAAATGAAAAATAATCATTTTCTAATTTTTGAAGTGGTAGCCATGTTATTCTGTGCAAGCATATCAGACAAGGGAAAAAAATGGAGACAACAATATTGTGGCACTTTAAGGACTAACTGCTCACATTAAAATATAGCAGTTAGTCTTCAAAGTGCCACAATGTTTCTGCTTTTTTATTTTATTTTTTGTTTTGTTTCTCATCTGATATGTTTTCTAACTCTGACAGGAGTTACTACTGGAGATTAGTTTTTCACCCATAACTACATGATATAATGTTGGAAATTATTGGAAGGCTTATTAAAATCCCCAGGATTGCTTTCAAAAGTTTCCTTGTGAGTGATGATAATTCCTTTATAGTGACAAAACTGGCTATTCTCTCTCTGAACCTTTATGCAGTCCAAGTCAAATCCCTATCTTTTGCCCTGAAAATTACACTTTTTCAGAAACTGGAAGTGTCAATGCATAGAGGATTAGTTGAGCTGGTGACAATCTGGGCAAGAAAAATTAAAAATAGTAAGTGTAGGAGAAAATATATACTAAGGCTATAGAAGGCAAGATTGAACTTTTGGGAAGAAAATGGGTTGCAAGATTAGACTGATTCTTCTTGTACAATGATTTAGATCAGGGGTTCTCAACCTACGACCTGTGTGCCAGCCCTGGCCCACCACTGGAAAAGGATGCATTTACAACAGCCATACATGCACCCATGGCTGTCGTAAATGAATTTGCGACAGCCACGGACGTTTTATGGCAGTGTTTACAGTGTGTGTGTGTGGGGGAAACGACCCACCAGTCCAGTCTGCTCACCTGTCTGATGGGGTGTGGTTTGGCCTGCAGCTTGAAAAGGTTGGGAAGCCCTGATTTAGATCATGGTTTAAACCAATGTGATTTGAGTCAAATCCACCTAGATTCTGCTTGTCCCTTGTTGCAAACTGTGGAGATATACAAAACGCTTCAATTTGGGTTTAAGAATAGATTACAAGACATCCCAGTTGTTGGGAGAACTGGTGAGATGTTTCATGCAGTAAGTTCTGACAACAGTTCAGGCATCACATTTTGGACAAACTGCAGGTTCTGGTACACACCCAAAGAGAAATCCAACAACAATGCATTACAGTAACCAAAATGTACATCCCTTAGTAAAACACTGCTTATGTTACATGGCATTTCAATAGGGATGCTGCATAGTGTATGTTTTCTGAGCTCAACTAGCACTTTGGCCTGATAGCAGCTCTACACGTCCTTAATCTCCTTCTCACACATTTGTGGGAGAAAACTTTTCTCAGTGTCAGTTTGCAACCATTATGCTTCTGAGTTGATGGTGCTTTGGAAAATAGAAATGCTGCCAATGCTGATAAATGAGCTGCTATCCCCCTACCCACCAAACATATGGAATGATCAGGAATTATGTCTGCATTTCTAATGCAAGGAAGTGTTCTATTTGCCTTACATGTGTATGTTACCTGCCATCAAGCCAAAATTGACTTAGAGCTACCCTAATAGGTCTTTTAAAGTAAGTGAGATATTTTACAGTTCCCCCTCTACCCTTGAGTTTCCATCTGCCAAACAAGGATTCAGACCCAGATCCCCTGAATCCCAGTTTGTCACAATGTCCACTGCAAAACACTGGGTCTGCTGCAACATACGGAGAAACTTTCTCCTTCTGCTCCTGATGCCAGCCTCAGTGTAAACAGTGTCATACATTTTTGTTATGAAGCCCTAAGTGTTTAGGCTCAGAAGAAAAAGTTCTATGTACTCATATAATTTGAAGGAAAAAAACAATCTTAGGAGTCAATCATGTTCTTCAAATCTGAACTGCAACATCTATCAGCAATTACTTTCTTAACATATTTCCAATGCCCGTAACACATTTTTCTAGGCAGGGAAGGACAGAGTTGCTCAATTTTGTCTGAGATAGAATCCAAAGAGATTTCTTTCTTTGATGCTTAAGGGTTTGTTAAAGGTAGCAGGCTCCTGCCAACCTAGCAATTTGAAAGCAAGAAGTTGCAAGTAGATAAATAGGTACCACTTTGGTGGTAAGGTAAACAGTGTTCCGTGTTTAGTCATGGCTGCCACATGTCCACCGAGATGTCTGCAGACACAGACAGTGCTGGCTATTTGGCTATAAACAGAGATGAGCACTGAACCTTTCAGTCAGATACGACTGGCTTTCGAGTGAGGTGACCTTTACCTTTAACTAAAGGTAGTGGGATGGTGTTGTGTATGCATGCAGTTCAGCTGCTTGCCATTAGCGCAGCTGATGGAGCTCAAGTGGCCCCAATTTACCCAATGAGTAACTAGCGCGGGAAACCTTCCCGCCACAGGTGAACTATGTCAGGTATGCAGTACGTCAGAAAGACGTCACCGATACTGCAACCAATAGGCACCTTCGGGCGAGATTCAAAAGTATTATGTACCATATATAAGGTGGCAAGGCTCCGCCATTGCCTCATGTACAGATTGACCATGTTACAATAAAGTAGTGTTTAGCCCATCTGCCAGCTCGTGTGCAATCAATCTGCCTACATCAAAGATGGATAGTGCAAAAGAGTAAACAGCGCTTCCTTGTCTTTGGTGATAGCTTTTGTGGCAGAAGATGGGGTCCCTTCACATTTGATTTCCTTAAAAATCTGTCTTGCTGCGAACAGAGCTTTCCTGCGTCCTCTTCTCTATGCTTTTCAGAATGCAGGTGTGTGACAGCAAATCTACTACAGTGGTACCTCGCTTAAAGAGCATAATGCGTTCCACGGGATTGCTCTTTAAGCGAGTTTGCTCTTTAAGCGAAACACCATTGTAAGTGACCAATTATGACTTCTGGCATCGGCCGGGGGGGGGGGATTGCGAACCCCGATTTAGTTGTTAAGTAAGTTTTTCTGTTGGTTTTAGTTGTTAAGCGAGGTACCCGTTCAGAGAAAATTCTGCTCTTTAACCAAGTTAATCTCTAAGCTAGGCGCTCTTTATGCGAGGTTATATTGTACTTAGTTTTGGCTCACCTGAAGTGGTCAACATATAATGATTGCTGGCATTTGGGAGGAAGCCCTGTTGATTGCATGTTCAGCTCTTCAAACAGCTGTCCCTTGTTCAAAGCTTTCACAACTCAATAACGTTTAGCTAATGCATCATGCTACATGAAGAGATCAAAAAGGTCTAAAAACTATCTCCTAGTTTTCTGCTAAGAGCAATTAGGATAAATTTCAGTTCCTAGCAGATTATCCAATAATAAATATTTTAGTGTTCCCTTAAGAATCTCTTAGATTTCTTAGCCCTGTCTCCTGGCAAAAAGTAAAAACAGGATTAGATTTCTGATTAAAAGCTGACAATGCGGTCCTGTTCTGCTCACATGGTAGAGTCCCCTCTGACGGCCTCTATAAGCTTAAGGATAAAAAACCGATTTCAGAAGAAAAATGACACCTAGTAGCAAACATGACACATTCACAATATTTTCTCAGGTAAATGGGTTGTGCTTTGTAAGTTCCATTGATTCAAATGGGCCTACTCTAACTACAATTTACTATGCTAAAGTAAGTCACAGTTAGAGTAGGCCCATTTGAACAGACTAAATTTATGGAGGAGTTGCCACACCCAATCCCCACTGATTCAGTGGGCCTACTCTGGTTGTGACTTAGTATGCTAAGTAACTGGATTTCAGCCATTGTAATTCATGGACGCTTACACAGAAATAAGTTAGTCTTCAGGGTATCATAACATTTTTGTTTTTGCTATCACAGTATTGCTGAAACAGACTAACCCAACCACTTCTCTGAAAACACCAAAAGCCTGCTTCTCTTGTGTATTTAGTACATTTGTGTGCTGCTTCTCTGCCATCATGGTGATCAACACGGCATATAGCAGTGGTGGCAAACCTATGGCACATGTACCAGACATGGCACTCTGCACCATCACCCCCGCACAGAGTTCACCCTGCCCCTCTGCCCAGCAGCCCAATGGGAGCTCTTTCTTCCTTCCCCAGCACAGTGTTTGCCCTACCTCTCTTCCCAGCAGCCTAATGGGAGTGTTTCCTTTCTCCCCCAGCACAGAGTTTGCCCTACCCCTGTTTGGGCACTTGGTCTCTAAAAGCTTCACCATCAGTGAAGGATAGGCTCCCAGCTGATTTCCTGTAAGATGCTAAGCAGACACGTTGAAATTATTTTTCACTTTTTGCAAATTAATTTGCTGTTCACTGATAACACATATCCTCAAGCATATATGTTGCGTGGAAATTACCTTCTGTATAAGGCTGTCACAGAGACTGAAGGCGGGGAGGGGGGGATACTTTTTTGGACTGTAATCCATGGCTAATTACAGTTCAGAAAGAAAACTTTTCTATGCCCTGGGCTTTCATTGTTGTTGTTTTTTTTTACAGATCTGTCCTAATAGTAATCTGTTACCCCACATTTCTTTATCTTAGTTATGGCTAGCTTTAGTGTTTGCCTTTTAAGTAGAAACTGGGGAATTTTTTATTCCCTTTTTCTCCCCCCCCTTTTTTTTACAGCTGTATTAGTTTAGAACAGAGCCACCTGTCTCTCATGTGCTCAAAATTATCACCATCCCAGTGAAGGAGGATGATTATCAACCCTCATAGCAATAGCAATTTCACTTAAATACCACCCCATAGTTCTTAGTGAATGCTCTGGGTGGTTCATAGAGTAATTAGCATTTTTGCCCCCAACATGCTGGTTCCAAATTTTACTGACCTTGGAAGGATGGAAGGCTAAGCCAATTTTAATCCAGTTAGGCTCAAACTGATAACGTCAGTCGTTTTGGCTGCAATACAGCAGTTTAACAACTGCACCACCAGGACTCTTTATATACAGTGGTACCTCATACAACGATTTTAATTTGTTCCACGGGGCTCGTTGTTGTATGAAACAATTGTATGCATCGCATAGCGATTTCCCCTATGGGATGCATCGTATGATTTTTTTTCGCTGTGGTTTTTCCCATTGAAAAAATTGTTGTACGATTTTTTTCCATAGGAAAAACTGTTATGTCGGACGCCATCTCCCCAAAACAAACAAACAAACAAAACTTATTGTTATACGATTTCGTTGCTATACGGGGCGATTGTTGTATGAGGTTCCACAGTACTCCCCTTTCCCCGTCATTTAAATGCATCAGTAGTAGATGATGTCGGGGGGGGGGGGATGAAGATGGGGAGATGGCCTAGAAGCCATTTTTATGTAATTCCAGGAGGGTGCTGGCTATCTGAGGCCAGAAACACCCCTCCCCCTGTTTTGAGAAACAGGAGTGCCTTATTTTTGATACCTGCACATCCACCCACCCTCTAAGACAAATATATTTAGATGCCCTTTAAAAGTTCTCTCAGTACCTGGAATGCAGTCACACATGTACATGTTCTGTGTTTTCTCATATAATGCATCTCTCTGTGTAGCTTCCACTAATAGAGATAACCTTCATGCCCTTTTGCTCTGGACAGGGATCTCAGAGGCAAAGCCGCTAGAAAAGCTGTGAGCCATACATAGCTTACATTTTTGTCATTCATAAAAATAAGCTTGCATTGAGGCAAAAACATACACATTGTCTCAATGGAATGGTGCCTTTCCCCCCATTTGGTAGCAGCATATCACTGTACCATTTGCTTAGCAATTCAAGTTGTTTTTTTTAAAAAAAACTCTTCACATGACATTTCAGAATCTATAAGGAATGCTAAATAATATCCTTTTCACATTATAACACTAGCAGAGGAACCGACGTTGCTTGGGGGTTCCCTACCCGGGCCAAGGAGAGACCCGAGCCCACACCCCACACCCCAGCTGACTTACCTTTTTGTCTGCTGTCATCACAGCCGCTCTCTCAGCCCCATCGTGAGGCGCCGTCTCAGCCTCCCCAGCGACAACAGTCAGTGGGTAGCCATCACAGCCTGGCCCCTCCGTCCTCCCGTGGGTTGTGTCAGGCGGAAGGGAAGGTCCATTTGGGTGGGTGGGCAGAGGACCCATTGGGGGGGCGGAGGCCTGTGGAAGGTGGCAGCCCAGTCCTGTCCTCCGCCCAACCCCGACTGTGGGTTCTCCCTTCCCCCAAGGCATGCCTCAGGAGTGCAGAAGAGCCATGCCGTGGTGGCCACCCGCTGACAGTAGTCACTGGGGCGGGGGCACCCGTAATTGCCATAATTGCTGCCATCCGTACTGGCGGCTATGCCGTGTGCCACCTAGAACACTGGGCAGACTTTGGCGCATGCACCACAGCCTGGAATACCAAACAGGGTTGGCGCATGCATGGATTCTCGTGCATGTGCAGTCACCTCCCCTGGTTGTTTCTGCTGGCTTGGGGGGGGGCTTTGCAGCCCCTTTTGGGGGGCAAGGACCCCAAGGTGGGCTGCCAGTTACCCACGCCGGCCACCCCAGCACTCCTGTGCATGCAGTTTCCAGCACAATTGGTGCAGGGGTATCGCTTTGTATGAGGGAGCCCTGTGATGTCACGGAGCCCCAGATCTGGTCAGCTGGGAATTAGTTGAGGTGTGGTGATGACATCAGAACCCCCCTGGTTGGCTTTCCCCCCTTGCTTTTTCTCCTGTCGGTGGGAGAAAAATCAATCTCCTGTTGCAGATTGATTTAGGGGGCGTACCCCTCCCCATAGGGCTTGACACCCTTGCAGTGACTGTCTCTTTGGCCCAAGGTATGTATGTGCCAAGTTTCATTGTGATTGGTGCAGGGGTGTGGATTTGTATAAGGAACATACAGCACCGGACCTTGATTTTAGTTATATAGATGTAGCAAGACTAATTCAAGAGTTGATTCCCATCCTGTGGTAGAAGACCTCTAAAATTCTTCACAGCCACCTGCCTTGCTGTTTTACAAAATCTTATTGTCATTCCTGAAACATCCCACTTCCTGCAAGCTGAATTGTGTAGAGAGCTTGCTTTTATAACTGCTTTCAAAGTAGTGTTATTGTGGCTGTCATTATGCACCCAGCTGAAGCTCATGTACATAGATGTGGATGTAAGGAGTTGTTCTTAATACATGGAACTCGGTGGACACCAAAGAAAATGAAAATTCTATTTGTGAAGTACAATGGGAATTTAAAATGTCTGCATTGAAAATAGAAAAGAAGCAATTTCCAGTTCAAGCTACTATATGCAGGGCGGCTTTTTAATTCTTCAGGCCATTCAAACACTGCATGCTTCCTGAAGGACAGCTTCTCAGACAACTCTGGCATATGTTTTAGGGGCTCATCAGACAATAAGGTCCACATGTTCATTTCTTTGTGTCTGCAGCTTCTGATTTTATTCCTCAGGTATTCAGCGGACCTCTTCTGCTTTAAACTGAACATACAGCATTACTAATTGGATTACCACTAAATTATTTATGGCTAAAATATCAGCAGCACGACTGATGCCCCCCCCCCCAAAAAAAAAAATAATAATTCTATTCCCAACCTTGCAAAATGGAGGCAAGATTAAAGAGAAGAGCTCTAACAAAAGTCAATGTGTAATATCCTAGGAAATATTGAATTTAGAGGCCTTGAGCAAGATTAATCCCAAACCATGCTCACCGCTCAAAAGAAGGTTCAGACAGTCCTTCAAAGCCTGTTTTCTGATGTTATTGAACTCTCTGCCGAAATCCTGAGCTAGCATCACACATAGTGCAGGGCAGTGGAAGAAAGTCTAAGGTTTAGAAGCACAAAGGAAGAAGAAGAGTGAGAGGTCACCGCTTGATCATAAGGTAAAGGTCACCCTTTATTGAAAGCCAGTCGTATCCAACTCTAGGATTCAGTGTTCATCTCTTAAGAGCCAGCGCTGTCCGCTTTTGCAGATATTTCCTAAGCAGTATTTCCTGTGGCAGGCATGACTAGACACCGGAGTGCACAGAAAGCTGTTTACCTTCCCACCGAAGTGACCCCTATTGATCTACTTGCAATTTCTTGCTTTCGAACTGCTAGGTTGGCAGGAGCTGGGACAAAGATGGGAGCTCATTCCATCCTGCAGTATTCAGGTATCGAACTGCTGACCTGCCGCCTTCCAGTCAGCATCTTAGCCACTTCAGCCACTGCAGTCCCTCTGCTTGACCACACAGGGCACCTTATCATCCCTCACAAGGAGCAGGGGTGGTTAATTTGTGAATATCCACACATTACTGGTTGGATGGCTGCTCCCAGCTTTCCTCATTGATGCCAAGGCTGGCCAGGACTGACTGGAACTGCCATTCAACAACATTTAGAGGGCTTCACTTTGCCATTTTTTAATTGACAAGTATTTAAAAATCATGTTAACTGCGGGAAACATGCTTGCTTTGAACAGTTGCATCCACTTTCCTTCTCTTCAAAGGCTAGTTTTGATTTATTTCATTTTGAACAGCAGCCAACTGGCAGTTTACAATTCATGTATATTTAATTTTTTAAAATAAAATGTAGGATCATGCATTTATCAAAATGCATTTTTAAAATTAACATATGCATATGAAAAGAGCTAAACCCTTCCCCCCCCTCATTTCTCCCTGCAAGCTTTTGTTCCAACTTGCCAACACATTGCTCAGATGGGTTATTGGGAAACAATGGAACAAATGCTGGTAGTTAACATTTTGCAAGATGCCAAAGGTACACATTAGGTACGTACGGTTTCTTACTGATGCAATATGTTTGAGCAGTATTGTGGCAAAGACTACGTGAAATGCTATCAAAACAAGATTAGGGGGAAAATATTGTTTTACTGATGCTCATGTGGCACTTTGTTGTTGCTTGTGCTGTTGCTTTCAAGTCATCTAAATATGGAATTTTTCTTATTCTCTCCCAATCCCAACCCTAAATTAGAAGTGTTAGATCTGTAGTTCACAGCTCCCACTTGTGTTCTTGTTATTTCTCTCTCATTGTTTTTAAGATAGCAAGCTACTACAGCAGAGCAAAGCCAAGATCATATGGTACATTCCTCATGGTTTTAAACTGCTAAAGGCTGCAAGAGAATCTTACAGACAAAGCAATTATGCCAGAAAAACAAAACAATTTAACATCACAAATGCTGAAAGAGGACTGGAATTCTGCTCACAAAAGCAATATGAGATCCAGTTAACTTTGGATCCCTTTCAGGTCATGATGGAAATGTCAGGAAATGAGAGGTACCTCACCCAAACCAAAATTCTTATCTGGTACACATTGGAACACATTATCTTTCACTTAAGTTTCATAAAAAGAAAAGAAACCAACGTAGCCCAATTTTTGGAGAGCTCATCAGTTTGTAAAAGAGGCAGCAGGTCTGAGGAAGCTGAGGAGCAGCTCACTGGACAGAACCATACCTGTCAAGTTTTGGTTGTGGAAATAAGGGAAATTCTCCGGGCGTGGGCATTCGCACATGCGCACCACTGCCTCTAACGGGCATGCATGCGCAGTAACCCCTTTTCTGGGCATTCGCACATGTACACCGCTGCCTCTGATGGGTGTGCATGCGCAGTAACCCCTTTTTTCTGGCTGTTCTAATACAGGAAGACGGTGGGAAAGAGGGGTGAATTACGGTATTTCCTGGCCAAAACGGAATACTTGACAGCTATGGACAGAATTCAGTAAGCATCACCACTGGTCTAATTTGGAATAAGCCAAGTTGTCTCTGTGTGTGCATTTCTTTCTCAAAACATTAGGCATGTAGGTGCCATGGGGGGGGGCACACACGATGCCCATCTTCCTGTCCTGATTCTTCCTTGATGCATACACCAGTTTGCAAAGAGGACTTAAATGGCAGTCTGCAAAAAGGATTTAAACCCACCTATTTGGTGAGAGGTTATTTAATCCTTTGCTCCTGCTGTTGACTCAGTTGAAATCACCCAGATTCTCTTCACAATAGAAAGGGTAGTTTCCATTCATACCAAGAGAACATCCTTCCTACCACCAACAGCAGATATGCATGCTGAACAAAGGGCAGTTGCACAGCCTCACAGCATATTACAAACGTCATGTCTAATTTGACCCTTGGACAAATAGGTCACAGTAGCCAAGTAAGAGTTTTAGCAACAGAATGGGTAAGAATATGTTTTAAGGAATGAGATAGAGGTAAATATTTAGGCACCTAGTCAATGCTTCTTGTTAACTCATGCCATGACTCAATAGATAGTGAATCGGTTTTTAACATCACAATTTTGGAATAAATGAATTAATTCTGAAATGTGCGCCAGTATATTCACTGCATCTCTGTCTCCCCACCCCACCTTAAATATATATACAGTATTCACTAATAATAATTGTGTTCTGTCAAGTCAAGTCTACCTGATGTACAGGCATACCTGTCAAGTATTCCGGATTGGCCGGGAAATCCAGTATTTTGGCGCGTGTTCCTCCCCTTTCCCGGCGCCGTCCCATATTTAGAATGGTGGGGAAAGGGGTTACTGCGCATGTGTGCACACGCAGAACCCATCTGCGCATGAGCAAAAATGTTCTGCGCATGCACAATGGAGTTTTAGCTGTGTATGTGCACCCGGGCCGGAGCAGTTCCCGTATTTTCCGGAGCGGCGCTTGACAGGTATGTGTACAGGTAGAAAGTACTCAGAAGTGGTTTCCCATTCTTTTCCTCCAGTGGTATCCTGGGGCTGTGCAGCTGGAGTATGGCTACACAGGCTGGCTGTTCTTGGGGAAACAAACTCCCAACCTCTGGCTCTGCAGCCAAATGCTTAAAGCAGGAGTTCTCAACCTTTTTAAACCAGGGGCTGGGTCACACTCCCTCAGACAGCTTTGGTTGGGGGCCAGACGGCATTTTGACCTTCCTCCACCACATGGCACTTCCTGGTGTGGTGGAGGCAGTGGTGGGCCACATGAAATGGTGCCACGGGCCGCATTTGGCACATGGGCTACAGGTTGGGAATCCCTGGCCTAAACCGTTGAGCTGTCCAGCCAGCTATATTACCTGTGTTTCCTCCAAAGGTCCAGGTGGTATACATGGCTCTTATCTTCCCCAGAGGTCTGAGAAAAAGGATTCAGTTTCAATTTTAAAAAAACCTAGGACCTCTCATCTTAGGTTAAGCATGGGTTAAGTTATGTTCTCTACTTTACCGGCAATATCTTATGTGTGTATTAATTAAGCAGATACTAGGAATGTAGAGTGTTCTATAAGAGGGAAACTTATTTGGCAGCAAGTAAAAGCAACAAACTTTTGTTAGGAGAGTGAGGGGAGAATTTTTGCCAGAGCAATGTTCCATATGTGTCAAAAGACAATTTATGGAGTGAAAAAGTTGAGGCACCTGTGGGGCGTGAGAGATGCAATAGTTAATGCCTTTGTCATTCCATAAAAGAGATGTTCAACTCAATATTGACAGGATGTCTTAAATGAAAGTATTCAGAGGTAGGGGGGAAACAACAACCCTCAGCTCCTTTGGAACTTCCTCAAAGAGATGACTGTACTCCACATAAAAACTCCCAGAATTGTAAATATGCAGCTGTGGCAGATGTTATCGTATGAATATTTATACATCTAGAGGCCTGGTGGACATTTTGGGCTACCCCACTAGGCACGTTAATATTTGAACAGATCAATCAAAGCACCAGGTCCATGAAACAATGACAGACGTAACCCCTCCCTTCCCCTCTTAGATGATGAAGAAGTTCACATGCCAAGCAGACTGACGAGCTTTAATGTGCTCAGTGCAAGAGCTCACCTCTCTCAGGCCTTCCAAGATGAAGCACTGTGCATATTAGGAGCCATAGTCTAACTTTCTAGTGACAACAAAAGCTCAGGTTTTGATTCATGCAAAGGTATTGCCTATGGGCAGCTTAAAAGAGGGATCAGTTTTTAATTGAAAGCCCTTTTAAAAAAGTGAGGGAAAGTACAGGAAGGGGAAGGAAGCACATTTTGAGATATAACCTGCCATATGTTGTAGTTAATACAACTGGAATGGAGAATGAACACAAAAACTTGCAATGTTGGGAATTTCCATGAAGGCAAGAAAAATGCGCACCATCACATATCTTGCCTAGATAATATCTCTGGCTTCAAAGTGACACTGCAGAATGTGAACCAGCTGACATGTCAGCTACCTAGGAAAACCATTAACCCAGGAATTCTCAACCTGCGGCCCATGGGCCAGATGCAGCCCACAGCACCATTTCATGTGGTCCCCATTGTCTCCACCAGACCAGGAAGTGCCATGTTGTGGAGGAAGGGCAAAATGTTCATCCAGCCCCCGAAGCTGTCTGAGAGAGCATGATCCAGCCCCTGGCTTAAAAAGGTTTGAGAACTCCTGCATTAACCAGACTACAGTATCTTCATATTCCTAACTTTAGGGTAATAAATATAGTACAGGGTCCATGCATATTGAGCAATCAAAAATACAAGTGATCTGCCTAATTCACATTATCTAGAAACAACTGAGGGCCATCCTAATTGACATATGAAAGCTCACTTAATGCTGTCCATCCGAGCATTTTCTACATATGTGAATGTAAATTGAAGCACTGGTATAACTGTATGAAAGCTGTTTCACAGGAGATATGAAACTACTTTTAGAGTCGTCAACTCTGATAAACATCCTTAAATGTTGCATCAAATAAGTTACTTTGAAAACATAATTAGTCAGTTATGTGCCATCAATTCAGATCCTAATAGGGCTTTCAAGGTAAGTGAGGGATGGTTTTCACCAGTTTCACCCACCTCTGGTGAATTTCCATGGCAGAGTGGGGATTTGAACTTTGGTCTCTAAAGTCCTAGTCCATCCCTCTATCCACTATACCACCAACATAGGATGCCTTCTTAAACATAAGGAGACATAATCAAATTTTAATCCATTAAAATTATTAGTACAGTCGTTTTGCTTTACAATTCGGCAAAGATTGATCCAGAGACTGCTCTTCTCATCCTTCAGTAAGAACAGATTTCTGACTAATTTGATTCATGAATAGCTTATTTACATACACATGACAAGAGGTAGAATTCTTGCAGTAAGAGCATTTCACACAAGACTTGTTGACATAAAGCAGACAACTACATGGAAAGGGTGAGACAGGTCAGAAACTGCAACTCAAGTTGCTCATAACAAGCTAACTAATCAGGTAGCAGTGTGTGAAAATACTGTGTGAAAACAGTGGCACTTGATTGTTTATATTGGGGAATTTTCCTAGCAAGATGACAATCTTGGTGGTATTCATCTAGCTAATGTTTGGGTCATTGAGATGATTATATCAATCTCTCATAAAAGAACAATACAAACTGGGGGCTGTAAACAATGCTGTGATTGCTAACAATGGAATGTTTTAGGAACATCACCACTCTATTTAGTCTAGTAATGTGATTTTGAGCTACCTTAGTGAGTGCCTTAAAACCAGTCAGTCAGTCAGTCAGTCAGTCAATCATTTTTTGTTTACGCATCATCACTTCAACATACAAATATTCAACAACACATCTTATATATAAGATTTTTAGTAAATATTTGCAGAGGCCATTCCCAAACATCCTTTTAAATAAAATCCGCACAGATTTCCACTGGCTTTAGTTTCAACAGCTTACTTCTGTTCAATGAGTAGTAATAATAATGATGACAGATGCAGTCTTTCTACACATTAGCAAGACATCTGGCATCTAGATGTGCTAATTCAGAGAACTATCATATTACTTTTGGTTGTTAGTCATGAAAATGTCATCACCAGGGCAGCGTTGATATTTATGAAACATCCCACAGCAGACCTGCTCAATACAACCACTCCCTCTCTTTTGTATTAATTGTTTTTTTCATAATACGATACGATACACTAAATTTTTACTGTCATTGTCCTGTACAGAACAACGAGATTAAAAATCCACTTTTCGACTTAAAAAAACCTAACAAAATACAACTATACAAAATTATCAACGTACTCCCACCCCACATATACACATTTAACCCCTGAAAAGCTCTAAAACTCTAAAAACTAAATACAGAAGCTCCCTCATAAACTGCATTTCACTGCATTCAAAGCCCGAACCGCTTTTGGATAGAAACTATTTCTCAAGCGGCTGGTCCTGGTCTTTATGACCCTATACTGTACCTTCTTCTAGAAGGCAGAAGCTGAAAGAGATCATTTCCGGGGTGCGTACTATCTTGCGCAATCTCTACAGTTTTCTTATAACACCTGGTGGCATAGATTTGATCTAGAGTGGGAATTGTACACCCCTTCCCTCCACAGTCTTTATGACCCTGGACAGCATTGTTCTTTCCCTAGCTGTACAACTCCCAAACCATACACACAGACCATAGGTTAACACTCTCTCTATGGTACAGTGGTAGAATGCTAACAGCACATCCTTTGAAAGATTGTTCTTCCTGAGGATTCTCAAGAAGTATAACCTCTGCTGTGCTCTCTTCATCAGAGCTTTGGTGTTTGCTCCCCATGTTAGATCATCCCTCAGCTCCATTCCCAGAAATCGAAACACCGAGACCTGTTCCACACAATTCCCTTCAATAATAAGTGGCTGAATGTTCAATTTGCATTATAATTATATACAGATTGAAGTTTAACAACTTGGGCTAACTCTAAAGTCCAAAGACATCCTGCCCAGCTTTTCAGTTGCTGAAGAATGGCAAAAGATGCTTTAAAGTGTGGAGCTCACATTCACTGAGGGCTTCCCCTCCATCATCATCCCTTCCACTGTCTCTTTAATCATAGACATTCAGAAGAAGGGTAATGATGTGTCCAGTTGGTCTCTCCACAGAGACAGAGCCCTGATATTAGACAGACTAGACTGGCACAGCAACGTAGCCTCTTCAAACACTCATGTTGACCATAATTAAAGAGATGATGGAGATGGTAGTGCTGGTGCACTCTCCTCAACATATGGAGGCTCTGCATACTTTAAAACAGAAGCTCTCAACCTTCTAAAGCCGGGGGACGGGCCACACTCCCTCAGACAGCTTCGGGGGCTGGATGGCCATTTTGCCCTTCCTCCACCACATGGCACTTCCTGATGTGGTGGAGGTGGTGGTTGTGGGCATATGAAATGGTGCCATGGGTCGCAGGTTGAGAATCCCTGCTTTAAAACATAACTGAACAGAGCTGCTGTTTCTGTGACAACAGATTTTGCCATAAAGCAATTTAAAGGGCTAGAGATATTGCACAGGCTGATAGATGGCCTTAAGAAAAACATGTCAGTACTTGGTAGTCAGGAATGATCAGTTTCTCATAATTAATTTATTTTCGTAATTAAATTACATCATGATTTTAACTTCATTTCCTATGGGATGTGACTGTAGTACTGTACTTTGTTGTTATGAAGTCTGGAGTCAAGGAATGATAAAGGAATATCACATTACTCAACTGATGGCTTCCTCTGTGCCTTGTAGATGTTAGCTTAGGTTGTGTTGTGAGTGCCAAATGACCATGAAGTAGGTGAAAAAATAATGTGTTTTATAGATCATGTGTTTTAATATACATTCTCTTTCTTAGTTCTCTCAGCATCCACTGCTACATCTCTCCTTATCTGAGGTGGAGGGATACCAAAAAAAGGGGGTATATTTTCTCAACTGGTGTAGATTTGAGGCATCTTGTCACTATACGCATGGATTTATTAACAGCAATGTCAACTTGTTTTGCATGTGTGGATGTGTTCCATACTGGAGCAGCTTACTCTGCTGCAGAGATACTCAGGGCCAGTGTGGATGGTAGAGTTCCCCATTTATAGTTTGTGAGTTTCCTGCTGATGTTGTTCCTTGTACTTATTTTGGCTTTGGTATTCAGGCAGTGCTGAGCAATAAGTATGAAGCAGGGAGAGTCATTGATCCATACAAGCCAAAACCTTGATTGTTCTACCTCACATGTAGAGACATGGATGAGTGTCCCTTATTAACTTTTAGCATCTCAATAACTGGCATATGCAGCAGAAAAAGGCTGTGTGGATCTACAACTTAAACTGGAGCATTCACTACCTGAATGCCAGTCTTTAAGCAGCTCTTTCTCGTCTCACTGACAGTTATTAAAAAGATAAATAAATGATTATGAAGCAGAAGTTTGACATTCTGCCATAGTTTGAGAACATTATCTTCACATGAAGCAGAAATGCTCCCTGGCACACATACTTCATGAAATATAAACCTATTATGTTTCTTTGTTGTGAAGAAACCTACAGTATAAAGTATTTCTCCTGGACAGCTGCTGAGAAGACAAGCAAGCAAACAAAATCATTTTGCTATTCTTTTGTCAATCAGTGTTTCAAAGGAAACACTGGTTTGATCGGAAGGTGAAGGAGGGCTGTCAACCCCAATTTACATATGCCTCTACTTATGTAAAAATCGAATTACATAATGATTTTTTGCGGAAATCGTGTCCTTGGGGTTTCCTTGAGTCTTGTAATTCTAAAATGGCACCGCCGCCATTTTAAACTCTAAAATCACAGCTCCTCACCATTTTAGAATTAAAAATTCCACCCCGCGCCACCCGACCCCACTGCCGGAAGTAGCAAGAATCACTTACTGTGGTGGTGGCGGAGGCGGCAGAGGCAGTGCCGATGATTGCAGCATTTTTGCCGCATTTTCCAGAGTCCCCACTGCTTCTACCGGCACTGGTGGAGTGCGGGGGGCATGTTCGCTTGGTTGCGCTCTTCATCCGAGGTTTCTCTGCCACACACTTTGGCTGGGAGCGCGTCAGGCAAAGACCACTTCATCCTGCTCTTCGTCCGATATGCGTTCCGAGCTAGAGCGTGCTGCAGGGAGACCGCAGACAGAGTGGAACTGAGTGGTCTTTGCCTGACACACATTCCCGGCTGGTGTGCGTGGCAGGGAGGCCTCGGATGGGGAGTGCAGCTGAGTGGATGTGCCCCGTGCTCTACCGGTGTCATGGAAGCAGCAGGGACAGCAGCAACAGTGGCAGTGCTGGTGGCAGTGGTGGTTCCCGCTCCCCGACAGGCAGACAAACCGCTGAGGAGGAAGCAGCAGCATGAAAAAGGTAGGCAGATCACTTTGTCATTTCCTGATTATTTTTGGTGCGGTCAGGACTGTTTTTTTTTAATTTTTTATATGCATCCCTATTGCGATGCATCAATTTACATAAAAAAAAGATTTACATAAAAAGCTATGGAACTGATTTACGTAAATCGGGGTTTTACTGCAGGAATAAATATTTTTATAGTGGAAAAACAGTTCTGACCAGTTTGTGTTTTGTAGCAATGGATGGACCCCAGAAAAATACCACCAATTATTGTTGTATACACATGCTGTGCTTGTAATTCCCTATTCCACAAGTTCACTTTTTAGAACAGGAGTTCTCAACCTTTTTAAGCGGAGGGTGGGGTGGGGGGGTCACATTCCCACAGACAACTTTGGGGACCAAATGGCCAGTTTGCCCCTCCTCTGCCACATGACACTTCCTGGTGTGTTGGAGGCAGGCCACATGAAATGGCACCATGCGCTGCATCTGGCCCATGGGCCACAGGTTGAGAATCCCTGGTTTAGAAACTTCTATTTTATTATTTTTTAGCACAAGAATTTAAATGAAAACAGTCACCAACATTTCATGATGTATGACCCCTGTTAAAAAGTGGTCCTGAATTTTATTAAATGTATCCACCAAAATAACTATAGTTTATGTAGTGGTACCTGTGTTGGTCTGTACAGGCATAGCAGACAGCAAACAAAACGTAAAAACAAAAAATAAGTAAAGAAGACAAAATATTGTAGCCTAAATATTATATTTTAATGTCAGCTTTTGTGGATTAAATCCAAATTCTAGAAAAGTGGACTTGATCCACAAAAGTTCATATTACAATATAGCAGTTAGTCTTTAAGGTGACACAGTTGCTGTCTTCTTTTCTGGTTGCTGTTTTAACTTTTTTTTCCTTGTCTGATGTCACCTCAAAAATAACTTTATGACTATTATGAATTAGAAAATTATTTCCCATTCTTCAAACTAACATATTTTTTCTTTTCCCTAAAAGCCTGAATATTCTTAGTGTTAGCTATGAAAAATATTGAAATATAAACTCTGAACCTCTGTACAGACCCTTTGTAAAATATTTTCGTTAAAATGACAAACGGGTCAATCAAGAGGAAGAATTGGTCAGTTTCCTCTCTCTCAGCAAATTCAGATGCTCATAACTTATAGTGGGTGGGGCTTTCCAAATTTTTAGATAAAAGAAAAAATAGATAAAATACTCGACATCTGAGTTGGAATCAGCATTTAGAGTTCAATCCCTTAAGCAACACTGTCTGTTTAATGTAGCTGAGAGTATTCCAGCTGGACAGTTGAATGCAACAGGGCTAGGACAGATCATAGCTCTGCATTTTGATCTGCAAAATGTTAGCAAAAACTTCCAGAAAATCACACAGTATTATACAGTACAAATGAAATTTTGCTGGACTATATTGACCTTTTTCTCAGATTTGGCATTTAATCCCTGCAGAAAGAAGCCCAAAACATTTTTCAAAAAATTTTTTTTGCTTGGAAACATTACTTTGGAATGAGGGAGGAACCTCATGGCTTAAATGAATGAAGATGATCTGACTTCTTCAGTAGCCACAATGCTCATTGCCTGTAGTTCAGGAGTGCTTGCCAGAAAGTTTTGTTAATGCCTAATAGCTCCAATTGCTAAATAACACCTCTAGATAATGTATAAATGAAGATACTTTTCTAATCACCAAATGTCAATCTTCATCTTGCTTGTACTGTATTAAGTTTCCAGAATCTGGTCTAATCTACAAATTTAGCCCGTAGAATACCAGATCTGATTGCTTTAGTATAAGGTACCAAGGCATATGTTTGGGTGATTGTCTCATCTGGCCCAACACAATCTTCTTCAGCTTGCAATGGCTCCAGAGCAGTGGTTCCCAACACACCCCACTGGGGGGCAATCTGATTTTTAAGGGGGGGGGGCAATCCGAGAATGAGTTATTAGCAGTGAATGGCCTTTTAGGCTTCCTCCATGTGAATTGGCCATGTTCACTTTTTGAAAAATAAGAATTATATGTCACAGGGAGGGGGGCAATCAGGATTTTAAAGATGCTTGGTGGGGGCATGGCCAAAAAAAGGTTGGGAACCACAGGTCTACAACATATGCAGAAAGGGTGTAGATTTTGCAAATCTAGATTGTTATCTGCATCTGCAGACATTTCCGTGGTCATGGCCTTCTATAAAAGAATTTGGGGGGTGAAGATTGGTGTGTATGTGTGTGTTGTGTATTGAGGCACTATTGCAAGTAGTCCAGGGAGCGCTCTTGCAATAGGAAAATGGAGGTTTCCCACCAACCTAATTAGAAGCCTTAAGTGGCGTGAAATCCCCTGTAAAAGGGGGTGCTGGTTATGCTAATCCAAGCCCCATCATTGGTTACAGTTTTGGATCCTGCTCTCCATTGGTTATTTTCATATAACCTCTGTACTGATTGGATAGTTATGTTTGTCCGGTGGGTCGCTACCTTGTATCCTGTAGCCTCTGCCGGGAAGACACTATATAAGCCCCATGGACAAGTAAGGGTGGGGCTGGACCGGATCTATACTTCCTACACCGTACAGGTAGCCTGGGTAGCACGAAGCCTAGGTCCCTCCATTATGCTACAATTCTCGGTAGCTAGTTATTGCCCATTGCCGGGTACAGGTCCGGAGGGACTGACTCCGTAGAATTGTATAGCCATCTCGGGATCCGGAACACCTTGTAAACTAATCTCTACTGACTGTTATAATAAAGCCTGTTGCTGTTTGTTCATCGTTGTCTTATAAGGGAAGGATCTAACAGTGTGTGAAGATGGATGGATGCAAGCATAGGCTTCCTTTAGTTTGAGCTGCCAGTCCAGTAGGAGGCTTAGTCACTGCTTGGATTGAAGCAGTGACCCAAGTCATTAACACAATTATTCCCATCCTCAGCCAAGTTCTGTGTAGTACTAGTTTGGCTTACTGGAAATCTGATCCACTGGGGTTGAGAAAGGGTTGAGCTGACTGCTAGAGTGCAAGTGGTGAAAAAACAATAGTGAATATAACTGAACACAGGTTGACACAATCATGCATATTTTGTCCTGCTGAAGGCAGCAAATCTTACTTCATTCACTGCATTCATACAATTGCTGGCCTCTACCGAATGGGAAACAGTTGCTGAAATGGAGACGGCCTGTTCCTTAGACTGACACTCCTCCTCTAATATTGATAAACGCAACACTAGTCATTTCTACAGTAAGAACACAGAGAGCTAGCTGCCTGTACTGAGTGAGAGCCTCTGGCACAGTATTTCCCACCCAAACTGGCAGCAACTCTTCAAGGTTTCATATAGTATATAGATTTTTCTTAGTCTATCAGAACGTGCTATAGCAAAAATGAATAATACAGCACAGAGTGAAAGACCAATTTTAAAAAAGATCACCCTTGCTTGAAAGCCAGTTGAATTCAACTCTAGGGTACGGTGCTAATCTCCGTTTACAGCCAGAGAGCCAGCACTGTCTGCGCCGGCAGTCATTTCCGTGGATATGTGGCAGGCATGACTAGACACCCGATGCACAGAATGCTGTTTACTTTCCCACTGGAGTGATACCTATTTATCTACTTGCAAAGTCTTGCTTTCGAACTGCTAGGCTGGTAGGACCTGGGACAGAGACAGGAGCTCACTCCGTTGTGCAGCACTTGGGTCTCAAACTGCTTACCTGCTAACCATCCAGTTGTTAAGTTCAGAGTCTTAACCACTAAGCCACCGCTACACAGATTGTAGAAGCCAACATGGCAGTAGTTGCTAGAATCTATTTGATTATTTATTTTATTTTATTTATAATTTACTTGAGTTATTATGGTATTTTGTATATCATTGGTTGTTTTTATTAAATGTTGTGGGCCACCCAGAGTAGTGTAGGCAATAAAAGCAAGCAAGCAAGCAAGCAAGCAAGCAAGCAAGCAAGCAAGAAAGAAAGAAAGACCTGGACCGTTATTCATGCAAACCATGGCACAGACATCAACACTTCCCTGGATGTTAATTTGTTCCAATCTGTACAATGGTAGCAACTGTGCTAAATTGTACATATGGCTCCTCGGTAGTTTACCTAGTGAAGGGGCCTTAACAAGAAAACAGTAGTCAAGACAGCCATGTAATCTCTATTCTATGCCTAAATAAATATCTTTGTTTTATACTTGAAATCAAAGACACTTATTCTTGGCTCCCCAAATACTCAGTAGAAATATAGGAAGTTCTACCAGCGTCATTATCATCTACACTGTTAAGACTATCCAATGGGCACAGCAAGAAGGCTATTCTTTTCCTGCAGCTACCCTCCACTATAACATACAAAAATGCATGGTGGAGACTTGTTGAGACAAATTATATTTAAGATCATCAAGATTACAGTACAATTTTACCTGTTTGCCACAAAATCAGCTAATGTTTTTTCTGTTTAATACTGGAAGCATCCATGTTTTCCAGTTTCTGCAGATGGCTTTTAATCTTATGCCAACCAATGTTTGTGGTTTCTTTGAGGCAGCTTCTGTCCTTCTAGGGTACCATATGGTACGGAAAATCATCCTGCTTGGATCTGTAGCATGAAAGGCCTTTCCCCCCACACTCAAGTGTTTATGTTCCTCAATATAGCCTCAGCACCAAACTTTTCAGTCTCTATTAAGCTTTTAAATTTTAGTTGATCAGAAAATAGATTCTGCATAGGTAAGGGAGAAAAGTAGATATGCTTTCTATAGAGCTGATCTTCATGCAGTATTGTAATCTGTTTAGGAAAGACCCAGCATCAGTTTACCTCTTAAAAATAAATATGGTGTAGTCAATATCACTTCTATACTATTGTACAACTCCTATACAGTAAAACTTCGCATAATGAGTGCCTCGCTTAGAGACTAACTCGCTTAAAGAGCAGAATTTTCTCTGAATGGTCGCCTCGCTTAACAACTAAAACCAACCAAAAACTCGCTTAACAACTAAATCGGGGTTCGCAATTCCCCCACCAGAAGTCACAATTGGTCACTTACAATGGTGTTTCGCTTAAAGAGCAAACTCGCTTACAGAGCAATCCTGTGGAACGCATTATGCTCTTTAAGCAAGGTACCACAGTACTATGGTACAACTTCCATGTAGGGATACACAGAAAGAGCCTCCTCAAAGATTGTGGTATTTTTGAACCCTGGTAACGGCAACCTTGAGCTGCTGGCTAATCTTTCTCACACTAGGTCATGTGAAAGGAACTGCAGAATGAACTCACCAAAAGAGACCTTCATTTTGGCAGTTTCACGTCTGGCCTAAACACGGAAGAAGACTTCCATGTACAACTCCTTACTTCTTTAACAGCTTATGACTCAATCAAGCCACTGTCCTGCAATATATACTGTACCTGAATTGTAAGATACTATTTCACACTTTTCTGAGCAACTATGATGCCAGGTACAGTAAAACCTCACATAAAGAGTGCCTCGCTTAGAGACTAACTCGCTTAAAGAGCAGAATTTTCTCTGAATGGTCGCCTCGCTTAACAACTAAAACGAAGCATTATGCTCTTTAAGCGAGGTACCACTGTATTTCAATCTAGGAAGTGGAATCTCATTTCAAAACCTCCTAAACTCTCTATATAGTGTTCTCCCTATGTCTCACGTATTGGATTCAATATGCACTCTACACATCTCACCATGAATGAGATTTTAAATTGATATATACCCCCCTCTGGCTCCCCAGTTTGAGTGTTTGCATGCTTCCTCTATAATGGCATCTCTGGCGTAACAAAGAATGTGCAAAATCACTTTGGCTTCACTTCACTATTTTTCTGTAGTTCTTTCTGACATTACCGACAGTTCAGAACAAACTCTTCTCTGTATATTAAATTTTATGGTCAGTGGTGGGCTCCAAAATTTTTACTACTACACTGTGGATGTGATATGGTGGGTGTGGCCAGGGGGGAAGCCCTGCGTTGTACCTGGATTAGGACTACTTTATTTCAAAACTTGAATGGGCGGGGCCAACCAGAGTTTCTCCTACCGGTTCTGGCGAACTGGTGCGAACCTGCTGATGCCCACCACTGCTTATGGTACTGGAACACTATTTGTATGTCCAAGTCTCAGTCCATATTTCTCTGAGCATCTTCCATTGAACAGTCTTGACTTACAGCTTTTGCCCACGCTTTCTCTTATCGGTCCAATTTCAAGAGCCAATTTGCTCTCCGAAACTAACCACTAGGTAAAGGTAAAGGTTTCCCTTGCTCAAAAGCCAGTCGTACCCGATTCTAGGGTGCAGTGCTCATCTCTGTTTCAAAGCCGAAGAGCCAGCGCTGTCTGCTGCTGCAGACATTTCCGTGGTCATGTGGCAGGCATGACTAGACACCGAAGCGCACGGAACACTGTTACCTTCCCACTGAAGTGGTCCCTATTTATCTACTTGCAATTTCTTGCTTTCGAACTGCTAGGTTGGCAGGAGCTGGGACAAAGACGGTAGCTCATTCCGTCCTGCAGTACTCGGGAATCGAACCGCTGACCTTCCGCCTCCCAGTCAGCGTCTTAGGCACTAACCACTACAAAAATAAAAAGTTTCAAATTCATTTAAGTCCTAATATATAGCATATTATTGTCTTGGTTTTTTTTTTTAAATGACAGTCTTTTTGGTAAAGATGTGAAACAAAAGATAAAGAAAACAAGCTTGATTTGTTTGATTCTTTGCTGAATTCACAGCTCTCTCTGCTAATCATTGCTAACACATACAAAGGGGGTGAGGTGGGGGAACGTGGGGAGCAAAACACTTTCAAGGTAAGTGTGGTAGTGGGGATGAAATGATGAATGAGCTGTACAGACATAGAGAATTCAATGCACATCCTGACCAATATAAGTAATAAAAGTAATCAATCCATTTAGCTCTCTACAGAGAGAAGCAGCAGTGAGATAAGAGGATAATATATGCCAAGCTGAAAGCACAATACTGATAAGAGGAACACTTGAAATGACCAGCCTGAATACATCCTGTGTTTAAGAGCCATGACAAAAACAGTGAAAGTGGAATAATTTATTCACAGAGTAATGGCCTTTGCTGCCTGAATAACAGTAGCCATTTAATATAAGCTAGTTATCTTACCAGTCCTCCCCCTCCCCCAAGCAGTTTCTGTCCACTAAACATATATTATATAATTCAGGGATGGCATTCACCTCTCTCAAACTGTCCACCCTGGTAAACAGGGCGGGAAAATGGGGTGGTACAGGGAAGAGTAGAGCTATGAAGTATTTCTGGGTTCCAGATGTCTTAGGCTCTCTTTTCATATTCATTTGCAAATATGAAAATGAATGACACACCACTGCAGCCTCAGCAACAGTGCTAAAAATAGTACTATGCATACGGATGAGTCCAAGGGCTAAAATGTTCCACAAAATGGACTCCCTCCAACACAGCAAGTACACTGAGTCAAAATATCCTGAAGAAACAGCCTCCTCTGTGGTGCTGCTCTGGCTGTAGACTACATCTCCCTTCAGAGGTTTTCTGGCTTTTTCCTTTTTGACGCTGAAGAAAGGCCTTATCTTTCCAGAACTTTTACAACATTTGTATTTAACAAGAAGGTGGCGGGGAGAAAGAAATCTGGGTTCTGAACTGGGAAGCAGAAGAAATTCACTTGATTCACATGTTATTTTTTAAAAAATGAACTCCACCCACCAATTCATACTTCACAAATTTGTAGACCAAAATTCAGCTATAATTCGGTACTTAAAAAAGTTCGTGATATACAGTAGTTCTTCCCAACATGTAAATATATATATATATACATATTCATCGTCGTTGACTGCAACTCGTATCCGAGAATGCATTTCCCCCGTGAAGCAGGAAAAATGTCACTGGCGTGAATTTGTTGAAGGTGGATCCCAGCTTGCCAAGAAGTGACCCACACATAGAGTTGCCATAATTCTCTCCCACAAAACCGGGACAGAAGTATACTTGACAAAAATGGGTGGGTTACAAAATAGCCTTTTTAAAAGAAACATTATTATTATTATTATTATTATTATTATTATTATTATTATTATTATTATTATTATTATTATTATTATTATTATTATTATTATTATTATTATTACATTCAATTTATATCCCACTTTCCTGGCACAAGTGACACTCGAAGCGGCTTACAACATATAAAAATACAATATCATCAAACAGCAAAGTTAATAGAAATACAGTTACATTAATATAAAACAGATACATCATAAAAATGATACAGTCACAAAGAACCAGTATCCCAATATTCATAATCCCCAGACGCCCTGGCGCAGTAGAAAACTGCCACAAAAGTTACAGTTACACCCGTCCTTGCCAACCTCCTGGACGACAAAGGGGCCAGGAGGCGTAATGTCTCCTCAGTCGGGAGACTCCCTTTATCTCCCCACCAGTGGAAGGGGCGGGGAAAGCGCAGCGGCTCACAGCAGCGGAACCACCTAGCAAAAATAAAAATAAATAAATAAAATGTTTCTCCAACTCATCCCATTGAAAACATGGAAGCCAGTAGAAAGCTCAAAGACTGTAGGCCCTAGTATAGGCATCATAGAACTTTCTTTCCAGGATGAAGAAAACATACTCCAGGGTCCCAGGCAGCCTTTCCCTTTAATAACATTTTAAAAATAATGTTATATACTTTATAAGGGAACACATATGGGTCAAAATGTAATAATTCATTTGACTAGAACAGGGTGCCCAAACCTTTTGGGCTGCTGGTTGAGCGGGTCAGTCACGTGGTTCCTCCCACAGGAAGCGGAAGTAAAACATGCATTCACATGCACAAAATGCTGCCGTAAATGCACTCACAGCTGTCGTAAACGCGTTTACAGCAGCCACGGGTACTTTACGGAAACATTTTGTGCACGTGTGGATGCGTTTTACTTTCGCTTCCGAGAGCGGCGTGGGCAGCATGGGCCAGGTTATTAGGCACCGTGAGCCATGTCCAGCCTGTGGGCTGTAGTTTGGGCACACCTGGACTAGAGAGTTTCAGATTGTGATTGAAGGGCTGCAGCTAGCAACCTAAAGGCCTGGAGTCTCCTGCTTCTTTCTTGTGGGGACAGGGGAAAATACTCCTCTAAAGCAAGCTGTTCCATATTTTATTTATTAAAACAAACACAGGAGAAGGGATTTTAAAGCAGGAGAAGGGATTTTTTCTCACCCTTTCCTGCCACTTCTGGTATTATCTGGGAGGGGTCTTATGGCTTCTGGAGATTCTTTATATAGGGAACATCATCCCCTGGTCCCTGGAGCTTATTTATCCATCTTACATTACTTAGATCAGGGATCCAGTACTAATGAAACCTTCTGGTCTATATATCAGTAATATACTTATAATATACAAATTAAAATATTCAGGCAATGAAAGGCAGTCACCAAGGGAATGTGTTCTGCAACTGAATCCCTGCATGCTATTCCAAGCCCTTAGGGAATCTGAGATGTGGGTCAGCTGCAAGGGAGTTTATTTTAGGGCCAGCAGATGCTTCATTTAAAGATCGCACATTTAGAGAAGTAGGAACATTTCAGATATCACAGCACAAAAGTTCTCCAGCCCACGAGTCTGAACAGACAACATATATTTTATTTATTTATTATTCAAATGTATACATACACAGGGGATGGGGGATGTGTGGCATAGATAAACTACTTATTTTTTCTTAATATGTATTCACTAACTTTAACACCAGCTTTGTAATCAACTATTGAATACAGTGCAAAGTAGACTTATATCAAAGTAGCAGTACCTAGTATTTGAATTTATGTGGGAAAACAGATGTTGTCTTGCTACCATTTAG
This sequence comes from Bradypodion pumilum, assembly GCA_035047305.1. Taxonomy (NCBI): domain Eukaryota; kingdom Metazoa; phylum Chordata; class Lepidosauria; order Squamata; family Chamaeleonidae; genus Bradypodion; species Bradypodion pumilum. The sequence goes on along the minus strand of JAWDJD010000001.1, from coordinate 166,894,700 downwards.
TCCAGGACAGTGGTTCCCCAATTCCCAGAAGCCTAAATTATTACATTGCCTGATCAGTGCTTTGGGGAATTGACTCAGGCTTCTGGGAATCGAACTCCAAATACCAAAGGTTGGGAAACTGTGGTCTAAGAGCAGAAAAACATCAGTTCAATAAAACTGCACCTTCTGCTGCCCAGGAACACCACAAACTGTATCCATATCTGCCTTGAGTTATTTCACAGGGGGTGGTGGGAGGGACGATATGGCGTATAAAAGAGATTAAATAAATAAATATTGAATAAATTTCTAGCTAACTTCAGTGAATTCTTAATTTTGACTGTTGATTTAAAAATACAGTATATTGAAGGAGAGCATAGGGTTTACAGCAGAGGTTCGCAATGTTTTCATGCCGCGAGCCAGACACGCCCCCTTCACACAGGTTGGGGCAGTGGTGGGTTGCTCCCAGTGCTTACATTTCTGTTGTTATTGGTGGTACGCAGTGGCAATTGTACATTTAGGGGTTTTGGACAGGCTCAGCTGCTTTCCAGGGCAGCAGGAGCCTTTGCGGACTCCAATCGCTCTGTTTTTTAAATTTTCTCCCCTGCTCTGTCTCTGCAGCTAATCCCCGGTGCTTGAAAACTTCCATTGGTGCACGGCACTGACATCAGTGCCTGGTTTTCCGGTGCTGAACCATAAATTGGTTTGATTGCACTTCCTATATTTCTTCTTCATTGGCGGGGCTGAAATAGGAAGGTGAGGGTTGTCAACAGGAGGAAAATCAATGTGGTCCACCTTAAAATAAAGTGCCACACGAAAAAAACCATGGTGAATGCAGTTCAAAAGCAGAAGTCTGTCTGTTCCTTACCAACGAATCTCCTTGCTATTTCACGATATATTTTCCTGGTTCATTCTAAGGGAACAGATAATTCACATATTTCCTACAACGTGGACACTGTATTCACAGCAAGCAATCATGCTCTGATCTAGTATGCCCCTTGTGAAGTGATACCCCATATTCAAATAACTCAAGAGATAACTGGCACTGATCCTGAAGACAACTAAACTGCCACTACACCTCAATGACAACAGAAGCCTATGAGCAAAATAAAACTTCTCACACCAACCTGACAGCCTGACTTGAAAATCTCAGTTTGGAGTATTTCAAGAGACAGAGTTTGGAAAACTAGAGGAAGGGAAGGAAACATCTTTGCCTGTCTGATGCTGAGCATCATCCAAGTGAGGGAAGACCTCCAGGGACTCATGCTCTCCCTGCCTCTTTCAACAGCCTTTCTTGGTTGTGAGTAGCAGGAGGTATGTAAACATCAAGTATGCATTCCAAATCCAAGGGCCCAATATGCCTGTCATAACAAAGAGATTGCCTGCCATGCTCTTCTTATCGTAATTATAGTAGCACAAAATCTATAAAAAAATACAGGTGGGAGAGAGATTGTGTGAGATAGCAAAGGTAACAAGATAGATGGTGGCCCAGAATATATATTTGACTGCTTCCCTTTTGTAGTAAGAACACAACATAGGCATGCCTTCCCTTCCGGTCCTTTCCAAGACAAATCTTTCACCTCCTTTTTGTTGCAAATGTAGTTCAATAACTCAGCCTCTGCACCAGTTTCTCTTCTTCCTTGTTCTGTATTTGGCATAAAACTGCAAAAACACATAACGGCAGGTGCTTTACTCCTACGTAAAGCTTCAAAGAGAGAAACAGGTGCTAACCTTTCTAAGTTAACACCTTGCTGGCTTTCCCCTGTAGCGCATGGTCCAAGCAGCAACCCACAGACTTGGCTAATGCTTTTGAAAACCGTTTTTGCACTAGCTGAAACATTGTTGCTTAGCACATACACTTGTAACTAGAGTAGGTCCACTGAATCAGTGTTCTGCTGATTCAATGAGTCTAGTTGTGATTTATATTACACTCATACCTGTCAACCTTCCCGGATTGGCCGGGATTTCCCATTTTTCGGAACCGATTTTCACCATTTCCCGCCCGGAGCTGCCGAAACCCCGGAATTTGGCAGCGGGGGAAAGGTGTTACTGTGCATCCCTTCTGCGCAGCTCGCTTCTACGCATGCGTAGAAGGCTTCTGTGCAGAAGGGGATCGTAGAAGCCTTCTACGCATGCATAAAAGCCTTCTATGCATGTGTAGAAGCGAGCTGCACAGAACGGTTCCGCGCAAGTCGCTTTTACGCATGCGTAGGCTTTTATGCATGCGTAGGCTTTTACGCATGCTTAAAAAGCGGCCTGCGCAGAAACGTTCTGCGCAGGTCCCGGATTGTCCGGAGCCGCGGTTGACAGGTATGATTACACTAAACAAAAGAATCCCCTAGGCCAGTGATGGTGAACCTTCCTGCTGATCAGGGCTTCTGGGAACTGAAGTTCAAGAACACCTGGAGTACCAAGGTTCACCATCACTGCCCTGGGCCTATAACATTGTGCCAAGGGGTCAGGCAATTTGACCTTACATCAAGACCATAAAACAGGAGAAGGGGTACAAATCTTCTGATGGCCTAGTAGTGTATTATGAACAATTGGGTTATCACATTTCCAATACAAGATTAAGTCACCATGTTGGCAATGTTCATTAATATCCTCAACTGCAATGATGACTGCAGCATTACTAGGACGCCAAGTTTAGCTTTAGTTGGTAACAACTGTCAGTGCAGAAACAACCATGCTGCATGCAAGCACTGCAGAATATCTGTGTATCTATTTGCATTCAGTAGGACATCTGTTTTCATAATCCATAGCCAGCACTTTATATTCAAACACATCACAATTATTTATGCCCAAGATCTTCATTTACAGCCCTTCTAGATGCATGAGCTAGTTTTACACACTTGCAAATAATTTAAAGGGCATTGGCAGAAACTAAAAGCCATAATCTAAAGACTGGGATAGTTTTTCCCCTTTGCCTACACTAAAATTCTCACATTTATGATACAATTCCAATCATTATGAATTCTACTCATTACATTTATTGATGGGAAAGAAAACTGATTGTTTTAATTGGTAGAACATAACTTTTCTTAAGTACGAACCCTCAGGCATTAGTCTCTTTCTCTCTCTCTCATGTGTTGTGTGTTAACACAACAGACACTCTAAATATCTGTTAATTAAAACAGGAAGAGAGTTTCAAACAAAAAGAATCCCAAATATACTGGGGATATAATCCAGATACTCATGGACGTGCATATTGTAGTAATTTAATTTAAATCATATCCATTTTGACAGTCAGCCTGACTTAGATGTCTTTCACATTTTGGGTACGCTTAAAGGATCTTCAGTGCTCCTGGCCAGTAAACAAAGCCTATATATAATACAAAGAAATGACCAGTGCATGATAGATATTAATACCATTGCAGCTCTGGGAGGAAACCATAGGCTAAACCCAAGATTACATTAATTTACACAACAGAAACATCCCTTCTGTGTCCCTTTTGGGATACATGTAGGGGAAGGAGGAACTGAGGGAGGAACCAGTGGCATCTTTTTCACTGGCAAAGACACTGGTGGGCGCATATCCAAAACACCAATTGAATGGATTCTAGGACTTTCCTCATGGTTCTCAAGGAGAAATGAGCTTCAGTACTGCTGAAGGGTCCAAGTGTGAGTGCAACGTCTCTCTAAATTAAAGCAATAGCACTCAAATACACTGTGAAATATGTGCTCCTACAAACACAGATTCCGTACCACTTAAATTTATGAGCCATACAGCCAAGTCACTAGCTAGTGCTTTTTCATACATTATAAACAAACAATATAATGTTTGAATATCATTATTTATTTTGGTTTCTCACTCTGAATAATAATGCATCATTTTAAGTGATCCTGAATGTTATTTAATCTCAAGGTCATGTTAAGTTAAATGTTAAGTACCTCAAAAAATACAACTGTAATTTTTTTTGATCTTTCTGCTTTTGTATCACAAGGCAAAAAGATGCCATGTGTTACAATGCTAACTATATTCTGATGTATGCACCAACTCCCAGGCCATTGTGAGAAGAAACTACATATCTTAATAATTTATGTTCCAGGTTTTTAACCAGAATTATCAATGACAGGCTTTGAGCTTTTTCTTTTAGTAATATATCACAGTAAAAATGCATAGACAAGCGATGTGTCAGTCTGATTTTTCCACCTGATTCAGCAACCCAAAATTCAGACACAGCAATTTAAGCCGAGTTGCATACTGAAGAATTTAACTCTAAACATTTAATCTGTTCTTTCCATAAATTTCTGCTGCTTTTGCTATTATAATGACGCTAACGGTAGAACTTTATTTATATATCACAAATTTCTAGCATCAGCATATTTGAGAGCAATCATTCAGTCAATAGTTAATAACAATATAATAATATCATAGAATGGGAAAAAATATAAAATATACATTTAGATGAAAGCAGCTGACAGTAATTACTCACTATGAGCTCATCAGAAATCCCAGTTTTATCAAACAAAAATATTGTTGTTGTATGGTTACATATGAACATGCTGTAGCAGTTTTGTGGTTTAAATGTCATGTGCTGCTGAATAACAAACTTTAGGTAAACAAAACAAAAACAGCTACCCATCCCTTTATGGAAACGTTCCCAGGTGCTTCTAAATAAGGGTTTTTTTAATGCTCTCACCCAACACAACCCCTTCTGTATCTTCCCACCATTTCATCTGACTTTTTCTTTCTGCCAAAAGCGAGAAAGAGGTAGACAGACAGACGGAATAGCTGTAGCAGTGACGTCTGATTGGCTGTACCATCACAGAGCCAAACTAGAAGAAACCATGCTGGCTAGGGAATTCTTTCGGTGGTAATCCAATAAACAATTTTCCCTGATGGGGCAGGGGCATCCACAGTTCAGCCAGTTGCACAGTGAGAGAGACTGGCTGCAGATTGGTGGACAAGCGCTTAAGTACAGTGGAACCCCATACAACGAAAAAACTCCATTCTACAGGGTTCTTCGTTGTACATTTTTTTCCGTTGTACAGGGTTCCACTGGCCGCGCACGTGTCTGATCCCTGACTTGGTTTGGGAGGAGGTAGCCGACCCACTCAGCTGCCTCCTCCCAAAGCAAGCCGTTGTACAATTCACCCATTTGTTCCAAAATCCTCTTAGTTGTACGATTTTTTTCGTTGTATGATGCATTCGTTATACAGGGTTCCACTGTAATTGATTGGCATAGCATATAACTCAAAGCATCAGCAATGCAGTTTTTCTTGGAAACCTAATAAAGTTAACTATAAAATGGGAAGTTAAGTGCACTTAACCCTGTGTACCCTTGGAAGATAGTTACTGCTGAAGTGCTCTAAGATAGTAAGCCAAATGTCTCTCCATTTTGTCTGCCGTAGATCTTTACTACTACTAGGGAATTTTTTTGTTGTTGTTCAGTCGCACAGTCGATTCCGACCCTTTGCGACCCCATGGACCATTTTCCTCTAGGCACCTCTGTCCTCCACCATTCTCCTCAGCCCACCAAGCTCTGTGCCCATTGTGTCCACAATACCATCTATCCATCCCATCTTTGGACGCCCCCTTCTTCTCTTGCCCTCCACCTTTCCCAGCATCAAGGCCTTCTCAAGTGAGTCCTCCTTTCTCATTTGATGTCCAAAGTACTTTAGCTTCATCTTCACTATTTGTCCCTCCAATGAACAGGCAGGATTGATTTCTTCCAGTATTGACCTATTTGTTCTCTTTGCTGTCCAAGGGACTCTCAGGACTCTCCTCCAACACCACATCTCAAAGGCATCTATTCTTCTGCGCTCAGCCTTCCTAATGGTCCAGCTCTCACACCCATACATTACCACTGGGAATACCATTGCTTTGACTATGCGAATTTTTGTTTTCAAGGTGATGTCTCTGCTTAATATTCCCCAGGTTTCTCATAGCTTGTCTCCCCAGAATCAGTCGTCTTTTTATTTCATGGCTACAGTCGCCATCTGCAGTGATCTTAGATCCCAGGAAAGTAAAATCTGTCACTGCTTCTACTTCTTCCCCATCTATTTTCCAGGGACTGATCGGACCTGTTGCCATTATCTTGGTTTTCTTGATATTAAGTCTTAAGCCAGCTTTTGCACTTTCCTCCTTCAATACAATCAAGAGGTTCTTTAGATCTTCCTCACTTTCTGCCATTAGGGTGGTATCATCTGCATATCTCAAATTGTTGATGTTTTTCCCAGCAATTTTGATCCCAAATTGTGATTCCTCCATCCCTGCATTGCACATTATGTGCTCTGTGTATAGATTGAATAAGCAGGGTGATAAAATGCAGCCTTGTCTTGCTCCTTTTCCTATTCCAAACCACTCCGTCATTCCTTACTCTGTCACAACTGTTGCTTCTTGGTTCGTGTACAGATTTCTCATGAGGCATATGAGGTGCTCTGGTATTCCCATCTCTTTAATTACTTGCCACATTTTGTTGTGGTCCACACAGTCAAAAGCCTTGGTGCAGTCAATAAAACAAAAGTAGACTTGTTTCTGGTATTCTTTTGTTTTCTCCATGATCCAACGTATGTTGGCAATGTGGTCTCTAGTCCCCCTGCCTCTTCTGAAACTGGCCTGTAGTTCCCTCTCCACATGTTGTTGAAGTCTATCCTGTATTATCTTGAGCATCACCTTGCTGGCATGTGGGATGAGCGTAATTGTTCGGTAATTTGAGCATTCTTTGGCATTGCCTTTTTTGGGAATTCATATTATGAATTAAACTCATGTTGAAATTCAGCTGCAATAACATGTCAGAAGCAATTTGAACCTATGAAAGACAACTTGAGCAATTTTATTCCCCATCTCAAAAACACACACACAACCTCCCCCAAACCAATTTTAAATGGCTGCCTCTACTTATAAAGGAAGAAGTCATTAAAAGATTATGTTATTATGCTGTTACTTTGTGTGAGCATCTGGGAATGACACTCCAGCCTCCTTCATAAAGGGAAACAGGACTCTTTAATTTTCCAATATTACTTACAGGAAAACCTAACTTAGGTTACTTCGGAGGGCATGTAAGTAATTGAGTGAGAAGACACACATGTTTTTGAGAACTTTTTCTTCCTCACTCTCTCACCAACTCTCTCAAAAATTCCCTTTATGCACCTAAGACTTGCCTCCTCAGAAATCAGCAGCTAACACCTGATTATGCACCCCACAGCCATTTAGTACAGTATGTGGGAGCAAAAAGGAGGCAGGAGGCTTAAGATATGTGCCAACAATCACAAAAACTGTTGCCTTCCCCAACCTTTATATACAGAGAGTGTGAAACCTTTGCATTTTAATAACACCACCTTCAAACTTTTCTCCAAAATCTTCAGATTTGTTGTTGTTGCAACACAACTGTGTTTCATTTCAGTGTAAGATGCTGAGGAATATTCTAACATTTCACACAACATACGGGTGCTACATGCCTAACTGGATGCATTTTTGGGAGGCAAATCTAAAGAACTGCACAGACAAATAAACAAATGTGGAAAGATGGGTTAAGTGACTGTAAAGCAGGAGTTCCCAGCCTAAGGCCCATGGGGCGGATCTGGCCCGTGGCACCATTTCATGTGGCCCCCACCCCCTCCAAGGCCATTCAAGAAACAAAATGGCCATCCCTTTGAAGCTGTTGGGACAAAATGGCCATCCTGTCGTGTAGAAAGTGCAAAATGGCTGTCCGGCCCTTGAAGCTGACTGAGAGAGCGTGACCCGGACCTCGGCTTGAAAAGGTTGGGAACCCCTGCTGTAAAGCAAGAGACAAGCTGCCTTATAGGAAAGAGAACAGCAACACCACATAAAGCTACTAACTTGACAGACAAAACCTTATTACAGCTAATCAGTAATTTGCCAGTGGCATTTTAATGAAGGAAACTGTTTTGGCCGAAGATACAGGAAACGTGGCGGCAGTGGGATGGTGGGGAGGAGGATATAATTTCACAGGCACCTGGCCTTTCACCTTTAAGCAGCAGTTCAGCCTGAAAGCAAATATTTCACTCCTGCTGGAAAATTCTTAATAGGAGTTCAAATGGAACGCTATAGCAGGTGAAATTGAAAACTCAGGACTGATAAGTGCCTGCATTGCATATATTCCCTTCTGGCATTTTTAATCAGGAATACAGGGCTCTTAGGTAGACGTAATACCAAAATGTTACATTGGATTATATGGTGCTAGCATTAACCTTGAATTGGTAGCAAATTATTTCCTTCCCCCCAATATTTAAAACATAGGCACCTGTGCTGAAGGTGATGACTGGATATTTCTACATGAAGACACATGCCTAATAGAAAATGAACAGCCGACCCTGTCTGAGCAGCCATAGTCTATGACAACGCCTATCTTATAAACCAGCTGTAAATATTCAGAAAGGAGTTACAATGCATTGAGCTATGTATGAAATTGACTTAATACAAGCCAGAGGATTTTAGTGTAGACAGCAATGTGAAACTAGTCTTAGGAAGAAAATACACGCTATAAGAAAATCGGGGGCGAAGGGGAGATGGAGTATGAGCAAATAAAGCAGCAGTATTAAAATTGCATCATACAGTATTTCAGAATTTCAAGGACAGCAATGCGATCTGATTCATTTGGCCTTGAAGAATCATGAGACAAAGTTCCTGGCAAAACAGTGCATTCAGGTCAGAAGACTCCTCTTTCCACACTCCCTGCACAGGTGTGCATTTCAGCAAAACTCTCAACAGGGGTTTAGGAAGTTGAGAGAAGGTAGTAATTTCAGAGTAAAGCACGTAATTTGCTTGCAAAGTTCTCAGATCCAGTCACTGGCATGCCAGAACATCTCCTGTCTGAAATTGTGGATAGCTACTGCCAATCTCTTTTAAATTGGACCAAGAATATGACTCAGCAGAGGAGAGATATGATAGCGCTCTTCAAATATTTGAAAGTTGATCAGACAGAGGAGGGGCAGGATCAGTTTACAGTCCATCCAGAGTAAAGGACATGTAATAATGGACTCAATTAAAGAAGCCAAATTTCAGCTGAATATGTTCCTAACTGTTGGAACATTTTGACAGTGGAATCAATTATCTTGGGAGGTGATGAGCTATTCAATACCAGAGGCATTCAAGATTAAGCTAGATTAAGCTCTCTGCCAGATACTGTATACTCTAACTTGCATTTCTGTGTTGAACAGGGGATTGAATTTGGTGGCCTTCGAGACCTCTTCCAATTCCTTCTAAGACTATGAAAGACAATGGGCAACTTTGCAAAGATTTATAATATCAGTTATGTTGACATAATAAATCGACACCCCACCCATCTTTCACTAAGGGGGAACTGGAATCACCCACTATATACACTTTAGCATAAAACTGAATAACAGTTTAACATTATGACTCCTGTTTTGTTTGTTTGTTCAAAGTTTTTAAAAAATAAACATGGTTCACCATTGTGAACCACGGCAGGGGCTCAAGTGGCTAAGACGCTGACTGGGAGGTGGAAGGTCAGCAGTTTGATTCACGAGTACTGCAGGACGGAATGAGCTCCCGTCTTTGTCCCAGCTTCTGCCAACCTAGCAGTTGAAAACAAGAAATTGCAAGTAGATAAATAGGGACCACTTCGGTGGGAAGGTAACAGCGTACCGTGCGCTCCGGTGTCTAGTCATGCCTGCCACATGACCATGGAAATGTCTGCAGAAACAGACAGCGCTGGCTCTTCGGCTTTGAAACACAGATGAGCACTGAATCCTAGAGTCGGATATGACTGGCTTTTGAGCAAGGGAAACCTTTACCTTACCACTGTGACTATTAAAGTGGGCTTCAAATATTGTTAAAGTAAAACACAGCACGTAAAAATATTAAACTATATCTTCCTAGTAGGACCTGAAAAGGCAGCAAACACCGTACAACAGATAAAATTGTCAGAGTCCAAAGGCTATTAATTTAAATCACATTTAACTGAAACTAGACAGCTTCATAAACTATGGTTTGAAGTTGGGTTACTTCAACTTATCATTATTATATTTAATCATTATGTTTCTGGAGATGACATGACACCCTGTGATTAATTTAAAATTGAGAGCAAAGCTTGCACCACTAATTCTTGCATTATTTAGCATTTATTTAAAATATTTTTATATAATCTTTTATATCATCTTTTCAATCAAACCCTCTTCAAGGCAGTTTACATGATGATGAAGTTAATTAAAGCAACATTTATAATAACTATTACAGGTATGAAAGTTTTAAAATTTCAATTAAAAGCAACCTGGAACAATCAAGCAGTTTAAAAGTTGTTTGAAAACAATGAGAATTCATGCCTAAATACTCATCTTTTGGTAAGGCAGTGCCAAAAGCAAAAGCAAAACATAGTTTATAGCTATGTCTAAATCTGTCACAAGACAGAAATAAATTTATCTCTTTCAACTGCATATGAACCATATGCTTATCCAATCCTTTTGTGCTTTTCTGCTCTGTGACATCTAAATGACGTTACATCCAAACCAGAACCAGAAATCCTACTCAAAATCATGGCTTCTGGTTTGTTAGGAAAATATCAATTCAGATCAGGAATTTAAAAATAAATTAAGAGCCTTAAACCATATGCTTTTAGCTGATGTGGTGATTTTCTCAATTTTTAGGTAAATTATTATTTTAATCAAGAGATTTTAAAGCGTTGTTAATTTTAACTGCATTTAATAGTATAATGAATGTAATTATATTTTAATGTTTGCAACTTTATTGCATTTTATTTTTCTATGATTTTAAACTATGTTGTAAGCTGCTGGGGGCCCAATTTCGAGAGAAAGGCAGCATATAATTTTTCTTTAAAGAAGCACCACCCATTAATTTTTATTAGTAGTGAATTATACTCTGGTTTTTCTGTGGATCATACGTTCATTGCTCTTGAATAACACAACTGGTTATAACCTGTGTTAATATGAGTTTTATACTTTTTACATATATTGCCTTGTTTTCCTTAAAACTACTCCAAACTCTGATTCAGGCACTACAGTAAATGATGGTTGCCACCAAAAATTGCTAAGAGTGAAGCCTAATTCGCAATACTCCCTTCTGAGTCACACATAACCCATGGAATTAATTTAGGTATTGAAGCAACAGCTACCCGCTTACATTGCTGTTTGCAATTTTCTATCTAGCCCCCAACAAAGGAATATAGACAAGAAATACAACTGCAAAGTTCATAGAAGATAACAGAATCTAGAGCATTAATTTTCTTCCAAATAACAGGCTTCTTAAAAACGACAATGAAAAAAAGATTTTGTAAAGACCTTAACATTGGGACTGAATTTCTGTGCCATTTGTAGTACAGAATGACCTACTATTTTGCATTGTGTTTCACGGGGTTGAAGATTGGCAAAGGCTGAGTAACTAATGGGGAAGATTTTCCACACAGCAGACTTCTGTACTGGATCCAGAATTTCTGAGCAATTCATAATTCAATTCCCATGTTAAACAAAAAGAGACAGCCGTGATAATGAAAAAGAAAACCCCCAGGGATACAGGTAGGTATGACTGGCTAGGTTGTATTAAAGTTTGTCTCCAGTAAAACAAGGCTTTATGCTTTCTTTTTAATTTCTGAGTAAATACTGGAGCTGGTACAAATCATATATCCAAACAAGACAAGAAATGACCAAGCCTTACCTCAGGAGACAGAATAGGAAGTCAGACTGTGAACAAACACAGACAATACAATTTAACCCTGTAATTCAGAAGGGATTTCAAGAATGAAAAGTAAGCAGCTCACCTTGGTTTAGAAAATGCAATAAAAGGGTCTATAAATACAAGTGACAGTGTATCATGATCAAACATTAACACTGTGTAACAGATTAAATTCCCAAAACCACAAAAGTGGAGGAAGATACAGAAATCTCAGGTGTGTTTATTTTTTAAAAATGCAGTAATTTTAGTTGTAATTAATCCATTTTCAGGCTAATCTGAGAAGAAAGTATATTAAAAACCGTTCTCTCTCAGAGAATCAATGGGCTGCAGCGGCTCACTGGTTAAGAAGCTCGCCTTGTTAGCTGGAAGGCTGGCAAGTTGGCAGTTCGAGACCCAGGTACTGCATGATGGAATGAGCACCCGTCTCTGTCCCAGGCTCCTGCCAACCTAGCAGTTTGAAAGCAGGAATTTGCAAGTAGCTAAATAGGGACCACTTTGGTGGGAAAAGATCTTGGGGACATGAAAGGAGCCTCATTCGCGCGTCCTCTGAGGGGAGTTTCTCCAGCAAAAATCCTTTCAACCCAGAACAATTTCTGACACATTATTATTATTATTATTATTATTATTATTATTATTATTATTATTATTATTATTATTATTATTATTATTATTATTATTGTTGTTGTTGTTGTTGTTGTTGTTGTTGTTGTTGTTATTGTTGTTTCACTGGAGATATCTACAAATCAGTTTTCAAGGTGAGAAACGCAAAAAGTACAACCATAAAAGTCCAATACACAGTAGACTGGAAAAGGCAACATGGTTAAAATAGCCTTTCTTTTTCATTTTAATTTTAAATAGCCTTTTTGTGGGCCTATGGTTGGTATCAGAAGAGGCAGCCATGACCACCCAATATCTTTCCTCTCGTCCTTCCTGTACCTGCTACCAGTATCAACAGCTATATGTCAACATCTGGTTTTGTACTTTAAAGGCTATTTTGTGAGCTATAATCTTACTCCTGAATCAAATTATTAGTCTCAGCAATCAAAGGATTCTGTTTTTAATGTTAACCTGCTGAAGTTCCACTGATGCAATAGATATGGTTTGGCTGAGACCAGCAACTGAATGTCAGCTTTAACCTACAAACTGATGCATAAGTCAACTACTGTATTTTATTTCATTAATTTTATGCCACTTTTCCCCAATCAAGAAACCTGTGGCAATTTACAAATTATTACAAAAACAATCCAACTTAAAACACAGAAAGTTATTGTATTAAAAATAATTAAATATGTAATAGCACCTTGACAATAAGCTTAATACTGTTTAAATATCTTCAAAATGTTTTGCTAAAGTAATCTTCATAGACATTATCAGTTGTGTGCAACTCAGCAACTCAAGTGTGCAACAGATATTGACTTCAAAGATTTCTTAACTTATGGCTATTTGTGTTTAAAAAGTATACCATTTGCACAACTGTGCAACAGGATTTCAGCCATTAAAACACTCACAAAAAAACAAGAACAACAGTGCAGTATCCTAAAGTTAACAAATCCTCAGTGCTCAACTCAGTTGTTGAAAACTTGTCTAAAAATGAAAGAAAAATGTGAAGGACATGTTGCACAAATTATGCCTATAATTATACAGAGCCACAGACATAAGCGTTTGGGACATCTAAAGACATTTAAAGTCAAACAAAAAAAGATATCTATTATATTCACTATGTTGCTGAATCTGCTGCAACATTAGGCTCATAGATACCAAGCCCAAAGCTATCTTTCACTAACTGGACAAAGCAACACAACCAAATTCTTCATTCCTTATTTGTCTCCAATGTTGTATATCCCAGTTATTGACCAGCATTAAAAGATAAGCATTACCAAAATGGGAGGGGGGGGGGGAATACTAGCTCCAACTGTGCTATGGAGGCCACTGAATTCTTGTTTAAATTAAAATAAGTTACAGTACTTATGTAAAAAGTCTGTTCATAGCCTTTTATGTAAATCATTTAACATAAATCAAAGCTAACCCATAGGAAAAATAATATTTACGTAAATCGGAGCAAACCCATAGGAAAATGAATATTTATGTAAAATGAAGCAAACCCATAGGAAAAAATGAAATTTTGATGTAAATTAAAGCAAACCCATAGGAAATCGCATTACATAAATCGGGACATTAGGAAAGAGGCGCAAACGGTGTAGAGCTCAACAGGTAAAGAGAACCGTTGCAATAATGACTGGGTCCAAGAAAACTGAAGATGTGATATATGTACAAAGTCTTTATAAAATAGAATGTCCAAAAACCATAATAACTCAATAATTTCCACTATGGGTAAAAGTAAATGATGCACAGTTTCTTTTCACAGAAGAATAAAGATGATTCACAAATAAAGCAAGTTGTCTTGAAAAAACTGTTTCTTTCACAGGTAGATGTGATTCACTGATATAGCAATTTTCTGTTACAAAGTCGATACTAGTTAATACAACTTTTCGAATAATAATATCTTCTTCAGGAAGATCTGTACATAAAGATTACATACAAGCACAATGATTAGCATGTCTGAAAATAGTAGCTACTGGCACACATGAGTATTCATAACATGTAACAATAACAAAAGTCAAACGGCACAAGCTTACCAGTATATACAACGTATCTTGAGACTGCGTCCTTGCCTCCGCTCACACTATTAGGTGCATATGGACGTTGAAAAGTGTATGAGAAGCAGCTGCCTTTATGCTGACTATGAACTAACTCACGTGAAACCAATAGCGGCGGACCCAAACGCCGGCTGCTAGAACCATTGAAATTATTACCCTTTTGAAACTAGAGGAACGCCGTCAAGTCTTGCTCCTGGTTTAACCCTTTCGGGAACATGGTATCAAGGAAATGGATAAAGAATGCTTCTCGTTGTCTTAATTTCTTATTAATATCACATCTTTCATAAGGTTTTGGTCGAACCATTTCTAATACTACGAAGCGGAAATCCCTGTCTGTGTGTCTCTTCTCAATATAGTGAGAGACCAGCGGAGCTTCTGAAACCTGGTGTCTGATTTTGGACCTGTGTTCTGAAATCCGCTGTTTGAGTGGTCGACTGGTAAGTCCCACATAGCGCATTTTGCAGGGGCATTCCCACATGTAAATTACGCATTTACTGGCGCAACTGGAGAGGGATTTTAAGGTGTATGTTAAGCGTAAATCGGGACATTTACATAAATCGGGACACCAGTTTAGCGAAAAATCCTTACGTAAGTCGGATTTTATGTAACTCGAGGCATATGTAAATCGAGGTTTTACTGTATGTCCAAAATTGAGAATTGTGATTTAACATCTTTTAACTAGGATTGATCTTGGAACACTAACCCTAGTTTAAGATCCTGGTTAAAAGATACAAGAATCAAATCAAAACTGGATGAAGACAAGAGGAAATAAGGCTAGGAAAGTGAAGAGCAATAGTTGTCTCCAGCTTAATGAATTAAGTTTGTCAAAACTGACCCAAACTGTGAAAATATTATTCTTAGCAAAGCATGTACATCTTACTGTTTGTTTCTTTGTTTCTCTCTCTTGCACCACGTATGTATATCAAGTTTAAAGTCCTCAAATATAACGCAAAGTTAAAAGGCACTGAAAAACAATGAGGCCCAATACATGTTTACTTTGAAGCTCTCCTTCTCCATTCAAGGCAATATACTCCCAAATAAATGGGCACAGGATGTCCATTTTAGTTGAGTCACTTACCAACCTTTTGTAAGGTTGACATGCATCATATATCATAAAGTACAAAAAAAAGTATCATTATTGCAACCTAGGTAGGTATACAACCAATGGCTAAAATCCTGTTGCTTTGTTACATAGGCAGAAGATATAAAGCATTACATTCGCTCACTTCCAGCTGGAATGAAGGAGCCCCTGCTATGCTATTTCTGAGTGTGCACCAAGCCTGTAGATATGGTTACCTCGACAAACTGCAATGGCAACTCCTTAATTGCTGGCTAAAACCAAGTGAATCTCATGCCTTTTGCTTTCCCCCTACACAATGGTGCAACAGATTTCAGCCATCAACACATAGCTAGTAATCTGTAAATTATGGTAAACAACATATGGGCACAAACTAGCCCACAATGTACCTATGCCTTCTAGCAGAACAAAGAACCTGAGTGGTATTACCCAATTTAAACAATGAAAGTTGTTCATGTGCCAAACCCCCAAATCCATATTACGGTAACATTCTTATTAGGCCAATTGAAAAGGCACCAGAAGTGAGGAAAAGCTTGTATGCCTTTGTTGTACCATTTGGTTTGCCTAATAAAGATATCAACTGAGTATGGATTTTGGAGTGTGCTTCATGTCAATATGATCAACCCTGCGTTTGTTCACATCAAGGAAGGCTCTATCTTGAACCGTTTTATTCTTATCCTTAAAATGGAATTTTGCCTTTGAGAGATTTAATTCTTTAAAAAGTATTTTCTCTTCTTAAAGTTTATAATGTTATTTCAAATCTCACAACCACACAAGCAAATTCTTGCTACTTCTGCACTTTTATGCAAAAAAAGGCATTTCAGCTAGAACGTAAGAGACAGCACATTTCAGAGCAAGCTATGCTTATCATATGAAAAACAAAAGAATGTGATTAAAAATATTTTGAACAGTGACATTTCAAAAATACAAAGGAAAGAATAATCTTTCTTCCTGCCTACTCTAAGAGAAATTTTATCCAGGATAGATAATGCTTGTGACACTTCTGCTGCCCAACCACTCTCTCCTTCATGAATGTTGTAGACATCCTGAGAGGAAATATGCAGCACTTTGTCAAAAATGCCAGCTGTATTTAGAGGAGCTACAGCACAAATACTATTTCTCATTCAGTTCAGGAAAGAAAACTATCCAGTGGTATTTTTGTCTCACTCTCATGAATGTATTAAAACAATTTGGGCCATATGATTTATCACCACACTACAAAACATTCTCATGGTCACCCATGCCCTGGTCACCTCCTGTTCATGGTCACCCATGCCCTGGTCACCTCCCATTTGGACTATTGTAGTGCGCTCTACATGGGGCTGCCTTTGATGACCATCTAGAGACTGCAGTTGGTCCAGAATGGGGCAGCCCACGCAGTGTTGGGATGTAGTTGTTTTGCCCGCGACTCGCCACTGCTGTGAGAGCTGCACTATATGTCTCCGGGTGCAATTCAAGGGGCTGGTTGTCACCTTTAAAGCCCTTCATGGTAGCGGACCAGGATACCTCAGGGACTGCATTGTCCCTAGGACATCGACCGGTCCCATGAGAGCAAACCGAGAGGGCGTCCTTCAGGTACCCTCTGTTGGGGAGGCTCACCTCTCCAGCACAAGGAAAGGGCCTTCTCGTTCATAGCCCCCACACTATGGAACCTCCTCCCAGTAGAACTATGCCTCCAGGCCCAGTTGCTGTCATTTAGGAAAGAATTGAAGACGTGTTTGGCAAAATGGGTCTGGGGGCCAGGATTGTCAACAAGCTCCCCCTTTTGCCTCATCTGAGGCTCCCCCCCGTCCTGTAATTAATTTTTTAATGTTAAGGTTTTGTAGTTTTTATATTTGTTTTTAGATAGTAAATGGCACAGCGGGGGTTAATATTGCTATGTTTTTAAGGGGTTTTAATTGTTTTATATTCGTTTTAACTTGTGTACACCACCCAGAATCCATTGGATAGGGTGGTATATAAATCTATTAAATTATATTAAATTTCAATTCCAGAGAAATATGATTCACCTAATTAGTTCTGACTTTGTAAAAAATTACACTTATGTAGAAGTAGCAGTCTGATTTGTGTCCAAGGGGTTTATTCCCCAGGTATCATACGCAGGATGTTGTTTAAGATGATCTATCTCTTTGCCTAATTGGGTGGACATGAGAAGTAGCATTTCTGTTTTCAAAAAGCATATATCTTTTTATGTGTAAATGCACAAGTAATCATAGCTAATCCAGGAGGACATTGCTCACACACCAAAACAAGACATGCAGATAATCATAGGACTGTAGAGACAAAGAGAACCACTACTACAACTAGTGCAAAAAATAGAGGGGAACAACATAAAGAAAACAAGGGGAAAACAGAAAATCCATGAAATAAAAGGGAAATTTAAGACTAGATTAGGAATGCTAAATAACCAACAAGAAAGCAAACTAACCAACAAGAAAGCAAACTATCTACCCAGGGGAAAATAAAGAGAATGTGGGGAAAATATACTGAAGAGATGAAAAGATATAGGTATTCAGAAGAGTTAGTTGTCTGGCCGGACATCCAGCTACGGTAATGGAGTAGACCATACAGCCAGCGACTCAATGCAGAGTGTTGGGCAGTGGTAAATAACCTGACTCCCTAAAGGGGCCAATGGCTATGGGCAGATGAGCCCCTTTAGTGGGGGGGGGATGGCCCCCTTAGTGGAGAAAATGCCACTGGAAACCATCATATTGGGCCCAACGGCAAAATGAGCAGAGGAGGAACTCTGATTCCCAATGGTCATGGAGGTGGAAGAGGCCATGCCAGATGGACTGGCTATTAAGGTGTACCCTGTTCATTTCCTCAAGGCTGTGGTAGTCCATTGCAGTCCCAGTGTTAAATCCTGCATGTCTCATTTCATATGTGCCACAGGAGATGGCCCCATGATCATAGTGTCTGGGTCAGAAGAGTTAAAAGGATGACACTCCTTTGGAGAGGAATCCCATGATGAAGAACCTGCAGGTCTAGAAAGTGAAGTGAAAATTGCTCAAAAAAACAAACTTAAGAAAAAATAAATCACCAAGGGTAGATAGGCTATAGGTAGAACTATTTCAAGCGACAGGGACCGAATCTGTAAAATATGTTATTTGAAGGCAGCATGGCCTGCCTTCATATTTGAAGGCAGCGTAGCCATAAAGACTGGCCCACCTCACCCTCGCCACCGCGAAGCTCCTTCCCCCGATCTAGCCAGCTGAGGGGAGTGGGAGCGCAGCTGAGGGGACTGAAGGCAGCATGGCCAGTCTGGAGCCTGTCTCGCTTGCCCAGCAGCCAGCAAGAACAACTGCCTGCACCTGTGGGGCATGGAGGGACTTTAAAAGGATGCCCTCCCTCCATCCCTTGGCCGGTTTGGCAGGAGGGAAAGAGGTGAGACTGGCCCCAGCTGCGTGAGGCCGGTTGGAGGCTGCAAACCGGCGGGAATATCTGCTTCCCGGATATTGAACTGCCCTCGTTCGCCATGGTCCGGACGTTTGCCCGCCCTGACTGGCTTGGCGGGAGGGAGGAGACGAGACTGGCTTGCAGCAAATGATAGCCAGCATGGCGGCTATATTAAGACCTTGCCGCCGCTGCTATGGAACTCAGACATTCGCCTGCCAGCTCTTGGCTGGTTGACAGGAGGGAGGAGGTGATACTGGTAGCAGCTCTCACTCTTGGCCTTGAGGGAGATGAGGACTGTGTTGCATTTTTCCTGATTGTTTATGTACTTATTGCTTTATTCTATTGTATTTTGTGTGGTTAGATTCTATTATTGACATTCTGTATTTATCGCTTTACTTATTGTACTTTGTGGGGTTATATTGTATTTTTATTTCAAATGTTGTAATGCTGCCCTGAGTCAGCCTGTGCTGAGTCAGCCAGTGCGGTAGGGTGGGGTTTAAATTAAATTTTATTATTATTATTATTATTATTATTATTATTATTATTATTATTATTATTATTATTATTATTATTATTATTATTATTATTATTATTATTATTTGTGCAAAGAAATATGTCATTATTGTGAAAAGCCAGATTGGGAATTCACATCAGTTTTCTCATCTTTTTCTTCATAATATTTTTTCCCATCATATCTGTCGCCATCTACCATTTACCTTCATCAAGTAATTCTCAGCAAGCAACTACTTAGTCAAATCAATGGTAACAAGTAACTCCCCAGAGATAGTTGTATCAGAACCAATGGCAAAAGTAATGTATTTTTACTTAACTCGAAGCAAACCCATAGGAAAATGATACTTATGTAAATCGAAGCAACCCCATAGGAAAAATGATTTTTTTACGTAACTCGAAACAAACCCATAGGAAATTGTGTTATGTAAATTGGGACATTTATGCAAACTGGGACATGGTTTAGTGCAAAAAATCATTATGTAAGTCGAATTTTGTGTAACTCGAGGCATTTGTAAGTCGCGGTTTTACTGTACTACATTGCAACTGTGACTCATTTTGCTTAATTCCTGATCCTATGATTCCTACTGAAATAAATGGATAATCAGTAGAACTTGAGATGTATACAGATGTATACAGACTTCAGGACTGCCCTGAATTTGTATGGTCCCCTACCCCATCAAACTAACTGTCCTTGCTGCTGGGGTTGAAGCAAATCCTGTATCTCATCTACTTTCTCATCCTACAACTTTTCTCATTGGACCTTTAACAGAAGAGTGTGCCTTTATTTTGCTACCATAATTCCCTGTAAACTGTTGGGAAAAATATTTGTATAAACTGAATGCTACTTTATGTGGTTTCTGTGATGTGATATGTACTATATGTAGAACTACCTACTAATTCTGCTACCCTTTTTCTTCTCTCATATTCAGAATTCTCAGGCTCTGAATCCTGATAAAGTTCAGGAGGGGATGCCCCCTGAGCTTGTTCAAGGTCCTTCTTTCCTTTGGGAAAGAAGACTCTTCATATTTCTTGGTGGGGAAAACATTTTTACTTTCCCTTAGGTACCCCAAATATCTTTTCTCAAAGGAAGCAAAAGAGGGAGTAGTTACTGAATTATTTCTAGCTCAAGGTATAATTGAATCATGTTCAATTGCAATATACCAAGTATTTTATTGTTGATGATGCCTGTAATGCTTTCTCTTTTTCTTTTATCAAAAGTGCAAAAGCATTAAATTTCTTTTCTTGAATATTCATGGCATGTTTTGTTTAATGAAGATTGTTCTGTTACTGCTGACAGGATCCAAAGGGTACTCGATGTATCCCTGCCAATGACAAAGTGTCAACCTCATTAATATTTTTGAATGGTAAATTATTGTTGTCAGCAGATTTTCAAGCTTGTAGAATTAGTTTATTTTTAATATTATATTATATTATATTATATTATATTATATTATATTATATTATATTATATTATATTATATTATATTATATTATATTATATTATATTATATTATATTATATTATAAGATGTATCTCCATGTTTTTAAAATAAAGCTGCTTAAATGTGTCAGCCTTCCCATATTCTGCTCTCTTCAAATGGTGCTAAATATTTGGTGAATTGAAGGACTGTAATCCTACACTTGTGTACCTGAAAGCAAGACCCCATTCAAATCAGTAAGATTTAATTCTAAGTAGGTATGTGCAGGGTTTCACTGTGATAGCAAGTTAACCACAGCAATGAATTCCTAATGAATGGCTGGACTTCAGTTCCTGCACAGCAGTTAGCACAACTAAACTTCTTTGCAAAGTCTCTACAAGTTCTGAGTTTGCTTCGGAGGGGGGCAGTGGGATCCATTAGCCTACAACCGTGATGGCGAACCTTGGCACTCCAGCTGTTCTTGGACTTCAGTTCCTAGAAGCTCATGTCTCTGTGAATCCACATGAATGGGTTTGCTGTAAGTTGGGGATAGGCACTGACTGTGCAGGGTATGCAGAACACAATTTCCAGGAGAATTCAGTCTTATAAGAAGATGAAGGAAAGATGCAACTTGACAGTTAAGATAAACAGAAGGCAGAAGGAGAAGTGAAAGCTAACATCTTTTTAAGATCCACAGGGCTTCCCTTTCAAGCATGCAAACTGGGCAAGGAATTAAAAAATGAGAAAAAGGCAGGTGAGAAAAACCTTTACTGTACTATTCATAACACAACAGAGGAAGAGAGATCAAGCGTTAATGTGCCCATGAAGCTGCTGCAACTAATTCTAATTGCCCCTCCCATGGAGAATTTGAAATGCTCTTTTTAAGAAGAATACATATAATGACATAAGAATACATATAATCTGCAATTGTAGGTTGGATGCTGATGCTCTTGGGAGCTTGTGCATCATCATTCCTATGCTTAGTTACAGATGGCTAATCCATTTTCACCTCTCTGAAACGGGACTCTCTAAGTCCATGATAGCGAACCTTGGCACTCCAGGTGTTCTTGGACTTCAATTACCAGAAGCTCAAGTCAGCACTTCTGCTGAACAGGGCTTCTGGGAATTGAAGTTCAAGAGTAGCTGGAGTGCAAAGGCATCCCTGCAATAAGGGCTGGAAAAAAATCACCCCGACTAGCGCTACAAGAAAAGGGACAGAAGGAAAAGCTAACATCAATTTAGGACTCACGGGAAATCTTTCTAATCACTTGCTTGGGAAACAACTCATATTTCTCCAGAATAAAAAGAAGACGGGAGTTTGCTGCTACTCCAAAGAACATGTGGGTTGAGGGTGGTGGTGGTGAGAGACAGATCCCTTGTAACGCTGCTGCCTTTGCTTTCTCCAAATTTCAATGGGTGCAAATTTCAATGGGTGGGCATCAGCAGGTTCTCACCAGCTTGCCAGAACCGGTAGCAGAAATTCTGGCTGGCCCCATCCATCCAAGTTTTGAAATAAAGCTGTCCTAATTCGGGTGCAACACAGGGCTTCCCTCTGGCCATGCCCACCTTACCACGCCAACAGTGTGGTAGTAGGCTTTTTTTTTTTGAGTCCACCACTAAGTGCAAGCCCTACACAGCCAGCTCTGCATGAAATTCCTGGTGCTTAAAGTAGAGAAAAGGGAGTGCCAGCGCTGAGCTGCTCATACCATCATTCCTTTTCCTCCTTCCCTCAACCTATGCTGGTAGTTCAATAGAAGGTAGAAGGAAGATACATGGGAGAGGGACTTCTCTTATGTGGCTCCTGCTGCATTTTAAACAACAATGAAAAAAGAACTTACAAGTTCAACCCTTAATGCAAAGTAATCACGTGAAGGAGCGATTGCATTGAACATTCGTTTCACAGCAGTTATTTTGCTCTAATATGGGTTCTATGAAGAAGTTGACAGAAGAGAAAACAAGACCATTCAATCTTCACTCAATTAGTGCAACGTGGGATTCATTACAGCCATGAACACAGGTGGTATTCATTCCCTTCAGAGTGCCCGACCTACATATGCGGATCCCATAAGAGACACTGCTGTTTTCAATTCCACCCTTCCTCCTAATCTTTGGGGATATCAAGGCACTGGGCAATCAAGGATTTAATTGCTCTTAAACGATCTCCTGCTTAAATTACTTCCTCATAAAGCTGATCACAAATTTAGAACTCTGTACTTACATCAACATAGACATTGCGTGTGGTGTATAGGATATTACACATGCCCATATCCATATCTAGATATATGAAATTCTGTAGGACTGCCATTATAAGGAAGAAAACGTAATTTAGACAAACCTCTTATTAGAGTTGTCGTTTACATTTTATGATGGCTCCTTTAGACATATTTGTGCTGTTATGACTAAAAAACATTCTGATTTCTAAATATGTACAGGCACATGGCATAATGTGAAGCCCAGAGCTCAAACAAACCCTGCCACATTTATTAAATAATTGTTCCAAGTTTTAATTAATTGGGCACACTTTCAAATCCTGTTGTATTATCCAGTTGACATTCATAAGTTTGTAATGACAAATTCCAACCTAGGCTTTCAGACTTTTTATCTCCTACTAGCACTGGCACTGGGGACGACTTTGAACTGAGGATAAAGCTAAAACATGCTGGGAAAGGAAAGCAAATTACAGTGAATTCTTATATGCCTGTTTCTTGATCAGCTAGAAGTACTTCTCCAAATACTCCTCAAAATTAAATGTGTCAAATGCCCCAGGGGGGTGGGAAAAGCTGCATTCTGCTAAAATGAAATGTGAGACAATGGAAACCATGGGGATTTGGTTATTGGGTCAACATGTTCTGGCCTCAGAATTGGCCAGGCTGGTGGTTAACAGCAAAGGGTGATGGGTTAGTTCTGCTGTTGCAATGCTATATAATCAGTTGGCGAATGGCACAGGGATTGTCATCAGATGTAGCTAGTGAAAATATAGCAAGTCCTTGATAGCAGTCTTGACAAAAGTGAAATTTGAAGAAATTTGGGGAGAATTTTTAGATTATGCAGAAGGTAAAGGAAAGATGCCAGAGCAGGAAATAGTCTTTTTGGAGATTAATCTGGGGATGTGGACTAATGGGGTAAATGGGAAAATAATAGAAAATTTCCAGAGGTTGTAATGGATGTACATACAGTACTGTACAATGTATGTTATCTTCTTTAACTGTATAATTTGATTGGCTTTGTTGTATAATTTTTTGGGGGGAGGGAAAGCAGTCTTGAAAAATATGCACATAAAAATATACATTGGTATAGGTCACCCTTGCTTGAAAGCCAGTTTCAGGGTTTCAGTTTCTAAGGTTCAGTGCTCATCTCTGTTTATAGCCGAAGAGCCAGCACTGTCTGCACTTGCAGATGTTTCTGTGGACATGTGGCAGTATATCGCAACCCCCGACCTGTGGTCCTAATCCGGCCCATGCACCTCATTAATCTGGCCAACAATGGGCACCCCAGACACTGCTGGAAGCCCCTCCCACCACCCGATGTCCCAATACATCACTTACCGCAGTGCCGCTACCAATTGCCCTTTATTCGTCTGTTTGCACAGCACCTACCACTTTGCACAGCGGCAAGATGCTTTTCAGAGGAAAACTGCTCCATTCTGGGATTTTTTCTCTGCTTCCCTGCTCCGTTTCAGCAGCTTAATCGCAGGACTTAGTCACTTTCATTGCTGGGCAGAGTTTATGTCAGTGCACAGGGTCACACCACAGAACCACCCAGGCACTGATTTCAGCTCCTCCCAGCCCCAGAAGTCTAAAACCACCGCACTTAAGCTGCTGAAACTGAGTGGGGAAGTGGAGAAAAAAAATCTCAGAATGGAGTGGGTTTCCTCCAAAAAGCATCCCACCGCTGTGGGAAGCGGCGGATGCTGTGCAAACAGCTGAATGGAGGGTGCAATCAGCGACGGCACCGCCACTGCCGATGATGACAAAAACATAAGCAGTGGGTGCCAACATGCCTCCAGCCCCTGATGGGAAGTGTCGGGGATGGGCCAGGCCTCTGGTGGGAAAACGTTGTGAAAGCCTGGTTCAACATATCATCCTTGGGAGGAGGAAGCTTCTGTTAATGGGATTAACTCACTTGCATGTTTTGTTTGCTAACCAATCAGAAAAAGCCTCTACCTTCTTGCCTGAAATTTGCCTAACCCGAATCCCTGTTTGTTGGGAGCAGCTGGCTGTTTGCTCTTGTGGGAGATGCAGCCATTTTGACCTCTCTGTATTTTTCCAGCCATATGGCTGTAACAGAGGAAAAGTGTCTTCCTTTCATTTTTGTAACTAATAAAGCATTTCACCCTTTTCTAACAAATCTGAAAACAACTTGTCAAGATTTTTGAACATATAGTGATCCTTTTTCTCTTTTACTTCAGATTTTTGATATGAGTAATTATTTTTGGCTGGGAAACATCCTTGAGTATGAGGAGAACTTTAGTGGAAGGGATCTGTAAACAATTCACACCTTGTTATGTATTGAATGAATGTTGCAAGGTCCCCTTTAACAGAGTGTAACCAGTCAATGTATCCAATTGTATCTAATCAGAGACACATTGTAACAAGCTGTATAAGGATGTGAGCTAAGTGGCCACAGATGGCAGTAGTGAGCATCCGGCTCACATGGTACAGATTCTCCGAATACCTGCAGAGCGGGAAACCTTCCCGCCACACCGCACCTGGAGAAGATGGGCATGACGATCTATGACGTCACGCGGACAGTAGCCAATGAGCTACCACACCGGGATATTCAAATGTACAGTGTACTATAAATAGAGCTGTTTGTCCGCCATTACCTCATGTTCACCCTGACCATCATGCAATAAAGTTGTGTTTAGCCCTACTGCGGCTCCTTCTATCGTCTTCCTTGCAAGACACTAAACACCTTAATTTCATTGTGAACCTACATGCCTCTAACATCTAGAAGTGCAGTGCCTATGGGTATCAAAATGTGACTTGGCTCTGCAGTCTGGTTAACAGAACAGGAATGGCTGCCATGTTGTCTGTTGCTTCATGCAGCAAATTGTCTTGGGCTGGACCTATTTGTAACAACATTCTTCACTTGGGTGGTGGGTGGGACTTCCAGTTAATAACAAAACAGCATAATTTGTTTAAATATATTTTTTTGCACAGCCATATCAGTCCACATTTTACTTCTTCTGCCTAGTTTTGTTTCTTGCTTTCCTATTTTCTCTTTCTGTCTAATTGATTCCAAGCTTGAACAGCCTTGGAATTAATTAAAACTGCATGGTATCATCAGCATAAGTAGCATGACAGGCGAAGACAGCATGAACAGCCTTGGCTCTGCGTGAAAGGAAGCTGGTGGGGTAAGACCAGAGCATAACAGCCAGCTGTCATTGCAGCCTGGAATGAAAGCTGAAACACTCCCGCCTAGGCATACACAAGTGACTTTCTACCACACCATCACCCCATGCAACACAGAAACACAACTGCTCATTAAGGCAGAGGTCTAGCTACCAGTGTCTCCCTCTGCCTGTATTTCCATGCTTGTGTTTATACGTCATGCCTATGAACTTCAGCATTGCCAACACTGCCCCCACTTCCTCCAAAGGCAGGACAATATATGATCTCTCTAGGCAAACAGACAATTAGTGCAGTGCATGAACATTTCCAAGCCTGGCCAGGCTATCCTGCTATGGTAATAGTGTAGACCAGTATTTCCTAACCTTTGGTTTGTAGACTTCAATTCCCAGAAGCCCAATTCAATTCCCCAAAACCAATGTACTGACTTAGGCTTCTGGGAATTGAAATCCCCGTGGGGTGTGGGCCCCATGTTGGGAAACAATGGAGTAGACCCTCCTGCCAGTGCCTATTGTCAGGCGGTGGTTATTTATTTATTGTTCACATTTGTATCACTGCCCCTTTGCCGAGGTGACTCCGGGTGGCTGACAGATAAAAAACATAAATACAAATACAAAAAATATCACCATAAAATCATTTAAAACTATCCCCATTAAAAACCCACCCACCCC
Organism: Bradypodion pumilum; assembly: GCA_035047305.1. NCBI lineage: Eukaryota > Metazoa > Chordata > Lepidosauria > Squamata > Chamaeleonidae > Bradypodion > Bradypodion pumilum. The sequence continues at coordinate 166,868,027 of JAWDJD010000001.1, read as the reverse complement.
ATCCATAAAAAGAGGGAGGGTCTAGATTATTTATTTATACAAGTCAGCAGGCAGGAGTCACTCCTCCATCAGTGCCCCACACCTGCCCCGCCAGCCAGGTTTTAAGTTTTTTCTTGTTGTTGTTGTTCAGTCGCACAGTCGATTCCAACCCTTTGCGACCCTATGGACCATTGATCTCCAGGTACCCCGTCCTCCACCATCCTCCTCAGCCTGCTCAGTTCTTTCTTAAAGGGCAGCAATTAACTAACTTGACCACCCTGAGGACTAATGGTCTTGGGTGGCAAAGTACACAAGGAAGAATTATGGTCACCAAGTGGAATAAATCTCACTTGAATCACTCATGATGGAGGGCAGTAGCTTCATCAATATAGGCCTGAGGCTGAGGAGGACTTTGTGTACCAAAAGGGTATTAGGACCAGGGAGAAACTCACAGAACTGGATCAGGATCATGCTGTGATGCAGACGGCAAATGGAAGTCCACTGCATTATATTGTTCCCAGGACAATCTTCATAACTGGTCACCATGAGGATTGCCAATATTCGGAATCGGATACAGCACTTGAATAATAATAATAATAATAATAATAATAATAATAATAATAATAATAATAATAATAATAATAATAATAATAATAATAATAATAATAATAATAATAATAATAATAATAATTCATTCATTCATTCATTCATTCATTCATTCAATTTATATAGCCGCCCCAATCGACATGCGACTCTGGGCGGCGTACATAAAATCCCCGACGTTTAAACTATAGAAAGCCTTAACATTCCAAAAAACACTGAAAAACTACCTGAACATTTACGGAGGGCAGAACTTTGACAGGTCATGAAATCTTCCTCAGTTGAGCTTTATTTCCTGCAGCGCCTATTTCTGCTCACAAAACCTGGAAAACTCCAGAGCATGTATGTTTTGATTTAAGGAACCAAAAGCAAGGTTAAAGAAAGAAATTTTGGGAACTGTTCACTAGGTTTCAACCAGAGAAAAATCAATGTTATTTCCTGTGAATACTTCAAAGATAAATATCCCCAAGTCCCCTCTCAGATTTTGTTTACAAGAGCACTTCTTGTAAAGCAAACTTCCTAATTTTGTTCCAAGCTTAGGCTGTTTTACAAAATACAGTGATTTTAGACAAAAAAGAAAAGAGTTCCTAAATAATTTAAATTGATCCTGGGAAATACCAAGACCCAAATCCTGTTAAAGTTTATTGTTGCTCGTTAGGGGAAATCACATTAGCAGGTTTTTATTTTTGCTTTGCCAGCTGTCTGTTACATGATCAAGTGTGCAACCAAGATACAACAGAAGAGCCTGCAAAAACACTCCTTGCGTCCTTGCCCTTCTGTGCGATGTGATCCCAACAGTTTTAAACTGTTTCAATTGTTTTAAATTTTTAATCAGTATTAGTTTCTTCCAATCCGATTTTATTGATTTCACTCTCCCCTTTGACCTGCTGTTGCAGAGCAGAGCAGAGCAGAAAGAGAGGAGAAAGGGAAAATTTTAATACGAGACAGATAGGATTTTGCATTCATTTCTGTGTAATGAAATCAAATGCTCACATTTTCCAGAGGAGGTTCTGCCCCCTGTGCCATCCACTTCTCTATTCCAAGTATTCTGTACTGAGCCATTACATGAAATGATGCATCAAAGCATGCCTTGAAGTAAAAATGGTCAGATGGGTACTCTACTAAATTGAGTCAATGCTCTGTTCTAATTTGCACTTTTGAAAGCATGCACAGCTTACTTCTTACCCAAAGATGAACCGCAGATGGGTAGGCATGGTAATAATTTAAGCTTTCTAAGCTCCCGAGCCTCTTTGTAAATGTAGCCAATTTTTAATTTTATTTATTTATTTATTTATTAGCATGGAGGCTGAAGTCATATCGTTTTCAGACCTTTTAACAACCAACTTTCTAACAAGAATGCCAATTTGCATTTCACAGCTGTTGCTCTTATGCACGTCTTTTTTTGCTGTTATATTTATCACAGGTTTGTGGCTTAGATTTCTTTTGATACTCTTAAGTGGTAATGTGAGAATAAATGATAAAGATGTCACTGAAACCCTATGCTATTCTGCATCTGCCAAGGACAGTTCCAAGCCATGAATTATCGGACAAGATAATGGCTTCATTAGCATGCACTTCAGGGCCCTTAATACATCCATTAATGACAATTTTGGAGTAGCAGTGGTGGAGCATGTCATTTTCCTGTTGGGGAAAAAACATTAAATCAGTGGACTCCTCAATGTACAATGTCTGGCAGCCTAATGCCTCCCTGATTGTAAGATGGAGGAAAATAAAATGATTAGAAGAACATTGGCAAAGATTCCAAAATGTCATACCTGAAGAAAGTTTAAGACTTCTCTTTTTCTGTGGCACCCCAGTCTTACCTATGACAAACTTTCAACAAAACTGAGGCAATAGGCCTACATAGATACTTGAGGGAAGTCTCTCTTTGATGGGAAATGAGAGATGTGCTTACCCATACCTTCTAATCATCACTCAGTTTTGCTATGTTACAGAAAGATAAACCTTGAGATTCTCAAATAGGACAGGCCACTTACTCTTATAAGTCAGCACCACCTGTTTCTGCTTCTGTTCTTGGCAGGGCAAGGACCACAGCTACCAACAGTCATTATTGAGAGTATGGTCCTAGTCAGGTCCTCCTTTCCTAGAAATGGGTGCAGCAGGTTCACATCTGAATGGATGCAAACATTTTCCTGTCTACAGCTGCCCTCTGATCCAGGATCTCTCTCAGCTGCAAACCTAGCTCTTCAAGGGAAGAGGGACAATGTGGTGTCAAGGGATCTTGCTATCCTAGTAGGTTAAAGATACCCAGTGTCTTAAGGCTGGGAATAAGATAACCCTTGGATCATTCATTCAATGGCAGATGCCCCTGGTTTGAACTGGAGCTCCATTAATCTTTTCTGTTTGGGTATGATGATTAGGGTTTATGAAAGATGAAGACCAAAAAAACAAAAAAGACCAAAACAAAATCCCTAGTGATCTAGAGAGCTGCAGTTGTCCAGCCCTCTTCTAAAATGTCAAAGCTAAAAATATGATCCAGTGTAGTTAATCCTTCAGCATATCTTAAAGTGTATTTCATTATATAACAAAATTTTCTGATTTTTAAAAATATTGCATGAATCCTCTGTGCAAATTCCCTCCACTTGGCTGCAGGGAGCCTCATTCTACAAGTCTGCACTGCTGACTGTGAATCTAATGTAGGTATTCTACAGAGTTTCACCCTCCATCATTAATACTTTCACAAAGGACTGTGGCATAGGTATACAACAAAATAATGTCCCCCTGGATTAGAAATGACCCTGATGTCATGAGATGTTCATGATTTTCTACATCTCAACCATGTTTTCAAAAGCTTGTAACACTTGAATTGCCAGATAAAGGTGAACATCATTATTAGTTTATAATATATAATTTACTTTTCTGATTATACTCATTTCCGTGCAAGAAGGGCTCCATTAGCTTTATTATATTGCCAACAATTTTATAAAAATCCAAATGTTATTATAACAATTATGGAGATGGCTGCAAGTCAGAGGCAAGGTGGTTGAATCTATCTCTCCCTCCCAGCCATCTCTAAATCCATATGACAGCCACTTTCCTGAACAAAGTTTTGAAACCCCTCCCCCTCATATGATAAATTTCAATTCTGGTGATTTTTTTTAAAAAAGCAGCAAGAATTTAAAAATCCTCTTCTCAAAATGTCTTTCAGTGTAAAGGCCGTTCATGATACAGTATCTGCATACCACTATTTCATAAATTAGGCAACATAAGGCATCTTCTATTAGGACCATGATGGCGAACCTTGGCACTCCAGGTGTTCTTAGACTTCAATTCCCAGAAGCCCAAGTCTTTGTGAATACACACAAATGAGTTTAGTAAACCCATTCGTGTGGATTCACAGAGACTTGGGCTTTTGGGAACTGAAGTCCAAGAACACCTGGACTGCCAAGGTTCGCCATCACTGTATTATGATATCCAGATTGTGAATCTCCCTCCCTAGAGAGCTTCACCTGCTTTCTCTCTTATGACCTTTCCATTTTGCTAGGTTTTTGTTTGATTTGAATGATTTGTCTCCACTGTTGATTAAATTGTGACTGTTTTACTGTTGATATACAGGTAACTCACTTTATTTTAATTGTTTTTGTCGTAAGCTGCTTTGGAAGCTCTTTTTATATATACAAAAAGGGTCATATAAAATATCTTACAGTAAGCACTGATCCTAAACCACTGGGGTATCTTTTCGTTTTCTAAGTTTTGGCCATGCTAAAGGCATACTAATTTGCTTCACTCTTCATTCTGCTTTTATTTCACTAAACAGCCTATAAAGAAAATATTAATTCTAGTTTGAAATGTGTAGATGTAGGGGAGTTGGCACCCTGTCTACTAAAAAGGGCCAGGTGCCCTTTAAACCTAAAATGTCCCAAAATCTTCTCCACCAGTCAAGATTCACTAGCTCTGAGGTACCTCAGCAGGCATGTCAATAGGAAAAAGTACTCCCTGAAGGCAAAAAGTTTGAAAACTATTCTATCAGAGGAAAGAAAGCATGAATGGACTACCAAAAACCCACCCCACTTGGCATTACTGCTTTTAGGCTGTATTAATGTATTGAATATATACAATTTGATAGCCAGGTTTTTGAAAAAAATGTTTTTTTTAATGAGAGGGTTATTTCTTTGCATTAAGCAGGCTGGAACCAACACCACACAGATGCAAAGCTTTCATTATTTCGAAAGCAGAAATTATACTAATTATATCATCTGTCTTCATTATAAAAGCAAAACAAAACTTTTCATTCATAGAGGACTGCCATTTAGTCAATTAACAGGTAATGACCCATAATACAGAGAAGATTGAAATTGGGAATTACATTCATGTTAGTTTGTTTCCCGGGCTTCCCCCTTCAGTGAGTGAGTAGAGCAGTCTCTTCACTAATTCCTTTCCATTAATAGCTTCTCACTACTTTTGGGAGTTGGTTCAAAAGCCAGAATAACCCAAATGAGAAGAAAATTGACTTTTAAAAGATCATTCAGTCCAGCGATGTAAACAGCTTGCTAAATCCATTTGCGACATGGCCAAGATTTAACTTGGCAATGGAACAGAAACTCCATATTTCAAAGTTTGGAGTTTCAAACTGTGTTAAGTATACAAAGCACATATCCCTACGATGGCCATGTGGACAACTTGCCCGTCATAGCTGTGTGCATATTTAACCCTGAGCCCTGTATGCTCAAAATTAGCTGTATCTTTCTAATGGAGGTGAATCCCTAATAGCGCGTATCTTGTATTAAAATTTGACCCCTTGTGCAAGCAGCTCTCTTGCTAATCCTGCAGTCACTAAAATAAATGATTGCAAAGAGAAGCTTCAGAACTAAGAAAATGTTTAAACTAGCTGTAAATGTTTGCTGAGAGATTGCTGATCATTCATTAGTGCTTTCCACTTTTGAATCAAAGGGAACAAACCGGGAAGGATTACTTTGAGGAATACTACACCACCATCAAACAAGATATGATCACCCAGATTCCATTAATCTTCCCATGGGAAGCATTAACCACCTGTTTAACAGTTGAATGTTGATAGCTCCATTTATTTTTATCCACCACCACCCCATTTGCAATTACACACCTAGCTTTCCCCCAACTTTTAATAAATTTATCTTTCTCACACTTTCGTCATGTAACTCATCGCCTGGGAAGATTCGCCATTGATTGATATGTTGCTTCTAAGCAATAATTTCAATAAGATATGTTTTCGAAGCAGTTGATGCACTGCCCCAGTAAAGGAGGGGCTTGCAACCTATGGCCTGTGGTCCGAATCCGGCCTGCGGCACCAAATAATCCAGCCACCAACCTCGCTCCAGACACCCCCACCACCGGAATCGACTGTGGACTCATTTACAGCTGCGTAAATGCATTTACACAGCTGTAAATGAGTCCGTGGCTATTGTAAATGCATTTATGACAGCTGTGGACACATTTTACAGCATCAGTCCAGCCCGCTCAGCTGCCTAAGGGGGCGTGGTCTAGCCCACACTGGAAAACGTTGAGAACCCCCACAGTAAAGGATGCTGGTAAGGCTAGTGGGCAAAACCACTGCTTTACACACAGACACAGAAAGCACCCATTAAATATTTTTACTGCCTGTAGGTGGTCAAACCCAACAGGAACAGTGGTGAACAAGTTAGCTTGATTGTCACTGCTGTTGCCTCCTCTGCCAGCCACATTCAGTTATTGCTGCTGTGCAGTAGCTGCCTTGGACAGGGTATATGCATCTTAGTCTGTGCCAGGTCTCCTGCATACTTGAAGGAGCTACTTTGCCTTCTCCTCCTTTGGAGCTGCATACCTCTTTGATGGGGCAAGTCTTCAGGACCTCAGTTCGGATGAACTCTCCATTTCCATGTCCTCAGGCCCACTCAGCTGCTTCCCCTCGGACTTCTCCAGTGGTGGCAGTGGGGACTGCACTGCTGGTGGTGGCTCATGTTGAACCTGGGATTCTGGGTCTTGGCAGGGGTGAGGAACAGGATGTCTAGTGTAGCAGGTAAAGGGGAGACTGCTGTGGCTGTGGTGGTAAAGATCATTGGTGGACAAAGAGATCTTGCTAACCATGGCCAAGGCTTGAGCTTCAAGTTGCTGCTGCCTGTGGGATTCCTTTCCCATCCTTCCTCTATTGGTCTGCAGGAGCTGAATAGTGTGGGTGAGGGAGGAGTCTAGGCTTCCCTACTCAGCTTTGAAACTTTGAAAAGGAGTTGAACTGTGCCTGGGGAACTGGATGCTTGGGGGAAAGCAGGAGAGTCAACTGGGAGAGCAATAGATAACTACCTGGAGCAGAGGGCACTGAAGTATGAGCAAACCCTGATGTATGCCATAAACCTGATAGTAAATCCCCATGCCCATTCTCTGAGGCACATCTTTTGGCCAGTTCGGCAGGAGGGAGGGAGAGAGACTGACTCCAGCTGCGCGGGGCCGGCCAGGCAGCTACATGAAGACCTGGCCGCCGCCGCAACGGACCCTGGACACCCGCCCTTCCCTCCTTTGGCCAGTTTGGCGGGAGGGAGGGAGGGAGGGAGAGAGACTGGCTCCAGCTGTGCGGGGCCAGCCCGGCGGCTACTAGAAGACCTGGCTGGACCCTGGCTGACTGCCCTTCCCTCCTTTGGCAAGTTCGGTGGGAGGGAGGGAGAGAGACTGGCTCCAGCTGCGTGAGGCCGGCCCGGTGGCTACAAGAAGACGTGGCCGCCGCTGCAATGGACCTTGGATGCCTGCCCTTCCGCCCTTCCCTCCTTTGGCCAGTTTGGCGGGAGGGAGAGAAACAGGCTCCAGCTGCATGGGGCCGGGCCGGCGGCTACAATAAGACCTGGCCGCTGCCGCAATGGACCCTGGATGCCCGCCTTTCCGCCCTTTCCTCCTTTGGCCAGTTTGGCGGGTGGGTGGGAGGGAGGGAGAGAGACTGGCTCCAGCTGAGCGAGGCCGGCCCGGTGGCTACTAGAAGACCTGGCCGCCACCGCAACAGACCCTGGCCGCCTGCCCTTCCCTCCTTTGGCCAGTTTGGTGGGAGGGAGGGAGAGAGACTGGTTTCAGCTGCGTGGGGCCAGTCAGGCAGCTACTAGAAGACCTGGCCGCCACTGCAACAGACCATGGACGCTCTTGCCCCTCCTGAGCCTGTGCCAGAGGGGTCAAGAGGAGCCGCTGCTGGAGCCGCCGTCACAGCTGCCACTGTGCTGCCCTCCCGGGACCCATTCCTCCGGCCCCGGAAATGTGGGGCATGTGCTCGCACGAAGGGTTTAGAGCGAGTTGTGTGAGCTGTCATTGGGTAACTTTGTTATTAATTGAACTGCATTTGGTTATTTTGTGTTTTGCATTTTGTACTTTTGTATCGCTATTGATTGATAATTTTGTATTTGCATATTTTGTATTGTATTGTATATTGCATATTTTGTATTGTTGGCATTGCTATTGATTGTTGTTTATATCTGATCTTGTAATTGTGAACCGCTTTGGGTTGCTTTTTCGCAAAGAAAGCGGTATATAAATACTGTAATAATAATAATAATAATAATAATAATAATAATAATAATAATAATAATAATAATAATAATAATAATAATAATAATAATAATAATAATATCCAAGGCTGGATCCATAATGGCAAGGTAAACATCCCCTTAGACTCCCATGTGAGTTAGTGTGCCCAGAGTTGTCTTCATGGGTAGAGGACAAGCAGCAGCTACCAAAGCTGAACAGCCTAAGAACAAGTACCTGCCCATTTTTGTGGCTGAGAAGGAAAGTCCCACCCCGCCCCCCCAAAAAAATAGGTTAATTTCTCGGAAGTAACAAATGCAGTGAAATGTAGGTGAAAGTCTTCTTTCATGTCCAGTGACCTCAGTTTTCTCTCTTTATTCCAAGTGATTGGTCTTGATAGAGGGATCATTTAAATGATTTCTTGGTTTTCACTTGATACTCAAGTCAAAAGACACCTTCTGTAGCTCTCTATTGATGGAAAGGTGAATTAAAGAAATATTTGATGAATAATGCGAAGAGTTCCACTTCTTTATGCTATACGTGGTTTGTGAAAAAGAAAGTCTCTGGAGGAAAGTAAAACAATGATTGCAGACAGCAGAACTGAATGGCCTTCTGACAAGAAGCCAGGAGGCTCCATTGAGTTTTCATGAAAAAATTGCATCTGCTGGCTCTGTAACATTAAAAGCACCACTGTTTGTAGGGAAACAGTATAAATCATGTGAACATGCTAACACAGACAGAGGCGAGATGCTATCCATGGATTGCGTGTTTATAATGGCAATAAATGTGTGTAACTCATAATCGGAAACTATCTGAACTTTCTGTTCCTGAAAACATTACAGCATTTGGGCGGTTTTAAGTTAGCACATTTAGATGCTTTTGGAAAATAAACACTGGAAGATAAACTAGCTAAATCAGAATGTTAAAATAATGTAAGCAGCAATATTGCGACGGTGGAGGTGATGAACAGATTTAATGGCTTAGACTCGGTAGACAGAGTACCGGAAGAATTATGGACGGAGATGAGGGACATCATGCAGGAAGCAGCAAAGAAAACCATACCAAAAGAAAAGAAGAGTAAGAAAGCAAAGTGGTTGTCTGATGAGGCTCTTAAAATAGCAGAGGAAAGAAGGAACGCAAAAGTCAAAGGAGAAAGGAAAAACTACAACCATTTGAACACAGAATTTCGAAGAAAAGCAAGGAGAGATAAGGAAAACTACCTAAAAGAACAGTGCAGAGAAATGGAGGAAAACAACAAAAGAGGCAGAACCAGAGATCTTTTCAAAAAAATTGGGGAAATCAAGGGAACATTTAAAGCAAAAATGACCATGATAAGGGACAAAGACGGAAAGGAGCTAGCTGATGCAGAAGAAATTAAGAAAAGATGGAAAGAGTACACAGAGGAACTTTACAAAAAGGACCTCAACACTCCTGATAATCACAATGATGAAGAAATTGAACTTGAGCCAGACATCCTGGAGAGCGAAGTCATAAAGGCCCTAAAGAGCACTGCAAACAACAAAGCTAGTGGAGATGATGGTATCCCAGTTGAATTTTTCAAAGCGCTAAAAGATGATGGCGTCAAATTACTGCATTCAATATGCCAGCAGATTTGGAAAACAAAACAGTGGCCACAGGATTGGAAAAGATCAGTATACGTCCCAATCCCAAAAAAGGGCAATGCCAAAGAATGTTCAAATTATCGAACAATCGCGCTCATCCCACATGCCAGCAAGGTGATGCTCAAGATAATACAGGACAGACTTCAGCAGCATGTGGAGAGAGAATTACCAGAGGTGCAGGCTGGTTTCAGAAGAGGCAGGGGGACTAGAGACCACATCGCCAACATACGCTGGATCATGGAGAAAACAAAGGAATACCAGAAACAAGTTTACTTTTGTTTTATTGACTACACTAAGGCATTTGACTGTGTGGACCACAACAAGATGTGGCAAGTAATTAAAGAGATGGGAATACCAGAGCACCTCATATGCCTCCTGAGAAATCTGTACATGAACCAAGAAGCAACAGTTAGGACAGAACATGGAATAACAGAGTGGTTTGGAATAGGAAAAGGAGTAAGACAAGGCTGCATTTTGTCACCATGCTTATTCAACCTATACACAGAGCACATAATGCACAGTGCAGGGATGGAGGAATCACAATATGGGATTAAAATCGCTGGGAGAAACATCAATAATCTGAGATATGCAGACGATACCACCCTAATGGCAGAAAGTGAGGAAGACCTAAAGAATCTCTTGATTGGGCTGAAGGAGGAGAGTGCAAAAGCTGGCTTGAGACTCAATATCAAGAAAACCAAGATAATGGCAACAGGCCCCATCAGTTCCTGGAAAATAGACGGGGAAGAAGTAGAAGCAGTGACAGATTTTACTTTCTTAGGATCAAAGATCACTGCAGATGGGGATTGCAGCCATGAAATAAAAAGGCGACTGATTCTTGGGAGACAAGCGATGAGAAACATGGGGAACATAGTGAAAAGCAGAGACATTACATTGCAAACAAAAATTAGAATAGTCAAAGCAATGGTTTTCCCAGTAGTAATGTATGGATGTGAGAGCTGGACAATTAGGAAGGCTGAACGCAGAAGAATAGATGCCTTTGAAATGTGGTGTTGGAGGAGGGTTTTGAGAGTCCCCTGGACAGCGAGGAGAACAAATAGGTCAATCTTAGAAGAAATTAACCCTGACTGCTCATTGGAAGGTCAAATAGTAAAGATGAAGCTAAAGTACTTTGGACATCAAATGAGAAGGGAGGATTCACTTGAGAAGGCATTGATGTTGGGAAAGGTGGAGGGCAAAAGAAGAAGGGGGAGGCCAAGGATGAGATGGCTAGATGGTACTATAGACACAATGGGCACAGAGCTGGGAGGGTTGAGGGGGATGGTAGAGGACAGAGGCACCTGGAGGAAAATGTTCCATGGGGTCGCAAAGGGTCGGAATCGACTGTGCAACTGAACAACAACAAATATTGCGACAATGTACAGAAAATCTAATAGGCTAAAGTTATATACTAAAGGAGAGTCAAGTCTTCTAGTATTCTTAAAAATATGCACAAATGGGGAATTTTAGATCATATGATAATTTAATAATCTTGTGCACAAAACAACAGGATTGTTTTATTTTCTAAAAACACACAATGTGGAGATACTGTACATTAAAGTGCTGCAGTTTAACAAAGGAAAAATACAGTCTCCTTCAAATATGAACTTTTTTATTTTATCAATCTGTCAAGCTATCTTTTGCTAATCAATTATTTTTTAAACTTTTTAAATGCTTGGAAGATGTCAATCTACAACAAAGTCTTACAAAATGATGGATGTTATTTATATTGATGGCTGATCCATGCTCAATATTGCTGAACTCTTCGAGAACAATATAATCCACAGTAGGGTGAGGAGAATTCCTAATATGAAAGTTTTCTGAGTTTTCTTTCTCCACCGCACCCGCCCTGCAAATATAATCTGTAACATTTTGTTGTTGTTCAGTTGCACAGTCGATTCCGACCCTTTGCGACCCTATGGACCATTGTGCTCCAGGCGCCTCTGTCCTTCACCATCCCCCTCAGCACTCCCAGTTCTGTGCCCACTGTGTCTACAATACCATCTAGCCATCTCATCTTTGCCCTCCACCTTTCCCAACATCAAGGCCTTCTCAAGTGAGTCCTCCCTTCTCATTTGATGCCCAAAGTACTTTAGCTTCATCTTTACTATTTGACCTTCCAATGAGCAGTCAGGGTTGATTTATTCTAAGATTGACCTATTTGTTCTCCTCGCTGTCCAGGGGACTCTCAAAACTCTTCTCCAACACCACATTTCAAAGGCATCTATTCTTCTGCGTTCAGCCTTCCTAATTGTCCAGCTCTCGCATCCGTACATTACCACTGGGAATACCATTGCTTTGACTATTCTAATTTTTGTTTGCAATGTGATGTCTCTGCTTTTCACTATGTTCCCCAGGTTTCTCATGGCTTGTCTCCCAAGAATCAGTCGCCTTTTTATTTCATGGCTGCAATCCCCATCTGCAGTGATCTTTGATCCTAAGAATGTAAAATCTGTCACTGCTTCTACTTCTTCCCCATCTATTTTGCAGGAACTGATTGGGCCTGTTGCCATTATCTTGGTTTTCTTGATATTGAGTCTCAAGCCAGCTTTTGCACTCTCCTCCTTCAGCCCAATCAAGAGATTTTTTAGGTCTTCCTCACTTTCTGCCATTAGGGTGGTGTCATCTGCATATCTCAGATTGTTAATTTTTCTCCCAGCAATTTTAATCCCATATTTTGATTCCTCCATCCCTGCATTGTGCATTATGTGCTCTGTGTATAAGTTGAATAAGCAGGGTGACAAAATGCAGCCTTGTCTTACTCCTTTTCCTATTCCAAACCACTCCTTCATTCCATACTCTGTCCTAACTGTTGCTTCTTGATTCATGTACAGATTTCTCATGAGGCATATGAGGTGCTCTGGTATTCCCATCTCTTTAATTACTTGCCACATTTTGTTGTGGTCCACACAGTCAAAAGCCTTGGTGTAGTCAATAAAACAAAAGTAAACTTGTTTCTGGTATTCCTTTGTTTTTTCCATGATCCAACGTATGTTGGCAATGTGGTCTAAAGTCCCCCTGCCTCTTCTGAAACCAGCCTGCACCTCTGGTAATTCTCTCTCCACATGCTGCTGAAGTCTATTCTGTATTATCTTGAGCATCACCTTGCTGGCATGTGGGATGAGTGCAATTGTTCGGTAATTTGAACATTCTTTGGCATTTCCCATTTTTGGGATTGGGACGTATACTGATCTTTTCCAATCCTGTGGCCACTGTTTTGTTTTCAAAATCTGCTGGCATATTGAATGCAGTAGTTTGACACCATCATCTTTTAGACCTTTGAAAAATTCCACTGGGATACCATCATCAAACAAATAGGCCAAAAGAATATTTCCCTAATGTTGTTTTTGTTTTCTTACATGCTGATGACAACATAATAAGGTGTTGGAAATATTAAAACAAATGATGAAATATCCCTGCCCGTTGGCTGCAATTCATATCCAAAAATGCATTTTTCCCTGAAGCAGGAAAAATGCCATTGGCGTGAATTTGTTTAAGGTAGATCCCAGCTTGCCATGAAGTGACCCACACACTATGCTCATGGAGCCATCTCCTTGAATGTCTTCTTAACAGTACTGTTTCAAATACATCAAGGGAAGGATTTTTGTACAGCTCCTCTGGCAAGTTATTCCAAAATGTAGGTGCCACTACAGAGAAGGCCCAGTCCCTCGTCAGAGTCTTTTGAGCCAATCACAGTGTTGTTTGGGATGTTTGGGTGATGCAGGCAGACATTATTTGGGAGAGATAGTTCGAAGTGTCAAACTGCATAGGTCTTTGTATTTTAATGTTAAGTAAGGCAAGCCTTTGTTACATCCATTTTGGGTTATTTTACCATGCTGTGCAGGAGCTTTCTTTGGAAAGTGTTCTGAAATGTCAGAGGGTCCAGGATATTGTGATTATGGTCCTGAATAGAGATAGTTACAGGGAGGAGATAAACTTTCTTTACTACAGCTTCACTAGCTAATGATTCAAAGTGCTGGTTTTAATCCATAACTATAAAGCCCTAATGAAATTAAATAAATAAATAAAAATAAAGAAATAAGCTTCAAAGCTCTGGTAGACATTTGAAGCAACATCAACCTACTGTTCTTCCCTCTCTAAAACAATATTTAATTAGTTTTAAACTTCTGGTGCTCTACTATATTGAGAAGGAAGAAATAAACCACAATTTGTTGAAATGTGGGCTCAAGATTAACCTCCCCTCCCCTCATCAATCTGGCCAGAAGCAAAACCAGCAGTTTAGAGGCAACTGGGTGAAAAGGAGCCAGGCATACAAAGTTATGATATGCTTAAAGGATTTTGTACTTTCCTTTTTCATGTAATTTAATTTATTTCTCTTATATTTATACTGCCAATCCAAAGGCTTATGTTGATACTGTTTAGTGCTATGAGACTTGGGATATTCACTAAGCCAGCCACAAATTGCTATAGGGATGAAGTAGGTCTCAACTTTGCAGTTTTCGAACTCATTAGAACATGGAAGGTCTGAGCTGAATCCTATATACAGAAAATCAAAACCTGCCTTGTTAATTCCTAAACATGTGATAGTACAGACAAGCTCCTATTCAGTCCATAAGCATCACAGTACAATTCAGGTCCAGACCTTTTCTGAGTCCTCCTCCTATATAGCTTGCTTCTTTCGACATATGAATAGACAGAAAAATGTGGGTTTTGGAAACAACACTTTTAAGACACAGAAGCAATAGGAAACTTTCGTGATCTTGAAGTAACCAGAGAACCAGGATCAGGTGTTTTCCCTTTAAGTATTTGACAGCCGAGCCAGAGGTTGGGAGTTCAATTGTGCCTCTAAGGAGAAGACTGGGCAAGCTGCACAGTCCCAGGGTGCTCCAGAAGAAGGGAATGGGAAAACACTTCTAAGTATTCTCTGTCTAAAAAACTCTGGGAGGTTTCACCACACTTTGATGGCATGCAATTATTACTTACCCTATATATACTTGAATATAAGCTGACCCGAATATAAGCTGAGGTATCTAACTCTGACCTGAAAACCCAGGAAAATAGATTGACTTGAGTATAAGCCGAGGGTGAGAAATGCAGCAGTTTCAATAATCAAAATACATGAAAATAAGGTAAAAATAATTAAATTGTTAGCACATCTCAATCCGGCATGGTCTTGGGACCCTCATAGTCATTGACCTGAGTATAAGCTGAGTCCCCTTTTGGGGGCTCATTTTTTGGGCTAAAAAACTCGGCTTATACTCAAGTATATACGGTACTTTTTGTATGCATGCAGGGTATTGATGGCACACCATTATTGCTTACTTTTTTGTATGGCCCATTTTCAGTACACATGGATTTGCATTCCATAACTGCATGAGCCTAATGTACAAGAGGTGTGAGGATAAATTACCAGCCACCTATCAGATCTTAATACTTTGTGAGCATTAAGTATCTGTGCCAGATCAAAGCTGAAATGATTACACGATCTGCTGGACATTTATGCCTTGACAGTTTGATTTTTGTTTGTGCACATGCACTCTTGATCAGCTGACATCACGCCATGGGTAACTAAACAAGCTACCATTACAGAACAATAAACATACTTTATTCTACATAATTTGGGAAACCAAAGAGGCTTAGTACTTGGACAGGAGACCAAGGGGAAACACCAGTGACCTCTGGCCAGACAGAGGAAAGAATCCTGCATAAAAACCTGCAAAGGCTGAGCTGTCTCTCAAATTTGACATACTAGGCTAGATGTATCAACCGTCTGGTTCAATATTAAGCAGCATCTTATGTTCCTAACTGGTAGCAGAGGGAGACATTGACGGGGACAGAGAAAATGAAGATGTATGACCAAGTGAGACACAGTTAAGCATAAGCTGACTGTGGGGCAAAGAAAGAGCAGGAAAAATGGCTCTCACCTTGCCTGCCATAAGGTTTTGATGCTTCAGTTGCAACTAACTTTTGTCTCTGTAAAGCTAGTAGTTTCATGCTGCTGATGCCAGAAACAAAGATTCCAAACTATACATCCAATAATGACCACAAACCCTCCTATTTCTTACATAAGGAGTACGCAAAGTGTGTTATACCTGCAACGTGATTTACATGGCCTTCCAAGATGCAGGTGGCCATGTGCGTCTGCCAGAAAAGCTGCTCTTGGCCAGAACTGCCCCTAAGAAAGATGTGGGTGGCTGCGTGTGTCCGCCGTTTCCACTGCCGCCACCTCAATCCTTGTTCCCTCCGCTAATGCGTTCCATAGCAGAGGCTACAGAGCATCATTAGGGACACGCAAAGGCAAGTGGAAGAAACAAAGATTGAGATGGCAGCAGCGGCGGAAGCGGTGGCTGGAACGAGGGCCGGATGGAATGGTGCCATAGGCCGGATCCAGCCCGTGGGTTGTAGGTTGAGGATCCCTGCTTTAATCACTACATTACATTGCTCTTTATATACTCCTCCTAGCAAACATACATCAAAACAAACAGCTTGACAGATTTTAAGCTCACTTCTAAATTTGGCTAGGCGGGGAAACCCTCTATCCATTTCCTCTCTGAGATTCTTTGGCGCATGTAAGCAATGTTCATTTTATATTTTGCTATATGGTCTTGGCAGGATAGGGATCGGGAGATTGTCTAGTGTAGCTCCTGCCTTTACACTGATTGCAATTGATTTTGAGAAAAAATATCAACAACTTTGTTATGTACTCTGTACAAGTTAAAGGTGAAAAATGTGTTTACAACGTCTGTGTAACAATCAGGTGGGAAGAGCGAATGAAGTCAAAGAACAAGATATCCTGGGACTCATACTTTGGGTTGACCAACACTTTGACACTGAAACCAATCCATTCCATCTAGCTGACAAACTGAATTAACATTCTTTCTTGTGAGAAATCAGATGATGTCTCAATTTTGCTTCCAAAACTCTCAAAAGAGATAGGAACAGACTATTCCCCCAACCTTCAAGCAATCAGAAATACAAGTAGAGGGAATGGGACTGTGTTTATTGCTTCCACATCTTCTGCCATGCCCCTGTTGTTGATTTCCATGTTCACCTTTTGCATGTCAGAAGAGTATTCTCTACAAAAGAATTTTCTCTGCCAGTACTGTATAGATAAAAAAATATATAACTCCAATTGTCACATTGAACAGGGTTAATCTCTCTCTCTCTCCACAATAATACTTGACCTGAAATTCCAAATGTTATTATTACTGGAGAAAAAAGGAGAAAATATAAAAAGAACCAACACTTTCCCAAATCTTTACACCTTAAGTAAGTGACCGATGTAAATTCTATTTTGAGAGGCTATGCAACTGTAGTGGAACATAACAAAAGAACACACAATGGTGAGGTCAAAGAGTACAAAATACAACTTAGATCAAGGACAACATGACCATGTTAGTTAAATATTTGCTTGTACAAGAAAGCAAGGTATCACAAAATTAGCATAATGGCTTCTGCTTTCGCTGTTTGTGTTAGGAATAATATAATATACTGGATTTTAGAAAAGTAGAAGCAGTTGGAATCTTTCCCTCCCCCAGGGAGAAAATACATCCAAATAATTACTGGAGAGGAATTGTATTTTGTATTAAAAACTTGTATCCTTCTAAGACTAATTATAAATCACAAGGGGAAAGCTGCAGTAAACAACCTATTTTTCTAATTTCCCAGTGTTGCATATGACAGAATGTCAACTAGTTTTTCATGCCCCAAGTTTTAGCAAACCTCTCTAACTTCTTTTTTCACACAATTCAAAGACATGACTTGAAAAGTAATTCTGTATTATGTGAATGATTTCATATCAAGGAAGAGAAAAGAATGACAAAAATAGAAGAACAAATGGAGAATGTACAATTCACAGTCCTCACAGTAAGAAACATGTCTGCCCGAAGAATAAACGATAGCAGAACTTTAGTGTGGGTCCAGCTCACATGTTTACTGACAAGTTGACCAAATCATCCACAATTCATACAGTAGTTGCCAAGGCTTGGAAATATCATGATAGATGTCATACACCAATGTTAAAATCATTCCATTTGTGCTAAACAAGAGGACAAACAAGTAACCCGTCTAATTTTTAAAACATAACTTTTAAAAAGTAATATTTAAATGCTTTACATCTACTATGTCATTCCTCAACTCTGGCATTTACTGTTAATAAGTATGGCACTCAAAACCCACAATTTAAGTAGCCAAGATTCCTCTCATCCTCTGTGTACTATTTATCCAACAGGCAAGTACAGTAGACTAGCAATATAGCTGAAGTCTGCAATTGCCTAGACAAGAATATGAATTTAGCTAGGTGATATTATGAGTCAAATATCATTTCTCCAGGAAACTCTTCTCAGGCTTGGCCTGTAAAATGGGAAACTGCACATCCTCAGGTAGCTTTCAGGCTACTTTGCCTGCAAATTGTGGATAAGGACATGCAATTTAAAAAGTGCTGTTCACCAGACAGCTAAATAAATGATTCAGGCTCTGAAATGGCTCAAGATCTTTCGGTCCTATATTCTGGCTATAGCTAAGATGGGGGCTGTGTAAACATCTTCGAAAGAAATGTTTAATGATCCAGGAGATGGGTGCCTGTGTCATCCAGGAAATCTCCAAAGCTTTCTAAGTAAGAAGAGCAGCACAGTCACTGAATAGGTCTCTTCACATTCATGAAATCACCTTCACTCATTTCCCTATCCTCTCTCAAAGCCCTCCATTTTCATGCCTCTATTACCTTATGCTGAAACTAAAAACAATTGTTGACCATACAACTGTAATTCATACCTGTCAATACGGGCGGACACCTGTATTGGCCGGGATTTCCCGTATTTTAGCGTTTGTTCCTCCTCTTTCCCTCTGCCGTCCCGTATTTTGAATGGTGGGGAAAGGGGTTACTGCACATGCACCCCCATCACAAAGGGGTTCTGCGTATGCACAAAGGGCTCTGAGCATATGCAAATGGGTTACTGAGCATGCGCACCCTGCGCATGCGCAGTAATTTCCCGTATTTTCCAGAGCCACGCTTGACGGGTATGACATAATTACTGAAACAAAAATATATATGACATTACACATACTCTTTTCCAAGATGAACTTTTATATCAAGAATTGCAAAATAACTAGAGTGGAATTCGCTCTCCACTATCTCAAACCCACCTTTCCCTAATGCAGATATATGAAACTGTGGCACAGAATCATGGTACTATCCAATTATTACTTAGGTAAAGGTAATGGTCACCCTTGTTTGAAAGCCAATTGAACTGCTATGTTGGCAGGAGCTGAGACAGAGGTGGAAGCTCACTCCATCATGCAGCACTCGGATCACGAACTGCTGACCTTCCAGTCATCAAGTTTAGCCTTTTAACCACTAAGCCACAGCAGTCCCCCAATGTGTTTGAAGACAAAATGACTACATCCCCCATATTCCAGGCACTCACATAATTACTCTTTCCCCCCAGATAAGGGGAAGGAACACAACAGGCTTTTCAGAATTTAATTCTTTTTATTGGAATAATATGACTGGAAACTTTTATTTTAAAGTGGTGCTTAAGAAGGTTTGAGATCAGGATAGCAGCCAGAAAAGGCCCCCCAAAACACCACTGGGAAAAATTTATCTTAGCTCCAGCAATAACAAAAGGCTCTTTCCGTGAGGAAATAACGCTGTGCTGGATCAACAAAATCTTTGCCATAATTTTTTTCTTACAAATTAAATGTATCACACACTTTACTCTCACCGTTTCCCCTCATTTCCCAGGGCGTTTTATGCTAAAACATTGGGAATGCAATAGTAATCTGCACTGCAGCAATCTGGAAAGTTCTGAAGTCCTAGAGATGGTATCAAAGAGATCCCACTCCAGCCATACCTTTGCTCTGCATGTGAATCATTAGTTTAAACTGTTTCATATTCACAACATCATTTCTAGCTTGGTGAAGCTTGCTGGAGTGGACATCTTTACCAATAAGGAGGGACGTTAACCGTTGGACTCCAGCATACATGCCCGCACCCGTACATAGTATCCCGTACTGAGCCGCCTGCACTCGCCTTAACCCGGCCCGCAGAGTGCCGCAATGGTCCTGCAGTCAGCAGTGGGGCAACAGCCCCACGAACACAAACAATCCAAAACAACTTCAATTCCCAACGTCCTCTGTGTCTTGAACGCTCGACTGGGCGCTGGCTTACAGGAGGCACATACCGATCCTTTAGGCTGCGATAATTTCCTTTATCCGCACACTCCCAGTGCAGCCTAAGGTCGCCTCACCGTACTGCTTCCCAATTGGCTTCAAAGAACTCCACCTGTCGCTTACAGGGAGTATGCGGTGGTTTAATATGTTGGTAGCATGTGGGGGAATAGAGCAAAGCACTTAGAAATAGCCTGATAAATTGACATCCACTCCATTGATGTTACTCACAAAGAGATTTATTTTCCTTTAGTATCTGGAAAAGAACAAAGAGAGGAACAAAACAAAGTACATAGCAAACATAGTTAATATAGTCCACTTACATCTGAGGGGTTCAGATCATAAGTGTTTAGAGTCCAGCTCAAGGAGACATCTCTGCCTTCAACCTGAGGGGACCGAAGAACTCGGGGAAAGGGCTCTGCTTTTATACACAAAAAGGAGCAGATTTCCCTCCCACCTTTGCATTCTTAGGATGACTCAATCTGCAAGTGTTTCAAAGTCACGGGGTTTTGATTGACAGGGGGGAGGCATCTTCTCCCTCGTGGGGTAGTCAGATGTCTCTGTCGTCACTCTGCCACCTGACCTACTTGTCATCCTCCCTCAAGGGGTCTGCAGGTGTACATTCCTTTGAGGGAATGCAGCTGTGTTGATTCCATCAGAAAGGAATGTGTTTACAGCTCTATCTGCAGGTGCAGTATTGCTCATCAGAAAGGAATGTAAGAATGTGTTTACAAGTAGCTTCAGTAGCTAAGTGATAAGGTTGCCATGACAACTGAAGGTTCATGACACTCTGTGCCGCGCCACCCCTCAGCCAATCAGGCTGACAGGCGAG
This sequence comes from Bradypodion pumilum, assembly GCA_035047305.1. Lineage (NCBI taxonomy): Eukaryota > Metazoa > Chordata > Lepidosauria > Squamata > Chamaeleonidae > Bradypodion > Bradypodion pumilum. The sequence goes on along the minus strand of JAWDJD010000001.1, from coordinate 166,847,393 downwards.
AGCAAAGAGAACATTAGGAAACATGGCGTGCCCAATAGAAACCGAGCTGCAGACAAAAAGCCACTGCACAAACACAAACAAAATAAACTAAACTCCAAGCCCGTGTCCTCTGCGCTGTGACCACTTCAGCTAATCAGGCTGAAGGGTGCAAGCATGCAGAATGCTAAAAAAGCCGGTGCGTGAAAAATAAAATAAAAATGCCTCACGCAACGGGAGCGCAAGGCCACCAGAGGCGGACGCCGTGCCTCACGGCCTTGCAAAAAAAAAAATCTGCAAAAAGCCACGATGAGATAAATGCCACCCTTCTTTCCCAGAGCAATGGGGAGAAGAGGGACTCCCTCTGCTCCACACTACCCCGCCGAAGACAGTAATGGCGAGACACTGCCAGCCTCAAGGTAAGTTGAGCCGGGGTAGAAAAAAACAGCAGGCAGCAATTCGTCCCTGACAGATGACTGGATTCTGCCTTTCTACTACCCACACCACTATTTCAAGAACTAGTACGAAACAGTGGTAGAGGTAATAGAAAAGCAGCAGCCAGCAATCCGCAAGGAAGAGCACCACCCCTTATGGATTGTTGCCTGCCGATCTCCCCGTTACATTAGCCATGGGAAAAAGGAGGCCCATAGAAGAAAACTATCATCAAGCAGATAGCTCTTCTCTGCCTCCTTTTCACCCGACCTACCTAACGAACATTACTGGTCGAAGAGCGAGCTGACTGCCAGCTCTTCCTTTTCCCCATCGCTGCATTGAAACCTAATTTCGAAGCAGCAATGGGAAAAAAAGAAATGACTGGTAGGCCGTTATTCACACAACAAAGCACAACAAAAGCAAACAGTAAACCAAAATGCAAAGCACCAAAATTAATAAAACACAAATAAATAAACAAATAATTAAAATAAATCCATTAAACAGCAAAACAATAAACAAAATCAACAAAAAAACACCCAAAATACCAAAGACTAACGCAAAACCATAAAAACACACTAAAAACACCTATCTACAAGATGAAAATACCTAACTCAACAAACAATAATCTCACAAATTAAAGAAATAAAAACGGAAAAATTAAAAGAAATACCAACCATAAATACCGAAAACAAACAAACACATTTAAATCCTAAATAAAAACCAACAAACAAGCCAAAACACTTTGGGTGGTTTAAGTAGAAACTCTCTAGTTAAACCAACCCAACACCACAAAATCAAAACAAAACAACAACAACAACAAAAACCAATCAAGAGAACTTACCAGACACGTCCTCCCTCCATGGGGCCCAGAACTAAACTGAACAAAGAGAAGGGAAAGTCGCAAAAAACTTACTAACAGCCCCACCTAGAGGCTTGAAAAGTAACAGTCAAAAAATGAAAATAATCAAAAATTAAAATGACAAATATAAAAATAATAAATCAAATAAAGTCACAAACCACAAATGCAAAACACCCCCACCCAAACCACCCCTAACCAAAAAAACACAAATAAAAACTGCCCGGCAAGGGCGGGCAAACTATGCTAGTTATGATAAAACCCTCCAGCAACATTGGTAGGCTGTACAGTATTTCACAACAACAGTGCAGCATTGAGGTTCTTTGATAGCAAACTAGAATTTATTGGTCTCACTTAAAACTAAAATACAATTTATGTAAAGAAGCACTTCGGGCTCAACTGTTGGATCAGTTTAAGTATGGATGGCAGCTTTGAATCTCCCCTGCTACTTTCTCTATTCAACATATCTACTGAATGTTCCTGTGGCTGTGCTGTCTTTGTATAATATTTGGTGTAAAAGAATATTGAATGGCCAAAATCCTATTCACGTTTTATACTCACACTGCATATTTCCCCCCTTCACGGCACACTACCCTTTGCACACTCAGTTATATGACTGACCATGCAACTCATCTCACGGTTAGCTCTTGTCTGCTTGCACAACGGAGAGCCTGCTGGAGCAGGGAGAAGCACTTAACGCAGTTTGTTATTAAGTGATCACATAAGCAAGTAGTAAATTATATGACCTTATTTCAAACTGATACTGTATATTCAAAGAAGTGCACTGGCTCAGGAACAATTGTCACATTCATTGTTGTTATATTTTTCTAACAATAAAATATCACAATTAAGATCTATGCATGCATACAATAACATGCTACACAGCACGTCCTGACTTGTTATCCCACTAACATCACCTCATGCCCAATGAGATGCTAGTCCTGGGGACAAGCCCAACTTTAAAGAGCTACTTTATGGTAGGCTACTGCCCAAATTTAGAACTTCAGAAGCACCACTGCGTAATCAGGTGTCATCAACTGGATAGCAGCATGTAGTTTAGTTTCTGTGCTAGAAAAATGAGTTTTCATGACAAAAGGCAAGTTTGCTTTAGTATAAAGAACTAATTGATAAAGAAATTCCAACAGCAAATGAGTTACAGAATTACATAAAGAAACCTGGTCCCAGTTATTCATATTTTATTTATTTATTTATTTATTTATTCAATTTATATCCCGCCCACTCAACACAAGGCCGACTCTGGGCGGCTAACAACATAAAAAGTAACCCCAGGGCAACCCAAGGAGTTTACAGACAATATTCACAAATACAACAATAATCCTAAAAACAGTTAAAACAGTAAAAAAAGTTAAGACTACCCACCCCCTAAAAAGCAAGGGCTGCAGGATCGAAAAGGCACCATGGGGAAGAGTTCCTCTACACCAACCACCCCATGGTGGTTACCCTTCCACCCGCACCCCACACTTGACCTGCCAGCCAGGTTTTAAGATCCCTTCTGAAAGGCAGCAACTCCGTCCGAAGACGTAATTCTGTTGGCAGGAGGTTCCAGAGGGCCGGTGCAGACACGGAGAAGGCTCTCCTCCTTGTGCCAGAGAGGCGAGCCCCTCTGGCTGATGGAACAATTAGAGAGCCCCTCCGGTCCGCTCTGGTTGGACGGACAGACGTCCTCAGGGCGATGCGGTCTCTTAGGTAACCCGGCCCACTACCATATAGGGCTTTAAAGGTCAAAACCAGCACCTTGAATTGCACCCGGAGACATACTGGCAACCAGTGCAGCTCCCGGAGCAGTGGCGAAGCATGAGCATAACGGCCACACCCCATCACCATCCGGGCAGCCGCATTTTGGACCAGCTGTAGCCTCCGAATGGTCGGCAAGGGCAGCCCCATGTAGAGCGCATTGCAATAGTCTAGTCTGGAGGTAACCAGAGCATGGGTGACCATGAGCAAGGAGTCCCGGTCCAGGAGTGGGCGCAACTGGTGAATCACCCGAAGTTGGGCGAAAGCCCTCCTGGTCACAGCCGCCACCTGTTCTTCTCGCAGTAGCCGTGAATCCAGGAGGACCCCCAAGTTGCGCACCGGGTCTGTCTGGGGCAAAATAGCCCCATCCAGAACCAACGATGGAAGCTCCCGGATTAACGCAGGACCCCCTATCCATAGCCACTCAGTCTTGCTGGGATTCAATTGTAGCCCGTTAGCCCCCATCCAGACCCCCACAGCTTCCAGGCATCTGGAAAGGACTTTGACAGCATCACTGGGGTCCCCATGGGCCGAGAAGTACAACTGAGTGTCATCCGCGTACTGATGGTACCGCACCCCATGGGAACGAATGATCTCACCCAGCGGTTTCATGTAGATGTTAAATAGGAGAGGAGAGAGCACCGAGCCCTGAGGAACCCCCCATTTGAGGGGCCTAGGACTGGACCTCTCACTCTCCAACCACACCGACTGGGACCGACCCTTCAGAAATGAGGAAAACCAGGACCACACAGTACCCTGGATTCCCAAACCTCGGAGCCGTTCCAGAAGGATACCATGGTCAACGGTATCGAAAGCCGCTGAGAGGTCAAGAAGAGCAAGGACGGATGGGTGACCACCGTCCCGCTCCCGCCAGAGATCATCCATCAGTGCGACCAATGCCGTCTCGGTACCATATCCAGGCCTGAATCCTGACTGAAAAGGGTCCAGATAATCCGCTTCATCCAGTACCCCCTGCAGCCGACACGCCACTGCCTTCTCCAACACCTTCCCTAAAAAGGGGAGGTTTGAGACAGGCCTATAGTTAGTTAGGACAGCTGGGTCGAGGGAAGATTTCTTCAGGAGGGGGCGCACCAAAGCATGTTTTAAAGGTGCAGGAAACACCCCCTCCCGCAATGATGCATTGATCACAGCCCCAACCCAGCCACCTGTCACTGCCTTGGAGGTTTTCACCAACCAGGTGGGACAGGGGTCCAAAGGGCAGGTAGTGGCGCGCACAGCTGCAAGGAGCCTGTCCACTTCATCAGGGGCAACTGGATCAAACCGGTCCCAGATGGCATGGCAAGACTGTGCTCCGGCTCCCTCCGGACTCTCCCCATCCACGCCAGGATTAAACCCAGAGCGAATCCGATCGATTTTCTCCACTAGATGGTCAGCAAAGTCCTCAGCCGACCCCTGCCAACCGGGCACCGGGGTCCCCCTACCAAGGAGAGACCCGGTAACCCGGAACAGGGTGGCTGGGCGATTATCAGCGGAGGCGATAAGGGTGGTGAAGTATTGTCGCCTCACCACCTCCATCGCCACTAGATAGGCCCTAATAGCGGCCCTAGCTAGTGTCCAATCGGAGTCTCTCTGGGTCTTCACCCAGCGGCGCTCTTGGCGTCTCTTTGCCCGTTTGAGCTCCCGCAGTTCATCTGTGAACCATGGAGATGACCTAGCTCGATGAGCTCTGAGAGGCCGTAGTGGTGCGATTTCATCCAAGGCCGCTGTTGTCATCCTGTTCCACAGGTCGACCAGTGCCTCGGGCGAATCGTGTTGCCGATCCAGAGGAAAATCCCCCAGTTCCCTCTGGAATCCATCAGGATCCATCAGTTGCCTGGGGCGGGCCATTCTAATAGGCCCTGCCTCCCTACGGTGAAGCGACGTACCCAGGAAGTCTAGAGCCACCAAATAGTGATCTGACCATGGCACAGGTGTTATGTTTAATTTCCGTAATCTCAGATCACTCTGCCACCGCTCCGACAAAAAGATTAAATCTGGTGTGTGGCCACTGCCCCTGGTCGGGCCCTGAATTACCTGAATCAGGTCCATAGCTGCCATGGAAGCCATGAACTCCTGAGCCACCTCGGAGCCAGTCCCCAGCGAGGGTAAATTGAAGTCCCCCAGAACCATCAGTCTAGGGAACTCCAACGCCAACGCTGAGACGGCCTCGAGGAGCTCAGGCAGGGAGTCCCTTACCCTGCAAGGGGGCAGGTACAGGAGTAAGACTCCCAACTGACCTTTAGAGCCCAGACGCAGAAGCAGGGCCTCACAACCCAGAATTTGTGGAGCAGTAGCCCTGGTGACTCCCAGTGACTCCCTGGCTATGATGGCGACGCCACCGCCCTTACCCTTATCCCTAGGCTGGTGCCAAATACTGAACCCAGCTGGACACATTTCTGACAGAGGAACCCCATCCTCTGGTCTCAGCCAGGTCTCAGTAATACATGCCAAGTCGGCCCGCATTTAATAGTCTTAGTGAGTTGAATTAATGTATTTTTGAACCCTTTTTGGCTGATTATGTTTTTTTGTCAAGGAATATTCCAGTCTTCCCCAGCTTGATGAAAAACATAATTTAAAGATGGCTATTTGTTCTGTAATGAATCATAGTAATTGATTATTGAGTTGTAACTCTCTCATATTTAGAACTATACCATTACTTAGTGTGTATTTTGAAAATAAAAATGGTTTCTAAAGTATATGAATGGAGTTATTCTGTTGATTAAAAACCTCTAAATCAGCTGTCTGCCTTTAATTTGTGTGGGGATAAAATTTTATCCAAATAGCCCTCTAGAGGATTAACAATGATACCTAGAGTGGAAACACAAGGTAGCCACTTATGACTCCCACAACAGTGCATAACACTTTTTAACTCAGGGTTGGGATACACAAAAAAACCTCCTTGAAGATTGTGGTATTTTTGACCCACAATCAGGCGTAACCCAGGCAATAGCAACCTTGTGTTGCTGGCTAATCTTTCTCACATTAGGTGTTAGATCTGGCCCTTATAAGCACCAGTACAGGACAATGATGAACAAACAGCAACAGGCTTTATTTAACAGTCAAATAGAGATGAGCTTACAAGATGTTCTGGATCCCGAGATGGCTATACAATCCTAGCGGAGTCAGTCCCTCCAGACTCTTACCTGGCAATGGGCAATAAACTAGCTACCATAGAAGCGCAGCATAATGGAGGGACCCAGGCTTAGCGCTACCCGGCTACCTGTAGGGAGTAGGAAGTATAGATTCGGTCCAGCCCCACCCTTGTTTACCCATGGGGCTTATTTAGTGTCTCCCCGGCGGTGGCTCCTGGATACAAGGTAGCGACCTGCCGGACAAACATAACTAACCAATCATAACAGGGAATACATGAAGCTAACCAATGGAGAACAGGATCCAAAACTGTAACCAATCACAGGGCTTGGTTTATCATAATTAGCGCACCCTTTTGCAGGGGTTTCGTGCCACTTTAGGCTTCTAATTAGAATGGCGGGAAACCGCCATTTTCCTCTTGCAAGAGCGCTCCTTGCAAATGTGCCTCAATACACAACATTATGTCAGGCAAAAGGAGCTGCGGAAATGAACTCCCCAAAGGTGGCTTCATTTTGACAGTTTCGCATCTCAGCCTCCTAGATGGATGTCAGGTAGGTACAGAGAACTAGGAACACCATCCATATGGCAGACAAGAAATGATTGTGACTCACTAGTATGAGCACCAAATGGAAAGCAACACTCCAGGCTGGGTTAGTACAACCAGCATTGATGAGTACAAGAAGACAATTAGGTTTTTCATATAATGCATAGTTTTATGGTAATAAAAGGAAAGAAAAGTGAAAGATTCATTTTGAAAGATATAATGAACTACACCAGGGGTTCGCAACCTACGGCCTGTGGCACAATTTCTTGTGGCCCGCATCGCTGCTACCACTGCAACTGGAAGTGGACACATTTACAACAGCCATAAATGCGCCTGCGGCAGTCATAAATGCATTTATGACAGCCATGGATCCATTCTACAGCAGTATTTACGGCGGAAGAACCACCAGTCCAGCCCGTACAGCTGTCTGAGGGGGCATGGTCCAGCCTGTGTCGTGAAAACATTGAGAACCCATGAACTACACTGTGAACACAATTTTGGAGAGCTGGTGAAGCATGAATACCTAGAGCTGTGATGGTGAACCTTGGCACTCAAGCTGTTCTTGAACTTCAATTCCCAGAAGCCTTGATCAGCAGGAGTGCTGACTTGGGCTTCTGGTAATTGAAGTCCAAGAACACCTGGAGTGCCAAGGTTCACAATAACGGACCTAGAGTATCAAGACTTGAATGGAACTGAATTGGATTCAAAGGCTTTCTTGGCCATAGAAACACAACAAGGGATGGCTACAGTAAATCACTACCTAAGCATCTCAGATATGCAGAAAGCCCAATTAGGATTGCTGCAAAATGGAATCAACCTGGCAGCACACAGCCACAACAAGCGTTCCTTCATTTTAAATTTTAATGGGACTACAAAAATGAACTAACTTACATCGGTATATCAAAAAGCTGCTGACCCATTGCAAATGGAACATCATTCCTATAGACATTTTATGTTTTGGCTTTTGATTATTATTATTAGTATCACTATGTCATGTTTTTGTTTACATATAAAATAGAAACAAGCTATTAAGAAGAAAAAATTGAGTGAGTACAGTCTAGTTCAGATCCTACAGGAATTCAGCTCAGCCAAATGAAACATAATTAGAGAAAGCAAAATGTGAAAATATAAGTCAGTTCACTAATGAAGTATAAAAACATCAGTATCCCTTATTTTGATTGACAGGACGTGTTCTTTTCATTTGGGGAATTGTTAAGTAAACACTCCCCGGTAGAGCAGGGGAGGGGACGGGGATGAAAATATAAACCAAAAATATATCATTGACCATCTACACTAGAACTTTCTTGTTGAAATTGGCTAAGGCTTATTCAAGACGAGTCTGAAAATCTATTAGCAAAATATCTTTGACTGTACGTGTGCATGGTGTCTGTCACATAGAAGTTTGGAATTTGCTCATCTCTCTAAAGATACTAGATATCTAAAGATACTAAATACCTAAGAGGAATATTTAAGCAAGCATTCTTTCTGAAACCTCAAGATGGCTTGTGTTAGGGATCCTCATTGAGACAAAGCAAAGGTTTATGGCCTCATTGTTGGACTGAAGCTTTTTTCTGTTTGAGTAGATTGTGTATCTTCTTGTTTGACATTAGATCTGACAAGAATAATTACAAATTTTAAGTACAGGCTTTTGAGAATAAGAAGAAATGCTCTCCCCACCCCCTCCTAAAAATAACAACAGCCCTACTATACTTAGCTTTCCTTTCCAGGCACATCTCTCTCTTACTCTCTCTTTACCATTAAATGAAGAAAAATAAATCAGATGTTGATGACTGTAAATAGATAAGCTAGTAAAAGCTAATTCACAGAATAAGAGCAGCTTGCCTTACAATTTATGAAAAACTGTAAGGATAATACACTGACAGCTGCCATCTGTTAAAGCTAATATCAAAATTTCCTCTAATGCATACATTATAGAAATTGAGTCCATCTCTCATTTGAAGTCAGATCTAAATGATCTGAGAATTCTGTATGAAGGGTATGGTACAAAAATCAAGTTACCGTATTTGCTGGTGTATAAGAACCCACCCACCCCTTAAAATACACTGGGAAAATGGAGAGCATCTTGTACTACCTATAGTGGGCTATTTTGGTAATAATGGGGTGCGTCTTATACTCCAATGCATCTTATATGCCAGCTGATACGGTACATCACTGCTTTTTTGGTTTGTCTTTTTTTTAGCAACACAAGAACACACAATAATAATAATGATGATTTTAGAAAAAAATAAAATACACAACAAAATGATAATTCTAGGCTAATGAGAGTTCCCCATGATGAGTACATGTTGACAAAAATCATAGCCTGGGTAAGAAAAATTGGTCTTTAAAAATAAAACATGTGGTAAATAAGGGTTTGTTATATGCAAACATATTTATAATCTTAAATGTATAAAACAAACTTAGAAAAACTTGCTGTTAACATTTTTTTAAACTAGAAAAACTCTTTTTAAATCGTTTGCACAGAAATGCTGGGCTAACAGACTTACGATACCTCATATTCATTACAAAATATAAAACATGAAAAAAGTGAAAATACTTGGTATCTGTAAGGAAAGAAAGTGTGCTTAAATACAGGGCTTTTGATATGGATCCCCTCATATCCAAATGAAAGTTATTCAGTAGTAATGACGTTCTTTGATACCGAACTGTGAAAGGGTTTTAGTATATGATTCAAACACAGGCTTTGCTCATATGTACAAATAGCTTTTCAGGCTTATTGGAGCCTTTGTGGTCTTTTATGCTGATTTAATAAGATTTTTTTCTTTTTGCAAGCTTCACTCCATTTCAGGTATATATAGGGAATATTAGTATTTCTCAAAGAGAGATATGCTGACTTGAAAAATAAAAGAGAACACTGGGATTAAATTAATACAGCATTTCAGTGGTTCATGTAACATGAATGCTAAATAGTACATTCCATTGTGTCTAACTGTCCCCTCATGATTACAGAGCTGTCCCTGGGGCCACAGAACCTAGATAGGTCAAAGTATCTGTTGATTGCTGGAGAAATCTCAAGCTGATATAAGCTCTGGTCAGAACTTGGGAAAATGACTTTTTTATCCACAGCTCCCAGAATCCCTCAGATAGTACACTATTGGCCAGGGAATTCGAGAAGTTGTAGTCTAAAATAACTACATTTCCAGAGTTATGGGAAGAGCCTTATGTACAGCATTATGTACAGTGGTGACACAAACTGGCTTTCTGCTGCAATAACAGGACCTGAAGAACTGTAAGTAAAAACTCCCAGACTAAAGAATGAGGAGCAGAGATTTTTGGAAATAATAAGGGAAAGAAAGAACTTTTGTTTGTAGAGATATTCATTTTGCTGCAAATCTAGTTGATCCGTGCTTCCAAGGAAAACACTTATCAGATGATGAGGTCTCCAGGGCAATGAAATTCATAACAAATAATTTAAAGAAATGGGACATGAACAGGGCAAAGTCATTGCAAACATAGCAGAATACAAGGCAAAGATGGTTTTTTGGAGCAAGCAGGTTTTGTGGGAAAGTGTAGAGCACACTTCACCACTTGCATGGTGGAAGGGGTTCTACAAAAGTCAGATCCTTAGTGGTGTGATCATAAATTGCTGCCCTTAGGAATTGCTGCCCTTTAGGAAAGAACAGAAAACCTGGCTGTCAGGACAGGCGTGGGGCACCGATGGAGGGGTGACCCCCACCTGCTGGTTTATATAATTAATATTTCTTTCTCTCTTTTAATAGATGGGATGAGTGGATAAATTATTTCAAATTTTTAATGGGGTTTTTAACGGCTTTTAGTTAGTTTGATGTTGCTTTTAATTGTTGTTAGCAGCCCAGAGTTGTTGCCGAGTTGGGTGGCAATAGAAATTTGAAGAATAAATAAATAAATTTTTCCTATGTAGGTGGCCAAGAAGATGCTGCCTTCTTAACAGGCTCAGAACTGCTGCCCAACTCCTCACCACTGAAAAATGAAAACAGTCCAAAGTAAAATTAATGCACTGTGTGATCAAACATTAAGGTTTAGTCAGTGGGGTGTCAGTAGTACATCTGCACAGCACACTGAAGCAGCCACAGAGCAAATTTGAGAACTGGGCTGCGCTAAACTGTGCAGTCTGTACAGGTCAAAAAAGAGTAGAGACATACAAAAGAAGTAGGGCAAACCAGATGCACCCCACTGGGCCTCCTAGCTCTGATTTGTTAATCTCCAAATCTCCCAAAACAGATTTTAGTAAGATCAAACACACTTATCATTGTTTGATGTGTGTTACTCTATGTGCTGCTACACTAATATTTCTTTAGAGTTAATAATCAGAACTGGGGTCAGCTTGACTGCACTCTGCTGTAACATCAGTTAATGGAATAAAGGTTAGCGAAACTTAGGTAAAGGTCACCTTTGATCGAAAGCCAGTTGTATCGGACTCTAGGGTATGGTGTTCATTTCGATTTACAGCCAAAGAGCCAGCACTGTCTGCATCTGCAGACATTTCCATGGTCATGTGACAGACATGACTAGACATTGGAGCACATGGAACACTGTTACTTTTCCCGCCCAAGTGGTACCTATTTATCTACTTGCAATTTCTTGCTTTTGAACTACGTTGGCAGGACCTTAGACAGAGACGGGAGCTCACTCCATCATGAAGCACTCAGGTCTTGACCTGCTGACCTTCCAGTCTTCAAGTTCAGTGTCGTAACCGCAGTCCTCTTAGCTAATCTTATCCATCATCTAAAGAACTGGAACATGAACTGGAATTAACTGATTGGAACAATAACCCATTTCTCCTCAAAACACTGAACAAGAGGAAAGTATCGTAACTCAGAAAGCAGAGTTTAGGCCAGAAAAAGAGTAGTATGACTTATGAGTTAAGTGGTTCTCAATGCACGCACGCACACGCAGAGAGAGAGCCAAAACGAGTGCACAGATTTTCTCTGTCTTCTCAGAAGAACCAGCTTGCCATCTTTAATTCATGAACAGCTACCACAAAATGGAAGACAGGAAACTGATGCTGGAAGTGCTGGAATGGGAATGTTAATGTTCCAGGTGCTTGGATTGGCACAGATGCCTGTTACTTCAGACTGGTTGGCAGAATTTGAATATAATAAAACAATTTACATCCCCAAAGAGCAAGTGTCACATACCAAATAGATTGAAGTGTTCTGGGCTCACTTACCTTTTGGATGCCAAGGGTCTGTGAACTCGTACTTCCCCACACCGACGGTCCGTAGCATCTGTACCCCGTTTGTGTTGTCCTGACTGCCCGTCTGGTTAGGAGGAAGCTGAGGAGCAGCTTGCCCATTGGTGGCTGGAGCACTATTAGGTAGGGCAGCTGAAGGCAAAGGAGGTGGCGGAGGAGGCAGGATAGGACAAGTCATGTGACCATTCCCTACCGCACTGTGGCCTGGCTGAGTCACCCGGCCAACCCCTGCCATAGAAGACATAGTCATGGGATGGCTGTTAGTGTACAAAGGCTGGCTCTGCAGGTTCACAACCATGTTGCTCAAAGGCTGTGAAGGCTGCTGCTGAAGCTGGTAATGAGCTGGCATTAATGGAAGCTGGGGGTTAACGTGTGGAGGGAGTGAGGGTGTAACTCCAATGACAGGGGCTTGAACGTTCACTGCTGGGCTGAAGGTCCGAGGTTGAGTCATCCCATAAGAATGAGTTATAAGAGCTGGCTGGCTACCTGTGGCAACAGTTGTCACCCATGGAGCAGTACCTGGAAAAAGGAAAGCTAGCCATAAGAACAATTTTGGCAAATGGGATGTCCCTATCAATACTTCCATCTCCTCCCCCACCCCCCTCGCTCAGAAAAATGCTTCTAAATATTCTCTTATCTAACTATCCTGTTGATTCTCTCCTCGTTATATCTCAACAGGAGGTGGGTGGTCTGGAACCATTCCAGACTGGTAAGTACCTAAAAGTGCTGCAATATGGTAGGAAAGTGCAAACGTTAAAAATACCAATCAACTACCCAGTGCAGTGCAGTGTGTTTACAATTTTAAGCATTTTCAGCTTTGTGGAATTTAAGTGTGTACTTCTAAGAAAATTAACCTCTTTCATGGTTTCCTGACAAACACTCAGTGCATATAATAACCATGTACCAGCCACTACAAAAAGATTGTAATTAGGTGTCTGGCATAGTTGCACAATATATGATATGTGTCTGCAAGCTTGAAATCATTTCAGGTAGGCTCTGGATATAAAAAGAGGTCTTAAAGTATTATGCACTGATGATATATATATTTTTACCTTGGCAGAGATGGAGAAGGGAAAAGAAAATGTTTTAATGAACTTGCAGGCATCTTAATACATTTCTATTAGCTTTGACATAGGAGTGACCTGAGGGGTTCTTTACAACTCTAAAGAAAAGCCAGCTGTATTTTCTTTTTAAAAGGACTCATGACAAAGTCTTATTTAGAGAGGTAATTGGAGAGAGCATGTTGAATTGGCTTGGAACAATCCCCCCTCCGCCCCCCCCCAGCAGAATTACAAATAAGGCTGAAGGTTACCTGGGTTTTCAGTCTCCCTCATCTGCTTAGAAGGCGGCTCATCTGTGTCCCAGGGTGTAGACTGATTGATGGGTGTCTGTCCCCACCTTACGCTGGTTGCTAATCCTTGAGGCTGATTGTCCGCCTTGGAAATGCAAGGTGTCTGCCAAAGAATGAGACAAAACATATTGAATTTAGACTCATGTACTGTATGTAGAATCCTTATGGCATTCATCCAGGGTGTCTGTAATAGCTTTTAGAAGCTTCATATCTCATTTAGACAGACTTACATTTCACCAGTTGAGCTAATTATTTTTTTAACATATACTGTATGTTTGTGATATTAATTTGGCACAGAATAAGTAGATTTATTACTTAAGCCTACTAAACTCTGGGTTGAAAGGATTTTTGCTGGAGAAACTCCACTCAGTGGATGTTGGAATGAGGCTCCTTTCATGTTCCCAAGATTCATCATACAACACTCAGGTATTGAAACCCAACCTTCCAGTCTCCAAGCTCAGCATCTTATCCACTAAGCCACTGCAGTGCTGTTACTTAAGCCTACTGATTTGCTGACACCACCCTGACTTTTAAAAGTGTTTCCCATTTATTACTTTTTGAAGCGTGATTAAATGTTCTTGTTGGGATAATTTCTGCTTCTAAAGAATGAGAACAAACAAACAAAAATATTTCTTAAAAAAACCTACTATATTAGAATTTTCTTTAAATGTGAATTGGAATAAATTACTGTAAAAACAGTATTAGTGTGTATTGTTCAATGATCTCAACAAATGAACCAACAAATTGTTAAGAATTGGCTGCAAAGCATCTTATACTAGCAATGCTTCAGAGCTATTAAAATAACTGTACACTGCAAAAAAGAGCAAAACATATTAATTATGAACAGGGGGTATAATCAGAAAGATAGTTCTGTATAGTCACACAAACCTAAGTGTCCAATAAGATTCTCAATGAAAGTCTCAGTTCCTCTCTTCAATATTGTTAGGGGGGCTGCAGGGTTGGGGGAGACGCTTTCTGAAACATAATAAGCAGCATAGCCCTTGTGTTTTATGATTAGGTAAAGATAAATGCCTCCCTTGCTTGAAAACCAGTCGTATCCAACTCTAGGGTTCGGTGCTCATCTCTGTTTACAGCCAAAGAGCCAGTGCTGTCTGCGTCTGCTTCCCATGGTCATGTGGCAGGCATGACTAGACACCGGAGCACACAGAACACTGTTACCTTCCCACTGAAGCAGTACCAACTTATCTACTTGGGATTTCTTGCTTTCAAACGGCTAGGTTGGCAGGAGCTGGGACAGAGACGGGAGCTCACTCCATCGTGCAGCACTCGGTTCTTGAACTGCTGACCTGCCAACCTTCCAGTTATCAAGTTCAGTGTCTTAACCACTATGCCACTGCAGCCCCTTATGTTTTACGATTACTGGAACACAAATGGATCATCTGCATACAATCTGCCCCCACCCAAAGAAGAATTGTTACCACCCAAGAAGAGGATATAAGAGGACATATATCTTCACAGGCTAATATGTAGCCATGAATACAAACTAAGAAATTATTGGAATTGAAATAGCAGTGATGAAGGCTGGATTCAGGTAACCTATATGCCTGATCAAGCCTGCTGTCCAAGCGCTAAGGTGCCCACTTTCCCTTTTGAAGGCTCTGAATTTTAAAACTGGATTTCGATCAAACAATCCTTCAAACCAAGGTGCCTTTAAAAAGGATGCAATACCCCAAGAACACTTCAGGTAATAGAGGGAAGACCTTTGAATGCTTGCTCTTTGGATTGGGGAGACCATGATACTTTGGGCAGCAGTCAGCCCCAGAAATGCATAATTGTGTCCACCCTTGTGGTCAACCTAACAATGAATGGTGCTTTACTATTAGGGAACAACTGCACATTGTAGAAACCATGTGGCTGCCTAAAAAAATATAGATTGCCCCTTAACAGCAATATTGACCTGGTATTTGCCTGTTCTTATGATTACTGTCTTTGTTTCTTAACCTAATATATGACTGCAAGGATACCCACTTCTCACTACTCAGAGGGCTATGTGGTGACACATAATAGATGCTAAAACATGAAACAGAAACCTAGAACAAAGCACCTAACCATCTTGCCAGGCATGGCTTTGGTATCAGTTCATTACAGCTCAGTGAATTGGAGCTTCTGGATCTGGAGCCAGGATCAAGAGATCTCCACTGTGCCCTTCAAGAAAAAGGCCAGCTGAGATTACCTGTAGCACGTGTGGCTACATATACCTGTAAACTGCCTTGGGTAAGATGCCCAGTCCAATAGTGCCACCAGAATGAGGAACTGGTGATATCATTTATCAGTACTTTAGACCTAGAAAACCTGTGGAGTGACCCTCTATGTTGGAAATGACTTGATGCAAATATTAAGTGTCAATTGTAGCAGGTATAATAATTTATTTCAGATGTCTGTGCATGAGAAAAGGGTCTGCATTCATTTTCCTGCCAATACAGGTAGCATCTGCTTCGAAGGTTTACAGTGCCAACCATCGTCAACAGGAGCCCTGCAGAAAAGTGCCGAATATGGCAATCCACCCATAAGGAATGCAAGTTTTGTAACTATTTTTAACATGTGCTTCCTGACAGAAGTGAAAACCACTTCTGGAAAGAGATCATATTATCTGGGCTGTCAAATAGGAAACAAGGACATTCTACTTCAGCCAAATGTTCTTACTTATTTCAAGCATGGTTTTGCAAAGAACAAATCCCGCACCTTAAGGGCTCAGAAGATTTAAACACACACATCAAGCATATTAGGATCAAACTGCACTCTTAAACCAGGGCTTATTGAGCCAGAAAGAAACTATAGATTACGCTGGAATAAAATCATAGTATGGAATAAGGGGTGAGTGTCATACAGACAAAACAACCAGGAAAGGGGATTATCTGATCTAAAATTCTCTTTTAAAATCTAATGACATTTTAAAGGTTGCAGAAACAAATAAACCCCAATTTATTCACAACACTAAACAAAGTAGATGCAATGCAAGTTCAAAATGTTACCCACCTTTATCCCAACTACAGAAAATAAATTCTTTAGTATTGCAGGAAAGGAATGTATGTTTATGTGTGTGACTGAGAGAGAAGAGAGAGAAATTTCTATTTCATTATCTTTGTTCACTGGCCATTTTAGAGTTGGGAAAGAGGAATCAGAAAATGTTCACCAACATCAGAGAAGCTAATTGCATTGTGCTGTACTTTTCTCTTTAGCTTTGCTGTCAAATGCTTGTTTGAATTTAAAAATGGGACATGTAAAAGAGGCAAATTGCTTGAAACATTACTGGGAGTGCATTTTAGAAGAATGAGACAAAAAAAGAGAGAGAGGAGACAAAGGAAAAGTGGATAAATGCTTACTTGCTTGAATAGACCCCTTTCAAGCCCGAGTGTGTTCGTGCATGTGTGCGTCCATGTCCACACAGGAATGAGCACACTTACGTGCATTTTCAACAGCATTCACTTCAGAAAGGTGCAGGAAAAAAGTTTTACATATGAGCATGAAAACTGAGATGCCGAATGGCATTTTTGTACAACTGAGACTAGGAATATCTCAAAATTGAAAAAGAACACACACACACAAACACCAAATAAAAAATAAAACCACCACACACACAACAACCAACAAACACAAACTGATCTAATTAAAGCAGCACAAATATGGGCAAATTGAGAGCTTTTTCCTTCTTTGCCTGATAGAAAATTAGAAACAAAGAGTTGTTCATATACCATATGAATCTTCCTTATTCCATCAAACACAAAGTGAATTTTCCCCGTAAGTTATACATTTAAAAGAATTCACTCTCACTTATGTGTCCACAGCTTTCTTAAACTTTCCTCCACCTTATTTTGCTTTGGCAATCATAACTTTATAAAATTTGAGCTTAAATTCAACCCTCAATCACTCCCAAAAGACCTTGTGAATCAATGGAACTTACATGATTGTTTATTTAAAAATCCTATGCATTTGATGGGCCTTACAATGCACATTATGTGCTGTCATACTGACTCTAACGTATAGATGTATTAATAATTTTTAAGATAGATGAGATAGTTGAGGAGTGGTTTTACCAGTGTCACTCTCCCCATGATTTCTATTGTTGAGTGAGGATTTGTACCCAGGTTTCTCAATCCGTCACATTTCTCTTTCCAATATTGGTTACCAGAGCTTGCAACTAGGAATGTGATTTGATATACCATACATCCTCGAGTATAACCTGAATTCTTTAGCCCAAAAAATGAGTCCCCAAAAGGAGACTCAGCTTATACTTGGGTCAATGACCATGAGGGTCCCAGAACCATGCCAGATTGAGATGTGCCAACAATTTAATTAATTTTACCATATTTTCATGTATTTTGATTATAGAAACTCACTAGCAGTTGCTGCATTTCTCACCCTCGGCTTATACTCAGGTCAATCTATTTTCCTGGGTTTTCAGGTCAAAATTAGTTACCTTGGCTTTTATTCGGGTCAGCTTATACTCTAGTATATACGGTAACTTACAGCTGCTGCATAAATGACAAGATTCTTCCACTTCTGAGTTCTACAGCATAGGAACTCTCGTGGTATGGGTAAGCTCTGTGGTGCTGGACACAGAATGAGCTTCCATTGAAAACACAGTGAATATACAGCACTTGAGCAATGGCATGCAGCTGGCTAATTCTTCCTATCCAGAACCATTGCACTGTAAACTTGCTGATGAGCAAAATGAACTAATGGTCCTTTTTAGAAAAATAAATAACAATAATTTATCTTAATATAGAGGGCATCTCTTCATCAAAAGAGGAGCTCTTGGCTTCACTTTGCCATAAATTGAAATGTCAAGAAATTACTTCAAAGAGCATTAAGACAAATTAGATAATTAATGTGAATGGCAGCAGTTGATCCTGATTGCCCATCAAGCTGTTAAAAGCTTTACTCAGAGAAAGTTTATTTGGTGTTAGCATACTCTGCAGATGACAATTTTGCTCCCAACAGGTGGCTCATCTCCTGAAACTGCAAAGCTATGACTCACCCTTTGGGTTTGAGTATCAATTAGGGTAGATAGATTTGTTGTTTTCTGATGTGCATCTTTGCCGAATCCAACAACTCTCTGTGTATTTATTTATTTATTTACTAGATTTATAGGCCGCCTTCCTCGCCTCGGCGACCCAAGGCGGCTCATATCTATCAAAACCATCTTGTACATTAAAAACCAAACACTAAAACAATAAAATGATTAAAATCTAAAAACCAATAGCCCCTTAATTAAAACCCCAAACAGGGCTAGATGAGCCAGTGCAGCTCAGTTGTGCTGCCAGACGCACCCCATGCCTGCTGGCAGAGCCAGGTTTTTAAAGCCTTCCTGAAGGGATACAGCTCTGCCTGGAGGCCAGCTCTGGTGGCAGGAGGTTCCAAAGCGCCAGGGCAGACACCGAGAAGGCTCTCCTCCTGGTCCCCGTAAGATGTGCAATCTTGGCTGATGGGACCACCAGAGAACCCCTACGGTCCGCCCTCGTAGGACGTGTCTAAAACCTTGGGATGATGCGGTCTCTTAGATATCCTGGCCCATTGCCATGAAGGGCTTTAAAGGTTAAAACCAGCACCTTGAATTGCACCTGGAAGCATACTGGCAACCAGTGCAGCTCCTGCAGCAGTGGCAAGGCATGGGCATAACGACCACACCCCATCATCACCAGCTGCACCAGCTGCAGCTTCTGGATGTACAGCACATTACAGTAGTCCAATCTGGAGCTGACCAGAGCATGGGTGACCATAAGCAAGGAGTCCCGGTCCAGGAGCAGGCATAATTGGCAGATCACAAGAAGTTGCACAAAAGCCCTCCTTGCCACGACTGCCACCTGCTCTTTGAGTAGTAGTCGTGAGCCCAGGAGGAACCCCAAATTACGCACTGGGTATGTTTGGGTCAGAGGAGCCCCATCCAGCACCAAAGATGGTAGCTGCCGGGATAATTAAAAACCTGGTTGGTGGGGCAGGTGTGGGGCCTGGATGGAAGAGTGGCCCCCACCTGTCGGCTTATAAAATAAAGCCTCCCCACCTTTTAATGCGGGCAGTTTTAATGTGGCTAGTTTTTAAAATGAACGGGTGTGTGTAGGTGGGGGTATGTTTTATATGAGAGAGAGAGAGAGAGAGAGAGAGAGAGAGAGAGAGAGAGAGAGAGAGAGAGAGAGAGAGAGATGTTTTAACCTGTTGTAAGCCGCCTTGAATCTGGTTCGCCTGATTTGGAGGCATAGAAATTTGAATTATAAATAAATAAAGCAGGATCCTGAACCCACAGCCACTCAGTCTTGCCAGGATTCAGCTGAAGTCCGTTGTTCCTCATCCAGACCCTCACAGCCTCCAGGCACCTGGTTAGGACTTCAACTGCATCACTTAGATCACCACAGGCTGAGATGTATAACTGAGTATCATCAGCATACTGGTGCTACCTCACCCCGTGGGAACAGATGATCTCCCCCAGCAGTTTCATGTAGGTGTTGAATAGGAGAGGCGAGAGCACCGAGCCCTGAGGCACCCTATACTGAAGAGGCCTAGGGCTGGACATCTCATCCTCCAGTGACACCGACTGGGTGTTTTTGTAATTTTGAGGATCTTACTTTGATGTAACTGTTTGGAATACTTACTTCATTTATCTTTTGATTTTTATTTATCTTTTGATTTTGCCCTTATTATTTTCCACTTTTAATAAAACATAAAATCCATAATCAATCATTTTAATATCTTAATCTATTTAAATTTCATCATATGCATCCATAACTTTAAAGAAAGCTCTCTGGCACAGCCAAATATTTGGGGTATTGTACTTTATGGAGAGGCACCCTGGATTGGGCTGAGAGACCACAATACTGTATCCCTAATGCTTTAGTCGGAATATGGCTGGCTTTTGAGCAAGGGTGACTTTTGCAATGTAACAGAGCTTAGCTCCAGCCAGCCGGTTCCTCTGTCTTAAACCTCAGAAATGCAGGGATTTTAAAAAATCATTTATGCACTGTAAATTATATCAAACACCTAACAGATTGCTGACTGGGAGCAATTCCAGCAGACCTCTGGGACTGTGGTTCAAAAATACAAAAATCTCATCCCTACCTACCATAGCCAGGGCTAATAAATAATGTTTTGCTGAAAATGACCAAGACTGGTCAAATTATTTTTTTAAAAAATTGAATTTTAGCCACAGTGGCTTTAGAATTAACTAGGTGGCTGAGGATAGAAAAAAGTAGATTGTGTCTTTGCTCATTTGCAATGCTGAAAGGAGCAGCAGCCCAATATATTTTGCTGCCTGAGGTAACAGATAAAAATGATATTCTTCTCCTCCTAGAGCAACTAACAGGCGGAGAGCTGAATCCTTCATCAGTCAGTTATTTTCCCGCAAGAACATACATTCCAGTTCCATGTCACAGTGCTTAAACATATTAATTTACTCTCATTACTAGTTTCAGTATTAAAGTCATAATTTGTTCCTTTACTGGTGGTGTTGCTTTTTTCATACTTTTTTTTAAAAAAAAATATTGATCACAGAATGGCATAAAGCTTGAAGGATTCTTGTCCAATCACCGCCAAATAAATTCTTTTAAAGATACTGAAAATGCTATTTTTAAAAGGACAACGGAAATATTATTCATGACAGCAATGGACTATCTTGGCTCCAACTCATTAACATTCCTTGCAAATTATGACTTTCTTATATGCCCTTGCTATTGTCCACTCCTGAAAATCAACTCATTATAGGCAATTTCATTACTGACACCTCATAACAATTAGGTCTATGACTTTGGCATGAGACAGCCCTTCCATTTCATCTGCAGGAGACCAACTAACTTAAAATAGGTAGGGCAATCAGCTTGGGACAGGGCTGCCCTTCCACAGCCGGCTCCCACTGCTTCCCAACTATATCACCCATCAGTCTCATCCTGCCTAATGATAGGACTGGCTCTTACCATAAGACAAAGGAAAGGACATTTTTAAGAACAGGATTTTTCCTCTCAGGAATGCATTCTAGTCTCTCTATTTCCCTCACTCTAAGCTACCTCCATAAAAAAATCCACTTAGTTCCTAACTTTTTGGGGAACATCTTTATTCACACTCTTCCAGTTAAGGAAGCCATATTTTGACACTTTGTTTACCATTGTCTACACCAGGGTTTCCCAACTTTTGGTTTTTGGACTTGAATTCCCAGAAGCCTGTCAATTCCCTAAAGCACTGATCAACCAATGTACAGTGATACCTCATACAACGTCCAATCTTTGTTCCACAAGTTTGGACTTTATACGGATTTGGACTTTGTATGAGGCATGCAAAATCCTAGCCGCGATGCCTCATACAACGTCATTTCCATAGAGATACATTGTACTGTAACAGCACAGACTTCAGGGCAAAGTCAAGGAAACAGACAGAAAACTGACAGAAAACTGAAACAACAGCCTCTGCCCCTCCTCCCTTTGCCAGGAGGTTGTTGGGACCACCCTCACCATCGGCGTCCCGGGCTTCCGCCTCCCTGCGGGTGCTCAAACGGCTGTTGGCTGTGGATGAATTTCCACCGCCACCCTGGAGACACCTGCGGCCAGTCTGGTGCTCGCTGGGACCACCACACCATCGGCGTCCCGGGCTCCCGCCCCCTGCGGGGGGCTCAAAAGGCTGGCAGCTGCGGAAGAACTTCCACCACCACCCTGGAGACACCTGCGGCCAATTTGGAGCTCACCGGGACCATCCCACCATCGGCGTCCCAGGCTCCCGCCTCCCTGCGGGGTCTCAAAAGGCCAGCAGCCATGGCAGGATTTCCACCCCACCCTGGAGACACCTATGGCCAGTTGGAGCTCGCTGGGACCACCTCATCATCGGCATCTCAGGCTCCTGCCTCCCTGCAGGGGGCTCAAAAGGCGGGTGGCCACGGAGGAACTCCCACCGCCGCCCTGGAGACACCTGCGGCCAGTTGGATACTGCTGGGACCACCCCCATCATTGGCATCCCAGGCTCCCGCCCCCCTGCGGGGGGCTCGGTAGGCCGGCGGCCACGGCAGAGCTTCCGCCACCACCACCCTGGAGACACCTGCGGCCAGTCGGAGATTGCTGGGACAGCCCCACCATTGGCATCCCGGGTCCTGCCTCCCTGCAGGGGGCCCAAAGGGCCGGTGGCCGCGGCGGAATTTCCCCTGCCGCTCTGGAGACACCTGCACCCAATCAGAGCTTGTTGGGATCACCTCCACCATTGGTGTCCTGTGTTCCCACCCCCCTGCGGGGGGCTTAAACAGCCGGCGGTCGCACCAGAATTTCCACTGCCGCCCTGGAGACTCTTGCGGCCAGTCGGAACTCGCCGGGACCATCAATATGGGAAGAGAGACTGAGAGGGTATGTTTTAAGTGGGTTAGGGAGGGAGGGAGGGAGAGATGGCCCTGCCAGCCGGGAAGATGGGGAGACACTCCGTCTGGGTTAATGGTGGAGGTTCCAGGGGCCCATTTAGAGGTTGTGACGGGCATGGGGCATTATAGCGGGAAAGGGGGGCGGGCCGCACTCGGGGAAGGCGGGACCGATGCTTAGTATCTGTCCCACGTTCTGGCCCCCCGGTTTCACCTCTAGGTCCTGAGCAGCTGATCCAGGGTGACCCCACTCTTAGGCTGCTGCTGCTGAATGCCAGGTCGGTCTGTAGTAAGGCGCCCCTAATACAAGATTCTATTCTGGGAGAGAGGGCCGACCTGGCATGCATCACTGAGACCTGGCTGAGACCAGAGGATGGGGTGCCTCTATCAGAGATGTGTCCAGAGGGGTTCGGTATTTGGCACCAGACTAGGGATGAGGGCAAGGGCGGTGGTGTTGCCATTATAGCCAGGGAGTCACTAGGAGTTACCAGGGCCACTGCTCCACAAATTCTGGGTTGTGAGGCCCTGCTCCTGCGGCTGGGCCCAAAGGGTCAGTTGGGGGTCCTACTTTTGTACCTGCCCCCTTGCAGGGTAAGGGACTCCCTGCCTGGG
The DNA here is from genome assembly GCA_035047305.1 of Bradypodion pumilum. Classification (NCBI taxonomy): domain Eukaryota; kingdom Metazoa; phylum Chordata; class Lepidosauria; order Squamata; family Chamaeleonidae; genus Bradypodion; species Bradypodion pumilum. The sequence continues at coordinate 166,824,246 of JAWDJD010000001.1, read as the reverse complement.
CTCCTCGAGGCTGTCTCAGCATTGGCGTTGGAGTTCCCTAGGCTGATGGTTCTGGGGGACTTCAATTTGCCTTCGCTGGGGTCCGGTTCCGGGGTGGCTCAGGAGTTCATGGCTTCCATGGCAACTATGGACCTGGCTCAGGTAATTCGGGGTCCTACCAGGGGCAGTGGCCACACACCAGATTTAGTCTTTTTGTCGGAGCAGTGGCAGAGTGATCTGAGTTTACAGAAGCTAGACATAACACCTGTGCCATGGTCAGATCACTATCTGGTGGCTCTAGACTTTCTGGGGGCGACACTTCATCATAGGGAGGCAGGGTCTATTAAAGTGGCCCGCCCCCGGCAACTGATGGATCCGGATGGATTCCAGAGGGAACGGGGGCTTTTCTCCTGGATCGGCAACACGATTTGCCCGAGGCACTTGTTGACCTATGGTGTGGGTCAACGACAGCTGCCTTGGATGTAATCGCTCCACTACGGCCTCTCAGAGCCCGTGGAGCTAGGTCATCCCCGTGGTTCACGGAAGAACTACGGGAGCTCAAACGGGCAAAGAGACGCCTATGTTTTTACCCACTGTTGTGAACCGCCCGGAGTCGGCTTTGGCTGAGTGGGCGGTATAAAAATTTAACAATAAATAAATAAATAAACTTTAAGAAATCATTGTCTAAAGACTAAAAACATTACAAAAACTTGTCAAACAACCCTGATTGTCCAAGAATCTGAAGAATGCTGCAAGAATCCCAGGAATGCTTCTAAAAATTCTGATGAAAAAATTCAAAAAAAATCCAAAGTCGCGCTCAAAACCATTCCTAAACACTCTTTGCCTCATGTAAAACCGAAAAGAGCAATGCACACATGTGTCCTGCCTTTTATACTGCCCAGGCACAATGCAACCTGGGAAAACCCCAATGCCTCATACAAAGTCGCACGACTTTGTATGAGGCAACTTTTCCCAAGGAATCAGGTGATGTTGTATGAATCCGATGTTGTATGAAGCGGACTTTGTATGAGGTATTACTGTACTGACTTATGCTTCTGGAAATTGAAGTCCCCCTGTGGGGTGTGTGCCCCACATTGGGAACCACTTGTCTAAACTATATTGTTCCTCATTAGTTTTCAATGACAGTTATACTACATTATTCCCTGAAAATAATCTATCCTATTTTTCTTTAAAAAGATAGCCTATGAAATCTGGATTTATCATAGGATGCTACACATTTCCTGGATCAAGAAAAGTACCCTGGATCAAGAAAAGTCCAAAGAGCAAATAAAACTAAAAATAAAAAAATGCAGAAGGCTAGAATATTTTGGTCACAGAATGAGAAAGGAAAAATAAAGTTCATAAACTGTTGATCATTCAGTGCAAAATAAATGGGAAAAGAAGAAATGAATATCCTTGGAGACTAGTCTGGATGCAATATTAACACAGCTGTTTAGAGCAGCTACATCCAAAGTCAGTTATTGTCACAATGACATCCAATCTCTGACAGAACAACAAGCAAAAGAGACAGAAAGTGGTTACTACCTCATGCTTACAAAGGACATTAACCTGTTAGGCATTTTGGGAGTATCAACTGATTTCAGTTTTTTTATGGGTCTAAAATATTCATTTAAAAATCTAGCTCATAGTCAGAGCTAGCCACTAGAGTCACCGGCAGGGGTGGGGGAAGTGTTCCCTTTCCCCTTTTCCTGCCGGCGACAGGGTGGGGTGGGGTTGGAAGTCATGGAAAGGGGGTGGGGGAAGTGTTCCCTTTCCCCTTTCCCTGCCGGCGACGTGGTGGGTGGTGGACCTACCGGGTGACCGTAACTGGGCCAATGGTGTTGAGGGGAAAAGGCCCGTGCGCTGGCCATTTTTTTACATGCGCATCACTTGCCCCGCCTCCTCCGCACTCGCGTCCTTCAGCCTGATTGGCTGAGGGGTGGTGTGGCACGGAGGACACTGGGAGGCATAGTTTTTTTGTTATGGTTTGTGGGGCAGTTGCCCCACTTCGGTGGTCGGACCTTTGCGGCGATGCTTGCAGGGTCTTTAGGTAAGTGTGGGCGGCTCAGTACAGGATGATTGGGCTGGGTGTGGACGTGCATGCTGGACACGAACAGCCCACACACCTTCTTATAGGTATAGCTCTTAGAAGAAATCAACCCTGACTGCTCCTTAGATGGTCAAATAGTAAAGATGAAGATGAAGTACTTTGGACATCAAATAAGAAGAGAGGATTCATTTGAGAAAGCCTTGATGCTGGCAAAGGTGGTGGGCAAAAGAAGAAGGGGGTGGCAGAAAACAAGATGGATAGATGGTATTGTAGACGCAATGGGCACAGAGCTGGGTGGGTTGAGGAGGATGGTGGAGGACAGAGGTGCCTGGTGGGAAATGGTCCATGGGGTCACAAAGGGTTGGAATCGACTATGCGACTGAACAACAACAACAAAAGAACAAAGGAGAAATTTGCACACATACAAACCTCTATGACCAGGTATGTGTGTTCAAATAAGGGGTTCGAGGAACAGGTACCTGTGGAAAATCTTGGAATGTATCCATTACAGATGAGTGTGTGTGACTGGTAATAATGTTCTAAATAAGTCTAAAAGAACTGAACCTTTTAAAAACATTCATCTCCTGCACTGGAAAAAGATAGCATGAAAAAGAAGGCAAGAAAGCACATCTCAACTGACTGATTTTTCAAAAACTAAATTCCTTTAAGACTTGGAAATTCATATTTAGCTGTTCCTTGTAATGTGAACCAATTAACAGAGAGAGCCAGATGCAGGTTTTATTTGTAAAAAGCTAGCCAGAAAAGATTTTTAAATTTAAGGTACTGTACTTATGAATGAGGTATCTGAATCAGGTACAATAATTGGCTGCAGCAAGGGTGCCAACATTCAGTTGCTGCCCCCGCCGCCGCCACCCCCCAAAAAATAATAATAATAATTGCTGGGCTATAGAATTTATATTTTGTCACTGAAAATGCCAGCAGTGGCTCAGAGGAGCTGTAACCTAACCAGTGTTGGGATTCAGCCAGTTTGGGCAAACTGGTAGTAGAACCAGCTGGCCCCGCCCACCTCCCCTCTCAGGCACTTGGAGAGGAGACAGGAATGCAGCTCTTTGGGGCAGGGGTCACTTGCTCACCCACAGGCTGTGGCCTCCACCCACCCACCCACCCACCAACCAGGCAGAGGGAGGGTCCCAGCTGCAGCCACCAAGAAGCGGCTGCTGTTGGCCAGAGCTTGGGAGACGGCGGTGAAATTGAAAGAGGATGATGACGACGTGACGTTTCTGGTCGAGGACTGAATGTTCCTCCATGTTGCTCCCTGGGCTTCTCGCTGCTACTCTGCCTAATGCACGGCAAAGGAGGAGCAGAGTCCGCCCTGTTCCATCAGCACGCTGGGTGAGGAGGAGGAATGGGAAGGAGAGAGAGACTTTGTCTTTCTGTACCCCCTTTCACTAGCGGCCAAGAAGAAGAGCAGAGAAGGCTTCTCTCCCAGCCACTCGTCCGGAGGTGCCGCTGCATTCCTGGCTCCTCGTGGAAAGGGCTATTTATAGTGATGAACCCTACACCCAAAGTAAGGTCTTCTTCTTCATTTATTTATTTATTTTTAGGACTTGTATTGTATCTTCTGTATCTGAATCCAAATATAGGCGATCATCATGGCGATCCGTCATGAAGATTGTCCTGAGAACAATATAATGCAATGGCCTTTCATCTGCCTTCTGCATCGCAGCATGACACCCATACCATTGATCCAGTTCCGTCAGTCACTTTCTGGTTCTGTGCCCTTTTGGCACACAACGTCCTCCTCAGCCCCAGGCCAGAATTGATGAAGCTGCTGCCCTCCATTAAGATGAATTCAAGTGGGATTTTATCCACTTGGGGGCCATCACCCTTCCCTGTGGACTTTGCTACCTAAGGCCGTTAGTCCTCAGGGTTGTCAGGTCAGTTAACCGTCGCCTGACAGTATGGTCTACTCTATTACCATAGCAGGATAACCTGGCCAGACTGCTTACTTATGCCCAGTTGATACTAATGCATTTTGTTCTTGAATTTTGATATTTACATTCAACAGGGACTATATGGACAGTATTGAAAAAATGTTCTGATTTCAAGAAGCAATTTAGTAAAATTAAAAACAGCCTTTGCCTGCAAGTCTAATTTTTCCCTAGACCACAAAGAAGATTTTTAATTTACTCAAGCTTAGCATGTGGACTGTAGTGGCCAACTAGCAAGCAAGCATAAAGACAAGAGCAATTAAAATGCTTCAAATGCTGTGATACAGAAATATAAAAATATAATTGTACATAATAGTGCAGTAACATCAAATGCCAGGTCTGAATAAGATGCTGTTTGCTATTCTAATATTCAAGCATGATATTGATTTTTAAAAATATCTGTAGGACTTCTACAAGTGGCATTTTTTAAACTCAAAATTTTCAAGACCTGAGTACTGCATGACGGAATGAGCGTCCATCTCTGTCCCAGCTCCTGCCAACCTTGCAGTTCAAAAGAAAGAAATTGCAAGTAGATAAATAGGGACCACTTCAGTGGGGGAAAGATCTTGAGGACATGAAAGGAATATCATTTGGGTGTCCCCTGAGTGGAGTTCCTCTAGCAAAAATCCTTTCAACCCAGAAAGCATCTTTATGTGCTTCTGACATGATAAAAAAATCATATTGGTTCTGCTGCCTACAATTAAGAAACAGTTTTAATTACTTAGATGGAATTACCCATAAATACAGTGGAACCTCGCTTAACCTCGCCCGGAGCCCTGCTGCTGCGTTGCTCTCCTCATGGCTCACCCCACCGGCCCTGTGGATGGGAGGCAGGTGCGTCTCCTCAGCCCCACCTAGCCTCACCTGCCCGAAGGGCTTGAAAAGGGAGACGTCACCTGGAGCCCCGCCGCCACAGCATTGCCTCTCCTCAGGGCTCACCCCACTGGCCCTGAGGATGGGAGGCAGGTGCCGCCACGAGCTCCTTCCTCTGGTCCCGCCAGCTGGGGGAAGTGGGGGCACCTGGGGGGAACCAAGAACATTCAGTGCCTTCTTGGGTTCAGATGGCTACGGACTTTTTCCTCCTCACTATGTGGACCTTGGTCCCTCACTTGCCGGCCTTTGGCCGTTTTTTGATGGGAGGGAGGAGGATTGTGTGTGATGTCAAAAGAGATTAGATGCTAATGTGATATTTTGAATTTTTTTATTATGTGATTTGTATTGTTTATTATTGTACTGATTTATTATTATTATTTGTATTGCTATATTGTATTTTGGGATTATTGTATTGTATTGATATGTTGTTGCCGCCTTGAGTCGGCCTTGGCCGAGAAAGGCGGGGTATAAATTTATTATTATTATTATTATTATTATTATTATTATTATTATTATTATTATTATTATTATTATTATTATTATTATTATTATTATTATTATTATTATTATTATTATTATTATTATTATTATTATTATTAACAAACAGCTCAGTTAACATAAAAATTGCATAACAAAAGAAAATCCATAGAAAATAGTGGCTCGGTTTATGGAATATTTTTTGGAATGGATTGATTGTTTTTCAATGCATTACTCTGGGAAACCGTGTTTCGGTTAATGTATTTTGATTTTCAATGCATTCCTATGGGAAATTGTGTTCAATGCATTCCTATGGTATACTCGGTTAAAGTAATTTTCATTGTAAGAAACGTCCTGGAGAACGCATTAATTACGTTAACCAAGGTTCCATTATATGCTCTTAAAAACTAAGCAGAACTTAAAAGCCACAGTGATATTACAATAGTGATTGACTTGGTGGCTCAAACTGAACTTCTCTGGGAGATTTCTTTTTAAAAAGAAATATGTTATAAGAGAGAAAGAGAGATAATGGTTTGCCTCTGGAGAGATACTCAATGTGCACAAGAAAAAGGAAGATGGAATGAGTCAAATTGCAGCCTGGGGATAGAAGACATCTGGCAGGGGCTTTAGAACTACAATATACTCAACTGACTTATTTTTATCGTGGGCTGAGCAAAATATCGTGGGCAGACATGAAGCAACTGTTGAGGGATGAGACAGAGGATAAAACCCAATTGCCTTAGCTTCAGAATACATACTAATCCTTGTCAAGAAAGAGTATTCAGACAACACCATCCTAGTCCTGCCTCAGCTCCGTCACCTGGTGGCACATGATCATTTTCACATTCCTCTTCAGTTTATATATGGGAAGTCTTTCAAGGGAAAGTGGTTCTTTCACCTGACAGATAAAATATGACAGCGCTAGTAAGCTGTGTGCAGCTGTGTGGCCAGAGCTGCCAAAGGATATGACACAATACAACTGAAGCAACAAGCAGAAGAAGGATTTCTGCATCTTCTAAAAAGAAGCCCTCCCATGTTTTAGACCAAGGGCCTGGATTACGCTCCCTCAGACTATTAGCAGGCCAGATAGGTGGTTGTGGTGGGGGAGGGGGGGCTCAGGGTGGTCCCACCACTGCCACCAGGAACATCTCAAGCCCCCACTCCTTCCCACCACTATCACCGCCAGTGGCAGGGGGCCACCCCCGAGCAACCCACCACTCCACCAGCACTGCTGCCGCCGACCACCCAAACCCACCCACCACTCCCCCCATGCCACTTCCCTACTTACCGGCCTGGAGGAGCTGCATGGCACCATCTCATCTGGCCTGCAATCTCGCTCCAGCCACCACTTCTGATGCCACCACCTCAATCTTTGTCTCTTCCACCTGGCTTGCTGTGTCCCTAACAGTGATCCATAGCAGGATAGATATTGTAAGCCTTACAACATCCACCCTGCTGTGGAGCGCCATAAGGGACATGCCAAGCCAAGTGGAGGAGACAAGGATTGAGGCAGTGGCAGAAGTGACGGCTGGAGCGAGGTCACGTGCCGGATGAGTTGGTGCCACAGGGCGGATCTGGCCCATGGGCCGTAGGTTGAGAACCCCTGTTTTAGACCAATTACTTCTGTAGGAGGATCTACATTTCTGTCCAATTGACTGGTTCATCTAGCAAAAAACATATTCAGGTTGGATGCCAAACGCAAAGAAGAAGAACTGACTTAGTAGTTATTCTGAATTACAAGAAAGCCACCCCACCCCACCCCCCAAAAAAACATTTTGCAATATGTGTCTGAGTTTTATAGTTTAATTGTGGATGACTTTTAAAGCAGGTTTCCAAACCTTGCTGGGATACAACTGCAAACATCTTACATGCAACTCCCTTCCTTGGATATTTGACATGGGTAAGAAAATGATACAGCAGGACTAATCAGCTGCAACTGAAGAAGCACATTACCTGAGACCATGCAAACAGCTTAGAGAAAGACAAAAATATCTAAAAGCCATGGCTTGTATCTTCTGGACACTGAGGTTTAGACTAACAAATGTAATGTGACATGTGTAATTTCTCATAAAAGTTAAACATTTCAGAGAACAGTTCCCTCTGTTGTTTCCTGAGATGGTCCCTGATGTTTTCACATTTCATCTTAGTAGCAGCCTTCTTTTGCTGGAAAGAAAAAGCTGCCTTACTCTGCAAATGGTTCTGCCTCAACCATCAGGGAATTTATAAACCATACATGCTATGTAGGGCATATTCTTCTGGGTACATTTTACAATTTTATTGGAGAGACTTTCACAGAATCCTCCCCCCCCCCCCGACCATATTAATCACATGCAGATAATCTAAAGCAGGGGTGGCCAACCTACTATTTCATGTGGCCCACCGCCACCCTCACCGCTACTGGAAGTGGAAGCAGACACAGAGATGTTTACTACATCCATAAAACACACCCACATATGCATAAACATGCCCACACCTACCATAAACACTGCCAAATGCACCCATGGCTGTTGTAAACGTGTTTGACAGCTGTGGACACATTTTACTGCAGTGTTTACGGTGAGAGGAACCACGTAATCAGCTCACTCAGCTGTCCAGGGAGTATGGTCTGGCCCATGGTGCAAAAAGGTTTGGAACCCCTGATCTAAAGTGAATGCAATCTAGAGCTATAACTGCATGTTACATCTCAATACAATGTGTTATGAGGTGGTCAAAGTATTAGATGGGGACGTAGAAGATCAAGGGTCTAGTTCTCATGAAACCCATTCTCATTCTCTCAGTTTCATTTATGATAAAATGGACAATGTTATAATTGTTCCATGTTTTTGTTTTAATTCTATCTAGTTTTAGTGTGTTCATTATTACTATTTTAGTCACTGTGCTTCAATTTATATACAGTATTTTTATTTTATCTCTAGTCACCTTGGCATCCTGTTGCTTGGGCCAAGGAAAGAAGAGAAATATTTCCAAATAAATTTAATGGCTGAAATACACTGTAGTTAAGTTACAACTACATTGAATCAGCGGGGATTTGCCGAGCCAAGTCTGCTAGTGGATTTCAGTCAACATTTATTTATGCCAAATAAATGTATTCCATGGCATTTACTTCTACACTTCAAACCTGCTGGACACATCTATCTTCTTCCCATAAAATGGGCCTTTTTTATCTGCCCCCATGACTGCTATTAAAAATCAGGTGAAACTGTGGTATGCAACATGATAATATCACTCTTAGAATAACAGAACGGTAGAGTTGGAAGGTTTCTGAAATGACATTTAATCCAACCTTTGCCAATGCTAGATCTGCACAGTCAAATCATTTCTAACACAGCACAATCCAAACTGTTTAAAAACCTCCAGTGAAGAAAAGCCCAGGATGTTGGGGTTGTTCTCATGCAATGTTCTTCCTTTACTCAGAAACTGCCCTTCTGTGGATGGAACAGCTTTTCTACAAGTGAAACTTTTGAGAGTACCTTTACACCCAAGGTATTATTTTGAGAAATGAGAGGTTAAGACTTAGATGTATTTCCCCCCCTGCAACAGGAGACAACTGCTGACCAGAAGGTGGAAGAAAACAAATTGACCCAATGGACTAGTTCCCCTGATAATCTTTGTATGGCTTTCCTAGAAAGTTAAGCCCAGTTGTCTCCCAAAATTGAACGCTTAATGTACTGTATACGAAAATTGCCAAAAGAAATAATGGTTGGTATTTTCATAAGGCAAAGGCACAATGCTATCTGTTTTCCATAACATTGAGAGTGTATGAGTGTACTGTCTCCATTAGAATCACAATGAAATAGCAAGCTAAGAACTAATTCCACTTTAGGAAGTCTCACCAAGGTATTTTACTTGACAGGCTAATAGCAGCAGAATTAGTGAAGAATGAATAATCTCATATGGCTACAGCATTACTGCTCAGACCTCGACTCGCTTAGTACAAAGGGCCAACTAATGGCTTTCAATCTAAGTAATTCGGTATCATGATTTGCTATTTCAACTACTGAGTAGCCATTTCCAGAGGTGGCACCATCAACCCAGCATGTTATCAAACATTAGAAGGTTTTTTTATAGGGAAGCAATGGCCATGAATTCAAGAACTTAATTAATAAGGAAGAGTGAGTGACCACCTGTGTGTGCTTTGGACTTCTACAATTATTTCTACTGATTCTCTTTATGCTAATTTCCAGATTGGGAAATGTTTAGCTTCTTAAGTATAAGCAAGCTGGCTGGACAGCTCAGTAGTTTAGGTATCTGGATATGGAGCCAGGCATGGGGAGTTCAATCCCCCAATTTGCCTTTTGGGGGGAGGAGCCAGCATGTGCAGCCATGGGCAACCTTTACAGTCCCAGGGCCCCCCAGAAGAACAATAAACCACAATATTCTCTAACTAGAAACCCCTGAAAAAGGTCACCATAAGTCCAAATTGACTTGATGGCACAAAATTAATTATTAAAGCAGGGGTGCCTAAACTATGACCCCCTGAGGGATTCCAGAGGGAACTGGGATTTTCCCCTATGGATCGGCTGCACAATTCGGCCGAGGCTTTGGTTGCCCTCTGGAACGAGAGGGTGGCAGCGGCCTTGGACGCGATTGCGCCACTACAGCCTCTCCATGCATGAGGGCCCCACTCATCTCCATAGTTTACGGAGGACTTGAGGGAGCTCAAATATGCAAAGAGATGCCTAGAGCGCCGAACATCCCAGGACGCCTTCTCACCAGAACAGTATAAATATTTGGCTGATGAAGCCTTATTATCAGAGGGATAGGGCAGTAATGTCAGATGCCATCGAGATGCTGCTCTCCGCCTTTCAGAACCGATCCAACCCGTAACCCGTTACCTGGATGAGTGGCTCGCTCAGCCGCACTCTTTTAGATAAGTATTGCTTTTCCTGAAATGCTTTCTTATTTTCCTAGAATCATGTATTTTGCTTAGCATAGATTAGTGAGGATTTTTATATGTTGGAATTCTCTATTTTTATTCTAATAAACTTTTAAAATGATTTCTTTGTCAAGAAGAGTTATTCTGTCTCCTTCCAGCCATGAAGGAGCAGAAGGGGAATTTTGTAGATAAGGCCTTGTTAGTTTCAACACCGAAGCTTTGTTTTTCGGCCAGCGCAGCTGAAGCCAGTAATCAAAGGAAGCTAGAGGGGAGAGACTTCAGGAGGTTTGGCTTCCCAGGACTGTGTCTTACTCCCCCTCGCCCAAGCTGCAACATCGAAGGCCAACTTCCCACCATATTATTTTGATAAGGGGGTGCTAGTTCTAATGGGCGAAGACACTACCAGTCCCAGAGGGCTTTGCAAAGCTATTCAAACTGCAACACTTTTAAAGGCATCGCCATTACCCATTAGCACACCCATTTTCTTGCTGGTTTTCCCTGCCCGGGTTTACCCAGACGAGGCACCCTTTCGCAGCGCTACCAAAAGTCCGCCGGGCTTTCCCTCTCTGAGTCGGCCAACTGTCCCAGCATTTTGGGGATGAGATGACCAGATCAGCCGATCAGTGGGAGAAGGTTTAGGTGTGGCTGGGATGGGGACGGGTTCTGTGTTTGCAGGTGGCGAAGCAGACAGGAGCTAGGTCATGCATTCTCGATAGGAGTGATGGTTAATGCGTCTCTGTGGGAGGGTGTGTTTCCTGTACCATTGACACAGGCACTGGTGCACCCCCACCTGAAGAGACCATCGCTTGAACCAAAAATATTGGCTAACTTTTTGCCTGTGTCCAACCTTCCCTTTTTACAGAAGGTGCTGGAGAAGGCAGTGACGCGGAAACTACAGGAGGTTCTGGATGAAGTGGATTATCTGGACCCCTTTCAGTCAGGATTCAGGCCCAGATATGGTACCGAGACTGCACTGGTCACTCTGATGAATGATCTCTGGCTTAAGCGGGATGGAGGTAATTTGTCCGTCCTGGCTCTTCTTGACCTCTCAGTGGCATCTGATACTGTCAACCACAGTATCCTTCTGGAATGGCTCCGAGGCCTGGGGATCCAGGGGACAGTGTGGTCCTGGTTTTCCTCATTTCTTAGGGGCCGGACCCAGTCAGTGTTGTCTGGAGATGAGAGGTCCAGCCCTAGGCCTCTCCAATATGGAGTGCCGCAGGGCTCGGTGCGCTCGCCTCTCTTATTTAATATTTACATGAAGCCTCTGGGGGAGATCGTCTGTTCCCACAAGGTGAAGTACCATCAGTATGCTGATGGGGTGTGGCCGTTATGCCCATGCCTCACCTTTGTTGCGGGAGCTGCATTGGCTGCTGGTGTGCCTCCGGGTGCAATTCAAGGTGCTGGTGATTACCTTTAGTGGACCAGGTTACTTAAGAGACCGCGTTACCCCAAGGACATCTACACGTCCCACCAGAGCAGACCGGTGGGGCTCCCTAATGGTACCAATGGCTAGAGAGGCTCGCCTCTCTAGCACTAGAAGGAGGACCTTTTCGGTATCTGCTCCAGCCCTGTTGAACCTCCTGCCGACTGAACTACACCTCCAGTCAGAGCTATTGGCCTTTAGGAAAGGCCTTAAAACTAGGTTGGCTCAATGGGTGGGGGTGCTGCCTGTGGGGCAGCCCCCCTGCTGGTTCATATGAATGGCCATCTGGGTTCAGGTTTTAACCTATGGTGAACATTGGGGGGTATTTTAATGGCTTTTTAGTGTCTTTATAATTTTAATTGCTGTTGGGATGTTTTTATATTTCAGTGTTTTTTATTGGTTGATTGTAAGCTGCCTGGAATTTCTTCGGCGAGGGAGCAGAGATAGAAATTGAATAAGATAAATAAATAAATAAATTACTGTCGCCACCGGAAATACCCCGCCGCCACTGGAAGTGCCAAAGTTGTGCCAAAACGCAGCAAAAACATTGCAAATAATTAAAAAATGGCGTGAAAATGTGCCATCCTTGGTCCTCCTCCAAGGGAAGTGGTGGAGGCTGGAAAAATGTCTGAAAACACGCAGTGAATTCATGCACTGACACCACCACCACAGCCAGGAAGAACCACACGACTGGCCTGCTCGGCTGTTTGAGGGGGTGTGGTCAGGCCCCTGGCAGGAAAATTTTCGGCACTCGTGTATTAACGTATAAAGTACCAGGCACTTTGCCATACAATGACATAACACCAACCAGTGCTACCTATGTTAAAATCTATTCATTCCTCTATATTATTCTTTATTTCATTATTTTCTTCACAGTTGTGATTGTTACGATTTTTCCTACAAGGAAGTGGGAATATAATTAGATAAAGTTTGGGACTATATCCATCAAATGTGAATGAAAACAAATTAATTCATTTAATTAGATATAGGACTTTTTTAACATGGAGAACTGCAATGAATGCAGCATTTATGTGTCTGCAATTTATGCTCTCCTGCATGTGTAAAAGAAGATCTAGTAAACTGCTGAGATAGTAATATTAAAATAGCCCAATTTGGGTTAAAAAAAATCTAATCATTTTAACATTTCAATTTGTTTGAATTTTATCTGTATTTCACATATGTCTATAATTTTAATTTCTACCAGAAACAAAGAAAAGAATATTAATATTGCCAAAAGACTGAACACTCCTAATATTCCAAAGAAGTTCTGTGAATGAAAATTATAGATTAATCAAAAGAAAGACCTAAGTAAAAGTCACACTTGTGAAGGAAACATACATTTGAAGAGTTGATAGTAAGACTGCTGTACACAAGCACTTTGGAGTTGAAACCACCCCTCATGATGCATCCCAGTCAAATGAGAAAATGGAGCCTTGTCTTCAGAAATTAGTTTTCCTCCCTAAGCATTATTTTACTCCTTTGACTCTTGTAGTCTTATCTGCAAAGTAAGATTAATCATGTCTGCCAGAATTTACACACAAATTTCCATCCCTGGCTCTGTTTTTAATTTTGTTACCACTATTGCTTGCAGTGTTATACAAATAATGCTTTCTTATATTAGCGTGCTACATCAAAGCTGTTATTTAGTACCCTAGAAATTCATTACATGCATTTCCACAGCAGATAGATTTGTCTAGACATGATTTAGTTTCACTTAAATTAAATCCACAATTGAAGAATCTTCAGTACTAATAAAAAGAAGATACAGTCGAGTTAGCTGGCTTGTTGATCCATAGTTGTTCAAGAGGAAGCCAAAATAAGGAAGTCAGCTACCTTAGGCACACACCCCTTCAAGGCAAAAAATAGAACAAAGTATTATACAGATTAAAAGCAATTCCAATCTCCCTGTTTTAAAGACTACTTCCTTGGACAAATGTTTGACATCAACACCCACTTAATTTTGGAGAGACTGGTGATCTGAATGGGCTTCAGCCCAGGAGAACTGGCAATCATTCAGAATTTCAAGCCGTTACTATGCCTCTGGCTTATTTCATACTTCACAGAGAACCTCTAAACCTTTAAATTATGTTTTAATACAACTAACTGGCAATGTAATATAGGAAAATAAATTTGTAATGGCAGGAGTCTAATTTCCCTTCTAAAGAAAAGAATACACATATTTGGTTTTTTTTTCTTTTTTTAAAAATTGCTAATTTGAATGAACTTGATCCAAATGTTCTACAAAGAAATTTAGCTGAAGCATTAGCAAACTTCCCAACCTGAGTATGCAGTAACATTGAGATTCAGTACTATTATTGGCCTTTTTCTTTGCACTTCAGTTGCCTAGACCAATGTTTCCCAATCTTTGGTTTTTGGACTTCAATTTCCAGAAGCCTAAGTCAATCAGCTCCTTCCCCGGCCCGACATTGGCCGCGTGGAAGTCAAGCTCACCTGGGTTCCCGGCACTGCAGACTTCAAAAACTGCCTCCTCCTCCTCGCCCAGCTCCTGCCCCGGTCCGGCATTGGCCGCGGGGAAGTCAAGCTCAACCGGGTTCCCGGCACTATGGACTTCAAAAACTGCCGCTGCCACCTCGCCCAGCTCGTGCTCCGGTCCGACATTGGCGGTGGGGAAGTCAAGCTCACCTGGGTTCCCAGTGCTGCGGACTTCAAAAACTGTCGCCGCCGCCTTACCCAGCTCTTGCCCCGGTCTGGCATTGGCCATGGGGAAGTTGAGCTTACCTGGGCTCCCGGTGCCGCAAATTTTTAAAACTGCTGCTGCCACTGCCTTGCCCAGCTCTTTGTATTTTCCGATTGTAACATTGTACTTTTTGATTGTAATTTGTAACTTGTATTTGTAATTCTTTACTGCATTTGGGATATTGCTTGTGAACCGCTTTGGGTTATCTTAGGACAAGGAAAGCAGTATATAAATACCTAAATACCGAAATAAATAAATAAATAAAATTCCCCAAAGCACTGATCAGCCAATATAATGACTTAGGCTTCTGGGAATTGAAGTCCCTCTGGGACCAAGCCTCAGACTTCTGTTTTACAATATGTCCATGACAGTAGAAAATTAATTCTGTTTCACTCACTTCTTGGACAAATCAGATCCATAATTTCCACAGATAAATTAATGTTCACTACATAAGGGTCTGCATTTAGACTTTGAGGCTGATTCATATGAGCAGCCAATCAAGTTTATATTCTTCCACACCATTAGCTGGCCTTTTAGGCTCAGCAAAATTTAAAGTCAACTAATTAGGATTGTGATGATCGTACTTAATATAATAGTTTAATAATACATTTGGAAAATTCTCCAAACAGCACTCTGTATACTCTTCAATCAGAAAACTAAAACCTTATGATCAAATCTATGCAAATTAAGGCAAATGCATATATCTGCTCTTCTTGCAAAAGTTACTCAAAAAACATGTTTTTATAAGAATGTACAGTTTGTTTATTAGTAGGTGGCAAAACCAGAATGCAGATGGGAAAGATTGGTACAAATCAGATAGTACTTATGTGGGGCAGAAAGAGTTAATTATTTTAAAAAGCTGAACATACAGAAGTTTTGGTTTCTCAATTTTTTACATCTAAATATTTCCACCTCCTCATTGTGACCATGAGTGCTAGAAAGATGATGGATTATCAGTGAAAATAGGGGATTCTTCATAAGTCAAACTCACTGCATGGTAGAAGTGTAGACAATTTGCAAAACCCTAGTTATGAATAATTCCACTATATTATTCAATAGATATCTTTCAACAATCTACAAAAATAATCTTACTGAAAAATTTATTTGATGGGCAACAGCATTATTATATTCATCAAATACATAATTCAAATAAAAGTGTTCGACCAGTATTAAATAAAAGGATAAAAAAGTAATTTTTGCATATAGGCAGTTTGGAGGATAGTTTTACCTTTGTTAAAAAGACACCATTGCCATATAGCATTTCACTGTATCTTATTTTAATGCTAGACATAAAAGATTTTTGGCTGCTATGGTTATTAGCACTAAACATTCTTCTGTCTTATGTAAATGGGGAGGGGGGGACACTTTATTTGTTATATGCCTGAGGAACTCTATGAATGGAGGTACTTGACAGTCATCACATGACTTGGTAGCTCAGCCATTCCTGCAATGTCAGATGAAAAGTATATAAGTGACAGGTAGAAGATTTGTTAAACCAGGGGTTCATAATCTATGGCCTACAGGCTGGATCTGGCCCATGGCGCCAAATAATCCAGCCCCCACCACTGGAATTGGCCGTTTACGACAGCCGCAGATGCGTTTTATGGCAGCATTTATTGTGTGGAAACCACCAGTCTGGCCTGCTCAACTGCCTGAGGGGATGTGATCGAGCCCGTGGCTGAAAAACGTTGAGAGCCCCTCTACTAAACCCTTCCTGTCTCCACTGTTCCCAGCCAATACCTTTCCTGCAACCAGAACTATGAAGTTGTGATTCACGATGAGTCCTTCTGTTGCTCCCTGCCACTCCCAAGCATTAGTGACACTTGTAGGAAAGATTAAATACAAATATTATGAATAAAGAAATGATCACTACCAATGCTGTTGAATTTTAGAGATGCAACTTTGTTTATTGACCTTACATCCCATTTTTCTGCCAAACAAGACACTCAAGTCAGCTAAGAGTAGCAACATACAAGCGATGCAATTACGAATAAAAGATAACATCAGGTTAAGAATACAATTAAAAACTTATCAACAAGGAATATAACTTAGCCAGCTAAAAGCCTCTAGCACAACAACCCAGTTTTCAAATGCCTGCCCAAAGAGAAAAACAAAAAAGAATAACAGAAAAACTAACGTGGAATTCTAGAGTTCTGGCAGCAATGACCAAAAAAGTATGAAGAATGGCAGCCAGAATAATGAAAACACCTATTCCAAAGATCATAATATCCAGATAGCATCAGATAGTTAATGATGGTATTTCAGTTCACGGAAAGAGCCTCCTCAAAGATTGTGGTATTTTTGAACCACAATTGGGCGTACCCTGGCAACGGCAACCTTGTGTTGCCAGCTAATCTTTCTCACACTAGGTCAGGCAAAAGGAGCTGCAGAATGAACTCACCATAAGGTGTGTTCATTTTGACAGTTTCACGTCTGGCCTAGACACGGAATAAGTAAAATGTTGCTTTATAGCAATATCATCACCACCATCAGTTTGAACAGTGCCTAGAAAAAATGATTAACATCCTGTTTAGCATTTTCAACAGCAGCAGCTACAACAAAGACAAAGGCATATTCTGCCTACAACTGATTCCCATTTAGCAGTCTGGCCACACGCTTCTGGACTAGCTAAATATTCCCAAATAGGTTGTAACCTAAGGCATGTGTCACTGTGACCAGAATGGATGTGAGGTGGTACACCAACAATAATTTTGAAAATGTAATCCTCAGCCCTACTAAAACCTGGGCAAAATAATTCTGCATGATGATGATGTTTTGGGTGAAAGTTTGTTTTGTTTGTGAGAATCTCACAAAAATACTTAACAAGTGTGATGGAACTTTGTCACTATGAGGCTCTTGGCATTACTCTCACCCAACTGGCTAGTTCCCAGCTGTTTTTACAAGTCCAGAAAAACATGGTCAAGTGTGGGAGTTCATTATACTTTTAGCTTAAAACATTTTAGCTTAAAACCTTTAGCTTAAAACATTACTGTGTGGCATATAGCTGGCAATTGTGGTTAGCTTTTCCAGCGCCGACCACAACAAGAACTGCGGCTAGCTACTTCCTGCATCAACAAGCGCTTCCTGCCTCTGCAGAGATTCTGCCTCTATGCAGAGATTCTGGTTTGATGCAGAAAAGCGTCTCTATGTAATCTTCATATATATGCTTTTGGTATATATATGCCTTTTACAGCTGAAGTTAGATCGTAGCTACTGCTGAATATACAGGTAACAGCTTTTGCAAGGGTACCGCCACAGAGAATAGGCTTTGGGCCTAGTCTGGCAGGATATAAGCTACTGCGCATGTACTAGTAAGAGATATAGGTCATGCCATATATGGTTATGCTATAGAGAATGTCATATTATTGGCTGAATACCACTGCACCTATGCTTGCGTATACATCCTGTGTATGCTGTCGTAATACATCCTGTGGAACATGTGTATTTTTCAATAAAAACTTGCTCCCCGGTGCTGGAGCAGCTCTCTTTCTTGCACACCTTTAACTCTGACTGCTGTTTCAGTTTCTTTTGACTTTATGCTTGCACCCTTGTTGAGCTGGATTCTCAACAAGTGCTTCTCAACAAGGAGATCTGACCTGATCTCCTTTTCTGTAGCCACCTTCTGGCTAGAATTTCTCCACAGTCAAGAACCCTCTCCGTAGTCCTGGTCTGTACAAAGGGAAAAGCATCACTAAAATTGGACAAACAGATACCAGGTAACATACTAAGAAATGAGGGTATTTAAAGGGGTTTGTGGGGTGGAGATTGAATGTGTGTGAGAGACAGGTTTTTTGATATAAGCCAAGATAAGGATAAGAACTGGAACTGCTGGACAGTGCAGAATTAACGATATTCACCTTCCTTTTCTTTCTTTCTTTCTATCTATCTATCTATACTAAAATTGTGTTGCTGCCAGTAAATGGAGCACATGCCTAGTAACCTAATGAAACACAGACCAGGAGGTTATTAGGAAATGCATTTTGTATTGCATTTCCATGGTTCTACTCTAGTTGAGATTAATATCAGATTTAGGCCTTAACCTGAAGTGCATGCCCCTAATTTCAGATTCCTCAGTTCCACAGCATTGCAGAAACAGAACACAAAAGAGAGCATTCCTTATTTTAAGAAACTTTTAAAAACATCATCCCTTATTTTATAAGCAACACTGCCCTCATAAGGGTGCTTAATGAAAGGTGTCAGTTATCTGAGGCCTCTTACTATGGGCTAGTTATGGTTCCTTGAACAAATGTCTGCTCTATTTAATATTTTTATTATTGAAGCATACAATACCTTTTTAGCCCTTCCAGCAAAGAAGTCAAGCTTACTGCTGGAAGAAAGACAGGAGTTATCAACTTTTAAACCTCTAGAATATGGAAATTACTTTCATTCCCTTAGCAGACACTATTCCATACCTGTCAAGTTTCAGGAAATTTCTGTCAACCCCCCCGTATTTTACACCCTTTCCTGCCGTCATCCCGTATTAGTTAGACTGCAATTAGACTGGAGTTAGACTGGAGGCCAGCTCAGGATAAGCATAGCTGTCCAGTTTCCCGTTTTGGCCGGGAAATTTCCCTTATTTGACAGAAATTTTCCGAAACTTGACAGGTATGCTATTCCTATCTCTCTCTCTCTCTCTTGGCAGGTTATGGGATGCAGGGAGGAGGAGCAGATATTTAAACTGTTTTCAAGCAATTTAGGTCAAGTGAAGAAAATGTACAGGTCAAGGCATCTCCAGTGAGCTAAAGGACCAAGGAGAACAGCTTCTTTCCTTTAATCTGTGTTGCTAAACTAAGCACACAGCACAACGATTTGATTCATTTTTTACTCTAATACTTCTCTATCCATGTTTTGGAGTGGGGGTGGGTGGGATTAATGTGATGCAATGCAGACAGTAAATTTACACCACTTGAGACAGGGCAGGTGACATTTACTAGTCACCAGCTTCCCATGTTGTAATTGATCCCTTGCCATAAAGCAGACAGGAGACTGCCTTGGGTGTGTTTGTGTGTATGTAGACAAGATATAGGTGGCTGCCAGCTAAGCAACTGCTACACACTAATCGGCTAGCTGCCCAAGAGCCTGGCCCACTGCAATAGTCTTCTTGAGCTGATGGACTTCTCCTTTAGAGTATAAAGACAGCATGCCTCACAAGTCAGGCAAATATCTAATAATAGTAAGCAACGATGTGTTAAATTGAGAAGCTTCTCGATCCAATGTCAGAGGTTTCACTCTGATTCAAATGATCTGTGCCTACCTTTCTCTCTCTCTCTCTCACTTCACTGTTAATTTATTGCTTCTGGAACTTCTCTCTCTCTTTCTCACTCAACACACACACACACACACACACACACACACACACACACACATTCAGTGGCACCTGCTCTTGTCATTTTAATATACAAGAAATACTCAAGACTGTTTCTCTTCTCAAATGTAAGTGCAGATGTTGGGTAAATAAGTTGACTGAATTGTGAAGACACAACCATGGATAACTCAAAAAATCCCACAGGTACTTCTCCCTTTTCTTGACAGGGAAAACAAATGATAAATGAAATAACTAACAACTGCTGCCCTTGGAATGCCACTGGAAACCATCATATTGTGGCACTTAAAAGACTAACAGGTTTTGTTTCTTTTGAAGGGACAGCCTTAGACTGGTAGGCATATTAGTCAAAAAACAAAATAAAGCACAAACAAACAAACACAACTAGAGCAACAATAAAGACAAAAGACATTCTGGCACTTTAAAGACTCTTAACTGATATATTTTAATGTGAGCTTTTATGGATCAAGTCTGCTTTGTTATACAGACATGATTCATGAAACCTCACATTAAAATATAGCAGATAAGAGTCTTTAAAGTGCCGGACTGTTTTTGCCTTCTTTATTATTATTATTTTCACTTTTGTTTTATTTTTTACCCATTAAGTTTGTTTCTGTGTAAGATTTTGTGGATATCAAAAATCCAATTCTTGAGAGTGTCTGAAGGAATAGATATTGAAGCATTCTATATTTGAATTGAGCTATCATTGTGTGTCTAAACTTAGTCTTGAAACATAAGAAGGTTAGTATCGTCAATGTAATGACATAAAACTGATTTTAAAATTAGTTCTATGATTAATGTCCCACTTAGCTTGGATATTCACAGCTTTCAGCTGATCAAAATACGCCAAGCTCATTAGTTCTATTTTTGCAATATTTGCAGTTCTGAAGCCATAGGGCCTAAATAATTTTGGTCCTGCCAGCAAGCAAACAAGTGAGCAGCAGAAGATAAATTAATCCCCGCTGCACACTCATTCCATAACAAAATGTTGCACCAAGTAAGGCAGGCTCCTTAAAATTTGAAAGGCAGAGTTTAATAGTGGGTATTTCAAGGGTAATCAGCCAATGCTAAAGGCAACATGAAAACTAAAGCAGATCAAAAGGAATGCTGCAGGCAGTTTTTGGGACTTCTGCCCCCCCCTCCCCAGGATAAACAATATGTTGCATGGGTTTGGTGGTGTACTGAACCAAGGGTCCTGCATTTGAAAAGCCCTTAGACTCTGTGATTAACAGAAATTCTTGCAATTCAGGCAGTTTCACTGGATGTTATTTTAGCTGTTGCAGTCTATGCTATGGATGAAGACAGGATTCTTGGAGAGGTAAAGGCTACCACTTGCATGCTGGACTCTTGCCCATCTTGGTTCATTACAGTAAACAGAAGAGGTCTGGCAAATTGGGTAAAAGAAGAGGTGAATGCCAATCTCTTTAAAACAGGCTGTTGATAAACTACTACTGTACTTAACAAATCCTTGAACCCCATGGTGTTAGATAACTATTGGCCAGGCTCTAGTATCCCATTTTTGGGCAATGTACTTGAGCAGTGTCATGGAGCCCCAGCTCTAGAAATTTGCAGATTAAACACATTACCTAGGTCCATTTCACTTTGGCTTTGGGACAGAAACAACTTTGGTCACTTTGGTGAAATGCATACACATGAAACCAGACAGGGATGTATCCCTGTTAGTTCTGTTGGATCTCTCAGTGGACACTATGGTGTCCTATATGGGATGGAACCTAGTGGCACCACTTTATAGTAATTCTTATCCTTCCTAGAGGTCTAATCTCAGAAGATGGTGTTGGTACTCTAGTTTATCACCTTGGCTACTGGTTTATGATGCTCTTCATGGTTCTGTCCTGCCCTCTATGTTATTTAATATATACGTGAAACTAATGGGAGAGGTTGCCAGGAATTTTGGAGTTGAATGTCACCAATATGCTAATGACATCCTTTCCATCTAAATATGTTTGCTATTTCAACCAGTGTCTCAAGACAGTAACAAACTGGATGAGTGTAAACAAGTTGAGTTTTAACCCAGACAAGACAGAAGTGCTTTTGTCTGTTGAACTTCAAGCTGTGTCACATGGGGACATACCTTCCCTTTAAAATCAGGTTTGTAGCTTACATATGCTTCTGGATTCATTTCTGAGCCTGGATGCTAAAATCTCAGAGGTAACCAGGAGTGCATTTACTTAGTTAAAGTGGTGCATCAGTTGCATTCATTCCTGGATGTGACAGATCTGGGTACAGTGATGATTGCATTAGTTATATCCCAACTGGATTACTGCAATTCACTCTATGTGGAGTTGCCTTTGAAGAGTATTTGGAAACTACTGATCCAAAGCAGTGCATCTAGATTGGTGACTGAAGCCAGTTATAAGGAACATATAACTCCCTCCAACAGCTTTACTGGCTACCATTTCTTGGCACAATTCAAAGTTGTAGTTACTATCTATGAAGTCCTATACAATCTGGGCCCAGATTATCTGAAAGGCCATATCCTTCCATACAACCATGCCTGGGCTTTAAGATCTGTGGGAGAGGCTCTTATGATTCCACTACCTTCAGAGGTGCGTCAGATGATGACTCAAGTGGGACTTCTTGGTGGCTGCATTAAGACTCTAGAAACCCCTACTGGGAGGGGGTAAATTTGCTCATTCCTGCAGCAGGTAAAGACTTCTAATTAAGCAAGCCTTAAGACAATTACGGGTCCACAATTTATCTGTAGACGAGATGGCTCTTACTGTTTTAAGTTAAATTAGTATTGCTATTTTAACGGAACTTTAATTTTAACCGTATTTTAATCCTTTAACAGAATTTAGTTCTTATTTTACTGTATTTTAATCTGTTAAGGTTTTAAATTGTCCTGTAAGCTCCCTTAGAACTCCATTTTAGGAAGTAAGCATAATATAAATGAATAATTATATAATAAGATGAGTTACTCTCTTTGAGACTCCATCTTCACCAAAAGTTGTTATTTGTTTCTTTGTGACACATATAATTACCCCACTTGCAACATGTCCAGCAGAGACATGGATGATCTGTACTTACGTTAGAGATAATTAGACGCACAAACACCCTTTCCCAGTACATATTTTCCAAGGACTGCACAAACCATCTTGGCAAGATTCCATTTCTTCCTCTTTTCAAACAGGACTTGCTCAGAGCAACAAGAGGGATTTTTTTAAATAAAAAAAAATCACATCGCTAGCTGTTCTTTATTATTGGTTGCTCAATTCAATTGCTGCCATTCTTGTTGCCGTGACAACAGGCTCTTTTTTGCACATTCCTTTCCCAGGTTGATGTTACTCTAACATATCTAACTACTTTTCTCTTTAAAATACATTGACTGAATTGTTTGTTATATACTTTAGAAAGGTATTTTTAATGCATCTCCTCTCTACACGACTAGAAATTGGGGTTGTTTCTACCTAGGAGGATTTAATTAATGTTTGGCGGCATTTTTAAATGTCAGAGACTACTTTTGACTTTTTTTGATAGTTGAATAGAAATGCTTCACAATTTTTATGACCTCTCCATACTATTTATTCCTCTGAAGGTAACTGCGGAACATAGATATTTCCCATTGCGATGACACTTATGATGCAGAGAGACATCTCACACTTAAACAGAAATATTCCATCTTATTCTTTTGAATATTCTTCTCGCTACTTCTATCAGAGACAGCGCCCTTCCCATTCCACCTAAATCTGACAAATAACCTTACAGCACTTCTTGAAAGCAGCACAGATACGGATAGCCAGGCAGAAATCTCTCTGACCTTCTTATTCACATGTCTGAAGATGTCTATGAAGATCGGTTTCTATTTTTATTCTACAGTAATGGGAGAGTGTGTGGAAAGAAAACTACAGTACTTTCCTTTCATTCCTTTCTTTAAACACACATAAAAAGAGTGATCACTGCTTCTTTGATGTAACCATTCCAGAAGTTGTAAACCTACATTCTGCAACATTAAAGCCATCCATGTCAATACTGTTTCCAGTCACACAGTTGAGTATAGCCTCAAAGCAGGATTTCTTCGAAGCGAGAATGGCACTTCAAGTCACGTTGCATCGGGATGTTTGCAATGTTTGGTTTCCTTTCCTTTCTTCTAGGCCAATTGACATGTGGTGACCACCAGACAGAGGATGCTTAGAAATTGTTCTACTGTATATGGTAGTCACAATAAAGTTCAGTTTCACTTACCAGTGATAACTTTCGTTCTTCGAGTATATAGTTTGTGAATACACACTCATGGGTTATGCGCCTGCGCAGAACGGCCGATCGGAGGCTTGAAAAGCTATTGGTCAAAAGTTTTGGCGGTAAGACTGCCCACCGTACTGCCCACCCTGAGGCGCCCGCGCGCCATTTTACCTCAGTTCCATACTTAAGCCAAGCACAGGATAAACCAATTGATCTCATCCGTGCAGCTCAAGAGGGGAGGCAGGGTGGGTAGTGTGTATTCACAAACTATATACTCGAAGAACGAAAGTTATCACTGGTAAGTGAAACCGAACTTTCTCCTTCGTATAGTTTGTGAATCCACACTCATGGGAGATTAGCAAGCTCACACTTACTTGGTCGGTGGGCAGTCGGATGAGATGATCCCACGATGAAGATGATGACGGTCAGGCAGGGTGAACTGTCAAGGGCGATGGGCCCGGAGCCCCCGAGTGAGGACGACACGGCCAAGCCTGGCGTCCGCAGTGGCTCTGGTGTCCACCCTGTAGTGCTGGACAAATGTAGAAGGTCTGGACCAGGTGGCAGCCTTACAGATGTCCTCAAGCGGTGTGCCCTCCAGAAAGGCCGTGGATGTTGCAACCGTTCTGGTAGAGTGCGCCCTGACATGCGGTGGAGGGGGCAGCGATGCCGACTCGTAGGCCAAGTAGATGGTAGAGGTGATCCATTTGGAGAACCGCTGCGCAGAGATGGGTTCACCTTTGGACTTGCCCCCATATGCCACGAAAAGGCGTTGCGACTTCCTGAACTCCCTTGTCCTGCTGGTGTAAAACAATAAAGCCCGTTTGACATCCAGCGTGTGCCAAGTCCTTTCTTGGCCGTTAGCGGGGTTCTGGAAGAATGTTGGCAAGGAGATAGTCTGTGCCATATGAAACTGGGAGACCACCTTGGGGAGGAAGGTGATGTCCGGTTGGACCACCACATGGTCATTGAAGAACTGGAGAAAGGGTGCGCCCGCCCGCAGGGCGACCAGCTCACCAGCTCGCCGAGCAGACGTGATGGCCACAAGAAAAGCCGTCTTCCATGTGAGGAGACGAGCATCCGCGGTAGCCATGGGCTCGAAAGGAGTCCTGGTGAGCGCGT
Source organism: Bradypodion pumilum (assembly GCA_035047305.1). Classification (NCBI taxonomy): domain Eukaryota; kingdom Metazoa; phylum Chordata; class Lepidosauria; order Squamata; family Chamaeleonidae; genus Bradypodion; species Bradypodion pumilum. The sequence continues at coordinate 166,799,273 of JAWDJD010000001.1, read as the reverse complement.
TAAGGACGGTAGGGAGTGACCATTGGGCCGTCGGAGTCCTGACCGGCGGGAAGGCGTTCCGCAATCCCTTGAGGAAGCGTTTCACCGTTTGGTCGCGGAAAGCGCTAGAAGCGGGCGAGCCAGCTGGAGAGTGAGCCACCACCGCTGCGAGGTGTACTCGGATGGAGGCGATGCTGAGGCCAGACTCCGCCAGATGGAGGAGGTAGGTCAAGACGTCCTGCAGTTCCACCTGTGAGAGGGGGGTCTGCTGAGATGCCAGGAAAGCACAAAAGCGTCTGTATTTGGAAACGGAGGACTTCCTTGTGGAAGGGCGCCTGGCTAGTTCCAGGATCCTGGACAGTCTGGGGTTATCCTCCACGCGGTGAGGTGGAGGCTGGGCAGGTCCGAGTGGTGGAGCTGGCCCTGCTCCATTTGGAGGAGCGTCGGTGACTCCGGTAGCGTGCGATACTGAGATGACATGCGCAACAGCAGCGGAAACCATGGTTGGCGAGGCCATGCTGGGGCCACTAGGATGGCTCTGGTCCTGTGCTGAAGCATTCTGGTGAGGACCTTCTGGACCAGGGGAAACGGAGGAAAAGCGTAGAAATAGTCCTGATCCCACCGTTCCATGAAGGCATCGCCCTCGGAGTTGACACCAATGCCCGCCCTGGAACAGTACTTGTGGCATTTCGTGTTGGACTCCGATGCGAAGAGGTTGATGTTCGGAGTCCCCCAGGCCTCGCAAAGCGACTGGAACACCTCGTCGTTCAGTTCCCATTCGTGGGTCGTCGAGGTGAGGCGGCTGAGATGGTCGGCCAGGACATTCAGCTTGCCCTGAATGTGCACTCCAATCGGGAAAATGTGCCTCTCCAGGCACCACTCCCAGAGTTGCACAGCGAGGTAAAGAAGGGTGGTGGATCGTGTTCCTCCCTGCTTGTTCAGGTATGCCACAGCCGTGGTGTTGTCCGAGGCCACTTGGACCGCCTTGCCCATGAGCAAGCTCTCGAAGGAACGGAGGGCCTTCCAAATGGCCAGTAACTCCAAGTAGTTGATATGGTGCACCATCTCCTGAGGCGACCAAGGGTTGTTGACCGTGAGAGTCCCGCAGGCAGCCCCCCAGCCGAGGTTGCTTGCGTCGGTCAAGATTTGCAACGAGGGTTGCGGGGGGTAAAAACTCTTCCCCGTTGTCACGTTGAGTGGTGTCGTCCACCACACCAGCTGGTCCCTCAGCTCCGGGGACGGAGTTAGCCGTTTGGACTGACTCTCCCGGAGCGCATCGAATTCGTGCAGAAGCCACGACTGTAGGGACCGGAACTTTAATTTGGCGTGAGGGACCACAGCCGTCGTTGAGGCCATAAGGCCTAGCAGTCTTTGAGCCTTTTTCACCCGGATATACGGTTTGGTGCGTAGGTCGTTCACTCCCTGTGCGATGTCCTGCAAGCGCTTCTGGGGTGCAAAGGCTCTGGTGGCAAGCGAGTCGAGTACCGCTCCGATGTACTCGACACGTTGAGAGGGGATCAACTTCGATTTGGTGAAGTTGATCCTGAGGCCGAGACTCTCCATGAGGTGGACCGTGAACTGCGTGTCCCGAATGGCCGACGAGCTGGTGGGGGATACAATCAACCAGTCGTCGATGTATGGGAAGACCCTGATTCCCCGCTGGCGAAGGAAGGCGGCCACCGGAGCCATGCATTTGGTGAAGACTCGCGGTGCCGTGGCCAGACCGAACGGTAGACATCGGTACTGGTAAACAGAATCGCCGATGCGGAATCGAAGGAACCTTCGGTGCTCCTCGAGGATGGAGACATGGAAGTAAGCGTCCTTGAGGTCTATGACTGTGAACCAGTCCCCTTTGTTGATGAGGGGAAGGACGGTCTGCAGGGTCACCATCCGGAACTTCCTGGTGTGGATGCATTTGTTGAAGCGGCACAGGTCCAGGATCGGGCGAAGTCCTCCGTCCTTCTTCTGGACCACGAAGTACCTCGAGTAGAAGCCGTTGTCCCAATTGGGCGGGGCCACCCGCTCGACGGCTCCCTTGGACAGAAGAGTTGATATTTCTTCCTCCAAATGGGGGGACGAGGTGGTGAAACGATGTCTTCCTACCCGAGGCGCCCGCACGAACTCGATGGCGTAGCCAGAGGACAAGATCCTTAAGACCCACCGGTCGTCCGTGATGCCCGACCATACCTGGAGGAAGTTCCGGAGGGGGAGGTACGGGAGATGGAGCGCGAGAGACTCGGCCGTCGCAGCTTCAAATGTGCGACTTGGACTTAGCGTCCGAACGCTTGCCGTGCCCGTAGGGCTGGTAGCGCGGCTTGTGCTGGCGTCGTTGCTTGTAAGAGCCAGACCTGGGCTGCTCCACGGGGCCACCCTGTTGTTGCGGGTTTCCCTGGTAGTGCTGCGTGAAGGGCTGGAACCTCGGCCTGGCAGGCGGAGCCGGCGTGGTAAGCCCCAGAAACTTGGCGGTGGAGTTGGTCTGCCGCATTTCATTGAGGACCTTGTCCGTGTCCTGCCCAAAAAGGCCTTGCCCGTCGAAGGGAAACTCCTCGATGAGCTTCTTCATAGCGTCATCGAAAGAGGTGCCCCTAAGCCAGGCGTGGCGACGGAGCAGGATCGCAGACGACATGTCCTTCGCCGCATAGTCATTTATATGCCTGGCGGTTCGCATCTGTTGCTCCGCCAGGAAATCGCCCTCGGATGCCAGCGCGTCGATCCGTTTCTGGGCGTCGGCAGGTAACGTCGCCGTCTCGGCCTTCACCCGCTCCCAGAGGTGAGACTGGTACAGGCCCATGGCAGCCGAGTAGTTGGCGGCGCGGAGGAAGAGGGAACCGGTGGCGTAGAATTTGCGGCCCACCGCGTCCAGCTTCTTCCCTTCCGGGGTCGACGGCACCGGGAACCCGCTGGTGGCCGTCCTGTGTTGGAAGGCCTTGACCACCAGGGAATTCGGCAGGGGGTGCGCCTGCAGGAACTCGACGTTCTCGTCCAGGACTCTATACATGCCGTCGAGCCTGGACGAAACGGAGTGCGCTGACACCGGCTTCCTCCACGTCGCCTTCGCCGACGTCAGCATGGACGGAAGCATGGTGATATGGACTGGCCGTACCGCACGCCTATCCAGTTTTGCGGTCATTTGGTCCTCACCTTCCAGTGGCGGCTGGTCCACCTTCAGGTTCAACGCGGTCCCCAGGCGCATCAGCATGGCCGTGAGCGAGCGTTGATCCTCACCACACGGTGGGTCAACCGCGCCGATGGCCTGGTCCGGCGTCCGTTCGGCGTCGACGTCTCCCTCGTCCTCCTCCGAAGAGGCGCTGGAGTCATCGGAGGACAAGAGAGGAACTCTTGCATCCACGTCGGGACCGCACCAGTACGGCCTGGGCGGGCCGGCGGGATGGGAGTCCACCGCTTCAACGTCTGGACCAACCCGCGACGATGTGGGTGGGCCAGCGGAGCGGACACTCGATCCTCGGGAGGTCGGAAGGGCCACAGCAGGGCCAGCATCCCTGGGGCTTGCGGTGGTCGGTACTGGAGCCGCAGAGGCCGCAGGCATGGAGGTCTGGAACTGGTTGGCAAAAGTCTGAGCCATGACCTCAAACATCCCCTTCAGGAACTCCATCTGGGATGGGTCCCCCACCGTCGGGAGCGACGAAACGGTGGCCGACGAAACGGTGGCTGGCAGAGTCGGCGACGAAACGGTGGCCGGTAGGATCGGCGACGAGATGGTGGCCGGCATGGTGATCACCGCGTCGTCGAGCGTCGGAGTCCTGGGCCTTGGGGAGATGGAAGCCTGCCTCATAGGCGAGCGGGCCCTCCCACGAGGCGGTGACGGGAGTACCTGAAGTGGGCGAGCTGGAGCCCCAGCCCTGCGTCCTTTTTCAGGCGAACCCGAGGAGGACCGTCCTCCCCAGATGGAAGACCCAGGAGACGGACATCTCGCGACCGAGTATGGTGGCGAGGGTCCCGGAGACACAGGGGTGTGCGGAGTAGGCGGGAGCGATCGCCTCTTCTCTGGCCTGCGCTTCTTTTTCTTGTCTCCGTTCTTGTCCCTCTTCTTCTTCTTCTTGATGGTAGCGGAAGAAGAGGCTGAAGGCGGCGGAGGCTGAGAGACGCTAGCCGAGGTAGAAGCGGCCGCAACGGGAGCCAGAGAGAGTTCCATCAGGTGCGCTTTGAGCCGGTAGCTCCGGTTTTGCACGGCCAGACGGGTGAATTTCTTGCAGTGGGGGCAAGACTGGCTCTGATGAGACTCTCCGAGGCAGAAAAGGCAGAGGCTATGCCCGTCGGAAGCCGGAAACTTTTTCAGGCAAGCCGAGCACTGTTTGAAGGCCGCGGCCATCAAAGAAAAAATTCTTCCAATGGAAGTTTCTGGAACGCGGTTACCCCGAAGGGCTGGCCAGCCGCCACCCCCTTGAGGGGGGAAACGGTGACTGAAGCGAGTAGGTAACTGAGTCCACCAGAAGGAAGAAACAGCACCGGGGTGGCGATCCTGCCCAAAGGACAAGATCACTGAGAAAAATTTTTAATTTGCCAAAAGACTTTCCCTCAGAAGGGCGAAAAAATTGAGGAAGCTCTCAACGATCGTCCTGCTGCTATGGCGGAAAGAAGAGAACTGAGGTAAAATGGCGCACGGGCGCCTCAGGGTGGGCGGTACGGTGGGCGGTCTTACCGCCAAAACTTTTGACCAATAGCTTTTCAAGCCTCCGATCGGCCGTTCTGCGCAGGCGCATAACCCATGAGTGTGGATTCACAAACTATACGAAGGAGAACTAGGTGATAAACTGCTTGCGCCACTCTCTCTCACAGCATCGCAAATCTCTTTGGAAATACTGTGGTAGTGTAGAGGCAGAAGTGGTCAAAATGGCTTTTCTGAGAATAGCTTTTCTCCCAGCATCTACCACTGCCGCCGCCAGCATCATGGCCATTTCATTACATCATCCGGGCAATTCTCTCTGATGCCACTGACATTTAAGGTTATAGTCACTTTAAAATGCAATTCCTATTTAAATAGGAGGACTTGAGCTGAAATGTGCTGCATGTTTCATCTGAAAATAGCCAACCAATTCTAGTAAAGGTAAAGCCTCATTTCCTTCAATAGCTTCCTCCAATAGCTTAGGGCAAAAGAGAAACCATTACGATAGTCGATTAACAAGTTACATAGAGGCTGGGGTGGCTCAGTAGTTAAGAAGCTCGCCTTGTTAGCTGGAAGGTCGGCAAGTTGGCAGATCTGGCTACTGCATGACGGATTGAGTGCCCGTCTCTGCTCCAGCTCCTGCCAACCTAGCAGTTTGAAAGCAAGAAATTGCAAGTAGATAAATAGGGACTACTTTGGTGTGAAAAAGATCTTGGGGACATGAAAGGAACCTCATCCAGGCATCTCCTGAGCAGAGTTTCTCCAGTAAAAATTCTTTCAACTCAAAATAATTTCTGACATGAAATAATTATTAACAAGCTACATGATGGGTGGGGGTGGGGGTGGGGGGAAATCTTGGGCAGCCTTGAGTCTAGTGTTAATACGTGTGCTTGGACTTCACACAGGGCTGTTCCTTATTTTAAAATGTGATAAACAGATTACACTAAAGCAACTCAACAATGGGAATTTTGCAATTCTTCTAGAAGCTGGGACTGATCTTCAAGTAATTTTAAGGGTCATTTGTAATGAAACCTCCTAACATAAAACCAAACACTCTGGAGGTTATCATTCTACCAACTGCATTTTCTCATAAAAACACACACTGATATAATAGGCTGACCTTATCGCAGCAGATTGGGGCAGCTGTTTCAAACAACAGATTTGGGATGTTTGCTTATTTATTTATTTATTTGTCACATTTTTATTGCACTACTAGAAGTATACATCCCTTTTAACTGAAGGGCGGGAAGGGAGGGTCTTTTAACTGGGAGTTGATTTTTAAGAGTTTTTAAAAGAGTTTTATGGAAATTTTTAAGGGGAGTTTTAGATTCTTATGTATAAGTGTGCTGCCCTGAGTTGCCCTAGGGCAAATGGGTAGGGTATAAACTCAAATAAATAAATAAATAAAATATTTCCGCCCACTCGGCAAGCGACTCTGGGCGGTGTACAACAATTGTATCATGAACTACATAAATCCCACTAGAGAACTCTAAAAAACTTAAAACCAGTAAAAACAAAACAATTAAAAATACAATAAAAATTAGCTTCCCTTTAATGTTCATAAAAGAGAAGCTAATTATGAATTGTTTTCTTTGCTGTTTATTGTACTGCTACTGTCAAGGATGAAGAAAAGTTGGTTCTGGGATTTTCTGCTCCCAGCACCAGAACAGGATGCTAGCTTTGCCTACTGAGCACCTTGATTAAGATGAAGGAAGCCATTTGCTGCTCTGCCTTAGGCAACAAAATGTCTTGGGCCTGCCCTGGATTATAACGTGGAGGACAACTTAATGTTTGTAAACGAGTTAGTATAGATCATTTTAAAAAGGAAACCCCACTTGATAAAAAATCCAGATGTAATTTCTGGCCTCAACAGCATGAATTGGTTACAGATGGTGCAACCAAAAGTCTGAAAACCCCGTCAAATTGATAGTACTGTATGTTCTTCTGAATGCTTATTAAACTCCTAACAAGGGAGGCTCTAATATGAATTGACCTGACACTTTTAAATACAATCAGGTATTGTTAGTCCAGTACAAATTGCCCAGGAGTACAAATTAGCCAAGGAGAAGTAATTTAGTTTTAGTAAAAGGCTCCAAATCTGTGACTGAATGGTGATCCAAAGGGCCTCATCCAAGAATTTAAGGTCAGAACAACCTTTGACAATGTGCAGTAGACAAAAAGAAATGAGACAAGGGGCTGCATTTCTCTCAGGTACCTTTCCAATTATCCAGAGAGGGCAATTTGGCCTCATGTATTATGAGAATATTTTTAGTTTCATAAAACTGTTACCTTGCTAGGATTAATGCAGACAGATGTTTCAGCAATTATGAATCACTTAACTAATTACCCCAAATACCTTTCTGGCCATCACTAACTAGTATGATAAACACCTCAAGCCAAATTGCTCTGAGAAAGGCTCACTGAAATTGTAAAAATTCTTAGTATTGGGGAAAGACATGCAAGTATTTAGAATCTGACAATTACGTTAATCAGCATTATAATGATTCTGCTGGAGTATATATAAATTTTTGTTGCTGACATTACATTATTAGATAATTAAGGTAATTAAAGTAATTACTTGCAAAAAAGACCAATTTTGCTCATCATCATAAAAGGTCTCAGAGCACAATAATAGAAAGGAATTAAGGCTCCAATATGGCAATTTTGGGAGAATTAAAATCTCTGAAATGGAATCTGAAGGAGGCTATTAAGGATACTAGAAAGCCATTCATTGGTTACACTGGAATAAATTTTCTGTACCATTGTACATTCTCTGTATGATTTTTTTTTTTATTATGGGCAAATATTTATTTTTGCAATATACTTTTTTTTTAAAAGGCTTCCATTACAGAGTCATACTAAATAAGCAAAAAAAAAAAAATCTTGTCAAGACAATGTAATATTCTTTGAAGAAAAATAATACTTGTACAGGGACGGTGTGCGTGTACTGTACGTTGGTTGATTGTTTTAAAAACTCATCAGTAAATGTGAAGCAGCAGCTCTCTTTGACGTTAACTATTAATTGACATGTTTCCCTCATAATAAATGATCATAATTGAATATTATCATTTGGATAAATCATGTTGTATTTAAAAGTACTCAATCATGGCTTGGATGCTGCTAAGGAAAGAGCATCCTTGGGCCAGGGCCTCATTCAAGAAATGCCCCCCACTAGCAGAAGACAAGGGGAAGTGACTTCTGCCAATTCATCTCTCCTTGCAACTGCTCAAAAAAATCTGTTCCAGAGGTCAGCAGACAATTTAGATGAATAGTGCTTGTTCCAAATTAATATGCACACACAAACACAAGGAAAACACATTAACATACACCAGAGTGTTGCACATGTACAAATTATGCTCACACCTGCCTTTATGCTCTTTCCTTTGCTGGCGTATAAGACTCACTCCCCCCTCCCTTAAAATACACTGGAAAATGGAGTGTGTCTTGTACTGTATACAGTGGCCAATAGTGGGCTATTTTGGTAATAACGGGGTATGTCTTATACTCTGATGCGTCTTATATGCTGGGAAATTCTTTTGGACACCGGTTTAACAAGATATAACACTTATTTAACTCAGGTTCTTACATAATTTAAAAACATTGGCTATAATTCTACTGCTGGTTTACACCCAGGTAAGGGGGAATCATGTAAGTCTGGGTGACAAACTGCTTCTTCATTAACACAGTGCTGGTTGCATTTCTCGACATATACATGGATCCTCACCCAGGAATGTAACCAGAACCTTCTTAACACCCAGACTTGCACAATTTTCCTTATGCAGGTATAAATTTTGGTCTGGCCAGGTTATCCTGTTATGGTAATAGAGTAGACAATATTGCCAGTGACTCTATGTTGAGTGTCGGGTGGCGGTTAACTAACCTGACAAACCTGAAGACTAATGGCCTTGGGTGCCGAAGACCACAGGGAAGGGTGATGGTGCCCAAGTGGATTAAATCCCACTTGAATCCATCTTGATGGAGGGCAGCAGCTTCATCAATACTAGCCTGGGGCTGATGAGGACTTTTCTGTGCCTAAAGGGCTCAGGACCAGAAAGTGACTCGTGAAACTGGATCAGTGGTACAGGGGTCATATTGTGATGTGGAAGGCAGATGAAAGGCCACTGCATGATATTCACAGGATAGTCTTCATGGCTGATCGCCATGATGATCACATATACTCGAATTCAGATATGGCAGAAGAAGAAGAGGGTATAAATTGGCAACAGGATTCCAGGTTACACTGGAATGTTTTAACTTAGTACTCCTATTCTTCACACAAACTTTAGTTTGTATATAGGCCAGAATCTTATTGATATTTGTGTAAGGGCTGTGTGACTTGTCACAGCTAAATGTAGCTAATTAACAAGGTGCTCAGTTACATAATTAGGTACATGAGTAGGGTGGTGGTGGTATAAATTAAAAATGAAATTGAAAAATTGAAATGACCGGGATAGAACTGGGAAGTGCTCTGGCATTTGCACTGATCAGCTTCAATTAACTACAGGAAGTTGTGCAATCCTCATATGGATACAATGGGATCCTGGCAATTGTATCTTACAATCTTGTGAAAAGACAAGCAATACCAGGGAAGGTCTGCCTTTGCTACAGATCTACCTAAGAATACTGGGTTCTAAAATAGGATTAGGTATGTACCTCTTACCCACAGCAGTAAACACAGTTCTTTAGACATACAGTAAAACCCATACTTACGTAAAAAGTCTGTTCCATAGAGGTTAATGTAAATTGGTTTTTTACTTAACTCGAAGCAAACCCATAGGGAAAATGAATTTTTACATAACTTGAAGCAAACTCATAGGAAAAATGATTTTTTTACTTAACTCGAAGCAAACCCATAGGAAAATGCTATTTATGTAAATTGAAGCAACCCCATAAGAAATATGATTTTTTTATGTAACTTGAAGCAAACCCATAGGAAATTATGCTATGTAAATCTGGACATTTATGTAAATCGGGACATGGTTTTAGTGCAAAAACCATTATGTAAGTTGAGTTTTATGTAACTCGAGTAGAGTTGCCATATGTCATGGAAAACCGTGAATTTCACGTTTTGTAACTGTCCCACCTGGTTCAATAAAAAACACTGAAAATTCACAGTTTTCAAACCACTTGATTTGGAAACAAAAATCACGCATTTTTCTTGCACTTCTATTGGAACCACCAGCAGGTGGCAGCAGCAGCAGCTTGGTGAACAAGGAAGAAAGAGGGGGGGGGACCACACCTTTTTCTTGTGGTGTCTGTAGCACGAATACTGCAGGACAGAGTGAGCTCCCGTCTCTGCCCCAGCTCCTGCAAACCTAGCAGTTCAAAAGCAAGAAATGGCAAGTAGATAAATAGGGACCACTTCAGGGGGAAGGTAAACAGCGTTCTGTGTGCTCCAGTGTCTAGTCATGCCTGACACACAACCACGGAAACATTTGCAGAAGCAGACAGCGCTGGCTCTTTGGCTTTTTCTTGTGGTGTCTGTAGCACGAATACTGCAGGACGGAGTGAGCTCCCGTCTCTGTCCCAGCTCCTGCAAACCTAGCAGTTCAAAAGCAAGAAATGGCAAGTAGATAAATAGGGACCACTTCAGGGGGAAGGTAAACAGCATTCTGTGCACTCCAGTGTCTAGTCATGCCTGACACACAACCACGGAAACATTTGCAGAAGCAGACAGCGCTGGCTCTTTGGCTTTGAAACAGAGATGAGCACTGAACCCAAGAGTCAGATATGACTGGCTTTTGAGCAAGGGAAACCTTTACTTCTATCCCGTTTTTGTGGGAGGGAATTATGATAACCCTAAACTCGAGGCATATGTAAATCGGGGTTTTACTTGTACCACCAATGCAGATTAAGATATGTTAAGACTCTAAACTAAGTCATGTTTGGGAAATCTGTCATTTGTGAAAAATATATATTAATCCAATGTAATTATGTTGAGTTATAAAGTGTATTTAGAGGCCACTTACAATCTGAGGCCTGAAATTCTGACTTATTTATCGTTCCCATAAATCTGGCACTGCATAGTATCAAACTATACTTAAAAATAGAAATGTGCAGATTTGTGGTTTTGGACTATATTTCACAGAATTCTGTAGACAGAACAAATGTGATATTGGGGAATTCTAGAAGATGTAGTTCACAAACACAAATCTGCACATCTCTATTTATGAGCAAAGAAAACTTGTGTATAAAAGGAATTATGCTTAACAAAAATAACATGGAGCAGGGACGGCACAATCCAAGCTGTCCATTATGGCCAAATGATAACTAGCATTATGTCCACATTGGGTTATAATATGATAAGGACAACCTCCGGGTTGGAGAGATAGGCAGGATATCTCTCAATGCCATTTCCAGGGAATCCTAAGCAGGTGAAGGCATCTCCTTGGGAATACCCTGAAGGAAATGGTGAGCCAATGTGTGAGACAGAATGCTGGACTGTTCCAGCAAGGCTGTTCTTATGTTCTTATGATACAGAAGAATTTAGTTGATTTTATTTTTGCATTGTTTTTCACTTTTTATTCTTCTGGTCATCAAGTACTGAAAATATGTTTTTCTACAAACTTCAACAGAAATCAGACAGCACATGGATCTGAACTCTTGATATACAGTAAAACCTTGAATAAAGAGTAGTTCGCTCAGAGACTAACTCACTTAAAGAGCACAATTTTCTCTGGTCGCCCTCGCTTACCAACTAAAAACAATCAAAAACTCACTTAACAACTAAATCGGGGTTCGCAATCCCCCCCCCCCGCCGCCAGAAGTCACAATCGGTCACTTACAATGGCAATGGCAGCACTTTTTCCAAATGTTTCGCTTAAAGAGTAACTGGCTTAAAGAGCAATCCCGTGGAACGCATTATGCTCTTTAAGCGAGGTACCGCTGTACTAAAATATTTGCCAAAAATAAATGACCTCTTCTTCCCCGCCATCCAGATATTCTTCAAAGTAGGACTTGAAAGTACACACAAGAGCCCAGGCAGAAATCCTTTTCCTGCATTAATATATAATGTATACAGTAAATGGCTTGACTGTTCCCATTTAGAGTGCTGTGACTTTGATCAGATGAAGTTATAAATTGTAAGGATAAATCCATGCTAGAGTGTTCTGATAAGTCAAACCTAAGCCATAGAACTCTACACCTTTTTTTATAAACAAACCTTTAGTTAGTATTATATCTATAACATGGAATAAACTTTAATTAGCAACTGGCAATTTAAGGGAAATAGCACCAAAAGTCTTTTCATCCTGACCCACAGATTTCCATTTTTGTACAACACTTAAAAATAAAAAAGTGGAAAATGTAATAAAAACACTCATCCATCTACCTACCCATCTATCATACCCTTCAAAGGGAAGTATTAATCTACTCAATTCTCAATCTTTATAAAGCAAGCTAAATATAGCTATAGAGCACTAGGACTTGAAAACAGCACTGGCAAGGAGGAAGACTTTGCTGCTCTGGTTGTGAATGAATGGTACAGATATATAAAGGTCTTCTGTAGAGAAAAGCAACAATTTCCAGCAAACTGCATTCATTCCAGTTACTTGGTTGCTTACCATCCCTAACATCTCTTGCTAAAATGCCACTCACCCTAGAAACACTAGCTGGTTTTAAGACTGTTAAGACTCCCTATTCAATACCATCTTCTGCTTTTCAGTCTATATTAGCTTTATGTGAATGAAGCAATTTTCCCTTCTGTTCTTTATTTTCAGGGAACAATTCTTTGTGTAGATAGAAGAATAGAAGTTAAATGGAGCCAGTGTAATGTGCTGGGAACAGTGTTAGGCTTGGATTCAAGGGACACAGATTCAAATTCCCACTAGCTAATGGAACTCAGTGGGTGAGATTTGCTTATCATAGTTGCTCAACCAGACCAGTCTCACAGAATTACTGTAAAAATAAAGTAGAGAAAATAAGAGACATGAACATGAACTCGCTGGAGAAAAAGCAGGGTACAGATGTGAGAGTATGTATGTATGTATGTATGTATGTATGTATGTATGTATGTATGTATGTATGTATGTATGTATGTATGTATGTATGTATGTATGTATGTATGTATGTATGTATGTATGTATACACCATGCAGGCAGCCACATTTTGCACCAGTTGTAGCCTCTGAATGGTCATCCAGGGCAGCCTGATGTAGAGCGCGTTACAATAATCTAGTCTGGAGGTGACTAGAGTGTGAGTGACCAAGTGCCCCAGGAGGATGAGGTAGCACGTTGGGAGGGAACGTGTGTGCCCACACATCCATGTGACATCTCAGGTGTGCCTGTGGTGACATCACATGGGTGGATGCCAGGTCCCTCGTGGGTGGATGGGCCACACCCCCATGGGTGTGCAGGACCCCCACAAGTACACAAGCCCACCCGCGGATTCACCCTTCCCCTCGTTCTGGCCACCGCCTCCCCTCTCTCCTCCCTATTGTTGGAGGAAGAGGGGTGGATGGATAAGTGGTGCTGGCAGCATGGGATGGGGGCTTGCCTGCGATGGCGGTGTGCCGACAGAAAAGGTTGTGCGTGCCATCTCTGGCATGTGTGCCATTGGTTCACCTACACTGCTCTAGGACAATGGACCTTGCCCATGGCAATACAGTCTGGCTCTTCTCCCAGGAGGCAGAGTGGGGAATTGAACTCCCAACCTTTGGCTCTGCAGTTAGGTATCTTAAGTAGATACACAGCCCTCATGGAATCATAATCCATTGACCTCTACTATAATTTAACTCAGGCATGTCACAGGCCATTTTATTTTATTTCTAGAATGTATACTTTCGCTCTCTCTCTCTCTCTTTTTAAAAAGAAAATAAGATAGTTAACATATCACATGCAGGCAATAATACGATCATAAATTACAATGAGATCATAAATGAGAAAAACAAAGTCAACCATTGTTCAACAGCAGCAGCAACACAATTCTTAATGCTTTGAATGTAAATGTCTGTACTGGAGAAGAAAACATTTGGTTATTAAATCCTATGGCTATTTAAAAAGATACCAAAGAAAGGATGCTAAAAGGCTTTGGGCAACCCTTATTCTGAATGCTTTAAAGTTAAACTTTAAGAAGGGAACTGAGCCATTGCTTAGGGGTTAAATGTTGGTTCATGAACTGATTTTATTGGGATTCTGTGCCTTTGTTAACAAGCTTTATTAAGTGAAAAAACAACAAACAGGGCCAACTGTGGACATGTTTAAAATTTTATTGGAATTCACGGTGCTTAGTTTTTATTTATTCTGCTGTCTTTAAGCAAATTAGCTAGCTTGGAAGGCCAGGAGGGAATTAGATAAATGGACTCCTGTCCTAAAACATTATGTGGAAGTCAGCCCCATTGATTTCAATGAATATCTCATCTAAGTATGTTTAGGAAGACAGCTTTAGAGGTCTTATTAACACAATTAGGTCTGGTGAGAACAAGCCCTTGGTTTCTCCCCATTCATCATTAAAAAAATATACTCAAGTGTTGGGAGGCTTGTGAGTTGAGATAAATTTACGGATTGTAGGCTGTATCCCAAGGTATAATAATACTGCTAATAATAATTTCATGTCAGAGATTACTCTGGGTTGAAAGGACTTTTGCTGGAGAAACTCTGCTCAGGGGACGCCCAAATGAGGCAACTTTCATGTCCCCAAGTGCAGCCCTTGGGTATTGAAACCTGACCTTCCAGTCTCCAAGCTTAGCATCTTAACCACTAAGCCACTGGGGAAGCTTATCCTAAGGTATCATCACATGAACATCAGGAATACTGCTTTTGGATGGCAGGATACTGGCATTAGAGAATTCTTTGGTAGATTTCATCTCTAAGTGGCATGTGAACAAGGAGGTTGACATAGAAACATTAGTGCACATAAGAAATGAGTCAACACCTCTGAATATCACCTCACATCTCTACAGTAGACGATACCCCAGGTGCTACTTGATAAGACAATAGCAATAACACATATACTTCCCCAACCTTTGGCTTTTGGACGTCAATTCCCAGAAGCCTAAGTCAATTCCCCAAAGTACTGATCAGCCAATGTACTAACTTAGGCTTCTGGGAATTCATCATAGTCATCATCATAGTTTTATTTGTATCCCACTTCCCTCAACCCAAGGGTGACTCGAAGTGGCAAAAACAACGGTGGCAAAGCAATACAGAACAATACAATAATACAAGGTAGATAAATCATAAAAAATCAATAATACATATCAGCTTCCTTAAATATACAATAAATACAGTAAAAATACATCAATACAGAACAATTCATATAAAAACACAGGAGAGATAAGAGAACATCAAACCCCCTCTATAGTCCAGCCGCAGGTCTACCATCAAACCGACAGCACCTAACTCCCATTCTGCTGTGGTGGCAGTGGGGCAGCATCTCCAGCGTCCTTTAGACTCCCCGCCTGGGCGGGCGAAGGGGAGGGGCGCCGGATGCAGCTTCCTCCCATCCCGAGGCCATTGACGTGAGCCCCAGAAGAGGCTCGCAAGTCCTCCAGCTGCAGTGGCGGCAGGGCAGCATCTCCGGTGTCCTTTATACTCCCCGCCTGGGCGGGCCAAGGGGAGAGGCTCAGCTGGGCTCCTCTTCCCTCCCCTGACCAGCCGGGCCAGAGGAGAGGGCTAAAGATGGTGTGGGCGTCTATGGTGCGCTGGTGGAGGCTTTTTCAAGCCCTGCTGCAGAGACAAGGCTCAGCTGGGCTCCTCTTCCCTCCCCTGACCGGCCGGGCCAGAGGAGGGGGCCAAAGATGGTGGCCAAAGAATTGAAGTCCAAAAGCAAAAGTTTGGGGAACACTGACTTAGAGCACTCTCTGGGAGGTTCATGGATAATTAGCATTTTGCCCCCAACACACTGGCTATTCATATTAACTACCATGGAAGGATGGAAGGCTGAGTCACTCTTGAACCCAACTGGATTGAACTCAAATTGTGAACAGAATTTTTGGTGTACTGCAGCTTAACCATTGCGTCACGAGGGCTCTTAGAGTACAATAGTTCGACCTGATAGGTAATTGCTACATTTCATTAGTTTTGAAAAGTTTCCTTCGAACTTTCATCAACTCCACCATAGTAAGGCAAATGAGATTTAGCCAGTATGAATTGTCACAGTGAAAACTGCTCTATTTTTAAATGTTTGTGAGGTACAGTGATTGGGAAAACCCCTTCTAATAAACTACTGGTTTACTTTGCTGATGGGGCTCAGAATATTTTCTTTTGAAATAAGTAAAGGATGAAGTTTTTCTAAAAGGAAGCTTTTCATAAGGCTCAACTGTACAGTTTTTCTTAGATACCTTTCTCAGAGAAAAATAGGAGCTTCAGGCACTCTCATTTTAACATCTCTTACATCCCTTTTAAATTCTATATTAAAAGCTATTTATCATTTAGCTAATTTATTTAAATTAACAGTCTGAGGTATACATCAGCAATAGAAAGGATGCCACCGTAGCAATCCATTAGTATAAGTGCAGTCTGTGCAAAAGAGGGTTCCAGATTCTTCGGAACACTATGGGATGCGAAGCTCAGAAGTAACAAATGAAGGAAATAAAATCACCATTTTTAAAACTGCAATTTTAACGATAACTATTTTCCCCTTGGGAATAAGACTAATTACTTTCAAAGGTAAATTTTCAAGTTCTATGCCAACTGACGTCAGTGTGTTCAGCTGAATATACCATAGAAGGAATACAAAAGCATGATGAACTTGTGTTTTGGTGGCAATCCCCCCTTCCCCAAAAAATTCTCACAGGATGGAGTGCTTAACCTGTGGTTCAATGCCCAAATATAGTTCCCAAGCAATTCCTTAATGCTTATAGCAGCAGGATTTTTTTTTCTGTATTTGGAGTATTGCAAGATATAAAGTAATATTGTTAGCATCCATGACTTTTGTTTATTTATTCATCTGCAATGTACCTTGGTCCTCCACACAGCATCTCATGAGGCTGTAAGGACTGAAAGAGTTATTCATCCCTGCCATGGGGCAGTGCATTAAATGGTAATGTTGTTATTACGTTACATCATGAATTTGACAGTCCTGCTAGCACAACATATCTAAAAATAATTTTTCTTGTTGTTTCCCTTCTACTGAAGGTTGAATGTCATCATGGCTAGACTGACTTTGGAGGCAGCAACTCTAAACAATTATATCTGTGGTGCATGGAAACCAATCTTTAATACTTTCCTGTATGTCTTTTCCTGTATGTCTAACATATGCATGATAATATGTTGTCTAAAATGTTTTTAAACTTTTAAAATCTGTGATAAAATGTATGAGGAGGGAAAAATGGCGTAGACACCGGCAAACCACGCCACAAAGCTTGCCAAGAGAACCCTATGGACCAAAACAAAAGGCAAAACAAAAGGGCAGGCTAGGTGATACAGGATGCTTAACACCACAGAGGGGAGAAAGGGGAGGGACAGGAAGGGGGGAGGGGAAATGCAATGTTGTAAGGAGCAATACTGCATAGGGACATGGAATGTGAGATCAATGAACCAAGGAAAACTGGAAGTGGTAAAAAATGAGATGGAAAGAATAAGCATTGACATCTTGGGAATCAGTGAGCTAAAATGGACAGGGATGGGTGAATTCAGCTCTGGAAACCATCATATCTACTACTGTGGGCAAGAAAACCTTAGAAGAAATGGAGTAGCCATAATTGTTAATAAAAGAGTGAGAAAAGCAGTAATGGGATACAACCTTAAAAATGACAGAATGATGTCAGTTAGATTCCAAGGCAAACCTTTCAATGTCACTGTGATCCAAATATACGCACCAACCACTGGCGCAGATGAAGCCACAATGGACCAGTTCTATGAGGACTTACAACACCTCATAGAACAGACACCAAGAAATGATGTCCAAATTATATTAGGAGACTGGAATGCCAAAGTAGGAAATCAAAAAGTGGAGGGAATAACAGGCAAATTTGGTCTTGGAGTACAGAATGAAGCAGGGCAAAGATTGATAGAGTTCTGCCAAGAGAACGCACTGGTCATAGCAAACACTCTCTTCCAGCAACACAAGAGGCGACTTTACACATGGACATCACCAGATGGCCAACACCGAAACCAGATCGACTACATACTCTGCAGCCAAAGATGGAGAACCTCCATACAGTCAGCAAAAACAAGACCTGGAGCAGACTGTGGCTCAGATCACAACCTACTGATCGCGAAATTCAGGCTAAGACTAAAGAAAATAGGGAAAACACGGAGACCAGAAAGATATCACCTAGACAGCATCCCTAAAGAATACGCGGTGGAGGTGATGAACAGATTCAATGGCTTAGACTCGGTAGACAGAGTACCAGAAGAATTATGGACGGAGATGAAGGACATCATGCAGGAAGCAGCAAAGAAAATCATACCAAAAGAAAAGAAAAGTAAGAAAGCAAAGTGGTTGTCTGATGAGGCTCTTAAAATAGCAGAGGAAAGAAGGAACGCCAAAGTCAAAGGAGAAAGGAAAAACTACAATCATTTGAACACAGAATTTCAAAGAAAAGCAAGGAGAGATAAGGAAAACTACCTAAAAGAACAGTGCAGAGAAATGGAGGAAAACAACAAAAGAGGCAGAACCAGAGATCTCTTCAAAAAAATCGGCGAAATCAAGGGAACATTTAAAGCAAAAATGACCATGATAAGGGACAAAGACGGAAAGGAGCTAGCTGATGCAGAAGAAATTAAGAAAAGATGGAGAGAGTACACAGAGGAACTTTACAAAAAGGACCTCAACACTCCTGACAATCACAATGATGAAGAAATTGAACTTGAGCCAGACATCCTGGAGAGCGAAGTCATAAAGGCCCTAAAGAGCACTGCAAACAACAAAGCTAATGGAGATGATGGTATCCCAGTTGAATTCTTCAAAGCGCTAAAAGATGACGGCGTCAAATTACTGCATTCAATATGCCAGCAGATTTGGAAAACAAAACAGTGGCCACAGGACTGGAAAAGATCAGTATACGTCCCAATCCCAAAAAAGGGCAATGCCAAAGAATGTTCAAATTATCGAACAATCGCACTCATCCCACATGCCAGCAAGGTGATGCTCAAGATAATACAGGATAGACTTCAGCAACATGTGGAGAGAGAATTACCAGAGGTGCAGGCTGGTTTCAGAAGAGGCAGGGGGACTAGAGACCACATTGCCAACATACGCTGGATCATGGAGAAAACAAAGGAATACCAGAAACAAGTTTACTTTTGTTTTATTGACTACACTAAGGCATTTGACTGTGTGGACCACAACAAGATGTGGCAAGTAATTAAAGAGATGGGAATTCCAGAGCACCTCATATGCCTTCTGAGAAATCTGTACATGAACCAAGAGGCAACAGTTAGGACAGAACACGGAATGACAGAATGGTTTGGAATAGGAAAAGGAGTAAGACAAGGCTGCATTTTGTCACCATGCTTATTCAACCTATACACAGAGCACATAATGCGCAGTGCAGGGATGGAGGAATCACAATATGGGATTAAAATCGCTGGGAGAAACATCAATAATCTGAGATATGCAGACGATACCACCCTAATGGCAGAAAGTGAGGAAGACCTAAAGAATCTCTTGATTGGACTGAAGGAGGAGAGTGCAAAAGCTGGCCTGAGACTCAATATCAAGAAAACCAAGATAATGGCAACAGGCCCCATCAGTTCCTGGAAAATAGACGGGGAAGAAGTAGAAGCAGTGACAGATTTTACTTTCTTAGGATCAAAGATCACTGCAGATGGGGATTGTAGCCATGAAATAAAAAGGCGACTGATTCTTGGGAGACAAGCAATGAGAAACCTGGGGAACATAGTGAAAAGCAGAGACATCACACTGAAAACAAAAATTAGAATAGTCAAAGCAATGGTTTTCCCAGTAGTAATGTATGGATGTGAGAGCTGGACAATTAGGAAGGCTGAACGCAGAAGAATAGATGCCTTTGAAATGTGGTGTTGGAGGAGGGTTTTGAGAGTGCCCTGGACAGCGAGGAGAACAAATAGGTCAATCCTAGAAGAAATTAACCCGGATTGCTCACTGGAAGGCCAAATAGTAAAGATGAAGCTAAAATACTTTGGACATCAAATGAGAAGGGAGGATTCACTTGAGAAGGCATTGATGTTGGGAAAGGTGGAAGGCAAAAGAGGAAGGGGGAGGCCAAGGATGAGATGGCTAGATGGCATTGTAGACACAATGGGCACAGAGCTGGGAGGGCTGAGGGGGATGGTGGAGGACAGAGGCGCCTGGAGAGCAATGGTCCATAGGGTCGCAAAGGGTCGGAACCGACTGTGCGACTGAACAACAACAATGTCTTTTCCCATTTTCTTAACAAAATACACTTCTGTGTTTAGCTGGGAAAAAAGATGACATCTAAATCTAGCTAGTGAAAGAGATGTAGTGCTTAGAAGTACCACAGGCAGAAATACCACTAGGTCGAAACTCAGCAGACAATTATGCACATTAGAAATCCCACATATAGGGCAGCCATCAGGGCAGTACTACCAGTACCGCTGTATAGGGCCCGGAGCTGACAGGGGCCCTGCTGCCGCTGGCCATAGTATGTGTGTGTGTGTCGGGGGGGGATAGGATTGCTCAGTATGAGGCCCCAAAATTTCTGATGGCGGCCCTGCCCACATAATTTGACTCTCCCAGTTGCACGCTCCTCAAGAAGGAGCAGGCGAAGTAGCAGGAAGAAGAAGTGTCAAACACCTTGTGGAGTAGAGGTTAAAACTGCTGTACTGCAGCTAAAACTGATGACATTGTGAGTACGATCTTGATTGGGTTCCAGGTTGACTCAGCCTTCCATCCTTCCGAGGTCAGTAAAATTAATATCCAACATGTTGGGCACGAAAATGCTAATTACTGTACCTTGTGAAACACCCAGAGAGTACACTAAGCGCAAGTGTAATTGATATTGCTAAAAATCAAAGCTCCATACTTCATGATGGCATACATATTTGTAAAATGTCCACTTCCCCTTTTCATTATTTCTGCCTAAAAGGCTACATTTAGTCTATCTAGCTCAGCAGTTGAAGCAAAAATAAATTCTCAAGCTGCAAAACATGTAAGCAAGGAAGAAAAAACACCAAAAGCACAGAATGGAGAGTAGCAGTTGCTTAATTCTTGTACAGGTACTTGCTTTTATTTTTTTATTTTCTTTCATTTTCCTTTTTTCCATTACATGTGCTCCAGCTCTGAACTCTGAAGTAACAAGTGGGACTAAAGCCACAGCTTCTTCTAGTCAACCAAGATGTTTATTGTGTTATGACAAAAACTTGGTACATCACCTGCTGATGCATCAAGTTACATAATTGTTTGTCAAAGCACCAAACCAGAAGAAGTCCCAAAGTAACAATCTTATTGAGGTTATGTGTCTCACCATTGGACTGCAGTTTTTTTTTAGAGTCTGGGGGATTGTACAAAGAAAGAATAATTGGGATTCAAGTTTCTTCAAAAGATTACCAAACGGCCTAGAAAAAATATTTAAATTAGGCAAAGATACAATGTAACCACGCAAACTGTGCACAGGGATAAAACACACACAAAAGCGCAATGTGAATAAAAGAGAGAGAAAGAGATGGGGAAAAGAGGGATGAAAAGACAGACATAGATCACACAGGTCAGACATGGTGGAAACAGTTCAGAAACGTTTAGTCAATCAATACTTCAGTGATGATCCCTATTTCAAAGATTAAGGCACTTTCAACTTTCTTGTGTCAGATCTCCAGAGAACAGTAAAAGGACCCTCAGTACTTTCAAGTTCACAGTAAAATAAATGTTGAAAAACTAGAAACAAGGCATAATGAATTTATATTGAATGGAACAAAATTATATATCACTTCTATAAGGCAGAGACCAACATTTATGCCAGTAGTGCCTAAACTTTTTGGGCTGTGGGCCTGACCACACCTGGACAGCTGATCAGGCCGGTCACATGGTTCTTTCTACGGGAAGCAGAAGTAAAACATGCCTGTGCATGCGCAAAACGCTGCCATAAATGCACCCACAGCTGCCATAAACGTGTTTACAACAGCTGCGGGTGCATTTATGGCAGCGATCTGTGCATGCACAGGTGTGTTTTACTTCCGGGAGCAGCAAGGGGGCCAGGAGCTAGAAGAATTGGTGTCGGGGCGGGGGGGCAGATCTGATCCACGGGCCAGTTTGGGCACCCCTGATCTATGCTGTCTTATTATATGTTTTTCATGCTAGTTCTAATTAGCTTCTCATTATGGCTCTTCTGCCTGGTCTAACAAAGAGAGGAGATTACGGGATAAAATCATTACATTACTGAAAGTTTAGACCAGGGGTTCTCAACCTTTTAAAACTGCGGGCTGGGTCATGCTCTCTCAGACATTTTGGCAGGCTGGACTGGTGGTTCTCCCGCCATAAAACATGTCAGTGGCTGTCGTAAATGTGACAGCTACAGGTGTGTTTATGGCTGTCATAAATGTGTCCGTGTCTTCCGCTGATGGTTGGGGTGTTTGCATGCTTGAGGTTGAGTGTTCTACTAATGGAAGGAAACTTCCAGTTACAACCACTAGGATTTTAGAGTGTGGACAGGTCAGCTTTTTTGTCCCCAACTACCATTATTTCTTGAAAGAGTGTGTCATGAGGAAAGGAGCATTGGTATATCCCACTCTAAAATACCATTTCATACAGAATATTTTATCCAATAATTTACTATTTGCATATACAGTACTAGGCGTTCATCTTTGCCTTCATTGTAAATTTTTAAAATCTTCTACTTTGGTGTTGTGGTTTTTTAAAGTTTGTGTTTTAGTTGGGTGTAACATTAAAACATCTCAAGAAAGAGTAAAAGGAAAACAAATCTCAGGAAATATCCCTAGGGAATCGGATCAAAGCCTTCCCCGAGCCTTTTAATATGGTGAAAGGTCTGAAAGAAGCTTTGCTAGAAATTTAGAAACTGTACATAATATTGATGATTTGTCTTCTTCTGTTGTTGCTGGTACATCAATTTTAATCCAAGATCTGTGATGCATCAAAAAGGCTTGTTTAAAGGAAAGTTTCATTTTTTTTGTTTTGTTTTGTAAAACTGCTGAAACTGTCTGGAGGAACACTTTCCAAAGACCGAGAGAAAGAGAGAGAGAGAGCCATGAATGAGTTTACAACAGCAAGACTGGAACGTCAGAAGAAAACAGAAACAAACAAGCAAACACTTTTCCTCTGATATATTCAATATGAAATTTAAAGAAAAATTAGTAGAATAATCTATTTTACCAATGCTAGTAGAAAAAGGAATTCTTTTCTTATCCATAAATTCTGTGGAGGGATGGAGGCTGACTAGAATGGTGATGATCTACACATCTGAAACTGAAAGGAAACTCCAAGAATCTTGCTCTGGAAGAGACAACTATCATCCTAGGAATACCAGCCAAAGCTTTCAAAGAAGCTATGCGCTGAGCTGGATGTCACTGTTGGTGCAGCTGGGTGATATCCTCTACTTTTGGTGAGTCTGCTATGGAAGTTGTGGTTGACACACAGTTGACAACACAATACTGGTTACTTGACATACAAGGCACAATGCCAAACTATCCCTTCAACCTTGCAACCTCCTAAACCTATACATAAACCATTTTCACATTATTTCAAAACATTTATATGCTCTTTCTGCATAGTAATACCTGTTTTTGATCAAGATTATGTCATTCAATCAAAGCCAAGGAGCAACAATAAGAAACATAAAATAGTAGTGTTTTAAAAGGTGCACATCTATAGGTGCCAGGTATGAAGTTCATATTTCCTACTTGGTGTATTTTGAGAACTTCAGGAAGAAGAAAGCTAACATCTTTCCTAACACTTTCTTAATAATGCAACAAAGGAAGTCATATTAATAGTTTCTGTCATTAGCTGCAGATCAGGGCTGCCCCTCACATAAAACATCCATTAGCTTCAGATAGCTATTCAACAATCATGAGAATAATAGTGCTAAAATTGGACATGTTACTTACCTGTAACTGTAGTTCTTCAAGTGGTTATCTATAAATTCATGCATATGAGCTCTTGGATATCTGTGAGGACATCTGTTGGAAATTTCTAGAGCTTAAACATTAGGGTATCCTTCCCTCCACTGTATATGCTCCAAGATCTCATGGTTAACTGCCAGTTCCCCATGTCCATTGCTAAGTAAAGGTGACAGAAGTGTGGCAGACTGAGGAGAGGAAGGCGAGTTGTGCTAATTCACAGATGATCACTCAAAGAACTAGAGTTACAGGTAAGTCACTTGACCTTCTTTGTGCTCTTTGTGAATTGCAAGCTCACTCACCAAATGGTGGGATGTCATGCAAAGACAGAAGCGATAACCATCCTTCCAAAGGTTACAGCAGTCTTTGCTCTTACATTCAGATTAGAATGCCTGATTAACTATAACTTTTAAAGCGCTATACCTCAACCTGCGGCCCATGGGCTGGATGCGACCCATGGCACCATTTCATGTGTTCCCCCACAGCCTCCACTACACCAGGAAGTGCCATGTGGTGAAAGGGCAACATGGCCGTCTGGCCCCCAAAGCTATCTGAGGGAGCTGCCCCTGACTCAAAAACGTTGAGAAATCCTGCTGTATACAGTTTTGGACCTTCTTATCTATTGGAGTGTCTCTCCCTTAGAATATTATCCCATGTCACCCATACAATCTGTGCAGCTTCAGGTACCAACACCAAGAATGGCAAGAAAGGCAGTGACAAGGAGAAAGACCTTCTCAGTGGCAGCACCTGCATTATGAAATTTATTACTAGCTGAACTGCATCAGGCCCCATCACTGGATGTATTTAATAAAGCAACTAAAAACGCTTCTATTTAAATAGCTCTTTAAAGACAAGCAGTAATTTAATTTGTGATATGATCATGCCTCAGATGTCGCCCATGTTAAATGTTGACTGTTTATTGTGTATAATTTATTGGTTTATTATTGTTTATGGGTTGTAGGCTTTGTAAAATTTGTAATATTTTAATGGTTGTACACTTCCCAGAGTAGAAAAATACCCTAGCTGAATGAATGAATGAATGAATAAGGTTGTGGCAACGTTGTTGATCTGCAAATGTATTCTAGGTGCATGCCTTTGAAGAAAGCAACAGAGGTTCATGGGATTCAAAGACATTCTCTCCAAATGGGCAAGCCACGGTACCAGAAAAGCCTCCTCCTTGAACCACAATCTGGCATACTCCAGTAACGGCAACCTTGCATTGCTACCTATTCTTTCACACACTAGGTCAGGCAAAAGGAACTGCAGAATGAACTCAACAAAAGGTGCCTTCATTTTGGCAGTTTCACATCTGGACATCTAGACATGGAAGAATAATAACGAGCAAGCCACTTTATTTGTTGTCTCTGTATAGTTTAAATGGAGTAGAACCAATCTTAAATTACATATGGAGACAAAAAAATAAAGTGTTCTGCCCATTTGGACAGAATGTCTTGGAATTCCAGACCATACAAGACATATGTGAAAAGAGGAGAAGGAATAAGACCACGAGGCAGACCCAGAGGAAGGTGGAGAGATAACATCAAAGAAATATTACAAAAATACCAAATAACACTGGTGAAAGTCGCTATTAGTGCCAGAACAAGAACCCTGCATCTCCCTCGACACCCGATGGGGTAAAAAAGGAAGCAAAGAAGAAGACTGTATATCTGTTAACTAATGGCATAGCTTGATAGTTTCTTCAATTGTTTTAGACATACAGTTATTTATGTCTAAATATAACACTACTGTTATATTTTGACCTTTCTTTAGGCCCTGGTAGCTGACAGTCTTCTGGACCTTTGTCCTTGACAAATAAAAGGCTAATGCCATTTATTGGCCGATTTAGGTGGAATTGTGATACGGCCTTTGAAAGAAAAGTGATGTCCTGAAATAAAATAACTTTATTCTTATAAAATTGTAGAAATGGCTGGTCATATCTCAGGGCTGACAGTTAACTAGCCCTTCTAGCAGAAATAATGGCTACCAAAAAAGCTGAGTTAGAACTGATTTTTTTTTAAAAAAAGAACTGATGTAGCCATAGGTTCACGGACTGGGGTGGCTCAAGTGGTTAAGATGTTGAACTCGCTGACTGGAAGGCCTGAGTTCAATTCCTGGATACTGCATGACAGAGTAAGCTCTCATCTCTGTCCCAGCTCCTGCCAACATAGCAGTTCGAAAGCAAGAAATTGCAATTAGATAAATAGGGACCACTTTGTTGGGAAGGTAAGCAGCGTTCCGGTGTTGAGGTATGCATGCCACATATCCACGAAAACATCTGCAGATGCAGACAGTGATGTCTCTTTGGCTATAAATGGAGATGAGCACTGAACCCTAGAGTCAGATACGACTGGCTTTCGAGCAAGGGTGACCTTTACCTTTACTAGTCATAGGTTCAAAATGGTGGCTCTATCAATTGACTGGGAACAAGATTCAGGGACCATTGTTGGATCATGTTCTGCTGTCCAGGAATGTATTTTGGAGTCACTTTAAGGAACCTTTTCAAGGATGGATAACTGGAATACAGTGGTACCTCGCTTAAAGAGCATAATGTGTTCCACAGGATTGCTTTTAAGCGAGTTTGCTCTTTAAGTGAAACACCTTTGTAAGTGACCGACTGTGACTTCTGGTGGTGGTGGGGATTGCGAACCCCGATTTAGTTGTTAAGCGAGTTTTTGGTTGGTTTTCGTTGTTAAGCAAGGCGACCATTCAGAGGAAATTCTGCTCTTTAAGCGAGTTAATCTCTAAGCAAGGCACTCTTTATATGAGGTTTTACTGTATTTAGAAGCTACTGAACCAGCTGGTTGTTTAGCTACAGTTGCTGAGAGGTATAATTTCAGTAAATATTGAGACAGGTCAAATTGCAACAAAAATTAAGCCCAATGTCCAGAGTAGGATTGAGGTCTATTTGAGTGGCCATTAGTGAGGGGTATTTTGTTTGAGCAGCCAACACATCTTTGGAAAAGACTTGTTGGGGCCATAAAATGGCAGGAGGATGCAAAGACAGCAGTGAGAGGAGGGGGAAAGCTTCCAAATAACATAGTACAGTAAGTGTAATTTTTTTTTGCTAGGAGGAAGACTCATGAAGGAAAACAGAGAGTGCCCAAGGAAAGAAAAAAATAATGAAGAAATAAAGGTAAACATGTGATCTTTTAGAAGTTTTGACAAAGCAATGGCACATCCTTTTTTAGTGGCATCTAAAAGGAACTGGTGGTTAGAGCATGGATAGTGGTGAGAAGGTACCCTAATGGTGCTCTTGTTCAAGCTCTTGGAATTTCTGACAGATGTTCTAGCACATGTGCAAGAATTCATGAGAGTGATTCACAGAGGCCACAAAGAAGAAATGGAGGTTACCAAGTTTTCAACCTCTGCAGCAGATCAACAAGCTCTTCATTATGAGCATGATAGTTCATTTCGCAAGACTGCTACTTTAGATATGTGTCTGTTATCCAAGACTGGTTACTATGAAGAGTGTCTTCTCCTGCCGCACAACTATTGTACACAACTTAAGTTTGTAAGTATGGTTTATTATGAAGCTCACAGAAATGGATATTAACACACTCTTCTTAGGCCTCTCATACATCTATACAGTCAAATTACTTTGGGGTAGACATTTTATTGAAATATAAGCCCTTTCATTGTCTTACGATAAGAGAATAGCAGGGAAATCTTTAGGAAATGCTTTCTGAAGTAGTGGTTTTGGGAAGCATGCTAACGCAAAGCACTTGCCTGATGTCTGAAGTCTTATTTTCATTTTTCTAATTGTTTTCCTTGAGATACAGTTTCCATTATCACAAGTCTTTTCTGCTCAATGCTTTATAAGCCATGTTTTATTTATCACAGAAAGATCCTTTACGCTCCTGTGCGAATTCCAATTGTTATGGTGCATTTTAATTTCCTTTAAAGCTCTTGGCTATTCTTCTGATGAAGTACAGTTGGTTCTGCTAAGCTTTTTCGTGTGCTTTACCTAGTGTATTTGTGCTGATATCTGATGCTTCAAAACATAATGAATAACCAAATTAATCCCATCCTTTTCTAACTTTTGACCAGATAACAGAATTTTGCACTATTGATGACCATCAGAGCATATGTCTGGTACCTCATTCAAACATCTGAGACTGAAATTTGAAATAACTTAATTTTAACCTTAATTTTTATTATCTGATGTATTTATTTTCCTATTGTAAATTGTTAGATAAAACAACAAACTAGCTAAGGTGTGTATACAAGGCAGCTTTGTAGATGAGAAGATTGCCAGTTTGGAGGGAAAGTGGCCATATGGGGTGGGCCACATATGTTGCTTCCTTGATACGAATGCTGGACAAATCAGCCCACGTTAGCTAATGGTGTGACCAACTCTTCGTATCTCATGAGTCAGAAACAGTACCCAACTCAAGAAACTTTTTCATTCTTGATTACCCACTACGTGGAAATATTAGTCACTGCAACAAACTGAGGATGTAACAGATGATTGCAGATGTTTATGTCTTCAACAAAAAAGAGTGCCCATCAAAAAAACCTATTAGTCTCTTGGAGATTTCTTTTCACTTTGGCATAACTTTTAACTCCTGCATGAAAGAAAAGAGAAGAGCGGTCTTCATCATCAGTAGAAACACTAAGAAAAAACTGGCAGTTCCCAGAAAAATATTGTGTTTTACAGAAAAACAATGTATTTTAGGGAGGGGGGAATTAAAACCCTTTACATTCTGTTCAAAATGCATTTTTGTTCAAAATATGTTTTCCTGAAGGTGATGCTTAAATTACAATCAAAAACAAAACTGACAAAAACTTCTCAAGTCAACCCACTAATTGCTGCATTGACACAAAGTGAACACAGCGAAATCTAAAGCAAGCACACACAAAAGTATATCTAAAACTAAATTTTATTTTATGAAAAAATGAATGATCAGTCAACTTGAACTATGACTAGTTCATTTAACACAACTGCACATTGTTAAGATATTTTCTCTCTCTTTTCCAAACAGAGACATCTTATATTACCAGGTTCATAGTCACCTCTTGAACAGTAATACGTACTGCAATTTCCATTTTTCATGCAATAGTAGCAGCTTTCAATGTTCTGTGAAATATGCCTCTGGTATTTTCAGTCCTTAGAATTTTATTGAACGAACTTGGAACTCATTCTTGTCGGAATCTTTTCAAGGCTGGTTCCCTTAAAAGTCTTCGGTTCAATTTATTGATCAGGGAATAAAAAGCATAGGTATTTTCATCAAAGGAAGACACAGGATCAAAGCAGACTATAAACCAAAGCTGACCTTTGGTTTATTCCAGTTATGACGGCTGATGCTATTAGCAAGAAAAACCAAAGAATAAGAAGTATATTGGCTTCACTTCCCTGGGGTGTAAATTTTGGGGACAAAATACGATAACCATTTCCTTTTCTTACAGTCCACAACAGATTATTTTTCCTGTTAGGAACTTTTATGCAGGGATAAAGAAAGAATTGGTCTTGGAATTCTGACATGCACAATATGTCCCTTGTCAATTTGCATATAAGAGAAAGAGATCCACGGAGGATGCTGTGGCTATGGCCCTACATGCTGTTCTGACCCATTTGGAGAAACAAGGGACTTATGAGAGACTGTTATTTGTAGATTTTAGTTCTGCTTTTAATACTATTCTTCCACATAGACTGGTGCCCAAATTATTAGATCTGGGGCTTCCGCCATGCTTATGCAGGTGGATACTAGATTTTCTATCAGATCGTTCCCAACGGGTCAGGATGGGCTCTCATGTCTCTGCGGATCTCAGTATAAGTACGGGGACGCCGCAGGGGTGTGTGCTGAGCCCGCTTCTGTACACGCTTTACACATATGATTGTGTTCCCAGTTACCCCAGCAATAAGATTATCAAGTTTGCAGACGACACAACGGTGGTGGGTCTGATTACTGCTGGGGAGGGAGAGTCGGCTTACAGGAAGGAGGTTGAGATGCTGACGGAGTGGTGTAGGGAAAACAATTTATTCCTCAATGTAAAAAAGACAAAAGAGATCATTGTGGACTTTAGAAAATGCAAATTGAACATCCAGCCACTTATTATTGAAGGGAATTGTGTGGAACAGGTCTTGGTGTTTCGATTTCTGGGAATGGAGCTAAGGGATGATCTAACATGGGGAGCAAACACCAAAGATCTGATGAAGAGAGCACAGCAAAGGTTATACTTCTTGAGAATCCTCAGGGAGAACAATCTTTCAAAGGATCTGCTGTTGGCATTCTACCACTGTACCATAGAGAGTGTGTTAACCTATGGTCTGTGTGTATGGTTTGGGAGTTGTACAGCTAGGGAAAGAACAATGCTGTCCAGGGTAATAAAGACTGCGGAGCGGATAATCGGGTGTACTCTTCCCACTCTAGATCAAATCTATGCCACCAGGTGTTATAAGAAAGCTGTAGAGATTGGGCAAGATAGTACGCACCCCGGAAATGATCTCTTTCAGCTTCTGCCTTCTAGAAGAAGGTCTAGGGTCATAAAGACCAGGACCAGCCGCTTGAGAAATAGTTTCTACCCAAAAGTGGTTCTGGCTTTGAATGCAGTGCAATGCAGTCTATGAGGGAGCTTCTGTATATAGTTTTTAGAGTTTTAGAATTTTTAGAGTTTTTAGATTTTTAGAGCTTTTTAGAGGTTAAATGTGTATATGTGGGGTGGGAGTATGTTGATAATTTTGTATAGTTGTATTTTGTTTAGGTTTTGTTGGGTTGTTAAGTGTTTTTTTCTCCCAGTCTCGTTGTTCTGTGCAGGACAATGACAATAAAGATTTATCTATCTATCTATCTATGTAGAGATCTTAGCTATTATGGTGAAGCCTCTTGTCCTGCAGATTTTTTTTTTTTAAATAACTGTAAGAGCACTGACCAAACCAAAGTTACATTTCTGTCTTTTACTTTTCTGGGCCTTAAATTTTGCCTCCTGGTGATTTAAATCTATTCTCATCATGGGTAGAGAAGGAAGCAAAGGGGAAGGGAAACAGGTAGGAAGGGAGGCCGTTGTCAGCTGCTACTCGTATCTCTGGCCATCATGAGTACTGACTGGGTTCTTCAACAGTCTGGCCAGATATTCTGCTATGGTAATGGAGTAGACCGTCCAATGGCTACAGGTGGATGAGCCCTTTTGGGTGGGGTGATGGCCCCCTCAGTGGAGGGAATGCCACTGGAATCCATCACATTGAGCCTAACGGCAAAATGAGTGGAGGAGGAACCATTTCACTATTCTGATTCCCAATGATCGTGGAGGTGGAAGAGGTCATACCAGATGAGTTGCAAGTTTGTTTCTTTAAAACAAACTTGACTTAAGCACGCTCAATGACCAAAAAAGGC
The DNA here is from genome assembly GCA_035047305.1 of Bradypodion pumilum. NCBI lineage: Eukaryota > Metazoa > Chordata > Lepidosauria > Squamata > Chamaeleonidae > Bradypodion > Bradypodion pumilum. The sequence goes on along the minus strand of JAWDJD010000001.1, from coordinate 166,768,389 downwards.
TTGCTAGATCATTAAAAAGATCAACTTGAAGAAGACTCAATCTTTGCTCAACCACTGAATATATCATGCTCATTAATAATTAAGAGCAAAAACAGAACACTGGACAATTGTCTGAAAGATGTGTAATCAGAACATATGTTGGCTCCATGTAGACCACAGTAGGATTAACAGAAATATAACAGCTGTCACAGCCATGGTAGTTTAGACATCAAGGTACACAGAAGGAACCTCCTCAAAGATTGTGGTATTTTTGAACCACAATTGGGCATGCCCTGGTAATGGCAACCATGTGTTGCCGGCTAATCTTCCTCACATTATATCAGGCAGAAGGAACTGCAGAATGAACTCACCAAAAAGTGCCTTCATGTTGGCAGTTTCACATCTGTCCTAGACATGGAAGAAGAAAATGCAGAGAACCTTAATGGTGCTAAAGAGTTGGACCATTCCTTACGTAAGCAAACCGACAACACTACTACAATTCTTAGCTACTCTGGATGGTTCAAATCTTATACTTGTATTTTCTAGGTAAACATTAAGTCTTTTTAAAAAAATTGAACACAAAAGACACTGGCATGAGCTATCCAATACATGTGTGTTCAGAAATAGGGACTATTGAGTTCTAGGGAACTTACTGCCATGTAAGCATATACTGAAGTCTTCATTTTAGAAATGCAGCGGACAGACTGAACAACTACCCTATGAGATGGAGAAGGCATGAAGAACATAACAAAGCAGCCCATCAGCTGCAGTGTAAAGGAAGGAGAGAAGATTTAATAAATTCTAGAGCTGTTGATGCTGAATAACTGTCTTGTTCTATTTCATAATAGTGTTATTCCAGGGTTAAATAGATTCAGTGCCCATTATAATCAAGCTGTCAATATACAGTCTTGATGTTATACATTGATTTTCTGTCAAAATAAGGGAAAGCTATCCCTGTGTCTCCAGCAGTTTGACTGCAATTTAAAATTTTAGACTAAATCTCTTCTATCATCAAAAAGTACAGGGATTCTCTCTCTCTCTACACACACACACACACACGCACGCACGCACGCATGCACGCATGCACGCACGCACGCTTTTTTAAAAAAGAAGCAAAGTTTTTATTTAAAGAGGTTTTAAATGTATATGAGTATTGCCCTTCTGCTGGCTGGATAAAGCAAAAAAAGCAAAGCAATTACATTTATATACCGCCCTATAGTGATTAGTGCAATTTCTGGGAAGTTCAAAGAATAATCAACATTTTACCCTCAACATGCTGGGTACTCATTTTACTGATCTCAGAATGATAGAAGGCTGAGTCAACCTTGATCCCTGGTCAGGATTGAACTCACAGTATTCTGACTGCAGTACAGCAGTTTAACCGCTGCACCAGCAGTGAGTAACTCAGTGTCTGATTTATAACCATTGTTAGGACAAATTTCTTGGATAAATCTAGGAATAACACCAAAAATTATTGATTAGTAACAGTAATTCTACTTGACTATCACTAGAACCCAAGTTCAAGCTGGGAGACAATTCATGGTGGGGGACTGAAAAAACGACACATAAGCATTCCTCCTGGCAACCAGAACCATCCTTATGATTGAGCCTGCCCCCAATTGTTCTCATAGAACCTTTTCTGGGGGAATGGCTTCCATGTTCATAAAAATGTTCCAAGGGGCATGATACCCACTAGACATGCAGAGAAGCAACATAGTTTCCTGCTGTGTTACCATTCATGTGAGAGAACAGAGGCACATCAGTTTGCATGATGGGCTGAAAGATAACTCTTTCTCTCTTGCTTTCATACATAACATGTGAAACCACGACCAACTACTGAGGTAGAAAGATGCAAGATTCAGGACATACAGGAAGTATTTCCTCATGTAGCTAAGTAGTTAAGTTATGGAATACACTGCTGGCTACTAACTTGAACTAGTTTAGAGGAAGATTACAAACATTCATGGAGAAGTAGGTTATCAAGAAATAGATGTGATGGCTTTTGGCTGACTCACGGAATAAGAGGTAAATTGTTCAGAATACCAGATGCTGGAGAACACTAAAAGAGGGTTATATTATACTAATCTCTGACTTCTTAGAATGATTTGGCCAGGTACTGGGGAAAGATGATGCTGGATTATGCTGTTCATTGGTCTCCTCTAGTCATTCTCTTATTTTCCCATGAACAAAACTGATTTTTAAAAAGTTGAAAGATTTGCAAGACAACAGTCTTTGCTCTCATGGGCTGCACATCTGAGCTATGTCCCTTGGCTGCCAACCAATTAAAAACCAAGGTTAGTTGCATAATAGATTAAAAGCAATTTAAATTTAAATAAGCTTGAATGCTGCTGAAGCCACAGATGCCTGTATCCTTTTGAGATCTTCAAGTGTGGGACAATTTGCTGTTTAATGAAAGCCATCACTTCTCATTTAGTATAAAGATCATCTTTAATGTTTCCTTTCACTCTCTAATATGGCAAGATGCAAATACCAAAAGAGGCTTATATGAGTGTGTACTCCTTAGCTCTTAGTCTCATCAGTTAAAACATAGCCCTTCAAAGCTTTTTTATGACTCTGTTGAATGAATGGAATAAATTTGTTTATTTGTTTATTACATTTTTATACCACCCATCTGAGATATTTCCAACCTAACGTTTGCAGTTGTACAACAATGAAACTTGTTGATTCACATGGTTGCCAAACCCTTTATCAAGCTCTAATTTTCTGACAGGCTGGCGACATTTCTTTCCAGTCCTTATCATAGCCGCCCAGAGTCGGGTTTACCTGATTGGGCGGCATATAAATTTGAATATAAAGAAATAATTCCACAATGCATGTGGAATTCTCTCAATTTTGAGGTGACTACTCTAAAGGGAGCCTGGATAGCTCAGTGGTTTAAGTATCTGGCTGTGAAGCCAGAATTTAGGAGTTCAATTCCCCACTCTTCTTCCCAAGAGAAAAAACCAACTTTTGTGACCTTGAACAAGCTGCAAAATCCTCAAGTGTCTTCCAGAAGAAGGGAATGGTAAATGATTTCTGAGTACTATATACCTAGAAAACCCTGTAAAGCAGGATTTCTCAACCTTTTAAAGCCAGAGGTCGGGTCATGCTGCCACAGACAGCTTCAGGGGCCTGGTGGCCATTTTGCTCTTCCTCCACCACATGGCACTTCCTGGTGTAGTGGAGGAAGTGGGGGGCATGAAATGGTGCTGCAAGATGCATCCAGGCTGCAGGTCGCCAGTTAAGAATCCCTGCTGTAAAGGATTGACATAAATCAGAATTGACTTGGAGGCATTGATTATTAAGTCCAAAGGGAAGTCCGGGACCAATTTCTCACACTATTGGCCTCTTTCAAATTGTTCACCACTCATACAGGTGAAACTCGGAAAATTAGAATATTGTGCAAATGTTCATTCAGTTCAGTAATGCAACTTAAAAGGTAAAACAAATATATGAGATAGACTCATTACATGCAAAGCAGGATAGTTCAAGCCTTACTGTGTTATAATATTGATGCTTATGGCTTACATCTCATGACCCCCCCCAATCTCATGTACGCCATGATTATCACAATTATAACGAATTAAGGCATGACATCTCTCACTTTGCATGTAGTGAGTCTATCTCATATATTTGTTTTACCTTTTAAGTGAAATGAATGAACATTTGCATGATATTCTAATTTTCCGAGTTTCACCTGTATATCCTTCTAAAGCTAAACTATGAGCAATCTGAGCTAAAATAAATGGAGGGGGAAAATAAAGAGCTAGAAACTACACTAATACCTCATACAATGTCCAAACTTGGTTCCACAAGATTGGACATTGTATGAATTCCGACTTTGTATGAGGCATGCAAAATCCTATCCGCGATGCCTCATACAATGTCCAAATTATTGCCACTGATGCTTTGTATAACGTCGTTCCCCTTGTGAGAGCAGGGAGGCGGGGGGCTAAAGTCTGGCCCCAGCTGTGAGGCGGCCAGAGAAGCAACCGTGGGGGAATCCCCCAAAATATCCAAGCGGCCCCGAGCACCCTCGCCAGAGGACAGGAGGAATGGGGTGAGGAGGAGGAATGGCGCTTCCGGGGCGGTGGCGGGAGACCCGCTGTGAGGCGGCCAGAGAAGCAACTGTGGGGGAATCCCCCAAAATATGCAAACGGCCCCGAGCACCCTCGCCCGAGGACAGGAGGAATGGGGAGAGGAGGAGGAATGGTGCTTCCGGGACGGCAGCGGGAGGCCCGATGAGTCTCCTCCTTTTTGGGCACTGGTTGTTTCTCTTGCTCCCGCCAGCGAGTCTTGCTCCCACCTACCCGCTCTCAACCAAGGGTCGCTTCCCTGGCGAGAGCGGGGAAGGGAAGCGAGACTCCGGCGTGGCTGGTCTTCTTATGTGCCACGCTGCCTCTCACTTCCCTTCCCCGCTCTCGCCAGGGAAGTGACCCTTGGTTGAGAGCGGGGAAGGGAAGCAAGACTCCGGCGTGGCTGGTCTTATGCGCCACACTGCCTCTCGCTTCTCTTCCCCGCTCTCGCCAGGGAAGCGACCCTTGGTTGAGAGCGGGTAGGTGGGAGTGAGACTCGCCGGCGGGAGCAAGAGAAGCAACCAGTGCCTGAAGAGGAGACTCATCGGCTTTCCCGCCGCCGCCCCGGAAGCGCCATTCCTCTTCCTCGCCCCATTCCTCCTGTCTTCGGGCGAGGGTGCTCAGGGCCGCTTGGATATTTTGGAGGATTCCCCCACGGTCACTTCTCTGGCCGCCTCACAGCAGGGGCCAGTTTTGCTCCCACCTGGCTCCTAATGCCTCATACAACGTCCGGCGACGGTGTATGAGGCATCTTTCCCCCCAGAATTGGGCGACGTTGTATGGATCCGACGTTCTATGAAGCGGACGTTGTATGAGGTATTACTGTACTGGCAAGGGGAAAAAACAGTCAAATTTGTTGCTTCAGATTAAAAAAATCCTTCTTGTTTTACAAAATACATGATTTACTGGGGAAACTTGTTGTGTGGCAGCAATTGCTAAGATGCAAGAATATTAATAAATGGAAATGTAATAGACTAGTCAGAGGTGTTGAAAATCAATATTGTTACTTGGAGCCATCATCATCATTTTTACTGTTCCTGTAACTAATTCCGTCATTCTAATTCCGTCAGGGATATGAACTTAGGAAGCAAAGCAAATAATTAATGGAGAAGGTTTGAGATAATTGAAATACTTGGCCTGCTAAAAGGAGAATGCAGCTCAATGCAGGAACTGAAAATTGCAATTACTATCATTTCTGAAGTAGTAAAAAGAACCAGTAGATATGATGTATTCAAGTGTAATGAGTTTTTGGCAGCTTGTATGACTTGAGCTTCAAAGACTGCAGTGGCTGAGAAGCATAATCATAGTAAGGGGAAATTCAATGCCCTTATATACTGTGGAATGTTGTGAGGTGATGGAATGATGATTTAAAACTTCAATACCATGCAGGTAAATGTCTGCTAAGGGACTAGTAGTGCTCTCTGTGCTATCCCCCCTCCCCAGATTATGTTATAGCATTATGCTTACAACGATGTAATATTGCATAGCAATAGGGTAAAGGATAATGGGGCATTCCTGAAACCAGCTTTAAATCCCGCTTTATGATCTGAAGCTAGTTTTACATTTTGTGTTGGAATTTCCAACATTTAGGATGAATCCTTAACACAGGATAGGAAACATGTCATCTCATCCCCCTGCCGTGTATTGTTGAAATAATAATAATAATTTAGTGTCAGAAATTATTCTGGGTTGAAAGGATTTTTGCGGAAGAAATTACACTCAGGAAACACCCAAATGAGGCTCCTTTCATGTCCCTAAGAACTGGGACAGAGATGGGCGCTCAATCCGTCATGCAGTACCTGGGTGTCAAACTGCCAACTTGCCAGCCTTCCAGCTAACAAGGCGAGCTTCTTAACCATTGAGCCGCCACATCCCCTTATTGTTGAAATTAGTCAGCACATTAAGCAGCATAGGTGGCAGCCCCACATTATCCTTCACTGAGCAAAAGGCAGACTTAACAATACACAACACTTAATGCAGGCACTGGAAGGAGGATTGACCTATTATATCCCAACCTATGGCTGCTTGCAGTGGTGACTAGAAAATATTACATTCTTAATTACATTCACATTTGAAGTTCTCTATATTTTGGGGTGGGATGTGAATTAATGTAATTTAATTTAATAGATTTATATACCACCATATCCAATGGACTCTGGGCGGTGTACACAAGTTAAAACCAATATAAAGCAATTAAAAACCCTTAAAAACATAGCAATATTACCCCCTGCTGTGCCATTTACTATCTAAAAACAAATATAAAATCTACAAAACCTTAACATTAAAATTTTTTGAGCCATAGGCTTTAAATTGATAGATTGGGAGTGAAAATTACCTGGATTACCCCACCTTCCCAAAAAGATCAGGAACATTTTCTGTCACTACTTCCTAGCATGAAGCTGTTCTATTGTCATCTAACCTTCAAATGAAAGCAGAGAAAATAATTCTCTCCATCATCATCTTAGCCAATAGCTGATAAAACAGGCAAGGCCCTTGTTCCTTCCAAAACAAGTAGAGCTAAGGATCCGGATTAAGTAGCAGCACTACTGAAGTTCTCTCCTCTAGTTTCCTCTGCCCTTGAAACAACAATTCAGCCGGTTTGCACGAGTCTCCAGGATGCTGACTTAAGTTTGAAACATTTGCTGCAATTCTGATGTTCCTGGCGGAAAATACCCTTGGTATGACTCACATCTTGGACTCAACAATATGCACCATGCCCCTATATTAATAAACAAACAGGAAAGATGCCACTGGTGTGAATTTGTTTAAAGTGGATCCCAGCTTGCCAAGAAGTGACCCACACACTATGATCGCAGAGCCATCTCCTGCGGCACATATGAAGTTGAAGTAGGGACCTTGGTAGTCTACTTTCAGAAACTAAATGGATCTTTATTATTATACAGTGGAATCTTGGTTAACAAACAGCTCAGTTAACATAAAAATCGCATAACAAAAGGAAACCCATAAAAATAGTGGTTTGGTTTACAGATTTTTTTCCGGAACGGATTAATTGGTTTTCAATGCATTCCTATGGGAAACCGTGTTTTGGTTAATGTACAGTAGAACCTCATATAGCAATTTTAATCCGTTCCACAGAGCTGATCGCTATGTGGTTTTCGTCGTTGTACGATCTTCCGTATGGGAAAATCCATACAACGATTTTCCCAATGGAGAAAAACTGTACAACGATGTTTGGCGCAAAGCAGTTTTTCCCATTGGAAAATCATTGTACGGATTTTCCCATAGGAAAGATCGCTATGCGGAACAGCTTTCCCCTCTCAAAGCCTCATCATTATGCAATTTCATCGCTGTATGGGGCGATCGCTATACCGGGTTCTACTGTATTTTGGTTTTCAATGCATTCCTTTGGGAAATTCGGTAAAAGTAATTTTTGCTGTAAAAAACGTCCTGGAGAACACATTAAGTACATTAACCGAGGTTCCACTGTACATGCTTTCCTTGTTGTCAATAATGTCCTAATATTTCATTTTCTGATCTATATACATTACAGTATAATAAACATCCATACTGTTTACAATGTGAACCTGAAGTGAACCTAAAACTCTTTGCCCAGAAGACTGGGGAAAATTAGCTGAAAACCTTATGTAATGAAAATTGGGGTAAAAATAGTGATTTTTCCAGTTATTGCAAAGTCTCTGCAATACTACAGTGCTTGATAATAACAGAAAATGTAGTTTATTTCCCTTTAGAATTTAAATCTTTGTACATCAACAGAGTCCCTGTAGCATCTAAGTAATAAGCTTCTTTTCTCTGGAAAAGGAAACTACTGAATCAGACAATACTAGATCAAATGGAGTGTCTCTGTGTCAGCCTGAAGTAGAAGTCAGTTATGCCATAATTAGAATTTCTAGGGTCCTAAAAAGCATTTCCTGAAATTAATGGTAAAGCCACAGTAGAGAAGTGCATTGTACTTCTGTATTTAAATGGCTGTTCATTTCTCTGAATCGTTCCCACAAGACAAAAGGGAAAAAGGGAAACAGCTTTTACGCCGATCAGCTCCTTTTGTGAAACCAAAGTGTAAATGATGAGTTAATGTGTCTGCTGACCAATATGCATTTATAACACAGTTACTCTCCGTGATCTGAGTAGCAGTGCAGCAGACACACCTGTTATGTCAGCCCAGCTAACTGAAAAGCGGATCCCAGTTTGCCCTCACTTCAAGAGACAACATGTGATTTTCAGTGATCAACTGCCTTTTCTGGTTTTAGGCCAGATTTCAGCTGTGTAAAAATTAGACAAGTGACTGCAAATTGCTTAATTAAAAACTTGCTAAGGAACTGTTCGGTTTCTGCCCAACAATTCCCAAATGAACTTTCAAAGTAGAGCACATAATCATAATCCTGAGACATGATGCCTTCTCAAAGAGGATACAGTATAGTACTTTCCTGCAGTCTGGACATAATGACTATCATTCAATACACCCACTCCACTAATTTTGATAACATTCCATCACAAAATCACAAGCTATCTTTCAAAAAGAGTTCATGAAGGATTTATTTTGACAACCATTCAACACAGAACCTTTTGCTCATACAGATACCAGTTATAAATCATCCCAGGCTTCCTGTTTATTCCATCACTGGACGCCGTACATCTCTATGGCCATTTTTACTTCAGCTGTGATGACATCTATAGACTCACTGCATGAGGTAATTGTAGCACTGTGTGGCTTCTCCTCACCAACATGCCCAATATCTATTCCTAGCTTTTTAAAGCTCATATTCTGTTGTTTTAGTTCTCCGTTTGCTATACCAGAGGCTATCTGTCCTACGTACAATTTCAAATGCTGAAGTGGGTGTGGTGGAGTGGATGTCACCTACTGTAGTTAGGTGAACTCAAGTTGGGTCCAAAATATTTTTAAAGCCTTCCACACTAAATAAATGTTTACTAATTAGATTATCTATTCAGAACAGCCATCTTTTGTTGGTACTCTTCCATTTAATACGCATTCAGGTCAGCCCCCACAGCTTCTAAATGAGCTGCATTTCCATGTCTTACTTAATATAGAACTGCTTATCATTCAGTGGTGCACAATACCCTTTTGTAGAGACATAAAGGCCTAGCAGCAAGGGAAAGGCATGACAATGGCGCCATAGAGCCAACCTCAGTCCTTACCCTCCTCTCCTTTTGTGCAGGGTGATGGCAAGTGAAGGGAGAAAAGCACCATCCCTGGCTTGCTTAGAGTGAAACGCAGAAGAGAGTGGTGCTGCCTGTTAAAAGGTCAAGCCACTCTTAGTCAAAACAGTTTCAGCAAAACCAGTCATGCTATTAAAACACAATAGTACAGAAGAAACTGTTGTTGCAAAAACCTCCTTTGATATTACAGACATCAATATTCTCTTTCTCAGACACATTTCAAATGATCCAGGGAGGGAAAAAGAGAAGGTTTAGTTTGTGAAGGAAAATTTCTCCCCAAGCTTAAGCCGGTACCTCGGTAATCTAAAAAAAAAAAGAAAAAGAATACAGAACAAAGGACTTCCCTTGAAGCTCCAACACACACACACACACACGCATGCACGCACGCATGCACTTTTCAAAGTACTTCTGTGCACAAGTGTATGCATTTAAGATTAAAATCCTTTATTTATAAAACACAAGGAAATTGTCTGAATACATGAATTGGGGATTCGGGTGCGCTGTCCAGCAGTATTGCATTTAAGCAGCAACACCTGATTTATGGAAAGCATCTATCAATGCTAGTGGTGGGGATAGAGACAGTACTTTATTAAACCTGCAAAACTACAAAAGACCACCTGTGTCAAGTCTTGGTTCATGCATGGTTCATGCAGACCACATGGGGGGTGCCGCCAGGTGACTAAGACAGGGGCACCCAAACTTTTCAGGCCATGGGCTGGTTACATGGTTCAGTGTGCCAGTCACGTGGTTCCTCCCACTGGAAGCGGAAGTAAAACACGCCTTGCAAACTGTTTTGCAACAGGATGAGATAGGCTGCCATTTTCTCTGCTATTTAAGCTGCTATTTTCTCTGCTTAAACCAGGGGTGCCCAAACTATGGCTCACAGGCCAGATCCAGCCCCTGACACCAATTCATCCAGCCCACGCCGCCCTCATCACTCCCGGAAGTGGAAGTGAAATGTGCCCGTATGGGTGCCCAAACTATGGCCTGTGGGCCAGATCTGGCCCCCAACACAATTAATCCAGCCCACACTGCCATCATCGCTCCTAGAAGCAGAAAAAAAATGCCCTTATGGGCGCATTTTACTTCCATTTCTGGGAGTGACAAGGGTGGCGTGGGCTGGATGAATTCGTGTTGGGGGCCTTATCCGGCCCACAGGCCATAGTTTGGGCACCCTGGACTAAGAGCTATAAAGGAATGGCCATCCCTCTCTGCCTCTTCACTGGATCATTCCTGGCCCTGTAGTAGCCTGCTCACTAAACGCTCAGCTTTGGTTAATGACAACAGCGGGAGGGACTATGCACCAAGGCAAACCAAGACTTGACACAGTTGCTTAATGGGATGCCTGAATGAACAGAGCACTACATTCCCTACATGCCTGCCAGGTAATTGAAGTTTAAAGGGCCCTGCTAGACCAGGCTGCCTCTGGGTTAGTTAAAGTCAATACAATTAAAACTGGGCTGTCTCAGTCTGAATCTCTCATCAGGAGAACTTCAGAGGCAATTAATAGTAAAAGCTGCTGCCCTCCCCATTGTATGTCGGACTGGTCAAAGGTCAAATGGATGCACCTATGACAATCTCTAACAAATATCCAAGAATGAAAGAAGCCTTCAGAGATTTCTCTCAGGACTTCAACCTGACCCAAATCCAGCCATATGGCCCCGGTGGGGGCGAAGAGGCCCTTCGGCCACACCACCTGCCGCTGTTCCCGGGCCCCGCCCTCCCCCCCTCGCCTCCGGACTCAAAAGGCGAGGGGGTGCCGAGCGAGCCGCTGCCGCCGTGCTCCTGGCCCCGGTGGGGGCGAAGAGGCCCTTCGGCCACACCACCTGCCGCCGTTCCCAGGCCCCGCCCTCCCCCCTCGCCTTCGGACTCAAAAGGCGAGGGGGTGCCGAACGAGCCGCTGCCGCCGCACTCCTGGCCCCGGTGGGGGCGAAGAGGCCCTTCGGCCATACCACCTGCCGCCGTTCCCGGGCCCCGCCCTCCCCCCCTCGCCTTCGGACTCAAAAGGCGAGGGGGTGCCGAGCGAGCCGCTGCCGCCGCACTCCTGGCCCCGGTGGGGGCGAAGAGGCCCTTCGGCCACACCACCTGCCGCCGTTCCCGGGCCCCGCCCTCCCCCCCTCGCCTTCGGACTCAAAAGGCGAGGGGGTGCCGAGCGAGCCGCTGCCGCCGCGCTCCTGGCCCCGGTGGGGGCGAAGAGGCCCTTCGGCCACACCACCTGCCGCCGTTCCCGGCCCCGCCCTCCCCCCTCGCCTTCGGACTCAAAAGGCGAGGGGGTGCCGAGCGAGCCGCTGCCGCCGCGCTCCTGGCCCCGGTGGGGGCGAAGAGGCCCTTCGGCCGTACCGAGGCTCTTCTGGGGCCCCGCCATCGGCCCAGGATGGGAGCCACTTGCGGTCGCCGGCCCCGCCTCCCTCCGGCCCTGTGTTGACCGGAGGGATAAAGGGACGCTGCACCGCAGCCGGGGACGCCGAGCCGAAGCTCTCCTGGGCCCCCGCCTTCGGCCCAGGATGCGAGCCACCTGCGGCTCTCTCCCCGGGCCAAGTTGGTCAGGGGAGATGGGAGCGTTGGCGCTCTCTGTGGGGAGAGTGGGGGGGCAGGGAGGGAGACGGAGGGACTGAGGCTGATGTTTGCCGGCTGGGGAAGTTGGGCTGGGCATAATATGGGATGTGAGCTGTGCTTCATCCCTTGGGGATTTTGTTAATATGGTTTACTTTTGATGCTGTGTACTTATGTATTATGTGTTGTATTGATATTGTGCTTTTCTCCTGAATTTATTTGATGTAATTGAACTGTATTATTATGTGTCATTGTATTATTATATTGTATTTATTGTCCGCCATGTAAACCGCCCTGAGTTGGGTTGCACCCGAGTGGGCGGTATATAAGCGCGAAAATTAAATTAAATTAAATATGTTTTGTATGAAAGACTAGGAGATCCAAGTCACTGGATATATTCAAGGGAGGCAATTCAGTGTTTTCTGTTTCCCCGTCTGACTTCTGCACTTAAGAGCCTTAAAAGGGACATATTAAGAATAATGCAAGCCATGATAAAAAGCACATAAAAGTCAGAGATTTAAAATACTGTCTTGTAAGAAATTCAAGATTTAAAGCAGCCATATGGATTGCATCAATTGTACTGTTTAACAGAGCACCAGCCTTGACTGAAAAACCTATGAGGGCTGTTCCATTGTTGGGTAGGCAGTAGTAGATAAGCCTCATGTTTGCTGGGACGGTTCAGAGCAGTTTTCCCCAACCTTTGGTTTATGGACTTCAATTCCCAGAAGCCTAAGTGGATATATTTAATATCCCCAAAGCACTGATCAGTCAATGTACTGACTTAGGCTTCTGGGAATTGAAGCCCCCCCCCCCCCACACACACACACACACGTTGGGAACCACTCATTCAAAGCAAGACCTTTTGTGGCTTTCCCTAAGATTTGCTTAAGTATGTATCACACACAGCTATTGGATCAGAAATTTTGGATGAATTCTAGGTCTTGGTTTCATTCTTTCTTTGGCTTGCTGGACAGAAATGACCTTACAGAGTTAAACTGCAGCATTCCAAAAATTTAAACTGCAGCATGTATCTAAGTTTCCATGGTGAAGATGAGGCAGCATTGTAGCCTTGATTTTATTGTTCTAAAGGAAATTTAGGTCAGTAGGTAACAGCTTCAATGTTCTTTCAGACTTTGAGCAGCCACTCACTGAGGAAATGAGTTTTATCTTTTTTTTCTTTCTTGCTTGATATCCATAAACAATTTTACATACTTAAAATGGAAAGATAAAGGATTTAGCTTTAGCTCCTGAAACAAGAGCTCTGATCCAGTGGTGGGATTCAAATTTTGTTTACTACCATTGCTGTACTGTGGCAGGTTCTCACCGGTTCTGGCAAACCAATAGTAGAAATTCCAGGCCACGTCCACCTCTCAGCCTCCTCCTCCCAGCGCCGCCGGAAACGCATCCCATTTGCTTCGCCCAGGGTTGAAGGCACGCTTTCATCTCCGCACTTCCCTTGTGCAAATGGGAGCATTTCCAGCGGCGCTGGGAGGGGGAGGCCCAGCCAGCACCAGCCCACCAATTAGCCCCACACCTCCCAGTAGCGCCACTGGCAGGGATGCATTTCCAGCGGCGCTGGGCTGGGAGGGGGAGGCCAGCCAGCGCCGGCCCACCAATTAGCTCCACACCTCCCAGTAGCGCCGCTGGCAGGGACGCGTTTCCAGCGGCGCTGGGCTGGGAGGGGGAGGCCAGCTAGCACCAGCCCACCAGCAGCGCCGCTGCTTTGCGACTCATCCTCCTCATCTCTGCAAAGCAAGAGAGCAAGGTAGGTTTCCTTCTTTTGTGTGTGTTTGAGGCCACGCCCACAGATAGCCACTCCCACCGAGTGGGTCATTTTTTTTTTTTACAGTACATCACTTTTTACTACCTTCTCTGTGGGCGTAGTATGGTGGGCATGGCCAGGGGGAACGCCCTGTGTTGCACCCGAATTAGGACTACTTTATTTCAAAACTTTGATGGGCGGAGCCAGCTGGAATTTCTGCTACTGGTTCTAGCGAACTGGGGTGAACCTGCTGAATCCCACCACTGCTCTGATTTTATTAACGCTATTGTACCATCCAAAATATTAGTGGGCAGCTGTTGGCAGATTGGAATTACCGGTGGAGTTCAACCCACAGGGATTTTATTATCCACCATCACACACTCTAGAGCTTGCTTCCAAAATCATAAACTTGAAACAACTACAGCAACTGAAGTGGAGGCAGTACTTTCTACAAGACAGGAAACACATTAAGAACTTCAGAAGAGGATTTCTGATTCAGCCTATGGATGGTAGCTGAAAAATGGAAATATGTTGGATAACAAAGATATAACTTGCTTTCTGAATTGATGTCGACAGAGATGACCATGTTCGTCTGCTGCAGCAATGGTACTTGGAGCAAAGCAGCCAACTTTTATGCAAAATCTTTTGAAAAAGTGAGACAGTTTGCATGGGGAGAAATAATTTTTTGGGGGGAAGGTACAAACTGTTTTTTAAATAGGAAAAGGGATACAGATGGAGTAAGAATCGGCAAATCATTGAAGAAGGGGAGTTTAATTTATGAATAGAGGTAATTAAACCCAAAGGGCAGAGATTATAACTTTTTTATCAAAAAACTATTTAACTTATTTGAGGAAAGGTCATTTATTTATCTCAGAATCACTTGCAGCATTATTAGAAAAAGTAGATTATGCCCCTATCTTAGCATGCTTCAATAAAAGTCATATGTCAATAATAGTTTAAAGAATAGAACCTAAAGTTAGAAGTTAATTTTTAGTATACTTGCAAACTCAGAAATTATTAAAAAGCAATATCACATTTATTTATAATGAAACAAATGAGGAGGAAATGAAGCCAACGCTTTTATGGGACAGTCTTAAAGCATATTTAAGGACATTTATAATGGAAAGATGAAGAACAAAAAATGAAATAAGGTGCAAAAACAATTGAAAGGTAATGTTCTAATAAAATATTCAAAGACTTGATAGGAACAAATGCAGAACTAGAAGCTTTAGACGCAAGTAAAATTCTAACAGTAATGAGGATTTGAGGAAGAAATATTGTGAATATGGAAATAAAATTTCAAAATTGTTATCTTATGCACTAAAAAAGAAAAGTAATAAAAAGCAACCATATCTATAACAACTAATGATGACCTAATAGTTATGCCAAACAGCAACCAACAGATATTTACATTTTAAGGGAATATTATGAAGACTTGTGTGAAACAGAAGTAATTTCACATTTAGACATTTAAATTTTTCTAAGCTCACAACCAATTATTCTGATTCTATCTAGAACAGGGGTGGCCAACCTATGGCCTGCAGGCTGGACCCGGCCCATGGCACCATTTCATGTAGCCCACCGCCACCTTCACCACTGCATGGAATGCTGTTTACCTTCCCACTGAAATGGTACCTATTTATTTACAGTACTTGCAATTTCTTGCTTTCGAACTGCTAGGTTATCAGGAGCTGGGACAGAGGTGGGAGCTCACTCTGTCATGCAGTACTCGGGTCTCGAACTGCTGACCTGCCAACCTTCCAGTCATCAAATTCAGCATCTTAACCAATAAACTACCACAGTCTCAATTTCAGGATAAATACACACAATTTAAATACTGGAATGAAGTTGGAGTGTTTAGAATTAGGGATCTATTTATACATGGGAAAACCAATATTAATTTGACATCAAGAAGAAAAAACTACTCAAATAAAAACTAAATGTCTTCAATTAATCCAATAAAGAATTCTGCAACCCAATTATATAACATCTCAGGTTGTATTAGTTTTCTCACAGCATTAAAAAGCAATTGTATAGAAGAAGATGTTAAGAAGAAAAAAGGATTCATTTAAACAATTTATAAAAACATGGTTAATGAAGTTATATGGGAACTAAGATAGTTTGAGCGAGAAAATTAAATTTCAGAAGAAATATAGATGAAGATACGGATTACTCACCCATATGAATTGGCTAAATCCAGAGGAGTGATGTTAGAGACAGTACATAGGTGGTACTTATATCCTATAAATCTTCATGAAAAGAGATCTGAAATTGTGTGTACTTGGAAAACAGCTAAAAGGTTTTCCTTCCAAAGTTTTGTAGACTATACATAGACAATGGCACTGATGGAGAAAATGACTACATGGATCAAACTGCTTAGAGGAGAAATAAAAGTACAGTTAAACCCTGTATAGCGATTTTAATCCGTTCCACAGAGCTGATTGCTATGTTGTTTTCGTCGTTGTACGATCTTCCCTATGGGAAAATCAGTACAACGATTTCTCTATAGGAAAAACCATACAACATTTGGTACTAAGCCATTTTTCCCATTGGAAAATCATTTTATGATTTTCCTATAGGAACGATTGCTATGCGGAATAGCTTTTCCCCCTCCTTTGTCTACTGTAGATGTATTTACCAAAATATGGCAACCACTGTTAGCTCCTGCTACTGAATTGAGCAGTTAGTGGGAACGTTGTCTGGACTACAGGTCTGCTGTTTTATAGGGCTACTAGCATATTTTGCCCGGCGGTGCCGGGCTTTTAAAAATTGTGTTGGATAGTGAAGGTTTTTTTTTCTTGAACAAATGGTGATGGGCTGTTTTTAAATGGTGTTGAAAGGTTTTGTGAATTTGTGGCTTTAAGGCGCTGCGTCCACCTGCGGCGGACTTGCGCTCCCAGTGTGTGGTTTATTTTTATTTTTTGCGCACCGGCTTCCTCAGTGCCGGGCTCTTTAAAATGGTTTTGGGAGGGTTTTTTTATGCAAATGAGGTTAGTTTTTAATTGTGGTTTTTTAAAATTTTAATTTTTATGCACGGGCTGTTATAAACTGTGATTTTTTATTTTTTGTTTTTAAAAAGAGGAAAGGATGATATAATTTTTTATAATTGTTGTATTTAACCAAATAATGTGTCACTATGTGGTTTTTTTTAATAGTTGTACCTTGGATAATTATTTTTAAAATGTGTAAGAATATGTTTTTTTAAATCAATGTTTCTATACTGTGTTTAGATGTTTTGTTTTTTTGAGTGAAAACTTATTTTTTTGAATTTTTTGTGATTAGTGTGAATAGTTTTGAATGATTTGATAACTTATTTCAGTAATTTGGGAATTAATTTTATTATTTTGAATGTTTTTGGATGTTTTTACTCTTGTGGCCTCTGGGTGGGGCTGGTGAGCTTTTAGTGTACTCTACAATTTTTCTCTACTGTCCTCTGGGTGTTGCTTCTTCTTCCGGTAAGTATTCTCTTTATTTTCTCATTTTAGTTCCGGTCGTCATGGAGTGAAGACGTCTCATGGTAAGCTCTCTGGTTTTTTTTGGGGGGGGGAGGGTGTGTGTTTTTGGTTTGTGTTTTTGTGTTTACTTTTTTAGGGGCAGGGGGGGTCTTTCTTTTCCGTGGGCCAGGCTTGATGCCTGGCCCATGGAAAGGAAAGGCAGGGGCGAGGGGGTGTGTGTCTTTTTTCGCGGGCCAGGCTCGATGTCTGGCCCGTGGAAAGGAAAGGCCGGGGGAGTCTTTTTCCCCATGGCCAGGCTTGATGCCTGGCCTGTGGAAAGGAAAGGCGGGGGGGGGGCTTTCTTTTCCGCAGGCCATGCTCAATGGCTGGCCCGTGGAAAGGAAGGGCAACAGCTGGGGGGGTTACTTTTATTTTTCACGCACCGGCTGCCTCAGCGTTCTGCGCGCTCATGGCACGCAAGATGCTGGGGCTTGTAGTTTGGCATGCACGATTTTAGTTAGTGCAGCGGTTTGTTTCCTGCTGCTTATTTTTGATTGGCCGCAGCGCGTTTCCGAATGTTCCTTTTGCCCGCACCACTCAGCCTGATTGGCTCTGGTGCGGCGCGGCGCAAGGAACATTGGGAATTGAAGTTCCCTTTTTTTGTTTGCGTCTGGGGGGCTCCTGCCCCACTGGCGCAAATTTCAACCCGACAGTTACCTGCGAGTGCACGGAGGCTCGGACGGGGCTAGTGGGGCCTGGCTAAACATCCTTTGTCACATTCCAACAGTTAATGCACCATTTTATAGGTATAGATATGTAATAGACTAATATGTAATGAGCAAAAGAAAATGATTAAATTATAGATGAAAAAGTATGAGTATATTAATAGAATATTATATATGAATATCTAAGTAAATAAGTTATACAGGTAGGCCATATATTAGAAGTTATATTGTTTTGTTTTATTATTTTTCAAGACTATCAAAAATATATTTTAAAAAACATGTACAAGAGAAGATCTACTAAATGTTCAAGATAACTATTGAAGTTGCCTGCCTCTGGTCAAAATACTGTATTTTCTGGCGTATAAAACTACTTTTTAATCCCGAAAAATCTGTGCCAAAGTCGGGGGTCATTTTATAGGACAGGTACTTAACTGCAGCTTGTTTCCCCTTGCTTCATATGTCTGGCGCATATGATGGGGGGTGCCGCGGCCGAGTCCCTGCTCTGTGCAGGGAGTATGAAGCAAGGGGAAGCAAGCTGCACACATCTTCCTGTACCTCGAGGAGAACGTGAGCGTGGATTGGCTCTCTACCAGAACCTGCCCATTCGACTCGGAGGGCTGCGCATCTTCGGGTTGAGTGTGGGTTAATTTTTATTTGGTGTGCATTGGAAGAGAGGTAGTCTTATACGGCGAGTATATTCCAAACTCTATATTTTGTTTTTTTGAGTGAAAAGTTGAGGGTCGTCTTATACGCCCAGTCGTCTTATACGCCGGAAAATACGGTACTTTAATTTTAAAATAAAATCATACCTCTATTTCATATACTGTATGTCCATAATATTAAACTGTGCAACACTCATGCATAAAGGAAGAAATATCAAAAGCTGTAATTTTTGCAAATAAATTTGGGCATGCAGATGAGCCCTTCCCACCTGGAAACCATTGGATAATGAACATAAAGATCTGAAGCTGATATTATGTGTTCAGCTTCATGTGCTCAGAATGACCACAATATGGGAGATTCTGCTTTATCTGGGCTCCCAAATATGTTATTTCTGTGTGTTGAACAGAAGATACTTACCGTATAACATCTCCTTCAGGATATTGCATCTCAGTCAGTTCCAGGTGGGAAGAGAGATGTGAGTCAAGGTTTACACATGTCACTGCATCAACTCCATGACTGAAGCCATACTGGAACTCAGGCTGTTAACACCTCAATAGGGTTTCATTTAACATTGAATTGTGAGGACAGTGGTAGCTTAGTGGTTAAGACACTAAACCTGATGACTGGAAGGTCGGCAGGTCAGAGGATCGAGACATGAGTTCTGCCCGACGGAGTGAGCTCCCATCTCTGTCGCAGTTCCTGCTAACCTAGCAGTTTGAAAGCAAGAAATTGCAAGTAGATAAATTGGTACTGCTTCAGTGGGAAGGTAAACAGTGTTCCGTGCACTCCAATGTCTAGTCATGCCTACTATGTGACTATGGAAACGTCTGAAGTTGCAGACAGCACTGGCTAAATCACCAGCTGTTTTTTATATTTGAAAAAAGAAGTGTGTCTTGACAGGCCAACATCTTGGCTTTTCTCCCATCTTCACTGACATAGTAGAAAGTCATTTTAGGGCCTATTTTACTCTGTAGTAGCCCGTAGGAGGCCTCACAGTACAGGATTTCTGCCCATAAAGCTTCAGTTGCTAACGCCTATGCTAAATCATTATTGCATTCATTTAGGCTTTGGCAGGGGCTAAATTTAAAAAGAAAGAAAAACCTAGTCTACTCCCTCATAACACGCCCTCCCATTGCTACCCTAACCCTGTCCCCTAAATGATGCAATACCAAAAGTAATATTTAGTTGATTTATTTTTCTTCTTTATAGAGAACACAGACATCCTTACTTTTCCTCAAAGCACTACCTAGTTTAGAATAAATGGGCCTCCAAGGAATAGGCTGACCGTAACACTGTCATCTTGACATAGGAAGGCATTCAGCCTCTGAGGTCTGCTGACAACAACAGACATTATCTGACAATAACAGAACAAGGAGCCAGCCATGTCCCGCTGTGGGCCCAAAGGTCCTCTGGCATTAGCACAGAATTTTAAGTCCCTTGGCATTTTCTCTCTCCTTCATTTCCCCCACTTCATATTTGTAACAATGATGCTATTTAACACATGTCAGTATGAGTAACTTTATTCTTTTCTCTGATCTGCTTTTATAAAGAAGCTTGTGTTGGCCAAGCCTGCCTATAATTCATTAAACCAAATTCCCTTCCATCTGGTGGAGGCTTACACAGCGGCTGAAAAGCTGTCAGGAGTGCCTATTGCCACGGCAACCTTTTTATGAACCAACCTATTATTTTCATGACAAAATGTATTTTCAGCAGTTTTCTAGTACTTACTCTCAATTATTTCATATATCATCACATTCTGAGCACAGCAGGACTTGGGGTCACATACTGGAGACACACTTTTTCACAAGGGTATACTGATCTGGTATGCGCCCACATGAAGGGACTGGCATTGAGGGTTCTTCTCTCAATGAGCACAACCCAAGACCATGTATTGATTTTAGCCCAGAAACCGAAGAACTGTCATAAAATGGATTCTCCTCTTATCAATGGATTGATATGATGGCAACTATAAGCACAGTTTACAAGAATTTTAAGTAAACACAGTGACAACAGTCATCAATATCTAATCCTCATTCACCTCTACCACCAGCAGTTCTTCTTTTACTTACTGATAAAAGGAAAAAGGAAAGTAACACTCTTTGTCATTATTTTTCAGAAACACACATAAACTGGAAACTACCGTAATTAAAATACAGTCTAGGTCTACCATGTCAGATTGTTGCTGTGTTAGTATTGAAATTACACAATTAATACAAGATAATCTATATATACTGGTAGGCAACTAATTGGGCATCTTTTCTAAACACTTAGAAAACAAGTATGTTTAGTTTCCAATAAAATATTCAATACAGTATCTTAATTCCAGTCGTGTGTCAATAAGACATAATTGTAGTTGTCCCACCATAAAAAGTTAGAAGGCAATTAGAAAGCAAGTGATGAATAGAATGCAACTATATCAAAACAATTTACTCTGACAACACAGCCTAGTCACAAATGTTCATTGTAATATGCAAAATATAATATGTACTTTGCCAGCAACCTTAACAATGGCTTACATTTTTTTCTATCTGATTTCTCCTCCCCTTGTGACAAGTTTTATACTATTTAAACAACACATTTAACTGAAGAAGCAAGAGTCACCAATACTGAATAAGATTTAGGATTTTGGGGATCCATCACTAAAAGAGTAATTACTTACAAAAAATTATAATGTTAGAGTGGAATACTGATTTCTCCCACCTATCAGCCAATCAAACCAACATTAACCAGCTGAAGAAAAGTGAAAGGAAACCTATAAGGTTAAAAGTTATACTGGAATTCAGCCCAATCGTCTTTTATTTAAGCATATGCCTATATTTTAACTATGTATTCCAGTTGATTTCAAGGACCATTGAAGGAGAAAGGAAAAATCTAGAGAGACTTGAAAGTAACAGACCTCTAAAACAATAGGGATGTTATTGAAGAGTATGGGGTGGGGTGGGGGGACCCTTATTGGCTACTGGCAGTAATCATAACCATGGTATATGATAAAAAAAACCAAGCAATAATTCTAGGCTAGCAGTAGTTTTCAAACATTTTTCAAAGGCACTGTCAGATAGAATACAGTGAGGAAGCAATCAAAAGGTGGAACACTATGAATCAATCCACATTCTCCAGCCAGTCAGATCTACCTGCCCTGGGAAGGAATACAGATGGTGTACCAGCTGAAACTGTCAAAGATACTCCTGATTACAGCAGCCACCTTGGTTTCTAGGAATAATGCCTGGTTTAAAAGTACAAGTGGTACCTCGGATAAAGTCCGATTCGGATAAAGTCGTGGTTTTCATGCACACGTGATGCATTGCATAAAGTCCAAAACCGCTAAAAAAATGGATGCTATCCACGGTATTTAGTATAGGAACCTCGGATAAAGTCCATTTTTTGACGTTATCCGATGCATCGCCCATTTGATTAGGATAAAGTACAAAATTGGATAAAATCCAAACTTGTGGAACAGAGTTTGGACTTTATCTGAGGTTCTGTACTTGCAAGTGGTGAATCTTCTACTACTGAAAGCATTGATCAATGATCCAAATAAAAGGACATAGTATGTCAATATAATTCCAACCCAAATAGCACACAAACTGTTTTCGGCTGGTATATCGGGCTATCGGGCTTTGTCCCACCCCGCCCTCACCTCTGGCACCATGGGGCACCAATAACAATGTATGGAATCACCCCACAACCAATCAAACCAAAATCCTTGTGGGACCATAAAGACTAAGTGCTAGAAACCTTCAGAGAGATGGTCAGAAAATTATCTTAGGGATAATATGAAATGTTTCAATTTAAAAGCACAAAATGCAAGCAAACCTTTGTTGATAGACATTGTACTAATAATGCACCTAAACATCTATAAATACACAAGAGTTGATCATGTCAATACTGTTCAGATGTCACACTTATGTAACATGGTAGGATAATAAAAATAAAAATAATTTAGTTTTATTTAAAGTGTTTTTGCTAGCTGTTAGATCTGATTTCAGGGCAGCATATGGCACAAAATAAAAGCAAAATTTGCAGACATAAATTAGTTAGTTTTACAAAAATAACTTCATTAGTAAAAACTGTGTTCACTTAGATTAGTAAAAATGTGTTAAAATCCTTGCACCTTGAGAACAGCAGCACATCTTCTTTTGTGTCTAGGCCAGACAAGAAAGTGCCAAAATGAAACCACTGATACCAGATTAAACTCGTTGGGGAAGGCACTGCATCAGTAAGGTTATTATCACAAAGCGGCTTTGTATTTTGTAATATTTTAGTGGTCTAACGAAAGTATCATTTTGCCTGTTTTTTCTTCAGGTTTTACACAAGGACCACAAAGCTTTTTTAAACAAATGTCTTGATAAACAGTGTGAGACTCCTAAGAAAACCCTTCTTCCTTCCTTAACAGACACTCTGAGAAGGAAGAGAAGCAAAGATTTTCTTAAAGAACAGTCAGACTTATTCCCACAAACACATTTTATCCCATCTGATTCTGGAAGCCAAGCAAGATCAGGACAGGTTAGTACCGTACTTAAATAGGAGATCACCCAGACAATACCAACAATTTCCAGGTAAAGCTAGGAAATAACTGTATAAGATTTATTTATTTAGCACAAGGCAAACTTCTGTTCAAGATATTCTAGAGAGCCATAGCTGCCTGCTAGATTTAACAATAGTGACCCAGATCAGGGGTTCCCAACTTTTTCAAGCTGGGGGCCGGGTCACACGCTCTCAGTCAGCTTCGAGGGCCAGATGGCCATTTTGCCCTGCCTGCATGATGGGGGTGGCCATTTTGTCCCAACAGCTTCAAAGGGGAGCATTTTGTTTCTCAAATGCCCTTGGAGGAATGGGGGTCACATGAAATGGTGCCATGGGCTGGATCCAGCCCATGGGCCTTACGTTGGGAACCCCTGACCTAGATGGACCAATAGTCTCACACCATACTAGTCTTCTACATTCTTCAGTACTTTGACTTCCAAGCAGTATGGTTGTTTTTTTAAAAGAGATAACAATCTAAATGAAGCACAAAAATGAACAAAAACCTTCAAGTTGTTTTAAAACAGCAGGATGCAGGTGGCCACATCAGTCAAAATTCTGACAATGCAAGCGCGGCGCCAAAATGGCCGCCGCGCTCTTTGCGGGGGCCCCCCCACAGGACGAAGGCATCCGGGTAGTTAGGGGCGTGACCAGCTGCCTTATAAAAGGGGTGGCCACGAGGCAGCCGAGCTGCCATTTTGCGAAGCGACGGAGCGGAGAGGTTTTTCCCTCTTACCTCCGTCGCTTTTACCTTGATTGGGAAGCCTGTTGGCTGCTGACCTTTCTCTTTTCGGCTTCCCTTAGGTCCGACTGAGATGCCTTCGAAGAAGAAGGCGGCCGCGAGCGCGGCTCGGGCGGTTCAGAGGCGCAATCCGAGTCGGAGGACCGCGGCCGCGCCTCCCCACCAGCCGCCTTTGCTGGCACCCACCGGGACCGGTGGGATGGGGTCTATTACCCCCTGGCCGGAGGCTGGGGACCCGAGCAGGGGTCCAGCATGGGCTGCGGCCCGCGGCCCGCAAGCGGCGGACGCCGCTCTTGGTGCCCATTCTACTGGGCCTTCCTCTATTGGGGCGCAGCTCACTCCGGGGCCTTCCAGCCTTGGGGGGTGGTGTGGTCCCCTTCCTTGGCAGGTGCCTACATCGGCCCTGCCGGGCCCGGGTGTGGGGTCATGGCCATATTCGGGCCCCGGGGTGCAAGGACCTGTACCCACGCCCGTAACGGGCGGGCCGGCTGGCCCTTGGCCCCACGCCAGTGTGGAGGCCTTACTGGCCCGCGTGGTGGCCCTCGAGGCTTCCCTTGCTCGGGCCAGCCACGCTGGGGCTCCCTTTGGGGTTCACTTTGACGCGTCGTCTGCTGGGCAGCAGCAGGCGACGGGACGGGTCGAGCAGCTTGAGGCGCGTGGCGCGACTTCGGCCACTGCCTCGCAGCTCCCCAACCAACAGGCCAGTGCGGGTCGGGCCCCGGCGACGAGCTCTACGGCGGTCGTGAGCTCTGACGCCCCCAGTGGGCCGGAACCCCCGGTGGGGGCGGCCCGCGGGGGTGCAGCATGTGAGTATGCAGTACAAACTAGTCCACCTACACATGTTGCTACGTTGGGGGGGGCTTTCCAATGGCCTTGGCCTCGTGTGGGTGGTGCGGCGGTACAGCCGCTGACGCACCACCAGGCGACGTCAACCACCGCCCAGGGCCCCGGGGTGGGGAGCGTTTCCTACCCTGTGGGGAATGTTTTGGGGGTGGCTGGGCTAGTCCAAGCCCCTTTCCAGATGCCCGCAGTTTCTGCGGTGCCTGTCTCGGCCTTGCCGACAGCGGGCTATTCCTTGCCACTGGGTGACCACTTGGCACAGGCCACCAGAGAGAAAATATGGCGGGGGGAGTATGTAGATATCTTCTCACTCCTAAACAGGGAGCCCACCAAGGAAGAGAGGGAGGGGCAGGATGAGAAGGATAAGGAACAGGCACATCGTCGCAAGCCACCACGAACGTGGGCCAACTGGCTGCCAGCTTACCTCATCTACATGGCGGTGTACCTGAGGGCCCGGCCGGATTTGGCAATTCCGATGGTCCAGTATTTGGACAACATCTATCGGGCGATGGTTGACTTTCCGGGCCCGTCGTGGTTGGCTTATGACGAGGAATTCCGTATGCGAATTCCCCTGCACCCTGAGATGAGGTGGGATGAGCCATGCCAGAGGCTTTGGCTTCTGTACATGACGCCCACGCGCCCCGCGCCAGGGGAAAGATACCATTGTGGACATGCGGTCCAGCGAGCGGCTCCAGCACAGGTTCCCCGCCAGGTGGCGGGGCAGGGGGTTCCAGCCCGCCTGCTGTGCTGGACTTTCTCGTCTAATGGTTCATGCAATAAGAAGAATTGCAAGTACAGACATGAGTGTCCCACCTGTGCAGGCCCCCATGCGGCCTCTGCCTGTCCCAGGCCTGGAGGGACGCGGGGCAGAGGGAGGGGCGGACAGTGGGCTGGCAAGACTGCCGCAGATGGAGCTGGTACACCGAAAGGCTCCCTCCCCAATTAATGTGGACATGTTGGAGCGTTGGCTCGCATCGTACCCGAAGGGGGAGGATGTGGATTATCTACTTCGGGGCTTTAGGCAGGGGTTCCGTATTCCTTTCATGGGTGACAGGTCCCCTCAGGATGCCCCCAACCTTTTGTCCCTTAGGGGGAGGGAGGAGGTGGCTGCCGCTAGCATTAGTAAGGAGGTCAATGCGGGCAGGGTCGCCGGCCCTTTCCCTGCACCCCCGTTCCCTAACCTTAAGGTATCGCCCCTGGGCTTGGTTCCCAAGAAGTCTCCAGGTGAGTTTCGCCTTATCCATCACTTGTCCTACCCAGCAGGCCGATCGGTCAATGATGCTATCCCTGATGACCTTTGCTCAGTCAGGTATACATCTTTTGACCACGCGCTGTGCATGGTGCGCTCATGTGGCCCGGGTGCACTGCTGGCTAAGTGCGACATTAAGTCGGCTTTTCGCCTCTTGCCGGTGCACCCGGGCGATTTTGAGTTGCTGGGTTTCAAGTTCCGGGGTGAATATTACTTTGATAAGGCCATGCCTTTTGGCTGTTCCATATCATGCTCGGCTTTCGAGCGTTTCAGTACCTTCCTAGAGTGGGCTTTCGTCCGCAGGTCAGGGTCCCGGTCTGTAGCCCATTACCTGGATGACTTTTTATTCGGGGGTGAACGGGCCTGGGACACGTGTACACGTCTCCTCAACACATTTCAGACACTAATGGAGGAACTCGGTGTCCCTTTAGCGCCCGAAAAGACCGAGGGCCCATCTACACAGCTAGTCTTCCTGGGGGTGGAGATTGACACGATAGTGCAGGCGTCTAGGTTACCGCGGGATAAGGTGTCAAGGATAGTGGCCCTTATCTCGGACTTGTTGGCCAAGTGCAAGGCATCACTGAGGGAACTGCAGGTGCTCCATGGTCACCTTAACTTCGCCTGCAGAGTGGTCGCACCGGGCAGGGCTTTTGCCCGGCGCTTGTGCGACGCTATGGCGGGATTATCCAGGCCTCATCATAGGGTTAGGCTTACCCGGGGTATCAGGTCAGACATGCTTGTCTGGGTTACAGTTCCTGAGGGAGTTCAATGGGGTCTCATTTTGGAGGCATGACCTCCTGGCTTCCCCCCAATTTCAGATTCAGTCTGATGCCTCGGGATCCCTCGGTTATGGGATGTACTTCAATGGGAAGTGGGCCTATGGTGGGTGGCCACCGGCCCGGGCAGGCCCGGGTCGCCTGCGTGATCTCACATATCTGGAGTTTTTCCCTATCCTGGGTGCTTTGATACTATGGGGCGAGGAGTGGTCCAACTCGGTTGTGCATTTCTGGTGTGACAATGCGGCTGTGGTCCACATTGTCAACGCACAGACTTCTAAATCGCCCAGGGTTATGGACCTAGTGCGCCAATTTGTGTTGCGCAGCCTGCGCCTCAACGTACTGTTCAGGGCCAGGCATGTCCCAGGGGTTAATAATGATATTGCTGACGCTTTGTCCCGCCTACAGATCTCCCGGTTCCGTGCCTTGGCCCCGGATGCGGAGGAATTTCCCTCGCCACTCCCGGAGGAGATATGGACCATTGGCAAGGAGAGGTGAACCGGGCGATTGGCCTGTCGCTAGCGCCACGCACCCGTAAGGCGTATCACCACGCAATTAACTCTTTCAGGGCATTCTGTACCCAATTTCAACTGCCAGAAACCTGGCCGATCCCGGTAACCCATGTTCTGCGGTTCATGGTTTACCTGCATTCTCAGGGCCTTGCACCTCACACCATAGCATCTAAGCTGTCAGCGTTGGCTTTTATGGCCAAGGTGGGGGGTCATGTGGACAGCACCTCTGACTTCCATGTGAGACATGTTTTGGAGGGGTGGGTGCGCAAGCGCGGGCGTTGCCCGGACGACCGCCACCCGATTTCCCCAGGGGTCCTTACCCAGTTGGCTCGGGGCTGGCCTTGCCTCTGTTTTGATGCATATGAGGCAGCCCTGTTCCATGCAGCCACAATGGTGGCATTTTTTGGAGCGCTCCGCATCAGCGAGCTTGTGATGCTGTCTAAGGCGGATGCAAGTCGTAGGGCACTGGAACTCGAGGATGTCTGTGTTGCCAAAGACTGGGCTCAGTTGAGGATACGCTCCTCTAAGACCGATCAGCATGGCGTAGGCAGTGGTGTGCGACTGCTACGATGTTCTTTGGCAGACATCTGTCCGGTTGGTGCCCTACAGGAATTCCTGGCACTGCGTGGCACGCACCATGGCCCGTTTTTCTGTCACCAAGATGGGTCTCCCCTTACTAAGTTTCAATTTTGGAAGGTGACGGGCAAAGCGCTGGCCAGTGTGGGCCTCCCAGGCGCCCGCTATGGCAGTCATTCATTCCGTATAGGGGCGGCCTCAACCACAGCTGCTTTTGGGTACTCCGGGGCTGACATACATAGCATGGGACGGTGGGGTTCGCAATGTTTTCAGTTTTATGTGCGCCCACTCCCGCCGTGAGTACCAACCCAGTCACCTTACCTTCTTTCCCTCATTTTTCTTTACAGACCTGCGGTGTCGTATTACACCGGTGACAGTATGGCTGGTGGGCCATAGCTACGTGCACAGGGCAGCGCGTTACGCTGCGGCGACAGAGTGGTGACCCCGACTGGGACTGGGTGCATACGCAAGTCTCACATGGCATGGTAAGCCTGGGATGTTATGGCGGGAGCTGCTGCCTTTCCTTTTTTCAGGCCAGAATGCTGACCCGCCTGACATTCTGATCATACACCTGGGGGGCAATGATTTGGGCCAGGTCACCGGCTTGTCGCTGAAGCATGCGATTTGCGAGGACCTCGCCTACCTGCATTACGTCTGGCCCGCCACAACCCTTGTTTGGTCGGACATGGTCCCGCGCCATTCCTACAGAGGGGGTGTTGACCTCCTGGCCCTTGACCGTGCTAGACGCATGGTGAATAGGGCAGTGGCACGTTTCCTTGTCGACAGGGCTTGGGGGAGGGTCAGTCGTCACCCCGCTATTAGCCTCCAAAGTTATGACTTGTATGCAGGGGATGGGGTCCATCTGTCGCGAGGAGGTATGGACCTCCTGTTGGGTGATTGGCGAGCAGGCCTGTTGACCGAGCTGACGGTCTGGGGGGGGCGTCGAGCCTTCTTTGAAGCCCCTCCGTGTGGCGGGTAGCACTGGTAAGGTAAACATTACGACCCACAGGTATCCGGCAAGTTCGCAATTGACTGGACAACACTAGACAGGCATAAGTTGGTTAAACGTTGTCCGGTCAACGACGAACTAGGCGACGGGGTGATGGCTATAGCTAGACAGCATGCATCACCCCGTGATTTTACGGATACGCGTCAGAGGGTGGGGTCATTAGTTAGATATTGACTACGGTCAACAATTTGTTTGTAGTCAACAAACAAATTGATACAAATGGATACATTGTAGCAATTGCCGTTGGCAATTTTGGGTGGTACCTTACCAGTGTTACTTCGGCCTGCTTGCCTTAAGAATTATGATTGGTCAATTACCAATAGAAATTTATAATTCGGACTAGGGCGTGAATCAATAAATGTGGCCCAATGCCGTTATCCACTTTCATTGGTGTCTGAGTCCTTTATTGGGGGGTGCGCCTGCAATGCAAGCGCGGCGCCAAAATGGCCGCCGCGCTCTTTGCGGGGGCCCCCCCACAGGACGAAGGCATCCGGGTAGTTAGGGGCGTGACCAGCTCCCTTATAAAAGGGGTGGCCACGAGGCAGCCGAGCTGCCATTTTGCGAAGCGACGGAGCGGAGAAGTTTTTCCCCTCCACCCCCTCCCTAGTTAACAGTGTGATATTTTGGTCGCTTCGGGGCCGGGTGGGAATTTTTGGCTGGGACCCATATTGGCTTCCGGGTCCTGGTTTTTTCGCCCATCCCACACTGTTGCTATGGTTTGATATAGGGGTTTTTCTGTTGCTGCTGTTGACTTTGGTCACATGGGCGGGTAGCACTGGTAAGGTAAACATTATGACCCACAGGTATCCGGCAAGTTCGCAATTGACTGGACAACACTAGACAGGCATAAGTTGGTTAAACGTTGTCCGGTCAACGACGAACTAGGCGACGGGGTGATGGCTATAGCTAGACAGCATGCATCACCCCGTGATTTTACGGATACGCGTCAGAGGGTGGGGTCATTAGTTAGATATTGACTACGGTCAACAATTTGTTTGTAGTCAACAAACAAATCGATACAAATGGATACATTGTAGCAATTGCTGTTGGCAATTTTGGGTGGTACCTTACCAGTGTTACTTCAGCCTGCTTGCCTTAAGAATTATGATTGGTCAATTACCAATAGAAATTTATAATTCGGACTAGGGCATGAATCAATAAATGTGGCCCAATGCCGTTATCCACTTTCATTGGTGTCTGAGTCCTTTATTGGGGGGTGCGCCTGCAATCTTATTTTGCACTGAGATTATTATTACCATTATTTTTGCTTAGTATGTCATTGCATTTTGATGACTTCAAATTTACATGACAAGGTTTTCCCCTCTAATGTCTATGACAGTAACTGTATCATGCATTATTATAACACCATGGTGGTTGCAGCTCTACACTTTTTCTCTTAAGACGTTTTGGCTTAAAATTTCGCCCTGCAGAGGGTGACTCCACATGAAAACTGTACCATAAAATAAGATGCAGAAAAGAACAAAGCTGCTTTGAGGATTAAAAAAATAGAAGCTATGGATATCAGGTCAAGTAGCTTAATTTATATAGCTGAGAAAATACATAGGGGGAAATCTTCTTAATAAAAGTAGTGTTTAAATGACAAAGTACGAAGCCACTGGAAGGGAACAGAAGAGGAGCTGTCAAATTTGGTGATGTTTAAATGAGACTGGTCTAAAACGAAACAACAGGAGACCAACCTCTTGGTCGCTCAATGCAGTTTTCCTGGTTAGCTCTTTCTTGAATGTGTGTGGATCTTGGTACGTGCACCAGGATCATGAATTAAACTGAGTATTAGGGGAAGTGGCCTAAAAATAAGCATTTCTTGTCCTTTTGATATCATAAATACTATGCAATCTTTGGCTAGCTCCTTGAATGTAGGCAGAACATATACTGTATACCATAATGTGTATTTTGGCCAAGCTATTTTACAGTGTTTTCATTTTAATTGTCTTTCAATATTATAATAAGACTAATTATAGCATTTGTATTTATTATGCTTTTGTGATTGTTCAAATTTTTTATTTGAAGATGTCTTACTTCCCAATCCTGGGGAAAAGGTGGCATATAAACAAACAAACAAAAAAAGAAACCCATTATATCATTGCTTTTCATTCTGTAGTTCTCCAGATATTTTGAATTTCAACCATAGGAAAGAAGTGCTGGAGTTTCTGGGAAATGAAGTCCAAAACTACAGAACAAAGATTTTAAAACATTGCATTATAATTTACTTCATTTAGTTTGGAGGAAAAATATATATTTGTTTAAACTTGATTCCAGTACTCATGGAACAATTTAGCAATCTTATTATGGATTGGTTTTCTAACTTAACGAGTTTCCTCTAAAAAAAATTAATTGATTAATTAATAGAATTTTTACATGAAAACTAAGACAAATAAACAAAAAGCCATGCTAAAATGCTTGTTACACTACATAAAGGAGCAAAAACATCATTATAAGTATCATACATAGAACAGAAAACGGTGTACTCTCCACATGGTTGTGGTGGGGGCACTTCCCCTCCCCATTAACCGGTTTTATCTTCTTTTAAACCACTACCTTCTTGCAAAAAACCAATCGAATCTTGTATAGGCTTATATCCTTGTGCATTTTGAAGTACATATTCAATAAAGTTACTTCATATAGACCAAAACTGATTATGCTTAATCATACCTTTCTTACTCTTTAAATCTTAAACTTAACAGAGTTTTAACTTTTCATTTAGTGTTTATAATTTTATTAGTTGCCTTTATCAAATCACTTGCGGAGATGAGCAGCAGCACAATTTTGGCTGGCTCATAGGGAAAAATACTTTTGACACTAAAGTTTTTTTAAAAATTGTTTAAAATATAACTAAATTATTGTCACACAAATAAGATGAGTTCAAAAGAAATCTAAATGATACTTGGTGAACTACTCTAAACGATGCATCCCACACAGTTCTGGTTTTTATTATTATTTCTGATTTATAGAGTGATAGGGTGTTGGGGTACTGGGGGTACACCCAAAGAGGCTTGGCTGTGTTTAGCAGAGCAAAAGCGGCTAGCTGTGTACGCAGCGACAGCTGGGAGAAATTTTCACACAGGCAAGCAGGTTGTAAAGTAAAAGAAAATAGCTTTACTTTCAGCAAACACAGGAGAAGCAAAAACACATGTCTGAGATAAGCAGCTCTCAGTACATAAGTTGGCAGCAGTCCATAAGAGATAGGCATAAGTCCAAGTAAACAGTCTTAGTAGAGATTACCTCTGAGCAGATGCAAACAACAGTTTCCTTCCAGTGCAGTAAGCAGGCTAGCAGTTCAGTAGCAAGCATGAGGTAAACAGTTCAGTCCATAGGAAGCCATTTGCAGTATCACGCAGTCCTTGGAGAATAAACCCATGAAGGCTCCATAGCTCCATTACCTCTTTACCTTCATGTCCAAAATTCCACGTCGTGCCTTCTATCTCAAAGCTTCTTTACCATCTTACCCCAGAGCATGCTCAGAGTGCATTTCCTTTATAGTAGCAAACTGTTAAGTCACTCTCTGATTTGGTGCAGCTGGGGCAGAGCACAGGGCACACTCTTAAAGGGACAGACTGTGATCCAATACAATACACTGTGGGGACTACATAACCATGTATTCTAACATAGAGAAAATCACAGAATCAGATACAGATTAAATTATACGTACTTTCTACCCATGGAAATAAGTGATGCTCACCTGTGTAAAAACTAGCTCCCAATGAGATGCATAGGGAAGTAACTCTGGATCCAAGCCCAAGTTGTTGCACTCAAATTGGGAAAATAACACAAACTATGATTGCAGGCCTAGCTGAAACTCTGGTATCAGCTGTCGTGTCCTGATGAACCAGACAGGAGTCATTTTGAATCTTTCATCCATGTTAAAGGTACTTTCTCACAGGAGGGGGCCAGAGACACTCATGCTGAGTCATTTAGGGGAAGTCCCTTGGAAAGTCCCTAACCTGACCACACCTCTAACCAACCAGGAGAGTCTCTACCTATACCCTAAAGGAGGGGTAGGAGCGATCTATCCTAATAGGATATTGTTATCAATAGTTTAATATGATTGGCTTTTCTTATCATAGCCAAAAACCATCCTGGGGAGGAGATCTGTGGATCCTAAGAGTATAACTGGGGTCACATTTCACTCCTAAAATAGGGACTGTTAGCTAGAGACCCAGGTTTCACTAATACAATTCCCCAGACTCTGAGAAGAGCATAAATATCTAACGTGAGCATCTTCTTGTCCAGAATCATGCCAAAGGGAAAGAAACTCTGACTATTTTTCTGTGTGTGTTCTGTACTTTGTCTTTTTCAGATGAAACTCTTTAGTAATACTTTGCTGCTTCAAGTCTGGGTGGAACTCACTCTCTACAGGCTAATCTTGTTACAATAAGACTCTCTGCCTTGCATGTTACCAAAACCTGGAAAATCGCATATTCCCTGGAGGAAAGGAGATTGGCTATGTGGGTCGGTTACAGGTTCTGTGAGGTTCTGGTAATTGCTGCATGAGGGAGTGTGTGTGTGAAAATATACAAAGAGCAGCTTACTGAGAGACACCCACCTCACTTTACCAGGGTCCCGATCCGCGAGGGTGGCGACATCAGCAAATCTTATTTTTTCCACTTGTGTATTGACTAACTACTAAATATGAACGGAGGAATGAACTGGTTAGTATGCAGGGCAGGGGGACCAGGGAAGAGTTAAGCAAACAGCCTATTCACATGCCGATGGAACATGATTTGTTGGTATGTTTAAACCAACCTGTAGTGATCAAGTGTAGTAGTGTTTCATGCGGCAAATACTACACTACTTCCAGCCAAGGTTTGTAATGTAAGAGGACAGCTTAGAGGACAGTAATGTAGGGACAGCTTAGAAGGAAATGTGAGAGCCTGTGCTCTTCAAATTAGTAGCTACAGCAAGTATGAATTAAAAAAACTTGAGAGTGTGATATCCTAACAAAAAAAAAAAAACAATGTATGTTTTGTATGTACTCTGACCCTGTTTTTTAGAGTAACAATTCAAGCACAGGAGTGGCTTCATTTCAGCTGCGATATTGGCAGAGCAGAATATGTACCAATATGACCACCAAATAATAATAATAATAATAATAATAATAATAATAATAATAATAATAATAATAATAATAATAATAATAATAATAATAATAATA
Organism: Bradypodion pumilum; assembly: GCA_035047305.1. Classification (NCBI taxonomy): domain Eukaryota; kingdom Metazoa; phylum Chordata; class Lepidosauria; order Squamata; family Chamaeleonidae; genus Bradypodion; species Bradypodion pumilum. The sequence goes on along the minus strand of JAWDJD010000001.1, from coordinate 166,734,645 downwards.
ATAATAATAATAATAATAATAATAATAATAATAATAATAATAATAATAATAATAATAATATTCTGTTCCCAGCATCTGCCTGGCACATCTTCCTGACAGTAGTTCTGAGATTCTTTTTGTGCAAGCAAATGTTGCTCAGATAAATTCGTTGTTCAGTTGCACAGTCGAGTCTGACCCTTGGCGAATTCATGGACCACAGCATGTCAGGCTCCTCTGTCATCCTCCATCCTCCGTAGTCCGCCCAGATCTACACCCACTGCGTCAACTTCAGATAAATTACTGTATACTGTACTATTAAACTCTATAATAATCCCACCCATGTTTCCTGCTGAACATTAAGGATGCACTACAACAGAAATGGAAAGACCTCAAGGGCCTTTCCCCTTATTTCTGCTCCTTCAGCTTTCCTGGTGCACTGAAACTCAAAGGAGCAGTGGTAGGTGCCTCTAGTTCAATTAGCACATTCAACACTGGCTTTGGAGACATTGCTAGGCTTTTTTCTCTTCAGCTCTCACCTAAAACCAGACATACAACTCTGTTAAATAGACACAATCCAGATGCTTTTGGAGTCCAATTCATATAAAACTGGACAGCATAGCTAGTGGTCATGGATGATGGAAATTGCAGTTTTGCAACATATGAGGAGTGCCCATATGTGGTGGATAAATCTTAGAAAAGCAGCAGTTGCTACTTCACAATATTGAATGCTATGGCACACAGGCATGTGTGACTTGAAGAACCCTTTGTCCTTTCTCTTTCTTCTTCTTTTCTTCCTCTTTTACCTATTTGGATGTTGAGAGCCTTACTCTTTAGTGTGAAAATAAATACACAGCAGTTCTAGGACACACAAAATTACATCCTAAGGATAAATAAGGATACGACTGCTCCTGTTTGAAATTATTTTTTTCCAAAAATTGTAGTAGGTTACACCCATTCAATTATCACATTCAGCACAGGCTTTGGAGAATATGTTAGGCTGGCTTTGTTTATCCCTCAAAATTCTTAAACTAAGGTCTTCTGTGTTTGACCTGCATCCTTTCAGCTGGGTAAAAATGTTAAAGTTTCTGCTTAGCTCACATACATCTTTGGCTGACAGCTCTGTTGCATAGGGCAGTTCTAAATGCAAGTTAACTGTCAACAATGAAGCATCCATCCAAGTCTTACATACTGCATGAGATGAAAACTAAATAGCACTAAGCTTTTATGCTCCCTCCCTCCTTGAACAAACAAACAAACAAACAAAAAACCACAGGCTTCATTGTGGACATTTACTTATGAACTTCACCTTTATTCACTCAGGGAATTACATTGGCATTCAGCGAAACTTTCCACACATAGGGTAGACTGCTGAATGATCCTAAGAAATGGATGAGTTTTACTCATGTAACTTGGTGAGTGTGGTTCCAGAGAATGGATGGAAGGAAGGAAGTCAACATAATACAATTTTGGAAACTGAATAATAGGTGACATCTTCAACAGCCAAAATATTTGATAATCATTACCAATAGATGCCAACTAGTCAGCTACTCAAATCTTAAAGGTATCGATGTTTTATGCTATACACTGAACCTAAGATTATTCATTAAACATTATATCAATCTTATAAATTTAAATAAAAATAAAACAGACACAATTTAATTTTAAATTGCAACACTTCCTTATACAATGGTACTTTGCTTAAAGAGCATAATGTGTTCCACAGGATTGCTCTTTAAGCAAGTTTGTTCTTTAAATGAAACACCATTGTAAGTGATCAATTGTAACTTCTGGTGGGAGGGATTGCAAACCTCGATTTAGTTGTTAAGTGAGTTTTTGGTTGTTTTTTGTTGTTAAAACGAGGCGACCATTCAGAGAAAATATCTACTCTTTAAGCGAGTTAGTCTCTAAGCGAGGTGCTCTTTATGCGAGGTTTTACTGTACTGTATACAGTACCTAAGTTAAAAATCACATTGACCAAACTGCCTGCCCAAGCTGAATGGCTGTTTCATTATAAATGAAAAGGTGAGTCTCGTGAAAGCCAAACAGCCTTACGGAAAGGCTGTTGGATTTCAACAGCATATTAAAAATGTTTAAAAGCTTAACTCAAAACACATCTTGGAAGGAGAACCATTAGAACAAAAGGTCTTCCCTGATTTATCAAATACCAACTTCAAAGTTCTTTTGTTTCTCTATCTTGCCACTATGGATGAATCATGAAAGCTGATGGCCATGTTAGGTTGGAGCTTCCCACTCTCCTGTCAGATTTTCCGTGACTCATCGGTGAAGACCAAGGAAATAAAAGGAACTAAACCCCGATCCTGGCTGGCATTACATAACACAGTAGCTATTTCGAAGTAAAACTTACTAAAGAAAAATTTATTGAGGGGCAATCCAGATTAAAAGCAATAGACATCTGAGTCATAACATACGACGCTATGTAATGCACGATGGAAGGATGAATCTGAGATGCAAATCGGGAGTGGATGTTGTAGTAGTCACTGTCCAGCTCACCAGCCACTGGTGTATGATGTCCTTAAAGATTCAATTTACTGTATTTTCTGGCATGTAAGACTACTTTTTAACCCCGAAAAATCTGTGCCAAAGTCAGGGGTCGTCTTATAGGACAGGTACTTAACTGCAGCTGATAAGTATATTCCAAACTCTATATTTTAACTTTAAAAGTTGGGGGTCGTCTTATACGCCCAGTCGTCTTATACGCCCAGTCGTCTTATACGCCGGAAAATACGGTACATGAAACTACAAAGAAAGTCTGCCCAGGAATCTGAGGTGTATTGTCACCCATATGAAAATGACACACTTTCTATTTCTCTTTTTCATTTATCATGAGGACGGTGTTGAAGTTCCGACTTAGTGTTTGAAGACAATAAAACATTAAGATGAGGACTAATAAATTGAAGTGTTCCAGATCACAGACAGGCAGACTTGGGAACCAGAAACTGAACCTTTTTTGCACTGCACAGTACTCCCTTTGAAAAAAAAATGCTATTGCCTTTTATGAATGTTTCTAGAACCCAGCACTGCACTAAGATGTTCAGCTGCAGACAGGAACTCTTAATGCCTTAAGCCAGGGGTGGCCAACCTTGGTGTACTGACTTGGTCTTCTGGGAACTTAAGTCCAAGAACACCTGGGACACCAAAGTTGGCCATCCCTGCCTTCAGTTGTTAGACCGGTGATGGTGAACCTTGGCACTCCAGGTGTTCTTGGACTTTAAGTCCCAGAAGCCCAAGTCCCTGTGAATCCACATGAATGGGTTTATTGTGCATACTTCAATTTTGGGAATTGAAGTCCAAAAACACCGGGAGTGCCAAGGTTCACCATCACTGTGTTAGACTGTTTTGACAACTGTGTCACTGTCAGAACTGGTCATTCTTATAAATGCCTTACTTACACAGAGAATGACTTACTGTACTTCTTGGGCATTGGAGGACTTGAGAAGCATCTCTGAAAATTATGGCTAGTCTGAACTACAGCAGCCAAAATGTTAATGGATGCTTGCTTAAGGGACATTATACCTCTCTTGTAAGAGCTGCATGGTTTGCTTCTGGGCAAAATTCAAAATGTTGACAATGAGCTTTAAAATCCCTGTACATGTTCAGGGTTTCAAAAGGTTTATCTCCTTCTTCCTCATCAGACTGCAAATGCCCTAAGATCTGAGGGAAAGATCATTTTCTGTATTCCAACTATGGTGGACGCATGACAGACTGAAATAGGAGAAAGAGCTTTTTTCAGTAACTGTGCCTGGATTGTGAAATCCTTTGACACAAGAGACTAAGCTGATAACATTTTCCAAATGACAAGGACACTTTTTGTCGTTTAAGCTACCATCTCATTCTTCGTCCCCCCGCCCCTAATATTTATCAGATACTGTACACTTCCTTGCTTTTATTATACTGTTGTGGTTCTATAATTGCACTTTATTTTATCACTGATTTGTACTGCATTTAACGATTTTAGGAAGGCAAGATGTAAATAAATAAAATTCTAAATAAATAAACTATCTAAGGATGGGTTCGCAAAGTCATAGTAATCCCAGATTTATGTGTGTAAATCACTCACCACAAAGTAAATGAGGGGTGGGGTGGGGCGGTGGGGGAAAAATGTTCATATTATTTCATTCTATTTCAAATGAGACATTTCACAAAACTGCTGTGAATATCACATGCCCAATTATCTTTATGCATTTGTGAATATGTCTTCAGGGTCTCTCTACATATTGCATTTTAAAATGTTTTCATCACAAACTGTCATGTATTCATAAGGAGAAATATATAGGCAGGAGAGTAACATTACATTGTATCTCTGTGCTGTGTGTCCCTCTCTGCGGAGTGGTGTGTGCACATGTGCACACTCGCACACACACACATGCACACACACAAAATTACACTTCCTAAATTCAGTTAGTTTGCCTCCTGCATATTATTTAGTATAGCCTAAAAAGACAAGGGTTGAAAAAAGGTACCGTATTTTCCGGCGTATAAGACGACTGGGCGTATAAGACGACCCCCAACTTTTCCAGTTAAAATATAGAGTTTGGAATATACTTGCCGTATAAGACTACCTCTCTTCCAATGCACACCAAATAAAAATTAACCCACACTCAACCCGAAGACGCGTAGCCCTCCGAGTCGAATGGGCAGGTTCTGGTGGAGAGCCAATCCACGCTCACATTCTCCTCCTCGAGGTACAGGAAGATGTGTGCAGCTTGCTTCCCCTTGCTTCATACTCCCCGCACAGAGCAGGGACTCGGCCGCGGCACCCCCCACCATATGCGCCGGACATATGAAGCAAGGGGAAACAAGCTGCAGTTAAGTACCTGTCCTATAAGACGACCCCCGACTTTGGCACAGATTTTTCGGGGTTAAAAAGTAGTCTTATACGCCAGAAAATACAGTAACTAATTTAACAGCAAGACCATTTGAACCAAACAAGAGGCAATGAAATCTTTATTTCTTTCTGTACACTAGGCAGAGAAAAAAAATACAACAACAAAATTATAAATCATGCCAGCTATACTAATTATGGAATTTAACCACTTTTTTTTCCTGAGCCCTCTGAAAACAGTTTGATGAAATCATCTAGAGTGAATAAACAATAAAAGCATTACTCAGGCAGGTCATAAATAATAATGAAATTAGCATCACAGGGATCCTGTTTTCAGCCATGGATGGGTGGGTGGGTGGGTGTGGGGAGAACTGGAGCAGTAGAAAGTGTATCCAGTAATATGACCATATGATACAGAAATACAATAAAGCAAAAACCATAGCAGAGAGGAGGCTCCAGAAAAGTTACACAACCAACTTCTACATGCCAAACCCAATCCAGTTAACAAACAACAGGTGTCCTAATTGGGACAATGTCAAATATATTACATAACTTTACTTTCTATCCCATTTTTCAGAACAGCCGCATAATGCAATAATGCAAAATGATTTTGTTATTGCACTAGAAACATCTGCCAACTACCCAAAGAAATGACCTTTCTTGGGCTTGTTAGGTAGATTGGTTGTATTCTCAATACCATCCAAGCAACAAACTTTGCATTCAGTGATTTAGAAATAACCGCCATCCTGTTTTTATTCTTAATTCCTGATATACCTGTACATTAGGAGTCAGTTCTACACTGCATAGTTTCAGACAGGAGAGAATGAGTATCTCCTGAGTTGATTTATATTTGAATATGTGCTGTACAGATTGTGACTAATCCACGTTCAACTGATTTGGAGGCGGCCTGAATTGATTGTTCTAGTTTTTTAATTTAATTTAATTTAATTTAATTTAATTTAATTGTTAAATTTATATATACCACCCACTCAGCCAAGGCTGACTCAGGGCGGTTCACAGTTACAATTAAAAACATGTTAAAAACAATTAAAACTACCCACCCCCTAAACAAGGGGTGCAGGAACTGAAGGCACCATGGGGGAAGGGATTTCTTCTATATCAGCCACCCAGTGGAGGTTACCCTTCCACCTGCACTCCACACTTGGCCTGCCAGCCAGGTTTTAAGTTCTTTCCTGAAAGGCAGCAATTCCATCCGGATATGTAGCTCTGTTGGTAGGAGGTTCCAGAGGGCCAGCGCAGACACAGAGAAGGCCCTCCATCCTTGTGCCAGAGAGGTGGGGGCCCCTGGCTGATGGAACAATTAGGGAGCCCCTCCGGTCTGCTCTGGTTAGACAAACAGATGTCCTTAGGGCGATGCGGTCTCTTAGGTATCCTGGCCCACTACCATATAGGGATTTAAAGGTTAAAACCAGCACCTTGAATTGCATCCAAAGGCAAACTGGCAACCAGTGCAGCTCCCGAAGCAGTGGCGAAGTACGGGCATAACACCCACACCCCATCACCACCCGGGCTGCCGCATTCTGGACCAGCTGTAGCCTCCGAATGGTCGTCAAGGGCAGCCCCAAGTAGAGTGCATTGCAATAGTTTGTGTACGCAATTAAATATTTTCTTGATCTGGGGGCAGGTGGCAGGTAAGGAATTGTGAGGGGGTAAAACAGAGGGCTGTGACCTGAAATTGAGGGTAGTATGCAGCAGCACACATTTTTGGAATGAGGTGGAACTTCTGTATAAAGCAAAGCACCTGCCAGATTCTTTCCTTTCTTCCTTCTACTCCACCTCCTAGGGAGCTATACACTCTTTTCCATGTCCAGCTCCTATCCTTTTGTGAATCCACATGGTGTCAGTTAGTAGCAAGCTTTTAAAAATAAAAATATAGAACAACAAAAGTATTTTGTGGTGCTCCTTTGACCTATTCCCACAAAGCCTTCGTAAAATATCTATCAATCCCCACACTTTCACACACATTAGCATAGCTATTTAAAAGAGAAAATAAAGAAATACATTACAAATATAGAACACTGTTATTCTTGCCAATATTTTCGCTCTCTCCCTTTGCTATGCCTGGCTGCTCAGTTTGTCTAGAAGGGAGTATCTAGTCTGGTGAGGTCTCAGCTACTGGAATGGGGTACACAGAAAGAGCCTCCTCAAAGATTGTGGTATGTTTAAACCACAATTGGGCAAATCCTGATAAAAGCAACCTTGTGTTGCCTGCTAACCTTTCTCACACTAGGTCTTTCTCACACTAGGTCAGGTGAAAGGAACTGCAGAATGAACTTACCAAAAGGTGGCTTCATTTTGGCAGTTTCACATCTGGTCTAGACACATAAGAAGCAGCTACTTGAATTTCTAGGAGATGTTTAGTTTTCATTAGGACTTCTGCTGTCAATCTCTTCTACTATTACACTTTCTTTGCATACACCCCCCAAATTCAGTATTTTCAGCCTAAAAAATACTTGGCCAAAGTTTACTGATTTGCAGAGGCTCATAAATTAGTTTGGTGGTTAGCAGGAGTTTCTGCAATCATATGGTAGCTGATCCAGACGTGCACAAGTACATGTGCTCTGCCCTTAATGGCTACTCTTCTCCCTTGAATAAATTACAGCAGAATTCTAACTACCTCACCAAACTACAGATGACAGGATTTCATAACGTGGAACTGTAGCAGCTGAAGTGGTTATCAACCTACTTTGAAATAGTATAGTAAAGTGAAATATAAGTACCGGTATGCTCTTAGAGATCTGAACAAGAGGGAAGAACTTTTTCCTGGTTGGAACTATGTATCCCTTCAAAGACCTTAGAAGTACTTCTAGACCGAGTTTTGCTCTTGGATGTTCAGATCACAGCTTGGAAGCAGCACATTACAAGTACTGTACATGTTTTAATACCTGGGAGCAAGGTGGTTACTTTTTAAAAGTTTTAAGAGAAAATTGGAGATGGGCGGAAGTTGCATTACACGCACCGTTTACTTGTTATTTAAAAAAACATCATGGGGCAGAGATCAATCTTTTTGTGTGTCTGATTTTGTGTATCTTCTTCTTCTTCCATTTCTAGGCCAGACGTGAGACTGCCAAATGAAGGCGTTTTTTGGTGAGTTTATTCTGCAGTTCCTTTCACCTGACCTAGTGTGAGAAAGATTAGCTGGCAACACAAGGTGGCTGTTACCAAGGTGTGCTCAACTGTGGTTCAAAAATACCATAATCTTTGAAGAGGCTCTTTCTGTGTAAAATATTAACACTGCCTGTAATGTGTTAATAAGATATTACAAGTAATACATTATGTCTGGCCGGATAGCCTGCTACAGTAATGGAGTGGACCGTACAGCCAGCGACTCAATGCCGAGTGTCAGGCAGCGGTTAACTAACCTGACTCCCTAAAGGGGCCAACGGCTATGGGTGGATAAGCCCCTTTAGGTGGGGTAATGGTCCCCCTCAGTGGAGGAAATGCCACTGGAAACCATCATATTGGGCCCAATGGAAAAATAAATGGAGGAGGGTCTCTGATTCTCAACGGTCATGGAGGTGGATGAGGCCATGCCAGATGAAGTGGCTGTGAAGGCACACCTTGATAATACCCTCAAGGCTGCGGCAGTCCATTGCAATCCTGGTGTTGAATCCTGCATGTCTCGTTTAATGTGTGCCACAGAAGATGGCTTCGTGATCATAGTGTGTGTCACTTCCATGGCAAGCTGGGATCCACCTAAAACAAATTCACACCAATGACATTTTTCCTGCTTCAGGAAAAAATGCATTCTTGGATATGAGTTGCAGTCGATGACAATGACAAGTAGTAAATAATGTAAATCAATAACTACTAAGACACCTACTTTTCAAAATAAAAATACCAAATTCTGGTTCAGAAGGTAGTCAGTATGAATAGTACTTCTGTATGGCTTCAGCTGGATATAAGAGATCTGGCCACTGTCATATAATGAAGGAAATCAATCTTCTTCTTTCTTCTAAAAATTGCCCAGATTATATGGAACAAGAGATACAGGATAAAGAAATTGAAATAGTGATTAAAAATTTAAAAAATGACAAAGCACCAGGTGAAGACGGTTTTCCGTTGAAAATCTACAAACAATGTCAGGAAGTAATGATTCCCAAGCTAAAGAAACTGTACAATCATATATTAGAGGGGGGTAATATGCCTAAATCCTGGAGTCATTCAATTATGGTATTGATCCTAAAACCGGGTAAAGATAAGGAAAAAATTGATGCCTACCGCCCTATCTCCCTATTAAATCAAGACGCTAAGATATTCACCTCACTATTGAATAATCAACTTAACAGCTTCTTAAGCTTTTACATAGGAGAGGCTCAAACTGGCTTTTTGAAGGGTAGGCAGATGGAGGGATTGATAAGCAGGGTAGTTAATATTATAGAATCGATAAAAAAAGAATAAGGAAAAAGTTTGTATTTTGGCACTAGATATCTATAAAGCATTTGATTCTATTCAGTGGTTAACTATAAAAGAAATGTTGCAAACTAGAATTTGGCTCCAAATTTAGACATGCAATTGATCAATTATATAACGATTCGGTGACAAGAATAAAAATGAACAATAGGCTAAGTGGGGAAATCAATATCAAGGCTGGTACACGACAAGGCTGCCCGCTCTCCCCGCCGCTTTTTATTTTAGCAATGGAGCTGTTAGCAGCAAGTATACGACAAGATGAAGGTTTAACAGGTGTTAAAAATAAAAAAATAGTTTATTTGCAGATGATACCCTGCTAGTGGTCAAGAATCCTCTTCTAAATATTAATAAAATCCAACATCATTTAAATTTATTTGAGCAGGTTACAGGTTTAAAAATAAACTGGAATAAAAACAGAAGCCATCACTTGTAACCTATCAGAGGTTGTTGTGACTCCGGCCCCCGGCCCACCTCTGGCCCCCGAACTGGCCCACCTTGTGGTTGAAGACTCTGAGGATGAAGAGGAGGAGCTGACGGGACCCTCTACCTCAGGGATTTCCCCCCATCCCAGCATTGCCTCAGCCTCCCTTGGAATTGCAACAGCAGGATGGCAACGAGGATGTTCTCCAATAGCAGTCTTCACGTTCAGACAACTCTGAGGACGAGGCGTGGCTAGACGCCAGGCATCGAAGCAGAGCAAAGCGTTGTCTGCAGAGGCTGAGAGGAAGGAGGGGCCACAGGTAATCAGGAAGCGTCTGGCCACATCCAAGGAGGCATATAAGGTACCAGGACGCCGGGTGTGGCTCTGTAACGGACAAAGTTTAGCCTCCCTGCTCTAGTTTGGTACCGTGGCGTCTTGACTCTTGGAAACTCTGGTTTTGGCACTTTGGACTGGTTGACTACTCTTTGGAAACTCTGGAATTAGGACTTTGGACTGGACTTAGACTTCTCTTCGGATATCCCTTACAGTGAGTGTTTGTTCTGACAGGGAAAAGGGAAGTGAGTGGAGGAGACAGAACAGAGGTGGAAAAGAAGAAAATAATGGAGAAATATAAGTTTAAAATAAAAGACAAAATGAGATACTTGGGAATAATGGTGTCAGATGAAGTTAAGTATTTGTATAAGATTAACTTCAATAAGTTAAAAGACGAAATAAAAAGAATTAAGGATCAATGGAAATAATTGAAAATATCATGGTTTGGGAAGATCAATTTATGCAGGATCAAAATTATGGCAAAATTGAACTTTCTATTAGAAAATTTACCAATACAAATAAAAGAAACTGAGCTTAGAACCTGGCAGAAATTGATAAATGAAATTTGCAATAATGGGGAAAAAAAGTTTATGGTACTCCAAAAACAAGCTGGGAGGGTTAAATATCACGAATGTCAAAAACTATTATAGAGCCTTCATTTAAAGAGAATTATTAAATTACTAAATCAAAATTGTGCGCAAAAGTATGAATTAGATTATATAGAGTTTAGAAATTGGAAGGGAGAATTATTTTTAGGTGAGAGGAGAACTAACCCACAATTTTGTAATTTCTCTCTAAAGAATATATTTAGAATTTGGAAAGGATTAAAACCAAAATTATCACCAAACTCTTCGCCCATAATGGAAATTCAGTGGTTCCCAAAGTGGGCCCTACGCCCCACAGGGGACTTCAATTCCCAGAAGCCTAAGTCAGTATATTGGCTGATCAGTGCTTTGAGGAATTGACTTAGGCTTCTGGGAAATGGAGTCCAAGAACCAAAGTTTGGGAAACACTGTAAATCTAGATCAACAAAATTGCCCTCTAGAGTTAACAATAAGTACAAGAGAGACTTTATTACGCAAAAAAGCCCTATTAATCACAGAATGGATTGATAATTGTAATACCATCTACCAAAGGAAAAGTATTTATGAGGATTTAGACTTAAACTGGTTGCAAGAACTCCAGATGGAAGCGTGGAATAGAAAGATGAGAAAAAACAGTACAATAGATTGGGCATTAACCTCTTTTGAAAAACTGACCCTTGAAGTAAGAAATGGTAAAAAGAATTTAAAAGGTTTAGTGGGCAAGATATATCAGCTGTTAAACTCTAGTGAAGAAACTCAGCATTGGCTTAAAAAAAACCTGGGAAGAGGATTTGGGAATCACAATTAAAGATGAGAATTGGAAAAAGAAATGGACCCATAGAAGTATGAAATCACTTTCAATAAAGGAAAAAGAAGACAATTGTAAAGTTCTTTGGAGGTGGTACCTCACCCCAGCCAAACTTCATTTAATAAATAATAAGAACTCCGATTTATGCTGGAGATGCAACAAAGGAAAAGGGACGTATATCCATATGTGGTGGTCATGTGGCAAGATGAGGAATTTTTGGAATGCTATAGAAGAGGAATTGAATAAAATATTAAAAATAACAATAGTATTAAGCCCAAAGTTAGTATTATTGGGTGAAGTTGATGAATTACATCTGGAAGATAATAGAAAAGAATTATTGTTATCTTTACTAATGGTAGCAAGACAGCTAATAGCCAAGGAATGGAAGGGTGGAACTAATATTAGTAAAGCTAGATGGTACGCAGATGTTTGGAAATTGGCTCTCAACGAGAAATTAACTATCCAAATCCACCAGAAAAAGGTACCAATAAAGATCCCATTTTGGTAGATTTGGGGTTTCTTCGTCAATTTCGCTTTATCAGATGATAGTAAGTTTAACCCGAGCCCTGACACAATCCAATTTTGGAAAGAGATTTGAAGTTAAGTGGTTCAGAAATCCCCGCCGACAACCCCAACAGTGCACAGATGGTTTTTCTTTCTTTCTCGCCCCTATTAATTAATATAAATCGGGTTATATTGTCTTACCACTCTATGTTTTTTTAGGTATAGACTTGTTTTTGTATTAATTTAATTCTTAATAAAAGCAATTAAATAAAAAAAATTAAAAAATTGCCCAGAGCTGACCAAAATCTGTAGAGAGGAAAATCTGCTTCTCTATACATCCCTTAGTAGAATCTCTCTCTTGAATTTCACCCCTTTCAAAAGTATTCAGTGTCATATTAAATAGATTCATGCAGGAATTGCCAAAAAGATATATAATTGTGTCGTTCACTGGTTGGACAGTTTGAGCCACTAATCATCTTTTTAAAATGAGAATCATTCCTTGTGTAGAGGCTAATGATGAAGAAAAGTGTTACTCCTTCAAAAACTATGAATTGTAAAAGATCTGCTCAAGTACATAACTCACATGTGTAATGCTTAGAACAATGACAAAGAATAGGTTGATTTTCTCGGAAACAGCAGGAAACAGTAAAACATCGGACTACCGTAAAGATCTAAACATAAACATCTACTCCACAGTTAATTTCTACAGATGATTCCAGAAAATTAATTTGAGGTCCCTGTCTGATTGCGGTGTGACGATACCGATCAGCTGGAGAGGTGCTGTTTCGATTACCACATAATGTTAATGTGTGACTCTAATACAAGGAATTTGCAGTACAGTACAAGTTATGCCAGCAAACACTTTAAAATATGTATGAAACACCGAGTAGCACTGGACTGTAAACAGTGTTTAACAGTACACTCCAGTGGAGTGACAAATGACAGTCAAGTAGTGTCATCTGTTCTAGCTGATCTTTGCAAGCACCAAACTCAGTGAAGACAGAAAAGCAAAAGCAGGCAAAGGAAAAGCATTCAAAATCAAGACTGTACACCCCCCTTGGCTAAATACTGAATTCTGGGTGAGATTTGTGTTAATCGAGATGCACCCCAAATTGAATCAAACAATCTTGACTTGGTTACTGTGCAGATCACAACAAAAAATGGCAACATTCAGAGGGTATAAAAAAAATTATAAAACATTTTGAAAATCACAGAAATTGAAACAGATAGAATTCCGGTAAAGGCATGTCAGAGAATAAACTAAACAAAACAAAAATGCTGTAGCATTTGAAAGACTAACTGTGGATCAAGTCCACTTCAAGTCCATTTCAGCAGACATGGGAGTGAGGCTTCATGGCATCAATTTATACACATCAGGTTCAGAGTGATTGGTTAGCATAACAGATAAGCATACAAATCAATGTGGCTTCATACAATTGGTAATGGTAGATGATCTCTGGTTGTTATTCAGATTAGCTGTAAATCCCACTATTTTTCAAATGCAAATGTGGGAAGGGTGGGAAGATACTATTTTAACTGCAAATATTGGGAAGATACAAAACAAACACCTGGCATTGAATATTTGCTAATGAGTTTAGCCTTTGTTCTGCGTGACAGCCCATTTTGTGAAAGAGAATTTTACAGGAAAGTTTGTGAAGGTGCTGTAATATAACAAAATATAATATACAGTAAAACCTCACATAAAGAGTGCCTTGCTTAGAGACTAACTCGCTTAAAGAGTAGAATTTTCTCTGAATGGTCACTTCGCTTAACAACTAAAACCAACCAAAAACTCGCTTAACAACTAAATCGGGGTTCGCAATTCCCCCCCCCCCCGAAACCACAATTGGTCACTTACAATGGTGTTTCACTTAAAGAGCAAACTCGCTTAAAGAACAATCCTGTGGAACGCATTATGCTCTTTAAGCGAGGTACCACCGTACAACATATATAGCAACATATAACAATCTGTGTATCAAATCTGATAATGTCCCAGAAACCCTTGGCTAATATTAAAACCTACGCAATGGGTGTCCAACAGGTGGATGTATTTTATTCTGCTGTCTCTCTCTGGATCCTAGCCTTGTAATTTCTGTTCCAGAATTGCAACTTTTAAGTCTTGGATAGTGTCCAGGCAGATTGAAATGGTTTGAAATGGGTTTCTCTGTGTTGCCATTCTGGATGTCTGATTTATGTCCATTAACTCTTTTGTGCAAAGATTGTCCTGTTTGTCCTATATAGAGTGCCGAAGGGCATTTTTGGCAAGAGATGGCATAAATCACATTGGCAGAAGAACAAGTAAAACTGCCTTTAATTGTGTGTGTGTGTGTGTGTGTGGTTCCACTGGGTCCAGTAATACTGTTTCCAGAGTGAATGTGGGGCAAAGCTAACATTTGGGTTTGCAGCAGGGTTTAGTTCCCATATCTGTTTCACTTTTGTGTAGCCTGCTGTGTGTCAATAGTTGTTTGAGATTGGAGGGTTGTCTATAAGCAAGTAGAGGTCTGTCACCAAGGACTTTGGAGAGTGAAGTATTCTTATCCAATATGGGTTGGGGATCTTTCATTATGTGTGTGAGGGGTTTAAGTTGAGGGCTGAAACCAGTGGTGTTCAATTGCTTTCTCTTCTGGGCCTGTCTTGCAGTAGGTTACTTCTGGGTATTCATCTAGCCCAGTCGATTTGTTCTTTAACCATATTGGGTGGGTATTGTAGTTTGAGAAATGCTTTTTGTAGGTCTTTCAGCTTGCTGTCCCTGTCTTGTGGGTCTGAGCTGATGCGGTTGTGCCTGAGGGCTTGGCTGAAGACAATGGATTTTGTTGTGCGTTCTGGATGGAAGATGGAGGCATGCAGTTAGGTGTATCTGTCTGTGGATTTGCGATATAGTGTGGTACTGAGATGTCCATTTTGTAGTTTCACAGTGGTGTCTAGGAAATTTACTTGTTTTGTTGACTGGTCCAAGCTGAGTTTAATATTTGGATGAAAATTATTGAAATCCTGGTGGAATTTCTCTAGGGTTTCTACCCTTAGAGGCAAAGAGGGGAAAATGAGGGGTGGTGGGGGAAGAGCAAAGAGCTGGGCTTTGCTGGATAATGGCTTCATGCTCCCTCCCGGTGAAGATAAAGTTGATAGAATGAAGATAGTTCCATGTTGTCTTGCAAATGCATTTCTGCTAAGACTACTTAATATGTTAGTACAGGTACAGCATTGAACTGTTTTATTTTGATTTAGGATGAATATGTCAATGTGACTGCATGGGGTGCTTAGGTTTCAGTTAGCTTTAGTGTAACAGAGACTACTAGCAGATTTTGCCCGGCGGTGCCGGGCTGTTTTAAATGGTTTTGGAAGGTTTTTTTTCCTTAATGTTGGTAAAGAGCCGGGCTGTTTTAAACTGTGTTGTAAGGGATAATTCTTTTTGGTAATTTATGTAAAAAAGAGGTGTGTTGGTGGTTAGGGGTGGTTTTGGGTGTGCACAACCACCACTACCCATACAATACCACTCCAACCACCAACACACACATTAAAAATTCCTGGCAAGGCAGGAGTGGTGTGTGTGTGTGTGAGAGAGAGAGAGAGAGAGAGAGAAAGAGAAGCAGAGAGTGTGTGTGTGTGTTGTCCCCCCAACCCTTCCAGAGCCAGGGGACCCTGCAGAGAGGGGATTTACCCCCCCCCGCAGGACACCCTGTTATTAAAGAGAAGAAACCAAGCTCTTTCTTCTCTTTTAAAACAGAGTGTTTTGGAGGGGGGGTGTATTCGATCTCCTCTTCCTGGTCCCCTGGGTTTGGTAGGGTTGGGGGTACAAAAGGGGTCTGTCCCCCCAACCCTTCCAGAGCCAGGGGACCCAGCAGAGAAGGGATTGTTCCCCCCCCAAAAAAACTCCATTTTTAAAGAGAAGAAACCAAGTGGTTTCTTTTTTAGTGTTTGGGAGGGGGGTGTATTCGATCTCCTCTCCCTGGTCCCCTTGGTTTGGTAGGGTTGGGGTACAAAAGGGGTCTATCCCCCCAACCCTTCCAGAGCCAGGGGACCCAGCAGAGAGGGGATCATTCCCCCCCCAAAAAAACACTCCGTTTTTAAAGAGAAGAAACCAAGTGGTTTCTTCTCTTTTAAAATGGAGTGTGTGTGTGGGGGGGGGGGGCTGGTGTATTCGATCTTCTCTCCCTGGTCCCCTGGGTTTGGTAGGGTTGCGGGGACAAAAAGGGTATATCCCCCCAACCCTTCTGGACCCAGCACCTTTCATTGCCTCCCTCACCCACCCCCTAACCCTTACCTAACCCTTATCTTTTCCTGGCTCCCTCCAGCTGGGTCTTTCAAAGTCTTTCCCTCTGGCTCCCACCATTTTTTTTAAAGTCAGCGCGCGTTCCCAGCCTCCTCTGTGCTCGTATCCCTCAGCCTGATTGGCTGAGGGGTTGCACAGTGCAAAGGACGCTGGGAATTGAAGTCCTTTTTCTTTGTTCACGTTCAGGGGGCTCCTGCCCCACTGCCACATTTCTCAACCCGACAGTTACCTGCGAACCTGGTTCGGGTGAGTGCAGGGAGGCTTGGTCGGGGCTAGTGGGGCCTGGTGCAACATCCTTTGTCACATTCCAACGGTTAACGCACAGATTTATAGGTATAGATTGGTTACACAGTTCTCTTCTCCCATTTCCCACATGCTATGCCTGGGTTTGTCATCTTGTCGCTACTGTTGCTGCACAAACATAACCCCTCTACCACCACCACCCTGATCTTCAATACTGTGTAGAGAATGTACATTCCTCAGCTACCATGATTGGGCAGTCAGAAGCAGTAGCTTAATAAGAAGATAAGAGGAAAAAGGGATAAGAAAACTCTGGAGACAGCTTGTCCCTTCCTCACATGCTAAAGAAAATACCCCACCAAAAATAACTTCTTCACATATTTGAAAAATCCTAGTAGTATTTGGTCTTCTAAATTAGTGCCATCTTATCAACAAACATCTCTACAGGAGGAGCCAAATGAATTTTTCTTTAACTTCTACTATGTCAAAATGGAAGCTAAAAAGAGTAAAATACTGTACTAAAAAAGGAAAGGAAAGGGGGAGAAAGTGTATAACCCCTTACCCCAGTAGGAGATAATCAAGTGAGACAT
The DNA here is from genome assembly GCA_035047305.1 of Bradypodion pumilum. Taxonomy (NCBI): domain Eukaryota; kingdom Metazoa; phylum Chordata; class Lepidosauria; order Squamata; family Chamaeleonidae; genus Bradypodion; species Bradypodion pumilum. The sequence goes on along the minus strand of JAWDJD010000001.1, from coordinate 166,717,639 downwards.
TTAATATATTATCTTTACCTCCTTATTTCACCAGTCTGCCAAATTCCCTTGAGCAAGAAATTAATTAACTGACTCTTAAGAGACTTCAGTGAAGAAGCAGCCTACAGGAATTAAGTGTGAAGAATAAAACTTGATGGTATGTCAGAGAGGGGTATGAAATATTAAGAATGTATCTTACAAACTTATTTCCTTAAAAGTCCTGAAAGCAAAGGATGTCAAGGTCACATTATGTAGCTTAAATGATAATCTGCATGAAGTGAGGAGCATTTTGCTTGGAGAAGGTACCAGTGGTCTAATTTATATATCAAACACCCTGGTTTAGCACTATGTGGAAAGACCCAAATGAATTCAAGAGAGATATCGTGTTTGTATATTATCCTTTCCTTTCTCCTTCACCCATGCAGGTGAAAGAAGAACTTATGACTTTCCATAAAAACTCCTTTAATGTTAGGTGTCAACTAGAGACTGTATTTACACATTAACTTTTATTAGCAACCCAGCCAACAACCCAGGGTTGCAATCTGATTATTTAGAAAATCATCAAAGTGATTTTACCACTATAGGATTGTTGAATATGAACTCTGATTAAATAAGAAGCAGCAAAAGTGGAACATACAAAACAAAAAACCAAACTCTGCCGAAGTCTTTCTCCTCCTGCAATACTAAGAGAAGGAGGGGAAAAACATGTGTGTGAACCTGTTCATTTAGTAATTAATGGTAGGAAAACATGTAACATACCAGAAAACAGAGAGATGTAATCGAATACTGTACTCACTTTCCCATTGACAAAATGTTAGTACAGTATAATACTAATATTTTAAAAGTAGTTTCTAACTCAAAATTTGAAATATTTAGCTGTTTTCCCCGCTTCAAGTTTGACTATTTACCATATATACTCAAGTATAAGCCGCGTTTTTTAACACCAAAAATTAGCCCCCCAAAGGGGTCTCGGTTTATACTCAGATTGAGATGTGTTAACAATTTAATTAATTTTACCACATTTTCATGAATTTTGATTATTGAAACTCACTAGCAGCTGCTGCATTTCCCAACCTTGGCTTATACTCGGGTTAATCTATTTTCCTGGGTTTTCAGGTCAAAATTAGGTACCTCAGTTTATATTGGGTCGGCTTATACTCGAGTATATATGGAAACCGTTGTGTCTTCAATGACATAAAGCCTTTTTAGAAGAAAGTTTAGCAAAACAATATTTTATTTTCCTAAATAACATTCCATGTTACTCTGAAGTATTTTATTTATTTATATTTGTATGGACACGCAATCACCAAAGCGACTCTGGGCAGCTCACAATCCCATTACACACAACTATGCATAAAAAGATTCAATACATCATTAAAAACTTTACATAAAACACATTATTAAAATCTTCGTAACAAATAAATGAAACAGATAGACTAAAAACCCAGATGGCGATTAGCATGTTCATATCAGCCAATGTGGGGCGGCGGGCAGCTGTTCATCTCTCTGCTCTCCACACCTGTTGGGCCATCCATGTCTTCAGTCCTTTACTAAAAACTGACAATTATTTTGAGAAGCCAAATTGCAATTAATGCTGAGTATAAAAAGGAAATGAGCACCTGAGATCAAGGTGGAAAGATATGCTGAGCTATACAGGCAGAAGCTAAGATACATGACCCGATCAAGAGACTTTGCTCCCTGAAATAAAAAAGTTGTCCCTCCTCACATTAACATATTTAAGAGTTGAATGGGAAGGCATTGAATAAGTGCACCTGAAGGCAGCAGAACAGTTTAGTGGGCTGGGCACAGGAAAGGCTAGCTGCTAGATGGCCTACTGCATTGTTTCTCAACCTTGAGTCCCAAGGTGTTCTTGGACTTCAGGTCCTGGGAGCCCAAGTCAGTACACCTGATCAGGAGCTTCTGGGAACTGAATTCCAAAAACTTCTGGGGACCCAAGGTTGAGAAACTCTGGTCTACTATTCCCTTTTTCAGCATCTCAATGTTTTATACTAGATCCTGCCATGTGCAAGGACTACCTCACTCTGTTAAATGATAGGGGCAGCCATGGTGAGAACCAACAAATTCTGGTGTATTTTCCATAGTACAGCATATATAAATATTGGTTTGTTCTAGGATTTGTTTTGATTTTGGGGGTGGGGAAGGTAGGGATTGTTGCCAACCATTAGCTGACTAATATATGCATATCTCCTAAATTTGTTTTAATAAAATGAAAATGTAAAAATGTCTTAACAGCTCATTTGAATACTATCATATTAAGTAACAGATAACAACTGTCTCGTAATTTCTAACAATCCAAGGCAATGAAATCTCCATCACGCTCTTTGAGCATCTAAGTAGACATTATCACTATTAGATTATCACTAGCAGCTTTAATGTTCCCCTGAGATTTTTCCACTTCTTAACATATAGCAAATTTTAGTTCTCTAAACTCCCATCAGGCCAATTAGTCATAAAGAACCACTTTCAATGAACTAGTAGCTTAGCAAAAATACCTATGAATATTTCATGCCTATATGTTCCCGCCCATTAAAGGATGGTTCCTTCTCATTCCATTTACCAAAGTTAACCTCAGTTTCATACCATAATTGCAACACCAACCATTGGTCGTGCTGCAGGGAAAATGGGTGGGCATGCCAATTGCACTGAGGCAGGAAGCAATGCTCTAGCCTAGCCTCTTGTTTTCCCTGCAAGCAGGAAGCATGGCTTCTCCCTCCATCTTGGCCACATGGAGCAGGGACAAAGACACGAAGGTAAGTGAAACCCTTTCTTTTTATGCATAGGTTTGGTTTCCCACTGAAATGCATCGGATAACAAATTTTTTGTATTTTGAAGTTTTTCTGTTTGCTTGTTTCCAATGCATTTAAATGGGAAATCGCGATTTGCATCCTCTTGTAGCCATATATTTTCCTTTGCCCCTCTCCTGAAGCTGAAAGTCACATTTAAGCTCCTGAACCACACCGGATCCAGAGTCTTTTGACCCTGTCTCGACCTTTTCATGTACAGTACTTTCCTACTTTCAGCCCCGTGCTGGGGAAATAATATACAGGACGGGCAGCCATGCGCCTCTGCTCAAAGCCCATATTTTAAAGGGCCTTGACAGATTCCCCTTTGCTTCCCCTCGGCAGGCTCTGCTCCATAGGAGAAAGTCCAAAGCACTTTGAGTGAGGCTGCCAAAGCTCCCGAAGTGCTTTGGATTTCCTCCCATGTAACGGAGCGAGCCTGGTGAGAAGTGAAGGGGATCTTTGAGCAGAGGTGCATGGCCGCTTGTCCCGGTAAATTCTTTCCCCAGCACGGGGCTGCTTACTTTCCAGCAATAAGCTACAACCATGTAACTACCTTGGAACTCTCTGGTAAGGCTGTTCCACACAAACTCAGTACATAACAAAATCATTGTTTTTTTTTCCTGTTTTGAAAGACCTTTCCTGGGGATCCTTATTTCAGCCCCAGCAGCCTGCATTCTTTCCAAATTTAAAAAAAGCAAGTGAGACCAAGCATTCTTTTTCAAGATAAACAATATTAGTATTTCAATTTATATGAGTTTTTAAAATAAATCTGGAGACATTTAAAGTCATTTGTTTCAGCAAAGGGGAAAACAACCGTACTTTTAAAAAATTGTAACCTGAAAACCCTCTGCCCAAACTTCCCCACATTTGACATTGAGCAAGAGCAGACTGCTACATCTGTACCAGATGTTTTAAGGATATAATTTTTGTTTGGGCTGCCCCCATTATTAGAATTGCCTTGCAGAATGTTAATTTGCTGTAATGCATAGTAACATCAAGTACAGTGATCATTTTAAAGAAACTTCAATGGGAGAAGGATGGAGGAAAGACCAGCTAGCCTGGAGTAATCTTGAAGAAGTATGAAAATATTTAAACCACTTTTCAAGATGAAATAGGGTAGCCACACGCTGTTCAACAAGAGAGAATTCTGTCAATTAGTAAAACAAAGTGAAAAGGCATTAATAATCTGCAGTTTCAGGTCATATTCCCTAAATGAAACTTGTTGTGCATTGCCTCTTTAAAGCAGGAGTTCTCAACCTTTTAAAGCCGGGGGACAGGTCACACTTCTTCAGACAGCTTTGGGGGCCGGAATGCCATTTTGCCCTTCCTCCACCACATTGCACTTCCTGGTATGGTGGAGGCGGGGGGGCAGATGAAATAGTGCCATGGGCCACATCTGGCCCGTGGGCCGTAGGTTGAGAATCCCCTACTTTAAAGGATAAGTCCTTGAGCCTGCAGGACTGCTAAGCCTTGTGGAAGAAACAGAGAATACTTTGACTTTCGGGCAGTAACTAGGAGGAGCAGTTTTCTCATCACCTCCTCAGAGACCAATTCTACTCCACCGTTATTTTTTTTTAAAGCCAGATGTTGTTCTGAGTGTTCCAGGACTTTTCTGTTAGTGGCAGACATCTATGTGTAGTAATATTTTTGTGTCCCTGGTATCTTACATGCTGTTTATTTTCAGTTGTACTTTAGTGATAATGACACTATCCCAAGACCAATGCATCAAGAAATGATGGTTAGCACGCACCTCTGAAACAGAATTTGGAAGGCAGGATTCTTTGTGGCTCTCCTGTTCTTATGGAACTTGGTCCTTGGACTAAGATCAAACTTGCAAACCTTAATAACTTCCAGACGTGCTGTAAAGCTCAGGATCTACTTTTTAAAACTCTATATCGTATTTCACATTTATGACTGCAATATATTCTTTTAAAACTACAAATAAGAAGATGGTAAATTATAAATTTTGTTGTTATGTGCTATAAAGTCATTTCTGATTTATGGTGACCCTAACAGGGTTCCCATAGTATTTTGAGAAGTGTAGGGATGGGCCTTTCATGTCTAAATGAAAGACCTAAAACATGAAAGAGGTTCTTTGAGGCAATTTGTTTTCTTTAAGTAATTGCCAAAAGAGAACGAGAGGTACATAAAAGTTTTGTTTTTCATGTTCTTTCTGTTGGGTAACCTTTTGGTGTTCTTTTACCCTTTGGCTGCAAAACTGTCAAATAGATTTATTTCTTATTTAGCACCACTGTAAAGGCTGCCAGTAGCCAATCAGAATGCCTCAGGGAGAACTAGAATTCTGAATTTGTAAAAGGGCCTGGAATCAAGTGAGGAAATCTCTTTGCTTGTTATTCCTTGCAGAATTATTTTGTTCCGAGCTCCTATTGTTCTTCATCTCAGACTGCTCCTGCCCTGTTTCCCTGCCATACCTCCATCTTAGATTCTTTCTTTTTTCGCTTGCCCCCCCTCCCCCCATTTTTGGGTGAACTCTTTCCTCCATTTCCTTGGATACTTTTTGATGCTACTAAACAGGATGCCTGTGCCAGCCTCCTCCCTTTATTTCTTTGGGAATGTTACACTTTGGGTTTTGTTTTTTAACCGTGAAGAGAAGAAAATGCATCAACTGGGGTGGAGAGAAATCTTCCCATATTCTAATAACAGTAATACCTCATACAAATTCCGCTTCATACAACATCAAATTCAAACAACATCGCCTAATTCCTTGGGAAAAGTTGCCTCATACAAAGTCACTGCGACTTTGTATGAGGCATTGCGGTTTTCCCAGGTTGCATTGTGCCTGGGCAGTATAAAAGGCAGGACACATGCGTGCATTGCTCTTGTGGGTTTTGCACGAGGCAAAGAGTATTTAGGAGTGGTTTTCAGGGTGATTTTGGATTGTTTGGTGTTTGCTGTTGTGGTTTTTAAAAACAGATTGCATGCTCCATAATTTTTCTTATGTTGGCCTTTTTTTGGGGGAGCACTGTTTGGTGGGGTGGGAAATTGTTTGGTGTTTGCTGCTGATTGGATGATTAACACTGTGCTGCATGATGGGACATGTTGGCATCCATTTTGTCCTTGCTTCCATCCAGTAATTGTTTACAGCAGCTTGTACAAAATGAATGATCGGCCGCATGGCTGCAGATTAACACTGTGCTGCATGATGGGACATGTTAATTTTTAAACCTGCACTTCATAAAGTTTTCAAAAGTTAAAAACTTGTTGTATGGTTTGTCCCCTAAAATCAGGGTTGTTTGACATGTTTTTGTAATGTATTTAGCCTTTAGACAATGATTTCTTAAAGTTCTGTCAGTATCCTGTCTGTTTCCTTGACTTTGTCCTGAAGTCTGTGCTGTTACAGTACAATGTATATGGAAATGACGTTGTATGAGGCATCACAGCAAGGATTTGGACGTTGTATGAAGCATCACAGCTAGGATTTTGCATGCCTCATACAAAGTCCAAATCCGTATAAAGTCCAAACTTGTGGAACCAAGTTTGGACGTTGTATGAGGTATCACTGTAGTTTTAGTTTCCAAGAGGGTTTTGCTTGCCTCCCTCATCTGTATTTTATACTGAATTATAGGTTCATCGTCACAAGATTCTTCTTCGAAGGAGTCTGTCATTCTTTTATCTATTCTGTTGAGTTGTTCACTGCATTCGTGCCATCTTATCTTTATTTTCTCCTGGTCAGATATGGTGCTTCCTTGCTGATCATTCAACAACCCCAATTTAGGTTTAAATTTACCTTGGACCTTTTGGAAGAGGTCTCTTGTTATTCTCTTTTTTGTTGTTCTCCTCTATTTCTCTTCACTGTTTGTTGGGAGTCATGAGCAAATTACATTTTTCTAGAGTGTGCCCCCAGAAGAAGGAAATGGTAAACTACTTCCATGAACTTTCTATCTAAAAAATCCTGGAAAGGTTATTATAACCTCCTTTTTTGGGGAAGGTTCTGGAGAAGGCAGTGGCATGTCAGCTGCAGGGGGTATTGGATGAAGTGGAATATCTGGACCCATTCCAGTCAGGATTCAGACCTGGATATGGTACTGAGACTGCATTGGTCGCGCTGATGGATGATATCTGGCAAGAGCGGGATGGCGGTCATCTGTCCGTCCTTGCTCTTCTTGACCTCTCAGCGGCCTTCGATACCGTTGACCACGGTATCCTTCTGGAACGGCTCCGAGGATTGGGGATCCAGGGCACGGTGTGGTCCTGGTTTTCCTCATTTCTGAGGGGCCGGAGCCAGTCGGTGTGGTTGGAGAGTGAGAGGTCGAGCCCTAGGCCCCTAAAATATGGGGTGCCTCAGCGCTCGGTACTCTCTCCTCTCCTATTTAACATCTACATGAAGCCACTGGGTGAGATCATCCATTCCCACGGGGTGCGGTACCACCAGTACGCGGATGACACACAGTTGTACATCTCGGCCCGTGGGGACCCCAGTGATGCAGTCAAAGTCCTTTCCAGCTGTCTGGAGGCTGTTGGGGTCTGGATGGGGGCAAATGGGCTACAGCTGAATCCTAGCAAGACTGAGTGGCTATGGATAGGGAGTCCTGCGTTATCCCGGGAGCTACCATCTTTGGTTTTGGATGGGGCTGTTTTGCCCCAGACCAACCCGGTGCGCAACTTGGGGGTACTCCTGGATTCGCTGCTGCTGCTAGAAGAACAGGTGGCGGCTGTGGCCAGGAGGGCCTTCGCCCAACTTCGGGTGATTCGCCAGTTGCGCCCACTCCTGGACCGGGACTCTTTGCTCATGGACACTCACGCTCTGGTGACCTCCAGACTAGACTACTGTAATGCGCTCTACATGGGGCTGCCCTTGATGACCATTCGGAGGCTGCAGCTGGTCCAGAATGCCGCGGCCCGGGTGGTGATGGGGTGTGGACGTTATGCCCATGCCTCACCACTGCTTCGGGGGCTGCACTGGTTACCAGTTTGTCTCCGGGTGCAATTCAAGGTTCTGGTTTTGACCTTTAAAGCCCTACATGGTAGTGGGCCAGGGTATCTTAGAGACCGCATCGCCCTAAGGACGTCTGTCCATCCAACCAGAGCGGACCGGAGGGGCTCTCTAATTGTGCCATCAGCCAGGGGGGCTCGCCTCTCTGGCACAAGGAGGAGGGCCTTCTCCGTGTCCGCACCAGCCCTTTGGAACCTCCTGCCTGTGGAACTGCGTCTCCAGACAGAGTTGTTGCCCTTTAGGAAGGAACTAAAGACCTGGCTGGCGGACCAAGTTTGAGGTGCAGGTGGGGATGGGGGTACCGTTGGGTGGTTGGTATAGAGGTGTGCCTTCCCCCAAGGTCCCTTTGGTTCTTGCGCACCTTTTAGGGGTGGTTTTTTTTAAAACTTTTAACTTTTTTATCATGTGTCTTTTATGTATTTACTGTCCGCTATGTAAACCGCCCTGAGTTGGGTTGTACCTGAGTGGGCGGTATATAAGTGTGAAAAATAAATAAATAAATAAATAAGACAATGCACTTCTGTTATGCCGGGAGCTACCATATTTGGAGCTGGATGAGGATTTTTTGCCGCAGACAGACCTGGTGCATAATTTGGGGGTCCTCCTGGACTCACGACTCCTGCTCGATGAGCAGGTGGCAATCATGGCTAGGAGAGCTTTTGCACAAGTTCATGTCATTTGCCCCCTTACTTATGGTCACACATGCTCTGGTCACCTCCAGACTGGATTATTGTAATGCGCTCTACATGGGGCTGCCCTTAATGACCATTCGGAGGCTGCAGCTGGTTCAGAATGCAGCTGCCTGTTTAGTGATTGGGTGCGGGCATTATGCCCATGCCTCACCCCTGCTACGGAAGCTGCATTGGTTGCCAGTGTGCCTCTGGGTATAATTCAAGGTGCTGGTAATTACCTTTAAAGCCCCACATGGTAGTGGGCCTTGATACTTAAGAGACTGCATCACCCCAAGGATATCTGCCTGTCCCACTAGAGCTCATTAAAATACCAACTGCTAGAGAGGCTTGCTAGAGAGGCTTCAGTACCCACTCTGGCCCTATGGAACCTCCTGCCAGTTGAACTGTGTCTCCAGACAGAGCTGCTGCCCTTCAGGAAAGAGCTGAAAACCTGGCTGGCAGGGCAGGTGTGAGGAGAGGGAAAGGGAGCAACCCCCCCCCCCTACACACACACACACTGGCTCATTTAGAGCAGGATCACTCATGTTTTTAAAAGTTTTTAACTAGATTTTTAATTTGTGCAGGTGGGAGGTAGTTTTTCAGTGTTTTTAAGAATTCTAAGGGTTTCTATAGTTTAAACATTGAGGATTTTATGTACGCTGCCCAGAGTTGCATGTTGATTGGGGCGGCTATACAAATTGAATAAATGAATAAATAAATAAACTTGAAAGCACACAATTATCACTATTAAAAACCAGTTATTTGCTGAAGAGTGATCTGAAGAGGAAGGTCTTTGCTTACTAGCAGAAGAGCAACAGAAGAAAGCCAACCTAGTCTTCCTCAGAATAATCTTCAATAGTCTGAGAGCATGATTCAATCAATGTAAAAGGCAATATCAGAGATTAGGCAACAAGAAGAGCAACAATAATTTAAAAATTGCTCTTCTTGACCTCTTAGCAGCCTTCGATACCGTCGACCACAGAATCCTTCTGGGACGGCTCAAAGGATTGGGGATCCAGGGCACTGTGTGGTCCAGGTTTTCCTCATTTCTGAAGGGCCGGACCCAGTCGGTGTGTTTGGAGAGTGAGAGGTCCTGCCCTAGGCCCCTTGAATATTGGGTGCCTCTGGGCTCAGGCTTTCTCCTCTCCTATTTGACATCTACATGAAGCCGTTGGGTGAGATCATCCGTTCCCATGGGGTGATACCCAGCTGTATATATCAGCCCGTGGTGATCCAAGCGATGCTGACAAAGTCCTATCCAGGTGTCTGAACCCCGGCAAGACTGAGTGGCAATGGATTAGGGGCCCTGCGTTATCCCTGGAGCTACCATCTTTTATTTTATTTTATTTATTTATTTGTTCCTGGATGGGGCTATTCTGCCCCAGACAGACCCGGTGTGGAACCAGAGGGACACTCTAATTGTACCATTGGCTAGAGGGGCCCATCTCTCTAGCACAAGGAGGAGGGCTTTCTCAGTGTCTGCCCCAGCCCTGTGGAACCTCCTGCCGACGGAGTTACGGTTGCAGGCAGAATTACTGTCCTTTAGGAAAAATCTTAAAACCTGGTTGGTGGGGCACATGTGGGGGGTTGATGGAAAGGTGACCCCTGCCTGCTGGCTTGTCTAAAAAGATTCCCCTCTCCTTTGGGGTTCGGGTGGGTCAGTTTCTAATGTTGACAATGTTTTAAATGTTTTATTGGGGTTTTTATTGTACAGGCTTTTAGGTTTTATAGTTCTATTTGTTAGCCGCCCAAAGTCGCTGCGGCGAGGGGGCGGCAGTATAAATATGACCAATAAATAAAAAATAAAAAACAAGCAGGTTTTGTAGGCTATCTAGTGCTTTGCACTGAGTTACATGTCAGATAGCTCACTTGTTGAATAAAACTTCTGCACACATGTTCAATGCAATGAGAGGGTGGCACATACACGGTGACATTTGCACAGTTATTTACTGTGTCTATCAGATAATGTTTTCTGGTTGCTCTAGAGATTCTCAACCTGTGGCTCGTGGGCCAGATGTGGCCCACATGCCATTTCATGTGGTCTCCCACTGCCTCCACCCCACTAGGAAGTGCCATGTGGTGGAGGAAGGGCAGAATTGCCATGCAACCCCCAAAGCTGTCTGAGGGAGCGTGACCCGGCCTCTGGCTTTAAAAGGTTGAGAACTCCTCCTCTAGGATGCAAAGATACTGTCCTGAAGCAAAAGCAACACTCCCCTGCCTGCCAAAGCATAGTAAGAAAAAGAAAAGTGGGGTTGGTGATGCTAGAATCTATGATCCTATTATAATAATTAGACCTTCTCCATAAAATCCAAGAAATTCACATGCCCTGAAAGTAAGTTTGTCTTTTTATGAACAACAGCAAGATGATCAATAGGAAGTCTACACAATTTATGGAGCCTCTCAGGGGCCTGACTGAAACCTCTTAGCATCCTAGATCTTCCCCATATCCCCACAAGCACCTCAAGAAAATTAAAAACCTAATTACATCCCCATCCCACCCCTGCTCATAATGTTATTTTATGTCCTTGTGGGGGCAATTTTCTATGTTGTGAGATCTTCCCCATAGCCTCAATGTATTTTTAAAATGTATTTTCAATCTTCCTTTAACTGACATGATCACTTTTTACATACTTTTCATCCTCTGAGGTTTTCTTGGTAATTTACCAACTAAAGCCAAATTCAAAGCCATGGAATTCAACTCTTCCTATCTGGTCTGGTTTACTTATTTTAAAAATGTGTACTGTTCCCTTCGCTGTACAAAAAATTCCCAAGTTGGATCACAATGCGCAATAAGTGACAGAAACTTTTTTTAAAAAAAACCAGCAATTATAGAAGAGATATAATGGGGGAAGAGGGCAATTTGGACTTTGTCCCAGGATACGATAGCGTGCCAAAATAATAATAATGTGCTGGTAGGCAGCCATGAATCTCCCTGTTGCTATAAGCTGCTGAAGGATATGAACAAAGGGCATCATGCACTCAGCTCTAGGCATTACTATTAGTCTCCCTTTCCTTTCCTCTCACACAATCCAAGCTTAACCAAGAGAGACCCAGTTAGGGAATAATTGTAATGATGTTATGGGACAGTGGTAGCTTAGTGGTTAAGATGCTGAACTTGACGACTGGAAGGTCAGCAGTTTGAGACCCGAGTACTGCATGACAGAGTGAGCTCATGTCTCTGTCCGAGCTCATGGCAACCTAGCAGTTTGAAAACAAAACATTGCAAGTAGGTAAAGAGGTACCTCTTTGGTGGGAAAGTAAACAGCGTTCCATGCACTCCAGTGTCTAGGCATGCCTGCCACATGTCCACAGAAATGTCTGCAAACATTGATAGCGCTGGCTCTTTGGCTATAAACAGAGAAGAGCACTGAACCCTAGAGTCAGATATGACTGGCTTTCGAGCAAGGATGACCTTTACCCTACCTATGGGTAAGGCAAGCATGTATGCAAAACGCAAACAAGACAACAAAGAAATACAAGGTTTGGTGCTATCCACCTTTGAGATCACCATCCTCCTGTTCTACAGCTTCAGAGCCATATGTCCAGGATGGTGTTTTGGTCATATCATATACATCATAGACCCATACAGTATATCACCTAAAAGAAAGAAAAACCTGACTCTCAAGGAACCATCATAGATAATTTTGAACAGCAGAATAGAAAAAGAGTTAATGTATGAAAAAATACTCAGTTTGTTTGTGTCAGAGGTTCCCAACATTTTCCCGCCAGTGGACAGTTCCCACCACTGATGCTCAGCTGTGCGGGCCAGAGGCGTGGCTGCATCCACTCCCTACATTTTTGTCAGTCATTGCCACAGGTACCACTGGTGCCAATCACACCATTTTTGCAGCTTCTTGCACAGCATCCACCGCTTCACTGGGTGGTGGGGACGCTTTTTGGAGCATGTTCGCTCTGTTTTGGGATTTTTGCGCCGCTTTCCTGCTGCGTTTCAGCAGCCAGAACACAGCGGTTGGGAACTTCCTGGTTTCGTGCTGGAAACCCAGGCGATGACATAAACTCTGCCCAGCACTGGAAGTTCCCAGCCGCTGTGGTTTGGCTGCTGAAAGGCATCAGAGAAGCAGCGAAAAATCCCAAAATGTAGCCAACATGCTCTGAAAATCCTACCACCACCCTGGGAAGCAGCGGAGGATGTACAAGAAGCTGCAAAAATGGCACAATCGCCATTGCCACAGTAAGTGAATATTTAGACTTCCGGTGGTGGGGAAGGTGCCCGGGTGGCTACCATGGGCCATATTAATGAGCTCCAGGGGCCAGATTAGGCCCACAGGTCATAGGTTGGGAACCTGTTCATGTGATAAACTCTTCTTTCCATCTGATTGAGAACCCACACTTCATTAATATGGTTCAGTTACAAAGACCAGGATATAATCCTCCCAGCAGAGCAGATGTAGCAGGGAAACTGCTGGTTAAAGTATATGACAGAGAAATGGAACAATGTTTACCAACTCTAGAGAGTAAAAATGTTAGCTCAAGTCTTGATGGGTGGAGTAAAGTTCACAATGATCCTGCTGTATGTGCTTGTAGAACAGCGAAATACACGAAAGTCTTTCTTGTAGAATTAAATATGTCAGGAAATGTACAAAGCGGAATACTTACAAGGTGTGAGAGCAAAAGCTATAATAACACAGGAACAAAAATGTCAAAAGTCTAGTACAATAAAACCCCTACTTACGAAAAGTCCATTCCGTAGGCTTTTGCTTAAATCCTTTTTTGTAACTCGAAGCAAACCCATAGGAAAAATTATTTATGTAACTCGAAGCGAACCCATAGAAAAATGAAATTTGTATGTAAATCGAAGCAAGCCCATAGGGAAATTAATTTTTACATAACTCAAAGCAAACCCATAGGAAAAAGAATCTTTATGTAACTCGCTGCAAACCCATAGGAAATCTTGTAAATCGGGACATGGTTTTAGCACAAAATCATTATGTAAGTTGAATTTTATGTAACTCGGGGCATATGTAAGTCAGGGTTTTACTGTATTCAGTTTGGCCACAGACAATGCTGCAAATGTTTCTACGATGAGAAGGAAAATAGAAGAGGAGGAATGGAATATAAAGTTAATAACATATAGTTGCAGTGCTTATCTACTCCACCTCCTAGCCAAAGACTTCAGTGTTCCAGAAATAAAGACTAATGTCGTTGAAATTACTAAATATTTCCATAACAGTCTTTTTGCAGCAGCAGCTCTGAAAAGAATAGGTGGAAGAAAGCAAACTCTCCCACAAAATGTTAGAAGGAACTCTTTCATGGTTTGTTTTGAACAGTTTTGAACAGTTTATCAAAAGCTGGCATTCTGATTTCACTATGTGAATAAAATAGAGAGAAATTGCTGAACATATTCTGAGCATTTTGAAACTCGTTTCTGAAACTTTAAACAAAATACAGAAAAACAGCCGTTTTATTGCTGCTTGGAGAGACTGAGTGAGCATTGAGTAAGAACTACACACTGACATAATTAAATTACAAGCACTTTAAACAAGCCGAAATGAGACAAGCATGGCCTCCAGTTAATTTCATCACAAATATTGCCAATATCTGGTACCAAGGCTTAAGTGCTGAGGAAGAGGAGATGCTATATGGATAGCCAACAATTATCCATCAGTAAAGCCAACTATGATAAGCTTCAGAGCTAAAGGGGACACATTCCAGAAATACATGTTCGAGGATGGTGTTTTGAAGAAAGTCACACCAGGGAACTGGTGGAAGTCCCTTAAGCATATGGATATAGAGATCATTGATGTAATGGTTTCACTTTTAACAGCAGTAACTTCTGCTGGTGTAGAAAGAATATTCTCTTCCTTTGGGCTTAATCATTCTAAATTGAGAAATAATTCGGGACCAGACAAAGTAGGAAGGCTTGGTTTTATTTTCAAGATTGTGGACAAACTAGAAGATGAAAATAAAGATGAGTGAGCTACAGAGGCCAGTATTTCAGGTTTTTCATCTGTGGACCATGCTGTTAGTCTAAGTTATTTTATATAGTTTAAACATATCAGTTAACAAACATGGATGTTAAACAAATACTGTACAAGAATACATATAGTATAATTTTATTGTTTTAGTTAAATAAAATTATTTATTTATGTTGTTATTAAGGTAATGCTTATTTTTCTCCTTCCAAGAAAGTACAGCAGAAAACTTGTCCAAATATAAATGATAAACTTATTAAACTGAGGAAAGAAAATTATGAAATTATTGCGAGGTGAACTGTCTATTATGTATTTCTAACAGTACAGTGTGAGGAGTTTCACAGCACGATCGCTGTGGCTTATTGGCACACCATGGTCATAAATCGTGGGTGATCATTCTCCTTACCTCATCTGTTTTTACCGTAGCTTAGAGGCCCCAGCTTGGGCCTCTCACTCCAGGCCTTCTGGCCCTCCCTACCATGCCGAGGGATGGCACGCAGTCATTCAGCTAGCACGCAGCTTCTGTCCAATCAGTAAGGTGAGCACGAGGCAGACATGCTGATATTTAGCCAATTAAGTAATCTTATGCTATCGCAGGTAACCAATAGGGATTAATTGCATACTCTTCTCTGGAATGTTTTTGTCCTGTTATTCCTAATAAACTCAGTCCGGGCTATCTCGCCCTATGCCTCTTCATGAATCAAGCCTCCGCTGTCTCCTTGATCCCAAAACACAACATCTGGCGACCCGCGACGTGATTGCTGGATCCCAACTCCCCGACTCACCGGCTGGAATAGCCCCCTGGTGCACCTCTCAGCTTTCGAGCTCCCGATTGTGAGTATGGGGGGGGACTTTCTTTAGGGCAAAAGACCCATGCAAATGAATTGCAGAAACTCATCAAGGAGAGCGGATGTCCAGACATCACGCTTAATAGTCTAGAAGACTTCATTAAGGAAGTCGAATGCCAATGTCCTTGGTACCCAGAAATTGGATCACTCAAACGGGATGATTGGCAAAGAATTGGAACAATTTTATTGGAAGAACCGAGGGCAGCAGTTCATCATTTATTGATTTGGCACAGAGTTAATGAGGCAGTCAGGAAATTGGTACCAGCAGAGGCATCCCTGACCAATCCTCTGACTCATCCGCCCGAGGACCCACCACCTCCTTATCCAAAAGTGCTGCCTGCTATTTTACCACCTACTGCACCATTGGTGCCGCCCGTCCCGAGCCTGGTTCTCCAGGCGCCGCCTGCCTACCCTGGCGGTGTGATGGGAAATGTTCGCTCCGCCATACATTGAGCCAAGAGCGATGGGGTTTTGTCCCTGGAGGAGGCGGAAGAGTGGCAAGGAGAGAGTCCTTCTGCTTTTCCCATTACGGTTGAGATGGGGGGGTGTTAACATCGCAGCAGCAGGAGTTTTGTAAAGATCTCTCATATCATCTGAATAAGAATGGGCAAAGAGCAGAAACTAAAGAGGTGCATGAAGTCAGAAACTGTCTTCAAAGACTTACTCCAAGAAATATTTTGTTGTCCCAGAGGCTTGCTGCTCCCCTTCCACAGCTCTTGCCCCCAGCCAAGGGAGGGAGTCCTACTGGCCCTTCATCATATGAGAAATAACAGCATGAGCCCCCTGATGGAGGTGGGGGTGGAAATGGAGATGGGACATTATATCCTGCCTTGCAGCAATCAAGCACTTTTAGCCCTACAAAAGACCTGTTCTCTGCTGCTTTAACTGCATCTGTGCTGGATATGGAAACTGTTGCTGTATATCCAGTGAACAGAGACGCTCTTGAAAATGGGACTGCTGCAATACTGCCTGCCAAGTCTAAAAAACAACTAGTGCCAGCTGATTGGGAACAAATGGTGGGGACCTCATCACAGATTGAAGTTATTAATGCATGCAAAGTGGAAAGAAGCAAGGAGTGTGATTCCAAGGGCAGCACAGGAGACCTCAGCTCGCCCCTGAAGCAACCCTCATCACAAAAGCAGGAGAAGCTGAGTGGTAAATTTGATACCTCATGTTTGGGCAGGAAGTGGAAGGATGGCCCAGAGAAGGAATGCAGAAAACCCAAGCCCAGAAAGGGGTCTTCTCGCAAATACAACCTAACAGGTGCAGTTTGTCATCAAGTTGAGATTCAGATGCTGCAAATGAAAGAAGTCCAGAGGAAAAGGGGTGTGGATCCTTCCTCTATGGACAGCAGGCTTTTGCAAAAATACAAGGAGGGAGAAGACGCACTCCAGTTTTTGGCTGATTTTGAATTGCTCAACCCTCAAGCAAAGAGATCCAGAGTGGGCTGTTCCAAGTTTGAAGCATCAGGATTGCAGGGAAAGCAACTGGGAATTCCCTGTACTGTTCATCAGTGTGGAAGTTACTTGCAAGTTCTGGAGAAGATGTACCTTGTGCTCATACCTCATCTGCCTGCCTTAATACAGATGGGTGTGGCTGGAGCATGAAGGAATGTGTGTTTGCCTGAAAAGCTGAAGGGGGGGTTGTCTGGTTGTCTTGTGAATTCAGTGAGAATTAATTTATGGCCTAATTTCAACCTTGCCATGCCAAGAACTGTGCTGGAGAGAAGATAGTGTTTAAGCTCTAATCTGAGAAGAAGAAAGCTTCAATCAACATTTGGACTTTTAATTTGGACATTTTAATTGGACTAAAAGGTTTGTGTGGACTCTAAAGTGAATTGGCCTTGTTTGCATTATAAAACCTGAAAGCCTTTTTTTAAAAATTGTCTACCTGCTCATGCTATGAGTGTGAAATGCTCTAATGATATTTCTACTGTATTTGATTTACCATGCTATGCTGGTTTTAAGTTATTGAATGCCTCTTTCATTTACACCAGTGAGAGAAGAAGAAATGTAATGCCTTACTCATGTAATTGGGGAGTGAGAAATGCTTGCTAGAATGCTACAGAAACCTCCTTCATGTAAGGAAGAAGAGAAATGTTCATGTTTTGTTCATGCTTAAATGTTTTGCTTATTCTCTTGCAGGGGAAAGACCTGTCTTTGCTTATGTTATGTTTTGCATTATGAAACTGCATATCTCAAGGTACAAAACCAATTGGATTGTTTAACCAAAATTGTTTCTGATATTAAGCAAAACCCTCTGCCTTCGTGGTGGAGCACTCTTTGGTCCTGGCTTCCCAATGGAGCCTGGGTACGGACCATTCTGCAGTATGGTTTAATTATTCTTGCCATTCTAATAACTGCCTGTTGCTTTATTCAATGCATACCTTCGTTGCTAGCCACCTGCCTGCAAGGATTTCGCTTCCGGCCTCGTGTACGCAAGGACCAAATTTATTATGCTTATAAGCTTCTTAAAAACAGAAGGGGGAAGATGTGAGGAGTTTCACAGCACGATCGCTGTGGCTTATTGGCACACCATGGTCATAAATCGTGGGTGATCATTCTCCTTACCTCATCTGTTTTTACCGTAGCTTAGAGGCCCCAGCTTGGGCCTCTCACTCCAGGCCTTCTGGCCCTCCCTACCATGCCCAGGGATGGCACGCAGTCATTCAGCTAGCACACAGCTTCTGTCCAATCAGTAAGGTGAGCACGAGGCAGACATGCTGATATTTAGCCAATTAAGTAACCTTATGCTATCGCAGGTAACCAATAGGGATTAATTGCATACTCTTCTCTGGAATGTTTTTGTCCTGTTATTCCTAATAAACTCAGTCCGGGCTATCTCGCCCTATGCCTCTTCATGAATCAAGCCTCCGCTGTCTCCTTGATCCCAAAACACAACAGTACAGTATAACCAATTCAGTAATTTTTTTGATATTACAGCAAAACTAATCAGAAAAGTTATTCTAAAAATGAAACCTTCATCTGATTGTAAATATTAAGATTATACCAATAAGAGCGAGTCTTTATGTATAAAATCTTTTCTGTGTCTAGGCCAGATGTGAAACTGGCAAAATGAAGGCACCCTTGAGTGAGTTCTTTCTACAGTTCCTTTCGCCTGACCCAGTGTAAGAAAGATTAGCCAGCAACACAAGGTTGCAATTACCGGAGTATGCCCAATTGTGGTTCAAAGATACCACAATCTTCGAGGAGGCTCTTTTACTGACTAGTGATTTAAATCTTGATTTAAACCATGATTTAAATTGATCTGATTTAAATCAACTCCACCCTGGAACTTGGTGGCATAATCCAAAGGTCCTCTCCAGCAGATCTCAGTTATACAATAAGAAAACACAGAGAGAAGCAGTCTTGCACATGGCCAAATTCTAATTCAGCCTGTACCAGTGAGCTGAGATAAGTGACAAACAGGCAGTCACAGTTTATTGTGTTAAGAACCAGTGATACATGGTCTTTAATAGATGTTCTAGCAAAAACACACACAGCTCCATTTTGGGCAAGCTGCAGTCTCTGTACTGACTTCAAGGATGGCCTAACTCAGAAAGTGGAGTTATCGTGGTGAAGTTAAATTGTGTTGCTGACACACCAGCCACAAATAAAAAAGGGTAATTGACGCACTTCCATTGCTTGGGCTTACCAAACTTACATCTCATATCTCTTAGGACAGCCTCCCTCCTAGTGAGGTCTATAACAACTCTTTGAAGCCAATTATTCATTGTACTGAGGGAAAAAATGACATTGTTGTGACCTGAATGTGCATTTCCCCAGTCAGTGTAGTTTCTCATTATAATGACACAGGGCTGCCTCCTCTATCTCAAACTCTTCCACAGGGTTCTAATATGGGGAGAAGCACTAAGAGCATAAAAGAGGAAATGCATGTCTCCTGTACTAAACTGTTTTGTGGACCTGTTTTTATTATTCACGGTGATTTTGTGGAGGAATGTCTTTTTTTATTTATATTTATCAGAATCCAGCACAAAAGACTCAAGTACGATGTTTCTTAACACCTTCCAAGGTTGTCAAAAGACATAAAAGCACTATCTAGAAAAGTAATATACATATATCACTATTGCTATATATGTAGGCTTGCCTTTATCTGAAGTCTCAGCTTGAGAACCACTATGGCCTACTCCTCTCAATTACTTTCAACCACACATAATTACTGTGGCCAATGTCACATTCATTTCTTTGTCTTGATAACAAATGAATTAAAGCTGACATTTGACCAAAGGATCACACAGTTATTTTTTCAATGATAACTCACAGTACATCAATACATGTAAGAGAGGAGTTGGAGAAAAATCCATTTTGCATCAGTATAAAATACAGATTTTGTGTCGAACTTTTGCCGCAAGATAGCCTGACAAACACAATATTAATCATGTGTGCATTTCCCCCCTCTCTTTCTTGCTGCCAGCCATGCCATAGAGAAATGCATCTGCTTTTTATGTTTTTTTTAAGTTAGAAGAGGTACTTAAGCTCCTGTACTTAAATTCCCATATACTGCTAGGTGTAAACCAGGGGTTCTCAACCTTTATAAGCCGGGGGCCAGATCACGCTCCCTCAGACAGCTTTGGGGGCCAGATGCCTGCCTCCCCTCCCAATTTTGAACTTTTTAAAAGAAAAACAAAATCCCTGTCTCCCCCTCCCAATTTTGAACTGTTTTTATACAAAAAAAAGTTATGTTTAAAATCCTGTTTCCTCTAGGAGGGTGGAGGCCAATTCTGCTATGTTTTCGGGCAGCCCGAAACCACTGCGCACACAATACAATTTGTAAAAGTACAATTGGGGGCCACAAGGGTCTTTTTTAATTGAGGGGGAAAAAGAAATTACCAGAAAATAATATTTGGGGGAGAGAAATATATGAGTGGATGTGGCTCTCCAAGGTCCAGGGGATTGGGGAGGGTTGCAGACCCTAGACCTCTGGAAGCTGGCCACTTACATTTATAGTATCAACTGAGTGTATCTTTCCAGTTTTTCCACCTGAGTAGTATCTTTAAAACAACCGAGTCATATATAGTCTGTACTCTTTTCCATTTTTGCACACACCCTCATTTCTTGCACAAAAGGAAAATTCCAGTAAAGGAACCTGTGAATTAAATCCAATATGTTGTTGTTGTTGTTGTTGTTGTTGTTGTTACAGCAGTTTATGATTCTGCATTGTTGACATCAAACCCAAGTTAATGAAGCTGGGAGGGGGAATCAAGTAGAGTTTAAGAAATCATCAGATGGCTGTAAAATTAGATTATTTGTACATGAAATACAGATATTAATTACAAAAGCCACACAAAATCATTCACCCAACATTCTGAACACACAATACATTTTCCTGAAAATGTGAAACATTACAGTGAAATGATTAAAAGCTGTAGTTTTTCATTTTAGTCTGAAGGAAAAGCTTACTCCACGTATCAGTGTGTGTTTTTTTTATTAAAAAATAGACCAAATACATTTATTGAATTAGAAGGCCATGGCATTTATGAGATCCATAAATCAGATCAATAGTGCGCAGTCAGCTCCAGAAAGCAACTGCTGGACCTCTAGAAACGGCCAAGCCAAAAGACTTCAAGGCCCAGCTTTGCTATAAATTATTTATAGTGAACACAATGCAGTGTGTGTGGTAGAACCTAATCTGTAATGCCTTTTTTAATGCTTTTAGAGCACCATGTTTGTACTCTTTTATGATCTCAATATATGACAGATTACTATTATTGAATTTCAAAAAAATACAAATTATAGATACAATATATTTCCCTCCACAATATCTTTCACCCCTGACTAAGAATGAATCCACAATAAAATTATCACAAACTCAGCCCGTTTGTGAAATAGAAAACATCAGCATCCATTATAAATCAGATTTCACTAGCAGTACTGCATATATGGCCTTGACCTTACGCTTGTCTGATTTTACAGAACAGACAATGGTTACAACTAAAGACAAAGCCTTGAAGTATCCTTGCTGTAACCAGCCCTGCAGCACAGTGGGCCCATTCCTGTCCAATGAAACAAATTAAGTTCCTCCTTTTAATAAGCAAAGTGTCGCATTGATCCTCATGGAATTATATATGGATTTAAGATGGCAACTAAAAAATTTAAACATAATTAAAATTTGGCACAGTGTGTGATCTACACCACTGTGTGGCTGCACTCATAGAACAAATAACTCAGCCTGAACAGACACAGAAAATAAGTGTGAAATGTATCTATTATTATCATTATTATTATTCAGTGTGAAAATAAAGCTATCAAGAAGATTAAATTAGTGGTGCATTAAGCACCAGCCACCATTTTAATCACAAGTTTTTAAATAGCTTTTTCTAATGTTAATTTTGGTTTCTTCTTTTAGGTAATGCCTGCATTTGATTAAATATTCCAAATAAGGAAAACAAATCTCTGAATTCCAAATAACCAACAAAGAGCAAAAAATACTTCCTCACAACAAGGCATCCTTGCAGTTAGTATCTTCAGGGAGCACTGAGTTACCTAAGATACATCTGATGTGGAGACAGAGTAATCCTTTACAACAGCCTTGACTAATAGAACCACAGCATACAATGGTCACATTGATTAACTTCATCAGTTGTGCAATGGCTTAAAAACTACAGTGGCAAATTACTAGCTAATAACTTCCCACTTGTATTTCCTGACATGCATGAGTCAGGACAAAAGAAATAACTTGTTAACCATTGGCAATTCACTGCTGCTATTTATATCCTTGCATATACTGTAGGCAGTGTAACTAACCAACAGATTTCTGGCCAATGATAGAAAATACAACTACTGTATTACAAGAACTGCAAGTGATGCAACCTGAAGTTCAGTGAAGCTGCATCCTAAGACACTGCACATACTCTGTCAGTGTCAACACATTAAGAAGTCGTGCAGCACCACTGAAGTATCAAGTCTTGCCTTTATCTATTCCACAGGTGGTGAACCTGAAGCCCTTTAGGATTTGTAGAACTCTAGGACTGCGGTGGCTCAAGTGGTTAAGATGCTGAACTCGACGACTGGAAGGTTGGAGTTCGATTCCCGAGTGCTGCACGATGGAGTGAACTCCCATATCTGTCCCAGCTCCTGCCAACCTAGCAGTTCAAAAACAAGAAATAGTGAGTAGATACTATTGTTGTCATTTGCTGTCAAATCATCTCCAACCTACAGAAATGCTATGAATGAGAGGTGTTGAAAAATGCCCCATCCTTCAGAGCTCAGCTCTGGTAAACTCAAGCCTATGGTTCCTTTCAGGAGGTCAATCCATCTCACAATTGGTTTTCCCCATTTCCTGCTGCTTTCAACCTATCACATGATTTATTATTCTTCACAATGTGTCCTACATAGAACAGCCTCAACTTCAGGATTCTTGCCTTGGTTCAAGCTTGATTTGCTCTAGGATCCCCTTGTTTATTTTTCTGAGAATACAGGGTGCCCACAAATCTCCCCTCCAGCACAATAATTCAAATAAGTTGAACCCCCCCCCAGCTTTCACACCCATATGTACTGAATGGGAATAGAAGAATGTGGATGATCTTAGTCTTGGTCTCCAATGACACATCCTTCCACTTGATCATTTGTTTTAGTGCCTTTATTGTTGCCCTTCCGAGTCTCAGCCTTCTTCTGATTTCTTGACTGAAGTCCCTATTTGGATTGATGATTCAGCCAAGTTCTATAAAATCTTTCACAATTTCAGTTTCTTTGTTTTCAAATTTAAAGTTGTGTTCTTCTGTTGATCATGTTGACTTTTGATAATGAGTTACATTTTGATCACGACTACATTCTGAAACCTCTAAAACAGGGATTCTCAACCTGTGGCCCGAGGGCCAAATGTTGCCCATGGCACCATTTCATGTGGCCCCCCACTGCCTCCACCACACCAGGAGGTGCCATGTGGTGTAAGGTAAAGGTAAAGGTAAAGGTTTCCCTTGCTCGAAAGCCAGTCGTATCCGACTCTAGGGTGCAGTGCTCATCTCTGTTTCTAAGCTGAAGAGCCAGCGCTGTCTGCTTCTGCAGACGTTTCCGTGGTCATGTGGCAGGCATGACTAGACACCGGAGCGCACAGAACGCTGTTACCTTCCCACCGAAGTGGTCCCTATTTATCTACTTGCAATTTCTTGCTTTCAAACTGCTAGGTTGGCAGGAGCTGGGATGAAGACGGGAGCTCATTTCCGTCCTGCAGTACTCGGGAATCGAACTGCTGACCTTCCACTTCCCAGTCAGCATCTTAGCGACTTGACCGTCTGGCCCCCGAAAGCTGTGTGAGGGAGCATGACCCAGCGCCTGGTTTAAAAAGGTTGAGAACTCCTGCTCTAAAGGTCTTCATCCCCAACAAGAGAAATCTCATGCTCTTTGTTGTATGGTTTATCTGATTGCTAGGCATCTTGTTAGGGGGCAATATAAGAACACCATAAATAAACAGAACAGGTAGCAAAAAAGAATCTTCTAAGAATTAGAGCAACTCTGCTTATGCACTGTATTGGAAAATGTTTTGTTGAAGAAGGATAAGAATTTTGCCAACCTCTGGCACAAGTTTACCTGTGTAAAACCCATATTAATAGAACTTGTTCTTGTTCATTAAGTGAAGGCAAATCCCATTAATAATTCCATTAAGCAATCACTTCAGTTCATTATTTTACCCATTTCCCCTTCACTATATTCACTGTGAACATCTGCTCCTTCTCTTGAGAAAAGGAGAGGGCACAGAGCAGCCACATGCTTCTGCAGTCAAAGCATTAGGAGTCAGGCAAGCAACCATGATATAAAAGCTATTACACTCTCAACTAAATACTAAATACATCACCTTACAGCAAACCAACTACCATCCCAGGATAGATTACCCAATATCCACGCCTGAATTCAAATTGCCTAATTATCAGAGCTACTCAGTATGCTTGTTGAATGCTTACCAAGCAGAAATGTTAAGTAAAAACAATACAAGTTATACTTTAAGGCCAGAAAAAATGGAATGGAGGGAGGGCTGAGAGACCCTTGAAGCATCTACAGATGTATAAACTCACTCTAACTGCATCAAGAAGTCAAAATATTCTCAAACTTTTGAGCAAACAGCGTCTTTTGGATGGAAAGGGGAATTACTACAGGATTCTTGCATCGTTTGCTGTTGAAGAGCAAGCCAGCCAAGCCAATCTGCACCAGGGGAAAAAGCTTAAAGGAAGTAGGGCACAACTAGCTGGAGGCTTTCAGGACATACTACTAATCATACTACTGTCACCTGCAATAGTAATTCTGTTCATCTGACACTTTTGGTGCAGGAGCATCTGACCTCCAAGAAAGTATAGTAATGCCTTGGATAACAACCGCATCGCTTAACGCTAAAATTGGATAACAACCTGATATGTTGTGGGTTGTTGTGTTGTTGTTGTTGTTTCGGGGGGATTGCATCGGATAACACTATTTTAGCGTTACCTGATGCGGTCATGTTTGGCCCTCTGGAAAGGGAACCGGCCAAGTGCCTGTCCACTTCCCTTCCCGGCGGGCCGGCGGGTGAGTGCAGAGACACCCTCCAGCCCTGTGGGAAAGGAACTGGCCGAGCACTTGGCTGCTTCCTTTCCTGGAGGACCGGTGGGTGAGTGCTGAGTGCTGGTGTATGAGTGCTCCGTGCCTGCCTTCTCTGGAAGGCGGTCAGCATATGGGCGCTCCGTTGGGCCAGGTGGCCCAAGCCTGCCCCAAGTGAAGCCTCCTGCAACCCCCTTCACCGCCCTCTGCTTACCGACCTCAGTCAAGTCTTTTCTCCATCCCGCTCACAGGAAGCCCGACGCTCCACTTCCTTTGGCACCAGCGCTCATTCCCACCTCTTCCGGAAGGCCTGGCGGAAGGCCGTTCTACCCTCTTGCTCACACTCTCCCTGGGCGTACATGCCAAGCATGCCTTCTTCGCCTTGCCTTCTCTGGAACGCTGGTGCCAAAGGAAGTGCAGCAAATGAAGTCTTGCCTTCTACGGGTGCTCCGTTCGGCGCTTGCCTTCTGGAGGAGGCAAGGAAGGCCGCTCAACTTGCCTTCTCCAGAATGCAGCAGCCAAACGGGCGCTCCCTTCAGCCACTGAGTTCCAGAGAAGGCAAGGCGGAAGTCCTGTCTTGCCTCCTCTGTAATGCAGCAGGCTTTTTTAAGCGTTATCCAATGCATGAATCAGATAACGCTAAAAAGCGGATAACGCTAAGACTTGTGGAACCAAGTTTTGGCATTATCCAAGGTATTACTGGACCTTCTTCTGATGCCTGTTAAAGGTGATAACCTTGACTCAGAAAGACAACAGTGACCAGAAAGCAGACAGGATCAGGTAAACCACAAATGTTCAAAAGAAATGCAAGTGGTATGCAGGAGCACACTGGTGCCTTGGTATGTTACAGCTCAGGATAGCTGTTACAGAACCCCAGAAGCAGAAAACATTTTAGGAGTTAGGCAAGATGGGTATCGCAAAAGGCTGGACAGTCACAGTTTAGCTAGTTCAGCTCAAGGCCTCAATAGTCAGAGGAGTTCCTCTTACAACATTATCCCTCTGATCAGTGCAAATTGATTAGTGCCAAGTGCCCAAGACATCAGACCCAGCCCATGTATCTTCCAAATGACAAATTACAAACACAGAAACACACTAATCTGCTAAATGTGGACTGAGACAAGCTTGTTTTAGAATAAGCAGGCAATCTTTTCCTCTTAAGTGAGCACTGTTCCTAGATATGGAATTAGCATCTCATCTAATAAGATTCTTAGATATATGAGTATTTATTTAAAAGAGGGCAGGAGTTACAACTTGGACATGAATGCTTAGTCTGCCTTTAGACTTCTTCTTGCACTGGTATTTACTAATCCATTGTGTAAGGAGACTGTGAACACCTTTGGAGTAAATCTGGCAGCAGCCTCTTGATAAACGTTTACCACAAAAATATAGATCACTGTTGTGCATTTTATGAGGAAGGCTGGGTGTTCATGGTGATGCAGGAAAAATCAGGATTACCGCTTCTGGGAATAGTTAGAAGCAGTAAGACTCAATCTCTCATGTATGCATATGTGTTCATACACACAGAGTGAGAGAGTTGGAGGCTTAATCTGTCCTGATCCTCTCTGTGTATATCAGATACTTGGGAACAGTGGCAGGGAGAATCAAGACAAACAAGAGTCAATCAGGGCCAGCAATGATTTAAGGACTTCTGACAGGAATTCCCAAGTCAAATTTGGCAAAAGCTTTTATCTACAGGTGTATTCTCTTTGTGGTCAGCAACTGGCAGCCTTATTGATGCAAATTCATGCCTGCAAGTTTGCTGATGTGCTACTGCCACAGTATCCTTTCCCAGCTTCAAATCAGCAAAGATTTCAGAAGTTCATTAATGGAAGGGTAGTAGAGGATCTCTCTGGGACCTAATGCATTGCCAATCCTAGCATTTCCCTAATTTCCCTTTGTCTTCTTCTCCCTTCCCACAGTGCTAAGCACATTTCTACCATCAACACCACCAATTGTAATAATGCTGACTGCAGGAGGACTAGGAATGTAAGTGCTCCCGTTAATCAACCTCCCCATGGTGAGGGGAATCTCAGGATGCTTATTTATGAGCAGAAGAAATTAAGTAGATGCTCACATAGCAACTGCCAAGGTATTCCTCCTCATTGGCTGAACACTTCACAATCAGTTCTATGACACCATTAATATACAGACCCTCTGCAACAGTCTCTCACAACCAGGTGTCCTTCAGATGTGTTAGACACCAACTCGGACAATCCCCAATGAGATTTCAAGAAGACAGCTATACAGTTTTCTCTAGTCTCAGGCTCTGCTGAAACTATAAATACTTTGGCATGTTGCTTTTCATATGATGCTCTTGTTGTAATGGTTTGCGGGAGTCGAGGTGCTGAACTCAAGGAAGGTGCGAGAGACAAGGCTATGATGAAAAAGGCCAGCCCCGATTACTCGGGTGGTCTGTATTTATTGACTATAATTGGGAGTCAGCACGCACAGCCCACATGCGACCCCCGTGACAGAAGGCTTACTACGTGGCACTCGGCTGGTTGGGTTACACTTACGAGACTGCGTGCCCAGGTTGGCCATAAGCAGACTTAATCAGCAGATTGCAATGAGACTCATTGTTCTCATGTTATCTTGAGTCCAAGAAGACTCAGTGTACCTATGCATAGCTATTTAGTCTAGCTGTGGTTGGTGTCTGCTCAGCCCTTTTACACGGACGTGAGAGCTAGACACCGTATGCTGTATATGAGACCTTGGGTCTCTTTCCTCCTGACATTTGTCCTACCTCTTTCAGTGCCCTCAGCCAAGGAAACATGGAGTCGCTATTGCTCCCTATTACTATTTTGCCCGCACCCAATTGCCTTTCCGGTCGAGCCAGGATGGTCTCGGGATTGTTTGCAAAACCCGACAAACCCATTGGGAAAGGTAGCTGTCTAATCAGCGGCCTGGGCAACCCACATGCTATGACAATGATTCAAGGGAAATTATGAACACTGTATCATCTCCACAGATATTGTTTGCATCTTGGGTGTGCAGGGTGGGAGGAGTAAAAGGGGGCACTTTGGAAGTAAAAAAGAAAGTAAAGTAAGGTTTAAAGTGGACCAACAACGGAAGAACAAAGGAACTGGTGTGTGTTTATTTTTTAAAAAATTAAAAGCTATATCAGAACAGACAAGTGAATAGACAATTCGCTAAGTGAAAAATCAATTGTTGCAGGTAGTGAGAGACAGTTCCGCTTCAACATTTAATAGATAACATGCTCTTTCATGTTAGGGAGATGTCACCATTCATTTGATAGCCAGCTTGCGCCTTCATTTCCAGCACCACAGATTTCATATCCTAGTTCCAAAATTGGCCCCACATAGTGTTCTAACTCTATACTGTGAGAAATGAAACTAGGTAGTTTGCAGTTCCAAAGAGGTTACTGATTAGATGCTGGACCATGAGGCACTTCTCAAGTGGTCGATGCTTTGTGAATTATTAAGTCATGTGTTCTGGAGCAAATTACTTCATGACTCCTCTGAGCTGTACTCATGGCTCGCAATGACAGGTCAACAGCTTTTGTTCAGTCAAAAAATACAAAGATGGCATACGTTGACTTGAGAATGGTCCTTGAGGAAAGATGTGGGGAGGGGAGGGGACCTTAAAAAACAAACCAACTGGAACTGCAATATCTACCTATTGGACATAAGGCCTCTGGACTAGCCCAAAACCTAGTACTGTTTAAGGTGGAGAAGCAAATGAAAGCCACAGTTAATGACCACAAACTGAGATACTTGAGCACAGGAAGCAACTTTCCCCATCTTCTGCAGTAAAAACTAATAGTAAATAAAACCACTAAATGTTTACTGCACTTTTAGTTTAGTGCACTTAATACAGTTGTGGCTGCAATCCTGTTCATAAGAACATAAGAACATAAGAACAGCCTTGCTGGAACAGGCCACAGCCCATCCAGTCCAGCATTCTGCCTCACACAGTGGCTCACCATTTTCTTCAGGGTATTCCCAAGGAGATGCCTTCACCTGCTTAGGATTCCCTGGAAATGGCATTGAGAGATATCCTGCCTATATCTCCAACCCGAGGTTGTCCTTAAGTATCCATAATTATAGCCATTGACACCCTTGTC
This sequence comes from Bradypodion pumilum, assembly GCA_035047305.1. NCBI lineage: Eukaryota > Metazoa > Chordata > Lepidosauria > Squamata > Chamaeleonidae > Bradypodion > Bradypodion pumilum. The sequence goes on along the minus strand of JAWDJD010000001.1, from coordinate 166,688,842 downwards.
CTCCATGAACTTGTCTAATCCTTTCTTAAAGCTGTCAAGACTGACAGCTGTCACCACTTCTTCTGGCAGGGAGTTCCATAGACCAGTAATCCTCTGGGTGAAAAAGTACTTTCTCTTATTTGTTTGAGAACGAGTACCCAAAAGTTTCATGGAGTGTCCCCTAGTTCTAGTGTTATGCGATAGGGGAAACAGTTTTTCCTTATCTACTTTGTCCACACCATGCATGATTTTATAAACTTCAATCAGGTCACCTCTTAGACGCCGTCGCTCAAGAGTGAAGAGGCCCAACCGTTGCAGCCTCAGATGGTAAGGAAGGTGTTCCAGTCCCCTAATCATTCTGGTTGCCCTCCTCTGCACTTTCTCCAACTCCATAATATCCTTCTGGAGGTATGGCGACCAGAACTGTACACAGTATTCCAGATGGGGCCTCACCATAGATTTATAAAGAGGCAAAATGACACTTGCTGACTTATTTTCTATACCCTTCCTAATGATCCCTAGCATTGAGTTTGCTTTTTTCACTGCTGAGGCACACTGGGTTGACACCTTCATTGAGTTGCCCACCAGGACACCAAGGTCCCTTTCCTGGTTTGTCGCAGAGAGTTCAGACCCCATCAGTTTATAAATGTAATTGGGTTTTTTTGCCCCAACATGCATCACTCTGCACTTACTAATGTTGAAGCTCATTTGCCACTGTTCTGCCCACTCCCCCAGTGTCAAGAGATCCCTCTGGAGCTCCTCACAATCTCTCACAGTTTTCACTACCCTGTATAATTTAGTGTCGTCAGCAAATTTGGCTACCTTGCTTTTTACTCCTACCTCTAGATCATTTATGAAGAGGTTGAAAAGCAGGGGTCCCAGTACTGAACCTTGGGGGACCCCACTCTTTACTTCCCTCCACTTGGGAAAGTGTCCATTATGTGCGTCTGTGTCACGTAAGGCTGATGAGATTATCAGCCACAACCATCGAATCCCTTTCGATGGCAGTGGCTGTTTTCAGAAATGTATTTCTCCTGTTGTTAGCCCCCCTCCTGCCCCAACCACTTACCCACAACACTATCAGCTTTATCAGCAATAAAGCATGATGCTCGATTTCAGCCTGTTGTGTACAGTATCAGGACTACATCAACCTCCACTGAAGTTCTTAGAAATCAGGGTTTGTATACTCCTCTAAAATGGGGGGGGGGACGGGGGGGCGACAACCTTTTTATGTTGTAGGCCTAACCATACACCCGGACAGCTGAGTGGGCTGTACCACACCCACGGAAGCAGAAGTGGGCACATTTACGGCTGTTGTAAATGGACCCACTTCCTGTGTTTATGACAGCCGCGGTCGCGTTTCCACATGTGTGGGCACATTTTACAGCTGACATACATATGCCCGCTTCCACTTCCAGGTGCAGCAAAGGTGGCGACAGGCCACATGGGATGGTGTCACGGGCCGGGGCTGGCCCAGGGCCATACGTTGGGAACCTCTGCTCTAAAACCTGCCACCATAGCCACTGGACTGGGTTAAAAGTAACAAATGGGTACTTTTTACTAGTAAGTGGGGGACTGTGGTGGCTTAGTGGTTAAGACGCTGAACTTGACGACTGGAAGGTCAGCAGGTCAGCAGTTTGAAAATTGAGTGGTGCAGGACAGAGTGAGCTCCTGTCCCAGCTCCTGCCAACCTAGCCATTCAAAAAGCAAGAGGTTGCAAGTAAATAAATAGGTTACCACATTGGTGGGAAGGTAAAGTGTTCTGTGCACTCCAGTGTCTAGTCATGCCTGCCACATTAGCATGGAAACCTCTACAGACACAGTCAGTGTTGGCTCTTTGGCTGCAAACAGAGATTTGCACCACACCCTAGAGTCAGATACGACTGGCTTTTTGAGCAAGGGCAACCTTTACTAGTAAGGAATGAGCAACGAGTAGTTGGCACAAGACCAAGTGCACCCCAGAGCTCTGCCCCCATGTTGCTATTGTAACTACTATTGCTAAAAGTAATAGGAATCACTAGGAGAGCTTTTGCAGGACAGCCAAATATCCACCAGTAGAGCCTGAGTTACATAATCAGGTCAATTTCACCATACCAGCATCTTGTAGCAAATCTTCAGTTGCTCAATGCCGTCCCTACACAGCACTGACAGAGAAAATGATAAAAAGATACATAGCAAGAGGGTTGGGAGGAAAGGAAGAGCAAGAATTCATGATTCACTCTTAGCTCCAATTCCGAATGTAGCTTGTTGTTCTCAAGACTCACTCTGTTTTTGAGCTATATGTTATACCAGTAAACAGTTCACCAAGGGGCCTATATAAGAATAATTACCAGAATATAACAATTTAAATCATTCACTTGCCATTTTAAAATTTACTTCTGTGCCTGGTGAAAAGCTTTTTACATTCAAATTGATCTTTATTTATTTACGTTTTCTTCAATTAAACGAGAGATTAAAAATCTCCCTAATCTAAACTAGGAATAAACATTGGCAGACCTAACAAAATAAGAGTGAGGGGCCGCGAAGGGAAAACTGAACAATACTGAAAAATAGCAACTAGCGAATTAGGGAAGGATTGTAATTGTAACGATTGTGTTTAGTAACTTGCCTTCTACGCAAGTGTAAAAGCCTTCTACACAAGCGTAAAAGCCTTCTACGCAAGCGTAAAAGCCTTCTACGCATGCGTAGAAGGCAATCTGCGCAGAACCGTTCTGTGCAGGTTGCGTAGAAGGCGACCTGTGCACAATCGTTCTGCGCAGGTCCCGTATTTTCTGGAGCCATGGTTGACAGGTATGTTCCATACAGACTGTAGGTGTTAGATTTTGCTGCTAGATTATGTAAAGATGTTACCTAATCACAAGCCAACATCCCAGTTTAGCAGTTAGTTAATATGCATGCTTGTTCAGAAAATATATATATATTTTTTTTAAAAAAAAGAACTTGATTTTTACTCACTAGTTTAAATCAGTCTCCCCTTCCCCACAGAGCGGTAAACTATTTTTGATTTAACTCAGTCAAGCTATTACATTTTGGTCCAGATGGAGCTTAATTTGGAGCTGTAATAAAAGTTTGTGGTATGCATTAATAAAAAGGACTCCAGACACTTTGCATGTAAAAGGTCAGGATTTCAATTACCAGGGCTTAGGAGAGACTGCTGTTTGAAGATTTAGTGAGTTGCTTCCAGTGAGTTTAGACTAGAGGACTAGATGGATCTGACTTTGTAAGGTCGCTTCCCGAATGACTGTCATGGAAGAAATAGCTAAAACAGTATGCACAGGTTTTAGACTTTCAGTGCCAGAGGCCCTTGCTGGTATGATGAAATGGTAAAGGATGTAGGAGAAAGTGAGGTATAAACATGAAGAGGGCCAACGGTTGTGAAACAGATATTCTCAATTACCCACAAAATCCTTCATTTTGTTGCTAGTCCCAGTTGTTCAGTTCATGATTCAGAAATAGGTATTGTAGCTACTTGTTTAAACAGTACTACATTGAAGCTCTTGGTCAGGAGTTCCCAATCTAAGGCCTGCAGGATGGATCAGGCCCGTGGCACCATTTCATGTAACCCCTCCACCCCCAATGGCATTAAGAAACAAAATGGCCACCTCTTTGAAGCTGTTGAGACAAAATGGCCACCCCCATCCTGCAAGCAGGACAAAATGGCCATCCGGCCATCAAAGCTGACAAAGAGAGCATGACCCAGCCCACAGCTTGAAAAGGTTGGGAACCCCTGCTCTAGGTATTCAAACGTTTTTCTGTGACTGCTTTAGAAGGTACTGTTGCCATTTACAAGTGTCCCTGCTGCCAATGAAGGACTTTAAACTGGAATTGGGTGGTCGAAAGCCAGTCATATCCGACTCTAGGGTTCAGTGCTCATCTCTCTTTCAAAGCCGAAGAGCCAGCACTGTCTGCTTCTGCAGACGTTTCTGTGATCATGTGGCAGGCATGACTAGACACCGGAGCGCACAGAACGCTAGGGAAGTCTTTCCCTCCTTTTCATATACTGTAGTCTGCTCATGCATGGGCACGCTCGCGTGTGCATGTGTGTGTAGAATTCTGGCTTCTTCAAAATCAGACAAATATAGATGACAGCAGTGGGTTTTTTTTCCTATGTAGAGGAAAATCTTGTTTCATTTGAATCAATAGATAGATTAAAGTAAACTTAAAAGACAAACTGAAGATACACGCAGGGAGGAAATGAAAAAGATTGTAAAAAGACTCAAATAAATAGCTTCTGGTTAGCGCTCGCTTTGAGTGACTTGATGGCTAGGACAGACTCCTTTCATTTTCTGAAGTCAAAATATCTTTTTGATCCATGTGCCAAAGACTAGAAACACCCTCTTTGTATACCAAAACATGTTCTTTGTGTGATCTTCTAAGCGATTCTAGATGTAAATTAGTGCTTGAAACCATGGGCTCTCATCTTGAAATGCAGCTAAGTCTGGCCAGACCTGTTAGTTCTTTTGCTATATGATGAATTGCTAGTCAATAAAACAAGCACTGAATTGGTTGGTTTGTACTGATTTAGACCTTTACCTTTACTGTACAGATTAAGAGAGATAGTTGTTCTTCCAGTTCACCACCCAGACAAAATGATCCTGAAGCACTGGGGAAAGTGTTAATTTATCATATACAAGGACAAGCATCTGGATGTGTTATTTTATTTGCCTGAAAAGTGTGGGCTTTGTATACATAAAGGGACATTCAACACAGAACTAGGTATCTTTTCTAGAGGTAGTTGTATCAGATAAATTCCAGACAAAGGAGGCTAAAGGAATGCATATATACATACAAGTCTATTCCTTGTTAGGACCTATCGTGGCCTGGCATAAAAAAAGTCTTAAGTCTACCTTCTGTGTAGAAGAGTACTTACAACATAAACTGCTCTTGTACATTACAGTTAGATGAATGAGGACAGAGGGATTAATAAATAAAACATGTTAATAAAACATGTTAGGCACCATATGTTATATAATCAGATCCTATGAAAACATAGTAGCTAGAATCTCATCAGTATTTGCATAAGGATAAATTGCCAGGATTAACTGCAGCTAATTGTCAAGGCACCCAGGTGTGTCTTGGTTTTGCAATAAGGAACCAAAACAAGCCAGACATCTTGTCAATTAGGTGCAAGAAGTTATGCAAATCTATGTATATACCAATAGGACTCTGACCAACCTGATTATTTTTGCTGCCTAAAACACCTCAAAGAGCTATCAGTGCTGCAAATCAGTATCCAGCCTCCCCCTTGAAGGATTTACAGTTTCCCCCATCTATATCCACAGTTTCTATGGTTTCCGTTATCCTCAGGTCTAAAAATATTCAATAATATTCCCTGAACTACATACAATATACATGTACTGTATGTATTTCCATGGCGCATTACCAGAATTTGCCACTAGAGGCCACTGTTTGCAATGTAATGTTTACTAGGAACTAAGGCAGACATTTTGGTAATTCTCATGTAGAATGATGGAGGTCTTTTAAACCCCACCACCACTTCTATGACTCAGGTATTTGTGTTAAATATAGGGATCACTGATATATGAGGTTTCATGAATCTACAGAAGGTCTCTGCATGTGTTTCCCATGGATATGGGGGCAAGACTTGTATCAGATATTACTTTTTTTGGCTTTAGAGGTGATGTTTCCAAAGGTAGAAAGCCAGTTGTATACGCCTCTAGGATTCAGTGCTCATCTCTGTTTATAGCCAAAGAGCCAGCACTATCTGTGTTTGCAGACATTTCCATGGACATGTGGCAGACATGCCTAGACACCGAAGTGCACGGAACGCTGTTTACCTTCCCACCAAAGTGATACCTATTTATTTACTTGCAATTTCTTGCTTTTGAACTGCTAGGTTGGCAGGAACTGGAACAGAGATGGGCGTTCATTCCATCATGCAGTATTCGGGTTTTGAACTGCTGACCTGCTACATCTCAGTCAGAGTCTTAACCACTTGAGCCACTGCAGTCCCTGTTTCCAAAACAGATATATTAAAAGCAGAAATGTTTTCTAAGCGTAATTTTACATGCTTACGGTAAGGCACTTAGAACTTTGAAAAATTGCTTTATTTTTGAAAGGGGACTACAATTCATAGAAGCTTCCTAGACAGGCTGGAAGAGTCTATGAGCCTCAGTAGAAAAAGATAACTTTTCTCAGTTCTAAGAGAACTGTCTTAAAGACAGGAAAATCGATATCACTGTGTGATAGCATCTGATAGCTTATTGGGTTTGGCTACAAATGCAAAAACTGAAAATGAAGTTGGAGAGCTGTAAAGAAGTAGCTCTGAATGTATAAAGCAGGAGTTCTCAACCTTTTAAAGCCAGGGGCTGAGTCATACTCCCTCAGACAGCTTCGGGGGCCAGATGGCCATTTTGCTCTTCCTCCACCACATGGCACTTCCTGGTGTGGTGGAGGCAGTGGAGGCCCACATGAAATGGTGCCACGGGCCGCAGGTTGAGAATCCCTGGTATAAAGGATGCCAGGTCTAAAAGAACAGCTTCACTTAGACTCTTCAACACTCAGGCTGTTCAGCTGAACAGACAGCTACTCCACTTGGGCCAGCCATTGGATCTTCATGAGAAGGCAATGGGAAAGATGGCCAATCAGTCTGACCATCTGGCTACAGCTTCATACGTAGAAAAGTAAACTGAATAGAACCAGAGTGTGCTATTGGAAAAAACATTAAGACTGCTACCAAGTGCAATTTTGGAGTGATAGCATCTCAACCATGTTAGTAAGATGAATGGCTTTCATGGCTAGGACAGCTCCTGCAATCTTTGTCTTCCAAAGAGAATAAAAATACTTGGAGGAAAAAGAGAGGAAAGCAAATATAAAGTACTGTACCTGAATGTTTCGCCTGGAACATCTTTCTAGGAACAATGAATACTAGTTAGAAGGTGAAAGTGGCCTTTGTTAGCAGCTGCTGAAAGACCTTGAATGATAGGCAGCTGACAGTGGTTTTCCCTTGTTTAAATTTAGTGGAACAGAGGTGAGTTCCCCCACACATTAAATGCAACAAATCCTGCTAAATGGAAATGATGTTCCATGCTTTCTGACAGAAAGAAGGAGGTTCCTTGAGGAATGCCACCATTTGGGGTAGAGAGTGTTAGAGCCCAGTTGTTTCAATTAGGATAATAATTAAGTGGCCAACAAAGAGAAGCAAGCAACACTGGGCTGACAGAAAGCAATCTCTAATTATTCACTGTGGCGTGTTTGTGCATGTGTGCAAAGCTTTGTGAGTCCATCTTGGCAGCTTTCTGACTTCTTTCTGTAGCTTCCAATGCACAAGAAAGCATGTTCAGGAGAGGTACTTCAGAAAAACGACAAACCAGTCCAAAATTGGATGTCAAAATATTCCTCTCTGCCATGCTGCTTGGAGGGGCCAAGGTGGCTGTTATTGCAGTGCAAGAAGGATTCTCTCTGTAGCAGAAAAGGAGAAACTCAGAGCCACTTATTATTTTTTTGTTACCTCCTTTACATCTGAAATGGCAGAGGCAGGCAAAGGAAGACTTAGTACCGTGTTTCCCCGATTATAGGACCTCCTCCTATAATAAGACACACACACCCCTTTTCCCCTGCCTTTGAAATATAAGGCCCCACCCAAAAATAAGACCTCCTTACCTCCTGCCCGGCTTCGGACGGAGGCCACACGGCTGCGGCGGTAGCTGACTTTCCTTCCCGCCGCGGCCCAGCTCCTCACCCCCGGCTGGGGGTGTGGTCTCCGGGTCTGGGCGGCCCACGCCTGGCTCCGGACGGAGGCTACACAGCCGCGGAGGTAGCTGGCTTTCCTTCCCGCCGTGGCCCAGCTCCTCACCCCCGGCTGGGAGTGTGGTCTCCGGGTCCGGTTGAGGCTACGCGGTTGCGGTGGTAGCTGGCCTTCCTTCCCACCGCTGCCCAGCTCCTCACCCCTGGCTGGGGTGTGTGGTCTCCAGGTCTGGGCGGCCCACACCCGGCTCCGGACGGAGGCTACGCGGCCATGGCGGTAGCTGGCCTTCCTTCCCGCCGCGGCCCAGCTCCTCACCCCCGGCTGGAGGTGTGGTCTCCGGGTCCAGCCGGGGGTGAGGAGGAGCTGGGCCGTGGCGGGAAGGAAGGCCAGCTACCGCCACGGCTGCGTAGCCTCCGTCCAGAGCCAGGCGTGGGCCGCCCGGACCCAGAGACCACACCCCCAGCCGGGGGTGAGGAGGAGCTGGGCCGCGGCGGGAAGGAAAGCCAGCTACCGCTGCAGCCACGGCCCAGAGCCAGGTGTGGGCCACCTGGACCCAAAGACCACACCCCCAGCTGGGGGTGAGGAGGAGCTGGGCCACGGCAGGAAGGAAGGCCAGCTACCGTCGCAGCCGCGTAGCCTCCGTCCGGAGCCAGGCATGGGCTGCCCGGACCCGAAGACCAGACCCCCAGCCGGGGGTGAGGAGGAGCTGGGCCACAGTGGGAAGGAAGGCCAGCTACCTCCGCGGCCGCGTGGCCTCTGACCGGGACCTGGAGACCACACCTCCAGCTGGGAAAAATAAGACATCCCCTAAAATAAGACATTGTGCTGATTTTGGAATTTAAAAAAATATAAGACAGTGTCTTATTATTCGGGGAAACACGGTAGCTCTGGTGTCACTGGGAGTGGGGATTGTGGTGAACCTTTTCCCAGTTTCAGTCTGAACTTCAAAGGAGCTTTCCAAATAGGAACCCATTTTAGAGTAAAACCTACAGTGTAAAACTTACCACAGTAAAACCTGGTAAAACCTCTGAGAGTGTGGCTCACCACCAGTCTCCACAGAACCAGTGAGATCATAGCTGGAGGAGTCAGGTGCTCGTTTCATTTCATTCAAGCAAATAATGTGGGATAGCAAGATTCCTTCCTTTTCTCTTTTTCTCCCCGATTTTTATTTGAAAACACAGTCACAAGCATTAAGGTAGAACTGAAAACTGGTGGTATGATTGTTGTGGTTGAGTAAAGCAAAGGGACACAATTACTTAGAACTCTGAAAGGGAAAATGCTAAACATTTTGCTCAAGAATTGTTACAACAACTGGCTCTCCTTTGTACTCTCCTGAATTGCTTTTCCCTTGAATGAGGCAATTCTCTTTCCTTTTTATACAAGACTAGCATATTTTGCCCAGCGGTGCCGGGCTTTTTAAAATTGTGTTGGTTAGTAAAGGGTTACATTTTTTATTGAACCAATGGTGCTGGGCTGTTTTAAATGGTGTTGTAAGGTTTAGTGATTTTTTGGCTTCGAGGTGCTGCCTCCGCCTGCGGTGGACTTGCGCTCCCAGTGGTTTTTTTTTTTTTTTTGCATGCCGGCTTCCTCAGTGCTGGGCTCTTTAAATTGGTTTTTGAAGGTTTTTGTTTTCTGTTTATGCAAATTTTATTTTAATTAATTTAATTTAATTTAATATTATTTAGTTTAAAATTTAATTTTGGTTTTTTAAATCTTTATTTTTACGCATTTTTATTTTTTGTTTTGGTTTTTTTGAGTGAAAAGTGATTTCTGTTTTGTTTTGTTTTTTGGTATTTTTTGAGATTAGTGTGATTATTTTTGAATGTTTTTATAACTTATTTGATTAATTTTTGAATTAATCTTATTAGTTTCAATATTTTTGAATGTTTTTTCTCTTTTGGCCTATGGGTGGGGGTGGTGAGCTATTCTGCCTCTCTACAATTGTTCTCTTCTGTCCTCTGGGTGTCGCTTCTGGTAAAAAATTTTTTTAATTTTCTCATTTGAGTTCCGGCCCTCATGGATAGAAGACGTGTTTTGGTAAGCTCTCGTGGATTGTTGGTTTTTTTTGAGGGGGGGGGTCTGTGTGTTTTTTCTTGTTTGTTTTTGGCTGGTTTTGTGTTTCATTTTTGGATTTTTGAGTGTTTTTGGTTTGTGTTTTTGTGTTTATTTTTTGTTTGTTTATGTTTATGTTTATGTTTAATTGGATTTATACCCCGCTCCACTCAGCCCAAAAGGCCAACTCAGAGCGGCTTACAACACAATAATATAAGTACAATTACAACAAAAAATTATTATACATGCAATTAACATACAATTATAACAATATAATAATACAAAAATACAATATAATCCTAACACATCAAAATATAGACATAATATAACAGCATGAAAATACAATAGGAAAACAATAGTAATACAATACAATAAATTACACAATGAATTATACAATAGACATTTAATTACACAGTCCCTCGGCTACTAATCCCATGGCCCGCACATTATTGAACGGAGCCAAAAAAGAAGACAACCCGGCCCCAACACAGCCGAGGCCAGGAAATGGACCAGGAAATGGACCGGCAACTCTGGCGGTGCGGCTTTGAATGTCCCGCCGCAACAACGCCAGTCAGCTGTGCTCCCACCTCCCCCACCGGCGGGGCGGGGGAGGGAGCCGTGGTGGACTGGCAGGTGCCGCTCGTTCCACCGGCCGGCTGCCGGTCGAAAGCCCCGCCGGGCTTGGTGGAGGCTGGGGCTGCTTTTGAGGGCGAAGGAAAGCCCTCAGGTGCCGCTCGTTCCACCGGCCGGCTGCCGGTCGAAAGCCCCGCCGGGCTTAGTGGAAGCTGGGGCGGCTTTTGAGGGCGATGGAAAGCCCTCAGGTGCCGCTCGTTCCACCGGCTGGCTGCCGGTCGAAAGCCCCGCCGGGCTTGGTGGAGGCTGGGGCGGCTTTTGAGGGCGAAGGAAAGCCCTCAGGTGCCGCTCGTTCCACCGGCCGGCTGCCGGTCGAAAGCCCCGCCGGGCTTGGTGGAAGCTGGGGCGGCTTTTGAGGGCGATGGAAAGCCCTCAGGTGCCGCTCGTTCCACCGGCCGGCTGCCGGTCGAAAGCCCCGCTGGGCTTGGTGGAGGCTGGGGCGGCTTTTGAGGGCGAAGGAAAGCCCTCAGGTGCCGCTCGTTCCACCGGCCGGCTGCCGGTCGAAAGCCCCGCCGGGCTTGGTGGAAGCTGGGGCGGCTTTTGAGGGCGATGGAAAGCCCTCAGGTGCCGCTCGTTCCACCGGCCGGCTGCCGGTCGAAAGCCCCGCCGGGCTTGGTGGAGGCTGGGGCGGCTTTTGAGGGCGATGGAAAGCCCTCAGGTGCCGCTCGTTCCACCGGCCGGCTGCCGGTCGAAAGCCCCGCTGGGCTTGGTGGAAGCTGGGGCGGCTTTTGAGGGCGATGGAAAGCCCTCAGGTGCCGCTCGTTCCACCGGCCGGCTGCCGGTCGAAAGCCCCGCCGGGCTTGGTGGAGGCTGGGGCGGCTTTTGAGGGCGAAGGAAAGCCCTCAGGTGCCGCTCGTTCCACCGGCCGGCTGCCGGTCGAAAGCCCCGCCGGGCTTGGTGGAAGCTGGGGCGGCTTTTGAGGGCGAAGGAAAGCCCTCAGGTGCCGCTCGTTCCACCGGCCGGCTGCCGGTCGAAAGCCCCGCCGGGCTTGGTGGAGGCTGGGGCGGCTTTTGAGGGCGATGGAAAGCCCTCAGGTGCCGCTCGTTCCACCGGCCGGCTGCCGGTCGAAAGCCCCGCTGGGCTTGGTGGAAGCTGGGGCGGCTTTTGAGGGCGATGGAAAGCCCTCAGGTGCCGCTCGTTCCACCGGCTGGCTGCCGGTCGAAAGCCCCGCCGGGCTTGGTGGAGGCTGGGGCGGCTTTTGAGGGTGAAGGAAAGCCCTCAGGTGCCGCTCGTTCCACCGGCCGGCTGCCGGTCGAAAGCCCCGCCGGGCTTGGTGGAAGCTGGGGCGGCTTTTGAGGGCGAAGGAAAGCCCTCAGGTGCCGCTCGTTCCACCGGCCGGCTGCCGGTCGAAAGCCCCGCCGGGCTTGGTGGAAGCTGGGGCGGCTTTTGAGGGCGATGGAAAGCCCTCAGGTGCCGCTCGTTCCACCGGCCAGCTGCCGGTCGAAAGCCCCGCTGGGCTTGGTGGAAGCTGGGGCGGCTTTTGAGGGCGATGGAAAGCCCTCAGGTGCCGCTCGTTCCACCGGCCGGCTGCCGGTCGAAAGCCCCGCCGGGCTTGGTGGAGGCTGGGGCGGCTTTTGAGGGCGATGGAAAACCCTCAGGTGCCGCTCGTTCCACCGGCCGGCTGCCGGTCGAAAGCCCCGCCGGGCTTGGTGGAAGCTGGGGCGGCTTTTGAGGGCGATGGAAAGCCCTCAGGTGCCGCTCGTTCCACCGGCCGGCTGCCGGTCGAAAGCCCCGCCGGGCTTGGTGGAGGCTGGGGTGGCTTTTGAGGGCGATGGAAAGCCCTCAGGTGCCGCTCGTTCCACCGGCCGGCTGCCGGTTGAAAGCCCCGCCGGGCTTGGTGGAGGCTGGGGCGGCTTTTGAGGGCGAAGGAAAGCCCTCAGGTGCCGCTCGTTCCACCGGCCGGCTGCCAGTCGAAAGCCCCGCCGGGCTTGGTGGAAGCTGGGGCGGCTTTTGAGGGTGATGGAAAGCCCTCAGGTGCCGCTCGTTCCACCGGCCGGCTGCCGGTCGAAAGCCCCGCCGGGCTTGGTGGAAGCTGGGGCGGCTTTTGAGGGCAATGGAAAGCCCTCAGGTGCCGCTCGTTCCACCGGCCGGCTGCCGGTGGGGGGTGGCTTTCTTTCCCGCGGGCCATGCTAGCTGGCCCGTGGGAAGGAAGGGCAATTGCGGGGTGTGTGTGTGCTTTCTTTTCCACGGGCCATGCTGGCTGGCCCGTGGGAAGGAAGGGCAATTGCGGTGGGTGGTTTGCTTTCTTTTCCACGGGCCATGCTGGCTGGCCCGTGGGGAAGGGCAGCGGCTGCGGGGCTTTTTTTGTTTACTTTTATTTTTCGTGCGCCAGCTGCCGCAGCGTTCTACACACTAATGGCGCACAGGACGCTGGGGCTTGTAGTTTTGGCTACGCGTGTTTGCTTATTGCAGCGGTTTTTCCCCTGCGGCTTTTTTTTATTGGCCGCGGCGCGTTTCCGAACATTCCTTTTGCCACGCCACTCAGCCTGATTGGTTCTGGTGCGGCGCAGCGCAAGGAACGTTGGGAATTGAAGTTCCCCTTTTTTGTTTGCGACTGGGGTGCTCCTGCCCCCGGGTCAAAAATTTCAACCCGACAGTTACCTGCGAACCGGCTTTGGGCGAGTGAACGGAGGCCCATTACGGGCTAGTGGGGCCTGGTGCAACATCCTTTGTCACATTCCAATGGTTAACGCACCATTTTATAGGTATAGATAAACCAGTTTACAAGAGGGCATCATCCTTCTTTGTAATCACTGTGATGCAGCCTGATTCACTACTTACTTTAAGTAAGCCCATCTCTCTGGTAGAGCTCAAAATTACCATTATAGCAATGTAAACTTTAGTGCATATTAACTTTGTAAACAAAAAGAGACCAGATTTAAACATCAGCCATGCAGAAACAGATAAGTATATTTCTGATTTCTCACCCCCCCCACACACACAAATATACCAGACAATATCCAAACAGTAGCGTCTCAAAGAGAATAAGGGCTTGACATTTTGAAATTACAGATTCATGATAGCCTGTTTAAAACATAATTATGAAGCTTTAAAATAACATCTTGAAATTTCAGTGTTAAGGTAAACACTGGTAGGAGTCCGGCAAAGCTTGTCATGAACAGATCCTAATATCCCTTGTACAAAAAGTCACAAATTTATGCAAAGAAGGGCAAACACTTTCATTTGATCAATAAAGTATCCATTGTCAGAGATGATGTGTAAAAAAGCTGTAGGACCTCCACACTCTCAGGAACAATGATATCAAAAATTCAACCATCAGTGAAAAATACTGACAAAGTGGACTTGATCCACAAAAGCTAACATTAAAATACAGCAATTAGTCCTTAAAGTGCCACGTTTTTGTCTTTTTATTTTGTTTATTCACTGTATGCTTGAAAAAAAATACTGTTTATACCAGGGGGGAAACCCATCTTCCTCTGATTGCTAGTAATATTTTAAAATTTGGCTCTAATTAAGTTATTTTGCTCAGTGTGTTAACTAAATTTAACCTCCAGCTTTACTGCCTTCAAGATTGCCATGGTTCTGTGTGCCTCTATGCCCAGTCTAACTGCTATTTGCTTTGACCCAAGCCAACGTAGAACACACTGGGAGAATGGCAACCTTTTGTCTTACAGAGAGGGAGAAAAAACAATATATTCCACTTTGCCAGGGTTGAAAACTGATAATGTTCAGCTGGTGCAAGAACTTTGGAGTCTCATTTTGGGGCATTATTTTAACACAGAACCTGACCCTGCAACATCTGGCCAGTATCATTTTGACTTCACTGCCCACTTCTTTCATTCTTCGCTCTGAAATGTCCGGCCTGATAAAGATCCCTGCTAGACTCAAAAGCTTGCCTGTTTTTAATATTCTAGTGGACCAGTAATGATCCCTCTGGTGAGTACCCAAATCTATGTCTCACACAGTGTTATTTATTGTCCAAAACTTCATCTTAAATCCATCTATTCCAGTACCCAGGTATTGTTCATTTTTCCTTCTTTAACACTACTTTAATTCTGAGATTTGACACAGAAGCAAAACACACAGGTCTTATTCTGAAATATGAAAAAGTCTTAATTTGCTCCTCTCAAAATATTTTCATTTTCATTTTCAAATTAGCATGCAAGTTCTAATATTATGATGTTAATTTTATCTGAAAAGCTTTAATTGAGATTACAATATACCACTATTTGAAATATATGTCTTAAGAATCATGGTTTTGATTACTCGTTTCCTTCTGACAACAAGGGCAGAGCTTATTATCACAATTCAGCCTCAAGCCAACTGAAACATCTGGAGCAAAGATAGATCAGCAACAGCCAACAGATGGGCTCCATGCAAAATATCCAGGAGCAGAGGTCAAGACGAATGAAACCACTGTGCTGGCTTCAGGACTCGACTTCTCTAATCTTTTCCAGACTAAACATATCCAAACAGCAACTACATAATGTCGCAGCTTACTGAAATAATACTTCAGCTTGGCTGCTAACAAATGGAAATAATTCCAATACACTGCAGTCATTTTTAAAAAGGATGCTCATACAGTATTATAAATCCCAGCCAAAGCTTTCCTTTCAGTAGTATGAGCTTATTTCTTTAGACTGGAGAGGTGGGGGGGAAGAGAACCAATGTGGGTTGGAAACATAGTAAAAAGAACTAACTTTGGCTTTCCTTAAATAACTTTATTGTCTCTTCTCTTTTTGCAACTGTTTTACTTGGCACTTACAGTTATTAAAAAGAGCTAGGAAAGCCTTTTGCCTATCATAAATGGAAAACTAGGACATGCTTTGGATTCCCATTCTCTTGCCACAAACACTTTTAAAATGTGCTTTCTTTCTTTTCATTCTCCAACATGCCTCTGCTAGTAATTTTTATAGGGTACGAAGGACCAAATGCAGCAGACCCTCAAACTTGTGGCCTAATTGGTTTTACAATGAAGGTTAATAAAGTGAGTTATCGTTAGTTGAGTCCTTCTTTCTCATGAGGGTCAATGTTAAACCCTCTCCTCTTTGTCTTCCACCAGCTTGCTTGTTTTTTCTAGCTCAGGGGTGACCAAACTTTTCGGGCCGTGAGCCGGCCACGTGGTTCACTGGGCAGGTCACGTAGTTCGGGGAGCCAGTAACGTGGTTCCTTCCACCAGAAGTGGAAGTTAAAAACACGCTTTGCAATCTGTTGATGAGATAGATGAGATAGATTTTAAGCTGCCATTTCTCTGCTTAAACCAACCCTGCCCCCAAACTATGGCCCACGAGCCAGATCCACCACCCCTGATGCCCCACCCTTATCGCTCCCGGAAGTGGAAGTAAAACGCACCATACAGGCACATTTTACTTCTGCTTCCAGGAGTGACAAGGGCGACATGGGCAGGATGAATTGGTATTGGGAACCGGATCTGGCCCAGGGGCTGTAGTTTGGGCACCCCTGTTCTAGCCCCTCTGCTATCCTCATTCTTCTTACATCTGTCTTTCCTGTTCCTTCTGTCCCCCTCAGCTGTTTTTTATAACACCCCTGTCCTCTCCTACACCATCATGCTTGCTCCTTCTTTCATATCCATTTCTTCTGTTCACCATTTATTGATTGATTGATTGATTGATTGATTGGACCTATGCTCTGAGATGGACTCCCACTCTGGGTGGCTTACACTATTAAAAAAGCAAAACAAACACCATTAAGACAGTAAAACAACCTCCACCCATCTAATCAAAATCAGAACCGGGTGCCCCAACTCTTGTGACAGAAAGGCACAAGAGTTGTTGTTGCACTTGCTGATACAGTTTGCCAACAGCAAGCATGCTGAAACTGAGTTTTGACATGGGAAGTGATAAATGGGCAGCACTGGAGGGATTGTAAAGATGAGGAGGGGTTATAAAGCATTGTAAGTTGAGGGTCTACTATGTACAAACATATATTGACTTATTTATTTTTACAAAATAGTTACATTTGCTCTTCCACTACAAACAAAAAAGCCCATGAGTAGAGACTGACTTTGCAGAAGGAAAGCTTGAAAGAAACAAGCATGGAATACATATTTGGCATATAGCAATAACAAGAACACTTATATACCCTCCATAGCTCTTAGTGCACTCTCTGGGCAGTTCACAAGTTAATTAGCATTTTGCCCCCAACATGCTGGGCACGCATATATATGTCAAATTGAAAGGTATTTGGCCTCCAGACATTATAAGAAAGATACCTTCTGTTAAAATTCGGATGTGCCCATCTATTAGCATAGGAGGCATATTCTTCCAATGTTACAGCCTCCTCTTCTGTTGGTCTGGAGGAGAAACCAGGAGAGTCTCATTTTCAGATAAACATGTGGTGTGACAGGGGAAGACACAAGACCCTAAAAGCATTATCTGGATCAGCTGCATAGGAAAGTGGATGCTACTGAGACAATGTCTGGCCCCTAAAGCCAAAGTAAAGGCTGATGTTTTCACTGGCACAGAAACCAAGTGATTTAAAACTAGTAATGGGAGAGCTGCAGCCTTCCAGCATTTTCCCATGGGAAATCCAATGCCAGTTGGGTATGTGAGGTGGGGTTGGGAGATTTTTCTATGCTAAAAAAATGAAATCACAACCACGTGAAGTTTGTAAATACTCTTCATGTTTTGGAAATTATGATTCTGATATCGAGAGCTGCAGCTTGTAGTCATAACACAAAGCAGAGGAATCTTGAAATCTTTGGCTGCATAATTCTATATAAAATAAGCAACCTTACAATACAAACCACACAGAATCATTCAGAAAAATCTCAGTGGGACAGACTCCATTGAACAAATCACTTAATACTTGGAACAGATGGAGGTGTCGCTCCCCAAAGCATTAAAGGTAAGCTTAACATTCTTCTTTGAGACAAGGCAGCAGTGGGAAGAGATGTCTGATCTTGCTGTTCAACAAGGCAGCTCCAGGGACAGATGGAAATGAGGATGGAGGGTGTCGTGGTACCCAAACTGGAATTAATATCACAGAACCAGTGGCAGTATATGTCTCAGGTACCTAACTCAAGAAGCTCAATACTGTAAATGTGTTCCCAGTCTATGATGGTTGATCACAATTCTGAATAAATAGTTAGTCAACTGTGTTGAGAACCATGAGTGCAATACTATATGGTTTCATTTCAAAAAGACCAGAGTGGAACTGCCCAAGCAGGACACACATCCAACGTAACAGCCATGGCTTCTGTGCAACACATAATCCAAACTTTGATAATCTGGGACAGCACTAAAAGATTAGAGCTGGAGATCTCGACAGGGAAGAAAAACCTTCAAGATGCTGTAGCATAGGTTTGGCTTGAATCTGATCTTGTGGTAAAGACCCTGGGATTTATATGACAGCTGCCACTGAAATAAGCCTTTGGGTTCTTTGGATGACAAGGTTAAAACCAGGACACAGGCCAGCTGGGAGCTAGGGCTTGATACTAACACTGGCAGCCTGCTCATGTCCGGTCAATACCATATTTTTCTTTTCACAGATTATGAAGCATTTGATGCTAGATTTCCTGCAATTTTTAAAGCCACTTGCAGGTATTTGATAGAGTAGTTAAATGCACATGTTTTTCGCAGCCGGAGCCAAGGTTTCTGAGGCAATAAGGCTGGAAAGTAATAAGATGGTAAGAAGCACCAATTTTGAAGCTGAGTAAAACATTTCAAGAGTCTTGAAGGCATTATCTGCCAAGGTCTTATCATAACAAAGCAACTTCCAAAAGAGACACTTTTTACTTTGCTCATTAACCTTTGGCCTGTGGTTGTTTTCTTCTCTCAAAGATGATGCTGATTGTATCTGTCACAGACAAAGCTCTCCTGCCAACAAACAATCAATCCATCAGCTATCAGCCAATTCCCTCTGTACCTAAGGTGCTCAGGTGGTAGGAAAATACCTGCAAACTATTTTCATACCACAATAAAAACTGTTGACAAGACCGCCCTCTTGTCTAGAGCAGTGTTTCCCAACCTTTGGTTTTTGGACTTCAATTCCCAAGAGCCTAAGTCAATTCCTCAAAGCACTGTTTAGCCAATGTACTGACTCCTATGCCCTCCTGTGGGGTACGGGTCCCACGTTGGGAAACAGTGCTCTAGACATCTATCCAGCTATGAAAGTCAGAGAAAGAACTGGACTCAGAGAAGATCCTCTGATATGCTGTAGTTATAACAGCCAGAAGAGATGGATTTATTTAGACATCTTTATATTGCTTTTCCATCTTTAAAAATCCCAAAGTGTGTCCTATCATAGGATAATATGCTCATGTAAAATCCCTCTGGACACAGGAAAGAGAAACTCTAAGTCTGTGATGGTGAACCTTGGCACTCCAGATGTTCTTGGACTTCAATTCCCAGGTGTGGATTCACAGGGTGGGTGCTTGGGCTTCTGGGAATTGAAGTCCAAGAACATCTGGAGTGCCATGGTTTGCCATCACAGCTCTAGGTGCTCCTGCAAAAATATACATGATCCAAGAATCCAAATGGGGTACTACAAGAGCTACCCAAAAGACTACTCTGTATGGGGACCATGCATGTAGCTTGAGTGCCTTTCATGCTACAGTGAACACACACCACAATGGCTCAACGCATGTAGCAATGAAAATCCTGGAAAGTTTTACAGCAAACTTTAGGGAAACTTGTCTCAAGCTATCAGAACACCTTGAATTTTTTTAAAGCAGAAGTCCTGTAGAAAAGAGTCTCTAGATGGGTGACTATCCCTTGTGGCGTAAGTGCTTTGCTGGCAGGGCACATGACACTTGCTTCACTGTGTAGTGGTGGAAAAGATTGGAGAAAGCTGTTGCTGATCTTGCCTAACATTTTCAGCTGATGAAAGAACAAGAATGTAGAAAGGGAAGATCAACAAAGGAACAGCTGAAACAGTTCATGTGGCACCTCCCTTGAACACAGCTGAGTTGAAACCCAAAGGCAGTTCAGAACGAAAAGTTGCTGCTGAAGAAAATCAAGCCAGGCAACAAATAAGTGGAGTATCAGAGTAAATGTAAGAGATAAATTGTGACACCAAAGTTAGCTGCTTCAGAGACTAGAAAATGATAGCATTTGTGACAATAATAAAAAGTTGCAAGACATTCAAGATCAGTGGTTCCCAACGTGGGCTTAATGAAAAATGTGCTCACAAAGGATATTCTAGGCTAGTGATGGCAAACCTATGGCATACATGCCACAGGTGGCACTCGGAGCCCTCTCTGTGGGCACCTGTGCGGTTGCCCCAGCACAGTTTGCCCTGCCCCTCTGCCCAGCAACTCAATGGAAGCTTTTCCTCCCTTCCCCCAGCACAGAGTTCACCCCACCCCTCTGCCCAGCAGCCCAATGGGAGTGTCTCCCCCCTCCCAACACAGAGTTCATCCCGCCCCTCTGCCCAGCAGCTCAATGGGAGCGTTTCCTTCCTCCCCAGTTGCCGTGTTGGCACTTTGCGATAAATAAGTACAGTAGGTTTTGGGTTGCAGTTTGGGCACTCAGTTTCTAAAAGGTTCACCATCACTGTACAGTACTAGGCTTTAAGATGTTTTAGTAGCCAATTGTCATAAAATTCTCTTCTTCTTCCATGTCTAGGCCAGACATGAAACTGCCAAAATGAAGGCATCTTTTGGTGAGTTCATTCTGAAGTTTCTTTTGTCTGACCTAGTGTGAGAAAGATTAGCCAGCAACACAAGGTTGCCGTTACCAGGGTATGCCAGATTGTGGTTAAAAAATACCACAATCTTCGAGGAGGCTCTTTCTGTGTACCCCCATCACAAAATAAGAAAGCAGATAACGCCTGCACATTCCATGAAGGGACACTGGTGCTGGTTAGTATTTGTATTTTCAGCCACTACTGTTTTCATAACATTTGCAATGTTTGTTTTTTAAATCTTAGAAATGCACAAGAAGGCTTGTTTAGCAAAATCTGAAATTGGGGTTGAAAAGTTTGTAATGCAACAAAGCCTTAACAAGCTCTTAACAGATTAAATACCATAGGGGTGTCTCAGTGCAAATTGCCACTGGGAATTTTCATCTTCAGGAGGTTCGAAAGCAAAAAATGGCATTCTCTCCCTCCACCCCACAAAGAGATATTCCTCAAAGTGTTGTCACTACAGAGCCCACACAAGCTGCTTCTTACTTTGGTTGTTGTTGCTGCAGAAGAGTTGGCCACAAGAGTAGATATCGCATCACTGTTCATGGTAGTACAAGCAACTGTGGCAGTGGCATGTAGTCGTGAGGGCACTATTGGCACAGGCAGAAGCCCTGGTCTGTTGTTGCTATTGCTGTTCACCGTGCTGTTACAGTTACTGTTGTTCACGTGGTTTCCATTAGTGTTCCATTCTCGGCGGTCCCATCCTGTGCGATAATCTCTTTCAAACCGGCTGTGGTGCCGTGACATCTCGGCCAAAGGTGGCTTCCAGCTCTTCGTGCAGGTTTTTTTCAGAGTCTGCCTATGAAAAACCAAGGCAAGAAACAAAAGGACATTATTAAATTAAGCTTTGAGAAAGAAAAAAGCTATGCTAAGCCACCAGGGTCATTTCTTTGTTTTCACACTTTGGCCTGGCAAAGGTTTTGCCTCTATTAATTTTTTTATTTATTTTTTGGGCTGGCTTGAAATTGCATTTCAAGACACCCTAAAGAGAAACCCAAGACAGAGAGAAGAGAAACAGAGCAGAATTGTGGTGGGAAGAGGGGCTCCAGGCTTCCACAAGGAATTTGCCCAAACTGCCCACTGAGATACAAAATGCCCATTTAGAGACAATGCAACGCCAGGCCTGAAGTAATCTGCCACTTGAACTCTCAATGAGGGATTATCTTCTGGCAGCAGGATTATATTCCTAACAGTCTCCTAAAAATATTCTGTTAAGATCTTGCATCACAAAATCCATGCCCATAGGGTGGGTATAGAACATAAAACAGGAACGCTACACTGAACTTGGTTTATTATGGCAATTTGTTTGCTTTATTTACTCAAAACACAAATAGCAGGAACAAAAAGGATTATTAACAACAGAAAGATACTGTATTCCGGATTTATATTTCTATTTTTAAAAAAGCTCTTTCATAATTAAATAGTAAATCCTATGAGAGGAGTATTTTTTGTGGATCGGTTTACAATTTAGTTTCCAGCAAAGGTAAAAACATAAATTGTTGGTCACTGCTTTCAGAATTTACTGACATGCATTTGATTTTACCTAGTGTTTTGTTGCCAACATGACAAAAAGGAAGTTGCCAATATACTGCACTAGTTTTTTTTAAACAGTAACAACAACAAAATGCAGTTTAATATTTTAATTACCGAATCAGAAGCATAACACAGTCAGTCTCATTAAATGATAAATATCTTTCAAAATAGATCAGTCATTGATTTCTGGCACACACACAGATTTTTAACTATGTTCATCCTTCCTGGAGAATTTAATTTCCGATAAAGGTTTCAGGAATTGGGATACAGTATTATAAAAGTCACTGCTGCTTTATCTTCTTCTTCCTCTTGTGCTATATCCGATTCTGAATATTGGCAATCATCATGGTGATCAGCCATGAAAACTGTCCTGCAAGTATAATGCTGTGGCCTTTCATCTGCCTTCTGCATCGCGGTGTGACACCCATACCACTGATCCAGCTCCTTGAGTCACTTTCTGGTCCTGAGCCCTTTTGGCATGCAAAGTCCTCCTTAGCCCCAGGCCAGTATTGATGAGGCTCCTGCCCTTCATCAAGATGGATTTAATCCACTTGGGGACCAACCTGCTCTATCTAAACGACACTATGAACTAAATACTTGAGGGAAATCTCTCTTTTAAATATATTAACATGCTGGAATGCCTTAAACAAATATAATTCAATGTAGAATCATATGTTTAAAATGCATCCAGTATAATTTTACCTTCAAAATCCCTAAAACTCGGATTCTTTTCTTGAAAATCAACTTGCTATCAATCCTTCCCTCCCACCTCCTAATATTCTAACTTAGTTGTATTTCAACCAATTTTTTTTTTTTGCTGTGTTGTAGTTATTTAATGGGCACACAGAAAGACCCTCCTTGAAGATTGTGGCATTTGCCAGTCTGTAATTCTTTTTCTAAATGCAATTCATTTTGATCCAGAGGTGATATCACAGATTGAAGAGAACATTCAAGTTCAACTAAACAAAAGCACATTTGTATCTGAAGCAAGTTATTTCTTCTATCCATTTAAAATCCAAGCCATGATGGGGATCTGGGTATTGCCATAAAGCCTTTGAGATATCTTTGTTATCAACAGTTGAATCAAAATATGACACATATCTCCACAATCCATTCTCTACTTGTCTCCCAAAGATACCATAATCTATACAGTGCCTGCAGGAGTGGAGTCAATTTAGGAATGAGAAAGCCAATTTCCTGAAAACTGATCATCTTTACAAGTCTACACTATGATATGATCCACTGATCAATTCCAGACCAGTTCTAATTTGATGGTATTACTCTCTTGCAGGTTTTCCACACAATGCTTCTATCGTGGGCTTCAAATATCCTCTTTGCTGAAATCTGCAGATGATAGAATGACAAGTTCAGTCTTAGCCATGCCATGTCTTCCCTGTGCTTCTTCTGTCTTTCTTATTACCAGTGAAAATTCATTAAGGAAAAAGAACAGAATAGCTGCACAATGCCTTGTAATGGAGAAAGACAGTTGAGCCCTAAGTGTAAAACCACCCTCAGTCTAACAAACTTGTATTTTTTCATGACAACATAATAACTTGTACTGCACTTAGTACATATTCTTATGTGACAGCTATACAAGTGGACTTTGGAATGGCAATGCACGAAGAATGACACATTTAAGAAACAGGCGTAAAAATTTAATATTAAACATTTTATTTGTTCAGCATGTTCATCATAGTCACTTTGCCATATTAAGTCTTCACAGCTACTTTATTGCAGGAGCTAGTGTTTCCTCATCATTTTCATTTAGACATGAACACTTTTCCTCCAAGTTTCTGTCTTCAGAGTTATAAAGCAAGGAAGAACAAGCTTTTGGCAAGTCTAGAGATAATCCTATTTCACAGGCCAACAGCAGTTCAGGTTCATTAAGTCAATCAAATGTCAACTCTTTATTTTTTTTCTTACGAAATATATTTAGAGTTCTGTCTCTGACTAGAAATAAAAACAAGACAGGAACACATGGAATCATATATAGTTTTATAGAAAGAATTTCTTCATTCTTTTAGTACATCAGGAGAAAAGCACAGGGACAGAACTGAAAATTTAGGATAAGCATTTATATTTCACTGAAAGTTATCAAACCAATTACTCCAACTGCCCCGACTTTTGTTTCTCATCCCAGCTGAAATGTTCACAAAGAGGTAGACATGACAGCAAATCTGCCGTCAGAGCAAATATCAAGAACTGTATCTGGTAACTGTGAAAATGATATCTTCATAGGGAAGCCACCATCAGTTTAGAAAAATATTAAATTGATGAGTGTATGTAATTGTATCAGAGAATTGAAGTACAGACTAAAATAGAAAATGCTAGACACTAAGAAACTATAACTGCCTGTGCCAACTGTTTTCTGTTACTTACAGAGGAACAGAATACAGTACTTTTATTCTAGGACTAGTAGATTTAAAACCAAGTAAGCATTCTTTATTAAAAGTAGGTGGAAAGATGTAGTATGAGGTGTATGTATGTGATATACAACAGATTTTAGCTAAACTAACACTATACTGATCTTTAACATAGAGTATTTTAAGTGACATATACCTAAATATAGTACTTTCTCTGACGCCAAATCAAAATTTGTTATGCTGCTACTGTCATGCTTTTCTAGGTGTCAGAATCTCTTCTGTATTCTGCAGAAACAAAAGAAGTACTGTAACTGCATTCCCCCTTATTAGCAGTTGGAAGTTATTTTCTAAACCACAGAATCTCTAACCACATTTGCACTATTACTTCATATTTCTTTCTTTGCTGAGGTTTTTATTGAAACATGTTTCAATGAACTAAAAGCAGCAATCCATTTTAAGAACAGTTAACGTTAATGGGTCTTGAACCAGTGATGCATTTCAAGGATTGGGTAAACAAAACGGATGGCACTGGCACAATTTTGTGATTCTGAAACAGCTGGATAAAGATTTGTTGTGCAATTGCAATAGTAAACTCAAATGAATATGTAAATGAACAATTAGCCGACAACCCTGTATACTTTACTCAAGAGTAATTCTATTAAAATAAAGCTCTTGTGAGTAAGCATGAATGGAATCTCAGTGATGTCCTAGAAATATCACGGAGCACTGAAAGGAAACCACACTATGAGCAAAGTGCGGGGGGTGGGGCAGAATAACAGTTTATACATTTAGAAAATGAGAGGCTAGAAAGTGAGGCCACAGATACTGGCTATTGGCTTTTCGTAAATTGCTTAAAAACATTTTTGTATAATCAAGCATTTCCATCATAGGCCTCCTTTGGTAAATATGAGCTGTTCCAATTCTTAAACTACAACCAGTGGTGGGCATCAGCAGTTTCGCAACTGTTCGCCAGAACCGGTAGCAGAAATTCCAGCTGGTCCCACCCATCCAAGTTTTGAAATAAAGTACAGTAGTCCTAATTTGGGTGCCATGCCCACCATACCACGGCCACAGTGTGGTAGTAATTTTTTTTTGGAGCCCACCACTGACTACAACCCTTAATTTCTAATTTTTAATCTGTAATTGGTAAAATCCATTGGACTCTTTGCTCCATTTAGGTATGTATACTGTACTGTTTTAGTCTTTTACACTATTTGTAGGTTTAATTTGTTATGGGATTGTACATTGTCATCTTTTAATGTTGTTAGCCACTCAGAGTAGTGTATATGCTAATTGGGGCAGGAAATCAATAAACAAACAAACGAGCATGTTATTATTAATCTTACCCTTAAAAGTTTTGTCTTGTAGGTAATTTGGAGTCCACAGAAATCAACTTAGATGTGAACTTCCTCTTTGTAGGAACTCACTTACCAGTCTCTCACATATACACAGAAACACACACCATCCCGCTTATATATACAACAAAATCTTAACCTTGCCTTTCATTCATACTTCTTTCATATATTCATAACCATCCTATCAGCTATGATAGACAACTCTAATTAACATCATCAAAGTGGCAGGGATCCCTTAACCCTTCCTGTACCCCTAGCCCCTCACAGATTCCATATTTGTACCAAAACATCTCAAAGATGTTTCACTTATCCAATAGAGTTCCTCGCTGACTTCATTTCCCCCCACTTTGAAATCCATGCAGTTGTTGTGAAGGGGCCTACAGATCTCAGCTGTAGCACAACAGCTAAAGCAGTGACACTCACTGCAAAATTTCCAGTGTGCTCAAGACTATACATATAGTGAATTGATCAAGAGCACAAAGGAAACAAATACAATACGATAAATCTTTATTGTCATTGTCCTGTACAGAACAACGAGATTGAAAATCTACTTATCGACTTAACAAAACCTAACAAAATATAACTGTACAAAATTATCAACATACTCCCACCCCACATATACACATTTAACCCCTGAAAAGCTCTAAAACTCTAAATCCTTCTCACATGAATGGCTCTTCTTTTAATTGAACAAGATAAATGTTTAAACAGAAGCTTTTGTAATTATATAATGCTAATGAGAAGAGAGGACTCACTGGAGAAGGTCCTGATGCTAGGAAAGATCAAAGGCAAAAGGAGAAGGGGGTGACAAAGGATGAGATGGCTAGATGGCAACATTGACGTGATGGGCATAGCTCTGGGAAGACTCCGGAGGATGGGAGATGACAGAGGAGCCTGGAGTGTGGTGGCCCATGGGGTCGCAAAGATCGGACTCCACTGTGTGACTATAACTATCCAACTCTAAGAATAATTTGAAGCCCTTTCCGCATATCCTAATAATTAAAAGTACAGCCTAAATCAAGAGAAATACATAGCATTGGCTTTCCAAAAAAATAATAATTGATGGCTGATAAGATTTTATGATGATGATTAGACATCTGGTACTGCCTCCAGCTTGTATTCCAAGACCTAGGCTAGTTATTTTCAGAGGTTTTTGAAGAGAATGGGTTACACAGAGAAACTAGGTTGTTTTTTAATATGACTGACATCATACTGTACTCAGGATGAAAAGAATTGCCCATGGGACCAGTTAATCTACATTGACAGTGTCCTGTTAAAGCAAATTAGCCCATATGGCGGAATCATGATCCCAAAAAGGAAGTCAAGAAAAGTTCTCTCCATATACAGAAGTAGGATGATTTGAAAATATCCCTGCTGTACAAGCTGATTTATTAAGCCATCGCCACTTAAGGCAATATGTCCTATGATTCAGTTACACTATTAGTACTTGTAGTGATACATCCCGCTCCACATTACACACACACACAATTCCTTGCCTTTATGTCATGGCATTTTACTTTTACTTTTTCACTTCTAGAAACTGAAGTCTCTCTTACTTCAGTTTCTCTTTCATATTCTCCCATACCAAGAGAAAAGAAGGATGGAATTGCGCTAATTTTGAAGTCTAAATTGCAGCATATGTAAGCAACCTTATCATCAAAATGTCTCACAAATTTGTCACCACATAACACTGCGGGGGCAATCAGCTCCCTCTCCCTCTCTGGGGCAGCTTGCCACAGAACTCTTTGCCCATACTTCTCAAGTATCCCGTATTGGCCAGAATTTCCAGTATTCCAGCGCTCGTTCCTCCCCTTTGCTGCCGCCGTACCGTATTTTGAACGGCGGGGGAAAGGGTTACTGTGCATACGTGCCCATCAGAGGCAGCGGTGCACATGCCCAAAGGGATTCTGTCCACGCACAAAGAAGTTGTTGTTGCGCATGCGCGCCCGGGCCGGAGCAGTTCCCGTATTTTCTGGAACCACACTTGATGGGTATGTCTTTACCATGAACAAAAACTGTGCTGAATTTGCAATGGAGGCAGAAAAGAAATCCTTCTCTGCCAACAGAGGCATCATCATGGACTATTAATATGTGTTAGATTTGGTACAAGTCTTCTTTCACTTAGGTTTTTAACCACTGTCTCATGTACTTTATTGCCCTCAGCTCAGGCATCACTCTAGAGCAGTGATGGGCAGTCTTGGCCCTCCAGCTGTTCTTGAACTTCAATTCCCAGAGGCCCTGATCAGCAGGAGTGCTGATTTGGGCTTCTGGGAATTGAAGTTCAAGAACAGCTGGAGGGCCAAGACTGCCCATCACTGCTCTAGAAGCTGCATAGGGTAAAGGTCGCCTTTCCATGAAAGCCAGTCGTATCTGATTCTAGGGTTCAGTGCTCAATTGTTTATAGCCAAACAGCCAGTGCTGTCTGCATTTGCAGATGTTTCCGTGGTCATGTGGCAGGCATGACTAGACACTGGGGTGCATGGAACGCTGTATATCTTCCCACCGAAGTGGTACCTATTTATCTACTTGCAATTTCTTGCTTTCAAGCTGCTAGGTTGGCAGGAGATGGGAACTGACACTTGGATGTGTATAAATTGATGCCATGAGGTCTCATTCTTATGTCTGACAAAGCGGACTTGATCCAAGACAGAAGTTAAATACAGGAGTTAGTTTTTAAAGTGCCACAACTATTTTTTAATCTTTTGTTTTGTTTACTCTTTCATATATTGCTGATTTGACACACGTGTAGGCTATTCTACATTAAAAATTGAATGAATTAGTAGAATTACAGGTTCTCCCTACCTTTTTTTGCATTTTCTTTCTTCCTTTTTTTTGCTTCTTGCATTGAAGCTTGTTGTTTTAACATGTAAAGTAATCAGTTTTATTCCCAGCCTCTGTCAATGTGCAGTCAAGTGTTAGCTGTACATATCCCACCACAGATCATTACCTTTTCATTGATCTTGCTACCCTCTTATTTTTAGTCAAATGTGGAGAGAAAAATAGTATTGATTTTATCTCCCAGGTATTTTTGCTTTGACTTGAAAGACACCATCTGAAAGAACAAGTGGGTCAATGCAAACTATTCTTATGAATTAATAACACAAGCTTAATTGCAAAATTAAGCATTTTTCATCTAACTCTAAAGCGCTCTTACAATTTTTACGGTCAGCAATAATATATGCAATATGACACTAATTCCTTTGTGCCCAAACTGCCAAAATTGGTTCTTGAAATATTTATGTAGTATATGTACTATTTTAAAATAATATGCCACTAAACTTTAAAATCACAGGTATCTTAGTTCTTCATAATATTTAACTTTGAAATGATCACATATGTATTTCTAGTTTAACTATTGTAAACTGCCCAGAGCGGAAATATCCCAAATGGGCAGTATAGCTATCTAATAAATAAATAAAAAGGAGACACATATGGCAACTATGTGACTTCCTCAGAACTTACTCAAAGGTTGTTCAGAAGGACATTAAGTTCACGCTCCACAGTAATGATGACTTGTCCATTGAGCAACATCCCCATCTCCCTCCCCTTTTTTAGAAAGGGGGTGGGTGGGTTTCTTTTGATGTGGGTGGTTTTTAATTGTTTTATATTTTCATGCTTGTGTTTTTTAGATTGTTGTAATGCCACACTGAGTCGGGCTTGCCTGAGTGAGTGGCGCATAAATCCAAAAATTTAATTTAATTAATTAATTTAATTTAATGGGATGGGGTACGCAGAAAGAGCCTCCTTGAAGATTGCGGTATTCTTGAACTACAATCATGCGTACCCTGGTAACAGCAACCTTGTGTTGCCAGCTAATCTTTCTCACACTAGTTCTGGTAAAAGGAACTGCAGAATGAACTCACCAAAGGGGGCCTTCATTTTGGCAGTTTCATGTCTGGTCTAGACATGGAAGAAGTAGTAATGGGGTGGGCTGATCTGAATTTTTTTAATGGCATCCATACATGTTAGATGCTGGAACAGACTCACCCCCACACCCAACACATGTCTTTGATTTCCCACCAGAAGTCTGTAGGATGAGTTCCCATATACACCATCCCCAAGTGCCTGTGGACACTGGAAATAAGATACTGTTTTGTGCTACTCTTTGTTGGGGGGAAGGAAAGTTATTTTTTCTTGCTATTTGATTGGTATGGAGACAGAATTTTTTTTTTCCTGCTTCTGCCCACAGCTATGCTGTGATTTCAACCCACACTACAAAGAAAAATATACTAAAATATACTAAATCAAGTGCTCTGAATCCATATCTAAAATCTGATTCTGCCTAGGATGTCAGGATCTTAAGTTAATTACGTTATAGACACAATTAGCAAAAATTGTCCAGTTTATTAATACAGCTGCACCTACTCATCTTTAGCTTAAAACAGACTCACTATGGCAGGAGTTCCCAACGTTTCCGCGCCATGGGCCAGTTCCTTCCACCACACTCAGCTGTGGGGGCCAGAGGCGTGGCTGTGCCTACAACTTTCGTTGTCGTCACCATCGTCATCATCTTCATCAGTGGCAGTGGGAATCACACAGTTTTTCTGGGGGTTTGGACAGCCTCTGCCGCTTCCCAAGGCGGCGGGAGGCTTTTTGGAGCAATTTCACTCCAGTTTGGTAATTTTCTGATGCTCCTCCACTGTGCTTCATCAGCTAGAGCGGGACGGTGAGCTACTTCCTTGTTCGGTGCTGGGATCCCAAGCACCTACGTAAGCTCCGTCTGGCACCAGAATTAGCTCACCATCCCACTAAAGCTGCCTAAGTGCAGGGTTGGAAAATTACCAAAATGACCGAAATTGCTCTGAAAAGCCTCCCACTACCCTGGGAAGTGGCAAAGGCTGTCCAAAACCCCGAAAAAACCGCATGCTTCTTACTACCGTTGCAGTGACGTATCGTGACTACCAGCAGTGGAGGGCAGATGGAGGTGGGTCTAGAGGTCCCAAGGTGGCCACTGTGGGCCGGATAAATTATATGCACAGGGTGGATTAGGCCCACAGGCCAGGGTTTGGGAACCCCTGCACTATGGCCTAGCTGTACTATCCAATGAGATTGTTTCGCACTAGAGACAAGCCCTTGGTCCATCTTGCCTTATATACCAATTTCTGAAATCAGCTCACTGACTTGCCCAGACATGCCTGGCTGCTGCTGGAACATGCATGCCACCTGGAGATGTGATTCAGCCGAGGTGGCAGCAGGCATAGTGGTAGCTGCAACTCATAATGTCCCCATGTAAAAATACATTACCCAATTACTGACTATTTGAACAGCTATAGCACGCCTATAACTTAAAATCTGTACATGATAGGCACATTCTGAGTTCAGATTTAGAAACAGCACACTCAATATCATGTAAATCACGTTTTATTACCAGTAGCAAAATCGTTGTTGTACAGTTTCATTTCACTTTCCCTGCCTCTCAGCAGACGAGCAAGGGAAGTGTTGAATTTGCCTATATTGTGAAGCAGCTCATCAACCACTTCACAGTATAGTCAACTTGGTCACTTGTGCTGTTGGGATGTGGTGGTGGTAGGGGGACAAATGTCATTAACCTCCTTCCCTGTCCTCAAGCGACCCAGACATCTGGACCCAGCCAGAACTATAGGGGCAATTGCGGACAGGCCCTCAGTTACTTATTTTTAAGGAGCTGAAGTGCTTCAACTAGAAGTCCCTGAGTTTGGAAATACTGGATTTATTCTAAATGAGCTTAGTTGAGTACTGCACGAGACAGGAAGAAGTTGCTAGAATAAGAACATTTCAATATGGTTAGTAATTATGTGTACTGAGAGATCTTTTGGACCATCCCCGTAGCCTTCTACTCTTGATAACACAGACACATGGAAATTTCTTAGGATGATAACTGGAAGTTGTAGTGCGCCATCCACCTTCTTTTAGATATCTCCTCCTTGTTCTTTTCTCCCTTTCCTCTCTCCTCTTTGTTCAGTCCATCCCACGTGCCCATGCAGTAACTCCTTGGGTTCTTGTTACAGTGCCAATCCTGGAGGGGAGAATTCAGGAAGAAAGGCTGAGGAAGATCAAAAAGTTCAAAACAAAATCTGGCTAGAATGTTATGGCCACTGTTCTGAAAAGTAGACAGACAACACAAGATGGAGACTACAGGTCCAATGCCAATGAAAATTTTGAACAGATCAGCTTGGAATTGGGAAAGGATGCTGAGGACCTATTATCCCAGCCACCTGGTCATTTCCCGGTTCCACAGTCCTTGGCACAATCAAATGCTCAGATGATGGAAATTTTCAAAGAGCCTTTGGGTTCTAGAGGTGGCATATGATTAAAAAAAAAAGAATATTTCTTATCTGGGCTTCCCCTATGAGCATGTGCCTGGGTTGGAGTCCCAGAAAGTCAATCTTTCCAGGTAACGCTTTGTCCACAACAGCAGAGCACGATCTTTTCACTTCATGCAGAAGACAATCTGCAGGTGGTTGACTTTAATAACAACCTATCACTGAATACAGCCACATGCATAATTTAAGCTAAAGTCATATACCAAACAAGGCCATACAGTCACACTGGCTGTGCTGAGGCAGAATTCCTGACATATCTAAGAGTCCAATATATTTATATTGTCCAGATTACTATGAATCTTGATATTACTCCAGCCATTTTTCTTGTCAAGCTTCCATAACCAGAAGCTTAACTGTGGTTTGACACGGCTGTCTAAACAAATAAAGCTAGTTATGGCCCACATTCCATCTCCAGAGGCTGTTGGACAAAGAGAAAGAAAAGGATTTATGATGCTGACAGAATATGAAATGAAACAAAAGCAACTTTAATCCATAGTCTGAAACTCACACTACAGTTTATGTTTTGCCCTAGTAGCAGGGCAAAGCACGGTTTGGTGTGATGCCTGAATGGAGATTATGCACCATGCACCTGCACTCTGTGAAAAGAAAAAGGAAGGGAAGGGAAATAAGAAAGGAAATAAATATAAGAGACAAGTGTGTTCCTATATTTTCACCAAATACACTAATGCTACCAAAAATATGAGCAATGAAGAGGAAAAGCATAACACAGCAGCAGCAGCTATTCTGTAGAACTCTTATCTGAGAAAATGATATTATTGTTCCACCTAAATCGGCAATTTTAGAATGTGCAATTGGCAACAAAAATGGTATATAATGAAGTTTAATAATTACACATGTAGTTATAGCAAATTAGCTGAATATATATGGACAAATTATATGTACAATGTGCATCATTTATTTTGCTTCAGAATCAACTTAAGCAGCAGCAATACACAATCAAACGTTACCTATTTTGATGTGCAAAGCTTTGCATCAGGATGTCACAGCAATTTTGTCAGGCCAAATGCAACACAGAGATAGGTGTTATACAACTCTTCCTACACCAGCACTCTTCTCAACCGGTCAACTCCCTTAGGGGGTACAATGTAATTTAAAGCTCACTTCATGGGTCTTGCTCCTGATCGGTCAATTATTTCAAATCAGGCAGAATTAAATGTGGCATTTTTGGGATGTGGAATGATGTTAGCCAGTGACCAAAGTGAAACTAATAAACCAATTTCACCCACTGCCCTAGGCTGTTCTCAAAAATTGAAGTCTAAGAAGAAAGACTGCTCGATCTGTTTGTTGCCCAAACTCTCTTCCAATTCATTATTTTTTAATTATTTTTTTTAATTCAGTGGATAATTCTGGCTGTGGCTTCTTCAATGAGAATAAAAACAGTGCCATCTTGTATGGCTGGAAGCTTTAAATTACATAAATTTCTCAACTAGGAAAGAGGAGCAACTTTCTTCTACCTTTAAACACATAGCATTTGTCTTGCAGGCAGCAAAATTTATCTAGTAGATATCAATGCTGCTGAAATCAACCTTAAACATCAACAGCCACTTCAATTTACAAGAGTAGATCAGGGTAGTTTAACCAGTGATGACATGAAATATTTATTGCTAGGATTCTGTTCCAGCATCTTTACTACAGAGCACATAAGATTCAAAAGAATTATGTAATGGCTACCTTTTAGTTCTTTTCTGCTTCGACCAGTAAGTTTCAAATTTATCATGGACATAAACTATTATGCTAAAGGTTAGATTTAAAGGGATGTTGGTGGCTGGAAGGGAAGAAACTATTTAAAGTGAAGTGTTACTCCTGCTAAAGAATAACTCTTCTTCTTTGCTTCCTCTTTTACCTCATCAGATGTCAAAGGTGATGCAAGATTCTTGTTCTGGCACTTCTAGTGGCCTCCACCAGTGTCATTTGGTGTTCTTGTAATATTTATTTGATGTTATCTCTTCACCTTCCTCTGGGTCTGCCTCATAGTCTTTGTCCTTCTCCTTTTCCCACATATGCTTTGTAAGGTATGGAATTCCAAGACATTCTCTCCAAATGGACAAACCACTTTATTTGTTGTCTCTGTATGTAGTGCAAGATTGGTTCTGTTTCAATTCTTTCCTTTATAACCTCGTTCCTGATTTTATCCCTCCTAGTCTCTCCTACAACCTTCCTCAGACATCTCATTTCCGTGATGATCAACTTTTGCTTATGTTTTGTTGTAAGTGTCCACGTTTGGCACTGGTAGCATAAGGTGGGAATGGATATGCTTTGTTTGAGATGTTTCTTTGTGTTGATTGGTGTTACCTTGTGTTGTAAGTGCAGAGCTAACTGTCCCAATACTTGGTTTGCCTTACTGCATTGTATGTTAATCTCTTCGTCCGTTGCCATTTTCAGTGAATGCTGTTCCTAGGTATTTGAACTCTGCTACTTGTTTTTTACTTGTTCCCTGTGTCTCGATATCTAGAGCATGCTGTTTCCTTCCAATTGCCATTATCTCAGTCTTCTTTTTCTTGATTCTCATATTATTTATCTTACATTCTTGGTTCATGGATGTAAGGTATTGTTGTAGTTCCTTAGCTTTACTTGCTATCAATGCCTGATCATCTGCAAAAAGTAATTTGTTGATATTGTTTCCATTCATGGGCTTAGCCTTTTTGCTTATGCTATCTACATAAGTGATTAATAATAGTGGCAATAGTGTGCATCCCAGCCTCACTCCAATGTTATTGCAAAGGGTTCTGATATTCCTTGACTTGTTCTAACTACACTTCTCCAATCACTATACTGTATAAGCTTTTACATAATCTGATATGATATTCTGTTACTCCATATTGGGTCAATGCTCGCCATAGCAGTTTCCTGCCAACTGTATCAAATGCCTTCTTCTGGTCTACAAATGAAACAGAGATTCTTGATGTATTCTATATTTTTCTCTATTAGTTGTTTAAGTGTAAAAATTGTATCTGTACAGCTTCTGTTTTTTCTGAAGCCCATCTATTCTGCTAGTTGCAGTTCTAAAACTGGTCTAAGTCTTGTTTCTATTTTGGCATACATTTTCCCTGCATAGCTTAAGAGTGAGATGCCTCGGTATTGTGTGCATTCTCATTTGTTCCCTTTGCTTTTCCACAATGGTATTATTATTGCTCCTTGCCAATGGTTAATTATGTCCATACTGCATTGAAGATTCTGTGTAGCCATCTGATACTGCTTTCCCCTGCTGCTTGGATTATTTCTGTTGGTAGTACATCTATTAGGTGGTTGTTTAATGGCTCTTGCTATTTCTTCAATATGTCCAGTTCTAGTGCTGCTATTTTGTAGTTTTATGTTGCTTTGCTGTGGCACTTTCCTACAGGGTTGAGGAGCTCTTTAAAATGTTCTCTCCACCTTTCTATAACTTCTGGAGGATCTATTAATGGTCTTCCATTCTTGTCATTAACTATTTCAGTGGGATTATAGTTCTCCTCTCTTTTCCACAGGCTTTTAACTACCTTGAAAAATGTTCATGGGGCTGTTCTCCTGTTATCTACTAACGGTTTTCCAAAACATCCCCAGGATTCTTGTTTTGATTTTTTGATTATCCTGTCGGCACTGTATCTCTACGTTGCAATCTGTAGTTTATATAGTCTTCTCCAATCCTTGATTTTATCCAACAATTATATACAGTAATTCTTTTTTCTGCTTTACTACTTCTTTGACCTCTTCGTACCACCATACAGTGTGTTTGGATCCATGACTTTTTCTAGTTTTCCTTTTTTTCACATAGTACTAAGCAGGGTAGTTTTGTATCCCTTCCATTTATCCTCTACTTTCTTCACCTCTGGGGGCAGCTGGTTAAATGCTTTCACCTCCTTTTGCTGCAACTGATCTGCTATTTCTCTTTAAGTTTTTCTATCTTAATTAATTCTTGAGGTTTTTTTAAATAACATTTTTATTTAACCACATTACAAACAATTAAGTAGAGATATGGACATATAATTCATAGAAACATAAACATGAAAGAAATAAAAATGATTGCAATACTTTACGTTACAACACCCAGTGTTATTTACATTGCCTAGGAGACTAAGTATACTCTTTATTATCATTTTTTCTTCCAAAATATAAGTTGATCCGGCACTGGTGCACTTCCTTGTCCTTTAACCAGTGTATACTCTAAAAAGTACTTCCATATTTTGAAAAATATTGAGTTTTGTTTGGTTCTCTTCTTTTGTATTGGGTTTATAATTTCTTGCTGTTAACTCCACAATTTTATGATCGGAGTCGCACGATCTGTTGGTAATTTCTTTTTCATCGAGTAATCTGAATCTTCTTTTTACTCTTGTTAATATGCAATCAACCTGGCTTTTGATGGTGATATCATTCCATTTGCACCATGTACAGTATAACGTTGTGAATCTTGATGCTGGAAAAAGTGTTGGTAATAAAGAGCTGGTGTTGGTTGCATAACTCTAGTATCCTTTGTCTGTTCTCATTTCTTTCGCTATTCTCAGCAGCATGTGGACCAATGAACTGTTTGTACTCTCTTCGGTCAGTACCCTCCCTGACATTAAAATCTCCTATTACATAGAATATGTTGTTTGTTTCCACTTCCTCTACAACCCTAATGGAACTTAAGAAGAAAAGAGCTATTTTCTTTTGAGTGGACTAAAGGGCAGACCAGACTATTATTTCAGAGGATTACCATGAAATACAACACAGCCACTGAGGATTTTCCTTTCTTCAAAAATAGTTTTGTGCCATTCCCAGGTCAAAAGATACTTGTCCATATTTGAGGCTGAGGCTCTTTGCAGGCGCACCCCCCAATAACGGACTCAGACACCATTGAAAGTGGATAACGGCATTGGGCCACATTTATTGATTCATGCCCTAGTCCGAATTATAAATTTGTATTGGTAAAACGACCAATCATAATTCATAAGGCAAGCAGGCCGAAGTAACACTGGTAAGGTACCACCCAAAATTGCCAACGGCAATTGGTTACAATGTATCAATTTGTATCAATTTGTTTGTTGACAACAAACAAATTGTTGACCGTAGTCAATATCTAACTAATGACCCCACCCTCTGACTCGTATCCGTGAAATCACGGGGTGATGCATGCTGGTTAGCTATCGCCATCACCCCGTCGCCTGGTTCGTCGTTGACCGGACAACGTTTAACTAATTTATTCCTATCTAGTGTTGTCCAGTCAATTGCGAACCTGCCGGATACCTGTGGGTCATAACTGTTTACCTTACCAGTGCTACCCGCCACACGGAGGGGCTTCACAGAAGGCCTGACGCCCCCCCCCCCAGACCGTCAGCTCGGTCAACAGGCCTGCTCGCCAATCACCCAGCAGGAGATCCATGCCTCCTCGCGACAGATGGACCCCATCCCCTGCATACAAATCATAATTTTCTAGTCCAATAGCGGGGTGACGACTGACCCGTCCCCAAGCCTTGTCAGCAAGGAACCGCGCCACCGCCCTATTGACCGCGCACCTAGCGCGGTCAAGGGCCATGAGGTCAACTCCTCCCCTGTAAGAATGGCGCGGGACCATGTCCGACCAAACCAGGGTTGCGGGAGGCCAGACGTAGTGCAAGTAGGCGAGGTCCTCGCAAATCGCATGCTTGAGCGACAAGCCGGTGACCTGACCCAAATCGTTGCCCCCCAGGTGCATGATGAGAATGTCAGGCGGGGCAGCACTTCTGCCTGAAAAAAGAAAAGGCAGCAGCTCCCGCCACAACATCCCAGGCTTACCATGCCATGTGAGACTGGCGTGTTCACCCAGTCCCAGTCGGGGTCCCCACTCTGTCGCCGCAGCGTAACGCGCTGCCCTTTGCACATAGCTGTGGCCCACCAGCCATACTGTCACCGGTGTAATACGACACCCAGGGTCTGTAAGAAAATTGAGGAAAAAAGGAAGGTAAGGTGACTGTATTGGTACTCACGGCGGAAGTGGGCGCACATAAAACTGAAAACATTGTGAACCCCACCTCCCCATGCTGCGTATGTCAGCCCCGGAGTACCCAAAAGCAGCTGCTGTAGAGGCTGCCCCAATACGGAATGAATGTGTGCCATAACGGGCACCTGGTAGGCCCACCCTGGCGAGGGCTCTGCCTGTCACCTTCCAAAACTGAAATTTAGTAAGGGGAGACCCATCTTGGTGGCAGAAAAACGGGCCATGGTGCGTGCCACGCAGTGCAGGAAACTCCTGTAGGGCACCAACCGGACAGATGTCTGCCAAAGAACACCGTAGCAGTCTTACACCACTGCCTGCGCCCTGCTGATCAGTCTTAGAGGAGCGTATCCTCAACTGGGCCCAGTCTTTGGCAACATATACATCTTAGAGTTCCAGTGCCCTACAACTTGCATCCGCCTTAGACAGCATCACAAGTTCGCTGATGCGGAGCGCTCCAACAAATGCCACCGTTGTGGCTGCATGAAAAAGGGCTGCCTCATAATGATCAAAACAGAGGCCTGGCCAGCCCCGGGCCAACTGGGTAAGAACCCCTGGGGAAATAGGGTGCCGGTCGTCCGGGCAACGCCCGCGCTCGCGCACCCACCCCTCCAAAACATGTCTCACACGGAAGTCAGAGGTGCTGTCCACATGACCCCCCACCTTGGCCATGAAAGCCAGCGCCGAGAGCTTGGATGCTATGGTGCGAGGTGCGAGGCCCTGGGAATGCAGGTGAACCATGAACCGCAGAACATGATCCACCGGGATAGGCCAGGTCTCTGGCAGGTGAAATTGGGCAGAAAACGCCCTATAAGAATTAAAAGCTTGTTGATACGCCTTACGCGTGCGGGGCGCCAGTGACAGGCCGATCGCCCGGTTCACCTCTCCCTGCCAATGGTCCATATCTCGTCCGGGAGTGGCGAGGGAAATTCCTCCGCATCCGGGGCCAAGGCACGGAACCGGGAGATCTGCAGGCGGGACAAAGCGTCAGCAATATCATTATTAACCCCTGGGACGTGCCTAGCCCTGAACAAGACGTTGAGGCGCAGGCAGCGCAGCACAAACTGGCGCACTAGGTCCATAACCCTGGGCGATTTGGAAGTCTGTGCATTGACAATGTGGACAACAGCAGCGTTGTCACACCAGAAATGCACGACCGAGTTGGCCCATTCCTCGCCCCACAGCATCAAAGCCCCCAGGATAGGAAAAAATTCAAGGTATGTGAGATCACGCAGGCGACCAGTGCCTGCCCAGGCCGGTGGCCACCCACCATAGGCCCACTTCCCATTGGTCAGACCTCCAAAATGAGACCCCATTGAACTCCCTCAGGAACTGTAACCAGACGAACATGTCTGCCCTGATACCCCGGGTAATCCTGACTCTATGGTGGGGCCTGGATAACCCTGCCATGGCGTCGCATAAGCGCCGAGCAAAAGCCCTGCCCGGTGCGACCACCTTGCAGGCAAAATTGAGGTGACCATGTAAGGCTTGGAGTTCCCTCAGCGATGCCTTGCGCTTGGCCAGCAAATCCGAGATGAGGGCCACTAACCGGGACACCTTATTCCCCGGTAACCTAGAAGCCTGCGCTACTGTGTCGATCTCCACCCCCAGGAATACTAGCTTGTTAGATGGGCCCTCGGTCTTTTCGGGCGCTAAAGGGACACCGAGTTCCTCCAAGAGCGTCTGAAATGTGTTGAGGAGACGTGTGCACGTGTCCCAGCCCCGTTCACCCCCGAATAAAAAGTCATCCAGGTAATGGGCTACAGACCGGGACCCTGACCTGCGGACGAAAGCCCACTCCAGGAAGGTACTGAAACGCTCGAATGCAGAGCATGATATGGAACAGCCAAAAGGCATGGCCTTATCAAAATAATATTCGCCCCGAAATTTGAAACCCAGCAACTCGAAGTCGGCCGGATGCACCGGCAGTAGGCGAAAAGCCGACTTGATGTCGCATTTAGCCAGTAAGGCACACGGGCCGCACGAGCGCACCATGCGCAGCGCGTGGTCAAAGGATGTATACCTGACCGAACAAAGGTCATCAGGGATAGCATCATTGACCGATCGGCCGGCTGGGTAAGACAAATGATGAATAAGGCGAAATTCGCCTAGGGACTTTTTGGGAACCAAGCCTAGGGGTGATACCTTAAAATTGGGGAACGGGGGTGCAGGGAAAGGGCCAGCGACCCTGCCCGCATCAACCTCCTTCCTAATGCTGGCAGCAGCCACCTCCTCCCTTCCCCTAAGAGATAAAAGATTGGGGGCATCCTGAGGGGACCTATCACCCATGAAAGGGATACGGAACCCTTGCTGAAAGCCTCGAAGGAGATACTCCGCATCCTCCCTCTTCGAGTACGATGCGAGCCAACGCTCCAACATACGCACATTAATTGGGGAGGGGGCCTTTTGGTACACTACCTCCATCTGCGGCAGTCTTGCCAGCCCACTGTCCGCCCTTCCCTCTGCCACGCGTCCCTCCAGGCCTGGGACACGCAGAGGCTGCGTGGGGACCCGCACAGGTGGGACACTCATGCCTGTACTTGCAATTTTTCCTATTGCAGGAACCATTGGACGAGAAAGTCCAGCACAGCAGGCGGGCTGGAACCCCCTGCCCCGCCACCTGGCGGGGAACCTGAGCTGGAGCCGCTCGCTGGACCGCATGTCCGCAATGGTATCTCTCCCCTGGCGCGGGGCGCGTGGGCGTCATGTACAGAAGCCAAAGCCTCTGGCACGGCTCATCCCACCTCATCTCGGGGTGCAGGGGAATCCGCATACGAAATTCCTCGTCATAAGCCAACCACGAGGGGCCCGGAAAATCGACCATCGCCCTATAGATGTTGTCCAAATATTGGACCATCGGAATAGCCAAATCCGGCCGCGCTCTCAAATACACTGCCATGTAGATTAAATAAGCCGGCAGCCAGTTGGCCCAGGTACGTGGTGGCTTGCGACGGCGTGCCTGCTCCTTATCCTTCTCGTCCTGCCCTTCCCTCTCCTCCTTGGTGGGCTCTCTGTTTAAGAGTGAGAAGATATCTACGTACTCCCCCCGCCATATCTTTTCTCTGGTGGCTTGTGCCAGGTGGTCACCCAGTGGCAAAGAATATCCCGCCGTTGGCAAAGCCGAAACAGGGACCGCAGACAATGCGGGCATCTGAAAAGGGGCCTGTGCTGGCCCCGCCACCCCCAATACATTCCCGGCAGGGTAGGGAACACCTGTAACCCCAGGGGTCTGGGTAGCATTTGCCATCGCCGAGTGGGGCGCCGGCGGCTGGGCCACCGCACCACCCGCGCGAGGCCAAGGCCATTGAAAGGCCACCCCCGTATTGGCAATGTGTGTAGGTGTATTGACTTGTACTGCATACTCACCTGTTGCACCCCCGCAGGCCGCCCCCACCGGGGGTTCCGGCCCACCGGGGGCGTCGGAGCTCACGACCGCCGTAGAGCTCATCATCGTGGCCTGACCCACACCTGCTTGCTGGCCGGGGAGCTGCGAGGCAGTGGCCGAAGGTGCGCCACGCGCCTGCAGCAGCTCGACCAGCCCCGACACCTGCTGCTGCCCGACCGACGGCACCTCGAAACGAACCCCACAAGTAGCCCCAGCATGGCTGGCCCGAGCCAAGGAGGCCTCGAGGGCCGCCACGCGGGCCAGTAAGGCCTCAACGCTGACCTGGGGCCAAGGGCCGGCCGGCCCGCCTGTTAGAGGCGCGGGTACAGGTCCCTGTACCCCAGGACCCGAATAGGGCCATTGTCCCGCACCGAAGCCTGGAAGGGTCGGTGCAGGCGCCTGCCAAGGCAGGGGGCCACACCACCCCCCAAGGCTAGAAGGCCCCGGGGGGAGCTGCGCCACAACCGCCGCAGGCCCAGCAGAATGGGCAAAGCCAGGAGCGGTGTCCACCGCTTGCGGGCCGGGGGCCGCAGCCCTCACCGGGCCCATGCTCGGGTCTCCCGCTGCCGGCCAAGGGGTGATCGACCCCATCCCGCCGGTCCCGGCGGGTGCCGGCAAAGGCGGCTGCTGGGGAGGCGCCACCGTGGTCCTCCGACCCGGATTGCGCCTCCTGCCCATGCGAGCCGCACTCGAAAGTGCCTTCTTCTTCGGAGGCATCTCACTGAAGGCAAAAGGAAGCCGAAAGAGAAGATTCGCCGCCAAAAGGCTTCCAAACTAGGTAAAAAGCGACGGAGACACAGGGGAAAAAGCTTCTCCGCTCCGTCGCTTAGGTAAAATGGCAGCTCGGCTGCCTCGTGGCCACCCCTTTTATAAGGGAGCTGGCCACGCCC
Organism: Bradypodion pumilum; assembly: GCA_035047305.1. Classification (NCBI taxonomy): domain Eukaryota; kingdom Metazoa; phylum Chordata; class Lepidosauria; order Squamata; family Chamaeleonidae; genus Bradypodion; species Bradypodion pumilum. The sequence continues at coordinate 166,647,086 of JAWDJD010000001.1, read as the reverse complement.
TAAACTACCCGGATCATTCGTCCTGTGGGGGGGGCCCGCACAGAGCGTGGCGGCCATTTTGGCGCCGCGCTTGCATTTTCAACACTGTCCCTGCTACTTAATGATATTTGGTTAAAAACCTTTCCATATCATTTTTACTACCCTCACTATGAAATCTACTACCAAGTTTTAACCCCATAAAAATAAAGTTGTTTCTCTTGACACATCTTATTTGAGCACAATATCCAGCTGTTTGGACAGCTTGAAGGTGGAAAATTAAGTTCAGATTTCTGTTTCCTTTTTGGTTTATTTTTTTAGCTAAACCACATATTTCTGTTCACCTGTATTTGAATTTCCTCTGAGAATGCATGTGTCACATCCTTTATAGAAACTGTTAAGAGGATTTGCATCATTACTACCTACTAGATATGCCCCTCCCACAGAGAACCTATTAACAATTTTAGATAGATAAATCTTTATTGTCATTGTCCCCTTGCCGGAACAACAAAATTTCTCGGTTGCTATATATCAACTCAAATAAGGCATACCCCATAATTTAAAACAGCTACAGAAACACCAATTAAGATAGTACCATACAGTACAATTTAAAAATTTAAAAAAAGATAAGATGACTTCAGAGTCCAGTTTCCATTTAAGGCCAAAGTTGCTCTGGAGAAGAAACTGTTCTTGAGACGGCTCGTTTTTACCCTCATTGTTCTATATCTCCGTCCCGATGGCAGAAGCTCAAAGAAGCAGTGGCCAGGATGCGATGGGTCTCCTACTATATCTAATGCTTTTCTGTGGCACCTGATGGTATAAATTTGTTCTAAAGTGGAGAGTGGACAGCCGATGATACTCTCCGCTGTTTTAATAATTCTGTGCAACATTATCCTATCCCGATGAGTACTATTCCCATACCACACACATAAGCCATAAGTGAGCACGCTCTCAATAGTGCAGCGACAGAAGGCAAGCAGCAGTTTTTGCGGAAAATGGTTTTTCCTTAGAGTTCTCAAAAAATACAGTCTCTGTTGCGCCTTCTTCGCAAGCCCCCTTGTGTTGGCACTCCAGGACAGATCCTCCTGTATCTCAATGCCCAGAAATCTGAACGTTGCGACCCTCTCCACACACGTTCCGTCAATCAAAAGTGGCTGGATATCGGTTCTCTGCCTCCTAAAATCCACCACCAAGCTCCTTTGTTTTCTTTATGTTGAGGAGCAGATTATTGGTTCTACACCACTTCCCCTTTGATTTGCTCTGCCCTCATCCAACAAAAACTCATCCATCACCCCATATTCTCTACTCTTTACACAACATAATGGGATCTGTTTAGGGACAATGAGTAGTCCTTTTGTCCCAGTTTAAATCTCAATTGCTTAAACCAGGGGTGGCCAACCTTTGTGCTCCAGGGGTTCTTGGACTTCAATTACCCGAAGCCCAAGTCAGCACACCTGCTGATCAGGGCTTCTGGGAACTGAAGTTCAAGAACACCTGGAGCACCAGGGTTGGCCATCCCTGGCTTATACAGATCACCAGCTTTCCAGAGGATAAATAAAGGAGATTCATCAATAATCTGGAAAAGAGGAACCTCCTTTTACAAAACATTCATTTTTGAGCCTCCTCCATGCAAACCCTAAAAAGTGTGCAGTTTAACATTGGCGGCAACAGAGAGAGAAAATCAAGTAAACCAGTACAAGCCATTTGAAGCAACCACTTAATCAGGCCATAGCATAGTATATTAGAAACTAGATAATACAATATTATCAGTGCAGCTCTCCTGGTGGCTTAGTGGTTAAGGCGCTGAGCTGGAGACTGAAAGGTTGGGTTTTGATACCCGAGAGCTGCACTTGGGGACATGAAAGGAGCCTCATTGGGGCGTCCCCTAAAAATCCTTTTAACCCAGAGCAATCTCTGACACAAAACAAAATGAACTGCATCAGCAATGTGGGATTGAGGTGTTGTGTATTGAGGCACACTTGCAAGTAGCATGGGCAGTGCCTTGCAAGAGGAAAATGGCGGTTTCCCGCCATCCACATTAGCTTAAAGTGGCACGAAAACCCCTGCACAGGGCGCATTCATTATGCTAATCCAAGCCCCGTGATTGGATACAGTTTTGGATCCTGTTCTCCATTGGTTAAGTACATATATTCCCTGTTATAATTTGTCAGTTACAGTTATCCAGTGGGTCGCTACTTTGTATCAAGGAGCCCCCACCGAGGAGACACTATATAAGCCCCACAAATAAACAAGGGTGGGGCCGGACCGGACTACACTTCCCATTCCGTACAGGTAGCCAGATAGGTGCTAAGCCTGGGTCTCCTCCATTATGCTACGCTTCTATGGTAGCTAGTATTTGGCCCGCTACGGCAAGAGTCTGGAGGGACTGATTCCTTTGGGATTGTAGAGCCATCTCTGTGTCCGGAAACATCTTGTAAGCTCATATCTAAAAGACTGTTGAATAAAGATTTGTTGCTGTTCTGTTCATCGTTGTCTGTACTAGTGCTTATAAGGGCCGGACATAACAGGTGTTGATTCCAAACTACCTAGGTAATAATGCAGAATAGTTTAATGAGCAACAACCTGCAGAGATATGATTAAGTGAGTGATGTTTGGTACTATCCAGACTCATTACTTGATAACCCTCTTTCAATTATCTGGCATTACAATGCACAGCATATTATGAATAAGTTTTTTTTTTTAGGAGGGGGGCAGAGTTGTCCCTTGCTTCCTTTTCATACAATCATCATTATTCTTTAAAAGGTCAGCTGCTTGTCAAGATTCCAGCGAGCTAAGGGTTTTACTGAGACAACAAATAATGCCATTAATAAGGAACCGATAGAGCAGAAGGCATTCAGAAAGGTAAAAATCCTTTCCTAGTCAACTTTCTCTTTTGTTTTTCTAAGGCTATTACGACCATTAATTACTCAAGTTTCCAAACCAATTCACTGAACTCTGCTTTATATAATCAGAATGAAACAAAGACTACAAAGTTTGCTTGCCAACAGAACACAAAACAAAGCATTCCACTCCAGGTTTTCTGGCAAAGCAACTGCCTGTGATGTTTGGATCGACAGCTCAAATTGTGGTAGCTTTGAAATGCTAGACGAAAGAATGGGGTACAGAAAGGACGGGAGACAACACAGCAAGAGAGACTGACAAGACTTAGACCAATCATTCCAAAGCTGAAAATATAATGGAAAACATTTCCTGTCCTTTTGCTTGTGTTGCCAACAGGCCATGTCCACAAAGTTTTCCAGGGTAGTATTGTGCAAAATTGGAAGGTATGCATATTACATATGCAAAATGGCAATCAATATGTAAAAGAATCAAAACACAGGCAGTGTCTTCAAACCTTACCAATCCTTAAAAGTCAGTTACGGTCCTGCCTTAAGATTCAAGAGGCTCATGTTGATTTAAATACCACCTAACTTACCAATCCTGTGATCACACCATCTGAATTATGGATGAACTGACAGCTCTGAACTCTGAATGATCTCTCTGTACACTCACAGATCAGGTACTTGTTACCAATTTAATAAGGCTTATGGCACTGGCTTAAAAATGTTTAAAACATAGGACCTACAAATATCTCCCATTTATAGTAGGGAGGGAGCAGAAATAGACTAACCACAGTAGATCACATATCTTATTCTCTAGTCTTGTCATGATTTGTGGTGCAGGGCATTAATACATGTTCAACCTCACTAATACAATGGATTCTGCAGCCTCAATAAACACAGCAACACACATGACAAAGTATCTTTAGTTCACTGCATCTTTTTTGTGAGCACCAAACAAGGTCACTACTTTTATGGGGTAAATCATCTACCAAATGGAACTGCTCAGGTAAGAAGATGAAAGAATGTGTAGAATCCATCACCCTTCTTTGGCACCAACACAAATCTACATAAAGTGTGTATCAAACCCACCTAATGGAACATATTGATGACCGGTCATGCTTTGTTAATACAGTATGATAACAGGTTATTTTTGAGCACAGTGTAGTGTGTGCATAGTGAGATGCATACATTTGCATGCTTGCACACTGCACAACATCAATCATTACTTTGTCACACCAAAGTTATCTTGGTAGGACACAGAAGTCCAGATGGATGGAGAGCTTTCATGATAGACAGTACTGTTGTAATTTTCATCTGCTAATAGAATTCTAATTTTATTTGTTGGTGTTAATTCCCAGTCATCATACTGAAACTTCTATGTCATTAAAAAAACTTCCATAAATTATAACTGAATTGCTTGTAAACATGCCAATGCTTTTCTGGGGTGAGGGCGAGAGGAGAGTGGGTTCTTCCTTTCTATATCAGTAGAGTCTGGATTCTTCCATAGAGTGATTGGTGGAATATTAAGGCATGAGAGGTCAAGAGCCACCACACTAAAAGACTGTGTAATTTGTTTTCATCCTAGAATTTCATGTCAATCTCACCCTCTTTATTCTGGCTGTTTCTTCTTAACTGTGATTGCTCATACTCATAATCAATAGGGCAGAGGACAAGGCAGCCAGTGGTGGTTGATATCACTGTGCTGGGCACCACCAAGGACAGAAGTAGACTATTTTCAGACAGATATTCACTAACATAAACAGAAATACAAGGGGCAGACAACATTCATCCTTATTCTCTCTTATTCTTGCATAGAACTAAGAGGATTTTGAGACTGGCTTAATTCCTGTTGACATAGAGCAGGCCCATTGACTCAATGGAGCTCAAAGCAAAGATGATTCAACTGGGCCTACTTTACTTTCAGCCTCTGTGTGATAGTTTCAAATTTTATGTTGAAAGAAGGCAACAATCTCCTTCAAATGTAAACATGTGTCACTTCTGGTTTATGGGAGCTTTAATAGGCTATTTTGGAAGTGTGGGAGGTATTGAAGGAATGGTTTATCACTATCAGTGAGGTTCTATAACTTAGCAGGGCTTTCTTTGCACCAAAGCAAGACTGGAGTAGAGCAGGGGTGTCCAAACTTTTCGGGCTGTGGGCCAGTCACGTGGTCAAGCATGCCAGTCACATGGTTTTTCTCGCCCAAAAGCGGAAGTAAAACATGCATGCATAGGTGCAGAACGCACCCACGCATGCATAGAACACTGCCACAAATAACCCACAGCTGTCAAAAATGCATTTACGACAGCTGCGGGTGACTTACTGCAGCGTTCTATGCATGTATGCGTTCTACGTACATGCATGCACATTTTACTTCCACTTCCAGGAGTGGTGAGGGTGGAACGGGTTGGATTAATTGGTGACGTGGGCTGGATCTGGCTCACGGGCTGTAGTTTGAGCACCCCTGGTGTAGAGTGGCCAAATGAATGACTTTGAGGGTGGCAGAGAACATTTGGTTTGCTGCTACTGTTGCCATTGCCACAAATTGAGTCCTACCTATCAGCTCCTTAAGGAACCAGGAAACTGACTTTGAGTCATTAAATAAGTGAGATTGTGTCTACCACCCTGGTCATTTCCACATTCAAAAGGCTAACAGGAACTTCAAGAGGATGCGATGAGCCCCATTCCCCTGTGGTGGGGGTGATGAGAGGAATCAAAAGGAAATCACTCTAACCCAGCAGCAAAAATCTTAAGAAGCCCCCCCCACACACACACACCAGAGCCTCTGACTTTATTTGAGAATAAACTTCATTTGCAAGTGATTTTTCCACTACAGAGGCAAAGGGGCTACAAAAAGTGCCTCCAATCCCAGATCACCACCACCAAGACAAACTTGAAAAATGTCCCATTACCTCCAAACCTTAGTTCCATAATGTGCAGAGTAGTATCACTGGAGGCAGCTATCACTGGAACAGACCAAAGATAGTTACAGAGGACATGGAATCATGAGCCATTCCTGACCATATGTCTGTTGAAGTTCCCCACTACCACGAACTGAGAAGACTCTAGTATCACCCTTAAGACCAAGTGAGCTAGCTCAGAAAGGGAGATTGCTGAGCACTGAGATGGCAGCACACCATCAGAATCTGTACTGTGTCCTGGACATCAATTTTCATAGAAACATATTCAAGGCAGGGACACAAAATGTAGGACACACAGTATGTGGCAAAGGGGATGGAAGCACAAGAGATTACCTTCCTCCTACAGTCCTACCAGCTGCAGCACAGGAAACCAAAAAACACCCCACTCCTCCCATGCAGCAATCTGCAATACATGCCAAATCAACACACACACACATTCAGGATCAAGTGCCAGACTGTTGTGTTCACTCACTCGCACCGGTCAATGGCATCCAGTGAAAAGGAGGGTGGCTATTTCTATGGCTATCCAGATTTTTCAAAATATGGAACAGATTGGGACAACCAATATTTTGGAGAACAAATCCGAATCTGGAAGAATCTGGAAATAAACTATTAATACTGAGTTCACTGGCGTTTACTCCAAAAAAAGGTGAAATGCCAGGAATTACAGTTTTGGTCTTCTTTAGATGACTACAGCAGGAGTATCCAGCTGCTTTATGTTCTCTATAGTTACATTTTCCCTTCCTCTTTATAACTTTGTACTTATTTCTTCTGATCATGTCAGTAAGAGAAAGAAAAATGAGCAAAGGAAATCTAAAGCAAACTGACTGCTCAGTTGGCTTGGGTCAGACCTTCTGAAACTAGGTAGGCTGTAAAATAAGGTAAAGAAAGCAAACCAAGAAAATAATTTTAGGTTTCTGCATATGATAAGAACTTCTTAGTCAATAAAAGATGAACCGAGGTTCATTGGTTTCCTTGCTTCGAGACATCCTAGAATCAATTTAGGGTGAAACCTTATACTGGAACAGATTGGGACAACCTTATACTGTTCCATTATTTGTCAAGAGCCATGAGAGAGGCAGCAAACTTCTTCTCGATTACATTTCAGAGCTGCACGCAGATAACACAATTAGCTCAAGCCTGCCCATTACACAGATACATATTTTCCCATCAGCGTATCTCTCTCTATGTGTGATTGTTCCATCTTGCCTGATGAAGACATCTGAAGCTCTCTAAATCTTGCACACATTTTTTGCCTGTTGTCATAATAAAAATATTGCTGCAATGCGGATTTTGGAAATTGAGAGTTCTTTAAATTGTTTAGGAGAGGTACAGGCACCTCTGTGATTCAGAGGCCAAAATAGTTTGACTGCCTTAAGTACTAAGCAATTTTACAGGGTCAAGGGGTAAGTCATTTACTACTCAGTCTGCAGCAGAGAATTCCTTTGAGATGGCCTCTTGAGAAGTGAACCTACACTAGAGACAGCTTGTAATTTAAATGCAAGACCTACACAATACCTTTCATGATGCTTTTACTCTTTTGATTCTTGGGGAAGAATCTAATTGCATACATCTACGAAAGAATAAATCACACCAACACACTTTATGATGCAGATTTGGGACTGTAGTGGCTCAAGTGGTTATGATGCTGAACTTGACGACTGGAAGGTTGGCAGGTCAGCAGTTCAATTCCCAAGTACTGCAGGACGGAATAAGCTCACGTCTTTGTCCCAGCAGTTTGAAAGCAAGAAATTACAAGTAGATAAGCAGGTACCACTTCGGTGGGAAGGTAAAAAATTGTTTACACATGTCCATGGACATGTCTGCAGATGCAGATGGTACTGGCTCTTTGGCTGTAAACAGAGATGAGCACTGAACCCTAGAGTCGGATATGACTGGCTTTAGAGGAAGAGTGAGCTTTACCCTTTACTTTTACCTACCTTGTGATATAGAGGACCTCTCTCCAAGACAGACTTTAATGACAAATTCTTCTGCTTTGTGGATGGGTTTCCTCAAAAATCCAAATGCAAGTGATGGAAGGATAGTCTGTTGTGTACAACGTATAAGATATTATATTGCTATTGATTGTCTGTTTATACTCAGTTTTAATTTATCTAGTTATCTGTTGATCAGTTCTAATTATCTCACCTTCCATTATTCGTAACAGACTAGCTTTCTTTTTCACAACACTGATGATTTCATCTGTATTTAAGAAAGGAAGTAAGTCTCATGATTAAATGGCTTAGTGCTAATAAAACAATGGTATATTTAGGTTTGGGGGAGATGCAAAGAGTGAAACTCTAATGTTCACTTAGGATATTTAAGGTACAAGTAAGCTGCATCAGAGTGCCCTTATGCTGAGTTTTGGAAGGTGACAGAGGTCAGATTTAGAATTATAGAACAACAGAGTTGGAAGGGGCCAGTGAGGCCATTGAGTCCAACCCATTGCTCAATGCAGGAATCCTAATCAAAGCAGATCTGACAAATGGATGTCCAATTTTCTCTTGAATGCCTCCAAGCACTGAAGCACTTACAAATCCTGCCCCTTCGCTATATAGGACAATTTTCCAAGTATACTGTATTATCTCTCTTCTCAATCTCCTTTTCTCAAGGCTAAGCATACCTAATTCCTTCTGTCTTTCCTCACAGGGCTTGGTTTCCCGTCCTGTGATCATCCTTGTTACCTTCCTTTGAACCTGCTCCAGTTTGCTGGCATCCTTCTTAAAGTGTCTGGAATGGGATCTACTCTCATTGTGGTCTGACTAGTGCCGAATAGAGGGGAACTACTATGTCATAGGTTTTGAAGACTATCCTTCTATTAATGTAGCCTAAAATAGCATTTACCTTTTCGCAGCCACATCACACTGTTGGCTCATATTCAGCTTATGATCTACAACAATTCCAAGATCCTTCTTGTTTATGTTATTACTAAGCCAAGTATCGCCCATCTTCTAATTGTACATTTGGGTCGTCGTCCACTACCCCACAGGTATAGTACTTTGCACCTATGCCTCTTAATTTTGATTCTGTTGTTTTCAGCCCAATGCACAAGCCTACCAAGATCTTTTGAATTTTGTTCCAAGATATTAGCTAATCCACTCATTTTTGTGTCATCCGCAAATTTGATAAGAATTCCCTCCATTCCCTCCACAATGTCATTAATGAAAATGTTGAAGAACACTGGGCCCAGAACTGAGCCTTATGGCATCCCACTTGTTACCCTCACCCAGTTTGAGAAGGAGCTATTGACATTCTCTGAGTATGATTCTGTAATCATGTTTATAATGTGACACTTGTGCTATCCAGGACACACTTAGCATGCTAATCATAATATCATGGGACACTTTGTCAAAGGCTTTGCTGAAATCAAGATACAGTATATATATCTACAGCATTCCCACCATCTGCCGAGGAAGTTGCCTGATAGAAAAGTAAAAAAAGATTAGTTTGGCAGCATTTGTTCTTGACAAATCCATGTTGGCTTTTAGTTATTACCGCATTATTTTCAAAGTGCTTGTAGAATGACCTCTTTATAATCTGCTCCAGAATTTTCCCTGAGGCTTACATCAGGCTGATTGATCTTTAGTTCCCTGGTTCTTATTTTTTGCTCTCTTTGAAGACGGGGAACAAAGTTAACCCTTCCCTTCAATCTTCTAGCAGACGGGTTCTCAATCTGCGGCCCGTGGGCCATATGCGGCACGTTGTGCCATTTCATGTGATCCCCCCACTGCCTCCACACCAGGAAGTGCTATGTGGTGGAGGGAGGGCAAAATGGCCATCCAGCCCCGGAAGCTGTCTGAGGGAGCATGACCTGGTCCCCAGTTTAAAAAGATTGAGAACTCCTGATGTAGCACCACCCATCCTCCATGATTTCAAGAAAATAATACAGAGAGTGGTTCTGAGATCCCTTCAGACAGTTCCTTCAATATCCTTGGATACAGTTTACCCAGCCCTGAGGATTTCAACTCAATCAAGAGTAGTAAAATATATGTTTCTGTTTTCTTTGAAATCAAGGATTCAAGTAGAATATGGTTCCTTTCCCTCAGAGTTCCTCTTGCTGTCAATTTTCCCACCAAGTTATCTCAGTAGGTTAGAATCAAGTAAAGGATAGCTACTCCTATGAAGTTTATTATTATTGATTCCCATTAGAGGTGCTTGATCTGTTCCTTTTATTGTACATAAGCCTTCATTTATCTTTAGCAAAATGCCCTTGCTTTATAATATATACCAGTGATGGCAAACCTTTTAGAGACCGAGTGCCCAAACTGCAACCCAAAACCCACTTATTTATTGCAAAGTGTCAACACAGAAATAGGGGAGGAAAGAAATACTCCCACTGGGCTGCTGGGTAGAGGGGTGAGGCAAACTCTGTGCTGAGGTGACTGCCTGCGTGCGCGCAGAGAGGGCTCTGAGTGCCACCTCTGGCACGCATGCCATAGGTACGTGACCACTGATATATACCTTCATAACTTTCTGTTTTTAGACCTTTTGTTTGGGAATATTAGTGCAAGCCAAGTCAACTATCATAACTATTAATCTCAGGGATACTGGTGGAGGGAATCTACTTATGAAAAAAAAAAATTCCCTCCCTTTTCCCCTCAAGCTATACAACAAATACATGTTGTTGTTTTCCAAATATAGTTCTACACTATTGAAGCTGACAAAATACAACTGTGTTATGCAACTCTTATAATCATGTCATATAACAGTGCAAGAGAATAAGGATTAAGCATCCAAGTCGCCTAGTGACATAACAGCTGCCTTCTAGACCTTAAAATCACTTGTTGCTTAGCTTGTCACTTAACATCAAAAGCACCTATAATTTTCATATAAATTCCACCAGGAGACAGGAGGGGGAAGTATTATTTGATCATGGAAAGAGGGCATAGAAAAACATCTTTTTTAATTTTTGCATTCTATCTCGCGGAATTACCATCCAGCACTGCCACTGGCTGTGTCAGGTAACAGAATAGCCGCCCAGAGTAGGAAACTCTCCTAGATGGGTGAGGTATAAATAAATAAATAAAATCCAGGATTCCAAAAGGGGCAATCTTTTCTACAGGAAATTCAGAAAGTTTCAATTTGAGAAATATATTTATGAGAAGAATTTTGAACAAACAGAGCAAGAGTTTTATCAAAGCATACATTTTGGAAGATGAATTCAATACAGCTAAGAAAGAAAGAACTTGAATTATCAACTTAGTAAGTTATATCAGTTGCAAAATAAAATTGCAATCTATGGTTTTACTAGCCATAATCAGATGTTATTAGTAAACAACCTTAACTAGGTACTTTAGGTGCTATTATTTCCTGTACTGATCTAAACAGTTTTTCTTTATTAAGAATTACAGTAATACCTCGGATAACGTTTGCACTACATAATGCTAAAACTGCATAATGTTAAGGAATCTGGGGGGAAATTGCATTGCACAATGTTAAAATCCTATGGGATGTATAGCATAACATTCACTGAAGTCTGTGCTGGTTACAATGTATTTCTATGGAGTTCAACGTTTTGCGATTCATCCCATAGGATTTTAATGTTTTGTGATACATGATACATGTATCATAACGTTAAAAATTAGATAATGCTAAGACTCGTGGAACCAAGCTTTAGTGTTATCTGGGGTATTACTGTACTTCTTAAACTAGTACAAATGGATTTCTTGACATGGCACATATTTCTTGTATATATGTATATTTCTTGACTTGGAAGAAACTATTTTGTTAAAATACATCCCCCCCCCCCCCGAACTACAAAAATACCACATTAGCAGTAAAATAGCAAGAACTTATTTAAGGAAAAACAGAGAAAATAGACTGTTGCTGTAGCAGAGACAAAGAAAAATTGCAAATATTAATACCTATATAACAGAAAGTTTAGCATCTCTTATTTTAAAGCATTATTACTATGCTGCTCCATTGTATGTTGTATAAGAACAGATGAGATTAGAAATCCAATTTTCTATTCTAGAAAAACAAGGATTTGATTTCGTTTTGAAAACTCTACCATGGCTAAAAAAAAGTATTATTATTTTTTAAATGAAAAAAAAAATTTTTTTTTTTTGGGGGGGGGAAGTGATGGACAATGAATAACCATCCTGACACCCTAGAACAAATTCTAGAGTACACCAAGGCCAAAGATATTCCACTAAGAGTTTGTTTATTAGGGTTGTACAGACCACAATAAAAGTTCCGATAGTACATTGGTGGGTCAGAATACCTTGATTCAATTCAGACTTTTTCAGAGGCTGCTCAGTTCAGCTTAGGTCCCAGGAAACACAAAGCTCTGTGACCCCATGTCATATATCACTGGGAAATGAGCAAAACTGTAACACATTAACTCCTTTCAAGGTGATGCATCTATTTGTAGGATTTTTTTACAAAAACAACAACCAAGGATCCAGAAATGATAATGTCACAGACATGAAGTAGGGAGCAATATCTCCTAAATCAGGGTTTCTCAACCTTGGGCCCCCAGATGTTTTTGGACTTTAGTCACTGGAAGCCTCGATCAACAGATGTACTGACTTGGGCTTCTGTTAATTGAAGTCCAAAAACATCTGGGGGGAAAGGCTGAGAAATCCTGTCCTAAATGATGAGTCAGTCGTAATCTTATGTCCTTTATTCAGGCACAAAGGAGACCAAAGAGTTTCCTTACAGTCCTGTGTGCTCCTACCTTCTCTCTCCTCATCTGCCCTCTATAATGAATGCAGGGAGCATAACTGAGGATCCAGTTGCACCCTTAAGGGGAAAAATCATATACAGTACTAGGCTATAACATTTCTGTTGCATCCAAGACACTCTCCTTGGATCTATACGAGATATCTCTAGATATTGGCCACTGTGATTGCTCTTCTCAGTTGTCACCACAGATTTGTCTTTTAGAGGAGCTATGCAGAATAAAAAAAATCCCTTCCTTAACTACATTTGCTTAGCATGACTGTCTGGCTCTATTACAGAATAAAATGAGAGGTTTTAGAATTTAGATTAAAATACCACATAACTATAATTCAGCCCATTAAAAAATACTGAAATTCTAACCAAGTCTCATAATTACTTTGAATAAGGATGCTCTCTTCTTATATGTCCCTATCTGGGAAGAAGACACACTGAACACATTAAAGCCTACTTACAAATAGGTGTATATAAGACTTCATTCTTCATTTATACTGTCTTAATAACAGCAAGGATGTATAGCCAAATATTGGGGGCAGAGTTATCTCAATCACTAAATGAGAAATTAAGAGCCAATTCATAATTAATATTTTAGATTAAAATTCTAAATGAAATTTAAAGACGTGCAGGATTCTGCTGGCCTGCCCATTGACACCTTATCCTTCACATCTATATTTATGTTTATCTGTTTCTTAACTTGGGTAGCTTTCTGATTCCCCAGGAAAACTTCATAATCTGTGCAAAAGGTCTTATGGCACCTAAAACATAACAGATTATAAATAGCAGTCCTCTGGGCTAACGTTCAATTGGTTATGTACACCAGCGTAAGCCAAAATAGCCATGCTGCTGTGCCATATTGCTACTGGTTAAGAAGTCCAATGTGACCAGTAAGCAAAAAAAGGATAAAAGCTTTGACGTCTTAGTGGCAACCTGATGTTGCAAGTTGTACCAATTAATTTACTATGGTATTCTTTATTTATATTTATATTTATTTATTTTTTGCATTTCTATCGCCGCCCAACTCGACAGCAACTCTGGGTGGCTTATGGAAGTAGATGATATCAAAATTGATAAAACACATAAAACCCCAATAAAACTCCATTAAAATCCCACCCGCACTCATAAAAAGAGAGACCTTTTTGACTGTTGTATTAAACCAGCCAGCAGGCGGGGGTCACCCCTCCATTGGCACCCCACAACTGCCCCGCCAGCCAGGTTTTTAGTTCTTTCCTAAAGGGCAGCAATTCTGTCTGCAGCTGCAGAAGGTTCCATAGGGCCAGTGCGGACATGGAAAAGGCTCTCCTACATGTGCTAGAGAGCCGAGCCCTTCTAGCTGATGGTACAAGTAGAGAGTCCCTCCGGTCCGCTCTGGTTGGATGGACAGATGATCTCGAGGCAACGCGGTCTCTTAGGTATCCTGGCCCACTACCATGTAGGGCTTTAAAGGTAATAACCAGCAGTTTGAATTGCACCAGGAGGCAAATTGGTAACCAGTGCAGCTCCTGAAGCAGAGGTGAGGTGCGAGCCTAATGCCCACACCCCATCACCACCCGGGCAGCCACATTCTGGACCAACTGCAGCCTCCCAATGGCAGCCCCATTGACGAAACTAAGATATTAACTCTCATTATTTTTCCCTTACATAATTTTATCCCACAAAAGTTTATTTTTCTGTTTCTAAAAAAAAATTATAAAATTCTTACAGTTGCCTTTGGCAATAAAACATAAGATCTTCAAAATTTCTGGTTAATAGCCTTCTGGAAAAATGTTACACACTTATCAGTGTAGTTTTATGTCATAACAACTGTGCAAAGCACAATTTGTCCAACTCTCCTCGTATAGTGCCAGTTACACAGTTTCCTCAGGCGCTGGTAGCTGGTCAAGACTAATTAGTTCAGTGATATACTGAGCATTCAAATTGTATAGGCCGTCCTTGTTCCCATTTGCCATGCCTCAGAGAACAAAAGTGCCAGCCACTGAAGAGGAATCAGATGTTCCTCCCATAGTATGCGCTCCAGCCGCATAAGCTACTACTATTCCTGCCATTCATCAGACAGACAAATGGGACATGCCATTTGGTAAATAGTAGAATTAGATATGCAGTCACACACAAAAAAACTCTCTGAATATTGCCGAAGACTTCAGCTGGAAAAGCACTAACCGCTGTGTGAAGGCAGCCTGCAGCTTGAGTGATAAAGCCTTGTGCTTTTAGCATCACAGGCTCAGCTCTCTGGCAAGACAATCAAGATGGCAGCTGTTTCACTTGAGTATGCAAATGTATTTGAAAGAAGCTGTTCTTAACTCAGATTATTTTAAAACTTGGGCATGCTTACAGCAAATGAGAACTACATTTGTAATTACCACCTTCCAGTCCCAAAATGTATTTATTTTTCATCTTGCTGCTGTGAATAGATATACAATTGACAGCACTACTAAAGATAGGACTGCCATGGTAAAAAAAAAAACCTCCAGAGGAAAGGCCGGGGAGGGGGACTATCTCTAACCATGGCCAACTTAAGCCTCCTGTTTCCTCATTACCCAAAGGGCTCTTCCTTTCACATCCTGTCACTTGTAGACCTTTTCAGCATCTTAAACACACTGTGTGCCATTTATAGAAAAATATTTTTCCAGAACAAAACATGTTAGCATTCATTAGCAGCACAGAGACGTCTGCAGTGTGAACCGTTTGCTTTCGTGAAGTACCATATGGCTGCCCCTAGGAAAATGCCAACATGTTTCAACTCTACAGCTGGGCCATAGTTCCTTTTATGCATTGTGCAGATGGCTGCAATTGACACCACCACTAAAACAGGTCTCAAGCACTTCTGTAGGATCTTTAGAGCAATTAGATATTAAATACAGTTACCACTTTTAGAAGGCAGGTTTTAATGTGCAACATGTAAAACACAGTATGTGGCCACAACAGGATTGAGCAGGTAGAGGAGAATGGATGGATGAGGAGGCCTATGTAATCTTGTAATTTGTTGAGGTTGTGATTGTAACAAAGAGGCCAAGAAGACTGATTTAGCAGAAAGAGGAGTTGCTCCTGTCTCAGTAACCTGTAACACATGAATTTTCAATTCATGTAATACCAATTTTCAAAAAAGGATCCAGGGGTGATTCAGGAAATTACCGACCTGTCAGTTTGACATGTGTCCCAGGTAAAGTGATGGAAACCATCCTAAAAGATAGAATTAATAGGCACAAAAAAAGAAGGTGCTGTTAAAGGAGAGCCAACATGGCTTTTGCAAGGGCAAATCACACCTCACTAATCTGTTGGAATTTTTTTAGAGTGTCAATAAGCATGTGGATAAGGGGGAGCCAGTTGACATTGTTTATCTGGACTTTCAGAAGGCTTTTGACAAGGTCCCGCACCAAAGGCTCTTGAATAAACTTACCAGTCATGGAATAATGGGACAGGTCTTGTCCTGGATCAGCAACTGGCTAAGGGACAGGAAACAGAGGGTAGCACTAGATGGACACTTCTCCAAGTGGAGGGAAGTAAAGAGTGGGGTCTCCCAAGGTTCAGTACTGGGACCCCTGCTTTTCAACCTCTTCATAAATGATCTAGAATTAGGAGTAAATAGCAAGGTAGCCAAATTTGCTGACGACACTAAATTATACAGGGTAGTGAAAACTGTGATTGTGAGGAGCTCCAGAGGGATCTCTTGACAGTGGGGGAGTGGGCAAAACAGTGGCAAATGAGCTTCAACACTAGTAAGTGCAGAGTGATGCACGTTGGGGCAAAAAAACCCAATTACATTTATAAACTGGTGGGGTCTGAACTCTCTGCGACAAACCAGGTGGACAGCTCAATGAAGGTGTCAACCCAGTGTACCTCAGCAGTGAAAAAAGCAAATTCAATGCTAGAGATCATTAGGAAGGGTATAGTGTCATTTTGCCTCTTTATAAATCTATGGTGAGGCCCCATGTGGAATACTGTGTACAGTTCTGGTCGCCATACCTCCAGAAGGATATTATGGAGCTGGAAAAAGTGCAGAGAAGGACAACCATAATGATTAGGGGACTGGAACACCTTCCTTACCATCTGAGGCTGCAACGGTTGGGCCTCTTCACTCTCGAACGACGGTGTCTAAGTGGTGACCTGATTGAAGTTTATAAAATCATGCACAGTGTGGACAAAGTAGATAAGGAAAAACTGTTTTCCCTATCGCACCACGCTAGCACTAGGGGGCACTCCATGAAACATTTGGGTACTAGTTCTAAAACAAATAGAGGATTACTGGTCTATGGAACTCCCTGCCAGAAGAAGTGGTGACAGCTCTCAGTCTTGACAGCTTTAAAAAAGGATTAGACAAGTTCATGGAGGACAAGAGTATCAATGGCTATAATTATGGATACCTAAGGACAAGCTCCGGGTTGGAGAGATAGGCAGGATATCTCTCAATGCCATTTTCAGGGAATCCTAAGCAGGTGAAGGCATCTGCTTGGGAATAATACCCTGAAGGAAATGGTGAGCCACTGTGTGAGACAGAATGCTGGACTGGATGGGCTGTGGCCTGTTCCAGCAAGGCTGTTCTTATGAATTGGAAGAATTTGACAAAATTTGTTTCATGCACTCTGATCCCATCTAGATAAATGGAAAGTTGCACACACTTATTTTTGTACTTTATGCAAGTATAATTGATTGGTAGGAAGCCATGTATATAATGAGAGAAATGAACTCATTTGCAAAAAATATGCACTCTTAAGACCTCAAGAATGCAGTGAGAAAAGAAATACCGTAGGAAACTCCTAAGTGAGTACTATTAAGTAGCAATTTAGAAGGAAACTGTCAGAAACGAGAGTACATTAAGCAATACCGAAAATAATTATTGAAGGCTTCCTCTTTCCTGACCATTTAAGGGAGAAAAAACAAAGTATATACAATACACTAAGAGATACTGCAACAATAAAGTCTTCAAATTATTACATATTTATAACTTGTTCCATGTATAGCAGAATGTCTGATTTAAAACCTTGACATTTTATAGTTTACATGATAAGTATCTGTATTTATTCCGGGTAGAGATCAAAAAGAAGCCCAATAATAAAAAGCAGCTCTTTCTTTCAGTGAACCGCTACATAATCTTCTAAAATGGAGATAAAACAGTATCCTACAAGAAAAGCATTCCTTTTCTTCAGTACTAACAACATGGATTTCTTCAATTACATTTTGCCGAAACAACATTGAAGACGTCTGCATTTTTTAAAAAAACATACAGTATTCTCTACAGTACATTTTTAAAAAGTCAAACTATTGCTCAGTATTATCACTATTCTTTTTAGTTATATCTACATCCCATTTTTCTAATGAGCTCCAGCTGCTACAAGTAGCCCTCCTCCTTCCCCTGATTTATTCTGAGAACCATGAGTTAGAACAGTTTGGAGCTGTAACTACCACCACACAGATGTTTTGTTTGTGCAAAGGACATCCTGAAGCAATTCTCCTCCTCTTCCTCCCCTGCTCATAATCCCCTCTCATATCCACTTCCCTAACTCTCAAAACCAGAATAGAGGCACATGGGGAGATTTAGAGAGCAGCAGGAATCTTCTGTTCTGCTGGCAAGTTGGCACGCTTGGATCCAGCCCACTGTGCTAAAATCATTATGATTTGTAATATATTCCTGAGCATGTTTTACTCAGAATTATGACTGAACTAGAGAGACTGGAGATAAAGGTTTCTAATCAACAGAAACAAACCCAGTTATCTCTATTGCAATTAACCAACCAAATTTACATCTAGTTCTCACATACTGTAATTCTATGCATTCTTTAAGCAATTTGTAATCCTTCTTGACAAAAACGACAAGTTACCTTATCTTATATCACATCTGTACATAACATTATCTTTGAAGCAAAAGCATGTCTTTTTCAAATCCTTCATATACAAGGGTTTATTTAATGGACCTTAGTGATTTGGAAGGTCATATTTAACAGCAAATTGAGATCCTCAAGGTTGTACTACTTAAGATGTTGCTACCTTCTAGTTCACAAAACACAATAAGAGAGACAGAAGTCATTGCTCTTGAGCAATATAATTCATTTTAAACCTGCAGAAATAATACAGTGCTAAGTCCTCCCAGGAATGGTCAACTTCAGCATGCAGTTGGAGATAAATAAATTTCATCTCAGAAATTACTCTAAGAGACCGTGTCGCCCTAAGATCATCTGTCCGTCCGTCCATCCAACCAGAGCACACCAGAGGGGCTCTCTGCTTGTACCATCAACTAGAGGGGCTCGTCTCTCTAGCACAAGTAGGATAGCGTTTTCCGTGTCTGCACCGGCGCTATGGAACCTCCTTAGTGGAATTGAAGCTGCAGATGGAATTGCTGCCCTTCAGGAAAGAACTGAAAACCTGGCTGGCGGAGCAGGTGTGGGGTGCCGATGGAGGGGTGACCCCCGCCAGCTGGTTGGTTTTAAAAAAGTCGAGAAGTCTCTCTCTTTTTATGAGAGTAGGTGGGATTTTAATGGGGTTTTATGTGTTTTTAGTGATTCTGATATCGTCTATTTCTGTGAGTCGCCGTCGAGTTGGGCGGCGATAGAAATAAGAAAAATAAATAAATAAATAAATACTCTGGGTTGAAAGGATTTTTGCTGGAGAAACTCCGCTCAGGGGATGCCTGAATGAGGCTCCTTTCATGTCCCCATGCCCTCGGGTATCAATCCTCGGCCTTCCAGTCTTCATGCTCAGTATCTTAACCACTAAGCCACCACAGTGCTGCAGATAATAAGATTCTTGAATTGTACGGACAACTGGTATTTCAGGGAGATTTTTGGCCAGAAAACAGAAGTCCCTAGCCTAAGATTTAGATCACTTTTACAATTACTCTGAAGTCCAGGGCGTGTTTTATTTCCACTTCCAGGAGTGACGAAGGTGGCGCGGGCTGGATGAATCGCAGCAAACCCATTTGTGCGGATTCATGGGGGCTTGGGCTTCTGGGAATTGAAGTCCAAAAACATCTGGAGTGCCAAGGTTCGCCATCACGGACCTAGGTAAAGAATTTCTAATCTCTCTCTCTACTCAGGGTATGTTTCAAAATACAGACCAAGAGAAAAGAAACAGAGAAAGTACCAAAACACCTTGAAAAACACTATGTGTATCAGGAAAACATGCAAAGGTACATTCAAAGTTTCTTCTTATTACTGTAGAGATGTCAATTAACACAAAATGCAATATTCTTAATCTTATTACAGGATGAGAGAGAAAGAAAACAAAAGAAACACTAGACAAAGTGACAGATATATTTTAAAAAAGGAAACTCGATAAATAAACCTTCAGAAAAGTCTGTGTTTTTATTATATGAACACACACATACAGACTTCTGCTCAAAATACCTGGTCCCCATGGAGAAAGGTTTTGCATGTTTGAATTATTGTTTTAATTTCAAGGTCCAACCAACTTCTTGGCTATGGCAACAATTTATCAACTGAAGTACCAAGAAATGTATGAGCAAAATAATTTAAAGGGGGGGGGGTACCTTTAAAATGCTATTATGGCAGTGTTCTAATGTCAGTAGGAAGTTGTTAGGCTGTCATTTCACAGATGTTCATCTGCACACAGACAAGAATACAAGCAAATCCCACAGGATAGCTAACTTCATGTGTGGCATACATAAATGCGAAAACTCTTCAATTGCTGCACATTTCCCTTCTCCTCCTGCTGTGAAACACAGCATACTTTTAAAAAAGTATACAAAGAAAATAATAATTTTGCCAAGAAATTATAGAGTAGCTTATCAAATGGTGCTCCAAACAGTACATAAGAAAAGCCATGCTGAAATTATAGCAAAATCGGAACTCATATTAGGGACAGTAATTATTTGTCAATACTACATGTCTGCCCAATGCCATCTGTTCTACCAGTTTTTTCTTTGTCCTTCCAGAGAATAGAACCCACTGGCCATATCATTTTCATTTTTCTTTGAAGAATAATAAGAGTGCATCCTTAAATTGTAGGAAAAGCTGAAAGCTTAACAATCTAGCCCTCTCCACGATAATCAACTGCAAAACCCATTTCCTTCTCCTTTAAATAAAAGCCACTACAATCTCATTGCTCTGCTTTTAGCAGTACCAGAACTTGAGTCTTCTGAAAGGTTACACTACGGGTTCTCATCCTTTTCAAGCCGAGGGCCAGGTCATGCTCCCTCAGACAGCTTTGGGGGTTGGACGGCCATTTTACTCTGCCTGCCAGACGTGGCACTCACGGGTATGGTAGAAACAGTAGTTTGAGAACCTCTGGGTTAAACTATGGATATCTTGTATTGATGTCGTCAAATAAAAATGTCTCCCATTTTCACACACTGGGTAGTCTTCATACAATATACACCAACTATACATAGCAGTTTATGTGTAAAGAAAATCTGTTAATCCTTTTCACAGAAAGCAGCAACGTGTTGCTGCTCTTAATTGTCTACTCTTTGATTCTATTTGTCGCCTTATTTGAGCTATATATGGGAAATCTCACACAGTAGTACAATAAGTCCGTAGACTGCAAGAGTGTACTAGCTCTTTCTATATAGGTTTGATTTAAAATAGGGGGTCTCAACCTTTTAAAACCACGAGCCGGGCCATGCCCCCTCAGACACGTTTGCAACAGCCACAGGCGCATTTTCAGCTGTCGTAAAGGCATCCACTTCCACTTCCAGTGGTGGAGGTGGCAGTGATGCAGGCCACATGAAATGGTGCTGAGGGCCGGGGCCGGCCCACAGGCCGTAGGTTGAGAACCCCTGATTTAAAGAATTACATAAATTAGTATTTTGTATGCACATGTTTGCACAGCTGTCAAGTATCCCTTATTGGCCGGGAAAACCCCTTATTTTACCCTCTTTCCTGCCGTCATCCCTTATTAATTAGACTGCAACGCCCTATTGCCACCATTGGAGGGCATCACAGGATAAGCATAGCTGTCAAGTATCCCGTATTTGCCAGGAAAGTTCCCTTATTTCCAAATCCAAAACTTGACAGGTATGCACGTTTGTGTGTGTAACCGAACAACATTAACGCATTGAATTCAGTACATATTTCTAAAGGTGAGAAGATTAAATACTTCCATTTACACAACCTTCACTGTACAATGTGACTTGGGACAGCAGCAAGGAGTGAACTCCCTCATTCTCTAACTTCGATCACCATTTAATATTTTGACTGCTTAGTCTAGGATAGGGTTTCCCAACCTTGGGCCCCCAGATGTTCTTGGACTTCAATTCCGAGTAGCCCTGATCATTCACTCTTGTAGATTGTTCATTCCCATATCCTTACATCAGTCCTTCTAGTCACTGTAGACGATTTAAACATTTTCTAGAAAAGACAGTCAGTTTGTTTTCTGGAAGACTGACTGAAAAGGGTCCACTGTTTTGAATTAGCAGGTTTCTAACCTTAAAAACCAAACACAGACTGCTTTTGAGGAGACTCAGATTTAACATCAACGAGCCAGTACTCCATCCTCCTCCACCACCCCTTCCTTCCATGGGCATGTTCCTTTCTCTGCAATTGATCTGGGGATGCACAGGAAGGGGAAAGGATCTTAGTACAGTAGAACCCTACATAGCCAAAAATGTTGGTTCCACGATGTCTTTTGTTAAAGGAATTGTTTTGTTATACAAAGCATGCCTCGTACAGTATAACGAAAATCCCTATGGGATGCATCATACAATGAAAATCTCTATGGGGAAAACCGTACAATGACATATAAATAAAAATAAATAAATATTGCTTCAAACATGCCAAAGATAGTGTAGATTAGCCAACAAGTGTTCAAAAATTGTTCATCACCAATTTAGGGTCCACATTTCTTCTATTCGTAATTCTTTAATCTGTATGTCTAAAAATGTTGTGCATTAATATGACAAGAAACAAACTTCACGCAACTATGCTCAGACAAGCTTGACTTCAAATCTTTGTTAAGAGTTACAGTTACTGAAAAATCCAAATTACATGGGCTAGGAAATGGCACAAAAAGAGGTTTAGTTCAGGTGTCCTGCCAAAACACAGATAAGGAAGCTGGGATGTGGTATGTGAATTGACAAATCAACATCTATGCAGTGGTATAATGATAAACTTGAAACTCCAGGCACTAATAACGACACTTCACATACCTAGATATCCTACCACTACCAAGAAAAGTCCAAAAACACTGCAGAGGTCTTATATCAACTCATTTTTTTAAAAAAAATAAGATTTGTTGTTGTTCAGTCGCACAGTTGATTCCGACCCTTTGCGACCCCATGGACCATTGCCCGCCAGGCACCTCCCTCCTCCACCATCTTCCTCAACCCACCCAGCTGTGTGCCCGTTGCATCTACAATACCATCTAACCATCTCATTTTTGGCTGCCGTTCTTTTTTTGCCCTCCACCTTTTCCAGCATCAAGGCTTTCTCAAGTGAATCCTCTCTTCTCATTTGATGTCATCATAATCTTCGGGACATCATACAGGAGGCAGCAAGGAAAACCATACCAAAAGAAAAGAAGGGTAAGAGAGCAAAGTGGTTGTCTGATGCGGCTCTTAATATAGCAGAGGAGAGAAGAATCGCAAAAGGCAAAGGAGAAAGGAAAAAAAATCAATCAATTGAATAGAGACTTTCAGAGAAAAGCAAGGAGAGATTAGGAAACCTTCTTAAATGAACAGTGAAAGATATAGAGAAAAAATGGGGAAATCAAGGGAACATTTAAAGCAAAAACGACCATGATAAGGGACAAAAACGGCAAGGAGTTACCTGATGCAGGAGAGATTAAGAAAAGACAACCACTTTGCTCTCTTACGCTTCTTTTCTTTTGGTATGGCTTTCCTTGCTGCCTCCTGTATGATGTCCCGCACCTCTGTCCATAATTCTTCTGGCACTCTGTCTATCAAGTCTAAGACATTAAATCTGTTCCTTAGGGACGTTGGCACACAGAGGTCATACCTGTCTGGCCCAATTGTTTTCCCTATTTTCTTTAGTCTAAGTCTGAATTTTGCTATTAGTAGGTTGTGATCTGAGCCACAGTCTGCTCCAGGTCTTGTTTTTGCTGACTGTATGGAGGTTCTCCATCTTTGGCTGCAGTGGATGTAATCAATCTGGTTTCGATGTTGGCCATCTGGTGATGTCCATGTGTAAAGTCTGTTAGGTGTTGTGGTCTGGGTTCGAGTCATGCAGAGTTAAGCAGTTAGCTTTGGCAGCAGTGGCGGTGCCCGTGTGGTTTTATCTCTCTCCCAGACAATAACAAGCAGAGATGCAGAGTAACAGTAACAGCTTTTACTCAGCAGAATAGTTCATAACTATAACATAAACATCAGATTCCTCTCTTGCAGATAAACAGTCTGTAAGTTCTTGTGAGCACTACTTTAAGTCCTGAGGCACAGTAAAAGTACTCACTGCAACTCCAGCCTTCTCCTGGCTGGCTGTTGGATGGGCAAAACCCTTTTTGTCCAAGCTTGTTCTTTCAGTTGAGTTCCAGACCTCTGAAGACTGCTCTGGCTCTTTCTCTCCTCCAGAGAGTGTCAGCAAAGCCAGCAGCCTTGTCCTCCAGGCAAAACAGTAATGTCCATAAGGCAGTAAAGCTAGCAAGCAGTCCGGCTAGCATCCATCCAGCTGTTTAGGCACACAACAGTTTTTGGCACAAAGTAGTTTTTGGCAGGAAGCAATGTGGCTTTTGAGAAGCCCTAATTTATACATGATATTCTGCTCAGTCACCCACTCAGTGAATTCAGCTGGGTGCTGCTCTGTTGAAACTCTTAAAGACATAGTTTCATGTATCTTATACAAGTCTCATGTATACATTACATCCCTATCAAAGTCTCCTCTTGCGTTGCTGGAAGAGGGTGTTTGTTATCACCAGTGCATTCTCTTGGTAGAACTCTATTAGTCTTTGCCCTGCTTCGTTCTGTGTCCCAAGACCAAACTTGCACGTTATTCCATTTAATTTTTGATTTCCTACTTTGGCATTCCAATCTCCTATGATAATACGGACATCATTTTTTAGTCTCTGTTCTATGAGGTGTTTGTAGGTCTTCATAGAACTGGTCAACTGTGGCTTCATCTGCACCTGTGGTTGGTGCGTATATTTGGATTATAGTAATATTGAATGCTTTGCCTTGGATTCTGATTGATATCATTCTGTCATTTTTAAGATTATATCCTATTACTGCTTTTCTCACTCTTTTATTGACTATTACGGCTACTGGTTTTCAATTGTTCATTCAAGACTGCTGTTTGGAGCAATCTTTAGTTCCTGGGAATATCCATCACTCTCTCAGCTACTGTGAGGATTGCAGCTGAGGTCAGAGAGAATAAGGCAGCCAGATGTGTGCATTTATGACAGATAATGCCACAGTATTTGCTAATCAGAAAGCCCTAGGGTTTCAACCTTGTGAACCTTATTTACCTCCAGAGGATGCTGCATCACAGAGATGTGAATGAACTTCTGAAGCTGCACAGGTGGAAAACAAACGCAGATAAGCAGTACAGAAGTATACCTTTTCCTATTGTACATTCAGAAACTTGAACCCTTCAGCAGGCTGTGTGCCATGATTGTACTACACTATGGTGTGCAACAATAATATCCTATATGGACTAGAAAACCCTAACTCCATAGGGAAATGAGGAAAATCCATAGGCAGCCCTACAACCAATTGGCTTACTTTTCTAAGTCCAGTTAAGCCAGGGGTTCACAACCTATGGCTTGTAGGCCAGCCTCAGCCCATGGCACCATTTCATGTGGCCCACCGCCCTTGCTCCCACCACTGCCGCAGCCGGAAGCGGCATTTACAACAGCCATGAATGTGTTTTATGGCAGCATTTACAGACGGGACCATGTGTCCGGCCCACTCAGCTGAGGGTGTGGTCCGGCCCACAGCGCAAAAACATTGAGAACCCCTGAGTTACGTTATATTTAATACAATAAGAGTTGATAGGCTTACCATGTAAATCTATACCTATAGAATGGTGCGTTAACCGTTGGAATGTGACAAAGGATGTTGCACCAGGCCCCACTAGCCCGTAATGGGCTTCCGTTCACTCGCCCGAACCCGGTTCGCAGGTAACTATCGGGTTGAAATCTTCGACCCAGGGGCAGGAGCCCCCCAGTCACAAACAAAAAAAGGGAACTTCAATTCCTAACGTTCCTTGCGCCGCGCCAGAGCCAATCAGGCTGAGCGGCGCGGCAAAAGGAACGTTCGAAAACGCGTCGTGGCCAATAAAAAAGCCGCAGGAAACAAACCGCTAAAGTAAGCAAACACACGCAGGCAAAACTACAAGCCCCAGCCTCCTGTGCGCCATTAGCGCACAGAACGCTGAGGCGGCCAGCGCGCGGAAAAAAAAGTAAAAAAAAAAACGCCCGCCGCCAGTGCCCTTCTTCCCCATGGACCAGCCAGCATGGCCCGTGGAGAAGAAAGCAAAAAAAAAAAGCCCCCCCCAAAGCCCTTCTTCCCCACGGGCCAGCCAGCATGGCCCGCAGGGGAAAAAAGGAACCCCCCGCCACCGGTGCCCTTCTTCCCCACGGGCCAGCCAGCATGGCCCGTGGAGAAGAAAGCAAAAAAAAGCCCCCCCAAAGCCCTTCTTCCCCATGGGCCAGCCAGCATGGCCCGCGGGGGGGGGGAAAGGAACCCCCCCGCCGTCGGTGCCATTCTTCCTCACGGGCCAGCCAGCATGGCCCGTGGAGAAGAAAGCAAAAAAGCCCCCCCCCAAGCCCTTCTTCCCCACGGGCCAGCCAGCATGGCCTGCGGGGGAAAAAAAGGAACCCCCCCGCCTCTGCCCTTCCCCATGGGCCAGCCAGCATGGCCCGCAGGGGAAAAAAAGGAAACCCCCCCCGCCGCCGGTGCCATTCTTCCCCACGAGCCAGCCAGCATGGCCCATGGAGAAGAAAGCAAAAAAAGCCCCCCCCAAAGCCCTTCTTCCCCACGGGCCAGCCAGCATGGCCCGCGGGGGAAAAAAAGGAACCCCCCGCCGCCACTGCCCTTCTTCCCCACGGGCCAGCCAGCATGGCCCGTGGAGAATAAAGCTCCCCACCCACCAATGCCCTTCCTTCCAACGGGCCAGCCACTGAAAAAGTTAACCCCAAAAAACAAACCAAAAACAATCAAAAATCCAAAAAGAAAACAGAAACACAGCCAAAAACAAAGAATAGAAAACACACAGAACCCCCCACCCCCAAAAAAATCCAACCCCCCCCCCCACCCAAAAAAAAATCAGAGAGCCTACCAACAGACGTCTTGACTTCATGATCACCGGAACTCAAATGAACTCAAATGAGCAAAGAAAGGAAACACTTACCGGAAGCACCCAGAGGACAGAAGAGAAGAATTGTAGAGAGGAAGTAAAGCTCACCACCCCCACCCAGAGGCCACAAGAGAAAAAACATTCAAAAATATTTCAAAATAAAAGATTAATTCCCAAACAAATCAAATAAGTTAGCCAAAAATTCAAAAATATTCACACTAATCTCAAAAAATACCAAAAAAACAGAAATCACTTTTCACTCAAAAAACCCAAAACCCCAAAACAAAAAATAAAAAATGCGTAAAAATAAAGATTTAAAAAAACAAAAATAAATTTTAAATTAGAAAAATAATTTAAATCAAATAAATTGAAATAAAATTTGCATAAACAAAAAACAAAAACCTTCAAAAACCAATTTAAAGAGCCTGGCACTAAGGAAGCCAGCGCACAAAAAATAAAAATAAAACACACATTGGGAGCGCAAGTCCGCCGCAGGCGGACGCAGCGCCTCAAATCCACAAAACCACAAAACCTTTCTACACCATTTAAAACAGCCCAGCACCATTTGTACAAGAAAAAAAACCCTTTACTATCCAACACAATTTTAAAAAGCCCGGCACCGCCGGGCAAAATATGCTAGTATTTAAACTAAAATGCAACTGCCAAAAATATAAAATTTTGAAGTATTTTTCAGACAGCTAGAATTTCTTGGTAAACTATGAGTGGAAAACTGCAATATGGTTCAGTCTACTTTGCACCACCCCAAACAACTGGAAATTCTTGAATGCTTGTGCAGCTGAATATTTAATAAAACAGAGGGGGAAGCTGTTATGGTAGAGACACTCAACTAATAATCCAAGGACACTCATTTCCATTTTGCATTTTCTGTTTTACTATTCAAGATTTAATGAAAAGTTATTGGTGAAGGAAACTGCAAAAAGCAATATACAGTATCAGAATTCAGTCCTATGATGTTCTGACAAACCCACAACTTGCTCCAGCTAATCCTCCTTTCAGAATAAGCAGAGACAAACCTATCCCAATTTATTTTACTGAGTCGGCCATATATCTTCCAGCATTGTTTCAATGGTTGCTGATTCCACCCCCAGTTGGGACCAGGTCAGGAAACTATAAGATGACAAATACAGTAATACCTCATACAAAGTCCGCTTCATACAATATCGGATTCATACAACATCGCCTAATTCCTTGGAAAAAGTTGCCTCATACAAAATCGTGCGACGTTGTATGAGGCATTGGGGTTTTCCCAGGTTGCATTGTTCCTGGGCAGTATAAAAGGCAGGACACATGCTTGCAAAGAATGTTTAGGAGTGGTTTTGTGTGCGATTTTGGATTTTTTTTTAATTTTTTTGTCGGAATTTTTAGAAGCATTCCTGGGATTTTTGCAGCATTCTTCAGGTACTTGGACAATCAGGGTTGTTTGACTAGTTTTTGTAATGTTTTTAGCCTTTAGACAATGATTTCTTAAAGTTCTGTCAGTTTCCTGTCTGTTTCCTTGACTTTGCCCTGAAATCTGTGCTGTTACAGTACAATGTATCTCTATGGAAATGACATTGTATGAGGCATTGCAGCAAGGATTTGGACATTGTATGAGGCATTGCGGCTAGGATTTTGCATGCCTCATACAAAGTCCAAATCCGTATAAAGTCCAAACTTGTGGAACCAAGTTTGGACGTTGTATGAGGTATCACTTGTACTGCAGCCACTCAAGGAGCTACAGAAATGGCACAAATAGGACGCCATTTCTGTACATTTCTGTGGACATGTTAGAAGGCAACCTATCTATCACATAATCATGTGGAAGAAAGGAGGTTTTCTACACACTAACTGCTTGTTTGTTTGTTCCCTCACTCACCAATAGCAAAGCTCCTTTTGTCCTGCTCTTTTATAACTCAACCTTGTCAGGGGTTTTCCCCTTCTTCTCTTTCTCTGCGTTTGGAAAGAGGGTGAGAGTTCTCCTTAGAATGCCTGAAAGGGAGAAGGCAGACTTAGGCCTCTCCTTTCAACATGTATTCCTCTCAAACCATTAAGATGGAGAGATTAGGATTACCATAATTGCCTCTCACAAAAATGGGACAGAAGTAAAGGTTGCCCTTGCTCAAAAGCCAGTCGTATCTGACTCTAGGGTTCAGTGCTCATCTCTGTTTCAAAGCCAAAGATCCAGCGCTGTCTGCTTCTGCAGACATTTCCATGGTCATGTGGCAGGCATGACTAGATACCGGAGCGTTGGTATAGAAATGTAATTGCTAATTGCTAGGCAAGGCCGTTCACACATGCTCAGAGGCCCTCTTGATGTCCCATCATTCCGCAAGTGGCCCAAGTGAAGATTGCTTTCTTGGGGTGGGTGGGTGAGAAAACCAGGTCCTTTTGCTCAACGTCCAAACTTGAGAGCGCATGCATGGAATGTGGGAGGGGGCGCTCCGGAGTCACTCCGGATTCCACCCAGACTCATCAAAATTCTCAGCACATGCGCTATTCTACCCCCTCCCACACCACCATCCTCCCACACAACCATCCTCCCCCCGACTCCCGGCAGCGGGTGCCTCGGATGCAAAGGGGGGGGGGAGAGATGGAGAGGAGGAAATAAAACCCCAGCCGCAGGCATGACTAGACAATGGAGTGCATGGAATGCTGTTTACCTTCCCTCCGAACTTGGCCCCTATTTATCTACTTGCCATTTCTTGCTTTCGAACTGCTAGGTTTGCAGGAGCTGGGACAAAGACAGGAGCTCATTCCGTCCTGCAGACGAGATGCCACAAGGAAAAGCTGTGTCCCCCCCCCCTCCTTGTTCACCAAGCTGCTGCTGCTGCTGCCACCTGCTGGTCGTTCCAATAGAAGTGCAAGAAAAATCCATGTTTTTTTCTTCCATATCAAGTGGTTTGAAAACTGTGAATTTTCAATGTTTTTTATAGAACTGTGCGGGACAGTTACAAAATGTGAAATGCACGGTTTTCCGTGACATGTGGCAACTCCAGGAGAGATCCACCTATGATTCTTGTCCCCATCTTTTCATATTTTAACCTTTGAATCTATGATAAGTGGTGATCAGTGAGAAAACCATCTTTTTTTAACCTGAAGTGATCCAAGAGTGATTTCTGTACAAAGTGCTAGTTACCAGAACAAGCGTAGATTAAAGATGGAGACTTGTTGCTTCTAATTTTACTACTATTTGCTGTCCTTCTGTTTTGCCTTGAAAGAACAGTGGCTTTTTTTAGAGGTAGAAAATCAGAAAAAGCTTTTTATTCAGCGAGAAAAAATAATTGTTCTGGTGTCTCCAAGGGGAGAGACAAAATATTTCTGAATATGGTTTCCTTTAAATACCTTATCGGAAAGAACAGAACAATACAGAAAGAGCAATTATTGGCCACCCCTGTCTACACTCACCCACAGCCCCTCCTGGAAGGGAATGGTCCACACGCTTGGCCGGTTCCCTTCGAGAAGGGGCTGTGGTTGTGTCTGCACATACCCACAGCCCCTTCTGGAAGTGAACGGGCCATGCGCTTGGCTGGTTCCCTTCCAGAAGGGGCAACGGGTGAGTGCTCTAAAAACTGGGTGCGTCTTATGGTCAGGTCCGTCTTAAGGTCCGAAAAATATGGTACTCTTATTTTAACTTCTGTTTCTTGCTGTACTGTGCTGGTCTTTGACAATAATAAAGATTGATTTGATTCACTGTTAATAATGTACCCCAGATATTCAGGGGAGAAGCCAAGATTATGAAGTTCTTGAACACAGGTATGGTGCCAACACGATTGATAGCTGTCTGACAGCAGCAAGGGCACCAGACCTGATGGATCAAAAATGGTATTAAATCCTGAGATTAAGATTCTAGTCCAGGCCTGGGCCTTACTACTTGGCACATCCGCTTCCAACCTCAAAACCGTGTTGGAAGTTCCTGTTTTTGCCATGTACAATTTAATTGCAGCTGGGATGTAATTTGCCCCCTGCTGCCTATAAAATTTTATTATTGCACATGAACGTTTCTGGGCATTTGAGGTGGCATGATTTACCTGGACTGTTAATTTCCTAGAAGCCGGGAATACTATGCCCAGGTATTTAAAATATTTGACTTGCTCTAATTCATTGGAGTCAATTGTCCATTTAAGCTTTTGTCTTTTATTAGAGAAGACTAGGACTTTAGATTTGTCAGAATTGATTATTAATTGCTCCTCATTACAATAGGAGGCCAGCTCACCCCTGACACTCAACTGTGGGGGCCAGAGGCATGGGTGCGCCCAACTGCTTATGCTTTCAGGGGCAGTGGTGGTGATTGTGCTGTTTTTGTGGTCCTTTGCACAGCTTCTGCCGCTTCCCAAAGCGGCAGGAAGCTTTCCGGAGCATTTTTGCTCTGTTTTGGGATTTTTTTCGCCACTTCTCTGCTGCATTTTGAAAGCAAGGTTCAAGACTGGGAACCCAGGCATTGATGTAAGGTCTAACCGGCACCGGAAGTCAATAACTGCCACAGTTTAGCTGCTGAAACACAGCAGAGAAGTAGCGGAAAAAATCCCAAAACAGAGCAAAAATGCTCTGAAAAGCCTCCCGCCACTTTGGGAAGTGGCGGATGCTATGCAAGTAGCTGCAAAAATAGCACAATTGCCACCACTGCAGTAAATGATATATTGGGACTTCCAGTGGTGGTGGGAGCTTCTGGAGGTGCCGGGTGGCCACCGTGGGCTGTATTAATGAGCTCTATGGGCTGGATTAGGCCCACAGGCTGTAGGTTGGGAACCCCTGTACTAGATCTTCTTTTGTACATGTAGCAGAGCAAAAATCTCATGCACAGAAATGTTGCATCAAACATATTTCTCCATAGTCACAGAAAATCTCTCCTGTATCTCAGTAGCCCCTTTCTACTTTGGTCTTCCCACTTCACTTCAAAGTTTATTAGGTGACTTTCAGAAGGTTCAACCAGAAGCTTATCATATTTCATGCCTTAGATAATCTGTTGAAGCACAATGAGAAGTAGCCCCCAGAATAAGCAAAAATGTTTCAGAAAAAAGCCACAGAACTCAGAATGGATAAATGTTTTATTAAACTAATCCTCAAGTGTAGTAATAAAAAGCAAAAAGAGGATAGATCTTAAAAACACATACACACACATACACATACACATCTCTCTCCTCCTCTCCGAGCCTGAATTGTTAAGAAAATTGACATTTAAAGAGTAATAAACTATAACGAAAACATGTTCAATCACAAGTCCAGGAGACCTTTGGTTCTGGCAATTGTGTTTTCTAGTCACACTGCCATGCTCTGGTAGCAGGCAAGGGTGATATACTTAAATCTTAATCTCAAAAGCATTCTGAGCCAGTGTTCCAGAGATCAGGATCTTAGCCAGTTTCATTTGACTGATATCAGTACACAGTAATAGCAGCGGGAAGGAAAGGCTGGATATTAAATGTGAGTGAGAGACATCTACTTTCTGGCAATTCAGGGAGGCAGTAAAGGAAGCTGGCTTTCAAGATGAAAGGTAATGTTACGGTACAAGGAAAAAACTCAGATGAAAAGGGTGGTACAACAATTTGGGCAAAATGCTGAGGGGTTTTGTGTTTTTTTGGTTTTTTTATAAAAATGTTTTAACATCTAAGAACATTCTCTTATTTGTCTTAAGCAACTAATATGCAGATATAATAGTATAACTGTTCCGGCGGGGCTTTCAACTGACCGCCGGCCGCAGCTGCTCCACTTCTGCTCCTGGGACTAATTCCACCTTTTTTGTCTCGGCTGGAGCCGATGCCAGCATCAAGATCTCGCCGTGGGGCTGCTCCCGACACTGGTGCCTTCCTCCGTCCTGGACTGCCTGCCTGGAATTGAGCCCAGCTCACCTGCACCTGCTGCCACTCTCTATGAGCCACGCTTGGTCAGAAGGGTGAAAAAGCCGCCGCCACCACCACAGAGGTCCCATGCTTTCCCGGAGCCACACCATCACCCCAAGTGGAATTGAAGCCACTTGGGGACCTTTTGACGTAACTGAGGACCGTTTACCTTTTATCCTGGCTGGGCTTCATTGTTTGTATCTTGTCTTTTGTTTCTATTTTATCACTGCTTTCTTTTGATTGTAACTTTAATTATGTTTTGACACTTTTTGTATATTTTATATTGTATTTTTCTTGTTCACGTTTGCTGCTGTCTGCTGTGCAGACACCATGCGCCAATGTAAACCGCTCTGAGTCGCCTTGGGCGAGTAGAGCGGTATATAAATTAAAGTTGTTTATTATTATTATTATTATTATTATTATTATTATTATTATTATTATTATTATTATTATTATTATTATTATTATTATTATCATCATCATCATCATCATCATCATCATCATCATCATCATCATCACTCCTTATTTTTCTTTGAGGGAAGGGAAACATACCTGTCAAGTATCCCGTATTGGCCAGGATTTCCCGTAATTTTACGCCACTTTTCTTGCTTTCCCACCCGGACCGGAGCCGCCGCCATCCCGTAATTTGGTGGCAGGGGGAAAGTGGTTACTGTGCATCCCCTTCTGCGCAGGTCCCTTCTACGCATGCATAGAAGCCTTCTGCACATACGTAGAAGGGTTCTGTGCAAAAGGGGATGCGTAGAAGGCTTCTATGCATGCATAGAAGGCACCTGCGCATAACAGTTCTGCACAGGTGCTGTATTGTCCGGAGCTGCGCTTGACAGGTATGGAGGGAAATGTACAGGAGAGTCCAATCTGACAAATATCTTAAATACGGCTTGCCTGAGAGAAAAGACTTAGTTGAAAGACTCCAGGGCTAACATAAGCCTGGTTTTGCTTACTTTTGGGGTTTTAAAGGAAGCACCCATGTACTCTGTCAGGTGGGATGCCAGAATGGAGAATTCTGAGACTTGCAGTCCATAACCCCCTCTGTCCACCCAACCTCAGCAAAAACAAATTCTTACACATACATTTACTCAAAATGTCAGCACAAAATATTTGCAAAGGTGAAATATGGAAATTGTTTTTAAAAAATCAAAACAGTTAATTTTTAATAGTATTGATTGTACCAGTCCAGTGTGCACCAGTACTTACTAACCCTTCTTGTGTGCTCTGGACAGCCAGCTAGTTATGAAGTTATGACGACTGGTGTTAAAGATTCTGATAGTTGTTTTATTATCATGGGCAAAAAGCACGATAAAATTTACAATCCACTCTGCTTGATCCCACATTTTAGACGAAAGGTACTGTTTCTCTAATTTTAGAGATCACCAATATTCTCTGTGATAGAGCTAGACCTGAATCTTGATCTTTAATGCAAAAATTTAAACATGAATGTATATTGAATATCAATGAAGAGGTGGCCCAGGATAACTCACTAAAAGCTTGGCAGGGGGGGCACCACTCCTTAACAATACACACTTACACCGACAGGTAGCACTTTATACCTTCATAGCATTGTTTCCCTATGATGCTTGTGGATGTTACACCAGAGGTTGATTGCAACAACTAAAATGTATGTTATGACAGGTCAAGGGACCATTTAGAAAGTATCAGTATTATGCAAAAAACTAATGCTCTTAAAAGGGAAAGCTTAATTTACTTTGTTCCTTGAGAGAGTCTAAGATATGTTATTAATTCCCCAGTGAGTCACTGACCAAGAACTCTTTTACAGTGCCAAATCTAAATGTTGTTGTTGTTGTTCAGTCGCACAGTCGACTCCGACCCTTTGCGACCCCATGGACCATTTTCCTCCAGGCGCCTCTGTCCTCCACCATCCCCTTCAGCCCTCCCAGCTCTGTGCCCATTGTGTCTACAATGCCATCTAGCCATCTCATCCTTGGCCTCCCCCTTCTTCTTTTGCCCTCCACCTTTCCCAACATCAATGCCTTCTCAAGTGAATCCTCCCTTCTCATTTGATGTCCAAAGTATTTTAGCTTCATCTTTACTATTTGACCTTCCAATGAGCAGTCAGGGTTAATTTCTTCTAAGATTGACCTATTTGTTCTCCTCGCTGTCCAGGGGACTCTCAAAACCCTCCTCCAACACCACATTTCAAAGGCATCTATTCTTCTACGTTCAGCCTTCCTAATTGTCCAGCTCTCACATCCATACATTACTACTGGGAAAACCATTGCTTTGACTATTCTAATTTTTGTTTGCAATGTGATGTCTCTGCTTTTCACTATGTTCCCCAGGTTTCTCATCGCTTGTCTCCCAAGAATCAGTCGCCTTTTTATTTCATGGCTACAATCCCCATCTGCAGTGATTTTTGATCCTAAGAAAGTAAAATCTGTCACTGCTTCTACTTCTTCCCCGTCTATTTTCCAGGAACTGATTGGGCCTGTTGCCATTATCTTGGTTTTCTTGATATTGAGTCTCAGGCCAGCTTTTGCACTCTCCTCCTTCAGCCCAATCAAGAGATTCTTTAGGTCTTCCTCACTTTCTGCCATTAGGGTGGTATCGTCTGCATATCTCAGATTGTTGATGTTTCTCCCAGCGATTTTAATCCCATATTGTGATTCCTCCATCCCTGCACTGCGCATTATGTGCTCTGTGTATAAGTTGAATAAGCATGGTGACAAAATGCAGCCTTGTCTTACTCCTTTTCCTATTCCAAACCACTCTGTTATTCCATGTTCTGTCCTAACTGTTGCTTCTTGGTTCATGTACAGATTTCTCAGGAGGCATATGAGGTGCTCTGGAATTCCCATCTCTTTAATTACTTGCCACATCTTGTTGTGGTCCACACAGTCAAATGCCTTAGTGTAGTCAATAAAACAAAAGTAAACTTGTTTCTGGTATTCCTTTGTTTTCTCCATGATCCAGCGTATGTTGGCAATGTGGTCTCTAGTCCCCCTGCCTCTTCTGAAACCAGCCTGCACCTCTGGTAATTCTCTCTCCACATGTTGCTGAAGTCTATCCTGTATTATCTTGAGCATCACCTTGCTGACATGTGGGATGAGCGCGATTGTTCGATAATTTGAACATTCTTTGGCATTGCCCTTTTTTGGGATTGGGACGTATACTGATCTTTTCCAATCCTGTGGCCACTGTTTTGTTTTCCAAATCTGCTGGCATATTGAATGCAGTAATTTGACGCCATCATCTTTTAGCGCTTTGAAGAATTCAACTGGGATACCATCATCTCCACCAGCTTTGTTGTTTGCAGTGCTCTTTAGGGCCTTTATGACTTCGCTCTCCAGGATGTCTGGCTCAAGTTCAATTTCTTCATCATTGTGATTGTCAGGAGTGTTGAGGTCCTTTTTGTAAAGTTCCTCTGTGTACTCTTTCCATCTTTTCTTAATTTCTTCTGCATCAGCTAGCTCCTTTCCGTCTTTGTCCCTTATCATGGTCATTTTTGCTTTAAATGTTCCCTTGATTTCGCCGATTTTTTTGAAGAGATCTCTGGTTCTGCCTATTTTGTTGTTTTCCTCCATTTCTCTGCACTGTTCTTTTAGGTAGTTTTCCTTATCTCTCCTTGCTTTTCTTTGAAATTCTGTGTTCAAATGATTGTAGTTTTTCCTTTCTCCTTTGACTTTGGCGTTCCTTCTTTCCTCTGCTATTTTAAGAGCCTCATCAGACAACCACTTTGCTTTCTTACTCTTCTTTTCTT
Source organism: Bradypodion pumilum (assembly GCA_035047305.1). Lineage (NCBI taxonomy): Eukaryota > Metazoa > Chordata > Lepidosauria > Squamata > Chamaeleonidae > Bradypodion > Bradypodion pumilum. The sequence continues at coordinate 166,610,905 of JAWDJD010000001.1, read as the reverse complement.
TTGGTATGATTTTCTTTGCTGCTTCCTGCATGATGTCCCTCATCTTCGTCCATAATTCTTCTGGTACTCTGTCTACCGAGTCTAGGCCATTAAATCTGTTCATCACCTCCACCGCGTATTCTTTAGGGATGCTGTCTAGGTGATATCTTTCTGGTCTCCGTGTTTTCCCTATTTTCTTTAGTCTAAGCCTGAATTTTGCAATCAGTAGGTTGTGATCTGAGCCACAATCTGCTCCAGGTCTTGTTTTTGCTGACTGTATGGAGGTTCTCCATCTTTGGCTGCAGAGTATGTAGTCAATCTGGTTTCGGTGTTGGCCATCTGGTGATGTCCATGTGTAAAGTCGCCTCTTGTGTTGCTGGAAGAGAGTGTTTGCTATGACCAGTGCGTTCTCTTGGCAGAACTCTATCAATCTTTGCCCTGCTTCATTCTGTGTTCCAAGACCAAATTTGCCTGTTATTCCCTCCACTTTTTGATTTCCTACTTTGGCATTCCAGTCTCCTAATATAATTTGGACATCATTTCTTGGTGTCTGTTCTATGAGGTGTTGTAAGTCCTCATAGAACTGGTCCATTGTGGTTTCATCTGCACCAGTGGTTGGTGCGTATATTTGGATCACAGTGACATTGAAAGGTTTGCCTTGAAATCTGACTGACATCATTCTGTCATTTTTAAGGTTGTATCCCATTACTGCTTTTCTCACTCTTTTATTGACAATTATGGCTACTCCATTTCTTCTAAGGCTTTCTTGCCCACAGTAGTAGATATGATGGTTTCCAGAGCTGAATTCGCCCATCCCTGTCCATTTTAGCTCACTGATGCCCAAGATGTCAATGCTTATTCTTTCCATCTCATTTTTTACCACTTCCAGTTTACCTTGGTTCATTGATCTCACATTCCATGTCCCTATGCAGTATTGCTCCTTGCAACATTGCATTTCCCCTCCCCCCTTCCTGACCCTCCCCTTCCTCCACTCTGTGGTGTTAAGCATCCTGTATCACCTAGCCTGCCCTTTTGTTTTGCCTTTTGTTTTGGTCCATAGGGTTCTCTTGGCAAGCTTTGTGGCGTGGTTTGCCGGTGTCTACGCCATTTTTCCCTCCTCATACATTTTATCACAGTTTTTAAAAGTTTAAAACATTTTAGACAACATATTATCATGCATATTATCACACTTTATATACAGTCTCTATGTTACTTTCTGTATTTAGTTAGTATAAAGTCTCTATGTCAGTTTCTATGTTAAGTCTTCTACATCTGCATATCAGGTACTTATCCTTTGCCTGGGGCTCTGAGTCTCTCCCCTTGCTTTTCCTTCTCTGCCCTCTTCCCGTCTTTCAGTTGGTCTTCTCTTGGCCTTTCTGCTGCTCAACCGGCTCTCCTCCTCCTCCTCTCCCCCCCCTCCCGGCTGAGGGTGTTTGACTGGCGGCGTCCGCGGCTGGCTGGCTCTCCTCCTCACCCCTCGGCTGGGGGTGGTAGCTCGGCGTCAGCCGCGGCTGGCCCTTCCGCCGCTCGCTCTCCCGGCTGGCTGGCTCTCCTCCCCACCCCCCGGCTGGGGGTGGTTGCCCGGCGGCGGCGTGGCTGGCCCTTCCGCCGCTCGCTCGCTCGCTCGCCCGGCTGGCTCTCCTCCCCACCCCCCGGCTGGGGGTGGTTGCCCGGCGGCGGCGTGGCTGGCCCTTCCGCCGCTCGCTCGCTCGCTCGCCCGGCTGGCTCTCCTCCCCACCCCCCGGCTGGGGGTGGTTGCCTGTTACTGACTCCCCATCCCACCTCCACTCCCAGAATCCCCAACCGGCCGGGGATTATGGGACCTATGGTGGCTAGATCACATTCCTGCCCCACAATACCAGCACCATCACGATCTTAGGGGGAGAGAGAGAGAGAGACGCCGAGAGAGAGACACACACACGCGCGCACGCGCGCCCCACTTCCCTCCCCGGCAATCTCTCCTGGTTTTGGGGCGGGGGTGGCGAGAAGGAAGGAGACACGGACTCACCTCCCTCCGTGCCCCGCCGCCTACCTTGCTCGCCGTCTCCCGCCCGGCTCCAATCTAAATGTGGATTTTACTAAAATAATAATAATACGGCGGAAAAAACCATAAAAATTCATTATCTGACTGTGGATTCTTACTGAAGCTAAAGCGGCACCAAAGAAAGGATGTAAGCAGAACTGGTAGAACCCTTGCATCTAGTAAATATACTTCATCTTCTTTTTTTGCCTTATCTGAATCTGAATACAGTATAGGCAATTAGTTGTCAAACGTGAAGATTGTCCTGTGAACATAATACAGTTGCCTTTCCTCTGCCTTCCATACCGCAGCATGACACCTATACCACTAATCCAGTTTTGTGAGTCACTTTCTGGCCCTTAGCCCTTTTGGCACGCAAAATCCTCCTCAACCCCAGGGCAGTATTGATGAAACTGCTGCCCTCCATCAAGATGGATTCAAGTGGGATTTAATCCACTTTGGGCCCATCACCCTTCCCTTTGGACTTCAGCACCCAAGGCTGTTAGTCTTCAGGGTTGTCATGTTAGTTAACATGACACTCGGCATTGAGTCACTGGCAGTATAGTCTACTCTATTACCATGGCAGGATAACCTGGCCAGACTCTAGTAAACATACACACAAAAATTTAAAAATCAAAATCAACTTTATGAAGGCTGAACATGTTCAGTGACCACATAACACTGAGTGTCTAGGCAGAGACCAAAGATGGGAGAAGTGGACTGTATGAAGTGCAGTATACTCCAAGACGACATGGTGCCCTGATACACTCCACATGGTGTTACATTTTCTTCCAGGTCCCTATTGTTTATTTAGTTGTTAAGCATATCACATTATATGCCCTTCCACGACATCTTTCAGATCCTGAAGACCATTCCTACATTCAAGACATGGGAAATGTAAGATACAGTGGCACTGGCAGTTACAACGGGACTCAGAACTAGAAAATAGAGATAACAAATTACAAGAGATATGTAATGCAAAAACAAACAAACAATAGTTGGCCAAACAGAGGATAAACTAATGACATGAACAGTATTTGGAAATTTTTCCTGAAAAGTATTGTGAACCACCTAGAGTAGTGTAGGGCAGTAATAATGGAAAGAATCAATCAATCAATCAATCAATCAATCTGTTGAGAGTGAGAAAGGTAACATTTGCTTTATCTGTAAGTGACAAGCAGTGCTTGCAGATCTTGAACAAGATAACACCTTGGGAAAAGTCAGAAGGATAAAATGAGTTTACAGCTGAGAAAATTATAGAGCCTCTTACAATGTTTATGGGCAAACCTGCCTTGTAAATGTAGCTTTCAGTAAACACCAGCAACTTTTAAGTTATTGGGTTAGCTTGCTTGCCAGACCACAGAATCACACATGCAGGCACACATGGCAAATAATCAGCTTGACTAATGCACTGTCCCATTAGGGACATACAGATGTGAATGTTTGACGTACAGTTCTTAAAGATGAAGGGCTACTGGAGATTTAGATAGATGTGCAAGTTACCAACGTTTCAACATAGCATACAGATCATTGATATTTACTGTGGTATATTTATACAATCATTTGCTGTATTTATTCTCATATTTTAAAGGTAAGGGGAACTGAATGTAGAAAAAAGTGCAAAGAAATCACAGAATTGAAAATTACAGTTCCCTCAGTAACTCTAACACCATGCAAAAGGATAAATTTAACTACAAATCAACAACAGGAAGGCTTTCATCTGTCAAGGAAGATTAAATTACACTTATGAAGAGTTACAGTTTGTGTTTATTCCAGCTACCACGTTCATATGATCAGACCAATCCTTTAATTAGTCATTTTTAATTTCTCTTTGGATTTCTTTTATTATGTGAAACTGTTTTATGACAACAAAAACAAGAAATAAATGTTTAAGAACAGATTCACATATTCACAAATCTCTAATATACAAATACTATACATTTAATTATTACCAAAAAGAACAGGTTTTCCACAATGTTATTTTCAGCTTGTATTCTGGCATATAACATTATCGACTAATGAGTGAAAAAGCTGCAAAATTTGGAGAAATTTAGAAAATGGCTTCAAATAAGTATTTTTTCTTTTGGAACGAGTAAAATACTTTTTTGGACAATCTTTTCACTCAAGTGTCAGGGACTTTCTACTACACTTCATACCCATTGCTTGTGAATTACAGTACAGAGTGTGGCAGTTGGCAACTATTTCTTTAATAAAGGACAGGGTGTATTCCTATTTTTGTTCTATATTTTTAAAAATTTATAAATATTATTTGCTAAACAATAAAATTTTACATGAATGCTTCTAATGCAGTAAAGTAAATTTAGGTTTGATATGACAATATCAAATATTGCATAGATTGTATTCCACCCCCACCTCACCCCCCAAAAGTTTTGTTTTTCGTGGGAGTGGGGACCCTTGTTCTTCATATTCTGTTTCAACATTTCTGGACATGTTTACTTACAAATTGTATTTTTATGGGTCCAATGACCAAAACATTTCAGTTAACACACACACACACACACACACCGTGGGTATTCCTCAACTGGGTTTCCTGTTAATACTAGGTGGCAGAAAGACACTTGCAATATGATTGCAGAATGTGAATTAATGCTCTGGTGAGCAACACCTTTAAATACTGTATAATGACAACAGATTATTGTCATCTATTTTTACAATCGCATTGAAAGGAACTGTAGAGTTTGGTACCTGGGGGCTAACTATTTGGATGAGTTTTTTCAAAACTGTTTATTCACTAGCCTTCCAACACTCACCCACCTTGCTCAATTCATGGGAGACTTGTCAAGTACTGCTAGCCACATTTCCTGTTAGCCCAAACATCACCACAATAATCAACAATCTAGACTTCAATTCCCAGAAGCCCAAGTCAACACACCAGCTGGTCAGGGTTTCTGGGAATTGAAGCTCAAGAACAGCTGGAGGGCCAAGACTGCCCATCACTGATAAAGGCTAATGGCGGCATACATCAGATATAAAATCATGTCTTGCTGTAAAGAATCTCAAGGCTTCAGAAACCTGGGACAGATTTTCTTAAACAAAAGTGTTTCACATACTATCAAATACTATCAAAATACTGGTATTAATTTGAAATGGATACTTTCCGAATTATTCTTGTTAAACACTTGGTTCACCCAGTAATTCAAATCTCTGTCCGTTTCTATAAAAAGAATAACTAGATCCTTTTTTTAAAAAGTAGAGTTGACCTTTTTAAAATGTAAATAATGGTTTAAGCAATTTTATTACACTGAGTGTTATCTGACTACTGCCAAAACTGAGCAGTTTATTGCTTTTGTGCATTACACTCTCTTGCCTTTCTGGACAACAAAAAAATCCCATTCCTTTGTACAGCATGTAGAGGATTTCTCAGTTATGAAACATCTATAATGATGCTGATGAAGTCCGAGACTTTCATAGATACATAAAATAAAATTGCCAGTTTTTCATTCTGAATGTCTTGTATCATTTTTACTGCATCTCTTTGGAACAAAGTTAACATTCACTTTAGGGGTAGAAACTGAACAACTTATTGGGATGAGACTCCAGAGTGTTAGCTTTAGAAATATTCTCAAAGCTCAGCTGTTCTCAAGTACATGCAGTAAAGTCCAGTTTACTACCTGCAGTGCTGGTTTATGGATGAAAAGATCTAAAACCGGCTTTAGCTGTACACTAATAATCTGAAATCAGCATCATTTTATAGCAATTGATATTGTCCAAAATCAAGCTGGGTTGCTTTTTTCTAGTCATATTGTGCTTACTTAACAATACAAATATGAAACCATAAAATAAAAAGATTTTATGTTTCCATTCCTTTGCATTCATTCCTTTATGTTCACTTGCCAAGTTTATGTTATTTTGCAAAGAGAGAAACCAGAAGCTCTGTTCTCAAATACCTGTGAGAGGACTCACTGCCCATTTCATTCTTTCCCTATAGTCTATGTTTCTTTCAGGTGCACTCAAGCACACAGCTGCAGAACAGTTTTTAAAAATTCAATTAATCATTGAATTTTGGTGAATTTAATTTAATATAATTTAATAGTCATATTTATATATATGCCGTCCACTCAGGTAAAACCCGACTCAGGGCGGCATTACAACAAGTTCTAAAAACACATAAAAACACTTTAAAAGACCCATATCCCACCCACCCATCCCACCCACTATAAAAAGAAGAAGAAGAGAGAGTTCTTAATTGTTTACATAAGCCATCAGGCGGGGTCCGTGTTCCCATTCGGGCCCCACACCTGCCCTGCCAGCCAGGTCTTCAATCCTTTCTTGAAGGGCAGCAATTCTCTTTGAAGTCTTAGATCTGTTGGCAGGAGGTTCCAGAGAGTTGGTGCGGACACGGAGAAGGCCCTCCTTCGGGTGCTGGACAGATGTGCACCCCTAGCTGATGCCACTATTAGAGAACCTCTCCGGTCCACTCTGGTTGGACGGGCAGACACTCTTGGGACGATGCGGTCTCTAAGGTATCCTGGCCCACTGCCATATAGGGCTTTAAAGGTCAAAACCAGCACCTTGAATTGCACCCGGAGACAAACTGGTAACAAGTGCAGCTCCCGAAGTAGCAGTGAGGCGCGGGCATATCGTCCGCATCCCATCACCACCCGGGCTGCCGCATTCTGGACCAGGTGCAGCCTCCGAATGGTCAGCAAGGGCAGCCCCATGTAGAGCGTATTACAATAATCTAGTCGGGAAGTGACCAGAGCGTGGGTGACCATAAGTAAGGAGCACCGGTCCAGGAGCGTGCGCAAATCACCCGAAGTTGGGCAAAAGCCCTCCTGGCCACAGCCGCTACCTGTTCTTCTAGCAGCAGCCGTGAGTCCAGAAGGACCCCCAAGTTGCGCACTGGGTCTGTCTGGGGCAAAACAGCCCCATCCAGTATCAAAGATGGTAGCTCCTTGGATAACACGGGGCCCTTATCCACAGCCACTCTGTCTTGCTGGGATTCAGCCGAAGCCCATTGGCCCCCATCCACCCCAATGGCCTCCAGGCATCCGGATAGGATTTCAACAGCATCACTGGGGTCCCCACGGGCCGAGATGTACAACTGGGTGTCATCCGCGTACTGATGGTACCACACCCCATGGGAACGAATGATCTCACCCAGTGGCTTCATGTAGATGTTAAATAGGAGAGGAGAGAGCACCGAGCCCTGAGGCACCCATACTTGAGGAGCCTTGGGCTGGACCTCTCACTCTCTAACCACACCGACTGGGTACGGCCCTCCAGAAAAGAGGAAAACCAGAACAACACAGTGCCCTGGATCCCCAGTCCTTTGAGCCGTTCCAGAAGGATACCGTGGTCGATGGTATCGAAGGCCGCTGAGAGGTCAAGAAGAGCAAGGGCAGATGGATAACCCCCGTCCCGCTCTCGCCAGAGATCATCCATCAGTGCGACCAATGCCGTCTCCGTACCATACCCGGGCCTGAATCCTGATTGAAAGGATCAATTGAATCAATTACATAGGCATTAGTTTCCTTACATGAAAGAACACTACTTGCTAAGCAAGTAGCATGCTTTATTAGTACACTTACTACATGGCCACGGTGCCAATTAATCCGGTTCATGCTACCCACTCTGCTCCTGGATGTGGAAGTAAAACGTGTGTGCACAGAACGTGCCCGAACATGTGCAGAATGCTGCCATAAAATACCCGTAGCTGTCATAAACGCATTTATGACAGCTGCGGGTCATTTACGGCACTGTTCTGTGCATGCACGGGCATGTTCTGTGCACACGCATGCACATTTTACTTCCACTTCCAGGAGCGGCATGGGCAGCATGGTCCGGATCCAGCCTGTAGGCTGTAGTTTGGGCACCAACAAATTAATCTATCCAATTAATCAGTCCATTGGGAAGCCAGAGATGAACTTATGTTACACACAGTACTAACAAGTCACATCCAACTTATGCAAAATATAATCGGCTTTTCAAAGTAAATGAAAGAATTAAATAATTTTACTAGTGCCACACTTCACTAAGTGAGTTTTCATGGCTTAGTAGGGGTCTGAAACTATGTTTTCTAAGTTCTAGTTGATTGTTCTATACCACAGTGGAGGCACAATAATTCTACACTGTCAGGTTATTTCCCACTTAAAGTAACCCTCTCCGGGTTTTCTAAGTACGTATGGAATTTATCTTTCCCTTTTTCTACATGTGCCTTGGGACTATGAATCTTGTCCAAGGCTCTTCTCCCAGGAATCACAATAGGGAATCAAATTTCTGATGTCCAGCTCCATAGACAGGTACCTGACTCGCAACTAGCCTTCTTAGGTGAAGACTGAACCTGTGAAGTATAGTTTAGTCTAACATTTGGACTGAACAATTTATAATTTAAAGTTAAAAGTTCCTTGTAGAATCAGTGTCAAAGATTAGATCAATGTCAAAAGGAGACTTTAACATCTAAGCCAGGAATGCTCAACCTGTGGCCTGTGGGCTGGATGCGGCCCATGACACCATTTCATGTGGCCCACCACCACCTCCACCACGCTAGGCTCAAATAACAAACACTTGTATCCTAAATCTCAGACTAAAGATTGATGATCCAAATCAGCTGTTCTGCATATTTGCAATGGAGCCCACATCATATTTAAAAATACGTTTGAGGGCCATCCTTGTGGTATCAAAGAATTACATAGAAAAAAGGTAACTCCTCAAAAAGGACATGCACTATGTTCCTGTTTCCAAGACATCGGGGTTAATTAAGCCAGTGCCTTCTTCTGTCATTTTATCAATTATCGTTCATTTTGAATATTTTGCTTCTTTCAATGCTCCACAATTCTTATATGCAGTCACAAGACTGGGAAAGTACGGTAAATTTCCCTGATAACTTTTCAATAGAGGTATCTAAACTTCACTTCAGCTTGAGCAGCCTTACCTAATTAACTTACAGAGCATTCTCAATGTTGTTGATCACGTTGGGTGTTAGCCATGCTGGAACTCCGCCATTTCATATTTACTGGAAAAAGTAGCCACCAGTTCCTATACTGAAACTGAGTCAGATGCACTCTAAGCCAACTTATTGATGTCTTTCAGGAAGAAGTTAAGAGTAAACAGAGATTTTTCTTCTTCTAGAACACAGTAAACAAGTATCTGTAATTGAGTCTCATGAGCAAAATAAAATTTATTTCTAAAGTGCTTCAAAAGAAGAACATCAAGACGACTTATCCAAAACACAATGATTTAGGTCAACACTTTTGGCATCTCTGTTCTCTGGTTATGTCTCTTCCTTTAAAAAGGATTATTTATACACCTTTGGGACATCTTTTCCCCACTCCATTTAAACAGAGATTTCAAAGCAAATACTGAGTAGAATTTTATAACATTTACAAGCTATAAGACCTGTGGCAGAAAAATAATAATAAAGTTCACAACTTCTGTGTGGGAAAATTAATGCACGAAGAATTTTCTTGAGTTGCTAGTAACTCTTGTATAAATATATTTTAAAAATTTATATCCTGCTATGTAAAAGCAAAGCCTTCAAATGGTAGATTGAAATGAAATTTAAAATGCAAATTAAATAGCTTTAACTTTTCAATAGCGGTATCTAAACTTCACTTCAGCTTGAGCAGCCTTACCTAATTAACTTACAGAGCATTCTCAATCAATATTCAGCATACAATAAAAATAATAAAACAAAAGCAACAAGAAAATGCTAATTTAAAATATAGTATACTAAAATTAATCAATTGCAAATGTTTTCAGTAAACCTAAGCACAAAACCTTTCTTAGCTTTAAGGAATAAAGATGTAACTATACAGGACGGGAAATGTGTATTTACTTGTTGTGAAGTTGTACAATTCAATAGAAGTGGCCAAACTTAAATGGAACAGTTTGTAAGTCTTCTTACAGCCATGATGGTGGCATTGTTCAAATAGCTGCATTACTAGGCAATGAGGCTGTTTTAACTATCAGCTCCCAACCATAGCTTTTCCTTGTTAAATTGTTTTAAAAAACAGGATTGCTGCCAGGAGGTACACCTTTAAAAATACAAAGAACTAGAATTTTGGAAGAGATGCTTTCTGGGCAGTGTGTGGGAGCATCACATGAACACTTACTCATATGCTGATGAGGTAAGAGGTGAGGAGGAAGGCGGGAAAAGATGTGTGTGTGTCCCCCTCTCTTTTGGCATCCATTCAAGTGAGCACATTCTTGAATTGCTCCAAAAGGATTCAAAATTTTAAGACATAGCAGGTTCCCTGATGGAAAGGAAATGTTAGGGACAGGTGTGTGCCTGTGCTAGTTTCCTATTCTGTAGTTTGATCAGTGGGGAAAATGCAAATTAGCCCACTCCAAACCTGAAAACGTTGAGAACCCCTGTTTTAGGCCATAGAGTCCAACTCCTGCTCAATGCAGAAATCCAAATCAAAACAGTTCTGAGAGACAGTGGTCCAATTCTCTCTTGAATGCTTCCAGTGTTGGAGCACTCACCACCTCCTGAGGCAGATGGTTCCACTGTCGTACTGCTCTAACCGTTCAGCTGCTTTTGGACCTCAATTACCAGAAGCCTGCTGATCAAGGCTTCTGGGAATTGAAATCCAAGAACAGCTAGAGCACCAAAGTTGGCCACCCCTGCTTTAGTAGAAGTGCAATTTCACTCAGTCAGCTGCACACTTCTACCAGCCTGCAAAAGACTTACATCTCATTCGTATCTAGATTATGCTTCTTTGCTGTTGAGTATCCCAAAACAGCCTGAGATTTATTTTGCATTTCTACTGTAGAAGATGGAGATGAGAGGCAAGATTATAAGTGATCTACATACAGTACTGATTAAACCTAGGAGTATATAATGCTGCCTACTTTGCATAGCAGTGAAGCATTTGTCTTTCTCCACCTGTGTTGCACCTTGAAATGCTCTTTTTCTCTCCTTTCCCCAGGTGCTGGAATCTGAGAATTTGGACAGTTGCTTGCAGGACAGTAACCAATCTCTTGTTCTTGCCCACTTTGATTATGTACAATTTGTAGGGTTGGGGTGACTGGGTAATTTTGGAACTGCTGAAGTCAATAGCAATAGGAATTACACTTATATACCGCTCCCTTCTCTGCATACCTGTCAACCATCCCGTTTTACCCAGGAAAACCCCTTATTTTTACCCCTCTTCCCGCCCCTCCCGTTTTACTAATTTCCCCATATTTCCCTTATTTCCGGGGGTGAGGAGGAGGAGCTGAGAGGTGGGAAGGCCAGCTACTGCCGCCACCGTGGCCGCTCAGCTGGTCCTCCTCCTCACCCCACTCCCTGATATTAAAAGGGAAAACCCGATCAGGGTTTCCCCTTTAATATCAGGGGGTGGGGGTTGCGATCCCCCCTCCACTGGCTCCCCTGGGGCCAGAAGGGTTGGGGGGACAGACCCCTTTTGTCCCCCCAACCCTGACAGACCCACGGGAACCAGGAGAGGGGATCGAATCCACCCCACCCCCTGATTTTAAAAGAGAAAACCCGATCAGGGTCTCCCCTTTAATATCGGGGGTGGGGGTTGCGATCCCCCTCTCTGCTGGCTCCCCTGGGGCCAGAAGGGTTGGGGGGACAGACCCCTTTTGTCCCCCCAACCCTCACAGACCCACGGGACCCAGGAGAGGGTATCGAATCCACCCCACCCCCTGATTTTAAAAGGGAAAACCCAATCGGGGTTTCCCATTTAATATCAGGGGGTGGGGTTGCGATCCCCCTCTCCGCTGGCTCCCCTGGGGTTGGGAGTGTTTGGGGGGGAACAAATGGGGTCTGTCTCCCCAACCCTCCTGAACCCAGGGGACCCAGCGGAGAGGGTGGTAAGTTCAGGAGGGTTGGGGAGACAAACCCCCTTTGTCCCCCAACTCTCCCAGACACAGGAGACCCGGGAGAAGGGAGCAAATCCACCCCATCCCCCCAAACTCTGTTGTTAAATAAAAGAAACCGCTTGGTTTCTTCTGTTTAATAAGGGGTGTCCTGTGGGAGAATCCCCTCTCTGCCGGCTCCCCTAGCTCTGGAAGGGTTTGGGGGACAGACCCCTTTTGTCCCCACAAGCCCTGAACCCAGGGGACCCAGGAGAGGGGATTGATTCCACACACACACCCCAACACTCCATTTTTAAAGAGAAGAAACCACTTGGTTTCTTCTCTTTAATAATGGGTATCCTGTGGGGGGATCCCCTCTCTGCCAGTTCCCCTAGCTCTGGAAGGGTTGGGGGATTTGGCCACGCCCACTGATTTGGCCACACCCACTGGTTTGGCCACACCCACCAATTTGGCCATGCCTACAAAATTTGCCTTATTTTCAAAGCCAAAAGTTGACAGGTATGCTTCTCTGGGGTGGTTCACAAAATGAATCAGCATGCTGGGTTCTCATTTTACCAACCTCAGAAGTCAACCTGGAGCCCATCAGAATTAAAATCACAATATCACAGTGTTATCACAGTGTTATCACAGTGTTAGAGTTTTAGAGCTTTTAGGGGTTAAATGTGTATATGTGGGGTGGGAGTATGTTGATAATTTTGTATAGTTGTATTTTGTTTAGGTTTTGTTGGGTTGTTAAGTGTCCCCCCCCCCCCCCCCCCAATCTCGTTGTTCTGTGCAGGACAATGACAATAAAGATTTATCTATCTATCAATAGTTTTGGCTGCAGTTCTACAGTTTAACTACTGTGTTAGAAGGACAAAACAGCATAATCTAGGTATGACTCAAGATCGGAATTGTGCTTAAAACTGTCCTCCAATTGCCACTATATCCTCTGCACATCACCGCGTTAATACAAATGATTTTCTCTGGGAGCAAGTCCATTAACAATTAAATTCAAGGCCATTATCACATTCTTACTTCCTGAGGGTTAAGGTACTTATAGCTTTTTGTGTGTGATTTTTAATTTTCACTACAAGTGGTTGGCCATATCTGAACACACAGAAAATTAGTGTCTTAATGTATTTGATTAGGAATGTTAGGAATGTTCCATGTCCAGTTAGAGAATACCTCACTTTTGTGTGGTAAGTCAGCAGAAAAAGTTTTGGTAATTAGTGTTCTGCCCAATTTCATACATAATTAGTATTATTTTTGGTTAATATATAAGACTTTCATAACTTGAAACAAAAGCTGAAAATATCAGACTATTGCTGCTTTTAACTATAATGCTCACCTTGTGGCAAAAGAAAAAAAACACCTGAAAGATAAACACACAGAGAGGTTAAAACGCTGGATACCATTTACCGATCTGAGAGATGTAGCAGAACAAAACCAAACAGCATGTGGAAATTATAGTTGGGAAAAAAAAATCTAAAAGCTAGATTATTCTGAAGCTGCAACTTTCTAAAGTGCTTAGCAGAGCTGTGAAAAAGTGCTTTCAGAAACCGTGCATATTTGCCCCAACCTCACTACATTAGTCTGAAATGACAAGCCTCTCCTAAAACTTAGAATTTAAATATTGCTAGTTTTCCATTATAAAAAACCCTTCTGCTTTAACTCAGCGCACAGCCTTTATCTAAAATGCAAGTTTCCAGCAGGTTAAGTGGGTTTTTTGTTGCATATACCAATCCGCACTGACTTTTTAAGTGATAAGTCCTAAATACGTAGTCACATGTGGTGATATATTTTTCTTTACCAAGTATATGCACAGGATGGAAACAGCGAGAATAGGCAAGGAGGGAGACAGAAAAGAATTGCCTGAAGTCACATCCCTACATACAGTTGGCATGCATCTAGTTTCTGCTTGTGATAAGAAATATGTAATCCTATTATGTGGAGTAGAGGCAGAATGTAGAAATAGTTTCTGCAAATGGAACTTCTCCTGTAAGATTATTCAGTTTCTGCCATAATAGTTATACAACTAGATCTGGGCTATAAATCTTCTGACAGTTGACTGTCAGAACAATTTACCACACACAACTACGGTGTCTTCCTTACTCAGATGCAAAGAGCATGCTGCATACGTATTAACTTGCTACTCAAAAGTTAATTTATATTTCTTCAAGAGCAACAAAGAAGCAGAACTCAAGGCAGGGAGTAGGGCAAAAAGGCAATAAAGGCAGTTTCCCCCCTAAATTTTAAAGAGAGAATAAGAGACAAATCAGTTTTTTGTTCAAAATTACATTGTGCTTGTAAAGCTTCTGCATTCTCCAGTTCTTAGTGTCAGTTACATAATCTCTTCACCGGCGAACACCGAATTATATTAATATTAAAGGTACATATTAACACAACACAAACTAAACTATCTCCAAATATCCTTCTTTAAACACATAATAAGTATAAACCAGCCTATGACAGGTAGAACAACCATGGCAATCACCAAAGGACATAACGGACCCTTCTCCATTCTACAGCGGTCCCAAAACAATTAATGATTGCAGCAACACTTATTTGTTGGTTGGTTGATTGGTTTGTTTATTTATTCATTTCTCCCTCCTCATAAAGGAGCCAAGGTGGCTCACAACAATTAAAACTAAAATCAAGATTAAAGGAGTCCTGGTGGCTCAATGGTTAAACTGCTGTGCTGCAGCCAAAACATTGTGAGTTTGATTCTGATGGGTTTTAAGATTGACTAAGCCTCTTCCATCCTTGGTAAAATGTGGATCTAGCATGTTGGAGGCAAAATGCTAATTAACTTGTGAACCACCGAGAGAGTGCACTAAGCGCTATGGGTAGTATAGAAGTGTAATTGCTATAAAACTATACAACACTAATACAAGTTTCAAATACTATAAAATATATTTTAAAAATTAAACAGTCAGTATTAAAATCAAGATTCAAAAACATTTTTAAAGAACATTTTTAAAACATTAATAAAATCTGTGAATTTGATAAATACAGCTTTTCCTATATCCTTACTTACTGCTTAATAGTCTTCCTGAAATGGAAAGTGTTTCCTTGACAAAGGAACAACAACGAGGAGGGAACAAATCTTGGTTCCAGGAACAGTGCATTCTAAATCCAGGGAGCAGCCACTGAAAATGCCCTATCTCATCCTCACCAAACAAGGTTGGGAAGGGGGTGGGAGAGAGACGAGATGTAAATAAGGCATGCGTCACGGTAGCCAGACTGGACATCTCAAGAATGGGTGCAGGTGGTGCTCCAGTTTTAACTGTTTAAAGACACTCCTGGCCCCAACCAATGAGACCTGCATCCAAGCTCAGGATTGAATCCAGGAGCAAAGGTAAGCTGTGGACCTAATTTTTCATGGGCAGTGAAACCCCACCATGATTTATCAGGAGCACGTCTGGATTAAGTTTCAGTTTGTTAGGCACAGACCTGCTTCCTTGGAGTCAGCTAGAAAAGAAAGATAGGGGGGGCGTGTCATGATGGAGGGCTGAGAGGGACGAGCTTTTCTCCGCTCGGAAAGGAGAGAAAAGAAAGTGACTTTTTAAAGTGAAAATAGACCCTGAAACCGGCTGAAAAATGGATTAGGAAAAAGAGAAGGAAAATTAGCAGTGGAAAATATATTGGATGCTCCAAAGCAGCGCCGAGAAAAAGAGGTAGGACAGAGTTTCGATCTTGAGAGCGGGGGGATGGGCGACCTGTAATGGCGACGAGTCCCCAGAGCTCTGGATCGAAGAACGGAAATTCTGGAAACGGGAGGAAAGCGGCGTTCTAGTAAAAGAGCTTAAAAGTATGGGCAAAGCATAAGTGGACGTCGGAATTAAAAGTAAATCTGTTGGGGGGCCGAAAGAGATTTTGTAGCGGGCTCGTTTGGTCTCGTCGCCCCCCCCCCCCGATCGGAGACGTACGGAGCTTCGAGGCGCTGGAAAGGAGCAAAGGGGAAAGCGAAGAAGTTTGACGGTGAGCAAAGTTGTAAAGACTTATAAAGAGAAAGGGGGAAATAGAAAGCAGAAGTAAAGAGACTGATTTTTTCTTATTTTTTTTCCTTCCCTTTTGAAATGTTTTATGCCGGTGGGAGTGGATAAATTAACGGCTAAGTAAAAGGGGCAAGATAGTATTCCCTGCTTTCCTTCTTTTGTTAATTTTTTTTCTTCCCCTTTCCTTGCCTCCCCCTCCCGCTATTGTGCTGTGGTCTAAGAGAACTGGTTTTTAAAGAAGAAGAGAGACGATAAGCCTGTCCCTGCATACATTTTTTTGGAGATACAAAGAGAAGCAAGAAGCTGTTGTGGCGTAGTTCTCTGAGAAATAAATTGCTTGTAGATCGGAACTTTGGAGAACAGGAAAGTGAACTCATCAGTGTTATCTTTGTCTCTGCTGACTCTCCCTTTTTCCCCCCTTAAAAGAGATTTGGAAATCGTTTGCAATTTACAATAGAGAGTTGGCTCCCCCTACAGTTAAATTTTGGAGATAAAAAATTTTTTTTTAATTGCTGTTATTTTTGTTTGGTTTTTTTTTCTCTTGGCTGGTTTGAAGCTTTTTAATTTTTAAATATTTTTTCAAATAAGATTTTTCTAATCGTTTCTTTTTTTTAAAAAAAAATTTTTCTTCCCCTTTTTTTTTTCTTGTTCTTTTTTGTTTTTATTTTTATTTTATTTTGAATTTTGTGGGGAGGGGAAATATTAAAGTAGATAAAAATATAAGAGGGAAATTAATTAAATTTAAATTGGGACAACGGAAGTTTGAACGACTCTCTGGGTATACATGTGAGTGTATATGTGTCTGTAAATACACGCGCATATATAGGACAGAGAGAGGGAGGGGGGAGGTGATAAGGGTTAAGTACTGTATTTGGAAAGTTTAATAAAATTGGTTAGAGATAAAATATATGGTGAATTTTGAATGATTAAACTTTATATGTAAATTGATAATAAGCAGTTAGAAATATATTTGAATGAAACGGCAGGGGAGAGGGAAAGAGAAAGAGAAGAAATTGGCTTGGACAAGAGAGCAAAGACCAACGTCCTCCGATAGAAGTTTCAGGAGGCTTACAAGATTGGATGAGGAGAAAGAAGAAATGAAAAAAGCAATGCAACAAGAGATAAAGGATTTGGAGGAACAAGAGACAGTGAAAAAGATGGCACAACAACTACAGCAGCAGCAGCAACAGAAGACAATAATATCACCAACGGCGTCTACTCCATCTGTGGTAAAATCAATCGTGATAACAACAGCAAAAGTAACAACGACAACAACAGCTATGTCAACAGTGTCAACGACAGCGGCGATAGCAGGAACAACACCAACAACGATCGTAACCACGTCCACGGCCACAACACCAACGACATCGGCGACAGGGGGAGGAGAAGGAACTAAATCTGAATTTGAAATTCTTAACGAGAGATTTGATACCCTGGGGAATAATATTGGAAATATGTTTGCTCGATCTAGAACAGAATGGAAGAAGGATTTGCAAGATGTAGTAGTAAACATTATGAAGGGAATTGAAGACATGAAAGAGGAAACAAAGACCATTAAAAAAGAGCAAGAAGAGATAAAAAAAGATCAAGCAATGATAAAAGTAGAGGTCATGGACTTAAAAAAGAAAGAAAAGGAAAGAGAAAATAAAGTTGGGGACCATGAAAAGAGATTGGAAAATGTAGAAGAACAATTAAGAAAAGCAAATGTTATAATTCGAAAATTCCCAGAGAATTCACCAGACAAATTAAAAGAAAGAATAGTGAAATGGCTTGACGAAATTATGGAAGATGGCTTCACGCCGCATGAAGTGGTAAATGTATTCAGGCTTGGTTCAAGAAGGGGCAAAACTGGGTCAAGGAATGTCATGTTAAAATTTGCTAATGTATCAGATAAACTGAGGTTAATGGCGCTTATACGTGAAAAAGGACCAGAGGTTTTAAAAGTAGAAGGCCATGACATTGAAGTGTACAACGACATTCCAATGGAGGATCGTTTCTGGAGACAGTCGATGAAGCCAATCACAAAAAGATTCCAGGAAAGGGGAATAAGATACAATTGGAAATTCCCAAGACAATTAAGTTTTTTTTATCTGGGAAGAAGATATTTAATCAATGAAGATATTAATGTCTTGGACGTAATGATAGAGGCCAAATTATTGGAAGCAGGAACTAAAGAGTGGTTTGATTTGAAGGAAGAATTGATTATATCTGGTGGTTATAGAAGAAGGGATAGCAATGGAAACGAGAATATGCCAAAAGGGGCAGAAGGAGGAATAGCTCCGGACGGGGAGTAGGTTCAGGCCCAATCCAGACTCCTATGTATGACTGCACCCCCCCCTCCCCCCTCTGAATTTTGGAGGCGATTTGTAAAAAAGAAATGGGGAGGGAGAGTAGTAGATTGTTTAGTGTATTTTTTCTTTTAGATGTTTTTTCCTTTTTTATTATTATTATTACTTTTTTGTATAAGGTGAAGGAAATGTTATATGTTGATCACATGTCCGTAGGAGGAAGTGGGAACTGTAAAAAAAGGGAGGGAGATACATAATAGATGAAGGATATAAAAGTATTAACATGGAACGTGAAAGGTACTGGTTGTCAAGTGAAGAGAAGGAGGTTGGAAGCGGCACTTAGAAAAGATAGACCGGATATAATTTTTCTTCAGGAGACCCATCAGAATTCGGAAAAAACCAATAAATTATTCTTAGGATGGACCCAAGTTTACGAAAAATCATATGGCTCCTCAAAGGCTAGGGGGGTCGCAACTTTGATATCAAATAGAGCGGGATTCGAGATAATAAAAAGTATATCAGACCCAGAAGGTAGATACTTGATAATAAAGGGGAAGATAGAAGAAGAGGAAATAACGTTGGTGAATTTGTATGTGCCAAATGAACATCAAAACAGGTTTTTAAATAAGATATATCGAATACTAGAGAAAGAAAAAACAACAAAAATGATTGTAGGGGGAGATTTCAATCTAGTAGGATCAAATATAGATAGCACGAATATGAAGAGAAGTGTAGGTGGAAATAAGACGTTTGTGTTAAATAACTGGTTGAAATCCTTGGGGTTGAAAGATACATGGAGAGTACTTAAAGGACAGGAAAGGGCCTATACGTATTTTTCACAAGTGTACAATACATATTCCAGAATAGACTACATATTTGTTACGGATAATTTGATAAGTAATTTAGATGATATAGAAATTGGAATATTCAAAGAATCGGATCATGCAAAAGTATTGGTGGAATTGAAAATAGATGCTATAAAGAGCCCGAAAAATTGGAGATATAACGCCAGATTGTTTAGAGATAAAAAAAGTAAAGATCAAATGGTAGAAAAATGGGAAGAAAATTGGAAGTGGAATGATACAGGGGAAGTACGAATTGGTACCGTATGGGATACTATGAAAGCAATATTTAGGGGTGAAAGTATTAGGTTGGCAAGTATTAGAAATAAACAGTTAAAAAGTAAGCAAGAAGAAACAGAAAAAGAGATTAAAAGGTTACAGGAGATACATGCAATAACCAAGGATAGAAAAGTATATGAAAAGATGCAGGGACTAAGGAAGGAATTAATTGGAAATGATATAGAAAAGGTGAAAAGAGACCTAACATATTTAAAAAGAGAATATTTTGAATACAGTAATAAAAATTCAAAAATGTTGGCAAGAGCGGCTAAAGAAAAGAGAGGCAGAAGAGAAATAGGGATATTAGTGGATAAGGAGGGTATAAGGCATAATAAGATTAAAGATAAATGCAAGGTGGTCAGAGAATTTTACCAATCCCTATACTCTAAAAAGAGAATAAACCTAGATAAATTAAAAGATAGATTGGAAATGCAAATTAAAAATAAAATAAGCCAAGAGCATAAACAAAGAATGGAAGAATTAATAACTGAAAAAGAGATAAAAAAAGTAATAAACAAACTGAAAGTAGATAAAGCACCTGGCGAGGATGGATTACCTGCTGAGTTTTATAAAGAATTTAAGGAGATAGTAATCCCGAAATTGTTAAAACTTTATAATGGTATTCTTAAAGGGGAACAGGTACCTGCATCGTGGTATAGAACAATAATTGTCCTATTACCAAAACCGGGAAAAGATTTAGAAAAAGTAGAATCATACAGACCTATATCCCTGATTAATCAAGATGCTAAGATTTTTACAGCTATACTGGCAAACAGATTGAATAGTTTTATGGATAAATATATAAATAAAGACCAGGCCGGCTTTGTGAAAGGGAGATATATGACAGATTTAGTAAGGCGAGTTCTAAATTTAATAGACGTGGCAAGACAAAATAAAGAGAAAGTAGGTATATTATCATTAGATATTTTTAAAGCATTTGATTCTGTACAATGGGTAACAATTATCGAGATAATTAAGAGTTATGGATTCGGTAACAGGTTTATAAAGACAATAGAACAACTGTACCAACAAGGATACGCTAAAATCAGGGTTAACGACGGTTTAACAGAAGAATTAAGATTAGAGGCAGGAACAAGGCAAGGATGTCCCCTATCTCCAATTCTATTTATTATGGCGATGGAAATACTAGCTAATATAATAAGAGAAGACAAAAATATAGAAGGAATACTGGAAAATAAAATTAGTTTATATGCAGACGATACTTTGTTAATTATGAAACACCCCAGAAGAACCATGGAAAGGATTCAAAAGCATTTAAAGGATTTTGAACAAATTACAGGTTTGAAGGTAAACTGGGAAAAATCAGAATTAATTTTAAATAATATTGAAAAAGAAGAGCAAAGGAAAATCAGGGATGAATTTAAATTACAGATTAAAGGGAGCTTGAAATACCTGGGGATAAATATATCCAATAATTTAGAGGACCTGAAAAGACTAAATTATGATAAACAAAAGAAGGAACTTAAGATTAAAATTTCACAATATCAAAAACTGAAGTTGTCTTGGTTCGGCAGAATAGCACTGACTAAAATGATGTTACTACCAAAACTAAATTTTTTATTTGATGCCTTACCAATTCAGCTGACAGATAAGGATATTGAGGAATTTCAAAAACTATTTGATAGTTATTGTAATGGGGGACGCAGACCTAGAATTTTAAAGAAAATGTGGTATTTACCTCAAAAAGAAGGCGGTTTAGGAATGCCTAATTTAAAGAGTTATTATAAAGCCTTCCAGATAAAGAATGTAGTTAAGATACTGATGAAGGAGTCGGTTATCTGGGAGGGAATCGAGATGAACGAAGTAAAGGAAGTTGGTAAGAGTTTTTTTTTAGACAAGGAAATAGGAAAAATATCGATTAAAAACAGAATGATGAGATCTATGTTGGGAGTATGGAAGAAAGTTAAAATGAAATTGGCCCCGAATATCTCACCGATAATTGAAATAGAAGACTTGAATAACTTCCCAATAAGATTGGATAACGAGATTAAGGAAATTTTGTCGACAAATAGGGTTCTCCTATTGAAAGATTGGATACGAGTCTGCAAAGATGATGTGAGGAAAAGAGAGCTATATACCCAGATGAAGCTGAATTGGTTTCAGATAATTATGGTGAATAAGTGGAATAATAAATACTGGAGAGAACGAAGCCTAGAAAGAGACAGGACGGAATTTGAGGAATTAGTTTGGAAAATTAGGAGGGAGGAAACTGGTATTAAAGGGCTGGTTAGTAAAATTTATAAAATAATAAACACAGAAGGTAACCCACAAGAAACATTAAGAAATACATGGGAACAGGACTTGAACTTGAAAATAACGGAAAAGGAATGGCAAAATAAATGGAAAAAAAGAATTATGAGATCCCTATCGGTCAGAATAAAGGAACACAATTTTAAAATGTTATGGAGGTGGTATCTGACACCCGTGAGACTGCACCAGATGGATAAGAAGAACAATAAAATGTGTTGGAGATGTAAAAACAGTTTGGGCACATATGTTCATATGTGGTATGAATGTAAAGAGGTAGAAAACTTTTGGACAAAAATAGAGATCGAGATAGGGAAAATTATGGGAGTACGTCTCAGATTGGGACCAGATACCATCTTACTGACAGATGTTGAGAATATTAAAATAGATAATGATAAGAAAGAGTTGTTGTCTATGATGTTAGTAATGGCAAGAATGTGTATTGCAAAAAATTGGAAAAGTGATACAATGTTAAAAGTGCAGGATTGGTACGGGCAGATGTGGGATCTCGCATTGAATGAAAAACTAACATGGGAATTAAATCTTAAGAAAGGTATAATAAAAGAAAGTAGATTTTGGAAAATATGGCGAAAATTTGTGGAATACTCAATGACAAGAGATGAAATAAAAAAATTGACACCAGACCAAACGAAATTTTGGGAACAATAGAAATGAATGGGAGATCCCACAACCTCCTAGGACAATGTATATAGCACTAGGGTGATGAAGTCTGTAAGTGTATGTAATATACAGTCTGTCTTATCTTTTATATTATGATTTTATTTTTATTAATTTTTTTGTTATTTTTTTCTGTTATGTATAAAATGTTTGTTTCATGTCTTATGCTTTAAAAAATCAATAAAAAAAAATTTAAAAAAAAAAAAAAGAAAAGAAAGATAGAGTTGGGTGTTATCAGCATGTTGACTGACCCGAACCCCAAAACTCCAGTCAGCTCCTCCCACCAGTTCCATGTAGATGTTGAAGAGAAATCCCAAAACACCACCTTCTATATTTGGCCATCTAGGAAGAATTGGAATAGTACTATGCAGAAGGAGGAAGTGATAAGTTAATGTTAAATATTTCTTACCTTAGAAATGCTATAATGAGATTCATCTTGCATGCACATGGGGAAGGGGCCTGAGCATGATGGGAGGCTAAACTCCATCCAGACCCATCCTAGAAAGGTGTCCCCCAAAGATAACCATATTAATGGTATTTTAAAAAGCAATTAGAGGTCTACCAGAAACAATTCAGAGTATCTGCAGATTAACTGGAAATGAGATTTGGAATTGGAAATATGATCATGATGTTTATCTTGACTTTGGTCCCCAGGGGCACATCCTTCTACTTTATGATCTACTCTAGTTCTTTCATAGTTGCTTTCCCAAGATGCAGTCTTCTTCTGAATTCTTGATAGTAGTCTCAGTTTGTCATTGTCAACATTAATCTTGTATGGTTTTTCTGTAGCCATGACTTTTGTCTTCTTAACATTCAACTGCAGTCCTGCATTTATACTTTCTTTTTACAATTCCATTAGTAGTCATTTCAAGTCATTGTTGCTTTTTGCCAGTGCTCACCTGTCAGATGCATGCCTTAACATGGTGAGGAGGTCTGAGTGTGACAGAGAAACCAAGTGCATTGCCATCAGGAGGCCAGACTCCATTCTGACTCTAGACTCCTAGCAGTTTCATTCAGGACAGACAGTTCAAAGTGGAGACATCAGACCAAGATCCATCTTCCCTCTTCAGGAGTAATGGTTATCACCAACAGTAGAGAAGGAATAGGGCAGTGAAATTGTTGAGCACAGCTGGTGGGCAACAGTGATAGTTGAAGGTGGTGCTGGTGGAGGATCTTTCACAGCAATAGCAATACTAACTTTCATTAGTACTATGCAGAAAGAGGAAGTGGTAAGCTACCGTTGAATATTTCTTACCTTGGAAATGCTACAATGAGATTCATCTTGCATGCACATGGGGAAGGGGCCTGAGCATGATGGGAGGCTAGACTCCATATACACAAAATTTTGTCAATAATTTTGGCCACTTGGTCTTAATATTCAGAGTGTCGAACTAGTCAATATAAGATGTAGTAAGTTTTGTCTGTGATGTGATTTCCCCATTGTCCTTATCAATAGCACCATTGGCATTTTATATGTTTCCTTGTGTTCCTGCTGCGTTGAAGTCTGCCAGACTGTAAAACTCACTCTCTTCAGAGTTGTCATTAATTTCCACTCTGACTGCTTTTAGGAATCGGGCTTTTAAAACTCATTTGGTGTTTATTAATTACTATAATTATTCTGTTTTACCGCTTGATTCACTTTCGAGCGGTATTAGCTACCTCTCAGCAGTATTTTTGTGGAAAGACGGGATAATATAAAGTCGATATTAAGTAAATAAATTAAAAAATCTAAGAATTTTTGTAAAATGAAAACAGGAACAATAATTCTTGTTTCAGTGTACTTAGACTCAACATCTGTTCTGGAGTGGTGAACCTGTACTTTTCCAGCTGCTGATGAACTACAAATTATGCATGCTACTTCAATGGCTAGAGTTGATGTAAAAATTCAGTTTTGTAATCCTAGAGATACTGTTGCTAACAGACCTTACACTAAGTACAACTGATAGTCCCATCTAAAGTAGATCTACTGAATCAACAAGTCCAATTTATTCAACATGTCTGCACTGACTTGGACTAACAACCAGCTATAACTCATTTCTACTAGCAGAAACAATACTGAAAACTTTAGTATAACTCAGTGGTTCTCAAACTTTTTTGAGATTGGGCCGGTCCCGCCCCATACACACAGCTGCAGGGGCCAGAGGCGGGTTGCTCCCGGTACTTATCATTTTGACATCATTGGCAGTAGTGGCTCGGATCGTGCCTATTTGGGTACTCTTTCCACAGCTTCCGCCACTTCTCCCTGCAGCAACAGCGTCACCAGCATGTCACCAGGAAGTTCGAGAACAGCACACTTTCCTTGCCACATCACCACTGAGGGACATCGGAAAAGCCCTAAAATAAAGCGATCATGGGCCCCGCAGACTGCTGCTGCAGGGAGAAGCAATGGAGGCTGTAGAAAGAGCGCCAAAACAGGCATGGTCGCTGCCGCCACTGCTGTGGTAAGTGACATATTGTGATTTCCAGTGGTGGATGGGGGCATGTCAAGAGGTTCCCTGGTTCTCACCACAGGCCAGATTAATGATATGCACAGGCCTGATTGGGCCCACGGGCCGGGGGTTGCAAACTCCTGGTCTAACTAGAATGCTACACAGCCTTGAAAATCCAGGTTGCTGTAATTGTTTTGAGTATTTCCTAAACTGGCTGAGTTTTAGAATAACATCTCTTTCTCTGATGAACTGCCAGCAGAATGCTGTTTCTTCACAGCCTGCAAAAAACCTTTGCTTCTAAAAGAATTTATTTTGTAAGAAAGTGTTATCTACACTAAGAATATGTGTACATCAGTGGTTCCCAACATGGGACACTTCAATTCCAAGAAGCCTATGTCAGTACATTGGCTGATCAGTGCTTTGGGGAATTGACTTAGGCTTCTGGGAATTGAAGTCCAAAAACCAAAGGTTGGGAAACTGAACTTCAGCTCACTAAGCAATTAAACATAGCATCAATTTGGCTTTGCTTTTGTGTCTTGCTAACAAATGTAAATCCTAAATGAAAAGGTACATGTATAAAAATAAAAGTAGATGAAGATGCATGAGCTAGACAGGGATCTCCAGTTGTTCTTGGACTTCAATTACCAGAAGCCCAAGTCAGTACACCTGCTGATCAGGGCTTCTGGGAACTGCAGTCCAAGAACATCAGGAGAGCCAAGTTTGAGGACCTCTGAGCAAGAACACAGAAGTAACAAAGACACTGCAAGAGCATAGAAATCTGATACTGAAGAAGGCTCCAAGGAGAAGCCAGTGACAAATGAATCAACAATACAAAGTCTTTATTAGCCTATTAGCACGAGCAAGGTATATCATTTATTTCAAATACTATGCATAATTTTTTTAAAAATAAAATAAAATGAAAACAGGTTTTATTTGGCATACGCTTTAGAGACACCTAAAGAAAGTACAACAATCCCTGAAGGCTTATGTTAAATGTAATTTATTTTATTTGTAAGCCAAAGACGTAGATTTTGTCACAACAGGCTATAACACAGCTATCATCTTGGAAAAACTGAAGGCACATTTTCAAAGAAGTTTTACTATCTTCCCTAAGTAGGCCACAATGACAGGTTATTAATGGTGTTTCTTATCTGCATATACTGGAAAACTGAGAGCTTATTTTTTTTTATTACTGCAAGTACATTGACCTCACCTTAAATAAGACTTTAAACACATTAACCCCAAATCCTTCCATATCTGCATACTGACCAGCAATACTTTATTTTTAAGTTGTATGTTGTAAAAAGGCTATTACATTGAAAGGCCTGGATTTAACCTTTTTTGAAACCTGTTCCCTAGCACAGGGAGTATTTCTTATAACCTTCTAAGCAAATTTATCACCGTACCTCAGAATGTTTCTCAATTGCATAGAAACATTATGTTACTGAATAGTAATGTTTTCTTACAGCTAAACCAGTAAGTCAAATGTGTCAACATGCCTGGGTAGTAATATTGCTTTACAAAGGAGTGTGCTATACCCTTCTGCCTTGGTGGGTTTATATTATACTTTCAATAAAAGACACATTCATACTCCCACTCCATTAAAAAGACTAATAAAACCTTTTGCCAAGTCATTATTATTGATGATGGAATGTACAGTAGTAAATTTGACAATAAAAATATTATTTTCAGAATCACATTAATTTTCACTGCAGGAACGCCAGCTAACCATGTAGTTGTAAAATAAGGCCAAACCCTCAACCCATTTAACTACTTGTATTTATTATGATTAATTCCTGCAACGTCAAAGGAAAATAGACCAAGAGCTTAAAAAGTGAAATCCTTAGGTTTTCAAGTAATAGAATATCCTGTTGAGCTTGAATATATAGTCTAGTTCTGCTTTCTCTATTCATACTGAAAACTATTTTAATTTTGAATACTTTACATAGCAACCTAAAAATGGCAATATGTTATTTTATTAAACTTAAAAGTTTATCTGATATCCTAGAGAAATAATACTGTATCATCTTCATATAGATTCTCAGGCAAACTTTTAAAATCTCCTTAGTAACTATAAATACTGCAGTGAGGAGCCCTGGGGAAAGGGTAGCATATAAGGCTCTAGTTGTAACCCAATTCTTCATCAGCATGATTATTCAGGAACAAAGAGGTTAAAACAGTGATTTAAAATTGCCTTGATTTAAAGTAGCCCTGAATAGATTTCAAAGCATTTGTTTAGAGTAGAAGAGGGATGGCTGATAAAATACTGCTCAGAATAAAAACAAGAAAATAATCAAAATAATTCATGCAAGGCTCCCTCCCTTTAGTACAGTAGGATCAGCTGAAATGACCAAACACAGATGGAGCACTTGCATGTGAAAATAACAAAAATTGTGTAGTTTAGCTTGCAATTCTGGGAACAAAAGCGAACTGGGACTACTAATGCATAGTTATCTGCATTATTGCACAGCCAAAACCTGTATATATATTTATGTTACTAAAAGCAAGGTTTCACAAATTGTTGGAAATATGCAAACAACTTGAAGGAGTTGGCAATGTTCCTGAGAGGGATGGGTAAGTCAATATTACATCAGAATTTTATTTTTCTGACTGTATATCTTATTCTCTTTCTTGTTTACAGATTCCAGTGATATACTTGGTGTGGTATTTTGCTCACCACTTTACAAATTGGCTTAAATCCTGTTGTGGACCACGTGCAACAATAATGAGGTCATCAGCAGTGGCAAACGGCAAGATTAATGGCTTTCTTTGGCAATTCTGGATTCAATGCAACTTCACTATGTTGTACATGAGTCTTATGCACCCCGAAACTGCCTTTAATCAGCAGCAGTTTGCCACTAATGTTAACTTTCTTCACACTGCACATTAGGAACTACGCAATAGGATTTCAGCTTCTGATGTTTATGCCCTGTTTCTTCTTCTCTTCGTTATTTACTAAAACGAAAACAGATACAGTAGTAAGAAAGTGGTTTTAAATGTTTAAAGAAATAAAAGAAGAGCTATGTGAAAAACAGCCTACATCTGAAATGTAGGGACAAATCTAAAGATAGTGAAACCAAGGATTAAAATAAGGAGTGTATTCACTGTCCATTTCTGTTCTTTGTTATCTATGTTTGTGCAGGACAGATAGAAAAGGTACAGCAACTAAAATATAAGGAAAAGAAGTAATTGTTTGCCTGGAAAAATTAAGAGTCTCCTTAGAGATTCAACTCATATCACTCATATTTAGACTTGGGCAGATGGGAAAAATAAACCACAAATCAGGTTTGGCTTAATGTAGGGATATTCAGCTTCCATCAGGGCAAGTATGTCAGTTGTATTGCTTTCAGAGTGTTTACACTTATCCCTTGTTTATTGTTCTAATTGAATTATTTGAATGTTTATACCATCAGACAGATATTGTCTACAGATAATTATGATGGCGGTTTGCCAATAATCTTGTGGTCTCTGCATCCCATCTCTCCTTGAAGATGAAGCCATTCAATGGGAAAGGAAGTGGGTTAAAAACCTCACTTTGGATAGCAGCTGTCATTACGAAGTCACCTTTTTGCATTCTTTTCTGCACAGAGGCACCAAATTGTTTCCTTTCTTTTGTACTCCAGATACTACAAAAAGATACAGCTTTAGAAAAAGCAGCCCAACAGCAGGACAGTAAAGAATGATACGGTCAGTTTGAGAAGTGGAATCTGCCTTCAACTGAAGGCCCTTACAAAATGCGCACAAAAACAGAGCATGCAATGCTGTCTAGATACTAACTGGCCCCAGGACAAGAGTGGGAGGTAGTATGACCCTATTACTCTCACTACAGTTCCACAGTATCTAGCAAGTGTTTTAAAAACCTTCCTTACAATGAGAAGAGTAGCACTGTGTAAGTCCAAAATCCCTTACTGGTATGAGAACTGAGCCCTGCTCAGTCATTTGGAAATTGTGTTCACTTACCACAAATAGAAAAGAATGTTCTAGCTGTGTCTCCAACCCACACCTGGTCCCTGTGCTATCAGTCTCCAATATGTGGAGAGTGACAAGTTTGAAGATGAGACTTGCCTTCACTCTTCACGTGAGTTGAGACATTGATTTTTTATGGTCACTATTCAGGGGAAGAAACCTCAAGAAAAAAACAAACTCTTGATTTTCAGACTTGTTTTCCACACGTAAGAGAATTACAACACAAGAAACGGAGCATGGCAAGGTTAAGATCCTTCCTTCTATTTGTAATAAGTAAGCATGATTTCTGAAATTAATTTCTGAAATTAATAGGGATCTGGATACACAGATCATCTCTTGTTCTGCTAACCTGCTAGGACATTGTATGAAATCATCCCTTGTGATTATCATGACAGTAATGAAATCACAAAATAAAATAGGTTCAAAAAGTACATTCATTAGTAAAGATTGCATTTTTCCATTTCACACAGTTAGGCACATCTGTGGAATAAGCTCAATCATTACCTCTTTTTAGATAAATTTAGTTAGCCACTGAAAAAATGGGCACAATTTTCAATTTTGCCTTTTGTCCTTGTTGCCTTTTTAATTGTGTAAACCACACAGACACCAATTTTAGCCAAAGGAGTTAATGATTTTATTTGTTTGCCCAACTCACTTTGAAAAACCATTAGAGTGATAATCTAACTACATGTTATGTTGCCCATATGCAGGTTGGCTCTTATCGATCTTCATGTGCAGTAACATCTCCATACATCTTATGCCTTCCAACAAAAAAGAAAATGTGCTTCTAGGTAACTAAACAAATTATGTCACTTGGATTACCATGATTTTAAAAAATAACAAAAACAGATTGAAAGCAAATATGCGTGTACATGATATATTAAGCTTCTTTTGGCATTAACTGGTAGTACATTTCTTTGTCTCCCTATTCTGGGATATTGAGGTGTTATGGTTCATTAACAGCACATATTGTAAAAATTAATTTCTTGCCAGATGGAGCAAAGCTAGAATGCAATAATTATTTCGTCATTCCAACATGTATGAAAAACAGACAGAGCTCAAAGCAGAAGGAAATGGAAGAAGCAATCTATTTAGCATCAATGAGTTCTCAACAGAATATTCAGCATTAAGTCTCCAAAACTGAAGAGATCCCCTTATTTTGTTACAAAACAAGCAAATTTTCTGGAATGAGTTGCACATAAAGGGGAGGATAAGGATAAGAGAGGTGAACAAAACAGTAGCCTTGTGATGTGGCAAATGAACACTAACTGAAAGACTATGAAATATTGGATAAGGCACATGTTTTAGGGTCTTCTATTAGTCACATGCATACAATACCACCATTCTTTTTCTGACCTCTTTTGTGGGATCATGGCATTCACATGGATCTGACTGAGTCGGCCTAGGGCCATGATGGTAAACCTTGGCACTCCAGGTGTTCTTGGACTTCAATTACCAAAAGCCCAAGTCAGCACTCCTGGGATTCAGGGAATTGAAGTTCAAGAACAGCTGCCATGCCAAGGTTCACCATCCCTGGCCTAGCGCTTATGAAATACCCACCTCCCTCCTCTATATAGTCAAAAGGAGATCTTCTTCATCTGTTTTAGATGAACCATAGTTTTTCCTGCACCCAAACCTTAAACCATGGTTTCTTGAAACAACCCAGCATCTTAAATTATATGTTTTGAAGCTGGTTGGATTCAACAGATCACATTTTAGTTCAATGCCAGGTTCAGATGACACGGCAAGCTGTGGTTAACAGAAAACAGAAACTACATGTTACACATTCTCTCTAGAATAGTAGGGATGGGGTATTGTACAAGTACAAGATGCAACGTTAACACATGGTTTGATGTTACATCTAAAAGAGATATCTGAATCTTTTTGAGGCTATTCTTCTTCGAGTGCCATATTCCGATTCTGAATATTGGTGATCAAAATGGTGGTCTGCCATGAAGATTGTCCTGGGAGCGATATAATATAGTGGCCTTCCATGCCTCTCGCATTACAGCATGACACCCGTACCACTGATCCAGTTCTGCGAGTCACTTTCTGGCCCTGGGCCATTTAGGCACACAAAGTCCTCCTCAGCCCGAGGCCAGTATTGATGAAGCTGCTGCCCTCCATCAAGATGAATTCATGTGGGATTTAATCCACTTGGGGGAACATCCCCCTTCCTTGTGGACTTTGCAACCCAAGGCCATTAGTCTTCAGGGTTGTCAGGTTAGTTAACTGCTGCCTGATGATTGCAGTTGAGTCTTTGGCAATAGGGTCTACTCTATTACCATAGCAGGATAACCTGGCCAGACTGGAAGCTATAGCTCCTCTAAAATTCAGTGGGGGAAATACTCAAACAAAATGCTTCATGGAACATGATATAAATATGCAAGCACATCTTGACAGAACTCACACCCATTTCCTTAATTAGATATAAGTGCTAATAATTCCCACGTGTTTCAGTTACAGTGGGGGGAGGGGGACACCTTGGACACTCTCTTACCTGTGGAGGTCCTGAACATGCACATCAAGGCCCTAAAAATGACTCTTCCAGTTAAAAATATATAACTGCCATCATATTCCCCTCTCCCTCACCCTCATTCTGTAGAGATCAGCATATAAACAAGCTTCTTCCCAAGATGTAAAATTAGAACTAGGATTAGTAATGTCTCTAGAGTTCCTCTAGATCGTGTCTCATTTCATCTTCCTTTCCCAATGCTGAAGGTGCTTGAATTCAGAATAGCAAGACTCCCTGCTGGAGCTGCACAGACAGCATAACAGGTGGGAAAGCTTCTCCTACGCAATCTTCTCACTGTGAAGTCTGATCTGCTGGCCTCTCAAGGGAGAGTGCAAAACACAAGTTTGGAGCAAGACTCTGTGTAAAATATAGGACCGATACATACCTGTCAACCCGCGGCTCCGGAAAAACGGGACCTGCGCACATCGCTTGTGCGCAGGTCACGTTCCACGCATGCGTGGAAAGGTTTTACCCCTTCCACGCATGCGCGAAAGCGCTATGCCGCTTGTGCAGCCCTTACGCAAGTGACGTAGCGCTTTCGCGCATGCGTGGAAGGGGTAAAACCCTTCCGCGCATGCGCGGAAAGCGTTTTCCCCCCTGCCAAATTACGGGGTTTCGGCAGCGGGGGCCAGGTTATGACGTCAATCGACATCAATTTACGGGGTAATCCCAGCCAAATCGGGAAGGTTGACAGGTATGGACTGATATTGTTTTCAGAGACACATTTTACTTAGCCCACTTCAATAACTCAAAGGCTGAACTCAGCCAATCTTGATAATTCTGATTTGCATATTCAAGGCATTACTCAGTTTTGACGTTCTGTTTATAAGCACTGCATATGTAGCACAAGTATCCCTTCTTTAAGTGTATAAAATGCTTGCAGCAAGCTTTGTGTAGGGACTGCGGTGGCTCAGTGGTTAAGTAGCTCGCCTTGTAAGATGGAAGGTCAGCAAGTAGTATGATAAATAAATAAATAAAGTCGGCAGTTCAAGACGTGGGTACTGCATGTTGGTTTGAGCGCTCATCTCTGTCCCACTCCTACCAACCTATCAGTTTGAAAGCAAGAACAGGGACCACTTCGGTAGGAAAAGATCTGGGGTACATGAAAGAAGCCACATTCGGGTGTCCCCTGAGTGGAGTTCCTCCAACAAAAATCCTTTCACAATATCCTTTCATGAAATTATTAAGCTTTGTGACAGATTTTTTTTTATTAAAAAAAATGGCTTATAAAATGGCCCAAGGAGACTAAACACCTTCCTTTTCCTCCCCACTCATACACATATTAACTGCAACAATCACAGGAAAAGAGCCCAGCAGAAAATATATTTTCATACCATAATTCACCATATCCTATGTTCCTCTGAAGAAAAGGAAAATGTTCTATGACTGGATATGGAAAATAAATCCTGGGAGTCCTGAACGAAGTGCTCCATTTTACATAGCTCTGAAGATCTAAATTGTTCTTCAGTGTATGAAATTTCTGAACATGCATCCCCCGAAGATTTAAATAAATACAGAGGGGAGCCTCTGGTCTAGATGTTTTGGCCTACCGCTCCCACAATCCCTTACTCATGACCACACTGGATAGGGCTGACTGACCAAAACACCAGGAAAGTCAAAGATTTTGTACCCCTACCCTATGGATGTTAGTGCAAAACAGACCACACAAGCAACTGCCTCATCTACATCATCCCATCACATGCCTCATGAAGTCTTTTCAGAGGTACTTCTGCCCAAGTTGGTGCTACTTTCCCTTCTAATTTGGTCCTTCAATGTAACACATTGCACACTGTTCAAGAGAGACCACAAACCTAGAAGGGCCAAAAAAGACCAGAAAAGGTCTTCTGTATAAAATTAAAAAAAGCTTTTAAACTAAACTACATTTGCCATTAAACCAATTAAAGTTAAAATCAAAAGAAATCATCAGGCTATAAATGCATGCTGCCTTTAATGAAACAAAAACAGTTTTATGCAAAAATAAATAAATCATATTTCCAGTTCTTCTCTTCTTTTTATATCCTAACAAGACAATGTGTGTTTGTGACATACAATGATAACAGCTACATCCAGTTGCCAGCCCCAAATAAAGAAGAACAGAAACTGATATGTCAACATCCATCAGTTCGATGGAACTGCCCTGGCTGCAATGAACAAATGGATTGAGCCCAAAGTTTAGCCCCACCTCTGTTGAAATAACAGAAATTCCTACACAATATCTATACCCTCTGCAAAACCAGCCCAACAACAGCGTTCCCTGAGGTGATCAAGATACCGAACAGCCCTACCTTAGGTAGTTACCAAATACATTTCTCTATATTTCTTCTGTACAGGTCCCAGCTGTCATTCTACTTTGCCTTGATTTCAACTGCTGTTGACAGCATACCAGTAAAGACTTCAGTGATCAGGATCAAGTGTCTCCTAGCACTAATAGTGCCATATTTATACTGCCGCCCTGCAAGAAATATCATATCCACAATGACTGGGAATAATTCTCTGCTAAAGTGAGATTACTGGATTTTTGAAGGGTCTGTCATAATTCCCTTAGGTATTACACTTTTACTTTCCATGTTTAGATACAGTATAGGCAGTTCTAAGATGAGGGATGAACACATTTCACAGAAGTAAGGACTATTTCCAATTTTAAACTTCCAATTCTGAGAAATATTTTTAACCCTCTAACACCAGGTTAAAGCATTCTCAGTGCCCTCAAAGTCATATTCTGTTACAGAATATACACAATTCTAGAATTACAATGCAGACATTCTACAAAAACATCAGCTTATATACCATGTTTGTTAGTCTCAGCCATGGGCCATGTACACTTTTATTTTGTACAGACAAAAATGTAACCTACTGAAACACAAAATGGCACATGTCCTCAGTATTTTGGTCCACTAAAAAAGCGGTTTTCCCCCTAGCTCTACTCTAATGCTGAATATTAACAGTTCATGGACAGTACCACAATCTACATCCAGTCTTGTTTTGGCAGAGAGAAAACAACTTCTCAATCTCCT
The DNA here is from genome assembly GCA_035047305.1 of Bradypodion pumilum. Classification (NCBI taxonomy): domain Eukaryota; kingdom Metazoa; phylum Chordata; class Lepidosauria; order Squamata; family Chamaeleonidae; genus Bradypodion; species Bradypodion pumilum. The sequence goes on along the minus strand of JAWDJD010000001.1, from coordinate 166,576,858 downwards.
GCTTCCAATTAGGTAGTTTATTTGACTTTTATATTGACCATCTGGTAATGACCACATGTAGAAGCTGTCTGTTCAGCTGCTTGAAGCATATATTTGCAATAAACAGATCATTGGTCTCACGTTCCCCTGGCCAATTTTTCCAAAATGTTTGGTTCTGCTTTGTTCCCTATTTTTGCATTCCTGGCACCTATGATTATAACCATATTTTGTTTTGGCGTGTAATCAATTTCCTCCTGGATTCTTGCATAAAAGCTTTCATTTTTGGATGATGGTTTATGTTAATAGGCTTGCCACATATTCTGATTGATATTATTTGGTCAGATCTTGCATTGTAACCCCTCTCAGCATCGTGCTCCTTTCTTGATTTTTGAAAAATCCTTCCGTTTTCTCATATATGTAAATCAGAAACAAATACCATTAGTCTTTCTTGAGAAATCCTAAATACAAGCAATGATAGCATTCATGGAAATATGCTTTTAAAACATTTTCTCCATGAAAATCTAAGTCTTGTATCCCTCTTGAAAGTTTTTCATGCCCTGCACCAACAAATACTCCCCGTGGGCCATAGCCATGTGCCAAGCATTATTGCTGCCATGAAGAAGCACATTCACATTGAGAGTCAAACCAGGCATGCCGTGCTCTAAGCCTCTCAAACCCAAACTCCTGGCATGTTGACAACCGTATTAGCTTTCTCACAGCTCAACTGTCAAAAGTGCTTCACCAGAGCAAGTCTCAGTAAAGTCAACAAATCTTCCTCTAACACTGCTGCAGGAAGAATGCACTTTTAATGTACTAAACTGAGCCTAAACAAACCAATCATTTGTGTGTGTCTGGAATTGCAATAAGTCAGGGATGGTGGTTGAGGAGGAAGGGATCAAAGAAAGTCTTAATACACACTTAATATCATAAATGCAAAACAAAATGCATTTCAGAGGGAGACAGGCAGATCTGCTGAGTATCAAGTGTGATAAATCTCAGCCTGCTAGAAGGATTATAAGTAACCAGACTTCCTGTTTTTACAGCTTATGGTGTTTTGTCTGCTGTTAGGATTACTGGCTGCTAGCACTGACTAAGCAAGGTAAAAAGATCAGAAGAGTAAGGTTGCCAGTGAGATTTTTTCGTGTTCAGGGAATGAAGAAGCAGACGAGGGAAGTAGTGAAATTCAGCTCTTTATTAGTGGGGTTTGAACACAGTTTGGATGGGGCAAAACTCGGACTTATATACACTATAAACAATAATACAACAAGCCCATTGGCTAACAGAGTGTGCACATTTTTCGATCCACTTATTTGCATAAGAATAGATACATGAGAAAAGATACATTCCGCTCCTGTCAGAAAACACAGTTAACATACATAACAGATTTATACTTTTCTTTTACTGAAGACAAGACAGAACAAACATAATCCCACCTACAAAGATGGAAAATAATGTTCATTAGCAGTATCAGGATGTTAATTAAAAGAGCAATAGAAAGAAAGATGCAATTTGTGTTATCATATGGTATCAAGAATTCATGCCTGGAAGCCTGGTGATTTACAAATAAATTAGGCAATCCAAGAGTTTAGAAAGATTCTTATTACAAATGCATAGGGAGCCAGAAACCCATTATGTATTTCAGATGCCTTGCATTAAATAAATGTGTGCATCAGTCTATGGGAAAAACCAAGTCGTTATGCCATTTTCACGTCAATATCACAGGACTGTTAAATGTGGTTAATCCTTATGAAAATGCACCCCTTACAACTCTGCTAACAGGTGGTATACTAGTGTTGTTGTTTTTTTGTAAATAGTAGCATGTAAAACAGGGGGTCACAACCTACAGCTCGTCGGCCAGATCCGGCCCCCAGGCAGAATTCATCTGGTCCCTGGACCAAATTGCTGCCAGCACCAAAAGTGCCCCGGTGTCGCAGTGTTTTTGCACTGAAACACGGTGAAAATTCAGCAAAAAATTCAAAAATGACACAAAAATGTTCCTCACTCCCTCCTCCAAGGAAAGCGGCAGAGATGGAAAAAAAAACCAAGAAACGTGGCGCAAATGCAACATGCTGCCGCCGCCACCACTGCTGGGAAGAACCATGTGACCAGCCTCTCAGCTGACTGAGGGGGCATGGTCAGGCCCTGCCATGAAAAGGTTGGGAACCGCCGTTGCCAACCTGTACAGTAATTACCGTACAGTACGGTAATTTGGCCTCCGTATGATGTACCACTCCTGTACGGAGATGTACCGTAATTTTCAGAAATTTTTGAAAAATAAAATAAAAAAATATTATTTCCGACTCCATCCCTTTAGGAAAGATCTGAAAACCTGGCTAGCAAGGCAGGTGTGGGGCCCCGATGGGAATGTGGCACCCGCCCACTGGTTTATACCCTAATCCAGTTTACTGATCCCTTCCCCTCCCTTCTTTATTGATAGGGATGGGTGAATTTAACTAAGTGGTTTTATCTGTTTTATCTTTTGTATGTTTTTATGCTGGTTTTATTGAAATTGTATATTGTGTTTTTAGATTATGCTGTTGAACTGCCCTGAGTTGGGTTGTACCTGAGTGGGTGGTATAGAAATTCAAAAATTAAATTAAATTAATTTAAATTTAAATTAAATTAAATTAAATTAAAGTCTTAGCCTCCTTAATCATGGCTTTTCTTAAAGTCAAAAACAATGTGGGCTGGGGCTGATGAGCTGAGTGAGTGAGGAAGGAAGGAAGGAAGTTGACACTTTGACTTTTTATTCACACAAAATCATTCCCCTGCATTCTTTTCTCTGAATGCAGTAGTTTAAAGCAATGCAGACACCATTAGACTTACTCTGCAAGGGAAATACAACTACAGGGTGTACCAAAGGTCACCATACATAGGGAAAATGGGAAATTGTAGCTAAATGTATCTTTATTGACAAAATATGCATTATAGAACCTTACAAAATATTTACAAAATGTTCTCTATGTGTTGGCCACCTCCTTTTATACACACATGAAGTCTTCTCCACTCATGGAGAGCACGTTTCAAGATATCTGTTGTTATGCAATTGTTCCTATGGATCACGCCCTCTGGGACACCCTGTAGTTAGACCTAGCACCTATTGATTTAGAAGTCCTTTCTATATTGAGATTCAACCTCCCCAAGATCTTTTTGACAATGTGTAAAAAAGTTTTGGGAATGCAGTGGCCCGTGTGGTGATGGGGTGTGGTCGCTATGACCATGCCTCACCCTTGCTGTGGGAGCTGCATTGGCTACCAATGTGCCTCCGGGTGCAATTAAAGCTCTGCATGGTAGTGGGCCAGGTTACTTAAAAGACCATGTCACCTCGAGGATATCAGCCCATCTCACTAGAATGGACTCTGGAGGGGCTCTCTAAGGGTACTACCAACTGCTAGAGAGGCTCACCTCTCTAGCACCAGATGGAGGGCCTTTTTGGTAGCCGCTCTGGCCATTTGGAACCTCCTGCCGACTGACCTCTGTCTCCAATCAGAATTACTAGCATTCAGGAAAGTCCTTAAGACCTGGCTGGCCCAGCGGATGTGGAGTGCCACGATGGGAGCTCACACACGGACCCCGCTGGCTCATATGACTACTCTAAATAACTTGCCATCTGGGGATTTCAGTTTAACTGTTTTAAGGATGTTTTAATAAGGTGTATTTTACTGTGATTGTTGTTTTTTGTTGACTGTAATCCTGAATCGCCATGGTGAGCGGGAGGCGATATAAGTCTAAATAATAAATAAATAAATGCTATAATCAATTTTCTGTCACATGTACTTGGATGATGAGAATCAGAAGGGAAATAAACAGAATAAAATAAGATTAGAAGGGTAGACGGCAGAATGAATTAAGTAATAAGAAGGTGCAGTATAGGATGTGAATTTTTGGAGGGAGTGGTGAAAAAAGAATTATAAACCTGTGCATTTTATTAAAATGCTCCTAGCTCAACTTGATATTAAATTGTATGTGTTGAGAAGCTACAAGACATTGCACATCTCATTTCATACAAACTACAACGAAAATAATTTATCTTTTGGGATGGATCCTAAACCCATAAAATAACTGAGTCAATTATTTTCTTAATTAAACATTAAAAAAACCCCTAAATATCTAATTTTTATAGATATTAGCAAGAGAGGGGGAAAAGACTTCCTTGAAACAGATGGTACATACAGCTTTCCACAGTATGTTTGGGTTGAAAAAGAGAATTTTGGAAGGAAGCTTTTAGACTTGTTTTTTTGACACAAGTTATTTATAATAACTCCCAACTGGGAAATGTGCCTTATGTTAGATGGCTCTCAACAACATGAGTCAGTACTCAGTGTTACTGTACAACATGATACACCATCAATCTCTTTCGGACTACTCTACATTTATAGCCATGCAATCCCAAACTGAGATAAGATAAGATTTCCTGTGAGACTAGGCACAAATTATTCCCCTGGTACAAATGGGAAACTGAAAATAAAACAAAAACCTGGGCCAAAGACTCCTTATGGCAAGATCTAGGATAATAATTTCATGACCAGATTGCAAACACCTTTTCCACTGGGAGTCTGTGTACCTATGCAAAACACACCATAGAAGCTTCCTAACTAAATTTTAGGTCATAAAAGCAAGGCTCAAATCTGCGACATGCTATAACTGTCAAGCGCCACTCCGAAAAATACGGGAACTGCTCTGGCCCGGGTGCGCATGCGCAGCAAAAACTCCTTTGCGCATGCACAGAACCCCTCTGTGAATGTGTAGATGGGTTCTGCGTGCACATGTGCACAGTAACCCCTTTCCCTGCCATTCTAAATATGGGACGGCACTGGGAAAGGGGAGGAACGCATGCCAAAATACGGGATTTCCCAGCCAATCCAGGATACTTGACAGGTATGCCACATGCACTGAAGAGTTTCCACTGTGTTCTGTAAGAAATCAGCTCTTGAAAACATAAGGTTTCAGGCTTGGTTTTCCTTCACAAGGATGCTTGATTTCAGGAGCTAGGGACAAGCTGGCAAATAATAACTTGACCCCAAAGCTCATGATGTCATACTGGCATTTCAAGCACAGATTCCAACACAAGTTGTTATGTAACAGCAATTCTTACCTCAAAAAGCTAAAACATTGGAAGTACAGTAGAACCTCGGTTAACATAAAAATCGCATAACAAAAGGAAATCCATAGAAAATAGTTTGCAGATTTTTTTTGGAACTGATTAATTGGTTTTCAATACATTCCTATGGGAAACCAAGTTTCGATTAATGTATTTTGGTTTTCAATACGTTCCTATGGGAAATTGCATTCAATGCATTCCTATGGGAAATTCAGTTAAAGTAATTTTTATGTAAGAAATGTCCTGGAGAACGCATTAATTATGTTAACCAAGGTTCCACTGTATAAGTCAAATTGATACATTTAATAGTAAGCTGATTCATGCAAATGATCTCACCCAAGTTGTCTTTCTATAAATCAGAATAATCATTCTTCTACTTATTATGCCATAAGAAGGACAAATTACAGGTTGCTCCCTCCATATCAGCAGAGAATACATCCCAAGATTTTTTGTGGATACCTGCATAAAGCAGAAACCCTCATATTACAGGCCACATATAGTAATACCCCGGATAACGTTAAAACTTAGTTCCACAAGTCTTAACATTATGCGATTTTTAACATTGTGCGATACAGGCACCACACAATGTTAAAACCTTACAGGGTGTATTGCACAACGTCAAACTCATAGATACATTGTAACCAGCACAGACTTCAGTGGACGCTGTACGATACATCCCATAGGTTTTTAACATTGTGCGGCGCATATTTGTTCTTCAGATTCCTTAACGTTATGCAGTTTTAACGCTGTGCGGTGCAAATGTTATCTGGGGTATTATTGTACTTGAATCATGTAAGCAGGGGGTATTGCAAATCCTCCATCAACCTTTTAGGTCCACTCGGGAAATTATTTCCCTGGAGAACATCTGTTCCTTCTCAATGTTACATTGTAGATAAAGGACACAAAACAGACATCAGTAACGCCAACACACGGAAACCTGTTTCAAATTTTTTAAATTTACCTGAACATTGTATACTGGACCTAAACGTTGCCATTATGGAACAGGGTAATTACAAAACAAGAATTCAGAGAGAGACAGTGGAGATAAAATACAGATATAGACATTCTGGACATTCATCACAAAGGTTTGAACATTAGCCAATATCAAATTTAAAAATGCTACAACTAAGGAGTTGCGTTCACCTTGCAGAACAGACTTTAAAATATGGAGAGGGAGGAGGGAGATGCTTCTCAGGACAGTTGACCTCTGGCTGTGCCTATCCCATAAAGCTTCCTCAATTAACTCATTAGCCAGATGTGTAATGTCAGAATGTTTATTTTGCAAACCTAACTCCTCAAATTGACTTCCATCAGAGATTCACCACTGTAAAAAGATAAACTGATTGCATTTTATTACTGGTTGTAAATAACTCATTGATTTGCATATCCATCTCTTGAACCAACCAATTCTGCCCAGCAGCAATGGGCCTCTATACCAGATGTATAAATGTATATCACGAAAATCCACTCTTATGTCTGATGAAGTGGACTTCTTCCATGATAGCTAACACTAAAATACAGGTGTTAGTCTTTAAGGTGCCACAGCGTTTTTTGAAAAAATGATCTCTGGTAAACTAGACGGGAATTAATAATTAGATGTGAACTAATATGAAAAATTAACAGATCATGTACAGAGCTAGTCACATGTTTTCATGCAGTAAATGAGTGTTAAAGAACTCTCTAATGGGATTTGGTAAAATTACACTTTTATAAGCAATTTACCAGGAAGGAAAATATGTAACAAAACCTTCCTCAGAATTTACATGTTAGTTACCATGTAAAGATAATTTGAGGAGGCACTGTACCAAGCTTGCATGCCACATACTATTAACAAAAGATAATTTAAACATAAGAATGAACAAAGACGGCACCAATCAGCTTCTAAGGCTGATACAGTGAAGCTTCGTACAGCTGTACAATGCCAAAGAACTGTAAGCATCGTTAACTGTTTTACAGTAGCATAAAGCCATCATTTCAGCAACTTAAAACACTGAATTCTGTATTAGAACTAGATGGAGTTTCTCTTACATGGTTATAAGAATAAACATCCTATCGTGGACTACATATGCTCTGCCAGTTCCACACTAATAAATTAAATATGTACCCAATCATCGATTTATGTTGGATATTAGTGGCAACTCCCATATTCAAATCTCTTGAAGATTTTCTCTTCATAGGGATGTAGAAAATAATTTTGAGCAGGCTTATGACTAGGAAATGGATGAATCTAATCCACTAAGATCCTCCTACATAAACAATAATGTTGCTGAAAAGGGAAGGAAATCTGCCTGTCATTAATACTGAGTGCATGGGAAGTGGGGGAGGAAAGACCTAAAGGGCTTAAGAAAGAGATTAAAACACTTCTGTGTGCATGATTTAAGAAATTGTACAGAGCACTTAATAGCATTCATCACTAGTATGCACAAACTCTCAGCTGCTCTTACAGCTAATGTCTTCACTCTCACATTTAAAGGTTTATCTTAAGTAGCTGCTGAAATAATTTTAAATATAGTGACGTTTTTCTTATTAAGTGGATATTTCACTCAAGACCAGACACAACAGATTTTTAAATTCAGAATAAATGTAGGTAAAGGCAGCTCAGAATACATTGTGAGCAGAAGTCAGTCCTCACAGTAGCCTTCAGCTGTTCTCGTTTCACAGTACATGACTGAATTTTTTTGTTTTAATAATTCATATCTTCACAGTCACGTCTAACTATGCACCAGAGTTCATTCACAGTGCAAGAATGATTTAGCTGACTCAAGCAGCATTTTAAATGCTCCTCTGAAGAAGCACTGGTCACCATAGGTTTAGAGAAAACACTGCAGCTGCCGCGTTAGTAAAGAGAGCTTTTGAGATGCCTCATTGTGGATCAAAATAGTTGTTAGTTCTAAAACATATAGCCAAATGAACACATTACCTGGAATTTCCAGCAGATAAACCAGAGATGGCTCTTGCCGAATTGCACCAGAATGTATGTGGATGTACACAAGATAGATGATGCAAACTTCAAAGTTCCCAGGCTGCTGATTTGATTTGTGATAATAATAATAATTTCATGTCAAAAATTATTCTGGGTTGAAAGGATTTTTGCGGAAGAAACTCCACTCAGGGAATGCCCAAATGAGGCTCCTTTCATGTCCCCAAGAGCTGGGGCAGAGACGGGCACTCAATCCGTCATGCAGTACTGTGATGAAGTGTCCTTTGTAATACAGTATATTCCTTCCCCAAAGTAACACACTTATCACTGAATCCCTGTACATTATTGTATAGCAGAGAAAAACAATGTTCTACAAGGCAATTCTAAAACAAGGGGGCACTCCAAACAAAATTTTGTAACTTTTAACACAAGCTTCATATCAGCACCAAATTTGGCACAAGAGGAGTAGACAGTCTGATGTTACATATAAACAAGATAAAGATGCTCCGGGTCAGTCAAAAGGCAGATCAAAGAATATTAATTCAATTTGATAGGGTTATACTCACCCTGGATACTCATACTGGGGTTTACTTCTGAATTCTTTCCCATGGCTACATGCCCAGACTTCACCAATAACTGGGAATATATCTAAAGAGTTAGAAATAGAACATCTGCTGTGCCCATTTGAGAAGATGCCTGATTTGGCCACACAGTGACACATTCCTCTGGTACATCCTATCCAGATTACTGGAATACATTCTACGCTAGGTTGCCTCGGAAAGTATTCAAAAACTTCAAGAGATTAAATATGCTGAAGCTAGACTGCCGGAGTAAGTTACAGGGAGAAGAAGATTGTCTTTTTCCTGCATTTGTTTTGCTACAACAGTTTCACAAGCTACAAGTCCATTTCCAGGAACAATTCAAAGTACTAATTATTGACCTAGAGATCTGAAGGATTGTACATGAGCCCACTTTATTCTTGAAATCTTCAAGAAAAGCCTCTGTCTCAGTCCTACCACCTTCCTAGGCACCATACCTGCCAACCACGGCTCCGGATAATCCGGGACCTGCGCAGAACGGTTCTGCGCAGGTCGCTTTTTACGCATGCGTAAAAGCCTTCTACGCATGCATAAAAGCGACTTGCACAGAACTGTTCTGCGCAGCTCACTTCTACGCATGCGTAGAAGGCTTTTACACATGCATAGAAGGCTTCTATGATCCCCTTCTGCACAGAAGCCTTCTTACGCATGCGTAGAAGGGTTCTACACAAGCGTAGAAGGGTTCTATGCATGCGTAAAAGCCTTCTATGCATGCGTAGAAGCGAGCTGCGCAGAAAAGATGCACAGTAATGCCTCCCCCCCCCCGCTGTCAAATTCCGGGGTTTTGGCAGCTCCGGGCGGGAAATGGTGAAAATCGGCACCGAAAAATGGGAAATCCCGGCCAATCCGGGAAGGTTGACAGGTATGCTAGGCACATGTAGTTAGAACATGAGAGAAAATCTCCTCACTGGTTGCTTCCAGACTGTGGAACCTCTTTTTATGGCAGGCAAGACTGGTCACATCCTTGCTCTCCATCTGTCTTCAGACTGGTTTTTGGTACTAACTGGCTGTTGTAAAATAATCTTGTAATGCTTGGAAAACAAATACATCCACTAAATCATAAGCTTTTATGAACCAGAAAAGCTTCTACACTTCTAATGTGTAGCAGATTGTCACGATAGCAGATGAGTAAACATTTGCCAGCAAATCATAGTAGTCAAGTAAACATTTGTTTTAAAAAAACTGCCAGGTCTGGTTTGGCAACCCAAATATCAAATGGAAACCCCCCAAATGAATTAGGATTACAGAAAGGGTAAAAATATATATAAAGCCTTCATTCCACCCTCAACCAGGATCCTAAACTATATGATCCTTCCCTATTCACACATGGCCATTTATGAAAAATGCAAACAAAAGAACCCCCCACTGCCCCAACTTGGATAGTATGTAATTTATCCCTTAGTGTGACAAATATACAGTTTCTTATATCCTTTAAACTTGTTTTCATGAAGGAAATCTATATTTGTTTCCCTTTAAATGTGATTTTAATATACAATGCAGCATTTGCAGGCATGTAGAAATCTGTAAGGGTCACATAGTAGCTTCCCACACAAGTTCCAGTAATAGATCAGAGAGTGCTATGTCTTGTATATAGCACTGAATATGAATTATGTGGTTCTAATCCCTGAGAAAAACAAAAAGTTGCTGAAACAGTTTACAGAAATAAGAAACTATTTAGTAATATGAACTGAGTAAATCTCATTTATGATCCCTTCTAGCCAAAGGTAAAGTTCTCACTCCACTTGAAAGTAATTCATGTTTTATTATTAACTTTAAAATCTATTTTGTTTGCAGTAACAGTTATTCTTGTATCTTGGGGGGAAATTATCATAGTTAGAAGGAAAGCATGTGGCCACTCTGACCTTTAAAACAATACTCCTTTTCAACACTGCAATTGATTGTACGGAGCCATGAGAAAATCTCTTGAGTTCCGGCTAGGAAACAAAGGAAGGAGAGAAAGGGAATTATATTCCAGTAAAAAAGCCCATAGTGATCAATAATGCTTTCTTAAAATATATTAGGTTTAATTGAAATAGTTTATCACTGATATTTTAAACCCTGCAAAAACAAAAAGTCGCAGCGCACTAAAGGAGATGTTAGAGTATTTCTGTATAAGGTTAATCTGTCTCTTCAAAGCAATTTAAAAATGTCTGCCAACTTGGCACAACATCTTGACAGTTCAAGGAGAAAATCAAAGAATGTATGGACAGCACCAGTCTAGCCAAGAGTCGTCACTGAATCATGGCCAACTGGCCGGGGGCCTCACCTGTTACAAGGTAACAAAAGATGCAAGTGTTCCATTTGAGTCTCAGTTCACATATTCCCCTGACTTTGGAGACTGTTTTCCCATGAATCGTATCTGCAAAATGTAGAACAGGCACGGGCCACTTGTCCTTCTAGTCCAGTGGTGGTGAACCTATGGCATGCATGCCACAGAGGGCACTCCCAACCCCCTCTGTTGGCATGCATGCCGTTGCTTCCTCCTTCCCCCCAGCACAGAGCTCACCCCACCCCTCTGCCCAGCAGCCCAATGGGAGTGCTTCCTCCCTCCCGCAACACAGAGTTCGCCCCACCCCTCTGTTTGGGCACTTGGTCTCTAAAAATTTCGCCATCACTGTTCTAGTCCCATTGTTGTTTTCCGGAAGAATGTCAGATCTACTCAAGTCTCCTTGAGATCAGCAGATCTTGAGTGTACAGTTAAACTCTTTATTCTCTGAGTTCTGCATGGATTCTGTATATCCTTTTCTGGACTGCACCCCTGGATTAAGCAGGATTCTGTCTATTTTAGAGAGCCTGTATTTTTTAAAAAATAGAAAAGTAGCAAGATAAAGGTAAAGGTTTCCCTTGCTCGAAAACCAGTCGTATCCAACTCTAGGGTGCAGTGCTCATCTGTTTCAAAGCCGGAGAGCCAGCGCTGTCTGCTGCTTCAGACGTTTCCGTGGCCATGTGGCAGGGATGACTAGACACCAAAGTGCACGGAACGCTGTTACCTTCCCACCGAAGTGGTCCCTATTTATCTACTTGCAATTTCTTACTTTCGAACTGCTAGGTTGGCAGGAGCTGGGACGAAGACAGGAGCTCATTCCGTCCTGCAGTACTCGGGAATCGAACTGCTGACCTTCCGCCTCCCAGTCAGCGTCTTAGGCACTTGAACATGGAAAGAATTTGGCAAAATATCTGCACAGGCAGCTTTCAAATGGGCTCACCAAACTGGCAGCAGCACAGGTGACTGAAGGAAGGATAATTTCGCAAAAAGGAAATAAAACTAGAAGGACAACACTTCAAAGCCTCTCAAAATGTTATTGTCTTCAAAAACAAGAACAGGATCTGTAGGATTTTTATTAGCACAAACACTTTCATAAGGAACAGGAGGATATGTTTCTAAGGGACTTAAAAAACCCACACACATAACAATAATTGTGGCCCGTCAAGTCAATCTTGACTTATGGTAACCATTTCCAAAGTTTTCTAGGTACAGAATACATAGAAGTAGTTTCCCATGCCCTTCTTCTGGGGGTACCGTGGGGCTGTGCAGTTTGCCCATGCCTACACAGGCTGGCTCTTCTCCTTGGAGGTACAGCAGGGAATTGAACTCACAACCTCTGGCTCTACAGCTAGATAACTAAGCCACTGGGCTTTCCAGCACTCCAATAATCACAGCAATAGCAAATGCTTGAAAACTTACATCCTAGTCATTATTACTTTTTATGTCTTTTGCAAAAGAAGCTACTCTTGTAAATAGCAACATGTTCTCAAGGACTTAGTATGTTCTAGATCTGCTTCTAGCCCCAGAATGCATCTTACAAAATCAAGGCATCCTCAGAAATATACTGTGTCTTATCTTTGACAAGGTATTAAAAATCTTTAGATTCTTTTTAGACAGCAGAGAGATAACATGATTCCCAGTCAATTCACAAAAATTCTAACTACCTAAACATCCTGGTGTAGAAATCAGGAAGAAAAAAAAAGACCAGCTTGAAATCAGTGATGCTAGCTCCCTGCTTTGCATGCAAGCAGTCCCGGGTTCCACTCCTGCCATTTTCAGATATGTCTGGAAAGTTATCACCTGAAGGCCTGGGAATTCTTTATCAGTCAGTGTCCACAATTGTCAATCTTGTTTGGATTGTTCTGTTTGATATCGTTGTTTTGAAGGCTGTCTATTTCACCATTGTAAGCCGCCCAATGTGGTGCTTACACCAATTTGGGCAGAGCATTAGATAGATCAGGGGTTCCCAACCTAAGGCCTGAGGGCCGGATCCACCCCCAACGCCATTTCATGTGCCCCCACCCCTCCAAGGGCATTTGAAAAACAAAATGGCCATCCCTTTGAAGCTGTTGGGACAAAATGCCACCACCACCACCCCGTGCAGGCAGGGCAAAATGGCCATCTGGCCCTTGCAGCTGACTGGGAGAGCGTGACCCAGCCCCCAGCTTGGAAAGGTTGGGAACTCCTGAGATAGATAGATAGATAGATAGATAGATAGATAGATAGATAGATAGATAGATAGATAGATAGATAGATAGATAGATAGATAGATAGATAGATAGATAGATAGATAGATAGATAGATAGATAGATAGATAGATAGATAGATAGATAGATAGATAGATAGATAGATAGATAGATAGATAGATGAGTACCAGTTAAGACTCCATATAATGTTTTCTATCTTCCTAAAATGATTGCTGGGGGCCTACTTGTTACTAGCTTTTGTTCCCAGTGATTTCTCCTTGCTCCACTACAGTGTCACAGTGTTCACTTTCCTGTCATAGGCATTCAACAATCTGCCAGTTTAACAATACACTCTACAAGCCATAATCACTACACAGCCCAAGGTTTGTTCACTGTACCACATAACTTCCAGAAGGTAACAATCAAAACTTTTAAAAAGAGCATCATAATTTTAATTTGTAATACTTGCTTGTTCCTGTCTGTACATGAAATATTTCTAATAGAAGCTAAAGGAATGTTTCAGAAAGAAGAGAGAGAAACTTGGGTAAAAACCCAATGGACAAAATCCCATTGGGTTTAAAATTATGCCGCATTAATTGGCACAGGAAATAATTAAATGTTTGAAAGGCTTTTATCCTCCACTCTCAAGTTCTGATTCCTGAGAAATCTGTACATGAACCAAGAAGCAACAGTTAGGACAGAACATGGAATGACAGAGTGGTTTGGAATAGGAAAAGGAGTAAGACAAGGCTGCATTTTGTCACCATGCCTATTCAACCTATACACAGAGCACATAATGCGCAGTGCAGGGATGGAGGAATCACAATATGGGATCAAAATCGCTGGGAGAAACATCAACAATCTGAGATATGCAGATGATACCACCCTAATGGCAGAAAGTGAGGAAGACCTAAAGAATCTCTTGATTGGGCTGAAGGAGGAGAGTGCAAAAGCTGGCTTGAGACTAAATATCAAGAAAACCAAGATAATGGCAACAGGTCCCATCAGTTCCTGGAAGATAGATGGGGAAGAAGTAGAAGCAGTGACAGATTTTACTTTCTTAGGATCAAAGATCACTGCAGATGGGGATTGTAGCCATGAAATAAAAAGGCGACTGATTTTTGGGAGACAAGCGATGAGAAACCTGGGGAACATAGTGAAAAGCAGAGACATCACACTGAAAACAAAAATTAGAATAGTCAAAGCAATGGTTTTCCCAGTAGTAATGTATGGATGTGAGAGCTGGACAATTAGGAAGGCTGAACGCAGAAGAATAGATGCCTTTGAAATGTGGTGTTGGAGGAGGGTTTTGAGAGTGCCCTGGACAGCGAGGAGAACAAATAGGTCAATCTTAGAAGAAATTAACCCGGATTGCTCACTGGAAGGTCAAATAGTAAAGATGAAGCTAAAATACTTTGGACATCAAATGAGAAGGGAGGACTCACTTGAGAAGGCATTGATGTTGGGAAAGGTGGAAGGCAAAAGAAGAAGGGGGAGGCCAAGGATGAGATGGCTAGATGGCATTGTAGACACAATGGGCACAGAGCTGGGAGGGCTGAGGGGGATGGTGGAGGACAGAGGCGCCTGGAGAGCAATGGTCCATAGGGTCGCAAAGGGTCGGAATCGACTGTGCGACTGAACAACAACAACAACAAGTTCTGAGGCTCCCTAGATGCCCTGGAGATGCATTTGGAAGCCTTGGGACAGAGGGGAGCGGAGAGAAACTTTAATAGTCAAAAGTTGTTTCTGAATCATCAAGCTGGAATTGGGACCACCAGAAGTGATCCAGTGCTGGGCCCAATCTTGTGTCTCCCAAAGGTTTCTCCCAGCAAAGGAAAGACCCTTAGGGAACTTCAAAACCTGAAGAGGGAGTAGGGAGCTTTCAGTTTGTTTGCATCAGGGTTTCTCAATCTTGTGCCCCCAGATGTTCTTGGACTTTAGTTCCCAGAAGCCCTGATCAGCAGGTGTGCTGACGTGGGCTTTTGGTTATTGAAGTCCAAGAACACCTGGAGGCCCACAGTTGAAAAACCCTGGTTTCAATTATTTCCAGCACCGATTCCAGTTTATGCCAGCATAATTTAACACACCAGGATTTTCCCCGCTGTGTTGAATTATATTTTCTGTACTACAATATATTCACTTCCATCATAAATGGAATTCTTGGATTCATAAAGAGGAACATATATATTTTAAGTAAAGAAAACCTCTCCCCTCCAAACCTTGCAGAGAATTTGAGAAACAATTATCAAAAATCTGCAGACATGGAAACAGGCAAATCAGATGAACTTCAAATTGGCAGTATTGGGCAGGCAAAAATAATCAAGGTTAAAGTCCAGCCCCTCCAATGGTAGTTCAGTGCCCCAATCCCAATCGCTTCCCCAAAATGGTTTCCTCAAGAAACACATGTACTGTTGCTCCTGGAAACCACCAGAAGCAGAGACATGCTTTTTAAACAGGTTGCTGGGCACCCTCCACAATATCGAATACCACTAAACACCCATTTAGAAAAGCAAAAACAAATTGGAAGTGAATGTAAAGACACTTCTACTGCTATCCCATTTTTTGTCTCTGGGACCCACTTGAATTGCTCAGCCAATGAATATTATAGGAAATCACCCTCAATGAGAGCACATGGAGGAGAGAAGATGTTCTTTCCATTCTTCCTCATTCAGTCAGCATCCAAGTCAACTACTGGTATGCACGCCAATACGGTACATAAGCTCAGGTATTTATGAAGTTACTAACAAAGGTATCATTTATTTATGGTGCTTATGAACAGTTGGATGTAATGAAATCTCTATGTGGCTTACATTAAAATACAAATATAATACAATACAGAAATACTACAAAACAATTGAAAAGCAATTTAAAATGAATAAATTATTAAGAACAATTCAACAGCCAATACAAAAAACACTCACTGGAAAGGAACCGTTAATGCTGTATTGTATATTTCCATAAGTTGTGAATCTGTCACAAGGCTGCTATCATGCGGTGTGGAAGCGTGGCTCAAAGTACTGTTATCGGGGAAAACCCAAACTTGCTCATGCTATATTATAGAGGAAATGAGCAGAATGACAGGAAATCCCAAAAGTCTATCCTAGGGGGGAAATGCCTTGATATTCTCAAACTTTATAAAGGAACAGTTTATCTGCTAAACCCAGTATCCTAATAAAACTCAAAAATAAAATACTTGCATAGTGTTTTAAACTGCGCCTATACAAAGGTGAGAAAAGCTGATGTTTGGCAAGGCATATCAGTGTATGTGTCTATATCAGTGGTTTCCAACCTTTCTTTTTTTTTTTGGCTATGCTCCACCTAAGCATCTCTAAAACCCTACCCCCTCATGACATATAATTCTTATTATTCAAAAAGTGAACTCCTGTTCACGCGGAGGAAGCCTAAAAGACCATTAACTTGGTCTAAACATTCTTGAATTCACCCCACCGATCCTTAAAAATCAAATTGCCTCCCTGTGGGATGTGTGCCCCACATTGGGAACCATGGGTTCCTCTCAATTCTTTTAAGGCACTGAAAATTATTCCAGAGAGAACTCCACATGCATGAACCTTGAGAGAGCCCATGGAACTAAGCTCAGTGGCAAGTAGTCACCAATTCAGGAGGTCACAGGACTTCTGGAGCTATCACATGGCAAATAGTATGCAACACATTTTAAGAGTCCTCAAACTCACCTTTGTTTTCAGTCTCTGTTCTTAATTCAATTTCTTGACATAAAAGTAATCCAAGATTCCAAACTCCTTGGGTTTAAAGCAGGGGGGTTCCGTCAAACCACATTACCTAGAAAAATACAAAAACCAAAGAGGGTGTGTGAATTTCTTTTTGAATGTTTAGATAATACTTAGTTAATGCTAAACTATACATGTGGTGGGCAAAGGGTTTAAAACCCTCATATTCTGATGATTAATTTCTGCATGAGAGGTAAATAAATATATAGGATATACATATTAAAAAAACCTGGTAGGTTTAGTTGTCTCTTGTAAGCCATGGCATACTAGAACATATAAAACACTGCTGATGGCTTTATTTCACAGAACCTCAGCCAGGGCATTATTTATACATTTGCCCAAAATAAATAACAGAACGTTTTGAACTTTGCTTCTTCAGGCTCCAGGTAAACCCTGTATGGCTAAGAAAATGAATTTAGCCTGGTGCTCTGATGTTTTAACATGTCAGATGTGTGTGAATTTTGTGCGAAAGGGTATACACAAGGATTATGTGTGCAAATGGAAGAGCATACATAGATTTAGATTATTCCACTACCCTGTGGAAGACTGAGTTGCTATCTACAATATGAAGATATCCTTTAACACAGAACCTAAAAGCCAAGATAGAATGCAAACATAGCTCACGAGGACCACCAAAACGGAGCCACAGATCACATATTAATATTAAAAATAATAAGAGTTGGGTTGGAACTTGGGAAGTGCAGGTTCTATTCCACACTCTGACACAAAAGTCCCTGGATGAACTTAGAATAGACACTTATTCAGTCATACACACATGCACACTCACGCTCTCAGACAGACCTACACCACAGCAGTCAAAATACTGCTGGGATTTACACCAGCATAACCACCATCATTCAAATCATGTTGGCAAACTGCCACTAACTAATGACTCCCTGATTGCACCCCGGTTGTGTGCCTGATGGGCATAAAGTTGCACCATGGAACCACAAACCCAGAATGAGAGCAGCAACTTGTTAATTAGAAGCAATTCACCATGGGTATTTATGCAATTACACCAACATAATTCTGGCCAGTGTTGCTGTGAGGACAAAATGGGCAGGATGAGAACCCTGTATGCTACTCTGAGCCCAATGAAAGAATGGCAAAACACAAATATTAAAAATACATAATAAAACAGGGAGGGAAACTGAGTTATCCTTAAGGAAGTAAGCCCAAGTAGTAAACACAACCTTGAGTTTTATATTTTTAAAGTATATTTACAACGTTGGTCTCCAGAAAAAAAGTTATAAACTAAACAAGACAATTTTATATCCAACCCCTCCATCTGAGATGTAATAAATGTGAAAATAATCCTCATGACAGGAGGTGGCATGTATTTCTGCGAAATGAACTGCTGCCATTACTTCAGAATCAATATAATTCTTTTCTTTTAAAGTGAATCTAACACCATGTATTGATTTTGTATTTTGAGTACAACACATTTCAGCCTTGTGTAGCAAAGGATTTTACAGAGACACGAGAAAAGAATGTTGCAAAAGGTAAATAAGTTACTGTAGTTGAGTTGCAGAAACTTAAAGTCATTTCACAGTTATGCTTCGCCTACGTGTGTAAAAGGAAAAAATGAAATTCACAGGTAGAATTGCAAAGTGTTCTTCGTTGTTACACTTGCTGGAAGGTGACATTTTGGCACTTAATGCATTATGGGTTCAAGCCGCAACACTCATACTAAATCAAAACAAATGTTCAATACCACATGCAATACAGTCCTATATTAACATTTACATACTCATCTCATGCTCTTCCTTATTTTGAACACAGAAAACAGTGTGTCAAGCAGCCCATCAATACATTTTTTTAAAAAAAAACCAATAGTTTGTTTCCTTATTTCCTCCCACTATTTTTATTCAGTATTTACTCATCATGACATTATGCAATCATTTAAATCAGGGCAGGCCATATGCAACCCTCCAAAAGTTGTTGAACTCCAATTCTCATAGTATATCAACACCACTAATTATACGGGCTAAAGCTGATGTGAGCCCAACATCTGGAGCGCCATGGGTTGCCTTTTCCTGATTTATATTTTAATTATTGTATTTGCAGGCATGTAAGATGCACCAGAGTATAAGATGCACCCTGTTATTATCAAAATAGCCCACTATACACAGTACAAGATGCACTCCATTTTCAGTGTATTTTAAGGGAGGATGGGTCTTATACAGGCCCGTGGTGGGCATTTGGGACAGCAGGACAAGTCCCGGTGCATCCCAGCGACTGGCACCCCCTGGAGGTGGGCAGAATAATTACATCAATTTCTACCACATCCCCTAGCTGGAACCTTCCAAGCGGCTGGGCGCTGTTTCCACAGGGTGGATATTGCTGTGCACCAACCTGTCATGGCTAGTTTGTGCACAGCAATATCCGCCCCATGGAAACAGCACCCCACCTCCAAGAGAGGAGGCAGGGGGCGGAGGCCTTGTCCCAGCAACTACGGAAGGGGCTCCCTGAAGAGAAGGCATGCCTGCGCTGCTGCTTCTCCTTAGCCTCTGTGTGCCTCTCGTGTGTGCCTCTCCCTTCCATGTGTGTGTGTAAGAGACTGGACCACTGCAGCCTATGGTACAAGGCTGGGGAACCTGTTTCAGGGCATAAGGGGCATTGAGGAGACCCCCAGATAGGCATCCTTTTCCCCACCGACGTACCCATATGGCCGGGAGGCAGCGGGAAGAAGCCAGGTCAGTCTTGGGAGATCGGGGTGGGTGGATGCCAGTGAAGGCGGGGCAGTCTGGGCTGTTGCATTTCTTGTACACGCCAGAGGATGCCCCAGCGAGAGGAAGAGGTGTGTGGGTGTACCACCGCCCTTGTTGGGAATCACCCTTGTGGCCCAGCGTGTCCAGCCCAACCCCCAAATAGGCACCCTGCCCTCATCACTCTCTGTCCAGTTCCCACCCAGGGTGTTCAGCACGGGCCTGGTCTTATACACTAGCAAATAGGTAATTGAGAAAACAGATAAGAAAAGTAATGCTAATGCTCTCTCAGGGAGGCAGACAAAACATATTAGAACATTTTTGAAACTATTTCTAAAGGCATAAACGTTAGTCTCTTAACAGTCCTGAGGCAACTGAAAGGCTAGAAACTTATTTTGTGGTAGCCATTCATGTTTTCATCACAAGTAAGGCATCAGGAAACAACCAGACTATCTTGTTATGACATATTTTTAAAAAGTGGGGGGTGGGGGAGAGAAGAAACTGAATTGCATACTTCTGTTTGCTTTTCATTAAAACTAAGAAAACTATCTTAGATTTTAATTGGTGCTTATGTGTCTTGCATGCGCAAATTTAATAGGATTGTGGGAGATTCAGTGGTCATATAAACTTACAAATTTTAAAAGACCAAATGTCATCCTATTTCTTCTTAATTGTGCACAGAAGCAAAATTCTGCTCGCTTTATCACTTCCTTTTTGGGAGCAGGTGGGGGAAACTCTCATGCAATTGTAGGTAAAACAAAGCATGACAGACTAGAAGGGAAGTGTTGTACAATCCAAGTTAGCTAAAACTTGCTCAGCACACTCAATCCTGTCATTACAACCAGTTTGGCTACTTACAGGCTAGGGGATAAGTCATGCAGTGTAAAGTTTAAAGCAGGGGTCAGCAACCTACGGCCAGTGGGCCAAATCTAGTCTGCGGTGCCAAATAATCCGGGCCCTGCCGTCGCTTCAACTGTTGCCAACACAAGCAGACATGGACACGTTTACAGCTACCGTAAATGCATTTACAACAGCTGCGGATGCATTTACAGCAGCATTTCCGGTGGGGGAAGTCACCAATCTGGCCCCCTCAACTGTTAGAGGGAGCATGACCCAGATCCCAATTTAAAAAGTCTGGTGACCCCTGGTCTAAACTGTCAATGTGAAAAGGTTAATGGGGCCAAATGGTGTAACTGGAAGGAAGGAGCAAAAAACCGTTTGTAAGAGTAGTTTCTTTACTAGTTCACTCACTGTAAATGTCCGTCAAAATAGATATGAATAGTACAAATAAAAATCCTTGTATTCCGGTATTAAAATTCACAAAAAAATATAATTTTGCAAATTTCAATACTTTAATACAAGGATTTTTATTTGTACTATTCATATCTATTTTGACGTTGGACATTTACAGTGAGTGAACTAGTAAAGAAACTACTCTTACAAATATTTTTTTGCTACTTCCTTCCTAAACTGTCAATGTAACTTGGAGGAAAGGTGAGAAGTAGATGGGGGTAGCAACTGTATGGTAATTGAAAAAGAAAAGTGGGCAATGCTTATTAATAATAATAATAAAACAACACTATTGGATCACTAGTTTTAGTTTCTGCTCTGTTGGTCATTTAGATTCCATGCCACAAAATCACTGACAGTCCTTGGGACCAATGTCAGCCTACTCATTACACATTTGTTTCTTACTGATTGATTAGATTTCAGGAGATAGGTAAGAATAATAATACGAAGACAAATAGAGCTAAAATCTTTACCTATAAGGAGGGGGTTGGGCAATGTGTGTCCGGCATACACGGCCACAACCTGCCCAACCATCCCGAACCAAGCCACCTACACTTACCTTACCATCCTGTGAGGGTCGCCACAAGGGTCTGGTTGCCGAGAGTGGGGCAACCGCCCTACGAAGGTGAACAAAAAAAAAACCTACAAGGCCTAGCATCCTCTGCGCCATGCCACCCCTCAGCCAATCAGGCTGAAGGGTGTGAGCACAGAGGAGGCGTGGCAGCCGGCACACGCTTTAAAAAAACCGCCAATGCGCTGACATCCCCACCTCACCACGGCGGATGGGCAGCCACGACTGTTGCCAGCAGGGCCTCCAGCTTTTGGTGCCCTCTGCCCAACCAGTGAAGACATCAATGCCAGCAGGGATGGAGGACAGGCCATGCCACGAAGGCACGGAAGGTGAGCAGGCCAGCACAGAAGGCCGTGCCTGGGAGGCGTAGAGTACGAAAGGCCCACCCAGCCAACAACAGGTAAGTGGGGCAGGGGAGAGGAACTGAGGGGGGGAATGGGCCCAGAGACCACGCCGCTCACCCAGATCTGGGTGGAAAAAAAGGGGAACATGAACCCGTCCCCCCGCCCCCCTCAGTTCCACTCCCCACCCCAATTACCTATTGCCGGCTGGGCCTTTTGTACTATGCACCTCCCAGGCGCAGCCTTCTGCGCGGGCCTGCTCACCTTCCGTGTCTCCGTGGCATGGCCTGTCTTTTGTCCCTGCCTGCGTCGAGGCCTTTGCCAATCAGGTGGGGGGAACCAAAAGCTGGAAGCCCAGCCACCAACCGATGCACCCGCTCACCAGGCAAAGTCCTCCTGGGTGTCCTCGCCAAGGATTGGGGGGAGGAGGAAGAGCCCCTCCTCCTCCCACACAGTTTCGGCATGTGTGTGTGTGTCCTCACTGAGGCTTCGGGGGG
Source organism: Bradypodion pumilum (assembly GCA_035047305.1). Lineage (NCBI taxonomy): Eukaryota > Metazoa > Chordata > Lepidosauria > Squamata > Chamaeleonidae > Bradypodion > Bradypodion pumilum. The sequence continues at coordinate 166,554,654 of JAWDJD010000001.1, read as the reverse complement.
CAGAAGGAAGAGCCCCTCCTCTTCCCACGGAGCTGCGGCATGTGTGTGTATTGTGTGTTTGTTCTCTCTCTCTCTCTCTCTCTCTCTCTCTCTCTCTCTGTGTATTGAGTGTGTGTGTGGTTGTTGTGTGTGCTGTGTGGTTGTGTAGTTGTATTGCATGTGTGTATTGAGTGTGTGGTTGTGTTGTATGTGTGTATTAAATGAGTGCATGGTTGTGTTGTGTGTGTATTGTGTGCGTGTGTGGTTGTGTGTGTGGATGTGTTTTGTGCATGTGCATGTGGTTGTGTTGTGTGTATGGTTATGTTGTGTGTGTGTGTGTGTACCCCAAAAAAACACCCCAACCACCAGCATACACGTTATACCTGCCCAACAGGGCCAGGCAAAAAAAATGCTAGTATGAAATAAAGGCCAAGCTTCACTGTCAAAAGCGTATTCATTCATTCATCTTTCTCTCAAAAAGGGCCCAAGGTGGCTTACTGTATTAAAAAAACTACTGAAATTTCATCCTAAGAAAAGCTGTGTAAGAGGTGTGTAAGAAAAGCTTTGTAAGAAGTATTTTCTGTAAATTCTGCTATTTTGTCATTGGGGTATCATTGTGTTGCCACCTGCTTGATGCACAATACTGTAACAGGAGTCTAACTTTGACACGTACGCATATCTGCCGGTCAGTGCTACATCCATTCTCAAGTTGCGATTCAAAACAGAGTCGGCTTACAGGCAGCTTAATGGTGGACATAATTTCAGTTATGATTCTTCAATAGAATCTTGGCATATTATGTACAGCACTTTTTGCAACAAGTTATACTGTTGAAAACAGCTACAAAATCTTGCAGCTTTACTAATAAGTGAAGGACTCCCTCAATTAATAGAGCAATCCAACCAAGATATGTAAATCAAGCATGCAGTCTAGGTGGAAATGATCATTTGAACTAAACTAAATGACTAAATCACATGAACTAAACAAAACAATACAATGACAAAATGAGAAGAAGTTACTTCTTGAAACTAAAACATATTTAGCTCTGTCTGTCTGTCTATCTGTCTGTATTTCTTTGCCCGGCAAAATGACATCCTCCAGTGAGAACTAACAGAAGTAATTATGTGCCAAGTTTTATTTAGCTATATAAGCCACCCAATTCCTTAGGATCAGCATCTATGCTTTGTTCCCTGTGCCACTCATTTCTGAAAGATAGGTGAGGGAGTACATTTTTCATTTTCACTGTGACATAAACAAAATTAGTGCCTAGACATCTACCCGTACTTTTGTTCAAAATATCCCCTCAGGATCATGAAAGGATACCTAAGAGACCGCGTCTCCCCAAGAATGTCTGTCCGTCCAACCAGAGCGGACCCGAGGGGCTCCCTAACTGTGCCATCAGCTAGAGAGGCCCGTCTCTCTAGCACAAGGAGGAGGGCCTTCTCCATGTCTGCTCCAACCCTATGGAACCTCCTGCCGGCAGAATTACAACTGCAGACAGAATTGCTGCCCTTTAGGAAGGAGCTTAAAACCTGGCTGGCAGGGCAGGTGTAGTGAACTGATGGGGAGGTTGCCCCCACCCGTTGGTTCATTTAAATAATTGGTCCCTCTTTTCAGATTGGGTGGATGGGTTTTTAATGGGTTTTTAATGTGTTTTTAATCAATGTTTTTATACTGTTGTGAGCTGCCCAGAGTCGCTCCGGCGAAGGGGCAGCGTTACAAATTAAGTAAGTAAATAAATAACTAGACAACTTCTTACTCCTGTTACTGAAAAGGTACCACCAGTATTTCACTGTTTTGTGTTCACATGGATTGAATTGCAACAAACTCAGTTTATAAAATTCTAGGGTAATGTTAAATACACATTGAAATATAAAATAAATAAAACATATAAAATGCAAAGAGGAATTAATAGTTTATCATGATTAGACTAGGATTTCATTCTCAAAGTCACTCACAAGCCATTTACCTACCTAGCCCTCCATTAATGACAAAACAAATCATACCTATTGATCAAGTGTTCTTCTTGATGAAATAGAGGAAAAACATGGCCATGAGAACTCTTGATGAAGTACAGAGTCATTCTAAGCTACCCTTGGATAGGATTTATAAAGACACAATGCAGGTACATTAACCTGAGTGACACCGAGACAATCCTCCTAGCAATTTGGCTTACTTTATTTCTACTGTAGCTTCTTCCAACTCATTTGAGCGAGTGAATACACAATTTTAAATCATGATGAGAGATTCCAATTTCACATCTTCATGGATGCAATGTCAAATATATGTGTAATGGGTTCATCCATTATCTGTCACTGCAGAACAAACTAGGTGAGAAAATAATGTTTAGTAGTGCATTAGGTGGAATCCAATCCTGGTGAAAATGAACCATATTAATGGAGTTGTTAAGAGTTTTGTTTGTTCAATGCCTCTCATGTCCACTTCATAACTGAACCTTACATATAAGCAGGGGCTTAAAGAGCTAGGACTCCCTTTGCAATACATCTCTTTTTATTTTAGAGAGAACAATCTGACAGAAATGCTCAAATGACTACTGTAGTAGCTTTACTGGCAGTAAAGGTTAGTTTATGAAACCACTAGAAGAAAGAAAAGTACCAGTAATAAAGGGAAGATGCTACCTAAAAGCACAGAAAAGGCCTTGATAAAATGTTTGACAAAAAGCTAGGATCTTCCCTTGGGCTCTGCAGAAAAACATGTAGATTCTCTTGCACAAATGACAACCTAAGGTTCCATTTGGATGCTTGTAAAACAGAAATTCCTAAAGTCCTTTCACAGAGAGAGCCAATGTTAGACGCCTATTTTGTATCCATTCTCTAGAGACGTAAGAGCAATGGTTCTCCCATTCTAATGGACTGGAGATGACAGAGCTTGCTCCTAGGTACGTACAGGTGAAACTCAGAAAATTAGAATATCGTGCAAATGTTCATTCATTTCACTTAAAAGGTGAAACAAATATATGAGATAGACTCACTACATGCAAAGCGAGAGATGTCATGCCTTAATTCATTATAATTGTGATGATCATGGCGTACAGCATACATGAGATTATGTGATGATTATGGGGTACATGAGATGGGGGGGGGGTTGTTCATAAACTGTAAACCATAAGCCTCAATATTATAACAAAGTAAGGCTTGAACTATCTCATTTTGCATGTAATGAGTATCTCATATATTTGTTTCACCTTTTAAGTTGCATTACTGAACTGAATGAACATTTGCACGATATTCTAATTTTCCAAGTTTCACCTGTATATTCACCATACACGACAATCTTTTCAAATATTTTGGTACATAACCAAAAGACACAGATAGCAATCCAAACCATGCCTCAACAGAAAAGGAAAAACTCAAAAGCAGTGTGCTTTGTAAGCCACACTAGTTTATTTCTGTGCAGAAGTGAAGTCTTGGGCTTTAATGATGTGACACCATGAGTACATGGCAATGCTTATCATAGGTTTAGGGAAGGTCAGAAGAATCTTCACAAATCTCACCACCAGCTGGACCTTCCTGCAGCATTATTACCTAGTCATCAGCAGTGGTTTTTTGTGGATGTAGAGAAGTAAGGCAAGAATTCTGCTGAAAATGGTTGTAAGACACAAATTTATTGCTCTTGTTTTAAAAAAGAAAATGAGACCAAGAGGAAATGCAGCATGGTGATAGGATTTTGAACCAAATAGCAATTACCGTATTTTCCGGTGTATAAGATGACTTTTTAACCCTGAAAAATCTGTGCCAAAGTTGGGGGTCGTCTTATACGCCGGGTACTCTGGAGCCAGGAGCCGCCCGGCGGGGAAAGCCATTCGCCGCCGCTGTGCGAGGCCTCCGGAGCAAGGGGCCACCCGGATACCACCACCCTCAGCCTCGCGGCTGCGGCTGGCTCCCCCCCCCCGCCGGTCAGCTGCTGCTCCTCCTCCTCACCCCCCCAACCCCGGCTGAGGTGGTGGTATCCACGAGCCACGCCTCCCCGCCCCCTTAACCAGCGGGGAAGGTAAAAGGAGCCCTGTCGGGCTCGGAGACACCGCGAGCTGCGCCTCCCCACCCCTTTCACCGGCGGGGAAGGTAAAAGGAGCCGGTGAAGGGGGCGGGGAGGTGCGGCTCGCGGTGTCTCCGAGCCCAACGGGGCTCCTTTTACCATCCCTGCCGGTGAAGGGGGCGGGGAGGTGCGGCTCGCGGTGGCTTCGAGCCCAACAGTGCTCCTTTTACCTTTCCCGCCGGTGAAGGGGGGATGACGCGAGCTGCACCTCCCCGCCCCCTTCACCGGTGGGAAAGGTAAAAGGAGGCCCGTCAGGCTCGGAGATGCCATGAGCCGCACCTTCCTTTTACCTTTCCCGCCGGTGAAAGGGGCGGAGAGGTGCGGCTCGCAGTGGCTCCAAGCCCGACAGGGCTCCTTTTACCTTTCCCACCGGTGAAGGGGGAGGGGATGACGCGAGCACATGTAACCAGCATGTTGGGGACAAAACTTAGTGGTTAAGGCGCTGAACTTGGAGACTGGAAGGTTGGGTTTCAATACCCAAAGGCATGAAAGGAGCCTCATTCGGGCATCCCCTGAGTGGAGTTTCACCAGCAAAAATCTTTTCAACCCAGAGTAACTGAAGACGCCGCCGTTGGAAGAGGGGTAGTCATACGGTGAGTATATTGCAAACTCTACATTTTGACTAGAAAAGTTGGGGGTCGTCTTATACGCCCAGTCGCCTTATACGCCGGAAAATACGGTAATCTTTTGCTCTCTATTTCTTTACTGAAGATGAGCACTCTGTACACCTGAAATGGTCTGTGGTTGCCCTCAGACTCAAAAGGTAACTTATAATGAGTTGCTATAAATATCACAGTAAATATAGCAAGAAAATCCACAACAATAGTACATACATATATATTTAATGCATCTAATCTATGATGGACAAAGAGAGGTCTATAGTTTTATTTTTCAAGTTAACATGCTAAAGAAAAGTGCTTCATGAAGGTCTACATCAGGGGTGCCCAAACTATGGCCTGGGGGCCCAATCTGGCCCCCGATGCCAATTCATCCAGCCCGTTAAGCCCTTGTTGCTCCCGAAAGCGGAAGTAAAATGCTCCCATACGGGCATATATTACTTCTGCTTCCGGGAGCAACAAGGGCTTTGTGGGCCCGATGAATTGGCATCAGGGGTCGAATTCGGCCCCCAGGCCATAGTGACTGCCACCTGAACCATGTGACCAGCCCACGGCCTGAAAAGTTTGGGCATCACTGGTCTATATTATTCAGGAACTTCAGCAATTATAAATCTACATTGCACATTGTTGTTGTTGTTGTTGTTGTTGTTGTTGTTGTTGTTGTTGTTGTTGTTGTTGTTGTTGTTGTTGTTGTTGTTGTTGTTGTTGTTGTTGTTGTTGTTGTTGTTGTTGTTGTTGTTGTTGTTGTTGTTGTTGTTGTTGTTGTTGTTGTTGTTGTTGTTGTTGTTGTTGTTGTTGTTGTTGTTCAGGGCAGTCTACTTTTTAACAGAATTTGTTCTTTAAGAAGCAGTATATCTTTTCATAAGGAGACTTTGGTCCGTATTTCCCCAATCTGGTGTCCTCTAGACGTGGAGGACTACAAGTTCTATCATTCATAGCCAGCATGACCAACACAGAGAAGCTTTAGCCCAGGTAAGAGAAATTCTGAGCAATCAGCTAACATCGCAATAATACACTCTCACTACCATTTTAACTAAGTAATACACAAATTATCTCCACTGACCTCAGTTTAATTTATAACACATATCTATGCCATAAACCAATTATCAGCATTAGACAGAATCAGTGCTTGCTAGTTTGAAAAGCAATTAAAAATTTCTGAACTGTCTCATCATAAAAACTCAACCAGAAGTGGCACTACAGAAGAAGTTGCTATGGTCAGTCCTTCATTCCAATTTTGCCTCTATTAATCATGCTAGGCTTCAGTGAATAACCTAATAGTTGAGGCAGACAAGCAGCAATGTTTATGGTAGTGCTTACCATTAAGAGCAAAATGGGCACCAATTAGATTAACCTACTCTCCTTTCCACTTGTGGGTTTGACAGTCATACCTGGAACCCATATAAATGACTCAGAGAAAGAAAGCGATCTACTACTATTCCATGAAACTAGACCACCCTGTGAGAACCATTGTTGTAATTAAACTCAAAGACAAGGAGGGGTTATGTTAACAAAATGTCGGATGCAACTTTTTTCAGCTGCTGTGCACCCCAGGGACCTCCTAGGAAAGCGGGAATAGCATGGAAAAGGCCCTCCCACAGGCTGCTGGGGAAGCGGAGAGCCAAAAAAATGCACCTGAAGATGGCAAACGTTTAGGCCCCAAACAGCGTGACAAGGTAGGAGAGCAAGTCGTCCTTTTTGTGGGGGGGTGGGCTGCCACCTTTGGAAAGATCAGGGAGCTGATCCGCACTGTTTACGATGTCCCCCGACCTGCCCGGGCATTTTCCTTGCAGCAGCGCCCGGGCAGATTTGTTTGGGACAAGGAGGAGGCGCAACCTGATGCTTCTTTGCCCCAAACAAACAACTCGGAAAGGTCGGGGGACATCAGAAACAGCGCGGATCAGCCCCCCTGGCCCTACCAGAGGCAGCACGGGTGGCGGAGAGCCCAAAATGGGTGGAAATAACTGAGATTTTTTTCACCCATTTTGGGCTCTCTGCCACCCCTGCCACCTCTGGTATGATCATGGGACCCGATCCACGCTGTTTCCGACGTCCCCTGACCCCCCTGGGCGCTGCTATAAGGAAAAACCTACAGCTGAGGAAAGTTTACCCTGGCATTTTGCCTTGCAGCAGCGCCCGGGGGGCGGGGTTGGGGATGTCAGAAACAGCACAGATCAGGTCCCCTGACCCTTCCAGAAGCAGCCGGCTGTTGTTTTTTTTTTTTTTAGTGATATCTAATACATGGACTGGATAAGGACAAAAAACGGATAACAACACAACTTATGAAACCAAGTTTTGTCGTTATCTGGAGTATTACTGTATATTCAAATAGTTATTACAAACAGAATTTACTTTTATTTTTATTTGTAATTGTAACAAGTGGAGTAACAACCTCCTGAACTGTACAAATGGAACCTCTCTTTGATTTTACTATTTTAGGTGGAGGAGACAAAAAAATCTGTTTAAAGCCCAGAAGCAATCATCAACATTAGTAACAAAGAAAATTATTTATATTTTCTCTCCACAGTATCAAATAGACATAAAGCATCTATTCCCATACAAAGAATTGAAGAGGGGGAGTGCATGGAAGGGACTAAGATTCAATTTTGCATGAAATTTAGTCAGACTCATTTTCTGAGCTACACTGTACATAGTTTTTAGAAAGGATTTGGGGAATATATGAAAAACCTTGACTTAAATTCCTTTATTCATCATGCTAAAATAAAATATTCAATAATCGATTTTCTTCCAAAAACGCTTTAGGAAAAAATGGAAATACTGTTCCCCACTCCTCTTTAATTTTTGTTGGGTTTTTTTTTATGAGATCCATGTGTATAGTGAAAATTAGCAATGCCATACTTCCTTTCTAGAAACATATATATTTATGGTTTACGTTTAAGCTTTACTTACCCCTGCTAACATAAATGTTATCAAGTAACATGTTTCGGATTTGCGTATTCCACTTCATTATTCAGTCCATAAAGAAGATACACCTAGTTACCTTCTAATACAAATATACACAACTCCCACATTATTACCTACTTGCAAAAAGAAAAGAGAGTATATATCTGGTACCCGTGTCTGTTTGTTTCTAGCACTGCCTGGAAACCACCAAACCCAGCTATCTCAACTCTACATAAATATCTAGGGGAATCTGGTTGTGTATATCTCTGGGTTATTTGTTTGCAAAATTAATGAATTTTAGCTAATTAAAATCTGCCTGCAGTACAATATTTAGGCAGTACGTATCTCTAATCTACCCTAAAAATAAGGCTAGAGGCTGCCCTAGGAGATTCATTTCCTTACATGGCCTCTAGACAACTTCTCTTGTTTGTTGCCTCTCCAGGCCCAGAACTCTTTAAGCAGCAATTCATTCTCTCTCAAAGAGAAAACAGGGGTGGGGAGGAAGGAGTTTCTAATACAAGCAAGGCAGGTATTTTTTGCTAGCCTTTTATCTATAGTCTAGGGCAGTGATGCTGGCGAACCTTTTAGAGAACGAGTGCCGAAACTGCAACCCAAACTGTACTTATTTATCACAAAGTGCCAACACAGCAACAGGGGGGGGGGAGGAAATGCTCCCATTGGGCTACTGGGCAGGGAGGCGGGGCAAACTCTGTACTTGGGCAACTGCACGGGTGCCCACAGAGAGGGCTATGAGTGCCACCTCTGGCACATGTGACATCGGTTCGCCACCACTAGTGGCGGGTCATGCTCCCTCAGACAGCTTTGTGGGCCGGATGTTAATTTTGCTTCCTCCACCACATGGCACTTCCTAGTGTGGTAGAGGTGGGGGGGCACTTGAAATGGCACCAAAGGCCGCATCTGGCCCATGGGCCACAGGTTGAGAATCCCTGGCTGTGGTGGCTCAGTGGTTAAGAAACACGTCTTGTTAGCTGGAAGAATGGTAAGTTGGCAGTTCGAGATCCGGGTACTGCATGATGGATTGAGCATCCGTCTCTGTCCCAACTCTTGGGGACATGAAAGGAGCCTTATTTGGACATTTCCTGAGCGGAGTTTCTTCTGCAAAAATCTTTTCAACCCAGAATAATTTCTGACACAAAATTATTATTATCTATAGTCTAACCTAAACAAAGGGGAAAAAGTATGTATCTACCTGTTGGTTTGGCTTCTCTACAGCTTCCTATACCCTGAAACCTCCTTTAGTGTCTTGCACGGAAGACAAAGAAGGAGCCGCAGTGAGGGCTAAAACACAGCTTTATTGCATGATGGTCAGGATGAGCATGTGGTAATGGCGGAGGTACAGCTCATTTTATACTGCAGTAATACATTTGAAAAGGGTTGCATGGTAGCTCATTGGCTGCTACATGCATGATGTCGTTCTGAGTCACGCCCATCTTCTCCAGGTGTTCCTTGCGCTGGAAGGTTCCCGCGGCTGCCGGTGATTGGGGGAGTTTGAACCATGTGAGCTGAATGCTCGCAGCTGCCCTCTATGGGCAGCTGGCTCACGTTCCTTTAACAGCTGAGTTACATTGTAATCATTGTCAGGTTACATTCATACATTCTTAAAGTAACACTTCCCCATCTGAAATTTGGCATAGATGCCAAGGAAACTCAGAGGGATATGCTATTGTGAAAATCAACTGGTAAGCATGCATGGTGCAATACCAAGTGTCTTGATTGCCTACACCCTGTTTCCATCGAATACCTGAATTCCTTGACACTCTTTCTTGGATGAGAACTAGGATCCTTTTCCAAGTAGGCCTCAGCAGCCTGTGTGGTTGTTCTGTTTAAGTCCTGTTACAGACTGAATGAGTAAGGTTGCCATACGTCCTGGAAAACTGGGATTGTCCCAGATTTAAGGTTGGAAAAATTGTCCTGACCAGTACAATAAAAATCATGTAAAAGTCCCGGATTTTTTAAACTTACTGATTGTGTATTATAACACACCATTAAAATAAATTTGAACTCTCACCATCAAATGAGCAATCTCCTGCCACATTGGAGTTGGCGTATACCTGGAGACAAATCTTAACATTCTCGCCTCATACCACCGCCCAATAATTGTGACCAGTGTGTTTCTTGGAACTGAGGATGTTAAGAGTTGACTGCGATGTGACTTCTGAGAAGTACAACAGATCATCTTACAGTAAGAATCAACTGTTGTACATAAATTCATTTATGTATTGACATATTTAATGTGAAAGTGTTTTATAGCTATCATTATATTATGTTTCTTTTTTAAAAGGCTATGTTGTAGATAACCCGCCCATTTTTGTCAAGTATACCCGGTATTGTGGGAGAATTATGGCAACTCTATGATGATGGGGTTCTGCCAGTCCTGGATGGCACTGCACTCTTCCAAATGAACAACTCTGCCATTTAAGAGTTACTCTAAAGGTAAAGGTTTCCTTTGCTCGAAAGCCAGTCGTATCTGACTCTAGGGTTCAGTGCTCATCTCTGTTTCAAAGCCAAAGAGCCAGTGCTGTCTGCTTTTGCAGATGTTTCCATAGTCATGTGGCAGGCATGACTAGACACCAGAGTGCACGGAGCACTGTTTCCTTCCCATTGAAGTGGTCCCTATTTATCTACTTGCAACTTCTTGCTTTCAAACTGCTAGGTTGGCAGGAGCTGGGACAAAGATGGGAGCTCATTCCATTCTGCAGTTCTCAGGAATCGAACTGCTGACCTTCCGCCTCCCAGTCAGCATCTTAGCCACTTGAGTTACTCTAGATCTCAAGATATAAGAAAGTGCAGAGACTGCCTCCTTCCATATGCAGATGGGCGGGGGGGGGGGAGGACCTATTAAAAGATCAATAAGAATTGTGTGCTGCCAAGTCAATTCCAATTTATAGTGATCCCATTTGGGGATTTCTAGATAAATACTCTGCAGAAGTGGTTTACCATTGCCTTCTTCTGGGTGCATCCTGGGACCCTGTAGCTTGCTGAAGACAGCACTGTTTTCATACAAGTCAAAGTAGGGAATTATATGCTGAACCTCTGGCTCCAAGTGCTCCATCTCACTGAGCTATCAAATTAAAGATAGGCTAGTTTAACTGTCCAATTTCTGTTAACATCCAGATTAGACTGCTGTGACTCATTATACATGAAACTGCATTTGAAAATACATCAAAAACTGCACACAGTTCAGAATGCAGCTGTAAGACTGGCAAGCTGGGCCAGAAGTGGAATGTATTCTCTGAGTATAAATATCTGCACTAGCTCCTTGTCCATTTCGACACCAAATTCAACTTGAAACTGCTGATCTTTGACCTCTTGATACCTGGATTCCTGCAGTTCTGGCAAACCTCTGGGACCACTAGCCGAGGCTCTTCTGCAACTAGCAGTGGCAACCTCAGAACAGGCCTTCTCAGTGGCAGTACCTTGCCTATGAAATAGTCAATCCCGAAAGACCTTCCTTTTTAATTTTTGCATTATTGTGAATTATTTTAGTGCCAGAAAATAAAGCCTTAACATTTTTTTCATCTTATTTTGAATTGTTAGATTTCATGCCCTTTTGACATTACTATTTAGGTACTGTACTTTTAAGCAGAAGAGTATTATTAGATAACTATATAATAGCAATTACAATCATATACCGCCCCATAGCACTCTGGGTGGTTCACAAGGCAATTAACATCCCCCCCCAACTTGCTGGGTACCCTTGGAAGGATGGAAGGCTGAGCTAACCTTGATCCCTGTCAGGATTGAACTCATAATGCCAGCAGTTTTGGCTGTAGTACAGCAGTTTAACCACCATCTCACCCAGGCTCCTCAATGTGCATAATATGTTGTTGTTATATTACTACATTATATTAATAATAATGAATAATGTTATATAATAATTGCATAATATTGTATTTATTACATTTTTACATTCTGCAAGTCACCATTGAAAAGTTTTTGAAGAGTAGGATACAAATCTGTTCAAAACTCAAAATAAAAAAGGAAACCTACAGCCCACGGGTCAGACCCAGCTCCTGCACCATTGCATCCAACCCGTCGGCAGGAAGAAACCACATGTCTGGCCCGTTCAGCTGTCTGAGGGGGAGTTGTCCATCTCGTGGCACGGAAACCTTGAGAATCCCTGGAATAGAACATCAATCTCCCCAGTAGGAAATGTATCTCCGTGATGGGGCCTGAATAAAAAAGACCATTTTATCCTTTCCTAATTAAAACCTGATTTTGTTACCACAAGCTAAAAGACAACACAAAGTATTTTATAAATAAAACTAGAATATGTTGCCCGGCGTTGCCGGGCTGTTATAAATTGTGTTTTGCTTTTGGGGTGTGTTTTTTTTAGTTAAAAATCAACAGAAGATCCTATAAAAAAATTATTTTTTTTATTTAACATATGTTTGTTATTTGTGTAAACTTTTGATTTATTGTTATTTTTTGACTTGTTTTTACTCTTGTGGCCTCTAGGTGGGGCGGTTGTGTTTTTGACTTGTTTTTAATATTCCGGCCTGCAGGTGGGGCTGTTGGTTTTGGTTTTGTTTCACATTTTTTATTTCTCCCAGCCTCTAGGTAGGGCTTCTTCTGGTAAGTAGTCTTTGTTTCTTCATTTCTGTTCTGGAGTTGTGGAGGGAGGACGTGCTGGTGAGTTCTCTGGGTTTTTTTATCTGGTTTTTTTTGTGTGTTGGACTGGTAGGTGTTCCTGTTTCTTCTTTTGTGTTTTTTTTGGGGTTTTTAAATGTGTTTAATTGTTTTGTTTATTTGTGGTTGGTTTTTATGTTTCTGATTTCTTTTGTGATTATTTGTTTAATTTGTGGTATTTTTGTTGTTTGAGTTAGGTGTTTTCATGTTGTAGTTAGGTGTTTTTTCTGTGCTTTCATGGTATTTTGGGTGTTTGTTGTTTATTGTTTTGTTGGTTAATGTTTGTTCAATTTATTTATTTGTGTTTTATTATTTTTGGTGTTTGGAGTTTTGGGTAAATGTTTGTTTTTGTTATTGGTGTGTACTTTTGCGTGAAGAATGGGCTGCCTGTCGGTTCCTCTTTTCCCCATTGCTGCTTCGAATTTTGGTTTCGATGCAGCAATGGGGAAAAGGAGGAGCCGGCAGTCAGCTGGCTCTTCCCCAGGTAAGGTTTGTTAGGTAGGTCGGGGGAGAAGGAGACAGAAAAGAGCTATCTGCCTGACGATGGTTCTCTCCTCTCTGTCTCCTTTCTCTCCTGGCTTACCTAACCGGAGATCGGAAGGCAGCGATCCGTAAGGGGTGGTGCTCTTCTTAGCGGATTGCTGGCTCCTGCTTTTGTATGACCTCCACCGCTGTTTCGTGTTAGTTCTCGAAACAGTGGTGTCGGAAGTACAAACGCAGCAGTCAGTCATTCACCAGGGAGGGTGCTTCCCCTGACTAACTGCTGCTGGTTTTTTTCCACCCCGGATCAAGATACCTTGAGGCCGGCGGCGGTCTTGCCATGTCTTCAGCGGGGTAGCATGGAGGAGAGGGAGTCCCTCTTCTCCCCGTTGCTCCGGGAAAGAAGGCTGCTGGTGGTGTCGCTGTGGTTTTTTGTGGGTGTTTGTTTTGTGAGGCTGTTGAGGCGCTGCGTCCGCCTGCGGCGGACTTATGCTCTCATTTCGTGTCTTAATTTTATTTTTTGCACGCGGGCTTTCTCAGCGTTTTGCGCGCTCACGGCGCGTAGAACGCTGGTGTGGAGAAATTCTAGCCAGAAGGTGGCTACAGAAAAGGAGATCAGGTCAGAGATTGACCAAGCACTTGTTGAGAATCCAGCTCAACAAGGGTGTAAGCATAAAGTCAGAAGAAACTGAAACAGCAGTCAGAGTTACAGGTGCGCAAGAAAAAGAGTGAAGTGCTCCGGCACCGGGGAGCAAGTTTTTATTGAAAAATACACAGGTTCCACAGGATGTATTACGACAGCATACACAGGATGTATACGCAAGCATAGGTGCAGTGGTATTCAGCCAATAATATGACATTCTCTATAGCATAACCATATATGGCATGACCTATATCTCTTACTAGTACATGCGCAGTAGCTTATATCCTGCCAGACTAGGCCAAAGCCTATTCTCTGTGGCGGTACCCTTGCAAAAGCTGTTACCTGTATATTCAGCAGTAGCTACGATCTAACCTCAGCTATGAATGGCTAATACCAAAAGCATTTATATGAAGGTTACATAGAGGCGCCTTTCTGCATCAAACCCGATTCTCTGCATAAAGGTTGAATCTCTGCAGAGGCAGGAAGCGCTTATTGATGCAGGAAGTAGCTAACCTCAGCTCTTTTTTGTGGTCAGCGCAAGAAATGTTAACCACAATTGCCAGCTATATGCCACACATGTTTAAGCTAAAAGTTTCCAGCTAAAATGTTTTAAGCTAAAAGTATAATGAACTCCCACATTTCCACTTCTTAAATTTATTTTTTTCTGCGGGACATCGTTTGCCAATTATACATACGCTGGAATTCAATCTCGCTATCAGATTCTGAGTTAACATCTTCATATTCCACGTTATTTGTTGGCAAACAATATACATATTCCCCATCATCACAGTTCTCCTCTGCCACACGGGGAACGGCTCGATAATTACCCTGACAGATCTCATTCTGATAGCGAGCTTGATAGATGTGGTTCTGAGTAAACCCTGTGGATCTTCCTGATGCATGAAAACAGTTTTTACTCACAGCCATAAGATTTGGTACACATTGAATGCAACAACATAACATAATGCAGCTTACTATAAAAACACCTATGGCAATTAGTATTTGTCTTAACCACCTTACTCCCAGCAAGCAGGACCATAATGCATCCTACCATGCTGGCAAGGCATTCTGTAAAACAGCACATATTCTGAACTGCTCACAACCTGAGGCTTCCTTTCTATTCAGTAGATACATCATTATGCACATTATTAGTCACAATCTCCTACAGATCCTGAAGTTCTTTCTAAATCTGGCCTAAAACCAATCAGGGTCAAAATTTATCTAAACAATATCTGGCTTTCAAATAAATTGACTATCTATGTCAGGTGATGAAAGATGAGCATCTTTATCCATAGTAGAAAACATTTTTAACACCATAAAGTTGCAAGAGGGAGTCAAGAGGCCCACCTACAGGGCAACCAGCTCCTCTAAGAAACATGAACATGCCATGTTTGATGACCAGTGCCATGTTATTACAACCCTCTCCACAAGAGATTGCACCATGGAACTAGACATGAAACATGCCTGATATATCGAATAACACCATTGCAATATAACAAACTCAACTACATATGTAGGGTTACAGTGAAAAACTCTTCCAGGCATTTTCATAATTGTATTACAAGTACAGCAAAGTCCCAAAATAAATTCCAGTAAAAGATCAAAAACACATAGTTAAAGCAGTCTGTTGTGGGGGGGGGGAGGAAGAAGTCTGGTCGCCCCCCCATCCAAGAGACTACATTTTGGCTGTTTGCCAGCCAGTTTTTCAAGAGCGACTCCTTGAATGTGTGAGGGTCTCCTCCTCTCGGACAAGACCCGTCCCATCAGGATCCTCCCTTTGACCCTCCTCCTTAGGGTTTACCCCCATGGACCTTCCAACAAGAAGACATGTCAATCACACACCAGGTTCCATCCCTTCTTCCCCAAGTCTGCCATGTGGCCATGACTCCCAGGTGTTGCCATCTTGCAGAGGCATCTCCCCCCACCCTTCCAGGAGGCAGGAAACATGGAATGAGCAGGACCTTCATTCCACGACACCCCCCTCATTAGGGTGACAAAAACCATGATCTTCTTGTAAAATCATGCTTTTTGTCATAGTTCACTGTATGCATTTTTAAAACAGGCAAGCACATTTCTTTTCTTCCTTACAAGAAAGTTTCTCTAAAAATTCTAGCAAACAAACTACACATATCATTTTAACAACATTTCCCACCAGCAGAACATTTAGAAAATTTTAAAGAGGTTTTCAGGTTTTATAATGCAAACAAGGGCAATTCATTTTTGGAGTCCACACAAACTTTTTAGTCCAAATTAAAATGTCCAAATTAAGAGTCCAAATGTTGATTGAAGATCTCTTCAGACTAGAATTTAAACACCATCTTCCCTCCAGCACAGTTCTTGGTCACAAAACAACCAGGCAACCCTCCGCCCTCCAAACAAGCACATCTTTCAGCTTTTCAGTTACTCACTCAGTCCTTCACTCTCCAGGCACATCCATCTGTATTTCAGCAGGTAGAAAATGTAGAACCCAAAAGAACAGCTTCTCCAGAATTTGCAAGTAACTTAGCCAAAAACTGGAGTATATCTTCTCCCACCTTGTATTTTGGCAGAAACCTGCCATCCATAGAGGAAGGATCCATGCCACGTTTTCTCTGGGCTTCTTTCAGTTGCAGTATTTGAATCTTCACCAAATGAAAAACTGTCATGTTGAATTTGCGAGAAGACCCCTTTCTGATTTTGGGTTTTCTGCTCTCCCCCTCTGGCTCATCCTTCCAATTCCTGCCCCCAAGTGAGGAATCAAGCTTATCACTCGGCTTCTCCTGCTTGGTCCTCTTCTCCACCTTTCGTGATGGGGGGCACTTCAGGGATGAGTCAAGGTCCTCTGTGCTGCCCTCAGAACCCTCTCTGCCTGCCATTCTGCATGCAGTAATAGCTTCTATCTGCGATGAGGTGGCAGGGAGGGCTAGAGCATTTGCAACTATTGAGGCACGGCTGATGATTGGAAATGTAGTAGCAGCCTCCAAGTCCAGAACAGCCGCAGTTAAAGCAGCAGAGAACGGGGTAACAGTACTTGATTGCTGCAAAGCAGGATATAACGTTCCACCTTCATCAGGGGGTTTCGGAGGCAATTGTGGCCCATATGGCGGGGGTGCTGTTGGGGATAGAGGATCTCCAGTAGCAGGTGGCAGTATTTGTGGCATGGAGGTGGCCAGGCTTTGGGCCAAAAAAATGTTCTTCGGTTGTTTATTATTCAGATCAGGAGGATCTGGTGGGGTGGCATATGGTGGTGGTGCCGTAGGATCAGAGTCCCGTTTTAAGTCCGGTCTTTGTAACGGACATGGCGGCAGAATCTGTGGCAGAGATACTGTCACTCCTTGCGCCAACAAAATATTTTTCGGGGTGAGATTTTGCAAACAGATTCGTACTTTGCACCACAGGAGTTGTACGGTTACACTGACTCTGGGGTGGTTTTGAAATTGAGTCCCAATTTTGTCCCACACTTGTAACTTTAAAGTCCCGTTTTCTGGGACCCATGGACAAAAATCGTAAATTGCCTTAACGAGTTGCTCTATTTCATTGATTGATACTGCATGTCCATTTTTCTGCAGGAGGTGTTTAAGATCCTGACAATACTTTTGTTGCAGAGAAGAGAGACCACTGCCCATGTTGTCTTGTCTTGTCTAAGTACTCTAACTTGACTGTGTCACTCACCCGGGATCCTTACACGGATGACGAGGGACGTCCTGGACCTAGCCGGTCGTGGGTGAGGACTGTGGGGCCGCAGCGCTGAAGTCGTGAGCGTGGTCGAAGTGAAGGGAGATTGTAATCTGGATCCGGTAGATTACAATCTGATTTGCCTCACACGGGGGGCACCAGATGTGGAGAAATTCTAGCCAGAAGGTGGCTACAGAAAAGGAGATCAGGTCAGAGATTGACCAAGCACTTGTTGAGAATCCAGCTCAACAAGGGTGTAAGCATAAAGTCAGAAGAAACTGAAACAGCAGTCAGAGTTACAGGTGCGCAAGAAAAAGAGCGAAGTGCTCCGGCACCGGGGAGCAAGTTTTTATTGAAAAATACACAGGTTCCACAGGATGTATTACGACAGCATACACAGGATGTATACGCAAGCATAGGTGCAGTGGTATTCAGCCAATAATATGACATTCTCTATAGCATAACCATATATGGCATGACCTATATCTCTTACTAGTACATGCGCAGTAGCTTATATCCTGCCAGACTAGGCCAAAGCCTATTCTCTGTGGCGGTACCCTTGCAAAAGCTGTTACCTGTATATTCAGCAGTAGCTACGATCTAACCTCAGCTATGAATGGCTAATACCAAAAGCATTTATATGAAGGTTACATAGAGGCGCCTTTCTGCATCAAACCCGATTCTCTGCATAAAGGTTGAATCTCTGCAGAGGCAGGAAGCGCTTATTGATGCAGGAAGTAGCTAACCTCAGCTCTTTTTTGTGGTCAGCGCAAGAAATGTTAACCACAATTGCCAGCTATATGCCACACATGTTTAAGCTAAAAGTTTCCAGCTAAAATGTTTTAAGCTAAAAGTATAATGAACTCCCACACGCTGGGACTTTGAGTTTTGTGTTTTTTGATTGCGTTCGTGCAGCGGTTTTTTTCCCCTGCGGCTTGATTTTAATTGTCCGTGCCACGTTTCCCAATGTTCTTTTTGCTCGCGCCTCTCAGCCAGATTGGCTGAGACACAGCGCGGAACACAGGACATTGGGAATTGAAGTTCTTTTCCTTTTTTCACGTTCATGGGGCTCTTGCCCCACTGGCACATTCGACAACCCTGCAGTAACCTGTGAACCGGGTTCGGGCGAGTGCAGGAGGCTCGGTGCAGGACAGGTGCCTTCTTGGACCTGCCTGGCGGGGGAGGTAGGAGCGCAGCTGACCGGCGTTACACGGCGGGACTTTCAAAAGCCGTGCCGCCAACATCACAGGAGCCACGGTTCCTTCACCGGCTCCCTCCCCTGCCCTGCCTGGCGGGGAAGGTAGGAGCGCAGCTGACCGGCGTTACGCGGCGGGACTTTCAAAAGCCGTGCCACCAACATCACCGGAGCCACAGTTCCTTCACCGGCTCCCTCCCCTGCCCTGCCTGGCGGGGAAGGTAGGAGCGCAGCTGACCGGCGTTATGCGGCGGGACTTTCAAAAGCCGTGCCGCCAACATCACCGGATCCACAGTTCCTTCACCGGCTCCCTCCCCTGCCCTGCCTGGCGGGGAAGGTAGGAGCGCAGCTGACCGGCGTTACACGGCGGGACTTTCAAAAGCCGTGCCGCCAACATCACCGGAGCCACAGTTCCTTCACCGGCTCCCTCCCCTGCCCTGCCTGGCGGGGAAGGTAGGAGCGCAGCTGACCGGCGTTACGCGGCGGGACTTTCAAAAGCCGTGCCGCCAACATCACCGGAGCCACAGTTCCTTCACCGGCTCCCTCCCCTGCCCTGCCTGGCGGGGAAGGTAGGAGCGCAGCTGACCGGCGTTACGCGGCGGGACTTTCAAAAGCCGTGCCGCCAACATCACCGGAGCCACAGTTCCTTCACCGGCTCCCTCCCCTGCCCTGCCTGGCGGGGAAGGTAGGAGCGCAGCTGACCGGAGTTACGCGGCGGGACTTTCAAAAGCCGTGCCGCCAACATCACCGGAGCCACAGTTCCTTCACCGGCTCCCTCCCCTGGCCCTGCCTGGCGGGGGAGGTAGGAGCGCAGCTGACCGGCGTTACGCAGCGGGACTTTCAAAAGCCGCGCCGCCAACATCACCGGAGCCATGGTTCCTTCACCGGCTCCCTCCCCTGCCCTGCCCGGCGGGGGAGGTAGGAGCACAGCTGACCGGTGTTACGTGGCAGGACTTTCAAAAGCAGCGCCGCCAACATCACCAGAGCCATGGTTCCTTTGCCGGCTCCCTTTGCTGATGTTAAGTACATTGAGCTTTGCTCTGTAATGTTATGATATTATGGTATATTTATTTTGCACTAATTTGTAAAGTTGTAACTTGTAATCTTTTATTGTATGCTATTGTATTTGGTGTGTTAATTTGTTATATTGTATTTAATTTTCCTGTTGTAAGCTGCCCTGAGTTGGCCCTGGCCAAGTAGGGCGGGGTATAAATCGAATAAATGAAATGAATGAATGAAATGAGGATGGATGGGTGCAGAAACGTATAGCAAGTTTCAACAGTTAACCCTTGGATTTATAGGTATAGACAAGACATTATGCCTACTAATGGCAACAGACGGTCATAATATTGCCTGAGACTTTTATTAACATTTTATAATATGTAAGATGTTTTTTAATTAGCCTAAGGACACAATCCAGTAGCTTCAAATACCATTAATTTAAAGTACATGTTTAACAACCCATATGAATTCAGTGGGATTATAAAGATGAACTGGATTATACCATAGGAATTGGCCCTTATTAATTATAAGTGAACTTTAATGTGCATCTGTTATTGCAGACATCTGAGGAGCATGTCTGACAACAATTTTGATCTATAATCTACCAAAGGTACATCTTCTGGGAGAAGAGAAACAGCTTTAAGTCAACATGAATGACTCACCTTTGCTGCACTGCTTTCAGTGTTTTTACAATATCCTACTATAAAATGATAATGGGGTAAGACTTATAAGTGGCATTTATCTTTACCTCACAGAAGTAGTTATACCACTTACATGTCCCCCCACTTGGTGTTACTTCTATGAGATCCAGAGCTTGAGAAAGTACTTTTTTAAAAAAAATGCAACTACCAGAATTTTACAGTAGAAATCGTACCGCATACATACTTTTCTAATTTTACCGATCTTGTAATGATAAAAGGCTGAGTCTGCAGCATAGCAGTTTAACCACTGTGCCATAAGGCGTAATTTTCTTATCCTGGCCTCTCAGAATTTACAAAATGCTGTCATCACAAACATACTAGATCCAACTTACCCAAACACTGCTAGTGATAATTAGCAACGATGTTGTATACGTACTGCAAAGAGATAATGGGATTTTGTTGAGGCTTGGATGGGCACAGTTAATTTAACACATAAAAATGCATAGCATCTGTTGTAAACTGCAATATAGGACTACAAACATATTTCTTCAGAAGAGTGTGATGGAAGAAGAAGAATGGACAAAGGAAAAGAAAACCTTGGGACATGATAGACCCTCTCTCCGAGTTTTTGGTCTCATCAGGAATTCTCAACCTGTGGCCTGCGGGCCGGATGCTGGCCATGGCACCATTTCATGTGGCCCCCTCACTGCCTCCACCACCCCAGAAGTGCCATGTGGTGGAGAAAGGGCAAAATGGCCATCCAGCCTCCGAAGCTGTCTGAGGGAATGTGATCCAGCCCCCGGCTTTAAAAAGTTGAGAACTCCTGATCTAAATCTTATTCATTTATTATTATATGATCTTTTCCTCCTCCATCATTAAAAAGTAGAGGGGACAAAATACACAGACTAAGGCCATGATGGCGAACCTTGGCACTCCAGGGTGTTCTTGGACTTCAATTCCCAGAAGCCCAAGTCAGCACTCTTGGTGACAAGGGCTTCTGGGAATTAAAGTTTAAGAACACTTTGAGTGCCAAGGTTTGCCATCACTGGACTAAGGAATCCCCACTGACCTTTTGAATGCTGAGATAAGCAGAACCAAAACCACAATGAAATGGTATCTCAAGTTCCATATTGGCTAAACATAAAAGGACAATATGGTCAAGAAGACTGGATACTGCTGAACAAAAAAGGGGCACCCTGCCACCACCCAGCTATCTGTCAAATGCATAGTGCTGTTTCCATTTCCAAAATTAGCTCTTAATTCAGACTGAAAAGTATCCAAACTCAGTTTCATACAAGAATCCTCCAACTGCAAAATCACCAAGATAAACTATTGCTTTAGATAGTTTTGAACTTTATAGTATTTCCTGGTCCTGCCAGAAATGGCTATTTTTAAAAAATCACTGCTGTGCACAATTTGGCTTTCACAAATTTTAGTACTCAGCAAGACATTTACAACTTCATCACATGTAAATGCTGGAATGGGAAAAGTAAAATGTGACACTGTACTATTTTACTGTGACATAAATACTCCGTTTTTCATAATGATCTTGCCTGTACTGCAATCATCTTCCCAATCAGATCATTTTCCATATGAGAGAGAGAGAAAACAGCCACTTACTATTTCTAGTTTTGCCTCCTGCTCATTCAAAGTATCTATAAACCCATTTGTGTTTAATTTCTGAAGTTCCTCTTATTTAAAAATTCTTTCAATATACAGGAGGAAAACAGACAAAATGGCGGCCATGCCCTTATAAGAAGCAGCTGCAGATGAGCCATCAAATGCCTGAAAGAATAAGAAAGTAAAAATGTTTTATGCGGTCTTCAGTTACAATAGTTGCTTAAATATATTGTTGTTATATGACAGGAGTTCTCAAACTTTTTAAGCCGGGGGCCGGGTCACACTCCCTCAGACAGCTTCGGGGGCTGGATGGCCATTTTGCCCTTCCTCCACCACATGGCACTTCCTGGTGTGGTGGAGGCAGTGGAGGGCCACATGAAATGGTGCCATTGGCTGCATCCGGCCCATGGGCCACAGGTTGAGAATCCCTGTTATATGATGTCAAGTCATCCCCAACTCATGGCCACCCTATGAATGAGCAATCTCCAAAATGTCCTGTCCTCAACAATCCTACTCAGCTGTTGTTAAATCAAGCCTGTGGTTTCTCTCATGAAGTCAATCCATCTCATATTTAGGTCTTCCTCTTTTCCTGCTGCCTTTAACCTTTCCCAGCTTCATTATCTTTTCCGGAGAATCTTGCCTTCTGACAAATGGTGCTAGACAGATACCCTGGACTGCTGGAACTGAAAAACAAGTGGGTCCTTGCTCTTCTTGACCTCTCAGCGGCTTTCGATACCGTCGACCACGGTATCCTTTTGGGCCAGCTCCGAGGGTTGGGGGCCCAGGGCACTGTGTTGTCCTGGTTTTCCTCATTTCTGACGGGCCGGACTCAGTCGGTGTCTTTAGAGAGTGGGCAGTCCAGAGGTTGCTCCCTTGTGGGGTACCTCAGGGTTCGGTACTCTCACCTCTATTGTTTAACATCTACATGAAACCACTGGGTGAGATCATTTGTTCCCATGGAGTGAGGTATCATCAGTATGCAGATGATACCCAGCTGTACATCTCAGCCCATGGGGACCCGAGTGATGCAGTCAAAGTCCTAACCAGGTGTCTGGAGGCTGTTCGGGTCTGGATGGGGGACAACAGGCTACAACTGAAACCCGGCAAGACTGAGTGGCTATGGATCAGGGGGCCCGTGATTTCCCGAGAGCTACCATCTTTGGTCCTGTCTGGGGTATCTTTGCCCAGTCAGATCCGGTGAGTGATTTGGGGGTCCTCCTGGACTCATGGCTACTGTTCGAGGAGCAGGTGGCAGCTTGCCACAGCTGCACAGCTGTGTGTCATCTACCAATTACGCCCGTTCTTGGACCGGGACTCCTTGATTATGGTCACTCATGCTCTGGTCACCTCCAGATTGGAGTACTGTAATGCGCTCTACATGGGGCTGCCCTTGGCGACCATCTGGAGGCTTCAGTTGGTCCAGAATGCGGCTGCCCGGGTGGTGATTTGGGTGTGCACAGCTTAGTGTCATCTACCAATTGCACAGCTTAGTGTCATCTACCAATTACGCCCGTTCTTGGACCGGGACTCCTTGATTATGGTCACTCATGCTCTGGTCACCTCCAGATTGGAGTACTGTAATGCGCTCTACATGGGGCTGCCCTTGGCGACCATCCGGAGGCTTCAGTTGGTCCAGAATGTGGCTGCCCGGGTGGTGATTTGGGTGTGGGCATTATGCGCATGCGTCACTGCTGTTTCGGGAGTTGCACTGGCTTCCGGTTTGCCTCTGGGTGCAATTCAAGGTGCTGGTTTTGACCTTTAAAGCCCTGCATGGAATTGGTCCGGGGTACTTAAGAGACTGCGTTACCCCAAGGTGGTCAGCCCATCCTACTAGGGCAGACAGAAAAAAGTCCATTTCAGTGGGACCAGGAAGAGAGCCTTCTCCGTGTCTGCCCCTGCCCTGTGGAACCTTTTGGTCTTCTTCTTTTCCTGTCGGATCTTCTCCCCTTCAGAAAAATGTTGAAGACATGGCTATGTCAGCGGGTTTGGGGCATGTGTGACTGTTCTGTACAAGCCCACAAGCTTATTTAGCCCCTCAAGGGATCCTGTTTTTCACTGTTAATACCTTTGTCTGTTGATTGTTTTTGCTATTTTATGCTGGGAGGGGGAGGGAGTTTTTAGCTACAACCTGATTAATTTTTATGTGTTTTAATGTTGTTTTTAGTGGGTTGGGTTGGTATTTTTTAATGGTTATTGTTTTATCTATGGTTATATTGTATTTTATATATGTTGTTAGCTGCCCTGAGTGATGTTTTTCATCAGGAGGGCGGGATAAAAATTTATAAATAAATAAATAAAATATGACAAAATGAGGATGTCATACTTTGGCCGCAACATGAAAAATGAAATTTGATTGAAAAGGTTGAAGGAAGCAGGAAAAGAAGAAGACCAAATGCAAGGTGGACTGACTTTCTAAAGGAAACCACAGGCTCAAGTGTTCAAGAACTGGAGATCTATCATTCACCATAACTCAGAGGCAACCTGATGGCTTGTAAGAACAACAGTAACAGATGCCTATGGAAGCTTCCAGGTATGAGCAGTTATTGCATGTCTTACTTACTTACTTACTTACATTTGTATCTCACCCATCTGCGATATTTTCCCACTTTGAGCATCTTACAAGATATTTAAAAACTCTTTACAATAGAACGGTTCTCAACCTTTTGTAGGCAACGGCCGGACCCCTGCGCTGCTGCCTTTGGCACCTGAGAAGGTTGTGGGTGGCCGCAGGCATCTGCCGCTGTACCGTACTTTCCCCCTCCGCCTGGCTTGGCGTGTCCCTAACGCCGATCCGTAGCAGAGCCTTCTTACAACATCCACCCTGTTATGGAGCAGCATTAGGGACATGCCAAGCAAGGTGGAGGGGAAAGGGTGGTGGCGGTGGGAGCGGCGAGGGTGCAGGCAGGATTGAATGGTGCTGCAGCCCAGATCTGGCCCATGGGCCGTAGGTTGAGAAGTCCTGCAATAGGAGATTAGTCATAAATAATAAACACACTAAATAAATTATAGATGTCTCTGTTATTACTACACACTAAGCCAGGGACTCTTAACCTGTGGCCCATGGCATCATTTCATGTGCCCCCCCCCCCACATTGCCCCCACCACACCAGGAAGTGCCATGTGGTGGAGGAAGGGCAAAGTGGCCATCCAGCCCCCGAAGCTGTCTGAGTGTGATTTGGCCCCGGCTTTAAAAGGTTGAGAACTCCTGCACTAAGCAAACAGCATAATCAGAAACTCAATCGACTTAATCCAAATCTGCCCCACCAGGACAATGAAGGGCACAGAATAGTGTGGGATCCATCAGAGACATCCTGAAGAAAGGGAATTGGGCAGATTCCTCCCTGCCTGCATAATCCCAGAGCCACCTCCCACTTGTTTAACAGAACCCTTCCGATTTCTGGAGCAGTCTTCCAAGTGCTAGTCAGTGGAACAGAAATCAATCAAAATCATCAACTTGTGATCAGTTCTCCAGCATCACTAGAACTCAGCTAGGCTAGATCTCAAAATATAACACAACCAATCTATCTTCACTCCGTACCAATATCCAAATTTAAAAACTATTCATTTTAGCCTAGTTTATATAATCACAATTATCAACAAATACTACAGTTGCTACTGTCATTTAATTCCTCTGGAGGTCATTTGAATGCAGACAACGTGTCAATTAATAATTCATCATTATATTAATTTGTCACATAATGTGAATCCCAGAACATTTCATATACTGTATATCAAAATAACAGCTTGGCCTGGCCACTTTGTTTTTCCCCCCCATTTTAGATCTGCTGCCATGATATTCACAGTACATATAAATCAAGCCTTCAATAGCATTCTTCTTTTGACCTAAATATTCTCTTTTTCCAATAGGAAACATTTTTTTAGTAACTGGTTCACTGAGAATAGCTTGAGGGAGGAAATCTTTTTCCCAAGCAAAAAAAAAAGGGGGGGAATATAGTCCAGACAGTAAATTAGAACAATTGTCTGCTGTTGAAGAAACAGCTCCTTGAAATCACTTAGAAGAAAATTAACATGTTCCCAGTCAGAATTGTATAATGTGTTTTCCACTTGGCTTTGCAGCGTAGCATTTTCTTTCCAGGGCTATCTAAAGAAACGTTGATCATATTATTTATGGCCCTTCAAACCTGAGAGCTACTACCTCCCTTATATTGTTATTTTTCAACATAAATAACCCACATTTCATAAATAAATCACCACTATTTTGACACAATGAAGACAGAAGGGCAGTGATTTCTTGCAGTTCGCTGTTGCTTAAATAGGTTTTCTCTGTAACTAGACAAACACTGTCAGAAACTTAAGCTGTGTGTTTTAAAACAAGGCGCTTGATTATTTCTAGTACCAAAAGGACACTGCAGAAGATTCAAGATGGGCCATTCAAGAGTTTAATCTTCTTCCTGTGCTGTATCTGATTCTGAATACAGTATTGGCATTCATCATGGCAATCAGCCATGAAGACTCTCCTGTGAATATAATGCAGTGGCCTTTCATCTGCCTCCTGCATCACAACATGACACCCGTACCACTGATCCAGCTCCACGAGTCATTTTCTGGTCTTGAGCTCTTTTGGCACACAAAGTCCTCCTCAGCCCCAGGCCAGTATTGATGAAGCTGCTGCCTTCCATCAAGATGGATTCAAGTGGGATTTAATCCACTTCGAGACCATCACCCTTCCCTGTGGACATTGCCAAGGTCGCTAGTCCTCAGGGTTGTCAGTATACTGTCAGTATGGTCTACTCCTGTGACGGAGAATCTTGGCACTCCAGATGTTCTTGGATTTAAATTCCCAGAAACCCAAGCACCCTGTGAATCCACATAAATGGGTTTACTGCGATTCATCCGGCCCACGCTGCCCTCATCGCTCCCGGAAGCGGAAGTAAAATGTGCCTGTACAGGGCAACATCTGGAGTGCCAAGTTTCACCATCTATTACCTTAGCAGGATAACCTGGCTAGACTTGCAGGAGTTTGGGACAAAGCTGAAAATGTAGAACTCCTCTCTGAAAATACAGTACTGTACAGTATTCTATCTCAGAGCTGAACTGATCGGCCCACAAAGCTCATGAGCCTAAGATAAGAGGCAGAAGCACATGCACGGCTGTTCCTTTCATTAAGGTGGCCTTCCTATTGCAAGAGTGATTTCAAATACAGACTTCACACTTCTCTACATACCACTGCCATAGTCGGAGTCGGAAATGAACCATCCTCTGGTACTTTGGAGCCACATAACATGGCTGCCAATAATGTTCTAGCAGTGCACAAGTCTTGTTTGTCAGAGAAAAGCAACATGCTGCTGAGTTACAGTATAAACACTGGGGAGACTATGTTAATGTGAGATCCTCATTGCATATCATTCTTTTTTATTACTTTTTTAAAAAAGGAATATAAAAAGGGGGGATTCCCCTGATTAAGTTCTAAGTAGTTAACCTTCAGTTAAAAATAATGAACAAAAATCTTAGTGTTTTAACCTGCAGGTTTTAGAAGGCAGGAAAGAGCCTGCTTCATTTTCTCTTCAGGCTTTGTCACTTGACACTTTGGTACTCAAACATTTCTATTCAACACAGTGTGTTGCTAATCTAATCTAATGCAGCACTGAGAACACTGCTGTGCTATGGATATGTTTTACAATGCAAACATGATTAGCCACACAGAAGTGGGACTTTATATGCATTCTACTGTCTTGGGAGCAAAAAGTGTATTAAAGCGACACAAGCCTCCTTAATCAACACTTAACAATACAGCACTCAGTTCAGGTTATTTCTTAATCCACAGAACTGCTAATTTTCTCTTTCTACTTTCTCTCTTTGGGAAAAGGAAAGCTTATGATAAATGGCAAGGACCATCACTCAGTGGTGGAAGGCAAGCTATGGCTGCTCAAAATTGCCCATTCATCTCCAGGGGAAAAGGATAGGTAGCAAATGATGCGAAAGACCTTTGCTGGATACCTTGGAAAGTTAATGTCAGTCAAAGGGGAGTTTGATTATAACATAATCCTTTTTGTAGTACAACAATTGGTGTATTTGGAGTTATGATTCACGGAGTAAGTAAAGCAACATCATATATTGTTACCATGCAAAACCTAGTTATAAAAGCGGAATATGAATGAATGAATAAATAAATATACAATTAAACCCCGACTTACATATGCCTCGAGTTACATAAAATTCGGCTTACATAATTATTTTGTGCTAAAATCATGTCCTGATTTACATGATTTCTTATGGGTTTGCTTCGAGTTAAGTAAAAATTCATTTCCCTATGGGTTTGCTTTAATTTGCATTAAAAAAATCATTTTCCCTATGGGTTTACTTCAAGTTATGTAAAAAAAAATTTTTTTCCTATGCGTTTGCTTTGAGTTACATAAAAAAAAACGGTTTAAGCAAAAGCCTACGGAATGGACTTTTTTTCCGTAAGTAGGGGTTTTACTGTATAGTAGTAGAGCAACTGCATGTTTTTTTACAGCACAAAGTAAAGAAGCAGGTATAATTTAACAGGGAAGATACAGTTATGCTCATTTAGGTCTTGGTGGAAGAGATAAGATCTCTTCTTGAAAGTGACCCCCAATTCAAGGTTAACTGTCCCAGGAGTTTCCCAAGAGGCCAGTACGTTAAACTGTTCCAACATATTGGGGGAGTTGGGGGGGGAGAAAGACATGTTTTGCAACCTTAAAGGCTACCATTGTTTCTTTGTGAGCTTTCAGTAGATAAAAATCCATTTTTGCTATAACTGTTCTTGTTTTCTAATGTATATCAATCGGAAGCAAAAACATTTAGATGTCTGAGGTTTGATTCTGATCTGAATTAGGTCAGATTTGGTCTGGATTAGTTTGAATCAAATCAGGGCAACATTTAAATAGAGAAAAAACATTTAAATAGAGAAAAAAGAACCCTTTTATTTATTTTTTCCATGCTGAAATGTATTAAACACCTGTACAAAATGATGGTCCTGTGTTTTATCAACACTGAGCAACAGAAATGGAAGATGATGAGCAGCAGAAGCAGCATGGAAAGCTTGAAGGTATAAACCGGACAAAATCCAGCCTTCTACAAATAAAATTCAATTCACACAACAGGACTTCCCCATTTTCCTTCCTGTGCTACCACTCATCCCCTTGATTTCTCAGGATCAGGTTAAAAGGGGTGAGGCAGGTTATAGGGGAAGCTCAAGCCTGTAGCAGTATGGGGGCTAACTCAATATGGCCCTTAAGTAGGTAGAAAGTCAGTCCTAGTGGACTTTTAAAGATCTTTCTTAGGAGTCAATATGTTTTTGGATCAGACTGTAGCATTAGAGATAGGATAAACTCACAGGAACCACCAGAGGTAGCTTCCTATTCCAACAGTAAACTATGCCTGAGCTTATCTTATCCTAGGACTGTGATGGCGAACCTTGGCACGCCATGTGTTCTTGGACTTCAATTACTAGAAGCCCAAATCAGCACTCCTGCTGATCAGAGCTTCTGGGAATTGAAGTTCCAGAACAGCTGGCATGCCAATGTTTGCCATCACTGTCCTAGGCTATGAGGCCTTCCTCCAAATGAATGCAAATTAGGTGTCTGCCTTGCATTTTAGCATCTCATTGATTAGTTACAATTAGCCATGATATATTATGTAAATATTAGGCAAACACAAGTGGCATTCCAGCCTGTATTTAGTTGCAATAAGTTTGTTAATAAACAACCAGTTTTTAGTAAACATCCATATTCAAGAAAATAAGATTTCAACACTAATTGTCTTAGATTGTTTAATAAGTTTTTTTGTCTGTTGTGACGAAGTAGGTCACGGTGATTCAAAATTATCCACCACTGGCTATATGTAAAAGCTATCTTTTTCTTGTGGGGTGGGCTCCAACTTCCCAAATCCTCCATTCTTGCAGGTGGACCGCCTGACCTGGTTTGATACACAGCAGCATTTGCTGAATACTAGTGAATGTGAGTACAGTAATACCTCATACAAAGTCCGCTTCATACAACATCGAATTCATACAACATCGCCTAATTTCTTGAAAAAGGTTGCCTCATACAAAGTCGCTGTGACTTTGTATGAGGCATTGGGTTTTTTCCCAGGTTGCATTGTGCCTGGGCAGTATAAAAGGCAGGACACATGCGTGCATTGCCCTTGTGGGTTTTACATGAGGCGAAGAGTGTTTAGGAATGGTTTTGAGCATGATTTTGAATTTTTTTTGAATTTTTTGTCAGAATTTTTAGAAGCATTCCTGGGATTTTTGCAGCACTCTTCAGGTTCTTGGACAATCAGGGTTGTTTGACATGTTTTTGTAATGTTTTTAGCCTTTAGACAATGATTTCTTAAAGTTCTGTCAGTTTCCTTGACTTTGCCCTGAAGTCTGTGCTGTTACAGTACAATGTATCTCTATGGAAACGACGTTGTATGAGGCATCGCGGCAAGGATTTGGACGTTGTACGAGGCATCGCAGCTAGGATTTTGAATGTCTCATACAAAGTCCAAATCCGTATAAAGTCCAAACTTGTGGAACCAAGTTTGGACTTTGTATGAGGTATCACTGTATCTGCTTACCTTCAAATGCAATGGGAAACCCACAATAATAATAATAATTATATAATGCATACCTTTATGTCACTTATAATAATTAACTTTAAAGCCAGACATTTTTCCTAACTGTTCTTTCTTTCACATTAGAAAACGCAGTCTAAACTGAATGTCTAATGTGTATATTTGCAAAAACCAAACAAGGCATACCTATACGTGTTGAAAAATTGAAACTAAGATTTTCTAAGTGCTGTATCCTAAATGAAAAAGTCTTATTCTGGAACAAAGTCAATGCCAGTAAATAATGCAGAATCTTACGGAGTTCTGAAAGAAGATACCATTGCAGACAGTCTTATACTCGAGTTATCTTAGAAATAAGCTGTTGACAGAAAATTTTCAAACAGTCAAATGAGACAAGCAAGCACTGAAGTCTAAGAAACCAGTGCCAATGACATGGGATTATTAATAATTACTACTCATACAGTGAGCTTTGTCAGACAAAACATTTTAAAGATGTTTTAAACACATCATCAGCTTGATACTGCTCATTGAATCACCAAGAAAGTGGTGGTGGGGGGGGAGTGTTTGAATCCCTGTCAGGATGTCAAAATGGCTTAAATGCAGGTGTTTTTCCCCCCAGTAAATGACTGTCTAATATTTTTCTGAACACCTTCGGGAGAAAGATTACATGCCATCACTATCAAATCTCCATTGCTAATTTACTTTTTAAGACTAGAAAAACTTCCCTTGTGGATATTCTTCTTGCCCCATCGTAAGGAGATGATTCTAACTAGAATTCTTCCTAAATAGATCTCCGTAGTATTAGATAATTTGCCCTACCCCCACTTTAAAATTTTAGTACTGCAGGCTTTGCACTCAAATGAACAATCACCCACACCTTAAACATATTCACTGAGTTGCAGCAAATGCTTTCTGGATACTTGAGATAGTGTGCAAAATGGATCCAGCTGCCAGAAATAATTAAATTAATTGAAAGTGTACTATCCTCCATTTAGGGAAAGCAGTGACTTTGTGGTTAAGATGCTGAGTTTGACCAACAGAGGTTTGGCAGGTCAGCAGTTCACGACCCAAGTGCTGCACATAGCTTGATATGCACCGCTTTGGTGGGAAAGGTAACAGCATTCCATGTGCTCCGGCATCTAGTCATGCCTGCCACATGACCATGGAAAGGCCTGCAGACACAAATAGTGCTGCCTGTTTAGCCATAAACAGAGATGAGCACCACACCTTGGAAGATACACCTGGCTTTTGAGCAAGGGAGACCATTACCTTTACCTATTTTTCATTTGAGATAGAAGCCTTTGAGAGTCTCAGGACAGAAGAGCTTTTAATAGTCATAAATCGCCACCAGATTGCCACCAGTGCAGATGATCCTGTTGGGGATAACATTGTATAAAAACATAGTATCGTAGAGAAATATAGTAGAATATAATGTTGTAACATTGTTTCCTGCTTCTGTTTACAATATACAGTAAAACCTCGCATAAAGAGCACCTCGCTTAGAGACTAACTTGCTTAAAAAGCAGAATTTTCTCTGGTTGCCTCGCTTAACAACTAAAACCAACCAAAAACTCACTTAACAACTAAATAGGGGTTCACACACACACACACACACACCACCGCCAGAAGTCACAGTTGGTCACTTACAATGGTGTTTTGCTTAAATAGCAAACTTGCTTAAAGAGCAATCCCATGCATTATGCTCTTTAAGCGAGGTACCACTGTACATTGCTTATTCAATTGACAAAATACAATTTATGGCTGGTAGTGTACCTGAAAGCATCAGGAGAATGGAAAAGTACTGGTGGACTTGTGATTCTGTTTCAGCCACCCTATGAATGAGCAATTTCCAAAATGTCAAGGAAAAATGTATACTCGGATACGAGTAGCATAGCAGCTGACGATGACTAGCAGTGGGTGGCAGCAAAAATGTATAAACAATATGAGTTTTGAAACCGTTCAGTACTCATCAGTAGACTGGGATTTACATCACTGGAAGGGGTGCAGAAAAAAAAAGAACAGTCCCAAAAATCGTGGCCATATGTGAAAGGCAGGCTCTTCCGGTTACGGCGAGTCCCAAAATGGAGGCTGCAGCACTGAAGAGTCCGTAAGTCGGGGCCCACAGGTTTCAGGCTTCAACCCAAGTGATGTAGATTCCTCCCAATCATGGCAGAAAGAAGAGCTGCCAGTCACTCAGCACTCAATCCCATTACCTTATATTCACCCACCTGCCCATGGTTTTTGGGTCTACTTTGTATCTTCTGTACCGCTTCCAGCTATACAACGCCAAGCCTAAGGAAGATTCTCAGAAGACGAGTGTTTGTTTTGTGAGATTTTTCTACTCCACGAAAGAGCTCGCCCATACTTGCCTCTGGTTGTGTAAAAAGACTTCTTCCATGCGAAGCTGGTAAAATGAAGGCACCTTTTAGTAAGTTCATTCTGCAGTTCCTCTCGCCTGACCTAGTGTAAGAAAGATTAGCCGGCAACACAAGGTTGCCATTACCAGGGCACCTGATTGTGGTTCAAAAATACCACAATCTTCGAGGAAGCTCTTTCTGTGAACCTCTATAAAAAGATTCATTTCCCCCAACCACATCTTGTAGGACCCCTTCCACTTAACTTTGCTTCTTCACATAATACTGGTTTTTGTATACAAGTGTACACTCTTTTCAAAAGTGCATGCACATTGCTTATTAAAAATGTTTCCTGAAAAAACTCACATGTTGCACCTTTTAAAATCAGCATTCTTTCATAATGAGCTAGGTACTTGCAGTCTAAAACCAACATCTTAGGGTTTGTAACCCAACATATTGGATGCCGCTTGTCAGGAACCACATCACTAACGTAAGAACATAAGAGCAGCCTTGCTGGAACAGGCCACAGGAGCCCATCCAGTCCAGCATTCTGTCTCACCCAATGGCTCACCATGTGCTTCAGGACATTATTCCCAAGCAGATGCCTTCACATGACTCAAGGAACACAAACATGGGCACTGCTGTGCTAATCTATAAGGGAAAACAAACCCCCAAGTAAAGCAACTCCTAAACTAGGAACCAAGTGTAGTTCTACGATAGAGTTAAAGTAAGATTTCCATTAAAATACAGGAGTTAGTCGGTACCACAGTGGTTTGCTTACTTTTTGTCTTTTGTCTTATTTTGTTTACTCTCTGATAAGCTTTTCCGTTATCTAGAAGCCTTCATCAGGCTAGGGTAGGGCATAACAACTAGGGCACAAAGCCAAAAATTTGGCTAGATGATTTTAGCCATAAGATTTACTGCTAAAATAAGCTCCAAGACAGAGAAGCCAGGCTTGATGACCCACTGGAAAAGTATGCAGGTATCAGTTTCCACCTAGGAATGTTAGCCAAGATAGAAAGAAAACAGGGGTCTGCCCTAAAATAACTGACAAGTTTATTCTAATGTGAAAGGCAGAGTCAGGCCTGCAAGCAGCTTGTATTTTCAGATACTGTATGTCAATTCCACCCGAAGTACTCTAGTGAATTATTTGTCTGAAAATCAGGTAGTATGCCTATAAGGAGAGGGGGGAGGGAACCTGAACAAATAAATATAGTATCCATCGGTGAATTCTCCCCCCCCCCCCAATCTGAACACAGAAAGTGACACAAATAAATTCAGGTCATTTAACATGCTGTCAAGTTAAAATGCTTTTTCTTCCATAGCCATCATCATTATGTGCTCGTTCGGGGCATTATTCCTGGTGTGAAAATTCCCCTAGATCACTCTTCAGCACTTCTTCCCCTTTTTCAAACTCTGTGCACATACTCTTCCGAACTACGTCTCCAATCTGAATTACTCCCCTTTAGAAGAATGCTAAAGACTTGGCTATGCCAACGGGTGTGGGACACATGTGGCTCCACCACTCAGCCATACTGCCTGGTTTAGCCTGTGCAGGGGATTCTTTTGTCCTGGTAATCCTGTTTTAATGAGGGTAGTTTTTAAGTGATAACATTGTTAGTTTTTATGTGTTTTAACTTGGATTTTAGCTGGGTTTTTTGGGTAATTGTTTTTAACTGTGATGTTTTAATTGTTTTGTATTGTATTCTTTTTCTCTTGATGTTTGGCCGCCCTGAGTGGTGCATGCACCAGGAGGGCAAGGTACAAACAAGCAAAAAACAAAAACAAACAAACAAACAAACAAACAAACAACAACAACAACAACAACAACAACAATAATAACAACAACAACAACAACAACAACAACAACAATAATAATAATAATAATAATAATAATAATAATAATAATAATAATAATAATAATAATAAGAAGAAGAAGAAGAAGAAGAAGAAGAAGAAGAAGAAGAAGAAGAAGAAGAAGAAGAAGAAGAAGAAGAAGAAGAGCATTTTTCCTTCTTTTCCACCTTCAGACTGACCCTTCCCTATAGGGGTGATCAATTCAACTTTATCCATATCAGTCTAATCTAGAGCTTCAGATGAGCCTGTTAGCCTCGTGTCCCTGACACATTCCCTCACCCACAGAAAAAGGCTGGAGGCAAAAGATTTCTAAGGAACCTTATTCTTCCCAACTGGCTACCATGAAGCTGTGACCCTTAGGTCCAAGGATGTAACATTGTTTTGTGATAATGCCAGAAGACATCCTTGTCATCTCACTTCTCAGTGTTTTGCTTTTATATATCTACTAATGTTGTGTTTTTTATGGGAATGGCAGCATCTGTAATTTTTTTTAGTACATTTGATTCAATAAAAACACACTATCTATTACAGTAAAACTTCGGATAACGAAGGGTTTGGATAATGAAAAAAATCGCATAACAAAAGGAAATTAAAGGAAAACGGCGCCGTCTGATAACAGATTTTTTTTCACATACTGAAAACATTTCCAGGGGTTCCCAACGGTGCTAGTAGAGTCTTGTGAGTGAATCTGCTCCATTTTGGGGGTGTTTCTGGGTGTTTCCACCCGGGGGGGGGGCTTAAAAGTGCAGTTTGGGTACTTCTGGTTTCTGCTGAACGTCAGTTCCCAGAATCCAATGCACAGCCAAGGTTCCGGACATGAAGTTTCCACACACACACACCCGTCATTTCTAGTCCCCAAAATTGGGTGGAAACACCCCAAAAAAATCCTAAAACCAGAACAGATTCACTCACAAGACTCTACTGGAACCATGGGGAGTAGCACAGACCTACCAAGGACCCGGTAAAAATGGCTTTTTTAAACATTCAGAACAGATTTATTGTTTTTCAATGCATTCCTATGGGAAACTGCACTTCGATTAATGAAAATTTCGGTGTATGAAAGGTCCCGGAGAACGCATTAATTTCGTTATCCAAGGTACCACTGTACTTAGAGGTTTTAGAGGATGGTTCACAGAAGTAGTAGCTTTATCAATTAAAAAATGTAATAATTCTGCTTATAATGCTAGTACTGCCTCCTTGTTGTTATTACAAACAGAAGCAATTTTTACTTGTCATACTATAATCATCTTCTTTTTGTCCAGCATTGCCACATTCTAAATGCAATTTTCCAGACCAGTTTTTCTCAGCTACAGGCTACTGGTTTTTGAAAAAATCCAAAAGCAATACATGATATTTATAAATGTGTTAAGAATCCTCATAATAGAGCTATTAAACAGGGACCACTTCGGTCAGAAGGTAAACATCATTCTGTGCACTCCGGTGTCTAGTCATGCCTGCCACATGACCACAGAAATGCCTGCAGAAGCAGACAGTGCTGGCTCTTTGGCTATGAAACAGAGATGAGCACTGAACCCTAGAGTCGGATATGACTGGTTTTCAAGCAAGGGTGACCTTTACCTTTACCTAACATTAAAGATCAAGTATTTTAAATTTTAAAAAGGTTGGTGAAGGTGAATATGTGTAAAGAAATATGGAAAGATTTTGTAGAATTTATCCCATTGAAAGGGGAAGATCCGATTCCTGTGAATTAGTCAATGTCTTTTTGGAGAGATGTAGGGTGTGGTAATGAAAAGAGAATAAGTGAATTAAAAGAGTATAAAATTGTCAAGGTCTCGAAGGTGGAAAGGGGGGGCACATAAATAGAATTTTTGTTGTTATTTGTTACTTTCATGTATTTTGATTTATGTTTTATAATTTAAAAAAATTAAAAAGAATGCTTATATTGCAGGGTAAGTTGAGTTCATCTTATAGTAACCTTTAAAACATAAAAGATCTCTCCCCCCCTCCCTCACAAATAATGACTAGAGGAAATACATAAAATGTTAGCTGCACAAACCAACACATTTGTATGCCCAACCAAAAAGGCATAGCTATCTTAAGACTGCAGCAGTAAATGGAATGAACTTTCAAAGGATGAAGACACTTTGGGAAGCCTCTGCAAGAAAATGTTGATGATGCTGGCCTAGATGAATCCATGGTTTTCTTAGATCTTAAAACTGCAGGGCTGGAATGGGCCCTATTGATCATGGAGCCCAGCCCCTGTCAAGGAGGTACAGTGAGGAATTGAACTCCCAACCGTACCTTAGTCACTGAGCTATCCAGCTATACTGTGGCTCAGTTTAAGGCTGCCTCCTATTTTCCCTGTGTTATATAGGGATTACAACTTCCATATCAGAAGACAATGAACTTGTATAATCTTTTTTAAAAATTGTTTTTAAAATGGGGGCCAACAATTCTTGGATTGGAGCGCCAATTTTCTGGGGAAACAAACAAAGTTCTGTATAGGGGTTGTTGTTTTTTTAGGTTAATCTTTCTATTTCCCTTAAATACTCATTTTAGAGTAGAAAAAGTTGCAATTCTCAAAGTTTGAAAAAATCCAACCCAGCTCTGATCCAAGATACTCCTGTAGCTTCTCCTGAAACCCGATGATGATAGCCCTGGAGAGTCTTGGAAGCTCTATTGAAATCTCCTGGATGGCTTTCAGCCGTTTCTCAGAGAGATGCCTGTCCTTGGAGTGCCAACTCAAAGCCCAAAATAAAATCAACCCCTCATCACTCTCTCTCTTTTAAAGTGCATGCTGTCAAACACTGGAAGTGTGGATGAATACATGCCTTCTGGAGATGGAAACAATCTGGCCAAGGAGATTGTGAAAAATTAGGTGTATACTGGGGGGAGGTTTTTTTTTCAGCTTATTAATTTAACTTTTTCAAAACACACCTTATTGAAAAGCCCAAATTAATGATCAGCATAGATTTGATCTTCAACTGTGAGAAACAGTGATCAGAGTTAGACAAACATGCCATGGGATATCTTTCAATTTTTATCATTTTACTATGGCATTATCTCTGCCTTCTGCTGTTTCTTTCATCCTTGCTATGTTGAGAATCCAAGACATGGTAAATTAAAAGTAGGAATGAAGATGAGAGCCTGTACTGAAGACAACCTTCCTACTAAAAGAAAGAAAACGTTCTTCATAGAAGTAGAAGCAACAGTGCATGGCCAGATGCGATCAAAAACAAAACGTGAAAATTTTAATGTTTGTGTAGCCAAAGAAACCCAGTTTCCATCACCACCACCACCTCAAACAGCATGGTCATCCCATCTTGGTTGTGTGTCTGTCTGTGGACTACAGTAACATTTCCAAAATCTAGATTCACTACAATGCTTTCTTCTCAGACAGCATGAGACCTGCTTCTCTGTTTCCCAGGTCATTATTAGCTTTTTAAGCAGGAGAGCAATGACTGACATCAATGCAGCCAGTTTTCACTGCTCCTATTCCCAACTTTGTGGACTATTGGAAGAACAGCAATTTTTTTAAAAAAAATGCCGCCAGCTTTTGCAAAGTCAAAACCAAGCATTGCCAGAGGAGTTGAAAGGAAGAATTGAGGGAAATGGTCCTTAACTCCACTGAAGCCTATGGCTTATGGAAAGTCTCTGTCATTTTTATTTCCTTGCCAAACCAGCATACATTATTTATGGCAAATACAATATTTGCTTTGAGGCAATAAACTGGGCTGTGCTTTCAGGGAGGAAAAGCACAGGCAGATATATTATATGTTACCTGAAAACAAGAGGTACATAGTCTTTTTCTTCCGTGTCTAGGCCAGACGCGGAAGTGCCAAAAGGAAGGCACCTTTTGGTGAGTTCATTCTGCAGTTACTTTCGCCTGACCTAGTGTGAGAAAGATTAACCGACAACACAAGGTGGCCATTATTATCGGGTATGCCCAATCGTGATTCAAAAATACTACAATCTTTGAGGAAGCTCTTTATGTGTACCCCAGATGCATAGTGAAGTACTGATAAGCCTTTCTGGTTGTTGTTTTTAATTAAAATGGAGGGCACTTTTGACATACAAAAATAAAGGCCAATTCACTATGGATCCACAGTGCACAAGAACAGAATTAGGCCAACGTGGCCTGTGCGAGTTACATAGAAATTTATTTTATTGCTTTTCTATGCATTTCTATATACAGTGGTACCTCATATGACGATTTTAATTCGTCCCATGGAGCTCATTGTTGTACGAAACTATTGTTATACAGTACATGCATCGTATAGCGATTTTCCCTATGGGAAGCATCGTATTACAATTTTTTTGGCTAAGTGGTTTTTCCCATTGAAAAATGGTTGCACGATTTTTTCCATAGGGAAAATTGTTTTGTGGGACATCATTTCCCCCCCCCCCCCCAAAAAAAAAACTAACTGTTATGCGATTTTGTTGCTATACGGGGCAATTTTTGTATGAGTTTCCACTGTATTTAGAAATACTCTTTTGAAACATGAGGGAAAGCCAAAGTAACTAAAACTCTTAGAGGGATTAATCACAATATAGCAAAAAGATAGTTAAGTGTGCAGCATTAGTCTGTAGCTACTTTTGTATAAATCAGAATATAAAAATCCATAACAATCGGTTATTGTTGAAGTTCAGTGTCACATATGGAGTACATCTAGATTGGATGTATATAGATTGAAGCTTAATATTAAACAGCCTGATGCTTAAATAGGGTTGTTTATTACGAGACCTTCCAGCCCAACACCAAGAATGTGATGTATTTTGGATAGGTTCCACTATGCTTTATCTGGGAATGCTCCTGGAGCTGGTTGTCCTGGCTATACCATTAGACGCTATTGGCTATGACAACCAGAACTGTGTTTGCCCATTTCATGAATGCTACATCAGTTGCATCCCATTTCCAGGAAAGGGTTCTGGACCACGGTTATGTAACTATTCTTTCACTGTATCAGAACTGTGCTAGGACAAAGCATTCTTGCAGGGAGAAAGAACTTGTGAGGAGGTGTTGGGGTGTGCAGCTTCTGCTCTAAGCCCTGCAAGACTGGTCCTTCACCTTGCTGCAGCTGCTAAGCTCCACCTGAGAGCTCTGGGCAAGGTTCTGGACCTTTATAGGCTCCACCTGGAGAACCTGGGTGGCTTATCTATATAAGAACTGGCCTTTCCTCCTAGAAGCTGCCTCACCAATGAAGGTCAGCAGATGTGCCATTGCTTGCCTCTTGGACTGCTTGCCTTGTTCTTGCTGTTGAAGATATCTGCCTTGTTCGTGATTCCTGTTCCAGATCTCCTGCCTTGTTCCTGCTCCTGAAGACTCTATGCCCTGTTTCTGTGGACTATTGTTTTGCCTTGCTTGGATCTTTTCGTCTAGAACTCCAACTTGTCTTGCTCAGGGTTCCCTGCTGTGTCTGTTCTCCTGTTCACCTGATTTTTGGCTTGTTTGGGCTATGTTTTCATCACCTGGACTTATCCTGCATCTCTGGTTTGACTTTGACTTGGACTCTGGGCAGGGATTTGGTTACTATTCAGCCTCTTATTTTGGGGGTCCTGCTGTTTGTGTTGCTTGCCAGCTGCTCACGATCTGGACCCTCAAAGGAGGCAATTGCCCTGTTCATCCATGGATCCTCTCCCTCCTTTATCTGACATCGAGAGCTATCTGAAACACTGGATTTCTATCCACCTAGATCCTGCCTCAACCTGTAACTGTTCTCAGCATGACAGAGGAACATCTGCTGAGAAAGAGGGCTATCCCACCAGCCCCAAAGAAATATTACTCTCCACCACCCATATGTCCATTTATGTCATGCTTTTTTCTCTCCAAATTTACAGAAAGCAATGATGGTTAAGCCATTCCAGGAGCATTTTTTGCTAAATATATTTGAACAAAAATACTTTGAATAATAAATAACTTTAAGCAAGCAACTTAAGAATTCCAGCTGTAGTAAATAATAGCTGCAGTTCACATACAGAATGAATTCCTTTATACAACCAATTCTGTAAAGACATTTGCTATTGGGAAGACACAGCCCAATCTTCCTTCGGGTGGTGAGAATGGTGGATGCTAGTTTGCACAAGAGAATTAGCATGTATTCGCAGCAATTCCACCAGCCATCTCACAGTGTTGTGACTTCTTCTTTGCCCAAAGCATTAGGACTAAATTTTGTGAGAAGGCAGTTTCCTCGCCTGCTGAGCCTTCAACTCACATTATCTGTCTCTGCCCTCAACACCCTTCCGTGGGTCAAGATTTTCTGAACTCTTCTGGAAGATATATTGACCCCACAGGCTATTCCAAGCCTCATTTCATTAATACAGAACATGTGCCTAGAGGTGGAAAGGAGGTGAGTGATAGATATTTTTAGGTAAGACTCCAATGTTGTTGTTTCAGGAGATTTTTTTTTAAAGTGATATTTTCTGCCCTCTATTAAAACCAGTCCAATTATTTAACCATGCAGTCTGTGCAATCTGTCTTGTTGCACTGATTCAAGCTCAGAATAAATGTCAAGACTGGTCAAAATACCAGCACCAGGATAACCAAAGCTTCAGGAGCACAAGCTCTGATTTGTTTTAGTCAGCCACTAGAGGGAGCACGGCTACATGTACTAACTTCTACATCAGTCTCGATCTAGGCTTAATTGGCTGTAGCCGATACCAGTGTTTCCTAACATTTATAACTATTATACCTGTTTTAAACATAACAAGAATACAAAATATTTTTAAAATATAAAAGTAAGTAATGTTTTGGAAAATATTATTATTAGAATGTAGATTTATCACGGAAAGTTTAATAATGTTTATAAAAATCACACCATTTCACAGTCATCTTTTTGTAGTGGTTTTGCTTACCTGTCAGCATACCTGTCGAGTATCCTGGATTGGCCGGGATTTCCCGTTTTTCCGCACCACTTTAGCCACTCGCTGGTCGGTGGCCACCACCATCCCATAATTTCACCGGCGGAGGGGAGGAGTAATTACTGTGCATGCCCTTCTGCGCAGAAGGGTTCTACGCATGCGCAGAAGGCTTCTGCGCAGGTCCCACATTTTCCGGAGCCACGCTTGACAGGTATGCCTGTCAGGCAACCAATAATATTTTTAGAAAGAGAATTATATCAAGTTACTGGACAATAGGGGTACAAAGGAATAGCATCCTCGAAGATTGTGGTATTTTTGAACCACAATTGGGCGTACCCTGGTAATGGCAACCTTGTGTTGCCAGCTAATCTTTCTCACACGAAAAGAACTACAGAATGAACTCACCAAAAGGTGACTTCATTTTGACAGTTTCAAGTCTGGCCTAGACACAAAAGAAGATGACTAGCCAACACACCATCAATTCACACGAGAACGTAGAAAAATAGCCATATTGGCAAAGTGTTGTGGAAGTTATAGTCCAAAACCCCAAAGGCTTGGTTCATTTTATCAGTTTCTTTGGGATATGGAATGCTTTCTGCCATAAACATCACAATACAACTCAATTAGCTGATTACAGTATATAAAATGTTACCAGAGCTCATGCTCTCATTAATAGTAAACATAGACAGCCACTTGAGTGGTAATTTAATCACACAGTATGACTTTATTATGCATCGTAGAGTACTTCAGGCTGTGCGAAGAAAAAAAACCCTGCCTTTAGCATACCAAAATTTTAAGTTATAGGGCACACAGCTAGTTAGCATTGTGCTATCCCAAGCTTAAAAGTTTTAATAGTATTGTGCTGATTTCATATGTACCATAATAATTCATTATAGGATGAAAAATCATTTAAATAAATATGCTTCATTCTCCCTTCTTTTCACATCATGTTTTTCAAAATGATTCATACAGAAAAGCAGACTACATTCAGATGATGGAGTGAAAATTGTTGGAAGAAACATCAGTAATTTAAGATAAGCAGATGACACTATGTTACTGGCACAAAGCAGCAATGCTTTGGAACAATTTTTAATGAAAGTGAAAGAAGAAAGTGCCAAAGCAAGACTTTAGTTGAACATAAAGAAAACAAAACTTATCACAACAGAAAAACTACTCAACTTTTATGTTGACAGTGAAGAAATTAAATAGTGAAATATTTTTTACACCTTGGTTCACTTGTTGGCTTAAATATTTGTATACTGACTACAATTTTGGTGTTTTATACTAATTATTTTACCTCCCCCCCCTCATTGTTCTGTGCAGGACAATGCCAATAAAGATTTATCTATCTATCAGATAGAAATAATTTTGTTTCCGTTTTGGACAGTCTAATGAACACAGAATGGTGCAACAGATGTTCAAATTCTGCAGAGATGTTTTCTATACTTCTGTTCAACATTTCTTTAAAATTCTATATATTTCCCCCTAATTCTGGTAAGTAATATAATTTTGAGAACATTTCTCTATGCTCATGTTATTTAACTGATGTATGAAGGGGATACTGGATTTTTTCTGTGTACAGTATCTCTAATTCTGATTGCTCAGCAGTTTTCATACAGGTTTGGGGACTCCAATAATTGATCTCACAGAGGTTTTATAATTACGGGAACATTATGTCGAATAATTTTGAGAATGTATTTATATTTCTATGTGCTAATTTGTTGTTATCTAATACAGTTAATAATCCACCGTCTTTAACTTCTTTAATAATCCACACTCATCCTAATTATCATACTATACATTACATCACATTGGCTAGAATTCTGTTATAAACTGTATCTGTATAAGGGTGATCATATCAGTAGGGAAGACTGCCAGTTTGTGATTCCAATTTGGGATTTTTCCAATTTAACCACAATTACTCTCATTGCAGGCAAATCAGGCAATCCCTAGGATCAACATAAGAACTCTTCAATCATGACCAACCTTTCTCTGCCACTAATATCATCAACCTTATGCATGCCTAATTTGTTGAATAGGGTTTAGTTGTTTTCCCCCAAACTGACTAAAGTGCATTTTAAAATATCAACTATTCCTCATTCAGGATATAAATGGAACCTATATATACATCCTGTTTGGATTCATATTATTTAACACACATATATCTTAGGGTTATATGGAATATAACCTGTTATATCTCGTTCTTCCTCCAATAAACTCAAAGCACATTTTACCTTCCTTACTTTATCCTTACAATAACCTTATGAAATAAGTTAAGATAAAAGTAAAGATCCTGTATACCTTGGTTCAAACATCAATCCAGACAGACTTCAGCCATGAAATCAGAAGAAGATTGAGACTCAGAAAGGCAGCAATGAAGGAACTGGAAAAGATCATCAACTGTAAGGATGTTTCATTGAAAACTGGGAATAAAATCATCAATGCTCTTGTATTCTTGATCACTATGTAAGGGCGTGAAATCTGGACAGTAAAGAAAGCTGATAGGAAATAAAAATAATTTGTTTGGAATATGATGCCAGAGCAGAGTTTTATAGATACCTTGGACTACCAAAAAGACATTGATGAAAATGAACTCTATTTTTGGCACATCGTGAATAATCAAGATTCTATGGAAAAGACAATGTTGGAAAAAGAAGAAGACAGCAAGAAACTATGATGGCCAAACACAAGATGTATAGAAAACTACAGGCTATAACTTGCGGGAAAACAGGGCTACTGAAGACAGGACATTTTGGAATTCTCTCATTCATAGGGTTGCCATAAATTGGAGATGAATGGATGGCACATAACAGCAACAAGATAGAGCGCCTGACCCAAGCAACTCATTCAATGAGTTGACTCAATAGCAATTTTATTCTGGAGCTCTCAATGCTTCAGTCACCAATCACTACATATGCAATAACACCCAAGCCAAACTCTTAAAGTTC
Organism: Bradypodion pumilum; assembly: GCA_035047305.1. NCBI lineage: Eukaryota > Metazoa > Chordata > Lepidosauria > Squamata > Chamaeleonidae > Bradypodion > Bradypodion pumilum. The sequence continues at coordinate 166,510,699 of JAWDJD010000001.1, read as the reverse complement.
TAATCCTAGCCCTGCCCTCTCATGTGTTACAAATGCACATTACTGTATATCTGTGATGGATGTCTTAATGTCATTATGGATGTTTGTTGTTCAATTTACTACTCAATATTTACTCAGAAGTTGAGAGTTGTATGCTATTCTTTCCATTTATTGATTTTAATTGAAATGTCTACAGTATCTATATTATTCTTCATGTACCCTTCACATACTCTGTCTGAAGCCAATCTCAAAGGAACTGCTGCTAATCACTCTAACTTCAGTGCCTGCTTCTTCCAGTGGCTGAAATCCAGTAGTAAGTCATAATGACAGTAGACCCATTGGACTCCATAGGTTGCTTTGATGCTATGGACCTACTCTAGTTGTAACATGCTAACAAATTCCAGCTTTTAACCTCCTTTTTCTCAACTTCAGATACTTGTGTGCTATGCCACAACATGGCCAGAGTACATTGGAGATAGCATGGCAGGATCCAAAGTGCAATTTCAGGCTCTATTCCTGAAGTGCTGAAGCATGTTATTAATTAAGATTATACTGATATTTCTAGTTGCTACTTAAGGGACACCAGCACTTATCTAAGTCACAGTTTTTGATGGGTTAGGAGTCCCACAATACACACACCAAAGCTCTGTTTCTAATATGCTGGTAAGAACAAAAATGTCATCAAAAAGAGAGATGCTTTGTGCAAATGCAGCAAATAATATTAGGCTGTACTCACACACCCCTCCCAATAAAAAAAACCATACGCAAGGACACTTAAGCAAATCAATTAAATTTAGAAAAGATATAGAAAGAAGACTTGGGAAAGGAATGACATCTAACAATTGGCTGAGGTTTTAAAGAACCACTGGGACCATATGGCATTCATGAGACGTTTTAAAAAGGTTAAAAGCTGATTTTTAAATCAAATTGGGTAACTGAATTAATGATACCTCTCTACCAGATGACAGGAAAGTAAACAGAGTAACAACACTTAAGGTAGGTGAAAGAACTGGTAGAGGTCAGAAAATGACATTCAGTTTAAATTCTGTCCCGGAATATAGTATTACAATACTTACAGCAATACTGTTAAACATAGGGGAAAGTCTTCCTAGGAAAATACCGTATGGCTTCTGTATAGAGATGTCTGTTTTCAACAGCCTTTTAATAGTTCTTCATGGAACAATGAGGTTGTAGAGAAAAGCTGTTTTAGTAAACATTCTGGAAAGCTTTTAAAAAACCAAACCATACAAAGGTCTTACCAACCAGGGAAAACCCCCCACGTTATACAGTAAGATGCAGGTTCTTCTTATCATTCAAACCTGGTTAACACAGCCAAAAACAAAAAATAAAAATAAAAAGAAGAAATGCTATTGGTTGAAATCCCTTGAAATAAATAGTGGACCCATTTGTTAAATCATACTGCCATCTGTGTTTATACTGTATCTATGGATAACATGGATCAAGGTAAAGGTAAAGGTTTCCCTTGCTCGAAAGCCAGTCGTATCCGACTCTAGGGTTCAGTGCTCATCTCTGTTTCAAAGCCGAAACAGTTACAATCTCCTTGTTCAGATTGAACATCACTGATAATAATGTATTCACTAACAGTGCATTTCTAAAAAGAGGGGGGAAGACTTGACTTTGCCTAAGTAAGCTGCAAAAGAACAACAGCAAGGTCTGCCACTCTAGAAGAACCAGCATCACATAAAAAGACTGTCGAAAGTAATTCTGGAGGTTCTGACAAGGCTTCAAAGAGATTCCAGCACTATAACATAGTCAGAGGGGGAAATCTCTAGGATTATCTGCAAAAAAGCTCCAGGAAAATCTGCAGTCAGAGTGGGAAAATCTGGCTTGTTCTTTCTTATCTCTATATATTGCTCTTACCAAGAATGCAGATCTAGAGACATAAACCTAGTTTAAGAACGGGGGGACACCTTTATGATGATATATTCTGGAATAGACAAAGTGCTTGAGAAACAGAAAGATTATTCTAAATATAAATATAATTTATATCAGAGTCTGGGATTAAGTTGAGTAAATTAGAGTCAGAGGTTGGGAGTTCTGCATCCCAGAAAAAACCAGCCCATGTGGCCTTGGGCAAGTTGCAGAGACCCAAAAATGCCTCCAGAAGGGAATGGGAAACTAAAGGTAAAGGTTTCCCTTGCTCGAAAGCCAGTCGTATCCAACTCTAGGGTGCAGTGCTCATCTCTGTTTCTAAGCCAAAGAGCCAGCACTGTCTGCTTCTGTAGACGTTTCCGTGGTCATGTGGCAGCCATGACTAGACACCAGAGCACATGGAACGCTGTTAACTTCCCACCAAAGTGGTTCCTGTTTATCTACTTGCAATTTCTTGCTTTTAAACTGCTACTTCTCTGCATTCTCTACCTTGAAAACTCTGGAAAAGGTCAATAGAAATAAGAATTAATTTGAAGGTAAACAACAACAACAACAACAACAACGTCTACAGAATCCTATGAAATTACCTGTAAGGCCCAATCCAAGGAAAGTTGTACCTTATTTTCAACCTTTAAAATACATTACCATATTGGCCAGAATCCTACAAGTGTTCCTGTTAGGTTCGCAAACCTTACCACAACTAATTGCAGCAACTGTCGTGGTACCAGATTGCACTACCAGGCACTCCATCAAGTTACACCCCACTACCTCATTAATTAGCTACAATTGGCCATAACATAATACGCAAATCTTACGAGAACCATCAACAGGATTCAGGTCAATATCTCTTTATTAAAGAACTAAAATTTATATTGCCTATTCCATTTTGAGATGTTTGAGCTATAGCTTATTTCAAAGTAAAGCTATAATCAAAATGGTTTTGTAAAAAGGCATTTTAGAGATAAAAATTTACAAACTGACTTAAATTTTAAAACCTAATTTAAATGTTTAAAACCCTATATAAAAATCAAACCATCCTTTGTTTTTACCCACTCTGGCCAGGCGACAGAGAGATCTTCCAAAAAGAGCAAACTGTTCACAGAATCACAGAATGACTGAGAAGGAAGGGGCCTATAATGCTATCAAGTCCAACCTTTGCTCAATGCATAAATCTAAATCAGGGTGCCCCAACTATGGCCTAGGGGCCGGATCCAACCCCCCATGACAATTCATCCAGCCCGGGAAGCCCTTGTCACTCCCCAGAGCATAAATAAAATGTGCCCGTATGGGTGTGTTTTACTTCCGCTCCAGGGAGCAACGAGGGCTTTGTGGGCTGGATAAATTGGCACCGGGGGCTGGATCCGGCCCCCAGGCTGTAATGACCAGTCCCCTGAACCACGTGACCAGCCCATGGCCCAAAAGGTTTGGGCACCCTGATCTAAATAAAATCAGATCTAACAGAGGGCTGCCCATTTCCCCCCACTCACCACATTCCTGAGGAAACTGGTTCCAACCAAAATCTGATTCAAGTAAGTGACAGAAAAACAAAGAATATAGGACTTGCACCATGAGTCACATTACATGCAGTCTTCCAAAATTATTTTCACAAATTAACTGAATAAACTAGCTGTAATACCTGGGTTGTAAGTGAAAGACACAGAAATAAACTGAAGTGTAAAGTGCTGCAACAGAAATACAGGCATTATACAAATACAGGCAAATACAGGTATAACGAAAGCAGTGATGAAGAAGAGATCATACTACTACAGATATTTAGTAGTATTCATCCACTGCAGGTAGTCTATAGGTGAAGGGAAAGACTGCCTTTGCTCGAAAGCCAGTCTTATTCGATCCAAGGGTTCAGTCTCGTTTCCATTTACAGCCAGCGTTGTCTGCATCTGCAGACATTTCCATGGTCATGTGGAAAGCATGAATACACACCGAAGTGCACAGAACACTGTTACCTTTCCTGCCAAAGCAGCACCTATTTATTTACTTGCAATTTTTTGCTTTTGAACTGGTAGGTTAGCAGGAGCTGGGACAGACGACGGGAGCTCACTCTGTCATGCAGGACTCAGGTCTCAAACTGCTGACCTTCCAGTTATAAAGTTCAGTGTCTTAACCACTAAGCCACTGCAGTCCCTTTAGGTCAGTGATGGCAAACCTTTTAGAGACCAAGTGCCCGAGGAGAAGGAGGAGGCAGCATGCGGGCAGGCACCCACGTGATGTCGTCGACGTGCCTCCGGCGACACCACGTGTGTGCCTGCTCCCACATGAGAGCTCCCCAATCCCCACAGGGCTTTTACACCCACCCCACAAGTGCTCCCCACCCCCAGTGCTCCCCATTACACCTCCATTGGGCCTCCCCACCCCCTTGCTGGGCCTTCCCACCCCACCTGGCCTTCCCACCCCTGCCAGGCCTTCCTACCCCCCACCGGACCTTTTCACCCCCACCTGGCCTTCCCACCCCTGCCAGGCCTTCCTATCCACACCCCACACCAGGCTTTCCTACACCTGTCAGGTCTCCCCACATCAGTACTCCCCATCTTACCTCTCCCAGCCTCCTCTCTTAGCTGGGATTTCAGCCTCCCCTCTCGCTTCTCCTTTGGCAAAGAGAGAGATGGGGGTGGTGGTAGTCAGGAAGTGATGCCAGTTGGACTGCACGAGGCGGAGCTTCACCTCGATGGTGCGCGCATGCCAGGAGAAAGGCTTCTGCATGCCACTTCTGGCATGCGTGCCATAGGTTCACCACCACTGCTTTAAGTAGTCTTTAGGAGCAAGTAAAGGGACATCTCTCCTATGCAGCAGCTGAGGCTTTTGAGCTGATGGGAAAACACCCAAAGTTCAAAGCATTTGCATGGTAGCTTTTAGACCACAGTTCCTATAAAAAGTAAGTTTTCCAAGTCCAAAATTACAATCAAGGAAGGTTTTTTACCTTTCTTAACACAAAGGTCTGACAGATCAACAAATGATCCTCTCACTGCACCTCCTTTAAAATATTAAGCACTATTTTTAACTATGTGCAATGAGCCTGAAGCGTCTCAAGCTCTGAAGTCAGCAGAAACCATTCCACTGCAGAGAGCTTTATTGGTTATTCCTTTCAGAGATAATTTATGGTTGCTGAATTATTAAAAAGTCTAGAGTAAAGAAATCACCAAGATTTTTCAGATATTAAGAAACTAATCAGCTCCATACTTTCATCAACATACTGATTGTCCCCATGAGGAAAAGTGGTGCATGAAGATTTTCAGAAAAGCAGGATGCTGCAAAATTCTCATTTGGTAACTTATCTAGGAAATACCTTTCACATTAACATTAACAGTTGTCACTTACTTTGAAGCTCCATTTCAGAATGTTGCAAGTACAGTAATCAACTTCTCAAATTACTTTTTAAAACAAACTTTAGCAAGGAAGCTGCTTAATTTGAAACAAGGGATTTATTTTCATCTTTTTAAAAGCAGCCTTCCTAAGTCTTAAAAAAATAACAGCAATTAATTTTTTAAAACTTTATTGGAATGAAACACATAACTTTACAAATTTTGCATAAGCTGTTTTTTTTAAAAAATAATATCACATAATTTTGTTGACTTAAACTATATTAAACTATATTTATCTCTATATTTATTCTCTTCATTTTCAAACATTTCATCGGTTGCAAGAAAGTACTGTACAGTAATACCTCATACAAAGTCCACTTCATACAACATCGGATTCATACAACATCGCCTAATTCCTTGAAAAAAGCTGCCTCATACAAAGTCGTGCGACTTCGTATGAGGCATTGGGGTTTTCCCAGGTTGCATTGTGCCTGGGAGGTATAAAAGGCAGGACACATGCGTGCATTGCTCTTGTGGGTTTTGCATGAGGCGAAGAGTGTGGTTCTGAGCACGATTTTGGACTTTTTTTTGAATTTTTTCATCAGAATTTTTAGAAGCATTCCTGGGATTTTTGCAGCACTCTTCAGGTTCTTGGACAATCAGGGTTGTTTGACATGTTTTTGTAATGTTTTTAGCCTTTAGACAATGATTTCTTAAAGTTCTGTCAGTTTCCTGTCTGTTTCCTTGACTTTGCCCTGAAGTCTGTGCTGTTACAGTACAATGTATCTCTATGGAAACGACGTTGTATGAGGCATTGCGGCAAGGATTTGGACGTTGTATGCGGCATCACGGCTAAGATTTTGCATGCCTCATACAAAGTCCAAATCCGTATAAAGTCCAAACTTGTGGAACCAAGTTTGGACGTTGTATGAGGTATCACTGTATTATAAAAGTTATTTTGACAGCCCATAGGAATGTCTAATTGTTCTCCTTACACCTGGCACACTAACCACACCAGGTCCAGACTTAGTCATACTTTAGTGCTCATTGAAACCAAGAGGACTTAAACAAGATTCAATTAAACAAAAGGAAAGGAAAGCAATCACACTTATGTGCCACCCAATAGGACTTAGTGCACTCTCTGGGTGGTTCACAAGTTAAGTAGTATTTTGTCCCCAACATGCTGGGTACTCATTTCACTGACCTCAGAAGGATGGAAGGCTGAGTAAACCTTCAGCTCTGGCCAGGCTTGAACTCACAACCTTTTGGTTACAGTACAGCAGTGTAATCACTACACCACCAGGACCCTTACCAATACATGTGCTGTTTTGCTGGACAACCAGCAAAATCTATTCAACCGAACCAGTGTTCTTTCAAATGAGCTTTTTATCATAATATCTTCAGGATCATACCACCAACTAATGCTCATAGATGATGATGATGATGATGATCATCATCATCATCATAATCAATCAGAGATGAGCACTGAACCCTAGAGTCTGATACAATTGGCTTTCGAGCAAGGGAAACCTTTACTTTTACTGATGCTCTTGAACCATTTTTCCACTGAAAAACAGTAGGTTCACAGAAGCCGGTGTGCAGCATTACCACTCATTAATTACCACTCGTTATGTAATATAACTGCCAAAACAGAGAATGTGTAAAGAACCATGCAAGTTTAGAATATGAATGATTATCTTAAGTGCATAAAAGGGTAGGAAAGACAGTGAGAAAGGGACTCATCATTCCTCAGAGAAATGTGATTTTTTTAAAAAAAGAATCATACTAAAACAAAACATAATTTAAAAAAACACTGGTTTGTTCTACCTCAGAGATTGATACTCCAAAATTATGACAGAAGAAAATGGCCTGTTAATTGGTGACTTCTCTACAGATTACTGTTTTCCCTATTTCTCTTAAATTGTGAGTTTGAAAACAAGGTCACAGTAACAATCTCCATCTGCTACAGCTTTAGAACAACTGAGCAATAGTTGCTCCTGTATTAGTGTTAGTTGTTCATTAGTTCACAGAACAAGGGGGAAATACATTTTTGAAATATATAATGTTTGCCACAACAATAAAAGATGAAATAATATACAATACATTGGTTGGAAGCCCTAAGTTTTCTCTGTTAATCAGCACTGCGGCTTTTTGCAATTCTGTATGTTTTCCGTGTTAATCATTATTGTTGAAATTCCCAGAGGCTGCGTACATGGTCTTTAATAATAATTTTCAGAGAGGGAGCCATGTTAATTTGCCTTAGCATAACAAAAACTGCATTAAAAAAAGGCAGCACTTCTATGATTTATTTTAGCATGGGCTTTCATGAAATTCACCTATTTTTCTCTTATTTCCTTATATTCCTTAATAGATTGTAAAATTCATATTTAGGATTGCCAATATAAACTAAGGCACTGGAATGAGAAATAACTCACATTTTTAGAAAAATATGCAAGTCTAAGGACAGGTGGCCTGGAATAGTGATCTAGAAAAATGGTGAACCATATTTCATTAGCTTTTTAAAAAAAACTTTTATATCACATTTCTGTCTTTTTTTCCATCTGTTTGTTACTGAATATGCTGGACTGGACTTTCAAACTATTGCTATTCTTAGTTATATAACTGCACTTCAACATTTTATATTGTTTAAATCACATTTGCAAGCTACCTTGGGAGAGCTTTGCCTTGAATTCCACATATATGTTTATTTAATTTAGAAATATTCCTTTTTATATAAGAAAAAAATGCAAAGACAACAGCTATATTAAATTCAAGAGAACCCATCATGTGTAGGTCATCAGAGTGAAAGATAATCTTTTGTAACTCCTTCAGATCAAAATACTTTTTAAATAAAAACCTGAACCTCAGACATTTGCCTACAACCAATCTCCATAAGGGACAAGAAGCCAGAAAACCTAACCCCAACCATTCCTCTGGATTTGCACAAAGGAATTCAGGAATGGTCCTGGGTTCATACCAACCATAACACTGACCATGCTTCTTTGGTTTCTGATTATATGAAAGAGATCACCATATACTTTTCAATTACTGTATATACTTGACTATAAGTCATCCCGGATATAAGTTGAGGTACCTAATTTAGAGCTCTAAAACTAGGAAAATAGATTGACCCGAGTATAAGTCGGGGGTGGAAAATGAAGCAGCTGCTAGTGAGTTTCAATAATTAAAATACATGAAAATGTGGTAACATTAATTAATGTAGACATTTGTGTGGGTATGTTTTTCAGCGTTTACTTTGACCCGAGTAGAAGTCGGGTCCCAGTTTTGGACATAATTTTGGGGGCTAAAAAACCCGACTTATATACAGTATATGTAGGAGATTTCATACTGGCATCTGTATTTTGTGAAGTTTAAATCATATTTGCAGACCTGATCAATTCTACAGTGATACCTCATACAACGTCCAAACTTGGTTCCACAAGTTTGGACTTTATACGGATTTGGACTTTGTATGAGGTATGCAAAATCCTAGCCTCGATGCCTCATACAACGTCCAAATCCTTGCCGCGATGCCTCATATAACGTCGTTTCCATAGAGATACATTGTACTGTAACAGCACAGACTTCAGGGCAAATTCAAGGAAACAGATAGGAAACTGACAGAACTTTAAGAAATCATTGTCTAAAGGCTAAAAACATTACAAAAACATGACAAACAACCCTGATTGTCCAAGAACCTGAAGAATGCTGCAAAAATCTCAGAAATGCTTCTAAATATTCTGACAAAAAAATCAAAAAAATCCAAAATTGCGCTCAAAACCACTCGTAAACACTCTTCGTCTCATGCAAAACCCACAAGAGCAATGCACGCATGTGTCCTGCCTTTTATACTGCTCAGGCACAATGCAACCTGGGAAAAAGCCCAATGCCTCATACAAAGTCGCACAACTTTGTATGAGGCAACTTTTTTCAAGGAATTAGGCAATGTTGTATGAAGCGGACTTTGTATGAGGTATTACTGTATTTTACAACACCGCTATAGATGAGAAGAACAGTTCCCATCACACCACAGTACCCTGGGTGGACAATAAAAAGAATATTCAAGACCTCTGTGCAGTGGTAGACTGTAGCATGCAAATGGAACTTAGCCTGCTCGCAAATGATAGTACAGTCTGAATGAAAGGAATCAGTATGTAGAATGGAGATTCTTGCAGAGGAAATTGCATTTGCCAGTAGAGATGCAGTCCTTGCAAAAGACCTAATGATGCCTTCTCACAGTAAGACCTTTGAATCCCTGATAAACTGATGGCTTTCCATCAGGAACTAAAATACAAAAGGGATGTCCTGAAATTGAATGGGGAAAAACCCTCTGAAATGAATTTATGTAAACAATCAGGTAGGTAATTAGGATGGCCTGAAATATTCCTGTACACTGAACAATGAAAGTCTCAAAGGTTTTGTCTCCTGAAGCCAAGGCCAATATAACTTAGCTCAGGTACAAAATGTGGCAAATCACTTGCTAATACGATTTGTAGAACCTTGGACCAATTGGGCATATAATTGCTTTATCTTGTCTGCTTCCATTTTGGCTTATTATTGTTGATTACCTTTTTATAGTCATGTTGTTTGATTTTAATATTGTGAGTAGAGGATGAATTTCTATTTTTATACCTAAACTGCCCAGAGTAGTGGACTTTCACTAAAAGGGGCAATATAGAAAATTAATAATGCATGGACAAAGCAGACTTAAGAATTTTTGAGCAGTTGGAACACCCTCAAATTGCAGTTCTACACGGATAATGTTACAATAATCCAAACATTTCTAAAGGCAAGATCCTGGATCCACACACACTCAAAAGTCCAACTTCTTTGAACAAACAAATCACATCAGACCATCAAATCCTTCTGAAACAAACAAACAGAAAACAGGAGCATAATTTTAAAGTTTTTTTTTATTCTTTAGCCTTCCTATAACCCCATTTTTAAATAAGTGAGGAAATCCCACAATTTAAAAGCCACTTAGAGTAAAGCTTACTGTACATGGCTTTCGGGCATATATTCCAGACATTCAATTACCTTGCTTGCTATCTAAAGATATCATGCACAGCAAGGTGAGGCACAGATATTTCACTACACAAAGAAGCATCTTCTCTTGGGGGGTGGAAGGTAGACTCTATCAGCTTTGACAGAGATTACTACCTGGTGAGCACTGAAGTGTAGTATGTGGGGCTGGCAATGAAAAACCCAGCATGGTTATTAGCCCTCTACTAAATAACAACATGTGGCTCAGAAGCCCCGTGTTTAGCTCTCAGAGTTCCTTCCTTCCTTCCTTCCTCCTCCTCCTCCCCCACCTCCACCTTATGAGCTCTTTCCTAATTCTGAATCAATGGAATTTATGGAGAGACTCACTCAACAAATACCCTCTGATTTAATGGGTCTACTCCAGTGTGACTTACTAAGCTAAGCAACAGGACATTGGCCAGTCTACACAAGCAGCACAAGGATAGTTCATACACATGACTTCACACTCTTACCATTCAGGCACAAACTAAGCTGCCCTCTGCTGTGAGGAAAGGCAAAAAAATAAATACAGTAAATATTAATAGTTAACAGTAATATTGCATACAGGAAATTTGGATTTTTAACATTAACATTTTATATAAAGGACACCAATACCATGACAATCTTTTAGAAGTTGCAACTCTGCTCACTTAATTGGAAGACATATTTCAGTTTCTAGTATTTAACATGGATCAATACTGATAGATAGTATAAGATGAAAATGGAATCGAGTGTATCAGTGACAAGCCACACAGGGTAATGTAAATCCTGGCCACTGCAATCATTGGCTATCCTCATTTATTTATTTTATTCGATTTTTATCGCCACCCAATCGCAGAAGCAACTCCAGATGGCTTACAAACAACCATAAAAACACTCAAGTATAAAAACATCCCTACGGTAATTACAATCATAAAAACATTTAACATTTTAAAACCATTAGAATGCCTTCCCAACAATCACAATAAATTAAAATTAAAACCCGAATGGCCTTTCATATAAGCCCGCCCGGGGGGGGGGGGGGCTGCCCCGTCAGCAGCACTCCACACCTGCTGTGCCAGCCAAGTTTTTAGGCCTTTTCGAAAGGTCAATAGCTCTGCCTGGAGGCACAAACTCGGTCAACAGGAGGTTCCACAGGGCCGGAGAAGATGCTAAAAAGGCCCTCCTTCTAGTGCTAGAGAGGTGAGCCTCTTTAGCCAATGGAACCATTAGGGAGCCCCTCCAGTCTGCTCTGGAGGGACGGACAGGTGTTCTTGGGGTAATGTGGTCTCTTAAGTAACCTCATATTGATGTTGTAAATGTCTTGTCCTCTCACCAGCTCTCTTCCACCCCAAATCGGATGTTGTATCTCAGGTGGCATCAATGGTTGCAATGGGAAAGACAATGCACTAAAAAACTTCACATCACACCACAAAACTCAGAAGGTATATAAGACGCAGGTTGCTCTATATTTTTCTCATTGACACACTTATCACTCAGCACTATTCAGTGCCCCACCAGTCCCAAAATGTAATCATCACATGTATGTGTATTCATTCATTCATTTTCTATACCATCCATCTAGCTTAAAAGCTACTCTGGGTTGTTTACACAATTTAAAGCATAAAAACATATAAACAATAGAAGCAAACTAACTATATAAATACAGTGATACTTCATACAACGTCCAAACTTGGTTCCACAAGTTTGGACTTTATACGGATTTGAACTTTGTATGAGTCATGCAAAATCCTAGCCGCGATGCCTCATACAACGTCCAAATCATTGCCGTGATGCCTTGTACAACGTCGTTTCCATAGAGATACATTGTACTGTAACAGCACAGACTTCAGGGCAAAGTCAAGGAAACAGACAGGAAACTGACAGAACTTTAAGAAATCATTGTCTAAAGGCTAAATACATTACAAAAACATGTCAAACAAACCTGATTGTCCAAGAACCTGAAGAATGCTGCAAAAATCCGAGGAATGCTTCTAAAAATTCTGGGGAAAAAATAAAAAAAATCCAAAATCGTGCTCAAAACCACTCCTAAACACTTTTCGCCTCATGCAAAACCCACAAGAGCAATACATGCATGTGTCCTGCCTTTTATACTGCCCAGGTACAATGCAACCTGGGAACAACCCCAATGCCTCATACAAAGTTGCAGCGACTTCGTATGAGGCAACTTTTTTCAAGGAATTAGGCGATGTATGAATCCGATGTTGTATGAAGCGGACTTTGTATGAGGTATTAATGTAAATACAGGCAGACGGTAAGACAGTAAATTAAGGAAAAACCTTGGGAAGAGATTTCCCAAAGATTTCTCTAAAAAGCAAAGTTTCCTAAAGGAAAAGACAGAAGGAGCCTCATGATGAAGCTGCTATTGCTGAGAAGGTCTGGTTTCTTGTTGAAGATCTCTGAGCTTCTCTCGAGGTAGCACCTTCAACCATGGACTCAGTAGTATGACTGGCAGTCAAACTAGGACGGAGGTGTTCAAACAAGTTGTCAGGTCCCAAATCTTGAACACTTTTATATGCTCGATTCAAAACCTTGAAACTGATGAGGTAGCGAACAGGCAACCAGTGTAAAATGGCCTGAGACTGGGAGATATTATTGGGCGGGGGGGGGGGATTGCTAATACCCATAACCAATCTGGCCACTGCATTCTAGATCTGATCTCCACATCAACCTTAACGGAAGCTACACAGATGTCAGTTGTTGAGATTACTAGTGCATGGGGCCTACCATCTAGATAGGATTGAAGCTGAGCAGTGTGGCGCAGGTGGAAAAGAATGAATGGACCACAGCAGCCAACAGTACAATTTTGAAATTTATTTAGATATAATGTTTAGCCACTGAGGCAATCTGGAACAATTGCTCTCTCTGCCCCCCCCCCGCCCCCCGGCCTGGATGCATATCTTAAAGTGTTCAGGGGGCTTGAGTGTGTCAAAGAAGTCAAAAGCAATGTCCTCAGAATGCTAGCCTTCTGGCACTGAAGACAGAATGATCAATGTTGAGACACCAGATCCATACATCTTTCTTCTTCAGGATTACCGTATTTTCCGGCGTATAAGACGACTGGGCGTATAAGACAACCCCCAACTTTTCCAGTTAAAATATAGAGTTTGGAATATACTTGCCGTATAAGACGACCTCTCTTCCAATGCACACCAAGTAAAAATTAACCCACACTCAACCCAAAGACGCGCAGCCCTCCGAGTCAAATGGGCAGGTTCTGGTGGAGAGCCAATCCACGCTCACATTCTCCTCCTCGAGGTACAGGAAGATATGTGCAGCTTGCTTCCCCTTGTTTCATACTCCCCGCACAGAGCAGGGACTCGGCCGCGGCACCCCCCACCATATGCGCCGGACATATGAAGCAAGGGGAAACAAGCTGCAGTTAAGTACCTGTCCTATAAGACGACCCCCAACTTTGGCACAGATTTTTCTGGGTTAAAAAGTAGTCTTATACGCCAGAAAATACAGTAATATTTAATGATCACAGCAGCAAAAGAGAATTGATAATTCCAATGGTGATTGCAATAGAGAAGTTTCTGGAGGGCAGCAGTAAAGTAAAATGTTATCTTTCACAAGCAATGGCAGTAACACTCAAGCTAATTCTTGTTAGTACTGCAAATAAGGCAACAATAATCCACATCTGAATATTTTCTACCTTGAAAACCCCATGATGAAACAATCCGAAATGAAAATAAAGACAGTGCTGATAGATGAGACTTCCAGGTCCCCAGCTACTGGGAAAGAGCAATGGACAAGTACAAATAGTGCTCTCACTGATGAGGCAACTAGATTAAAGACTGAAATAATATCCAGTGGCTAATGCACACAATGCCAAAAGTAACATAATTGTTCATCATGGAATATAAGAAGTATGGACTGAGATAAATCAGAAACTGTAATGTACAAAATAGAATGTTTAAATATTGCATCACTTGGTGTGAGTGAACTAAAGTGGACAGGAACAGGACATTTTCAGTGAGACAATTTCACTATTTTTCCTTTGGAAATGACAAAATTAGAAAGAAACAGCATGGCTGTAATACAGAGGCAACATGTATCACTGACAGTTATGGGCTATAATGCAATGTCTAGTCAAATACTATCAATCAATCTTGGGAAACCTATCAACATAAGTATCATTCAGGTCTATGCTTAATCCAGATATGTAGAAGAAGAAGAAATGAAAGTTTTTACACAACCATCCAGGAGAAAATAGGCCACACATCAAAACAAGATGTGCCGATAGTTACAGAGGACTGGAATGTAAAACTAGGAAACACAGCAAAATAGGAAACATACCAAATGTTGTCAGAGAATTTGGCCCAGATGTCCAAAACAAAACAGGAGAATGAGTCACAGAATTCTGTGAAGCCAAAAATCTGTTTATTACAAATACATGCATCAGGTAACCAAACAGATGACTGTAACATGTACATCACCAGATGGTAAATACAGAAACAAAACAGACTGCATAACTGGAAGGAATAGATGGAGAAGCTGTATTTTGTCCTGCCAAAACAAGGGCTCCAGGACTAAAAAAATTGTTAATATAAAAAAATTAGAGTAAAAAATACTGTGGAAAAAGAAAACTACAAAAATATACTGTCTGAATATAACTTTAAAAACCTATTTGAAGATTTTAAAGTCTACTGGAATATATTTACATTACTAAACTCAATTGACCATGAACTAGAAGACTGAATCCAAAGCTATTATCAGGCAAGAAATCAAAAGACAAAGAAAATAAAAGCTTAGATATATGATTGAAGAAACACTTTAAGTTGTTAAGGAGAGGCAAAAAACAAACGTAAAAGATGACAGAAGTACGTCAAAATCCTGAATGCTATTTGTTGAGATGATCATGCAGAAAAAGAGAACAATTGCAACCATCAGTGTAAGTTAAAAAAGGGACCAACAAAGGAAGAAAAATTAGAGATCCCTTCCATAAAATAAAATAAAATAATCAAAAGGAAATTTAAATCTAGACAATGGGTGCTGAAACGTCAATAGAGGAACATAAAGTGTGTCCCAAAAATTGTCATACATAGGGGAAATGGGAAATTGTAACTAAATGTGCCTTTATTGACAAAATATTCATTACAAAACTTTCAAAATGTTTACAAAATCTTCTCTATGTGTTGGCCACACACAAAGGACTGCATTTATTTATAGCTATATTTGACTGCCAGGGCTTAAAAATTTATATCATTCAGGAACACTGCAACATTAGTCAGTATCAAACATTATGCAGGCCAGACATGTAGATCATGATATACAGGGAAGAAAAACTAGGAAAGAGCAGAACATAATTTTGTAGAACACAATTTTGCAGAACACAATCACATCTCCATTGTATAGCATGGAAAATATACATTCCCTAGCACTTTGTTGCTCAGAAGGAGATACAATTTCAGCATTTTGGTCCCTAGAAGTTTAAACTGAGGGCACTGTTCACATATCCTGCTTCAAAGAACTACTATAATGCAGATAATTTACTCTTCCTTCTATTAAAGAGTATTCTATATATAACGTAAATTGGATCCAATCTAGTAATTTTCTCAAGCGTTTGATGGAACATACAGAATTTGCTTGTGATTAGTAATGCTTGTGATTATTAATCTTACTTAAGTATGGATGCCATTTACTTTTATCTCCTTTTACATACACTTCCTTTATATTTCATTTCTGTATGTCAGATGGTTGATCTTCTTCATATTAATGAGTCCCAACAAGTGCTGTTGCAAGCAGAAATGCAATTCTAGCAGCTGAGGGTTTGTAACCTATTAAGAAATGGCCGTTAGGCAATTCTGAAGACAGAAAAGTAGAATTATTTAAGCCTCTAGAATCAGACTGCACTCTAAAGCACATGTCATGTGAACTAAACATACTACAGTCTGGCAAGGATGTAAAAACTGTGATTTGGCATTACAAATAAAAGCCTTTGAGGGAAGAGAACAGAACTAAAGCTTCTGTAGCTATTCTGGTCCAAAATACCAGTTTCTAAAACTAGATCAAATTCTGAGTTCATATACTCATTGGTTGACTTTGCAAGCCAGTTTCAATGTTCAAATGGGAAACAAATCAGAAAAATCTAGCTGAACTTCATGGTCAAAACACGCTGTGGCTTACTTCTATATATAACCTGAAGCTTTGGAAGCCCATTTTTGCTATTAAAATTTATTCAGTTGGTATACACACATAAGCTGCCATTCAGAACACTGGAATTTATTTTCAACAGTGTTTTATGGATTTTAGAATACAGTAATGACTCATAAAAAGTCCGCTTCATACACCATCGGATTCATACAACATCGCCTAATTCCTTGAAAAAAGTTGCTTCATACAAAGTCACACGACTTTGTATGAGGCATTGGGTATTTCCCAAGTTGCATTGTGCCTGGGCAGTATAAAAGGCAGGACACATGCGTGCATTGCTCTTGTGGGTTTTGCATGAGGCGAAGAGTGTTTAGGAGTGGTTTTGAGCGCAATTTTGGATTTTTGGGATTTTTTTCATCAGAATTTTTAGAAGCATTCCTGGGATTTTGGCAGCATTCTTCAGGTTCTTGGACAATCAGGGTTGTTTGACATGTTTTTGTAATGTCACTTGAGAAGGCCTTAATACTAGGAGAGATTGAAGGAAAAAGGAGAAGGAGCACCAGAGGATGAGGTGGTTGGTTGGCATTGTTGAAGTGGTGGGCGCAGATCTGGCCAGGCTGCGGAGGATGGCAAATGACATAGGAGCCTGGTGTGTGGTGGCCCATGGCGTCACAAAGGGTCAGACTCAACTGTGTGACTAAACAACAATGATGTTATGCTTGTCATGATCTTAGGTTGACAGCTCGTTACAAAGCAGCTGCATTCTTTCTTTTGTTTACTCATATCTCAGATTCCACAGATCTTAAGTCAGCCTCAGGTGTTAGATAGCCAGACATGACATCAGAAACTGCTGGTGCATTCCTAACATACATTAGGAGGCCAGGTGTGTTCCCGTGATCTCATGTATTCCATGGGGAGGGGGAGAACACCTGCAGTCCAGAAATTTCTAGACATTCAATTCAAAGTTTAATTTATATACCGCTTTTTTCTACCCCCATGGGAGACTCAAAGCGGTTTACATAAACAAAGTAATATTGCATATAAATAACATAATTCATACAAATAACATCAAAATAATACACGATATTGATACAACATAGTTCATACAATCAAAAACAACAATAAAGCATTAATCATCATGGATACAGTGTAAACTCAATAAAACTCAATAGCAATATATCAGAAAAACGCAACAATCAAAAGGACCCACCGTCCGCCCAACCACTGTCCCAGCCCTTCAAAACCCGGCTGAGCAGTGGGGCTCATGGCACTGGGGGTGAACACAGACCGGGTCATGGAGACCATCCACCAAATATGCCTTTACCTCCTATGGCCGGCCAGGCCAGAGGAGAAGCCGAGTTGACATATTATGTAATGCCATTAGGTAATGCATTCCAAGGGGTGGCAGGAGCCACTCTTTTCCTTATATAAGTGGTGCCTTTTCAGACCCCAAATCGGTTTTCTAACCCAGGGCTACCAAACCCATGTTGCCTGAACTCAATCCCTAAGGGGAACAACTACCTATGGCAGGATGAGCCCAACAGGGCATGGAATGGAATGAACTGGATTGGATTCTATCTTGGAGATTATTCCCTGCCCAAAAAACTGATGGATTTGAGACTTCTGTCTCTATTAACTCTTTTCTTTTCACAGGTACAGTAGAACCTCATACAACAATCGCCCCATATAGCAACGAAATCGCATAACAATTAGGTTTTGGAAAAAATGGCATCCCACATAACTATTTTCCCTATGGAAAAAAATCGTACAACAATTTTTAAATGGGAAAAACCACTTAGCAAAAAAAAAAAGTCCCACAGGGAAAATCGCTATACAATGTATGCATTGTATAGCAATTGTTTCGTACAACAACGAGCCCCATGGAATGGATTAAAATAGTTGTATGAGGTACCACTGTATTATATTATGCTTTGCTTCTATGAAATTGCATCTTGGAAAATAAAGCTCTTTGTGAGTTTTACTATCTACTGAGTTGGAGTCTACTTCTCAGGCATATCCAGGCACTATGGCTCTCTGCTTTACACGCTACCAACACGCTGTTTTACACGCTACCAACTAAGTAACCGCATACTCCCTGTTCAACAGGGATCGACAGATTTTAGGTGAGGGCTGTTGATAGTCACATATTGGAGCTCCAATATTAAATTCTTTAAAGAATTTATAAAGATGACCATAAAGTTGGATGGCTGAAAAATTGATTTGTGGAGGCAAATAATTAATTTCTAGTAGTCTTTAACTAACAAACAAGTAAAGACTAGCATTTTGTCATCCCAGATAATTTCGAAGATTTTTTCATAGTAATAAACCATGCAGTCCCATTTGAGAAGTGTCCTGATTGTAAGAACAGGTATCAACAATTGAAAGCGGGAGCTGCATTGGCTACCGGTGTGCCTCCAGGTGCAATTCAAGATGCTGGTTATTACCTTTAAAGCCCTACATGGTAGTGGATCAGGGTACCTAAGAGACCACATCACCCCAAAAATATCTGCCCGTCCCACGAGAACAGACTGGAGGGGGTCTCTAAAAGTACCAACGGCTGGAGAAGTTTGCCTCTCTAGCACTAAAAGGAGGGCCTTTTCGGTGTCCGCTCCGGCCCTGTGGAACCTTCTGCCGACTGACCTCCGTCTTCAACCAGATTTGTTGGTTTTTAGGAAATGACTGAAGACATGGCTGGCTCATGAGATGCAGGTGGCTGCGGGAGCCTGTGGGAGGAGCAGCTCCCCCTCTGCCTTATATGACCATGAGAACGACCGCCATCTTAGATCTTGGATTTTAGATTTTCAGATTTTAGCGTTATGGATGTTTTGATATTAGGTTTTTAATTGGGTCCTTGTTTTTTAGTGTAACAGTTTTTAATGATAGTGGACCATTTCATTGTGATTGTGGGTTATGAATTGTGAGCCACCCAGAGTCACTACAGTGATAGATGCAGCCCTATAAATCTAAATAAATAAATAAATGTTAACATAGGGAAGGAAAGCATTATCAGGGACTTGACCCTCACTGGGGTTTAAGAGGCTGGTTACGATCAGTAGGCTGTTAGATTTTCTATTACTCCACAACTTCCTCAACAGCCCATCTGTCCCCTCTCTGTCCAGAACTCGGGTCGCTGTGCTCCCACTTCTCCGACACAGCAGACAGCACTGGCTCTTCGGATATAAACAGAGATGAGCACTGAAACCTAGGGTCAGATATGACTGGCTTTCGAGCAAGGGTGACCTTTACCTTAACCTTACTAATTATCCAAACACAGCCTATCCCCTGAGCCCTGAGATGTACTAATACTAATCTGCTGTAACTTTTTAAAAGAGATGCACAGCACAGTATAATAAATTTTTGCCAGGGTTGTTAAGTTTTTATTGGCATAAAACACACTAGAGTGTTTCTTTTCTTTGTCTAGTAAAGTTAAAGGTTTCCCTAGCTTGAAAGCCAGTCGTATCCGACTCTAAGGTTCAGTGCGCATCTGTTTCAAAGCCAAAGAGCCAGCGCTGTCTGCTTCTGCAGACGTTTCCATGGTCATGTGGCAGGCATGACTAGACACCGGAGCGCATGGAGCACTGTTACCTTCCCACCAAAGTGGTTCCTATTTATCTACTTGCAATTTCTTGCTTTCAAACTGCTAGGTTGGCAGGAGCTGGCTAGAAGAGATGAATACTGTACCAGACAAATCAACCCTACTGACAGAAAAATAGGCAAATGCCTCCTTCAACAGCTTTGCAATGACGCGCCTGCAACTCCAAAATGTAGCAGTTCTTCTTACACATTTCAGGACATCTTTGTCTCTCTACTGCTCATAGTACTGTCCTCTCTCCTCCTTCCTCACTCCCTCCACGCACAAAATAGTTCAGATACTCATTTACTCCACCTCATTTTGGGGGCTGCTTCATGGAAAGATAAGACTGTGAAGCCTTGACTGGCAACCAGAAATTTAATCATAAACCTGCATTTTTAAAAGGCAAGAAATGTACTTGGAAATAGAACAAGTTTTGAGACTGGATATATGTTAAGGCCTGGCTTTTAAGATTATCTAACAAAATACATACTGTAGCACCAAATGCAACTCCATTTACTTCAGCAGATTTGATTTTAGAATTTGGACAAAGCATACATAGAATCGCCAAGTACTAGAATCAGCTATTTCTTATCTATTCCAAGACCAATAATTTCTTTGGGTAGCATATTTAAGAAGAGCCTCAGCCGTTACAGAAAGCAAAGGAGGCACAAAGATATGTTAGCCATGTTCCATCAGGTTTGGGGACCTTAAAACCACTAGCAGTGGAAGGAATGCTTATTCAGAACTACCACCACGTCACTCTACTCTTTTATGAAACCTCAACAATAATTCAGAGATTTCCCCTGAACTACCATATCACTAAAGCTATTTAGGGCTAATTTAAAGCTTTTTAAAGTCAAATATCAGTCTCAGGTCTAATTGTGTACATTCACACAGAGCAGAAGTCCACAAAGAAATTCCTGGCAAGGTGAGGAAAAACTCAAAAGAATGGCTTTTTACACACAGGCAGTTCTGTTTGTTGTCAGTGTCTAGGGACAGGTATCAGTTAAACAGAGATCGTAACCTACTCTAAGGCAATATCTGACAGACAATAAATTCTTGCATATTTCATTGCCTGCAGAGTTTTAATTGAGCATAGTGTAGCAGCAACATGATTTTGAGATTCCTGGCATGCCAATTTATCTGTATTAGAAATAACGAAATAAGTACAGTCATTAGCTTTTTAAAATGAATGATGTGGTTATGTCTTCTTTCTCCCAGAAAAAAGTACCATCTTAGGGATGAAGACAGATGTAACTACAGTTGAACCTCATACAACAATCGCCCCGTATAGCAAAGAAATCGCATAACAATTAGGTTTTTTTTGGGGGAAAGGCGTCCTGCATCACAATTTTCCCTATGGAAAAAAAATCGTACAACAATTTTTCAATGGGAAAAGCCAATTAGCAAAAAAAAAAAAAAAAACCGCTGTACAAGGCATCCCATAGGGAAAATTGCTATATGATGCATGCATCATATAGCAATTTTTTGTACAACATCAAGCCCCATAGAACGGATTAAAATCGTTGTAGGAGGTACCACTGTATTTGTGACAGAAGTGCTCTGAGAACATTTATTTAATATTTATTTATTTGGATTTATATCCTGCCCTCTTGCCCTAGGGCAACTCAGTGACCCAATTCAATGAAATAATAAATTCAAACGTGCAACCAGTAGCTTCAATAATCAGTCTTTGTATTCTAGTATTATATACACTCCAAACAAGGTAAGTTTCATTCACTTCAGACACTGAAAAAATTCAAATAAACTTCCAGGTGTTGTATAATTCACACTATTCGATCTACAAAACGAAATTCCGTGGTCCTAACAAGGCTCCTCCCTTCGCTTTTATTCTTCAGCAGGAAAAGCTATCCCACAAATTCAAACAACTCCCAAAGTGGCGCGGCTAGAAGGAACTTTGCCGGCTCCAGCGTGGGTTGAGCCACCACACCCCCGGACTTCTGTCCCAACACCACCGGGGCAGAAAATGCCGGGAGGGGCGGCGCGGAGAAGAAGAGCTTGGCCGCCCCCAGCACCAGCTGTGAGTGAGCCGCCACACCCCCGGACTTCTGTCCCAACACCACCGGGGCCGAAAATGCTGGGAGGGGTGGCGCGATGGCAGAAGGGCTTCTCTTATCCCACTTTTTTTAGTTGGGTGTGAGTGAGGGCCCTTTCTTTGAGTTTTGTTTCTCTTGTTATTATTGAACTGTTTTGTTTATTATGTTGTTTAGGGTAATTTCATATTGTATTGCTTATGCTTTTGACATTTTGTATCTTACTTGCATATTGCTTTGTATTATTTGTATCGTATTTTGTATTTTGTATTGTTTAGCATCATTATTGTAAACCGCTTCGAGTTCCCTTTATGGGGAGTAAAGCGGTATAGAAATCTAAACAATAAATAAATAAATAAATAAGTCCGCCCGGTTAACAGACCTTTCAACGACTCTTCTTCAGGTGAGTGTTATTAATTAATACCTGTGAAATTATACAATAAACATACATTATTCCCTGTAACATGAATATTGATATTAATTAATATTGATATTAATTAATAACACTCCCCTAAAGAAGAGTCGTTGAAAGGTCTGTTAACTGGGCGGACTTTGGGAGTTGTTTGAATTTGCGGGATAGCTTTTCCCGCCGAAGAATAAAAGCAAAGGGAGGAGCCTCATTAGGACCTCGGAATTTTGTTTTGTAGATCGAATAGTGTCAATTATACAACACCTGGAAGTTTATTTGAATTTTTTCCGTGTCTGAAGTGAATGAAACTTACCTTGTTTGGAGTGTGTATAATACTAGAATACAAAGACTGATTATTGAAGCCACTGGTTGCACGTTTGAATTTATTATTCCATTGGATTGGGTCAAGATAGACTTTGCCACAAATGGATTTTTGAACTTGTCACATTATTTTTCCGTTTGGCCTCTCGCATTCTAGGGCAACTCAGGGCGGCACACAATCACATAAATACTATACAATTCCCCTTTAAAGATTCAATAAAAAACTATTTAAAACCATCCCGAATTTAAAAAACCCTCCCTTCCCCACCCATCAATAAAAGGGGCATGTAATTCTAACAGAGCCAACAAGCGGGAGTCAACACCCTGTCGGCCCCCCATACTTGCCCTGCCAGCCAGGTTTTCAGCCCTTATATTTGGTTCAGCAAAAATAGCCTTATACAGAAGCAAATGCATGTTCAAAGCCACCATTTAATCAAAATACAGCCCAGCCCTGTACACATCTATTAAAATGTCAGTCTCACCATGTTTATACAACACTCATAGGACTGCTCCATAAGCAGCAGCAGGAATCCAACCAACATAGGATCCCGCTATCTAACAAGGTGTTGGTACTTGCCTACAAAGCCCTAAATGGCTTGACACCTCAATATATTTTGGAGTGTCATCTTCTCAGATCTTCTGCCCAGTCCTCATGTAGCCTATAGTTATGGCACCCACATTATGGTATGAAACTCCATGAAATTTATGAGGTTTTTTGTCTTAATATCTTTAAGCAACAGCTTAAAAGCCTCCATGGTTTGAGACCCTTGTTATATGACAGGGCACCATCTCCCTCCTATTACACCTGCTTATCATACCAGCTCCTGCCATTCTTTGTGGTTGAGTGTGGCTATTCCAAGGGAGGCCAGTAAATCTGTAACAAGAAATCGGGCCTTCTCCACAGTGGCACCCCTGCTATGGAACAAGCTTCCTAAAGAAGTCATCATGTCTCCAGCTCTCCTTGCTTTCACAAAACAAGTAAAAACTTTGTTGTTTAGAGAAGCTTTTGGGGAGAACCATTCTAATGTCTCACATATCAGTGCCTGCCATATTACCACTATTTTATTGTTATTTTTGTAATAAATATTTTTATTTCAGTTGTTTTTTGCAGTTCTTCTTCTTCTTTACTTCCTCTTTTACCCCTTTGGGTAGCAAGGGAATTATTTTAATTGATGCCTATATTTATGTATATGTTTTTAACATACAGTATGTAAACTGCCCAGAGAGTAGCCATTGTGCTAGATGGCGGTATAAAAGCTAAATAAATAAAAATACACATATTCACTCAGGGAAGCTTTCCCAGAAATTCTTCTTGGTAGATTATGAAAAACTCAATGTCTGCTGCCTATATTGTTTAATATTGTTAATGTTTATTATTATATATTATGTCTGTTTATGTCTTGTGATTTTATATGTTGTGATTTTAGTGTGTGTTTAAAATTGTTGTACACCACCCATAGTAGCAACATGCTGGATGGGTGGTATAAAAGTAAGCAAGTAAGCAAGCAAGTTTCACATATGAAACAATATCTTTTTGGAGAGAAGTGGGGTGTGATGATAAAAGGAGATGAATTCTATCAAAAAGAACAGATTATTTTTTTAGGTCCCGAAGGTGGTGGTGGACACACAACATGTATTAACATTTGAAAAGGACCTTAAAACAAGTGTCCCTCTTTGCTACTTTGGCAGGACACTTGGGAGAAAGGCACTTGTGTAAATTAAGGTCTTGAGATGTCCCTGGAGCTGGCTCTCTTGTTCCCTGTTAAGTGGAAAGGAACAAGTAAAAGAATTAATTTTAATCAGCACTGCAGCAGTCCTACATTGCTGTAAGAAACAACTGATCACTGATTTAAGCGGCATATAGAGCAACAGCCCCACCATTAGCTAAGGTAAGCAACAGCACGGGAAAAGGCAACAATAACATAACGAGCAATGCAACATTTAGCAAACTTAAAGAGGCAACATAATCGAATGTCTCTTTCCTAAAGAGCAAAGTAACATGACACGTTTCAAATGTTATAGGCTTTGGACCTAAGGAAGCCTTGTCTGGCTTTGCTGAAGAGGACGGCTTTCCCCGTGACTGAAATGCACCATGTGTTATAATCATCCCACTGAGATCAGGAAGGCTTCTGCTATAGCAGATCTCTCCTGCCAGCAGAGGATTCAGTTTTCTTGTCCTGGCATTTTCCTGACTGCAGTGCTAACTCAGTCAAATCAGTCTTAAGGGTTCTAACCAATTTATTTTAATTTTTTTTACTCTCTTTCTGCTGCTCTGTTATTGCTTGGTTTTATTTTGGGGGATATTTAACACCGCAATGTTGTAAAACTGTTCTGGGATTTTATAAATGAAATGCAGCTTAGAAATTTCTTCAGATAAATCAACTAGTGTTGTAACTTTGCACAGAGCCAGTTTCACTTGGCTTCTAAGCCAAGTAAATATCTGATCCAGTATCTCACTGAAACTACAGCTATATTTTACTTACTAAGCAGTGGCTTTTGCCATTAAGGAGACTTGTGTTCCTGTTTGGAGATGCCTGCTGTTACAGCCATTATCCAACGGAACAATTCTGTTATGGGAGGATGATTAGCCAACTGCAGGGCTAGCAGTCAAAAGTGCCTACACTCCTGTTGTGTATTGAGGCAGAATTTCAAGTTGCTCAAGCAATGCCTTGCAAAGACAAAATGGCGATTTCCCACCATCAGAATTAGGAGCTAGATTTGGTGCGCAAACTCCCCTTCAGGGCACGCTCCTTATGATAATTAGAGTTCTGTGCTTGGTTACAACTTTGGGTCCTGTTCCTGATTGGTTAATACTTGTATAGCATGTTATGATTGGTTGGTTATGATTGTCTGGCAAGTTACTACATTGTTGTTGTTCTTGTTGTTGTTGTTGTTGTTCAGTCGCACAGTCGATTCCGACCCTTTGCGACCCTATGGACCATTGTTCTCCAGGCGCCTCTGTCCTCCACCATCCCCCTCAGCCCTCCCAGTTCTCTGCCCATTGTGTCTACAATACCATCTAGCCATCTCATCCTTGGCCTCCCCCTTCTTCTTTTGCCCTCCACCTTTCCCAACATCAAGGCCTTCTCAAGTGAATCCTCCCTTCTCATTTGATGTCCAAAGTACTTTAGCTTCGTCTTTACTATTAGACCTTCCAATGAGCAGTCAGGGTTGATTTCTTCTAAGATTGACCTATTTGTTCTCCTCACTGTCCAGGGGACTCTCAAAACTCTCCTCCAACACCACATTTCAAAGGCAATGGAATCACCACCGGGGAGACACTATATAAGCCCCACGGGTAAACAAGGGTGGAGCCGGACCAGATCTATGCTTCTCATTACCGAGGCAGGTTAAGCCACGGAGGGCTAACCTGGGGTCTTTTCTATACGCACATCCATAGGGTGTAGCTCAGTGCATTGCCTTCTACGGAGGAATTCATAGAGACCGATTACATAGGACTTGTGTAGCCATCTGATGTCCAGATAGCCTTGTAAGAGTAACCAGAAGGACTTTACAATAAACCCTGGTTGTTGTTCTGTTCATCGTTGCCTGGACTATTCTTTACAAAGGGCCGAACACGACAACTCCTTAGTAACAAATTAAATAAAAGACAAGCTGGCATCTATTGAATGACGTTCTTGGAATAATAATAATAATAATAATAATAATAATAATAATAATAATAATAATAATAATAATAATAATAATAATAATAATAATAATAATAATAATAATAATAATAATAATAATAATAATAATAATAATAATAATAATAATAATAATAATTTGGTGTCAGAAATTATTCTGGGTTGAAAAGATTTTTGCTGGAGAAACTCCGCTGAGGGGACACCCGGATGAGGCTCCTTTCTTGCCCCCAAGATCTTTTCTCACCAAAGTGGTCCCTATTTATCTACTTGCAATTTCTTGCTTTTGAACTGCTTAGGTTGGCAGGAGCTGGGACAGCAATGGGCACTCAATCCATCATGCAGTATCCAAGTCTGGAACTGCCGACGTGCCAACCTTCCAGCTAACAAGGTGAGCTTCTTAACCACTGAGCCACCACAGCAATCAAACAACAGGTGATCCACTGCCATCTGACTGGTCAGGTAACCAACACATCTGATCCTAACCTGAGACTTCAGCATACAGTTTTATTCCCATGGAGAGATCCAACGGAGGTTTGTCGTGAACATGCTGATCCCTGCCGCTAACCATATTAGAAGGCTAATAAGTCACATTTGCTGTTTTCTAATTTGTTAGTGTGGCTGATAATTGCCATTTTCAATGTTGGAAAAAGCAAAAGGACAAAAATTTCAAAGGGATATTAAAATTCACTGTGGTTGTCAAGAGCCTACTACTTTGACTCTTCCCATCTGTTCATCCCTACAATAGGTTTTTTTAATGACAAGAAGTGTAGCACAATACTTTAAATTGTTACATGCTGTCAAGTCATGACTGACTTACATCAGCATCAGCTCTAATATGGCTTTCAAGGTAAATGAGAAATTTAAGAAGTGGCTTGACCAGTTCCACACTCACAGTGAATTTCCATGGCTAAGCAGGTACAGTGGAGCCTCGTATAATGAATGTCCCTTATAGCGAGAGAAAAATCACATAACGAAAAGAAATGGAAAAACATGGTACCTCGTATAACAATTTTTTTTGCTACGCGATGCAGCGACCCTATAGGGGAAACCGTACAACAAAAATCTCTATGGAAAAAATCGTACAACGAAAATTTTCATCGTATGATTTTTTCCCCCATAGAGATTTTTGTTGTACAATTTTTTCCCATAGGGATTTTTGTTAGTATTGGGGGCGGGGGGATTGTACAACAACAAAAAATCGCATAGCGAACAGCCCCATAGAATGAATTATTTTCATTATGCAGTACAAGGTTCCACTGTATCTGAAACCAGGCTTACTGACCCCTCCTAGTCCATCGCTCTATCCACTACATCACATTGGGTATTTCCAACTTTGAATTAGTTTAAGACAAATTAATAAAATCAAGTGGATTCTGTCTTATGGGGAGCCTTTCCAAGAATACTCAGAAGAGGTTTACTCTTCCCTTCTTCTTGGGGGCACTCTAACACTTCACAGTTTGCAAGATGTTCTTAAAAGCTGCTTACAGATATGATTTCCATATGGAAAAAACATTTATGTGTCGGGGGGGGGGCGGGAGGACGGACATCTATGAACTTGGTTTTAGGGTCCTCTTTCTTTGTCTAGACCTGGCTCATACTGATAGTTTTTTTTTACTGATTTCTTTTAAAAAAGGTATTTATTACTCTTTTATCACTTGGGTTTAGACTTTCATAGTTAGTGCTCCAAGCTACTCTTTTTTTTATTTGCAATATCTAACAAGCTGCTTTAAGGACCAGGGCTACCTATTCTTTGTGGTAAGGTAGAGCAGATGTCCAGGAAAGTGGGCATTCCATATTCAGACACCACTACAACCTGCCAGTACAGTATTTCAGTACCTAGTATTTACTCTTACATCTTTAGAAATATACTGTGTTTCTTGGTCATTCTTGAAATCCTTTGGCTTTATGCCAAACCTCTTTCTTGGTCTAGTTGAGAAAACTGGAATACCATATTAATGAGAATAATAATCTGAAAAAGTACACACACACACACACACACACACACACACACACACACACACACACACACACACACACACACACACACACACACACACTCTCTAGCGGGTTTGTCCGCCTTCGGCTTGGCCGTGTGGCGTGTGTGGGTAGAGTGCCACGAGTGGCTCTGATCTGTGGTGGTGTGACTCCTCCAGCGCAGGCATCTTGGCTGTTTTGGTGCCGGCACATTGTGGTGACACTCGCACGATGGCGCACGCAAGCGCACCCACTCATTGGTGCCAGCGGCAGTCACTGTGTGGGCACCAGTCATGGGTGACCGCTCATGATGCAGGCATGAGCGTTGGGCAACCAGTTGTGCTGGTCGCATGCTGGCTTGCGCATGCGCACCTGCACCAGTGGCACGAGCCTTGTTGGGGCGGGCATCATCGTTGGGTGGCCAGTTGTGATGCCTGCACGCTGGCGTGTGCATGCGCACTTGCGCCAGTGACACGATCCTTGTCAGTGGGGCTAACGCCCCACCTGCGGCCTCTGGACCTCCCTCTTTGAACTCTAGGATGCGGAAGGTAGGTCCGGGGGAAATTTGAGGGGTGGGTCGCGGGGGGGGGAGCGTGCATGCAGGACATATGAACATACATCCTTGCTTTATGTTTATAGATTAATACTCAATAAAATCTATTTTTTTAAAAACCTCTTTCTTGGTCATTGGTACCTGTAGTCCAGGGGTGCCAAAACTTTTCAGGCTGTGGGTCATTCACATGGTTCAGCGGGCCGGTCACGTGGTTCCTCCCACCAGAAGTGGAAGCAAAATGCGGTTTACAATCTGTTTTGTAACAGGATAAAATAGATTTTAAGCTGCCGTTCTCTCTGCTTAAACCGGGGTGCCCAAACTACAGCCTATGGGCCAGATCCATCCCCTGACACCAGTTCATCTGGCCCACACTGCCCTTGTCACTCCAGGAAGTGGAAGTAAAACACACCCATACGGGTGCATTTTACTTCTGCTTCCAGGAGCGACAAGGATGGCGCGGGCTGGATGAATTGGCGTCGGGGGGCGGATCTGGCCCATGTGCCATAGTTTGAGCACCCCTGGTGTAGTCATCATACTTTCCCTTTTAACTTTGAAACAAGTACCCATTCTGATGAATGAATGGGTATTAAGTTGTCAGATGGGGAAAACTGAAGGCTGTATAAATGTCACCTTTTTAAAACACCCTTGCTCTTCATCCAGTCCAAAAGTACCACAAAATTATTCCATGTAGTCAATTTAGGTATAATAGAAAATAGGATGTTTTTGGATTAAGGAATATAAATAGTCAAGTCCTTATCATAAATATTGTACAACAGGTTTTTAAGAAACTGATAATACGATGAACCTCTGGCATGCATTACTAAGATGGCATGGATTCAAAGATGTACATAATTTTGTTGAGCTGGACAATTTTTTGGATGTTTTTAAAATCTGCATGAGACTCATTATCAGTGGATACTCTCCGTAAACATATTCTGCATCCCAATGGAGACAATAACAACTGGGGGCTTTGCTCTCGTGGGTCTGCACTGATGAGTAATTTAAAGGAGGAGTGTGGTCTGATTTTGTAGGAAGATATGCCTTTTCACACCATGTTAAACCGTTTTGATTTGGGGGCCAGACATGCTACAACAGTGGATTTGATTATCACAGCTTGTGATAAAATGCAGGGGGGGAAAGGTTATTTTCACTCCAATGTTTCAGCAAGCTGGCTCCTTAATGACACCAAATGCATAAAACTCAAATGCCATCATACTGTATCTTAGCAGGCAGAGCTAAACTGCACATCAAAAGAACGAAATGTTCCACAAAGGATTATATTTTTTGGGGGGAAAGGCTGTTATGCTAACTTATTAAAATGCTCATATGTTGCAACAAATCGCAGTTACATTACACTGTGCAGGAGTGAAAAAAATTGTGTGGGAAAAGTAGAGACAGAGAGGGAGTGTGTGTGGTCCCCCCCCCCATTATGACAAAAAATCCCAAACTTGGATGTGTTCAGTCACCTATTTGGTGGGCGATTTCAGTATGAAAAAAGCAACAGTAGTACTTCATGACATATTTGGAAAATGCTTTACCCTCTTTAAGCTTTTGCAAAGCTTACAGACCTCCCTTTTAATCTTTTCCAAAGTGGAAAAGTAAGTATTAAGAAGAAGAATTTATTTTGTACAAAAATCCACATTCTTTTAAATCTTTTACTTTTAAAAGTAGAACAGATTTACAGGGTCTGACTTGTGTCTTAAACTCATTTGCTTGGAGTCACTTTCCCCTTGATTTTAGAAAACTGGCATTCCACATAAGTGCTTCAGACCTGTCTATAAGGTAGAATTCATCAAGTGTTGCTCAATGAGACTTGAACCCTAATGAGATAAATAGAGATGTGCCATAGCATTATTTGGATGACTTAGCCCAAAGGTGTTACTCAGCAACATAGATCTCTGTCCCTGTGGATATCTACCATGCTTATGGCTGTGCATGTGGATGTGCAGTTGTCAGGTATACTTGCCCTATGACAGTGATGGCGAACCTTGGCACTCCAGTTACCAGAAGCCCAAGTCAGCACTCCTGCTGATCAGGGCTTCTGGGAATTGAAGTTCAAGAACAGCTGGAGTTCTAAGGTTCACCATCACTGCCCTATGAATTATGGTACCACTGTCACTCCCTGCCCCCTCTCCCCAAATAAGCCTGTGTAGATTGTTGTCCTTACTGTAGAGGAGACCATATTCTGCTAGGTTGGACCTTTAGTCTAATTAGCTCAGTGCCATCAACAGTGACTGGCAGAGGCTCTTTAGGGTATGGCATGACTATTTCCAGCCTTACTTGGGGATGCTAGGAGATGAAATACATAGCAAAGACCAACTAGCAAGTAGAACGTCTAGGTAATATAGTTTTATATTTCACTTTACCATTGTCCTGATACATAGAAGTAATCTGATGTGGAAGGGTTACATCACTGACCTGTGTGAAATATACTGCAAAAAATAATAATATTTTCTAACAAGTATACTGAAAGGCTCCTTTAGTCTGTAATACACAAAAAAAAATTCTTTTAATATGTATTCCAGGAGACAATATTTTAGTAGATTATTTCTCAGATGGAAGGCACATAATTGAGTCCTCGTACGGTTATGTTTAAGTTGGTTTCTATCATACCATGCACCATATTTTTCCAATGTACCTGAAAACTGTCTGACTGAGCAGTAAATTGGGAGACTGTCAGCATAAATAAAACTTCTGGATGCCTCAGAGTGGTTTGTGGTTGGCATTGATGTTAAACAGAAGAGAGGCTCGTACATTGCCTTGGGTAGACCATTCTTTTACAACCTCCTTCGCTGCACTGTCCTTGAAAGTTGCGGGATAAATCTGCAATTTTGCAATAGAGTTGCTATTATTTTACTTAGCTTAAAATTCTTGGTTAAATAGAATTTTTGCAGTAATACACAATTAGGAACAGAGTCAGTGACAGTCAATACATCAACCAAGCCTGCTACTTTAGATCAGTGATGGCAAACCTTTTAGAGACCGAGTGCCCAAACTGCAACCCAAAACCTACTTGTTGTTGTTGTTCAGTTGCATTGTTGTGTCCAACCCTTTGTGGCCCCATGTACTATCGCACTCCAGGCGCCCCTGTCCTCCACCATCCTCCTCAACCCACCCAGTTTTTGTGCCCATTGTGTCAACAATGCCATCCAGCCATCTCATTCTCTGCCGCCCCCTTCTTCTTTGCCCTCAACCTTTCCCAGCATCAAGGCTTTCTCAAGTGAATCCTCTCTTCTCATTTGATATCCAAAGTACTTTAGCTTCATCTTCAATATTTGACCTTCCAAGGAGCAGTCGGGGTTGATTTCTTTTAAGAGCGACCTATTTGTTCTTTTTGCTGTCCAGGGTACTCTTCAAATTCTCCTCCAGCACATCTCAAATGCGTCTATTCTTCTGCGCTCAGCTTTCTTTATGGTCCAACTCTCACAACCATACATTACTATCAGAAATACCATTGCTTTGACTATGTGGACTTTTGTTTGCAAGGTGATGTCTCTACTTTTAACTATGTTCTCCAGATTTCTCATAGATTGTCTTTAAAGAATTAGTCACCTTTTTATTTCATGGCTGCAATCACCATCTGCAGCGATCATGGATCGTAAGAATGTAAAGTCTGTCCTGCTTTTACTTCTTCCCCATTTATTTATCACAACAAGGGAGAAAGGAAATGTTCCCATTGGTCTGCTGGGCAGAAGGGCAGGGC
Source organism: Bradypodion pumilum (assembly GCA_035047305.1). Lineage (NCBI taxonomy): Eukaryota > Metazoa > Chordata > Lepidosauria > Squamata > Chamaeleonidae > Bradypodion > Bradypodion pumilum. Next base: position 166,478,157 of record JAWDJD010000001.1, on the reverse strand, counting down.
AAACTCTGTGCTGGGGGGAAGGAGGAAGCGCTCCTATTGGGCTGCTGGGTAGAGGGGCGGGGCAAACTCAAAACATCTGTGAACTTTCAAAGTACAATAAAGAATGCCAGAACTATAAAATGGAAATAAATAATTATCCAACAGGTGGGCACCTAGAGAACTGGATTACCTGGAAGGCAAGTAATAGACTATGGAGTTGGCCTGTAGGTTGGCAGGAAAATGAGGTTTTTATACTGACAGAGTCCTTTGCAAGTATAGTGAAGAACAGCAACTCCAGAGTTATAACAATGGACTTTAAATGGTGTACTACAAAATGTACTACAGAAGACTTTAACGACCCCTCATGCACTTGAGGTTGCCCATTATTCATTGTACTGTGGTCCTTTCCAACACAAACAAAGAGCTTATTTAGCTTATTTGCAGCTAATATGGCAGAGATAGAAAATACATGCCAAATAAATTCCAACCTAGAGATGCCTTGTTGACAATTTTAGCTCTAAGGATGCAAGACTTAAGGGGTTCTAGTCAGGATAGAAATTACAGTTTAGGGATTCTCAGGCTAAAATACTAACAGATGATTCATCAGATATTTTAGCAGTAAAAGAGTTTAAAGTTTTGAAAGATAAACTGAAGGGAGAAACAGATCAAATATAGATAGGGAATATGCTTTAACCTTTAACAAAATAGAAAACAGCTTGTCAGATAGCAGACTTTAAATAAATCAGGTGGTAACAAAAAGGATCAGATCACAAGATATGGAGCAGGAGGAGGTAAGTAGATCCCAAAGAACAAGATGATACAAATTGAAATTTTATCAGAAAATGTGAATTGATAAATTCTCTAAGTAAAAAGAGAAAAATTAATTCTTTTCCTCCGAGTAAAAACATTAAGTGTTGTAAAATATTCCTGCATCACTACCAAACAGATATTTACTATTTTTCTAAATACCTGTAACTTAATTGCAAGTAGATAAATAGGGACCACTTCGGTGGGAAGGAAACAGCGTTCCGTGCGCTCCGGTGTCTAGTCATGCCTGCCATATGACCACGGAAATGTCTGCAGAAGCAGACAGCGCTGGCTCTTCGGCTTAGAAACAGAGATGAGCACTGCACCCTAGAGTCGGATACGACTGGCTTTCGAGCAAGGGAAACCTTTACCTTTACCTTATACTGATTTGTTATCCTGCAAGTATTACTTTTAAATCATAGGTAGTTGCTACGATGATCTTGTATAAAGTTAGGTAGGAATGTGAAGATTCTGTAATGGATTAAATATTTAGCTCATTTTGGCTAAAATGTATTTGAATGCTAATGATTTTTTCATCATGTATATTCTGATTTTGTATTAAGAGGGTTTGAAATGTTTCTAAGAGTCATTTACAATTTCAAAGAGAATGGTTTATTGTTAGTAAAAGATTTAAATATAAGGGATCCAAGAATAAATAAGCCTAGTTCTCATAGATCTGCTAAATTTTTGTAAAAACAATAAAATAATGAAATACTGTATATAATATGTCCATTCTATTAATGCCAAGTTAAAAGAGTAGATTCCTCCCCACCCAATAAACATATTGTTTATGCTACATTCACTTACATCAATGTTTGATTGAAAGTATTAGATCAGTAGTAATTGGTACATCTGGGGTTGTAATTATGTCCCACTGCTCGTCTCATAGCATCGAATATTAAGACAGGTGCTAGGGAATTGCCATTTAAATACTACTATGAGATTTCAAAGTTAAGCACAGAGCCCAGTCAGAAGAATGGCAGCTCCATTAATAGCTAAGAAAACTGTACAGGATTCATTTCAAGCAGTAACTAAATGTCTGTTTATTTCACAAAAATTGATACAAATGTAAAGGTCTATATTACTAAACTTAATGGGGTCATAAAACCTACAATTCAATGGCTTTAAATACAGTAATTTGAAGTTATGAGACAGACAACATAGAAAAGTTTGTGGCTTTCTCAAAACAGAAGTAATTTGAAAGGGAAATGAAAACAGGCAAATTATTACCTCCATAGTGGATAAAGCAGCAGTGAAATTTAGTGCCAGCAGCTAAGGAGAAATCAGGGGAAATTCCCCTTTAGCGGGAACTTAAAAAGTTTTTCATTTATTATAGGAAACATACCAAAATTACTACTCAGGTTCCCTGTGTCCCAGACAAATGTAACGCATGTTCGTATTCCAGGGTAGCGACTCAGAAGATATTGCTGATGTCACAAATATTTACTGATGTCACAAATGTCACAAATAATAAACAGGATATTAGAAGCAAAACACACACAGTACTTTTCTTCAATGAGGCTAAAGCTTTTGATCACATGGAATGGTGTTTCTTGTCATTTAGATTTTAGAAGCATTAAACACAAAATCATATTTTACTACTTGAATCAGAATAAAAAACAATTCTCCCATGGAAAACAAAAATAATGAGATTTCCTCTAACAAAGAGACTGTTTTTCCCCCACTTGATTATTTGTTGCACTCACAGAGCCATTACCAACAAGTAATCATATGAGCCAATCATATGAAAGGGAATAAAGGGGACAGCTGGACAAAGAGTTATAAACAATTTCATTACAATGAAAATGTTACACTTCTCTAAGAACAACTTATTTAGTCATGTCTCTCTTCGCTTAGCAGATAAGCACAGTATAATCCTTAGAAACAAGAAGAATCAGAAACAACTGCATTGCATTTACCAGCAGAAGAAGATCATTTATTTAGAGTAAATAATTGCATTTAAATTTTAAGATACAGTACTTTGGAATAACTCCATCTGAGAAAGAAATTAAATTATCAGACTTTAATAGACACTGCAATTAAAGACATAGAAATATGGTCAAAGCTAAAACAGTCCCCATTTTTTAAAAAATATCTCCAATTCAAAAGAACTCTATCAAAAAATTATTCTCCAAGATAGCTTTTTTATCAATTACTTACTCTCTCTTTTGGTAGGAAAACTTCACTGCTATTTTACCATGGAAAGAAAAACTATTTTATGGGAGAAAGAAAAATAAATTTTGATTGAGGGAAATGCCATCAACTTCAATGTAAGAAATGTGGATTGGTACTTCTTTTATTAGGAACGTATTTTGAAGCTCATTATGGATAAGATTTTGATTTAGCAGAATACCGCATGGGTTCTATGCTGGAAGAGGAATTAATCTTGTACCCCTGGGTGGACAAAGAAATAGGGGGAAACCGGAAATATGTTAAAATAATTCAAGGACACATTTTGAGAACTTGGTTTTAGTGCAGATTGAAAGGAACTTCGGAAGGACCAACCTAAGTTTCATCAACGAAGCACAGAAAACCCCAAGCTATTACATCGAGATTTCTTAACAATGGGGAACATGTACTACCTCACAGGATCTGATGAATGATTTTGAGATAATTTTTAGGGCTATTGTTTAAATACTCCCAGTCTGAGTACTATATTATCAAATTCAGAATTTTATTTTAAACAGTGCAAAAATAAGCTACTTAAAATTTGCTCACTTTGAAAATATTCTTGAAGTTATACTGACAACAAAAATGTATTCTAGTCTCATCAAAGTTGTATTTCATGTAAGAGAAGAGATCTATGATAGACATTGAGAAGTGTTTAAGAAATCTGTGATGGAGAAGATGTGAATCAAAATAGTCAAGCAAATACTTAGTACAGTGAAACCCCGACTTACAAATGCCTTGAGTATCATAAAATTTGACTTACATAATGATTTTGTGCTAAAACCATGTCCCGATTTACATGATTTCCTATGGGTTTGCTTCGAGTTACGTAAAATTCATTTCTCATTGGGTTTGCTTTGATTTACATAAAAATCTTATTATTCCTATGGGTTTGCTTCGAGTTACATAAAAAACCAATTTAAGCAAAAGCCTACAGAATGGACTTTTTTCATAAGTAGGGGTTTTACTGAATCTTAGTATCTACCACCATGAATGGAGCTCAGTACACATAAGTAGTATATGATACTTCAACAAAAGGGTAAGATATATAAAACCAAACAGTTTGGCTGCTTAATTGTAGAAGCTGAGATCCTGAGTTAAATATCTTATGGAGCTATTCTAAAGATCAGATTTATTACCAAACAGAGAGATGCACACAGAGAGAGTGTGTGTAAATATAAGAATTGAAATGTTTGTCAAGAAACTGCCTTCCAGAGATTTCAGAGAAAAATACCAAGGTTTTAGCTGTTAATTTATTAGCAACAGATAGACACAGGTGAAATTAGAGAAGAGCTCTATAAGATGTTGAATACACAGCTTTATTCAGATGAATAAACTGACATATATCTAGCAGAAATTGTCATGGCAAAAGGATTTTCCCACCCGTAAAGTCATTGATTTGTTCTGTTGTGAAAACAGGTAGTTTTGTTTGACAGACTGGACATGCCTGAAGTTTAAGACAGTAATAAAAATGACACTAATAGAAACAGCACTGTTCTTAAGAAAACTGCATGGTTCCTCAAGTCTTCCCAGTAGTTTTATGTTAAAAGCAGTTTAGCATACAGCTTTTCACCTGACAGGCATCTTTGCATTACTGTGTATTATTTGCTGCTACAACATACACCTGTTTGAATTTTGCAGTAAGGCTTGAAGAGGGCTGGACAGGATGATCTTATGCCTTCTTTTCAAAACTGCATTAGCCCAATGGTTCATTGGAATAACTTAATAACAGTAAAGTCTTCTTCTTTTACAATTTTGTTCTAGGAGGGATTTTAACCAGCACTGAATTCACTGTTTTGCATGTACTGGACACGTGATGTGTAGCTATTAATTCATTTAAAAATACAAACATAAGTTTTTAAAAAAAGAAGTAAATTGTACTCCTTACTCTACCACTGCATTTAAGTAAGAACTAGCAACCATTGCTCTATTTGTAGTCATGACAACCATAAAATATTCTATCCCAGCAATAATTCACACTGAACGTTTTTTCATTGGTTCTGTTGTCAGGAGAAAGTGCAAAATTTGATGAGCATGACTTCTCTGCTACTGAACACAAGTTTACTCCTCAGAACTTGGAAGCTGCGTGAACTTTCAAATCTACACGCAAAGGTTCTGAATTCTCCATGAAGCTATTATGCATGCTTACTTTAACTTTAAATTACATCACAAAAGGTTCAAAGGCATTGATTTTAACCCTCCTCCCAAAGAGAAAGTTGTTGTAAGACAACCCTCCAGATTACTTTGGTAGCAATACTCAACCTTGCATTTCAAAAAGTATACATTCTGAAGGGGAACAATTTCACCTTCAAAAACACGGTTGCTCTGATCTTTCCCCCCCTCAAAAATCCACCGTCTTAATGTCATGAGTTCTTGCAAGCTCGGAAAAACCCTTTCTTTCACCCACAGGTTATACAGAGAATAAAATCTCGTTCATCAATCAAATCAAAGCAGGTAACCCAATGTACATAACTAACATTTCACACTGTGGAATAAGAATGAAATAGAGTTGCACTTCATTTTATAAATTCCAGTTTAATCCAGTCATTAAAAAAAGATCCATTGTTGCTTTACTGAATGAAAAAGAAGGTTACTGTTTCTCTCATATGAAGATGGTATCTGCACAAGACTTGAAGTTTCAACAAATTACTCTGTTACAGGAGTCAACAATATTGGCATATGAGATTTTAAAACCATAATAGATTGCTTTCCTTAAGAGCATCAGAATTCTCTCTAATGAACAGTACATTAAGAATGTTAAAACAAATGTACTCCAGGACCACCTTTTTAATGATACCTTTTATTTAAGGTACACTTGACACAGTTATACATTCATGTTTTTTAATCAACTGTGTTTTTAATGTGTACATTAAGGGTTTTAGCAAGTGCTAGCCATCATCTGTGTTCACTTGGAATCTATTAATCTTCTTAGTCACACTACTGGAACAGTACATTTTAGAGGTCACGCTTCCATAATACAAGCAGGGGAAACCCGTTCAAATGTAAATTGACACCTGGTTGTTTGATAGCATGGGAATATTTTTTTAAAAATCACAAAAGCAAGCAACCAACCAACAGGAACATCTCCATAATATTACCATAGCTCCATGCACACACAAACTAGCTTTTTGGTTGGGGAGAGCAAAACCAAGTTCAAAACCAGAGAGAGGCATCAGCCAAGTCTACAGATATTTACTATTGAATTCAACAACTTGCTGGCAGGACGTGTTCACAAATTGCACACTGAATTGACTCTTGGGGGCATACCTTTGGGTTACAGTACTATTCATACAGAACTGTCAAAAGTCTGTTCACAGAGGCTGTAAACACAATACACACAACTCCGTCCCTGCCCTGCAGATGCTGATCATCGACATCGTAATCTAAAAATCAATCAAATCAATATACGGCACAGGTAAGACTAGGACTCGCCGGGATGGGAAAGGAGATGGAAAGGAGCCTGGCAAGGAATCGCATGGATGGCTGGAGAGGGAGTTAAGCAGCTGCCATCGAAGCTGACGTACCCTAGAAGTTGCCGAACCTACGCAAACTGTGTTTTGAAACACGGCACATTTTTTAAACATCGTCTACAGCAAATCGGCTGGTGGAGCGACGTGAAGGAAGGAAGGAAGGAAGGAAGGAAGGAAGGAAGGAAGGAAGGAAGGAAGGAAGGAAGGAAGGACCCAGGCGATGTAATCCTGAGGTAGGAGATTGTCATTTTTTATGCCTCTCCCGACAGTTTTAATTAAAGATAGCCTCTGCCTTCTGGTGATGATGGATGATTTTGCAGTGGTGTGGCTTTTGAGGGAAGGGAGGGGGGGAGCTGTCTGAAAAATCTAGCCTTAAAAAAAAAACACACACACACACACACAACCCTGGGGTGCTCAAAGTACAGCCCATGGGCCAGATCCAGCCCCCAACGCTAATTTATGCAGCCCACAAAGCCCTCGTTGCTCCCGGAAGCGGAAAGTAAAACGCACCCGTATGGTTACTTCCACTTCCGGGAGCAACGAGGGCTTTGTGGGCGGGATGAATTGGCATGGGGGGGGCGGATCCGGCCCACGGGCCGTAGTGACCAACCCTCTGAACCATGTGACCGGTCCGGGCCCAAAACGTTTGGGCACCCCTGGCCTAACCTAAGCCAACCAAACGGGACTAGTCTTCAGCCCTCCGATTCAGGTCTGATTTCAGAGCAGCGGTCACGTAAATGTGTGTGTTTGTGTGAGTGACAGAGAACCCACAGTGTGAAGGGGGACAGGAGAGAGGGGGGGGGCAGGGGACCAGGGCTGGCGGGAAAGGGTGGCTGGAAGGAGGGAGGCTGCCTTGAGCTGAGTCTCTTTCCCCCTCACACACGCACACACACACCCTTCCGCCCCCTCAGGGCAGCCCCGCTGGGGGGCGCTGCTGCGCCTGCCACACAGCCCTCGCTGTCACCTCCACACACACACAACCCCCCCCCCTTCCCCTAGCAGGAAGTTTTCCAGCCAGGCGGGCGGGAAGGCAGGCAGGCAGGCGGCGCAGGCGCAGGGGATTGATTAGCCAGCCAGAGCCATTCAACCCCACAGGAGGCGACTGACTGACTCTCTGGGCAAAGGACGACGGCGACGCCGGGCGCAGCACTGACAGACGGACGGACGGACAGCTACCTCGGCTGCCAGCCTGCCCCCCTCCCCCTCAGCCCTTCAGTCTAAGCCCCTCATATTGAGCCGCACGCCCCCTCCCCCGCTCGAGGCACCTCCATCCCGGGTCTTACCTTTCCCCGCAGGGGTGGGGGTGGGGGGTGGGGGTCGCGCACGCGCGGGGGCAAAAGGCTGCTTGTCCTTGGCGGGCGGCAAACGCTTCTCAATCTCTCTCTTCTTCTCCTCCTCCTCCTCCACCTTCCTCCTCCTCCTCCTCTTCTTCTTCCTCTTCAGGCTGGCAGGGAAGGAGGATGCCCAGTAGCAGCAGCAGCAGCAGCAGCAGCAGCAGCCGCGGGAGGCGTAGGCGAAGGAGGCGGCGTAGTAGGCATTGCAGCCGCGCTTCCCTCCCCCGCTGTCACCACCACCGCAGAGCCCCCCACAGCTGGGGCTGCCTCGCGACTGGCGGCCGGGAAAGGCAGGCAAGGGAGGCGGCGGCGGCGGCCAGGCGCCTTCTTCGCGAGACGGAGACGGAGACGACGACGGTGGGTGGCTGTGGCTGCTGCCGTTGCAGAGTGGCGACCATGCTCCCCGTCTCTGGCTCCCCTCCGACTCCGAGGCACCGACGGACTGGCCGCTTTAGTGGGCGAGGGAGGCGGCCTGGGCGCCCGGGCGAGGGGCGGGCGGGACCAATCGCGGCGGCGGGGAGGAGGGGCCTGCCGGGGCGAGGCGGGGACACCACCCGGCCTCCTGCCGAGCGCCGACGCCAGCCAGCCACACTCCCGCGATTGGTTCCCCCCCCCCACTCCCCTCCAGTCTCCTCCGCGCCCGGCCGGCTCCCCCACCCCCACCCCCGCTCCCTCTCGACCCAGCCCAGGCTCCCCCACGGGGAGAGGGGGGGGTCTGGAGTGGGCAATTTGCACACGACGAGAGCGAGCCCGGGAGAGCGGCCGGCTGGCCTGCCTTGGCCCCGGGGTCGCTGTCCTCTCGCCAGTGCCTTCCTGCAGGCAACGGAGCCTGCCCGCCGGCCGGGTGGACGAGAACGGACGCTGTTCTTCCCTACAGAGAGTGCCGAGCGCGGGGAGATGAGCCAGCAGCGGCGCCACTTCGGGTAAAGTTTTCGCCCCATCCGGGGGCAGGAGGGGGGAGGAGACGCTGCTTTCTCTCTCTCTCTCTCGCGCGCACACACACACACACACACACACACACACACACACACACGTTCAGTGGCACCAGCTCTTCTGTGTGTGTGTGTGTGTGTGTGTGTGTGTGTGTGTGACACCAGTGGCACCAGATTCAGTGGCACCAGTTCTTGTCTCCCTCTCTCTCACAAACACGTTCAGTGTCACCAGCTCTTCTCTCTCTCTCTCTCTCTCTCACACACACACACGTTCAGTGGCACTAGTTCTTCTCTCTCTCACACACACACTCACACACACGTTCAGTGGCACCAGCTCTTGTCTCTCTCACACACACATGTTCAGTGGCACCAGTTCTTGTCTCTCTCACACACACTCAAACACACACACTTTCAGTGGCACAGGCTCTTGTCTCTCTCTCACACACATGTTCAGTGGCACCATCTCTTGTCTCTCTCTTTCTCTCTCACACACGTTCAGTAGCACCAGCTCCTCTCCCTCTCTCTCTCTGTGTGTCACACACATGTTCAGTGGCACCAGTTCTCTCTCTCACACACACACACACATTCAGTAGCACCAGCTCTTCTCCCTTTCTCTTTCTCTCTCTCTCTCTCTCACACACATGTTCAGTGGCACCAGTTCTTGTCTCTCTCACACTCACACACTCACACACTCGTTCAGTGGCACCAGCTCTTGTCTGTCTCTCACACACATGTTCAGTGGCACTAGTTCTTGTCTCTCTCTCACACACACACACTCAAACACACACGTTCAGTGGCACCAGCTCTTGTCTCTCTCTCTCTCTCTCTCACACACACACACACACACACACACACTTTCAGTAGCACCAGCTCTTCTCCCTCTCTCTCTCTCTCTCTGTGTCACACACACGTTCAGTGGCACCAGTTCTCTCTCTCTCTCTCTCTCTCACGCGCGCACACACACGTTCAGTAGCACCAGCTCTTCTCTTTCTCTCTCTCTCACACACACCTGATCCCCGGCGTGCCTTTCTCTCTCGCACCCTCGCTCTGACTCCTCCCTCCTCCTCCCTCCGTGTTTAAGGTCAAGGTCGCTCTAGCTCGAAAGCCAGTCGTATCCGACTCTAGGCTACGGTGCTCATCTCCGCCCCTAGCCAAAGAGCCCGCGCTGTTTGCGTCTTGCAGTCGTCTCCGTGGCCTCTTGGCAGGTATGGCTAGACACCAAAGCGCACGGGACGCTGTTTACCTTTCCCACCGAAGTGGTACCCCGTTGATCTACTTGCAATTTCTTGCTTTCGAGCTGCCGGGTGGGCAGGAGCCTAGGACAGATGACTCACTCCGTCGGGCGGCGCTCGGGTCTCGGAACTGCTCTGTCCTCCTGCCGCCGTGCTTTATTTAGGCAGAGATCGAGAGAGAGAGAGAGAGGCTCCTCCTGCTCTGCCTTTTCGATCCGGACGCCCGAATCCGGCAGGACTCCGGTCCGCGTCTTTCTCCGGTTCCGAGCCTTCCTTGTGACCGGCAGCTTCGGAACAAGTCGCCCTGGGCGCGATGCGAAAGGAACGACTGTATCTCGTTACTCTTAACGACTGCTGCGATCGCCACCTTCTTCCATAAGCCGGGGGGCGGGGGGAGAGGAGCATATTCCCCCCATGTCCCCCTGGCCATGCTTCATCTGTCAACCTCTGGCTATTTAACCCGAGCGCGGAAATGATCCATCCGTCTTGCCTTCAGCCCCCAATCCTATGCAACCCAGCCGTCGTCAGTGCGAAGTTGTTACCCTGTGCGCCAGGGGGACTTACTCTCCTAAGTAAGATCCAAGCCTCCCTTAACTTCCGATGTTTAAATAGGCATTTCCCAGTGGGCCTCCTGAAATCCGGCGGGGGTGGGGGATTTATTTATTCATTTTGTTGCTGCTTCTGATGACTAATCAATACTCTCCTTTTTTCAAAAAGTACACAATCATCAGTCCTTGCTAAACAGCTGGCTGGATAGCTCAGTGAGTTAGGGTGTTAGGCTGTGGTGTTGAAGGTTGGGAGTTCAACTCTCCACTTTGCCTCTCAGGAGAAGAGCCAGCCTGTGTTGCCTTTAAGAAAGCTGCAAAGTCCTAGGGTGCCAACACCACCACCAACACCACCACAAAGAAGGGCATGATAAACCACTTGCGAGTATTCTCTACAAGGGTTGCCATAAGAAAGAACTGACTTGACAGCGTACAATTATTGTTAAATTAGTCTTATCTTCACCCACCCTGAATTGGGTTAAAAATAATCTGAGACAACCCATTATATATGAAGAATTAGCCTTGAAACAGTCATATCTTGGCACACGCTGAAGTAAATTGTTCTTAAACCCACTGACATTTATTCCTTAAATAATACTTCACATTCTATCGGATTGTGGCCCCTTTTATCTTTTTTTTAATTTAAAAAATTGGTTTTATCCTCCGCCAGCCCTTTCAGTGTGCTAAAGAGTGAAACAAATATTTTCAAGTTGGTGAAACCCGACTCTTGTAGAACCACTTGAGTGATTTTGACAGACCTTTTCCCTAGTAAGTGATTTGTAGATTGCAACCCTTGATTTAAGCTTTATCAAATCATACCTTGAAAATGAAGAAGCCTGCCCAAGGGAGTGGGGACCTGCTTCCTTGACTGGCTGCTACAGACAGATGTGCTCTAATGTTCTGAAAGTAAGAGTGGTGCTAAATAATAGTCATAACAGCAATCAGAAGAGCAATGATGAACAGAGACGGGGTAATGCATGGAGATTAGTGGCTTGTTCAGACCAGGTAATGACAGTGAACAGTGAAGTTTTGAACAGGATAAACACTTTAGATGGAGGAGACAGCAAGCTGGAAAAGCTGTTCCCTTCCAGAGAGCTCTTGTGCACATACATTGATGGCGTTGCTGTTATTATTATGGAGATTATTTGGCCTGAATATCACACAGTCTGAAATGGGGAAATGTAGTTGGTTCCTATAGCAAATACATTGGTAGCATCTCAGCTCCAAACATCTGTCAGGCTTCCAGACGGCTGCGTGGTGTGTGGCATCAGAAGCTCAGAGGTGTTTGAATATGAATTACTTGGTAAACACACACACACACAGCCACACACAATCTCTGTGCTCACAGGCACTGAGGTTTCACTTGTTCCTAAGACCCATACCAATGTTATCATAGAGCCTTTTAAAAAGAGAGAAAGTGAGCAGTCTAAACAAAAGTCACCTTAGTGGAATATCATTTGCCTTTTGCATAGACTTGACCTGGATTCCACTGAGAAACCTCAGAGGGAAGGTTGACCTGATAAGTAGCCTGGCAGTCTCTCTGTTGATGCTCAAATGTTCACAGAATGAACATCAAGACTGGAAAAGACACAGAGTCAATATGGAAGGCTCTTAAAGAAGGCAGGGCACACTTAAGGAAAACAGTTGTTTTATTGTCAAGCTAATCGTGCTTGGTCTCTCTAGCACTTCCTGTGGATTCCAAAGAGCTCTTATTATTACTGAAAGACAAAACAAAGATCAGTTTGGAATAGATTTTTATTTAATATATAGATACACACACACACAGACATCTTTTTAAAATCTCTGCCTCAACCCAAGACACCTGTGAAATTTGAATAGTGAATGTCTGCATGTTATGATGGTGGGTGACATTTTTTGCATCTTTGATTCTTCCAACATTTAAGTTGCCACAGCTGATATTCTAAAACTCTTTGATATGGTAAAATTAGGTGAGAGTTAATTATTTGTAATATCCAAACATTGTTTACTAGGGAACTTAGCCTTTTGCAATCTGGCACGATTTGACAAGACACACTATGGGGAGGGATCATAACATAATGCTAGAGCATTTCAGAACTTATGCACAAACAAAAATCAAGATGTGAATGGTATCAAGCCTCGTTGGTACCAACAATTCTGGAATGTGAATATCCTACATATGTGGTTGGAATGGGTGTTCTTGAACTCAAGTTGCTTCCACATTAAGAAAATGCTTTGTATAATTTCTTAAGACCTTCTTAGGCAGACTGTTATTAAAAAGGGGTGTCCCTTCTGATACTGGCATCCTATATAGGACTTTAAAAGGTAAGCATCATCATCTTCCATTGGACTTGAAGCACATAACCAGTAAAATTCTCTTAAAACTGCTATATGAATCAAACTGGTGCTACCACTTTGAATTGTCATAACTATACTGATCAAAGCTTTCAGGTTACCTTCAAGAGCAGCCCACAAAATGGCATGGCTTTATTTATAACTTATTTTAGAAAAATAATATAAAGAAAGACAAATTTTATGGTGACCAAAAGACATATTCTGCAACATTGTTGGAAAGACGAAGTATCCACCTCCTATTTTTTAGTGGGCTGAAGATTTTACAGCTTTTCTTGAATTTGAACATGCGGTATGCAGATGGCAACTTCCTATGGATACTTTTTCTGGACGATGTCTTATGTATAGATTTCTTTTCACTGTGAATAATATAGTTATTCAACTCTGAATGGATAGTGTGGGGAGAGAGGAAATAACAACTAAAGATTAGCTGTATTATATCTTTATTTTTTTAATTTATACCCCACCCCTTTAACTACACAGTTAGGCAGTGCCAAACATAAGCAAGATAAATAAAGGAAATAACTCTCCAAGTAAAATACTGTACACAACAACATAACTCATGTTAATAAAAACAATTGGTTAACTACATATAAACAACAAACATGTTAGATATAAAACAAGCATAGTAATGGTGGCAGAATAAAGTATAATATCTGCAGAGAACATAATAAATCCAGGGGCAGCAAGTTCTAAAATGCCTCTGTATATAATCCCACTTTAGCTAGCTTGTAGAATATTTGCAAGGTGCCCAACAAACAGGGTTGAAGAGAATTCCACAAAGTTGAAGCCACAACTGAAAAGGAATGACTCCTTGAACTGGATTTAGGCTCTTCAAATCAAATCATTTATTTATTTATTTATTTATTTATTCTTGTGCACTTCTCCTAGGGTGGGTATTCTGAGTCCATCCAACTGCTAGAAACAAGTAGTTCAGACATGATTAATCAAGGAGAAGTACCCAGCAGGTATAAAGCTCCTAAACCATTTATGGCTTTCTGTAGCTTAATTTTTTTTAGTACACTGAGCTTGATGACTGTAAGGTTGACAGGTCAAGACCCAAGTACTGCACGATGGAGTGAACAACTGTTGTCTGTCCTAGCTTCTGCCAACCTAGCTGTTCTAAAGCAAGAAATTGCAATTAAATAAATAAGTACTGCTTTGGCAGGAAAGGTAAGTGTTCCATGCACTCCGTTGTCTAGTGATGCCTGCCACATGACCACAGCAACACTTGCAGAAGCAGACAGTGCTGATTCTTTGGCGGTAAATGGAAATGAGCACACAAGAGCTCTCCGGAAGAGAACTGTAGAGTAGGATACAACTAGCTTTCAAGCAAGGGAGACCTTTACCTTTATGTTAATGCCAAAACCTTGAATTGGGCACAGAAGCAATCCATGCAGACAGGCCAGCATTGGGGGAAATATAATCAAACCTATGCACCTGTCCCAGAAACATAGTTTGCGTCAGTTGCTGCTTTTGTACTATCTTAAGAAGTAGCCTCATGTAGAGCACATTACAGTAATCAAGTCTTGAGATTACCAAAGCGTGAACCAATGTCAAGAAGGACTTTCTAGCTTGGGATGGGTGAAGCTGAGTGTTCTGCCTCAGATCAAAAAAGACTGAGCTGGTCATGGCAGGTATTTGCTTCTCCATGGAGAGAACTGGGCCCAGTATCACACCCAGATCCTGAACCTGGTCCTTCAAGGGAAGAACCACTCATTCGAGACAACCAAACAGGAGTCCTTCCTAACAACAGGGTCCCTGCCTTATCTGGATTCAACCTCAATCTGTTATTTCTGACTGTTTTAAGCGTATGTTCACAGATGCTTAATAAAATATGACAAACTTTTTACCTATGCATAATGTAGGTTAGCTGTCTAGATCCAGTGTTGAAGCAATTTGAAAGCAAGGAAATCTTTTCCAGAGACTTTTTGTTCATCTCAGTAATTTGCCTCTTGGCCTTTCAGTGCAAGACACAGTATGGTATAGTGGATAGAGTGATGGACTGTGACTCAGGAGACCTGGGTATAAATCTCTAATTGGCTGCAGAAACTCAATAAAGACTAGGAACATAGTAAAGCCACTTCTTAACTACTGTATCTCACATACCTTGGAAATCCAATTGGGTCATCATATGTTGGATGCAGCTTGACAGCACAGCACATAATACAGCTCCTTTGATTATGGGCAGGTGGGGACTGGGTTACTGGCACAGCCAGTACTGTTGGCACAGCAACGTCTTCTTAGCCAGCATAGCAGCACCAGACATTTATTAGTCAATAAATGAAATAATAATGTGAATTAAAACAAGCAACAGTGATTTTTAAATGCCTAATATAAAAAAGTTCGGAATCAAATAATTATCCAAAAGATAAGAGAAGGATGCCAGTACACTAAGCCAAAAGTATGTGTTGCCTTTTTGATGCAAGAAATGTTACAGTTCATCTTTACTTCTTGCCTGCCCATCTGTTGCCTCCAAGCTGTAAGGAACATTGGGGGAAATCCAACACCATAAACTTCAAGAGCAAATTTCTGGTGGAGTTTGTATTTCTTGGTTGTGAGCACCAAGTCACACAACTGTGACAATGCATGGCTGAATCCACTGTAGAAGATCTCACCAGTGGATGTGAGCAATAAGATTCTGGCCATAAGATTATTAGGTAAAATATTTGGAAACCAGGTTGTTTATTAGTAGGAGTGTGCCTAAGAACAATTTTTGACATAATGCCCCACTCATACAGCAAACACCAGCCAGTGAAAATCAGTGTCATTTTGCTGGTGAAACAGAGGGTGATCACTCACGTCCCCTGCAGCCTCTATGCATCACTAAATTTGTTCCATATGGCTAATAAAGCCCCCTGGAGTTGGTATTCAGGTATGACAAAGGACTACACATGGGGAGGGGAGGAGGAGAACATTCTGCCATGCTATTAGCTATAGACCTTTGGTTCTGTAAGAAGCCTATATGCCAGAACTAAAGAATGCCATAGTTAGTAATTACTTTTGGATGCGTAACATGTTCACTGAATTGATGGGGGAAGATGCATGGTTCCAAGCAAACCATATTCCACAGTGACAAATGGAATAGAGGTTTCAAAGGTTTTTCTAGGCATCTCCCAACTGTGAAGTTTTTTTTGTTTTTTTAAAAAAACTAGGCATTACTGAATTTTCTTCAACTCCAGTGGGAATGGTTCAGAAATGAATCATTATAGCATTGTTGGTGCTGAAGCACCAACAAGTGATTGATATATCTGGATGAGTTAATGCACACTTTAAAATGTTTTTAAAGGCCACTGTTTGCTAAACATAGACTCAGTCAGAAAGAACTTCTACCACCTCTTGGAAAGAACTTATTGTGCCTTTTAACTTTGCAACAATTCTACTCGAACATATACTCCCCCCCCCCCAATTGTATGCTTTAGTTTTGGGAAGGTGTAAGTCTCTGTTCATCAATGATGCCCACTAGATGATGCTAGTCCAGTCACTGTTTTTTAAAACAATAGTTGTCAAGTTGATTCCAACTTGTGTTGACCCTTTCCAGGGTTTTCTAGGTAGAGAGCACTCAGAAATTCTCTTCCTCTGGGGGGGCACCCTGTGACCTTGCAGCTTGCCCATGACTACACAAGCCAGTTCTCCCTGGAAGTACAATGGGAACTTGAACTTCAAGTCTTGCACCTTGCCACTGCTCTGGGAGCTGCACTGGTTACCGGTATGCCTCCGGGTGCAATTAAAGGTGCTAGTAATGACCTTTAAAGCCCTACATGGGAGTGGGCCAGGATATCTAAGAGACTGCATCACCCCAAGAACATCTGTCCGTCCAACCAGAGCGGACCAGAGGGGCTCTCTAATTGTACCATCTGCTACAGGGGCTCGTCTCTCTAGCACAAGAAGGAGAGCCTTCTCTGTGTCCACACTGGCCCTGTGGAACCTCCTGCCAACAGAGTTACGGCTGCAGACGGAATTGCTGCCCTTTAGGAAAGAACTGAAAACCTGGTTGGCAGGGCAGGTGTGGGGCACCAATGAAGGGGTAACACCCACCTGCTGGCTCATATAAAGATTTTTCTCTCTTTTAAGATTTCTCTCTCTTTAAAAGTTTTACTCCATGAAACTTTTGGGTACTAGTTCTCAAACAAATAAGAAAAAGTACTTTTTCACCCAGAGGATTACTGGTCTATGGAACTCCCTGCCAGAAGAAGTGGTGACAGCTGTCAGTCTTGACAGCTTTAAGAAAGGATTAGACAAGTTCATGAAGGACAAGGGTATCAATGGCTATAATTATGGATACCTAAGGACAACCTCCAGGTTGGAGAGATAGGCAGGATATCTCTCAATGCCATTTCCAGGGAATCCTAAGCAGGTGAAGGCATCTGCTTGGGAATACCCTGAAGGAAATGGTGAGCCGCTGAGACAGAATGCTGGACTGAATGGGCTGTGGCCTGTTTCAGCAAGGCTGTTCTTATGTTCTTATGTTAATGGATAGGTGAGTGGGTAAATTATTTAGAATTTTTAATGGGGGTTTAAGTTTTTTTTAAATTAGTTTAATGTTGCTTTTAATTGTTGTTAGCTGCCCAGAGTCATTGCCGAGTTGGGCGGCAATAGAAATTTGAAGAATAAATAAATAAATAAAACCTGTCTCCACAGCCAAATGAACCACTGAGATATCTGCTCCTTATTAGGAAAACTTAATTCATAAGGTCATTGTTAAGATAGTATGGAGGTAGGGAACCAGGCATGCTGCTCTTGGCAGAATAGATAGAGTAAACAATGCAAGGAAAATAAATCAGCAAATATGAGAATAATGTGGCGACTGTAGAACATTTTGCAGGATTCAGACCTCCTCTGGGATCACCCAAAGGATTTCTAGTCCACTGCCTGAACCACTTGGCCACATATGAAACAGTTAACTAACAAAAGCAAACAAACAATAAGGGAAGCATCACTGATTCATTCTTTGGGGTATAATTTGGTCGGGACAACCAGGGCTTTGCCTCAGGGTACAAAATTTT
Source organism: Bradypodion pumilum (assembly GCA_035047305.1). Taxonomy (NCBI): domain Eukaryota; kingdom Metazoa; phylum Chordata; class Lepidosauria; order Squamata; family Chamaeleonidae; genus Bradypodion; species Bradypodion pumilum. The sequence continues at coordinate 166,460,352 of JAWDJD010000001.1, read as the reverse complement.
AGATGGTGTTGAAATCTTGAAGTGAGCTTAATGCTGAGTGTAGGAAAATAGCAAATCTTCCACCTCTATTCCTTTTTCTTTTCTTTTAAACTACCCATAAATGTTCTCTTTTGGAAGAGGGTATTACCCCATTATCCCTCTCCTTCTTTAGGGTGGGGGGAGAGGGCATCCCATACCTCCATTAGAATGGGTGGGAGAATTTACCTTTCTCCCAAATGCCAAAATGGCTAGTTTTGGCTCTGTCACCTCTTCACAGTACAGACCAAGGATCCTTATAGCAAGATTATGCTTTGTTTTGAGGAAACTCCAGATGTTCTACAATACTGCTTTCTTTGTCATGTGTGTGGTTTGCACCTTCAAAAAACCTAGTGTCAATGCAACCAGATGAACTACTGGCAGCACAAGACAGATTTTGACAGCGTGCTAAGCATGGTAATTTTAGCCAGGCTTTCTCAAACAGTTTCCTATACACCATGCAGGAGTAAGCAGACCTGCCCACTAGGGTTCATAGTAACCCAAGCAAAAACAGTGCTTGTGTGCATGCTAGTTTTCATTTGTTTTCCTCAATGATGGTATCTGAACAAGTTTCAAAAATTATATTTTCAAAATAGCAGCATAGTGTTGAAGAAAAATGACAATAGTAGGAAATAACCATTGGGTGGGCTTTTAAAACTTCCCTTTAAAAAGCAGAATAATATTATGTACATGTTCTTACAGGTACATTCTGCTGTGTTCAGTACAGCTACTCCCAGGTAACAGTGCAATGTTATACATGTCCACTATGAAGCAAGTTCCCTTGAGTTCCATGGGGTGCACTCAATGGCAAGGATGGGTGGGCCAAAGACTCATTTATAGGTGGGACTACAACTACCATCACCATTAGCCAACATAGCTAATGGTGACTAACACTATATTCAACATAGGTGGATAAAGAATTATAGCAAGAGAATTTTATCCAAGCTTAGCTGTGCTTTGAGTGGATCCATGAAGGTCAATCAGTCTTAAATTAGTCCTTAATTTCAGTACATCTGTTTGCAGTCATAAACATGTACTGATATAATAGCCAAAATCCTATTAGTTACAATTTCTGGTGTAACACAATGGAATAAATCTGGTTGTTGAATTACCACAAATTTTAAAAAGTAGTGCAAACATTTGTTGTTGCATTACAAATTGCCAACCCTTACTTCTAAATTGGTGGTGCTTGCACCAGGAGGGTGGGGTAGAAATAAGCAACTAAATAAAATAAATGAATAGACTGCAGTGGCTCAAGTGGCTAAGATGCTGACTGGAAGGTGTCTTTGTCCCAGCTCCTGCCAAACCCAGCAGTTCGAAAGCAAGAAATTGCAAGTAAATAAATAGGGACCACTTTGGTGGGAAGGTAAGCAGCATTCCATGCGCTCCGCCAGTGTCTAGTCCTGCCTGCCACGTTACCACAGAAATGTCTGCAGAAGCAGACAGCGCTGGCTCTTCGGCTTTGAAACAGAGATGAGCACTGAACCCTAGAGTCAGATACGACTGGCTTTTGAGCAAGGGAAACCTTTACCTTTACTTACTTCTAAATTTGTCACAGTTTGCCAATGAGATTTATGTCAATTGTGTTAAATTGGCACAAAAATTTAACAGATTTTGCTAGATTATGTGTCATGAAATTGATTGTAATCTATGGTGATCTTCCCAAGTGTAAAGTAATCAGGTACCACCAGTTACAAAGTACTCAAAAGTGATTTACCTTCTTGTTGCATTCTGGAATTGTGCTGCTTGCCCAAAGCCACACATGAGGCAGGGTACATAACCCAATTAGGGTTATGTACATGTATTCCATATGATTTCAAATTGCCCCTTCCCTGTGGGGATAGCTACATAACCAGATATTCCAATTTACACATTGAGTACTGTGCTCTCATAACATACATACATACATACATACATACATACATACATACATACATACATACATACATACATACATACATACATACATACATACATACATACATGAATGTACTGTCAAATAAGCAGAGCAGCTTAATTTGCAAGAGTCAATGGCACAGACAATTGGGATGAATGTGTGTTTTTGGGATGGCTTTTGTACTTCTAGCTTGTTTCTAAACTTAGAAATTAGTTTGTCCCCTAAGCAAGGAAAGACTACAGTAGCAAGTAGCAATTGCAAAAGTAAAACTAATACTGCATTTTAAAATGGACAGATGCAAAAATAGACTTTTTCACAATGCTAGAACATGGCTCTATCCCCATGAGAATGAATGCAATAGTAGAGGTGAAATGTTGAAATGAATAGACCACAGGCCATCTCGACAATTCTTACTGTACCCTCATATTTCTGGGTCAGTCACTGTGGAAATTTAACTTTCTAAAGAGAAGAGGAAAATATCTATGACCAACTGTTTCTGTTGTGCATCTATCTTCACTTAAATGTGTATATTCTTATTTCAGTATCTTTTTAAAGGCTCCAACCTGCCCAAAAATATTATTTCATTTGCTACTTACAATTCTGGTAGTGTGCTGCTTGGATAGCTATAAGACCTTTTGTAAAGTTCACATATCATATATCCTACAGCACAGAACTAAATGGGTTTTTTCTTATTTATATTAAGCTTCCTTTACACTATGGGGGTAACTTGGCAAAAGTGTAAATTGCATTTGCAGCCAGTTTTAAGTTGCAGCTGTAGAGTAGTAGATTCAATTTGGAATTAAGTATACTCTGAAAGGGGAAAAGTAATGGACAGAAATAGTATTTAGGTAAGATATGGAAATGAAACATATGTTCTTAAAGTATAGAAAGACTGAGTATGAGCATACTCTGCTGAGGGAGACAGAAATCGATTATATTACACATGGTCCTATGGAAATCCCTGGTTTTCTGCATACACTTCCGAATTATAGTGTGAGGAGAGACTCCTTGCAACTAAAATCAGCGTTGTCTAGGGCAGGATGTGACCTTGCATATGATCAGTGCAGCTGTAGTTTTTATCAGCCTAGACTGGCCAAACCCCAACTGCAATTATGACCATCTGAGGAAGAATTATGTGAAACACCTGCGGGGAGAGCGGTTAGTTGTTAGGAAGATTGGTTAGGGTCTTCTGAAACTGATTGGCCATTAAAACTTTGTGTACCGGGCTGGTACCCATAATTGTTCACTGATAAGATCAGGGGGGGGGGGCTTAGTTAGTGGAGGGCTAGGCTTGGATGCTGTTTTGTTGGCAAGGCCAACTTTATACCAATCTCCAACCTTCCCTTTTTTGGGAAGGTGTTGGGAAGAGCAGTGGCATGGCAGCTCCAGGGGGTTCTGGATGAAACTGATTATCTGGACCCATTTCAGTGAGGATTCAGGCCCGGTTATGGTACTGAGACTGCATTGGTCACACTTATGGATGATCTCTGGTGAGAGCGAGACAGAGGGTATCCTTCTGTTCTCGCTCTTCTTGACCTCTCGGCGGCTTTTGATACCATCGACCTTCTGGGCTGGCTCCAAAAATTGGGGGCCCAGGGCACTGTGTTGTCCTGGTTTTCCTTATTTCTGAGGGACCGGTCTCAGTCAGTGTCTTTGGAGTATGAGCTGTCCAGCCCTAGGCCGCCCCTATGTGGGGTACCTCAGGGCTCGGTACTCTCGCCTCTGCTGTTTAAGATCTATATCAAACCATTGGGTGAGATCATTCGTTCTCATGGGGTGAGGTATCATCAGTTTGCAGATGATACCCAACTGTACATCTCAACCCGTGGGGACCCAAGTGATGCAGTCAAAGTCCAAAGCAGGTGTCTGGAGGCTGTCTGGGTCTGGATGGGGGACAATGGGCTTCAGCTGAATCCTGGCAAGACTGAGTGGCTGTGGGTTCAGGGACCTGTGTTATTCCGGGAGCTGCCACCTTTGGCAAAGCCTGGCAAGGGGAAGCAAATGGCAAAAGGTGCTATTTCCCTTTAAAATATGGGCTTTGAGCAGAGGTGCATGGCCGCCCATACTGGTAAATTCTTTCCCTAGCACCGGGCTGTCTGAAGAACAGTGGCACAATAAGGGAAATGTAAGTGTGCTCTCCTGATCAGTAGTCATTAGTCCATTCTGTTTCTCTGCTCTTCTCTTCCCAGGTTGGTAAGAAACCTTTGTACCTCTAGCGTTGTTCTATCTTTCCTATCTTAGGCTTGCTAATTGAGCTTCCTATTTTCCCACACTTTATGACTTTTTTGTATGTGGGTGACGGATTCGTTTTTGTTTTCTTGTATGTGTCTGCATGGTTTGTTAAGCCTAGTGTTTTTACCATCCAGTTTTTTCAAATAAAAAAAATTCTGTAAGCATGCTGTTGTTTTCCCCATGGTGTTTGTTGAGAGTTCTGAGGGCACTAAGTTGCCTTGCCCTGTTGCTCCCAAACATCACCCACATTTTTGCATTTAGATAACACCTATTGGGTAAGGTTTCCTTGCCTGGATTTTTGTTTCCTTCTCCTAGTTCTGCCCCCTGAGTTTTGGGAAGGAATGGGACTAGATAGGAGAAGTAGGTCCCTTCTCAGCCCAAGGATTGCACTGACTTCCCAATGAAGTTATCGAGAGTTGGGAGATGTGCAGAGGCAGGCGGGAAGAAGCACTCCCCAGATTTTGGGACAGACTACCTTTTGCACATAGATATCTGAATGTCACCCACATTCCATGAAGACCAAAGGCAATAATGGCTGATGTCCATTAACCTGTATCCACAAAACTGTTCTCCCCAAGGTAGACTTGCAAGCCATTAGAAATAACTCCATGCTGTCAAGTCAACTCTGACTTATGGTGACCCTTTCCAAGGTTTTCCAGATACAGAATACTCAGAAGTGGTTCCCCATTCCCTTTTCCTGGAAATTCCCCATGGTCTATACAGTTTGGCCATAGCTACACAGACTGGCTTTTCTACCAGGAGGCACAGTGAAGAATTGAACTCCCAACCTCTGGCTCTCCAGTCAGGTATCTAAATCACTCTGCTATCTAGCCCACTGAATGCCACTTATTTTTATCCTTTTAGTATTGAACAAAGATGGTGTCATTTGCCCCAAGGGTGTAAGACTGCCTGCATTTGTTCTACACATATTTTAGCCCTGCTCTTATCTGTCAGCTATCCCCTTTTATATTGTTTTATTTTACTTGTTAGTAGTCCTGTGAGGAGGAATATTTTCAGCTATGTGGGAAAAAAGTATTTTAGCAACTATCCCATTGCCACTGTTCTTCGTACATAAAGGATTAAAATGCTGTCTTTACAATGCAGGGATTTTCTATTGCGAACTCCCACTAGATTTGGCTGTCTGCATCAGACAATCTAAACTTCCGTAAAGAGCAGAAGTAAAAACAATGCAAAAATAAGGATACTGTAAACTTGCCAACTTATGCTCTGACCTCAGCAATATCAAGCCTGTGCTCCCGAACACTAGATGTTATCTGTCAAGGATTTTTTTTAAAAAAAAAACATAAAGGGGTGTGTTTTTCTCACTCAGTTATATCTCAATTCAATGTTCTTCCTTTTGTCAGGATGAAAGAATGGTGGTCTTTTCTGTGTTTCTATTTTCATTAGTATAACTGCACTCTTACTTAGAAGGGTACCACTTTCCCAGATTAACAGCTGGATCTTGAGTAGATATAGGTGACTCAACTGTGCTTATATTTAAGAAATAGAAAAGGAGATTAACGTGGCTGTCCAGATTGCCATTTCTGTTGACTGCATTCCTAAGGAAGAATAGGTCTGCAAATGCATACCTACAGCACATGCTCAGACCACCTACATTTTGTTCTAATGAATCTGGCTCTGAAGTCAAAGGTTGAGGGTTTGATTCCTCACTATGCCACCCAGGAGAAATGCCATTTTAAAGAGTAAGAAGTAGTAACATTATTACTAATCATCAAGTCATTCCCCTTCTCCATTGAATGCATACAGTAATGTTTATTACTTACAACACATTGCTTCCAAGTTTGAGACTGATTATATTAACAGGCAATGTGGAAAAAGCTTCAGTCAGGGATGATATTATATTATTGTATTATTTTCCATTGACTTACATGATGACAATTCAATATGAATCAGCCTGGAGTTTTCCCCCTTCCCTAATCCATACTTCTACCCTCTGCGACTGGGGTCTCTCCCCGCCCCGCCCCCCCTCCGCCCCCAATCAAATGCATTCACATTGGTTCAGCCAGTGTGGTTATCTGAGCTGATGCAGCTTCAAGGCTGAACAGGCAACCAGAAGTTAACTCTCCCAAATTCCTCACTCAAGTAGGAGAGAGAGGAAGAAAACAGACACTCACAAATATGTAATTTCCCCTCATACAAACACCCCTCATATCAAAATTTATTTATTTTAAAGTCTTTAGAGAAAATGCTAATGTAACTGGAGATTAAAGAGGGGAAGCAAGGAATCAGCAGAGAGCAGGGACTAAACTACTGCACTTGTCAAAATAGCTCTTTCCAGTGAGTTAAGGTAGATTTGCTGCAACAGTTGTTGTTCAGTCGCACAGTCGATTCCGACCCTTTGCGACCCCATGGATCATTGCCTACCAGGCAACCCCGGTCCTCCACCATCCTCCACCATCCTCCTCAACCTGCCCAGCTCTGTGCCCATTGCATCTACAATACCATCTAGCCATCTCATTTTTGGCCACCCCCTTCTTCTTTTGCCCCCCCCACTTTTCCCAGCATCAAGGCTTTCTCAAGTGAATCCTCTCTTCTCATTTGATGTCCAAAGTACTTTAGCTTCATCTTTACTATTTGACCTTCTAAGGAGTAGTCAGGGTTGATTTCTTCAAAGATCTACCTATTTGTTCTCGCTGTCCAGGGTACTCTCAAAACTCTCCTTCAACACCACATTTCAAAGGCATCTATTCTTATGCGCTCAGCTTTCCTTATGGTCCAGATTTCACAACCATACATTACCAGTATCTGGTGCAAATCTTGAGTGATACTGCAGAGCTAACATAACAAAGTGAAAACAATGTGGATTGCAAATTTCCTTCTCTCTCCTTCCTTCCTGATTCCTATGTGATCAGCTAAAGCAATCTCACTTGGGAAGCCCACCAAAGCTGCCTGTGCCAGAAATACACTGGGGCATCATCCCAGCCCTGTCTGCAACACTATAAACTGCATCCCAGCACCCCAATATTCAGGGATCTAACTTTGATGGTAGTTCTACATGTGCAGCTGGGTGCATTTTGCTTCTTAGTGGAGGGGTTACTGAAAACAGGCATAGCATACATCTTAGTGGTGTTTTCAAAGGCAACTCTTTGCTTTCTTTTTATAAGCAGGGGTGAGGTAGCAGTAGCTCTCCCAACATTACTAAGCCCTGCTCAGCATGGCCAAAGTGAAAGATGCTGGGGCAACATCTGTTACCCATGCTTTCCCTCTATGCGATACATCATTACTCCCCCTCCTCTTCCTCTCTCATACACCCTTGTTAACAATAGGCATTTTGTTAGCAATTAGTAGTTGGGCATATAAACTGTGATGAAAGCTCTTTGGATGTCAGCAGTGCCTTGACTATTGACATTTTGGGGTTCACTGATCCCCTTCTTCTCCTGTTTCCATTTGAAGCAGGAACAGAAAGTAAGTAGCTCAATCAGTGCAACCTATAATCTGGCTTGTAAGCCTATAATCATTTACACTAGTTGTCTCACCAACTCTAATGAAGCTGACATCAAAGGTGTTTCTTTAGAGGATTATAGTCTTAACTGGAATAGAAAAAAAATGTATTGTTTGGTATGGGTTCATATATAATATGTTCTTTCTTCTTAATGGCTTGGGACCATGCTATGTGAAGGAGTGCCTCTCCTTCAGGAATTAAACCCTATTCCATCCAAATGTTTAAACTTTGGGTGGTCACCCCTAAAGAGGTAAAAAAGGGGGTTCAAAGACATCATTGATCAGATCCAGAACCTTTTCTGCTGAACCCTCCAGGTTGTGGAACAAATTGCCAGAAGAAATTACATCTGCTTCAACTCTGCTGACATTTGAGAAATGTTTGAAGACATTTCTGTTCCATGAAGCCTCCATCTCGTAATATGCCAAATGTTAGGTTGATATATGGCCATGCTCTTTTGGGGATATTTTTGGGTACCTGTCCTAGCTGCATGTAATGATGCTGTTGACGTTTGTATGGTATGGTTTATTGTTTTATTGATTTACTGATTTATTGGCATGACGTTGTTTGATGTTGGTATTATATGAGGGTTTGTATTTGTATTGCTAGCAAACTGCCCAGAGTGGTGCTTGATCAGTTGGGGAGGATATAAATGTTCTAATTAAATAAAAAAAATCTTCCCTCCCTCCCTCACAATGCTATATTTATATCTTCTTCATTTGTATTTTAAAAAGAAGCAGGAAGTGGCATTTAAAGTCATATTTTTTCCTCTGTATAAACCTAGACAGATGTGTGATGGGTCAGTCTGCTTTGTCAGAAGTGCATGTTGGCAATGCATTAGAATCCTAATGCCATAGCCTGACATGCATAGAGTGCCTATTCTGACTTCTGTGATTTGTAGTCCAGAAAAGTAACTTTTCCTACCTCTGAGCATGATAACATGAATCCTTGAAGGCCACTGTGATGTAGCAAACATGTTTTGTCTGGAAAGGTTTAAATCTGTGCTCAAGCTAGTACCAGATGTAAACTGCTGTTTCTGTTAAACACAACAAGCACCCTGAATCTCTTCATGTCTATGCCTGGCAATATTTATTTATTTACTGCATTTATTATACCACCCATCTGGGATATTTTCCCACTCTGGGTGGTGTACTACAGTTAAAACCAGTGAAGACTCACCCCAACTTGGAGATCTTTCTTCAACCTTTGATCCTTATGTCTGGTGGTTGCAGTTTGGCTCTTATAGAGAGCAGGAGAAGACTGGTCGATTATTATTAATTTTTTAAGTGCAATATGCTACTATTACCCTATCAGTTTTAATCAGGTTTGGTTCCAGATGCATTCTTTGGTTTTTCATCTCTGTTAGCAGCCTTAGTGAGGTGGTATTTCCACATTGTGTGCAGCAGGCAGCCTGACCTCCCACCCCCCTCCACACACACAACTATTGTTGTGGACTCACTACTAGGATCAAGGCAGTGATAAGTACCATGCCTAGGCCAGCCTTAGTGGTAAGTAAGCAGGGTATTCACCTCAGGTACTAAGCTGGAAGAAGAGCCAAGTTGAATTTATTCTTTGTTGAGAGTTGGGGTTGATCTCTTTCAAGATTGATCTATTTGTTCTCCTTGCTGTCCAGGGTACTCTCAAAATTCTCCTCCAACATCACAGTTCAAAGGCGTCTATTCTTCTGTGCTCAGTTTCTTTATGGTCCAGCTCTCACAACCATACATTACTACCAGGAATACCATTGCTTTGACTATGTGGTCTTTTGTTTGCAAGGTAATGTCTCTACTTTTAACTATGTTCCCCAGGTTTCTCATAGCTTGCCTCCCAAGAATCAGTCACCTTTTTATTTCATGGCTGCAATCTCCATCTGCAGAGATCTTAGATCCTAAGAATGTAAAGTCTGTCACTGCTTCTACTTCTTCCCCATCTATTTTCCATGGACTGATAGGGCTGTTGCCATTATCTTGGTTTTCTTGATGTTGAGTCTCAAGCCATCTTTTGCACCCTCTTCTTTCAACCTAAGCAAGAGCTTCTTTAGGTCTTCTTCACTTTCTGCCATTATGGTAGTATCATCTGCATATCTCAAATTGTTGATGTTTCTCCCAGGAATTTTAATCCCGACCTGTGATGCTCACAATAATACCATGGATTGGTACCATGCCATACCAGGACCTTGTGGTGAACTAGAATGGTAGGGACCAGGCACTCATTGAAGGAGTGCCATGAGAGCGACCTATGGTATTAAAGTCAACAATAATAGACCGTTAGCAGCTGCATATATTCCCACTTCCTCATGCTAGGTCAGAGACCAATGAAGGGAACTAGGTTATAGATATTCAGAACATGAGGTCTTCAGCACATGCATATTACAACTCCTTATAGTAAGAGAAAAAAACATTTAAAGCCAAAAAGTACAGTTGAAATCTCAACTTACATAAAACTAAGCCCATTCAACACAGAAATACGTCTCAACACCCCACCCCCCAAATACACATCAACTGGACTAGTAAAACTTCTAGTAGATATGAGTGCAGCTACAATGCTAGTCCTACAAATTATGAACCAAATAGAGAAAATAATGGCTAGTGGTATTATACTCCAGTTTTTAAGTGGATAGCTCAGTTAGTTTAGGTATCTCTCCGCAGAGTCAGAAATTGGGAATTCAATTCCCCACAGTGCCTCTCAGGGAATGAGCCAGCCTGTGCAGTTATGGGCAAACTATACAGTCCCAGAGCACACACACACCCTCCGAAGAAGTGAATGATAAACCACTTCTGTTTATTCTCTATTTAGAAAACTTTGAAAAGGATTGCCAGAAGTCAGAATTGACTTGCTGGCACACAATGATTATTACTTATGTACAATGGAGTACAGGTACTAGTAGGATGCATCAGTATGCCCATTCTTTGTACATGAATTTAATTTAATTTAAATTTAATTTAATTTTCACGCTTATATACCGCTCACTCAGGCGAACCCGACTCAGGGCGGTTTACATAGCGGACAATAAATACAAAATACAGTAACATAACATACAATGAATACAGCAAAAAAAAAAAAATCAGTCACCAGAAGTACAATTACAAATCTCTCTCCGCAAAAATTACATATATATATATATATATATATATATATATATATATATATATATATATATATATATATATATATATATATATATATATATATATATATATATATATATATATATATATATATATATATATATATATATATATATATATATATATATATATATATATACTACAATATGCACTACATGTGCACTACAATACAGTTTCTAACAATACATCAAATAAGGTACAATACAATAAAATCCTAAACATCAGTTAATCATATCAAAAAGTACACAATATAAAAAATTCAAAACGTCAAATAACAATATAAAAATATACCTAGCACAGTCCTTTTAGTCCTTCAGAAGGGGGTGGGGGTGGGTGGGACAAAAGCGTGCACAAGTCCTGGAGCTCCAAGCCGACCAGCCTCCTCGCCTCCACCGAGGCCCAGACCATGGCAAGTCCAGCTGCCCGCCATGGCTGGCCCCAAGTCCTAGCCAGCAACAAGAAGATGGTAGCAAGGCACCCGGGGGGGGGGGCAACCAGGACAACCCGCGGCATCTCCCACCCATCTCCACTCCCGGGAGCCGGTGGCGTGGGCTCCTGGGTGAGACAGGGAGTCCCTCTCCGTGACGGCGGTGTCTCCCTTTTTCTGCTGTCCAGGCGGGCCGGAATGGAGAGCAAAGTCAGCTGCGGGGGGGGCGCAGTGGCTCTACCACCTGTCTCCACTCCCGGGAGCCGGTCACGTGGGCTCCCGGGTGAGACATGGAGTCCCTCTCCGTGACGGTGGTGTCTCCCTTTTTCTGCTCTCCGGGCGGGCCGGCCCGGAGAGCGAAGTCAGCTGCAGGGGGGGGGGGTGGCTCTCCCACCTGTCTCCACTCCCGGGAGCTGGTGGCGTGAATGGAGGATTTGATGTATGGACTGAGTTTCTTTACTTAGGACATGTAGCTTCAATCATGTCTTTCAAATGAAGATTTAAAAAATTATTTTTAAAAAGCTGCATCATAAATAAAGTCTTACTGCATAAAGCAAACCAACACCAAGCTTGTTCTCAAGGGACACCATATCAAATCACAAAAGAGCAAGATCTCCCTTTAAGCCTGTCTTTTAGACTCTATAAGGTGAAAATATGTAGGGTTATGTTTTAGGACTACAGCTATTAGAATTCCCCAGGAAGCAAGGATTTTTAAGAAGTGGATTGTGACTCATGGAAACTCGCATGGAAATAAATTGTTTGGTTTTTAAAATGCCGCACTACTTTTATTTTTGTTGTTGCCAGCATATTATGGGGGCCAAGGTGGCCAGCAGTCCCCATGCAGTCATTAGCCAGAGAAAAGATTGGGCAGTCATCGCTCATCTACTATTGACAGTGATCTGAAGTAGCGTTTTCTAACTCATGTCACAATATTTGACCTTCCAAGGAGCAGGGGACAATTAAAATATCTTCTAAGTGTAAACCAGGGGTGCCCAATCTATGGCCCATGGGCCATATCTGGTCCCCAATGCCAATTCATCCGGCCCATGCTGCCCGTGCCGCTCCTGGAAGCAGACAGAAAATGCACCCACGCAAGCACAAGTGTGTTTTACTTCCACTTCTAGGAGCAGCGTGGGCCAGATGAATTCGTGTCAGGGGCCGGATCCAGTCTGTGGGCCGTAGTTTTACGGGAATAATCATGTGACCAGCTTGTAGCCCAAAAAGTGTGGGCACACCTGGTGTAAACTAAGCAATCCAAACCATGTGTTGGCTCAACTCAACAAACTTTCTCTTTCTCCTTCTTTCCTTGTCTTGAGTTCTTTCTGAGGATTAAATGGGGCAAGCAATCATGAAGGGGAAACTGAGATTCTGCCCCATCTGTACTCCTTACTTTCACAAACTTCAGGTCTCCCTTGAGCCTGCTGAAACCTCCATCTTTTTTTATATACTTATCATCATTATTCATCTCCTGAATTTATTCTTCTTATTCCCTGCTGCAGACTTGTTCAGTATCAATGTGATGTTTCTCTGTGTGTACAAGTCTTTTAGAAGCTTATGTGCCTATATTTAGGGAGGGGATACATGTATTTGGACACAGAAACACAGGGTAATAAGATGCCCATTCTGTATTTATTTATTATTTATTGTATTTTTATACCACCCATCTGGGATATTTCCCACTCTGGGCGGTGTAAAGATAAATAACATCAACACAATTTTAAAAATAAAAAACTAATGGCATCTAAGGGCAAGCAGCTCGAACCTGGCCAGCTAACCTGTTGTCAAAGGCTTCCTTAAAAAGGAAAGTTTTAAGTTGTTTTTTTTTAATGTCCAGGGATGGCGCAGCTCAACAGGTAGTGAATTCCAAAATGATGGTGCCGTCACTGAGAAGGCTCTATTTCTAGTCATAGACTTTCTAGCCATGCTTGGGGTCGGCACCTGGAGCTGTACAGATTGTGATGAGCAGGTGATGAAGGGAGTTGTTCTGAGGGACAGACGCTCCAACAGATAATAAGGTCCCAAACCGTATTTGACATGGTAGGGAACAGGGCCGGAAAAAAGGTCAGATGTACATTTAGCAATCACAATTGTCTTGTCAAGTAAATCTGAAGCTGTTGTTAATTGAAAGAGGTCATTCAAGATCTAATAACCTGGACATTGGGATGCTGAGAAATCCACGTCACTGTTATACAAAGAAAGTATAATTTTGACTCTTAATTTTGGCTACATAAAATCCCACACGCACTGAAGGTAGAATTGGCCTGTTCATGTTCAATCTAGAAACAGATCGGTTGATTTACACTAGGGAAGATGATGTTGAGGCAAATGATGAAAATTGTGAAAGGGAAAAATGTTTAGACTGCAGTCTTTGAATATGGATTCCATTTAAATGCCCAAGGCTATGGAAGCCCTTAGGTAATGGCTGCATATAGGTCCCCCCTGTCTCCTCTTCCGGGAGGGGAAAAATTACAGTTTTCATATGGGTAGCCCTAGGCTCCTTGACTGAAGTTGATACTGATTGCTGATGTTGGTTTTGTGTTTTTTGAACAGCCAAGTCATGTTGAAGAAGTTGGAAACTGGCCTCAGACATGACAGAACCACTAGAGGGAGGGAGAAATTGACAAAATCACCACAGTTTGACAGCAAACAGGAAAGGGCACCTTTTCTTCAAGTTTTGTCAGTACTGTAACTTGCAAAGTCTGTCTGTGTGCTGAAGGAAGGGAGGAAGGAAACAGCTCATTCATATACTGATATTCTAATATTTGAACACAGTACTTTTGCGAATACAGAACAAGCAGTTTGCTTAGTTTATGCTCTTCTTCTTCTTTGCCTTAACCCTTATAAATCTGCCTAACTAAAGTTGCCTCCTACATGATGATATCAGAAATTTGAAAAGGAAACAAATTCAGCACTTGATTTATAAAAGAGAAACACCAAGGCTGACATCTAACTATTAGTCCTATCTTTTAAATCCAGATTTATGAAGACTAAGTAGGGAGTGGAAACAGTGTTTGGAAAACTGGGAAAGTCACTTTTTTGCACTATAATTCCCAGACTCTCATAGCCAGTGCTGGCCTAGCAGGCTGGGGGATTCCAAGCCTTTACTTGCCAACAACAATAACAACAACAACAACAACAACATCAGCAGCAGCAGCAGCAGCAGCAGCAGCAACAGGTACCTACTTATCTATTTATCTGTCTGTCTGTCTGTCTATCTATCTATCTATCACATTTCTATACTGCCCATTTGGCTGGTATCCCACTCTGGGATACCACTTATTTATTTCCAGACCATTTGTGGAAGACAAATTCCAAGTTACAGTTCAAATGTTAGAATACCAGCACACAAGCAAGTTGTCACCTTACTTCACCTCACAGGCAGGCCTTGCAAGTTGCTGGACTGGCTGACAAACCAGATAAGCTTACTCATAGCCTGGCTAGTTTGAAGCCATCTCAAGGCAAATTACTCTCTCTGGCCACCAGCTTGCCAGAAAGGATTTAAGATACATCTCTTTCACTTTGCTTTTAAAACTGTGAGCTGTAGTTCTACAGGGCAACCAGGATTTACTTCTAGGTAATGAAACTAAATCCACTTAAGTGGAAGTAAATCTCCCCCACTCCCAGCTGCTGGACAAGAATGCTTTAACATCAAAGCTTCTGTGGGGTCCCCAACAGCCACCAGCACCCTTGACTTCCAGATGAGAGCCCCTGAACATCTGCCAAACCAGAAACGCACTGTGTGAGAACCAGTTGTTGGCTGATGCATTTTATCCCTGTGGAAGTCTCCCATATGGAGAGATTAGAGCTGTGATGGCAAACCTTGGCACTTCAGGTGTTCTTGGATTTCAATTACCAGAAGCCCAAGTCTGCATTCCTGCTGATTAGGGCTTCTGGGAATTGAAGTTCAAGAACACATGGAGTGAGTTCACCATCACTAGGGCCTCTGCTGTCTCAATTTCTCCCTCCCACTGTTGAGTGGCACTTGGCCGGAGGAGGTGAAGGCTTTAATTTTGATGCCACTGAAGGAGGGCATTTGGGGGAGACACATGAGTGCAAGATTTCTTGCTTGAAGGAAGGGAAGATGAAGGGGTTCATTTACTTTTGACTTTGCCTGTCTGTTGTTGTTTTTTAATCGCTTCATCTGCTGCATAAACAAGGTCACTTTGCCAATGGGAGGGAATCTGTCTTTTAAAAAGGATAGTGAAGAGGAATAGGGAGCAGCCATGGAAACAATAGATGGCAGGAGTAGGTATAGTGAAGGGAGACCACCATCTCATCCCAGGAGAGAGGGGAAGGAACAGGCTCTTGTTAAACCCAAACTAATTCCCAACTCAGACAACCTGGAGAACCTTGGTGATGGTCCCCCTGTGTTAAAAATGCTGCTGCTTACTGCCAGGTCAATGAGAAGGAAAGCATCAGCCATCTAGGGCTTCATCCTGGATGAGTTTGCAAACGTGGTCTCTGTTATAGAGAAGACCTGGTTAGAAAAAGCTGGGGGACTTAGTCTAAACCCCTGAGTAGGCAGAACCTTGAAGACAGGGAGACGGAGCTGCGGGCATCCATCATGATGCTAGGTTTTTAAAATGTTAAAATGCCTGGGGGAACCTTTTAAATTATTGTATGTTTAATTGTTGTTATTTAACTCCATAATTTACTGTGTTTTTATCCTGACTTGTTTTAAACTTTGAGAGCTGCCTCGGGCCCTTCACTGGGAGAAATGCAGCCTAGAAATGAAATGAAAGAACTAAGAATAAAATAAAATAAAATGCTGAGCATTTTTGGAGGAATAGGCAGTATTTTTTTATGTCTAGACCAGTTTCCTCTAAAAACAGTGGTTTTCTGCCAATTTAGATGCCTTAGAGATGGCATTTAGAGCTTTCCTGTCTTTTCACTCAATTCTTCATATGTCAGTTTCTACAATAATGTTTAAAAATAAACAAACAAACAAACATTGCAGCCTTCATATTGCTTCACAGTTGTTTTACTGTTTTTAAAAAATGTAGCATTGTTTCAATTGAATTGTTAGACACCACCTTGGTGACTTCTCTACAAAAGCACTATTGAAATATTAGCAATAAGCAATATCATTTCTTACTCATCTAACAAGCCCATATGAGAACCAGTTTGGTATAGGACTCAGGAGACCTGGGTTTAAATCCCTAGTCAGCCACAGAAACTCATTGGGCTGTGTTTGGCAAAGATAAATCGTTCCTTGAATATCTCACATATTTCAGAATTACTGGGGGGCGTGTCAAGATGGAGGGCTGAGAGGGGTGAACTTTTTTCCACTCGGAAAGGAGAGAAATGAAAGTGATTTTTAAAACTGAAAATAGTTCCTGAAACCGGCAAAAAAATGGACTAGAAAAAATAGAAGGAAAAACAGTTGCGGAAAATATTTTGGATGCTTTAAAGCAGCGCCGAGAAAAGGAAATAAAACAGAGTTTCGATTTTGGAGAGAGCGGGGGGATGGGCGATCTATAATGGCGACGAGTCCCCGGAGCTCTTAACTGAAGAACGGACGGGTCGGAAACAGGAGGAGATCGGCGCTCCGGTAAAATTGGTTAAAAGTTGTAGGCAAAGCCGATCAGCGGACGACCGGATCGAAAAGGGAAAGCTCGGCGGGGGGTTGAAAGAGGTAAGCCGAAGTGGGCTTTGCTCGGTCTCGCCGCTCCCTTGTCCGGAGACGTACGGAGCTTTGCGGCGCTGGAAAAGAGTAAAGGGGAGAAGCGGAGAAATTAAGACGGTGAGCAAACTTGCAAAGATCTGTAACGATAAATGGGGAAATAGAAAGGAGAAGAAAAGAGACTGAGTTTTCAGTACTGTTTTATGCCGGTGGGAGCTGATAAGTCAGGTGCTAAGTAAAGGGGACAATATAGTATCTCCTGCTTCTTTTTCTTTCTTGTTTTTTTCCTTTTTGCTCGCTTCCCCTTGTCGCTGTTTAAACTGTTTAAGCTGTGAATTTGGAGAATTGACTTTTAAAGAAAAAGGAGAGTTGGTTTAAGTCTGCCCCTGCATACTTTCTTGGAAATACAAAGAGAAGCAAGACGGTGTTGCGGCCCAGGGTCGTGAGAAATAAATTGCTGTTAGGCTGGAACTTTGGAGAGCAGGAGCTTGAACTCATCAGTGTTTTTTACTTTTTAAAGAAGAGCTGGATATTATTTGTAAGCCATAATGGAAAGATAAAGTTGGTTCCCCTACCATTTGTTTTTCAAGATAAGGTTTGAGGGTATTTTTTAACTGCTTTTATTTCTACTCCCCCCCTTTTTTTGTTTTGTTTTGGTGGGAACTTTATAATTTTTACTATTATCTTTTTCAGTTTTTAAACACGATTTTTCTTTTTGTTTTTTTTTGTTTTTTCATTCTTTTTTCTTTTTATCCTTTCTGTTCAATTGGGGGAAAAATATATTAAAATATTTAAAATTTAAGAGGGAAATTAATCAGGCTTGAATTGGAACTATTGATTTTTTTTCTCTTCATCACCCTCACATAGGGTGAGATCCGGGTGATTACCTGTGTATACATGTGTGTGTATATGTGTGTGTAAATACACGCACATATATACGACAGAGAGGGAGGGGGAGGAGAGGATAAGGGATAAGCATTGTATTTGGAAACAAAGATATTAAAATTGGATAGAGTTAAAATATATGGTGAATCCTGAACGATAAATTGTTTATGTAAATTGATAAAAATAAGCAGTTAGAAATATATTTGGATGAAACGGCAGGGGAGAGGGAAAGAGAAGGAGAAGAAATTGGCTTGGACAAGAGTGCAAAGACCAACGTCCTCGGATAGGAGCTTTAGAAGGCTCACAAGGTTGGACGAAGAGGAAGAAGAGATGAAGAAAACAATGCAGCAAGAGATAAAGGACTTGGAGGAACAGGAGACAGTGAAGAAAATGGCACAACAATTACAACAACAACAGAAGACAATAATATCGCCAACTACTGTTGCCCCATCTGCGGTAAAATCAATCGTGATAACAACAGCGAAAGTAACAACAACAACAATTGCCACAACAACCGTAACAACTACAGCGGCGATAGCAGGGACAGCACCAACAACGATTGTAACCACAGCTACAGCAACAACACCAACTGCATCGGCAATGGGGGGGGGGACAAGGATCTAAATCTGAATTTGAAAGCCTTAATGAGAAATTTGATAGCCTGGGGAATAATATTGGAAATATGATTGCTCAAATTAAACAAGAATGGAAACAAGATCTGCAAGATATGTTAGCAAACATTATGAAGGGAATCCAAGGCGTGAAAGAGGAAACAAATAACCTCAAAAAAGAACAAGAAGATATTAAAAAAGAACAGGCAATGATCAAAGTAGAGGTTATGGATTTGAGGAAGAGAGAAAAGGAGAGAGAAAATAAGGTGGGAGACCATGAAAAGAGATTGGAAAACGTGGAAGAACAATTAAGACGAGCAAACGTCATAATTCGAAAATTTCCAGAGAACACTCCAGACAAATTAAAAGAAAGAATAGTGAAATGGCTTGATGAAATTATGGAAGATGGTTTCACGCCGCAGGAGGTTGTAAATGTATTCAGGTTGGGTTCAAGAAGGGGTAAAACTGGGTCAAGGAATGTCATGTTAAAATTTGCTAATGTGTCAGACAAATTGCGTTTAATGGCGCTTATACGGGAAAAAGGAGTAGAGGTTTTAAAAGTGGAAGGCCATGATATCGAAGTGTATAATGACATTCCAATTGAGGATCGTTTTTGGAGACAATCGATGAAGCCAATCACAAAACGATTTCAGGAAAAGGGAATAAGATATAATTGGAAATTTCCACGACAATTAAGTTTTTTTTATTTGGGAAGACGTTATTTAATTAGTGAGGGCCCTAATGTCTTGGATGTAATGACAGATGCTAAGTTATTGGAAGCAGGAACCAAAGAGTGGTTTGATTTGAAGGAAGAATTGATTATATCTGGTGGTTACAGAAGACGGGATAGCAATGGAAATGAGAACATGCCCAAAGGGGCAGAAGGAGGAAGTGTTCCGGGCGAGGAGTAGGTTCGGGTCTCTCTCAAGCTCCTATGACTGATCGCACCCCCCCTCCCCTCTCTGAAATTCAGAGGCCATTTGTTAAAAAGAAAATGGGGAGGGATAGTAGTGGATTGTTGAGTGTAGTTTTTTTAGTTGTTTTCTTTTTTCTTTTTTTTTACTTTCTTGTATAAGGTGAAGGAAATGTTATATGTTAATCACATGTCCGTAGGAGGAAGTGGGAAATGCAAAAAATGGTGGGAGAAATACAATAGATGAGGAATGTAAAAGTAATAACATGGAATGTGAAAGGTACTGGTAGTCAAGTGAAGAGAAGGAGGTTGGAAGCGGCACTTAGAAAAGACAGACCGGATATAATCTTTCTTCAGGAGACCCACCAGAACTCGGAAAAAACTAATAAGTTATTTTTAGGATGGACTCAAATCTATGAAAAAGCATATGGTTCCTCAAAGGCTAGGGGGGTCGCAACTTTGATCTCAAACAGATTGGGATTCGAGATGATAAAAAGTATATCAGACCCAGAAGGTAGGTACTTGATATTAAAGGGGAAAATAGAAGAAGAGGAAATAACGTTGGTGAATTTGTACGTACCAAACGAACATCAAAATAGGTTTTTAAATAAGGTATATCGAATATTAGAGAAGGAAAAAACAATAAAAATGATTGTAGCGGGAGATTTCAATCTAATAGGATCAAACATAGATAGTACAAATGTAATGAGATGTGTGGGAGGGAACAAAATGTATGTGTTAAATAATTGGTTGAAATCCTTGGGGTTGAAAGATACATGGAGGGCGCTTAAAGGACTGGAAAGGGCTTACACATATTTTTCACAAGTGTATAATACATATTCCAGAATAGATTATATATTTGTTACGGATAATTTGATAAGTAATTTAGAAGGCATAGAAATAGGAATTTTTAAAGAGTCGGACCATGCAAAAGTTTTGTTGGAAATGAAAATAGACGCCATAAAGAGTACGAAAAATTGGAGATATAATGCCAGATTGTTTAGAGATAAAAAGTGTAAAGATCAAATGGTAGAAAAATGGGAAGAAAATTGGAAGTGGAATGACACAGGGGAAGTAGGAATAGGTATTGTATGGGACACAATGAAAGCAATATTTAGGGGTGAAAGTATTAGATTGGCAAGTATTAGAAATAAACAGTTAAAAAGTAAACAAGAAGAAATTGAAAAAGAGATCAAAAGGTTACAGGAGAAACACGTAATAACTAAAGATAGAAAGGTTTATGAAAAGATGCAGGGATTAAGGAAGGAACTAATAGGAAATGATATGGAAAGGGTGAAAAGAGACTTAGTATATTTAAAAAGAGAATACTTCGAATATAGTAACAAAAACTCAAAATTGTTGGCAAGAGCGGCTAAAGAAAAAAGAAGTAGAAGGGAAATAGGGATTTTAGTGGATAAGGAAGGCACAAGATATAATAAGATTAAAGATAAATGTAAGGTGGTTAGAGAATTTTACCAAGAGTTATATACTAAAAAGAAGATAAATATAGACAAATTAAAAGATAGACTGGAATCGCAAATTAAAAATAAAATAAGTCAGGAGCATAAAGAAAGAATGGAAGAATTAATAACCGAAAAAGAGATAAAAAAAGTAATAAATAAACTGAAAGTAGATAAATCACCCGGAGAAGATGGATTACCTGCTGAATTTTATAAAGAGTTTAAGGATATAGTAATTCCGAAATTGTTAAAACTCTATAACGGTATACTTAATGGGGAACAGATACCTGTATCATGGTACAGAACAATAATTGTCTTATTACCAAAACCGGGAAAGGATTTAGAAAAAGTAGAATCATACAGACCTATCTCCCTGATAAATCAAGATGCTTTGATTTTTACGGCAATATTGGCAAATAGACTGAATAGTTTTATGGATAAATATATAAATAAAGATCAGGCCGGATTCGTGAAAGGGAGACATATGGCAGACCTAGTAAGGCGAGTATTAGATTTAATAGATGTGGCAGGACAAAATAAAGAGAAAGTAGGCCTATTATCGTTAGATATTTTCAAAGCATTTGACTCTTTACAATGGGCAACAATTAGTGAGATAATTAAGAGTTATGGATTTGGTAATAGGTTTATAAAAACAATAGAACAATTATATCAACAAGGGTACGCTAAAATTAGGGTTAATGATGGCTTTACAGAGGAACTGAGATTAGAGGCAGGAACAAGGCAAGGGTGTCCCCTATCTCCAATACTATTCATCATGGCGATGGAAATATTAGCTAACATAATAAGGGAAGATAAAAGTATAGAAGGAATAATGGAAAATAAAATTAGTTTATATGCAGATGACACTTTGTTAATTATGAAACACCCTAGAAGAACTATTGAAAGGATCCAAAAACATTTAAAGGATTTTGAACAAATTACAGGTTTGAAGGTAAATTGGGAAAAATCTGAACTGATCTTAAGCAATATTGAAAAGGAAGAACAAAGGAAAATTAGGCATGAATTTAAATTGCAGATTAAAGTGAGTCTGAAATATTTAGGGATAAATATTTCCAATAAATTAGAGGATCTGAAAAGATTAAACTACGATAATCAAAAGAAGGAACTCAAGGCTAAAATTCTGCAATATCAAAAGTTGAGGTTGTCTTGGTTTGGCAGAATAGCATTATCTAAAATGATGTTATTACCAAAATTAAATTTTTTATTTGATGCCTTACCAATTCAACTGACAGATAAAGATATTGAGGAATTTCAAAAATTATTTGATAATTATTGTAATGGGGGTCGCAGACCCAGAATCTTAAAGAAAATGTGGTACTTATCTCAAAAAGATGGTGGTCTAGGAATACCTAATTTAAAGAACTATTACAAAGCATTTCAGATAAAGAATGTAGTTAAGATTTTGATGAAGGAGCCGGTTATCTGGGAGGAAATTGAAATGAAGGAGGTAAAGGAAGTGGGTAAGAGCTTCTTTTTAGATAAGGAAATAGGGAAAACAACGGTTAAAAATAGAATGATGAGATCAATGTTGGGAGTATGGAAGAAAGTTAAAATGAAATTGGCCCCAAACATTTCACCGATAATTGAAATAGAAGACTTGAAAAAGTTCCCAATAAGAATGGATAATGAGATGAAAGAAATTTTGTTGACAAATAGGGTCTTCCTGTTGAAAGATTGGATACGAGTTTGTAAAGATGATGGGATGAAAAGAGAATTATATACTCAGATGAAGTTGAATTGGTTTCAGATAGTAATGGTGAATAAGTGGAATAATAAATATTGGAGGGAACGGAGCTTGGAAAGAGACAGGACGGAATTTGAGGAATTAGTATGGAAAATAAGGAAGGAGGAAATTGGAATTAAAGGGTTGGTTAGTAAAATCTACAAAATAATAAATACAGAAGGTAACCCACAAGAAATATTACGAAACGCATGGGAACAGGAGTTGAATCTGAAGATAACGGAAAAGGAATGGCAAAATAAATGGAGAAAAAGAATTATGAGATCCCTATCGGTCAGGATAAAGGAACACAATTTCAAAATGTTATGGAGGTGGTATCTGACCCCTATGAGACTGCATCAGATAGATAAGAAGAACAATAAAATGTGTTGGAGGTGTAAAAATACTTTGGGTACATATGTTCATATGTGGTATGAATGTAAAGTGGTAGAAAATTTCTGGACAAAAATTGAGGCAGAGATAGGAAAAATTATGGGATTGCGTCTTAAATTGGGGCCAGGCACCACCTTATTGACCGATGTAGATAATGTTAATATAGATAATGATAAGAAAGAGTTGTTGTCCATGATGCTTGTAATGGCAAGAATGTGTATTGCAAAAAATTGGAAAAGTGATGTAATGTTAAAGGTGGAGGACTGGTATAGGCAGATGTGGGATCTCGCATTGAATGAAAAATTAACATGGGAGTTAAATCTTAAGAAAGGTATAATAAAAGAAAGTAGATTTTGGAATATATGGCAAAAATTTGTTGAATATTCATTGATGAGAGATGGAACAAATAAACTGACACCAGACCAAAAGAAATTTTGGGAATAATAGAAATGAATGAGAGACCCCACAAACTCCTAGGACAATGTACATAGCACAGGGTGATAAAGTATGTAATTGTATGTAATGTATTTTTCTGTTTTTTTTATTCTTGTATATATAGTTTTTTGTTTTTTTTATTGTGTTTAGATGGTTGTTTTTTCTTGTTTTGGATGTTGTCATTATGTCTTAAATGTTTGTCATATATTTTGAAAAATTAATAAAAATTTATAAAAAAAAAAAGAATTACTATTAGTGTTCCCATGGATTGGAAGCAACTTGTCAGCACAATAATAACACACAAAATAAACACTATCAAACTAAAATATAGCATATCTCACCATGTGTTTGTCCACTCATTCTGCTGCCCAGGTTTTGGTTACATTGCTTCTTCTTTCATGTCATAATGATACCCTGGACTGCCAAAATGAAACCACTTTCTTGGCTTTGTCATTGGCCAAAATTAAGCCCTCATTGGCACATGTTTCTGGCAGTAGGCTACAAGTTGATGGGACTCTTCAAGACTCCTGCTTGCTCTCTCTTCTTAATTTTTCTGTCCAAACTCTATGTAGACCAAGACCGACTTCAAAGAGAAGAAGAAAAAAATCAGAACCCTCTGCAAGGTCTGGTATTTTCTTTTTAACAGATCACCAATTGAGTGTTGCGCTTCACATCCAGTTTGGCTGTTAAGTTGCAATGGCTTTCTTTTTGCATCATGCCTATCTTTAGATTTGGAGATATGCTCACTTGGTGAGGCATATGAATTCCTGTGAGAGTTGTTTTCTTAAAGGTTCACCACACAAAAAGTAACACTTTTTTAATATTGCCTTTTGGGAGGGCGAGACATCCTGGAGCTCTTCAGAGGATTTGAACTTCAGCTCCCATAAACCTCAGCAATTGTCTATATTGACTGGGACATGTATAGACCCAAACATTCAACAGGTACTGGCTTGTCTTTTACTGCCAAGAAGGAAATGACATTTAATGGCAGGATTTTAAGTTCGGTGGGGTGTTGTTGTTGTTTTTTTTTGGGGGGGGGGGAATAAGGTGCTGGGAGGTTGTTTCAGAAAAATGGGTGATCAATTTTACAATTTAAAATAATAATAAATTGATTGATTGTAAAATAGAATTGGGAAATTGGTATAAAGAATTATGGAATATGGCAATAAATGATAGATTGACATCAGAATTAAAGGTTTTAAAATGTAAATTTGAAAGAAATCAGATTTTAGAGAAATATGGGGAAATGAAGGAGAAAGGAGTAAAATCAGGGCAAGAATACCCATCATTTTGGAAAGAGGAGGACAAGCATGAATTAAGTAAGATTTAAATAGAAAATAGATTAGAAAATGTATACAGTGGTACCTCGGATAAAGTCCGATTTGGATAAAGTCCGAATTGGATAAAGGCGTTGTTCTCATGAACATGTGATGCATCGCATAAAGTCCAAAACCGCTAAAAATGGACGTTATCCAAGGTTTTTGGTATAGGAACCTTGGATAACATCAATTTTTTGGACGTTATCCGATGCTTTGCCCATTTGCTTTGGATAAAGTCCAAAATCGGATAAAGTCCAAACTTGTGTAACAGAGTTTGGACTTTATCCGAGGTTCTACTGTATAAATATATTGTCCTGCTGGGTGATGGGTGCATGTATCAGTTTGTAATGTTGAAATTGTGTTTTTATTAAGTTTGTGTGTTTTGTTTTTGTTTTTTGTATCATGTAATAAAATTTAAAATAAAATACTGTAAAACCAAGTGACCCTTTTCCTGACAAAAAAATAAATTGATGAAGATGAGGATCTATCATTAGCTTCGTGTGCATGCCTCCTGCTACCATCATCTCCCTCCTCCAAGCTCCAGTCTGGCCAGGTTATCCTGCTATGGTAATAGAGTAGACCAGCACCCCAACACTGAGTGTCAGGTGGTGGTTAACTAACCTGACAACCCTGAGAACTAATGGCCTTGGGTGCCGAAGTCCACAGGGAAGGATGATGGTCCCTAAATGGATTAAATCCAAGTTGAATCCATTTTGCTGGAGGGCAGCAGCTTCATCAATACTGGCCTGCCCTGGGGGGGATGAGGACTTTGCGTGCCAAAAGGGCTCAGGACCAGAAAGTGACTCATGGAAGTAGATCAGAGGTACAGGTATCACGCTGTGATGTGGAAGGCAGATGAAAGGCCACTGCGTTATATTCTCAGGACAGTCTTCATGGCTGATCACCATGATGATCGCCTATATTCAGATTTAGATATGGCAGAAGAAGAAGAAGCACCCCAGTGGCTCTCCCACCCCATGGGCTGGTGAGACTAATGTTTCCTGAGACAAACTCTATGGGATTGGGTTACTTTGTTTGCTCACAACAGCTTTTATTAAGGCTTTTGCACCAGTTCCCACTGTCCCTTTCCCCTTGTGCCAGAGAGCTGAGTTAAACCTACTAGCCCTTTGGGTGCCCTATCCCTGTTCAGGGACCCAGTTAGCCCCACTGGGATTCCCTCAAGTCCAGGAGGCAGAAGTAGGAAGCAAACTTCCTGCTGAGGCATACCCCTTCTAGAAAGGGCTTGTACAAATGGGTAGAAGGAGGTAGGCCCTTCAGTTTTTCCTGATCCAACTCCACCCTTCCAGGCATCTCTTCACTTGCGTTTTGCAGACAGGCCAGTTGAGAAAATGCTCAGCAGATCCTCTTGAAAGCACTCTCCAGCTGTCATCAACATCTTCCCACACATCTAGTCCTTTATCAGCTGGTATCAACAACCCTCTGTAAGAATATGGTTCTGTGAGGTAATAATCTGGACCCAAGTGAGAATCAATGTTCTGGACAATAAAGTTCTGGACAAGAAGCAATAATCTGGACCCAATGTGAGAATCAGTGAGAAATCTTATTACTTGACACCTCTCTCATCTCCTTTGTCTGTTCTTTTAACCCTGGTCTCAATGGCTTCACACAATTTACTTCCATTAACAGGTTCCACTGTGTCAGGACATTATGGAAGGTTTGTTGGGGGCCCTCCTCACCCTCCCCATGACTCTCTTTACCCTGTGAATGGGGTCCATGCAGCCCATGGGAGACACACACACCCCTTCTCACACTCTGGCAGTTTGTCCAACAAAAGACATTGTCTGTGAGAGAAAAGTAGCAGAGAATAGAATAGAAGTAAGTTTTCTTGCAGTTTCTTCACTTTATTCTCTACTTTGAGTTTTTTTTTAAAAAAATTACACTTAAACTATCTACCTGGAGGCCTGCAGCAACACAATGATCTGGACTCTCTGATACCTGTGTATTTTACTCAGGAGGTGGCTGTGATTGATACTATATCAAGAGGAAATATACAGTAGTGTGAAATGCAATTATGTGCAACTTCCCACGAAAGTCTCCCCATCCCTACCCTCCGCCTCCAACTATCTCTTGTAGTTATCAGTGTGGCAAGAAACCGTCGTGTCTCAGCACGGGTATGGATTTAAGGATTTTTTTAAAAAAAATATTTATTTTAACACAAGCTGAAATGAGCTGTTGAGTGGTGATGGATGTTTATAATAAATGCAGAATGTTCTAGAGAGAGAGAATCTGTGTCTGTAACTATAAAGTTCTGAAAATGAGATTTGATCATATTTCTAGAGAATATCTCTTTACTTTGCTGCTGCTGGGCATTTTTTGAGACACAGCGGTATTTTTACATCTAGACCAATTTCCTCCAAAAAGTAGTTTTTTGCCAATTTAGATGTTTCAGAAATGGTGTTTAGTGCAGTGCTGTCTTTTCACTTACCTAATAATATGTCATTTTCTCCAAGATATTTTTTAAAAAGAAAATCCACTACTTATGTTATTCCCCCTCCTGAAAACTACTTACTTATAAACACTCATCTTAACTTCAGACACAAAGGCATATCTTACCTCCAATAGGTATCACACAATGTCCAGCTGGAAATTCGGAGCAGTCAGCACCTCTACAAGTCAGCTGTTTCATTAGGACAAGCACAGAAAGTATTTGTATCTTAATAATTGCCCCTTATAGCAACAAAATCGCATAACAATTAAGGTTTTTCTTTGGAAATGGTGTCCCGCATAACAATTTTCCCTATGGAAAAAATCGTACAACAATTTTTCAATGGGAAAAACCACTTAGTAAAAAAATCGTTGTACAATGCATCCCATAGGGAAAATCGCTATACGATGCATGAATCGTATAGCAATTGTTTCGTACAACAACGAGCCCTGTGGAATGGATTAAAATTGTTGTATGAGGCACCACTGTATATTTCACTATGATTATTTATGATCTGGAAAAATGCTTACTCAGCACCCAGTCACCATCAGTGATTTCATGACTGGGTGTCTGCTAGGGTATACTATTAATGTGACTGTTGCTGTAGAAAGCTGTGAAGATTAGTTATAGTTGCAATGTCCCAAAAGGGCCTTGCAGTAAAACCTGGCTGGCAGGGCAAGTTTGGGGGCCCGACGGGGTATTGACTCCTGCACGTTGGCTCAGTTGATGCCACATGTCTTTTCAATGATTGGGGGAAGGGGTGGGTCTTTTTAGACATGGGGTGGTTTTATAAAGAGTTTTAATTGTAGTTTTTTTATGGGGTTTTATATTGTAATGTTTTTATATGTTGTACACCGCCATGAGTTGCCCTGGAGCAAGAGGGCGGGATAATAATAATAATAATAATAATAATAATAATAATAATAATAATAATAATAATAATAATAATAATAATAATAATAATAATAATAATAATAATAATAATAATAATAATAATAATAATAATAATAATAATAATAATAATAATAATAATAATAATAATAATAATTATTATTATTATTATTATTATTATTATTATTAAAGGCAAATTATATATTATTATCCAATTTCTGGGAATTACAGTCCAAAAAAGTAACCTTTCCCACCTCTGAGTTGCAATTACAGTAACTACTTTTTGGGGGGTGGGGATGGGGGAAAGTGATTTTACTTTTCTCTTTCTCAATAATTAATGAAATAGCTGCTTTCAGATAATTTAAAAAAAACAACAACAAACAACGCTTGAATGTTCTTGATTTATTAGCATGAAACACAATCCAAGCCAGCATCCCAACCATGTGATATTTCTCCTTCAAATCTTCTCAGGTATCACCTTTATAAAAGTACAGTAAAATCTCTGTTTGGTTAATGTAAAAATCGCATAACGAAAGGAAATCCAGAGAAAATAATGGCTCAGTTGACAGATTTTTTTGCAGGACGAAGCTCATGTGGGGTTTTCAGAACACCCTTCCGACACTTCCCACGGTGGCAGGAGGGTTTTCGGAGCATTTCTGCTACTTTTTTTTAAAAAAATCATCACATTTTGTCCTTACCTGTGCCACCAGGAAGTGCCAAAAATCCCCCCTTCCCCTCAACAGCTGATTGTTGGAGACTAGTCCTGCAATTATCAGAGCTGACCACTAGAGGGGGCAGTCAGAAATGTGCTAAATATGCATTGAAATGTATTGAAAACCTTCCGGAGCTCAGAAAAATGAGAAGAAAAAAACAAAACAAAACCCAACATATTTATTCTCTTCAAAACTCTTTCTAAAGTTCACTTTGGAAAATTTTTGCCATGTTTTTGCCACTTTAGAAAGATTTTTGAACAGAAAAAATACAGTGTTTTTTTTTTTTTTGCTTTTTTCCTGAGCTCCTGAATGCATTACTTGTTGTAAGACACACAGTTGTTCAAGGCAATTCTTGCTCTTTCTTTCAGTGAGCATCATGATTCTATGTGAGACAGTGCAATCACAATGACTAAGGACTGCGGATGTCAAAAGGTCATTGTGGGTATCTTGCACAGTGAGGTGACTGAAAGCAAAAGGCAAGGAAGATATAATAAAAATAGAAAAATTGGATTTTGTGAAAGGAATTAAAGGGAAAAAAATAGGTAGTTCAACAAAAAGCTGATGAGTCTCATGCCCATTGGATATTGTACAGGACATTACCAAGTGTTACATTCATAAAATTGATTGTAATCAGGATAGGATGAAGGAAGGAAAAGGTGGGCAAAACCTCTGCCACCATACAATGATTAAGGAAAAAATCAAACCAATACACAAACATGTTTCATGTTTGTAAATACAACTTGCTAATTATGGCATAGGATTAAACCCACAACACTGTTTTTCTCTGGGTTATTGAAAGCCTACATAGAACTTTAACTGGGTGCACATGGTTATAATACCAATTAATGTATCAGTGTACTAACAGATTTATGTGTGCAATTCTAAAAAAACATTCTAGAAGGTAGGTTGGCATTATTGTTGCTATACTATATAGATGTACATAAAGAAGCTAAGGCTGAGAGCTAGTGGCCTATTCAAAGCCACATTACATATTCAAAGTAGAAAAAACTTTAATACTGGAACAATTATGAACCACTGTCACACACTACACTGAAATATAGCATATATGCATACATTGTTAACTGGAATATACCATCTTTTCTCATGGTTTTTGAATGCAGATTTCTAAATATCGCTTATCTAATTTGAGATAATTAATGCTAACAACAACAATAGTACATGAGCTTTATTCCTGTCAAATAAAAAGGAAGAAGAGATGACACCATCTTCCCGGGAGAGGACTTGAAGATGAGCAGGTCTGTTCCACATTCACTCTGGCATCAGTCATGTTCCTTGTCTTAAAACATCATCCTATTATTGACTGGACATAGGATGATAGATGCCTCTTGTCACTTATTTCAAAATCTATATTTCAAATTTACCAAGAGGTATTCTCAGAATGGTTTCTCCTTTGTGTAAAGAGAAATCCGCCATCGTCCGCATAAATTACCATTTAAATTCAGAGAGTCTCTGCAATAACTGCTCTTACAAATGTAGGTTGATTGCAGACACACATTACTATCAACTTAAAGAAGAAGCCTAAGGACAGCTAATTAAAACCAAACCAAAACCACCTAGTTTGACATTCGTTCTACATAGTAGTTTAATTCCTTGTCGCTTTCTCTCCTTCCTACCTACCTGCCGGCATTTTCTTAACAGTCATCTTTTCCCTTCTCACAGTCAAAAGTAGAGACATCACCTTGCAAACAAAAATTCGCATAGTCAAGGCAATGGTATTCCCAGTGGTAATGTCCACTTGTGAGAGCTGGACCATAAGGAAAGCTGAGCGCAGAAGAATAGATGCCTTTGAAATGTGGTGTTGGAGCAGAGTTTTGAGAATACCCTGGACAGTGAGGAGAACAAATAGGTTGATCTTAGAAGAAATCAACCTTGACTGCTCCTTAGAAGGTCAAATAGTAAAGATGAAGCTAAAATACTTTGGACATCAAATGAGAAGAGAGGATTCACTTGAGAAAGTCTTGATGCTGGGAAAGGTGGAGGGCAAAAGAAGAAGGGGATGGCCAAAAATGAGATGGCTAGATGGTATTGAAGACGCAATGGGCACAGAGCTGGGCGGGTTGAGGAGGGTGGAGGACTGGGGTTGCCTGGCAGGCAATGGTCCATGGGGTCGCAAAGGGTCAGAATCGACTGTGCAACTGAACAACAACAACCATACCTACCTACCTACCTACCTACCTACCTACCTACCTACCTACCTACCTACCTACCTACCTACCTACATACATACATACATACATACATACATACATACATACACTTTCATTGTACATGAATTTTGTAACAACTCCCTGTGGAAACAAGCATTCTGTGGCTACTATGCCTGTCTGCCTTGTTAAGTTGTCCTTGTCTCAACCAAGCAAGTTAGTTTCAAAGGATAATAAAATCAGTTTGCAAATCCCCTCCTACTGATACACAGGTTTAGTGCATGCAAAGTTGCTATTATTCCAACACTTCTTCTCCGGCTTGCATGCAACAAACCTCAGGTCACACTTGCTTCATGGGTTTTCAAAGTGATCTCTTGGTTGAGACTTTGTCAGGATATATGCTGTCTTTGCAGTGGGACAGTAGATCATCTCTAGGTGATTACTTTCTTGGTCATGTCATGCACCATGTAGTACCTCATGCCAATTGTTTAGTGCATGCGTTTATCTTCTCACTCTGTGACACTTTGATGCAGCTCTGGTTGTCTTCCATCACCTGCACTAGCATCTCTTCATCTGTTCCAAACTTTTTAATAGCTTCTCTAGCCTTAGCAGTTCTCTACATGCTTCTGCTGCAGCAAAGAACTCTAATTCTTGTTTGAAATCTTGTTGCAGCAACATCTTCTTCAATTTTTTGTTCCATGTCAGAACAGCTTCAGCCCATACAGGTCTTTCTCTAGTTTGCAGACTAAATTGGGATGTTTCTATTTAACGAAGCTAAATGTACAAAGTGCTCTTGTACAGCTCATTACAATATCAATGTAAACAGGGGACAGCCTTGTAACATGCAGAGCAAGACAAGAGAACATGCAGGATGGTGGGCAAGTTTGACATCACCATTCTTGTCAACATTTAAAAATGGGGAAAAGAGCTTTCTAAATGAGAAGATAAAGTAAAATGCACCTGCTTGGGTCTTCTGGTCATATTGCACAGAGACAGACAGAAAGGAGAAATGTCTTCTGGATCACTGATCATCTTGCACAAACCAAATGGGAGTAGCTCCTGAATTGTCTTCTGCTTTGGTTGATACCCATTTCAAGCACCATTGTACAAAAGCAATGCTTGGTGAAAAGCAACTATAGATTTTTCTAGCTCACACATTATTTAGAGTTGACCATCTTTTGTCATCCTCTGTCAGGGAGAAATACTTCAGCAAATACCTCAGGGTTTTTTAGATCCAGGAAGCAAATGGCAACTGGTTAGGCATCTGGAACTAACCAGACCACTGTAATCCTAAAATGGTTTAACAGAGCAGCCCACTTGAAGATTACCAGATTCTACCTGTGACATAACACACCCCAATACTTTTTAGATTACTTAAAATATTTGAACCTCACCCTCCCAAAGCTTCAGCAAGCTAATAAACCAACAATAACAACAAATAATAATTTTTAAAATCCTCAAACAAGCCAAGTTATGTCGGTATGAAACTACAATACAATTCTCTTTCATGCAGTTACTATATAGTTCAAAACCTCCAATAGTTTTAAACACCAATTCTTCCACCCAGCACAGGCATCTGCATGAGGTGGTGCTGGCAATGTGTGGCCCTTGGGCTCCTGGTGCAATTGGAAGCTTTCTTTGCAAGCAACCTACACCTTCAGGCCTCTAGCAAGAGTGAGCGGCCCCTATTTGGTAGCTCTCAGGTTGGAAAGGAAGAGGAAGGGGAGGCCAAGGGACAGAGAGTGGATGGAGAGAAAGACCACAGTTTTATTGGTTAAAGTGACAGCATATCTGGCATTGTATTGGGAATGAATCCAGAGAATCAAGAGACCCAAATGCTCCCCTGCTGCCAACCATACAGTTCCCAGCTGATAGTTGGGGTTTAATGAGGAGTGAAAGGCCACTGGAGGCCTCATGGGTGTATGACTCATTGCCACCCAAGGTCATGGCTGGGTCTTCAACACATATACACTGAGGTAGGACAGACCATGGCCTTGCTCCCAGTTTCCTTTAAGCAGGGCCACCATCAGGAATTTCTGGGCCCCATACTGAGCAATCCTATTGGGCCCCATGCATAGTAATGTCACAGTTATGGCTGGCGACGGCAGGGCCCCTGTCAGCTCCGGGCCCTATATGGCAGTACTGCCCTGATGGCGGCCCTGCCTTTAAGGACATTCTCCTAACACCAGGGGAGATCAGGCTCTCATCTGCCACCCCCACTGATTTGAACCAGCCCCAGTGCTAAAAACTGCCACAAAAGCTGAGTGTAGCTCTGTTCCTACCAGATAACTGCTGTTGATTCTGATCTACAGGGATCCCATGGATATTCCCCAACCACACATCTTTTCCAGATCCTGATAGGTACAACTTGTCCTTGGAGAACAGGACATCCAACCTGAAAGAAATGTGTTTGATCTAGCAGCCACCTCAAGAAAATAACTTGGATCAATTCCAAGCCTGCCTTGATCAAATATCTTAGATCTAGTTCAGTGGTTCATAACTTTTTTTTGGCCATGCCCCACTTAAGCATCTCTAAAATCTTGATGCCCTCACCTCCTGGTGACATATCATTCTTATTATTCAAAAAGTGAACTCTTATTCACATGGAGGAAGCCTAAAAGGCCATTCACTGTTAATAACTCATTTGCCCCCCCTCCCACTTAAAAATCAAATTGCCCCCTGTTGGGAACCACAGATCTAGTTCCTTGCTTCCTGACTGGTCATTCTCTCCAAGTTGCAATAACATCTACTGTGGTCTTCCTGTGTGCATATACAAATAAATATTTGTATTTCAGCTCTTTCTGCTGTCTTTCCCATAGTTTTCTAGTTATAAAACTTTCCCATAGCTTTCTAGTGGTTTACCAGTCCCTTCTTCTGGAATACTGTTGGGCCATGTAGCTTTCCAAAGGCCATACTGGCTGGCTTTTCTCCAGGGAGGCACAGAGGGGAACCTGACTCCCAATCTTTGGCTGAGCGGTCAAATACCTATCTTATCAAACTGCCCATCCAGTTAATCGGGGATAAAGATAGAGCATTTATTTAGCTGGTCTCGCAAATGACTAATTCTTCAAACTGCCCAATCCTACTGGAGTTGATTGCAGATCAAAAACTACATCAGAATCCACTCTGAGAGACAGTTAGTTGACTCTCTAGGAATGAGCTAGTAAACTGTCTTCTGTCTGGCAATTTACTGTATGCTTCAATTGTACTGAAGAAAAATTTCCCTTTTGCTTGACTCATTTTGATAGACCTTTATTTTTACTGTACAGTCTGAACTATTCCCTATCAACAGAAGCCCATTAGAAGGAAGACTATCAAACATAATCACCAAGAAATCATCTCAGGTTTCTTCGTTGTAGCTGAACAGTCCTATTTCAGGGTATTACATTTATGTGAATTTCAGACAAAATAGTTGTGGTATTTTAGATACAGAACTTACTTTACTGAGGAACCAGAAAGTTTAATGTGAATTGCACACGTGCAAGAGTAATTAGAACAGTGGGAGCCTAAAGTCTCACTTTTATTATTACTATATAATTGGATAATTCAAGGATATTGCACAGTGTATTTTTAGCTCACACAACCCTGGCTCCCATCACAGAAGGGAAAACAAATCAGTATTTTCCCCTACTACATCAAGGTGTTACGTATATCTAGTTAGACAGAGAGATTGTATGGCATAGTTAAGTTGAATGGTTTCCTAACTACCAGCTCACTCAATTCCAGTTTTTTTCTGAGGTAAAAAAGACTATGGTGCTACTGGTGCTTCACACGTAGTTTGATTTTAGTAGCATCATTATACTTTACTGCCATAAAAATAAATATGGGCATACTCGAGTATAAGCAGATCCAAATATAAGCTGAGATGCCTAATTTTACCTAAAAAACCAGGATAACTGAATGATTCAAGTATAAGCCTAGGTTGGGAAATGCAACAGCTACTAGTGAGTTTCAATAATCAAAATAAACCAGCCTCATATGACTGGTGTTTTCATTTTGGTCCAAGATTACCCATTTCTAACAAGAGAGGCACAGGAGATCCCGGCAAGTGCTGTGGGCACTAGAGAAGGGGGAGGGTGTTTTGCCCACTTAGAAGTGATCAAGGCTAGCTCTTAAACTCCATGGATCACTTCTACATGAAAGCCTGTTGCTGGAAGAAGAAAAATAAAATAAAATCATGGCTGCAGTCATGATCCAGATCAAACCACTTTCTGACCAGGAGATTTACATCAGGAAGTGGTTAACATTCAGAGGGATATTCACATTGCTATTGCTCTTTAGCTCTATAAATCACAGCATCAGATTATCTCAAATGTGCAGATCTCCCACGCAGCTGGGAAAATAGAGCATATGAGTCGAGTATAAGCTGAGTCTGTTTTTGGTGCTGAAAAAATTGGCTTATACTCAAGTATATATGGTATGTCGACACCTCAAAATCGGGGCCGAAATGGAATGTGACAGGCGGAGGGGTTGAGAAACCAGGTGCACCTAGTTGGGACTTCTAGCCCTTGCTTCCCAGTCCTGCCCTCAAGCTGCCAGGCAAACAATTGCACCCACAGATACCTCCTCCATATCCAGCCCTGAGAATGGTCTCTCCAGCCTAAATCCATCTATATCTCCCCTCCTCCCAGGCAATCCATCAAGGACATGCAAAGGGAGTATTGCACTGTGGTAGGTGATAACATAGATATTGAAAGACTCCAGCAACTCCTTGAAACACTACTTCCAATTAGCTTTCATGGAAAAGAGGCCCGGTCAGACCTCCCTCCTGTTATTGTGATAACAAGCAAAACAGGTTCCATAAATCCAATTGAAATATCCAAAGGCACAACATAACAGTTGCTAAAATGCTAATCTGATTAAAAAATTTGAAAGAAAAAGATCCCATTCCTGGGTCCTTAGCTCTCTAAACTTAAGTTCGCTCTCTAAACCTAAGTTTGCATCATGCTGACTACATAGAAAAGTTCAGTTTCTCCCAATGAGAAGCGATGGGAACTGATTCAGATCAGGTAACGTTTTCCAAGTTCATTACATGGTATACCTCATAGTTTCACATACCAGCTAAATTTCTGCCTGAGGTAAAGCTCAAAATTCATCTTACATACAGAAGTTCATTAGATTAACAGTTAAATTTTACTTCAGCTTTGGCAATGATACATGTGGGGATACACAGAAAGAGCCTCCTAGAATATTGTGGTATTTTTTGAACCACAATCAGGCATACCCTGGTAACGGCAACCTTGTGTTGCTGGTTAATCTTTCTCACACTAGGTCAGGTGAAAGGAACTGCAGAATGAACTCACCAAAAGGTGCTTTCATTTTGGCAGTTTCATGTCTGGCCTAGACATGGAAGATAAAAAATGATTCATTTTTCTTTAATTTACGTGAGGGCAGCAGGCTAATTTAGGGGGCACAGGTCAGGATGTCTGACACGCATACTTCTGTTCTCCACACAGTTCCTGCTCCCTGTGGTGGCTTCCTCAGTCTGCCAAATGGTAGGGCTGACTCTTGATATACACTTAGGATGAAAATTCTCACTTCAATTTGAAACCAATAATTTTTACAAAAAATATTTAGAAATAAAACAAACAGAATACTTTGAGCAGATCAGAGAGTAAACAAAACAAAAACATTGTAGCACTTTAAAGGCTAATTGCTGTTTTTTTAATGTTAACTTTCATGGATCAAGTTCACTTTATCAGAAATAGGAGTGAGACTTCATGATATCAATTTATATACATTAGATACAGAGGTACAGATGGCATTGTTGATGCAATGGGCGTAGAGCTGAGAGGGCTGCGGAGGATGGCAGAGGATAGAGGTGCCTGGCGTGCAATGGTCCATGGGGTCACAAAGGATCGGACTCAACTATGAGACTGAACAACAAGAACAACAACAACAAGCAATATGGCTTTTTTCAACTGGTAAAGCAGATGATCTCTGGTTGTTATTCAGATTAGTTGTAAAAATTTGCCCTGTTGAATTGCAAATACTATAGTAGGAAGATAAAAGACAAACATCACGAAAGCTAACATTAAAAAACCAGCAGTTAGTCTTTAAAGTGCTATGATGTTTTTGTTTTGTATTGTTTACTCTCTGATATGCTTGAAACACAGACTAACATGTAGGAATCGGGGCCGCTAGGACGGCCGTTGGGTCCCGGAGGAGACTGATCAAGTAACGATACGAGGCAATATGGAGCGAGATCAGATCAGTGGTTTATTGAGGGAAAAGCATCATCATATATAGATCAGAAGGCAATGCAGGAAAGAATCGTCATCTGACAGAAAATCACATCACCCATTTACTCGGGTTAATGGGGAATCTCTCTTGGGGAAGTTAATTAACTCGGGCAAACACTGACAGGGGAAAACCATTGTCCAAGGCTTACGCCAGGGTAAATATGGCTTCTATTTGCACCAAAGATTAGGCTGATCTGTGAGTCAGTAATTGCTTAATGGGTAATGGAGGTTAGCGTTCTGCTCTCTCAGCAGAACCGCCGGTCAGGTCAGGTGTGGGTGAATAAACCCTTATGATTTATACTATTAATTCGCTCCCCCAATTTCCGTCCTGGCAAGGGCCAGTGGCCAGGAGTCTGCTCAACTGGTTTAACCTCTGCCAAGGTTCTGTGCCAATTGGGCATGCGGAATCCGCATCTCCCCTTTTTCTATTGTTTAGCAACCTGACAGGCGACTCTGCGCAAGAGGGGCATCAGCTGATGAGCGGGAATGACGCTTCGGGGTTCCCCCCACGAGGGACACCTTGACAACAGTGAGAACAGCGAGGGAATACATTGCATGAAACAGCATCCTGCTATGCCTAGCACTATCACCCCCACAATTACTTGGAGCGTCGTCTGGAGCCACCCCCACAGGATCCATGACCATAACGAACTCCACCAATCCCATATCGAACCCTGCTTAATGTTCTTGACTAAGGTGTGGAGGTCCGTGAGCTGGCTCTGGACCTTGCGTGAGTTGTCAGTGAGATTAAAGCAACACATGCCATGGACAGATTCGCAACCCAAGTGGTGCAATAACAGAAGATAGTCTATAGCCGCTCGATTGTCAAGAATGGCATGGCGAAGCTCTGCCTGCTCCTGATTGAGCAGCGCTATCGCCGAGGAGGTATGGTTGATGGCTTTTGCTAATCTGCAAGCCAATTGACCAATTCTCCGAGCGTTGCCGACGGCTAAGCCTGGCACGCCAAGTATGCTGACTGCCAACGAGACGTATTCAGCTGGGCTAAGAACCCGAATGTTGCTATCACATGAGCTGTCTAACTGGGTGGCACGAGTGTGTCGAACGGGTGAGGAAACATCTGAAACATTTGTGCTTGGGGTGACCATATCCTTAGTAGGGAGTAACAGTGTCAAACGACTAATGCAACATATAGCATCTGATACATTTGCGGGAATGTAGTTCCAAGTATACTGATTACATGTAAAGAACCAATCCGAAGGTAGGGTGACATGAGCATACATTGAGCCAAGTGTCTGTGGGTTATTACAAGTCCAGTTGCCGCTGCCGACTTCAAGGCAACGGCGCCTGCGGCCGACTGCGGAGCAGCCGGTCATTCGAGCACAAGTAGAGTTCGGGTTGACCGCCACTCGAGGAGTGTGGAGAGTGGCTGCGTCAGCCGGCAAAGCCATTGTCAGCCGCATCTCCCAGCAGGCATATTCCGAGGAACTTTCTGGTTGGTACGGGCTGAAAATCCGTTTCACTAGCCAGTCGCCATCCCTGGGGTGCACGCCTGGAGTGTGGCACACAGGGATGAGAAGGTGCTCAAGATTGAGGCAGAACCAATGTCCTGCTTCAGGCAAAAATCGGACTGGTTGACGAGACCCGCCAACCTCTCCCATATGTTGTAGTGCATCCGGGCAGAGAGGTCTCCGCCTGGCATCAAATCGTTGGCCTTCAGTGAGACAGCCTGAACGCCTCCCCCCGCAAGTAGGGAGAGGATCAGGATGATGGTGACTGCCATGGAGTTGGCATTAATCTGGGCAAAGACTGCAGCTACGAAGGTCTCCGGTGTCGGCTCCCTCTCCTCGCGTTGGAGGGCGTCCTGGGCCTCACTGCAAAGGGTCTTGACCATCCCCCAGGTGATCCTCGGCACTGTCGTCCGCAGTCGCCGCTTCTCCCGCCGGGTCCCCTCGGTCAGGGTGAGGTCCTCCATCTCCGGGATCGGACTCGGATCGGCCTGGGTCCACGCCATGTGGTTCCAAGTGAGGCTTAACACACCGAGCTGGAATCCAAACGACACCTGTAGGAGACATAACTGCAGCATACCCTCTTCCCCAGGTTACGAGTGGCGCCGGGCCCCTCCAGGAAGGGTCCGGTGGCACCCGGTATCGGACCATCAGTCGCGGGAGAGCTTCCGAACGGCGGAAGTGTTTCTCCTGTGGCGTGCAATCGGAAAAAAACATTAAGGTGATTGTACGTGAACAATACCTTATTCAGACAATGCTGTGCCTGACCCTGTGACTTGGGGAGGGCTGGTGGCTCCCCCCTTTCTGTTTGTTTGTCAATATAGGACTTGAGTGTCCGATTGACTCGTTCCACAATCGCTTGCCCCTGCGGATTGTAAGGAACGCCAAAAGTATGCTTGATATCCCAAGTGGCCATGAAGTTAGCTAATTGCCTAGAACTGTAGGACGGTGCGTTATTGGTTTTCACATGCCGCGGTTTGCCCATCGCCGCGAAGCAGGAAAGGAGGTGCTGCTCCATGTGGGAAGCAGTCTCCCCTTTCTGCGCCGTTGCCCAGACGAATTGTGAAAAGGTATCAATGCAAACGTGCATGTACTGCCATCTGCCAAACTGCGGAACATGCGTGATGTCCATTTGCCACACCTGGTTAGCCTCTGTCCCTCGTGGGTTGACCCTCCACGAAGGCCCCCCCCGGTGCCCCTGCGCAATGCTGGCAAGAGCGAACTATGCCTTGGGCTTGAGAAAGTGGCAGATTGAATTGTCTGGCGAGCGCTTTGGCATTCTGATGAAAGAATGCATGACTCTGAATTGGCGTAGTGAAAACACCTAACACTGAACGTTGCTGAATTTCCTTTGCAGCCGCATCCGCTCTGCTATTGCCCGCGGAAATCGGACCCGGTAGGTCTTGGTGACTTCGGATGTGGGCAATATAGAGCGCTTCCGTGCGGTTTCGCAAATGAAATTGAGCAGTGAGGAACAAACTCAGCAAATTCTTGTCTATCGCGGGAGTAATGTATGCTCCCGGTAGACTGTGAAGCAAATTCCTAACATACTGACTGTCAGTAATGATGTTTAGGCGCTCTTTGGCGAAGGTGCGCAAAGCAAGGTTCACCGCTGCCAACTCTGCCCACTGCGCGGACTTCTGTGGAAGAGTTAACAGCGTGCGCCAAGCCTGGCCCTCCTGCCAAGTCAAGACACCATATGTGCGACCCCCATCCGTAAAAACTGTCCTGGCCCCCTGAAGTGGAACCAGCGAAAGCAATTCGAACAAGCTGACTGTCTGCGTTTGAAGCGAGACAAGTCTGGGGTCTTTCGGCAAGTGGTATGCCAAGCATCCGGTGAATCCTTCCAAAGCAATTGGAAGCGAGTCACCGAGCTGCATCAATTGCTGGACCTGTTCTTTGGTGAATGGGACCACGATCTTTGCTAAATCGTGCCCTGAAATATCCCTAGCTCTCAGCCTTCCGCGGTAAACCACCGCGGAGACCAATTCTTGGGGAGGAACGATGTTTCGGGAAGAGGTGTTCGGCAAGTACACCCATTCCACGATACTCGCTCCTTTCTCGGAATCTACTCCTAGGGCTCCGGTGAACATGGATCCTGCCCGAACTATGTACAAGTTCAGGATCGGGGCATATGGCCCCTGAGCAATCCTGTCCACCCACCTTTGGCTGAGAATTTGGTTGACTTTCTCGAGGGCCAAGCGTGCCTCTCGAGGAATTTGTATCCAGTCTGCTGGCTGCTTACCTAGCATGAGCAGTGAGAAGAGCGGTTTCAAGAGATCCGAATCCAATCTGAAATACGGTCTGGTCCAATTAATGTTTCCTAAAACCTGCTGCAATTCTACCAGGGTGACTGAGTCCTTTAAGTTGATCTGAGGCAAAACTGGTGCTGCGAAGGAACGGAGAAGCCGATGACCCAAGTATGAGAAGGGCTCGGTTCTCTGCACTTTCTCTGGGGCAATGAGTAAACCCTTCTCCCCCAGGCTGGCCTGGAGGTCTGTAAACATTTCGCTGCCGAGTTGCGGCACAGCGACCAAGATATCATCCATGAAATGGTATACTAAGGCTGTGGGATGAAGGCTTCGAAACTTTGCCAGTGCATTGTGAACATAAATTTGGCACAGGGTGGGCGAATTGAGCATCCCCTGTGGCAAATATTTCCACGCGTAACGCTGCGTAGGCTCACTGGTTCACAACCGGCTCCGTAAAGGCGAACCTTTCCCTGTCCCTGGGGTCTAAGGGAATGGTATAAAAGCAATCCTTGAGATCTACAACTAGGATCTCCCACCCCTCGGGAATCATATTTGGATTTGGGATGCCGCATTGAAGCGGACCCATTGGCTGTATGTATTTATTGATCTCTCTGAGATCGTGGAGGAGTCGCCACTTCCCCGACTTTTTCTTAATGACAAAAATTGGCGAATTCCAAGGACTAGTGGACTGCTCTATATGTCCTGCGTCTAGCTGTTCTTTAACCAGTTGCTTTAGGGCGACTAATTTCTCTCCCACTACCGGCCATTGTTTCACCCAGACCGGCGTATCGGTGAGCCATTTAAGTGGCAACACCATTACCCGAAGGTAAGCGTAGCACCGTACTGCTGTAAAATGTCTCGCCCCCAAAGGTTGATGTGCACGTCCAGAATGTGCGGCCGAATGACCGCTGTGCCGTCAGCCTTTGGGATCGTGACTTCCACCCACTCCCGGCTTCTAAACGCTTCTTGGATGCCGCCTACCCCCCACACATCGGAGACCGGCTCAATGGCCCACTCCCATGGCCACTGGCTTCGGCTGACCACGCTGACGTCAGCTCCGGTATCTAACAGCCCTGAGAATGATTTTTTATTCAAAAATACCTCAATAACTGGTCGCTGTTTCCACTCAATGTTGGTCTCCATTGTCGCTAAGACCTGGTATCCTTGCACTGCCTCCCTTGCGCTCGAGCGGTCTGCTGACCCGGACTCTGAGCTGTCCCTGAGCCTTCCCTGGCTATCTGCTGGCGAGTTACAAGGAACCATAATCAGTTGCGCT
This sequence comes from Bradypodion pumilum, assembly GCA_035047305.1. Classification (NCBI taxonomy): domain Eukaryota; kingdom Metazoa; phylum Chordata; class Lepidosauria; order Squamata; family Chamaeleonidae; genus Bradypodion; species Bradypodion pumilum. The sequence continues at coordinate 166,418,362 of JAWDJD010000001.1, read as the reverse complement.
AATGTGTCTCCTTTGTGAATTGTCTGGGGTAGGTGCGTCCAAAGCTGAACTTGGAGAACGCCTGAAAAATTGGAGCCAATGACTCCCGGAATTACAAGAATTCCGCGTGCTCCTGCTACACTGCGAGGCAAAACTAAACCTATAAAGCCTTTGGGCAGGGGTCCCATGTACTGGGAGTCCACCAGATAGACTGTGCCTGGCAAGTCGCATGTGACGTCTGCCTGGCAAATCAATTCTAGCCCTGTACTACCCTTGGGGCTGGCCTGTGCCTTCGCAATGCCTGGAATGTGAATGGAATCTAGTCTAGCTCTGGCGCGCCCAGAGCAAGGGATGTCTCTGTTTGGACCGGGGCCAGAGACGTGCCCGCGTTCCGGTTTCCCAAATTCGGACAGTGTCTGGCCCAATGGTAGCCTTTCTTACACTTCGGACATGGGGTGTTTGGAGCCTTGGAACGGCTGGAACTTTGTCCGCCTCCCTTGGATTGGCACTCCCTAGCGAAGTGACCGACCTTGCCACAATTGTGACATGCCCCTTGATTTCTATTCTTCGGTCTTCTACCCCCTTGCACTGCTGCTACCAGCAGACCCATTTTATAGGATTCTGTGCCAACGTCGGCGCAAGCTCTAATCATGTCCGTGAGAGTCAGGTCGGGACGATTACCCAGTGACTGCAAGATTTTACGGCAGTCTAAATTGGCATTGTCCTTGGCCAATTTCATCATGAGCACTTGTTGGGCTTCCTCATTATCGATCTGCCTACTGATCGCTTCCTCTAAGCGATTGATGAAGTCCATATAGGGCTCCTGGGCTCCCTGTTTGACTGCGGTGTAATTTTTGGCCGCTTTGCCGGTTGCTGGAACCTTGAGAAAAGCCTTGAAGGCAGCCTCGGCTGACATTTGAAGAGTGGCTAGTGGCAAGTTGGTCTGCGCATCGATGGATTTGAAGGCAACTGAACCATATAGCTGGTCAGGAAGTACTGCGCCTCCCATCCTGGCAGCCCTTGTCTGAGCCTCGAGGCGATACTCGCTGTCCCATAGCAAATACTGGCTGGGGTTGAGCATCATCCGCATGACGGCTTTCCAGTCGTGCGGGATGAACATGGTATTCTCGCACACTTGCTGAAGCGTGCCCCTAGTGAAGCGACTCTGGAGTCCTGTCTCTGTAATGGCTTTCCGTATAGCCATGAGAAGCTTATACGGGACTGGTGAATGAACTACCTGCTGGGCCCCTGTGAGGGCATCCATTTCCAAGTGAATTGGACAAATCTGACTAAGCTCAGCTAGTTCTTCTGCTGGCAATTCCCCCTTCCTGATTTCTTCCTCAATTGTGCGCTGAAGGGCACTCTTGGTCTGGGAGCCTGTAGCTGTCAGAGAAGCACCTGCGCTCCTCATTCCATGCATTCCGTCGGTGACGTCTGCAGCTGTCACCGAGGGAAAGCTCCCTATACTACTCTGCTTGAACTGCAATGACGGATAGAGCGCCGTGGGCGCTGATGGCTCGACTGGCGCTGGGGGTTCTTTGGCCTCTACCCGGACTGGATCTATCTCCGCTAAGAGCTTCCTACATTTGCTCCATGTGTGAATTACGCCCTCTGGAGCTTTCGGGGGTTGCCGAATGCAGTCTCCTATCTGATCCCAAAGCTGAAGGGTTAACGTACCTACTTCTGGGTAAAGCAGGCAGTGTTCCCTTAGGTACACCAAAAGTCTCGCTAGCTCTCCGCTGTGAAAACGTAACTGTAATACCCTGGCCAGGATTTTGAACTCCTCCTCATGAGTTCTTTGGCTAGCAGACGGACGTTGCCGCTGAAGGCAAGTCCCCATATTACCTGCGGGGTCCTCCAAAGTTTCCTCCTCGGGACGAGTCGACACGTCTTCGGGCAAGGCAATAGGTTTTGGCGACGATTCTCTGGGTAGAGCTCGGAGCGTGGCCTCCTGCCACGGGCCCTCGGTGGCCTCTGCACTGTCAGGGGTTCACAGCTGACCCTGAGCGGAACGCGTTTTTCCGTAACTGCAAGCCGCCGCGAAAGTCGGGAGCAAGCTGTAGGATGCCTCTTCTGTAATGCCCCGCCGCTTGGGCCGTCTTCCCGATCGGCTGGCTTACCGACCCGGCTGCCGCGCTGTCCACCGGGACGATCGGACGCGGTTCAAGCGCAGAACCGGACCGTGTGATCGCTTACTCTCAAGTAGATCACGTCGGGGTCACCAGGTGTAGGAATCGGGGCCGCTATGGGTCCCGGAGAAGACTGATCAAGTAACGATACGAGGCAATATGGAGCGAGATCAGATCAGTGGTTTATTGCGGGAAAAGCATCATCATATATAGATCAGAAGGCAATGCAGGAAAGAATCGTCATCTGACAGAAAATCACATCACCCATTTACTCGGGTTAATGGGGAATCTCTCTTGGGGAAGTTAATTAACTCGGGCAAACACTGACAGGGGAAAACCATTGTCCGAGGCTTACGCCAGGGTAAATATGGCTTCTATTTGCACCAAAGATTAGGCTGATCTGTGAGTCAGTAATTGCTTAATGGGTAACGGAGGTTAGCGTTCTGCTCTCTCAGGTCAGGTGTGGGTGAATAAACCCTTATGATTTATACTATTAATTCGCTCCCCCAATTTCCGTCCTGGCATGGGCCAGTGGCCAGGAGTCTGCTCAACTGGTTTAACCTCTGCCAAGGTTCCGTGCCAATTGGGCATGCGGAATCCGCACTAACACGGTGTTGTGTATTGAGATAATTATTTGTATTATTATTATTGCTTCTCAGAGTATGTTAAAATGGCAACTCGCGCCATTGTAGTTAAAGGTAATTTGGCGCGCCTTCCCCAGTTCATGGCGTGCTCATATGCTAATGTGTTACTATTTTGGATCCTAGCAGGGATTCACCATTGCTTAAATATAGCACTACTGATTGGTTAATTAAGGTTGTCCAAAATGGTTGCTACCTTGTAGCATTGGGTAAAGGCCGCTTGGACGCTATATAAGCGCCGCTTGCAAATAGGGAGTTGGCTCTTGGTTCGCACGCTTGCACGGCACACACACGTGTGGATTACCTCCCGTAGGTGCAGGTGCAGAACTAATCCCGGGTGGAAGAATAGCGGAGCGAGTGCAGCCAACTCATGTATAAACTCATGTCTATTAAGCTGTAATATTGTTCCAAGAGTTGTGAATAAACCGTTGCATCGTTTTTTTAATCACCGCTTGTTGGACTCTTCATTTTAAAGCTTAAGACACAACACACGGCTACTATTACAGAATACTGTACTTTGGTTTCTCAAGCTACCAAGAAAAGCATTTAGGATAAGAGACAAGATTGTTTAGATGGAGAAATGTAACAAATTGCAACATTTCATCAGTGCTTTCATAATTTTGCTCTGACCAATATTATCTGTAGTGCTCAAGTAATGATACAACTAAACTAGTTGGAAAACATTTACATGGGAATTCTCCATTCAGGTGGAATACAAGGAAATATAAAACCACTTGGGAACAAAATGCCTTTCCAGCATGTCTTCATTCTTACCACCACTGATTTAACTACAGTGGTGCAATTTTACATTCTCAAAGCCTTTGGGTTAGTGATAACAAAGTTGCAAATGCTCCAGCTGCATTACAGCTAATCCATAATTAGTGCTGACATTATCAGAGACATCACTGAAGTGGTTTTTTATACCTTAGGTGCTTATAGTCTAAACATCAGGCACAAAGCAAGGTAATTCAAAAATCATCTGAGATGTGAAACACTCTTGCTGTGACAATCACACCATGGCCCAATATTGCTGCACAGTATCAAGCCCATGTTGCCAGCATATAGCATGATTGTTTTTCCACCCACATGAATAGTACTGAGCACAAGAGGGTATCCTGTAGACCAGTGGTTCCCAACATGGGGCTCACGCCCCACAGGGGGACTTCAATTCCCAGAAGGACTTCAATTCCCAGAAGCCTAAGTCAGCACATTGGCTGATCAGTGCTTTGGAGAATTGATTTAGGCTTCTTGGAATTGAAATCCACAAACCAAAGGTTGTGAAACACTGGTGTAGACCATCCTGATTGCTGCCGCTGGAGTTGTCAGCATTTAGGCTGCCATTTATTATTTGCTGTGTTATTATGCATGTCTATGTATTCATCTCTATATCTATAGATGTACTCTACAGCAAGGGGTGGTGGAGAGGTACTTGTGAGGTTTTCTTCTTCATGTGGCCAAATAATTTGCGCAACACAAGGTGCCCTGCATCTTGCCTCTCCTCCCATCAGACCAGTTTACTGTTTCTTGCATACAAATGTGCCAAAGTCTAGTTTGGGACCTAGTTTTGGCAACAGGGAGTTAGTTAAGCCTGAACCCTAATGTCAAGACCTTTACTGCGTATCCTAGAGACAAAGGTTCAATTAATAGGTTGAAGCATCTAAGAAAGAAAGAAACAACCTAGGGAGAGAAGCAAGCCCAGGGCAAATTTTGGATCACTCTATTTGCCAGCAACCAGATGATGTACATGAGATCACAAACCAGCCTGACCCTGCTCCAGGCCTAGTCCTATTTGGCCTGGTAGGAGCCCCCCCCTCTCTTTTTAAAAAAGAAGCAGGCTGAAGTAACAAGGGCCAGATCACATTTGGACAGATCAGTTGATTTAATTAAAGTAAGGATTCTCAACCTGCAGCCAGTGGGCTGGATGCGACCCATGGCAACATTTCATGTGGCCCCCCCACTGCATCCATGGCTCAAGTGGCTAAGACGCTGACTGGGAGGCAGAAGGTCAGCAGTTCGATTCCCGAGTACTGCAGGACGGAATGAGCTCCCGTCTTTGTCCCAGCTCCTGCCAACCTAGCAGTTCGAAAGCAAGAAATTGCAAGTAGATAAATAGGGACCACTTCGGTGGGAAGGTAACAGCATTCCGTACACTCCGGTGTCTAGTTATGCCTGCCACATGACCACAGAAACGTCTGCAGAAGCAGACAACGCTGGCTCTTCGGCTTTGAAACAGAAATCAGTATTGAACCCTAGAGTCGGATACAACTGGCTTTCGACCAAGGGAAACCTTTACCTTTACCTTTACCCACTGCCTCCACCACACCAGAAAGTGCCGTGTGGTGGAGGAAGGGCAAAATGGCCATCTGGCCCCCGAAGCTGTCTGAGGGAGCATGACCCAGCCTCCAGCTTTAAAAGGTTGAGAACTCCTAAATTTAAGGGTCATTTTAAAGACTGCATCAAGCAAGCAACCCTTTCCAGTCCAATCCAATGTGATCTTGATATCACTGCCTGATTGTATCTTTATATGAAATCCAAAGAACATTTGGTTTAGTAGTTATAAATACTTGGTTTCCATCTTGAAAAAGAAATACATCCTGTAGCTTCATGACTTGGTATGCACATAATAAATGCACATCAATGAAGATGCTTTAGTAGATTTACACAACATTATCAACATAATAAGGAATTAAGTCTCTCTTTTCTGGTTTTCATGCCACAAATAAAGTATAAAGTGAATTTTATAAGCGATTTTCAATTCTTTAAACATTTTATTAATTATCTCTTATTTCTGTTGTGGCTCGCAATCCAACATGACACTAAAAATTGCAATTCTCACCTGGTCTAGGGGGAGGCACATAACAAAGAGGAAAGGTCTTCTGTAGCTTTAACAGTTGTGTAGAATCTTTTCTGGCCTTACTTTTCAATCCTAGATTCTTTTTGGGAGGTGTCCTCTGCTGGTCTCTGGTCCTAACTAGCTTCCTATTCCTACATATCAGCTACACCATTCTCCCTGAACCTGATAACCTTGACAGAAATGGAAAAACATAATTCAGGTGTCCCCCCCCCCGAGAAAGACAAGTATTGGCAAGTCATAGCCTGTCTTCATGAAGCAAACTTATTACTCTAATTAAATTGGAACCAATACATGCTAACTGTTGATGGAAGCAATTTTCACTTTTGTCAGCTTTCTCACTGGATGCGTAAACATATGCAGAGTATTTATTTTCAAAGGTGGTAAAAATGATCCAATGTTTAGATCTCATGCCAATGGAAATATGAGTCACATTAGTTAGGTCCATTTACTTTTATTCAGAAAAATGTTTATAATATCTTGTAGAAAATATTTTAATTGTTTCACAATTGTACAATTACGATTGTAATAATTGTATTTGTTTCACATTACACATAAGTGATTTGTACTACTTCCAGATTTATGGACAAAATGTCCTCTCTCCTTGATCCACAAACTGCCTTAAACGTACAAATTATTTCAAAGTCCCTTGTTTCTTAAATTTGCAGACTTTTCAAAGAGAGATCCTAAATCATAATTTCTGACAAACACTTGTTCTGGTGTCCTTAGTAGAATTGCATATAAGGAGTTCTACTCACGCAGTGTGACTTCCCAAGCCTCACAACTTCTCTCATGTCTTAATAAATCTGCTTGGGGTGGGGGTTCCTATACCCCTTATATGGGATGCATACAAGGGACTATGAAAGATTGTAGAGGAAGAGGGAGCTGTTCTTCTCAGTAATGTCCATTTTGTTGGCAGGTGGTTAGTATTAATTCTTCATCTCCATACTTCCAAAGAACATCTGTCACTAGACCTATTCTTAATGAAAAATGTGCCATGGATTTTGGCTTTCTATTGAAATCTTATATCAGGAATGCATAAAATAAGCTGCAACAATAATCTACAGATTGTACAGAACAGCATGCACTAAGCAAATATAATTTATCTATTTATTTATTTGGTTCAATTTGTATCGCCACCCAATCGACAAGTGCAGCTCCGGGCAGCTCACAACATTATTTAATCATAAAAACTATCCCCCCAAAACACTAAAATCATTAAAAACATTTTAAAATACCCCCAATCCTATCCATTAAAACATAACTAAAAGCGTAATTAGCCTTGTTATATCAGCCAGCAAAGCGGGGGGTGGGGGTGGGTGGGTGGTTGTTGTTACCATGTTCTCTGTGCCACATACCTGTTGTGCCAGTCAGGTCTTTAGATATTTTCTGAAGGCTATTAGCTCTGTCTGGAGACGAAGCTCGGTTGGCAGGAGACCGAAAAGGCCCTCCTTCTGGTAGCAGAGAGGTGTGCATCTCTGGCTGATGGTACTTTTAAGGAGCCTTTCCAGTCTGCTCTAGTGGGATGGACAGATTTATTTATTTATTTTTAAAAATTGTATCGCTGCCCCCTCACTGAAGCGACTCCAGGCAGCTTGCAACAAGACATAAAAACATCCGTAATAAAAAATTATCTAAAACAAACCCATAAAAAAACCACCCAACACATCTGCGAAAAAGGGAAAATTTATACGAGCCGATGGGCACCTCCCCATCAGTGCCCCACACCTGCCTTGCCAGCCAGGTTTTAAGTTCTTTCCTAAAGGGCAGCAATTCTGTCTGCAGCCGTAACTCTATCGGCAGGAGTTTCCATAGGGCTTGAGCGGACACGGAGAAGGCCCTCCTCCTTGTGCTAGAGAGACAAGTCCCTCTAGCTAATGGTACAATTAGTGAGCCCCTATGGTCCGCTCTGGTTGGATGGACAGACATTCTTGGGGAGACACGGTATCTTAGATATCCTGGCCACTACCATGTAAGGCTTTAAAAGTCATCACCAGCACTTTAAATTGCACCCAGAGGCAAACTGGTAACCAGTGCTGCTCCCGGAGCAGTGGTGAGGCATGGGCATAACACCCACACCCCATCACCACCCGGGCAGCCACATTCTGGACCAGTTGCAGCCTCTGGATGGTCATCAAGGGCAGCCCCATGTAGAGCACATTACAGTAATCGAGTCTAGAGGTGACCAGAGCATGTGTGATCATGAGCAAGGAGTCCCGGTCCAAGAGCGGGCGCAACTGGCGAATTACATGAAATTGTGCAAAAGCCCTCCTGGCCACGACTGCCACCTGCTCTTCAAGCAGTAGTCGTGAGTCCAGGTGGACCCCCAAGTTACGCACCTGGTCTGTCAGGAGCAAAACAGAAACATCCAGGACCAAAGATGGTAGCTCCCGGGATAGTGCAAGGCCCCTAATCCATAGCTACTCAGTCTTGCCGGGATTCAGTTGTAGCCTGTTGTCCCCCATCCAGTCCCCCACAGCCTCCAGACACCCGGATAGGACTTTGACAGCATTGCTTGGATCACCATGGGCCAAGATGTACAACGGAGTGTCATCCACATACTGATGGTACTGCACCCAGTGGGAATGAATGATCTCACCCAACAGTTTCATGTAGATGTTAAATAGGAGAGGAGAGAGCACCGAGCCCTGAGGCTCCCCATATTGGGTTGGCATGGTCTCTTAGGTACTCTGGACTGCTACCATGTAGGATTTTAAAGGTCATTACCAGCACCTTAAATTGAATCCAGAGGCACACTGGCAACCAATGCAGCTCCCGTAGTAGAAATGAGGCACGGGCATAACGCCCACACCCCACCACCACACGGGTAGCTGCATTTTGAACCAGTTGTAGCCTCCGAATGGTAATCAAGGGCAGCCTCCTGTAGAGCATATTACAATAATCTAGTCTAGAGGTGACCTGAGTGTTTGTGACCATAAGCAAGTTTTCAAATAACTCCTTACCTATGTTGCATTCTAGTACCCTTTGCCTTGGTGATCAATGGTTTGGTCGTTTTATTAACAGGAATGACTTAAAGCAGGGATTCACAACCTATGGCGCGCGGGCCTAATCCAGCTCGTGGCGACAATTAATCCATCCCATGGTGAGGATCCTGGAGCTGCTGCCACCACCGGAAGCACTGAAGTGAAAATGCTGCGAAAATGCCATTAAAACACCACAAAAATGCCGCAAAAAGCTGAAAATGTGGCAAAAATGTGCCACCCTCGCTTCCACTGCCACAGGAAGCCACAGGAGCAGTGAAAACAGCTGGGATCATGCTGTGACTGCACCTGCTGCCACTTCCTCCACAATTGCAAGTAGCGGAAACAGCAAGAGGAATCACGCCTCTGGCCCACTCACCTGTGTGAGGGGGTGTGTTTAGCCCTTGGCAGAAAAAGTTTCCGAACCCTTGACTTAAAGTTTCAATAAATTCTTCTCTTTTTATTAATAAATGCATATATCATTGTTTAGTAGCCACTCTGTTCCATTGCCATACTTTCCCCACCCACTTTTATTGAGGCATTGTTGTGCAAAGTTAAAATATTGTTATTACCATTATCGGCACTCAATCTAAATGGGAAAGTAATTGAATTTAAACAGGAGACACCCTCAATTTAAAGCAACAGGGAGAAATTATTAAATATAATAGAAAACAAGGTTTCTAAACCCAGGCATATACAAGCTTGTGCAGAGTCCTGAAAGTGAAAGCTAGTGTGGTCTTATCCATGCGGGTTGCTTAGTAATGGTACATGGCACAGCTTAGACTGTATGGGTTAAAACAGAAAGGGAAAGAAAACTTTAATTTTGTGATAGCAAGAAAAAAAGGATTCTACATTTTCATTCTCTTTGACACTGCTTATATATCCATTTGATGTTAATTCATGTGTTCTTCAGTCTTTTCAGGTTTGTTTTATGTGTGACTCCAGATGTAAACATTGTTTCTGGTCCCCCCCCCCCCGGTAAACAATTATACGTATTTGCATTTCAGAATGTAAAAGTCAGATAAAGCAAGGCATCTTTACTTAGTTTACTTACTGTTCTTTAGATCCTGCTTTTGTTGCTTGTTTTTGTCCCTTGATTCTTCCTTTTCTTTGATGCTACAATTGCCATTCCGGTGTCTCATCTTTGCATCCTTAGTTTGCAATCCTAAGGAAAAGGAAGCCAGACAAGAGATCTCTCCAATCCTGATCTCTGAGACTTCCATCTAAAACAGGATTCACTCAACATCTTCACGCCGCAGGCTGGACCATGCCCCCTCAGACAGCCAAGGGGGCGTTGAGTCCGGCGCTTAAGAAGTATTCTGACCAGCAGGATCGGGTCAAACACAAGTGATTTATTTTTCAGCTCATAGGTACCGGACTGGGGAACATGTACAAGGTGGCCAGCTTATATACAGAGAGAATGGCAGTTACACAGGTTGATACATTTTGGCGGGCTTCCGGAAAAGCGGGAAGTTTGTACTGATGAATCAGCTATTTTGACATTGATTTGAAAATGGTGCCTTTGCAAAAGGCACGCTTTCCACCGTAGGCCTTATGGCGCTATATAGCGATTATTAGAAATAATGCTTGGACACAACAGCGGGCCAGACTGGTGGTTCCCCCTCTGTAAACGCTGCCGTAAAACGAATCTATGAGTGCATTTACAGTGTGTTTATGATAGCTGCGGGCACATTTATGGTGCATTTACAACAGCCAAGGGTGCATTTATGGCTTTTGTAACTGCATCTGCATCCGCTTCTGGTAGTGGTGGCGTCAGGCCGCATAAAATGATGCCGTGGGGCGAGTCCAGCCCACAGGCCATAGGTTGCAAACCCCAGATCTAAAAAGTGTGCCATGTTGTTTTTGGGTTCTACCTTTTATGGTGCTTTGTATTGTATCGTATTATTTTTTTGAAGTAAAAATTTGGGCCAATATATTTAAATCATTCCTCTGTATTGAGCATGCAACTGGAGGCAGTGGGTCATCATTTTCCTTCCAAGCCATATCTGCAATGTCTGGTTTTTCTCTTTCTCACAGACAGAATACTGTCCCAAGGGAGAGGATCCATTGAAGAAACCTCAGTGGTGGTTGGGAGGAGCCGGAATATGTCTTAAAACTGGTTCTTCCCTTCTGAGATTGGATCTTCACTGATGACTCTGAAGAGGGATTTAAACTACTTGTGGGTGCTATTTCAGAAATATAGTGTTGTTATCTTAGTGTCTCCTATACAGACAGCCATAAATCACCAAATACACCAGGAAGGGGTGGGGTGGGGAATAATAAAAGAAACTAATCAAATTTATTTGCATAGATAGAAAAAGTAATTTTATATTATTCATAAGTTTAGCAACTTCTGTAGATCAGAATGTTTTCCCATAAAAGCATAGACAGAGGAAAATTTAGATTTTGGAACATTTGGAGGAATATGTTAAGGATTGGATTGATTTATTTATTGTTTCTCTAACTTATTAAGTCCTTTTATTGCCAAGCATAGCATCTAAAATGCTATAGAAAAATAAAAGGGAAATAAAAGATAAAGAATCCTGATGACAATCACAAGCCAAAGTGGCAATCAAGAATAGGTTTTTCCACACTCAAGGCCAATCAGTTAAAATGAATTAACAGCAAAGAATAAAGCAAAATCTCAACAGCAGCAGGCTAAAAATATCACACAGCATCCCAACAGTACAAAAAATCACTTGGGATGATAATAAAAAGAGGGGGCTGCTTGCCAACTGAGACAAATCAGCACAAGATAATTGTATGAAAGGTGTGGGATGAAGAGTTGGGTTCTATTTGCAATTTCCCATTTTTTAAGTACAGTAAATTGAAATTCATCATTAGGTCAGAAGGTCATGTCTTTCTTTGTAATGTTGGCCACCAGAGGGAGATGCATTTAGCGCTGCCTCTCTTAAGACAGGCATACATAACAGCTACTAAATCAACATTACTCCACTAAATTGCAAAGCCCCCTTGATGTTGCTTAAATTAGGCTCCATACATTTAAACAAAATATTATTACATTTGGAACATGTATTTTCTTCCCCTTACTTTATTTCCATGCAATACTTTTTTGTGAATTTGAAAGAGAAATGCAGCCACCCAATGCAGTCTTCTGAAAATAGCTATTGTTTCACACATTTGTCCCTCAAATTCCCAGCAAAGAATCCAATATGCTTTAGACGGAGGTCCTAACTAGTACCCCGTGTCAGAAAACCAGTTTACTCATGAGTAGGACTGCCTGTCCACATGTAGCTGATTCCTGCTTCTGAGCTTCCACCCTCCAGGCTAAGCAACCCAGGATATTAGATTAGTGTAGATAAGGTAGTGCATAGCCAAGTAAACACTCCAGCCATCTTCAAGTATTTTAAAAGTATATTGTAATCAGAGTAAGTTACAGAAGAAAGTGTATCAAAAGTTCAGAAAGCAAATCAAAACAAAGAAAGCTTCTCTTACTGGGGAAGCCCATGGGCCTCCTTCTGGTTTAAACACCTACATGTTGTCTAATTTTACAACTCACCCTCAGAGAGAAGCATAAGATCAAGAGAACATCTTGACCCCACCTTCTGGGTTTTATCTCCTCACACATAGTTTACCCCTTTTCCATTCCCCTAAAGGAATCCAACCAATGATCATACAGTACAACATGTCCATCACACTTTGGTTTCATTTCTTCTAACCCATGAAGCTAGCATGTTTTCAAATTCCAATCACTCTAAGGTATGTGCTATAGGTCCTCTCACACATGGAAATCTCCATCTTGGAACGAGGCTGAACCAGGGCACCTATCCTGCCCTGACGCCCTGTCTAGATGCTGGACCAAAGCATGCTAGTGTTCTAGCTGTGCTTCCAAGTCATTTCTTGGAGTATTTTATTGTTTGAAAAGTTGAGACAAATACAATATGTAGAACTTACTAAATGTACGTTCATTAATGGATTCTCCCCTCCTGTCTTACATAACATAATCAGTGTTGTAATGATTTATTTTGCATTGTAAGCAACCTTTATAACAGTCCTTAAAACCACAATCCCAAGGTCAATTAAAAAGTGCAGACAGCTATATTGATCCAAAGCAACAAACCAGTTCCAGTCATTTCATCTCCACTAGGAATAGGTCTCCTGTATAACTCATGGATCTTATTTGTTCATTCAAGACCATCCCCCACGCCAACTGGGTTCAAAGAGAACAGCTTGCAAAATTCCACTGATTCTTGGAAAACTCTATCCCAGGCTGATGTGAAGATTGTAGCTATGTTCAGCGGGTACTGGGAAATCTGCATGGATAGTGCGAGCGCGGCGCCAAAATGGCCGCCGCGCCCTTTGCGGGCCCCCCCCCCACAGGACAGAGAATCCGGGTAGTTAGGGGCGTGGCCAGCTCCCTTATAAAAGGGGTGGCCACGAGGCAGCCGCGCTGCCATTTTGCCTCAGCGACGGAGCGGAGAAGTTTTTTCCCTGTGCCTCCGTCGCTCGTTGGTATTGCTGGGAAGCCTTTTTGGGTCGATTTTGCTTAGCTAGCTTCCCTTTTTGCTCGAGATGCCTTCCAAAAAGAAGGCTGCTGCGAATTCAGCTCGGGCTGTTAGGAGGCGCAACCCAGGTCGGAGGACCGTGGTGCCGCCTCCTCAACAGCCACCTTTGCCATCCCCGGCCGGGGCTAGTGGCTTGGAGTCTATCGCACCTTGGCCCGTTCAGAGTGCGGGCGCGGAGGGCGCTCCGGCCCGCGGCCCGCGAGCGGTGGACACCGCTCCTCCTTCCGCCCAACCCGTTGGGCCGACTACTTCTGGGCCGCAGCCTCTCCCGGGGCCCTCTAGCCTCGGGGGGTGGCCCGGTGCCCTGCCTTGGCAGGTTTCCTCACCAGCCCTACCGGGCTTTGGCCCTGGCCAATGGCCATATCTGGGCCATGGGGTGCAGGGAACTGTCCCCATGCAAGGATCAGGTGGGCCGGCCGGCCCTTTACCCATGGTTACTGTGGACACCTTACTGGCCCGTATTGCGGCCTTAGAGGAGTCTTTGGCTCGTGCCAGTCGGGCAGGTGCCCCTTTCGGGGTACCTTTGGAGGCGCTATCGGCAGCAGGACAACGGCCGGCGGGGAGGGTTGAGCTGCTGCAGGCGGGTGGCGCGGCTCCGGCCACTGCCTCGCAGCTCCCCAGCCAGCAACCTGGCGCGGGTCAAGCCCCGGTGATGAGCTCTACATCGGTCGTGAGCTCCGACGCCCCCAGCGGGCCGGAACCCCCGTTGGGGGCGGCCCGCGGGGGTGCAGCATGTGAGTATATGGTCCAAACGAGTACATCCACACACATTCCCAATATAGGGGGGACCTTTCAGTGGCCTTGGCCTCGCGCGGGTGGTGCGGGGGCTACGCCGCTGGCGACCCACCCGGCGACAACTACTGCCACCATGCCCGCTGGGGTGGGCATTGGTTCTTACACTGCTGGGAACGTACTTGGGGTGGCAGGGTTAACTCATGTCCCTTTGGGTAGGCCAGCTATCCCCTTTTCGGCTTTGCCGACAGCAGGGTATTCCCTGCCATTGGGTGATCACTTGGCGCAGGCTACCAGAGAAAAGATATGGCGAGGGGAGTACGTGGATATCTTCTCACTCCTGAACAGGGAGCCCACTAAGGAAGAAAGGGAGGGTCAGGATGAGAAGGACAAGGAGCAGGCACGCCGCCGTAAGCCGCCGCGTACCTGGGCTAACTGGCTCCCCGCTTATTTGATATACATGGCGGTGTATTTGAGGGCGCGGCCGGATCTAGCTATTCCCATGGTCCAATATTTGGACAACATATACAGGGCAATGGTAGATTTCCCGGGCCCCTCATGGCTAGCATATGATGAGGAATTCCGTATGAGGATTCCCCTGCACCCCGAGATGAGATGGGATGAGCCGTGCCAGAGACTGTGGCTCTTGTATATGACGCCCACACGTCCTGCCCCGGGGGATAGATACCATTGTGGGCATGCGGTCCAGCGAGCAGCTCCAGCGCAGGTTACCCGCCAAATGGCGGGGCAGGGGGTTCCAGCCCGCCTGCTGTGCTGGACTTTCTCGTCCAATGGTTCCTGCAGTCGGAAGAACTGCAGATATAAGCACGAGTGTCCCACATGTTCTGGTCCCCATGCAGCCTCTGCTTGTCCCAAGCCTGGTGGGGTGCGAGGCAGAGGGAAGGGTGGACAGTGGGCTGGCAAGCCTGCCACGGATGGAACTAGTTCTCCGAAAGGCCCCCTCCCCAATTAAGGTGGACATACTGGAGCGCTGGCTCGCATCGTACCCAAGGGGAGAGGACAGGGAGTACCTTCTCCAAGGTTTTAAGCAGGGATTTCGTATCCCTTTTATGGGTGATAGATCCCCTCAGGATGCTCCCAACCTTTTATCCCTCAGAGGAAGGGAGGAGGTAGCCGAGGCCAGCATTAAAAAGGAGTTAGACGCGGGCAGGGTCGCCGGACCTTTTCCCGTACCCCCTTTTCCCAACCTGAAGGTTTCACCATTGGGTTTGGTTCCTAAAAAGTCCCTAGGTGCGTTTCGCCTTATTCATCATTTGTCCTACCCAGCCGGCCGATCGGTCAACGATGCGATACCTGATGACCTTTGTTCGGTCAGGTATACATCGTTCGACCATGCGATGCGCATGGTGCGCGCGTGTGGCCCGGGTGCCTTGCTGGCCAAGTGCGACATTAAGTCAGCTTTTCGCCTCTTGCCGGTGCACCCGGGCGACTTTGAATTGCTGGGTTTTAAATTTAAAGGGGAGTATTATTTTGATAAGGCCATGCCTTTTGGCTGCTCCATATCATGCTCGGCTTTCGAGCGTTTTAGTACCTTCCTGGAGTGGGCTTTCGTCCGCAGGTCAGGGTCCCGGTCTGTAGCCCATTACCTGGATGACTTTTTATTCGGGGGTGAACGGGGCTGGGACACGTGTGCACGTCTCCTCAATACATTTCAGACGCTAATGCAGGAACTGGGTGTCCCTTTAGCGCCCGAAAAGACCGAGGGCCCGTCGACCAAACTAGTGTTCCTGGGGGTTGAGATTGATACAGTACTACAGGCTTCTAGGTTACCGGGTGATAAGGTGTCTAGGATAGTGACCCTTATCTCGGAATTGCTGGCCAAGCGTAAGGCATCCCTGAGGGAACTGCAGGTGCTACATGGGCACCTCAATTTTGCCTGCAGTGTGGTCGCACCGGGCAGGGCTTTTGCCCGGCGCTTGTGCGATGCCATGGCAGGGTTATCCAGGCCCCACCACAGAGTCAGGCTTACCCGGGGTATCAGGGCGGACATGTTTGTCTGGTTGCAATTCCTGAGGGAGTTTAATGGGGTCTCATTTTGGAGGTCTGACCTCCTGGCATCCCCCAATTTCCAGATACAGTCTGATGCCTCAGGATCCCTGGGTTATGGGATATACTTCAATGGGAAGTGGGCCTATGGTGGGTGGCCACAGGCATGGGCAGGCACAGGTCGCCTGCGGGATCTCACATACCTGGAATTTTTTCCCATTCTGGGGGCTTTGATGCTATGGGGCGAACAGTGGGCTAATTCGGTGGTGCATTTCTGGTGCGACAATGCTGCCGTGGTGCACATTGTCAATGCACAGACTTCTAAATCGCCCAGGGTCATGGATCTAGTGCGCCATTTTGTGCTGCGCTGCCTGCGCCTCAACGTCTTGTTCAGGGCCAGGCATGTCCCGGGGGTTAATAATGATATTGCTGACGCTTTGTCCCGCCTGCAGATCTCCCGGTTCCGCGCCTTGGCCCCGGATGCGGAGGAATTTCCCTCGCCACTCCCGGACGAGATGTGGACTATTGGCAAGGAGAGGTGAACCGGGCGATTGGCCTGTCACTAGCGCCACGCACGCGTAAGGCGTATCAACAAGCATTCAATTTGTATAAGGCTTTTGCTACTCGATTTCAATGGCCAGAGACCTGGCCCATCCCGGTGGACCATGTTCTGCGGTTCATGGTTCACCTGCATGCACAGGGCCTTGCACCTCGCACCATAGCATCCAAGCTCTCGGCGTTGGCTTTTATGGCCAAAGTAGGGGGTCATGTGGATACCACCTCTGACTTCCGTGTGAGACACGTTTTGGAGGGGTGGGTGCGCGAGCGCGGGCGTTGCCCGGATGACCGGCACCCTATTTCCCCAGGGGTTCTTACCCAGTTGGCCCGGGGCTGGCCAGGCCTCTGTTTTGATCATTATGAGGCAGCCCTTTTTCATGCAGCCACAACGGTGGCATTTTTTGGAGCGCTCCGCATCAGCGAACTTGTGATGCTGTCTAAGGCGGATGCAAGTGGTAGGGCACTGGAACTCGGAGATGTATATGTTGCCAAAGACTGGGCCCAGTTGAGGATTCGCTCCTCCAAAACAGATCAGCATGGCGTAGGCAGTGGAGTAAGACTGCTACGGTGTTCTTTGGCAGACATCTGTCCGGTTGGTGCCCTACAGGAATACCTGGCACTGCGTGGCTGGCACCATGGCCCGTTTTTCTGTCACCAAGATGGGTCTCCCCTTACTAAATTTCAGTTTTGGAAGGTGACAGCCAGAGCCCTCACCAGGGTGGGACTACCAGGTGCCCGTTATGGCACACATTCGTTCCGTATTGGCGCAGCCTCTACAGCAGCTGCTTTTGGGTACTCTGGGGCTGACATACGCAGCATGGGGAGGTGGGGCTCACAATGTTTTCAGTTTTATGTGCGCCCACTCCCGCCATGAGTACCGATCCAGTCACCTTACCTTCCTTTTTCTCAATTTTCTTACAGACCCTGGGTGTCGTATTACACCGGTGACAGTATGGCTGGTGGGCCACAGCTATGTGCTCAGGGCAGCGCGTTACGCTGCGGCGACAGAGTGGGGACCCCGACTGGGACTGGGTGACCACGCCAGTCTCTCATGGCACGGTAAGCCTGGGATGTTATGGCGGGAGCTGCGGCCTTTCCTTTTTTCTGGCCTGGGGGCTGACCCGCCTGACATTCTAATCATCCACTTGGGGGGCAATGATTTGGGCCAGGTCACCGGCTTATCGCTCAAGCATGCGATTTGCGAGGACCTCGCCTACTTGCATTATGTCTGGCCTGCCACAGCCCTGGTTTGGTCGGACATTGTTCCGCGCCACTCTTACAGAGGGGGCGTTAACCTCCTGGCCCTTGACCGAGCTAGGCGCGCGGTCAATAAGGCAGTGGCGCGGTTTCTCACCACCAGGGCTTGGGGACGGGTTAGTCATCACCCCGATATTAGTCTACAAAATTGTGACTTGTATGCAGGGGATGGGGTCCATCTGTCGCGAGGAGGTATGGACCTCCTGTTGGGTGACTGGCGAGCAGGCCTGTTGACCGAGCTGACGGTCTGGGGGGGGGGCGTCAGGTCTTCTGTGAAGCCCCTCCGTGTGGCGGGTAGCACTGGTAAGGTAAACAGTATGACCCACAAGTATCCGGCAGGTTCGCAATTGACTGGACAACACTAGACAGGAATAAAGTAGTTAAACGTTGTCCGGTCAACGACGAATCAGGCGATGGGGTGATGATGATTGCTAACCAGCATGCATCACCCCTGTGATTTCACGGATACGCGTCAGAGGGTGGGGTCATGAGTTAGTTATTGACTACGGTCAACAATTTGTTTGTTGTTGACAAACAAATTGATACAAATTGATACATTGTAACCAATTGCCGTTGGCAATTTTGGGGTGGTACCTTACCAGTGTTACTTCGGCCTGCTTGCCTTAGGAATTATGATTGGTCGTTTTACCAATACAAATTTATAATTCGGACTAGGGCATTGAATCAATAAATGTGGCCCTTTGCTGTTATCCACTTTCAATGTTGTCTGTGTCCGTTATTGGGGGGGTGCGCCTGCAATGCGAGCGTGGCGCCAAAATGGCCGCCGCGCCCTTTGCGGGCCCCCCCCCACAGGACAGAGAATCCGGGTAGTTAGGGGCGTGGCCAGCTCCCTTATAAAAGGGGTGGCCACGAGGCAGCCGCGCTGCCATTTTGCCTCAGCGACGGAGCGGAGAAGTTTTTTCCCCTCCACCCCCTCCCTAGTTAACAGTGTGATTATGGTCGCTTCGGGGCCGGGTGGGAATTTTTGGTTGGGACCCATATTGGCTTCGGGTCCTGGCTTTTTTGCCCACCCCACACTGTTGCTATGGTTTGATATAGGGGTCTTTCTTCGTTCCTACTGTTGACTTTGGTCACATGGGCGGGTAGCACTGGTAAGGTAAACAGTATGACCCACAAGTATCCGGCAGGTTCGCAATTGACTGGACAACACTAGACAGGAATAAAGTAGTTAAACGTTGTCCGGTCAACGACGAACCAGGCGATGGGGTGATGATGATTGCTAACCAGCATGCATCACCCCTGTGATTTCACGGATACGCGTCAGAGGGTGGGGTCATGAGTTAGTTATTGACTACGGTCAACAATTTGTTTGTTGTTGACAAACAAATTGATACAAATTGATACATTGTAACCAATTGCCGTTGGCAATTTTGGGGTGGTACCTTACCAGTGTTACTTCGGCCTGCTTGCCTTAGGAATTATGATTGGTCGTTTTACCAATACAAATTTATAATTCGGACTAGGGCATTGAATCAATAAATGTGGCCCTTTGCTGTTATCCACTTTCAATGTTGTCTGTGTCCGTTATTGGGGGGGTGCGCCTGCAATGGCAGTGGCTGCAGTGGCTTAGTGGTTAAGATGCTGAACTTGACGACTGGAAGGTTGGCAGATCAGCAGTTCAAGACCCAAGTGCTGCATGACAGAGTGAGCTCCTATCTCTGTCCCAGTTCCTGCCAACCTAGCAGTTCAAAAGCAAGAAATTGCAAGTAGAGGAATAAGTACCACTTCAGTGGAAAGGTAACAGCATTCACATGACCTAGGATATGTCTGCAGACGCAGACAGTGGCTATAAACAGAGATGAGCACTGAACCCTAGAGTCGGATATGACTGGCTTTCGAGCAAGGGTGACCTTTCTCTTTACCTAGTGGCAGTTGAAGCTGGCAACCTTGCTAATTGAGAAGGGCTGGTTTTACAACCCTACAGACCTGACTCCACTCCAGCACTTATGATAATGTTTGTGTATTGTGGCTGTGTATTATTGAATTGGTTGTCTAAGATGGTGCTCATATGTCACACTATAGATATACTCCTCAAAGGTTATCTCAGCTTTTCTTTTCTAGGTGACAAGCAGGTGCCAATAGCTGAATGTCAGCGTTCATCACTCTCATGCCTTCATGCAAAATTCTGTTTCCCCTTGCAAGCAGGTGATAAGTTTGCTATTACAAAATCTCAAGGGTTAGCCTGAACCCTGGGCTTCCAGTATTTCTCACTGAAGGAGCAAAAATGAGGGGGAAAACTTAAACAATAGAAAGCATTTCATGAAGAAAAATATCTTTCCCTCAATAATGGGTCAACCTTTACCTGGTGTTGCAACTAATTGCCTGAAATAATGAGATGTTATCTACGAAGAGTAAGTTATAGTAGAATGGCTCCAATTAACTGATAAAGACCAAGGTCACGATAACAAGAGAAAACGGGTACCACAGACTTCTTAAATGTCTGGTTTTCAAACCTTTCTCAAAAAGATAGAGAGGTTATAAGCTCTTTATTACCAGTATAATTGGTTAACTGCCACTGCAATGTTTGAAGAACGCAGACAGCTTTCTTGCTTAAGTTAACACCTAAGGGACTGGCAAGGATTGCTCATACGCTGTAATAAGGGTGGAAGACTCAGTTTATTCCTAGACCTTTCTTATCTGTTCCTGAGTATAGGTATTTACTGCCATACTTCCACATTCTTCTTCTTTTGTGTCCTGATCAAACCCTGAACTGCTAAAATGAAGCCACTTTCTTTGCTTTGTTGTTGTCCAAACCCAAGTCCTCATTGGTGCACATTTCTGGCAGCAATCAGCAGATCAGTAAATGAGCCAGATTCTGTTCTCTCCACATTCACACCATGTGTTATCTGCCAGCAGCCCCTACTTGAGCATGTTGGTCTTGAATTTAATGACTCCAACCCTCAGCGTATTCAGTGTCCTCTAAGTGATGTAGGGGAGCTATATCCTCCTTTAATCCTGTTACTTGTCCATTGAGCTCCTTCTTCCTGGGAAGCGCAAGGTCAGCAGTTCGCTTCCCGAGTACTGTAGGACGGAATGAGCTCCCATCTTTTCCCCAGCTCCTGCCAACCTAGCAGTTTGAAAGCAAGAAATTGCAAGTAGATAAATAGGGACCACTTTGGTGGGAAGGTAAACAGCATTCCATGTGCTCCGCCGGTGTCTAGTCATGCCTGCCACATGACCATGGAAACGTCTGCAGAAGCAGACAGCGCTGGCTCTTCGGCTTTGAAACAGAGATGAGCACTGAACCCAAGAGTCGGATACAACTGACTTTCGAACAAAGGAAACCTTTACCTTTACTTTACCCTCAAGAATGTTTGTTCTTGCCATGAAGCTTTTCCTGGATCTGAGCTGGTGGACTTGAGGATTGTATCTGTTCAGAGGGTGTCGAGGATCATTCTCTTGCTTAGTTCTTAGTTTCCATATTAAACTTTGCTAAAAATAAAATGCAAAAACTTTAAAAATATGCATTGTCGTTTATTTTAAACTTCATTTGCTACCAAAACAGTAAAAGGTAATGGTTTCCCTTGCTTGAAAGCCAGTCGTATTAAACTCTAGGGTTTAGTGCTCATCTCTCTTTCAAAGCCGACGAGCCAGAGCTGTCTGCTTCTGCAGATGTTTCCGAGGTCACATGCCAGGCATGACTAGACACCGGAGCGCATGGAATGCTGTTTACCTTCCTACGGAAGTGGTCCCTATTTATCTACTTGCAATTTCTTGCTTTTAAACTGCTAGGTTGGCAGGAGCTGGGACAAAGATGGGAGCTCATTCCGTCCTGCAGTACTCAGGAATTGAACTGCTGACTTCCTGCCATCTAGTCAGCATCTTAGCCACTTGAGCCACTGCAGTCCAAAATGCAGTCCAAAATACAGATTAATAAATATATTCCGATATTTTTTTAAAGCTGAGAGCGATGTCAGAATTGCAAAAATGGGTGCCTAGTAATTAAGAACTCAACTAGAAACAGCATTTGTTCCTCTGGTGACACTTGAGAGTAGATCTTATTTCTATCCACACTTAATTCTTGAAATCCTGCTTCTTTTTTCTTTTAAGAAATTGACCCCTTTGTGAGAAATTGATCAAAAATCTTTGACGGACCTTGGGGGGAAAAGCCTTGAAGATATCCTGAAAAATCCTTTAAACACTGTTAAAAGGATCTTGCCTGCTGGATCTCCCCCATTCTTGCTTCCATGGAAGAGCACTAAATTAAAAGCTTCCAACACAGTGGACATCTGCGGCTAATCCTCCTCAGAAATCATTTATCTCTTCCCACCCACCCCACACCCCCTGTAAAAGAAAGCCCTCTTTAAAAATGGGAGGAAATCCTATAAACGAAATTCTGTGCTGGATTTAAGTAGGATAGTGCTAAATTGCACGCTTCTGACACAGTACTGACATCCACTGCTAATCATCTGTGGAAATCAGTTCTCTTCACAACCGACTCCATTAAAAAAAATCTTGCAGAAACAAGATTTATTTGGTTTTTGTTTAATTGTGGAACAGCACTAAATTGAAAACGTTTAACTGTAGAGTTCCTTGCTGCCTGCACTTCTTGCCCATCAGGATAAAGTAAAACAACCTGTTTTGTTTGTTTAAATCAGGGGTTCTCAACCTATGGCTCTTAGGCTGAATCCGGCCTGTGGTGCCAAATAATTCAGCCCCTGCCATCACTCCAGCCACTGCCTGCTGCCACTGGAATCAGACGCGGACTCATTTATGGCCATTGTAAACGTGTTAATGGCAGCTGTAAATGGCAGGGAGACAACCAGTCCACCCCGCTCAACTGTTTGAGGAAGTGTGATCTGGCCCCCAACTTGAAAAGGTTGAGAACCCCTGGTTTAAATCATATACAGGGTGCCCTTTTTTAAAAAAAGGATAGAAATACAGATTTTTTTCCATCACTTGTTTTCACAGCTGATAGCAACTTAAACCTTGCATCATCTGGATGGCAGGAGAAATATCCATGCTGTCAGTGTACAAAATTGGGAACAAACAATCTATCTAGACAAGCTCTAAAATGTGATCTATTCAGAAGTATGGGATGAAGTGAATGAAACTGCACATATGTTCATGAATGCAGAGTTATACACCCTTTTTGGCCCTGAAAGCTGCATAATGTGTTAATGGTTTGGAGACTCAAGGGCTCATAGAAGTACACAGCAAAGGGAGTCCTGCAATGCACAAAAACATTGCAAGATTATTTTGGCATAGAGCCTACCTGGACTGCAGTCCACTTCTTTGCAGGCCTGTTATTTTTGCTGCAAGAGATGAGCATGCCTACCTCCTGCAACAGGTACATGCAGATGCAGAAACATGTTCAAACATGGGAATAATAAAAGGATCAAGTCATGAAAATAAAAGCATCCTCTCAGGCACTTGGTCAGGAGAGGTGAGTGACAAATGCATTCAGGGCCCTCTGGAAGTGATTGTTATGGTATCTCCTAAAAAATATCCTATGGCTGGCTGGATAGTTTAGTGAGGTAGATATCTGACTCTGGGCCAGAGGTTTGGGTGTTCGATTCTCCACTGTGCTTCTTGAGAGAAGAGCCAGCCTGTGTGGGTTTGGCAAACTGCACAGTCCCAGTGTGACCCTGGAAGAAAGGAATGGTAAACCACTTTTCTGTATTCTACCTGTATATTTCAATGGTCCCCAACCTTCTGAGACATGGGGTCATGTTAGACCAGTGTTTCTCAACCTTTGGTTTTTGGATTTCAATTCCCAGAGCCTAAGTCAATTCCTCAAAGCACTGAACAGCCAAAATACTGACTTAGGCTTGTGGAAATTGAAGCCCCCCTGTGTGGTGTGGACACCACATTGGGAACCACTGCATTAGAGTATCCAATGTCTAAAGAAGGCCACATCTCAAATAAAAATGTAACAAAATTATTAATCTACTCATTTAGATCAGATAGAAAAAATCAGAGGTCAATGAAAAAATGTTAATTTGAATGCAATCCATTTTGGAACAATATTTTACTGTGGAATCCTTTTATCTAGCTACATATGCTTAGATAGCAGTGTGGTTTTTGTGGCTATTTTATGTTAGCCAAGACATTAATGTCTGAGTTCATCTTTCAGTCTTGGCCTACACTTGGATTCCACAATTTTCATTTTGGAAAAAAGTTTGTTCACAGATGCATGTGGTGCCAAAGAACATTTCTTTAGATTGATAAATATATCAGGCAGACCAGAATAGAAAAAACCCCTTGTTAACTATTAAAGATCCACTAAGGGCTATGGGGAATATTAAGTAGTTATTTTGAAGAGGTAGCAGATAAATTGGAATAAATCTGAAATGATTTTATATAACTGTGACAGTGAAGAGAAAGATAGGATAAAAGAAAATTTTGATGATAAAATAAATTTGAGTTGCAAGTATCTAGGAATATATTACTAAGAATAGGAAGGAAGCTAATTTGATAAAGTGAAACAGATCATGAAGGAAAAATTAGATACTGTAGTTATAGAAGACTACTTTTACCATAGTTTGGGAAGACTGTATAAAAATATTATACTCAAGATTTTTTTGTTTTGCATGTTGCTTATAATGGTACCAGATGCAAAACGAAGGAATGGCAGAATTTAGTAAACAATTTTTGCAATGGAGATAAAAGAACAAGAAAAAATAAGTAAGTTTTTAAATTAAATTTTGATTGATTTAATATAAACAGAAGTAAAATACATAATTCAAAAATACATTAACAATACAACAGTAAAATTATGTAAAAAAACACCACCACACCCACATCTACTAATATGTGCACCCATCACCAACGGGATAATATCTTATCAAGTAATATAAACAAAAGTCTCTGCAGAAGCAGATAGCGCTAGCTCTTTGGCTTTGAAACAGAGATGAGCACTGTACCCTAGAGTCGGATACAACTGGCTTTCGAGCAAGGGAAACCTTTACCTTTGTGATTTGTATTTGTATTTGTATACCGCTTTTCTTGTCCTAAGACAACTCAAAGCGGTTCCCAACAAAATTACATATGAATACAAAGCATACAGTAAATACAGTAAAATACAATAACATATAAATGTACAATAATCCAAATATAACAAAAAGGTAATACAATAAAATAACTATACAATAGGAAAGTAATCAATTCAAGAACCATATGTCAATACAAAACAGTATCATATCACAACATTACTGTAGCCTCCCCACCCCAACTGCAACAAGCCCATCACCACCACAGTCCTTGAGTTCCATAGAGAGGAGGGGCTCAAGTAAAAAGAAATACAATATAACCAACCAAAAACACAATACAATAAAGCAATAAATACAAAATATCAATAATACAATAGCATATCACAATTACATCTTAATAACACAGTACCATCTCCATGTCAACACAATATACAAAAGCCAACAGAGAAGGGTACCAGGGGAAAACACAACAAAGTGCATTGCAGAACCTCTAGCTTGTCCACATCTCTTGGCTAAGCAGCCAGGAAAGTCAACACTAGTCCTCATCTCCCTCAAAGCTAAGACTGGCTGAGAGAGAAAGCTGCAAGCCAGTCTCGCCTCTTCCCTCCCGCCGAACCGCCCAGCTGTCCGGCGGCCCGTCTTCCTCCTTTCCTCTGCCTCCTCCTTCCCCAACCGGGCGAGGAAGCGAACCAGCAAGGAAGCAAACCAGCGATGGAAGGAGTCTGGTGGGGCAGCCACGTTGACGGTGTTTTAAAGCCCTGCCAAGCGCCTACAGGTGTTTTCATGCTCCCTCCAGCCCTAACCGGGTGGGGAAGCAAACTGGGGATGGAGGGAGTCCGGTGGGGCATCCATGGCGATGGTGTTTTAAAGCCCACCAGGTGCCCACAGGTGTTTCCATGCTCCCTCCAGCCCCAACCGGGCAAGGAAGTGAACCGGTGGTGGAGGGAGTCCGGTGGGGGCACCACTTCGACAGTGCTTTAAAGCCCCGTCAGAGATTAGTATCCATTAGGGAAAGAGAGGGTCTTACCAAGAAAGGATACAGACATCAAGTTCTCATTCATGACCTCTTCATGCAGGGCTTTTTGGTCAGGATCCAGTAGTGTCCACTCCTCTGGAGTAAAGTACACAGCCACCTCCTCAAAGGACATCGGGATCTGATCCACTTCTGCTCCATACCAAGGAAGCGGTGATGAAATGCTGACTTCTGTCAACCTTTCAGCCCCCATCACGTTAGAACTTTTCTCGTTGCCTTGACTGGTCTTTCCTTGCTGAAAACTCAGCTTGGGGTGGAACTGAGGTTTCTCCACCACAGGGAAATCAGGCTGAACTTGTACAGAGAGATTTCTCATCTTTGGCTCTTCTTTGCTATTTCCCAAAACTTAAATATTTATGTGCTAGTTTTATCCCTTTAGTTTTAACAGAAATAATCAATAGAATCTCCTCATATCTCTATAAAGTCATTTTTCTTTATCATACCTTTCTTTAATTTTATATCACATGTCAATTTATCATTTATGGCCATGTTCCATAGTTCTTTATACCAATCTTCCCATGTAGATTCCATGTAGATTTTCCAGTTTTTAACCATCAACAACCTTGTTGTTACTATAATAATAACCATCTCTTTTTTCCTTTTGTTGTTGTTCAGTCACATAGTCAATTCCGATCCCCCTGTGACCTCATGGACCATTGTACACCAGGTACCCTATCCTCCACCATCCTTCTCAACCCACTCAATTCTCTGCCCATTGCATCAACAATACCATCTAGCCATCTCATTTTCTGCCAACCCCTTCTTCTTTTGCCCTCAACCTTTCCCAGCATCAAGGCCTTCTCAAGTGAACCCTCTCGTCTCATTTGATGTCCAAAGTACTTTAGCTTCATCTTCACTATTTGACCTTCCACGGAGCAGTCAGGGTTGATTTCTTCTGAAATTGATCTATTTATTCTCCTTGCTGTCCATGGTACTCTCAAGACTCTCCTCCAACACTACATCCTTATGGTACAGCTCTCACGACCATACATTTCCTTATCCATTTTTATATTGCTAAAATCCATTAACAATGCAAGTGTAGGAGACATTTCTAGTTTTAGTGACAGTATTTGATTCATTTCTTTAACGACTTTGATTCAAGTCCTTTTTGCCACTTTGCATTCCCACCATAAATGAAAACATGCCCCTATCTTTTCTTTACATCTCCAACACACCTTTTGTAATTAAGATCATAATGGCTTTATCGAACCAGGATCGTGTACCATCTCCATATAATTTTATTATAATGTTATTTAATTCTCACTGACATATTTTTCATAATCCTTTGTTTCCATATTTTTGCCCAATCATCTTTCATAATTTCTATGCTTAAATCAGTCTCCTGTGTTTCTCTCAAAATTCTCTGTGTCTCACCACTATATGTTAAGAGTTTATAAATCTTACTAATTAATCCTTGTATCAACATTTCTTCTTTCTATAAATGAATTTTTAATTCTTCAATTTTTTAAATATTTCTACATGGTCAATAATTTTTTTATCCAATCTCTAGTTCAATTCTCCATTTGCACTCAATCTAATTCAATTCCATCTTTATATTCATCTTTTTTAAATAAAAAATAAGTAAAAGATTATAGTAGTTATCACAAAAGGAGAAAAGGTTAGGCATTCCCAATATTAGGTATTATTATGTTGTTAACAAAATGAGAAATAGTCCTAATATTATAACAAATTCAAATGAGTTAATATGGGGGAAGTATAGAATTATATAAAGCTGAGGAGAAATTACTATTTTTTTTAAAAGAAGAGATTAAAAAGATAACAATATATATAAATAACCCCTTGTTTGAAAACATGTTAGAAATCTGGAGTAAATATAAGAAGATATTCAGTCTAAAAACTTCCTTGTTAACCCTGACAGTGGGCTTGGAAAAATTTCCAGGAACAAAAATGTGTATTAAATAAATTAACCACCCCACCCGGTGGTTCATGAAATAATTGTCCCCCTTTTCAGATGAGGTAGGTGGGTAAATTCTTAATGGGTTTTATAGGTTTTAACAGGTTTTATAGTGTTTTAATTGGATATTTTATGCTGCTGTAAGCCGTCCGGAGTTGCTCCAGTGAAAGGGCGACTCTATAAATTTAAACAAACAAACAAATAAATAAATAAAGTTTGAAAGGGAAAAGATTATTAGACTGAAGGACTGGTTGAAAAAAGTACTGTATCTAATAGAGATCAAATACATATTAGGGGGAGAGGGAGAAAGGATAAAACGGTACGATGTGATTCAATTGGCTAGATGGAATAAAAATTGTGTAAAAATGGGAAATGCAGAGCGCTGACAAAATTTTAAGAAATGGAAAGGATTAATAAGTAAAATTTATAGAATATTGGTAGAGGCAGAGGGTCAATAGCAGAGCTTGAGAATAACATGGGAAATGGATTTAGTTATAGAAATTACTAGAGGAATGGGTATGTTAAAGGAAGAAAATAATGTTAAAGATATGTCTGTAAGGATTAAAGAGAATTGTAATAAAACAATATGGAATGGTAGTTAACAAAAGTAAAAATAAATTGCCACAATCAAAAACATTCTGTAGTATGTTGGAGGTGTCATCAAGAGGTCGGTACCTTTTTCCATTTATAGTGGGAATGTGAGGAGATTCAGAAAATATGAAAAAATTGTATTATTCATTTCTGGACAATATTCTGCTGATTTACAGCGTTTGGATTTATTTTTAATCGTATTGTGTTGTTGCCTTTGAGTGGATTTTATTGTGAACCTTTTTTTGTCCTATGTTTACTTTAACTTATTTTTGCAAAGTGACAAGAGTGGGGAATCTCATTCCCAGATGGATAGTATATAAATGTTCATGGAATGAACGAACGAATGAATGAATGAATGACAGCTGTGCCTTATGATGTTTTTGGATGCGTAGTTCATGTGAAAATTGAATCTTTTAGCTTGGTTTATTGGAACCCCACCAATTTGCAAAGTTACTTTCTTACCTGAAACGTTCATTAAATTTGAGTTTTGTCCATCTTGTTGTCGTATGGAGAGCAATGCAAGTTCTATCCTTTATACCAAACTTGTTATATTTTTCGTGTCATCTAACTGCTTACCTAGAGCACTGCCATTCTTGCAGCCCCTTGAAGCACACACAAAACAAGTCAGCAGAAAAATAATAATGATAGCATGAAGACTGGGAAAGGGGAAAAAAATTAGGCCAAGATGAAAGGAGAGAAATGAAGTTATTATAGTCCAGGACTTTAAAGCTCCCTTAATTCTCAATGAAAACTCTTCAACGTCCCTCCCCCTTCAAGGGTATCAAGGGCTGCAACCAAAAGAACACTTACATGACATCAAGTTCCATTAACTCAATGGGACGTGCTTCCAAGCAATGTGTCTGTGATCAAGCTGAAAGGCAAAAATCTTCAAGCTGTACTCAAGGGTTGGTTTGCTTCACTGAAGTCCTGGCAGATACACTGTTATTTAAAATTGTTAATACAGCTGATTACCATAGTTATCATACAGATGCATTATTCACCTTGTTGGTAATTTCAGATGCACACTTAGCGAGGGAAAAGGATAAAGTCAGAAAACACATTTGATAACTATAGATTATACTTACAGTACTTACTGACCTCACAGGAGATAGCTGAGGTTAAATTAGTTATATTTTTGCAGCGCTTTGACAATGTAAAGTACCATTTAAGTTCCATGTGTTAGCATTATTATAGCTATTATGAGGAGGAACATGTACAAATTTGAAACTGTCAGATTTCTGAAAAATATTACATTTGTTGACCTTTACTGGAAATATTGCTTGCCTTCTTACTCACAGAGAAAAGACAAAGAGATTAGGGCCGCAGTTCTATGTACACTTACCTGAGACTGAGACTGGCAGAGGTCAACAGAGAATATTTTGGAGCACATAGGTATATTTATGCATAAGGATACCATAGTGATGAATGCAATGGACAGTTGTGGTGGCCCTGTTCCATTTCTTAGATGATTTACAATTCATTCAGCATTCCTGAATGTCACAGCCCAAGTCCATTTAAACAGCTGGATAGCACAGTAAGTTAGGTATTTGGCTGTGGAGTGGGTGTTTTGGATTCCTCACTCTGCCTCCTGGGAGAAGAGCCAGTCTTTGTAGCTTTGGCCAATTACACAGTCCCAGTGTCGGCGCCCCCCCCTGCCCCACCGAAGTACAGAATGGCAGACCACTTCTGTGTATTCTGTACTTGAAAAACGCTGGAATGGGTCACTACAAGTCAGAATCAACATGACACCACATAATAACTATTATTAAAGGGACTAGAATTCTATCTTGACTGCCTTTTCTGGATAAACAATTTCAAACTGCAGCTCTAGGGAACTGCGCTGTGACCCAAGGAACAAACAATATTGAGTTAGATTTATGAGATGTTATTTTCACTTTACACTCCAGCAGTTTTGCCTGATATTCACACTCCTGCCTATTTGTTGAAAAGCAGAGGATTTTAGTAATGCCATAATCTAAACACAAACAAAAATAAACAAGTGTAACTTGCTGACCTTTCTTACATTTCATAATGTCCTACTCCAAAGTCTCAATTCACTGTGACTCCAGGTAGAAGTGGAAAGACTCCCATATGAAATACTCATTGTTCTCAGAATTGGGTTTAATGGACTTTAGTGTTCAAGGAATGAAGAAGCAGACGAATGAAGTAGTGAAATTCAGCTCTTTATTAGTGGGGTTTGAACACAGTTTGGATGGGGCAAAACTTGGACTTTATATACACGATAAACAGTAACAGTAACAACAATAACAAAAGCCCATTGGCCAGCAGAGTGTGCACATTTTCGATCCACTTATTTGCATAATAATAGATACATGAGAAAAGATACATTCTGCTCCTGTCAGATTTAAATTTGCGCAGCATATCGAAATCTCGTGAGATTACGCTGTCTGGCGAGATTTCGTAGTTGTCAAACAGGGACACTGTTTGACAGCTTAGGAAAGCACAGGAACATGGTGGTTTGAATCGCCCTGACAGTTTAAGCACAGTTAACATACATAACATGGACCAATGGTCTAATTTGAGATAAAGGCATTGTGTTATTGTGTTTATCGCCATCATGATCTGGTGTGAAGTGGAAGCCCTCATGTAGGCAGCCATTTGCAAGAAGCCCTCATGTTTCATTCAAGGAAATGGAGGGAAAGAACCCACGGTTTCATACTGGGCAAGGACTCAGCACTTCAACAAGCATATGACTCAAATAAAGGAAAAGAATATGGCTCAGATAGAAGGAGGCGAAGAACCTATATACTGTATATGGTGGCTGTTTTTCTGTTTCATCTCAGAATGTCTGCAGCCTGTTACTAACCCCAAATTCTCCAAGTCTCTTAAGTGAAAAATAAGACATTCGGTGTCAGCTTGCTGAGTCTATAAAACTTGTTATTCTTTCTTGCTGAAAATATGATTGTTTATTTATTGAATCTTTGAAATTTCAGTGAAAGATAAATAAAAAGTTGTATTGGGAGAGACCACACATTTGTTCCCACTGTGCTTTTTGTAGGTAAGCTGCTTGGTTGCTCAGAGAGAATTTCCCTTAAGGCATATCTTGCCTTCCACATTTTAGTGTGTCTACTTACAAGACCCAATTTTCTACAAGAGTCATAAATCTAATGTGTTACCTTTGCCTTGCTCTTTAAATTGGAGGACATGCTAGCAAAACACAGAGTTCCTCAGTTTCCGCTTCAGGGACTATGCTCAGCACGATACTTGTTGAAATGTTCACGAGGTCCCCAATTCTCACCATTTTCAGGATTAAAAATGAGGATGTGCCAGTGGGGAATTTGAACAAAAAGGAGGCCTTCAGGGTTAGAGGCCTCTTTGGTTTCTGCTTTGAAGCCTGCTTCTCTATCCCTTACTCAGGGATAAAAAAAATACAAGCTTTAGATTCCTGAAAATGAAGCCCGTTCTTTTGCTTATACCTCTGCTACATATCTGATGCCTGTGGAGA
Organism: Bradypodion pumilum; assembly: GCA_035047305.1. Classification (NCBI taxonomy): domain Eukaryota; kingdom Metazoa; phylum Chordata; class Lepidosauria; order Squamata; family Chamaeleonidae; genus Bradypodion; species Bradypodion pumilum. Next base: position 166,386,743 of record JAWDJD010000001.1, on the reverse strand, counting down.
ATTATCAATAGGGAGACAGGATCACCTATGGCCCCTGCACTTTGATTGTGGATGTATTGACTTGCAAGTGATTCCAATGTAAAACCCTAGAGCTTCCTCACCACCACACAAAAAAGCTGGATAGGGATGAAAAGGGTGTATGTGTATCTTTAAAGAGAGAGATACACAAAGGCATTTTAAAGAGGGGTGGCAGCCTATGGTGTATGTCTTCATCTCTCCCTCACCTATCATCTATCAGGCTGAGTCATTGTTTCAAAACTTTTTTTGAAAGAGAGGCAGCAGTTCTAAATGAGAATAATATGTTTACATCATGTGAATCCATTTCTCTTTTGATCGTCTTTCAACTGTCTCAAAAACTATGTTATCTATCATGGTGAGGGACAAAAGACACAGTTATTTTGGCAAAATGTGCCTGGTTCTTCAGCCAGCTAAGGGACGGCCTCACTTGAAGAGAGATGCAGATTCCATCTATTGAAGCAGTGCACTCATAAGAGGAAAAGACTGTTTGATTATTTTATTGTGTTTGTTTCAGTATGCCATTGACAAATTAGCTGGATTTTACTTTATAACCAGAGAAATTGAAACCATGGAACACGTTCTCTGCATCTGTCCATTTTATAGAGACACTAGCTATTTTGCCCAGCATTGCCAGGCAGGTATTGGACTTTTTTTTGGTGTTGGGGTGGTTTGTGGGGGTGGCAAAGGAAGAAGGGGATGGCCAAAGACACAGCAAGGGCGAGAGGCAGGGATCCGCTAGGGAAGGCACCTCTCCTGACGGATTCCTGTCTCTCACCCTTGCCATTCTCCCTCCGCTGTTTCGAAGACAGCCCTCTAAACAGCGGAGGGGAAATGGCAAGGGCGAGAGGCAGGAATCCATCAGGGGAGGTGCCTACCATGGCGGATCCCTGCCTGGCGCCTTTGCATTTTCCCTTCTGCTGTTTTGAGGGCTGTCTTTGAAACAGTGGAGGGCAAATTGCAGGGGGAGAGGCAGGAATCCATCAGGGTTGGCTCCTCCCCTGATGGATTCTTGTCTCTCACCCTTACATTCTCCCTCCGCTGTTTCAAGGGCTGTCTTCGAAACAGCAGAGGGGTAATTGCAGGGCAAGAGGCAGGAATCCGTCAGGGGAGGAGCCTACCCTGGTGGATCCCTGCCTGGCGCCTCATCCCAGGGAAGTGGCTCACTTCCCTCAGTAGGCGGGGGCCAAAGGTAGCTGTGCTTTCACCCCCCGCTCCCCGTGGAAGGCACTTGCTTTCCTCCAGGAGGCGAAGGCGGAACGGAGCGCCGTTCTTTGCCTTCGCTTCCTGGGGAAGTGGCTCGCTTGTCACTTCCCTTAGTAGGCAGGGGCCGACGGCAGCCATGCTTTCACCCCCCACCCCCCGTGGTAGGTGTTCACTTCCCTCTGGGAGCCGAAGACGGAACGGAGCGCCGTTCTCTGTCTTTGCCTCTCGGGGAAGTGGCTCGCTTCCCTCGGTAGGTGGGGGCCAAAGGCAGCCGTGTTTTCAGCCCCTGCCCCCGTGGTAGGTGCTTGCTTCCCTCCAGGAGGCAAAGGCAGAACGGAGTGTGTTCTCTGCCTTCGCCTTCCGGTGGAAGTAGCTTGCTTCCCTCAGTAGGCAGGGGCTGAAGGCAGTCGTGCTTTCGGCCCCCGCCCCCATGGTAGTGCTCACTTTCCTCTAGGAGATGAAGGCAGAACAGAGCGCCGTTCTCTGCCCTCGCCTTCCAGTGGAAGTGGCTCGCTTCCCTCGGTAGGCAGGGGCCAAAGGCAGGCGTGTTTTTGGCCCCCGCCCCCGTGGTAGGTGCTCACGCATCAGCCGTTTTTTTCTCATGCGTGCTGGCTGTCCTGCCTCCTCCACGCTCGTGTCCTCATGCCTGATTGGCAGAGGCGTGCCACAGCATGGAGGACACTGGGAAGCGTAGTTTTTGGTTTTTGCATGTTCGTGGGGTGTTGGCCCCACTCTCAGCTTCCGGACCCTTATGGTGATGGTGTCAAGGACAAAAGGTAAGTGTGGCTGGCGCATTACAGGCTGGGCTGGGTGGGTGTGGACACACATTCCAGATACGCATGGCCCAATCCCATTCTTATAGGTATAGATCCCAAACAAATTCATATCCCTGCTGCTCTGTAAGTATCCTGTCTGGTCAAACAGTGCACATACCTACTGGCTGTTATCTGATCTAAGCCCCACCTTCACCCACAACATTGCCAGGTTCCGCGCTACAATGTGTAAGATCAGAAGAATAATTCTGGGAGGTCTCTAGCTAAATAAACTATCAGTACAACATCATAGGCTTAGTAGTACAGTAGTTGCAATACTAGTAATCTTAAATACTGATTTTATTACTCCTTAACTCTGTGCAGAAATGCTCCTTTTAAAATATATTTTACATAGAGGGTCTTAACTTCTGTTTTGCTGTACTATGCTGGTTTTATACCGTAATAAAGATTTGATCTGATACTTTGTAACTGGTCATTTGGGAGACAGAACTGCTTTGTTTGCATATTTAATATCACAAGCAAGGAGCATTAAAAGATTTGCTGTGCCTAAGGGATACTCTTGTTAAAGTAGAAAATGCACTTTTGTCTTAATTTGTGACCTGATCCCAAGTGCGTGAACCTGTCTTTGTGTTGGGCAGTCTTCAGCCTTTTCATTGGGGTACACAGAAAGAGCCTCCTTGAAGATTGTGGTGTTTTTGAACCACAATCGGGCATACCCTGGGCAATGGCAACTTTTTTGTGCTGGCTAATCTTTCTCACTCTAGGTCAGGTGAAAGGAACTACAGAAATCAAAATTGGCTTCATTTTGGTACTTTAACATCTGACCTAGACAATGAAGAAGCTTTCATTCAGCATGGACACATCAATTTGATTCCCATCCATGTCAGCTATAAATGTGTATAATCAGATATGCCTTCCATCTTGTTTCTGCCTTAATCTATAATTTTTTAAAAAACCCTGCACCAAAATGTATATTAAAAGCATATATTATTCAGTGTATTTTCTTACAACATATGCAGTTATAAATATACTTTCATATCAAAGTCTGGCTTTCTAAATTATTTTACCCTAGAGTGAGTATTTACAAATGAGCATATTTTACTTAGCCCAGGTTCATCACAAAATTTCGAGAAGTGCAAAAGCTTAATGATAATTATATTCTGTCATACATTACTCAGGAATCCCAGATCAAGTCAGTTCACATCAGAATTCATGATGACTGAACTTCTGAAGCCCTCTTAATTCAGTGCCAGTGGCTATTTTAAATTCCAACCTATAATGTTCACTTCAAAATTATTACTGTATAAATAGATGATTACTTTTCTTTGTAAGGAAGGTTAGCCTAATAGTGCCTGGGAAATAAAGTCCTGCCATGACAAAACCTGTGCAAGAGACTATAATTTATATCATTCAGTCTGCTCCACTTATCCTAACACTGAGAAGTTTCGGTGGTGCAATAGTGACCCAGTTTTACTTTCCTCTGGAAACAGGTCATAGGAAGCTTATGTAATTTTGGAGCATTATGCACAAATATGCAGAGTTACCATAGAAGGAGTCATATCTTAAACACCTCATCAGGCCAGCCAAGTCTGTTAATTCTACACCAGAGAAAGGGAGAATGGGATGAAGGAAGACCAGAATGATGTTTAGTTTACCACCAACCCCAAATTATCTCTTGCACTATCCTCTTCAGTTTTATTTGAAAACTGCAGTCCACTCCATTGGTTTCCTTCACAGCACCTAAGAAAAGAGGAATCTGCCAGGCCATTGGTCTATCTATCTCAGTGTTGCCAGCACTTACTCGCACCCCATCCTTTCCTGCTCCTCCTGGATGTACAAGGAATAGAACTTGGGATCCTCATTGGTCAGCCATTGAGATACAGCACCTCAGTGACATCAACCATGACAAGTTTTGTGATGAGGGAGGTCTGCTTTCCATATTTACAAGAACTAGCAATTTAATATTACACCATTTGTTACCAAGGAAATGCACCATCCTAGCTACTAACAGTTCTTTGTTATATATAAAACACTCCTTATTAAGTAGCTCGTGCAATCTGTATAGTAGTCCTAGTTGCTGGTGTTATTATTGTTATCTTGATTGAGATGGATTGTGAAACTCACTTCCGATTCCACCAGCCAAGCTTAAAATTCCAAGCATGTCAAAAGCTGATCCTTTAGCCCAGCTTTTCCTAACCTGATGCCCTTCACATGTGCTGGGCTAAACTCCCAGCGACTCCTAGAGATGCTGGTTAATAGGAATTGAACTTCAACACTTCTGTAGATTGCGAAAGAATGCTTTAACAGGGCAGAGGGCTAAGATAGTATTAATAAATTTATAAATAAATTATTAATTAATAAATAAACGTATTAATAAATTTAGCAGCTCCCCCAGTGGCTTAGTGGTTATGACACTGAGCTGGAGAGTAGAAGGACAGGTTTCAATACCTGAGGGCTGCACTTGGGGACATGAAAGGTGCCTCATTTGGGCAGAGTTTCTCAAGCAAAAATCCTTTCAACCCAGAATAATCTCTGACATTAAATTATTATTATAATAAATTGTGACACATTTTCTATTCTCCCAATGCAAATTGAATTATTCTGCCCAGCCCTGATACCCCCCAATCAATAAATTTCCTTCATTTGAATCTTTTCTCAAAATCCAGCATTTCTCACAAAGTGTTGATGCAGCCACTTAGACCTCATGTTTAAACTTTTAAGTTTAAAGCCTAGATTTTATTTACAAATCAAAGCTTTTCCACCTATTGTACAACTACCTAGATAAGGACCTCATGAAATAGCCATGAAAGGTAACGGCAGCCCTCAATTGAAGCATATTTTCATACTAAAATAGTTATAAAGCCATACTCTTCTGTTTACTACCTCTTTCCAATGCTAATTAACTTGTTAACTGCCTAAGTGCTATGGGGTAGTATATAAGTGTGTGATTGCTTTTTTATTTTCTTGGGTCCTGAAGAATCTCACACAATCATAATATACAGTACTGTACCATGTTTATTCTAATATAAACAAGGACTGTCTTCCTTGACTTGTGTGCTAGGTTATAATCCCTTGAAGCAGATACATGTGCTTCCACTCTTTGTAAATCACCCTTGTATATAGATGATATTATATTGTTGTTGTAGTTGTTCAGTTGCACAGTCGAGTCTAACCTTTTGTGACCCCATAGACCACAGCACACCAGGCTCCTCTGTCATCTGCCATTCTCGAGTCACCCAGATGATGATGATGATGATGATTACTTATATTTCTATACTACTTTCCTTTCCCTAAGGGAACTCAAAGCGGTTTACATAGTATAAAATAATAATACAAAATATAAATTCATACAATAAAACACACATCAATGAAAAATATCAGTAAATGCAATACAGAATAATAATACAAATGCACTACAAAAATAATAATGCAGTTACAAGAACAAAATACAAATTATAGGTCAAAATACAATATTAAATAAAACGTACTACAATCCTGTCTGTGGCAGATAAGACCCAGAGCAGGGCGAGCACATCTTCCACATCAACAATACTGTCTAGCCATATCATCCTCTGCTATCCCCTTCTCTTCTCCTTTCAATCTTTCCCAGCATCAGGACCTTCTCCAATGAATCCTCTTTTAATTTTAGTTTAATTTGGGGGTGAGGGTGGAGAGAGGAAGCATAGGTGCATTCAGGAGTGTGTGTGTGTGTGTGTGTGTGTGTGTGTGTGTGTGTGTGTGTGTGTGTGTGTGTGTGTGTGAATTTTCCTCAAATGAGTACCTCTTTGTGTCCAAATTATTACCCCACCCCACCCCACGATTTGGAGTCAGTATTGTAGCATTAGACTAGCTGGAGACCAAAGGGGGGAAAACAAGCAAGGAGGAAATTGGAAGAGAGGGGTGGGGAGAAATGGCAGCTTGTTTGCAGCTTGTTAAAATAGCTCCATGGTTGTTGTGCCTTCTGCAGATTGGGACAACTGCAGGAGAGCCACCTTAACAAAAGACTAACAAGTTCAGATTAGCATTTTCCTATACTCCCAGCTGAATACTATGTGATCCAGTAGATTAGAACAAATTCACTCAGGAAAGCCTGACATCCTGGCTGCAACTTCACAGAGGATAACTTTGCATTCCCCCCTCCCCTGTTTAGTGGCACTCACTGAAACATCACAGTGCCATGATTTGTATATTATAACACTTCAGGTGGCACCCTGTTATACAGGATGATGAAAGCATTAGACACATAGACAGCCCTTGTTTTTTGAGGCAATATATGACTAGAAGCTCTGTGCTCATTCACAGCCAATGGAGCTCAGAAGAAAAATTTCTGCATGATAGATACATGCACAGATGCTTCTACTGGTTGATTTGTGTTATATGGTATGCAAGGTATTCCTTACTAGCTGTTTGCTGTCAAGTCAATTCCAACTTGTAGTGATGCTTAGAGTTTTCTAGCACAAAGTACTCAGAAGCGGTTACCCATTACTTTCTATTGGAATATTCAAGTTGATGACTATATATTGTTTCCTTGATATATTTCTGTAAGACTGGACTGTCACTTTTTTTAACTGTTGGGGGTCATTTCGCTCTCTTCCTAAAGATCTGTGGCTTAAGCATGCTGGGCGAAGCATAGACCTGGCTGAAGAGGAGATAGACGAATCACCTTCCCTAAAATAGAAGCACTTCTCATATCCTGTTTATTGCAAGCTCTCATCACTTGTCCAGCCATGAGATCATCTCTTCAATGTTGACTGCTTTGTAGCCAATATAGATCATATGACCTGCTTAACCACTCATCTCAAAGACCATGCCCACTTCCTGTATAGAACTCTATGTCTAATAAAACCATCTGGGTTCCTTTTGTCTCAGATGTTCCCTCCCAGCTGGCTGAAGCAAGAAATTCTGTCTTTGTGTGTCTTTCTCTCTCTCTCTGTGTGTGTGTGTGTGTATGCAGGCCTGTTTGTATGGATGATGAGAGCCTGAGAGGCCTCTCTCATTGTAACAGCTCCAGAGAGCTGGGTGAAGCCCTCTCCCGATACAACATTTAACCATATTGTGTGGGTATCATGGTTTAAGAAACACCTGCTTTGCCATGTCTCTGTCCTGGGGTTATGAAAAAACCTGGTTATATCAGAGAGTTTGGTTGGCAACACAAGGCTCAAGACTGCATTCTCAACCAAAAGTGACTTCACCACACATGGTACTGTCCTCAATCAAATCATGATAAGCAGGCAAATAAGAACATAAGAACAGCCTTGCTGGAACAAGCCACAGCCCATCCAGTCCAGCATTCTGTCTCACACAGTGGCTCACCATTTCCTTCAGGGTATTCCCAAGGAGATGCCTTCACCTGCTTAGGATTCCATGGAAATGGCATTGAGAGATATCCTGCCTATCTCTCCAACCCGGAGGTTGTCCTTAAGTATCCATAATTATAGCCATTGATACCCTTGTCCTCCATGAACTTGTCTAATCCTTTCTTAAAGCTGTCAAGACTGACAGCTGTCACCACTTCTTCTGGCAGGGAGTTCCATAGACCAGTAATCCTCTGGGTGAAAAAGTACTTTCTCTTATTTGTTTGAGAACTAGTACCCAAAAGTTTCATGGAGTGTCCCCTAGTTCTAGTGTTATGCGATAGGGAAAACAGTTTTTCCTTATCTACTTTGAAGTTTATAAAATCATGCAAGGTGTGGACAATCAGGTCACCTCTTAGACGCTGTCGTTCAAGAGTGAAAAGGCCCAACCGTTGCAGCCTCAGATGGTAAGGAAGGTGTTCCAGTCCCCTAATCATTTTGGTTGCCCTCCTCTGCACTTTTTCCAACTCCATAATATCCTTCTGGAGGTATGGCGACCAGAACTGTACACAGTATTCCAGATGGGGCCTCACCATAGATTTATAAAGAGGCAAAATGACACTTGCTGACTTATTTTCTATACCCTTCCTAATGATCCCTAGCATTGAGTTTGCTTTTTTCACTGCTGAGGCACACTGGGTTGACACCTTCATTGAGCTGTCCACCAGGACACCAAGGTCCCTTTCCTGGTTTGTCGCAGAGAGTTCAGAACCCATCAGTTTATAAATGTAATTGGTTTTTTTGCCCCAACATGCATCACTCTGCACTTACTAATGTTGAAGCTCATTTGCCACTGCTTTGCCCACTCCCCCAGTGTCAAGAGATCCCTCTGGAGCTCCTCACAATCTCTCACAGTTTTCACTACCCTGTATAATTTAGTGTCGTCAGCAAATTTGGCTACCTTGCTTTTTACTCCTACTTCTAGATCATTTATGAAGAGGTTGAAAAGCAGGGGTCCCAGTACTGAACCTTGGGGGACCCCACTCTTTACTTCTCTCCACTTGGAGAAGTGTCCATTTAGTGCTACCCTCTGTTTCCTGTCCCTTAGCAAGTTGCTGATCCAGGACAAGACCTGTCCCTTTATTCCATGACATATGAGCATGATGCTAATGACTATGCCAGAGACAGGATTTATCGCTGGAAATATGATAACAATAGAGCGAAAAAACGAGTTACCTGGCAGGTCCCTGTAGCACAATCAGATGCCAAATCTTCCGATAATGATCCTTTGGCTTCTTCAGGGGATGAAGGTTCTTCCAAAGAATACAATTTTCGACAACAAAAAGGGCGTTACCGTGCTACTCCAGCATCTTCCTCTTTTTTAGGACAGGCTCAACCACAACGGCGCAGAAAGAAAACCTAGTGTTTAACTTGTCTTCTAGGCGGTTGACGGAACAAGAGACCAGGAATTATAGATGTCAGAACTGTTCTTATTGTAAGTTTTCATGGGAAACAAAAGAAGTTAACATTCTGCATTTGGGTTTCACCCACACTTTGCAATTGTTTTCCAATTGCAAGACAGCATTCTGTGTATATGTGGGTGTGGCCTGTTCTATGTGGGTGTTGTGTTCTGTAAAGCTGTGCCTTTAACAATGTACCTTTGCCATGTGTTAACAATGTAACCTTTCTGTGTGCAACATTATAACCATCAGCTGTATCAATGTAAACCTGATAAGGGGACGCGAGCTAGTGACCACCAGAGGGCAGTAGCGAGCGTCCAGCTCTCATGGCTCAGATTCACCTGGTTCAGCAGCGCGGGAAGATTCCCCGCGACCTCTTCACCTGGTCAAGAAGGGCGTGACCTTCCACGACGTCACGCAGGCAGCAACCAATAGTCTGTCGACGAGCCACATTCAAATGTATAGCCAGCTGTATATATTGAGCTACTCATCTGCCATTACCACATGTTCCTCCGGATCATCATGCAATAAACCTGTGTTAAGCCAACCCTTCGGCTGTTTCATTGTCTTTGGTCCCTTACACTAAATTGGCGACGAAGGTGGGATATGGCAGCCCACGGGACCAAGACATGCGCCGGTTTCGAAATCAGGAAACTGGGCGACTGGGAGATCTTCGAGATGGACTTCCAGGCCGCGCTGATCGAGTCCGAAGTCACGGAAGAGGCGAAGAAAAGGGCCATCTTCACCAGGATGCTCGGACAAGAAACCAAAAGGACCTTGGTGGACCTGATTGCACCGAGGAGGGTGAGCGAATTCAAGGCCAAGGAACTCATGCAGATGCTGCGTGAGCACGTCCGGCCCGCCACGGCGATGTTTCCAGCTCAGAGTGCATTCTGGAGGCAAGTCCAAGCGCCCGGGGAGACGGTCGCCGCATTCGTGGCGGCCCTGCGGCTGGCGGCCGGCCCGTGCAAATGGGAGAATGCCGAAATCACCCTCCGGGACTGTGTGCTGTGCGGCCTGAACAACGCCGAAACCCAGCGCACATTAATGAACCAAGAGCCGCCTCCCACGTTGCAGGAGGTCGTCAGAGCGGCCCAGGCCGCAGAAGCTACGAAGGCCGGGGTCCAAGATCTCCAGGACTGGCGGCCAAAGTCGAGCAAGGCAGAGGCTCCGGTACAGGCGGCCCGGCGAACTTCGAGGTCGTCCACAAAGAGCAGCGACGACGAGGACGTCCGGAGGGTCTGGAAGGAGAGCCGGCGATGCGACGGCTGTGGAGCGGCCCACGACCGCGTGAAGTGCCCGTTCCGGAAGGCCGAGTGCCACAACTGCGGCCGCTGCGGGCACATCGCCAAGGTGTGCAGGAAGAAGCGCGAGACCCGGAGGAGCTCCGCAGACCGCTCCGCGGGACAAGACCGCTCAACGAGACCAAAGGACGGCGCCCAGGCCACGCGGAAGCTGGACGGCGTGGGCCGCATCTCCGACGGCAGCGAGGATGACGCCCCAGTGTTCAGCGTGTCTACAGGACACCCCCGCTACTTTGTTGAGGTACTAGTCCAAGGGGTTCCCATTAGGATGGAAATTGACTCGGGGTCCTCATATTCTATCATTTCCCAGAGGGAGTTTTTGGGAATTGCCCCCCACAAGCGACCCAAGCTCAAAGCGTTGAGGTCCACACTACGGGACGTGCAAGGGAACAGCATTCCAGTGTTGGGGGTTGGAGAATTTCAGGTCCAATTCAAGAAACACGCCGCGTCCCTTCCCCTAGTCGCACTCAAAGGGGGAGATTGCAGCCTCCTCGGGACTCAATGGTTCCAGCCCCTGGGTTTGTTTATTGGGGGGGTGCACGCCGTTGGGATGCACGCCGTTGGGTCTGACCCGATCCAGGAGGTGTGCGAGGCGCACCCCGAAGTCTTCAAAAAGGGACTGGGAAAATTCAAGGGGCCCCCAGTGACTTTCGACCTGGACCCGGAGGTCTGCCCAATTCGCCTAAAACCACGCCGGGTGCCGTTCGCACTCAAGGACAAGATAGAGGCAGAACTGGACAAATTGGTGGGTCAGGGGATCCTTGTGCCTGTTGATTCTGCGTAGTGGGAAACTCCAATTGTAACCGCACTAAAAGCCAATGGGGAGGTCCGCATATGCGCCGACTACAAGTGCACCATCAACAAGGCGATCCGCCGAATGCATATCCGGTGCCAGTAGTCAGCCATCTGCTGGCCAGGTTACACGGGGGGAAGTGTTTCGCTAAGCTCGACTTAGCACAGGCCTACCAGCAGCTTACGGTGTCCCCTGCCGCAGCTGCTGCGCAGACCATAGTCACCCATAAGGGGGCGTTGCAGGTGACGCGCCTCCAATTCGGCGTGAATTCGGCGCCAGGAATTTTCCAGTCACTCGTGGAACGCCTCCTGAAGGGACTGGAGGGGGTGTTGCCTTATTTTGATGACGTGTTAATAACGGGGGGGAGTCGGGCTGAACTGGCCAAGCGGTTGGGGAAGGTCCTGACAATATTCGAAAAGGCGGGGCTGAGGCTGCGAAAGGACAAATGCGTCTTCTTCACAACAGAGGTTGAGTTCCTAGGGTTTTGTGTGACTCCTGAGGGAATAAAACCATCCCAGTCCAAGGTGGCAGCCATTAAGAAAGCCCCCCGCCCCACCTCCAAGCCCGAGTTGCAGTCGTTCCTAGGGCTGCTCAACTTTTACCACTCCTTCCTCCCCCGAAAGGCAGCGGTGGCTGAGCCGCTACACAAACTGCTAAAGAAAGACCAGGCATGGAAGTGGGGCGATGACCAAGAAAGGGCATTTAGCGAGCTAAAAAGCCTCCTGGCGTCCGACGCCATACTGACCCACTTCAACCCCAAACGCCCAGTAGTTCTGACCTGCGATGCATCTCCAGTGGGGGTGGGGGCGGTGCTGTGCCACGTGTTGGAAAACGGAAGGGAGGCCCCGATAGCATTTTACTCCAGGTCCCTGTCCCAAGCAGAGAGAAACTACGCAAGACAGACAGGGAGGCACTAGCGATAGTCGCAGGGATGAAAAAATTTCACGATTTTCTGTATGGCCGCCCCTTCACCATTGTGACGGACCACAAGCCCCTACTAGGCATCTTTACCGCAGATAAGCCCACCCCACAGATCCTGTCCCCGAGGATGCTCAGGTGGGCCATTTTTCTCAACGCGTATCAGCACGCATTGGTCTACCGGCCTGGGAAAGAGATCAGCCATGCGGACGCTCTATCAAGGTCTCCCCTCCCCCTAACGCCCAGCCAGGTGAGCAAGGGGGAGCGGGACCATCAGGTCCTCATGATAGAGGTGCTGGATTCGCCCCCCGTAGTGCCCGCCGACATTGCCAAAGCGACAGAGAAGGACAAGACGTTAGCGGCAGTTAGCTCCTGGGTGCAGAAAGGGTGGCCGGCGTCCTCCCCAGCGGAGGAGTTCGCTCCATTTTTCAGAAAAAAGCTAGAACTGTCCCTAGAGAGGGGGTGCCTCTTGTGGGGGCAGCGGGTGGTGATTCCCACTTCCCTTCGGCCGCGGGTGCTCAAACTGCTGCACGTCAGCCACCCCGGCATCGTGCGATCCAAGGCGCTGGCCCGGAGTTACTTCTGGTGGCCCCAGCTGGACGCCGACATCGAGCACATGGTCGGCACTTGTGAAAGTTGCCAATGCTCCAGACTGGAGGAGGCCCGCCTTCCCCACAGGGAATGGGACGCGCCTAAGGGGCCGTGGTCCCGGGTGCACGTTGATTTCGCGGGCCCGTTCAGGGGCACCCTGTTCCTTCTTGTAGTGGACGCCTTCTCCAAATGGTTGGAGGTTATCCCGGTCACGAGCACCTCCTCGGCCCAGACCATTAGGCATTGGCGGAGGCTCTTTTCCACGTTCGGCATACCCGACACATTAATTAGCGACAACGCTAGTTGTTTTACGTCCTCCGAGTTTAGGGCATTCATGGAGATTAACGCCGTTCGGCACATCACCTCCGCCCCGTTTCACCCGGCCACCAATGGCCAAGTAGAGCGCCTTGTCCGCACCACGAAGGACGCGTTGCGGCGCATGGGCCCATGGGATCTGAACCTACAAGTGTGTCAGTTTCTGCTAGGGTACAGGGTGACCCCGTTGGCGTCAGGTTACTCCCCCGCGGAGCTCTTAATGGGTAGGAAACTGACCACCATCCTTACTAGGCTAGACCCCACGAGGGTAGAGGACAAAGGAAGGAACATCGGGCTAGAGGCTACAAAGAGTTTCAGTGTAGGCGCCCCCGTGCATTGCAGGAATTACGCCAGCACGGGCCCAGCCTGGGTACCGGGCGTAGTTGTGGAGCAAACCGGCCCCGTGTCGTACCGTGTGGAAACCAGCACGGGGCTCCTGTGGAGGCGGCACGCGGACCAGCTCCGACGCAGGGTCTCCGATGAGCAGGGTATGGACCAAGCAGAGAATAAGTCAGCGTTAGGGTTCTCCCCCACCCGTTCAGCCCAAGGGGGAGGGAAGGGGGACCGCGGGCCCCCACCAAGGGGGGAGGAGGATATCCTCGTAGATACCCTGGGGGATCTTTCCGAGGAGGAAGGACCCGACCCCATACATATCTCGCGGAAGGTCCCCACAAATGCGGACACCCCTACTAAGTTAGATTTTGATTTTCAGAACCGGGGGGGGGGGTTTCGGAGTGGTCCCCCACCCGTCCAAGCAAGAAGAGGGGTTTTTCGTTAGCCCCAATGGCCCCCGGTCTGCCCACAATGGAGTTTTTCCCTTCCCCTAAGGCCGCCAGACAGCGGCAAGCCACTAACAAGTCTCCCTCTCCCATTTCAGGACAAGGGACCAGGGAACAAAGAAGCAATAACGCCCCCGGGGGGGCAGCCCTCTTCACGGCCCAAACGCACATGCAACAAGCCATCTTGGCTGAGAGACTTCGTCTCATCCTAGGGGGGAGGGATGTTGTGTTCTGTAAAGCTGTGCCTTTAACAATGTACCTTTGCCATGTGTTAACAATGTAACCTTTCTGTGTGCAACATTATAACCATCAGCTGTATCAATGTAAACCTGATAAGGGGACGCGAGCTAGTGACCACCAGAGAGCAGTAGCGAGCGTCCAGCTCTCATGGCTCAGATTCACCTGGTTCAGCAGCGCGGGAAGATTCCCCGCGACCTCTTCACCTGGTCAAGAAGGGCGTGACCTTCCACGACGTCACGCAGGCAGCAACCAATAGTCTGTCGACGAGCCACATTCAAATGTATAGCCAGCTGTATATATTGAGCTACTCATCTGCCATTACCACATGTTCCTCCGGATCATCATGCAATAAACCTGTGTTAAGCCAACCCTTCGGCTGTTTCATTGTCTTTGGTCCCTTACACTAAAGTAGGGAAGACTTCCCGGCCAATCAGAAATAGGCTAGCTGAACATAGAAGTCGAATCAGGAATCGCAATTTGTTAGCCCCTCTTGTACAACATTATGTTGAAAAAAACCACTCCGACAATGATTTTAAATTTGTAATTACTGAAACAGTCAAAATGGAACGATACAACAGGGTGGATTTGGACCGTTTACTCCTCCAAAGAGAGTCATTTTATATTCACAAATTTCAAACTCTTTCACTGAAGGGCTTGAACCAGGAGATAGACTATAGATGTTTTTTATAGATTGGACCACTTCCGAGCTGAGTATTAGGAGTTTCAGCACTCCAGAGAGAGAGGTTTATCTGCATCGTACTGATTCATTATTACGAACAGGATTAGGACCGATTGTGAACACAGGTGTTTTGAATAATTGTTTTGAGAGTATAAGTACACTAGGGTTCAGTCATCATATAATGTTCTGGCACTAAAAGAATTACACTAGAGGCCATTAGAACGCGAAAATAGGTAAGAATCTTATTATAATGTGATTATATTATTAAATGTAGACTCATGATGATGTTCTAATACCAGTAGAAGACATTAAATGATATTATGATTTGTATCTTGTACAGAGTTATATTTTCCTGAGGAAGAAAAATCGAAAAATCTATGAACCGGCTAGATTTTGGAATTTGATAATAAGAAACATATAAGAGAACTTGTTCAATGTGAGGATTTACAAGAGAATGTGAAACATACTTTTTGGGCACATAGAAGACTCCTTTGTTGATTGCACCTATTTCAAATATATATTTTGTCCAAGATATTGAACAAGAAATTTGAAGGAATATACAAGACCAAGTGTGTTTGAAATACAAATTATGAACTTTGCATAACAGAGCCACAAGCAGTTTTTTTGTGAGTAGGATATTGACACTGCCTTGCCACAGCGTTTTTGTTCTCATTTTTTTGGGTAGTACAAACGCAGCAGCCAGTCATTCGCCAGGGAGCGTGCTTCCCCTGATGAAATGCTGCCTGCTGCTGGTCTTTTTTTCCACCCCGGCTCAACTTACCTTGAAGCCGGTGGTGGTCTCGCTGTGTCTTCGGCGGGGTAGCGGGGAGGAGAGGGAATCCCTCTTCTCCCCGTTGCTCCGGGAAAGAAGGCTGGCGGGTGTCTTGCCATGGTTTTTTATGGGTGTTTGTTTGTGAGGCCATGAGGCGCTATGTCCACCTGCGGTGGACTTGCGCTCCCATTGCGTGAGGCCTGTGTGTTTTATTTTATTTTTCGCGTGCCAGCTTTTTCAGCATTCTGCGCGCTCGCACCTTTCAGCCTGATTGGCTGAAGTGCTCACGGTGCATAGGATGCTGGGACTTGGAGTTTTGTTTATTTTGTTTGCGTTCGTGCGGCGGTTTTTCCCTGCGGATTGACTTCAATTGGGCGTGCCGCGTTTCCCAACATTTTTTTTTGCTCACGCCTCTCAGCCTGATTGGCTGAGGCATGGCGTGGTGCAGAGGACATTGGGAATTGAAGTTGTTTTCCTTTGTTCCCGTTCGTGGGGCTGTTGCCCCACTGCTGGCTTCGGCAACCATGCGGCACTCTGCGGTCCAAGTTCGGGTAAGTGCAGGCGGCTTGGTATGGGATACGATTGTCGGGTCCAGGCATGTATACCGGAGCCCAACGGTTAATGGCCCTCTTTATAGGTTAAGATGTAATGTCTTGTTTTAATGTTTACAGTTGCATGCATGCACACATACAGAAAATAAGGCATTTTGCTACAGCACGCAGTTAGAGCACTGAATGAGAGAACAGCCCAATTCACAAAGTTCTGGTCATAAAGTCATAACAATAAAGATTCTATTGTACATCTATCTGAAATATAACTGTAGATTTCTCCTGTAGCTTGTGACCCTCCAGTTGAGGATCAGTACCTTGCCTTAATGAATGTGGACTATAAAGATAGTGTCTTCTCTTGAGTCTAAGGGTTTGTCTTCTCCTCATCCTGCCAGCCTCTGTGAATTAAACACATCATACCCCATTGTCTTCATCATACCCCTTCATTATACAGGATTTTGCAGTAACCTCACCAGCAGCACCAAGTTTACTTGCTACTAGGCACATTAGCAGGGAACAGATAAAAATTGGTAAGGGAATGGGAGGGAGGAAATGCCCCTGAGAAAACTACGAATGAGCTTGGAAAGGACAAATAAAACAGCTGAGACATTTATATTGGTCTCCCCTACTGCTCTGAACAAAACAATTATGAGATAAGAGAGGCGGGAATGAGAGGAAATTCTTTCATTTTTCAAACTGGAAGCTGGTAAGATCCAACAGCCTGTGTATGAAGAACAATAAAGAAGATACATGGACTTGGTAAACGGTTCATTATAAATATATGGAGTCATTTTCAAAGACCAGGGATGGGGATTTGGGTTGGGCAGAGCTAGCAATTTTTTGTTTTTTGGTAGAAATCTTCCAGCTGAATATAAAAGGCTATTCAAACCCTCCCCACCCACCCTTAGTGCTAAATGTCTTACTGGTCTTATTAGGCTCTCTAACCACAGCCAAAAAGTTGCAGATGGAATTGTGATCAAAATGAAGCTTAAAGAAGGTATATGAATATTAACTACATCTTGAACAAAATCAACTCCACCAAGCCAAACAAAATAAAAAATAATATAATTCTCTCTGATTAATGTGAATTTATTTAAAAGAAAAGAAAAGCACAACATTATTATAATGGAAGACTGTAATCTGGTATACTGCTGTGTTCATTTAAATCCCCATGATTTTTATTGTGATTTGATCACAGTTATCTGCTGGCTGGAATGTGGAGAAAATATTGAATCTCTAGTTGTTGTAAAATGTACAGGTTGAATACTACTATACTATTGAAAATACTATTATTTTATACTAACCTTGCTTATTTTTAAGGGTCTTTTTCCATCCATCCATTGTATAATTTTCTCTCTCTGAAAAAACAAAGTCCAATGACTCATGGCTACAAAACCACTGCTTTATTGTTGACATGACAGTCCCAGATAAATTTCAGAGTCGCCCAATCCAGTGCATTTTTGAGACTGAAAAGCTACTGCTTCAGTATGAGAGGTATGCTAGAAATGCTTTAATAAGTAAATAAATCAAAATCTATGTTGAGAGCATCCTGTGACCTTCTTCTGGATATGACACATAAATCACGAATTATCATTATAGTCCAAGCACAGAATGCAGTGTTTTATGAATATTGTATAATATTTAATACATACTATTGAAGAAACAATTACTTTGGGTATAATGTGTCATCCTGCTATTTATCTCTCACTTGCAGAGGAGTCCAAGCTGATGTGAATATTGCACAGAATATTGGCAATAGCTTACGGATTCTGCAGACTCATTAGTGCTTTCTCTTATCAAGGAAATGTCCTAATGTACAAAAACAGCACTGTCCATTCTCTCATTTCACATACTGAACATGTTCTTGGTACTAAGAGCTCATGTCTAAAGTTGCTCTTTGGAAAAAGAAATATCTTCTGTTTATGAAAGGGCTCACAATCGAGGGCTCAACTATATAAGGAAGTTGTTCCAAGTTAATTCAGAGTTTTCTGTACCACACATCTGGCAATCTCTGCTGCTAAAATCATTGTTGTTTTTAACATAGAATTGTGTAGTTTTTTCTGGGGAGAGAGAGAGAGAGAGAGGCATTTGCAAGAGTCCATACCACACCTGAAATTGCTGCAATTCTCACCCAGAATATAGTCTTCCACCTTATTAACATCACTCTCTTCCCCATTCCATCTCTTCACTTCACCTCTCCCTTTATCCCTCCTACATCTATAATTTTGACTTCTTACCTTTCAAAAACGTTGACAGATGATATAGCGCAGTCTTGGAGTAACAACTTACCAGACAAGAATAGAACAGAATACACAAGGTCTTGACTGGCAGGTTGGTGCTACCCTCATCTCAAGCCAGAAAGTTTGGAGAAGACTCCTGGTCTGCTTCTTGCTCTTCTTTTCACTATTCAAGGCAGTCTTTCTGTGCTTGTGAAGTCTGACTTTAAAGACTTTAAAGGAATCCCTTGCCTAAGTCCTGAACACCAGTTACCAAGCAAAGGAAGCCAATTTGCTTAATCCTGGAGGTGAGAGAAGCTTATGATTTATTGCTAAGATGCTCACAGCAGTTAAGAATTTCCCTCTTGCAATTGCAGGTGAATTCTAATGTACAGGGTGTGTCTATCATAGAGGAGGCTAACACTGAAAGAAGATAGTAGATGAATTTCACATAGTACTGTATTTATTTCTACTTTACATAACATTTCCTACTCAGTTCTGGAGGAGACTTTCAGGATTTGAGGAAAAAGAAGAACCAAATAATATTCCCCATTCTGTTTTGTTTCAAAGTGTGGGCATCCTATCCTTACAAAATCTCTGGATCTCATTTGTTATGTTTTTTTTAAAATATGACTTCTTACTAGTAAAGGTAAAGGTTTCCCTTGCTCGAAAGCCAGTCGTATCTGACTCTACGGTTCAGTGCTCATCTCTGTTTCAAAGCCGAAGAGCCAGCGTTGTCTGCTTCTGCAGACGTTTCCGTGGTCATGTGGCAGGGATGACTAGACACCGGAGCGCACAGAACACTGTTTCCTTCCCACTGAAGTGGTCCCTATTTATCTACTTGCAATTTCTTGCTTTCGAACTGCTAGGTTGGCAGGAGCTGGGACAAAGACTGGAGCTCATTCCGTCCTACAGTACTTACTAGTACATTACTCTATATTTTAATGGAATGCTCTTATTGAAATGCCTTGGCAAATCCCAAATCTATTTCAACATTATCTATTCCAATTTTTCTATTTTCCCTCTATATTTAGGTGGACTTTATATTTTCAGATATATACATGGCTATAGCATGCAATTAATGTATAAAATTTAAGTACCAATGAATATAGTCCTGATGTCTATGTATGATTGTTTCTTTGCCCCGACTTGTTTCAGTTCTGTAGGCTATTCCTAGAGAATATAGAGAAATGTCTTTTATATAAGCCAACTAAATTTCTGCCTATTGTCTCAAACTAAGCCACAGCATAAAAGCCATACATGTTTATATATTTCCGGCACTATGCTGTTGTGGGATGAGGTAAGAAAATGGAAGAACTGAATATAAAGTGATTGCTTTTTAAAATGTCGATGAGATGGAACAAAGGCATCAGGTATATGTCTTCTTGAAAAGAGGATTCATTTTGTCGGCTCTTCTCCATTATTGAACAAGTCCTTAAGGAAAGAAGGCCTTATTTTACTCCCCTCCCCTCATTTAGAGATGGTCTATTTCTTAGAGAGGTATGTGAACCCAATTAACCCAGATAATGCTAAAGAAAGAACAAAGATAAGAAAATGCATTTTTATTTAATTTGCTCAGTCTTTTCATGCCTGCTTAATTCTGAATAGGTAAAAAAAAATCTGAGAAATATACAGAGAAATATATAGTAGGAGCATGGCCACAATTGCCTCATTAGAGATACAGGATGGAAAAAAGTATGAAAGATTGAAAAACAACATGTTAAAAATAATGTCACTTGTTGCTTGCCACTTACTTGTAATGAGCAGCAATGTCATTATTTTTAAATGTTTTAACAAAAAGCAGATGTTAATATTTTCACATAATGAGTATTGCTATTAGTAAAATTTGTGAAAGTGATTTAGGAGGTTGACATTATTAGTGATTTTTCTGTTTAAAATATAATGATAAATAATAGCACAATAGTAAATAATAACACAATAGTGTGCTGCATTACTTGTTACCTGCAAATCATGCCTTGATCTTAAAAACACTGACAAAGAGTAACACGCTGCTTTTTAAAATAAATCACTACAAGCATGGGGAAGGAAGGATGGAAGAATGAAAGAGAAGAATGCTACCCACCAGGCACTTCATTTCAAAAATAAAAATAGGGTATGTTCCTGCTAGGGCTATTACTTCTTCATAATAACTCCCAAGCGCACATTTGAGAAAGTTTTTATAAAGACTAATTAAAATTATTAGCTCTATAGTGGGTAGGCTGCAGAGGTCTCGAAGTCTCTTCAAACTGGATATTAAGCAAAACCAGTAGAGTAAAACAACAACAACATAGGATTGGCCTATGCAGGGCCAGAGTTTTCAACTTCCATTGAATTGTGCTCCTACTTTATGTCTAAGGTTAAAATGCCCACAGATATGATTAACTACCAAGTCTAGTAATAAGATTTTTAAAATGCAGTTGTACATAAAAAAGACTACATTGGCTCCGAGTGACAGTAGATGAATTAATGCTCCCTCTAGGGTCTTTTTTCTCTAGCAATGATTGACAAAATAATTTTCTTCTTGTACCTTAATAAAAGTGTATACATTATATTACAGAGCCAATTATGCATCACATGACTTAGCTTGTCACCGTCCCTACTATCCAAACAATACATTAAAAGCCATCCTCTTTGTTCTAATTTACATGAGTGTTTTTCTCAAGTTTCTTAACTAAATTTCTTCAGGAAAAGAAAGTTTAAACAGATATATGCCGGTAGATATTTTAAGAACTCTACAGCTTCTTCTTCTTTTTCTTCCATTTCTAGGCCAGACATGAAACTGCCAAAATGAAGACACCTTTTGGTGGGTTCATTCTGTAGTTCCTTTCACCTAACCTAGTATGAGAAAGATTATTTATTTATTTATTCAATTTATAAGCCGCTTTCCTCGCCTCAGCGACCCAAGGCGGCTTACATCAAATAAAACAACTTATACAATTAAAAACCAACTGATAAAACTGATAAAAAATTAAAATCTGTAAAAAAAAAAGAAAAAAGAAACATAACCCCTTAATTAAAACCCCACAGGGCTAAATGAGCCAGCAAGGCTGAGATGTGCTGCCAGATGCATCCCATGCCTGCTGGCAGAGCCAGGTTTTCAGAGCCTTCCTCAAGGGATACAGTTCTGCCTAGAGATGCAGGAGGTTCCAAAAAGTCGGGGCCGACACTAAGAAGGCTCTCCTCCTGGTCCCGGTAAGATGTGCATCCCTGGCTGATGGGACCACAAGGTTGCCGTTACCAGCGTATGCCTGATTGTGGTTCAAAAATACCACAACCTTTGAGGAGGCTTTTGGTGCTGTATTACCTTATTTAATGTGTTATTTACTAGCTGCTCATAACATATTTCCACAGGGCAATGCTAGCAAAATGACAGACTTTCAGCAGGGGATATGTTTCAGACAGCCAGTAATAATCCTGCATGATTCATTGGGACTTACATCCACTTGCTTGGCATGTTTTAATTTTTAATAAATGGCGTTAGCATATTTTGCTATGGAATAGCACATCGTTAGAGCTGTTTTTCTTATTGTTTGTGGATGTGCACCTAAGTCTGACTCAGCCAACTTCAGTGGTGGAATTTAGCAGGTTCACTCCAGTTTGCCAGAGCCAGTAGCAGAAATTCCGGCTGGTCCCGCCCATCCAAGTTTTGAAATAAAGTACAGTAAAACCCTGATTTACAAATGCCCCGAGTTACATATAATTCAACTTATATAATGATTTTGTGCTAAAACCATGTCCTGATTTACACAAGTTACATAAATTTCCTATGGGTTTGCTTCGAGTTACATAAAAATCCATTGTTCTTATGGGTTTGCTTCAAGTTATGTAAAAAATCATTTCCTATGGGTTTGCTTCGATTTACATAAAAAATTCATTTTTCCTATGGGTTTGCTTTGAGTTACATAATTTTTTTCCCCTATAGGTTTGCTTCGAGTTACCTAAAAAACCGATTTAAGCAAAAGCCTATGGAATGGACTTTTTGAGTAAGTAGGGGTTTTACTGTAGTCCTAATTTGGGTGCAACACAGGGCTTTCCCCTGGCCACGCCCACCATAGCATGCCCACAAAGTAGTAAATTTTTTTGAATCTCACCACTAACCACTTTCCTAAGTTTATTATTTCTAGTGACAACTTACTGTTTGGTGTTTAGACAAAAAAAATTTGTAGGTCAAGTTTTGATCCATAGTGATGCTAAAATACTTTGGGTTAGAGTAATGTTTCAAAATCTTGCTTTCCAAGTTAACTCAGAGCATCTTCTCTACTTTTCTGCCCTTTAAGTGGAAGGCTGTGTTTTTAAAGAGTTTGATTTCAACTGATTATTTGTGACTAGCTGGTACTCGATGGATTCAATAGCTTGGCAGGAGACTGTTTATATCAGATGTACAGATGCATTTTCTGCCACCTATGCTCTGTATGACTCTAGTACACAGATTTGCTGCTTTCTGTGGTTTCAAGCACCCACAGAAAATCTTAGAATATATGCCCTACAGATATGGGGGCCTACTCTATTGCCACATGGACAATATGTCTTTGGGGTCATAGGAGAAGCCTTCTTGAATAGTGGAAAACATTGCAAATATACTTGGCCTCCCCCTGGGTAGCCAGCTAACCCTTCCAAACTAGAATCATTGCTCGGTAAACAAATCCCAAAAATATGATGGAAGACAAAAGTAATTGCTTTATTGAAACCATGCAAAACCATCATATCCTAAAAGCTGCAGGCCATTGTCCCTATTATGCCACTTATACAATGTGTTTGAACAAATTACATTAAATTGTCCAGCCCCATGAACTGAATGTCTTCTAATTTCATAACAGGCAGTCTTTAGCCTAGGTAATTGCTGTATGGCTCAAATCTTAAATCTAAACCAGTATATCAAAGATGGTTGTGAAACATTTAAAATACCTGGAATAGCACTTATTGACCTTACAGTGGCATATAACACTCTCCATCATCAGTTGCTGCTCAAAAAGCTCTAATTCCTTACAAAAGATCATGGTCTGACAGAAATGATTACCATTTTGTTTCAAAACTGAAGATTCTTTGTTAAATTTCAAGGGAGGCACAATCACTGAAGGAATTAAAGGAATGATCTGCCACCATTACATTCTGGCACCATTACTTTTATGCAACTGACAATCCCATATGCCAGGAGTTTTATCAGTGCTGATGGTGAAGCTTAGTGGCAGAGCATATACACAACTCCTGAGGAGGAAATAGGGTGAAACTCCTCAGCAGGAAATATGTACATGGATCTGCTGTTGAATTCATATCCAGGAGGTCAGGTTTCCCTGGGTGAATTTGTGAATTGGGTGGGAGTCATCAGAGAAAGAAGAGGAATTGCCATGTGGCCTTTGCTTGCAGTTTATTAAGGTGGCTTTTGCTGTATCCATTCATATTTGCAAGAGGCATAGTCAGAGCCAAACTTGTTAACACATTGCAAACAAGCATTTATTGGAAATTTCTACCTCTCTCTCTTTTCCCTCTTAGGTGCCTTAGTGCAACAACATTAGCATGAAGCCTTTAAAATATAAACTGCATTATTAACAGACATTTGAGGGGAACTGACAGTCCCGGAAGATGACAGAGAAGGTTAGTGTGTGTTGGTTGGGAGGCTCCGGCAACTGGATTTGCAGGGCCAGCTGGAATTTCTTCTATTGGTACAGGCATACTGGGGCATATCGGCTGAATCCCACCACTGCTTTTGTTGTTGTTGTTGTTGTTCAGTCGCACAGTCGACTCCGACCCTTTGCGACCCCATGGACCATTTTCCTCCAGGCGCCTCTGTCCTCCACCATCCCCTTCAGCCCTCCCAGCTCTGTGCCCATTGTGTCTACAATGCCATCTAGCCATCTCATCCTTGGCCTCCCCCTTCTTCTTTTGCCCTCCACCTTTCCCAACATCAATGCCTTCTCAAGTGAATCCTCCCTTCTCATTTGATGTCCAAAGTACTTTAGCTTCATCTTTACTATTTGACCTTCCAATGAGCAGTCAGGGTTAATTTCTTCTAAGATTGACCTATTTGTTCTCCTCCCTGTCCAGGGGACTCTCAAAACCCTCCTCCAACGCCACATTTCAAAGGCATCTATTCTTCTACGTTCAGCCTTCCTAATTGTCTAGCTCTCACATCCATACATTACTACTGGGAAAACCATTGCTTTGACTATTCTAATTTTTGTTTGCAATGTGATGTCTCTGCTTTTCACTATGTTCCCCAGGTTTCTCATCGCTTGTCTCCCAAGAATCAGTCGCCTTTTTATTTCATGGCTACAATCCCCATCTGCAGTGATCTTTGATCCTAAGAAAGTAAAATCTGTCACTGCTTCTACTTCTTCCCCGTCTATTCTCCAGGAACTGATGGGGCCTGTTGCCATTATCTTGGTTTTCTTGATATTGAGTCTCAGGCCAGCTTTTGCACTCTCCTCCTTCAGCCCAATCAAGAGATTCTTTAGGTCTTCCTCACTTTCTGCCATTAGGGTGGTATCGTCTGCATATCTCAGATTGTTGATGTTTCTCCCAGCGATTTTAATCCCATATTGTGATTCCTCCATCCCTGCACTGCGCATTATGTGCTCTGTGTATAGGTTGAATAAGCATGGTGACAAAATGCAGCCTTGTCTTACTCCTTTTCCTATTCCAAACCACTCTGTTATTCCATGTTCTGTCCTAACTGTTGCTTCTTGGTTCATGTACAGATTTCTCAGGAGGCATATGAGGTGCTCTGGAATTCCCATCTCTTTAATTACTTGCCACATCTTGTTGTGGTCCACACAGTCAAATGCCTTAGTGTAGTCAATAAAACAAAAGTAAACTTGTTTCTGGTATTCCTTTGTTTTCTCCATGATCCAGCGTATGTTGGCAATGTGGTCTCTAGTCCCACTGCCTCTTCTGAAACCAGCCTGCACCTCTGGTAATTCTCTCTCCACATGTTGCTGAAGTCTATCCTGTATTATCTTGAGCATCACCTTACTGGCATGTGGGATGAGCGCGATTGTTCGATAATTTGAACATTCTTTGGCATTGCCCTTTTTTGGGATTGGGACGTATACTGATCTTTTCCAATCCTGTGGCCACTGTTTTGTTTTCCAAATCTGCTGGCATATTGAATGCAGTAATTTGACGCCATCATCTTTTAGCGCTTTGAAGAATTCAACTGGGATACCATCATCTCCACTAGCTTTGTTGTTTGCAGTGCTCTTTAGGGCCTTTATGACTTCGCTCTCCAGGATGTCTGGCTCAAGTTCAATTTCTTCATCATTGTGATTGTCAGGAGTGTTGAGGTCCTTTTTGTAAAGTTCCTCTGTGTACTCTTTCCATCTTTTCTTAATTTCTTCTGCATCAGCTAGCTCCTTTCCGTCTTTGTCCCTTATCATGGTCATTTTTGCTTTAAATGTTCCCTTGATTTCGCCGATTTTTTTGAAGAGATCTCTGGTTCTGCCTATTTTGTTGTTTTCCTCCATTTCTCTGCACTGTTCTTTTAGGTAGTTTTCCTTATCTCTCCTTGCTTTTCTTTGAAATTCTGTGTTCAGAATACCACTGCTTTTAGCCATTCTAAATATGATGACACAGCTGGCTGGGCTCATGTCAATGTTGGCCATGTTAGATCAATGCACTGGCCAGGTGCATTGCCTGAGTACACAACCCCACTTAGCCGACCTGCAGTTCCAAAATGGAGACTGCTAGCCGACACCTTTGTGGCATGGTTGAACCTACCAGGGGAATACACCCACTACCACCATAGCTGTCGAATGTCCAGGGTCACCACTGCGCCATGTTGAGGCATGAGGTGGGATTTGCTATAATAATTATTATTTAAGACCTATAGAGTATGAGATATCATCAAACATAATTCTTTTTCACTGATACGTATCGGGTCATTCTTACACTGCATTTATTTATAAAGTCTGTACTGTAATAAATATGAAACATTTCAAAAAATAAACTAGTTGTTTCCCCCCATTATAACATTTCGGTATGTATGCTGGTAAAACCTTGCTATCCTGTTCTCATTTTAATTAGCATTTTAAAAAAAATGTTAATTTTTATTTTTTTAAGAAGCATCTTTTTACTATTTGTATACCACCTTGTATTTTATTACTGGAAGAAATATAGGATATAAATAAAGTAAATGAAAATCAATCAATCTCATAATACTAATATTTGAAAATATATTTTAAACACATTTTGAAATACATAATCTTTAAAAGTAAACATTTAAAAACAATTTGTTCAAAATATTTAAAACTTACTTTGATACATTTTCTGAATCAAGAACTGCATCTGGTCCTTTTAAAGTGGGGTGGTCTTCTTTTTCTTCCTGAGGTGCTCTTAATTTTTTTAAAAAATCAATTATTGTTTTAATCTGTTAGTTTGCATAACGTTGTTTTAATATTAGTAGTATTTTATATCATATTGTAAACTGCCTTAGGCTCCAGTACTGAAAGAATGGTGGGATTAACATGAAATAAATAACAATCAATAATAACACTAGGAAGTGTGAATGTTGATGTTTCCATCCACATATTAAAGTTTCCATCTGCATATTAATCATTACATTGTAGACTAAGTTAGTTCATATCAAAATTCACAAAGATCCTTGAGTACCTGCCCTGTATTTCTAGTGTAGATTAGGTGTACATTTACTCCATAGAAAAATTCTTTATTAAAATCATGAATGAATGAAAAGCAGCTTCAAAAAACATAAACATAACACGAAAGATATAATGAAAGATACATCTGCATCTATATTTTCTCGGGGGCTCCTCTCACAACCTCCTTCATTCAAAATATTAACAATGATGCTTAGCACCTGGCTTATTTTATTTCTGTTCTGTCATCTAGGATTAATTTTACTCTAACATCAGAGAGATGTTCACCTTTTCACAGCTAGTTCACACATTACTTTATCCAGAATAAAAGCATGTGAATGAAAGTGGCAGAAAGAGCAGATCACATCAGCAGCAGAAAGTACAGTATTTTTCCAAAATTGCACTTCTAATGGCATCACTCCATTAAGCAGCCATTAGTTGTTGGTTGTTTTTGTTGTTATATCCTCTGTTTGATATATTTTATTTAAAGCCTGTTTAAACGCTTAAGTTTCCCTGGCAAAAAATATTTTCTCCTTGCTTGAGGTGATTACAACATTGGTAGCATTTAACAACAGTGTGTTCTCTCTTACATATGTGTGTCTAGGATTGCCTGAATCTGACCTGGATATAAGTGTGATTGCTTTTTGCTTTGCTTTTAATTTCACTCCATTCTATTACAGTGACTAGGAAAGGTTTTGTTGGAGAGAATTCAGGAAACCTACAATTTGTAGACAAAATTCTGCTTGGTAAATGAAAACTTGTTGTTCTGTCGACAGTCGAGTCTGATCCTTTGTGACGCCATTGGCCACAGCATGCCAGGCTCCTCTGTCATTTGCCATCCTCCGGAGTCTGCCCAGATCTATGCCCACTGCGTCAACAATACTGTCTAGCCATCTCATCCTCTACTACCCACTTCTTCTTTTGCCTTCAATCTTTCCTAGCATCATGGCCTTCTCCAGTGAGTCCTCTCTTCTTATTTGGTGGCCAAAATACTTGAGCTTCAGTTTCAGTATTTGTCCTTCCAAGGAGCAGTCAGGGTTGGTTTCCTTTAGGATTGACTGATTTGATCTCCTTAAATTCCAGGGGACTCTCATAAGTCTTCTCCAGAACCACAGTTCGAAGGTATCTATTCTTCTGCGTTTAGCCTTTCTTGTGGTCCAGCTCTCACAGCCATACATTACTATTGGGAAGACCATTGCTTTAACTATGCAGACTTTTGTTGACAGGGTGATATCTCTACTTTTTATTATGATGTCTTGGTTTGCCATAGCTTGCCTCCCGAGGAGTAATTAACTTTTTATTTCATGGCTGCAGTCACTGTCTGCAGTGATCTTTAATCCCAAGAAGGTAAAGTCTGTCACTGCTTCCATTTCTTCCCCTTCTATTTGCCAGGGAGTGATGGGGCTAGACGCCACAATCTTGGTATTTTTGATGTTGAGTTTCTAGCCAGCTTTTGTACTCTCCTCTTTGACCCTCATCAAGAGGCTCTTACTTGGAGATAAAGAGAGTCAGAATGACAAGGTTTGTATTTGAGACAGTTTTTAAATTTCCTCTCCAAACTGTCACATGATATGCCCTGGTATGGATGGATGTCTTCTCCACTTGGAGAAATGAGTGAGTACCATCAGCAGACATCTGTAAGGGATCCTGAAATCTGACTCACCTCCACCTGAGGGAAGAAAAACTGTCTTAAAATAATTTTTATGCAACAAACATACATAAACACATAGTGTGGATATTGGGATTGTTCTCTCTGCTGTCCATAAAACATGGTGCCTTCTGAAGAAACTGGTAAAATCAAGACTCCTATGTTTTCTCCAATATGGTTGTCAAATAGGATTTTAGAGAGGTTTTGCTGCAGAGCAAGAGAAAGGTAAGGGCTAGGAGTGAGAAATTTGGAAACTCCACAGAAATTTGGAGAAGACATCTTCAAAGCCAAATTCCAACTTGTAGAGGAAGACAGAGCCAATTAATGGAACTGGTACAAACTGAAGTAGGAAGGGTTTCCCAGAGTTAGTTACTTTCCAGAAGAAATTACTTTGATCTCGAATGGTGATTGGTGAAATGATCTGGAAAGATGTTTGAAGGGCATATAAGCAAGGAGGAAAACCTACAAAATGTCAAACATTGGGATGTCAAGCTCTGTGAAATCTCTTAGGTTACCTCTGACCAGATGCTAGATGTCTACTATGCTGCTGAACTCTGCTTATGTCCTGGAGGTACGCTGAAATAATTAAATTGTAAAGATGCAAAAGATGCAGGAAACAGGCAATACTTTTATTGGATCACTCAGAAAAACAAAATGTTGTGCGAGCTTTCGTGGTTCAAGACCACTTGTTCAGGCATGTATTGAAATGTTCATG
Source organism: Bradypodion pumilum (assembly GCA_035047305.1). NCBI lineage: Eukaryota > Metazoa > Chordata > Lepidosauria > Squamata > Chamaeleonidae > Bradypodion > Bradypodion pumilum. The sequence goes on along the minus strand of JAWDJD010000001.1, from coordinate 166,357,889 downwards.
GTGTGGTGATCTGCCAGGCTCTCATCTTAAGAACAGTAAGATATTTCATAAACAAACCCTTGTTTGCCTATGAAATAATTAAGAATAGGCTAATTAGCCTTTTTAATTTGTTTTATGGGAATTGTTTGTTTTAAATCCCATGAATACTATTTTGCTCACAAAATGGAATGGCTTCATTTACTAGCTATTCTGCTTGAGTTGCTTTGCACCTCCCTCACCATGGCATCGTGCTCTCTGGACAGGCAACTCGGTCTGGGGCTGTTTTGGTGGCAGTGGCCGCATGTGCAGAATTTCTACTACCAGTTCGGGCATATCGCCGTTTGCTGTTCAGAAACTGGAGGCGACAACCAGCATGGTGAATAACAGCTCTTTTTATTATGGGGTCTGAACACAACGTGGAGTGGAACAACGGGGTCTTATATATACAAATAACTTGATACAAAACAGCAGGAACAATCATTTATTTATTTATTTATTTATAAGTCACATTTGTATATGCCGCCCACTCAGGCAGAACCCGACTCAGGGCGGCATCACAACACTTCTAAAAATACATAAAACATTATAAAAACCTATAAAAACCCACTTCCCCCCCTTTTAAAAAACCCATATCCCACCCACCCATCCCACCCACCATACAAGAAGAGAGAGTTCTTATAAAAGCCAGCCGGCGGGAACCATAGTCCCGTTCGGGCCCCACACCTGCCCTGCCAGCCAGGTCTTTACTCCTTTCCTGAAGGGCAGCAGTTCACTTTGAAGTCTTAGATCTGTTGGTAGGAGGTTCCAGAGGGTTGGTGCGGACACGGAGAAGGCCCTCCTTCGGGTGCTAGACAAATGTGCACCCCTCGTTGACGGCACCATTAGAGAGCCCCTCCGGTCCGCTCTGGTTGGACGGGCAGTCACTCTTGGGACGATGCGGTCTCTAAGGTATCCTGGCCCCCTGCCATATAGGGCTTTAAAGGTCAAAACCAGCACCTTAAATTGCACCCGGAGACAAACTGGTAACCAGTGCAGCTCCCGAAGCAGCGGGGAGGCATGGGCATATCGCCCACACCCCATCACCACCCGGGCCGCCGCATTCTGGACCAGCTGCAGCCTCCGAATGGTCGTCAAGGGCAGCCCCATGTAGAGCGCATTACAATAATCTAGTCGGGAAGTAACCAGAGCACGAGTGACCATAAGTAAGGAGCCCCGGTCCAGGAGCGTGCGCAATTGGCAAATCACCCGAAGTTGGGCAAAAGCCCTCCTGGCCACAGCCGCCACTTGTTCTTCCAGCAGCAGCCGTGAGTCCAGAAGGACCCCCAAGTTGCGCACTGGGTCTGTCTGGGGCAAAACAGCCCCATCCAGTACCAAAGATGGTAACTCCTTGGATAACATGGGGCCCCTTATCCACAGCCACTCTGTCTTGCTGGGATTCAGTCGAAGCCCATTGGCCCCCATCCAGACCCCAATGGCCTCCAGGCATCCGGATAGGATTTCAACAGCATCACTGGGGTCCCCACGGGCCGAGATGTACAGCTGAGTGTCATCCGCGTACTGATGGTACCGCACCCCGTGGGAACGAATGATCTCACCCAGTGGCTTCATGTAGATGTTAAATAAGAGAGGAGAGAGCACAGAGCCCTGAGGCACCCCATACTTGAGGGGCCTAGGGCTGGACCTCTCACTCTCTAACCACACCGACTGGGTACGGCCCTCCAGAAAAGAGGAAAACCAGGACAACACAGAGCCCTGGATCCCCAGTCCTTCGAGCCGTTCCAGCAGGATACCGTGGTCGACGGTATCGAAGGCCGCTGGGAGATCAAGAAGAGCAAGGACGGATGGCTAACCCCCGTCCCGCTCCCGCCAGAGATCATCCAACAGTGCGACCAATGCCGTCTCCGTTCCATATCCGGGCCTGAATCCCGATTGAAAGGGGTCTAGATAATCCGCTTCATCCAGGACACTCTGCAGCTGGCGCGCCACCGCCTTCTCCAAAACCTTACCCAGAAAGGGCAGGTTGGAAACCGGCCTGTAGTTGTTAAGGACAGCTGGGTCGAGGGACGTTTTCTTCAGGAGGGGGCGCACCAAAGCATGTTTTAGCTGTGCAGGAAATACCCCCTCCCGTAATGAAGCATTTATTATCCCCCCAACCCAGCCCCCTGTTACCTCCTTGGAGGCTTTCACCAACCAGGTGGGACAGGGGTCCAGAGGACATGTAGTGGCACGAACATCTGCAAGGAGCCTGTCCACTTCATCAGGCACAACAGGATCAAACTGATCCCAGATCGTACAGCAAGACTGCGCCCCGGCACCCCCCGACCCTCCCCATCCACGCCAGGATTCAATCCTGAACGAATCCGATCGATTTTCTCCACCAGATGGTCAGCGAAGTCCTCAGCCGAACCCTGCCAACCGGGCACCGATCTCCCTCTACCGAGGAGGGACCTGGTTACCCGGAACAGGGCGGCTGGGCGATTATCAGCGGAGGCAATAAGGGCGGTGAAGTATTGCCGCCTCACCACCCCCATCGCCACTAGGTAGGCCCTAATAGCGGCTCTAGCTAGTGTCCAATCGGAGTCATCCTGGGTCTTCCCCCAGCGGCGCTCTAGGCGTCTCTTTGCCCGTTTGAGTTCACGCAGTTCCTCTGTGAACCACGGAGATGACCTAGTTCCACGGGCGCGGAGAGGCCGCAGTGGCACGATTTCATCCAAGGCAGCTATTGTCGTCCTATTCCACAGGTCGACAAGTGCCTCAGGTGAATCGTGTAGCCGATCCAGAGGAACATCCCCCAGTTCCCTCTGGAATCCATCTGGATCCATTAGTTGCCGAGGGCGGACCAATTTAATAGGCCCTGCCTCCCTACGATGAAGTGTCGCCCCCAGGAAGTCAAGAGTCACCAGGTAGTGATCCGACCATGGCACAGGTGAGATGGCTAAATCCTGTAGTCTCAGATCACTCTGCCACTGCTCCGACAAGAAAACTAAGTCTGGCATGTGACCACTGCCCCTGGTCGGACCCCGAACTACCTGAGTCAGGCCCATGGCTGCCATGGAAGCCATGAACTCCCTTGCCACCTCAGAAGCCATCCCCAGCGATGGCAAATTGAAGTCCCCCAGAACCATAAGTCTCGGGAACTCCAACGCCAGCATCGAGGTGGCCTCGAGGAGCTCAGGCAGGGCATCCCTTACCCTGCAAGGGGGCAGGTACAGGAGCAAGATCCCCAACTGACTCTTGGGGCCCAGCCGTAGAAGCAGGGCCTCACAACCAGACACTTGTGGAGCAGTGGCCCTAGCAACTCCCAAAGACTCCCTGGCAACAATGGCGACACCACCGCCCCTCCCCTCACCTCTAGGCTGGTGCCAAATACCGAACCCAGCTGGACACATGTCCGAAAGAGGTACTCCATCCTCAGGAGTCAGCCAGGTTTCGGTGATGCATGCCAGGTCGGCCCGCCCATCCTGGATGGCATCTTGAATCAGGGGGGCCTTATTACAGACCGATCTGGCATTCACCAGCAGCAGCCTAAGGGCGGGGTCACTCCGGATCTGCTGCTCAGGACCCAGAGATGTACCTGCAGGGCTGGAATGAGGGACCGCACTTAAACATCGGACCCGCCTTCCCCGAGTGCGACCCGCCCCACGGTACCCGCCATACCGCCCCATGCCCGTCACAACACCTATATGCATCTCCGGAACCTCCCTCGACGGGATGCTGCCCCTCCTTCCTGGCTGGCAGGGCCAACACTCTCTCTTCACTCCCCATCCGCCATCCCCCCCCAGATCCAGCAACGAACATGGGCTCCCAGAACGCACAGAAAGCGCTGGCGGGGCCAGTCGTCCACATCTCCTTTTTCTTCCCCCCAAATAGGGAGGGCGGAGGCAAGGAGCTGGAGGGGACGTCCATGTGTGGAGACAATATTCACAGCGGCGTCTTCGGCTCCCCACTGCCACGAGGAGACCTCCTAAACTCCCCGCCCGATGGCAGGGGGCGGGGAGGGGCGGCCTTGCGCAGCGGCGACGGCGGCGGCAACGGCAGCGTCTTCGGATCCCTTGTCCCGGGAGCCCTTTAAACCTCCCCGCCTGGTGGCAAAGGTCGGGGAGGGACGACTTCGCACAATGGCTGCAACGTCTTCCGCTCCCTTGGCCTGGGAGACCGTCCAGCCTCCCCGCCCGATGGCAAGGGGCAGGGAGGGACGGTCTAGCGCGATGGCTACGACGTCTCTGTCTCCCTTGGCCCGAAGGGCCCCCCAACCACCCCGCCCAGTGGCAGGGGGCGGGGAGGGCCAATCCTGCGCGGCAGCGGCAGCGGCGGCGGCGGCGACGGCGACTCCAGCGTTGTCTGCTTCTACCTCCCGTTCCCATTCTCTGGCCGAATGGCGAAGGCCCCGGGAAGAGGCAACGCGATGGTTTCCGGGCCTCCGGCGGCGCCTCCCTTTTAAGCCCCCCAACAGGCAGGGCCCAAAGGGAGGCGAGACACACCTGCCTCCCATTCCCGGGCCGAATGGCGTGGGCCCCGGGAAGAGGCAGCGCCTCTTTATCTCCCCGCCGATGGTGGGGGCGGGGAGAGCGCGGCTGTGGCTGCGGCTGCGGCGGCATCCCTTTTCGGAGCCTCCCGGGCCACGGGAGGCTCCCTTTATCTCCCCGCCGGTGGTGGGGGCGGGGAGAGCGCGGCTGTGGCTGCGGCTGCGGCGGCGTCCCTTTTCGGAGCCTCCCGGGCCACGGGAGGCTCCCTTTATCTCCCCGCTGGTGCTCTCGACCACCTTTCTCTGGAAAGCATTTGCAACCAGAACTGCAGTCTCGACCTCCGCAGGGCCCTTGATAAAATTTCTTCCCACCCGCGTCCACAGGATTCGGCCAGAGGCACACCACGGCCAGAAGGAGCAAGACTCCTGCTTTCATGCGCGGGTGGCAGGGCACCATCCTCATCATCATCCTCCACCCCCCGATCTGTTCAAAGGAAAAGAGAACTAAGTTATACGGCAAGGGGGGGAGGGGTCATTTGAACATTGGCTACATTTTGACAGCTACAATGCGCGCTTTTCTTTATTTGAATTACGGCACGATCCAAGTCTCAGGATAACACGCGAGTTTCTGACAATAGAGGCTGGCAATGCAGCGTGGCCGTTTGACATGTAATTTACAAGAACAGTTATGCATACATAACACGCCACAAACCAGCTGAATCCTACCACTGGTGCCAATGCTGAAAATGGCGAGAAAGGCCATGACTTGGAAAAGTGCCTTTTTGGTGGCAGCCCCAACCCTATGGAACTCGCTCCTGAAGGAATTGCATTAGACCACTTGCTTACTGACATTTAAAATGCAGCTAAAATGCCTTCTGTTTAGGGAGGCATTTGAAAAGGGGTCGGCATCAGCCAAGTTTGAGGCTTCTTGCCACTGCCCCCCAGTTGTTAATTTAGGCCCGGATTTTTTTTTTATTGTGTGATTTTAAGATGTCATTTCATGATTGTGTGAATTTTAAGATGCTTTTAATATATTGTTGGTAGCCGCCCAGAGTGGGTATGAATCCTCAGATGAGTGGGGTATAAGTAGAATTTATTATTATTATTATTATTATTATTATTATTATTATTATTATTATTATTATTATTATTATTATTATTATTATTATTATTATTATTATTATTATTATTATTATTATTATTATTATTATTATTATTATTATTATTTATTCTTAATCTTTTCCTTAAAATTCCTAAATGTTTTTCTCAAACAAAATATATAAAACCTTTACCAATTGCTTGATTCATTTTGGTGTAAAGGTTTCTGCGACACTACGTCTAGTCCTAAACTTGGTCAACCTACTGTTCAGACATTTTTGGGGGTGCTTGGCAAGTACTATACAGTATTGCAGTCAATTTGCAATCCCTAAGCAAACAACCTGAAGTTTTTGGTTTTGTCTCCGTCGAATACAGTAGAGACTTCTGACTCAAAGTGTGGATAAGAGAGAGAGGATATGGAGATTTCCCAGCAGCACATTGGCCTGCTTAGAACTCACTCAGGTCTGGAATAAATAAGGCAATGTGGCTGAGTGGCTAATGTGTGGTCTTTTGTCACCCTCAACCCATTTCTTCACATGTCTTAAAGGCCTCATCTCTTGGCAGCAGTAGTGAGAGTGCTTCTCCATGGGAATGGGCTCCTTTGATTCTTTTTACCTCAGAGCTGGGAGGCCTCGGTGCTGCTGTTCTGCTGTTACCCCTCTCTAACCTTGTGCCCCATTAAGGTAATGGTCTGCCAATTTTGTTTTGCAAGGGGCAGAGGGCTGGGATTCCTACTAGGTGAATGCATGACAAGAGACCATTGAAGAGGTTCAACTTTCACTAGCATATCAGAATTAAAGTTGATATTCTGTTAGAAATGTAGCAATCCAGCACGCAACCTTTCATATACTGTAGTCATGTGGGAGAAGGAAAGCTTTCTACAAGCTAACTTGCTTGCTTGTTTCTTTGTTCCCTCCCTAACTAATAGCAAAGCTCTCTTTTCTTCCTGCTCTTTTTTCCTGCTCTTTTCTCTCTCTCTGTGTGTGGAGAGAGTTCTTCTCAGCAGGGCTAGCTGTAAGAACAAATGTGTACAAAAGAATGAAAGCGCGGCGCCAAAATGGCCGCTGCGCTCTTTGCAGCCCCCCCCACCCGGACTCAGACATCCGGGTGAGTTAGGGGGCGTGGCCACTCCTCTGTAAAAGGGGTGGCCACGAGGCAGCCGAGCTGCCATTTTAAAAATAGCGACGGAGAGGAGAAGTTTTCTCCATCGCTGTTCCTTCGACTCTTCGGCTCTTGAGCCCTTGGTCTTTCCCGGCTGGGAAGGAAGGAGTCACACAGAGCCTTTGGCTTGCTGGCTGCTCTGTGTTTTTTGGCATCAGGTTGATCCCTGGAAAGGGATCCTGCTCTTTCTAACAGATATGCCTCCCAAACGGAAGGCCCCGGTGACGAAACCGCGGCCAAAGGGGAGGACTTTTGTGGGCCCTGCGCAGGGCGGGGGGCAGCCCTCAGGTCAGAGGACCAGGGCTGCGCCCCTACGGTAGGGCACTACCCCAGCTTTACCCACCGATACCGGTGGGGCGATGCAGGCTGGTGCTTGGCCATCGGCTGGCCAGCCTCCGGCCGGCCCTTCAGGGAATTCGGCCCTCGGCCCGCAGTTGCCGGCCATGGGTCAGGTCAGCGGGGGAGGGCCTGGTGCGGGTGCACAGCACGTTCCCCCTCCGGCCCCTCATGGGCCGGAGTTTTGGGCATGGCCCTATTCGGGCCCAGGCTCTCACTTTGGGGTTCCTGGTCAAATGCCTAGTGGGCCGTCCGGCCCACCCGGCCCACTTTATACTGGGGGATCTGTGGCAGTGGATGCGTTGCTAACACGTTTAGCTGTGCTTGAGGCATCCTTGGGGATTGCACACAACCCCATGGGAGGGGGCCCTTCTCTCTCTGCTGGGGGCCCTTCGTGTCCACCGGCTACCTTGACAGCTGCCACACTGCAACAGGCGGCCAGCCGGGTTGAGCTGCTTGAGACGCTCCGGCCTGCGCCTGCCGGTGTCTTGCAGCTCCCTGTTCGTCCAGAGCTACAGCCGGGGAGTGGTCAGGTGTGGCCCCAGAGCTCGATTCTGGTCGCGAGCTCCGATGCCCGCTGTGGGCCGGAACCCCCAGTGGCGGCGGCTCACGGGGGTGCACCTAGTGAGTATCAGGTTCAAGTTAATGCACCCACATCACAGTCCACTTCCAGTGGTGGGGTTCAGTGGCCATGGCCTTGTCAAGTCGAGGCGAGTGGGCATCAGTTGCCAGCCTATCCCAGTGCCCCTTGGTTCCATACTGGCACAACATTGGGGGTGAGGGTTTCCGCCCCCGGGGCAATGGCGGGCGTCGCAGGGGCTGTCCAGGTTCCGCTGCGTATGCCCCGTGTACCTCACCACATTTCAGACGCTAATGCAGGAACTGGGTGTCCCTTTAGCGCCCGAAAAGACCGAGGGCCCATCAACTACGCTCACATTTCTGGGTATTGAAATTGACACGGTCACACAGGCATCCCGGTTACCCATCGATAAGGTCACCCGGATCTCCGCAATGGTTTTGGCCTTGCTGGCAAAACGTAAAGTGTCACTTTGTGAGCTTCAGGTTCTACATGGCCATCTTAACTTTGCCTGCAGGGTGGTCACGCCTGGCAGAGCATTTGCTCGGCGCCTATGTGATGCCATGTCTGGCCTGTCAAGGCGCCATCATAGGGTCCGACTGACCAGGGGCATGAGGGCTGACCTTTTGGTTTGGCTCACATTCCTGCGGGACTTCAACGGGGTCACCTTTTGGAGATCCGACCTTTTAGTTTCCCCTAGGTTTCAAGTACAGTCGGATGCCTCCGGCTCCCTGGGATATGGGATTTACTTTGAGGGGAGGTGGGTTTATGGCCAATGGCCTCCAGCATTAGTTCGCCAGTTTGTGTTACGTAGCGTACGCCTGAATGTGCTTTTTAGGGCCAGACATGTACCAGGTATTAATAATAATATTGCCGATGCTTTATCCTGCCTGCAGATCCCCCGGTTCCGCGCCTTGGCTCCGGACGCAGAGGAATTCCCCTCGCCACTCCCGGCCGAGATTTGGACATTTGGCAAGGAGAGGTGAACTGGGCGATCGGCATGTCTTTGGCGATCATGTCTTTGATGCGGCAGGACTTTTAAAAACTACGCCGCCAGCACCACCGGAGCCACGCTTCCATCACCGGCTCCCTCCCCCACCCCACCTGGCGGGGGAGGTAGGAGCACAGCTGACTGTCATTGATGCGGCAGGACTTTTAAAAACTGCGCCGCCAGCACCACCGGAGCCACGCTTCCATCGCCGGCTCCCTCCCCCACCCCGCCAGCCGGGGGAGGTAGGAGCACAGCTGTCATTGATGCGGCAGGACTTTTAAAAACTGCACCGCCAGCACTACCGGAGCCACGCTTCCATCGCCGCTCCCTCCCCCACCCCGCCCGGCGGGGGAGGTAGGAGCACAGCTGACTGTCATTGATGCGGCAGGACTTTTAAAAACTGTGCCGCCAGCACTACCGGAGCCACGCTTCCATCGCCGGTTCCCTCCCCACCCCGCCTGGCGGGGGAGGTAGGAGCACAGCTGACTGTCATTGATGTGGCAGGACTTTTAAAAACTGCACCGCCAGCACCACCGGAGCCATGCTTCCATTGCCGGCTCCCTCCCCCACCCCACCCGGGGGGAGGTAGGAGCACAGCTGACTGTCATTGATGCGGCGGGACTTTTAAAAACTGTGCCGCCAGCACCACCGGAGCCATGCTTCCATCACCGGCTCCCTCCCCCACCCCACCCGGCGGGGGAGGTAGGAGCACAGCTGACTGTCATTGATGCGGCAGGACTTTTAAAAACTACGCCGCCAGCACCACCGGAGCCACGCTTCCATCGCCAGCTCCCTCCCCCACCCCGCCCGGCGGGGGAGGTAGGAGCACAGCTGACTGTCATTGATGCGGCGGGACTTTTAAAAACTGCGCCGCCAGCACCACCGGAGCCACACTTCCATCACCAGCTCCCTCCCCCCACCCCGCCCGGCGGGGGAGGTAGGAGCACAGCTGACTGTCATTGATGCGGTGGGACTTTTAAAAACTGCGCCACCAGCACCACCGGAGCCACGCTTCCATCGCCGGCTCCCTCCCCCACCCCGTCCGGCGGGGGAGGTAGGAGCACAGCTGACTGTCATTGATGCAGCGGGACTTTTAAAAACTGTGCCGCCAGCACCACTGGAGCCACGCTTCCATTGCCGGCTCCCTCCCCCACCCCGCCCGGCGGGGGAGGTAGGAGCACAGCTGACTGACATTGATGTGGCGGGACTTTTAAAAACCGCTACTACCAGAGTAGCCAATGCCGGTGTATTGCCTGGCCTCGGCTGCCTTGGGGCTGGATCATCCTCTTCTTTGGCTCTGTTAGAACATGTGAGCAATGGGGCTATGTTTTGGGGGACATTGGTAGCCGAGGGGTTGCGTAGTTGATTTTGTTGTGTTGGAGCTTGAATGTTTATTGCATATTTTACTGTTTAAATTACTGTATTGTATCTGTATTTCTAACATTGAATTTCATGCTCTGTGATTTTGCTTTTGTAATGCTTTGTTTACTGTGATATTGATTTTTGATACTTTATTGCGATGTTGTTATGATGATATTTATATGTTGTATTTTTTGTGATATTTTTGTGATATTTTTATACTGTCACTTGTAAATTGTACTTTGTAAACCGCGTTGAGTCTCCCATTGGGCAGAGAACTGCGGTATATAAATTTAAATAATAATAATAATAATAATAATAATAATAATAATAATAATAATAATAATAATAATAATAATAATAATAATAATAATAATAATAATAATAATAATAATAATAATAATAATACGGTCCTCAAAAGTTGATCAGCACGGCGTAGGCAGTGGAGTTAGACTGCTACGATGTTCCATTGCAGACATCTGTCCAGTTGGTGCCCTACAGGAGTTCTTGGCAGTGCGTGGCACGCACCCTGGCCCATTTTTCTGCCACCAAGATGGGTCTCCCCTTACTAAATTTCAATTTTGGAAGGTGACCGGTATGGCACTATCCAGTGTTGGCCTTCCAGGGGCTCGTTACGGCACCCATTCGTTTAGGATAGGTGCTGCTTCAACTGCGGCTGCATTTGGGTACTCTGAGGCTGATATACGCCGTATGGGAAGATGGAGATCTATGCGTTTTGCATTATATGTTCGCCCTCTTCAGGTATGAGTACCAGTTAAGTCACTGTTCTCTTTTTTCTCTTATAGACCCTGTGTGTCCCCGCACACCAGTGGCAGTATGGCTGGTGGGCCACAGTTACGTGCACTGAGCAGCGCAGTATGCTGCGGCGACAGAGTGGGGACCCCAGCTTGGACTGCGTGCATCCGCATGCATACGTTGGTACGGTAAGCGTGAAATGAGATGGCGGGAACTGTTGCCATTCCTTTTTTCCATCAGGTATGCTGAACCGCCTGATGTCCTTGTACTGCACCTCGGGGGCAATGACCTCGCCCAGGTCACTGGCCTTTCTTTAAAATTCACAATTTGCAGTGACCTAGCTTATTTGCATTATGTGTGGCTGTCCACAAGGCTGCTATGGTCGGACATCATACTGCGTCACGCTTACAGGGGAGGTATTGACCTCCGTGCCCTTGACCGCGCTCGCCGCTCGGTGAACAGGGCAGTTGCCCGGTTCTTGGCAGACAAGGGTTTGGGGATGGTCATCCGACACCCCACCATTAGTTTACAAAATTATTATCTTTATGCAGGGGATGGGGTCCACCTGTCGGCTAGAGGTATGAACCTCTTTTTGGAAGATTTGCAAGCAGGCCTGTTGACCGAGCTGACGGTCTGGGGGGGGGGGCGGTGAGTCTTCATTGAAGCCTCCCCGTGTGGCGGGTAGCACTGGCAAAGTAAATATTTATGACCCATAGGTATCCGGCAGATTCGCAATTGACTGGCCAACACTTAGACAGGTACAGGTGTAATAACGTTGACCGGTCAACGACGAACCAGGCAAGGGGTGATGGCAGGAGCTTTTCAGCATGCATCACCCCGTGATTTGACGGATACATGTCAGAGGGTGGGGTCAGTAGATAGTTTATTGACTACGGTCAACAATTTGTTTGTGTCAACAAACAAATTGATACAAATGGATACATTGTAGCCAATTGCCATTGGCAATTTTGGGAGGAACCTTACCAGTGTTACTGCGGCCTGCTTGCCTTAAGAATTATAATTGGATGAGTACCAATTGAAAGTTATAATTCGGACTAGGGCATTATTCAATAAAAGTGGCCCAATGCCTTTATCCATATACCGGTGTCTGAGTCTTTCTTTGGGGGGTGCGCCTGCAATGAAAGCGCGGCGTCAAAATGGCCGCCGCGCTCTTTGCAGGCCCCCCCACCCAGACTCAGACATCTGGGTGAGTTAGGGGGCGTGGCCACCCCTCTATAAAAGGGGTGGCCACGAGGCAGCCGAGCTGCCATTTTAAAAATAGCGACGGAGAGGAGAAGTTTTCCCTCCACCCCCTCCCTAGTGAACAGTGTGATATTTTGGTCGCTTCGGGGCCGGGTGGGAATTTTTGGCCTGAACCTACAATTGGCCCTTGGGTTCTGGCTTTTTTTGCCCATCCCACACTGTTGCTAAGGTTTGACATAGGGGTTTTTCTTGCTCTTGACTTTGGTCACTTAGGCGGGTAGCACTGGTAAGGTAAATATTTATGACCCATAGGTATCCGGCAGGTTCGCAATTGACTGGCCAACACTTAGACAGGTACAGGTGTAATAACGTTGACCGGTCAACGACGAACCAGGCAAGGGGTGATGGCAGGAGCTTTTCAGCATGCATCACCCCGTGATTTGACGGATACATGTCAGAGGGTGGGGTCAGTAGATAGTTTATTGACTATGGTCAACAATTTGTTTGTGTCAACAAACAAATTGATACAAATGGATACATTGTAGCCAATTGCCATTGGCAATTTTGGGAGGAACCTTACCAGTGTTACTGCGGCTGCTTGCCTTAAGAATTATAATTGGATGAGTACCAATTGAAAGTTATAATTCGGACTAGGGCATTATTCAATAAAAGTGGCCCAATGCCTTTATCCATATACCGGTGTCTGAGTCTTTCTTTGGGGGGGTGCGCCTGCAAAGAGCCTTGTTGCTGTTATTTTTGACTCCTATTTGCCATTCTTTTGTTGTGCACTAAAGAAGAATAAGGGGCCACGGTGGCTTGTGGTTAAGGTGCTGAGCTTGACGACCAGAAAGTCGGCAGGTCAGCAGTTCGAGACGCGAGTGCTGCATGACTGTCCCAGCTCCTGCCAACCTAGCAGTTCGAAAGCAAGAAATTGCAAGTAGATAAAGAGGTACAGTATCACTTTGGCAGGAAAGGCAACAGCATTCCGTGATCTCCAGCATCTAGTCATGCCTCCCACATGACCATAGAAACATCTGCGAACCTAGACAGTGTTGACTCTTTGGCTGTAAACGGAAATGAACACTGTCCTCTAGAGTTGGACATGACTGGCTTTCAAGCAAGTGGGACTTTAACTAAACAGGAATTAAGTGAATTCCTAACTTGCTCAACATATTCTGCCTATGTTTCAGGGAATACATTCCCATTTCAACAGGTACATTTCCACCTTCATATGTTCGTAAGATGTTACCACCTTCTGCCAAACAACTGTTAGACATTCAGTTTCATGCCGAGTGGGGGTTGTGGTGGGGAATGGCTTTCAGCCATAGAATTTACCACTGTTGTGAGGAAACATGGAAGACATCACTGGGCAAAATAAACAAAGGTGGTGAAAGGAAGTGTGAGCCTGTCTTTGTAGCACAGGGGTTCTCAACCTACAGCCCGGGGCCCGATGCGGCCCACGACATCATTTCATGTGGCTCCCCACTGCCTCTGCCATACCTGGATGTGCCATGTGTCTCAGACAGGGCAAAATGGCCATCCAGCCCCCGAAGCTGTCTGAAGGAGTGTGATCCAGCCCTCGGCTTGAAAAGGTTGAGAACCCTGATGTAGCATGTGATATTGGTTGTTCACCATGTTGCTGTAAGGGGAAAAGATAAAAACAATCTCAAGGAGGGGTTGGAGCCAGTCGTGATGCACTGCAATTTTTCCTACCTACTCTGTGGGCATGGCTAACTCTGTGGATGTGGCTAACTCTGTGGGCATGGCAACCTCAAAAAACTGACCAAAAATATATAAATCAAAAAATTGAAATAGAACAGTATTGAACACACCAAACAGCTAATATAATAAAAATAAAAATAAAATAACAACAAAAAAACTTAGTGAAGACTAACTACATGAAAAAAATTACTAAAATTACTAAAATCAGGATTTTTCTCGTGCCCCCCAAAGAACAGAAATCAGCGGCAGCGGGTGGCCCCTGGCCATGCCTGGAGTGCGGGGGGAGGGGGATGTGGGCGTGATGTGGGAGGGAGGTGGGCGTGGCCAGCCAGTTCTGCTGTCGGTTCTATAGAACCTGATAGAACCTGCTGCAGTGCAACACTGGTTGGAGCAAAATATAATAAATGATAGGAAAAGTTAAGTTCCAGAGCTTGGGAAATTACTTTTAAGAAGAATGAAGATAACTACATGTTTAACTAAGCAATGGTAGGATGATGCTCTGGGTCCCCATGGCATCATCCTATCACTGTTCTGTTACAGATGGCTTTGTTATTTCATTATACACCTTCTTCTCAAAAGTAATTTTCCAAGTGCTGCCAAGATCAGAGGAAACAACAATTAGGTGGATTAAGGAAGCATGTTTGATGATAATTTCATGGGCATATTCTGGGGGGGAAAAGAATATAATTCCAGTATTCTTTTTTATGTGCAGCTGGCATAAGACAAAGAATGAGACAATGTTTATATCAGAGTGAATAACGGCACATGTTTATGACAGTGTTGTTATGATTTATTCTTTAATTCTTAAAGCACAAACAAAGGGTAAGATTCTGAATGTGGTCTTTAAGAAAGATTGCAAGACTTTTAGTAAGAGACACGTACAATCCACTATATCTTGCAAAAATCGTGTCCCTTTATATGTCATACAAGCACTGCAGGATTTATGATATTTTTAATCTTTGGTTTTCTTTCTTTTAAACACTTGACTTTGTGAAATGGTACATAACAGGCAAGCATGTTGCCACCACTTAGTATCTTCAATGCATTTTTCAAATGCAGTAAAGTTCTAGGTTGAAATCTTTTCATATATATTGTGCAGTTATATGCACTGATAACGGCAAACAGTGGGAATCTAATTCATATTTACTTAGCAGCTTTGCAACAGTGTATTTGGAACAACTGTGGTCAATGAGAGAATAATCGGATCAGGTAAAATACATTACCCCATAACTTCTCTCTGGGCTGCTTGACATCATGGGCACAGTGCACCTTCTACTTGTTAGTCATTTTAACACAAACTCTATGTTGATTAAAAGATGCTACTGTGTTGTATGTGAGGCGGGATTACTACTTGATTCCATAGTTTCAAAAGCTTATCTTAGTTTTTCATCATACAGCAAAATCTTTCATGTTAAGACCATGACATCCTATAGTCAATGGTTTCCTTCAAGCTGTTCCTATGTTCCAGTACTGGGTTCGTCTGCTAACAGAAGAGATCCCTTCCCTGCTGCTCTCTATAGCTCCAAATCTTTATTGGAAGATTGGGGTACAGATTGGGGTGCGGGACCACAATGTATGAAGGGGGAAAAAGAATCCTGTGATACAAAGATAAACTCATGAGGCTTTGGATGCTGCTTTATGTCATGTTAAGTTTTATGTTCATTTGGATTTGGAAGTACTGATCACACAGATGTTTGTAATAAATGAAGCTTAAGGAAAGTAGGATTAGACCATTCTCTGTGCAGGATTTAAACTTGAGCGACCATGAGGATATTTATGCCTCACAACTTCCAACAACAATTTGATTTGGGTATTCAAGTAAAGGAGAAAACTAGCTAGATTAGGGCATGGGGGAGAGATATAATTCAACATTGGACCTAAGTTTCTATAAAAAGCTTTTTGCTGCTGCAACCCTAAAATTGCATGTGTCAATGTGTTGTGCCCCAGGTACAGTCTGAAGTTCTTATGAGGCTTCAAAATAAGGAAGGATGCACATTTATTTCTGTGAGTGCAGTATCTCCCATCTCATAAGTCTTCATGCACAAAGAAGTACCCCTCTCCATTCTATTCAGAATTAAAGAGAAAATGGATGGAAAACAGAATGATTTTCCACAAGCAAAGGTGTCAGATAATGTTATATTCTATCTCACTCTTTCAATCTGTATGCAGAACATACAATACAGTAAACTATACAAGATTCAGAAGAAAATGGAGAGAAAATTGGTGGAAGAAAACCAATTATTTAATATGTACAGATGATATCATTGGCAGAATGCAACAATGACTTGAAACAACATCTGAGAAAGATGAAAGAAGAAGGTGCAAAAGCAGCTCTTCAACTGAGTAATGAAAGACAAAACGTATCACTACAGAAGAATAGTATGAGTGTAATGCTGACTGCGGTGGCTCAAATCGTTAAGATGCTGAACTTGATGACTAGAAGGTCGGCAGGTCAGCAGTTCGATTCCTGAGTACTACAAGACAGAATGAGCTTCCGTCTTTGTCCCAGCTCCTGCCAACCTAGCAGTTTGAAAGCAAGAAATTGCAAGTAGATAAATAGGGACCAATTTGATGGGAAGGTAAACAGCATTCTGTATCTAGGCATGCCTTCCACATGTCCATAGAAAGGTCTGCAGATGCAGACAACACTGGCTCTTTCGCTATAAACAGATATGAGCACTGAACCCTAGAGTCAGATACGACTGGCTTTCGAACAGGGGTGACCTTTACCTAATGCTGACAATTAAAAAACTGAGATTTGATTGAATCATCACACCAGATAACAAGTGTAGCTAAGAAATCAGAAGACAGACTTAGGAAGGCATCTATTGAAAGAGCTAGAAATCATTAAGTGAGGGATGTGTAACTGGAGACAAAGGCCAACATCATCAACACAATTGTACATACAATATTTCCAATTACTATGTATGGATGTGAAAGCTAGCAATGAAGAAAGCTGACAGGAAGTAAATTGATTAGTTTTGAAAAGTGGTGTTTTAGGAGAGCTTTGAAAATACTAAGGACCACCTGGATGACAAACAAGTTGGTCTTAGATAAAATCTCGCCTGGACTTTCTCTGGAGGCAAAAATGATGAAACTGAGGCTGATATACTTTGCGCAGATTATGAGAAGGCAAGGTTGCCCTTGCTTGAAAACCAGTTGTATCCATCTCTAGGGTTCAGTGCTCATCTCCATTTATAGCCAAAGAGCCAGTGCTGTGCCTGCAGATGTTTCTGTGGACATGTGGCAGGCATGACTAGACACTGGAGTGCATGCAATGCTGATTACCTTCCCACCGAAGTGGTATCTGTTTATCTACTTGCAATTTCTTGCTTTCGAACTGCTAGGTTGACAGGAGTTTGGGACAGAGACAGGAGCTCACTCCATCATGCAGCACTCGGGTCTGGAACTGCTGACCCACCAACCTTCTAATCATCAAATTCAGTGTCTTAACCACTAAGCCACCACATTATTCTGAGAAGGCAAGACATGCTGAAAAAGAGAATAATACTAGGAAAAATTGAAGGCAGCAGGAAAAGAAATCCAAGTATGGGATGGATTGACTCACAAAGAAACCCACAGCCTTGAATTTTCAAGAGCTGGGCAGGGTTGTTAATGACAGGTCATTTGGAGAACTTTCATTCATAGGGTCATCATGAGATGATTTTTTGGGCACTTACCAATAACAACTAAAACAACCCGTGGAAAAGCTCTGTATCTTTACTATAGTCCCAGGTATACAAAAATGTAGAGGTTGTCCTGAAAATTATGGTTTATAGCACTGTGTTTATTTATGTAAGCAGTTGATGTGCCTTGTCTCGAACAATTCTATTCTGATATATCAAGTCTGATAAAATTGTTTTAATTTGCCACACTAGATAGGGAATTAGTTTCATTAAAAATGCACCTTACTGTTAAAGCGTGCTATTTGAATAGAATAATGTATATATTTTCATATGCTGTCCTTGAAGTGTAAGTGCATACATCCTTAGTCCATGCATCTTTAATTTCCTCAATTAAGGAAAATAAAAGGCCAAGTGGAGTTAGATTTTAATTATTCATGGTTCATTTGATAAAAATGTTCATAAATGAAAGAACATAGAGCTATGCTTTCTGTCAAAAGGGGGAGAAAGAATGGATTAAAAATCCGCTTTATGAACTATTCAATAGTATGCACGCTTCTGCTTTCATTAGATACTGTACTGTGCAAAGAAAGATATATGTGATATGTACTACCTATTGGGTTCCTGGGAAGGAAAATCACTTGAACTGAACTTCAACTCTTTAAGCTGTCTTTACAAAGTCCAAGGTAACCTAGAGGAAACTTAGGGGGCCCACTTGAACTTTTGATCTTAAATTTACACACAGATCCAGTATCCAACAGTAATAAATTCACTACTCTGAATATATTACCAATGCAAAGAAGTCAAAAGGATTGGATCTAGATTTAATCGTAGTTAAAAGGAACCCACTGAGAACATTGTCACGTAAGTTTCTAATGATTAAATTAAATTTAGTTGATTTCAATGGCCTCTTTAATCATGACTAAATCTGGATCTAACCTGATATTTGTATTTTTAATGTGTTTTCTGGCCTCCTTAGATTCTTAGAAAAAAGACTTTCCCCATCCTTTGTCAGTAAGCTCAGTTTTGACAACCCAGTTAGTGTAATGCAGCTTGACCAGTTTGGGTCATGTCATGTCTTTGGACTGCTGTCAAAACATATTTCTAAACTTTTCTTTAGTGGCTTTGTCTAGATATATTTAAGCCAAAGTTCTAAATGGACAGAATTTGACAAATGGCAATCGTTTTAGAATTCTCCATTCTGGGTGCTCCACCTAAGAGACCCCCCATGTACACCTTCTGCTGTCATGGCAGCAATACACACACATAGGGCGGCATGTGTCTGAGAGCAGATGAGGTGCCTCGTCATGACATTTTGAGGTAAAGTGCTCCACCATAACCTTCCCCTGCACATGTGTGCATGCACACACAGAGACACATGTCTGATCTACTTTGGATTTGAAAATGTTGTCTGTATTGCTGCATTGACCCAGGAACTGTCAGTAGTTACAAAGAAAAATAGACAGGTGGGAAATGTGTGCTGCCAGTTGGATTCCTCAAAGGTGGAGCCTACCCTGGAAGATGAAATACAGCTGGGACAAGACTCGGCAGCAGTTCCTTATCTGGACAGACAGGAGGTATAAATCTCTCACATTGGAAAGCAGGAGATCATTGCTCCCTTAGCATTGTTCAGCTCTGTTCCTGTGAGCTTACTGCTCCTTTTCCCCTTCTCTGCCTTTTCAACTTGTTTTCCATGCCTAGAGTCCCTTGGGCCTGACAAGATACACACCAGACAGAATTCAGTAGGTTTATTCTACATGGGATAAGCAGTGGAATGTAACCTATCTAAATTCAACTCCTTGTCCACCACAGAGTACACACACTGAATCAGTTGCTGATTGGTAAGTCAGCACTTGCACAAATCATATTGATTCAGTTGGTTTACTTGGGTTAAAACTAGTGATTGTATTTAGGCCTAGGGCTCATATGTTCCACCATGCCTAACATGTCCCACCCTCCTATGTAATCCATAATTGGTTTAGAGCTGTTCCTTTCTTTTTAAAATCTTGGGTCATGTACAAGAATGATTCTGTGTTAAGCTGAAACTTTGGCCAGCCCGCTGTTGCTATGGTTTGGCCTCTGTCTCTCTTGCTTCAGAGTCACTGTCCTTTTACTTCTGATTTATGAAATGATGTAGGAGCTAAAATTAGCAAATTGTACAGAGCTTGGAAAAGTTAACTCTTTTTACTATAGCCAGCATGACCTATACTCACCCCGGCGTATGTTCTCAAACATACTCTACTTCATTAGTTACACACAAGAAGAGTATTACATAATGTATAGAAGTCTATGGCCCATGCCTGTGTGTGTGTGTGTGTGTGTGTGTGTGTGTGTGTGTGTGTGTGTGTGTGTGTGTGTGTGTGTGTGTGTGTGTGTGTGTGTGTGTGTGTGAGAGAGAGAGAGAGAGAGATCGAGAGATCCTAGATGTGTTAAGTTCTGATTAAATCAAAATACACATTTGAAATCTGTCAACACCATTCCTCACAAAAATGATTGTACAGCAGTTCACTCTGGTTGTTCTATGGGCAAATTTAGATGGTTAATTAAGGCAATTGACATGCCTTTACCCAGCTGTGGTTACCCCTGGAAGGAATTGGCAACTATGATTTTAAAATGTCACATGAGGTTTACAGTTTTTATCTTTCTGTTGAATGAGATCTGACACAAAGACCCCCCAACTACAGGTTATGAGAAAATGTGTGGGCTCAATCCATCTGTAATTTACTTTGTGTCTCCCTGGTAACCTTGGAATGAAATGGGTTGAACACAGACATAATCAGCATCCAGAAGCCATATCCTTGATCCTGGAAGTCAGAAAAGTGTCATTTTGATAGGAGAAATGGGTGATGGACAGTATAAGTGGCATATTTCATATAGTGCAGTTCAAACTATGATTTTTCAGATAATCCAGTAAATGGGAAAGGTCCTTGGGAGAAAATGAAACTAGTTCACTATTCACTACATTTTCATCCCAACTCCCTTGGAAGAAGAAGCTCATGGAGATGTGCCTGGTTCTCCCCCTTTATTAACTTTATAATTTCAATAGCCCCATGAGGGGGGGGGGTGACGCTAAGAGAGAGTACCACCCCAAAGTCACCCCATGACCTTCTGGTCAGCAACTCCAGTCATTTTACAATACTGCCTTATTCTTAAGTGTGAAACAACCCAGTCACTGATGTTTTACACAGATGTTCTCGTAGCACTGATTGGAGTATGTTAACTATTTCCAGGCTATATAGAGTCTGGAAAAGTTAATTCTTTTCATTATCACCAGCATGGCTTGGAGGAGGGTGCTTGCGAGGTAATCTTGTAAGTCTTTGTAGAAAAAATAAATAAAGAGCTTTCTATACTATAAAGACAAAAATATTTTATTTTGGCTTCAAACCTTTGCAGATGTGATCCACTTCATATGATACATGATGTGTTGCCCAGATGCACAGTTTACACTACATTTGTTTATTATGTCTTTCAGGTTAGCACAAGACTTTTCATTATTTCAACTATGTAAGAGATATTTCTAGCTAAGGCTAGACTTAGAGATATTTATAAGGAACATAATAATGTCAGTAATACACTGTCAATAAGTAAGGTGACCACTGTTTTGCTGCTGAAACAGAAAGATAAGAGGTTTATGACACATAATCAGAACTAGCCTTCCACCCCCACCACAGATGGTCCTAAATAAAAGGTGGTTATAATTTGTACTAACTGATGAATTCAGTCAATTAAGTCCCCAAACCCATTAGTTTAGCCACACTGAATGAAATTATTAATAAAGTGTAGTCCCATACATTTCTACTCAGAAGTAAGTAATCTTGAACATCTACTATATGTTCAAGATTACTTACTTCTGAGTAGAAATGTATGGGACTACACTGTATGTATAATTTCATTCAGTTGGATTAAAATTTCCAACACATTTGGGCTACTCCAGCTCCCATTATCCTTAGTGACCATAGTCAGTGGTCAGGGATGATGAGAATTGTGAGTTAATAATATCTGGTGGGCCATGGGATCCTCATCTGGATACACAGCATTATAAATTTAATCTTGCTCAGTGCATTATTTCCAAGTGACCAGACAAACATTTCTGGGGCCTCATAAATACACCATTAACATTACACCTTTCCATACCACCTTTGAATAGTGTATTACCATTAATCATTACAATTAAAATAAACATGATGTGGAGCCTTAGGTTATATTTGCAAAGGATACAACATTATTCAGCTGGTTATGTTTGATAATTAATAACTGAACCATGGAGTCCACTCTGCTATTGCTGTGGCAATATCTGTCAGAAGACCAAAGGAAAGTGATGTCAGCATTTGCCATGCTTTACTATCCCTTGCTTTTCAAAGAACTGGGTGCCTTGAAGAACCATCCTTCTACTTTCATGCTGTACTGCAGGTGAAGGTATGGAAGATATGACAGGCAGACCCAACCTTGAAAGCTCCAGTTCAGTCCCCAAAAGAGTGGAAGAAAGTCTCAGAAGTAGGTTAGGTCTCAGGCAGTGCTTCTGGCACGGCAACAGTTCAGGGAATAAATAATCTATCTCTTTCTCTCTCCGGCTCTTGCATGGAGAGCAAGTAACAGATATAACAAGAATCCCACTGCTAGCTAGTGAAAAATGTCAGATTTCATGCTTTCCACATAATAGCCATCTGTTCTGAAAAATGAAACACAACATCCAAATGTCATCTTACTGCAGGTTTCTTTCTTTCTTTCTTTCTTTCTGTCTGTCTGTCTGTCTGTCTGTCTGTGCATGCAGTTGTTGCTGACATTCTTATTCCCCTGGCACCCCATTTCCACTTGCTGCAATAGTGTATTATTTGATCCCTCATCCCCCACACCTCTTACAAATAGGCACTTTTGAGGCGCTCACTTCAACACTAGCTCCCTTAAAGGCCCACGGATTTGCTCTTAAGAGGCTGTCGATGATTAATGCCACTGAGGATGCTACCTTGCTTAGAAGAAGAAGACATTACCTCCATTAGGAATTCATTCTCTGGCTGGCTCGGGGCCAGTATCACAAACCTGTTCTCCAGTTGATGGCTTGTGCCTGCTTGACCCTCAGGCTTTTAGCAAAAGATTTTACTAGCTCAATATTTCTCTCCTGTTTAAGGATGCTAATGTTTCCTTCCCGTCAGCTGATTTTCATAGAATTTCCCCGTGATAAAATTAAATCTATGTATTCATTTGTGTGTTATTGTGTGTGGTTCCCACCCCCCTCTTAAAGGACTTGCCTGGCTACTGTTCTGGCAGAGCTTGCATTTATATATTAAACCGCCTCATCTTCTTGCCTCCTTCTCTAATGGAAAAGTAAATGCTTATTCCCCTCTTTTAGCTGATATATGACTTCAGTGCATGGTAAAGATGTGAACCTGATGGAGTCCCTAAATTATAAAGCAGGAGTTCTTTTTCTATTACTGTGAATAACAATTGGAGAGCTGGTTCTTTACAATAAGTTATTTATTCTCCATTTTGAGGTTTTATCTTCACCCCAGGTGGTGGCCATGTATATTTCAGCAGGCTCTGCCACAGAAGCAGCTGGGCTGCTCTCTCACTGCATTAGATTGTATCCAGTGGAAAGAAATGAATTTGAGAACGAACCATAGAGGCTGATGAAAAGTCTTCTCTTGTTGGATGTGTGATTTTCTATTTGCTTCATATCTTGTTATCAGCATCACCATCATGTAAATGCATATTTATGATCCTGTTCACAGCATGCACAATATGTCCAGGAGAGAGCAAGCAAGTGTCTGTACAGTGACTGGAAGACTCATGAAAGATTTCCAAATGTCTTTTGGAAATAAAAAAGTAAGGGTGAAGAGAAAATAAGTAAAAGTAAACTCTCTGTTCATGAGCGGCTTTGCGCTCACTCATTACGATCAGGGCTGCCAAACAAAATATTACAACAGCCTTCTACAACTTAATGCCATTCAGATATGCTGGATTATCGGCCCAAAATTTTCAGGTATGACTGTAGAGAATGAGAGTTGTCGCTCAGTTTCTTTAGAGGGCCACAGTTTGAAGAAGGCTGGAGTGATCAACCTCTGTTGGCACTGGCAACTACACTCAAGTCCTTCAATAAGTAGGTGATGACACTTCAATTTCGCCAACCATTTTAAGAACTTCTAGAACTTCTGGCTCTCAGTTCTGTGACTGAATGAATTGTGGAAACATGGTGGCTCTTGTCTTGTACAAACTGGTGTTTTGGGGGTCTGATCTCTTGACAGCACACACTATCTTTTTAATTGCATACAGAATCAGTCTCCAGTGGAATAGGTTGGACTTGGGCATCTGGGTCATTCCATACAGAAAAAATACATAAAAGAGTGGTGTCTTTTGGTTTCATAACTGTACAAATGAGAGTACTGAAATAGTACCTGAAATCTGTAAAATGTGAGATTCTGAAAGATTGGGGGTTGAAACTTATGGATTTCCTCTTTTGGAGTTCCTCTGTCTGACCCCTTTTAAGAAAAACACCTCACGGATACTCCAGCAAATAGTGTCACAACTATCAGGAGTAGGGCTACCAGCTAGAATTCAGATTACATCCTGGAAGGCAGTGATTTTGGATCTTTAAAAGGCTCTGGGAAACAGCATTTGGTGGCTTTTATTTTAACTTTTAGTGACTGACTAGTTTGTCTGCCGCTGCCACTGTGGCAGCTCCTCTGACCTCCATTTTGAATTTGCTCGCTGGTGTTCCTCCACTGTGGATTACAGTACTTTGACATGCCACCGAAGTAATAGAAGGAATTAGTCTCTCTAGTCTCTGATTTATTTAGGGTTCGGGTTTATTTGAATCTCCCCTCCCCTGGTGGGGATGGGGAAAGGTTACAGTTCTGTAATGTACCTGTTCCATTTGGAATTGTAGTATTTCTTACATTTTGTGCTGTTGCTGCTGCTGCTGCTGCTGCTAGCAGCAGCATTTAAATTTGAATTCTTCTTAAGTGTCTAGGCCATACACGAAACTGCCAAAATGAAGCCACCTTTTGGTGAGTTCATTCTGCACTTCCTTTAGCCTGATCTAGTGTGAGAAAGATGAGCTGGCACAAGGTTGCCGTTGCCCAAGGCACACCGTTCGTGTTTTAAAAATACCACAATCTTTGAGAAGGCTCTTTCTCCGTACCCCAAAGTTGAATTGACGACTGCTGTATTTTTCTTGTTGTGCTTTTGCCTGCTATGGTTCTGATGGAGATGGGAGTGGGCCTTCTGGCCTGATTTTTCCCTTGAAATTTTTTACTCATTATATTATTATATTGTGTATTTCATTTATTCTGCTATTGCTATATTTTTTTCTGGGTTCCTCTTGGAAAGGTTTGTGGAGGAGTGGGCAGAGGGGGTCTTCTGATGCCTTCTATGCAGGCGTAGAAGGGTTCTATGCATGCATAGAAGGGTTCTACGCATGTGTAGAAGGACCTGCGCAGAAGGGATGCGCAGTAACTACTTCCCCCCTGCTGCCAAATTACGGGGTAGTGGCAGCTCTGGGCGGGAAATGGAGAAAATCGGCACGGAATTACGTGGTAATCCCAGCCAATACGGGGTACTTGACAGGTATTTTGGCGTGGCTAGAGTTTAATAACAGAGCAAGACACAATTATAATAATTAATACTTGGACACCAGCTTTTCTTGGTTGGAACAGGCAGTCCTCTTGGCGGTATGAGTCCTGTCGGTTGTGCAAGGGCTTTTGCTAATTTTATTCTGAAACTTGGCCTAGTGAAAGAGAAGCTTAATTGAGTGGACAAAAATGGCCTAGCCTACCTGCATGATTGTTGCTGGGTTTTCTTTTTTCCTTTTAATTATCTTTACCTTTTCCTTCAAATAGCAAATGGTACGTACAGTGTGTGTGTGTGTGTTGATTGCTATTTTTTTTGCTTTCGTTTTAGGAGCATACCTGTCAACCGCGGCTCCTGCCAATCCAGGACCTGCGCAGAACGGTTCTGCACAGGTCGCCTTCGACGTATGCGTAGAAGGGTTTTACACTTGCGTAGCCCCCTTCTATGCATGCGTAGCCTTCTATGCATGCGTAGAAGGCGACCTGCGCAGAAGGGCTGCGCAGTACCTCCTTTCCCCCGCTGCTAAATTCCGGGGTTTCGGCAGCGCAGGGCGGGAAATGGCGCAAAACGGCGCCGAAAACCGGGAAATCCCGGCCAATCCGGGAAGGTTGACAGGTATGTTTAGGAGAAATTCTGGTTCTCTGCCTGACCTTAGGAGGCACAAAATAATTAGAATAGGCACAGCTAAGGGAGGCAAACCCTCTGTATTTAGAGGGGGTGGGGAGAGAGCAAAAAGATTTGCCGAGAAAAAAGAAATATATTCTGTGTATGTTACATACTATCAATCTGGAACTGAGTCATAGCTACCCTAATAGGGCTTTCAAGATAAGTGAGGTATGTAGGGGGTGGTTTTACCAGTTCCACTCCTCCTCTGCCCCATAGGTTTCCACGACTGAACAGGAGTCAAACCCAGATTTCCTGAGTCCTAGTCCATCACTCTGTCTACTATGCCACACTGGATCCATAAAGTATCCTAATACACATTTAGTCAGGCACGTCTGGCCAGGTTATCCTGCTATGGTAATAGAGCAGAGCAGGGGTTCCCAACCTAAGGCCCGTGGGCTGGATCTGGCCCACAGTGCCATTTCATGTGCCCTCACCCTCTCCAAGGGCATTTGAAATACAAAATGGCTGTCCCTTTTGAAGCTGTTGGGACAAAATGGCCACCCCCATTGTGCAGGCAGAACAAAATGGCCATCAGGCCCTCGAAGCTGACTGAGAGAGCATGACTCCGGCCCCCAGCTTGAAAAGGTTGGGAACCCCTGGAGTAGACCATACTGCCAGCGACTCAATGCTGAGTGTCAGGTGGCAGTTAACTAACCTGACAACCCTGAGGACTAGCAACCTTGGCAAAGTTCACAGGGAAGGGTGATGGTCCCCAAGTGGACTAAATCCCACTTGAATCCATCGTGATGGAGGGCAGCAGCTTCATCAATGCTGGCCTGGGGCTGAGGAGGACTTTGTGTGCCAAAAGAGCTCAGGACCAGAAAGTGACTTGCAGAGCTGGATCAGTGGCATGGGTGCCACATTGTGAGGCAGAAGGCAGATGAAAGGCCATAGTATTATATTTGCACGACAGTCTTCATGGCTGATTGCTATGATGATTGCCAATATTTGGAATCAGATATGGCACAAGAAGAAGAATACTCAATTACAGAATGTCATCAAGTCAGAGTTATGACAACCCCTTTACAGCAGGAGTTTTCAACCTTTTTAAGCAAGGGGCCGGGTCACGCTCCTTCAGACAGCTTCAGGGGCTGGATGGCCATTTTGCCCTTCGTACCCCACATGACACTTCCTGTTGTGGTGGAGGCAGTTAGGGCCACATGAAATTGTGCTGTGGGCCACATCTGGCACATGGACTACAGGTTGAGAATCCCTGCTTTACAGGGTTTTCTCACCAAAGAACACACAGAAGTGCTTTAGCCTTCCCTTCCCCTGGGGCTCCCTGGGACTGTGCAGGTTGCTCAGAGTTACATAGGTTGGCTCTTCTCCCTGGAAGGACAGTGAGAAATTAACTCCCAACCTCTGGCTCCACAACCAGCTACCTAAACCACTGAGCTATTTTGATGTATGCAGATTGATACGCGGTAGGCAGTATTCAGTGAGCCAGACACATCTTTATTGCAAGGTATGCAATCTGAACATGTGGTAATGGCGGAGGCGCAGCTCCTTTTATACAGTGAGATGCATTGTGATACATTTGAATCTGGCTACACGGTTCCCCATTGGTTACTGTACTCGTGACGTCATGGTGACGCCCCTCCTTCTTTACCTGGTTTACCTGTGGCAGGAATGTTTCCCGCGGTAGACTTGATTGGTTGATTAACACCATGTGGTCGCGAATCACTGCCATCTAGTGGCAGGTGAATCGCGTTCCCTTCAGCTGACTTGCATTGGGTTAGATTGTTTCATTCAGGTTGTTACAATTACTCTTACTGGGCAAAGACTTCCATGCAACTGATCTTAAAGACAAATACTTCCATACAGCTACGGTAGCTGGATATCTTAACCACACTTTGAAACACAAAACTAAGAAGAAAGCCCCACTGCAGCAAACTTAGCTTCCACAATCCTCCTCACCTCTGCTCCCTCATTTTGCCTGTTGAGGCAGAGTAGTCACCAAAAAGATTTATTTCCCTAGCTAGAAAAGAAGACATTCGTCTTTTTGAGTTTTCTCCCTGCTTGCTAAACAAAAAAGATCCCACTACAAGTTCTACTGTTCCTATTCTAACAGAGATATTTTTACGGGTACCCATTACAGCGTGTATTCTCTCTCTCTCTCTGTGTGTGTGTGTGTGTGTGTCATACCTGTCAACCCGCGGCTCCGCAAAAACGGGACCTGCACACATCGCTTGTGTGCAGGTCGCTTTCCACGCATACGTGGAAGGGTAGAACCCTTCCACGCATGCACGGAAAGTGCTACGCCGCTTGTGTAGGGGCTGCGCAAGCGGCATAGCGCTTCTGCGCATGCGCGGAAAGCGTTTCCCCCCGCTGTCAAATTATGGGGGTTTGGCAGGGGGGGCAGGTTATGATGTCAATAGACGTCGAATTACGGGGTTTTCCCGGCCAAATCGGGGTGGTTGACAGGTATGGTGTGTGTGTGTGTGTATGTGTGTGTGTGTTTCTGAGAGAGTATGTACAGCAAGGAAAAAAGACATTTAAGCATGGTGACTCCTTCTTTGACCTCTGGTTGTAAGAAGAATGTTGACTGAGCTGGCAAACAGTGTCTTATGCCTGGAGATGCAGAAAGAAAGAATGGTGCTAGGAGTTGAAGGCAGGGGATGGGCAGGATGAAATTGAGGGTGTGAATGTGAAAATAATAGAGGAGGACCACAGAAAATGGTCAGGATTGAGAACTTCTCAAAGAGAGGAAGGAGCTTGCTGCTGTTAATACTTGCCCATCTGTTGTGTATTCAAATAAAAAGGCACGTTGCTTCAGCAATGCTTTTGCAAAAGACAAAATGGCGATTTCCCACCATCAGAATTAAGGGTAAGATTTGGCACGTATTCTCCCTTCCTGGGCGTGCTCATTATGTTAATTTCAATTTTTCAATTTCAATTTTAATTTATACCCCGCCTTTCTCGGCCATGGCTGACTCAAGGCGGCAACAACATGTCAATATCAATACAAAAGTAAAACAAAAATACAATATATAAAATACAAAATACCATATTACAAGTGCAGCAAAAAAATACATAAAGTTACAATTTCAGAATAAATAAATCAACAGAATTACAGGTTATAAAGAAGCTCTGACGGGGCGGCGGGGCGACAGTCTTTAAAGTCTGCAGTGCATTCCAGCCCCAAGGTGCTCAAACCTCCCCGCGGAAGTTAGAGTCCCATGATTGGGTACAGGTTTGGATCCTGTTCCTGATTGGTTTAAATTGTTATCTTCATGATACGATTGGTTAGTTAAGGGCGAACGATGGGTTGTTACATTGTATTCGGAATAGCCCGCGCCGAAACAGTATGTAAGAGCCACAGGTAAACAAGGGTGTGGCAGGGTCGGATCTATACTTCCCTATTCTGCTACGGGTAGCCAACGCAAGGCTGGCCTGGGTCCTCTCCAGCAAGCGCACATACTGGGTGTTGCTTAGTCGTTGCCAAGGGGCTGAGTTCAGGAGAGACCAATTATAGGGAACTTGTGTAGTCATCTGTTGTCTGGATACCCTTTGCAAGATTGCCTGCAAGACTTTACAATAAACCGCTGTTTGTTGTTCTGTTCATTGTTGTTGGACTATTCTTACTAAAAGGGCCAGACACGACACCATCTGATGCCATGGCTAAGAGACGGGTGTGATTGCAGTAAAACAATATTTCAGAACCAGGGCCGTAGCCAGGGCGGGGCCAGGGTGGGCTTGGCTCTCCCTGAGTTAGCAGTTTGTCCACCCTGGCAAAGCACAGTTTCCCATAGGAATGCATTGAAAAGAGGCTTTGTTGCCTATCCTGAAAAAATAATTGCCCACCCACATCTAGAATCCTGGCTATGGCCCTGCTCAGAACATTATTTATGTGGCAGGGTCAAAGGCTGGGTCTTGTTGTTAAGTTGTTGTTGATGAGTTATGACTCTATATGGGTGAAAGGAAATGACCAATGATGAGACAAGGAGTTTGGCCAGGCTGGGCAATGGGCAGCTGGCTTGCAAGGTGGCAATCCAACCCAAAGAGAGAGGGAGGAAAGAGGGCCATGCATGAGATCAGCCAGGAAAGTTCCCTGCCTCCTCCTCCTCCTTATTCATTTCTGAGGCCATCCTGCTGCATCCTCTTTTTTACCCAAAATGATGTTTGATTATTGTGATGGAAGTTTGTTGTGATTTAACAAAAATAAAGTAGTGGCACTTTATATATTTCTTGTGAATGGTGATGACATCTGATGTGGTGAATCTGCCTGATGATTCTCTTCATCTGTACTGTTTCTTTTCTGCTGATTGATGATGATGATTTAAATTTATGCTGCTGAGGATTTGATGGGACTGTTGATGATGTAAATGCCTGCTGCATAAGTCTGATGATGATTTATTTTGGTTTCTCAGACCTTACTGTGTTGCCTGTTTTAAGTGTAGACTGCCTGTTGCCTTGCCATCTTCCTTTAGTGAAGTACTTGGAGATTTCTATGTGGCTTAACTTTGTCCATCAACACAGAACTGCAGAGGAAAACCAAAATGAAATCACACGAAAAGATTGGGGTGTTTTCAGGTTTACGAAAAGAACTGGTACTGGAAAGAAACGGAAAGAGAAGGCACTCAACAGAGCATGAAAGGAAAGATAGAAAAATTTCCCCAGTGCATATATCAAGAACTGGATTCTCTTGAAGGAAGAAGGGCACTGATTTACACCATGGTTCATGCTATTCCAATGTTCCCCTAATTCCCTGGACAAAGAATTATAAAAAGCACTGTCTCACTTTTATCAGTCTGAGTAGATCAACTGCGCATCAGCCTGGATCCAACCCCTGTCGCTTAATTGATTAATCAGATAATGTACTACTCATTAGGAAATAATCAATGACATTACAAGACTATGGAGGAATATAATTGTCTCTTTTGGGTAATATATGCATTTTTGTACTGCTGTGCCATTTTCCTTCCTGGTGAGATTTTTTCCATTCCTTCCTCACACTTCTTAGGAGACAACCAGTTTATAATTATGGTCAACAACTAGATTTTGTAGGGATTACTTTTGATAATAACAACTGTAAGGCTCCCCTCCGTGGCTTGGCCGGTCGTGGGGGGTGGGAACCCAGCTGAGCCCAGCTGACGACCATCACGATGGAGCCGTCAAAAGCTCCCACCACTGTGCCCAACGCCAGCATCTCTGGCTCCCCTCCATGGCTTGGCTGGTGGTGGAGGGTGGGTGGGGGGTCTGAGCCCAGCTGAGCCCAGCTGATGACCATCACGGTGGAGCCCTCAAAAGCTCCCACCACTGCGCCCGATGCCAGCACCAGCGTCTCCGGCTTTTCTCCATGGCTTGGCCAGTCGCGGGTGGTGGGAGCCCAGCTGATGACCATCACAGCGGAGCCCTCAATAATAATAGTATTATTACTACTACTACTACTATGTCCTGGATTGCCTTCCAGAAAGTCTTTTTGTTACAGATAACACTCCTTCTGTATTTCTCTATAGAACCACCCTGCTCATCCCCTCTCTTGGGGACAAATGATATGTCTCAGGCAAGAGATTTGAACCAAACAACTCTGTTGCATGTACTAGTTTATGATCTGTATCTGAAAAGATGAGAGAAAGTGGCAATGATGACAGCATAAGAAAGTGCACCTTTTCCATGTTAATAGACATCTTTAGTTATGGCACACAGTTGAAAGGGATCTCAAAGGTAATGTAGATCAGTTTCCTGTTAGTGATGAAATTCTATTGCTGTATCATCCCTGATAAAAGATAATGCAACCACTGCTTTAGAATTTAGAACAAATGTGATTCCACCATGTTAAGAGGCAGCCTGTCCTATTGTTGCATAACTTGTATTATCATTCTTAGTGTAGTTGAAAACCTGTTTACTTATGTATTTTGAACTTAAACGATTTTACCCTATGGAAGAACAGAAAACAAATTTGCTCCGTCATATTTATGTCACCAATTAAAACATTTGAAGATGAATATTGCCTCCTGCCAGCCTAGCAGTTCGAAAGCAAGAAATTGCAAGTAGATAAATAGGGACCACTTAGGTGGGAAGGTAACAGCGTTCCGTGCGCTCCGGTGTCTAGTCATGCCTGCCACATGACCACGGAAACGTCTGCAGAAGCAGACAGCACTGGCTCTTCGGCTTAGAAACAGAGATGAGCACTGCACCCTAGAGTCGGATACGACTGGCTTTCGAGCAAGGGAAACCTTTACCTTTACCTAATCATTTTGTCTGCAGGCTAAACATGCTCAGCTCCTTCAGTTTGTCCTCATATGGATCTAATGAAAGCGCAGCGCCAAAATGGCCGCCACGCTCTTTGCAGCCCCCCCCCAGACTCAGATATCCGGGTGAGTTAGGGGGCGTGGCCACCCCTCTATAAAAGGGGTGGCCACGAGGCAGCCGAGCTGCCATTTTAGAAATGCGACGGAGCGGAGAAGTTTTCTCCGTTACATTTTTGCTTAGATTTTTGCCCTTCGTACCTTCTCTTCGCTACTGCGGTACTCAGGGCTCAGGATCCGATCCCTGGCCAGGGATCCTTCAGTAGGTCTCCGGCGGTCAAGCCGCGCCGAGGGGAAGGGCTTTCCCTGCCCTTCATAGAACTTGGATTGCCTCTTTGCAAGAGGCTTTATTTCGTTCAGGACTGCAGTGGCTCAGGCGGCTAAGAGGTTGACTGAGAGACTGAAAGTCAGCGGTTCGATTCCGAGCACTGCAGCACGGGATGCTTCAATGTGGTGGGCTCTGCCCACCCCCTTTATTTTGCGGGAGTTCCACCGGGCCGGAGGGCTCAGATGGCAACCCCGCAGGTCCCACGAGCCCAGGCTGTGGGCTCTGGCGTGGGGTGGCACAGGCCTGCCCCGCTGGGGTTCTTACTCCTGCTGCTTATTGCCCCCCCCGTATCAATTACCTGGTGGGCCATCCGGCCCATCCAGCCCACCTCGTCTTAGTGGGTTAGGTGTTGCGGATGCTCCCTCGTCTCCACTTCGGCAATGTAGGCATCTCTGGTCCACGTGCCGGCCATGGCTACGCAGTGGGCTGCCAATAGGGTTGAGCTGCCGGAGGCCTCAGGCCAGCGTAGGCTGGCGCCTCGCAGCTCCCCATCCGGCCAGGGACGCACGGGAACACGGAGCGAGAGGGACATCGCGGACTCCGACGCCCGCCACGGGCCGGAACCCCCAGTGGGGGCGGCTCATGGGGGTGCACCGAGTGAGTATCCTGGTCAAGTTAGCGCACCTCTGACACTAGCTTGTCACGCTGGGGTGTGTGTGAAGTGGCCATAGTTGCAGCAAGACAATTACACTCTGGTTCTTATTGGGGTTACCGCCCCTATGCCTTTATTTACTTACCCTGGGCCCGTAGGGCCGGTTATGTGTTTATCACTACAATCAGTGCCAACGGTGGTTCTGCTGTTGGCCGCTTGCTCTATGCCCCTGGGTGCCCTCTTGTACTGGGCTTTTAGCTGGGCACTGTGGTATGGGGAATATATTCATGTTTTCTCCCTCCTGCATTGTGAACAAACTGATCAGGGGAAGGACGACAGGGTCAAGGTGTTGCCCCGTCGCTGCAACCTGCCCCCCCCCATGGGGCCGATTGGTTGCTGGCCTATTCGGCATCCATGGCAGGATGTATGAGGGCCCGTCCTCATTTGGCTGTTCCAATGGTGCAGTGCTGGGACAATGATGGCAGGGCCGTGGTTGTTTTCCCTGGCCTGTCATGGTTAGCATACGTCAAGACCTTATGCTTAGGGTGGCCCCTTCCCCTATGAGGCCAGCGATGACCCCTGTTAGCGAGTGGGGTTACTGTATGTGACTCTTACGCGGCAACGCATATGCTGCGTGCGGAGAGTCCATTTTCGGGCAACCACTTGTACCTTGATCTGGAGCTCCCGATTGAGTTAGCTGCTACTACCTTTAACGGGGTAACATGTTTTGCAGGGCACTGGTGCTAGATCACAGGTTGTGTGATTAGGAGCGGGCTTTGGTTAGGCTTAGCTCCTCAGGGGCCGATCAGCCGGGAGAGGCTACTAGCCTGGCACTGCCATATGTCTGGTCGCTCCCCCACAGGTGTTTGTGTCAGCCCTGGGTTCGCTTCCCGGCCTGTTGTCTGCCACCGAGCCGGGTCTACCCTGGCTGAACTGAAGTTGGTACCCATTCCTCCTGGTTGAGTGCCGCATCGGCTGCGGCTTCGTTTGGGTGCCCAGAGTCCGACATATGTTGCAGGGGCAGGTGTGGATTTGCCCAATTTCCTCTGTCCATTCGTCCCTGCACTGAGCGAGTGCCTTGTCTGCCCTCTATTCTCCCTCCTTGTTTTACAGACACAGTGTGTTCCCGCATGCTGGTGGTAGTGTGGCTGGTGGGACACAACTCTGTGCACTGGGGTGGCGCAGTATGTCGCTTTGTTAGAATGGGGACCCCATCTTGGACGACGTGTAACCACGCGTATGCAGTGGTATGGGTGCATGGCACAGAGGTGGCAGAAACTGTTGACATTCCTGATGTCCATTGGGGTTGCTGGGCCACCACATGTTTTAATGCTGCACTTCGGAGGCGGTGATCTTACCGGATTGCTTGCCCGGACTTACAGTCTTCCGAGTGCAGGGACCTGGCGTTTCTTTGCCATTTATGGCCGTCTACACGATTGCTATGGTCATATATTGCCGATGCAATATCATGGGTGACACTTTGTCCCAGCGTTTGGACCATGCCCGACGGTCAGTGAACAGGGCTGCTGCCTGGTTCTTTATCTAGAATGGCCTGGGGACAGCCATTTGTAGTCTGGGGATAGGGTTACAGGAATTTGGCCCATATTCTGGAGATGGGGTTCACCGGTCAACAAGTCGAGGCACCTCTCTTTTGAATGACGTGCAAGAGCGCCAGGTGACCGAATTGTCGGTCAATGTGAGCGGCCCCTGCTGCAAGGTGGCAATGTTGCCAAGTGGAAGGTGCCTCTACGGGAGCCACATGTGATGCAGGGCCGCATCAACTTCGCCTGCAGAGTGGTAATATCAGGCAGTGCTTTCGCCTAGTGCCTGGGTCACGCTAGGGTGGGTCTCGTTAAACGAAGCTGCGGGGAACAGCTGATTAGGGGTTTGCGAGCGGACCTGTTGGTTTGGCTCACATTACCGCAGGACTTCCATGCTGTCGCATGGGGAGGTCTGAGCTTCTGGTCAGCCCCAGTTGCAAGTACAGTCGGATGCCTCCGGCTCCCCGGGTGAGGGGATTTAATTAAGGACAGGGGTCTATGGTCATGGGCCCCAGGGATGTCAGGGCACGGATCGTTTACGCGATCTTATGTTTCTAACATATCTTCTCCATCCCAGTTACAAATACAGTCGGATGCCTCCGGCTCCCCGGGTGGGGGGATTTTATTCAGGACGAGGGTCTATGGTCATTGGCCCCAGGGATGTCAGGGCACGGATCGTTTACGCAATCTTATGTTTCTAACATATCTTCTCAATTCTGGGTACCCTTTATGCTCTGGGGGACAGGCGGCCTGATTCTGTGCTTCACTTTTGGCGTGGTAATGCTGCGGTGGTGCACATTGTCAATGCCCGAACGTCTAAATCACCTGAGTCATGGCCTCAGCTTGCATAATGTTCTGGGGTTCATGCGCTTTAAGGCGCTTCTTTGGGCTAAACACGTGGCAGTCATTTATAACGATATTGCTTATGCTTCCCCCCGCCTGCAGATCGCCCGGTTCCGCGGCTGGGCTACGGACGCTTGTGGCTAACCTCTCCACTCCTGGCAGTGGTATGGTCATTTGGCTAGGAGACGTGAACCGGGCAAATTGCATGTATTGGTAACTCGCACGCGCACTGCGCATCGGCATCCAATCCTTCACTTTAGAGCCTTTTTGTTGGTAAAGGCAATTGCCCAATATGCTGCCGACATTGGTCGACTGGGTTTTAGATTGTATAGTCTGCCCTATGATCCGGGGTTGGCTCCACATGCCATAGCCACCAGGCTTTGAGCATTGATACTCACGGCCAAAGCACGGGGCTTTCCTGACTGTGCTAGGGTCTTCTGAATAAGCCATGTATTAGGGGGATGGACACGTGTGCGTAGCTGCCGCCTGACACACGTCGCCCTATTCTCACAGGTATTCTGACCCACCTTGCACGAGGTTGGCATAGACTATATCACAGTAGGTAGGAGGAGTCTCTTTTCATGCAGCTACCGATGTAGCCTTTTTCTGGAGCTCGACGATTCAGCGAGCTGGTCCCATGGTCAAAAGGGGGACGTGTTTTGTAGGGCACTGGAACTCGGAGATGTCTATATCAAACAAGAGTGGGCTCAGTTGGGGATTCGTCCCTTGATGGCCGATCAACATGGAGTGGGCAGTGGTGTATACTGCCATGATGTACATTTGCTGACATCGTTCCGGTTGGTGCCCTACATGCGATTGGCAGTGCCTGCTGCGCGCCCTAGCCTGTTTTTCTGCCACCAGGATGGGTCTACACTTACCAAATTTAAGTTCCAAAGGGTGACCAGTATCGCGCTTCCCAGTGTGGGGCCCGTTATGGCACCCAATTACTTAGAATAGGCATCGCATTGACCGTGGCTGCGTTTGGGGTGCTTGGAGGCGGATATAGGTGGGCTCGTGGGGGTCTGCGCGTAATTTTTATATATGTACGTCCCCTCACTGTATGAGTACCTAGTTATGTCCTTAACCCCTTCTCCTCTTTTACAGATCCTGTGTATATCCGCACGCCGGTGGCAGTGGGGCTGGTGGGCCGCAGCTATGTACACTGGGCGGCAGTATATGCTGCGGTGACAGAGTGTGGACCCCAGCTCGGGCTGCGTGCATCCGCACGTATGCGGTGGTATGTATGCATGGCATGAATGGGCGGGAACTGTTGCCATTCCTGATGTCCATCAGGGATGCTGGACTGCCTGATGTTCTTATTCTGCACCTCGGCGGCAATGATCTCACATGGATCACTGACCTTTACTTAAACTGTCGAGGTGCAGTGACATAGCGTTTTTGTATCATTTATGGCTTACACACGGTCGCTATGATCTAACATCATGCCGAGACACCAATTTAGAGGAGACGTGGATCTCCGCAGTTCGGACCATCCCGGCGGTCAGTGGACAGGGCTGTTGCCCGGCTCCTTGCTGAGAATGGCTTGGGGGATAGCCATTAGGTATCTGAGGATAGGCTTACAGAAATTTTGACCTGTAGGCAGGATATGGGGTCCACCTGTCGGCTAGAGGTATGTACCTCTTTTGGATGAGGTGCAAGCAGGCCTGGTGACCGAGCTGATGGTCTGGGGGGGGGGGGGCGGTGAGTCATCATGGACGCCTCCCCGTGTGGCGGGTAGCACTGGTAAGGTAAAGATTTATGACCCATAGGTATCCGGCAGGTTCGCAATTGACTGGCCAACACGTAGACAGGTACAGGGGAAATAGGTTTGGCCGGTCAAGGGCGAACCAGGCAAGGGGTGATGGCAGGAGCTTTACAGCCTGCATCACCTTGATATTTAACGGATACACGTCATAGGGTGGGGTCAGTAGTTTATTGACTCCGGTCAACAATTTGTTTGTGTCAACAAACAAATTGATACAAATAGTTACATGTAGCCAATTGCCATTGGCATTTTGGGAGGAACCTTACCAGTGTTACTGCGGCCTGCTTGCCTTAAAGAATTACAATTGGATGATTACACCAATTGAAAGTTATAATTCGGACTAGGGCATTATTCAATAAAAGTGGCCCGATGCCTTTATCCATATACCGGTGTCTGAGTCTTTCTTTGGGGTGTGTGCCTGCAATGAGCTGTATCTAATTGCTAATCCCAGCTAGAGTACCTGTCCCAACTAGCACACTGAATCAATGGGACTTACATAAACTTTGACAGAGTTTCCTTTATTCAGTGGGTCTACTTTAGTCACTACCAATTAAATTCATGTCATTAATCTAAGGTGATTATATAGTGGACCCCTACTTTAAGGAATTAATCCTTTCCGTAGGGTTGTCCTTATAGTGATTTTGTCCTTAATGCGGTTTCCCATAGGAATGCATTGAAAATCATGGGGGAAACCTGGACTGTAAAGCGATTTTATCGCAATATTTGTCCTTGAAACGGATCATCTTTTCCTATGGATTTCTGTCCTTAGAGGCGAGTTTTTTGGTCGGCGGATCATCTGTAAAGTGGGGTTCAACTGTTTGCTCTCCTTATAATCACATTTTGCATTAACATTCCACGGAAGAAGGGCTTGTACAGTGCATTTCCATCCAAACATGTCTCCAAATTAATCAGCTTCCCACATATGAGGAAAGATAACAAAATTAAACACATACACACAGACCAAGCATCCTGTCTCCCCAAAACCAAATTAAGCAAGTGTTAGTTTGAGTGAGTGTTGTAGCAGTCTGAGTTGCAATAGGTCCAAGAAAGAAGACTATACACCAGATTTAGTTTAAATCAAACTGGTATATTAACAACATTTACAGACAAAGTAAATTAGCATTACATCATGCACTGCTCAGCTCAGCTCAGCTCAGTTTTGTTCTGCTTGGCTCTGCAAAACAAGCTCTGCAAGCAACTTCTATTTCTACAGCCAGCAAAACACTTAAGGTTACAATGTATCTTATTAACTGTCAATCACAGCAGAGCTGAGCTACGATCATACCTGTCAAGTTTGGGTTTTGAAAATAAGGGAAATTTTTGTGGGTGTGGCCAAATCGGTGGGCATGTGACTTGCTGTTTGTGGCTATGTGACTTGCTGGGGATGGTCATGTGACTGAGTGGGCTATCAGAGATGAGCACTGCACCATAAGACTGGGTTTTGAGCAAGGGAGACCTTTGCTAACCACTTGCAACTAAACAGCATTCATCTCCCTCCCACTTCTCACTCCCAAAAGAGAGACTGATCTTCATTTTTTTAACCTGCCCTAGCCCAGAGAAAAATGTATAACATTAAGAACAAAACCAAAGCTAGGATGATTTTAAAACTACAAGTTAATAACAACTGACCCTTCCTCCACTTCCAATGAAAACTTCTCCATTAAATCTCTTGATATTGATAAAAAGCCCCACTCTTCCTCTATTTCAACAAGTAGAAAAGAACTGAAGGATTTGCATGTAGAAAAGCATGCTGTTGGAGGATTTGATTATTTTTCAAAGAATATCTTCACACAAGACCAAAAGACAAAAACCAACAACAACATATCAGGCGAAATATTAGGCTTTCCTGAGAAAGTCACTTAGGGAACTATGGCTGTGGAAGTAGAGTTCAGCCTGGCTCTGGGGTACATAGAAAGAGCTTCCTCGAAGATTGTGGTATTTTTGAACCACAGTTGGGTGTAATCCCCTGGTAACGGCAACCTTATATTGCTGGCTAATCTTTCTCACACTAGGTCAGGCGAAAGGAACTGCAGAATGTACTCACCCAAAGGTGCCTTCATTTTGGCAGTTTCACATCTGGCCTAGGCATGGAAGGAGGGAAAAAATACTAATGGCTTAGCTCCCTTTGCAAGAAGCTGAACCACCAGTCCGGCCCACCAACTAACTGTCTGAGGGAGCATGATTCGGCCCCTGTCTTAAAAAGGTTGAGAACCCCGGCTCCACAGCATCAGGTCTAGTTCAACCGACATCTTGAATTTTCAGTCATTGAAAAGGCATGGCAGGTGCCTCGTTCTGTCATAGGAGAGAAAATATCAGGGTTGAG
The DNA here is from genome assembly GCA_035047305.1 of Bradypodion pumilum. Lineage (NCBI taxonomy): Eukaryota > Metazoa > Chordata > Lepidosauria > Squamata > Chamaeleonidae > Bradypodion > Bradypodion pumilum. The sequence goes on along the minus strand of JAWDJD010000001.1, from coordinate 166,318,747 downwards.
GGTCGGTCCTACCATTAACTGCAGTGAGATGGTAGCAGATTTGGGGTGTCATGAAATAATTAGCTTTTTAACATTTGTAGCTCTGCCTCAGTCAGCAAAATGCATAGGATTGGTCTTGCCAGTATGTTGCTGAATCAGTTGCCAGAGGTTTGTAAAGGTCTCCCTTGCTCGATAGCCAGTCATATCTGACTCTAGGAATTAGCTCATCTCTGTTTATAGCCAAAGAGATATCTGCAGCCATTTCCATGGTCATGTGGCAGGCATTATTAGAACACTGTTAACTTTCCTGCCAAAGTAGTACCTATTTATCTGCTTGCGATTTCTTGATTTCAAACTGCTAGGTTGGCAGGAATTAGGACAGAGATGGGCGCTTACTCCATTGTCCAGCACTCGGGTCTCGAACTGACACCCTTCCAGTTCAGCATCTTAACCACTAAGCCACCACAGACCCTTTGCTTTACATCTCTATTTGGTGTCTTTTGTTTGAGTTGGGATAGATGCTTAAAACTTGGCAAATTAAGACAACCTATGCAGCTTTAGAATCACGCTTCCCAGTCCCAGAGGAAAGGGATGGTGCAATCACTTCTGAAAAATCTGGACTTGGAAGACCACCGCGATTAAAAATAAAATAAAAATAAAAGTTTTTTAAAAAGTTTTAAAAAATGGGCTGCCCACCGCCGGGGCCCCTGCCAGCTCTGGGCCCGGGACGGGAGTCATGGCTGTACCCCCCCTGACGGTGGCCCTGCCTGTCCTTGACATAATCTCTGCACTTTGACTCACTATATGTATATTATTGACAGCAAGCAAATATTGATTGAAAATACAATCAAATAAGAATGACCCCTTCACAAAAAATCTGCTTGAATATGGGATGGTTTCTCCACCACCTATGTTCTCCTCTTCTTTGAGCCCTACAGGTAGCAGCAGGCAAATAGTCCAAGATGGAGGGCATCAGAATGAAGCTCAGTTACACACAGGTGAATCTCACTTCCAAGGAATGACTGTGAATCAAATAGCACTCTTCCTCTCTGGGTTCCCACAAATCCAGGGCTGTTTACCACTTCAAAATTCTTGCTCCTCCCTTCTTGATATTCTTAGTTGCTGCTGATACCAATCCTTGTAATGCTATTAGATAAACAATTTCCTGGTTAATTCAACAGACAGTAGGTGGAAGAAAGTTTAAACAAAACAGGGAAAAACAAAAGAACATGTGTATCCCTCTTTCATTAATATAAAGCATGTGTGTTTTAGAAGATCCATTTAAAGAAGAATGAAAGAAAGTGCCCATTCCATGTTTTTTCCTGTCATGTAAACATGAAAGTCCCATCTCTGCTGACTTCAATGGTGACTTATTTACCTTGCAGAATATGTTATAATGGTGAATGACTAACAGTGGAATCCTGTGCATGGTTACACTGAGATCAGTGTGATGTACTGGATCTGTGGATTGCAGTCTAGCACAGGCAAATCATAACAAAGATGGAAATTTTCCATTAATTCATCTCATTATAAAACCTCTTTCATTGACATTCAACGTGTATATTTCTCAAGGATATTTTATTTATTTATTCATTAGATATAACGACTAATATTGATTCAGTAGGCCTTATGCCTCAGAGAATTTTAGACTCAGAATGAAATAGGGATTGATTGAGAATGGAAGACAGAGATTTCCAGAGGGAAGGAGAGTGATGAAAAAAAGAGCAAGAATGAGTGACAGACACTTTAAGAAAATGTTTACATGGAAAAGTCACAAAAAACTGACTGGAAAGTGAGGCAAGCCAAAAAGAGTTTAGATAGACTCATGGGAAGTAAACTGTTAAACAGCAGAGTTAAGAGCTGATAAAGAAAAGCCAGTAACACTGAGAAGCATAAAGATGATGGAGAAATTTGCAATGATAAGTAAAAAAAGAAAAAGAAGACTCAATGTGACAAATGAAGCCAGACATTATTGTGATAAATGTACAGCTATGAAGATATGATCATCTCATAAACACTGCCATGTCATCCCAAACAGAACACTATCATTCTCTTTAACAGTCAAATCATACTCTGTGATATGTTGCCCTAGGCCAGAAACCTGTTCTGTTTATGGGGAAAGCTAATTGTATTTGCTAGCATCATGGAAATGTTGGGTATGCATATTTCACATTGAAGACACAGAAGTACTGTACAGGTAATTGACCACATGGACACAACTGAATTCAAAAGCAGCAGAGAGGGGGTGATGTCAGCGCGCCGCACCGAGGGACTCTCCCAGCGCTGCGGATTTTGAAATGGTTCCTCCTTTTTGTTTATCCTTTTATATATTCTACTTACCACCCCTCTCTTGACCATAATCCCCTTCCTTATACTATAGATCAGCTCTTCAAATTTCGATAACTTCCTACCAATCTGATCTTTCATTCTTATTTTGCTATCCCACTTTTCTACCTGGATTTTTGAAGCCAATTTAAGTCTAACTTTTGAAAAATTTCGGATCGCTTTTGGTATGTAGACCCCTTTATTATCCAATCATTGAGCTGTATCAAATTGTTTACTCTTAATTTCTGTCTCATACCTCTAATCCTCAATACATTAGTTAGAGTGATACAGATCTCTAAAATCCTATTGTAGTTAACAATATTCTTGCCTTATGTGAAGCTGAGGTAAATGACCAATTGACATTTCCAGTTGTTTTCATCTTTTTCTCAAACTATTATGCAATGTAGATTAAATTGGGAGTACTGTACAATTGGCTTTACTGCACCCAAAACTGCTGCTGACATTGTGAGTTCGATCCTATCTGAGATCAAGGTTGACTTAGCCTTCCATCCTTCTGAGGTAATTAAAATGAGCAAACCAAACCAAAGCAATCACGTTAATATACTGCCCCATAACAAGTAGTGCACTCTCTGGGTGCTTCACAGGTTAATTAGCATTTTGCTCCCAACATGCTGGGTACTCATTTTACTGACGTCAGAAGGATGGAAGGCTGAGTCAACCTTGATCCCTGGTCAGAATTGAACTCACCACCTTTTGGTTGCAGTACAGCAGTTTAATCACTGCACCACCAGGGCTCAGTACCCAGCATGTTGGGGGCAATGTGCTAATTGCCATTTGAACTGCCCAGAGAATGCACTACATGCGATGGGGGCAGCATAGAAATGCTATTGCTACCTCCTGAAGGAAGTCTTTTTCAATTGAATCTCACTTTTAAGTTGTCAAATCCCTAATACCAATTCTCCATCAATCTTCTACCCTCCAGATTTGCTGGCCTTCCGTTCCTATATTGCACAGACAACACAGCTACGGAATGTGTTAAATAATTTCCAATGTTCCTTCCCCCCCCCTCTTTCTGTCCCACTTTTCCTTCCAAAGAAGTGCAAAGTAGCTTAATGGAGCAGGTGACATGGCCCATGAGGCATAGGGCTGATTTCTTAGCTGCTTAGCTCCAATGTGGCAGCAGTACGGGGCATTTCCCAGACCAGCAGCCACTCCAGCTGCATGCCTCTTGTGATGTTCGGGAGTTGAAGAGAAGCAGCCAGCATAACAGGGCCAAACAGAACTTTATTGTAAGCAAACCGAACATGAACAGCAAAGGTGCAGCAGCGCTTTATATACACAATATACAATGGAAACATTTGGGCAGGAAACCACAGGAGTGGTTGGGAGAGAAGTGGAGTGATTGTGGGGTGACCGGAGACTGGGGAGACTTCATGCGTCTCGTTAGAAAGGGCAGGAATGCAAGTCCCGCGATAGCTTGGTACCATGAAGAAGACAAAATGGAGGATCACCCCGATCCCGCAAGAATAATTGCAAACTGTTTAAAGCATTATTTAAGTTACATGCACAACACTAGTATAAATTGCCCTTCTCTCTGCACTCCTTGTTTCCCCACATAGCTCTATTTTCTGCCAATGCGCTCATACCTGCTTGATTTATTCTGCCTGTTTGTTAGAGCTCCAGCTGTGCTCACTTTCTCTTGTGTCCCAATCAAAGGCTAACATCTTCTTCCCTTCAGCTATATGAGGTCCTCACTAATCCCCTATAGATCGCCAGGATAAAGAAAAGCATTTTGCCATTCTCTGCATGTCACAAAGTGCTGTCTATCTCCTGTTATTCCAATAGTTTTAAATTGTTCTGGCCTCTCAAGATCATGGTGGAACTTGAGATGCTTACAGGGCTTTCACTTGCTGCTATTAAGTACTTTCAACTCTTTCCTGTCTGGATGAAGTTTATCTCATTAGACAATTCTCACTCTGAGCCTTGTAAAGGGAACTGAGGCGAACTCACAGAGTTTTCTAACAGTTTTCATATTTGGTATTTGTGGGTTGTGATCCTACATCCCTGTGCTCTCAGAGTTGAATAGAACTATAGAATTTCCCCTCTCTGTGTAAGGGATTACTAGATGCTACATACTATACTATGCTTTCCTGTCACATTGTTGGCTAATGGTATCTTCATGACAATTTGGACACAGTGGTCAACGTTTTATTGAATAGCATGATTAATCACACTAGAGTTGACCCAATAAATCAGTGGGGATTTGATGAGTCAAGTGGGCCTATTTTAAGTACAACTTTCTTTAGCACAATAAGTCACAATCAGAGTAGGCCAATTTGAATCAATGGAACGTGAGTAGGATTCATCTTATTAAATCCTTATTGATTCAATAGGGCTATATATTGTGAGTTTCCACATTATGCAGCAGGATTTTTGCCATTATATTTGTAACATATGAGGCTGCCTATTTCATAACTGAACATGGCTCTGAGCGGAAAAAGATGCAATTTCTTCAGTCTGTCAAGAGCATTCTTAGAACTAATGGTGCCTCTCCACAATGACCAGAGTATGATTCCCTGTAGCCTGGTTGTGAAGTTTACATGCATGACCTTTGATTTCGCTGTGTTGATCCTAAGGCCAACTTTCTTTGCATCTCTGTCCAGGGCAGTTGTCGCCTGTTGAAGTTTCATCTCATCTTTCTCAAACAAAGCAATGTCATCAGCAAAATCTAGTTCCCAAAGGCAATCTTGGTCAGACCAAAGAATGCCTGTTCCAGTGCTTGCTGCTTGTCCCATAACACAGTCAAGGGTCACAAGGAAGAGGAACGGAGATAGAACACAACCTTGCCTAACCCCAGTAGTAATCTCAAAGACGTTCATATGATTGTTCTCAATCTTGACACGACAGCTTGATCGTAGGTATAAGTCTTTAAAAATGATAATGAAGTTTGCTGGTATTCCACATAGATGCAGGATCAACCAGAGAGACTCTTGGTGGACACTATCAAATGCTTTCTTGAAATCAACTAAATTAGTGGCCAGTGAATGTCAATACTCAATACACTGTTCTATGATGTTTCATAAGGTGAATATTTGTTCGCTGCAGGACCTTCCACTGTGGAATCCAGCTTGCTTCTCTCTCAGGCATTGGTTTAAGGCACTTTGCAGATGCTTAAGAAGGACTACACAAAAAGTCAAAGAAAATCTATACCAAAAAAACCATTTGCAACAGCAAAGCTCAAGGACTATACAATCACCAACTCCTTTGGTTTAGAGCTGTAAAACAAAACAAAATTTACTTCGAAATATACACTTACAACATTAAGTTCAAAATATACACTTACAACATTAAGTTCAAGATTTCTAACAAATCCAAAAAGTGAAGTGATTGGATTTTGTCTAGGATACAAGCAAGAAAATGTATTGGCAGATAGTTACTCCCCCCAAATTATAAAGCTAAACTATCTTAACCAATTTACATAATCATAGTCAGCAGTTCAATACACGAATACTGCAGGACGGAGTGAGCTCCCATCTCTGTCCCAGCTCCTGCCAACCTAGCAGTTCGAAAGCAAGAAATTGCAAGTAGATAAATGGGGACCACTTCGGTGGGAAGGTAAACAGTGTTCTGTGTGCTCCGTTGTCTAGCCATGCCTGCCACATGACCACAGAAATGTCTGCAAACACAGACAGCGCTGGCTCTTCAGCTATGAAACAGAAATGAGCACTGAACCCTAGAGTCTGATACCAATGGCTTTCAAGAAAGGGTGACCTTTACCTTTACCTAGTCCACAGAGCATAAACAAAGTTCAAGAAGGATAACTGTCTAGCCGCCAGTCATTAGACAAAAGAAGTCTTTTGAGCATTCTTATATTCATCAGCCTCTTTCCAGATGTTTCCACCAATCAGGGTTCTAGAAATTTTCCACTCTCAGTAAGTCCAGAAAGTAGCTTCTTGCTCTACACCTCCTCTCTAATCCAGTTGGTACTAGATTTCCTAATTATCACTTCCAGAAATGTCTTTGGGAGTCTAACTCTCACACTGATAAGCACCCACCTGCACTGAAGACATCACCTGTCTCAGCTTCACCCTTCCTCTTTCTTTCACAGCTTTGCAGCTGTGAAAATCAAGCCATAAGCTGGTGGCAGGAAAGCTTCAATGATGCCATTTTAAGCAGCCTCATGACTTCTTCACCACTCTACAGAATAAGTGTTCCTGTACTTAGAAATAATAACTGCATGCTGCCAAATAAATTCTGACTTATGGTGACCTATTCCAGGATTTCCTGGGCATAGAGCAGTGGTTCCCAACATGGGGCCCATGCCCACAGGGTGACTTCAATTTTCAGAAGCCTAAGTCAGTACATTGACTGATCAGTGCTTTGGGGAATTGACTTAGGCTTCTGGGAATTGAAGTCAAAAAACCAAAGGTTGGGAAACACTGGCATAGAGCAGTGAAGGCGAAGCTTGGCACTCCAGGTGTTCTTGGACTTCAATTTCCAGAAGCCTAGTGAGCACTCCTGCTGATCAGGGCTTCTGGGAATTGAAGTTCAAGAACACCTGGAGTGTCAAGGTTCACCATCATTGGCATAGACTATTCTGAAGAGATGTAATATTCTCACCTGGAGTGCTGTGGGATTTTGCAGTTGGTCAAAGGGCTATATAGGCTACCTCCATGCCTAGAAAGCAGCGTATGTAGCTTTTGGCCAGCTCTTGGCTTTGCAACTGGGTCTCTGATTCATTGAGAAAGCATTTTTTTTAAAAAAAGAGAGAGAAAGTTCACCACCCCCAGAAGCTTACAAATGAAATGATGACAGGGAGTCAGACAGTACAGTATGGAAAAGGTACAAAAAGGAGCAAAAAGAGTAGCAAAGGATAAGTATGACAAAACAAAGATTGTGTAGTGGCATCCTATGACAAAAAATGTGTTGAGCTTGTCACTTAATATAGCTAAAATTAGTCTACCTCAAAATGTTAACAACATGACAGGTAATTGCTACAAATCTTAATTACTGCAATAATGAATTTAAAGACTAGTTTGACTGTCTTATGAACTCAATACATTAGTTAGAGTGATACAGATCTCTAAAATCCTATTGTAGTTACCAATATTCTTGCCTTATGTGAAGTTGAGGTAAATGACCAATTGACATTTCCAGTTGTTTTCATCTCTTTTGCATCCCTAATAATATAAATGTACAGTACTCCCAATTTAATCTACATTGCATAATGGTTTGATATACATTTCTATCATAGTCAAGGGCATAGATATGGTGGGGAAATCAACCTTTTAGTGGGGTACAAGAAAATAAGGATTAACAAAAATGTTGAATGCAAGTTGTCCAACTTTCCACTGACCATATTAAAATGAGAAACTGTATTACTTTAGATGTGGCTTTAAGGTATCAGAAAATTGTATCTTTTCCATTTCCCCCTATTTTTAATAAAAACTGCCATAGAAAGGTTGAAATTGGGAATTATCTTTGACTTGATCAAGGACAGAAATGTAAATCTTTGCTGAAGGTGAGAATTTAGATCAACAAACACTCACCGTGAGAAAAGCATTCAAAAGATAAATAGAATTTATCTGACAGTGCCAAGTTCCAACTAAAATCTGAAGTGATGCAGTGAACAATGTTTAACAAGATTTCTGTGACTCCTGTTGCCTTTATAATCTGCCTAGTCTTTTGAAAATGTCTTCTGTATAAATGTTTAACCCAGCTGTCTAGCAAGATTAAGAGCTTTACTTCTGCTATTCTCCACCCCCCCCCCCATCCAAAGAGGCTCTTCACAAAGCAACCTCATAGGTTTCCATGAAGTAGCAATAAGCAACAGAGCCACTTACTCAGGAATAGCCCTCAGTGTATGAAACAATTACTTGTTTGAGGACTGCCACTTAAAGAAATGCAGCACTAAGATTTGACATGAATGAAGGTCATGGTGGAGGAGTACTTCATAGATTATGGCATGTCACAGGGTTTTTGATGTCATTTCAAAGGTCCATATACACAAGCTGCCCTCTTGACAAGTCTTAACCATACAAGGTTGCCTTTTATATCTTCATTTTTTATATCTTCATTGTTTAACATTCACTTGACATTGCATGCAGAAGCCAGAAAGCTTGGAGACTACTGAAACGATGGAGCAAGGATCCAAACAAAATGACATAGTATGTAAATGTAATTTGAAACCAAATAGCACATCAGCTGCTTTTGGCAGAGAAAACCAATCATAATAAAAATTAAAACATCAAAGAGATATTTAGAGCAAATCCAATGGACTTTATGCTGTCTTCATGTTGGTTTAACTAGAAGAAGCCATAAGAAGTTATAAGAATGGCAAAAGCAGTGGGATGCAGTGTTCAAGCAAATTAAACACTGGGCAAAATACAAACTCTTTAATAATTGTTGTACAGGAAAACAAATCCCAAAATATGGCGGAAGATGAAAGTTATCACTATACTGACACTAGACAAAGAGCCATCAGGTTCCGAAAGTTACTGTCCAATCTCCCTACTATGCTACTTATATAAAGTGTTGGAATGAATTATATTAAATCATCTAGCCCACAGAGCCCTTTCTAATTCTAAAATAGGTGGTCTTAAACCTGGCAAGAGCTGTACAGTTCAAATCCTAAATCTAATCCAGCATATTGAAGATCATTTTCAAACACATAAATTAACTGGAGCAGTATTTGTAAACATTATAACAACTTATGACACTGTCCACCATCAATTGCTGCTCACAAAACTGTGCCTTCTTACTAAAAATTATAGACTAACAGAAAAGGTTGCTGCTGCTGTCTGAAAAGGAATGATTCTTTGCTGGATTTCAAAGGAGGCACAGTCACTGAAGAAATCAAAGCAATGGCCTTCCACAGGTTAATGATCCACTAGGATTCCCATACGCCAGGAGTTTCATCTATGTTGATGATCCTGCCTTAACAGTCAAGGAGGAAATTTTGGAATCCATTGAGCACCAGCTAACCTCTGCCTTAGATGTTTCTTTATATTATAAAAACAACCAGCTGAAAACAAACCTTTTGAAAACACAGCTTCGTACCTTCCACTTGAACAACTGAGAAGCAAGGAGGAAGCTCTGTGTCAGCTGAGAAGACAAATTTTGCTATTTGACCATACACTAAAGTATTTGGGCATCATCTGGGATCAAACCTACAAAAAACCATTGTCTAAACAACAAATGGAATCTTGCCACCAAAAATAACATACTTAGGAAGCAGGCTGAGTCAGACAGAGTTGTACATCCGCAAGCAGTAAAATCAACAGCTTTGTCCCTGTGCTACGCCATAGCAGAATACATCAGGCCATATGGCATAAATCAGCACATGCCGAACAGGTGGCTGTAGCACTTAATGGCTGCTTGCAACCTGCCCCCATGGGAAAAGTGAATTATTTAGCTGGCACCGTCCCTTTGGAAGTATGTTGAGAGATGCTAGGAAATAATAAATGGAATAAGGTAATATAGCAGCAAACCCATCCACTTCATGGACACCATCCTTTTAGGTCAGTGTTTCCCAACCTTTGGTTTTTGGACTTCAATTCCCAGAAGCCCAAGTCAGGACATGGATTGATCAGTGCTTTTGAGAATTAACTTAGGTTTCTTAGAATTCATGATGAAATCTCATCAGCAGCCATTAAGCTCATTATATGACTTGGGCTCATCACTCTCTCTCAACCTGACCTATGTCTTGCCCTTCACAAAGTCCTTATTCTGGTGCTTCGACACAGCATACAGATGATACTGCTCTCTTGAAAGTCTGTGCCAGTGATTCCCACACCCAGTGTTTTGAAGAATTTATTTATTTACTTATTAAACTTATATCCCACCCCTCTAGAAAAAGACTTTCCTACTCAGGGTGGCTAACAGCATAAAACTCAACAGATACAAAGAGACACAAATATTAAAAATTCCATACAAATACATCAAAACCCAAGACACCCTAAAAAGAAAGCCTATTTGTGATGCAGAGAGACAGAATAAAATGCCTAACAATCGGCCATTGATAAGATATTCCCAAAGGCCTCTTTTAAAAAGAGATGTTTCAACTGCTTTTTAAACATATGGAGACATGGTACCAGGCACAGCTCCACAGGGAGGGAGTTCCACAACATTGGTGCCGTCACTGAGAAGGCCTCCCTCCTAGTCATGGCCTTCCCTAAACTCCCTCCCAATGGAACTGCACCTGGTATCTCTCTCCATTGACTCAGGCTTCTGAGTTGAACTCCAAAGACCAAAGGCAGGGAAACCCTGGTCTATGCCAACTGTTGTAATGGTTCTCGAGAGTAAAGGTGTTGAAGTCAAGGAAAGCGAGCGAGGCGAGAGTATGGTGCAAAAAGCCAAGTCCCGATTTCTCGGTGGTCTCTATTTATTGAGTACAATATCAGAAGATCATGCACAACCTACGTGCGACCCTCGTGTTAGAAGGCTGGCTTAATCCATGGCACTTGACTGGCTGGGTTACATTTTCCATTCTGCGTGCCCAGGTTAACCAATAGTATAATAATCAGCGGTTAGTAGCGAGACTTAGTGTTCTCGTGCTATCTGAATCCTTGGAGACTTACCTTATACATGCTTGTAGCGTCTAGCTGCGGTTAAAGCCTGCTCAGTCCAGTACGCGGACATGAGCCAGATACCATGTTCGAGACTTGCGTCTCTCACCTACTGACGTTTGTCCTACAAAGCTCAGTGCTCTAAACCAAGGAAAGATGGAGTTGCTTCTGCTACTATTAGCCCGTACCAATTTCCTCTCTTGTAAAGCTCAGTTGGTTTCCAGCTCGTTTGTGAGCCGAACAAGCCAATCGAGAAAGAGGTTGCTGACAAATCAATGACCTGGGCTATCCATACCAACAAAGTCCAAACTATGCTAGGGCTTAATAAGATAATAAGGAAGGGACTGGCAATTTCCAGACTTTGAAATTCTGTACCTGCATGTAATTCTGTGAGTCCCACCCTATTTTTTCCCCTACAGAAGGTCAGATTAAAAGAACCCTGAAAAAGCAAACCTCAGCTCCCTAGTGGCCATAAAAGAAAGAAGGAAGGAATTAATAAATAAAGGAATGAATGCATGAAAATGAATGTTAAGTGGTTTGGGGTTACGGATCCTTTGGAGCTCCTCAAAACAGGGCAACATTGCCACCCCCACCCCTGGTGAGTCCCATTTAAGAATGTTTTGTAATTGCTGCATCAAAATACTCTGGAATTCAGTGGAAATACAATCACTTGTTTGAAAATTTAGGAGCTAGGTTAATTATTTTAATACATAATGCCCCTGTGCCATTGGCTGTTCTGGGGTTAATGTCTCTCAAATGCTCCTTCCTGTAAATTACTGCTCCTGTATACCATCCAAACTCAATTTCATTCTTTCAAGGTTTCAGTAATAGAATTGCCAAGCAATTGCGATACTGAAGTCTCCTTTGAATCTGAAATTGTATAATTGAACTATTGAACTGATGTCCCTTTCTCAAATTCTTGCCAGTCAAAATCTAGAAGACGTGCTTTGATTATGGCTGTTTTGCAAAGCTTTCCCCCCACCTTTTTAATTTTATGTGTTCACCTGTATTTTTTCTGCTCCCTCTCCTTCTTCCCCCCTCCTGCCACTTCAAGAACCACAAAGGAGCTGATTTTCTTTGAAGATGGCGCTTCTCTTTTACACACCTGCTTTCATTGTAATTTTTCCAAAGACTTCATATAACCAGAAAATCACAGAAAACCATATACTATATCGCCCTTTTGATATTTGCAATTCTCTTGGGAAGTGGCTAGCTTTAATTTCTCTCCTTGTCTTTACAGTGCTGAGTAAAGCCAAAGACCTAGATTGGGCTCTTAATGTGAGTTATGACATCTGTGGCCTTGTGGGTGGAGAAGCAATTGAGGTAACAGAATCCTTTACTTCCACAATAATTGCTGCAGTGCCTATGTAACTTTGTGCTCCAACAGTCCTGGATAACAAGTCTGAGTCATTAGTTGTGTGTGTCTAAAGGCTTGTTCAGACATTTCCCTTCTGTTAATAGTGAATGATGGTATGTATGCGTTTTACTTTGCAAATTACCCAGAGTGAGTATAATCAAATCAATCAATCAAATCAATCCTGCCAGCCATGTGCCTTTCTCCAAATACTGGAATCTACTGTTGCTTACAGGATAGCTGAAAGTAGTGGCCCAAATCTTGACCTTCATCTGAGAACCCTGGGGGAAGAGCTATAAGAACTGACTCTTCCTCTCACAAAGGCTCTCGGATTTGCTGTGATGCTTTGTATGGACCCCTTCCTGCTCTACTGGAATTTATTTATTTATTTATTTATTTAGTCGTATTTATATATGCCGCCCACTCAGGCAGAACCCGACTCAGGGCGGCATTACAACAAATTCTAAAAACATATAAACTTGTTCCCCTGTCTGCTCCTGGCTTTGACTCTGAACTTGAATTTGGATGTGGATAAGGTTTGCCATTTGATGTTTTGCTGGGTAATGGTAGCTGGCTGCCTACCTACTGCACCTGATGCTCCTACTTTTTGAGATCTGGGGAGGAAGATTTTTTCCTTTAAAAAAATTCAAATTGTTCAGTATATGTGGGGAAAGGGAGAGAGAAAACTGCTCACACTCTCCTTCCCTCTATTCTCCATTTTCCTGCTATCTTGGCTGTTACAATCAAGTTCCTTTGGCTGCCTGTTTTTAGGCAAGGATATGGTGGTCCTTTGATTTGTCTGGTACCCTCCTTGAGGGAATTGGCTGAGAAGTTAATTACTTGACTGTTGTCTTTGGTTGTGGCAAGGAAGCTTCAGGATGGAGAACAGTTTCAAAGTTTTGATCTGCAATAGGCACACATATAGAAATATTTGTTCTTAAATAAAGTGAGGCATCACTACAACAGAAAAAAATTACTTCCCCTGACTCTTCTTAGATGATCAGGGGAAGTGTTCATAAACTGAAGCTGCAGTTTATCAGCTTTAGCATAGCACAAGTTTACATTGTGGTAAACAGCTGTATTTGACAGGTGCAATGCTACTTTTTAACCCATCCCTGCAACCACATTCACTGGGAATGGGCTAAAAGTAAGCACTCCAAAAATTAGTGTGAGTTCAAAAAGTAGAACTTAAGGGTGAAGCTGGGGCACTCCTGTGTCCAAAATGTGTGGATGTCACAATTAGAAACAACCGCTGAGAGCACCAATGGGGCTATGTGCCCCATCTGGACATGCTCTCAGTTTGTTTATTTGATAATTAAATCTCTAGAACTGGCCCCTCATAAGGAAAGTGACTGGTTAGGAAGTTGATCCAACATAATATCCTTTTAATTCTGCAATTCTTTGAAATTTGAGCTTAAACTGTACTCATAATTTGTAAATATGTGGGTTTTATTAACTAACAAATATACAGAAAAATGTTCATAAATAAACTGTATTTTTCATGCATATTAATGCATTTAATTGGATGGAGCTCATTTATTCATGAAACTCTTATGAAACAAACACAGACCGAAAGCACTCTGTTGTGCATGTATGCAGACAAAGGGACAAAAATAGTATTTTTCATAACTGTGTTTATTGTAAAGAACATTAATAGTATTGGGGTGAATGAAGAATTAGGATTTGTAAGAGAGACCTTTTCTTGTTCTAAGGTTGCTTAGGAAGAAACTCCCTTGGCTGCTAACTGTTAAGATAATTGAGGGTAGCTAGAAGAAATACAAGAACTGAAAAGAATATGCTTCTAAACACAAGAATGCTGGAAGTTGTACCCAATACTTAATTTGCAAAAAAACACCTATATGATTTAGCCCAATGTAAGCCTTCCTTAGGAGTGGAAAGATATTGTCAAATAACAGCTGGTTAGAATCACAAGCACATCTTATTTTTACATTACAGGTATATGTTCTGCAGATTAACCTTTACTTGCTAGAATAGTCTGTAGAAAATACTCCAATACTTCACCCTCTAGCTGCTCGTTCTTAGTGGGAAGTAGAACGCTGTTGGATAGCTATTAAAACTATGTTAACTGTATCTGCAGTTTGAGTTTGTATGGTAATGGAAGCATCATTTTGCACAGTAAATAGGTTAAACTGAAGCTTTCTGCCAAAGATTTCTAATTATATACAGGTATCCTGGAGCCAAGAATAGCAAAAATTCTTTCAGTGGAAATAGGAAGACCAGCATGTATCTAAGTATGTCTAAGCAATCACCAGAACTTGTAGATAGACAAAAGAACTAAAGTAGAGAAAAACATGGTAGTCTTTATCTTAGCTGGCTGTATAGCTCAGTGGCTTAGGGAGCTGGCTGCAGAGTCAGAGGTTGCAAGTTTGATTCCTCATTGTGCCTCCAGGCTCAGAGTCTGCCTGTACAGTCATGGGTAAGGTGCACAGTCACAATTCCAGAAAGTGCACTTTTGTGTAATCTCTACCTGGAAAACTATGAACAAGATTGCAGTAAATCATCATCTTCTTCATTGCCTTGATAGTTTAGGGCAGTGTTTCCCCACCTTTGGTTTTTGGACTTTAATTCTCAGAAGCCTAAGTCAATTCCCCAAAGCACTGTACAAAGCCAATGTACTGACTTAGGTTTCTGGGAACTGAAGTCCACCAGCGTTCAGTGGAACATAGTTTGGGAAACGCTGCTCTAAACAATGGCTAAAATTGAGAAACTTTTTTTGCACATCTCTTGGGCTCTGAAGATGAAACCAGAGAAGGTTAGGTTTAACCAATGAAGAGCAAAACAACACATCTTGTTGAATGGATGAATCCCAAAGAGTGTCTCTCTTCAAGGACAAGATTCTGGCTGACCACCTTGAAATAATTTAATATCCTTTGAAATGAAGTAAAAAGATCAAAGAATAATCAAGTAAAATGAATACAGGACAAATGTTCTGTGAATGTGGAGAAATTCAGTCAATGTAGCATTTATGTGCATGCAATTTATGCCCCATTATGTATACTGAGGAAGATCTAGTAAACAGCCAAGATAATGCTGTTGAAGTACCTCACTTCTGGTCAAAAATAGTCTAATCATTTAAACATTTTAATTTGTTTGAACTTTATCTATTTTTCATTTCTGTCCATTATTTTAAATTGTGCAACTATCTGATAGAAATAAATAAAGAATGGCACTATACCTAGAAAACTCAGGACAGGGTCAAATCAGAATTGACTGACAGCACACAATTATTAGGAATAATGGGGTGGAGGAATGCTTATCAGCATAGAAACTGAGTTGTCAGTCCCACAGAAATCATCCAGGCTATTTAACATGCATATGAAGCCTTTGAGAAGTCCTCTAGGGAATTGTAGTGAGATGCCTCCAGTATGCTAATGATGCCCGACTCAATTTCTCAATTACATCTGAATGAGAAGTAGTTTAGGAGCAGGACCATAATCTGGATTATCTGTAATGTGGGTCAATAAACTGAACCTGAATGGGAAAAGGTCAACAATAGCATTAATTCTAAACTATGAATTAAGTGGTGATGAGTTGATCTGAAAGGGTTCTACTCTCATAAAAAGGAACAGAGTTTTGCGTGGCAATACCTCTTGATCCAGTACTCTAGTGGCTCGTGCCAGCTGCAGTTGGTTCAGTCACTGTGAACTTTTCCTGGACAAGGATTGTTGCAGTAATCCATGCTTTTGTTATTTCCTATTGGGCCTTTGGATATGTTGCACGTGGGGCTGCCCTTGAAGATGGTTAAGAAGCTGAAACTGGTTCTGCAACTCATATCCTGCATGGGTAAGACTCACATCACTCCCTTCCTAAATGAACTGTGCTTCTGATCCCAATTTAAAGTGTTGGGTTTAACCTGCAAAACCCTAAACAACTTAAGGCCCAGATATCAGAAAGTGTACCTGCTCTTTTACAAATCAGGTTGGTAATAAGATAATTAGGGTAGCTGCTATTATCAGTATTGTTGTCCACTGAAAATTCGATCATCTTCTGGGGAAAAAAATCTAAGCAACTCCTCCTCCATGTGCATTTGGTAGCTTGATTATAAGTGTTTTGTTGTCAACTAAAGATCCCCCTCTTTATTTTTGCTTTTGGAAATGGATGAGTCATATACCGAACATGCTGCATTTCCTTGTGATGAAGCTTTGATATGGATCAAACTTCTATTGTGTGATTTTTATATCATTTTACTGATATATGTTAATACAATAAACTGAAGTGTAATCTTTTAAGGCCCTATTGATAAGGACAAGGAAGAGTGTGTGAGGAAGGAGGCAGAAAAACAATGGATTTAGGCAATGGACAACTTGCCTGCTGGTCTTTGAAACTCATCCCCTTTGTACACAACTGTACACAATGACAGTGTGAGATAGTCTGTGTGGATGTAACTC
Source organism: Bradypodion pumilum (assembly GCA_035047305.1). NCBI lineage: Eukaryota > Metazoa > Chordata > Lepidosauria > Squamata > Chamaeleonidae > Bradypodion > Bradypodion pumilum. The sequence goes on along the minus strand of JAWDJD010000001.1, from coordinate 166,302,152 downwards.
ATTGTGTATCCCCTTTCCCCCTTGGAATGAAATCAGTCTAGTAGGCCCTGAGCACAGCATGTCTCTGAAGACTTCATCTCTAAGATTCCTCAAGAAGACCACTCTCAATTGAAATGAAAGAATATTTACACAAACTTTTCTCCAAAACTGTATTTGACTCAACATATGTATCTGGTATACAGTAGGGTTGTGACAAACAATATGACCCAATGGAGTTGTGATGAAATAAGATCAGAGAATCTTTACTCCCATAGGGAACAAGTTTAGAATAATAGAACAGATTATGAGAACTGGATGAAAAAAGAAGCCAAGCAACGTGTTAGATGGACACTTCAACATGTCCCAGATGGATCAATGAGGGAATATTCCTCTTCTGGTCTTCTCTAAGATCCCCAGCAAACTGATTGTCTGGACTATGGGAAGGAATCACAGTGCCTAACCGAAGACCTAGTGGCCATTAAGAAAAACATGTGTCATGGAGGACGGGACAGCCTCCCTGCAGGAAGCAAATGTGGGCCAGATAAGCTAAATCTACCTAATCAGTAAAAATAAAGGATCAATAGAACAAGCCCAAGCTAGCATGGAAAGATCTATTTAGGAACCATAAGCTGTTCAGGAATGGAAGAGGAACTAGAGCTGTCTCTAATGTCGTTTCTTTCTGGCAGATGCTTATCTTAAGAAGAGTAGAATCTGGTTAGGTTACTTCTAAAAGAAACCTCAGCAATTTTAATGATTTTTAAAGTACCCTACATTGGTTTCAGGGAATAGTCTTCTACATCAAACTCTGTCACCTTCCTGGCATTTTGACTATCGAAGGGCAAAGTGGCAAGTTAACCATCTGTACTGGGAGTTTCCCTCACAAGCTGTCATGTCCACATTCCTGTACTTGTTTGAATATAAATTCCTCAGAAAAATCTGGGTCAGTGATGTCTGAAGTGGTTTTTCTAGAATCTTTAATTGACTAAACTTTAAACAAGCCTCTCTGTGAACTTGAGTAGGCTGCATTGACAATAATTTCATTTGAGGAAAATGTCAACTCTCCCACTTTCAAGAGAAAAGCCATAACAAATCTTGAACTTTAACTATATCCCATTTTGCCAAATTCACATTTGTTTTCCAATCTTCAGAACTTCAAAATCGAGGGCAATGTGAATGTGACTCACTACTCCTTTCTTTTATCTGCAAAAGTTTTTTTAATTTTCATTGTCTGAGGAACAGTTTTTTTCTTCCCTAGCGCCTTCTCTTTTACATACAACTTTAGAAATGAAGAAGCTGTTTTGTGCCAGAGAGCGGTGTGTATCAGTAACAGCAAAGTTCCAAACCAAATTAGGTTGATCGATGGTACACCAGGGTTTGGAAAGGACAGAGGACATCTGAGAGGTTGGATAAATGGGAGTTTGGCTTGTTCTGTAGTCCTCTGCTGGAATGATTGAGAGCTCTCTGAAAAATGCCGATTACACATTTTTGTTAGAGTTACCAACCATCTTTAATGCATATTAATCTGTCCCAGGATGGTGTAGGGCAGGAGTCTATTGTTTACTTGGGATGATTAAGGATCATTCCAGGAAAGCATGTTTTCTTGATGTACAATTGCCTAATGTCAAATTGCCAATATTGAGGAGGTGCTTAATAAGCAAGCCAGTTCTGGATATTGGCAAATTAATCACTTTCCCTTCTTGGCAGAGAGCAGAAGAAATGGATTTTTTCTGTTTAAGGTTATCATTGATGTAGTATATCATCATCATCATCATCATCATCATCATCATCATCATCATCATCATCATCATCATCATCATCTGCTGCTGCTGCTGCTTCTGTATCCGAATCCGAACATTGGCTATCAGCCATGAAGACTGTCCTGAGAATATAATGCTGTGGCCTTTCATTTGCCTTCCGCATCACAGCCTGACACCCGTACAACTGATCCAGTTCTGCAAGTCACTTCCTGGTTCTGAACCCTTTTGGCATGCAAAGTCCTCCTCAGCCCCAGGCCAGTATTGAAGAAGCTGCTGCCCTTCATCAAGATGGATTCAAATGGGGTTTAATCCACTTGGGGACCATTACCCTTTCCTATGGACTTCGCCACCCAAGGCCATTAGTCATTAGGGTTGTCAGGTTTGCTAACTGTCATCTGACACTTGGTGTTGAGTCACTGGCAGTATGGTTTACTCTATTACCATAGCAGGATAACCTGGCCAGACATGGGTAGTATATATACTGTATATACATCTTTCCTTTGCTTCTTTGGTTGAGCATTGAAGTGACAATGGTGGGTTTGAATGTAAGGGTTTTCTTAAACAGGAAGACAAAGAAAATATTTTTTAATGTTTTTAAATATTTGACAGACAGTATTGTAACAGTGATAGTCTTAAGCAGAAAACAATTCTTCACTTTCACTGCTCTCTGCCAAGCAGGGCAAATGATTAATTTACCAATATGCAGAAGTAGCACACTTATTAAGCCTACTTCTTCTTCTTCAGCAGCTGCCATATCCGTTCTGGATATTGGCTATCATCATGGCGATAGTCTTCCTGTTCTTAACTCCTCAGAACAGTTCTTCCGAAGACAAGCCACACCAGTCTCTCAGGTTCTTCAGCCATGAAGTCCATCTATGTCCAGGGCCTCTCTTCCAGGGACCTTTCCTTGCAGAGTGAGTTGGAGTACTGTATTCTATATTTTATATTGTTCCTCATGATATGGCCAAGGTATTGGAGCTTTCTTTGCTTAATGGTCTTAGAAGTGTTCTTTTTCTTTATCCACCAGGCGCAATACTTCTACATTAGTCACATGATCAACCCATGATATCCTTAGCAGCCGTCTGTAGATCCACATTTCAAAAGTTTTGATTCTCTTTTCAGATGCTTTAGTCAATGTCTAAGCTTCAACTCCATATAGCAACACTGGGAATACATAACATCTCACTATTCGGATCTTTGTAGAGAGAGTTAGACCTCTACTGCATAACAAGTGTCACATTTTTATGAAGGTGGATCTTGCTTTTTCTATTTGTATTTTAATCTCAGGATCTGAATTTTCATTTAACATACTCCCCAAATAGACAATTTTATCCACTCATTCGATTTCTTGTGTTCCTGCCATTAGCTTGCCTTGAGTTGGTGTTTGGCTTATAACCAGATATTTTGTCTTCTTGGTGTTGAAATCCAAACCTCATTCTGTGCTTGAAGCTCTAACTCAGTCCAGCATCAACTGAAGATCTTCAAGGTTTGTGGTCAACAACACTGTGTCATTAGCATATCGGATGTTATTCAAGTATTCCCCATTAATTTTAATGCCAATGTTTAAATCTGATAGTGCTTCAGAAAAAGTACTCTCTGAATATATCCAATCCAATCCAATTTTAATTTATATCCCGCTTTTCTGAGCTTACGCCGACTCAAGGCGGCCTTAACAACATATCAATAATAATCCAAAAACATCATCATATCTCGATACAAATTAAACTAGTATACAGTACAGATACATAATATACAGCTTCTCGAATACAATATACAGAGTCAGCAAGATAATAATAAACAATACATAATTATACAATAAACCAATAAACCAATAATTCAGCATAGACCCGAATTCAGTGCTCAACGAACACGACGGAGACACATGGCTCAACATTGCGTCGGAGCACCTAGCCTCAGTGTCAATAGTAGGATCAGAAAAACAAACAAACCCCAACACATCCCCATAATGACCCGATGTCCTAGAGGGTAGAAACTTAGTCCACTGGCACGGCATCGGTGTTGGCAGACCCCCACCCCATCCGATATATATTAAACAGTGTTGGGGACAACACACAGCCTTGTCACACACGTCTGCAAATCTGAACCTGCTCTGTCAGCTGCTTTTCAACTCTGACTTGAGCTGTCTGATTCTAATAAAGGTTGGTGATGGTTCTGATATCTTTATAATCTACACCTATTTTCTTCAGTGCTGTGATCATCTTCTCATGCTGGCATCTGTCAAAGGCTTTTGCATAATCTATAAAACATGCATGCACATCACGTCACATCTCATGTCTCTACATCTTTGTATGAGAACCTGCATTGTAAACAGTGCCTCTTTGGTACCCATAGAATTCTGGAAGCCAAATTGTATTTTACCTGTGCTTTCTTCATACTTCTTATATATTCTACTATGGATTATTTTCAAGAGGACCTTAAGAGAATGACTCATGAGGCTAATCATTCTGTTCTCACTTATTAAGCCACTTCCTGATATTAGCTGTGTGAACAGTGAGAGTAGATTAGATCTTTCTAATTAATCCCTAGCATCCCATAGTGACCCAGGCTAGTTCACTCCTGGGTGCTAATATATCTGCACCCAGAATAACTTTTAAAAGATCGCGACTTGCTGAAGAAGTCAATAATACTATCTGCATTTCTTTCATCCATTACTCCTTTAAGTGAAATAGGAAAGGGAATTCATTGGAAACGAATGTTTTGAAGCAAATCCTAAGAAATAATGTAGACTTTTAAGTCTTCAAAGTCTACAAAAGTTTTAAAATCTGAATATCCTTCAATATGCTGTCATCAGTAGGAAAAAGAGAATATTCCCAAAATGTACATTATTTTGATGTTATTTTATACCTTAAAGGGAAAAAAAGAAATGTAGGAGTAGCCTTTCAAAATGTTTTGTTCTGTCAAGGTGATGCTTTTAGTCCTGGTAGGTGGTATTGAGTCTCATAGTTGAGATACTCAGGAATCCCATTTTCTATGGCTGGTATTAGCCGCTTGAAGGGAGCCTGTGACTAATGTCTGCCACAAACAAAAAACTTTAAAAAGAAATCTCTGGTCTGAGTCAAGCCATCATTTGTCCCCAGTGTTGCACCACTGTAAAATATGGTAGGAAATGTAAATTTTAGTCAAACTTCACTACCTGATATTGCTCAGAGCATTTCTGGGAGTGTTTCTGCCAGCATTTCTGCTCCTCAATGCTGGGCCTACTGCTGTCAGCAAACATATTTGGACTCACCGATGGAGGAAAGGTCCCCAAAGTATACCTTGACCAGTGGAACACTGCCTGTCAAATCTGAAGCAGTCCCTGCCTTTGGAGAATATAAGTCTGTCTCTGCACAATGCAGCAGATGTTCATGAAACAGAAATAAGGCTTATTTCTCAAGGGGGTGTTTTCAGTCCAAACAAATGATTAAAAACAGAGCCTGTTTAATGTATTTGACTGATCTGTCTTGTACTGTATATATGCTCACTATTTTAAATTGTTTTAGTTAAAATTGCTTATAATTATTTTTATCATTTTATAATATTTTAAACTGTTTCAAGCTGTGTTATTATATGGTTATTCTGGGTGCAGATATATTGCTCATACTCTATTCTGTGATCACTGGATATAAAGCAGGAAACAAAAAAAATCCATTGTCATCGTTGTTGTTGTTGTAGACCTAACCAAGGTCCTAAAACTGTAAACTAATGTCTAAGTAAGTATATAGACAGTTCCTAGTAAAACTGCCTTTTGTAGAGTTAGGGAGTTCAAGTCCAATAAATTCAGAATATCCAAATATCTACTAGGGAGTCCTTTGGGTATTGCTCCAAGGGCTCCAATCACTATGGGTACAACCACAGATTTTTTTCCTCCATAGACACTCAACTTCAATTTGCAAATCATGATATTTTGTGATTTTCTCCATTTGTTTGTCTTCAATTCGTGCATCTCCTTCTGTAGCAATATCAATAAACCAGACCTTCTTCTTTTCCACAACAGTTATATCAGGTGTGTTGTGAGGCAGATGTCTATTTGTTTGAATTTTAATGTTCCACAGAATCTTGACACTCTCATTTTCCAAAACTTTTTCTACCTGATGTTCTCAATATTTTTACAGTATTCAAATCCAAATGCAACCATGGGATTTGTATGTATTTTTAAAGATAATATCTTGTTAATTTCATCAAAAACTTTCCCCCATATATTATACAGTAAAACCCTGACTTACATATGCCTCAAGTTACATAAAATTCAACTTACATAATGATTTTGTGCTAAAACCATGTCCCGATTTACACGATTTCCTATGGGTTTGCTTCGAGTTACATAAAGAATCTTTTTCCTATGGGTTTGTTTCGAGTTACATAAAAATTCATTTCCCTATGGGTTTGCTTTGATTTACATTAAAATTTTATTTTTTCTATGGGTTTGCTTCAAGTTATGTAAAAAAATATTTTTTCCTATGGGTTTGCTTCGAGTTACATAAAAATGATTTAAGCAAAAGCCTATGGAACAGACTTTTTTTTCGTAAGTAGGGGTTTTACTGTACACTTATTTACACTCCCACTTGCAAATTTCTCAAATACTTATAGTTTTGATCATAAATACTTAAAGTTTTCATCACCGTATGGTTCTTCCCTTTGCCAGCTATATTCCTTCTGACTCACCAAATTTCTTTTTCTAACGGATAAAGTTGCAGACGTTTCTATTCAAAAATTAAGTGCAATGTCATCGCTGAATGTTTGGACACAAGAAATGCAATTCCCTGTCTTGTTTTCCCATATAGTTGAAGATTGTCTAAATACAATAGATGTAAAATCCTTTTAGATATCCTCGATGCTTGATATCCATGACCCATATTATTTAACATTACTATCAATGATACACTGGCTATTACAAAAAGCAAAGGCAACAATGAATCATCTTGAAATGTGCCTCTCCTGATTTTGACATTTCCTAACTTGGTACCATTTGCCATTAGAGTGGTATCCCATTGTTTTATAATTCTTGTTGAGCATTTCCTGATGATGTTGATTCTCCAAATCTGCAATATTTCATTTATCCACGAATGCAGTAGGCTATCAAACACCTTTTTAAATCAACCCAAACAACATGCAGATTGATTTTCCTTCTTTTACAGTTCCTCAATATTATTTTGTCAATAAATAATTGGTAATCTGTATCATGTGATTTTCAACAATTCCTTTTTTGTTCTTTTGGTATAAGATTCTTCATGACTAGATGTTGATAAACAAACAAACTGACAATTTGTTGTTGTTGCTGCTGCAGCAACAGCAGCAACAGCAGCAACAGCAGCAACAGCAGCAACACCACCACCACCACATTTTGTAGTTTTTAGCATTGCTAGTGTATGAAGATGGACCAAAGGATCAAGCCAAATTATTAGGAGTGAAATCCTAAAAATTTGCTGGTGAGATGACAAGTTTGCAAAATTACAATTTTTGAATTTCAGAATGCAAATTAGCAGCTATTGCCAGCTGTTTTTAATTAGAATCTTTTAACCACTTTGGTTTTTGCAATTAGTATGGGAAGAAGAATGATCTGATCTTTTTTCCTTATTCTTTAATTTTTTTGTCTTAATGCTTGGTAATTTGCAATTTTGGTATTTCTGTTCTTTTGAAGATGCTTGTTTATAGAATTTCAATTTCTGTAAAGTATTGTTCTCTTTTTTGCTTATCCCAAATATCTGGCTTATTATAATGGTGTTTTATCTGTGATGATCTGCTTGTTCCAGTATAGTATTGTTGAGTGCATGGATAATAAATAAACTAAAATATTTAAGGCGGAACAATTGAATGTGGCTTGTCATAAGAGATTTCATCCTGTATCATCCCATCCTATCCATCACTTACATTTGCTCTGTTGCTAAGGGAATATTTCATTTTCTAATAATCAGAGTAGATTGCTTCCACATTGGCATTTCTAAGCCCTACCCAATTAAAAGAGTTTATGCAGCTAATCTGTCTGTTCCTCCTTAACAGATATCTTGTGCTAAGGAAATATATTTTACTCCTAATAAAACTATGTGAATGAAGTTGGTAGGAATTGCACAATAACAGCCTTGGCAAGAAGTGCTGATGCTGTACTTCTGTTGAGTGCTGGTGGCTTCATTGAGGACACCTGGATCCCCAGAAGCCAATGCAATAACAGTTGGTGGACTTGCTTCTTCCAGGCTGAACTGGAAACAATCTAAATTAGACAATCTGTTCTCACTTCCTTTTCTTCTGTGGTGGCTCGTGGACAAATAAGAAACTTTTCCTCCAAGCTGTGGTGTCATTTTCTCTTGCCACTTACAAAGTCTTACAGAAAACCTTTTACATTTTGGCTTCTTTATGGAGGGCATAAAAACTACTTCAACATAGCAGAATTTTGGCCACAGTGGTGTCTCTTTCCTCTCTCTCTCTGCAGCTACCTTGATCAAAACAGTCAGGCCAATTCATGGGGTAAGAACATTTACAGATGTTCCAACTCTTTGTGGAGTCTCTCGGTGTTTTGAAATGGCTCTTGAAATCCTTGTCTATCAGCACTTTTTACAAGCAATTTGATTTAGCGTGTGCACTGCAACCATCTAAAGAGCACTGTGGACTATTATTTGTTCATGTTGCTCCTGCCAGTCTTAGTTCAGTGTATTTATTAGGCCTGGATGTCCTTTTAGTACATTACTTAGATCAGTATCGGGCTCTGCTTAGAAAACAGCAACAACACAACATGCTCGAACCATAACGCTCTGAATTTTCTCACTCAGACTGACTCATTCTTTTCCCCTCACTAAATTGGGCAAGTATATTTGCATGCCGGACAGGTAGAGAGATCCCTTATCTGCCCCCGTAGGCTAATTACTTTAGCTGTTCCTCTTTCAGTTTACACAAGGTGCTAAGCATTCTTTGAAAGAAACAGTAAAACTCCAACTTACATATGCCTCAAGTTACATAAAATTCGACTTACATAATGATTTTTGCACTAAAACCATGTCGTGATTTACAAAAATGTCCGATTTATGTAACACAATTTCCTATGGGTTTGCTTCGAGTATGTAAAAAATTCATTTTTCCTATGGATTTGCTTCGATTTATGTAAAAATCATTTTCCTATCTGTTTGCTTTAAATTACGTAAAAAATTCATTTTTCTTATGGGTTTGCTTCAAGTTACGTAAAAATTCATTTTCCTATGGGTTTGCTTCGAGTTAAGTAAAAAACCAATTCACACAAAATCCTATGGAACAAACTTTTTAAATAAGTAGGGGGTTTACTATCTATATCTATATCTATATCTATATCTCTATATCTATATCTATATCTATATCTATATCTATATCTATATCTATATCTATATCTATATCTATATCTATATCTATATCTATATCTATATCTATATCTATATCTATCTATATATATATATATAAACACCAGGCAATTAATATGCATAGCACTTCAGAACCATCCTGATCTGACAAGTTGATGCCAGGCAAAACAGAGAAATATATATGTTCACATCTATTAGTTAATGTTCCAGATTCTAATTTTTAAGGCATTTTTAAGTTCCAGCAGCATAAATGGGGAACACTTGAGGATGTTCTTAATTCTTGCATTGAAATTAATGGGGCCTGATTGTGCATAACTGTTCAGATCACACTTTCAAATGTAAATCAAGTCTGGGAGAGTACTGTGCTGTATTTGTTACAGCCAAATGGTTTCTCGTGCTGCAGTAAATCTGTCTTAAAGGTGCCACTTGATTCTTTGCTATTTTGTTGCAAGAGACTAAGAGCAAAAACACAAGAACCCCCACAGTCAAATTTGGGATAAAGAACAACTTGTCAACTTCCCTTCTGACATAAAGATTTGCTTTACTTCTAAATGGGGTGGAGGGATGGGGAAAGAAGAATGGTGACAACTGCATAAGGTTATTTTGCTCTGAAGGATGAATCGCTTCTTCAGCCCTGTAATATCTTTGATTCATGAGCATTCTCTTCAAATCAAATGACCTGGCCTTTGGCTAGTGCTATAGAATTCTGTTTAACTATGAAAGGACCTAGGGCATCAGATTCAGTAAACGTGGCACCTTTTCAATTTTTATCATACATTGAAAAAGGCTTTTCAAATTATTAAAGGATTTCAACCACTAAACTGAAATCCTCTTTTGCAGACTTTCACACTACCTCTAGCCAAGCATAATTCCCCATTCTTCTGTGATAGAGAATGTGGGAATTTATCTGGTTTCTGTCTGCCTGCAAGAGAATGGCACTACATAATGAAGAAGGGCATTATTATTTCCTATATAGAAGACAAAGTGAAATGTAGAAATTTACATTTTGGACTATGACTCCTGGCCCCAGTGGTGGGATTCAAATTTTTTCCTACCTACTCTGTGGGAGTGGTATGGTGGGCGGGGCCAGGGGGAAAGTCCTGCGTTGCACCCGAATAGGACTACTTTATTTCAAAACTTGGGTGGGCGGAACCAGCCAGAATTTCTGCTATCAGTTCTGGCGAATGGGTACGAACCTGCTGAATTTCACCACTGCCTGACCCCCATATCTAATGGCCCTGCTGGCTGGGGAATTCTCAGGCAGAAATCCTGTTGGCATGACTACTGTCCGTGAAAGGATGATGACATTAAAGGCAGGGAGCAATGTTTGGTGATTAAAAACATCCTGGTTTTGTCCTGGGGGACTACAGGGGCTGGGGGACTGCAGTGGCTCAAGTGCTTAAGATGCTGACTGGCTGGCGGAAGGTCAGCGGTTTGATTCCCGAGTACTGCAGGATGGAATGAGCTCCCGTCTTTGTCCCAGCTCCTGCCAACCAAGCAGTTCGAAAGCAAGAAATTGCAAGTAGATAAATAGGGACCACTTTGGTGGGAAGGTAACAGCATTCCATGCACTTTGGTGTCTAGTCATGCCTGTCACATGACCACGGAAACGTCTGCAGCAGCAGACAGCGCTGGCTCTTCGGCTTTGAAACAGAGACGCGCACTGCACCCTAGAGTCGGATATGACTGGCTTTCGAGCAAGGGAAAACCTTTACCTTTACCTTTGTCCTAGCTGTTGGGTAATCTCTTTCATCATGTGGAACCTCTGAGAGATTAGCAATAGAAGGAGGAAGTATTTTATTACCAAAATTTGCCACCTCTGGAAGAGGGATAATTTATGTACTGGGAAAGTTCTTCCTTCTGTTTTACTGCTCTCATGGTTTCCATAAAATGGGAAAGATTATTCACAAATCAACAAAGCCTTGACATAGAAGACAAAGGAGCTTAATTACAGAAAATACCCCTGTGCTACTGACATCATTACCCTTCTACAAGTATAGTTATGCCAGCAGGAATTCAGCCTATAAAATGAAATCGAACAAAAAACAGAAACAAAACTATTCCAATTTATGGATCAAGGTCATATTATATATAATGCAAACTACATCTTGCCTTTTTGCTTTTCTCATTAAAATAAAGCTGAAATGATTGACTAGGGCTAATTGGAATAGGATGGAAAGACAAACAATATTTTAATTATTGCACTATGGTACAATAAACATTACAAGTTGATCTAGGAAAACAGAAGATTTGTCAAACCCTTGGTAGTACACTACACATAGATGGCAGTATAGGTGGCTCACCTCCAAATTTAACTAGGTAAACATGATGTGCCTGTTTAACATGATGTGCCTGTGGTCACTAGGTAGATAGTGTTGAATTTACAGCAGGCAATCCCATAATGCTTTGGGTTTGTTTTGCATACTAACATGGAGATGGGGAAGGCCAACATTTAACAACCATAGTCATTGCCAGGTTTGAAACTAAACAGCCAGTCAGCAAACTAAATATTTCTTTCCTCTAAACATAACTGCTTTTCACTCAGCATATATGTTCAACTGTGTGTGAGTGAGGTTGTAGTTCAGTCTGTCTGTCTGTTCTGTTTGAGTGGTTTAGTTGTTCAGCCTATTTTACTCTTTCTGATTCAAAATTTGTTAGTCTCAGAAAGTTAGTAACTCAATACTCTCTTACAACTATCATTGCAGGCGCACCCCCCAAAGAAAGACTCAGACACCGGTATATGGATAAAGGCATCGGGCCACTTTTATTGAATAATGCCCTAGTCCGAATTATAACTTTCAATTGGTGTATTCATCCATTTGTAATTCTTTAAGGCAAGCAGGCCGAAGTAACACTGGTAAGGTTCCTCCCAAAATGCCAATGGCAATTGGCTACACGTAACTATTTGTATCAATTTGTTTGTTGACACAAACAAATTGTTGACCGGAGTCAATAAACTATCTACTGACCCCACCCTATGACGTGTATCCGTTAAATATCAAGGTGATGCAGGCTGTTAAGCTCCTGCCATCACCCCTTGCCTGGTTCATCCTTGACCGGCCAAAGCTATTACCCCTGTACCTGTCTAAGTGTTGGCCAGTCAATTGCGAACCTGCCGGATACCTATGGGTCATAAATCTTTACCTTACCAGTGCTACCCGCCACACGGGGAGGCGTCCATGATGACTCACCGCCCCCCCAGACCGTCAGCACCCCCCAGACCACCAGGCCTGCTTGCAAATCTTCCAGAAAGAGGTTCATACCTCTGGCCGACAGGTGGATCCCATCCCCTGCATAGAGATTGTAATCTTGCAAACCTATCCTGGGGTGCCGGATGGCCATCCCCCAGCCCTTGTCTGCCAAGAACCTGGCAACAGCCCTGTTCACTGAGCGACGAGCGTGGTCAAGGGCACGGAGGTCAATACCTCCCCAGTAATTATGTCGCGGCACGATGTCCGACCATAGCAGCCGCGTGGATGGCCACACATAATGCAAATAGGCTAGGTCACTGCAGATCGTGAATTTTAAGGAAAGGCCAGTGACCTGGGCGAGGTCATTGCCACCGAGGTGCAGTATAAGGACATCAGGCGGTGCAGCATCCCTAATGGAAAACAGGAATGGCAACAGCTCCCGCCATCTCATTCCGCGCTTACCGTACCAACGCATACATGCGGTTGCACGTAGCCCGAGCTGGGGTCCCCACTCTGTCGCTGAAGCATACTGCGCTGCCCAGTGCATGTAACTGTGGCCCACCAGCCATACTGCCACCGGTGTGCGGGGACACACAGGGTCTGTAAAAGAAGAAAAGAAAAGAACGACTTGACTGGTACTCATACATGAAGGGGGCGTACATACAGTGCAAAACGCATGGATCCCCATCTTCCCATCCGGCGTATATCAGCCTCAGAGTACCCAAATGCAGCCGCAGTTGATGCAGCGCCTATCCTAAATGAATGGGTGCCGTAACGAGCCCCGGGGAGGCCAACACTGGTTAGTGCCATACCGGTCACCTTCCAAAATTGGAATTTAGTCAGGGGAGGCCCATCCTGGTGGCAGAAAAACAGGCCAGGGTGCGCACCACGCACTGCCAAAAACTCATGTAGGGCACCAACCGGACAGATGTCTCCAATGGAACATCGTAGCGGTCTAACTCCACTGCCTACGCCGTGCTGATCAACCTTTGAGGACCGTATCCTGAACTGAGCCCACTCATTAGTAACATAGACATCGTCGAGTTCCAGTGCCCTACGAGTCGCATCTGCCTTAGACAGTGGTACCAACTCACTGATGTGGAGCGCTCCAAAGAAAGCCACCGTGGTAGCTGCGTGAAAAAGAGCCACCTCATACCTATCATAACACAAGTTATGCCAGCCTCGTGTAAGGTGGGTCAGGACCTCTGGTGAAATCGTGTGACGAGTGTCAGGGCAGCGCCCATGTTCCCGTGTCCACCCCTCTAAAACATGACATATGCGAAAGTCATTCACACAGTCAGTGAAGCCCCTCACTTTGGCCATAAATGCCAGTGCCGAAAGCCGGGATGCTATAGTACGAGGCGCCAGACCCTGACTGTGAAGATAAACCATGTATTGTAAAACTTGATCCACTGGTATGGGCCACACTTCAGGCAACCGCAGTTGCGCACAAAAGGTTCTAAACTGTATGAAAGCATGTTGATACGCCTTACGTGTGCGTGGTGCCAAAGACATGCCGATCGCCCGGTTCACCTCTCCTCGCCAAACATCCAAATCTCAGCCGGGAGTGGTGAGGGGAATTCCTCTGCTTCCAGAGCCAGGGCACGGAACCGGGGGATCTGTAGGCAGGATAAAGCATCAGCAATATCATTATTAATACCTGGAACATGTCTGGCCCTAAACAGCACATTTAGGTGTAGGCTTCTTAACACGAATTGACAAACCAACGCCATGACCCTAGGGGATTTGGACGTCTGGGCGTTGACAATGTGCACCACTGCCGCATTGTCACACCAAAAATGGACCACTGAGTTGGCCCACTCGTTGCCCCATAGCATCAATGCTCCCAGGATGGGAAGGAACTCAAAGAAGGTAAGATCGCGGAGGTGATCAGTGCCAAGCCATGCGTGAGGCCATCGGCCATAAGCGCACCTCCCCTCAAAATAAATCCCATAACCCAGGGAGCTGGAGGCATCCGACTGTACTTGAAATCTAGGGCAGACCATAAGGTCTGATCTCCAGAAAGAGACCCCATTAAAATCCTGTAGGAATGTGAGCCAAACCGAAAGGTCCGCCCGTATGCCCCTTGTCAGTCGGACCCTGTGGTGGTGCTTTGACAGGCCAGCCATGGCGTCACACAGGTGCCGGGCAAATGCTCTGCCGGGTGTCACCACCCTGCAGGCAAAGTTAAGGTGGCCATGAAGTACCTGCAGCTCATGAAGTGACACTTTACGTTTGGCAATCAATGCCAAAATTGCTGCGGAGATCCGAGTCACCTTATCCATGGGTAACCTGGATGCCTGTGCGACCGTGTCAATTTCAATGCCTAGAAATGTGAGCTTAGTAGCTGGGCCCTCGGTCTTTTCAGGCGCTAAGGGGACACCCAGTTCCCGCATTAGCGTCTGAAATGTAGTGAGGAGACGCGTGCATGTGTCCGAGCCCCGTTCACCCCCAAACAAAAAGTCATCGAGGTAATGGGCCACAGACCGAGACCCTGACCTGCGAACAAAGGCCCCCTGAAGGAAAGTGCTAAAGCGTTCGAACGCCGAACATGAAATAGAGCAGCCAAAGGGCATGACCTTATCTACATAAAACTTCCCTTGGAACCTAAAACCCAATAGCTCAAAGTCCCCTGGGTGCACTGGCAGTAATCGGAATGCCGATTTAATGTCACACTTTGCCAGGAGGGCACTGGGACCACATGAGCGTACCATCCATCGGGCCTGGTCAAACGACGTGTACCTGACTGAACAAAGGTCATCAGGAATCGCATCATTGACCGAAGAACCCGCAGGGTAAGATAGATGGTGGATTAAGCGAAATTCACCTGGGTTCTTCTTCGGTACTAACCCCAGAGGGGAGACCTTCAAGTTAGGGAAAGGTGGTTCTAAGAAGGGGCCCGCCACCCTCATAGCCTCCACTTCTTTAGCTATGCTCAGTGCAGCAACCTCCTCATTACCTTTCAAGGAAATTAAATTAGGAGCGTCTTGGGGTCCCCAAACACCCCTGAACAGAATATGAAAGCCCCACTGGAAACCCTCCAACAGGTACCTCGCATCCTCCCTCCTTGGATAAGCTGAGAGCCATCGCTCCAGCATGTGTACATTAATTGGGGAGGGGGCCTTTCCAATGGCTAGCTCCTTCAGATGGAGCCCTAACCGCCCCCTGTCCACCCCTACCTCTGTCCCGTGACCCACCAGCCCGCGGGCATGCGGAGGCGGCGTGGGGGCCAGCGCAAGAGGGACACTCATGTCAGAAACGACACTGTCGCTTATTACACACGCCGTTAGCTGAGAAGCTCCAACACAGCAGGCAGGCTGGAACCCCCTGCCCCGCCGGTTGGCGGGGAGCTGGGGCTGGAGCAGCCCGCTGCACGGCATGGCCACAATGGTACCTATCACCAGGCGCCGGACGCGTGGGAGTCATGTACAAAAGCCACAATTTCTGGCAGGGCTCATCCCACCTCATCTCAGGGTGTAGGGCCACCCTCATTCTAAATTCCTCATCGTAAGCCAACCATGATGGGCCAGAGAAATCAACCATCGCCCTGTAAATATTGTCAAGGTATTGGACCATCGGAATGGCCAGATCAGGCTGGGCCCTGAGGTATACCGCCATATATATGAGGTATGCCGGTAACCAGTTGGCCCAGGTGCACGGTGGCTTACGACGATGGGACAGCTCTTTGTCTCTGTTATCCTGTCCTCCCTCTCCTCCTTAGTGGGCTCACGGTTCAATAGGGAGAAGATAGCCACGTACTCCCCTCGCCAAATCTTATCCCTCGTGACCTGTGACAAATGATCACCCAGGGGCAAGGAATAGCCAGCCGTCAGTAAAGCCGTTGATGGCACATTTTGCATAGAGGGTATGCGCAGCGGGACCTGAACACCCCCTGCGATGCTCGGCACGGCCCCAGGGGCGGACACCCCTGCCCTGAACGAGGGGCCATTTGGCAACCAGGGGTTAATGGGGCAGTGTGGGAGCGGCTGCCCACCCACATTGACTTGACGTTGCCAGGGCCACTGAACCCCCCTGTGTAAGTGGACAGTGTTGGTGGTGCACTAAATTGAACCTGATACTCACTAGTCGCACCCCCGTGAGCTGCCCCCACCGGGGGTTCCGGCCCACGGTGGGTGTCGGAGCTCGCGACTGGCATCGAGCTCTGGGACCACACCTGACCGCTTCCAGCCTGTACATCAGGTCGTATGGGGAGCTGCGAGGCACCAGCCGGAGCTGGCCGGATGGCCTCAAGCAGCTCGACCCTGTTAGCCGCCCGCTGAAGGGTCACGGCCGCCGAGTTGGCCGGGATCGACGAAGGGGCCGTGGTTGAAGAAGCGGTTGCGCCCCCGTCGGAAGGTGGCTGGGCAATGCCCAATGATGCTTCCAGCACTGCTATACGTGCTATTAGAGCATCCACCGCCTCCGAGCCCCCAGTGTAAGGTGGGCCGGGTGGGCCGGACAGCCCACTAGGCAGTTGGTGAAATGGCAACCCAAAAGGGGATCCAGGGCCAGAATAGGGCCATGCCCAAAACTCAGGCCCGTGGGGGGCCGGAGGAGCTGTGGGGCAGAAACCCGCACCAGGCCCCCCTGGGCCACCTTGTCCTGGGCCCTGCAAAGGCGCGCTCAGGGCCGAAGCCCCCGAGGGGCCAGCCTGTGCCGGCCCGGCCAGAAAGCTGGTGCCCGGCTGCCAGGTGGTAGCCTGATCAGCCCCACTGGTAACAGTGGGCAAGGTCTGGTCGCTGCCCTGTCGTGGGGGCGCAGCCCTGGTCCTCCGACCCGGAGGCTGCCCCCCATCCAATGAAGGGCCAGGAAAAGCCCTTCCTCTCGTCCGCAGCTTCATTGCCGGAGCCCTTCGCTTGGGAGCCATGTCTCCCTAAAATGAAAATCAATCGCCAAGGATCCCTATCCAGGGATCAACTCCTGAGCCCGAAGTACCGCGGTAGCCAAGAGGTAAGCCGAAACCGCTCCAGTACGAAGGGCAAGCAACGAAGAGAACGCGACGGAGAAAACTTCTCTTCTCCGTCGCGAATCTAAAATGGCAGCCCCTCTATAAAAGGGGTGGCCACGCCCCCTAACTCACCCGAATGTGAGTCCGGGTGGGGGCCCCCCGCAAAGAGTGCGGCGGCCATTTTGGCACCGCGCTTTCATTTGCTTGAGAGATTTTTCATCCTGCTTTTTACAGCTAAGATGAAGTGAACTATTACATTGTATTTTTGCCATCTACATGACAACTTTGTTTGAACACAAGCCTTCTAAGTAAGCATTTTTACCTCTGCTAAAGCTGTGTCTGAGTTTTTGTTCAACAGATGAAGTAAGAGAGGGGAAAGAGGAATTGAGGAGAGTTTGCAGTTCAAAGTATTCCACCTTTGGCCACCACCCTGCAAAGATCACCAACCATTAGAACAGGTGTTCCCAACCTTTTAAAGCCAGGGGCCAGGTCTGACTCCCTCAGACAGCTTCTGGGGCCGGATGGTCATTTTGCCCTTCCTCCATCATATGACACTTATTGGTGTGGTGGAGGCGGTGGGGGAGCCACATGAAATGGTGCTGCAGGCAGCATCTGTCCCATGGGCCGCAGGTTGAGAATCCCTGTGTTAGAACATAAGTAAGCAGGCCTGGTACATATGGTTTGTCCTTGTACTACAGTGACCTTCATGTAATGAATATCTTGTAAGTAAAATAGTCTTGTTACAGATATCTACTATAACACGCAGCTCTTTAAGACTGTAATCCTATATACACTTATCTTTTGGATAAGTTAAGTAGGGTGTCCTCTATTATGCAGTTAGCCCTTGCAAAAAAAGAGAAGAGAACACATCTCAGAATGCCAAAGTGAGAATAGAGCGCGTATTTAAGTGAATGTTTTTCAGAATCTTGAAAAAGATACGAAATATCCGAGTAAACCGGACGGATATCGACTTTGGAGTTCTGCTTGACTTTGGAGTTCTGCTTATATGAACATTGTCCGCACATGTTTCCGAACACCTGGAGCATCGGAACCCCTTAAGATACTCTTCAGTAATTTTTCTAGGACTTTTACTGTGAAACATCACCAGCTGATTTATGGACTCTTATTACACTTTGGCGTTACCTATGGAGATTTTTTCCTCTTAAGAATTGTCTTACATAGAGTTTCTGATGGTGTCGCTATGAAGATGTACCCGTCTCATTTTGTCAAGGAGCACTTTATGAGTTTCGGATTGAATTTGGAAATGATTACTATATAGTAACATATGATTGAATATAGAAGTTTTTGTATGTATTGTGACTAATATTACTTCTACATATGCACGGGTCAATTTCCAAGCATAATATTTTACAAGATATATAGGTGCATCCTAGAGGTTCACAATACCTTTACATAGAATTTAAATATCACTCGAATATATTCCTTTTGTGTATCCTAGACGTTTCCCATTATCCAACATGATTTACTAGGGGTACCTTCACTGACTCTCCTTGCTCTTCATGACATATTAAAAATCATTTTATATAGCATTTTTCCCTTTGCCCCCCCTTTTTTTGGGTGGATCCTCCGCATTCTTGTTACTCTACCAACTCAACAAATTTTGTCTCTCTATAATACCTAGCGTCTTCTTTAGGAGCATTTTGAAATTGATAAAATCTCTGTTAGAGTGGGAAGGATGAACAACTGAGGTAGAAATCTTGTCAGACTACAGAAACTCAGAGGACGGCTTCAGAGCACATGGAGGGCCAAAACATATTGACTTAACAGAAAAAGCATATTTACTATGCTATTTTGAGATTTGTTCTCTGTCAGGGGGTTCCTTTCTGGGGTCACACACTCTGCCCAATTTTTGCGCTGTCTGTACGTTTTACTGCCGGCATGGACCTCAAGCCCAGTTAAGCTAGTGTCTTACTGGGAAGATGGCATACCCACTTCCTAGCAGGAATAGTAGTAGCAGTTAAAATGGCAAAGCAATAGTCCTGTTTATATTTGCCAACTCCCACAACAAACCACTCAAACACACAGAGAGGGCACGGCTCTGGGAAAATGATGTGGCAGAAAAAGTAACTTTTACCTTCAAAGGTGGAATGTCCCACTGATACAGTTTCCCAGGCCAATGGAAAGTGAAAGCAACCTCCCTTAGGATCACAGTAGCAATCCCTTATCTTAAAATAAAATGTCCCCTTTGAGCTGCACCACTCTCAAGGTTATGGTGGTATGAATTCGCAGCCTTATTTTTGGCTTACAAACCTGTTATCAGTTCTCTGACGAAAACTCCCCTTCTTCAGCAAAGATGCAATTCCGAAGCTGTCTTTTTTTGAGTTTTATTGAAGCATAATATTCATCCATAATATGCAGGATAAACATGCGAAGAACTAATCTATTCTACTTTGATTTAGAAACTAAGAAAATAATAAATGAGAAAATTGCTAACCTCATTAGGTTGTAAAGTGCGGGCTTTAATAGCCCTCATTCAAAATGAGGATTTTTCATGGTTCTAATTGAGAATGACAAGGGGTCTCACCTATGTGGGGAAAAGTCCCTCTCAAAGCTCAGAACTCCTGGCTTTAAATACCTTTTTCATCTACTCCTCACACCTTCCTTTAGAATGTAAAAGATGTAAGATGTTTGATTGTTTTGACTATTGTCATGATTATTGAGCTTCTCAGGTGTTTTTTTTTACAATATACTAATCCCAGGGATCCCCTTTTTGATTGACATCCCGTTTCTCAATCATGGGCGGAGTGTGCTGAGTGTGTATTGGAATGGTAATGACGTAAATGCTTTCTCTTTCTGAGAGTTAGCCTTTCTCAACCTTTAAGAGAATACTAAACTACAGTGTAACTTAAATGAATATAAAGTAATTCAAAGAAATAGTAATGACCCCCTATTGATTTTCATGAGATTCTCCCCCCTTTTTTTGCTTTGCTTTTTCTGACAAATGCTTATTTGCTTTAAGTTTATCTACACAGCTTTAGTTGGACATTAGAACCAAATCTGAGGGCTCTAGGTGGGGAATCATTGGTGGTGGGGCAGGAGCCTTCAACCTAAAGCCCTTTACAGGCAAAATAACATAAGTGGGTACAGTTTCACCTCTGATATCATCAACTCCTTACTGGCATTGTTTGCGATGCACTTTCCTCATTGGAGAAGTACATTGTGGGTATGAGAGAAAGCCTAACTGTTCGATATTCTGAAAAGAGCAGATGTGACTGCACTGGAAGCCAAAGTGATTGGTTTTACTGCAGTATGGATCACAGGATGACTTACATTTGAAACCAATATTTGTGCTTGTGTGTGAACTGCAGATTGATTCATGAGTTCACTATTTAGAACTCATTGCAATGTAAGTCGCATTCCAGCCCAGTGTGGATGTTGTAAGCCTTCTTACAACATCTACCCTGTTATGGAGCACAGTTAGGGACACGCCAAGCCAGGTGGAGTGGAAAAGGATGGTGGCGACGGTGGTGGGAGCAAGGGTGCAGGACAGATGGAATAGTGTCACCAGCTGGATCCAGTCCACAGGCCATAGATTGTGAACCCTTGCTCTAGTCCCACCTCTAAATTTCCTTTTATGGTTCTTTGTAAAATAGCTTAGTTTTCAAATACATACATTCATTTCAACTGCTTCCTTCTTTTCCCATTTCCTTAAATTTTCATATGTTCTGAGGTGATCTAGCATTAAACTCAAATAAAAAAACCAAAAAAACCAAAAGCCTTGATCTTGAAGATATATTAGTGAGAAGAGAGAACGTGGTAGTGGGAGAATACGGCCTACATTCTCTCATCTCACACATCATACTCTGATTTTTAAAATTTGCTTTGAGTTTAACAATGGATCTCCTCTGGAAAACACACACACACACACACACACACACAGGTACAACTAGCAGAAGGAAGGAAGGATAGAAATCTACAAACTTGCTCCCCAACCCCTGGCCTTTTAAAATTGACTCATGTGATTATGACAACACAATCAGTGTAGACTCTCTCTCCCTCTCTCTCTCTCTCTCACACACACATTTAAGAAGACAATAGTGTGCCTACACTTAAAGAAGTCTAATCCAGACTCTTTTTGGAGAAGATGCTAGCTAGTGGTATACAGAGCTCCTTAAAGAAATTAAATAAATGTACTAATGTTTACAGAAGGTGTGGGTCATGTATAGCCCCATATACCCGCTGTACTCCCAGAAACCCTGAAGCTCCCAAAACCACCACACTCCTATATTTAAACAATTTTTTGTTGAAAAATGTTTTGGGGACATGGCTAAGATTGTGATGGAGTAACACCCATATCTGTGAGCTTGCGCATTACAATGGGACACAAAATGAGAAAATAAACTTTAAAGAGATATAAAAGCTTGTAAAAGCTCACCCAAAAGAAAGCTCTTAATTCCTGTGCTTCAAGGTCAGAGTTTGGGAAGCAGCCTTGGCTGGGGAGGCAAGTGGCGAAAGCCGCGACTTTGCCCACTGGGCAGCAGCGAACGGGACGAAGAAGGAAACAAGAAGGGCAAGAAAAGTGAGATTTTGCCAAAAAGTAAGGATTTGAATTTGGAGCTGTGGCTTGCCTGATTGCTGGGGTGAGTGGAAAGTAAGGACTTTCGAGCAGAAAGTAAGTGGAGAAGGAGCGAGGAAGTGTGTGTGTGAAAGTAGAAGAAGGGGAGTTAATGGTGGGGGTGGTGAAGGAAAACAAAAGTGAAGTGGAAGGTTAAGATTGGAGTGGAAACATCAGAGGAAGGTTTTTGCTTGTAAAAAGAGAAGAAGGAAAAGAAGGAGAGGAGAACGGAAGGAGAGGGAGACTGAAAGAACGGAAGGAGAAGGAGGGAACAGGAGGAAAAAGAATGGAAAATGGAGTGGAGGACTGAGGGTCTGGAGTGTTTGAAGAAGAAGGAAAGAGGGGCACCCCATGGAATCTGCAGCCGCGGATGGTTGTTATTGGCAAAGCGGTAATCTTCTCTTTGTGGGGTGAGCTTTTTGAATTCGAACAACATAACTTTTTTGGGTAGGAATCTTCTTTTCTCTCCTTGTGGAGCTTTATTTTTTGGATTCTTCAGATTGCTGAATTGGATTGCAGCAGGATTTTATGTGTGCCTGACTCTCCTGTTCCCTTTTGCTTTTTAAATACTGGGGTTTTGGATATACAATAGCTGGATTACTCAATTGCATTCAGGATTTTTGAGACATTATTACAATTTGCAGCTGGAGTTATTTTTTGGATTATAAAATCTTCAATCAAGTTGTGGGGGTTTGGAAGTAATTTCATTATTGGATTATAATAAAGAATTAGGACTCTGGGCCTGGATATAAGTGTGAGTGAGGATTACCTTCTCTCTATTTTATTGTGAATGTGGTTGTGGATATAAGAAAAAAAATCTTCAATTAAGAACTGGAGTTTGGAAATAATTTTTAATATTGGATTATAAATTGTTGGCTTGGAGTATAAAGTGAGTGGGGTAAACTGATCCTGGATCTTGATCAAGATTTTGGACTGGGCATAAATAAAACTGTTGCTGCACTGAGATTGATATTTGAATTGACAATGGATAAAGCTGGGAAAGGAAAGGGGAAGGAGGAGGTGATGGTGAGACACAAGAAGAAGGATAAGGCTGCAACTGAGGATACATCCCCTCCATCAACATCGCCGGAACCTGCACCAGTGGATGAAACACAATTAATGGTTGAGATGGGTAAATTGTTTAAGAAATTCAAGTGGATGGAGGAGGTGAATGTGAAAGGTTTTCGGGAAATGAAAGAATTAAGAAGGAAAGATAAAAAGGAAATTATGGTGAAGCAAGACAAAATGTATACAATGTTTCAAGATTTTGCTCACAAAGTTGATTTTACCTTTCAAAAGCTGGAAACAAATGTTAATTTGATGCAAAGGGATATTAAATTGATGCAAGCGGATATAAAAGGGTTGCATGAGGAGGATAAAGAAATTAAGTCAAAGGTGGAAGTGCAAGAGAAAAGGTTAGATATGGTGGAAGAGATGACGAGAAAGCAGAATATTGTGATACGCCATCTTGTGGAAAAAAACCTGAAGGATAGAATAATCGATTGGCTGAATAATTTGAAAATGGGAAAAGTCTTTGTTAATGAAGATATTGTGTTTATAGATTGGGATCAAGAAAAGGGAGGAGTGTCCAAAGAAATGTTTTGGTTAAATTCGCAAATTGGGGGGACAAATTAAAGGTGATGGCCTTTTTAAAATTGATGGGAATGATGTGGAGGTGTACAATTTGATATTGCAGTGAATGAACGAGCTTGGCGTTACAAAATGAAGCCAGTAACCAAACTTTTGATATCACGTGGGATAAAATATAATTGGAGATTTCCACAACAGCTAAGATTTTTTCACGACAAAAAAATGCACATAATCGATGCTGAAACTGATGCACTGAGTTATTTAAGTTCAAGTGAATTGGTAGAAGTGTCTTCAAGAGAGTGGCTTGCATTAAGGAAAGAATTATTGGAATCGGGAGGTATAAGTAGAGAGTTTGGAGGTGCAGAACAGGAGGGTGCAGCAGGAGGGAAGGAAGAGGGGTCCAAAACTGAGAGTGGTGTTAAGGAAGGGTGAAATATTTGGATGAGAGAATTTAAGACTGAATAAGTAGTTGAAAGAGATGTTTTGATTTTAATCTTATATAAGAGTGATTAAAAAATTAGAACAGGATAGGATAAGAAAATTGCGCAGGAGCTTTTTGAGCTTAATAGATACATCTTCCACGTTCCCCCCTTCCTCTCTTTGGTTGGCAAAGGCAGCTTTTTTTTTCTTTTTAAAGAAAAGGGTGGGGAGGGTAGAGCTGAATGTTTGATGTTATAGATTTAGTTTTGGTAATGGGAGGGAAGGGTGCACGCCTATTGAAAAAATCAGAGATGAAAGAAGATCGTTGTAGTTTAAGATATGAGAAATATTAAGATCTTAACATGGAATGTGAAGGGTACAGTGTCTCAAGTTAAGAGAAGAAGAATTGAATCAGCATTAAGGAAGGACAGGCCGGATGTAGTCTTTCTTTAGGAAACTCACCAAAAATCTCAAGATACAAATAAGATTTTTTTAAAGGGGATGCAGTATTATGAAAAATCGTTTGGTACCTCAAAGGCAAGAGGGGTGGCTATTTTGATTTTGGCTAGGATGGGTTTTGAAACGACAAGTAGTATTTCCGACCCAGAGGGAAGATATTTGATTGTAAAAGGGAAAATTGATGATGAGGATGTGACTCTGGTGAACATATACACCCCAAATGACCATCAAGAGGGATTCCTAGAGAAAATGTGTAAAATATTGGTAAAAGAAAAGATGATAAAAATGATAGTGGCTGGGGATTTTAATCTAATAAAGTCAAACCTAGATTGCACAAATATATTAAGATGTGGAAAAGGGCTTAAACAACAATATTTGGATAAATGGTTGGAAATTTTAGGATTGAAGGATACCTGGAGAGAGATTAAGGGGTCAGAAAGAGTTTATACATATTTTTCACATGTTCATAATTCATACTCCAGAATAGACTACATATTTGTAACAGAAAATATGATCAGGAATATAGACGAGGTGGAAGTGGGAATCTTTAAAGAATCAGAACATGCAAAAGTGTTGACAGAACTGAGGATAGAGGGTATGAGGAAAAAGAGAAGGAATTGGAGATATGACCCTAAATTGTACAAAGACCATGAGTGTAAAGAACAAATAATGGAGAGTTGGAAGGAAAGTTGGCTTTGGAATGATACGGATGAGGTGAGCTTTAATATGGTGTGGGATGCCATGAAGTCGGTTTTCAGAGGTGAAAGTATTAGGCTGGCTAGCTTCAGAAATAAACAACTTAAGGTGGCGCAAGATAAAATTGAGAATGAGATAAAGCAGTTGCAGGAACAACATGCAAGGACTAAGGATAAGAAAGTTTTTTATAATATGCAAAGATTGAAGACCGAATTAATAGGAAAGGACATAGAAAAGGTAAAACGAGATTTGGTATATTTAAAAAGAGAATATTTTGAATATAGTAATAAGAATTCAAAATTATTAGCAGGGGCTGCAAAAAAAAGAGAGAAAAAAGGGAAATTGGAATTCTGATTAATAAGGATGGGGCAAGATGTAATAAAATTGGAGATAAATGTAAAATTGTGAAAGACTTCTATCAGGCGCTATATGCGAAAATGAACATAGATTTGGTGAAATTAAAAAAACAATTGGAGAAACAAATAAACAGTAAGATTACACAGGAACACAAGAATAGGATGGAAGAACGAATAACAGAAAAGGAAATAAAATAGGTTATAGCCAGCTTAAAAATGGATAAAGCACCTGGAGAAGATGGGTTACCAGCTGAGTTTTATAAGGAGTTTGAAGAGGTAGTGGTGCCAAAATTGACTAAATTATATAATTATATATTAGAACATAAGAACATAAGAACATAAGAACAGCCTTGCTGGAACAGGCCACAGCCCATCCAGTCCAGCATTCTGTCTCACACAGTGGCTCACCATTTCCTTCAGGGTATTCCCAAGCAGATGCCTTCACCTGCTTAGGATTCCCTGGAAATGATATTGAGAGATATCCTGCCTATCTCTCCAACCCGGAGGTTGTCCTTAAGTATCCATTATTATAGCCATTGATACTCTTGTCCTCCATGAACTAGTCTAATCCTTTCTTAAAGCTGTCAAGACTGACAGCTGTCACCACTTCTTCTGGCAGGGAGTTCCATAGGCCAGTAATCCTCTGGTGAAAAAGTACTTTCTCTTATTTGTTTGAGAACTAGTACCCAAAAGTTTCATGGAGTGTCCCCTAGTTCTAGTGTTATGCGATAGGGAAAACAGTTTTTCCTTATCTACTTTGTACACCATGCATGATTTTATAAACTTCAATCAGGTCACCTCTTAGACGTCGTCGTTCAAGAGTGAAGAGGCCCAACCGTTGCAGCCTCAGATGGTAAGGAAGGTGTTCCAGTCCCCTAATCATTCTGGTTGCCCTCCTCTGCACTTTTTCCAGCTCCATAATATCCTTCTGGAGGTATGGCGACCAGAACTGTACACAGTATTCCAGATGGGGCCTCACCATAGATTTATAAAGAGGCAAAATGACACTTGCTGACTTATTTTCTATACCCTTCCTAATGATCCCTAGCATTGAGTTTGCTTTTTTCACTGCTGAGGCACACTGGGTTGACACCTTCATTGAGCTGTCCACCAGGACACCAAGGTCCCTTTCCTGGTTTGTCGCAGAGAGTTCAGAACCCATCAGTTTATAAATGTAATTGGGTTTTTTTGCCCCAACATGCATCACTCTGCAGTTACTAATGTTGAAGCTCATTTGCCACTGCTTTGCCCACTCCCCCAGTGTCAAGAGATCCCTCTGGAGCTCCTCACAATCTCTCACAGTTTTCACTACCCTGTATAATTTAGTATCATCAGCAAATTTGGCTACCTTGCTATTTACTTCTACCTCTAGATCATTTATGTAGAGGTTGAAAAGCAGGGGTCCCAGTACTGAACCTTGGGGGACCCCACTCTTTACTTCCCTCCACTTGGAGAAGTGTCCATTTAGTGCTACCCTCTGTTTCCTGTCCCTTAGCCAGTTGCTGATCCAGGACAAGACCTGTCCCTTTATTCCATGACTGGTAAGTTTATTCAAGAGCCTTTGGTGTGGGACCTTGTCAAAAGCCTTCTGAAAGTCCAGATAAACAATGTCAACTGGATCCCCCTTATCCACATGCTTGTTGACACTCTCAAAAAATTCCAACAGATTAGTGAGGCATGATTTGCCCTTGCAAAAGCCATGTTGGCTCTCCTTTAGCAGCGCCTTCTCTTCTATGTGCCTATTAATTCTATCTTTTAGGATGGTTTCCATCACTTTACCTGGGACACATGTCAAACTGACAGGTCGGTAATTTCCTGGATCACCCCTGGATCCTTTTTTGAAAATTGGTGTTACATTCGCTACCTTCCAGTCATCAGGCACAAAGCCTGATTTGAGGGAAAGATTATATATTTTGGCTAGGAGATCAGCAATTTCATCTTTAAGTTCCCTGAGAACTCGTGGATGGATGCCATCTGGTCCTGGTGATTTGTTAGTGTTTAGCTTAACAAGACATGCAAGGACCTCCTCCCTGGTTATTTCTATCTGGCTTAATTCTTTGGTTTCCCTCCCTACGAAGATAGGCTCTGTTTTGGGCATGTGGCCTCTGTCTTCTTCAGTGAATACTGAAGCAAAGAATTCATTGAGTCTCTCTGCAATCTCTGTTTCCTCTTTAATAACCCCTTGCCTTCCATTGTCATCTAATGGTCCAATGGCCTTCCTAGTTGGGTTCTTACTTCTAATGTACTTAAAGAAGTCTTTGTTATTTCTCCGAGTATTTTTAGCTATACGCTCCTCAAAGTCTTGCTTTGCTTTCCTGATTGTTGCCTTGCAACAATCAGGCAAAGGTGGGCAAATTCTGACTTCGTGGTATAGGACTATAATAGTGTTATTGCCAAAGCCTGGAAAGGATCTGGAAAAGGTTGAATCTTATAGACCAATCTCATTGATTAATCAAGACGCTACGATCTTCACAGCAATATTGGCTAATAGATTGAATAATTTTATGGGTAATTATATAAATGAGGATCAGGTGGGATTTTTGAAGGGTAGGCATATGTCAGATTTGATGAGAAAAGATTTGACACGGTAGGACAAACAAAAGATATTTTTAAGGCATTTGACTCTTTGCAATGGGTAATGATTAATGAGATAATTAAAGGCTATGGATTTGGGGATAAATTTAGAAAGATAATTGGACAACTATACCAACAAGGTACAGCAGTAGTAAGGGTAAATGATGAAGATACAGAAGAAGTGAATTTAGAAGCAGGTACAAGGCAGGGCTGTCCTTTGTCTCCAATTTTGTTTATTATGGCAATGGAGTTGTTGGTGAAAGCCGTAAGGGAAGATAAAGAAATAGAAGGGGTTCTAGGTAACAAGATAAGCTTATACACGGATGATACTTTGATAATAGCTAAATACCCTGGGAAAACACTGGATAGAATACAAGCGCAGTTGAAGGACTCTGAGGAAATGACAGGTTTGAGAATTAATTGGGATAAATCAGAAATGATATTGTGTAATATGGGTAAGGAAGAATAGCAAAGGATAAAGGGAAAGTGCAATTTACAAATTAAGGATAATTTGAAATACTTGGGGATAAATACTTCAAATAAATTCGAAGAGCTTAAGAAATTGAATTATGAAAAATTAAAAAAGAAAGAAATTAAGGATAGAATACAATTACAAAAATTGAAGCTGTCATGGTTTGGAAGAATTGCAATATGTAAAATGATGTTACTACCAAGAATCTATTTTTTATTTGATGCCCTTTCAATTCAAATGAAGGACAAAGAAATTAAGGAGTTTCAAAAAATGATAAATAATTTTTGGGGAAAAGGCCTCGATTAGCAATTTTTTGGGGGGTATTTATCCCAAAAGGAGGGGGATTAGGGATGCCAAATTTGATGACATATTATCGAGCTTTTCAAATTAAGAATGTTGTGAAGATCTTGGCTAGAGAAATGGTAATTTGGGAAGAAATTGAAATGAAAGAGTTTAGTCATATAGGAAAAATGGTCTTTCTAGGAGGGAGTATGGAGAAAGTAGTTATTAAAAATAAAATGATGAAGGCAACACTGGGAACATGGAAAAAAGTAAAAAGGGAATTGGTACCAGATTTTTCACCTATTATTGAATTGGAGGATATGGCAAATTTCCCAATAAAATTAATAAAAGGATTAAAGAAGAACTTGACGAGAATTGAGTTTTTCTGGTGAGAGATTGGATACGGGCCTGTAGAGACAACGAGAGGAAAACAAATCTATATGGACAATTAAGATTGAATTGGTTTCAGATAGGGATGGTAAACAAGTGGAATATGAAAGAAGTTGGACTAGAAAGAGGGAGGACTGAATTTGAAGAATTAATTTTAAAAATAAGAAAGGGACAAACAGGAATAAAGGGGCTGGTGAGTAAAATATATATAATGATAAATAAGGAAGGTAATCCACAGGAGGAATTGAAAGCAAGTTGGGAACAGGATTTAAAGATGAAGATAGAGGACCGGAATTGGACAAATAAATGGAAGAAAAGAATTATGAGAACTATGTCTGTCAGAGTCAAAGAACACAATTATAAAATGTTGTGGAGATGGTATTTGATACCAATGAGATTACATCACATAGATAATAAGAAAGACAAAATGTGTTGACATTGTAAGAATGCACTGGGTACATATGAACACATGTGGTGGAGTTGCAACGTGGTAAAGAATTAGTGGGGGGAAATTGAAAATGAGAAAAGCGAAATTATGGGGGGGGGGGGGGAAAGTTGGGACCAAATACCATCATGCTGACAGATGTGGAAGGTACAAATTTCAGCAAAGATAAAAAAGAGTTACTAGAAATAATGTTGACAACAGGTAGATTGTGTATTGCTAGAAAATGGAAAAATGATGTGAATATGCAATTGAGGAATGGTACAAGGAAATGTGGGATCTAGCACTGAATGACAAATTAACATATGAGACAAATGTTTAAAAGGGTATTGTGAAAGAGAATAGATTTTGGAACACTTGGCAAGCATTTGTGGATTACTCTTTGAAAGGCGATGAAAAGAATAGACCTGTACCTGATCAAATGAGTTTTTGGAAAGGAAAATAGAGTGACACTCTTTTTTTTCCAGGGCAGTGTTTAATTCTTATTTCTTTATTATTATTATTATTGAAATTTGCCAGTATTTTACTTTTTTGTTATAGTATTCATGACTTAGAAGTTTGACTTAACAGATATATTAAACTGTGTAGATTTTGAAGTGAAATTAGACTAGGTTTAAGTAATAATAAGAATAAATATTAAAAACTGTTTGGATTTTTGATAATGGTATGAATGATACAAGAAATAAGTCATAATCAACTGGCATTTTCCAGAGATGTTTATTCTTGTCTTTTTTTCTTTTATCATTATTTAGTTTTGGTATTGTATAGGTATGAAATTAGTTATAAATTGTCTATATTTGTTCAGATTTTTTTATGTATGATTGTCGTTTTTTTATTATGTTGTAATATCATTTAAAAATAAAAATAAAAAAATGTTTTAGCTTTTTGCACCATCTAACAGGCATAGAGGCAATACTATCTGATGCATGAGCCTTCCACACATCCAATTCTAGTGGGCTTTGGAAGTTATAAGGGGTCCTTTTTTGTTCAAACTATTCCAAATTTTAAAGAAAAAAAGAATGTGGGTTTCAGAAGCTCATGTAGCCTTCTGTGGTCCAGTCATGGCCATGCATAGTCCTTCGATACCTGAAGATTGATTGTGTCTGTTCTAGAGACTGCCCGCTGGTTTGCATTTGAAGTTCATCAGTTACATGCTTCTTGTATGAAGGTCTTGAGTGCATAAGGCCTCTGATCTGGATCCAGACTGTACAAATGAGTGGAAGAACATGATCTTTCTGAAAACAGTTTGAAGGTCTGAACATTTTGCAGTGAATTTTGCAAACGTTAACTATAGAGCAACTTCAGATTTAAAATAATTTAAAAATCGATTGGCAGTCCTTTTCTTTTAACCCTTCCAGATTTGAAATGTCAACTGAAAGTGAAGATATTTTTTTTTGTTATATATGTTTATAGGCTCCCCTCCACAATCATAAACACACCTCTCTCATTTCTGTCTCCAGATATATAGATTTCTGTATCAGAATTACTGGAATGATTCTGCTGTCTATGTTGTTATGTGTACCATGACCAGCCTGGGAGACAGGAGCCATTTCGTTTTGGTTCTAATAGGGTTTTAAAGCTTTTGGGGTAGGATTTAATTGTCTTTAGCTTAATATTCTCCATCTTCAAAGGCACCACACTGTATCTGTGGAATGGATTTGCAGGTCAATAAATGCAGCCAAGACCGAGGGAAACTTCTGGAAGCTTTGTTTGACAGGCAAAGCAATGAGTGTTCCTGTTTGCTTGTTTGTACTAAGATGCCTCCTAGTGAGGAGGTGAAAACATGGAACCTATCATGCAACACACACACACACCGTATGTTTCCTGGTTTCCATTAATTATGACAAATGTGCCTCTAGGATGGCACATTATCAGTCATGACTGAGGACATGAGTTCACTTCCTTAGAATTAAAAAGTTCATATTTTACTTTTATGCTCATTTAATGGGTTGACTTCAGCCAGCCAGCAGTTGGGACATTCAGGCTTGATATTAATGCCTTCGTGGGACTTCCTATTATTCAACTCTAGGAAGAATGCAGATCTGTCTCTTTACCTCATCATGCCACAGCAGGAAAGAAAGCACCAAAGGAGAAAAATAGAGAAAGGCCATTGGTTTCTACATTGATTTAATTTTGTTTGTGTTGCTGCCACAAAATTGGTTAATTGCAGCTTTTGGTTTTTGCAATTCAGCTTTTCAGCATTGGGCAACAACTCAAGCAGAATCATTTTTATCCTTAAGGAGACAATGGGGAAAAAGGCTGCATAGAAGTGCATATAAGGTGCCAAGATGAGAATAAAAACTTTAGTCTTGTTGGCTTTGCTCTGGATCTTTTAAAATATAACTCAGAATAACTTTCAGTATCTTTACATTCTTTCCTATTTCTCTTGATTCAAAAATTTGATTGGGCTTTGAAATGTATTACACAAATCTCTAGTACAGTGACAAAATGGAGCTGATACACAAAAAGACTAGGACTGAGAAGTGTGAACCTACTCGATCAAAAATGGGAGTTTTAAAGACATTATATTAAACAGGTGATATAAAATATAACTATAATACATCCTGTTACAGATATGTAACAGAGAAACTGGCCACATATCTGTACAACCAGGCTTATGATGGTTCCTTAAGATTCTTACTTGCACTTAGTCTAATCATTCAAAAGATCGATGTTGTTGTTGCTCTATGCCATCAAGTGAACCTATGAACAAGAGATTTCTAAAATGTCCTGTCTTCAACAGCTCAGCTCAGCTCAGCTCTTGCAATTATAAACCTGTGGTTCCCTAATGGAATCAATCCATCTCATATTTGGTCTTCTTCTTTTCCTGCTGCCTTCCACCTTTCCCAGAATTATTATCTTTTCCAGGGAGTCTTGCCTTCTCCTGAAGAACCCAAAGTAGGACAGCATTTAACTTTAGCATTTTTGGTTTCCAGAGACAGTTCAAGATTTATTTGCTTTAAGACTACTTGTTCACCTTTCTGGCAGTTGAGGAATTCTGCAAAGCTCTCTTCCAGCACATTTCAAACACATTAATTGTTTTCCCTTTCAGCTTTCTTTACCGTTCAGCTTTCAAATCCGTACATGTTGATTGAGAACACAAAAGTGTGAATGATCCTGGTCTTGGTCTTCAATGAAACATCATTACCCTTAATGATCTTTTCTAATTCCTTCATTGTGCCTCTTCCAAGTCAGTCTTTTTCTGATTTTCTGCAAATTAACAGGAAACTCATTCTCTCAGTGACAATTCTTGTTCACTCAAAATGGCACCATCCATGAAGAAGAGGGAGGTATTTAAAAAATTACCCAGTGAGAACAGAGCATGCTCTGTGGGGGTTTGGGTGGGAGATGGAAACCAGAGTGAGTGAGTCATGGAAAGCAGAACTGAGTGATCTGGAAGAAGGCACAGGGATCCCAAATAGGAGTATTCCACATTGCAACCTTACAGGTTCCACATATACTTGTGCCCTGGTGGCACAATGGTTAAACTGCTGTACTGCAGCCAGAACCTTGTGAGTTCAATCCTGGTGGGGATTAAGGTTGACTCAGCCTTCCATCTTTCCGAGGTTGGTAAAACGAGGACCCAGCATTTTGGGGGCTAATTAACTTGTGAACCACACAGAGAATACACTAAGCTCTATGGGGTAGTATATAAGTGAAATTGCTTTTAATTGCAATGTTTTTCCACACACACACAGCCATGTGAAACGTCAGGACAACTGAATCCCCCTCACTACAATTGTGCAGTAGATTATCACATGTACACAGATGATGGCATGGTAGCTGGGCTCATTTAATGCTCAGTAAATGGCTGTCTGGAATTGGAAGCTTTCTGAACAATTGTCTAATATCCCTTGTACAATGTGGCCAGGCTGAAGCAATTTCAGCATAGAATAGTCACTTTAAGAGTAGGTATATTACTGTAGAGCAGGTGTTCCCAACCTACGGCCTGTGGGCTGGACTCGGCCCATGGTGCTATTTCATGTGGCCCATGTCGCCGCCACCACCACCCTAGACGTGAAAGCAGCAGTGGATGCATTTACAGCTATCATAAACACTTTTACAGCAGCTTTTACGCCAGGGGAAACCACGTGACTGGCTTGCTCAGCTGTCTGGTGTGTGTGTGTGGTGGGCGTGGTCTGGCCCTTGGCATAAAAAAGTTTGGGATAGTGACCGTATTATCTCAAAAATGGTATGGAATAAAGTGTATCCGGCTTGGTAAAGAGTAGATGTGGTTTACTCTTCTTCACAAACATTGTTCATAATTCTTGATACCAAAATAATTCCATTTTTATAATTGTTGATAACTTTTTCGTCTTCCGGAAATCTGCACACAAACATAATTGTACATAAACATAATAATTAGCATGACAAAGTAATAGAGAGAACTGTTACACATGAATGCGTGTTAAATATATCTCTCTGCTATGCATCTAATATGTAGCTACAATACTATATGAAGAAAGGCAAAAGCTTACCAATGTGTAAAAAGGTCTCTTAACGTCGCATCCTTGCCTCCGCTCATTCTATTAGGTGCATAGGGACGTTGATAATTAATGTGAAGCAGCTGCCTTTATGCTAGTGAAAAGTAGCTCACATGTAACCAATTGTTGTAAGCTCCCGAAACCACCTACTGTAGCCACAAAAACTTATGACCTAGAGTGTTGCCTATAGAAACGCTGCAAGATCGTGCTCCTGATTTAGTCCTTTTGGATACATGGTATCAAAGAGGTGAATAAAAAATGCTCCACGCTGTCTTAATCTTTTGTTAATATCGCACCTCTCGAATAGCCTTGGTCTGACCATTTCTAACGCTACAAAACGGAAATCCCTGTCTGAGTGGCATTTTTCCATATAGTGAGATACTAATGGTGCATCTGTCACCTGGTGTCTGATTTTGGACCTGTGTTCCGAAATCCGCTGCCTCAGTGGCCGACAGGTAAGTTACACATAACGCATCTGGCAGGGGCATTCCCACATATAAATCACGCATCTGCTGGCACATTAAGGGCGTGGCCATGGGGAGCCCCCTGGCCCCCTCAGTGGCTAATATGTATTTGAACAATTTTGAAAGCCAACACATGTATAATCAAGCCTCCAATCCTTTTCTGTCGCACATTATCCACTATGGCAGATTCTTAGATGTCCTATTTTTCATTCTCGATTCTCAGCATATTGTTACTGAATTTGTACAATGGATTAACTCCATTGACAGTAATTTGCGGTTCACTCCAATTAACTTTCACCTTGAGATCCCTCACCAGATGCGTGATTTATATGTGGGAATGCCATCATCCCTTATTAATTAGACTGCAATGCCCTATTGCCACCATTGGAGGGCAGCACAGGATAAGCATAGCTGTCAAGTATCCCGTATTTGCCGGGAAATTTCCTTTATTTCCAAATCCCAAACTTGACAGGTATGCATATAAAGGAACAGTATAACCAAGTGATTCAAATCAACCAGTCTAGGCAATCCTTTGTTACAAGGTCTGGAGTGGGGTAAGGCAGCTTCCCCTAGTCTACTTTTGAGTAATGTCTCCCTCCCAGACGTGGACTCCCTGCACTTTTACTTCTGTTTCATTTCCTTTGTCCCCATCCTGTGGCTAATAATTCCTTGGATTCTTACCTCTAACTGATGGAATTTGAACTGTTGGATATCTTTTGCACTTTCCAGAAACCTGCTTGTTTTAGTGCACTCAGCAGGAAAATAGGGCATTAAATCAGTTGCAAAGCAGAACCAAAAAAACAAGGGCAGCACTGGATACTGCCAAAAAGAAAACGAGCAAATGGCTCTGACATCTACTCTCCAAGCTTCCAGGTAAAATTTTAAATGAAGGCTTGTACAGCTGTGCTGTGCAGATCACTCTTTTTTTCGGTGGCGGTGGGATGCGTGTGGGTGGGGGAGGTTCTGGCTTTCTGATTTGTAACCTTTAAATTTCACTGTGTGCTGATCACTGCATCAGAAAACACTAAAGATGCATTGAAGATTCTAGTGTAGAGGATGCATTTTGGGCTCAGCTTTGTGTGTTTTTTTACACAATGCTACACAAAAGCCAACATAGTAGAGCACTGCTATCTTGGGAAGATAGAATGTGAAGTTGCGGCGTTTTACATTTCAGATTTGAAATGGGCAAGTTAAGGTCTCACTATACTAGATGCTGTACCCTATTGCTGTCCAAACCATTCCCATTTCATGTATTCCAGCTTTGGTCATGCAAACTTTGTCCATCAAGCATTGACTGTATTTTCCAACACTTCAATTGCTGTTACTATTTATTCAGCTGTTTAATGTATTAGTTCCTACAAAATCTGCTTTATATACAAACAGAGGTATGAGCTATAACTAGGGATGTGTTTATTTAGACCAGGGATTCTCAACCTGTGGCCCATGGGCTGGATGCAGCCCACGACACCATTTCATGTGGCCCCTCACTGCCTCCACTGCACCCATATGTGCCATGTGTTGGAGGAAGGGCAAAATGGCCATCTGGCCCCTGTAACTGTCTTGGGGCGTGCAATGGACAAATCTAGGATTTGTAGTTTAAAAAATCAACCAATAAATGGCACATCCTTAGTTATTACTAAGGGAGAAATGGCAGTTTAATATATAAATAAAATAATTAGTAGTTGTTAAAGTTCTTAAGTTGCTTTTAATTCTATTCTCTGCAGGATAATACTGATCCTGCATGCCATAACATGAGATATCTGTAGGAGAAGGCTTTACATTTATTTATTTGTTTGAATTTGTTGATTGTCCTATGATTGTCCCTTGCCATTAAGGTAAAGGTTTCCCATGCTCAAAAGCCTGTCATATCAGACTCTAGGGTTCTGTGCTGATCTCTGTTTGAAAGCTGAAGAGCAAGCGCTGTCTGCTTCTGCAGACGTTTCTGTGGTCATGTGGCAGGCATGACTAGACACTGGAGTGCACGGAACGCTGTTTACCTTCCCACCGAAGTGATCCCTATTTATCTACTTTCAATTTCTTGCTTTTGAGCTGCTAGGTTGGCAGGAGCTGGGACAAAGCCGGGAGCTCATTCTGTCCTGCAGTACTCAGGAATTGAACTGCTGACCTCCCACCTTCCAGTCAGCGTATTAGCAATTTAATGAATGTTAAAGTTATTTTCCCCTCCTCTGACATTTGAGGCAACCCCCATCCCTTCTTCCTGATTATTTTCTTGCTTCCATTGTTTTGCTGATAGTTCTTCTACCTATGTCAAGCAGAAAGCATTAAGGTTCTATACACATTTCCTTCTTGCTGTAACTAGAAATAGCAATTGTAAACAAAAATCTTTTTTCAAGTAAAGATACCTTTTTTCTTACTTTTGGACTTCTAGAGCACTTTTACCAAATAAATTATTAGTTTCTGTTGAAAAGAAATGAAAGGGGTAGGCGGGGGCTGAGACTGATATGATCTCTGTGTTGTGATATTCTGCCTTATGCTCTGCTAACTAAGGTAAAGATTGCTTGAAAGCCAGTTGTATCTGACTGACTCTAGGAGGCAGTGGTCATATCTGTTTACAGCCAAAGAGCAAGCGCTGTCTGCATCTGCAGACATTTTAATGGTCTTGTGGCAGGCATGACTAGATAGTGGAGTGCACGGAACACTGTTACCTTTCCCGCCAAAGTGGCACCTATTTATCTACTTGCAATTTCTTGCTTTCCAACTGCTAAGTTGACAGGAGCTAGGATAGAGACAGGAGCTCACTCCATCGTGCAGTACTCAGGTCTCAACCTTCCAGTCATCAAGTTCAGCATCTTAACTTATAAGCTAGTACAGTCCCCCTGCTAACTAAGGGGACTAACAAAAATATTCTCCAATATTCTCACAATGTGATGTTACTTCCCCCCTTTGAATGTTCTGCATAAAAGAAAACTATCCCTACTTTTTTGAGTTGTAGTCCCTTGTAGCTCTTTTTTGAAATATCTCAAGCAAAGATCTGTCCTCTATGCATACCCATCAAGCACGGCTCTGGAAAATACGGGACCTGCGCAGAACCCTTCTGCGCAGAAGGGTTCTGCGCATGCGCGCATGCACAGTAACTACTTTCCCCACTGGTCAAATTACAGGATGGTGGCGGGAAAGTGGAGAAAGCGGCGCGGAAATACGGGCAATCCCAGCCAATCTGGGATACTTGACAGGTATGGCTCTATGTGGGGCTTGTCTCATTCCTGCCACGTCACTCAAACTACACATTACCTTCCACATGAGCATAAAAGAGAGAGAATTTCAGGTAATGTTTTATTGTTTTTGTTTTTAAACTGTTGCATCTTTTAATTGTAAGATAACTGAGTCTCTCTCCTCCCCTCACTATTTGAAGGAAAAAGGCACTTATGCATTAAAAATAATAATAGAAACAATGCCTGTGGCTCCCAGTGCCCTTCTTTCTCTATCATAAAGGCTAGGGTGGAAATACAACTGGCTGGAGAAACTGCATGTAGTGTCTTGTGGGTATGTGAGTATGAGGGGGGGGAGAGGGAGAGAGAGAGAGACTGCAGGCATTAATTGCCATTGATAAGACTTATCACCCTAATGCTAGACACAAAGGCGTATCAATAAGCCCCATTGATTATAGTACAACTTGATTCCAAATTAATGTGTGCTACATCCTGCCATTAACTATAGATGGTGGTTGTGGCAGTGGGGTTGCTAAACAGTCTATTTTCACTGCAGTAATAATTAATACGGGTGTTGACACCAGAAACATCTTCCCACTGCCACTGACCTTAGAATGCAGAGATGTTTCATTATTAATGTGTTTTTCTGCCCAGTCAAACTTTATGATCACAATAAATACATGGGACGAAGTTGCCAAATAGTGCAATCAGGACTTGTGCCTCGTTGGTCTTATTACTCAGCTTCCTGAGATGTATGGGATACTGGTCCATCCAATATTAAACACATTTGTTTCTCCAGGACTAATTATAATTGAACATGGTTTGGGTCACAGCCTATTTGCCTTGTAGAAATAATATGTGTAGGTTTGCTTTATATCAGGATAAGGCAGTCTCCTAAACCTCTCCATATATCACATCTGATAGAGAGTTTTAACTGGAATCTTCAGGCTTACCGATTTGTGTTTCCACTGATTTATTCTTGGCTTTGGGCTGCTTCTATTTGAATTCCATTTTCAGTGAATAAAAAGCATATTGTATGAAAGCAAAATGGGGAAAAACAGCATTCACTGGTACCTGGTTTCAATGATTTGCCAGGAAAAAAACCTTTAGTGATTGTCTCTGAAAAAAGAAAAGGCCAATGTCTTCCCTTTATTTCATTAATAAAGGTAAAGGTCACCCTTGCTCGAAAGCCAGTCATATCTGACTCTAGGGTTCAGTGCTCATCTCTGTTTCATAGCTGAAGAGCCAGCGCTGGCTGCTTCTGCAGACGTTTCTGTGGCCATGTGGCAGGCATGACTAGACAGCGGAGTGCACGGAACGCTGTTTATCTACTTGCAATTTCTTGCTTTCGAACTGCTAGGTTGGCAGGAGCTGGGGCAGAGATGGGAGCTCATTCCGTTGTGCAGTACTTGGGTATCGAACTGCTGACCTGTCACCTTCCAGTCAGCATCTTAGCCACTTGAGCTACTGCAGTTCATTAATACTCATTAATAAATTAAAACTGATAATGATGATATTGCGGAGTTCAAAGTGTTGGCTTAACAAAACATAGAAGTGATCTTGCAACTTGGCTTATGCAGACCTGGCAAAGAATTAAAGCACGAATTTTTAACATAGTATGATATATAGAAGATGGTTTTGAACTGAAGGAAATCACAGGGGTAGTGTTTATAGATCTTACTGCAGCTTATGATACAGTCAACCATGCAGCACTGCTGAAGAAAGTATCCCACATCACAAAGGACTTAAAATTTACAAAAAACATAGGATGTTTACTGGTAAACTGCAGATTTTCTGTCGATTTCCAAGGACAATGCAGCCATTGGAGAAATCAAAGAAATGGCCTCCCACACGGCAGTGTGCTAGCCCACACACTGTGTAACATATATACTAATGATTAACCACTGCTGGAAGCCACTAGGAGCTTTCTCTGTTCTGATGACCTTGCAATTGCTGCACAGTGCACAGCCTTTAAGGCTGTTGAGAAAAAACTGACTGAGGCTTTGAACTTAATGACTATATATTATAGGGATAACCAACTAAAACCAAACTGTCTAAAAACTCAACTCTGTGCTTTTCATATGAAAAGCCATGAGGCATCAAGAAGGTTGCAGGTGACTTGGAATGACACCAGGCTTGAACACTGTGACAGCCCCCAAATACCTGGGAGTTACCCTGGATCGAACTCTCACTTTCAGGACCTCAATGCCTAAATACCAAACAGAAGGTTTTTGTCAAATATTCTGAGGAAAATAACAGGCACAAGTTGGGGTGCCCAACCACACACATTAAGAACTTCTGCGCAAGCTTTATGTTACTCTGCAGGAGAGTATGCTAGTCCATTGTGGTACAGATCAATGTATGCAAAGCAGGTGGATATAGCCCTAAATGAAACAGCGAGATTGGTTACAGGATGCCTAAAACCAACCCCAATACAAAAAGTGCATTACTTAGCTGGCATCCCTCTACCAACATTTCATGGAGAAAGTGCTGCTCAGAAAGTGTGGGTAAAAGCAGGATCCTCAGAAACACACCTGCTATTCAATCACCAACCACCAAAGCAGACACTGAAATCAAGGCACAGTATCCTTATACATTCTGCTCTCTCGAACAACGAGCCTCCACAGACCACCCTAGCACTTTGGAAGGAGCCACCAGATAACTGGCCTGAACCACATGATTCTCTACCACCTGGCCACAAACAACCATGGACTCTGTGGAAAGCTTCAAACAGACTGTGTGCCGGGGTAGGAAGATCAAGGGCTCATCTGAGAAAGTGAGTTTTCCCTGTAGATGGTAGCCTTGTGAATGCGGAGAAGAGCAAACAATTGCCCATGTGCACTGAGGAGGACCTTATATTAGCAAGAGAAAATGCTGTTGCGGTGGCTCGATATTGGGTGGATGTCATCTAGCCCTTTTGATTCTATTTTGTTTTAGGAGTGCTAATTTTAGCTTTGTATGTTATTATATACTGGTGGTGCCTCTGACACAAATAAAGAAAGAAAGAAAGGAAAGAACCTAGACCCTGAGGACTAATGGCCTTGGGTGGCAAAGTCTACAGAGAAGGATGATGGTCCCCAAGTGGATTAAATCCAACTTGAATCCAGCTTGATGGAGGGTAGCAGCTTCATCAATTCTGGCCTGGGGCTGATGAAGACTTTGTGTCATGTCGAAAGGGCTCAGGACCAGAAAGTGACTTGTGGAACTGTACCAGACCATTTGTACAGTAGACCCTCACATAATGACATTGCTCGTTTTCCCAAGTAGCGTCGCTATAGGGGAAACGTTGTTGTGTGGTTTTCAATGGCAGCTGTGCCATCTAACGGCAAAAAACTATCATTATCTGCACAACGACGTTAAAAAACGCCTTTAAGGCAAATGGAAGGCCACTGCATTATATCGTTCTCAGGACAATCTTCATGATTGA
Organism: Bradypodion pumilum; assembly: GCA_035047305.1. Lineage (NCBI taxonomy): Eukaryota > Metazoa > Chordata > Lepidosauria > Squamata > Chamaeleonidae > Bradypodion > Bradypodion pumilum. Next base: position 166,261,153 of record JAWDJD010000001.1, on the reverse strand, counting down.
TCACCATGATGATCGCCAATATTCAGAATCAGATACAGCACTTGAAGCCGCCGCCGCCACCAAGTACAACCACTGTCAGGCCAGCTGTGATGAGGTGTCCTAGCAGTTTCTGGGAATTTCCCAGAGAAAGCATGTTAAATCTCTACCTCTGTGTACTTTTGGGTTCTTGCTTCAGCTCATAATGTGTATTGTCTGAAGATTAAGGCAATAGGAGTAACACTTGGCAACTAAGGTTGCTTCCTGTGTTAGAGAGAGAAAGAAGTGAGTTTTATTTTGCTTTATCTTCTGTATTTATTCACTAGTATTTAATATCTATTACATAATGGGCTTGTATTATTTTCCACTTGAATCAGACTGATGGAGACTTTTGAGTGGATTGGCCCTCAGACTAAAACATTATGACATCTACAGTACTGTATACAATTTGAGAGGTTCCTCAAATAGTATATGTATACTATTTTGTATTCTTTTTGTAACTGTTGAGTGGTTTATTCAGCTATAATAGAGTGTCTAAAAATATGACACAACACAGTATTTCAGGGCTCTCTAAAATATGGGTTCTGGTTCACTTTAATTCTCGGGATATTAGATGTGTCTGTTGCAGGAAAAAATCAAATTAAGGAGAGTTTTGTGGTACTTTAAAGACTTGCCAGATATTATGTGGACTGCTGCCCTCTTCATCGGATTCATTCAGGTGTCCGTGTGACTGATGTGATAGCCCATTTAGTTTACTTGGTAAGGCCAGCTCTGGTTTAGCACAGCTCTGGACAAAATGTCCTCTAGTGGTTGTCATCTGTCAGTAATCTCTATAGTTCTTATGTGACTATGGGACAAAATTCCAAGCAAATTTTGGTAGGTTGATGGAAGAAGCAATCACACTTATATACTGACCCATAGTGTTTAGTGCACTCTGAGTGCTTCACAAGTTAATTAGCATTTTGCCCCCAACATGCTGGGTACACATTTTACCGACCTCGGAAGGATGGAAGGCTGAGTCAACCTTGAGCCCTGGTCAGGATTGAACTCACAACCTTGTGGTTGCGATACAGCAGCTTAACCACCACCAGGGCTCCTGGCGTTACTCTTTTAATTTTCTACAATTTAACAGAATAACAGTAGGTTGCAAGGATTGAAGGAATTAAAAGGGTGGTCAAGTCTCATTGAAAGGCCAAGCCAATAAAATAAAATGGAAAGCAGGTGGTAGGAGAGTTTTTTCACCAGCAGGGAAGCACATTATCTGAGTAGGATAAGATAAAGAGAAGATGGAAACAATAAATTGAAGACCAATAGAAAACAGATAAAAGAGTGATAGACTTCTTTGAAGAGGAATCCTATGATGAAGAACCTGCAGATTTAGTAAGTGAAATGAAACCTGCTGTGAAAGCACCAGGAAGCAATAAATAACCTGCAACAGGTGGGGTACCGATAGAAGTATTTCAAGCCCCAGACACTGAATCTATCAAACTCCTAACAAGAATACAGTAAAACCTCGCATAAAGAGCACTTTGCTTAGAGACTAACTCTCTTAAAAAGCAGAATTTTCTCTGAATGGTCATCTCACTTAACAACTAAAACCAATCAAAAACTTGCTTAACAACTAAATCGGGGTTTGCAAACCCCCCTCCCCCATCAGAAGTCACAATTGGTCACTTACAATGGTGTTTTTCTTAAAAACAAACTTGCTTAAAGAGCAAACCCGTGGAACCCATTATGCTCTTTAAGCGAGGCACCACTGTTTGCCAAAACTATGGAAATCAAAACAATGACCCACAGACTGGCAATGTTCAATATACATTCCAGTCCTCAAGAAAGGAGATGCCAAAGAGTACAGTAACTATAGAGCCATTGCTCTATTTTCCCTTGCAAGCAAAGTGACGATCAAAGGCTTTTACCATGTATGGAGTGAAAAATGCCTGATGTTCTAGCTGGATTCTGAAAAGGAAGAAACACTCAAAATCATTACACAAATATCAGCAGAGCACACCAAAAATTTCAGAAGATAAATCTATGCTTTATGGTCTACAACAAGCCTTTGAGTGTGAAGATCATGAGAAACTATGGGTTATTTTGAAAGAAATGGGTATGTTTCAGCACTTGGTCATCCTGATGAGTACTCATAGGACAAACTATGGAATGACATAATGGTATATCATAGGCAAAGATGTCAGACAAGGGTTTATTTTATTTATTCATTCTGCACACAAAACAAATCAAATTGAAAGCTGGAATGAGTTTAAGATTATGGAGGGGTGAAAATTGATGAAAGTAACATCATTTAAAATATGCAGATTAAATTATTTTACTGGCAGAAAGCAGAAATGAATTGAAATTACTTTTAAGGAAAGTGAAATAAAAAAATGCCAAAGGAAGACTGCATTTGAACATTATGAAGACAAAAGCCATGATGACAGAAGAACTATGCAACTTTAAGATGGACAGTTAAGAAATTGAGATAAAGCAAGATTATGTATACCAGGGTTCAGTCATTAATCCAGAGATGGTTTGGCACCAAAGTGGGCGATCTATGGCTGCTGCTTCTCAAGTTTGCGGGTTTATACCTGACATCTCCATGGTTTGTTTCAGATGGTCCTTATAATGCTTCAAAGGAGCTCCATGAGGTCTTGTACTAAGTTCCCCATAAAAAGTTTGACGAGGAACCCTAGAACCATTCATACACCAGACATGCCCTATCCATCTAAGACGATGGCCTATGATGGAAGCTTCAATGCTATTTACATTTGTCTTCTCGAGGACTGCAATGTTGGTGACATAGTCATCCCACTTGATTGTTCAAGATGGACCTTAGCTTCTGTTGGTGAAAGCGCTCAAGCTTTTTGATATCTTGGCGATAGAGAGTCCATGTTTCATGGCCATACAGTAACATTGAGATAACAACAGCTTGGTATACCATGAGTTTAGTCTAGATTGTTAAATATTTGTTAATGAAGACACAGTGTGCTAGACGACCAAAGGCAGAATGGGCAGCACTAATTCTCTTCATCACAGGTATGGTTTTTAGACAGGATGCTACCAAGGTAAGAAAACTGGTCTACCTGTTCCAGTGTCTAATCTGAGATGGTAATACTGAACTCTGGAAGGGTTGTCCTTGAGGCAAGTTGTGCAAGTACCTTGGTTTTCTGAGCATTTACGGTGAGGCCAAAATGATCACATGCATTCTTGATAAAGTTGACTGACTGTTGCAGCTCCTCAGGTGTGAGAGCAGGTGATGCAGTATCATTGAAATATTGCATTTCTGTTATCATGTTAGCAATGGTTAGTCTTTGGGAGCGTAGTCTAGCCAAATTAAAGAGTCCTCCATCAAAGCAGTATTTAATCTCTACACCTGAGTTGTTAGATGTTTCATATTGCATGGCAGCCAAGTAAAGGGCAAAAGGGGTTGGAGTGAGCATGCAACCCTGCTTCAATCCGTGGGTGATTGGGAAGGCATCTAATATGCTGTTTTGATGGAGAAACCTCCCAGACATGACACCATGAAGCGCCTGGACCAGATCTACAAAACACTCAGGGCAACCAAAGCATCTCAGCACAGCACCCCACATAGCAGGTCTCAGGGCAGAATCAAAAGCCTTTTCCAGTTCATAAAATACTAAGAAGTGCGGATTCTGTTGCTCTCTGCATTTTTCCTGAAGTTGTCTTGCATAGAAAATCATGTCCGTTGTGCCTTGGGAAATTCGGAAACCAAATTGAGATTCTGGGAGGACCCTTTCGGAGATGATTTGCAGGCAACTGAGCAGGATTCTTGCAAAAATCTTTCCAGTGATAGATAACAATGATATGCCATGATAGTTGCCACAAGTACTATGATCACCTTTCTTAAAGATGTTGATAATGGGGGCATTCTCAAGGTCATCAGGCACTTTACCACTTTCCCAAATCAAGAGAATGAGTGTGAAGAGCCTTTAGAGGCATCCCTCCCTTCTGGACTAACTCCAGAGGGATATTATTGGCTCGGGAGTCTTTCTGGGTTTCAGCTTATTCATAGCCTCACAGAATTCCAGGTACGTCAGTGGAGTTGCCATCTGTGGCTGGTGGGGATGTTGTGGCACTTCTCTGTGAAAATCTTCAGCAGTGCTAGAGTGTTTAAAAGTGTTCCAGCACTCCTGGATTTTCTGGCCATCTGTAAGGATTGTAGCATTGTCAGTTGCTTTCAGAGTGCCTGATGAAGAGCGAGATGGTCCATATAGTTCTTTTATGCCATCATAAAAGTTCCTTAGGTCACGTGTATCAGACAGCCTTTGGAATTCCTGAGTTTTTTGTTGTCACCAAATGTCCTTAATTTCTCTTATTTGTGCCTGGCATTTCTGCTTTAGTTCTTGGAAATGAGTTTTCTTTATGTTGGAGGATGGATCTTGAAGAAGGGATAGATAGGCTTCCCATTTGGCACTGATGATGCATGAGATTTTGTCATTGTCATTAAACCAGTCTTCCCTTTTCTTTTTCGCAAAACCAATAGTTTCCTCAGCGGTTTCTAGGAGAATATTTTGCAGTGAGGCTCATTCTTGTTCTGCGTCATGACTGCTGGCTGGGTTATTCAAGAGCTTATTCTGAAAATCCATAGCAGTGGGCTCATCCAAAAGTTTAGTAATATTGAACTTCCATTTGGGCAGGTTAGGCAGGTATCTAGATGGCCTTCGTCGAAGAGAAATCCAGAGTCTAGAGTTCAGAAGCTATGCTGTTGACATTTCTAGCTGTCCTGGTGATGAGGACATCTTTCTTATCACACTGCTGGGTGATGATGTAGTCAAGGATGTGCCAGTGCTTGGAGCAGGGATGCATCCATGAGGTCTTAAAATGGTTGTGTAGTCAGAACTGAGTGTTCTGATTACCCAATGATGAAGCTGAGGCTCTCCTACTTTGGGCATATCAAATGAAGATTCTCTGAAAAAAGATAATAATGCTTGAACAGGTAGAATGCCTGGGGCATTTTTCTGGCACGGGCTAGGACACAGACCCCCTGTGCCTGTGGTCATGCCTGGCACCCATGCGGCCTGTTGAGGCTGCCTGGGCCAGGGGCCCCAGCTGCAGTCCCTGACTACTGCCCACCTTACTCGGCCATGTAGGTTTTCCCTTGTGCAGCTGTTCCGGGTTGCCTGTGGCATCCCTGCTGGAGGCCTCTTCGTCTGGGGGCTTCGTCTGGGGGCCGGATGCTGTGGTGTCCCCATGGGTCCCAGGGCAATGGTGACGGAGCAATCAGTGCTTCCCTGTGCTCCGTAACCCGTGGGCGAGGTCTGCGCATGCGGTGGCCATTGGTTTGGCGGCCACACAGGCTTGGCCCTGCTTCTACCGTGCTCATGCTGGCATCCCCTATTGGTTGCGGCGCACTACAGTGGCCGCTGAGACTTGTAGTTTTGTTTGTTTGTTCAATTTGTGCGGTGCAGGGCCCCCCATTTTGTTCCGGACCCAGTCATTACGGGGTGCACATGCGCAAGGTACGTGTGTGCCGAATTTCAGCAGGGTTGCTCAAGAGGTGAGGGAGCCCATTTCGGACCCTCAAGTGTTACACCTCTCTTTTATATATATGTAGATAAAGAAATGGGGGAGGAGCCATTATTCATTGGATCAAGGTTGTACTTTAGTTAGCATGAGCTAACCAGGGATCAAGAAGCAATGTTGGAAAGGTCCTGCTATTCAGACAAAACAGTTCTGGGTTATATGAACACATAGTCTGACGAATTATATGGCTGCTTTCCATATTTTTATTAAGTTTAATTAAAAAGCCTGCATATAAGAAGTCCTATTTTCCTTGTCTTCAGAAACTGCCTTAAAAATTCACTGGCTGACTGCTTTTGGCATGCTGCTCCATCAAGTATTTTATGCTTGCTGTTGCAATGATGAACTGTCTTTGCATCCATCATACATTTGTATCAGTGACCTTAGTAAACAACTTCTGCAGGTATTGCATTTCCCATAAATAGACTGCTGCAAGTTTATGGGATGCCTTCATATTCCAATGACACAACATTTTTTTCATTGATAGAGAACATAAACAACCAATGCTATACGACTCATTATAAAGTGTGGCTATATGTGTTTGTGTGCATTTATTGATGAAGCTCCATGCCTGTTTAAAAAAAGTAAAAGTAAAAAGAACTAGTCATTCAAAACTCTGTAGCAGTAACTCAAGTGATAATCTGAATGCCAGTTTTATACTTCCTTACTGTGGCTGCAAATTATTCCTTTGTTGCATTTCCTCTGCGTGTTGCATAGGTATGACAGAAAATTGATCAAGGCAAGTTATCTATTGATTTACTTTCTGGTGAGAAAAAATGTATATTAATCTGAACTCTGTTGGCTGCTTCTCCTCCTCCTCTCCCAACTCCTCATGTTGTGTTTCCTTCTGATGATGCTATCCCTTTGGGTAGAGCGTATGTTTCAGTATGCGGTAGGCAGAGGTTTCTTAAAATCAGAGGTTTCTTAAAAGTTTATAAAATCATGCACGGTGTGGACAAAGTAGATAAGGAAAAACTGTTTTCCCTATCGCATAACACTAGAACTAGGGGACACTCCATGAAACTTTTGGGTACTAGTTCTCAAACAAATAAGAGAAAGTACTTTTTCACCCAGAGGATTACTGGTCTATGGAACTCCCTGCCAGAAGAAGTGGTGACAGCTGTCAGTCTTGACAGCTTTAAGAAAGGATTAGACAAGTTCATGGAGGACAAGAGTATCAATGGCTATAATTATGGATACTTAAGGACAACCTCCGGGTTGGAGAGATAGGCAGGATATCTCTCAATATCATTTCCAGGGAATCCTAAGCAGGTGAAGGCATCTGCTTGGGAATACCCTGAAGGAAATGGTGAGCCACTGTGTGAGACAGAATGCTGGACTGGATGGGCTGTGGCCTGTTCCAGCAAGGCTGTTCTTATGTTCTTCCTATGACCTTGGCCTGTGCTATGCATTTACATGAGTGAAAGAATCTTCCTTCATGGAAGTTACATTTCCACATGTGAAAGCTCTTAGTAGCTTATTCCAAATGTAGCTAGGACCATGGCCTACCCCATTGATACTCCTCCCACTCACTCATTCACACTGTTCACAGCCATCTAGTCACAATATATGGCTCAATGCTGAAGCAAACAGAGATGCTTGGATAGAGAGCTGTTGCTAAAAATAACCAGCTGCTGTAAAGAGAGAGAATGGTGGTGTGTGTATGTGTGTCTGAGAGAGTATGTACAGCAAGGAAAAATACATTTAATCATAGCAACTACTTCTTTGACCTCTGGTGTAAGAAAAATGCTGATTGAGCTGGCAAATGGTGTCTTATGCCCCGAGATGCAGAAAAAAAGAATGGTGCTAGGAGATCAAGGCAGGGCATGGGCAGGATGGAATTGGGGGTGTGAATGTGAAAATAATAGAGGAGGACCACAGAAAATGGTCAGGATGAGAACCCCAAAGAGTGGAAGGAGCTTGCTGCAGTTTATGCTTGTCCATCTGATGCCACGGCTAAGAGACTGGTGAGGTTGCAGTAAAAACATCTTGGAACATTCTTTGTGTTGCAAGGTCAATGGCTGGGTCTTCTTGCTATGTTGTTGACAACAAGTTATGTGGATGAAAGGAAATAACATGTAATGAGACGAGGAGTTTGCCCAGGCTGGGTAGTGGACAGCCTGCTTGCAAGGTGGCAGTCAAACCCAAAGGGAGAAGGAGGAAAGAGGGCCTTGCATGATGCTAGACAGAGAGAGAGAGAGACAGAGAGAGGGAAGAAGAAGAAGAAGAACTGCAGTTGGGTTGGTCAACACTTGCTAGTGTCACCCAGATCTTGTTGAGAAGAACACTGGCATAGCATGCAAGGGCCACCCTACCATTTGGCAGAGCAAATCAAATGTTTGGGAGACAGCTACAGTGGTTTCATGACCTTTAGTTCTGAGTCCTCCAGCCATTTCCCTTTGTTTAAAGATAAAGCTCAGTCTCATGATGGCCTGTCTTAATTCCCTTAAAGTGACCTGCCAGCCTCAAGGGTGGTAAAAGGTTTTGCTCTATTAATTGCATTCAGTTACGTGTCCAGTCAGCCTCTGCATGGGCAGTAAAGTAGGAGATGATGCTTTGTCCTTCTCTTAGGATGTAAAATGCCTTATGCTGGCCCTCTTACCCCTGCAAACCGCTAGACAGAAGGAACTGGGTGTGATGTCATCTAGGGCCCACCTTGGCCATGTGGGTTAACACTAACAGTTGTTACAGATCCTTCCATCAGTTGTCCATCATATGCCTGGGGTGGTCAAGGATATTTTGAGACACATAGCTCAATAAATTGATGTCTGCTTTTGGATGTCAGTCGTTTTCAGCCTGGAGCAATTCCAAAGCAGATGATTGACTCTATGCCACCTCCACAGGCATCTTTAGTTTCTTCCCCACACATTCCATGTTTGGTACAGTAAATGAAGATAAAGGTAATTTTACATATGAGATAGGCTAGAATCCAATTAAATAATTATGCTAGTGTAAATCCTTTGATATATTTTCATTTCCTGTTGTGTGCCAAAGCTGACAAGTGCTGTACAGTTCTAATTTCTTAACTAGTGGCAATTTGCTACTGAGGTTCACTCCAATGGACTTACTTTGGTGGATGTATTTAATAGGATTTTAGTAGTAAATGCTGTGATGGTTTGGTCTGTAGTCTACACTATAGCAGGGAAGGAAGAGAAAGAAAATAAGAAACTATTGTATTTCTCTTATTTTCTTACTTTGCTTTCAGTTTTCTTGGCTGTTGTTTTGTGCTTTCTGTGAATTTTGGGCCCTCTGGTAACAATAGTACTTAAATTCCAAATAATCCAATAGGTGAAAAGTTCAGTTTTCCCCACAGGGGCAAACCTGAGTTTTTCCTCTTAACATAGGCTTAAGAAGAAGCTGTGACCAGCTCAGCCACACTTATTAGATCAACTCTTTGAATTTTAGGTTATGCTTAAAAATATAATAAGTGAACGAGAGTTATGTTTTCCAGAATCTTGAAGTGTAAAATGCTGTTATGGTGTGACTTTTGGTAAACCTCAAATTTTAGAATGTTTAGCTACATTATGTATCATAAGCAATACATTTACAATAGAACTTTGGATAAAGTCCAAACTCTGTTCAACAAGTTTGGACTTTATCCGATTTTGAACTTTATCAGAATCAAATGGGTGATGCAGCGGATAACGTCCCAAAAATGGACTTTATCCGAGGATAACGTCCATTTTTAAGCGGTTTTGGACTTTATGCGATGCATCACGTGTGCATGAAAACCACGACTTTATCCAAATCGGACTTTATCCAAATCAGACTTTATCCGAGGTACCACTGTACTTATATTGGGCTGTGATTACACAATCTCTTTTAGTTATGTTCAGTCCAGATGATCACATGAAGGTCCTGGATTGTTTCAATGCCAATGTCCATTCTGATGTGATCTTTGATATGTGCCCACAGCCCATGTTCCCCTTCCTTTGATCCTGCCCACCTGCTAATCCCAGGCTCTATTTTCCTATGTTTTTAAAAGTATGTAGGCATATAAACTGATGTATCAATACAGTGATGAGGTGATCTAGGGCTAAACCTGCTAGATTTCTTTAAAAAAGAAAAAAATATTTTGTAATGATGAAAGATTATGGTGTGGGTGTTCCCTCTGTCCCAAGACATCATGTTGCAGCTTTATATGTTATATCACCATACAGCATCAAGCTCCCCATTCTTTTGTAGAAAGAAAACAATGTTTTTTTTTTAATAGTAGCCATATCAGTCTGTGTTTCAGGCATATCAGAGAATAAACAAAACAAAACAAAAACGCTGTAGCACTTTAAAGACTAACTGTTATATTTCAACGTGAGCTTTTGTGGATCAAGACCACAGTTGGATGAAGTCAGTGTGGGCTCCAAATTTTTTTACTACCACACTGTGGGCGTGGTGTGGTGGACGTGGCCAGGGGGAAAGCCCTGCATAGCACCCGAAATAGGACTACTTTATTTCAAAACTTGGATGAGCAGGGCCAGCCAGAATTTCTGCTACTGGTTCTGGAGAACTGGTGCGAACCTGCTGAATCCCACCACTGGATGAAGTGGACTTGATCCACAAAAGCTCACATTGAAATATAACAGTTAGTCTTTAAAGTGCTAAAGCATGTTTATTCTATAGCATGTAAAATATTTGAAATGCTTCTGCTTTAAAAAGATAGAAGCATCCAGTGATTGGGGTGGCGGGAGGCTCTATATTTGAAGCAAAAAGAAATGGGCTGATTCACATTGGCCTTTGAATCACATGATCATTGAAAAATACTTCAAATTTACCCTTCCTAATTGTGGAGCAAATCCTGAATTATTTGTCAATGTAGTCACAGCTTTGGCCATAAAAAATCTACAACATATGCAGAATTTTGAGTTAGAATGTGTTGACCCAAGGCTGGATTTAACAATAAGCAAATGGAGGAAGCTTACTGTTGTGAAAAGAAGGAACATAGTTTCTAATTAATTTGTCAGGATGGTTGTCATTTTATTGCTAGGAAAGGGGAGAGGCACTTGTGGGATTGTCTTCCCCATGAAACCAGGTAAGTTGACTGGCTTTGACTGTTCTACAACCTGAGCAGGGAAGTGAGGAAGGAAAAAAGAACTGATTAAGTTCACTGATTGCTGGCTGTATTATAAGTTTAACAAAGCTCACATCATGTTTTCCCTCATGACATGCCATATAATAATTGCATGAAATGCAAGATTTACTTTGGCAGCATTATTCAGACTTAATTATAGTGCTAAGAAGCAACCCAAAACTGAAAGAGAAAATTCGACATTGCTCCAGAGATCAGCGTGGCATTTATGTTTTGTGTTTTTTAACTACATAGATCTTTTGTCTGAGAAATAAATTGTATAGAAAAACCATGTTGGTGTATTGGAAGCACATTTAAAACAAACTTTTGACAGACATGTGAATAGTTTTAAACAGCCACTTGGTCCATGGCTTTTGTGATAACTCTTCTTTGATTTCTTTCTTCCTGTTATGTATGTTAACTGTGTTTTCTGACAGGAGCGGAATGTATCTTTTCTCATGTATCTATTCTTATGCAAATAAGTGGATTGAAAATGTGCACACTCAGTTAGCCAATGGGCTTGTTGTATTATTGTTACTGTTACTGTTTATAGTGTATATAAGTCCGGGTTTTGCCCAATCCAAACTGTGTTCAAACCCCACTAATAAAGAGTTGAATTACACTACTTCACTCGTCTGCTTCTTCTTTCCCTGAACACGAAACTGACGACGAAGGTGGGATGGCATCCCCACATGGCAGCAACATCAGCCCATTTGACCCTGCACATCCAGAGAAATGGGCAACATATGTACGCCGATTTCGCATTGTAATGGCTTCGCAGAAGATCACCCACAAAGACCAGAAGCGCTCCTGTTTCCTCGCTCAGTGCGGTTCTGAGACGCTTGAGATGGCAACCCACCTTGTTCTCCCAAGGGATAAGGATGTGGTGCCGCTCGCAGAAATCATGTCCGCACTGAGGAAACACCTGCAGCCAGAGGTCTCAATCTTCCCGGCCAGGGTGGCCTTCCACAGAAGAGTGCAGCGACCTGGGGAGTCCATTGCAGACTACGCTGCTGCTCTGCACATTGCTGCTGCTCCGTGCACGTGGGACAACATCGAAGAAGCACTCCGGGACTGTCTGCTGGCTGGCATGAGGGACAAAGATGCTCAATGTCGCCTCATGATCAGGAAGACGCTATCTTTCAAGGCTATCCTAGATGAGGTGGTAGCGTCTGAGGCCGCACGGTCCAGCATCAAGCTATCCGGCATCGCCACTCCACCACCAGTGCCACCGACTCAGCTGTGCAAGCTCAGCAAAATTCATCTTCATCCTCCTCAGCTTTGCCTGGTTCCACCTCTTCATCGGAGTCCAGCGACGCAGAGGGAGAAGTCCAAGCGGTCCGGCGAAAGCACAGAGAGCACCGTGATGATTGAGAGAAGTAATTCCTTTGCAAGTGTGATGGCTGCAGAGCCAGGCATGACCGCAGGAAGTGCCCCTTCCACACCGCGGAATGCCACAACTGTGGGCGATGAGGGCACATTGCTAAAGTATGCCGATAGTGAAAGCAGAGAACTCCAGCACCAAGAAGAGCCATCACCACAAAATGTCCACCACCAAAGTGTCACCAGAGCCTGAGTCGTGCCAAGTGGGCATCATCAGCGAGCATTTCTTCGCAGACCTGAGCCTGCAGGACGTCCCCTTCAAGATGGAGGTGGATTCAGGTACTACCTTTTCCATAATCTCACAGCAGGAGTTTTTGAGAATTCCTGCTGCCTCTCGGCCCAAGCTCAAATCTTTTAAAACTACTCTCCGGGATGTGCAAGGTTGCCAGATTCTGGTCCTGGGTGTGTGAAATTTCTTGGTCAAATTCAAAAACATTTGCACCTCCTTGTCGTTGGTTGTAGTTAAGCAGGGCACTAACTGTCTTATTGGGACCCAATGGTTTAGACCCCTGGGAATTCGGCTTTCTGGCATTCACGCAATAGACGCTGACCCAATCCGGGACTTTTGTGCTGCACATCCTGAGGTGTTCAAAAAGGGTTTAGGGTTATACAAAGGACACAAAGGACCCCCTGTAGACTTTGAGAGTGACCCAACCATCTGGCCCATCTGGATGAAGCCACGCCGGGTACACTTTGCTTTAAAGGAGAAGATAGAAGCCGAGCTGGACAAACTGGTGGGGCAGGGCATCCTAGTGCCAGTGGACTCCGCAGAGTGGGAGACACCAATAGTGACTGCTTTGAAAAGTAATGGGGAGGTCAGGATATGCGCTGACTACAAGTGTACCATCAATAAAGCTATTCGCCCGAACGCATATCCTGTGCCCGTGGTAAGCCACCTTCTTGCCTCCTTGCATGGAGGAAATTGCTTCACAAAACTTGACCTTGCCCAAGCTTACCAACAATTTACTGTGTCTCCTGCTGCTGCCATAGCCCAGACAATAGTAACACATAGGGGGGCATTTAAGGTAACTTGACTACAATTTGGGGTGAATGTGGCCCCTGGAATATTTCAATCTCTTGTAGAACGTATTTTAAAAGGTTTGCCTGGTGTCCTGACATATTCTGACGATGTCCTGATCACTGCTAAGGACACCATTGAACTAGCGGCCAGGCTCGATCGAGTCCTATCACGTTTCGAGAGGGCCGGTCTATGTCTCAGAAGAGACAAATGTGTGTTTTTGGCACAGGAAGTGGAGTTCCTGGGGTACAGAATTACACCCCAATGTATCATGCCTTCTGACTCCAAGGTGGCGGCTGTGCAAAATGCACCCAGGCCAAAATGTAAAGCTGAATTGCAATCATTTCTAGGATTGTTAAACTTCTATCACGCTTTTCTCCATCGCAAAGCCTCAGTTACCGAACCATTACTTTGGCTTCTTAAGAAAGATACTGTTTGGCACTGGGGCCATTGCCAGGAAAAAGCATTCCTAGAACTTAAAAGGCTGCTATCTTTGGATGCTGTATTAACTCATTTTGATCCTAACAAGGAAGTTGTACTTGTGTGTGATGCATCCTCTGTGGGGGTGGGAGCTGTGTTATGCCATGTACTAAATGACAGAAGGTAAGCCCCTGTAGCATTCTATTCCTGTTCACTCTCAAAGCCTGAGAAAAATTATGCTCAGACAGACAGGGAGGCGTTGGCAATCATGGCTGGCACTAAGAAATTCCACGATTACCTTTATGGAAGACTTTTTACCATTGTAACTGACCACAAGCCCCTCTTTGGAATCTTTGTGAACGGGAAGCCCACGCCTCAAATTCTGTCCCCAAGGATGTTGCGTTGGGCAATTTTCCTAAATGCATATGATTTTACTTTGGCGCACAGGCCCGGCAAGAACATCAGCCATGCTGATGCCCTGTCACGTTCTCCACTGCCAGGGGTCGGGGAAGCTGATTGCGAGATCGAAAGCGACCACCAGGTCCTTATGATTGAGCTTTTCAACTTGCCCCCAGTCGTCCCCTCAGATATAGCCAAGGCTTCGGCCAAGGATGTAACATTGACTAAAATAATGTCTTGGGTACAAAAAGGCTGGCCTGTCTCTCTTCTAGCCGAGGAATTCAGAACATTCCACCGCAAGCATTTGAAACTGTCAGTGGAACGAGGTTGCCTTCTATGGGGCCAGCAAGTGGTCATTCCTGTCACTCTCAGGAAAAAGGTTTTACATTTACTTCACACAAGTCACCCGGGAATTGTCCGTTCCAAAGCCCTTGTCTGTAGCTACTTTTGGTGGCCTCAACTGGACCAAGACATAGAACAAATGGTCGACACTTGTGCCAGTTGTCAATCCTCTCACCCAGAGCAATCTCACCTTCCCTCTCGGGAATGGGATTCTGCTCAGGGCCCGCGGTCCAGGTTGCACATAGATTTTGCAGGTCCATTTAGGGGTGCCATATTTTTGTTGGTTGTGGATTCATTCTCTAAGTGGCTGGAAGTGATTAGGGTGCCTAATACCACTTCAACTACCATGATAATGCACCTAAGAAGGCTGTTTGCAGCGTTTGGACTTCCAGATGTGCTGGTGTCCAACAACGTGTCCACGTTCATATCTGCAAAATTCCAATCCTTCATGGAAAGGAATGCAATTAGGCACATCACTGCAGCCCCATTCCACCCAGCCACCAATGGCCAGGTAGAGCGGCAGATGTGCACAACTAAAGACGTGCTTCGGCATATGGGTGAAGGGGATTTGGAGCTCCAGTTATGCCAGTTTCTTTTCACATATAGGCTCACCCCCTTTGCCTCAGGTCTGTCCTCTGCTGAATTGCTCCAGTGAAGGAAACTGTCATCCTTGCTGGACAGATTGGATCCCTCTTGGGTAGAGGACAAAGGCACAAATATAGCAATCCAACACCAGAAGGGTTTCTTGTCCGGAGTCTCTGTACATTGCCGCAATTATGCAGCTGGTGGTCCTACGTGGGTGCCCGGGTTTGTGATCGATCAGACAGGTCCTGTTTCTTACAGAATCAAAACAGCCACTGGTCTGATCTGGAGGAGGCACACGGATCAATTGAGACCCAGAGTACTGGACCCACAAGACGAATACAGACACTCGACGCTAGGGTTGGCTCCCACCCATTTAAACCCAGAGGGAAGAGGTAATAGTCAGCAGCCAGCCAACATTGACCCAGAAGTGTCTTCTAGGAACCAATTTCAAGGGGAATGTGTGGAATACTCCCCTATTCCGGCCATGTGTACCCCTACACTGTCCCAGCCTAGCACTCTGGATTCCTTTATTGATGATGACCAATTTTGTTCAGAGTCGCCCTCCACTCTTAGAACACACAGGAGGGACCCTGAGTTGTCTTATTCATCCACAGAATTAGATTTTGGTTTTGAGCAATCCTCTGCTCCTCCATCTGACAAACGGGGCTTTAATTCAGGTTTACAGCCCCCCCCTCTAGTCAATCCCTCACTCCAGTCGGGTCGCCCAGCCAAGCGTCCGACCCAGAAGGGAAACTAGACTGCCATCCTGGTTAAAGGATTTTGTTTTTACCGGGGGGGGGGGGGGGGAGGAGAATGTTATGTATGTTAACTGTGTTTTCTGACAGGAGCGGAATGTATCTTTTCTCATGTATCTATTCTTATGCAAATAAATGGATCGAAAATGTGCACACACTGTTAGCCAATGGGCTTGTTGTATTGTTTATAGTGTATATAAGTCCGAGTTTTGCCCCATCCAAACTGTGTTCAAACTCCTTTATTAAAGAGCTGAATTTCACTATTTCACGCGTCTGCTTCTTTATTCCCTGAACAGGAGAAGGTGTTTGGATTTTTCAAGGCCCAGAAGGTAAATTGTACTCCTAAGTAAATCAAGATACCCAGTGTGGTGTAGTGGATAGACTGGTGGACTAGGTTTCTGGAGGCCTGGTTCAAATCCTTGTTCAGCCTTGGAAACTCACTGGTAAATAATAATAATTGTATGCTGCCAAGTTAATTTTGACCTGTGGTGATCTTTTCCAGGTTCTTTTACATTAAAAAAAACCTCAGAAGTGGTTTATCATTCTCTTCTTTGGGTGCCCTGGTACTGTGCAGCTTGCCCATGGCCACACAGAGTAGCTCTTCTTGTAGAGACACAGTGGGACATCGAACTCACAACATCTGATTCTGATACCTAAACCACTGTCTTATTCAGCTGCAGGACGGAAATGAGCTCCCATCTTCATCCCAGCTCCTGCCAACCTAGCAGTTCGAAAGCAAGGGAAACCTTTACCTTTACTATTCAGTGTGTCCTGGTAAATTCACTTCCCAACCTATCTCACTGATCTTGAGAGCCCTATTAGAGTCAATAATCTAAATTGGTTCTGGCTTGATGTTATAAAAAAAGTAAAACAAATGCTGAAGGCAATATAATATAGTTCAACTAGATCAGGGGTTCTCAATTTTTTCAAGTGGAGGGACAGGTCATACTCCCTCAGACAGCTTCAGGGGCCGGACAGCCATTTTGCCCTGCCTGGCACACATGGCACTTTGGGGTGTGGTGGAGGTGGTTGGGGGCCACATTAAATGGTGTTGCAGGCCACATCCAGCCCCTGGGCCATAGGCTGAGAACCCCTGAACTAGATGGTTAGCTAGACAACATTTTACCTATCTGAATTACTTAGGAAGAGTTTTGAATTTGAGGGAGAAGAAGTGAGGGGTTAGCGGCATATATAAATATGAGGCGGCATATGTAAATATGACTATTAAATTAAATTAAATTATTGAGTATACTTAGCAGGATGTGCTCGTCTGTTTGCTTGACCAGCAAAGAGTGTAAAGGCAACACTAAAAGAATTATACATGACATACTTTCTATTGTGAGTGTAGGTGGGAGATGCATATGTCGAGAAAGGGCATGCCATAATCACATTACTGCAGTTGAAAAAAGACCTCCTCTCTGTTGTTGCATGTTACATAATATGTTTCCTGGGAGGAAGGGGCTTCTAAAAAGACCTTCAGTAAAAGGTGTCATATCAGCTCTATCTATTTCAGACTTGTAACACCAAAAGGTGAAGTTTTATGCTGTCCAGTTAAAATGTTGTGGAACAGCTGCAGGTAAATAATTTCATTCTTTCAGCAGATGCAGCTCTATAAATATTTATTTCTTAGGTGCTTGTGAAAATGCTAAATTGTAATTTGCTTAGCTAGGGCATAGTTCGAGGAGTAGACAGTACAGCAGATTATTTTGGAGGAAGCAAAGCCTCAGGGATTACATTTGCCTTTAGAGATGGCAATGTGTGTAGCATCATTTCTAGGAAGCTCAGGCACAGTGAGCTGTTTGAAATTACCTTTCCACCTCCAAACCCTAAGTCGGCCTGGAACCAGTCCAAAATATTTTCTTTCTGTTCAATCTGCTTCTTAGTCAAATCCTTCTCATCCAAGGGGGACGAAAAAGTCAATTTAATATGTATAGTCTTGTGTTAGCCCTGTTGAAGATGGAGGCGGAAGGGAACGGGAGATTCAAATATGTATGTCTAGGTGGCATCAGAAAGCTGAGCAGGATTCAGACACAAGCTTTGTATACCAAAGGTCCAAAGTTTAGTCCTCTGTGTCAATGCCAGTCTAGGTCATTTTACTTCTTGAGAAAAAGCAACAAAATGGTTTCCTAGCACCAATCCTTGGACAGAAGCTAACTACTACCACCTGAGTCTTAGTTCAGCATTGGCAAACAGATAGCATCCTCTTCTATAAGGTAAAGGGTAAAGGTCACCCTTGCTTAAAACCTAGTTATATCTGACTCTTGGGTTCAGTGCTCATCTCTGTTTATAGCCAAAGAGCCAGCACTGTCTGCATCTGCCGACATTTCCATGGACATGTGGCAGGCATGACTAGACACCGGAGTGCACAGAATGCACTCCAGTGATGGAGTGCTCCGTCATGCAGCACTCGGGTCTTGAACTACTGAACTGCCAACCTTCCAGTCATCAAGTTCAGCATCTTAACCACTAAGCTACTGTACCTGATGCAATGAGCTTGTGTGACAGAGGGGTCAGCAGGGCCATTTGGCCTAGGCCTCACCTCAGCCAAGAGTGCATGGTCTTTCTACCTAAAAGAAGACCATGCACTTTAAAATCCCTAAAATGCCTAATTGTAAAGCTTATTAAAATTACACTGTAATTAATTTTATGAACAATTTTCTCCCTAGAAACAATCCTTTACTTCGAAATATTTTTACCACTTCCCAAATAGTGAAAGAGCATAATGATGTAAAATAGCCTGGGTCTCATCTTAGAGGACCTGAGTGTAAGGAATACAGTACTTCTGACCTCCAAAAGGCACAGCTGAAATTTTCACAAATAACTGACAGAAAGCTAATTTTGCTTCCTGCCACCAACATCATTGATTGAAACATGTCTGATGACCCAGAGAGGAATCTGTGGTGTGTGGACCACTGATAAAAAAAAATTCTATGAAGCACTGTGTAAAGATTGTCAACCTGGTACACTCCAGATATTTTGGACTGTAGTTCTTACAACTCCAGAGCAGACACAGCCAAATGGTTGTGGATTGTGGGAGTTGTAGGTCAAAATATTCAGAAAGTATTGTCAATTCTGTTTTTCTGGGTTTTGCTAATGAGTTGATACATTATTTATTTATTTGGATTTGTATCCCGCCCTCTTGCCCTAGGGCAACTCAGGGCGGCGCACTTACACATAAATATTATAAAAATCTTTAAAAATTTAATAAAAACTATTTAACACCATCCCGAATTTAAAAGGCCCTCCCTTCCCACCCAACAATAAAAGGGACATATAGTTCTATCAGGGACATATAGTACTAACAGAGCCAACGAGCGGGAGTCAGCACCCCGTTGGCCCCCCAACCTTGCCCTGCCAGTCAGGTTTTCAACCCTTTCCTAAAGGGCAGCAATTCTGTCTGTAGCCATAGGTCTGCTGGCAGGAGGTTCCACAGGGTTTGGGCGGACACGAATAAGGCCCTTCTCCTTGTGCTAGTCAGGCGGGCCCCTCTAGCTGATGGGACACTGAGAGATCCCCTCTGGTTCGCCCTAGTGGGGCCGGGCAGACTCCCTTGATACATAACTTTGCATTTTTCTAAAATCTGAGACAATAACTAGAAACCATTTTAAATGTTCTGAATTTATTATTTATTTTTCTGAAGTAAATAAATATGTGCAAAATCCATGTAAACAGTTGTTTGTTATAATTAGCATCAAGTCGTCCTTGTCCATTGACCAGAATGAGTCACAGATTAACTGTGCAATACAAAGCCACAGGTTGCTTAGATCATACTACAGTCAGGTTTACTGAGGCAACTCAAGTCACATCTAAACAACTGGGCCCATAAACTTCCCTTTTCCTTCTTTGCTGATGACACTAAATTATACAGGGTAGTGAAAACTGTGAGAGATTGTGAGGAGCTCCAGTGGGATCTCTTGACACTGGGGGAGTGGCCAAAACAGTGGCAAATGAGCTTCAACATTAGTAAGTGCAAAGTGATGCACGTTGGGGCAAAAAAAAAAAAAACAACCCAATTACATTTATAAACTGATGGGGTCTGAACTCTCTGTGACAAACCAGGAAAGGGACCTTGGTGTCCTGATGGACAGCTTAATGAAGGTGTCAACCAGTGTGCCTCGGCAGTGAAAAAAGCAAACTCAATGCTAGGGATCATTAGGAAGGGTAAGGTCAGCAAGTGTCATTTTGCCTCTTTATAAACCTATGGTGAGGCCCCATCTGGAATACTGTGTACAGTTCTGGTTGCCATACCTCCAGAAGGATATTGTGGAGTTGGAAAAAGTGCAGAGGAGGGCAACCAAAATGATTAGGGGACTGAAACACCTTCCTTACCATCTGAGGCTGCAACAGTTGGGCCTCTTCACTCTTGAACGACGACGTCTAAGAGGTGACCTGATTGAAGTTTATAAAATCATGCACGGTGTGGACAAAGTAGATAAGGAAAAACTGTTTTCCCTACCGCACAACACTAGAACTAGGGGGCACTCCATGAAACTTTTGGGTACTAGTTCTCAAACAAATAAGAGAAAGTACTTTTTCACCCAGAGGATCACTGGTCTATGGAACTCCCTGCCAGAAGAAGTGGTGACAGCTGTCAGTCTTGACAGCTTTAACAAAGGATTAGACAAGTTCATGGAAGACAAGGGTATCAATGGCTATAATTATGGACACCTAAGGACAATCTCCGGGTTGGAGAGATAGGCAGGATATCTTTCAATGCCATTTCCAGGGAATCCTAAGCAGGTGAAGGCTTCTGCTTGGGAATAATACCCTGAAGCAAATGGTGAGCCACTGTGTGAGAAAGAATGCTGGACTGGATGGGCTGTGGCCTGTTTCAGCAAGGCTGTTCTTATGTTCTCTCCTCTGTCCAACACCTACTTCACTGCCCATGATTCTCAAAATGGAACACTGCTGCCAGGCTGTCAAGATGGGGCCTAAATTCATGCAGTCCATGTTTGCAGGCGCACCCCCCAATAAAGGACTCAGACACCAATGAAAGTGGATAACGGCATTGGGCCACATTTATTGATTCATGCCCTAGTCCGAATTATAAATTTCTATTGGTAATTGACCAATCATAATTCTTAAGGCAAGCAGGCCGAAGTAACACTGGTAAGGTACCACCCAAAATTGCCAACGGCAATTGCTACAATGTATCCATTTGTATCAATTTGTTTGTTGACAACAAACAAATTGTTGACCGTAGTCAATATTTAACTAATGACCCCACCCTCTGACGCGTATCTGTAAAATCACGGGGTGATGCATGCTGTCTAGCTATAGCCATCACCCCGTCGCCTAGTTCGTCGTTGACCGGACAACGTTTAACCAACTTATGCCTGTCTAGTGTTGTCCAGTCAATTGCGAACTTGCCGGATACCTGTGGGTCATAATGTTTACCTTACCAGTGCTACCCGTCCAATGTGACCAAAGTCAACAGCAGCAACAGAAAACCCCTATGTCAAACCATAGCAACAGTGTGGGATGGGCGAAAAAACCAGGACCCAGAAGCCAATATGGGTCCCAGCCAAAAATTCCCACCCGGCCCCGAAGCGACCAAAATATCACACTGTTAACTAGGGAGGGGGTGGAGGGGAAAAACTTCTCCGCTCCGTCGCTTCGCAAAATGGCAGCTCGGCTGCCTCGTGGCCACCCCTTTTATAAGGGAGCTGGCCACGCCCCTAACTACCCGGATGCCTTCGTCCTGTGGGGGGGCTCCCGCAAAGAGCACGGCGGCCATTTTGGCGCCGCGCTTGCATTGCAGGCGCACCCCCCAATAAAGGACTCAGACACCAATGAAAGTGGATAACGGCATTGGGCCACATTTATTGATTCATGCCCTAGTCCGAATTATAAATTTCTATTGGTAATTGACCAATCATAATTCTTAAGGCAAGCAGGCCGAAGTAACACTGGTAAGGTACCACCCAAAATTGCCAACGGCAATTGCTACAATGTATCCATTTGTATCAATTTGTTTGTTGACAACAAACAAATTGTTGACCGTAGTCAATATCTAACTAATGACCCCACCCTCTGACGCGTATCCGTAAAATCACGGGGTGATGCATGCTGTCTAGCTATAGCCATCACCCCGTCGCCTAGTTCGTCGTTGACCGGACAACGTTTAACCAACTTATGCCTGTCTAGTGTTGTCCAGTCAATTGCGAACTTGCCGGATACCTGTGGGTCATAATGTTTACCTTACCAGTGCTACCCGCCACACGGAGGGGCTTCAAAGAAGGCTCAATGCCCCCCCCCCAGACCGTCAGCTCGGTCAACAGGCCTGCTCGCCAATCACCCAACAGGAGGTCCATACCTCCTCGCGACAGATGGACCCCATCCCCTGCATACAGGTCATAACTTTGGAGGCTAATAGTGGGGTGACGACTGACCCTCCCCCAAGCCCTGTCGACAAGGAAACGCGCCACTGCCCTATTCACCATGCGTCTAGCGCGGTCAAGGGCCAGGAGGTCAACGCCCCCTCTGTAGGAATGGCGCGGGACCATGTCCGACCAAACAAGGGTTGTGGCGGGCCAGACGTAATGCAGGTAGGCGAGGTCCTCGCAAAT
Organism: Bradypodion pumilum; assembly: GCA_035047305.1. Taxonomy (NCBI): domain Eukaryota; kingdom Metazoa; phylum Chordata; class Lepidosauria; order Squamata; family Chamaeleonidae; genus Bradypodion; species Bradypodion pumilum. Next base: position 166,239,109 of record JAWDJD010000001.1, on the reverse strand, counting down.
CGCATGCTTCAGCGACAAGCCGGTGACCTGGGCCAAATCATTGCCCCCCAGGTGTGTGATCAGAATGTCAGGCGGGTCAGCATTCAGGCCTGAAAAAAGGAAAGGCAGCAGCTCCCGCCATAACATCCCAGGCTTACCATGCCATGTGAGACTTGCGTATGCACCCAGTCCCAGTTGGGGTCCCCACTCTGTCGCCGCAGCATAATGCGCTGCCCTGTGCACGTAGCTATGGCCCACCAGCCATACTGTCACCGGTGTAATACGACACCCCGGGTCTGTAAAGGAAAAAATGAGGGAAAGTAGGTAAGGTGACCGGGTTGGTACTCACGGGGGGAGTGGGCGCACATAAAATTGAAAACATTGCGATCCCCACCGTCCCATGCTACGTATGTCAGCCCCTGAGTACCCAAAAGCCGCAGCGGTCGAGGCCGCCCCTATACGGAATGAATGAGTGCCATAGCGGGCGCCTGGGAGGCCCACACTGGCCAGTGCTTTGCCCGTCACCTTCCAAAATTGAAATTTAGTAAGGGGAGACCCATCTTGGTGACAGAAAAACGGGCCATGGTGCGTGCCACGCAGTGCCAGGAATTTCTGTAGGGCACCAACCGGACAGATGTCTGCCAAAGAACACCGTAGCAGTCGCACACCACTGCCGACGCCATGCTGATCGGTCTTAGAGGAACGTATCCTCAACTGAGCCCAGTCTTTGGCTACACAGACATCGTCGAGTTCCAGTGCCCTACGACTTGCATCCGCCTTAGACAGCATCACAAGCTCGCTAATGCGGAGCGCTCCAAAAAATACCACCGTTGTGGCTGCATGGAACAGGGCTGCCTCATATGCATCAAAACAGAGGCAAGGCCAGCCCCGGGCCAACTGGGTAAGGACCCCTGGGGAAATCGGGTGGCGGTCGTCCGGGCAACGCCCGCGCTCGCGCACCCACCCCTCCAAAACATGTCTCACACGGAAGTCAGAGGTGCTGTCCACATGACCCCCCACCTTGGCCATAAAAGCCAACGCTGAAAGCTTGGATGCTATGGTGCGAGGTGCAAGGCCCTGAGAATGCAGGTAAACCATGAACCGCAGACCATGGGTTACCGGGATCGGCCAGGTTCCTGGCAATTGAAATTGAGTACAAAATGCCCTGAAAGAATTAATTGCGTGGTGATACGCCTTACGGGTGCGTGGGGCTAGTGACAGGCCAATCGCCCGGTTCACCTCTCCTTGCCAATGGTCCATATCTCCTCTGGGAGTGGCGAGGGAAATTCCTCCGCATCCGGGGCCAAGGCACGGAACCGGGAGATCTGTAGGCGGGACAAAGCGTCAGCAATATCATTATTAACCCCTGGGACATGCCTGGCCCTGAACAGTACGTTGAGGCGCAGGCTGCGCAACACAAATTGGCGCACTAGATCCATAACCCTGGGCGATTTAGAAGTCTGTGCATTTACAATGTGGACCACGGCCGCATTGTCACACCAGAAATGCACGACCGAGTTGGACCACTCCTGGCCCCATAGCATCAAAGCACCCAGGATAGGGAAAAATTCCAGATACGTGAGATCACGCAGGCGACCCGTGCCTGCCCAGGCCGGTGGCCACCCACCATAGGCCCACTTCCCATTGAAGTACATCCCATAACCCAGGGATCCCGAGGCATCAGACTGAATCTGAAATTGAGGGGAAGCCAGGAGGTCATGCCTCCAAAATGAGACCCCTGAAGTCCCTCAGGAACTGTAACCAGACAAGCATGTCTGCCCTTATACCCCGGGTGAGCCTAACCCTATGGTGAGGCCTGGATAATCCTGCCATAGCGTCGCACAAGCGCCGGGCAAAAGCCCTGCCCGGTGCGACCACTCTGCAGGCAAAATTAAGGTGACCATGCAGCACCTGCAGTTCCCTCAGTGATGCCTTGCGCTTGGCCAACAAGTCCGAGATAAGGGCCACTATCCTCGACACCTTATCCCTCGGTAACCTAGATGCCTGCGCTATCGTGTCAATCTCCACCCCCAGGAAGACTAGCTGTGTAGATGGGCCCTCGGTCTTTTCGGGCGCTAAAGGGACACCGAGTTCCTCCATTAGCGTCTGAAATGTGTTGAGGAGACGTGTACACGTGTCCCAGCCCCGTTCACCCCCGAATAAAAAGTCATCCAGGTAATGGGCTACAGACCGGGACCCTGACCTGCGGACGAAAGCCCACTCTAGGAAGGTACTGAAACGCTCGAAAGCCGAGCATGATATGGAACAGCCAAAAGGCATGGCCTTATCAAAATAATATTCGCCCCGAAATTTGAAACCCAGCAATTCAAAGTCGCCCGGGTGCACTGGCAAGAGGCGAAAAGCCGACTTAATGTCGCACTTAGCCAGCAGCGCACCCGGGCCACATGAGCGCACCATGCGCAGCGCGTGGTCAAAAGATGTATACCTGACTGAGCAAAGGTCGTCAGGGATAGCATCATTGACCGATCGGCCGGCTGGGTAGGACAAGTGATGGATAAGGCGAAACTCGCCTGGTGACTTCTTGGGAACCAAGCCCAGGGGCGAAACCTTGAGGTTAGTGAACGGGGGTGCAGGGAAAGGGCCAGCGACCCTGCCCGCATTGACCTCCTTATTAATGCTGGCGGCAGCCACCTCCTCCCTCCCCCTAAGGGACAAAAGGTTGGGGGCATCCTGAGGGGACCTATCACCCATGAAAGGAATACGGAACCCCTGTCTAAAGCCATGAAGGAGATAATCTGCATCCTCCCCCTTCGGGTACAATGCGAGCCAACGCTCCAGCATGTCCACATTAATTGGGGAGGGGGCCTTTCGGTGAACCAGCTCCCTCTGCGGCAGTCTTGCCAGCCCACTGTCCGCCCCTCCCTCTGCCCCGCTTCCCTCCATGCCTGGGACAGGCAGAGGCTGCATGGGGGCCCGCACAGGTGGGACACTCATGTCTGTACTTGCAATTCTTCTTATTGCATGAACCATTAGCCGAGAAAGTCCAGCATAGCAGGCGGGCTGGAACCCCCTGCCCCGCCACTTGGCGGGGAACCTGTGCTGGAGCCACTCGCTGGACCGCATGTCCACAATGGTATCTTTCCCCTGGTGCGGGGCGCGTGGGCGTCATGTACAGAAGCCAAAGCCTCTGGCATGGCTCATCCCACCTCATCTCAGGGTGCAGGGGAATTCGCATACGGAATTCCTCGTCATAAGCCAACCACGACGGGCCCGGAAAATCAACCATCGCCCGATAGATATTGTCCAAATACTGGACCATTGGGATTGCCAGATCCGGCCGGGCCCTCAGGTACACCGCCATGTAGATGAGGTAAGCTGGCAACCAGTTGGCCCACGTCCGTGGTGGCTTGCGACGACGTGCCTGTTCCTTATCCTTCTCATCCTGCCCCTCCCTCTCTTCCTTGGTGGGCTCCCTGTTTAGGAGTGAGAAGATATCAACATACTCCCCTCGCCATATTTTCTCTCTGGTGGCCTGTGCCAAATGGTCACCCAGTGGCAAGGAATAGCCCGCTGTCGGCAAGGCCGAGACAGGCACAGCAGAAACTGTGGGCATCTGGAAAGGGGCTTGAACTAGCCCAGCCACCCCTAAAACATTCCCCACAGGGTAGGAAATGCTCCCCACCCCGGGGCCCTGGGTGGTGGTTGACGTCGCCTGTTGGTGCGTCAGCGGCTGTACCGCCGCACCACCCATGCGAGGCCAAGGCCATTGGAAAGCCCCCCCCCAACGTAGCCACATGTGTAGGTGCACTAGTTTGTACCGCATACTCACATGCTGCACCCCCGCGGGCCGCCCCCACCGGGGTTCCGGCCCACTGGGGGCATCGGAGCTCACGACCGCCGTAGAGCTCGCCGCCGGGGCTTGACCCGTGCTGGCCTGTTGGTCGGGGAGCTGCGAGGCAGTGGCCGCAGTCGCGCCACGCACCTCAAGCTGCTCAACCCGTCCCGTCGCCTGCCGCTGCCCAGCAGACGACGTGTCCAAGTGCACCCCAAAAGGAGCCCCAGCGTGGCTGGCCCGAGCAAGGGAAGCCTCGAGTGCCGCCACGCGGGCCAGTAAGGCCTCCACACTGGCCTGGGGCCACGGGCCAGCCGGCCCGCCCGTTACGGGCGTGGGTACAGGCTCCTGCACCCCGGGGCCCGAATATGGCCATGACCCCACACCCGGGCCCGGCAGGGCTGGCGTGGGCACCTGCCAAGGGAGGGGACCGCACCACCCCCCAAGGCTGGAAGGCCCCGGAGTGAGCTGGGCCCCGATGGAAGAAGGCCCAGTGGAATGAGCACCAGGAGCGGTGTCCGCCGCTTGCGGGCCGCGGGCCGCAGCCCATACTGGACCCCTGTTTGGGTCCCCGGCCTCCGGCCAGGGGGTAATAGACCCCATCCCACCGGTCCCGGTGGGAGCCGGCAAAGGCGGCTGGTGGGAAGGCGCAGCCGCGGTCCTCCGACCCGGATTGCGCCTCCGCACCGCCCGAGCCGCGCTCGCGGCTGCCTTCTTCTTCAAAGGCATCTCAGTCATAAGAACATAAGAACATAAGAACAGCCTTGCTGGAACAGGCCACAGCCCATCCAGTCCAGCATTCTGTCTCACACAGTGGCTCACCATTTCCTTCAGGGAATTCCCAAGCAGATGCCTTCACCTGCTTAGGATTCCCTGGAAATGATATTGAGAGATATCCTGCCTATCTCTCCAACCCGGAGGTTGTCCTTAAGTATCCATAATTATAGCCATTGATACCCTTGTCCTCCATGAACTTGTCTAATCCTTTCTTAAAGCTGTCAAGACTGACAGCTGTCACCACTTCTTCTGGCAGGGAGTTCCATAGACCAGTAATCCTCTGGGTGAAAAAATACTTTCTCTTATTTGTTTGAGAACTAGTACCCAAAAGTTTCATCAAGTGTCCCCTAGTTCTAGTGTTATGCGATAGGGAAAACAGTTTTTCCTTATCTACTTTGTCCACACCGTGCATGATTTTATAAACTTCAATCAGGTCACCTCTTAGACGTTGTCGTTCAAGAGTGAAGAGGCCCAACCGTTGCAGCCTCAGATGGTAAGGAAGGTGTTCCAGTCCCCTAATCATTCTGGTTACCCTCCTCTGCACTTTTTCCAGCTCCATAATATCCTTCTGGAGGTATGGCGACCAGAACTGTACACAGTATTCCAGATGCGGCCTCACCATAGATTTATAAAGAGGCAAAATGACACTTGCTGACTTATTTTCTATACCCTTCCTAATGATCCCTAGCACTGAGTTTGCTTTTTTCACTGCTGAGGCACACTGGGTTGACACCTTCATTGAGTTGTCCACCAGGACACCAAGGTCCCTTTCCTGGTTTGTCACAGAGAGTTCAGACCCCATCAGTTTATAAATGTAATTGGGGTTCTTTGCCCCAACATGCATCACTCTGCACTTACTAATGTTGAAACTCATTTGCCACTGTTTTGCCCACTCCCCCAGTGTCGAGAGATCCCTCTGAAGCTCCTCACAATCTCTCACAGTTTTCACTACCCTGTATAATTTAGTGTCGTCAGCAAATTTGGCTACCTTGCTTTTTACTCCTACTTCTAGATCATTTATGAAGAGGTTGAAAAGCAGGGGTCCCAGTACTGAACCTTGGGGGACCCCACTCTTTACTTCCCTCCACTTGGAGAAGTGTCCATTTAGTGCTACCCTCTGTTTCCTGTCCCTTAGCCAGTTGCTGATCCAGGACAAGACCTGTCCCTTTATTCCATGACTGGTAAGTTTATTCAAGAGCCTTTGGTGTGGGACCTTGTCGAAAGCCTTCTGAAAGTCCAGATAAACAATGTCAACTGGATCCCCCTTATCCACATGCTTGTTGACACTCTCAAAAAATTCCAACAGATTAGTGAGGCATGATTTGCCCTTGCAAAAACCATGTTGGCTCTCCTTTAGCAGCGCCTTCTCTTCTATGTGCCTATTAATTCTATCTTTTAGGATGGTTTCCATCACTTTACCTGGGACACATGTCAAACTGACAGGTCGGTAATTTCCTGGATCACCCCTGGATCCTTTTTTGAAAATTGGTGTTACATTCGCTACCTTCCAGTCATCAGGGACAAAGCCTGATTTGAGGGAAAGATTATATATTTTGGCTAGGAGATCAGCAATTTCATCTTTAAGTTCCCTGAGAACTCGTGGATGGATTCCATCTGGTCCTGGTGATTTGTTAGTGTTTAGCTTAACAAGACATGCAAGGACCTCCTCCCTGGTTATTTCTATCTGGCTTAATTCTTCGGTTTCCCTCCCTACGAAGATAGGCTCTGTTTTGGGCATGTGGCCTCTGTCTTCTTCAGTGAATACTGAAGCAAAGAATTCATTGAGTCTCTCTGCAATCTCTGTTTCCTCTTTAATAACCCCTTGCCTTCCATTGTCATCTAATGGTCCAATGGCCTTCCTAGTTGGGTTCTTACTTCTAATGTACTTAAAGAAGTCTTTGTTATTTCTCTGAGTATTTTTAGCTATACGCTCCTCAAAGTCTTGCTTTGCTTTCCTGATTGTTGCCTTGCATTTTTTCTGCCAGAATTTATGTTTCTGCCTGCTGTCCTCATTCGGACAAGCCTTCCATCTTCTAAATGAGCTTTTCTTGCTCTTGATCACTTCCCGAACAGCTCCTGTAAGCCACATTGGAGTCCTCTTGGACCTGGCAGTGGCCTTTTTCCTTTTGGGTATGCATTCCAATTGAGCCTCTGTTATTGTTTTTGTAAACAGCCTCCATGCCTCTTGGAGTGTTTGGACTCTCTCAATTTTCCCTTTCAGCTTCTTTTTTACTAGTTTCCTCAACTTTGGGAAATTTCCTTTTTGAAAATTTAAGGTCTGTGTGTTAGATTTTATCAGTGACTTGCGGTCTATGTTCAAGTTAAACATAATTGAGTTGTGGTCACTGTTCCCTATTGGATCAGTCACATTAACATCTTGCACCAGATCCTGAGTATTACTCAGGATCAAGTCAAGGATTCTTGTACCTCTAGTTGGGTCTTCAACCATCTGTCCCAGGGAACAATCATTTAGCATATCTAGGAACTTTATCTCTTTATCATGTGCTGAACAACAGTTCACCCAGTCTATGTGAGGGTAATTGAAGTCCCCCATTATAACCAGGCTTCCCTTCTTGGATGCCTCCTTTACAACATTCTCCAACTGCCAGTCTCCCTCAAGAGTTTGGGTCGGAGGCCGATAGTATATGCCTACTGTTAGACCATCCTTGTGGCCTGGTACTCTTACCCACAGAGCTTCTAATGGTGACTCCAAATCACCTAGATATTCCAATTCATACGATTTTATCACTTCTTTGACATACAAGGCCACACCACCTCCCACTTGCCCCTTCCTATCCTTCCTGTACAGTTTGTAGCCTGGGATAACTGTATCCCATTGGTTATCATCCGTCCACCAGGTTTCAGTGATACCAATAATATCAATATTCTTATTTATTGCTAAGTATTCCAGCTCCCCTATTTTGTTCCGGAGGCTTCTAGCATTTGTATACAAGCATTTATATATGCTTTTCTGACACAGTCTTTTGTGTCCAGTTGCATTGTTAGACTGCCTCTTGCATCCTTCTGCTAGAATGCTAGTGACTAGCTCCTCGCTCTGCTCAGTAATTTTTGCATCCTCCTCACCACTCAAGTACACACTTTCCCGAACCGGATGCTGCCCAGCTCCTGTCGGCTTTCCCCCAGTTATCAGTTTAAAAGCTGCTCTGCAGCCTTTTTGATGTTGAGTGCCAGCAATCTGGTCCCATCATGGTTCAAATGCAACCCATCCCTCCTGAACAGATTTGGCTTGTCCCAAAATGTTCTCCAGTTCCTGACAAATCTGAAACCCTCCTCTCGACACCACCGCCTCATCCACGCATTGAGGCTTCTGAGCTCTGCCTGCCTGGTAGGTCCTGCGCGAGGGACAGGCAGCACTTCTGAAAATGCTACCTTGGAAGTCCGGGACTTCAATCTTCTTCCTAACAACCTGAATTTGGCTTCCAGGACAGACCGCTTGGCCTTCCCAACATCATTGGTACCAACATGTACCATGACAACTGGCTCGTTCCCAGTTCTCTCTAACAATCTATCTAGATTTCTTGTGATGTCTGCAACTTTTGCACCTGGCAGGCAAGTCACCATACGGTTATCATGTGCATCACAAATCCATTTCTCTGTATTTCTAATTATTGAATCGCCTAGTACAAGGAGCCTCTCTCCTGCAATCTGTTCATCTACATGCACCTCATCAACCATATTAAGGGAGAGAACCTCAGTTTGTTCCTGTTGTTTATCTTCCTGGACCTCATCAAGTGTGATGAAAGAGAGATCATCAGGTGGAACCAGTTGTTCCTCTGTGTGTTCCTCATCAGGTGTGATGAGGGAAAGAGCCTCAAATTTATTCTGTAATTTCAGACTCTCAGAGTGATCCCCTACTCTTCTCCTCCTTTGAGTCACATTCCTCCAAACATCTCCCTCCTGAGTTAGTGAAGGGCCTTCTCCCTCAGAACTGTGCCCTGTCTCTTCTTTGTCCAGCATAGTCTGTTCCGCTCTGTCCAAGAACAGCTCAAGCTCCTTAATTTGTTGATGGTTAGATATGCAGGCCTCTAGCTGCTGGACCTTCTCTTCTAGTAGTGCAACCAGCTTGCACTTGCTGCAAGTGTAGTTCTCCATATGCTTTGGCAAGAACACAAACATGGCACAAGTATTGCAGGTAACTACAACTGTTCCCTCAGAATCCATTTTAACAAGAGCAGTATTCTGGGCCTCAAAAATGTACACGTTTACTACCTTTCTACCTAGTAAGACTATATTATTCCTTTGTTACTACTGTGCAATCTCGCGCGCCGTTAGGCGCGCGGGCTTCTAAAGCAGCTTTACTCCAACTGCAAAACTTACCAGCGCTCACTTCCTTTGTTTTGCTCTCCTCAGCAGCAGCTCTGCTTAAGAGCACATGCAGAGTCAAAAGGGCTGACCCTGAAAGAGCTCAGAGCTTTTAAAGGCTAGTGTGGCTCCGCCCCTATGAGTCACAGTTCAGGGAAGGGCCTGGTGTGGCTCTGCCCCCTGCTTCTGGAAGCTTCAAACTGCTTCCTCTGTTTGAACAGAGGTGGCTCTCAGCAGTTGAAATTATCAATTTAAATTAGTGGAAGCCTCTAAAGCAGCTCTACTCCAACTGCAAAACTTACCAGCGCTCACTTCCTTTGTTTTGCTCTCCTCAGCAGCAGCTCTGCTTAAGAGCACATGCAGTCGGACCTAAGGGAAGCCGAAAAGAGGAGGATCAGCAGCCAAAAGGCTTCCCGGTGAAGGTAAAGCGACGGAGTAAGAGGAAAAACTTCTCCGCTCCGTCGCTTCGCAAAATGGCAGCTCGGCTGCCTCGTGGCCACCCCTTTTATAAGGGAGCTGGCCACGCCCCTAACTACCCAGATGCCTTCGTCCTGTGGGGGGGCTCCCGCAAAGAGCGCGGCGGCCATTTTGGCACCGCGCTTGCATTGCTGCAGTGGCTAGGTCCCACTGGATTGAGCAGGTGCTTGAGTGGGATGTATGGTTGATAAATTGTTATAGGACCATGATGGCAAACCTTGGCACTCTTGGTGCTCTTGGATTTCAATTAACAGAAGCCCAAGTCAGCACTCCTGCTGAACAGGGCCTCTGGAAATTGAAGTTCAAGAAAAGATAGAGTGTCAAGTTTCACCATTAATGTTATAGCAGCTGACCCACACTGAAGATAGGTAGACATAGGGGCATAGAGCAAGCTGACTGAGTAGGCACTGCAGCTGGCCTACCCTGGAGCAGAAGCTGGATATCTACCAGCTAAGTAGAAGGTGGTGTGTTTATGTCTCTTTTTGGGAGAATAGTGACACAAAAATAAAGTAAATAAATAGGTTGATACAAGAGGTGACTTCACTGGAGGTAAGTCAGTGCAGGAGCCTGTGGGCTACCAATGAGTGGCAGCTAAAGACAGACCTTCTTGGAGCCATGCAGGTGCAGGAATAGCACAAATCCTAGTATGGAGGCTCTGTAGCTGAAGCTGGACACCTGTCCAAGGCATTGCCAACCTTCAATAGGCAAAGGCTTGTGTGGTGAGACCAACATACTCTCAATTGCTCCTCCATCTCTCTTTCCCAGTTGCTGCCCCAGGAAAGGCCTCCCAGCTGCCTTCAGGGAACCCATGATAAACCTAGTAGGCACACCTGCTTGCCTGTCTCCTTAAGCCTCCTTGAAAACCTCCTCTTCATCAATATATGGGTACCAGGTTCCATGCAAGCTTCCTCCAGACTCCCTGCTCTGCTAGCACACTTGAGAAGAGAAGCAGAAGGAGGAGCCGCCTTCTCCCCCACACTTCCCTCTTCTTGCAGGAACCTAGAGTTTCCTAGTACAGTCACAGGTGTTAAACATCTGGATCACCGTATGACACGGAGGTGAAAATCAAATGCCCTTTATTCACTAAAACAGAGCACGAACGAACGAACGAACGAACGAACGAACGAACGAACGAACGAACGAACGAACGAACGAACGAACGAACGAACGAACGAACGAACGAACGAACGAACGAACGAACGAACGAACGAACGAACGAACGAACGAACGAACGAACGAACGAACGAACGAACGAACGAACGAACGAACGAACGAACGAACGAACGAACGAACGAACGAACGAACGAACGAACGAACGAACGAACGAACGAACGAACGAACGAACGAACGAACGAACGAACGAACGAACGAACGAACGAACGAACGAACGAACGAACGAACGAACGAACGAACGAACGAACGAACGAACGAACGAACGAACGAACGAACGAACGAACGAACGAACGAACGAACGAACGAACGAACGAACGAACGAACAAGGTGTGTCTAATACAGGGATTCTCAACCTGTGGCCCATTGCTAGATGTGGCCTGTGATGTCATTTCATATGCCCCCCACTGCATCCACTATACCCGGAAGTGCCATGTGGTGGAGGAAGGGCAAAATGGCCGTCCGGCCCCTGAAGCTGTCTGAGGGAGCGTGACCCCAGCCCCAGGCTTTAAAAGGTTAAGAACTCCTTGTCTAATAAAACAAAGCATGAGTTATAAAAAAGGATGAGGAATTTTTAAAACCTACCACCAAATTAAAATACAAAAATTAATTTTCTAGACAACTATGTTGCCAGCATAGACAAGTTTAATCTTAACAGTGTGGAACACAGACAAGATTACTGCTGAAAAGGCATCACTCTGTACAGAGTGAGGCTTCATCTGATCTGAGGCACTGTTTCTATTCCTGCCATTCCTCCAGGCTTAGGGTTCTGCCGTCTCTTCCAGAACAGTCAAGCCTTGAACCAAGGTAGCCAGATGAAGGCTGGAGAAACACAAAGTACAGTGACACAAGTAGATTCAGCTTTTTTTGGGTGAACTCTTCTGCAACAGGACTCAGAACTGGGTTAAGATGACACTGCAATTGCAAGTGTGACTTTGATGAGTTCTTACTGAGACTTGCGACATGGTGTCCACAATCTGCTTGGCGCTATGCTTAAAGATTACCATCTTGGGGGAGAAGGGAGCATTCCAAATGCCATCCATATAGAATTCACAGGTTCCCATTTCTTTGTGAAAGACATTAAGATTAAACATTCCGAGCACGCCCAACCCCAGCTGCCATAGTTTCCCAGTTGCCTGTTCTGCACATAACACAAAAATCTATTGAAGTGCATATAGACTGCATTACATCTTCTTGCCTGATGTAATTAGTTGAGTCTCTTTTGGTTTCATTTTCCCCCTCCCTGGTACAAAATTGATTTTTAAGTTATCTGATTTGTATTGAATAGTGTATTCAAATCTCCTTTCCCAGAATTCAAAGACCATATTTCTGACCTGTATTGACAGCAAATGTCTTAGAATACCTCAGTAATGAATGCCGTTCGTCTTCTTAACAAAATGTAAAGCTCTTTGGGCTGGCTTCTTCCTGCTGCCAAGCCCAATTCATTCTTTAAAGTCTGTTCTTATTTTCTGAGCTTTGTTGTCTTCTGAAATGAATATGGTGGGAAGACATAGCTGGGAATACAGATTAACCTATGCAACCATTATTGCATATTTGCAGGCTGATGTGTGGATATGCTTTCATAAGAGCAAAACCCATAGATGTCATGCCTCAGTATGGAAAATCATTTTTTTCTTGTTAGAAAAAGATTTCCCCATGAAGACAAACAAACACAGCTATGCCACAAAGGAGACTATGCTCCTGGGATTCAGCAACCAGAGCAGCTTTTTGAAGCCCCCAATCCTTCAATTCAAAGAAAAGCTAAGCTCCTTTTTGAAGAATAATCCTTTCTTTAGCAGGTGGATGTGTAAAACATATGTTTTTGAATCCTCAGCTGTTGTAGTTTCAAAGACGTTGTCAGTGGAACGGTGTTGATTTAAATATATCCAGGATATGGCTTACAGAATTTAACAGTAAGAGGCGTAACACACGCACAACAAGGGCTGTGCCTGGGCTCCCAGGAAGATGTGGTAGGACTTGAAGGGGGAGACATGTGGGTGATGCTCTAATTTTGTGCTACTGGTTGAGACAACAAGTTTCTTTCATGGTCATTTAGTTTCCATAGCACTAAACTAGCAAATGTTCTCAGGGTGATGTGCCATAGTATATCCAGCGTCAGTATTAAGATAAGAGAAAGCCTGCTGAAATACAGATAATAAGAAGCAACAGATTAAATTCAAGTGAAGATACTAATATCAAAGTCTAGAATCCTCCTGGCCCTGGGATTCTAGACAGCTAATGTTGTGTTACAGTGAGGTATAATGATCATGGATTGAGAGGAGTGATTGAAATGGATAGCTGATTTCTGAGAGAGATGTTCCTACAAGTAACAAGGTCCTAAACCATTAAGAGCTTTTAAGTAATGATCAGCACCTTGAATTGAGCATGGAAAATAACAGGAAGCCAATAGACTTGGGATACACAAACAATTTCCCAGTAATCAGTCTGGCCACCACATTTTGGATTTGCTAAAGTTTTTGTACTGTTTTCAAGGGTGGCTCTATGTAGAGAGCATTACAGTAGTCTATTTTTCAGATCGCCAACATGTGAAGTACTTTTGCTAGGCATTTCTTACCGATTTAGGGGGGCAACTGGACAAACAAATGAAGTTGATAAAAGACACTCTTGGCCTTCCGGCCATCTGTTTAAACAAATACAATAATTCCCACCATCATGGGGAAGACTGTGACCGGGAAACCTGCATTTTTGCTCAGTCTACTATCTAGAGCAGAACTGTTAAATAGGCAACTTCAGGGGCCCTGTTTGTTCTTTTCTTTCTAATGGTTCTTTATCTTCAAACTGTGGATAGAGTAGAGGTTTTCCAAAGAAGGGATACCTTTAAACCAAGGACATTCCTTCAAATAAATATTTTTTCTCTGTAGAGTTGGACACATAGATATCCAAACCAAGGTAAGTACTACCTGTGGGAAGACTTAGCCTGTTTGTTTAATTTCAGCTGTACTTTCCATGACTGGGCCATGCCTGCGTTTACCCCACCTCAGTTAGTCTTCAGGAGAAAGTGGATAAAAATACACTTTAAAGACAGAAAATGGAAAAGACCCTTCATATCATATGCCACTACTGTCATACTTTTTTTTTTTGCTTTTATTCTATAACGTGCACAGCACGGTACACTCTGCTTAATACAGAAACACCTTGCCTGCTAGTTCCATGAGCGATTTCTCCTAGTGAGTCAGGAACACACTTCAAAACATTTGGCTTTGAAGTAACAATGATGTAAGACTCTAAGAGGCAGGGATTGTTTGAGGAAATATTTTAAAATGCTTAAAAGTGCTCAGTGGAGTAAAAGTGAACCCTAGAATGCTGCTGTAGTAACTCACCATGCTGGCATTTACATTCCAAAGTAAATGGAATTTCATTCCCCTCCCCAGCAGTGCCAACTCCGTAGAGTACCAGAAATCAGGAAACTGAACAATCAAAACAAATGAATTCAGTACCAGCTCAAGATTTAAAGTATTGTTTTAAAGGTGTCCTGCTTGGCTCCAGTTGAATTCTTTGAACTGCTTTCAAAGAAAACTGAACAATGATATATGTGTAACCATGACTCACAAGGAGAAGTGCTAGGACATTTTTATTAGCAGGATTATGACATAACTTTGCTATGATTCTCAAAAGAGCTGGGTGTGAGAGATGTATTTTCTTGGCGGCAGTATATTTTTGCTGTTTATTTATTTTTATTTACATTTATAACATGCCCTTTTGGTGCAAGCACCACTCAGGGTGGCTTACAATCATATAAAACCACAAATACAACGAGAGACTAAGTTACAACTGTATCATAAGAATAAGATGTGTAACAGAACACAATAATAAAACCTGAGGAGTAAGAAATAAGGAACAACTTCACCTATCCAAACCAATCAACATCAAAATAATGGTCTCATAAAAGTGTCCTTTCCATAAAAATAATAAATCACACTATGAGGGCAGTAAAAGGCAATAGCAGCAACATTCAATGGAAATCCAGGCAATCACTTGCCAACAAAATGGTGTGATAGGCCATGAAAGGCTTGTTGAAACAATTATGTCTTTACGGACTTACAAAAAGTTACTAGTGAAGGAGCAGTTCTCATCCCCACTGGCAAATAACTCCTTATTGATGTGGCTATTGCTTTTTTTGTGTGCCTCTATAGGTCTAACCATTTGGAGCAGCTAACATGTCTGGGTCCTTCAGGTATGATTCCTGAGGAAGAAGCACTCCCTCAGATAACTTTGGTCCCAAACAGTTCAGGGCTTTGGAGGTCACCTTGAATCTGACACAGAACACCATGGGCAGCCAATTCAGATTACCCAAGACTGGCGTAATATTGTCAAAGCGACCAATACCCACAACAAGTGTGGTTGCCACATTTTGTACCCATTGAAGTCTCCATACCAGCTTCAAGGGTAGCCTCACATAGAGGGCATTAGAATAGCCCTGATGGCACTGGGGTTAAATTGCTGTCTTGCAACCAAAAGGTTGTGAGTTTAATCCTGACCAGGAATCAAGGTTGACTCAGCCTTTCATCCTTCCGAGGTCAGTAAAATGAGTACCCAGCATGTTGGGACAAAATGCTAATTAACTTGTGAACAGTCCAGAGAGTGCACTAAGCACTATGGGGCGGTTAGATTTACAGCATCAATAATGATGTTGAGTACTACCAGATTTCTTAGGTCCAGGTTGTACAGTGAACCCCTGCTTTATGGACTGCTCTCTTACCGGAAAAATTGCTTCAGGAAAAGAAATCCATAGGAAATGACAGTCTGCTTCAAGGAACAAAATCGCTATACAGAATGTTTTTGGGGTGTTTTGATGCTTCCCATGGTGGTGGAAGGGTGTTTGGAGCATTTCTGCTCTGGTTTTGATTTTTTTTGGGTCAGGTTTTGGCACCTCCAGAAGCATTCCCCACAACCAGGAAGGGACGAAATTCCCCTGTCCCTTCATCAGCTGTTCTGTGTGTACTTTTCCTGCAATTACAAAGGCTGGCCACTAGATGGCACTGTCAGAAATGTGCCAAATATTCATTGCTAATAAATAAAAAAAAGTCCCAGAACTCACTGAAAAACCAAAACAAGTATCCACTCAAAACTCTTTCTAAAGTACACTTTGGAATTTTCCGCTGTGTTTTTTGCCACTTTAGAAAGAGCTTTGAACAGAAAAAACATGTTTCCTTGGCTTCTTTCTAACCTCTGGAATGAAAATACTGGTTTTCATTGCATTCCTATAAGAAACTGCAGTTCGCTCTAAGGAAAATTCGCTATAAAGAAAACCGTAAAGCAGGGGTTCACTGTATGCAGAGTGGTCTGATTCACATTATTTCTTCCATGTGAAACATTTATGGAACATGTAAAGCAGGGGTTTTCAACATTTTTGCACTGCGGGCTGGACCACACCCCCTCAGACAGCTGAGTGAGCCAGACACATGGTTCCCCCTGCCATAAACACTGCTGTAAAATGTGTCTGTGGCTGTACGACAGCCACGGGTGCATTTATGACACATTTTTGGCTGTTGGCCAGTTCCAATGCTTCTGGCAGTAGCAGCGGCAGTGGGAGCAAGGGTGGTGCATTTTTTGTTGTTTTTGCCACTTCTGCCACTTCCAGCAGTGGTGGCGGTGGCAGGAGCGAGGGCAGTGGGCCACATAAAATGGTGACATGAGCTGGGTCCAGCCTGTGGGCTGTAGGTTGCAAACCCTTGATGTAGAGAGTGTCCCCATGCCAGCAATATAGAAGTGCACGTGCACACACACAAAAGAATGGCATTTGTGAGAGCTGGCATCACAAAAATACAATGGCTGCTGATGCTTCTGTGACTGAATTGATCAGAAAATGAGCTGCTGCAGGAAACATTCTCAGATATATGGTACATCTGAGTGAGCTTAGTAAATGAGGAATCCAGCAGCAATTCTACAACTTCTCTAGCTGTTGTTTAGTGCACAGTGGGCAGGTACAAGTGTGGACTTTCAGATATTGCTGGAGTACAACTCCTGTCAGCTCTGGTCTGCATAGTCAATGGTGAGGAATGATGGAAATTGTGCTCCAGTACTATCTGGAAGGGTCTCATTCCCCATTTTCTAGGTGCAAGACCAGGTCTTCCTTAAAGTAATAATAATTGTGAGCCAACAAGCCAATTCTGACTTATGGTGACCCTTTCCAGGATTTTTTATGTAGAGACTACTCAGAAACTGGTTTACCTTTTCTTTCTTCTGGGGCACCTTGGGATGTACAGCTTGTTCATGGCTACACAGGTTGGTTCTTCTCCTGAGAAACATAGAGGTGAAGTCAGATACCTAACTCAACTGAGCTATCTAGCCAGCTCAGGTCTTCGTTAAGAAGTAAAATGCTCTTTGTTTAATAGTAATAGCACTACTTATTTATCGTATGACCTGTTGATCCTCTGACATTCCCAGATCTCAAAGAAAAGTACCCTCCATTGTACAGATTCAAAGAAATCCTGCTCTTGCTAACTCCTGAGGCACTTGTGTGAGGGTTGCTATAATGAATTCCTCTGGAAATGAGGAAAGAAAACTGAGGTTACCTTTTAATCTGGAGAGGAGGAAGAGAAGCTTCTTTTTGTTCCCTTTATTTTAAACAAGGCAGAATTAGTTATTTTCTTGAAGGAGGGTGATTCATAGCATTAACATGTTGATTCTGTTAGCCTGCAAAGGGTGGAGGCAACTAGGGCTGTGTGTTTCCTAAAAGGGTGTCATCCAATGTTTCGTTCATTTTGTTCAGTGTGTTGGACTGTTCAGTCTTGTAGGGCAGTGGGTAATCCTTGTGTAGATCTGGATTTGAAGTAAATAAATGATATGGTGACTATAGCTCTTCTTCTTGTTCTTCTTCGGAAATGTTTGAAAATCATGATTAGTTATCATGTATGCTGGGGGAACACCAAAGCCTCCTGTAAAGATAAGGTTCCAACTGTGCTGAGTGATTTTTATATGCACATAAATATGCAACAGTTCAGAGAAAGGATGGAGACATGAACTAACATAAGATGATCAAGGTAGTAGTTGGCATAGGATGCTGGTGGCATGTGTTGCTGTTGTTTGTATTAATCAGCCTGCAAGCAGATGGTCATATTTACACATTTGCCTGGCTGTTCCCTGAAGTGGTTCCATGAATATTTGTTTAAGCAAATTTTAACGCAAACCTCATTGCCACTTGATATGCACAATTTGAGTATAGGTTATTTAGCATATCTACCTTTGTTTCTCTCTCTTGGTTGACCAGAATCAAGTTTTTCTGTGTTTAATCCTTGCCTCTGGAAATAACCGATATTTAGCACCAAAATTCTAGGCACCAAAACCTCATTTAACCCAAACACGAAGCTGGACAAATTACATTCTGCTTCTGTTGTGTTCTGTAAAGCTGTGCCTTTAACAATGTACCTTTGCCATGTGTTACCAATGTAACCTTTCTGTGTGCAACATTATAACCATCAGCTGCATCAATGTAACCTAATAAGGGAACGCGAGCTAGTGACCACCAGAGGGCAGTAGCGAGCGTCCAGCTCTCATGGATCATAGTCACCTGGTTCAGCAGCGCGGGAAGATTCCCCGCGACCTCCTCACCTGGTCAAGAAGGGCGTGACCTCCCACGACGTCACGCAGGCAGCAACCAATAGTCTGTCGACGAGCCACATTCAAATGTATAGCCAGCTGTATATATTGAGCTCCCCATCCGCCATTACCACATGTTCCTCCGGATCATCATGCAATAAACCTGTGTTAAGCCAACCCTTCGGCTGTTTCATTGTCTTTGGTCCCTTACACTAAACTGGCGACGAAGGTGGGATAATGGCAGCCCACGGGACCAAGACATGCGCCGGTTTCGAAATCAAGAAACCGGGCGACTGGGAGATCTTCAAGATGGACTTCCAGGCCGCACTGATCGAGTCCGAAGTCACGGAAGAGGCAAAGAAAAGAGCCATCTTCACCAGAATGCTCGGACAAGAAACAAAAAGGACCTTGGTGGACCTGATTGCACCGAGAAGGGTGAGCGAATTCAAGGCCAAGGAACTCATGCAGATGCTGCGTGAGCACGTCCGGCCCGCCACAGCGATGTTTCCCGCTCGGAGTGCGTTTTGGAGGTGAGTCCAAGCGCCCGGGGAGACGGTCGCCGCATTCGTGGCGGCCCTGCGGCTGGCGGCCGGCCCGTGCAAATGGGAGAATGCCGAAACCACCCTCCGAGACTGTGTGCTGTGCGGCCTGAACGACGCCGAAACCCAGCGCACGTTAATGAACCAGGAGCCGCCTCCCACGTTGCAGGAGGTCATAAGAGCGGCCCAGGCCGCAGAAGCTACGAAGGCCGGGGTCCAAGAACTGCAGGACTGGCGGCCAAAGGCGAGCAAAGCAGAGGCTTCGGTACAGGCGGCCCGGCGAACTTCGAGGTCGTCCACAGAGAGCAGCGACGACGAGGACGTCCAGAGGGTCCGGAAGGAGAGCCGGCGATGCGACGGCTGTGGAGCAGCCCACGACCGCGTGAAATGCCCTTTCCGGAAGGCCGAGTGCCACAACTGCGGCCGCCGCGGGCACATCGCCAAGGTGTGCAGAAAGAAGCGCGAGACCCGGAGGAGCTCCGCAGACCGTTCGACGGGGCAAGACCGCCCAACGAAACCCAAGGACAGCGCCCAGGCCACGCGGAAGCAGGACGGCGTGGGCCGCATCGCCGACGGCAGCGAGGACGACGCCCCAGTGTTCAGCATGTCCACTAGACACCCCCGCTACTTTGTTGAGGTACTAGTCCAAGGGGTCCCCATTAGGATGGAAATTGACTCGGGGTCCTCATTTTCAATCATTTCCCAGAGGGAGTTTTTGGGAATTGCCCCCCATAAGCGACCCAAGCTCAAAGCATTGAGGTCCACACTACGGGACGTGCAAGGGAACAGTATTCCAGTGTTGGGGGTTGGAGAATTTCAGGTCAAATTCAAGGAGCACGCCGCGTCCCTTCCCCTAGTCGTGCTCAAAGGAGGAAACTGCAGCCTCCTCGGGACTCAATGGTTCCAGCCCCTGGGGTTGTTTATTGGGGGGGGTGCACGCCGTTGGGATGCACGCCATGGGGGCTGATCCAATTCAGGAGGTGTGCGAGGCGCACCCCGAAGTTTTCAAAAAGGGACTGGGGAAATTCAAGGGGCCCCCAGTGACTTTCGACCTGGACCCGGAGGTCCGCCCAATTCGCCTAAAACCACGCCGGGTGCCGTTTGCACTCAAGGACAAGATAGAGGCGGAACTGGACAAGTTGGTGGGCCAGGGGATCCTCGTGCCTGTAGATAGTGGGAAACTCCAATTGTAACCGCTCTAAAGGCCAATGGGGAGGTCCGCATATGCACCAACTACAAGTGCACCATCAACAAGGCGATCCGCCCGAATGCATATCCGGTGCCGGTAGTCAGCCATCTGCTGGCCAGGTTACACGGGGGAAAGTGTTTCGCTAAGCTCGACTTAGCACAGGCCTACCAGCAGCTCACGGTGTCCCCTGCCGCCGCTGCTGCGCAGACCATAGTCACCCATAAGGGGGCGTTCCAGGTGACGCGCCTCCAGTTCGGCGTGAATTCGGCGCCTGGAATTTTCCAGTCACTCGTGGAACGCCTCCTGAAGGGATTGGAGGGGGTGTTGCCTTATTTTGATGATGTGTTAATAACGGGGGGGGGAGTCGGGCTGAATTGGCAAAAAGGTTGGGGAAGGTCCTGACGATATTCGAAAAGGCGGGGCTGAGGTTGCGAAAGGATAAATGCGTCTTCTTCGCAACCGAGGTTGAGTTCCTAGGGTTTTGTGTGACTCCTGAGGGAATAAAACCATCCATGTCCAAAGTGGCAGCCATTAAAAAAGCCCCCCACCCCACCTCCAAGCCCGAGTTACAGTCGTTCCTAGGACTGCTCAACTTCTACCACTCCTTCCTTCCCTGAAAGGCAGCGGTGGCTGAGCCGCTATACAAACTGCTAAAGAAAGACCAGGCATGGAAGTGGGGCGATGACCAAGAAAGGGCATTTAGTGAGCTAAAAAGCCTCCTGGCGTCCGACGCCATACTGACCCATTTCAACCCCAAGCGCCCAGTAGTTCTGATCTCTGATGCATCTCCAGTGGGGGTGGGGGCGGTGCTGTGCCACGTGTTGGAAAACGGAAGGGAGGCCCCGATAGCATTTTACTCCAGGTCCCTGTCCCAAGCAGAGAGGAACTACGCACAGACGGACAGGGAGGCACTAGCAATAGTCGCGGGGACGAAAAAATTTCACGATTTTCTGTACGGCCGCCCCTTCACCATTGTAACAGACCACAAGCCCTTGCTAGGCATTTTTACCGCTGATAAGCCCACCCCACAGATCCTGTCTCCGAGGATGCTCAGGTGGGCCATTTTTCTCAATGCGTATCAGCACGCGTTGATCTACCGGCCCGGGAAAGAGATCAGCCATGCGGACGCCCTATCTAGGTCTCCCCTCCCCCTAACGCCCAGCCAGGTGAGCATGGGGGAGCGGGACCATCAGGTTCTCATGATAGAGGTGCTGGATTCGCCCCCCGTAGTGCCCGTCGACATTGCCAAAGCAACAGAGAAGGACAAAACGTTAGCGACAGTCACCTCCTGGCTGCAGAAAGGGTGGCCCGCGTCCTCCCCAGTGGAGGAGTTCGCTCCATTTTTCAGAAAAAAGCTAGAACTGTCCCTAGAGAGGGGGTGTCTCTTGTGGGGGCAGCGGGTGGTGATTCCCACTTCCCTTCGGCCGCGGGTGCTCAAACTGCTGCACGTCAGCCACCCCGGCATCGTGTGATCCAAGGCGCTGGCCCGGAGTTACTTCTGGTGGCCCCAGCTAGACGCCGACATCGAGCACATGGTCGGCACTTGTGATAGTTGCCAATGCTCCAGACCAGAGGAGGCCCGCCTCCCCCACAGGGAATGGGACGCGGCTAAGGGGCCGTGGTCCCGGGTGCACGTAGATTTCGCGGGCCCGTTCAGAGGCACCCTGTTCCTCCTTGTAGTGGACGCTTTCTCCAAATGGTTGGAGGTTATCCCAGTCACGAGCACCTCCTCGGCCCAGACCATTAGGCATTTGCGGAGGCTCTTTTCCACGTTCGGCATATCTGACACGTTAATTAGCGACAACGCTAGTTGTTTCACATCTTCCGAGTTTAGGGCATTCATGGAGATTAACGCCGTTCGGCATATCACCTCCGCCCCTTTTCACCCGGCCACCAACGGCCAAGTAGAGCGCCTCGTCCGCACCACGAAGGATGCATTGCGGCGCATGGGCCCAGGGGATCTGAACCTACAAGTGTGTCAGTTTCTGCTAGGGTACAGGGTGACCCCATTGGCGTCAGGATACTCCCCCGCGGAGCTCTTAATGCGCAGGAAACTGACCACCATCCTTACTAGGCTAGACCCCACGAGGGTAGAGGACAAAGGAAGGAACATCGGGCTAGAGGCAACAAAGAGTTTCAGTATAGGCGCCCCCGTGCATTGCAGGAATTACGCCAGCACGGGCCCAGCCTGGGTGCCGGGCGTAGTTGTGGAGCAAACCGGCCCCGTGTCGTACCGAGTGGAAACCAGCACAGGGCTCCTGTGGAGGCGGCACGCGGACCAGCTCCGACGCAGGGTCTCCGATGAGCAGGGCACAGATCAAGCAGGGAGTTAGTCAACGTTAGGGTTCTCCCCCACCCGTTCAGCCCAAGGGGGAGGGAAAGGGGACCGCGGGCCCCCACCAAGGGGGGAGGAGGATGTTCTCGTAGATATCCTAGGGGATCTTTCCGAGGAGGAGGAACCCGACCCCATACATATCTCGTGGAAAGTCCCCACAAATGCGGGTACCCCTACCAAGTTAGATTTTGATTTTCAGAACCGGGGGGTTTTTCGGAGTGGTCCCCCACCCGTCCAAGCGAGAAGAGGGGTTTTTCGTTAGCCCCGACGGCCCCCGGTCTGCCCACAATGGAGTTTTTCCCTTCCCCTAAGGCCGCCAGACAGCGGCAAGCCACTAACAAGTCTCCCTCTCCCATTTCAGGACAAGGGACCAGGGAACAAAGAAGCAATAACGCCCCTGGGGGGGCAGCCCTCTTCACGGCCCAAACGCACATGCAACAAGCCATCTTGGCTGAGAGACTTCGTCTCATCCTAGGGGGGAGGGATGTTGTGTTCTGTAAAGCTGTGCCTTTAACAATGTACCTTTGCCATGTGTTACCAATGTAACCTTTCTGTGTGCAACATTATAACCATCAGCTGCATCAATGTAACCTAATAAGGGAACGCGAGCTAGTGACCACCAGAGGGCAGTAGCGAGCATCCAGCTCTCATGGATCATAGTCACCTGGTTCAGCAGCGCGGGAAGATTCCCCGCGACCTCCTCACCTGGTCAAGAAGGGCGTGACCTCCCACGACGTCACGCAGGCAGCAACCAATAGTCTGTCGACGAGCCACATTCAAATGTATAGCCAGCTGTATATATTGAGCTCCCCATCCGCCATTACCACATGTTCCTCCGGATCATCATGCAATAAACCTGTGTTAAGCCAACCCTTCGGCTGTTTCATTGTCTTTGGTCCCTTACACTAAAGCTTCTCTATGGACATTCAGTCTTGTAGAGCTCAATGTACTTTTAGTAATTTCTAGAACATTGCTTAGTCATTCTAAACCAGGAGTTCACAACCTATGGCCCGTGGGCCTGATTTGGCCCATGGCACCAAATAATCCACCCCTGACCTCACTCCAGCTGTCCTTGCTGCAAGAATCAGCCACAGACTCATTTATGGCCATCATAAACACATTTACTACAGCCATAAATGAGCCCGTGGCCATCGTAAACACGTTTACGACAGACACAGACACATTTTACGGCAATGTTTATGGTGAGGGAACCACCAGTCCAGTCCTCTCAGCTGTGAAGGGGCATGGTCTGGTCTGAGGCTGAAAAACATTGAGAACCCCTATTCTAAACCATCGGGGGGGGGGGGGAATGTGGAATGTATGTAATTCCAGCAACAGTGTCTACTGATGCTCAGCTGCTATTATTTCCATTTAATATTTGTTTCCCATTTTTAATTTTCCAAGGAAACTGAAAGTGGCTACTTGTTGAATAAAGGTGATGGCCATGCTCTGCAATGTCTAGATAGCCAGTCGAGTTTAAATTACTGTATATGTGTTGCAAATCAACCATCCTTCAGTGAGAAAGAAAAGGGAAAAAAGAAACCTAATTTGCCAACCAAATCATCCAGTGATGTGTACTTGAAGCAAGAGATACAATCTAAGTATAGGAGCTATCATGTTGATTGGGAAAGGTGAAACATTAGGCAAACAGGAAAATCATGAGAAAGAACACATAATTGTCTTCTTTATGCTTGTTTGGATTATCTACTTATATTTTCTGATTGCACTCTGTCATAAATAGTAGTTCTGGCCATACTTTGGGGCATGAGCATTTTTTTTTGTAAATACATACATAGTGCCTTACTATACACATTCAGTCCTCCTTTTAAAAAACCTCAGTAGAAACAATATACTTGGAATTCACTAAATATGTATGTTCCCATATTTCTAAATAAGCCATCACATTCAGTGGGTGAAATGAGCTTTATGAGATCTAGATGCAAATTTCAGCTTCTCTCAATATTATTTCTTTCTAAGTAGTTCTGGAAAAAAATTCTAAGGAAGAGATTTTAAGTCAAAGGTGCTGACAGTTGCTCAGCTCACCTTTATCTGCCTTATAAGATTTATTAATGAATCAACATCTGGCAAGTTTTATTTTTAGTATACAGAATTAGCAGTAATTCAGAAGCATTAAGTGGGTTGTGAAAGCAACCACTACATTTGAAAAGACTGAAAATTAGACTAGGAAATTAGATGAGGTGGAGGCTCATATGGAGAACATCAGTTCTTTCTAAATATAAGCTGCCAAAGAAACAGGTTGGTTAGCCATGTCAGACCTGATCCTTGTTTTTCTTGACACCAGAACACTAGGTCAGCCCCATGTGTCCTAGAGAATCATTTCACACCATTATCCTCCTGCATATCTCATTGTTATTCCTCATTGACTTGCCACTTGGAGAGTTCAGCATGAGTTCATTTATCATCAATCCTGTGTTTCTCTCATTTTTGGAGACACATAAGGTTCTCTTCAAATTTATAGCCTGCTTTCCCTGAGAAACTGGCTGACAGATAGAAGGGGTCATTTTGGTGCAATGTTCTTTGTCTTTAGCAATATTTGTTATGGAACTGGCTACTGTGGCCTGTATTTCCGGTAGTAATGTATGGTTGTGAGAGCTGGACCATAAAGAAAGCTGAGTGCAGAAGAATAGACACCTTTGAGATGTGGTGCTGAAGGAGAATTTTGAGAGTACCCTGGACAGCAAAGAACATAAGAACAGCCTTGCTGGAACAGGCCACAGCCCATCCAGTCCAGCATTCTGTCTCACACAGTGGCTCACCATTTGCTTCAGGGTATTATTCCCAAGCAGATGCCTTCACCTGCTTAGGATTCCCTGGAAATGGCATTGAGAGATATCCTGCCTATCTCTCCAACCCGGAGGTTGTCCTTAGGTATTCATAATTATAGCCATTGATACCCTTGTCCTCCATGAACTTGTCTAATCCTTTCTTAAAGCTGTCAAGACTGACAGCTGTCACCACTTCTTCTGGCAGGGAGTTCCATAGACCAGTGATCCTCTGGGTGAGAAAGTACTTTCTCTTATTTGTTTGAGAACTAGTACCCAAAAGTTTCATGGAATGCCCTCTAGTTCTAGTGTTGTGCGATAGGGAAAACAGTTTTTCCTTATCTACTTTGTCCACACGTGATTTTATAAACTTCAATCAGGTCACCTCTTAGACGCCATTGTTCAAGAGTGAAAAGGCCCAACCGTTGCAGCCTCAGATGGTAAGGAAGGTGTTCTAGATCCCTAATCAAAGATAACAAATAGGTCAATCTTAAAATAAATCAACCCTGACTGCTCCTTGGAAGGTCAAATATTGAAGATGAAGTTAAAGTACTTTGGACATCAAATGAGAAGAGAGGATTCACTTGAAAAAGCCTTGATGCTGGGAAAGGTCAAGGGCAAAAGAAGAAGGGGTGGCAGAAAATTAGATAGATAAATGGCATTGTTGAAGAAATGGGCACAAAGCTGGGCGGATTGAGGATGGTGGAGGATAGGGGTGCCTGGTATCCAGTGGTCTATGGGGTCGCGAAGGGTCGGAATCGACTGTGCAACTGAACAACAACAAACTGTGACCTGCTTGGTAATAGATAAATTCCACAGTGTGAGCTGCAGAAATAACTGCTCATATAAACACCTTCTTTGCCAGCCAGGGATTTGAAATCAGTTCTGTTTGATTCAATCTACCTGATTTTCCTTAACTGCTTTGCTGTATCTTTCCTTTTCGAACTATCTAACACACCACCACTGTACTTCTTCCTAATCCATCCCATGCTTAATAATGAGTAAAATCTTGTCAGTGTAAAGTTACACTGGAATTAACCAGATTCGGCACCAGGAATACATAATTTAAACTACTGTAATTGAACGCTTTCTATCCCAATTTCCCTTTCATGTTCCAAAGCTTCCTAGGGGTCCCTTTTGTCTGGGAAGCCTTTGGGAGCCTCAGAACAGAGGAGAGGGGGACACTTTAATAATAAAAAAATAATTGCTGGATTGCTCCTTGTGATCTGGCATTAATTTTTTTAAACTATTAAGGCTCCCACCCTGAGGCTCCTAAAGGCATTCCCAAGGTAAAGGTGGGGGATAGGAAGGGTTCCAATAGATTAAATTAGTTATTTCTGTTATTGGAGTCAGTTTACAACAGCATATATTTATGAAACAGGATTTTGCCCAAATGTCTTTCAGAGTTTTTTTTAAAAAATCTTGCTCTAGATCATGGATGTCCAAACTTTTCAACCCGGGGGCCAGTTCATGCTCTCTCAGTCAGCTTTGAGGGCCGGATGGCCTGCATGATAGGGGTGGCCATTTTGTCCCAACAACTTCAAAGGGGTGGCCATTTTGTTTCTTGAATGCCCTTGGCAGAGTGGGGTGCCACATGAAATGGTGCTGTGGGCCAGATTCAGCCCTTTGGTTGGGAACCCCTATTCTAGATGTTGGCTCAATAGCTCACTGAGTTAGGTATCATGGAGTGACTCTCATCTCATGCTGCACGGTTGAAGGTGAACACCCTGTAAGAGGGTGGAAGAAGTGATAGCCAAAGGCAGGGGTGCCCAAAACTTTTGGGATATGGGCCAGTCACATGGAAGTAAAACATGCCTGGCAATCTGTTTTGCAACAGGATGAGATAGATTTTAAGATGCCATTTTCTCTGCTTAAACCAGGTGTGCCCAGACTAGATCCGGCCCCTGATACCAATTCATCTGGTCCTGCCCGCTCTCGGAAGTAGAAGTAAAATGCACCCGCACAGGCGCATTTTACTTCCGCTTCTGAGAGCAATGAGGGCAGTGCGGGCCAGATGAATTGGTGTCAGGGGCTGGATCCGGCCCATGGGTTGTAGTTTGGGCACCCCTGGCCAAAGGAGAGCTTTCTCAGTGTTTAATTTAATTTAATTTAATTTAATTTAATTTAATTTAATTTAATTTAATTTAATTTAATTTAATTTAATAGTCATACATACATGAACCCCTCCATTTGGCATGGTCTCCTAGTCAAGATCTGTCAGGCCATGTCTGTTCCGGCTTTTAGAAAACTTTACAGAGAAGCCTTTGCAGCAATTCTCCCTCAGTAAGATGGGGTACACAGAAAGCGCCTCCTCAAAGATTGTGATATTTCTGAACCATAATTGGGCATATCCTAGTAATGACAACCTTGTGTTGCCAGCTAATCTTTCTCACACTAGGTCAGGCAAAGGGAACTGCAAAAGGAACTCACCAAACTGTGAGGCCCAAAATTAGCTAATATGAATTATTAAACCCTTTCCCCTTATCAAAATAAGTATGCAGTTAATGAAACTTGTATAATAATTTCATAGTGTGGCCTGGAGAAAGCCATTTTATGTAAAGACAGTTACACAAAAAGTCCTGTGTCATTTATCTAAGTAGAGTAGACTTGTGTGACTGTGCATTTTTGAAAATTTTGAAAAGTATGTAATGCCAAGATAAAGACATGAAATGCCTTCGCCCTTCGGCCCAACCTGGGCTGAGAACATGTGTGTAATTTGTCAGAAAGTATATAAGTGTGGTTGAAACGTTAATTCTGGTCTTGAATCTGAAATGGATTCAAGCACCAATATATGCATATATTATGTTCAAGTGGCTAAGAAACTGACTGGGAGGCGGAAGGTCAGCAGTTCGATTCCCGAGTACTGCAGGACAGAATGCAAGCGCGGCGCCAAAATGGCCGCCGCGCCCTTTGCGGGCCCCCCCCCACAGGACAGAGAATCCGGGTAGTTAGGGGCGTGGCCAGCTCCCTTATAAAAGGGGTGGCCACGAGGCAGCTGCGCTGCCATTTTGCCTCAGCGACGGAGCGGAGAAGTTTTTTCCCCTGCGCCTCCGTCGCTCGTTGGTATTGCCGGGAAGCCTTTTGGGTCGATTTTGCTTAGCTAGCTTCCCTTTTTGCTCGAGATGCCTTCCAAAAAGAAGGCTGCTGCGAATTCAGCTCGGGCTGTTAGGAGGCGCAACCCAGGTCGGAGGACCGTGGTGCCGCCTCCTCAACAGCCACCTTTGTCATCCCCGGCCGGGGCTAGTGGCTTGGAGTCTATCGCACCTTGGCCCGTTCAGAGTGCGGGCGCGGAGGGCGCTCCGGCCCGCGGCCCGCGAGCGGTGGACACCGCTCCTCCTTCCGCCCAACCCGTTGGGCCGACTACTTCTGGGCCGCAGCCTCTCCCGGGGCCCTCTAGCCTCGGGGGGTGGCCCGGTGCCCCGCCTTGGCAGGTTTCCTCACCAGCCCTACCGGGCTTTGGCCCTGGCCAATGGCCATATCTGGGCCATGGGGTGCAGGGAACTGTCCCCATGCAAGGGTCAGGTGGGCCGGCCGGCTCTTTCCCCATGGTTACTGTAGACACCTTACTGGCCCGTATTGCGGCCTTAGAGGAGTCTTTGGCTCGTGCCAGTCAGGCAGGTGCCCCTTTCGGGGTACCTTTGGAGGCGCTATCGGCAGCAGGACAACGGCCGGCGGGGAGGGTTGAGCTGCTGCAGGCGGGTGGCGCGGCTCCGGCCACTGCCTCGCAGCTCCCCAGCCAGCAACCTGGCGCGGGTCAAGCCCCGGTGATGAGCTCTACATCGGTCGTGAGCTCCGACGCCCCCAGTGGGCCAGAACCCCCGTTGGGGGCGGCCCGCGGGGGTGCAGCGTGTGAGTATATGGTGCAAACGAGTACATCCACACACATTCCCAATATAGGGGGGACCTTTCAGTGGCCTTGGCCTCGCGCGGGTGGTGCGGGGGCTACGCCGCTGGCGACCCACCCGGCGACAACTACTGCCACCATGCCCGCTGGGGTGGGCATTGGTTCTTACACTGCTGGGAACGTACTTGGGGTGGCAGGGTTAACTCATGCCCCTTTGGGTAGGCCAGCTATCCCCTTTTCGGCTTTGCCGACAGCAGGGTATTCCCTGCCATTGGGTGATCACTTGGCGCAGGCTACCAGAGAAAAGATATGGCGAGGGGAGTACGTGGATATCTTCTCACTCCTGAACAGGGAGCCCACTAAGGAAGAAAGGGAGGGTCAGGATGAGAAGGACAAGGAGCAGGCACGCCGCCGTAAGCCGCCGCGTACCTGGGCTAACTGGCTCCCCGCTTATTTGATATACATGGCGGTGTATTTGAGGGCGCGGCCGGATCTAGCTATTCCCATGGTCCAATATTTGGACAACATATACAGGGCAATGGTGGATTTCCCGGGCCCCTCATGGCTAGCATATGATGAGGAATTCCGTATGAGGATTCCCCTGCACCCCGAGATGAGATGGGATGAGCCGTGCCAGAGACTGTGGCTCTTGTATATGACACCCACACGTCCTGCCCCGGGGGATAGATACCATTGTGGGCATGCGGTACAGCGAGCAGCTCCAGCGCAGGTTACCCGCCAAATGGCGGGGCAGGGGGTTCCAGCCCGCCTGCTGTGCTGGACTTTCTCGTCCAATGGTTCCTGCAGTCGGAAGAACTGCAGATATAAGCACGAGTGTCCCACATGTTCTGGTCCCCATGCAGCCTCTGCTTGTCCCAAGCCTGGGGGGGTGCGAGGCAGAGGGAAGGGTGGACAGTGGGCTGGCAAGCCTGCCACGGATGGAACTAGTTCTCCGAAAGGCCCCCTCCCCAATTAAGGTGGACATGCTGGAGCGCTGGCTCGCATCGTACCCAAGGGGAGAGGACAGGGAGTACCTTATCCAAGGTTTTAAGCAGGGATTTCGTATCCCTTTTATGGGTGATAGATCCCCTCAGGATGCTCCCAACCTTTTATCCCTCAGAGGAAGGGAGGAGGTAGCCGAGGCCAGCATTAAAAAGGAGTTAGACGCGGGCAGGGTCGCCGGACCTTTTCCCGTACCCCCTTTTCCCAACCTGAAGGTTTCACCATTGGGTTTGGTTCCTAAAAAGTCCCTAGGGGAGTTTCGCCTTATTCATCATTTGTCCTACCCAGCCGGCCGATCGGTTAACGATGCGATACCTGATGACCTTTGTTCGGTCAGGTATACATCGTTCGACCATGCGATGCGCATGGTGCGCTCGTGTGGCCCGGGTGCCTTGCTGGCCAAGTGCGACATTAAGTCAGCTTTTCGCCTCTTGCCGGTGCACCCGGGCGACTTTGAATTGCTGGGTTTTAAATTTAAAGGGGAGTATTATTTTGATAAGGCCATGCCTTTTGGCTGCTCCATATCATGCTCGGCTTTCGAGCGTTTTAGTACCTTCCTGGAGTGGGCTTTCGTCCGCAGGTCAGGGTCCCGGTCTGTAGCCCATTACCTGGATGACTTTTTATTCGGGGGTGAACGGGGCTGGGACACGTGTGCACGTCTCCTCAATACATTTCAGACGCTAATGCAGGAACTGGGTGTCCCTTTAGCGCCCGAAAAGACCGAGGGCCCGTCGACCAAACTAGTATTCCTGGGGGTTGAGATTGATACAGTACTACAGGCTTCTAGGTTACCGGGTGATAAGGTGTCTAGGATAGTGACCCTTATCTCGGAATTGCTGGCCAAGCGTAAGGCATCCCTGAGGGAACTGCAGGTGCTACATGGGCACCTCAATTTTGCCTGCAGGGTGGTCGCACCGGGCAGGGCTTTTGCCCGGCGCTTATGCGACGCCATGGCAGGGTTATCCAGGCCCCACCACAGAGTCAGGCTTACCCGGGGTATCAGGGCGGACATGTTTGTCTGGTTGCAATTCCTGAGGGAGTTTAATGGGGTCTCATTTTGGAGGTCTGACCTCCTGGCATCCCCCAATTTCCAGATACAGTCTGATGCCTCAGGATCCCTGGGTTATGGGATGTACTTCAATGGGAAGTGGGCCTATGGTGGGTGGCCACCGGCATGGGCAGGCACAGGTCGCCTGCGGGATCTCACATACCTGGAATTTTTTCCCATTCTGGGGGCTTTGATGCTATGGGGCGAACAGTGGGCTAATTCGGTGGTGCATTTCTGGTGCGACAATGCTGCCGTGGTGCGCATTGTCAATGCACAGACTTCTAAATCGCCCAGGGTCATGGTCCTAGTGCGCCATTTTGTGCTGCGCTGCCTGCGCCTCAACGTCTTGTTCAGGGCCAGGCATGTCCCAGGGGTTAATAACGATATTGCTGACGCTTTGTCCCGCCTGCAGATCTCCCGGTTCCGCGCCTTGGCCCCGGATGCGGAGGAATTTCCCTCGCCACTCCCGGACGAGATGTGGACTATTGGCAAGGAGAGGTGAACCGGGCGATTGGCCTGTCACTAGCGCCACGCACGCGTAAGGCGTATCAACAAGCATTCAATTTGTATAGGGCTTTTGCTACTCGATTTCAATGGCCAGAGACCTGGCCCATCCCGGTGGACCATGTTCTGCGGTTCATGGTTCACCTGCATGCACAGGGCCTTGCACCTCGCACCATAGCATCCAAGCTCTAGGCGTTGGCTTTTATGGCCAAAGTAGGGGGTCATGTGGATACCACCTCTGACTTCCGTGTGAGACACGTTTTGGAGGGGTGGGTGCGCGAGCGCGGGCGTTGCCCGGACGACCGGCACCCTATCTACCCAGGGGTTCTTACCCAGTTGGCCCGGGGCTGGCCAGGCCTCTGTTTTGATCATTATGAGGCAGCCCAATCGCATGCAGCCACAACGGTGGCATTTTTTGGAGCGCTCCGCATCAGCGAACTCGTGATGCTGTCTAAGGCGGATGCAAGTGGTAGGGCACTGGAACGCGGAGATGTATATGTTGCCAAAGACTGGGCCCAGTTGAGGATTCGCTCCTCTAAAACAGATCAGCATGGCGTAGGCAGTGGAGTAAGACTGCTACGGTGTTCTTTGGCAGACATCTGTCCGGTTGGTGCCCTACAGGAATACCTGGCACTGCGTGGCATGCACCACGGCCCGTTTTTCTGTCACCAAGATGGGTCTCCCCTTACTAAATTTCAGTTTTGGAAGGTGACTGCCAGAGCCCTCACCAGGGTGGGACTACCGGGTGCCCGTTCTGGCACGCATTCGTTCCGTATTGGCGCAGCCTCTACAGCGGCTGCTTTTGGGTACTCTGGGGCTGACATACGTAGCAGGGGGAGGTGGGGCTCACAATGTTTTCAGTTTTATGTGCGCCCACTCCCGCCATGAGTACCAATCCAGTCACCTTACCTTCCTTTTTCTCAATTTTCTTACAGACCCTGGGTGTCGTATTACACCGGTGACAGTATGGCTGGTGGGCCACAGCTATGTGCTCAGGGCAGCGCGTTACGCTGCGGCGACAGAGTGGGGACCCCGACTGGGACTGGGTGACCACGCCAGTCTCTCATGGCACGGTAAGCCTGGGATGTTATGGCGGGAGCTGCGGCCTTTCCTTTTTTCTGGCCTGGGGGCTGACCCGCCTGACATTCTAATCATCCACTTGGGGGGCAATGATTTGGGCCAGGTCACCGGCTTATCGCTCAAGCATGCGATTTGCGAGGACCTCGCCTACTTGCATTATGTCTGGCCTGCCACAGCCCTGGTTTGGTCGGACATTGTTCCGCGCCACTCTTACAGAGGGGGCGTTAACCTCCTGGCCCTTGACCGAGCTAGGCGCGCGGTCAATAAGGCAGTGGCGCGGTTTCTCACCACCAGGGCTTGGGGACGGGTTAGTCATCACCCCGATATTAGTCTACAAAATTGTGACTTGTATGCAGGGGATGGGGTCCATCTGTCGCGAGGAGGTATGGACCTCCTGTTGGGTGACTGGCGAGCAGGCCTGTTGACCGAGCTGACGGTCTGGGGGGGGGCGTCAGGTCTTTTGTGAAGCCCCTCCGTGTGGCGGGTAGCACTGGTAAGGTAAACAGTATGACCCACAAGTATCCGGCAGGTTCGCAATTGACTGGACAACACTAGACAGGAATAAAGTAGTTAAACGTTGTCCGGTCAACGACGAATCAGGCGATGGGGTGATGATGATTGCTAACCAGCATGCATCACCCCTGTGATTTCACGGATACGCGTCAGAGGGTGGGGTCATGAGTTAGTTATTGACTACGGTCAACAATTTGTTTGTTGTTAACAAACAAATTGATACAATTTGATACATTGTAACCAATTGCCGTTGGCAATTTTGGGGTGGTACCTTACCAGTGTTACTTCGGCCTGCTTGCCTTAGGAATTATGATTGGTCGTTTTACCAATACAAATTTATAATTCGGACTAGGGCATTGAATCAATAAATGTGGCCCTTTGCTGTTATCCACTTTCAATGTTGTCTGTGTCCGTTATTGGGGGGGTGCGCCTGCAATGCAAGCGCGGCGCCAAAATGGCCGCCGCGCCCTTTGCGGCCCCCCCCCACAGGACAGAGAATCCGGGTAGTTAGGGGCGTGGCCAGCTCCCTTATAAAAGGGGTGGCCACGAGGCAGCTGCGCTGCCATTTTGCCTCAGCGACGGAGCGGAGAAGTTTTTCCCTCCACCCCCTCCCTAGTTAACAGTGTGATTATGGTCGCTTCGGGGCCGGGTGGGAATTTTTGGTTGGGACCCACATTGGCTTCGGGTCCTGGCTTTTTTGCCCATCCCACACTGTTGCTATGGTTTGATATAGGGGTCTTTCTTCGTTCCTACTGTTGACTTTGGTCACATGGGCGGGTAGCACTGGTAAGGTAAACAGTATGACCCACAAGTATCCGGCAGGTTCGCAATTGACTGGACAACACTAGACAGGAATAAAGTAGTTAAACGTTGTCCGGTCAACGACGAATCAGGCGATGGGGTGATGATGATTGCTAACCAGCATGCATCACCCCTGTGATTTCACGGATACGCGTCAGAGGGTGGGGTCATGAGTTAGTTATTGACTACGGTCAACAATTTGTTTGTTGTTAACAAACAAATTGATACAATTTGATACATTGTAACCAATTGCCGTTGGCAATTTTGGGGTGGTACCTTACCAGTGTTACTTCGGCCTGCTTGCCTTAGGAATTATGATTGGTCGTTTTACCAATACAAATTTATAATTCGGACTAGGGCATTGAATCAATAAATGTGGCCCTTTGCTGTTATCCACTTTCAATGTTGTCTGTGTCCGTTATTGGGGGGGTGCGCCTGCAATGAGCTCCTGTTTTTTTCCAGGCTCCTGCCAACCTAGCAGCTCAAAAGCAAGAAATTACAAGTAGATAAATAGGGACCACTTCAGTGGGAAGGTAACAGCATTCCGTGTGCTCCTGTGTCTAGTCATTCCTGCCACATGACCATGGAAACGTCTGCAGAAGCAGACAGCGCTGGCTCTTCGGCTTTGAAACAGAGATGAGCACTGCACCCTAGAGTTGGCTTTCGAGTAGGGGAAACCTTTACCTTGCCTTATGTTATGAATGATCTTGTTGATAAAATCTTTTCCCTTCAAAACCTCTCTGGCTGTTTTATTTATGTTTAAGGAAACTAATGAACTGATCCCATTAGAGAGTTTTCAGGTACCTTCATTTTGCAGTTTCACTTCTGATCTAGACATGGAAGAAGACATGTTCAGTCGCACAGTCGATTCTGACCTCCTGCGACCCCATGGATCATTGCACGCCAGGCATCCCTATCCAGTGCTGGGCATCAGCAGGTTCACCCCAGTTCACCAGAACTGGTAGCAGAAATTCTGGCTGGCCCCGCCCATCCAAGTTTTGAAATAAAGTTGTCCTAATTCGGGTGCAATGCAGGGCTTTCCCCTGGCCACGCCCACAATGCCACACCCACAGTGTGATAGTAAATTTTTTTTTTGGAGCCCACCACTGTCCCTATCTTCCACCATCCTCCTCAAACCCGCCCAACTCTGTGCCCATTGCGTCAACAGTACCATTCAGCCATCTCAGGCATTACAATTAAGTGAGTGAGTGAGTGAGTAAGTGAATGAATGAGTGAATGAATGAATATCAAGCTGCAGAGCCAGATGTTCGGAGTTCTGTTCCTCACTGTGGCTCCCAGTAGAAGGGCCAAGTTTGTGTAGCTTTGGTGAAGCTGTGCATCCAAAGAAGAAGGGAAAAGCAACTCTTTTCTGAGCACTCAGAAACTCTGAAAAGGGTCACTATAATGTGAAATTGACTTGAAGGTATCCAATTATTATTATAGATGCAATAGACCTGGTTAACATGCCCATGCATGTGCATGCATGCCATGTTTTACTTCCGCTTCCAGTGGGAGGAACCATGTGACTGGCATGCTCAACCATGTGACCAGCCCATGGCCTGAAAAGTTTGAGCACCCCTGCAATAGACCTGGAACATTTCTGTTTTGTACTGACATCTTTTATACTTTGTAATGTACATTTTCTCCCTGCATCAGTGTTCCTAGTGTCTCATGGCAGTTCATACAGTCAGTCACAGCTTACTTCCACAGCACATAACCTTGTATCCAGGAGGTACCAGTTTGAGTGTTTGACAACTCTAGGTAGTGCTGGTAAAGACTTTTGCCTGAAATTCTTGAGAGCCTCTGCTAGTCAGTGCAGAACACCAGTACACTGTTTGGGCCCACAGTCTGACTTGGTAGGAGGCAGTTTCCTCCGCACCTGGTCTAGAGCAGGGATTCTCAATCTGTGGCCCATGGGCCAGATGTGGCCTGTGGCACCATGTCATGTGGTCCACTACCACCTCTACCACACAAGGAAGTGCCATGTGGTGGAGGAAGGGCAAAATGGCCATCCACCCCCCCCCCAGCTGTCTGAGGGAGTGTGACCTGGGCCCCAGCTTTTAAAGGCCGGCTTTAAAAGGTTGAGAACTCCTGGTCATTTATTCCTCCACTGTAGAGCATGCCTATCAGCTCAGTCATTGAAACCACCTGAGCATTTTCATATACAGTAGTAGTGGAATTAGAAACTAGCACCCAGCATTCAGAAGACAGCTGGGCTAAATGACAAAACTCTTGGGAAGTCAAGTTATTGCATGGGAATTAAGTGCTGTTTGCTTCGCCTTGTTCTTCAGTGCTTGGCACCTCTCTGCTCTGCCAATTCCCCACACCCCAACCCCTAGAAGAGCAAGGGAAATTATTTTGAAAGGCTGTCACATGTGTACCAAAATGGAAAAAAATCAAGTGCTGTAGGAATCGGGGCCGCAGAGGGCCGGAGGTCCCGGAGGAGACTGATCAAGAGACGATACGAGGCAATATGGAGCGTGATCAGATCAGTAGTTTATTGAGGGAAAGCTTCAACATATATAGGAGAAAAAGCGCAACGGTGGCAAAACCGTCATCTGACAGAAATCACATCACCTGTTTACTTGGGTTAATTGGGAATCCTTCTTGGGGAAGTTAATTAACTGGGGCAAACACAGACATGGGACAACACCATTGTTTAGGGATAAGACTGGAGTAAACATGGCCTTTGTTTACATCTGGGATAAGACGGGGACTCGGAGATGAGGGATTACTCTAATGGGTAACAGAGTTAGATATTCGCTCTCTCAGCAGATCCGCTGGTCAGGTCAAAGAATTGGGTGAATCAAAC
This sequence comes from Bradypodion pumilum, assembly GCA_035047305.1. NCBI lineage: Eukaryota > Metazoa > Chordata > Lepidosauria > Squamata > Chamaeleonidae > Bradypodion > Bradypodion pumilum. The sequence goes on along the minus strand of JAWDJD010000001.1, from coordinate 166,202,580 downwards.
CCTATCATTAATCCACCCCCCTTAATTTCTCTGCCCGCAGAAACCACTGCCCGGAGCCTTCTCACCTAAGTGGCCTCTGCCAGGGCCGTTCCATGCCCACCGGGCATGGCCATCTCCCCTTTCTGTTTTATTTAAGGACCTGACCGGCGACTCTGCGCAAGAGGGGCATCAGCTGTTGATCGGGAATGGCGCTTCGGGGTTTCCTCTTGGGGTGGCACTTCGAGATCAGTGAGGGAATACATTGGGCAAAGCAGCAGATCGCTATGCCTAGTATGACCACCCCCACAACCACCTTGAGTACCGTCTGGAGCCACCCCCATGGAATCCACGACCACATCCAATTCCACAATGAGCTCCACCAAGTTCCCCATGCAGAACCTTCCCTTATGCCCTCGACTATGGTGTGGAGGGCCGTGAGCTGATTCTGTACCTTGCGGGAGTTGTCCGTAAGATTGAAGCAGCACATACCATGAAAGGATTTGCAACCCAAATGATGAAGCAATAAGAGGTAGTCTATAGCCGCTCTATTGCCTAGTATGGCATGGCGAAGCTCCGCCTGCTCCTGGTTGAGCAGCGCGATCGCCGAGGAGGTGTGGTTGATGGCCTTAGCCAACCCGCAAGCCAGTTGGCTGATCCTTTGAGCGTTGCCGACGGCTAAGCCTGGCACGCCAATTATGCTGACTGCCAACGAGACATACTCGGCTGGACTCATAACTCTAAAGCTGCTCTCACATGAGCTGTCTAACTGGGTGGTGCGAGTGTGCCGTAGGGGTGCTGAAACATGGGTAACATTTGTGCTTGGGGTGACCATATCCTTAGTAGGGAGTAACAGTGGTAAACGACTAATGCAACATGTAGCATCTGACACATTTGCAGGAATGTAGTTGAAGGTATACTGATTACATGTAAAGAACCAACCAGATGGTAACGTAACATGAGCATACATTGAACCAAGCTTCACTGGGTTATTGCAAGTCCAATTGCCACTGCCGACATAGAGGAGCAGCCGGTCATACGACCACATAGAGGAGCAGCCGGTCATACGACCACAAGTAGAGTTCGGGCTGACCGCCACTCGAGGAGTATGGAGAGTGGCTGCATCAGCCGGCAAAGTCATGGTGAGCCGCATCTCCCAATGGGCGTATTCTGTAGAAGCCGCTGGGTTGTATGGGCTGAAAATCCGTTTCACAAGCCAGTCCCCATCCCTTGGGTATGCACCTGGAGAATGGCACACTGGGATGAGGCAGGTGCTCAGGATTGAGGCAGAACCAATGTCCTGTCTCAGGCAAAAATCGGACTGGTTGACGAGGCCCGCCAACCTTTCCCAAATGTTGTACTGCATTCTGGCAGAGAGGTCTCTGCCAGGCACCAAATCGCTGGCCTTTAACAAGGTAGCCTGAACGCCTCCCCCGGCAAACAGGGAGAGGATCAGGATGATGGTGACTGCCATGGAGTTGGCATGAATCTGGGCAAGGACTGCAGCCACGAGGTTATCCGGTGTCGGCTCCCTCTCCTCGCGCTGGATGGAGTCCTGGGCCTCATGGCAAAGGGCCTTGACCATCCCCCAGGTGATCCTCGGTGCTGGCATCTGTGACCGTTGTCTCTCCCGGCGGGTCCTCTCGGTTAGGGTGAGGTCCTCCATCTCCGGGATCGGACTCGGGCCGGCCTGGGTCCACGCCATGTGGTTCCAAGTGAGGCTTGACACACCGAGCTGGAATCCAAACGACACCTGTAGGAGACATAACTGCAGCATACCCTCTTCCCCAGGTTACGAGCGGCGCCGGGCCCCTCCAAGAAGGGTCCGGTGGCACTCTGTAATGGACCATCGGTCGCGGGAGAGCTTCCGAACGGCGGAAGTGCTTCTCCTGCGGCGTGCAATCGGAAAAAACATTAAGGTGATTGTACGTAAACAATACCTTATTCAGACAATGCTGTGCCTGAGCCTGTGACTTGGGGAGGGCTGGTGGCTCCTCCCTTTCTGTTTGTTTGTCAATATAGGACTTGAGCGTCCGATTGACCCGTTCCACAATCGCTTGCCCCTGCGGATTGTAAGGAACGCCAAAAGTATGCTTAATATCCCAAGTGGCCGTGAAGGCCGCTAGCTGCCTGGAGCTGTAGGACGGGGCGTTATCGGTTTTAATGTGCCGCGGCTTGCCCATTGCCGCGATGCAGGAAAGGAGGTGCTGCTCCACGTGGGAAGCAGTCTCCCCTTTCTGCGCCGTTGCCCAAATGAATTGTGGAAAAGTATCTATGCAGACGTGTATGTACTGCCATCTGCCAAACTGCGGAACATGCGTGACGTCCATTTGCCACACTTGGTTAGCCTCTGTCCCTCGTGGGTTGACCCCCCACGAGGGCCCCCCCGGTGCCCCTGCGCAATGCTGGCAGGAGCGAACTATGCCTTGGTCTTGAGAAAGTGGCAAATTAAACTGTCTGGCGAGCGCTTTGGCATTTTGGTGAAAGAATGCATGGCTCTGGATTGGCGTAGTGAAAACACCCAACACTGAACGTTGCTGAATTTCCTTTGCTGCCGCGTCCGCTCTGCTATTGCCCGCGGAAATCGGACCCGGTAGGTCTTGGTGACTTCGGATGTGGGCAATATAGAGCGGCTCCGTGCGGTTTCGCAAATGAAATTTAGCAGTTAAAAACAGACTAAGCAAATTTTTGTCTATCGCGGGAGTGATGTATGCTCCCGGTAGATTGTGAAGCAGGTTCCTGACATACTGGCTATCAGTAATGATGTTGAGGCGCTCATTGGCGAAGGTGCGCAAGGCGAGGTTCACCGCTGCCAACTCCGCCCGCTGTGCGGACTTCTGCGGAAGAGTTAGTAGCGTGCGCCAAGCCTGGCCCTCCTGCTAAGTTAAGACACCATATGTTCGACCACCATCAGTAAAAACTGTCCTGGCTCCCTGAAGCAGAACCAGCGAGAGCAGTTCAAACAAGCTGACTGTCTGCGTCTGAAGTGAGACAAGTCTGGGGTCCTTAGGCAAATGGTATGACAAGCTCCCAGCGAATCCTTCCAGGGCTATTGGAAGCGAGTCACTGAGCTGCATCAGTTGCTGGATTTGTTCCTTGGTGAGCGGGACTACAATTTTGGCCAAATCGTGCGCTGAAATGTCCCTAGCTCTCAGCCTTCCCCGGTAAATCACCGCGGAGACCAGCTCTTGGGGAGGAATGATGTTCCGTGGGGAGGTGTTCGGCAAGTACACCCATTCCACGATACTTGCTCCCTTCTCAGAGTTTATCCCTAGAGCTCCGGTGAACATGGATCCTGCTCGAACTATGTACAAGTTCAGGATTGGGGCATATGGCCCCCGAGCAATCCTGTCCACCCACCTTTGGCTGAGAACCTGATTGACTTTCTCGAGAGCCAAGCGCGCTTCTCGAGAAATTCGTATCCGGTCTGCCGGCTGCTTACCTAATGTTAGCAGCGAGAAGAGCGGTTTCAAAAGCTCCGTATCCAATCGAAAATACGGTCTGGCCCAATTGATGTTCCCTAAAACCTGCTGTAATTCCACTAAGGTGACTGAATCCTGTAAATTGATTTGAGGCAAAACTGGTGCTGCGAAGGAGCGGAGAAGCCGATGACCCAAGTATGAGAAGGGCTCGGTTCTCTGCACTTTCTCTGGGGCAATGAGTAAACCTTTCTCCCCCAGGCTGGCCTGGAGGTCAGAAAACATTTCGCTGCCGAGTTGCGGCACTGCGACCAAGATGTCGTCCATGAAGTGACAGACTAACACTTTTGGGTAAAGGTTTCGAAACTTTGCCAGTGCGTTGTGAACATAAATTTGGCACAGGGTGGGCGAATTGAACATGCCCTGTGGCAAAAATCTCCACGCGTAACGCTGCGTAGGCTCACTGTGGTTCACAACCGGCACCGTAAAGGCAAACCTTTCCCGGTCCCTAGGGTCTAAGGGGATTGTGTGAAAGCAATCCTTGAGATCTACAACTAGGATCTCCCACCCCTCGGGAATCATATTAGGATTTGGGATGCCGCATTGAAGCGGACCCATTGGCTGTATGCATTTATTGATCTCTCTGAGATCGTGGAGGAGTCGCCACTTCCCCGACTTCTTCTTTATCACAAAAATTGGCGAATTCCAGGGGCTAGTGGACTGCTCTATATGTCCTGCGTCTAGCTGTTCTTTAACCAGTTGTTTAAGGGCGACTAATTTCTCTCCCACTACCGGCCATTGTTCTACCCAGACCGGCGTATCGGTGAGCCATTTAAGTGGCAACGCCATTACCCAAAGGTAAGCGTAGCACCGTACTGCTGTAAAATGTCTCGCCCCCAAAGGTTGATGTGCACGTCAAGAATGTGCGGCCGAATTACCGCTGTGCCGTCAGCCTTTGGAATCGTGACTGTCACCCACTCCCGGCTCCTAAACGCTTCCTGAATGCCGCCTACCCCCCACACATCGGAGACCGGCTCAATGGCCCACTCCCTTGGCCACTGGCCCCTGCTTATCATGTTCACATCAGCTCCAGTATCTAACAGGCCTGAGAATGATCTATTATTCAGAAATACCTCAATAACCGGGCGCTGTTTCCACTCAATGTTGGTTTCCACTGTCACTAAGACCTGGTATCCTTGTACTGCCTCACTGGCGCTCGAGCGGTCCTCTGACCGGGACTCTGAGCTGTCCCTGAGCCTTCCCTTGCTTTCTGCGGGCGAGTGACAAGGAACCATGATCAGTTGCGCTAGGGTGTCTCCTTTGTGAATTGTCTGGGGCAGGTGAGTCCAAAGCTGGACTTGGAGAACGCCTGAAAAATTGGAGTCAACGACTCCTGGAATTACAAGAATTCCGCGTGCTCCAGCTACACTACGGGGCAAAACTAAACCTATAAAGCCCTTGGGCAGCGGACCCATGTACTGGGAGTCCACCAGATAGACCGTGCCTGGCAGGTCGCATGTAACGTCTGCCTGACAAGTCAAGTCTAACCCTGTACTACCCTTGGGGCTGGCCTGTGCCCTCGTCGTGCCTGGAGTGTGTCCGGGATCTAGTCTAGCTCTGGTGAGCTCTGAATGAGGGAAGCCTCTGTCTGGACCGGGGCCAGAGACATGCCCGCGTTCTGGTTTCCCGAACTCAGACAGTCTCGGGCCCAGTGGTAGCCTTTCTTGCACTTCGGACAGAGGGTGTTCGGAGCCTTGGAACGGCCGGACTTCTGTCCGCCTCCCTTGGATCGGCACTCCCTAGCGAAGTGACCGACCTTGCCACAGTTGTGGCACGCTCCTTGGGTCTTTCCCTTAGGTCTTCTACCCCCTTGCACCACTGCCGCTAGCAATCCCATCTTGTAGGATTCTGTGCCAACGTCGGCGCAAGCTCTAATCATGTCCGTGAGAGTCAAGTCGGGACGATTGCCCAGTGACTGCAAGATTTTACGGCAGTCTAAATTGGCATTGTCCTTGGCTAACTTGATCATGAGCTCTTGTTGGGCTTGCTCATTATCAATCTGCCTACTGATGGCCTCCTCCAAACGATTAATGAAGTCCATGTATGGTTCCTGGGCTCCTTGCTTAATAGCGGTGTAATTTTTAGCCGCTTTGCCAGTGGCTGGGACCTTGAAGAACGCCCTAAAGGTGGCCTCGGCCGACATCTGGAGAGTGGCTAGAGGCAAGTTGATCTGGGCATCGATGGGCTCGAAGGCACCTGAACCATATAACTAGTCAGGAAGTACTGCGCCTCCCATCCTGGCAGCCCTTGTCTGAGCCTCAAGGCGAAACTCGCTGTCCCAAATCAAATACTGGCTAGGGGTGAGCATCATCCGCATGACGGCTTTCCAGTCATGGGGGATGAACATGGTGTTCTCGCACACTTGCTGAAGCGTGCCCCTAGTAAATCGGCTTTGGAGCCCTGTCTCTGAAATGGCCTTCCGTATAGCCATGAGCAGCTTATACGGGACTGGTGTGTGAATTATCTGCGGGGCCCCCGTAAGGGCATCAATCTCCATGCGGATTGGACAAATCTGACTAAGCTCACCTAGTTCTTCTGCTGGCAATTCCCCCTTCCTGATCTCCTCTTCAATTGTGCGCTGAAGGGGACTCTTGGTAACTCGGGAACCCGGAACTGTCAGAGAAGCGCCTGCGCTCCTCATTCCTTGCGTTCCGTCGGTGACGTCTGCAGCTGTCACCGAGGGAAAGTTCCCTACGCTACTCTGCCTAAACTGGAGTGACAGATAGAGCGCCTTAGGCGCCGTTGGCTCGGCTGGTGTGACTGGCAGAAGTGGGGGTTCTTTGGCCTTTATCCGGACTGGCTCTATCTCCGCTAAGAGCTCCCTACATTTACTCCACGTGCGAATTACGCCTCTCGGAGCTTTCGGGGGTTGCTGAATGCAGTCTCCTATCTGATCCCAGAGCGCAAGGGTTAACGTACCTACTTCTGGGTAAAGCAGGCAGTGTTCCCCCAGGTACACCAAAAGTCTTGCTAGCTCCCCGCTGTGAAAACGCAACTTAAACACCCTGGCCAGGATTTTGAACTCTCCCTCACGAGTTCTTTGGCTAGCGGATGGACGCTGTCACTGAGGACAGGTCCCCATATTACCTGCGATGGGTCCTCTGAAGTTTCCTCCTCGGGACGAGTCGACGCATCTTTGGGCAAGTAATAGGTTCTGGCGACAATCCTCTGGGCAGAGCTCGGAGCGTGGACTGCGGCCACGGGCCCTCGGCGGCCACTGCGCTGTAAGGGGTTCACAGCAGGCCCTGAGCGGAACGCGTTTTCCGTAACCTGCAAGCCGCCGCGAAAGCCGGGAGCAAACTGTAGAAAGCCTCTTGGACTGCCTCGCCGCTTAGGCCGTCTTCCCGACCGGCTGGTTTACCGGCCGGGCTGCCGCGCTGTCCTCCGGGACGGTCGGACACGGTTCAAGCGCTGAACCGGACCGTGTGATCGCTTACTCTGAGGTAGACCGCTCGGGGGTCGCTTACTCACGAGTAGATCACGTCTCGGGGTCACCAGATGTAGGAATCGGGGCCGCAGAGGGCCGGAGGTCCCGGAGGAGACTGATCAAGAGACGATACGAGGCAATATGGAGCGTGATCAGATCAGTAGTTTATTGAGGGAAAGCTTCAACATATATAGGAGAAAAAGCGCAACGGTGGCAAAACCGTCATCTGACAGAAATCACATCACCTGTTTACTTGGGTTAATTGGGAATCCTTCTTGGAGAAGTTAATTAACTGGGGCAAATACAGACATGGGACAACACCATTGTTTAGGGATAAGACTGGGGTAAACATGGCCTCTGTTTACATCTGGGATAAGACGGGGACTCGGAGATGAGGGATTACTCTAATGGGTAACAGAGTTAGATATTCGCTCTCTCAGCAGATCCGCTGGTCAGGTCAAAGAATTGGGTGAATCAAACCCTATCATTAATCCACCCCCCTTAATTTCTCTGCCCGCAGAAACCACCGCCGGGAGCCTTCTCACCTAAGTGGCCTCTGCCAGGGCCGTTCCATGCCCACCGGGCATGGGGAAACCATAAAGTGCCACAGTGTTTTACCTCAAGTTTGTGCATATGCTTTACAGGGAGGGTCTGAGGGACAAAGTAAGTTACAGTATTCCTGCTTTGTCTGCACAAGTCAGAACATGAATAGATTGGACTTCATTTCTAAGGCCACTGTACACCCCAAACAGGTCTGCCTATAGTTGGTATATATCAAAAGAACAATAAAATGTGGAAAAACCTGCGGCTTTTGATGATGCCTAAAAGCTGCTTTTCTCTATTTTGTTGAAAAGATGGAGGTACATGATTAATCAGTATAGCATAGAAGCAAAAAGAAGGTGCTTAGTTGACTTTCTAAGACACTAGAAGAGAAGGAATACGATGTGAGAGCTCAGCTATGCTTCTGAGTGTGAATAAGAATCACATGAGTCAGACAGGAGCATCATGAAATCTCTGAGGGTAAAGTGACTGCATTCAAGATGTATTAATCCATAAACCCTAAGAATATGACTAGCACCTTGACATGTGAGAGTATACAGTGGCAGTGTACTTCAGATAATGCTTGGCCCAGAATGAGTTCTCCTCCATGGGGCTACACTACTGCCTTTGCTCCTGAAGAAGGCAAAAGTGGAGTTTTGTTAACTTTAATTTAAATTTAATTTAATTGTCAAAATTATATACCGCCCACTCAGCCAAAGCCGACCCTTCACCTACCCCACTAACTCACCCACATGTTGAACATCTGCATAACAGTTTGAAGGAGCAATTGTTGATGTTCATGAATAACTTCCATGAGAAAAGGAAATTGCCTATGATTCCTTGTACATTTCACAGTGTTAAAGTAAATAATGTATAGTAACCTCCCATGATTTCCACTGGCTTGCTAAACCACTGTCCTTGGTAAAACAAATTTCAATATAAGCAGTATTTGGCTAACATTTTTTCCTTTTTTTGTGGTATCACTATCTTTTTATGGTAAATATATATGCATAAAAGAAACCCACTTAAAATATTATGTTGTTATGTGTGGTGACAGCTTTGTTGTGGTGCAGGGGCTTGAGTGGTCTAACTAGGCAGTGTTGCCAATCTCTTGTCAATAATGTTAGGTCAGGACTAAAACTCACCAAAGCATCCTCCATTGGATTTCTTGGGCAAGGTGAAAGCAGAAGGGACATGTTATGGTCTGCCTAGCCAGTGGGTGACATGATATCCAAATGGCTAAAAAACAATAACACACATGCAAGTGTACTTGATTTCTCAAGTCCATTTGCATGTGTGAAATGTCGTTGCAGAGATGTCTACCAATGCGCAGACTCCTCACTGAATAATGACTCCAAGGTATCCAAACTATGGAATTACAATACAAGGTCTTCAGAAAATTTCGAAGAAACTATTAAAGATCCTCTTTCTCCTGCCCTTTGCCCCAATTAAAAAAATATCCCTGTATTTCTGAGAGGATTCTTCTTTAGTAGTCTCCTGCCACATGCACAGCCATCTCTCATCCTTATTTCACTTTATCTTTTTGCCTATTCTGGTTAAGTTTTCTTTGGAAAAAAACTTCTCAAATCTCTTATTTAACAGAACACAAGTTTGATTAACAAGTATGGTAATGAACAAGTACAGCACTCATGTTGAATACTGTTTTCATGGTATTTTGTTACACTCCCATTATCCATAAGCATGTGTTACTTAATTGAGTCTGATGAGCTTCTGTCATGCAAGAAAAAAGCTGGCCTTGTTTATTTCCCCTCATGATTAGAAAATGGTAACTGAATTGACAAAAATGGATGCAAGCGATCTGTTTCTAGTGCATTATTTGACAAAGTACTGATAATTCAGCAACTTGGACAAGTTGTGGCTTGTTAGAAAATGACAGCCATTTTAGATGACCTGACTTGTGAAGGTGTTTGAAGACAAAGAAGAAGAAAGTTTAAGAAGAAAAGTAAAAACAACAGTACTTACAAGTCTTAGCCACTCCTTTATGATTCATACAGTTATTGTGGCAAAAGCATTTGTGGGCTGAAATCATTTTAGATGAGATGTACCATCAGCAAATCCTGAGCAATATCTAATCTTCACATCATTCTTATCTCATAAAGCCACTGGAAAGATAATATACACCTCTTAAAATTTTTAATCCATATAATCTGTGTAATGTGCTCACATTTTACATTCTGTGTGCGACATAATTGCAAGCATTTAAGTGTTGTCCTTTTTACCCAGGTCTCATTCAGATGTTCACCTACCTGCTAAGATGCAATAATAACATAATTTTGAGACATTCACTCATTTGGAAAAGTTGTTAAGCACTTATTAGACACTGGTCATTTGTGAACTTGATCTAAAATAAAGCTGTGGGAGGAGAGAAGGCCTAATGGGCCAGAGGTTCACATTTTGCCGCTAGCAGGAAAATCTGCACATTTGCCTTCCCCCACATACCCTCACTAGTCAAAATGCATAGTATGCTGCCCAAGGCAAAATATTGTGTCACATGAGGCAGTAACTCTCACAGACTCCATTTTCCCATCTGGCTGTTAAAATATACAAATTAGACATTAAATATGTTTTGTTGTCCTTTCCTGATAATGACCCAAAGTCTGCTTTCTGGGACAGTTTCCTCACTCTGCCTAGTGGCAGGGTTGGCTCTGGATGCCAGAGAAGCTCTCTGGTACAAATGCTTTATGCATCCCTTCCTTAGATGTGCCACTGTATATATGAGTAAGCATAATCTTTGCTGATGAAAATGGCTGTGGCTTCACTGATATTAATAACATTTAAGCAGCCTAGTTGCTCACATGACTGCACCCATGGGTATTACTTATGTGAATCTATCAGAAGTGCCCTTTCTACAAGACAATTCTGGGCCAAATTGCAGCCTAGGGATGCAGCCTTGATAGTTTGTTACAGCTAAATCACAAATTGTCTTCTAGAATCTTATAAAGACATTATTAAATAGGTTCCAGTGTTCAAGAGCTAATGGCAGAATGAAACTGGTAGGCTAAATCCACCTGTTAGTCCAAAATGTTAGAATGAATGAAAATTACAGATTCAACAAATATGTATTTATATTGACTCTATAGGTCTACTCTAGTTAAGACTAACTATTGTATTTAGCCCTTAATCTTTAAGATGGAAAAAGTTTTCTTTTTTCTGTTTACGATGTCACGGTCACGATTTTGAACAGAAATGTTAGCCATTTCTCTTGGTTACTATTGATTATTCTGTTAATTTATAACATATCTTATTCCTCCATCGTGTTCCATCCTACATAATAGAAATCATGATTCTATTTAATGTACCAAATAAAAGGAAAATGAGGCAGAGTTGGCAGAAAATATAATGTTGAAGTAATCAATTTATCCTTTATTGGCTCTCCCAGCTAGCTAATGAATAAAAGTGGCTTTAGGCTGGCTTTGCTTGTAGCTAATTAATTATCTCAGCAAAATTTGCTTTATCCATATAACAGTCATGTCAGGTTAAACCCTGAGCAATTTTGCTTGTAGATGATGAAAAGATGGAAAATTCATTGTTATATTTTTAGAACCATATTGTTTATCCAAAATATATGGAACCATAATCAATATCTACCAATGTATCTATTTAATATTTATCTTGACAATATTTGTTTTATCCATGTAGTGGTCACCAGACATTAAACGAATCAATGCATTTAATGTTGATTTTAGATAAGAATAAGACGGGGAAGAAGTAGAAGCAGTGACAGATTTTACTTTCTTAGGATCAAAGATCACTGCAGATGGGGATTGCAGCCATGAAATAAAAAGGCGACTGATTCTTGGGAGACAAGCGATGAGAAACCTGGGGAACATAGTGAAAAGCAGAGACATTACATTGCAAACAAAAATTAGAATAGTCAAAACAATGGTTTTCCCAGTAGTAATGTATGGATGTGAGAGCTGGACAATTAGGAAGGCTGAACGCAGAAGAATAGATGCCTTTGAAATGTGGTGTTGGAGGAGAGTTTTGAGGGTACCCTGGACAGCGAGGAGAACAAATAGGTCAATCTTAGAAGAAATTAACCCTGACTGCTCATTGGAAGGTCAAATAGTAAAGATGAAGCTAAAATACTTTGGACATCAAATGAGAAGGGAGGATTCACTTGAGAAGGCATTGATGTTGGGAAAGGTGGAGGGCAAAAGAAGAAGGGGGAGGCCAAGGATGAGATGGCTAGATGGTATTATAGACACAATGGGCACAGAGCTGGGAGGGCTGAGGGGGATGGTGGAGGACCGAGGCGCCTGGAGGAAAATGGTCCATGGGGTCGCAAAGGGTCGGAGTCGACTGTGCGACTGAACAACAAAACAACAAAGAAAAAGAAAAGTTATAGTACTGATCATTGTATTTTGGCAATCAGTGTAGCATGAGTGTGTACAGTATGTATGAATTCAAATAAAAATAGATACATATTCATACATATTCACTTCTCATTCTCACTCTGAATAGATATGTATTTATATCCATATTAAAATCTATTATCCATCCATCCACTCATCTACCTACCTGCTTATCTATCTTTCTGTTTACATCTGTCTACCTAATTTTCTATCACATCTGTCATATTTATCAATCTGTCCATAAAGCACTTAAAAATAAACAAACTTTATAATTCATTTCAAATGTCTACATTTAGAAGACTTGGGTCTTATCTCCTTACTGTGCAACTTTACCACTGCCACTCTGGTGGTTTTAATTAGCTCTCATTGTCTCACTACCTGGCTGAACAGTTTTACAGTTAACCTGAGAAAAATGTAAAACGAGGAAACCTCTCATCTGCTACATCAGCTTAATTAGAAGGGGGAAATGTGACTTTGCCTAAAGGTACAAAAAACCTCTTGAAACTGATCTTGAGCTAGTTCTCAAATATAGTGTTGCTAAAATGGTATCTTCAATGCCCCAATTCAAATTGTAGTTTGCTTGGGGATCCCCTCCCCCTGTTATTATTGTCCTTATCCTAGGGATTCAGTAGAAAGGTTAGTGGTACAATCCACATATGGTGTAAAATCTTCAAACCCACTTCTGGTCTTGAGATTTTAAACAAACCAGGGATAAAATCATTCCTTCTCTGGGAAAATTTCAGGAGGACCTGGAGCACAGAGGGAGATATGGAAGAGGCTTTGACAATTACAAGTGACAAATTCAAGTTTTTTTTTGTGGGGAGAAGGGGGACCAAGGCTACAGGATTTCAGTTGGCTTCCCTCTTGAAGTATGCTTATCATCTCTTCCTTTTCCATGCTGGCTTATTTAGCCTATACTGGCTTGTCCTGATTTTTTTAAAAAAAATTTGCGGGGAGGGGTGGGTTTTTTAGGTGGTTTTAAAATTGTTTTTTAATGGGCTCTGTTAAATTGTTTTTATTGTTGTTTTTGATTATGTTTGTGAGCCGCTTCGGTCGCTCTCGAGTGAGGGAAGCGGGATAGAAATGTATTTAAATAAATAAATAAATAAATATTAGTAATGCTCCCCATTGCTTCTCTTCATTGGCCCAATCCATTCCACTTCCTATGAGAAAAGAACAAGGCATATAGAGGCTACTACTTCTTTTCACTGATCTTCTTATTGGGTGCTGTGAACTAGCAGGAAGAAGACTAACGGGATAAGCAGAAAACAGTTTGCACAGGAGTGGGTTTCAAGTCTTACAGTAAACTTCTGGTGACTTTTTTTCAATTTTTTAGACAACCTCTCCAGTGGTGGGATTCATTTTTTTTTACTACCTACGCTGTGGGCGTGGTATAGTGGGCGTGGCCAGGGGGAAAGCCCTGTGTTGCAACCAAATTAGGATTACTTTATTTCAAAACTTGGATGGGTGGGGCCAGCTGGAAGTTCTGCTACTGGTTCTGGCGAACTGGTGCGAACCTGCTGAAGCCTACCACTGAACCTCTCCATTTCCAATAGGTACATTAATTTCATTGTCCACTTTTCTATATTGGAGGATTTCTTAAAATTAATGGGGAATATCTGAATAACATCAAATATGTTGATGACACAGTGTTGTTGGCCACAAACATTGGAGATCTTCAGTTGATGCTGGATGGAGTTAGAGCTTCAAGCATAGAATGTAGTTTGGATCTCAACACTAAGAAGATGTAATATCTGGTTATAAGCCAAACACCAACTCATGGCAAGCTAATGGCAGGAACACAAGAAATCAAAAGGTTGTTTATCTGGGGAGTATGTTAAATGAAAATTGGGATCCCGAGGTAGAGATTAAAATATGAATAGAAAAACAAGATCCACCTTCATAAAAATGTGACATTTGTTATGCAGTAGAGATCTAACTCTCACTACAAAGATCCAAATAGCGCTATGTTACGTATTCCCAGTGTTGCTATATGAAATTGAAGCTTGGACATTGACTGAAGTAGGGGTTCACAAACTACAGCCCATGGGCTGGACATGGCCCGTGGTGTCATTTCATGTGGCCCACTGCCCTTGCTCCCTCCACTGCCGCCAGAAGTGGCAAAACCAGCCAAAAACTCACTGCCCTCTCTGCCGCCACTGCACACCGTCGAAAGCAGCGGAAGCAGTGAAAACAGCTAAAATCATACCATAAATGCACCTGCAGCTGTCGTAAATGCATTTACAACAGCCGTGGATGCATTTTATGACAGTGTGTTTTGTTTTTTGTTTTTTTGGGGGAACCATGAGTGTGGCCTGTACACCTGTCTGAGTGGGTGTGGTCGAGCCTGCAGCTGGAAAAGTTGAGAACCCCTGTACTAAAGCATTTGAAAAGAGAATCAAAGCTTTTGAAATATGGATCCACAGACGGCTGCTAAGGATATCACGGGTTGGCCATGTGACTAATGTAGAAGTATTGCAAAAAACAGATAAAGAACAAGAACTCTTTAAGACCATTAAGCAAAGAAAGCTACAATACCTTGGCCATATCATGAGGAACAACATAAAATATAGAAAATGCAACCCTGGGATGGAGGAATCACAATATGGGATCAAAATTGCTGGGAGAAACATCAACAATTTGAGATATGCAGATGATACCACCCTAATGGCAGAAAGTGAGGAAGACCTAAAGAAGCTCCTGATTAGGTTGAAAGAAGAGAGTGTAAAAGCTGGCTTGAGACTCAATATCAAGAAGACCAAGATAATGGCAACAGGCCCTATCAGTCTCTGGAAAGTAGATGGGGAAGAAGTAGAAGCAGCGACAGATTTTACTTTCTTAGGATCAAAGATCACTGCAGATGGGGATTGCAGCCAGAAAATAAAAAGGTAACTGATTCTTGGGAGGCAAGCTATGAGAAACCTGAGGAACATAATGAAAAGTAGAGAAACAAAAATTTGCATAGTCAAAGTGGTAATGTATGGTTGTGAGAGCTGGACCACCAGGAAAGCTGAGTGCAGAAGAATAGACGCCTTTGAAATGTGGTGTTGGAGTAGAGTTTTGAGAGCACCCTGGACAGTGAGGAGAACAAATAGAAGAAATCAACCCTGACTGCTCTTAGAAGGTCAAATAGTAAAGATGAAGCTAAAGTACTTTGGACATTTTGGTGTATGCAAACCAAGACACAGGACACAGCCTCGGGCTGGGTTAA
This sequence comes from Bradypodion pumilum, assembly GCA_035047305.1. Taxonomy (NCBI): domain Eukaryota; kingdom Metazoa; phylum Chordata; class Lepidosauria; order Squamata; family Chamaeleonidae; genus Bradypodion; species Bradypodion pumilum. The sequence goes on along the minus strand of JAWDJD010000001.1, from coordinate 166,187,571 downwards.
CTCAGGTTTATTGCATCGTGGACAGAGGGAACATGAGGTAATGGCGGATCGATAGCTCTTTATATACAGCAGTAATACATTTGAACGTGGTGCCATGGTAGCCCATTGGCTACTGTCTGCGTGACGTCATTGCAGGTCACGCCCTTCTTGTCCAGGTGTAGGTGGTGGCGGGAAAACTTCCCGCGCTGTTGCCTTTGATGAGTTTGGACCAAGAGAGCTTGGACGCTCGCTGCTGCCAGCTGGTGGTCATTAGCTCGCGTCCTATTACAGGGTTTATATGATACAGCTGAAGGTTACATTGTTGCTATAGGCAAGGTTACATTGGCTCAGATACATTGTAATCCGTGTGTACAATAAAACCATCAGAACACAACACCCCTCCCCCCTAGGACGAGACAAAGTCTCGAGCCCACACTTAAACACACTCCCCCCCCCTTAGGAGACAAAGTCTCTCAGCCAAGATGGCTTATTTCGAACACGCTGGGGTCTCGATGCGGGCTGCCTCTCCCCGGGTTTGCTACCTTCTCTTTGTCCCCTGGTTTCCTGTCCTGTAATATGAGAGGGAGACTCGTTAGTGACTTTCCGCGGCTCCGCGGCGTTGTTGGGAGGTGTGCTCTTTCTTAGGGAGGAACCGGGGGCACTGGGGGCTAACGAAAAACCCCTCTTCTCGCTTGGATGGGTGGGGGAACACTCCTGAAAACCCCCCCCGGCTCGCAAAATCAAACTCAAAATTACTATCGGGGGCAGCGGTCGCGAACTCCTCTCCCCCTTCCCCGGCCCCTGATAGGACTGGCGTATCAAAAGGATATGAGTCGGGGCCGCTGCTATCAAAAGGATATGAGTCGGGGCCGCTGCTTCTGCTTCCTTCCCCCCTTGCTTGGGACTGTTGTCCATTGCTGTCTCCCCCTTGGGTTAAGCGGGTGGGGGAGAACCCTAACGCTGAATCCTGGTGCTGAGCTCCACTGACTGGCCCACTCACTCGGTGCCTCAGTTGGTCTGCGTGCCTCCTCCAGAGGAGGCCGGTGTTAGTCTCGACCCGGTACGATACTGGCCCCGTTTGTTCTACAACCTTCCCTGGTACCCAGGCCGGCCCTGCGCTGGAATAGTTCCTGCAGTGAACAGGGTCCCCGGCGGCGAAACCTTTCGAGACTGCCAACCCTATGTTTTTCCCTTTATCCTCGACCCTCGTCGGGTCTAGCCTGGACAGGATCGTGGTCAGTTTTCGCCGCATCAAGAGCTCCGCCGGCGAGTAGCCTGACGCTAAGGGGGTTACCCTATACGCTAAGAGGAACTGGCATACCTGGTGATTCAGGTCCCCCGGGCCCATGCGCCGCAGCGCCTCCTTCGTTGTCCGCACCAGCCGTTCCACTTGGCCATTTGTGGCCGGGTGAAACGGTGCGGATGTAACATGCCGAATGGCGTTTGCCTCCATGAATGCTCCGAACTCAGCGGAGGTGAAACAACTAGCGTTATCGCTGACTAAAGTGTCGGGTAAACCGAATGTGGAAAAGACTCTCCTTAGCTGGCTAATTGTCGTGGCGGAGGACGTGCTCTTTACTGGGATAACCTCCAGCCACTTGGAGAACGCATCTACCACCAGGAGAAACATGGTCCCTCGGAATGGGCCAGCGAAATCCACGTGCACTCTAGACCACGGCCCCCTTGCTGTGTCCCACTCCCTATGTGGGAGACGGGCCGCCTCAGGTCGGGATCCCTGGCAAGCCTCGCAAGTGCCGACCATGTGCTCAATGTCCGCGTCCAGCTGTGGCCACCAGAAGTAACTCCGGGCCAGCGCCTTTGAACGAACTATGCCCGGGTGGCTGACGTGCAGCAGTTCGAGCACCCTCGTCCGCAGGGGCGCAGGGACCACCACCCGTTGGCCCCACAGAAGGCACCCCCTCTCTAGGGACAACTCTAGCTTTTTCCTAAAGAATGGGTCGAACTCTGTACTCGGGGACGAAGCCGGCCACCCCTTCTGCACCCATGAACTAACTTTTCCCAGCGTCCTGTCCTTGCCTGTCGCCCTAGCAATGTCGGCTGGTACTATTGGGGGTGCGTCTAAAACCTCAATCAGCAACACCTGGCGGTCTCTTTCTGCTCTCGCCTTTTGGTCGTCCGACAATGGCAGAGGGGATCGCGAAAGCACATCAGCATGGCTGATCTCCTTTCCGGGCCTGTACTCCAACTCATGTTGGTACGCGTTGAGGAAAATAGCCCATCGCAGCATTCTCGGGGACAGGATCTGCGGCGTGGGCTTGTTTGCCGTGAAAATCCCTAACAGCGGTTTGTGATCGGTCACGATTTTGAACGGGCGGCCATACAAAAAATCGTGAAATTTTTTGGTCCCCGCTACTATTGCTAACGCTTCCCTGTCGGTTTGCGCGTAATTTCGCTCCGCTTGGGACAGGGACCTTGAGTAAAACGCTACCGGGGCCTCCCTTCCGTCCTCCAACACGTGGCAAAGCACCGCCCCCACCCCCACCGGGGATGCATCACAAACTAGGACCACAGGCCGTTTGGGGTCGAAGTGCGTCAGGATTGCCTCAGATGTTAGGAGTTGCTTTAGCTCTTTGAACGCCCTCTCGTGCTCGTCACCCCACATCCATGGCTCCTCCTTTTTAAGTAACTGATGGAGCGGTTCGGCCACGGACGCCTTCCGCGGGAGGAATGTATGGTAAAAGTTGAGGAGCCCCAGGAAAGACTGCAGCTCGGTTTTGGATGTGGGGCGAGGGGCCTTTTTAATGGCTGCTACCTTGGATTTAGACGGCTTAATCCCCTCGGGTGTGATCCGGAACCCTAAAAACTCGACCTCGGTTTCGAAAAAGACACATTTATCCTTCCTCAATCTCAGCCCCGCTTTCTCGAACACGGTCAGTACCTTGTCCAACCTTTTTGCCAGTTCAGCCTCGCTCCCCCCTGTTATCAACACGTCATCAAAATAAGGCAACACCCCCTCCAGGCCCTTTAGGAGGCGTTCCACGAGCGATTGAAAAAGGCCGGGTGCCGAGTTCACGCCGAACTGTAACCGCGACACCTGGAACGCTCCCTTATGTGTAAATATTGTTTGTGCCGCGGCCGTGGCGGGGGTCACAGGAAGTTGCTGATAGGCTTGTGCCAAATCGAGTTTAGCGAAACACTTTCCCCCATTTAGCCTGGCTAAAAGGTGGCTGATCACTGGCACCGGGTATGCATTAGGGCGGATCGCCTTGTTAATTGTACACTTATAATCAGCGCAAATGCGCACCTCCCCGTTAGCCTTTAGAGCCGTTACAATTGGAGTTTCCCACTCCGCGGAATCAACAGGAATAAGAATCCCCTGGCCCACCAGTTTGTCCAGTTCCGCCTCTATCTTGTCCTTGAGTGCGAACGGCACCCTGCGTGGTTTGAGTCTTATCGGGCGGACCTCCGGGTCTATGTCGAAAGCTACAGGGGGTCCCTTGAACTTTCCGAGTCCTTTCTTAAAAACGGCGGGATGCGCATCGCAAACCGCTTGTATTGGGTCCCCCCCCCACGGTATGCACCCCCCCTATGAACAAACCTAAGGGCTGAAACCACTGTGTCCCTAAGAGGCTACAGCTTCCCCCTTTGAGGACAACTAGGGGCAGTTCCGCAGAATGTCTCTTAAAATTGACCCGAAATTTCCCGACCCCCAACACCGGAATGCTGTTTCCCTGTACGTCCCGTAGTGTGGACCTCAACGCTTTAAGCTTGGGCCGCACGTGGGGGTCGATTTTCAGGAACTCTTTCTGGGGAATTATGGAATAGGAGGACCCCGAGTCAATTTCCATCTTAATAGGGGCCCCTTGTACTAATACCTCAACGAAGTAATGGGACTGTCCCGCGGACACGCTGAACACTGAGGCGTCGTCCTCGCTGCCGTCCGAGACGCGGCCCACGCCGTCCTGCTTCCTCGTGGTCTGGGCGCCATCTTTGGGCCTCGCTGGACGGTCCGGTCTGGCCGCGCGGTCTTGTGACTGCCTCCGGCCCTCTTTCCGCTTTCTGCACGCCTTGGCGATGTGCCCCCGACGGCCGCAGGTGTAACACTCGGCCTTCCTGAATGGGCATCTTGCGCGCTCGTGGGCCGCTCCGCAACCCTCGCAGCGTCGACCGCCCTTCCGGACCTTCTGGACCTCCTCGCCATCGCTGCCTTCCGTAGACGACTTTGAGGCCCGTCGAGTCGCGTGCACCGACTGTCCGGTCTTCCCGTGCACCGAATTTTCCGCCTTGCCGGCTCTAGGACGCCACTCACGCCACTGGTGCATCTCGTCCACTCCGGCATTCGTGGACTCTGCGGCTTCCGCGGCCTCAATGACCTCTGCCAGCGTGGGTGGCGGCTCCTTATTCATCAAGCTGCGCTGTACCTCCTTGTCTTTCAGGCCACACAACACGCCGTCCCTGAGGACCAACTCCAGGATATCGCCCCATTTACAGGGGGCGGCGGCTATCCTCATGGCGGCCACGAATGCCTCAACCGACTCATCCGGCGCTTGGACTCGCCTCCAAAACGCGCTCCGAGCGGGAAACATTGCCCTCGAGGGGCAGAACCGCTCTCGCAGCAGTTTCATGATGTCGCTCGCCTTAAAGTCGCTCACCTTCTTCGGAGCGATTATGCCCACCAGCGTCCGCTTGGTTTCCATCCCGAGCATTCTGGTGAGGATGGCCCTCTTCCTCTCCTCGTCTTCTCCTTTGACTCTGAGTTCCACCAGGGCCGCCTGGAAATCCATCTCAAGCAGCTCCCAGTCTTGCGGTTTGGTGATGTTGAAACCGCTCTGTGCCCTGGCTGTTCCGTGGGGATCCATTATCCCACCTTCGTCGCCAATTTGGTGTATGCAAACCAAGACACAGGACACAGCCTCGGGCTGGGTTAACTCAGGTTTATTGCATCGTGGACAGAGGGAACATGAGGTAATGGCGGATCGATAGCTCTTTATATACAGCAGTAATACATTTGAACGTGGTGCCATGGTAGCCCATTGGCTACTGTCTGCGTGACGTCATTGCAGGTCACGCCCTTCTTGTCCAGGTGTAGGTGGTGGCGGGAAAACTTCCCGCGCTGTTGCCTTTGATGAGTTTGGACCAAGAGAGCTTGGACGCTCGCTGCTGCCAGCTGGTGGTCATTAGCTCGCGTCCTATTACAGGGTTTATATGATACAGCTGAAGGTTACATTGTTGCTATAGGCAAGGTTACATTGGCTCAGATACATTGTAATCCGTGTGTACAATAAAACCATCAGAACACAACAGACATCAAATGAGAAGAGAGGATTCACTTGAGAAGGCCTTGATGCTGGGAAAGGTGGAGGGCAAAAGAAAAAGAGGCGGCCAAAGTTGAGATAGCTAGATGGTATTGTAGATGCAGTGGGCACAGAGCTGGGCAGGCTGAGGAGTATGGTGGAGGACAGGGGTGCCTGGAGGTCAATGGTCTATAGGGTCGCAACGCGTCGGAATCGACTGTGTGACTGAACAACAACTGCAAGGAAAGATCCCTGGGAATAGAGGCCGTGGACAGAGATGGACTTCATGGCTGAAGAACCTAAGAGTCCGGTCTGGAATGTCTTCAGAAATACTTTTCTGAGGAGTTAAGAACAGGAAGACTACTGCCATGATGATAGCCAATATCCCAAATGGATATGTCACCTGAAGAAGAAGAAGAAGAAGAAGAAGAAGAAGAAGAAGAAGGGGGATTTCTTGTTCTTTGCATATATAATCCCTGCAGCCACACACATTATTCTTAAAATCCTCCAAACTTCTTTTCAACCTTTTTCTTTTCACATAAATTCATTAAGAATAATTCTGGATAAAAATGAATTTCAACTTTCAATATTATCTTAATTTTCTTATAAATCTTTTCCCACTATTTATTTCCTTTACAACATATGGTAAAATGCCTCTTTTCCCTTTCTACACTTCCAGCACTTATCATTTGCCTTATTATAGATTCTTGCTATCCTATCTGGAGTTAAATACCATCTATAAAACATTTTATAAAAATTTCCTTTATAATCTGTATTTAATGTGATACATAATGTCTTCCTCCATAATGTCTCCCATCTATCCATCAAAATTTTATTCCCAAAGTTTTTGGGCCACCTTACCATACAATCTTTGACTTGTTCAAATTCTGTTTCAATTGTCAAAAATAATTTATATAATCTTCCAATTTCTTTATCTTTCCTTGTAAGGATCTGCATATCTAATTCTGTTCTATTTTCCAGAAATCTGCATTGTCTTGTATCATTCAAAAAATTGCATACGTTCTAACCAATTTAAACCCATTCCTTCTTCTTTTAACCTTTCTCTTGTCTTGATCTTGATTTCTCCTTTATCAATAAATACCAGATCTCTATATGTTAACTAATCTTTGTCCCCCACAACTTCTCTTCTATAAAAGGCTTCTTGGGGTGATGCCCATAAAAACGACTTTCTATAAAACACTCTCTTATACTTTTCCCATATTCTAATTAATCTTCTTTTAGCTTCATGATTAATAACGTCTCTATTTGTTTTCACTTTACCATACCACATATGAGCATGCCATCCAAATTTTAACCCTGAACCTTCTATTTCTGACATCTTGTTATTTTCCATTTCCATCCAATCTTTTATTCAGATCATACTACAAGCTGCATAATATAACTTAAAGTCGGGAAGAGCCAAGCCACCCCTTTCTTTATCATATATTAAGTTTATATATTTACATTTGAGGTTTCTTCCCTTGCCAAATAAAACTCCTCCACCAGTATCACCTTCAGCTACTGCTGCCACCCAACAGTTTCCTTTGTCTGGAGTCTCATCGCAAATCCACATTATAAAAATTGTGCAGCTCCAGTGAAAATTCTGTCATGGCTGGAACTTCACTTATTTTTTATGGAGATGTAGAAGCTCCTCCATGCATTTTCATGGAGATGTACTAGTTTCAAGGTGGTATTTGCCTCAAATTCATCTTGCTAGTTTGTTGATGACAGCATTAACTGTAGTAATTACCATGTTCACATACTATCTGCAACAGGTAAAGATCAAAATAATCTTGCTGTAGAAAAGTACATCAGCCAGCTTTTGTGAGGCATATCCTTTGATACAAAAAGTGAATGTTTCAGTTCTGTGCATAGGATCACAGAGATTGGGGGCAGGAAAGCTGAGGTTTTTACTGAACACACTGCTTTATCACTAGATCTTTTCAGTGAGAGATTTTGTTCACTAGAAAGTAGATCTTCAGTTGATGCTGGATTGAGTTACAGCAGGGGGTTCCCAACCTTTTTATGCCATGCATGGGCCTGACCACACACACCCCCGATAGCTGAGCGGGCCTGACTACACCCACGGAAGCAGAAGTGGGCGCATTTACGACAGCCCTAAATGTGCCCACTTCCGAGTTTACAACAGCTGTGGGTGCATTTACGCATGGACGGGTGTGTTTTATTGTTGATGTAAATGTGTATGCTTCCACTTCTGGGTGCGGCAGTGGGCCACATGAAATGGTGCCACAGGCTGGACCCGCCCATGGGCCATATGTTGGAAAAACCCCGAGTTAGAGCTTCAAGTGTCTGCCCGTCCAACTAGAGTGGACCGGAGGGGCTCTCTAATGGTGCCATCAGTTAGGGGTGCACATCTGTCTAGCACCCGAAGGAGGGCCTTCTCCGTGGCCGCATCAACTCTCTGGAACCTCCTGCCAACAGATCTAAGACTTCAAAGAGAATTGCTGCCCTTCAGGAAAGGATTGAAGACCTGGCTGGCAGGGCAGGTGTGGGGCCCGAATGGGATCACGGTCCCCGCCTGCTGGCTTACGTAAAGAATTAAGAACTCTCTCTTCCTTTTTTAGAGTGGGTGGGATGGATGGGTGGGATAAGGGGTTTTTAAAGTGTTTTTATATGTTTTTAGAATTTGTTGTAATGCCGCCCTGAGTCGGGTTCTGCCTGAGTGGGCGGCATATATAAATACGACTAAATAAATAAATAAAATAAATAAAGTGATCAACTTCATTCCATGACGTCCTCCACAAAGGATGCAATTGACAGATGGCAGACACTGAACCAAAAATCAAGATGTGTTTAAGGATGTTCACTGATAAACTGAAGATCTTAAGAGATGGAGTGTTTAAAAGCTTTTCCTTCGCAGGAATTAGGGAAGGAGACTGGTCAATTACGTAGCATCACCTCTTTTAAGTCCAGTAAAATTAGGATCGAAAAGGGTTTGGACCCAAAATTCAGGTTTTCAAGCTCATTTTTTCTAGATCTCAGTCTTTGGCCTTGATGGAAATGCTAATGACTAGCCATTCCAGTATGATTTTGAAATTCTTCCTTGCAGAGGTTTACTAGTAATCCAAACAATGTACTCTTGTTTTGTGTTTTGCGTTGCCTTAGAAGATAGTGGTCTTTTTTTTCCTTTTCATGTAGTGAAGAAAGATTTGCCTCCCACTGAGCACTCCCCAATGGCCTTTAAGTTCAACTTTATATCTCTATATTGTCTCTCACGCATAGACAATTTTGCAAGTGTTGCTTGCAATAAAGGTCTGCTGCCATGAAATCATCTTTCCTATGAAATCACCAAAGAAAGCCCCCAATCTCAGGCTTTGGCCCTAAAATTTCAAAGGGTGAAAGGCCACCTTGTGTCAAATGGATTTTTAAGGAGGACCATCCTTTTGTGGCTGAAGACAAGAAATGTTTGATCTATGCACACTTCCCACAGGCTGTGATGGAAAGTGTTCTACCTAGGCAAGTTTTTTAAAAAAATAATTAGGAAGAGTGAGTTGTTATAGCCACAATGAGAGCAAATATGGTATCTCGTCCTTCCAGGAAAGACACTATTTTTATTTCAAAAGGCCTCAAGAACTTATTAGGGCTGTTGTGGAAACAATGGAAATGAAAACCCTTGTCTTTTTAAGGCCTGTCCTGCCATGGAAAATGCTTGGAATTTTTATTTTTTTAATGCAACTTTTAATTATTAGTGCAATTTTTACTGCCCCCCCCAGCCATTCATGAAACTTAACACTGTTTTGCTGGGCTTGATACCACAGCTGAGAAAGATCTATCACAGCATGTTCCACCTAGGCATACCTCAAATGAAAACAGGACACATAGTAACACATATATGGTTAGAAAGGGGTATGTCAAATGATTATTTTGGTGTGGTTTTATAGCAATCAATAATAATAATTTTGTGTCAGAAGTTATTCTAGGATGAAATAATTTTTGCTGGGGAAACTCCGCTCACGGGACACCCAAATGAGGCTCCTTTCATGTCCCCAGGATCTTTTCCCACTGAAATCGTCCCTTTTATCTACTTGCAATTTCTTGCTTTTGATTTGCTAGGTTGGCAGGAGCTGGGACAGACAACGGGCACTCAATCTGTAATGCAGTACTTGGGTCTCAAACTGCCGACTTGCTGGCCTTCCAGATAACAAGGTGAGCTTCTTAACTGCTGAGCCACCGCAGCCCCATTATAGCATTCAATATAAGGTTTAAATGTTAAATGTACTGTATATTGAAGCTCAGTGACTACATCTGACAGAGTGAAGATAGGAAAGGTGGATTGGTGGCAGTGTGGTTTCTGGTTAAATTGCCTTTCTTTACAAGAAGAATTTTATTCACTAGGATTTTGTACTAATTAACAGAGTGCCAATTAAGAAAGTGCTGTGGTTTATACACTGTCCTGCTTATAAAGGCAGTGATGGTGTGTGTGTGTGTGTGTGTGTGTGTGTGTGTGTGTGTGTGCGCGTGCGTGTGCGCGTGAGAACCACAGCTTTTATTGCAAGGTTTGTGGCTATAAATTGAGGTTGTTAGGCATATATTGTCTTTCTGAATGTGTCCCTAAGCATTCATTTGAAGGAACCTGGGAGGGATTTAGAGGGCTTGAGATATTCTGTTCATGTCCTGTGGTGTTAAGTTTTATTGGCAGCCTCCAAGGTTGCTTCCTCTCCGAAACAGGCTATTCAGCCAAATGGTCTTATGGCGAGGACCGTGAAGTAGCATCGCACAAGGCAGGAAGATACATAATAAGTATATAAAGAGAAAAATTAAAGAGACAGGATTGGAAAGACAGGATTTAGTAGCTGCAAAGGAGGACTTAGTAATTACAAAGATGGAGTCTGCAAAGTCTGGCCACTGTGAGACTTACATGACAATGAAGTGAAATAGCACACAGCTCTCTTTCTCTTCTTCCTCTCAGCTCCATAGATGAAGTGATGTGAGTGCAAGATCAGTGGCTGGCTGTGATACTGGCCAGGATGAAGGCTAACAAACTGATTCTCAACCCACCCAAGATAAGGACACTGCTAGTAAATGGCTCTTCTATTTGGGCAAATGGCACCTAACCCTGTGCAGTAGCATTTTTGCATACTGGAGCAGTCTTGGATCCACAACAACCATAGAGTTGAATGTAGCCTTGGGGGTGAGCAGTGTTTCATTAACTTAGGTTGCAATCCCAACTCGGACAGGTGCCAGTTTTGGAGGATTAGGGATAGGCAGAAGCCTTTTCTGCTGGGAAAAAATCCCAAAAATATCACTGTGTCATCATAGCCCGCCCTCTTCTGCTGACTGGTATCAGAGATCTACCAACAGAAGAATCGAAACAAAGGGAAAGAAGAGCTGGGATGTATGACTTCAGATCTAAACTTTTTCCGCTCCATGGACAAGGTTAAATTGGGTAAGAGTAGTCCTAAATAATTTCCAAGATTGGGAGGGGTTCACATTCAGCACACTTTTTCTTCTGCTTAATGTCAGCTCAGCTCATCTTTAGCCATCTTGGCTAATCAAAAGTCTTCCCGTTGGGCTGTCAGTGTAGCTGTTCAGTGTAATATGTTTTGCTCATGGATGGAAAGAAAGACCTCAAGTCTTCTGTAAACATCAACATTGATTGATTATGGCTCAGATGAAGTAATTCTGAACATTCACCTTGAGACTAAAACTTCTTGGGCTTGGAGGAAATCATTTTTACTTTAATATTTGGGCAACCAGCACATAAATTCTCTTAAAGGAATAGTTATATGAATAGGAATATATAAATGAGAATAATGTAGCTTCACTGGTTTGGTAACGTCTGGTCTATATTTACTTTTATGGATTGTAAGTGGGGCAGCTCTAGAAGCTCCTTTGAAAACCGCAGTTAATGCATGATACGGTGGCAGGACAGTCAATTGGGTTCATATTGGTCCTTCACTCACCTTTAAGTTCATTTTCTGGCCCATTTGAAAATCTCAGTACCCAAAACAAACCTCTTATTTGGATGTGTTTTGATTTGCAGAAAGTTGTATATTTGCTGGGTCCAGAACTGATTCACAAATGGAAGAATACATGATACATAACCGGGCACCCTTTACATTGCCTGAAAGTGGTTTATTTTAAATTACCTGGCAGGGGTCATTTATTTTGCACCAATTCCTAAACCACTGTCTTCCTTGTGCATGTGTGTGTCAGTGCCTCTTGTGTATTGTGCCTCTTGCCCCATAAAGTTTACAGGACTTCCTGCATCCTGAAAATGCCCCCCCTCCCGATTCTTACTGCTATAGTGCTACAACAGTTCAGTGATCAGTTGTCATGGCAAAGAACTGTTCCAATGCTATAGCAGTAAAATGTTGTAATGCTAGAGCAGTAAATATTTTTTTAAATTAAATGTTACCATGTGTCAGGTGTGCAGCAGCAGCCACATAGGCTGTGCCTGAATGGCTCTGCAGCAGAGGTGGAGGCAGAAGTGGTGACTGTATTGGCAGGAGATTCCCTCAATTTTGGAATGGGGATAAGGAAAACAGAAAAACCCTACCAGGGCCTGGAAGGGAAGGGGGTAATTGAGTGTGGCTAGCTGAGGAGGTTGCAGGCTTAAAAAAAAAACTTGTTCGGGCTGTTACCTGAATTTTGCATTCTCCACCAACAGTTACCGAATTTCTTGGCATGCCTACTTACAGAAGCACTCCTGAAATATTTGTTCACCAAGATTTGGACATGCCCGTGCAAGATTTGGACATGCGGCCCTGCAAAATATGGAAAATTACTGTGCATGTGTGGATGCACATGCTCAGTAACCCATTTGCACATGTGTACGGTGGCCGTACATGCATAGTAAGCCCTTTCCCCACCATTCAAATACAGCATGGCGGCAGGAAAGGGGAGGAACGAGTGCAGAAAAATCGGAAACCGTGGCCAATACGGGATACTTGACAGGTATGGATTTGGATCACCCATGGGAAGTGTTGCCCAAAAGCTTGGATTTTACCAATTAAATCATACCGAAATCTTGGATCATACCAATAAACATTCTCAAACAAAAAGAATATTTCATTTTCAATCAATTCATTTAGTGCAAATATTCTCTGGCTGGAAGTGGATCAAATCAAAAATGAAGTCAAATCATATATCAAACCAAGTCAAATAGACATAATAGCTGTGGGGGAGGGGGAATGTATTCCCTATTACATGAAACCTTTAATGTAACACAGGGTGATCAAATGGAGACTCACCCAGAATATCCAGAATCAGACACTTTTATACATTTACAGGCAAGAGAAACAAAGGAAAGTTTTTCATAAACCTCAGATTGGTTCAAAGGGTATCACATAGGTAAGAGTGGGGAGATCACTAAATCTCACCTTGGTCACCTACATAGAGAGGCAATGCTAATAGTGTTGCATCTGCAATGGCTTCCCTTAACTGGCTTTCCATAACTTGGGAAGGACCCTAAAACTGTCAATGCCATGTTCTAAGAGACCTAACAGAGGAAATGTGTCAAAGTATGTCATGCCAGTTAGATCCCTTTTGGTCAGCACACATCCTGACTCATTTCCTCTGAGATAACACCCATCCAGAGAATACACAATTAAATTGGCTAATTGTCCCTTTTACAAATGTATACAGTCTTCAATTGGCTAGTTGCAACAGCAGGGATGCTCCCTTTGATCCTTGTGATGGCTATTTTACTCTCTTCATGACATATGAATTTCTATAAATTGACATTCCAAATTTCATCTATCATGTTAAGGTTACTTTCAAGGAAGTGGAAATTGGGACAAGCACCACGTGACCTTCCGCCAATTTTTTAAAAAAAAATCCACACCAATGTGAACCCCGGTTCTTTTAACAGTCAAGAAACAATCTATATCTGTCTACTTATGCCTTAAGATCTTTAGGGAGGTTCTTGTCTGAATGTTTCCTTAGTCAATCAGAAGAATGGATTAGAAGATGGTTGTACTGCCCACCAATTGGGGAAAATTCTCTTTTTTGAGAGAGGCTTACTTAGCTATCTCTTTCATGGCTTTTTGGCATTTGGCATTAAAAGAGGATATGGCTGAGGAACTCAGCCTCCCTTACAACACTTGGAGGATCCTGAATCGTTTGAGGGCTGGAGTCCCTAAAAGCAAGACCAACATGCTCAAGTGGGGGCTGTAGGCAGACAACAACACGCTGTGAGAATGTGGAGAGATACAGAATCCAGCTCATTTGCGCATCTGCCAATTTGTACCAGAAATGTGTACCGAAGAAGATTAAATTCTGATCAATGACAAAGCCAGGAAAATGGCTTCATTTGGGCAGTTTAAAGTTTGATGTGGACATGAAAGAAGAAGAAGAAGAAGGCCTTTTGGCACTAGGTGAAGATATTTGTCATTTCCCAGACCCTTTTACCCATTAGAGGAAAGAGCATTTTATTACCACTGTCAGCTGATGATGCTTAGCGGTGACTTCTTTTTTAAATGTTCATTTCTGTGAATGGTTTTTGCGGGTGTTTTATTCTTTTATGTCAGCTATAGATTGTGTTGCTAACAGTTGTCTTTTATTGTTTTAATGTTGCTTTGCATTTGATTTTGTACATTGCTTAGAGAATGCCATTTGTAAAGTGACTTAGAAATATAAAATATCTTTAATGCTTTTTTTGGTGTTATGTGGTGGGAAAGTGGTGAGCATAGAACTTTCTATGCCTCCAAGAGAATGACATTTTGAAACACTTTACAGCCTAAATGTCTTCAGACAAATCATATTTTTTGTTACACTCTTGGGGCACAGCATACCCAGCTATTATTTTGTTGCATCTGGTAAAAAAAATTTTTTTTTTATTGTGACTAGTGCACTAAATAGCTTAATTTGTGGAAATCTCTTCTGCTAAAGATTTGAAGAAAGGGATATAGCTCACTCTGTTCCCAGATAATGTGTTTTAAAACAGCAATAGCTCTTCAGTGATGAAGCACCCATCACAATATTCTTAGTTTCCATGAGGCTGCAGTTGTGGCACTACATATTTTATTTGCAGCCTCTGGGCTTACTTACTCTCAGAAACTAGATATTCAGCCAAATGGTCTCATAGAGAGGCAGTAAAGTAGGATTATACATGCCAGGCAAATGTAAAATTGGTACATTAAAGATGAAAAAACTCCTGATACTGTACTTCTTCCTGATGTGGTCTTTTGGGGATTGTAACCTTGAAAATAAATAAATAAAAGTTTCTAATTATTCTGACTTCCTGACATTGTTCTAGGGACATAGTACGGATGTTGATGGTTGATGTTAATAGTACCTGACCCAAATTAATTTGTATATGTTATTGGGTTTTTATGCTTTACCTTTGGGGTTGATTACTGTGTTTTTATTTGTACATTAGTTCTATGGTATTGGTTTTGTTTGTTGTAACTGTTTTTTCTATACTTGATGTTTTTATATGATTGTAAGCCACTCTGAGTGGTGCTTGCACAAGAAGGTGTATGTATGTATAAATGCCGATAATAAAGTGTCAGGGGATCATATTTGGGCTCCTAATCTGCACGTTGCCTGTCCCTGTTGTAACCCCATATAATCACCATATGGCTTTTGGTAGGTTACTCTTGAGAAGCCATAACCCCCTCCCTAGTTCTTTAGAGCCCATCCTGGAAAGGACTGAGATGAAGTCATCTGTTAGAGAAAGAGACAAGGAAGTCCCTTTCTGTCCTTTCTGTCCTTTTTCTCCTGCTAGGTCTTGTCATTCTCAAGAGGAAACTGAAGTGAGGATTTTCAAAATAAACCAAGTACTGTACAATATTTTCAATGGAAGGAAGGAGTTAATACCTAGCTACCCAAACTTAGACCTGTACTTAGAGAAGGCACATAAACATTAACTAACTAAATAAATCATGACTGAGGGTGGTAGGATAAGAGGAAGACTGAACATGGAATAGGTATCCTATGCAGCGATGGTGAACCTTGGCACTCCAGCTGTTCTTAAACTTCAATTCCCAGAAGCCCTGATCAGCAGGAGTGCTGATTTGGGCTTCTGGTAATTGAAGTCCAAGAACACCTGGAGTGCTAAGGTTCACCATCACGACTATAAAGTAAGCCATATCCTTTAATTTATAAGCTCACAGCAGGGCTGTTAACAATATAAATAAATTATTAATTCACTATGTTTCCATAATCAGAAACTACTTGTCAGTATGTAACAGCAACAATGTAGAAGATCTTGCAATTGATTCCATTTGAATGTGTAAAGTGATTGTGTAGAATGTATGATGCTAGCACATGGAAAAGCACATTTGAGTTGCACACAGCCACTTGATATTATAGCCATCAAGTAGTGAATATGAATATGAAGTGAGCTGCCTTATGGAAAAGGCCAGGCAGGAAATGTTTACTAAAGGTACCTCTGTGAAACTGTAATTGAAACAAAATAGCAGCCTTTTAAAATTAAAATGCTGCCAATGGAGCACTAAATCTAATAATTTTATGTCTGTTTTACTAATAGACATAATTTTATTCTTCCTAATATTTTGATCCTCAAAAATACCAGAATTTTAGTTGCTTAAAATCAACCTTTATTAAATACTTTTCTAAATGATTGAATTGTTCACTCTTCTACCTCTTATGGAACCTGAAATCCCAATGCCTGTGTTCATGGAATTTCCAGTTCTTTGTCTTGTATTGACTTTTGGTTGCCTTCTCTCATCAAAATAATCACCAGACTTCATCTGTCCAGGAGAACTGATTTGCTGTTCATGAAACTCTGTCTAATAGCTTTGCTAACCATTGGAGTGAAAAGGCCACTTTCCCCATGGTATTCTTCTTCTCTCTTGGTATCAAGAAATTGATTTGCTTTATATGATGAACAGAATTTGTGTAGTTTATATGTGATAGAATCAACAACACACTATTACGTTTGAATTGTCACCTATCATAGAGTCTTTCTTTCATACCAGTTTTTCAATACAGTATTTACACATGATTTACTAAAGACTTACAATTATTCTTTGTGTTACTTTTGGCAGATGTGTAACAGGAAACAAAATGAAGTGGAAATAGTTTTGCTCAATACAGTAAAATGTCAAGATAGTTTGTCATCACTTCTTATGTAAGACATCAATATCACTAACAGACATAAATTCACATGAGTATGAATGGTAGCATCTGTAAAAATAACAGGATTCACAAACAAAATGCCTGACAGTACTAGGAGGATAAATAATTTCTGGTTCAATACTTGAACAGATTGTAAGTGGGGTAGAACTGCAGTTTCTGGAGGGGATCACATCTGAAACTATTTATCCCAGTGATGGGCAGTCTTGGCCCTCCAGCTGTTTTTGAACTTCAATTCCCAGAAGCCCAATCAACACACCCGCTGGTCAGGGTTTCTGGGAATTGAAGTTCAAGAACAGCTGGAGGGCCAAGACTGCCCACCACTGATTTATCCCAATTCATTTGATCTAAAAATGTAAGAGTGAATGTCTGTAGAGAAGAACTAGGAGGATAAACAGATGAAAACTATGAATGAGGTGATATAAGACTGATGGCTGGTAGATAAGGAAAAAATGCTGGTTAGTTAGTTTTCCCCATGTATATATGCAATGTGTTTAGCATATTTAATTTTAATAACCTGTTCCTTTGACTTATTGAAATGCACTGGCCAAAATTCTGTTGCTTGGTGTAGTAAATCACACTAGAGTAGGTCCATTGAATCAATGAGGATTTGGTGAGTCAGGTTCTCTGTAAACTCAATTACCATCTTTGACGGCATATAATATACATTGGAGTATAAGATGCACCCTGTTATTACCAAAATAGGCCACTATAGACAATACAAGACACATTCCATTTTCCAGTGTACTGTATTTTAAGGGGGTAAAAGTGGGTCTTATATGCCAGCAAATATGGTAATTCAAATCGGACTACTGTAATGAAATTTACATTGAATCACTGTGTGTAGGATTTCAGCTAGAAAGTACTTATTTAGGTTGCATTCTTCATATTGCATAAACCTGAGGTCTATCTTTTTGCTATATAGAAACAAGGTACTTTATAGTAATCAAGATGACAACTAGGTAACTATTGTATTGTCAGGATTTGTGTGTTCTAGAAAAATTAAACTGTTGCACTACGCCAGGGGTGCCCAAACTACGGTCTGTGGGCTGGATGCAGCCCCTGACATCAATTCATCTGGTCCGTGACATCCTAGTCACTCCTGGAAGTGGAAATAAAACACACGCATATGGGGGTGCATCCTGCCCATGGGACATAGTTTGGGCACTCCTGGTTTAAGCAGAGAAAATGGCAGTCTAAAAAATCTATCTCATCCTGTTGCAAAACATCCTTCCAGAGGGAGGAACCACATGACTGGCCCGCTAAACCATGTGACCAGCCTGCTAAACCACATGACTGGCCCATGGCCCAAAAAGTTTGGGCACCCCTGCACTGCACATTTCTTTCAAAAGAAATTTCTTGTTGTCTATGCTATTTTCAGTTGGCTCCAGTTAATTATAATTAGTGATTAACCCCCACCTTCTAAGATCAGTGTTAATGCTTTCATATATTGAAGATCAATATTAGGCACTTTTTCATATTGAACATAAGTATAACACCAGAACAGTGGCTAATCTGCTTGACAGAGTACTATATAACACTTTCCAGCAATCTGATTTTGCTGGTTCTTTTCTTTTTCCTGACTCTCAATACAAATTCAGACAAATTTCTGATTTAGTGTTTGAAGAATGCAAGCGCGGCGCCAAAATGGCCGCCGCGCCCTTTGCGGGCCCCCCCCCACAGGACAGAGAATCCGGGTAGTTAGGGGCGTGGCCAGCTCCCGTATAAAAGGGGTGGCCACGAGGCAGCCAAGCTGCCATTTTACCTCAGCGACGGAGCGGAGAAGTTTTTTCCCTGTGTCTCCGTCGCTCGTTAGCTTACCGGGAAGCCTTTTGGTAGCGGTTCTGCCTTTCCGGCTTCCCTTTTTGCTCGGGTGGAGATGCCTTCGAAGAAGAAGGCAGCTTCGAGTTCAGCTCGCGTTGTTAGGAGGCGCAACCCAGGTCGGAGGACCGCGGTGCCGCCTCCTCAGCAGCCACCTTTGCCAGCCCCGGCCGGGGCCGGCGGAATGGGGTCTATTGCCCCTTGGCCCGGGGTGGGCGTTCAGAGTGCGGGCGCGGAAGGGGTTCCGGCCCGCGGCCCACGAGCGGTGGACACCGCTCCTGCTCCTGCCCACTCTGTCGGGCCTACTCCTCTTGGGCTGCAGCCTCTCCCGGGGCCCTCTAGCCTTGGGGGGTGGTACGGCCCCCTGCCTTGGCAGGTTTCTCCACAAACCCTGCCGGGCTTCGGTGCTGGCCATTGGCCATATGTGGGTCCCGGGGTACAGGGACCTGTACCCATGCCTGGGCCAGGCGGGCCGGCCGGCCCTTTGCCCATGGTCAACGTGGACACCTTGCTGGCCCGCATTGCGGCCCTGGAGGCGTCGTTGGCGCGGGCCAGTCAGGCGGGCACCCCTTTCGGGGTTCCTTTTGAGACGCTGTCGGCTGGAGGACAACAGCCGGCGGGGAGGGTCGAGCTGCTGCAGGCGTGTGGCGCGGTTTCGGCCACTGCCTCGCAGCTCCCCAGCCAGCAACCAGGTGCGGGTCAAGCCCCGGCGATGAGCTCTACGTCGGTCGTGAGCTCCGACGCCCCCAGTGGGCCGGAACCCCCGGTGGGGGCGGCCCACGGGGGGCAGCGTGTGAGTATACGGTGCAAGCGAGTACATCCACACACATTCCCAATCTAGGGGGGGCCTTTCAATGGCCTTGGCCTCGCGCGGGTGGTGCGGGGGCCACGCTGTCGGCGACCCACCCGGCGACGACGACTGCCACCTTGGGCACTGGGGTGGGCATTGGTCCTTACACTACAGGGAATGTTCTGGGGGTGGCTGGATTAGTTCAGGCCCCTTTTACCAGGCCGGCTGTCCCTTTTTCGGCCTTGCCGACGGCAGGGTATTCCTTGCCATTGGGTGATCACCTGGCACAGGCTACTAGGGAAAAGATATGGCGAGGGGAGTACGTAGATATCTTCTCACTCCTGAACAGAGAGCCCACCAAGGAGGAAAGGGAGGGTCAGGATGAGAAGGACAAGGAGCAGGCACGCCGCCGTAAGCCGCCGCGTACCTGGGCCAACTGGCTCCCCGCTTATTTAATATACATGGCGGTATATTTGAGGGCGCGGCCGGATTTAGCTATTCCCATGGTCCAATATTTGGACAACATATATAGGGCGATGGTCGATTTCCCGGGCCCCTCATGGCTAGCATATGATGAGGAATTCCGTATGAGGATTCCCCTTCACCCCGAGATGAGATGGGATGAGCCGTGCCAGAGGCTTTGGCTTTTGTATATGACACCCACACGCCCTGCCCCGGGGGATAGATACCATTGCGGACATGCGGTCCAGCGAGCGGCTCCAGCGCAGGTTACCCGCCAGGCGGCGGGGCAGGGGGTTCCAGCCCGCCTGCTGTGCTGGACTTTCTCGTCAATTGGTTCCTGCAATCGAAAGAACTGCAGGTATAAGCATGAGTGTCCCACGTGCTCTGGCCCCCACGCAGCCTCTGCTTGCCCCAAGCCTGGGGGGGCGCGAGGCAGAGGGAAGGGTGGACAGTGGGCTGGCAAGGCTGCCACGGATGGAGCTAGTTCTCCAAAAGGCCCCCTCCCCAATTAAGGTGGACATGCTGGAGCGCTGGCTCGCATCGTACCCGAAGGGGGAGGACAGGGAGTATATTCTTCAAGGTTTTAAGCAGGGATTTCGTATCCCTTTTGTGGGTGATAGGTCCCCTCAGGATGCTCCCAACCTTTTATCCCTTAGAGGAAGGGAGGAGGTGGCCGCGGCCAGCATTCAAAAGGAGTTAGTAGCGGGCAGGGTCGCTGGACCTTTCCCCGTACCCCCGTTTCCCAATCTTAAGGTCTCGCCACTTGGTTTGGTCCCCAAAAAGTCCCTAGGTGAGTTTCGCCTTATTCATCATTTGTCCTACCCAGCCGGCCGATCGGTCAATGATGCTATCCCTGATGACCTTTGTTCAGTCAGGTATACATCGTTTGACCATGCGTTGCGCATGGTGCGCTCGTGTGGCCCGGGTGCCCTGCTGGCCAAGTGTGACATTAAGTCAGCTTTTCGCCTCTTGCCAGTGCACCCGGGCGACTTTGAGTTGCTGGGTTTTAAATTTAAGGGGGAATATTATTTTGATAAGGCCATGCCTTTTGGCTGCTCCATATCATGCTCGGCTTTCGAGCGTTTTAGTACCTTCCTAGAGTGGGCTTTCGCCTGCAGGTCAGGGTCCCGGTCTGTAGCCCATTACCTGGATGACTTTTTATTCGGGGGTGAACGGGGCTGGGACACGTGCGCACGTCTCCTCAACACATTTCAGACGCTAATGGAGGAACTTGGTGTCCCTTTAGCGCCCGAAAAGACCGAGGGCCCATCGACCAAGCTAGTATTCCTGGGGGTTGAGATTGACACAGTAGTGCAGGCTTCTAGGTTGCCGGGTGATAAGGTGTCCAGGATCGTGGCCCTTATCTCGGAATTGCTGGCCAAGCGTAAGGCATCACTGAGAGAACTTCAGGTGCTACATGGGCACCTTAATTTTGCTTGCAGGGTGGTCGCACCGGGCAGGGCTTTTGCCCGGCGCTTATGCGACGCCATGGCAGGGTTATCCAGGCCCCACCACAGAGTCAGGCTCACCCGGGGTATCAGGGCAGACATGTTCGTCTGGTTGCAATTCCTGAGGGAGTTTAATGGGGTCTCATTTTGGAGGTCTGACCTCCTGGCGTCCCCCAATTTCCAGATCCAGTCTGATGCCTCAGGATCCCTGGGTTATGGGATGTACTTCAATGGGAAGTGGGCCTGTGGTGGGTGGCCACCAGCATGGGCAGGCACAGGTCGCCTGCGGGATCTCACATACCTGGAATTTTTCCCCATTTTGGGGGCTTTGATGCTATGGGGCGAACAGTGGGCTAATTCGGTGGTGCATTTCTGGTGTGACAATGCTGCTGTGGTCCACATTGTCAATGCACAGACTTCCAAATCGCCCAGGGTCATGGACCTAGTGCGCCATTTTGTGCTGCGC
This sequence comes from Bradypodion pumilum, assembly GCA_035047305.1. Classification (NCBI taxonomy): domain Eukaryota; kingdom Metazoa; phylum Chordata; class Lepidosauria; order Squamata; family Chamaeleonidae; genus Bradypodion; species Bradypodion pumilum. Next base: position 166,166,286 of record JAWDJD010000001.1, on the reverse strand, counting down.
TGCCTGCGCCTCAACGTTTTGTTCAGGGCCAGGCATGTCCCAGGGATTAATAATGATATTGCTGACGCTTTGTCCCGCCTGCAGATCTCCCGGTTCCGCGCCTTGGCCCCGGATGCGGAGGAATTTCCCTCGCCACTCCCGGACGAGATGTGGACTATTGGCAAGGAGAGGTGAACCGGGCGATTGGCCTGTCACTAGCGCCACGCACGCGTAAGGCGTATCAACAAGCATTCAATTCTTACAGGGCATTTGCTACTCAATTTCTCTTGCCAGAGACCTGGCCTATCCCGGTGGACCATGTTCTGCGGTTCATGGTTCACCTGCATGCACAGGGCCTTGCACCTCGCACCATAGCATCCAAGCTCTCGGCGTTGGCTTTTATGGCCAAAGTGGGAGGTCATGTGGATACCACCTCTGACTTCCGTGTGCGACATGTTTTGGAGGGGTGGGTGCGCGAGCGCGGGCGTTGCCCGGATGACCGGCACCCTATTTCCCTAGGGGTTCTTACCCAGTTGGCCCGGGGCTGGCCAGGCCTCTGTTTTGATCATTATGAGGCAGCCCTTTTTCACGCAGCCACAACGGTGGCATTTTTTGGAGCGCTCCGCGTCAGCGAACTCGTGATGCTGTCTAAGGCGGATGCAAGTGGTAGGGCACTGGAACTCGAAGATGTCTACGTAGCCAAAGACTGGGCCCAGTTGAGGATACGCTCCTCTAAAACAGATCAGCATGGCGTAGGCAGTGGTGTAAGACTGCTACGTTGTTCTTTGGCAGACATCTGTCCGGTTGGTGCCCTACAGGAATTCCTGGCACTGCGTGGCATGCACCACGGCCCGTTTTTCTGTCACCAAGATGGGTCTCCCCTTACTAAATTTCAGTTTTGGAAGGTGACAGCCAGAGCCCTCACCAGGGTGGGCCTACCAGGTGCCCGTTATGGCACACATTCGTTCCGGATTGGTGCAGCCTCTACAGCAGCTGCTTTTGGGTACTCTGGGGCTGACATACGCAGCATGGGGAGGTGGGGCTCGCAATGTTTTCAGTTTTATGTGCGCCCACTCCCGCCATGAGTACCAATCCAGTCACCTTACCGCCTTTTTTCTCAATTTTCTTACAGACCCTGGGTGTCGTATTACACCGGTGACAGTATGGCTGGTGGGCCACAGCTATGTGCACAGGGCAGCGCGTTACGCTGCGGCGACAGAATGGGGACCCCGACTGGGACTGGGTGACCACGCCAGTCTCGCATGGCATGGTAAGCCTGGGATGTTATGGCGGGAGCTGCGGCCTTTCCTTTTTTCTGGCCTGGGTGCTGACCCGCCTGACATTCTAATCATCCACCTGGGGGGCAATGATTTGGGCCAGGTCACCGGCTTATCGCTTAAGCATGCGATTCGTGAGGACCTCGCCTACTTGCATTATGTCTGGCCTGCCACAACCCTGGTTTGGTCGGACATTGTCCCGCGCCATTCTTACAGAGGGGGCGTTAGCCTCCTGGCCCTTGACCGCGCTAGGCGCGTGGTCAATAAGGCAATGGCGCGGTTTCTTGCCAACAGGGCTTGGGGACGGGTTAGTCATCACCCCGATATTAGTCTACAAAATTATGACTTGTACGCAGGGGATGGGGTCCATCTGTCGCGAGGAGGTATGGACCTCCTGTTGGGTGATTGGCGAGCAGGCCTGTTGACCGAGCTGACGGTCTGGGGGGGGCGTCAGGTCTTCTTTGAAGCCCCTCCGTGTGGCGGGTAGCACTGGTAAGGTAAACAGTATGACCCACAAGTATCCGGCAGGTTCGCAATTGACTGGACAACACTAGACAGGAATAAATTAGTTAAACGTTGTCCGGTCAACGACGAACCAGGCGATGGGGTGATGACGATTGCTAACCAGCATGCATCACCCCTGTGATTTCACGGATACGCGTCAGAGGGTGGGGTCATAAGTTAGTTATTGACTACGGTCAACAATTTGTTTGTTGTCAACAAACAAATTGATACAAATTGATACATTGTAACCAATTGCCGTTGGCAATTTTGGGGTGGTACCTTACCAGTGTTACTTCGGCCTGCTTGCCTTAGGAATTATGATTGGTCGTTTTACCAATGCAAATTTATAATTCGGACTAGGGCATTGAATCAATAAATGTGGCCCTATGCTGTTATCCACTTTCAATGTTGTCTGTGTCCGTTATTGGGGGGTGCGCCTGCAATCATGTACTGTGTAAATTCAAGATCTTGGCCTTTAAAGAAAAAAAAAATAGTAAAGTGAATGCCAGTTTTAAAAATCCTTTTGCAAAGGGATGGAAACAATTGTTTTAAAGTAAAATGTAAAGTTCTGTCTTTAAATGCTGCATAGAGTATTATAGCAGACTTCATTTTAGCAGACTAATTACAGTCCTGTGGAAATTAAGAGGGAATACTCTATTTAAGATGGCTCATCTACAGTTTTCTTAAGTGCTTATATGGAGGCAAATATTTGTTACTGTATTACTAAAACTGGTGCCTCATTAATTCAGTTTATTTTTAACTTTTTACTAATCAACCCTTCTAAAACAGATTAATCTATCATCTGTTGATTCAAATTGCAGGTTTAATATACTGATTATGTGTGCCATATGATTAAAAAAGGATCAATTCATTCCTGTTAATATAGTGAACTATGTACTGTATGGAAACATTTTTTCAGTATGTCAAAGTGAAAGGAAACCTGGGTCACACCACAATTTTGCTGTGAGTTCAAGATGTGAAGCATAAAATTAGGATGTGATTAGATGGCTAGAAAAATGGACTAAAAAGTAGTATACCTACTGCTTGGTGTGCTACAGAATATGTCTGGTTTGGGCATGAATTGGGGTGGCTTGTTGCATGGACTAGCTGGACTCAAAGTTGTCTAGAGAAGAGAGGGAAAAGTAACATCTCACCATATTTTCCAACCCTTGCTTGGAGGAATTTGGAGACAATCAAAGTAAAAGCTAGATTTCCCAAATTTCCAAGCCTGTTTTTCCAATCTGTGTTGGTAACTGGTTGAAGGGTAGGAGGTCTAAGTGCAGAGAAAGCCCTGTCTGCTCCATTATGGGCTTTATGCTGGAAACTGATACTTCTTCTGCATGTTCTGTTTTGGAATCCTTGGAGTACATAAGATATAACATACCTTGGTAACAATCCTGCTGTTCTTTGTTGTTTAGTCATTGATTTGTTGGATTCAGTGGATGGAACTTACAAAACACTGTAAGAGCCTGACTTATTTGCTGATTACTGCCAGAAACATGTTCCAATGAAGATTTAAGGTTGGCTAACAACAAAGCTAAGAAGGTGGCTTCATTTTGGCAGTTCAAAGTCTGACCTGGACATGAAAGAAGAAGAATTGGATTTAACTGGCAGAGACTGCATGTCAACATTAGAGGAGGTTCCTACTAGTAAAATCTGATGAAAGTATTTATACAGAGGCTGGATGACCACCTACAAGGAATTTTGTGGCTGCTTGGGGCATTGTAGATCCAGCATTTAGTACAAAGCTGGACAAGATAACCCCCAGCTCTCTAATTCTGCAATTATATAATAATAATGAATTGTTAGCATTAATGGCAAAAGCCAATTACAGATCTGCAGATTTGTACTTTTGGACTACACCTCCCAGAGTTGCCCAAGTAGTAGATTTGTGTCCAAAAACACAAATCTGCACATTTCTAAAGCCAACTAGCAGAGATTATTTGAAGACAAGTCTAAAGGAAGTGATGAATCTTATAGCCTTGACACTTTTAATGAATAATTACATTGTTTTACACTAAATTCTTTCTTTACAAGTTAATACGTACTGCTTAAAAATCCAGTCTTGAAACTCTTAAAAAACTTCATAAAAATATTCATGATGTATCTCCCAAATTAACATCTTGGAAAAACAGTAGTCAGGCAGGCAGTGTTATATTTGCACTGATTGCATTCCACATACACACATATCTCTAGAATTTCCAGAAATTATAGAAAACCTTTATGCCTCAATTAGAAAATAGGGAGATAAGTTTTATTTAGTTGAAGTACCATTCTGTGGCCTTAAAACATGTATCCTGATTTGCCTTATTTGCATAATTAGTCTAATGTTTGGCCATTTTATCACCCGTGTCAGGAGATGTAAGATACTTCTCGACACTTGCAAGATGATTGCTTTCTTTATGTTTAACCAGAGCTTTCAGTGGAACTGCAACAAGAGTTTAATTAGAAGGCTGCTAGCTTGCATTAGTGGGAGTGCAGGCTTGAGAAAAAGATATTGTGGTATCAAAAGGGAAGAGAGCAAGATTCGTAGTCTGAGCATATTAAAATAAAATTCCTTGGGTTATATCATGAACGTCTTGATGCAAAAACAGAGAGGAAGAGCTCTCTTTGTGAAGCACTTTAGGCAGGACTGGGAATTTTTGTGATTATTCTGGGGGAAAGAAACCCCACAATATATCAAAACATTGCTTTACAAATACAGAATTTTACATTTTACCTGTTAGCTTAAAGAGTTGAGTAGCCATATATAAACAGTAAAAGGAACTATATGGGGAGAACAATAGCAACAATAGCAACCCTTACGAACCCTGTGTTTCACAACAGGGAATGTCCAGAACCAGAAAGCTGTAGCAGCCCTGCTGACAAACCAATGGGAGCACTCATACCATCCTGACCATTATAGCTAGTGTGGAGAAAATGTTTTGTATCCTAAGAATCATCGAGTGTGATACATACAATATAATAATAGCAATGACAGAATTGAATAATGCCTCTCCAGAGTAGTTGTCCTCTACAAAGAGAACGAGCCACTTGTATTCATAAAAGAAGACTCCTGAGTAGATATGCAAGTCCTGCGGTAGGCAACCTACAGCCTGAGGGCCGGATCAGGCCTGCAGCACCATTCCATCTGGCCCATGTCTTCGCACCCACTGCTGCCACCATTGCCACCGTCTTTCTCCCCTCCGCTTGGCTTGGTATGTCCCTAATGCTGCTCCATAGCAGGGTGGATGTTGTAAGAAGGCTTATAACATCTCCTCTGATATGGAGTTGTGTTAGGGACATGCCAAGCCAGGCGGAGGGGACAAAGATGGCGGCAACAGCATTGGAAGTGGCAGATGCACACAGCTGTCTGCATCTTTCCTGGGGGCTGCTTCTTCATGCACAGCAGGCTAGTAAGCAGGGAACCAGTGGTGGGGGTGGCATGGGAGGAGTGTTGGTGGGCTGAACTGGTGGCTTAGGGGATGAGTGTTGGTGGCGGCAATGGCGGCATGGGGTGAGTGTTGGCCATGGCAGCAGCAATGTGGGGGTGGGTGTTGGCAGGTCAGACTGGTGGTATGGGGGAATGTTGGTGGCTGTGGCATGGGGGGAGTGTTGGTGGAGGCGGGGTGGCATGGGGGAGTGTTGGTGCCAGCGGCGGAGTGTTGGTGGCAGCGTGGGAGGTGTTGGTGGCAGTGATGGCAGCATGGCGGTTAGCGGTGGCAGCAGTGTGTGTGGGAGTGTTGGCGGCGGGGGCAGTGGGGAAGTGTTGGCGGCAGTGGGGGGGTGGGGCCTTGGGGTGATCCTGATGGCAGCAACAGGATCACTCCTCCTTTTAATGTGGCGACTGCAGGGAGACACCAGTCCGGCCCACAAACAGTCTGAGGGGGTGTGATCTGTCCCCCAACTTGAAAAGGTTGGCAACCCCGGTGCTAGTCTGTCTCAACTTTCCAGGAAAAAAAGAGGACAAAACTCCTGTAGTATTTTAAAGACTTACAATTTTATTTCAGCATAAGCTTTTGTGGACCAAAGTTCACTTTTTCAAACACTAGAGTGCAAACACATGACAAGTAATTTTGTGCATGTCACTATGATTGTACGAGAATGAAAGTGGTTCCTTAACACAGGACTCGGACTATTAAGCTGTTAATTACACAATTGGTATGTCCTGTCCAGGGCAAAACCCATGCTTTGGAACAGCTAATATGTGGAGCTGCATCAGGCTCCTTCTCTGGATATATGTTTTTAAAAATCTTAGCGCAAAATTGTTTAGAGAGGCATTTAATGACATCCTCCTTGCAGTCAATCAGTTTTGAGCACTAATTTTCTTTGGAGGTGGCATCTTGTTAATTGAGAGTTTTTATGCTTATTTTGACTTACAGCATTTGCCACCTTCGGGAGCGGGTGGGTTCTTTCTCTCTCTCTCTCTAAAAAATCACTTTATTTTGTTTTAATGTTGTAAATGGCCTGGAGTGGGAATTTAAACTCACACTGGGCAATAGACAGACAGACAGACAGACAGTTGTTTTACGCCACCCAGAATGGGAGAATATCCCAGATGGGTGTAATTGGAATACAAATACAAATAATAAATAAATAATAAAATAAGTAAACATTCTGTAGGCCAGGTGGACTTTGCTGAAATAGAAATGCTAAGAAATATGAATCTGTCAAAGGGAGGAGGGGAGAATCCTTTATACTGGTAAGATATTATAGAAGGCTGGGTTACTAAGATATGTAATGCCTTAAGAAGCCTTGACCTCTGTTGAGGCTCTTAGAGATGTACTGAATTTGTTCATGTACTCAGTTTCTGCTGCCACCTTCTCCAATTCCATTTTTCTCCAATAGTCACTTTAAGCTCCATAACAAAGTGCTCTAGGAGATTGATGTGTTCTGAAACTGGTTTCTCTCTGTTGCCATTCCTTATGTTAGATTTGTGCCTAGTCGTTCTCTTTCATGCAGAAATTTCCCTGTTTGCCCAACATAGAAGGCAGAGGAGTACTACTGGCAGAAGAAGATAAGGTACAATAGACAATAAAGAAGTAAACATGTTGTGATGTTGTGGTTGGCATTGTTGGGACTCTTAATGATGTTGTCAGGATAGATATGGGGAAACACTTGGCATCTAGATGTGTGGCAGAGTCTCCTTCCATGTCCATGTCCTTTCTTTATTCATGCCAGATGCACCATCAGCATATAACAACATACAGAGCTAAAATTAACACATCTAAAACAAAATAGAATTAATAGGGCTATATGACATCCACCCAATTTAGGGTGACATCAACAGCATTTCCTCTTGCCAGCATAAGGTCCTCCTCAGTTCACGTTGAGGGGCATTGTGTCCATTGTATCATATGGGCGATGGTTTGTTCTTCTCTGCATTCACACAGGTTATCATCTACAGGGACACTCCACTTTCTCAGATTAGCCCTTGATCTTCCTACCCCGGCCTATAGTCTGTTTAAAGCAGGGGTGCCCAAACTTTTTGGGCCATGGGCCGTTCACATGGTTCCTCCCACTGGAAGCAGAAGTAAAACGTGCATGCGTATGTGCATAATGTGCCTGTGCATGTACATAACACTGCTGTAAATGACCCACGGCTGTCGTAAACACATTTATGACAGCTGTGGGTCATTTGCGGCAGCATTATGCACAGGTGCAGGCATGTTATGCACACTATGCACACATGCATGAATGTTATGCACACTATGCACACATGCATGCATGTTTTGCTTTTGCTTCTAAGAGCAGCAAGGGCAGTGTGGGCTGAATTAATTGGTGCCATAGGCCGGATCCAGCCCATGGGCTGTAGTTTGAGTACCCCTGCTTTAAAGTTTTCCACACAGGCCATGGTTGTTCTTGGTCAGGCGGTAAAGAATCATGTGGTTCTGCACAGTTGTCTGGTAGCTTCTTGCTTTCCTTCCATAGTTATGTGTGTATGTCCTGTTGGGGCTGGTTGTTCAGGGGGGCAGATGTTTTGAGGAAACTATGCCTTGATTTCAGTCTCTGCTTTGGTGGTTGGTGATCAAACAGTGTGTTTCTCAGGATCTTGCTTCAACCTACTCTTTCTGAGCAGCACTTTCTCGGCTTAATTTTGGTGGAGGGATGCCAGCTAAGTAATGCACTTTTTGTATTGGAGTTGGTTTTAAGCATCCTGTGACCAATCTCGCTGTTTCCACCTTTTACATGTTTGGATCTGTACCACACTGGGCTAGCATACTCTCCTGCAGAGTAACATAAAGCTAGTGCAGAAGTTCTTAATGTGTGTGGCTGGGCACCCCATTTTGTGCCTCTTATTTTCAAGCCTGTTGTATTGCCTGTTATATGTCAGTAGTTGTTTAAATACTGGGGTGTAATGCACAATATCGTTCCTGGCAAAAATCTTCTGTTTGGTATTTAGGCAGTGGGTCTTGAAAGTGAGAGTTCGATCCAGGGTAACTCCCAGGTATTTGGAGGTGACGCACACGCAGTGTTCAAGTCTGGTGTGTTGCCTGTTATATGTCAGTAGTTGTTTAAATACTGGGGTGTAATGCACAGTGGGGAAAAGGCACGCTTTTTGTACAGATGCTTCAAACTCTCCCACTCTCTCTTTGCAGGCGCACCCCCCCCAATAACGGACACAGACAACATTGAAAGTGGATAACAGCATAGGGCCACATTTATTGATTCAATGCCCTAGTCCGAATTATAAATTTGCATTGGTAAAACGACCAATCGTAATTCCTAAGGCAAGCAGGCCGAAGTAACACTGGTAAGGTACCACCCCAAAATTGCCAACGGCAATTGGTTACAATGTATCAATTTGTATCAATTTGTTTGTTGACAACAAACAAATTGTTGACCGTAGTCAATAACTAACTTATGACCCCACCCTCTGACGCGTATCCGTGAAATCACAGGGGTGATGCATGCTGGTTAGCAATCGTCATCACCCCATCGCCTGGTTCGTCGTTGACCGGACAACGTTTAACTAATTTATTCCTGTCTAGTGTTGTCCAGTCAATTGCGAACCTGCCGGATACTTGTGGGTCATACTGTTTACCTTACCAGTGCTACCCGCCAATGTGACCAAAGTCAACAGTAGGAACACAGAAAGCCCCCTATATCAAACCATAGCAACAGTGTGGGATGGGCAAAAAAGCCAGGACCCGGAGCCAATATGGGTCCCAACCAAAAATTCCCACCCGGCCCCGAAGCGACCATAATATCACACTGTTAACTAGGGAGGGGGTGGAGGGGAAAAAAACTTCTCCGCTCCGTCGCTGAGGTAAAATGGCAGCTTGGCTGCCTCGTGGCCACCCCTTTTATAAGGGAGCTGGCCACGCCCCTAACTACCCGGATTCTCTGTCCTGTGGGGGGGGGGCCCGCAAAGGGCGTGGCGGCCATTTTGGCGCCGCGCTTGCATTGCAGGCGCACCCCCCCAATAACGGACACAGACAACATTGAAAGTGGATAACAGCATAGGGCCACATTTATTGATTCAATGCCCTAGTCCGAATTATAAATTTGCATTGGTAAAACGACCAATCGTAATTCCTAAGGCAAGCAGGCCGAAGTAACACTGGTAAGGTACCACCCCAAAATTGCCAACGGCAATTGGTTACAATGTATCAATTTGTATCAATTTGTTTGTTGACAACAAACAAATTGTTGACCGTAGTCAATAACTAACTTATGACCCCACCCTCTGACGCGTATCCGTGAAATCACAGGGGTGATGCATGCTGGTTAGCAATCGTCATCACCCCATCGCCTGGTTCGTCGTTGACCGGACAACGTTTAACTAATTTATTCCTGTCTAGTGTTGTCCAGTCAATTGCGAACCTGCCGGATACTTGTGGGTCATACTGTTTACCTTACCAGTGCTACCCGCCACACGGAGGGGCTTCAAAGAAGACCTGACGCCCCCCCCCAGACCGTCAGCTCGGTCAACAGGCCTGCTCGCCAATCACCCAACAGGAGGTCCATACCTCCTCGCGACAGATGGACCCCATCCCCTGCGTACAAGTCATAATTTTGTAGACTAATATCGGGGTGATGACTAACCCGTCCCCAAGCCCTGTTGGCAAGAAACCGCGCCATTGCCTTATTGACCGCACGCCTAGCGCGGTCAAGGGCCAGGAGGTTAACGCCCCCTCTGTAAGAATGGCGCGGGACAATGTCCGACCAAACCAGGGTTGTGGCAGGCCAGACATAATGCAAGTAGGCGAGGTCCTCGCAAATCGCATGCTTAAGCGATAAGCTGGTGACCTGGCCCAAATCATTGCCCCCCAGGTGGATGATTAGAATGTCAGGCGGGTCAGCACCCAGGCCAGAAAAAAGGAAAGGCCGCAGCTCCCGCCATAACATCCCAGGCTTACCATGCCATGCGAGACTGGCGTGGTCACCCAGTCCCAGTCGGGGTCCCCATTCTGTCGCCGCAGCGTAACGCGCTGCCCTGTGCACATAGCTGTGGCCCACCAGCCATACTGTCACCGGTGTAATACGACACCCAGGGTCTGTAAGAAAATTGAGAAAAAAGGCGGTAAGGTGACTGGATTGGTACTCATGGCGGGAGTGGGCGCACATAAAACTGAAAACATTGCGAGCCCCACCTTCCCATGCTGCGTATGTCAGCCCCAGAGTACCCAAAAGCAGCTGCTGTAGAGGCTGCACCAATCCGGAACGAATGTGTGCCATAACGGGCACCTGGTAGGCCCACCCTGGTGAGGGCTCTGGCTGTCACCTTCCAAAACTGAAATTTAGTAAGGGGAGACCCATCTTGGTGACAGAAAAACGGGCCGTGGTGCATGCCACGCAGTGCCAGGAATTCCTGTAGGGCACCAACCGGACAGATGTCTGCCAAAGAACAACGTAGCAGTCTTACACCACTGCCTACGCCATGCTGATCTGTTTTAGAGGAGCGTATCCTCAACTGGGCCCAGTCTTTGGCTACGTAGACATCTTCGAGTTCCAGTGCCCTACCACTTGCATCCGCCTTAGACAGCATCACGAGTTCGCTGACGCGGAGCGCTCCAAAAAATGCCACCGTTGTGGCTGCGTGAAAAAGGGCTGCCTCATAATGATCAAAACAGAGGCCTGGCCAGCCCCGGGCCAACTGGGTAAGAACCCCTGGGGAAATAGGGTGCCGGTCATCCGGGCAACGCCCGCGCTCGCGCACCCACCCCTCCAAAACATGTCGCACACGGAAGTCAGAGGTGGTATCCACATGACCTCCCACTTTGGCCATAAAAGCCAACGCCGAGAGCTTGGATGCTATGGTGCGAGGTGCAAGGCCCTGTGCATGCAGGTGAACCATGAACCGCAGAACATGGTCCACCGGGATAGGCCAGGTCTCTGGCAAGAGAAATTGAGTAGCAAATGCCCTGTAAGAATTGAATGCTTGTTGATACGCCTTACGCGTGCGTGGCGCTAGTGACAGGCCAATCGCCCGGTTCACCTCTCCTTGCCAACAGTCCACATCTCGTCCGGGAGTGGCGAGGGAAATTCCTCCGCATCCGGGGCCAAGGCGCGGAACCGGGAGATCTGCAGGCGGGACAAAGCGTCAGCAATATCATTATTAATCCCTGGGACATGCCTGGCCCTGAACAAAACGTTGAGGCGCAGGCAGCGCAGCACAAAATGGCGCACTAGGTCCATGACCCTGGGCGATTTGGAAGTCTGTGCATTGACAATGTGGACAACAGCAGCATTGTCACACCAGAAATGCACCACCGAATTAGCCCACTGTTCGCCCCATAGAATCAAAGCCCCCAGAATGGGGAAAAATTCCAGGTATGTGAGATCCCGCAGGCGACCTGTGCCTGCCCATGCCGGTGGCCACCCACCACAGGCCCACTTCCCATTGAAGTACATCCCATAACCCAGGGATCCTGAGGCATCAGACTGGATCTGGACATTGGGGGACGCCAGGAGGTCAGACCTCCAAAATGAGACCCCATTAAACTCCCTCAGGAATTGCAACCAGACGAACATGTCTGCCCTGATACCCCGGGTGAGCCTAACTCTGTGGTGGGGCCTGGATAACCCTGCCATGGCGTCGCATAAGCGCCGGGCAAAAGCCCTGCCCGGTGCGACCACCCTGCAAGCAAAATTAAGGTGCCCATGTAGCACCTGAAGTTCTCTCAGTGATGCCTTACGCTTGGCCAGCAATTCCGAGATAAGGGCCACGATCCTGGACACCTTATCACCCGGCAACCTAGAAGCCTGCACTACTGTGTCAATCTCAACCCCCAGGAATACTAGCTTGGTCGATGGGCCCTCGGTCTTTTCGGGCGCTAAAGGGACACCAAGTTCCTCCATTAGCGTCTGAAATGTGTTGAGGAGATGTGCGCACGTGTCCCAGCCCCGTTCACGCCCGAATAAAAAGTCATCCAGGTAATGGGCTACAGACCGGGACCCTGACCTGCGGGCGAAAGCCCACTCTAGGAAGGTACTAAAACGCTCGAAAGCCGAGCATGATATGGAGCAGCCAAAAGGCATGGCCTTATCAAAATAATATTCCCCCTTAAATTTAAAATGATGAATAAGGCGAAACTCACCTAGGGACTTTTTGGGAACCAAACCCAGTGGCGAGACCTTAAGATTGGGAAACGGGGGTACGGGGAAAGGTCCAGCGACCCTGCCCGCGACTAACTCCTTTTGAATGCTGGCCGCAGCCACCTCCTCCCATCCTCTAAGGGATAAAAGGTTGGGAGCATCCTGAGGGGACCTATCACCCACAAAAGGGATACGAAATCCCTGCTTAAAACCTTGAAGAATATACTCCCTGTCCTCCCCCTTCGGGTACGATGCGAGCCTGCGCTCCAGCATGTCCACCTTAATTGGGGAGGGAGCCTTTTGGAGAACTAGCTCCATCCGTGGCAGCCTTGCCAGCCCACAGTCCACCCTTCCCTCTGCCTCGCGCCCCCCCAGGCTTGGGGCAAACAGAGGCTGCGTGGGGGCCAGAGCATGTGGGACACTCATGCTTATACCTGCAGTTCTTTCGATTGCAGGAACCAATTGACGAGAAAGTCCAGCACAGCAGGCGGGCTGGAACCCCCTGCCCCGCCGCCTGGCGGGTAACCTGCGCTGGAGCCGCTCGCTGGACCGCATGTCCGCAATGGTATCTATCCCCCGGGGCAGGGCGTGTGGGTGTCATATACAAAAGCCAAAGCCTCTGGCACGGCTCATCCCATCTCATCTCGGGGTGAAGGGGAATCCTCATACGGAATTCCTCGTCATATGCTAGCCATGAGGGGCCCGGAAAATCGACCATCGCCCTATATATGTTGTCCAAATATTGGACCATGGGAATAGCTAAATCCGGCCGCGCCCTCAAATATACCGCCATGTATATTAAATAAGCGGGGAGCCAGTTGTCCCAGGTACGCGGCGGCTTACGGCGGCGTGCCTGCTCCTTGTCCTTCTCATCCTGACCCTCCCTTTCCTCCTTGGTGGGCTCTCTGTTCAGGAGTGAGAAGATATCTACGTACTCCCCTCGCCATATCTTTTCCCTAGTAGCCTGTGCCAGGTGATCACCCAATGGCAAGGAATACCCTGCCGTCGGCAAGGCCGAAAAAGGGACAGCCGGCCTGGTAAAAGGGGTCTGAACTAATCCAGCCACCCCCAGAACATTCCCTGTAGTGTAGGGACCAATGCCCACCCCAGTGCCCAAGGTGGTAGTCGTCGTCGCCGGGTGGGTCGCCGACAGCGTGGCCCCCGCACCACCCGCGCGAGGCCAAGGCCATTGAAAGGCCCCCCCTAGATTGGGAATGTGTGTGGATGTACTCGCTTGCACCGTATACTCACACGCTGCACCCCCGTGGGCCGCCCCCACCGGGGGTTCCGGCCCACTGGGGGCGTCAGAGCTCACGACCGACGTAGAGCTCATCACCGGGGCTTGACCCGCACCTGGTTGCTGGCTGGGGAGCTGCGAGGCAGTGTCCGAAACCGCGCCACACGCCTGCAGCAGCTCGACCCTCCCCGCCGGCTGTTGTCCTCCAGCCGACAGCGTCTCAAAAGGAACCCCGAAAGGGGCGCCCGCCTGACTGGCCCGCGCCAACGACGCCTCCAGGGCCGCAATGCGGGCCAGCAAGGTGTCCACGTTGACCATGGGCAAAGGGCCGGCCGGCCCGCCTGGCCCAGGCATGGGTACAGGTCCCTGTACCCCGGGACCCACATATGGCCATTGGCCAGCACCGAAGCCCGGCAGGGTTGGTGGAGAAACCTGCCAAGGCAGGGGGCCGCACCACCCCCCAAGGCTAGAGGGCCCCGGGAGAGGCTGCAGCCCAAGAGGAGTAGGCCCGACAGAGTGGGCAGGAGCAGGAGCGGTGTCCACCGTTCGTGGGCCGCGGGCCGGAACCCCTTCCGCGCCCGCCCTCTGATCGCCCACCCCGGGCCAAGGGGCAATAGACCCCATTCCGCCGGCCCCGGCCGGGGCTGGCAAAGGTGGCTGCTGAGGAGGCGGCACCGCGGTCCTCCGACCTGGGTTGCGCCTCCTAACAACGCGAGCTGAACTCGAAGCCGCCTTCTTCTTCGAAGGCATCTCCACCGGAGCAAAAAGGGAAGCCGGAAAGGCAGAACCGCTACCAAAAGGCTTCCCGGTAAGCTAACGAGCGACGGAGACGCAGGGGAAAAAACTTCTCCGCTCCGTCGCTGAGGTAAAATGGCAGCTTGGCTGCCTCGTGGCCACCCCTTTTATAAGGGAGCTGGCCACGCCCCTAACTACCCGGATTCTCTGTCCTGTGGGGGGGGGGCCCGCAAAGGGCGCGGTGGCCATTTTGGCGCCGCGCTTGCATTCTCTGTGTTTTATTTTTCTCCACCCCTTCATGCTATCTTTTTTTCTCTATTCTACTCTCATATCTGATAGCAAGCACTCATTCTTTCATTCATTCATTTGGACTGTGGTGGCTCAGTGGTTAAGAAGCTCACCTTGTTAGCTGGAAGATTGGCAAGTTGGCAGTTAAAGACCCAAGTAATGCATGATGGAATGAGTGCCCTTCTCTGTTTCAGCCCCTGCCAACCTAGCAGTTTGAAAGCAAGAAATTGCAAGTAGATAAATAGGGACCACTTCCGTGGGAAAAGTTATTGGGGCCAAGAAAGGAGCCTCTTTCTGGCATCCCCTGAGCGGAATTCCTTCAACAAAATCCTTTCAACCTAGAAAGCACCTTTGTGTGCTTCTGGCACAATAAAAAAAAGAAGAAAAAGAAATAATTCATTCATTTATTCATTCTCGTGCCCCACCAAAAGCCAGCTGGAAACATTTGGGCCAAAATTCAAGGTTCCCTGCATGTGAGAAGCCACCTATTCTTGAGCTCTCATACTTTTGAAGACCACACTTCCTTTCAAAGATTTGGGTGGCATTCACTGATTTGTTCAATCTATTTTAATTCCCTAAAGTTTGTAATTCACCAATTATAAAAAGGAGAACATTGACATACACAGGCCCAGGGTCTCTTTAGCACTGTACTAGGATTCAGCCGTGTAGCATTCATGGTATTAAAACTATGGCAAAAACATATACAGTCAACCCTCACATAACAACGTGTTCGGATAGCATCATTTTCGCTTAACAACGCGTCGTTATGCACCACATGTTTTCCCCACATAACAACATTTTTAGTGTCGTTTTCCAGACAAAGATGCTAAAAACGTTGTTATGTGGGAAACTCCATAGAAACCCGCATAGCAACAAATATCGCTTAGCAATGCTACTTGGGGAACCAAGTAACGTCGTTATGCGAGAGTCTACTGTACATAAATACAATACATTTCTATTATTATATAGATCAGAAGTCAGCAACATGGGTGGCCACCAGGCTCTTCCATAAGTTGTAGACTGCCGAATGCGCAAAACCTTGTGGGAGAAGGAAATCAAAAAGTCTCATTTCAAAAGGTGAAAGCTTTCAAAAAAAAATTCTTTAAAAAGGATGATTTGTTCGGTTCTTTCTCTCTTTATT
This sequence comes from Bradypodion pumilum, assembly GCA_035047305.1. Lineage (NCBI taxonomy): Eukaryota > Metazoa > Chordata > Lepidosauria > Squamata > Chamaeleonidae > Bradypodion > Bradypodion pumilum. The sequence goes on along the minus strand of JAWDJD010000001.1, from coordinate 166,150,604 downwards.
TCTTTGTATTAAACACTACAATGTGACTTTACTACTTGATGAAAAGAAGATCTGCTGCTACTGGAGGCTTTCCATTTGCTTGGGGGAAAATATTATTTTTTTTGGTGGAGACCCAGGTAGTCTGGTGGGGTTGGGACTATAAAAATAAACATTGGATTCCTTGAAGCTCTAGGCTCACACTTTGTCCACCATCTTCCAAACGATCTAGGAAAAAGTTTTATGAAAATAAATCACCATGTTAGTTTTTAAAAGTAAGTAACAGATGCATGAATTTGTTATTTGGCTGTCATAGCATTTGGATATAGGCTATTTCTTTCTATCAAATCAAAAGGCAGTTTTGTAGGTGATGGGAGTTCAGTAGCTAGAAGCCTAAGGTTTAAAGGCATGCTTATTAATCAATTCACTAATTGCTGCTGATCTCAACTACCTTTCCCCTAATCTTTCAAACATGAAATTGCATTTTGAAGTTGAAGATAGGAAAACGAAATGACATAACAATGCAATTCTTGAAATAAGAAAACTTAACCATTTGAACTATTCGAGTATTTTCTTGTGTTAGCTTTATCTGCAAGTATATGTTATCTTCTCTGCTGCCATTCTTGATGACACTTTCCTATGGAAGCTAACAGGCAAAAGAGAAAAGCCTTCTGTCTATGAAAGTCCTCCTTGGGATTTTCAATTCAAGAGAGAGCAGGCCTGCCTGCCAAAACATTTCAGCTCCAAACACAGAGCTTGAAAGTAATACATTAATAATAATGGCAAGGATCCATCTGGGGCTTTGCAGTCCTGCAACACAAGTGTGATATGATAAGAGGTTGTATCTGTTTGAAGCATATCTAATAAAGAGAATTGATGCTTCCCTGTAAAAGTGGTGTTCCATTTGCTTACTTGCCAATGGGGAGAACTTTGGATCTCATTAACTAATATGTTCTCAGCTATTTCTGTGGCTGCCAGAACAAACTGCTAGTCTGACCACCATCGGGTGTCTTGGTTCTTCTCCACAAATGTGAGATCCAACACAATTACCATGCTACATGTTCTGTTCTTGAAGCATTAGTTGGACCTTGATCCACAATTTAACATAATGTATTATTCTTTGGGGACCACGGTGGTGCAAGTGGTTAAGATGCTGAACTTGACAACTGGAAGTTGGCAGGTTAGCAGTTCAAGCCCCGAGTACTGCACATCTGTGTCCCTGATTTTGCCAAACTAGCAGTTCGAAGGCAAGAAATTGCAAGTAGATAAATAGGTACGACTTCGGTGGGAAGGTAAACAGTGTTCGGTGCACACTGGTGTCTATTCATGCCTGCCACATTATCTTTTACAAAATAACTCAATAGCTGACAACATCACTACTTTTTTTTAGTGGAATGAATATTATTTTCTCACTACTTTAAAACATTATTTTCTTTCTTGCTCCTTGTACAGATAATTTTGGTACCACCACTTTGGGGCTCCTTTTTCCTATTTTAGGGTTAGAGAAAATGATTTTAAAAGTAAGGCACTGCTAGTGTGCAACACATTACTTTTTAACTTCTGACAGTAACATTTCTACCGTTGATTCCAACAATACATAACCCATATGGATGATGCACACAAAGGCAACCCCCATCTTTTCACCATAATTGGTTGTCTGTATAAAATGTTTACTTTTTTCTGTTAGAGTTTCTGCAGGTAAGAATGCAACTTGCTAACAAAAGAGAAGACTGCTATGGGGGATTTATTCTTTGGGTAAACAAATGTCTTTAACTTCTAAATGTATCTCAACCTCTTGCCAAACGGTTCACTCACACAAAGCTGGACTAGGGTAAATCTGCAGTTATCTTCCTCAGTTTAAATGAAATCGCAGCCACATTTATTATAACCATTCTGTGAAGACATGCTCATGTGGAAAACAATAGAATAGAAATCTTTTGAACCTGGACTCCTCCCCCCCCTTGGGAACACATATATGGCAAAACTATATATGAATAGTGCCTTGGTGAGTTAGCAACAGTCCACTTACCTTTGAGATTTGAATATACAGTATACAGCTCTCTAGAGACCACAGAGTGAGTCTGACCCTGACAGCAGTATGAGAGCATAGTTGTGCATAGAGACTTCCCAATTCCTTAAATGCTTGAACTTGTTCACATAGCAGGTGCTATGCAGATTTGAGCACCTACCATTCCTCTTTTTTTCTGGCAGTTAAGTTTTGATTTCTCTGTTATTATTATGAGTTGTTAATTTTGAAGCAAGCATCAATGTGTTGAACCCAGATTGGACATTTGATGAATGGAAGTGCTCTTTCCATTCACCAAGGGGACCACCTACAGCAGAGGTTCCTCCTGAAGCAAAAGGGAGGAAAGGTACTCTTTCCTATGCTGCTCCCTGTGGTCTCTATACCAGGAGATTCCCCACTCCCACAAGAGCTGTAAGAGGAAGGAACATTAAAAAAAGTTGCCTTTTCTTTGATTTATTGGACGCCACTGTGCTCTACTCTAGATCCAACCCAATATTTGTACTGGAGTGGAGCTTCTTAGTGGGATTTACCACTGATCACCATCAACAAATGGTCTGACCATGAAATGGGGTAGTAGAGAACCCCAATAGCTTTGGGTCCCTCTAGTATCCGTGTAACATGTGAAGCAGATCAGTGCATGAATGGATTAAGAAAATGGATGGAAATTGTTACAAAGTTACAAATAATGGGTTAATGGCTTAGTTCAGGAGTTGTCAACCTTTTTAAATCAGGGGCTGGATCACCCTCCCTCAGACAGCTTTGGGGGCTGGATGACCATTTTGCCCTTCCTCCACCACATGACACTTCCTGGTGTGGTGGATGCAGTGGGGGGGGGCACATGAAATGGTGCCATGGGCTCCATCCGACCCACGGGCCACAGGTTGAGAATCCTGGCTTAGTTGAAGGGAGGATTGCAAGAGCTGTTTGTTTGAGAACTCCTTATCAGCAGGTGTCAGGATGTGAAAAGAATCTTAGCCATCCAAGGTTGAGCTAATTAGGAAATAAAGTCTGCGCCACTGTGCCAAGAGAACAGGAGTTGTTTATATTAAAGAAATGCTTCGATTGGTTAATTTTGTGAGGTGAGCAATGAGTGACAGTTTTGCACTGGTTTCTGGGTTTGAGGGTAATCTGGTTGTTGTGAGTGTGTAGCCTTTTACAGAAAAGATAGAGAGGTAAGCCTGCTTAGAAATGTCTTAGGAACTTACTTTAAAATGTTCATGTAGGATAGATTTTATTATTTTCTGGGGAAATGGAACTCAACCTTGTATGGCTAAGATTCTCTTCGCATCCTGACACCTGCCGATAAGGAGTTGTCAAACAAACAGCTCTTGTGATCCTCCCTTCAACTAAGCCACCAACCCATTCCTTGTAACTTTGTACCAACTTCTAGCCATTTTCTTAATCTATTCATGCACTGATCTGCTTCACACATTACAATCCCATGAAAAGAGAAGAGGGCATGCCTGACCAAATGGGTGGACATGATGACACATATTTTTCTGCATAGCAATCAATGCTTGGAAGAAGGCTGGTGGAACTGTGCCCACTGGCACTGCCTTTCACCCTCCATTGATTCCTTCTAAACCTGTGAAGAGAAGGACAGGAATATTATATGTGTGTTACATGCTGTCAAGTCAAAATCAACCTATATGGACCCTAACAGGGCTTTCAATGCAAGTGGGATATTTAACGAGTAGGTTTACTAGCTCTAGTTGGCTGGGTAACTCAGTAAATTAGGCATGTGGCTGTGGCACCAGATGTCATGAGAGCAATTTTCCATTGTGCTTCTAAGGAGAAGAGCCAGCCTATGTAACTATGAGCAAGCTGCAAAGTCTCAGGGTGCCCCCAGAAGAAGGGAATAATAAACCATATTTGAGTACTTTTTACCTAGAAACCCCTGGGAAAGATAACCATGTCAGAATTGACTTGACAGCACACCGTTACTATTATTTGCCAGTGAGTTTTCATGGCTGAACAAGGATTTGAACCTAGGCCTCCTACAAGGATTGGTACAAGGAAATGTGGGAACTTGCTTTAAATGATAAGTTAACATGGGAGTTGAATAAAAAGAAAGGTATAATTAAAGAAGATAGATTTTGGAAGATTTGGGAATTGTTTGTGGACTCTGCATTGATTAGAAGTGAAGGGGACAGGCCAGCACCAGATCAAATGAGTTTTTGGAAATAGTTAAAGACTGTTGTGACATACTGCATCCTCCAGGGCACTTTATATTCCACTGGGTGTGTATTTGTGAATATGATTTTATTGTTTTTTGTTCTGTCTTGGTTATGTAGTATAATGATAGAAATGTTATAAGCTTTAGTTATATTAAATTGTGTAACTATAAAATCAGATATATGTATACAATAAGTTTTAATATGCATTATAATATTCTGGATGATTTTACTGAGCTATGACGAAGCTTAATAATGTACTGGAGTGTTAAGTGTGTATTTTGTTTTTATAAGACTGTATTTGTGTTTTTTTCCCTTTTTTGTGTTGATTTGTTTATTTTTTTTGAAAATTTAATATATAATTTTTTTTTAAAAAAAGAAGAACCTAGGCCTCCTGAGTCCTAGTCTGTCACTTTCCCCACTACATCCTAAGTCAAAATTGACTTGATGGTACACAATTACAATTACTATTTATTTCCCAGTTCCACAATCCCTGTGAACTTCCATGGCTGAGCAGATTCAAAACCAAGTCTTTTTCACTCTGGCCACTACATCACACTGTCTATATCATAGAAACAATACACACTGCCTTATGCTGAGTCACTCCTAGTCCACTATTGCCAACACTGACTGGCAGTAGTTTCCCAGGCTTTTAGGCTGGAGTGTAGCAAGTTATATGTTGAGCTCACAGGTTTGCATGTAGGACAAGGACAAAGGGCAAGTCCACTAAGCAAGATTCTGCTCCTCTTTCCTACATTTTTTTCCTATGGCTGACCATGTAAACTGTCCTTGCATTAGACAGCTTTTAACTCTTCTCTTTTTTGCCAGTCTGTGTTTAAGTTACCCTGTGATTCAGTTCTGATGTGTGTACTTCAACAAGATGTTGTCTATAGCTGTGCAGCTCATCTCCTCTTTTTACCATGTTTCCTGAGTGAACGAGACTTTGGCCATAAATATTCAATCCATAGAAAAAGCTCCAAATAGTTGGTTATGGAAGAGCTGGATTATGATGGAAAATCTAGATTATCCTTGAGAAGAACCTGCATTAGGAACCGTAGGGAAAGGCATGTACAGAGAAAACACTGTTTTACTTAGACGTGGGCCCAAAAATAATAAATCATACCAATTATTAGAATACATGGGGGAAAATAAATAAAAACTGTCTGTCATTATCGTTGCCAGAGTACAGTCTGGGTGGAGGCTATTTTCTTGCACAGTGAGTTCCTGCTGAAGGTCTGCATGCCTAATGGATTGCTAGGCACACTGCCCAGGTATAGGCTAAAACATAACGCCTTCCTAATATGTCACATTACTTATTTCAAGGGAGACAAATTTCCTACCTCCTTGACACATCATTGCCAACAGTAAGAAAACATGTGAAGTCACATCAGACTGCTGCACCTTCTATCCTTCAGTGGGGCAGGGATGGAGAAGAATATCTCTTATGTTCATCACAGGTAAACTAATGAAAGGTTTTTTGACTGTCTAATTGTTGTGTAGGTAAAGGTAAAGGTTTCCCTTGCTCGAAAGCCAGTCGTATCCGACTCTAGGGTGCAGTGCTCATCTCTGTTTCTAAGCCGAAGAGCCAGCACTGTCTGCTTCTGCAGACGTTTCCGTGGTCATGTGGCAGGCATGGCTAGACAACGGAGCACACAGAACACTGTTTACCTTCCCACCGAAGTGGTCCCCATTTATCTACTTGCAATTTTTTGCTTTCAAACTGCTAGGTTGGCAGGAGCTGGGATGAAGATGGGAGCTCATTTCCGTCCTGCAGTACTCGGGAATTGAACTGCTGACCTTCCACTTCCCAGTCAGCGTCTTAGGCACTTGAGCCACTGCAGTGCTTAATTGTTGTGTATTGAGCCACATTTGCAAGTAGCGCAGGGAGTGCTCATGCAAGAGGAAAATGGCGGTTTCCCGCCATTCTAACTTGAAGCTTAAAGTGGTGTGAAATCCCTCCAAAAGGGTGCGCTTGTTAGGCTAAACCAAGCCCTGTGATTAGTTACAGTTTTGGATCCTGTTTTCCATTGGTTAACTACATATATTCCCTGTTATGATTGGTTAGTTACGTTTGTCCGGTGGGTCGCTACCTTGTACCCAGGAGCCACCAGCGGGGAGACACTATATAAGGCCCACAGGTAAACAAGGGTGGGGCCGGGCTGGATCTATACTTCCTACTCCATACAGGTAGCCAGGTAGTGCTAAGCCTGGGTCCCTCCATTATGCCGCCGGAGCCGCAGCTGCGCTCTCCCCGCCGGTGGAGATGACGGTGCGAGGAGGGATTCCTGCCTACCCTGGAACTCTTACACTGTTCTGGGGTTCTTAGGCTACTTGCAACTGTTGTGCAGTTGGAATTGAGGACTTTCCTTTCGTGCCCTCTGGCCTATGTATGTATTTTTGTATTGATCGTTTTAACTGTATTTTTTGATTAATTATTGTATTACTATTGCTGCTTATGTCTTTATTGCATTTCTGTATTTTTTTTGGTATTTTTGAAATTATATCCTTTGATTATATTGATCACATTGTTGCTATTGCTGTTATACTGTGTTTTATGGATCTTGTATTTCTAATATTTATTGTTAATTTGCTGTATTGCAACACTGTACCATTTGTAATTTTTGTATACTGTATTTGATTTACTTGTTGTAAGCCGCCCAGAGTCGGCCCTGGTCGAGTAGGGCGGGGTATAAATCGAATAAATGAATGAATGAATGAATGAATGCTACGCTTCTATGGTAGCTAGTTTATTGTCCATTGCCGGGTAAGAGTCCAGAGGGACTGACTCTGCTAGGATTGTATAGCCGTCTCGGGATCCGGAACAACTTGTAAGTTCATCTCTTATTGACTGTTAAATAAAGCCTGTTGCTGTTTGTCCATCATTGTCCTGGACTGATGCTTATAAGGGCCGGATCTAACACTAATCAATATATATTCCTAGCTTCATGTTTGCAACAGATTGATGAAACAATGATATTTGAGAAAGGGGCCCTGCTCAGTAGTTTCCAGTATTGGAAAGAGTGGGCAGAACTATTGACACAATTTTTTCTTAGACTATATTGCTTGGCAATGTATTGTATATGTGTATGGGCATGCCCATAGACACCTTTTTTAAAAATCAGACTAATTGTCCTACTATAAGAGCCACGTAGCCTAGTGGTTAAGACTCAGTTTGGCAACTGGAAAGTTGGCAGGTCAGCAGTTCAAGACCTGAGCACTGCATGACAGAGTGAGCTCCCATTGTCTGTCCCAGTTACTGCCAACCTAGCAGTTCGAAAGCAAGAAATTGCAAGAAGATAAATAGGTATGGCTTTGGCAGCAAAGGCAACAGTGTTCCATTCACTTTTGCATCTAGTAATGCCTGCTATGCGGCCACAGAAATGGCTGCATACACAGACAGCACCGGCTCTTTGGCTGTAAATGTAGATGAGCACCACCCTCTAGACTCAGACATGACTTGCTTTCAAACAACGGTGACCTTGATTATCTTCCTAGTCCAGTCCCACCACCACTTGTAGCTGGCAAGGCATATTTGGGAACTCAAGTCAAAATTCTTCTTTCCCCTGATGCCTGTCTCCGTGTCTGCAAAACAAAAATGTAATGGTAATACTGTATGTATTGTCAGTTTGAAGGAGAGGATCTCAGAAGGTGGTGGAAAGGCAGCTAGAGACACATCTGTGGCACACTTATACAGTAATATTTAAAATGGTACAAAAGCAGAGGTAGAGGAACACATGGTTCTTGTTTCCAGGGAGATGCATAAAGCAGATTACTAGTCAAATTCTGTGCCAAACAATGAAATGCCTATGATATACAACACATCGCATTGAATGAATTGGGTTGGGTTGTTTTCAAGCCCGTAATATACAAGCATACCCACCTCAGACACAAGTCTTGAGCTGCTGATCAACAGCTTTATCTAGATGTCAATCTTTTGTCAATAGTAACTTTTCTTTCTAAAAACAGAATTTAGTCAAGCATAAAAGAATGAGAACAGCATAAAAAGTTTATGTTCACTCATCTGTAAAAATCTGCAACCAAAAATTAACATGATTTAGTGTTTTCTTGTGTAGAATGACCAAGATACAGAAGGAAACAACAGATGAAAACCCATATCTTGATTTGTCTGTTTCAGTGGAAAGTATTCAACTGAAATTCTTCTGAATAGAAGGTCCAGCTAGCATGGTAATATCCATTTGTGCTGTTTGTGAAAATGTTGACATTGTGACAACAGAGAGTAGAGATTGCCCCATGTGTAATGGCATTGCTTTCATAAACTCTGTGATTGTGCATTACTACATAGGCAGGATCTTTTGTCTAGGCCAGGGATTATCAACCTTTTTAAGCCGGGGGCCAGATCACGCCTCCTCAGACTGTTGGTGAGCTGACTGGTGGTCCCCTCACACCACTGCCACCACCACTGCTGCCACCACTGCCACCACTCTCCCCATGCCACCAGTCCAGCCCCCAACACTACCCCCACACCACTAGTCTAGCCCACCAACATTCCCCCCACACCACTGTCACTGCTGCCAACACACCTCCCCAAGCCACCCACACCACCAACACTCCTCTGCCACCACTGCCAACTCTCTCCCACACACCACCAGTCTAGCCAACCAACACTCCCCCATGCCGCCACCGCTGCTTCCCAGCTTACTGGCCTGCGGTGGGTGAAGGAGGGGTTCTGACTGTCCTTGCCTGCACTTGACCAAAGTGGTTGAGGAAAGACACAGGTGACCGTGTGTGTCTGCTGCTTCTGCTTCTGCCATCGCCACCATCCATGTCCTCCCTGCTTGGCTTGGCATGTCTCTAAAGCTGCTTTGTAGCAGGGCAGAAGTAAGCCTTCTTACAACATCCACCCTGCTATGGAGCAGTGTTAGGGACATGCCAAGCCAAGTGGAGGGGACAAGGGCAGTGGCAGGGGTGGGAGTGAGGGCATGGGCCAGATGGAATGATGCCATGAGAACCCCTGGTCTAGGCAGAAGCTCAGTCTTCCCACTGGGACCTGGTAGTCAGGAAACGCTTGTACAGTATACAAAAGTTTGTGTTTTGTTAGGACTGCAAATGTTTACAGAAGGCAATCGTCATAGGAGGCAGTTTCCCATGTTACTGGGTGACCTATATATTGAAATAGTGAATGAATACAGGCAACAAGTGATTTCAAGTAGGGATATGTTCTCAAGCTTACATGCAAGACCTCAGAAATCTCACCTTGCTCTGCCTTATTGGTTTGGTTGGGATATCTCTACAGTAAGACAGTATCTGAAGGATCCCTTTCTCTGTCAGGTCAGAAACCAAATGGTATCTTGCCACCAATGTGTTTGGACTTGTTAATCTTCATGGCCACAGGCTTCTTGGGCATCTTGTATACTTTGTTCCTCTCCTTCAAAAGAGAGCTGACACATTTACTTGAGAAACCATCCATGAATATTAGAATACATCTGTTTCCCCCTAGTAGTGACACATTAAGCATCCAGAGAGATCACTGTATTAGATCTAGCACCCTAGTGAGTCATTCCTCAGTTCTTAGTAAGAATGAAGTTCTAACATCTTTCTTTTTAACACAGCTTGTTCCTCCAGTTTGTGCCATCAGTATCACATTGATTTATCTTGAAACCTGTCTCAAGATTCTGGTTCTGTAGTTGAAGGATTCCATTTGGGTCATGATATCTGAAATATCTGTCCCATATTGCAAGGATTTCCCTCTTTCATGCTGTATTTTCTTGATGAGTTAAAAGATACAGCTTATAAACACCATCACATATTGGAAATAAAATTATTTGCCTTGCTTTATCGTACACAGTTCATATTGAAAATGTACTGTAAAACCTTTCTTGTTAAAACCTGAGACACTTATTATATTGTAGCTCAGATCTGGTAATGCTAGAAAATCATTTATTGTGGTGACACCAATGTCATGGGGCAATTCACATGATAAACTGCTATTTCCTGTTCCAGTATTCCCATGGGATCTCCACCAGGCATCTGGATTTTTCCACCAGCCTGTGATATTAAGAAATTCTCTAAAGTGAGTGCCTTTTCAGGGTGTGGATGGTGGGGGAGAATGGGACTATCAACAAACCAGTCAATTTGATTTTTTAAACTAACCATCAGCCATGCCATCTTTATGCTTTGGAGTCTTACTGTCCTCTATTTCTGAAGGCTTGTGCTTAGTATCAATCCTTAGACATGGACTATTTCCTCTAGCAACAAAACTTGCAGCTACCATTGATTGAGCCATCTTTGAGGAAGGGATAAATGGATCAGATTTAAAGACTTGGCATTTCCTTCCTGTGTTGATATTAGTGCACATTTTAGAGCAGGGGTTCCCAATCTAAGGCCCATGGGCCAGATCTGCCCGCAGCACCATTTCATGTGGCCCCTACCCCTCCAAAGGCATTTGAGAAACAAAATGGCCACCCCATCATGCAGGCTGAACAGCCATTTTGTCCTGCCCTCAAAGTTGACTGAGAGAGTGTGACCCGGCACCCGGCTTGAAAAGGTTGGGACCCCTGTTTTTGAGCATTCTCCTAATATGTTCCTCCCCACCCCCCCTATAGTACATTTTAAAAGATGCAGACAAGGCATAGCATCTAGTCCAACATTTTATGAGACTGCCAAATCCAATGAAATTCCCTTCCATCTTCATAATTTGGCTAAAAGCCTATCCATGCATGATAACAAGGAAGGTCTTGAACAAGATATCCCAAGATTGAGCTTCTGCTGCTCTGCCTCCTCTAGTATGAGTGCCCCATTCCTACTATAAGTACCAACCTTCCTTCAAAAGCTAGTTCATCAATCTGACTAGTTTGTGTCCATTGTGAAGACTTTACCCAACTCCCTTTTGATTTGATTTGATTTGATTTATTCTATTTGTATGCCACCCACTCAGCATATGCCAACTCAGGGCGGCTCACAAAAATCACAACATAAATCAACAATATACAAGGTAAGTACACAATAATACAATACACAAAATTCAATCTACAAAAAACAACACATTATGATATACAACAGCATAATACAATACAATGGTATCTCGGATAAAGTCCGATACAGATAAAGTCTGATTTGGATAAAGTCGCGGTTTTCATGCACACGTGATGCATCGCATAAAGTCCAAAACCGCTAAAAATGGACGCTATCCGAGGTATTTGGTATAGGAACCTTGGATAAAGTCCATTTTTAGACATTATCCGATTCATCACCCATTTGATTCAGATAAAGTCCAAAATCGGATAAAGTCCAAACTTGCGGAATGGAGTTTGGACTTTATCCGAGGTTCTACTGTACTATAATATACAGTAATACCTCATACAAAGTCCGTTTTGTACAACATCGGATTCATACAACATCGCCTAATTCTTTGAAAAAAGTTGCCTCATACAAAGTCGCTGCAACTTTGTATGAGGCATTGGTGTTTTTCCCAGGTTGCATTCTGTCTAGGTAGTATAAAAGTCAGGACGCATGCGTACATTGCTCTTGTGGGTTTTGCACAAGGCGAAGAGTGTTTAGGAGGGGTTTTGAGTGTGATTTTGGATTGTTTGGTGTTTGCTGCTGTGGTTTTAAAAAACAGATTGCATGCTCCATATTTTTTTCTTATGTTGGTCTTTTGGGGGGGGGGCACTGTTTGGTGGGGTGGGCAATTGTTTGGTGTTTGCTGCTGTTTAGATGATTAACACTGTGCTGCATGATGGGACATGTTCGCATCCATTTTGTCCTTGCTTCCATCCAGTAATTGTTTATAGTAGCTCGTACAAAATGGATGATTGGCCGCATGGCTGCAGATTAACACTGTGCTGCATGATGGGACATGTTAACTTTTAAACCTGCACTTCATAAAGTTTTCAAAAGTTAAAAACTTGTTGTATGGTTTGTCCCCCAAAATCAGGGTTGTTTGACATGTTTTTGTAATGTATTTAGCCTTTAGACAATGATTTCTTAAAGTTCTGTCAGTTTCCTGTCTGTTTCCTTAACTTTGCCCCGAAGTCTGTGCTGTTACACTACAATGTATCTCTATGGAAATGACGTTGTACGAGGCATCGCGGCAAGGATTTGGACGTTGTATGAGGCATCGCGGCTAGGATTTTGCATGCCTCATACAAAGTCCAAATCCGTATAAAGTCCAAACTTGTGGAACCAAGTTTGGACATTGTATGAGGTGTCACTGTAATAATAAAGTCACAACTACATAGAAAAATTCCCAACACAAAGTCCAGGGATGGGGTGGCAGGCGTCCTCAGCCTCAAGGCGGGACCGTCTTCTGTCACTGGACCAAGACAACAGAGTACAAAATATAATAGAATACAACAGCATATAACAACAATACTCAAGTCAAAATGTCATGTCATCGCAGAAACAATATACATCACAAAAGTACAAAGAGAAGAGCATTTCAAAACCTAACAGTACAACGGCAACTTTTCCTGATAGCCAGCTTGGATTTCTTGATTGCAATTTGTCTTTGACTATGGACCTGCTTCCACCAAACCCAATTGTCTGTTGTTGCCTTGGACTGGGCCTCTTTCCAACTTTGACATTGCATGAGCATGAAAATCCCAGGTGCTCTGTTCCAGAACATTACCTCCTAAGGTCTGTATGCACAGATGTCCCTCATGGGGACATGTGCTGGCTTACCCTTTCAGCCAGATGTCTTGGTGCTACGGGAATTTGGTGTATGCAAACCAAGACACAGGACACAGCCTCGGGCTGGGTTAACTCAGGTTTATTGCATCGTGGACAGAGGGAACATGAGGTAATGGCGGATCAATAGCTCTTTATATACAGTAGTAATACATTTGAACGTGGTGCCATGGTAGCCCATTGGCTACTGTCTGCGTGACGTCATTGCGGGTCACGCCCTTCTTGTCCAGGTGTAGGTGGTGGCGGGAAAACTTCCCGCGCTGTTGCCTTTGATGAGTTCGGACCAAGAGAGCTTGGACGCTCGCTGCTGCCAGCTGGTGGTCATTAGCTCGCGTCCTATTACAGGGTTTATATGATACAGCTGAAGGTTACATTGTTGCTATAGGCAAGGTTACATTGGCTCAGATACATTGTAATCCATGTGGAAGGTAAAACCATCAGAACACAACACCCCTCCCCCCTAGGACGAGACAAAGTCTCGAGCCCACACTTACACACACTCCCCCCCCCTTAGGAGACAAAGTCTCTCAGCCAAGATGGCTTATTTCGAACACGCTGGGGTCTCGATGCGGGCTGCCTCTCCCCGGGTTTGCTACCTTCTCTTTGTCCCCTGGTTTCCTGTCCTGTAATTGGAGAGGGAGACTCGTTAGTGACTTGCCGCGGCTCCGCGGCGTTGTTGGGAGGTGTGCTCTTTCTTAGGGAGGAACCGGGGGCACTGGGGGCTAACGAAAAACCCCTCTTCTCGCTTGGATGGGTGGGGGAACACTCCTGAAAACCCCCCCGGCTCGCAAAATCAAAATCAAAATTACCATCGGGGGCAGCGGTCGCGAACTCCTCTCCCCCTTCCCCGGCCCCTGATAGGACTGGCGTATCAAAAGGATATGAGTCGGGGCCGCTGCTTCTGCTTCCTTCCCCCCTTGCTTGGGACTGTTGTCCACTGCTGTCTCCCCCTTGGGTTAAGCGGGTGGGGGAGAACCCTAACGCTGAATCCTGTTGCTGAGCTCCACTGACTGGCCCACTCACTCGGTGCCTCAGTTGGTCTGCGTGCCTCCTCCAGAGGAGGCCGGTGTTAGTCTCGACCCGGTACGACACTGGCCCCGTCTGTTCTACAACCGTCCCTGGTACCCAGGCCGGCCCTGCGCTGGAATAGTTCCTGCAGTGAACAGGGTCCCCGGCGGCGAAACCTTTCGAGACTGCCAACCCTATGTTTTTCCCTTTATCCTCGACTCTCGTCGGGTCTAGCCTGGACAGGATCGTGGTCAGTTTTCGCCGCATCAAGATCTCCGCCGGCGAGTAGCCTGACGCTAAGGGGGTTACCCTATACGCTAAGAGGAACTGGCATACTTGGTGATTCAGGTCCCCCGGGCCCATGCGCCGCAGCGCCTCCTTCGTTGTCCGCACCAGCCGTTCCACTTGGCCATTCGTGGCCGGGTGAAACGGTGCGGATGTGACATGCCGAATGGCGTTTGCCTCCATGAATGCTCCGAACTCAGCGGAGGTGAAACAACTAGCGTTATCGCTGACTAAAGTGTCGGGTAAACCGAATGTGGAAAAGACTCTCCTTAGCTGGCTAATTGTCGAGGCGGAGGACGTGCTCTTTACTGGGATAACCTCCAGCCACTTGGAGAACGCATCTACCACCAGGAGAAACATGGTTCCTCGGAATGGGCCAGCGAAATCCACGTGCACTCTGGACCATGGCCCCCTTGCTGTGTCCCACTCCCTATGCGGGAGACGGGCCGCCTCAGGTCGGGATCCCTGGCAAGCCTCGCAAGTGCCGACCATGTGCTCAATGTCCGCGTCCAGCTGTGGCCACCAGAAGTAACTCCGGGCCAGCGCCTTTGAACGAACTATGCCCGGGTGGCTGACGTGCAGCAGTTCGAGCACCCTCGTCCGCAGGGGCGCAGGGACCACCACCCGTTGGCCCCACAGAAGGCACCCCCTCTCTAGGGACAACTCTAGCTTTTTCCTAAAGAATGGGTCGAACTCTGTACTCGGGGACGAAGCCGGCCACCCCTTCTGCACCCATGAACTAACTTTCTCCAGCGTCCTGTCCTTGCCTGTCGCCCTAGCAATGTCGGCTGGTACTATTGGGGGTGCGTCTAAAACCTCAATTAGCAACACCTGGCGGTCTCTTTCTGCTCTCGCCTTTTGGTCGTCCGACAAGGGCAAAGGGGATCTCGAAAGCGCATCAGCATGGCTGATCTCCTTTCCGGGCCGGTACTCCAACTCATGTTGGTACGCGTTGAGGAAAATAGCCCATTGCAGCATTCTCGGGGACAGGATCTGCGGCGTGGGCTTGCTTGCCGTGAAAATCCCTAACAGCGGCTTGTGATCGGTCACGATTTTGAACGGGCGGCCATACAAAAAATCGTGAAATTTTTTGGTCCCCGCTACTATTGCTAACGCCTCCCTGTCGGTTTGTGCGTAATTTCGCTCCGCTTGGGACAGGGACCTTGAGTAAAACGCTACCGGGGCCTCCCTTCCGTCCTCCAACACGTGGCAAAGCACCGCCCCCACCCCCACCGGGGATGCATCACAAACTAGGACCACTGGCCGTTTGGGGTCGAAGTGCGTCAGGATTGCCTCAGATGTTAGGAGTTGCTTTAGCTCTTTGAACGCCCTCTCGTGCTCGTCACCCCACATCCATGTCTCCTCCTTTTTAAGTAACCGATGGAGCGGTTCGGCCACGGACGCCTTCCGCGGGAGGAATGTATGGTAAAAATTGAGGAGCCCCAGGAAGGACTGTAGCTCGGTTTTGGATGTGGGGCGAGGGGCCTTTTTAATGGCTGCTACTTTGGATTTAGACGGTTTAATCCCCTCGGGTGTGATCCGGAACCCTAAAAACTCGACCTCGGTTTCGAAAAAGACACATTTATCCTTCCTCAATCTCAGCCCCGCTTTCTCGAACACGGTCAATACTTTGTCCAACCTCTTTGCCAGTTCAGCCTCACTCCCCCCTGTTATCAACACGTCATCAAAATAAGGCAACACCCCCTCCAGTCCCTTCAGGAGGCGTTCCACAAGCGACTGAAAAAGGCCGGGTGCCGAGTTCACGCCAAACTGTAACCGCGACACCTGGAACGCTCCTTTATGTGTAACTATCGTTTGTGCCGCGGCCGTGGCGGGGGTCACAGGAAGTTGCTGATAGGCTTGTGCCAAATCGAGTTTGGCGAAACACTTTCCCCCATTCAGCCTGGCCAAAAGGTGGCTGATCACCGGCACCGGGTATGCATTAGGGCGGATCGCCTTGTTAATTGTACACATAATCAGCGCAAATGCGCACCTCCCCGTTAGCCTTTAGAGCCGTTACAATTGGAGTTTCCCACTCCGCGGAATCAACAGGAATAAGAATCCCCTGGCCCACCAGTTTGTCCAGTTCCGCCTCTATCTTGTCCTTGAGTGCGAACGGCACCCTGCGCGGTTTGAGTCTTATCGGGCGGACCTCCGGGTCTATGTCGAACGCTACAGGGGGTCCCTTGAACTTTCCGAGTCCTTTCTTAAAAACGGCGGGATGCGCATCGCAAACCGCTTGTATTGGGTCCCCCCCCACGGTATGCACTCCCCCTATGAACAAACCTAAGGGCTGAAACCACTGTGTCCCTAGGAGGCTACAGCTTCCCCCCTTGAGGACAACCAGGGGCAGTTCCGCAGAATGTCTCTTAAAATTGACCCGAAATTTCCCGACCCCCAACACCGGAATGCTGTTCCCCTGCACGTCTCGTAGCGTGGACCTCAACGCTTTAAGTTTGGGCCGCACGTGGGGGTCAATTTTCAAAAACTCTTTCTGGGGAATTATAGAATAGGAGGACCCCGAGTCAATTTCCATCTTAATAGGGGCCCCTTGTACTAATACCTCAACGAAGTAATGGGACTGTCCCGCGGACACGCTGAACACTGGGGCGTCGTCCTCGCTGTCGTCCGAGACGCGGCCCACGCCATCCTGCTTCCTCGTGGTCTGGGCGCCATCTTTGGGCCTCGCTGGACGGTCCGGTCTGGCCGCACGGTCTTGTGACTGCCTCCGGCCCTCCTTCCGTTTTCTGCATGCCTTGGCGATGTGCCCCCGACGGCCGCAGGTGTAACACTCGGCCTTCCTGAACGGGCATCTCGCGCGCTCATGGGCCGCTCCGCAACCCTCGCAGCGTCGACCACCCTTTCGGACCTTCTGGACCTCCTCGCCGTCGCTGCCTTCCGTAGACGACTTTGAGGCCCGTCGAGTTGCGTGCACCGACTGTCCGGACTTCCCGTGCACCGAATTTTCCGCCTTGCCGGCTCTAGGACGCCACTCACGCCACTGGTGCATCTCGTCCACTCCAGCATTCGTGGACTCTGCGGCTTCCGCGGCCTCTACGACCTCTGCCAGCGTGGGTGGCGGTTCCTTATTCATCAAGCTGCGCTGTACCTCCTTGTCTTTCAGGCCACACAACACGCCGTCCCTGAGGGCCATCTCCAGGATGTCGCCCCATTTACAGGGGGCGGCGGCTATCCTCATGGCGGCCACGAATGCCTCAACCGACTCATCCGGCGCTTGGACTCGCCTCCAAAACGCGCTCCGAGCGGGAAACATTGCCCTCGAGGGGGAGAACCGCTCTCGCAGCAGCTTCATGATGTCGCCCGCCTTAAATTCGCTCACCTTCTTCGGAGCGATTATGCCCACCAGCGTCCGCTTGGTTTCCATCCCGAGCATTCTGGTGAGGATGGCCCTCTTCCTCTCCTCGTCGTCTTCTTTGACTCTGAGTTCCACCAGTGCCGCCTGGAAGTCCATCTCTAGCAGCTCCCAGTCTTGCGGTTTGGTGATGTTGAACCCGCTCTGTGCCCTGGCTGTTCCGTGGGGGTCCATGATCCCACCTTCGTCGCCAATTTGGTGTATGCAAACCAAGACACAGGACACAGCCTCGGGCTGGGTTAACTCAGGTTTATTGCATCGTGGACAGAGGGAACATGAGGTAATGGCGGATCAATAGCTCTTTATATACAGTAGTAATACATTTGAACGTGGTGCCATGGTAGCCCATTGGCTACTGTCTGCGTGACGTCATTGCGGGTCACGCCCTTCTTGTCCAGGTGTAGGTGGTGGCGGGAAAACTTCCCGCGCTGTTGCCTTTGATGAGTTCGGACCAAGAGAGCTTGGACGCTCGCTGCTGCCAGCTGGTGGTCATTAGCTCGCGTCCTATTACAGGGTTTATATGATACAGCTGAAGGTTACATTGTTGCTATAGGCAAGGTTACATTGGCTCAGATACATTGTAATCCATGTGGAAGGTAAAACCATCAGAACACAACAGGGAAGAAGAGTCATAACAACAAAAGTCAATGGGAAAAACACATTAGATCCCATTCCTGCTGCCCTCTGGTCTGTGAACTGAAACCCAGTTCATTTTGAGAAAGAACCAATGGGGGGCGGCAGGTTTCTCTGATGACATTTGAAACAGCGAGCCCAGAAAGGTAACACTGACGAGAAAATATTTCAAATGTGTGGGGAAAATTTTGCATCATATTTCCATATCAGTTAATGGAACTTAATGTAACAACTACCCATCCTGGAGGATTAAATATTCACTTACACACTTACAGGTAACATATTGGCTGTGCCAGCAAGCAACATTAAATAATCATGCGTAGGTGACAAATTAACTCAGCGTGTCGAGCTGCATTAAATAACCATATAAGGGAAATAAATGACTTGTTCAAGGTAATAAATTTAAGAAATGGCTGAAAAGCCGGTAATATGTCCAGGAATAACTTCTCATCTTTATAAAAACATGTTAAGAAGCTCATTGAACTCTAGTTTAATTAGTTTACATCTGAATATTTTTAAAGAGTAGATTAGTAAAGGTAAAGGTCACCCTTGCTTGAAAGCTAGTCATATCCGACTCTAGGGTTCAGTGCTCATCTCTGTTTATAGCCCAAGAGCCAGTGCTGTCTGCATTTGCAGACATTTTTGTGGGCATGTGTCAGACATGACTAGACACCGGAGTGCATGGAACACTGTTTAGAATTCTATAAAAATGAAAGGAAACAAGGGGTAGTATGAAATGATTAATTACACCTTTCAGTCCTAACATAAGGAAGCTTTAGGTTTGGGTAAGAGTAACAGAAGGCATTTTGCTATCTGAGGCAAAGGACAAGATGATGCCTGTGAGCATCACATCACCTGTAAAATACTAAGCAGATTGTCTGTTGGCTTCTCCTTCGGTTATGGGATTATGTTTGAGGCAAAAAGCTGGGTGAGGATATTACAAGTACAGCACAAAGAAAGCTGGCTGGAAAATAATGCTTTGTCCTCATTGCTACTGTTTGCCTTACTCCAACATACACTGCCTGGGGGAAGCTATCCTGCTCTCTTTAAAGCTACAGCCTATTTTGTGTATTTCCAATAGCAGCCATAGCTCTTTTGAAGCACAGGGAAGTTTCAAAAGCACTTTTAGATACAAAATGGAGAGTCCGCAGTTCATAGGGGAAGGGAATTTTAAAACCCCCACAGAGGATGCCTAGAGTTGGTGAGACTATCAACTCTTCAACAGAATGCTGGCCCTAATCTTTCCCTTAGGAGAAGCTGCAATAGAAGTATTTGTACTCACCAGAGCTTCTGCTACAACAACAGAATGATTGGGTCAAAATAATGTTTTCAAGAAACATCTACTGTAAACTGATTAACCTCCATCTAGGATAGTCTGTTTGTACCTGGGGGCACCTTTCCTCCAACCATACTAGACATTTGTTTCTGCTATTTTCAGTAAATTGGACAAGAGCAGAAGTGATACTAGTTCACCCACAGCAAGAGTCAGTACATGCATTGTTTCCATGCTTCCCCTTGCAACTCTATATAGTCATAGTCACAATTAAGGAAAATGCCAGCCTGTTCAAGTGCACATAAAAGCCAGAATGCACTAGCCCCTTCTGTCACCATTTTCATAATGCTGTCTAGGTAGCTCAGTATGGTATGGAGCCATACCCATCAAGCGCGGCTCCGGAAAATACGGGAACTGCTCTGGCCCGGGCATGCATGCACAGAAACAACTCCTTTGCGCATGCGCAGAACTGCCTCTGATGGACGCGTATGCACAGTAACCCCTTTCCCCGCTGTTGTGTTCTGATGGTTTTACCTTTCCACATGGATTACAATGTATCTGAGCCAATGTAACCTTGCCTATAGCAACAATGTAACCTTCAGCTGTATCATATAAACCCTGTAATAGGACGCGAGCTAATGACCACCAGCTGGCAGCAGCGAGCGTCCAAGCTCTCTTGGTCCGAACTCATCAAAGGCAACAGCGCGGGAAGTTTTCCCGCCACCACCTACACCTGGACAAGAAGGGCGTGACCCGCAATGACGTCACGCAGACAGTAGCCAATGGGCTACCATGGCACCACGTTCAAATGTATTACTACTGTATATAAAGAGCTATCGATCCGCCATTACCTCATGTTCCCTCTGTCCACGATGCAATAAACCTGAGTTAACCCAGCCCGAGGCTGTGTCCTGTGTCTTGGTTTGCATACACCAAATTGGCGACGAAGGTGGGATGATGGATCCCCACGGAACAGCCAGGGCACAGAGCGGGTTCAACATCACCAAACCGCAAGACTGGGAGCTGCTAGAGATGGACTTCCAGGCGGCACTGGTGGAACTCAGAGTCAAAGAAGACGACGAGGAGAGGAAGAGGGCCATCCTCACCAGAATGCTCGGGATGGAAACCAAGCGGACGCTGGTGGGCATAATCGCTCCGAAGAAGGTGAGCGAATTTAAGGCGGGCGACATCATGAAGCTGCTGCGAGAGCGGTTCTCCCCCTCGAGGGCAATGTTTCCCGCTCGGAGCGCGTTTTGGAGGCGAGTCCAAGCGCCGGATGAGTCGGTTGAGGCATTCGTGGCCGCCATGAGGATAGCCGCCGCCCCCTGTAAATGGGGCGACATCCTGGAGATGGCCCTCAGGGACGGCGTGTTGTGTGGCCTGAAAGACAAGGAGGTACAGCGCAGCCTGATGAATAAGGAACCGCCACCCACGCTGGCAGAGGTCGTAGAGGCCGCGGAAGCCGCAGAGTCCACGAATGCCGGAGTGGACGAGATGCACCAGTGGCGTGAGTGGCGTCCTAGAGCCGGCAAGGCGGAAAATTCGGTGCACGGGAAGTCCGGACAGTCGGTGCACGCAACTCGACGGGCCTCAAAGTCGTCGACGGAAGGCAGCGACGGCGAGGAGGTCCAGAAGGTCCGAAAGGGTGGTCGACGCTGCGAGGGTTGCGGAGCGGCCCATGAGCGTGCGAGATGCCCGTTCAGGAAGGCCGAGTGTTACACCTGCGGCCGTCGGGGGCACATCGCCAAGGCATGCAGAAAACGGAAGGAGGGCCGGAGGCAGTCACAAGACCGTGCGGCCAGACCGGACCGTCCAGCGAGGCCCAAAGATGGCGCCCAGACCACGAGGAAGCAGGATGGCGTGGGCCGCGTCTCGGACGACAGCGAGGACGACGCCCCAGTGTTCAGCGTGTCCGCGGGACAGTCCCATTACTTCGTTGAGGTATTAGTACAAGGGGCCCCTATTAAGATGGAAATTGACTCGGGGTCCTCCTATTCTATAATTCCCCAGAAAGAGTTTTTGAAAATCGACCCCCACGTGCGGCCCAAACTTAAAGCGTTGAGGTCCACGCTACGAGACGTGCAGGGGAACAGCATTCCGGTGTTGGGGGTCGGGAAATTTCGGGTCAATTTTAAGAGACATTCTGCGGAACTGCCCCTGGTTGTCCTCAAGGGGGGAAGCTGTAGCCTCCTAGGGACACAGTGGTTTCAGCCCTTAGGTTTGTTCATAGGGGGAGTGCATACCGTGGGGGGGGGACCCAATACAAGCGGTTTGCGATGCGCATCCCGCCGTTTTTAAGAAAGGACTCGGAAAGTTCAAGGGACCCCCTGTAGCTTTCGACATAGACCCGGAGGTCCGCCCGATAAGACTCAAACCGCGCAGGGTGCCGTTCGCACTCAAGGACAAGATAGAGGCGGAACTGGACAAACTGGTGGGCCAGGGGATTCTTATTCCTGTTGATTCCGCGGAGTGGGAAACTCCAATTGTAACGGCTCTAAAGGCTAACGGGGAGGTGCGCATTTGCGCTGATTATAAGTGTACAATTAACAAGGCGATCCGCCCTAATGCATACCCGGTGCCGGTGATCAGCCACCTTTTGGCCAGGCTGAATGGGGGAAAGTGTTTCGCCAAACTCGATTTGGCACAAGCCTATCAGCAACTCCCTGTGACCCCCGCCACGGCCGCGGCACAAACGATAGTTACACACAAAGGAGCGTTCCAGGTGTCGCGGTTACAGTTTGGCGTGAACTCGGCACCCGGCCTTTTTCAGTCGCTTGTGGAACGCCTCCTGAAGGGACTGGAGGGGGTGTTGCCTTATTTTGATGACGTGTTGATAACAGGGGGGAGTGAGGCTGAACTGGCAAAGAGGTTGGACAAAGTATTGACCGTGTTCGAGAAAGCGGGGCTGAGATTGAGGAAGGATAAATGTGTCTTTTTCGAAACCGAGGTCGAGTTTTTAGGGTTCCGGATCACACCCGAGGGGATTAAACCGTCTAAATCCAAGGTAGCAGCCATTAAAAAGGCCCCTCGCCCCACATCCAAAACCGAGCTACAGTCCTTCCTGGGGCTCCTCAATTTTTACCATACATTCCTCCCGCGGAAGGCGTCCGTGGCCGAACCGCTCCATCGGTTACTTAAAAAGGAGGAGACATGGATGTGGGGTGACGAGCACGAGAGGGCGTTCAAAGAGCTAAAGCAACTCCTAACATCTGAGGCAATCCTGACGCACTTCGACCCCAAATGGCCAGTGGTCCTAGTTTGTGATGCATCCCCGGTGGGGGTGGGGGCGGTGCTTTGCCACGTGTTGGAGGACGGAAGGGAGGCCCCGGTAGCGTTTTACTCAAGGTCCCTGTCCCAAGCGGAGCGAAATTACGCACAAACCGACAGGGAGGCGTTAGCAATAGTAGCGGGGACCAAAAAATTTCACGATTTTTTGTATGGCCGCCCGTTCAAAATCGTGACCGATCACAAGCCGCTGTTAGGGATTTTCACGGCAAGCAAGCCCACGCCGCAGATCCTGTCCCCGAGAATGCTGCGATGGGCTATTTTCCTCAACGCGTACCAACATGAGTTGGAGTACAGGCCCGGAAAGGAGATCAGCCATGCTGATGCGCTTTCGAGATCCCCTCTGCCCTTGTCGGACGACCAAAAGGCGAGAGCAGAAAGAGACCGCCAGGTGTTGCTAATTGAGGTTTTAGACGCACCCCCAATAGTACCAGCCGACATTGCTAGGGCGACAGGCAAGGACAGGACGCTGGAGAAAGTTAGTTCATGGGTGCAGAAGGGGTGGCCGGCTTCGTCCCCGAGTACAGAGTTCGACCCATTCTTTAGGAAAAAGCTAGAGTTGTCCCTAGAGAGGGGGTGCCTTCTGTGGGGCCAACGGGTGGTGGTCCCTGCGCCCCTGCGGACGAGGGTGCTCGAACTGCTGCACGTCAGCCACCCGGGCATAGTTCGTTCAAAGGCGCTGGCCCGGAGTTACTTCTGGTGGCCACAGCTGGACGCGGACATTGAGCACATGGTCGGCACTTGCGAGGCTTGCCAGGGATCCCGACCTGAGGCGGCCCGTCTCCCGCATAGGGAGTGGGACACAGCAAGGGGGCCGTGGTCCAGAGTGCACGTGGATTTCGCTGGCCCATTCCGAGGAACCATGTTTCTCCTGGTGGTAGATGCGTTCTCCAAGTGGCTGGAGGTTATCCCAGTAAAGAGCACGTCCTCCGCCACGACAATTAGCCAGCTAAGGAGAGTCTTTTCCACATTCGGTTTACCCGACACTTTAGTCAGCGATAACGCTAGTTGTTTCACCTCCGCCGAGTTCGGGGCATTCATGGAGGCAAACGCCATTCGGCATGTCACATCCGCACCGTTTCACCCGGCCACGAATGGCCAAGTGGAACGGCTGGTGCGGACAACGAAGGAGGCGCTGCGGCGCATGGGCCCGGGGGACCTGAATCACCAAGTATGCCAGTTCCTCTTAGCGTATAGGGTAACCCCCTTAGCGTCAGGCTACTCGCCGGCGGAGCTCTTGATGCGGCGAAAACTGACCACGATCCTGTCCAGGCTAGACCCGACGAGAGTCGAGGATAAAGGGAAAAACATAGGGTTGGCAGTCTCGAAAGGTTTCGCCGCCGGGGACCCTGTTCACTGCAGGAACTATTCCAGTGCAGGGCCGGCCTGGGTACCAGGGACGGTTGTAGAACAGACGGGGCCAGTGTCGTACCGGGTCGAGACTAACACCGGCCTCCTCTGGAGGAGGCACGCAGACCAACTGAGGCACCGAGTGAGTGGGCCAGTCAGTGGAGCTCAGCAGCAGGATTCAGCGTTAGGGTTCTCCCCCACCCGCTTAACCCAAGGGGGAGACAGCAGTGGACAACAGTCCCAAGCAAGGGGGGAAGGAAGCAGAAGCAGCGGCCCCGACTCATATCCTTTTGATACGCCAGTCCTATCAGGGGCCGGGGAAGGGGGAGAGGAGTTCGCGACCGCTGCCCCCGATGGTAATTTTGATTTTGATTTTGCGAGCCGGGGGGGTTTTCAGGAGTGTTCCCCCACCCATCCAAGCGAGAAGAGGGGTTTTTCGTTAGCCCCCAGTGCCCCCGGTTCCTCCCTAAGAAAGAGCACACCTCCCAACAACGCCGCGGAGCCGCGGCAAGTCACTAACGAGTCTCCCTCTCCAATTACAGGACAGGAAACCAGGGGACAAAGAGAAGGTAGCAAACCCGGGGAGAGGCAGCCCGCATCGAGACCCCAGCGTGTTCGAAATAAGCCATCTTGGCTGAGAGACTTTGTCTCCTAAGGGGGGGGGAGTGTGTGTAAGTGTGGGCTCGAGACTTTGTCTCGTCCTAGGGGGGAGGGGTGTTGTGTTCTGATGGTTTTACCTTTCCACATGGATTACAATGTATCTGAGCCAATGTAACCTTGCCTATAGCAACAATGTAACCTTCAGCTGTATCATATAAACCCTGTAATAGGACGCGAGCTAATGACCACCAGCTGGCAGCAGCGAGCGTCCAAGCTCTCTTGGTCCGAACTCATCAAAGGCAACAGCGCGGGAAGTTTTCCCGCCACCACCTACACCTGGACAAGAAGGGCGTGACCCGCAATGACGTCACGCAGACAGTAGCCAATGGGCTACCATGGCACCACGTTCAAATGTATTACTACTGTATATAAAGAGCTATCGATCCGCCATTACCTCATGTTCCCTCTGTCCACGATGCAATAAACCTGAGTTAACCCAGCCCGAGGCTGTGTCCTGTGTCTTGGTTTGCATACACCAAACCCGCCATTGAAGATACGGGACGGTGGCAGGAAAGGGGAGGAACGAGCGCTGAAATACGGGAAATCCCAGCCAATACGGGATACTTGACAGGTATGTATGGAGCACTTGGCTGCATAGCCATGGGTCATCATTTCAATTCACCACCACTATCCCGTGACTTTGGAAAGAGACCCAGGCTATGAAGTCTTCTGTAAGCTTTATCATTCCAGAGTGGCTTCAGAAGGATGAAGTAATAAACTAATTCTGAATATTTATAAAAACCTGGGACGGCTTGCCATAAGCAGTTGTGTTGTCTGCCCTGCCCCCAGCATACGGTACAATGATTTCTATGTATTTATCTCTTGAACTTCAATAACCTTGTAAATGTTCCTTATCTCACAGATCAATTCAGGTTATTTCTTCTTTTCAAGTGTTATGCAAGGGTTGGCTTTTCATTTATATTATTCTTTTGCATTATATAATATATAATATATTTAGCTCAGTTTATCTAAACCGGGGTGCCCAAACTTTTTGGGCCGTGGGCTGGTCATGTGGTTGAGTGTGCCGGTCATGTGGTTTTCCCACTGGAATCAGAAGTAAAATGCACCCACACGTGCACATAACGTGCCCGCGCATGTGCATTTTACTTCCATTTCCAGGAGTGGCAAGGGCAGCATGAGCCAGATTATTTGGTTGCTGTGGGCTGGGTTGGGCCCACGGGCAGCAGTTTGGGCACCCCGATCTAAACTGTTAATCATATGATTTTCAGAAATGTTGATGGACTTTAAATGAAAATTGAGCCTGAACTTATGTGGACAAAGGCACAAAAGTAATATTTAAACCAGGTTACAATAACATATGCTCCATGTGCACAACATACACCCTGCCTATTTTTATGTACCATGTAGAATTCTCATTGGGAGAAACAAAGAAAGTAGGGGGAGTGTATCTGTTGTTTTTTCCACCCTTCTAAGCATTCCATATACTTTATGTATGACATGCAAATTAGATCTCTTTGCCATGGCTGCTTTGAACTAATAACTTTTGTTTGTCTTTGAAAACACAGTACATACCTGTCTGTGTTGCTTTTCATCCTCTGTTGTTGCTTTGGATCTTGACCTTTTCCTGACTTTGACAAAGCACCGGCAGTAAAGAAGTTATGGTGCTATGTTTTCCATTTATCTCCTGTCTGGAAGCCCCTCAAGTTTCTGATCCTAATCCCATCAAAATTCAGCTCTCAATAGTTAGTGAGTTTGTCCTGAGGCTATTTCATTCTTACCTGTTCCACAAGCTTATCCAAGATACATAAATGGCTGCAACTAGCTGTTTCCCTTCAGTCTGAAATGTTAAATTCAGGCTTGTAAGCATGGAGAGAGAAGCATAAAAGCCCAGGCCCCCAACTTCCGTTTGGCTTCCCCTCCTAAAGAAGAGAGGTAATAACCAGTTGGTTTACCCAGCAGTGCTTACCCTGCCTGCAAGTACACTTATTTCCTGGCAGTGGGTATAGAGCCTATTTAATTGGAGTATATGACTTACTTTTCTTTTAACTACACTTGTCATCCTTTTTTAAACTCAGGCTGTGTCAAGTGCCACTGAGTCAGAACCCACTTACTGCAACTTACATAGCGGTTTCAGAATGCAAAGCAGTGTTTTGCCAATTCCACACACATACTCACTGAGTTTCTATCGCTAAGGGGGATTTGAACCCAGTTCTCCATTGTTCTAGTTTATTACTCCTCAGATTCAGGCTTCAATTCAAAACTTCTGGACACAAGTCTGCCTGGTGGTTTTACACATTTTCCTTTCTCCTGCAGGCATGCAGCATTTACCTCATGCCGCATGCACCTAAAACCCCACTGCCTATTGCTCCATGTAGGTCTATGGGGAAATTGAAGAGTAGATGGACGGGGAGTAGATGAGAAATCTGTGAATACTAATAACCTTGGCTTCAGTGAAGCAAGGGATCTTCTACAGATGCCAGATGTTGTAGTCTGAGACAACAACATGGTGGAACTAGTAAAGGTAAAGGTTTCCCTTGCTTGAAAGCCAGTCATATCTGACTCTAGGGTTCAGTGCTCATCATCATCATAATAATCATCATCATCATCATCATCATCATCATCTTTCATTTGTATACTGCATTTTCTCAGCCCGAAGGTGATTCAAAGTGGTTTAACAACAAAGTGTTTGCAGCACACAACAGCTGCAAAAGCAATACAACAAATATCAAAATACAATAAATACTAAATACAATAAATATCAAAATACAATAATACAATGTGACTCCAGGGAGACACAACAAGTCCTCGGGTGCAGCAGCAGTGGTGGGCACACCTGGCTCCCATCCCTGGAGCATTGCCGTGGCTCCGGGGAGAGCCTGAGGGTCTTTCGGTGTGTCGTCATCATCGTCTTTTCTCCCCTCTGGGCAGATGGGGCTCGAAGGATGTGGCGGCAAGCACACCTGGCTCCCATCCCCAGAACATTGGTGTAGCTCTGGGAAGAGCCTGAGGGTCCTCCGGTGCAGCGTTGGTGTCATCTTTTCTCCCCTCCAGGCTGGCGGGGCTTGGAGGGGGCATCGGGCGCACCTGGCTCCCATCCTCGGAGCATTGGTGTGGCTCCAGGGAGAGCCTGAGTGTCTCTGTTTCAAAGCCGAAGAGCCAGTGCTGTCTGCATCTGCAGACATTTCTGTGGTCATGAGGCAGGCATGACTAGACACTGGAGTGCATGGAACACTGTTTACCTTCCCAACAATGTGGTCCCCATTTATCTACTTGTAATTTCTTGCTTTTGAACTGCTAGGTTGGCAAGAGCTGGGACAAAGATGGGAGCTCATTCCATCCTGCAGTTCTCAGGAATCAAACTGCTGAACTCCCACCTTCCAGTCAGCATCTTAGCCACTTGAGCAACTGAAGTCCCCAGTGGAGCTAGTACTCAGTGTTTAAAATGAAAATGTTTGGGGGGCATGATGTGGGAGGGAGGCTATTGCATAGCGATAGAAGAAAAATGAAGAGGAAAATATGTCCGCATATGCTTAGACACACTCTCTATTTAACTGCAGGGGTTGTTGTCTAGTTATAAAGTCAAGTCCAAATCTTCGTGACCTCATGGACCACAGCAGGCCATGCCCTCCTCTCTCAGGGGCATTAAGGTCATTCCTGTATAGTTCTTTTGTGTATTCCTGCCATATTTTCCTAACCTGTTCTGCTTCTGTTATGTCCCTACCATTTTTGTTCTTTATCATGGCCGTTTTTGCTCGAAATATTCCTTTAATTTTTCCAGTCTTCTTGAAGAGATCTCTAGCCCTTCTCCTTCTGTTGTTTTCCTCTGTTACTTTGCACTGTGAGTTTAAGAAGTCCTCCTTATCTCTCTGTTGTGTTCTAAAGCCTGTGCCTTTAAACAATGTACCTATCCATGTGTATCCAATGTAACCTTTTCTATGTGTAACATTGTAACCTCCAGCTGCATCACTGTAATCTTAATAGGACGCGAGCTAGTGACCACTAGATGGCAATAGTGAGCGTCCAAGCTCATTGGTCCAAGACTCACCTAGAACAACAGCGCGGGAAGATTCCCGCCACTACCTTCACCTGGACAAGAAGGGCGTGACCTGCAATGACGTCACGCAGCCTGTAGCCAATAGGCTATCAAGGAGCCACATTCAAATGTATAGCCACTGTATATATTGAGCTGTTCATTCGCCATTACCTCATGTTCCCTCTGACCAGCATGTAATAAAGTTGTGTTAAGCCAGCTCTTCGGCTGTCCTGGTGTCTTTGGTCCCATACACTAAACTCTCCTGCAACCAACATGTTTCCCCTCAGTTTGAAAGTTTAAATTCAGGCGTGTAAGCATGAAGAGAGAGGCATAAATGCCCAGCCCCCACAACTTCCAGCTTCCCCTCCTAAAGGAGAGAGGTAAATCTATATTCAATTGGGTGAATCTTTCTCTTTCACTATTTCTTCAGCTATTGTAAAGCCTCATCAGACAGCCATTTCGTTTCCTTGCATTTCTTTTTCTTTCTGTACAATGTTATGAACCTCCCTCCATAGTTCTTCAGACATGTTGTTGGTTAAATCTAATCCCTTAAATATAATCTTTACCTCCAAAAATATTCATAATATGGGATGTGGTCTAGGTCATAACTGAATGGCATAATGATTTCCCTTACTTTCTTCATTCTAAGCTTGAATTTTGCAATTGGTAGCTCATGATCTGAGCCACAGTCAGTTCCAGGTCTTGTTTTTACAGACTGTATAGAGTGTCACCAAATTTGACTGCAAAGTGCATAATCAATCTGATTTTGGTGTTGGGCATCTGGTGGTGTCTATGTGTAGAGTCGCTTCTTAAATTGTTGGAAGAGGGTGTTTGCTATTACCAGCATGTTATCTTGAGAAAACTCAATTAGCTTTTGCCCTGCTTCATTTTGTACTCCAAAGCCAAACTTGCCCATTATTCCAGTTATGTTTTGATCTCCTACTTTGGCATACTTTGGTGTCAGTTCTAGAAGGTGTTAGAGGTCTTCATAGAACTGGTTGACTTTGGCCTCTTCATAGAACCGGTTGACTTTGGCCTCTTCTGCATCAGTGGTTGGGGCATAGACATTGTTGAATGTTTTGCCTTGAATTCAGTCTAAGATCGTTCTGTTATTTTTGAGATTGTACCCTATAACTGCTTTCCTCACTCTTTTATTGACTATAAGAGTCACCCCACTTCTTCTAAGAGATTCTTGCCCACAGTAGTAGATATAATGGGCATCTGAGTTAAATTCATCAATTCCCATCCACTTTAGTTTACTTATTCCCAGGATGCCAATGTTCAGTTTTGCCATCTTATGTTTGACCACATCCATCTTACCTTGATTCATAGATCTTACATTCTACAGGTAGGTTCCTGTGCAATATTGTTCTTTACAGCATTGGACTTTCATTTCTCCATCAGACATATCCACAGCTGAGCATCCTTTCAGCTTTGGCCCATTCACTTCACTCTTTCTGGGGCTACTTGTGCTTGCCCTCTGTTCTTCCCTTGTAGCATATTGGACACCTTCCGACCTGGGGGACTCATCTTCTGGCATCATATCTTTTAGCCCGTTAATATTATCCATGGTATTTTCTTGGCAAGAATACCAGAATGGTGTGCCAGTTCCTTTTCCAGTGGATTGATTTTAGTCTCAGTTCTCCACTATGACCTGTCCATCTTAGGTGGTCCTACATGTCATATCCCATAGCAGCATCAGAGCACACATAGTTAGGCAACAATCCTTGGGGGAAACTGAAGGGGGTCATGCTAAATTTTGGCACCAAAGATGTCTTGTGACATTTTATATACTAATAATTTTTATTTTGCACAACATAAAATCATTTGTGAACTGCAACCCACTTCCTCAATGTATCAGAGGAAATATTGCTTGGCTTGCAGATGTGAATTCTAGTTAATCTTAGTAATTCTAGGCCTGCATTTAATAACATAGAATTCAGCACATTGAAATCTTCAGCACCTTAAGAATCCAGATCTTTTAAGCATCTGGTCTATGCTCATGTTTTCTTTACTTGTGGTGAAGGCAGAAATAGGGAAGGACAGATCACATATTTCATAGGATAGCTCCTGATTATGTAAGAAATGGTTAGCTTTGTGTCCCAGTCCATTTTATTTCTCTCTCTCTCTCCTTTAGTGAAAGGCCCCAGCCACTAGTGCTTAATTGCAGTAAATGAACCTGCAAGAATAGATAGGTAAACACAGCAGTTACTAATTGATATAGCAATGGAGAGAGAAGATGCTGCCTCCCCACAAACTCCTTCAGATGACAGTTTGTGGCATGAGCATATTAGGCCTCTGCATGATTTCTGGCACAGTAGTAATTAAGGCCACTGTGTTTTATGGCAATGCCAATAAATAATCATTGTGGCGTCAGTCCTAAAACTACTTCCGTTAGAGTACTCCCATCTGCATGCACCAGAATGAGTGATCTCAGCTCCCCAGTTTATGACTATAATTTATATTGATTTCAAGGAAGGAGGGAGATGTCAAAGCCAGCCACTCATGCCAAGGCTGCCAATGCCAGCAGATGCAGGCAAAAATAAAATAAAATAGGGCAGCCTCAAAACTGCCAAACATTAATGTGGATTTAGAGCTGTAAGCAAATCCTCATTCAGGCATAGGTTCCATTAGAGGTATGCCCATTTTGATTCAAAGGGTAACCTATAGGGGCAATATCCCTTTGAGGAAAGGTTGCATTGGCTGCAACCCAGTAGTAAGTCACAACTGGAGTAGGCTCATTGAATCAATGGAGATTTGGTGAGTCAACTCCTCCCTAAGCCCCACAAATTCATTTCTAAAGTAATGACCGTACCTTTCACTATCTTCCTCCTCTAATCATAACTGGGAAAATCCTTGGAGAATCCCGTGAGGTACTAGTCCCCTCTATTCAGCACTAGTTAGACCACATCTAGATTATTGTGTCAAATTCTGGGCATTACATTTTAAGAAAGATGCAAATAAATTAGAGCAGGTACACAAAAGGGCAACAAGGAAGGGCAACAAGGGGGACTGGAAATAAAGCTATATGAGGAAAGACTGAAGGAACTGGGCATATTTAGCCTTGAGAAAAGGAAACTGAGAGGGGATATGATAGCAGTCTTAAAATACCTGAAAGACAATCATAAAGAGGAAGGGAAGGATCTTTTCTCCATCATCCCAGAGTGCAGGATGTATAATAATGGGCTGAAACTACAGGAAACCAGATATAGACTGAATATTAGGGGGGGAACCTTAACCGTTAGAACAGTATGACAGTGGAACCAATTGCCTCGAGAGGTGGTGAATGCTCCAACACTGGAAACATTCTTCTATGATAATGCAAGGGATGTATGGGTGGTGGGTGGCCAGAATCTCTTTGCCCCAGGGATATTCCCAATACACAAAAATACCCTGATTTGATTCATATTTGTACATTTGTACAAAGACAGCTCATGGAACTAATGACCATCAAATAAGAAGTATTTAAAAGGGGAGAATTTTAAAATAGCAAAGCTCAAAGGGACACTAGGCATCATCAAGTCAAGCCTCATCAAGGAGGTGCAATGAGGAATCAAACTCCCAAACATTGGCTATGCAGCCAGATATCTAAGCCACTGAGACATGCAGCAGTTCATGATGGATTACTTAAGGTGAACAAATAAATTCCTGGGGCATGGGACTGTTCATGATTGCTGATCATGAGCCTAAGTCATATTGCTAGTCTTGACTAGAGTGAAACCAGGGATTTGACTATTTAATGCTGAAACAATACAGTAATACCTCATACAAAGTCTGCTTCATACAACATCACCTAATTCCTTGAAAAAAGTTGCCTCATACAAAGTCACTGCAACTTTGTATGAGGCATTGGTGTTTTCCCCAGGTTGCATTGTGCCTGGGCAGTATAAAAGGCAGGACACATGCGTGCATTGCCCTTGTGGGTTTTGCATGAGGCGAAGAGTGTTTAGGAGTGGTTTAGACCACGATTTTGGATTTTTTAATTTTTTTTTCGTCAGAATTTTTGGGAGCATTCCTGGAATTTTTGCAGCATTCTTCAGGTTCTTGGACAATCAGGGTTGTTTGACATGTTTTGTAATGTATTTAGCCTTTAAAACAATGATTTCTTAAAGTTCTGTCAGTTTCCTGTCTGTTTCCTTGACTTTGCCCTGAAGTCTGTGCTGTTACAGCACAATGTATCTCTATGGAAACGACATTGAATGAGGCATCGCAGCAAGGCTTGGACGTTGTATGAGGCATCGTGGCTAGGATTTTGCATGCCTCATACAAAGTCCAAATCCGTATAAAGTCCAAACTTGTGGAACCAAGTTTAGACGTTGTATTAGGTATCAGTGTACTTGTATAAATCCCAGTGAGGTACTGTATTTGTACTAGTTGGAACAGCAACAGAATGCTGGGCATATATCCTCTAATACTGGGATGGTGTACCTCTGAATTAGTGTTTGGAAATAATTTGCTTTAAAAACTAATTTATCACCCTTGTTAAAATGCTTAAGAAGATTTTAAAAGCTGACATTCGAATCAATGTTTAACATCAACAGCATCAACCATATGAGTAATGATTACCATTTCACTTTATTTTAATTCATTTCCCTGAGAGGTAATCGTTACGGTGGCATTCACCCCACTTGTTTTTACTTTTGGTTGTGTGCCAAACAACCATTATCTCCAAAACCATTCATTGAATTTGGGGTTGCCATTTAAATTTTAATAGGGACTCTTTCCCTGGGAATATCTCTTTCCCCAAACCAGGCAAAGAACCAGAGCTCCTTTTCTAGCTCTGCTTAAACACTGTCACTTCTGATGGATTTACACTGTCTTTTAAAGAAAAGAACGCTTTTAGTGGAACACAAATAGCCTTTGCTAGTTTAGTAATACTACACATCCCAGCACTGCCCAGCTATTTATGTGATATAATGTCTTGTGACTGTTAATTTTTCAAAAATAATAGACAAGATTTATAAACAAAAAATAAGTTTGTTCTAAAAAAAAGGATTAAAAGGTTCCTTACTACTAGCTGCTATATTCTTATCATGCAGCTGAAATTACATTTATTTTAGTTATCTGAATCTTTATAGCTTAAGAGCTTGTTTATGTACAGTATGTCTGTATAGATACTTGGCTTTACAACACATTGCAATGAAAAATATACTATATTTCCACAGCTTCTTAACAAAACACAGACACTTCTCAGCAGTTTTAACTAACTACTTCACAGCTGTCATGCTTAGATTCAGACTTCACAATTTACTTCATAACTGATCTGCTAAACCAAACTTAACTCCTGCTTCTCTCAGACACACACTCCTTGTATATTCAGAATGTCTTTAGGCACACAGCATACCAGCCACAAGTCTAGCCACACAAATTCCTTACCAGTCAACACCTGCTCACTTACCATGCATATCAAGACATAACTATATTATGTGCAGCTATGTTATTGTGTGGCAGAGCAAAACAATGTCCTAAAAGATAATTTTAAAAATGGGGATGCCTCAAACAAAAACTTTGAAACTGCATTTTGAATCAGCACCAAACGTGGCATCAGTCTGTTCTTGCTCTGTACCAAATTTGGAGATGTTTGGCTAAATATTTCAAAAGTATGTTTTTTTTAAAGTACAATTGTTTTATCCCCATGCAGAAACAAGAAATCTTTTATTTTCCCAGATTTAAAATAAAAAAACATAAGCAGAAAATACCAATCTTGCTTTTTCTTGTAGGAAAATGGCTGGCCCTCTTCACTTTTTTATCATTTAGACGTAATCCTGGCTCCAGAAGTTGAAATACTTATCCTTTAAAAAGTGCCTCTCAAAAGGTTAAAACAATGATTCTTATAAACTGTGTTGAAGAAGCTTATCTGCAGGGAACATTCCAAAATATCAATATATTGCTGCAAGTTCACTGAGCTCTGGAGCAATCTGAAGTTTTGATCTTGCCAATTACAGTCTAATTAGTTGACAGTCAGGAGGACAGCTTTTTAACTCTCCTCAAGCCAAACAAGCTTTCTGTTTCTGATTTTTAAAATATTTTAAAATATAGTTTTAATAGTATTGAGAACAAATACTCAGAAGCGGACTCATTTAAGCTGCAAAATCACTTTTTTTGCTTTGTGTTAGGGATGGTCTGACCTGGTACTAGCGGAGCTTTGTCTATAATTGTCTTGTCACTATATAATTTTTTGGTAATTAAGAAAAAACTCCAAAGATAGTATGCACCATTAAGTCACTTCAGATGTGTGGTGACTATATGAGTTAATGGCTTCCAAAATGTCCTATCATTAATAGCTCTGCTCAGATCTTGCAAACCAATAGCATTTAATATTATGTTGTTCTTTCTTCCTATCCTCCCTGCCTTCTCAGGAAAAAAAAATGTCTTTTCCTGGAAATTTTACTAGACCTAGATTTGCTGGAGACATTACTTTGCTTGAGGAAGATGAGCTGAAACTACAACAGATGACAACCAGCCTGGACAGAGAAGCAAATAAAATTGGCCTTAGAATAAATGCCAACAAATTGAAGGTCATGCATTTGAACTCCATGACCAGGAAAGAGGGAATCATACTCAGGTCACAACAGATAGAGAAAGTGGAAAAGTTTACTTACTTGGGCAGTGTGATCACCCAAAATGGAGATGCAGAAGTGGACATCAAATTCCATTTTGGAAAAGCAACAGCAGTCTTTCAGAGAATGAATAGGATCTGGTCCTCGCCATCATTATCATTGAAAATTCAACTCCGTTTGTTCATCTCCATAGTAATCCCAACAGCCATCTATGCCTGCGAGGCTTGGAAGGCATCAGCAAGTATCAACAGGAGACATGATTTCATCCAGAAGAGCATACCTGTCAACCCGCGGCTCCGAAAAAACGGGACCTGCGCACATCGCTTGTGCGCAGGTCGCTTTCCACGCATGCGTGGAAGGGTTTTACCCCTTCCATGCATGTGCGGAAGCGCTGTGCCGCTTGCGCAGCCCCTACGCAAGCGGCATAGCGCTTCTGCACATGCGTGGAAGGGGTAAAACCCTTCCACACATGTGCAGAAGTGCTACGCCATTTGCGTAGGGGCTGCGCAAGCGGTGTAGTGCTTCTGCGCATGCGTGGAAAGCATTTCCCCCCACTGCCAAATTACGGGGTTTTGGCAGCACGGGGCTGGTTATGACGTCAATGGATGTCAAATTACGGGGTTTTCCTGGCCAAATCGGGATGGTTGACAGGTATGCAGAAGAGGTGCCTTCTCTGAGTTTTAAAGATTCACTATTTTGATCACATTTCCGATGAGGAGGTGCTTCGAAGGAGTGGCTCCTGCAAATTACATGACATCATTGCATGAGGTAAAAGGTAACAGTTGCCCTTTCTCAAAAGCAAGTCGGTGCTTATCTCTATTTATAGCCAAAGAGCCAGTGCTGTCTGTGTCTGCAGACGTTTCCATGGTCATGTGGCAAGCATGACTGGACATCAGAGTGCAGAGAACATGAATCTGTGAAAACCATAGAAAAATGGGACATACGGCATCCCTAGTTATAGGTCACCCCTTGCTCAAAAGCCAGTTGTATCCTAGGGTTCAGTGCTCATCTCTGTTTATTGCCAAAGAGCCATCGCTGTCTGCATTTGGAAATGTTTCTGTAGACAAGTTTCAGGCATGCCTAGACACCAAAGTGCATAGAATGCTGTTTACCTTCCCACCAAAGTGGTCCCTATTTATTTACTTGCAATTACTTGCTTTCAAACTGCTAGGTTGGCAGGAGCTGGGAAAGAAATGGGATCTCACTCCATCATGCAGCACTTGGGTCTTGACCTTCTGACCTTCCAGTCGTCAAGTTCAGCATCTTAACCATGTAGGCATCTGTTGTGTTTGAATACATTTATTGCTGTAACGTTTTGTAAAATAGTTGGGATCAGTACGATCCTCCATTTTGTCTCCTTCTTCTTCTTGGTCTTGAAATATCATGTGACTGCGTTCCTGCCTGTAGTCTGTACAGTCTTCACTCCAGTCCGTTGACCTCCCAGTCACCCCATTCCCCTTCCTGGCATTTCCCGCCCAAATGTATCCATTTCTGAGTGTATATATTGAGCAGTGCTGCGCCATTGCTCCCCATGTTCTGACTGCCTAATAAAGTTGTTTGGCCCTGTATGCTTGCTGCTTAGCATTTCTACCAGAACATCAAAGCATCACAGTACCCAAATGAGGAGTACTACTTTTTAAATTTAGCAAAATGTACATGATTTTCCCCAAGCTGTATTAGTCTGATCCAACAAAAACAAGTGTTCATCAGCACCTTGAAGCTTAACAGAAGAAGTGGGCTGCAGAATCTCTCTCTCTCTATTGTGTATGCAAGTAACTCTCCCGATTTCGCACACAACTCAGTTGCCATAGTAGCGCAGCTGAGGAAGCTCAGCCCATGCAACTCCAAATAACCAATCAGCAGCTAGCGCGGGAAACTGCCCGGTTTCAGGTGTGCCTTAGTACCTATGCAGTACGCCCCCAATGATGTCACTGCTACCACAGCCAATGAGTATCCATGGCGGGGAATTCAAATACAGTATATAAGGAGCTGCGTCTCCTACATGTGCCCATGTACAGATTGACCATGCTGAAATAAAGAAGTGTTTGATCCACCTGCCGGCTCCGTGTGCATTCAATCTGCCTACATCAAATTGGCGACGAGGATGGGATAATGGCTTTCCACAGAGTAAACCTCACACCATTCGACACCTTGAAGCCCGAGTCATGGGACCTGTATGAGGAGCAGTTCCTGTATGCCATGGACGCCGAGGGCATCGAAGACAAAGCTCAGAGACGAGCCTGCCTACTGGCTCAGTGCGGGTTGCCGACCCTGAAGCTGGCAAGGAACCTCCTGATGCCGAGGGCCCTAAGGTCCCTTGGCATCAGGAGATCGGTGAGATCCTGAACGCACTGCGGGCACACTTCCAGCTGAAGGTGTCCGTGTTTCTGGCATGACTGGCCTTTCACTGGCATGATCAATGGCCAGGAGAGAGCGTGGAAGAGTATGTTGCTGCGCTGAGACTGGAGGCCATCCCTTGCTGCTGGGGAGCCTTCCTGAGCGAGGCGCTGCCAGACCGCCTCCTCCTCGGCATGCGGGACAAGGAGGTCCAGTGGAGACTGTTGGCCCGGGACGAGAACATCACCTTTGAGCAGGTCCTCAGGGCTGCCCAGGCTGCAGAGGCAGTCAAAGACGGGGTGTGGGCGTGTTGGGCGAGAACCGGCACCTCAGAGAACCCGCCGTCCATTGTGCAGGCCCACAGCTGCTTGTCTCACAGGGAGCGAGAGCCGAGAGCCGCGGCAGCTGCTGCCACATCCTCATCCGACCTCAGCGAGAGTGAAAGTGAACCCGAGGTCCAGGTGAGGAAACGACCTTCCGAGAGGAGAGACACCACCGAAGCAAGCAGGCACTGCGAGGGGTGTGGGGGCACACACAACCGGAGGTAATGCCCCTTCAAGAAAGCTGAGTGCCACAACTGCGGGCATTTGGGCCACATCGCCAAAGTGTGCAGACAAC
This sequence comes from Bradypodion pumilum, assembly GCA_035047305.1. Lineage (NCBI taxonomy): Eukaryota > Metazoa > Chordata > Lepidosauria > Squamata > Chamaeleonidae > Bradypodion > Bradypodion pumilum. The sequence continues at coordinate 166,112,406 of JAWDJD010000001.1, read as the reverse complement.
GTCGAGACCCTGACTGGACCAGCCGCCGGAAGGACCAGAACATTGGAAAGGTGCACGTGGGAGACACAGTGGTGAGATGTGTGTCGGACCGGTGCACCCATTTCTTTGTTAAGGTACTGTTGCAGGGGGTCCAGGTGAAGATGGAGGTGGACTCAGGGACTGCCTACTCCATAATCTTACAGACCAAGTTTCTGCGTATACCCCCTAAGGACCGCCCCAAACTTAGAGCCCTCAAAACGAACTTGCGGGATGTTCAGGGAAGTTACATCCCAGTCCTGGGGGTGGGGGACTTCACCGTCCGTTTTAAGAACTTCACTAGGAAGTTGCCCTTAGTGGTCCTTAAGGGGGGTCCAGTTGCCTCCTGGGGACCCAGTGGTTTGAACCACTGGGAATTGCATTGACTGGAATCAACGCCGTCCAAGGCGACCCCATCCAAGACGTGTGCAACGCACACCCAGTAGTCTTCAGAAAAGGACTTGGGGAATACAAGGGGCCTCCTGTGGACTTTGATATGGACCCTTCCATCCGCCCCATGCGCCTCAAGCCGCGCAGAGTGCCTTTCACACTAAAGGACAAAATAGAGGCGGAGTTGGACAAACTGGTGGGTCAGGGGATTTTGGTACCAGTGGACTCCGCGGAGTGGGAAACTCCGATTGTAACTGCCATGAAATCTAATGGGGAGGTTAGGATTTGTGCTGATTACAAGTGCACTATCAATAAGGCAATCCGCCCCAATGCCTACCCAGTGCCGGTAGTTAGACACTTGCTGGCAAAGTTACATGGGGAGAGGTGTTTTGCGAAGCTGGACCTAGCGCAGGCTTACCAGCAGTTAACAGTCACACCTGCGGCTGCAGCTGCAACTGCCCAGACGATAGTGATGCACAAGGGTTTATTTATTTATTTATTTATTTATAGTCAAATTTGTATATGCCGCCCGCTCAGGCAGAACCCGACTCAGGGCGGCATCACAACAATTCACAAAAGACATAAAAACAATTATAAAAAATAATTATAAACCCCCCCCCAACCCACCCCCTTTAAAAACCCCTATGTCCCACCCACCCACTATACAAAGGAGGAGGAGAAAGTTCTTATACAAGCCAGCAGGCGGGCACCATAGTCCCATTCGGGCCCCACACCTGCCCTGCCAGCCAGGTCTTCACTCCTTTCCTGAAGGGCAGCAGTTCACTTTGGAGTCTTAGGTCTATTGGCAGGAGGTTCCAGAGAGTTGGTGCGGACACGGAGAAGCCCCTCCTTCGGGTGCTAGACAAATGTGCATCCCTAGCCGGTGGCACCACTAGAGAACCCCTCCTGTCCGCTCTGGTTGGACGGGCAGACACTCTTGGGACGATGCGGTCTCTAAGGTATCCCGGCCCCCTGCCATGTAGGGCTTTAAAGGTCAAAACCAGCACCTTAAATTGCACCCGGAGACAAACTGGTAACCAGTGCAGCTCCCGAAGTAGGGGAGAGGCATGGGCATATCGCCCACACCCCATCACCACCCGGGCCGCCGCATTCTGGACCAGCTGCAGCCTCCGAATGGTCGTCAAGGGCAGCCCCATGTAGAGCGCATTACAATAGTCTAGTCGGGAAGTAACCAGAGCATGGGTGACCATAAGCAAGGAGCCCCGGTCCAGGAGTGTGCGCAATTGGCGAATCACCCGAAGTTGGGCAAAAGCCCTCCTGGCCACAGCCGCCACTTGTTCTTCCAGCAGCAGCCGCGAGTCCAGAAGAACCCCCAAGTTGCGCACTGGGTCTGTCTGGGGCAGAACGGCCCCATCCAGTACCAAAGATGGTAACTCCCTGGATAACGCGGGGCCCCTTATCCACAGCCACTCTGTCTTGCTGGGATTCAGCCGAAGCCCATTGGCCCCCATCCAGACCCCAATGGCCTCTAGGCATCCGGACAGGATTTCAACAGCATCACTGGGGTCCCCACGGGCCGAGATGTACAACTGTGTATCATCCGCGTACTGATGGTACCGCACCCCGTGGGAACGAATGATCTCACCCAGCGGCTTCATGTAGATATTAAATAAGAGAGGAGAGAGCACAGAGCCCTGAGGCACCCCATATTTGAGGGGCCTAGGGCTGGACCTCTCACTCTCTAACCATACCGACTGGGTACGGCCCTTCAGAAATGAGGAAAACCAGGACAACACAGTGCCCTGGATCCCCAGTCCTTCGAGCCGTTCCAGAAGGATACCGTGGTCGACGGTATCAAAAGCCGCTGAGAGGTCAAGAAGAGCAAGGACAGATGGACAACCCCCGTCCCGCTCCCGCCAGAGATCATCCATCAGTGCGACCAATGCCGTCTCTGTTCCATATCCGGGCCTGAACCCTGATTGAAAGGGGTCTAGATAATCCGCTTCCTCCAGGACACTCTGCAGCTGACGCGCCACCGCCTTTTCCAAAACCTTACCCAAAAAGGGCAGGTTGGAAACTGGCCTGTAGTTGTTAAGGACAGCTCGGTCGAGGGACAATTTCTTCAGGAGGGGGCGCACCAAAGCATGTTTTAGCTGTGCAGGGAATACCCCCTCCCGTAAAGAGGCATTTATTATCCCCCCTATCCAGCCACCTGTTACCTCCTTGGAGGCTTTCACCAACCAAGTAGGACAGGGATCCAAAGGACATGTAGTGGCACGAACAGCTGCAAGGAGCCTGTCCACTTCATCAGGGACAACAGGATCGAACTGATCCCAGATCGTACAGCAAGACAATGCTCCGGCACCTCCCCGACCCTCCCCATCCACGCCAGGATTCAATCCTGAACGAATCCGATCGATTTTCTCCACCAGATGGTCAGCAAAGTCCTCAGCCGAACCCTGCCAACCGGGCACCGATCCCCCTCTACCAAGGAGGGACCTGGTTACCCGGAACAGGGCGGCTGGACGATTATCAGCAGAGGCAATAAGGGTGGTGAAGTATTGCCGCCTCACCACCACTATCGCCACTAGATAGGCCCTAATAGCAGCTCTAGCTAGTGTCCAATCGGAGTCATCCTGGGTCTTCACCCAGCGGCGCTCTAGGCGTCTCTTTGCCCGTTTGAGTTCGCGCAGTTCATCTGTGAACCACGGAGATGACCTAATCCCCCGGGCGCGGAGAGGCCGCAGTGGCGCGATTTCATCCAAGGCTACTGTTGCCGACCTATTCCACAGGTCGACGAGTGCCTCAGGTGAATCGTGTAGCCGATCCAGAGGAACATCCCCCAGTTCCCTCTGGAATCCATCTGGATCCATTAGTCGCCGAGGGCGGGCCATTTTAATCGGCCCAGCCTCCCTACGATGAAGTGTCGCCCCCAGGAAGTCAAGAGTCACCAGATAGTGATCAGACCATGGCACAGGTGAGATAACTAAATCCTGTAATCTTAGATCACTCTGCCACTGCTCCGACAAGAAGACTAGGTCTGGCATGTGACCACTGCCCCTGGTCGGACCCCGGACTACCTGAGTCAGGCCCATGGCTGCCATGGAAGCCATGAACTCCCTTGCCACCTCAGAGGCCATCCCCAGCGATGGCAAATTGAAGTCCCCCCAGAACCATAAGTCTCGGGAACTCCAACGCCAGCATCGAGGCGGCCTCGAGGAGCTCAGGCAGGGCATCCCTTACCCTGCAAGGGGGCAGGTACAGGAGCAAGATCCCCAACTGACCCTTGGGGCCCAGCCGTAGAAGCAGGGCCTCGCAACCAGACACTTGTGGAGCAGTGGCCCTAGCAACTCCCAAAGACTCCCTGGCAACAATGGCGACACCACCGCCCCTCCCCTCACCTCTAGGCTGGTGCCAAATACCGAACCCAGCTGGACATATGTCCGAGAGAGGTACTCCATCTTCAGGAGTCAACCAGGTTTCGGTGATGCATGCCAGGTCGGCCAGCCCTTCCTGGATGACATCTTGAATCAGGGGGGCCTTATTGCAAACCGACCTGGCATTCACCAGCAGCAGCCTAAGGGCGGGGTCACTCCGGATCTGCTGCTCAGGACCCAGAGATGTACCTGCAGGGCTGGAATGAGGGACCGCAGTTAAACATCGGACCCGCATTCCCCGAGTGCGGCCCGCCCCACGGTACCCGCCATACCGCCCCATGCCCGTCACAACACCTATATGGTTCTCCGGAGCCTCCCTAGATAGAATGCTGCCCCTCCCTAAAGGGTGCCTTTAAAGTGACACGCCTCCAGTTCGGCATGAATTCAGCTCGCGGTATCTTTCAGATGCTTGTGGAATGCCTACTTAAGGAACTCCCCGGGGTATTGCCATACTTTGACGATGTATTGATAACTGCTGGGGATGAGTTAGAGCTAGCCCAGAGGTTAGACCAGGCGCTGTCTGTGTTTGAAAGGGCTGGGCTACGCCTAAGAAGGGACAAGTGCGTCTTTTATGCAAACAAGGTAGAGTTCCTGGGGTTTTAGATCACCCCCGACGGGGTAAAGCCCTCAAAGTCAAAGGTTGTGGCCATTCAGGATGCCCCCACACCAGCTACTAAGTCAGAGCTGCAGTCGTTCTTGGGGATCCTGAATTTCTACCACTCCTTCCTCCCTCGGAAGGTATCTGTGGCAGAGCCGCTGCACCGCCTACTGAAAAAGGACACAGTCTGGTGGTGGTGGGAGGCTCAAGATTGAGCGTTCAGTTAAAATGGCTCCTCTCTTCCGAAGCGATATTAACTCACTTTGACCCCAAAAAGCCCATAGAGCTAGTGTATGATGCCTCAGCGGTTGGGGTTGGGGCTGTCCTATGCCACGTGTTTGAGAATGGGAGGGAGGCACCAATTGCATTCTATTCGAGATCTCTCTCGAAAGCAGAGCACAATTATGCCCAGACAGACAGGGAGGCCCTCGCAATCATCTCAGGGACAAAGAAATTCCATGACTTCCTGTACGGGAGGGAGTTCACCATTGTCATGGATCACAAGCCCCTCCTAGATATCTTTGTCACGGCCAAGCCCACCCCACAGATCTTGTCCCCTAGAATGTTAAGGTGGGCGATCTTCCTAAACACATACCAGTTCTCACTGGTGCATCGCCCAGGGAAAGACATCATGCATGCAGATGCACTTTCCAGGTCTCCCCTACCAGAGCTGGGAGAACCTGAGTGTGAGGTTGAGCAAGAGGGCTAGGTGCTGCTCATCGAGTCTCTCGAATCGCCCCCAATTGTGCCTGCGGATATCACCAAGGCAACCACCATGGACAGGGTTTTGTCCCAAGCGCTGGCTTGGGTAAGGAAAGGCTGGCCCTTAACATCTCCTTCTGAAGAACTCGCATTGTTCTTCAGGAAGCGTTCTGAGCTTTCGCTCGCGAGAGGATGCCTCCTCTGGGGCCAGAGAGTAGTAATTCCCGAGGCCCTGCTAGCCAAGGTGCTCCGTCTGCTCCACACGAGCCACATGGGAATCGTGAAGTCAAAAGCCCTAGCAAGGAGCTACTTCTGGTGGCCCAATATAGATGATGATATAGAGAAATTGGTGGGGCTGGTGTGAGAGTTGCCAGCAATCATGGCCCGAGGAGCATTGGCTACCCCAGGGAGTGGGACACAGCACGTTGCCAGTGGTCCAGACTCCACGTGGACTTCGCGGGGCCTTCGGGGGCACAATGTTCCTACTCATGGTCGACACATTCTCGAAATGGCTCAAGGTCATTCCAATGCATAACACGTTCTCCGCAGCCACAATAAAACACCTGAGAAGGATGTTCGTTTGTTTCGGCATTCCCGATGTGCTAATTTTGGATAACGCATCCATTTTCACATCTGTGGAATTCCAAGCGTTCCTCAAGCGGAACGCGGTCAGGCACGTCACCTCTGCCCCTTTTCACCCGGCCACGAATGGCCAAGTAGAGCGCATGGTCCGCACCACAAAAGAGGCCCTAAGGAGGATGGGTCTGGGGGACCTGGAGCAAAACAACGACCTTGTCTTAATTTTAAGGTGACATTTGATTCATGTAGTCTTAAGATACATTTTGCATTTTTCTTAGGCTTAGAAATGCCAGTTTTCATTTTTCAAACACATTGCTATGCCAGGCTGTTAGTCTGACATGACAATGATGTATAGTTAAGATTAGTTGCCTTCCCAAAGGGAGGAGGGAAAAGTGAGTGTCCAGGACTGGACACATTCCAAGAAAAACACATGCAGTCCCCACGAGGGTACTGACTGACAGCTAGGTCACATGACTGAACCACGAGGGAGATGATGTCTCCATTCCTGTTAATCAAACTGATTGCCTGGACACCTGTTAGAATAAAACTTTCCCATAGAAATCAAAGGTGGGGGCCACATGTCAAACAGATGACCCTTGCACCTGCAAACTGTCCCGTTCTCATGGGAAACAAAAGTGCTTTCTCAGAACACCACATTCCAAGGCTCTTTTTCTCTATAAAAAGGGCTCAATTTGTTCATTCGATAGCAACTCCTGAGACAAGGGGGGGGACCCTTGTCTCTCATCACCATGATATTGATTTCAGCAGGAGCTCTTGTCCATCAGCTCCCCAAAATGTCTCTTCAGGGCTAAAGCTATGCCATGAGGGGCTGAACTGCCCCTAAACTTAAGACGATGAACCTGCTAGGGAGCTAGCAAGATTTTTATTTCATTTATTTATTTTATTAGATTGTGTTCTATAGTGCAGATTATTTTTAGATCTGTATCCCGTATTGTGTTCCTTCAATAAAACTTCAAAAGTCAGCCGTGTGTTGCCTGCCTTTGTAAAGAAGAAGAAGGAAGCCCAGCAGAGCTGAAGTGACTCTGATTCGTCCTCATCACTTCGAGATCCGGAAGGAGGTGAGAGAGGGATAGCTCTGTCTCTAAGAGGGAGAGGAAGAGTAGCAGCTCAAAGAAGCCTAGCTTCTGCCAAGTGCTTAATATTACCTGCCATATGCAGAAGGCTACTCTGTCCCAGTCCCCAGCGAATCGGGCTAGGGTGAGGAGTGCTCATTAAGGCAAGCAGGTCGCAGGACCTAAAGTCCGCCCTGCCGGGTGTTCCCAAGAAAAATTCTGGGTGCCCAACGTAGCCTTTGTGAGGCATGTTCCTCCCCCTACATCCCTGATACCTTTCCCATGCCAGGATTCGATGGGACCCTTCAGTTTTCTCGAGGGAATAGCCCAAGCATTGCAGGTGCCCCAGGGAACGCCTCTGAACTGGCGGGCCGGCCACAGCAAAATCGTCAGGCCCCACAATGTTTAAGGGACTTTGTCCCATCCTAAGGGGGGGGGAGAGGGATATTGTGTATGCAAGTAACTCTCCCGATTCCGCACACAACTCAGCTGCCATAGTAGCACAGCTGAGGAAGCTCAGCCCATGCAACTCCAATTAACCAACCAGCAGCTAGCATGGGAAACCACCCGGTTTCAGGTGTGCCTTAGTAGCTATGCAGTATGCCCCCAATGACGTCACTGCCACCACAGCCAATCAGTATCCATGGCGGGGGATTCAAATACAGTATATAAGTAGCTGCATCTCCTACATGTGCCCATGTACAGATTGACCATGCTGAAATAAAGAAGTGTTTGGCCTGCCTGCCAGCTCCGAGTGCATTCAATGTGCCTACATCAAACTCACTCTCTCTCTCTCTCTCTCTCTCTCTCTCTCTCTCTCTCACACACACACACACACACACACACACACACACACACACACAGAGGTTAAGAACATATTCAACTCATTTTCTCAGTAATGGTTCAGGCATCAAGCAAATAAATCGGCAGCAACACATCTGCTACGAGAGAGAGAGAGAGAGAGAGAGAGAGAGAGAGAGAGAGAGAGAGAGAGAGAGAGAGAGAGAGAGAGAGAGAGATCATTCCATATTGAAAAATGTGAGTCCTGGAAGGGTTAAGAAACGTACTGTACTTCCAGCAGAAACATGGCAAAAACAGCACTGAGGGCTGCACAAACATCCTTCAACACAAGGCAACATGACTTACCTGTTCACCTAAAAGTGCAACAAACTTCTCATTCATATTTAATTAGCCTTCTTAGTGCAACCCCTAGGAGGGGGTGTGTGTCTCAATGTTGGGAGAGTGGCTAATTAGCATTAGCAATACGCGATCCCTTTTGTATGAATGCCCACGTGCTGTCCATGGGCCAACTTCATTATGGGAATGACAGACATCCCAGTTATTAATTGGCTTTAAGAACTCACACACACCGGGCCCCATGCTGCTATGTCAACCTGCAACCAGTTAACTCCTGACTCTGGAGCAATTTGCCCCTAAAGGACATTACATCGCAGCCTTCATCACAATACGAACAGTGGAATTTATAATTGGACTAAAAAATACACACACACCCTGCTCTTCACTTGTTATATTTTATTTCTCACATAGTTAAAGATGTTACTTGCTTCAGCAGCTTTCCTGCCTAATTTGTGGTAGCTTGAAGAGACTGCTTCCTCAGCACTATCTAGAGCCAGAGTTAAAGTGTTCTTAAACTGTTTTGGCCTATAATCTGGGCAATGAAACTGAAAATTGGGATCAGGTTTCTCAACCGTCTCCTATCAGGCTCTGTAAGTAGATGGAACATGCTCCAAAAACCTGCATTCTGATAAATAGCTAATGGGGAAAAATCTGATGATTAACCCCGCTAAAAAATGAGACATGCAGTCATGGGCAATTTTGCTCTACTTTTCATATTCAAATGAAATTATGCAGACACACAAAGCAGTATAGTTTTATGGACTGTATTATGTGGGACTTCATACTTACTCAGAAGTAAATCACATTGGGTCTAATGACACTTACTCCCAGACAGGAGTGCACATTTCTGCAGCTCCAGTTTTTAACTTTCAAGTCCTCTTGTGTGTTTGTGTAAATTTCAATGTCTTTTTTTTAAAAACACTTTTGGTCTTTCTTCAGAACAGACATATATAAGAAGTGTGTAAAAGGAATTATGTGGACTGTGCCAGAAAGATCTGTCTCTGTAGCAGTGCAAAGCTGTGGGGTAGGTGCTCTTTGTCCCTCTCCTGCATCAGAAAGGAGTCAGACCACTGAGGGAACGGCTATCAATGCTCACCACGAGGTTGGTTGGGGGAGGGAGCCTTAACCTTTAAGACTGGACCTAGTATTTTTCAAAAGGCAAATAGCCCACCCATCTGCCCTTTGTGTCCAGTATGAGAATACAGGTAGTTGGTCACTCTGGGGTTGGATGGGAGTTTTTGGCCTACAACACCTGATTGAACAAAAGGTGTCTGAGAGTGTTTTTTTGCCTGTCCTATACTGTTTGCACAATGGGTAAATTAGGGGTGATGTTGTTATAAATAGGTAACACCACCAGTAGTGTGGAAAGGAAGTATGCAACAGTGAGTTCCCATAGGTCCATGATGGCAAACCTTGGCACTCCAGCTGCTCTTGAATTTCAATTCCCAGAAGCTCAAGTCTGTGTGAATCCACACAAATGGATTTACTGGGAATTGAAGTCCAAGCACAGCTGGAGTGCCAGGGTTCACCATCATGTCCATAGGTCATCAAAGGATGTTACTGCAGCCAACTGCTTAGTGACCCAGATCCCATGATTCAGTCACCAGGATGGAGGGTGCATGATAGAATAGAATAAATCTTTATTGTCATTGTCCCCTTGCGGGAACAACAAAGTTTCTCGGTTGCTATATCAACTCAAAATAAGGCACTCTACATGAATTTAAAACAACTACAGAAACACTAATTAAAACAGTACAATACAGTACCATATGACAAATAAAATAAGATGACTTCAGAGTCCAGGGTTTCTATTTAAGGCCAAAATGGCTCTAGAGAAGAAGCTGTTCTTAAGATGGCTTGTTCTCGCCTTCATTGTTCTATATCTCTGTCCTGATGGCAGCAGGATGCGATGGATCTCCTAATATATCTAACACTTTTCTATGGCACCTGATGGTATAAATTTGTTCTAAGGTGGAAAGTGAACAACCAATAACGCTCTCCACTGTTTTAATAATTCTGTGCAACACTGTCCTATCCTGATAAGTACAACTTCTGTACCACACACATAAGCCATAAGTGAGCACGTTCTCAATGGCACAGTGATAGAAGGCAAGCAGCAGCTTTCACGGAAGATGATTTTTCCTTAAAGTTCTCAAGAAATACAGTCTCTGCTGCGCCTTCTTCACAGAGTGACAGAGTATGACCATTGCCCACTTAGGGTCACAAAGTTTGTGCGGTCGATGGCCAGTCTGGGTCACCCAAGACTTGGCTGACCTGAAATGGGTTGTCTTTGGACAGCACAGATTTAGGGTCTGGAAATCACCCATAAAGGGCAGGGAATTCCCTGGCTCTGAGACAATGCATCTGCATTACAGTTGGCCTTACTGCAGGTATGGGAGATTCGCAGTTAATAGTTAATAAACCTGTGGCCAGTGAAGGGCATCAAATTTTTTTACTACCATGCAGTGGGTGGGGCTAACTCTGTGGGCAGGGCTAACTTTGCGGGTGTGACCAAATCTGTGGGCATGGCCAAATCTGTGGGTGGCCATGTGACTGGGTGGGCCTGCTACATGGTCATGAAAACGTCTGCAAACAGACAGCACTGGTTCTTTGGCTGTAAATGGAGATGAGCACTGCACCTTAGAGTCAGATATGACTGGCTTTTGAGGAAGGGAGACCTTTACTAACAACTTGCAACTAAACAGGCCCAAAACCTCACACCAATTTTGAATACCAATCAGGGATCTTTTATTATTAGGTAAAGGTAAAGGTTGACCTTGCTCGAAAGCCAGTCGTATCCAACTCTAGGGTTCATTGCTGATCTCTGTTTATAGCCACCGATGCACACCTGGCCCCGCTGGGGGCGAAGAGGTTTCCCGGCCACGCCACCGGCTGGAGCCCTGGGCCCCGCCCCCTCACCCTAGGACTTAAAAGGCAAGGGGGATGCCCAGCGGAACGTCACCGCCACATACCTGGCCCTGCTGGGGGCAAAGAGGCTTCTCGGCCATGCCACTGGCCGGAACCCTGGGCCCCGCCCCCCTCGCCCTAGGACTTAAAAGGTGAGGGGGACGCTTAGCAGAATGCCATCGCTGCACACCTGGCCCCACTGGGGGTGAAGAGGCTTCCCGGCCACGCCACCGGCCGGAGCCCTGGGCCCCGCCCCCTCGCCCTAGGACTTAAAAGGCGAGGGGGACGCCCAGCGGAACGCCACTGATGCACACCTGGCCCCACTGGGGGCGAAGAGGCTTCCCGGCCCCATCCTCCCCCTTCGAGGGTCTCTGAAGGCATGGGAATTTGTGGGTGGTTCTAGCTGATTTGTATTTATTGCATTTTTGTATTGTAGTTGGTGTAATACTATGTACTGTTGTGTAATTTTGCATTGTTGTTTTGCTTGTGAAATTGTATTTTGTTTTGTATTGGTGCTATATTGTATTTCTGTACGTTATGCATTGTGAACCGCTTTGGGTTGTCTGCTGGACGAGGAAAGCGGTATATAAGAATAAATTTCAATTCAATTCAATTCAATTCAATAGCCAAACAGTCAGTGGACAAAAGCTCACATTAAAATACAGCAGTTAGTCTTTAAGGTGCCACGACATTTTTGTATTTTTGTTTTCTTTACTCTCTGATATGCTTGCACAGAATAAAACTTTTGAAATGGTAGCTGTGTTCGTCTGTGTTACAAAGGACATAGTGAAGAAGTTGAAGAGAACATATTTGAATTTGGTTACTATTGTCAAGATTACAAAAGGAACTTGAAGACTTTTTGTGCAGAGAAGTATCTGAGTTTGGTTTCTGTTTGATGACATTACAAGTTAATATACAAGAGTTTGCAAAATAAAAAATAAAAATAACATTAAGAATACAAAGACCTTATAAGAAGATTCATTTATCATTATCTTCATTATTTTTGGGCATACACAAACGGTACATTGTGTTTGTATCCTTTTCTCCGTTTGGCCATTTTTTGCTGTGCTTGCGACTTTGTATGAGGCATTGGGGTTTTCCCAGGTTGCATTGTGCCTGGGCAGTATAAATGCAAGCGCGGCGCCAAAATGGCCGCCGCGCCCTTTGCGGGCCCCCCCCCACAGGACAGAGAATCCGGGTAGTTAGGGGCGTGGCCAGCTCCCTTATAAAAGGGGTGGCCACGAGGCAGCCGCGCTGCCATTTTGCCTCAGCGACGGAGCGGAGAAGTTTTTTCCCCTGCGCCTCCGTCGCTCGTTGGTATTGCCGGGAAGCCTTTTGGGTCGATTTTGCTTAGCTAGCTTCCCTTTTTTGCTCGAGATGCCTTCCAAAAAGAAGGCTGCTGCGAATTCAGCTCGGGCTGTTAGGAGGCGCAACCCAGGTCGGAGGACCGTGGTGCCGCCTCCTCAACAGCCACCTTTGCCATCCCCGGCCGGGGCTAGTGGCTTGGGGTCTATCGCACCTTGGCCCGTTCAGAGTGCGGGCGCGGAGGGCGCTCCGGCCCGCGGCCCGCGAGCGGTGGACACCGCTCCTCCTTCCGCCCAACCCGTTGGGCCGACTACTTCTGGGCCGCAGCCTCTCCCGGGGCCCTCTAGCCTTGGGGGGTGGCCCGGTGCCCCGCCTTGGCAGGTTTCCTCACCAGCCCTACCGGGCTTCGGCCCTGGCCAATGGCCATATCTGGGCCATGGGGTGCAGGGAACTGTCCCCATGCAAGGGTCAGGTGGGCCGGCCGGCTCTTTACCCATGGTTACTGTAGACACCTTACTGGCCCGTATTGCGGCCTTAGAGGAGTCTTTGGCCCGGGCCAGTCAGGCAGGTGCCCCTTTCGGGGTACCTTTGGAGGCGCTATCGGCAGCAGGACAACGGCCGGCGGGGAGGGTTGAGCTGATGCAGGCGGGTGGCGCGGCTCCGGCCACTGCCTCGCAGCTCCCCAGCCAGCAACCTGGCGCGGGTCAAGCCCCAGTGATGAGCTCTACATCGGTCGTGAGCTCCGACGCCCCCAGTGGGCCGGAACCCCCGTTGGGGGCGGCCCGCGGGGGTGCAGCATGTGAGTATATGGTGCAAACGAGTACATCCACACACATTCCCAATATAGGGGGGACCTTTCAGTGGCCTTGGCCTCGCGCGGGTGGTGCAGGGGCTACGCCGCTGGCGACCCACCCGGCGACGACTACTGCCACCATGCCCGCTGGGGTGGGCATTGGTTCTTACACTGCTGGGAACGTATTTGGGGTGGCAGGGTTAACTCATGCCCCTTTGGGTAGGCCAGCTATCCCCTTTTCGGCTTTGCCGACGGCAGGGTATTCCCTGCCATTGGGTGATCACTTGGCTCAGGCTACCAGAGAAAAGATATGGCGAGGGGAGTACGTGGATATCTTCTCACTCCTGAACAGAGAGCCCACTAAGGAAGAAAGGGAGGGTCAGGATGAGAAGGACAAGGAGCAGGCACGCCGCCGTAAGCCGCCGCGTACCTGGGCTAACTGGCTCCCCGCTTATTTGATATACATGGCGGTGTATTTGAGGGCGCGGCCGGATCTAGCTATTCCCATGGTCCAATATTTGGACAACATATACAGGGCGATGGTAGATTTCCCGGACCCCTCATGGCTAGCATATGATGAGGAATTCCGTATGAGGATTCCCCTGCACCCCGAGATGAGATGGGATGAGCCGTGCCAGAGACTGTGGCTCTTGTATATGACACCCACACGTCCTGCCCCGGGGGATAGATACCATTGTGGACATGCGGTCCAGCGAGCAGCTCCAGCGCAGGTTACCCGCCAAATGGCGGGGCAGGGGGTTCCAGCCCGCCTGCTGTGCTGGACTTTCTCGTCCACTGGTTCCTGCAGTCGGAAGAACTGCAGGTATAAGCACGAGTGTCCCACATGTTCTGGTCCCCATGCAGCCTCTGCTTGTCCCAAGCCTGGGGGGGTGCGAGGCAGAGGGAGGGGTGGACAGTGGGCTGGCAAGCCTGCCACGGATGGAACTAGTTCTCCGAAAGGCCCCCTCCCCAATTAAGGTGGACATGCTGGAGCGCTGGCTCGCATCGTACCCAAGGGGAGAGGACAGGGAGTACCTCATCCAAGGTTTTAAGCAGGGATTTCGTATCCCTTTTATGGGTGATAGATCTCCTCAGGATGCTCCCAACCTTTTATCCCTCAGGGGAAGGGAGGAGGTAGCCGAGGCCAGCATTAAAAAGGAGTTAGACGCGGGCAGGGTCGCCGGACCTTTTCCCGCACCCCCTTTTCCCAACCTTAAGGTTTCACCATTGGGTTTGGTTCCTAAAAAGTCCCTAGGTGAGTTTCGCCTTATTCATCATTTGTCCGACCCAGCCGGCCGATCGGTCAACGATGCGATACCTGATGACCTTTGTTCGGTCAGGTATACATCGTTCGACCATGCGCTGCGCATGGTGCGCTCGTGTGGCCCGGGTGCCTTGCTGGCCAAGTGCGACATTAAGTCAGCTTTTCGCCTCTTGCCGGTGCACCCGGGCGACTTTGAATTGCTGGGTTTTAAATTTAAAGGGGAGTATTATTTTGATAAGGCCATGCCTTTTGGCTGCTCCATATCATGCTCGGCTTTCGAGCGTTTTAGTACCTTCCTAGAGTGGGCTTTCGTCCGCAGGTCAGGGTCCCGGTCTGTAGCCCATTACCTGGATGACTTTTTATTCGGGGGTGAACGGGGCTGGGACACGTGTGCACGTCTCCTCAATACATTTCAGACGCTAATGCAGGAACTGGGTGTCCCTTTAGCGCCCGAAAAGACCGAGGGCCCGTCGACCAAACTAGTATTCCTGGGGGTTGAGATTGATACAGTAGTACAGGCTTCTAGGTTACCGGGTGATAAGGTGTCCAGGATAGTGACCCTTATCTCGGAATTGCTGGCTAAGCGTAAGGCATCCCTGAGGGAACTGCAGGTGCTACATGGGCACCTCAATTTTGCCTGCAGGGTGGTCGCACCGGGCAGGGCTTTCGCCCGGCGCTTATGCGACGCCATGGCAGGGTTATCCAGGCCCCACCACAGAGTCAGGCTTACCCGGGGTATCAGGGCAGACATGTTTGTCTGGTTGCAATTCCTGAGGGAGTTTAATGGGGTCTCATTTTGGAGGTCTGACCTCATGGCATCCCCCAATTTCCAGATCCAGTCTGATGCCTCAGGATCCCTGGGTTATGGGATGTACTTCAATGGGAAGTGGGCCTATGGTGGGTGGCCACCGGCATGGGCAGGCACAGGTCGCCTGCGGGATCTCACATACCTGGAATTTTTTCCCATTCTGGGGGCTTTGATGCTATGGGGCGAACAGTGGGCTAATTCGGTGGTGCATTTCTGGTGCGACAATGCTGCCGTGGTGCACATTGTCAATGCACAGACTTCTAAATCGCCCAGGGTCATGGACCTAGTGCGCCATTTTGTGCTGCGCTGCCTGCGCCTCAACGTCTTGTTCAGGGCCAGGCATGTCCCAGGGGTTAATAACGATATTGCTGACGCTTTGTCCCGCCTGCAGATCTCCCGGTTCCGCGCCTTGGCCCCGGATGCGGAGGAATTTCCCTCGCCACTCCCGGACGAGATGTGGACTATTGGCAAGGAGAGGTGAACCGGGCGATTGGCCTGTCACTAGCGCCACGCACGCGTAAGGCGTATCAACAAGCATTCAATTTGTATAGGGCTTTTGCTACTCGATTTCAATGGCCAGAGACCTGGCCCATCCCGGTGGACCATGTTCTGCGGTTCATGGTTCACCTGCCTGCACAGGGCCTTGCACCTCGCACCATAGCATCCAAGCTCTAGGCGTTGGCTTTTATGGCCAAAGTAGGGGGTCATGTGGATACCACCTCTGACTTCCGTGTGAGACACGTTTTGGAGGGGTGGGTGCGCGAGCGCGGGCGTTGCCCGGACGACCGGCACCCTATTTCCCCAGGGGTTCTTACCCAGTTGGCCCGGGGCTGGCCAGGCCTCTGTTTTGATCATTATGAGGCAGCCCAATCGCATGCAGCCACAACGGTGGCATTTTTTGGAGCGCTCCGCATCAGCGAACTCGTGATGCTGTCTAAGGCGGATGCAAGTGGTAGGGCACTGGAACGCGGAGATGTATATGTTGCCAAAGACTGGGCCCAGTTGAGGATTCGCTCCTCTAAAACAGATCAGCATGGCGTAGGCAGTGGAGTAAGACTGCTACGGTGTTCTTTGGCAGACATCTGTCCGGTTGGTGCCCTACAGGAATACCTGGCACTGTGTGGCATGCACCACGGCCCGTTTTTCTGTCACCAAGATGGGTCTCCCCTTACTAAATTTCAGTTTTGGAAGGTGACTGCCAGAGCCCTCACCAGGGTGGGACTACCGGGTGCCCGTTCTGGCACGCATTCGTTCCGTATTGGCGCAGCCTCTACAGCGGCTGCTTTTGGGTACTCTGGGGCTGACATACGTAGCAGGGGGAGGTGGGGCTCACAATGTTTTCAGTTTTATGTGCGCCCACTCCCGCCATGAGTACCAATCCAGTCACCTTACCTTCCTTTTTCTCAATTTTCTTACAGACCCTGGGTGTCGTATTACACCGGTGACAGTATGGCTGGTGGGCCACAGCTATGTGCTCAGGGCAGCGCGTTACGCTGCGGCGACAGAGTGGGGACCCCGACTGGGACTGGGTGACCACGCCAGTCTCTCATGGCACGGTAAGCCTGGGATGTTATGGCGGGAGCTGCGGCCTTTCCTTTTTTCTGGCCTGGGGGCTGACCCGCCTGACATTCTAATCATCCACTTGGGGGGCAATGATTTGGGCCAGGTCACCGGCTTATCGCTCAAGCATGCGATTTGCGAGGACCTCGCCTACTTGCATTATGTCTGGCCTGCCACAGCCCTGGTTTGGTCGGACATTGTTCCGCGCCACTCTTACAGAGGGGGCGTTAACCTCCTGGCCCTTGACCGAGCTAGGCGCGCGGTCAATAAGGCAGTGGCGCGGTTTCTCACCACCAGGGCTTGGGGACGGGTTAGTCATCACCCCGATATTAGTCTACAAAATTGTGACTTGTATGCAGGGGATGGGGTCCATCTGTCGCGAGGAGGTATGGACCTCCTGTTGGGTGACTGGCGAGCAGGCCTGTTGACCGAGCTGACGGTCTGGGGGGGGGGGCGTCAGGTCTTCTGTGAAGCCCCTCCGTGTGGCGGGTAGCACTGGTAAGGTAAACAGTATGACCCACAAGTATCCGGCAGGTTCGCAATTGACTGGACAACACTAGACAGGAATAAAGTAGTTAAACGTTGTCCGGTCAACGACGAATCAGGCGATGGGGTGATGATGATTGCTAACCAGCATGCATCACCCCTGTGATTTCACGGATACGCGTCAGAGGGTGGGGTCATGAGTTAGTTATTGACTACGGTCAACAATTTGTTTGTTGTTAACAAACAAATTGATACAATTTGATACATTGTAACCAATTGCCGTTGGCAATTTTGGGGTGGTACCTTACCAGTGTTACTTCGGCCTGCTTGCCTTAGGAATTATGATTGGTCGTTTTACCAATACAAATTTATAATTCGGACTAGGGCATTGAATCAATAAATGTGGCCCTTTGCTGTTATCCACTTTCAATGTTGTCTGTGTCCGTTATTGGGGGGGTGCGCCTGCAAAGGCAGGACGGATGCATGCATTGCTCTTGTGGGTTTTGCACGAGGTGAAGAGTGTTTAGGAGTGGTTTTGAGCGCAATTTGGGATTTTTTTGAATTTTTTCATCAGAATTTTTAGAAGCATTCCTGGGATTTTTGCAGCATTCCTCAGGTTCTTGGACAATCAGGGTTGTTTGACATGTTTTTGTAATGTATTTAGCCTTTAGACAATGATTTCTTAAAGTTCTGTCAGTTTCCTGTCTGTTTCCTTGACTTTGCCCTGAAGTCTGTGCTGTTACAGTACAATGTGTCTCTATGGAAATGATGTTGTATGAGGCATTGTGGCAAGGATTTGGACGTTGTATGAGGCATCGCGGCTAGGATTTTGCATGTCTCATACAAAGTCCAAATCCGTATAAAGTCCAAACTTGTGGAACCAAGTTTGGACGTTGTATGAGGTATCACTGTATTTTGTCCTTGCTTCCATCCAGCAATTGTTTACAGTAGCTTGTACAAAATGGATGATCGGCCACATGGCTGCAGATTAACACTGTGCTGCATGATGGGACATGTTAACTTTTAAATCTGCACTTCATAAAGTTTTCAAAAGTTAAAAACTTGTTGTATGGTTTATCCCCTAAAATCAGGCTTGTTTGACATGTTTTTGTAATGTATTTAGCCTTTAGACAATGATTTCTTAAAGTTCTGTCAGTTTCCTGTCTGTTTCCTTGACTTTGCCCTGAAGTCTATACTGTTACAGTACAATGTATCTCTATGGAAATGACGTTGTACGAGGCATCGCGGCAAGGATTTGGACATTGTATGAGGCATCACAGCTAGGATTTTGCATACCTCATACAAAGTCCAAATCCGTATAAAGTCCAAACTTGTGGAGCCAAGTTTGGACGTTGTATGAGGTATCACTGTATCAGGATGTAAACAAAAAGACAAAAACATTGTGGCACCTTAAACACCACACACACATAGGCAAGCATATCAGAAAGTAAACAAAACAAAAAGACAAAAACATTGTGGTACCTTAAAGACTACACAGAGAGAGGGGGGGCAAGGGACTTACCCAGAAGGGGCCGGCAGCGCTAGCCGGGGCTGTTCCTCCTCCTCCCCGCTCACAGGACAACGGACCATTGGAGCACCCATTAGTGGAGCATTTTAACTTTCTAGCCCATGTCCCAGGAGGGGGCTTGTTGGCTTCCTCTGCTGCTGTTCTCTATTCCTCACTGCCTACCATAGAGTTGTGCAACCCTGGAGGAGCCAACCAACTATCTATGGTAGGCAGCGAGGGATAGAGCAGTAGCAAATGAAGCTGACATGGGCTGGTGCAGACAGACAGGCACACCCCCTCCCCAGACTTGGGCCATGGTCAGGAAAGAAAAAAAAATGCTCCACAGGCAGAGGCTCCGGTGGTCCTTTGCACCGCCTCTTCTTACTCACTGGCCATGTCCTCTGCCAGCCAGGGAAGGCTCTGTCAGTTTTTTAATTAATTTTTTTTAAAAAATGATTTTAAAAAATAAAATAATAAAAAAAAATGGGCATGGCCAGCCAAATCTACTACCGGTACGCCCAATCTGGTGTGAACTGGGAGGTGTCCATCACTGCCTGTGGCCCTAGTTAACACCACTAACTGTGTCTGTCACATCATCTCCAGGCTTGGGAGGAGGGGCAATGAGAGATGGGAAGAAGGAGATATTGAAAACATCCTCCCCTAAAAATTTTGCAAATTAATCCTGTGAACAATCCCTGAAGGTACAAATACACCCTAAATATTGCATATTCAGCACCACAGTTCGACATTAATGAATTTAAGATATGCAGAGAGAGAATATCAGACACACAGTAGTCAATATTCATCAAGCTGTGAAAACCAACTAGTATCTGCACTTGGTAGCTTAGAGTCACACTTTTAAATAGAACTAATTTTGCCAAGGCAGAAATGCTGCTCACAAATCACTTCTTCAGGCTTGTTGCCCAATAGTCAATGATGGGAACTACACAATGGAACATGCAGTTGAAAACACGGTCCTTGTTGCCTGGGCATAATGCTCACCAAATGGATACCAGGCATAACGTTATGTTATGCAAAGGCAAACAGGATTCTGGCCAGTATTTGGTAAGAACTCATATCAGGCATACAATAGTTTTGGGCATCTAACAGTATACAGTAAGTAGTGGCAAATATTTCACAAGATTTGACAACCTGCTAAGAGTCATAGTAAGCATTTGACAGCAAAAATCAGTCTACATTTAACAAGATTTAGCATATGACATAAAGTAATTGTCAACACCATTAGGCAAACACTAATCTTCTTTAGAAAATGTAACCCACTGAAAAATATTGTCTGAAATCCTGTTGCTTGACATATTAAGTTGCAGCAGAGTAGGCCCACTGAATCTGCAGAGGAGACTCAAGCCCTCCATTAAGTTCCATTTCATTCAAATATGCCTGCAGTTGTGATGTACTTTAATGTAATAAGCTTTAATTACATTTGAATCAATTGAATGTACAGATGTGTAAGGATTCAATCACTTTACTCTACTACTACTTACTACATTAAGCATCAGGGTTTCACAAATGGTTTCATTTCTACTGTAACTAACATAATCTTCACTGTCCTTCTGCCATATTTGAGGGAGTTTGGTAAGAGGCCCCAGAATCAGGAAACTCATGGGATCATTCACACGTTTTTTGGTACAATTCTCACAATTCAGCCTATGGGGATTTGGAGAATGGAGTGTGGTAAGCAACTGTATGTTTGAGCCATTCTCCATCATGCAGATGGTACAAAGACCTACTAAGATCTGAGCCAGCCTATACAACAGGAGTAGCAAAGAGCTAGGTAAAGGTAAAGGTTTCCCTTGCTCGAAAGCCAGTTGTATTCGACTCTAGGATTCAGTGCTCATCTCTGTTTCAAAGCCAAATAGCCAGCATTATCTGCTTCTGCAGACGTTTCCGTGGTCATGTGGCAGGCATGACTAGACACCAGAGTGCATGGAACGCTGTTACCTTCCCAACAAAGTGGTCCCTATTTATCTACTTGCAATTTCTTGCAAGTGCTAGGTTGTCAGGAGCTGGGAGAAAGACAGGAGCTCATTCCATCCTGCAGAACTCGGGAATTGAACTGATGACATTTCCGCCTCCAAGTCAGCGTCTTATTCACTTGAGCCACTGCAGTCTTCCAAATATTGTTGGACTACAACACTTATCAGTCCCAGACAGCAATAGTCACTAGCAAGGTAGGGGTGTGATAGCGTCCAACAAACAGCCAGAGAATCTGCTGTATAGTCAGATGCCAAATCCAAAATATTCATAAATTAGATTGTGCCCCTTCATTCAACTCTTAAGATTAACCAAATTTAAATTTCTAAATATGTGCAAATGAACAACAAGGCGTGTACCCGTCTACTTGGTCAGGCAGTATTGTTTCATCTTCTCAGTAAGACATATAACACAGGTTCCTGCTTTCAGACTACAGTTATACCAACCTTGACATTTTAAACAAGACTGAGCTAGTCAAGTGCAAAATAGCTGAACCAATTTTCTTAACAGCTGAAAAACACTTGGCTAAGTAGAAAATAGCTGAGCCGATTTTCTTCAGACTTTCCAGAGCAAAACACCTCTGGGCAAACAGACCAACTAAATTTGAACACCTGACATTCTTCTATAACTTTTACTTTTTTTTACCTGTTTATTTGAAAGTTTCTTTTCTGTTCAAAATACACAATTGTGAGTAAAAGTAAGTATTTCAGGACTAGAACAACAATCTTATGGTACTTCCTGTCACACACACATAACCTCTGACTGAAGCTGTAACTTGAGCTGTGATTGATCAACCAATAACTTTTTATTTTACAGCCATATTAATAGCATAAGTGAGATAGGATTGCCGGTATTTCAGATATTCTCCATCACTGTTACTACCACCACAGAAATGAACCAATAGGATTGTGTGTCTCTTCTACTTTTGTACAAATGGAGAGCACTAAAACACAGGCATACATTTTAAGCTCTCTTATAGATTGCCTTTTGTGAAAAGCATCTTCTTTTAAAAATATGGCTAGAAATTTTGTTTGCTTTTGTGGGTGGGCTTTTAAAAAAAAACCAAAAAAGTGCCTCTTTTATTTCCATTATGCCGCCGCTGCCCCTTCCTGATTATAGACTTTCTTGCCATTCGTGGCATGGGCACCAGGAGCTGCATATTTTGGGAGAAGAGGATGATGTGGGCAGAAGATATTTGGGAAAGACTTTCAGCATGGTAATAAGGTCCCAAATATTTAAAACTTTATACAATATATTAGAGTTAATATCTTGTGTCCGATTCTATATACAGGTATAACTGGAAGGCAGCTGAAGATGGGGTGGGGTGGGAAAATTTTCTGGGTATTTTAATGTGTTTTAAAAGGGTTTCAATTAAGGTTATAATGCTTGATTTTAATGCTGTTAGCCTGCCAGAGTCGTTGTAGAGTTGGGCGGCAGTAGAAATTTGACTAACTAACTAACTAACTAACTAACTAACCAACCAAATAAACAAATAAACAAATAAATAAATACGATGGCGTGCTAAGAAGGCCATTTGTCAACACAATTCATCTTGGGTATTCCACACATACAAGACAACCAGCAGATGCAAATTAGCTCTTACTGACAGTCTGATTCCCAGTCTGAATTGGAAAAAACTCATATCCTTCAGGGCTCACTAAGGCTGTGGGGAAATAAACGTCAAATCAGCCAGCTTATTTCCAGAGACTAAACCATTCACAATATTGGCAGGAGCCATTTCTATGCGAACAAGCAAACTTGATTAGATCATTCTAATCAAGCCTGAGAGTTCCAAAGTGTCCTACACCAGCTAGCACCCTGCTGCGAGTATAACTACACCCACAGACCACATAAATAGCAGCAAGGCCAATGGGCCAAGTGATCAAGATAACTGGAACTAGACCAGGGTTACTTTGAGAGATGTGCATGTCTCCAGTCTATAATGGTTTCCTTGCTCTAAAGCCACCCATATCTGACTCTAGGGTACAGTGCTCATTTCTGTTTCAAAGCCGAAGAGCCAACGCTTTCTGCTGCTGCAGACATTTCCGTGGTAATGTGGCAGGCATGACTAGAGACCAGAGCGCACGGAATGCTGTTTCCTTCCCAATGAAGTGGTCCCTATTTATCTACTTGCAATTTCTTGCTTTTGAACTGCTAGGTTGGCAGAAGCTGGGACAAAGACGGGAGCTCATTATGTCCTGCAGTACTCAGGAATCGAACTGCTGACCTTCCGCCTCCCAGTCAGCGTCTTAGCCATTTGAGCCACTGCAGTACCCAGTCTATAAGTAGGTAGTTTTATAAAAAATAAAATAAAGCAAGTTAAAATCATAAAAACTACAGTACAAGGATCAATGGGACAACACTTTCAAAAGATATGCAGTAGGAAAAATAAGAAAGTTGAATAACCTAAACCATACATACAAGTCATACCTGTCAAGTTTTGGGAAATTTCCGTCAACTCCCCCATATTTTACACTCTTTCCCGCTGCCATCCCAAATTGGTTAGACTGCAATTAGGCCAGCACAGGATAAGCATAGCTGTCCAGTTTCCCATTTTGGCTGTGAAATTTCCCTTATTTGACAGAAATTTCCTGAAATTTGACAGTTATGATACAAGTAGAAAACTAAACCACCAGATGTAGAGGTGATTACAGGAGACAGTGAAGCTATGCAAGTGGACATCCTTCCAGACCCAAAGGCCTGAGATGAGAATACAACCAGTACACAAGGCTTTTGAACCAAAGTACTGTACAAAGAAAAGTTGACTTTGATGGCTTCATTTTGGTAGTTTCATGTCTGGCCTAGACATGGAAGAAAAAGAAGAAGAAGAAGACGCCACTGCCACCGCGCCGCTGCTGCTGCTGACGACACCGACCCTAAGTTGGTAACACAACTCTCTGACTGACCACCAGGTTGGTATTACCCAATCAAGTACCAGATAAGTCTGAATATTATTGTAGCCATTTGTCAACACAATTCATCTTGGAGTATTACAAACATACAGGATAACTAGCAGATGCCCATTAACTCTTTCTGACACAAACTACGCATGTTGACAAGTAGGGAGACTGGAATTCAGAATGCTAAGAGTTGAGCCTTTCTTATTTAACAGAAGAGACCAAAGATAGGGATTCCAAGATCAAACAAAATGGAGTTTTCATCGATCTTTTGCACCTTATACAGTGTCTCCACATCTGAAATTGGCATGGTATACCTGTAAAGCTATGCTGAGTGATATTGTTATTGGATACAAATCAATCATTTGATTCACAGTTGACAACTGGAATAAAATTAACAGTTCAAGCCCTAACCAAGGACCTAAGAACTGTTAAGGTAATATCTGAGTATATATGTAGTTCCTAGTAGAGTTGTTTTTTGGAGAGTTAGGATGTTCAAATCCAATAAGTCCAAAATTTCCAAATATCTAGAGAGTCCTTTAGGTATTGCTTCAAGGGCACTGATCACTATGAGAAGAACAACAGATTTCTTCCTCCATAGACACTTGACTTCAGTTTGCAAATCACGATGTTTTGTGATTTTCTCCAGTTGTTTGTCTTCAATTTGTGCGTCTTCTGGTACAGCAATGTCAATAAACCAGACATTCTTCTTTTCCACAACAGTTATATCAGGTGTGTTGTGAGGCAAATGATGATCTACTGTTTTATCCTTTTCATTACAAAGCTGGCATTTACTATTGTTGCATATGTGCTGTATTTTTGTCATCATGTAATTTGATGGCAAAACTCGTTCCTGAGCTGGCAAGATAAATTCTTCCATTTCTTTCTTCAAAACTCCTGCTCGTAACCATCCCCATGTCAGTTTTGGGTCAGCCTTGCCTTCTACGCTTTTCAAATATTGACCATGCATAGGCTTGTTTTTCCAGTTTGCAGCTTGACTGTCTATCCTTTCCTTTCTGTATTCAGCTTTCTTCTTCATTGTTTTTAAAAGTTCTCCTTTGTTCACTTCCTGAAGCATAGGCTCATCACTTTTCTTAATGTAGTCATTCAAACTATGCTTTTCTTCCTCTACTGTCTGTTTCATCTATAGGAGTCCTCTGCCACCCTCAGCTCTTTGTAAGTACAAATTATCAACATCACAAATTATCAACATCATTTGAGTTGCAGGGCATGATGCATGGTCATTAGTGTCCTTGTTTTTCTTTCTAGGTTGTCTAATTCCATTTGGGTCCAAACATTTATTCCAGCTGAATATCGTATAACAGGCACTGCCCAGGTATTAATTGCCTTGATGATATTGCCTCCACTCAGTTTTGACCTCAAGATTTTCCGGACCCTCTTTATCTATTTTGTATAAGTAGTTCTTTTCATTTGGTTGTATATCAGGTCAGAAGCTTCCAGAACTCCCAGGTACTTGTATCCTTCTTCTGATGTTATTGCTTTGATGCATTCTTCTTTATCTAACTCAAATCCATCACATTTAACAATTTAGCCTGCCTAAAAAGTACCGTATTTTCCGGCGTATAAGACGACTGGGCGTATAAGACGACTGGGCGTATAAGACGATCCCCAACTTTTCCAGTTAAAATATAGACTACCTCTCTTCCAATGCACACCAAATAAAAATTAACCCACACTCAACCAAGACGCGCAGCCCTCCGAGTCGAATGGACAGGTTCTGGTGGAGAGCCAATCCACGCTCACGTTCTCCTCCTCGAGGTACAGGAAGATGTGTGCAGCTTGCTTCCCCTTGCTTCAATACTCCCCGCACAGAGCAGGGACTCGGCCGAGGCACCCCCCACCATATGCGCCGGACATATGAAGCAAGGGGAAACAAGCTGCAGTTAAGTACCTGTCCTATAAGACGACCCCCGACTTTGGCACAGATTTTTTGGGGTTGAAAAGTAGTCTTTTACGCCAGAAAATACAGTAATTGTTACACACTTGTCAATTACAAATTGCTTCCTGATGTCTTTACTAAATTTCTTTGTGGTTTCCAGTAGTGTATTTAATTCAGCTTTTGTCTTTCCAAACATCTTTAGATCGTCCATATAGAGCAAATGTGAAACCTTCAGTCCTTTCTTAGCCAATTCATTAGAATAGTTGTCAGTGATGCCATTGATAACACAAATTGCAAAGGTGATAGTGAGTCACCTCGAAAAATTCCACGCTTAATTTCAACTTCACCAAATTTTTACTCGCCATAATTTCATTGGAGTCTTCATGAAACTTTGAATATTGTTGCTAATTCTAAAAATGTCAAGGCATTTCTCAATCCAGCTGTGTGGAACTGAATCAATTGTCTTTTTATAGTCAACTAGCATAGGTTGCCTGGAGTTGCCGGGCTGTTATAAATTGTGTCTTGCTTTTTTGGGGATTGTTTTTTTTTAGTTAAAATCAACAGAGGATGATATAAATCTTTTTATTTTATTTATTTAACATATGTTTGTTATTTGTGTAAACTTTTGATTTATTGTTATTTTTTGACTTGTTTTTACTCTTGTGGCCTCTAGGTGGGGCTGTTTTGTTTTGACTTGTTTTTAATATTCTGGCCTGCAGGTGGGGCTGTTAGTAATAGTGTTGGTTTTCTTTTTGTTTCAGTTGTTTTTTCTCTCCTGGCCTCTAGGTGGGGCATCTTGTGGTAAGTAGTCTTTGTTTCTCAATTTCTGTTCCGGTCTCATGGAGGGAGGACATGCTGGTGAGTTCTCTGGTTTTATTTATTCTGGGATTTTTCTTTGTTTTGATTTTGTGGTGGTAGGCTGGGAGGTGTTTCTGTTTGTTCTTTTTTGTTTTGGTTGGGCTTTAGATGTAAT
Organism: Bradypodion pumilum; assembly: GCA_035047305.1. Classification (NCBI taxonomy): domain Eukaryota; kingdom Metazoa; phylum Chordata; class Lepidosauria; order Squamata; family Chamaeleonidae; genus Bradypodion; species Bradypodion pumilum. The sequence goes on along the minus strand of JAWDJD010000001.1, from coordinate 166,086,122 downwards.
TGGTTTGTTTATTTCTGGTTTTGTTTATTTTTGTGATTTCGTTGGTGTTTATTTGCGTAATTTGTGGTAGTTGTGTTGTTAGAGTTAGGTATTTTTGTGTTGTAGTTAGGTGTTTTGTCTGTGCTTTTGTGGTATTGTGGATGTTTTTGTTTGTGGATTTTGTGGTTTACTTTTTTGTTTATTAATGGTTTTTTAAATTATTAATTTATTTTTGTTTTATTAATTTTTATTAATTTTGGTGTTTGTTGTTGGTGTGTACTTTTGCGTGAAGAACGGGCTGCCTGTTGGTTCCTCTTTTCCTCATTGCTGTTTCGAATTTTGGTTTTGATGCAGCAATGGGGAAAAGGAGGAACTGGCAGTCAGACTGCTCTTCCCCTGGTAAGATTCGTTAGGTAGGTCAGGGGAGAAGGAGGCAGAGAAGAGCTATTTGCCTGATGATGGTTCTCTCCTCTCTGGCTCCTTTCTATCCTGGCTTACCTAACCGGAGATCGGCAGGCAGCGATCCGTAAGGGGTGGTGCTCTTCCTTGTGGATTGCTGGCTGCTGCTTTTGTATTATCTCCACCACTGTTTTGTGTTAGTTCTCGAAACAGTGCTGTCGGAAATACAAAGGCAGCAACCAGTCAGTCGCCAGGGAGGGTTGTTCCCCTGATGAACTGCTGCCTGCTGTTGGTTTTTTCCACCCTGGCTCAAGGTACCTTGAGGCTGGCGGTGGTCTCGCCGTGTCTTCGGCAAGGTAGCGTGGAAGAGAGGGAGTCCCTCTTCTCCCTGTTGCTCTGGAAAAGAAGGCCGGCAGGTGTCTCGCCATGGTTTTTTGTGGGTGTTTGTTTTGTGAGGCTGTGAGGCGCTGCGTCCGCCTGCGGCAGACTTTCGCTCCCATTGCATTTTTTAATTTTAATTTTTGCTTGCTGGCTTTCTCAGCATTCTGCGCACTCACGGCGCATAGGACACTGGGACTTTGAGTTTTGCATTTTTGTTTGCATTCGTACGCCGTTTTTTTCTCTGTGGCTTGGTTTTAATTGGCTGTACCATGTTTCCCAATGCTATTTTTGCTTGCACCTCTCAGCCTGATTGGCTGAGGCATGGCGCGGCGCAGAGGACATTGGGAAGTGAAGTTCTTTTCCTTTTTTCGCATTCGTGGTGCTCTTGCCCCACTGTCGCCTTCGGCAGCCCTGCAGTAACCTGCGGGCCGGGTTCGGGCAAATGCAGGAGGCTCAGTATGGGATAGGATGGACGGGTGCAGAAACATATAGCAAGTTCCAATGGTTAACCCTTGGATTTATAGGTATAGATCCAGTCCATAAACAAATTTGTTCTTATTTTCTTTGAATTTTTAAAAACAAATTTGTCAATTAATTGCTGGTCTTTGGTTCCTCTCGAGTTTTTGCAGCATCCTTTCTGCTCTACAGGCAACAAATTGTTGTTTTTCAAATCTCTATATATCTGGTTTGCAATTATGCCTGTGAGTAATTTGTAAGTTGTTGGTAGAAAAGTTATTGGTCTGTAGTTTCCAGGCTCATGTCCCCATTCTTTAGCAGTGCCCTTCCAGTTATTAACCATTTTTCATCTGCTGGTGTTTCCAAAGCCTGATTAATTTGGTTTGCCAATCTTGCATGCAGGTTTGTTAACGTTGTTAGCCAGAATCCACGGAGTTCATCTAAACCAGGAGCACTCCAGTTTTTGATCATGTTTGCTTGTTTTTTGTACGGCTTCTTTATTATCTAAAAATCTTCCATTTTAGATGCTTTTGGTAGATTTTCAACCTGTTTGATCCACATTTCATTTTTATTATGCTCCTTATTGTTTTCCCACAAACTTTTGCAAAATTCCAGAGTGCTTCCTTTGTTAGGCTGGTTTCATGCCCATTTTCAAGGGTCTTGTAGAAATGATGTTGGTTAACTCTAAACTGTAAATTTTGCTGAAACTGACTTACTCGATTGTCATATTGCTTGATCATTTCTGTAATGGCCACAACTCTTTGTTTCAACTCTTCAATTATAACTGCAATTTCCTCATTGCTCAAGTCATAATTTGTTATCAAGCTGCTTTTGATCTTCCTATCTTTTAGATTTCCTTGTCTCAGATTATTCAGATTACTCAAGTCAAATCGAATGTTTCTAATTTTCAACTCCAAGCGAATTTTCCATTTTGGTTTCCCTTTTTAAATCCTGTGACTCTTTTGGACTTTCAAACCCAGTTCTTTGGTGGTAATATAAGCTGCTGCATACATTAGCTGATTTATTTGAGCTAATGTTTCTGTTGGAATATTTTGGACAGCTTCATTCACTTTCTTCAACATTTTGGCCAAGTTCTCCTTATTAGCTTAGTTCAGTTTTGGCAGTCAGTCTCTTTCTGTAATTTTCATTTGAGCTTTAATCTTCTCAGATAATTCATCATAAAGATTTATCATCATCATCATCATCATCATCATCATCATCATCATCATCATCATCATCATCATCATCATCATCATTATTATTATTATTATTATTATTATTATTATTATTATTATTATTATTATTATTATTATTATTATTATTATTATTATTATTATTATTATTATTATTATTATTATTATTATTATTATTATTATTATTATTATTATTATTAACACATGTCTGGTTGCTTATTTGAAACCTTCCAAGTACAGCAAGTCAGTCTCTGCAAAGCTAACAGAACAGGCTCTGTTCTAATTCATTATATTTTCTATTCATTCCAGAGCTGGTGCAAGCTAATGAGGCATTTACTATACACCTGCATTTGTGCTTGAACTGGACTCTCCTACTACTACTTTGGGAAATAAGGTAATATTTCCAACTGAGAGTTGTAAGAACCAGGGCATAAGAATGAACTATCAAACGATGAATTGCTTTGTGGTTTCTTTAACATGTCTTGAACATGATTTACCGTGATTTCAAACATCTCCAGAAGACGAGTTGAATCAGAATAACTGATGAAATATTTTCAGCAGAAGTTCAACGTGGGACAAGCCAATGAAGTCTAATTCCAACATGGAGAAGAGGTCACATGCCCTGAGTGCGTGGAAACCAGGACTGTATCTGAAGCAGATCTTTCATAGCGATAAATCAGTCAGTGCTAAATTCATTACAGAGTAGAAATGATTTGAAATAGCCAGTGCTTCTGGGGAAAGAAAAAACAAAGGAGAAAGGAAATGAAAGGTTCAGTGTATTATCTCCTCAGGATCTAATAAATGGAGCTGCCAGCTTCATCTTTACAAGCACTTTAATTTCTAGAGACAAAGGTCTCATTCCTAATATTAGTATTCTATTCATTGAAAATTACATTTTAACCTAGCGAGCCCTGCATGCCAACCGGTGTCAGCAGCAACCAATTTACACCTGGAAAAGAAATATTAGGAGCGTACAATTTACTGTCTGCTGTATGACCAGGAGTCCGCCTGAAATCAGTACAGTGTCCTGGCGTTCCTTAATAATTAATACTTGATATGCATGCTGAACCAATTAGACACACAACACAACAGCTTCTAATTTCCAACAAAGCATATCCCAATCTATTCATGTTCCTCTGTCCACATATTAATTTGAAACTGAGACTAATGAATCATATGTTGCATGCCCCCTCCCCCCCCGGCTGGATACAGAAATCTGGTCTTGTCCACCTATGGAAGCATCCATTCTGACAGCAAGGCTTCATAGATAGCTGGGACCCTGAAAGATGTGTATCTTTCTGAAAAGCTCAGTCTTCCTTTGAGAAAACTCAAGACATTTCTGTCTTCCTTTTCTTTCTTTTTCTTTTATATAAAAATACTTATTTTCTGTCCTCTCATTCATTACTTTGCAGTAATCCAAGGAGCTTGGCTGGGTGATAAGAGCGAACTCCATAAAAGTCTTGCATTAAAACAAGTAATGCAGCATAAAACCCTCACCGGGGTTCTTATCCTAACTGAATTATAAAACACCATGTTTACATTTGATGCATTTGTGATAACGTGACTGAGCATAGCACAAACAAAATGAGCTGACTGAGGGCAGCAGATTCATATTCAAGAGGCCTGAATTATTTATAACAAATAGCTTGGTGATATACACTAGCAATATGTATTCAATTCTCTTTGGGACTGTGGTTGCTTCATGTTAGAGGTTGATTTGGAAATTTCTTCCCACAGGCTGGCAACCACGGAAAAAATAAAGGCATGTCGGTGTATGATACACAGCAAGATAAGATCTCAAAGCCCTTCTGTGGGTTTCTACAACTATAGTGAGAGCTTTCAGGCTTCCCCTTTTGCACAGGTGCCTGCCAAAATAAAAATAAAAATCCCTTTTCCAAGCTGCAGAATATTCTAAAATAGATCTGTCAAGATGACTGTCATCCCTGGAAGCCCATGGAAATGGAACACCAGCCATCTTAATTTTACAGGAGTTGACCAACATGCCAAGATATATCTTGTTCTCTCAATTTTTAAAATGTCACTTTCTCATCTTTGTCAGTGAGAATGAGACAAGCAAGGATCAGTATCCCAAGATTACTACTGGCTGAATGCAGATTTAGGACTGAATTTCACCACCACCACCATTCGGAGCTACTGTTATAACAGGCTCTACAGACTCCTGACCTCAAATCTGATCCAGAGCCTCAAATCTATTCTCCAGAGTCCTGCATGTTCATTAATGGCAAGTGAACTTCTGCTTTTCCTCAGCTTAATTACCATGCAAGAGGTATATGTGAGGATGATTACAGCTGGGAGGGTGAATGCACATTTTGCAGCACATTTGCCAGGCCCCCTTGTATTACACTAAATGGGATGGCATACAAGTCAAGGCAAGAAAGAAAGTATAGACTGATCTTCTTTTGAAAATGTTTGCTGTATTCCAGCAACCAGTGAATATTTGTGATATGATCTTGGGTGTCTCTTCCTTTTTGGAATCCAACTTGAAATCTTGCTCCATATAGAGTTATAACCTTTCCTGCAACACATTGATCATCACTTTGCTAGCATAAGAAATTAAAGCAATGGCCTTATAGTTACTGCACTTTTTGGTATATCCTTTCTTGGAGACTGGAATGTACATTGAATGTTGCTAGTCTGTAGACCATTAGGTGTGCCCCCCCCTAAATATTTGCTGATATATCCTTGTTAGGATTTTGACAGATTCAGTCTCTGTGGCTTGAAATGGTTCTCTTGTTATTTCACCTTCTCCTGGTGATTTATTTCTTCCAAATGCTTTCAGAGCAGCTTTCATTTCACTTTCTAGAACTGCAGGCCCTTTGTCATAGATTTCCTCGTTAAAGGAGTTCTTAGTTCTTCCATATAGGTATTCAGTATACAGTTTCCACCTTCTCTTTATTTTCTCCTGGTCAGACAGTGTATTTCCCTCTTGGTCATTCAGCATTCCTAATGTAGGGTTAAATTCCTCTTTGATTTCTTTGAAGGTATCTTCTGGAAGAGATATCTTGTATTTCTCCTTTTGTTGTTCTTCTCTATTTCTTTGCACTAGATGTAGTAGTTTCCTTTGTTTCTCTGTGACAGTCATTGAAAATTAACATTCAGGTTTCTGATCTTATTTCCGTTACTTTTTTACTTTCACTTACCTGTTCTTTACAATGTTAAATGTTTCTTCCATTATCTATCTAAGATTTTATTGTATTTTGACCAGAGCAGTTGTCTTTTTGAATACTTGCCTAATAAGTTCTCTGTTTTCAATCCACAGTTCTTCTGGTTGCGGATTCCGCATGCACAATTGGCACAAACGGTCTCTGGCAGAGGTTACACCGGTGAAGAAGGTTCCTGGTCACTGGCCCTTGCCAGCATGGAAATTGGGGGGGGGGGGTTGTTGTTGTTGTTCAGTCGCACAGTCGACTCCGACCCTTTGCGACCCCATGGACCATTTTCCTCCAGGCGCCTCTGTCCTCCACCATCCCCCTCAGCCCGCCCAGCTCTGTGCCCATTGTGTCTACAATGCCATCTAGCCATCTCATCCTTGGCCTCCCCCTTCTTCTTTTGCCCTCCACCTTTCCCAACATCAATGCCTTCTCAAGTGAATCCTCCCTTCTCATTTGATGTCCAAAGTACTTTAGCTTCATCTTTACTATTTGACCTTCCAATGAGCAGTCAGGGTTAATTTCTTCTAAGATTGACCTATTTGTTCTCCTCGCTGTCCAGGGGACTCTCAAAACCCTCCTCCAACACCACATTTCAAAGGCATCTATTCTTCTACGTTCAGCCTTCCTAATTGTCCAGCTCTCACATCCATACATTACTACTGGGAAAACCATTGCTTTGACTATTCTAATTTTTGTTTGCAATGTGATGTCTCTGCTTTTCACTATGTTCCCCAGGTTTCTCATCGCTTGTCTCCCAAGAATCATTCGCCTTTTTATTTCATGGCTACAATCCCCATCTGCAGTGATCTTTGATCCTAAGAAAGTAAAGTCTGTCACTGCTTCTACTTCTTCCCCGTCTATTTTCCAGGAACTGATTGGGCCTGTTGCCATTATCTTGGTTTTCTTGATATTGAGTCTCAGGCCAGCTTTTGCACTCTCCTCCTTCAGCCCAATCAAGAGATTCTTTAGGTCTTCCTCACTTTCTGCCATTAGGGTGGTATCGTCTGCATATCTCAGATATGCAGATAGGGGGGGGGGGGCGGATTAATAATCATAGGGTTGATTCACCCACATCTGACCTGACCAGCGATTCTGCTGAGAGAAGCAAATCGCTAACCTCCGTTACGTATTAGGCAATTACTGACTCACAGATCAGCCCAAGCTCTAGTGCAAATAGTGGCCACGTTTACCTTGGTGTAAGCCCCGAACAATGGATTTCCCCTGTCAGTGTTTGCCCCAGTTAATTAACTTCCCCAAGAGAGATTTCCCATTAACCCGGGTAAATGGGTGATATGATTTTCTGTCAGATGACGATTCTATCACATGCTGCCTTGAATTCCTATATATGATGATGTTTTTCCCTCAATAAACCACTAGTCTTCGCTCCATCTTGTCTCGTGTCGTTCCTCGACCAGTCTTCTCCGGGACCCTAAGGGCCGCTTCACGGCCCCAATCCAACATCTGGTTCAATCAATTGAGTTTAATAATGCAAATCTTCCCTTGACACCTGATGGGGTAAAAGAGGAAGCAAAGAAGAATAATGCAAATCTGCCCTCTATGTGGAATTTAAATTAATCAGAAATGTTCAAATTATATTTTGGCATTGTATTGACTATTGTGGAAGATGATTGTAATTGCAAGTTTTGTTTGATATTACCCATCCCCCCCATTTCCAAGAAGGTCAAAATCACATAGGTGTGTATCAAAGTAATAAAATACAGTACACTTGCTAGTTAGTGTATGCATTTGGCAAGTACATGCTGACAGGATGAAGATGCTTTCCCATGGAATTTGTCAGTTAGTAAGATAGACTAGGGAGTGTTTGGCAAGAGAACACAAGATGTCTAACATCGGTGTCCTTGGCTATGATGTCTGGGAAAATAGCTGCATCCTTGGCTCAGGGTTCCTCAAACATGGCTCTCCAGATGTTTTTTACTTCAATTCCCAGAAGCCCTGATCAGCAGGTGTGCTGACTTGGGCTTCTGGTAATTGCAGTCCAAGAACACCTGGAGTGCCAAGGTTAGCCATCACTGATCTACAATATCTTCATTTCTTAAGGTAGTTTGTCCTCCAAAGTTTCCCTGCTTTTGTTACATCAATGTATCTAGGTACAGGGATTTAAGCTACTGTATGCAACAGACATTATACTATAAGCTCTATAGCTCATTCATTATCTATCAATCTATATCCCATTTAAAAGAATGAATTGTCAAAGATAAACTGCATTGCTGCTAAAATAGGCTAAATATTAGTTATCTTGATAGAGTGTATTTCACTTCAATAATTCTTAACATGTCTCTATTTATATGCACTTTTATTTTTAATTTTTAGAAACTAAATGGCTAAACAATTGTCTTATTCTTTATACATCTGCAGCTATATAAACACAATACAACAATCAACATACACTGGTAGAAAGGAACAAAGCAATTTACAACTTATCAAAACAACATTTCAAGTCAAGTTAAGACACATAGAATAAGATTAGAATCTGTCATTTACACTCTCAAAGAGAAATAGTCCTTTCATCTCCCGAACTCAGCTGTTTATGTAGTGGTCTCTGGTATCTCTCCTTATTTGATCCAGAAATGATGCATCCAAAACAGATGCATTCAGGTATATGGTTACAAGGAAAAGGAAAGAGGAGAGACCTCATCTGTATACGAAAATCTCCTTTCAATCCAACACAATGAAACAAGTTTCACCTTTTAGCCCCTTCTTCGTGTCCTGATGCCAGTGATTTACAACCAGCAGTAGATTGATTGATTGATTGATTTGTTTATTTATTACATTTATATCCTGCCTATCTGGGATATTCTCCCACTCTGGGAGATGATTTTAGCTTTTTATTTATGATTTTACCTTTGAAACACAGAAACAGCCTATCTAAAATCCAGGGTTTTCGTTGCACTTGCTGAAAATTTGCTCTCTCTCACAGACACACTCGGTGTCCTTCTACCGAGTCTGCCTCAGGGGCAGTCTGTCCTCTGAGATTTCAAGTCCCAAACCCAAGACCCTCGTCCTGAGGAGGTGGCACTCAGTGGCACAGAGTCAGGCCAGGAAAGAAAGAAGGGGAGGCAAAACTGCTTCAGGGAAAGTTGATTGTGCAAATGAGTCCAAAACCCGGACAAAAGCTAGCTAAAAAGGTAATGGGCTAAAACCCAGAGCCAAGACCAAATAACAGTTCAAGACGTAATCAAGGATCTAAGAACTGTTAAGTTGGGTTGTGGTTTTTTTTGTAAAGTTAGGATATTCAAGCCTAATAAATCCAAAATTTCAAATATCTATGGGGTTCGTTAGGTATTGCTCCAAGGGCTCCAATCACTCCATAGTACAACAACAGATTTATTTTTCATAAAAGCTCAACTTCAATTTGCAAATTATGATATTTTGTTATTTTCTCCAGTTGTTTGTCTTCAATTCGTGCATCTCCTGGTATAGCAATGTCAATAAACCAGACCTTCTTTCCCACAACAGTTACATCAGGTGTGAGTCAGATATCTATCTGTTAGAATTGAAAGGCTCACAGGATCTTGACTCCCTCATTTTCCAAAACTTTTCTACCTGATGTTCTCAATAATTTTTATTGCATTCAAACCCAAAATTCTGACAAGGTTTCCAATGAATAATTTTTGCAACCCTGTCATGGTTTTGCAAATAATAAGTCTGTGAAATTTTGCTGCATCCACTGATCAAAAGCTACAGTTTCATCCAGATGATCTCAGATGTGAACAGGGGTGAGTAGATCAGTGTTGTTCCAGTCTATGTTAATTATGTATGGGTTCATTAATTCCTTAGAAAACTAACCCCAACATTCTCTTCTGGTTACATTCTGACTTGTGGCAACCATAGTAGAGATTTCAGTAGTAGTTTATCATTCCCCTACAATAGGTTTCCATTGGGGATATGAAAACAGATCTCTTGAATTGTGGCCTCACTGGCTCAAACATACACAGCAGTAATTTCCTTTTTCCATGCAAGCAATGCTATAAAACATTTTTGCTGTATATTGGATAATAATTCTTAATCAGTCCTGATTTATACCTAGGTGTTGGAAGCATCTGCTTAACAATGGCATAACCTTTCATGAACTGCACTCCACTCAAGCTTATGCCAATAAAAAGTATGCTATAATAAATGCCATAGAAAAACATATGTCAAAATAACTATGTCCATAATTATGGTATGCAACACCCTTTCTTATTATCAAGACATACTTTCTAATTTGGTTAGGATTATGTGTCAGATTCAGGACATCATCATTGTAAGGACTAAGACATTCTTGAAACTAGAGATGGGCTTTTGCCTTTAACCAGAAAGCTCTTTAACCAGTTAACTTAAAAACGAGGCTAGAGACTTACACTTATTTTTAATGTAGATGGCCAATGCAAAATTTTAGTAAAGCAAGCATGATCAAACAGCAACTAAGGATATGATCACATGGGGAAATTGATAGTATTTTGGACTGCTAGTGGAGCAGCCCAGCGTAATTTATTTCCCAGCAATCACAGCAGTGATGCACTTTAAAAAAATTTACTACCCATTTGGTGGCTGTGGCTATCTGTGGGTGTGGCCTCAAACCCCCCCCCCCCAAAACCTACCTTGCTCTCTTGCTTCGCAGAGATGATGATGAGGAGTCCCAAAGCAGCCAGGCGCTGCTGGTGGGTCACACTTTCACAAGCGGCACTGCTGGGAGGTGAATGGGGTGGGTTGGTTGTCTGGCACCAGCCTCCCCCTCCCAGCGCCACCGGAAACGCATCCCATTCGCCTCACCCAGGGCTGAAGGCGCGCAGGAAATGCAGAAGTGAAAGCTCGCATTTGGCCCTGGGCAAGGCGAATTGGACGTGTTTCCGGCAGCACTGGGAAGGGGGAGGCTGAGAGGTGGGCGTTGCCGGCCAAGTGGGCGTGGCCTGGAATTTTCACTACTGGTTCACAAGTACTGTTCAGAACTGGCCTCAGTATGTCACTGAATCACAGGACATACACAGGATTGCACTCCTGCCCAAATCTGATCCACTCCAAGCCTTTTTTGTCCTAAACCAGCTGCTGTGATTCATTTGATGATGCCCAGTGTGGTGTAGGGGAGAGAGTGATGGACTAGAATTCAGGAAACCTGAGTTCAAAATTCCTACTCAGATGAGGAAACTCAGGGGAACAGTGAAACTGAGAAAACCATTCTTTAAATATCTCACTTACCCTGAAAGACCTACTAGGGTTGCTGTCAATCAGCTTTGATTTTCAGCCCATAAAATGAAATAATGTCATCCAATTCCTACACCACTCCACAATTATTTTGCTCACCCTCTGAGACACAGTTGCAATAAAACATCTATTTTGAATAGGAGGGAAAGAAATAAAAACTTTACATTCAAAGCTGCCAAAGTAGAGACTACCTCCCCAAGTCAATAATACCCTGGATCTATAGTGTTATAGAATTTTCTCCTCCTCTCTTCCCCTGAATCTCTCTGCATTCCTGTGGTTGTTGTTGTTGTTGCTGCTGCTGCTGTTGGGGGTTAGTGCCAACACAAGGGGGCTTGCGAAGAAGGTGCAGCAGAGACTGTATTTTTTGAGAACTCTAAGGAAAAACCATCTTCCGCAAAAGCTGCTGCTTGCCTTCTATTGCTGCGCTATTGAGAGCGTGCTCACTTATGGCTTATTTGTGTAGTTTGGGAGTAGTACTCATCGGGATAGGATAATGTTGCACAGAATTATTAAAACAGCGGAGAGTATCATCGGCTGTCCACTCTCCACTTTAGAACAATTTTACACCATCAGGTGCCACAGAAAAGCATTAGATATAGTAGGAGACCCATCACATCCTGGCCACTGCTTCTTTGAGCTTCTGCCATCAGGACGGAGATATAGAACAATGAAGGTAAAAATGAGCCGTCTCAAGAACAGTTTCTTCTCCAGAGCAATTTTAGCCTTAAATGGAAACTCTGGACTCTGAAGTCATCTTATCTTATTTTAAAATTATAAATGTTTTAGATTTTTAATTTTTAGGATTTTAGAAATTTGAAATTTTAAAATTTTTGAAATTTTGAAATTTTTAAAGTTTTGAAGTTTTTAAATTTTAAAATTGTACTGTATGGTACTATCTTAATTGTTGTTTCTGTAGCTGTTTTAAATTAAGGGGTATGCCTTATTTGAGTTGATATATAGCAACCGAGAAATTTTGTTGTTCCTACAAGGGGACAATGATAATAAAGATTTGTCTTATCTCTATCTCTTATCTTATCTTAGTGCATCCATTTCTGTTTGAGTTTCCTTTTTAGGATTCTCATTATGTAAGAGGACATGCATTATTTCAAGAAATGCCACAGGAGGGGCAAGTCTCCTTCTTCATCTGTATCATGCAGAATGTAACTTTCCCATTCTAACAAAAGTGTATTTATAGCAAGTTTAGCCATAGTGCAGATTTAAATAAACCATTACAGTGCTGGATAGGCTATTTACTATAACTGCACGGCATCTTCTCTTGTTTATGAGCACAAATGCAGACCCCATCACTGTACATTTAAAGCTAAGATTTTTTGTTTCAAACTACACCACTTTGCATTGTGGCTCTCATGTCCCACTTAGGGGCTTCCCAGTAATGACTTTTTCCCACTGCAGTGACAAAAATCCTAGGATGGACATGCCTTTGGTCTGAGCCAGCCAGGTTCCCTGCTAACTGTATCACACCAAGGCAATTTTAGAAATGCCTCACTCACTGCCTTGTTTTGCTGACATTAATAAACGGCTGCTATATGCACTAATTTCAGAGATCCACAATGTAATATTCATGATTCCAGACATTCTAGGATGGCAGCTATGAATACGGAAGATTGCAATGCTGTGTTTAAATCCACTTTGTCTTTATAGTTTTATTCCAGATACCAAGTGTACTTCAGAGTTTCATCAAGAACAAAATGCTCCCAGGATTGAGATGCACGGTAGGGGCTGAATGGAGAAATTTTTCAGCATGACATCTGCCTTATTTGGAAAGGGAAAGTCGCACAGGACAGAGTGCATTCAGAAACACAGCATCAGAGCATTATTTTGGTTTCTTCCTTCAGGTTCTTCTATGGGAACTTTTAAACCATCCCTAAAGCTCTATAAAAGGAGCACTTGGGTGACTCCAATGCAAGATCCAACTCTCAACATATAACAAGCAAAGCAAGATGTACAAACAAGCTTCAGTGTGAATACAGAAATGGTTTAAGCCCTTGCTGTTTGATTTCATCTTTATGCATTATCAACGTAGTGTTCTTTTTTCTTTTAAAAAAATACAATGCACATGTCTCCTGATTTGATTTGAATTTCGATCCACATTCATCACTGAATTGTTGCATAATTTTATGTCTCCATGAAAGTCAACAATTCTATAAAAGAGGCAGCAAGATAAATCAGTCTGCTCATGTCACCTATGGAACATGTTGAAAAGATTCCCTGCTGCTGTTAAAGGTTTAATTAGACTAGTGAAGCCCTTTCTGCCCTTTTGATTTGATAAGGTGCCAGCTATGCCCTAGCATCATTCTTCAGTAAAAACCCTGCCATTTGTAATGTGCAATTAACAGTTGCTCTCTGGAATGTACCTGCCACCATCTACTTCTTAGCTAGCACACTGGACGCATGCTAAATACCTCCCTGCCTTGATGCTGTATTACTGTTTGTTCTGCATTTAAGTTTACAGGACATTCTGTGAGACACAAAGTTTCATTGTGCACCTAATTAATAAACCTGCCCCCCGCCATATGAAACCACTCTATATTTAGTGATAATTCATTATTCAAAGAACAGACTGCCATCCATTAAGCATCATTTGACTAGTGTCCAGGAATGAATACAGAATGAATTTTTACTAAGAGTAAAGATGAAGGGTGAACATCCTTTGTGCAGCACAACTTGTCAAGAAATACAGGTAGGTGGTGGTGGTGGAACAGATGACAAAGTTGCACAGAAGAATTTGCACATTTAGTTCCTGACTCATTTCAAATATTAAAATTCTCCCTCAGAGGGATCTTGATTTGGTTCTTCAAGGAGATGCAAAAACTATCTGACATGTCATGTCCAAATACTTCACCTTCTGTTTGAAAAAGCACTGTCACCTGAAGGCTTCTGATATTCTACACAGGCTGGACAAGAAATTACCTTTGTGAAACTTCCCTTGCCAACCTTGTATCTCATGCCTAGCTTGTTTCTCATGGTGAAACAACAGGTGAAACACAATCCAACTATGACAATATATTACAAGAGTCCCAACCCAAATACTGGAGCAGCTACATTGGCTGCTGACTCTGCAATTTGTATTGGACTGGGTGCAGACAAATTTCAATGAAAATTTAGTTATCATACAACGTTATTATTATTTATTATTATTTAACATAAAGCTCAATCGGGGAAGTCCATTGTCAAACTGTACATAGAGAATAATCTGTTTGTTCATTTGTTTTTTAATCAGCAGGCATAGTTTAAATTTTCTAAATTAGTTTTTTTAAATTTTAAAATGTATTCAAAACCATATATCCAATAAAAAGGAGCATAGCACAAAATGCATTCATCAGGGATTCTCAACCTGCAGCCCATGGGCTGGATACTGCCCACAGCACCATTTCATGTCTGAGGGAGTGCGACCCAGCCCCCTGCTTAAAAAGGTTGGGAACTCCTGATGTACATCTTCAACACCAACATCTTACAAAAACCTAACAATATCAATGCAATTACTAAAATTTTAATATCAAATGTAATGTAGGTGGTATCAGGATGACATGCCCGATGCCTGTGGGACCTCGCCGATGCCTCTCCCTGGCCCCCATCACCGGCTAGGGGATTCAAGGCACCTGGGCTGCTCTCCTCTGAGCCACGCCTTGGCAGGGATAAGAAGGACGACACAGCCGATGCCTGCAGGACCTCGCCGCTGCCTCTCCCTGGCCCCGTCACCACCTGGCTGTTTAGTATCATCTTGCCATCACAACGAGGACATTCCTTGCCTCACCTCGAAGCCCATGCCATTGGTTCTGTGGGGCTTGAGGCAGGTGGGAACTGCCATTGTTGCTGGCTGTTCTGCAACTTTCCCCAGAGTCCACACTCTGTTAAGGACGCTAGACCTTGGGTTTGTTGTCGGATTATTGGAGGGTATTTGTCACATTGTATCTTTGTTCTTGTGCTTTTTTATTAACATTGTATGGACAGTACTATATTCTGTATTTTGTATTGGTGTATATTTATCTATTGACATTCATTGTATCACTTTTGTTGTACTGTAAACTGCTTTGAGTCTCCTTCGGGCTGAGAAAATGCGGTATACAAATAAATGTGGAATGGAATGGAATCACTCTCAGGTGGGGTTCACAGAAAGAGCCTCCTCAAAGACTGTGGTTTTTCTGAACCACAATTGGGTATACCCTGGGCAACGGCAACCTTGTTTTGCCAACTAATCTTTCTCACACTAGGTCAGATGAAAGGAACTATGGAATGGATTCACCAAAAGGTGGCTTCATTTTGGAAGTTTAAAGTCTGACCTGGACATGAAAGAAGAACTCTCAAGTGATTCATGTAACAATAAACTTATTAGTATATCCTGAGTCCCTTCCTGGTTTTGTTTTTTGATTAGGTCAATATCACTTTTGCCCACTTTTGGCTAATGTGGTTGATTGATCTGATGTAAAAGGCTGTTGATGGGGTGGGAGGTCAGTTCTCTTCAAATGAGCACCATTGTTTCCAAACTGGTTATTTAAGACCAAAAAAAAAAAAGGTTTAAACTCATCTCTGGAACAAACTATTGCTATAGCTCTTTGGGAAACAATTAAAAACAGAGAGGTGGAATTTGCCAATCAGCACCAAGTTAGCATCTTAAGGAAACTTTTGCAGTTGGAGCTCAGTGTAAACCAATCTTTCTGCCTCTGCCCTGCTGACTGGTCTGGGTGGCTGGAGCAATTTCATCTGGGAAAACCTGATTTTCATGGGAGCAAATTAGTAAAGGTAAAGGCTGCCCTTGCTTGAAGGCCAGTCATATCAGAATCTAGGGTTCAGTGTTCATCTTTGTTTACATCCAGTGCTGTCTGCATTTGTAGACACTTCTGTGGACATGTGGCAGGAATGACTGTTAGGGGATGTAAGTCTTCACTTCATACCCTAAATGGTTGCAAGGCATATTGTGTCTGTGATGCCCTACTGCAGTGGCACAAAGGTGTTGGGACTTTTCCCTGATGTGCTCCATGGGCCAGTGTATTTAGGTCAGAACAGGATTGCAGACTTCCAGCTACAATGCTCAACTTGCTCTGCTGACAGTCTGGATGAAGATTCCTGTGTCTTCCAGAACCTGTTACAAGGACTGAATCTTTGCACTGATCCTGATGATGGCTTTGGCCTGATATGCCATCTGTGCTTGCTGGACAAAGAAGGACTACTTGGGGTAAGCCTCCACCAGGAGGACAGAAGCTGTAGAGCTCTTTGGCTTTGTCTGTAATTACAGCTTGCATTTACCCTGCTGGACTGGACTGCTACTGAACTGTATGGACATGTATATAGCACAACTGAACTGTCTCAGTGAGGTCAACTGAGCAGCCCAAGAGAATATCTCTGCTTTGTGTTACAGTTGTTGCACTGTATAGACTTGCACCTTTTTACTTCCTGAGTAGACCTATGTTGAGTTTTTCTTCTGCACCAAGATCTGTCTGCCTGTTTTTCTCACAAGGGACCACCTTATGCAAACCTCTTGCTGTCCACTACATACCACTCTGCTAACCATTTACATCAACAATGACTAGAGACACCAGAGTGCACAGAACACTGTTTACCTTCCCACCAAAGTGAAGTATATTTATCTACTTGCAATTTCTTGCATTTGAACTGCTAGGTTGGCAGGAGCTGTAACAGATGAGAGCTCACTCCATCATGCAGTACTCGGATCTTGAACTGCTGACCTGCCGCCCTTTTGTTCATCAAGTTCAGTGTCTTAGCTGTTAAGCCACCGCAGTCCCTGGGAGCAAATTACTGCAGACCAAAACATATTTTTCTCACTGTGTAACTGTAATGTAAGACCAAACAAAGTTTCGCTGGCTATTGTTGCACTTATACTGCTAATGGACAACAGTAACTCCACCTCCTCACTTTTTCTGAGACCAGTAACCAAACAGTGTGCTCAGAAAGCAAAGTTGTCTTGGAATCAGAGTCTTGGGAAACTTCCAAGATTAAACAATCATGATTTTTTCCCCAGTGGAAATATAGGTTGAGAATCATTCTAGAAGCCTCAGAAACATTTTCTAGTATTGAACAGGCAAAGCCAGAGGGGAAAGTCAGAGATTAAACAATAGAAGAAAAGTGATTTTTAAAGCCAAGAAAATAATATTGGAGAGTCTGATAGATGACCATCTAATCTATAAGAAAGTCTGGCAACTTGCAAAAGAGTTGCTGGATGCTTTAGCTGCTAAATTTGCCAGTATAGCAGTTTACATAAAGAAACTTGTAAAATTAAGGCTTGATTCAAAGAAAGATTATAAGAAAAATTTGACTGCTTTGGTTACTATATTTGATAGCTTGAAGTTGACCAGACATGACCTGAATGATCAGCAGAAACGGATTCCTTATGGGAACACTAGGAGAAATGACTGATACAGTACTTTGATCTCTGTCTTGGATGGGGAAAAGAGATGAATTTCAATAATGCATCAGGCGACTTAAAGGAGGAACCCACACAGACAAAGAATTTATCGATGAAAGCTGTAGTTCCAAGCGGCTTAAATTGTTCAATGCACAGAAGGGATAAAAAGAAAACCATTCCCCAAAGCAAATCACATTCCATGGAGACCTGTTCCTTAGCAATCAGATGTGCAAATTAGGTCCGTGTTTACTTTCCAGTGTCCAATCAGGTCACCGGATTAAAACAAAGATCACCAAAGCAAGATATCTAAGTAAGGAAAATCACATGGTATGAGGACAATCAGTTGGCACCACTTGAAGGAGGACATCTTCTAAAAGTGTGCAAAGCATAGGATCTTGTTTGACTCTGAGGTGAAGGGTTAACTTGTATGCCCTATGTTAAGCAAGGCATGTGTGGCAAAAAGTCACGCTTAAAAAACTCTAACATAGATATGCTCTGGGGGTAATCTGTTCAAGGTTAAAAGAAAAGAAATGAGGGAAACATTTGGGCCAGAATGTTGTATATATTTTTCAGTAAAAGAAAACAAAGAAGAAGGGGCTTTTCACAGGCTGGTTTACTTGAATGCTTACTTGAAAAGTGATGTTTTGCCATATGCTACTTGTTTAACATTTAATTTTAAGCCACTGCAACAAAAAAGATCTTTTTATTCATCTGGGACTCAATCTCTCTCTCTTTTTTGACTGCTCTTTGTCTTTTTATGGAGCATTCTTTACTGTCTGCAAAATCTACATCTGATAGAATGGGTTCCAGTCTGCAGAAGCTTATGCTAAATGAAGTTTGATAGTTGTTGAGGTGCCATGGGACCTCTTGTTCATCTGCTGGAGGAAACTACGGGGACTGCTCCCCTGAAAATTTTAGTGTTCTAATCTGTTTTGTTATCTGCCCTCAATCCCCTTTGTGCTGAATATATGGTATATAAATATAACAAGCAAACAATACATATTGTTTTATGCTGCTTTTATCTGTTGCTTTTTGAGTCTCATAAATTTTTTTGCTTTATTTTGAATTTTGTTATTTTATGTCCACCCTGATTTGGAAATATGTACTGCAGATTGGCATGCAAATCCTTAGAGCAAACAAAGGCAACCAACCATTCAGCAGTGCCATCAACTTAACTCTCCACATTTCCAAGCAGCTATCTCTCTTATCAATGCTTCAACAAACCAATCTTGTGTCCCTATTGAAAGGGTAAATGAAACCTCACAGATAAGCAAAGCAGTTATGGGAAAATAACAAAGAACTAGCCCACATGCAGACATGCACATCATTTGATTTCTTATCGCCTGGGCCTTTTGGCACTTGAAGAGTCTCAGCTGGATGTTTGTGGACCGACTCTGGTTGTAGAAAACACAGCATTTGGGGCGACAGTGAAATGATGTAGAAATGCTGGTGGCAGTGTTCGATCTAACTTTGCATGGTGTCACAGGCAAGCATAAATAGCACATTATTATTATTTTTAAAAAAACCTCCCTTGTTGAAAAGGAGCAGCAGCAAAATTGGAGAGTCTGGCAGCTGCAAAGGTTATATAGGTTGAGAAACAATAAACCAAAACTACGACTATGCAGACATCTTTATTTGGTCATCAGGTGCACTTTCTTGGGTCGCTCTACTGACAGTCTTTTTATTACAAACATTGATGGATTTATCTTTGGGCAGTTAGGGTTTTAGCTTTGACTATTGAGTTCAAAAGTATATTGTATTTCACATGTGCACTGTAATTGGATAAACACATAAATGTGCTTTGTTGCTGTTCTGTACTAAAGGCCAGTATCCTATTGTGCGGCTCTGGATACACAATAGGAATAATGTCATCAGCAGCAGACTGCTGTCAAATAATAATAATAATAATAATAATAATAATAATAATAATAATAATAATAATAATAATAATAATAATAATAATAATAATAATAATAATAATAATAATAATAATAATAATAATAATAATAATAATTTGTATCCTGCCCTTCTCAGCACAGGCCGACTCAGGGCGGCTAACAATATGTCAAATAAAGATACAGTACAACAGAAGCAAAAATACAATATAACAAAAGCACAGCCAAAAATACAATGCAATGAATACAATAAATATAATTACAATAAAAATACAATGCCATATAAAAATATCAAAACCATATTAAACAGTTCAGTTTTTAGTAATTAGGTCATGCCCAGATAACAGACAATGAGATACAGTCACGGATACACTGAAATTGAAAAGGAAGCCTTTAATTGGCTAAGACTTGCTCTTGCTACTGACGTCATTCCCGCTACACACAGAAACGTGTGCAACAGGATACTGATCATTAATTCACTTTCTAATTAGACCATCCCAATGAATTAATTGCTTCCAGATGGCCTTAACAGTTTGGTTTGCAAACTGTTATTGAGTCAGTCCATCTCATATTAGGTTTGTCTTTCATACTACTGCCTACCACTTGTTGAGCACAATTACCATTATAAGTAAATCTTCTCGTCTAGTTGCTTAGCTTCTAACGAGGATTCAGGATCAGTTTTGAACTACAATCCACTTCTAGCTGGTGGTTTGTGTTGTGCATACAGCTCTCTTGCAACACTACATTTCAGATGAATCATTTTCTTCCTGACAGCCTTCCTCATCCTCCTCCAGCTTTCACTCCTCTACTCTGTAATAAAGAATATTGTAGAAGTGGAGAAAAAGCATTTAGTTTAAGATCAACAGATTTCTGAATGCTTCCTTTAAATAGTTCTGCCTTAGCTAGCAGTAATGAGGCCTGACAGATGTGAACTGGAAGCCCATTCCACAGGGTTGGAGCCACCACCAAAGAGGACCAATTCCTTGTGCAGGTCTTATTCAATTTCCTTGGCATGGGGACCCTAAGTCTGGGAAAACCATTTTAGTCTGCCCATGATTTGTCAAGGAGAGTCACTCCAGTGCATATTGAGGTCATAAAACATTTAGGACTTCAGGTTTCTGCCCACAGGTTGGGGTGACTTTACTGTCAGCCTCTCCACATATACATTCCTTCCCTTTTCAATTTCTAGAACAAAGTGAGATAAGAAATACTTTGCAGGAGAGACAAAAATACAACTGGAAGTCTTGGATTTCATCACTGTCTGTCACTGTTATTACTGGGATAGGGCAAACAGGATTATCAGTGCATAATCAGACATATTTCAGGGAACAGGTGTCCCATCTGGAAGCGATCTCTCTCTTTCTCAGTGTATTATTTAAACAATAGGTTAGTTTGTCAAAATGCTGAGCAGATGGTTGGTTCTTTTATATTTATTTACTTATTACATTTTTATACTGCCCATCTTGGATATTTCCCACTCTGGGTAGTGTGCAGACAAAGAAACAACAGCAGCAGCAAAACAAAAATAAACAACAAAATAAAATAAATGACAAAATATGGTCTAAAATGATTGCCTGTCAGGTAAGATGATAGTGTTGAAGACCAAGCTTTGCTTCTTTTGAGTTTGAAATTTGCTAAATGGTAAGAAGACCAGATAAGAGACTGAAGACTGTCAGTGTCATATGCACAACAGTTGCCCACATCAGTTGTAGTTTTCAGAGTGGTAACCGTGCTAGTCTGTGCAGACCTATCAGGAAAAAAACTAAAGGTTCTGGCACTGTAAAGACTAATTGCTATATTTTGATGTAATCTTTTATGGGTCAAGTCCACTTCTGCACACCACAAGAGTGTAACATATTTGAAAGAGAATTTTCTCCTGATTTCAAGACAGCAAATTCTGGAAAACTGAACTTGATTTAATTTAGGAGCTGTGAATCTTGTTCATCCACAGGGTCTCTAGAGTGCCTTCTGACATCCGTGGGGAATACTTTCTCCTTCTCTCCAATGGTCACAGCACTCATTTCAGAGAGATAAACAGTGCCAGAGGTTTTCTGTGTGAGTTCGGAGAGGTACCTAAAGTCAGATCCATACTTTACTTCTGACAATGCCAGTACCTTCTCGTGCGGGAGGATCCTTATATCAATCCCTTCCCCAAAAATGTGAGGTCGAATTCCTGTCCTTTGTACCTTCCTGGGGGGGGGGGAGAGGGAGATAACACAGACCCCGAGAGTTCAGTTTTTGGTTTACAAGCTTGGGGTGGGTGGGTGGGTTGTGGCGTGTTCCCCCACCCATCCAAGCGAGAAGCGGGGTTTTGATTTAGTCCCAGGTAAACCTGAGCCTTTGGTCTCTACCCCTGCTCCCAGAGAAACGAGGCAACCTTCTGTTGAGTCGCCCACCACTCCGAGTGCTAGGCGGGACTGTGTTTTAAGGTACTCCTCTTCATTTCCAAGTTTTGGGTTCAGGCAATCCCCTGCCCCTACAGGTACAAGATGGAGTTTTAAGTTACAATCTCCCCTCCCAGGTTCCCCTTCTGAATCGGAGCAGTGTTCCCGACATACAGCTAATGAGTCTTGTTTTCCCATTGCAGGGCGAGAATCTGCGGAGCTCAGACACCCTAATTCCCCTGAGCTTGACCAGCCTGCCACATGGCCCAAACGAACATGCGGGCCACCACAATGGTTAAGGGACTTCGTCCCATCCTAGGGGGGGGGGAATGTTGTGATTGGAGTTCCGTACCTTTAAGAATGTAACTGTGAATGATTACAATGTAACTCAATGTAGAACAGCTGACATGATACACGGTTCAGCTGCCTCTAGAGGATATCAGAGGCAGCTGCAAGTGCTCGGATCACATGGTACAAAACAACCAACCATAGGCTTCCGCTGGAAAGATTCCTGCCACAGGTAAATCCTTGTAAGGTAGGCCGTACGTCTCAGTGACATCACTAATACCACAGCCAATGGTCAACCGTGTAGCTAAATTAAAATGTACTGTAAGCATATATAAGGAGCTGTGTCTCCGCCATTACCTCATGTTCAGATTGCATACCTTGCAATAAAGATGTATTTGGCTCTGTGATGCTGCCTGTTGTGTATCAATCTGTAGACATCAAAGTGTGGATCTTAGATAGGGTAAAGAGGCAACTAGTGCTCACTGTGGGTGAAGGAGCACAAAGAATAGTAGTCAGCAGGAGGTGGAGCCAGGGTGAGGGGCAGAGGCAGGCATATTCATATCCTCTCCCAGAGAGATTGGCAGCCAAGCAGGCAATCATTCACACATACACATTACACAGCAGAGAAGGGATTCAGGTTTTCGTATGGCAAAGGGCAGGAGGGAGTGGACTGTATGAGCCTGAAATTGGTGAGTGCTCTATATGTCCTAGCATTGATTTGCGTTGGCCAAGCCTTTCACAGTTGGCTTTTTTTTTAGGAGGGGGTCTTATTACCAGACGGGTGCTGCATATTTCTTAGCCATGTATTGATAACTTATGTGGAGAGTTGTTTTAGTTTGGACGTTTAATTTAATGTTCATGATTGGTGACTGATTTTTGGGTTTGTATATTAATTATACTATTTATACAGAATTCCTGTGAGCAGCCCTGAGTCCAATTTTTTGACAAAAGATGGCATATAATGGATGTTCTCTGGCGGACCATAAGCTTGCACCCACAACAGATTTATTAGTTAGGTTTCTGGTTGCTGAGCCAATGGATGGAAGTTCAGCACCTACTATGCATCCCAGAAGAACCAGCCTATGTGGTCTTAAATAAGATGGACAGTCCCAGGGTGCCACCAGAAAAAGAGAACGATAGGTCATTTTTGAGTACTCTCTGCCTAGAAAACCTGGAATAGGGTCCTCATAAGTCCAAATTGACTTGATGGCACACAGTTATTAAGAAAATGGAGGGCAAGATGATGGAAATAAACAGGAGGGTTATCAACAGTAGATGCCATTGTTTGTAATCCCCTCTCTATGTGGTACCTCGAGTTACAATTGGTTCAAGTTACAAAATTTTCACAATACGAATGAAAATCCATTGAAAATAATGGTTTGAGTTATGAATTTTTCCAGAACAGATAAATTGGTTTTCAATGTATTCCTATGGGAAACCATGTTTCAAGTTATGAATTTTAGTTTTCAATGCATTCCTATTGGAAATTTGAGTTACAAATTTTTTATCACAGGAAAAATGCCTTGGAACACATTAAATTTGTAATTCGAGGTACCACTGTATTCATTTTATTACAGTCTATGGTCAGCACATTAAAACGAGAAGGAAATTTGTTAAAATTTAAATGCTTAAAATGTAGTTAAAATGTGTTATTTAAAAAACGTATCAATTCAAATATAAAAGGAATAGAATAAAATCAGTTTTTAAAATTACTGCTACGGCAACTGCTACTGCAATATAATATTCACGGTTTGTGACATGCCTGCCAGAATTGTTCTTCTAATCCCGATCGCTGTAGTACAAAACTTGCCAGTAGTGCGGGTAAAAGTGGGACTTTCATCTGTTAGTAGCCAGTGAGTGTAAGTACTGTTTGATCGACCAGGATATTTGCAGAGCAGTGGGGATATGAGTTTATCTTGTATATTCCTATTGAAAGGACAGGTGCATAAAACATGTTCTGCAGTTTCAGCTTCTCCTGGTTTTTCTTCAGATCATATAAAACGTTTGCCTTTTACTATCTATGTATTTTATTAATATTTATTATTAATTTTATCTTGTTTTGATTGTTCTCTTTTATTTCATTGTTTTCTGGGTTGTCTGTTTCACTGTTTTAAGCTGCCCAGAATGGTGCTGGCACCAATTGGGGTGGGTTATAAACAAACAAACAAATCTCTCTAAACTTCAGGGAGTGAGGAAATGTGATTTTTACAAGAAACACCTAGATCAAAGGAATGTTAAGTCTTTCACATTGCAATGCAAGGAAAGGTCTAGAAATTGTGTTGTCAATCCACATTTCTTTAAACTCAAGCAGGCAGAATCTTTCTGAGAACTCTTTGTGCCTTGTTATATGTATTGATTTTGGTGGGTGTTGTGTATAAAGTCAAAACTCACAGAACAGATCTTTTGTAGGGAGCATGGAATTGCATTTCAACTGCCTTTTGCTATTTCCACCCAAGTGGCTGATATTCTGTTCTTAGGGGACAATTACTGCTGGTCTCCAGCTTCCCAATTATCACTGAATTCACCTGATTTGCAGGAGTTATCCACAGTGGATTACTGAGATTTCAGACATGCTCCTCAGGGACATTTTCATAGCATTACAAGCGCCTTGCTTTGCAGCAGCACATTTACAGATAAACAAAAGGGGAATGATGTGTTCCGTCTCCAAAATAAAGCCACAAAGAAAAACAAGCCTTTGAAAATAGCAAGAGTACATGACTCATGCTCTCAAGAGGTTGTGCTCACTTTTGGAACATTATAGACCTCCAGGCCAGTGCACTGAGAGAAAAATCAGAGCTTCCTCCCCCCCCCCTCTGTTTTAGCAGCACACTTACCTTCAAGATATATCCTCCAAGGGTGAAGTTGGGTGGGCAGAGAACAAGCAAGAAACCACACCGTTGGTTCAAAAGAAGCTTTTTGTCTGGCAAAGAATAATCACTCTTTAAAATTCAGCAGTTTGCCAGCTGATATTTCATTTGAGCATGTACTGCCCTGTATTAACAGGCACTATCAGAAGATGGCAGCAGGCAGGTCTTGCCAGAGAAATGGCCGCATCAGAACCAGCAGAGCTATTTCCCCTCTTCATTGCTTGCTAGGTGGAAGCTCACAGTGAAAGAAGCCCAGAGCAAATGGATATCCTACCTCTGCTTGAAGCCTCCTCCAACAATTTGTTCTATCTTCAAACTCCTCTTACCCGTAAAAGGTTGCTCATAATATTCAACCAAATGTTACTTCCCCTGACTTGGTTCTCTCAGATAACAAAGAAAAAATCTTTGGCCTCTTTCTAACTGAAGATTTTGGAACAGAGATTGGAGTTGTTGTTGTAGACTATTCCCCTCAGAATGTCATAGATAGTGGCCATGCTGGTTGTGGCTTTTTGAGAACAGGAGTTCCCCGCACAAAACCAACAAATATTTCTGATTTCTTACTGGAATTGTGCTCATACATCCTCATCTGTGCTCTCCTTTTCTTCAGGCCAAACACACTGCGTGCTTTCAGTCTTCTTCCTTCATATATTTGGCTTTCCATATTCCAGAACATCTTTGTTTCATGGCCTTGGTTTGAAACCCTCTTGTCCTTAAAATGTAGCGGTCACAGCTAGACACTGGCTTTCCAACCAAATGAACTCAGACCAGTGAAAACTGCAATGGAGTTTTTGACTATTCATGTCATGAAAGGTATGGTTCTGTTAATGGAGTCTAAAATCTCATTTTTGTTTTTTCTCATCACACTGCTGCAAAGAAACAAGTTGCATGTGTAAGAGCGCCCATTATGGAATATTTGAAGAACCAGGAAGTTGAACGCTGCTCACAGTTGCAAACTTAACATCCACTCATGTGGAATGTTGGGAAATGTCACTTCATGATGTCATGTTGCACTAAAAAGGAGGCACTCCACCCACATTAGTAGGATGTAATAATTCCCAGGCATGAATCACCCAGAGTTTACAAATTATTTCAGAAAAATAATAGTACCATAAATGACTCAGATGGAAGTGTGAGGGAGTACGGAAAGAATTCAAAGTTGTACGATGTTTTTTATGGGTTAGCAGAGGAATGCAGCCTTAGAAAACTGAACAGGGCTTCAGAAATCTTCATATGTGAAGCAGACAGCCCTAAATTCACATTTTTGGTGTCTCTTGGGTTCCAATATGTCTTTGCATTGAATGTGCAGAAATCTTAGAATACAAATAGAGACCTTGAAAAGGATCTGGCTTTTTAGAACATATGGAAGGCAAAATTAACACTTTCTCTCCCTCTCCCCCCCCCTTTTTTTTTTTTTTTTTGCTTAGCAAAAATGCTCCTCTGTGAAGAGATTTCTGGGCATGTGATTTTTGGATTTTTCGGACTACAAGATTTATGTATTTATTTATTTTATTCAATTTGTATAGCTGCCCCAATCGGCATGCAATTTTATGTACATAAAATCCCCAACATTAAACAATTAAAAAATTCATCAAAACATCCTTAAAACACAAAGAAGAAATCTAGTTAAAAACTAAAAAAACCTGAGTGATCCTGCTCTAAATGAGCCAGCGGAGGGTGGTGGTCACCCCCCCCTCCACCTCCCCATACCTGCCCCACCAGCCAAGTTTTCAGCTCTTTCCTGAAGGGCAGCAACTCCATCTGGAGACACAATTCAACTGGCAGGTTACATAGGGCCAGAGTGGATACCGAAAAGGCTCTTCTTGGTATTTTTACTCCTCTGGTCCGCTCTAGTGGGATGGACACATGTCCTCAGGGTGATGTGGTCTCTTAAGTATCCTGGCCCAGTACCATGTAGGGCTTTAAAGGTAATTGCCAGCACCTTGAATTGCACCCAGAGGCACACTGGCAACCAATGCAATTTTGGGAGTTCCGCCTGACAGGCAGACACCCTAATGGGTTCACCTGGGAGAAAGGCCTAGCCTTCTGTTCAAAAAGTAAGATCCCAGGTAGCAGAGGGGCAGCTTCCTTTCTACACAGAAAGCCTTCCAGCTTAGGCTTTTGTCTCAGGTGAATCACACTTAAGGGTCTATTTATCAGGTGGAATCCCAAGAATGGAAAATAATGGATTTTGTAGCTCTCCCACCATTTCAAAAATTCAATGCATAGTGATTTCTGTTGGTACCAATGAATTATATCCTCCAATGAAAACAATGTTCAGATAAGGGATGGAGGAGAAGGAATTAAAACTCCCTTCCTACCTACTAGTAATACAGGTAGGCTATATTTTAGCCCAAACTCCAGACGTTGACTAGAATAAAGAAAGAGCAGAACTTTGTGGAGCTAATTTCTCAAAGAGGAGAATGAGGCCTACTTATATCAATCATAGGGGACATTTGACTCTTCAATGGTTTGAACTTCAGATGCCCTAGAAAGCATGGCCAATGGCAAGGGATTATGAGAGATGAAAACCTGTCTGGAAAGCCAGAGGAACTTCATCCCTAATTTCAATTGAAAACATTATTGCAGGAGGAATGTCAAACCATACCCACACCCCAGGGTGTTATTCACTGGGCCACTGAAGAAGAACAAGATTGCTCAAGACAGGACCTAAATGCATTTGTTTGGAAACCAGCCCCATTAAGTAGAATAGGATATATTTGCACTAAAGTCCTCTTTGGATGGGGATCACAGTTGTGGTTTATATAAAAAAGGATATTTGAGAGGTCATTCACATTGTGCCAGCTACTTCAGATAAAACTTGCACAAACAAATACAGAGTGCTTCAGAAGCTATTTTCTTTCTTTTCTTTTTAAGAACTCACTGAGAACATTAATAGTCTTGGTATCAAAAAAGCTGATGTAATTTCTTCTTGAAATATTAAGGGCATTTTTCTCCCAGTTTGGCAGAACCAATCAAATAGTGATTTGAGTGAAGACCAAAGTACTATCATTCTGGTAGTCTCTAAATCCAACTAGGATTTGGAATACGTTACTATATTGTTGTTTTCAGTACAGTAAAACCCCTACTTATGAAAAAGTCAGTTCCATAGGTTTTTGCTTAAATAGAAAACCCATAGGAAAAAATATTTTTTAAGTAACTCAAAGCAAACCCATAGGGAAATGAATTTTTATGTAACTCGAAGCAAACCCATAGGAAATCATTAAGTCGGGACGTGGTTTTAGCACAAAATCATTATATAAATCGGATTTTTTGTAACTTGAGGCATTTGTAAGTTGGGGTTTTTCTGTATTTTAAACTGAATCAAGTCTCATTACACAGAACCTTTTGCTTCTGAGCAACTGCCCTCTGAACACATCAATCCTACCTCTGTCTGCTGAGAAGGAAACCCCATGAAGTTAAGTAAGCTTTATTCCTAGGTAAGGGAGTATAAGTTGGGAATCAAATTAAATAAATATTATTGTGGCTGTAAGAAGACAATCTGATGGGAAAAAAATTATGGGTGTTGTTTTGTGACATAAGAGGTGTGTTGATGGTAAGTGCATGTATTTTCATGGGACTGAAGGAGCAGCTGTGTAGGGAATGAGAGAGACTCTTGCTTATGACCTAATTGCGCATACATGATTCTGAATTCATTTCAACACCACCAAAACAACTAGTTTACACAGTTGTTTATTTTAAAAAATTCATCTCGTAGGCTAGCCATTGAAATGCAAAAAATGCAGGGCAAGCTCTTCTATTAAGCAGAATATAGAGTCTGCCTCAGAGTGTGCCTACACTCATGGTTACCAACGTGGGGCACACTCCCCACAGGGAGCAATTCAAGAATGAGTTAACCATTTTAGACTTCTTACATGCAAATAAGAGTTCACTTTTTGAATAATAAGGATTACATGCCACATTAGGATTTTAGAGATGCTTAGGTGGGGCATGGCCAAAAAAAGTTTGGGAACCACTGGTCTGTACAGTGAGGGAAATATGAATTAACTCACTTTCTCTTCTGTGAAGTTGCACTGGGTTTCTTTCAGTGTAAGTGGCCACAGAGGTAGTGAGCCCCCGCTTATACAGTGAACCCCCACATTACGGAATTAATCCATTCCGCAGGGTTTTTCTTATAGTGATTTTTCCTTAAAGCAAACTGCAGTTTCCCATAGGAATGCATTGAAAACCAATATTTCCATTTCAGAGGTTAGAAAGGAGCCAAGAAAACATGTTTTTTCTGTTCAAAGTTTTTTCTAAGTGGCAAAAAGACAGCAAAAGTGTACTTTGGAAAGAATTTTGAGTGGAGGGGATAATTTTTTTAGCTTTTTAGTAAGTTCCGGAACTGATTTTTTTTTGTTTGCACTGCATATTTGGCACATTTTCAACAGCTCCATCTAGTGGCTAGTCCTCATAATTGCAAGAAAAGTACCTGCGGAACAGCTGATGAAGGGAAGGGAGAATTCCAGCACTTCCTGTTTGTGGGGAATGCTTCTGGAGGTGCCAAAACCTGACCAAAAATTTCAAAAACAGCAGTTTTGGGCTTTGGAACTCTGGGCTGATCTAGATTTCCCTTTGTGTTATGTGATCAACAGAAAAAAAATTGAATCAGCCCACCTAAAACTGGTAGTATTTCCTTTTGGGTATTTTGGTTGCCTCACAGCAAAGGTAGGGCAGAATTTATTTTTAGTATTAAGCAAGTCCTCAAATTATTCCTTCCAGCCAGATAGGCAAGCCAATGATTACCCAGACCAAAGCTTAAGGTGAAAAGGAAAATAAGGTTTGTTAGTTACATGTGCTCAGAAGCCTTGACAGAGGTGGCTTTGGGTTGTTAATCCAAGAAAGGAAAATCAGATTAACTCATTAAAAACAAATAAAATAGATTTCTTCTTGCCATGTGGCAAGAGGATGCAGACACTGAAAGAAGAGTCTGCCCTCTTAGAAGGTAAACAAATGACTGACCAGAGCAAAGAAAGGTCACAAGACATGCAAATTAGGGTCACGCAACCCAGTGGTGGGAATGCAGGAACATTTTTAATTGACTGGTTAGATCACGGATTCTCAATCTGCGGCCCGGGGGTCAGATGTGGCCCACATCACTATTTTATGTGGCCCCACCGCCTGCACCACACCAGGAAGTGCCGTGTGATGGAGGAAGGGCAAAATGTCTGTCCGGCCCCTGAAGCTGTCTGAGGGAGTGTGACCCCGGCCCCTGGCTTAAAAAGGTAAAGAACTCCTGGGTTAGATACATACAGACAAGTTAGTTTTGCCTAGAATGGATTTTCCTCCATCACTTAACTAATTGTTAGTATTCACTGAATGATCGGGTTGCATTAGATTTCTAACATTTCCCACCCCACCCCCCACCACATGTATTCAGGTTCCACAACAGCAGATTTGTAAAGGTGTTAAATTAACTGCCCCAACTGGCACCAAAGGGGCTCATTCTGTCACTTCAAAGACTTCAATTGATGATGCCAGGAAATGGTCTCCCAGTCCTCTAGGATGGTAGCAGGCTTCCCTGGAGTGTCCCAGCTATGCCATGAGTGGGCAGGATCCAAGCAGTGAGGGCTGGACTTTCTAGAGAGTTCTACTTCTGATGCTTGCCCTCCATCAGTGCTTGACCAAGAAGACAATAATAATTTAGGAATATGAGAAGCCTCCATATCTTCTGGAGTCAATTGTTTTCCAGATAGTTCTTTTCCTTAGCCTTTTGCAGGGATGTTAAAGATAATGGTGAGAGTGGGACGAAGATAATCCATCAGTCCTTGCTCTCCTTGACCTCTCAGCGGCCTTCGATACCGTCACTTGGGTCGACCACAATATCCTTCTGGAACGGCTCTGAAGATTGGGGATCCCGGGCACTGTGTGGTCTTGGTTTTCCTCATTTATTAGGGGCCGGACACAGTCGGTGTTGTTGGAAGGTGAGAGGTCCAGCCCTAGGCTTCTCCATTATGGGGTGCCACAAGGCATGGTGCTCTTGCCTCTCCATTTAATATCTACATGAAGCCACTGGGTTACCACAGGGTGAAGTATCATCAATATGCTGATGATACTCAATTGTACATCTTGGCCCGTGGTGACCCAAGTGATGCGTTGGACATCCTATCCAGGTGTCTGGAGGCTATTGGGGTCTGGATGGGGGACAACAGGTTACAATCCTGGCAAGACTGAGTGGCTGTGGGTTAGGGGGCTCATGTTGTCCCGGGAGCTACCATATTTGGTACTGGATGGGTCTCTTTTGCTTCAAACAGACCCGGTGCATAATTTGGGGGTTCTCCTGGACTCATGACACCTGCTCAAAGAGCAGGTTGCAGTCATGGCCAGGAGGGCTTTTTGCGCAACTTCTCATTATTCACCAATTACCAGCGGTCACTGATGCTCTAGTCACTTCTAGACCAGATTATTGTAACACGCTCTACATGGGGCTGCCCTGGTTGACCATTCAGGGGCTACAGTTGGTGCAAAATGTGGCTGCCCATGAGGTGATGGGGTGTGGTTGCTATGACCATGCCTCACCCCTATTGCGGGAGCTGCATTGGGTGCTAGTCTGCTTATTCAAGGTGCTGGTAATGACCTTTGAAGTCCTTCATGGTAGTGGACCAGGATGCTTAAGAGACCATTTCACCCCAAGATCATCTGCCCGTCCTACAATATCAGACCGGAGGGGCTTCCTAGTGGTTCCATCTGCCAGAGAGGCTCATCTCTCTGGCACTAGAAGGAAGACCTTCTCCATATCTGCCCCGGCCTTGTAGAACCTCTTGCCGACCGAGTTGTGTCTCCAGACAGAGCTGCTGGACTTCAGAAAGGGCCTTAAAACCTGGTTAGCACATTGGTGTGGGACACTGCTGGTGTGGTAGACCCCCCTCCCCCCTGGCTTATATAAGGCTGTCTGCTTTTTAAAAAATTTATGGGTGTTTCAATTTGGTTTTAATAGTTTTTAAAGTTTTAATTGTTTAGTTCTGTATGATGGGTGCATTTTATATTTTGAACTTTTTGATACTGTTGTGAGCCACCTGGAGTCGCTTCGGCAAGGGAGGCGGCAATACGAATACAGTAAATAAATAAATACAGTAAATAAAGAAAGGGGACTGCAGTGGGTTAGTGGTTAAGACGCTGAACTTGATGACTGTTGACAGTAATCAGGTTGGCAGGTTAGCAGTTTGAGTGCTGCATGACAGAGTGAGCTCCCATCTCTGTCCCAGCTCCTGCCAACCTAGCAGTTTGAAAGCAAGAAATTGCAAGTAGGTAAATAGGTACCGTTTCAGCCGCAAAGGTAACAGTGTTCCATGTGCTCTGGTGTCTAGTCATTCCTGCCACATGACCAAAGAAACCTCTGCAGACACAGACAGCGATGGCTCTTTGGCTGTAAACAGGGATGAACACTGTTCCCTAGGGTCAGACACGACTGGCTTTTTGAGCAAGGGAGACTGTAAAGAGAGTTCTTCTGCTGCCGATCCTTTTCAGCTTTTATACACTCACACAGCCACCTTTTATAGCATTTCTATAAGCAGTTCTATATAGCAGTTCCCTGCCAGTGTTTTGAATGACAGCTCCCATCAGTGTTGGCCAGCATGATCGGTGTTCAAGAAAGATAGGAGATGTGCTAAAACATCTGGAGGGCATCATCCTGAGGGAGGCAGATTTGTTGCCAAGTGTTGTCTGCTTCAAGTGAACAGTTAGGTCAGCCTTTCAGTCCTGCCTGTTGTATCCATATCTCTGTCTCTCAAATGGGGAAACTTCAAACAAGCTTAGGTTGCAAGAATGATTTTTCTTTCTGTGTTTGCAAGAACACAGTCTGCTAATCTCAGCTCTACATTAGATGATCTCTGACTGGTACGACTGGCTAAGACGACTTTCCATTGGCATCTACCAATGCAGTCATGGGCATATTTCCTTACAAATCTTACTGAATTCAACAGACCTTCCTTCTAGATAAACAACTTTCTGATCAATCCATTTCTATATGAAATATAGCAGCTCCCCCGGTGGCTTAGTAGTTAAAACACTGAGCTTGGAGACTGGAAGGTTGAGTTTTGATACCTGAGGGCTTCACTTGGGGACATGAAAAGAGCCTCATTTGGGCGTCCCCTGAGCAGAGTTTCTCCAGCAAAAAATTGTTGCCAAGTGTTGGCAACAAATCCTTTCAACCCAGAGTAATCTCTGACATGTAATAATAATAATAATAATAATAATAATAATAATAATAATAATAATAATAATAATAATAATAATAATAATAATAATAATAATAATAATAATAATAATAATAATAATAATAATAATAATAATAATGATGATGATGATGATGATGATGATGATGATGATGATGATGATGATGATGATGATGATGATGATGATGATGATGATGAAATATAGTGCCATTATTTTTTCTATGCAAGTGTGGTGAGCTTCTAAATCTGCAATCCTACCTGTATTTACCAGAGAGTATGGACATGCCACCAGGTTAGACACCTGGAGTGAGTCTGCACTGTATGATGAACCAACAAATATGATTTTCCTGATTTGCTTATTGAACTATCATTCTATTAGTAAGTTCAAGTGCCTTTGTATTGTTTACTTCCATGGACTCATGGTGTGTAAACTATAGCCCAACACAGTATAACGATCCTCTGAGCCTCGTGCATGATCTCACAGCTTGTAGTCTTAGGCTGCCTTGATGTTCCCAAGGCTTTGCACCTTTAGGATTTTTATGCAGCTGAAGACCCTGAGTTGTAAGAGCTTGGCATATAAAGCCAGTACTCGTCCATTTTGAGTGCTGAGGCAGAAGCCATAGGGAAATACTTATTTATAGCTGGCACTTGGTCTTTCTCCCCTCTAATGTGTCCCTAGGAGAGTGGCCACTCAGTATCCTAATGCAGATTTGCTTCCAAATTCCTCAGATTTCCTCACTGCAGGGATTTACATATTTCTCAAGTTCCTCTGCTCTGGTCTGCAGAGTGCTCATCTTCAGTATAGAAAGGCTTAGCTCTTCCTCTGAGCAATATAAGGAAAGGTTAGGGCTGTGTAAGAAATGAATGTTTAAGCTCATCTTGCATCCTTGAGCTTTATATGCATTCAACATGTGTTGTACAATGGTTTTGTAGTGAGGGTCTTTAGTATTCCCTAAAAACTTGTGAACTATGTCTTTGAAAGAGTCCCATGCTTCCTTTTCTTTTTCTCCCATTGTTTCTAAAAAGAGGGGATCGGATAACAGTTTTCGTATGTCGGGGCCAGTAAAAACTCCCTCTTTCAACTTGGCTTCAGACAGTTTTGGGAACTTGGAACACAGATATCTGAAACATTCCCCATCTTTTGGCAGTGATTTAACAAACTGCTCCATAAACTCTAATTTAATATAAAGAGGTGGCAATAAAACCTTTTCTGTTGGAACCAAGGTTGTAGTAATGATGTTTTTTCTGTCGGGGATTAAGGTGTCTTGAAGTGGCCAGTCAGTTTTTGTCCAATGGAGGTCTCTGGTTCGACTGTCCCACAAACATAGGTAGCAGGGATATTTTGTATAACCTGCCTGCTGGCCTAACAGCATGGTTAGTATTTTAAAGTCTCCACAAACCATCCAGCGATGTTCTTGATATTTGATTTTGTCAAGAATCACAGTTAAATCATTATAGTTTTCATCCAAATGCACTGAGTGTCCTATAGGAAGTGGTGCAAATGTACTTTCATTATGCAGCAAGACTGCTTTGAGGCTTGTTTTAGACAAATCAATGAATAGGCGCCACTCAGATGAATCATATTCTATTTCAAAGCACTTCATTAGCCCTTGAACATCACTACAATAAATGAGATTTCCATCTTTGGAGAAAAACTGAGTGAATTCTTTCTCTCGGTGCCTGTACCATGAAAATGATGTTCCAAGTGACAGCAGTTTTTTATTTGTTAGTCTTAACCCTAGCAATTCGGCTGAATCTTTGGAAAGGCCTAAATTTCTAACTAGGTCATTGAGCTCACTCTGAGAAAAAAGTTGAGGTACCACATCAACAGAAAAATCTGGGAATACAATGTGTCTCTGTCCTCCGAATTGCTCAGGATATTATCCAAACTGGAAGGTGGGTGTGGAACTGGTATTTCAGAGCTATGGAGCACTGGATGAATAGCTGAATTAAGGTTTGGGTAAGATATCTTCTTTTTATTTTTTGTATTAAAGCATTTCACGTCTACCGAACAGAAATAGCAGTTGGTAGTGTGGTTTTGCTGTTCATGCCACATCATAGGAATGCCAGAATGGAATGAAGTTTTCTTACCTTTAAACCACAAATGAAGATCTTCTTCACACCTTCTACACACCTTATTAGGAGCCCATGCTTTGTCTTGATCCCCAAGTTTCAACTTGAAGTAAGCAAAATACACTTTCTTCACAAAACCACTTATGTTTCTTTGTTGACTTTTAATAGTGTATTCACCACAAATAAAACAAAAGTTGTCCGGAGAAATAACGCAACCTCTTGGAGCCATAATACAGAACTAAAAATGAGCACAGTCACGTTTGAATGTAGGATGTAAACTTAGTGTGGCTCATACAGCAACCAAGATCCTGAACTTATTTAGCAAGTTGAAACATGATCAAGTCTGACAGTAGGCGTGTTTATACTCATTTATAGTACCCCAGAGAACATGTTGAAACATGCTTAACCCAGCCAGTTAGATTCCTGGATAAGTTCACCTTTCGCTACAAACATAATAAACCTGTTGGGACATGATCATCTGAGCTTCCTCACACCACTAAACCTATACTACGCCCAGTGGTGGGCTCCAGTTTTTTTTACTACCACACTGTGGGCATGGTATGGTGGGCATGGCCAGGGGAAAGCCCTGCATTGCACCTGAATTAGGACTACTTTATTTCATTACTTGGATGGGCTCAGCCAGCCAAAATTTCTGCTACCAGTTCTGGCGAACCTCATGATGCCCACCACTCACTACGTCCCTCTCCCCACAATTCCTCTTATTTTCTCTTTGCATTATTCTTGATTCTAGCTCTAATAAATATTAAATGAAAGTAAGAAATAATTTTTGGATAGGGTTTTTAGAATCAAGAATAGGATATCAGATTTTGGGTTAAAGGCAAACTTCACGCTAAATTAAATTAAAAACACGAGTTTTGCAAGAAAACTTGATGAGATGGAATTCTTAAAGTATTTTTCTTGGTTTCACTGAGTAATAATCTATAAGAAACAGTAAAAACATCCTATGCAGTTTTTTGGTTGCAGATCTGTGTTATTTTTCAAAAGTCACTCCAGATATGACCACGAAGGATGTGTATGTGGGGAGTTTTTCCAGACTATAGAAGTTCACCCTAATCTTCCCCCAGTCAAGTAGTGATGCTGCCCACTAGAGATATGGCTGGAGAACTTGAGGGGGGAATCTCATCTCTATGTTGTGTGCCATCAGTCGGTAGTGCGGTTTTGCTGTTCATGCCTCAGCAGCTTCGGGGGCTGGATGGCCATTTTGCCCTTCCTCCACCACACGGCACTTCCTGGTGTGGTGGAGGCAGTGGGGCAAATGAAATGGTGCTGTGGGCCACATCCGGCCTGTGGACCACAGGTTGAGAATCCCTGGCATACAGTGACTTTATGAATGCATAGCCTCCAAAATGTCCTATCATTAACAGTTCTGCTCATTATGTTACTTTTTACCTCTCAGATCACTCCTTTCCTGCTAGAGCTGGTTCAGTTATTCTGCTTGGAATTTTTTTGATCCTCTTTCAGTTTCCATAACAGCTGGAAGGCTTTAGGTCTCTGGTAGTCATGTTTGCTGAGGAAAGGCCGAATGGCACACTTGGGAACTGCAAATGGCCCCAGTGAAGAGCAGTACATGAAATAGTGGTGATTTTCATGACCATTTCAATGCATGCTCTCATCATTTCCTTTTCGAGGTCTGATTATCTCTATGAGTTCACTATTTAAAGGACTCAAAGATGGAGATGTAAATTCTTGCATGTTCTGCTCTTGTGAAAAACCACAAACTTTCTCTCCTCATTTGGTGATCTGGCAAACTATTTTGTGGTGCTGTTGGGAGGGGAGAGAATAAATTGCACAAATAATAAATAACACAATTATAGCAAAGGTAAAGGTTTCCCTTGCTCGAAAGCCAGTTGTATCCGACTCTAGGGTTCAGTGCTCATCACTGTTTCAAAGCTGAAGAGCCAGTACTGTCTGCTTCTGCAGACGTTTCCGTGGACATGTGGCAGGCATGACTAGACACCGGAGTGCACGGAACGCTGCATGGAACACAATTATACTTTAGGACAAATAATGCAAATTATAGAAAATGGCAATGCCTGCTGCTTTTTTGCACAGACTTTTCAGGAACAGAAGAAATAGCATCTGAACATCTTTTTAAACAGCCCATGAGTAAGTGTTAACAAACTGACCTTAAATAGGAGAAAGTTCAATGTAAAGGGAGGGTGGGCAGAGAATGAGAGAACAAGAACCTGGTTGATAGTAGGGGTGGGGTGTGGGTGTGAGAAGGAACAGCTAGCTTTGCTAGACTAAAAATGAGCATCAAGACCGAGTAGTGAGTAAGGGGTTTCTGATCTCCCCTTGTAATAAATAGTGGTAAAAACTCTGATTTCTATTAAAAATGGATTCTCTTGTTTAATGTCAGTGAAAATCAAGGATTTCATCCACACATTCTGTTTGATCCTGTTTAAGAGGTGGTTCTCTAGCCCATTAATTTGGTTTAATTTAATATCTCCACATGACATCATTACAAAATCAAATCAATCCTGCCCCTTTTCTTTTTTCCTGCTTCCAAACTGATCTGCATCACTTGGGAAATATTTTTTAAATTGGCATCCAGGTTTGCTTAGGATGTGTCAGCTGTATTATTGCTACACAAAAGTCCAGCAATGATCTTATGCTAGCACAGCAAATCGGCATTTTATAAGGCAAATTTGAAATGGGGGTGAACCAAACAAATAAAAAAAACCCTTGTAAACTGCACTAAATATGGCTCAGTTGTAGCACACAGTTTGTCTTCCTCTTTGTCATAGTTTGGGAAGTTGGAGAAAGGGTTTTCAAGTAAAAACCATTTCACCCTCATTCAGAAATAGGCATCCCTAAACCTTGTCAAATTTAATATAGCTTATTTAAATGGAAAATATCAATCTATCCACCTTTTCATTTGGAAAGAATTTGGGGTTCAGGGGCTGAATTATTGATCCTCAGAAAAATGCCTTTCAAAAAGGAATGCAATCACAGTCTGCTTTGCACAGGAAAATTCTAGTATGTAACAATTGGGTTGATTTTTTGTGAATGTTATCATTCTCTTCAAGGAATGTTGCTGTTCTGATTTCTACCTGAACATGTTTCATCCTTTTTGAACTAACAAAAACATTTATAATTTCTTTCTATTCCTTGTATTAAATTTAAATAAACATTTCTATTAAATGTAACTGCAAGCAGCCTAGTATCATCTTTGGTAATTCACTTGTTCCTACTGGAGTAAAAAGGACCATATTTTCAGAGGTTGCCTTTAATAAAAGGAAAACCAAGCTGGAGCTTATGGAGTTATTGCTTGAGGACTCTGCCATTGCTGAACCCCTGAGGATTTGGGGGGGGGAGTGGGTCTCACATGAGAGTTTAAGCTTGATTTGATGGGCATCCACCTACCTGCCTTTCTAATGGTCAGTGGTATCTTATCAGGCTCTCCCCCAACACCGTATTTCAGATCTGTTGATTTTTGCCCTTTCTTGAATGTCATTCTTGTACTTAGTATGGATGATGCTGCCCTTTTCTTCCAATGACAATGTTTGCTAACTTCTCATCCTCCCTTTGCCCCAACCCCAAAAAAGATAAGGGAATATATTTGGAAAGCATACACACAACTTGTTGATAGAACTCTTGGTCCAATATAGCTTTTCTTCCTCAAATTGTGTAATCCAAGGAAAGGGTTTGGAAATTGCAACATAGCTTTCTAGTCTGCATTCTGTGGATCAAGCATAGTACTATTAGTTTACCTGGAATTTTAAAGCAGGGATTCTCAACCATGCTGCCTGCAGGTTAGATGCAGCCCACGGCACCATTTCATGTGCCCCCCCAACTGCCTCCACCACAGTAGGAAGTGCCATGTGGTGGAGGAAGGGCAAAATGGCCATCCAACCCCTGATGCTGTCTGAGGGAATGTGACCCAGCCCCCAGCTTTAAAAGGTTGTGAACTTCTGTATTAAAGGGTGAGCATGTTTCTCCCCTGTATGTATTGCACTTACTCACACATTTGTTTCGCCATGTCATTTAGTCCAAAACAACCATTTGATGCAACATTTTATTATGAGTCATGAGTTTTAGGGTTTGTGTTCTCTTTAACTTCATTTTTATTCTCATTATGAAGCTCATTTGGGACCATCTAAATATGTGGTTGGTTCCTGGCTGGATTTGACTTTGTTGGGAGATTTCAGATACAACTATTTTGATTCCTATTTGCTCCAGCTTCAGTGGTAGAGTGGAACCTGGGTCTTTCCAACAGTACACTGCAGTGTCAGTGATAAAGAGTGGCTGTACATTGAAAATCCTTCACCACCATTGGGGTGCCTAAGGAGCCTGGTTCAGTGTTCCTCAAACTTGGCTCTCCAGATGTTCTTGTACTTCAATTTCTAAGTTCTGAGACCAAGCTCTGCCTTCTGGACTGCAAGAGTCTCTGTTTGTTCATGAACAGAGTAGAGAGAAGTGGAAGAACACTTTTCTAGAGTGGGGTGGTTGTTCCTAAGCCTGTATTCTTGGTTGGAGGCTTTGTGAGATTGTACACTGTGATCACACGGAAAGTGTGTGCTGTGATTGATTCTTGTGTCCCTGGATGTTGTTGCTGCTTCTGTTAGAATGACGACTGACGGTGGAGTTCTGCCTGTGGCTGGTCTGCTAATAGACATCTATTTATTGTCACTCCTTCAATAGTGAATAAATTTATGGCCACCACCAGTGAGATTAAGACTGCAATTTGTAGGCTCTAACTTCGACTGCTATATTTAGGTTCATTCTATTTTTTTGATTTGTTGATCTCATTATATTTATTTATCTTTGTTACTTTCTCCCTTGAGAATTATTGTGCTTATTGTTGACAGCTAGGGCTTTAGTTTAGCTTGAGTTGATTTAAACTGTTATTATATAGGTTTTGTTAATCTTGTCAGTCTTTTCTCTATGGTTTTTATTTACTCCTTTGTTTAGTTTAACATGTGTTTTTTAATTTTTATTGTGAACCGCCCTGAGTTGGCTTTGGCCGAGTGAGCGGTATATAAATGTGACAATTAAATTAAATTAAAATTAAATTAGTTATTTATATTTCAGATAGGGTCTCAGCCTTAGTATGTTTTTTGTCTAATTCTTTGTATTTGTTGGACTTTATTTCTATCG
The DNA here is from genome assembly GCA_035047305.1 of Bradypodion pumilum. NCBI lineage: Eukaryota > Metazoa > Chordata > Lepidosauria > Squamata > Chamaeleonidae > Bradypodion > Bradypodion pumilum. Next base: position 166,046,158 of record JAWDJD010000001.1, on the reverse strand, counting down.
GGGACTTAGTTAATTGCTAAGATTTTTTTCCTGATTTAATTCAGATAGCTAGGTTGTGGGTTCTACCGGACTGGGAGGGATGAAAACACCTAACTTTTATTTAAAATATGGAGGACCATACCATAAGGTTTATCCTGGTGATGACAGGTAGAGAGAGATATAACACTGGGAGGAAAACTGGACATAATAGGAGAAATAACCCTAGATGTGTATTATCTATTTTGAGCTCTAGCCTTCCTTCCAGCTGACATGGATAAGGTAACCAGCTCAGCCTATACTCTGATCTGACCTCCCTACTGTTAAATACTAGGTCAGTATAAAACAAGTCTGAATTAATCCATTATTTACATGTTGAGTTTATATATCGCCATATGGTCCATTGCTCATGGACACGCATGATCTGGTCACCTCCAGACTTGATTATTATAATACGCTATACATGGGGCTGCCCTTGATGACCATCCGGAGGCTACAACTGGTCCAGAATGCAGTGGCTTGGGTGGTGATGGGGTGCAGGCATTATGCCTGTGTCTCACTACTGCTGCGGGAGCTGCACTGGTTGCCAAGCGTGCCTCTGGGTGCAATTCAAGGTGCTGATGATTACTTTTAAAGCCCTATATGGTAGTGGGCCAGGATACTTTAGAGACCTGTATCACCCCAAGGATATCTGCTCGTCCCACTAGAATGGACTGGAGGGGCTCTCTCATGGTTCCATCGGCTAGAGAGGCTCTCCTTTCTAGCATAAGAAAGAGGGCCTTCTCTGTGTCAGCTCCGACCCTATGGAACCTTCTGCCTACTGAACTTCATCTCCAGGCAGAGCTTTTACCCTTTTGTAGGGGTGTAAAGACCTGGCTCATGCAGTGGGTATGTGGGTCGGCTTGGGGAAATAGCCACTGTGGGTTGGCTAGTATGAGCAGTCAGCTCTCTTGAAGTCGAGTGTGGTTTGGTGGGTTTTAAAGGAATTTTTAACTAAATTTTTAAATCTAAGTCAATTTTTTATGCTTTTAAATGTTAGGTGTGGTTTTTGCTGCTTGTAAGCTGCCCGGAGTCGCCCTGGCGAGGGGGCAGCGTTAGAAATGCAACTAAAATAAATAAATAAATATGTTTTGTCGAATTTGTCTCGATTAGTTTTTGCCAATCTTTTATTCGATATAATTTGGTTTTATTATTTGTTGGGGCTAAAGGGTTGGTTGGGCCTAATGTCCTAAATGTTTTGCTTTTTCATGTAAGATGCACAGAGTAGTGGGATTACGCTAACTTGTGTGGTGCAGAAATTTCATAGATATAAATATAATTCCATGTCCAATTCATTAAGATTATGGGTGGGCTATGTGTGTCTTTGTGGCTCTCAGAAACCTTCCAATTTTGTGGGAGGGCATTTTTCACTTCTGTAGGTCATGGGGTATAATGTACCAAACTGTTCCACCCCCACCCCCCACAATGGCATTTCACACATTTCTAGGTTTGTCTTTCCCTATTGATTAACATTTCTTCCATTCCTGGGGCTTGTATAGCCTGCAGCAGGTGCTCCCAGCACAGACATAGCACCTGTACTTACTAAAGCTACTCCCCCAATCTAAAGTCTAAGGCTGCAGTGTATTTTATTCAGTACAATTGGATTTTTCTCTTTGCCCAAACAATGATAGACCATCTTGCGATACCAATTATTTTTCAGTTTTGAAACAGTTTGCAATGGACAGAATCATTTAGGTTAGTTATGGTGGCACACACAGAGTGGCATAAATTGCAGCAGTGAATTGCTATCAGTTAACTAGTGACCATTTTACAGCAGTTGTTTGAGCAGCTGCAGGGCAAGGGGGTATACTGTAAGTGGCAACTCATTAACTAGCAGGATTTTGCTGCTGTGATCCACACCATTGTACTTAGAGTAGTTTAACCGACCAATAGGATTCTGGCCAATTAATCAAAATGCTGCATAATAAAACCACAAAAAGAACGCTTTCAAACAGCAGCAGTAGCTTAGAAGAGCAAAAATATCATTACAGGGATTGAAAATGCCTGGGTAAATAAAAAAGTGAGTTGCCCTGGAAGGCTATGATCTTTTGAATGTGATACAACTGCTACAGCCTTAGAAAAGAAACTTGTGGAGATTAAACATTAAGGCACAGTAGCAGAGGGAGTCTGGTAGTAAGGTGCCTTTCTTTTCACATCTAGCATGCCACTACTTTTAGATTTCTGTTATTCTAGAATGAACAAAGGAGAGGAGAAGCACAGATGCTTTGTGTATCATTTCTTTGGACTGTCATCACATCCCTGCAGTAGGTAGCTCTTCCGGAGTTGCTCAGGCAGACATAGAATTTTAAATGTGCATTTTGCAGGGGGAAACAACAGTACAGTGAAACCTCATACAACAATCGCCCTATATAGCAACGAAATCGCATAATAATTAGGTGGTTTTTTTTGGGGGGGGGGAATAGTGTCCTGCATAACAATTTTCCCTATGGAAAAAAATCATACAACAATTTTTCAATGGGAAAACCACTTAGCAAAAAACAAATATCGTTGTATGATGCATCCCATAGGAAAAATTGCTATATGATACATGCATCATATAGCAACTGTTTTGTACAACAACGAGCCCTGTGGAATGGATTAAAATCGTTGTATGAGGTACCACTGTATTAAAAATTGTATAATAGCTCAGAACAATCAGTCCTTTGCATTTAACAGTGTTATTGTCTTCTCCTGCAATCCTCCTCGAATAAAGAAGCAAGATGGAGTAAACCTTCCCTCTGTGTAGTAATTGGGGCTGAGACCAGACCTTCCTTAACCATTTCATTCAGCTCCCCCTCCCCCAAAGTCTCATGGCTTCAAAGAGTTTGTAACTGGTAGGTCTTCACATTTCCTCCCCAGATAAGGTCCTGTATTGTGTGATGCAAGTATTGGTATATTGAATCTCCTTCACCAAAAAGATATCTACAATCCCCGATTATAATTTCCACATTCAAATTTATCCAACATGGTTAATTATTGAACAATTATCCTCCATAGAGCCTTGAGCAAGTCCATGCAGGATAGCCAAAGTGTTGAGTATGAGGCCTTGCTGAATATCCATGCAGTAATCCTACTACTGTGCCAATTTACAGGATCTGGATTGGCTGATGTCCACCATCTCTGTTCCTAGGGGTTAAAGCAGGGGTGCCCAAACTTTTCAGGCCCTGGGCTGGTCATGTGGTTCAGGGGGCCGGTCACTGTTGCCCAGGGGCCAGATCCAGCCGCCAATGCCAATTCTTCTGGCTCACGAAGCTTTCGTCGCTCCCAGCCCATATGGGCGAATTTTACTTCTGCTTCCAGGAACGACAAGGGCTTTGTGGGCCAGATGAATTGGCATCAGGGGCCAAATCTGGCCCCCAGGCCATAGTTTGGGCACCCCTGGGTTAAAGTATATAAGCAGGCAGGTGCAAAGCATGCATGGATCTTGAATCTGTGAGTGCTGGGCCTATTATTCCTTCAATTTGAACTGCATTTTATGCAAACTAGGCAACTGACAGTTGTTAATTTGTGATCTCACTGTGTTATAGTAATATTAGTTTAGGCTAGCTACTTTTTGTTTTCTCCTTTTGTGGATGTTCCCCAAATGCTGTGATGGATTTGGTTTCTGTACCTGAAATAGCTCTTTGGTGTTTCATCTACAAATGGTGACATTTCCCCCCCTATTGCTTTAAGTGCAGCTTGGGTTACAGAGGAAGAATCTTCTCGAAGACTGTGGCATTTTGGAACCATAATCAGGCGTACCCAAGGCAAATGTGCTCTTCCTGTCCACTTTTGTTTGTTCATATCTGCAGTGTTTACACATTCAGTTTCTTACTTTACATCTTTGAGTTTCCCTTAATTCAAACTTTTTTACACTCCATGTTCCCATTTTGTGTCACACAGAGCACACATCTCCTTTGTTTCTCTGTGCATCAAAAACTAGATGCCCCTTTTGACTTTAATCCAGTTGCTTCAGTAAAAACAGTGTAATTTAAGGCAGACAAGTCATTCTTATTTCTCACCTAGTTAGTTTCAATGCTAAGTGCCAATGATGCTCTGCCTAATTTCTGTACTAGAGCTACATGTTAAATGATTTCATAAATATTTTCCTTTTCCTAATTAGAAACCAGTGTATATTCATAAAGATCAAATTGAATATTGTACAGCCTTTATCTCTCTCTCTCCAGAAATCTCATTCCAGCCATTTCCAGTCATGAGCTTAGGTTTGGATGCTCTGCCATCACTCTTGGCACGATTTCTGCAAAGACTGCAGTGTCACCAAATCAGCCATTTTGAATCTAATTATCAAACAATGATCAACATTCTTTTTAGGGTCCCCCCACCCCCCTAGAGATTTATATGCTCGGCTGGGGATTAAGGTTTGCTGGGAGTGTGATATGAAAGCTGTTTAGCCACTTAACCTCTCTCTCAATGGTTTCATGTGGGATTATGATAATATTTTTGCTTCCAACAGTGATAAGCCAGTTCCTAGTGGCTCTGACCCTCTGAATTGTTTCTGGATGATTTGTGGCTATAGCAACTGCAAGGGAAGTCATTGTCACAAGACCACTTTGACCTGGAAAGCATTAGCAGGAATAATGTTTTTCCCCCCTACAGTGAACTTGAGGGAGAAAGTTATATTTTATTTAGGCATGCCCAATAACTGGAGGAATAAATGTGTCTCCTTCACACCTGAATAAGATTTATATGTTCCATTACACTGAGAATGGTGGAAAATCATCACTACATATAAATGTCACCCTTGAATCAGGACTTACTTTATAACAGAGGTCCACATTTTTCCAAGATGAAGCTGACACCTTTTAAGGGTCATGTGACAGACAGAATATCAGGACATTATTTTCCCCTCTCCATTGCCTCCCAATGGGACCATCCCTAGCCTTAGGCAAAGTGGCACAAATGACTCAGGTTGCACATATGAATAAGTGGGTAAAAGAAGCAGCCTGGATATTTCTCCTGAGCCTTCTGGTCATTCTCCTGTGGTAGAGAACACTGGTCAGAAATGGAAGCCAATAGGATAGGCTGTCTTGAATCACTTAAATTAGTTTGCTAGCCTCGTGTGTCATGGAGGACATTATCTATTGAATAAAAAAACAGTTGCTTGTCCACTTTTCTTTTGTAGGTGGAACATGGAGGGTACTATTTTGTCCTTTGTCTCTGGCAGAGAAACAATTTAAACCACCCTTATGTCATACCCGCTTTTAACAAGAGCAGAATTTCAGTTGTGGAAAATTATTTAAATCTTCACAAAACTTCCAGGTTATGAATGTGGGATATTGTGCTTCTGTATCCACCATTCAAAATGCTGCACAAAATTGTGTTCATGTGGCCAGAAGGAAAAGCGAAGCCAAGCTTTACATAGCAAAGGGAAGCCTGAATGTTGACACCACCAGTCAAGATAGGATACCCTCTTGTATAATATTGTGCTATATTGTACTGAGTCATATTGTATTGTGTTGTATCTTAGTTCGTTCTATTAATGGATAGAGCAATGAATGGCACATGGGGTTCCAGGCACAATGTTTGCTAATAGTCTTGTGCTCATGTCCAGTCACACAGAGACAACAAGCAAGGGGAAATCAAAGAAGCTGGCTTCCTTTTTCAGCAGTCATCTACTCCTCACCCAAACATAAAGCAATTGTCATGGCTTTTTTTTTTGCAAGTGTGAATGTTATTGAGGAGAAGAGGGTATCCTACTTTGACTGCTGCTATTGGTGTTGTGGCTACAGAAGCACATAGCAATAGCAATTAAACTTATACACAGTACTGCCCAATAGCACTTAGTGCACTCTCTGGCTGGTTTACAGGTCATTAGCATTTTGCCCCCAAGATGCTGGGTACTCATTCTGCCGACCTTGGAATGATGGAAGGCTGACTCAACCTTGATCCCTACCAGGATCAAACTCACAATGCCAGCAGTTTTGGTTGCAATACAGCAGTTTTAACCGCTGAGCCATGAGGAGTCATCTTCTTTTGCATCTAGGCCTGACGTGAAACTGCCAAAATGAAAGCACCTTTTAGTGAGTTCATTCTGCAGTTCCTTTTCCTGAACCACTGTGATAAAGATAAGCCAGCAAAACAAGGTTGCTGTTACCAGGGTACACCTGATTGTGGTTCAAAAATACCACAATCTTCAAGGAGGCTATTTCTGTGTACCCCGCCACGAGGAGTCTGACACCTTTTCCTGCTAGAACAGGTTCATATTTCAGTTGCAGTGAAACAGTACATAAACTGGAAGTTTTTTTTTTAAAAAAAAGAAATTCCTGACTTTTAAAAAAAGAATGCGTAAGTACATATATACTATGCACAAATGCCAATAAAAACTTCCCTTGTGTAGAATTATCCAGTGCTAGAGGATCCCAGAAGATGAGCTTGTGGGAGCTGGGAGACAACAGAAGCAAGGAAAACTGGTAATAATATTAATTTATGTAATTTTAAATTATTGTCATTTTTATCCCACCTGACTTAGTGCTTGCACAACTCTTTGTTCGTAATATTGCAGATATAATCTTGGGCATTGACAATATTGTGGAATCTATTCCAGATATGTACAGAAGTATACCATGATATCCATTATTATGTCTGACAAAGTGGACTTGATCCATGAAAACTAACATTACAATACAAGAGTTAGTCTTTAAGGTGCCACAACATTTTTTGTTTTTTGTTTGTTTTGCCCACAGTAGTAGATATAATGGTCCCCTGAGTTCAATTCGCCCAACCCTGTTCACTTTAGTTCACGATATCAATGCTCAGTCTTTTCATCTCATTTTTGACCATGCCCAATTTGCCTTGATTTATAGATCTTACATTCTACCTTCCTATGCAATATTGTTCTTTAAAGCATCAGACTTTCCGTTCACCATCAGATCCATCCAGAGCTGAGTGTCCTTTCAGCTTTGGCCCAGCCGCTTCACTCTTTATGGGTCCTCCATTCTTCCCCTGTAGCATATTGTGCACTTTCCGACCTGAGGGGCTCATCTTCCGGCATCATATCGTTTAGCCTTTTGTTACTGTCCATGGGTGTTTCTTGGCAATGAAAATGGAATGGGTTGCCAGTAACTTTTCTAGTCGGTCATGTTTTGTTTGAGTACTCCCCTATAGCATGTCCATCTTGGGTGGCCCTAGACAGCATAGCCCATAGCCTCATTGAGCCACACAAGCTCCCGCGCCATGGCAAAGCAATGATCTTTGGAGGGGGTATCTCTTATTAAGACTAGTTCTCAAGTGTGTACAAGAACTTTCTTTACTTAAGCTTAGGTAACTATATTATTAGAAACCATAGAAAAATAGTAGAAAGAAATATAGTCTTTCCCCCATGGCCTTTCACTTTCTGTCTTCTTATTTACACTATTTCTGAATTGTTGCTGCTTTTATTTCTGCCTAACATAGATTGTAAATTCTGGAAACTTGCATATTACCACATTAGTGCAATAAATCCTTGTTTTTAACTTTCTGTGTATCTTTTGGATTTCTATATAGGATTGTTTTTTTAAATGGATGAGAAAGTAAAACATCACATGGGAAATAATATAAATAAATTGCGTGCCACATATTTCCTCAGGATCTGTTCCAGTGCACACTTATCTGGCAGGAAAGTCTGATACTTCTAGTTGAATATGCCTGACATCAGAATACAAAATACCCTACTCTAAGAGTATATTAATAGTGCACATTTACAGCATTCTAATGTTTTTAGGAGGTCATTTGACTATTTGACATATAATTCTAAGGAACTCATCAGCCTCCTTCTGCCAACCTTTCTAGAACTATAACATCTCAATGAACATTAGTACCATATAATTCTGTATTATACTGAGGTACCTTCATCGATACTAGTAAATGAACCTAGAGAACCTTTAAAAAGTATATATCCAATTAATATTTAAATCTTGTATTCAATTAGGGACTGTTGATGTAAATGGTTAGCAGAGTGATATGCAGTGGCCAGCAAGAGGTTCGCACCTGGCAAGGTGGTCCTTTATGAGAAAAACAGGCAGACAGATCTTGGTGAAGAAGAAAACTCAAAGTAGGTTTACTCAGGAAGTAAAAAGGTTCAAGTATATACAGTGCAACAACTGTAACACAAAACAGAGATATTCTCTTGGGCTGCTCAGTTGACCTCACTGAGACAGTTCAGTTGTGCTATATACAAGATACAGTTCAGTAGCAGTCCAGTCCAGCAGGATAAATGCAAGCTGTAATTACAGGCAAAGCCAAAGAGCTCTACAGCTTCTGTCCTCCTGGTGGAGGCTTACCCCAAGTAGTCCTTCTTTGTCCAGCAAGCACAGAGGGCATATCAGGCCAAAGCCATCATCAGGATCAGTGCAAAGATTCAGTCCTTGTAGCAGGTTCTGGAAGACATAGGAATCTTCATCCAGACTGGGAGCAGAGCAAGTTGAGCATTGTAGCTGGAAGTCTGCAATCCTGCTCTGACCTAAATACACTGGGCCATGGAGCACATCAGGGAAAAGTACCAGCACCTGTGTGCCCCAGCAGTAAAGTCTTAAAGGCATCACAGACACAATATGCCTTGCAACCAATTAGGGTGTGAGGCGAAGAATTACATCCCCTAACAGGGTCTACAGTGGCTTAGTGGTTAAAATGCTGAACTTGACAACTGGAAGGTTGGCAGGTCAGCAGTTCAAGAACCGAGTGCTGCACGATGGAGTGAGATCCCGTCTCTGTTCAAGCTCCTGCCAACCTAGCCATTTGAAAGCAAGAAATCCCAAGTAGATAAGTTAGTGGGAAGGTTACAGTGTTCTGTGTGCTCTGGTGTCTAGTCATGCCTGCCACATGGCCATGAAAGCATCTGAAGATGCAGACAGTGCTGCTATTTGAAACATCTGAAGATGCCGACAGTGCTCTTTGGCTGTTAATGTAGATGAGCACCAAACCCTAGAGTTGGGTATGACTGGCTTTCAAGCAAGGGTAACCTTTACCTTTACCTGTATTAAATTTTTCTTCAAATGTTGAATGTGTGATTATTTCAGTGTCATTGTTTCTGTAGACAATTTTACAATTTGCTTCTTATTAGAGATTTTTCAGTTCATAAAGGAGAAGTTTTATTGTCTGAAACCCAAAGAGATCTTGTACAGAATGAAATGGGCCTCATGTTCCCAAACATCTATGAAGTCCTATCTAGGTGTCTGGAGGCTGTGGTGGTCTGGATGGGGGACAACGGGCTACAACTGAATCCCAACAAGACTGAGTGGCTGTGGGTCAGGGGCCCTGCATTATCATGGGAGCTACCATCTTTGGAACTGGATGGGGCTTTTTTGCCTCAGACCCGGTGCATAATCTGGGGGTCCTCCTGGACTTACGACTCCTGCTCAATGATCAGGTGGCAGTTGTGGCTAGGAGGGGTTTCACACAACTTCGCGTCATTTGCCAATTATGCCCACTCCTGGACCAGGACTCCTTACTTATGGTCACTCATGCGCTGGTCACCTCCAGACTGGATTATTGTAATGCACTCTACATGGGGCCGCCCCTGATGACATTCAGAGGCTTCAACTGGTTCAAAATGCGGCTACCCACGTGGTGATGGGGTGTGGGAGTTATGCCCATGCCTCACCACTGCTGCAGGAGCTGCATTGGCTACCTTTAAAGCCCTACATGGTAGCGGACCAGGGTACTTAAGAGACCGCAGCACCCCAAGGATATCTGCCCATCCCACTAGAGCAGACTGGAGGGGCTCCCTGATAGTCCCATCGGCTAGAGAGGCTCGCTTCTATAGCACTAGAAGGAGGGCCTTCTCTGTTTCTGCTCCAGCCCTGTGGAACCTTCTGCTGACTGAGCGTTGTCTCCAGGCAGAGCTTTTACCATTCAGAAAAAACCTTAAAACCTGGCTGGAGCAGTGGGTGTGGGGAGCGGCTGGGGAGATAGCCATCCCAGGCTGGCTTATATGAGTGCCACCCGGGCTTCCAGCCTTCAATCTTAGAAATTTTTATGATGTGGTTATTTGGTGAGTTAAATTTTAAATTTTAAACAATTTCCCACACCAACCTGTCACTGGAAGCCAGCTGTGAACAAATTAACCAATTAAAAATGGCCAAGTCAACTTAAAGATGTATCTGTTGAAAAGAGTGTTCCTTTCCTTCATGCCGTATGCTGCATGCCTCACACTACAGATGCACACTCACTTTTGGCACTCTTTCACCCCACCCAAACGACTGCATGGGATACTGTTTCAACCATTAGGCAACTGAGCAGTTTGGTCAATAGAATCCTAGATCGCATCATCATTGGATGGTCTATTCTACTGTGCTAAATTTAGTGCTGATCTGAAGCCTGGGTTCATAGTTACCTTTTTGTTTGCTGTGCCCCAATTTTAAGAGGCCCCTATTTTTAGGGGCACACCAAATGATGTCTTGTGGGTTTTAAAGAAATTTTAAAGGAATTTTAAAAGGAATTTTAAATTTTTTTAACTTAATTAAGCTGTATTGTTGATGTATTTGAATGTTATGGTGTCTTTTTATTGCTTGTAAGCTGCCCTGAGCCGCCTCGCCTCGCATAGAAATACAATTAATTAATTAATTAAATAGAATAGCATTGTTGAACCATTTTTCTGCTCTGCCCTGAATGTTCTAAGGCTTTTTTAATTCCAAGTTTTAATTGCTTAGAGTAGGTTTTCTTTCTTTTTAGCTTTCTTTTAATTAAAACATAAGAATAAAATAAATTACACTCAGGGAAACAAAAACAAATTCTATCACATAATGTGTCTCCCATCACCTTTGGGACCATTTAAAGTATGCTTTCTTTTTCTTTTTCTTTCTCTTCATTTTTTCTTTTTAGTTACTGTATCCCATTTCTCTAAAAAATATATACATTATTTCTTGGACTGGTGCCTGACCTTTCCCTTTCAATAGAACACACTTTATAAAATGTCCTCATACATCTTTAAAGTTATTCATGCTTGACATTTCTTTTTTCACTTTACTCTCTCACACTAATTTATAGCTGTATTACATACTTTCTTATATCATTCCATAAGTTGAAACTCATATTTTATTTTCCAGTTTTTGCTGTAATTAATCTTGCTGCTGTTTTCAAAAATTGTGATTAACTTTTTTGTGCCATTTCAATTGAACATTTCCAAAACTGGATAAAAGTGCATTTTCTGGACATGCATCGAGTTTTATAGATAAAATTTATTCCATTCCATTAAACGTTAGTTTTCAAACTTTTTGTATGTCCTCATATTTCTACCAAAAATAAAATAGGTATCAACATCCTGATTCGGCAGCGGCAGCAGCAACTTATCAGAGAATACATTTTTTTTCCTGAAGCAGAAAAAAATTCATTGGTGTGAATTTGTTTAAGGTGGATCCCAGCTTGCCATGAAGTGACCCACACACTGTGATAACAGAGAAATCTCCTGTGGCACATATGAAATGTGACATTCAGGATTTAACACTGGGACTACAATGGACAGCCACAGTCTTGAGGATATTAACAAGGTGCGCCTTCACAGCCAATCCATCTGGCATGGCCTCACTATAACAATTCATTTTTACCAATTATAATGGGGCTGTGGTGACTCAGTGGTTAAGAAGCTCACCTTGTTAGCTGGAAGGCTGGCAAGTCAGCAGTTTGAGACCTGGGTACTGCATGATGGAATGAGCACCCGTCTCTGTCCCAGCTCCTGCCAACCTAGCAGTTTGAAAGCAAGGGATTTCAAGTAGATAAAAAAGGATCACTTCAGTGGGAAAAGATCTTGGAGACATGAAAGGAGCCTCATTCAGTCGTCCCCTGAGTAAGGCTTCTCCAGCAAAAATCCTTTCAACCCAGAATAATTTCTGACACAAAATTATTATTATTATTATACCAATTATAATAATTCATTTTTACCAGTACCATCACCATATTATTTTATAACTATTATCTTTAATACTTAAAGGCATATTCTTTAAAACCTCTTTCTTCCATAAACTTCCACATTCCTCATTGGACTTTTTTACATAGCCTGTATAAGGATTTTTTAAATTAAAAAACCAATTGGCACTTATTCTCTTTAAAAGTACAGATGTTTGATCTTTTAAAAAGCCTTATTCTACATGGTAACAATGAGTTTAAAAGTTGCAAAACTGTGCAGAGGTGGTTGAGCAGGTTTATTTTAAAAATAATTATGATTTGTCAACTCCATATCAAAACTTTACCAAATTTGGCACAGAGTAAGAGCATACTACTGAAGGCAAAAGGAGAAGGGGTGGCAGAGGATGAGATGGTTAGACAGCATCGTTGATGCAGTGGGTGTAGATTTGGGCAGACTACAGAGGATGGCAGATGACAGAAGAGGTTGGCATGCTATGGTCCATGGGGTCACAAAGGGTCAGACTCGACTGTGTGACTGAACAACAAAGGAACATAGTGTCTGCTACATCTGTGGCCAGTTTGATGCTGATCCAAAACAAAATGTAAAAGGTAACATTTTTGTTTGTTTGGAGTGACCCTTTTTATTTTAAAAATTGCCTTGTAGAACATTGTTTTGCTCTGCCAAGCAAACATCATCTTTGTATTTACAATAAAAAAAAACAATTCCTGATGGCTATAAATAACCCTACATAACTGACCCTGTTTCAAAAGCAAGGATCTCTCAGCCGCAGCGTCTGAACGCGCCGCCATCTTTTTCATCTTTTGCCTTCGAGAAGAAGGTATAGGGTCATAAAGACCAGGACCAGCCACTTGAGAAATAGTTTCTACCCAAAAGCGGTTCTGGCTTTGAATGCAGTGCAATGCAGTCTATGAGGGAGCTTCTGTATATAGTTTTTAGAGTTTTTAGAGTTTTTAAAGTTTTTAGAGTTTTAGAGCTTTTTAGGGGTTAAATGTGTATATGTGGGGTGGGAGTATGTTGATAATTTTGTATAGTTTTTTTGTTTAGGTTTTGTTGTATTGATAAGTGTTTTCACCCCCAATCCCGTTGTTCTGTGCAGGACAACGACAATAAAGATTTATCTATCTATCTCTATTTATCTATCTATCTACAATAAGAATAACAAAGACAAAACACAGGAGCATTCCTAACACAATTGCAGTATGTGTCTTTGATGTTCGGGAATTGAAGAGAAGCAGCCAGCATTACAGGGCCAAACACAACTTTATTGTAAAGCAAACCGAACATGAACAGCAATGGTGCAACAGCTCTTTATATACACTGTACAATGGACACATTTGGGCAGGAAACAATATGATTGATTAGGAGAGGAGTGGGGTGATTGTAGGGTTACCGGACCTGAGTGAAGATTTTGTGTGTCTTGTTAGAAAGGGTGGGAACGTAAGTCCCATGATAGTTCCGTACCAAGAAGAAGACAAAATGGAGGATCACCCCGATCCCATAATAACTAGTACACATTACAGCAATAATTAAAGTTACATACACAACAGTGTCCTAAACATCAACCAGATGAGAACTAGTGATGGCAGATCCATTGTATCTGCTCAGAGAGGACTTCTGTTCCTGTGTAGGAAGGCATGATATGGAAAATCTGCCTCATATGTGAAAATATAAGACAACTCTAAGCCTTGTACTGTATAGTTATGCTTCATGAAAAGACGTCCTAAAAACCAATGATTGGATTGTGCTTTTTTGGGCGGTAGGCAATGCAACATTTTCATTATGGCTGTTTTTCATTTATGTTGCATTTCTACCTATCATTCCTCATTCCTGACGCCTTTTGAAATGCTGGAGTCAGAAATGGAGGCTAGTAAGGCATAATGATTACTGTGAAAAAACAATTAATTTGAGTGAGTGCAAATAAAATCAAAATATTAAAAATGCAATTCTGCAGAATAAGAGAAGTTGTAGTTGTAGTATACTTCTGCAGGCACAGAAGAGAATAGCTGTTTTAATACAGTCAACAGAATAGAATCTTTAAAAGCAGTTGAAGATGAGATCCAGTTATTGTGGTTTCAATGATTTGCTCATTGTGGTTCATTTTTTTTTTAGCAACTAACATTGTTCCCGAAGAACTTTGTCATCATCCTTATTTTGAAAGGTTTAAATTGCTGAAGCTATTATAAGTCTCCTAAGCATACAGATCATAAATCAATGCAGCTCTCCAGGCTAACTCAAAACACAGACACATCAATGTATCCTTTTTGTACCTTAACTTCCACCCCAAATTAAACTCATAGCATAATCTCAATAGATGTTCCACTCCCTGCATACTATTATGAAAGAATCAAAACTTAAACACAGATTTTAATGGCTTCAGCATCTATATGCAGTAGATGTACAGCCCCAGTGGATTTATTTTTTATTAGATTTTTATTCCATTCCAATTAGTGTAAAACACTATTCTTAGTAGCTCATGATATACAAGAACAACTGTGCAAAAGACCAAATACAACATAAACAATACAAAGTCATAATGTAAAAGCCAATCTTTATTTTATTCACAATTACATAACCTTCACTAGTCAATTCCATGTGATCTGCATTTGGGAGAAATATGTCTTGTTGTGTTTAACAGGTTTAGTCCTAAATAAATTAAGCGCAGTCTTAGGGTGCAGCTACATTGACAAATAATGTGGGAAATGCTCCAAGATTCAGATGGTCTGATTTGCATTTACAGTGGAATCTCATACAACAACCGCTCCGTATAGCAATGAAATCGCATAACAATTAGGTTTTTGGGGAGAAATGGCGTCTCACATAACAATTTTCCCTATGGAATAAAATCATACAACATTTTTTTAATGGGAAAAACCACTTAGCAAAATAAACAAATAAATAAAAATCATTGTACAATGCATCCCATAGGGAAAAACTCTGTATGATGCATGTATCGTATAGCAATTGTTTCGTACAACAATGAGCCCTGTGGAATGGATTAAAATCATTGTATGAGGTACCACTGTATTTTACTGTTGACTATGCAATATAAAAATCAGTGTGAATCAGTTTTTTACTTCTGATTTATATGTTTCTCTCTGCACTTCATGGGCTTCTGCGTTTTAAAAATGAAATGAATTTGCATAGGTTCATAGTACAGTGGAACCTCGGTTAACAAATGGCTCGGTTAACATAAATATCGCATAACAAAAGGAAATCCATAGAAAATAGTGGCTCGGTTTACGGAATTCTTTCGGAAAGGATTAATTAGTTTTCAATGCATTTGTATGGGAAACCGCATTTTGGTTAAAGTATTTTGGTTTTCAGTGCATTCCTATGGGAAATTGTATGCAATGCATTTCTATGGGAAATTTGGTTAAAGTGATTTTCACTGTAAGAAACGTCCCAGAGAACGCATTAATTACGTTAACTGAGCCTTCACTGTATAATAATCTGAGCCAATGTGGAAAAGTTTGAAAGTTTGTAACTGTCCTATTTAAAGCCATTGCAGCCAGCTATAACAGGAATGGGAAGACAGGGCAATAGGAAAACAGGTCTCTGTTTTTTTGAAGTGGTAGCTGTGTGATGAAAGGCCACTGCATTATATTCACAGGACAGCTTTCCTGGCTGATTGCCATGATGATCACCAATGTTCAAAATTGGAAACAGCACAAGAAGAAGAAGAAAAAGAAGCTGTGTTAGGCTGTGCAAGCATATCAGGCAGTAAACAAAATAATACAAAAAGAGAGAAAAAATGTTGTGACACTCTTTAAGGTTCCACAATGGGTATTTTTGGTCTTTTTTGTTTTGTTTACTCTCTGATAGGTTTCTGTTTGAATCCTCTCCTTTCATAATTGATGACATAATTATTTATTTAGTTATTATTTTTCTGATTTATATTGCCGCCCAAATCCGAAGACTGGGCGGCTCACGGAAAATAAAACCAATCACATTTTAAAAACCAATAAAAACCCATTAAAATTGCCACCAAAAATTACTCCTACCCCTACAGATTAAAAGAGATTAAAAGAGGGAAAGAGTGTTCTTATTAAATCAGCCAGCAGGCAGGGTTCGCCACATCGCTGCTGCCCCACACCTGCTTTGCCAGCCAGGTTTTTAGCCCTTTCCTGAAGGACAGCAACTCCATTTGGAGACGCAGCTCAATTGGCAGGAGGTTCCATAGGGCTGGAGCAGACACAGAGAAGGCCCTCTTCCTGGTGCTAGAGAGACAAGCCTCCCTAGCAGATGGCACAATGAGAGGGTCTCTGCAGTCTGCTCTGGTGGGATTGACTGATGTTCTCAGAGTGATGCAATCTCTTAAGTATCCTGGCCCACTACCATGTAGGGCTTTAAAGGTAATTACCAGCACCTTGAATTGCACCCGGAGGCACACTGACAACCAGTGCAGCTCACTCACTCACTCCCTTCCAATTTAGCGCTAGGGCATCTAGATGGGGAAGGGGAGCAAGAAAGGATGAAGTTTTAAGATAGCTTTCTTCTAACTGTGCCTCCTGCAAAATTGAATGGCCATAGAAGAACTAAGATAAAACCACCTGCTCTTTCTCTACTGAACCCCCCTTCCCCCATATGAAACAGGGCTAAAGTGAAAAGTTTCTCCTCTGTCTTTGGTGATTCCTTGCTTTGTCCCTCTCTAGTCACCTAGCTGTCCTAATAATAGACTGCAAACCATTAAATGGGAAAAAAGAAAGTAAGTGGAATAAGGAGAGAAAAATAAGCAGACTCGGGCACTCGGTTTAGGGAAGAGGATTCAAATTGTTAACAAGCTTCAAACAAGGCTGATTTCCTCCCCTCTCTCTGCTGACTTTTGTGATTGGTTGCAGTGCATTAATCTGGGAAAACCTAGTCTCCCATGGTGGATCCAATTACATTTTTCATGTTTTGTAGTTGCACCCTTAATGTGCTTAGTCCTTAGTCTTCGGGAATATGGAGTTATGTTTACATTGGGAGGAAGTTAAGGACTAAGAGAGTGCATCAGTATGCACATGATTTGTGAGGAAGTTGATTTGTGGCTTGAATTTCTTTGCTTTTCACGTATAGCTTCATTTGTAACCTTTTATTTTAAATCTAAAGACTCCCCCCCCCCATGAAGAAGTAATGTCCTGATACCTGACTAACAATGAGCCCAGCCACAATTCCAGTGCATTGCTGCCCAAGAATTGTGCTAGTCCACTGCTAAAGAATGAATTAATGAGATGCTTCTCAATAAAAAATATCCTACAGAGAAAGACTAACTTTTTACTACAATCCCAGGTTGCTTCAATGAATTTTTAGTGTGCCAGCTGCAATTCCTCTTATACTGAATGATTAAGCATGACGTTATCTTGTGCAAATAAAGACCTGACTTTATTTGAATGTGTGCACAAAGGCCTATAATGAACACAGACAGAACAGGGAAGTCATCCTTTGAGAATGAGAGCTCAGAATATTCAGATTGACTTGCATATGTTAAAATATAATTAAGAAAATGCAGGGTCTCCCATGGAGTGAATCACTCCCCCTGTTCTTTCTCCTTTCTTTCAGTGAATTGTTGCATACAGTATATGACAAGTTCATTCCATTCTCTTTTTTCCAAACTGGCTAATCAATTTAGGGCACAGATCTTATTACGTGGAAGACTTTCCCTTGATCATCTTCATCTCTAAAAAGTTAATTCAATCTGAGCTGATTCACAAAGCAGTCTTTCTTCCTGGTAGCCGTATGTATGAAATTTTGACTCTCAGGTGGTCAACTAACAAGAAAAGATGACTCATTTTTCATACAAGCAGGCCAGACCCTTTTGTATGTGTAAAAAAGTAGAATTTGACACCAATGTCAGATGTTCTTCCCTCCATGAAAAGGTAGGGTTCAGATTTTGAAATGTAAAGCTGAAATCCTTGTTGTTGTTCAGTCGCACAGTCGATTCCGACCCTTTGTGACCCCATGGACCATTGTCCTCCAGGCACCTCTATCCTCCACTATCTTCCTCAACCCACCCTACTCTGTGGCCATTACATCTACAATGCCATCCAGCCATCTCATCTTTGGCTGCCCCCTTTTGCTTTTGCCCTCCACCTTTTCCCAGCATCAAAGCCTTCTCAAGTAAATCCTCTCTTCTCATTTGGTGTCCAAAGTACTTCAGTTTCTGTTGTGTACTGAATGTAGTGTGTTGAATGTATTTGTAGCCACATGAATGGGTACAGGTAACACTGTAACCTTCTGTATGAGGACGCGAGCTAGTGGCCACCGGGGGCAATAGCGAGCGCCCAGCTCACATGGTTCACATTACTCAAATGCCTTTAGCCGCGCGGGATAGATTCCCGCGCTCACCTCATCTGGACAAGAAAGGCGTGACCAAGGATGACGTCACTTGGACAGCAGCCAATGCCTGTCGAAGAGCCAGATTCAATTAGAGAGCCACCGTATAAAAAGAGCTGTTTGTCCGCCATTACCACATGTTCGTACTGTACTCTATGCAATAAAGATGTGTTAGGCTAGCTTGCAGCCGTTTCCATTGTCTTGATTCCCAAACACTAAATTGGCGACGAAGGTGGGATATGGATTCCCACGGGGACAAGACAATATCACAGAAGCCAGTTTTCGACGTGACCCATCCCGAGCGATGGGACTGGTTTGAAATGCATTTCAAGAGTACGGTGGCGTATGCGGGCATCACCGACGCTGGGAAGAAGAAGGGTCTTCTCATCACAATGCTCGGGTTCCACGCCGTGCAAGCACTGATGGATCTGGTGGCACCACGAGAGGTGGACCAGGTTTCGGTGACGGAAATTCTGGGGGTTCTGCGGAATCATTTCAAGCCCAAGGTATCCTTCTTCTCTGCCAGGGCCACTTTCGCGAGGAGGGACCAAAAGCCGGGTGAGTCAATATCCGAGTATGCAGCGGCCCTCCGTGTTTTGGCAACCCCATGCGAATGGCGGGAAATTCTAGACGTGGCCCTAAGGGACAGGATGCTCTGTGGGATGAGAGACGGGGAGACCCAGAGGAAACTCATGAACCGAGGCCACGACCTCACTTTTAAAGAGGTACTACAAGAGGCTCTAGCAGCTGAATCCACGTGGGCCGGGTACAAGCTTCTCAAGGCAAAGCCCCCACCAGTCGAAGCAGATGCATCCGCCATCCAGGCGGCCTGGAGGGCGACCCCTGCCCCACGCTCGCCCACATCCTCAGAGGCTTCTGCCACCCCAGGCTCCAGCGAAGATGAGGGGGTCCGGAAGGTCAGGAAAGGGCTGAGCGAGAAGAAGGGGAAGGGGGGCGGCGCTGCGATGGGTGTGGAGCGTCCCACGAGAGGAGCAAATGTCCATTCCGGAAAGCTGAGTGCCACAACTGTGGGCGGAAGGGCCACATCGCCAGGGTCTGCAAGCAACGCCGGGAAGAGAGTAAGCGCGCCTCGAGCAGCCGGGATGGCGTCGGCAGAGTCGGCGATGGCGGCGACGACCCAGAGGGGAACCACGTGTGCCTGCGAATGCACGCGGAAGACGACGTGGCCGTCCACAGCGTGCCTCTAGGGCAACCACGTTTTATGCTGAGGTACTGTTGCAAGGGGTCCCTGTTAAGATGGAGATAGACTCGGGGTCTGTTTACTCCCTCATTTCCCATAAGGAATTTTTGCGGATTCCCCCCAAGGAGCGACCCAAACTCAAGGAGATGGGGGCGAACTTAAAAGATGTGCAGGGAAATGCGATTCCAGTATTGGGGATTGGGGACTTCGAGACACGGTACAAGGGACTCCGAAGGAAACTCCCCCTGGTAGTTCTAAAAAATGGGGGGTGTAATCTCTTGGGGACACAATGGTTCAAACCCCTGGACATTTTCATTGGCGGCGTCATGCCATCGGGGGGAATGAGATTCAGGCAGTGTGCGACGCACACGCAGAGGTATTCAAGAAGGGACTCGGGAAGTACAAGGGGCCCCCAGTTTCCTTCGACCTGGACCCGGAGGTCCGCCCAATGAGACTAAAACCACGTCGGGTTCCATTCGCCCTCAAGGACAAAATTGAGGCGGAACTGGACAAATTAGTGGGGCAAGGGATTTTAGTGCCGGTGGACTCTGCAGAGTGGGAGACTCCTATTGTTACAGTATTGAAAGCAAATGGGGAAGTGCGAATTTGCGCTGACTACAAGTGTACAATTAACAAGGCGATCCGTCCTAATGCCTATCCGGTGCCGGTAGTTAGCCATCTACTGGCCACTTTACATGGGGGAAAAGTTTTTGCTAAACTAGATCTGGCGCAGGCATACCAGCAGCTTCCAGTAACCCCAGCCACAGCTGCTGCGCAGACCACTGTAACTCACAAGGGGGTATTCAAGGTGACGCGCCTACAGTTTGGCGTGAACTCGGCGCCGGGGTTATTTCAGTCTCTTGTGGAACGTTTGTTAAAGAAATTACCGGGGGTCTTGCCATTTTTCGATGACATATTGATATCTGGGGAGAGCGAAACAGAACTGGCCCAGAGACTAGATAAGGTCCTCACAGCCTTCGAATCCGCGGGGTTGAGGTTGCGGAGGGACAAATGTGTGTTTCTGGCCAGGGAGGTGGAGTTTCTGGGGTTCCGCATAACTTCTGAGGGGGTGAAACCCGCTGAGTCCAAAGTCTCAGCCATTCAAAACGCTCCTCGGCCCACCGCGAAACCGGAGCTGCAGTCTTTCCTGGGGCTGCTGAATTTTTACCATTCCTTCCTGCCCAGGAAAGCGACGATTGCAGAGCCTCTGCATGGGCTACTGAAGAAGGATGCGGTTTGGCGGTGGGGGGAGAAGCAGGAGCGGGCTTTCAGGGAACTCAAGCAACTCCTCTCCTCGGAGGCTATTCTAACCCATTTCGACCCAAAGAAGCCGGTAGTCTTGGTCTGCGACGCCTCACCAGTGGGGTTCGGGGCGGTCCTGTGCCACGTGCTAGAGGGGGGGCGAGAAGCCCCAGTTGCATTCTACTCGAGATCATTGTCCAAGGCAGAACGGAATTACGCCCAAACAGATAGGGAGGCTCTTGCCATTGTTGCGGGCACAAAGAAGTTCCATGATTTTCTGTATGGGCGCCCATTCACCATTGTCACCGATCACAAGCCGCTGTTGGGTATCTTCACCTCAGACAAGCCCACTCCACAGATCCTCTCCCCTAGGATGCTTAGGTGGGCGATTTTTCTGAATGCATACAGGGGGGCGTTAGAGTACCGTCCCGGGAAAGAGATAAGCCACGCGGACGCCCTTTCAAGGTCTCCTCTGCCCCACCTGGGGGACCCAAAGTGTGAGGTAGAACAGGATAGCCAAGTCCTCCTCATTGAAGCCCTAGATGCACCCCCCATTTTGCCCAAGGAAATTGCTGCCGAAACGGCCAAGGATAAAACGTTAGCCCTTGTGAGATCCTGGGTACAGAAGGGGTGGCCCGCAGCTCCCCCCGCAGACGTGTTTGCGGCATTTTTCAGGAAGAGGGTTGAGTTGTCCGCAGAAAGGGGGTGTCTGTTGTGGGGGGAGAGAGTGGTGGTCCCACAGGCATTAAGAGCAAGGGTGCTACGGCTTTTACATGTCAGCCACCCAGGGATTGTGCGCTCTAAGGCGCTGGCCAGAAGCTACTTCTGGTGGCCTCAGCTAGACGCAGACATTGAACACATGGTAAACACCTGCGAAAGTTGCCAGAGCTCTCGGCCTGAGGAGTCCCGCCTCCCACACAGAGAATGGGACACGGCTAGGGGACCGTGGTCCCGCCTCCACATAGACTTCGCAGGGCCATTCAGGGGTTCATTTTTTCTACTTGTGGTGGACGCATACTCCAAGTGGTTGGAGGTAATTCCAATGCGCAACACCTCATCAGCGGGGACTATAAAACAGCTGCGCAAACTGATATGCACGTTCGGGATACCTGACGTCATAATTAGTGACAATGCGAGTTGTTTCACGTCAGCCGAGTTCCAGGCGTTCTTAGAGTCCAACGCCATTCGGCACATTACCTCAGCCCCTTTTCACCCTGCAACAAATGGCCAGGCGGAACGTCTGGTGCGCACAATGAAGGAAGGGCTGCGGCACATGGGTCCCGGGGATCTGGACCGGCAGCTCTGCCAGTTTCTGTTGGCATATCGAGTGACGCCATTGGCGTCGGGATACTCTCCCGCGGAACTCCTCATGAAGAGGAAGCTACACTCATTATTAACTAGATTGGATCCCACCCGGGTCGAGGATAGAGGAAGAAATATTGAGCACAGCCCCACCAAAAATTTCCAGATAGGAGAGCCTGTTCATTGCAGAAACTACGCCACCACTGGGCCAGCATGGGTGCCGGGGGTAGTCATTAATCAAATAGGACCAGTCTCATTCTGTGCCGAGACCAACACGGGTCTCCTCTGGAGAAGGCACGCTGACCAACTTAGGCACCGAGGATTGGGGGGCCGGACAGAGGGGATCATCAGCAACGCTCAGCGTTAAGGTTCTCCTTAACGGGGGAGAAAACGTAGGGCAACAGTCCCAAACAGGGGGGGGGAAGCTTAGAGTCAAACTCATATCCTTTTCATACACCAGCTCTATCCAGTCCCTTGAAAGAGAGGAACGAGTTTGCCCCTGTAGTTCTACCCAGCCCCTCGAAGGAGGGAAATGAGTTTGCCACTGTTGCCCCTGAATTAGATTTTGAGTTATCAAACCGGGGGGGTTTTTTGGAGTGTTCCCCCACCCGTCCAAGCGAAGAGCGGGGTTGTTCTGTAGCCCCTAGTGCCCCCGGTTTGTCCACATCCACGTCGGGAACCCTTCCTCCCCCTTCTCCTGGCCATCCCAAGGCGGCAAGCCCGCGGCGAGTCACTAACGAGTCATCCTCTCCAATTGCAGGACAAGAACCAGGAGGACACAGACGAGGGGGCATGGCTGAGTCAAGCATAACGGCCGCACGGCCAAAACGCACATGCAAGAAACCAGTTTGGTTAAGGGACTTTGTCTCATCTTAGGGGGGGGAGGGATGTTGTGTACTGAATGTAGTGTGTTGAATGTATTTGTAACCACATGAATGGGTACAGGTAACACTGTAACCTTCTGTATGAGGACGCGAGCTAGTGGCCACCGGGGGCAATAGCGAGCGCCCAGCTCACATGGTTCACATTACTCAAATGCCTTCAGCCGCGCGGGAAAGATTCCCGCGCTCACCTCACCTGGACAAGAAAGGCGTGACCAAGGATGACGTCACTTGGACAGCAGCCAATGCCTGTCGAAGAGCCAGATTCAATTAGAGAGCCACCGTATAAAAAGAGCTGTTTGTCCGCCATTACCACATGTTCGTACTGTACTCTATGCAATAAAGATGTGTTAGGCTAGCTTACAGCCGTTTCCATTGTCTTGATTCCCAAACACTAAAGTTTCATCTTTACTATTTGACCTTCTAAGGAGCAGTCAGGGTTGATTTCTTCTAAGATTGACCTATTTGTTCTCCTCTCTGTCCAGGGGACTCTCAAAACTCTCCTCCAACACCACATTTCAAAGGCATCTATTCTTCTTTGCTCAGCCTTCCTAATGGTCCAGCTCTCACAGCCATACATTATCACTGGGAATACCATTGCTTTGACTATATGAATTTTTGTTTGCAATGTGATGTCTCTACTTTTCACTATGTTCCCCAAATTTTTCATAGTTTGTCTCCCAAGAACCAGTCTCCTTTTTATTTCATGGCTGCAATCTCCATCTGCGGTAATCTTAGATCCTAAGAAAGTGAAATCAGTCACTGCTTCTACTTCTTCCCCATCTATTTTCCAAGGACTGATCGGACCTGTTGCCATTATCTTGGCTTTCTTTATGTTGAGTCTCAAGCCAGCTTTTGCACTCTCTTCTTTCACCTTAAGCAGCAGCTTCTTTAGATCTTCCTCACTTTCTGCCATTAGGGTGGTATCATCTGCATACTGTATCACAAATTGTTGATATTTCTCCTAGCAATTTTGATCCCATATTGTGATTCCTCCATCCCTCCAATTACTGGGGCCACCTTTCTTACCAGCCCTGGGGGTTGGGGGGAAGGACAATAATAGGCAAATATGAGCCAAAGTCAAAAATAACTGGAGGACAGAAAGTTGGGAAGACTATGCACAGGTGGAGGTGAGACAAGAAATGAAAGAAAAGATTTTGTTGTTGTTCAGTCGCACAGTTGGTTCCAACCCTTTTGCGACCCTATGGACCATTGTTCTCCAGGCGCCTCTGTCCTCCACCATCCCCCTCAGCCCTCCCAGCTCTGTGCCCATTGTGTCTACAATACCATCTAGCCATCTCATCCTTGGCCTCCCCCTTCTTCTTTTGCCCTCCACCTTTCCCAACATCAATGCCTTCTCAAGTGAATCCTCCCTTCTCATTTGATGTCCAAAGTATTTTAGCTTCATCTTTACTATTTGACCTTCCAATGAGCAGTCAGGGTTAATTTCTTCTAAGATTGACCTATTTGTTCTCCTCGCTGTCCAGGGGACTCTCAAAACCCTCCTCCAACACCACATTTCAAAGGCATCTATTCTTCTGCGTTCAGCCTTCCTAATTGTCCAGCTCTCACATCCATACATTACTACTGGGAAAACCATTGCTTTGACTATTCTAATTTTTGTTTGCAATGTGATGTCTCTGCTTTTCACTATGTTCCCCAGGTTTCTCATTGCTTGTCTCCCAAGAATCAGTCGCCTTTTTATTTCATGGCTACAATCCCCATCTGCAGTGATCTTTGATCCTAAGAAAGTAAAATCTGTCACTGCTTCTACTTCTTCCCCGTCTATTTTCCAGGAACTGATTGGGCCTGTTGCCATTATCTTGGTTTTCTTGATATTTAGTCTCAGGCCAGCTTTTGCACTCTCCTCCTTCAGCCCTATCAAGAGATTCTTTAGGTCTTCCTCACTTTCTGCCATTAGGGTGGTATCGTCTGCTTATCTCAGATTGTTGATGTTTCTCCCAGCGATTTTAATCCCATATTGTGATTCCTCCATCCCTGCACTGCGCATTATGTGCTCTGTGTATAGGTTGAATAGGCATGATGACAAAATGCAGCCTTGTCTTACTCCTTTTCCTATTCCAAACCACACTGTCATTCCCTGTTCTGTCCTAACTGTTGCTTCTTGGTTCATGTACAGATTTCTCAGGAGGCATATGAGGTGCTCTGGTATTCCCATCTCTTTAATTACTTGCCACATCTTGTTGTGGTCCACACAGTCAAATGCCTAAAGGACAAAATGGTGTGGCACCTTAAAGGCTCAGTGTGTGGATCAACTCTACTTTCTCCTTGATCCATGAAAGAGACCATTAAAATATAGCAGTTAGTCTTTAAGGTGCCATGTTTTTGTCTTTATTTTCTTTTTGGTTTTTTTTCTTCTCTGACATGTCTGCACAGATTAACACGGTTACAATTCTGAAAGTTACAACATTTGTATATGGGTACCTCTTACCAAATTCAGTGGGGCTGCTTCCAATTCAGTTTGTAATCCTATCTACCCTTCCAAGACAATATGCAGGAAAACTTGCACATGGACTCGACCCTTGTTGACCTTCGGAGTGAGCAACAGGCATCACCCCAGCTGGTTTTGAAGCTTCCCGAATGTCCTTCCTGACACAGACAGGAAAAGGCACCACTCTTCCTTTAATTTTGCTGTCTCACAGCAGAGGCATGGCACCAAAATCTCTTTAAATAGATCAGTTTCTGTTGAAAACAAGATGTACTGGGAGTGCCCTCCTCATATTGCTGGCAGTAAGCACTCTCAGAAACCTCCTAGATCTGCTAATAAGCTTCAGGATCAGGCACTGTTAGAATTTAAAAAGGTGTTGCCACTATTGCTTATTGTGATGGCATGAGAGATTGAGTGGGATGGCTTCATGATGGCAAAGTAGTCCCCAAATCAGTCTAGACTATGCTTCCTCTTTCTTCTTCTTCTTTGCTTCCTCTTTTGTCCCATCAAGTGTCGAGGAAGATGCAAGGTTCTTGTTCTGGCACTTCTAGCGGCTTCCACTGGCATGATTTGGTGTTTGTGTAATATTTCTTTGATGTTATCTCTCCAACTTCCTCCGAGTCTGCCTCATGGTCTTTGTCCTTCTACTCTTTCCACACATGCCTTGTAAGGAATGGATTATTATTATTATTATTATTATTATTATTATTATTATTATTATTATTATTATTATTATTAATAATAATAATAATAATAATAATAATAATAATAATAATAATAATAATAATAATAATAATAATAATAATAATAATAATAATAATTTAAATCCCGCCCTACTCAGCTACAAGGCTGACTCAGGGTGGCTTACAACACATCAAATATCTGGACTTTATCTGGACTTTCAGAAGGCTTTTGACAAGGTCCCACATCAAAGGCTCTTGAATAAACTTACCAGTCATGGAATAAAGGGTCAGGTCTTGTCCTGGATCAGCAACTGGCTAAGGGACAGGAAACAGAGGGTAGCACTAAATGGACACTTCTCCAAGTTGAGGGAAGTAAAGAGTGGGGTCCCCCAAGGTTCAGTACTGGGACCCCTGCTTTTCAACCTCTTCATAAATGATCTAGAGGTAGGAGTAAAAAGCAAGGTAGCCAAATTTGCTGACGACACTAAATTATACAGGGTAGTGAAAACTGTGAGAGATTGTGAGGAGCTCCAGAGGGATCTCTTGACACTGGGGGAGTGGGCAAAACAGTGGCAAATGAGCTTCAACATTAGCAAGTGCAGAGTGATGCATGTTGGGGCAAAAAAAAAACCCAATTACATTTATAAACTGATGGGGTCTGAACTCTCGGCGACAAACCAGGAAAGGGACCTTGGTGTCCTGGTGGACAGCTCAATGAAGGTGTCAACCCAGTGTGCCTCAGCAGTGAAAAAAGCAAACTCAATGCTAGGGATCATTAGGAAGGGTATAGAAAATAAGTCAGCAAGTGTCATTTTGCCTCTTTATAAATCTGTGGTGGGGACCCATCTGGAATACTGTGTACAGTTCTGGTCGCCATACCTCCAGAAGGATATTATGGAGTTGGAAAAAGTGCAGAGAAGGGCAACCAAAATGATTAGGGGACTGGAACACCTTCCTTACCATCTGAGGCTGCAACGGTTGGGCCTCTTCACTCTTGAACAACGGCGTCTAAGAGGTGACCTGATTGAAGTTTATAAAATCATGCATGGTGTGGACAAAGTAGATAAGGAAAAACTGTTTTCCCTATCGCATAACACTAGAACTAGGGGACACTCCATGAAACTTTTGGGTACTAGTTCTCAAACAAATAAGAGAAAGTACTTTTTCACTCAGAGGATCACTGGTCTATGGAACTCCCTGCCAGAAGAAGTGGTGACAGATGTCAGTCTTGACAGCTTTAAGAAAGGATTAGACAAGTTCATGGAGGACAAGGGTATCAATGGCTATAATTATGGATACTTAAGGACAACCTCAGGGTTGGAGAGATAGGCAGGATATCTCTCAATGCCATTTCCAGGGAATCCTAAGCAGGTGAAGGCATCTCCTTGGGAATACCCTGAAGGAAATGGTGAGCCACTGTGTGAGACAGAATGCTGGACTGGATGGGCTGTGGCCTGTTCCAGCAAGGCTGCTCTTATGTTCTTATGTAAATAAGATACAACACAATAAGAAACAATACAGCAAAAACAAGGATACAATATAACAATATAATATAACAAGCATAAAGCAGAAAATACAATAGCAAAGTAACAATAACAATTCAATAATACAACACACAATGCAGCACACATTCTCTCCAACTCCCAAAGTCCAAGACTGGGGAGTGATGGTCCTGCTGTCTATATGGCCCATAAATCCTGGCTGGAGATGTTGGTGGGGCCCCGGAAGTGTTCAGTCCTGGCGTCCATCACTCTGGGTCCTCTCCTCCCCGCAGAAGAAGCCGGAGGTGGCGGTGAAAGTCCTGCCACCTCTATAGCCTTAGAGTCCTGGCCGGGAGATTTTTCGGGCCAGCCACGTCCCAGCGGCCCTGGGAGCAGCTGCAGTGGTGGTGGGTCTTTGGGCCAGCCGCGTTCTGGTGGCTTTTAACCTCTCCCGGGCTGGGTGGTGGTGGCCCCGGGAGAGACAGTCTCTCCAAATGGCCAAACCACTTTACTTGGGGTCTCTGTATGTATTGCAAGATTAATTCTGTTCCAATTCTTTCTCTTATTATAACCTCAGTCTTGATTTTATCCCTTCACTCCAGCAGCCTTCCTCTGACATCTCATTTCCATGATAACCAGTTTTTGCTTATGTTTTGTTGTAAGTGTCCATGTTTGGCACTGGCAACATAAGGTGAGAATTAATATGCTTTGCATGAGGTGTTTCTTTGTGTTGATTGGTATTGCCTTGTGTTGTAAAAGTGGAGCTAACTGTCCCAATATTTGGTTTGCCTTACTGCGCCATATGTTAATCTCTTCATCCATTTTGCCATTTTCAGTAAATGATTCCTCTTTAGCATGTACTATTTTGCCTTCTTTGGAGGACAAGCAGGATACACGTACTGTATCTTTGTCTTTCCTTGCCTAAAAATGGTTTCTAATGGGGAAATAAACCAGGAAGAATTAACATTAGGATAAGAAATGCTATATTGTTCTGAGCTGACAAATAAAGATCAAGACTGTGCCTGAAAAAAACTTTAATTTTCTTTCCAAATTAAAAATGTGGTCCAAGAATCTGACTGTTTTTTCTGACTGGATGCTTCATGCTGTTGCAGCTTCATAAGTGTACTTTAATTAGCACCTGTTTTTCTTTTAATTTTGCAAAGACTAAAAAAAAAACCTAGGGAAATGATACAGCAGTGTTTCAGTACCCAAATGAAGGAGAGGAAGTAAAACTATTTCCTCTTAATATAGGCATAAAGGAAAAGAAAGCCCTACTTATTTGTATTAATAACAATAAAAGCGGATTTGTTTATTTGGGGGGGAGAACCACCACCACTGCTTCAATTACTGTATTGAAAGAATAGGAAAAAAAGAGAATGGGTCACAAACTGGGTTATCAATATACTACAGAAGCCAATAATAAATCCTCATTAAGAACATGTACATGACCTCCTCAACAGATTAGTAGCCAGTGTTATATGTTAGCAAAATGCAGGGTATTGTGCCTCTGCATATAAGATATTTTGCTATTATAATGACAAAAGCATTGATGTAATACACATTCTCACTCTAGACTGCATTATCAGTATTTTCATGTCTTATTTGTAGACAAGTGTCTTGCTTGGTGCTTCAGGCTAAATAACAGAATTGTGAGTAGGGGTGGGAGGTGAAAGGAATTTTGCATGATTCTTTTCTTATTTTCCACAGGCTTTTTTTTGTGTTGTTGCTTCTGGTGCCTTTCTCTTAGGGAGGGGAAAGCTGTTTGGTTTCTTCCTACTTGCTTGGTTATTAAATGAGGGAATATATATTAATTGTCCCACATTCACTGGACACCTGGAAATCTATTTACATATCCTACTTTATTTGTGAGTTGGCTTACAGTATAATCCTATGCATGCTTACTCAAAAGTATGTTGTATCAGTTCAGTGGGAATTAATCTCAGGTACATATACTCAGGGTTGCATCTTTAGAAGCTTTTAGACCCTGGGACATGGTCACTGGTGAGACTTAGCTAACATCTTGACTTAAAGACGTGTGAGCTTGGTGTCTATCTAGCTAATCTGGGTGGAGAGGACTGACCAAGTATTGACAAGTCATCAGGGCAAAAATGTAGTCATAGAGATGTAGAAGGTGAGGGTGATGAGGATCCTCCCCACATATCTGTCAAGTATCCCGTATTGGTCAGGATTTCCCATTTTTCAGAGCTCATTCCTCCCCTTTCCCGCCACTGCTCCATATTTGAACGGCGGGGATAGGGGTTACTGCACATGCATACCCACGGTGCGCATGTGCAAATGGGTTACTGCCCATGCATGCGCAATAATTTCCCATATTTTGCGAAGCCGTGCTTGATGGGTATGTCCCCACCACCACCTTCAGCTTGTGCACAATTTCTGCCACATTGTGTATGGAGCAGATGGAGTCAAAATCAAAGCTGTAACTCTCAGATTTGGCACTTGGGCAGGTGGCACTGCCTCTCACCTGTTCCACCATGAGCTTGGACAGAATCACCCACCAGGAAAATGAAGGTGAATGATGTCCTCCCAAAGGAAAATTTCTGCTTCCAAAAAACAAGGAAGGAAGGAAAACCACAACTGAATTAGGGCTGTGAAGTGTTGTCATTTATTTTCCTAGCACAAGTATATTCACCTCTAGATACTGGTGGTCTCTAAATATTGGTGCCCTGGGAGAATTCTGGAGCTCACCTTTCCCTGCCCTAGATACAGCCCTGGTCAAATTTCAAAGTAGGTATTTCCCTTTCTTTTTTTCTATGTTACCCCCCAATTTTCCTTCTCTTTCCCCATATTCATTAGACACAGAGGAATTTAGAAGATAGGCTGAGGCATGCACGAGAACCACAGTTGCCCACTTGTGCCTTAAAGCCATAATGTTGGAGGGGAAACTCATGGCCAACCAAAGCATGTATGTAAAATGTAGGTTGTCACAAATGTATATTTGTGGTCTTAGACCAAAAGAGTGGTATATAAAAATAAAGAATAAATACATATTTTTAAAAGGCATGTAAAACACAAGTACATTAAGCAACTAGACCTATCTCTGTAAAGTGACTATGGCTTTTCAAAGACTCAGGAGAAAGTCATTATCAGGATGATTCCTGGGATGATTTTAATTAGAGATGGGAAGTTTGAACCTGTGGTATTAATGCTACATCAGGATGTGGTAACCTAGTGTTAGGCCTTTAACCAAACTGTAGCTAGGCTGGATTTCTGTTCAGCCCTGCTGATTGGAATTGACATCCAACAAAATTTGGAGAATTTCAGGATTCCCAGCCCCATCCTAAGTTACAGTGTTTCAAAGAGTGAGAAATGACCAATCATGTACAGAGTGTGTTTAGCAAGTCCAGCATGGATGGAGAGGAATGTTAATAAGCATCTCTTAAAATGGTGGAAAACATGTCAGGAGAGGAAAACAGCCTTGTAGCATGTTCAGTTTCTAGTAAGCTGTAAGGTTTTGCAAAATTTGCTGCTCCAGAGAAGCCATCAAAATTTTTGTGGAAAGACTTGTAAATGCTGGCAAGAAGGTTCACTTACAGAGACATGCTGCCAGCCCAAACTCCATGGTGAAAGAAAAAAAAACACCATAAACAGAGTCTTGTGAGGGGTGAGGCCTTAGCATGGCCAGATCCCAGTCTCTTCTTGCTCCTTTGACTTGCCACCAGAAAAGGCAAAAATGTACATCAGCCCCAAAACTAGATTGCTTTTCTCCTGTTGTTCATTGTTACCAGTGGAAGTGATGGGGGAAGGTTTAAAGCATTGGACACAGAAAACAAGGGGGGGGGAATCCTTCACATCCTTTTTTGCCATAGATGGGTTGTGCTGGCTACACTGAAGTGGCACATCAGCTGTGGAACCTACTCATCATTTTTGAAGATTGTTCTGTCCAGTTCACTTGTGCTATTGAATAAAAAATATTCTGCAGATATCAAACACGGGCAGCAGAAATAATTTCCTACCCTATAGAACTCATGAGCATAGTCCAGAAACAATCAGTGAGAAGATGGAGGGAGATTCATTTAAGATGACAGAGAAGAGGACTCTGTCCCTTGGCAGCTTTTTTTTTAAAAAACAATTATTTATTTATTGCAATTTTTATACCACCCATTTGGGATATTTCCCACTTTGGGCGGTGTACATACAAATATCATAATAAAACAAACAACTAAAATAAATAACCGAATAAGTACATCAGACAATAAAATACTCAGTTCCTTCTTGTGCTCTTATGAATTGAAGCCATAGCTCACTGCAGTTCCTCTCCCTGGAGTCACTTCTGAAATTCAAATATTGTATTCTTTGCAGCAGCGAAGATGTTCCCAGGGATTGCTTCCAGGTAGTTTTCTCAGCTTGTTTCTAGGCAAGGAAAACTAGTCTAATTGTCAGGGAATTTGTACTGTATATGTTCTCCAGGACTCTAAGCAATGCTCAAACAAATGATTTGAGTGATGAAATAATAGTGGCCAAAACTGAATTGTTAATCTGAACTGGACCAGGCTCAGTGGTTTGTAGCATAAGCCAAAGTGAAAATTTCAGTCCAGTCCATACTGATAAACAAAGTATCCCTGCCCATGATTCATTCATTCATTCATTCATTCATTCCTGCCTGCCTCATCAGCATGTGTACAAAACCCCAAGAATCATGGCAGGGATTCTTTGTTTACCAGAGAGGAACAGCTTAAGCTATAAACAGGATTTCCCCACTGAATTGATACCTAAAGTGACTTTCTACTTAGCAAGTGGGCCAAAAGGTTTACTCTAGGCCGGGGCTATCCAGGGCCATAGCCAGGATTCTAGATGTGGGTGGGCGAAAAAAAATTCAGGTGGGTAACAATTATATACAATTCTCTATACAATTCTCTCTCTCTCTCTCTCATCTGCTGGAATTCTATTAAGACAAAACTCTTCCCATTGTGCCCAGAAACATATATTTAAAACATACACACCCAGCTACAGTAAATGAGGCAGGAAAAAAGAGAAGGGAACAGCAGTAGCATAACCCCCAGCAGCAAAAACAACCACTTTCTCTTTCTCTGTGTATTTTGCATTAGTCATTTGCTCCCTGTGCCAGATTTTTCCAAACTGGCTGATTTGGTCCAAAATAGGCCACTCCAGGTCTAAGCAACCACACAAATCAATACATGTTTACTCAGCTTTATTCTGATCGATTTATTCCCAGATAAATATATAAGTAATTGTAGTTTAAAACACTGTTGTTAGGAAGCTGTGCCAAAACTGAAAGAGAAATGAGCTCTCCTCTCTTTTCTTTTCAATTTGTTCTCTGTAATGGCATGACTCACATCCTTAAGTAGACAACAAGAGTCTCAGGAAAGAAACACAGTCGGCTTGTTTATGGCTGAGAGAAGCCTTCCAACCAGGACAGGATATATTTTTGTTGTCATGGAAAGACATTTGTATTCCAGTCTTAAATTTGCTCCTACAATTTGATATGTATGAGCTGCTTGCCAGCATGTTCTGTTGGTGAAGGCTATACAGTGCTCGGCACCTTCTGTGGCCAAAGCCCATTACAACCAGGTTGAGTCTCATTGTTAAGGACTTTTATTGACATGGAGCAGTTTATGGTTATTAGGGTGGCCAGCAAATCCCCCCCCCCATTAGATTCTGATGTTCAAGGACGAGGGCAAAGGAGATGAACCTAGGCTAGAATATAGCCTATGATCAAGAGCAGCATAACCCAATCACTTCTGTTTAGCTCAGGGCAGGAAACAGCTGTCAAGGAGAGAGAAAAGAAGATTGCTCAGGCAGAAGCCAGAGTTCAGGGAGACAGACATAGAAAAGGACTGCAGGAAAGCTGTTGATTTTTTACACAATACAGAATTACACAGGTCAGAAAGGGAAAGACATGTTTCTTGGATGTGCCCTACCCAGCAAGAAATCTGTTGAAAGACATACATCTGACAGTTTCCTAACAGCCTTTTAAAATAAGCCTTTAAGCAGCAGAGACATTTTGCTGCACAAAGTGCTAATGGTAGGCTCTGTATCTTTGGTGTATGCAAACCAAGACACGGGACACAGCCTCGGGCTGGGTTAACTCAGGTTTATTGCATCGTGGACAGAGGGAACATGAGGTAATGGCGGATCGATAGCTCTTTATATACAGTAGTAATACATTTGAACGTGGTGCCATGGTAGCCCATTGGCTACTGTCTGCGTGACGTCATTGCGGGTCACGCCCTTCTTGTCCAGGTGTAGGTGGTGGCGGGAAAACTTCCCGCGCTGTTGCCTTTGATGAGTTCGGACCAAGAGAGCTTGGACGCTCGCTGCTGCCAGCTGGTGGTCATTAGCTCGCGTCCTATTACAGGGTTTATATGATACAGCTGAAGGTTACATAGTTGCTATAGGCAAGGTTACATTGGCTCAGATACATTGTAATCCATGTGGAAGGTAAAACCATCAGAACACAACACCCCTCCCCCCTAGGACGAGACAAAGTCTCGAGCCCACACTTAAACACACTCCCCCCCCTTAGGAGACAAAGTCTCTCAGCCAAGATGGCTTATTTCGAACACGCTGGGGTCTCGATGCGGGCTGCCTCTCCCCGGGTTTGCTACCTTCTCTTTGTCCCCTGGTTTCCTGTCCTGTAATTGGAGAGGGAGACTCGTTAGTGGCTTGCCGCGGCTCCGCGGCGTTGTTGGGAGGTGTGCTCTTTCTTAGGGAGGAACCGGGGGCACTGGGGGCTAACGAAAAACCCCTCTTCTCGCTTGGATGGGTGGGGGAACACTCCTGAAAACCCCCCCGGCTCGCAAAATCAAAATCAAAATTACAATCGGGGGCAGCGGTCGCGAACTCCTCTCCCCCTTCCCCGGCCCCTGATAGGACTGGTGTATCAAAAGGGTATGAGTCGGGGCCGCTGCTTCTGCCTTCCCCCCTTGCTTGGGACTGTTGTCCGCTGCTGTCTCCCCCTTGGGTTAAGCGGGTGGGGGAGAACCCTAACGCTGAATCCTGTTGCTGAGCCCCACTGACTGGCCCACTCACTCGGTGCCTCAGTTGGTCTGCGTGCCTCCTCCAGAGGAGGCCGGTGTTGGTCTCGACCCGGTACGACACTGGCCCCGTCTGTTCTACAACCGTCCCTGGTACCCAGGCTGGCCCTGCGCTGGAATAGTTCCTGCAGTGAACAGGGTCACCGGCGGCGAAACCTTTCGAGACTGCCAACCCTATGTTTTTCCCTTTATCCTCGACTCTCGTCGGGTCTAGCCTGGACAGGATCGTGGTCAGTTTTCGCCGCATCAAGAGCTCCGCCGGCGAGTAGCCTGACGCTAAGGGGGTTACCCTATACGCTAAGAGGAACTGGCATACTTGGTGATTCAGGTCTCCCGGGCCCATGCGCCGC
Source organism: Bradypodion pumilum (assembly GCA_035047305.1). Lineage (NCBI taxonomy): Eukaryota > Metazoa > Chordata > Lepidosauria > Squamata > Chamaeleonidae > Bradypodion > Bradypodion pumilum. The sequence continues at coordinate 166,011,387 of JAWDJD010000001.1, read as the reverse complement.
AGCGCCTCCTTTGTTGTACGCACCAGCCGTTCCACTTGGCCATTCGTGGCCGGGTGAAACGGTGCGGATGTGACATGCCGAATGGCGTTTGCCTCCATGAATGCTCCGAACTCAGCGGAGGTGAAGCAACTAGCGTTATCGCTGACTAAAGTGTCGGGTAAACCGAACGTGGAGAAGACTCTCCTTAGCTGGCTAATTGTCGTGGCGGAGGACGTGCTCTTTACTGGGATAACCTCCAGCCACTTGGAGAACGCATCCACCACCAGGAGAAACATGGTTCCTCGGAATGGGCCAGCGAAATCTACGTGCACTCTGGACCATGGCCCCCTTGCTGTGTCCCATTCCCTATGCGGAAGACGGGCCGCCTCTGGTCGGGATCCCTGGCATGCCTCACAAGTGCCGACCATGTGCTCAATGTCCGCGTCCAGCTGTGGCCACCAGAAGTAACTCCGGGCCAGCGCCTTTGAACGAACTATGCCCGGGTGGCTGACGTGCAGCAGTGCGAGCACCCTCGGCCGCAGGGGCGTAGGGACCACCACCCGTTGGCCCCACAAAAGGCACCCCCTCTCTAGGGACAACTCTAGCTTTTTCCGAAAAAATGGGTCGAACTCTGTACTCGGGGACGATGCCGGCCACCCCTTCTGTACCCATGAACGAACTTTCTCCAGCGTTCTGTCCTTGCCTGTCGCCCTAGCAATGTCGGCTGGTACTATTGGGGGTGCGTCTAAAACCTCAATTAGCAACACCTGGCGGTCTCTTTCTACTCTCGCCTTTTGGTCGTCCGACAAAGGCAAAGGGGATCTCGAAAGTGCATCAGCATGGCTGATCTCCTTTCCGGGCCGGTACTCCAACTCATGTTGGTATGCGTTGAGGAAAATAGCCCATCACAGCATTCTCGGGGACAGGATCTGCGGCGTGGGCTTGCTTGCCGTGAAAATCCCTAACAGTGGCTTGTGATCGGTCACGATTTTGAACGGGCGGCCATACAAAAAATCGTGAAATTTTTTGGTTCCCGCTACTATTGCTAACGCCTCCCTGTCGGTTTGTGCGTAATTGCGTTCCGCTTGGGACAGGGACCTTGAATAAAACGCTACCGGGGCCTCCCTGCCGTCCTCCAACACGTGGCAAAGCACCGCCCCCACCCCCACCGGGGATGCATCACAGACTAGGACCACTGGCCGTTTGGGGTCGAAGTGCGTCAGGATTGCCTCAGATGTTAGGAGTTGCTTTAGCTCTTTGAACGCCCTCTCGTGCTCGTCACCCCACATCCATGTCTCCTCCTTTTTAAGTAACCGATGGAGCGGTTCGGCCACGGACGCCTTCCGCGGGAGGAATGTATGGTAAAAATTGAGGAGCCCCAGGAAGGACTGTAGCTCGGTTTTGGATGTGGGGCGAGGGGCCTTTTTTATGGCTGCTACTTTGGATTTAGACGGCTTAATCCCCTCGGGTGTGATCCGGAACCCTAAAAACTCGACCTCAGTTTCGAAAAAGACACATTTGTCCTTCCTCAATCTCAGCCCCGCTTTCTCGAACACGGTCAGTACTTTGTCCAACCTCTTTGCCAGTTCAGCCTCACTCCCCCCTGTTATCAACACGTCATCAAAATAAGGCAACACCCCCTCCAGTCCCTTCAGGAGGCGTTCCACAAGCGACTGAAAAAGGCCGGGTGCCGAGTTCACGCCAAACTGTAACCGCGACACCTGGAACGCTCCTTTATGTGTAACTATCGTTTGTGCCGCGGCCGTGGCGGGGGTCACAGGAAGTTGCTGATAGGCTTGTGCCAAATCGAGTTTAGCGAAACACTTTCCCCCATTCAGCCTGGCCAAAAGGTGGCTGATCACCGGCACCGGCAATGCATTAGGGCGGATCGCCTTGTTAATTGTACACTTATAATCAGCGCAAATGCGCACCTCCCCGTTAGCCTTTAGAGCCGTTACAATTGGAGTTTCCCACTCCGCGGAATCAACAGGAATAAGAATCCCCTGGCCCACCAGTTTGTCCAGTTCCGCCTCTATCTTGTCCTTGAGTGCGAACGGCACCCTGCGCGGTTTGAGTCTTATCGGGCGGACCTCCGGGTCTAGGTCGAAGGCTACAGGGGGTCCCTTGAACTTTCCGAGTCCTTTCTTAAAAACGGCGGGATGCGCATCGCAAACCGCTTGTATTGGGTCCCCCCCCACTGTATGCACCCCCCTATGAACAAACCTAAGGGCTGAAACCACTGTGTCCCTAGGAGGCTACAACTTCCCCCCTTAAGGACAACTAGGGGCAGTTCCGCAGAATGTCTCTTAAAATTGACCCGAAAATTCCCGACCCCCAACACCGGAATGCTGTTTCCCTGTACGTCTCGTAGCGTGGACCTCAACGTTTTAAGTTTGGGCCGCACGTGGGGGTCGATTTTCAAGAACTCTTTCTGGGGAATTATAGAATAGGAGGACCCCGAGTCAATTTCCATCTTAATAGGGGCCCCTTGTACTAATACCTCAACGAAGTAATGGGACTGTCCCGCGGACACGCTGAACACTGGGGCGTCGTCCTCGCTGTCGTCCGAGACGCGGCCCACGCCATCCTGCTTCCTCGTGGTCTGGGCGCCATCTTTGGGCCTCGCTGGACGGTCCGGTCTGGCCGCACGGTCTTGTGACTGCCTCCGGCCCTCCTTCCGTTTTCTGCATGCCTTGGCGATGTGCCCCCGACGGCCGCAGGTGTAACACTCGGCCTTCCTGAACGGGCATCTCGCGCGCTCATGGGCCGCTCCGCAACCCTCGCAGCGTCGACCACCCTTTCGGACCTTCTGGACCTCCTCGCCGTCGCTGCCTTCTGTAGACGACTTTGAGGCCCGTCGAGTTGCGTGCACCGACTGTCCGGACTTCCCGTGCACCGAATTTTCCGCCTTGCCGGCTCTAGGACGCCACTCACGCCACTGGTGCATCTCGTCCACTCCAGCATTCGTGGACTCTGCGGCTTCCGCGGCCTCTACGACCTTAGGACGCCACTCACGCCACTGGTGCATCTCGTCCACTCCAGCATTCGTGGACTCTGCGGCTTCCGCGGCCTCTACGACCTCTGCCAGCGTGGGTGGCGGCTCCTTGTTCATCAAGCTGCGCTGCACCTCCTTGTCCTTCAGGCCACACAGCACTCCGTCCCTGAGGGCCATCTCTAGGATGTCGCCCCATTTACAGGGGGCGGCGGCTACCCTCATGGCGGCCACGAATGCCTCGACCGACTCGTCCGGCGCTTGGACTCGCCTCCAAAATGCGCTCCGAGCGGGAAACATTGCCCTCGAGGGACGGAAGCGCTCTCGCAGCAGCTTCATGATGTCATCCGCCTTAAATTCGCTCACCTTCTTCGGAGCGATGATGCCCACCAGCGTCCGCTTGGTTTCCATCCCGAGCATTCTGGTGAGGATGGCCCTCTTCCTCTCCTCGTCGTCTCCTTTGACTTTGAGTTCCACCAGTGCCGCCTGGAAGTCCATCTCAAGCAGCTCCCAGTCTTGCGGTTTGGTGATGTTGAACCCGCTCTGCGCCCTGGCTGTTCCGTGGGGATCCATAATCCCACCTTCGTCGCCAATTTGGTGTATGCAAACCAAGACACGGGACACAGCCTCGGGCTGGGTTAACTCAGGTTTATTGCATCGTGGACAGAGGGAACATGAGGTAATGGCGGATCGATAGCTCTTTATATACAGTAGTAATACATTTGAACGTGGTGCCATGGTAGCCCATTGGCTACTGTCTGCGTGACGTCATTGCGGGTCACGCCCTTCTTGTCCAGGTGTAGGTGGTGGCGGGAAAACTTCCCGCGCTGTTGCCTTTGATGAGTTCGGACCAAGAGAGCTTGGACGCTCGCTGCTGCCAGCTGGTGGTCATTAGCTCGCGTCCTATTACAGGGTTTATATGATACAGCTGAAGGTTACATAGTTGCTATAGGCAAGGTTACATTGGCTCAGATACATTGTAATCCATGTGGAAGGTAAAACCATCAGAACACAACAGTATCCTTGCAGGCAGAGGAACTGAATACTAGGTGGTGAAGAAGAGTAAATTCTATGAAGGCAAGGATGGGCACATTGTGCTCCCACCAGATGTTCTTGGACTGCATCTCACCTTCCTCTCCTTTGCTGGTAATGCGAGTTGAAGGTGAAGGGAGTGTTGTTGTTGTTGTTGTTGTTGTTGTTGCTGCTGCTGCTGCTGCTGCTGCTGCTGCTGCTGCTGCTGCTGCTGCTGCTGCTGCTGCTGCTGCTGCTGCTGCACTTATACCCTGCCTCTCTAGGGAGAATGAATCCCATGTGTGACCCAAAACACATAGAGTCCCACAAGTAAACCATTCATTTGTTATTCAACCCCCACTAGCCCAGGAGTAGCAAACAGAGTTGTTAACCCAGATAGGAAAGAGAATTGGAGAAAACAGATGGAACAAGACATTTTGCTTGATGCTCTATTCACCTCCTTCACATGAAAATACCCTGACTGGAATCCCAGGCGGAATCTTCCTTCAGATCAGTCCTGGCAATAAAACAGCATTTCTTACCTCACCAGAGATCAGAAAGCAGCAGATGGCAATTCCTAGATATTGGAGCAATTTGAGCAACAACCCTTTACTGCAGAGCTTGAAATAGTTACTTTGTTTGAGCAGCTCTTAGAATTTTATGGAGAATTGCTGACTGAGGAATTCTGGGAGCTGTTGTCCATTAAAGTAACTTTTCCTATTCTCTGCCGAAACATTACATTTAAATCTGACTGAGTTTAGGCAAGGCAAACTCAGTAAGTTTGCTTTATGTTCAAGCCTAGGAAAGAATTTGTGCAACTTCCACCAATCTCCATCCAGCCTGTGCTCTGATGACCGATCAGGGTAGATTTAGGTAAATCTTTATTGTCATTGTCCTGCACAGAACGAGATTGGAGGAAAAAAACAGTTATCAACCCAACAAAACCTAAACAAAATACACAATAGCTTGTTTTGAGGTTCTAGCAGGGGAGCGCAGCTATCATATACACTTGACCAAATAACAGAACACTCCTATCTGGGATGGCCGTCCTCTTCTACTGAGGGGCAACTTCAGGAGGGATGCTCATGGAGCAGTGAGGGAGGAAGGGGACACTCATTTAGCCAGCCAGGTCAGCTGAATCAATCCTGGCGATCAATGGGGTGACAGATGCTGCAGCCAGATCACCCTCACAAACCATAGAACATGTTCTCTGCATCTGTACTTTTTATAGAAATATCTGGAACAAATTCATACCTCTGCTGCTCTGCAAGTATCCTGGCTGGTCAAACATTATAGCACATACACCCACTGGCTGTTACTTGATTAAAGCCCCAATTCACCCACAACACTGCCAGCATCTAAGATCAGAAGAACAACCCTGGCAGATCCCTACCTAAATAAACTACATTGCAGGCTTAGTAATAGTTGTAATACTAGTAATCTTAAGTACTAATTTTATTCTTAACTGAAACCTTTACCTTTAACTCTGAGCAGAAATGCTCCTTTTAAAATATATTTTACATACCCTCCTCTCAACTTCTGTTTTGCTGCACTATGCTGGTCTTAGACTGTAATAAAGATTTGATTTGATAGTGATAACTTATTAACATCTGGAGAACCACAGGTTAGCCCTCCCTGGTTGTAATTTTAAAGCTGATGTGGCTTTAAGATGCAAGGCTGAACTTGTGTTTTATAAATCAGTCAAACTCCGCTTCTTTTATAGAAACAAATGGTACCTAAATTCTGGCTGAGGCTACTGAAGGGTATGGAAAAGTAATCACTGACGAAAAGCTTACAAAGCCTCTGGCTTTGTTCATCTTTCTGCAGCCTCCATTGTACATGTTGCCTCTGTCTCAGAGAAATTTCTGTCTTGGAACCTGCTCTCTGATTTCTGTCTTTTAAAGTTACAATATGCAAACAGCCAGGTTGTTAAGTAGTTTAACAAGGTGAAAAATATCCAATTACTTCCCATGTGTTTATCATGCTATTGCTGTGCTGGAAAATAACAACATGTTGTCTATCATCATTGCTTCTGCTGATCAGATTTAATACAGTCAAAGCTGAGGCAAATTTGGTTAATGGACAGATATTGCCATGGTTCTGGATTCATTTTTAGACCACAGATTTCTCTTAAACAGACTAGCTATCTCTTTATATAATGCCCCTTTTGCTGCTTTTTAAAATAATAATTTACAATTTCTTCCCAATGCCTCGTTTTGGTTTCTGTTCCACTGAAGACTGCAGTAAATCTGGGATATCTTGTCAGCTAGGCATTTTATCTTCTGCACATCCTCAGGGTCACCTACAGATAGATGTGTGTTGCTTGAGGCACAAGGTGAGACTGTTACCCCCCACCAGAATTCCATGTCCAGAATTGAAGTGGACTAGAATTGAATTTGACTTCTGTGGTGGCCAATGGCACAATGTCCTTTAGTAGTGCTGAGGGTGGTAAGCTAGTTGAGGGGGTGAAAGAGAGGCCAAAAGAATTAGAAGAATTATTAAGAGAAAAGAGATTAAATCAATGTTACAATAAAAGATTGGTTAGAAAAAATGGAGAATAAAAAGCAAATAAGTGAAGCATTGGGGAAGAAACCATTTTTGGGGTTCAGTCTTATGCAAATAGAGCAATGGACAAATATATGGATAAGAAAGAATGGACAATGTAGGAGAATTATAAAATTTGAAGAAATGATTGTTCCCATTACAAAATGTATCAAACATATTTCCCCATTCTTTTAATTCAGCTGTAAATATCCTAATTGGCAACATCCTAAAAAAAATTATTTATTTTAATTACTGCTATTCTACCAAATCAGGAAAACCCAATGTTCTAGATTAATCTAACTTATTTTAAGTATTTTGCTTCAGTTTTTTTTAAAAAAATCTTACAAGTTATCTGCATTATTTGGAATTTTTATACCTAAATATTTAATTGAATTTCAAATCTTATTATCTACTTTACTTCTTAAATCTTTCTCCTCCACTTTATTATAATTCAACATAATTACTGATTTATGCCAATTTACCTGTAATTGTATCACCTCACCAAACTATTTTAAATATCGGGCTACAAACTGAGTAGGGCGGGGTACAAATTAAAAATCTAATCTAATCTAATCTAAAATGTAATCAAATTCTATCGATAACTCTTAAAGTATTTTTAATTGTTGATAAAGTATCATCTTCAAACAAACTTATCTTAAAATGTTGTTCATTCCTTACACCATAAATTATTTTATCTTATGCAGTGGCTCAAGTGGCTAAGATGCTGACTGGGAAGCGGAAGGGCAGCAGTTCGATTCCCGAGTACTGCAGGATGGAAATGAGCTCCCGTCTTCGTCCCCAGCTTCTGCCAACCTAGCAGTTCGAAAGCAAGACATTGCAAGTAGATAAATAGGGACCACTTTGGTGGGAAGGAAACAGCGTTCCATGCGCTCTGGTGTCTAGTCATGCCTGCCACATGACCACGGAAACGTCTGCAGAAGCAGACAGCGCTGGCTCTTCGGCTTAGAAAGAAAGATGAGCACTGCACCCTAGAGTCGGATATGACTGGCTTTCGAGCAAGGGAAACCTTTACCTTTACCTTAATCACATTTGCTTACAACTCTTTATGTTGGGAAATGGAGCAACCCTGTCCTAGAGGAAATTATTTTGTTATACCTTCATGCACTATTACTGATGCAGTATTTTGTGAATATAATTGGTTTATGACTTCTTTAAATCTCTCTCTAAAACCAAATTTCTTTATCAGTGTTTTCAAATTTCACCATTCCACAGTATTAAAAGCCTTAAAATACCCAACACAATTATCTCTGACTTAATATTATTTTTCCTTATTATATATATCAAATATAAAACTCGCCTGGCAGAGGACCGAGGAGCCTGGAGTCGGACTCGACTATGTGACTGAACAACAAAGTTAAAATTGCCGTTTGTCTTCCTACTATGAAACTGTTTTATCTACTTTGAGATATCTAAAATAAAATTATTCATTTGTCTTGCCTGTATTGCTGTCACTATCTTTGCATCTTGATTTATTAAAGAAACAAGTCTATAAAATCCCAGTTCAGAATGTTTCCATGATGGTGGGATCACAGCCCCCTCCATTCTTTTATTAAACAAAAACTATAATTTAGGTATTAACATTTTTAATTTTTTGTTATAATATCCAAATACTAATCCATCCATTCCTGGACTCTTTTTCACTTTTAATTAATTAATTATTTCCTCTCTTTCGGATGGAGGAAGTCTGTTTTATCTTAAAATCTTTTGTGTGTGTGTATGTTTTGTTTTTGTTATTATCTTTTATTTCCTTGTAGTAAGTCCAAAGGGGAAATCTGAGTAATAAAATGGAACAATATATAAAAGATGTTACAAAATTACTTTATTATCGAGGGTTGCATATTGCAATCAAATAAGTTTGAAAAGTTTTAATGTATTAATCCACTGTTGTAGTCAGCTCTGTTTTACAATTGTTCTTTGTGTTTTAAGTTTGTTTATGATGTTTATTTGTAAGAAACAAATTTAATTATATTTAAAAATAATTTCCTCTATTTCTTCTTTTCTGACGGGCTGTTCCATTAAATCTCTATCCGTAGTCTAATCTTTGGATGCTTCCCAATATAATGTCTGATCTTTTGCCCTGAATATCTCCCTCCGTATACAATTCTTGATAAAATTCATTAAAATTATTGACTTATCGTTCATCAAATTACATCATATATCTCTTTTATCTTTAATTTCAGTATATCAATCATATTCTTTGCTTTTTAATTTGTATAGAGCTAGCCAACATTTTTGTTTTTTATTGCTGAATTTAAAAATGTCTCTTTTTAAAATATATCAAATTCCATTGAATTTGTTCCATTTCTGTATTTTATTGTAATTCTGCAAAATTAAATTTATTCTCATTTCTTTTAAATTTTGCTTCTAACTTTCTTATCTCCTTCTCAAATTCTATTCTAAATTCTTCTTGCTGCTTTCTTAATTCACATGATTTTATTACTGCTTTCATGGTATCCCATATGATACCTTAATAACAATTCTCCTTTTCATTATTTGCCCATATATCACTCATTTCCATATCTATTTTGTTCACTATATGCTTATACTGGGGGGAAAAAACCTGTGTTTAGCCTTCATCTTTTGTCTTCCTTATAATTATTCATAATTTCAATAGCCACATTTATTTAGGCATGGTCAGTTACTTTTATGACATCCACTTCTGAATTAATAACCCTTGAGATCAAACTTTTAGATACAAAAATATAATCTATTCTACAGTTACTTTTATGAACCGATGAATAAAAGATAAATTTATTTTCATCTTTCATTATTCTCCAAACATCCCTCAAAACCATTCTGTTCATCATTTTATTTATTATTGTTTATCTCTTCTTTAGTGTGATTTGATGTTTCTGTTTATCCATTACCATATTAATGTCACCTGCCATTATTACAAAACCTTTTTGTATACCTTCCATTTCCTTAAACACTTCCTTATAAAACCCAATCTGTTTATCCATTGGATAATACATATTAATCAAAGTAAAATCCTCTTCACCCAGTGAGCTTTGTATTATCATATATCTTCCCATATAATCCTTTTTCATTTTCAACTTATCAAAACTACATTTGATTGAAATAATAACAACTCTTGACTTTGAAATTTCATAAGCTTTTTCATAGATATTTGACCACCTTAAATTAAATTAATTATTAATTTACTCCTCTTTTCAATTGGTGAAAATATTATATATTTGCTTTATCTTTATTTAGTAAAGAATCTATTCTCTGTCTCTTAATAATATTCCTTAGGAGCTTAGATTCCCACCTCTTCTACTTCTCTTTCCTGTCACTAGCCTGAAAAAATAACATTTTCTATCTCTCTTTTTCACACACAATTGGCATAACTGGCCCTGACAGAACCCCGGTAATGGGTGATCACATCGTTACCAGGGGTTCCTGAGGGGACAGAAATTGGGGGAGCGGAATATTAGATAGAGTTTAATTCATCAATAGCTGATCTGACAAACAGCTCGGACAATAGAGAGCTAATGACTAACGCGCTAGGCACGTAATAGGTAATCTCGCGTCTGAGGATTACTTTAAGACCTAGAGCCAATACTAGCCACTTGTTTACCCCGGATAACACGGAACAATGTATTTCCCCTGCTGTTAATTAAGTTAGCTAATTAACTTCAACTGTAGACTTCCCCAATTAACTTGTGTAAACATTATGTGTGAAACCTGCCAGTATCGCAATGCTTTTACATGCAGCCTAAACATGATAAATACTGATGATTGGTCTTCATTAAATCACTGGTCTTCGCTCCATCTTGCCTCGTGTGTCGTTACTTGACCAGTCTCCTCCGGGACCCAACAACCGCTTCGCGGTTCCGATCCAGCTTGCGCAACCTGCTTTGTGGCCCAGATCCAACACTGACTAAAATTGTACTGACACCTTGGCTAAGAAAAGAGTACAACCGTCGTAGTTTCATAAAAGTCTTTATAGGTGTGAATATAGCCAGAAACGTAATAACTTAAAAAATTCCTCTATGGGTGGAAACAAAAACTATAGCTGATCGCTGGTAAATAGGAAAATGAGCCAAGATTAACAAAAATAAGCTGTACAAGCATGGAAATTCACAGAAATAGCGATGTAGTTCTCTAAGTCGATACTAGTTATTGCGACTTTTCGAATAAGAAATATCTTCTTCAAGGAGATCTATACATAGAAATTACACATAAACAGAATGATTAACATGGCTGAATATAAACAACACAAGCACATAAAAATACAATGTATATACAGAATGAGAATACAAGCTTACCAACGTGTAATGCTGATTTCTTAAACCCGCGTCCTGCCTCCGCTCAACTATTAGGTGCATATGGACGTTGAAAGGTGTATGAGAAACAGCTACCTTTATCACAGTTAAAAGCTGACTCATGTGTAGCTAATAGCTAAATTAGAGCTCACCCAGGTGATGAGGATTGTACTCCTACAGAAACGCTGCCAAGTCGAGCTCCTGGTTTAACCCATTAGGATACATTGTGTCGAGAAAATGAATGAAGAATGCTTCCCTTTGTCTCAATCTTTTGTAAATGTCACATCGTTCAAATAATTTTGGTCTAACAATCTCTAATACCACAAAACGGAAGTCCCTATCCGTATGGCGCTTTTCAATATAGTGAGAGACCAAAGGGGCTTCTGTAACCTGATGTCTGATTTTGGACCTGTGTTCCGAAATCCGCTGTCTGAGGGGTCTGCTGGTAAGACCCACATAGCGCTTCTGACAAGGGCATTCCCACATGTAAATGACACATTTACTGGCACAACTTGAGAGTGATTGCAAGGTGAATGTTAAACCCTTGTTGGGAACCTCAATTTCCTTAGTTTCCCAAGAAAATTGGCAAACCGTACACGAATGGCATTTGAAATGTCCTGTGGGAAGCAATTTATCAGTAGATTTATATCTAGCAGTATGATCTGATCGTACTAGCATATTACTGATAGATCGCGCTCTCCTAAACCCTATCAATGGTCTGTCCTTACAACCTGGAAGGTCCTGAACCAGATGCCAATGTTTATAAATTATATTCTTGACTCGGTTGGCCACTGGTGAATATTCAAAGGAGCACCTGATTAAATTGCCCCCACCTCGTAGTTTCCTATCGAACAAGCGCTGTCTGGGAGTATCCCTGACTCGTTGGAATGCCGAATTAATGATATGCATGGGATAACCCCTATTGTTAAGTTTAGATAGAATTTCAGAAGCAGATGTGTGAAAGTCAGCGGGTGTAGAGGAATTTCTTTTGGCACGAGCAAAAAGCCCAAAAGGGATGTTGTTCCTAACAAAGGCTGGATGATGGGAGGAGTATGCTAAGTATGGGTTTCTATCTGTTGGTTTCCTATACAATTTGACCGCCACCTTTCTAGATCCTGAAATATAAACCTCCACATCCAAAAATGGGATGGAGGAAGTATGGTAATGGGGGGTAAAGCGTAAATTGTTGTCAATGGAATTAATCCATTGTACAAATTGGTCAACAATGTCATAGGAATCAAGAATAAAGAATAGGTCGTCAATGAATCTGCCATAGTATATGATGTGACCTAAATGAGGATTGGAGGAGTGGTGAATGTAAAGACTTTCGAAATTATTCAAGTACATATTGGCGACAGAGGGGGCCAATGGGGACCCCATGGCCACGCCCTTTACCTGTAAGTAGAACGATTTGTCGAATCTGAAATAATTGTGTTCAAAGATGATATCTAATAAATCCATTAAAAATGTGTTGGTGGAAGTAAAGATGCTCTAGAATCCAACTTATCCTGGACAATAGTCCTGGCCTCCTCAAGGTGTATATTGGTGTAGAGCGCTTCCACATCAAGTGTAAGGAGCACCCCCGTTGGAGGGACGACCAAGCCCTCTACCTGAGAAATAAAATGTGTGGTGTCTTTAATGAATGAAGGGGTTTGTCTAGCATATGGGTTAATGAAAGAATCCAAATACTTAGCAATGGGTTCGAGGGCGGAGTTTACGCCAGAGATGATTGGCCTGGCGGGGGTGGGCATGCCCTGAATTCTGGGCTTGTGGATTTTGGGAATCAGGTGAAAGATAGGAGTTCTAGGGTATTCATTATACAAAAACTTAGCAGTATTATGTGTAATATAGCCCAAAGAAATGCCCTCAAATATAACCGTTTTAATGATGTTCATGACATGATGAGTTGGATCATGTTTGATGTTTAAATAAGAAGACTCATCGCCCAATTGTCTAATTGCCTCCGCAGTGTAATCAGAGGTGTCCAATATCACTATTCCTCCCCCCTTATCTGCCTGTTTTATGACAATAGAAGAGTCGTGTGCTGAAGATTCCCCATGCCCGGTTGGGCATCAGTGGCCTCTGGCAGAGGTTAAACCAGTGAGCAAACTCCTGGCCTCTGGCCCTTGTCAGGGCGTAAGGGGGGTGAATTAATGATAGGGATTAATTCGGCCGCCTGTAGCCTGACCGACGATTCTGCCGAGCAAGCATCTCGCAGACCTCAGTTACCCATTAGAGTAATCACTCATCCCCTGGCCAAGGTAATCCCCGGTGTAAATATCGGCCATATTTACCCTTGCCTAAGCCCTAAACAATGGTCTCCCTTGCCCCGTGTTTGTCCAAGTTAATCAACTTCCCTTTGAGAGGTTCCCCATTAACCCAGGTACGTGAGTTAGTTAATTTTCCTGTCCGATGACGGTTTCGCCACCGTGCGCTTTTCCCCCTATAAATGATGTTGCCTTTTCCCAATAAAGGACTGATCTGATCTCGCTCCATTTGCCTCGTGTCGTCACTTGATCAGTCTCCTCCGGGACCTTAAGGCCACCCCAGTGGCCCCGATTCCTACATCTGGTGACCCCGACGTGATTTACTCGTGAGTAAGCGACCCAGGAGAGGTCTACTGGCGAGTAGCGATCCACGCGGTCCAGTTCTACGCTTGAACCGCGACCCGTCAGCCCGGAGGACAGCGCGGCGCTCTGGCCGGCAGCCAGTCGGTCAGAAGGACGGCCAGCGGCGAGGCATTCCAAGAGAGGCATTCCTGCACCTTGCTCCCGGCTTTCGGGGAGACTTGCGCCAAAGGGAAAAACGCGTTCCGCTCAGGGCAGCTGTGAGCCCCTGACAGCGCAGAGGCCGCCGAGGGCCCGTGGCAGGAGGCCACGCTCCGAGCTCCACCCAGACGATCGTCGCCAAAACCAGTTACCTTGCCCCCAGACGCGTCAACCCGTCCCGAGGAGGAAACTTCAGAGGACCACTCGCAGGTAATATGGGGACTTGTTCTCAGGGACAGAGTCCGTCCGCTAGCCAAAAAACTCGCGAGGAAGAGTTTAGAATCCTGGCCAGGGTCTTTAAGTTACGCTTTCACAGCAGGGAACTAGCGAGACTTTTGGCGTACCTTAGGGAACACTGCCTGCTTTACCCAGAAGTAGGTACGTTAACCCTACAGCTCTGGGATCGGATAGGAGACTGCATTCAGCAACCCCCGAAGGCCCCAGGAGGGATAGTTTGCACATGGAGGAAGTGTAGGAAACTCTTAGCTGAGATCGAACCAGTCCGGATAGAAGCGGAAGAACCCCCGTTAAATAAGTCATCAGTTCAGCCAGTCGAGCCGACTGCGCCCACCGCACTCTATCCGACATTCAAGTACCAGCAGAGTAGCGCAGGGAGCCTTCCCGCGGTGACAGCTGCAGACGTCACCGAGGGAATGCAAGGCATGAGAAGCGCAGGCGCTCCTCTGACAGCTTCGGGTTCCCGAGTTACCAAGAGTCCCCTTCAGCGCACAATTGAAGAGGAGATTAGGAAGGGGGAATTGCCAGCAGAAGAGCTAGCTGAGCTCAGACAGATATGTCCAATCCGCATGGAAATGGACGCGCTCACGGGCGCACAGCAGATTGTTCATTCCCCAGTCCCGTATAAGCTGCTCATGGCTATGCGGAAGGCAATTGCAGAAACAGGGCTCCAAAGTCGTTTTACTAGGGGCATGCTTCAGCAAGTGTGCGAAACCACCATGTGGATTCCTCATGATTGGAAAGCCGTCATGAGGATGATGCTGACCCCTAGCCAGTACATGATCTGGGACAGCGAGTTCCGCCTAGAGGCTCAAACTCGGGCTGCCAGGATGGGAGGCGCGGTGCTTCCTGAGCAGCTGTATGGCTCTGGTAATTTCGAGTCAATCAATGCTCAGATCAACCTGCCTCTCGCCACTCTCGAGATGTCAGCCGAGGCAGCCTTTAGGGCTTACTTTAAGATCCCAGCCACTGGCAAAGTGGCTAAGAATTACACCTCCATCAAGCAGGGAGCCCAGGAGCCCTACATGGACTTCATCAATCGCCTGGAAGAAGCCATTAGCAGGCAGATTGATAATGAGCAAGCCCAGGAAGAGCTCATGATTAAGTTAGCCAAGGACAATGCCAACTTGGACTGCCGTAGAATCTTGCAGTCCCTAGGCAATCGTCCTGACTTGACCCTATCGGACATGATCAGAGCTTGCGCCGACGTTGGCACAGAATCCTATAAGATGGGTCTGCTAGCGGCAGCGGTGCAAGGAGGGAAAAGACCTAACGGTAAGAGCAAAGGAGCATGCCACAATTATGGCAAGATCGGTCACTTCGCTAGGGAGTGCCGATCCAAGGGAGGCGGACAAAAGTCCGGCCGTCCCAAGGCTCCGAACACCCTCTGTCCGAAGTGCAAGAAAGGCTATCATTGGGCCAGGTATTGCCAGAATTTGGGAAACCGGAGCACGGGCATGTCTCTGGCCCCATTCCAAACAGAGGCGTCCTTCACCCAGAACTCACCAGAGCTAGAGTAGAGTCCAACCCCATCCCAGACATTGCGAGGGCGCAGGCCAGCCCCTAGGGCAGCACGGGACTAGAATTGACTTGCCAGGCGGACGTTACATGCGACCTGCCAGGCACAGTCTATCTGGTCGATTCCCAGTACATGGGACCCCTGCCCAGAGGCTTTATAGGTTTAGTTTTGCCCCGTAGTGTACCTGGTGCACGCGGAATTTTTATAATTCCAGGAGTCATTGACTCAAATTTTTCAGGCGTTCTCCAAGTTCAGCTTTGGACACACCTGCCCCAAACCATCCCTAAAGGAGACACCTTAGTGCAACTGATCATGGTTCCTTGTCGCTCGCTGGCAGAGAGCCAGGGAGGGCTCAGTGACAGCTTCGAGTCCCGGTCAGAGGACCGCTCGAGCGCCAGTGAGGCAGCGCAAGGATACCAGGTCTTAGCGACAGTGGAGACCAACATTGAGTGGAAACAGCGCCCGGTTATTGAGGTATTTCTGAATAATCGATCATTCTCAGGCCTGTTAGATACCGGAGCAGATGTCAGCATGATAAGTAGAAGCCAGTGGCCAAGGGAGTGGGCCACTGAGCCAGTCTCCGTTCACGACGCACTGGTAAAGTTTCGAAACCTCTACCCACAAGCCTTAGTTTGTCACTTTATGGATGATATTTTGGTAGCGTTGCCAAAACTTGGCAGCGAAGTGTTTTCTGACCTCCAGGCCAGCCTGGGGGACAAAGGCTTACTCATTGCCCCGGAGAAAGTGCAGAGAACCGAGCCCTTCTCATACTTGGGCCATCGGCTTCTCCGCTCTTTCACCGCACCGGTTTTGCCTCAGATCAATTTACAGGACTCAGTCACCTTTGTAGAATTACAGCAGGTTTTAGGGAACATTAATTGGGCCAGACCGTATTTTCGATTGGATACGGATCTTCTGAAACCGCTCTTCTCGCTGCTAACGCTAGGTAAGCAGCCGGCAGACCGGATAAAAATTTCTCGAGACGCGCGCTTGGCGCTCGAGAAAGTTAACCAAGCTCTCAGCCAAAGATGGGTGGATAGGATCGCCCAGGGGCCATATGCCCCAATCCTGAATCTGTACATCGTGCGATCGGGATCCATGTTCACTGGGGCACTAGGAGTAGACTCAGAGAAGGGAGCGAAAATTGTGGAGTGGGTGTACTTGCCTAACACCTCATCTCGGAACATTGTTCCGCCCCAAGAACTGGTCTCCGCGGTGATCTACCGCGGCAGGCTGAGAGCTAGGGACATTTCTGGGCACGATTTAGCCAAAATCGTGGTCCCGTTCACCAAGGAACAAATTCAGCAGTTGATGCAGCTAGGTGACTCGCTTCCGATAGCCTTGGAAGGATTCACTGGAAGCTTGGCATACCACTTGCCTAAAGACCCCAGACTTGTCTCGCTTCAAACAGGAACGGTCAGCTTGTTCGAACTGCTTTCGCTGGTCCCACTTCAGGGGGCCAGAACAGTTTTTCTGATGGCGGACGCACCTACGGTGTCCTGACCTGGCAGGAGGGCGAAGCTTGGCACACGCTGCTAACTCTTCCACAGAAGTCCGCGCAGCGGGCGGAGTTAGCAGCCGTGAACCTTGCTTTGCGCACCTTCGCCAAGGAACGTTTAAATATCATAACCGACAGTCTGTATGTTAGGAATTTGCTTCACAGTCTACCGGGAGCATACATCACTCCCGCGATAGACAAGAACCTGCTTAGCCTGTTTCTCACTGCTCAATTTCATTTGCGAAACCGCACGGAGCCGCTCTATATTGCCCACATCCGAAATCACCAAGACCTGCCGGGTCCGATTTCCGCGGGCAATAGCAGAGCGGATGCGGCGGCAAAGGAAATTCAGCAGCGTTCAGTTTTGGGAGTTTTCACTACTCCAATTCAAAGTCATGCCTTTTTTCACCAAAACGCCAAGGCACTCGCCAGACAGTTCAATTTGCCACTTTCTCAAGCCCAGGGTATAGTACGCTCTTGCCAGCATTGCGCAGGGGCGCCGGGGGGGGGGGAGGCCCTCGTGGAGGGTCAACCCACGGGGGACAGAGGCCAATCAGGTGTGGCAAATGGACGTCACACATGTGCCGCAGTTTGGCAGATGGCAGTACATGCACGTCTGCATAGACACTTTTTCCCAGTTCGTTTGGGCGATGGCGCAGAAGGGGGAGACTGCCTCCCATGTGGAGCAGCATCTCCTGTCCTGCATTGCGGCAATGGGCAAGCCGCGGCACGTGAAAATGGACAACGCCCCGTCCTACTGCTCTAGGCAGTTGGCCGCCTTCATGGCCACCTGGGACATCAAGCATACATTTGGCATTCCCTACAATCCGCAAGGGCAGGCGATTGTAGAACGGGTCAATCGGATGCTAAAGTCCTATATTGACAAACAAACAGAAAGGGGGGAGCCACCAGCCCTCCCCAATTCACAGGGACAGGCACAGTTTTGTCTGAATAAGGTATTGTTCACATACAATCACCTCAATGTTTTTTCAGACTGTACGCCGCAGGAGAAGCACTTCCGCCGTTCGGAGGCTCTCCCGCGACCTATGGTCCGGTACCGAGTGCCACCGGACCCATCTTGGAGGGGCCCGGTGCCGCTCATAACCTGGGTGAGAGGGTATGCTGCAATTATGTCTCCTACAGGTGTCATTTGGATTCCGGCTCGGTGCGTCAAGCCTCATCTGGAACCTCATGGCGTGGACCCAGACCGACCCGAGTCCGATCCCGGAGATGGAGGACCTCGCTCTGACCGAGGAGACCCACCAGGAGAAGCGGCGGCTGCGGACCCAAGCGCAGAGGATCACCTGGGGGATGGTCAAGACCCTTTGCAGAGAGGCCCAGGACGCCCTCCAACGCGAGGAGAAGGAGCCGACACCGGAGCACTTCGTTGCAGCAGTCTTTGCCCAGATTAATGCCAACTCCGTGATCTTCACCATCATCCTGGCCCTCGCCCTGCTTCTGGGGGGAGGCGCTCAGGCCGCTTCGCTTCAGGCCAACGGCCTGCCGCCCGGTGAAGACCTTTCAGCACGGATGCACTACAACTTGTGGGCAAGGTTGGCGGGTCTCGTCAACCAGTCCGATTTTTGCCTGAAGCAGGACATTGGTTCTGCCTCGATCCTCAGCACCTGTCTCATCCCAGTGTGCCACACTCTCGACGCACGCGCCAGGGATGGTGACTGGCTGTTAAAGAAGATTTTCGGACCGCATCTCCCTGCGAGCTTTGCAGCCTACGCTCGCTGGGGGGGATTGCGGCTCACCATGACTTTGCCGGCTGATGCAGCCACTCTTCACACCCCGCGAGTGGCGGCCAGCCAGAACTCTACTTGTGCGCGAATAGTCGGCTGCGCCACAGGCGGCCAAACCCAGCGCAGCTGCCTCGATACCGGCAGCAGCAATTGGACTTGTGCAAACCCAGAGACAATTGGCTCGTTGCCGGCCCATGTCACCCTACCCTCAGGGTGGTTCTTCACATGTAACCAGTATACTTTTAACTATATTCCTGCAAATGTATCAGATTCCACATGTTGCCTCAGTCGGTTGACACTGTTACTCCCCACTAGGGATATGGTTACCCCAAGCACAAATGTTTCAAATGTTCCAAATGTTCCAAATGTTTCTGCACCCATCAGGCACACTCGCACCACCCAGCTAGACAGCTCATGTGACAGCAGCTTTAGAGTTCTAAGCCCAGCCGAATACGTCTCACTATCAGTCAGTATAGTTGGCGTGCCAGGCTTAGCCGTCGGCAACGCACGGAGAATTGGTCGCTTGGCTTGCGGCTTGGCAAAAGCCATCAACCATACCTCCACAGCGATAGCGCTCCTCAATCAGGAGCAGGCGGAACTTCGCCATGCCATTCTCGATAATCGAGCGGCTATCGACTACCTCTTATTATTGCACCACTTGGGTTGCAAATCCCTTCACGGTATGTGCTGCTTCAACCTTACTGACAACTCCCGCAAAGTACAGAGTCAGCTCACTGATCTCCACACCATAGTCCAGGGCATCACTGAGGGTTCCGCATGGGGAGCTTGGTGGGGTTCATTGTGGAGCTGGATGTGGTCCTGGATCCCCTGGGGGTGGCTTCAGACGGTACTCAAGGTGGTAGTGGGGGTGACTATACTAGGCATAGCGTTATGCTGCTTTGCGCAATGTATTCCCTCACTGATCTCGAAGTGCCGCCCCGAGAAGAAACCCCGTGACGTCATTCCCGATCAACAGCTGATGCCGCTTCTGCGCAGAGTCGCCAGTCAGGCTCTTCATATAAAAAAGTAAGGGGAGATGAAGATTCCCCATGCCCGGTTGGGCATCAGTGGCCTCTGGCAGAGGTTAAACCAGTGAGCAAACTCCTGGCCTCTGGCCCTTGTCAGGGCGTAAGGGGGGTGAATTAATGATAGGGATTAATTCGGCCGCCTGTAGCCTGACCGACGATTCTGCCGAGCAAGCATCTCGCAGACCTCAGTTACCCTTTAGAGTAATCACTCATCCCCTGGCCAAGGTAATCCCCGGTGTAAATATCGGCCATATTTACCCTTGCCTAAGCCCTAAACAATGGTCTCCCTTGCCCAGTGTTTGTCCAAGTTAATCAACTTCCCTTTGAGAGGTTCCCCATTAACCCAGGTACGTGAGTTAGGTAATTTTCCTGTCTGATGACGGTTTTGCCACCGTGCGCTTTTTTCCCTATGAATGATGTTGCCTTTTCCCAATAAAGGACTGATCTGATCTCGCTCCATTTGCCTCGTGTCGTCACTTGATCAGTCTCCTCCGGGACCTTAAGGCCACCCCAGTGGCCCCGATTCCTACAGTGTGCTAACTCATTTAAGGTGGCATGGTCTTGTTTAGATAAATTATGCCAACCTTTGGTGTGGCTCTTCTCAATATGCAACAAATCCCGGAGTACCTGTTTGTGGAAAACCTCAATTGCAGGGTCGTCTACTGGTGGGTTAAACTGAGACTTAGGTTTAAACATGTCCCTGGACTGTGAATCTATCCCCTTAAAAAAGACCTTCAATTTAAGCAATCTAATGAGTTTAAACACATCAACATGAGTGTTGAAGGAATGGTAATGGGGAGTGGGAACAAAAGTAAGACCCAGCGAAAGAAGACGTACCTCATTGTTAGCCAACGGTCTGGAAGACAAATTGAAAACTATGTTTTCCTGCCCCCCCGCAGAGTCCTTCTTTTCCCTAAAAAAGAATTTGAGCGTTGCTGCAAGCCTTGTCGATTCCTAGTTCTGAAATCATAAGTCTTTTGTTGGGACTCATCACAGGAGGTAGATGGGGCATCGGAATCCGAAGTCTCAAAGTCCGAAGAGAAAGTCTGGTCTTTCCAAGTGACACGCTTAGGTCGAGAAGATCCTTGCTGAAAGCTCCACCTGTAAACTCTATCAGAGGAATAGTCCTGGGTATCCCTAGAAAACTTTTTCTTCTTGAATTGTACAAGGGAATCCCGGAATTGGTGAATCTTATTTCCAAACGGTTTTTTCACTAGTTGAGCTCTTCACCATTTGCGCCCCTTTCTTCTCGTAAAATTGTACTGAGACATTTGAAAGGAAGAGCTTTATTCATTTTGCTATTAGACTTGAATCCTGATATTGCTTCAGTGATATTGCCTTCATTGTTTGTAACTGAGGTGGAGGGCACCAATTTAGCTAACTACAGATGGTAGTAGCTTCTCATTCACAATTTGTTTAGTCCAGGGGTTCTCAACCTTTTCAAACTGAGGGCCGGGTCACTCTCACTCAGACAGTTTTGGGGGCCAGACAGCCATTTTGCCCTGCCTGCCACACATGGCACTTCCGGGTGTGGCGAAGGCAGGAGGGGGTGGGGCACATGAAATGGTGTCACAGGCCGCATCTGGTCCCCAGGCCATAGGTTGAGAACCCCTGGTTTAGTCTATTGCACCTCAGTCCCGAGTCCTCTGCTATGAACCATAATTTGTTCCAATGAGAGGATGTAACACAGAGCAAGGTGTTTTCCTGGATAGACATCTGCCTGTCTTTGTTCACCAGCTAGCAGGGACTGTGCCACCTTCCGCATACCGATTTTCTGATGAGAAACTATCCTTGGCCTCTGCCTCATTTTCACTTGTTGCTTGGCAGGAGCTGACCTGGTAAGGCTGAGGCATTTTGCTGTCTGTGTTAGAGCAGCAGATTGTGCCAAGTCATGGCACCCAGTATTCAAATGCAACAGAATTATCTTGGTCCTTGAAGTGGGGAAAATCTTACAAATGCTTCTGTCCCTCCCTGTTAGGAAACAAAATACTGTTTGGGGGTGGTGGGTGTTCTTAATGTGCAAAAAGCTGCCACAGGAGAAAATTGATTAATGGTAGTGCCAGGTATGGCAGGGGTTGAATCTGATCCCATTAGGTTGCTCTTAGGGATGGGTGAAATGAAAAAAATAATAGTTCTCAAATTCACAGTTGTTTGTTTCAGTTTATCTCAACATTACCTGATCATCTTCCCTCCTTGGTCCATGAACATATTCTTCTTTTGTAATATTTATTGCATTTTTATACCACCCATTTGGGAAGTTTTCCACTCTGGGCAGTAATAACAATAATTTCATGTCAGAAATTATTCTGTGTTGAAAGGATTTTTGTGGGAGAAACTCCGCTCAGGGAATGCCCAAATGAGGCTCCTTTCATGTCCCCAAGAGCTGGGACAGAGACAGGTGCTCAATCCATCATGCAGTAGCCGGGTCTTGAACTGCTGACTTGCCAGCCTTCCAGGTAAGAAAATGAGCTTCTTAACCACTGAGCCACCTCCGCCCCTACTCTGGCCAGTCTACATACAAATATCAAAATAACATGCTAAAACACACAACAAATTAAAAATAAACCAAATAAATCCATCCTAAAACAAAATAACTGTTGTTTGAGGGCACAAAAGATCAACTGACTGGTTAATTTATTGCTAAAGGGGTAACATTCTGAAAGGCTAATAAAGAAAGATTGGTCCCTAACTACCACCACCACTTTGCTGTATGCCGAGATGACAAATTCTGTTACATTCATATGTATGCACATATGCACATAGTTTGGTTATAGGGAATCACAGAATTTGTGTTAGCCTCTACAATTTAATAATATGGTTCAGGAGCTCAGGGCCATCTTAGAATGGGGGAAGATGTCATCTGGAGTTTATATATTCTTCTCCTCTCTACCACTTTAAAATTATCTCTTCACTTTTATTGCTTGGACAACCTTGGTCACTTACTTCACATATTCAGGTCTACTGTTTTTTGAATTAGGTGCAATAAATTATCAAAGAAAAGAAGGAGGAGAGCACCCCTTTCTTATTCATGTAAAAAGAAGAAGGAAATAACAGGGGGGCGGGTGTAGCATGAACATATTCCCCTCTTATTCTTATAAAAGGAAGAGAGATCTAAATACAGCTCCTCTTCCTTGAAAGTCATTTTTGAAATAGATGGCTTATGCTCTATCTCTAGTCTTTTGTCGTCAATCCCTCCATACTATTTCTGAACAATGCCCATGTGCACTTAATGAACCGATGTTCTCTGCTGTTGCCTACATTTTTTTAAAAAAAGATGAGACCCCAAAGTAAATCATGCAGGGATTAGGCTAACCCAAAATGATTCTCTTAGTATGGATGCCATTAAATGAGAACCTGATTTTTGTCTTCATACGTACAGGGTTCATTAACTTCTTTTCTGGGGCAGCTAATGAACTGATCAAAATTTGTGGTTCATTAAGGCAGCCTATGCTTGTTTATCCAATGGTCAATTGAACAGGGAAAAACCCTGGAAGGTTACATTAAGACTAGAAAGTAGGGCCACGGCAAAGTATTCTCTCAGTTATGCTTGCCTGATTTCTATGGAGACAGGGGGAGGTGAAAAGGCTGAGGTACAGTTGACAAGAGGGCTTTCTCTGGTTTAACCTCTCAGTTCTTATCTCCACTGTTTTGTAGGAGTTAAGTGTGATATAGAGATTAAGCACCAGCTACAGGAAAAGAGCTTTCCTTTAAGAAAATGAACAATTTGGAGGTAACTTGTCACAACTTGCAGTTACTTGCTTTTCCCCTAACAACAAAAATATAACTGAGTTATGTAAAGATTATACCTTAACAAGGGCTTTTTAAAGATAACTGAAAAACTAACTTTTAAGTTACTTTTCTGGTTATGAAGGTGTGGACTCACCAAATGGCAGAGGAAGAATATAGCAGGGCTCATGTACTGATTTGTTCTGTTGTTTTGTGCTGCATTTGTGGTGGGTATTCAGGGGAAGATATACCTGTATGGGCAGGAGAGAGTATGGATAAGAACTACTAGAGTAAACTAGAAGAAGCCATGCTGTCAAAGTGTACTTCAGCTTTCTTACTTTCTTACTCTCCAAAGAAACCGGGCAAGTATAACTGGGTGAGTACTTTCTAATCTTAGTGGCAGTTTCATATCTGGCCTAAATATAGAAGTCTTAATGTAACCTTGCAGGTTATGTATTTCCGAGATCAATTAACCATTGGAGAAACAGGCATAGTCTGTGTAAATCTGGGGTTCACAACATTTTTATGCCATGGGCCAGACCATGCACCTGGACAGCTGAGCGGGGCGGACAACCCCCCCCCCAGAAGTGGAAGTAAAAACACCTGCTTCCACATTTATGACAGCTGCAGGCACATTTAAGGCCAACATAACCACGTGTACGCATGTGTGGGCACATTTTATGGCTGCTGCAAACATGTCCACTTCTGGGTGTGGTAGCAGTGGCAGACCAAATGGAATGGCGCTGTGAGCCAGGTCTGGCTCATAGGCTGTAGGTTGGGAACCCCTGGTCTAAATGAACCATAAATTTTGATCAGCTCAAAATTGTAGACTGCAGTTATGCTTGCTGGGAGATTCTAAGAGTTGTATTCCAAAACAGGCATTCTTTTAAGATGGTTACAGGGATGATAGGCAGAACCCTACACATTTTACTAGAATTAAACCCCTGCTGATCTGTGCTGGTGAATTTTGACAGCTGATCTGCACCCAGGAGGTTTAGCACCAGCACTTAAATCTTATTGATTGATTGATTGGATTTCTATACCGTCCATCTGGGTGTTAACCCACTCTGGGTGGTCAACAAGCAGAGAAACCAATAACAGAAATATCCACAACAAATTAAAACCAACCACCAACAAATACCTCACAAACTAAACTAAATTAAACTAAAGTGGTGTCTGATGGTATCAGGACTGAACCTAACTGGCTAATATCAATAAGGGGACAACTCCCTGAAAACATCTTGACTTTCAAGTGAAAAAAAAGAAGGTATTTATTAGTTTAACAAATCAGTTGTAGCTGGTTTTCAATATCATAAAGTGGAAGCCTCTCACCCCCATAGTTCGTTCTAGCATTTCCTCTTAAAAGGCAGAGGTATGGCTTACCAATCATTTCACATGAATGTTATCAAGTAGAACATATGAAATTAGATGTAAATAGCCAGTGAATTGTCTGTCATTAAGGATAACCCCACCCCTTTTTTGGCAGGGGGAGAGGAGAACTGCAAAATAATTTCAAAATCTGTTTATAGGAATTATTCTAATAGGAAGTTAAATAGAAATGAAAAAATGCTTGAAATAAACTATATTTGAAGATTACTGTCTATTAAAATATCAAGCCTGCATAAGAAGCTTAGCATCTGGAACTAAGGCCCCCAGAGTAAAGTTCTTAAGGAAAGAACAAATGCAGGAAACTCAAGACAGGTACAAGCAAATCGTGGTTGACTCAGAAAAGATGCACACTTTAGCCAAACCCCTATTACATATAGTCATAAGCTGCACTAGAGTAAACCCATGACATCAATGGGGGCTTAATAAGGGCACTCTTCCATATGTTCCACTAATTCTAATGGACCTGCTCTAGTGATGATTTATTTTAGCATAGTAAGTTACAGAGTGGGCCTGTTGAATCAATGGAGTTTAGAATGAAATTGACTCATCGGATCTCCACTGATCCAGTTAGCCTACTCTAGTGTTATTGACTATGTTAAGCAACATGATTTTGGCCTTTACCCATTGTGCTAAAGCATGTAAAACCACAACATAACATCAACCTGAAGGGATGTCTCTTACTGGAAGTTCTGTACTACCAGAGATTAGATTAGAAACATGAGAAGCATCCTGTGTATCTTGCTATTGTGAGCTATTGAGCTATAGTGGCTCACCAGGATTTTGGACAGAAATATCTACCAAGAAATATCTACCCAGAAATATCTATCTAGTAAAGGTAAAGGTCCCCCTTGCTTGAAAGCCTATGGTGTTATGCTAATCTACATTTACAACCAAAGAGCTAGCACTGTCTGTATCTGCAGACGTTTCTGTGGTCATTACTAGACACCAGAGTGCAGGCATGGGCTGGGCCACCGGGACAGGGGGATTCATCCCGGTGGGCTCTCACCTCTGGTGCCTTGGGGTGCAAATAATAATTTTATTATTATTTTATCTGCCTGGTGCACTGCACTTTAGATTAAGCCATTGATCCAAGCTCCATCCTTCAGCTTTGAGCAATGGTTTATTCTAAAGTGCTGTGCGCTGGGCGGAGCAAGCAAGAGGCGGTGACCAAATGGTTCCTAGGGGCAGCCTTATCCCCTGCCCCTTGGCCCTGTTCAGCGCCCTCCCATGGTGCCCAGCACACCCCTGCTGGAGTGCACAGGATACTGTTACCTTTACTGCCAAGGTGGTAATGATTTATCTACTTGCAAATTTTTGCTTTTGAACTGCTAGGTTGGCAGGAGCTGGGACAGAAAATGGGTGTTCATTCCATCACACAGTACTCAGGTCTTGAACTGCTGACTTACCAATCTTCTGATTGTCAAGCTCAGCATTTTAACCACTAAGCCACCCTTACTCATACGTAGAGGTCACTCATATTCCTAGCCTAGGTGATTTCCCCGATCCATGTACTAACTATTACCTGCCTAGTTTTGCTTAGTCTCTCAACTCAGACCAGATCCAGTGGTGTCTTCACAGTGGTCTTATGGATGTAGAACAGCGATTCTCAACATTTCAGGCTGTGGTCCTGACTACACCTCCTGGGCAGTTGATCGGGCTGGTCACATGGTTCCTCCCACCCAGAAGCGAAAGTAAAATGCATGCCACACATGCTCAGAACGTTCTGAGCATGCACAGAATGTATTTTACTTCTGCTTCCAGGTGCAGTGAGGTAATTGGGGGCTGTATGAATTGGCGTCAGGGGCTGGGTCTGGCCCACAGGTCATAGGTTGTGAATGGCTGAGGTAGAGGGTGTAATACAGAGCTCACACTTTCAGTGAAGAACACAAGGATTTGCTCTTGATCTCTAATGATTCCCAAATAGAGTATCAGAGTCTATGCTGGGACACTGGGTCATTCTGGGCAGTAGTTATGTTTGCAACATACTAATGAAGGCTCTTTGTCACAAAACAAACAACACAAAAATGTTACAATTACTTGATTTTCAGATGAATTGTGAGAATGGACTAGCATAGGGCTAGAACGTGGGCATTTATCTTTCTAAAGTTGCACTACCAATTGTTTACCCACCATAAGGCTAGAAAGAATCTAGTTCTGTTGATATTGGTGAATTCAGATGTTAGTTTGACAAGATCCAACATCAATCTAGAGAAGGACTGCAGTTGCTTAATGGTTAAGACACTGAACTTGATGATTGGAAGGTTGGCAGGTCAGTAGTTTAAGACCTGAGTGTTGCACAACGGAGTGAGCTCCTATCTCTGTCCCAGCTCCTGCCAACCTAGCAGTTTGAAAGCAAGAAATTGCATGTAGATAAATAGGTGCCACTTCGGTAGGAAGGTAACAACATTATGTACAGTCCAGTCTCTAGTCATGCCTGCCACATGTCCATGGAAACGTCTGCAGATGCAGACAGTGCTGGTTCTTTGGTTATAAATGGAGATGAGCACTGAGCACTAGTGTCGGATATGACTGGACTAAAGCAAGGGTGACCTAACATCAATCTAAAAAATTCAAAGACAGCTCCAACACAAAGTTAATATGTATTGGAGTTTTATTTACAACCTTGCATGCTGCCTGTAGTTGGAGTGAAGAGGAGGCCCTTTTAGAGCTAGGGTGACCAACACTAACCAATAATTCCTTCTAGTCTCTGAATTCAAAGAAAGACCTACCTCTTTCTGCTCTGTGTTCTTTCCCTCTCTTTTGTTGGTTGGAGACAGGTTTTTGTTGTTGCTGTTGATCCATTCAGTTAGTTGCTAGTGTGTTTGCAGAAAAGAAAAGAGCATGCACACATCTGTAATTCCAAGTAACTGTAAGTAAAGAAACATTTTTCATTAATCTACAAATGTCTCAGAGTGAGTTATTAAGACTTTGAATGCCAGTTATTAAGAAAGGGTAGACTCTGGGAGACTTGTAGCTATTCTCTCTGTGAGTCTATCCATTTCTGTGCAAATACAGAGAACTGTACCAGAATTTCAAATCTCTGCAACGAAATACTTAAATTCCTCCAAAAAAAGATGCTACAATTGGAAAATATGGAGAGCCTATGTTTAAGAAATGTACCTGATATATTATTACCAATCAGCAAGCTTATTCAGATATTTTCTGAAAATTTGTTCTGGTTCCCATTATACAAGAAAAATAATTTTTTGATGAACAACCTGTAGAGTTAAATGTCACAGAAGAGAATAACCCTTTTTAATCCCCTTTCAAGAGCACATACGCAAAACTTTGGGAATAAATAAAGGTGGTGAGAAACCAGTCTCAAATATTTACTTGTACAAATGGAGCCGTTTTGGAACTCATCGGTCAGCAGGAGTTTTTCCTGGTTCATCTGGTCATCAGGTTATCCGTTTCCATATTTTTAAGTACTTCTATATTGGAAGGTGAAGTGAGCACCTGCTTTTGTAAGAAACTCAAATGAGAAATATCAGCACAAGGACAAAAAGCTTCTAGTTCTTCCTTTAAAGGACCTCTACGGAATGAGTGCCTGTCCTCTGCCCCACCTCCCTGGTTAGGGACGGCAGTGGCTCAAGTGGCTAAGACACTGACTGGGAGGCGGAAGGTCAGCAGTTCAATTCCCAAGTACTGTAGGACGGAATGAGCTCCCGTCTTTGTCCCAGCTCCTGCCAACCTAGCAGTTTTAAAGCAAGAAATTGCAAGTAGATAAACAGGGACCACTTTGGTGGGAAGGTAAACAGCGTTCTGTGCACTTCAGTGTCTAGACATGCCTGCCATATGTCCATGGAAATGTCTCCAAACGCAGACAGTGCTGGCTCTTTGGCTATAAACAGAGATGAACACTGAATGCTAGAGTTGGATACGACTGGCTTTCGAGCAAGGGAAACCTTTACCTCAGCTGTAGAGTTCAAAATAAAATCTAAAGACCCCTGAAGTTACAGGATCTGTGTATATTACATTAATTCTTTTAATCCATGAGATATAAATCTTGTTTTTTATTATGGGCCAAAATTTTGCCTGGCCTATGTATGTATGAATCACGAGCCACAGCTCTAATTCCTTGTTGGGAGCAGTGTTGAAAGAATTGCTGTAAACTCGGCAGGCTCTGTGGTGACCAGATAATATGAATATTATTTTGCTATCTTCTTCTATTTAAGTAAGTCTCAGCTTACCTTATATCTGAATGGGGGACATGCTGGAAGCTCTGTGTAAGCTGTTTTGATATTCATGAAGGAGGTATTCAAAATGAATAATAAATATGTATATTCTAGCTATTGCTAATTCCTGGTAATATGATTTACACTTTGGTTCCTCCTCTGTCTGAATCACTATTTTACCTCTAGTATTTCGTCTTTTGAAGGTTAGTCTCTCCCTGATCTCTAGGAAAAATCTTCAAAGCAATAAATACATCTAGTGTCTAACATATATGTATGTTACTACCATTATGTTGAATGCCCCATGGAGTGTTTATCACAGGTTTTATCCTATGGGTAGATCAATCAGCTATTTTCATTCCTTGTCAGTTCATTTCCATGGGTATTCATTGAGACCTCTAAGCTGTTCTCTTATCAAACTGAATTATTCAGTTTTAAAAACAAACTTCAGAAAAATATGTACTGTATTTAATTGCAAAAGTATTTCCCCCATTAAATATGTGTTTCTGTAGTAATACATTCGAAACTGTTCAGTCCAATACAAATTTTGATCTGAGCTGGAAACTATATTATGAAATTTGAGAAGCGCAAAAACTGAAGGTTAACTGTGTTTGGATCTACAAATCAGGTAGAACTGAATAATATCCCTGACTTTTCCTCTGTTTTTCTCTGTAGCTGCTAAGATTTTTTTGCATTGTTCCCAGCAGATGGTAGGACTATTGTGTTTTCCCCCTTGCATATTTTATTTCTCATACTTATCTCCTCCAAGCAACATGGTCTACTGCATAAGTTACAACTGAGGTTGATGTCACCAGTAGGGAAGATACTTTGGGAAATCTGAAAGCTTCCTACTTTTGTCCTGTGGCTTGTTTGGCTTATGAGTAATCTGTTTCCTCATGTGGAAGCTGTGGGAACCACAGGATGGAAGGTGGAAGCCTTTACTGAAAATCTCTTCCTGCTGGTAATATTATCTGGAGGTGATAGCTCCCAATAGGTTTACAATATCCTGAGAGGAGCAGGGTTTCCTTGTAGGCTGACTTGATATTTGAACAAGAAGGCTTCTTAGGGAACAAGAACATACTATGACATACTTGTATGTCCCATTTGTGAAGCATTTTCATCTTCAGATCTAATATTATGCACAAGAAAAGAAATACATATACTTTGCCTCTCTTTACTGTCCCTTTCATGTCCTTTATTAATATAACATAATTTCTGGTTGTATCTTAATTAGGAGTCCCTAAACCAGGATTACATTTTACTAGACAATTCTCCATAATGTCTGCATTGTGTGTGATGGAAAGGAATTACAGTGGAATTTCAAAATTGTCAACAGATTTATCCATATTCCACTGCTGAAGATGTGAAGCAAGACAGCTTTCTTCAAAAATTTCCACAGTTGCTAGGTTTGTGGCCTGTTTCAGGGAAATAAAATATGCACAAAGCCCTGCAAACATTTTAAAAATGCAAACAGCTAAAATGTGCATTAAAAACCACTCAAACATGCTTTAGTCAATAGGAAAAATGTGTGAAAAGTGCGTAAATAAATATGTACATTATGAAAAATACATACAGAATTGCACTTAAATGTTCCTGTGAAGAGAAGGAACAATCTTCTGATCTGATGCAAAGAAAGGCTAGGACAGAAATGACAGCGGCATTCAGACGAACACAACAAAGATGGGGATTTTTTCATATTTGTAGCAGATGCCCTTGCATATTGAGTCCCCAAAGAAGAACTTGGTTTCCTGTCATAATTATTTAGCTTGCTCTATTATGCATAAATTTGTACTGTGGTCTCCACATTTGAACAGCCTGAGTCTGTTTTTCAAGTCCCCCTATCATTTTGCAAAACAATATCCTCACTCTGGAAAGAGTAGAATAAAGCATAATTGTAGACTCTTACCAAACATTATTTTATACTGTAAGGAACAATCTTCCTTATTTGATCTTATACAGCTCGCCCGTAAAGAGACTTCTGCTGTTCTCTTTGTTGCCATGTCATTGGTCCTCCAAAGCGCATTGCTTTGTCCAGGTAGTTTTCTAATGTACAGTACAAGTTAATGGAGCATTTCTAATTCCTGTTGGAAGAACTATGGCACACTCTAATAGATTTTACTGTTGAGGAAGTTTTGTGATATTTAACATCTCCCTCTGCTTTTAATGATTTCATTCTAAGTGGATGCATTGCTTCATTTGCAAAAGTCTCTTTTTGGGATAGTAGGAGGCATAGAAACCCCAAGCATAGCAAAGAATAACTGGCTAAACATAGTTAAATTATTGTACTTTAATAACTGACCTATATAGGCATGGGACTTTGTTACTTTTTGGGGGTGGGGTGGGGAGACTAAAAATCCTGTAATTCTCCATTCTCTGACAGACTCACACCTATAGACATCTTACTATGGCTTACCTGGAGTAAAGGCATAGATTGCCTTGCAGAAAGCTGTTCCAGGGCCGGCATCAGAAATTTCTGGGCCTGGTACATGCCCCCCCACATTTTGCCCACACCCCTGCAGTTTTCTGTGCATGCATGGTTTGTTTGCACATGCGTACATCAGTGGTTTCCTGGCGCCACCACGCCCCTGTGGTTTTCTGTGCATGCGTGGTTTGTTTGCGAATGCATACATCAGTGGTTTCCCAGCGCTGCTGGACCCCGTCATCTCTGGGCCCAGGATGGGAGTCCTGATGGCGGCCCTGAGCTGTTCCACCGCTGGCTGCAAGCTTCCTTTGTGATTAATCTGACCATTTTTAGTGTATGAGAAACAAGACACAGGAACAGCCGTAGTACTGGCTTAACACATCTTTATTGCATGGTGGTCTAGGGGAACATGAGGTAATGGCGGACGAACAGCTCAATATATATGGTGGTTATACATTTGAATGTGGCTCCACGATAGCCCATTGGCTACTGCTGGCGTGACGTCATTCCAGGTCACGCCCTTCTTGTCCAGGTGAGGTAGTGGCGGGAATCTTCCCGTGCTGTAGTTCTTTGGGGATTGGAACCTTGTGAGCTTGGGCGCTCGCTATTGCCACCAGGTGGACATTAGCTCGCGACCTAATTACACGGAATACATTGATACAGTTGGTGGTTGTTTTAATGCATAGAACTCAGAACACAACATCCCTCCCCTCTAAAATGAGACGAAGTCTCTCAACCAAGATGGCTTATTGCAAATGCGCCTTGGGCGAGACGCTGACTGGCTTGTCCCGGGAGTGCTACTGCTTCTCTGTCCCCTGGTTCCTTGTCCTGCAACGGGAGAGGGAGACTCGTTAGTGACTGGCCGCGGCTCTGCGGCTCTTGGGGAAGGGACGGAAAAACCGGGGGCACTGGGGACTAACGAAAACCCCCGCTTCTCGCTTGGATGGGTGGGGGACCATTCCCGAAACCCCCCCGGTTTTGTAAATGAAAATCAGAATTATCACCTGGGGTGCCATTCGATAGATTCCGCAGGATATCTATGCCCTGGGTACCATTAGAAGGATTCCTCAGGATATCTATGGGGACAGAATCCCTCTCCTCCCCCCTAGGTGGGGACCATTGGCCCCCCTCACCTCCCCCTTGGGTTGAATGGGTGGGGGAGAACCCTAACGCTGAGTCCTGTTCCTCGCCGGCCGCGCCCTGGTGCTCCTGAACCCTGCGGCGGAGTTGGTCTGCGTGTCGTCTCCATAGCAGACCCGTGACGGTCTCTACGCAATATGACACGGGACCCGTCCTTCCAACGACGACGCCCGGGACCCAGGCCGGCCCCGCACTGGCGTAATTTCTGCAATGCACCGGGGCACCGACTTCGAAACTTTTCGTGTCTGCTAACCCAATATTCCTCCCTGTGTCCTCCACCCTAGTGGGGTCTAGCCTGGTCAGGATCGTGGTCAGCTTCCTACGCATTAAGAGTTCTGCGGGCGAGTACCCAGAAGCTAGGGGGGTGACCCTGTAGCCTAGCAGGAATTGGCACACTTGTAGGTTGAGATCCCCAGGACCCATGCGCCTCAGCGCGTCTTTGGTTGTGCGCACGAGGCGCTCGACCTGGCCGTTTGTTGCCGGGTGGAAAGGGGTGGAGGTGATGTGCCTAATGGCGTTGATCTCGGTGAATGCCCTGAACTCTGCAGACGTGAAACAACTAGCGTTATCGCTAATTAGGGTGTCGGGTATGCCGAACGTGCTAAAAACCCTGCGCAAATGCTTCACGGTCGTTGCCGAGGAGGTGCTCGTGACTGGGATGACCTCCAACCACTTGGAGTAGGCATCTACAATGAGGAGAAAAAGTGTCCCTCTAAATGGGCCCACAAAATCAATGTGCACCCGGGACCATGGCCCCTTCGCCGCGTCCCATTCCCTGTGCGGTAGGCGCGCCTCCTCTGGCCGGGAGCATTGGCAGCTCTCGCAAGTGCTCGATGTCGGCGTCTAACTGGGGCCACCAGAAATAGCTCCTGGCCAGAGCCTTACAGCGGACAATTCCAGGGTGGCTGACGTGCAGCAGTTTGAGCACCCTCGGCCTCAGGGATTCGGGGACCACCACCCTCTGGCCCCACAGAAGGCACCCTCTTTCTATGGACAACTCTAGCCTCTTCCTGAAAAACGGGGCGAACTCAGCTGCCGGGGAGGACGCTGGCCACCCTTTTTGCACCCAGGAGCAGACTAGAGCTAGCGTTTTGTCCTTCCCGGTCGCCTTGGCGATGTCTGCGGGTACAATGGGAGGTGAATCTAAGACCTCTATCAGGAGTACTTGGCGGTCTTTTTCTTCCTCACCCACAGTGCTACAAGTGAGGGGAAGGGGAGACCTCGACAGGGCGTCCGCGTGGCTTATTTCCTTCCCAGGGCGGTACACCAACGCGTGCTGATACGCGTTTAAGAAGATGGCCCACCGTAACATCCTAGGGGACAGGATCTGGGGTGTGGGCTTGTCCGCAGTGAAAATGCCTAGCAGGGGCTTGTGGTCGGTAACTATGGTGAAGGGGCGGCTGTAGAGGAAATCGTGGAACTTCTTAGTCCCCGCTATTATCGCTAGCGCCTCCCTGTCTGTTTGGGCGTAGTTTCGCTCAGCCTGGGACAGGGATCTGGAGTAAAATGCTACCGGGGCCTCCCTCCCGTTTTCCAGCACGTGGCACAGCACCGCCCCCACCCCTACTGGGGACGCATCACATATCAGAACCACCGGCTTCTTGGGGTCAAAATGGGTGAGGATGGCGTCAGACGCTAGGAGTTGCTTCAGTTCAATGAACGCCCTCTCTTGGCTCTCGCCCCACTTCCACGCCTCATCCTTCTTGAGTAGCTTATGCAGCGGCTCCGCTACCAAAGCCTTCCGAGGCAGGAAGGAGTGGTAGAAATTTAAGAGCCCTAGGAACGACTGCAATTCTGGCTTGGAGGTGGGGCGAGGGGCATCTTGAATTGCGGCTACCTTTGATTTGGAGGGCTTAATTCCCGCAGGGGTTACCCGGAAACCCAAGAACTCAACCTCTTTCGTGAAGAAGACGCATTTGTCTTTCCGCAACCTCAACCCCGCCTTTTCAAACACCGCCAGTACCTTGTCTAGCCTTTCAGCCAACTCCTCCTCGCTCCCCCCGTTATCAATACGTCATCAAAGTATGGCAAGACCCCCTCCAGTCCTTTCAAGAGGCGTTCCACAAGCGACTGGAAAATACCGGGCGCCGAGTTCACGCCGAACTGTAAGCGCGTTACCTGGAACGCCCCCTTATGCGTGACTATTGTTTGCGCAGCAGCTGCTGCAGGGGTTACTGAGAGTTGCTGATAGGCCTGCGCCAGGTCAAGTTTTGCAAAGCACTTTCCCCCATGTAATCTGGCCAACAGATGTCTGACTACCGGCACCGGATACGCATTAGGGCGGATCGCCTTATTAATGGTGCACTTATAGTCAGCACATATGCGGACCTCCCCGTTGGCCTTCAGTGCAGTTACAATCGGAGTCTCCCACTCCGCGGAATCAACAGGAACAAGAATCCCCTGGCCCACCAGTTTGTCCAGTTCCGCCTCTATTTTGTCCTTTAGTGCGAAAGGCACTCTGCGCGGCTTGAGTCTTATTGGGCGGACCTCCGGATCCAGGTCGAATGCTACTGGGGGTCCCTTGAATTTTCCAAGTCCTTTCTTGAACACTTCGGGGTGCGCGTCGCACACCTCCTGTATTGGGTCAGTCCCAACAGCATGCACCCCCCCCCAATGAACAAACCCAGGGGCTTAAACCATTGAGTACCGAGGAGGCTGCAACTTCCCCCCTTGAGAACAACAAGGGGCAGTTCTGCGGCATGCTGCTTGTACTGGACCTTGAATTTCCCAACCCCCAGCACTGGAATACTATTACCCTGTACGTCCCGCAACGTGGACCTCAACGCTTTGAGCTTAGGGCGCATGTGGGGGGAAATTCCCAAGAACTCCCGCTGGGACATAATTGAGTAGGAGGAACCTGAGTCTATCTCCATCCTAACAGGGGCCCCTTGCACCAGTACCTCAACAAAGTAACGGGGGTGTCCCAAGGACACGCTGTACACTGGGGCGTCGTCGCCGCTGTCGTCGGAGATGCGGCCTACGCCGTCCTGCTTCCTCGCGGGCCGGGCACCCTCCTTGGTTCTCGGCGAGCGGTCTGGCGAGCTTTTCCGGTCCCTGCGCCGTCGTCTGCAGACCTTGGCGATGTGCCCCCGGTGGCCGCAGTTGTGGCACTCGGCCTTCCGGAACGGGCACTTGACGCGGTCGTGGGCCGCTCCACATCCATCGCAACGGCGGCCTTCCTTTCGCATCTTCTGGACATCCTCGTCGTCGCTGCTCTCCGTAGAAGATTTCGGCGTCCGCCTGGCTGCCTGCACCGACCCCGCTGCCTTGTCGGCCTGTGGGGGCCTTTCTCTGAACCCCTTGACTCCGGCCCTCATGGCTTCCGTGGCCTGCGCTGCCTTCACAACCTCGCGCAGCGTTGGGGGTGGCTCCTGGTTCATCAGCTTTCGCTGAACCTCCTCGTCCCACAGGCCGCACAGCATGCGTATCCTGAGGGCGATTTCCAGGTTTCCCCACATACATGGGCCGGCGGCCAGCCGCAGGGCCGCTGCAAAAGCGGCGATGGACTCACCGGGCGCTTGGACCCTCTTCCAGAATGCGTCTCGAGCCGAGAACATCGAAACCGAGGGCTGGAAATGGTCGCGCATCGCCTTCAGGAGCTGTTTGACCGTCAGCTCGCTCACCTTCTTCGGTGATACCAGGTCCACCAATACTCTCTTGGCGGCATTTCCTAGCATCCGGGTGAGGATGGCCCTCTTCTTTCCCTCGTCTGTGATGTCGGACACCACCAGCGCATCTTGGAAGTCCATTTCAAAGAGCTGCCAATCTTCCGGCTTGTTGATGTCGAAGCCGGCATGATTAGCGTGTGTCTTGATCTCATGGGAATCCATTATCCCACCTTCGTCGCCAATTTAGTGTATGAGAAACAAGACACAGGAACAGCCGTAGTACTGGCTTAACACATCTTTATTGCATGGTGGTCTAGGGGAACATGAGGTAATGGCGGACAAACAGCTCAATATATACGGTGGTTATACATTTGAATGTGGCTCCACGATAGCCCATTGGCTACTGCTGGCGTGACGTCATTCCAGGTCACGCCCTTCTTGTCCAGGTGAGGTAGTGGCGGGAATCTTCCCGCGCTGTAGTTCTTTGGGGATTGGAACCTTGTGAGCTTGGGCGCTCGCTATTGCCACCAGGTGGACATTAGCTCGCGACCTAATTACACGGAATACATTGATACAGTTGGTGGTTGTTTTAATGCATAGAACTCAGAACACAACACCATTGGTTTTCTGAAATAAACCATTACCTATGCTAGTTTGCTGAAATGAACTAGGCTTATGCTAGTGTTCAAACCATTCCCAGCTGGCCTTTACTCTAGGTGAGCCATATTTACATGTCTCTAGGAGTGGAATGGACCACGGAGGCTTAGGGGTGAAGACATTGAGCTTGATAACCAGATGGTTGGCAGGTCAGCGGTGCTGTATGACAGAATGCAAGCGCGGCGCCAAAATGGCCGCCGCGCTCTTTGCGGACCCCCCCATCGGACGAAGGCATCCGGGTAGTTAGGGGGCGTGGCCAGCTCCCCTATAAAAGGGGGGCCACGAGGCAGCCGAGCTGCCATTTTGCGAAGCGACAGAGCGGAGAAGTTTTTCCCTCTTACCTCCGTCGTTTTTACCTTCACCGGGAAGCCTCTTGGCTGCTGAATTTTCTCCTTTTCGGCTTCCCATCGGTTAGCTGCGATGCCCTCTAAGAAGAAGGCGGCTGCAAATGCGGCTTGTTCTGCGTGGTGGCACCAGCCGGGTCGGAGGACCGCGGCCGCGCCTACCCAGCAGCCTCCTTTGCCCGAGCTCACCGGGACTGGTGGTATGGGGTTGATTTCCCCTTAGCCTGGGGCTGGAGGTCTGCGTACCGGCCCTGTAGGGGCCGCGGCCCTCGGCCCGCAAGCAGTGGCCACTGCCTCTGGCGTGGCCCATTCTGCGGGGCCTTCCCCCGTTGGTGCGCAGCTGCCTGCAGGGGGTTTCAGCTCTCTCCCCTGGCGGGGTTCTACCCGGCCCTGGGGCCAGGCCTGGGATCATGGCCCTATATGGGCCCCGGGGTCCAGGGACCTGGACCCGCGCCTGCAGTTAGTGGGCCGGCCGGCCCTTTGCCCCCTCTTGGCTTGGGGGGGCTACGTCAGTGTGTAGGCCCTTCTGGCCCGCGTTGCGGCCCTCGAGGCTTCACTGGCCAGGGTTAACCACCCAGGGGACCCCTTTTGGGGTGCAGATTCGTCCATCGTCTGCTGGGCAGCGGCAGGCGGCGGGACGGGTCGAGCTGACTGAGGCGCGTGGCCCGGCATCGGCCACTGCCTCGCAGCTCCCCGATCGACAGGCCGGTGCTGGTCAGGCCCCGTCGGCGAGCTCAGTTGCGGTCGTGAGCTCCGACGCCCCCAGTGGGTCGGAACCCCCGGTGGGGGCGGCCCATGGGGGTGCAGCATGTGAGTATGTGGTTCAATCTAGCGCACCCACACACATGGCAATGTTGGGGGGGGGTTTCAATGCCCTTGGCCTCGCACGGGTGGTGCAGCGGTTCGGCCGCCGACGGCCCACCCGGTGACTCCAGCTCTCACCCAGGGCCCCGGTGTGGGGGGTACTCCTTACGCAGTTGGGAATGTTTTAGGGGTGACCGGGT
Source organism: Bradypodion pumilum (assembly GCA_035047305.1). Classification (NCBI taxonomy): domain Eukaryota; kingdom Metazoa; phylum Chordata; class Lepidosauria; order Squamata; family Chamaeleonidae; genus Bradypodion; species Bradypodion pumilum. The sequence goes on along the minus strand of JAWDJD010000001.1, from coordinate 165,973,318 downwards.
TGGTCCAGGCTCCTTTTCAGATGCCCGCAGTTCCCGCCGTTCCTGTGTCGGCGTTGCCGACTGCGGGGTATTCATTGCCCCTGGGGGACCATTTGGCCCAAGCCACCAAGGAAAAGACCTGGCGTGGGAAGTATGTGGACATCTTCTCCCTCCTTACCAGAGAACCCACCATAGAGGAGAGGGAGGGGCAAGATGAGAAGGATAAGGAGCAGGCACGTCGTCGCAAGCAGCCACGTACGTGGGCCAACCGGTTGCCGGCCTACCTCATATACATGGCGGTCTACCTCAGGGCCCGGCTGGATTTGGCGATTCCAATGGTCCAGTATTTGGACCACGTTTACGGGGCGATGGTCGACTTCCCGGGCCCGTCGTGGTTGGCTTATGATGAGGAATTCCGTATGCGGATTCCCCTGCACCCCGAGGTGAGGTGGGATGAGCCCTGCCAGAACAGGCACACCACCAGGTGGCGGGGCAGGGGGTTCCAGCCCACCTGCTGTCCTGGACCTTCTTGTCCAATGGTTCCTGCAATGGGAAGAATTGCCGGTACAGGCATGAGTGGCCCTCTTGTGCCAGCCCCCAGGCTGCCTCTGCCTGTCCCAGGCCTGGAGGGATGCAGGGCAGAGGGAGGGGCGGACAAGGGGCTGGCAAGACTGCCGCAGGGGGAGCTGGTTCACCGAATGGCCCCCTCCCCAATTAACGTGGACATGTTGGAGCGTTGGCTCGCATTGTACCCGAAGGAGGAAGAGGCGGTTTACCTGCTTCAGGGTTTTCGACTGGGGTTCCGTATTCCTTTTGTGGGTGATAGGTCCCCTCAGGATGCTCCCAACCTTTTGTCCCTTAAGGGGAGGGAGGAGGTGGCTGCTGCCAGCATTAACAAGGAGGTTCATGCGGGCAGGGTCGCTGGCCCTTTCACTGCACCCCCGTTCCCTGACCTTAAGGTGTCACCCTTGGGCTTGGTGCCCAAGGAGTTACCGGGCGAGTTTCGCCTGATCCATCACTTGTCCTACCCCATATCATGCTCGGCCTTTGAGTGTTTCAGCACATTCCTGCAGTGGGCTTTCGTCCGCAGGTCAGGGTCCCGGTCTGTAGCCCATTACCTGGATGAATTTTGTTCGGGGTGAACGGGGCTGGGACACGTACACACGTCTCCTCAACACATTTCAGACGCTAATGGAGGAACTCGGTGTCCCTTTAGTGCCCGAAAAGACCGAGGGCCCATCTACTAAGCTAGTATTCCTGGGGGTGGAGATTGACACGGTAGCGTAGGCTTCTAGGTTACCGGGGGATAAGGTGTCAGGATAGTGGCCCTTATCTCGGATTTGCTTGCTAAACGCAAGGCATCCCTGAGGGAACTGCAGGTGCTACATGGTCACCTCAATTTCGCTTGCAGGGTGGTCGCACCGGGCAGGGCATTTGCTCGGTGCTTGTGCGACGCCATGACTGGCTTATCTAGGCCCCACCATAGGGTTAGACTCACCCGGGGTATCAGGGCAGATATGCCTATCTGGCTCCAGTTCCTGAGGGAGTTCAATCGAGTATCGTTTTGGAGGTTTGACCTCCTGGCTTCCCCTCGCTTTCAGATACAGTCTGGTGCCTCGGGGTCCCTGGGTTATGGGATGTACTTCAATGGGAAGTGGGCCTATGGTGGGTGGCCACCAGCCTGGGCAGGCACGGGTCGCCTGCGTGATCTCACGTATTTGGAATTTTTCCCTGTCCTGGGGGCTTTGATGCTATGGGGCGAGGAGTGGGCCGACTCGGTCGTCCATTTCTGGTGTGACAATGCGGCCGTTGTCCACATTGTCAACTCACAGACTTCCAAATCGCCCAGGGTCATGGACCTAATGCGCCAGTTTCTGTTGCGCAGCCTGCGCCTCAACGTCCTCTTCGGGGCCAGGCATGTCCCGGGGGTCAATAATGGTATCGCTGACGCTTTGTCCCGCCTGCAGATCTCCCGGTTCCGTGCCTAGGCCCTGGATGCGGAGGAATTTCCCTCGCCACTCCCGGACGAGATATGGACCATTGGCAAGGAGAGGTGAACCGGGCGATTGGCTTGTCACTGGCGCCACGCACGCGTAAGGCGTATCACCATGCATTCAATTCTTTCAGAGCCTTCTGTACCCAATCCCGGCTGCCAGAATCCTGGCCGATCCCAGTGACCCATGTACTTCGGTTCATGGTTTACCTGCATGCCCAGGGCCTTGCACCTTGCACCATAGCCTCTGGGCTGTCAGCGTTGGCTGTTATGGCCAAGGTGGGAGGTCATGTGGATAGTACCGCTGACTTCCGTGTGAGACATGTTTTGGAGGGGTGGGTGCGGTAGCGTGGGCGTTGCCCGGACGACCGCCACCCGATTTCCCCAGGGGTTCTTACCCAATTGGCCCGGGGCTGGCCTGGCCTCTGTTTTGATGGATATGAGGCAGCCCATTTCATGCAGCCACAATGGTGGCCTTTTTTGGAGTGCTCCGCATCAGCGAGCTTGTGATGCTGTCTAAGACGGATGCAAGTCGTAGGGCACTGGAACTCGAGGATGTCTATGTTGCCAAAGACTGGGCTCAGTTGAGGATACGCTCCTCTAAGACAAATCAGCATGGCGTAGGCAGTGATGTAAGACTGCTACGGTGTTCTTTGGCAGACATCTGTCCGGTTGGTGCCCTACAGGATTTCCTTGCACTGCGTGGCACGCACCATGGCCCGTTTTTCTGTCACCAAGGTGGGTCTTCCCTTACTAAATTTCAATTTTGGAGGGTGCCGCGAAGGCACTAGACAGTGTTGGCCTCTCTGGGGCTCGTTGCGGCACCCATTCGTTCAGAAGGGGGGCGGCTTCTACTGCAGCTGTTTTGGGTACTCCGGGGCTGAAATACGCCGCATGGGAGGGTGGGGATCACAATGTTTTCAATTTGTGTTCGCCCTCTTCAACCTGAGTACCAGTTGAGTCACTGCACTGTTTCTCCCCCCCTTTTTTTTTCCTTGACAGACCCTGGGTGTCGTATTACACCGGTGACAGTATGGCTGGTGGGCCATAGCCGCGTGCACAGGGCAGCGCGTTACGCTGCACAGGGCAGCGCGTTACGCTGCACAGGGCAGCGCGTTACGCTGCACAGGGCAGCGCGTTACGCTGCACAGGGCAGCGCGTTACGCTGCACAGGGCAGCGCGTTACGCTGCGGCGACAGAGTGGGACCCCGACTGGGACTGGGTGCTCCCGCACGTCTCAGGTGGTATGGTAAGCGCGGCATGTTATGGCGGAAACTGTTGCCATTCCTTTTCTACATCAGGGATGCTGACTCACCTGATGTCCTGGTTACATACCTTGGGGGCGATGGCTTGGGGCGGGTCACTGGCCTATCGCGGAAGCTTGCGATTTGCAGTGACCTGCCCTACTCACATTATGTGTGGCCTGCCACAACCCTCAAGTGGTCGGACGTGATGTCGCGGTACGCTTACTGGGGAGCGTTTGGCCTCGAGGCTCTTGACTGAGCCGACGCTCCATGAACAGGGCTATTGCCCGGTTCCTTTTTGAATAGGGTGGGGGACGCGTCATTCGCCTCCCCACCATCAGTCTGCAAAATTAAGAGCTTTACTCAGGGGATGGGGCCCATCTGTCGCAGGGAGGTATGGACCTCTGGTTAGTGGACTGGCGAGCAGGCCTGTTGACCGAGCTGACGGTCTTGGGGGAGCGGTGAGCCTTTTTGGGAAGCCTCCCCGTGTGGCGGGTAGCACTGGTAAGGTAAACATTTATGACCCACAGGTATCCGGCAGGTTCGCAATTGACTGGACAACACTAGACAGGCATAAGTTGGTTAAACGTTGTCCGGTCAATGACGAACCAGGCGATGGGGTGATGGCTACAGCTAGACAGCATGCATCACCCCGTGATTTCACGGATACGCGTCAGAGGGTGGGGTCATTAGTTAGATATTGACTACGGTCAACAATTTGTTTGTTGTCAACAAACAAATGGATACAAATAGATACATTGTAACAATTGCCATCAGCAATTTTGGGTGGTACCTTACCAGTGTTACTTCGGCCTGCTTGCCTTAAGAATTATAATTGGTCAATTACCAATAGAAATTTATAATTCGGACTAGGGCATGAATCAATAAATGTGGCCCAATGCCGTTATCCACTTTTACCAGTGTCTGAGTCCTTTATTGGGGGGTGCGCCTGCAATGCAAGCGCGGCGCCAAAATGGCCACCGCACTCTTTGCGGCCCCCCCATTGGACGAAGGCATCCGTGTAGTTAGGGGGCGTGGCCAGCTCCCCTATAAAAGGGGGGGCCACGAGGCAGCCGAGCTGCCATTTTGCGAAGCGACGGAGCGGAGAAGTTTTTCCCCTCCACCCCCTCCCTAGTTAACAGTGTGATATTTTGGTCGCTTCGGGGCCGGGTGGGAATTTTTGGCTGGGACCCACAATTGGCTCTCGGGTCCTGGTTTTTTCGCCCATCCCACACTGTTGCTATGGTTTGATATAGGGGTTTCTGTTGCTGCTGTTGACTTTGGTCACATGGGCGGGTAGCACTGGTAAGGTAAACATTTATGACCCACAGGTATCCGGCAGGTTCACAATTGACTGGACAACACTAGACAGGCATAAGTTGGTTAAACGTTGTCCGGTCAACGGCGAACCAGGCGACGGGGTGATGGCTACAGCTAGACAGCATGCATCACCCCGTGATTTCACGGATACGCGTCAGAGGGTGGGGTCATTAGTTAGATATTGACTACGGTCAACAATTTGTTTGTTGTCAACAAACAAATGGATACAAATAGATACATTGTAACAATTGCCATCGGCAATTTTGGGTGGTACCTTACCAGTGTTACTTCAGCCTGCTTGCCTTAAGAATTATAATTGGTCAATTACCAATAGAAATTTATAATTCGGACTAGGGCATGAATCAATAAATGTAGCCCAATGCCGTTATCCACTTTTACCAGTGTCTGAGTCCTTTATTGGGGGGTGCGCCTGCAAAGAGTTCTCATCGTTTGTCACAGCTCCTGCCAACCTAGCAGTTTGAAAGCAAGAAATTGCAAGTAGATAAATAGGTACTGCTTCAGCAGGAAAAGTAATAGTGTTCCATTCACTCTGACATCTAATCATGCTTGCCACATGACCATGGAAACTTCTGCAGATGCAGACAGCACTGGCTCTTTGGTTGTAAACAGAGATGAGTACTGTCCACTACATGACAGGCTTTCGGGATTTTAGTAAAAAATAATAATCACAGGCCTAGTCTTGAATATATTTCCCAGCAAATGTTACCTAATTTTTCCCTTCCTCACCAGGAACACTGAACAGATTTTATTGGCCTATTTATTTATTTAAAACATCCTCATCCCAGCCCGCTAGTAAACACCATTATTACAACCATTAAAAACATGAAACAAAAACAATAGAACATCTCATCCAGGTGTCAGAGCATACAGGTAGGAGATATATCCAAACCATCTAACTTCGGCTGGCAATTCATTCCAGAGCCTGGGGGATACAGCAGAGGACACTCTAGATTTGGTCTCCTCCTTCCGTGCCTCTTTGGGGGTGACCACCCGGAGTTTGAACATTTGGGTGGTACAGGTATAATTCCTATGGTTTGTTGAAAATAATCAAGTTTCAATTTATGGGGTATGAAATTGATTCATTCAGCAAACCATGTTTAGATGAATCACAGCGTAAAACTGAGATGTACAATGTAGTGCAGGCCTGCAGGGGTTCCCAAGCTACGGCCCGCGGGCCAGCCCCAGCCTGCAATGCCATTCCATCTGGCCCACCACCTTTACAAGTGGAAGTGGGTGTGTTTGTGTCAGCCATAAAACGTGCCCACACATGCACAAATGCACCCGCACTATCATAAATGTGGAAGTGGGCGCATTTATGACAGCCATAAATGAACCTGCTTCTCCTTCTGTACGGGGGCATGGTCAGGCCAATGGCACAAAAAAGTTGGCCACCCCTGGTGTAGTGGATAGAGTGATGAACTAGGACTCCATGGCCTGGGTTCGAATCACCATTTGGCCACAGAAACTCACTAGGGGAGTGAATCTGGTAAAATTGCTCCTTAAATATCTTACTTACCTAGAAAACCTTGTTAGGGTTGCAATAAGTTGGTTCTGATATGACAGCACATAACTAACTATGGTTAGGATGAAGTACTATAATATGATTGATAAAAAATGGAAGCAAAAGCTTCCAACTTGTCTTTTTGGATGCAATGGAGAAAGGGGGCTGGGGAGTACCATGAGCCGAAGGAATTTTATTTTCTCAGAACTAATAACAAGAGATTCTGTATAGATACTGTTGTGGAGAAAGAGGCCCTCGTTAGTACCCTTGATATGAACACAAATATTCAGCTGGGTTAGCATACACTGACCATTCCTTTTCAACTGAACTCTTCTGACTGTGATTTTTGCATTTTGGATCCTTTTAGCATTGCTGAGAGGTTAAACTTTGTTTCTTGACTTTGGATGGGGTTGGTTGTGGAGGGATTCCCCACCACCACCACCACCACCACACGTCCCTAATTTCAGTCCTGGTAAAAAGCCCTGGTGGTGCAGTGGTTAAACTGCTGTGCTGCAACCAAAATATTGTGAGTTTGATCCTGTCAGAATTCATGGTTGACTCAGCCTTCCATCTTTCTAAGGTCAGTAAAATGAGCACCCTGCATTCTGGAGGCAGAATGATATTTAACTTGTGAACCACCCAGAGAGTGCACTAAACGCTATGAGTTGGTATATAAGTGTAATTGCTATTGCTAATTTCATCCTCTAATTTATGCCAGGATGTCCTTAGTGCCTCCCAGTGACTATTAAACCTCTTTTCACCAAATACTGACCTTCAAAGATTCTTCCTTGCATGATGTAACTGCCAGTTGCTTCTACAATATGGAAAGATTCACACCCTCAGAAGAGGCAGTTACATCTGTTGTTCAGCTTGTAGACAAAGACAGTCTTTTAATGACCAATTATATCTGTAAGCAACTCTGGGGTGCTTTTTAAAAAAGAGGAGTGGAATAAATATGTTTTAAATAAACAAATTGAGCTACTGTACATGTCTTGTCAGTTGGATACAAAGCCACCCTTACAGTCTCTGAAAGGAAAGCACTGGTAGTTGGGATCATGTGAAAACACCAGCGAACATAGGAGGTGGAGTGGTGTGCCTGTCTTGCTGCTTTTCAGAAGAGCACCCAAGCCTCCTTCATCTGCATCCTGATGTCCTGCACTATTAAAGCTATTCTTCCATCATCCAGCTCAGATCCAGGAAGAGCTTTATGGCAAAACCAAACATTCTTGAAGAGACACAGAAGGTGACTCATTTACTGGTCTGTCGATTACTATCAGAAACATGTACTGATAAAGATTTAATTTTGGCCAACATGGTAGCTTCATTTTGGCAGTCCAAAGTTTGATTTGGACATGAAAGAAGAAGAAGTTGTCGTTGTCTTCTCCATGCTGCAGCACAGTCAAAAGTCCTACTGTGCATATCTCTTCACTGTTTCTCTCGGTGGGCTCAACTCATGGCTCCCAGCTGGGTTTCTGAATAAAGACTCTAGAATGTGTTTTCAAGGGCTCTCAGAAAGTTTTTTCTTTTTCTTTTTTAACAGTGTCTTCAAGGCACTGCTGTGCTTATTTTCCTATCAATTCATTTCTCCCTTTGTTGCCGCATTTACTCTATATTTAGCACATTTTAAGAAAGGCCAAATAGATTTTGCTAGTACAATATCACTCGGCAGGGACTTCAGTGCTGTTCAGTAACAATTATGTGGCACAAATCTAACTTTTCCTTATTACTGTTTCCTTTTTTTTCTTCCCTCCCCTTTTTGTTTTTATTCTCTCACTCTCTCAGCAGGCTTTGTTCAATGGTATACAAAACCCTCAGGAAAACCTCCTCCCCAATAACAGACCACATTCACATCTGGGTGAATGAGGGAAATTAGCTTTAAACACTGAGGTATGAGCATTCAGCTTAATTGTTTTATAACTGAAATGTATTATGATTGCTATCCTAAGAAGAGCTGTTAGCCAGAACAATGCTTAAGTCGCCTAATGCTTTAAACAATGAAAGATTCCTGTGGCCTATTCTCTAAAGCACATTGCATAAAGCTTTTTCATAACAGGGGTCTTTAAAATTCAGTTCAAATAAGGCCCTTTTGACTAAAACAGTGCATTAGCCTCCACATACTTCAGGGAATTTTGCCCTCTGCTTTTTAATAAGAGAAATGGTTGAAAATAGCCATTTTATTTTGAGTAATAGGATGGAACAATAAGAAAATAGCCATTTTATTTTGAGTAATAGGATGGAACAATAATGTAATGCAAAGATGTAACAAGAGTGCAACTAGATGATTTACAGAATGCTTTTACAAAGTTTTCTCCAAAAATAGCCAATTAGTTTATGTAATGTGTGTCTTTCCAGGATGGCCATGAATTATGTTCTCTAGAATCTAGAGATAACTAATGTAAGGTGTTTGTCCAATTATCCTTATTGTTTGCTGAATAATAGCTCGTAGCCTGGTGACCACCAATATTTTATGTGTGAGAAAGTTTCAAAAGGAATAGACTAGAATGACCAGGGTGGGTGACTGGGAGATGCATGCTTTGGATGAGAACATAGATCTGTTAATGCTCCTTTCTTAAGAACAAGCGCTATGTCTACATAACTCCCTGTACCTTCACACACAACTTGTATGCTAGTAAATAAGCAAATGTTCTAAAAAGCAAAATTTCCAAGGTTTTCTTTTCACAAGGAAATCTGGCCTAATAAAATGTTGACCTTTGTAACGTTTCACTGTTCAGGGATGTGAGAAGTGTAAACAATATGATTTAAAAACAGAGAGGGAGCAAGAAAACACTCTAAAATTCACTTTGCTGCAAACAGAAATGAGATAACCTTTGTGTCGAAGAAACTCAGAGGAGAACTGATCAGCAATGAACAAATATTCCTGGGATGTCTCTAGTTGAGAAGCCACACAAAAAATATGGAAATGTCATTTTTATAAAACAGTATTATAATCCTCTCAACAGACTATGTTGAAGAGGACAACATAGAAGTCTTGACAATCAAATTGGTTAGCGACATAGTTTAATTTAATTTAATTTTTGAATTTCTATATCATCCACTCAGGTACAACCCGACTCAGGGCGATTCAACAGCATAATCTAAAAACACAATATACAATTTCAATAAAACTAGCATAAAAACATACAAAAGATAAAACAGATAAAACCACTTAGTTAAATTCACCCATCCCTATCAATAAAGAAGGGAGTGGAAGGGATCACTAAACTGGATTAGGCTATAAATCAGTGGCGGGGGCCACATTCCCATCAGGGCCCCACACCTACCCTGCCAGCCAGGTTTTCAGACCTTTCCTGAAGGGCAGCAATTTTGTCTATAACCTTAGCTCTATAGGCAGGAGGTTCCATAGGGCTGGTGCAGACATGGAGAAGGCCCTCCTTCGTGTGCCAGAGAGGCGAGCCCCTCTAGCTGATGGTACCATTAGAGAGCTCCTCCAGTCTGCCCTGGTTGGACGGACAGACATTCTTGGGGCAATGTGGTCTCTTAGGTAACCTGGCCCACTACCATGTAGGGCTTTAAAGGTCAAAACCAGCACCTTGAATTGCACCCGGAGGCAAACTTGTAACCAGTGCAGCTCCTGGAGCAGTGGCAAGGCTCAGGCATAACGTCCATGTCCCATCACCACACGGGCAGCTGCATTCTGGACCAATTGTAGCCTAAGAAAGGTTATCAAGGGCAGCCCCATGTATAGCACATTACAATAATCTAGTCTGGAGGTGACCAGTGCATGAGTGACCATGAGTAAGGAGTCCCGGTCTAGATTTATAAGCCACCTGATATACTGTTCTGATGTAAGAAGCTGTCTTACATAGAAAACCCAAACACTCACTTTTAAATTGGAAATCTAGCCATAGCAACATTTGGGTGTGTGTTTATGGTGATGTTGAAAATGATGAAACAGTTATAAAATGGGCAGAAACCCATTCAGTGTGCTTTATGCAACTGAGAAAAGTTTGCAACAATGATAGGTTACCCTTCATCCAGAGAATTATCATCAGTTTATATCCTTCAGTTTGGAATATTCTTGTACTTCCATTGCAAGAGGGTACTGAGCAAACTACATCCCAGATGTCACTCTGAAAAAACCTGTCTAATGTTTAGATTTTACTTCACACTTCAAAGAAAATCATCTTAGTGAATATACAATCAAAGCTGGAAGAAATTTGATCTTGATTCTTACAGAAACAAAAAGAATTCATTGGATAGACACTATAACAGAACTTGACATGACAAGAAGCAGCCAAATACATAAAGAGTATGGGAAAGACTGAACATATGAAAGGACATTGAATGCAAATACAGTGGAACATCATACAACATTCGTCCCATTTAGCAACGAAACCGCATAACAATTTGGTGTTTTTTTTTTGGGGGGGGAAGTGTCCCGCATAACAATTTTCCCTATGGAAAAAACCGTACAACAAATTTTCAATGGGAAAAACCACTTAGCAAAAAAAAAAAAAGTTGTACAATGCATCCCATAGGGAAAATTGCTATATGATGCATGCATCATATAGCAATTGTTGCAGACAACGAGTCCTGTGGAACGGATTAGCATCGTTGTATGAGGTACTACTGTACTGTATAACCCAAAATAGCATATCCACTGCTTTTGGCTGAGAAAACCAACCAACATACAATAAAAATAAAACATCAAGGGATAATCAAAGTGAATCCCAAAAACTTTCTGATGCTTTAAAATAAGCAGAACTAAAGGAAGCAATAAAAGGATGTAGGAATGGGGAAATGGTGGGACTTGATGCTATCTTTATTGAGCAAATTAAACATTTTGGGCAAAACATAAAGGAATGCCTTGTTCAACTATTTAATAACTGCTGAATAATAAGCAAACAAATTCCAAAAATGCAGTGGAATACAAAAAAAAATAGTGTTTTTCATTTCATTTCACTTTATTTTTGTATACCGCTCAATTCAACCAATTGTGACTCTAAGTGGTTTACATCAAGGAAAGTGCAAGAAACATTAATAATAATATACAAAATCAAAAGCATCAAAAATCATACAGTAAACAAAGTACAATAAACAAAATAAATACATAATGATGTACACAAGGGCAAAAGTACAGCAAATACAATAAATACAGTTCAATAAAAATACAATAGCATATCAGGGTACAACAGTCAACTTGACAGCGGCAAAAACAATAAATTAATTCAATTCACCTCAGCCCCCCCAAAACTCCCAGACTTATAAGTCAAGGAACCTGCTGCCACTGTAAACCCAAAGTCCTGTGGCGGCGGTGGTGGTGGATCCCAGGAGCCAACAAATAATATTAATGGCAGCTCCCACCTGCAGCTAATCCTGGGAGCCGATGGTGTGGGGCCCCCGGGACGCGCAGGGAGTGCCGGCGCGGAGCAACGTTGTCGTCTTCTTTTCTGCCCTGCATATTTAATTTAATTTAATAGTCATATTTATATATGCCGCCCACTCAGGTAGAACCTGACTCAGGGCGGCATTACAACAAGTTCTAAAAACACATAAAAACACTTTAAAAGCCCATATCCCACCCACTTCAAAAAACCCATATCCCACCCACCCATCCCATCCACTATAAAAAAGAAGAGAGTTCTTAATTGTTTACATAAGCCAGCAGGCGGGGACCGTGTTCCCATTAGGGCCCCACACCTGCCCTGCCAGCCAGGTCTTCAATCCTTTCCTGAAGGGCAGCAATTCTCTTTGAAGTCTTAGATCTGTTGGCAGGAGGTTCCAGAGGGTTGGTGTGGACACGGAGAAGGCCCTCCTTCGGGTGCTGGATAGATGTGCACCCCTAGTTGATGGCACTATTAGTGAGCCCCTCCGGTCCACTCTGGTTGGACGGGCAGACACTCTTGGGACGATGCAGTCTCTAAGGTATCCTGGCCCACTGCCATATAGGGCTTTAAAGGTCAAAACCAGCACCTTGAATTGCACCCGGAGACAAACTGGTAACCAGTGCAGCTCCTGAAGTAGTGATGAGGCGCGGGCATATCGTCCGCACCCCATCACCACCCTGACTGCTGCATTCGGGACCAGCTGCAGCCTCCGAATGGTTGTCAAGAGCAGCCCCACGTAGAGCGTGTTACAGTAATCTAGTCGGGAATTGACCAGAGCATGAGTGACCATAAGCAAGGAGTCCCGGTCCAGGAGCATGCACAACTGGCGAATCACCCGAAGTTGGGCAAAAGCCTTCCTGGCCACTGCCGCTACCTGTTCTTCTAGCAGCAGCCATGAGTCCAGAAGGACCCCCAAGTTGCACACCAGGTCTGTCTGGGGCAAAACAGCTCCATCGAGTATCAAAGATGGTAGCTCCCTGGATAACAAGGGGCCCCTTATCCATAGCCACTCTGTCTTCCTGAGATTCAGCCGAAGCCCATTGTCCCCCATCCAGACCCCAACAGCCTTCAGGCAACTGGATAGGGTCAACGGCATCACTAGGGTCCCCACGGGCCAAGATGTACAACTGAGTGTCATCCACGTACTGATGGTAGCACACCCCGTGGGAACGAATGATTTCACCCAGTGGCTTCATGTAAATGTTGAATAGGAGAGGAGAGAGCACTGAACCCTGAGGCACCCCATATTTGAGAAGCCTAGGGCTGGACCTCTCACTCTCCAACCACACTGACTGGGTACGGCCCTCCAAAAAAGAGGAAAACCAGGACAACACAGTGCCCTGGATCCCAGTCCTTTGAGCCGTTCCAGAAGGATACCGTGCTCGATGGTAACGAAAGCTGCTGAGAAGTCAAGAAGAGCAAGGACGAATGGGTAACCCCCATCCTGCTCCCACCAGAGATCATTGATTAGTGCGAACAATGCCGTCTCCGTACCATACCCGGGCCTGAATCCTGATTGAAAGGGGTCTAGATAATCCGCTTCCTCCAGGACACTCTGCAGCTGGCGTGCCACCACCTTCTCCAATACCTTACCCAGAAAGGGAAGGTTGGAAACCGGCCTGTACTTGTTAAGGACAGCTGGGTCAAGGGATATTTTCTTCAGGAGGGGGTGCACCAAAGCATATTTTAGTGGTGCAGGAAACACCCCCTCCCGTAATGATGCATTTATTATCACCCCGACCCAGCCACCTGTCACCACCTTGGAGGCTTTCACCAACCAGGTGGCACAGGGGACCAAGGGACATGTAGTGGCATGCACAGCTGCAAGGAGCCTGCCCACTTCATCAGGGACAACAGGATCAAACTGACTCCAGATCGTACGGCAAGACTGTACTCCAGTCCCCCCCCCAACCCTCCCCATCCATGTCGTGATTCAGCCCTGAACAAATCCAATCGATTTTCTCCACCAGATGATCAGCAAAGTCCTCAGCTGAACCCTGTCAACCGGGCACCGATCCCCCCCTACCAAGGAGGGACTTGGTTACCCGGAACAGGATGGCTGGGCGATTATCAGTGGAGGCAATAAGGGTGGTGAAACATTGCCGCCTCACCACCCACATCACCACTAGGTACCCCTAATAGCAGCTCTAGCTAGTGTCCAATCAGAGTCATCCCGGGTCTTCACCCAGCGGCGATCTAGGCGTCTCTTTGCCCATTTGAGCTCCCGCAGTTCATCCGTGAACTACGGGTTGACCTAGCCCCCACAAGCTCAGAGAGGTCGCAGTGGCGCGATTTCATCCAAGGCTGCTGTTGCCGTCCTTTTCCACAGGTCGACAAGTGCCTCGGGTGAATCGTGTAACCGATCCAGAGGAACATCCCCCAGTTCCTTCTGGAATCCATCTGGATCCATTAGTTGCCGAGGGCGGACCATTTTAATAGGCCCTGCCTCCCTACGATGAAGCGTCGCCCTAGAAAGTCAAAAGTCACCAGATAGTGATCTGACCATGGCACAGGTAAAATGATTAAGTCCTGTAATCTCAGATCACTCTGCCACTGCTCCGATATGAAAACTAAATCTGGCGTGTGGTCACTGCCCCTGGTCAGACCCCGAACTACCTGAGTCAGGCCCATAGCTGCCATGGAAGCCATGAACTCCCTTGCCACCACAGAAGCCATCCCCAATGATGGCAGATTGAAGTCCCCCAGAACCATGAGCCTCGGGAACTCCAATGCCAACATCGAGGTGGCCTCGAGGAGCTCAGGCAGGGCATCCCTTACCCTGCAAGGGGGCAGGTACAGGAGTAAGATCCCCAACTGATGCTTAGGGCCCAACCGTAGAAGCAGTGCCTCACAACCAGACACTTGTGGAGCAGTGGCCCTAGCAACTCCCAAGGACTCCCTGACAACAATGGCGACACCACCGCCCCGCCCCTCCCCTCCCCTCTAGGCTGGTGCCAAATACCAAACCCAGCTGGACACATGTCTGAAAGTGATACTCCATCCTCAGGTGTCAGCCAGATTTTGGTGACAGCCAGGTTTCAGTGATGCATGTATACCTCCTTATACCTCCGTATACCTTCAGTATACTGAAACCAGGCAAAGAACCATCAAATCCCTCAGACTACAGGCCAATCTCCCTACTAGGCTACTTATACAAAATGTTTAAACAAACGATATTGTCACTATACATGGTCTTGTCACTATACAATGCTTTGGTAATTTAGAAAAAAATCAGATGTTATTTGTTATCAATTCATTCTGATGTTTGGTTACTATATGAGTTAATGATCTCCAAACTCTGCTCAGATCTTGTAAACCAAAGGCATCTCATATTAGGCTGTTCTATCTACTTAGGCTTTCCTTTTTTTGCAACATTGTCTTTACCAGTAAATTTTGTTTAGGTCTTGCAACCTGATAGACATGATTTCCTTTACTGTGTCAACCCATCTATGTCTTCCTCTTTTCTTACTGTTCCCACTACATTTCCCCCAACAATATTATATTTTCTGATCTGATCTGTATTTTCATTATATGTGCTTGGTGAGATAGCCGCATTTTTGCTCTAGTGAGAGTTTGGGCCCAACTTAATTCAGCACTTATTTTTCTGCTTTTCTGGCTTCTATGAAATTTGTAAGGCTTTCTTTCAACAGCACATTTCAAATGTGTTAAGTTCTCCCCTGACTTTTGCTTCTTTTTCCTTTTACATACGATGGATGATTTTGACCTTGGTCTCCAATGATAATCTTTTCTAACTCCCAGATTTCTCCTTTTTACTACTTCAAAAGGTGAGTGAACATCTTTTGAAAAACATGCACACATCTGTAGAGACTTTTGATCTAGTACACCTTTTTTACCTCAGGTTATCTGAACTAAGGAAAGGGTTTGGAAATAATCAGATCACTTTCTAGTCTGCATTTTGAAGAGCAGGCTTGGCAATATTAGTTTATTTGACAGGTAAAAGGATGTGTCTGTTTCTCTGCTGTATGTGTTGCACTTAATCATATCTTTGTGTCACAGTTCCACTTAGTTCAAAACAGTCCTTCAAAATATTTTGGCACAGAGGGACTGCAGACACATCCCAGCTATTTTTACTTACGTTCTTCCTCAAGCAACCATAATACAGATCATTTGCTCATCTTCTGGGATCTTTTTTCACTAGGTAATTTTACATGAGAGAAATTTCTGTTGTAATTTGTGTGTAGTGTATGATTAATTAAACTTCCATTTTAAAAAGCCAGGAAATTCAATGTAAAAAAAAATCCTCAATGTAGGAATATGGGATATTGTGCTGTATTGTACTCATGATTTTAAACATCAGGAAATGGCCAAATATTGCTACACAATATTGTGCCTATATTTCGAGCAGGAAAGAGGATGGCAAGCATTACATAGGGCACTGTGGATATCTACAACACAGATGGCAGCAATCAAGCCAGTCTGCATATATAGAACTAGCATAGGTGCCTGTCTTCGGCAGTTTTTTTTTGGGGGGGGAGCTCATTGGGGATTTTTTCTCTCCCCACACACTGTTTGCGACAGCCCTGGGCTCCTATTGTCTCATTCCCTAGGGTTTTTTTGTTGGGTGGGGGGTGGACCAGCCTGCATGGCAGCCGTGGGCCTTGGCTTTTCGATGTGGCAATGGCGGTGGATGAGACAGCGATGTTGGAGGAGCTTACTTCTAGGCACCCTCTCTGGAAGGGACCAGGCGGCCCCGTCAGCTGGGCCAGTTGGGATATGCCTCCGCTGTGCCCACAAACCCTCCGCTGCCTTCTCTGCGCCATGTCCACTGCAGATTCACCTGCTTCCATTGCTGCCTCAATTTTCCCCCTGTGATTTTGTGGTGAAAGGTCCACTCGGCCTTCTCTGGAGCCCCGGGTCCGCAGCCATGCTCCCTTTGCCTACTCGAGGCAGCAATTGTGGTTATTGTTGCTGTGGCAGGCGAGGAGGAGAGAAGGTGGTGGTGGGGGCTGCGGGCGGGGAGGAGTTTTGTCCATACCGGACTGATCGCCGGAGCTGCCTGGTCGGTCGGTGTCTTCCGGAATGGGCACCACAAAGGCTGCTTCTCTGCCCTTTCCGCCTTGCCCGCCGGTGGCCTCCAGAGAGGGCTCTACAAAGGCCCCTCCTCCACCCTCGCGGCTGAGGGGAGCAAAGAGGTAGCACCATTGCTCCAGAGAAGGGCAGGTGGGCCTTTTGCTGCATTCTGCCATCTCTCTCTTGGCCGGGTGCATTTCCCGCTGGGGTGATTCAGTGGTTCAGGGGGGTTTCGCTCCTCAGGCTGCCTATTTGGTTGTTGGCTGTGGGCATGTCATGCTTCTTGCTGACGGTTTTCTCGTGGCCCCAGAGCACCACTAAGGCCTAGGTGGCGGGTGGCGGAGTAGATGGGAACTGTTCGGCCAGCCCACATCGCGGAATGGTGCCCGAGTAGTGGCCTGATTTCAGCTGTTTCACTGGTGGTTTCAGGCTGCTGTGGACAGGGGTGCTGGATTTTCGAACGACCGCTCCCTGGGCTCGCATTGGCCAATGGTGTTTTTGCTATGTGACCGCTGTGGCACTATTCCACATGCAGTCTGGCCTCCCTGATTGGGCACGTCTTGCCGCAGAGGACACTGGGAGATGTAGTTTTTTGTTTTGTTCATTTTGTGGGGCGGAGGCCCCACCAGTAGCCTCGGGACCACTGTGGCATTGTTGTGAGTTCTATAAGGAAGGTATGTGCCATGCATTATGGGATGCGCTCCAGGGGTGTGGAAACGCATTCTGCACACTGATGGCCACATCCCTTCCTTATAGGTTAAGATAGTGCAGTTCACATAGAGCCTGTTGGGTATAAATCTTATACTAGGAGTACCCAAACTATGGCCTGCATGTCAGATATGGCCCACAATGCCAATTCATCAGCCTCACAGCACTCTCGTTGCTCCAGGAAGTGGATGGGGAATGCACCCACGAATGTGCATGGAAGTAGATGGGGACACACCGCACATGCGCAAATGTGCCTGTGCCACTTCTGGAAGTGGCACAGACACATTTGCACATATGTGTCCCTCATGTGCAAACTTACCTGCACCACTCCCGGAAGTGGTTCTAGATGTGCATGCACAAACACGCCTGCTTCCATGGGCGTGGTTAGGCTCGCTCAGCTGTTTTGGGGGCATGGTCAGGCTGCTGATGCAAAACGTTTGGGCACCCCTGTTTTATATACCATATGCTTTACATCAACCAGGTCCAAGAACTGTTGGTTCTCACAAGTCTAAGATCTGCTATCCTTGTGTTGTCTGTACAAATTAAACTGAAAGTACTGTGCTGTGGGACTGAATCCAAGATGTATGTAAAAAAATTAATAATAATAAAAAGATATGTATAAAAACTAAAATTGGATATCGCCTTTCCAGAGCAGTTCTTAAAGAAAGATTATGCCAACCTAGACAGGCCTATTTATTGTTCAGATCAATTTATGGCATGGGATACAAAAGCTAAGCAATAATCCCAGTGAATGTGTCTCGACTCTGCTTTAACTATAGCTATGGCCTCCAGCTCCTAAATAATTAAGTGTTGCATCTGGCCATGTTAATTTGCAGAAATAAACAAAAAGAAGATGCAACTAATAATACAGTGTAATGCTCCTATAAACAAGAGCAAAATGCAGATGATCTCTTAGATGCCTGTAATATCTGATTTCTCTCTCCCAGAATTATGCTGCTCCCCAGTGATTTTATGATTAATTTATTTACCACTGTTGGATGATTGATTGACATCGATTTCGCTTGGGTACTCTATAACTTTCTTGTTCTTTAGCTGTCAGTATGACAAGCCTGCAGTGATTAATTAGAGAATTTGTGATGCTGTCTTATTGTTCCTGTTCAGTCAATGCTAAAATTGCATATTCTTTAGGAAAACAATAAATATTCTGAAAATGCAGATTTAAAAATGTAGATAAAAGAACATGTTTTTGTTATTTATGCCTTTATAGTAGGGGTAAAAATGTTCCAACTGTGGAATTCCTCCAGTGAATTTTTTTCCTTCCAATCCAGATAAGCCTCACTTTTTGCTAACTATCTGAGGTGTGATGTCTCTTGCTGTTTGGGAGGTTAGTGAATATAATGTTTTTTTCTTGGTCTTTTTTACCATTGAATATAGAAAGGGAGGCAGTGTTCTTAAGTCTGGTAAACCAATACTCTATTGAGAAGTAAGTCCCCTTGAATTAAAATGTCTCCCACTTAAATGTGTATCTTAAAAACCTTCTTGATTAGTTTTCTTCTTCCCCCTTGCTATTAGAGATGGTCCATGCTGATTTTCATTCACATATATGCTAATACACACCTTGTTTTCTTCATTCTCTGAAAAACCCATTTCTCTTTAGTTCATACCTGTCAAGTATTCCATATTGGCTGGGATTTCCCATATTCCAGCGCTTGTCCCTCCCCTTTCCCGCCGCTGTCCCGTATTTTGAACAGTGGGGAAAGGGGTTACTGTGCATGCACGCCCATCAGAGGCAGCAGTATGCATGCGCAAAAGGGTTCTGTGCATGTGCAAAGGAACTGTTGCTGCGCATACACACCCGGGCTGGAGCTGTTCCCATATTTTCTGGAGCTGCGCTTGATGGGTATGCTTTAGTTAAGTTTTCAGGGGACCTTTCATGTAGAGTTAAGTGAGGTGTGCCCCTTAATACACTTGGTCCTCAACCTGTTTTCCATGTGAAGAGTTGTATTTGACAGGTTGAGTTCCCTTGCCAGCAGTCTTCCTCTGCCCAATCTTTTGTGCCATCTCCCAGGACCGCCACAACATTTTCTATAAAGAAAATGAATTCTGAAGGCTTTTCAAGGAATTGGGATAAAGATATTTAGTAAGGCTTGGATCAGCACCAAGCATCTGCTGTTCTAACTAATGCAAATATACTCACATGAAAAGGTAACAGGTTCAGTTTAGTGTTTGTTTGAACTTTATGGTCAAAGTCAGTTGATATTAGCATTAACATTTGTACATTTCTTTGAAGACCTTCTTCTTGCCTTTGACTGAACTTAACAGAGAGTTCTGTAGCTCTCGTATGACCTCAAAGCAACACTGACATGGATAACTACATCACCTCCCATGTTAAATCATGAAAAGTCATATATTTGTTTCAAGGATAGCTTTAAAATAAAATAAAATATGCTAGTCATATTGGTGCCTCTTTCTCGGATCATACAACAACAAGTGTCTTTAACTACTCAGTATGCCTAAGAGGCTTCAAAGCATTCTACAGCTTTTAAGTTTATCAAAGCTCACTTCATGTGCTTTGTTAATGCCATTGTCAATGACACAGTGAATGCTTTGAAATGGGATTCATTTCTTTTTCAATTGTTTTTTCACAATATATAGATGTTATGAAGTGCAGTATGTTTAATTTTAAAGACTGAGACCTTTTGCCTAGCCATGTGATCCTTACATGGGTATGTCTTTCAAGAGAGACTTTCCAAGACAAAAGTAGTTGAGAATCTACCTTTTTTCTTTGTTTATACAGGTAATTTCTAACCTGTATTTCTTCCACCACACAACTCAAACACTCAAGACAGGTGCAAGTATGGAGATTGGGAAGTTTCCAATATACCAGTAAAAATTATGTTTATATACTAACCCGCTGCACTAAGAGCACTCTCTGAGCAGTTCACATGATAATTAGCCTTTTGGCCCAAATAAGCTGGGATACTCATTTTACTGATGTTGGAAGAATGGGAGACTGAGTCCATAGGGTTTAAACTCAGATTGGGAGCAGCAATTTGGCTGCCACAGGGGTTCTTACAGATATATAGGAACCTAAATATGGAGCCTAACCATGCTAATATGTGTTTAGCACCAACAATGCAGCTATATCCCTACCACCTAGACCATGCCCAGAAAGATAATCCTGACTGCTACACATCCTTGAGGGGTTTTGAAAATCCTTCAGACAAATGTTGTAAAAGAGGCAGTATTTCCTTTATGGAAAAATCAAGTTTTCAGAACCCTCTTTATGAGGATTTTCTGCTAACCCAATTCACAGAAATATCTAAGAGATTGGTTAAAAAACACACATCAGTCCTAGCTTTCTTTTCTAATTTCAGAAAGCAGGCCCACATAATTGAAATGGTCTGAGGTTGTTATAACTACCTTTTATGAATTCTGGCAATTATTTTAGCTGAATATATAAATGTTTAACTGTGGAATATTTATTTTTGATGTATACTTTTATTGTTGAAGGCTTTTATTATTAAAGGATATTTTATGAACTGAAGAGAAAGTTTTAAAAGATACAGAATATATAAGATATTGCTTTCCACAGCACTCATTCTGTTAACTTCAAACTAACTAGCTAGTAAGTTTACCAAAAGAGAAATAGAAATATTATAAATTTGTTTTTCATCTGATACATTAATCTACAAATATTCTCTCTATGTCTTTCTTTTAAACACATATATGAGGACCTGTCTGGGCACTCTAACATATACAAATTGCTTTAATATAAAAGATGAATGTTCAGGGGCTCATTCCCATGAACTGGTAATGTGTCAATGGCATACCATCTTTATGTACTAGTAGCTCCTCCTGCCCTAATTTTGTGGACCAGGCAAAGGGAGACTCCTGGCAATTCGTGGGACCATTGAAACAGCTGATCAGGTTTTGAGCAGTTTTTGAGTATTGCAACTGCAAGACCAAATCATCCTCCATGAAAGAAACATCTTGCCTATATGTTACTCTCTTGTGGACATTGTTCCTGAACCCTGATACCAGCTCCCCAGCCTGAAAATCACTCCCACCCACTGCCAAAGCCCAACACATTTGCTATTTTAAACAAGGAAATATTAGACTGAGCTCGAATATCAAATCACAACAAATAAGAAAGGTGATGGGCTTTCTCTTGGCAGGGCCCACAGCTCATGGTTTTCTCCCACCCAGCCTATTGCAGAATGTCCCATGGGGATTAGGAAAGGTCTGCAACCAAAGAAAAAAAAGGAAATGGCTTCCAAGTGGATACATATCATCCTAAATGTAAGATCCTGGCTCCAGAGGGACACCAGGTATTTCATCACAGCTACTTTTGTCATTGGCAGGGAGGTGGTGCATCCCCTGAGTTTAATAGAAGACAAGAAAGATCCCACAGTAGTACTAAATTGGTGTGTGTCTGAAGTGATGTGTGTGTGTGGCACCAATGAAAACTGTCTTCCTAGAAATGAGATAGGACCTCTGTGATGCTGTTAGTCATACCTGGAATGAACTTGGCTGAGAATGTTATGTTGGAACCAGCTGCTGTTCAAAGTGCAGCACTCTTTCAGACCTAGGGGATTACATGTTATTTATTTAGCATATGCCTGTTAGTGACCCTAATAACTGATTGGTCGTCACACTAAAATCTCACTCTTCATGTTCCTGAACTCATCTTGACACAATGACACCACCACCACCACAATTGGAAACAACTTTATGAAGGTCAGGTCCTGAAAGATGTCTGATTCAACACCTTCCCATGGCCACCTCTGTGCACATCACCCCTTCAAGTACATCCCAAAGCCTAGGCTACCTGCTGCATCAGAATGGAACTAGAGAGCCATGCTGGCTTCCCATGGCTATTGCCAAATAGCCAGCCCATTAAATTTTGCCAGAAGGATTAGTCAAACCAGCAGGTCGGTATTCATACCCTTTGTAATCTTGATGTGGTAGTGGTATGTAGAAATCCCAGTTGTAGTCCTAGAAAGCCTGCTGCAGAACACCTGATGGGTCACCACCTGGAAGGCAAAATTGAGGTGGCACAGAACCACCTGTTTCTGTGTCTAGGTCAGATGTGAATCTCCAAAAATGATGGGGACCTTTTGGGGAGTTCATTGTGCAGTCCCTTTCACCTGACCTAGTGTAAGTAAGATTATTCTGCAACACAAGGTTGCCATTACCAGGGTGCGCCTGATTTTGGTTCAGAAATACCATAATCTTCAAGGAGGCTCTTTCTGTGTCCCCAGAACCACCTGTGACTCTTCTAGAGTACTTTTTTCCAAGTAGATTCTGGCCACTTAGGTACAATAACTTTAACAGCTCTTTGTCAATGCCTGCATTGCACCACAGTTTCATCTTCTTTATACTTTAGTGTTCAAATCAGTAGGGTAAAAATAAACTAAGTATGCACACAGTATATATTCTGGTGGACAACAGCATACTGTGTGAATGTGGAGAGACATAGATCTTGGCTCACCTTCTGATTTGTCGACTGCTACCAGACACATGTACCAATAATGATTGAATTTTGGCCAATGACCATACCTGTCAAGTATCCCGGATTGGCCAGGATTTCCCGTATTTCCACGCCACTTCAGCCACTTGCCAGCTGCCGGCCGCTGCCATCCCGTAATTTGACCGGTGGGGGGAAGTAGTTACTGTGCATGCTCTTCTGCGCCAAAACCTTCTGCGCATGCACAGAAGCCTTCTGCACAGAACCCTTCTGTGCATGCGTAGAAGGGTTCTACGCATGCACAGAAGGGTTCTGCGCAGGTCCCGTATTTTCCAGAGCTGCGCTTGACAGCTATGCCAATAACAAAGTCAAGAAGTTGGCTTCATTTTAGCAATTTAAAGTTTGATCTGGACATGAAAGAATATGATGACTAGGGCCAACACACTCCTAACAAGCAAGACAAGAGTAGCAACTCCTTCCCACTGTTGCGTACTTCTGTATCTTACACTGTTGTTTTCAAACAGTGTATCAGATTAAGGGTGTAATGAACCCTAAACATAGCTACACGAAGTTCCATTGAGTCCAATGGCAGGTAAAGGTTGGTCGGTATAATGTGCGCTGCTGCTTCGGCTTGAAGTTTCTGTATAAGCTTAGCAGAAATTCCACAACTTGCGGGACTTTCTTATAACAAAGTGATAGTTCATCACAAGGGCATTCCTCCCAATCTGACTTCACACAGGCAGTCATGCTGGGACCAAAGGGAGCTGTTTGGAAATACTTGCAGAAAACTGTGGAACTTTTCAGAGCCCTGTCAAGTCATGAAATATCATAAGGACCATTCACATAAGCAGCCAAAGTATACTGTAATTTTAAATCACAGTTATATAATAATAATTGTATGCTGTCAAGTCAGTTCTGACATGGCAATTCTTTCCAGAGTTTTCTAGATAAGACAATACTCAGAAGTGGTTTACCATGTCCTCCTTTTGTGGGTGGTGGTGCCGTGGAATTGTGTAGCTTGTCCAAGGTTACACAGGGTGGCTCTTCTTGCAGGAGGTTCAGTGTGGAATCAAACTCCCAACCTCTGGCTCTGCATCTTGATACATAACCCATAGAAAATATCACCAAAGTTTTAAGTGTAATACATCTGTAAGGTGGATATGAGAACAAATAGAGAACCCTGACTAATTTACAAAGCTTTTATTGCTCACATTAGCTACTTCTGTGTGGAAAAGCAGGACTTGAGTTCTTTCTTCTGGCACATGGTGGATCCTTTATTTGTTTCCCCTCAGAACAATAGGAAGAATTAGTTACATCATGTAATAACTGGCACAGATTGCTCTCTGATCCAGAGGCCTCACAATTAGAATGGGCTTTAGTGCCAATATCTGGTGCTAGTTTAATCCTGCTCCTGCCCCTCCTCCCCAAATGAATGTTTATAGGTTCTTTTGTCATCTACTGCCACAGGACAACTACCAGCCGGTAGCACTTAAATTGTAATGATGACATTTTCTATGGTCATGACAGGTCTTCCAACAGATGTACCTACCCCAAATCCAGGGTGTCTCTGTTGGTGCAGAGGTGGATTGCACTGATACACATGTTTACAAATGTTTCCAGTATGCAAGACTATGGCATGGAGATAGTGAACATCTGCATGTTCTTTTTTTAATTAAAAAATTGGATGTTTAACATTACCTGTCAACCCACATCTGCAAATTTTCATTTCAGTGTCTTTTCAAACATGTCATTTGTATGCTGCATCAGATGATTAGACAGAGTAGCATGCAATTAAAACAATCCCGCTAAAACTATTACGAATTCCATCACAATCTAGCTTTCACCTCTATCCAGAGGTATGGAAGGGAGGTATGGAAAGTGGTTTCACCAGTGGTCTCACCACACTTCCTTGAGTCATTACAAAAGTGCTCAGATATCTCCATCTCCACTGTATGAAAATGGAACGAATGAAATTTTCAAGATCCAGAGAAACAGATCACTCTATCAGACATTTCAATGAGAGTGAAAAAGGGGGTGTTGTGCTCCAAAAGCAGATTCCAGTCTGGCTGGAGAGGTCTCTTCACAGTAAACAGTGACACTCAGTTCCAAACTTATCTGTTATGCCAGCCAAACATTGTGTAACTCTGTACTTGATAATGCCATGAATTCTCATTCTTATGGCTGACAAAGTGGACTTGATCCATGAAAGCTATCATTAAAATATAGGAGTTAGTCTTTAAGGTGCTACAATGTTTTTTGTCTTGTTTTGTTTACTCTCTGATATGTTTGCACGGACTAACATGGCTACCACTTCAAACATTTCTACTCTCTGGTCCACCCCTCTGCAGTTTGAAGCTTACAATTTCCTGCCAACCAATGTAGAGCTGGCAGGTAGAAGTTCTTTCCTGACCAATAGAAAGCCAAGGGGGAGAATCCCCCATTGATGTCCTTTCAGCATCCTAGCATCCTAAGCATCCTGCAGGAGGCTTGTCTGTGGAAGTCACTATACTGGCTCTAGCGCCTTCTGTGTCTCACCACGGGTCCCAGGACCGTCAATCTGACAACAACTAGGGTGTCAGGTATTTCCAAGTTCATACAATTTTTGAAGTTCGAAAGCAAGAAATTGCAAGTAGATAAATAGGGACCACTTCAGTGGGAAGGTAACAGTGTTCTGTGCACTTCGGTGTCTAGTCATGCCTGCCACATGACCAAGGAAACGTCTGCAGCGGCTCTTCGGCTTTGAAACAGAGATGAGCACTGCACCCTTGAGTTGGATACAACTGGCTTTCGAGCAAGGGAACCTTTACCTTACCTTAATCTTTCCTTTCTCATTTCTCAACAGGAAATTAATAGATGTTCTGAACTGTTTTTAGTTAGGCACAGCATGAATAAGTGTTTCAACCATATCATATTCTTCCTCTACCACAGCCTTCTTAGTGCTAAAATACTTTTTTTAAAAAAAGCCTTTTAAAAGTATCACTTAGACTTCAAAAGAAATAACATTATCCCTCATTAAGTTACAACCACAGTGTAAAACTGTTACATATTAATTATTCAGAGAAGAAATGAAGTACAAAGAACTCATTATCTGTAATGGCTGAAATCCTGTTGCACAGCTCTGAACATTTAACGATGATGATCTCATCAGCAGTCAAGCACTGCTGACTAAAGTCTTCCTTCTGGGACTTTGGGCTGCACACAATTTCATGGCCTTGTGTATGAGTTATGTACGTTATGTACACTCCAAAACTGCCTTTAATCAAGTCATTTTGCCTTTAATTGGTTGTGGGTTTTTTGCCACTGATTTTAACATCATGTCTGTTATATACTTGGACTTGTTCAGGGGAATTTCAAGAAAGTTGTCTCCAACATTTATCTTTTTAATCTTTGTCTTCTTGTTGTTTTGCCATAAGGTAAAACTAAAGGTTTCCCTTGCTCAAAAGCCAGTCGTATCTGACTCTAGGGTTCAGTGCTCATCTCTGTTTCAAAGCCAAAGAGCCAGTGTTGTCTGCTTCTGCAGACATTCCCGTGGTCATGTGGCAGGCATGACTAGACACCGGAGCGCACGGAACACTGTTACCTTCCCACCGAAGTGGTCCCGATTTATCTACTTGCAATTTCTTGCTTTCAAACTGCTAGGTTGGCAGGAGCAGGGACAAAGACGGGAGCTCATTCCATCTTGCAGTATATGAATCCAAATATTGGCAATCCTCATGGTGATCAGCCATGAAGACTGTCCTGAGAATATAATACAGTGGCCATTTATCTGCCTTCCACATCACAGTGTGTCACCTGTACCACTGATCCAGTTCTAGGAGTCACTTTCTGGTCTTGAGGCCTTTTGGCACACAAAGTCTTCATCAGCGCCTTGCCAGTATTGATGAATTTACTTCCTTCCATCAAGATGGATTCAAGCGGGATTTAACCCATTTGGGGACCATTACTCTTCCCTGTGCACTTCAGCACCCAAGGTTCTCAGGGTGGTCACATTAGTTAACCTCCACCTGACACTTGGCATTGAGTTGCTGGCGGTATGGTCTACTCTATTACCATAACAGGATAACCTGGCCAGACACAATCTTTGTCTACTGCAATAAAAGTCAAAGGCCATTTTATAACTTCTATATATGCTTATGTTTATACTATATGCTCACTAGCATTAGGTCATACCATGTCTGTGGCAAACAGGGCTCCCAGGTCTTGAAAGTCAACAATCCAGAACATTTTGAAGAAGTGAGAAGATGGAACCCAAGAGAAAAAGCTGTGAAATTAGAGATCTAAAAATAATAGAGAAACTGAGACACAGGTCAGTACTTGGTTGCATAATTGAGCAGAAGGGAAGCTGTGTAGACCTCTAGTTCTCTCTGATAGGCTCTCCATTGTATGATCAGTTATATAATTGCAACGTGGAGCCTGGGAGATTGGAAGAAGGAAGATTACTGAACCCCACCCATTTTGCATTGAGGCAGTAAGTACTAGCTCATATCTGGAAAAACATATTTGTTTTCCTGATCAGGTTGTTAAAGTAAATTATGAACTGAGCTTGGAAATGTTACTTTTTAAGACTACAGTTCCCACACTGCCACAACTAATGTGGTCCACATGATTCCCTGTCTAGCAAATTGGCAATAGTGACACCACAGAAATCCACCACTTGGGTCTCCTGCCTATTCACAGAACTCCAGGGGCTGCATGTGAATGCAACATGTGCATTAACTAGCATAGGCATGCTGGCATCACTCGTCTAAGTACACCTGAGGACATAGCGGAAACTGTCCAATGTGCAGATCTAATGGTGTAGCTGTTGACTCTGCAATTTAACTTGCAGTGCAGGCTCACAAATGATCAAGTCTTAGGAACCAGGCTTCAGGCCTAGTGATCCAATTCTATTATATAAAAACTATAACAAAACATGTTTATATCAAAATAATTGTGTGGCCATTTAAGGTGGCACAAGTTTCTGTGACAGAGTGACATGGCTTTCTTTCAAAATGTTTTATTTTGAAATAAACTTTTGCTCTACTGTAGTTTTGACTGGGAATTACCCGGAGCAGCTTTTCCCTGTTTTATGACTTCTAGTTGTTTTGATTAAACTAAAAGTGGCATTAGCCCAAGCTGAGTGGCCAGTGGGCAAAAGATGACTGGAACTGTGAGATTACAAAGTCTATCTGCAGTACGCTTGACTTCCTCAGAAACCTCTGAACTGTCAAAGGTGTTAGCCACCCACATAGGTCTCCCTCTTCTTTATTATTAACCATTACCAACACTAGCACCCTGACTTTTATGACAAGGTATATTGTACTGTTGCTTGTAGGCAAAATCCAGTTGCTAAGAAACACTGTGATTAACATGCTGACAATGCAACCTCTTTTGGTAATTTAGGCATCAGTTGTCTGCTGCTGTGATTGGCAAGGAAAGGGGGGGATTTGTCAAGATGCAGGGAAAGGGGGAAAACAGACTTTCTGAATGAAACAGGATGGCTTTTACTCATATCCACTGCTACTATAGGGCCCTGTATGTTCTTTTGACACCTGGCACTGATGCCTGACTTGGAGAGGACAGCAGCCTTGCACGGAAATGTCTTTACAATACTGCTTGAAAATACTTTTGTGCAGCAGTGTGCAGGAATCCTATATCTAGGTAAGCATGTGGCACCAGTGTCTGGCGCCGCACAGATGGCCCTAACATTGTATAGAATGAGGCAACTTTCTTAGCTGTCAGCAGCTGGTGGGAAATGACAGCACCTTTGTGGGTGTACAAAATCATACAGCCGGTTCCGCCCTTTCTTCATTGTTTTCTACCAACTACTCCTATTGTGAATGAAAGTTTCGTGCTGAATTTTAAAAAAATGAGACATTAGATTTGGCCCCAGGCCATTTGGCTTCTGTAGATTAAATTGGTAAGCAATGGTTGCCGCATCAGCAGATGTCTTGGGCTAGCAGTACAGCACACCCAGCAGCTGCCATGCCAAGTGGAATGTGAGGATGGACTTTATCTTTTAATTACAATGTCAACTATCCATGTTTGTCTCTTCAGGGTGTGCACAGAGCCTAATATAATTCTGAGTAGTCTCGAGAAATGGTTTATTGAGTGTGGTCTTTTTAAATTTCTCAGAGCAACAAGAACAACAATGAAAGCTACCTTGGTCAATGACCAAAGAATCTAAAATCCACCAGATTTGAAACAACTAAAATAGTAACAAAACGTGTGATAAACAATATTTATGCTTTATAACCATTAAGTTTTATTGTGACCCAACAATGGATCTTCTCTTTTCCTCTACCCACTCTGTCCTCACAAGATCCTTGGAAGGTGGTTCAGCCTGGGAGAAATTGGCCAACCGGGTTTATGTAAGCTTAATGGTTGATTGGGATTTTCAACCTGGATCTCCTACATCCCAGTCCAGGCCCAGTTGTCTAACCACTGCAATTGGACATCCCCTAAAAAATCCTTTCAACCCAGAGTAATCTCTGACACAAATTTATTACCACTACAATACTATGCCTTGGCAAACTTAGCCTAACACATAGCTTGGCCTTTATACACAAGGAAACATGTACTTTAATCTGTAGTTCTCCTATTCCAGTGTTCTTGTTGTGCATCATCAAATCATGTCTAGGTTGTTATATTAATGACCTGCAAAAAGGTCTTTATCATTAAGAGCCCTCCTCAGCTCTTATGAAGGAAAGACTATGGTTTCTTTTATTGTGTCACTACATCTATTATTTGGTCTTCCTCTTTTCCTGTCGCTTTCAAACTTTCCCAGAGTTATTGCCCTTTCCAGTGAGTGATGTGCCAATGTACAATAAATTCAGTTGTCTCATTTTTGCTTTTAGGGACGGTTGGTCTGGCACTCAATGATTTGTGTTTCTGATGGTTCTTGGTATCCACAAAGCTCTCCTCCAAAATCACCTTTCCAATGAACTGTAATTGTGCATCAGTTTTCCTCTCTTTGCTTACCATCCATTGGCCAAATGCGGGAGGGTATGTGCAACTTGCCTATTCAATGATAGGAAAGCATAAAAATGTAGGAGCTGGCTGGTAGTGCAGGTAAACATACTACATACTATGGCATACAGCTGAGGTTCTCAACCTTTTCAAGCAGTGGGCCAGAACACAACACCTCAGATAGCTGAGTGGGCCTGACTGGTGGTTACCCCACCATAAATGCTCCCATAAAATGCATCCGTTGCTGTCATAAACACATTTACGACAGACACAGGCGCTTTTACGGCTGTCGTAAATGTGTCCACTTCCGCTTCCTGTGGCGGCGGCAATGTGGGCCACATGAAATGATGCCACAGGCTTGGTCTGGCCTGTGGGCCATAGGTTGAGAACCCCTGGCATACAGAGACAACAGAATACTGGCCTATGGATCTTACTTCTGTGGACAAATGCATTCTTAATAATAAGTTAATCATGCTACATGCATCTTTTCACTGTAGATGCAGTTTGAACAGTCAATATAAGGGGCACTTTCTGAGCTTGTGTCTGTGGCAGGAAACATGTTTGTGCCATTTGCACACCTTTTTTTAAAAAAAAAAGATCAATGCCAATAGTCAGCTAGTCTTCCCAAAAGTTTTACAACCACACTTTGGAATTACAGTATTTTTCACCTACTGTAACTCTACTCTGACAACCTCTTGCTGCTAAGGGTGTGGTTAATAAATTGCACATGCACACATAAAGAAGCACACAACTGTATAAACACAGAGGCATACAACTTACAAAAATGACTTTTTAAGAAAAACTGCAACTGTGAAAGTGCATCCCTCATGCTAGCTGCATGATTTTGGGAGTTATACTTCAAAAAGGTACCGTTTCCAAGTTAACAGATAAATGAGCATTAAGTCAACGTTCCACCCCCTGCAACAAAGGAAGTATGGTATAAATCTTTCATTCAGAGATGGGCACTTAAGTAACTTTATCACCAAGTAGCTATTCATGAGGCTTTCAGTGTAATGTGGTGTAGTGGACAGAGTGATGTACTAGGACTCAGCAGACCTTGGTAAGAATCCCAGTTTGGTCTTGGAAACCCACTGTGTAGGAATGGCACTGATGAAACCACTCCTTAACTATCTAACTTATTTTGAAAACCCTCTTGGGGGTCACTGTAGGTTTGATGTGATTTGATGGTCTACATACATATGCAAACATACACATAACACACAACCTGGACATGATTCTTAAGAACTCATTGTTCTCCCTCAACTTGATTTCTCTATCCAGATTTCACAAAGACATCACATTTCCAGGAAGGTCACTTGTTTGGATAGATTTCTTTACACCTTGACTTCTGTTTAGCCAGGCAAAATCTTTTTTTTTTATAAATGCCCTCTCCCTCACTTGCTGCAAATGTGCCTACAGCAAAGTAATTAGGAAAGCCAATGATGCAAATCCCCCATGGTAATCCTGTCCTTTTTAGGATACAACTACAGCCTGAAGTTCAATAACACCTTTGACATAATCAAACATCCTGGAGCCCTTTACAAAGCTATAAATTACTCACCTGTAAAATAATGACTGCAGGGAATTAGGGCAGCTGTGCAGAGACCATTGATCAGAGATGGACTGAAAGAGGCAGCAGAAAGGCTTCTGAGTGTGTAGAGCATAGATCCCTTCCCTTTTCTCTCTCTCCCTTCAGAAATTCCCAGAGATTTCCCCCTGCAAAAAAGCTGGCAGCAGGGAGTTCTCTTGCTCTAGATTCTGCCCAGCTAGGGATACTGTTGTGTTCTGAGTTCTATGCATTAAAACAACCACCAACTGTATCAATGTATTCCGTGTAATTAGGTCGCGAGCTAATGTCCACCTGGTGGCAATAGCGAGCGCCCAAGCTCACAAGGTTCCAATCCCCAAAGAACTACAGCGCGGGAAGATTCCCGCCACTACCTCACCTGGACAAGAAGGGCGTGACCTGGAATGACGTCACGCCAGCAGTAGCCAATGGGCTACCGTGGAGCCACATTCAAATGTATAACCACCGTATATATTGAGCTGTTCGTCCGCCATTACCTCATGTTCCCCTAGACCACCATGCAATAAAGATGTGTTAAGCCAGTACTACGGCTGTTCCTGTGTCTTGCTTCTCATACACTAAAGATACCCTTCTTCTTGGAGATCTAATTCCATCTCCCCCCCCCACACACCTCTTATTGTACCAGTCCCCTCGCCAAAAGCAAATCCACACTCTGACCAATGAGCATGCAACATCAGTACTGAGCTGTTTTGGCTTCCCCCTTTGCACCTCCCCCTTGAAAAGCATAGTTCTCTCATGTGTGGGTGGATGTATAAGTGTAAGGAATGTGATAGTTTGCGAGATAAAAAGGAATACTCAGAATATCTATGGTATCACATTTTGTTGTTACATATGTCATTACCATATTTTGGGTCAAGATATGGCTTACAGATGTACCTTGCTCTGAGATTAGACCTATTTTTAGATCTAGATCTGAATCAAGGCCAGTTTCTATAGTCACAACTAGATTTGCTTATGGAACATGATCTAAACCTTCTAGACCTTTATCTGGATCAATATCTAGAAGTACCTCTAGATAAGGGTTCAGAAGCAGGTCTAGATATGGATCTAGATCCAGGTACATCTCTAGAGCTCTTTTTAGAACCACATTATGGCTCTAGATCCATGTAGACATACAGCAATAATGAGTTTTAGATAAAAACATTTGGAACAATAGTGAAACAAGGTGACATGAATTTCATATAGCTTCAGAAATTAGTGGAAAACAGATCTAGGTGCAGATCTAGGCACTTAGATCTAGATACAGGTAAAGTTCTAGACATGAAGCTGAATCTGGACCTGAACATGAATAGATCTAGATTGGACACTCTCTTGATCTGAATCTAGAGCTGCATCTAGATAGGGATTTAGATCTAGACATAAATCTAAATTTTGACATGCATTTAGATATGGGTCTAAATCCACATCTAGATATGGATTTGGATCTAATGACCTGGATAGATGAAGATATCACTTTAGATCTAAATCTAGTATTTAGTCTGCATGAAGTTTTCCTGAATCAATCGGCTCTCTCTATGGAGGTGCAAATGTCTGCTGTGGCCGAGAGTGCCTCTTATCAACTTTGGTTGATTGTTTGCTCCTTAGCTACCTGGATAAGAAATCCCTAATAACAGTGGTTCATTCATTGGTAATCTCTAAAATAGACTACAGTAAACCCTTAGAAAATGAAGGGTTTGGATAACGAAAAAATCGCACAACAAAAGGAAATTAAAGGAAAATGGCACCTTCGGATAACAGATTTTTTTTTTTTTTGCATACTGAAAACATTTTCAGGGGTTCCCAATGGTGCCAGTACAGTCTTGTGAATGAATTTGCTCCATTTTTTGGTATTTCAAGGGTGTCTCCAGCCTGTTTTGGGGTGCCTTAAAAGTGCAGTTTGGGTACTTTTTGTTTTTGCAGAACTTCAATTCCTAGAATCCAATGCACAGCCAAGGCTCCAAACAGAAAGTTATCCCCCTCATCATTTCAAGACCTGAAAACAGGGTGGAAAAATCCCAAAAAATCCCAAAACTGGAGCAGATTAACTCACAAGACTCTACTGTTGCAGCGGGGAGCGGTGCAGACACCGGAAAACCCAGTAAAAAATGGCTTTTTTGACCTTTAGAATGGATTTATTGTTTTTCAATGCTTTCCTATGGGAAACTGCATTTTGGTTAATGAAAGTTTCGGTGTACAAAAGATCCCGAAGAATGCATTAATTTCATTATCTGAGGTACCAGTGTACTTTAGGGCTGCCCTTCAAACTAGTATGGAAACTTTAGAAGGTCCAAAATATGGGTTTCCAGAACATGATTTCAAGGGGGAGGCAAAACAGTTCAGTGTAAGTTAATTGGTTTAGATTAGCATTGAAGAGGAGGTTGAAACATGAATTTCATTATATTAATTGCTGATGTTAAGAGGAAGAAGGAGGAGAAGTTACAAAGAAAAACATGCCTTGTAAAAGACGGAATTCCATTATACAAGCACAAGTACGGAAAATACAACAATTGTAAAATGTTAAACAATAAAGTAAGAAGTTAAAAGAATATGAAAACAAGATCAACTTCTTCTCCATACTGATTTCCGCAAATGGAGTTTCCCCAAAATCTTTGGTTACCAATTTTAAACAGTTTCCCTTAAACTGCTAACATCTCTGTATTATAAAAACAACAACACACAGTTAATTTAGAAAATGCAAGCGCGGCGCCAAAATGGCCGCCGCGCCCTTTGCGGGCCCCCCCCACAGGACAGAGAATCCGGGTAGTTAGGGGCGTGGCCAGCTCCCTTATAAAAGGGGTGGCCACGAGGCAGCCGCGCTGCCATTTTGCCTCAGCGACGGAGCGGAGAAGTTTTTCCCCCTGCGCCTCCGTCGCTCGTTGGTATTGCCGGGAAGCCTTTTGGGTCGATTTTGCTTAGCTAGCTTCCCTTTTTTGCTCGAGATGCCTTCCAAAAAGAAGGCTGCTGCGAATTCAGCTCGGGCTGTTAGGAGGCGCAACCCAGGTCGGAGGACCGTGGTGCCGCCTCCTCAACAGCCACCTTTGCCATCCCCGGCCGGGGCTAGTGGCTTGGGGTCTATCGCCCCTTGGCCCGTTCAGAGTGCGGGCGCGGAGGGCGCTCCGGCCCGCGGCCCGCGAGCGGTGGACACCGCTCCTCCTTCCGCCCAACCCGTTGGGCCGACTACTTATGGGCCGCAGCCTCTCCCGGGGCCCTCTAGCCTTGGGGGGTGGCCCGGTGCCCCGCCTTGGCAGGTTTCCTCACCAGCCCTACCGGGCTTCGGCCCTGGCCAATGGCCATATCTGGGCCATGGGGTGCAGGGAACTGTCCCCATGCAAGGGTCAGGTGGGCCGGCCGGCTCTTTACCCATGGTTACTGTAGACACCTTACTGGCCCGTATTGCGGCCTTAGAGGAGTCTTTGGCCCGGGCCAGTCAGGCAGGTGCCCCTTTCGGGGTACCTTTTGAGGCGCTATCGGCAGCAGGACAACGGCCGGCGGGGAGGGTTGAGCTGCTGCAGGCGGGTGGCGCGGCTCCGGCCACTGCCTCGCAGCTCCCCAGCCAGCAACCTGGCGCGGGTCAAGCCCCGGTGATGAGCTCTACATCGGTCGTGAGCTCCGACGCCCCCAGTGGGCCGGAACCCCCGTTGGGGGCGGCCCGCGGGGGTGCAGCATGTGAGTATATGGTGCAAACGAGTACATCCACACACATTCCCAATATAGGGGGGACCTTTCAGTGGCCTTGGCCTCGCGCGGGTGGTGCAGGGGCTACGCCGCTGGCGACCCACCCGGCGACAACTACTGCCACCATGCCCGCTGGGGTGGGCATTGGTTCTTACACTGCTGGGAACGTACTTGGGGTGGCAGGGTTAACTCAGGCCCCTTTGGGTAGGCCAGCTATCCCCTTTTCGGCTTTGCCGACGGCAGGGTATTCCTTGCCATTGGGTGATCACTTGGCTCAGGCTACCAGAGAAAAGATATGGCGAGGGGAGTACGTGGATATCTTCTCACTCCTGAACAGAGAGCCCACTAAGGAAGAAAGGGAGGGTCAGGATGAGAAGGACAAGGAGCAGGCACGCCGCCGTAAGCCGCCGCGTACCTGGGCTAACTGGCTCCCCGCTTATTTGATATACATGGCGGTGTATTTGAGGGCGCGGCCGGATCTAGCTATTCCCATGGTCCAATATTTGGACAACATATACAGGGCGATGGTAGATTTCCCGGGCCCCTCATGGCTAGCATATGATGAGGAATTCCGTATGAGGATTCCCCTGCACCCCGAGATGAGATGGGATGAGCCGTGCCAGAGACTGTGGCTCTTGTATATGACACCCACACGTCCTGCCCCGGGGGATAGATACCATTGTGGACATGCGGTCCAGCGAGCAGCTCCAGCGCAGGTTACCCGCCAAATGGCGGGGCAGGGGGTTCCAGCCCACCTGCTGTGCTGGACTTTCTCGTCCAATGGTTCCTGCAGTCGGAAGAACTGCAGGTATAAGCACGAGTGTCCCACATGTTCTGGTCCCCATGCAGCCTCTGCTTGTCCCAAGCCTGGGGGGGTGCGAGGCAGAGGGAGGGGTGGACAGTGGGCTGGCAAGCCTGCCACGGATGGAACTAGTTCTCCGAAAGGCCCCCTCCCCAATTAAGGTGGACATGCTGGAGCGCTGGCTCGCATCGTACCCAAGGGGAGAGGACAGGGAGTACCTCATCCAAGGTTTTAAGCAGGGATTTCGTATCCCTTTTATGGGTGATAGATCTCCTCAGGATGCTCCCAACCTTTTATCCCTCAGAGGAAGGGAGGAGGTAGCCGAGGCCAGCATTAAAAAGGAGTTAGACGCGGGCAGGGTCGCCGGACCTTTTCCCGCACCCCCTTTTCCCAACCTTAAGGTTTCACCATTGGGTTTGGTTCCTAAAAAGTCCCTAGGTGAGTTTCGCCTTATTCATCATTTGTCCTACCCAGCCGGCCGATCGGTCAGCGATGCGATACCTGATGACCTTTGTTCAGTCGGGTATACATCGTTCGACCATGCGCTGCGCATGGTGCGCTCGTGTGGCCCGGGTGCCTTGATGGCCAAGTGCGACATTAAGTCAGCTTTTCGCCTCTTGCCGGTGTACCCGGGCGACTTTGAATTGCTGGGTTTTAAGTTTGGAGGGGAGTGTTATTTTGATAAGGCCATGCCTTTTGGCTGCTCCATATCATGCTCGGCTTTCGAGCGTTTTAGTACCTTCCTGGAGTGGGCTTTCGTCCGCAGGTCAGGGTCCCGGTCTGTAGCCCATTACCTGGATGACTTTTTATTCGGGGGTGAACGGGGCTGGGACACGTGTGCACGTCTCCTCAATACATTTCAGACGCTAATGCAGGAACTGGGTGTCCCTTTAGCGCCCGAAAAGACCGAGGGCCCGTCGACCAATCTAGTATTCCTGGGGGTTGAGATTGATACAGTAGTACAGGCTTCTAGGTTACCGGGTGATAAGGTGTCCAGGATAGTGACCCTTATCTCGGAATTGCTGGCTAAGCGTAAGGCATCCCTGAGGGAACTGCAGGTGCTACATGGGCACCTCAATTTTGCCTGCAGGGTGGTCGCACCGGGCAGGGCGTTCGCCCGGCGCTTATGCGACGCCATGGCAGGGTTATCCAGGCCCCACCACAGAGTCAGGCTTACCCGGGGTATCAGGGCAGACATGTTTGTCTGGTTGCAATTCCTGAGGGAGTTTAATGGGGTCTCATTTTGGAGGTCTGACCTCCTGGCATCCCCCAATTTCCAGATCCAGTCTGATGCCTCAGGATCCCTGGGTTATGGGATGTACTTCAATGGGAAGTGGGCCTATGGTGGGTGGCCACCGGCATGGGCAGGCACAGGTCGCCTGCGGGATCTCACATACCTGGAATTTTTTCCCATTCTGGGGGCTTTGATGCTATGGGGCGAACAGTGGGCTAATTCGGTGGTGCATTTCTGGTGCGACAATGCTGCCGTTGTGCACATTGTCAATGCACAGACTTCTAAATCGCCCAGGGTCATGGATCTAGTGCGCCATTTTGTGCTGTGCGGCCTGCGCCTCAACGTCTTGTTCAGGGCCAGACATGTCCCAGGGGTTAATAACGATATTGCTGACGCTTTGTCCCGCCTGCAGATCTCCCGGTTCCGCGCCTTGGCCCCGGATGCGGAGGAATTTCCCTCGCCACTCCCGGACGAGATGTGGACTATTGGCAAGGAGAGGTGAACCGGGCGATTGGCCTGTCACTAGCGCCACGCACGCGTAAGGCGTATCAACAAGCATTCAATTTGTATAGGGCTTTTGCTACTCGATTTCAATGGCCAGAGACCTGGCCCATCCCGGTGGACCATGTTCTGCGGTTCATGGTTCACCTGCATGCACAGGGCCTTGCACCTCGCACCATAGCATCCAAGCTCTAGGCGTTGGCTTTTATGGCCAAAGTAGGGGGTCATGTGGATACCACCTCTGACTTCCGTGTGAGACACGTTTTGGAGGGGTGGGTGCGCGAGCGCGGGCGTTGCCCGGACGACCGGCACCCTATTTCCCCAGGGGTTCTTACCCAGTTGGCCCGGGGCTGGCCAGGCCTCTGTTTTGATCATTATGAGGCAGCCCAATTGCATGCAGCCACAACGTGGCATTTTTTGGAGCGCTCCGCATCAGCGAACTCGTGATGCTGTCTAAGGCGGATGCAAGTGGTAGGGCACTGGAACGCGGAGATGTATATGTTGCCAAAGATTGGGCCCAGTTGAGGATTCGCTCCTCTAAAACAGATCAGCATGGCGTAGGCAGTGGAGTAAGACTGCTACGGTGTTCTTTGGCAGACATCTGTCCGGTTGGTGCCCTACAGGAATACCTGGCACTGCGTGGCATGCACCACGGCCCGTTTTTCTGTCACCAAGATGGGTCTCCCCTTACTAATTTCAGTTTTGGAAGGTGACTGCCAGAGCCCTCACCAGGGTGGGACTACCGGGTGCCCGTTCTGGCACACATTCGTTCCGTATTGGCGCAGCCTCTACAGCGGCTGCTTTTGGGTACTCTGGGGCTGACATACGTAGCAGGGGGAGGTGGGGCTCACAATGTTTTCAGTTTTATGTGCGCCCACTCCCGCCATGAGTACCAATCCAGTCACCTTACCTTCCTTTTTCTCAATTTTCTTACAGACCCTGGGTGTCGTATTACACCGGTGACAGTATGGCTGGTGGGCCACAGCTATGTGCTCAGGGCAGCGCGTTACGCTGCGGCGACAGAGTGGGGACCCCGACTGGGACTGGGTGACCACGCCAGTCTCTCATGGCACGGTAAGCCTGGGATGTTATGGCGGGAGCTGCGGCCTTTCCTTTTTTCTGGCCTGGGGGCTGACCCGCCTGACATTCTAATCATCCACTTGGGGGGCAATGATTTGGGCCAGGTCACCGGCTTATCGCTCAAGCATGCGATTTGCGAGGACCTCGCCTACTTGCATTATGTCTGGCCTGCCACAGCCCTGGTTTGGTCGGACATTGTTCCGCGCCACTCTTACAGAGGGGGCGTTAACCTCCTGGCCCTTGACCGAGCTAGGCGCGCGGTCAATAAGGCAGTGGCGCGGTTTCTCACCACCAGGGCTTGGGGACGGGTTAGTCATCACCCCGATATTAGTCTACAAAATTGTGACTTGTATGCAGGGGATGGGGTCCATCTGTCGCGAGGAGGTATGGACCTCCTGTTGGGTGACTGGCGAGCAGGCCTCTTGACCGAGCTGACGGTCTGGGGGGGGGGCGTCAGGTCTTCTGTGAAGCCCCTCCGTGTGGCGGGTAGCACTGGTAAGGTAAACAGTATGACCCACAAGTATCCGGCAGGTTCGCAATTGACTGGACAACACTAGACAGGAATAAAGTAGTTAAACGTTGTCCGGTCAACGACGAATCAGGCGATGGGGTGATGATGATTGCTAACCAGCATGCATCACCCCTGTGATTTCACGGATACGCGTCAGAGGGTGGGGTCATGAGTTAGTTATTGACTACGGTCAACAATTTGTTTGTTGTTAACAAACAAATTGATACAATTTGATACATTGTAACCAATTGCCGTTGGCAATTTTGGGGTGGTACCTTACCAGTGTTACTTCGGCCTGCTTGCCTTAGGAATTATGATTGGTCGTTTTACCAATACAAATTTATAATTCGGACTAGGGCATTGAATCAATAAATGTGGCCCTTTGCTGTTATCCACTTTCAATGTTGTCTGTGTCCGTTATTGGGGGGGTGCGCCTGCAATGCAAGCGCGGCGCCAAAATGGCCGCCGCGCCCTTTGCGGGCCCCCCCCCCACAGGACAGAGAATCCGGGTAGTTAGGGGCGTGGCCAGCTCCCTTATAAAAGGGGTGGCCACGAGGCAGCCGCGCTGCCATTTTGCCTCAGCGACGGAGCGGAGAAGTTTTTCCCCTCCACCCCCTCCCTAGTTAACAGTGTGATTATGGTCGCTTCGGGGCCGGGTGGGAATTTTTGGTTGGGACCCACATTGGCTTCGGGTCCTGGCTTTTTTGCCCATCCCACACTGTTGCTATGGTTTGATATAGGGGTCTTTCTTCGTTCCTACTGTTGACTTTGGTCACATGGGCGGGTAGCACTGGTAAGGTAAACAGTATGACCCACAAGTATCCGGCAGGTTCGCAATTGACTGGACAACACTAGACAGGAATAAAGTAGTTAAACGTTGTCCGGTCAACGACGAATCAGGCGATGGGGTGATGATGATTGCTAACCAGCATGCATCACCCCTGTGATTTCACGGATACGCGTCAGAGGGTGGGGTCATGAGTTAGTTATTGACTACGGTCAACAATTTGTTTGTTGTTAACAAACAAATTGATACAATTTGATACATTGTAACCAATTGCCGTTGGCAATTTTGGGGTGGTACCTTACCAGTGTTACTTCGGCCTGCTTGCCTTAGGAATTATGATTGGTCGTTTTACCAATACAAATTTATAATTCGGACTAGGGCATTGAATCAATAAATGTGGCCCTTTGCTGTTATCCACTTTCAATGTTGTCTGTGTCCGTTATTGGGGGGGTGCGCCTGCAAACATGTCATTTCACCTGCAGATTCTTAGGACATGACTCCTAATTTTTAAGCTTGACTTTTAGGTCTGCAATCAAGGACCAGCAATGCTGAAAAATAAAAATTGTAATGTACAGTAAAACTCAGATTTACATACACACCAATTTACATAAAATCTGACTTACGTATTGATTTTGTTACAGAAAATGCGTCCTGTTTTACGCAAACAAACCATTTTTATAAGGAGTTTCCTTGCGTTTTGTAAGTCTAAAATGGCACCACCATCATTTTATACTCTAAAATAATGGCCCCACACCATTTCAGACTTAAAAATCCTACCCCGCACCACCCGCCCCCACTGCTGGAAGTCGCAAGACATCTTACATTGGTGGTGGCGGAGGCGGCGGAGGCCGCATTTTCTGGAGTCCCCGGTGCTTCTACCAGCATTGGTAGATCACAAGGGGCATATCCACTCAGTTGTGTTCTTCGTCTGAGGTGCTTTAGCTGGGAACATGCATCAGACAAAGAGCGGAATGTAGCGGCTTTTGTCCGATGAGTGTTCCCAGATAAAGCACACCACAGGGGGACCTCGGACGAAGAGTGGAACTGAGCGGATATGCCCCCCGCACTCTCCCAGTCCCAATAGAAGCAGTGGGGACTGCGGTAGTGGCGGCAGCGCTGCTGCTGCTGGTGGTTCCCGCTCCCCTGACAGCCATACAAACCGCTCAAGAGGAAACAGCAGCAGCAGCATGGTAAAGGTAGGGAGATCACTCCATTTACATTCCCTTTGTGCTGATTATTTTTGGTCCGGACCATTTTTTAAATTTTTCAATGCATCCCTAAAAGAATGCCACATTTTACATAAAAAACCATATTACGTAAAAAGCTATGGAATGGACTTTTTATGCAACTCAGGTGAAGCTGCTGCTGATGACATCTCCATTGCACACATGGAGGGTGCAGCAGGATTTCAACACTGGATAAGAGTGGCTTAGGGAGAGTGCAATCCATTGCTAATTTACTCAGGAGTAATTCCTGCTGAGTTCAGCAGGCATGCATTTGCAATCTGCTTTTCTTCTAATGAGGCTCAACACAAAATCTGGGGCCTCCTTTCCCACCAGTTTATCCTCACACCAACCACTCTAGTGAAGCTGAAGCAGGAAAGAGATTTTAGACCTTCAGACAGACACAATCTGTTGAAAAGTATGCTAAAACCAAGATGTGGATACGGCTGGTGTGCGTAACAAACCTTGAGTTAAAACTATGTCTAGCAGTGAAGTTAATTTTTAGTTTTCTTTTCCCCTGCCTCACAAAACCAGGCGGAAAGCCTAATTTCTTCCATATTTATAGGATAACATATCTTAAAAGATCTGACTATATAACATTGCAGGCGCACCCCCCAAAGAAAGACTCAGACACCGGTATATGGATAAAGGCATTGGGCCACTTTTATTGAATAATGCCCTAGCCCGAATTATAACTTTCAATTGGTGTATTCATCCAATTGTAATTCTTAAGGCAAGCAGGCTGCAGTAACACTGGTAAGGTTCCTCCCAAAATTGCCAATGGCAATTGGCTACAATGTATCCATTTGTATCAATTTGTTTGTTGATACAAACAAATTGTTGACCGGAGTCAATAAGCTATCTACTGACCCCACCCTATGACATGTATCCGTCAAATCA
This sequence comes from Bradypodion pumilum, assembly GCA_035047305.1. NCBI lineage: Eukaryota > Metazoa > Chordata > Lepidosauria > Squamata > Chamaeleonidae > Bradypodion > Bradypodion pumilum. Next base: position 165,931,514 of record JAWDJD010000001.1, on the reverse strand, counting down.
CGGGGTGATGCATGCTGAAAAGCTCCTGCCATCACCCCTTGCCTGGTTCATCGTTGACCGGTCAAAGCTATTACACCTGTACCTGTCTAAGTGTTGGCCAGTCAATTGCGAACCTGCCGGATACCTCTGGGTCATAAATCTTTACCTTACCAGTGCTACCCGCCTAAAGTGACCAAAGTCAAAGAAAGACCCCTTTGCTCAAACACTAGCAACAGTGTGGAATGGGCAAAAAAGCCAGAAACCAAGGACCAATTGTGGTTCAGCCCAAAAATTCCCACCCAGCCCCGAAGCGATCAAAATATCACACTGTTCACTAGGGAGGGGGTGGAGGGAAAAACTTCTCCTCTCCGTCGCTATTTCTAAAATGGCAGCTCGTCTGCCTCGTGGCCACCCCTTTTATAGAGGGGTGGCCACGCCCCCTAACTCATCCGGATGTCTGAGTCCGGGTGGGGGGCCCCACCGCAAAGAGCGCGGCGGCCATTTTGGCGCCACGCTTTCATTGCAGGCGCACCCCCCAAAGAAAGACTCAGACACCGGTATATGGATAAAGGCATTGGGCCACTTTTATTGAATAATGCCCTAGTCCGAATTATAACTTTCAATTGGTGTATTCATCCAATTGTAATTCTTAAGGCAAGCAGGCCGCAGTAACACTGGTAAGGTTCCTCCCAAAATTGCCAATGGCAATTGGCTACAATGTATCCATTTGTATCAATTTGTTTGTTGATACAAACAAATTGTTGACCGGAGTCAATAAACTATCTACTGACCCCACCCTATGACGTGTATCCGTCAAATCACGGGGTGATGCATGCTGAAAAGCTCCTGCCATCACCCCTTGCCTGGTTCGTCATTGACCGGTCAAAGCTATTACACCTGTACCTGTCTAAGTGTTGGCCAGTCAATTGCGAACCTGCCGGATACCTCTGGGTCATAAATCTTTACCTTACCAGTGCTACCCGCCACACGGGGAGGCGTCCATGATGACTCACCGCCTCCCCAGACCGTCAGCTCGGTCGCCAGGCCTGCTTGCACCACACCCAGAAAGAGGTACATACCTCCAGCCGACAGGTGGACCCCTTCTCCTGCCTACCAGCAAAATTTTTGTAATCCTATCCTCAGGTGTCCAATGGCTGTCTCCCAGCCATGCTCAGCAAGGGACCGAGCAACAGCCCTGTCCACTGACTGCCGGAACAGTCCGAACCACCGAGATCCACGTCTCCCCTAAATTGGTGTCTCGGCACGATGTTAGACCATAGCGACCGTGTGTAAGCCATACATGATATAAAACGCCAGGTCACAGCCCCTCGACAGTTTAGGAATAGCAGTGATCCGTATAAGATCATTGCCGCCGAGGTGCCTATTAAGAACATCGGGCGGTCCAGCATCCCTGACGGACATCAGGAATGGCCACAGTTCCCACCCCCTTGTGCCGCCCATACCATACCATCGCATACGTATGGATGCACACAGCCCAAGTCGGGGTCCACTCTCTGTCACCGCAGCATATACTGCTGCCCAGTGTACATAGCTGCGGCCCACCAGCCTCACTGCCACCGGTGTGCAGAGACACACAGGATCTGTAAAAGAGGAGAAGAGGTGAAGGACATAACTAGGTACTCATACAGTGAGGGGACGTACATATAAGAAATTACGCGTCCACACATATCCGCCTCCGAGTACCCCAAACGCAGCCGCGATCAACGCGACGCCTATCCTAAATAAATGGGTGCCAAAACGGGCCCCACACCGCGAAGTGCGGCACCGGTCACCCTTGGTAACTTTACTCTGGTAAGGGTAGACCCATCCTGGTGGCAGAAAAACAGGCTGGGGCGCGCAGCAGGCACTGCCGAAAAATCATGTAGGGACCCAACCGGACAGATGTCTCCAATGAAACTTCGTAGCAGTCTGACTCCACTGCCTACACCGTGCTGAACAACCTTTGAGGACCATATCCCCAATTGAGCCCACTCATGTGTGACATAGACATCGTTGAGTTCCAGTGCCCTACGAGACACATCCGCCTTACACAGATGGTACCAACTCTGGCACCCACTCACTGATGCGGAGCGCTCCAAAAAGGCTACCGTGGTAGCTGCGTGACCAAGAACCACTTCACACCTATCCGAACATAAGTCACGCCAGCCTTGTGCAAGGTGGGTCAGAAACTCTGGTGAACTGGGGTGACGCGTGTCCAGGCGGCAGACGTGTTCACGTGTCCACCCCTCCAAAACACGATGCATGCGGAAGTAACTCACTCAGTCATTGAACGCCCCCACGTTGGCCATAATTGCCAGTGCCGAAAGCCTGAAGGCTATAGTACGGGGGGCCAAACCCTGACTGCGAAGATAAACATGCATTGTAAAATCTGGTCCACAGATATTGACCACACTTGAGGTAACTGTAGTTACTCGCAAAAAGTTCTAAATAGCATGAACACATGCCTTACGCGTGCGAGGTGCCAATGACATGCCCGGTTCACCTCTCCTCGCCAAACGTCCGAATATCGGCCGGGAGTGGCGAGTGGAATTCATCTGCTTCCGGAGTAAGCCACGGAACCGGGGGATCTGCAGGCGGGATAAAGCAGCAGCAATATCGTTATTAATACCTGGAACATGTCTGGCCCTGAACAGCACATTTAGGCGTAGGCTTCTCAAAAAAAGAATAGACAAACTAATGCCATGACCCTGGGGGATGTGCATGTCTGGGTGTTGACAATGTGCACCACTGCTGCATTGTCACACCAAAAATGGACCACTGAGTTGGCCCACTCATTGCCCCATAGCATCAGTGCTCCCCAAATTGGGAAGAAATTCAAGGAAGGTAAGATCGCGGAGGCGATCCGTGCCAAGCCATGCGTGATGCCCTCGGCCGTAAGTCCACCTACCCTCAGAGTAAACCCCCATAAGTCAGGGAGCCGGAGGCATCCGACCATACTTGAAATCTAGGGCAGACCATAAGGTCTGATCTCCAGGAAGAGACCCCGTTAAAACCCAGGAGTAATTTGAGCCAGACCGAAAGGTCCACCCGTATGCCCCTGATCAGCCGGACCCTGTGGTGATGTTTTTAACAGGCCAGCCATGGCGTCACACAGGCGCCTGGCCAAAGCTCTGCCAGGTAGAACCACCCTGCAGGCAAAGTTAAGGTGGCCATGAAGTAACTGCAGCTCACGAGGGGACACTTTATGTTTGGCAATCAATGCCAAAATCGCCTCAGAGATCCGAGCCACATCATCCATGGTTAACCCGGATGCCTGTGCGACAGAGTCCATTCCAATGCCTAGAAATGTGAGCTTAGTAGCTGGGCCCTCGGTCTTTTCAGGCGCCAAGTTCCCACCTGCGTGTCTGAAATGTAGTGAGGAGACGCATGCACGTGTCCGAGCCCCGTTCACCCCCGAACCAAAAGTCATCGAGGTAATGGGCTAGAGACCGAGACCCCGACCTGCGAGCAAAGGCCCACTGAATGAAAGTACCGAATCGTTTGAATGCCGAACATGAAATAGAGCAGTCAGAAGGGGTTGGCCTTATCTAAGTAAAATTCCACTTGGAACCTAAAAACCCAATAGCTCAAAATCCATTGGGTGCACTGGCAGTAATCGGAAAGCTGAGTGCATATCACACTGTGCCAGGAAAGCACCGGGACCGCATGAGTGTACCACCCATAGGGGCTGAACAAACGACGTGTACCTGACTGAACAAGGTCATCGGGAATGGCATCCCTGACCGAAGAACCCACAGGGTAAGCTAAATGGAGGATTAAACGACATTCATCCTGGTCCTACCTAGGTACTAGCCCCATAGGGGAGACTTTCAAATTAGGAAAGGTGGTTCCAAGAAGGGGCCCGCTACTCTCATAGCCTCAACTCCCTTAGCTGTGCTCAGTGGAGCAACCTCTTCGTTACCTTTCAAGGGAACTAGAGTAGTAGCATCTTGGGGCCCCAACACCCCCGAATGGAATACAAAAGCCCCATTGGAAACCCTCCAGCAGGTACCCCGCATCATCCCTTCTTGGATGAGCTGAGTGCCATCGCTCCAGCATGAGTACACTAATTGGGGAGGGGGGGCTTTGACATGGCTAGTTCGGTCAGACGGAGCTCTGATCGCCCCCTGTGCACCCCTACCTCTGCCCCGTAACCCACCAACCCGCAGGCACGCGGAGGTGGTGTAGGGGCCAGCGCAAAAGGGGACACTCAAGTTGGTAACGACACTGGCGCTTATTACACACGTCGCTAGCTGAGCAGGTCCAACACAGCAGGCGGGCTGGAACCCCCTGCCCCACCAGTTAGCGTGGAGCCTGTGTCTGAGCAGCCCGCTGCACAGCATGACCACAATGGTACCTATCACCAGGCGCCAGTCACGTGGGAGTCATGTACACGAGCAACAATTGCTGACAGGGCTCATCCCACCTCCTCTCAGGATGTAGTGCCACCCTCATCCAAATTCCTCATCATAAGCCAACTGCGATGGGCCCATGAAATCAACCATCGCCCTGTAAATATTATCAAGGGATTGAACCATCGGGATGGCACAATCAGGCAGGCCCTGAGGCATACCACCATATATATATGAGGTATGCCGGCAACCAGTTGGCCCAGGTGCGCGGTGGCTTACGACGACGGGACAGCTCTTTGTCTCTGTTGTCCTGTCCCTCTCACTCTTCCTCAGTGGGCTCACAGTTCAATAGGGAGAATATCCATGTATTCCCCTCCAGATCTTATCCCTCATGACCTGCGACAAATGATCACCCAGGGGCAAGGAATAACCAGGCGTCGGCAAAGCCATCGACGGCACATTCTGTATAAAGGGCATACGCAGCAGGACCTGGACAGCCCCTGCGATGCTCGGCACTGCCCCAGGGGCGGACACCCCTGCCCTTAATGAGGGACCATTTAGAAACCATGGGATATTGGGATAAGATGGTAACTGATGCCCGCTTGCGGCAACTTGACGAGGCCAGGGCCACTGAACCCCACCACCGTAAGTGGGCTGTGGTGTTGGTGCACTTAAATTGAACCTGATACTCACTAGGTGCACCCCCGTGAGCCGCCCCTACCGGGGGTTCCGGCCCACGGCGGGCGTCGGAGCTCGCGACCGGAATCGAGCTCTGGGATCACCCCCGACTGCTCCCAGCCTGGACATCAGGTAGAACGGGGAGCTGCGAGACACCAGCTGGGCCGGCCGGACCGTCTCACGCAGCTCGACCCGGTTGGCTGCCCGCTGAAGCATAGAGGCCGGCAAGGTAGCCGAGGTCGACGCAGGGGCCCCTGTTGAATAAAGAGAAGCGCCCCCCGCTCCCCAGGAGGCTGTGCAATGCCCAAGGATGCTTCCAGCACTGCTAAACGTGCTGACAGAGCATCCACTGCCACAGAGCCCCCAGCATAAGGCGGGCCGGGTGGGCCGGACGGCCCACTAGGCAGTTGGAAAGGTAACCCAAAATGGCGAGCCAGGGCCAGAATAGGGCCATGCCCAAAACTCCGGCCCATGAGGGGCCGGAGGGGGAACGGGTTGTATGCCCACACCAGGCCCTCCCATGCTGCCCTGACCCATGGCCGGTAATGGCGGGCCGGGGACCGAAGCTGGAGCCCAGCTGCCAAGTGCCAGCCTGAGTAGCCCCATCGGTATCAGTGGACAAGGCTGGCACAGTGCCCTGCCGCGGGGGCGCAGCCCTGGTCCTCCGACCCGATGGCTGTCCCCCGTCCGGTGCAGGGCTGGTGAAAGTTCGGAAGAAAAAGCAGGATCCCTAGCCAGGGATCGAAAACCTAGCGCCGAAGCACGCGGTAGCCAAGCAAACAAGGCTCTGCGTGCACTGATCCTCCTTTCCCAGCCGAGAAAGAACAGCAAGGGCTAAACAGCCGAAGATTAAAGGACAAACAGCGACGGAGAAAACTTCTCCTCTCCGTCGCTATTTCTAAAATGGCAGCTCGTCTGCCTCGTGGCCACCCCTTTTATAGAGGGGTGGCCACGCCCCCTAACTCACCCGGATGTCTGAGTCCGGGTGGGGGGCCCCCGCAAAGAGCGCAGCGGCCATTTTAGCGCCGCACTTTCATTAGTGTTTGATGGAAACCCCACAATATATCATGGACAATTCTCATGTGCCTCTCATTTTTCATAGTATTAATAGACATGGGTAATGAATTAACACAATTAATTAAAATCTCCAGTCTGACCAGGTTATCCTGCTGTGGTAATAGAGTATAACATACTGCCAGCAACTCAATGCAGATTGTCAGGTGGTGGTTAACTAACCTGACTAATGACCTTGGGTGGCAAAGTCCATAGGGAAGGGTGATGGTCCCCAAGTGGATTAAATTTCCACTTGAATCAATCTTGATGGAGGGCAGCAGCTTCATCAATACTGGTCTTGGGCTGATGAGGACTTTGTGTGCCAAAAGGGCTTAGGGCCAGAAAGTGACTCGTGTAGCTGGATCAGTTGTTCGGGTATCACACTGCGAGGCGGAAGGCAAATGGAAGGCCACTACATTATATTGTTCACAGGGCAATCTTCATGGCTGATTGGCATATAATGAGAGCCAATATTCAGAAGCAGATCCTGCACTTGAAGAAGAAGAATTAAAATCTAATTTGTTATTTCGTCTCTTCTTTGGAAGGCCAAATATTTCCCACCCCTATCTTTCAGCCTTACTCCTCACTGGCTTCCTTTTTAAAAAAAGTTGATACCACTAAGATCAAGCAAATATGTTGTTGGGTTTCAAAAAGGAATGGTAAGCCACTATGCAATAATCAGAGTCTCTGAGGGAAAAACAACTCCAATCCTAAATATATAAACAAAAATGTCATTGGAAAATTTAAAATTCTGACTCTCTGACTCTTATATGAGCAATGTGTTGGAGCCAGATGCTGTTATTTTAAAACCTTCCCACAAAAAGTTTTGTTTTGGCTGAATAGTTATGTGTGGTGTTTTGTAACGGAAACTGTGGTCTTGAAGAGCTTCTACATCCCCTTAATTTATTGCCTTGGGTATTGAACAAGAATAGACAGTGAAGACAAGGGAACTGTGTCTGTGAGTAAAGTGAGACGTGCTGAACCCTAAAGACTTAATTTAAAGATCTTGTAGAAGCTGTGGGTTTCCCTTAGGGAAAGCGCTTAACTAAATCTGAATTTCCTTCAGTGGATAAACTCTGATGAATCTTAGTCAGCTTTTAGTGGTGGGGATGTGGAAGGAGAACTTCAATGGGATTTACATCTGGACACTGTGTGCATTCTCCCTAAGCTAAACAACCTAGGCTTCCTTAGCAATCCAGACACAGAGTTGTACTCCATTGACTACAACCATAAAGAGTCTGGCTGTCCTTAAATGACTAGAGAATTGTGGCAAAAGCCAGAATTAGGTTGACTCAGATGTTTTGGATTATAACTCCTATAAACCTCAGCTAGAAAGGCTAATGATCAGGTACTATGGGGGTTGTAGCCCAAGACCTTTTGAGAGCACCAGGTTGCCTCTTTCTGGAGTAAGCTACTGTGGATAGAATTAACTTCAACAGATGCATGTGGTGTTTCTGTTCCATAGGGTATCCACTGGAGTTTCTGTGAAGAGGATTCAAGCAAATGAATGCTTTTTCCATCTGTTAGTCAAAGTGTTACAGCCATATATCTGCCAAAGCAAGAAGCCTTGTCTGGCATATACTCTGAACTGGACTTATTTGAAAAACCATGTATTTTGTGGACAGTTCAATAGCATTTCCATATGCTGACAGGATTTTTAGTCCCTGAACTGTTGTAGAAAAATCAACAAGTGTTGCTATTCTTGTCCTAGAATTACAATGGTGATTGTGAAGAGATGGGAAGAAAATAGGCTGAAATTCTATGTGGAAAGCCAAAAATGGATGTGAAGAATACTTGTTAAATTCCTCAACCTAGTTGATTTAGGCTGCCTTGACAGAATAAGACACCTTGAAGAGGAATTGGAGAGCCCCACACTGTTCTTCACTGCCTGTTGAGAGCAAAACAAGTGCTCTTGTGTCATGAAAATCTAAATAACTTATGCAGATTATGTGTCTGCCAAAAGTAATGTGCTTTTTCCTTGCTCTTTTTTCACAAAGCAAGCACAGAACACTGACTGTTAAGAAAGTTTCAGACAAATGATCCAACACTTCAGATTTTTAACTGAAACAAAGAAAAAATTACCTTGATTTTATGCAAATTGTGCAATTTATGCAATTTTGCCACCAAATCCCTAAACAATATCTATAAAGCATTGTATTCAGTGCTACAAGAACAGTATCCAGAGAGTCTTAAAATTCCATACCATTCTTGTGGATGAGAAGAGCAATACAGTCAACCCTCACATAACAATGCATTTGAATAGCATAATTTTCGCTTAACAACGCGTCGTTATGCACCATGTGTTCCCCCGCATAACAACGTTTTTAGTGTCATTGTCCAGACAACGATGCTAAAATAACCGTCATTAACCGCTAAAAATATCATTATGCGGGAAACTCCATAGAAACCTGCATAACAACAAAAATCGCATAGCAACGCTACTTTGGGAACCAAGTAACGTTGTTATGCGAGGGTCTACTGTAGAGCAATACCTCAGCCAATGTTAAAACTTGGTTCCACAAGACTTAGCATTATCCGATTTTTAGTCTTATCCGATGCATACATCGGATATCGCTAAAAAAAAAATAAAACCGCCTGCCTCTGGGGGGTGTCAGGGGAGCTGATCAGTGCTGTTTCTGACATCCTCCAACCTACCCAGGCACTGATGCGAGGCAAAACCTGCAGCGTTTCCCCCGGTGTATTGCCTTGCAGACCTACCCAGCCAATGAAATTGTTGTAATGAGGAAATTGAAGGATTTTTACACTATTCTGGTAAATAACCCCAGTCAATAGGCTGCAGCGTTTTGTTCCAGGTGAAGTTTCCAACCTATCTTCAGAGGCAGCCCCATGTAGAGGACCTGCAGTAATCCAAATGAAAGTGAACCAAGGCAGATATCACTGTAGTCAAATCATGTTTCTCAAGGAATAGGCAGTCATAGTATATTAGCTTTAATTGTGCAAACATATCTCTGGGCACTGTAAAGAGTTGGGTGTCCAGGCTCAGAGAGGAGTCCAGAAGGAACTCCAAGCTATTACTCATTCCAAGCACTAGGTTAGAATAGAGGTGGCTTCCATGGAAGGAGAGAAAAAGTTTAGTTTCATCAGCATAAAGGTGACACTGAACCTCAAAACCCTGACCTTCCTCAGTAGTTTCATGTATATCAGGGGTCCCCAAACTACAGCCAGGGAGCTGGATCTGGACCAAGGGCCATAGTGACTGACCCCCTGAACCATGTGACTGGCCTGCAGCCTGAAAAGTTTGGGCACCCCTGATGTAGATGTTCAATAGCATAGGGGATAAAATTTAACCCTGAGACACATGACAGGTCAATGGCCAAGGCTTCAAGCAGTAGTCCCCCAGCATGACCTGCTAGGTTCGCTCTTGTAGAAAGGACTGAAACCAATGCAACACAGACCCTTCAAGTCCTGCCCAAGACAAGTGGCTCAGAAGGATACCATGGGTGATGGTATCTAAAACCACTGAGAGGTCCAGCAAAAGCAACAGGCACACACTCCACCTGTCTTATACTAGGATTGTCCCCCAAGGTGATCAGTGCAGCCTCTGTCCCACAACCAGGCCTAAGTGAAGTGGATCTAGATAACCTGTCTCATCCAAATACAATGGATCTTTCAAATCAGATGGCTCTTTACTGCTGTCATAACTCAAAAATATGCTGGCTTTACTAGATGTACAGACTAATCTTTTGGCTCCACCACTGTGTTGGCCAAGATCAGTCAGTAGATGAGCAAAACTCTTCATTTATGTCAGAATGTTGAATAATTTCAAATTATGGACGTATATGAAACGTAAATAAAATTCAAGCAGATTAAAATGTTAAAATGACTAGACTGTTTTTGATCAAAAGCGGGCTACTTCAATAGTATTATCTTGGACATTTACTAGGTCTTCCTTTGTATGCATAGTTGGGGCATCAATTACATGCACGTAAATGCTACATTGATTGTATTTCTCCATTTGAACCCATATAAGGGCAGAGAAGAGGTGGAATAAAGGAGGAGCCAAGTTAACCCAGATCCAAACCGCATCTGTCTTGGGGCACAGCCACCATGCCAGTTCAAATGTAGGCCACTGTGAAGGTAATCCATAGTAATTCCCAGCATCCTTAGTGGCTTGGATTTCACACAGCCTCAGATGATTTAATGTGTCAGCAAAACTGCCCCTGAGCCATCTTGACTAGTTACAACTACACCGTTTGTCAATTTTACATCTTAGCTACATATTTTACATCTTAGCCACAATTTTTCAATAGGCTAATATGTCCACATTTTGGTGGGGTGGGGATGGAACCATATTCGGCTATCAAAGAGGAACTGGTTTAACACTGGCCTTGGGCTGTAATAAAGAATTTGATTTGATTGATAAAGAGGAACTGGTGAAAAGATTCAAATGAATGGAAATTCTATGCATTATAAAAATATTTTACATTTTAGGAAACATTATTACTTACACCCCATTTTCAACTAATAGAAAATAAATTTGGGGTCATCTTTAAAAAATCCCAGATACTTAGAGTGCCTTCTAGAAGCATCTCTTCCCTTAGAAGTACAGTAAAACCTTGCATAAATAGTGCCTCGCTTAGAGACTAACTCGCTTAAAAAGCAGAATTTTCTCTTAATGATCACCTTGCTTAACAACTAAAACCAACCAAAAACTCACTTAACAACTAAATCGGGGTTCGCAATCCCCCCCCACCAGAAGTCACAATTGGTCACTTACAATGGTGTTTCACTTAAAGAGCAAACTCGCTGAAAGAGCAATCCCATGGAACGCATTATGCTCTTTAAGTGAGGTTCCACTGTATTTTTCTCTTAACTGGTATATTATTTTTTTAGCTTACAAGCTGCATGAGAGTTTCTAACCAAATAGATAGTGGCAAAGCTGACAACTGGTTATATTTTCTGAACCATTCATTTAAAGATTTCTCAGATATTACCAGCTATTAAGTTAAATATAACTGTAAATGATTTATTTTCAGCAGGAGCAGTTCAATTGCTTCCTTGTCTCAGCATGATTTTTTATAATGTGTGATTCTGGCACAAAAAAAGGTTTTTAATGTAATCATATCCAGAAGAATGTAATTCCTATCTTAACTGGTTCAATATGCTAACAGGAGAGGATAGAGTGTTAGACCATACACTCACTCAGAAACACCTGTCCTTACCCTGCTTTTCTGTTATTTAATAGATCAGTTGCCATTTTGCTGTTAACATTAGTAGATGCTAATAAAAGAAACTTGTCATTCTGTGACCCACACAGTGCAGTCGTTTTTGAATAGAATCACATAATTTTTATTATTCTAAAGAGATGTTCTAATGTTTATGATTTTAATAGACTTGGAAATAGAGTTGGAGCATGTGTGCAAAATTGGTTTAATTTGAATCAACCAACTTTGTAAAGTGTTATGCAATCCAGTTCAAAATTATCCTTATTTTCATCCTTATCTGAGGTTTGCAGATTTTTAAAAAACCTGCATACGCATACATTAAAGAAATGTGTATACAGTATTTTAAATAACAGGTAATAAACACATATATTATGTAAAGTGTAAAATTATATGATGTTGGATTGGGGCCGTGAAGCGGCCCTTAGGGTCCCGGAGGAGACTGGTTGAGGAACGACACGAGACAAGATGGAGCGAAGACCAGTGGTTTATTGAGGGAAAAGCATCATCATATATAGGAATACAAGGCAGCGTGTGATAGAATCGTCATCTGACAGAAAATCACATCACCCATTTACCCGGGTTAATGGGGAATATCTCTTGGGGAAGTTAATTAACTGGGGCAAACACTGACAGGGGAAATCCATTGTTCGGGGCTTACACCAAGGTAAACATGGCCACTATTTGCACTAGAGCTTGGGCTGATCTGTGAGTCAGTAATTGCCTAATACGTAACGGAGGTTAGCGATTTGCTCCTCTCAGCAGAATCGCCGGTCAGGTCAGATGTGGGTGAATCAACCCTATGATTATTAATCCGCCCCAACAATTTCCATGCTGGCAAGGGCCAGTGACCAGGAACCTTCTTCGACCGGTGTAACCTCTGCCAGAGGCCGTTTGTGCCAATTGTGCATGCGGAATCCGCATCCCCCCTTTTTCTGTTATTTATGGACCTGACAGGCGACCCTGCGCAAGAGGGGCATCAGCTGATATACGGGAACGACGCTTCGGGGTTCCCCCCATGGGGGGCATCTCGATAGCAGCGAGGGAATACATTGCATGAAACAGCATCCTGCTATGCCCAGTATGATCACCCCCGCAACCACCTTGAGCGTTGTCTGGAGCCACCCCCATGGGAGCCACGACCACAAGGAATCCCACCACCCCCATGAAGAATCCTCCTTGATGTTCTTGACTAGGGTGTGGAGGTCTGTGAGCTGGCTCTGTACTTTACGGGTATTGTCTGTGAGATTAAAGCAACACATGCCGTGGACAGACTCGCAACCCAAATGGTGTAACAACAGAAGGTAGTCGATAGCTGCTCGATTGTCTAGGATGGCATGGCGAAGCTCTGCCTGCTCCTGGTTGAGCAGCGCTATCGCTGAGGAGGTATGGTTGATGGCCTTTGCTAATCCGCAAGCCAATTGACCAATTCTCCGAGCGTTGCCGACGGCTAAGCCTGGCACGCCAAGTATGCTGACTGCCAGCGAGACGTACTCAGCTGGACTCAGAACCCTAATGTTGCTATCACATGAGCTGTCTAACTGGGTGGCACGAGTGCGCCGTATGGGTGCAGAAACATTTGTGCTTGGAACAATCATATCCCTAGTGAGGAGTAACAATGTCAAGCGACTGATACAACATATGGAATCTGATACATTTGCGGGAATGTAGTTCCAAGTGTACTGATTGCATGTAAAGAACCAACCTGAAGGTAGGGTAACATGAGCATACATTGAACCAAGTGTCTCTGGGTTATTGCAAGTCCAGTTGCCGCGGCCAGCGTCAAGGCAGCGACGTCGAGTCCGGCCGGCTGCGGAGCAGCTGGTCATTCGAGCACAAGTAGAGTTCGGGCTGACCGCCACTCGAGAGGTGTGGAGAGTGGCTGCATCAGCTGGCAAAGTCATAGTCAGCTGCATTCCCCAACGAGCATACGCTGTGAAGCTCGTAGGGAGATACGGACCGAAAATCCGCCTCACCAGCCAGTCGCCATCCCTGGTGTGCGCGTCGGGAGTGTGGCACACTGGGATGAGACAGGTGCTCAGGATTGAGGCAGAACCAATGTCCTGCTTCAGGCAAAAATCGGACTGGTTGACGAGACCCGCCAACCTTTCCCATAGATTGTAGTGCGTCCGGGCAGAGAGATCTCCGCCTGGCATCAGATCGCTGGCCTTTAGCGAGGCTGCCTGAACGCCTCCCCCGGCAAGTAGGGAGAGAGTCAGGATGATGGTGACCGCCATGGTGTTGGCGGTAATCAGGGAAAAAACTGCAGACACGATATTCTCCGGCGTTGGCTCCCATTCCCCGCGCCGGACGTCCTCGGCCTCACGGCAAAGGATCTTGACCATCCCCCAGGTGACCTTCAGCTCTGTCCGCTGTCGCCGTTTCTTCCGCCAGGTCCCCTCGGTCAGGGTGAGGTCCTCCATCTCCGGGATCGGACTCGGGTCGGCCTGGGTCCACACCATGTAGTTCGAAGTGAGGCTTAACGCACCGAGCTGGAATCCAGATGACACCTGTAGGAGACATAACTGCAGCATACCCTCTTCCCCAGGTTACGAGTGGCGCCGGGCCCCTCCAGGAAGGGTCCGGTGGCACCCGGTAACGGACCAGCGGTCGCGGGAGAGCTTCCGAACGGCGGAAGTGTTTCTCCTGCGGTGTGCAATCGGAAAAAACATTAAGGTGATTGTACGTGAACAACACCTTGTTCAGACAATGCTGTGCCTGATCCTGTGACTTGGGGAGGGCTGGTGGCTCCCCCCTTTCTGTTTGTTTAGGACTTGAGCGTCCGATTGACTCGTTCCACAATCACTTGCCCCTGCGGATTGTAAGGAACGCCAAAAGTATGCTTAATGTCCCAGGTGGCCATGAAGTCGGCCAGCTGCCTAGAGCTGTAGGACGGGGCGTTATCGGTTTTCACGTGCCGAGGTTTGCCCATTGCTGCGAAGCAGGCAAGGAGGTGCTGCTCCACGTGGGAAGCAGTCTCCCCTTTTTGCGCTGTCGCCCAAACGAATTGCAAGAAGGTATCAATGCAAACGTGCATGTACTGCCATCTGCCAAACTGCGGGACATGTGTGATGTCCATTTGCCACACCTGGTTAGCCTCTGTCCCTCGTGGGTTGACCCCCCACGAGGGCCCCCCCCAGTGCCCCTGCACAATGCTGACAAGAGCGAACTATGCCTTGGGCTTGAGAAAGTGGCAGGTTAAATTGTCTGGCGAGCGCTTTGGCATTCTGATGAAAGAATGCATGACTCTGAATTGGAGTAGTGAAAACACCTAACACTGACGGTTGCTGAATTTCCTTTGCGGCCGAATCCGCTCTGATATTGGCCGCGGAGATCGGACCCGGGAGGTCCTGGTGACTTCGGATGTGGGTGATATAGAGTGCTTCCGTGCGGTTTCGCAAGTGAAATTGAGCTGTGAGGAACAGACTCAGCAAATTTTTGTCTATCGCGGGAGTGATGTATGCTCCTGGTAGACTGTGAAGCAAATTCCTAACATACTGACTGTCAGTAATAATGTTGAGGCGCTCTTTGGCGAAGGTGCGCAAAGCAAGGTTCACCGCTGCCAACTCTGCCCGCTGCGTGGGCTTCTGTGGAAGAGTTAGCAGCGTGCGCCAAGCCTGGCCCTCCTGCCAAGTTAAGACGCCGTATGTGCGACCCCCATCTGTAAAAACTATTCTGGCCCCCTGAAGCGGAACCAGCGAGATCAATTCATACATGCTGACTGTCTGCGTTTGAAGTGAGACGAGTCTGGGGTCCTTTGGCAAATGGTATGCCAAGCATCCGGTGAATCCTTCCAAGGCAATTGGAAGCGAGTCACCGAGCTGCATCAGCTGCTGAATTTGCTCTTTGGTGAATGGGACCACGATTTTTGCTAAGTCGTGCCCTGAGATGTCCCTAGCTCTCAGCCTTCCGCGGTAGACCACTGCAGAGACCAACTCTTGGGGAGGAACGATATTTCGGGAAGAGGTGTTCGGCAAGTACACCCATTCCACGATACTCACTCCTTTCTCGGAGTACACTCCTAGGGCTCCGGTGAACATGGATCCGGCCCGAACGATGTACAAGTTCAGGATCGGGGCATATGGCCCCTGAGCAATCCTGTCCACCCACCTTTGACTGAGAATTTGGTTGACTTTCTCGAGAGCCAAGCATGCTTCTCGAGGGATTTGTATCCGGTCTGCCGGCTGCTTACCTAGCGTTAGCAGCAAGAAGAGCGGTTTTAAAAGATCCGTATCCAATCTGAAATACGGTCTGGCCCAATTAATGTTACCCAAAACTTGCTGCAATTCTACCAAGGTGACTGAGTCCTTCAAATTGATCTGAGGCAAAACTGGTGCTGCGAAGGAACGGAGAAGCCGATGACCCAAGTATGAGAAGGGCTTGGTTCTCTGCACCTTCTCTGGGGCAATGAGTAACCCTTTCTCCCCCAGGCTGGCCTGGAGGTCTGTAAACATTTCGCTGCCGAGTTGCGGCGCTGCGACCAAGATGTCATCCATGAAATGGCATACTAAGGCTGTGGGGTGAAGGTTTCGAAACTTTGCCAGTGCGTTGTGAACATAAATTTGGCACAGGGTGGGCAAATTGAGCATCCCCTGTGGCAACAATTTCCACGCGTAACGCTGCGTGGGCTTGCTGTGGTTCACAACCGGCACCGAAAAGGCGAACCTTTCCCGGTCCCTGGGGTCTAAGGGAATGGTGTAAAAGCAATCCTTTAGGTCTACGACCAGGATCTCCCAACCCTCGGGAATCATATTCGGATTTGGGATGCCGCATTGAAGCGGACCCATTGGCTGTATACATTTATTGATCTCCCTGAGATCGTGGAGGAGTCGCCACTTCTCCGACTTCTTCTTAATGACAAAAATGGGCGAATTCCAAGGACTAGTGGACTGCTCTATATGTCCTGTGTCTAGCTGTTCTTTAACCAGTTGCTTTAGGGTGACTAATTTCTCCCCCACTACCGGCCATTGTTCCACCCAGACTGGCGTGTTGGTAAGCCATTTAAGTGGCAATGCCATTACCCGAAGGTGAGAGTGGCACCGTATTGCTGTAAAATGTCTCACCCCCAAAGGTTGATGTGCACGTCCAGAATGTGCGGCCGAATGACCGCTGTGCCGTCAGCCTTGGGGATTGTGACTTCCACCCACTCCCGGCTTCTAAACACTTCTTGGATGCCGCCTACCCCCCACACATCGGAGACCGGCTCAATGGCCCACTCTCGCAGCCACTGGCTTTGGCTGACCACGCTGAAGTCAGCTCCGGTATCGAGCAGCCCTGAGAATGATTTTTTATTCAAAAATACCTCAATCACTGGCCGCTGTTTCCACTCTATGTTGGTCTCCACTGTCGCTAAGACCTGGTATCCTTGTACTGCCTCACTTGCGCTCGAGCGGTCTTCTGACCCGGACCCTGCGCTGTCCCTGAGCCTTCCCTGGCTATCTGCTGGCGAGTGACAAGGAACCATAATCAGTTGCGCTAACGTGTCTCCCTTGTGAATGGTTTGGGGTAGGTGCGTCCAGAGTTGAACTTGGAGAACACCCGAAAAATTGGAGTCAATGACTCCCGGAATTACAAGAATTCTGTGTGCTCCTGCTACACTGCGAGGCAAAACTAAGCCTATGAAACCTTTGGGCAGGGGTCCCATGTACTGGGAATCCACCAGATAGACTGTGCCTGGCAAGTCGCATGTGACGTCCGCCTGGCAAGTCAATTCTAGCCCTGTACTACCCTTGGGGCTGGCCTGCGCCTTCGCAATGCCTGGAATGTGAATGGAATCTAATCCAGCTCTGGCTCGCCCAGAGCAAGGGAAGTCTCTGTTTGGACCGGGGCCAGAGACGTGCCCGCATTCCGGTTTCCCGAATTCGGACAGAATCTGGACCAATGGTAGCCTTTCTTACACTTCGGACACAGGGTGGTTGGAGCCTTGGAACGGCTGGAATGTTGTCCGCCGCTCTTGGATCGGCACTCCCTAGCGAAGTGACCGACCTTGCCACAATTGTGACATGCCCCTTTGTTCTTCGGTCTTCTACCCTCTTGCACCGCTGCCGCCAGCAGACCCATTTTGTAGGAGTCTGTGCCAACATCGGCGCAAGCTCTAATCATGTCCATGAGAGTCAAGTCGGGACGGTTACCCAGTGACTGCAAGATCTTACGGCAGTCGAGATTGGTGTTGTCTTTAGCCAATTTCATCATGAGCTCTTGTTGGGCTTGCTCGTTATCGATCTGCCTACTAATCGCTTCCTCTAAGCGATTGATAAAGTCCATGTAGGACTCCTGGGCGCCCTGTTTGACTGTGGTGTAATTTTTGGCCGCTTTGCCAGTTGCTGGGACTTTGAGAAAAGCCCTAAAGGCCGCCTCAGCTGACATCTGAAGAGTGGCAAGTGGCAAGTTGGTCTGCGCATCGATGGATTCGAAGGCACCTGAACCATATAATTGGTCAGGAAGTACTGCCCCTCCCATCCTGGCAGCCCTTGCCTGAGCCTCGAGGCGATACTCGCTGTCCCATAACATATACTGGCTGGGGTTGAGCATCATCCGCATGACGGCTTTCCAGTCGTGCGGGATGAACATGGTGTTCTCGCACACTTGCTGAAGCGTGCCCCTAGTGAACCGACTCTGTAGTCCTGTCTCTGAAATGGCCTTCCGTATAGCCATGAGGAGCTTATACGGGATTGGTGAATGAACTACCTGCTGCTGCCCTGTGAGGGCATCCATTTCCAAGCGAATTGGACAAATCTGACTAAGCTCAGCTAGTTCTTCTACTGGCAATTCCCCCTTCCTGATCTCCTCCTCGACTGTGCGCTGAAGGGCACTCTTAGTTCGGGAACCTGTAGCTGTCAGAGAAGTGCCTGCGCTTCCCATTCCATGCATTCCACCGGTGACGTCTGCAGCTGTCACCGAGGGAAAGCTCCCTACTCTACTCTGCTTAAACTGAAATGACGGATAGAGCGCCGTGGGCGCCGATGGCTCTGCTGACACTGGGGGTTCTTTAGCCTCTACCCGGACTGGATCTACCTCTGCTAAAAGTTTCCTACATTTGCTCCATGTGCGAATTATGCCCTCTGGAGCTTTCGGGGGTTGCTGAATGCAGTCTCCTATCTGATCCCAGAGCTGAAGGGATAACGTACCTGCTTCTGGGTAAAGCAGGCAGTGTTCCCTCAAGAACACCAAAAGTCGCGCTAGTTCTCCACTGTGAAAGCGTAACTGATATACCCTGGCCAGGATTTTGAATTCCTCCTCCTGAATTCTTTGACTAGCGGACGGACGTTGCCGCTGAGGACAAGTCCCCATATTACCTGTGAGGGTCCTTTGAAGTCTCCTTCTTGGGACGAGTCGACGCGTCTGAAGTTCAGGCAATAGGTTTTGCGTGACGAATCTCTGGGTAGAGCTCGGAGCATGGCCTGCCGCCACGGGCCCTCGGTGGCCTCTGCACTGTCAGGGGTTCACAGCCGACCCTGAGCGGAACGCGTTTTTCCATGCTGCAAGCCGCCGTGAAAGCCGGAGCAAGCTGTAGGATGCCTCTCTGAAATGCCTCGTCGCGGAGCTGTCTTCCCGATCGGCTGGCTTACCGACCGGGCTGCCGCGCTGTCCTCTGGGATGATCGGACATGGTTCTAGCGTAGAACCGGACCGCGTTGATCGCTTACTCTCGGGTAAGATCATGTCTTGGGGTCACCAGATGTTGGATTGGGGCCGTGAAGCGGCCCTTAGGGTCCCGGAGGAGACTGGTCGAGGAACGACACGAGACAAGATGGAGCGAAGACCAGTGGTTTATTGAGGGAAAAGCATCATCATATATAGGAATTCAAGGCAGCGTGTGATAGAATCGTCATCTGACAGAAAATCACATCACCCATTTACCCGGGTTAATGGGGAATATCTCTTGGGGAAGTTAATTAACTGGGGCAAACACTGACAGGGGAAATCCATTGTTCGGGGCTTACACCAAGGTAAACATGGCCACTATTTGCACTAGAGCTTGGGCTGATCTGTGAGTCAGTAATTGCCTAATACGTAACGGAGGTTAGCGATTTGCTCCTCTCAGCAGAATCGCCGGTCAGGTCAGATGTGGGTGAATCAACCCTATGATTATTAATCCGCCCCAACAATTTCCATGCTGGCAAGGGCCAGTGACCAGGAACCTTCTTCGACCGGTGTAACCTCTGCCAGAGGCCGTTTGTGCCAATTGTGCATGCAGAATCCGCAATATATATTAGTAGAAATTCAACAAAACGTTTACAGAATGTATATGTGCACAAAAATGGATGTAAAAATGCCTACATATATTTATGTTGATGAATTCCTTTGCACTTTTTACTCTTTTGCAAATTGAGGCATGAACGTGAAAAAGGATGGATGATACAGCTAGTACAATGGACTGACATGTCCATCTTTTCATTCTGATCAGCTACAAAGTCAAAGCTACATAAAACATCAGCTGCTTGCTTGAGAACAAATAGTTTTTGCATGGCTTATTTATCCTATAATACTCTTTCTCTTCTCAGAAAGAATGTGACACTCTTGTCTCTTATGGTTCCATAGTCATATAAGCAAAACATAAGCAGTCTAAGATGAAAGCTGTCAGTATATTGTAGGGCCAAATACCTTCATCAGTAAGGGAAAAGCCATTACCAAATTTGTCTAAACGAGTAAAGACCGGAGACAGAAACATCAGAAATCATGAGCTCATTTTTTAGTTTTAGTTGTTTTGTAGTTAGAGGCCATTTTTTCATGAAGAGGAAGAAGGAGTTGGGAGGAGCAGTTGAAAATGGCCAAGGAAAGAAAACTTTGCTTTGTGTAGTACCAATTTTGTCCCTCTTCTAATTGAAGCACCCATGAGCAGATGATGAGTAAGAGGTGAGTTTTGCTAATAAACCCCTTTTCTCCAGGCCGCTGCCTAATCTTCCGTCCTGGTTCAAAGGACCCCCTTCATTCTCTGGAGTGGAGTTGAGAGAAGTGTAGGAAGAAGTACAGGAAAGGGAAATCCAATTAATGTCCCCTTCATTCATTTTTGCTCCTGGAAGCCTCTTCTGGGACTTTCTATTACCATTTTTTTTGTATTGTGGTGTATTTACATTGTACATTGGTGATTTATATTGTGATTATTATGAGCCGCCCTGAATTGGCATATGCTGAGTGGGCAGCATACAAATCAAATCAAATCAATCAATCAGAAGGGCTACTGATGAGTATAACAATGGGAAACAAAGCTTCAATAGAAAGGGAAGTGCTTGTTTCCGACTGCAGTTAACTAGGTTAAATTGTTTGCCTATCAATTTTTCACATTTTCTTATGGAGAATTTGTGTATGTGGTTGTCCAAATTGTTTGTTGTGGTTAACCCCCCCCCCTCTAATTGTTGTATAGCAGCATTTTGATGTTCTGGTAGAAATGTGAAGCAGCCAGCATAACAGGGCCAAACAACTTTATTAGACAGTCAGAACATGGGGAGCAATGGCGCAGCACTGCTAAATATATACACTCAGAAATGGATACTTTTTGGCGGGAAACGACAGGAAGGGGAGTGGGGTAACTGGGAGGTCATCGGACCGGAGTGAAGACTGTACAAGACTACATAGTTTAGGTGGGAATGCAGTCCCGCGATATTTCAAGACCAAGAAGAAGGAGACAAAATGGAGGATTGTACTGATCCCAATTATTTAACAAAATGTTACAGCAATAAATGTATTCAAACACAACAAGAATACTCAACTGAATAAGACACTAGGTGGTAATTCCATTCTTTGGCCTATAAGGAGCAAGAGACGTAGGCAAAAATGCTGTTGGTCTTGAATCACAATGTGCAGACTATAAATGCTACCATTTTCAATTTTATTTTTACAGATAAAACATGCCATAAAATAAATGTTTCTCATGTTAAGAAAATCACACACATATTTTTCCCCCCAAAGGCTGATAAGGGAATGCTTTCAGAAAAGAAAATCAAAGAAATCAAAGACCTCAGTTTTGATGGGCCCTAAATTATGAAATGGGAATTGCTCTAATTAGAGTTGTATTCATTATTTCATCTTCTTTGATTAATGGAGATGGCGCATGAAGGAAGGCCCAATGGGCCTTTTCAACTTTAAAGATGCAATAAGGAGCAATCAATACACTCTCCATAACTTAGAAGCAGCTGAAGAAGCCCTCCACTCCCCATCAATCCATTCAGATGTAGTAACTTGCCTTCCAAATTTCAAGGGACCCATTGCTATCGGTCTCTTTACAAATCCCAGGCTGTATATTTTGTTAAAAGCTCTCTATGGAAGGAAGATTTTCTTTCTTATGATCTAGAACCCAGACCCATCCACTTAGACCAGTGTTTCCCAACCTTTGGTATTTGGACTTCAATTCCCAGAAGCCTAAATAGCTAATGTACTGACTTAGGCTTCTGGGAATTGAAGTCCCCTTGTGGGGCATGGGCCCCATGTTGGGAACCACTGACTTAGTCTGAAGTGTGGGTGATGAAGGACAGTGATGGGGAAGTGTTTCTGTATATAGGGTGTAGGTTCTAAGTGGGGGAATAAGCATAAATTGTCCCCTCACCTTAGCCTTTCAGACGTTTCAGGAATCTCCAAAAATCTCAGTCCAGCCAAACACACAGCCATCAAAGAGTCTTCGAATCTTCAAATAGTTACAGTTTTTATTAGCAAACTTTTAGTCATCAGCATTCCACAGCAAAAGTACAATAAAAACATACTTTGGTCACCAGCAGGGCTTTTTTCACACTCCATTCTCCCTGACGGAGGGAGTCACAAACATATCCCTTGGAGGCAGTTTCTCCCCATTCATTTCCCTTCTTAACCCAGTCTTTCCCAATATGCAATTATCGGCTTTCTAGAACATAGCTAACTGCTATCACCTTTTGTTTCTTTACTCCTTCTTCAACTCCCCCTCCCCTCCTGGAATGTCCAGCAAAACTTGCTACCCATTAAAGGGATACCTCCTTTTACACCCCCTCCTTTTCTAGCAGCTGGGCCCTCTCAACACCAGGGGAAGGAGAGAGAAACAAGCCTTCCACAAAAGGAGAAAAAGGCTACTCGCTCTGATTCTAATATAGGGTTAAGTTAAGTTTTGGGATTTGGTGGTTGCAAAATGTTGTGATGGGGACTAAATACATTCACAAATACTGTACAGTACATTTACTCCCATACTGGGAACATCATGTGAGCCAATTCCTGATGCTACATTAGGGGAAATGTAGTGATAAAAATAGCAAGTGAGAAGATTAATTCCATGCATCTCTCTGACCTTGCTGTTACCTTGCTCCTAAAGGTATGATATTTTGTGTGACAATATTAAATCATTGTCAATATTTGCAAAATGAGAGAGGCATGTTTACTCGGCCCTGCCCATATGGCATCCTGAAACAAATACTGCAACCACAGTTGACAGGACGGTGAAGAAGAAGAGGGTCCTCTTTTTGTGTGAGTTTCAGACATATTGAGATGCAAAATCAACTCTTGGTTTTGCTGGAAATTGGTATTGTGAAGGTTCAGGGCATATGTGAAGCTCAGCAACATGAAACTGAAATTAAACCAAGCTTTTTAAAAATCATAATACCTTTATTTTAATATTTCACAAATAAACATTTTCCACATTAAAATGCTGCTATCAACATTTCACTAAAAAGATGGGGCACTTAAAAAGCATATGCAGCATTGATAGCATAGTCCTGTACAAGTGAACCCAGACAGTAGGTCATCCTTGAGAAGTACTCTTAGCTAGGGAGGAGAAACATTTGCTTTGGTCTGCAATTTAATTAAACCAATCTGATTTGTGATTCCTGGTCTAATAGGTGGACGGAAGCACAGCTATGCCTTGTACTGTGTGCTTTCCCAAGTTTTGTGCTGTAATTTTTGGCAAAAAAAATTGGCCATGTTTTGTGGAAAGCAACATAAACATGAAAATATTAGGGAAAGTGGCATGCAAATGCACATATGAGAGAAAAATGCTTATTAGAAATATTTGCTTGGTGTACAAAATAAATATTGTTTGCTGTGATTTTAGAAATGGAGACTGGGTAAAATTGGGTGAGACAGATTCTGGATTGAAACACATGGAACTGACATTAGCCAATCATAGACCGCTAATTGAGTGTAAGACCACTATCTTAGAGATGAAAAAACAAAACAAATATTGTTTAGACCTAGCAAGTGCTATAAAAATCTCTAAGAGAGAGGCACAATTCTCTCATCACTGTAAAGCCTGTCTTATTCATTTTTGCTATGATGATAAATGGTGTGAATTGATAATTAGTGTGAAAGCTAGTAATGAGCATGGTACACCACAGAAATGTCTTATTGCTACAGGAAACTGAGAAAATATTGACAGCTATCATCCCAGGTAGTGAGACATATTAGTTTTTATCTGTAGCTTTCAAAAACTAGCCAGAGGTAAATACTAGTCTCCCCACTGCTCTTCCAGAGGATTGAAGTTGTTACTCAATCCCCCATGCAGCACCATCCATTATATTCAGTTTAAAAAACATATACTATTAAATAAAAATAATATTGAGAAAAGCAGCCTTGTAACGAACCAGAAAGCCCGAGTGACAGCTTAAAAATACCTTAAATCTCCAATATTTAAAGGGGCTCTAGAGGATAATGAGGTCTTTCGTTTAGTGCTAGAAAGCCAAAGTACAAGATAGACCACGATTCCCAGTTATTTTTTTTTTAGTAATTTTTATTAATTTTAAAAAGATAATAAAACAAAAAGAATCAAACAACAATACATTTCAGCACAATACAATACAATAATATAAAATAAAATATTAAAAAACCATTTTCATATTCATTATTTTGAACAAATCTCATTTTGACAACTTATTTATCAAATATATATTCCTTATGTAAATATATTTTATGTTATATGTCCTCAAGGATGAGACGCCTGAGGGATTCTTGGCCAGGCTGATTGAGAGTTACAAAATAAACACAGGTGTTGATATGACGGATGTAGCTAATAGGTCAATGTTAAATGAACAGTTCATCACTCAAAATAGCCCAGATATAAGGAGGAAATTACAGAAATTAGAAGGAGTTTTGGGAAAGAATACAAGTGAGTTGGTGGAAGTAGCAAAGAAAGTGTTTCTGAATAGAGACAAGGAAGAAGAGAAAAAGCAAGATGTAAAGGAGAAAAAGAAAGTTGAGATGCTAGCTCTTTCTATGGGAGGAAATAGAAGTCAGCTGAGCATAGATCAGTGTGCTTATTGCAAGAAGAAAGGACACTGGCAGAGGGATTGTCCACAGAAAGAGAGTCATGGAAGGGGTTGGGGAGGAGTCCAACCCTTTGGAAGGTCTAGAGGAAGAGGTCGTGGAAGAGGAGATCAGGGAAGAGGTTTTGGAAGAGGTGAAAACTCTCCCAAATGGATAGGAACTGATAGAAGAGGAGGAAATCAGGACAGATGGACAGACAATCCACGCACTGAACGTAGAGGAAGAAATATGTACAGTGAAGGACAGGAGGATCAGGAGGCTTTGATTGGCTTGGCAGAAATAGAATGGGATGATTGAAGGGGCCACAGACTCCGTGAGCCACCTGTGGAGCCTGTGGTGGAATTAAGAGTGGCAGGACAAAAGTTAAGTTTGATGGTGGATAAAGGAGCAAGCTGCTCAGTCTTGAATAAGAAATTAGCCCTTATCTTCAATACTAAAATTCAAGTACAAGGAATAACAGGGAAGACTGAAGCTAGACATTTACTATCTCCAGTTAAATGCCAAATAGGAAATGGTCATATAGCCCATCAATTTTTGTATGTACCTGAGTGTCCAGTATCATTAATGGGAAGAGATTTATTAGCCAAACTGAAGACTACCATCAGCTATGAAGATAGTACCCAACAATTGAGAATCAGGCATCCAGTAGATGAAGTGTGGCAATTGATGATGGTACAATCTAACCCAGATTATAGATGGCTACAATTTGATATACCAAGGCTGAAGATAATCCCCCAGGGTTGGCTGTTAATGCCATACCAGTAAAGGTCCAGATAAAACCAGGATATCGTCCTGTTAGAATTCCGCAGAGGTACTATGCACAAGAAGTAGTTATAGCAATACAGCAATTAATTGAGAAGTATTTAGAGGCAGGAGTGATTCGCAGAGCACAATCACCCTGGAATACTGCCATTCTACTGGTTAAGAAGCCAGATGGAGGATGGAGACCAGTGCATTATTTGTGCCCAGTGAATGAAGCAGTAGTGACTATTCATGCAATAGTGCCCAATCCATATATTTTATTAGGAACAATACCAGCTGCAGCAGCATGGTTTTCAGTAGTGGATTTGAAGGATGATTTCTTCACCATACCTTTGCATGAGGATAGTCAAGACATATTTGCATTTGAATGGGGAGATGTAAAGACACGGACCAGGTCCCAATATACATGAATAAGGTTAGCCCAGGGTTTTAAGAACTCACCAACTCTCTTTGGTCAAGCGTTGGCCCAAGACCTGCAGGCTTACTAACCTGTGAGAGAAGATTGCTTTTTACAGTATGTTGGTGATGTATTGATATCAGGGGTTACAGCACCAGAATGCCATGAAAACACCTCTAGACTGTTACATTTATTCCAGGAATGTGGCTACAGGGCTTCCAGGGAGAAAGCTCAATTGGTAAAAGAAAGAGTGGACTATCCGGGCTATGTTATCAGTAAAGGCTAGAGGAATTTGGGAGTTCCCAGGAAACAGGCTGTGCACCTACTAGCCACCCCCAAGATTAGAAAGGAATTAAGGGGTGTGTTGGGTGTACTAGGTTTCTGTCACCTTTGGATACCTAACTTTGCCTTGATGGCTAAACCCCTGTATGCCTCTATGATAGGAACAGAAACTGACCCGTTTGAATGGGGAAAAGAGCAACAAGGAGCTTTTGAGCAGCTGAAAGATGCACTTATGTCAGCTCCAGCCTTAGGCCTACCAGACTTATCCAGATCTTTTCGACTATATGTAGATGTACGCAGAAATGTAGCAGTGGGAGTTCTAACACAACAACATGGGTCATAGCAGAGGCCAGTCGCCTATCTGTCTAAGCAACTAGATGGCCCTGCCCAAGTATGGCCCCAGTGTCTCAAAGTGTTGGCAGCAGTGGCTGAACTCTTAAAAGAAACTCAAACTTACATTTTCTGCAGACGTACAGGTTCATAAAAGTCATGCATTGCAAACAATTTTGAAAAACAAAGGACATTTGTGGATAAGTAACCAGAGACTGTATAAATATCAGGCTTTGCTCATAGATAACTCACAAATTACTTTACATCAGTGTAGTACCATCAACCCAGCTACTCTGTTACCAGTAAACCCAGATCAGGGAAAGGAAGCTATCCTCCATAGCTGTTTGCATACTCTGGATTCCCAGTACTCATGTCATCCTGATCTACAGGATGTGCCTTTATCACATGCACAGTTGAATTGGTACACAGATGGGTCTAGTTTTGTGTATAATGGAACAAGATATGCAGGATATGCAGTAGTAGATGGTGAAAGAACAATTGAACGCGCTGCTTTGCCCACCGGCACAAGTGCTCAAGCTGCAGAAATATGGGCACTAATCAGGGCATTGGAGAATGCCAAAAGCCAGTCTTTAAATGTCTGCACAGACAGCAAATATGCCTTTTTGACAGTCCAGGCTCATGCAGCAATATATCGGGAAAGGGGCTATACAGACTCTACGGGAAAAATCATTCAATATGCTCCATTAATTAAGAAACTCATTAAAGCGGCACAGTTGCCATCTTCACTGGCTGTTGTCCATTGCCCAGGTCACCAAAAGTCTGATGATCTCGTGGCCCAGGGTAACCAAGGAGCCAATAGCCATGGCTGAGATACCAGATCATGTTCAAGAGTTATTTTTAGTCAAAGAATTTGAGGACTTTAAGGTGCGATTTCAACCACTTTATACTCAAGGGGAAGAAGATAAAGCCAAGACTGATTTGCAAGCCACACTAGTTAAAGGATGGTACATTCTGCCTGATGGCAGACCAATTGTCCCTATTGCTTTAACATGGCCATTAGTAAGGGAAGCTCATGCCACAACACATATAGGGAAAACAGCACTAGCTATGCAGCTACAGCAACTATTTTATATACCTAACTTAACAGCCTTAACAGCAAAAGCTACCTCATAGTTTGCAGTATGCACCCAAGTAAATGCTAGACAGGGACAGTCTCTACCCCAATGAAGTCAACCTATTTCTTATATCCCAATTGATTATTTAGTCCTAGATTTCACAGACATGCCAAAGTGCAATGGTTATAAGGCCCTGTTTGTTTTCATTGATACATATTCAGGATGGGTTGAGGCTTTCCCTACTAGGAACAAGCAGGCTATACAGGTAGCCAGGTGCCTATTAAAGGAGGTAATTCCAAGGTTCAGTTGCCCATCTCGATTGTCTACAGATAATGGCGGTGAATTTGTTCATTCAATCAATAAACACCTGGCAGAGGCTGCTGGTATTCAATGGAGGTATCATTGTTCATTTCACCCTCAGTCAGGGGGAAAGGTAGAGCGAGCAAATAGGACTATAAAAACATGTATCACAAAATTATGTATGGAAACGCAATCTACATGGGTCCAGGTTTTGCCTATGGCACTGTATATTTTGAGAACTAACCCCCCCCCGTACAAAATATCGCCTCTCGCCTTATGAGCTTTTGTATGGTCCTCCGCCAACATTGTTCAAACATGCATTTGAGGGATGGCCTGATTTAGCTCATAAAGGGGGTGGTGGTGGTGGAGGCTAGAAAATTGTTAGCCCAGTTGCAGCAACATAATCAGCTTGTTAATCAACTTGGAATGTATATGCAGGAGGTTTGCCCACCCCCAATTTCCATAGCAACTCATGGATTCAAGCCGGGTGATCGAGTGTGGGTAAAACATTGGAAAATGAACCTTTGAAAAAAAAATGGAAAGGACCGTATACTGTGGTCATGTGTTTTCCTCTTGCAGTTAAGACCTTGGAGGGAAAATCCTGGATCCACTGGACATGCTTGAAGTCAGCTGCCAACTCTGATCTGGTGCAGTACCAGGTCCAGAAGACAGATAAGCCTCTGATTTTGAAATTCAGCTGGAAGACTGGTAAAAACTGAACTTTGCTTTAAAAACATATATGAACTTTGCTACAATAGTCCTCAAAAGCTTGAAGACTGCACCCTGCTGAGACACAAACCGGAAGCTGTCTCTCTATGCATGGTTGAAGCATGATGATTCTACAATCAACTTCTGCTTTCTTTATGTGTATATATATACTATTCTGTTTGCTTATTATAAGGAACAAGGTTTCAATATGTGTGAAAAATGAAGGTAAATGGGGGAAAAGGTGTAATGCAACCCAATATGAAATAGTACATGCCTACACAGTAGGTAGCCCTGGACCCCAATGTTCCTCAAAACCCTTTAGGTTCTTAATTAGCCAATGGTCATATTCCTTCTCACCCTGTGAGTTTAGAGGACTGTTCTGGAGTAAGGTATATGTACTCTGTGCTAACCAGAAAATGGCAACTGGACGGTCAGACTACAATATAATACAAGAGGAATGTAAATGGGCAGGGTGGGTTCTGCTTCTGGAAATATGTGCAGACCCCTCCCCTCTAGTTGACAGACCTGACAACATCCAGATAGATTGCGGAACTCCTGTGGTCCCGGCTTGGACTGTGTATACAGTGGAACATCTTAGTCTGGGATGGTGGTGTGTGTGTAAGTTAACCATAAATGGAGGTCTATCGCGGGAACACAGAAATGTTCCTGAGGACCCTTCTGCTATGAGTCCTCCAGATAACACCAAGGAAAAGGTAGACCTAAGGAATGTGGCTAATATCTGGATAAATAAGTATATACTGGCTTCTTAACTCCAAGGAGGAAGGAGTAAAAGGAGCACATTTTCAAGCCGTATGCAGTATAATATTTGGGAAAATATAGCTAGGGCTGTGAACCAGATTGAGTTTTGTTTGGCTGGCATGATGGATATGCATGCTGTGCTAGGCAACTGTCTGATTCCAGTGTGTACTGATCCAAGGCAGTTGCAAGGGGACTTTAAAACATCTCATTTTTTCATGATGATAAAGACATGAGATTGGTATATGATACCCGATCACAATGGGACCCCACCCTAGATTCACCAAAAGTCAAACCCCTTAGTGCTATAGAGATATATACACCACATGTAGCTAAACCTGAGAATTTAACATATGTCAACATAATTGGTTGTCGGAATATACATAACAGGACATGTAGGGTAGGCAGACAGTCATGGTGTTAGGTGTTGTGGTCTGGGTTCGAATCATGCAGAGTTAAGCAGTTAGCTTTTGGCAGCAGCGGCGGTGCCCGTGTGGTTTTATCTCTCTCTCTCTCTCCCAGACAATAACAAGCAGAGATGCAGAGTAACAGTGCAACAGAAACAGCTTTTACTCAGCAGAATAGTTCATAACGATAACATAAACAATAGATTCCTCTCTGGCAGATAAACAGTATGTAAGTCCTTGTGAGCACTACTTTAAGTCCTGAGGCACAGTAAAAGTACTCACTGCAATTCCAGCCTTCTCCTGGCTGGCTGTTGGATGGGCAAAACCCTTTTTGTCCAAGCTTGTTCTTTCAGTTGAGTTCCAGACCTCTGAAGACTGCTCTGGCTCTTTCTCTCCTCCAGAGAGTATCAGCAAAGCCAGCAGCCTTTTCCTCCAGGCAAAACAGTGATGTCCATAAGGCAGTAAAGCTAGCAAGCAGTACGGCTAGCATGCATCCAGTAGTTTAGGCATACAGCAGTTTTTGACACGAAGTAATGTGGCTTTTGAGAAGCCCTAATTTATACATGATATTCTGCTCAGTCACCCACTCAGTGAATTCAGCTGGGTGCTGCTCTGTTGAAACCCTTAAAGACATAGTTTCATGTATCTTTCACAATACTATTCACATGTATACATTACATCCCTATCACATGGAATGTTGCCAAAACAATGAAAGTTGTTTATTATAAGTCTCCAGTTCACTTGCCACAAGGGTGGTTCTGGACATGTGGAAACCTCACATGGAATTACATCCCTGCTAATCAGGCGGATACTATCTGCTGCCTTAGCAGGTTGGTTCCTTTCTTACCTCAAAGACAGGATATCAGTCCTACTAAAGATTCTAGGATGTGACGGGACACCTCAGAACATTTAGCTGAAGACTGTGAGTCAAATGTCAGACTATTGTCAAAAGCGGAATATGTTGCTTTGGGTATTAGCCTAGTTGGGGTCCCAGGTTTAGCTATAAGGAATGCAAGAACTATAAACGCCGTAGCATGTGCTTTAGTAAAAGCTATTAATCAAACGTCAAAAGCCCTAGTTGCTTTAAACACTGAGCAAATGGAATTGTACCAAGCAATCCTCAATAATCGAGCTGCAATAGACTATCTGGTACTCTTACATCATCATGGTTGTGAGGAAGTCCAGGACGTGTTGTTTTAATCTAACAGACAATATTAGAACTGTTGAACAGTCTATTATGGCACTGAAGAACATCACGGATGGCATCAGGCAAGATATAATGCCCTCATGGTGGGATGCACTCTGGTCCTGGCTCCCTACAGGATCCTGGTTTCAAGTCTTAATGCATTATCTTACATTAGGAATAACCATGCTTTTATTGGTTTGCTGTGGTTTCCAGTGTATCCCATCTATCATGAATAGGTGTCGGCCTACACGATGCCCCAACAATGGTGAATATGTGTTACGCTTGCATAGGGTTAGTACTCATCTATATAGAAATGAGTGACTGTAACTGCAAGGCCAAATGCAATATTAAATGTTGAAGAATTAGGCATATGAAAGTTTTCGTGAAAGAAATTCTTTCGGGGGGCGGCGGGATTTGATAAGAATGCTTGCTAAAGTTTGCTTTAGGATAAGGCCTTTGTATTCATTGTAAAGGCCATGTAATCAGAATGCATGTTTGATACAGTGTAATTCACTTTTGCTGTAGTTAAATAAAGCAAATAAGCAATGGGTCAGCATATTTCACCATACCACCATGAAAAATAAGTTATTTCTGGAGCCAAAGGAAATGACAGGGAACTGGGTTAAGGGAGATGAAAACAAGTTGCTTAGAACCAATAAGAATGTAACAAGTTTAAATTTACTGGAATGTATCCATATATGGAAGATGAATATAGCTTCCCTATCTGTAACCGATACTATAAAAGTGTGCTGTTTTGTGCAATTTGAGGTTCAGGATCTGACTTATGAAAGTGCTCTGAACCCGTGTGTAAATAAATTGTTCCAGTATCTGCTTGAAGCCTCGGAATGCTGTCTTAGTCCCTTGAATTCCACAACACCTTCATAGAAGTGGCTGGCTCCCTTCTATTCTGGAATTCAGGGAAACAGATAAAGGCGTTCACTCACTCTGAGGGGAAAGAATTCCACCCTGAGAGCATCGGAATGGCTTCTCATTCTGGCTGGAGGGCCAGAATGGAGTGGGCATTGCTGCATTTTCCCCTATTGTCTCAGATGCACCCCTCCCTTGTCCTGACCCTTCCTCTTCCCTTCCTTCCTGTCATTTGTCCAGATAAATGTAGCCCCCTGATGTGGGAAGAAAGCAACTGTCTGAACAAAGAGAGAGAATCCCAGCAAAAAGCAAGCAGGCAGGGGGAGGGAGGAAGCTGTGTGAGTGTGCTGGAGAGAGATTGCTCACAGCAGAAGGCCCCTCCCCTGATGAGAGAGCCTTCCACACACACCCTTCCCCCGGCCCCCCATCAGTCCTAGCATTGAAGCCAGGGGAGAGGGAGAGGGGGGGCAGAGAAGCCAGGAAGAATTGAGTGGGGCAGTGAACAGAGGGAAGACAGGGGGCGTGGTTTCTGTGCTGGAACAGCTGCTGCCTTCAGAGGCAAAACAGTGTGTGTTGCTTTCGTGTTCAGGGAATGAAGAAGCAGATGAGTGAAGTAGTGAAATTCAGCTCTTTATTAGTGGGGTTTGAACACAGTTTGGATGGGGCAAAACTCGGAATTATATACACTATAAACAGTAACAGTAACAATAATACAACAAGCCCATTGGCTAACAGAGTGTGCACATTTTTGATCCACTTATTTGCATAAGAATAGATACATGAGAAAAGATACATTCCACTCCTATCAGAAAACACAGATAACATTCTTCCCCCCTAGGTAAAAACAAAATCCTTTTACCAGGATGGTGGTCTAGTTTCCCTTCTGGGTCGGACGCTTGGCTGAGCTGGCTCAGGGCCTCGTAGGATGGGCGACCCGACTGGAGTGAGGGATTGACTAGAGGGGGAGAATTGTAAACCCGAATTTAAGCCCCGTTTGTCAGATGAAGGAGCAGGGGATCGCTCAAAACCAAAATCTAATTCTGTGGATGAATAAGACAACTCAGGGTCCCTCCTGTTAGTACTAAGAGTGGAGAGCGACTCTGAACAAAATTGGTCATCATCAATAAAGGAATCCAGAGTGCTAGGTTGGGACAGTGTAGAGGTACACCTGGCCGGAATAGGGGAGCATTCCACAAATTCCCCTTGAAATCAGTTCCTAGAAGACACTTCTGGGTCAATGTTGGCTGTCTGCTAACTATTACCTCTGCCCCTGGGTTTAAATGGGTGGAGGCCAACCCTAGCATTGAGTGTCTGTATTCGTCTTGTGGGTCTAGTACTCTGGGTCTCAATTGATCCACGTGCCTCCTCCAGATCAGACCAGTGGCTGTTTCGATTCTGTAAGAAACAGGACCAGTTTGATCGATCACAAACACAGGCACCCACGTAGGGCCACCAGCTGCATAATTGTGGCAATGTACAGGGTTTCCGGATGAGAAACCCTTCTGGTGTTGGATTGCTATATTTGTGCCTTTGTCCTCTACCCTAGAGGGATCCAATCTGTCCAGCAAGGATGACAGTTTCCTTCACTGGAGCAATTCAGCAGGGGACAGCCCTGAGGCAAGGGAGGTGAGCCTATATGCGAAAAGAAACTGGCATAACTGGAGCTCTAAATCCCCTTCACCCATACGCCAAAGTGCATCTTTAGTTGTGTGCACCTGCCGCTCTACCTGGCCATTGGTGGCTGGGTGGAATGGGGCAGCAGTGATGTGCCTAATTGCATTCCTTTCCATAAAGGATTAGAATTCTGCAGATGTAAACGTGGACGCGTTGTTGGACACCAGCTCATCTGGAAGTCCAAATGCTGCAAACAGCATTATTGTGGTGGCTGAAGTGGTAATAGGCACCCTAATCACTTCCAGCCACTTAGAGAATGAATCCACAACCAACAAAAAAAGGGCACCCCTAAATGGACCTACAAAATCTATGTGCCACCTGGACCATGGGCCCCGAGCAGAATCCCATTCCTGAGAGGGAAGGTGGGATTGCTCTGGGTGAGAGGATTGACAACTGACAATGGTGCCGACCATTTGTTCTATGTCTTGGTCCAGTTGAGGCCACCAAAAGTAGCTACGGGCAAGGGCTTTTGAACGGACAATTCCTGGGTGACTTGTGTGAAGTAGATGTAAAACCTTTTCCCTAAGAGTGACAGGAATGACCATCCTCTGGCCCCATAGAAGGCAATCTAGTTCCACTGACAGTTCCAAACGCTTGCGGTGGAATATTCTGAATTCCTCGGCTACAGGAGAGACAGATCAGCCTTTTTGTACCCAAGACAATACTTTAGTCAATGTTACATCTTTGACTGTAGCCTTGGCTATATCTGAGGGGATGACTGGGGGTGAGTCGAAAGCCTCAATCATAAGGTCCTGGTGGTCGCTTTTGATCTCGCAATCGGCTTCCCCGACCCCTGGCAGTGGAAAACGTGACAGGGCATCAGGGTCGCTGATGTTCTTGCTGGGCCTGTGCACCAAAGTAAAATTGTATGCATTTAGGGAAATTGCACAACGCAACATCCTTGGGGACAGAATTTGAGGCGTGGGCTTCCCATTCATAAAGATTCCAAGGAGGGGCTTCTGGTCACTTACGATGGTAAAAGGTCTTCCATAAAAGTAATTTTGGAATTTCTTAGTGCCTGCCACGATTGCCAAAGCCTCCCTGTCTGTCTCAGCATAATTTTTCTCAGGCTTTGAGAGCGAACAGGAATAGAATGCTACGGGGGCTTCCCTCCCGTCATTTAGTACATGGCATAACACAGCTCCCACCCCCACAGGGGTTGCATCACACAACTTCCTTGTTAGGATCAAAATGAATTAATACAGCATCCGAAGATAGCAGCCTTTTGAGTTCTAGGAACACTTTCTCCTGGCAATGGCCCCAGTGCCAAACAGTATCTTTCTTAAGAAGCCGATGTAATGGTTCAGCAACTGAGGCTTTGAGATGGAGAAAAGTGTGATAGAAGTTTAACAATCCTAGAAATGATTGCAATTCAGCTTTACATTTTGGCCTGGGTGCATTTTCTACGGCCACCACCTTGGAGTCAGAGGGCATGCTACCTTGGGGTGTATTTCGGTACCCCAGTAACTCCACTTCCTGTGCCAAAAACACACATTTGTCTCTTCTGAGACATAGACCGGCCCTCTCGAAACGTGAGAGGACTCGATCAAGCCTGGCCGCTAGTTCGACGGTGTCCTTAGCGTCAAAATATGACAGGACACCGGGGAAAACTTTTAAAATACGTTTTGCAAGAGATTGAAATATTCCGGGGTATGCATTCACCCCAAATTTTAGTTGAGTTACCTTAAATGCCCCCCTGTGTGTTACTATGGTCTGGGCTATGGCAGCAACAGGAGACAGTCAATTGTTGGTAAGCCTGGGCAAGGTCAAGTTTTGCAAAGCAATTTCCTCCATGCAAGTAGGCAAGAAGGTGGCTTACCATGGGCACAGGATATGCGTTCAGGCGAATAGCTTAATTGATGGTACACTTGTAGTCAGCGCAGATCCTTACCTCCCTGTAACTTTTCAAAGCAGTCACTATTGGTGTCTCCCACTCTGCGGAGTCCACTGGCACTAGGATGCCCTGCCCTACCAGTTTGTCCAGCTCGGCTTCTATCTTCTCCTTTAAAGAAAAGGGTACCCGGTGTGGCTTCATCCGGATGGGCCTCACAGTTGGGTCAAGCTCAAAGTCCACAGGGGATCCTTTGTATAACCTTAAACCCTTTTTGAACACTTCAGGATGTGCAGCACAAACGTCCCGGATTGGGTCAGCGTCTATTACGTGAATGCCAGAAAGCTGGATTCCCAGGGGCCTAAACCATTGGGTCCCAATAGATAGTTAGTGCCCTGCTTAACTACAACCAATGGCAAGGAGGTGCGAATGAACTTGACCAAGAAATTTCCCACCCCCAGGACCGGAATCTGGCAACCTTGCACATCCTGGAGGGAAGTTTTAAAAAATTTGAGCTTGGGCTGAGAGGCAGGGGGAATTCTCAAAAACTCCCGCTGTGGGATTATGGAAAAGATAGTACCTGAATCCACCTCCATCTTGAAGGGGACGTCCTGCAGGCTCAGGTCTGCGAAGAAATGGTCACTGACGATGCCCACTTGGCACTGCTCAGGCTCTGGTGACACTTTGGTGATGGATGTTTTGTGGTGATGACTCTTCTTGGACTCAGGTGTTGGAGTTCTTTGCTTTTGCTGTCAGCATACTTTAGCAATGTGCCCTCGTCGCCCGCAGTTGTGGTTCTCCGCGGTGCAGAAAAGGCACTTCCTGCGGTCATGCTGGGCTCCGCAGCCATCACACTTGCAAAGGAAATTCTTCTCCCGAACGTCACGGTGCTCTCGGTACTTTCATCGGACCACTCGGACTTATCCCTCTGTGACCAGACTCCGATGAAGAGGTGGAACTAGGCGATGCTGAGAAGGATGAAGATTAATTTTGCTGAGCTTGCACAGCTGAGTCGGTGGCACTGGTGGTGGAGTGGCGATGCCGGAAAAGCTTGATGCCCTCAGACGCTACCGCCTCTTCTAGGACAGCCTTGAAAGTTAGCATCTTCCTGATCATGAGGCGACATTGAGCATCTTCGTCCCTCATGCCGGCCAGCAGATGGTCCCGGACTGTTTCTTTGATGTTGTCCCACTTGCAAGGGGCGGAAACAATGCGCAGAGAGGCGGCGTAGTCTGCAATGGACTCCCCAGGTCGCTGCTCCCTTCTGTGGAAGGCCACCCTGGCCAGGAAGGTCAAGACCTCTGGCTGCAGGTTTTTCCTCAGTGCGGACATGATTTCTGCAAGCGGCACCACATCCACGTCCCTCTAACCCAATCAAGAGATCCTTTAGGCTTTCTTTATTTCTTGATAATTGATGTTTCTTCCAGCAACTTTGGCCTCATGTTGTAATTCCTCCATCCTTGCATTGTGTATTATGTGCTCCGTGTGTGTACAAGTGGAATATTATTGTTGATTTCTCATGAGGCATACATGGAGTTCTGTTATTCCCATCCCTTAATAAGGGCCTTGGTTTCTGACATTTTTCTGTTTTTTCCATGATCCAATGTGTGTTCATGTTCTCTAGTCCACCTGCCTCCTTTCCCCAGACAGGATTTCCTTCTCAATATGCAGTTAGCTTTGAATATGCCACTTCTTCTTTGCAGGAATAGATCTCATTCCATCTCTGGATTCTTTTCACTTCATGGAGAATACTCCATAATAAAAAAGAGGGATAGATATCCTTCAGTCCATTGTGCATTTTTCAGCATGGCATCAAGCCCACACCTTCCAGCCAGGGTGTCATGGTCACATAGGCCATCGCCCGGCCGGGGGTGGGGCACCAGGCCAAGATCCTCTGGGCAGGGCCTCCCCTCACCCTCCAGGGGAGGAGGACTTTTTGTGCTTTCTCCACAGATCTGCAGCTGTAATTCCAGATCCAGCCCACTGATCTCCTCGGAGCATGCCTGGACCACCACAGGCCAAGCAGTTACCCAGATGCAAGCACCAAGGCCTTTGCAACCCGGTCCAGCAAGCCCACTGGAGCTTGGTCCATTTTTACATATTGCCCAAACTTTTCACCTTTGTTTTATGCACTCTTCCACTTGCAATTTCACCAGCCATGTGGACCTTTCAGTACCTTGGCCAGTGGCCAACTTATAGCTTGGACACACTTTGACATTGACATTGTCATACTAGCCCCACCTGCCCAGGACTTTGGTGCGGGGGCTAACTTATGAACTGTACCAACACCTATGGACATATTGCCATACCAGCCACTGTTGCTTCCAGCAAGTCAAGGACATTGCCATACCCCAGATGTCTTGGTCCTTATCTCTAGAAACTCAGTTTCATCTAAGTTTGCCACAACATATTAATTTTGCCAAAGTTATTCCCATGAATTTTGCCACGTTATACTCATGTTATTGCAATTGTTTTTGCTTCCCTATCGTATGGTAGAATTATTCCATTGAAGACTCACTTTGCACCAAGTGTTGTGATACTTGCTTTGTGTATTACTCATATTCATTGTAATCAATTTTTGCTTTCTATGTTATTTCATTTGTACACACCATTTTTCCATTGGAATCCTACCATGCATATGATGTCATTTTCTGTGTATACTATTCATATTGCTTTTATGTTATACAGCACCATTTTTCCCATTGGGAAGTTTCATATAATGCTATTTTATCATAAATATGTAGGTTATGTTTGCATAATTAATTGTTTTAGCTTTCACAGAGGTCATCACCATTAACAGACCTGAGGTGGAATTGTTCTACCCTCATCATCTTCATGCCATTGGGCTTATATTCAGTTATAATCTGATTGTCTTTGCTTTTGTTTTTCACCCATGGGAAAGTACATGGAATTACATTCCAGCCAACTGCAATGCTGCCTTGGCAGCCAGTCATATGGTCATTGACCCTCACCATGCAACCAACCAAGCCAGCCCTAGCTCTGGGCAAAGGGCCACACTCTGGAATGAGACATGCATGCATGATCTCTCTTCTGCCAGAGGCGGAGCTCATAGCCACCTCCCTTGTGGCCATACATGGGATATTGATTCCCAAACCTGTGCCTGAGTCAAGGCAATACATCATACTCCACAGTCATAAAGGCCCTCAGTGAAAGTCCGGCAAGCAGCTCAGGACAATGGGGCACCACTGGTTATCTTCTGTTGTTGCATCACCACGATGGTGAAAAAGTCACAAATATGTATTGTTCTGATTTGATTACTATAGCACGATTGTATTGATTAGCTTCACATTTTACATGATATAGCTGACTCCAGTTAACCAGAAGTCTTTTCCGCTTGAAATCCTTGCTTGATATTGACCTCCCAGGTTGGGATGGTTCAGACCATATCACAATATGCAATTGCTTTGCTATCCTAGGTATTTTTGGATGCTGCCGTGATTACCGCTTGTTGCCCTTGTTTCGATTATCCTGGTGTAAGCCCACTGCACAAGGCGCTTGCCCATACCTGCTGGCACATTTTCTCTTTTATATAAATAAGGGTGGGATGTAGGAATTCCTGGCTGCCTTTTTAAGGGTCCACACTAACCTACGCAGGCAAGGTGTGTGTGTTCTTGGCCGAAGACCAGCCCTATGAGTCATCTCCCCTAAAATAGAGGGTCACCTAATTTCCTGTTATTCACCAAGTTGTGATCATGAGCACATGATGTCATTCCTCATGACTTGTATCACTGCCCAGCCAATATGTAATGTCACATGACTGCTTGCACCAACCAGCACCTTCTCCACCCCATTTCCTGCCTTGTTATTGTGCAGTTAATAAAACAAGCTGGGAGGGCTTTGTTTTTAGAGATCTCTCTCCAGCTCCAGGAAAAGTCGACTCTAGGGCTGTTTGTGTTTGTGTGTTTGTCTGTTTGCTTGTTTGTGCATGCATGACTGTGATTTCTGTGTGTGAATCCATCGGGGAGGCTGGTGTGAAGGCCTCCCTCATTACAACAGGAATGTCATACATAATTGAAAACCGGGAATTGCACGGGTTGAATATGTCCCGGCCCGGTTCCAAAAGAATCATTTAAAATTCCCGCTTTTCAGAACAAGGGAGTTTGAAGAAAAAATATGCACTTTT
This sequence comes from Bradypodion pumilum, assembly GCA_035047305.1. Taxonomy (NCBI): domain Eukaryota; kingdom Metazoa; phylum Chordata; class Lepidosauria; order Squamata; family Chamaeleonidae; genus Bradypodion; species Bradypodion pumilum. The sequence goes on along the minus strand of JAWDJD010000001.1, from coordinate 165,892,335 downwards.
TTCTTGCAATAGAGCTGTGCTTCTATTGAACACCAGCAGATGGCATAGCAATAGCAAAGGAAGACAGCAAGAAAAACTGCACTATTTTATTGCTGCCTCTATTGAAGTCATGGCAGCAACAGTTTGCGGAATGAGCTCCTGTCTTTGTCCCAGCTCCTGCACACCTAGCAGTTCGAAGGCAAGAAATTGCAAGTAGGTAAATAGGGACCACTTCGGGGAGAAGGTAAGCAGCATTCCATGCCTGCCACATGACCACGGAATACGTCTGCAGAAGCAGACAATGCTGGCTCTTCGCCTTTGAAACAGAGATGAACACTGAACCCTAGAGTCGGATACAATGGATTTTCCAAGCAAGGAAACTTTTACTTTTACACATGGCAGTCCTGGTTTGGGAGAATAGGATTATGGTAACCCTATTCATATCTATATTCAAATTATCTACATCAGTCAATAAGGCAGTACCTGCTCCCATCTTGAGGTCCACACCCATTATTTCTATAATTTCTTTCTCTATATTTGCCCAGAAACCCTTTAACACATTACAACTCCACCTCATATGTTCATACATCCCCAGTGTATTCTTACATCTCCAACACATTTTAGTTTTTGCATTATCCATCTGGTGCAGCTGAACTGGAGTCAGGTACCACCTCCATAACAATTTATAATTATGTTCTTTAACTCTAACAGACAAGGTTCTCATAATCCTTCTCTTATATTTTTTCCCAACTCAATTCTGTAATTTTCCCACATGCTCTGGTGACCTCCAGGCTACATTATTGCAATGCGCTATACATGGGGCTGCCCTTGACGACCATTCGGAGGCTGCAGCTGGTGCAGAATGCAGCAGCCCGGGTGGTGACGGGGTGTGGGCGCTATGCTCGCGCCTCACCATTGCTTCGGGAGCTGCACTGGTTACCAGTTTGTCTCCGGGTGCAATTCAAGGTACTGGTTTTGACCTTTAAAGCCCTACATGGTAGTGGGCCAGGATACCTAAGAGACCGCATCGTCCCAAGAGTGTCTGTCCGTCCAACCTGAGCAGACCGGAGGGGCTCTCTAATTGTTCCATCTGCCAGAGGGACTCGCCTCTCTGGCACACAAAGGAGGGCCTTTTCTGTGTCCGCACCAGCCTTGTGGAACCTCCTGCCAGTAGAGTTGCGGGAGCAGATGGAGCTGCTGCCTTTCAGAAGAGAATTAAAAACCTGGTTGGTGGGTCAGGTGTTGGGCTCAGATGGAAGAGTGGCCCCCGCCAGCTGGCTTATAAAATGAAGCCCCCATCTTTTTAATGCGGGCAGTTTTAATGTGGTTAGTTTTAATAGGTGGGTGGGTATGTTGGGGTTTTAATTGTTTTTAATATGTATGTTTTAATTTTCTTGTGAGCCACCCTGAGTCGGGTTCGCCTGATTGGGCGGCCTAGAAATTTGAACCATAAATAAATAAATAATTTTTTATATTCAAATCTTGTTTCCAAATTGTTTTTAAGACTTTCTGTGGTCTTCCCTCTTGATTTAACATCTTGTATATCTTACTAACCAAGCTCTTAACACCCATTTGACCCATTCTTATGCTGTAAATCTCCTCAAATTCTGACCTTTCCCTTTCTAAACTGGATTCTTGCAAATATTTTTGTTCCACTTGTTTACTAATGCAATTTGAAACCACTTCAAATTCATTTGTCTATACACCTCTAATTTTTCTCTATCCTTACATATCTGCATCCAGTCTTTCAACAGGAACACATTATTTCGGGGGGGGGGGGCTTCCTCCACTTTTCTATTTATCTTCACTGGAAAACTTTTAAAATCTTCCATTTCTATAATCGGAGATACATCTGGGGCCAATTTCTTCTTCAAATTCTTCCATATCTCCATCGTTGTCTTTATCATTTTATTCTTAACACTAATCTTTACCTTATCTTTATCTTTAAAAATTGCTTTACTACGCAATGTTTTCTAATTGGAAAGCCCTATTATAATTTTTAACATTTGGTAATCCTAACCCACTTTCTTTCTGAGATAAGAAGTATATTTTTATATTCTTGTTCTTTTCCTTCCATTGCAATAATTATTCAACAAATTCTGAAAGTCTGTAATCTGAAATCAATCTATGTGGTAGAACATTTAACAGTTTTACATTTTGCAGCATTTGTATTTTTAGCCTATTAACCTGGTGAAATCTAGATGCATACCCCAGAGCTATTTGACCTCTTCTTCTCTATGTATGGCTAAGGTCTACATCATGCCTTCTATCCCATGAGGGATTCTCTTATAAACAATTTGTTGTTAGTACAGGTTTTGAAATTCAAGTTGGCATTTGGCGCACATAAATTGGTTATTAAGGAAGTAATAAAAGCACATGCAGGGGCACAAACTTTGTTAACCTTTTGAATGACATTATCACCTAGGAACAAGCATTTAAAATGTGACAATATATTTGCTATGAAATGCTAGGTTTGTTTGTGGAAGTATTTAAATGGGGGCCAAGGCTGAGAGTTTTTTCAGTGCCTAAAGTGTTCATTATTATTATCATTACTAAACTTCTAGCAGAGTAAACAAAACAAAGCTATGTTGCTTTTCGGAAGCTGTGGCATGGATTAGTGATCCAAGATTAAATTAGAAAGATCATCTTCTGTAAGGGCGATAGGTAAACATTCTCTCCTTGTCAGGACACTATAATACTTTTGTTCATAGTGTACTTCTGTGTCAAGGTCTGTAATTCTCCATTGCTGAAGAATGCAATATCGTATATACTTGAGTATAAGTCAACCCAAATATAAGCCGGTACCTAATTTTTACCTAAACAACCAGGAAAATAGATTGACTTGAGTATAAGCCAAAGGTGGAAAATGCAGCAGCTGCTAGTGAGTTTCAGTAATCAAAATACAGTAAATCCTCAGTTTATTACCTTATTCATTCCGACAGCCTTCATCGTAAACCAAAAAAATAGTAAACCGAGGCACGATTTCCCATGGGAATGCATTGAAAATAAAAATGGTCAAGAATCTCTAATAGAAAATAAGAATATCCCCACACAATGCTCTTTAGTCAGGAAAGTTTGTTCATAATTCCAACAAAATCTAGAAATAAAGTAGACTTAAATCAGTAATGTCCTTTCTCTGAATAGTTGTTGTGTCAATTGATTCTACTCACACACTGCAGAAAGAAATAATCACCATGCTGCAAAACATTTGTATTTTTCTCTTGCTTTGTGAATACATTTTCTGTCTGTTTGTGCATCTTAGATGAGCAAGAAACAATGAAGCTATACTGTGAAAAATCCCAAGGACACTGCCTACTGGGATCACAGCTAGTGTAATATAAAAGATGGCAATATGTATGCTGCAGCTTTTAACACTTTGACCCAACTCGCCATTTTCATGTTAGTTTTAATTCTCCGGTCATTTACAACCACTAAACAATAATATCATTCCACTGAAATCAATATACTTGTCCCTAATTTGCACTGCTGGAACCAACATCTGGGATGTAATCATTTGCAGCTGTTGCTTAAGCAGGCAAGTGGAGTGCTTACTGTCACTTCCTTTGACTACCAAATATGCCACCAATCAAGTTAGAGAGTGTGTTGCAGGGGTGGGGGTGGTTATGGAAAACCACCTCATTCGGGGTGGCCAAACCTTTTGGGCCGTGGGCTGGTCACATGTTCAGTGGGCCAGTCACATGGTTCCTCCCATCTGAAGTGGAAGTAAAACGCACCTGTGCATGCACAAAATGCTGCTGTAAATGCACTTGTGGCTGTCTTAAACACATTTATGGCAGTGTTTTGTGCATGCACGGGCACATTTTGCTCCCGCTTCCGGGAGTAGCGAGGGTGGCACAGGCCAGATGATTTGGTGTCATGGGCCGGATTCAGCCCACAGGCCATAGTTTGGCCACCTCTGATCTGATTCAGAGGAAGCATGACACCCCATGCATTTCATTGAAGAAAGATATCTGACAGGTATTGAGAGAGAAGCTGAAACTATTATAATTCCTTTTTTTAGTTCTTCCTACTTCCCTTTCTATCCTCCTGTAAACACACATAGACACACACACAAATATGTATAAACATACATTCCCATCCTACTTTCCTTAAAATCAATTTAAAGTGGTTCCCATAATAGGACATTGTATAATGAATAAACAATTTAGCACAAAATTTCCTCAATCAGTGGCTCCTAAAGCAGAGTCCCTAAATGTTGTTAAAATACAGCTCCCAGAAACCTTGCCCTTTTGCCACATTGGCTAGGTCTTTGAGGGGTTGAGGTCCATCAATACTTAGGGCTCTGAGGTCCATCAATACTTGGGGCATGTGGATCTTTGAAGGAAAACAAGGTAGCAGTACTATAGCAACAATAATGGAATAATGGAAAGGAGCAGAACCTTAATTATGAGAAGAGCAGTGTGTAGAGGGTTCAGGGATGACGCCAGTAGCAGACCCACTGCTTGGGGCGTTGAAGAAGATGGATTTGTTTGGCTTCTCAGTCTTTGGCTTTTAAGCCCCATACAGAAAAAAAGGATTTATTTGCTTTTGTGCCAGATGTAGGTTGGCATAGCTGAGAGGCAAAGCTCAGGAGCCTAATAGGAAAATGTAAGAGTTTTAAATCTAGTGGATCTGAAGCTACCTCCACTTTATGTCATCAAGCTTATTTCAGGGTCCTGTGCCATCAATGAGAATATCTCTTTCTGCCTAAAAAGCTTTCCCCTCATGTAACTAGTATGTAAAGTGCCCCCCACCATCAAGGGAGGTGCATCTCCACCAAATATTAAACCACTCCATTTTACAACTTTAGAAAGGTTAGGAATTGCTATGTAAATGAATCAAAAGTCTTCTGGAAGTATTATCATCTTGTAGCGAGTTATTTTTTTAAATATAGCATCAGGACCTGATGACTTTCTTTGAGTTTATTTTCCAAAGAGTGGGTGCCTAGCTGAATAAATCCTATCAACATAAAGAATGAATGTAACACATCTTTTCAAAGATGTGTACCATATGGTTATGTGAGCTTGTAAGGTAGGATTGGCTCTGATTTCTGGATGCATGTACATTCATGAAAACTAACCATGGTCTACTTGCTTGTAATCCATGAGGACACCCTAAAATTAGCAGACATAGTTAGGACAATTTAACCACACTGAGAGCAGGAACATAGCAAAATCTTCCAGCCTTCCTCAGTTTCTGCCCTCTGTCTTCTTCAGCCATAAGATAATGAGAACAAAGCAACTGAGCAAGGATGGAGCAGCTGTTTATTTTTCCAGGACAGAGGAAGGAATGTCACTGTGCTTCCGTAGAGTTGCTCGTTGGATGTGTTCAAAGCAAAAGTAACAAAAACATTAAAAGAGAAAAAATGATCAAATGGGTTCTAAGTTGCATCACCACTTCATGGAGGATGCTGGCTCAGGTTTCACATGATAAATCCAATACCCCTTTCCTAAAATTCCTAGCTTGAAGTCCTAAGCCTTTGACCCTACAAAGAGTTCCCTTGAAGTTTCTTCTGTCTTTCAATGATGCATACTATCACAAAAAAACAGGCTTAAGTATTAAAGGCAGCAGTAGCACCATGAGAGGTCAAATATCGGCTACTTCAAAGCCTGGCGAGAGGAACAGAAGCGGAAAATACCAAGGCGGCATTTCCCTTTAAGGTATGGGTTTTGAGCAGTGGTGCGCATGTACTCCCATCCCAGTAAATTCTCTCCCCACCATGGGGCTGGATCTATTGAGGTAAGACTACTCCAACCTGCATCATTTTCAGTGTGCTGAGGTCCTGACAGTTTCTGTCTTGCATCAAGGCAGCTCTGATCTGCTCTAACTGTACATCAGCACTTAGAACTTCTAAAAGTAGTTCAAACATACTTCTTCAGTGTCTATGCCAGATGTGAAACTGCTAAAATGAAGTCACCTTTTGGTGAATTAATTCTGAATTTCCTTTCACCTGACCTAATTTGAGAAAGATTAGCTGGCACAACAAGGTTACTGTTGCCCATGATATGGCTGATTGTGGTTAAAAAATACCACAAGGTATTTTTTGAGGAGGCTTTTTCTGTGTACCCCTCCAGGATGCTGCAAACAAAAGAAGCTGGTTATTGTTATAGGAGCAATTTGCTTTTTCAAAACCAAAACATCACAACCATGTTTGTTCAAAAAACAATCAAGTAGTTACCTTGTTGTTACTTCAAAACTCACCTCTGTGTCTCTGGTGAAAAATACACACAAGAAGATATTCTCCACAGAACTAGTAGCCCTCTGCTTTTTGTAGATCCTAGGTTTGTGATAGTGGTTAGTGTGTCAGCTTTCAGGTGGGCTGCTTGAAAGTGCTCAGGAGGAATGAAACTCTGATCTGAAACATAGGCTATGGGAAGTTGATTGGGTTCTTTCTAAATGGTAGGCCCACATGCAGAAATCAATTTGGAGAAATAGATGGCCCACCATACTTTTAGGGCAGGGGTTCCCAACCTGTTCAAGCTGCGGGCCAGGTTACACTCTCTCAGTCAGCTTCAAGGGATGGATGACAATTTTGCATGGCCTGCACATTTTGTCCCAACAGCTTCAAAGGGATAGCCATTTTGTTTCTCCAATGCCCTTGGAGGAGTGGGGGCCATATGAAATGGTGCCATGGGCCGTATCCAGCCTGTGGGTCTTTGGTTGGGAACCCCTGTTTCAGGGGAAGTGATCTAGACACACCCAGCAAGAGATGATGGACAGGAACAGCTTCAAGTCTATTGCTAGGCTCCCTAAAGCCCTTGGTTATTCCTCTCTCTTAGAGGGTGGAGCCAGGTGTGTCCTACCCCATTTCCAAACCCACAGCTGGCTCATTGGTGTCAGATGCAGTGGAGGACATGGGTCCCATCACCAACATTGAAAGAAGATTCTTCTTCCAGTCTTCACATGAAACGAGGTGTCTATTTCTGTAACTGTGTGTAATCTTACCCTTTGTCTCAGGCTGGGTGGATAAAAAGTCTTGGGCTGCAATTCAGATTCTGTATCAAGAGCTAGGCCAGCACAAGAGAACACCCAGATATTGTCAGTGGCTTCTTCACTCTGAACCAAGGACAGATGGCAGAGGTACAGTGCAGTGCACAATGAAATGAATGCACCTTTAGGCATATACTGCCCATTCTCATAAATTAAATTTTGGATAATCTAAATCAGGAGTTTCCAACCTAAGGCCTGTGGGCTGGATCTGGCCCACAGCACCATTTCATGTGCCCCCTGCAAGGGTATTTGAGAAACAAAATGGCCACCACTGTGAAGCTGTTGGGACAAAATGGCCGCCACCCCCCCCCTCCATCATGCAGGCCATGCAAAGTGGCCCTCCAATCCTTGAAGCTGACTGAGAGAGCTTGAAAAGGTTGGATCTAAATTATCCAAAGTAGAAACCTCAAAAGAGATGTGAAGGACAAATGGACCTTGAATCATTATAGAAGTATTAAGGAGGATGGATCACTAATAAAACACTATAAAGAAATTGAGCATGATGAGATCTTGAAGATCTTGGGGAAGAAGAACATTTGACAAATGTTCTGGTTACATTAGTGAATGATCATGATTTTTAAAAAAATCAGCAATGTCAATTCTTTTGTTTCCTTATGTCCAAATTCATGACCATGAGCCCACAATTTTAAAACAAAATTCTGGCCTCAGGATCAAAAATTATTATCAGCCTAGTCTAACAGGATCTGGTGTAGCTTGCTTCCATTGATAAAAAGTGGGATCTATAAAATAATGCCTGTTTACTGGATTGATAAACGTATTGTGAAAAACAGTTCTGAACTGACAGAGGATTAGCTGTACTAATTGCCTTGATTTTAAGATAACATGCAAAGCTCCCATCATAACAGATGTCATCACCTTACAACTAAAATTCCCAGCAGAAGGCTAAGAGACACCATCTGTGACAGAAATTTCATTTTTCAGCTAGCCTGTTTACTCTGATTTTTTTAAAATGCCCAAATGGCAAAATAAAATAAAGCAATTTGTGCAGTGAAAATGCTGAGGGAACACACTTGTTCCCAGTTCGACAGTTGATTTTAGAACGCACAAGCTCTGTTTGGCTTGTGGATTCCGACAGCCAGTGCTTGACTGTCCCTCATCGCAGTGTTATCGCTTTTGCAGTTGTCCTATAATGGGATGTCTGAGACATTCACACTTCATCCTATTTTATTACGTTTGAGCAGCTGTATGTTCTTTCTTTTATAGTTATATTGGCTACTGTAGCTTGACTTGTGAATTTACTTTCCAGCCATTAGTTACCCCTTTCAACTTAATGCCAGCCTTTCAGATTCTCATTCCCTGTCACCCTTGCAAGTGAGAGCATTTTCCATCTAATTAAGTGCTTCCCAACCTTTGTTTTTTGGACTTCAATTCCCAGAAGCCTAAGTCAATCCCCCAAAGCACCAATCAGCCAATGTATTGACTTAGGCTTCTGGAAATTGAAGTCCCCCTATGGGGCATGGGCCCCACATTGGGAACCACTGATTCCAATCAGTGACATTGTGATAGACTATAGAATGTAGGTACTCATCATGACAACTAGATTTGCAGCTGTAACTCATAAAGAAAGATCCAAAATTAAGGCATCCATGTTGATATTATCATCTCTGTTAAGCAAGAAATCTGAGAGCATTGTTCTTGTGATCTGGGTGCTACTTGTGCTTTACAAAAGCATCTATGTACTAAAATATCTATGCAACCTTTTGTTTTTCTAGCACTGTGTAAAGAGCATTCCTCTTCGCCTGCCCTTGCCCCTATCAATCTTAAGAATTGCACCCAGTTGAACCCCAAAGTTCCCTTGTATTTCAAGTGAAATTATTTCTGCTACATCTGGATTTGGCTGCCTACTTCACTACCAATCACGGTAAGTTTGCCATTTTAAAGTGGGATGCTATAGTCTGCTGTTCTTAAAATGGGAAACTTATCTAACAAAAATAACACTCATGTTGGAAAGGCTTTCAGTCTGCAATGCTCAGGATGGATGGATACAGTCCAAGATACAGGGGGAGATCAAAATTAATTGTTGCTACTAGACATCATATATACTCAGTGTAAGAGTAACAATTATAACATAAAGTGTAATTGACTCCATGGGAGGATTGCTGTTCATCTGCCAAATAAACATGATCTGCAAAATTAACCATGAGCTGTTTCTGGTCACATCCTCCACCCCGTAGTAGATACTACTAGCAGCTTTTACCATTCTGTATGGCTTGATCACATTTGGCTAGACTTCTCATTTTTTTAAACTGTGAAAGCAATTATTAAGTGATGCTGTGTGTCTGAAAAAGCTATCTCCCTTTACCACATTTTACTAACAATAGCATTTAGAAATGGTAAGTTGGGTGGTGGTCATTGTTGTCAACACGCTATTTTCATGAGATTAATAGAACATCCAAAGATTGTCCATGGCTGGGTGTACCCTTCCAGAAAATCATCTGGACTGTTGCTATGGTTTGTTTGTTTTGCTTTATTTTGCCATGAGATATGTATGATTTCCTCACAGCTAGCCTATTTTGTCTCTTTTAGGCACTATAAAAGTGATCTACTCAATTGCTTTACTGAAAATGGATGGGTGGGAAATCCAGAACAAATTTGTGTGCAATCCAGACTTCTTTAATGGCTGGCAAAGATAAGAGGAATTACCATGAAACCAATTAACTCCTTCATTGGATCATTGTTGTTCAGAAAAGTCTGCTTTCTGCTTAAGAACTGCATTGCTTTTGTTGATAACACTTCTCTCCATCCTTGAAATGAAATGCACCTCTCACAAGCACCTTCAGTTTTAAGAGAACATTGAATTGCTTAAATATTAGAAAGAAAAGATTATGTCTCTCTCCTCCCCTTCCCTTTCTCTTAAAAATACAAGTGACTCTCCTAAATGTGTATCTTACTCCTATTTCTCTACCAACTATATCAAAAATATGAAACTGTTTTCACAAGTGGATTCTAGAACAAGAATTTCTTAAATGTGATGGACCTGTCTAGATACAAGCATCTATTTTTGAAATCTGTTGTTTACCAGGTATCTTGATGCTTTGTTCCTAAGGTGGGAAAGTTGCCAGAGAACATTTTTCTGTCTTGTTTGCTTCTTAAAAACCCTTTTGTAGAAGATTTGTTGCTGCTATGTGCTATCAAGTCAGAACCAACGTATAGTGACCTTAATAAGATTTTCAAGGTCAGTGGGTTGTTTAAAGAGTGGTTTTACTGGTTCCACATACCCCAGTGAGCTTCAGTGCTAAGCAGGTATTTGAACCCAGGGGTTCTGAATCCCAGTCCATCACTGTATCTCACATAGCATATTGGGCATCCCAGTAGATAGGGTTGTGAAAATCTGTCAGTCTTGCTTTGATGAGTTTTTCAGGATTCCATCAGCGTTCTTGTTCCACAGATATCAGGTTCTGAGACATTTGTAGGAAAAATTCCCACATGGAAATCTGTCTGTATTGCAGAATCCATTGGAGACACGCAGATTTGTCCCTTTGGACCATGAGCTGCTGAGAGTTTTTCATCTATGCATTCTAGATTTACTTCCTTCATTACAATAATTATTTAATACTCCAACAAACGTGTTTACGACAGCCGTAAATGAGTCCATGGCAGATTCTGGAGGTGGCAGCTGGAGTTAAGATGGGGGCTGGAATATTTGGCACCATGGGTCTTATCTGGCCCATGGGGCATAGGTTGAGAAGCCCTGATTTAAAACATCTAATTGAAATTCTGCCAAACTGGTTAATCTCATGGACAAACTTGTTTCTCACCAAGGAATTGGCCAAACAAAAAATAATAATTTGCCTTATATATCCAATATGTTTCACCTCATATATCCATTTCTGTAAGGGCTAGACTCCTTTTTTTTAATGATTGTCTCAATAGACACCAGGGGGCATACCTAACATGCAGACAGGAAAATGAGTAATATGGCAACCCTGGTCCAAGATATGTTTGTAGGGCTAGAATTCAACAAAACATCCAAAAAATAGATGGAAGGCCTAGATGATTATGGTGCTCAAAAAGAAGTTTAAAGGATATTTAAACAATAAATTGTGTGAGATAATGTAGGAGGAATGGTCAAAACCAGCCTTTTCCCAGTGAACAGTGACTGATATATCCCTCATAAAACTTGTCTAATGTCTAGGAAGTTGACTCACCCTCTTTTTGTCCTGTGTGCTTTCCACAGGAATGTTTCTGTTTTGGGTGCCAGGCATCTACCTTCCACCTTAACATTTTAAAATAGCAATAGCAATTACCCTTATATACCACCCCATATCACTCTCAAAGAATCGGAATTGACTGTGCAACTGAACAACAACAACATTTTACCAACCTCAGAAGGATGGAAGTCTCAGTCAACCTTGATTGAATTCACAACGTTCTAGCTGCACCACCAGTTTTCCAATGGCACCCCCTGTTATTAAGGAGAGACTGTTAAAGCTCTCTTTTGTGAGCATTTCTTGGTTCAACAATGTAGATGTTAAGTGAGTGGAAAGCAAAACAAAATCCTATGGAAGCAAGATAGCCCATCCAAAAAGCGAAGAAAATTGGTGGGCTTGCTTTCATTCCCATTTGTCTGCCTATCAGCAATGTCATTTATTACTTGTCAAATTAATGGCAACTGAACTGTCTGCTGGCTTGAGTAAAATCTAGAAATCAATTGCTTGTATCATCTGAGACCTGCTTAAGCCACAGAGTCACACCAGCATGTAGAGTAATTAGGTGAGTTTATCTTCAAGGAGAAAGCTGCTTAAATTGAGCTGCATTTCCTTTTTTTCTGGGTCCATTTTGAAAAGTGTTATTGAGTTGCCACATTATTCATGGGGCCAATTAAAATGTTGCTTTCGTGATATTCATACAACCTGGCTGAAGATGGTGTTAGATTTTCTATCTCTCCCTCTCTCCCTCTCCTGGTCTGTATCTGAAGTTGTGCTTGTGATTTGCTGGCACTGACCTTCCATTTCATTTTGAATCTCAAGTATGTTAATGTATTTAAATCCAATCCCTTAATTCTAAGGATTTAAATGGGCAAGTTTTGGAAATGAAGGGCAAACGTTTTCCCTCTAAATCATAGTTTTAACCATTCTGACTTTGCTGGAAGCTATTCCACTTTGAAAAGCTTTACGTTTATACTCTGTAGGCAACCTGCAGTCAAGGCTTGATTTGTGTATCATATCACAAGTGAGGATCTCTTATAATTTTATTAGCTAGGATTTTTTAAACTACAACTCCCCCGCCCCCAACAGACACAGCCAGTGCCTATGTTGGTTGTGAGAGTCTGAAGGTTGTAGTCCATTAAAGTAATTTTTCCAGACTCTGAGTTATTTCTAGGAGGTTGATGTACTAGGCAATAGGAGGTAGAGAATCATTCTTTTGAATGCTTTAGGAACAGCCCCCACCCCTTCAATTAGGATGAGTAGAAAGGCTGCCTCAGGCAGCAGCTTGTTAATTGTTATTATATTTTATTACTGGAAGTGGGAAGGTGTGCTTGAAGGATTTCCTGTCTAGGGTGGCAAAATAAAGTGCCTGGCCTTTTAGTATGCTGAAGATGGTTAAGGAGGCAGCACATATTGCTCTGTCTCAGGCCACAAAATCTCTTGGTCTAGCCCTGTGTAGCCTTCTACAGAGTCTTGATTGTAAGGGTAAGTCTTTGCAACACAACCTAACTGGTTGCAAGCCATACTGTGTGTGTAGTGCCTTTAAGACACTACTGCAGAGGCACACAACGGTTGAGGTTCTTCAATTATGTGTTCTGTGGGCCTGTGTGTTTAGGTCAGAGCAGAAAAACAGACTATTGGCTTCAATGCTCACCTTGGCTTCAATGCTTGGCTTTTCTCTGCCTTCGGTCTGGACAAGGCTGCTCTTGAGGGTGGTACTTGCCTGCTTTGCCAGCTACGTTTGCTGAACAAGCAAGGACTACTCAGGGTAAGCCCTCCCATCAAGGAGGACAGAGGCTGAGAGTTGCTTGGCTTTGTCTATGACTACACCCTGCTGAATGGACTGTTGTTGCCTTGTAATGGACTTGTATATAGCATAGCTAACTTGGCTCAGTGAGGGCAACTGAGAAACCCAAGAGACTATATATAGTTTATGTTCCAATTATTGCACTGTATATATATTCGCACCCTTCTTTACTCCTGAGTAAACCTGCTTTGAGTATTCTTCACTTGCACAAAGACCTGTTTGCCTGTTTGTTTCACAAGGGGTAAGCCCACCTTGTCAGATGCGTACCTCTAGCTGGCCGCTGTCTACTGCTCTGCTAAACATCACATTAACAATGATATTGTTCCACATAGCCCAACACTGTTTAGCCCGAATGAAGCAGTTCTCAGTGGTCTGGGATAATTGTCTGAGATTCCAGATCATTGGATTTACCCCCAAAACTGTCTCCATTTTTCTCAGGTATGGCTCCAGGACCTGATGAGGGGGTCATAGATCAACCCCTACCAAATGTTACCTGAAAACTGGCAACCTTTTATGGGACCATTCACAGGCAGGGTTGAATCAGGAACAAACTCACAGACAAAGTGTTTTGATACAAATTTAAAATGTTTATTTATGAATCAAATAAGGAAATAAAGTACCAAATAAGAAAAATAAGAAATCCAGTTAGATGGAGTTCACTTTAGAAATATAGAAGATTGCTTAAAAATACTTAGACATATGGAGTTACTCAGGAATAAAAATAAATGAAGAAGTTACTAGAAATGAAAGCTTACGTAAAGTTAAAAATTACTTAAAGGTAAGGAGGTTACTTTGAAATAAACAACGTAGTTACTTAAAGAGGGAAGGCCTACTTAGAAATGAATGAACCTTAAAAGGAAAGACATTGGAAATGCAGAATAATGAGAAGCAGAGAAAATTAGAAGCAGGGGGAAAGAAGAGAAGATTGCTTAGAAATCACATGCTTAAGATTTGCCTAAGGAAAATAAAGAGATAGGGAGGAAAAGCTTGCTGGAGCTAGGAAAAGAGTGAGAGAGAGAAAGAGAGAGAGAGAGAGAGAAGGGGGGGAGAGAAAACCATCCTGACCATGCTGGATCCAAGAGAGAGAGAGAGAGAGAGCATCTCAAGAAACCCTTCCTTTATAGATGAAACAATTGAAGTTTATAAAATCATGCACGGTGTGGACAAAGTAGATAAGGAAAAACTGTTTTCCCTATCGCATAACACTAGAACTAGGGGACACTCCATGAAACTTTTGGGTACTAGTTCTCAAACAAATAAGAGAAAGTACCTTTTCACCCAGAGGATTACCAGAAGAAGTGGTGACAGCTGTCAGTCTTGACAGCTTTAAGAAAGAATTAGACAAGTTCATGGAGGACAAGGGGATCAATGGCTATAATTATGGATACTTAAGGACAACCTCCGGGTTGGAGAGATAGGCAGGATATCTCTCAATGCCATTTCCAGGGAATCCTAAGCAGGTGAAGGCATCTGCTTGGGAATACCCTGAAGGAAATGGTGAGCCACTGTGTGAGACAGAATGCTGGACTGGATGGGCTGTGGCCTGTTCCAGCAAGGCTGTTCTTATGTTCTTAATTCAAAAAATCCAGGCAATCTTAATTGGTCCAAACAGGATCACATGGTAAATTAATGATGGACATGTCCCCTCCTCCATGAAGAAAGTTGTCCCATAGGATAGAATTGGCACAAACCGTCCTTGGATGGTTTGGGATTTGGCAAACATGCCGCGTACCCCGCTAAGGACCATTTGGGGATGGAAATTGGGGGCACGGGATTTGATATCAGTTTATAGCTAGATTGATTCACCATGCTTTGGCCAGCAGTTCTGAGAACAATGGTTGTGCAGAGGTCACAGATACGTGACTCAAGGTAAACATACAGCAAGTTAATTAACTCCACAGAACCCCCGATCCCAAGAGTAAACTGTCATCCCATGTTTGCGTTAGATAGCTCTGGAAAAGCAGTCCATGACTGGATTAGACCAATGGCTAACTTTTCCGGTTATTCCCTAGTAATTATCACCCCTGATGAAATGTGTATTGTACTAATTAACTGGTGTCGGGCCATGCTCAACCCTTTCTACAAGTGGCCCGAGAGTATAATTATGCTGCCTTCTGGTGAATAAACTACTGATCTTCGCTCCACTCTGCCTCATATGCCTTTATTGATCAGTCACTTCCATGATTCATGGGCCAGATCTGGCCCACAATCCCAACAAAAGTGATGCCCAAAATATCATGTAGCAAATGGCTAAACCCCCAAATTGCATAGCCATAAATCTTAATACAGAAATCTACATAGCCCCCTCCCAAATGGCCCATTTCCTGAGATAGTGGTCTTTGATCTGTGGATGAAAGCAGTGTCACCTCCTTGTTAAATCCTCCATCCTGTCCCATACATAAACAACTATCCTGATGTACTTCAAGTTTTAAAGGAAAAAAAAACATTTTGGGAGTTCAGAAAATACAGGGTCATTTTACAATATTCTTCATGTGGCAGAAACAGCATTTGACAATTATTTTTCATGTAGCAGAAACCAAATAGCTATTGCAAGTGTTACAATTAGAGATTTGAGTAAAACAAAAGGCTGGATAAGAAGGGAAACCATGGCAACAAATTGTCCACATCTGGGTGATGGCTACTGATCCTGGATGGAAACCGGTTTGGCTGGTTCTTGACATTGAAATGCAAAAGTCCTCTGCTTCTGCCAGAGTGCTGGAAAGCCAGAAAAACTAGTTGACTCCTTGTTTGACAACAATTCCTTGAGAGCATAGGGTGTGGTAATTGATTTATCATCAGAGCTATGCTTTTATTAGAATTTCTCAGCACTGTTCCTTGAAATGATAAGATATAATATTCAGGGTTAATAATCATGCACACAGTCACACAGAGACAGGTTTTTATGAAAGTTACCTATTTTAAAAGAAATCACTCTAAT
Organism: Bradypodion pumilum; assembly: GCA_035047305.1. Lineage (NCBI taxonomy): Eukaryota > Metazoa > Chordata > Lepidosauria > Squamata > Chamaeleonidae > Bradypodion > Bradypodion pumilum. The sequence goes on along the minus strand of JAWDJD010000001.1, from coordinate 165,876,452 downwards.
GTCACTCTGAGCTTCAAGTTAACAATAGCTCTTGGGCAGCCAGGACAGACAAATTAACATCTCAAAAGGCAGCTTCAGAAGACCCAGGCATCCTGTCTATTGCCTCATTAACTTTCAGTTCCACCTGAGTCAAGGGAAATTGGAAGTTTTAAGTAACTTTATTTAAGAATAAAGAAATCATACTAAGGGTGATATTATATTTCAAAATATTTTGTATTCAAAATATTAGGTTACACAAATAACCCACTCACAGGTTGCAATGTAACACAGCACTGCTTGTAGCTAAGGAAATTATGCAATGTACAGCCAGATCAGTTCAGACTCAAGCCCCACAATTTAAAATTTATGGTACCATCAATCTTTTGTTTTGCTAAATTTGGCTAGTTGTAAGCTCAGTCAACGAGACCTTGCCTTTGGAAGCACATGGCCCCACACACACACACACACAGAGAATATTAGAGCACTGAGATGATTACTCTTTCATTGATCCAGTTCCTTTAAGGGAAGTACATCCCATAAACACTGCATCTGATTGATTCTGCATGCTGCTAATCAAATTATGCAAAGGAAAAGTATTGAATTTAAATTTTACTTACTTAAAATATTGTGTGTTTGTTTTCTTTCTATATTGTTGTTCTCACACTAAATTGGACTCAAGGTTACTAAGAAGAAAATCAATAAAAGAAGTGGGCACATGCTTGATTGTTTGGTGTTTTTTGGTTAGGTTGTGGATGTAATGATCTGAAGGAGGTGGACTGTAGCTTGTGGGTCATTTTAGATCCAGTGCTTAAATTCTATCAGCTCATGGCAGTGTCTAAGGTAGCCTTTTTCCACCTCTGCCAAATCTCCCAGTCACATTCATACTAAGACAGGTTGTCCCTGAGAATTCTGGTCCATGAATTAGTAGTCTCAAAGATTGACTGCTATAATGTTATCTGTGTGGAGCTGCTCTTGATCCTGATACAGAGACTATAGCAAGTCCAGATTGCTGAGGCTAGATTGGTTTCCAGGGTGAAGAAATTTGATCGTATCACCCTGGTTCTGGCCCAGTTACATTGGTTACCTGTTCCTTTCCATACCAGGCACAAGATTTTAAGAGTGACATATAAAACCCTATACAGTTTGGGACCTTGCTATTTGACAGAATGTCTCTCCCAAAGAACAGCTATCTGCATCACCCTTTCTTCTCAAAAAGGGCAGTTCCTGGTGCCAACACCAAGAATTGCTAAGAAGTCTTCAATGAACCTTCTTGGTGGAACACCTTACCTGTGGAGTTGCACCAGGCTCCATCCCTAGATATATTTTAAAAAACAAAACACCTTAACAAAATCCTGTACCGAGGGGCTTTTAAAGATCTGCTCCCTGCAACTAATTAATACTGCTCAGCTCAGTGAATGTGTAGTTTAAGTATCAATTAAACATTTTTATTTCCCCAGATCTAATCTGTCTTTGGTGATTGATGATGGTAGGAAATTCATTTGAGACTGGGACTGCAGTGGCTTAAGTGACTAAGATGCTGCCTGGGAGGCGGAAGGTCAGCAGTTTGATTCCCGAGTACTGCAGGACGGAATGAGCTCCCATCTTTGTCCCAGCTCCTGCCAACCTAGCAGTTCGAAAGCAAGACATTGCAAGTAGATAAATAGGGACCACTTTGGTGGAAAGGTAACAGCATTCCGTGCACTCCAGTGTCTAGTCATGCCTGCCACATGACGACAGAAACGTCTGCAGAAGCAGACAGCGCTGGCTCTTTGGCTTTGAAACAGAGATGAGCACTGAACCCTAGAGTCGAATACAACTGGCTTTCGAGCAAGGGAAACCATGACCCTCTTTTACCTAGAGTGGGTATAATACCCAGATTGGCTGTATACAAATTGAGTATGTAAGTAAGTAAGTAAGTAAGTAAGTAAGTAAGTAAGTAAGTAAGTAAGTAAGTAAGTAAGTAAGTAAGTAAGTAAGTAAGTAAGTAAGTAAGTAAGTAAGTAAGTAAGTAAGTAAGTGCTGGTGAAAAACATAAATAGATGAACTGAAACATCAAACAGTTGTATTTTACTGAATTAAAAGTGTGGTATCCGCGCACACAATTGGTATACTGGCCCTGACAGAACCCCGGTGATGGGTGATCACCTCGTTGCCAGGGGTTCCTGAAGGGACAGAAATTGGGGGAGCGGAATATTAGATAGGGTTTAATTCACCTACAGCTGACCTGACAAGCAGCTCGGACAATAGGAAGCTAATGACTAACTCGCTAGTCATGTAATAGGGAATCTCGCATCTGCGGATTACTCTAAGTCCTAAAACCAATACCAGCCACATGTTTACCCCAGATATCTTGGAACAATGGAGTTCCCCTGTCATTGATTAAGTTAGTTAAATAACTCCCCTGAAGAGTTTCCCAATTAACTCGTGTAAACATGGCATGTGGATCCTGTCAGATCCCAGTTCTTTTGCATGCAGTCTGTACATGATAAATACTGATGATTTGCCTTCATTAAATCACTGGTCTTCGCTCCATCTTGCCTCGTGTCTCATTGCTTGACCAGTCTCCTCCGGGACCCAACCGCCACTTCATGGCCCCGATCCAACATCTGGTGACCCCGACGTGATTCTACTCGTGAGTAAGCGATCTTCGCAGTCCGCTTCTATGCCAGAACCATGTCCAAATCGTCCCAGAGGACAGCGCGGCAGCTCTGGTCGGAAAGCCATCCGATCTGAGTGACAGCTATGCGGCGAGGCATTCCAGAGAGGCAGAGCATGCTCCAAAGCTCTGAAGCAGCTTGCTCTGTGGAAATGCGTTCCGCTCAGGGTCGGCTGTGAAACCCTGACTTCAGCGCAGAGGCCACCGAGGGCCCGTGGCAGTAGTTCACGCTCCAAGCTCCTTCCCAGAGGTTTGTTATGCCAGACCTGTTACCTGAACTCAAACGCATCGCTTTGTCCTGAGGAGGAAAACTTAAAAGGACTGGCAGGTAATATGGGGACTTGTCCTCAGAGGCAATGTCTGACCGCTAACCAGAGAGTTCACTTAATGGAACTCAAGGTCCTGGCCAGGGTATCCCAGACACGCAGTGCCAAGTTAGCGGAGCTTTTGGCATACTTGGGGGATCATTGTCTGCTTTATCCAGAAACAGGCATGCTTAACCTCCAACTTTAGGACAGGATAGGAGCCTGCATTCAGCAAGCCCCGAGAGTTCCAGATTGCATAATCAGCACATGGAGCAAGTGTAGGAAGCTCTTAGCAGAGGTAGACCCAGTCCGGATAGAGACCCAGGAACCCCCAGCGCAGTCAGAGCCATCAGCCCCAACGGCTCTCATTTCAGCTCAAGCAGGGTAGTGTAGGGAGCTTTCCCTCAGTGACAGCTGCAGATGTCACTGATGGAATGCATGGAATGAGAAGCACTGGTGCTTCTCTGACAGTTACAGGTTCCCAGGCTACCAAGAGTTCCATTCAGCGCATGATCAGTAAGGAAGAGTTGCCAGCAGAAGAACTAGCTGACCTTAGGCAGATATGCCCAGTTCGCATAGAGATAGATGCCCTCACGGGCCAGCAGCAAACAGTCCATTCGCCAGTTCCGTACAAGCTGCTCATGGCTATACGGAAGGCCATCACAGAGACAGGACTTCAGAGTCACTTCACCAGGGGCATGCTTCAGCAAGTTTGTGAAACCATGATGCTCATTCCATACGACTGGAAAGCCGTCATGCAAATGATGCTCAACCCCAGCCAGTATTTGCTATGGGACAGCGAGTATCGTCTCGAGGCACAGGCAAGGGCTGCCAGGATGGGCAGAGCAGTAATCTCTGGCCAGATATATGGCTCAGGTCCATTCGAATCCGTTGAGGCACAGACCGCCTTGCCAATCACCACGCTTCAGTTGGCGGCTGAGACAGCCTTCAGGGCTTATCTTAAGGTCCCAGCAGCTGGCAAAGCAGCAAAAAATTACACAGCAGTCAAACAGGGTGCCCAGGAGTCCTACATGGACTTTATCAATAGACTGGAGGAAGCAGTCAGTAGACAGATCGATAATGAGCAAGCCCAACGGGAGCTCATGATGAAATTGGCAAAAGACCACGCCAACCTTGACTGCCATTAGATCTTGCAGTCACTGGGCAATCATCCCAATCTGACTCTCACGGACATGATTAGGGCTTGTGCCGACGTTGGTACAGATTCCTACAAAATGGGTCTGTTGGCAGTGGTGGTACAAGGTGGTAGGAAACCCAAGAACAAGACCAAAGGACCATGTCACAATTGTGGCAAGATCGGTCATTTCGCTAGGGAATGCCGATCCAACAAGGGCAGCGGCCAAAACGCCGGCCGTCCCAAGACTCCGACCACCTCATGTCCAAGGTGCAATAAAGGCTTCCACTGGGCCAGGAACTGCCCGAATTCGGGAAACCGGAACGTGGGCTTGTCTCTGGCCCCGGTCCAAACAGAGACCTCAATCGTTCTGGGAGAGCCAGAGCTGGATTAAATTCCAGTCACATTCCCTGCATTCTGAGGGGCAGGCCAGCCCTAGAGGCAGCACAGGACTAGATTTGACTTGCCAGTCAGAAGTCACATGTGACTTGCCAGGCACAGTCTATCTGGTCAATTCCCAGTACATGGGACCCCTGCCTAAAGGCTACATAGGTTTAGGTTTGCCCCGTAGTATTGCAGGAACGTGAGGAATTCTTGTAATTCCGGGAGTCATTGACTCCAATTTTTCAGGTGTTCTCCAAGTTCAACTCTGGACACACCTACCCAAAACCATTCACAAGGGAGACACGTTAGCGCAACTGATCATGGTTCCTTGTAACTCGCCAGCAGGCAGCCAGGAAAGGCTCAGGGACAGCTCAGAGTCCGGGTTGGAAGACCGCTCGAGTGCAGAAGGGGCAGTGCAAGGATACCAGGTCTTAGCGGCAGTGGAGACCAACATAGAGTGGAAGCGGCGGCCAGTCATAAAGGTATTTTTAAATAAAAAACCTTTTGCTGGGTTGCTAGATACCAGAGCTGACGTCAGCGTGGTCAGCCAGAGTCAGTGGCTGCGTGAGTGGGCTCTCGAGCCGGTCTCCGATGTGTGGGGGGTAGGCGGTGTTCAAGAAGCGTTTAGAAGCCTAGATTGGGTAGCAGTCACGATCCCTGAAGTGGACGGCACAGCGGTCATCCGGCTGCACATTCTGGACATGCACATCAACCTTTGGGGGTGAGACATTCTGCAGCAGTACCATGCCACTCTTACCTTCGGGTAATGGCTCTACCGCTTAAATGGCTGACCAACACGCCAGTCTGGGTAGAACAATGGCCGGTAGTAGGGGAGAAATTAGTCACCCTGAAACAACTGGTGAAAGAACAGCTAGACACAGGACATATAGAACGGTCCACCAGTCCTTGGAATTCACCCATATTTGTTATCAAGAGAAAGTCGGGGAAGTGGCGACTCCTTCATGATCTCAGAGAGATCAATAAATGTATCCAGCCAATGGGTCCGCTTCAATGCGGCATCCCGAATCCGAACATGATCCCTGAGGGTTGGGAGATCTTGGTCGTAGACCTAAAAGATTGCTTTTATACAACTCCCTTAGATGCTAGGGATCGGGAAAGGTTTGCTTTTACAGTGCCAGTCATGAACCACAGAGAGCCTACGCAACATTACGCGTGGAATTATTTGCCACAGGGGATGCTCAACTCGCCCACCCTGTGCCAAATTTATGTTCACAATGCACTGGAGAAGTTCCGAAACCTTCACCCCACAGTCTTAGTGTGTCATTTCATGGATGACATCCTGGTCGCAGTGCCGCAACTCGGCAGCGAAATGTTTAAAAACCTCCAGGCCACTCTGGGGGAAAAAGGGTTATTCATTGCCCCGGAGAAAGTTCAAAGAACCGAGCCATTTTCATACTTGGGCCATCGGCTTCTCCGTTCTTTCACACCACCAGTTTTGCCACAGATCAGCTTAAAAGAGTCAGTCAACTTTGTAGAATTGCAGCAGATGCTGGGGAATATTAATTGGGCCAGACCCTATTTCAGACTAGATATGGAACTTTTGAAACCGCTCTTCTCGCTGCTAACGCTAGGTAAGCAGCCGGCAGACTGAATACACATTCCTCGAGAGGCGCGCTTGACTCTCGAAAAGGTCGACCAAGTTCTCAGCCAGAGATGGGTGGACAGGATTAGTCAGGGGCCATATGCTCCAATTCTAAACCTGTACATCGTTCAGACCAGATACATGTTTACCGGAGCCCTACGGGTGGACTCCGAGTGGGGGGCGAGTATCATGGAATCGGTGTATTTACCACATACCTCTTCCCAAAACATCGTTCCTCCGCAGGAACTTGTCTCCGCGGTGATTTACCGAGGAAGGCTGAGAGCAAGGGACATCTCAGGGCACGATTTAGAAAAAATCATGGTCCCATTCACAAAAGAACAAATTCAGCAACTGATGCAGCTTGGTGACTCGCTTCCGATTGCATTGGAAGGATTCACTGGATGCTTGGCATACCATTTGCCGAAAGACCCCAGACTCGTGTCGCTTCAAACGCAGACAGTCAGTTTGTGTGAATTAATGTCACTGGTTCCACTTCAGGGGGCTAGGACAGTTTTCACTGATGGGGGTCGCACATATGGTGTTCTTACTTGGCAAGAGGACCAAGCTTGACGCACGCTTCTAACTCTTACACAGAAGTCCGCGCAGCGGGCAGAGTTGGCAGTGGTGAACCTCGCTTTGTGCACCTTTGCCAAAGAACGCTTAAACATAATCACTGACAGCCAGTATGTTAGGAATTTGCTTCACAGTCTACCGGGAGCGTACATCACTCCCGTGATAGACAAGAATTTGTTAAGCCTTTTTCTCACAACTCAATTTCACTTGTGGAACCACACCAAAGCGCTCTATATAGCCCACATCAGAAGCCATGGACAATAGCAGAGCGGATGCGGCCACAAAGGAAATTCAGCAACGGTCAGTTTTGGGAGTATTCACAACTCCAATTCAAAGTCATGCATTCTTTCATCAGAATGCCAAAGCACTCGCTATGCAGTTCAACCTGCCACTTTCCCAGGCCCAAGGCATAGTCCGTTCCTGTCCACATTGTGCAGGGGCGGTAGGGGGGCCCTCGTGGGAGGTCAACCCATGAGGGACAGAGGCCAACCAGGTGTGGCAGATGGATGTCACACATGTTCCGCATTTTGGCAGATGACAGCACATGCACGTTTGCATTGACACCTTTTCACAGTTTGTTTGGGTTACAGTGCAGAAGAGAGAAACGGCTTCCCATGTGGAGCAGCATCTCCTTTCCTGCTTCACGGCCACGGGCAAACCACGGCACGTGAAGACCGACAATGCTCCAGCTTATAGCTCCAGGCAGCTGGCCACCTTCATGGCCACCTGGGACATTAAGCACACCTTTGGCGTTCCGTACAATCCACAAGAGCAAGCGATTGTGGAACGGGTCAATCGGACGCTTAAGTCCTACATTGACAAACAAACAGAAAGGGGGGTAACCACCAGCCCTCCCCAAAAATCAGGGTCAGGCACAACATTGTCTGAACAAGGTATTGTTTATGTACAATCACGTTAATGTTTTTTCGGATTGCACTCCGCAGGAGAAGCACTTCCATCACTCGGAGGCTCTCCCGTGGCCGATGGTGTGTTACCGAGTTTCACCGGATACTTCCTGGAAGGGCCCGGCACCACTCATAACATGGGGAAGAGGGTATGCTGCAATTATGTCTCCTACAGGCATTATCTGGATTCCAGCCCGGTGTCCAATGGCGTGGACCCAGGCAGTTCCGGACCCGATCCCGGAGATGGAGGAACTAACCCTGATGGGGAGAGCCAAGCGGAGGAGGCAGTGACAGCAGATGACAGTGCCGAAGATCACCTGGGGGATGGCTAAGACCCTCTGCCGTTCGGCAGGAGGACAAGGAGCCGACACTGGAGAACATCTTGATTGCAGCCTTTTCCCTGATTACAGCTAATTCCAAGATGACCACCATCATCTTGATCCTTTCCCTGCTTGCGGGGGGAGGCGTTCAAGCAGCTTCACTGGAAGCCGACAACCTGATGCCAGGCAGAGATCTCTCTGCCCGGCTGCAGTACAACATTTGGGAAAGATTGGCGAACCTCGTCAATCAGTCCGATTTTTGCCTGAAGCAGACCACCGCTTCTGCCTCTATTCTGAGCACTTGTCTCATCCCGGTGTGTCACTCCCCAGATGCGCGCATCAGGAACGGTGACTAGTTGGTGAAGCGGATATTTGGTCCGTTTTACAAGACTGCCTTTTCAACATACGTGCATTGGGGAACCCAAGTCACTAAAGTCTTACCGGCTGATGCAGCCACTCTCTACACTCCCTGAGTGGTGGTCAGCCTGAACTCTACTTGTGCTCGTATGACCGGCTGTACCGCGGTCGAAGGGCCACAGCGCCATTGCCTCGACCCCGGCAACAGCAACTGGACTTGTGATAACCCAGAGACTATTAACTCAATGTATGCTCATGTTACTTTGCCTTCAGGATGGTTTTTTAACCAGTATACTTGGAACTACATTCCTGCAAATGTATCTGATTCCCTTTGCTGTATCAGTCGTTTGACATTGTTGCTTCCCACTAGAGACATGGTTGCCCCAAGCATAAAGGTACCTTCACACATACGGCACGCTCGTGCCACCCAGTTAGACAGCTCATGTGATAGCAACATCAGAATTCTGAGTAAAGCTGAGTATGTTTTGTTAGCAGTCAGCTTGTTTGGTGTGCCAGGCTTAACCGTAGGCAACGCTCGGAGAATTGGTCAATTGGCTTGCGCTTTGGCAAAAGCAATTAACCACACCTCCTTGGCGATAGCGCTGCTTAATCAAGAGCAGACAGAGCTTTGCCATACCATACTGGATAATCGAGCAGCTATCGATTACCTCTTGCTGTTACATCATTTGGGTTGCGAGTCTGTCCATGGCATGTGTTGTTTTAACCTCATGGACAACTCGCACAAGGTACAGAGTCAACTCACAGACCTCCATACCTTGGTTAAAAACATCAAGGAGGATGCTACGTGGGCGTGGTGCAATTCGTTATGGTCCTGGTTCCCATGGGGTTGGCTAAAAACAATACTCAAGGTGATTGTGGGGTTGATAATACTAGGAACGGCTGTGTGTTGTTTCATGCAGTGTATTCCCTCGCTGATGTCAAGATGTCCCCCATGGAGAGAACCCCAGAATGTCCTCACTCCACGTCAGCTGATGCCGCTCCTATGTCGAGCCGTCTGTCAGGTCCAATTAAACAAATAAAGGGGGAGTGTGGTATCCGCGCACACAATTGGTATACTGGCCCTGACAGAACCCCGGTAATGGGTGATCACCTTGTTGCCAGGGGTTCCTGAAGGGACAGAAATTGGGGGAGCAGAATATTAGATAGGGTTTAATTCACCTACAGCTGACCTGACAAGCAGCTCGGACAATAGGAAGCTAATGACTAACTCACTAGTCATGTAAAAGGGAATCTCGCATCTGCGGATTACTCTAAGTCCTAAAACCAATACCAGCCACATGTTTACCCCAGATAGCTTGGAACAATGGAGTTCCCCTGTCATTGATTAAGTTAGTTAATTAACTCCCCTGAAGAGTTTCCTAATTAACTCGTATAAACATGGCATGTGGATCCTTTCAGATTGCAGTTCTTTTGCATGCAGCCTGTACATGATAAATACTGACGATTTGCCTTCATTAAGTCACTGGTCTTCGCTCCATCTTGCCTCGTGTCTCATTGCTTGACCAGTCTCCTCCGGGACCCAACCGCTGCTTCGCGGCCCCGATCCAACAAAAAGCAATTCAGTAAAAACAAGGCAGCTGTCCAGATTCTTTTCCCATGTCTAGGTCAAAATTTAAAATGCTAAAATGAAGCCACTTTTTGTGAATTCATTCCATAGTTACTTTCACCTGACTTTGTGTGCAAAAGATTAGCCAGCACAAAAAGATTGTCGTTGCCCTGGCAGCAAATGTATCTGTTTTGCATCTGTTCCACAATTGTATACTGGGGCCAAGAGAAGAAAGAAATCCAGGCAAAAAAAGAAAAGAAAAAAAGAAAGAGCAGAGCAGCAGGGAAACTGCACCCCCCCCCCACGCCAAAGACAGCCCTCTGCAATCCAGTGGGGACTCAGATTCTTCTAATTCTACAGCTTCCTTTCTTATAGTTCCGTCTTCCTGCATTCTATAAAGTGACACAAATACACTGGTGGCTTGATAGATTACTGGATCACACAAAAAAATAATTGTCTGTTCCTTGGTCTAATCCATGTGTCCTATACTAAATCAAGTATGCTGAATCCAAATCTGAAGTCCAATTCTGCCTAGGACATCAGGATCTTAAATTAGCAAATCTAACCCTCTTAGTTTGGTTCTTGCGTTGATCACATGGGGTATATTTGCCACAATGTAGCAAAATTGTCTGGTTTATTAACACAGCTGCATCTACTCATCTTCAGCTCAAAACAGACTCAATATGGCCTAGCTGTACTATCCAATAAGATGGTTTTGCACTAGAGACAAGCCCTTGGTCCATTTCGCCTTATACAGTGGAACCCCGTATAACTAATGCATCGTACAACAAAAAAATTGTACACGAAGAGGATTTTGGAACAAATAGGTGCATCGTACAATGAAAATTTTCATTGTACGATGCACCCATTTGTTCCGAAATCCTCTTCATCATACAATTTTTTTCATTGTACCTGTTGTTTTTGGAGGAGGTAGCTGAGCTGGTCAGCTGCCTCCTTCAAAAGCAAGCCGGGATTCATAGCCTTGTGCTCCTGCATGCTTCGGAAGGACATAGGTGAACAGATTGCCCCTTCCTTCCAAAGCAAGCCGGGGGTCAAAGCCTTGAGCATGGCTTGCTTCGGAAGGAAGGGGTGACCCTACACCCCTCTGATCCCAAAGCAGATAGCCTGCATGGGCTCTCTGCTTTTGGATCAGGAGGGTGGAGGGGAACCTTCAGCCTTTCCAATCCAAAAATGGAGAACTGGTGCAAGCTACCTATTTTGGGATCGGAAAGGCTGAAGGTTCCCTTCCACCCTACCCCACCCCGATCCCAAAGCAGATAGCCTGCGTAGGCTCTCCACTTTCTGATCAGTAGGGTGGAGGGGAGTTTTCACCATTTCTGATCTGAAAACTGAGGGTCAGCACAGGCTACCCACTTTGGGATCAGAAAGGCTGAAAGTTCCCATCCACCACCACCACCACCGATCCCAAAGCCTGAATGGACTCTCCATTTTCAGATTGGGGGTGGAGGGGAGCTTTCAGCCTTTCTGATCTGAAAATGGAGAGCCAGTGAAGGCTACCAGCTTTGGGATCAGAAAGGCTGAAGGCTTCCCTCCACCATTCTGATCCCAAAGCCTTCCTGATCCGAAAGCGGAGAGTTGGCACAGGCTACCCGCTTTGGGATCAAGAAGGATGAAGGCTCCCTGAAGGCTCCCAGCCAGGGATTGGAGGATCCGATTGGGGCTTTGGAAGCAGGCAGGTGCAGCCTTCACCTACCCCCCAAAAGCCAGCCAGGGATTGGAGGATCCAATCGGGGCTTTTGGGGCAGTGAGGTGAAGCCTTCCCCTTGTCTCCTCAAAAGCAACCTGGCAAAAATGACTGGAATAAGGGGCGGTCCGGTGAAGGCTTCCCCTAGCCGCTCTGAGTGCCCCCTGCCAGTGGTCTCATATAACAAAATAATAATAATCGTACAACAAAGAACCCCCTGGAACTGATTATTTTTGTTACACAGGGTTCCACTGTATACCTATTTCTGATGTCATGACTTGCCCAGACATACCCAGCCACTGCTGGAGCATGCATGCCACCAGGGGATGTGATTCAGCTGAGGCGGCAGCAGGCATAGTGGTAATTGCAACTGTTATGATGTTTCCATGTAAAAATACATTACCCAATTACTGACTATTTGAACAGCTATAGCACGCCTTAAAATCTGTACATGATAGGCAAATTCTGAATTCAGATTTTGAATCAGCACATTCGATATCATGTAAATCCCATGTGTTATTCCCAGTAGAAAAATTGTTGTTGCGCAGAGTTATGAATCAGTTATTTGAATAAGCAATAGGGTATGAAGCTCTGCTCTCTGTCTTTGAAACAACTCTTTGCCACCCTCATTTCCTTTAGAAGCAGGAGGCAAGGACTTATGCTTATTGTTGGGGCAATACTAAAAGATGCTATGGCAACCCTTCTGGGGATTTTGCTACTTACAGATGATCTTCCCATACGTGGGATTGATTACTCATCAATTTATTTGCAATGTGCCAGAAATGGAATACAGATAAATACTCAGAAGTATGAAATGAATACTACAGATGTTACTTGCATAGTATAGCCCAGGGGTCTGCAACTTGGCTCTCCAGATGTTCTTGGACTTCAATTCCCAGAAGCCCTGATCAGCAGGTATACTGACTTGGGCTTCCGGTAATTGAAGTCCAAGAACACTTGGCGAGCCAAGTTTGCTGACCCCTGGTCTAGCCTAATCTTCTACTGTGGAAATCAATGTGAGCTAAGCAATTTATTCCAATGTGCAGAGCAGCAGATACTACAATTAATATTCAATTTATGAAGAAAATGGACAGAAAAACCTGTGTTGGCACATCAGCATAAAGGGTCATTCTGAATCAAATGTCTGACTTTTACATAACTTTGGCTTACATCTGGAACACATGTCACCTTGGTGAAAGAGCTGGCAAGATTAACATGTTCTGTGCCTCTTGGCATGGCAGCACAATATGAGATCTTCCCACTGGCTTAAAATCTTCATTTTCCAGTTTATTTAATGCATATACTAAGGGTATCTAACAAACCAAAACCAATCCAGAAGTATTGTGGCACCTTAAATCTGTTAGTTTTAAATTTGCCACATACTTTATGCATGTTGTCACATGCTTAAGCTGAAATATTATCTGGTAAGCTACAGTAACCATCTGTTCTACTCAGTGTGGGCAAGATGGGTTTATGAGCCATGTCCTGCCTCCAAAGGGCACAGATGTCGCCTCAAGTGTATATGTTTTCTTAGGGGGGGGGAATAATTCAAAAAAGTCATCTCATATCCTTTAGAACAAGAGTCGCCAATCTTATTAAGTTGGGTCACGCTCCCTGAGACAGTTGAGGGTGCTGGACTGGTGGTCCCCCAGCCATTGACAACTGCAGTAAATGAGCCCACAGCTAATTCCAGTGGCGGCTGGAGTGAGGGTGCGAGCCAGATGATTTGGTGCCATGGGCCAGATCTGGCATGTGGTCAGTAGGTTGCTGACCCCTGCTGTAGAGGATATGGCAATAATTTTGCATGAGTTGAGCTCCATCACAAGGTTGCTCCCGTCTTACGTAACAGCTGGGCATAGGTATCAATGCAATGGTTTGTGTTTATGGGTTTATTAGTAGGAATTTTCAAAATTTATTGATATCATCATATATCTGACCTAAAGACACTGTTCCAATATATGACTGTAAGAGAAAGCAAGAAGTGGGACTGGTATTCTTGACTGTAGTTACTGTGCCCCACAGATTGCAAACAAAGAACATGTCTATGTCTACCATGACACACAGCGGGGAAGCAATGGTTATCATTGTGTTCCTAAATACTGATGCTCTAACAGCCCCTGAGCTCAGATGGTATGTTTCTGGTGTAGTCATGGAGAGAGAATCATAAACATTTGACTTTGCTCTTGAGTGTATCTTGAAAATGTTTTTAATGATTGGATTAAGTACTTTCCTAATATAATTTTGAGCATAGCTTTTCTCTGTTTTTTGCTTTCCCCCAAAATGCTTGATGAAGCCAATGTATATGACATCATAAAGGATGCTAGCAAAGCATTGTTATTATACATTGCCATAATCAACATAATAATTTTGAGAAACTCAGCTCAGGGGGGCCCAAATAAGGTTCATTTCATGTCCCCAAGATCTTTTTCCCACCAAAGTGTTCCCTATTTATCTACTTGCAATTACTCGCTTTCGATCAGCTAGGTTGGCAGGAGCTGAGACAGCTCAATCCGTCATGCAGTACCTGGGTCTCGAACTGCCATCTTGCCAGCCTTTCAGCTAACAAGGTGAGCTTCTTAACCACTGAGCCAACACAGCCCCTGTGGTCATCAACAATAACATTGCCACAGTTGCTATCTAATCAATTTATGTACCACTTCCAATCATATAACAGTGTCTTGAAGTCATTTGGTATGCTGTGTTCTTCAAATTACAGTACTTTATTGTATAGCATGTTCTCAGTGCTGATGGCTGATGTAGAAGCAGCAAAAAAACAAAACAAAAAACAAACAAACCAAACCAGGAAGAGCTATCTATTAACAACAGTGATAATAGCTGCTGCGGTGCGGCATTTGCATAGAAAGGACTAACAGAGAACTTGGCAGCTGTTGATGGTGCAGCACAGATGAGACCACAGCAACTAATGATGACAGCATGGTGGAGAGAATATGTGTGATCTAGAAAAAAAAGTTATCAAAGCACGTTTCCACTCCAAATAATACTTATCTATAAAAATACATGAAGTTTTGTTGAGCTGGAGTAACAACAGTTATAGCATTCCAATTTGAACCTTCTAATGAAAAATATGGGCAGTACAACATGGAAAGACATGTTTGATAGCTTTGAAGTAAGTCCCATATCCTTGGGGTATGAGTGAGTTTCCCTCATCTTATTTGTTCATAGAATGTTTGGTTATAAATAGATGTTTCTTGAAAAGCCACTTACCAACTTTTACATTTGCCCTCTTGTGAAATTAATTTAACTAGGCATCCTCAACAAATGAGAGGTTAAGTAACATCAGACAGTTGGAATTCTTACAGTGGTATCACCGGCCATTGGGCAAGTCACAGCCATCCCTTCACCTGCTATTTTGAAAACTTCTTGCTGCATTATTAGTAGAGCAATGCACAGTATGCAACCGCTGGGGCCCTAAATATTTCTGAAAGGTAGCATGCTCGCATTTGGCACCCTTCCTGTCCCTCAGTGGTGTGGTAAATTAATGTTTTTCTACACGACTTCATGGCTTCAGGTCTTTTTGAGTGCCAATGTTACAGCTGATTTCATCCTCCACTTTCACTGATACTCTTTTTCCGCTCAAGGTCACAAGGAACTGTCTTCTGCTTTTGTCTGAGAGAGTCTGCACTTTTTTAAAATGGGACAATCCCCAGTTTGCTCCAGCCTCTCTCTTGCCTGCAGGCCATTTTATTCTTCAGTTCTTCTTCCCTGGATTGATTCCAGCTCCTGTGGCCACCACCAAATGTTTATCTACCACCACTGAAGCTATTATCAGTTTTCCCTTCCAGCATTTTTTACTTGCCTTTCTTATCTGACCAGCTAGTGTGCATAAAACAGAAGAAAAATAGAAGGAAGGGGGTTATTTTTTGCTATTTTTATTTTTTTCCCTTATTTTAAATAAGCAAGGTTACTGGATAAAGGACTTTTAAAAAACAAAATAAAGTCATTTCGGGAACCTTAAAAAGAGCTCAAAACACAGAGCTTTAATTTTAATGGTCTATGTATTCTGAATTAACTCATCCATTGTCTAGAGCCTTCCTTCACCATCTTTAACTCAAAACTGGGACAAGGTGAACAGAGGAAAGACGAGTAAGTTTAATCAGAACAAAAAGGTGCCACTGGAGTTTTTCCAGAAGGTTTGGGCCCATTGGCTTAAATGTATTTGCTCAGCTCCACTGCATTTTCCAACTGTGAGGAAAATAATCCATAGCACTCATTGGCCCTGAAGCGCCGTCCAACATAACATATTGCTGTAATATAGGATGCCAATGGCATTGCCTTGGGGCCATAAACATTTGCCAGTGAAGGCTGTATTCTGAAGCATACAGGCTAGAAAATAATTCTCATGGAACTTAATAGAACCTATTTCCAAGTACACTTTTCATGTTCGCTCAGAAGTAAGTCCCACTGCATCCATTGTCCTTTTGTGAATACAAATATCTAACAGAATCTATTCTGTTCAATACCAGACTTTGTTTTGAGGAATATATATATATATATATTCCACAGTGCATTAAGAAACATTATAATACATTTGAATATCAGTAAAACTTCCCTGCTTGTACCCAAGATTATAGTTAGATGGGTTTGACAGCAGGAAACAGCATATAGGTCTGCGGTTCCCAATGTGGAGCACACACCCCACATGGAGGCAATTTGATTATTTTTAAGGGGGGGGGGGCAATTTGAGAATGAGTCACTAACAGTGAGATTTTTGTATTCCTTATGGTTTTAGGGGCCTCACATACAGTATATAAATATATATTGTGACATAGACATTGAAAAAATAAATGGGTTTTTTATTGGTTTTAAAAATGTGAATTGTTTTATTTTCTGTGAGCTGCCCAGAGTCTTTGGAGTTGGGTGGCAATATAAATCAGAAAAATAAATAAATAAATAAATAAAATCAGAATGTAGGTGGGGTATGGCCAAAAAAAGGTTGGGAACCACTGATCTAGGCTAAGGCGTATATTGTTTCCCTTCAATAGGCTGGCCACCTTCTCCATCCAGAGTATTTTTAAGTATAAGGTTAGCTAGTGACTAAGTTCCACCAGTTCAGCAAACCCTCTGGACCTCTTTTAGGCCTTGTTTTATTTTTATTTTCATTTTTTGTTCCACATTTCATACTTCCTTGAATTGAGTCTTTAAATATTCTCTGAATATTCTCTTTAAGCAGACTCCACATCTCAGATGTTCTCAGATGTTATATAGATCGTTCTGTACCACTGAGGGAAAAATAGTTTAAAGCTGGAGGGCATGCCAGCAAATGATAGAGACCAAGATGGCACTATTCTTGTATGAAAAATTGGGTCCCCCAGTCCCATCCATATTTGGGACTTCAGTTTGTGATCTGGCAAAATCAGCCCGTATCTGGAATGGTTGCTTGTCATGCTGCTCTGATTTCAGAGTTTTACAGCAGCTTGAAGGAATTGGAAGATGCCGGGCAGCCCAATCAAAAGCCATAAAGGCTTCAAAGCAGCTAATCAGTGGCTAGCTGGAGGCAGCAGCCAGTCAGTGGCTGAGACACATACATTGCTTGGAAAACCAGGATGCCTTTGGTGTCTTGCAACAGAAGACAAGCAGGAGCCACAGTAAGGGCTAAACCAGGTTGATTGCATCGTAGTAAAGTGAACATGAGGTACAGGTGAAACAACAGCCTTATTTATAGTACACTTTGAATAGCCCGGGTAACAGTCCACGCCCATCTTCTCCAGATGCAGTAGAGGCAGTAGTATCCTGTCCGATGCAGTAGAGGCAGTAGTATCCTGCCCGATGCAGTAGAGGCAGTAGTATCCTGCCCTTCAGGTATGCAGGTGAATGGGTATCCTGTGTCCAATGCTGCTACTGCAGGCGCAGCATTGTTCTTAACAGCTGGTTACAATGAAACACTGATTGCTTACAGTAGATACAATAGACAGATACAAATGCGTTAAGGGGATACTTATCACAAAGTATTCAGTACACAACATCCCTCCCCCCTAGGTGAGGACGAAGTCCTCCAGCCATCGAGGCTTTCCACACGTTCGCTTTGGGCAAGGGGTGGCCGCACTCTGGGCCGGAGTTGCTGCATTGGAGGAACGTGACTGAGTTCCTGCATTGGAGGAACGTGACTCGTTAGCGGTTGGCTGCGAGTCGTAGGCCGGGGATTGGGGAGGTCTAGGTGTGGGAGTAAACTCCAGGGATGTGAGACTGGGGGCTCCAGGGACTAAAGAAAAACCCCGCTCCTCGCTTGGATGGGTGGGGGACCACTCCGAAAAATCCCCCGGGTGCCCTAACTCAAAATCTAACAAATCCTCAAAAACCCTCTCTTCTAAATTGTCCCTGTTACCCGGCATGTCTGAAGAATGCGGGTTTGTATCATTTTCCTCCCCCCTGTGGCTTGTGTCTCCCCCTTGGGATAAACGGGTGGGGGAGAACCCTAACACTGAGTGCTCCCTCTGGCTACTTGCGTCTTGCCTTTCCACTACTCTGCCTCTGAGTTGGTTGGCATGCCTCCTCCAGAGGAGCCCTGTACCTGTCTCGACATTATAGGATACTGGCCCCGTCTGTCCAACCACTATTCCCGGTACCCAAGTCGGGCCACCAGCCACGTAGTTTTGGCAATGTACTGGCTGGCCAATCTCAAAACTCTTGGTGCCCCCTGTTTCTATGTTTCTACCCATGTCCTCCACCTGTTTGGGTCTAGCCTTGAGAGGATCGTGGCGGGTTTCCTCCGCATGAGGAGCTTGGCGGGCGAGAGCCCTGACTCTAAGGGGGTTACTCGGTACCTTAACAGGAATTGGCAGAGTTGCAGGTTCAACTCCCTGGGGCCCATCCTACACAGTGTGTCCTTTGTTGTTCACACCAGGAGTTCCGCTTGACCATTTGTAGCGGGGTGAAATGGGGCCGCAGTAATGTGGTGAATCTTATTAATCTCTATGAAACCCTGGAACTCTGCTGACGTGAAAGTTGTGGCGTTGTCACTCACAAGTACGTCAGGTAAACCGAAGCAGCTGAATACCTTGCGTAATTGCTTAATCGTTGCAGCTGACGATGTACTAGCCATTGGGATTACCTCCAACCACTTGGAGTAGGAGTCCACTATTATGAGGAACAGGGTGCCTCTGAAAGGACCCGCAAAATCCACGTGTAAGCGTGACCACGGACCCCTGGCCGTGTCCCATTCTCTGTGCGGAAGTCGAGACTCCTTGGGGCGGGTGCTCTGGCAGCTCTCGCAAGTGCCTACCATGTGTTCTATATCTGTGTCCAGTTTGGGCCACCAGACGTAACTCCTAGCTAGCGCCTTGGTGTGCACGATCCCCAGGTGGCTGATATGCAGCATCTTTAGCACCCGGGATCTCAGAACTTCGGGGATTACCACCCGCTGCCCCCAGAGTAAACAGCCCCTTTCTAGGGAGAGCTCGTCTCTCTGCCTACCGTAAATCCTGAATTCCTCCATAGGGGAGCTTGCCAGCCAGCCTTTCTGTACCCATGAACTGACTAGGGTCAACGACTTATCTTTTGCCGTAGCCTTGGCAATCTCAACTGGCAGGATTGGGGGTGACTCTAGGGCCTCAATCAGGAGCACCTGGTGGTCCTGTTCTACCTCGCACTCGGAATCCCCTGCCTGTGGGAGGGGTGACCTGGAAAGAGCATCGGTATGACTAATCTCCTTGCCGGGGCGGTAGGTCAAGCGCGTACTGGTACGCGTTGAGGAAGATCGCCCAATGCAGCATCCTTGGGGACAAGATCTGCAGGATTGGCTTATCTGTAGTGAAGATTCCTAAGAGGGGCTTGTGGTCGGTCACGACTTTGAATGGCCTACCGTAGAGAAAGTCGTGGAACTTCTTGGTTCCTGCAACGATCGTTAGGGCCTTCCTGTCAGTTTGCGCGTAGTTGCGCTCTGCCTTGGACAGGGATCTCGACTAGTATGCCACTGAGGCCTCTTGCCCGTTCTCTAGCACGTGGCAGAGGACTGCCCCCACCGCCACCGGTGAGGCATCGCAGACCAGCACAATGGGTTTCTTTGGGTCAAAGTGGGTCAACACAGCCTCGGAAGATAGAAGCTGTTTGAGCCCCCGGAATGCCCATTCCTGACTGTCCCCCCACCGCCAAGCCGCATCCTTTTTGAGTAATCTATGCAATGGCTCCGCAATGGACGCCTTTCCCGGGAGGAACGAGTGATAAAAGTTAAGGAGTCCTAGGAAGGACTGCAATTCGGGCTTGGTGGTGGGGCGAGGAGCATCTTTCACTGCCGCTACCTTGGATTCAGCTGGCTTAATGCCCTCAGGGGTTATTCTAAAACCCAGAAACTCTACTTCCTCAGCAAAAAATACGCATTTATCCTTTCTCAGACTGAGCCCCACTTTTTCGAACACTGTTAGCATGTGGTCTAACCTCTTGGCCAATTCCTGCTCCCCCCCCTGCTGTAATCAGAATGTCATCAAAATAAGGAAAAACACCTGGGAGCCCTTTTAACAACCTTTCTACAAGGGACTGAAAGATCCCCGGAGCCGAATTTATGCCGAATTGTAGGTGCGTCACTTTAAAAGCTCCCTTATGGGTCACAATTGTCTGAGCGGCGGCTGTTGCTGGGGTTACCGACAATTGTTGGTATGCCTGGGCCAAGTCTAGTTTGGCGAAACACCTCCCCCCATGCAGGGTTGCAAGCAGGTAGCTTACCACTGGTACTGGATACGCATTTGGGCGGATTGCCTTGTTAATCGTGCACTTGTAGTCAGCGCAGATTCTAACCTCCCCATTAGCCTTAAGCGCCGTAACAATGGGGGTTTCCCACTTGGTGGAATCCACCGGCACCAAAATCCCCTAACCCACCAATTTGTCCAGTTCAGTCTCTATTTTGTCTTTTAGTGCGAAAGGCACTCTTCTTGGCTTCATCCTGATGGGTCGAATGTCGGGGTCCAACTCAAAAGAAACTGGGGGCCCTTTGAACTTCCCTAGCCCCTTCTCAAAAATGGCAGGATGTGCGTTACACACCTCCGTGATCGGGTCAGCCTGCACGGCGTGTATGCCTCCAATGAAAACTCCTAGGGGCCCAAACCACTGTGTCCCCAGGAGGCAGCAGGACCCTTCCTTTAGAATTACTAGGGGCAACTGCGTGGAGCACCTCTTAAACTGAACCTTGAACTCTCCCACCCCCAACACTGGTATACTCTTGCCCTGAACGTCCCGCAAAATAGTCTTAAAGGCCTTCAGCTAGGGCGTGACTTCAGGGGAATACGCAGAAATTCCCTGTGGGAGACGATGGAGTACGCTGACCCCGAGTCGATCTCCATCCTTACTGGGACCCCCTGAACCAGTACCTCAACAAAAAATCGGGGCCGCTGCAACTGCACACTGTGGACCGCCTGGTCGCGGCTCTCAGGAATCCGTCGAGATGCGCGGTGCTCCCAGGGCTCATCATCAAAGATGTGCCCGACCCCGTCTGCCTTGCGTTGGGGCCGTTCCGCCTGGCCCTTGCTGTTGTCTCGACGCCGCTTGCAGACCCTTGCGATGTGCCTGCGCCACCTGCAGTTGTGGCATCGGCTCCGGTCATGGGATGCCCCGCATCCGTCGCAGCGGCAGTTCTCTCTGGCGTGGTCTCACCTCTCCGGTCTCCTCTGCACCCGCTGCACGTCCTCGTCCTCGCTGCAGTCGGAGGTGGACGTGGAGGACTCGGAGGACCCTCACTCTCCGTGGGAAGAGCAGCTGTGGACTGGGACCACCGGCCGGGGGGGGGGCAACCGCGGCGGTCCTGGCCCGGCACACCCGTTCGCCTTGTTGCACTGACTCAGTGGCTTGGGCGATGCGCAGGACATGCTCGAACAAGATGCTCTCGTCTTTGGCCAGTAGTTTTTTCCTGGCCTCCTCATTTCACAGACCCAGCAGGAGCCTGTCCCTCAGCGCCTCGCTCAGGGATGCTCCCCATCGGCACGGCATGACAGCCACCCGCAAGGCTGCCACAAAGTCTGCCACAGACTCACCGGCCTGCTGGCACCGCTGCTGGAACGCCAACCTTGCCAGAAACACGGACACTTTCGGCCGAAAGTGCTTCCTCAACTCAGTGAGGATCTCGTCTAGGGGTACGGCCCTGAGCGGTCTCGGCGTCAGGAGGTTGGTTGCCAGTTCCAAAGTCTCTAAGCCGCACTGGGCCAGTAGGAATGCCCACCACTGGGATTCCTCCTCGATGCCCTCGAGGTCCAAAGCGTAGAGGAACTGCTCCTCGTAGAGTTCCCATCTCTCAGGCTTTGTGATGTTGAAGGGCGCAATGTTCACTTGTCGGGACGCCATCCCACCTTCGTTGCCAATTTGGTGTCTTGCAACAGAAGACAAGCAGGAGCCGCAGTAAGGGCTAAACCAGGTTTATTGCATCGTAGTAAAGTGAACATGAGGTACAGGTGAAACAACAGCCTTATTTATAGTACATTTTGAATAGCCCGGGTAACAGTCCACGCCCATCTTCTCCAGATGCAGTAGAGGCAGTAGTATCCTGCCCTTCAGGTATGCAGGTGAATGGGTATCCTGTGTCCAACACTGCTACTGCAGGCGCAGCATTGTTCTTAACAGCTGGTTACAATGAAACACTGATTGCTTACAGTAGATACAATAGACAGATACAAATCCGTTAAGGGGATACTTATCACAAAGCATTCAGTGCATAACAATGCCCTAGTAGTCTCATGCCTGTGGGCTACACCCAACAGTTGGCCAACTTTTACTCCACAAGGGTGATAAGGTAGGCACTAGATAACAGGCAGGTTACCCAATGCAATGTCTGCTCCCTCATTATTCTGCAACTACTGATCAAAGCTGTGGCATGCCGTTTATCCATAATGTGTTGGTGTGTTTCTTAGGGGGCAGAGGGGGCATTCTTGGTTTCTCTCACCTGGATCTGCAACTGACCTTGCTTGGACAACAGCATCTCATTTCTTGAGGTTTCAGGGCCAAACCCTTAGATTTAGGTGCATGCTCTTATAGAATGTGTATTCTTGTCAAGGAAGACCCTTCAGCAACAATTGTAGAATGGGGCATGTATATGTGTTTGAGTGAGTGTGAGAGAGAGAATGAAAGAAAGAGAGTCAGAGACACATAAGCAACATGAAGGCATGATGATGAATTTAAATAATAATAATAATAATAATAATAATAATAATAATAATAATAATAATAATAATAATAATAATAATAATAATAATAATAATAATAATAATAATAATAATAATAATAATAATAATAATAATAATAATAATAATAATAATAATAATAATAAACTTTTATTTATATACCGCTTGTCTCTTTCATAAGAAGACTCCAAGCGGTTTACATTGGGGCATGCTGCCTAAAGCAGGCAGCAGCGGGGGAAAAGATACAACATAAATAAGCATACAACATAAAATGCAAGAAAGAAAAGAAAAGACGGACTCCCGTGGCCAAGACCAAGGGAAGCGGGTCAAAACAAGGCGGCAATGGCACTAGACTATATAAAGTCTCTACCGTGCCGATATGAGCCCAGGCGTTCACTTCCATCTTCCCCGTGGCAAATGCCAGGCCGGGAAAGAGGGCTAAGTCCTTGAGTGGCGCGGGGCAGCGTCCTTTGAGCCTCTCTGGGGCTCAGAAGGTGGGGATGTAGCAGCGGCGCCTGGCCTCCCATCCACCGGGACCAGGTGTTGCGAGTCCCGAGGAGAGGCAGGACGGGTCCTCGGGTGGCGTGGGACAACGTCCTTTGAACCCTCTGGGGCCCGGAATGCGGGGATGTAGCGGTGGCGCCGGCCTCCCATCCACCGGGACCAGGTGTTGCGAATCCCAAGGAGAGGCAGGATGGGTCCTTGGGCAGCGCGGGGCAGCGTCCTTTAAGCCCTCCGGGGCTCGGAAGGCGGGGACATAGCGGCAGCACCTGGCCTCCCATTCACTGGGACCAGGTGTTGCGAGTCCTGAGGAGAGGCAGGACGGGTGAAGCAGGGTTACTGAGGTTTCACCCATGTTTTCTGGGAAGGTTATATCATGCAGCGAGAAGTGAGTGAATCACCAGAGGTTATTTTAAATCAGTGGAGGGAGGGATGAGTAAATGTTAATTCTGTTCTCCTGGCAGAGCTTTGCATGATCTTCAGTATGTCAGAAATAAACCCCAAAATCTATTCTAAAGTTTCCAGGTGCTCCATTCTGTGAGATATCACAGCTAAAGACTGAAACCAGGAAGATGAATGTCAAAACCACAGTCTTGGGGCAAAAGCCTGTGACCTGGCAATCCTAGTTTGAAAACTCAAGAATAACCAGCCATTGCAGGCAGGTAAGCAAGGCGAAAGCTCAAAATGAGCTCAGGCTTGCAGGAAAGGTTGAAAACAACAAAAAGGTTTTTCTTCCCAATTGTGTTGGAATTGAGAATAAGAGAAGGTAATGGCAAATCCACTTTAAAAAGAGGATGAAGAAATATTAATGCTATAGTAGCAGTGAGATAAATAGCTAGATAGCTCAATGAGTTAGGTATCTGACTCTGGAACCAGAAGCTTGCTGCCCAATTTCCCACTGCGTTTCTCAGAAGAGGATCTACAGTAGTCTTTGCAATTATGGGCAGAAAGTACAATCCCTGGGCACCCCCAGAATAAATAAATGGTGAACCACTTCTGTATATTCTTTACCTAGAACACCCTGGAAAAGGTCACCATAAGTCATAAATGACATTTATTATTATTATTATTATTATTATTATTATTATTATTATTATTATTATTATTATTATTATTATTATTATTATTATTATTATTATTATTATTATTATTATTATTATTATTATTATTATTATTATTATTATTATTATTATTATTATTATTATTATTATTATTATTATTATTATTGGATACAAATCAACCATTTGATAAACAGTCGAGGACTGGAATAAGATTAACAGTTCAAGCCCTAACCAAGGACCTAAGAACTGTTAAGGTAATGTCTAAGTATATATGCAGTTCCTAGTAGAGTTGTTTTTGGGAGAGTTAGGATGTCCAAATCTGGTAAGTCCAAAATGTCCAAATATCTGGGGAGTTTTGGATATTGCTCCAAGGGCTCTGATCACTATGGGTACAACAGCAGATTTCTTCTTCCATCCTCATCCCCATCTTCAAAAAGATAAGGGAGAAAAAATCTAGGTAACTGTTTGGCTAATCAGTTTGACATCATTACCAGGAAAGGGCAGATTATGAAACAGTTGGTCTGTGAGCTTTTAAAAAAGAAGAATGTGATTTCTAAGACCCTGCATGGTTTTTAGAAAGCAAGTCATGCCAGACTAATCATGCCAGATTCTTCATCTGATAGAATTACATGTTTGTTAGTCAAGGAGGGATGGTATGGATACAATGTATCTTGATTTTAGCAAATCTTTCGATACGTTTCCTCATTATATTCTCATGCCCACATTGGTAAAAAGTAAGCTAGATGATGCTACTGTTAGATGGATTTGTAGATTGATTAAAGGTGGTACCCAAAGTGTTCTCCCCAATGGTCCCCCATCATTATGGAGAGAAATAGTAAGTGGAATGTCACAGGATTCTGTCCTGAATTCCTGGACAGAATAAAACAGAGTATAAAATTTATACTCAGATATTTATACTCAGATGAGAAGGGATCCTGATCCAATTTGCAGATGATGCCAAGTAGGGTTGGGTAGTTAGTAATTTAGGGGC
The DNA here is from genome assembly GCA_035047305.1 of Bradypodion pumilum. NCBI lineage: Eukaryota > Metazoa > Chordata > Lepidosauria > Squamata > Chamaeleonidae > Bradypodion > Bradypodion pumilum. The sequence continues at coordinate 165,851,293 of JAWDJD010000001.1, read as the reverse complement.
AGTGATGCACTGCAGCAGGTTCTGTCAGACAGGGCCGACATCAGAAATTTCCAGGCCTGGTATGTGCCCCCCACACACATTTTGGCCACACACCTCGTGGTTTCTGCGCATGTGTGGTCTGTTTGCGCATGTGTACATGTGTGGTTTCCCGGCTTCACCACACCCTGTGGTTTTCTGTGCATGCGTGGTCTGTTTGCGCATGCACACATTGTTTCTTTCCCGGCACCGACAGGGCCCCGTCATCTCTGGGCCCGGGACGGGAGTCCTACTTGTACCCCCTGATTGCGGCATTGCTATCAGGTTCTGCAAAACCGGCAGCGGAAATTTCCCCAGGCCACACCCACTTGGTTGGCCACCCCCACCCCCATAGCCCATAATGCAGGATGTTTGGCTTCACCCACAGATCTGGCCCCGCCCACAGATTTGGCCAGTCCACAGAGTAGGTAGTAAATTTTTTGCAGTGCATCACTGTTTAGGGGACAGAATCAGAATTCAAGATAACCTAAAGGCATTGAAATACTGAGTCAAAACAATCAATATGAACCTCAACAAGCAAAACAAGTTTCAGCTGGACCAGAACAAATAAAATTGCTTTCAACACCCCAGAAAGAAACAGATGTACAAAATATAAGGTGAATGACAGCTAGCTTGACAGTAGTACAAGTGAAAAGGATCAAGGGTTTTAGTAGATTACAAGTTTAACACAAGTTAACAGTGTGATGTATCAGCTAAAAAGCCCAGAGGAATAAAGCTTCTTTTTTGTAGTCTGGAGAGTAACATTTAAAATAAAGGATTCAAATTATGAAAAAAGAGTATTCACTTAAATATTAGAGCAGTAGGACATGTTCTGCAAAAGAATGGACTACCTTGAAGGGTGATGGACTCACCTTCACTACACAGAGGTGAGATGGTTGCTTGTCAGGGTTGTTTTAGCTGTTGTAGCGATATCTGGCCGCTAGGGCGGCGTTAGAGCCCGGAGGAGACTGATCAAAGGAATGACACGAGGCAAGATGGAGCGAAGACCAGATCAGTACTTTATTGGAAAAAGGCAACATCATTTATAGGGAAAAAAGCGCAACGGTGGCAAGTTGTCACCTGACAGGAAAATTACCTCACCCACGTACACGGGTTAATGGGGAATTCTTCAAAGGGAAGTTAATTAACTGGGGCAAACATGGGTTTAGGGACCTCATTGTCTTGGGGATTAGGCAGGGACAAACATGGCTTATTTGCGCCAGGGATTTCCCGAGCCGGGAGATGAACTATGCACTTAATGTTTGACAGGAGTCAGCTATCTGCTTACTTGGCCGAGTCGCAGGTCAGGTCACGGTAACTGGGTGAATCAAACCCTATATTTTATTCACCCCCCTTAATTTGGCGGCCGCAGAGCCCACGGGCTGGGAGCGTCTCTCACCGCGGTGGCCTCTGGCGGGCCGTTCCATGCCCTGTGGGGCATGGGGAAACCGCATCTCCCCTTTATTTTCTATTTAAGGACCTGACTGGCGACCTTGCGCAAGAGCGGCATCAGCTGTTGAGCGGGTATGACGTCACGGAGTTTCTCTCTGGGGCGGCACTTGGAGATCAGTGAGGGAATGCACTGAGCAAAACAACAAAGCGTAATGCCTAGTATGGCTATCCCCACCACTACCTTAAGCACCGTTTGCAGCCACCCCCAGGGGATCCATGACCACATCCAATTCCACAGGGAACTCCACCAAGCCCCCCATGTGGAACCCTCAGTAATCCCCTGGACTATGGTGTGGAGGTTCGTGATCTGGCTTTGGATCTTACGGGAGTTGTCAGTGAGATTGAAGCAGCACATTCCATGAAAAGATTCGCAACCCAGGTGGTGCAGCAAGAGGAGGTGGTCGATAGCCGCTCGATTGTCAAGAACGGCATGGCGAAGTTCTGCCTGTTCCTGATTGAGGAGCGCTATCGCTGTGGAGGTATGGTTACATTGCCGACGGCCAAGCCTGGCACGCTGACAAGGCTGACTGCTAGGGATACATACTCAGCGGGACTCATTACTCTGAAGCTGCTGTCACAAGAGCTGTCTAACTGGGTTGTGCGTGTGTGCCGTAGGAGCGGGGAGACATTGGAAACATTGGAAACATGTGGAACATTAGAAACATTTGTGCTTGGGGCAATCATGTCCTTAGTAGGAAGTAACAGTGTCAAACGACTGATACAACACATTGAGTCCGACAGATTCGCAGGAATATAGTTCCATGTGAACTGGTTGCAGGTGAAAAACCACCCTGAAGGTAGGGTGACGTGAGCGTACAGCGAAGTGAGTGTCTCTGGTTTATTACAAGTCCAGTTGCCGCTGCCGGGGTCAAGGCAGCGGCGCCGGGTCTGACCGCCTGAGGTACAGCCGGTCATTCGGGTGCAAGCAGCGTCCGGGCTGATCGCCACTCGAGGGGTATGAAGAGTGGCGGCGTCAGCCGGCAAGGTTGACACAAGTCGCAATCCCCCCCAGCGTGCGTATGCTGAGAAGGTGGTAGGAGTGTGTGGGCCAAAGAACGCCTTCAGCAACCAGTCGCCATCCTTGGTGCGCGCGTCCAGAGTGTGGCACACGGGGATGAGACAGGTGCTGAGGATAGATGCAGAACCAATGTCCTGCTGTAGACAAAAATCGGACTGGTTGACGAGACCCACCAACCTTTCCCACAAGTTGTACTGCATTCGTGCGGAAAGATCTTCGCCAGGTGGCAAACCGTCGGCCTGGATCGGAGTAGCCTGAGCGCCTCCCCCCAAAAGCAGGGAAAGGGCCAGGATGATGGTGATCGCCGCTGTGTTGGCGTGAATCTGGGCAAAAACTGCAGCTGTGAGGTTCTCCGGTGTCGGCTCTTTCTCCTCGCGCTGAACGGCGTCCTGGGCGTCACTGCAAAGAGCCTTGACCATCCCCCAGGTGATCTTGGGCATCGGCGGCCGTTTCCTCCGGCGGGTCCTCTCAGTCAGGGTGAGGTCCTCCATCTCCGGGATCGGACTCGGGCCGGCCTGGTTCCACACCATGCGGTTCCAAGTAGGGCTTGACACACCGGGCTGGAATCCAAACGACACCTGTAGGAGACATAACTGCAGCATACCCTCTTCCCCAGGTTATGAGCGGCACCGGGCCCCTCCAAGAAGGGTCTGGTGGCACTCGGTACCGGACCATAGGTCGCGGGAGAGCTTCCGAACGGCGGAAATGCTTCTCCTGCGGCGTGCAATCCGAAAAAACATTAAGGTGATTGTAAGTGAACAATACCTTGTTGAGACACATCTGTGCTTCTCCCTGTGACTTGGGGAGGGCTGGTGGCTCCCCCCTTTCTGTTTGTTTGTCAATATAGGACTTTAGCGTCCGATTGACCCGCTCTACAATCGCTTGCCCTTGCGGATTGTAGGGAATTCCAAATGTGTGCTTGATGTCCCAAGTAGCCATGAAGGCGGCCAACTGCCTGGAGCTGTAGGCCGGCGCGTTGTCCGTCTTCACGTGCCGCGGCTTGCCCATCGCCGCAATGCAGGAAAGGAGGTGCTGCTCCACGTGGGTGGCAGCCTCCCCTTTCTGCGCCGTTGCCCAAACGAACTGGGAAAAAGTGTCAATGCAGACGTGCATGTATTGCCATCTGCCGAACTGCGGCACATGCGTGACGTCCATCTGCCATACCTGATTAGCCTCTGTCCCTCGTGGGTTGACCCCCCACGAGGGCCCCCCCGGCGCTCCTGCGCAATGCTGGCAAGAGCGGACTATACCCTGGGCCTGAGAGAGTGGCAGATTGAACTGTCTGGCGAGTGCCTTGGCATTTTGGTGAAAAAAGGCATGGCTCTGGATTGGAGTAGTGAAAACTCCCAAAACTGAACGTTGCTGAATTTCCCTTGCCGCCGCATCCGCTCTGCTATTGCCCGCAGAAATCGGACCCGGTAGGTCTTGGTGACTTCGGATGTGGGCAATATAGAGCGGCTCTGTGCGGTTCCGCAAATGAAATTGAGCAGTGAGAAACAGACTGAGCAAGTTCTTGTCTATCGCGGGAGTAATGTAAGCTCCCGGTAGGCTGTGAAGCAAATTCCTTACATACAGACTGTCAGTAATGATATTTAAACGTTCCTTGGCGAAGGTGCGCAAGGCAAGGTTCACGGCTGCCAACTCTGCCCGCTGCGCGGACTTCTGTGGAAGGGTTAGCAGCGTGCGCCAAGCTTCGCCCTCCTGCCAAGTCAGGACACCATATGTGCGTCCCCCATCGGTAAAAACTGTCTTGGCCCCCTGAAGCGGGACCAGCGAAAGCAATTCGAACAAACTGACTGTTCCTGTCTGAAGTGAGACAAGTCTGGGGTCTTTGGGCAAATGGTATGCCAAGCTTCCAGTGAATCCTTCCAAAGCTATCGGAAGCGAGTCACCTAGCTGCATCAACTGATGGATTTGTTCCTTGGTGAACGGGACTATGATCTTAGCTAAATCGTGCCCCGAAACGTCCCTTGCTCTCAGCCTGCCGCGGTAGATCACCGTGGAGACCAGCTCTTGGGGCGGAACGATGTTCCGTGAAGAGGTGTTAGGCAAGTATACCCACTCCACAATTCTCGCTCCCTTCTCGGAGTCTACTCCTAGCGCCCCAGTGAACATGGATCCTGACCGTACGATGTACAAATTCAGGATCGGGGCATATGGCCCCTGGGCGATCCTATCCACCCACCTCTGGCTGAGAACTTGGTTCACCTTCTCGAGCGCCAAGCGCGCGTCTCGAGAGATTTTTATCCGGTCTGCCGGCTGCTTACCTAGGGTTAGCAGCGAGAAGAGCGGTTTTAGAAGATCCGTATCTAAACGAAAATACGGTCTGGCCCAATTGATGTTCCCCAAAACTTGCTGCAACTCTACAAGGGTGACTGAGTCTTGTAAATTTATCTGAGGCAGGACTGGTGCTGCAAAAGAGCGGAGAAGCCGATGGCCCAAGTATGAAAAGGGCTCGGTTCTCTGCACTTTCTCAGGGGCAATAAGTAAGCCTTTGTCCCCCAGGCTGGCCTGGAGGTCAGAAAACATTTCGCTGCCGAGCTGCGGCAACGCTACTAAAATGTCGTCCATGAAGTGACAAACAATAGCTTTAGGGTAAAGGCTTCGGAACTTTGCCAGTGCGCCGTGAACATAAATTTGACACAGGGTGGGCGAATTGAGCATGCCCTGTGGCAAAAATTTCCACGCGTAACGCTGCGTGGGCTCTCCGTGGTTCACGACCGGCACTGTAAAGGCGAACCTTTCCCGGTCCCTGGGGTCTAGGGGGATTGTATAAAAGCAATCCTTGAGATCTACCACTAGGATCTCCCACCCCTCGGGAATCATATTAGGATTTGGGATGCCGCATTGAAGCGGACCCATCGGCTGAATGCATTTATTGATCTCTCTGAGATTGTGGAGGAGTCGCCACTTCCCCGACTTCTTCTTAATCACAAAAATTGGCGAGTTCCAGGGGCTTGTGGACTGTTCTATGTGTCCTGCGTCTAGCTGTTCCTTAACTAGCTGCTTGAGGGCAACTAATTTCTCTCCCACTACCGGCCATTGTTCTACCCATACCGGAGTGTCGGTGAGCCATTTAAGTGGCAACGCCATTACCCGAAGGTAAGCGTAGCACCGTACTGCTGGAGAATGTCTCGCCCCCAAAGGTTGATGTGCACGTCCAGAATGTGCGGCCGAATTACCGCTGTGCCGTCAGCCTTTGGGATTGTGACCTCTACCCACTCTCGGCTCCTGAATGCTTCCTGGACGCCTCCCACCCCCCACACATCGGAGACCGGCTCAATGGCCCACTCTCTTGGCCACTGGCTCCTGCTTATCACTGACACATCCGCTCCGGTATCGAGTAACCCTGAGAACACCCTTTTGTTCAAAAATACCTCGATAACGGGGCGCTGTTTCCACTCAATGTTGGTCTCCACTGTCGCTAAGACCTGGTATCCTTGCACTGCCTCACTCGCGCTCGAGCGGTCTGCTGACCCGGACTCTGAGCTGTCCCTGAGCCTTCCCTGGCTGCCTGCTGGCGAGTGACAAGGAACCATGATCAGTTGCGCTAACGTGTCTCCCTTGTGGATTGTTTGGGGCAGGTGCGCCCAAAGCTGGACCTGGAGAATGCCTGAAAAATTCGAGTCAATGACTCCTGGAATTATGAAAATTCCGCGTGCTCCAGCTACACTACGGGGCAAAACTAAACCTATAAAGCCTCTGGGCAGGGGTCCCATGTACTGGGTGTCGACTAGATAGACTGTGCCTGGCAGGTCGCATGTAACGTCCGCCTGGCAAGTCAATTCTAGCCCCGTGCTGCCCTTGGGGCTGGCCTGTGCCCTCGCAGTGCCTGGGATGTGCCTAGAATCTAGTCTAGGTCTGGGGAGTTCTGGATCTGGGTGAAGGAAGCCTCTGTTTGGACTGGGGCCAGAGACGTGCCCGGATTCCGGTTTCCCGAACTCGGACAAAACCTGGCCCAATGGTAGCCTTTCTTGCACTTCGGGCAGGGGGTGTTCGGAGCCTTGGGACGGCCGGACTTTTGTCCGCCTCCCTTGGATCGGCACTCCCTAGCGAAGTGACCGACCTTGCCACAAGTGTGACATGCCCCTTTGTTCTTGCCATTCGGTCTTCTTCCCCCCTGCACCGCTGCCGCTAGCAGACCCATCTTGTAGGAGTCTGTGCCAACGTTGGAGCATGCTCGAATCATGTCCGTTAAGGTTATGTCAGGGCGATTGCCCAGGGACTGCAAGATTTTACGGCAGTCCAAGTTGGCGTTGTCTTTGGCTAACTTAATCATGAGCTCTTCCTGGGCTTGCTCATTGTCAATCTGCCTGCTAATTGCTTCTTCCAGGCGATTGATGAAGTCCATGTAGGGCTCTTGGGCTCCCTGCTTAATGGCGGTGTAGTTTTTGGCCGTTTTGCCAGATGCTGGGACCTTGAAGTATGCCCTATAGGCAGCCTCGGCTGACATCTCTAGGGTGGCGAGAGGCAAGTTGATTTGAGCGTTGATGGACTCAAAGGCACCTGAGCCATACAGCTGGTCAGGGATTACCGCACCTCCCATCCTGGCAGCCCGAGCTTGCGCCTCTAGGCGGAACTCGCTGTCCCAGATCATGTACTGGCTGGGGGTAAGCATCATCCTCATGACGGCTTTCCAATCATGAGGAATCCACATGGTGGTTTCGCACACTTGCTGGAGCGTGCCCCTCGTAAAACGACTTTGGAGCCCTGTCTCTGAGATCACTTTCCGCAAAGCCATGAGAAGCTTGTACGGGACTGGGGAGTGTACTATCTGCTGTGCGCCCGTGAGCGCGTCCATCTCCAAGCGGATGGGACAAATCTGTCTGAGTTCAGCTAGCTGTTCAACTGACAATTCCCCCTTCTTGAGTTCTATCTCAGCTGTGCGCTGAAGGGCACTCTTCACGACTAGGGAACCTGGGGCTGTCAGAGAAGCGCCAGCGCCTCTCATTCCTTGCGTTCCCTCGGTGACGTCTGCAGCTGTCACCGCGGGAAGGCTCCCTGCGCTACTCTGCTGATACTTGAATGTCGGATAGAGTGCGGTGGGCGCAGTCGGCTCGACTGGCGTGCCTGATGGCTTCTCTAACGGGGGTTCTTCCGCTTCTACCCGGACTGGCTCGATCTGCTCTAAGAGTCTCCTACATTTCCGCCATGTGCGGACTATCCCTCCTGGAGCTTTCGGGGTTTGCTGAATGCAGTCTCCTATCTGATCCCAGAGCTTCAGGGTTAACGTACCTACTTCTGGGTAAAGTAGGCAGTGTTCCCTGAGGTACGCCAAAAGTCTCGCTAGCTCCCTGCTGTGAAATCAGAACTTAAAAACCCTGGCCAGGATTATGAACTCTTGCTCCCGAGTTCTTTGGCTAGCGGACGGACTTGGTCTATGAGAACAAGTCCCCATATTACCTGCGATGGTCCTCCGAAGTTTCCTCCTCGGGACGAAGATCGACGCGTCTTTGCAGGCAACAGGTTCGGGCGACGGGTGTCTGGGGTAGACCTCGGAGCGTGGACCTTCTGCCACGGGCCCTTCTATCGGCCTCTGCGATGTCAGGGGCTCACAGCCTGCCCTGAGCGGAACGCGTTTCCCTCTATGGCAAACCTCTCGAAAGCGGGGAGGAAGCGGTAGGAATGTCTCCCTGGAATGCCTCGCGGCGGGCCGTTCTCTGTCCGGCTGGCTGCCGACCAGAGCGCCGCGCTATCCTCCGGGCTGGCGGGTCGCGGTTCAAGCGCAGAACCGGACCGCGTGGAGCGCTACTCACGAGTAGACCTCTCCGGGGTCTCTTACTCACGAGTAAATCACATCGGGGTCACCAGCTGTAGCGATATCTGGCCGCTAGGGCGGCGTTAGAGCCCGGAGGAGACTGATCAAAGGAATGACACGAGGCAAGATGGAGCGAAGACCAGATCAGTACTTTATTGGAAAAAGGCAACATCATTTATAGGGAAAAAAGCGCAACGGTGGCAAGTTGTCACCTGACAGGAAAATTACCTCACCCACGTACACGGGTTAATGGGGAATTCTTCAAAGGGAAGTTAATTAACTGGGGCAAACATGGGTTTAGGGACCTCATTGTCTTGGGGATTAGGCAGGGACAAACATGGCTTATTTGCGCCAGGGATTTCCCGAGCCGGGAGATGAACTATGCACTTAATGTTTGACAGGAGTCAGCTATCTGCTTACTTGGCCGAGTCGCAGGTCAGGTCACGGTAACTGGGTGAATCAAACCCTATATTTTATTCACCCCCCTTAATTTGGCGGCCGCAGAGCCCACGGGCTGGGAGCGTCTCTCACCGCGGTGGCCTCTGGCGGGCCGTTCCATGCCCTGTGGGGCATGGGGAAACCGCAAGCTGTAGAGTTTCAGATTTGGCAGAAGGGTTAATGGTTGTTAGGAGTCCCTATCAGTTCTATAGTTCTGTGATTCTGTGAGGTTCCCGCTGGGGTCTTCCTGATTTCTGAATCACTCATTTAGCCTGTCCACATAAGATAAAAGGCCTTAAGGATAACATAGGACTCTTCATAAAGCAAGGTTGTTTGGTTTGCCATAAAGTAGACAAAATGGAGGCAAATAGAACTGAAGTTGAGTTATTTCATTCAAAGTGAGCTGCTTTAAGAATAAAATAAGATTTGCTCATGTGAAATAAGATGTCGTTCTTATAGCCTGATGTTGTGTACTCTGACTGGTAGATCTTTTCAGGAGGAAGAATATTTCCCACCATTGTCTATCTCATCTTTTTCAACTGGAGATGCTGAGGATTAAACCTGGAACCTACTCTATGTAAAGTATATTTTCTACCAGTGAGCTATAGAGTACAGTATCTAAAAATACAAGAATTTAGCAGTGAGAGGGGGAGGGAGAGGGATCAATGTTTTGTTTCAGTTTTTGTGATGAACTAACCATACTTATCCTATTGTTCTGTTCTGGGAGCACCTTTTAGAGTCAAGATCCTTTTTTGATACCATACTCATGTCAGATCTCTAGTCAAACGCTCAAGTTAGAGACTGCCTGTTCAAACACTCCACATTAACAAATGAATCCTCTGGAAATGTTATTATCAGTTCTCCAGAGGTTGGCACAAATAACATTTATTTGATGTTGACAGAGAAAGAGCTTTCATGCATTCATGTTTGAACCCATCACTGGAATAGAAAGGAAGACATGAAGGATATGAACCCTCTGACTTTCCTCTGCGCTTTCTGATCTCAGTAGCCTTTTGTTCTACTGCTGTTCCAAAGAACATGTATATTATGCAGAGCCCACGGTATAGTTAAGTATCCATTGCTCTTTCATGGGCTTATCCTCCATGTTCAAAAGGTACCTATCTTCCTCTCGAATGTAATTTCATTCCAATTAAAACTTATAGGCTACATGAAATCATATAGGAGGAAGATTTGCTCAAAAGCCCACCCATTCTTTGAAAGGAGTCAGCTGAAAGAGATTACATAGCCACAAGAATTAATCCATTATTTGAACAGAACCAAGATCTGTCTGGGACCAGATAGTTGGGCCCTTATAATGACCACAGAGACTAACTAAATATGGAAAATAATTTTGTTGGATTTGGATTCTCATTGGACTTCAAAATACAGGTGTTTCTGAGTCTAGCAGTACATTTTAGAGAAATAAAATGCATTTTAAACTATGGGTACATGCTTAGAACACGAAAAACGGAAAAAGCATAGAATTAAAATATATGTACCGATCAGTCGGTGCAGGGGAAAAAAATATGCCTAACATTTTAATAATTCAGGAGAAATATACAGTACATGAATTTCCATGTGATAAAACAAAATCTTACAATCCAGCATGAATCCAGACAAAAATACATTTGAAATTCAGAGATACATAAGTGAAATTGAGACAGAAAGTTCCCATTTGCAACACATTCTCTTTATATCATCAATGGTCAAATAACTTCATGTGTACCAGGCCTATCACTTGTGATCCGCCATACTAAATACAATTCAAGAACCATGTATTGTGGCCTAGCAGATGGTCAGTTATCTCACTTTTTGTTGATACACAGCAGTAGCGGGAGATGTATTAGGTGAATGCCATCATTGGCTTCTGAGCTGTATTCAGCTTGATGGATCACAGTGGTGGCAATGGTTTTCCTCTGTAAGGTGGTCCACTATCATAGTTCCCATGCTGCATCTGCATATTTGTGTGATAATTGAAGAATAGTACCCAAAGTCACTGAGTATTCATAGTTGCGGTTCATTTTTAGACAGGCTTCCCTTGTAGCATATGATGTGTTCTATTAATCAGCACCCCATGATTGAGATCAATAGCCATGCTGGAGGAGGAGCTGCATGTTTCCCCTGGGATTGTCCCTGTTCCTTCCATGGGTAAAGGAGCATTGTATGGGCATAACTTGGAAGTGGTCATTCTCTGCTTATACCTGTTTGTTTATTGAAGTCTCTGGATATAATGAACTCTTTCTCCATTACTTTTCTCCCCTGTCCTTGGTCTTGAATATGTCCTTGAGTTTGGACCACCATATACCAGACCATTTTGGGATTATGATGGAGGGGATAAGAAATTCAACAAACCCAAACATTCTCCTTAGTTATCAAACCTTGTGCTCAGACTCTTCATCACACGTGGATGCATGACTTATGAACACGATGGATTGAAGGAGGGTAAATCTTCCTGTCTGGTAAGTATTGAGTGGAATACGGTTAGACCAATGAAATAAATGGGTGTCAGTTTGAGGGCCTTCTGCCTGAGGTCCTCTTTTTGGGGGGTAATGAAAATAGGCCTGAATAGCTAGGGGGTATATCCCCAAATTATAACCACCCCACATGTACATGTCTTTGATTTATTTATTTATCGTATGGCATACAGGTCTTTGAAAGTCTCTGTCAGTGGGGAGAGGAACAATCTGACCCCTGTGGGATTAGCTCAAAGGCCCACTGTGCTTGCTTCCCACAGCAACTGTCCATCTCCAGAATCTCCTCTATCATTATCCTTCCACCACGTCCTTTTTTTTCTTCCCATCCCTTTACTTACTGTATCCATCTTTATCTTCTGTTCCCAATGATCTTCTCCTTTGTATTTGGCTTCTCATCGACTTTGAGTGACTCTCCTACCCAGCCTTCCATACCCTCAGTTCTCCCTAATTCTCCACTCTCTCTATTTATCTAGTGAATCCAAAGTTTTAGGTTTCCTTTACTTCTCCATTTATATATTTGTACTAGCCGATTACCCGGCCTTGACCAGGGGCTTGTCCCTGCGCTTACCTGGCCAGGCGGGGTCATCCTGGCACCCCGGGCTCCCTTCGAAGCGTGTGGGGCCCGGCATGAGGCCTGCTCAGTAGCCAACACAGCAGGCATGGCCATGTGGTGGCGGTGGGGGCAGTGGTGGAGGGCGGTCCCCATTTGGCACTGCTGGCCCTCATCACGGCCACCTCCAGGCCGGTGCTGGGCCAGGGCATGCGGTGTCGGCGGGGTGGCCAGTGGTGGCTGTGGCAGTCCACCGCACAGCCGCTGCTCCTCACCTCCTCCTCGTAGTGCCTGTCTTTCCCTGTCATCTCTGCTGCCATGTTGGAAGAAGCCACATTGTGCATTGCCTCCTTGGGTGGCCCTGCACGTGCACCACCGCATGCACACTGCTGTCTGGGCTTCTAGGGAGTTCGTTTAGTGTGGGTGTGTGGTCACGTATAGGCCCAGCTGCCTGCCCCATCTACATTTTCTGCTGGTGGGGTCTGCCCCCCCCACGACCATTGTTCCCGGGCACAAAGCCCCAGACAGGCATCGGGACACCTGTGCAGGTGCAGTAGCATGCACAATGCTGCCTGGCATGCCAGGGGGCATGTTGCATGCATGGACCATCGCGCATGCATGGTACCACCTTCCCTGGCCGTTTCCCCGGTGGGTGGGGGTGCACCCTTGGCAACCCTTTTTGGGGCAAAACCCTTGAAACGGGCCGCTGGACCCCCACCATGTTCATCTCTCCGGCCCAAGGTAGGTGTGTGCCACGTTACAGCATGAACAGTGCAGGGGTGTGGATTTGTATAAAGAACATACAAGATGACATCTCTGTTTTATGTATATAAAAAAGATAGATACGCCTGTAAAATGCTACTTTTCTTAAGTTTACATTAAGTACAGCAAGGGGTTGACAATGTGAAATAATTAAAAATAAATAAGGCAGGATACTGGAAGATGCTTTAAAACAGCATTTCTCAAACTATGTTCCACGGAACACTGGTGAACTTCAATACCCTGAAGCCTAAGTCAATACATTGGCTGATCAGTGCTTTGGGGAATAGACTGAGGCTCCCAAAAAACAAAGATTGGGAAATAGTGCCTTAAAGCCTTGTTCTGTCCATTTAGGGAGAGGAGCTTGCCTCACAAGCCGCCTCTTTGCTGGAGTGGAAATCTTGTGGCAAATAGAGGCATGCCAGGGGCAGATAGGGTAAGGCTTTGGATTTGCTGAATCCAAAATCCTACCTACTGGATTTCTATTCAAAGTCATCACCATAGCGCCAAAATGGGAGGGGGGAGTGCTCCAACTTTATTTTTTATCTCACCTCTGCCTCAAGATTCTACCTTATCTTGGATTCTACTTCCCCTTCTGTCCATGGGGTCTTCTATCAATCAACCTAACCTTTCAGTGTGCATGTAGCAATGCTTGCTTCATGATTCCAAGTCATGATAATGTATAATTTGTCAATGGCCTTCTTTGATAAATTCTCTCTGTCCTAGTAATTAAGCCTAGATGTTTCACCACATAGATGGCTGCCTGTACAGTCTAAGTTTTCTAAATGGCTACTGGGAAGAAGGAATGCAACTCTATGTCGTCTGATCTAGCTTTCAATTCTGGAGAACTGATACCACAAGGTAAGCTGTAAACAGTATAGGAAGGGGAATCCAATTCAGCACTATGTGAAATAATTAAAAATAAATAAGACAGGATGCTGGAAAGTACTTGAAATGATTCTCCTCTCTCTGTGTCCAGGAAGAGAAGAGCTTGCTTTACAAGCATAGTCAGGGACCCAGAATGTTACAGTGGCATCTAATGGTGTTTCAAAATGAAGAAATAAGCTACTAAGAATGTAATTCACAGAGCATTTTCATTTTCATAATCCCACTAGCTTCAGACATGCAGCTCCTGTATATCCCCTCTATAACTTCATTAATTCCTTTTCTATTGTTTCCGATCATCATGGGTTTAGCTCAGAAGATCCCTGGTTGAGTCATATATTGCCTTTAACAAAGATAAAGTAGATGTTACAGAAGACCCTAGCTTCAGAAGCTTGTGTTTCTTGTAAGACAGCCTTCTGGAACAGATGATTGAAAGGATGTTTTAAATATTGTTTTGGATGACAATTGGTTGTAGAATACAGTCCAAAAAATAACTTTTCCAAGCTCTGACCTGGAAAAGAAAAATGGTGTTCCATCTGAGTCCTGAATAGGCAGTCCAGCTCACTTACATGTTGGAGGCTCTATAGATCCATTGGCTTTAATTGAACAGTTTTTCATGTGAATTAACACCAAATTTGGCTCACTGAAAGACAATTGCACAGTATCCTTGATTTAATCACATTACTATACCATTTATCGGCAAAGGATACATATGTACACTGTAAAATCCCAAGGTCCTCTATATTTTTGACCCCTCTGTACAAGAATCCATTGTAAAAGTAGTTTATTATTTTCTGAATTTGTTCAAGGAAGTATCCAGGCTCAACTTGCAGAAGCACAGGCCTCCATATTTACAATGGGGCAATCACCTGTTATAAGAGCCAAACTTCATGCACAACTATAGGGGTGGAATATGATATTGGCTGAAATGTAGTAGTAAGTCTAGAGTAATCCTATTGAAGCAATGGAATTTAAGGGAAAATTGACTCAACAAATCCCACTGATTCAATCTCAGCCTCACAGTTTAGGTGTGGTTTTCGCTGGAAGGAAAAGATACCTGAGGAGACTCTTAACCTTGAGCAGGTTTTTTTTTTGCAACTCAGTACTCAACTTTGGAGCTCACAACCAGGCTTGTTCCTTCAGTTCAATGCACAGAAATGGGCAGAAAGTCTCATATTTTCCTTTGACTTGGCCCTTGAGCCTCCAGAATCTGCAGCTGTATGCTTCTTTGTTCCCCAAGGTTCCATGGTTGGTGAGGCTAGGCAGTTCTTCTTGTATTTTAGTTTCTGAAACATTGGAGACCACATTGGAGAACTCTTCTAATATGGACATGGCAGGCACCTATGCTTAAATAAGATGGCAATCCAAATAGTGTATGTCCAGTTTTACATACAATATTTTAGAAGAAGACTCAAGGTGCAACTACACAGCAGGAAGAGTGTGAATTGATCCTTTGGGAAGTTGTAGATGGGAGGTTGGCTTTCCCTGGCTGAATTTACTTTAGCCAGCAGAAAGAGAGGAAGAAATTGCCAATCACCTTTGTTTGCATTTTAAGGGAGCTTCTTCAATAGCCTTCCAGAATTGCAGGAGGTACTGTACCTTAAAAGAAATTACAAACTTGGAATGCAAATGCAAATCCTCCTCCCTTAAGGAGAAGGGAAAACACCTGCCTATTCTAGTTTTCCTCTTTGGACCACTAGAGAAAAGTACTCAAGACCTGAGATCAGTAATTTCTCCTTGCAGAATATTGTGGTCAGCATTGATGGGAAAGTAATGGAGAAAGCAGGGGAAATCAGCAAGCTTATACAGAGCTTATACAGTACGGGGAAATATAGTGGTGGAGGAGGAAAGGGAGGAGGGAAGGGACTGTGCTAAAGTTACAAGGAAGTACAATGTCACCTTAGAGATACTCAGGTATGACAGGGACTTAACTCTTCTCAATGCAAGCTGTTTGAGAATGGAACTCTGGGATTGATACAATCCTTGCTGCTGTCCTTCAAGCTGTTTCCTGGCATATGATGTAGAACAGGGATGGGAGGGAATCTAAGAGTATGGAAAACAATATGAATCTGACCATTCCAATCCTGGAGAACTTACTGTATTGTTTGTCAATGCACTTGCCCAATTACTTGGAAACAATTACCATTTGATTACAATGGAAATTGCCAATCGGGAAAGTGTGTGTTTGAGTAGTGAGGAGGATGCAAAATTACTGAGCAGTGCACGGAGCTAGTCACCAGCACTCTAGCAGAAGGATGCAAGAGGCAGTCTAACAATGCAACTGGACTCAAAAGACTGTATCAGGAAAGCATGTATAGATGCTTGTATACAAATGCCAGAAGCCTCCGGAACAAAATAGGGGAGCTGGAATATTTAGCAATAGATAAGAATATTGATATTATTGGTATCACTGAAACCTGGTGGATGGATGATAACCAATGAGATACAGTTATCCCAGGCTACAAACTGTACAGGAAGGATAGGAAGGGGCAAACGGGAGGTGGTGTAGCCTTGTATGTCAAAGAAGTGATAAAATCGTATGAATTGGAATATCTAGGTGATTTGGAGTCACCATTAGAACTCTGTGGGTAAGAGTACCAGGCCACAAGGATGGTCTAACAGTAGGCATATAATATTCGCCTCCAACCCAAACTCTTGAGGGAGACTGGCAGTTGGAGAATGTTGTAAAGGAGGCATCCAAGAAGGGAAGTCTGGTTATAATGGGGGACTTCAATTACCCTCACATAGACTTGGTGAACTGTTGTTCAGCACATGATAAAGAGATAAAGTTCCTAGATATGCTAAATGATTGTTCCCTGGGAACAGATGGTTGAAGACCCAACTAGAGGTACAAGAATTCTTGACTTGATCCTGAGTAATACTCAGGATCTGGTGCAATATGTTAATGTGACTGATCCAATAGGGAACAGTGACCACAACTCAATTATGTTTAACTTGATCATAGACTGCAAGTCACTGATAAAATCTAACACAGAGACCTTAAATTTTCAAAAAGGAAATTTCCCAAAGATGAGGAAACTAGTAAAAAAGAAGCTGAAAGGGAAAATTGAGAGAGTCAAAACACTCCAAGAGGCATGGAGGCTGTTTACAAAAACAATAACAGAGGCCCAACTGGAATGCATACCCAAAAGGAAAAAGGGCACTGCCAGGTCCAAGAGGACTCCGATGTGGCTTACAGGAGCTGTTCGGGAAGTGATCAAGAACAAGAAAAGCTCATTTAGAAGATGGAAGGCTTGTCCAAATGAGGACAGCAGGCAGAAACATAAATTCTGGCAGAACAAATGCAAGGCAACAATCAGGAAAGCAAAGCAAGACTTTGAGGAGCGTATAGCTAAAAAGAGAAATAACAAAGACTTCTTTAAGTACATTAGAAGTAAGAACCCAACTAGGAAGGCCATTGGACCATTAGATGACAATGGAAGGCAAGGGGTTATTAAAGAGGAAACAGAGATTGCAGAGAGACTCAATGAATTCTTTGCTTCAGTATTCACTGAAGAAGACAGAGACCACATGCCCAAAACAGAGCCTATCTTCGTAGGGAGGGAAACCGAAGAATTAAGCAAGATAGAAATAACCAGGAAGGAGGTCCTTGCACGTCTTGTTAAACTAAACACTAACAAATCACCAGGACCAGATGGCATCCATCCACGAGTTCTCAGGGAACTTAAAGATGAAATTGCTGATCTCCTAGCCAAAATATATAATCTTTCCCTCAAATCAGGGTTTGTGCCTGATGACTAGAAGGTAGTGAATGTAACACCAATTTTCAAAAAAGGATCCAGGGGTGATCCAGGAAATTACCGACCGGTCAGTTTGACATGTGTCCCAGGTAAAGTGATGGAAACCATCCTAAAAGATAGAATTAATAGGCACATAGAAGAGAAGGTGCTGCTAAAGGAGAGCCAACATGGCTTTTGCAAGGCTGATGCTTGCCGCAGCTGGGGAAGTTGGGCTGGGCACCATATGGGATGTGAGCTGTGCTTCACCCCTTGGGGATTTTGTTAATATTGATATTGATTATTTTTGATGCTTTGTACTTATGTATTATGTATTATGTATTATTTCTGATGCTTTGTACTTATGTATTATGTGATGTAATGATATTGTGTGTTTTTCCCCCTGAATTCCTCTTGATGTAATTGAACTGCATTATTATGTGTCATTGTATTATTATATTGTATTTATTGTCCGCCATGTAAACTGCCCTGAGTTGGGTTGTACCCGAGTGGGCGGTATATAAGCGCGAAAATTAAATTAAATTAAATTAATTAAATTAAGGGCAAATCATGCCTCACTAATCTGTTAGAATTTTTTGAGAGTGTCAACAAGCATGTGGATAAGGGGGATCCAGTTGACATTGTTTATCTGGACTTTCAGAAGGCTTTTGAGAAGGTCCCACACCAAAGGCTCTTGATTAAACTTGCCAGTCATGGAATAAAGGGACAGGTCTTGTCCTGGATCAGCAACTGGCTAAGGGACAGGAAACAGAGGGTAGCACTAAATCGACACTTCTCCAAGTGGAGGTAAGTAAAGAGTGGGGTCCCCCAAGGTTCAGTACTGGGACCCCTGCTTTTCAACCTCTTCATAAATGATCTAGAGGTAGGAGTAAATAGCAAGGTAGCCAAATTTGCTGACGACACTAAATTATACAGGGTAGTGAAAACTGTGAGAGATTGTGAGGAGCTCCAGAGGGATCTCTTGACACTGGGGGAGTGGGCAAAACAGTGGCAAATGAGCTTCAACATTAGTAAGTGCAGAGTGATGCATGTTGGGGCAAAAAAAAACACCCAATTTCATTTATAAACTGATGGGGTCGGAACTCTCTGCGACAAACCAGGAAAGGGACCTTGGTGTCCTGGTGGACAATTCAATGAAGGTGTCAACCCAGTGTGCCTCAGCAGTGAAAAAAGCAAACTCAATGCTAGGGATCATTAGGAAGGGTATAGAAAATAAGTCAGCAAGTGTCATTTTGCCTCTTTATAAATCTATGGTGAGGCCCCATCTGGAATACTGTGTACAGTTCTGGTCGCCATACCTCAGAAGGATATTATGGAGTTGGAGAAAGTGCAGAGGAGGGCAACCAGAATGATTAGGGGACTGGAACACCTTCCTTACCATCTGAGGCTGCAACGTTTGGGCCTTTTCACTCTTGAGCAACGGCGTCTAAGAGGTGACCTGATTGAAGTTTATAAAATCATGCACGGTGTGGACAAAGTAGATAAGGAAAAACTGTTTTCCCTATCGCACAACACTAGAACTAGGGGACACTCGATGAAACTTTTGGGCACTAGTTCTCAAACAAATAAGAGAAAGTACTTTTTCACCCAGAGGATCACTGGTCTATGGAACTCCCTGCCAGATGAAGTGGTGACAGCTGTCAGTCTTGACAGCTTTAAGAAAGGATTAGACAAGTTCATGGAGGACAAGGGTATCAATGGCTATAATTATGGATACTTAAGGACAACCTCGGGGTTGGAGAGATAGGCAGGATATCTCTCAATGCCATTTCCAGGGAATCCTAAGCAGGTGAAGGCATCTCCTTGGGAATACCCTAAAGGAAATGGTGAGCCACTGTGTGAGACAGAATGCTGGACTGGATGGGCTGTGGCCTGTTCCAGCAAGGCTATTCTTATGTTCTTAAATTACTTCTGAGAAAGAATTATGATCATGCTGCAGAGACGTCAAGGGGTTCAAACACTCAAGATTCACTAGTATTTGAACACTGTTGGTAAAAACATGAATTTTGGTTATTCCCGGACTTAACGGCATGTAGCAGGGCCAATTTTTTAAGCATATAGCAGCAGCAAGCAATAGCTGTGTATTTGTGGAGCCAGCCTCTGAAACTTGTAATGGTTAGCGGTGTGGGAAGGCATCTGGTTTCTGTCTCCTGTCTGCCTTCACATTGTGTAAACAAAGGTCTCTTTGTCTGCATGAGAGACAACGCTTGATTTTGGGCATGCGTAGAATATGAGAAGATTTCTCCTTTCTTCTCCTTATTTGGGTTCTGACTTTCTGATTGGCTCTGTGCCTTAAGTTTTGTTTCTGTTAAGTTTCGTTTCTGATATACTCTGCTTGAATAAAGAGAAGCCATGATTATTCCTTTGTCAGCCAACAGTGCAGCGTGTGCGTGTTTTGCTTTCTCTCTATCTCTGTTTCCCTCTTACTCCGTCTAATGAAGCTGGACTCCGTTAGACCTTTTAACTCTCTCTCTTAAAAGATCTGGGGCTATAAACTGCTGCTAATGAGGCTGAATGATTATCTTTACATGGATCAGATTCCTACAAGTGGCGCCCCGTGTGAGGCGGGTTGAATGAAATTCAAAGGAATGCTTTGAAGCAGCAATCAGCAATTAACACCTCATAATTGGCAACCAGGGACAAGGTCTTCATTCACCTCCGACCAGACAGGTCCGACCAGAGGAAAGGTCATAAATCAAGCGCTTGAGAAATAAAACAGGGTGAGTGGAAAAAACAATTTAATTATGGGGTGCGTGTTAACTTCGCCTGGGAAGGAACTTTGTAAAGATATCTCAGATCTTTTGCATATGAATGGACGAAAGGCTGATGAGAAGGAAATACAAAAGCTAGTTCAAGTTATAGGAAAAATCAGTTCTTGGGTTAAATATGATGAATGTTTGGACTTAAAACAGTGGAATCAGGTGGGGAAAGACTTGCAAAAGCATGAGAGAATTTTTGTTCCAGTACAATTTACGTGGGAGGAAGTCAGAAACTGCCTTCAAAGACTTACTCCAAAAAATATTCTGTTCTCACAAAGGCTTGATGGCCCCCTTCCACAGCTTTTGCCTCCAGCCAAGGGAGGGGGTCCAACTGCCCCTCCATCATATGAGAGACAACAGCATAAGCCCCCTGATGGGGATGGGGGTGGAAAAGAAGATGGGACATTATATCCTGCCTTACAGCAATCAAGCACTTTTAGCCCTACAAAAGACCTGTTCTCTGCTGCTTTAACTGCAGCTGTGCTGGATATGGAACCTGTCGCTGTGTATCCAGTGAACAGAGAGGCACTGGCAGATGGGACTGCTGCAATACTGCCTGCCGAGTCTGAAAAACAACTAGTGCCAGCTGATGGGGAACAAATGGTGGGGACCTCATCACAGATTGAAGCTATTGATGCATGCAAAGTGGCAAGAAGCAAGGGGTGTGATTCAAAGAGCAGCATAGGGGATCTCAGCCCGCCCCTGAAGCAGCCCTCATCACAAAAGCAGGAGAAGCTGAGTAGTAAATTTGATACCTCACGTTTGGGCAGGAAGATCCTACAGAAGTGGAAGGATGGCCCAAAACCCAAGCCCAAAAAGGGGTTTTGGTGCAAGTACAAACTAACAGATGCAGTTTGTCATAAAGTTGAGATTCAGATGCTGCAGATGAAAGAAATCCAGAGGAATAGGGGAGTGGATCCGTCCTGTATGGACAGCAGGCTGTTGCAAAAAT
This sequence comes from Bradypodion pumilum, assembly GCA_035047305.1. Classification (NCBI taxonomy): domain Eukaryota; kingdom Metazoa; phylum Chordata; class Lepidosauria; order Squamata; family Chamaeleonidae; genus Bradypodion; species Bradypodion pumilum. The sequence continues at coordinate 165,830,475 of JAWDJD010000001.1, read as the reverse complement.
ACAAGGAGGGAGAAGACATACAGTTTTTGGCTGATTTTGAATTGCCCAACCCTCAAACAAAGAGATCCAGAGTGGACTGTTCCAAGTTTCAGGCATCAGGATTGCAGGGAAAGCAACTGGGAATTCCCTGTGATTTTCTTCTGTGTGAAATTACTTGCAACGTCTGGAGAAGTTCTTTGTGCCTTCATACCTTATCTGCCTGCCTTAATGCAGATGGGTGTGGCTGGAGCATGAAGGAATGTGTGTTTGCCTGAGAAGCTGCAAAGGGGGGTTGGCTGGGTGTTCTGTGAATTCAGTGAGAAGTAATTTATGGCCTAAACTGTGCTGGAGAGAAGATAGTGTTTAAGAAAGCTTCAATCAACATTTGGACTTTTAATTTGGACTTTTTAATTGGACTAAAAAGTTTGTGTGGACTCTAATTGGCTTTGTTTGCATTTTAAAACCTGAAAACCTTTTTTAAGGAAAAAAATTGTCTACCTGCTCATGCTATGAGTGTGAAATGCTCTAATGATATTTGTACTGTATTTGAGTTACCATGCTATGCTGGTTTTAAGTTATTGAATGCCTCTTTCACTTACACCAGTGAGAGAAGAAGAAATTTAATGCCTTACTCATGTAATTGGGGAGTGAGGAAAGCTTGCTAGAATGCAACAGAAACCTCCTTCATGTAAGGAAGAAGAGAAATGTTCATGTTTTGTTCATGCATAAATGTTTGCTTATTCTCTTGCAGGAGAAAGACCTGTCTTTGCTTATGTTATGTTTTGCCTTATGAAACTGCATATCTCAAGGTACCTCCAGGAGTGCATGGAAGAGTTTTCAGTACCCTACACATGTAAATGGGTTTGTGACATTGCATTTGTGTTATACATCAGGCATGTTTCACGTTTAGTTACATGGTACTAGTAATAACAGGGCATGCTCCTGTTTCTTAGGGGAGTGTCTTCCTAAGCCATTGGTCATTTATTGGCAACAACGGAATCCTGAATGGAAGGATTCCTGCTCGAGCGATCCGCCCATGGAGAGAGAAGAAGGTTACTCAGCTCCAGGATGGTGGTTCACCAGTAGACTAAATTTGCTGACATTTGTTCTTTTCTTTCTTACTGTGCTTCCAGCTGTGAGAACAATACCTCATGGGGGCAACCCCAACTTCTGGCTTCATCATGCTAACTATATGTTTGAGGTTCATGGTAAGAATGCAACGTTATACTATGAGCATCCATTGGCAGTGTCTCAAATGGCCTTTCTTCCGGCATTGTTCAACACGCCTGAGTTGGTTATTGGACACTTACAACATGTTGATAGGTCTACACTCTTCTCTAATCCCCCAGAACAATTTAACAACACTCGCTGGCGAAGCATGACATTCAAGAAATACACTAAAGGACTTTGTTTCTGTTGTCATAGTTCTGGAGTCTGGAATAGTAAATGGAAGCACTGGACTCAAGCACAAAGGGTTTTGCGGAATGTAGGCAATTATACGGGTTGTGATGATTATTTTTGGTTATGGGGTAGTTATAACAGTTCTTATAAGCTTAATTATACCTTGTTTAACACTACTATTGAAGATATATATGATGTGTTTCCTATGTTTACTCCTGATTATTCTGCTATAGATAGTGGTTCAATTTGCAATGGATGGCAAATTAAGGATCCCAACATGTGGTTCTTTTTTAATGGAGTTGCCACGAATTTCCATCCAGGACAATATCAATGTGCAGCATTGGGTTATTTTACCTTACCCGTACAAGTGCAAATGCCGCTTCAGGCAGATGCACGGCGCCGGAGAGCTGCTGCCGGCCCGATGGGTTCTGGTTGCAATGATGAAGTGATAATCGATGTTCAGCTTTCTGATGGTAGCTCCTGGGGAAGAGCTATAGGGGGTGCTATCACTGGAGCACTCACATTGGGATCATACCCAGGTGTCATTTCCCAGGAGAATAGAAGGTCCATTTTGGGACTCACCTGTAGGCTGGAGAAATCAATCAATGCCACCTGGAGGGTCATACAGGATCTTCAAATGGAAATCACTGAGCTTCATCAAGACCAAATGCAGGACAGACTGGCCATAGATTACCTGTTAGCAAAATCCGGAGGATTTTGTAAACTGGTCGGGAACCAGGGATGTCGGGTAAAATTCCAGGATCTGAATAATACTATTGAGAAAGAACTTCAGAATTTACAGGAGAGCATTACTAACAATGTACGCACTGATGTTAATCTCTTTGATTGGATGACTTCTTGGTTGCCTGATTTATCTGTCCTTAGACAAGTTTTCTTTTATGGGTTCATTATTATTATCTGCCTTATACCGTTGTGTTTTTGCATTTATTGTATTCCTAATCTTATTTCTATGTGTAACGCATGTCCACTGCGTAGAAGGGAGACATCGGGTTTTGCACGACGGCAATTGTACTCAATGAGGTATCATCCTCCGGAACAAGGTACCAGGAGTCAGGAGGGGTACGATGTCCAGGAGGACAGTGATGATGTATATGGAGGAGTAGTTATGGAGTATGATGACATGCAGGGGTATGATTAGCCATCCCTCTCTCAAATTTAAATGAAAAAGGAGGACATGTGGGAAGGCATCTGGTTTCTGTCTCCTGTCTGCCTTCACATTGTGTAAACAAAGGCCTCTTTGTCTGCATGAGAGACAACGCTTGATTTTGGGCATGCGTAGAATATGAGAAGATTTCTCCTTTCTTCTCCTTATTTGGGTTCTGACTTTCTGATTGGCTCTGTGCCTTAAGTTTTGTTTCTGTTAAGTTTCGTTTCTGATATACTCTGCTTGAATAAAGAGAAGCCATGATTATTCCTTTGTCAGCCAACAGTGCAGCGTGTGTGTGTTTTGCTTTCTCTCTATCTCTGTTTCCCTCTTACTCCGTCTAATGAAGCTGGACTCCGTTAGACCTTTTAACTCTCTCTCTTAAAAGATCTGGGGCTATAAACTGCTGCTAATGAGGCTGAATGATTATCTTTACATGGATCAGATTCCTACATAGCGGTGCATACTTAACATTTGGGAAATATATTACTCCAACTATTCTTATTCTAGAGGGGAAAATCCAGGTTCTTTAAAAAAAAAACATTTTGCTTTATTAGTGTGTGACATTACTTCTGTGGCCATGATTCAAAATACAAGGAAATAATCCAACATTGCATTGCAATATTGTTGCTGCAATCATAGATGTCAATCTTTACAAAGCAAAAGACAGCCTTAAAGCTGATAATACCAATATCAGCAGTCAATAGATCCATAGGCTCCCCTCTTGTGCTCACTACCATTCACAAAGAAATACAAAGCAATGAAAATTCCCAGAACTTGATTCACTCCCCACCCCCCAACACGCATTTCACTGAAACACATATGCATTTGTCAGAGTTCCTTGGAAAAGTTACTTTTTGGCTTAAATGTCTATGATTTGGGGAAGTTATAATTGAAAATAATAGCTTTTTATATCAAATATCTCCCTTCTTGATCTCTAATTACTTTCTCAACTGTAACCTCACTCCTCTTAGAGATCAAGATGGCCACCCCTTGCACTTTGGAGGTTTCAAACGCATTTTCATATGTGGTTATCCAGCTTAGCCAGAACTTGTTTTCTTTATCCAGGCTTTTTGTTAGTTTCTTGTAGACGTATTATGTCCAGTTTCCCCCTTTTCACTGCTGCATTCTAATTTTTCCTCTTATATATAATCCTCATCCTTCTAACATTCCATGTTACCATGTTTAGTTTTTAAACATAATTAATTTTAATCATTTCTTTTAAGGGTTAAGTTGAATGTTACGTGACAAGGGAATCTGTTACAGCACTGTTCAACACCAAAATACCTCAGTGTGATGCTAGACTGGACACTCTCTTTTAAACAGCAGTGCCTGAATATCAAAGACAAAGTTAGTACAAGGAACAACATCATCAGGAAACTCACAAAATATAAATGGGGAACTCATCCATCCACACTGTGCACATCAGCATTGATTCTGAGCATCTCCGTAGCATACCTGTCAAGTATCCCTGACTGGCTGGGAAATCCCGTATTTTGGTGTGTGTTCCTGCCCTTTCCTGGCACTGTCCCATATTTTGAATGGTGGGGAAAGGGGTTACTGCGCATGTGCACACATGCAGAACCCATCTGTGCATGCACAAACATGTTCTGTGCATGCACAATGGAGTTTTTCCTGCACATGCACACCCGGGCAGTTCCCGTATTTTCCAGAGCAGCGCTTGATGGGTATGCTCCATAGCAGAGATGTAGCAGTGGACGCCGAGAGATCTAAGCAAGAGAATGACCCTCAACACCCTCTGAATGGATATGAGCCCCAAGTCCAGAGGCTCACATGCAGGAAGATCTTTATGATAAGAACAAGCATTCTTGAGTAGGGATTATCAACCTGTGGCCATGGGCAGCCTACGGCACCATTTCATGTAACCCACCACCACCTCCACCACACCATATGATGGAGGAAAGGCAAAATGGCCATCCAGCTGCTGAAGCAGTCTGAGGAAGCATGACCTGGCCCCCAGCTTAAAAAGGTTGAGAACTCCTGTTCTTGGGAGTACACAAGAGCAAAACCAAATTAGAAGATGGAGGAAGGAGCTCACTGAGAAAGGAACAACATTAAAGGTGGATATAGCTGAAGATCTCAATATCCCCTACATCACCTGGAGGACCCTGAATCGGTTTAGGATTGGAGTCCCTAGATGCAAGATCAACATGCTCAGGGGATTGCTGGTGGACAACAACACACGGTGTGAATGTGGAGAGACACAGAGTCTGGCCCATTTGTTGGTCTGCCGATTGCTGCCAGAGACATGCGGACTTGCATTTGGGCAATGACAAAGCCAAGAAAGTGGCTTCCTTTTGGCAGTCCAGGGTCTGATCAGGACATGAGAGAGAGAGAGAGAGAGAGAGAGAGAGAGAGCGAGAGAGAGAATTTCTCTTCCTTGGTTTGTCCCTATTGGTGATCTGCAATCCTCTACACATACATTTAACATAATCCACATTATCCCTCCCCTCCCTTTAGCCCATCCTCCCTTCCCATTACCCTCACCCCCATCCCCTTCCCCACTCCCAATGTCCATCATATTAACCCCCCCCTCCAGCCTCCAAGATTCCATTGATGACCACCTTTCTGTTCAGAAATCGGGGGGGGGGGGGAAGAACAGAGAACAGGCAACCCCAGATTACAACAGAAAGGAAATACAATTAAAAACAAAATCTGTCTTCTACCCACACTGTATTAGTTTTGGTCTTTATATCTTATTATCCATGACTCTATTTTAAACTCAGCCCCCAACTTCCAGCACATCTTTTCATTTCTTCTCTTTCTCTTTTCTTTTGACAGATTTATGCCCTTATGCTTTCAGTCTGTTCTAGACAGTCAGCAATGTGCTTCAAGGACTCAGGATAACTTGGCATACACACTTGTCATTTGCTGGGCAGCAGCTCCTTTTCTTAAGCTCAAGCTTAATTTCTCAGACACTCTGGAAATAAAACAAAACAAAGACTGCCAAGTTCCCAATTTCTCCATTCAGTAGAATGGTTTTCAATAGAAATCTTGACCTACTTCAGAATGAAATTTGGCAGGAACTCTGAAGATTATTTTTGCTACTTTTAGCTAGCAAGCCAAGAGGAAAGAGGAGACCTATCTGAGTGAACCTCCTCTACTGTATGACACTCTTCTAATTTGATAGCTCTGTAAATTCAAAAGTACAGTGTTCAAAATGGATCCCATGGAGGGATGATATTACCATGGCATGTTTTCTATGCCACAGCACTGTAGGGTCCTGGTGGTTAACTTGGCCAATAATAATAATATTCTTAGGAAATTTTGAACATGGAGGGTTGTTTGGATTTTGGATGTCTTTGTTATTACACAAGGGTTGCAGTGGCTTAGTGGTTAAGATGCTGTTCATGATGATCAGAAAGTCAGGGGGTGAGCAGTTTGTGACCCAAAAGCTCTGTGATGGAGTGAGTGCCTTTTGTCTGTCCTAGCTCCTGCCAACCTAGCAGTTTGGAACAGTGGGGCATCAACAGGTTCACACCAGCTCGCCAGAACCGGTAGCAGAAATTCTGGCTGGCCCCGCCCATCCAAGTTTTGAAATAAAGTCCTAATTTGGGTGCAACAAAGGGCTTTCCACTGGCCATGTCCACCATACCATGCCCACAGTGTGGTAGTAATTTTTTGGGGAGCCCACCACTGGTTTGGAAGCAAGAAATTGCAAGTAGATGAATAGCTACTGTATATTATACAGGGTAGTGAAAACTGTGAGAGATTGTGAGGAGCTCCAGAGGGATCTCTTGACACTGGGGGAGTGGGCAAAACAGTGGCAAATGAGCTTCAACATTAGTAAGTGCAGAGTGATGCATGTTAGGGCAAAAAAACCCAATTACATTTATAAACTGATGGGGTCTGAACTCTCTGCGACAAACCAGGAAAGGGACCTTGGTGTCCTGGTGGACAACGCAATGAAGGTGTTTAGTGTCTGTTCCAGGAGACATAGAAAGAGTCGCAGTATGGACTAACACAGGTTTATTGGTTGATGATCAGAACGAACATGTGGTAATGGTGGAGATATCTCACATTATATACAGTGGTACAACACATTTGAAATTGGCTGCACGGTAGCTCATTGGCCGTTACCGGCGTGACGTCATCCGGGTCACGCCCATCTTCGGTGGTGGATCAGAAGTAGTTGTTTGCTGCGGGAAGTTCCCGCGGCTGCAGGTGATTTGAGGAATGATGACCATGTGAGTTGAACACTCGCAGCTGCCCTCTATAGGCAGCTTGCTCGCGTTCCTTTAACAGCTGGGTTACATTGTGATTGTGGCTGGGTTAAATTAATACATTTCTTAAAGCAACATTGTACATTCATATGAAGCAACATTGTACATACACAACATCCCTCCTCCCTAGGATGGGACGAACTCCCTCAACCATTGTGGCTTGCCGCACGTGCGCCTGGGGCGAGCGGCCGCTTGACTTAATACAGGGGAGCCTGGCTCCGCGGAGTCCTGTCCTGCAATGGAAAGGGGGGACTCGTTAGTGGCTCGGTGTGGGCTCCATGGTAACCTTGCATTAGGGGAAGGGAATGGAATGAACAGTTGGGAAGTGAACTCCTGCCTACCGCTTGAGGAGCTAGGGGTCCCCCCCAGCACGAATCTCGGGACCGACGAAGAGACCCTCGTGGTCTCGCCTCCCCCTGTACCCTGCCTGGGAGTGCCAGGGGCTGTGGTGGTTGGACTCCCCCCCGATGCCTGTCTTGGGGGTGTTGGCCTCCGGGGAGCTGGAGCTATGGTGTATTCTAACACAAAAGGACTGGGGGGACTGGAGGTACCAGGGGCTGAACTGAAACCCCTCTTCTCGCTAGGACGGGTGGGGGACCACTCCGCTACACCCCCCTGGTACCGTAACTCATAATCATCAAACTGATCCCTCTCTTCCAAAGTATCCTCCTCTGTGGCTGAGAACCGAGGATATGCCTTTGTATCCCCGGTTTCCGCCGTGTCTCCCCCTTGGGTAATGCGGGTGGGGGAGGACCCTAACGCTGAATCCCCTTCACTAGTGACCCGCCTCCTGAGTTGGTCGGCGTGCCTCCTCCAGAGTAGACCCGAGCTAGTCTCGACCCTGTAGGACACTGGCCCCGTCTGCTCAATGACTGTCCCTGGGACCCACGCTGGCCCTGACGCCGCGTAGTTCCTGCAGTGAACCGGGTCCCCTGCCGAAAAACTTTTGGAGCTCCCTCCCCCTATATTTATGTTCCTCCCTTCATCCTCCACCCTGGACGGATCCATCCGGTCAAAAAGTGTTACCGGATGCCTCCTCATGAGGAGTTCGGCTGGGGAAAACCCTGAAGCTAAGGGGGTTGTCCTGTAGCAGATGAGGAACTGGCACAAATGCAGGTTCAACTCACCGGGACCCATGCGCCGCAGTGCGTCTTTCGTAGTGCGCACTTGGCGCTCTACCTGACCGTTTGTGGCGGGGTGAAACAGGGCAGCGGTGATGTGCCTGATGGCGTTCCGCTCCATAAACGTCTTGAACTCCGCAGACGTGAAGGTACTAGCGTTATCGCTAACAAGGACGTCTGGCAGGCCGAAACAGGCAAACAGCTTGCGCAACTGCTTGATGGTTGCGGCGGAGGAGGTGCTGTTCATAGGGATTACCTCCAACCACTTGGAATAGGAGTCGACTACCAATAGAAACAAGGACCCGCGAAAGGGGCCAGCAAAGTCGACATGGATCCGGGACCATGGCCCGCGGGCCGTATCCCATTCCCTATGGGGCAACCGGGACTCCTCGGGCCGAGAGCCCTGGCAGCTCTCGCACATGCCCACTAAACGCTCTATGTCCCCGTCTATCTGGGGCCACCAAAAGAAACTCCTGGCCAGAGCCTTGGAGTGCACGATCCCGGGGTGACTGGTGTGCAATAGTCTCAGTACCTTGGCCCTCAGCTTCTCTGGGATAACTACTCGCTGGCCCCAGAGTAAGCAGCCCCTTTCCAGCAACAGCTCTACTCTGCGCCTAAAAATGGTTTGAACTCTTCATCGGGGGGGGGGGGGGTCATGGGCCAGCCCTTCCTAACCCAGGAACTAACTTGGGCCAGTATCTTGTCGGCTGCCGTGGCTTTGGCGAGGTCGGCCGGGACAATGGGGGGTGAGTCGAGAGACTCGATCAGTAGGACTTGGTGATCCTGCTCTACCTCGCATGTGGGGTCCCCTACACTTGGGAGGGGAGATCGGGACAGTGCGTCCGCATGGGAGATCTCCTTCCCTGGGCGATAGACCAGCTCATACTGGTAGGCGTTGAGGAAAATGGCCCAACGCAGCATTCTGGGGGATAGTATTTGCGGTGTGGGTTTACCGGTAGTGAAGATTCCCAAAAGTGGTTTGTGATCGGTCACTACCGTAAACTCGCGGCCGTATAAAAAGTCATGGAACTTTTTCGTTCCGGCGATGATGGCTAGGGCCTCCCTATCAGTTTGCGCGTAATTGCACTCGGCCTTTGAGAGGGACCTAGAGTAGTACGCTACCGGGGCTTCCCTTCCGCTCTCCAACACGTGGCACAGGACCGCCCCCACCCCCACTGGAGACGCATCACAGACTAAAACCACTGGTTTTTTCGGGTCGAAATGGGTCAGGACAGCGTCCGAAGACAGGAGCGACTTAAGCTCCTTGAATGCTCTCTCCTGCCTGTCCCCCCACCGCCAAGCCGCGTCCTTTTTTAGCAGGGCGTGCAGTGGCTCCGCGACCGATGCCTTCCGAGGCAGGAAGGTATGATAAAAATTTAGGAGCCCTAGAAATGACTGTAGCTCCGGTTTTGCGGTGGGGCGAGGGGCGTTCTTCACGGCTGCGACCTTTGACTCAGAGGGTTTGATCCCGTCCGGGGTTACCTTAAAGTCTAGAAACTCAACCTCCCTCGCAAAGAATACGCATTTGTCCCTCCTCAGTCGAAGGCCTGCCCTCTCGAACACTGAAAGGACCCCATCTAGCCTCTTTGCCAACTCTAATTCGCTCCCTGCCGTTATCAACACGTCGTCGAAGTATGGGAGCACGCCTGGAAGCCCCTTTAAAAGGCGTTCCACGAGGGATTGGAAAATTCCAGGGGCCGAATTCCCGCCAAACTGAAGGCGCGTTACCTTAAACGCCCCCTTGTGCGTCACTATCATTTGCGCGGCGGCAGCAGCCGGGGTTACAGAGAGCTGCTGATACGCCTGAGCCAGATCTAACTTGGCGAAACACTTCCCCCCATGTAACGTGGCCAGCAAGTGGCTGACCACGGGCACTGGATATGCGTTTGGCCGAATGGCCTTGTTAATGGTACATTTATAGTCTGCACAAATCCTGACTTCCCCGTTCGACTTAAGGGCTGTAACAATCGGCGTTTCCCACTCCGCCGAGTCAACTGGAACCAAAATCCCCTGCCCCACCAATTTGTCCAGTTCCGCCTCGATCTTGTCCTTTAGGGCGAAAGGCACCCTCCTTGGTTTGAGGCGGATGGGCCGGATTTCTGGGTCCAGCTCGAAGGAAACCGGGGGCCCCCTTGTATTTCCCGAGTCCCTTCTTGAAAACGTCCGGGTGCGCGTTGCACACGTCCCGCATTGGGTCAGTCTCGATGGCGTTAATGCCGGACAGTTCGATTCCCAGGGGAGCAAACCACTGCGTTCCCAAAAGGCAGCACCTCCCCCCTTTGAGGACCACTAAGGGCAGTTTCTCATAGTAGCCCTTGAACTTCACCTTGAAATTCCCCACCCCCAACACTGGGATCCCGTTTCCCTGCACGTCCCGGAGGTGTGACCTCATGGCCCGCAGTTTGGGCCACTTGTCTGGGGGAATACGCATGAACTCTTTTTGGGACAGGATGGAATAAGATGACCCTGAGTCTATCTCCATCCTCACTGGGACCCCTTGCAACAGTACCTCTACGAAAAACCGCCGGTGCTCCAGACTCACGCGGTTCACGCCTTCCCCATCGTAGCTGGCTGCGACCTTCCTGGTGCCGGTCGTCTTCCGCTGGTGCGTCTGGGGATGGCTGGAACTCCTCTTGTCCTCGACTCGCCCGCGCCTGCATACTCGGGCGATGTGCTCCGTTCGGCCGCAGTTGTGACACTCGGCCTTTCGAAACGGGCACCTCGTGCGGTCGTGGGATGCCCCACAACCGTCGCAACGGCGGTCCTGCCGTTCTCGGGACTGCCGCTTCTCACCACGCTTCTTGATCCTCTGGACGTCGTCGTCCTTGCTGGAGTACGGGTCCGCTGTTGTGGACGACTCCTCGGATGACGTTGGTGTGCCGGCGGGCGGCTTGGGGGCCCGCCAGGCCGTCTTCGCTGGTGTCCGCCGGGCCGCCTGTACTGGTGACTTGGCCCGCTCGGACACGCCCCCTCGGGACTTGAACAGCCTCACCCCGCTCCTGGCCTCCTCGGCTGCTTGGGCCTCCCACAGCACCTCGTTGAACATGAGGCGTTGGTCACGGGTCATCAGCCTCCTCTGCAGCTCCTCGTCCCTCAGACCACACAACATGCGGTCACGGAGGGCCTGGTCCAGATCATCCCACTGGCAGTGGACCGCTGCAAGCCTGAGGGCCGCCGCGTAGGCGGACACGGATTCGCCCGGTCGCTGGTCTCGCCTGTGGAACGCGACCCATGCTGGGAAGATCGAGACGGGCGGCTGGAAATGCTCACCCAGTCTCTCCAGGATACGGTCGATGGGGACCTCGTCTACCTTCCGGGGGGCGACCAGGGTCATCAGGATCTGCAGCATGGCCGGCCCCACTTGGGCCAGGAAGTGGGAGCGCATCTTCGCGTCGTCGTCGACGCCCGCGGCTTCCATCGCGTGCCGAAACTGGCACTCGTAGAGCTCCCATTGTTCGGGCTCGCTCACATCGAACTGGTACGCCTTGACCTTGGGATTCGCCATCGATCCCACCTTCGTCGCCAATTTAGTGTCTGTTCCAGGAGACATAGAAAGAGTCGCAGTATGGACTAACACAGGTTTATTGGTTGATGATCAGAACGAACATGTGGTAATGGCGGAGGTATCTCACATTATATACAGTGGTACAACACATTTGAAATTGGCTGCACGGTAGCTCATTGGCCGCTACCGGCGTGACGTCATCCGGGTCACGCCCATCTTCGGTGGTGGATCAGAAGTAGTTGTTTGCTGCGGGAAGTTCCCGCGGCTGCAGGTGATTTGAGGAATGATGACCATGTGAGTTGAACACTCGCAGCTGCCCTCTATAGGCAGCTTGCTCGCGTTCCTTTAACAGCTTGGTTACATTGTGATTGTGGCTGGGTTACATTAATACATTTCTTAAAGCAACATTGTACATTCATATGAAGCAGCATTGTACATACACAACAAGGTGTCAACCCAGTGTGCCTCAGCAGTGAAAAAAGCAAACTCAATGTTAGGGATCATTAGAAAGGGTATAGAAAATAAGTCAGCAAGTTCATTTTGCCTCTTTATAAATCTATGGTGAGGCCCCATCTGGAATACTGTGTACAGTTCTGGTCGCCATACCTCCAGAAGGATATTATGGAGTTGGAGAAAGTGCAGAGGAGGGCAGCCAGAATGATTAGCGGACTGGAACACCTTCCTTACCATCTGAGGCTGCAACGGTTGGGCCTTTTCACTCTTGAACAACGGCGTCTAAGAGGTGACCTGATTGAAGTTTATAAAATCATGCACGGTGTGGACAAAGTAGATAAGGAAAAACTGTTTTCCCTATCGCACAACACTAGAACTAGGGGACACTCGATGAAACTTTTGGGTACTAGTTCTCAAACAAATAAGAGAAAATACTTTTTCACCCAGAGGATTACTGGTCTATGGAACTCCCTGCCAGAAGAAGTGGTGACAGCTGTCAGTCTTGACAGCTTTAAGAAAGGATTAGACAAGTTCATGGAGGACAAGGGTATCAATGGCTATAATTATGGATACTTAAGGACAACCTCGGGGTTGGAGAGATAGGCAGGATATCTCTCAATGCCATTTCCAGGGAATCCTAAGCAGGGGAAGGCATCTCCTTGGGAATACCCTGAAGGAAATGGTGAGCTACTGTGTGAGACAGAATGCTGGACTGGATGGGCTGTGGCCTGTTCCAGCAAGGCTGTTCTTATTTTCTTATGTACTGCTTCGGCAGAAAAGGTACCAGCATTCTGTGTGCTTCTGCACCTAGTTATGCCTGCCACATGACTACAGAAACACCTGCAGATTCAGGCTCTTTGGCTGAAAATGGAGATGTGCACCAACCCCCTACAATTTGACATGACTGGCTTTTGAGCAAGGGAGACTTTTACCTTTACCTAGCATTACACATCTATTGAAATGATGTAAAGCTTGGTTGCATGCCAGGTTTGCACATATTTTGTATTTAAATTAGCACATAGAACATCAGATACAAACCAAGCACCACATTGCAAAATTATTTCCGCTTCAGTTGAAAGTTTTTTATGGTTTCCAATGCAACAATCCTACATGGACAACTACGAGCAAATGGCAATTGCATATATTAGCTTTAGGCAAACATGACAAGATCAATGGAAAGAATATGAGTTAATGCAGAGGGTCTCATCAGTAGTTTTTCTTTTCCAAAGAGATTGTAATAAGACTGGTGATTTGGAAGCTTTTCAGAACAGGTAGTGTCAAAATGTGCAGCAAAGACAGTCTGAAACCTTTACTAAAGAAGGCAAGGAAAGGAAGATACTGTCAAAAATCTGACAAACCATATTTGTTCTTGTTAACAGCAAAGTTTGACAAACTCTTGTCAAAGGTTGCAAGGAGAAATGATTATCTACTGTTAGCAGTCCTTTTAAGCATGTGAAGAAAATCAGATGTTGTCTTATACCATTGATGGCACTCCATGGCGCTCCAGGTGTTCTTGGACTTTAGTTACCAGAAGCCCAAGTTAGCACTCCTGCTGATCAGGACTTCTGGGAATTGAAGTTTAAGAACATCTGGAGTGCCAAGCTTTGCCATCACTATCTTATACTGATACATTATTGTGAAGTGTCTTTTCCTCATTCTCCATGACTACAAAGAAGCGTGAGAAGACCTACGCTGTGAGAATGTGATTTTTTTTATTTAAAAAAATGATTACTCCTACAAATCCAAAGTCCTCAAAGGTCAGTTGCGACTGTAGTTCATTTTAAAATGTAATTATTTGTTTTCCCACTTCTTGATTGCAACTAAAAAGTTACATTTAGTTATTTGAAATGAATGCATCAAAAGCTGGCACAGATGTTTTATCACTTCCATCCCAGCCACTTCTATGAGATGCATAATAACACAGGAAAGTATTTTAGACTAGGTTTGGGTGTTAGAGATCTATATGCAGAAAGCTGCAAAAATATTTTAATGGCATACTCTGCTCATCATAACAAGCAATCTGGATCATCAGGTATATAAACATGTTAAACCAAACACTATCACAGTCTCTTGCCAAATTTCCTACTTCGAAGGGAACTGCAGAATGAACTCACCAAAGGATGCCTTCATTTTGACAGTTTCAGGTCTGGCCTAGACACAGAAGCAGAAGAAGTATGGGAAAGCTGTGGGTTGGGCTGGCCCATGTGGCCTGCAAAAATTCAGCGCATATACTGAATGAAGGTTTTCTTGTCCACAATAGTAGATATGATGGCTTCCAGAGCTGAATTCGCCCATCCCTGTCCATTTTTAACTTGCTGGTTCCCAAGATGTCAATGCTTATTCTTTCCATCTCATTTTTAACCACTTCCAGTTTTCCTTGATTCATAGATCTCACATTCCATGTCCCTATACAGTATTGTTCCTTGCAACACTGTATTTCTCCTCCCCCTTTCCTGTTCCTCCCCTTCTTCTGATCTGCTGTGCTAAGCATCCTATTTCCTCTAGACTGTGTCTTTTGTTTTGGTCAATAGGGTTCTCTTGGCAACTTTGTGGCGTGTTTGTCAGTTTCTACGCCAGTATCCTCTCATCATACATGTTATCACAGTTTTTTTTAAAGTTTAAAACATTTTAAAGACAAAGTATTATCATGCATATTATCACAGTTTAAAATGCAGTATCAGAGTAAAAGTTGAGCTAATGTCAAATCTCTACTTTAATTCAAGTCTACGCACCAACCACTGGTGCAGATGAAGCCACAGTTGACCAGTTCTATGAGGACCTACAACACCTCATAGAACAGACACCAAGAAATGATGTACACATTATCATAGGTGACTGGAATGCCAAAGTAGGAAATCAAAAAGTAGATGGAATAACAGGCAAGTTTGGTCTTGGAACACAGAATGAAGCAGGGCAACGATTGATAGAGTTCTGCCAAGAGAATGCACTAGTCATAGCAAACACCCTCTTCCAGCAACACAAGAGTGACTCTACACATGGACATCACCAGATGGCCAACATCGAAACCAGATTGATTATATACTCTACAGCCAAAGATGGAGAATCTCCATACAGTCAACAAAAACAAGACCAGGAGCAGACTATGGCTCAGATCACAATATACTGATTGCAAAATCCAGGCTTAGACTAAAGAAAATAGGGAAAACAATTAGACCAGACAGATATGATCTAGACAACATATCTAATGAATACACGGTGGACGTGAGAAACAGATTCAATGGCTTGGACTTGATAGACAGTGCGCCAGAAGAATTATGGACAGAGATGCGGGGCATCATGCAGGAAGCAGCAAGGAAAACCATACCAAAAGAAAAGAAGCGTAAGAAAGCAAAGTGGTTGTCTGATGAGGCCCATAAAATAGCAGAGGAAAGAAGGAACACAAAAGTCAAAGGAGAAAGAAAAAAATACAATCACCTAAACAAAGAATTTCAAATGAAAACAAGGAGAGATAAGGAAAACTATCTAAATGAGCAGTGCAAAGAAATGGAGGAAAACAACAGAAGAAGCAAGACTAGAGATCTTTTCAAAAAAATTGGGGAAATCAAGGGAACATTTAAAGCAAAAAATGACCATGCTAAGGGACAAAGACGGAAAGGAGTTAGCTGATGCAAAAGAGATTAAGAAAAGATGGAAAGAATACACAGAGGAACTCTACAAAAAGGACCTCAACACTCCTTATAATAACAATGATGAGGAAATGGAACTTGAGCCAGACATCCTGGAGAGTGAAGTCAGAAAGGCCATAAAGAGCACTGCAAACAACAAAGCTAGTGGAAATGATGGTATCCCAGTTGAATTTTTCAAAGCCCTAAAAGATGATGGAATCAAATTACTGCATTTGATATGCCAGCAGATTTGGAAAACAAAACAGTGTCCACAGGATTGGAAAAGATCAGTATATGTTCCAATCCCAAAAAAGGGCAATGCCAAAGAATGTTCAAATTATCGAACAATTGCACTCATCCCACACACCAGCAAGGTGATGCTCAAAATAATACAGGATAGACTTCAGTAGCACGTGGAGAGAGAACTACCAGAGGTGCAGGCTGGGTTCAGAAGAGGCAGGGGGACCAGAGACCACATTGCCAATATACATTGGATCATGGAGAAAACAAAGGAATATCAGAAACAAGTCTGCTTCTGTTTTATTGACTACACCAAGTCATTTGACTGTGTGGACCACAACAAAATGTCGCAAGTAATTAAAGAGATGGGAATACCAGAACACCTCATATGCCTCATGAGAAATTTGTACATGAAACAAGAAGCAACAGTTAGGACAGAACACAGAATGACAGAGTGGTTTGGAATAGGAAAAGGAGTAAGACAAGGCTGCATTTTGTCACCCTGCTTATTCAACTTATACACAGAGCACATAATGCACAATGCAGGGATGGAGGAATCACAATATGGGATCAAAATTGCTAGGAGAAACATCAACAATTTGAGATATGCAGACGATACCACCTTAATGGCAAAAAGTGAGGAAGATTTAAAGAAGCTCCTGATTAGGTTGAAAGAAGAGAGTGCAAAAGCTGGCTTGAGACTCAATATCAAGAAAACCAAGATAATGGCAACAGGCCCCATCAGTTCCTAGAAAATAGATGGGGAAGAAGTAGAAGCAGTGACAGATTTTACTTTCTTAGGATCAAAGATCACTGCAGATGGTGACTGCAGCCATGAAATAAAAAGACGACTGATTCTGGGGAGACAAGTGATGAGAAACCTGAGGAATATAGTGAAAAGCAGAGACATCACCTTGAAAACAAAAATTCGTATAGTCAAAGCAATGGTTTTCCTGGTGGTAATATATGGGTGTGAGAGCTGGACCATTAGGAAAGCTGAGCGCAGAAGAATAGATGCTTTTGAAATGTGGTGTTGGAGGAGAGTTTTGAGAGTCCCCTGGACAGTGAGGAGAACAAATAGGTCAATATTAGAAGACATTAGCCCTGACTGCTCCTTAGAAGGTCAAAAAATAAAGATGAAGCTAAAGTACTTTGGACATCCAATGAGAAGAGAGGATTCACTTGAGAAGGCCTTGATGCTGGGAAAGGTGGAGGGCAAAAGAAAAAGAGGGCAACCAAAGATGAGATGGCTAGATGGCATCGTGGACGCAGTCGGCACAGAGCTGGGCGGGCTGAGGAGGATGGTGGACAACAGAGGTGCCTGGAGGATGATGGTCTTTAGGGTCACAAAGGGTCGGAATCGACTGTGCGACTGAACAACAACAACAACACTTTATAAGATCTTCACAGACAATTAATGAGAAACCCAAGTAAGGAAATAAGATCATGCACTGGCAATAAAAGAGAGTTGAACTAATTCAAAAAATACTTTGTGAATGATGATTCTAGTTACAGAATTCTGTGCTCTGGATATGCACTGAATCAAATGTGGACATTTGGTCACACAGGAATGGGATCCAATTTAAGCTCCTCTTTCTGTTATACAGATCCCTCAGAATCATCAGGCATCTCCGTAGCATGTTTTTGGTATCACACAGGGCCACAATGGAAAGAAGAAGAGACTGAAAATTCCTACACTATCACAGACATCACATCGGATTTAGGCCAATGTGACTTACTATTCAACCCTCAAATGTAAGAATTTGGAATACAGTACTTTGCTTCTTTATCCGTGATTCAAAATGCCAAGTAATGTCCTGATACTGCAGGACAATATCTTGCCTGCACTGCCAGAAAGAAAATTCAGATCAAGTTGGAGAAAGTGGAAGTCTGTACATGACTTCTAGCTTGGAACTCTGAGCTCCTGTTTGTTTCTTTTCTCCAATAAAAATATTATATTACTTACCCTTGTTGCTTCAGCAGCTTTAGCTATTTTTTCATTGGCCAGGATCTGAAGCATCATACTTTCTTATGTGCAGCTGCTTAGAGGCATGATAGTCATGTCAAAAAAGGAAGATAAAATTATGCCTCAAGAGCACATACTGATTTTCCTAATAAGGAAGGGCTTTGGGTATAAAGTTAAACAAAAGAAGGACCCACATCTTCAACATCCAGGGCTGAATAAAGATTTATTCTATTCTATTCTAATGACCACCTATGGTAGGAGAGAGCAACTGTGGCCTTCCAGGTGTCAGGTTGCAGCACTCATCATCCTTGCCTCTGGCTGTGCTGGCTAAGCCTGCTGCGAGCTGCACTCCAGAGAGCCATACAATTCTCACCTCCTCATCTTTGGGGCAGTCCCTACACAGCAGTCTTAATGAGACAATCTCAGCATGCACAATTATCCCATTCAACTGTAGTGTACATTGACCTTCTGTTCACAGAATCTATAAGCCCTCCCTGGCAAGTTCCATTAATTTATATACCCAATCTGGCTGAAGAATGAATATACTGTACTGTATATTACTGACAGAAAGATATGCTTTTCTCATTATATGTGTATGTATGAGAGAAAAGCATGTCTGTCTGTCTGTCTCCTCCAACTTTACTGTTCCTCGATTTTGAAGATTCACTATTGAGAAATATATTCTTGCTTCCACTCCTACTCTGTTACAATATTTTCTCCACATGGAATATATACTGCGGTAGTTCAAGGAGAGTAATATCCATACCTGTCAACCTTCCTGGATTGGCTGGGATTTCCTGTTTTTCGGCCCCGATTTTCGCCATTTCCTGCCCGGAGCTGCTAAAACCCCGGAATTTGGCAGCGGGGAAAAATGCATTACTGCGCATCCCTTCTGTGCAGCTCACTTCTACGCATGCATAGAAGGCTTTTATGCATGTGTAGAACCCTTCTACGCATGCGTAGAAGCGAGCTGTGCAGAACGGTTATTCTGGAGCTGCGGTTGACAGGTATGGTAATATCCAGTCATTTTGAGGTACATGGTAACATTTTCTGTCTGACGATCTTAAAGGGAAAGCATAGAATTGGCCACTCTAGCTTCAAAAATCAACCATAGAGCATGTAATTGGCTTTGAAACTCTGCCATTGTGTAATGGTGATCAGCAAACAACACTTTCTTGCTAGGCATGGGATCTCATAAACTCTTGGATATCTTTGTCTCCATCCAGTTACCAGGCTGTTTTCTCTTCCATCATTTCATCAGAAACATACCAATAAAGAAAATAATATAAAAGAAGTGCACAAGCTTAGCATGCTTGGTTCAATCTGTGGCATCTTAAGGCAAGAGCTGGAAAAGACTAAACTCTGCTAGGCTACTCTCTGATCTGATGGTCTAAATCAGGGGTTCTCAACCTATGGCCCATGGGTTGGACCTGGTCCCCAGTGTCATTTCATGTGCCCCCACCCATCCAAGGTCATCTGAGAAACAAAATGGCCACCCCTTTGAAGCTGTTGGGACAAAATGACCCCCCTCCCCTACCGTGCAGGCATGGCAAAATGGCCATCTGGCCCTCAAAGCTGACTGAGAGAGCATAACCTGGCCCCTGGCTTGAAAAGGTTGGGAACCCCTGGTCTAAATTAGCACAATGTGGCTTTTTGTGTTCTGGCTCCCCTACTCCAAGCTGGAAATGTCTGAATGTATCCTAACAGGAGTAAAATGAGGGATGTAATTTATACAGTAAAAATGGTTTCAGTACAGTACTTGATATACTGGGACAGCATCACCTGAAGGACAGAAAGCTAGCTACATGAACAGCCTGTGACTCTTTCAGTCACCCTGGACAATAGATGGGGAAGAAATAGAAGCAGTGACAGACTTTACTTTCTTAGGATAAAAAATCACTGCAGATGGTGATTGCAACCATGAAATAAAAAAGGTGACTAATTCTTGGGAGGCAAGCTATGAGAAACCTGGGAACATAGTCAAAAGTAGAGACATCACCTTGCAAACAAAAATTCGCATAGTCAAAGTAATGGTATATTCCCGGTGGTAATGTATGGTTGTGAGAGCTGAACCGTTAGAAAGGCTGAGCGCAGAAAAATAGATGCCTTTGAGATGTGGTGCTGGATGAGAGTTTTGAGAGTCCCTTGGACAGCGAGGAGAACAAATAGGTCAATATTAGAAGAGATTAGCCCTGACGGCTCCTTAGAAGGTCAAATAATAAAGATGAAGCTAAAGTACTTTGGACATCAAATGAGAAAAGAGGGTTCACTTGAGAAAGCCTTGATGCTGGGAAAGGTGGAGGGCAAAAGAAGAAGGGGCAGCCAAAATGAGATGGCTAGATGGTATTGTAGACACAATGGGAACAGAGCTGGGCGAGTTGAGGACAGAGGTGCCTGGAGGACAATGGTCCATGGGGTCGCAAAGGGTCAGAGTCGGCTGTGCGACCGAACAACAACAACAACAAAACCACCACAATCAATGTTCTCCAATTTGGCTTCTAGACTACATTTTATATCTGGCTGCTTTTGAGGACTCTTCACATCTTTATCTGGCCACCTGCTATCTTTGTAATGCTTCTGTGTTACAAAGCTCTAAAGGGCTTTGTCAATTCTCTTCCTTGGGGTACACAGAAAAAAATCTCCTCAAAGATTGTAGTATTTTTGAACAACAGTCGGGTGTATCCTGGTAATGGCAACCTTGTGTTATCAGATAAACTTTCTCACACTAGGTCAGGTGAAAGGAACTGCAAACTGAACTCACCAAAAGGTGCCTTCATTTTGACAGTTCCACATCTGGCCTAGTCATGGAAGAAAAAAAATAGTGTTCCATGGAAATAGAAGAAGTAGGATGAGAATTCTCTTCCTTCTTCTCTTCATATACTCTATGTGGAAGAGAGTATACAGTATATCAGAGGTTGAGGCAACCTGTAGCCTGATAGGTGCTTTGGACTATAGCTCCCATCATTCCTAGCCATTACACAGGCTGACTGAAGTATATGGTAGCTGTAGTCTAAAAAAGTTCGGCACAGGAGAAGTTGCCTAGGTAAAGGTAAAGGTTTCCCTTGCTCAAAAGCTAGTCATATCCGACTCTAGGGTACAGTGCTCATCTCTGTTTCAAAGCTGAAGAGCCAGCGTTGTCTGCTTCGGCAGACGTTTCCGTGGTCATGTGGCAGGCATGACTAGACACCGGAGCGCACAGAACGCTGTTACCTTCCCACCGAAGTGGTCCCTATTTATCTACTTGTAATTTCTTGCTTTCAAACTGCTAAGTTGGCAGGACAAGTCGGGAGCTCATTTCATCCTGCAGTACTCAGGAATCGAACTGCTGACCTTCCGCCTCCCAGTCAGCAACTGAGCCACTGCAGGTAGGAAGTTGCCTACCTTTGGGTGATTCAAGTAATAAGGTAATATCCTATGTATATCCAATAATAGAAAGCAACACTTCTGGAGTTAATTGCTCTCTCTGGAACTTCTTGTTTCCACAACTTCCCTCTCCAGGTGGTCTCCTGGATTTTGTAAGACAGCCATCTTTTGAAAATAATCTCTTTTTATTTAACTGATGCTTAATGGACTGTAGAAGTACTTATTAATAACAAGTGCATAGATTTTATGTATTTGGAGCATGTTTTGGCCACATAGTGATAGAAGCTTCAATAAGTGAATAACTGAAAGGATGTTTGGCAAGAAAGTAATTCCACAGAAACAGTCCCAAGACATAACTGTCTATTACATCTGACCATAGTAATTCAGCTCAGCCACAGGGGGTGTGGAGGGAAAAACCCAGTCGGCTTTTCAATTTTTTATTTTGGATTTCCTAATGAGATGCAGTGTCATAAATATTCATAGTTCTTTTAACATAAGCCATGAAATCCCCCCCCCCCCGGAAGAATTTAGGCTAAGGTCTCAGCACTTGAAAAACTTTTACTGTAGACTTAATGAAGACAAAAAAAGGGGTGGGGTGGAGAGAAGATTAGCTTGTTTGCTTGTTTTCTAGCCAACACACTAGTGACCTTGAAAGCAGATGCAGAAAACATCAGAGGCTGTGGAATACTAGTAAATATGCAAATTAAATTATCAGTCAGTGCTCATTTTGCAGCTAGAATAGCCAGAATCAAGATGCCTATGTGTGGTTTTATTGCAAAGATTAAAAGTTTCCTGAAATTGTCTCCTCCAGCTCTTGCGCCACAGAGGTCAACAAATTAATTGTTGTTGCCATTGCTCAGACCATGTGCTCTACACAAGTAGCTTGTGAATTAAAATTATATATCCTTTGTTCTGCAATGAGATTTGCTTGTTTTGTTTGCACATAAATATATGAAAACAACAACAAAAATTGTGATGGACTATCATTATCCAAATTGATAGCAGCTGTGCTTACTGGAAAATGTTTTCCTCAAATCTGTTGAAATGTTGGAAATAATGTTTTTAAAGAAAATGCATCAGAAGTAACATTTCCCTACATCCTGTGTTCCATCTGAGAGAATATTTCCTCTATTGATATGTTTACGGTGTCATTGTGGCCAATTAATTTTAAAGAGTATGAAGCCAAATCATTAGTACCTGTATAATAATTTCAGTAGGGATTTCTCCCCCTTGAACCAAGAGAGTTAGTATTTTCTTTGCTTACCATTCTAGAAGAGTTTAACATCTACTAATATACACTTGAACCTGGCACGGGTGAGATTGTTACTTCAAATTGCCTTAAAAATAAAATCAGTATTAGCATAGCAAATATTTGGAAATAAGAGATCATCTGCTCCTCCCCAAACATTCCACTGCTCTTTTCCTTTTTATGGTCCTCCCCAGGGATTTTGTGCCTAACACCAATTTTCTCTTCTGTGAAAAAGCAGACCTGCTTTGACATGAGAGAAACATAGATCTCATAAGCAGTTTTGCATAAATCTGCCATTGTTGCTTGCTTTACAACACAGTGACAGAGAACAGTTCTCAGTAGGGATGGGATTTTCTGGACTATAAATATCATAATTCTTTGTTGGCAGGAGTTCCATCTACCTTGTAGATGACTTCCAGACATCTGAATGAAGTGCACCTGGGAGAAAGACCTAAATTAGAATGCTTTCAAAGCTTAAGCCTCAATGAAAACCAAAGCCTCTCCATGAAATTCCATCTGCTGAGCCACTTGGGCTTACATCAGTGATGGGAGGTCTTGGCCCTCCAGCTGCTCTTGAACTTCAATTCCCAGAAACCCTGACCAGCTGGTGTGTTGACTTGGGCTTCTGGGAATTGAAGTTCAAGAACAGCTGGGGGGCCAAGACTGCCCATCACTGGCTTACATGGAAAGCTCCCAGCTAACATTGGGATGGTATCAGAAAGCTAGGGCAGAGCTAGGTCTTATCCCAGAAGACTTCAACGTTATTCCTTTCTCCAGGGGCATCAACTTCAGGTGTTTGGAAGGTGTCTGCAAAGTAGGCAAAGCTCTAAGACAGGGATTCTCAACCTGCGGTCTGTGGGCAGATGCGGCCCGTGGCACCATTTCATGTGGCCTCCACTGCCTCCACCACACCAGGAAGTGCCATGTGGTGGAGGAAGGACAAAATAGCCATCTGGCTCTCAAAGCTGTCTGAGGGAGCATGACCCTGCCCCCGGCTTTAAAAGGTTGAGAACTTCTGTTCTAAGAAAAGACAGTTATGACATTTGTAGTCAACAGCAGCAGCAGCAGCAGCAGCAGCAGCAACAACAACAACCTACTACTACTACTACTAGTACTAGTACTACTACCATTTTGTGTCAGAAATTATTTGGGTTGAAAGGATTTTTGCAGGAGAAACTGCTCAGGGAACACCCTGAGAAAAGTAACCATGGCATCATACTACTTTATCCGTCTACCTAGAAGGAAGTTCTGGCAGGTGGGGCAGCAAGGTGAAGTACAGTCTGCTTATGATGGTGAGTGGTGTCTATGACCTGTTCATTAACCATCTTGTAAGGAAGGAAAAACATGTACTGTACTTCTGTGTGAATTCTTTTTTTAAAAAAACTTTATCTTTAGGTCTTTCTGCTTTTGAAATTTATGCAATTTCTTTTCTGGACAATACCATTTTTAAAAAAATAATATCTATCCCTATTTTGCCCGAGTTAGTTTCACTTGTAGGAAACCATTTTGGAAAAAAAACTGTCCCTATTTTGGCTAAGTTAGTTTCCCTTATAGGCATTTTTCAAATATTTTGTTATGGTGGCATAAATCACATCAGAGACTGACGTAGCTGTTGCTGGGGAACACAAGTCTCCGTTGTATTCTTTGACTGTCACATTCATGTTATAAGTTTGGATAGGCTTCCATTTGGCCACTATAGGAACAGAATTACAGCTTGATAGGCTTTGGTACAAATCAAGCTGGCTTTTTCTGTGTATTTGCAGGTTCTTTAAGTCAATGTTCAAGTTGCCTGAAGTTATATAATTATTATTTCTAATGAAATTATTCATGTGAAAATAAGCTTTACTTGGTTGATCCATACTTCACATGTCTAGTTTGACATGGGGGATTGAAACATTGTCTCCCATGATATTTTAGCAACCTCTCACCATCGGGAGGTCCTACCGCTGCCATAGCAAGATCTGATGGAGTGGGTAACTGAGGCCCATGTTTTCAATGCTCCTTTAGCCATTTAAAACATGACAACACAGCTGGCTGGGTTCATGTCAAAGTTGGCCATGTTGGAGCAATGCACTGGCCAGGTGCATTGCCTGAGTACCCAACACCACTAGCTGACATGCAATTCCAGAACAGAAGACTGTTCCGGACCACTAGCCAACACCTTTTGTGACATGGTTGAATCTGTCAGGGAAATACACCCCACACTGCCATCACTGTCGGCCAGTCAGGGTCACTGCTACGTCATGTTGAGGTGTGAGGTGGGATTTACAGTGGTGAATATATATAATGGTCCCAAAATTTAACAATGAGGGATTTTCTCCCATTCTGTGTCTTAATTTTAATTTCTTTCTGTAATTTCATTCTGCACTGCGTTCCATGTCTTTTTAATGAGGAGAATTTTTAAAAACTAATTTTGGAGTGCACACTTGCATCTCCTCTGCCTCTCTCTGCCTCTCTCTCTCTGGGTAGAACATTATTTTACAACAGTATAAGCAAATTGTCTTGATGCCTTTAGACTGTGCCAGCATCTAAATTCTTTCTGAGAAGTGTTTTGCAGTGCTCACATGTGCTCTTGCAAATGGCTGCTGCAAACAAAAGGATGCATCCTTTCTGCACTGGGGAAAAAAGGCAAGTGATTTGGGATATCAAAATGGCAGAAATTCCATGTAGGAAGGTTTTGAAGGATTGACTGCTTAATTTTGTTCCTTCACCTGGACGCTCCATGGTGAAAGAACTATCCCTGTTGCTAAACTTAACATCAGACTCTGGCCCTGGCCCTACACTGATGGAAAATTGTAATTTCTGTTTACAAACTGTTATCCATTTATGTTGTGAGCTGTGGCACTTGCTGAACTACCTTATTAAATAAGAATGTTTGTGGTCATGGACAACATCCTTGTTCCATCATTTAGAAATTTCTGAATCATTAAACCAACTACTTTCCAAGTCAGCTGAGTCCCTCCTACTGTATCAACAATATGTACTTGATGCTCTTGTTAAATCCACTTTCACGTAGTCAATGTACAAAGTAACAAATACAAAACATGGCTTTCATGAACAATAAAATTGTTTTAGCCCTGGGTTAGGTGTCTAATTGGGATAAATATGATGAGGAACACTAAATGAGTTGCTCCCAGCAGGAGGCTAAACATACACACTTCTCGCTTGAAAATTCTTTGATATCAGTCATCATCTCCAAATTACCTTTCAATGCCACCCACTAGATTGTGGCCATAAACTCTTCCTGGGATCTAATGTTGATAGGGTAGATGTTTCATGGCTGATGCATGTTGAGGTGATTGCCAAAAGTGCACTGTTTTTCAGAGCCACTGGGAAGCTAATGGAGTCTCTAATAGGGATCAAGATGTTACCCTTCAGGTCATCAGATATGACAGGATATTATTAAAATATACCAGCAGTTCAGTGGTTTGCATGAAAAGAGCTAGTTCTGTCAACCCTGCTGGTTGACTACTTAATAGAATCCATGCATCAAGATGGATGCCATTAGGATGTCATTAAGAAGGAGATGGTGTGAACCTGCATCCTGTTCATGCTTATGCTTTGATTACAAAAAGCATCAAAAATAAATCTCTTCAGAATCCTTTTATATGTGTTTGTAGATAATCTGAGGAGGGGAGAGAAGGATTGTTCCCATTAGGAACCTTTTGTATGCATTTGCAGATTTTTGACAATAGTTGCCAGTTTTTTGAGCAGGCACCTGCAACTCTGGCACTTACAGCATCCTGCAGATGTTAGCTGGTATTACTGCTCATCTCCGTGCTGTGTGCAGTAGCATCTGCTGATTTTTGTGGGTTAAATAAGCTTTTGTTAAAAGCAGCAGGGTGGACAATGCCAGCAGTTTTTACTCATCAGTTGGCAACCCTAATTTGTCTTTTAGATCTAACACAGAGGTGGCCTGGCATTTTCTTTATAGAGGTGGTAAGGCCTCACAGTAGTATTTCAGAATCAAGAGTGAGGAAAAACTGCATGTGTAAGAATTCCCTTTCCCCCTTATACGTAGTGTTGTTAGATAGTGTTGGACCAAAAAGCATCAAGAAAGCTGGAGAGAACCATAAGAGTCCTAGTAACATTGCCATGTACCTTATTTTTTCCCCAGAAGATTCTTCTCAATAGCTAGCTTTTGGAATGGCTTTGAAATACCTGAGAAGGAGGTATCCCCTTGCCCTCGTGAAGGATGATGTGAGCTTGGTCTCTGCAAATAAGGCAGTTTGAATACCTTGGATACCTTGGAGTCGTTATTCAGTGAGGAGTCCACACAATGTTAGATGTCTCAGTGATGACATTACACACATGCAAATGGACTTTAGAAATCAAGTGAATTTACATGTGGTTTTTTTAGCCATTTGGATATTACGTCACCCGCTGGCTAGGTGGACCATGACGTGTGCCCTCTGCTTTCACCTTGTCCAAGGGATCTGACAGAGGGTGCAGTTTGAATGAGACAGATAAAAAGACTAGATTTGAGCTCTGTAAACTAAGCCTGTGATACTTTCCACATTTCGGGATACCAAATGTCTTTCTCTAGAGTTCTGACGTTGTAACAGTGAATGTTGGCCATCTGTCTGAGGGCTGAAGCTGTGCTTCCACCTACACTCAACCTGTATGTTTGTAAATAAACCAAAATATTTCAAAATAACAATAATCTGCCAGTCATTTCCTTCTAAAAGAAAATGAAACCTAGGCAAGTGCTGCACCCAATTTCTCTAAGTCTGGCATTTCTGATCTGTACTCCTATTCCAATACCTACATATTACTTATCGATGCTTTTAAATAAGGGTAGGAGGACCTCCAGGTCACTGGTCTCATCTGGCCTTCCAGTGGCCAGAATGCAATTCATATGGAATGGAAATTATAAATAGACATGTGTGATTTGCTTTTTCTGGTTTACCCTCTTCTATTTAAAGCAATTGCTATAAATGTACAGCAGAGGTGTCCCAGGTCAGAAGTCTGCAAAATCTCAGAAATTGAATGCACATATGCTATAGAGTTATGATGGTTAAAATTAAGTTTAAGTCTTTTAAACCATCTGGAGAATCCTTTATAAGACACATCCCAGGACTAGAAGGTGGACCTGTCACTTACTTTATCTTCCCCACCCCCCACCCCCACAGGTCTAAGGTTTTGGCCTGAAATCTCAGGGAGCAATATAATGGAGACCTGGCAGTTCTTCCAGCTTCACTTCAGGAAGAACCTGAACTGATGCAGCTTAGATATCAGCTAAATCCATCTCAGCTATTTTTTTAAACTAAATTCTTTACATCATCCTGAGCATATGGATGATGTCTTGTCCCATATGTTCCTCCCTGTATGTTCTGCTCATTATCTGAACTTCTGCTGTCTCAGGGAAAGCAACAAAGATTCAGGAACTCACCATGCTGTGTAGAATACCTTCTTGGCTAAGATTCACCAAGCTCCAAGCCTTTGTGGGCTTCAGCTGTTTGTCCTCAATTTAGCTGTTTAGCGATGTTAAGGTTATTTTTGCCCCTAGTGCCTTTGCTTTGTGTTTTAATGAATTGCTGGTTTTGTTGTTGGGAGTATTCTGATTTTAAAAAACAACGATGATTTTACATTTTTCCAATGCTGGCAGAATCTAATGTGTGATTTTATTTTATTGAGTGTTTATTTTAGGAAAGGGGAGCAAAGGGTTGCTGTATTCTGGTTCTATAAATCTAGACAACCTCATCTGCATGCTATGCAAATTAATCAGTACAATTTGTAGAAAAAGAAAAATGCGTAGCATTAATATTATTTTGGGTGCTATATTTTTATGATATGCAAGTTAGGCACACTAATTGCTACATTAAAAGAAACAAATATCTATTAGCATTGGCAGTAGATATACTACCAGTGACCTGAGAGACCCAGTATAGGGTAGAAAGTGAAGAGAGACACAAATTTAAATCTCTGTATAGTTGCAAAGGTCACTCCATGTCCTTGGGTTAGTCATTAAATCCTAGACAAGCCTACCTTACAGGGTTATTTCTAGAATAAAATACAATATAACACAGCCAGGTACATTGCTGGTGCATATAAATAAAGAATAATATGCCGATTGGGCTTCTGGTGATATTTTCATTAGAAGGCTATTATTTTTGCCATCAGTTTTTAAAATGTCAATTTCCATCCAATGTCCATGACCATAGCTACCTCCAAAGTATGATTTGCAGGAGCAGGGGAGTGTAGGTGAAAATAAAGGCAAGATGAAATCACAGAAAAACAAATTGAATATTCTATTATAACTAGACAATACCCTGACACAGAGGTGGCAAACCTATGGCACGCATGCCAGAGAGGGCTTTGGAACACTCTCTGTGGGCACCCATGCAGTCATCCCAGCACTGAGTTCACCCTGCCTCTCTGCCCAGCAGCCCAGTGAGAGTGCTTCCTTCTTCTCCTGTTGCTGTGTTGGCACTTTGAGAGAAATAAGTGGGTTTGGGTTGCAGTTTGGGCACTCGGTCTCTAAAAGTGAAAAGAGGGGAGGCAGTAAATTATGGCAAAGGAAATTGTGTTAGGGCAGTGATTGGACAGCAATGAGATGAAGGTATTGTCACTTGGGTTAAGCTTTGTCCCCACCCCAAATAACGAGCTTTTGAAACCAGGAAGGATGTTTTTAAATTACTGAGACTTTTGAAGCTTAAAGCTTTTTATAAGGGTCTAGACTTGCAATCTATAGATCCTTTCAGACCTAAGTCCACTTTCAATCCTCCCATTGAAAACGCAAGTATTGAGGTATTTGGCAAACTAGTCATGAGGAACATTGCTAAATTAGAGCGAGAACCAATTCAGACATTTCACAATACTGTATTTCCCTTGCAGATAGACAGGCTCTGAATAGTCTTTTTAATGATGAAACTGTTATGTATGTATGTATGCATGTTCATTATACTGTAAAGGCAAGAATGTAACCACTCCAGATACAAACGATACCAGCTGTAAAGGAACGCGAGCAGACAGCCCATAGAGGGCAGCTGCGAGCGTTCAGCCTCACATGGTTCACATTGCTCAATCACGGACAGCCGCGGGAAAACCTTCCCCGCATTCAGCAGCAGAAGAAAGAGGCGTGCCTGGGCGAGGCCACGCCGGTAGCAGCCAATGAGCTACCGTGCTACAAGATTCAAATGTAGAGAGCTACTGTATATATTGAGATGTATCACCGCCATTACCTCATGCTTCACTGGAACCTCATGCAATAAACCTGTGTTAAACCAACCTTTCGGTTGTCCGGTTGTCTTTGGTCCCATACACTAAATTGGCGACGAAGGTGGGATATGGCTGCCCACGGGACCAAGACATGCGCCGGCTACGAGATCAAGAAGCCGGGAGACTTGGAGCTGTTTGAGATAGACTTCAACGCTGTGCTGGTGGAGCTCGAAGTCTCCGATGAGGCCAAAAAGAGGGCCATTTTCGTCCGCATGCTCGGACACGAGACCAAGAGGACCTTGGTGGACCTGATCGCGCCGAGGAAGGTGGGCGACCTCAAAGCTACAGAGCTCCTGGCGGCGTTGCGCGCCCATCTCCGGCCAGCAATAGCGATGTTCCCCGCTCGGAGCGCGTTCTGGAGGCGAGTCCAGGCACCCGGGGAATCGGTCGAGGAGTTCGCCGCGGCCCTGCGGTTGGCCGCCGGCCCATGCAAGTGGGAGCTCCCCGACATCACCCTCCGGGACTGCCTGCTCTGCGGTCTGAGGGACACAGAGACTCAGCGTGCGCTGATGAAAAGGGAGCCGCCTCCCACGTGGCAACAAGTCCTCGACACGGCACAGGCCGCGGAGGCCACTACTGCCGGGGTGCACGAGCTTCAGGACTGGCGCCCGAAGCCCGCAAAGGCAGAGAGCTCGGTGCGCGCGGCCCGGCGAGTTTCGGACTCGTCTGCGGAGAGCGGCGACGACGAGGACGTCCGGAGGGTCCAGAGAGAGGGCCGGCGCTGCGACGGCTGCGGCGCCGCCCACGCCCGCGCCAAATGCCCGTTCCACAAGGCCGAGTGCCACAACTGCGGCCGGCGCGGGCACATCGCCAAGGTCTGCCGGAAACGGCGCGAGGCCACCAGGAGTTCTCCAGACCGCTCGGCGAGGCAGGACCGCACCACGAGGCAGGACCGCACCACGAGGCCAAAGGACGGCACCCGGACCACGAGGACGCGGGACGGAGTAGGGCGCATCTCCGACGACAGCGAGGACGACGCGCCGGTCTGCAGCGTTTCCACGGAGCACCCCCGTTACTTCGTTGAGGTAGTAATACAAGGGGCCCCTGTTAGAATGGAGGTGGACTCGGGTTCGTCATACTCCATTATTTCCCAGGGGGAGTTCATGAAAATCGCCCCCCGCGTGCGGCCCAAGCTCAAGGCGTTGAGGGCCACACTGAAGGACGTGCAAGGGAACCGCATCCCAGTGTTGGGGGTTGGGAAGTTCCGGGTCCAGTTTAAAAAGCACACCGCAACGCTTCCCCTAGTCGTCCTCAAGGGAGGTAAATGCAGCCTCCTCGGGACTCAATGGTTCCAGCCCCTGGGGTTGTTCATTGGGGGGGTACACGCCGTGGAAGCACACCCCGCCGGGACTGATCCAATACAGAGCGTGTGCGACGCGCACCCCGAGGTTTTTAAAAAGGGGCTCGGGAAATTCAAGGGCCCCCCAGTGACTTTCGACCTGGACCCTGGAGTACGTCCAATCAGACTTAAACCGCGCAGAGTGCCCTTCGCACTAAAGGACAAAATAGAGGCGGAGTTGGACAAATTGGTGGGCCAGGGGATTCTTGTTCCTGTTGATTCTGCGGAGTGGGAAACTCCAATTGTAACAGCGCTCAAGGCCAACGGGGAGGTCCGCATATGCGCTGATTACAAGTGCACCATCAATAAGGCGATCCGCCCTAATGCGTATCCGGTGCCGGTAGTCAGCCACTTGTTGGCCAGGTTACACGGGGGGAGGTGTTTCGCTAAACTCGACCTGGCCCAAGCCTACCAGCAACTCCCGGTGACCCCCGCCGCAGCTGCTGCGCAGACCATA
The DNA here is from genome assembly GCA_035047305.1 of Bradypodion pumilum. Classification (NCBI taxonomy): domain Eukaryota; kingdom Metazoa; phylum Chordata; class Lepidosauria; order Squamata; family Chamaeleonidae; genus Bradypodion; species Bradypodion pumilum. The sequence goes on along the minus strand of JAWDJD010000001.1, from coordinate 165,799,146 downwards.
GTCACCCACAAAGGGGCGTTCCAGGTATCGCGCCTACAATTCGGCGTGAATTCGGCGCCCGGGATCTTCCAGTCACTTGTGGAACGCCTCCTGAAGGGGTTAGAGGGGGTGTTACCCTACTTTGATGACGTATTGATTACAGGGGGGAGCCGGGCCGAATTAGCAACTAGGTTGGGAAAGGTCCTGACAATATTCGAAAAGGCGGGGTTGCGGTTGCGGAAAGACAAATGCGTCTTCTTCGCTACAGAGGTTGAGTTCCTAGGGTTCCGTGTCACTCCCGAGGGAATAAGGCCAGCCCAATCCAAGGTAGCCGCCATCAAGAAGGCCCCTCGCCCCACATCCAAGCCCGAGTTGCAGTCGTTCCTCGGACTGCTCAACTTCTACCACTCCTTCCTCCCGCGGAAGGCAGCCGTGGCAGAACCGCTACACAAATTGTTAAAAAAGGACGAGGCATGGAAGTGGGGCGACGACCAGGAGAAGGCTTTCAATGACCTGAAGCGACTCCTGGCATCAGATGCCGTACTGACCCACTTCAATCCCAAACGCCCAGTGGTCCTGATATGCGATGCATCCCCGGTGGGGGTGGGGGCGGTGTTATGCCACGTGCTGGAGAACGGTAGGGAGGCCCCGATAGCGTTCTACTCTAGGTCCTTGTCCCAAGCAGAGAGGAACTATGCTCAGACAGACAGAGAAGCACTAGCAATAATTGCGGGGACCAAGAAATTTCATGATTTTGTGTACGGCCGCCCCTTCACCATAGTGACTGACCATAAGCCTTTGTTAGGCATTTTCACCGCAGATAAGCCCACACCCCAAATCCTGTCCCCGAGAATGCTCAGGTGGGCCATTTTTCTCAACGCGTATCAGCACGCGTTGGTATACCGGCCCGGGAGGGAGATCAGCCATGCCGACGCCCTGTCGAGGTCCCCCATTCCCCGGGATTGCTGCCACGTGGACAAAGTAGAGAGGGACCATCAGGTCTTAATGATAGAGGTTCTAGACTCCCCTCCAGTAGTACCGGCCGACATCGCCAAAGCGACAGGCAAGGACAAAACGCTGGCCACAGTCTGCTCCTGGGTACAGAAAGGGTGGCCCGTGTCTTCCCCAGCAGTGGAATTCGACACATTTTTCAAAAAGAAACTAGAGTTGTCCCTAGAGAGGGGTTGCCTTTTGTGGGGACAGCGGGTAGTAATCCCCACGCCTCTCCGGCCGAGGGTGCTTAAACTGCTGCACGTCAGCCACCCGGGGATCGTCCGCTCAAAGGCGCTGGCCCGCAGTTACTTTTGGTGGCCCCAGCTAGACGCCGACATCGAACACATGGTCGGCACTTGCGAAGCGTGCCAAAGCTCAAGGCCAGAAGAGGCTCGCTCGCCACCTAGGGAGTGGGACACGGCAAGGGGGCCCTGGTCCCGGGTACATGTAGACTTTGCTGGCCCGTTCAGGGGAACGCTTTTCCTCCTCGTGGTGGACGCGTTCTCCAAGTGGTTGGAGGTCATTCCAGTCTCAAGCACCTCCTCGGCCACAACAATCAAACAGTTAAGGAGGGTCTTCTCCACGTTCGGGTTACCCGACACCCTCGTCAGCGATAACGCCAGCTGTTTCACGTCCGCCGAGTTCGGGGCATTCATGGAGCGCAACGCCATTCGGCACGTCACCTCTGCCCCCTTTCACCCGGCCACCAACGGCCAAGTAGAGCGCCTCGTGCGCACCACGAAAGACGCGCTACTGCGCATGGGCCCCGGAGACCTCGACCTGAAATTGTGCCAATTCCTGCTAAGATACAGGGTCACCCCACTAGCGTCAGGGTACTCCCCCGCAGAGCTGTTGATGCGCAGGAAGCTGGCCACGGGAATCTCCAAGCTAGACCCCACGAGAGTAGAGGACAAAGGGCGGAACATAGGGGTGGAACCCACAAAGAGTTTCAGCGTAGGCACCCCGGTGCATTGCAGGAACTACGCCAGCGCGGGGCCAGCCTGGGTGCCGGGCACCGTAGTAGAACAAACCGGCCCCGTCTCATACCGCGTAGAAACCAGTACAGGCTTCCTGTGGAGGCGACACGTGGACCAACTCAGGCGCAGGGTCCCCGGAGAGCAGGACGGAGACGAGAATAGCATCGAATCAGCGTTAGGGTACTCCCCCACCCGCTTAACCCAAGGGGGAGGAAAAGGGGAGCATAGGTCCCCACCAAGGGGGGAGGAAAGGGAATCGATCCACAGAAATCTTTTGCGGGAGTCCCCGAAGAAATGGAAGAGCCCCGACCACACACATACCCCGCGGGAGTTTCCCCGAAACACAGATGCCCATAGAAGTTTAGACGTTGATTTACAGTACCAGGGGGAGTTAGCGGAGTGGTCCCCCACCCGTCCTAGCGAAAAGAGGGGTTTCAGTTCAGCCCCTGGTACCTCCAGTCCCAGTAGCCCCTGTGAGTTAGAATGCGATATAGCGCCACTTTCCCGGAGACCGACACCCCCAAGACGGGAGGCATCAGCGAGTCCGCCCACCACAGTCTCAAGGTCCCCCGAGCAGGGATCAGAAGGTAGCCGAACCGCAAGGGCGACCTCATCGGTTCCGCGGTTCACAATAGGTGGATCCCCGGGGTCAGAGAGCAACAGGCAGGGGTTCACCTCCCAACTATTCATTCCCTTCCCATCCCCGGGCGCGAGGCAGGCACGGACGCCCCACGGAGCCACTAACGAATCCCCGTTTCCCGTTGCAGGACAAGCACCTGCGGAGTCAGGGATCACAGGCTCTCCAGTACTAGGTCAGACGCAAGCGCGTCCCAAGCGCACGTGCGGCAAGCCACAATGGTTGCGGGACTTCGTCCCATCCTAGGGGGGAGGGATGTTATGTATGTATGTATGCATGTTCATTATACTGTAAAGGCAAGAATGTAACCACTCCAGATACAAACGATACCAGCTGTAAAGGAACGCGAGCAGACAGCCCATAGAGGGCAGCTGCGAGCGTTCAGCCTCACATGGTTCACATTGCTCAATCACGGACAGCCGCGGGAAAACCTTCCCCGCATTCAGCAGCAGAAGAAAGAGGCGTGCCTGGGCGAGGCCACGCCGGTAGCAGCCAATGAGCTACCGTGCTACAAGATTCAAATGTAGAGAGCTACTGTATATATTGAGATGTATCACCGCCATTACCTCATGCTTCACTGGAACCTCATGCAATAAACCTGTGTTAAACCAACCTTTCGGTTGTCCGGTTGTCTTTGGTCCCATACACTAAAGAAACCATTGTCATTAAGCCTGTAGATAAGGGTGGGTGGGGGGTCATTGTCATGAACAGGGATGACTATCTTAGAGAAGCAGACAGGCAGCTCTCTGACAGCTGTTACTACAAGAGAATTCATTTGGATCCTACGGCCCAAATTCAATCTATCATTAAGACTGTTTTACTGGAGGGCTTGTCCCTCAATTATATTTCTGAAAAGACCATTCAGTTCCTTCTTAACAAATACCCAAGGATCCCGATGTTCCACCTTTTACCAAAAGTGCACAAGGTGTCCAATTCTGGGAGTTTCCCACCTGGCAGGCCAATTGTATCTGGGGTGAATTCAACACTTGAGCCTCTCTCAAAATATCTATACCACTTTCTCAACCCATTCACATGCAAAACTCCTTCATTTGTGAAGGATTCATCGCATTTTATTAATTTGTTAGAGGGTTTTTTTGTTCCGGAGGGTGGATGTTTACTAACCTGTGATGTGTCTTCTCTTTATACCAATGTACCCCTCGATGAAGCTAGGTCTATTGTTGCTGACACACATGCCTCACATGATTCTTTAAATCCTCCTACTCACTTTTTACTCGATTTACTTGATATTGGTTTTGAGCATAATTTTTTTAGATTTGGGGACCAGTTTTATTTACAAATTAGTGGCATGGCTATGGGTTGTTCTCTGGCTCCATCTATTGCCAATCTGTACATGATTAAGTTTGAAAATGATTTTATTCTAGATCCCGCTTCAAATCTGTTTTTTGATCACATGCTCACATACAAAAGGTACATAGACAATTTATTTTTTCTATTCGATAATTCTGATTACATTTCTCAATTTGTGGCTTGGCTCAATGGTGGGAACATAAATTTGAAGTTGTCTCATAATTTTAGTACTCATATGCTTTCATTTTTAGACCTCTCCATCTTTATCAATCAGCATAAATTGAACATGAAACTGTTTAAGAAGACCACAGATCGTAATACCTACCCCCACTTCTCTTCCTTCCAACCATATCATTTAAAGGGCAACATACCCTTTATCTTACTAACTAGAACTAGGAGGAACTCCACTTTGGAACAGGATTTTTATCACTCAGCCAAGGCAGTACAGCATGATCTAAGAAATAGGGGTTATTCTGAAGAGATCCTGAGACGATCTTTTGAGAAAGCATGTGCTATTCCCAGATCTCAACTACTAACCCAGAAAAAACAGGCTCTCGAGGGTTAATTGGTCAATTGAATTCTCTCCTCGGGCGCTAGACATTAAAAAGATTCTCCATAAGTATGGGAATTTGGTACAGGATATCCCTGGGTGTGAGTATAAGCCTAGGGTAGCTTACCACAAAACTAGGTCTTTGAGTAATATCCTTACCCATACTGATATTTCTGTGGGTTCAAGTCTGATTCATAAAATCATGACAGGTCATTTTAAATGTGGGGACTGTTCTGTGTGCCATTTTTCAACTGAGACTAAAGAGGTAGCTATTCCGGGAAGCACTGTATGACATCATTTAATTATTTTCAGTAACTGTAATACTGTCAATACTGTCTATATGATTTCATGCCCTTGTGGTAAGAATTACATCGGCCAGTCTTGTTGATCATTGAAAACCCGGATATGCGAGCACCGTTCTCGGATATGGTCTCAGGCACCCAATGCTCCCCTCATCTCGCATTTCATACAACAGCACCATACTGAGGATCAAATCCGGTTTGTTGTTCTGGATGTTGTTAAACCCAAACCCTTTGAAAAACTGGATATAAGGAAGAGACTGTTGCAACAAGAAGCTTATTTTATTTATAGGTTCAACTTGATGGAACCACATGGATTGAACTCTGAAACCGATATGTCTTGCTTTCTGTAATGTGGTTTGTGCTATTTCCCTGAAGGATTGTTCTGTGAATTTCTGATGCTTTGTCTCTTTAAAACTTATTCTTGGATGCTCTTACCTCTCTCGATTGATGTCACCTGACTCTCTTTTTCTGCTAGTTAAATAATACTCTTTGTGTAACATCCTCAAGTCTCTTGCACTAAAATAATTTAACTTTAGAGGCTGTATGGATGCATACAATAATGTATTTATATACTGTATGTTTCTTAATGCTTACTGTTGAATATGTGAGTTTCGTGCTAACTTTATGGATATTTCTTGATGATTCAAACACTTTGAATAATGTTAGATTTATTATGGAGAACGTTTTGTAGACTTATGCTTCTAGTTATTAATCTAATTTGTTATGTTTTATATGCTCCTATCATCTAGATTATACACACCTTTGACGAAGTACCGAAATACCGATTTACCAGAACGGTGTCGGTGTGGTTGTTCTTTTTGAAGATAAACTTACCTGAAGTTATGAAGTTTGAATAACTCCACTTTGTGAACTTTGATTTCCTTACACTGAATCAAGTATTTTGAGTTAATTATACAATAAATGAAGATTGACCATTGAATATACTCTTGCCTCGAACGGGACTTTTTCTCTATCTTTCCTAGGGGCAGCATGTGCTTTAATAAACTGAAACATAAACTTTTGTGAAAGGCTAAAGAATCATAGACATGAAGACCTATAAAATTCCAGGATGGGAAGGGACCACAGGAGTCATGGAGGCCAAGGTCGGAAAAGTAATGCAATGTTTAATGTCATGCCCCCAATGCTCCCACTGCCAGCATTTGTTACTGCAAGTGATTTGTTTCTTGTGCACTGTTTGTAAGCAGCTTGTGTAAAGAAAGTTCAAGTCAGTGACATATATATGTATTGTGTACAAAACACATAAGTGCACCATGTATTGACATGTAACTGCTTTTGCTTACAAAATACTTACTTACAAAATAATTTTACTTACAAAATAATTGCTCTTTGTTCTAAATGAAACCTAGATAACTTTCGTTTCTCGCTTGTGCTGAATAATGGAAAGTCTTTGGAATGTGGTAGCAAGGTGTAGGATGGAAAATGGAAGATGGAGATTTTCTGTGTACTATGCAGCTCTCTCCAAGGTTGGGGAAAGCAGGCATGATCTGGTTCTGTCTGTTGTTCTTTGTACTAAGGTAATTAATCAAGGGGAGCTAGAGAAGGTATGGAAATGGAAACTATAAGAAAGGAATGTTTTCTTTGTTTGCACCCCAGTCCTTGTAATCTGCTTGCAGTGTATGCCCAGCTGTTTATGCTCAGCTGAATAAAAAGTCTATTCAATCTCTCCTCCTCCGAATGTAATTCGTTTGACATTTGACAAGCTTTGGTAAGAAGGCATAGCTTCTGATCCCCAACATAACACTTAACCATTTGTGGATTTACATTTCCATGAAGGTTTGTGAAATTGTAGGTTGACAAATCACACAGAACTTTTTATTTTCAACTGGTCAGAGCAGTGACTGTACATTTTGTGGCTTATAAAGGACATGGGGATTCTTTTAATATATACACAAAAGCTTAGAATCCAAGCTAAAATGAGCACTGGGTAGCATCTCTGACATTCAGGGAAATGTCAAAGGTTGCCCTATGGGTTATAGTGTAACCCTTTCAAAAGCAGTATTTAAGAACATGAAATGTCCAGAGCCCTTCTGCTGAGAGTACTATTTATAAACAATTACTTGGAGAACAGTGGTAATCAGAATGTATATCATAAGACTCATGCAAGTATTAACTTATGCAACAAGAATGACTAGGAAATATATACATTCTTAACATCCCTCTTAATCAATTACATCCTGGTGCAGTGCACAGTATATGATTAATTGTACACAAAGAGAAAGAATTGCACATACCGGTAATCAAGTATGGAAGTAGATGACAATGGAAGGCAAGGGGTTATTAAAGAGGAAGCAGAGATTGCAGAGAGACTTAAAGTATTCTTTGCTTCAGTATTCACTGAAGAAAATAGAGACCACATGCCCAAAATAGAGCCTATCTTCATAGGGAGGGAAACCGAAGAATTAAGCCAGATAGAAATAACCAGGAAGGAGGTCCTTGCATGTCTTGTTAAACTAAATGCTAACAAATCACCAGGATCAGATGGCATCCATCCACGAGTTCTCAGGGAACTTAAAGATGAAATTGCTTATCTCCTAGCCAAAATATATAATCTTTCCCTCAAATCAGGTTTTTTGCCTGATGACTGGAAGGTAGCAACTGTAACACCAATTTTCAAAAAAGGATCCAGGGGTGATCCAGGAATTTACCGACTGGTCAGTTTGACATGTGTCCCAGGTAAAGTGATGGAAACCATCATAAAAGATAGAATTAATAGGCACATAGAAGAGAAGGCGCTGCTAAAGGAGAGCCAACATGGCTTTTGCAAGGGCAAATCATGCCTCACTAATCTGTTGGAATTTTTTGAGAGTGTCAACAAGCATGTGGATAAGGGGGATACAGTTGACATTGTTTATCTGGACTTTCAGAAGGCTTTTGACAAGGTCCCACACCAATGCTCTTGAATAAACTTACCAGTCATGGAATAAAGGGACATGTCTTGTCCTGGATCAGCAACTGGCTAAAGGACAGGAAACAGAGGGTAGCACTAAATGGTGGGAAGTAAAGAGTGGGGTCCCCCAAGGTTCAGTACTGGGACCCCTGCTTTCCAACCTCCATAAATGATCTAGAAGTAGAAGTAAATAGCAAGGTAGCCAAATTTGCTGATGACACTAAATTATACAGGGTAGTGTAAACTGTGAGAGATTGTGAGGAGCTCCAGAGGGATCTCTTGACACTGGGGGAGTGGGCAAAACAGTGGCAAATGAGCTTCAACACTAGTAAGTGCAGAGTGATACACATTGGGGCAAAAAAAAACCCAATTACATTTATAAACTGATGGGGTCTGAACTCTCTGCAACAAACCAGGAAAGAGACCTTGGTGTCCTGGTGGACAGCTCAATTAAGGTGTCAACCCAGTGTGCCTCAGCAGTGAAAAAAGCAAACGTAATGCTAGGGGTCATTAGGAAGGGTATAGAAAATAAGTCAGCACGTGTCATTTTGCCTCTTTATAAATCTATGGTGAGGCCCCATCTGGAATACTGTGTACAGTTCTGGTCGCCATACCTCCAGAAGGATATTATGGGGCTGGAAAAAGTGCAGAGGAGGGCAACCAGAATGATTAGCGGACTGGAACACCTTCCTTACCATCTGAGGCTGCAACGGTTGGGCTTCTTCACTCTTGAACGACAATGTCTAAGAGGTGACCTGATTGAAGTTTATAAAATCATGCAAGGTGTGGACAAAGTACATAAGGAAAAACTGTTTTCCCTTTCACACAACAGTAGAACTAGGGGGCACTCCATGAAACTTTTGGGTACTAGTTCTCAAACAAATAAGAGAAAGTACTTTTTCACCCAGAGGATCACTGGTCTATGGAACTTCCTGCCAGAAGAAATGGTGACCGCTGTCAGTCTTGACAGCTTTAAGAAAGGATTAGACAAGTTCATGGAGGACAAGGGTATCAACGGCTATAATTATGGATACCTGAGGACAACCTCTGGGTTGGAGAGATAGGCAGGATATCTCTCAATGCCATTTCCAGGGAATCCTAAACAGGTGAAGGCATCTCCTTGGGAATACCCTGAAGGAAATGGTGAGCTACTGTGTGAGACAGAATGCTGGACTGGATGGGCCTGTGGCCTGTTCCAGCAAGGCTGTTCTTATGAAGTCGTACTTAATTTTTCCATTTCATTGGAGCATGTTGTATAGCAGGTGTTCTGAATGTGCTTGCTAGGAAGTATGTTTGTGTAAATATGCATAGGGTTAGACTAAAAGTGTACTTATAAGGGCTCTGGTCAGAGGTAGGCACTGAGCATAGCTGTCAAATATTCCTTATTGGCCAGGAAAACCCCTTATTTTACCCTCTTTCCTGCTGTCATCCCTCATTAATTAGACTGCAATGCCCTATTGCCGCCATTGGAGGACAGCACAGGATAAGCATAGCTGTCAAGTATCCCTTATTTGCCAGGAAATTTCCCTTATTTCCAAATCCAAAACTTGACAGGTGTGGCACTGAGAGGTAATCTGAGAGAAAGAAAATTGCTTTTTGAACTCCAGAAACAGTTGTAATGTGTGCCACAGGCTTCCAACTTTTGCACCAGCCCTTGTCGCTGCACTATTAACAACAGTTTGCTTTGTAGTAATTAGTAGTTGATAGTATTTCACTCACTGGGACTAAAATCTTCAACTCTAGCTTCCTGTAACATCACATACTTCTGTTAAGAGAGAGGGAAAGGTGAGGCTGCTGTTGTTTTTCTGTCCCCAGGCTGGTCTAACAAGACCTTGGATGTGAAGGTTCTATTTACCTGAAAAGAAGAAGCAAGCAAGCAAGCCAACAAAAATCCTTTCCCCTGTTTAACAGCCTGTAGGTTGAGGTCAAGAGCATCTTCTTCAGACACATTATTTTATCTGCTGAATACTTCTGACTCACACTTTATGTAAGCAGTATCTTTCCAAAAGGTTTTTAATTTGGGTGAGATCATTTTGTGAATAGGCAACACTGTGCCAGTTACAGTTTCGTAGCAACAAAACTGGTTCCACAGGGAAACACAATTGCACAACATACTCTGGCTAGCAACATGAACACAAGAAAGGGTTCCAAATAAAATGGCTTTCCCCATTTTAGAGAGCCAATGTGAGCCTGCTGACCTAGCTTTCATTACAAGCACATGGGTAGAAGAGTCCAGGGGTGGGGGAAGGATTCCTTCCTCCCTTTGCCTGTGTGAGCACTCTGTGCTGCACCATATAAGACATGGGGGCCAGGAAGGAGGAATTGCCACAGTTAATCTAATTTATTCTATCCCCCTTGGTCAGTGATGGCAAACCTTGGCATTCCAGTTGTTTTTGAACTTCAATTCCCAGAAGCACTGACTTGGGTTTCTGGTAATTGAAGTCCAAGAACACCTGGACTGCCAAGGTTCACCATCACTGCCCTAGATAGTGTCTCCCCCCAAAAACCTAGTAGTGTTTTCATCTGAAAATTCACACAGGCAAACAATGACTGACTGGAATGAGCGGGTGGGGGAGAACTCTAATGTTGAATCACCCTGGTCCTCAACTCCCTGGGTGTCCATGATCTGACACCTGAGCTGGTTGGCATGTCACCACCACAGTAGCCCCGGACTTGTTTCTACCTGGTAGGAAACTGGCCCTGTTTGGTCAATCACCACCCCTGGGACCCATGTTGGGCCGGCGGCCGCATAGTTCCTGCAATATACTGGGTCCCCAACTGCAAAAACTTTGGTGTGTGCAATTTCCATGTTTCTTCCCTTATCCTCCGCCGTGGTCGGATCCAACCGGTCGAAAAGCGAGACCGGTCTCTGGCGCATTAGGAGCTCTGCTGGTGAGAGTCAGGATGCCAGGGGGTAATTCTGTAGCAAAGGAGAAATTGACACAATTGTAACTCTAGATCCCCATGGCCCATTCGCCGAAGTGCCTCTTTAGTAGTTTGCACTTGGCGCTCAACCTGGCTGTTCATTGTGGGGTGAAAAGGGGCAGAGGTGATGTGTCAAATTGCGTTCCTCTCCAGGAATGCCTGGAATTCTACCGAGGTAAAGGTACTGCCGTTGTCGGAGACAAGCACATTGGGTAAACCAAAACAACTGAATAGCCTCCGCAATCGCTTGATAGTTGCGGCTGAGGAGGTGTTAGGCATTGGAATAACCTCCAGCCATTTTGAAAAGGAATCGACCACTAGGAGGAAAAGCGAGCCCCTGAACGGACCAGCGAAGTCAATGTGCAATCGAGACCCTGGTCCGCGGGCTGTGTCCCATTCTCTGGAAGGAAGTCAGGACTCTTCAGGTCAAGAACTCTGGCAACTTTCACAAGTGCCCACCAAATGCACAATGTCTGCATCTATCTGGAGCCATCAGAAGTAGCTCCTGGCCAAAGCCTTTGAGCACACGATCCCCGGGTGGCTAACGTGTAGTACCTTCGATCTCAGTACCTCAGGGATGACCACCCTCTGGCCCCATAGGAGGCAACCCCTCTCTATCGAAAGTTTGAATCTCTTTTGGAAATATGCTTTGAACTCCTCGGTGGGAGGAGTCGTGGGCCACCCCTTCTTAACCCATGAAATAACTAGGGACAGAACCTTGTCCTTCGCCGTAGCCTTGGTGAGATCTGTGGGCACAATGGGGGGTGAGTCGAGGGACTCGATCAGCAATACCTGGTGATCCTGCTCAAACTTGCACCTGGGTTCCCCTAGCTCGGGGAGAGGAGACTGGGAAAGGGCATCAGCATGGCTGATTTCTTTGCCCAGGCGGTGGACCAGTGTGAACTGGTAAGCATGAAGGAATATGGCCCACCGTAGCATCCTGGGGGACAGAATCTGGGGTGTGGGCTTGCATGTGTTGAAGATACCTAGCAGTGGCTTGTGGTCAGTCTCAATCGTAAAAGCCCGACCGTAGAGGAAATCGTGGATTTCTTTGTTCCAGCGACTATCGCAAGGGTCTCTCTGTCTGTTTGCGTGTAATTGCGCTCTGCCTTTGAAAGGGACCTTGAGTAAAAGGCAACCAGGGCTTCCCACCCATTTTCTAGCACGTGGCACAGCAACGCCCCCTCCCCCACTGGTGAAGCATCACAGACTAACACCACGGGCTTCTTTGGGTCGAAGTGGGTTAAGATTGCCTGTGAGAAGAGGAGCTGTTTTAACTCTTTGAAAGCCTTTTCCTGACTGTCCCCCGACCACCAAACTGCATCTTTCTTTAAAAGACAATGCAGAGGCTCCACTACGGAAGCTTTCCTTGGCAAGAAGGAATGATAGAAATTTAGGAGTCCTAAGAAGGACTGCAGTTCTGGTTTCGCGGTGGGGCGAGGGGCGTTTTGAACAGCCGCAACCTTTGAGTTGGAGGGCTTAACTCCTTCAGGGGTTATCTTGAACCCTAGGAACTCTACCTCCCTTGCTAGGAATACACATTTATCCCGTTTCAATCTTAACCCCGCTTTCTCGAATACTGTTATTACTTTGTACAACCTCTTTGCTAGTTCTGACTCACTCCTCACAGTGATCAAAATGTCATCAAAATAAGGAAGCAACCCAGGGAGATCCTTTAGAAGGCATTCCAGGAGAGATTGGAAAAATCCGGGGGCTGAATTCACACCGAACTGGAGGCACATCACCTTGAAGGCACCTTTGTGTGTTGCTATCATCTGTGCAGCTGCTGTAGCAGGAGTTACCATGAGCTGCTGATAGGCCTGAGCTAAGTCTAGCTTTGTGAAACATTTATCCCCATGTAAAGTGGCTAGCAAATGGCTAACACCCGGCACCGGGTATGCATTAGGGCGAATAGCCTTGTTAATCGTGCATTTGTAATCCACACAAATTCTAACCTCCCCGTTAGATTTTAAAGCAGTAACAATCGGTGTCTCCCATTCTGCAGAGTCCACTGCAACCAAAATCCCCTGACCCACCAGTTTGTCCAGTCCCGCCTCAATCTTGTCTTTGAGGGTGAAGGGCACTCATTATGGCTTCAGCCGGATGGGTCGAATTGTGGGATCCAGGTAGAACAAAACTGGGGGCCCTCTGTATTTCCTGAGTCCCTTCTCAAAAACCGCTGGGTGTGCATCGCACACGTCTCGCACTGGATCAGTCTGTACTGCGTTGATGCCGGACAGTTCAATACCCAAGGGAGCAAACCACTGGCTCCCACAGCTTATCCTGTGCTGTCCTCCCGTTTAAGGACCACCAGGGGCAGCTTCTCCATGAAATGCTTGAACTTGACTTTGAAGTCCCCCACCCCCAAAACAGGAATCAGATTGCCCTGCACATCTTGCAAGGACGTCTTGAGGGCCTTGAGCTTTGGGCAAGAATTGGGGGGAATGCTAAGGAAAACCTTCTGGGACACGATGGAGTAGGATGAACCCGAATCCATCTCCATCCTAACTGGGACCCCCTGTAACAGTACCTCAACAAAGAAATGCTGGTGTGCAACAGACACATGGCTCACGGTTGGCTCCTCTGCAGAAATCTTTCCAATGGCACCTCCTTTCCATCAAGGGCATTCAGCTGGCTCCTGATCCTCCCTCTGCCATTGTCTGCAGACCTTGGCGATGTGGCCTTGATGTCCGCAGTGGTGGCACTCGGCCTTCCGGAAAGGGCACTTTTTCCGGTCGTGGGACGCTCCACAGCCGTCACATCAGCAGTGGGCCTTCTCACTGGTGTGCTTCTTGGGGGACTTTTGCCGGACCTTCTAGACATCGTCGTCATCGTCGTCGCTGGACCCAGACCCCGAGGATGAGGAGGCCTCTGGGGATGAAGAAGAGCTGGGCAAACATGGGGGCAAACTTTGAGCGGCCTGCATGGCGGACCTAGACCCCCCCCCAGGTGTTGCAGGCTTTGCCCCGGACCTCGCTGCTTCAGTTGCCAGAGTTTCCCGCAGGACGGAGTTGAAGGAAAGGTGCTCCCTGGCCATCAGCCTCCACTGGGCTTCCTCGTCCCACAACTCAGACAGCAGGTGGTCCCTCAGGGCTTCCTCCAGGTCGTCCCTCCGGCATGGGGCAGCAGCTACCCTGAGGGTGGTGGTGTAATCGGCCATGGATTCTCCCGGTCGCTGGCCTCGCCTGTGGAATGCTACTCTTGCCAGATAGATGGATACCTTCTGCTGGAAGTGGTTCTGCATCGTGGACAGGATCTCTTTGAGTGGGACAGTATTGACGTCCCAAGACAGCAGGAGGTGCATTGCCAACTCGAGTGTAGGGAGGCCACATTGGGCGAGGAGGCAGGAGTGCATTTGGTCATCATTTTCAATGCGCTCAGTGGCCATCGTGTGCCGGAACGGGTGCTTGTACAGGGCCCATTTCTCTGGTGCCCAGATGTCAAACGGAGGTAGCTTGATGCTGTGGGAAGCCATTATCCCACCTTCGTCGCCAATTTGATGTTTGTAGATTGATACGAAGTAGGCAGCAGTCAGGGGGCCACACACATCTTTATTTCAGTGTAGTCAATCTGAACATGAGGTAATGGCGGAGACGCAGCTCCTTATATACTGTACAACACATTTGAATTTCACCCGAAGGCGCCCATTGGTTACCTTGTCAGTGACATCATTCTGATGTACTGCATACCTGGCATGGCTCACCTGTGGCGGGAAGGTTTCCCGCATCAATCACTGATTGGGTGATTGGGGCCACATGAGCTGAGCCACTTCAGCTGCGCTATCGCTGGCAGCTGAATCCTGTGGGGGAGTGGCAGAAGACTTACACGCATACACAGTATTTACAACAGGAGAAAGGAAGGTGGGGAAATGGAGGATCGCTAGATCCGATTCATTCACATTACATTTGGTTACATACACAACAAGAACAAAGGTAGAAGGCCAAGAAAGATCCCTCCAAAGCCCAAGCAATTGTATCCAGGAATCACATGGCCTCAGCCCCACCCATCTCCTTTGAACCACAGGGGTAAGGTAGATGTGATTCTCAGCATGTACGCAGAAGAGAAGCATGGCAAGGAGGGGAATGATCAAGGAGGGAACTTTTCAAATACCTTCTTTAATACAAAATAAGAAGACTCAAAAGTGTCAGCAAAACAGTGGCCAGGTTAACAACACAGTGTTTGTCATTGTAGTGAAAGTGCAAAAACAACAACACCCAAACTCTTTGCTATTACCATTGCAAACCAAGTGTTCCCCTCAGAGAAATGATTGAATTATTCTCCTTTCTCCAGGGAAATCTGAGCTGTTTTTCCAGTTTTCAAGCTAACAAATAAGTGGGCCAGATAACATCCCTCCAGAGGGAGGGGTGCCTCTAAAGACAATGCTTTTCACACTCATTCTCTTGATTTGGGAAAGTGGTAAAGTGCCTGATGACCTTAAGAATGCCACCATTATCACCATCTTTCAGAAAAGTGATCGTAGTACTTGTGGCAACTATCGTGGCATATCATTGCTATCCATCGCTGGAAATATTTTTGTAAGAATCCTGCTCAGTACCCTGCAAATTATCTCCAAAAGGATCCTCCCAGAATCTCAATGTTGTTTCCGTATTTCCTGAGGCACAACTGACATGATCTTTTGTGTAAGAGAACTTCAAGAAAAATGCATAGAACAGTAGAATCCACTCCTTTTAGTATTTTATGATCTGGAAAAGGTTTTTGATTCTGTCCTATGTGGGCTGTGCTGAGACCCTTTGGTTGCCTTGAGTGTTTTGTAGATCTGGTCCCAACACTTCATGATGACATGTCTGGAAGGGTTCTCCATCAAGCCAGCATATCAGATGCCTTCCCAATCACCCATGGATTGAAGCAGGGCTGTGTGCTTGCTCACACCTTTTTGCTCTTTACTTGGCTGTCATGCAATATGAAACATTTAATAACAACACAGATGTAGAGTTTAACTACTGTTTTGATGGAGGACTCTTTAATTTGGCTAGACTACGCTCCCGAAGACTAACCAATGTTAATAGGCTAACAGAAATGCAATACAGTAATACCTCATACAAAGTCCACTTCATACAACATCGGATTCATACAACATTGTCTAATTCCTTGAAAAAAGTTGCCTCATACAAAGTTGTGCGACTTTGGATGAGGCATTGGGTTTTTTCCAGATTGCATTGTGCCTGGGCAGTATAAAAGGCAGGACACATGCGTGCATTGCTCTTGTTGGTTTTGCATGAGGCGAAGAGTGTTTAGGAGTGGTTTTGAGCACAATTTTGGATTTTTTCGTCAGAATTTTTAGAAGCATTCCTGGGATTTTTTCAGCATTCCTCAGGTTCTTGGACAATCAGGGTTGTTTGACATGTTTTTGTAATGTTTTTAGCCTTTAGACAATGGTTTCTTAAAGTTCTGTCAGTTTCCTGTCTGTTTCCTTGACTTTGCCCTGAAGTCTGTGCTGTTATAGTACAATGTATCTCTATGGAAACGATGTTGTACGAGGCATCGCGGCAAGGATTTGGACGTTGTATGAGGCAACGTGCCTAGGATTTTGCATGCCTCATACAAAGTTCAAATCCGTATAAAGTCCAAACTTGTGGAACCAAGTTTGGACGTTGTATGAGGTATCACTGTATGCTGATGATACCGAATCACCTGCTCTCACACCTGAGGAGCTGCAACAGTCAGTCAATTGTTTCAAGAATGCATGTGATTGTTTTGGCCTCACCATAAGTGCTCAGAAAACCAAGGCACTTGCACAACCTGTCCCAAGGACAGCCCTTCCAGAGTTCAGTATTACTATCTTAGATTCAACACTGGTACAGGTAGATTAGTTTTCTTACCTTGGTAGCATCCTGTCTAAAAACTGCACCGGTGAACAGGATGTAGTGAAGATAATTGGTGCTACCCATTCTGCCATTGGACATCTATCACACCGGGTCTTCATAAAGATTTAACAATCCAGACTAAGCTCATGGTATACCAAGCTGTTGTTATCTCAATGTTATTGTATGGCTCGAAACATGGACTCTCTATCACAAAGACATCAAAAAGCTTGAGCACTTTCACCAACAGAAGCTAAGGTCCATCTTGAAGATCAAGTGGGATAATTATGTCACCAAAACTGCAGTTCTTGAGAAGGCAATTCTAAGTAGCTTTGAAATTTCCATCATAGTCCATCGTCTTAGATGGATAGGGCGTTTCTGCTGTATGGATGGTTGCAACCTTCTTCATCAAACTGTTTATGGGGAACTTAGCTCCAGTACAAGACAGTGTGGAGCTCCTTTGAAATGTTATAAGGACCAGCTGAAAAAACATGAAGGTATGTGCTATAAACCCAAAAACATGTGAGGCAGCGGCCGCAGATCGCCCAGTTTGGCAACAAATAATCTCTGCTGCTACTGCTCACTTCAAAAGGGAATGCCGAGACACAAACAGGCTAAGTGACAAGCATGAAAGCTTCGTCAAACTCAAATATACCCTCCACCATCTATTCAGTGTAATATGTGTGGTCACATGTTCCTTGCCAGGATCGGTTCATTGAGTCACCAGAGACACATCTATTAACTGATAAAATGACTTCCAGGAAAAATGTATGGTCGGATACAAGTAGCAGCTGCCGTCACTGCTGCTGATATATATGAATGACCATTCTAGAAGACAAAGCAGCTAAGTACACATTTTTGCACCACAAAAATTCCCATAGCAAAAATAACAGTACTAAAATAAACAGATCAAGGAACCACGAATTCAAGTAGCAGACAACTGAAAATGTTAAAAGGTGAGCAGTAAAATGTCAAATCAATTTACTAGACAAAAATCATGACTTAAAAAAAATTGTGTGGAACTCACTGAAACAAAACATCAATGAGGTGGTCTGAAAAGTTTCTACAAAAGAGCACCACACTTGAGCACAGCTCTTGGAAAAGTCCTTTCACAGATCAATACCAAATGAACTTCAGATACTGATGGGACAAAAAGGAAGGCCTTTCTAGGAGATATCAAAACAAAGAGAGTTATGTAATGAAAGAGGTGGTGCTTAAGTTAATTGGCTCTAACAAGCAGCACTTTGATACCTCACACACACATACTGTATATGTGAAAGGGTGTCCATCCTGTGAATATGGCTATGCTGTTAGCCCTGCTTATGTGTTAGTAGAGACTGAAGACCTGGGCACGTTCAAGGCAAAGCCTGTGGGATACCTAATGTTTGAAATATGCCTGGTGATACAATCTCACAATTTCCCCATGGCACAGTGCCACGTAAGAATGCCATCTCTACAAAGTGTGTAGAGAGCTTGAAGCTTGTCTAGAAATGAACCAGAAGCCAGTGAGGCTGAGGTGATGTAAACTTTATGTACATTATACAATGTTGCTCATTTGAAGGTGTGTTTTTCATATCAGAGATTACTCTGGGTTGAAAGGATTTTTGCAGGGCTCAGTGCCTTACCCACTAAGCCACTGGGGTAGCTATTTGAAGTCTGTAGTGCTCAACAAGAGAGGAAAGGAGCAGACACCAGGTGACATCCATTACACTTCCAAGCTTGTCTGCAGTGTTTAGGGCTCTGCTTGCACAAGAAAGTGCTGCTGCTATTACAAACAGGAATTATCTAATAAACCTCATTGTTACTATGGGAGCCCCCATGTTGCTCTCCCCCAGCTAGCTGTGGTTAACTCTGCTGCCTCCAAGTCATATCCATCAAGCAAGGCTCTGGAAAATATGGGACCTGCGCAGAACCCTTCTGTGCAGAACCCTTCTGTGCATGCGCAGAAGGGTTCTGCGCATATGTGCATGCACAGTAACTACTTTCCTTACCGGTCAAATTACGTGATGGTGGCAAGAAAGTGCAGGAAGCAGCGTGGAAATACGGGAAATCCCGCCCAATCTGGGATACTTGACATGTATGCTCCAATTGTGTAGGAGCTGTAATTGTAGCTGTAATGTTTTTTCTTGTGGTTTGTACAGAATAGTTTTTATATTGTCCTAAGTAGTGAACATGTCAGCCAGTAGTTAATTGTCAGCAAAAAGAAGAGACTCAACAGCAATAGGAATAATGCCACAGATAATCCTTTCTAAATCACAAGAACAGGTGTGTTCCAATTGTTCATTTTTCAGATCTACCTACACTTATATAAGATACTAGGAGGGGTGCCTGGCTTCATGTGGGTGTTTTTCTTTTCTTTTTCTTTTTTTTTGGGGGGGGGTCTGTCATACCTCCCAGGGTTGAGTTGGAGCGTGGTCTCCATCCATGCACCCTCTCCCACGCACACATCCATTCTCTCTCTCTCTCACACACACACACATACACACACACACACACTTTATTCCTCCTTGGCGCATGCACGCATGCACATACACACACACACACACAGTCACACACACAGAGCAGTGGTTTACTCTGACTGCTCTCTCTCCCACTCACTCTCTCTGTCTCTCCCCTTCTCTCTCACCATCCCTGGCCTGTGTCTCCTGACAATGGACTGCTTCCGGAAGTGCCATTTGTTGCCTGGAGATGCAGGCCATGCTGGCGGGATATATGGGGTAGCGCTGGGCTGGGCTTTACGGAGTCCTCCATGTGCTTGCTAGTCACCCCCCGCACCCCTGCCTTCACCTGTGGGGCATCCTCCTCCGTGCAGCCCAGCCTTGGTCTTCCGTGCGACTGCTGACAGCGTGGCCTGCTTCTCCAGGCAATGGCCAGCACTTCCAGAGGTGCGGCCATTTCCTGGAGACACAGGCCATGCTGCCAGGAGAGGCAGGGAAGTCCTGGGCTGGGCTACATGGAGCCCGGCTAGCCCCCCACCCCCTTAGGAACCGCCTCTCCACCCGATGGCAACCTTACCTGTGGGGCATCCTCCTCTGTGGAGCCCAGTCCAGCGCTTCCACCTTGCCTCACACCTGTGAGGGCATCTATGTCACGGATCGGGCGCTGGCGCTCTCTTGGGTAAGGCACCTGAAACCCCAGTTCATGTGTGGTTCCTGGCATCAGGCATGGGCTGAACGGAGTGGCCCATGCCTTCTGGAGAAACCAAAGTGGAAGGCCAGCCTGCCCTTCTCCGGAAGGCGGCTGGCATACAGGCACCCCATTCAGCCCATGCCTGCCAGAGAAGGGCCTTGGCTTCTCTGGCAGGCATGGGCCAAATGGAGAGCTCTATTCGGCCCATGCCTTCCAGAGAAGGGCTGCCTGCCATCCTCCGGCTGAAATGGTGGCCAGCCAGTGGAGCCTCTCAACTGGGGAGGCAGTAATACGCATGCGCCAGAAACTGCGCAGGCGCAAAATCCTGCCCAGAGTTCCAGTTGCTGCGCCTGCATGGATTCTGGCACATGCGTATTACTGCCTCCCTGCCATTTCATGCTGCCAGGGGAGGCTTTGCGGCCGGTTTTCAGGGTAAAGTACCTGAAATGGTCTGCTGGTCCCCCGCGATGGCCACCCCAGAAGTGTGAAGTAGGTGGGTTTGGTGTATGCAAACCAAGACACAGGACACAGCCTCGGGCTGGGTTAACTCAGGTTTATTGCATCGTGGACAGAGGGAACATGAGGTAATGGCGGATCGATAGCTCTTTATATACAGCAGTAATACATTTGAACGTGGTGCCATGGTAGCCCATTGGCTACTGTCTGCGTGACGTCATTGCAGGTCACGCCCTTCTTGTCCAGGTGTAGGTGGTGGCGGGAAAACTTCCCGCGCTGTTGCCTTTGATGAGATCGGACCAAGAGAGCTTGGACGCTCGCTGCTGCCAGCTGGTGGTCATTAGCTCGCGTCCTATTACAGGGTTTATATGATACAGCTGAAGGTTACATTGTTGCTATAGGCAAGGTTACATTTGCTCAGATACATTGTAATCCATGTGTACAATAAAACCATTAGAACACAACACCCCTCCCCCCTAGGACGAGACAAAGTCTCGAGCCCACACTTAAACACACTCCCCCCCCTTAGGAGACAAAGTCTCTCAGCCAAGATGGCTTATTTCGAACACGCTGGGGTCTCGATGCGGGCTGCCTCTCCCCGGGTTTGCTACCTTCTCTTTGTCCCCTGGTTTCCTGTCCTGTAATATGAGAGGGAGACTCGTTAGTGACTTTCCGCGGCTCCGCGGCGTTGTTGGGAGGTGTGCTCTTTCTTAGGGAGGAACCGGGGGCACTGGGGGCTAACGAAAAACCCCTCTTCTCACTTGGATGGGTGGGGGAACACTCCTGAAAACCCCCCCGGCTCGCAAAATCAAAATCAAAATTACTATCGGGGGCAGCGGTCGCGAACTCCTCTCCCCCTTCCCCGGCCCCTGATAGGACTGGCGTATCAAAAGGATATGAGTCGGGGCCGCTGCTTCTGCTTCCTTCCCCCCTTGCTTGGGACTGTTGTCCACTGCTGTCTCCCCCTTGGGTTAAGCGGGCGGGGGAGAACCCTAACGCTGAATCCTGTCGCTGAGCTCCACTGACTGGCCCACTCACTCGGTGCCTCAGTTGGTCTGCGTGCCTCCTCCAGAGGAGGCCGGTGTTAGTCTCGACCCGGTACGATACTGGCCCCGTCTGTTCTACAACCTTCCCTGGTACCCAGGCCGGCCCTGCGCTGGAATAGTTCCTGCAGTGAACAGGGTCCCCGGCGGCGAAACCTTTCGAGACTGCCAACCCTATGTTTTTCCCTTTATCCTCGACCCTCGTCGGGTCTAGCCTGGACAGGATCGTGGTCAGTTTTCGCCGCATCAAGAGCTCCGCCGGCGAGTAGCCTGACGCTAGGGGGGTTACCCTATACGCTAAGAGGAACTGGCATACTTGGTGATTCAGGTCCCCCGGGCCCATGCGCCGCAGCGCCTCCTTCGTTGTCCGCACCAGCCGTTCCACTTGGCCATTCGTGGCCGGGTGAAACGGTGCGGATGTAACATGCCGAATGGCGTTTGCCTCCATGAATGCTCCGAACTCAGCGGAGGTGAAACAACTAGCGTTATCGCTGACTAAAGTGTCGGGTAAACCGAATGTGGAAAAGACTCTCCTTAGCTGGCTAATTGTCGTGGCGGAGGACGTGCTCTTTACTGGGATAACCTCCAGCCACTTGGAGAACGCATCTACCACCAGGAGAAACATGGTTCCTCGGAATGGGCCAGCGAAATCCACGTGCACTCTAGACCACGGCCCCCTTGCTGTGTCCCACTCCCTATGCGGGAGACGGGCCGCCTCAGGTCGGGATCCCTGGCAAGCCTCGCAAGTGCCGACCATGTGTTCAATGTCCGCGTCCAGCTGTGGCCACCAGAAGTAACTCCGGGCCAGCGCCTTTGAGCGAACTATGCCCGGGTGGCTGACGTGCAGCAGTTCGAGCACCCTCGTCCGCAGGGGCGCAGGGACCACCACCCGTTGGCCCCACAGAAGGCACCCCCTCTCTAGGGACAACTCTAGCTTTTTCCGAAAGAATGGGTCGAACTCTGTACTCGGGGACGAAGCCGGCCACCCCTTCTGCACCCATGAACCAACTTTTTCCAGCGTCCTGTCCTTGCCTGTCGCCCTAGCAATGTCGGCTGGTACTATTGGGGGTGCGTCTAAAACCTCAATTAGCAACACCTGGCGGTCCCTTTCTGCTCTCGCCTTTTGGTCGTCCGACAAGGGCAAAGGGGATCTCGAAAGCGCATCAGCATGGCTGATCTCCTTTCCGGGCCTGTACTCCAACTCATGTTGGTACGCGTTGAGGAAAATAGCCCAACGCAGCATTCTCGGGGACAGGATCTGCGGCGTGGGCTTGCTAGCCGTGAAAATCCCTAACAGTGGCTTGTGATCGGTCACGATTTTGAACGGGCGGCCATACAAAAAATCGTGAAATTTTTTGGTCCCCGCTACTATTGCTAACGCCTCCCTGTCGGTTTGCGCGTAATTTCGCTCCGCTTGGGACAGGGACCTTGAGTAAAACGCTACCGGGGCCTCCCTTCCGTCCTCCAACACGTGGCAAAGCACCGCCCCCACCCCCACCGGGGATGCATCACAAACTAGGACCACCGGCCGTTTGGGGTCGAAGTGCGTCAGGATTGCCTCAGATGTTAGGAGTTGCTTTAGCTCTGTGAACGCCCTCTCGTGCTCGTCACCCCACATCCATGTCTCCTCCTTTTTAAGTAACCGATGGAGCGGTTCGGCCACGGACGCCTTCCGCGGGAGGAATGTATGGTAAAAATTGAGGAGCCCCAGGAAGGACTGTAGCTCGGTTTTGGATGTGGGGCGAGGGGCCTTTTTAATGGCAGCTACCTTGGATTTAGACGGTTTAATCCCCTCGGGTGTTATCCGGAACCCTAAAAACTCGATCTCGGTTTCGAAGAAGACACATTTATCCTTCCTCAATCTCAGCCCCGCTTTCTCGAACACGGTCAATACTTTGTCCAACCTCTGTGCCAGTTCAGCCTCACTCCCCCCTGTTATCAACACGTCATCAAAATAAGGCAACACCCCCTCCAGTCCCTTCAGGAGGCGTTCCACCAGCGACTGAAAAAGGCCGGGTGCCGAGTTCACGCCAAACTGTAACCGCGACACCTGGAACGCTCCTTTATGTGTAACTATCGTTTGTGCCGCGGCCGTGGCGGGGGTCACAGGAAGTTGCTGATAGGCTTGTGCCAAATCGAGTTTGGCGAAACACTTTCCCCCATTTAGCCTGGCCAAAAGGTGGCTGATCACCGGCACCGGGTATGCATTAGGGCGGATCGCCTTGTTAATTGTACACTTATAATCAGCGCAGATGCGCACCTCCCCGTTAGCCTTTAGCGCTGTTACAATTGGAGTTTCCCACTCCGCGGAATCAACAGGAATAAGAATCCCCTGGCCCACCAGTTTGTCCAGTTCCGCCTCTATCTTGTCCTTGAGTGCGAACGGCACCCTGCGCGGTTTGAGTCTTATCGGGCGGACCTCCGGGTCTATGTCGAAAGCTACAGGGGGTCCCTTGAACTTTCCGAGTCCTTTCTTAAAAACGGCGGGATGCGCATCGCAAACCGCTTGTATTGGGTCCCCCCCCACGGTATGTACTCCCCCTATGAACAACCCTAAAGGCTGAAACCACTGTGTCCCTAGGAGGCTACAGCTTCCCCCCTTGAGGACAACTAGGGGCAGTTCCGCAGAATGTTTCTTAAAATTGACCCGAAATTTCCCGACCCCCAACACCGGAATGCTGTTCCCCTGCACGTCTCGCAGCGTGGACCTCAACGCTTTAAGTTTGGGCCGCACGTGGGGGTCGATTTTCAAAAACTCTTTCTGGGGAATTATAGAATAAGAGGACCCCGAGTCAATTTCCATCTTAATAGGGGCCCCTTGTACTAATACCTCAACAAAGTAATGGGACTGTCCTGCGGACACGCTGAACACTGGGGCGTCGTCCTCGCTGTCGTCCGAGACGCGGCCCACGCCATCGTGCTTCCTCGTGGTCTGGGCGCCATCTTTGGGCCTCGCTGGACGGTCCGGTCTGGCCGCACGGTCTTGTGACTGCCTCCGGCCCTCCTTCCGTTTTCTGCATGCCTTGGCGATGTGCCCCCGACGGCCGCAGGTGTAACACTCGGCCTTCCTGAACGGGCATCTCGTGCGCTCATGGGCCGCTCCGCAACCCTCGCAGCGTCGACCCCCCTTTCGGACCTTCTGGACCTCCTCGCCGTCGCTGCCTTCCGTAGACGACTTTGAGGCCCGTCGAGTTGCGTGCACCGACTGTCCGGACTTCCCGTGCACCGAATTTTCCGCCTTGCCGGCTCTAGGACGCCACTCACGCCACTGGTGCATCTCGTCCACTCCAGCATTCGTGGACTCTGCGGCTTCCGCGGCCTCTACGACCTCTGCCAGCGTGGGTGGCGGTTCCTTATTCATCAGGCTGCGCTGTACCTCCTTGTCTCTCAGGCCACACAACACGCCGTCCCTGAGGGCCATCTCCAGGATGTCGCCCCATTTACAGGGGGCGGCGGCTATCCTCATGGCGGTCACGAATGCCTCAACCGACTCATCCGGCGCTTGGACTCGCCTCCAAAACGCGCTCCGAGCGGGAAACATTGCCCTCGAGGGGGAGAACCTCTCTCGCAGCAGCTTCATGATGTCGCCCGCCTTAAATTCGCTCACCTTCTTCGGAGCGATTATGCCCACCAGCGTCCGCTTGGTTTCCATTCCGAGCATTCTGGTGAGGATGGCCCTCTTCCTCTCCTCGTCGTCATCTTTGACCCTGAGTTCCACCAGTGCCGCCTGGAAGTCCATCTCTAGCAGCTCCCAGTCTTGCGGTTTGGTGATGTTGAACCCGCTCTGTGCCCTGGCTGTTCCGTGGGGATCCATTATCCCACCTTCATCGCCAATTTGGTGTATGCAAACCAAGATACAGGACACAGCCTCGGGCTGGGTTAACTCAGGTTTATTGCATCGTGGACAGAGGGAACATGAGGTAATGGCGGATCGATAGCTCTTTATATACAGCAGTAATACATTTGAACGTGGTGCCATGGTAGCCCATTGGCTACTGTCTGCGTGACGTCATTGCAGGTCACGCCCTTCTTGTCCAGGTGTAGGTGGTGGCGGGAAAACTTCCCGCGCTGTTGCCTTTGATGAGATCGGACCAAGAGAGCTTGGACGCTCGCTGCTGCCAGCTGGTGGTCATTAGCTCGCGTCCTATTACAGGGTTTATATGATACAGCTGAAGGTTACATTGTTGCTATAGGCAAGGTTACATTTGCTCAGATACATTGTAATCCATGTGTACAATAAAACCATTAGAACACAACACCGGGGGTGCCATTTCCAGGGCTTGGGGTGCTGGCATCGCGCTGTGTATTGTCACCTCAATTTTAGTTATATAGTGGGTTGAGATTAACTTTACATTCTTCTGTGAACTTTATATAGCTATGAACACTCCTGTTTGTACATAAGAACGCACAGCCCCAGATTATATACCTTTGGCATATCAGATGAAAGGTTTCTGAAACCACAGGGATTTTGTTTGTTCTTAAAATTGTACAGGGAAGAAAAGGACCTATTTCTGGCCATGTGCTCAAGCCAAGAATAGCCTAAGAATAGAAAAGATATAACTCCTATCATTCTTTCCTGACCACTGTAGAACAATTATGGACTAGTTTTGGCTATTGTAATATATTTTTTAAAATGTTATAATGCTTCAAATGGTGAATGGAGAAGAATTCTGAAGCCAATTGTCTCCTTAATGGGGAACACACAATGACAAGAAGATGGGATGAAAAAGCTGAAGTTTTCAGTAGCCTAGAAATAGAGAAAGCAAGGTGCAAGCTTAAAATCTAAATCATACCATGAATGTCAAGCCAAGTTGTTATTTTTGCCCATGCACTGATAATGAGAGGTAGAGAGCAAAGTGAAAATTACAAATGGGGAAAAAGCCACACCAAAGCCACACAAAGAAATAATTTTCTATTCAGAATTACACAAAGGTACGACTAACACATACTGTGCATCATTGTTGAACTTAAGCACTGGGGCAATTCAAGAAGCTGTAAGATTCTGTTTCAGGGAAGCTGGGAATGGATATTGAAGTATAATGAGGCGTAACTTATCTCTAGACATCTTTCAAGCTCCCGTGTTGTCTGTGGAAAGTTTATTCTTGCCCACAGAGTCACCAGAACCGTGTGCACTGTGGCACATCAAATTTAAGGCCGAAGGAAAATCCACGTCTTAGTCCATCATTTTTTAGGTTTCAAGGTACTTTGAGGAAAATGACATGAATATATGAAGGATACTCTCTCTTGTGCAGTACAGAACAGTGCTCTGGTGCCGTTATTTGTTTTAAAAATAATTACCTCACAAAATAAAATCCCCTAGGAACCAGATTTTGTGAAGTTTAAAGTATAATTATAACAACATGCCAAAAATAGGAATTAAATCCCACTCAAATGAGCAAGAATATGAAACTAATCCACATGCAGACATAGCATAAGTGATGTGAATATATAAATTAAAAACCTACAACGACATAGCAGTGGCAAAAGTAATAGATCTTGAATGCTAGAAATATTAAGATACTTAGAATATTGTAGTATTCACATATTGTAGTATGTAATGTAAAACGAATATAACAAATACAATAGCCTAAAAGCAAATATTGGGGATAACCCCCTCCCCCCCCCCCGAGTTGGAAGCTTGTTGGTGATGAAGAGACAAGCCTGAGGTAGTCTTTTGTGTCTGAGAAACTGGATTTACATAGGAAGAATGTGGTTAGATTCTGAAGGCCAATCATTAAGCAGGACCAGCTAATTTTCATTCTCTGGCAGAGAGAAAAACCTCTTTTTATGGTAGCTGTAGTCTACTCAGCCCTTAAGGATTTGCTCTAGAAGCTACATGGAATGACTGAATCGGCTATCTGAATCATGAGGTAGAGAAAGGAAATAAGGTCGGTGCCAGCAGACAGCATTTTTCAGTCATTTTCAGTCTTTGCATCCAGAGCTGTGGCAGCAACCATCCTCAAACCCACCCACAAGGTTAAAGATCCCAAAATGCCTGAATAATCCATCACTTCAGAACAATATGGTGAACAGAAACAGAGTCTTCAAGCCACTCAGCATGTGTGCCAATACCACTGCTAGTATTCACCTCCACCCCCTAGGTGAGCAATAATCTCTAAATTAGAACTGGTTCTAATATGTCCCCTTCAACCTCAAGGCAGCCCTGAAGGCAAGGAGGTTTGATACAAATCAATTCTGACGGGCAAGCTACATACAGAAAACCTAAAAGAAAAACAATTTTGCAGCTTTGGACAGAATAAGATACATTTGAGCCTTCTCTCTCAGATTAATGAGAGAAGGAGCTGCTCAAGTTTGAAGTACATTCCTGAGTCTCATAAACCATGGGTAATAACAAGAAGCATCATCTTCAGTAAGATGACACTCCTGCTTGTTAACATATGGTTTTATCCAATCCATTCCCCCCCCATTCTAGCAAAAGTAAAATTCGCTGCTCTTCATTAGTTGTTGTGAATACATTGTCAATTATGATTTCTCTCTTACTATTGACAGTCAATTGTCCCTGTAAAGCAGAAGTTTTGATGAGGGGAGAGAAAAGTAGCAAGAGAGAAAACCAGAGAACATTCAATGGCTGAATAGCTTTAGAGTGCAGCTTAGAGAGAAGTTATGAATTTTTAAGGAAACCTTGGTAATGATCTAACTTCTCCCCCCAACAGAAATACAGTAAAACTCCAACTTACATATGCCTCGAGATACATAAAATTTGACTTACATAATGATATTATGCTAAAACCATGTCCAGATTTACACGATATCCTATGGGTTTGCTTTGAGTTACGTAAAAATTCATTTCCCTATGGGTTTGCTTCGATTTACATAAAAATAATTTTTCCTATGGGTTTGTTTCAAGTTACAAAAAAATTTGATTTAAGCAAAAGCTTAAATCGACTTTTTCATAAGTAGGGGTTTTATTGTCCTTTTCCTGGAAAAAAATGTTGTCATAGTGTTAATGTCAACTTGGTGATGCCTCTCAAGGAACCAATCCAATGGAAGTTCAATTCGTAGAACATTCCTACCCCAAATTCCCCACGCTCATGTCCCTTCCCATGTTTCAGATTCCCATTGACATCGCTAAAATAAATACAAATTTGAACAGTGAACATTTCTTTGCAGCACCAGCTGCTGAGCAAATAAACTTCCAAATAAAAATGTTGTCATTGTGAAATAAGACATATTTAATTAAATAAAGGCAAAAAAGCGAAGTGCCATTACAAGAACATAAAACTGTAAGGCACAAGATAGAGCTAAATTACTACAAGGCAGCTCAGTTCAATCTAATCCTTCGAGATAAAGATGAAACTAGAAAATTGCACATATTGTGAAATCAACATAAGCTCTAAGCAAATATTAACTGGGGAGATATAAACTGATTTATAATAAATACAAGAGTGAATGCTAGGATTGGTTTAGGAAATGCAAACTGAACTGTGCCAGGGTATGAAATACTCCTCTTTGAGTTCGGAAAGAGAAGATGAAAGGTATACAGTATTGCACTGAAATCTGTTCACATTATATAATGTGAAAATCTTACTATAAAGTGGTCTAACTAGGTATTTAAAATTAAATTTCACTTAATCTGCTAGACTGTGCTTTGTGCTATAGGTATACATCAGAAATCTGCAGTTCCTTTTTTGGGGTGGTGGGGAAAAATAAGGGTAGTGAAAAGCAACTTCCTAATTAGAGATCTGGAGTAAAATGGTGAATCTCAGTGCTACTCCATCCCACAATTTTCCATGAAATATTATGCCTCTTTATTTTGCTCCCACAGGACTTCCCAGCAAACAAAATGTCTCCAGTTTCTTTCAGTGAGATCTTGTGCCAGATTCCTTAGAAAAGGTACAGAAGTCAACACTATTATGCTAAGGATTCCTTTTCAGTAGGGATAGCTCCAAATTCAGATTTGGAATTCAGACTTGGAATTTAAATAGACTGGAGCCACATGAGGTAGCTATAGAAAGCAATGTCTGGTGAAGAGCTCTTTCCCAACTACAAAAGCAACAACACTGATGCCCAAGTATCAGCCTGAATGTTGATGTTATTCTTGTCCTTCTTTACCCTTTTTTAGCCCCTTGCCCTTTCTGCCCCATCTGGATTGCACAAAAGTATTACTGGAATATGACTGAGGTTCACTTGTATTGGCGCCTCCTGCTCTTTCATAGTGTTAGGGTTAAACAAGGCAACAGGGTGATAGATTTTGACTGGTGGTGGTGGTGGTGGGTGGGATAATAGTAGTTGTAGGCTATCTTCTTTCTGTGCTTTTATCAATAGAAGCTACTGCAGTGGATTCATGCAGCATTCTTGCTGCATTCTCAAAGTGCCTACTTCTCCTACTACACTCACATTTCATACTACCTGTAGTCTCTACCAAAACAACAGTGTCTGCTGCTCCAGCAGAACACAGTCCTTTCCACAGTCCTTTCTGATGAAAATCACATACGTACACAGAGAGAGAGACAAAACCTATTAACTTAATAGATCTGCCTCTATATAAAAATATTATTACTCTGCCTGGTATATATCAAAAGATCTAAACCTAATATAATATTTCCCCGGTTGCATTATAATTTATTAATCTTTAAATCTACTTATACTACATCTAATTCCCTAACCATGTGAAGTAAACAGTATACAATAAAAACCCGACTTACAAAAAAACTCCATTCTCTGGCCTCATTCGTAACTTGAGTTTTTTTCGTAACTTGAGGCATCCTCATAGAAAATGGCGGTGGTGCCATTTTGGCACTGAAAATGTGATTTTTACATACCAAAATGGTGGCTATGCCATTTAAAGAATTTTTGTAACTCGGGGTTTTTCGTAAATTGGTACCTGGGTTACCAAAAAAAATTTCGTAACCTGTCCCGTCCCCCCCCCCCCGGTAAATTGGGACCCTGGCTTACGAAAAAACCATTTTGTAACTCGAGTTTTACGTAACTAGAGTCTTTCTTAATTCAGGATTTTACTGTACAATGAGATGTAGAGGATGTGAATGTAAGCTCAGGGTTCAGAAAAGTATACAGAGAGGACTGCTGCAGTTTTCAGGGGATTTCTAAGCATTGCCAAATGCTAAATCAGGGATTCTCAACCTGCGGCCCGTGGGCCGGATGCAGCCCATGGCACCATTTCACATGGCCCCCTCACTGCCCTGTGGTGGAGGAAGGGCAAAATGGCCCCTGAGGCTATCTGAGGGAGTGTGACCCGGCCCCTGGCTTAAAAAAGGTGAGAATTTCTGCGCTAAATAAATAATTAGGTCACTCCCTTGCTCAAAAGCCAGTTGTATCCATCTCTAGGTTCAGTGCTCATCTCTGTTTATAGCTGAAGAGCCAGTGCTGTCTGTGTCTGCAGACGTTTCTGTGGACATGTGGCAGGCATGCCTAGAATCTAAGCAGCTATGTCTGCCTTTCAGCTGGAAAGAACCAACATGAAGAAACTTTCACTGGTGCAGAAAAATATCATTTCTTTCTTTCTTTCTTTTTTTCATGCATTTATTTATTTTATTTGTATGCTGCCCACTCAGCATACACCGACTCAGGGCGGCTCACAACAAAACTGAGGGCTGCTCACAACAAGTTTATAGGTTTTGTTCTCACCCTAGGCCCCCACCCTTGGGGAAACCCATTGCAAACCTGAATTCTTTGCCTCTGCTCTGCTTCACTTGATGGTATAATGCAGGGGTGCCTACACTTTTTGGGCCGTGGTTCATAGGGCCAGTCACTATTGCCCGGGGGATGGATCTGGCCCCCAACTCCAATTCATCCAACCTGCTAAGCCCTCATTGCTCCCGAAAGCAGAAGTCAAATGGGCACATATGGATGCATTTTACTTCCACTTCCAGGAGCAACGAGGGCTTTGCAGGCCGGATGAATTGGTGTCATGGGCTGGATCTGGCCCCCAGGCCATAGTTTGGGCACTCCTGGTATAATGCCTGAGGAAATTTCATTGCTCAAGTAATCACTCTAGTATGCCTGAGAAACAGCTTTCACTTCTTCCTCTAGCCAGCAGAAACCAAGCCTTTTGCTTTCTAATCAATAGGAGTAAATGGACTCAGAATATTAGGAATTATTATTACAGGTATTTGAAACTATCAAATTTAAATTCATCTATATTTTGAACTAGCCAAATATGACACTACTCAGTGACTTCTGAATATTTTTGAATCTGAATGCACATTCCTATATTCCAGGACTCTTATCAGTTTAAGGCTCTTACAGTGAGTAGCTTACCCAGTTGAAAAAAATCACTAGTTGAAGAGACTGAAATTGTGAAGTTTTATATTCTGCTCCTATAAACAGTAACAGTAACAATAATACAACAAGCCCATTGGCTAACAGAGTGTGCACATTTTTCGATCCACTTATTTGCATAAGAATAGATACATGAGAAAAGATACATTCCGTTCTTGTCAGAAAACACAGTTAACATACATAACATTCTCAAACACACACACACACCCCCAGGTAAAAACTGTGGGTTGCCCGCGGGAATAATTTGCCAAACCTTTCCCCAGGGGTTCGCCCGGCCTTCAACAGATCCGGGGACCAACAGGACTTTGCTGGAAAGGCAATTGGGGTGCGGGCTAGCTAGTTAGTTTGGGGGGCACATTATAAAGCCTTGGCTGATGGCTACGATAGAAACAGGGCAAAAACCAAAGATGGTGACTCTAATGGAAATACACAATCCTCCGCTTCTGGCTGCAGATTAAGTTGGGCAAACAAGCCGCACCAGACAGCAGAACAAGCTAGGTACCTAGAGTCAATACACATAGACTCTGAGATTAGGGCAGGAACAATGGGTTTCGCCAACGCAAGGCAATTAGGTGTGAGTTGTCCATTAACCCCAGGGTAACTTCCAAGAGCTGGCATTGTAGCTGGACCACCGGAAAACACCACGTATGCAAGCCTTCTGTATTAAGGCTCACCCCAAGGCAGGGTAATAAATACGTGCCACCCGACCCAGATCGGGGCTGGACTTCACCGCATGATTGTCTCACATGTCTTCCTTGCGGCCAGCCACTCCAACACCTGGGAGCCACTGCAACAAAAACAAAATCCTTTAACCAGGATGGTGGTCTAGTTTCCCTTCTGGGTTGGACGCTTGGCTGAGCCAGCTCAGGGGCTCGTAGGATGGGTGACCTGACTGGAGTAAGGGATTGACTAGAGGGGGAGGATTGCAAACCCAAATTAAAGCCCTGTTTGTCAGATGGAGGAGCAGGGAATTGCTCAAAACCAAAATCTAATTCTGTGGATGAATAAGACAACTTAGGGTCCCTCCTGTGCATACTAAGAGTGGAGGGCGACTCCAAACAAAATTGGTCATCATCAATAAAAGAATCCAGAGTGCTAGGCTGGGACAGTGTAGGGGTACACATGGCCGGAGTAGGGGAGTATTCCACAATTTCCCCTTGAGATTGGTCCCTAGAACACACTTCTGGGTCTAAGTTAGCTTGCTGCTGATTATTACCTCTGCCCCCTGGGTTTAAATGGGTGGGGGCCAAACCTAATGTTGAGTGTCTGTATTCGTCCTGTGGGTCCAGTATTCTGGGTCTCAATTGATCCGCGTGCCTCCATCCTAGAGGGATCCAATCTGTCTAGCAAGGACGACAGTTTCCTTCACTGGAGCAATTCAGCAGGGGACAGCCCTGAGGCAAGTTGTGTGTGTGAGTCTATACGTGAAAAGAAACTGGCATAGCTGGGGCTCCAAATCCCCTTCACCCATACGCCGAAGTGCGTCTTTAGTTGTGCGCACTTACCACTCCACTTGGTGGCTGGGTAGAATGGGGTGGCAGTGATGTGCCTAATTGCATTCCTTTCCATGAAGGATTGGAATTCTGCAGATGTGAACATGGACACGTTGTCAGACACCAGCACATCTGGAAGTCCAAATGCTGCAAACAGCCTTCTCAGGTGCATTATCATGGTGGCTGAAGTGGTATTAGGCAATCTGATCACTTCCAGCCATTTAGAGAATGTGTCTACAACCAACAAAAATAGGGCACCCCTAAATGGACCTGCAAAATCTATGTGCAATCTGGACCATGGGCCCCTAGCAGAATCCCATTCCCAAGAGGGAAGGTTTGACAGCTGGCACTAGTGCCGACCATCTGCTCTATGTCTTGGTCCAGTTGAGGCCACCAAAAGTAGCTACAGGCAAGGGCTTTGGAATGGACAATTCCCTGATTACTTGTGTGAAGTAAATGTAAAACCTTTTCCCTGAGAGTGACAAGAATGACCACCCGCTGGCCCCATAGGAGGTAACCTTGTTCCACTGACAATTCCAAACGCTTGCGGTGGAATGTTCTGAATTCCTCAGCTAGAGGAGAGACAGGCCAGCCTTTTTGTACCCAAGACATTACTTTAGTCAATGTTACATCCTTGGGCATAGCTTTGGCTATATCTGAGGGGACGACTGGGGGTGAGTCAAATGCCTCAATCATGAGGACCTGGTGGTCGCTTTTGATCTTGCAATCGGCTTCCCCGACCCCTGACAGTGGAGAACGTGACAGGGCATCAGCGTGGCTGATGTCCTTGCCAGGCCTGTGCACCAAAGTAAAATCGTATGCATTTAGGAAAATTGTCCAACGCAACATCCTTGGGGACAGAATTTGAGGCGTGGGCATCCTGTTCACAAAGATTCCAAGGAGGGGCTTGTGGTCAGTTACGATGGTAAAAGGCCTTCCATAAAGGTAATCATGGAATTTCTTAGTTCCTGCCACGATTGCCAACGCCTCCCTGTCCGTCTGAGCATAATTTTTCTCAGGCTTTGAGAGCAAACAGGAATAGAATGCTACGGGGGCTTCCCTCTCGTCACTTAGTACATGGCATAACACAGCTCCTACCCCCACAGGGGTTGCATCACACACAAATACAACTTCTTTGTTAGGATCAAAATGAGTTAATACAGCATCCGAAGATAGCAGTCTTTTGAGTTCTAGGAATGCTTTCTCCTGGCAATGGCCCCAGTGCCAAAACAGTATCTTTCTTAAGAAGCCGATGTAATAGTTCAGCAACTGAGGCTTTGTGATGGAGAAAAGCATGATAGAAGTTTAACAATCCTAGAAATGATTGCAATTCGGCTTTACATTTTGGCCTGGGTGCATTCCACATGGCCGTCACCTTGGAGTCAGAGGGCATGATACCTTGGGGTGTAATGCAGTACCCCAGGAACTCCATTTCCCGTGCTAAAAACACACATTTGTCTCTTCTGAGACATAGACTAGCCCTCTCAAAAGTGACAGGACTCGATTGAGCCTGGCCGCTAGTTCGACGGTGTCCTTAGCGGTGATCCCGACATCGTGAAAATATGGCAGGACACCAGGCAACCCTTTCAAAATACGTTCTACAAGAGATTGAAATATTCCAGGGGCCACATTCACCCCGAATTGTAGTCTAGTTACCTTAAATGCCCCCCTATGCATTACTATGTGGCAGCAGCAGGAGACACAGTTAATTGTTGGTAAGCCTGGGGACGGTCAAATTTTGCAAAGCAATTTCCTCCATGCAAGGAGGCAAGAAGGTGGCTTACCACGGGCACAGATTATGCGTTCAGGCGAATAGCTTTATTGATGGTACACTTGTAGTCAGCGCATATCCTGACCTCCCCGTTACTTTTCAAAGTAGTCACAATTGGTGTTTCCTACTCTGCGTTGTCCACCGGCACTAGGATGCCCTGCCCCACCAGTTTGTCCAGCTTGGCTTCTATCTTCTCCTTTAAAGCAAAGGGTACCTGGCGTGGCTTCATCCGGATGGGCCAGATGGTTGGGTCAAGCTCAAGGTCAACCTTGATAACCTAAACCCTTTTTGAATACCTCAGGATGTGCATCACAAACGTCCCGGATTGGGTCAGAGACTATTGCATGGATGCCAGAAAGCCGGATTCCCAGGGGCCTAAACCATTGGGTCCCAATAAGACAGTTAGTGCCGAGCTTAACTACAACCAATGGCAAAGAGGTGCAAATGTTTTTGAATTTCACCAAGAAATTACCAACCCCCATGACCGGAATCTGGCAACCTTGCACATCCCGGAGAGATGTTTTCAAGGATTTAAGCTTGGGCCGAGAGGCAGGGGGAATTCTCAAAAACTCCTGCTGTAGGATTATGGAAAAGGTAGTACCTGAATCCACCTCCATCTTGAAGGTGATGTCCTGCAGGCTCAGGTCTGCAAAGAAACGCTCGATGCCCACTTGGCACGGTTCAGTCTCTGGTGACACTTTGGCGAGGGACGTGTTGTGGTGATGACTCTGCTTGGGCACAGGCACTGGAGGTCTTTGCTTTTGCTGTCATCATACCTTAGCATTCTGCAGTGCAGAAGGGGCACTTCTTGCGGTCATGCCAAGCTCTGCAGCCATCACACTTGTGAAGGAATTTCTTCTCTCGATTGTCCCGGTGCTCTCGGTGCTTTCGTCGGACTGCTCAGACTTTTCCCTCTGTGTCACTGGACTCTGATGAAGAGGTGGAACCAGGCGATGCTGAGGAGGATGGCAGTGAACTTAGCTGAGCTTGCACAGCTGAGTTGGTGGCACTGATGGTGGAGTGGCGATGCCAGAAAAGCTTTATCCCAGACCGTGCGGCCTCAGACGCTACTGCCTCTTCTAGGACATTTATTTATTTATTTATTTTTCACGCTTATATACCACCCACTCAGGTACAACCCAACTCAGGGTGGTTTACACAGCAGACAGTAAATACATAAAAGACACATAATAAAACAAAGTTAAAAGTTAAAAAACCCACCCCTAAAAGGTGCGCAAGAACCGAAGGGACCTTGGGGGAAGGCACACGTCTCTATACCAACCACCCAACGGTACCCCCATCCCCACCCACACCCCAAACTTGGCCCGCCAGCCAGGTCTTTAGTTCCTTCCTAAAGGGCAACAACTCCGTCTGGAGATGCAGTTCCACAGGCAGGAGGTTCCAAAGGGCCAGTGCAGACACGGAGAAGGCCCTCCTTGTGCCAGAGAGGCGAGCCCCCCTGGCTGATGGCACAATTAGAGAGCCCCTCCAGTCTGCTCTGGTTGGACGGACAGACGTCCTTAGGGTGATGCGGTCTCTAAGATACCCTGGCCCACTACCATGTAGGGCTTTAAAGGTCAAAACCAGCACCTTGAATTGCACCCGGAGACAAACTGGTAACCAGTGCAGCTCCCGAAGCAGTGGTGAGGCATGGGCATAACGTCCACACCCCATCACCACCCGGGCCGCGGCATTCTGGACCAGCTGCAGCCTCCGAATGGTCATCAAGGGCAGCCCCATGTAGAGCGCATTACAGTAGTCTAGTCTGGAGGTCACCAGAGCGTGAGTGACCATGAGCAAAGAGTCCCGGTCCAAGAGCGGGCGCAACTGGCGAATCACCCAAAGTTGGGCGAAGGCCCTCCTGGCCACAACCGCCACCTGTTCTTCTAGCAGCAGCCGCGAATCCAGGAGGGCCCCCAAGTTGCGCACCGGGTTGGTCTGGGGCAAAACAGCCCCATCCAAAACCAAAGATGGTAGCTCCCGGGATAATGCAGGACCCCCTATCCACAGCCACTCAGTCTTGCTAGGATTCAGCTGTAGCCCATTTGCCCCAATCCAGACCCCAACAGCCTCCAGACAGCTGGAAAGGACTTGCCAACTTGACATCCATGAAAGTTAGCATCTTTCTAATCATGAGGCAACATTGAGCATCTTCGTCCCTCATGCCTGCCAGCAGATGCTGCCAGAGTGCTTCTTCAATGTTGTCCCACTTGCACGGGGCAGCAGCAATGTGCAGCACGGCGGCATAGTCTGCAGTGGATTCACCGGGTTGCTGCTCTCTTCTGTGGAAGGCCACCCTGGCCGGGAAGATCGAGACCTCTGGCTGCAGGTGCCTCCTCAGTGCAGACATGATTTCTGCGAGCAGCACCACATCCACGTCGCTTGGGAGAACCGCACTGAACAAGGAAACAGGAGCGCTTCTGGTTTCCATCAGTTATCTTCTGCGAGGCCACTGCATGGTGTAACCGGCGTTCGTATGTTGCCCGTTTCTCTGGATGCACTGGGTCAAATGGGTCAATGTTGCTGCCATGTGGGGACGCCATCCCATCTTCGTCGCCAGTTTAGTGTTCAAGGAATGAAGAAGCAGACGAATGAAGTAGTCAAATTCAGCTCTTTATTAGTGGGGTTTGAACACAGTTTGGATGGGGCAAAACTTGGAATTATATACACTATAAACAGTAACAGTAACAATAATACAACAAGCCCATTGGCTAACAGAGCGTGCACATTTTTCGCTTCACTTATTTGCATAAGAATAGATACATGAGAAAAGATACATTCCACTCCTATCAGAAAACACAGATAACATACATAACAGAAGTGCAGCAAAAAAAAAAGACTAACGAGGATGGTATGTCAGGCACAATTTAGGATTTTCAAACATTCTTGCACAGAATATTAGCAAGAAGGGGAATAAACAGTACTATCATTTCTTCCTACTCCTCTTCTAGGAATCATCTGTCTTCCTGGGGTTCCAGATAAATTCTTTGCTAGAGCTAACCAAGAAAAATGGTCAGGATAAAAAAGAGAAAATAAAATAAAATTCAAAGTTCTCGTTATGTTGCTAGTCTGGAGTGAAGGCATAGCACTGAGTAGTAATACTGTTATTATTTTCCTCATCTGCAGAACTTTGGTAGGTCACTTTAGTCACTACAACTCCCAGAATGCCATGGGTAGTGGGAGCAGTCATGCTGGCTGCAGGATTCTGGAAGCTATAGTCATAGAAACTATTTTTCCTTTTTATTCTTAAAAAAAAAACAAAAAAAGTATTACAAATTAAGAAAACATAATACACCTGGGAGACATCAGTACTTTTCGAAAGCAATTACTCAAACCAACTGCATATATTAAGGCTATCTTTTCACCTATCTCCAAAATATCATATGTTCATTTCTGGGTTTAACACCTTTAAATTTCAAATTCACTTTGTTTAATAATTCCTTTTTTCAGTTTCAATTCACACATTGAAGGATATCAATGTAAATGAGATATTTAAGGAGTGGTTTTGCCAGTTCTATACCCTCAGATGGTTTTTATGGCTAAGTAGGCATTTCAACCCAGGCCTCCTGAGTGCCAGTGCATTAATCTATTCACTACACTTCACTGGGCACCCCAAATGTTGCTTGTGGAAGTGATGGGAGATGTACAGACATATATATCATTAATTCTATGTTGTCTGTTTACCTATCTGACACTTTAAAGCTGCAATCCTATACAGGTTAACCTGAGACTACATCCTATAGAATGCACAAACACACACATACACTCAAGAATGCAGTAGCAATAATTCCATATATACACACAGATCCTTGCAAGGTATTTCAACCCAGTTACCAAGTGAGTAAAAGCATAATCTCCTGATTGTTATTGATCAATGGCAATGTGTATTTCTCCTCCTTATTCTTTGAAACTGGTTGGCTAACTTAAGGCTGTAGAATTGGATCAATTACTGTGCAGAGAATGACAGAAGCATGCAATCATTTTATTCTTGTCCTTT
The DNA here is from genome assembly GCA_035047305.1 of Bradypodion pumilum. Taxonomy (NCBI): domain Eukaryota; kingdom Metazoa; phylum Chordata; class Lepidosauria; order Squamata; family Chamaeleonidae; genus Bradypodion; species Bradypodion pumilum. Next base: position 165,760,596 of record JAWDJD010000001.1, on the reverse strand, counting down.
CCATCAAACAGCTTGTTGACTTTTGAGTACACTCCCTGAGCCCCAGAAGCTTGCTCTCTGTAATGGTGGTCTTCTAATTTTTACAGCTCCCTGTAAAACTATGATAACAAGGACCATTATGCTTAACCATTATCTATCATTTATCTCACATTTGCAGAGAAGATGCTTGAGGTCTAATGTCAATGAAAGTCAAAAGCCATTTTGGTTTAAACTATGCATATATTTCTCCTTTAGGGCAGAACAATAACGTTTCAATGAAAAGATGTCTAAAAATGAGATCATTAGTTGACTTGACATCTGATAATTTTCAGCAATCACAGTTTTACTCTTTATGTTCTTTCTTTCTGTCAATGCTACTTGCTATCAGCTTCTTCATTGTACTGCAGCAGTATTGTGGGGGGTGTCATCAACTTTCAAGATATACCAAGATGATGTTTTTTGGATTGATGCAATCCCATTCTTTCTTTTCTTTCCCTCAAGCTTTTCCCACTGTCCCCACTACCACCACCCGTGGGTTATCAGAGGCTTTCAAGATTTTCTATATGTCTGGCTGGACATCCTGCTACAATAATGGAGTAGACCATACAGCCAGAGACTCAATGCCTAGTGTCACATGGCTGCTAACTAAGCTGACTCCCTAAAGGAGCCAAGGGCTATGGGCAGATGAGCCCTTTTAGTTGGGTAGATGGTCCCCCTCAGTGGAGGAAATGCCACTGGAAACCATCATATTGGGCCCAACAGCAAAATGAGCAGAGGAGGAAATCTGATTCCTAATGGTCACGGAAGCAGAAGAGGCCATGCCAGATGGATCCACCTTAAACAGATTCACGCCCATGACATTTTTCCTGCTTCAGGAAAAAGATGCATTCTCGGATACGAGTTGCAGATTTTCTACAGTGCCCCTAGATCCTTTCCCTGGTCACTTCACAGAATGAACTTTAGCATGTATTCCTCTCTCTCCCCCCTCCACCCCATTCATACCTCATATATAAGTGTGATTGCTTTGCTTTGCTTTATCATTAAACTACCCAGTCTAAATCTGCAGAATTTAGTTTGCTAATAAAGAGGGGGAAATGAATGCAGCTTCTTTTGTATAATTCTAAAAATAAAACAAAAGTAACTTCCTATATAACTTTGTTGGAAATGAATATATTCATTCTTTTCCATTGCTTTATAGAGTTACATATTATATGTGCTGCTTTGATGTTACATGATGACTACCTGGGTCGTTTTGTCCCAATTATTCAGTGCAAAGTTGGAAGACTTCCATGCTGCATTAAGATTTACTTTGATGTTGCACCAAAGATCTTTACATCAGACCTAGGTTGTCAGAGCAACTGGATTCATTAGGTAGACTATTTGTTCTATTTGGCCAGTTTCCAGTGTTGTTGTTTTCCAAAATGGGTACTATAAAGCAGAGAGGTAGCAATTAATATAATTAACAATGGAGTGCTTTTTCAATGAAAGAGTATCTTAAAGCTCTATAGTCTCTATAATGACTATATTTTGCACTCTAAAGTTATATATTTATTGACAAATAAGTCTAATTGCATTCACTAGGCCTTCTACTTAATCATGCTTGGTTTTGCTCTTCATAACATGTATCTGACATTTCATACAGTCAGATACTGTAGCATGTTTTGTGTACACATAATGTACAAAGAGAATCACAATTACACACAAAGAAGCATGTCTTATGTCATGGAGAAAAGAAATGGCTGAATAGGGCATATATTTGATTTCAAACATAAGGTATTCATATTTTAAAATGTACATGTGCCTTTTTATCAACTGAGTGGAAGATTTTCAGCCCTTTTTCTGGGGCAGTGAGATGGCTTTGAGATGTGTGAGTGGTTCTTTTTCATATGGCCTCTGAAAGCATGGGAAGAGGAAGCATGACTGACTCATTCTGTTGCCTATAACGTGGAGCAAGAAATAAACATAAGGCAACAATATAGAAGGAGAGTGGAACACCATAATACCCTAAATCTGGGGTGCTCAAATTTTTCAGGCCGTGGGCCAGTCACGTGGTTCAGTGGGCCAGTCACATGGTTCCTCCCACCAGAAGTGGAAGTAAAATGCACCCGTTCATGTGTAGAACGCTACCATAAATGCACCCGCAGCTGTTGTGAAAACATTTATGACAGCTGTGGGTGCATTTACATTAGCATTCTGTGCATGTGTGGAAGCGTTTTACTTACGCTTGATTGGTGTGGGCAGCACAGGGTGGATGAATTGGCATCAGGGCCTGGATTTGACCCACGGGCCATAGTTTGGGCACCCCTGCCCCAAATTCATCTCAGGTTATCTAATTTCAGAGCTAACAAGGATCAGGTTTAGTTAGTACTTGGAAAGAAGAAAATCAGGAAAGACCAAAGAACTCCTGATAAAGCTTGGGAAAAATCCTACTCAAAACCAAGAAAGCTGCTGCTTCCAGTCAGAGTTGGTGGTACTGGGCTCCAGTGCTGAATACTCTGAGTCCATACAAAGCAGCTTTCTGTATTCTGGTGGTAATCAGGAAAGCTCTGATTGCAGCCCTTTGTTTCTGACAAAAGCTCCATGACCTCTTATTGCCGGAGTTCTCAACCTTTTTAAGCCAGGGGCTGGGTCACACTCCCTCAGATAGCTTTGGGGGCTGGATGACCATTTTGCCTTTCCTCCACCAGATGGCACTTCCAAGTGTGGTGGAGGTGGTGGGGGCCACATGAAATGGTGCCGTGGGCCACATGCAGCCCATGGGCTGAAGGTTGCGAATACCTGTCTTATTGTGTAATTTTCTGCCATTAGATCAGAGATTTTAAATAATGCAGTTGGACTGCAACTCCCATCATTGGCTATGGAAATAATGGGTAGCTTTGGCCCTGCATGATCTGGAGGACCACAATTATTATTTTTAGTATTATTTCTTCTTGTATACTGTCTCATTGCACTAAGCACTCCTATGGAGATTCACAAAGTAATTATGCAAACCATAGTTTGCTCCCAACATGCTGAATACTTATTTTGCCGACCTTGGAAGGATGGAAGGCTGAATATGTCAAACATTATGAAGCAAACTGAAATGAGAGAAATGGGGAAAATACATTCAATTGTTGTTGCTTTTGGGTGGAATAAGGAGTTATTATGTGTCAGAAGTGTCAGAAACAATCTTGTAGTTAGGGAAGCCAGGCTTGTTTATGTCTGAGAAATTGTGGCCACAAATAGACAGAGAGAGGTCTCATGAGAGACAAACACAGGTCAGGTGATGGAAGTGACCAGCTGCAAAGCAAAAGTTCTGTAGGAATGGGAGTTTGGAAGATAATAGGGCCAAACGGTGTAATTTGAGAAGGAAAGAGCAAAAACCGTTTGACCATATAAGCCTATATGATATATGTATGCAAATGTGACAGTGCAACCTCCCCTCAAACAAATACATTTTTAAGCTCAGAAAATAATCACAAGAATGAGATAAATAAGATATCCCAGATAAGTAGAAAGAGAAGGAGAGGATAGGTTTCATCTCCCCATTGTTGTTTAATATCTACATGAAGCCACAAATAGTGGCAGTGGCTAAAGCAGCTTTTTTCTAGCTTTGGCAGATTGCACAGTTACACTCCTGCTTGGACAGACAGTCTCTCATATTTCTCTAGCCTTGGCAGGTCTGCACTGGTTGCCTGTTGCCTACCATGCCAGATACAAGGTGTTAATTTTATCATATTAGACCGTATATAGTTTGGGACCTTGCTATCTGTCAGAGTGTCTCTCCCTGAGAACAACTCCCTGCATCACCTGGTCATCACAGTTGGTGCAGCTCCAGGTGCCGATCCCAAGAATGGCTCGAAAGTCTTTAACTAGAAATAGAGCCTTCTTGGTGACAGCACTAACGCTGTGGAACACTTTACCAGTTGAGCTGCACCAGGCCCCATCACTGGCTATCTTTAAAAAGCAATTAAAAAGTCTCTTCTTCAAGGAGGTTTTTCTGGGTGTTGTTCCTTTACCGATAATTTGTCAGTCAGGTTGAGTTCCTATGCCCTCAGATGCCAATTATTTTATTTTAGTTTGGTTTGTGGTGAATTTGTCAGTTGTTTGTTTGATCTACTGTGTGTTGTTGTTTTTTGTTATCTGTTTGTTCTCCGCCCAGAGTGGGATACCACCCAAATGGGCAGTATAGAAATATAATAAATAAAAAATAAATAAATGAAATAGCATTGAAATCTCTCCATAAATCCATAGCTTCAAGTAGGCATGGCTTGAGCAAGATTTTAATGTAATTTTTTCTCTGTGTGTTCCTTTTTAATTTAATTTTAATTTAATTTAATTATCACATTTATATACCGCTCACTCGGCCAAAGCCAACTCAGGGCGGTTCACAATAAAAATTAAAAACACAAGTTAAAACAGTTAAAACAGTTAAAACTACCCACCCCCTAAAAACAAGGGCTGCAGGATCCAAAGGCACCATGGGGAAGAGTTCTTCTACACCAACCACCCAATGGCGGTTACCCTTCCACCTGCACCCCACACTTGACCCGCCAGCCAGGTTTTAAGATCTTTTCTGAAAGGCAGCAATTCCGTCCGGAGACGTAGCTCTGTTGGCAGGAGGTTCCAGAGGGCCGGTGCAGACACGGAGAAGGCTCTCCTCCTTGTGCCAGAGAGGCGAGCCCCTCTGGCTGATGGAACGATTAGAGAGCCCCTCCGGTCCGCTCTGGTTGGACGGACAGACGTCCTCAGGGCGATGCGGTCTCTTAGGTAACCCGGCCCACTACCATATAGGGCTTTAAAGGTCAAAACCAGCACCTTGAATTGCACCCGGAGACAAACTGGCAACCAGTGCAGCTCCCGGAGCAGTGGCAAAGCACGGGCATAACGCCCACACCCCATCACCACCCGGGCTGCCGCATTTTGGACCAGCTGTAGCCTCCGAATGGTCGTCAAGGGCAGCCCCATGTAGAGCGCATTGCAATAATCTAGTCTGGAGGTAACCAGAGCGTGAGTGACCATGAGCAAGGAGTCCCGGTCCAGGAGTGGGCGCAACTGGCGGATCACCCGCAGTTGGGCGAAAGCCCTCCTGGTCACAGCCGCCACCTGTTCCTCTAGCAGTAGCCGTGAATCCAGGAGGACCCCCAAGTTGCGCACTGGGTCTGTCTGGGGCAAAATAGCCCCATCCAGAACCAACGATGGTAGCTCCCGGGTTAATGCAGAACCCCCTATCCATAGCCACTCAGTCTTGCTGGGATTCAGTTGTAGCCCGTTAGCCCCCATCCAGACCCCCACAGCTTCCAGGCATCTGGAAAGGACTTTGACGGCATCACTGGGGTCCCCATGGGCCGAGATGTACAACTGAGTGTCATCCGCGTACTGATGGTACCGCACCCCATGGGAACGAATGATCTCACCCAGCGGCTTCATGTAGATGTTAAATAGGAGAGGAGAGAGCACCGAGCCCTGAGGCACCCCCCATTTGAGGGGCCTAGGACTGGACCTCTCACTCTCCAACCACACCGACTGGGTACGACCCCTCAGAAATGAGGAAAACCAGGACCACACATTACCCTGGATTCCCAATCCTCGGAGCCGTCCCAGAAGGATACCGTGGTCAACGGTATCGAAAGCCGCTGAGAGGTCAAGAAGAGCAAGGACGGATGGGTGACCACCGTCCCGCTCCCGCCAGAGATCATCCATCAGTGCGACCAATGCCGTCTCGGTACCATATCCCGGCCTGAATCCTGACTGAAAGGGGTCCAGATAATCCGCTTCATCCAGCACCCCCTGCAGCCGACACGCCACTGCCTTCTCCAACACCTTCCCTAAAAAGGGGAGGTTAGAGACAGGCCTATAGTTGGTTAGGACAGCTGGGTCGAGGGAAGGTTTCTTCAGGAGGGGGCGCACCAAAGCATGTTTTAAAGGTGCAGGAAACACCCCCTCCCGCAATGATGCATTGATCACAGCCCCAACCCAGTCACCTGTCACCGCCTTGGAGGCTTTCACCAACCAGGTGGGACAGGGGTCCAATGGGCAGGTAGTGGCGCGCACAGCTGCAAGGAGCCTGTCCACTTCATCAGGGGCAACTGGATCAAACCGGTCCCAGATGGTATGGCAAGACTGTGCTCCAGCTCCCTCCGGACTCTCCCCAACCACGCCGGAATTAAACCCAGAGCGAATCCGATCGATTTTCTCCACTAGATGGTCAGCAAAGTCCTCAGCCGACCCCTGCCAACCAGGCACCGGGGTCCCCCTACCAAGGAGAGACCTGGTAACCCGGAACAGGGTGGCCGGGCGATTGTCAGCGGAGGCAATAAGGGTGGTGAAGTATTGCCGCCTCACCACCTCCATCGCCACTAGATAGGCCCTAATAGCGGCTCTAGCTAGTGTCCAATCGGAGTCTCTCTGGGTCTTCACCCAGCGGCGCTCTAGGCGTCTCTTTGCCCGTTTGAGCTCCCGCAGTTCATCTGTGAACCACGGAGATGACCTAGCTCGATGAGCTCTGAGAGGCCGTAGTGGTGCGATTTCATCCAAGGCCGCTGTTGTCATCCTGTTCCACAGGTCAACCAGCGCCTCGGGCGAATCGTGTTGCCGATCCAGAGGGAAATCCCCCAGTTCCCTCTGGAATCCATCAGGATCCATCAGTTGCCGGGGGCGGGCCATTCTAATAGGCCCTGCCTCCCTACGGTGAAGCGTCGCACCCAGGAAGTCTAGAGCCACCAAATAATGATCTGACCATGGCACAGGTGTTATGTCTAGTTTCCGTAGTCTCAGATCACTCTGCCACTGCTCCGACAAAAAGATTAAATCTGGTGTGTGGCCACTGCCCCTGGTCGGGCCCTGAATTACCTGAATCAGGTCCATATCTGCCATGGAAGCCATGAACTCCTGAGCCACCCCGGAGCCAGTCCCCAGCGAAGGCAAATTGAAGTCCCCCAGAACCATCAATCTAGGGAACTCCAATGCCAACGCTGAGATGGCCTCGAGGAGCTCAGGCAGGGAGTCCCTTACCCTGCAAGGGGGCAGGTACAGGAGTAAGACTCCCAACTGACCCTTAAAGCCCAGACGCAGAAGCAGGGCCTCACAACCCAGAATTTGTGGAGCGGTGGCCCTGGTGACTCCCAGTGACTCCCTGGCTATGATGGCAACGCCACCGCCCTTACCCTCATCCCTAGGCTGGTGCCAAATACTGAACCCAGCTGGACACATTTCTGACAGAGGAACCCCATCCTCTGGTCTCAGCCAGGTCTCAGTGATACATGCCAGGTCGGCCCGCTCCCCCATAATGGAGTCTTGTATCAGGGGGGCCTTATTACATACCGACCTGGCATTCATCAGCAGCAGCCTAAGGGCAGGGTCACCCTGGGTCAGCTGCTCAGGACCTAGAGGTGTAACCGTGGGGCTGGAACGAGGGACAGCTACTAAGCATCTGCCCCGCGTTCCCCGGGTGCGGCCCGCCCCTCGGTACCCGCTATATCGCCCCATGCCCATCACAACCTCTATATTGGTCTCCGGAGCCTCCCTGCTTGCCCTGGACAGAATGCTGCCTCTCCTTCCTGGCTGGCCTGGCAATCTCTCCCTCCCTCCCTTCCACCCCAATATAAAACCGCCCCATTCACTCCCCCCACCACCCTCCGCACGGCTCTGGTGGTGATGGAAGTGGTGGGGCATTCTTCCACAACTGTGTTGAACCCTCAACTGCCGGGCAGGGCCCGAAACGCCGGCCGATGGCGAGGCCAGCGAGCCTCTTCGCCCCCGCCGGGGCCGAACACAGCGGCGGTGATGTTTCGTCCGGCAGGCCCCCTCGCCTTTTGAGTCCTGGCGAGGGGCGGGGCCCAAAACGCCGGCCAATGGTGAGGCCAGCGAGCCTCTTCGCCCCCGACGGGGCCGAACACAGCGGCGGTCCTTGGCGTTGGCCCCGCATTTGAGGCTGCCTGCCGAAACTCCCTCCAGCTGTACCTGTTCATCTCCCGCCGGTCTGGCCGGGAGGGAAAGAGAGCGCCCGGTGTCCTTGGCGTTGGCAGCGTCGGCCCCACTTTTGAGGCTGCCTGCCGAAACTCCCTCCAGCTGTGCCTGTTCATCTCCCGCCGGTCTGGCCGGGAGGGAAAGGGAGCGCCCGGTGTCCTTGGCGTTGGCAGCGTCGGCCCCACTTTTGAGGCTGCCTGCCGAAACTCCCTCCAGCTGTGCCTGTTCATCTCCCGCCGGTCTGGCCGGGAGGGAAAGGGAGCGCCCGGTGTCCTTGGCATTGGCAGCGTCGGCCCCACTTTTGAGGCTGCCTGCCGAAACTCCCTCCAGCTGTGCCTGTTCATCTCCCGCCGGTCTGGCCGGGAGGGAAAGGGAGCGCCCGGTGTCCTTGGCATTGGCAGCGTCGGCCCCACTTTTGAGGCTGCCTGCCGAAACTCCCTCCAGCTGTGCCTGTTCATCTCCCGCCGGTCTGGCCGGGAGGGAAAGGGAGCGCCCGGTGTCCTTGGCGTTGGCAGCGTCGGCCCCACTTTTGAGGCTGCCTGCCGAAACTCCCTCCAGCTGTGCCTGTTCATCTCCCGCCGGTCTGGCCGGGAGGGAAAGGGAGCGCCCGGTGTCCTTGGCATTGGCAGCGTCGGCCCCACTTTTGAGGCTGCCTGCCGAAACTCCCTCCAGCTGTGCCTGTTCATCTCCCGCCGGTCTGGCCGGGAGGGAAAGGGAGCGCCCGGTGTCCTTGGCGTTGGCAGCGTCGGCCCCACTTTTGAGGCTGCCTGCCGAAACTCCCTCCAGCTGTGCCTGTTCATCTCCCGCCAGTCTTAAAGGCTTAGAAATGCTTTTATTTTAACATTTTTACTTTTAAGATCTTTTAAAGTTTTAAGATGTGTTTTCACTGTTTTTAACATGTCTTTTCAGGATATTTGTACTACTGTATTCAACCTTCATATTTTAAAGTATTTGCTTGCGACGTAGGTTCAGTTTGTGCGCTTTACGTGTCTGCAAAAGCTTCAAAGTATCATCTGTTCTGGATTTTTATCCAAAGCATTTTGGATAAAATGCTTCCATATTAAGGTTTCATAATTTTAAGCATGTGTCTACAATTTCTCATGACTTGTAAGATGATGCTAAGATATTTTGAACCACATACTTGTTATATGTTTTCAACAATGTTGAAGTACTTTAGAAGCAAAGTAGAAGAATAAAAGCTTGTAGAATAGTCAAGCTAGTTTTGTCTTGCATTATTGCATCAGTGGTACCCCAGATGGTTTAAACTGCTATCGAACTGCAAAGTTACACACATACAAGGCCACCATCAGGTGTGTGTGTGTGTGGTACAAGGGGGACTGCTGTACCAGGCCCGGGAGCTGACAGGGGCCCTGCCGGGCGCTCACTCCATCACGCAGTCCCCAGGTCTCGAACTGCCGCCTTGCCAAGGCCTTCCAGCTACAAGGTGAGCTGCTTCAGAAGGGAGCCTTGAGGGGCGGGGTGGTGCAGAGGTGTGACGGTTTCCCAGGCCGAGGCGGGGACAGGGGGCATTACTCTCCCCGCCCCTCACTCTCCCCAAAAGCGGTTCTGGCTTTGAATGCAGTGCAATGCAGTATATGATGGAGCTTCTATATATAGTTCTTAGAGTTTTTAGAGTTTTTAGAGTTTTAGAGTTTTTAGAGTTTTAGAATTTTTAGAGTTTTAGAACTTTTTAGGGGTTAAATGTGTATATGTGGGGTGGGAGTATGTTGATAATTTTGTATAGTTGAATTTTTTTAGGTTTTGTTGGGTTGATAAGTGTTTTTTTCCTCCCCAATCTCATTGTTTTGTGCAGGACAATGACAATAAAGATTTATTTATCTATCTATCCCCGCCCCTCCCTCGACTGCTGCTGTGAGTTCTCCTCTTCCTCCTCCTCTTACTCCTCAGAGAAGTTGTATTTGGAAGGTGCTCTGGTGCAATCAGGAAAGCTCATGCCCACCCACCCCCCAAAAAAAAACACCCAAGGGCTTCCTTTTCTTAAAGGAATAATTATTCACCGCAAGCTTCCATGGAACCCTTGGTTCTACTTCTCCAGCTTTTTGACCCAGCAAAATGCTGAGCGCACAACTAAGGGAGCAGCGGGGATTCCTTATCAGGTTGCACCACCTGTCCATCCCCTTTGGTAGTCCCCTTGCAGCACGCACTTTCGCCGCCCAACCGATGGGACCGCGGCGCCCCGGGATGGCAGTGCCAGTTCTGCTGGGCCTCCGGGATGTGGTCACCCCTGCTGGCTCCCACTAGGTGGCCTCCTGCCCCACAGGCCTCCCAGCAAGCTCGGCAGGGTTCCGGTGAGCAGTGGCCCTGCATGGCCCCCGGGAAAGGCTTCAGAGGCTGTGGGGTGGGGGTGAGTGCTTAATCTCCAAAAGACCTTTTTTACATTTTATTTTAGGTAGAAATTACAGTGGCTCAAGTGTCTAAGATGCTGACTGGAAGGTGGCAGATCAGCAGTTCGAGCCCCAAATACTGCAGGATGGAGTGAGCTCCCGTCTTTGGCCCAGCTTCTGCCAACCGAGCAGTTCGGAAGCAAGACATTACAAGTAGATAAATAGGGACCACTTCGGTGGGAAAGTAAACAGCATTCCATGTGCTCTGGTCATGCCTGCCACGTGACCACAGAAACGTCTGCAGAAGCAGATAGCACAGGCTCTTCGGCTTTGAAACAGAGATGAGCACTGAACCCGAGTTGGATACGACTGGCTTTTGAGCAAGGGAAACCTTTACCTTTACTTACCCTTATATACTTGCTTCATGAGGGACTGTGGTGGCTTAGTGGTTAAGACACTGAACTTGACGATCGGCAGGTCAGCAGCTCGAGTCCCGAGTGCTGCATGATGGAGTGAGCACTCGTCTCTGTCCCAGCTCCTGCCAAACTAGCAGTTCGAAAGCATGAAATTGCAAGCAGAAAAATAGGTGCCACTTTGGCAGGAAAGGTAACAGCATTGTGTGTATTCTGATATCTAGTTATGCCTGCCACATGACCATTGAAACGTCTGCAGATGCAGATAGTGCTGACTCTTTGGTTATAAACAGAGATGTGCACTGAACCCTAGAGTCTGATATGACTGGCTTTTGAGCAATGGCGACCTTTACCTACCTGTTCCATTGGTGCCCTCTCTGAGTGGTTCACATGTTAATTAGCATTTTGCCTTCATTAACAAACTGGGTACTAATTTTACCAAACTCAGAAGGATGGAAGAGGCTGAGTCAACCTTGGTCCCCATCAGGATCAAATTCACAGTTTAACCACTGTGCCACCAGGGCTCTTCAAATGTTGCACCATCGTCCCTTCCGAGGGAAGGAAGGAAGTAAGGCTAATCGAGTCTCAGGTGGCCCTTTGAAAAGGCCTCCTCTGCCTCTGGAACTTAAGCTGAGTGCCTCCTCCCTTCCCTTCTTTCCCCAGGATCATGTCCCCTCCGTGACTCTGGTTCTGGGCTGCTCTACCTGCAGGATTTGCACATCTGACCTAGTGCACCTGGTGCAAATCCCTGCCCTCTGGAGGGTTCCCCTTTCCACCAGGTCCTTTATGTGTTTGCTTGTGCCAGGAAAGGCTGCTGTGGGAAGTCAGAAAGGTATACAACATGGTGTGTTGTGGGGTGGCCTCTTGCCAATTAGGCGGGTACAGGCTTTTCATCATGTGCTGCATGTAGATCCTGGGTCCTCACCCGCCGCCTCCAGCCCAGGGGTCGAAAAGTGTGTGTGTGTGTGTGTGTGTGTGTGTGTGTGTGTGTGTGTGTGTGTGTTTGTGTGTGTGTGCCCAATAGGATTGCTCAGTATGGGGCCCAGACATTTCTGATGGTGGCCCTGCACACATACCCTGGTGTAAACCACTGATAAAATAACTTTGTCAGCTGGAAAAGTACCTAGGCTTCTGAGTCACTCAGGTAGTGTGAAACATTTGAGTCTTCTAGTGAATAACACATGGAGCATCTCTCAAAGAGTTCTTTTTTTTAATTATTATTATTAATTTTTATTGAATTTTTAACATAAATACAATAAAGACCAACTTCAAAATCACATACAATAATAAAAACAACAAGTCATAAGTCTATAATTCTGTTGTGACTCGGTATTATATTGCTGCCCCCTTCAGTCTTGTAATTATATTTATTAATACTAAATTTTTATCTAATACCAAATCTGAAATTTTTGTTTTTTCACCGTCTCAGTGTACATTACATACTCTCTCTTATATCTTACTAGCAAGGGTTGCCCGGCGTTGCCGGGCTTTTTTCTCTGTGTGTTTTAATTAAAAATGAACCAATTTTATTTTTGCAATAGTTTTAAATTGTGTTGGAAGGTTAAATTGTGTTAATGTTTTTTAAAAATTGCTTAGTCTGTAATTTTAATTTTTTAAATGTTTATTTATGTAAAAATTTTTTGGCTTGGCTGTTATTAACTGGGATCTGCTTTTTTTTTTTTGAGGATTAATAAAAGAAGAAAGTATGATATAATTTTTTCAAATTGTTTTATGTAAGTGAATAATGTTTTAGTTTTCGAATTTTTTTAATTAGTTGTACCGTAGGTCATAATTTTAATAATGTAAAAGTAAATGTTTTTTACATTCAATGTTTTTAAAATGTGTTTAGATGTTTTGAGTTTAAATTTGAGTTATAACTCAGCACAGGATTTTTAAAAGTTTCTATTGTATTTTATTGACATATGTTTTAGTGTAATTTTTTTACTTGTTTTTATTGGTGTGACCTTTTGTGTAAAATTGTGAATTTGTGTTATGTTTTTGATTTGTTTTTACTCTTGTGGCCTTTTATTTGGAGCTGTAGTGTGTTTTTACTATTGTGGCCAGCAGGTGGTGCTGGTAGGGGTTATTGTATTTTGACTTTTTTTCTCTCCTGGCCTCTGGGTGGAGCTTCTTCTGGTAAGTAGTCTGTTTCTTTATTCATTTCTTTTTAAGTCCTGGTGGAGGTAGCACATCTTTTGGTAAGTTTGCTTGTTTTCTTTGTTTTGTGTGTGTGTGTGTGTGGGGGGGGGCGGAGGTGGTGGTGGTTGGAATTTGTATTTTTTGTCTGTTTGTTTTGTTTTTGATTGTGTCTTTGTTTACTTCATATTGTTTTTGGTGTTTTTGTTTTTGTGTATTTTTGGATGTGTTTGACTGTTTTTAGTAATTTTTTTAAAAATTATTTATTTATTTATTTGGTGGTGGGGAAGGGACGTGGTCATTGGGGGTTAGGAAGGGTGGGCTAGGTGGTGGTGAGAGGGGCATGGTCATTGGGGGTTAGGAAGGGTGGGTTAGGTAGTGGGGAGGGGGGCATGGTCGTTGGGGGTTAGGAAGGGTGGGCTAGGGGGGCGTGGTCGTTGGGGTTAGGAAGGGTGGGCTCGGTGGTGGGGAGGGGGGCTTTAGTGTGTTATGGTGCTTTGATTGTGTGAAGTCGTGAAAGTAGATCGGGTTTCCCCTTTAATATCAGTGGGTGGGGGTTGTGACCCCCCTCTCCGCTGGCTACCCTAGGGTTGGGAGGTTTGTGGGGAGAAAAGGGGTATATTGCCCCAACACTTCTGGACACAGGACATCAGGCAGAGTGGATCGAATCCCCCCCTCCTTAAAACCACTCCGTTTTTAAATAGAAGGAAAGACAGAGTTGTTTTAAGGAGGGGTGGGGGTGGGGGATCGATCCACTCTGCCTGATGTTTTGGTTCCAGACGTGTTGGGGCAATATACCCCTTTTCTCCCCACAAACCTCCCAACCCTAGGGTAGCCAGCGGAGAGGGGGATTGCAACCCCCCACCCACTGATGTTAAAGGGAAAACTCCAGTCGGGACCTTCAGGCGCTGTTGGTGAGGGAAAGAAAGCCAGCTGGTGTTTGCTTGGCTGTGAGGCGGTGAGTTGTTTTTCGTTGGGGGTTAGGAAGGGTGGGCTAGGTTGTGGGGAGGGGGGGCGTGGTTGTTGGGATTAGGAAGGGTGGGCTCGGTGGTGGGGAGGGGGGTATGGTCATTGGGGGTTAGGAAGGGTGGGCTCGGTGGTGGGGAGGGGGGCTTTAGTGTGTTATGGTGCTTTGTTTGTGTGGAGTCGTGAAAGTAGATCGGGTTTCCCCTTTAATATCAGTGGGTGGGGGTTGTGACCCCCCTCTCCGCTGGCTACCCTAGGGTTGGGAGGTTTGTGGGGAGAAAAGGGGTATATTGCCCCAACACTTCTGGAACCTAAAGATCAGGCAGACTGGATCGAATCCCCACACCCCCTCCTTAAAACAACTCCGTTTTTAAAGAGAAGAAAAGACGGAGTTGTTTTAAGGAGGGGGGGTGGGGGATCGATCCACTCTGCCTGTTCCTGTGGGTCCAGAAGGGTTGGGGCAATATACCCCTTTTGTCCCCACAAACCTCCCAACCCTAGGGTAGCCAGTGGAGAGGGGGATCACAACCCCCCACCCTCTGATATTAAAGGGGAAACTCCAGTCGGGACCTTCAGGCGCCATGGGTGAGGGAAAGAAAGCTGGCTGGTGTGTGCTTGGCTGTGAGTTGTTTTTCTTTTTCATTTTTCGGGCGCCGGTTTCCTCAGCGTTCTGCGCGCTCATGGCGCGCAGGACGCTGGGGCTTGTAGTTATGGGTTGCTGCTTTGTGTTTGTGCTGCGTTTTTTTAAAATGCTTTTCTTTCGATTGGCTGCGGCGCGTTTCTGAACGCTGCGCCGTGCGAGAGCCTCTCAGCCTGATTGGCTCTGGCGCGGCGCAAGGAATGTTGGGAAGTGAAGTTGTTTCCCTTTCTTCGCGTTTGTGGGGCTGTTGCCCCACTGCCGGTTTTTTCAATCCTTCGTTGACCTGCGTACCCAGATCGGCCGTGTGCACGAAGGGTGAGTGCAGACAAGTAGGGCGAGGCATAGCAACCTATAGCCAGTTCCAACGGTTAACCCTTGGATTTATAGGTTAAGATATCCACCAAGTCACAATTCTAGCTCATGCTTTTAGTACAAACATAACAAAACTAAATATAAGAATAGACAATTTAACCAATATTAAAAAAAAGAAAAAACTAACCACCATGTGTTATTTACATTGCCCTGGAGAGCACGGAGTTTCTCAGTAAAATCATTCCCAAAAGCTCTTGTGAGCAGGTACAGGTCTATTCAACTCTTCACCCTTCAATGAGTAATCCACAAAGATTTTCCAAACCTTCCAGAATCTATTTTCTTAAATAATACCCTTTTTCATATTTATCTCATGTGTTAACTTATCATTCAATGCTAAATCCCACATTTCCTTATACCATTCCTCAATTTTTATATTAACTTCATTTTTCCATTTTCTCGCAATACACATTGCAGGCGCACCCCCCAATAAAGGACTCAGACACCAATGAAAGTGGATAACGGCATTGGGCCACATTTATTGATTCATGCCCTAGTCCGAATTATAAATTTCTATTGGTAATTGACCAATCATAATTCTTAAGGCAAGCAGGCCGAAGTAACACTGGTAAGGTACCACCCAAAATTGCCAATGGCAATTGCTACAATGTATCCATTTGTATCAATTTGTTTGTTGACAACAAACAAATTGTTGACCGTAGTCAATATCTAACTAATGACCCCACCCTCTGACGCGTATCCGTAAAATCACGGGGTGATGCATGCTGTCTAGCTATAGCCATCACCCCGTCGCCTAGTTCGTCGTTGACCGGACAACGTTTAACCAACTTATGCCTGTCTAGTGTTGTCCAGTCAATTGCGAACTTGCTGAATACCTGTGGGTCATAATGTTTACCTTACCAGTGCTACCCGCCCATGTGACCAAAGTCAACAGCAGCAACAGAAAACTCCTATGTCAAACCATAGCAACAGTGTGGGATGGGCGAAAAAACCAGGACCCGGAAGCCAATATGGGTCCCAGCCAAAAATTCCCACCCGGCCCCGAAGCGACCAAAATATCACACTGTTAACTAGGGAGGGGGTGGAGGGAAAAACTTCTCCGCTCCGTCGCTTCGCAAAATGGCAGCTCGGCTGCCTCGTGGCCACCCCTTTTATAAGGGAGCTGGCCACGCCCCTAACTACCCAGATGCCTTCATCCTGTGGGGGGGCTCCCGCAAAGAGCGCGGCGGCCATTTAGCCGCCACGCTTGCATTGCAGGCGCACCCCCCAATAAAGGACTCAGACACCAATGAAAGTGGATAATGGCATTGGGCCACATTTATTGATTCATGCCCTAGTCCGAATTATAAATTTCTATTGGTAATTGACCAATCATAATTCTTAAGGCAAGCAGGCCGAAGTAACACTGGTAAGGTACCACCCAAAATTGCCAACGGCAATTGCTACAATGTATCCATTTGTATCAATTTGTTTGTTGACCACAAACAAATTGTTGACCGTAGTCAATATCTAACTAATGACCCCACCCTCTGACGCGTATCCGTAAAATCACGGGGTGATGCATGCTGTTTAGCTATAGCCATCACCCCGTCGCCGAGTTCGACGTTGACCGGACAACGTTTAACCAACTTATGCCTGTCTAGTGTTGTCCAGTCAATTGCGAACTTGCCAGATACCTGTGGGTCATAATGTTTACCTTACCAGTGCTACCCGCCACACGGAGGGGCTTCAAAGAAGGCTCGACGCCCCCCAGACCGTCAGCTCAGTCAACAGGCCTGCTCGCCAATCACCCAACAGGAGGTCCATACCTCCTCGCGACAGATGGACCCCATCCCCTGCATACAAGTCATAACTTTGGAGGCTAATAGTGGGGTGACTACTGACCCTCCCCCAAGCCCTGTCGACAAGGAAACGCGCCACTGCCCTATTCACCATGCGTCTAGCGCGGTCAAGGGCCAGGAGGTCAACGCCCCCTCTGTAGGAATGGCGCGGGACCATGTCCGACCAAACAAGGGTTGTGGCGGGCCAGACGTAATGCAGGTAGGCGAGGTCCTCGCAAATCGCATGCTTCAGCGACAAGCCTGTGACCTGGCCCAAATCATTGCCCCCCAGGTGTATGATCAGAATGTCAGGCGGGTCAGCATTCTGGCCTGAAAAAAGGAAAGGCAGCAGCTCCCGCCATAACATCCCGGGCTTACCATGCCATGTGAGACTTGCATATGCACCCAGTCCCAGTTGGGGTCCCCACTCTGTCGCCGCAGCATAACGCGCTGCCCTGTGCACGTAGCTATGGCCCACCAGCCATACTGTCACCGGTGTAATACGACACCCCGGGTCTGTAAAGGAAAAAATGAGGGAAAGTAGGTAAGGTGGCCGGGTTGGTACTCACGGGGGGAGTGGGCGCACATAAAATTGAAAACATTGCGATCCCCACCATCCCATGCTACGTATGTCAGCCCCTGAGTACCCAAAAGCCGCAGCGGTCGAGGCCGCCCCTATACGGAATGAATGAGTGCCATAGCGGGCGCCTGGGAGGCCCACACTGGCCAGCGCTTTGCCCGTCACCTTCCAAAATTGAAATTTAGTAAGGGGAGACCCATCTTGGTGACAGAAAAACGGGCCATGGTGCATGCCACGCAGTGCCAGGAATTCCTGTAGGGCACCAACCGGACAGATGTCTGCCAAAGAACACCGTAGCAGTCGCACACCACTGCCGACGCCATGCTGATCGGTCTTAGAGGAACGTATCCTCAACTGAGCCCAGTCTTTGGCTACACAGACATCCTCGAGTTCCAGTGCCCTACGACTTGCATCCGCCTTAGACAGCATCACAAGCTCGCTGATGCGGAGCGCTCCAAAAAATGCCACCGTTGTGGCTGCATGGAACAGGGCTGCCTCATATGCATCAAAACAGAGGCAAGGCCAGCCCCGGGCCAACTGGGTAAGGACCCCTGGGGAAATCGGGTGGCGGTCGTCCGGGCAATGCCCGCGCTCGCGCACCCACCCCTCCAAAACATGTCTCACACGGAAGTCAGAGGTGCTGTCCACATGACCCCCCACCTTGGCCATAAAAGCCAACGCTGAAAGCTTAGATGCTATGGTGCGAGGTGCAAGGCCCTGAGAATGCAGGTAAACCATGAACTGCAGAACATGGGTTACCGGGATCGGCCAGGTTCCTGGCAATTGAAATTGAGTACAGAATGCCCTGAAAGAATTAATTGCGTGGTGATACGCCTTACGGGTGCGTGGGGCTAGTGACAGGCCAATCGCCCGGTTCACCTCTCCTTGCCAATGGTCCATATCTCCTCCGGGAGTGGCGAGGGAAATTCCTCCGCATCCGGGGCCAAGGCACGGAACCGGGAGATCTGTAGGCGGGACAAAGCGTCAGCAATATCATTATCAACCCCTGGGACATGCCTGGCCCTGAACAGTGCGTTGAGGCGCAGGCTGCGCAACACAAATTGGCGCACTAGATCCATAACCCTGGGCGATTTAGAAGTCTGTGCATTTACAATGTGGACCACGGCCGCATTGTCACACCAGAAATGCACGACCGAGTTGGACCACTCCTGGCCCCATAGCATCAAAGCACCCAGGATAGGGAAAAATTCCAGATACGTGAGATCACGCAGGTGACCCGTGCCTGCCCAGGCCGGTGGCCACCCACCATAGGCCCACTTCCCATTGAAGTACATCCCATAACCCAGGGATCCCGAGGCATCAGACTGAATCTGAAATTGAGGGGAAGCCAGGAGGTCATGCCTCCAAAATGAGACCCCATTGAAGTCCCTCAGGAACTGTAACCAGACAAGCATGTCTGCCCTGATACCCCGGGTAAGCCTAACCCTATGGTGAGGCCTGGATAACCCTGCCATAGCGTCGCACAAGCGCCGGGCAAAAGCCCTGCCCGGTGCAACCACTCTGCAGGCAAAATTAAGGTGACCATGCAGCACCTGCAGTTCCCTCAGTGATACCTTGCGCTTGGCCAACAAGTCCGAGATAAGGGCCACTATCCTTGACACCTTATCCCGCGGTAACCTAGACGCCTGCGCTATTGTGTCAATCTCCACCCCCAGGAAGACTAGCTGTGTAGATGGGCCCTCGGTCTTTTCGGGCGCTAAAGGGACACCAAGTTCCTCCATTAGCGTCTGAAATGTGTTGAGGAGACATGTACACGTGTCCCAGCCCCGTTCACCCCCGAATAAAAAGTCATCCAGGTAATGGGCTACAGACCGGGACCCTGACCTGCGGACGAAAGCCCACTCTAGGAAGGTACTGAAACGCTCGAAAGCCGAGCATGATATGGAACAGCCAAAAGGCATGGCCTTATCAAAGTAATATTCGCCCCAAAATTTGAAACCCAGCAATTCAAAGTCGCCCGAGTGCACTGGCAAGAGGCGAAAAGCCGACTTAATGTCGCACTTGGCCAGCAGCGCACCCGGGCCACATGAGCGCACCATGCGCAGCGCGTGGTCAAAAGATGTATACCTGACTGAGCAAAGGTCGTCAGGGATAGCATTGTTGACCGATCGGCCGGCTGGGTAGGACAAGTGATGGATAAGGCGAAACTCGCCTGGTGACTTCTTAGGAACCAAGCCCAGGGGCGATACCTTGAGGTTAGTGAACGGGGGTGCAGGGAAAGGGCCAGCGATCCTGCCCACATTGACCTCCTTATTAATGCTGGCGGCAGCCACTTCCTCCCTCCCCCTAAGGGACAAAAGGTTGGGGGCATCCTGAGGGGACCTATCACCCATGAAAGGAATACGGAACCCCTGTCTAAAGCCCTGAAGGAGATAATCTGCATCCTCCCCCTTCGGGTACAATGCGAGCCAACGCTCCAGCATGTCCACATTAATTGGGGAGGGAGCCTTTCAGTGAACCAGCTCCATCTGCGGCAGTCTTGCCAGCCCACTGTCCGCCCCTCCCTCTGCCCCGCGTCCCTCCAGGCCTGGGACAGGCAGAGGCTGCATGGGGGCCCGCACAGGTGGGACACTCATGTCTGTACTTGCAATTCTTCTTATTGCATGAACCATTAGACGAGAAAGTCCAGCACAGCAGGCGGGCTGGAACCCCCTGCCCCGCCACTTGGCGGGGAACCTGTGCTGGAGCCACTCGCTGGACCGCATGTCCACAATGGTACCTTTCCCCTGGTGCGGGGCGCGTGGGCATCATGTACAGAAGCCAAAGTCTCTGACATGGCTCATCCCACCTCATCTCAGGGTGCAGGGGAATTCGCATACGGAATTCCTCGTCATAAGCCAACCACGACGGGCCCGGGAAATCAACCATCGCGCGATAGATATTGTCCAAATACTGGACCATCGGGATTGCCAGATCCGGCCGGGCCCTCAGGTACACCGCCATGTAGATGAGGTAAGCCGGCAGCCAGTTGGCCCACGTCCGTGGTGGCTTGCGACGACATGCCTGTTCCTTATCCTTCTCATCCTGCCCCTCCCTCTCTTCCTTGGTGGGCTCCCTGTTTAGGAGTGAGAAGATATCAACATACTCCCCTCGCCATATTTTCTCTCTGGTGGCCTGTGCCAAATGGTCACCCAGTGGCAAGGAATAGCCCGCTGTCGGCAAGGCCGAGACAGGCACAGCAGAAACTGTGGGCATCTGGAAAGGGGCTTGAACTAGCCCAGCCACCCCTAAAACATTCCCCACAGGGTAGGAAATGCTGCCCACCCCGGGGCCCTGGGTGGTGGTTGACGTCGCCTGTTGGTGCGTCAGCGGCTGTACCGCCGCACCACCCATGCGAGGCCAAGGCCATTGGAAAGCCCCCCCCCAACGTAGCCACATGTGTAGGTGCACTAGTTTGTACTGCATACTCACATGCTGCACCCCCGCGGGCCGCCCCCACCGGGGTTTCCGGCCCACTGGGGGCGTCGGAGCTCACGACCGCCATAGAGCTCGCCGCCGGGGCTTGACCCGCGCTGGCCTGTTGGTCGGGGAGCTGCGAGGCAGTGGCCGAAGTCGCGCCACGCGCCTCAAGCTGCTCGACCCGTCCCGTTGCCTGCCGCTGCCCAGCAGACGACGCGTCCAAGTGCACCCCAAAAGGAGCCCCAGCGTGGCTGGCCCGAGCAAGGGAAGCCTCGAGTGCCGCCACGCGGGCCAGCAAGGCCTCCACACTGGCCTGGGGCCACGGGCCAGCCGGCCCGCCCGTTACGGGTGTGGGTACAGGCCCTTGCACCCCGGGGCCCGAATATGGCCATGACCCCACACCCAGGCCCGACAGGGCCGGCGTGGGCACCTGCCAAGGGAGGGGACCGCACCACCCCCCAAGGCTGGAAGGCCCCGGAGTGAGCTGGGCCCCGATGGATGAAGGCCCAGAATGAGCACCAGGAGCGGCGTCCGCCGCTTGCGGGCCGCGGGCCGCAGCCCATACTGGACCCCTGCTCGGGTCCCCAGCCTCCGGCCAGGGGGTAATAGACCCCATCCCACCGGTCCCGGTGGGAGCCGGCAAAGGCGGCTGGTGGGAAGGCGCAGCCGCGGTCCTCCGACCCGGATTGCGCCTCCGCACCGCCCGAGCCGCGCTCGCGGCCGCCTTCTTCTCCGAAGGCATCTCAGTCGGACCTAAGGGAAGCCGAAAAGAGGAAAGTAAGCAGCCAAAAGGCTTCCCGCTCAAAGGTAAAAAAGCGACGGAGTAAGAGGAAAAACTTCTCCGCTCCGTCGCTTCGCAAAATGGCAGCTCGGCTGCCTCGTGGCCACCCCTTTTATAAGGGAGCTGGCCACGCCCCTAACTACCCGGATGCCTTCGTCCTGTGGGGGGGCTCCCGCAAAGAGCGCGGCGGCCATTTTGGCGCCACGCTTGCATTCTACCAGTTGTCAGCATTATTTCTAATAACACTTTTTTTTATCTTTCATTAAGTTTATATCTTCCACATCTGTCAGCCTTATGGTATTTGAACCCAGTTTAATTTTTGTTCCCATAATTTCATTTATTTCATTCTCAATTCCTTCCCAAAAATTCTTTACCACTCTACAATTCCATCACATATGCTCGTATGTACCCAGTGCAGTCTTACAACGCCAACACATTTTATCATTCTTTTTATTTATCTGATGTAATCTCACTGGGGTCAAATACCATCTCCACAACATTTTATAATTATGCTCCTTTACTCTTACTGACAGAGTTCTCAAAATTCTTTTCTTCCATTTATTTTTCCAATTTTGATCCTCTATCTTTATCCCTAGATCCTGTTCCCACCTTACTTTCAATTCCTCCCGTGGATTACCTTCCTTGTTTATCATTATATATATTTTGCTCACCAGCCCCTTTATTCCTATTTGTCCCTTTCTTATTTTTAGAACTAGTTCTTCAAATTCAGTCCTCTCTCTTTCTAATCCAGCTTCATTCAAATATTTACAATTCCACTTATTTACCATCCCTATCTGAAGCCAATTCAATTTCATTTTTAAATACAAAGTTGTTTTTCCCTCATTATCTCTACAGGCCCGTATCCAGTCTTTCAGCAGGAAAACTTCATTTTTATCTAATACTTCTTTAATCCTGTTATTAATTTTTTTTGGAAAATCTGCAATATCCTCCAATTCAATAATGGGGGAAATATCTGGTACCAACATCTTCCTCACTTTTTTCCATATTCCTAATGTTGTCCTCATCATTTTATTTTTAATATCTACTTTCCCAATGCCACTTCCTAAAAAAACTATTTTCCCCATATAACTAAGTTCTTTCATTTCAATTTCTTCCCAAATTACCTTTTCCCTTGCTAAGATCTTCACAACGTTCTTAATTTGAAATGCTCTATAGTATGTCATTAAATTTGACATTCCTAATCCCCCATCTTTCTGGGATAAATACCAAAACTTTTTAGCCATTCTAGTTCTTTTCCCCCGGTTACAAAAACTATTAATCATTGTTTGAAACTCATTAATTTCCTTATCCTTAAATTGAATTGGAAGTGCATCAAATAGAAAATTGATTCTTGGCAATAACATCATTTTACTCATTGCTATTCTTCCAAACCAAACAACTTCAATCTTTGTAACCCCTGTATTCTAGTCTTAAGTTCTTTTTTCAATTTTACATAATTCAATTTCTTAAGGTCTTCAATTTTATTTGAAATATTTATCCCTAAATATTTCAAATTATCTTTAATTTGTAGGTTACTTTTCCCCTTTATCTTTTGTTGATCTTCTTTACTCATATTACATAATATCATTTCTGATTTATCCCAATTTATTCTCAAACCCGTAATATCTTCAAAATCCTTTAATAACATTTGTATTCTATCCAATGCCTTTACCGGATGTTTAGTTACATAAGAACATAAGAACAGCCTTGCTGGAACAGGCCACAGCCCATCCAGTCCAGCATTCTGTCTCACACAGTGGCTCACCATTTCCTTCAGGGTATTCCCAAGCAGATGCCTTCACCTGCTTAGGATTCCCTGGAAATGATATTGAGAGATATCCTGCCTATCTCTCCAACCCGGAGGTTGTCCTTAAGTATCCATAATTATAGCCATTGATTCTCTTGTCCTCCATGAACTTGTCTAATCCTTTCTTAAAGCTGTCAAGACTGACAGCTGTCACCACTTCTTCTGGCAGGGAGTTCCATAGACCAGTAATCCTCTGGGTGAAAAAGTACTTTCTCTTATTTGTTTGAGAACTAGTACCCAAAAGTTTCATCGAGTGTCCCCTCGTTCTAGTGTTATGCGATAGGGAAAACAGTTTTTCCTTATCTACTTTGTCCACACCATGCATGATTTTATAAACTTCAATCAGGTCACCTCTTAGATGTCGTCGTTCAAGAGTGAAGAGGCCCAACCGTTGCAGCCTCAGATGGTAAGGAAGGTGTTCCAGTCCCCTAATCATTCTGGTTGCCCTCCTCTGCACTTTTTCCAACTCCATAATATCCTTCTGGAGGTATGGCGACCAGAACTGTACACAGTATTCCAGATGGGGCCTCACCATAGATTTATAAAGAGGCAAAATGACACTTGCTGACTTATTTTCTATACCCTTCCTAATGATCCCTAGCACTGAGTTTGCTTTTTTCACTGCTGAGGCACACTGGGTTGACACCTTCATTGAATTGTCCACAAGGACACCAAGGTCCCTTTCCTGGTTTGTCACAGAGAGTTCAGACCCCATCAGTTTATAAATGTAATTGGGGTTCTTTGCCCCAACATGCATCACTCTGCACTTACTAATGTTGAAACTCATTTGCCACTGTTTTGCCCACTCCCCTAGTGTCGAGAGATCCCTCTGGAGCTCCTCACAATCTCTCACAGTTTTCACTACCCTGTATAATTTAGTGTCGTCAGCAAATTTGGCTACCTTGCTTTTTACTCCTACCTCCAGATCATTTATGAAGAGGTTGAAAAGCAGGGGTCCCACTACTGAACCTTGGGGGACCCCACTCTTTACTTCCCTCCACTTGGAGAAGTGTCCATTTAGTGCTACCCTCTGTTTCCTGTCCCTTAGCCAGTTGCTGATCCAGGACAAGACCTGTCCCTTTATTCCATGACTGGTAAGTTTATTCAAGAGCCTTTGGTGTGGGACCTTGTCAAAAGCCTTCTGAATGTCCAGATAAACAATGTCAACTGGATCCCCCTTATCCACATGCTTGTTGACACTCTCAAAAAATTCCAACAGATTAGTGAGGCATGATTTGTCCTTGCAAAAGCCATGTTGGCTCTCCTTTAGCAGCTCCTTCTCTTCTATGTGCCTATTAATTCTATCTTTTAGGATGGTTTCCATCACTTTACCTGGGACACATGTCAAACTGACAGGTCGGTAATTTCCTGGATCCTTTTTTGAAAATTGGTGTTACATTCGCTACCTTCCAGTCATCAGGCACAAAGCCTGATTTGAGGGAAATATTATATATTTTGGCTAGGAGATCAGCAATTTCATCTTTAAGTTATCAAAGTATCATCCACATAAAGATTTATCTTATTGCCTAAGACCCCATCTATTTCTTTATCTTCCCTTACAACTTTTGCCAGCATTTCCATTGCCATAATAAATAAAATTGGGGAAAGTGGGCAGCCCTGCCTGGTACCTGCTTCTAATTTCACTTCTTCTGTATCCTCATTATTTACTCTTCCTATTGCAGTACCTTGCTGATATAATTGTTCAATTGTCTTTCTAAATTTATCTCCAAATCCATAGCATTTGATTATCTCGTTAATTGTTACCCATTGTAGAGAATCAAATGCCTTAAAAATATCTAATGATAATAAGCCTACTTTTTCTTTTGTTTGTCCTACCACGTCTATTAAATCTATAACTCTTCTTGTCAAATCCGACATATGTCTACCTTTCAAAAAACCCACCTGATCCTCATTTATATAATTACCCATAAAATTATTCAATCTATTGGCCAATATTGCTGTGAAGATCTTAGCATCTTGATTTATCAATGAAATTGGTCTAAATGATTCGACTTTTTCCAAATCCTTCCCAGGTTTTGGCAACAACACTATTATGGTCCTATACCATGAAGTTGGGATTTGTCCACCTTCCATTATATAATTATAAAGTTTAGTCAATTTTGGAACCACTAAATCTTTAAACTCCTTATAAAACTCGGCCAGTAAGCCATCTTCACCAGGTGCTTTATCCGTTTTTAATCTAGCAATGACATCTTTTATTTCTTTTTCCGTAATCTGATCTTCCATTCTATTCCGATGTTCCTGGTCTATCTTATTAATTATTTGTTTCTCCAATTGTTTTTTTAATTTCATCTCATCTATCTTCTTTTTTGCATATAAATCCTGATAAAACTCTTTCACAATTTTACATTTATCCCTGGTTCTATTGCATCTAACCCCATCTTTATTAATCAAAACTCCAATCTCTCTTTTTTCTCTCTTTTCCTTTGTGGCCCTCGCTAATAATTTTGAATTCTTATTGCTATATTCAAAATATTCTCTTTTTAAATATACCAAATCTCTTTTTACCTTGTCTATATCTTTTCCTATCAATTCAGTCTTTAATCTTTGCATATTATCAAATACCTTGTCTATATCTTTTCCTATCAATTCAGTCTTTAATCTTTGCATATTATCAAATACCTTCTTATCCTTAGTTCTTGCATGCTATTCTTGTAAATGTTTTATCTCAGTCTCAATTTTATCTTGCGCCACTTTACATTGTTTATTTCTAATACTAGCCAATATGATACTCTCCCCTCTAAAGACCGACTTCATGGCGTCCCATACCACATTGAAATTTACCTCATCCGTGTCGTTCCAATACCAACTCTCCTTCCAATTCTCCATTATTTGTTCTTTAATTTTAGGTTCCTTATATAATTTAGCATCATACCTCCATACTCTTCTCTTTTCCCCCCGATCCTCTGTTTTCAGTTCTATCATCATTTTTGCATGATCTGATTCTTTAAAAATACCTATGTCTGCCTCATCAATGCTTTTAATTATATTCTCTGATACAAATATATAATCTATTCTAGAATATGAATTATGTACTTGTGAAAAATAGGTATAGACCCTTTCTGACCATGTATCCTTCAACCCTAGTGCTGCCATCCAGTTATCCAAAATCGGCTTCTTAGTTCTTTTCCCACATCTTAATATATTTATACAATCTAAATTTGACCTTATTAAATTAAAGTCTCCAGCCACTATCATTTTTGTCGTCCTCTCTTTCTCTAATATTTTATACATTTTCTCTAAAAAAGTTCTTGCTGGTCATTTGGGGCATATATATTCACCAATGTTACTTCTTCATCATCAATCTTTCCATTTACAATCAGGTATCTACCCTCCGGATCGGAAATACTACTTGCCATTTCAAAGCCCAGTTGAGTCGAAATCAAAATAGCTACCCCTCTTGCTTTTGAGGTACCAAATGATTTTTCATAATATTGCATCCATTTTAAGAATATCTTATTTGTATCATGAGATTTTTGATGAGTTTCCTGAAGAAAGACCACATCCAGCCTGTCCCTTCTTAGGGCTGATTGAATTCTTCCCCTCTTAACTTGAGACCCTGTACCCTTCACATTCCACGTTAAAACCTTAATAGTTCTCATACCTTAAAATTTAAAGCTCCTCTATAGCCTCCGATTTCTCCAATAGGCGTGCACCTTTTGTCCCCACAGTTAAAACTAAACCTACTACATAAAACATTCATCTCTATCCTCCCCACCTTTTCTTACCCAAAAAAGCCACCTTTGTACCCAAAGAGAGGGAGGGGGGGACGTGGAAGATGTGTCTTCTTGAGATAAAAAAAATGCTCCAGCGCTAATACAGTAATACTTTTAAACTTCTACCCCTCTTTAAAAAAAATAAAAATAAAATTAATAACTTCTCTCTCCCCCACTCTATCTATCTTAGGATCTCTCCTCCTAATACTTCACCCTTCTCCTGCCCCCTTCTCTGCCTTTGATCCCTCCTCCCCCCAACCGCCCCCTCCTGTTCTGAGCCTCTGTAATCTCTTCTTATTCCTCCAGACTCTAACAGCTCCTTCCTTAATGTCAACCACTCTCTTGAAGACACTTCAACCAAGTCAATTGAACTCAAATAATCAAGTGCATCTGTTTCTAGATCAATTATATGCATTTTCTTGTCATGAAAAAATCTTAACTGCTGTGGAAATCTCCAATTGTATTTTATCCCTCGCAAAATCAACAATTTAGTCACTGGTTTTATTTTATATCGCCAAACACGTTCATTAACTGCAATGTCATTGAATACCTCCACATCGTTACCATCAATTTTCAAAACACCTGACCCAGCTTGTTTTATAAAAGCCATCATCTTTAACTTGTCTCCCCAATTTGCAAATTTAACCAAAACATTTCTCGAAACACTTTTCCCTCTTCTTGCACCCAATCTATAAACGTTTGCAATATCTTCATTAACAAAATCTTTCCCCATTTTCAAATTATTCAACCAATCAATTATTCTATCCTTCAGCTGGTCAGGTGATTTCTCAGACAAATGACGTATCACAATATCTGCTTTCTCATCATCTCTTCCACGAGATCTAACCTTTTCTCCTGGACCTCAACTTTCAGTTTAACATCTTTATTCTCCTCATGCAATCCTTTCATATCTGTTTGCATCAATTTCATATCTCTTTGCATCAAATTAACATTTGTTTCCATCTTTTGAAAGGTATAATCAACTTTATGAGAAAAATCTTGAAACATTGTAGCCAATTTATCTTGCTTTCCCATAATTTCATTTTTATCTTTCCCCCTTGCCTCATTAATATCCCAGAAACCTTTCACATTTGCCTCCTCCATTCGTTCAAATTTCTGAAACAATTTACCCATTTCAACCATTAATTGTGTTTGGTCCATTACAGCAGGCTCCGGTGATGGTGTTGATGGAGTTACATCTTCAGCAGCAGCCTTCTCATTCTTCTTAGGTTCTTAGGATGTACCACCTCCTCCTCCCTTCCTTTCCCTTTCACAAATTTATCCATTGTGGTGTCAATCAACAGTTTCAAAGCAACTTCAAAGTCCCCAATTTCTTGATCTAGATCCAATATCAACATGTAAAGTTCCAGAATTACTCCACTCACTTTGTATTAATTTATATAAATTTAGTCCCAACCAATGATATTTATTCCAATCAAAAAAGGAGAAAGAAAAAGAAAGACCACTGCAGTTTTCTTGTAATCCAAATTCAAAAACTTTTCCAAGCACCAGGTTTTAAATAAAGATCAGGGACTGTGTTAGAAAAAAAACAAAAAACTAAAGTACCACTAATGTAACACAGCCAAATTATTAGAGGAAAAGCCAGACCAAAAAGAGAAGAGAAAAAAAGTTTTCTTATTGTGACTCCAAGGAGCAAGTGTTAAATCTCAGTATCCCAATTACAAGACTGTATCCATTTGTATCTGTCTGTGACCAGCTCAAAGCAGCAGGGCAGCATATTTAAAAACAACCAATGTATATCCAAATATGTCAGAATATATCCAGGCTCCCTCTCTTCTCGCTAATCCCGTTGATTCCACAGTCTGTTATAATCCAATTGCAATGTTGTATCCAAATTTCATGAGGGTGAAAAGATCGGTAACAATATATCCAAACACAGGAGGGGAAGAGGAGAGAAATAGAAAAAAAAAGCACTCTTGTAATCCACTTAGCACTTTCTCCGTTCGAAACTCAGGGAGAAGTATTTCAAAGTAAAAATCCACCAAGATGGAGAGTAAAGCAATCAAAAAATATCACTTGGAGAAAAGGAGAAATATGCAGGGTTGAATATTTAAAGCAAGGAAACAATAACCCCAAAATTCACAGTATCTTGCAGCGCCTGGGAACCTCTGGGGCCAAGACCGATCTCACCCCTCCTCCTCCTCCTCCTGCTCAGCCCGTACTTCCAAAAGCCTTCTGTCTATCTTTGCACTTTCCTTGTTCTTTCTTCAACCTTCTCAGCACCTTTTCTAATCCTCTCGAACACTCTCGAAAGTCCAAAACAATCTCCGTGCTTACTTCTCCCTCTCCACTTTCACCACTGCCATTACTCATCCTTTACCTTCTCATTCTCTTTCCCGACTTCTCCCTCCTTCGTCACTTGCCTTTCCACAACTGGGCTCTCACTGCCTCAGTCCTCAGAGTTCCTACCGTCTGCCGTGTCCTCTCTCAACCATCTTTTAACTTTTCATAAACTTTTCTGGTCCCCCTCCTCAGATGTCTTGCCCGCCCGTAGCGTGGCTGGCTTAGCCCCCGGCTTCCGCTGTTTGCCTTACCAGTCGCCTCCACTCCGCATGCTTCGACTCCGGGAAATGATGACCAGAGAAAAACACCTTGATTTAGATGGATATAAATCTTGTTATTGATGAGGTTTTAAAAGCTTTTTATGTGGTAGATCTCATTTCTAACCACATTGTATAGTGCGAGCAATTAAAGAAGATGTTAATCCTCCACCATCTTGGCCACGCCCCCTTCTCAAAGAGTTCTGAAGTCAATAATCTTGTTCAGATTGAATTTAGTTTAGCCACTGTACCACAGGGCTTTTCAACCCATCCCTGCTTTAAAGAGATACACTGTAAAAATGTCACAGCAATCAAATCATTTGCTGTTTCTTTTCCTCCTACTGCTGCATGAGCTGCTCTATACAGGGAACTTCTGTACTGCTGACTCCCCTTCTCTGAGTGGAAAATTGTGCCTGTGTGAGGGCTTTACATGCACATTTTTGTGATCAAGACACAATAATTATGCTCTGTATGTAATAGATTTTATTGGTGCTCCTTTCAAAAACAGTGTGCAACAGCCACCTTACAAAACAATAACACACTTAAAAGGTTGCGTTATCCTTCTGAGCATCATTGTGCCTTAATACTGATGTTTCCATTTTCACGCATACTTTCTGGATGATTTCACTGTACCAATGATCATCATCTCAGGCTGGGACTGTAAACTGTTCACATTGTGCAGACTTCAGAATAGGGAACCCTTACTAAATGTCTGCAATATTCTGTTTTTGAAGTATTGAAGCAGATGGAAATAAGTAGCGTTTACTTGAAAAGCTGTGGATAGAAATTTTAAAATGATGTGGATAATGGAGCCATAACAAATCTTCTGTATCCCTTTACTGAAAGGAAAATGGAACACTTTGAAAGAACCATCCATGTGTTTTAAAAAATCTTATTAGTTTTGTTCATCTAAAGAAATTTAGCCAACCTTATTTTATTAGGTTGTCATACTATGTCAGACAGATGTCTTTTCAATAAATCCCACATCTTTCAACTTCTTTTGTAAACATCCTTTCAGTTTATGTCAAATACTGATTTTATCAAGCATTTCTTTTTATTGTATAAATGTTGTTTGTCTTGTGGCTTTGCAGCTTTGAATTTTGAAATGTTTTTCTGGGCATTGCACAGATCTAACACTGTTTTACAATTGTCCATGGAAAATTACCTGCTACAACTCTACACTGTTGAATCCAGTGGGTTAAGCATGACTGCATCTTTAACCCTGTAGTAAAAATTTACACATACGTAAGGCCAACTGAATGTTTTTAAATCTGTATAGGATTGGACTGTGACTCTGTATTGGATTGCAGCCAAAATCTCCACATTATAGCAAGTTACTTTTACCTTTGACAATAATATGGGAAGAAGCATTCCTGTGGGTTGAGGTCCAATTCTGATGCTTTAACCAGCAAAACACCCTCTTCTGTGGTGGCTCAGTGGTTAAGATTTATTAAAATCATGTGATCTTCCCTTCCCCTTTTGTGAAAAAGTTGAATATTTATGTAATTCTGGCCTCTGTTTGGAAATGTTCCTTGGAGACAACCACCTTAGACATTGTATGATGACAGCAGTGTTCTTTATTTTCTACTACTGAATCTTAAGGTCTTAATCATAGATGTTCTGCTGTGTTTTTCCAACACCAAAACATCATTTCTCCTTAAAAATGTGATGGAAATCAGTCAAAGATATGCACATCAGGCAAAGTGCATATCTCAATGAGTGAGGCATTTGACAGGACCCAGAGGCTGAGAGTTCATTTCCTCACTGGGTCTCCTGGGGGATGAGCTGTCCTGTGTAGCCATCGACAAGCTGCACAGTCCCAAGGTGTCCCCAGAAGAAAAGCATAGTAAACCACCTCAGAGTACTCTATACTTAGAAAACCGTGAAGAGTTGTAGTAAATCAGAATTGATTTGACAGTATTATATGAAGGTAGTATAGTTAGTATATGAAGTTGGACACATTTCTTATATAGAGAATCACGTTAAACATATAACTCAATATCCAAAACACTAAACGCATCACTTAATGCATTGTCAAAAACCACCTCAGACATGCTTTTGAGGGAGATAGATAGTCAGATAAGACAGACAGACAGACTGGTTTTCAGGTGTCTTTCATAAAGTTTCTCCAGTATTTCCCCTAGGGAGAGCATGGCAGATGGATAAGACTGTCTTCAATATGTTGCTTTCAGAAATATTGACATGCTGTTGCCTCTTTGGAAATACAAATCTTTATTTACACAGCGTGACAATGAAACAGAATAGGATATACCGTTAGATTTGATCTCATCTGATCGTAGCAGAAACATTACAGTATTTGTTTTGTATTGTACTGAATGTTACTCATAGTTGGAATATGTTTTTGAAGTACGTAGATTATTTAAACTCAGCTGAAATGTATTTGAAGCAGTATGTTTAAAAGCTACTTGATTATTTAGAATCCCTGTATGCAATACTGACATTTTAGTACCCCATGTTGTACCTACATGAAAATTAGGTCCTTTTTACCTTAATGGGAGTGAAAACATAACCAGAGATGATGCTAGGCTGCTTACAGTTATAATTAATACAAAATGTATTTACAGTTAATACAAGGAATATAGAGAAATTAGAAATGTCTTATAATGTCTATAAATGACACAAAGGATAAAACATGTTCAAGTAGAAATCAGAACAGCAACATTCCTTGAAGAGAATATCATTCACAACAGTGGTGGGCACCATTTTTTTTAACTACCACAACATGGGTGGGGCTAACTCTGTGGGCAGAGCCAAATATGTGGGCAGTGCATAATCTGGGCATGTGACTTGCTGGGATGGTCATGTGATCAAGTCAAGCCTGCCACATGCCCATGAAAACCTCTGCAAACACAGACACTGGTTCTTTGGCTGTAAATGGAGATAAGCACTGCACCCTAGAGTCGGATATGACTGGCTTTTGAGCATGGAAGACCTTTACCTTTACTAACCACAGCAAATCTGAATACCAAACAGGGATCTTCTGTTATCAGATAAAGGTTGCCCTTGCTCGAAAGCCAGTCGTATCCAACTCTAGAGTTCAGTACTCATCCCTGTTTACAGCCAAAGAGCCAGTGGAATTGATCCACAAAAGCTAACATTAAAATACAGCAGTTAGTCATACCTGTCAACCTTCCTGATTTGGCCGGGAAAACCCCGTAATTTGATGTTCATTGATGTCATAACCCGCCCCGCACTGCTAAAACCCTTCCACGCATGCATGGAAAGCGACCAGCGCACAAGCGATGTGCGCAGGTCCCGTTTTTCCAGAGCCGCGGGTTGACAGGTATGCAGTGAGTACGTTGTCTTTTTCTTTTGTTTACTCTCTGATATGCTTGCACAGAATAAAACTTTTTAAATGGTAGCATGTGTTTCAAGCATATCAGAGTAAATGAAACAAAAATAAACCCCTTAGCCTGCACCAGACCCTCTCCCCACCCCACATACACAGGGATCTTCTGTTGTAAGGTAATTAATTAACTGGAGGTAGATTGCCACTTGAATCATATGCTTTAGAGAACTGGGCTAGCCTTAATCTTACTCAAGGACTGGAATCAAGTAGAGGGTAGCCCAGAAATCTCTCAAAATCCTAATTTCGCAAAGAACAAAGAGCTGTGAGAGTTAGGTCTTAACAATCAATATCCTGGATTCTTTCTCCTTCAAGTTTTACATAACAAACATGATAATAAAACTCCAGCCATGTAATTTTTTTGTCTCAATGTCCAAATGTACTGGCAGGACAACCTTTCTTCAGTATATTAGGCAGGTGTAGCCTTGTACCAGTTGCCTTGGTATTTTATGCAAACAAAGGTTTGCATGTCTACTTGTAAAGTAACTAGAGCAAAAGTCATCTGTTGCTGGGTTGGCCAATACATGGAAACTTCCCACACTGTGTCAGCCCAATTTGCAGTGGCAATGGGAACCTTTAAAAGTGTCACCTCATCAAGTTTCCTCTCCTGTAGAGTGACAAGGCAAGGAAGAAGTCAAACTAAAAAAATTAGAAATCTAAAATAAATGTATTAGTTTTAAAATACTGCAAGACTGTCTTATTTTGGTAAAAATAAATCAGTGGCTGATCCCAGATCCCCCCCCCCCCCCGGTCGACACACCCACCCCAAAGCCCAAGAAATGTCAGGCTTTGTTTGCATCTTAATTTTGAAACAAAAGGGAAAATAACATCATTCCCAAACAGCTGGTAAGAGCAGAAAAGCCCCTGGAGTAAGCAAGAAAGCATGGATTAGCCTGGAGTGATGGGTACAAACAACAGGAAACCTTAATAGCCTCTTCTTTGAGCGGAGGTGGGGATGGGGAAGATAAGAAGAAATTCACATTCCTCAAAAGCCTCCTCTCCTCCACGAAGACACAGAGGGAGTTCGTTCGCCCACCACCCATCCACCTCTTCGACAACGAGTCAGTTGCATATGAAGCCAGCCATTTCACTGGAAAATAAAGTAGATCCTGGCTGTCGCCACCAGGCACCCCTGCCTGGTCTGACGTGGCAAGTCTTGGAGGATGCGCACCAGCCAGGATTTGACCCAGCTCGCTAAGCTCGGGACTGGGAGCAGCCGGGTGAATATTAACGACTGTTCAGGCTTTGGCACACACACACACACACACAAATACACACACACACACACACACACATGCACAAAATCCCCCAAGGGCACGGTTTGGAAATCCGGGGAACTGGCAGCGAGCTGCCTCACTTCTTAAAGGTACAGAGGAGTGAGTGGTTGCCTTTTGTTCCTCAGCCACATTGGGCGGTCATGGTTTTATCTTCCTCTCTTCCCTGGGTCGGGGGGGGGGGAGAGGTGGCAGGAGCATCTTCCTCGTCCTCCCCCCCCCAGACCAGTGAGGCTGTTTCGCCCTGCAGATAAAGCAGCAGCAAAGATGGGGGAGGAGGAGGAGGGTCACGATCCCTGCAATGCTATGGAGATCACTGCGAGGGACGGATCAGTTGCACCGCTGCCTCTCTTTAGTGTATGAGAGTCAAGACACAGGAAACAGCCAAGGGCTGGGTTAACTCAGGTTTATTGCATGGTGGACAGAGGGAACATGAGG
The DNA here is from genome assembly GCA_035047305.1 of Bradypodion pumilum. Lineage (NCBI taxonomy): Eukaryota > Metazoa > Chordata > Lepidosauria > Squamata > Chamaeleonidae > Bradypodion > Bradypodion pumilum. The sequence goes on along the minus strand of JAWDJD010000001.1, from coordinate 165,726,055 downwards.
TAATGGCGGACGAACAGCTCTATATATATGGTAGTAACGTATTTGAATGTGGCTCCACGATAGCCCATTGGCTACTGCCCGCGTGACGTCATGGCTGGTCACGCCCTTCTTGTCCAGGTGTAGGTAGCGGCGGGAAACTTCCCGCGCTGTGGCCTTTGATGGGTTTGAACCGAGAGAGCTTGGACGCTCGCTGCTGCCAGCTGGTGGTCATTAGCTCGCGTCCTATTACAGGGTTTATAGTGATCAGCTGAAGGTTACATTGTTACTCGTAGGCAAGGTTACATTGGTTCAGATACATTGTTATCACATGTAGAAGGTTACACTGTTAGAACACAACACTCCTCCCCCCTAGGATGAGACGAAGTCTCTCAGCCAAGATGGCTTATTTCGAACACGCTGGGGTCTCGGCGCGGGCTGCCCTGCCCCGGCTTCGCTCCCTCCTCCTTGCTCCCTGGCTTCCTGCCCTGTAATCGGAGAGGATGACTCGTTAGTGGCTTGCCGCGGCTCTGCGGCTTTGTTGGGAGGTGTGTGCTTTGTTTGGGAAGAACCGGGGGCACTGGGGGCTAACGAAAAACCCCTCTTCTCACTTGGATGGGTGGGGGAACACTCCAAACCCCCCCCCCCGGCTAGCAAAATTAAAATCGTAATCGAATTCGGGGGAAGCGGCAGCAGCGGCTGCAAACTCCTTTCCCCCCCCCCCCCCGGGCTCGGATAGAGCTGGTAGAACTGGCGTATCAAAAGGATATGAGCCGGGCTCACTGCTTTCCCCCCTGGCTTTGGACTGGTGTCCTTCTCTGTCTCCCCCTTGGGCTAAACGGGTGGGGGAGAACCCTATCGCTGAATCTGGTTGTTGAGCCCCACTGATCGGTCCCTCACTCACTCGGCGCCGCAGTTGGTCAGCGTGCCTCCTCCAGAGGAGACCGGTGTTCGTTTCCACCCGGTACGACACTGGTCCCGTCTGCTCTACTATCGTCCCTGGCACCCAGGCTGGGCCTGCGTTGGCATAGTTCCTGCAGTGTACAGGATCGCCTACGCCGAAACCTTTCGAGACCGCTAAACCTATGTTCTTCCCTTTGTCCTCGACCCTCGTCGGGTCTAACCTGGACAAGATCGTGGTCAGTTTCCTCCGCATCAGCAGCTCAGCCGGCGAGTATCCGGACGCTAAGGGGGTCACTCTGTATGCTAACAGAAATTGACAGACTTGGTGATTTAGATCCCCCGAGCCCATGCGCCGCAGCGCATCTTTTGTTGTGCGCACCAACCGTTCCACTTGGCCATTCGTGGCCGGGTGAAACGGCGCGGATGTGATGTGCCGAATTGCATTTGCCTCCATGAATGCCGCGAACTCAGCGGACGTGAAACAGCTAGCGTTATCGCTGACCAGAGTGTCGGGTAAACCGAACGTGGAAAAGACCCTCCTCAGCTGGCCAATGGTAGTGGCGGAGGATGTGCTCTTTACCGGAATGACCTCCAGCCACTTTGAGTACGCATCCACTACCAGGAGAAAAATGGTTCCTCGGAACGGGCCAGCAAAATCTACGTGCACCCTGGACCACGGTCCCCTTGCTGCGTCCCATTCCCTATGCGGGAGACGGGCTACCTCCGGTCGGGAGCCCTGACATGCCTCACAAGTGCCAATCATATGCTCTATGTCGGCGTCCAGCTGGGGCCACCAGAAATAACTCCGGGCCAGTGCCTTGGAACGGACGATTCCCGGGTGGCTAACGTGCAGCAGCTTTAGCACCTTCGGTCGCAGGGACGTAGGAACCACCACCCGTTGGCCCCACAAGAGGCACCCCCTCTCTAATGACAATTCTATTCGTTTTCGAAAAAATGGGTCGAATTCCATGCTTGGGGATGACGCCGGCCACCCCTTCTGTACCCACGAGCATACTTTCTCCAGTGTTCTATCCTTTCCCGTTGCCTTGGCAATGTCGGCCGGTACTAATGGGGGTGAATCTAAGACCTCTATTAGCAATACCTGGCGGTCTCTTCCTACCCCTGCCTTCTGATCGTCCGACAAGGACAACGGAGACCTTGAGAGCGCGTCTGCATGGCTGATCTCCTTCCCGGGCCGGTATTCCAACTCATGTTGGTATGCGTTAAGAAAAATAGCCCACCGCAGCATTCTCGGGGACAGGATCTGTGGCGTGGGCTTATTTGCAGTGAAGATTCCTAACAGGGGCTTGTGATCAGTCACGATCTTGAACGGGCGACCATACAGAAAATCGTGAAATTTTTTGGTTCCCGCTACTATCGCTAATGCCTCCCTGTCGGTCTGTGCGTAATTCCGCTCTGCTTGGGACAGGGACCTTGAATAAAACGCTATCGGGGCCTCCCTTCCGTCGTTCAACACGTGGAAAAGCACCGCCCCCACCCCCACCGGGGATGCGTCGCAGACTAAAACTACTGGCCGTTTGGGATCGAAATGAGTCAGGATTGCCTCGGATGTTAGGAGTTGCTTTAACTCTGTGAACGCCCTCTCTTGCTCATCACCCCACAGCCATTTTTCCTCTTTTTTAAGTAACCGATGGAGCGGCTCGGCAACAGACGCCTTCCGTGGAAGGAAGGTATGGTAGAAATTGAGAAGCCCCAGAAATGACTGTAGTTCGGTTTTGGATGTGGGGCGAGGAGCTTTCTTGATGGCGGCTACCTTAGATTTGGACGGCCTAATTCCCTCGGGCGTGACACGGAACCCTAAAAACTCAACCTCTGTTTCGAAAAATACACATTTGTCTTTTCTCAGTCGCAGCCCCGCTTTTTCGAACACGGTCAGAACTTTATCCAATCTATGTGCCAGCTTGGCCTTACTCCCCCCCGTTATCAACACGTCATCAAAATATGGCAACACCCCCTCCAGCCCCTTCAGGAGGCGTTCCACGAGCGACTGAAAAAGGCCAGGTGCCGAGTTCACGCCGAACTGTAAACGCGACACCTGGAACGCCCCCTTATGTGTAACTATTGTTTGTGCCGCCGCTGTGGCGGGGGTTACGGGGAGTTGCTGGTAGGCCTGTGCTAAATCGAGCTTAGCGAAACACTTTCCCCCATTCAGCCTGGCCAGGAGGTGGCTGACCACTGGCACCGGGTATGCATTAGGGCGGATCGCCTTGTTAATTGTACACTTATAATCAGCGCAAATGCGCACCTCCCCGTTAGCCTTCAGAGCTGTTACAATTGGAGTCTCCCACTCCGCGGAATCCACAGGAACAAGAATCCCCTGACCCACCAGTTTGTCCAGTTCCGCCTCTATTTTGTCCTTTAGTGCGAACGGTACCCTGCGCGGTTTGAGTCTTATCGGGCGGACCTCCGGGTCTAGGTCGAAGGCTACAGGGGGTCCCTTGAACTTTCCCAGTCCACTTTTAAAAACGGCGGGGTGTGCGTCGCACACCGCTTGTATTGGGTCCACGCCTACGGCATGCACCCCCCCTATGAACAAACCTAAAGGCTGGAACCATTGTGTCCCGAGGAGGCTACAACTCCCCCCTTTTAGCACCACTAGGGGAAGTTCCGCAGAATGTCTCTTAAAACGAACCCGGAATGTCCCGACCCCCAACACTGGAATGCTGTTCCCCTGTACGTCCCGTAGTGTGGCCCTCAACGCTTTAAGTTTGGGCCGCACGTGGGGGTCGATTTTCAAGAACTCTCTCTGGGGAATTATAGAATAGGAGGACCCCGAGTCAACTTCCATCCTAGTAGGGGTCCCTTGTACTAGTACCTCAACGAAGTAATGGGGCTGTCCCGCAGACACGCTGAACACAGGAGCGTCGCCCTCGCTGTCGTCCGAGACGCAGCCCACGCCGTCCTGCTTCCTCGTGGTCCGGGCGCCATCTTTGGACCTCGCTGGACGGTCCGGTCTGGCCGAACGGTCTTGTGACTGTCTCCGGCCCTCTTTCCTTTTCCTGCACGCCTTGGCGATGTGCCCCCGACGGCCGCAGTTGTAGCACTCGGTTTTTCTGAATGGGCACCTCACGCGCTCATGGGCCGCTCCGCAACCATCGCAACGGCGCCCTCCCCTTCGGACCTTCTGGACCTCCTCGCCGTCGCTGCTTTCCGAAGACGACTTCGAGGTCCGTCGGGTTGCGTGCACCGACTGTCCGGACTTTCCGTGCAACGAGTTTTCCGCCTTGCCGGCCCTCGGACGCCACTCACGCCACTTGTGCATCTCATCCACTCCAGCATTCGTGGATTCCGCGGCTTCCGCGGCCTCTACAACCTCCGTCAGTGTGGGTGGCGGCTCCTTGTTCATCAGGCTGCGCTGCACTTCCTTGTCCTTCAGGCCACACAGAACTCCGTCCCTGAGGGCCATCTCTAGAAAGCGGTCCCATCTGCAGGGGGTGGCGGCTACTCTCATAGCTGTTACGAAGGCTTCTACCGACTCGTCCGGCGCTTGAACTCGCCTCCAAAACGCGCTCCGAGCGGGAAACATTGCCCTCGAGGGTCGGAAACGCTCACGCAGCAGTTTCATGATGTCATCGGCTTTGAACTCACCCATCTTCTTCGGTGCAATAATGCCCACCAGCGTTCGCTTGGTCTCCATCCCAAGCATGCGGGTGAGGATGGCCCTCTTCCTTTCCTCGTCGTCTTCTTTGACTTTGAGTTCCACCAGTGCCACCTGGAAGTCCATCTCAAAAAGCTCCCAGTCTTGCGGTTTGGTAATGTTGAACCCGCTCTGTGCCCTGGCTCCTTGGGGATCCATTATCCCATCCTCGTCTCCAATTTAGTGTATGAGAGTCAAGACACAGGAAACAGCCAAGGGCTGGGTTAACTCAGGTTTATTGCATGGTGGACAGAGGGAACATGAGGTAATGGTGGACGAACAGCTCTATATATATGGTAGTAACGTATTTGAATGTGGCTCCACGATAGCCCATTGGCTACTGCCCGCGTGACGTCATGGCTGGTCACGCCCTTCTTGTCCAGGTGTAGGTAGCGGCGGGAAACTTCCCGCGCTGTGGCCTTTGATGGGTTTGAACCGAGAGAGCTTGGACGCTCGCTGCTGCCAGCTGGTGGTCATTAGCTCGCGTCCTATTACAGGGTTTATAGTGATCAGCTGAAGGTTACATTGTTACTCGTAGGCAAGGTTACATTGGTTCAGATACATTGTTATCACATGTAGAAGGTTACACTGTTAGAACACAACACTCTCCTTCCTTCATCATCCATCCTCCATCCTCCTTCCATATAACCCGCTGCACCATCAGAGGCAATGGGGCAAGGCAGGCATGGCTGCAGCATGGCCTGGACTGAAACCCACCGCAACCACTTTTGGTTCCTTTGTCTGCCCACCCGATGCTGAAGCTCCTCTGTCGCTAGCCTCCTCTGCTGCTCGGGGCATGGCTCTGGCTGATGCCACCCTGTCTCTGATGAGGGGCTGCTGAGGGCCTCTGCCGCAAGGCTGCTGCCGTGCTACCGCTGAGACTGCCGAGGGCCTCAGCCATGAGGCCTCCTCCGCCTCTCCACCGCCACCATGCCACATTAGGTCTCTGCTCTGCAGCCGACTGCATGGTGGCAGACAGGTGGAGGAGGAGGCCTCGTGGCTGAGGCCCTTGGTGGTGATGCAGTGGTGGCCTTGTGGCAGAGGCCCTCAGCAACCCCTCATCAGAGACAGGGCAGCGGCGGGCAGAGTCGTGGCCAGAGCAGCGGAGGAGGTGAGCAGCAGAAGAGCTTCAGCGTCGGGCGGGCAGAGCCAGAAGCGGCAGCGGTGGGTTTCAGTCTGGGCCATGCTGCAGCCATGCCTGCCTTGCCCCACTGGTCTGGTGTGTGTGTGTGTGTGGGTGGAGGAGGAGGAAGAGGAAGACACTCCTGCTGCCTCTCCCCCCCCTCCCAGGGAGGAGAGGAAGAGGGAAGCGCAAACACCCAACGAGGCTGGAGACCTGCCCGATGCCTCCACTCTGCTGCTGCCTCCACACTCAAAGCCAGAAATGCCAACTTGGCTTGCTTGGCGCACAAGCACAAGTGGGGAAGTGGGTGTGGCCACTAGAAATTTTTACTTCCCCCCCCCCTGCACGGACCGGGGCGGACCGGTAGCTGCCCACCACTGATTCACAAAGTCAATTGTAACATACAAGATTCCATTCTTATGAAAACCATCTAAGCAGATACAATCCTGAATAAGCTAAATTAACTCTTTACACATGACAAATGCAGGAGAAAGGTGATACCTTTATTGAATCTTTGATGTTCTGGTAGAAATACGAAGCAGCCAGCATAACAGGGCTAAACACTTTATTAGGCAGTCATAACATGGAGAATAGTGGCGCAGCATTGCTCAATATATACACTCAGAAATGGATACATTTGGGCGGGAAGAGACAGGAAGGGAGAGGGGTAACTTGGAGATTATCGGACCTGAGTGAAAACTGTACAGACTACATATTTTAGGCAGGAACGTAGTCCCACGATATTACAAGACCAAGAAGAAGGAGACAAAATGGAGGATTGTAACGATCCTAACTAGTTCACAAACGTTACAGCATAACATATATTCAAACACAACAGGATCACATTTAAAAATGAAACATTTCATGATTCAAGATCACTTCTTTAGGCATGCATCAATTTCTTGTGGGCAAGGTAGAAAAATTATAAATGAAAGTCCCAAAGTTCATGGCAAGACCTGCCAGGCTTTGATTCTTAGAGGTGAATTGTGAAAAACAGCAGGCTGTTTCTGGCATTATCCCCCATTTAGTAAACACAGGAAACCAGGTTCTGGAATATGCTGACAACTTCATCTTTCAGAAGGTGGAAGAAGGAGATAATCTGTGCTGGATCTGGTCCAAACTAACTAATTGGATTGATCAATGAGCTAGAAATAGTGAAAACATTTTGGGTGTAAGTGACCACAGCCTTTAGGGATTTGCTATTCTTAGCAAAAGGGAAAGGTGTGAATAGTACTCTGGAATTTTTTTAAAAAGCTGATTTCAGAAAGCTTAAAAAATACTGGATTATATCTCATGGTGAAAAATACACATATACAAGGGACCATACCTGTCAACCGCGGCTCTGGCGAATCCGGGACCTGCACGGACCGGGTTTGCACAGGTTGCGTTGTACGCATGCGCGTGGAGGGCTACGCCGCTTACGTAGCCTTCTACGCATGCTGCGTAGCCTTCTGAGCATGCGTGGAAGGGAGCTATGGAAGTGTAGAGCCCTTCCACGCATGCGTGCAATGCAACCTGCGCAGATGGGCTGCGCAGTGCCTCCTTTCCCCCGCTGCCGAAATCCGGGGTTTCGGCAGCGCGGAGCGGGAAAGGGCAAAAATCGACGCCAAAAACCGGGAAATCCCGGCCAATCTGGGAAGGTTGACAGGTATGCAAGGGACTCCATGAAGGATGAGAGTTTCTTAAATGCAAGATATGAAGGCAGAATTAGAAACATCTAAGAAAATATGTCTAAGGAACTAGAGTGGCTGCGTATGAAGCTTTCAGATGAGGTATGATTAAAGGGCCATATATCTGTATAGGAAATAGATGCAGGGGCAAATCTTCAAGGAAGAATTAAAAAATGTAACCAACATTTATAGAGAGAGGGCTGAGAAGGCAAAAGCTCAGAATGAACTTAGACTTTCAAGGGAAGTTTTAAAAAGGTTTTCATTTTTGTTTTAAACAAGAGAAAGAACAAGGAAATGTTAGGTCCCCTGTGAGGGAGAAAACAGAAGGGCAAAAAGCTGCATGTCTGCTTTACCCCTGTAATCTTCCAAAGGAAATACAGTGGTCAAACAAATGTAGGTGAATAAAGAAGGAAGGGGCATGTGCTGCTGAAGATGGGTAAGGGGGTTAAGGTTAATATTAAAATTATGTAATTCTTCTCTAGTCATTATGTTTACCTTAATTTTCAAATGTAATCCTACTTTTGCACTTTCTTATTTAACCTTCTTCAGCAGCTGTTTAAAGTCACTGTTGCTTGCTGCCCCGTAATATGATATCATCTGCATATATTAAATTACTGATGTTTTCTTCAACCATTTTTCACTTGTGCTTCTTCTGAATCTAATCCAGATTTCTGTATATGTTTTATGTATGGATTGAGCAGTTTGGGAGATAAACAACATCCTTGTCTGCAACATTTAGCACTTGGAAACTTTTCTGCTTCTCCATAATCTGCAAATAAAGTAGCCTTTTGTCCAGCATATAGACCTAGGTCATGCATCAGGACAGTCAAATGTTTTGGCACAGTCTTTTCCAAGGAATGAAGCTTAGCTTATGCTGTGGCCAAAATTGCTTCTAATATTTTCTGAACACTTAGAAATAAATGTGTACCAAACTGTTCATGGCATCTCTAGGTGTTGTGTTTCAATTCTAGGCATATGGTCTGTTGTGCAACATGCAAGAAGACTGGGTGTGCAACACACAAATCTGAGAATCGGCTACATGCCTGCTTTAATCCAACTGCATTAACAGACCTTCCTATTTTAGTGATTCACACTTTGCAAAACCAGTGTGCACAGGAGACCATATTTATATTTTGATATACAACCCGGCTCCAGCGTGGGTTGAGCCACCACACCCCCGGACTTCTGTCCCAACACCACCGGGGCAGAAAATGCCGGGAGGGGCAGCGCGGAGGAGAAGAGCCTGGCCGCCCCCAGCACCAGCTGTGAGTGAGCCGCCACACCCCCAGGCCCCCGCCCCCACGCCATTGGGGCTACAAAAGCCGGGGAGTGTGGCGCGGCTGGAAGGAACTTTGCCGGCTCCAGCGTGGGTTGAGCCACCACACCCCCGGACTTCTGTCCCAACACCACCGGGGCAGAAAATGCCGGGAGGGGCAGCGCGGAGGAGAAGAGCCTGGCCGCCCCCAGCACCAGCTGTGAGTGAGCCGCCACACCCCCAGGCCCCCGCCCCCACGCCATTGGGGCTACAAAAGCCGGGGAGTGTGGCGCGGCTGGAAGGAACTTTGCCGGCTCCAGCGTGGGTTGAGCCACCACACCCCCGGACTTCTGTCCCAACACCACCGGGGCAGAAAATGCCGGGAGGGGCAGCGCGGAGGAGAAGAGCCTGGCCGCCCCCAGCACCAGCTGTGAGTGAGCCGCCACACCCCCAGGCCCCCGCCCCCACGCCATTGGGGCTACAAAAGCCGGGGAGTGTGGCGCGGCTGGAAGGAACTTTGCCGGCTCCAGCGTGGGTTGAGCCACCACACCCCCGGACTTCTGTCCCAACACCACCGGGGCAGAAAATGCCGGGAGGGGCAGCGCGGAGGAGAAGAGCCTGGCCGCCCCCAGCACCAGCTGTGAGTGAGCCGCCACACCCCCAGGCCCCCGCCCCCACGCCATTGGGGCTACAAAAGCCGGGGAGTGTGGCGCGGCTGGAAGGAACTTTGCCGGCTCCAGCGTGGGTTGAGCCACCACACCCCCGGACTTCTGTCCCAACACCACCGGGGCAGAAAATGCCGGGAGGGGCAGCGCGGAGGAGAAGAGCCTGGCCGCCCCCAGCACCAGCTGTAAGTGAGCCGCCACACCCCCGGACTTCTGTCCCAATACCACCGGGGCCGAAAATGCTGGGAGGGGCGGCGCGATGGCAGAAGGGCTTCTCTTATCCCACTTTCTTTAGTTGGGTGTGAGTGAGGGCCCTTTTTTTGAGTTTTGTTTCTCTTGTTATTATTGAACTGTTTTGTTTATTATGTTGTTTAGGGTAATTTGACATTGTATTGCTTATGCTTTTGACATTTTGTATCTTACTTGCATATTGCTTTGTATTATTTGTATCGTATTTTGTATTGTTTAGCATCATTATTGTAAACCGCTTCGAGTTCCCTTTATGGGGAGTAAAGCGGTATAGAAATCTAAACAATAAATAAATAAATAAATAAATAAATAAATACATATTTTTCCAAATTTTGCATGACATTTTCAATCTTTAAAAAGTATATATAGAGGGAAAGCACATACAGAAATGTGTAGACTTCTGAAGGCATTTTGCAAAATATACATATACCGAAACAAAACAGATGTTTTAGAAAATTTGGATGCAAAATATGAATTTATACCAAACTGTATAAATGTGCATGTCAGGAAAAATGAATATGGATATACTATGAGTTTATGTTTTTTAAAATAAGAAACAAACTGGTGAAGAAGTGGGATGGAAGAGAAGGGACTTGAGGTTGAAAAATGAGAATTTCACAGACACTGATACTTCTCTGTGTCTATGTGCTGCTAATTAAAATGAGAATATGTCACTACAGAAGATGAGAGCCCGTGCCTTTCCCCCATCATCCAGCTGCTAATGGTCTTTTAATATTATGGTTGTCTATTGATCCTGAATGGTTGGTACACTGTCTCTGCTTAGCGCAGTGTCTGCAGCCTGAAATGTTCTCTCTCTCATTCTAATGTTAAGCAATGGATGAATAAATTATCCTGAAAACAGGCCAGTCACAAGCACAGTGCTAAGAACTAAATAAGTCCAATTAAAGTATTGTTTGCAGTGAGTTGACTCATCTCTGATATTTAACAGCTTCACCTGGGTTGTGAGAATTATATAGCTAATAATTACAAAACAACAGGATCCTGTTTTATTCTTGTGGCTCTGGCTTATCTTTCCCCTGCTCCTCTGTCAGCAGAACAATCTATTTCTTTGTAGTTACAAAGACCCATTGCAGGTTTCTGTATAACCCAAGATGATGCATTTTAATTTCAGAAAAATTGCACATGGCTTGGGCTCAGTTTGTTGGTGCCACTCATGTGCAAAGTTGTGCAGGAATTCTAACTCACTTCAATGTGATGTGCACTGGAGTAATTGTTTGCTTCTTTCCAATGCTAGACTTTGGTATCAGAATGAGGTTGATTGGCATCAAGATCAGGAGGTTCAAAATAAAATATTTACCTAGATAATATCTAAGTAACCTACAAAGTACAGTGTTATTATTTCTGGCATCTCAGAGAATAAACAAAACAAAAACACTGTAGCACTTTAAAGACTGTTGTGAGAATCTGAATGTTTTTTACCATTTAATCAGGTACACGAATGTGCCAATGTGATTTATTTAGTCTGTTGAGTTACGCATTATGGACATTGCTCTTATTATTCAAATAAACGCTAAGACCATCCTAGGACGTTTTCCAAGGAATTGGGACTTTGCTTACCAACTATTTTACCAAACTATTTTTCAATGCTACCACACACTCAAACCTTCTACAGCTCACCGGTTGGAGATCACGACTGGAGAGAGGAGAGGCTGACCCAGGTGAAACACACTAGTTATAGGGCTGGAGCTTGGAGCTATGGCAGCCAAAATAGCCCTCATCCTGGGGAAAAGAATTTAGGCAGGTGCTAACACCATCCCACCGATCACGTTCTCACCCCACCAACGTTGCGACAAAGACTCAGTGTTAAATTTCAATGTGAGTTTTTGTGTTATTATTTCTGACAGTGTGTTTGGGAGTTGTGGACATTCTCTATTTTGTGACTAGCTCTAAAACCAGATGATGACACCAAAAAGAGAAGTGCTGCAGATTTACTGGCCTTAAAACACCAAGGATGCAGATTAGAACAAAATCTGTTAAGACTACAAAAGGCAGTTTTAATATCTGGACTTTCTTATACATGACAGTGTACAAATGAGGAAGTTATATTTATAATGTAGCCAAACTGACAGAGAAAGTGGCTTTTTGGTGGGGTGGGGTGGGGGAGATGTGAGGAAAAAATGAAGAAGTAAATAAAACAATCAGACTAAGAATGAATCCAAAATAAAAATCAACAACATCAAGTCTCTCCCTTAGCTATTTATCAATTACCTATTTGACGAGGATCTTGAATTTTGGAGAAGACATGAATTCAGAGAAAATGAGAAGTATGCAAGCGCGGTGCCAAAATGGCCGCTGCGCTCTTTGCGGGGCCCCCACCCACCCAGACTCTGACATCCGGGTTAGTTAGGGGGCGTGGCCACCCTCTTTAAAAGGGGTGGCCACGAGGCAGCCTGGCTGCCATTTTAGAAGCGACGGAGCAGAGAAGTTTTTGCCCCATCGCTTCCTCCCAGCTCTTTTCTCGCCTCTTTGCAAGAGGCTCGATTTTGCTTTCCTCCCCTGCTAGCCTCTGTTCGAGGCTTCTGTTTTGCTTTTCTTGCCTCTTTGCTAGATGCTCGAGTTTGCTTGCTAGCCTCTGTTCGAGGCTTCTTCCCCCCCCTCTTTTCTCGCCTCTTTGCAAGAGGCTTGATTTGCCCTTTGTTTCAGCAAGGATTTCCGTGGAGAGAGACATTTATGGGTCTCTCTCTTTTGAGTCTCCTTCAATCGGAGGTTTTCCTTTCTCACAGCACCGGACTGCAGTGGCTCAGGTGGCTAAGAGGCTGACTGGCAGGCAGAAAGTCAGCGGTTCGATTCCGGAGTACTGCAGAACGGAATGCTTCACTGTTCCTTCTGGGGGGGGGGGCTCAGCCCACCCCCTCTATTTTTCGGAGTTCCATCGGGCCAGAGGGCTCGGATGGCAACCCCGCAGGTCCAATGAGCCCAGGCTGAGGGCTCGGGCGGGGGTGGCACAGGCCTGCCCCGCTGGGGTTCTTACTCCCGCTGCTTATTTGCCCGGCTTGGGCATAGCGGCCCACTTGGGCACGGTGCGGGTTTCTGCCCCGCCGTCATTCCGGCCCCTCATGGGCCAGATTACTAGGCATGCCCCTATTATAGCCGGGGATTACCATGGGTTATCCCATATCAATTACCCGGTGGGGCCATCTGGCCCATCCGGCCCACCTTGTCCTGGTGGGTTCGATGCTGTGGATGCTCCCTTGCCTGCAATTTGGCAATAAAGGCATCAATGGTCATTGATCCACCACCTTGGATGGTGGGCGCGCCAACTCGGCAGTTCCGGCCCACATGCCGGCCATGGCTGCGCATTGGGCCACCAACAGGGTTGAGCTGCTGGAGGCCATCAGGCCAGCGTAGGCTGGCACCTCGCGGCTCCCCATCTGGCCTGGACCCACGGGAACATGGAGCTGGATGGACATCGCGAACTCCGACGCTCACCGGAACCCCCAGTGGGGGCGGCTTGTGGGGGTGCACCGAGTGAGTATCCTGGTCAAATCAGCACACCTGTGACACTAGTGCATCACGCTGGGGGGGTATAGTGGCCATGGTTGCAACAGGCCAATTACACTCTGGTTCTTACTGGGGTGACCCCCCCTATGCTTTTCCTTAATTTCTCTGGGCACGTAGGGCCGGTTATGTGTTTATCCACTCCAATCCGTGCCAACGGTGGTTCTGCCGATGGCCGGTTGCTCTATGCCCCGGGTGACCATTTGTCCTGGGCTATTAACTAGACTCTGTGGTTTGGGGATTATATTCGCATTCCCCCCCCCCCCCTGCAATGTGAACACACTGGTTAGGGCATTAGGGGCAGGACGACAGGGTCAAGGAGTTGCCCCGTCGCCGCGACTTGCCTCCCTATGGGGCCAATTGGTTACCTGCCTATTGGGCATCCATGGCAGGATATATGTGGGCCCATCCTGATTTGGCCATTCCAATGGTCCAGTGCTTGGACAATGATTGCCGGGCTGTGGTTGTTTTCCCTGGCCCGTCGTGGTTAGCCTAGGTCAAGACATTGGGCTTAGGGCGGCCCTTCACCCTGAGATGCCAGCGATGAGCCCTGCTAGCACTTGTAGTTATTATATGTGACTCTTACGTGGCAATGCTTATGCCCCGTGTGGAGAGTCCACTTTCGGGCAACCACCTTTGTGCCTCGATCTGGAGCTCTCAGATTGAGTTAGCTGCTACCATCTTCAACGGGGGACAGGTTGGGCAGGGAACTGGCCCCAGATTATGGGTTGCTCGATCAGGAGTGGGCTCTGGTGAGGCTTCGCTTCTCAAGGGTCGATCAGCCGGAAGAGGGTACTAGCCTGGCGCTGCCATATGTCCGGTTGCTCCCCCACAGGTGTTTGTGGCAGCACGTGGTGCACGCCCTGGCCTGTCGTCTGCTACCAAGCCGGGTCTACACTGACTGAACTAGAATTGGTACCCATTCTTTCCGGTTGGGCGCCGCATCAGCTGCGGCTGCTGTTTGGGTGCCCAGAGCCTGACATATGTTGCATAGGCCGGTGTGGACTCGCCCAATTCTCTCTGTCTGTTCGTCCCTTTACTGAATGAGTGCCTTGTTTGCCCTCTATTTTCCCTACTTATTTTACAGACCCTGTGTTTTTCCGCACACTGGCAGTAGTGTGGCTTGTGGGCCACGACTCTGTGCACTGGAGCGGCGCAGTATGCTGCTTCGTCAGAATGGGGACCCCATCTCGGGCTACGCGTAACCGCACGTATGCAGGTCCCGTCTTCATCCCAGCTCCTGCCAACCTAGCAGTTCGAAAGCAAGAAATTGCAAGTAGATAAATAGGGACCACTTCGGTGGGAAGGTAACAGCGTTCCGTGCGCTCCGGTGTCTAGTCATGCCTGCCACATGACCACGGAAATGTCTGCAGAAGCAGACAGCGCTGGCTCTTCGGCTTAGAAACAGAGATGAGCACTGCACCCTAGAGTCGGATACGACTGGCTTTCAAGCAAGGGAAACCTTTACCTTTACCTTTACCTGGTTCCTTGCCTGGAATGGCTCGTGAACAGCCATTTGTCGTCTGGGGATAGGGTTACAGGAATTTAGCCTGTATTCTGGAGATGGGGTTCACCTGTCAACAAGTCGAGGCACCTCTCTTTTGAATAACGTCCAAGAGGGCCAGGTGACCGAACTGTCGGTCAAGGGGAGCGGCCCCGGCTGCAATGTGGCAATGTTGCCAAGTGGAAGGTGCCTCTCTGAGAGTCACAGGTGATGCATGGCCGCATCAATTTCGCCTGCAGAGTGGTAATACCAGGCAGTGCTTTCGCCTAGTGTCTGGGTCACGCTATGGCGGGTCTCGCTAAACGACACTGCAGGGTACGGCTGATTAGGGGTTTACGAGCGGACCTGTTGGTTTGGCTCACATTCCCGCAGGACTTCCCTGCTGTTTCCTTGGGAGGTCTGAGCTTCTGGTCACCACCAGTTCTGGGTACAGTCGGATGCCTCCGGCTCCCTGGGGTGGGGGGATTTATTTAAGGACAGTGTGCCTATGGTCATTGGCCCCAGGGATGGGAGGGCACGGATCGCTTACGCGATCTTACGTTCCTAATAATTTTTCTCAATTCTGGGTATCCATTATGCTCTGGGGGGACGGGTGGCCAAATTCTGTGCCTCGCTTTTGGTGTGGCAATGCTGCAGTGGTGCACATTGTCAAGGCCCAAATCGTCTAAATCCCCCGGAGTCATGGCCTCAGCTCGCCTATTGTTCTTGGGTCCGTGCGCTTTAAGGCACTCCTTAGGGCTAAACATGTGCCAGGCATTTATAACGATATTGCTGATGCTTTATCCCGCCTGCAGATCTCCTGGTTCCATGACTGGGATCCAGATGCTTGGGAACTACCCCTTACACTCCTGGCTGAGATATGGTCATTTGGCAAGGAGACGGGAACCGGGCGAGTGGCATGTCTTGGCAACTCGCATGTGCACGGCACATCAGCATCCACTCCTTCACTTTAGAGCCTTTTGTGGGCAAAAGGCAATTGCCCAAAATGTGGCCGACATTGGTTGACTGGGTTTTATCATGTCTTCTCCGCCCTTATGATCTGTGGTTGGCTTCACACACCATAGCCACCAGGCTTTAAGCCTTGATATTCATGGGCAGGGCCCGGGGCTTTCCTGACTATCCGAGGGTCTTCTGCATACGCCATGTATTCGAAGGGTGGACACGTGTACGTGGCCACCGCCCGGACACACATCGCCCTATCCTCACAGATATTCTGACCCACCTTGCACGAGGTTGGCATAGATGATGTTGCAGTAGGTAGGAGGAGTCTCTTTTTTTGAAGCTACTGCTGTAGCTTTTTTCTGGAGCTCAATGACTCAGCGAGCTGGTCCCATGGTCAAAAGGGGTCGTGTTTTGTAGGGCACTGGAACTCGAAGATGTCTATATCAACCAAGAGTGGGCTCAGTTGGGGATTCGTCCCTTGAAGGCCGATCAGCATGGAGTGGGCAGTGCTGTATACTGCTATGACGTACATATGCTGACATCGTTCCGGTTGGTGCCCTACATGCAATTGGCAGTGCCTGCTGTGCGCCCTGGCCTGTTTTTTCTGCCACCAGGATGGGTCTCCCCTTACCAAATTTAAGTTCTGGACGGTGACCGGTACCGCGCTTCACAGTGTGGGGCCCGCTATGGCACCCATTCATTCAGGATAGGCGTCGCATTGACCGCGGCAGCTTTTGGGTACTCGGAGGTGGATATATGTGGGCGCGTGGGGGTGTGCGCGTATTTTCCTTATATGTAAGTCCCCTCACTGTATGAGTACCTAGTTATGTCCTTAACCCCTTTTCCTTTTTTGACAGATCCTGTGTGTCTCCGCACACCGGTGGCAGTGGGGCTGGAGGGCTGCAGCTATGTACACTGGGTGGCAGTATATGCTGCAGCGACAGAGTGTGGACCCCAGCTCGGGCTGTGTTCATCCGCACTTATGCGGTGGTATGGTATGCGCGGCATGAGAGGGCGGGAACTGTTGCCATTCCTGATGTCCATCAGGGATGCTGGACCGCCTGATGTTATTATTCTGCACCTCGGTGGCGATGATCTCACACGGATCAATAAACTTTCCTTAAAATGTCGAGGAGCAGTGACCTGGCCCTTTTTACATAATTTATGGCCGTAAAGCTGTTGCTATGGTTTAATATCGTGCCGAGACACCATTTCAGGGGAGACATGGATCTCCGTGGTCTGGACCGTCCCCGGCGGTCAGTGAATAGGTCTGTTGCCTTGTTCCTCGCTCAGATTGGCTTGGGGCAGCCAGTAGATATCTCGATAGGCTTGCGAAAATTTTGACCTATAGGCAGGATATGGGGTCCACCTGTCAGCTAGAGGTATGTACCTCTTTCTGGAGTAGGTGCAAGCAGGCCTGGTGACTGAGCTGATGGTCTGGGGGGGGGCGTGAGTCATCATGGACGCCTCCCCGTGTGACGGGTAGCACTGGGTAAGGTAAAGATTTATGACACATAGGTATCCGGCAGGTTCGCAATTGACTGGCCAACACGTAGATAGGTACAGGGGAAGAAGGTTTGGCAGGTCAAGGGCGAACTATGAAAGGGGTGATGTCAGGAGCTTCACAGCCTGCATCACCTTTATATTTGAACGGATACACGTCATAGGGTGGGGTCAGTAGATAGTATATTGACTCCGGTCAACAATTTGTTTGTGTCAACAAACAAATTGATACAAATTGATACATGTAGCCAATTTTCATTGGCATTTAGGGTGGAACCTTACCAGTGCTACTGCGGCCTGCTTGCCTTAAAGAATTACAATTGGATGATGCACCAATTGAAAGTGATAATTTGGACTAGGGCATTATTCAATAAAAGTGGCCCGATGCCTTTAATCCAATACTGGTGTCTGAGTCTTTCTTTGGGTGGGTGCGCCTGCAAAGAGAGATGGTGAGTGACAGTACACTTTTCGGCACTCTTGAGGAAGGTGATTCCAAGGGAGAAACCCTTGAAGGTAACCAAGATTTCATTTGGCATGCCAGTTTTTACAGACATCAGAGCCCATTGGGACCTGCCATCTTAGTGAGGAGGAACTGCTGTCATCCAGCCAATGTAGCTACCTTGAGGCTCTCCCATCTCGTAAGCATACATTACATAAAAATGTATCCATCAGGGTCCAGCACTGTTATTCAAAACAAAAAAGCAGCAGAGGAAGTAAACATTTATAATTGAGAAATTCTGTGTTTGCACACAAAAGTCTATACACACATGCATATGCACATATGTGTGGATATGCATTTAACTCCTTTCCTGTACCTCTTGTTTGCAATATCCAATCCAATATTGATTTGTTGTCACTTTTAGCGCAAATCAACTGAACCCAAAAATGTTCTATCCTTTGCCTTCTGTTTCCATTTCTGACTGAACAGCTTTACCATTGGCTCATCCCATCATTTTCATGGTCTGCCTAGTGGTCTTTTGTGGTCCCTTTGTATCTGGTCTGTTAGTTTGGTGTTCAGGGAAGCAAGACGATATAATAATAATAATAATAATAATAATAATAATAATAATAATAATAATAATAATAATAATAATAATAATAATAATAATAATAATAATAATAATAATAATAATAATAATAATAATAATAATAATAATAATAATAATAATAATAATAATAATAATAATAATAATAAGTTTAATTTCTACCCCGCTTTCATAGCACAAGTGCCACTCAAAGCGGCTTACAACACATATAAATACAATATTACAAATATAGCCGTATGCTGGCTAACACAACTTTATTGCATGATGTACAGTTTGAACACGAGGTAATGGTGGCAATACAACTCCTTTTATACAGTCACTATACATTTGAATCTGAGTGCACAGTAGCCTATTGGCTACTGTCGGCGTGACATCATCTGGAGTCCCGCCCTTCTTGTCCAGGTGTGTCCGTGGCGGGAAGGTTTCCCGCGGCTGTGCATGATTGGGGAATTTGTACCATGTGAGTTGAATGCTTGCTGCTCCCATCTCTGGTAGCAAGCTCACATTCTAATAGCAGCTGGATACAATGTGTTCTTTACAAATGGCTTAAGTATACATTTCCTGTAGAACCGGTTACATTTAACTTAAAGGCATAACGTAGCAGTTACATTCCATACTATTACATACACAACATCCCTCCCCCCTAGGATGGGATGAAGTCCCTCAACCAAAGTGGTTTCCTGCATGTGCGTTTGGGGTGTGCGGCTGCTGTGCTTGGCTCGGGGGCCCTCGCGCTTCTCTGGTCTCTTGGTTCTTGCCCTGCAATAGGAGGGATGGACTCGTTAGCAGTTTGCCGCAGTTGTGCAGCCCCTGACTGAAAACGTGGGTTTAATGTATGAGAGTCAAGACACAAAGCACAGCCAACGGCTGGGTTAACTCAGGTTTATTGCATGGTGGACAGAGGGAACATGAGGTAATGGCGGACGAACAGCTCTATATATATGGTAGGGACATATTTGAATGTGGCTCCACGGTAGCCCGTTGGCTACTGGTCCGCGTGACGTCATGGTTGGTCACGCCCTTCTTGTCCAGGTGTAGGTAGCGGCGGGAAGCTTCCCGCGCTGCGGTCTTTGATGGGTTTGAACCAAGAGAGCTTGGACGCTCGCTGCTGCCAGCTGGTGGTCATTAGCTCGCGTCCTATTACAGGGTTTATATGATACAGCTGAAGGTTACATTGTTACTCATTGGCAAGGTTACATTGGTTCAGATACATTGATATCACATGTAGAAGGATACACTATTAGAACACAACACTCCTCCCCCCTAGGATGAGACGAAGTCTCTCAGCCAAGATGGCTTATTTCGAACACGCTGGGGTCTCGGCGCAGGCTGCCCTGCCCCGGCTTCGCTCCCTCCTCCTTGCTCCCTGGCTTCCTGCCCTGCAATCGGAGAGGATGACTTGTTAGTGGTTTGCCGCGGCTCTGCGGCTTTGTTGGGAGGTGTATGCTTTGTTTGGGAAGAACCGGGGGCACTGGGGGCTAACGAAAAACCCCTCTTCTCGCTTGGATGGGTGGGGGAACACTCCGAAAACCCCCCCGGCTCACAAAATCAAAATCAAAATCGGATTCGGGGGAAGCGGCAGCGGTGGCCGCACACTCCTCTTCCCTCCCCCCGGGCTCGGATAGAACTGGGGTATCAAAAGGATATGAGTCGGGCTCGCTGCTTTCCCCCCTGCCTCCCCCTTGGGCTAAACGGGTGGGGGAGAACCCTATCGCTGAATCATGTCGCTGTGCTCCACTGGTCGGCCCCTCGCTCACTCGGTGCCTCAGTTGATCAGCGTGCCTCCTCCAGAGGAGGCCGGTGCTAGTTTCCACCCGATAGGACACTGGCCCCGTCTGTTCTATTATTGTCCCTGGCACCCAGGCTGGGCCTGCGTTGGCATAGTTCCTGCAATGTACAGGATCGCCTATGCCGAAACCTTTCGAGACCGCTAACCCTATGTTCTTCCCTTTATCCTCGACCCTCGACGGGTCTAGCCTGGACAAAAGCGTGGTCAGTTTCCTCCGCATTAGCAGCTCGGCCGGCGAGTAACCAGACGCTAAGGGGGTCACCCTGTACGCTAATAGAAATTGACAAACTTGGTGATTCAGATCTCCCGAGCCCATGCGCCGCAGCGCATCTTTTGTGGTGCGCACCAACCGTTCCACTTGGCCATTCGTGGCCGGGTGAAACGGCGCGGATGTGACATGCCGAATTGCATTTGCCTCCATGAATGCTGCGAACTCAGTGGACGTGAAACAGCTGGCGTTATCGCTGACCAACGTGTCGGGTAAACCGAACGTGGAAAAGACCCTCCTTAGCTGGCGAATGGTAGTGGCGGAGGATGTGCTCTTTACCGGAATGACCTCCAGCCACTTTGAGTATGCGTCCACCACCAGGAGAAACATGGTTCCCCGGAATGGGCCAGCAAAATCTACGTGCACCCTGGACCACGGTCCCCTTGCTGTGTCCCATTCCCTATGCGGTAGGCGGGCCACCTCCGGTCGAGAGCATTGACATGCCTCACAAGTGCCAACCATCTGCTCTATGTCGGCGTCCAGCTGGGGCCACCAGAAGTAACTCCGGGCCAACGCCTTGGAACGGACGATCCCCGGGTGGCTGACGTGCAACAGCTTTAGCACCTTCGGCCGCAGGGACGTAGGGACCACCACCCGTTGGCCCCACAACAGGCACCCCCTCTCTAAAGACAACTCCCCTCGCTTTCGGAAGAATGGGTCGAATTCCGTGCCTGGGGATGACGCCGGCCACCCCTTCTGCACCCACGAGCATACCTTCTCTAGTGTTCTATCCTTTCCGGTCGCCTTGGCAATGTCGGCCGGTACTATCGGGGGTGACTCTAAAACCTCTATTAGCAATACCTGGCGGTCTCTTCTTACCCCTGCCTTCTGGTCGTCCGACAATGGTAACGGCGACCGTGAGAGCGCGTCTGCATGGCTGATTTCCTTCCCTGGCCGGTATTCTAACTCATGTTGATATGCGTTAAGAAAAATAGCCCACCGCAGCATCCTCGGGGACAGGATCTGTGGCGTGGGCTTATTTGCAGTGAAGATCCCTAACAGGGGCTTGTGATCAGTAACGATCTTGAACGGCCGACCATACAGAAAATCGTGAAATTTCTTGGTTCCCGCTACTATCGCTAGTGCCTCCCTATCGGTCTGTGCGTAATTCCGCTCTGCTTGGGACAGGGACCTTGAATAAAACGCTATCGGGGCCTCCCTTCCGTCGTCTAACACGTGGCAAAGCACCGCCCCCACCCCCACCGGGGATGCATCGCAGACCAAAACTATGGGCCGTTTGGGGTCGAAATGAGTCAGGATTGCCTCGGATGTGAGGAGTTGCTTTAACTCTGAGAACGCTCTTTCTTGCTCATCACCCCACAGCCATTTTTCCTCTTTTTTAAGCAGCCGATGAAGCGGCTCGGCAACAGACGCCTTCCGTGGAAGGAAGGTATGGTAGAAATTGAGAAGCCCCAGAAATGACTGAAGCTCGGTTTTGGAATTGGGGCGAGGGGCTTTCTTAATGGCGGCCACCTTAGATTTGGACGGCCTAATTCCCTCGGGTGTGACACGGAACCCTAAAAACTCAACCTCTGTTTCGAAAAATACACATTTGTCTTTTCTCAGTCGCAGCCCCGCTTTCTCGAACACGGCCAGGACCTTATCCAATCTGTGGGCCAGCTCGGCCTTACTCCCCCCTGTTATCAACACGTCATCAAAATATGGCAACACCCCCTCCAGCCCCTTCAGGAGGCGTTCCACTAGCGACTGAAAAATGCCAGGTGCCGAGTTCACGCCGAACTGTAACCTCGACACCTGGAACGCCCCCTTATGTGTGACTATTGTTTGTGCCGCCGCTGTGGCGGGGGTTACTGGGAGTTGCTGGTAGGCCTGTGCTAAATCGAGTTTGGCGAAACACTTTCCCCCATTCAGCCTGGCCAGAAGGTGGCTGACCACTGGCACCGGGTATGCATTAGGGCGGATTGCCTTATTAATGGTACACTTATAATCAGCGCAAATGCGCACCTCCCCGTTAGCCTTCAGTGCTGTTACAATTGGAGTCTCCCACTCCGCGGAATCCACAGGAACGAGAATTCCTTGACCCACCAGTTTGTCCAGTTCCGCCTCTATTTTGTCCTTAAGCGCGAACGGTACCCTGCGCGGTTTGAGTCTTATCGGGCGGACCTCCGGGTCTAAGTCGAAGGCTACAGGGGGTCCCTTGAACTTTCCCAGTCCACTTTTAAAAACGGCGGGGTGTGCGTCACACACTGCTTGTATTGGGTCCTCGCCTACGGCATGCACCCCCCCTATGAACAGGCCTAAGGGCTGAAACCACTGTGTTCCGAGGAGGCTACAACTCCCCCCTTTTAGCACCACTAGGGGAAGTTCCGCAGAATGTCTCTTAAAGCGAACCCGGAACGTTCCGACCCCCAACACTGGAATGCTGTTCCCCTGAACGTCCCGTAGTGTGGCCCTCAACGCTTTAAGTTTGGGCCGCACGTGGGGGTCGATTTTCAAGAACTCTCTCTGGGGGATTATAGAATAGGAGGACCCCGAGTCAACTTCCATCCTAATAGGGGTCCCTTGTACTAGTACCTCAACAAAGTAATGGGGCTGTCCCGCAGACACGTTGAACACAGGAGCGTCGCCCTCGCTGTCGTCCGAGATGCGGCCCACGCCGTCCTGCTTCCTCGTGGCCCGGGCGCCATCTTTGGGCCTCGCTGGACGGTCCGGTCTGGCTGAACGGTCTTGCGAATGTCTCCGGCCCTCTTTCCATTTCCTGCACGCCTTGGCGATGTGCCCCCGACGTCCGCAGTTGAAGCACTCGGCTTTCCTGAATGGGCACTTCACGCGCTCATGGGCCGCACCGCAACCATCGCAGCGGCGCCCGCCTCTCCGGACCTTCTGGACCTCCTCGCCATCGCTACTCTCTGACGACGATTTCGAGGTCGGTCGGGTTGCATGTACCGACTGACCGGACTTCCCGTGCGATGAGTTTTCCGCCTTGCCGGCCCTCGGACGCCACTCATGCCACTTGTGCATCTCGTCTACTCCAGCATTCGTGGACTCCGCGGCTTCCGCGGCCTCTACAACCTCTTCCAGTGTGGGTGGTGGCTCCCGGTTCATCAAACTGCGCTGTACTTCCTTGTCCTTCAGGCCACACAGCACTCCGTCCCTGAGGGCCATCTCTAGGATGTGGTCCCATTTGCAGGGGGCGGCGGCTACCCTCATAGCCGTTACGAAGGCTTCTACCGACTCGTCCGGCGCTTGAACTCGCCTCCAAAACGCACTCCGAGCGGGAAACATTGCCCTCGAGGGTCGGAAACGCTCACGCAGCATTTTCATGATGTCACCGGCTTTGAAATCGCTCATCTTCTTCGGTGCAAGGATGCCCACCAGCGTCCGCTTGGTTTCCATCCCAAGCATGCGAGTGAGGATGGCCCTCTTCCTTTCCTCGTCGTCTTCTTTGACTTTGAGCTCCACCAGTGCCGCCTGGAAGTCCATCTCAAAGAGCTCCCAGTCTTGCGGTTTGGTGATGTTGAACCCGCTCTGTGTCCTGGCTCCGTGGGGATCCATGATCCCACCTTCGTCGCCAATTTAATGTATGAGAGTCAAGACACAAAGCACAGCCAACGGCTGGGTTAACTCAGGTTTATTGCATGGTGGACAGAGGGAACATGAGGTAATGGCGGACGAACAGCTCTATATATATGGTAGGGACATATTTGAATGTGGCTCCACGGTAGCCCGTTGGCTACTGGTCCGCGTGACGTCATGGTTGGTCACGCCCTTCTTGTCCAGGTGTAGGTAGCGGCGGGAAGCTTCCCGCGCTGCGGTCTTTGATGGGTTTGAACCAAGAGAGCTTGGACGCTCGCTGCTGCCAGCTGGTGGTCATTAGCTCGCGTCCTATTACAGGGTTTATATGATACAGCTGAAGGTTACATTGTTACTCATTGGCAAGGTTACATTGGTTCAGATACATTGATATCACATGTAGAAGGATACACTATTAGAACACAACACTGGGGAACTGGGGTTGCGTGTTTGCACCGGCTCTGACTGGGGACCCCTTGACTGGAAATGTGGGGTAGGGGTGAACTCTAATGTTGAGAAACCGGGGGCTATTGGGACTAACAAAAAAACCCGCTCTTCACTCGGACGGGTGGGGGACCACTCCGAACCCCCCCCCCGGTTCCAAAACTCAAAATCAAACTCTTCTTCCCTGTCAACCTCATTCCTCTCTTCCAAAGAATCCCTGGTGTCCAAAGGATCTGGGCTTGTATCAACCCCCTCTCCCCTAGGTGGGGATTGCCGATCCACATTTGTACCCGAAGGGTACCCTGTGTCTCCCCCTTGGGATAAGAAGGTTGGGGAGGACTCTAACACTGACTTCTGTGGCTGCATATCTGTGTCCTACACCTGAGTTGATTGGCGTGCTTTCTCCAGAGTAGACCTGCGCTGGTCTCCACACAGTACAAAACTGGCCCCGTTTGCTCAATGACTATTCCCAGGACCCAGGCCAGCCCTGCAGCCATGTAATTCCTGCAATAAACAGGCTCTCCTATTCCGAAACTTTTGGTATTCCCTATTTCTATGTTCCTCCCTTTATCCTCCACCCTTGTGGGATCCAACCTAGTTACAAGCCTTACCGGTTTCCTGTGCATGAGGAGCTCTGCAGGCGAGAGCCCTGACGCGAGCAGCGTCACCCTATAGCACAGCAGGAACTGGCACAGTTGCAGGTTCAGGTCCCTGGGGCCTATGCGCCGCAATGCCTCTTTTGTAGTTCGCACCTGGCATTCTACCTGGCCATTTGTTGCGGGGTGGAAAGGGGCAGAGGTGATATGCCGGATGGCGTTCTTCTCAACGAATGCCTGAAATTCCGCAGACGTGAAGGTACTGGCATTGTCACTCACAAGCATGTCTGGTATCCCGAAACAACTAAACACCCTGCACAATTGCTTTACGGTTGCGGCTGACAAGATGCTGGACATTGGAATCACCTCCAACCACTTGGAGTACGCATCTACTATTAGCAGGAAAAGGGTTCCCCTGAAGGGACCCACGAAATCTACATGTATCCAAGACCACGGCCCTCAGGCCATGTCCCATTCTCTATGGGGAAGTCGGGACTCCTCAGGTCGAGAACTTTGGCAATTCTCACACATGCCGACCATGTGCTCTATGTCAGCATCCATTTGGGGCCACCAGAAGTAGATTCTGGCCAACGCTTTAGAGCGTACGATCCTGGGGTGGCTGATGTGCAGTAGCTTGAGCACTCTTGACCTCAGTGACTCGGGAACAACCACCCACTGGCCCCATAGGAGGCAGCCCCTTTCTGTGGAAAGCTCATAAGAACATAAGAACAGCCTTGCTGGAACAGGCCACAGCCCATCCAGTCCAGCATTCTGTCTCACACAGTGGCTCACCATTTCCTTCAGGGTATTCCCAAGGAGATGCCTTCACCTGCTTAGGATTCCCTGGAAATGGCATTGAGAGATATCCTGCCTATCTCTCCAACCCGGAGGTTGTCCTTAGGTAGCCATAATTATAGCCATTGATAGCCTTGTCCTCCATGAACTTGTCTAATCCTTTCTTAAAGCTGTCAAGACTGACAGCTGTCACCACTTCTTCTGGCAGGGAGTTCCATAGACCAGTAATCCTCTGGGTGAAAAAGTACTTTCTTTTTTTTTTAAAAAAATTTTTTTTTATTAAATCTTTAATAAACATACAGAAAAAGAAAAGAAAACATTAACAATACATTAACAGTACATTACACTAACAAGTCCATAATATCATACTAACAAACATTACTATATGCTAGCACATAACAATATCTATATTCATTAACTACTATTTAACCACCAAATATTAAGAACCTTTATTTCAAAATCCAAAATAATAGAAAGAAACTTTCTGTACTACCACTAATCTTTTTAACCAATAAAAAAAAACAAAAAACACCCTGTGAATATATACAATGCCCGGAGAGTTTATTTTTTACTCAAGTCCAGAAACTTCTTTGAGATGGTACTGGTCCTGAACTATCACCTGCCATAATAGAGTGATCCACGAACGGTTTCCATATATTCCAGAATCTATTCTCTTTTAAATTATCTCTTTTGACTTTAATCTCCCATGTCAATTTATCGTTCAATGCTAAACTCCACATTTCTTTATACCATTCTCCAACCTGAATGTCTACATCGTTTTTCCAATTTCTGGCTATACATTGTCTACCCGTTGTCAGTACAATTTCCAGTAGTTCTTTTTCTTCCTTGTTTAAACCCAGATCTTCCACATTCGTTAAAAGAATAGTACCCGACACCAACTTAACACTTTTACCCAATATTTCACCAAATTCATTTTCTATTCTTCCCCAAAAATCCCTTATTTTTTTACAACTCCACCACATATGTTCATATGTTCCATCAAATTCTTTACATCTCCAACATAACTTATCTCTTTTATTATCCATCTGGTAAAGTCTTAATGGTGTCAGGTACCATTGCCACAACATCTTGAAGTTATGTTCTTTAATTCTTACAGACATTGTTCTCATAATTCTCTTTTTCCATTTATTTTTCCATTCAGTCACCCCAATTTTTATATTCAAATTTTGTTCGAACAAAATTTGAAAAAGTACTTTCTCTTATTTGTTTGAGAACTAGTACCCAAAAGTTTCATGGAGTGTCCCCTAGTTCTAGTGTTGTGCGATAGGGAAAACAGTTTTTCCTTATCCACTTTGTCCACACCGTGCATGATTTTATAAACTTCAATCAGGTCACCTCTTAGACGCCGTCGTTCAAGAGTGAAAAGGCCCAACCGTTGCAGCCTCAGATGGTAAGGAAGGTGTTCCAGTCCCCTAATCATTCTGGTTGCCCTCCTCTGCACTTTTTCCAGCTCCATAATATCCTTCTGGAGGTATGGCGACCAGAACTGTACACAGTATTCCAGATGGGGCCTCACCATAGATTTATAAAGAGGCAAAATGACACTTGCTGACTTATTTTCTATACCCTTCCTAATGATCCCTAGCATTGAGTTTGCTTTTTTCACTGCTGAGGCACACTGGGTTGACACCTTCATTGAGCTGTCCACCAGGACACCAAGGTCCCTTTCCTGGTTTGTCGCAGAGAGTTCAGACCCCATCAGTTTATAAATGTAATTGGGGTTTTTTGCCCCAACATGCATCACTCTGCACTTACTGATGTTGAAGCTCATTTGCCACTGTTTTGCCCACTCCCCCAGTGTCAAGAGATCCCTCTGGAGCTCTTCACAATCTCTCACAGTTTTCACTACCCTGTATAATTTAGTGTCGTCAGCAAATTTGGCTACCTTGCTTTTTACTCCTACCTCTAGATCATTTATGAAGAGGTTGAAAAGCAGGGGTCCCAGTACTGAACCTTGGGGGACCCCACTCTTTACTTCCCTCCACTTGGAGAAGTGTCCATTTAGTGCTACCCTCTGTTTCCTGTCCCTTAGCCAGTTGCTGATCCAGGACAAGACCTGTCCCTTTATTCCATGACTGGTAAGTTTATTCAAGAGCCTTTGGTGTGGGACCTTGTCAAAAGCCTTCTGAAAGTCCAGATAAACAATGTCAACTGGATCCCCCTTATCCACATGCTTGTTGACACTCTCAAAAAATTCCAACAGATTAGTGAGGCATGATTTGCCCTTGCAAAAGCCATGTTGGCTCTCCTTTAGCAGCGCCTCCTCTTCTATGTACCTATTAATTCTATCTTTTAGGATGGTTTCCATCACTTTACCTGGGACACATGTCAAACTGACAGGCCGGTAATTTCCTGGATCACCCCTGGATCCTTTTTTGAAAATTGGTGTTACATTCGCTACCTTCCAGTCATCAGGCACAAAGCCTGATTTGAGGGAAAGATTATATATTTTGGCTAGGATATCAGCAATTTCATCTTTAAGTTCCCTGAGAACTCGTGGATGGATGCCATCTGGTCCTGGGGATTTGTTAGTGTTTAGCTTAACAAGACATGCAAGGACCTCCTCCCTGGTTATTTCTATCTTGCTTAATTCTTCGGTTTCCCTCCCTACGAAGATAGGTTCTGTTTTGGGCATGTGGTCTCTATCTTCTTCAGTGAATACTGAAGCAAAGAATTCATTGAGTCTCTCTGCAATCTCTGTTTCCTCTTTAATAACCCCTTGCCTTCCATTGTCATCTAATGGTCCAATGGCCTTCCTAGTTGGGTTCTTACTTCTAATGTACTTTAAGAAGTCTTTGTTATTCCTCTGAGTATTTTTAGCTATACGCTCCTCAAAGTCTTGCTTTGCTTTCCTGATTGTTGCCTTGCATTTGTTCTGCCAGAATTTATGTTTCTGCCTGCTGTCCTCATTTGGACAAGCCTTCCATCTTCTAAATGAGCTTTTCTTGCTCTTGATCACTTCCCGAACAGCTCCTGTAAGCCACATTGGAGTCCTCTTGGACCTGGCAGTGCCCTTTTTCCTTTTGGGTATGCATTCCAATTGGGCCTCTGTTATTGTTTTTGTAAACAGCCTCCATGCCACTTGGAGTGTTTGGACTCTCTCAATTTTCCCTTTCAGTTTCTTTTTTACTAGTTTCCTCATCCCTTTTTTAAACATAAGCCATGAATTCCTCCCCGGGGGAAGTCGTTGGTCACCCTTTCTGAACCCAGGAGTTCACTAGGGAAAGGGTCTTGTCTTTTGCCGTGGCTTTGGCGAGGTCTGCGGGAACTATCGGTGGTGAGTCGAGGGCTTCGATAGAAGCACTCAATGATCTCGCTCCACCTCACACTCAGGGTCTCCTAACTGTGGCAGGGGAGACCTGGAAAGAGCATCTGCATGGCTAATGTCTTTCCCCGGGTGGTGGACCAGTGTGTGTTGGTATGCATTGAGAAAGATAGTCCACCAGAGCATTCTGGGGGACAGAATCTGTGGCGTGGGCTTGCCTGTGGTGAAAATGCCTAGTAGGGGTTTGTGGTTGGTCACAACGGTGAACGGTCGACCATACAGGAAGTCGTGGAACTTCTTTGTACCAGCGACTATGGCGAGAGCCTCCCTGTCCGTTTGCGTGTAGTTGCACTCTGCCTTTGAAAGCGATCTGGAGT
The DNA here is from genome assembly GCA_035047305.1 of Bradypodion pumilum. Lineage (NCBI taxonomy): Eukaryota > Metazoa > Chordata > Lepidosauria > Squamata > Chamaeleonidae > Bradypodion > Bradypodion pumilum. The sequence continues at coordinate 165,696,953 of JAWDJD010000001.1, read as the reverse complement.
AGAACGCAACGGGGGCTTCCCGCCCGTTGTCTAACACGTGGCACAGCACCGCTCCCACCCCTACTGGTGAGGCATTGCAGACTAGAGCTACGGGCTTTCTGGAGTCAAAGTGGGTCAGGACTGCTTTTGAGGATAGAAGCCACTTTAATTCTTTAAACACCTTTTCCTGATTGTCTCCCCACTGCCAAACCACATCCTTCTTAAGTAACTTATGCAGTGGCTCTGTAACTGATGCCTTCCTTGGCAGGAAGGAATGATAGAAATTCAGGAGCCCAAGAAATGACTGCAACTCCGGTTTCGCGGTGGGGTGAGGGGCATTTTGGATAGCCGCAACCTTGGATTTGGAGGGCTTTACTCCATCAGGGGTTATTTTAAACCCAAGGAACTCAACCTCCCTTGCTAGGAACACTTGCTCTTTTTTAACCTCAACCCCGCTTTTTCGAAAATCAACAGAACCTTGTCCAACCTTTTAGCCAGTTCTGACACACTCCCCCCTGTTTTCAGCATGTCATCAAAATATGGGAGAACCCCGGGGAGCCCTTTTAGCAACTGTTCCACGAGGGACTGGAAAATCCCGGGTGCCGAGTTTATGCCGAACTGTAGGCGTGTGACCTTAAAAGCCCCTTTGTGGGTTACAATTGTCTGCGCAGCGGCGGCAGCTGGAGTTACGGTCAGCTGTTGGTACGCCTGCACCAAATCCAATTTAGCGAAAAACCTTCCCCCGTGCAAGGTGGCTAATAGGTGGCTAACAACCGGCACTGGGTATGCATTTGGGCGGATTGCCTTATTTATTGTACATTTATAATCTGCACAAATCCTAACCTCCCCGTTAGGTTTCAAAGCAGTCACAATAGGAGTTTCCCACTCCGCAGAGTCCACTGGAACCAAAATCCCCTGGCCCGCCAGTTTGTCCAGTTCCGCCTCTATTTTGTCCTTGAGGGCAAATGGGACCCTTCTTGGCTTGAGTCGAATGGGACGGATTTCCGGGTCCAGATCAAATGAAACTGGAGGCCCCTTGAATTTCCCAAGCCCCTTCTCGAATACCGCCGGGTGTGCATTGCAAGCGTCCTGGATGGGGTCGGACCCGACAGTATGGATGCCCTCTATTGAAATTCCCAGGGGCTTGAACAACTGCATTCCCAGGAGACAGCAACCCCCCTCTTTCAGGACTACTAGGGGCAGCCTCTCCCTCTGGTGTTTAAATTGTACCTTGAATTCCCCCACCCCCAAAACTGGGATTCCGACCCCTTGAGTCTTTAAGGCCTTGAGTTTGGGTCGCTCATTGGGGAGAATACGCAGGAACTCCCACTTGGATATGATGGAGTAGGAAGACCCCGAGTCTATTTCCATCCTAACTGGGACCCCTTGCAACAGTACCTCAACAAAAAAATGGGGGTGCCCCAAGGACACACTGTGAACAGCCGCACTGCTGTTGCCACAAACCCGCTGGTACACACGATGCACTTCTGGGTCGCTGTCATTGGAAACTCTGCCAACGCTGTCTGGTCTCCTTGGGGGACGTTCCACTGGGCCCTTGTACTCTCCTCGCTGTCATCTGCATACTTTGGCGATGTGGCCCCTCCGTCCGCAGTTGTGGCACTCGGCTTTCCGGAATGGCCATTTGCTTCAGTCATGGGACACTCCGCAGCCATCGCAATGGTGACTCTCCTTTCCACACTTCTCAGTCGCCGCCTTCCGCACCTTTCGGATGCCCTCATCCTCACTGGCTTCCGAGGAGGAGGAGGAGGGTGATGCTGGGGATCGATGGTCCTGCCAGGCCGCTTGTACTGGAGTTGATGCCCCGTCAGTTGGTGGGGCCCTTGCCTTGAACAGCTTGACTCCGGCCCTCATGGCTTCAGCCGCATGTGCTTCCTTCAGGACCTCTTGGAATGTCAGGTCGTGGCCACGGATCATCAGCTTTCGTTGGGTCTCCTCGTCCCGCAGACTGCAGAGCAAACAGTCCCTGAGGGCGGTTTCCAGGTCTGCCCACTCACATGGGGTTGCCGCCACACGGAGGGCTGCCGCAAAATCGGCCACAGACTCACCCGGGCACTGGTCCCGTCTCCCGAAGGCAGTTCTGGCCGTGAAGATGGACACAGTCTGCTGGAAGTGCCCCTGCAGTGTTGTTAGGAGGTGCTTGACCGGGACCTCTTCCATCTTTCTCGGTGCCACCAGGTTGACCAGGAGCTTCACGGCGTGGTACCCCAACATCGTGATGAGCTGGGCACACTTTTCCCCCTCATTGATGATTTCAGCTATCGCCAGCGTGCTGTGGAAATGCATTTCGAACCATTCCCATTGGTCCGGCTGGCTGATATCGAAGATTGGTTGTGTCTTGTTCCTGTGGGAAGCCATATCCCACCTTCTTCGCCAATTTGGTGTTCAGGGAAGCAAGACGATAGAAGCAGCCGTATGCTGGCTAACACGACTTTATTGCATGATGTACAGTTTGAACACAAGGTAATGGTGGCAATACAACTCCTTTTATACAGTCACTTTACATTTGAATCTGGGTGCACGGTAGCCTATTGGCTACTGTTGGTGTGACATCATCCAGAGTCCCGCCCTTCTTGTCCAGGTGTGTCCATGGCGGGAAGGTTTCCCGCGGCTGTGCATGATTGGGGAATTTGTACCATGTGAGTTGAATGCTCGCTGCTCCCATCTCTGGTAGCAAGCTCACATTCCAATAGCAGCTGAATACAATGTGTTCTTTACAAATGGCTTAAGTATACATTTAACTTAAAGGCTTAACATAGCAGTTACATTCCATACTATTCCATACACAACAGTTAGCCAACAGGTCCATCTGTTATTCTTTAGGTGGGTGATATGGCCTGCCCATATTTTTTGTGCCACATATAGTTCATCAACCACATCACACAGTCCAGTTCTTTGGCATAATTCCTTTGCCGGCACACCCCACCAGTAAAGAGACGTACACGTTGATTGGATGAAACAATTAGGCCACTTTATTGATAATGCCAACAGAATATTTCACTGGGGCCCATAGTGTGGGTGTAATGAAAGGATAGAGGATAACAACTTTCACCGGGAGGAAATGACTATGGGCCAACCACACCGGGGTACATTAAAGCCACACAGGATGGCAGAGGTGAAAGAAAGGCTTGCCGATAAGCTACAGAAGCCATAAGGCACACCCCTAGATGATACCATTCCATCTCCTGCAGCAACCCCAGCCCATACCCAATGTGGTGGGGAATTTTTTAAATGAAGTACACCCGCACTAACCGCCATAAGTGACCATATGAAAAGGAAACCTCCAAGAAAGGCTCAACCTGGTACAACAGTGCAGGGTGGGCAAAAACGCCCACAACACCCGGGCCAATAGGACGTTGTGGCAAAAATTCCCACCCGGCCCTGAAGCGATCGTTACACACTGTTCACAGGGAGGGAGGGTTGGGGAAGCTTCTCTGGAGGCAGAAAAGCTGAATGGAGGGGCTGGGAGGAGCCAGCCCTATAAATGTTTGCTGGCTCCTCCCAGCCCAGCCTGAGTGGTGCAGGCATGCTCCCGTCTCTGGGCAGGGGCAATGACAAAGTGCGCGCAGGCAGAGGGCCTGCCCGTGCACGTCCATATTGTTGACTTTAGCCCTGATTGTTATTCTGCACATCCATCTTTCTTTGTTTATAAGCCTCTTGTTTATCCCTTCTAAATTGTCCCCCACCGCTTTCCATCTGTGTGGCATCAGCTGAGGGCTTTATTTATGAACATCCAGTGTGAACCTAGGAATAGGGAAAACCATAGGCCTGGTTTCTCTCCTTTTCATCACTCTCTCCCCCCCCCCATTTCCTATTTTAAAATTTTTTTAAAAAAAAACAGAGACAAAATAAATTAATAGAATCTAGACGTGTCACTGTCTGTACATGTAATATCAATGTGAGTCCTCGCACTCATTCAAAAGGAAAATATTTCTAAACACCACACACTAAAGTCAAACAACTGGTGAAGGCCTGCTGTCTTTGTGTGCTGCTTATAAGAACCCTCAGGTTGCTTAATGTCAGAAACAGAGTGCTGGACCAAAGAAATAACTTCCTATTGCAGTGATTCCCAGCCTTGATGCCTCAGATATTGTTGGGGTGCAACTTCCAGAAGCCTCAGCCTGTTTGTCTACTGGTACAAAGAGGCTGGGCTGCAAGGTTGGGGACCACTGTCCTAGTTGTTTGCTTCCACATATATTCTTTCCACTCCTCAGTTCTTGCAAAGCTTGAAGACTTGATACGCATTGCCAAACTGAAATGTCAACTTTGTTTGTTGACGGAAAGGAAGACCTACCTGTAGTCTCATTTGTCAACCAGCCTTATTGACTTTATAATAAGCATTTCCCCACCCCCCTTTTATTAAGGAAAAGCCCCTGATGCTTCCAGGTTCCAGATTTACACAGTCTTGATTACTCTTTGAAAATGAGAAAACAATTCTGCCAAGTTAGAAAAGACAGTAGGTTCTGGCACATGAACCTTAGAGATTTAGGCAACACTCTGCCAGTGGAAATCATGGCTTCTGATTAAGTTACACAAGGTTTGACAATTAAAGGGTAATAGAATTCTTCTGCTTAGGGGAACTCTTTGATTTTAGAAGAGCCAAATGTGCTAATGTGCTGTGTAAAGGAGATTCCATCTGCTCATTATATAATTATTACCTTTCTCCTTAATTCGGTTTTATTGCTAATGGAAGTTTTCATAAAACTGCAATTTGATTATCTTCCTAATGTTATTTATTCAGTTGGTTTCAATGATTTGGGGGCCAATGCTTTGTTTGTGAAGTCATATTAAATTCTATAGCAGTCATGGAACATAAATATAACACACCTACATCATGACACCAAATGATTATGATGGTGGTTCATATGAATAGTCATTACAGAAGCAAGGGCTGTCTTACAGCACAAGGGCTGTGATACTCCCAGACAATAAAGAGGAAGAAAATTTAGCTTGTGTTAATAGTGTTACTCCAGAATAGCACTTGTTGTTGGTACTGCTGTTATTTGGCAAATGTCTTTCTTAAACTTGAATCCATGCCATGTGAATCTATGAAATGAATCAAACTGGAAATTTGCCGTGAATACTCATTTTAGCTTTAATTAAAAATAGTGTTGAGTCTCCAGGCTTCATTCCTGTTTGAATTAGGCCCATGCATAATCTCCTATCTAAACTGTCTATTTGCCTAGTTGAAGATCATATTTTAAGTTAATATTCAGGAATTTCTGAAGTATCTGCCTAGAGGTATTTAGCCTTCCTGTATTTTAATAACCATATAGTTTCCGAACCATGTTGTCTTTACTTTTCTTTCAGTTCAGTACATAAACATTTTTCATGAAATTCTGCACGAATTGTGATCCCATTTAATCTCTTAAACTTATTGATTTTGAAGATTTACAACTCACATTTCAATCAAGGGATCTTCAGTTACTAGTTTAAAAATGTATTGCTACTGTTTTGAAGAAAAGGGGACATAAACAAAACTTTCTGATGACTCCTTCTAGGCTGGCACCAGAGTCTGCTTCCAATGTGGTTAATGGCCAATTGGTAGCTGGGCCTATGTGCTCTTTCCAACACCAGTTGCTGCTGTTGGGCTAAAGATCTTGGTAGCTACTCCATCTCTGGCAGTTAGAGTTGTCAGGTCTCAGGTTACCCTCTGATATTTCAAGGAGCCTCTGTACTTTTCTGAATCTCCTGGCAAAGAGACATATCTCAGAACAAGCAACACTGGAGATGGATTAATTTTAATGGGTTAAATTTTGGACATCCACCTTCTCCCCTTCCCTGATGGTGACAAAGCTTACTGTTTCAGCACGAATCCTGCTCTATGTGCAAACAAAGATTTTCTCTTCTTCAGTTGCGATCTTGTTGGTTTGTGATATGTTGTACATAAAAGATTGGTTGTGCATAAAGGGTTTGATGGACCAAAGTGCATATACCCAGTATCTCTCCCCAAAACCCTCTCTTTGGTCCTGGTCTTTTGGTGTTGTGATACCGTCATATGGTGCAAGGAGGAGAATGAAACATTAGTACTGTGATAAACGAGCCTTCTTGCTGCACATGACTAGGCAGCAGTGGCACGAAGCCTGGAAAAACATATCTCACTTAGAGACATGTCCTCTTCTCAATCCTGTGGCATCCTAAAAGCCTGGCCATGGTTCACCCTGGTTGCAGGTGCTGTCCTGTGATATCAGACTAGGGCACACTGCTAACCTGATAACACTGCTGGGAGCCATATAGGCCACAGCAGCACATCTGGTGGGATTAGGACCACATCTATTTTTCTTTCCTTTGCTCTTCTCAGTTATAGTTTGGTTTTGATCCATTTTTATGCTTGTTTTATCTTGATTATTACTCCTGTACTCCCCCATCAAGACATCTTAAGGCACTTGATAGGAAATCTATCAAAATTGTGTTAAGCACCTCCTCCTCCTCCTCCACCACCACCACCACCAACAACAACAACAACAACAAAAACTAGGCTATTTGGATTCCTAAGCAATTTTCACAAATAGCAGAGGCCACTCAGGGGAAAGGCTTGCAGCTTGCAAGATTACTGCCATGCTTGAAGCAATTCTGGGTAAGTTTGCTCATTTCTCTCATGTGGCTAAGCAGCTACCTGCTCATGTCTCCTACTAATGAGACTCGTAGTGGGCCCAATTCGCATCCTAATAGTTAGGAAGAAGAGAAACTGCAGAAGGCAGTTAAAAGAGGATGCTATAGATCGCCTGGCCAAACATCTCTACCTCTGTCTTTGAATAAGGGGCAAAATTAGTCAAGGCATGGTGAGATTCTCCTAGGCCTGGCACAACTGTTTTTTTCTGTTCTCTTTTCAGATACACAACACTAAAAGGACTAGACTAGGTGACATTGTGGTTGTTTCCATCTTATATTTCTAAATGTGCCCCTTATATAGCAATACTTTGTTGGGAAGGCACTGCAAAAAGAAGGTGGTGGCCGCTGCAGAGCTGTCTTACCTGGTGATGAAAGTCTGCAGTCCTAATTACCAACAAGTAATTAGGTGTGCAGATTTTTTTTTTTGCTGTTAATCTACCTTCTATTGAAGATCTATATATTACACGAGCCAAAAAGAGAGCAGAGAAAATATATAAAGACTCCACTCATCCCGGTAATAATCTGCTCCAGCTTTTACTGTCGAAATGACGCTTCAAAGCATTACATACCAGAACAACCAGATACAAGGACAGTTTCTTTCCAAATGCCACCAACTTGCTGAATAACTAAATTGTGTGATTTTATTGCATTATTGATCCATAGGGGGTGGGGGGGCTTATGTACCAAATACAAATTCCTGGTGTGTAAGCACACTTGGCTATTAAAGGATTCTATCTATTGTATCTATCTTCCTCAAAAAGAAAAAAGAAAGAAATCATGGGGTCAGGTGCAGTAAACTTCCAGAATCCTTGAGACCCAGCATTTGCTTGACTTTGCTAAGGGCCTGGCCTGGGCTATTTGTGTGGAACAAGGGCTGAGAAAAAGGCTTGAAGCCTTGGACAGTTGCTGGCAGAGTGTGGACTAGGGATGGCCAACATATATCTCACCATCTGAGGGCATCCCTATCTATTATTTGCAGCCTGTACCAAGCAAATGCTTTGTTTTCAAGCGTAGAGTTGTCTAGAACCATTATTCAGTTTGAAAACAAGATGCTCCCTCACATCTTGTTTTAAAGATATGCAGAAAAGGGAACAAAAGACTAAGTGGGGATATGTTTGCATTCCTTGAATAATTGAAAGGTTATCATATAGAAGAGCAGTAGGATATATTATCAGTCATTCCAGAATGCAGGACACATAAAGATTGACTCAAGTTACATATTTCAGTTCAATATCAAGAATAACTTTCTACTATTAGAGCAGTATGACAATGTAATGAATTACCCCAGGAAGTGGTGAGTTGTCCATCCCTGGAAGAATTCAAGAGAAAACTAGACAATCATCTGTCAGATATACTTTGATTTAGATTCCTGTATTGAGGAGGAAATCTATGTCTTTGTCTGCCATCTTGAGAAGCTCTCTACAGAGATTCTCCCTTAATTTATGATCAAATATCTTATCCTGATGGTATGGAAATTCTAAAAAATGAGCACCCTTGCAAAAGTGTGTGATAAGAATAGATGTATACAATGTAAAATAATGTATAATGAGAGGCAGAGTGTCCATGGGCTACTTTAACTAGATCTGGAAGCGGGTTACAGCTATTTCCTGGGATTACCAAATTTTCTTTGTCACAGATGCTACTTTACCTCCTATTCAGATATTTCTTCACTTTCTCTTATTTGTTTTCTTCCTTTATGGCTTCAATGTAAGAACAAAACAAAAATTCATATTAGCCAGTTTTTAAAAACAAATATATCCAGTTCATCATCTATGAGATTATTTGTGAAAAGCTGTGCATCTTTTTAATTTCCTGTCATCAGTATAAAATCGCAAGCAGGTGATCCTTCCCTCCTTTCCCTCTTTTAAAAAAATAAATTATGTACAAAGTAATATGCACAACCAAGAATACGTATCTTTGAAAATGTGAAAAGACATGCTGTGGCCAGTGGGGAGATATAAGGCATGCATCAAGAAAAACATGTTAAAAATGCATACATTAGGACAAGACCTACAAAAATATGCAGGTGTTCACATGAGCTCAATCCTCTTGTATGTGAACTGTTACAACCCTGATATGTAATAGGGACAGAGAGAAAATATTACTGGTATCCGTAGAGATGCAACAAAAATTGAGGCTAATAGATTTTCACTGCCATATTTCCAGGGAAAGAGGAGAGCGAGGGAAAAGTCCTTGTCTGGTTTTGCTGGGCTAAAAAATCATCAAAGAGGAATAATTGATGTATCTATCGCTACCCATTTTTAAATCCCTTAGATTATACAGATAATGAAAGAGAAGAGAAAGGTGTTTGGAATTACGATAACGGGTACAAGATTAGCAGTTTCTTCTATCTAAAGAATGGCTGAAACTACTCTGTAAGTGAGAATTACAACTACAAAATGTTTATTTGGTTAATGCACAGGAATACATTTTTAGATTTATCCTATCATTGTCTTTAAAGCTGGACTCAAGGGTTTGTTGCATTTCTGTGCAGTAGTCAATGTATGAAACTAGAAGAATATGTGTATCATAAACCTCATATTTACTCTGCTTTTTAAATGTATTAAAATATCCAGAATTATATTCTTGATGTGACTTGTCATATAATAAAATTCTGATTTATGATTTTGTGTTTAATTTTTTCCTCTTTAAGGAATAATTGTAACTCAATTGTTCATTTTGCTTAACAAATTTTAATTAAAAACAGTCTTGCTTAAATGCAGATGAGTTGCAGATACACTTTTAAAAATGTGTATGCTTAATGGAACCCCTGGCACAAAAGGCCTGAGAACTGACCAAATACCCTGAGCTAACACAGGGGTCTTTGTGCATCAAACCATAATTTCAAAATGTCAGTCCAGGAGAACCTGGCCAAATGCATTTTCTGAGTAAATGTAAAGAGAGTGAGATCACCTCTATTACTCCATCTTTCATGCTGATATGCAAACAGATCAAGGTTATAATCAATCATTTGTCTCAAGAAAAAGTGTTCTGTGGCTCTTCTTCATAACTGGAAACATCAGGCCAATCAGGATAGAGATAATGGCCAAATTCTGCTGCCGAGTGTAGTAAGTTTTACTATTGTAGGTCCATTGAATCAATGGGGATTTGGTGAATCAATTCTTCTGTAAGTGCCATTGATTCAAACCAGCCTAATCTAACTGTGATTGACTTTTGCAAACTGAGTTTTTGTTAAAATTGACCTGTTTAAATTAATAGAACCTATGAATGAGTTGACTCACCCCATTGATTCAATAAACCTACTCTGGTGTGATTTACTATACTGGTTTGTGGATGTAACTTGGACACCCTACCTCCAAACTTCACCAAACATGGAGAGGGGTGAAGGACAGTCGGCAGAAGACTCTTTCCAATTTTGGTGTGTCTAGCTGGCTTGGGGACTGAATTCTCCCCTGCTAAATCAATCACTGAATTTCTCCCAAACCAACTTGTGATGGCCTAAGATTTCTGCACAGTACTCTATGTATCAGTGAGAAGAGGTAGAAAGTAGTTCCTGTTTATCTACTTGCAATTTCTTGCTTTCAAACTGCTAGGTTGTCAGGAGATGGGACAGAGACAGATGCTGAAACCATCGTGTAATACCTGAGTCTCGAACGGCTGACTTGCCAGCTTTCCAGCTTACAAAGTGAGCTTCTTAACCACTGAGCCACAACAGCCCCCTTTTCAGTGAGGTAAAGAAGAGAAAATGACATTTGTATTCATGGATATTCTGCTACAGGTTAGAGGATTTTCTTCTCTATTATCAATACCAAATTCAGTTTCCTTTTTTAATGGCAAAATAATTTTTGAGGGGGGGTATAGGAAAAAGGGATTGTAGTTAGCCAATAAGGAGAATCAAATAACTTAGTATGACCCAAAATAAAAAAAATGTTTTGGGTCATACTAATTATTGCATAAGGGATGCTTTGGTAGCTTTGTGCCTTTTAATACAATGCATTTTAGGAGTATTTCTCTTTATTTGTACATCGAATCTAATGGATTATGTTGTACACCTTGGTAGCAGTTTTATTGTTCTGACGAAGAGACTCATTCATCTCTGGGTTCTTTTAGAACATCAGCTAGTGACTGTCTATCTTCCAGAAATGGCCTGACAGACTAAGATGTTTGACAAAGCGGCTCTTTCCTCTTGCATTCCAAAGTCCTGAACACAAACACCTTTTAATCTCTTTTTCCCACTTGAACAACTTGTACTCATGTTTCGTGAAATCCCCATGACCTAGAAACCTTTTCTTACTTTAGGCGAAAGCATTTCTTATGCTTCAGCTGTTAGAGACATCTGAACATGATGTACAGCAACAAACAAGTACTCGTCTTCATCCTGTAATTACTTGTACCTGGGGAAAAGGCTAAGCCTGGAAATGTAAATGTTGAATGTTTCATTCTTAACAGTTCATCCACCCGTCTACCTAAAAGACGGAAGGAATTTTTAAAATGGTTTCAAAAAACACCTCTGACTCAATTCAGATATAACAATAAATCACAGTTGATTAATAGGATGGGCAGGGATGACAATTACATGTTTCTTCCCCCTTTTCTTCTTTTCTCTCTGAGCGAGTGTAGGAAATTAGATGCTGTTGCTTCTAGTTAATTGTAAAAAGTAGGTTGTGATCAGATGAGGAAGTAGATTGTATATTGGACTGCCTTTGGGTCAGATTGCCCAATGCAATCTATTTCCCATTGATCCCATGACTAAAAGTGAATTGCATTCTAGTGATCTTTGCCTAAGCTAGACCTTTTTAGTCCACCTATATGACATCAACCTTTTGGGTACCAGGCTGCACTGATTTTCCAACAAACACAAGGGTTGCTTTAAGAGAGATCCCTCCTGCAATCGGACACATTTTATAATCACCCAGTTTCATGCACATGCTATATCATATAGTCATGGTTGACTTTCTGAGTGGATGCTTGTTGCAATGAGGGGGAAAAACATATTGTTTTCCATCAATATTTGTGGGTAAAATTCACACACCCCTAATGCATGTGTGAGAGAATTTTGGGGAAATCACTTCAGATTTGTATTTGTGCAAATCAGCAGAGAGAAGCTGAAGTCAAGAGATAATTTTCCTTTTAAAAAAAAGTTACATGTTGTTCTCTTCAAATGGCACCAAATGGCTTACATGGTTGCTGCAGTTAATGATGGGACATCTTGTCTTTTCTTTGAACAAAAGAATAATAATATGGCCAGTGAAGCTTAAAGAGTTTCCCATATGGTATATGTTGAAAGTACAGCCTTAAAACAGTTTAATGGTCATAAGTTTTACATGGGAAGGCACCCTCATCAGCACCAGTCAGCAGTTTTAATTAGCAACCATGATACTCAGCATCAGCAGAATTTAAGACATTCAGACAACCACCTGTCAGATCTGCTTTAATTTGGATTCCTGAATTGAGGAGAGGGTTGAGCTCGATGGCCTCATAGGTCCCATCTCACTACATTATTCTACGATTCCAGGACAAGGAGTATAACAGGATGATAAGCCTCTTCAGATCACAGTTCAGGAGCTTCCAGGAATCTTTCACTCATCTTGTTTGTACTGCAGATGTGTCATTGAAGGCCATTTATTAAGATGCTGTCCTGGCATTTTTAAAATCCTGGTATGACATTTAATACCGTAAGAGAGAAGGTTCTTGGAATTGTTATAGATCACAAGCTGAATATGAGCCAACAGTGCAATGTAGCTGCAAAAAGGCAAATGCTATGATAAGCTGTATTAAGAGACGTACTCTGCAAAGTATTAGTCTTCCTCTATTCAGAACTACTTAGACCACATCTAGAGTACTGCATCCATTCTGGACACAACACTTTAAGAAGGATGCTAAGAAACTGAAAAAAGTTCAGAGGAGGACAACAAGACTGTGGGGGAAAGACTGAAGGAACTGGGCATGTTTAGCCTTGAGAAAAGGAGATTGATAGTATTTTTCAAATAGTTGAAAGATAGGCATAAAGAGGAGGGGCGGGGTCCATTCTCAATCATCCCAGAATGCAGGATATATATTAATGAGTACTAATTACAGGAAGCCTGAGATAGGCTGAATATCAAGAAAAACATAGATGTTACAACAGTATGAGAATGGAACCATTTACATTAGGAGGTGGTAAGTGCTCCGAAGCAGGAGGCACTCAAGAGAAAATTAGACAACCATATATCAGATTTATTTTGACCTGGATTCCTGCATTTAGCAGGGGATTGGACTTGATGGTTTCGTTGGCCTCTTCTAACCCCATTATCCTATGAAACAAACATAAAATCTTTTCTGATTTAAGAGCCTCAAATGAAAGGGTTTTAAAAAAAGAGCTAGGAAATGGTGGAAATAATAAAATCAGTTAGCTTTTTAATTTAATTTAATATTCATATTTCTATAGCTGCCCAACTCACAAAGTGTTGTGTATTAAGGCACATTTGCAAGTAGCACGGGCAGTGCCCTTGTAAGAGGAAAATGGCAGTTTCCCGCCATCCAAATTAGGAGCAGAAAGTGGCGCGAAAACCCCTGCACACGGAGCGCCCATTATGCTAATCAAAGTCCTATGATTGGCTAGTTTTGGATCCTGTTCTCCATTGGTTAAATACATATATTCCCTGTTATGATTGGTTGGTTACGGTTGTCCGGTGGGTCGCTACTTTGTATCAAGGAGCCACCATCAGGGAGACACTATATAAGCCCCACGGGTAAACAAGGGTGGGGCCGGACTGGATCTATACTTCCCACTTCATACAGGTAGCCAGAGATGGCTAGTCCTGGGTCTTCTCCACAATGCTACAGCTTCTACTGTAGCTAGATATTGCCTCCTTCCTTGGCACACTCCGAAGGGACTGATTTCATTGGGACTGTATAGCCATCTCTGTGTCTGGAACACCTTGTAAGCTCATCTATAATTGACTGTTAAATAAAGACTTGTTGCGGTTTTGTTCATTGTTGTCTGGACTATTACTTGCAAGGGCTGGACATAACGCGAAGACTCTGGACGGCATACAGTATTAAAACCCTTTTCAGTTTAATCACTGAGTTTGTAAGCTTTCCGTTTGCATGTCTAGTTTCCTTCAGTTTTCTATTTTACATTTATTATTAATGAATTTATTATTAATGCGAGCACTCACTTGCAGCCTAATTGGTTGCCTAGCTCTTTGTAAAAAGGAAGCCTTTCCCCCAAAAGGCGAATATAATTGTTCAACATTTTCTGGTTTCTTTCTTCTCTTGGTTCAAAATATGCCAAATATATTTTCTAGCCATCTAGTTTTGAGAAGATGTTATACCATGCATTTTGTATTAGTGGTAATTGTGTGATATAATTCTATTATTATGGTAAAAAGGTAAAGGTCATCATTGCACAAAAGCAATTCATATCCAACTCTAGGGTTTGGTGCTCATCTCCATTTATAGCCAAAGAGCCAGGTTGGCAGGAGCTGGGACGGAGATGGGAGCTCACGTCATCATGCAGGACTCAGGTCTTGAGCTGCTGACCTGCCAACCTTCCAGTTGACAAGTTCAATGTCTTAACCAATAAAGCCACTGCAGTCCCTCTCTAGTACGTACAGTATAATGATGCACAGTAATTTTGCTTTGTTTTTAAATGTTTCCAGGCATTGATGGATTAAATCAATGACAAGGTCCCACACCAAAGGCTCTTGAATAAACTTACCAGTCATGGAATAAAGGGACAGGTCTTGTCCTGGATCAGCAACTGGCTAAGGGACAGGAAACAGAGGGTAGCACTAAATGGACACTTCTCCAAGTGGAGGGAAGTAAAGAGTGGGGTACCCCAAGGTTCAGTACTGGGACCCCTGCTTTTCAACCTCTTCATAAATGATCTAGAAGTAGGAGTAAAAAGCAAGGTAGCCAAATTTGCTGACGACACTAAATTATACAGGGTAGTGAAAACTGTGAGAGATTGTGAGGAGCTCCAGAGGGATCTCTCGACACTGGGGGAGTGGGCAAAACAGTGGCAAATGAGTTTCAACATTAGTAAGTGCAGAGTGATGCATGTTGGGGCAAAGAACCCCAATTACACTTATAAACTGATGGGGTCTGAACTCTCTGCGACAAACCAGGAAAGGGACCTTGGTGTCCTGGTGGACAACTCAATGAAGGTGTCAACCCAGTGTGCCTCAGCAGTGAAAAAAGCAAACTCAATGCTAGGGATCATTAGGAAGGGTATAGAAAATAAGTCAGCAAGTGTCATTTTGCCTCTTTATAAATCTATGGTGAGGCCCCATCTGGAATACTGTGTACAGTTCTGGTCGCCATACCTCCAGAAGGATATTATGGAGCTGGAAAAAGTGCAGAGGAGGGCAACCAGAATGATTAGGGGACTGGAACACCTTCCTTACCATCTGAGGCTGCAACGGTTGGGCCTCTTCACTCTTGAACGACGACGTCTAAGAGGTGACCTGATTGAAGTTTATAAAATCATGCACGGTGTGGACAAAGTAGATAAGGAAAAACTGTTTTCCATATCGCATAACACTAGAACTAGGGGACACTCCATGAAACTTTTGGGTACTAGTTCTCAAACAAATAAGAGAAAGTACTTTTTCACCCAGAGGATTACTGGTCTATGGAACTCCCTGCCAGAAGAAGTGGTGACAGCTGTCAGTCTTGACAGCTTTAAGAAAGGATTAGACAAGTTCATGGAGGACAAGAGTATCAATGGCTATAATTATGGATACTTAAGGACAACCTCCGGGTTGGAGAGATAGGCAGGATATCTCTCAATATCATTTCCAGGGAATCCTAAGCAGGGGAAGGCATCTGCTTGGGAATACCCTGAAATGGTGAGCCACTGTGTGAGACAGAATGCTGGACTGGATGGGCTGTGGCCTGTTCCAGCAAGGCTGTTCTTATGTTCTTATGTTCTTATGTTCTAAATCCATAAAATCTTGATTTACTGTTTTTGACATGTTTTTATTTCATTTTCTTTTAATTCTGTAAGCACCTGTAATTTGGAGTTATGATGATACTGATAGGATAAATGAAACCTGTGTGAAGAAACACTATTTTTGTCAGTTTGCCCAGTATTTTGTAATCGTTCTTTGAATAAATCCAGACAACAGAAGCCTAACTTTGCTCTCTTTATTTGACTTAAGACAGCTATGACTGTCTTAGTCACAGTTTTGTGTTGTATAAGGACTATAGAGCATTGCTTGTTTCAGAATTGTTGTGGTTAGCAGGAAAAGCCCCTCAGCACCATCGAGGTGACTGACTGTAGATTTTAATATGAACCAAATTGGACTTCAGAGTGACCTGGATTACAAACAGAGAATAACATCTGCCTACACATTCACCAAGTGACACCATCAAATTGGCTATGATTTGATCTCGATTGGCTACCCTTACCTAGTGAATAATCCATATTTTATCCTAGCTTTCTGATGCCGATTGCTGTATTTTTGTATGCTGCTTTTCCATCACTCCCCAGCCAAACAGGAAACGTTTGTTTCAAAAACAGGTTGTGGGTACAGGAACGATATACCAATTGACCCACTGACCTCTGTATAAATAACTGGGTGGAAAATTCCAACCATATGTAATTAGGAACAGGGCATTGAACTATCTCCCCACAGACCAGTTGCAATCATTTTTGGGCTCAGTTTGGGCATACGTCTACCATAACATTTTGGGATAGTCATCTACAATTTTTCTGCATTAGTCACAAGATATTGGTGCATAACCTGAAGAAGTGTTAGTTCAAAATCTGGTTAGTTCTGGAAATCTGGGAACCATTCATCCAGTTTGCATTAACCAATGAAAAAGGAGTTAAACCTGGCCCTGACATGATCCAGTTTTGGAAAATATAAATACATAGTGTTATTCAGAACACACTGCAGATTAAATGTATCCACGGGTGATAGGTGCCTAACTTAGAGAAAGTGAACATAAGTATCAACAAAGTTTGACTTAATTCAACAATTTTCTTAGGTTTGGGGTAAAGGTAAAGGTTTCCCTTGCTCGAAAGCCAGTCGTATCCGACTCTAGGGTTCAGTGCTCATCTCTGTTTCTAAGCCAAAGAGCCAGCGCCGTCTGCTTCTGCAGACGTTTCCGTGGTCATGTGGTAGGCATAACTAGACACCGGAGTGCACGGAATGCTGTTACCTTCCCACCAAAGTGGTCCCTATTTACCTACTTGCAATTTCTTGCTTTCGAACTGCTAGGTTGGCAGGAGCTGGGACGAAGACGGGAGCTCATTTTTGTCCTGCAGTACTCGGGAATCGAACTGCTGACCTTTCACTTCCCAGTCAGCGTCTTAGCCACTTGAGCCACTGCAGGTTTGGGGTAGGCTTTTATATATTTTCCTCTTTTTTAATACTTAAATGTATGTTTTTTCCCATTGTATATATGTTGTAATTAATAAAAATTTAAAATAAAAAAACTATGAAAACTTGCTGATTAATTGATTTTTACTTTTCTGCTAGAGATATCAACTCTTCATACATTTATCTTAGTTATGTTTGAGATGAAATGAGGTCTTCAGTTTGAGTTTGACTGTGGGCAAGCTTTTGAACTGCCTAGGTGACAAACTGTGATCACTAGAGAGAAGTTTTGTAAGACACATGGTTGATTAGAATTTCTAACCAGTAGATTTGAATACATTTAAAATGAAAAGTGTTTTTGCCACTTGAAGGCAATTACTATTTATTCACATGTATATAATGCTCAGCACAAATCTTCTAGAAGAAGGTCTAAAGCAGGGGTGCCCAAACTTTTACCATCAGGGGCCTGACCATGCACCCTGCAACAGCTGAGCAGGGCCAGTCACATGGTTCCTCCTGTGGTGGTGGCGGCGGTAGCTGCAGGGTGTGTGTGTGTGTGAATTCTCTGCATTTTTTCAGACATTTTTCCCATCCCCACCACTTCCCATAGATGAGTGAGTGAGGGCAGAACATTTGTGCACTGGTTTGTTTGTTTTTTGAATTTTTTGGCAGGTTTTCGCTATGTTTTTGGCACTTCTGCTGGTAGCACATCACTTCTGGGGTCTGCGGCAATCAGGCCCATGGGCTGGATGATGATGTCCCACTGGTTGGATCTGGCCCACAGGTGGTAGTTTGGGCACCCCTGGTCTAAAGGGTGCATGGGGTTGATGACAGTTTCAAGCAGATGGCTATGGCCAGCAGCAAAAGGTTTAAGTGGTGCTGGCTCTGCTGTGAAACCTTTCCTCAAACATCAGGTACTAAGTGGCGTAAAAATGTCATGTTTACTATATAGCCTGCCTTGTACCATGAAAGCAAATCTGATGTCCTTTAAGTGCAGCAAATGACACTGTCCAGAACTTTGTCATTTAGATTTCAACGAGAAGAAAGGGGCGCAAACGGTGAAGAGCTCAACTAGTGAAAAAACCGTTTGGAGAGATATCTTGGCTAAGAAAAGAGTACAACCGTCGTATTTTCATAAAAGTCTTTATAGGTGTAAATATAGCCAGAAACGTAATAACTTAAAAAATTCCTCTATGGGTAGAAACAAAAACTATAGCTGATCGCTGGTAAATAGGAAAATAAGCCAAGATGAACAAAAATGAGCTGTACAAGCATGGAAGTGCACAGAAATAGCGATGTAGTTCTCTAAGTCGATACTAGTTATAGCGACTTTTCGAATATGCACCTAATAATTTGAGCGGAGGCAGGACGCGGGTTTAAGAAATCAGCATTACACGTTGATCTCCTTGAAGAAGATATTTCTTATTCGAAAAGTCGCTATAACTAGTATCGACTTAGAGAACTACATCGCTATTTCTGTGCACTTCCATGCTTGTACAGCTCATTTTTGTTCATCTTGGCTTATTTTCCTATTTACCAGCGATCAGCTATAGTTTTTGTTTCTACCCATAGAGGAATTTTTTAAGTTATTACGTTTCTGGCTATATTTACACCTATAAAGACTTTTATGAAAATACGACGGTTGTACTCTTTTCTTAGCCAAGATATCTCTCCAAACGGTTTTTTCACTAATTTAGATTTCAACGCCAATTGGTTTAGCTTTTGTATGCCAGTTGTGTGAAGCAAGGTGCTATCTTATCCTTTGATCAGGCAGAAAAATTACTTGGGCCAACCTTGGTTTCAGGCAGAGACTTAACGAGAGGTAGGTTTGGCAAATAATCTTGAGAATCAGCTAAAAAAAATAAAGAGCTGGACATAGAGATAAACTGCAGAGTGGCATCCGATGCTGGGAAGATTGAAGTCTAGAAAAATATAGTATGAGGAGGAAGCTTTGAGAGCTTACTGACTTTGAGAAGACTTATTTATTAGGAAAAGTAAACAAAATCTTAAGTACCATATGTTTAAGCAATCTCATCTTATTTAGGGAGTAACTGTTAATTTTCCTTGGTATTGAGCTCTCAATTCCTGGCCCCTCAGCCAGATACATAAATGATTATTTATTCAGACCAACTGACTGATCAAAGACCCCTCTACTCTCTCATATAATCAACTGTAATGGAAGCATTACTGCTTTTTGTGTCCTTGTATTTTTGTACGGTTGATGAACTCCAATAGCTTAATTATTGAAAATCCTTTGTTTGCTTGCTTGCTTGCTTTCTCGCTCGCTCGCTCATTTATTCATTCGTTCATTCATTTGTTCATTCACTCGCTTGCTTGTTTGTTCCTTCCTCCTTCCTTCCTTCCTTCTTTCCTTTTTAAGGTCAGGATAGCATTCTATGTTTGCATTAGGGAATTTGTGAGTCTATTAAAATGTTAGATGTTTTTATGATTGTATGTATTTCTTTGTAATTGTTGTTACCCACTCTGGGTGGCATCTGCGCCAGGAGAGTGGGATATAAATGAATAAATTAAATTAAATTAAATTAAATTCAACTGCTTTTGGAAGAAATTATTGAGTTCAGATTTTGAAGAAACTTACAGTTCACATTGAAAAAGCTTGTAACAGTGTCTTAAAGAGCATTGGTGTACACCATGGAATAAACACTGTAAACAACTGTAGATATAATTTCCTTTAAATATGCATTTTGCATTTTTCTTTCTGAAACAGAAAATTTTCATAGTATCAGGTAAATATGTGTTTGTAAGGATGCTAGAAGAAGTGGCTAGGAGCATGAAGAGGAAAATTTTTACACTTCAGTGTCTCAAGACAGACATGAAGCCCTTAACAAACAGGGTGTTGACAACCACCAAGGGTGGTTAGGTTTAATACAAGAGAATTAACTTTTCATTGGTTGGTTCACATCTCTGCAATAATTTCCCAGTGGGAGTTCATCTGATCCCTTCTTTGTAGCTCTTCAGGAAAACTTTCTTGCTAGCTTTTCTGTAGCTTGCAAGCTGCTTGGTTTTATTGTTTAGTTACATTTTTATTGAATTCTTAATCAAATATTGGTCCATTGATTTTTATTGTATTTGTTATTGTTCTTATCTTGAAAAGCATCTTCAGAGGATTTCATTCTTGAAAGATCCTGAACAGAATTTTAAAAAATATTCAATAAATGTGTGGTGATAAAGCTGCTCAAACTAGTGCATCTAAAGGTATTCAGACACAAATTGCTCTGTATGCAAGCTCACTATGGAAGGACACCGTATCAAAAGGCAGGTGATTAAAATGCAGCAAAATTGTTACCTTTGCCCTTATGTATCTACCAAAAGAGTTTCATAGGTAATTTCCACATATTCTCATACCAGCACTTTATTGGGTGGATGTTTTGCTGAAAGTATTGCAATGTGCCCAACCATTATCTGAAATATGAAGGCTGGCTGAAGTTCAAAGTACTGTACAGTGAACCCCTGCTTTACAGACGGCTCGCTTAATGGACAACTTGCTTCATGGACAGAAATCCATAGGAAAGAATGGTCTGCTTCATGGACAAAAATCATGATACGGACCGGGTTTCCCCAGGGTGTGAAGCTTTTTTTTTTGGCTGCTTGGGCACCCCCTGCCACTTTCCACGGTAGCAGGAGGGTATTGGGAGCATTTCCTCTCTATTTCTGGAATTTTTTGTCATGCTTTCGGTGTGATTCAACAGCCTAAAAGTAGCATTTGGTACTTCCAGGGTGGTGCCATTACCACAGCTGACCACTAGAGGATGCAAAGCACAGTTTCCCATAGCAATGCATTGGTAATCAATTTCTTCTGTTCTGGAGGTCAGAAAAAAAGTCAACCCCCCCAACCCCACTATATAAAGAGTTTTGAACATTTAAACCATTATTTTTGGCTTTTTTTTTGAGCTCCAGAATAGTCCTCCTCCCCCAATGGGAAACTGCAGTTCACTTTAAGGACAAATTGCTTTAAGGACAAACTGGCAGAATGGATTAATTCCATAAAGCAGGGTTTCACTCTAGTTTTTCCCCGTTCTGAAGTCTGCTCTTGTATAAAATCCTCACCACAAGTCAGGGTTAGTCATATTGTCAGGCAAATTGAGGCAACTAGGTTGTGGGCCAGAAGCTTTAGGCAGCTGTGGTAACCCTTGTTATTTTCAATTGGAGGTCTATAGTCATTTTAACCCTCTAAAGAAGCTTGTTGCCCTGAGGTGTGGTAAAATATACTACAGTACTTCATTACGAATATAGATATAAGAATGAACTGTCAGGCAAGACAGATTCTGTATGAGGAATGGGAATCATAATTCTTTTCTCTTCAATAATGTCTTGTTAAGAACCTCTTCTTCTTCTTCCTCCTCCTCCTCTTGCTCCCTCCTCCTCCTCCTCCATGTCCAGATTAAATTTTGAACTGCCAAAATGAAGCTGCTCTCCTGGCTTTGCGAGGAATGATCACTAATTTTTTTTCTTCCATGTCTAGGCCAGACATGAAACTGTCAAAATGAAGAAACTTTTTGGCGAGTTCATTTTGCAGTTCCTTTCACCTGACCTAATGTGAGAAAGATTAGTCAGCAACACAAGGTTGCCATTCCCAGAGTATACCCGATTGTGCTTCAAAAATACTACACTTTTAGAGGAGGCCTTTTTCATTTACCCCAAGGAAGAGAATTGGCAAAGCCCTTGTTTGGTTAATTTACTATTTATTCTGTTAAGCGTGTATTTTTGGAGACTTTTGTGTTGCAATAGCTGAACTATCCCCCATCCTTTCCAAACATCTCTCCAATGTCAAGACCTCACTGGGTTTATAGGCTCCTCATTCAGGAAAGTCGATTTTTTATACAAGCTTGCTCACCAAGATGAGTTCTCTCAAACTCTCAGAGCTCTGCATTAGCTGGAGTAATTATAGGATTAAGCTCATTAATCAAGTGTATTAATCAAGTGCCACTCCCTGGCACTGAAAAGCTGGCAGAAGCAAAATATACATTTAAATATACAAAATTATTGTGTATGTGAGTTTTTGTGTATGTGCGCACATGTATTCATACTAATAAAATTTTGACAGATTCTGTGGACTTCACAACTGTGGTTTGGTGCAACAGGCAGTAACATCCAATGGATGGACAGAAAACATTTTATAACCATGAGCCCCTCTCTAACCAGTCACCAATTCATTCAGGAGATTCAACCTCTGTTTGGTTGCTAGATCGTATACTTCTGAATTAAAGTGGTATCCCCAAGGCCACTCAGAACAAGAGCAACATTAACAGCTATGAATGGGATGGGCACATCTTGGAGTTGTGTAGGTAAGGTTGATCATAAATCTCTTCATCCCAAAATGTATGCACTAATGACTAGGGATTATGAGAGCTACAGTGTAAAACATCTGGAATTCAGTAGTTTGAGGAACACAAAATTTACACTTTAGGCACATCCACTGGCCATAATATGACTTTTAGGCTCTGGTTGAGGAAGCAACTACATGGGTATTTTTTCCTACTGTATTTGCTGTTCTCACTGTTCCTTTCAATATTTATTCCATTGATCTGCTAGCAGATATATTAGATGATATATTTTGATCACCAGCCAGGGATTTTGTTGTTGTTGGTAATAACAGTTCCACTTGCATTCATTTGTCTTGCTTTTGGCTGGGGCATATCCAGATGGTATCACTGATGATGCACAGAAACGGATGTGGTGTGGGAGTGAATTCCACTCCTTTTGCCTGCCTTCTGCTTGCTCTGGTAAGAACTACCAGTCCAATGCAATTTATAAATCACATTTTTTTGAATATTTCCCCCTCCTACTTCAGCTCTGCAGCTTTGTTAAACTGATGACAGCATTTATCACAATGCTTACCATGTCTTGTCAGTTCAGTGCTATTTCAATAGCTAAATATGAAAAAAATGAGAGAGAAGGAATTTCAATGCCAGCCAAAAGGGCAGGAAAAAGTGAGGGAGAAGGGCTATGTGACATGTAAAATTTGCGCTGTTGGGACAATTAATATTTTCTGTATGAAGTGCAGCAGTGATTAAAATGCCAGGGTACCATATACAGTGATACCTCATACAACGTCCAAACTTGTTTGGACTTTATACGGATTTGGACTTTGTATGGGGCATGCAAAATCCTAGCCGCGATGCCTCATACAACATCCAAATCCTTGCTGCGATGCCTCGTACAATGTCATTTCCATAGAGATATATTATACTGTAACAGCACAGACTTCAAGGCAAAGTCAAGGAAACAGACAGGAAGCTGACAGAACTTTAAGAAATCATTGTCTAAAGGCTAAACACATTTCAAAAACATGTCAAACAACCCTGATTTTAGGGGACAAACCATACAACAAGTTTTTAACTTTTGAAAACTTTATGAAGTGCAAATTTAAAAGTTAACATGTCCCATCATGCAGCACAGTGTTAATCTGCAGCCATGTGGCTGATCATCCATTTTGTACAAGCTACTGTAAACAATTACTGGATGGAAGCAAGGAC
Source organism: Bradypodion pumilum (assembly GCA_035047305.1). Classification (NCBI taxonomy): domain Eukaryota; kingdom Metazoa; phylum Chordata; class Lepidosauria; order Squamata; family Chamaeleonidae; genus Bradypodion; species Bradypodion pumilum. The sequence continues at coordinate 165,673,576 of JAWDJD010000001.1, read as the reverse complement.
AAAATGGATGGCAACATGTCCCATCATGCAGCACAGTGTTAATCATCCAAATAGCAGCAAACACCAAATAATTGCCCACTCCACCAAACAGTGCTCCCCCCAAAAAGACCAACATAGGAAAAATTATGGAACATGCAATCTGTTTTTTAACAACCACAGCAAGCAAACACCAAAAAGTAACAGTGACTTTGTATGAGGCAACATTTTTCAAAGAATTAGGCAATGTTGTATGAATTCGATGTTGTATGAAGCGGACTTTGTATGAGGTATTACTGTAGAGAATATTTCACCAAATTTGACCTCACAAACATCTATGTTAGTGGTCCCAAATGTGGGACAAATGCCCCATAGGGGGAATACAAGGGGGAGCCCCGCCCTTACTTCCTTTGCCGGGAGAGGTAAAGGGCCACCTGGGCCAGCAGAAGACAGCAGCCTCCGACCAACTGAGGGGAGCCCCGCTCTTACTCCCTTTGCTGGGAGAGATAAAGACCTTCCACCGCCCGAGGACCATTGCCGTAGCTGTGGGCCCCCCCTCCTCTCCCATCTCCTGCGGGGAAGGATAAAGAGCCATGGGCTGCCGGTCCAGGCTGAAGACCTGCCGCCGCCCCGAGGACCATTACTGCAGCTGCGGGGAGGGGGACCATCTGCCCTCTCTTTCTTTTCCTTGCGCTCCTGGGCATCGCCTCAGGCCATCATGAAAAAGATGACGCTGTGGCGGGCGGCTGGATTTGCCACCACCATCGCTCATGGTCTTGGCATCGGTGGAGGCAAGGAGGCCGGCCGGCTAGGAGCACCAGGACTTGTGCACGAATGCTTTCATTGACAACCCCCCCCCCCGGAAGGACTTGGAAGGGACTGTGTTGGGGTTTAGCTTTTTATTGTTATATTGTTATTTTATGATGATTTGTGTTTGGACATTTTGTATTTTGTATATTACGTACTTTTTTGATGCTATTAATTGATGTTTTACATATAATTTTATAATTGTGATTTTGTATATTGTTTGAATTTAGATTTTGTATGCTGCTTTTGTACTTTGGATGTTGTATTTATATGCTATAAACCACTTTGAGTTCCCCTAGGGGAAGTAAAGCGGCATAGAAATGTAAATATAATAATAAATATAATAATACAATTCCCAGAAGCCTAAGAAGCCTAAGTCATTTCCCCAAAGCACTGATCAGCCAATAACCAAAGTTTGGGAAACACTTAATTAGATTAAGCTTCCAAGGTAGTTCAGGAAAAGGGGGATCAAATTTGACAATACTTAGATGAATCATGATCTGTATGTGTATAAACTGTAAGCACACATTGTGTGTACTATTCAGACATTCAGCTGAATTCATGTAGTAGGTTGGTCCTGTGGGCACAACACAGTTCCTTGTTGTATACACATTCAGTCTCTCTCTCTCTTTCTTCTTGTATACCACCTCATACTTCAGTCGCTCTCTGGGTAGTTCACAATGTACTAACTCACATTAAATGACCCATACAAGTACAATGTAAAATAAATATCAGGAAGGAAATAAACCCCTGCATGTTAACACAGAAGTAAGGTTTGCACAGTTCCTCAGTAAATTGCCATTGTGTTTCTCCAGGATTTCAGGACAGTTCTACTCACTGTTCACAACTGTTCAGAGGTTTACAGGTCTGCATCTTTCTACAGGTCGGGTGGCAGACACATATCTGGTGGAGAAGCATACTTCTGGAGAAATATGTTGTTGCAAAAAATGTGTACATAAGGACTGCATGAAGAATTGCACTGGTCATGGAAAATCTTTTATGTGGATGTTTTGCTTTACACATTTTTAATGCTCTTTGCCCGCATACTATTTGCAGTAAGCTCATATCTACAGTTACGCATATATTAGGGATATAATGAATTCTCACAAAATTCCTAGTTCTTGATGAGAGAGATGACCATGATACATTGAGAAAGCTTGCCAAGAAATAGTTGACTCATGTAAGATTTACACCACCAGAATTGATTGATTGATTGATTGCATCTTTCTACTGTCCATCTGGGATATTTCCCACTCTGGATGGTGCACATACATGTAAAAAAATAACATAATAAAACAAACAATGCTGAGTTGAGTTGCTGGCTGTATGGTCTACTCCATTACCATAGTGGGATGTCCGGCCAGACATGTGCACATATATAGCAAGCATAAAAGGAGTGGCTGAGGGATCCCAAAGATGAAACCAACCCATTGTGTACTTCTAATTCTCAAAATTCCATGCAACAGGGCAGGTGCCATCATAATTTTGTGCAATTTGTTAAAAAAAGTTCTTGTACATGTGATAATTTAAATTATCCAACCAATCTTGGCTTGTTTTGTTCTCGTGCAGAAAATGGGAAATGCCAACTTTGTACACAACGGAGATGATTGCACAAATCTTTGCTTTAAAAAGAAACACACTTGTAACACATAGGAGCCTTATAATAGATATTTCTCATCCTATTGAAAGCATTTTAGAAGAGAGAAAATGAGCCTATCATATCATAGGGAAGAGGAACTGTTGTGTCCGGCCCTTTGTTAAGAATAGTCCAGGCAACTATGAACAGAACAACAACAAGGGTTTATTGTAAAGTCTTTCTGGTTACTATTACAAGGCTATCTGGACATAAGATGGCTACACAAGTCCCATGTAATCAATCTCTCTGAATTCCCCCATAGAAGGCAATGCACTGAGCTACATTAACATGTACTGAAGTAACTTGTCCTGCAACCTCCCTGGAACAACCGTTTTGCAGAGCCTGTACAAACACCCACCCAAGACCAAAAGTTTCTCGCAGTCGTGGTAAAAGACATTCGCTTCCACATTGTATGGAGGTGGTGGCCACCCAGTTTCCACCCACACAATGATATCAGATAACAAGAGGTCATTGTACGAAACAGCGGAAAAGTTCAGAAACAGTTTGAACAAGGTGACTGATAAATCGTTTCAAAAGTCAGGATTTGCAGAGTCCAGTGTTGCAATGGGCAAAGGTTCTTGAGACTCAAACAGTTCCGGACAGTCAGTTTTTTTTAGCAAAGTCACTATCTTTGTGTGCAACATGCGCGTAGCGGAAAAACGTGGAACCAAACTCTTCAGAGGAGGTGTCGCTCCCTGCGGGCCCTTTGGACTGACCCTCCTTGGGATGCAACAACACTTGGGGCTCATCCGCTATATGAAGGACCGGCTCACTTCCCTCCAAAGTGAATTCCCATAAAGTAAATGCCTAGGGGACCAAACCACTGGGATTCTAGAATGTTTGTCTTACCCACCTTTGTAACCATGAGGGGAAGACTCGTGTAGACTCCTGAAGAAAATATCCCTTGACCCAGCTGTCCTTAACAACTACAGGCCGGTTTCCAACCTGCCCTTTCTGGATAAGGTTTTGGAGAAGGCGGTGGCGCGCCAGCTACAGAGTGTCCTGGAGGAAGCGGATTATCTAGACCCCTTTCAATCAGGATTCAGGCCCGGGTATGGTATGGAGACGGCATTGGTCGCACTGATGGATGATCTCTGGCAGGAGCGGGACGGGGGTTATCCATCCGTCCTTGCTCTTCTTGACCTCTCAGCAGCCTTTGATACCGTCGACCATGGTATCCTTCTGGAACGGCTCAAAGGACTGGGGATCCAGGGCACCGTGTTGTCCTGGTTTTCCTCTTTTCTGGAGGGCCGTACCCAGTCGGTGTGGTTAGAGAGTGAGAGGTCCAGCCCTAGGCTCCTCAAGTATGGGGTGCCTCAGGGCTCGGTGCTCTCTCCTCTCCTATTTAACATCTACATGAAGCCACTGGGTGAGATCATTCGTTCCCACGGGGTGCGGTACCATCAGTACGCGGATGACACTCAGTTGTACATCTTGGCCCGTGGGGACCCCAGTGATGCTGTTGAAACCCTATCCGGATGCCTGGAGGCCATTGGGGTCTGGATGGGGGCCAATGGGCTTCGGCTGAATCCCAGCAAGACAGAGTGGCTGTGGATAAGGGGCCCCGTGTTATCCAGGGAGTTACCATCTTTGGTAATGGGTGGGGCTGTTTTGCACCAGACAGACCAGTGCGCAACTTGGGGGTTCTTCTGGACTTGCGGCTGCTGCAAGAAGAACAGGTAGCGGCTGTGGCCAGGAGGGCTTTTGCCCAACTTCAGGTGATTCGCCAGTTGTGCACGCTCCTGGACCGGGGCTCCTTGCTTATGGTCACCCACGCTCTGGTCAATTCCCGACTAGATTATTGTAATGCGCTCTACATGGGGCTGCCCTTGATGACCATTCGGAGGCTGCAGCTGGTCCAGAATGCAGCAGCCCAGGTGGTGATGGGATGTGGGCGATATGCCCATGCCTCACTGCTACTTCGGGAGCTGCACTGGTTACCAGTTTGTCTCCGGGTGCAACTTAAGGTGCTGGTTTTGACCTTTAAAGCCCTATATGGCAGTGGGCCAGGATACCTTAGAGACCGCATCGTCCCAAGAGTGTCTGCCCGTCCAACCAGAGCGGACCAGAGGGGCTCTCTAATAGTGCCATCAACTAGGGGTGCACATCTGTCCAGCACCTGAAGGAGGGCCTTCTCCATGTCCGCACCAACTCTCTGGAACCTCCTGCCAACAGATCTAAGACTTCAAAGAGAATTGCTGCCCTTCAGGAAAGGATTGAAGACCTGGCTGGCAGGGCAGGTGTGGGGCCCGAATGGGAACACGGTCCCCGCCTGCTGGCTTATGTAAACAATTAAGAATCTCTCTCTTCTTCTTTTGATAGTGGGTGGGATGGGTGGGTGGGATATGGGTTTTTTAAAGTGGGTGGGATATGGGTCTTTTAAAGTCTTTTTATGTGTTTTTATAACTTGTTGTAATGCCGCCCTGAGTCGGGTTCTGCCTGAGTGGGCGGCATATATAAATATGACTATTAAATTAAATTAAATTATTGTAGTGGACCTCAAAATTGCCAATGCCCCACACTGGAACATTGCACCCATGCAAAACCACCAGCTTGCCTGGTAGGCCTTTTAGCTTCAGATTCAGAGGAGGTGGAATGTGTTGATACTCACCCTCGGTCATGATGGAGAGGAAGGAATTGGAATCCACTTCGAGATGAAAGGGAACTCCTTCGATGTGGATGTCCATGAAGAACCCGACTTTTAGGTCTCGCGTCTCGTCGTCAACTCCATGGGTGGTGAAAACCTTAGCGATGCAGAACCTTAGTTTTGACAAACCCTCAGCATGTTGCTTGCACACCTTGGAGATGTGGCCCTTCTTACCACACTTGTGGCACTGCACGCTCTTGTAGGGACATTCGGTGCGGAGATGTCGTCTCCCGCAACCCATGCACAGCACAACAGACCCTGGCGTTGGCGCCCATGTTTCCTGGAGAGAGTTGGTGAGTCCCTGGGGGACTTGGCTGGTGACTTGCGATGAAACGGCCGCGGTTGTGTCTGTACCCGGCAGTTCTTTAACTTTAAGAGCTGTCCTGTGTTAGAAGTGATTGGCAGAGTGCCCAGCAGTGCCGGAAAAGAGACCTGCTGCAACACATCAGGCGGCAACAACTTGGAGACAACATTGAGAGTCTCTAACCCACAGTAGGCCAAGAAGGTTGCCGTCCAGTTTTCTTACAGTGACCTAGCTCTTCAGCTGCACTTCATAGTAAGGCCATAGTCATGTCTTGCACGTGTCGAATGGTTGCAACCACAATGGGATCTGGTCAGCCATCTCTTCTTTCTCTGATCCCACCTTCATCGCCAATTGTCGAGTCCGGCCCTTTGTTAAGAATACTCCAGGCAACTATGAACAGAACAACAACAAGGGTTTATTATAAAGTCTTTCTGGTTACTCTTACAAGGCTATCTGGACATAAGATGGCTACACAAGTCCCATGTAATCGGTCTCTCTGAAGGCAATGCACTGAGCTACACCCTGTGGATGTGTGTATAGAGAAGACCCAAGGTTAGTCCTCCATGGCTTAACCTGCCTCGGTAATGGGAAGCATAAATCCGGTCCCGCCCCACCCTTGTTTACCCGTGGGGCTTATATAGTGTCTCCCTGGCAGTGATTCCATTGCTACAATGTAGTAACCCACCGGACACTCATAACTAACCAATCATAACATGCTATACATGTATTAACCAATCAGGAACAGGATCTAAAGTTGTAACCAATCACAGAACTCTAATTATAATGAGTGCACCCTGAAGGGGAGATTGCACGCCAAATCTGGCTCCTAATTCTGATGGTGGGTTATCACCATTTTGTCTTTGCAAGGCGTTGCTTGAGCAACTTGCAATTCTGCCTGAATACACAACAGGAACATAGTAAGATCTCACACATACCCATGCACACATCTGCACCAGATTTCCAGAGCAAACTTTGTTTTCAAAAAATTTGCTAAGTCAGTACAAAAACAAAACAACCACTCACATATTCCTAAATGAACCCTTTGTGATATTAAAATCAACAAACCATGTGCTGATAAATACAGAAACAGAGTAAAGAGAAGACGATATTATGCAGTGTTAGGTGGAGAGAGGATAACAGTTTGCCTTTAAAACATGGAATATAATAAAAATGGCTCTCAGTCCAAGTTCCCTGCAAATTAAAGAAAGCACTGCCGTAATGATTACAAATAATTTTAACATAGAGAGAAGAATAGTGGTTTTGCCCACTAATAGTAGTCTTTAATGCATGAAGATCAACAGGGATTTTAAATGGGATAAGATTATACTTACTCATCTTTCCTGTTGATAATAGGCACTGTGTAGAGCAATACTTCTAAGGAACCATTGTGTCAGAAATCTATTTGGTCTCTTCCTGCTAGCTCCGCATAGTGCCTTCTTATTAAGTCTAATTTTTAAAAATCTTATACTGAATGTGATTTATACATTCCGTGCTGGTGTTATCTGAATGACAAAGGACCACCATGGCTAGTGGCATGCTTTTTTCTTTACAGCACAATGCACACAGCATCCCATCCTCTCCACTTAGGCATGGCATGCTGCTTACTTCTTGCTTTTAAGGATTCATCAAGGGCTGGTGCCACCTTAGAGCTAAATAGGTGATTTGAAAGTTCAGTTTTTTATCTTAGGCTGGAAAATGATACAATGCCAGCCATGCCTCTGAACATTTACTTGGTAACAAATGCATTGCCACCTGCTGCATCTTTGCTGGTGTTGATTCTTCTTCATGCATTCACTAAAGAGAAGAACATATTACTTTAATTTGGAAACTTTAAACTGAGACCAGAAAATGTCAAATGAGAGAATAGGTAACTTTCTGTGCATTTCCCCCTGGAACTTATTAAAATTTGGCCATGGGGTTGCTGACGGTCTGACTCAATTGTGTGACTGAACAAAAACAAATTGAAATTTGCAAAATCTGTATGTGTGAGCAAGTGAAACTGACAGATTTTCCTATTCATAATGGTTACACTCTCTAAAGTCAGTGTTTCCCAACCTTTGGGTTTTGGACTTCCCAGAACTTTAAGTCAATTCCCCAAAGCACTGATCAGCCAATGTGCTGAGTTAGGCTTCTGGGAATTGAAGTCCAAAAACCAAAGGTTGAGAAACATTGCTCTAAGTCCTCACAGAAATAGTCAAGGTAGATATTTTAGTCTATTGTGACAAATTAATGAAGAACTGAATCCAATTTGAATTCATGTCCAGAATAAAACTACTGAATCCGAAGAATTAATAGAAGAATTAATTCACCAATCAGCAATTGATTCAATGACTAGTTGAAAGTAGAAACTGGATTTAGACCAAAGAGTATTGTGGCATTTGTCAGACTTGTAGGTTTACTACAGTATGAGTTTTCATGGACACACAACCTGCTTCCATAGATATGTTTGAGAAGTATTTCTTGCATCTGTCAACATGGGCTGTGTAACGAGAAAAGCTCATTATATGCAGTTATTTTAAAATTATCGCTAGATAAAAAGACACTTGTCTATAAAATTATATGCAGTGGGAACTCAGGAAGTCTAATTAAAAGTAAACCCCTTTGTCTGCTACAGGTTTCTGGTCCCACACTGGACATCAAAAGAGTTGTCTGTTACTCAAAGATAACTCCGCACACGTTCTCACCAGAACTGTATAAATATCAGAGCTCAGAGCACCATGGTTAGGTGATTAGGAAAAATCAACAATATTGATTTCATCTTGATATGCTGTCCGTTAGTCTCCAGACTGGATCCGCACCCTGAACCCATAGGGGTGGCTTTCAGCTGCACTTCTTTCAGATATGTGTTGTTTTTTGAAATGCTATTTTCTTTCTTAGAAATATGTATTTTTCTTAGTGTAGTTTAGTTAGGATTATATTCTGTATTTTGGACTTCTCTTTTTATTCCAATTAAATCTTTAAATGGACTTATTTTGTCAAGAGCAGTTTTTAAAACTCTTCTCAGCCAGGAGAGAGTTGAAAGGAAATTTTTCAGCTAAGGCCTTGATACTTTGCAACACAGACTCTTTGTTATTTCAGCCAGTGCAGCTGGGCCCGATAGCAAGGGAGCTGGAGAGGGAGAGAGATTTCAGGAGTCTCACCTTCCCAGGACAGAGCTTTCCTCTCCCTCATGTAGCCGCTACATCGAAGGCCACATTCCCATAAGAAAACCGTGATAAGGGTGAATAAGATCTAATGGATAAAGCTGCTACCAGTCCCAGAGGGCCTTGCAGAAAATTTCAATCTGCAACATTTTATAAGGCACCACCATTACCCATTAGATCCCTTTTTTCTTTGCCAGTTTTCCCTGCTTGGGCAAACTGCGTGAACGCACACTTTCACAACGCTACCAAAAGTCCGCTTTGCTTTCTCTCGCTGGGTCAGCATACTGTTCCGTTAGTCCAGGAACGAGGTGACCAGATCCAGCCGATCAGTATGGGCAGGTGGAGTGGCGCTCGTCATGAGGCTAGGTCCCATGTTGACGGTGTTGAGCCAAGCCAAGACCTGGTCAACGTGTACGATAAATGATGTCCAAATATTTTTAGCCTTTTATGGGGACATAAGGCAGAAAAGGACCAGAATTATGGCAAAACCCATTGAGAAATGAAGCAGATTTGTTGACCTTCAAAGATTCGAAGTATTTGCTTAAAACAGTATTCACTAGCCTGCATACGTATTGTGTATGAGTAAAGTGAATTACAGGTTAAGGCATCTAGAAGGCACTAATTTAGGGGTAACTGGCTTTGAATTTATGAAAGATTTCAGAATGCATTCTGCATTTACACTTATGAAGTCTCTAAGGGCACAAGATCTCTGTCCCATGCTTAATATGATAGTTGTAGTTTTGAGACTATGGCTTATATAAAAGAGCTGAAATCCTTTCTCACTTGGATATTAAAATACCTTGTAGACTGACATTTTAAATTACATCTCACTTTTCAAGAAATTAGTATTCTATATCAAGAGGAGATGTCTACAGAAGCCTCCTCAGATTGAAAATGAAAATAATAAACAGCCGAGATGCCAGATTTGTTCTTCATGTATGTATGGGAGATGAAGTAGCAATATGGTTCACTATGATTATGCACATATCATACTTAGGAAATTGTAAAAAACAATAAATCACAACGATCTATTGCTCTTATTGATTCACAGACCCACTTTGTGTGATCTGATTTGATAGACTTCATTGGGAAATAACAACAGCGTCTGTTCATTAGCATCACTTAATCCGTGAAGCTATTAATTACAAAATGAGAAGATGCTCTGTATTCCATCATTAGAGCAAATGCAATTAGATTGAACAACAACTTGTAAATCAAAGGAAAAATAGAGAGCATAAAAACATCTATTTCTGATAGAAGGAGTGGGTTTTTCCCCCCTTGGCTTCATGTTTTCATCTTTGCACTTGGTCCCTCCCATTTCAGCTAACAATTTTCATTTTAAAGAGCATCATTTTTGAAAAATTCCTTCCTTTTGTTTTATTACTGTATTTACATTACTTATTGATTTTTGCATTTTACCTCTGCCTCAATGAGAATAACATAAAACCTGGAAAATTGTTTGATGCTACATCATAGGTTGAGGGTTTTCTCCATTTGTAAAATACAGGCACCAGGTAAAACTTTTACCTAGCTCAATTACTGAGCCAGTATGCTTCTCAAGAGCATCATGTTAGAGTACAGTTGCATGGTCATTTCTGCCCTCATTATGTTAAAAACAGAGAGCAGTGCCGTGATGTAGCACCATAAATGCTAATAGCCAAGATCTATCTGAACTCATCTGCTTTAAACATTGGATAGCTAATTGAGTTTTTCTAAGCAAGTCATCTGCAGTGCACTGTGATGAAGTATAAGCAAGAAGGTCTTTCATTCCATTTTACATGAATCCATCTTCAATTCCATAGCAGAGATGGCTGAGAAAAGCGGGGTCATTGTTTCATCTTACACATTTATACCCATAAATCAATGTGTTGAATTTTAACCCAAATCTAAATTTTCAGTTCCTTGCTTTTCATTGTGCCAATGTCACACAAACACACCACCCTTACCAAACAAGCTTTTGTGTTAGCAAGTCACCCCTATCACCAGATGAGAAAGCATGGAGATGTATGGACAGGCTTTCAAGCCATTTCTCACAAAGCAAAATCCAACTAGTCCTCCTCTAGTTCTGCTTCTCCTGAGATTTGTTTTGCTGGTTGTATAAGAAAAAGCAATGGTAGTAATGTATGGCTGTGAGAGCTGGACCATAAGGAAGGCTGAGTGCAGAAGAATAGACGCCTTTGAACTGTGGTGCTGGGGAAGACTTTTGAGAGTCCCCTGGCCTGCAAGGAGATCAAATTAGTCCATCTTAAAGGAAATCAACCCTGACTGCTCCTTGGAAGGATAAATACTGAAGCTCAAGCTCAAGTACTTTGGCCACCAAATGAGAAGAAAGGACTCACTGGAGAAGGCTGTGCAACAAGGAAGGACTGAAGGCAAAAGGAGAAGGGGGCGACAAACAAGCTTTTGTGTTAGCAAGTCACCCCTATCACCAGATGAGAAAGCATGGAGATGTATGGACAGGCTTTCAAGCCATTTCTCACAAAGCAAAATCCAACTAGTCCTCCTCTAGTTCTGCTTCTCCTGAGATTTGTTTTGCTGGTTGTATAAGAAAAAGCAATGGTCTTCCGAGTAGTAATGTATGGCTGTGAGAGCTGGACCATAAGGAAGGCTGAGTGCAGAAGAATAGACGCCTTTGAACTGTGGTGCTGGGGAAGACTTTTGAGAGTCCCCTGGCCTGCAAGGAGATCAAATTAGTCCATCTTAAAGGAAATCAACCCTGACTGCTCCTTGGAAGGATAAATACTGAAGCTCAAGCTCAAGTACTTTGGCCACCAAATGAGAAGAAAGGACTCACTGGAGAAGGCTGTGCAACAAGGAAGGACTGAAGGCAAAAGGAGAAGGGGGCGACAAAAGATGAGATGGCTAGGCATCATTGTTATTGCAGTGGGTGTAGATCTGGGCAGACTCCGGAGGATGGAAGATGACAGAGGAGCCTGGTGTGCTGTGGTCCATGGGGTCGCAAAGGGCCGAACTTGACTGTGCAACTGAAGAACAGCCAAGAAAACAGCAAATCCCTCAGGCTTCAGGCAGCTGCCTGAGACCTGCTAACCCTAAATGTTGCATAGACATACCGTCCACTATGCTGGTAAGGTTGGGTATGAGAATACTTTAAAACTACTATATTTTAGATTGAAACAATGCTTTGTTTGGCTCAGTGCCACTTCTTCCTGTCAACCATGGTTCTCCAGAGTCTCTGGCAACAGCCTTCCCAAGCATTATATGGAAATCTTTGCTTTGCAGCCTATTGCAAACAAATTGCAGACATGGTATTATCACTAAGTAATTGCAACTTGATCGGTGTTTTGTGCCCTTCATTTACTCTGTTTTCCCCATAACAGAGGGGAATACAATAACATTTTTCAGAGCCATGAGAATGCAGGGTGGATAGCAAAACAAACCCAAACTTAGAGACATGATGAATGTTTTATAAAGATCTTGCTATCCAGAAGGTCACATGGGTAAACCAAATTCATTTTTTAAAGTATGGGTAATGTTGAAAGAGATTGAGATATTAATTTTATATAGAAAACATCTTTGGGCTTGTCTGTGACTGGCAGCAAAAAAACACAAGAGAGTGTTTACATGTATTATCAGCCAGACTTGAACAATCCTGCCTTCTTAAGTGAGTTTGTTGAATGGAATTTGTTTCTCAAATTGTCTTGCTTTTCTAGTACCCAGGACGAATTAAAGAGTGATCTGCATTTGCTGCTGGGTGTTAAGCTTGTGTGTGATTTAAATATATTATCACAACAATTAAGAACTAGAACATCTCCCCTATCACACCCTTTAAAAAAACACTAGTGAATATTCAGTCAATCAAAAATAAACATTCCATAGAAGAGCTTTCTATTTAGTTTGGTTTGGTTTGATTTGATGAAGTAGAAAAACAGAACCTGAAAAAGATTTTTGTTATGAAGAAAATTCTTTGATTTTAATTACTTAGAGAGGTGTTGGAGAGACAAAAAACAGGGGAGAAATATCTTTTGTTTTTGTTTGATTGGTACAAATAAATCCCTACAGAAAGCATGCCAGGATTGTCAAGCACTGCTAGGAATCTCTTGAGTTTAGAGGAGAACTCATTACAAGATTTACCCACTGGGTTGCCACAGTGATGGGTCTTAAGACTTTCTATGAAAACACATGGCTCCATCTGTTTCCTCTCTCTTTTTCTTGGCTACATGAGAGAGTTTAGCAATTCTGATCAACCCAACAAGGGACTTGATACACCAAGAGATGGGAAGAACAGATTTTTCATTTGGCACCCATTATGGTTTTTTCCCCTTAAATGGCAGTTGAAATAATTATCTGCTACTACAGGCAGCAGATGAATACCATGTGTAATCAATCTATGGATCTAGTTGAATACTCTGTAGTGCACAGAAAAGATAGACAGGCAGGGACACCACAAATGACAGACTGGCACAACCAAAACAGAGAATTAGCTTGGCATCCCTTCTTGGTTTCATATATAAAAAAGTATATAGAAGCAGCACTATTTTGCAGGCGCACCCCCCAATAAAGGACTCAGACACCAATGAAAGTGGATAACGGCATTGGGCCACATTTATTGATTCATGCCCTAGTCCGAATTATAAATTTCTATTGGTAATAACCAATCATAATTCTTAAGGCAAGCAGGCCGAAGTAACACTGGTAAGGTACCACCCAAAATTGCCAACGGCAATTGCTACAATGTATCCATTTGTATCAATTTGTTTGTTGACAACAAACAAATTGTTGACCGTAGTCAATATCTAACTAATGACCCCACCCTCTGACGCGTATCCATAAAATCACGGGGTGATGCATGCTGTCTAGCTATAGCCATCACCCCGTCGCCTAGTTCGTCGTTGACCGGACAACGTTTAACCAACTTATGCCTGTCTAGTGTTGTCCAGTCAATTGCGAACTTGCCGGATACCTGTGGGTCATAATGTTTACCTTACCAGTGCTACCCGCCACACGGAGGGGCTTCAAAGAAGGCTCGATGCCCCCCCCAGACCGTCAGCTCGGTCAACAGGCCTGCTCGCCAATCACCCAACAGGAGGTCCATACCTCCTCGCGACAGATGGACCCCATCCCCTGCATACAAGTCATAACTTTGGAGGCTAATAGCGGGGTGACGACTGACCCTCCCCCAAGCCCTGTCGACAAGGAAACGCGCCACTGCCCTATTCACCATGCGTCTAGCGCGGTCAAGGGCCAGGAGGTCAACGCCCCCTCTGTAGGAATGGCGCGGGACCATGTCCGACCAAACAAGGGTTGTGGCGGGCCAGACGTAATGCAGGTAGGCGAGGTCCTCGCAAATCGCATGCTTCAGCGACAAGCCGGTGACCTGGCCCAAATCATTGCCCCCCAGGTGTATGATCAGAATGTCAGGCGGGTCAGCATTCAGGCCTGAAAAAAGGAAAGGCAGCAGCTCCCGCCATAACATCCCAGGCTTACCATGCCATGTGAGACTTGCGTATGCACCCAGTCCCAGTTGGGGTCCCCACTCTGTCGCCGCAGCATAACGCGCTGCCCTGTGCACGTAGCTATGACCCACCAGCCATACTGTCACCCCGGGTCTGTAATACGACACCCCGGGTCTGTAAAGGAAAAAATTAGGGAAAGTAGGTAAGGTGACCGGGTTGGTACTCACGGGGGGAGTGGGCGCACATAAAATTGAAAACATTGTGATCCCCACCATCCCATGCTACGTATGTCAGCCCCTGAGTACCCAAAAGCCGCAGCGGTCGAGGCCGCCCCTATACGGAATGAATGAGTGCCATAGCGGGCGCCTGGGAGGCCCACACTGGCCAGCGCTTTGCCCGTCACATTCCAAAATTGAAATTTAGTAAGGGGAGACCCATCTTGGTGACAGAAAAACGGGCCATGGTGCGTGCCACGCAGTGCCAGGAATTCCTGTAGGGCACCAACCGGACAGATGTCTGCCAAAGAACACCGTAGCAGTCGCACACCACTGCCGATGCCATGCTGATCAGTCTTAGAGGAACGTATCCTCAACTGAGCCCAGTCTTTGGCTACACAGACATCCTCGAGTTCCAGTGCCCTACGACTTGCATCCGCCTTAGACAGCATCACAAGCTCGCTGATGCGGAGCGCTCCAAAAAATGCCACCGTTGTGGCTGCATGGAACAGGGCTGCCTCATATGCATCAAAACAGAGGCAAGGCCAGCCCCGGGCCAACTGGGTAAGGACCCCCGGGGAAATCGGGTGGCGGTCGTCCGGGCAACGCCCGCGCTCGCGCACCCACCCCTCCAAAACATGTCTCACCCGGAAGTCAGAGGTGCTGTCCACATGACCCCCCACCTTGGCCATAAAAGCCAACGCTGAAAGCTTGGATGCTATGGTGCGAGGTGCAAGGCCCTGAGAAGCAGGTAAACCATGGACCGCAGAACATGGGTTACCGGGATCGGCCAGGTTCCTGGCAATTGAAATTGAGTACAAAATGCCCTGAAAGAATTAATTGTGTGGTGATATGCCTTACGGGTGCGTGGGGCTAGTGACAGGCCAATCGCCCGGTTCACCTCTCCTTGCCAATGGTCCATATCTCCTCTGGGAGTGGCGAGGGAAATTCCTCCGCATCCGGGGCCAAGGCACGGAACCGGGAGATCTGTAGGCGGGACAAAGCGTCAGCAATATCATTATTAACCCCTGGGACATGCCTGGCCCTGAACAGTACGTTGAGGCGCAGGCTGCGCAACACAAATTGGCGCACTAGATCCATAACCCTGGGCGATTTAGAAGTCTGTGCATTTACAATGTGGACCACGGCTGCATTGTCACACCAGAAATGCACGACCGAGTTGGACCACTTCTGGCCCCATAGCATCAAAGCACCCAGGATAGGGAAAAATTCCAAATATGTGAGATCACGCAGGCGACCCGTGCCTGCCCAGGCCGGTGGCCACCCACCATAGGCCCACTTCCCATTGAAGTACATCCCATAACCCAGGGATCCCAAGGCATCAGACTGAATCTGAAATTGAGGGGAAGCCAGGAGGTCATGCCTCCAAAATGAGACCCCATTGAAGTCCCTCAGGAACTGTAACCAGACAAGCATGTCTGCCCTGATACCCCGGGTGAGCCTAACCCTATGGTGAGGCCTGGATAATCCTGCCATAGCGTCGCACAAGCGCCGGGCAAAAGCCCTGCCCGGTGCGACCACTCTGCAGGCAAAATTAAGGTGACCATGCAGCACCTGCAGTTCCCTCAGTGATGCCTTGCGCTTGGCCAACAAGTCCGAGATAAGGGCCACTATCCTCGACACCTTATCCCGCGGTAACCTAGACGCCTGCGCTATCGTGTCAATCTCCACCCCCAGGAAGACTAGCTGTGTAGATGGGCCCTCGGTCTTTTCGGGCGCTAAAGGGACACCGAGTTCCTCCATTAGCGTCTGAAATGTGTTGAGGAGACGTGTACACGTGTCCCAGCCCCGTTCACCCCCGAATAAAAAGTCATCCAGGTAATGGGCTACAGACCGGGACCCTGACCTGCGGACGAAAGCCCACTCTAGGAAGGTACTGAAACGCTCGAAAGCCGAGCATGATATGGAACAGCCAAAAGGCATGGCCTTATCAAAATAATATTCACCCCGAAATTTGAAACCCAGCAATTCAAAGTCGCCCGGGTGCACTGGCAAGAGGCGAAAAGCCGACTTAATGTCGCACTTAGCCAGCAGCGCACCCGGGCCACATGAGCGCACCATGCGCAGCGCGTGGTCAAAAGATGTATACCTGACTGAGCAAAGGTCGTCAGGGATAGCATCATTGACCGATCGGCCGGCTGGGTAGGACAAGTGATGGATAAGGCGAAACTCGCCTGGTGACTTCTTGGGAACCAAGCCCAGGGGCGATACCTTGAGGTTAGTGAACGGAGGTGCAGGGAAAGGGCCAGCGACCCTGCCCGCATTGACCTCCTTATTAATGCTGGCGGCAGCCACTTCCTCCCTCCCTCTAAGGGACAACAGGTTGGGGGCATCCTGAGGGGACCTATCACCCATGAAAGGAATACGGAACCCCTGTCTAAAGCCCTGAAGTAGATAATCTGCATCCTCCCCCGTCGGGTACAATGCGAGCCAACGCTCCAGCATGTCCACATTAATTGGGGAGGGAGCCTTTCGGTGAACCAGCTCCATCTGCGGCAGTCTTGCCAGCCCACTGTCCGCCCCTCCCTCTGCCCCGCGTCCCTCCAGGCCTGGGACAGGCAGAGGCTGCATGGGGGCCCGCACAGGTGGGACACTCATGTCTGTACTTGCAATTCTTCTTACTGCATGAACCATTAGACGAGAAAGTCCAGCACAGCAGTCGGGCTGGAACCCCCTGCCCCGCCACTTGGCGGTGAACCTGTGCTGGAGCCACTCGCTGGACCGCATGTCCACAATGGTATCTATCCCCTGGTGCGGGGCGCGTGGGCGTCATGTACAGCAGCCAAAGTCTCTGACATGGCTCATCCTACCTCATCTCAGGGTGCAGGGGAATTCGCATACGGAATTCCTCGTCATAAGCCAACTACGACGGGCCCGGAAAATCAACCATCGCCTGATAGATATTGTCCAAATACTGGACCATTGGAATTGCCAGATCCGGCCGGGCCCTCAGGTACACCGCCATGTAGATGAGGTAAGCCGGCAGCCAGTTGGCCCACGTCCGTGGTGGCTTGCGACGACGTGCCTGTTCCTTATCCTTCTCATCCTGCCCCTCCCTCTCTTCCTTGGTGGGCTCCCTGTTTAGGAGTGAGAAGATATCAACATACTCCTCTCGCCATATTTTCTCTCTGGTGGCCTGTGCCAAATGGTCACCCAGTGGCAAGGAATAGCCCGCTGTTGGCAAGGCCGAGACAGGCACAGCAGAAACTGCGGGCATCTGAAAAGGGGCTTGAACTAGCCCAGCCACCCCCAAAACATTCCCCACAGGGTAGGAAATGCTACCCACCCCGGGGCCCTGGGTGGTGATTGACGTCGCCTGTTGGTGTGTCAGCGGCTGTACCGCCGCACCACCCATGCGAGGCCAAGGCCATTGGAAAGCTCCCCCCAACGTAGCCACATGTGTAGGTGCACTAGTTTGTACCGCATACTCACATGCTGCACTCCCGCGGGCCTCCCCCACCGGGGGTTCCGGCCCACTGGGGGCGTCGGAGCTCACGACCGCCGTAGATTCGTCGCCGGAGCTTGACCCGCGCTGGCCTGTTGGTCGGGGAGCTGCGAGGTAGTGGCCGAAGTCGCACCACGCGCCTCAAGCTGCTCGACCCATCCCGTCGCATGCCGCTGCCCAGCAGACGACGCGTCCAAGCGCACCCCAAAAGGGAGCGCCAGCGTGGCTGGCCCGAGCAAGGGAAGCCTCAAGTGCCGCCACGCGGGCCAGCAAGGTCTCCACACTGGCCTGGGGCCACGGGCCAGCCGGCCCGCCCGTTACGGGCGTGGGTACAGGCCCTTGCACCCCGGGGCCCGAATAAGGCCATGACCCCACACCCAGGCCCAGCAGGGCCGGCGTGGGCACCTGCCAAGGGAGGGGACCGTACCACCCCCCAAGGCTGGAAGGCCCCGGAGTGAGCTGGGCCCCGATGGAGGAAGGCCCAGAATGAGCACCAGGAGCGGCGTCCGCCGCTTGCGGGCTGCGTGCCGCAGCCCATACTGGACCACTGCTCGGGTCCCCGGCTTCCGGCCAGGGGGTAATAGACCCCATCCCACCGGTCCTGGTGGGAGCCGGCAAAGGCGGCTGATGGGAAGGCGCAGCCGCGGACCTCCGACCCGGATTGCGCCTCCGCACCGCCCGAGCCGCGCTCGCGGCTGCCTTCTTCTTCGAAGGCATCTCAGTCGGACCTAAGGGAAGCCGAAAAGAGGAAAGTAAGCAGCCAAAAGGCTTCCCGCTCGAGGTAAAAAGCGACGGAGTAAGAGGAAAAACTTCTCCGCTCCGTCGCTTCGCAAAATGGCAGCTCGGCTGCCTCGTGGCCACCCCTTTTATAAGGGAGCTGGCCATGCCCCTAACTACCCGGATGCCTTCGTCCTGTGGGGGGGGGGCTCCCGCAAAGAGTGCGGCGGCCATTTTGGCACCGCGCTTGCATTATTAAGTTTTCACACAACACCCTATATGTATGCGTGAGAGTGAGTGAGTGAGTGAGTGAGTGAGAAATGCTGTGTATCCAAAGTTTGTTAACAAAATAACAAAAATAACAAAATTGATTGTGCAGCATCAGATTCTTGTCTAAAGAGCTGTAAAGCTTACCTTACCTTGGATCCCCTGGAGTCATTATTCAGCTAGGAGTCTGTGCATTGGTAGACATTTCTGCAACGACATTCCAGATATACAAATGGACTGGATAAATCAAGTCCACTTGCATGGTTTTTTAAAAAGCCATTTGGATATCATGTCACCTGCTGGCTAGGCAGATCATGATGTGTGCCTCCCACTTTCACTTTGTCCAAGGGATCCAACAGAGGACTCTTTGTTGAGTTAAGCCACCACACTACAGCAAGGCTCTCACCTAGCAGAGAAAAGCTTACCTTACCTCAAGGAATTTTCCATTTCCAACAATGAATTGCCTGAGAGTTATAAAAACACAAAGTAGTTGGTGTCCCTAATTTACATATATTGCTTCCTCTTAGACAGGGATACCCTACTGACTCACCAGGTTCTAATATGTTTTCCTTTTAATACAACTAGCAGAGATTGCCTGGTGGTGCCGGGCTGTTTTAAATTGTTTTGGAATTTTTTTAAAAAATGTGTATTGTTATATAAAAAGACGTTAAATTGTGTTGGATAGTAAAGGGTTTGGTGTTTTTTTTCTTGAACAAATGGTGCCTGGCTGTTTTAAATGGTGTTGAAAGGTTTTGTGATTTTTCAAATGTTTATTTATATACTGTTATTTATTTATTTATATATGCTGTTATAAACTGTGATCAGCTTTTTTTGGTTTATTTTTTTTAATTAAAAAAAGGAGGAAAGGATGATATAATTTTTTACAATTATTTTTTTTAAACCAAATAATGTTTTACTATGTGATTTTTTAAAAATAGTTGTACCTTGGATAATAATTTTAAAAATGTGTAAGTATGTGTTTTTTAAAATTCAATGTTTTTAAACTGTGTTTAGATGTTTTTTTTAGTGAAAACTGTGCACAGGATTTAAGAAATGTTTTAGAAATTTTTGATTTTTTTGGTGAATATTTTTTACTGTTTTTTCTCCTGTGGCCTCTGGGTGGTGCTGTTGAGGTTTTCTTTTACTTTGACTGTTTTTCTCTACTGGCCTCTGGGTGTTGCTTCTTCCGGTAAGTAGTCTCTTTCTTTCCTCATTTCAATTCCGGACGTCGTGGAGGAAGGTCGTTTGGGTGAATTCTCTGGTTTAATTTCTTTTGGGGGTTTGTAGTGTTATTTTTTTTTTGGGGGGGGGGGTTCTGTGTGTTTCTTCTTGGTGTTATTTTTGGGTTTGATTTTGGTTATTTTGGGATGTTTTTGTTTATGATTTTTTTTGAATTACTGGTTTATTTTTGGAGTAAGTAAAGTCAGCGGGTGGAGCACCGTCCACTGGCTTTGCTTACCTGGGAATGGGTTCACTTTCAAGGGGGGGGGCAAGACACCATTGCCTTTGCCCCCCGCTTGAAAGCAAAAAACATTTGGGGTAAGTAAAGTCAGTGGGCAGAGCACCGTCCGCTGGCTTTGCTTATCTGGGAATGGGTTCACTTTCAAGGGTTGGCGAAGGCAATGATGCCTTTGCCCTCCCTTGAAAGTGAAACACTTACTTGGAAAGTAAAGGCACTGGGCGGAGCGCCCGTCTGGTGCCTTTGCTTTGCGGAGGAATTGTTTCGCTTTCAAGGAGGGGAAGGCAAAGATGCCTTCGCCCTCCCTTGAAAGCGAAACAATTACTCAGAAAGTAAAGGCACCAGGCAGAGCGCCGTCCAGTTCCTTTGCTTTCCAGAGGAATTGTTTTGTTTTCAGGGGGGGCGAAGGCATCAATACCTTCCCCCCTTGAACTCCCTCTGTTGTTGTGGTTTTTTCCACCCTGGCTCAACTTTTGTTGAGGCCGGTGGTGGTCTCGCCGTATGTTCGGTGGGGTAGCGTGGAGGAGAGGGAGTCTCTCTCCTCCCCATTGCTCCATGCAAGAAGGCTGGCAGGTGTTTGCGTGGCTTTGAGGCGCAGCGTCCACCTGCGGGGGACTTGCACTTCCAGTGTGTTTTTTATTTTTATTTTTCATGCGCTGGCTTCCTCAGCATTCTGCGCGCTCATGGCATGCAGGACGCTGGGGCTTGTAGTTTTGGGTTTGTAATTCTTTAAGGCAAGCAGGCCGCAGCAACACTGGTAAGGTTCCTCCCAAAATGCCAATGGCAATTGGCTACATGTAACTATTTGTATCAATTTGTTTGTTGACACAAACAAATTGTTGACCAGAGTCAATAAACTATCTACTGACCCCACCCTATGACGTGTATCTGTTAAATATCAAGGTGATGCAGGCTGTGAAGCTCCTGACATCACCCCTTGCCTGGTTCGCCCTTAACCGGCCAAACCTATTTCCCCTGTCCCTGTCTACGTGTTGGCCAGTCAATTGCGAACCTGCCGGATACCTATGGGTCATAAATCTTTACCTTACCAGTGCTACCCACCAAAAGTGACCAAAGTCAACTGTGGGTGTGGGCGATATGCCCATGCCTCACCACTACTTCGGGAGCTGCACTGGTTACCAGTTTGTCTCCGGGTGCAATTTAAGGTGCTGGTTTTGACCTTTAAAGCCCTATATGGCAGGGGGCCAGGATACCTTAGAGACCGCATCGTCCCAAGAGTGTCTGCCCGTCCAACCAGAGCGGACCGGAGGGGCTCTCTAATAGTGCCATCAACTAGGGGTGCACATCTGTCTAGCACCCGAAGGAGGGCCTTCTCCGTGTCCGCACCAACTCTCTGGAACCTCCTGCCAATAGACCTAAGACTCCAAAGTGAAGACCTGGCTGGCAGGGCAGGTGTGGGGACCGAATGGGACTATGGTGCCCGCCTGCTGGCTTTTATAAGAACTCTCTCTTCTTTCCTTTTGTATAGTGGGTGGTTGGGGTTGGGTGGGATATGGGTTTTTAAATGGGGTGGGATGTGGGTTTTATAATGTTTTTATGTATTTTTAGAATTGTTGTGATGCCGCCCTGAGTCGGGTTCTGCCTGAGTGGGCGGCATATACAAAAATATGACTATAAAATAAATAAAACTTACCCCTTTTCTCAAACACTAGCAACAGTGTGGGATGGGCAAAAAAGCGAGAACCAGAGAGCCAATTGTAGGTTCAAGCCAAAAATTCCCACCCGGCCCCGAAGTGACCAAAAATTCACACTGTTCACTAGGGAGGGGGTGGAGGGAAAACCTCTCCGCTCCGTCACATTCTAAAATGGCAGCTCAGCTGCCTCGTGGCCACTCCTTTTATAGAGGAGTGGCCACGCCCCCTAACTCACCCGGATGTCTGAGTCCAGGTGGGGTTGGTGCCTGCAAAGAGCGCGGCGGCCATTTTGGCGCCGCGCTTTCATAGGTTACTTCTCAGGGGATGTAATGCTCCGTTGCTGTCCTGCTGTGCCTTACCCTGGAAAATGCCTCAGAAGCCACACGGGCATCTATGCTTGTCTGTGAATTTCAGGTAGAACACTTCAGTTTTCTGCAGTGTCCTTTGATTGCACTAGCTTTGTCTTAATTGTATTTTTGCTACAAATTCTTTTTGAAACCTTTTGAATCTTTTTTGTTGCCTTTTCAACTTTATTTTTACTCTAATAAAATATAAAAATTCTCCAACCAATTCTTAGGTTTTTGCCTCAGTTCAGAGGATTTGTGTTGCTAATTCCAGGTCTTGCACTTGGCCATCTACTTGGAGTTCTGATTCTTTTGTGAGTGTGGTGGTAGTACTACTTTGCAAGGTTTACACAGTAGCCTTAAGTGCCTAGTCCAGTGATGGTGAACCTTGGCACTCCAGCTGTTCTTGGACTTCAATTCCCAGAAGCCCAAGTCTCTGTGAACCCATGCGAATGGGTTTATTGCATACCTCAGAGACTTGGGCTTCTGGGAATTGAAGTCCGAGAACACCTGGAGTGCTGAAGTTCACCACCACGGGCCTAGCCTTGTGGACTTTGGGGCTCCATGGAAGCACTATCCAGTCTGGAAAGATTGATGTGTTTGGAGCCAGGATGGTCTCATCGTCCATTCACTTTCCTGGGTTCACCGACTCACAAAGCAAACAAGGTAGTATAGCATGGCCCCTAGACATGGGCAATCTTTGTGCTACTGATCTGTGGTACAAAACACCTTGTAACATGGCATGTAGTTACAAAGTAGTTACCATTATAATGCAAAAAAGTGTTACTCTTTACTCTCCCAGTTAGTTTCAAAATGAATGTATTATTGAGTACCTGGAATTACTTACTTTCAAAATCTATAAAGAACTTTACAGTATGTCTGTAATTCAAATGTAAGCCATCAGTCTCCAGTGCAGCAAGTAGAACAGGAACACTCCCAAACGTGGAATGACGATAATATATATTTCTCTTTAATATACAAAAGGTTACATGAGATAAACTTGCGTAGAGGTATGGAAAAACATAAATGCAGTATATTCACTTCAAAACGTTAAACTGGTGTGCTGCTGAAGGAAAACATAAGTGGCCAACGCCAAAGTTCACTGAAAACTAGGCTGAGTATAGTATTACTTGATAACCTCAAACACAAAGATCGCACAAGTAATATCTCATGTATCCTTTTGTATATTAAAGAGAAATATATATTATCGTCATTCCACGTTTGGGAGTGTTCCTGTTCTACTTGCTGCTTTTGCTACACTCCAGCCGTCCTACTTGAGCATCAGTCTCCAGTGCACATGTGACCATTTCTACAATGGAACTTTATGGGACCTTATAATTGGCTTTTTTCAACCTTCAGCCTCTTATTGAAGGGTTGTTTTACTGAACTAAAATATTTATAACTTGGGAAAGCCATTTCTTTTATACAGCAGAAGGACAGGGGTTTCACTTTCCCAGCACCAATATTAAGGTAAAGGACTCCGATTACTAGGCAACCTACAAACTGGATTTATACTTTATATGAAAGAATGACTGACATACTATATGCCAGAACAGTTGCCTTCTAAGTTGCTGATTAAGATAAATGCATCGTCAACTGCAACTTCTATCCGAGAATGCATTTTTTCCTGAAGCAGGATAAATACATATCACACAATTTATTTTAGCTCCCACTGCTCTTTCTCTCTTCAGTTCTTGTTCAGTTATAATTTGGTGGGCTGAGCTTTCTACTCTCTCCTTCTCAAGATTTATTTGGCATATCTAAGAAAGAAGAAGTAGAAGTATGGCCACTCAATAGACCTTGGCTTATGAACAATTACCACTACTGAGTCTCTTTTTCCCTTCCTTTCTGTAGCAGACCACCTTAGCTATTTCCATTTTTTGGAATTTTATGGAGGATGCTTTTAATTATACATTGATTCTATTTTAATTGTGCTCTTATTATGCTGCATGGCACCTTGAGCTTATTATGACTGTTTCTCACAGTCTAAAACCCTGCTATGACTTCAGTGATAACTTAGGGCATTAAGGAAAAGTTAGATATATAACACTGTCTTTTGATGTAGTGAAAGGCTTTGTAGTTAATAATTCATCGTTTGAAAGGGATCCCTAGAGAGCCTCAGGACTGAAAGGGAAGTGGAATAGGAAGATTTAAATTAAATTAAATTAAATTAAATTAAATTAAATTAAATTAAATTAAATTATCATTGTCTGATTACATCATCATCCTGTGTACCAAATAAAGTTAACACAAGAAGACTTCATTTACTATCTCAAGGTGCCAGATATGCCTCAATGTTGCAATATTCCTCCTTTTTCTTTCTTAGCTATATCTCAGGCAGTTGGACAAAAGAGGGAAAGAAATCTTGCATAGATGTCAGAAACTTCCCTCCTGCAGTCTTCACCTCATAGTTGAAGAAAACAGTGTTAGCGGAGATTTTATGAGTGACTAAGTATGAATGAATTTGCATGTATGTGCACACTGTATGTGTCTGAGAAAAGCAGCGAATGTGAATGGCCTATTGTAAGTTTGTGGATGAATGTGACTATTCACACATTTCTTACGTTCACATGAGTCACCTCTGTTGCTCTACCAACTAAGGGTCTTGGCATCTTGAGCTTATTATTACATTTCTGTCAAGGCAGAGTGCCTCCCAAGGTCTTCTCTCAGATAGTATTTGTGACCGGAATATTTGTCTGAATGCATGATATGCTCCTATAGCATAGACGAGTGTTTCAGAAACTATGTTCCTTGGAACACTGGTGGACTTCAATTCCCAGAAGACTAAGTCAGTACATTGGCTGATGAGTGCTTTGGGGAATTGACTTAGGCTTCTGGGAATTGAAGTCCAAAAACTAAAAAGTGGGAAACACTGGCATAGATAATGTTCATCTTTTGGCCTTACCCACTGGACAGAACAAGGTGGTCGTCATGGGCATCTGGCTTTGGGTATCATGAACAGGCAGTCATTCTTATTTATTCACTTGATTGTTCCAATGTTTTTATTCCCAGGATGGACATGTTCTTTCTTAGGCATCAGAATAATTTGGTTGGCCTTCAGTATTTAAAGGATAGGATTGACAGCCTTATGCATCAAAATATCTAGGGCTGATCCTGGTTTTAATGCTAGCCTGATGTGACTTGTGTGCTGCAAAGTAATATGACTGGGTTTAAGTGAATAAATGTAGAGTATGAGGGTAGAGAGATCACAACATTTGTCATCACTGTTGTCTTCTTCCCAGGAAAACTCAAGGGACCAAACCATCCATCATTGCTTGGTGAAGGAACCATGATATCAGAACCGATGAGGGGGGTGGGGGGGAGGGAAATATAATATATCATTCCCTACTGACTGATGACAGAACCAAAGTAGGCATCTGTGCATCAATTCTGAAGAAGACAGCTGTTCACATGCATTCTATCAACAGCAAGATCTGTGTATCTGATAGTGTGTAGAAGGAAATCCCTCAGCTCTATGAAATTAAGCTCCTCACAAAAGAAACATTTGGATCAACAATGTGATTGTGCTTGAATAACAATTGCACACACTGAAACATATGACTGCCTGAGATCACAGCATAACAACAACAGTTCCCTGTTGCACACAGGATAAATTAGAAGCATATTCTATCTGAAAAGATGTTCCCAGTGGAATAAAGATTTTCTGATTTTTGCTTGATTGTAACTGCAAAGTTAGAAAGAAAATAGCCTAAAATGATTAACTGAGTTTGGAAGCTAATCCTCCGAACTACAAAATGTTCCACTTGGAATAAATGGATTGTTCACACAAGTAGGGTAGACTTTCTTTCTTGGTACAGAAGGGAGGCCAGCTATCAAATGCAGAAAGCCCCAATGTTGATGGCTTGTGTGTTCCTTCAGAATGAGGGCAAGCCCTCCTGTTATGTAGTGTGAGGCAGCCACCTAGGGCAGCAGGCTTTGGGTGTCATGATATGCTATCATATACTTAATTATTTATTTTGTTTCTATTCTGTATTTACTGTTATGAATAGAGACAGGTACCAGAGGACTTTTCTGCCTCTTCTGATTTTTTTAAAAAAATCATGTCAGAAGCACACAAAGGTGCTTTCTGGGTTGAAAGGATTTTTTTCTGGAGGAACTCTACTCATGGGCTGCCCGAATGAGGCTCCTTTCATGTCCCCAAGACCTTTCCCCACCAAAGTGGTCCGTATATATCTACTTGCAATTTCTTGCTTTCAAACTGCTAGGTTGGCAAGAGCTGGGACACAAATGGGTGCTCATTCTGTCATGCAGTACTCGGGTCTTGAACTGCTGACTTGCTGACCTTCCACCTAACAAGGTGAGCTTCTTAACCACTGAGCCACTGCAGTCCCTTCTCATGGATGAAATAATCAAACTAGCACCTTGAGCCTCCTGTGATGGAACAACATGCAGGCCTTTGAGCTATGCAGCTTGATGTGGGTGACTGAGGGATACAATGTGCTTCTCTGCCTCAAACAGCAAAACATATTGGGCCAGCCCTATTTCTGATGTCTCTTCCCAAGGAAACTCAAAGTATTGAGCCATCCATCATTGTTTTGTAGTGGAACCATGATATCCAAAGCGATGGGGAAGGGGAATATATCAGTCTTCCTATAATTTCAGAAGCGATCCACATAACAGGTTGGTACAAGTAACAGATCTGGGATTATGGCAAATATGAAAGAGAACAACAAAATTAGATCCACTCTGAATCTATTAGTGAAGTATTTCACAACTGCTACTGTGAGCTACTGTTAGCACTCTCTTCAGGATAAACAGAAAAGGCCTCCCTGAAGATTGTGGTATTTTTTAACCACAGTCTGGCATACCCTGGTAACTGCAACCTTGTGTTGCTGGCTAATCTTTCTCACACTAGGACAGGTAAAAGGAACTACAGAATGAATTTACAAAAAGGTGCCTTCATTTTGGCAGTTTCGCATCTGGCTGAGAAGGAGAAGAAGAAGGAAAAGGAGAAGGAAACTTTTTAGAAGGAAACTTTTTTTATTGTTAAAATTCTTACTACAGTACCATCTGTCAAGGTCAAGTACATAAACTTGTTATCACTTTCAAAAACTTGAAAAATATAGTTACATATCTCAGTAAACATATCTATACCTATAAGGAAGGGGTGTGGTCGTGCGTGTGCGGAATGCGGAATGCGTTTCCATACCCGCTGAGCCTATCCCGTAATGTACTCCACACACCTACCTTTTGTCCCTGAGATCATTGCTGCGAGGGTCCAGGGGGCGAGGGTGGGGCCTAAGCCCCACAAAATAAGGAAAAGAAAGGAAATTACAACTCCCATGGTGCCATGGGAGAAAAACAGCAGTTCAACAGCCAGGCCTGGAAACAGAATGTTAGGGAGAGCTGATTTTCATGTTGGAGTGTGATTGGTTGAGAGTGAATGACTGATGGGAAAGGTCCTGGAATTCCAGAGAGAATCTAGCCAGGCCTGGAAACATAATGTTGGAGAGAGCTGTTTTTGCATGTTGAACTGCAATTGGTTGAACTTGAGAGTGAATGACTGATGGGGAAAGGTCCTGATGTGGATGGAACAAACCCATACCCATTCCATTTAAGCCTCTACAGTCCTGGAATGAGACACTTTCAGTGTACATCAATGCTGTGTGAGTGAGAGACAGAGAAAGACAGGGAGTGTGTGTCTGTGTGTGTGTGCAAGACAATGCACAGGACAGTGGGTTCCGGATCAGTCACTTGTATGGGTGGGTGTGCCTGAATATAAGAGAGAGAGAGAGAGAGAGAGAGAGAGAGTCTCTGTGTTGGGATGTGTCAGGGTCCGAAAAACCTAAACATACAACAAACACCTCCCAGCCAAGGCCAGGTAAGTAGCTCTGATCCTTCCTTCCCTACTTTCAGCCGTTCTTCTTCCCTTCCTTCTTTCCTTCCCTCCCTCATTCTTACTCTCCCGTCTTCCTTTCCTCCTAAATTTTCCCCTCAATACCTACCATTCCTCCCTCATCATCACGCCAGGGTGAGTCTGCCCAGGTTCCTTTACTGAGAGCCAGGGGGCATCACAAATTGTGCGGGGGGAGGCAAAAAGGAAAAAAAACCTTCCCCAAGCCACCCCCACCCCATGGGTTGAGCCCCTCAAAAAAAACCATTAAAGATGGGCACCTATGCTAGTTTACATATATAGTGCTTGTGGGGGGAAATATACAGTACAGTATATACAATACCAAAATAAGTCTAATACAGTAATACCACAAGTCTTAGCGTTATCCGGTTTTTAATGTTGCGTGATACATTGATTGCACAATGTTAAAAAAGAACCCGGTTCCCTTTTCGAAGAGGAAAGGGAACAGAGGGTTGATCTGCCTGACTCTTTGGAAAGGGCAGCAGGGATTCCATGCACGGAATCCCTGCTGCCCTTTCCAAAGAGGCAGGCGGATCAAGCCAAGCCCCAAAGTTGGCAGGACTGGCCTCCGACTTTGGGGCTTGGTTCTCTGGTGGTCTGAGTATATGAGTGCTATTTTTCTTGGGGTGAGGGCATGCACGCCCGGTCTCCCCCCAAGGAAACCAGCGCTCTGTGCGTCTGAGAGCAGGTTTCCTTGGGGTGAGGGTGCATGTGCCCAGTCTCCCTCCCAAGGAAGCTGGTGCTCTGTCTTTCAGAGTCTGGTCCAGTCTCATCTGCCTCTTTCCTCTTCGGTCCTGTTCCTTTTTGTTTGTCCTTCTCCCCTGTCCCCTCCTGACAGTCCTCTACCTGCCCTGTTTCATTTCCATTGTCTCTCGCCTCTCCAATGGTATCTATACAATGCAGAGTAGGGCCTGCTGGCCTGCTTTCTGTTCCTTTCCCGTTTTTCCCCCTTTTCTTCCTGAGTAGAGAGGAAGGACTGGGAATATAGCAAACCTCTCCCAGTACTCCTTCTCCTTCTTCCCCCCTCTCCCCTCCCTCCCTTTTGGTATTTCATCCCCTTCCCTCCTCACTTTCCTGCTCCCCTTCATCTCTTCCCTCATCTCCCTCAGAAAAAGAGCAACAGTGATCCCTCCCCCTCCTCCAAATCTTGTTGAATATTTTCCATCACCTGTCCCACTTGCAGGGGCTCAGCCAGAGCAAGGACCCCTTTCCATCAAATCCAGCTGTCTCCTCCAACTTTTCATTTCACCACCTTCTTCAGCTTTCCTTCTTTGAGTAGAGTCCTTTCCACTACTCAATTTCAGGCCCTAACCTGCCAGCTTCAAGCAATCATAGGCCTTCCATTTTTTTCCTGACACGATCCTCCAAAGCTTTGGTCAGGCACCTCATCCAATCTGCCATCTCCCATCAACAGTGGAAAACGCATAGCTGAGATGTCCCAGTTTCCTCTCATCCCAGTCACCTTTGGTTTCAATCCACTAGCTTCACCACACCAGTAATTTTCCAGTCTGTAGAAAAGACTCACCAGTTGAGATTCCATCAACCAATCTGGGAATAGAACATTACGAACTCTTGATTTCCTTCTTTTCAAAAGTCATTCCAGAACACTGAGAGTCATGCTTTTTACATGGTTTCCCCTTTCCTTGTCTTCAAAATCTTTCCCTATCATGAAATCCACAATCTCTTACTTGAGAGAAGACAAAGAGTCAAAGTATTTTTTCTGAGTCCAGTTTTTAAAATTGCAGTTCAAGTCAATGTGATTGTAATCCATACAGTATATAGTAATACCTCGGATAACGTTGAGACTTGGTTCCGCAAGTCTCAATGTTATCCGATTTTTAGCCTTATCGGATGCATGCATTGGATGATGCTAAAAAAAGCCCACTGTGTTCTGGAGAAGGCAGGGTGGGCCTTCTGCCTTGCCTCCTGACGGCAGATGCTGAAGGGAGTGCCCGTAGAAGGCAAGATGGGCAGCCCAAACCTGCCCCAAGTGAAGCCTCCCACAGCCCCTTTAGTGTATGGGACCAAAGACAACAGGACAACCAAGGGTTGGTTTAACGCAGGTTTATTGCATAGTGTTCCGGTGAAGCATGAGGTAATGGCGGTGATACATCTCAATATATACAGTAGCACTCTACATTTGAATCTTGTAGCACGGTAGCTCATTGGCTGCTACCGGCGTGGCCTCGCCCAGGCACGCCTCTTTCTTCTGCTGCTGAATGCGGGGAAGGTTTTCCCGCGGCTGTCCGTGATTGAGCAATGTGAACCATGTGAGACTGAACGCTCGCAGCTGCCCTCTATGGGCTGTCTGCTCGCGTTCCTTTACAGCTGAGATCGTTGGTATTTGGAGTGGTTACATTCTTGCCTTTACAGTATAATGAACATGCACACATACATACATAACATCCCTCCCCCCTAGGATGGGACGAAGTCCCGCAACCATTGTGGCTTGCCGCAGTGCGCTTGGGGCGTGCCTGCGTCTGCCCTAGTACTGGAGAGTCTGTGATCCCTGACTCCGCGGGTGCTTGTCCTGCAACGGGAAACGGGGATTCGTTAGTGGCTCTGTGGGGCGTCTGTGCCTGCCCTGCGCCCAGGGATGGGAATGGAATGAACAGTTGGGAGGTGAATCCCTGCCTGTTGCTCTCGGACCCCGGGGACCCTCCCATTGTGAACCGTGGAACCGATGAGGTCGCCCTTGTGGTTCTGCTACCTTCTGATCCCCGCTCGGGGGATCTTGAGACTGTGGTGGGCGGACTCGCCGTTGCCTCCCGTCTTGGGGGTGTCGGTCTCCGGGAAATTGGCGCTATATTGCATTCTAACTCACAGGGGCTACTGGGACTGGAAGTACCAGGGGCTGAACTGAAACCCCTCTTTTCGCTAGGACGGGTGGGGGACCACTCCGCTAACTCCCTCTGGTACTGTAAATCAACGTCTAAACTTCTATGGGCATCTGTGTTTCGGGGGAACTTCCGAGGGGTATGTGTGTGGTCGGGCTCTTCCTTTCTGCCGCGGCCTCCCGCAAAAGATCTCTGTGGATCGATTCCCTTTCCTCCCCCCTTGGTGGGGACCCATGCTCCCCCTTTCCTCCCCCTTGGGCTAAACGGGTGGGGGAGTACCCTAACGCTGATTCGATGCTATTTTTGTCTCTGTCCTGCTCTCCGGGGACCCTGCGCCTGAGCTGGTCCACGTGTCGCCTCCACAGGAAACCTGTACTGGTCTCCACGCGGTATGAGACGGGGCCGGTTTGTTCTACTACGGTGCCCGGCACCCAGGCTGGCCCCGCGTTGGCGTAGTTCCTGCAGTGCACCGGGGCGCCTACGCTGAAACTCTTTGTGGGTTCCACCCCTATGTTCCACCCTTTGTCCTCTACTCTCGTGGGGTCTAGCTTGGAGATTCCCGTGGCCAGCTTCCTGCGCATCAACAGCTCTGCGGGGGAGTACCCTGACGCCAATGGGGTGACCCTGTACCTTAGCAGGAATTGGCACAATTTCAGGTCGAGGTCTCCGTGGCCCATGCGCAGCAGCGCGTCTTTCGTGGTGCGCACGAGGCGCTCTACTTGGCCGTTGGTGGCCGGGTGAAAGGGGGCGGAGGTGATGTGCCGAATGGCGTTGCGCTCCATGAATGCCCCGAACTCGGCGGACGTGAAACAGCTAGCGTTATCGCTGACGAGGGTGTCGGGTAAACCGAACGTGGAAAAGACCCTCCGTAACTGTTTAATTGTTGTGGCCGAGGAGGTGCTCGAGACTGGAATGACCTCCAACCACTTGGAGAACGCATCCACTACAAGGAGGAAGAGCGTTCCCCTGAACGGGCCAGCAAAATCTACGTGTACCCGGGACCAGGGCCCCCTTGCTGCGTCCCACTCCCTATGTGGCGAGCGGGCCTCTTCTGGCCTGGAGCTTTGGCACGCTTTGCAAGTGCCGACCATGTGTTCGATGTCGGCGTCTAGCTGGGGCCACCAAAAGTAACTGCGGGCCAGTGCCTTAGAGCGGACGATCCCCGGGTGGCTGACGTGCAGCAGTTTAAGCACCCTCGGCCAGAGAGACGTGGGGATCACTACCCGCTGTCCCCACAAAAGGCAACCCCTCTCTAGGGACAACTCTAGTTTCTTTTTGAAAAATGTGTCGAATTCCACTGCTGGGGAAGACACGGGCCACTCTTTCTGTACCCAGGAGCAAACTGTGGCCAGCGTTTTGTCCTTGCCGGTCGCTTTAGCGATGTCGGCCGGTACTACTGGAGGGGAGTCTAGGACCTCTATCATTAAGACCTGGTGGTCCCTCTCTACCTCGCCCACGTGGCAGCCATCCCGGGGAATGGGGGACCTCGACAGGGCATCCGCATGGCTGATCTCCTTCCCGGGCCGGTATACCAACGCGTGCTGATACGCGTTGAGAAAAATGGCCCACCTGAGCATTCTCGGGGACAGGATTTGGGGTGTGGGCTTATCTGCGGTGAAAATGCCTAGCAGGGGCTTGTGGTCAGTCACTATGGTGAAGGGGCGGCCGTACACAAAATCATGAAATTTCTTGGTCCCCGCAATTATCGCTAGTGCTTCCCTGTCTGTCTGGGCATAGTTTCTCTCCGCTTGGGACAAGGACCTAGAGTAGAACGCTATCGGGGCCTCCCTCCCGTTCTCCAGTACGTGGCATAACACCGCCCCCACCCCCACCGGGGATGCATCACATATTAGGACCACTGGGCGTTTGGGATTGAAGTGGGTCAGTACAGCATCTGATGCCAGGAGTCGCTTCAGGTCATTGAAAGCCTTCTCCTGGACGTCGCCCCACTTCCATGCCTCGTCCTTTTTTAACAATTTGTGTAGCGGTTCCGCCACTGCTGCCTTCCGCGGAAGGAAGGAGTGGTAAAAATTGAGCAGTCCCAGGAACGACTGCAACTCGGGCTTGGAGGTGGGGCGAGGGGCCTTCTTGATGGCGGCCACCTTGGATTGGGATGGCCTGATTCCCTCGGGAGTAACACGGAACCCTAGGAACTCAACCTCAGTTGCGAAGAAAACGCATTTGTCTTTTCGCAACCGCAACCCCGCCTTTTCGAATATTGCCAGGACCTTTCCCAACCTTGTTGCTAATTCGGCCCGGCTCCCCCCTGTAATCAATACGTCATCAAAGTAGGGTAACACCCCCTCTAACCCCTTCAGGAGGCGTTCCACCAGTGACTGGAAAATCCCGGGCGCCGAATTCACGCCGAATTGGAGGCGCGATACCTGGAACGCCCCTTTGTGGGTGACTATGGTCTGTGCAGCAGCTGCGGCGGGGGTCACCGGGAGTTGCTGGTAGGCTTGGGCCAGGTCGAGTTTAGCGAAACACCTCCCCCCGTGTAACCTGGCCAACAAGTGGCTGACTACCGGCACCGGATACGCATTAGGGCGGATCGCCTTATTGATGGTGCACTTGTAATCAGCGCATATGCGGACCTCCCCGTTGGCCTTGAGCGCTGTTACAATTGGAGTTTCCCACGCCGCAGAATCAACAGGAACAAGAATCCCCTGGCCCACCAATTTGTCCAACTCCGCCTCTATTTTGTCCTTTAGTGCGAAAGGCACTCTGCGCGGTTTAAGTCTGATTGGACGTACTCCAGGGTCCAGGTCGAAAGTCACTGGGGGCCCCTTGAATTTTCCGAGCCCCTTTTTGAAAACCTCGGGGTGCGCATCGCACATGCTCTGTATTGGATCAGTCCCGGTGGCGTGTGCTCCCACGGCGTGCACCCCCCCAATGAACAACCCCAGGGGCTGGAACCATTGAGTCCCGAGGAGGCTGCATTTTCCTCCCTTGAGGACGACTAGGGGAAGCGTTGCGGTGTGCTTTTTAAACTGGACCTGGAACTTCCCAATCCCCAACACTGGGATGCGGTTCCCTTGCACGTCCTTCAGTGTGGCCCTCAACGCTTTGAGCTTGGGCCGCACTCGGGGGGCGATTTTCATGAACTCCCCCTGGGAAATAATAGAGTATGACGAACCCGAGTCCACCTCCATTCTAACAGGGGCCCCTTGTATTACTACCTCAACGAAGTATCGGGGGTGCTCCGTGGAAACGCTGCAAACCGGAGCGTCGTCCTCGCTGTCGTCGGAGATGCGCCCTACGCCGTCCCGCGTCCTCGTGGTCCGGGTGCCGTCCTTTGGCCTCGTGCCGTCCTTTGGCCTCGTGGTGCGGTCCTGCCTCGCCGAGCGGTCTGGAGAACTCCTTGTGGCCTCGCGCCGCTTCCGGCAGACCTTGGCGATGTGCCCGCACCGGCCGCAGTTGTGGCACTCGGCCTTGCGGAATGGGCATTTGGCGCAGGCGTGGGCGGCGCCGCAGCCGTCGCAGCGCCGGCCCTCTCTCTGGACCCTCCGGACGTCCTCGTCGTCGCCGCTCTCCGCAGACGAGTCCGAAGCTCGCCAGGCCGCGCGCACCGAGCTCTCTGCCTTGGCGGGCTTCGGGCGCCAGTCCTGGAGCTCTTGCACCCCGGCAGTCGTGGCCTCCGCGGCCTGCGCCGTGTCGAGGACTTGTTGCCACGTGGGAGGCGGCTCCCTTTTCATCAGCGCGCGCTGAGTCTCTGTGTCCCTCAGACCGCAGAGCAGGCAGTCCCGGAGGGTGACTTCTGGGGTCTCCCACTTGCATGGGCCGGCGGCCAGCCGCAGGGCCGCGGCGAACTCCGCGACCGATTCCCCGGGCGCCTGGACTCACCTCCAGAACGCGCTCCGAGCGGGGAACATCGCTATCGCTGGCCGGAGATGGGCGCGCAGCGCCGCCAGGAGCTCTGCGGCTTTGAGGTCGCCCACCTTCCTCGGCGCGATCAGGTCCACCAAGGTCCTCTTGGTCTCGTGTCCGAGCATGCGGACGAAAATGGCCCTCTTCTTGGCCTCATCTGAGACTTCGAGCTCCACCAGCGCTGCGTTGAAGTCTATCTCAAACAGCTCCAAGTCTCCCGGCTTCCTGATCTCGTAGCCGGCGCATGTCTTGGTCCCGTGGGCAGCCATATCCCACCTTCGTCGCCAATTTAGTGTATGGGACCAAAGACAACAGGACAACCAAGGGTTGGTTTAACGCAGGTTTATTGCATAGTGTTCCGGTGAAGCATGAGGTAATGGCGGTGATACATCTCAATATATACAGTAGCACTCTACATTTGAATCTTGTAGCACGGTAGCTCATTGGCTGCTACCGGCGTGGCCTCGCCCAGGCACGCCTCTTTCTTCTGCTGCTGAATGCGGGGAAGGTTTTCCCGCGGCTGTCCGTGATTGAGCAATGTGAACCATGTGAGACTGAACGCTCGCAGCTGCCCTCTATGGGCTGTCTGCTCGCGTTCCTTTACAGCTGAGATCGTTGGTATTTGGAGTGGTTACATTCTTGCCTTTACAGTATAATGAACATGCACACATACATACATAACAGCCCCCTTCACTGCCCTCAACTTTCCGACCTCAGTCAAGTATTTTGTCCACCCTGCTCATGACTTGCTCCAGTCATAAGCCGAGGGCGGCAAAGGGGTTGTGAGAGGCAGCTCTCTTCATGGCACCCCACACCTGCTGGGCCAACCAGGTCTTCAGGCCTTTCCTAAATGCTGGGAGATTTAATTGTAGGAACAGGTCCATTGGCAGGAGGTTCCAAAGGGCCAGGGCAGCCACTAAAAAGGCCCTCCATCTAGTGCTAAAGAGGTGCGCTATCAGTAGGTGTACTGAGTAGGGCTTCTGGTAATTGAAGTCCAAGAACACCTTCCCGTGCACCGAATTTTCCGCCTTGCCGGCTCTGGGACGCCACTCACGCCACTGGTGCATCTCGTCCACTCCAGCATTCGTGGACTCTGCGGCTTCCGCGGCCTCTATGACCTCTGCCAGCGTGGGTGGCAGCTCCTTATTCATCAAGCCGCGCTGTACCTCCTTGTCTTTCAGGCCACACAACACGCCGTCCCTGAGGACCAACTCCAGGATATCGCCCCATTTACAGGGGGCGGCGGCTATCCTCATGGCGGCCACGAATGCCTCAACCGACTCATCCGGCGCTTGGACTCGCCTCCAAAACGCGCTCCGAGCGGGAAACATTGCCCTCGAGGGGCAGAACCGCTCTCGCAGCAGTTTCATGATGTCGCTCGCCTTAAAGTCGCTCACCTTCTTCGGAGCGATTATGCCCACCAGCGTCCGCTTGGTTTCCATCCCGAGCATTCTGGTGAGGATGGCCCTCTTCCTCTCCTCGTCTTCTCCTTTGACTCTGAGTTCCACCAGGGCCGCCTGGAAATCCATCTCAAGCAGCTCCCAGTCTTGCGGTTTGGTGATGTTGAAACCGCTCTGTGCCCTGGCTGTTCCGTGGGGATCCATGATCCCATCCTCGTCGCCAATTTGGTGTATGCAAACCAAGACACAGGACACAGCCTCGGGCTGGGTTAACTCAGGTTTATTGCATCGTGGACAGAGGGAACATGAGGTAATGGCGGATCGATAGCTCTTTATATACAGCAGTAATACATTTGAACGTGGTGCCATGGTAGCCCATTGGCTACTGCCTGCGTGACGTCATTACAGGTCACGCCCTTCTTGTCCAGGTGTAGGTAGTGGCGGGAAATCTTCCCGCGCTGTTGCCTTTGATGAGTTCGGACCAAGAGAGCTTGGACGCTCGCTGCTGCCAGCTGGTGGTCATTAGCTCGCGTCCTATTA
This sequence comes from Bradypodion pumilum, assembly GCA_035047305.1. Classification (NCBI taxonomy): domain Eukaryota; kingdom Metazoa; phylum Chordata; class Lepidosauria; order Squamata; family Chamaeleonidae; genus Bradypodion; species Bradypodion pumilum. Next base: position 165,637,007 of record JAWDJD010000001.1, on the reverse strand, counting down.
CAGGGTTTATATGATACAGCTGAAGGTTACATTGTTACTATAGGCAAGGTTACATTGGCTCAGATACATTGTAATCCATGTGTACAATAAAACCATCAGAACACAACAGCCATGTTTGCTGACCCTTGCCCTAGCCCATTATTGTTATTTCTAGTGAGTCCTTTCTTCCCCTGATATGTGCCAAGTACAGGACTCTTGCCCTGTAGCTTGAACAATGAGATGGAATAGGAGAACAGTGTTTGTCCTCCACTTCTTTGGGCACCCTCAACTCAACCAAGGACCTGGATCCAAGGATCTTTTTTATAACCTTGTCCTCCAGCACTGAGGTGTCATGTTTATTGTCTCTCAATAACATACCTGTCAAGTTTCGGGAAATTTCGGTCAAACCCCCGTATTTTACACTCTTTCCTGCCATCATCCCATATTAGTTAGACTGCAATTAGACTGGAGTTAAACTGGAGGCCAGCAGAGGATAAGCATAGCTGTCCAGTTTCCTGTTTTGGCCAGGAAATGTCCCTTATTTGACAGAAATTTTCTGAAACTTGACAGGTATGCTCAATAATTGTTAAAAGGAGTGTGTACCTCCAAGTTAGTTTATGCAAAGATGCTGGACACTACAACATTTTCTTGGGGAACTTTGGATTTTAGCAAAAGAACCTAGAGTCTGGTCTTTAGGGTAGAGAGAAGGTGTCTGCTGCACACTTTGCAAAGAGAACACATAGCCTATCCTAGGTCTTTGGCCTTGTCAAAATCCTGACTCTCATCTGGGTTTCCATTGTGTGATAAGCTTTTTCCAGATTCTCACAGGCTTCTTCTACCTCTCAGTCTGAGGGATCTTTCTTCTGACTCTCCTTCTGTTTTTTTCCTCTACTTCCTCTAATGTCCCTTTTATATCCTTGGTATCCAACCCTGTTTTAGGGTCTGAGGCTGCTTCGGGACTCCAGCTGCTAGGAAGGCCATTTTGATTAGAGTCACAGCCTGCTGCCTCAGCAATAAAGTTTTTTGGATTTGCTGTCATGCCATGTGTGGATCCCCTTCTTGCCTTGTCCCAGCTTTCAGGATACCCTGCTTTGGTTGTTTTGTTGTTTATCTGACTCCTGGCCTGCTTGAACCTCCTGCCTTGCTCCAGTCATGAAGGTTCCCTGCTTGGCTTTCTTCCTTGTTTGTTAGACTCCTGGTCTGCTTGGACTATGTCCCATCTAGCCTTGTTTTCCTGCGTACTGCTAACTTTGACCTTGACCTTGGATTAGGATTGGATAGGGTTTGCCTTTGACATTTAGGTTGGTTGCCCTAGGTCAGGGATGGCTAAACTTGACACTCCAGGTGTTCTTGGACTTCAATCCTCAGCAGGGCCGTAGCCAGGATTCTAGATGGGGGCACTAATATTTTTTTCAGGAGGGGCAATGATGTCTCTCTCTCTCTCTCTCTCACACACACACACACCATTAGAACTTTGCCTTGAGTGGGGGGATGGGCTGTTAGCTTGGAGGGGGGGTGATCCCCCCTGGCCACCCCCTGGCTACGTCCCTGATCCCCAGAAGCCTTGATCAGCAGGAGTGCTGACTTGAGCTTCTGGGAATTGAAGTCAAAGAACACCTGAAGTGCCAAACATAGCCATAACTGCCCTAGGTTATTGTCTCTCCTAAAGTGCCCATCTTCTTTCCTTCCAGCTGCTTCAGTGTCTTGCTGGCCTTCCCAGGTTGCTTCTGTATTGGTTTGGGTTCGAACATCCTGGGCCCTGCTCCCCTCAAGCAATATGTCAATAATGTATCCTGAACATTGGACTGAGTCTAGATCAGGGATTTTCAACCTGTGGCCAATGGGCTGGATGAGGCCCACGGCACCATTTCATGTGGCCCCACCTCCACTAAACCAGGAAGTGACATGTGGTGGTGAAGGGGAAAATGGCTGTCCGAGGGAACATGACTCAGCCCCCTGCTTAAAAAGGTTGATAACTCCTGGTCTAGATAGCCTGCTATGAACACCTGCCTTGGTGACCCCCTTCTCTCTCACACACACAGAGCTCTCACCACTTAGTGGAGAGTGTTTTACCCCCTTAGTGCTGTTTTTACTTTATCATGTAGAGAATTACATTTATGCAGAAGAGATGTTTCTGATTGTGTGTTGAGTTGCGAGGAGACCCCAGGGAAAAAAGGGTTCCTACTGATATGTCTATTGTGAAGGTGCACCTGGATAATATCCTCAAGGCTGCATCAGTCCAGTGTTAAACCTTTCATGCAGTGGTGGGATTCAGCAGGTTCACTGTAGTTTGCCAGAACTGGTAGTAGAAATTCTGGCTGGCCCTGGCCATCCAAGTTGTGAAATAAAGTAGTCCTAATTCGGGTGCAGTGCAGGGCTTTCCCCCTGGCCATGCCCACCATACCACGGCTACAGAGTAGGTAGTAAAAAATTTTTGAATCCCACCACCGCCTGCATGTCTCATTTTATATGTGCCACAGGATATGGATCTTAGATCATCGTTTGTGGGTCACTTCATGGCAAGCTGGATTTCACATTAAACAATTTCACCCTAACATGTATAAATGTATATTCAGATACGAGTTGCAGCCATCGTACAACCTATATATTCAATTCAATTCAATTTTTAATTTGTACCCCACCCTTCTCAGTGCAGGCCGACTCCTGGCGGCTTCACAACATACTATAAAGTTACAAAATACAGTTTACAGAATGTCACATAACAATATGACAAAAATACAATTTTCGCAATGACATATCAAAAAGTACAGCATAAAAATACAGCATAAAAAGTACAAATACATAGCAATACATAAAAGGTTGCTCCGCCCCAAATCAAATCAAAGTCCATGGGCGACGGCAATGAAAAGTCCTCCTCTCGTGGCCTACCTGGCCGAGAGGAGGGTCTGGCCTCCAGCAATGAGGTGGTGGCAGCAGTTCGTGGCCCGGGCCCGCACACCACTATTATTCCTCTCCTCTCGAGGCTGGCCTGGCCAGTCTCACCTCCGCCCTCCCCCTCAGCTGAGGCGATGGCGGTTTCTGGCCTGGCCCGGGTGGCCCAGGTGTCCTTTTAACCCCTCCCGGCAAGGGGAAGAAGGGCGGGGCTCCCTCTCAGCTGGTCGGCGGCAATAACATTTGTGCTGTAGGCACACCATTCTCAATGAGGAGAAAATGACAATGCAGAGAAAGGCTTGGTGCTTCCCTGTGAATGGCCTGGAGAGAACTGGGTGAGTAACCTCTGAAGAGGGCTTTAGTGCATCTCTGTTCTGATTCACCTATTGCTTGCATTGTTTGTCTGGCAGCAACTTGCATTCTTACCAGCTCATGAGCCAGGCTCCACCAATGCAGAACATCTTCATGTTAATGCACCCTGAAAAAAAGCTGCTTCTTAGCATAATGAACAATCTTCTATTCCAACTCCTGTATAAAACTGTTTTCCTCTTTAGCTGGAAATAGTAAAAAAAAATGCATTTGCCAAGGAAACATAAAACAGGTCCCAGACAATAAAAACATCAGATTACCCAGTGTTAAGCTCCACAGGATGGTATCTACAGGTGATGGAAAGATTTTATCTCCACTGCTTTCTGCGATTATTATTCATTTCTTCTTTTACACCATTTATGAATCATCAGGAATTGGCCAATACCTGTGTTATGAATTAACACATTTTATTAAGATTGCATTGAAGATTCTCTTTAATATGCACAAAATTATCATAGGTAACGTAGCCCCTTTCACTTTGCTAGCATTTATATTCTTTTAAAACTTCTCTGTTCCCTCCTCACCCACCCCAGCTGCTGTTTCTCCTCAGTGATTTCAGATGAAGGTTCAATCGCAATATCACTCTGCCTTATTCACTTAATTTTACAGGGGCTTCAGACACCATTGCCCTTTATTTGCAGCCTTCTTTGCAGGCGCACCCCCCAAAGAAAGACTCAGACACCGGTATATGGATAAAGGCATCGGGCCACTTTTATTGAATAATGCCCTAGTCCGAATTATAACTTTCAATTGGTGTAATCATCCAATTGTAATTCTTTAAGGCAAGCAGGCCGCAGTAACAGTGGTAAGGTTCCTCCCAAAATGCCAATGGCAATTGGCTACATGTAACTATTTGTATTAATTTGTTTGTTGACACAAACAAATTGTTGACCGGAGTCAATAAACTATCTACTGACCCCACCCTATGACGTGTATCCGTTAAATATCAAGGTGATGCAGGCTGTAAAGCTCCTGCCATCACCCCTTGCCTGGTTCGCCCTTGACCGGCCAAACCTATTTCCCCTGTACCTGTCTACGTGTTGGCCAGTCAATTGCAAACCTGCCGGATACCTATGGGTCATAAATCTTTACCTTACCAGTGCTACCCGCCACATGGGGAGGCGTCCATGATGACTCACCGCCCCCCCCCCCCCAGACTGTCAGCTCGGTCACCAGGCCTGCTTGCATATCCTCAAGAAAGAGGTTCATACCTCTGGCTGACAAGTGGACCCCATCTCCTGCTTAGAGATCATAATCCTGCAAGCCTATCCTAGGGTGCCGGATGGCTGTCCCCAAGCCTTTGTCTGCCAGGAACCAGGCAACAGCCCTGTTCACCGAGCGGTGGGCGCGGTCAAGGGCACAGCGGTCAACACCTCCTATGTAAGTATGTCGCGGCACCATGTCCGACCATAGCAGCCGCGTGGACGGCCATACGTAATGCAAATAGGCTAGGTCCCTGCAAATCGTGAACTTTAAAGAGAGGCCAGTGACCTGGGCAAGGTCATTGCCACCGAGATGCAGGATGAGGACATCAGGCGGTCCAGCATCCCTGATGGAAAACAGGAATGGCAACAGTTCCCGCCATTTCATACCGTACTTACCGTACCATCACAAACGTGCGGTTGCACCTAGCCCGAGATGGGGTCCCCACTCTGTCACGGCAGCATACTGCGCTTCCCAGTGCACATAACTGTGGCCCACCAGCCATACTGCCACCGGTGTGCGGGTACACACAGGGTCTGTAAAAGAAGGAAAAAGGAATAATGACATAACTGGTACTCACACATGGAGGGGGCGTATGTACAATGCAAAGCGCATGGATCCCCACCTACCTATTCTGCGTATATCAGCCTCAGAGTACCCAAACGCAGCCGCAGTAGAAGCGGCGCCTATCCTAAATGAATGGGTGCCGTAACGAGTCCCAGGTAGGCCCACACTGGTAAGTGCCATGCCGATCACCCTCCAAAACTGGAATTTAGTAAGGGGAGACCCATCCTGGTGGCAGAAAAACGGGCCAGGGTGCGTACCACGCACTGCCAAAAACTCATGTAGGGCACCAACCGGACAGATGTCTTCAATGGAACATCGTAGCAGTCTGACTCCACTGCCTACGCCGTGCTGATCAACCTTTGAGGACCGTATCCTCAACTGAGCCCACTCTTGAGTAACATAGACATCGTTGAGTTCCAGTGCCCTACGAGACGCATCTGCCTTAGACAGTGGTACCAACTCACTGATGCGGAGCGCTCCAAAGAAGGCTACAGTGGTAGCTGCGTGAAAAAGAGTCACCTCATACCTATCATAGCATAAGTTATGCCAGCCTCATGCAAGGTGGGTAAGAACCTCTGGTGAAATCGGGTGACGTGTGTCCTGGCGGCGGCCACGTTCATGTGTCCACCCTTCCAAAACATGACGTTTGCGGAAATCATTCACGCAGTCAGCGAAGCCCCGCACCTTGGCCATAAATGCCAGTGCCGAAAGCCTAGAGGCTATCGTACGGGGGGCCAGCCCATGACCGTGAAGATAAACCATGTATTGCAAAATCTGTTCCACAGGTATTGGCCACACTTCGGGTAACCGTAGTTGCCTACAAAAGGTTCTAAATTGTATGAAAGCATGTTGATACGCCTTACGCGTGCGAGGTGCCAAAGACATGCCGATCGCCCGATTCACCTCTCCTCGCCAAATGTCCAAATCTCGGCCGGGAGTGGCGAGAGGAATTCCTCTGCTTCGGGAGCCAAGGCTCGGAACCGGGAGATCTGCAGGCGGGATAAAGCATCAGCAATATCATTATTAATGCCTGGTACATGTCTGGCCTTGAACAGCACATTAAGGCGTAGGCTTCTCAAGACAAATTGACGGACCAATGCCATGACTCTAGGGGTTTGGACGTCTGAGAGTTGACAATGTGCACCACTGCAGCATTGTCACACCAAAAATGGACCACTGAGTTGACCCACTTATCGCCCCATAGCATTAGTGCCCCCAAAATGGGAAAAAATTCCAGAAAAGTAAGATCGCAGAGACGATCTGTGCCCTGCCATGTGTGAGGCCATCGGCCATATGCCCACCTCCCTTCGAAATAGATCCCATAACCCAGAGAGCTGGAGGCATCCGACTGTACTTGAAATTTAGGGCAGACCATAAGGACCGATCTCCAAAAAGAGACCCCATTAAATTCCTGTAGGAATGTGAGCCAAACCGAAAGGTCTGCCCGTATACCCCTGGTGAGCCGGACCCTGTGGTGGCGTTTTAATAGGCCAGCCATGGCATCACACAGACACCTGGCGAAAGCTCTGCCCGATGTCACCACCCGGCAGGCAAAGTTGAGGTGGCCGTGCAGTACCTGTAGCTCACGAAGGGAACCTTACGTTTAGAAATCAGTGCCCGAATCGCCGCAGAGATCCAGGCCACCTTGTCCACGGGTAACCTGGATGCCTGTGCGACAGTGTCAATTTCGATGCCTAAAAAGGTGAGCTTGGTGGCTGGGCCCTCGGTCTTTTCAGGCACTAAGGGGACACCCAGTTCCCACATAAGGGCCTGAAATGTAGTAAGGAGACATGTACACGTGTCCGAGCCCCGTTCACCCCCGAACAAAAAGTCATCGAGGTAATTGGCTACAGACCCGGACCCTGACCTGCGAACAAAGGCCCATTGAAGGAAAGTGCTAAATCGTTCGAATGCCGAACATGAAATAGAGCAGCCAAAAGGAGTGGCCTTATCTACATAGAATTTTCCCCTAAAATGGAAACCCAACAGCTCAACGTCCTCGGGGTGCACTGGCAGTAATCAAAATGCCGATTTAATATCACATTTTGCCCGGGACCACAGGCGCGTACCATCTGTAGGGCCTGATCAAACGACGTATACCTGACTGAGCAAAGGTCATCAGGAATAGCATCATTGACCGAGGAACCCGCAGGGTAGGAAAGATGGTGGATTAGGCGAAATTCACCTGGGGTCTTTTTAGGGACTAGCCCCAGAGGGGAGACCTTCAAGTTAGGGAATGGTGGTTCATTAAAGGGCCCTGCAACTCTCATAGCCTGCAACTCCTTAGCTATGCTTTGTGCAGCGACCTCCTCATTGCCCTTTAGAGAAAGTAAGTTCGGGGCATCCTGCGGCCCCCGAACACCCCTAAATGGTATATGAGAGCCAAACTGGAAGCCTTCAAGCAGGTACCTCGCATCATCCCGTCTAGGATAAGCGGAAAGCCATTGTCCTAACATGGGGATATTAATTGGGGAGGGGGCCTTTTGCTTGGCCAGCACCATCAGAGGGAGCTCTGACTGCCCCCTGCCCACCCTTACCTCTGCCTCGTGACCCACCAGCCCGCGGGCACGCAGAGGCGGCATGAGGGCCAGAGCAAGATGGACACTCATGCCGGAAACGACACTGACGCTTGTTGCACACGCCGCTAGCTGAGAAGCTCCAACATAGCAGGCGGGCTGGAAACCCCTGCCCCGCCGGCTGGTGGGGAACCTGTGTCACAGCCGCCCACTGTACGGCATGGCCACAATGGTACCTATCACCAGGCACTGGACGCATGGGAGTCATATACAAGAGCCACAATTGCTGGCAGGGCTCATCCCAACTCATCTCAGGATGTAGGGCCACCCTCATCCTAAATTCCTCATCGTAAGCCAACCACAACGGGCCAGGGAAATCAACCATTGCCCTATAAATATTGTCGAGGTATTGGACCATCAGAATGGCCAAATCAGGCCGGGCCCTCAGGTATACCGCCATATAAATAAGATATGCCGGCAACCAATTGGCCCAGGTACGCGGTGGCTTACGACGATGGGACAATTCTTTGTCCCGGTCATCCTGTCCCTCCCTCTCCTCCTTAGTGGGCTCACGATTCAGGAGGGAGAAAATATCAACGTACTCCCCTCTCCAAATCTTATCCCTAGTAGCCTGTGAAAGATGATCACCCAGGGGGAGGGAATAACCAGCTGTCGGCAGAGCCGCCGTTGGCACCTGTTGAATGAAGGGTATGCGCAGCGGGCCCTGAATAGCCCCTGCGACGCTTGGCATACCCCCGGGGGCGGACACCCCTGTCCTAACCGAGGGGCCATTTGGTAACCAGGAATTAACAGGGCAGTGTGGAAGCAACTGCCCACCCACAGTAACCTGGCGTGGCCATGGCCACTGTACCCCCCCTCCAGTGTAACTGGACAGTGTCCGTGCACTAAATTGAACCAGATACTCACTAGTCGCACCCCCATGAGCCGCCCCCACCGGGGGTTCCAGCCCACAGCGGGTGTCGGAGCTTGCGACAGGCATCGAGCTCTGGGGCCACACCTGACTGCTCCCCACCGGCAAATTCGAACATGCGGGGAGCTGTGAGGTGCCAGCTTGGGCTGGCCTGACGGCCTCAAGCAACTTGACCCAGTTGGTGGCCCACTGGAGAGTCACGGCCGACGTGTCTGAGACCAACGAAGGGGCCGTGATCGAAGCAGCAGTCAAACCACCTTCGGGAGGTGGTTGGGCAATGCCCAGTGAAGCCTCTAGCACCGAAATATGTGCAAGAACGGCATCGACTGTCTCCGAGCCCCCAGTATAAGGTGGGCCGGGTGGGCCGGATGGCCCTGTGGCCAATTGCTGAGCGGGAAACCCAAATGGGGATCCAGGGTCTGAGTAGGGCCATGCCCAAAACTCCGGCCCATGGGGGGCCGGAGGAATGGTGGGGCGGAAACTGCCACCAAATCCGAGTGGGCCACCCTGTACTGAACCAATGAAATCCCGTCCAGGGGCAGGGATGCCCGAGGAGCCAGCCTGAGCCGGCCCAGCCTGGAGGCCTGTGCCGGGATGACCAGTGGAAGCCTGCTCGGCCCCACTGGCAGCGGCGGGCAAGCTGCCAAGCTGAGGGGGTGCAGCCCGAGTCCTCCGGCCCGATGTCTGCCCCCTAGTAGAGGGAGGGGGCGGAAAAGGGGGCTTGACCGCCAGGGCCTCGCGCTTGGGAGCCATGGCTCCCGAAAAGCCAATGACGGATCCCTGGCAAGGGATCGATTCCTGTGCCCTGAGTACCGCCAGACCGAAGAGGAGCGAACTCCGTTCAAGATAAAGGTACGAAGGGTGAAAAAGCAAGAAACGTGGCAGAGAAAACTTCTCCGCTCCGTCGCATTTCTAAAATGGCAGCTTGGCTGCCTCATGGCCACCCCTTTTATAGAGGGGTGGCCACGCCCCCTAACTCACCCGGATGTCTGAGTCCAGGTGGGTGGGGGCTGCAAAGAGCACGGCGGCCATTTTGGCGCCGCGCTTTCATTTGTTTTTTCCCCTGTGCCTCTCAGATTTTTCTGCTGTATTTTTGAAAGAAAGTAGCTACACAGTTATTTCAAAATACAAAGATGAAGAATCCTTGGTTTGGAGGCAGGCAGCACCTTGTGGTAGGAAAACAAACAACAAAAACATAAGACTAGAGGTGAGAGGAGAAAAAGGCCCTTATATATTGGAAATCCTCTTCAGGGATCATGTTTCTGCCATGGCAAAGGGGCTTGTATGGTTCGATGTGGCTAAGGGTTATGCCAAACCCAAGATGGAAAGGCCAAAATGGAGAACTCAGACTAAACATGATCCACTGGAGAGGGAACTAGCAACCCACTCCAGTATCATTGCCAAGAAAATATCATGGACAGCATCAAAAGGCTGAAAAGTTTTGATGCTGGAAGGTAAGCCCCGCAGATCAGAAGGTGTCCAATATGCTACTGGGGAAGAGCAGAGGGCAAGTACAAGTAGCCCTAGAAAGTGTGAAGCAGCTGGGCCAAAGCCAAATGGACACTCAGCTGTGGATGTGTCTGATGGTGAAAGGAAAGTCTGGTGATGTAAAGAACAATGTTGCATAGGAGCCTGGAATGTAAGTTCTATGAATCAAGGTAAGCTGGGACATGATCAAATGTGAGATGGAAAGAATGAGCATTGATGTCCTGGGAATCAATGAACTAAAGTGGATAGGAATGTGTGGATTTAACTCAGAGGACCATTATATCTACTACTGTGGGCAAGAATCCCTTAGAAGAAATGGAGTGGCCCTATAGTCAATAAAAGAGTGAGAAAATCAGTAATGGGATACAAAAATGACAGAATGATCTCAGTTTGAATCCAAGGCAAACCATTCAACATCATATTAATCTAAGTCTATGTCCCAACCATTGATGCAGAAGAGGCTGATGCCAACCATTTCTATGAAGACCTACAACACCTTCTAGAACTGACACACAAAAATGCCTTTATCATCAGAGGGGGCTGATGATGAAGGCATCTTTTCCTTTCCCTACCCATGTTGATTTGTTTTTATTCTAAAATATTTCCATCCTACAGAAGAAGAAATGTGGGCATCTTGGTAAATCCTTATAAAAACAAATTGTAAGAAAATACTCAACCCAGCCCTACTTGGAACAGAAACAAGAACACCCCTCACATTCAACAAGACCATTTCCTGGAGATCAAATGAAGCTCTTCATTTGTTGTCATGAATATAATAAGCACAGGTAGCTTCAATTTAAACAAGGCCTAGCTCCTAATATGAAATATTCTTAGTAATATAGTTTCTAATATGAAATATCCCCAGTGATATAACCAATATAGTGACATTACTGTAGGAATGTAAATCCTTGCTTCTCTCATTACTGTGCCCAAGGAGCTCTCATTGTTTTACCCTTCTCAAAAATCTTTCAGGGGTTAATGAACTCTCAACAGGTTGTCTCCAAGTGTTGAGACAGCTTGTCTTGTTGAGAAAAAGTAATTTACCAAGATTTTTGTAACACTTCTATGTCATTGCAATAGATCATGACTTGTCTTTACTTATAAGAAGAGGGTTGGGCCGTGAGTGTCTGGCATGCGTGGCCACACCCGGCCCAACCATTCTGTACCGAGCCAGCCACACTTACCTTAAGACCCTGTGAGCATCGCCGCAAGGGTCCGGTAACCGAGAGTGGGGCCAATGCCCCACAAAACCAGACCAAAAAAAACCTATGCTTCCTCCACACTGCACCACACCTTAGCCAATCAGGCTGAAGGAGGTGAGCGCGGAGGAGGTGGGGCAAGCGGCACACACTTTTTAAAATGGCCAACATGTCTGGGAGACGAAGGCCAAGAATGACGCTCTGTTCTCAGCCTTCGTCTCCCGGATGTAAGCCATCACCTTCCAAGGAGGGTGGAGGCCACATGCTTCGGCCCCCACACTTCGTGGAAGGTGATGACTTCCCTCTGGGAGACGAAGGCCAAGAATGGCACTCCGTTCTCAGCCTTTGTCTTCCAGAGGGAAACCATCACCTTCCATGTAGGGTGGAGGCTGAAAGCTTCGGCCCCCACCCACTGAGGAAAATGAACCACTTCTCTCTGGGAGACAAAGACCAAGAACAGCACTCCATTCTCGACCTTCAGCTCCTGGAGGGAAATCATCACCTTCCACTGAGGGCAGAGGCCAAAAGCTTCAGCCCCTGCCCTCCGTGGAAGGTAATGGCTTCCCTCCAGGAGATGAAGGCTGAGAATGGAGCGCCGTTCATGGCCTTCATCTCCCGGAGGGAAGCCATCCCCGCGGCCCCAAGGATGAAGGCTGGCACCGGCCTCACCACAGCTTCAGTGGGGTAGTGGGGAGGAGAGGGAGACCCTCTTCTCCCCACGGCCCCAGCCATGAAGGCCGGTGCTGGCCTCACTGCGGCTTCAGTGGGGAGGAGGGGGAGTCCCTCTTCTCCCTGCATGCCTTCAGCAGGGTAGCGGTGAAACAAACCACTTCCCTCCAGGAGATGAAGGACGAGAACAGTGCTCCATTCTCAGCCTTCATCTCTTGGAGGGAAGCCATCACCTTTCAGGGAGGGCAGGGGCTGAAAGCTTCTGCCTCCGCCCACCGAGGAAAATGAACTGCTTCCCTCCAGGAGACGAAGGCTGAGAATGGTCTCGGCCTTCATCTCCTGAAGGGAAGCCATCACCTTCCACGGGAGAAGATGCCAGGCAGGTATCCGCCACGGTAGGCTCCTCCCCTGATGGATTCCTGCCTCTCGCCCTAGACATTCTCCCTCCGTTGTTTTGAGGGCTGTTTTCGAAACAGCAGAAGGAGAATGGCAAGGGCGAGAGGCAGAAATCCATCAGGGGAGAAGCCTACCGTGGCGGATCCCTTCCTGTTGCCCTTGCCGTGTCTTTGGCAGTATAAAAACAACCCCAAAACACATTAAAAAAACTCAAAACCTGTCCGGCAAGGCCAGGCAAAAATGCTAGTATTAGATCAAAGGAAAGAGAAATATCGAAACACACAAGCAACTTTTGATTTTGTTCCACATGACACTGTTTTGGGGGTCTGGAAAAATGAATGTATATTTATTGGTTGGTATTCTAATGTGAACTTTCACCTTTCTTTCACAACTTCTACATGCTTTTTTTCTGCCAGTGGGAAGAATCATAGCTTTTTAACTGGGAAGCTACAAACCATGTTTATCTGTCAGAGCATCTCTCCCTCAGAACAACTCCCCACATCACCCATTCATCACAGTGTATGCAGATCCAAGTGTCAACCCCGATAATGGCTAGAAAGTATATAACTAGAAATAGAGCCTTCTTGGTGGCGGTACCAACGCTGTGAAACACACTACCGGTGGAGCTGTGCATATCTTCAAGAAAGCAATTAAAAACTTTCCTATTCAAGGAAGCCTATAAAAAAGAATGGTGTATGTTGTGCAGCAGGGGGAGGGTCCACCCTTTTATGAAAAGTGAAAGAAGAAAGTGCCAATGTAGGATAGCAGTTGAACATCAAAAAGACAAAAATCAAGACTACAGAAGAACTGCACAACTGCACAAGGTTGACAATGAAGAAAATCAAAGTGTGAAAGAATTTCTGTGCTTTGGTTCAATCAACAACTCAAATGGGGAATGCAGCCATGAAATCAGAAGAAGACCAAAACTTGGAAGGGCAGCAATGAAGAAATTAGAAAAGGTTGTCAAGTGTAAGGATGTGCCACTGGAGACCAAGGCCAAGATCATCCATGATCTTGTTTTGCTATCACTATATATGAGTATGAAAGCTGGTCAATAAAGAAAGCTGGCAGGAATAAAAAAAATTCTATTTGAAAGATGGTGCTGGAGAAGAGTTTTGCAGATACCTTGGACTACCAGAAAGACAAACAAATGGACCTCAGAGCAAATTTAGCCTGAACTGTCTCTGGAGGCAAAAATTATGAAATTGAGGCCCTCCTATTTTGGACACATCATGAGAAGGTAAGATTATCTGGAAATGTCAATGGTAGTGGGGAAAATTGAAGGCAGCAGGAAAGAAGACCAAAAATGAGATGGATTGAATTGAATTTGCAAGAGCTGAGCAAGCTGTTGAGAATAGATAACTTGTTACTGAAACTTAAACTGGTGGAGTTATACTAGTGGGTGTACTAACAGGATTCTGACCAGTGATTATATTTTATTATATACTACCTGATTACCCGGCTTCACTCAGGTTTTTCATTTCTTTAACATAGGCCAGCCTTTCCCTCTTGGAAACCTTGTGAGGTGTATGTGGGTCAACCCTGCCTCCGTCTCTCTCTTCCCTCACCCATCCTGCTTCTCCATCAACGGTCACTTACCGTCCTTATCCTTCCCATGCATGTGTCCAGCCACCTGGTGAGAGAGCGGCATGCAGCTGTTGAGGAGCCCTCGAACCTTCCCTCCCTCCTCGGCTTCACCCACCGTGGCTGCTGCCACTGCCGCAGAGGCTGGGTGGCCATTTCCAGAGGGGGCTGGCCTCCTCCATGGCTCCTGTGCCCTCTCAGCCCTCTCAAGGGCCTCTGTTCTCACCAAAGTGACGGCCCAACCAGCCCCCCCTTTGCCTTCCACCTACTGTGAAAACTACAGCTGAGCTCAGAGAGCTACAGCTGAGCTAGTCAGATGATGTCACAATCTCAACCTACTATGGACATCAGCTCAATTACATCACTGGGAAACAGACACATTATATTTTGGCCAAACATGGGCTTGCCCACTCTCCCCCAAACAAATCAGTGGTCTGAGCGCCATTTTGTTTAGGGCAAGTGCAGGCTTGCCCTCTCTCCCCCAAACAAATTGGTGGTCTGAATGCCATTTTGTTTGGGGTGAGCACTTGCTTGCCCACTCTGCCCCAAACAAAGTGGTGGTCTCAGCAGAGACCCACTCGCCGTTGCTGCGAGGGGTGGGGAGCCAGGCAAGCATGTGGCCGGCTCCCTGCTGGCAGCGGCGGCAGGTGAGCACAGACCCACTCACTGCCACTGCCAGGGGGAGCCGGGCAAGCACGTGGCTGGCTCCCCCTAGCAGCAGCATCAAGTGGGTCTGCGCTCACCCACCACCGTTGCTGGCCGGGAGCCGCCCACACGCTTACCCAGTTCCCCACCACCCACCCACCCCTGCAGCAGACCTGCAGCATTGTATGCCCCTCATGGGGCTTGTGACTCCTGCAATGCTGATCTCCCAAGCTCAAGGTACATATGTGCCAAATTTCAGTGACATCCGTCTAGGGGTGTGGGAGCCTTTAGAGCACATACAAACAAACACTTCTGTTATATGTGTGTGTGTGTGTGTGTGTGTATGTATATATATATATATATATATATATATATATATATATATATATATATATATATATATATATATATATATATATATATATATATATATATATATATATATATATATATATATATATATATATATATATATATATATATATATATATATATATATATATATAAGGCTACTAATTTTGGATTACTTTCCATTTGGAGATACAATGTTACCTCTCCAGTTCTGACTGTGTATGATTGCCTTTCAAATGCTGATCATCTATGATTGCGGCAACATAAGCTCTTCTCATCTCCTTTTTAAGAAGAGAAGTAAAGCCAAAGGCTTTCTCCACCGGCTCCTCATATCTGCCTATCCAGCTTTTGCAGTCTTAAAATAACTTTCCCAGAATTTCATATTTATCTTTCTACTGAATGTTTAATAAATCTACATACCAACCCTATCAGAAGCCAAGCTCAGGACTTAATTATACATCACAGATAAACTGTCACCAGATTGAATTCCTTAAGTGTTGGTTGTATATGATTGCTAAAGCGTGAACCTTTCTTTTTTCCTGTAATTTTCAGGTTAATTGCTTTGTTTTCAAGCCAGATGCTCATTCTTTCTTTGGTATTTTCAGATTTCAATTTTTTATAAGTCAAATCTCTTGAATACAAATGAGATTCAGTTATAATTACAGAGTGATTGTAATGTGTAGTTTGACCCTCCACCTAATGCTCATACAGCCTAACCAGAAAACCAAGGTACTTTATTGGCATTGAAATTAAGAGTAAAAGTAGATCTTAGGTGAAACAAAAAAACAATTACTCTCTGAAGTGCTAGCATTGAACTGCAGCCAGAAACTCATTCTTTGAATGTCTTTTTTACATTTAACATATGACAGGCTTGCAGACTCTAAAAACAAACAAACCTGATCCTTTAGTTTTTAGAGGAATTTGGCTGTGCAGCAAAGACAATAAATAAATAACAATAAAATTCAGTGTTTGAATGGATTATTTCCAGAATCACAGACTCAGTGCACCATATTAGTCCATCTGAGAGCGTTCATTTGTGTTGCTGTGGAGCTATAAGGATAATGGTTATTAACCTTTCCTTAGACTCTAGCTTCAAAAATGGAAGACAGTATGCATCACACCGGAGCTACTTTAGATTCCTTAGCTTCCAGAGGGACAAAGTTAATTACTATTCACCTGGGGAAAAAACACATTTGAACAGAAAAATTATGTGGCTTTTGTTGTAATAAACAACCAGCCAACTGTTTTTTCTCCTGTGATTGGCATTTGCTTGCGGCGTGGAGACAATGTGGTTGAACAAACACTTCCGCCTCTATTGAATCTGGAAGATGGAAATTGTGTGTGTCTGTTCCTCTAGCTGCTAGACAAAAATAAAAGCACAGGAATAGTGTACTTCAGCTCTTGAGCTGGGATGGTGATTATTCCATGTTCCACTCTCAAGGCCTGTTCTACGTAGCTTTTCTTCTTACCATAAGCAATGAGGTTAGACAATGCTTGAATGACATAGCCTATGGTACAGTGCTGCATATGTGTGTGTGTCTAGTTTGGGTATTTATTACATGAGGGGATTCGCAGAAAGGAAAAGATACCAGACAAAGATCAGTTATATAAGCAGCCTAGAAAGTATGTGGTATCAAGTAAAAAACCTGATAGGAATGTAGAAATATATGATTCTGCTTTTGATCGGACAATAGTTTTTCCAGCACTCACTGAGATATCCAGAACCATGTACAATAAAACCCTGCACAATGAATGCATCGTAAAATGAAAAAATTGTACTACAAAGAGGATTTGGAAAAAAATGGTGAATCATACAACAAAGATTTTCATCATAGGATGCAAAGTCCCCCCCCCCCCAGGATGCATTGCATCTGGGAGGTTTTAAAGCACGGAACCCATGCAAACAGTGAAAGCAGCTAAAGGAATCCCCCCCAGCTGATTTGATGGGTGGGTTTTCCTCCCCTTCTCACTCCATGTGCACAACCAATACCAGGGCAGGAGAAGCTGCTGCCTCTCAAGTGCTCCAAAGAAAAGAAATTATTTCCCTGCAGCATGGCCAGCCCTGAACCCAAATTGGGCATCGGGTTTGAAAGAGCCCTTCATTTGCTTTGCAACGGCTGGGTTGGGGGAAAGTGATGAGGGAAATGGTGATGGAGGAGGAGGTTGTGACAATGAAGGGAGGGGAAGGTGGCTTCAAACTTAAGTCTGAGGTGCTCCCAGGCCATGGAGGGAGCCAAAAGGGAAGCTGCTGGGCCGCCGTCACTACTTTCCCCCAGCACGCACCTGATCTCTGTTTTGGTTTCAAAGCAACTAAAGCTGATTGGGCAACATGGGCAGTGCCAATCAAAGATCTAAAGGACTCCCCACCACCACCACCAACTGATTTGACCCCAAACCAGAGATCATGGGTGCTGGTTGGGGCTTCTGAGGGAAGTTAGTTCAGAAGCCTCCCCCCCCCTCCAGCAAATCACACATGCCAGTAGTCCTGCATAACAACAAAAATATGTACAATGAAGAACCCAGTGGAACGGAGTTTTTTCATTGTGTGTGGTTTTACTGTACAAGCAAAACCTGTGCTCTGCCACTAAAGTGCAACTTTAATTTATCTTGGATGTGACACAAGAACACGATATGTTGATATGTTGTTCATATCAACAAAGGAGGAGAAGACCTTTTTGGAAAGTTGGTGCTCTTAATGACTCCTTCAAGTTCAAAACTCCCTCCAGCATTTTACAAGGATGGGGTGCAAACAATCCATGTCTGTTGCATCCACTGTGAGAACTGAAGCTTTGAGGCGGTGGTGTCTGATCTCATATGCTTGGTACTAAGATAGCTCTGACCCTGCAAGCCCCAGCTTAACAACACCACTAACTATACCTCTATTAGAGCTCCTGACCAAATATCTCCACTGATCATCTCTAGTAGTCTTCAGATTTCAAATTATCATAGCCAAAATCATATAGGGAATTATCTCAACTCCTGAAATGGCTGTATCTGTGAAACACATACAGTAATACCTTGGATAATGACCAAACTTGGTTCCACAAGTCTGGCTGTTATCCGATTTTTAGCGTTATCTGATGCATGCTTCCTATGGGGGAAGCTGAGGGCGACAGCGGGTCAGATACTATGATATATGGCTTGGTTTGGGGGAAAGCAGGTATGCACCCACGTCTCCTCCAGGAAGGGAAGTGGCCAAGTGCGTGGCCCATTCCCTTCCCGGAGGAGCTGCGGGTGAGTGCAGACCCATTTGCTGCTGCTGCAGGGGTGGGTGGGTGGTGGGAAGCTGGGTAAGCATGTGGCCGGCTCCCGGCCAGCAGCAGTGGTGGGTGAGCGCAGACCCACTTGCCGCTGCTGCTGGGGGGAGCCAGCCACATGCTTGCCCGGCTCCCCCTGGCAGCAGCAGTGAGTGGGTCTGCGCTCACCCGCCGCCGCTGCCAGCAGGGAGCCGGCCACATGCTTGCCTGGCTCCCCACCCCTCGCAGCAATGGCAAGTGGGTCTCTGCTGAGACCACCACTTTGTTTGGGGCAGAGTAGGCAAGCAAGTGCTCGCCCCAAACAAAATGGCGCTCAGACCGCTGATTTGTTTGGGGGAGAGTGGGCAAGCCCATGCTCGGCCAAAACAAACCAGTGGTCTGAGCGGCCGATGGGAGTGCCCGTACGCTGGCTGCCTTCTCGGGGTGCCCGCCTTGCCTCCTCCTGAAGGCAGGCGCTGAACGGAGTGCCCGTAGAAGGCAAGACAGGCATTCCAAGCCTACCCCAAGTGAAGCCTCCCCCACCCGCTTGGCTTACCGACCTCACAGGAATCCTGATGCTCCACTTCCTTTGGCACCAGCATTCCAGAGAAAGCAAGGCAAAGAAGGCATGCTCAGCACATACACCCAGGGAGAGCGAGAATGAGGGAGTAGAGCATCCCTCTGGAAGAGGTGGGAATGAGCACTGGTGCCAAAGGATGTAGAGGGTCAGGCTTTATGTGAGCGAGACGGAGAAAAGACTTGATTGAGGTCAGTAAGCCAAGGGTGGTGAAGGGGATTGGTGGAGGCTTCACTTGGGGCAGGCTTGGACTGCCTGCTTTGCCTTCTCCGGAAGGCAGGTGGCAAATGGAGCACCCGTACGCTGGCTGCCTTCCAGAGAAGGCAGGCACAGATGCATCGGATAATGCTACAACAGCGTTATCCGATGCAATTTCCCCCCAAAATATCAGGTCGTTATCCAATTTTAGCATTATGTGATGCGGTCGTTATCCAATGTATTACTGTATATGATTTCTTTTTGAGTTGGAGAAACCACTGGGGACAGTGGTAGAGGCACAGTTTTTAATGTCTGTGGAACAACTGGTCCTGATTCTGGGCATGGTACTGCTGGCGGTGACTTTTCAACATTAAAGGCTCACCTCTGTCTTGGACATCCATTGTGGTGTAATGGATTGAGTGAGAGACTAGGACTCAGAAGCCACAAACAAACCACTCCTTATGTATCCCACTGACTTTGAAAGCCCTATTAATATCTCTGTACATCAATTTATTTTATTTATTTTATTTTTCTGATTTATATTGCCGCCCAACTCCGAAGACTCTGGGCGTCTCACAGAAAATAAAACCAATCACATTTAAAGTGCTGACTTTTTCAAAGTGCTGACTTGAAAGCACATAATAAACCATCCTGAGCCACCCCAATGCTTCCCCTGGTTGAATAGGATCCCTAAGGAACCTTGGTGCCAGGAATAGGCAATGTTTAATTAGGAATAAAAGCCCACGACTGATCATGCCATCAGCTTGTGTGGGTGTAAATTTATGCAACTGGGTTTTGGCCATTAATTTGTAACTGAATTAATGGGACTTCAGAGTACAATGTAGCCTGTAAAACATCTATGACAGATGAAGCATCTAAACTACAGTGTCTTCCATTTAAAATAAGTTGCTTGACTTCCTACAAGCAAAAATATTCACCCTGCTTGCAACACCCTCAAAGATGTAAAACTGTGTTCAAGAATCAAGCAAAACTAAGACCTGCTTTTTAAAAAGTTCTGAATGGCATATATGGAAGCAATTTTCTAAATGTCAGCAAAAGATTGACTCACATTCAGTAGAAGGAGGATCTCAATGTCGAACATTTCAGAGTCCTGTCATTGAGAAAGACAAACCAATATAATTACTATTTAACAGTATGATACGTCCTGTGTGAACCACCATCAGCCTTCATCTCTGGGATTTGAAGCAGCAGTTATCTATCATGATTGCACCATGTTTTAAGGTAAGGCTGAGCCAGCCACCCCTGAGTTATGGCAAGCAGCCAAAATGATCCCAGAACAGCATGTGTTTCTGTATTTTTAACAAATGGGGATTCTGATTATTTAAGCACCGCCTTTATGAACAAGATTGCATAGCTAAGGGATAACAAAAACCAATGTGAGGGGGCATTCATGTGGTTTCAATGTTAATGGCAGGAAGGAGCCTCTCTTCCAGCTGATTCTGCAAGGGGAATACGCATTGGTAAAGAAGAGGAAAAGCACTTGTTTTTGATTCATTTGAGAGGAAAAATAGGCTGACCTTTCTGGAATACCTTGAAAAGAGGAGAGGA
The DNA here is from genome assembly GCA_035047305.1 of Bradypodion pumilum. NCBI lineage: Eukaryota > Metazoa > Chordata > Lepidosauria > Squamata > Chamaeleonidae > Bradypodion > Bradypodion pumilum. The sequence goes on along the minus strand of JAWDJD010000001.1, from coordinate 165,616,638 downwards.
GAGAAGACACAATATGGCATGGCATGCCATGAAGGAGAATATGCCACAATGTCACATTTTCAGCCAAGGGCTAAGCAGTAAATGATTTATTAACCCCATGGGAATTTACTAAGTTTATTAATGGCAAACAGCTGCATGTTCTCATAAAACAGTACAACACCATCGCTGCATTCTTACAAGTCTGTATTCAAGGTTTCAGTTGTCCAAGTATGGTGAGACATCATGGCAAGCATCTACAGCAGGAGTGTCCAAACCTTTGGGAAATTTGGAATATTTTTGTTGTATATGCATTGACAAATGAAAAGGGTATCAAGCCAAATCCAGAAATGTGTAAATTTTAGGAGAACTAGAGCAAGGGTGGAAAGGTCGTATTCATTTGTAAATTCCAGTGTATAGCACGGGTGAGCTGATAGTTAAGCGTAATTATCTTGCGTTTTATGTTTTAAAGGATACGAGCATTGTGTTATTACAGTTTGTATATACTATTTGTTTAATAAAAATCATTAAAAAGTAGTGCCCAAACTTTCTGGGCCATGGGCCAGTCATGTGCTTCAGTGGGCTGGTCACGTGGTTCAGTGGGCCAGTCACATGGTTCCTCCCACTGGAAGTGGAAGTAAAACTGCACCTTACAATCTCTTTTGCAACAGAACAAGATAGATCTTAAACTGCCATTTTCTCTGCTTAAACCAGGGGTACCCAAACTACACCCCATGGGCCAGATACGCCCTGACACCAATTCAGCCGGCCCACACCGCCCTCGTCACTCCCAGAAGTGGAAGTAAATCTACCCCTGATCATTACTATTGTTTTCACAAATGTTCAGTTCAGCATGTGGATAGCTATTTGATTTATGTTGCCACCGAACTAGAGCGGACCGAAGGTGCTCTCTGATAGTTCCATCTGCTAGAGAGTCTCACCTCTCTAGCATGAGAAAGGAGGGCCTTCTCTGTGTCTGCTCCAGCCCTATGGAACCTCCTGACAACTGAACTTCGTCTCCAGGCAGAGCTTTTATCCTTTCACAAGAGCCTTAAGACCTGGCTTGTGCAGCAGGTGTGTGGTGTGTGGGGAGGCTTACTTAAATATTGCCCATGCTGTCAGCTTTTGAAAAATCTTGTGATACAGCATTGGAGGGCATTTTTAAAAAACATTTAAATTTTAAAAATTTTAAACAAATCTAATTGTTAATGCTTTTAAAATGTTTTTGTAAAGTTTTCATTTGTTTTATATGTAAGCTTCCTGGAGTCGCCTTGGCGAGGGGGTGGGGCGGTAGAAATGTGAGTAATAAATAAATAAATAAATTTACTTTCTTATTGGCTGCAATCTTGTTACTTAGGATAGTAAATTGCACTCATAGACATCCATTTAAATCAATGAAACTTACATAGGAGTTAACTCATCAGTGCCAAACTGATTCAGTGGGCCCTCCCTAATGCAACCATTTTGCAGTCTGTGTGATTGTTTAGTTTGCTGCCAAATAGAGCTGTGGACATATTTCTCTTTGATGGCAACCCTGTAAAGTAAGAAGTTGGTTGCAACAGCAGAAAGGGTGATAGAGGAAACCCTCTCTATTTGCAGGCGCACCCCCCAAAGAAAGACTCAGACACTGGTATTGGATTAAAGGCATCAGGCCACTTTTATTGAATAATGCCCTAGTCCGAATTATCACTTTCAATTGGTGTATCATCCAATTGTAATTCTTTAAGGCAAGCAGGCCACAGTAACACTGGTAAGGTTCCTCACAAAATGCCAATGGAAATTGGCTACATGTATCTATTTGTTTGTTGACACAAACAAATTGTTGACCGGAGTCAATATACTATCTACTGACCCCACTCTATGACGTGTATCCGTTCAATATCAGGGTGATGCAGGCTGTGCAGCTCCTGCCATCAGCCCTTGCATGGTTCGCACTTGACTGGCCAATCTTATTCCCCTGTACCTATCTACGTGTTGGCCAGTCAATTGCGAACCTGCCGGATACCTATGGGTCATAAATCTGTTACCTTACCAGTACTACCCGCCACATGAGGAGGCGTCCGTGATGACTCACCGCCCCCCCCTGACCGTCAGCTCAGTCACCAGGCCTGCTTGCACATCCTCCAGAAAGAGGTCCAAACCTCTGGCCGACAGATGGACCCCATCTCTTGCATATAGACCATAATCCTGCAAGCCTATCCTAGGATGTTGAATGGTTGTTCCAAAGCCATTGTCAAAAAGGAACCGGGTGACAGCCCTGTTCAGTGACCGTCGAGCACGATCCAAGCCACGGAGGTCAATGCATCCCCTGTAACGGTGTCTCGGCACAATGTCAGACCATAGCAGCTGTGTGTACGGCCATAAGTGATGTAAAAAGGCCAGGTCACTGCACACCGACATTTTTAGAGAGAGGCCAGTGATCTGTCCAAGATCATTGCCGCCGAGGTGCAGAATCAAGACATGAGGCGGTCTAGCATCCCTGATGGACATCAGGAATGGCAACAGTTCCCGCCATCTCATGCCGCGCTTACCGTACCAATGCATACGTGTGGCTGCACGTAGCCCGAGATGGGGTCCCCAGTCTGTCGCCGCAGCATACTGCACTGCCCAGTGCACAAAACTGTGGCCCACCAGCCATACTGCCACCGGTGTGCGTAAACACACAGGGTCTGTAAAAGAAGGAAAAAGGGGAATTAATGACATAACTGGCACTCATGCAGTAAGGGGGCGTACATATAAAGAAAAACACGCGGACCCCCATCTGCCCATGTGACGTATATCAGCATCAGAGTACCCAAACGCAGCCGCAGTTAAAGTGGCGCCTATCTTTAATGAATGGGTGCCGTAACGAGCCCCAGGGAGGCCGACACTGTGAAGTGCCATACCGGTCACCTTCCAAAACTGGAATTTGGTTTGGGGAGACCCATCCTGGTGGCAGAAAAATGGACCAGGGTGCGTGCCACGCACTGCGAAAAACTCATGTAGGGCACCAACCGGACAGATGTCAGCAATCGTACACCGTAGCAGTCTGACACCACTGCCTACTCCGTGCTGATCGGCCTTTGAGGAACGAATCCTCAACTGGGCCCACTCCTGGGTAAGAAAGACATTGTCGAGTTCCAGTGCCCTATGAGACGTGTCCCCCTTTGACAATGGGACCAGCTCACTGATACGGAGCACTCCAAAAAAGGCCACGGTGGTAGCCGCATGAAAGAGAGCCTCCTCATACCTATCGTAACACAAGCAATGCCAACCTTGTGCAAGGTGCGTCAGAACCTCTGGTGAAACAGGGTGACGTGTGTCCAGGCGGCGGCCACGTTCACGTGTCCACCCTTCTAATACATGACGTATGCGGAAGTCATTCATGCAGTCAATGAAACCCCTCACCTTAGCCATAAATGCCAAAGCTGAAAGCCTAGTGGCAATGGTGCGAGGGGCTAACCCTAGATCATGAAGGTAAACCATGGACTGCAGAATCTGGTCGACCAGGATCGGCCACACTTCGGGCAACTGCCTTTGCCCGCAAAAGTTCCTAAACTGTAGGAGTGCATGTAGATACGCCTTACGTGTGCGAGGTGCCAAAGACATGCCGATCGCCCGGTTCACCTCTCCTCGCCAAATGTCCAGATCTCAGCCGGGAGTGGATAGGGCAGTTCCTCTGCTTCTGGCGCCAAGGCACGGAACCGGGGGATCTGCAGGCGGGATAAAGTGTCAGCAATATCATTATCAATGCCTGGTACATGTCTGGCCCTGAAAAGCACATTAAGGCGTAAATACCTCAAAACAAATTGGCGAACTAATGCCATAACTCTGGGGGATTTGGATGTCTGGGCATTGACAATGTGCACCACTGCAGCATTGTCACACCAAAAGTGAACTACTGAATTAGCCCACCTATCCCCCCAGAGCATCAGGGCACCAAAGATGGGAAAAAACTCCAGGAAAGTAAGATCACGTAAACAATCCGTGCCTTGCCATGTCTGAGGCCATTGGCCATAGGACCACCTTCCTTCAAAGTAAATCCCATAACCCAGGGAGCCGGAGGCATCCGACTGTACTTGGAAATGCGGGCTGAGCATAAGCTCCGATCTCCAGAAGGAGATGCCATTAAAATCCTGCAGGAATGTGAGCCAGACCGTAAGATCCGCCCGTAAACCTCTGGTCAGCCGAACCCTGTGGTGGCGTTTTAAAAGGCCTGTCATGGCATCACACAGACACCTGGCAAAGGCCCTGCCAGGCGTTACTACCCTACAGGCAAAGTTGAGGTGGCCATGAAGCACCTGCAACTCTCGGAGAGACACCTTACGCCTGGCAATCTTTGCCAGAATCGCATCAGAGATCCGCGTCACCTTTTCCATGGGCAGCCTGGATGTCTGGGCAACAGTGTCAATCTCGATACCTAAAAAGGTGAGAGTGGTGGCTGGTCCCTCAGTCTTTTCATGCGCCAGGGGAACACCCAGTTCCCGCATAAGCACCTGAAAAGTGGTGAGGAGACGAGCGCACATGTCCATGCATTGTTCCCCTCCGAACAAAAAGTCATCGGGGTAGTGGGCTACAGACCGGGACCCTGATCTACGAACAAAAGCCCAGTGAAGGAAGGTACTAAACCGTTCGAAAGCCGAACATGAGAAAGAACAGCCAAAAGGCATGGCCTTATCTACATAAAACTGCCCCGAAATGGAAACCTAACAGCTCAAAGTCATCCGGGTGCACTGGCAACAATCGGAATGCCGATTTGATATCACACTTTGCCAGTAGCGCCCCTGGTCCACACAAGCGTACCATCTGCAAGGCCTGGTCAAAGGAAGTATACCTGACCGAGCAAAGGTCATCAGGTATTGCATCATTGACCTAAGAACCCGCAGGGTAAGAAAGGTGGTGAATTAACCAAAATTCACCCGGGGACTTCTTAGGAACTAAACCCAAAGGTGACACCTTGAAGTTCGGGAAGGGTGGGTCAGCAAATGGCCCAGCAACCCTCAGTGTGGTGACCTCCTTAGCTATAGATTGGGCAGCGATATCCTCATTACCCCTGAGGGAAATTAAGTTCGGGGCATCTTGAGGCCCACATATCCCCTGAAATGGTATGCGGAAGCCAAATTGAAAACCCTCAAGTAGGTACTTCGCATCATCCCGTCTAGGATAAGCGGTAAGCCAATGTTCCAGCACCTGGACATCAATTGGGGAGGGGGCCTTTCTGATTGGTTGCACCATCAAAGGGAGCTCTGACCACCCCCTGCCCACCCCTTCCTCTGCCTCGTGACCCACCAGCCCACGGGCACGTGGAGGCGGCGTGAGGGCCAGAGCAAGAGGGGCACTCGTGCCAGAACCGACACTGACGCTTGTTGCACACTCCGCTGGCGGAGAAGCTCCAACACAGCAGGCGGGCTGGAACCCCCTGCCCCGCCGTCTGGTGGGGAACCTGTGTAGCAGCCGCCCGCTGCACGGCATGGCCACAATGGTACCGGTCACCAGGCGCTGGCCACATGGGGGTCATGTACAAGAACCACAAATGCTGGCAGGGCTCACCCCACCTCATCTCAGGATGGAGGGCCACTCTCATCCTAAACTCCTCGTCGTAGGCCAACCATGATGGTCCAGGGAAATCGACCACCGCCCAATAAATATTATCCAGGTATTGCACCATTGGAATGGCCAAGTCAGGGTGGGCCCTCAGGTATACCGCCATATAAATGAGGTAGGCCGGTAACCAATTGGCCCAGGTACGCGGTGGCTTACGACGACGGGACAACTCCTTGTCCCTATCGTCTTGCCCTTCCCTCTCCTCCTTGGTGGGCTCACGGTTGAGGAGGGAGAAAATGTCCACATATTCCCCCCTCCAAATCTTCTCCCTCATGGCCTGGGAAAGGTGGTCACCCAGGGGCAAGGAATAACCGGCCGTCGGTAGGGCCGCAGTTAGCACAGATTGAATCGAGGTGTACACAGTGGGCCCTGAACAACCCCTGAAACATTAGGCATACCCATAGGGGCGGTCACCCCTGTCATAACCGGGGGGTAATTGGGGAACCAGGAGCTAACGGGACAGTGTGGATACAACTGTCCACCCATGGTAAACTGTCGTGGCCATGGCCACTGCACCCCCCCCCCAGTGTTGCTAGGTAGTGTCACTGGTGTACTCAATTGACCAGGATACTCACCCGGTGCACCCCCATGGGCCGCCCCCACTGGGGGTTCCGGCCCACGGAGGGTGTCGGAGTTCGTGATGGGGATTGAGCTCTGCGTGCCACTACACCCTTGCCACGCTGGACCAGATCCCTGTGGCAAGCCCGTTGCGATGATCTGGTGGGGAGCTGCAAGGCGCCACCTTGGGCTGGCCTGATGGCCTCAAGCAGCTCGACCCTGGTGGCAGCCCGCTGGACAGCGGTGGTCAACGTGTGGGCTGGAAATGCAGGATGAGCAAACCCACCTTCGGAAGGTCGCGGGGCAATGCCCATTGATGCCTCCAGCACCGAAATGCGTGCAAGGAGGGCATAAACAGCTTCGGACCCACCTGTATAAGGTGGGCCAGGCAGGCCGGATGGCCCACCGGGCAATTGCGGAGGTACCAACCCAAGTGTGGATCCTGGGCCCAAATAGGGCCAAGACCAATAATCCGGCCCATGTGGGGCCGGGGGAATGGTGGGGCGGAAATCCGCACCAGGCCCAAGTGGGTCACCCTGCCCAGAACCGGGCAAAGACCCCATAGGGATAGTGATTCCAGAGGGGCCGGCCTGTGCCACCCCTGCTTGAACCCCGGCATCGGGCGGGCAGGCAGCAGCCTGCCCGCCCACATTGGTGGTAGTGGCTAAACCGGCCCTACTACCCAGTTGTAGGGGCGCCGCCCGAGCCCTCCAGACCGGGGGCGGCCCCCTAGATGTGGGTGTGTGTGGGCAGAGCCCTCCCCCTTGGCCGTGGCTTAGGAGCCGTTGCTTTTCGCTTGGGAGCCATGTCTCCCAAGCCGAAGAATGAAGAAGAAAGGGGAAATACCCTTTTGAAAAGAGCAAGGCGAAAGCCGGGGAGAAAAGCGACGGAGAAAACTTCTCCGCTCCGTCGCTTTCCAAGAAAATGGCAGCCGAGCTGCCTCGTGGCCACCCCTTTTAAAGAGGGTGGCCACGCCCCCTAACTCACCCGGATGTCTGAGTCCGGGTGGGGGTGGGGCCCGTAAAGAGCACGGCGGCCATTTTGGCGCCGCGCTTGCATTTCCTCTACTCACAATGTTTTTTTAAAAAAAAAATATCCCAAGTGATGCATCACTATTTCAAATAAAGGGGAGTATTTGTTCTATGCTGATGTGTTGTTGTGGTGCTATGCCACTTACTAAATTGAACAACATAAAAGGGGAAATCACTGCAACCTATGAAATGATTGACATGGCAAAAGGCAGGGAAAAGGGCAGGGGAGAGGACATCAATAACCAAAAGGGAGAGAACTGGAGCAATCAAATGTGCTGTCTAGATCAAAGGTCAGCAAACTTGGCTCTCCAGATGTTTTTGAACTTGTTCCTGATCAGGAGGTATGCTGACTTGGGCTTCTGGTAACTGAAATCCAAGAACACTTGGAGAGCCAAGTTTACTGACTCCTGGTCCAGATCATTCCTCTGGGAGAAGAATGTTTATGGAAGGAGCAGTCAAGTGCAAGATAGAAATAAATTGCATGGAAGATGGGAGTCCTTTAAATGTGACCCAGATCACTTGAAATTCCTTTGTCTAGTCACAACCTTGGATGGGGGAGTAGATGGTACACTCATCAAATTTGTAGATAACATTAAACTGAAATGGCCAGCTTAAAAAAAACCAGGTATAGGGTTCAAGATGATTCAACAGATTGGAGAATTGGGTCAAAACAGACAAAATTGTGTTACCATCAGAAACCAGAAAAAATATAATTGTCTACATTTAGGCAGGAAAAAATCAGATGCACAATTATTGTATGGGTGACACTCTTCTTGGTAGCAGTCAAATATGAAGTGAATGTAGGGGGCTTACTAATTTACAAGCTAAACATGAGTCATTCATGTGCACCAGCATACCAACCAACCACAAATATGTACATAAAAACATAAATCAAGACAAGCATAATGTGAAGATGAAGTAATAATTGGGAAGGACCATGTATGGAAGAGGACTAACAAAACAATAAATGGAATGGAAACCAAGTCCTATAATGAACAATTGAAGTAGCTATGTATGTTTATCCTAGAAAAGACTGAGAGATAACATGGATTGTCATGGATTCAAAGTGCAAAAAAGGAGGTGTCGACTAAACATTAGGAAGATCTTTCTGACATTGAGAGCTGTTTAACACTGGAATGCACAGCCTTTGAAAGTGGTGGCCTCCTCCCTTGGAGATTTTTAAATGTAGATTGGAGGGTAACTAATGTATGGTTGTGAGAGCTGGACCATAAGGAAAGCAGAGCGCAGAAGAATAGATGCCTTTGAAATGTGGTGTTGGAGGAGAGTTTTGAGAGTGCCCTGGACAGTGAAGAGAACAAATAGGTCAATCTTAGAAGGAATCAACCCTGACTGCTCTTTGGAAGGTCAAATAGTGAAGATGAAGCTAAAGTACTTTGGACATCAAATGAGAAGAGAGGGTTCACTTGAGAAAGACTTGATGCTGGGAAAGGTGGAGGGCAAGAGAAGAAGGGGGCAGCAGAAAATGAGATGGTTAGACGGTATTGTGGATGCAATGGGCACAAAGTTGGGTGGGTTGAGGAGGATGGTGGAGAATAGGGGGTGCCTGGCATGCAATGGTCCATGGGGTCATAGGGGGTCGGAATTGACTTTGCGACTGAACAACAACAGCAGCAGCAATAACAACAGCAGCAGCAGCAGCAACAACAACAACATGAAGAATGTTTCAGCTGGGCATTTCCTTAATTGTTGAGTTGGTCTTCATGACCCCTAAGATCCCGTTCAACTTAATAGTTCTATCATTCTAAGATATTGTAAATACACTATAAATTTGTTTTACTTTATTTGTGTATAATAATATTCTCTCTCCTTTGATTCATTCATCTTTAATTTCATTGTATGATTTCCAGGTTAGAATTGCTTTTGTTTGATTATACAGCAAAAACACATACACACTCAGGTCTGCCTGGGATGGGAACTTGGTTATGATAGAAGACTGTCTGGAGATAATCCACTGTGTTTCACAAAGGAATAATTTGATGACTTTTCATATTGGCATTCTCCTGTTGATGTCTCTAGGGCTACAACAGAGTAAATGCACCTTGAGAATGAAAACCATCTTGCACTCCTGGTAGTGATTTAAATAGCATATCATGGCAGCAGCTACACACTGTCTAACTAGTTCATGGATTCAGTTCCAAAGGGAAATAAAGGTATTTGTAGATTAAAAATGTAGAGCTTTGGCTCCAGACAAGAGCAATATTAATAACAGTGCAGCCACCAAAACAGTATGAAGTTCATTTTAGCAATAGAAAAGGGCACACTGTTAAAGGATATAAAGTTTTAGAAGCTGCATGAGGATAATGTTACTCAGATAAAGTCTTTTCCTTGTGTGTTGGAAAATTATAGCTTCTCTCCTGTTTCTCTTAGTGTTTTGAAGAAGAAAAATGATTTTTTTAAAATAAAAAACAAACAAACCAAGCATTAAAATTGCCAACAAATGCCACAACCCTCTGGCACACACATATCTCCTTCCATTTGATCCTGATTCTTGAGAGTGTGCAAAAGAACAGCAGAGCTCAAGCTAAAAGGGAAGAAGTTGTTAAACCAGGGATATGCTCTCTGGTAACCTTGAACTTGCATTCACTTCCCTCTGAAAACAAGCTGTCTCCAGACAGACAAGGGTGGAGGTAAAGTTCTTCACAACATCAATACTGTGTTATAAATGTCTCAAAACTATGTGGTAGCCTAAAGGTTCTATGGACTCGATGGGATTTAGAAATCCACCACCACTGTATTTTTCTTTTATGCTGATTTTGAAATCAATGCAGTTTTGCAGCATTACACTGGTACACTGCAAAGAAAAAAAGAAAGGTTAGTTTGTTAATAACTTTGGACAAAACTACAAGAGTAAGTAAATATATAACAATTCTATCACCAAATCAGATCTTCAAAAGTTAGTTTGGAACAGTAGATAGTTACAGGAAAAGTTCCAAAGTGTGCCAGTTTTTAAGCAGTAATAACTAATTGGAAGTAGTTATAACTCTTACCTGTCAAGTATCCTGTTTTCCCCGGGAACACCCCTTATTTTTACCCCTCTTCACGCCCCCTCCCGTTATATTAATTTCCCCGTAATATCCCTTATTTTTCTAAAAATATCCTGACTGGAGCCCTCACAGGCGAAGCTGCAGTATGTTTTTCCAGCCACCAGAGGTTGCTGCAGGTGGAGGGGTGGCTTCCGTTAGGTGGTTGGTATAGAGGAGTATGCCTTCCCCCATGGTTCCTCGGTACCAGCACCCCCTTTTTAGGGGTGGGTTTTTCACTCTGTTTTTATCTGTTTTATTTATGTGAACCGCCCTAAGTCGGCCATGGTCGAGTGGGCAGTATAGAAATCTAACAATAAATAAAAATAAAAAATAAATAAAAATAAATTGTTACTCTAATGCTTTTATTCAGCCTCCCATTTTTATTCAGCCTCCAATGCTCAAAATCACAGACAGTTTCTCAGGTGTGTCCATCCTTTCTTCTTTTGAATAAATTATAGTATTTAATTACTACATTCAGATTATGAGCCTTATCCCACCAGGTTTCCATAATGTATATTAAATTTTGTTTTTCTTCCTGAGTGACATATTTGTTTCCATCTTGTTTGCATCCCATGCTATGTGCATTGAGATAGAGACATCTCAAACCATCAGTCATTCTTTCCGGCTGCTTCCTTATTATCCTTCCCCATACATTGGTGAATTCATGTACTACCATCACAGTTTCTGCTGCATCACTTATGTATTTTCCCCATCTACTATTCCTCTCCATGGCATGATTCAGGTCAAAGCCTTTCTCCCTGTGTTTGCAAGACTCCTAGCAAATACCTTCTTCCCAGCACTTTTGAAGCAGAACCCAGTTGTTGTTACATGTCCTTTTAAAAAGTGCAGTCCCTAGTTCAAGAAGCCAAACCTTTCTCAATGACACCATCCGTAAAGTCAGTTTTTCATTATTAACAATACTCTTGTTCTTCTTCCCAGGCCATGACCTTCAACAGAATGATGTGAAAACAATAAAAGCAGCAGCATCTGTTGCAAAATCCTTCATCTTCCTGCCCAGAGGCTAATAGTAATTGGTGATAATGTGTCTGACAGTATTATTTGTTCCCAGCAAGATCAATAAAAAAGGGGAGTAAACATCGGATTTGATGAATCTTGGTAAATTTTCTGTCATGGCTCAGAAAAGGTAGTGTCACCATAATTGCACACTATTGTCCCTTTTTCCCACTGAGAGGAGTCACATACTTCCTTGAGGAAGCTGCAGAAATTCATCAGTACACAGAATCCTCCACGGTCACCTCTGTGTTCTCTGAAGATGTTGTCTGCTGTTTTCATTCTAATGCATACCCGTCAAGTCATGTTTTTGCTAATCCGGGAGCCAGCCACGCATGTGCAGTAGGTTTCCAGGAAATGGGTTACTGTGCATGCGTAGCCATCAGAGGTAGCAGTGCACATGCTCACTAACACCTTTCCTGGTGTCCAAAAGTACCGGATGGCGGCGGGAACGAGGAGGACAGAGCACTGAAATACGGGAAATCCCGGCCAATCTGGGATACTTGACAGGTATGTTCTAGTGGCCCAGAATTGCTGTCCAGGTAGAGAGCAACATTCTTTATTCCAAAGTTTCAAGCCCATGTTATATTTCTTTATGGTCTCCCTCCTCTGTTTTACAATCCTCCTTCCTTTTACCTTATGCATTTTATATTCTTCCTGCTCAATAGTATGCATGCATGCATGCATGCATGCATGCATGCATGCATGCATGCATGCATGCATGCATGCATGCATGTATGTATGTATGTATGTATGTATGTATGTATGTATGTATGTATGTATGTACTGTATTCACACTACCCATCTGGGATATTTTCCCACTCTGGATAGTGTACAAAACTTAAAACCAAAAATATACAAATAATTTATGGTATCCATGGGCAGCATAGTCCAAATGTACACTTATTAACTGGCCATAGGGATAATGTTATTAATTAATATTGGCTTCTCTGTTGCTTATGTAGATGTGTCTGCTTTGCTTTGTTTATCCCAGCGTGGGTCAGAGCAACATTTTCCCCAGAGTGATAACTGTTGGGAAAAGTAACAATGTAAGTGAAAGGGGGGTTCACAATCTAGTGTGTCAGTCCTTTGGTATTAACCAATTAACAGAGTCCTTCCCTTCCCTCACCTCTGGCATTTGAGGTAAAGTCTCCACACTTCCATCTCTTCTCTTTCTATTTGTTTGCTTCCATTGCCCTTTTAAAAATATCTGCTAAACCCCTGACCATGTTGCATGTGGGCAGGAGGGATCTCTGCCAGCCACATGGTTAAGAGATTGCCTCTTTTTCTTTCTCCTTTCCTTTTTCTGTTGTAACCAAACATTGTAAATATAAGTAAAGATTTCTCTCTTTTTCCTGGTTAAACTGTTTGTTTGTTTTTGTTGATGTTTGTAGAGTTTTTTATTTCACTAGTTTAAGTGCTAGCTGGTGAAAGGGGTAGATTTTGATCACCCAGTAGTGACTTGTTTGTATTTACATCCTCAGGCAGGAAGACAATAATGCCATAAGTGCAGAAGGTCATCACAACAACTCCCCCACCAGCCATTATTTTAAGATCCTAATAGATGGTGTTGCATGACTTCCCCATAAACCCCCATGCAAAACACTACTCATTCCTCTTGATTTTTATTTGATTTGTTTGGAAGTTGTTGTTGCACCAGCTTCCTTACGGCTCCCTTATACTTGAGGGGAGGGACCTGATGGCTCACTGTGGACATGCATGGCCACTCCCTCAGAAGCACACATACTTCTGACCAGGTAGTCTGTTGTTGTCTGAGCCCCAGGCCAGATCATGAGTCAGCGGTTGGAGGAAAACAACATAGAAGCACTTCTTAAGACATCTGATAGTGTCTCAAGTGCTACACCAAGGCCACTGCTCTGGAACTGAAAACAGACCTCAAAAACTGTGGTTACACTTCCCAGTGAGTTAACTTAGCTTTGGGGTACACAGAAGGGAAGCGCAGCGGCACAATATGGCCGCCATGCTCTTTGCCAGCCCCCGACCCAGAGACACGGGCATCCGGGGCTTGGCAGCGTGGCGTGGCCATGTCCTCTATAAAGGGGGCAGCCATGTGCTCACCCGCCGCCATTTTGTTAGATGTGCTGGGCCAGGAGCACTTTTGCTCACTCCAGCCGATCTCTTGACTAAATACGCTCGGCGGCTCCAGCCTCCAAACCTCTGCGGTTGGGGCTGCGATGGCCCCGAAGAGGAAGGCGCCATCTGTGCCCTCGGCTGCTGAGTGCAGCCCGGCGCAACGGGCGGGAAGGCGGGCTCGCCTGACACCTCCTGCCCCCAGGACCAGTCCTGCCTTGAGCCGGAGGGCTCGGGCAAGGGCTGGCCGGGCGGCTGCCCTTGGGGCCTTGCCCCCTTCCACCATTGCCCCTACAGGGCAGTCAGGGGAGATAATTCTCCCTAGCGCCAACCCCCCCTGAGTCGGAAGACCCGGGCGAGGGCTGCGTGGGCGACCCCCTTGGGGGCCTTGCCAAACCCTGGGCTGGCGGGCCCCTCGTGGCCTCATGGAGGACTGGGGCCCAACTCCGGCTCCATTCTTCAGTCCCCAGCAGTGCCGGACATGGTGGACCCACGGCTGCTTCTGGCCCGCATCACGGCACGGGTATTGCGCCCCCGCCCCAGGATTACTGGGCGGCAGAGCAGCCTGCGCAGGGCTACTCCCTTATGCCGAGGCTGAATGGCCGCAAGTTGAAAGGCAAGTCCAGAGCCGGGTCAAGCTGCTGGAGGCCGCACGGCTCACGCCGTTTGGTCAACCGCAGCTCCCCGGCCATTCATGCCAGCCAGGCTCAGCTCAGGTAGGTCCTCCAGGTTCGATGGGACTGATGGTGGTGCCGAGCTCGAATTTATTCCCGAGCTCCGACGCCCCTCGCCAGCTGGAACCCCCGGTGGGGGTGGCGGGGTGTGTGTGCAGCGTGTATGGCGGTCAAGCAAGATCACACACTACTCAAGCTACCTCAACTATGGGAGTACAGTGGCCTTGGCCTCAACAGGCTGCCACTGCCTTACCGACACCTGCCTTACTGCTCCCAGCCACTTGGAGAGCTCCTTATCCACCTGTTCTGCCCAGTGATCCACCTGCGGCCCCCAACGTGCCATACCCTATATGGCCGTACGGCCCACCAGTTAATGCAGCATACCACTCTGTTCCAACCTCCGCCATGCCCATGGCAGGTTACTCCCTGCCTTTGGTGACCATCTTTTGCCAGCCACTAGGGATAAAATATGGCGCAGGGAGTATGTCGATATCTTCAGTTTACTCAACCGGGAACCCACCAGGGAGGAGAAGGTGCGGCAGGATGATGGGGACAAGGAATTGCCTCATCATCGCAAACCCCCTCGTACCAGGGCTAACTGGCTGCCGGCCTATCTGATATATGCAGCCATGTACCTTAGGGCTTGCCCGGATATGGCGATCCCTATGATACAATACCTAGACACAATTTACAGGGCCTATGTAGATTTCCCTGGCCCGTCTTGGTTGGCTTATGATGAGGAATTTAGAATGAGGGCCACTCTTCATCCCGAGATGCGATGGGATGAACCCAATTAACTCCTATGGCTGTTGTACATGACGCCTTCTCGACCGGCGGCCGGAGACCGATATCACTGCGGTCATGCGGTACAGAGGTCTGGTATTGCGCCGTCTCCCTGCCAGTTGGTGGGGCAGGGGGTTCCAGCCCGGCTGCTGTGCTGGAGTTATTCCTCATAGGGTACATGCAATAGGAGGCAGTGTAAATTCCAGCAGGAGTGCCCTACATGCTCGGGACCTCACACTGCTTCTGCCTGCCCTAGGGCCGGAGGGTCCCGCGGGAGGAGTTGTGGACAGCAAGGGCCAGGCAGAGATTCTTTCGATGCAACGGCAACTGCGAAAGGCCCCCTCCCTAATTCAAGTTAAGGTTTTAGAAAGATGGCTGCGCGTCTATCCGAAGAAGGAAGACGCAGTTTATTTGTTAGAGGGTTTTACATGTGGCTTTCGCATTCCTTTCATGGGTGTATGCACACCCCAGGATGCTCCCAATTTGCAATCACTCCGAGGTAAGGAAGATATAGATGGGGAGAAGATACTCAAGGAGATTAAGGAAGGGAGGGTTGCTGGTCCCTTCAATGAGCCAGCCTATCCTGACTTGAAGGTATCTCCACTCGGCTTGGTACCAAAAAAGTCATCTGGTGAATTTCTCTTGATTCACCACCTGTCCTACCTGGAGGGATCGTCGGTTAATGATGCTATACCGGACAAACTTTGTTCAGTCCGGTATACATCTTTTGATCAGGCCCTTCAAATGGTTCGCTCATGTGGTTGTGCGGCGCTACTGGATAAATGTGATATTAAATCGGCTTTTCGATTGTTGCCAGTATACCCCGATGACTTTGAGTTGTTAGGTTTTTCTTTCAAGGGGAAGTATTATGTTGACAAAGCTATGCCCTTTGGCTGCTCCATTTCGTGCTCGGCCTTTGAATGTTTCAGCACATTTCTTCATTGGGCCTTCGTTCAGAGGTCGGGGTCTCGAGCTGTAGCCCACCTAGACGATTTCTTGTTTGGTGGTGGACACGGTTCGGGCACCTGTGGATGGTTGTTACTTACTTTTCAGGAGCTTATGTCCAAGCTGGGGGTCCCCCTCGCTCCTGAAAAGATGGAGGGCCCCGCCACTACTCTTACGTTTTTGGGCATAGAGATTGACTCTCTGGCCCAAACGTCCCGGTTGCCCCGGGAGAAAGTGACCCGCATTTCTGAGGTATTAGTAGCAATGTTGGCTAAATGTAAGGTGTCCCTTTGCGAGTTGCAGGTGCTTCATGGGCACCTTAACTTTGCTTGTAGGGTGATTACCCCAGGCAGGGCATTTGCCAGGCGACTGTGTGATGCGATGGTTGGTCTGTCCAAGAAGCACCATAGGGTGCGACTCACCAGGGGTATGAGAGCCGACCTATTGGTCTGGCTCACTTTCCTCAATGAGTTTAATGGGGTTTCCTTTTGGCGCACGGAGCTGGTTGCTACACCCCATTTTCAGGTTCAGTCCGACGCATCAGGCTCCCTCGGCTATGGCATTTATTTTAATGGCCGGTGGGTTTATGGTAGATAGCCTGAAAGCTGGCAGGGCACGGACCTATTAAGGGACCTTACGTTCTTGGAATTTTTTCCTATATTGGGTGCACTCATGTTGTGGGGTGAGATATGAGCTAATTCTGTGGTACACTTTTGGTGTGACAATGTGGCAGTAGTGCACATTGTCAATGCCCAAACTTCACATTTACCTAGAGTTATGGCCTTAGTTAGACAGTTTGTTTTACGGTCATTGCGCCTCAATGTGCTTTTCAAAGCCAGACATGTACCAGGCATTAACAATGATATTGCTGATGCTCTATCCCGCCTGCAGATCTCCCGGTTTCAGGCCTTAGCGCCAGAAGCTGACGAACTTCCCTCACCACTTCTGAGCGAGATGTGGACCTTTGGCAAGGAGAAGTGAACTGGGCGATCAGCATGTCTTTGGCCCTGCGCACACGTAAGACATATCAGAAAATGTATTTGGTTTTTCTGGCATTCCGCAGGGATGTGCACCTGCCTGTCATATGGCCAATTCCTGTTGACCATATACTGCAGTACATGGTCCACCTTCATGGTGAAGGATTAGCCACATGTACCATTGGCACTCAACTTTCTGCTTTGGCATTCGCTGCCAGAGCTCGGGGTTACCTGGATTACACAGGTGATTTCCGAGTGCGCCGCGTTCTGGAGGGATGGATGCCTGAACGTGGCCATCATCCTGACACACGGCAACCAATTTCCCCTGCTCTACTTGCAAGCCTGGCTAGGGCGTGGCATAGCCTTTGCTATGACCAGTTTGAATCCTCTTTATTCCATGCAGCCACCACAGTGGCATTTTTCAGGGGCCTTAGGATCAGCGAACTGGTGGCTCTTTCTAAACATGATAGGTCATGCAGGTCTCAAGAATTAGCCGATGTTTCTCTTAGGCAGGAGTCAGCACAGCTGACCATTCGTTCCTCGAAGGCTGATCAACGGGGGAAGGGTACTTCTGTTACGCTCCTTAGGCGTAGTTTTACTGAAATCTGCCCTGTCAGTGCCCTGCATGCCTTTGTGGCAGTGCGAGGCTCAAATCCAGCCCTGTTATTCTGCCACCGTGATGGATCCCCACTCACCAAGTTCCAATTTTGGAAGATTACTAGGACTGCCCTATGCAGTTTAGGAATCCCTGGGGCTCATTATGGTACCCATTCCTTTCGTATAGGCGCTGCTTCGACAGCAGCCGCATTTGGGTACTCGGAGGCAGACATCCGAAGGATGGGCAGATTGGGGTCTGCGCGTTTTGGTTTATACGTTCGTCCTTTCCTTGCCTGAATACATACTACCCTTCATTCTCTTCCTTTTCTTGCAGACCCAGTGTGTAGGCACACACCGGTGGAAGTGTGGCTGGTTGGACACAGCTATGTTTATTGGGCTGCACGTTATGCAGCAGCATCGGATTGGGTTACCCATCTCGGCTTGAGAGCAACGGCGCGTCTTCGCTGGTATGGTTTGCGCGGAATGAGGTGGCGGGAACCAATGCCATTCCTTATGTCCGTTAGGGATGCCCAACCTCCGGATATATTAATTATACACCTGGGAGGCAATGATCTTGCGCAGATCACTGGCCTGGGGTTAATTGTATCCGTGCGCAGGGACCTGGAGATTTTACACCGTAGGTGGCCGCAGACGCGGTTTCTATGGTCCCAGATCATACCATGTTACCATTATAGAGGAGGAATGGATCCTCATGGTTTGGACCGGCCCTGGCGGTCAGTTAACAGGGCTGTTGCCCGTTTTCTAGCCGAACATGGTTTGGGGACATTGGTCCAACATCCGGGGATAGGGCTACAGGATTCCGCCCTGTATCAAAGAGATGGGGTACACCTTTCAGTGAGAGGCATGGACCTCTTTTTGGAGGATATGCAAGCGAGCCTGGTGACCAAATTGACGGTCGGGGGGGGGGGGCGGTGAGTCATCGGTGACGCCTCCCCATGTGGCGGGTAGCACTGGTAAGGTAAAAGTCGAGGACCCATAGGTATCCGGCAGGTGCGCAGTTGATTGGTCAACCCAAGGACAAGGTACAGGGAAACTACAGCTGGCCAGTCAAGGGCAAACCAT
This sequence comes from Bradypodion pumilum, assembly GCA_035047305.1. NCBI lineage: Eukaryota > Metazoa > Chordata > Lepidosauria > Squamata > Chamaeleonidae > Bradypodion > Bradypodion pumilum. Next base: position 165,598,285 of record JAWDJD010000001.1, on the reverse strand, counting down.
GAACAGGGTGATGCTATGATCTATGCAGCCTGCATCACCTTGATATTTTACCAGATATACGTCAGATGCTGGAGTTAACAGGTAGCATCCTGCCTTGGGTCAACAATTTGTTTCATAGGTAAACAAACTCCTACAATTGGATATAAAGTAGCCAAATATGATTGGCAATTTAGGTAGATTCCTTACCAGTGCTACTGCGGCCCGTTTGACTTAACTACATTAAGGAACGTTTAAAGTTATAAGTTAAAATGAAGTCATAATCAAAAAAGTGTCCCAAAATTTTAAATCCATTTCTGGTGTCCGTGTCTTTATTGGGGAGGTGGGCTGGCAAAGAGCCTCCTCAAAGATTGTGGTATTTTTGAACCACAATTGGGCATACCCTGGTAACAGCAATTTTGTGTTGCCGGCTAATCAATTGTTTTGTTCTTTCATTAAAACATGCTGGCAATATTAATTGAAGGCCAGTTATTGTATGAGTTTTTAGAGCTTTCTTGAAAAAAAGGGGCCTGGTAATTCCTGTTCTGCTCAAGCTAACTATGGTTTTTAATGGTTAAATGTTTTAGTTTTGTGTGTGGTTTGCTTTAAAATTGCTGTAAATGTTGAATGTTTTTTTTAAAAAAATTTATACAGTTTTGCAATCCTGAGATCCTGTGATAGACAGCTGGTTATGAATGTTTAAATAAATAAATAAATATTTTCTCACCCATAATAGAATCAACGCCAGGTATATTTTCATATTGTTACTCTAGGGAAATTTAAACAACAAAAAATAAACATTCTGAGAGAAGGGAATAATAGGCCACTTCTGAGTATAGGTACTGTCTACCTAGAAAACATTAAAAAGAGTTGCCATAAGCCAGAATTGACTTGAAGTCACTCAATTATTAGCTGGCTGTGTATCTAAGTGATGTGGTTGAGAGTTCACTTCCCCACAGTGCCTCCTAGGAGTACAGTCAACCAATATAGTCATGGGCAAACTATACAGCCCCCCCATTAGGAGGGAATGGTAAACCATTTCTGTATTATCCTCTACCTAGAAAACCCTGGAAAGGGTTACCGTAAGTCAGATGGCATGCAATTATTATTATAATTAACATGTTTTCAATTGTGGTTTGCTTGTTTTACATTGGACTTTTAATTTTGTGTTCTTCATGATGCTTTTTGTGTTTTAATTTTTTAAAAGATTGAATTTTCAATGTAATTTTCTCAATAGGTATCCATGTGTTCTGCTTGTAATTGTCACCTCCCACAATCTTCCAAATGGCATAGCTAATAGCCATGCTGCTTGGGAGAATATGGGATCCAAAAAGGTAGGTTTTTCAATAGCAGTACAGAGGAGTAGATCATACAAATGTTTAAACAATGATATATATACATAGTGGCACGTACACATGCACAGACAGACAGACGAATAAGCTTTCACAGGGGATATCAAGCCCCTCACTTCAAGAAAGCTCTGAAAACTCAACTCTTTTCACTGGCCTTTTATTATTATTTTTGGAGTATTCCAATTGTACATGCAATCTATTGTTTCTATTCTCTGGTTTAACATTGGTTCCTTTTGCACGCCACCATAGTCAGTTCCCACTCTTTTAAATGCCCTAGAAATTATTTTAAATACATTAACATAAGACCAAAATCAAACATTTAAAAAGAACCTTTAGTACAGCAATATGTCTCTTTTTTTAACAAGCAAGTGAAGCATGGGAAGTATTTCAGGTATGATCTTTCCACTGATATAAGTGGAACACTATTATTATTTTTTCCAGTCGTCAGCTGAAAGAGTTTGTGTATGGTTTCCTAAGCCAAAGGAGAGAGAAGATTACAAATATGGGAAGTAAAATGAAAAAGCGGTGGGAACAAATTTTGCCAGTACTTTTCTGGAAGAATAAAGAGACCTTAAGGGTTTTATAGGCATGGAATCCATCTGCTGCCTCCATATTCCATGCATGTATCTCTGTGAGAAGTCTCACACTGAAGATGCAGACATGGGGAAAACAAGTTAGCTGAAAATCTTTGGGAGATGAAAAGTAGTTTAGAGGTAGGGGTGCTACTAGTGCAGATTATTCAGTGCTGTGAAAGTGAAGTGTTACCTTGGAACCCAGCTTAAAATAATTCCTTCAAAAGTAGGAGAAAAGGAGCTTGGATATGACTTGATGCACTTATATAAAAATACTAGCAGGGGTGCCTGGCTTCGCCCGGGTGGTCCCAACCTGGGTAGCTGAGTGCCAGTGTTGCCCAGGAAACCCATTGGCCAGGGGTGGGCCTGTGATGTGAGCTCAGCAATGACATCACAATCCTCCCCGGTTGGCCTAGCACTGGGGCAAACACAAACCCTCCTGTCAAATATATCCCCTTTGTAGATCAATTTAGGGGGAAACCCCCACACACAGGCTTCGGGACCCCAGCAGTGACCTGCTCACATGCACAAGGTATGCATGTGCCAAATTTCATGGGGTTTGGTCAAGGGGTGTGGCAGCCCATTCCGGATATGGTACCCTAGGTATATAAGATTGTGACCCCCTTGATGATATAAAAAGGACTAATCAATTCTTTAAACCTTACATGTCCTTTTACTATGTATTTTTGTGGTTATTTTTCCTATTTAAAAGATTACATTTTCCTAGGTCTCTCTTTTTTTTAAAAAAAAGATTCCATATACTTTTGAGAGAAAATGGCAGTTTAAAAAAATCATATTCTTGGCATAATGCAATGTTGTGATTGATGTTCACCTGAATATTCCGCCATGTCAAATTTTGCTGTAGCAGAGCTTCATAGTTAATCAGGTTAGGCAATCTGCTGACATTGCTGATTGGCACATTTCTGTCCTACTTTAGTGCCTGTTTTCCTTGGTGCAAAATTGGAAGTGGAGGAGTTTTAGGAGAGAAGTGTCTGAGGAAGGAAGATTTAAAACTGGATTTGATGATAATAATAATGTGTCATCTAATCAATTCCAATTTATGGTGACCCCTTCTAGGGTTTTCTAAGTATAAAATACAGTGGAACCCCATATAACAAACACTTCATATAACAAAAAATCTGTACAACAAAGCGTTTTTGCACTATTGCAGATGCACCATATAATGGAAAAAAGTTTGTTATATGAATCGCTATTGACAATACCCTGTACAACGATTTTTCCATTGTATGGTGTATCACCAATAGTGATTCATATAACAAACATTTTCTTTTCGTTATACGATGCATCGCCCATAGTGATCCGCATAATGGAAAAAAAACCGTGGGTGGTGGCGGCCCCGGTGGTAGGGAGGGGTGGGGACCACTGTACTCAGTGCCATCGTTGCTGTGCTAGATGACGGTTGTCTGGTTCTTTTGAGGATTATCCAGTAGGAAATGTATTGTTGTATTCTGTATTTGCTATACTGAACTTGATTTGACTGATATACTGTAATTTTCCTTTTGTTGTAATTTGCAGATATTTGCTTATATATTGTTCTGTTTATTTTGTTGTTTATTAGTTGTATTTGTGCTCTAATTTGTATTGTTCTGACACTTCGAGTCTCCTTCGGGATGAGGGAAGCGGGGTATAAATAAAAACTGATGAAACTAATGATATAGTGAAGAGCTCTGCAGAATGGAGCCCCCCCCCCCCTGCTATACCATTCCCTTCTTCAGGGCTTTTTCATCTTTATCAAAATCCTATCACCCTCACCAAGGCATCCAATCCCATAGTCAGACAGATTTGGGTGTGGATATATGAAAGTGAGTACCTGGGATAAAATAGAGATTCAGCCAATGTACTGCTCACCCTACTGCATGGCAGTCCCTCTTTCTCAGCTAGATGAGCTGGTTTTAGGGGAAAGTAGTGCTGGAGTCACTTCAGTTTGTTGTGCTTGGTGATTTCAATACCCATACTGAGGACACCTTAACAGGATTGGCTCTTGACTATGTGGGGCTGTACCTGGTGGTAATGGGCCCTATTCATTTTGCGTGGCATACACTAGGCTTGGTTTTCTATGCAAAGCAGGATGTCCAAGAGACAACAAAACAATTGAGGTGTGGAGGAACTCTCTGTAGTCCCATTGCAATGGAGAGATCACTTATTTGACTTATTTGAACTCTGAGCCTCAGGGGAGGGGAATTAAGTTGATCTGCCCCAGGAGAAGGTTTCCTGATGGCTCTTTTGCCTAGGTATCTTATTCTGTTGAAGTCCTCTTTAATCTTTGGACTGTGTTGATAAGGGGAATAGTAAATGCAACAAGGCAAAGCACATGGAGGCAGTAGTAAGAGCATTCTTTTCAAAAGCCCTCACTATATCCCACTGTATTGGATAATTATCTGTTAGGCTCCAGTATTCTAATTTTGGGGAAGGTGTTGCAGCACATGGTGGCTTCCCAGGTTGCTGGATGAAGTGGATTATCTAGATTTATTTCTAACTATCTTTAGGCCAGGTTATGGGATGGAGATGGCTTTGTTTACCTTGGCAGATGACCTATGCTAGGAAATGAGAAAGGAGAGTGTGACCCCTTTTTTTCTGCTTGAACCTCTGACCAGCTTTCCATTCTATCAACTATGGTATCCTTCTGGACTATCTCATTGGGATGGATTATGGAGGTAATGTTTTATTGTGCTTCTAATCATTACTGGAACAATGTACTCTGAATTTTTTGCTGAGGGAATCCTGTTCAACACAGTTGCTGTTTGTTTGTGTTATTTCACCCCACACTGTTTACAATCTACATGAAAACTTACATGAAAACCTTCCCCAGAGTCTTTGGATTTGGTGCCACCTGTGTGCTGATGACACCTTTCCCCTCCATCTGATTCTAAAGAAGCTGTTTTAGGCCTCAAAACAGTGTCTAATGTCAGTAATGAACTAGATGGTAGCAAACAAATTGAAACATAATCCAGACGAGACAGAAAGCTTTTGGACAGTCAAATGGCATATTAAGGGATAGGGATTCTGCCTATACTAAAAGAGGTTGCTTCCCATGAAAAGTATGATTTTTAGATATTGCCTATTGCCATACCTGTCAACCTTCCCAGATTGGCCGGGATTTCCCGGTTTTCGGCGTCGATTTTTGCCCTTTCCTGCTCCGTGCTGCCGAAACCCCGGATTTCAGCAGTGGGGGAAAGGAGGCACTGCACAGCCCATCTGCACAGGTCACGTTGCATGCATGCGTGGAAGGGCTCTACACTTCCGTAGCTCCCTTCCACGCATGCGCAGAAGGCTACACCGCATGCATAGAAAGCTACGCAAGTGGCATAGCCCTCCACACGCATGCATACAATGCGACCTGCGCAAACCCGGTCTGCACAGGTCCCGGATTCGCCGGAGCCGCGGTTGATAGGTATGCCTATTGCATTGCTTTTACTGATTGTCAACCACCTTGAATCTCTTGTGAGAGGGAAGATGACAAATAGAACAGAATAGAATAGAAACCTCAGCTCTTATATTATTTTCAAATGTGACTTCAGTAACCAGAAAAGATAATTATTTACAGGCAATTCAATTACTTATAACCTGCTCCTTCTGGTTTGAATTTAATTATCATCCACCCCACTCCTCACACTCACTCACCCAGAATGGGAGAGTCTGTCACAGCCATTTTTGGGGGAGAGGGGTGCAGAATTTCTCCTATAGCCTTAAAAACAAACAAAATGTATTGTAATAAGGGGAATTTTTTGGAGTAGAAGTCCAGAGATCTGAGTTCCAATCTTTATTTGGCCATGAAAAATCACTGAGGGGTGGTAAACTACTCCTTAAACATCACATGTATCTTGAAAAACTCAGTTAGGGTCATCACAAGTCACACACACTTCTGTAACTATATCGTATAACAAAGTAAAAAATTGGTACTGTTTTATGAAATGAAATTAGGTAAAACCCTCCTTCACATATACCTTAGAAATATTATGCCTTTTCAAAAAGTAAACATATTCACAGATTTTGCTTGGGTTGGTAGTAATATGTATAGTAATCCACCACCACCCCAGCCCTGATAGTGAGTTATATCCAAGCAATTCTGAAGTAGTCTTTAGGTTTCCCTTGAGGGTGTTAAGATGTGTATGGATGGCTCTAGTACTCCACAAATGACACAAAATGACCCCTGCTCTTTCTAACATTCTTCAGCCTGTAGCAAACATACCTTCCATTGACTTTTCTATGCGCTAACGCATTTACTGCTCTCCTAAGATTTGCCTCATAGATTTCTCCATTTCTTCCAGAAAGCTGTCCCCGGGGACAACTAAAAGATGTGTAGCATCTTTTTCTGCAGTGGGAATGAGTCCAAATTGCAAGAATGATTGAGACTCCATGAGTTTCTAGTTTGCTAGGAAGCATCATTTTATACACATGAATGCACCATTCATAAATGGCACTGCTTATGTCTGCATTTTGTATTTAGGAGGTAGGTTTTAAAGCTCAGAGCAGCTGTAATAGTTTCACATTAAACTGAGGACCCCAACATACTTATGGTTTAAAAATGTTTCTGTCCCCGGAACCCCTGCTCAGCTTTTTAAAAAATTCATAAGTGCACTAGTCTTTCTTCTTGCAGTCCTGGTGGATTTGAGAGAGGTCATTAAGGAAGACATTCCCTGAAATCTGTTCTGCAAAATAGGGTGGAATCTTCTGATACAACCACCACTAGTCTTCCTTTAGGATGGCATCAGAGAACCACAGTGAAAAAGGAAACCAGTTCACAAGGCAATGATTTGATTTAAACTCTGCCAGTCATGGAAATGTGTGCCATCCTTAAGTTTTTTCTTCCCATCCCAGTTCCCCTCTCTGCATCCTAAAACATAAGGTCACGTTATGACTTTTTTTTATTAGAGATGTGCATTTAGTGACACAATTTGGATTCAGAACAGACAGTCAGACTCAGAATTAACAGTCCTTTGGATCCAGAATTCAGAGTTTAAGGGCATCAAGTATCCTTTATTAACTGATTGGTCATTTGACCATATCAGGTTAAAATGTGATAAAATAAAATACTATTACAAAACCAGAATAAAAACAGATTAAAATCAGAATCATGCAATCTCAATAAAACGAGATATACAATTTACTCAATAAAATAACCACGAATTTAAGGAAATTTGGAACTCCAATGCAGTTGTAAGCAGGGAAGGGTGGGAGGCGGAAGATTTCTGTTTCCCCCTTTCCCTGCTGTGGGGGATGGGAGGCCTTTGATCCCCGTCAACTGTTTCGATGGTTTTTTTTGTGTAAACCTTTGAAACAGTTAAGGGGGAAATACAAAGGCAGCAGGCAGTGATTTGTGAGGGGAGGTGCTCTCCCTGCTAGATCGCTGGCTGCCACCTTTGTATTACCCCCACCACTGTTTCGAGAGCTGCAAATAGCTTCATATTTGCAAATAAATTTTGATACCATGATGTCCAAACAATATATGTGTAATCCACCCAGTTCATTAAGCTTTGTATATCTTGCTTCCTAGCTAGCCACAGTTTGTGGATTTCTTTTGTTCATAAGCAATTAAGTGATAAATTTTTTTACAAAAGTTAAAAATATATTTTAAAAAATTAAGCATGCCCCATTTTCATCTAGGAGGCTGCAATGTTTGCAGACAATATTTGCCACTAGCTGAGGACTGGTTGATTTTGGGCTGGTATGTTTGACAGATGTTATTCTAACTTTATTGTCTTGGTTTTTCTGGGATGTAGCTATGGACTTGGTAAGCACTGAAAGAAAGGGCTACTTAAGAAATATGTGATTGGCTCAAGTGGCTAAGACGCTGACTGGGAGGTCAGCAGTTTGATTACTGAGTACTGCAGGATGGAATGAGCTCCCGTCTTTGTCCTAGCTCCTGCCAACCTAGCAGTTCGAAAGCAAGAAATTGCAAGTAGATAAATAGGGACCACTTCGGTGGGAAGGTAACAGCATTCTGTGTGCTCCGGTGTCTAGTCATGCCTGCCACATGACCACGGAAATGTCTGCAGAAGCAGACAGCGCTGGCTCTTCAGCTTTGAAACAGAGATGAGCACTGAACCCTAGAGTCAGATATGACTGGCTTTCGAGCAAGGGAAACCTTTACCCTTACCTTTACTAAAACATGGTAGTAGCAATGAGGGGTATTTGCATTAATCTATTCAAGCAAAAACAACAAAGGAGGCTGCAACCTCATTGGTAGTCTCAACTAGACTAGTTCTATGGAATGAATGAGATTTAGTTAATTATCAACATGGTCTAATAGTTGATTCAATGGGACAATAGGATTGAGGCTAAAGAGACTTGTGAAGTCTTGAAGGCAAACAAGGTTTAGTGGGTATACTCAGTGTTACGTTGCTCCAGGTGCCCACAGGTGCCCGGACACCGGTAGTGGGAATTTCCCCATGGCTGGCCACACCCACCTCCCTACCACAGGCCATGGCATAGGGAGGCCATGTGGGCATGGCCCACAGAGTTAGCCATGCCCACAGAGTTAGCCATGGTGGAGGCATTTTTTTTTTTGCAGAGCATCACTGTGTACAATACTGTGGACTGCAGTTCACTTCATTGAAAGCATGATGAAATGGCTGCCAACCCAAAAACTGAACACTGATTTTGAAAGGTTAGTCTTTCAAATAGCATTACGTAACTTGTTGCTGCTGCTTACAAGATGGTGAAGACAGGATTCCAAACACTGTTGATAACTTGGAAAAGTTACATTTTTGGACAACTCTTCAAATCTTGCACCTAGCATGGCTACTGGCAGGGATAGTTTAAAGCAGGAACTTTTCTGAGCTTTGGGACTGTCCCATGTTTAGCCTCTTAATAATTAGAAGATGTAATCTAGACTGAAAGCTAGCCACTAGCCCAAGTTTACTCAGAGAATCTCATGGCTGAATTGACACTGGAACGCTGATCTCCCTGGTGTGGAAAAAATGCTTGCTGGGCGTGGGAAGAACATAGAAACACTCCAATAATATAAAATTTAACCACAATATTTTGGTTCTGAATCACAAAGTTGGTTGCTTTTCATCATCTGTTCAAAAAATGTTTCTTGGTTATCTGAGGAACAGGTGAGAGAACTTCATACAAAAACTTCTACTGTGTTTTGTGATAGCTGTCAATATAGATAACAATTCGATATCACAGGCACCTATATTTGACTGTCTGTAGATGATGAGGTATAGTCACAAAGGGGTATGTATAGTCATCATATGTCAAATATATATATTCTTTCCCACCAAAGAATGGGTTTAAATTACATTTTCCCTCAGATATGTCCTTCCTCTCTTATTCTGTTGTCACAGTTCTTCAGAAAGAAAATATTTGTATGTTCCACAAAGAAAATATTGCATGAAAAACTAAGATTAGTTTTTCAAGTAAAGAAATTAGTAAGCTGACTTTTTGGACACATTGAACTTTATGCCAGATATACAAGTAAGACAGGTGGCAACCTCTGTGCAACATGAAGGATAATGATGAGTTAGAATATTTCTGATGGTACTTACAATATAATACCACGAAATCAAATTGAGTTTATTCTACTGTGTAAAAGTTGCCTCTGAAAATTAAACTTTTAAAAATATCGGTTGCACTATTGTTCTTAAAAACTCCCCACTTTACAACTGAATAGATGAAACCTCCTGCGCAGCATGGAAATGTCATCAAATGTGATAATGGTTGGGGTTTTTGTTTTGTTTTTGCTTGGCCTCTTCAGCATAAAAATGAATGCACTATTAGTATATTTTTAAAACACATTTTGCTATTTCAGCATTAAGTACATCTTGGAGCCTCAACTCTACATCTTAGGTTTTGGATCTTAACTAAAGCTTTCATGAATGAAATTTTGTTATTCCATGCACATTATGAAAAAATAGCAATAACACTTATATACTGCCCCATAGGACTTCATGCACTCTCTGGATGGTTCACAAGGTAATTAGAATTTTGCCCCCACATGCTGGGTAATCATTTTACTGACCTCAGAAGGATGGTAGGCTAAATCATCCTGGATCCCCATCAGGATCAAACTCACAACATCAGAGGTTTTGACTGCAATATAGCAGTTTAACCACTGCACCACCAGGGTTCTTGACATTCAGCAGTAAGTTACAGATATACAAACGTGTAGTTGCACACTCTCTATACAACTATACAAGAGTGCTATAATAAAATTTATTGGCTTCCTAGGATGCTGCCTTATACCAGCTCAGACTGTTGGTGAACCAAATCCAGCATGATCAACATTGCCAGAAACTAGATCTCCAAGGTTTCAACCAGATTTCCTTCCCAGTCCTTTGTATCAGGGATTAAACCTGGAACATTCTGAAAGGCAAAGTATGTTCAAAGTGTGACTGAACTAGGTTGATTAGATGTTGGTAAAGCCAACAATCAGAGATAGGAAACAATAGCATTGTTTCATCAATCAAAATGTACCATATTCATGCTCTTTGGTGCCTGTAATCAAAATGCCATATGCCAAACTGATGAAATAGGCGTCAGATTAGTTGCTTGGGAAATAGACTATTGCCGTGGCTCTTGAGCAATGGCTATCCCTAGATCTGTAGTTAGCATATTGGAATTAAGAGTAATTGAGAGAATTTAATGAAAATGCCCATCTCCCCTCCTTTTAAAGACCACTTTGCTGTATTGGTCTATGGAGATAGGTTTCTGGCTGCAGAGATCCAGAGTTTGATTTTCCACAGTGCCTCCCAGGGAAAGAGTTGGCTTGTGTTGCCTTTGGAAGTGGTATCTTCCCACTTAGTGATGGACTGTCTATTGGAAAACCATTCATACTGTGACATAGAATTGGCTAATTGACTGACAGCCCACTAGAAAAGGAAAACCATTTGACCCACCAGCTATGATTGGTTTGCAGTGAAGCTCAGAAGGAAGATTTTCTGCAAATCATGTTCTTGATCTCATTGTTTTGGCCATTTTGAATTATCACAATGATGGCACTGTCTGGGCCCATGGGTCCCAGCTCCACTACAACACTATGATTAAAATCCAGTGGTGAGTTGCAACTAGAATAGGCCCATTGAGTCAGTGGGATTTGGGTGACTCAACTCCTATTCATTTCTATTGATTTAGTTGTAACTTACTACAGAATTTCAACTTGTGTGTGGAAAGGATTGTGCCTAAGATTTCTGATTGCCCATAGTGTAACATGACTTGATCTGGAGTTGATTGATCAGAACATTTTGAATGAGATTCCATCAGGAGAAAAGAAAAGTGAACCTGGAGACAAATTTTATTGCAGAAAGCTGTGAAGGCTGTAAGTGTCATATTTCTAGGTGAAATATTTACTGACCTGGAAGTCTTACAGTATATATGTTTTGTCTCTGATTACAAAAACAAGTGGAAGTTTTCTTTTCTTTTCTTGAGAGATGCAGCCTTTTTTGTGATGAGATATAAATCACAAAGAAAGCGACTCCAGACCACAAGGAGCAAGTAAATTACATGGAGGGAATTCTCACATGTTCTACAGAAAGCGCTGGGTCCCCCCCCCTGGCCCCCACTCTCTTTCCACATGAAAGCTCTTAAGATTGAGACCGCTACCAAGCAGCAATCACTTGATGCTCTCAAAAAGTGCACAATAAACTCCTGATTTCTACACTGATGGTCAATCATAGTGAAAAGGAGCCCTTCTTCATGAAAATGTTACCTGTTATTTATTAGTGTTATGATCCACTTTCTCCTTTGCTCAGCCATATTATTATGGCTGATAGTCCTTGAGTGGATAAGGTAAAAACTGAAGGCTTTTAAAAATGTCTTTTGAAAGTGACATTGGAGACAGCATTTCACCATATTTCTAGTCCTTAGATGCTCCTCATTGCCATAGCTTATGGTTTGATAGGACCCTGTTTTTCACAGGTCTGATTTGTACATGAGGGAGGGGGATTTTCATTTCACTGACTGAGCTGCCCTGCAGAATGCCAGCCACCACCTCACTAGCCATTAACAGGTGCAGAAGAACTTGGGAAGTTATTTTGAGAAGTCTGAAATTTTCAAGTAGCCAAAACTAGTGAATTACAGCTATAGTTCCAATTTTAACCCTTTCTTTATGTTCAGGTTTTTAAGGTCAGTAGACTCCTTTGTCAAGTAAGGTGTTGCAAAAGGCATCAGGGGAAGAGGGATGAAGAAAAGAATTCATTTGAAATACTTAGTGTTTTTAACTGTATCAGACCAAAAAACGGTAGAAACAAAAAATACAAAAAAAAACATTGTTAAACTTCAAAGACTTATTGATACAAGTGTTAACTGTGAGAATTAATGTAAGATTTTACTTAGGAACTCATGATTGATATTCCATTCTATTAAGTGGGTCTGTCCGTATGTACTTTATCTCAGTGGTTTTTCTTTCAAGTCTAGTTCTGGAGTGCCCACTCCCCCCCCCCCAAAAAAAAGGCCACATAGACACAAAGAGTGTCTCGATAGACTTAAGTGTACTGAAATAGGGTTTTCCGTGTTTTCATTTCTGATAACCAAGTGTGCAATCTTATATTGATTCCCCTAGTTTGCCACTTGTTTAACAATGCTGTTGTTAAATTGTAGATTTAGACCTGAGATTATTCACAGCCTGATAGACGCATTCCTATTTCTTTTATTTTCTTTTATTATCAGTCTATGATCTATAGTCCCACCTGGTCATGGGACCATGCATAAAGAAGATGATCATAAAGCCTCACTTTTATGTCTGAGGAAGTGGACTTCAGTCATTAGTCTTTAGAATTTAGCAATTTGTTTATAAATTGCCACAGTGGGTTTGCCTCATGGTTTTTTTTTTTGGTTCTCTTTTCCTGTCTGTTATAATTGTACAGACCAAGCCAGCTATATCTTTGAAATGCACAGGATTTATTTCAAAGCTACAAGGTGCAGAGAAGGGTGAAAACATTTGGTTGGTTCCTTTTTGACAGGAACGTTCCAAAATGTTTGCATGCTTCTCAAAATTGACAGAAAGAACTTGTGATTTCAAACCGGACATATCCATTGATCGCCAAGCAATCACAACTTAATTTTAAATTTAAATTTAATTTAAATTTAATTTAATTTAATTTAATTGTCAAATTTATATACCGCCCACTCGGCCAAAGCCATCTCAGGGCAGTTCACAATGACAATTTAAAAAAACATGTTAAAAACAGTTAAAACTACCCACCCCCTAAAACAAGGGGTGCAGGATCCAAAGGCACCATGGGGGGGGGGGAGTTCCTCTACACTAGCCACACAATGCAATGGAGGTTATTCCTGCTCCTCTGTGTGTCAAACTCAGACTTTAAGAAAGAATATACAACGTAATTACCCCAATCACAATTCAGCTAATGAAGATTTTTGAGGGGATGACCACATAGATAAGAACTTTGGGGAATATTACAGCTTTGAGTAAGGTTGATTCACATTTCCCCCATTAATCACAGGATGCAAAGGAAATGCAAATCAGCCCAGTTTCCTCTCCCAAATCCTTAGTGTTTTCCATATGCAGCTGCAGTTTCTACTTTAAAAATAAATAAAGATATATTTCCATCATTTTATGCCTGTGATTGCTTGCACCAAAGTAGAAAAGGGTGGATGAGACATGCATGAATGTACATAGGCACATACACAGCAGTGCTTTGCCACTTCAAGCACCTTTCTCCTCACCTTATGCCTTATGAAGGAGGAGCATACAGAGATAGTGAGAGAGAACAAAAAACCTGCCATACTAGTACACTCTTCAAGAAACAATTTTTCCATTGGCAAAATGCTTCTCCGGCTCCTTCTGCATCTGTCATGGCCCTGTATTCAGACTCTAATGAATCTGATGCAGAACAAGCTTTGGAGCCCATTTTAGACCTTGAGTTGTCTCTGCTTGATCAAGAGCTGTCAGATTCGACAGTTGCTGAGCCAGCAATTGCTGAGTCAGCATCTGACAGCAATGACTCTGAATCCTCCACCTCACAGCATTGTAGACTTCACCTGTGCAAGGAGCTGCACCTGTGTCGCAGATTAGCAAGGGAGGGCTTACAGAGACAAGTGCCAGCTGAGAGTCCTTAGCCATGGGCACTCTTAAAGAGCGCATGTTGCAGCCTCTAGTTTGTCAGTTCAACTTTGATGCTGCCCGACACTCTGCTGGATACCTTTGCTTGCCTTGGTCAACACTCTGACTGACTACCCTGCTGGACTTTGGACCTATTTCTTAACTTAACTATGCCTTTGGACTTCCCTTTGACTGGTAAATGAATTTTGTCTTTCTTGACTTAACTATTCAGAATTCCCTCGAAAGATTTTTGTGAGACTCTGTCTCTTGCTCTCGCCCTGTACAGCACTGCTTGGCGGCTCCCTGCTGAGGTGGGCTTGCACATTATCCAACAGCTTCTCTAGTTTCCTAGGGCAAGACTCACCTTTATTGTTTTTAACAGCTTAAGAATGGAGCTTCTCTCAATTGGCAAGATTTTTTTTTCTTTAGCTAACAAGATGAGGAAATTGAGGAAGGAAAGCTTTGTTAGAGCTTTGATTTAAATGTCCCCCCTACAAGACTTCAATAGAGGTGCAATCAAGCAAATCGCAAGACTTTTCTCCTGTCTCCCTTTGCAGCCATTTAAATGGAACAGACTTGAATTTCACAGTGCAACTTCACAGGGATTGAAAGAGAGTGAATTCACATTTCCTTCCTTCCTGTGTAGCTGTACACGGAGTTAGCTGTTTCTTTCATTCAGGCCTGGAACAATGATCTGCTCTGTTTCCTGATGTACAACTAACATATCAGACAATGAGAAAGCTACTGCTTTAAACTACAACTTCCAGAACCTTTCAGCCAGAGGAGTGGTGGATCCTGGGAATTTGTTGTGTCCAAGTATTATTTATTAGTCTTGGGTACGTGTGGCAAGGCCCCTGTCTGCTTTGCCACCTGCAAACATGGAACCCGTCCCTGTCCCGGCTGCACCTAAGCCTTCTCCCACTGATTGGCTGGTCTGGTCACCTCGTCCCCAAAATGCTGGGATGGTTTCCCGACCCAGTGAGGGAAAGCTCAGCAGACTTTTGGTAGTGTTACGAAAGGGTCCCTCATCTGGGTAAACCCGGGCTGGGAAAACCAGCAAGAAAATAGGTGTTCCAATGGGTAATGGTGATGCCTTAAAAAGCATCGCTGTTTGAAAAACTCTGGGACTGTTAGCGTCTTTGCCCATTAGAACTAGCACCCCCTTATCAAAATAATATGGTGGGAATTTGGCCTTCAATGTTGGAGCCTAGAAGAGGGGGAGTAAGACACAGTCCTGGGAAGCCTGGACTCCAGAAGTCTCTCCTTTCTAGCTTCCTTTGATTATCGGCTTCAGCTGCGCTGGCCGGAAAACAAAGCTCCGGTCTTGAAACTAACAAGGCCTTATCTGAAAAATTCCCCTTCTGCTCCTTCATGGCTGGAAGGAGACAGAATAATTCTTCTTGACGAAGAAATCATTTAAAAGCTTTATTGGAATAAAAATAGAGAATTCCAACATATAAAAATCCTCACTAATCTACGCTAAGCAAAATACTTGTTTCTAAGAAATTAAGAAAGCATTTCTTGTTGCTACGGGGGAAATCGAGTAAGCCGGGCTCCGTGGCTACAAAAAGGCCTGCGCCGTGGATGCCCTGCCATCCCAGACTCCTTCCCCCCGGTTCTGGCTCGCCAGGTTTTGAGAGGAGATGATGGACAACTGTGCGGGGCTCCGGGCGGCTTTAAGAACCGCCACTTTCACTCTGTTGCTGGAGACCGAACTTTTCTCTTGGCCAGCTGGGCCTTATATTTTTGTAATTTATTATGTTATATTGATTGAATATGTTATATTGATTGAACTGAAATTTGACTTTGTATTTTGACTGACATAATGTTCGTGTGATGTTTTTGAACTGTAATTTATCCTGATTTCATATTGTGCTAATGTGTTACTGTGTTTTTGGTACTATGTATCAATTGTACTGTATTGTTAAATTCTGTATTTATATTGAAATTTTATACTGGAATGTATTTTTTTGTTTTTTGTTACTATATTTTTATTTTTTATTTTATTGTCAATCCTTATACTGTGTTGCTTTTTGTATTTCATTGTGCTGTTTATTTGCTGGTAACCACTTGAGTCACCCATTGGGTTTGAATAAGGCGGTATATAAATTAAACATGAAATGAAATGATGTGGCCCTTTGCGACTGACTTCTTGTAGGCCTCAGAGACGAGGCCACGCAGCATCACCTCATGAAAAGGGATGTCCTGACTTTTGCTCAAGTATTCGAGGAAACTCAGGTGGCCGAAATCGCCAATGCTGAGGTACAGTACTTCCAGTCCAAGTCTATTGAATCGGTCCCGAGGAGATCAACAATTCAGAAGGAGTGTTTGTCCAGTCCTCCATCATCTTCAGACAGCACCAATGAGGGGGATAATGTCCGTAAGGTCCATCATAGACACTACACTTCCTCCAAGGGCACCATCGTGCCATGCCAGGATTGCGGGAGCAGACACCTCTGCACCAACTGCCCATTCAAGTCTGCAGAGTGCCACAGGTGTGGCAAGAAGTGTGCTGCCAGCAAGAAGTGTGCTGCCACAGGTGTGGCAAGAAGTGTGTGCCAAAGTGTGCTGCCAGCGCTCTGAGGGGCCTCCCAGGGACAAAGGTCATTGTGGGACGGAACACCCAATTTCTAAGGCCTTTGCCAGTCAAGGAATCACTTCAAGTGTCCATGTGGTCTCTGAGAGGTTCTTCCTCAATGTCCGCCTGCAAGGTTGTCCATTTCACATGGAAATCGACTCAAGAACAACGTATTCAATCATCACAGAGAAAGAGTTTCTCCAAATTCCTCCAGATGACTGCCTCAAGCTGTGGGCTCTTAAGGTCAAGAGCCCACAGCTTGAGGCAGTCATCTGGAGCCGCCGCCCCAGGACCATCGCCGCAGCTGCGGGGGCCCCCGCCCTCCTCTCCCGTCCCTTGCGCGGGGAGATAAAGGGCCGTGGGCCGCCGGGCCAGACCCAGGACTGCCGCCGCCCCAGGACCATCGCCGCAGCTGCGGGGGCCCCCGCCCTCCTCTCCCGTCCCTTGCGCGGGGAGATAAAGGGCCGTGGGCCGCCGGGCCAGACCCAGGACTGCCACCGCCCCAGGACCATCGCCGCAGCTGCGGGGGCCCCGCCCTCCTCTCCCGTCCCTTGCGCGGGGAGATAAAGGGCCGTGGGCCGCCGGGCCAGACCCAGGACTGCCGCCGCCCCAGGACCATCGCCGCAGCTGCGGGGGCCCCCGCCCTCCTCTCCCGTCCCTTGCGCGGGGAGATAAAGGGCCGTGGGCCGCTGGGCCAGACCCAGGACTGCCGCCGCCCCAGGACAATCGCCGCAGCTGCGGGGGCCCCCGCCCTCCTCTCCCGTCCCTTGCGCGGGGAGATAAAGGGCCGTGGGCCGCCGGGCCAGACCCAGGACTGCCGCCACCCCAGGACCATCGCCGCAGCTGCGGGGGCCCCCGCCCTCCTCTCCCGTCCCTTGCGCGGGGAGATAAAGGGCCGTGGGCCGCCGGGCCAGACCCAGGACTGCCGCCGCCCCAGGACCATCGCCGCAGCTGCGGGGGCCCCCGCCCTCCTCTCCCGTCCCTTGCGCGGGGAGATAAAGGGCCGTGGGCCGCCGGGCCAGACCCAGGACTGCCGCTGCCCCAGGACCATCGCCGCAGCTGCGAGGGGGCCCCGCCCTCCTCTCCCGTCCCTTGCGCGGGGAGATAAAGGGCCGTGGGCCGCCGGGCCAGACCCAGGACTGCCGCCGCCCCAGGACCATCGCCGCAGCTGCGAGGGGGCCCCGCCCTCCTCTCCCGTCCCTTGCGCGGGGAGATAAAGGGCCGTGGGCCGCCGGGCCAGACCCAGGACTGCCGCCGCCCCAGGACCATCGCCGCAGCTGCGAGGGGGCCCCGCCCTCCTCTCCCGTCCCTTGCGCGGGGAGATAAAGGGCCGTGGGCCGCCGGGCCAGGCCCAGGACTGCCGCCGCCCCAGGACCATCGCCGTCTTTGGCTCCTTGCTGTGGCTGCCTTGGCTCATGTTGAGACTGACACGTGGACCTCCTTCCCCAAGTTGTTGGGGGAGTGGTAGCTCCTACGACTGTTCTCCAGCGGACATGGGGGTCTTGCTATGTTGGGTTTGCTGTAGTATAATTATATTTATTGCATTTTTATGATCTAATTATGTAGTGTAGTTTTTGTATTATGATATTATGCTTATCTGGATTGTTTTCCATTTTGAACTTGTTGTTTCTCTGTATTATCCTTTTATTGTTACTTTGTTGGATTATGTTGTTAGCCGCCTCGAGTTGGTCTCGGCTGAGGAAGGCGGGATATAAATTAAACTGATTGATTGATTGATTGATTGAAGTTGAGTGATGTACAGGGTCACCACATCCCTGTACTCAGCATCGGCACATTTGATGTGCACTTCAAAATTGTTTCGGCTAGGTTACCGCTTGTCGTGGTCAAGGCGGGTAAGGATAATCTCTTGGGTACACAGCATACCTGTCAACCCGCGGCTCTGGAAAAACGGGACCTGCACACATCGCTTGTGTGCAGGTCGCTTTCCACGCATGCGTGGAAGGGTTTTACCCCTTCCACGCATGCGTGGAAGCGCTACGCCACTTGCGTAGGGGCTGCGCAAGTGGTGTAGTGCTTCTGCGCATGCACGGAAAGCGTTTTCTCCCCCGCTGCCAAATTATGGGTTTTGGCAGCGCGGGGCGGGTTATGATGTCAATGGGCATCAAATTATGGGGTTTTCCCAGCCAAATCGGGATGGTTGACAGGTATGGTACACAGTGGTTTGGGCCCCTGGGTATTGCCTTTTCAGGCATTAACATGGTGGAAGCTGACCCCATTCAGTCTACATGTGACCGTTACCCAAATGTGTTTCTTCCGGGACTGGGTACATTCAAGGCGGCCCCTGTTCATTTTGACCTAGACCCATCTGTCCAGGCTATCAGGCTGAAACCACGCCAGGTGCCCTTTGCGTTCAAGGATCGTATCGAGGTTGAACTTGATAAACTGGTAGCACAAGGCATTTTAGAACCGGTGGACTCAGCGCCGTGGGAAACCCCCATTATCATTGTCATCAAGTCCAACAGGGATATCCGCATCTGTGTGGATTACAAATGTACTATCAATAAAGCGATCTGCCTGAATTCTTACCCAATGCCAGTGGTCAGTCACCTGATGACATCTCTTCATAGGGGACAATGTTTTGCCTAACTGGATTTAGTGCATGCATATCAGCAATTGCCTGTCACTCCTGACTCTGCTGTATATCAGGCTATCAGGTATCACTACACATAAGGGTGTGTTTAAGGTTAAATGCCTGCAATTTGGTGTCAATGAAGCGCCAGGTATATTTCAAGGGTTGGTGGAGAAACTTCTCAAAGGTTTTCCAGGCATTTTACCATAATTTGATGATGTATTAATTGCTGGAAAGGATAGGGAGGACCTTGCTGTCAGGTTGGGTAGAGTATTAGAATGTTTTCAAAATGCTGGGCTCCAGGTTAAAAAGGAAAATGATGTTTCTTTGCTACTGAGGTTGAGTTCTTGGGTTTTAAGGTTACCCCAGAAGGTGTTAAAGCCCTCTGACACCAAGGTAAAAGCTGTGTGGGATGCACCACATCCAACTTCAAAGAGTGAACTGCAAGCCTTTTTAGGGCTCCTGAATTTCTACCACTTATTTATACCTCGTAAGGCCACCATGGCCGCTCCATTGCACCAGTTACTTAAGAAACAAACTGTATGGCACTGGGGTTCTATGCAGGACAAGGTTTTCCAGGAAGTTAAGAAACTTCTCACATCGGATGCTGTCCTCACGCACTTTGATCCCAGTAAACCGGTTGTTCTAGTTTGTGATGCTTCCCCAGTGGGGGTGGGGGCAGTGCTTTGCCACAACCTGGGGGAGGGGAGAGAGGCGCCAATTGCCTACTACTCAAGGTCTTTGACTGCTACGGAAAGAAATTATGCCCAGATAGACAGAGAGGCTCTGGTGATTATCGCGGACACAAAAAAGTTTCATGACTTCATTTATGGAAGGGCTTTTACGATCGTTACCAATCACAAGCCTTTACTGGGCAGCTTCGTGCCTGACAAGCCTACCCCTAGATCATGTCCTCACAGATGCTGCGCTGGGCGATGTTTCTTCAGGCATATAAGTATGACCTCCAACATCGCCCAGGGGCCAGCATTAATAACGCAGATGCACTCTCCAGGTCTCCTATCGAGACAGTTGGTAAAATTGAGCTGGACCACCAGGTCCTCATTTTAGAGGTTTTGGATTCCCTGCCAGTATCTGCTGTGGACATTGCTGCTGCTACAAAAAGATCCCCTCCTGTCAAAGGTTGTTTTGTGGGTTCAGAAAGGGTGGCTGTCACTACTGGTCTCTGAAGAATTCAAGGTCTATTATGTTAAGCGTAATGAGTTGCCTTTGGAAAGGGGTTGCTTGGTGTGGGGGGACAGAGTGGTAATTCCATGTGCACTACGGGATAAGGTTCTTCGCACATTACACGCTAGTTACCCAGGCATCATCTGCTCTAAGGCTCTGGCCAGGAGCCATTTCTGGTGACCCAGGCTCGACTTGGATATTGAGGCCTGAATAGGGAGCTGCCAATCCTTCCAGCCAGAAGACACACCAACCCAGTAGAGAGTGGGACACTGCCAGAGGCCCCTGGTCGCGTGTTCATGTTGACTTTGCTGGCCCTTTTAGGGGAGCCACATTTCTGCTTGTTGTTGACTCTTATTCAAAATGGTTAGAGGTAATCCCTGTGTCTGGGACTTCATCTGCCACCATGATTTGCAAGCTCAGGTGGATTTTTGTACTTTTGGGTTACCCGACATTGTCATGTCTGATAACGCATCAACCTTCATGTCGGCCGAATTTCAGGATTTCCTCTGCCAAAATGGTATTTGGCATATTACTGCCACCCCCTTTCACTCCGCTACTAATTGACAAGTCAAGAGACAAGTCTGCATGTTCAAAGAGGTGCTCAAGCATATGGGGGGGATTTAGAGCTTCAGCTGTGTCAATTCCTGTTGTCGTACAGGACTATCCCCTTAGCGTCAGTGTTTTTGCCCACTGACCTACTAATGAAGAGGCAATTGTCAACGGTTTTGGACCATTTAGACCCGCATCGAGTTGAAGACAGAGGTCTTAACATCAATGTCACCAAAACTAAGGGATTTTCAGTTGAGTAAGCCATTCACTGCCGCAACTACCCACCCAAATCTCCATGGTTGGGGGTGAGGTCCTAGAGCAGATGGGACCAGTGTCCTACAAAGTCCTTATGGACAATTGCACCATTTGGAGGAGGCACATAGATCAAATGCCCCCCCCCCCCCGTGTACCAGGGCAAAATCCAGATCCAGAACAGGAATATCTGGAGGGGACAGGTACAGGCTTGGAGAGGGAGGAAATGACAAGTGAGTCTCAAGAGCTGGCTCCCAGGGTGGGACCAACCAATGACTCACAAGAGCCAGATCTTTCATTAAGTGAACCTTTTGATTTCTTCCCATGTGCCTCCCTTACCAGGAACTCCAGCAGAGTTGCCCATCGCTGACTCAGCCGGCGAGGTTGTGTCTAGTCTACTCTTACTCTCAGAGCCAGCCAAGACTCCCACAGAGTCACCAACAAGACCTGGTTTCCCCAGGCAGCCCAGCAAGTCGGCCCAAGGACCCAAGACTCCTGGGTATCCCATTACCCCTTTCCTAAGACCTGGGAATTCTGGGTGCCCTAAACAGACCTGTGGTCCACCAAAGCATTGGGGAGATTTTGTTCCCCACTGAGGGGCAAGGGATGTTGTGTCCAAATATTATCTATTAGAACTGTGTTTTTTGCTCTGTGTTTGAACTCAACCCGCACCAAGTGGCAAAGCCAGAAAGCATGCCTTTTCAATAGGTGCCAGATTCAAAGAGCTGTCTTAAACAATGCTGATTTGTCACTTCGTATTTTGCTGCCTTCTGGAGGCCTGCCGAAATGTATCTATTTGTGTAACTGCCATTCTCACTGTATAGAAGCAGGCCACCTTGTACATAGTCCCCAGTCCGATTTCCTGAGCTGATAATAAATCACTTGTGTTTGACCCAATCCTGCTGGTCAGAGTACTTCTTAGCACCGGACTCAACAGAGCTGTAGTCCCAAAAAAAGGCGGGGGGCACATTTTTCCTCTCTGATTAAAATCCAAATGCTTTCTTACCTTGTTGATCCTTGCCTTTTTGGTTCTTGACGTATCCATCACAAATTAAATAGCTGTAGCAAATGGTTATGATCTTAACACATTGCTTTTCAAAATCTTATGCTGAAATATGGCATCTCTTTCAAAGATGTGGATACAATTTGATTTACTGATATACAGGCCCAGGAGTATGGCTTTGTTTTCCCTAAAAGCTTTGTATAGCTCAAATGGATAAACAAGCTCTCCAGCCTATAACTGAGTTTTGCACTTGGACGCTTCATCTCAGCACACATTATACCAGAAGATTAGATCATTTCTTATTTTTTAAAATGACTCTTTTAAAAAAGTTGGGTTAGGTATAAGGATGGGAGGCTTTGTCTCAGGACTTTCTGCCAAGTGGAAATGTAATGCCATCTCATGAGCTACAGAAACTGAGCATGCATTTCTGAGAATGTGTTTTTTCAGATGGTGATTATCATAACTATGAAGAAGAGGATGATGATGATGATAAAAGGACCTAAAATAAATGTGATTCTAGAGAGAGAGAGAGAAAGGTAATCCTTGCCTGCAGGCATGCTATCTAAAATACAACAGTAGCTGCAGTGGCTCACTGCTTCTTTGCCAATGTTGTTAAAACTTGTGCTTGCTTCACTTGGCATGGACATTTAGGTTTTTTTTGAACTTTGTTCTGACTATCTGTGCCCTGTTTCTCTTCCTCTCCCCACCCCCACTTCCTAGTCATCCCTCCTGGCATGAGATTGATTTG
This sequence comes from Bradypodion pumilum, assembly GCA_035047305.1. Classification (NCBI taxonomy): domain Eukaryota; kingdom Metazoa; phylum Chordata; class Lepidosauria; order Squamata; family Chamaeleonidae; genus Bradypodion; species Bradypodion pumilum. Next base: position 165,575,455 of record JAWDJD010000001.1, on the reverse strand, counting down.
GCTAGTTAAGAATTTGGGGATCATGGAGGCTCACATGCTTAGCAATCTGGTGTTATAAAATAAAATCAGTCTTTTGAAAAAGTGTTTAAAAACATGGTGGGAAATGACTGTTGCTTTGCTTTGCTATGCCCAGCACAGGCGCCAGCTGCAGTGCTGTTTCCAATAGTTCACTGAGGCAGAGGACCAATGGGAGATGCAGAGCAGATCCAAAATAAACATCCTCATTCACAGTGGCATGCCTGCTCCAGGGCATGTATGGAGGTCCTGAACAACAGGCCATCTCTCATTCAACTACCCTAAGGAGAACTAGGACTTGTCTGCACAAGTGAATATGCATGTGTGGATGTACTTTTACTACTGAAGTGAATGGGGAGGCCATGCTACCAGGGAAGTTGTGAAAGAGATCCCTTTAACCTGGACATTCATTAAACCAGAACTGGAATAGTTTATCAATATGCATCAAAAGCTACTTCCCTACACACCATTAAACTGCCATTAAATGTCTCAAACAAAGTTCTAATGCTGGGTAACATTAATTAATTAATTAATTAATTCGCCCACTCACCCACCTGTTCTATTTATATGCTGCCTTTCTCCCCATAAGGAGCCCAGGGTGGTTCACAACAATTAACACTGTACAATAATCACATACTTTACACTGCTATTAAAAAGTATGTTAAAAACCAATTAACCAGTTCTCAATATTAACACCACAATTTTTAAAAAAAATGTTAAACCCATTCTTTTAAGCGTTAAATTTCAAAATAAAATAAATATAGCACGCTTGAATACCCACCCCTTTTATTGTTCAAAGATATGTCTGAAAAGGAAGGTCTTTGCTTGACATTAGAAGGCCCTAGCTTCATGGGAGTAGTGCCTTTCAAAGCATGAGAGCAACCATTAGTTCAGTGGTGAGGTCTGTAGAATCATTTTGGCCATCATCATGCTCAAATGATCTAGCAACATACTGTATTAATAGTGAGAAACATTATCTGCAAGATGGGTTTATTTTTGGACAGAATTTCAAGTTCACCATGACCAAAAAGCCCACATATAAAACTGGGTATCATACCTTGGAGTTGCTATTCATGAAGAGTTTGCACATTGGTAGACATCTCCGCAATGACATTCTGCACATGCAAATGGACCTGAGAAACTGGGAATTATACCATGAACTATTTAGCAGTCTGTGTTCTCCAAAAAAGCTAATACACCTCCAAGATAGATTAATCTGAACAAATTCAGCACTGTCACCATTTTAAAATGTTATTTTTTGGCCCTTCTAAAATCAAGCAAACGGTAGATTTCAGGGAGAAGAATTATATCTTCACAGTATTTACCACTTGACACTTGTTCAGTAGCAATCCATGAGCCCAAATGAAAAGAATCATGCCTACAGCTCATAAGCAATGCATGTGTTTGCATGACTGAGATCCAGCCAATTTGGAGGATGAGTAGTATGGCTAAATGTGCAACAACAAGCAGTAGTGGGAAGAATCTTTGAGCTTTATATGGTGTGTAGGAGGCTGTAGTTAATTTGGGACAGCAAGGATTCTAAGCTGCTAAATATCAGAAAATGTTTCATTTCCACAACCGTTTCTGCATTTTGGTTGTAATAAAAGCTCATCAGGCTTTCTGGAGAACAGCTGGAAAAAACCCCAGTATTTCTTCAATATTTCCTTCTATTAGGTGAACTGGACAAAAATTGTGACAATAACCTGCACTGCCAACACATACCCATCCAAAACAAACAAGGATGTGATTATTTTGCTTGAGGCCATAACTGGCTTTGTGAGTGCTGAGATCTTTGATTGCATTCCTAGCATGATCTTAATTGGAAGTCTCAACTTTATAAAAAGAACTAATGGTTTGGAGATAATCTGAAATGGCTGACCAACAATTCTTCTTTTTTGTTACCTATTAAGGAAAGCACTAGTAAACAAACACCTTTTAGTGTTTCATAAACATCAGCTATGCAAGTGCAAGCACAGTCAATAAAAGCTAGACAATATGGGCCCAGCTCAAGTGAGAATGAACTGGTGAATCTAAAAAGAAAGGCTCTCCAACATTTTCTGGACAGTCATATGTCACTACATTTGTTACACTTAGTTTTGAGATTGATATACTGTACTAGGCTCTCTTTAGGTGATTTTTGTCCATCCTTACTGTAATTCCTATGAAAATGGCATGTGATCCGCATTTTAAAGTAAATTTCAGTTAATTTGGTCTTCTCAAGCAAATATGAAGATTAATATAAAGTAATAGTCAATAGACCTCCTGATGCTGTGATGCAAATCTTTGCTTTAAAATTACAATATTTATATTGGTCAATTGATTGGCACAATAAACTTATTGATTAATTGATTGATATGTATATCTGAGAAGGTTCAGAGCTTTGATGAGTTCCTTCTTTCGACTAAAATTTTCCAAGTTGCTCAGTCAGCATAATCAGATGTAGTACAGAAAATCAATTATTCCAAAGTCTGAGAAAGCTACATATAAAAATGTATATATTAGGGGAAGCAGACATTAGGAGAAAATACATGTGAATGTGAATCCCTATGCTTTTTGTGGAAATTACACAAATATTCTTGGAGATGCAATCATATCAAGGGAAAAGTTGCAGTATTGCCCTCACAAGGAGGTGAAGAATTCTTGCAAAGTGACCCATTTTTGATAAAATAGGCTGTTCCAACTGTCAAGAAGTCACTGGTCTCTGTGAGATTTCTCATCTCCTGCCTGCGAGTGAGACAAGGAATGCTTTTCTGTCTCTCTTCTTGAGGTTTCTACAACTTTTGTCTTTTCCCTTTGTAAAGCAAAATGTGCCCATACAGCACATGTTGGAAAGAATGGCTGATTGATCAGATTTTTATAAGGCCATGCAATAAGGCAGCAGCTATCAGGGTGTTTGTGGTATTGCACGATTTCTGCGGGCTTTTCAAAAATAATTCTTGCATGTACAAAAACTGACACTGTTCAAAATGACATTGGTCATGACTGACACTGCTTAGTGGTCTCTAAAAGGTCTCACAGGCTAACATGCTCATCTCCCCTTCCCTTGGTGTGTTGTGTCATACAAATCAGGAACCAAGATAGCCTTATTTATTCACATGGCTGTGTTCCAGGTACAAGAAGGCCATTCTACATGGAGAGGGTATCAAATGAATGCAACCAAAATGTATGGTTCACTCCCACTAGTAGTATTCTTTATTTGCATTAGCCACAATAAAAAACAAGATTGCTTCTCAGCTTTTTGGCTAAGACCATATGTTGCATCCTATTAACTTACACTACCATGTAAACTATTCAGCGTCTTTTCTGTCCCCTGTTACACGTGCATAAGCCCTACTGAAATCTCAGGAGGGTAAATAAGCTGCACAGATCTCAGAATTATAGCCAAGGTCATCAGGTATAGCTGATGAAGTAGACCGGGGTCCCCAAACTATGGCCCGGGATCATACCCGGCCCCAGACACCAATTCATCGAGCTCACAAAGCCGTCATTACTCCTGGAAGCGGAAGTAAAACACACCCTTACAGCTGCATTTTACTTCTGCTTCCAGGAGTGACAGAGGCTTCACTGGCCAGATGAATTAGCATTTGGGGCCAGATCTGGCTCCCAGGCCATAGTGACTGGCTCCCTGAACCACATGACAGGCCCACGGCCTGAAAAGTTTGGGCACTTCTGAAGTAGACTGTTGTCTGCAGAAGTTCATGCTATTGTCAATTTGTTAGTTATTGCGGTGCCACAAAAGGACTTTTCTATCCTCTTCCTCCTCTTCCTCTGCTTGTGTGCTAGATTATTCTCTGAAATCATCTGTCTTTGTTATGTCCAAGGCTGCAATCTCAGTTTTAAATTAAACAGCATTGTTCCTTGTGACAATGCTAGGGCTAAATTAAGTACATATTCTGTTGCTGTGGGGCACCGTTTAAACAATTTAGCTACTGTTGTCATCTTACGCCAAAAAGGTCCACAATAACATTCTGTCCCTCAAGGATTTATGAGCTGCTCTAAACACATAACCCTGCTCTTTCTCTTTCTCTCTGCTTTTTTGAAAGCAGAGGGGGAGAATAACAAACATTTTACTTCATGAAAAGGAACTGAGGGGGATGTTGGGCACCTTTTTGCTTCACCTTGTAATTGCACATGAAATAATAGCAAGACATATTGGCAGCAAGCATTGTGCAGTGGGTGTTCTGAGATGCCAGAAAAACTTGTTCTTTAATCATCTTTTTAAACACCCCCCCCATCTCATAACAACTTAAGAGAACTATTAACTGTCAGCACACAAGTGAGCACTGGTAAACTAAAGTGAAAATAAAACAAAGACTATGCTTTGCAGCTCTTATTCCTTGCATGTTTTCATCTCTTCTGTGTCTTCCATTGATGACTATGGAGCAAAGATGGTTTTCTAAGTACTCACAGTTAGCAAAAATCCTCTTATCTATCAAGGCGACAGGTGACAATAAGCAGTACTCAAGAGCTATCCATTCAGTTACTCAGGAACATTATTCTGAGTCAGACAAGCTCAGTATTCTTGATACAGGCCTCAGATCTACCTCATGCCAGTGCATGGCCATTAGAATAACAGCATGTTCTTCCCCTTCCCTGCAGATCTCTTCATTTCCGAAAAACAGTTTTTGAGGGTTATTTATGACTTCAGACAAGGTTGCTATGAACAGTGACTACAGCACAACAAAGGTACAATAGAACAAAGGTATCACCTTCTTCTACATTTCTTTTATATATGGATCACATTGGTGATTTGTTTGTTTACAGTAGAAGAAAATGCCATTGCATTAAGTGGTGGAATGGAGATCTGGTGTACCTCCGGGCCCCACCAACAGCTGGGGGTGATGAAGAGCTGCTGCGGCTTCATGGGTGACAGAAGACGCTGCTGCCGACCTCCAGGCCTCACCAATGGCCAGCGTGTTGAAGATCTGCGGTGGCCTCGTGGGTGGCAGAAGATGCTGCCACCGATCTTCAGACCCCACCAATGGCCAGGGGTGAGAGGGAGTCACCCTGGCCTCATGGGCGGCAGAAGATGTCGCCACCAACCTCTGGGCCCCACCAACAGATGGTGGTAATAAAGAGTGCCATGGCCTTGTGGGCGGCAGAATAAGACAATGACAACCTCCAGGCCCCACCAATGGTTTTGGTTGTGGTCCCATGGTGTGATTTGTGAGTTGACTATTATTTTGTTATTATGGGACATTTTTCAAACGAATGATTGTTTTCCTTTTCTGCAATGTTTTATGATTTTTTATGATGGTTGTAATTTATGATGCTGTGATTTATTATTTATATGATACTGTGGTTTATTTACTGTTATTCTATGGTATTTTATCGTGTTGTAAGATGTATATGTGTTTAAGATGCTCTGTTGTTTCTGTAAGCTGCCTGGAGTCGCGTTGTCGAGTGGACAGCATACAAATTCAAATATTACAACAACAACAACGACAACCACGACAACCACCACCACCACCACCACCACCACCACCACCACCACCACCACCACCACCACCACCACCACCAATTTCTTCCTCATTCTTATGGTGCAGGTTTGCATTAGCTTTATACAGAAAGGATCTTCAGAAGCTCCATGATGCTGGGGACCATGTTATGAGCTTCGTCCTTCCTCCTTCCATCTTCTTTGTTGAGCTCTGAAGCAAAATTAGAATTGCCCTTGTAGAAAATAATCGGTGAAGCAACTGGGCTGCTTGAGGTTTTAACATGATAGTGAATATGTGAAGTGTTCTAAATGTCAGGGAAAGGTCCTACCTAGCTAATTAATCTGGTCTTTCTGTTCTGGCCAGGAGAGTATAATTGATTTTATTTCTGCAGGGAAAAGAGTAAATATTAAATAGCTTGGTTATTATGATGAATTGGCTTTGTAAAAGCAAGTCATCAAAACTGATATTTGGCATGCTGCTGGAGGAAATTTTCTCCAGTTACAGCCTACAGACCCACACAGGACTCAGTCCCCTTTACACTTTGTAATAAACAAACCGATTGTACTTTACAATGAGATACTCTATGCTCTCTCATATAACATACAAGTACCATTATTACCATAGCTACCTATCAATTTTTATTTCCTTTTTCTTCCTCCAAAAATTCCTGATACCTATAAATGATTTTTATTCACGGTCAGTTCTGGGGAACAAAAATAATAATAATCAGCATTTGGTTTCTGAACATGTCTATTTGCTGGGGAATGTTGAAGCCTACAGAATAGGTTATATGAAAGGGAGCAAGATCTATAAGAAGAAATTGGAAAGATGGCAACTTGGACGAGGCTATATTTTGGGGCCCTAGTGGAATCATAAACTATCTGAGCTTTTGTTTTTATGGGTTATTTAGATGCGAGCAGCACCCTGAGGTATATGTGTAGCCTTGAAATGCACAAGCACCTTTCCTTTAATGGGTTTTGGGATTCATTTATTTTAAAAAAAGAGGTGCATTGTGACCAGTCTAAATCCATTTTCTAGTCTATAAAAAAAGGTCCAAAACACACTGGAAACCAATTATTTGTAAGTCTTCAGATTAATTTATTACATATTATAGTTAAGAGTGATGAGATTTTTTTGTCGCATTAAAAATTTATACTGTACATCCAGCTGGGTCTCACTGGGCAATAAATCAGTTCCTCACTATCACTTATTTGTCAGCCAGCATGTTAGTTCAAAAAGCTAGGGAGCTAGCCTGGAGGTCCCTGGTATATGTGAAAAACAAGACAGAGTTCAGGTCAAATCAATTTGAGCCACAGTAATTAAGAACAAGATTGAAGATTCCTTGCACCTATGTAGCAAGCGTTTGGAGTCAGCGGAGAAAACAGGATCCAATTCATAGAGGATGATGGTAATAATCAGAAAAGAAGGGTGAACTGTGCATGTGTGTAGGACATCTATTACTGAAACGGGCAAAACAAGACAGAAAGTCAGACCTGATTTCAGAAAACACTCTTTGTGCAGCGAGTGGAACATTTCCATTTCAATTCCAATCCAGTGGAAGATCTGTCTGCCAGGAAACCTGAGCAGTCATAATGGGGATCATTGTACTCTCATTGTTTCATTTTTCTGGAGGACCCTGTCATGCAAAATTTAGTCACTGAAATCTTCTCTTCCATACAGAGAAGAAAAATGGCAGCAACACCCGATAAGGAAGATGAGTGTGCATTTCAAGGCCATGTTTATTCCTCACATTAAAGGTTTCTTCTTCTTCCATTTATACACCAGACGTGAAACTGCCAGAATAAAGGCACCTTTTGGTGGGCTCATTCTGCAGTTGCCTTCAACTGACCTAGTGTAAGAAAGATTAGCTGGCAACACAAGGTTGCCATTACCAGAGTACATCCGATTGTGGTTCAAAAATAACACAATCTTTAAGGAAGCTTTTTCTATGTACCCCATGTTAAAGGTTAAATGCTTATCTGTTTTTAAATGATTTTTAAGGGTTTTAGTGTGTTATTTTGTTTGTGTTTTGCTTGTAAGCCGTCCAGAGTCGCCCCGGCAAGGGGGCTGCAGTACAAGTATGAACAAACAAACAAATAAATAAATAATAAAAGCCAGTCGTATAAGTGGAATGAAAAATATCGAGAAGAAGTTAGTTTAGAAAGAAGTAAAACAGAGTTTGAAGAGATAATTTGCAAAATTAGGAAAGGAGAAATGTTGATAAAAGGATTAGTAAGGAAGATATATAAAATATTAAATAAGGATGAAAACTCACAAAACACGCTAACAATATGGGGACAGGATTTAAATATAAGGATTCCTGAAACAAATTGGAAAATTAAATGGGAGACAAGAATTATGAGAAGCTTATCAATTAAGGTAAAAGAACACAATTATAAAATGTTATGGAGGTGGTACCTGACTCCGATTAAATTGCATCAAATAGATAATACCAAAGCAAAGAATTGTTGGAGATGTAAAAGCGATCTTGGGACATATGAACATATGTGGTGGAGTTCTAAAGTGACAAGTGCTTTTTGGAAACAAATAGAAAAACAGATAGCTGTAATTTTGAAAGTGGATTTAAAGTTGGAGTCAGGTGCTGCATTACTGACAGAAATAGACAATATGAATATATGTACAAATAAAAAATAATAATTGTTTTCCATAATGTTAACGGTGGCAAGCCAATGTATAGCAAAAAAAAATGGAAAAATGACTTAGTTATAAAATTGGATGATTGGTACAAAGAAATGTGGGAAATTGCATTAAAGTATAAACTGACATGGGGATTGAATTTTAAAAAGGTATAATGAAAGAGAATAAGTTTTGGGAAATGTTGTGTTCTGATGGTTTTACTGTACACATGGATTACAATGTATCTGAGCCAATGTAACCTTGCCTATAGCAACAATGTAACCTTCAGCTGTATCATATAAACCCTGTAATAGGACGCGAGCTAATGACCACCAGCTGGCAGCAGCGAGCGTCCAAGCTCTCTTGGTCCGAACTCATCAAAGGCAACAGCGCGGGAAGTTTTCCCGCCACCACCTACACCTGGACAAGAAGGGCGTGACCTGCAATGACGTCACGCAGACAGTGGCCAATGGGCTACCATGGCACCACGTTCAAATGTATTACTGCTGTATATAAAGAGCTATCGATCCGCCATTACCTCATGTTCCCTCTGTCCACGATGCAATAAACCTGAGTTAACCCAGCCCGAGGCTGTGTCCTGTGTCTTGGTTTGCATACACCAAATTGGCGACGAAGGTGGGATTATGGATCCCCACAGAACAGCCAGGGCGCAGAGCGGGTTCAACATCACCAAACCGCAAGACTGGGAGCTGCTTGAGATGGACTTCCAGGCGGCACTGGTGGAACTCAGAGTCAAAGGAGACGACGAGGAGAGGAAGAGGGCCATCCTCACCAGAATGCTCGGGATGGAAACCAAGCGGACGCTGGTGGGCATCATCGCTCCGAAGAAGGTGAGCGAATTTAAGGCGAGCGACATCATGAAGCTGCTGCGAGAGCGGTTCTGCCCCTCGAGGGCAATGTTTCCCGCTCGGAGCGCGTTTTGGAGGCGAGTCCAAGCGCCGGATGAGTCGGTTGAGGCATTCGTGGCCGCCATGAGGATAGCCGCCGCCCCCTGTAAATGGGGCGACATCCTAGAGATGGCCCTCAGGGACGGCGTGTTGTGTGGCCTGAAAGACAAGGAGGTACAGCGCAGCTTGATGAACAAGGAGCCGCCACCCACGCTGGCAGAGGTCGTAGAGGCCGCGGAAGCCGCAGAGTCCACGAATGCTGGAGTGGACGAGATGCACCAGTGGCGTGAGTGGCGTCCTAGAGCCGGCAAGGCGGAAAATTCGGTGCACGGGAAGTCCGGACAGTCGGTGCACGCAACTCGACGGGCCTCAAAGTCGTCTACGGAAGGCAGCGACGGCGAGGAGGTCCAGAAGGTCCGAAAGGGTAGTCGACGCTGCGAGGGTTGCGGAGCGGCCCATGAGCGCGCGAGATGCCCGTTCAGGAAGGCCGAGTGTTACACCTGCGGCCGTCGGGGGCACATCGCCAAGGCATGCAGGAAACGGAAAGAGGGCCGGAGGCAGTCACAAGACCGTGCGGCCAGACCGGACCGTCCAGCGAGGCCCAAAGATGGCGCCCAGACCACAAGGAGGCAGGACGGCGTGGGCCGCGTCTCGGACGACAGCGAGGACGACGCCCCAGTGTTCAGCGTGTCCGCGGGACAGTCCCATTACTTCGTTGAGGTATTAGTACAAGGGGCCCCTATTAAGATGGAAATTGACTCGGGGTCCTCCTATTCCATAATTCCCCAGAAAGAGTTCCTGAAAATCGACCCCCACGTGCGGCCCAAACTTAAAGCGTTGAGGTCCACGCTACGAGACGTACAGGGAAACAGCATTCCGGTGTTGGGGGTCGGGAAATTTCGGGTCAATTTTAAGAGACATTCTGCGGAACTGCCCCTAGTTGTCCTCAAGGGGGGAAGCTGTAGCCTCCTAGGGACACAGTGGTTTCAGCCCTTAGGTTTGTTCATAGGGGGGGTGCATACCGTGGGGGGGGACCCAATACAAGCGGTTTGCGATGCGCATCCCGCCGTTTTTAAGAAAGGACTCGGAAAGTTCAAGGGACCCCCTGTAGCTTTCGACATAGACCCGGAGGTCCGCCCGATAAGACTCAAACCGCGCAGGGTGCCGTTCGCACTCAAGGACAAGATAGAGGCGGAACTGGACAAACTGGTGGGCCAGGGGATTCTTATTCCTGTTGATTCCGCGGAGTGGGAAACTCCAATTGTAACGGCTCTAAAGGCTAACGGGGAGGTGCGCATTTGCGCTGATTATAAGTGTACAATTAACAAGGCGATCCGCCCTAATGCATACCCGGTGCCGGTGATCAGCCACCTTTTGGCCAGGCTGAATGGGGGAAAGTGTTTCGCTAAACTCGATTTGGCACAAGCCTATCAGCAACTTCCTGTGACCCCCGCCACGGCCGCGGCACAAACGATAGTTACACATAAAGGAGCGTTCCAGGTGTCGCGGTTACAGTTTGGCGTGAACTCGGCACCCGGCCTTTTTCAGTCGCTTGTGGAACGCCTCCTGAAGGGCCTGGAGGGGGTGTTGCCTTATTTTGATGACGTGTTGATAACAGGGGGGAGTGAGGCTGAGCTGGCAAAGAGGTTGGACAAAGTACTGACCGTGTTCGAGAAAGCGGGGCTGAGATTGAGGAAGGACAAATGTGTTTTTTTCGAAACCGAGGTCGAGTTTTTAGGGTTCCGGATCACACCCGAGGGGATTAAGCCGTCTAAATCCAAAGTAGCAGCCATTAAAAAGGCCCCTCGCCCCACATCCAAAACCGAGCTACAGTCCTTCCTGGGGCTCCTCAATTTTTACCATACATTCCTCCCGCGGAAGGCGTCCGTGGCCGAACCGCTCCATCGGTTACTTAAAAAGGAGGAGCCATGGATGTGGGGTGACGAGCACGAGAGGGCGTTCAAAGAACTAAAGCAACTCCTAACATCCGAGGCAATCCTGACGCACTTCGACCCCAAACGGCCAGTGGTCCTAGTCTGTGATGCATCCCCGGTGGGGGTGGGGGCGGTGCTTTGCCACGTGTTGGAGGACGGAAGGGAGGCCCCGGTAGCGTTTTACTCAAGGTCCCTGTCCCAAGCGGAGCGAAATTACGCACAAACCGACAGGGAGGCGTTAGCGATAGTAGCGGGAACCAAAAAATTTCACGATTTTTTGTATGGCCGCCCGTTCAAAATCGTGACCGATCACAAGCCACTGTTAGGGATTTTCACGGCGAGCAAGCCCACGCCGCAGATCCTGTCCCCGAGAATGCTGCGATGGGCTATTTTCCTCAACGCATACCAACATGAGTTGGAGTACCGGCCCGGAAAGGAGATCAGCCATGCTGATGCACTTTCGAGATCCCCTTTGCCTTTGTCGGATGACCAGAAGGCGAGAGTTGAAAGAGACCGCCAGGTGTTGCTAATTGAGGTTTTAGACGCACCCCCAATAGTACCAGCCGACATTGCTAGGGCGACAGGCGAGGACAGAACGCTGGGGAAAGTTAGTTCATGGGTACAGAAGGGGTGGCCGGCATCGTCCCCGAGTACAGAGTTCGACCCATTCTTTCGGAAAAAGCTAGAGTTGTCCCTAGAAAGGGGGTGCCTTTTGTGGGGCCAACGGGTGGTGGTCCCTACGCCCCTGCGGACGAGGGTGCTCGAACTGCTGCACGTCAGCCACCCGGGCATAGTTCGTTCGAAGGCGCTGGCCCGGAGTTACTTCTGGTGGCCACAGCTGGACGCGGACATTGAGCACATGGTCGGCACTTGCGAGGCATGCCAGGGGTCCCGACCTGAGGCGGCCCGCCTTCCGCATAGGGAATGGGACACAGCACGGGGGCCATGGTCCAGAGTGCACGTAGATTTCGCTGGCCCAGTCCGAGGAACCATGTTTCTCCTGGTGGTGGATGCATTCTCCAAGTGGCTGGAGGTTATCCCAGTAAAGAGCACGTCCTCCGCCACGACAATTAGCCGGCTAAGGAGAGTCTTTTCCACGTTCGGTTTACCCGACACTTTAGTCAGCGATAACGCTAGTTGTTTCACCTCCGCTGAGTTCGGAGCATTCATGGAGGCAAACGCCATTCGGCATGTCACATCCGCACCGTTTCACCCGGCCACGAATGGCCAAGTGGAACGGCTGGTGCGTACAACAAAGGAGGCGCTGCGGCGCATGGGCCCGGGGGACCTAAATCACCAAGTGTGCCAGTTCCTCTTAGCGTATAGGGTAACCCCTTTAGCGTCAGGCTACTCGCCGGCAGAGCTCTTGATGCGGCGAAAACTGACCACGATCCTGTCCAGGCTAGACCCGACGAGAGTCGAGGATAAAGGGAAAAACATAGGGTTGGCAGTCTCGAAAGGTTTCGCCGCCTGTGACCCTGTTCACTGCAGGAACTATTCCAGCGCAGGACCAGCCTGGGTGCCAGGGACGGTTGTAGAACAGACGGGGCCAGTGTCGTACCGGGTCGAGACTAACACCGGCCTCCTCTGGAGGAGGCACGCAGACCAACTGAGGCACCGAGTGAGTGGGCCGGTCAGTGGGGCTCAGCAACAGGATTCAGCGTTAGGGTTCTCCCCCACCCGCTTAACCCAAGGGGGAGACAGCAGTGGACAACAGTCCCAAGCAAGGGGGGAAGGCAGAAGCAGCGGCCCCGACTCATACCCTTTTGATACGCCAGTCCTATCAGGGGCCGGGGAAGGGGGAGAGGAGTTCGCGACCGCTGCCCCCGATTGTAATTTTGATTTTGATTTTGCGAGCCGGGGGGGTTTTCAGGAGTGTTCCCCCACCCATCCAAGCGAGAAGAGGGGGTTTTCGTTGGCCCCCAGTGCCCCCGGTTCCCCCCTAAGAAAGAGCACACCTCCCAACAACACCGCGGAGCCGCGGCAAGTCACTAACGAGTCTCCCTCTCCAATTACAGGACAGGAAACCAGGGGACAAAGAGAAGGTAGCAAACCCGGGGAGAGGCAGCCCGCATCGAGACCCCAGCGTGTTCGAAATAAGCCATCTTGGCTGAGAGACTTTGTCTCCTAAGGGGGGGGAGTGTGTTTAAGTGTGGGCTCGAGACTTTGTCTCGTCCTAGGGGGGAGGGGTGTTGTGTTCTGATGGTTTTACTGTACACATGGATTACAATGTATCTGAGCCAATGTAACCTTGCCTATAGCAACAATGTAACCTTCAGCTGTATCATATAAACCCTGTAATAGGACGCGAGCTAATGACCACCAGCTGGCAGCAGCGAGCGTCCAAGCTCTCTTGGTCCGAACTCATCAAAGGCAACAGCGCGGGAAGTTTTCCCGCCACCACCTACACCTGGACAAGAAGGGCGTGACCTGCAATGACGTCACGCAGACAGTGGCCAATGGGCTACCATGGCACCACGTTCAAATGTATTACTGCTGTATATAAAGAGCTATCGATCCGCCATTACCTCATGTTCCCTCTGTCCACGATGCAATAAACCTGAGTTAACCCAGCCCGAGGCTGTGTCCTGTGTCTTGGTTTGCATACACCAAAGGAAATATGGAGACCATTTGTGGAATTTGTATTATTAGATGATAAAGGAAACAAATCAGTATCACATCATATGAGTTTTTGGAAGGATTAGAACTGCAAGACTGCAATCCTCAAGACTTGGGTGTTTTTATTATTATTTTGTATTGTTTATTGGATGGGTTTGTGCTCCCTTATATAATGATATGGTTATAGATATTTAGGAAGGAAATAATAGAAATACAATTTAGCATTTATAAGTGGTAAACATTATAAAGGTGGTTTATTGATGAAATTGATAAGGTGAAATCTAAAAAAAATATAATGACAAAGGAAATGATATTTAATGAGGAGTATTATTAATGTTGAGTATGTAATGTTTGATAATCTTAATACATATGTGTTTTGGTTTTTTTTGTTCTTTTTTCTGTGTATATATATATATATATATATATATATATATATATATATATATATATATATATATATATATATATATATATATATATATATATATATATATATATATATATATATATATATATATATATATATATATTGTTATTAATAGTATTCTGTTTCATAATGTTTATTTTTAATTTTTTTGTATTTTTTCTTTTTGAAAATTAATAAAAATTAAATAATAAAAGAAATAATAAAAGCCAGTTGTGTTTGTCTCTAGAGAGGGGTGCTCATCTCCATTTACAGCCAAAGAGCCAATGCTGTTGGCATCTGTCAATGTTTCCATGGTCATGTGGCAAGCATGACTAGGCACCAGAGCGCACAGGACACTCTTATCTTTCTCACCGTAGTGGAACCTATTTATTTACTTGCAATCTTTTTTGCTTTTGAACTGTTAAGTTGGCTGGAGCTGGTACAGACAATGGGCACTCACTCCTTCAAGCAGCACTTGGATATTGAACTGCTGAACTGCCAACTTTCAGTCATCAAGCTCAGCATCTTAACCACTAAATCACCGGAGCAGAGTATACCAGATTTGGCCCTCTGGCCCAGATCTGGCCCTCTCAGTTCAGGCTTCTCCATTAGGTAAATCAGGTAGCATCGAGCAAAGAAATCACTCTAAGTCTCTTCAAGCATTTTCATAATTGTATTAAAAGCACAGCAAGGTTCAAAATACAGTCCAGTAAAAGATCAGAAGCAGATAGATAAAGCAGGCTGCTTGAGTGTGTGTGTGTGTGGACAGCCGGCCCCCCTCTTCCTCTAAGAGACTACATTTTGGCTGCTTTCCAGTTCAGCCTCCCAAACATGTATCACCGAGGCTGCCTCTCCCTCAACACAAAAGTTCAGGCACACCCTCAATTGGTCAAGAGAGTCACATGAAGTTTTTATTACCATTTCTTCCTCCATGCAAAAGATCATGTACACAATGAAGACCCCCAGTTGTAAAGCCATAAATTTACCAATAAAATTGTCAGCCCATGTCTCTCTGCTGAGTCTGGGCCAATAGGATAACCTAGAACTAGGTTATTCTTTTAGTGTATGGGACCAAAGACAACCGGACAACCAAAGGGTTGGTTTAACACAGGTTTATTGAATGAGGTTCCAGTGAAGCATGAGGTAATGGCGGTGATACATCTCAATATATACAGTAGCTCTCTACATTTGAATCTTGTAGCACGGTAGCTGATTGGCTGCTACCGGCGTGGCCTCGCCCAGGCACGCCTCTTTCTTCTGCTGCTGAATGCGGGGAAGGTTTTCCCGCGGCTGTCCGTGATTGAGCAATGTGAACCATGTGAGGCTGAACGCTCGCAGCTGCCCTCTATGGGCTGTCTGCTCGCGTTCTTTTACAGCTGGTATCGTTTGTATCTGGAGTGGTTACATTCTTGCCTTTACAGTATAATGAACATGCATGCATACATACATACATAACAATTCTATTACACTCTTTATTCCTCATGTTGGTCTGCTGCATTTGGTATGAAAACTGAACAGTGGTATCAACTAATCATTGGATCATTTCTGACTTTTGGTTGGATATCATTAATTGTTATTGTTTGTATATTTGTGGTTTTAATTGCTGTACACTGCTCAGAGTGGGGAAATATCCCAGATGGGCAGTATCAAAACTTAACAATCAAACAAATAGATCAAAGGGCATAAAATAAGTCAGATACCAATCTGTATGCCTTACTTTGAGCACAGATAAGGTTGGGGGTAGGCAGCGCACATCACTAATTCATATTGTTCTGTGGTCTGTTATACTCCCTTTCAAAAAGCTGTTTTAGCAGGGCACACATCATTGTCCACCTGTTTGTTGTTGTTGTTGTTGTTGTTGTTGTTGTTGTTGTTGTTGTGGTTGTTGTTCAGTCGCACAATCGGCTCTGACTCTTTGTGACCCCATGGACCATTGCTCTCCAGGCACCCCTGTCCTCCACCATCCTCCTCAGTCCACACAGCCCTGTGCCCATTGTGTCTACAATACCATCCAGCAATCTCATCTTCGGCCGTCCCCTACTTATTTTGCCCTCAACCTTCCCCAGCATCAAGGCCTTCTCAAGTGAATCTTCGCTTCTCATTTGATGTCCAAAATACTTTAGCTTCATCTTTGTTATTTGTCCTTTCAAGGAGCAGTCAGGGCTAATCTCTTCTAATATTGACCTATTTGTTCTCCTCGCTGTCCAGGGGACTCTCAAAACTCTCCTCCAGCACCACATCTCAAAGGCATCTATTTTTCTTTGCTCCTAGCGAAGTGGGTCCACCTAGCCAGTGGGTAACATGATATCCAAATAGCTAAAAAAAAATACCACTACATGCAGATGGACTTGATTTCTCAAGTCTGTTTGCATCTGCGGAATGTTGTCATGGAGATATCTACCAATGCATGGACTCTTCGTTGAATAGCGACTCCAAGGTATCCAAGGTTTTAGGATGTGAGTTTTAGATGAACAGATTTGTCATTATATAACATGTCTTCACTCAGTTTGGGAATGGAGAGTTGTAATCTCCAGCCTGAATATATCAGGTTAAATAAGTGGTGTATTCAGGGAATATATAGTCTCTTATTCCAACAGTTTGGTCTATTAATACAACCTGACAAAAATGGCCCTCAATAAAGGCAAAGTTTCGCAGAACTCTGTGGGTGCATAAACAGATAGTAATTCTTTATCTTTTTACTCTGAAGGGAGACTCAATAGAGACAGTACACAACACAAGCTTTTCCTTTAGGGATTTGGGGAGATGGCTACATCCCTTCCCAAGCAATCACCCCATTGACCAGTTAGTCCAGAGATGGGCAGTCTTGGCCCTCCAGCTGTTCTTGGATTTCAATTCCCAGAAGCCCAAGTCAACACACCAGCTGGTCAGGGTTTCTGGGAATTGAAGTTCAAGAACAGCTGGAGGGCCAAGACTGCCCATCACTGAGTTAGTCCATGGTCATGACCATACTCTAGACATCAATGTATGGCCATAGTCTCTCATATAATTGACTCCTCATTCTAAGTGCTAGCTGGGGCTTTTTCGGGGACTGCATCTGCTGGAGAATGGCTCTGTTCACCTCTTGTCTTCTCTTTATGCAGTGGAAGGAGGTGACCATAGTTGGATACCTTCAGCTGATGTTTCCAAAGTCATCTTGTGCTGACTATGTTTCCATGCCATAAAGGCAGAAGCAATCAGAAAAATCCTGTGGCCCAGAGCAGCCATGACTAGAGAAGTCCTAGGGGGCATAGGTTTTTTTGTTTTTTTTTTAGGACAGAGAGATATGTGCCCTATTTGGTTTTTTAAAAATACAAATCAATATTTACAATCTTTACCTATAAATCTGAGCGTTAACCGTTGGAATGTGACAAAGGATCCTGCACCCGGCCATACTAGCCTGTACCGAGCATTCGTGCACTTGCCCGAACTGGGTTCGCAGGTAACTGTCGGGTTGAAAAATGCGCCAGTGGGGCAGGAGACCCACGAACGCAAACAAAAAGAAAAGACTTCTATTCTCAACATTCTTTGTGCCACGCTGCGCTGCACTACAGCCAATCAGGCTGAGAGGTGCGAGCAAAAAGAACATTGGGAAATGTGCTGTGGCCAATCATAAACAAGCCACAGGAAAAAACCGCTGCACAAACAGAAACCACAAATGCAAAACTACAAGCCCCAGTGTCCTGCACGCCATGAGCGCGCAGAACGCTGAGGAAGCCGGCGCGCATAAAATAAAAATGCAAAGCACCGCTGGGGTTCCCACAGTCCAGCCAGGGAGACCAGGCCACGGGAAGGTAAGCACCCCCTGCCGCTGGGGTTCCCGTGGCCCGGCTAGCGAGGCCAGGCCACAGGAAGGAAACCCCCCCTCCCCAATGCCACCTGATGCGCTGCTGGAGTTCCTGTAACCCGGCCAGCAAGGCCAGGCCATGGGAAAGAAAGCCCCCCCTTGCTGCTGGGGTTCCCGTGGCCCGGCCAGCAAGGCCAGGCCATGGGAAGGAAAGCCCCCCTCCCCAATGCCACCTGAAGCACCGCTGGGGTTCCCATGGCCCGGCCAGTGAGGCCAGGCCATGGGAAGGAAAGCCCCCCCCCACCGCTGGGGTTCCCGTGGCCCGGCTAGTGAGGCCAGGCCGCGGGAAGGAAAGCCCACCCGCCACTGGGGTTCCCGTGGCCCTGCTCGGGAGGCCAGGCCACGGGAAGGAAAGCCCCCCTGTCCCTGGGGTTCCCGTGGCCCGACCAGTGAGGCCGGCCCACAGGAAGGAAAGCCCCCCGCCCCAATGCCACCTGAAGCACTGTTGGGGTTCCTGTGGCCTGGCCAGTGAGGCCAGACTGTGGGAAGGAAAGCCCCCCCCACCGCTGGGGTTCCTGTGGCTTGGCCAGCGAGGCCAGGTCACAGGAAGGAAAGGCCCCCCCCCAACAATGCTGCCTGAGGTGCCACTGGGGCTAAAAACACTAACCAAAAAAAAAACCCCACCAAAATCATTCAAAAATAATAAATAAATAAATAAATAAACAATAAAACCATTAATTAAAACAAAAAACACAAAAACACAAACAAAACATCCACAAACACACAAACACACAAAACCACTTACAAAACACCTAAAAACAAAATGAAAAAACCACAAATTACACAAACAAACCAGAAAAAGTTAAGAAAACCAGAAATAAACAAACCAATTAAACAAACAAAAAATAAACCAAAACAAAAAAGAACAAACAGAAACACCACTCTGCCCACCACCACAAAAGCAAAACAAAGAAAACCCCAAAAATAAAGAAAATCAGACAACTCACCACCTCCTCCTTCCTCCACGATGACCGGAACACAAATGAACAAACCAAGAGACTACGTACCGGAAGAAGCTCCACCCAGAGGCCAAGAGAGAAAAAACAGTCAAAGTAAAAGAGAACCACTAGCAGCCCCACCTGCAGGACAGAAAAGTAAAAACAAGTCAAAAATACACAACAGCCCCAAACAAAAGGCCACAAAAGTAAAAAAAGTCAAAACCATAACAATACATCACACTTTTACACAAATCACAAACATATATATAAAAAAATAAAATAAAAAGATTTCTAAAATCATGTGTTGAGTTTCAACTCAAATAAAAACCAAAAACATCAAAACACAGTTTAAAAACATTGAATGTAAAAAAAATCTACTTTCACCTTCCTAAAGTTATTACCTACAGTACAACTATTTAAAAAACACACATACTAAAACATTATTTGGTTAAATTAAAAAATTATATCATCCTTTGTTCTTTTTTTAATCCACAAAAAAAAAACACCAAAAAACCGATCACAGTTTATAACAGCCCGGCAAAAACAAATTGTGTATAAATAAACATTTTTAAACTTTCAATTATACACTAACCTTTTTTGTACAAACAGTAACAAAAAAACAACAACCTTCCAACACAATTTAAAACAGCCCGGCTCTGCCGGGCAAACTATGCTAGTAAATACATAAAAACATTCCCTATGGCAGTGATGGCAAACCTTTTAGAGACTGAGTGTCCAAATTGCAACTCCAAACACACTTATTTATTGCAAAGTGCCAACACAGCTGCTGGGCTGCTGGGCAGAGGGATGAGGTGGGGAATGCTGTGCTGGGGGAGGGAGGAAGCACTCCCATTGGGCAGAGGGGGCAGGGCAAACTCTGTCCTGGGGTGACTGCACGGGTGCTCACAGAGAGGGCTCTGAGTGCCACCTCTGACACACGTGCCATAGGTTCGCTACCATTTCCCTATGGTTTACATAAGTAGAAAGAGAAAGAGAGAGAATAATAAAAACTTTTTTATAACTTTAGGCTGCTGTAACTAGGGATGGGCCCATTGAAAAGTCTCACATTTGATTTTTTTTGTTACTTTCAAGAGTGCTCCTTTCCTTTCGTGTGTGTGTATCTTTTATAGAGTACTATTATATCGCTAATCAAATGAGAAATTTTCCTGATTTCATAAATAACTAGCAGGGGTGCCCAGCCTTGCCCAGGGCCTAATTTTCACCCAGATACATCACACACCCACACAATACACACTGACACACGACACACCCTCACAAGACACACACAACACACACACATGACACAAAACACATGCACCTGATACATAAACCCACACCCAACACAGCCACACATCACACATGACACAACACACTCACACAACACACACACAACACACACACAACACACACACAACACACACCGACACACGACACACATACACCACACCGACACATCACACACAACACACCTACACAACACAGACCCACACACTACACACTCACACAATACCCCCCACAGACACACAGTACACCCACACCCACCATAGCCACACATATCACACATGACACACCACACTTGCACAACACCCCCCAATTACCTGGTCTTCTGCCATCACACCGTATCCAGCACCGTCCCAGCCCAGGATGTCCCCTTCTGTGGACGCCGCGGCACACCCCTGGCTGGTGGGAGCAGCAGAGCAGGCCCTCGGCTGGAACTGGGAGACCTGAATGGAAGCCCGGGTGCCAGTGGAGGGAGACCCTCCCTGTGCAGGTGAGGTGGGCGAGGGCCAGAGTCTGTGTAGGGGGAAACGGGCCCGGTTCCTCCTCAGGAGATAGCCCAGGTCCAGGGGAAGAAGAGGACCCAACCCAACACAGCCTGAGGAGAAACCTGGGCCTGGGTCTCCTCGGCCCTGGGCCACCTTACCTGCTTCCATGCACATGCTGGAGGTGGGTGCACAAAAGAACCTCCCCTGGCACATGCTTCTCTGCATGCGGCCAGCTGCCGGGAGACATGCAGAAGTGCCGGGCTGGGCTGCATGGAGGGCCTCCCACACTCCTAGGTCATACAGCCACAAACCCCCCTGCCCTTCATCGGGCACCTTACCTGAGGGGCTGCCTCCTCTGCGCAGCCCAGCCCGGTGCATCCATGTGTCTCCCAGCAGCATGGCCTGCGTCTCCAGGCAATGGCCACCACTTCCAGCTGTTGTGGCCACCGGGAATGGTGCTCGTTGCCTGGCGACAGAGGCCACGCTGCCGTGAGATGCGGAGGTGCTGGGCTGGGCTGCACGGAGGACCCCATGTGACAGCTAGCCCCCCCTGAGCTCCCGGGGCACCGGCTGCAACCCCCCATGATGGATGCCTCACCTGTGGGGCTACCTCTTCCATGCAGCCAGGATCCGTGCGCCGCTGCCCCAGAGGCCGGCCAGAATGTGTGCACAGGCTGGTGGATGGATGGGGACTGTGGCACATGCGCAGTCCCAACCGTCCTTGCTGGCCTCACTTGGGAGGCCAAGATGCCAGCTCTTCTGGATTGCACGTGCATGTTGCACATGTGCAGTCCCATATCCCCTTGCCAGACACGCTAGTGGGTGGGGGTGCCCCTTCGAGGCTCATTTTTGGGGTGAAGGAACCCACGGAGGGCTGCCGGTACCCCATGCTGGCACACCTGACCAGTCAAGGTAGGCATGGGCACAGTCCTAGCACGATCGGTGCCAGGGTGTTGTGGCACATAAGCTTCTCACGCCACGACACCTTGGTTTTATATACTAAGATGTTAATGTTAATGAGTTAATTTGGGCTAATACAGAATTTGGAAGACAGGTGGAAACAAGGTTTCATGAAAGAGAGGATGTGAAAGAATCACAAAACTTTGGTGGATCCATTCTTTGTAAATAAGAATTGTTTATGTTTCAGAGGCTGTCTTTAGGCAATCAATGAAAGGAGACAAATATGAAAAAGAGAGCCTCTTTCACGTTTTCAGTCCTTTGTTAAAACACAAAGAATTACCCCTCTTTGGCTTTTTACCTAAATGTAGCTGGTCCAAAGCTACTACCCCAAGCATTCCCTGGGGGTAAAGATTACAGGCTTTTGCACATGTTGAGTGGTGAACATGCAAATTCTCCAAAAGAGCCCTTTTACCCATTGGGGTATACCTTGCAAGAATTATTTTGACCTTTACATCTTTTTCAACATCTGTATTTAGGTGAATGCTTGATGTGAGTTGCTGAATATTGCTTTGGAATATATATATTCACAAAATAAATCTGCAACTATTTACTTATATACATCAAAATGAGGTATATGTGACATGCAGAGTCAGACGATCACAAAATTTACCTTGGAACATCAATATTAATACGTTGTGAATGTTAGCTACATTAAAGACAGGTGATGGCTGACATTATTTTCATAATTTACTTAATATTAAAAGCCAGCAATGAATGTTATCATTTATAAGCAGTGGGATTGTCAGTATTGGGGAAAGCTGCCTATCTCAGGTATTTACAGTAACAGGCACAGGTGTGCACATACACCCCTTTCCAGGTGCAGTGTGTTTTTGAACTGCAAATTCATGTGTGTGTGCTTATATATATAGTGCAGCTGCTTCTTAAATCCGTAGTTCCCTTTGAGGAAAAGCTCTGGATTTTTCACAAAGCATAATGAATATTTTATGGTCAAATTTATTCATTTCACACTGCATTGTCAGCAATGTACAGTAACAAGGATATGGGAGGGAGTTAGCTGGGTGGTGAGTATCAGATGCATTATGGCAAGGAGGTACATTAAAGAAAGAACAACTGTTCTGAGTTAAGTGATAAAAATGTTAAAAATCAATTTTTATACACCTTGCATTCAAAAGTAGGGATTTTCAAAGGAAAGCAACGCTATTTAGTACTGGGGAAATTTCATAGAAATTTGTGACCACAATGAGGAAAAATAAATCTAAAAATATTTTACTTTAATAATATTGCCATGATTAAATACTATTCTTTTAAAGGCTTGACTGTGAGTCCCAAATAATGATGAAGATTAAT
Source organism: Bradypodion pumilum (assembly GCA_035047305.1). Lineage (NCBI taxonomy): Eukaryota > Metazoa > Chordata > Lepidosauria > Squamata > Chamaeleonidae > Bradypodion > Bradypodion pumilum. The sequence goes on along the minus strand of JAWDJD010000001.1, from coordinate 165,552,682 downwards.
GACACTAAACCTGAAGAAATTGGTTAGAGAACCATATATCACCTTGCTATGGTGAAATTTAGAGTTTCTCTATCTTTTCTTTCTTAACAGCAAGATATGTATACAGGTCACAATGGAGTGTTCATAGCTCTCCAAACTGGATGGATCAGGGAGGTCTGCAGTATGATGAGATTATCACTCCTGCAGCTGTTATTGCCATGGCACTTAACGTCTGTAAAAATCTCTATGGGTTTCAAGTTATAAAAGACAAGTCCACCAGCAGGATAAAGATGGTAGCACCCCTGTGACTACAATGCACAGCATCATCTTATTAGCTGTGGGTTTCAAAATGAATCCTTCCTAGGCATTTAAGATATTTTGATGTGAAATGCCATCCAGAGAAGGATGGCCTTGCAGAAAAGACGCATACATAGCCATATACGGTCTTTCAATATACCCACTCTTTCACAAGGGTATTTTGTATTTGATTGCTGTGAGCAAAGGCCCTTCATTTAATTATTTGATTCATTGACCATCTTTATTACCAAAATGACCACCAAAGTACATTTGCTGCCTTCAAATCTGACAAAATTCTTAAATCTGACAAAATGGCTCAAATTCTCACATCTAATTACCCTGGTGCAACATAAAGCGTAACTTTTGGAGGAGAACTGCCTCATGTTAGGAAATCCCCATAGACATTAACTGTTGCTTACTGAGCTGTGTGGCTCAGCATGCAACTGAGAATGTCTACACTGATTTCTTAACTTGGGATAAAACATTCCCAAAGTTATGCCACCTTCATAGCTGTCCGAGATGGTTTTGGGTCATGGTTAGACTCCTACTGGTGTTCCTATAAGGTCTGCATAACTTGGCATAGATAACTGTAGCTAATGGATAAGGTGTGGGGACATGGCTCTATGGCAGTTATGGTGAACCTTGGCACTCCAGCTGTTGAAATTGAATTGAAATTTTAATTTATATACCGCTTACTCACCCAATGAGCAACTCAAAGCGGTTCACAAAACAAGCAATACAGCATATAAGTACGACATAATCAATACAAAAAACGAACACAGGTGATGCAAAATAGCACCAAGCATAGTTATACAATAATAATTATAACAATTACAGCAGTTAAACATATCAGATATCATAAAAAAGAATTACATCAAACGAATAGGCAATACAACATCATCAATCCTCATAAACACTATAACAGTAAAGCGTCCCGGTTTTTGCATCCCCGATTGTGTGGGGGCAGAGGCCCGGGGGTGTGGTGGCTCACCCATAGCTGGGGCTAGAGCCGGCAAAGTTCCTCGCTGCCGCACCATCCCTCCCGGCTTTTGAGGCCCCGATGGCGTGTTGGCGGAGGCCCGGGGGTGTGGTGGCTCACCCGCAGCTGGGGCTAGAGCCGGCAAAGTTCCTTGCTGCCGCACCATCCCTCCCGGCTTTTGAGGCCCCGATGGCATGGGGGCAGAGGCCCGGGGGTGTGGTGGCTCACCCACAGCCGGGGCTAGAGCCAGCAAAGTTCCTCGCCGCCGCAACACCCCTCCCGGCTTTTGAGGCCCCAATGGCATGGGGGCGGAGGCCCGGGGGTGTGGTGGCTCACCTGCAGCTGGGGATAGAGCCGGCAAAGTTCCTTGCCGCCGCACCATCCCTCCCGGCTTTTGAGGCCCCAATGGCGTGGGGGCAGAGGCCCGAGGGTGTGGTGCCTCACCCACAGCCGGGGCTAGAGCCGGCAAAGTTCCTCACCACCACAACATCCCTCCCGGCTTTTGAGGCCCCGATGGCGTGGGGGCGGAGGCCCGGGGGTGTGGTGGCTCACCCACAGCTGGGGCTAGAGCCGGCAAAGTTCCTTGCCGCCGCAACATCCCTCCCGGCTTTTGAGGCCCCGATGGTGTGGGGGCGGAGGCCCGGGGGTGTGGTGGCTCACCCACAGCCGGGGCTAGAGCCGGCAAAGTTCCTCCAAGTCGGCAGGAGTGCTTCTGGTAATTGAAATCCAAGAACACCTGGAGTTCCATCACGGCTCTATGGTGTGCCTGATTGTTCCTCTAAGGGCTTGTCTACAACTTTCTCCCATAAGGTGCAAAGATACAGCCCTCCCCACCAATCATTGGTGGGGAGGGAACAGTGCTTTGAACCTAATATGAGAAAATTTTCTCCTCTCAGCTGAAAACTACTGTTTGGCTTTTACCTGAGCCCATTGCTGAATCCCATCAGCAGCAGGCTTGAGGGCAAATGCTGTGTTACAGCTGACTAGATATCAGGATATGATAAAGCAGGGCAGTTTAGTTTAACCTCTGACAAGCTCTCAAAATGAGACAGATTGGGGGTAAATTGGCCTGATTGCAGTATTTATTTGCATAGGTCATCTAAAACAATCCCCCCAAATGTTGTTGGACTTCAACTCCCAGCATCACTTACTATCTTGGTCAATAGTAAGAGACTTGAAGAGTCATAATGGAACAATGTAAATTGGTATTCCCAGGTTTGGAAGCTACTGGTCTAAAAATGTCAAATCAAATGTGTAGGGCTGGTCTTATCATTAGAAAGTGTGGGGCAGCCTCCTAGGCAGCTAATTTGGGATATAACAAAAGTCCAGCAAAAGCTCATTGTTTATTTATTGTCATAAGCTGACCTCCACAGAAGATGATGGCACTTATGGCTTTTGCTGGATCAATTGCCAATATAATTTGACAAGGCATATTTAGTGCAGGGTTTGGCTACAGTCAAGTGTTGGTGGAATCAAGAAACGAGGAACAGAAACTATTTAAGGCCAGGAGAATTAACTCAGGGCATAGTCGCATGTGGCCAGTGGTGGGCTTCAGCATGTTCGCACCAGTTCACCATAACCGGTAGCAAAAATCCCAGCTGGTCCTGCCCATCTATGTTTTGAAATAAAGTAGTCCTAATTTGGGTGCAACACAGGGCTTTCCCCTGGCCACGTCCACCATACCATGCCCACAGAGTAAGCAGTATTTTTTTTAATCCTACCACTGCATGTGGCTGAAAACTCACTGAGCTGGCACTAAATTAGCTGACCACATGCTGAATCCATATCCCACTATCCCTAAGATCTTGGGAATGGATTAGGACATTTTTGAGCCAGTGAAGGGGCTGTGAGTCTGGGCTGAGATCAGGCATATCTCAGTTCCTTTCTAGCTCTGCTCCTATTTTTGGGTCTTCTGATGGCTAATCTCAACCAACCAGCACAGAACATTTGTGACCGTCAATCAGATTGATTTGAAATGTTCAGGAGATTCAAAAGATTAAAAGGCCACAAAGTGTGCATAAGGTATGGTGTGCTTGTGTGCAGGCACATATGTGTGCCATTGGATCCATCTGTGCTAGCAGATCTAGAGATCAGCTGGCACAACAATATTTGTGCGGGGCCAAAATGCCAGCTTATCATTATACTATGATCACACTGCTTGTGCCCTTTACTGTTTAATACTGTAAGTAATCCTGGATCAAGAAGCCAAGTTTAATCTTTGCCATTCATTCCACCTTTGTAAGCAGTTCAGTTTCTTGCCCTATTAATTTTATTTATATCTCACCTTTCTTGCAAGAGCCAAAGAGTTGCACAACATAATTTAAAGAAACAGACATAAGCTGAAATCCTTTTGCACAGCTGTCCCTGCACATTGGGAAGATGTCATCAAGAGGTTGCCACCAATTAAAGGCTTCCTTTTGCAATTTTGGGCTATGAAAAGCTTATATACAATGCAATGAATTTGCATGCACCCCAAATTCCAAAAGGAAGCCTTTACTTAGTGGCCATTTGTTACAGCTGCTAATGACATTGTTTCTGTTGTGCAGGTGGACCCCAGCCAATAGGACGTCAACCATAGAGTAAAAATAAAATATTTTGTGGGTATTAAAACACAATTAAATAAATTATCATATTAAAACCAAACAGAATTAACACAATGTACATTCTTTTAAATTCATTTTTAAAAACCAAGAAACAGCAGCCCAAGATCCTCCCACTGCTTTTACATTCATAACAGTAAATTTTAAAATTTCCTTTTCCATTATGCTACAAAAGAAGCATGTTCTAAACCCTCTTTTTCTCTTTACGACAACAAATAAACATTATTTTCATGCAATATCCTGAAAGTGGTTTCTTGGTCCCAGACTAATTATTTGACACTAAATTGCACTGAATTAAATCTGACTTCTACTGGTACAATCTTACAAAGTCATTAGAATTTGATTGCATTGTTCCTTGTTATTCACTCCTTGATTTCAGTTTTGGTATCCCCAGAACTACAGGGGATGTGATTACTAGCTACTTTGCATATCAATTCATACACAATAGAAGAATGTTTCAATATTTTCTACAAAATAACCTAAGTTAATTATTTTGCCTCACTTTACTGTTTAAGCAAAAGTATTTATGTATGTGACCTGACTGACCGACTGATGGACTTTATGTATGTATGTTATAAGAAAAGTTGCTCTGATATTTCCAGAAAGTGTCAGCAGCCTTAGATTAAATGCCATGATTATCTATTTTATACAATTTCCAAATTACCCAGGCCCTCATCTGAGGTATGGCTGCTATTTCTAGGAGAAAATGGCTTTAGGCAGAAGATGTATAGCAGGATTCTGAGGAGAAGAGCATATGGACAAAGGACAAGAAACCCTGAGAAACTGAAAGGATTGGTGCAAAATTCAGGTTGATAAGGTGTGGGTTGCCCAGGCCCCTGATTGGACAGCTACCTTTCCCAAAGGGTTTGTCGGGCTTTGCAAACAATTCCGAGACCATCCTGGCTCGACCGGAAAGGCGATTGGGTAATAAGTAATAGGGAGCAACAGCGACTCCATGTTTCCTTGGCTGAGGGCACTGAAAGTAGTGGGACAGAAGTCAGCCAAATGTCACAATACCTAGTAAACAGCAAACAGTGTCTAGCTCACGTCCACAAACTGAGCTGAGCAAAAGCAAACCGCAGCTAGACAAAATAGCTATGCATAGGTACACAGTCTTCTAGGACCAAGATAAGGCAGGAACAGTAAGTCTTGCTACATCTGCTGATTATTCTGCCTATGTTGAACCTAGGCACGCAGTACTTTCCTAGGCTGGCAAATGTGCCTCAGCCAGCAACATGCTACGTAAACAAAGCCTTCTGTAATAGGGGTCATGTGCAGTCTGTGCGCAAGTGATCCAGAATGCAAGCTAATAAATATAGACCACCCGAGGACTCAGGGCTGGCTTTTACCATCATACATCAGTCTCGCATGCCTTCCTTGAGTTCAGCACCTCGACTCCCATGGACCATTACAACAATATGGGGAAACTGTTTTTGGAAGGCCCAACTATGTAGAAATAAAATTTCTCACAAGCAGATAATATGTTATATATCCCAATTTCAGCAGTTGAAAAAGTTATTTTTCATTCTACAGCTCCTAGAATCTTCCAGGGTGTCTGAGAATCCAAAACCAACCAACCAAACTTTGCCAAGCTGTCTCCAGTGCTGTCAGGATGATGGAATCCACCTTTTAGTCTAAAGTAACACTTGTTTTTAAAAGATTTGCCAAGACATCTGGATGATTCTCTTGTTAGCAGGTAGAGTGAGAGAAGCAGTAAGTAAGCAGTTTACCTCTATGTAAACAAAGTGCAATTAACGAGAGATCGAGAGTAAGCCATGATGCCTAGTGAACACTATAATGCATTCAACGGCAAAGAGTCAGCCTGTCTGCTTTTCATTTATGACCGTCTTGAAGAGATGGAGGGAGGGGAGTTTCCCAAATCTCCTTAAAGCTAGATACTATCTAAAGTGAGATGAAGTCAGAAATTACTCTGGAATATCTTTAAGAAGATAAAGTAAACAATCGGTTTTGCCTGCTTCACTGTCAGAGGTGGAGTGGGGGCAAAATGCATCCAAAAGGAGTTGATGTAATCACTACCAAACCTGCCACTGGCAACAGTTGCTCCAAAATCATCACACCTTATTTACTTCATGTTTCTTCTTCGGTGGAACTAAAATGGTTGCTAAGTCACTGGCTGGCCTTTCTTTGGCATTTCATCTCCAGTTGTAGCCTTTAAATGTTTCAGAAGGGAAATATCCCAAAATAGCTTCCTGATAGCAGAAGACTACTCATGAAGATATGATACTATTCATTGAGTTATCCAGCTCAGTTTTCAACTTAATAGAATTCTGTACTGCTGCAACTGCTCTAGGGAGAAAGTTTCAGAATAATATTTCTTCTAATGATTGTATGTGTCAAATAAATTCTGTCAGTAAACATTTAGTAGGCCATTTACTTCAAAATAGAAGTGCCCCAGTATGGTTTATAACAAATGTAGCATTCAGAGAGATACAAGTTATAAGAAATAAAAAAGTGACAATGTGTGTATAAACCATGTATTTGTGTGTTTGTGTGCGCACACGTGCACACGTGCGTGCGCGCACACACACACACACACGAGTGTGCTGACATTTAGTTGGCCCATATGCTAACTTAGTTGCCCAATATGCTACATAGTCTACGTAGGTTTAGGCTAAATTATCTGACTAAATTTTGTATATAAAGCAGAAAGAAAGCTAATTTGCAGATATTAGCTTTGTTTCTGCATTACATACAAAAGGGAAGGAGATGTTCATAAAACAAAAACAAGATCTAGTAGGCTCTCACATCCAACTTAAAATTTTAGGCAGACTACACTTTCACAGGGCATTCATTGTACTATCTAATTGCCCCCCCCCAAAAAAAATAATAATTGCCAAATTGCCAAGGAACCAAACCTTGTTGCTTAGTTAAATAAATCACACTAGGTTAGGACTATTGAAAACAGGGGAGTTTGCTGAGTCAACTTCTCTATTTTCTATTGATGTAAAACAGGGGTTCTCAACCTTTTAAAGCCATGGGCCGGGTCATGCTCCCTCAGACAGTTGAGTGGGTTGGACTGGTGGTTCCCCCTGCATAAACTTTGCCGTAAAACATGTCTGTGGTTGTCGTACACACATTTATGACAGTCAAGGGCACATTTATGGCTGACATAAATGCATTTATGACAGCTGCGGGTACATTTATGACTGTCGTAAATGTATTTACAACAGCTGCGGGTGCATTTCCAGTTGTCACAAATGCATTTACAATAGCTGTTGGTGCATTTATGGCTGTCACAGATGTATTTATGACAGTTGAGGTCAGTGATGCACTGCAAAAAAATTTACTACCCACTTGGTGGCCGTGGCTATCTGTGGCCGTGGCCTCAAACCCTACCATCACCACCACCACCAAGAAAAGAAGAAATAAATCTCCCTTGCTCTCTTTCTTCACAGAGATGAGGAGGATGGAGGAGTCCCAGAGCAACGGCGCTGCTGGGAGGTGAGTGGGGCGAGTTGGTGGGCTGGCACTGGCTGGGCTCTCTTACCCAGCGCAGCTGGAAACACGTCCCTGCTGGTGGCACTGCTGGGAGGTGAGGGGGCAGGTTGGTGGGCTGGCACTGGCTGGCCTCCCCCTCCCAGCGCTGCCAGAAACACATCCTATTTGCCTCTCCTAGGGCCGAAGGTGCAAGGGAAGTGCGGAGATGAAAGTGCGCCTTTGGTCCTGGGCGAGGCAAATGGGACATGTTTGTGGCGGGGTTGGGAGGGGGAGGCTGAGAGGTGGGCGTAGCCTGGAATTTCTATTACTGGTTCACCAGAACTGGTCAGAACCGGCCACAGTACTACACTGGTTGCGGTCATATTTATGGCTGTTTTTTCAGCTTCCACTGCCTCTGGCCATAGTAGGGGGAGCGAGGGCAGTGGGCCACATGAAATGGCTCTGCAGGCCAGATCTGGCACATGGGCCATAGGTTGAGAACCCCTGGTGTAAAAGATCCTACTTTTATTGCAACTTACTCTATCATAGTAAGTCACAAAAGAGGCCTATTTCAATCAATGGAATTTGTGGAGGAATTGACTCATCATATCTCCATGTCTTCAGCAGGCAAAATCTAGAGTGATTTACTACACTGCACAACAGGATTTGGGTCAACATTCTCCATTTTAAAATTCAGAACACACAAGGAAGACATTTTAAAATGTGTTGAGCTATTAAATTGTTCTTGCTGTGCTTCTGGTAGAAACAAAGGATCACGCTCTAAATACGCTTAAAATATCAGGAAATATTGCCCTCCCTTACCCCAATAAGAGCACAGTAATTTCTAAAACTGTATCTGTACATACCCTATTCCTGAAGAGATGGAGGTAAGATTTCTGAGGGAATGGAATCAGAATCTTTCAACGTATCTTCTTAAGTAAGATGCAAGCTGTGGATGTTACAATAAGACTTTCTAGTTTGAACCTGGAATGTCTGTGGAAATAGAGTAGATCACTTGCTATCAATCAAATTTGCGAGAATATAATGCAGTGGCCTTCCATGTTGCAGCATGACACCCATACCACTGATCCAGTTCTGTGAGTCACTATCTGATCCTGAGGCCTTTTGGCACACAAAGTCTTCATAAGACTAGTATTAATGAAGCTGCTGCCCTCCATGAAGTTGAATTTAAATGGGATTTAACCCACTTGGGTATCCTCACCCTTCCCTGTGGAATTCTTCACCCAAAACCATTAATCCCCAGGGTTGCCAGGATAGTTAACTGCCACCTGACAATCTGTGTTGAGTTGCTGGCAGTATGGTCTACTCTATTACTATAGCAGGATAACATGGTCAGACTGGTGTAATCATGGATACAGCCGTGAATCCTGAAAGGGTGAAGTTTAAATGGAGGAGTCATTCCAGGGGCGACAATGAATAAACCCTTAAATATTTCTCTTAAAGATTAAACCTGGTTTTTTTAAAAAAGGAAACAATCTGAATTCCAGCAATGAATGAAAGTTAAGATCAGTGTTTAAGTGCATTTTTAAGCAGGTTCACTGTATTAGTTAAAGTTCTGGGGATTCACACATGCTTAACTAGAAGGATGTAAAAATTCCAGGAAAGTAAAGTTTGAAAGCTGGAGGCAAGAACAGCAGTTTGTAAGTATTTAGAGCATGAAATAAGTTAGTTATCCCCCCCCCTCCCCAAAAGAAAAAACCTTTACAGGAAACAGCTTTTTTTTAAAAAAAGAAGATAACAGTGGGAACTAAAAGAGATATTGGGAAGATAGCTGGAAGGTATTGCTTGGCTAGACACTTGCTTAAGCTGTTATGACTCATCGCAATAGGAGGCCTGTACTGAGATAAGAAGGAGAGACATTAAAAGGTCAGAGTACAGTTTTCCATAAAAACTGGAGCGATCAAACACTCAGGAAAACATTCCAAACTTGGGATTCAAGTGGCAGCAATATACAAGACGGGTCTCCTGCAAATACCAAGCAAAACAAATGGCAATTCTTTCTGACCCACCTACTCCCTCCACCCCTAGAATTGCCATAATTCTCTCCCAAAAACTGGGACAGAAGTATAATTGACAAAAATGGGTGGGTTATCTACAAAATAGCCTTTTTAAAAACAAACATAATATAATGACAGCTATAAAACACTTTCACATTAAATATATCAATATATAAATGAATTTATTTACAACAGTTAATTCTTACTATAAAATAATCTGTTGTACTTCTGAGAAGTCACATCGCAGTCAACTCTTAATGTCCTCAGTTCCAGGAAACACACTGGTCACACTTATCTGGTGGTGGTGGTGTGAGGCGAGGACGTTAAGATTTGTCTCCAGGTATACCCCAACTCAAATGTGGCAGGAAATCACTCATTTGGTAGCAAGAGTTTGAATTTATTTTAATGGTGTGTTATAATACACAATCAATAAGTTTTTAAAATCCAGGACTTTAACATGATTTTTATTGAACTGGTTGGGACAATTTTTCCAACTTTGAATCTGGGACCATCCTGGTTTTCTGGGACATATGGCAACCCTATCCACCCCTGACTTTTCTTCTCTGCACCTTGTAGGCAGATGTACCTGTGTTTAACTTACCAAACAGTATCTCCTTCTTACTAGCAGCAATTAATATGGGCCAAGTGTTGGAAGAGAGATGAGGGAATGACATCACAACAGCACGTCAACCAGAAGGTTACAAAAAGAGGCAAAACATATGTAGTAGTGTGCTGATGAGGCTGTCAAAATTTTATTCCCAATGTCCCCAACCTCATCCCCCAACAATGTGGGATCATGGAGAAAAACAGTTTTGTCCACCCTGGATCTCCCTGTGTTTTAACAGTATTCCTGTGTTCTTTCTTTATTCGTGTCAGAGGCACCACCAGCATATAATAACATACAAAGCTAAAATTAACATATCTAACACAAAAATGAATTAAAAGGACTAGATAACATCCGTCCAATATTGGGCCACTTCAACAGCATTTCCTCTTGCCAACATAATGTCCCCCTCAGTGCATGTTGAAGGGCATCATGTGCATTGTATCATATCTAATTGTTCCATCAGCCAGAGGGGCTCGCCTCTCTGGCACAAGGAGGAGAGCCTTCTCCGTGTCTGCACCGGCCCTCTGGAACCTCCTGCCAACAGAATTACGTCTTCGGACGGAGTTGCTGCCTTTCAGAAGGGATCTTAAAACCTGGCTGGCAGGTCAAGTGTGGGGTGCGGGTGGAAGGGTAACCACCATGGGGTGGTTGGTGTAGAGGAACTCTTCCCCATGGTGCCTTTTCGATCCTGCAGCCCTTGCTTTTTAGGGGGTGGGTAGTCTTAACTTTTTTACTGTTTTAACTGTTTTTAGGATTATTGTTGTATTTGTGAATATTGTCTGTAAACTCCTTGGGTTGCCCTGGGGTTACTTTTTATGTTGTTAGCCGCCCAGAGTCGGCCTTGTGTTGAGTGGGCGGGATATAAATTGAATAAATAAATAAATAAATAAATAAATAAATATGGGTGATTGTTTGCTCTTTTCCACATTCACATAGGCTACCTTCTCCAGGGAAACCCCACTTTCTCAGATTAGCCCTTGATCTTCCTACCCCGGCACACAGTACATTTAAAGCTTTCCGCAGAGGCCATGGTTGTTTGTGGCCATGTTGTAGAGAATAATGTGGTTCTGCCCAGTTACCGTATATACTCAAGTATAAGTCGAGGTTTTCTGTCCCCCAAAAGGGGACCCAGTTTATAATGAGCCTCTGGTGGTCTGGGAGGCTTGAAAAAGACTCCACCGCTACCGCCGCTGAACCGCTGCGCTCCCCACCCCCTCCACCAGCCGTGAGTTCAAAAGGAGCCTCCCATTGGCCAAGAGGCTCGAAAAAGACACCACCGCCACTGACTCTCCGCGCTTCCCTGCCCCCTCCACCAGCAGGGAGCTTAAAAGGGGCCTCCCATGGTCCAGGAGGCTCAAAAAAATGCTGACACTGCGCCTCCCTACCCCTCCACTGGCGGGGAGCTTAAAAGGAGCCTCCTGTGGTCTGGGAGGCTCGAAAAAGATGCCACCATGTTTCTGTGTCCTCCTGCCACTCTGGGAGATGATTTGGGGGGGGGGCTCTTGGACTGGCTGCGGTTGGCACTTGTGTTGTGTGTTTTTTTGTACTTTTCCTGTATTTATTAATGCTGTTTCATTGTAGTATTGATTCTATTGTTATTATGTATTAGTGTATGTTTTAATATGTTGTTGCCGCCTTGAGTCAGCTTCAGCCCAAGCAAGGCAAGGTATAAATTAAAATTGGATTGAATTGGGTTGGACGAGGGTCCCAAGACAGTGCCGGATTGAGATGCCCCAACAATTTAATTAATTTTACCATATTTTCAGGTACTTTGATTAGTGAAATTCATTAGCAGCTGCTGCATTTTCCACCCTCAGATCATACTTGGGTCAATCTATTTTCCTGGGTTTTCAGTTCAAAATTAAGTACCTCAGCTTATATTCAGGTCAGCTTGTACTCAAGTATATACGGTATCTGGTACCTCCTTGCTTGCCTTCTAAAGTGCTAGGGTGGTCTGAGGGGACTGGTTGTTGGGGGGGGGGGGAGAGAAGTTATGAGGAAACTGTGCCTTGATTTCAGTCTCTGCTTTCATAGTTGGTGATCAAATAACAGGTGTGTTTCTGAAGATCTGCTTTTACCCACTCTTTCTGAGCAGCCCTTTTTTTGGCAAAATATTTGTGGAGAGATGCCAGCTAAGTAATGCACTTTTTGTATTGGGGCTGGTTTTAGGCATCCTGTGACCAATCTCGCTGTTTCGTTTAGGACCACATCCACCTGCTTTGCATGCATTGATCTGCACCATACTGGACTAGCATACTCTCTTGCAGAGTAACATAAAGCTAGCGCAGAAGTTCTTAATGTGTGTGGTTGGGCACCCCAACTTATGCCTGTTATTTTCCTCAGAATATTGTTCCTGGCAAAAACCTTCTGTTTGGTATTTAGGCAGTGGGTCCTGAAAGTGAGAGTTCAATCCAGGGTAACTCCCAGGTATTTGACGGTGTCACAGTGTTCAAGCCTGGTGCCATTCCAGATCACCTGCAACCTTCTGGATGCCTCACAGTTTTTCAAATGAAAAGCACAGAGTTGAGTTTTTAGACAGTTTGGCTTTAGTTGGTTATCCCTATAATATACAGATAGTCATTAACTTCAAAGCCTCATTCAGTTTTTTTCTCAACAGCCTTGAAGGTTGGGCACTCTGCGGCAATTGCAAAGTCATCAGCATACAGAAAGGTCCTAGTGGCTTCTGGAAGTGGTTGATCATTAGTATATATGTTAAACAGTGTGGTGGCTAGCACACTGCCCTGCGGGAGGCCATTTCTTTCATTTCTCCAAAGGCTGCATTGTCCTTGGAAATTGACAGAAAATCTGTGGTTTTCCAGTAAACATCCTATGGTTTTTGTAAATTTAAAGTCCTTTGTGATATGGGAGACTTTCTTCAGCAGTGCTGCATGGTTGACTGCCGTAAGATCTATAAACACTACTCCTGTGATTTCCTTCAGTTCAAAACCATCTTCTTAATAGTAAATCAAGAGATTGCTGGAGATGTAAAAGTGAGCTTGGAACATATGAACACATGTGGTGGAGTTGTAAAGTGGTTAAGATTTTTTGGAAACTAATTGAGAAAGAAATTTCAGCGATTACTAAAGTCGATATAAAACTGGAGCCAGGTATCACCTTGCTGACGGGATTGGATGATATAAATATGAGTACAAATAAAAAAGAACTGGTGTCAATAATGTTAATGGCCGCAAGACTGTGTATAGCGAGAAAATGGAAAAGTGATTTAAGGTTAAAAATTGATGAATGGTATAAAGAAATGTGGGAAATTGCATTAAATGATAAATTGACATATGAATTGAATGTGAAGAAAGGTATCTTAAAAGAACAAATTTCCTCATGGTTTGTAAATATCACTGGGTGTTATAATTTGTAATACAACAAATTAATGTAATGTGATTTTCTTTTTTCTGATTTGTAATTTCTTGTATTTGTTGTATTTTTTTTAATATATCATTTGTATTTTTTTTGAAAAACTTAATAAAAAGAATAAAAAATAGAAGAGCATAAAAACCATCTTCTATATGCTGTGCTGTATAATCTTTGCTGGTCTGAAACCAGTTTGCTGTTGTATAAGCAAGGGTTCTACTATTGTAGACAATTAGTTCAAAATTAAACATTCATATATCCTAAACATCGCCGGAGGCAGAAATGGCAGCAGCTGCACCAGTCGGGCAGTGGAGCTCAGCTCCCGCCCTCCCCCTCTGAGTCCTGTTTCACCCGGTGAGGGATAAAAGACTGGCCGTGGCTCCCGAAGATGCCAGGATGCTTTGCTGCCAGACTCTGGCCCCGACATCGCCAGAGGCAGAAATGGCAGCAGCTGTGCCAGTCGGGCAGTGGAGCTCAGCTCCCGCCCTCCCCATCTGGGTCCTGCTTCACCCGGGGAGGGATAAAAGATTGGCTGCAGTTCCCGAAGATGGCAGGATGCTTTGCCACCAGCCTCTGGCCCCGACATCACCGGAGGCAGAAGCGGCAGCAGCTGCGCCAGTCGGGCAGTGGAGCTCAGCTCCCGCCCTCCCCCTCTGGGTCCTGTTTCACCCGGTGAGGGATAAAAGACTGGCCGTGGCTCCCGAAGATGCCAGGATGCTTTGCTGCCAGACTCTGGCCCCGACATCACCAGAGGCAGAAATGGCAGTAGCTGCACCAGTCGGGCGGTGGAGATCGGCTCCCCCCCTTTCTGGTGTTTGCCTCCCTTTCGAACTCCGGAGGTTGTTGGGTTGCTGACTTTTCTGCCCCTTTTTATGGACTACCCTAAGGTTGGGTGAGGAGCTTGGGGTGTTGCCGCTTGTAGTGCTTTGATCTTCTTCTTCTTCTTCTTCTTCTTCTTCTTCTTCTTCTTATTATTATTATTATTATTATTATTATTATTATTATTATTATTATTATTATTATTATTATTATTATTATTATTATTATTATTATTATTATTATTATTATTATTATTAATTATCCTGTATAGGTGGCTAAGAAGACATATGGGCCTGTAGCTTTTTCAGTCTTCTGGTTGCTTGCCTAGTTTAAGTACAGGTATAGCTACCACCTGAGCCTTCCTCCACATCTTAGGTATCTGAACTACATTCAAGCAATTCATTGTACATGTTAAGTAACCATTTTTTTCATTATTGGTCCAAAATGTTTGATCTGCTCAACCCGAATATCATCCATGCCAGCTGCTTTACCATTCTTACACCTGCCTATTACCTTTTCCAATTCTCCTATGGTAAAGGGGATGGTCAGATCACTTGTCTTCTATTCCTCATTCCTACTTATCCTCTGCTTTTCCATAGGTTTGAATCTGATTTCCCATTAAGCAGTAGCTGGTGGGCAGTTGGGTTGGCTGAGACATTGGCATGTACCAGTTGTTTGGTTACATCATTATTAAGATGATTAAGTAATCTCCATGCTTTTTGACTGCTGTGACTTGTTAAGATTTCTTCTATGAGCTTAATCCACTTTTCCCTTTTATGCTCTTAGATAGCTGACACTACCTGTTGTCCGTTTTTAATGGTATCTTCATGAGTGGGTTTGCATCAAAAAGGGTAAAATATTCATTCAGTAAGTCAACAGTTTCATGTGTTAAACCTTGGATGTAGGAATTCCTACATCCTCGGGGGACAGATTCTCTAGAGCATTTCTGGACAGTGCCAATAAACTTATTGTATGATGTGGGATATGGATCAATATCTACCACCATTCCATCCAGGGTCAACTGAAAATTTAGCCCAGTCAGCCTTTTTAAAGTTGTACCTTCTTCAGTATTTCACAACCTGTCGTACAGCAGCTGTGATTTCACATAGAATGGGGCGGTGTTGGGCTTTTGGTATTGACTCCCCTACTGATTTTAAGCATTCAACACAGAAGCACCAGAAATATAAATGACTTACAGTGTTGTCCTTTGTACTGGTTCTTTAACCTCAGTGTGCACCACTTTGAGTTCCAGCGTGGAAAAATGCAGGACAAGATACAAATAAAATAAAATAAACAACTATAATTGACCATAGCTAAGGCATAAGTAGACTGCTTTGTTCCTTCAATATAACTTTATTTTTTAGTTACTTTCATGGTTCTATGTGGGTACAACCTTGTTTTAAAGTGGAGGAAGAATATTGCACAGTTCAAGTACTATAAGTTGTACTGCTGCTCCGTGTTCACTTGTGGGTGTTGAGATGACAAGATGAACAAGAATAGAATACCACAAGTGAATACCTTGTAACATTCAGGTTTTTTTTTAAAAAAAAAGAATCTAAAAAGAACCTGTTGTGTATTGAGGCACATTTGCAAGTTGCGCAGGTAGCGCCTTGCAAGAGGAAAATGGTGGTTTCCTGCCATCCAAATTAGGAGTTAAAGTTGGCACCAAAACCCCCCATCATTGATGCGCTCATTATGCTAATCGAAGCCCTATGATTGGTTACAGTTTTGGATCCTGTTCCTCATTGGTTAATTACATATATACCCTGTTATGATTGGTTAGTTATGGTTGTCCGGCAGGTTGCTACTTTGTATCAAGGAGCCACTGCCGGGGAGACACTATATAAGCCCCACGAGTAAACAAGGGTGGGGCCAGACCAGATCTATACTACCCATTCTGCACAGGTAGCCAGCAACGTGCTAAGCCTGGGTCTCCTCCACTATGCTACCGTTCCTGGTGTAGCTAGCCTTTGCCTCTGACACTTCACAATGTAGCACAAGATAGTTGCAAAAATAAGTAGGTCAACTTATGTCCAAAGCATGTCAAGACTGTTCCGGTAAGCTTAGTCTTTCCCTTACAGCTTCATCAGGACATTGGTTCTAAACAAAATAATAAATAATAACAATAATAAATAACAATAATTAATATAGTAGAAGCATTATTGAATATAGATACAAGCTCTGGATAACAAGGAAAACATAGTGCAATCACCAATATTACCTGTATAAATAATATTGTTATTATTATTATATCTCCTTCGGATATTTTGACCTCTTTGTCACATTTTGAATGAATGCAATTTTATTGTGCCTTGAATATTTTTTATAAAATACTTGACTTCAATTTTTCCTTTGAGTGGTTTCCAGTTTTTTTCCTGTATTTCTACCACTTTAGCCATACTTGTTTTTGCCTCTGACACGGCAGACTCCAGAGGGACTGATTTCATGGGATTGTAAAGCCATCTCTGTGTCCGGAACACCTTGTGAGCATATCCTACAAGACTGTTGAATAAAGACTGTTGTTGTACTGTTCATCGTTGTCTCAATTATTGCTTATAAGGGCCAGATATAACACTGGCGCCGAGGATGGGATTAAAGAATGATGAGATGGCTGACCACATCCCCCTATGGCTGCGACTGTACGATACAAGCAAGCCTTACCTCAGGCCATTCTACGAAGTCCAGCTGGAGAGCTATTTCACAGTAAGAAAACTTGATCCGGTGCTGTAGAAGGCAACGTTCTTGGCCCTCTGTGGGTTAGAGACTCTCGACATTGTCTTGAAACTTCTGCTGCCCGATGTGCTCCAACAAGTCTCTCTGCTGGCATCGCTGCACATGCTGCACGAGCACGTCCAGCACAGGTCGGCCCTCAAAGATAAAGAATTGCTGGGTCCAGCTGTGACTGCAGCCGCTCTTTCGGAAGCCTCTGGCCACATCCACCAAGGCCTAGCCAGCTTACTGCAGGGAACACGGACACCAACGCCAATGCCAGGGTTGGTTGCACCTTGCAAAGGTTGTGGGAAACAACACCTACGCACCGAATGTCCCTATCAGAGCACGCAGTGCCACCGGTGTGGGAAGAAGGGCCACATCTCCAAAGTCTGTAAGCAGTGCAGATGCTGACGCTCCAGTTCTGCAAAGCCAAGCTCTTCACAAGCTACAGGGTTGACGATGAGAGACGAGACCTCAAGGATGGGTACTTCGCGGACGTCAGCATCGAAGGGGTCCCTTTTCATTTTGAGTTGGACTCGGGTTCCTTCCTCTCCGTCGTGACCGAAGATGAGTATCGCCACATTCCGCCAGACCTGTGGCCAAAGCTCAAGGGCCTACCAGGCAAGTTAGTGGACTTGTGGGGTTGCAATGTTCCAGTGCAGGGAATAGGGAACTTTGAAGTCCACTATAAATATGTCTACGCGAATCTTCCCCTCATAGTTGTGAAAGCAGGTAAGACAAACATTCTTGGGTCTCACTGTTTTGGGGTCTTAGGCATTCATTTTATGGGAATTCACCTGGGGGGAGAGAGAACCAGTCCTTCATATCGAGGACAAGCCCAAGCATTGTTAATACCCAGGGAGGTTTTGTTCCATGGGGCCCCTGGAAGCAATTTCTCCACTGAAGAGTTAAGTGCCATATTTTCCCGACACGCACATGTTGCGCACAAAGACAGACTTTGCCCAAAAGACTGAGTCTCCAGAACTGTTTGAGTTGCAAGAACCTTTGCCGCCAGATGTGTTGAACTTTGAAAATCCTGACTCTTGGGACGATTTGGCTATTGTTTTGCTCAAACTGTCCCAGAACTTTCCCGCAGATTCTAAAACTGACCCCTTGTTATCTGATGTTATTGTGTGGGTGGACATCGGGTGGCCGCCACCTCCATACAATGCGGAGGCATGTGTGTATTACCGGGACCACGAGAAACTCTTTGTTTTGGGAGGGTGCTTGTACAGGCTTTGCAAAACAGTTGTTCCATGTGGGTTGCGGGCCAAACTGCTACAGCACTTGTTAAGCGGGTCCCAGGATTTCTTCCATTCACAAGTGATTCTATGTAGCTATTTCTGGTGGCCAGGGATCGAACATGCAATTGAGATTTGGGGTTTGCAACACAGTACTGCGGGGACACACAATTCTGGAAGATTCTCAGTTTCCCCAATGGCGGGTAAGGGTTCACCATTCCCCGGGGTTGAAGGGGGACAGCGGGGGTTGCCATTACCCCTGAACATAGATTGGTATGCAAAAGAACACCTGGGTGCACGCTCGCTTCCCTGGGAAGGAAAGGAGGGGTTGCGGGAGCACTCTCATCCCCCAGGGTTGGAGGGGAAAGGGCAGGGAATGCAGGATCTCCATATGCTGAGGCAAAGGGAGCTTTCCTCGGGCTATACTGGAGAGCGTGCATCAAGCCCTTCTTTGCAGGTGGCTCTGGAAGCAAAGTCAGGAGCAGTTCTCGCCAATGAAGCCTCAGCTGAGGTGGATAATCAGCTCGGGTCCAAAGCTAAAGGTCTAGGGTTGCTGGTGGAGAAATGGGCCAGGGACTTGGAGTGAGAGGGTTCATTGCAGACACCACACTTGGGGTCATCAGCAGCTAGCTTGGCTTGCAAAGGCCAGGAGTTGTGCCGTTCATCAGATTGGTTTGCCTTGGGTTACACACATGCAAGACCCCCATGGATGCAAGGTTCCTTGTTCATGCCAGAGCGGCAATAAAGTGTGCAGGTCACAGAACACAAGCTTGAAGGGTACAGAGCAGCTTCGTGACCAAAAGTTAGTTAGTTCATCAGACAAGGTTCCAATATCTTAGTTAAACTCGGAGATCCGTACAGAAACCTTGGGGGGGGGGGAATGTTGTGTATTGAGGCACATATGCAAGTTGCACAGGCAGTGCCTTGCAAGAGGAAAATGGTGGTTTCCCGCCATCCAAATTAGGTGCTAAAGTTGGCACCAAAAACCCCCATCATGGGCACGCTCATTATGCTAATCCAAGCCCTATGATTAGTTACAGTTTTTGATCCTGTTCCTCATTTGTTAATTACATATATACCCTGTTATGATTGGTTAGTTATGGTTGTCCAGCAGGTCACTACTTTGTATCAAGGAGCCACCACCAGGGAGACACTATATAAGCCCCACAAGTAAACAAGGGTGGGGTCGGACCGGATCTATACTACCCATTCCGCACAGGTAGCCAGCAAGTGCTAAGCCTGGGTCGCCTCCACTATGCTACTGCTCCTGGTGTAGCTAGCCTTTGCCTCCTACACGGCAGACTCCAGAGGGACTGATTTCATGAGATTGTATAACCATCTCTGTGTCCGGAACACTTTGTGAGCATATCCTGTTGAATAAAGACTGCTGTACTGTTGATCGTTGTCTCGATTATTGCTTATAAGGGCCGGATATAAGAGCCGGATATAACAGAACCAATACTAGTTTCTTTTCAATACTGAAAAATCTAAGTTGTAATGTTAAGCAATACCATAGGAATGGTTGGGGAACAAATTAAAGAAGTTTTAATTATTTCTTAAAAGTAACTTTCTAAGTGTTGAAGATCATATATTGGGAAAGAGTTAAAATGAGAAGAGAATGGAGGGAAGGGTTCTTCTTAATTGACATTTGGCTTCTAATTACCAGCTTTCAACCACATATTCTGATTATGAGGAGTTTTTGTGGATCACAGATGTAAACTCTGGTGCTTTGCCTTTGACAAAGAGTGAGCATCAGCCCACTTGTCCCCTGATTTTATTGGATAGAATAAGCATGTATTTTGCATAAGTGGTAGTAGGTCTCCCAAATCATGTTTGGCCTTTTAATAAGTGGGAAGACATTTGGCAGGGAAATTAACATCTCCCAATGAGGAGGGATGCCATGTGGGAGTCTAAAGTGAGGCTTCAAATTGTCTGAACTAATTAGATTGCTATTATTTGGGATAATCTTATTGGGGATGCTTGGAAATGGGCTGTTGTCTTCATTAAAAGTACAAAAGACTTAGATCAATGCTATATCTTTAAGGGCATTGCTAATATATGCACAGAGGGCAAAAGATAATGTACTAAGTAACATTCAAATATCTGGGAGCTGGTTCTGGCTAACAATGAAAGAAATTTAAGGAGAATGGAAGAAAAGTGATGATCTGAAGAAAACAATTTGAATGCTCTACCCACCAGAGGGCTGAGAGACAACTCTCTTCTAAATTGGTTTATATAATGAAAGTTTGATTATAAAACTATTAAAATAAGCTTGGCAGTGTCCAATCACATGCATACATTCTTCACAGCTGTTTCATAATTTCAGCTAAATTTTATTCTGTTGAAGGGATCAGAAGGAGGAAAAGGCCACCCTTCTTGTGGTGCCTGAGATTGCAAGGTAGTGTTGAAAGCCATTATGTTCTAAAGGTTTCCCTTGCTCGAAGGCCAGTCGTATCCAACTCTAGGGTACAGTGCTCATCTCTGTTTCTAAGCTGAAGAGCCAGTGCTGTCTGCTCCTGCAGACGTTTCCCTGGTCATGTGGCAGGCATGACTAGACACCGGAGCGCACGGAACGCTGTTACCTTCCCACCGAAGTGGTCCCTATGTATCTACCTGCAATTTCTTGCTTTCAGACTGCTAGGTTGGCAGGAGCTGGGACAAAGACTGGAGCTCATTCTGTCCTGCAGTACTCAGGAATCGAACTGCTGACCTTACGCCTCCCAGTAATATTTTATGGGTTGTTAATATTTACTACATTCTTGCCACATTTCAGTGAGCTCAAGGGGAGCCGGCATACAATTCCATGCCCCAACATAATCCAATTTCTATTTAAAACTTCCCCTGAATCACACAGGGGAAGGAATGTTTGAAATGAAGGTAGGTTGGAAACAGACTAACTGATTTAGGTATTCCTTAGCCACTATGAGCTGAGACCAAATTCTGGCTCAATATTAGCCATCTGTTCACTGCCCCATTTCCAATTTGCCATGTTTCATGGATATGGGGGAGGGGGTAGTGAGATCCGTGAACATGGCAAGTAAAGAGTGTAAGGAAGACTAAGTCCTATTTATTTCTGAGAAATCAAGGAAATCTGTTTGTTTGTTGTTGTTTTTTTAAAATGTCCCTTGCTGGTTGACCAGAAGAAATAAAATATAATAAAATAAATTGGTACATGAGAGATCACAAAATACCCAGGGGGAGACCACCTCACAGATAGGAAGATTTTCTTTTTTAAAAAAAGTTGGACTAATATGGAGAAGAACTACCAGGGTCTGATCATTGTGGATGTCACAGAATGTCATTGCGGAGATGTCTACTCATGCAGGGACTCCTCACTGAATAACAACTCCAAGGTATCCAAGGTAAAATAAAATCTGTTTCCTTCAGTATGATTGAAGCACGATCAAAAACCTTACTGGAAAAGAATCAATGTTTTGTGGAGAGTCTACCTTCTAGATCTTTGAGCCTTCCATTACAGAGCCGTACAAAATTAAAAATGCTGGAGAAAGACTGCTACTCCACACATGACTGTCCAGCACCTGAAGAACTGAGACTGATTGATTAAGACTTTTGCTCTTTCTGTTTAATGCTCACTCTGCACAGATGGTTATAATTTGGGGAGATCTCAAGTATGGCTTTGCTGACCCAGTTGCTGCTGGTGGTCAAAGTAAGGATTCAAGAAACACATTTTAAGAAAATTACATGCAGTTAGAGAACCTTGTAACTAGGGAAGTGCTCTAGTTGAAATAGGATCCTAGTTACTGAGATGAATTTTCTGGGACCGGTTATTTGCTTAGCTGTTAGCAACCTATTGATTCTTAGAGCAAGATGAAGATCCATAATAGTTCCTCTTTGTCTAAAATAGAATTGATTTAGATACCACAAAGACAAATTGTCTTGTAGGTGATGAATATAGGTGAAAAGAATTTTGGGCTCCAAGTTCAATTTAATTAATGAAGTGTTACTAATGCACCTTAGCCTGTGGATTTGCAATCTGCTTCTAATAATTTAATTGTGAACCTCCCATCAGACTTGGTATGCTGGTTACAAATGATGCCAAAAGCAGTTGATCAGAAATATTGATAGTCACTCATTGGTATTGATGCACACAAGTTTTGCTAACAGTAGATTATGCTATTAAGAATTGCTTTCAAACTTCTGCTTCTAAAGAAAGACTCATGCCACATTCTTCAAATTATAGTCCTACATTCATGGCACAATCTCTACAAATACCCTCAGCCCTTTTACCTCAGGTTCAGCTTTAAAAAAAGGGGGGTTATCTGCCAAAACCCTCTGTATTTTAATTCCTTTAACTAAAGAAGTGTGAATATTCTATGGAGTAGTACTTCACATGTCTGTTGTACAGTTGGTAAGTCTAGGCATGCATACATCCAACCACCTAATTTAGAGTTTTTCCTATGCTAATTCGGCATTGATATTTGGGGAATTCTTCAAGTGGGACTCATCAGATGATGTGTGATAATATTAGGTTTCCTGGGCTTGATGAGAGTAGGAAAAGTAGGATTATCCCATTATAGCATAAACCCAGTTATAGTAAATTTTTGTTGTTTCAAAATGGAAACTTTTGGTTTCTTATTTCAAGCTTGAGAGTTGTGCAGAAAACTCCTTCTTGAATTTAGCTGTCATCTAGGGGGTTGGTGTGCATGGAGTAGGTTAGTTTGGTGATGTAATACCTTATTTAATTTGTTATTTACTAGCACCTCTTGATGTTCTTCCAGATAGAAATTGCCAGCCAAACAGACTTTTTCCATAGGTTTTGCTAGGTTTCAGGCAGCCAGTAATAATCTTGACTGATTCATTAAGGGCTATATCCGCTTGTTTGGCATGTGCTGATTTATGCTATATGGTACAGTAAAACCTCAGGTTATGATGGAGGTCCATTCCAACAGCCTCCATCGTAACCAAAAGCAAACATAACTCAAAGCACATTTTCCCATAGGAATGCATTATTTTTTTTTTAAAAGTCCTCACAGGAACAAAAATAATATTTACAAAAAAGCACAAAAAATGCCAGCCGTGATCATCCCCCATCCCCAAAAAAGCAACTGTGCACTCTCCCTACATTTCCCACACCATTTGAGGACCTTATCTGATGTTGATGATGGCACCACTGCACTGCATTGTGACTTCAGGTGGAGGTGGTGGCCATTTTGATTTCTGAAATGGTTGCATCGGCCATTTTGGAGTTCAGGACTACATCTCCCAGAAATCTTGGCAGTTCAAAATGGCCAATGCAATCATTTCCTCAAAATGGCCACCCCCTCCACCTGAAGTCACAATGCAGTGCGGAGGTGCTGTCATCATCATCGGATCAGGTCCCCAAATGGTGTGGGAAAGGTAGGGAGAGTGCTCCATTGCTTTTGTGGGAGTGGGGGAAGATCGTAACCCAAAAATCAGTCATAACCTGGGGAATTTTTTGAATTAAATGTCAGGTCATAACCTGCAGCAAACGTAACCCAGAGTAGTCGTATGCTGGGGTTTTTACTGTACAGTAAAACCCCTACTTACGAAAAAAAAGTCCATTCCGTAGGCTTTTGCTTAATCTGTATGGTGAGGGTAGCGATGTTCAGATTTCTGGGCATAGGATAATGTTGCACAGAATTATTAAAACAGTGGAGAGTATTATCAGCTGTCCACTCTCCACTTTAGAACAAATTTATACCATCAAGTGTCACAGAAAAGCATTATATATATTAGGAGACCCATCACATCCTGGTCACCGTTTCTTCGAGCTTCTGCCATCAGGACGGAGATATAGAACAATGAAGGTAAAAACGGACCGTCTCAAGAATAGTTTCTTCTCTAGAGCAATTTTGGCCTTAAATGGAAACTCTGGACTCAGAAGTCATCTTATCTTATTTTAAATTTTTATATTGCACTGTATTGTACTGTCTTAATTGGTGTTTCTGCAATTGTTTTAAATTACATAAGAACATAAGAACATAAGAACAGCCTTGCTGGAACAGGCCACAGCCCATCCAGTCCAGCATTCTGTCTCACACAGTGGCTCACCATTTCCTTCAGGGTATTCCCAAGGAGATGCCTTCACCTGCTTAGGATTCCCTGGAAATGGCATGGAGAGATATCCTGCCTATCTCTCCAACCCGGAGGTTGTCCTTAGGTAGCCATAATTATAGCCATTGATACCCTTGTCCTCCATGAACTTGTCTAATCCTTTCTTAAACCTGTCAAGACTGACAGCTGTCACCACTTCTTCTGGCAGGGAGTTCCATAGACCAGTAATCCTCTGGGTGAAAAAGTACTTTCTCTTATTTGTTTGAGAACTAGTACCCAAAAGTTTCATCGAGTGTCCCCTAGTTCTAGTGTTGTGCGATAGGGAAAACAGTTTTTCCTTATCTACTTTGTCCACACCGTGCATGATTTTATAAACTTCAATCAGGTCACCTCTTAGACGCCGTCGTTCAAGAGTGAAAAGGCCCAACCGTTGCAGCCTCAGATGGTAAGGAAGGTGTTCCAGTCCCCTAATCATTCTGGTTGCCCTCCTCTGCACTTTTTCCAGCTCCATAATATCCTTCTGGAGGTATGGCGACCAGAACTGTACACAGTATTCCAGATGGGGCCTCACCATAGATTTATAAAGAGGCAAAATGACACTTGCTGACTTATTTTCTATACCCTTCCTAATGATCCCTAGCATTGAGTTTGCTTTTTTCACTGCTGAGGCACACTGGGTTGACACCTTCATTGAGCTGTCCACCAGGACACCAAGGTCCCTTTCCTGGTTTGTCGCAGAGAGTTCAGACCCCATCAGTTTATAAATGTAATTGGGGTTCTTTGCCCCAACATGCATCACTCTGCACTTACTAATGTTGAAACTCATTTGCCACTGTTTTGCCCACTCCCCCAGTGTCGAGAGATCCCTCTGGAGCTCCTCACAATCTCTCACAGTTTTCACTACCCTGTATAATTTAGTGTCGTCAGCAAATTTGGCTACCTTGCTTTTTACTCCTACCTCTAGATCATTTATGAAGAGGTTGAAAAGCAGGGGTCCCAGTACTGAACCTTGGGGGACCCCACTCTTTACTTCCCTCCACTTGGAGAAGTGTCCATTTAGTGCTACCCTCTGTTTCCTGTCCCTTAGCCAGTTGCTGATCCAGGACAAGACCTGTCCCTTTATTCCATGACTGGTAAGTTTATTCAAGAGCCTTTGGTGTGGGACCTTGTCAAAAGCCTTCTGAAAGTCCAGATAAACAATGTCAACTGGATCCCCCTTATCCACATGCTTGTTGACACTCTCAAAAAATTCCAACAGATTAGTGAGGCATGATTTGCCCTTGCAAAAGCCATGTTGGCTCTCCTTTAGCAGTGCCTTCTCTTCTATGTAACTATTAATTCTGTCTTTTAGGATGGTTTCCATCACTTTACCTGGGACACATGTCAAACTGACAGGCCGGTAATTTCCTGGATCACCCCTGGATCCTTTTTTGAAAATTGGTGTTACATTCGCTACCTTCCAGTCATCAGGCACAAAGCCTGATTTGAGGGAAAGATTATATATTTTGGCTAGGATATCAGCAATTTCATCTTTAAATTCCCTGAGAACTCGTGGATGGATGCCATCTGGTCCTGGGGATTTGTTAGTGTTTAGCTTAACAAGACATGCAAGGACCTCCTCCCTGGTTATTTCTATCTTACTTAATTCTTCGGTTTCCCTCCCTACGAAGATAGGCTCTGTTTTGGGCATGTGGTCTCTGTCTTCTTCAGTGAATACTGAAGCAAAGAATTCATTGAGTCTCTCTGCAATCTCTGTTTCCTCTTTAATAACCCCTTGCCTTCCATTGTCATCTAATGGTCCAATGGCCTTCCTAGTTGGGTTCTTACTTCTAATGTACTTAAAGAAGTCTTTGTTATTTCTCTGAGTATTTTTAGCTATACGCTCCTCAAAGTCTTGCTTTGCTTTCCTGATTGTTGCCTTGCATTTGTTCTGCCAGAATTTATGTTTCTGCCTGCTGTCCTCGTTTGGACAAGCCTTCCATCTTCTAAATGAGCTTTTCTTGCTCTTGATCACTTCCCGAACAGCTCCTGTAAGCCACATCGGAGTCCTCTTGGACCTGGCAGTGCCCTTTTTCCTTTTGGGTATGCATTCCAATTGAGCCTCTGTTATTGTTTTTGTAAACAGCCTCCATGCCTCTTGGAGTGTTTGGACTCTCTCAATTTTCCCTTTCAGTTTCTTTTTTACTAGTTTCCTCATCTTTGGGAAATTTCCTTTTTGAAAATTTAAGGTCTCTGTGTTAGATTTTATCAGTGACTTGCGGTCTATGATCAAGTTAAACATAATTGAGTTGTGGTCACTGTTCCCTATTGGATCAGTCACATTAACATCTTGCACCAGATCCTGAGTATTACTCAGAATCAAGTCAAGGATTATGGGGTATGTCTCTCTTTTTTTTTTTTGAGTTGATATATAGCAACCGAGAAATGTCATTGTTCCGCAAGCGGACAATTACAATAAAGTTTTATCTTATCTTATCTTATCTTATCTTGCTTAAATCGTTTTTTTATGCAACTCAAAGCAAACCCATAGGAAAAATTGTTTTTTACGTACTTTGAAGCAAACCCATAGGAAAAATAAAATTTTTATGTAAATCAAAGCAAACTGATAAGAAATCATGTAAATCAGGGCATGGTTTTAGCACAAAATCATTATGTAAGTCACATTTTATGTAACTCGAGGCATTTGTAAGTCAGGGTTTTACTGAATTAGCATATTTTTAAGCAGAGTGGCATGGAGACAAAACTGTTTTTCTTATTGTTAGTAGATATGCACCCCAAACTGAACCAGCCAGTTTCCTAAGTATGTTATTTCTGGTGGCAACTTTCTGTTTGGTATTTAGACATTTTTGTAGGTCAGGGTTACAATGTTGCAAGGAGCAATACTGCATAGGGACATGGAATGTGAGATCAATGAACCAAGGTAAACTGGAAGTGGTAAAAAATGAGATGGAAAGAATAAGCATTGACATCTTGGGCATCAGTGAGCTAAAATGGACAGGGATGGGCGAATTCAGCTCTGGAAACCATCATATCTACTACTGTGGGCAAGAAAGCCTTAGAAGAAATGGAGTAGCCATAATTGTCAATAAAAGAGTGAGAAAAGCAGTAATGGGATACAACCTTAAAAATGACAGAATGATGTCAGTCAGATTTCAAGGCAAACCTTTCAATGTCACTGTGATCCAAATATACGCACCAACCACTGGTGCAGATGAAGCCACAATGGACCAGTTCTATGAGGACTTACAACACCTCATAGAACAGACACCAAGAAATGATATCCAAATTATATTAGGAGACTGGAATGCCAAAGTAGGAAATCAGAAAGTGGAGGGAATAACAGGCAAATTTGGTCTTGGAACACAGAATGAAGCAGGGCAAAGATTAATAGAGTTCTGCCAAGAGAACACACTGGTCATAGCAAACACTCTCTTCCAGCAACACAAGAGGCGACTTTACACATGGACATCACCAGATGGCCAACACCGAAACCAGATTGACTACATACTCTGCAGCCAAAGATGGAGAACCTCCATACAGTCAGCAAAAACAAGACCTGGAGCAGACTGCGGCTCAGATCACAACCTACTGATTGCAAAATTCAGGCTTAGACTAAAGAAAATAGGGAAAACACGGAGACCAGAAAGATATCACCTAGACAGCATCCCTAAAGAATACGCGGTAGAGGTGATGAACAGATTTAATGGCCTAGACTCGGTAGACAGAGTACCAGAAGAATTATGGACGGAGATGAGGGACATCATGCAGGAAGCAGCAAAGAAAATCATACCAAAAGAAAAGAAGAGTAAGAAAGCAAAGTGGTTGTCTGATGAGGCTCTTAAAATAGCAGAGGAAAGAAGGAACGCCAAAGTCAAAGGAGAAAGGAAAAACTAAAATCATTTGAACACAGAATTTCAAAGAAAAGCAAGGAGAGATAAGGAAAACTACCTAAAAGAACAGTGTAGAGAAATGGAGGAAAACAACAAAATAGGCAGAACCAGAGATCTCTTCAAAAAAATCGGCGAAATCAAGGGAACATTTAAAGCAAAAATGACCATGATAAGGGACAAAGACGGAAAGGAGCTAGCTGATGCAGAAGAAATTAAGAAAAGATGGAAAGAGTACACAGAGGAACTTTACAAAAAGGACCTCAACACTCCTGACAATCACAATGATGAAGAAATTGAACTTGAGTCAGACATCCTGGAGAGCGAAGTCATAAAGGCCCTAAAGAGCACTGCAAACAACAAAGCTAGTGGAGATGATGGTATCCCAGTTGAATTCTTCAAAGCGCTAAAAGATGATGGCGTCAAATTACTGCATTCAATATGCCAACAGATTTGGAAAACAAAACAGTGGCCACAGTATTGGAAAAGATCAGTATACGTCCCAATCCCAAAAAAGGGCAATGCCAAATAATGTTCAAATTATCGAACAATCGCGCTCATCCCACATGCCAGCAAGGTGATGCTCAAGATAATACAGGATAGACTTCAGCAACATGTGGAGAGAGAATTACCAGAGGTGCAGGCTGGTTTCAGAAGAGGCAGGGGGACTAGAGACCACATTGCCAACATACGCTGGATCATGGAGAAAACAAAGGAATACCAGAAACAAGTTTACTTTTGTTTTATTGACTACACTAAGGCATTTGACTGTGTGGACCACAACAAGATGTGGCAAGTAATTAAAGAGATGGGAATTCCAGAGCACCTCATATGCCTCCTGAGAAATCTGTACATGAACCAAGAAGCAACAGTTAGGACAGAACATGGAATAACAGAGTGGTTTGGAATAGGAAAAGGAGTAAGACAAGGCTGCATTTTGTCACCATGCTTATTCAACCTATACACAGAGCACATAATGCGCAGTGCAGGGATGGAGGAATCACAATATGGGATTAAAATCGCTGGGAGAAACATCAACAATCTGAGATATGCAGACGATACCACCCTAATGGCAGAAAGTGAGGAAGACCTAAAGAATCTCTTGATTGGGCTGAAGGAGGAGAGTGCAAAAGCTGGCCTGAGACTCAATATCAAGAAAACCAAGATAATGGCAACAGGCCCAATCAGTTCCTGGAAAATAGACGGGGAAGAAGTAGAAGCAGTGACAGATTTTACTTTCTTAGGATCAAAGATCACTGCAGATGGGGATTGTAGCCATGAAATAAAAAGGCGACTGATTCTTGGGAGACAAGCGATGAGAAACCTGGGGAACATAGTGAAAAGCAGAGACATCACATTGCAAACAAAAATTAGAATAGTCAAAGCAATGGTTTTCCCAGTAGTAATGTACGGATGTGAGAGCTGGACAATTAGGAAGGCTGAACGTAGAAGAATAGATGCCTTTGAAATGTGGTGTTGGAGGAGGGTTTTGAGAGTCCCCTGGACAGCGAGGAGAACAAATAGGTCAATCTTAGAAGAAATTAACCCTGACTGCTCATTGGAAGGTCAAATAGTAAAGATGAAGCTAAAGTACTTTGGACATCAAATGAGAAGGGAGGATTCACTTGAGAAGGCATTGATGTTGGGAAAGGTGGAGGGCAAAAGAAGAAGGGGGAGGCCAAGGATGAGATGGCTAGATGGCATTGTAGACACAATGGGCACAGAGCTGGGAGGGCTGAAGGGGATGGTGGAGGACAGAGGCGCCTGGAGGAAAATGGTCCATGGGGTCGCAAAGGGTCGGAGTCGACTGTGCGACTGAACAACAACAACAACAAAAAGTAACTAGCAGTAGCAATTACAATTATAAACTGTCCCATAGCACTTAGTGCACTGTCTCAGCAGTTTATAAGAAATTAGCATTTTACCTTCAACATACTTGGTATTTATTTTACTGACCTCAGAAGGAGGGAAGACTTGGTCTCCATCATGATCGAACTTACATTTTAGCTGAAGTACAACAGTTTAACCACTGAGCTACAAGGGCTCTTCCTTACTTTGGGGTAGGATAATGTTTGAAAATCTTGCCTACACAGCTAACTCAAAGCTTGCTCTCTGCTTCTCTGCTCGTTATGTGGAAGGCACAGACCTAGGGTTTGGTTTCAGCTGGTTATTTTTATAATATAAGAAAGATCTTCTAAGGCAGTGACTAGCTGGTGCTTGATGGACTCAAAAGTATTGTCCTGGACTGTCAAGGCAAACTCATTCTATCTGCAGCAAAGTGAAGCTAAGAGTTCCTCTTTAGAGGAAGACTAGCATTTTTTGCCCGGCCTTGCCGGGCATGTTTAATGTGTATGTTGGTGGTTAGGGGTGGTTTGGGTGGTGGTGACTAAATTTGGAAGAATTGTTTGTTTTTAGTTTTTTCTGTTGTTTTTTGTTTGTGGGGAGATTTTTTTCAAAAATAAATTAGCTTTCCTGGTTTTGGATTTTGTGTTTTTTGAATTTATTTGAATTTTATTAATTTGGTCATATTTTATTTGAATTTTTTAAATATTTATTTGCCTGTAGGATACTCTTCCAGCCTCTAGGTGGGGCTAAGAGTAAGCATTTGATTTTCTTTGTTTCTTCAGTTCTGTTGCGGAGGCATGAAGTGAGGATATGTTTTGTAAGTTCTTTTGTGTTATTTTTTCTATTTTGTTGGGATTTGGGGGTGCTGGGCTGGGGGGTTTAAGTAGAGTGTTTTTGTATTTAATTAAGTGGGGTTTTTTGGGACTTTTTATGCATTTTATTGTGTTGAATGTTTCTGGTTGTTATTTATTTTTTTTATTTTTTCCATATTCAACTTACCTTGAGGCTGGCGGTGGTCTTGCCATGTCTTCGGCGGGGTAGTGGGAAGGAGGCGGAGTCCCTCTTCTCCCCATTGCTCTGGGGAAGAAGGCCAGTGGTGGCCTCACCGTGGCTTTGGCGGGTTTGGGGTAGCAAGGGCGTGAGGTGCTGCATCCGCCTTCGGCGGCTTTGCACTCCTGTTGCATGAGGTGTTATTTTATTTTATTTTTCATGCACTGTCTTTTCTAACGTTCTATGCACTCGCACCCTTCAGCCTGATTGGCTGAAGTGGTCATGGCGGATGCTGGAACTTGTAGTTGGATTTTTCTGTTTGCATTCGTGGGGGGGCTGCCCCATTCGCAGCTGCTGGACCCTTGCGGCGATGCTTGGAAGGTTTAAAGGCAAGTGTAGGGAGCTTGGTACAGGATAGAAGGGATGGGTGTGGGCATGTATGCTGGACACCAACGGTCCACATCCTTCCTTATAGGTAAAGATATGCATTCTATATTATAGAATTTATTGCCATTTGTGGTCCTAAAAATAACAGGACATTTTTCTCTTCTGCAAAGTGACCCAATGCTATTGGATAGGAACCATTAAATTGCCTAAACACTGTTGCTCAGGGGACACTCAAGTGTTCTTGCTATATATTTTTTACTCTACAGGGAGTCTCCTTCAATGTCTACCTGCTGCTTGCTTTTAAAGAGCTTGTCAGATGATGCAATATGGAGATCTCAAAAGCTTATATACAATGTTGTGCATTTTTAATTGGCGTAATAAAAGTACCACCACAATATGGATATTTTGTCATATGGCCAGCATAACTACTACTGATGTTTTGAAAGAAACCTGTAAGCATATTTCCAACAGAGAGAAAATCCCCCTTCATTTTAAAGCAAAAAGTTATAGTTGAAGGTGAACCCTCTAACACAAGAAATTTCATATCATATAGCAATGCCTATCATGCTTGCTGAAAATGAGCATATAGATACATCCTTCTGATATTTTATCTTCTATATAAGATGCATATCAGTAGTGTGGAGGAGTTAAAATGAAATCCAGACTTTGATAACATCAACATTTACAAAGAAAGTTTTGCAGTACTGTATAGTGCTATACACTGTTGTGTAATCCTTAGCCCAGTATACTTGATCCATATTTGAAAATGATGTCTTATTGTCCAACATTCAGTTGGTCATAGAGTCTGTTGGAAATGGTTAGTTTTGTGTATATCTCCACTCTGGCTTCTGCTTCTTAATGGGACAGTCCACCAATGGGACTGCACAAATGGGAAGCCTCATTCAAAGTAATGAAGTGATTTCCAGCTTGTATTAACTGAGAGTGAAATAGGGGAACATGTAGTACTGGAGTGGCTAAGATTGCACTCCACAATGACTTACAACATACTGATAACTGTGTTAAATCCTGTAGGTTTAATTGAGGTAGTGGAGGAGGTTTTTTCCTTTAAGACATCAAACAAAGGAGCATTGTCTACTTCTGTTTACTTAAATGAAAGTTAAAGTAGAAGACACATTCATCAGTGTCTTCACAGTTTGAGTAAGGATTGGGGGATAATTTATCTGTAGTCTGTATTTCCTTGTATTTCAGGCCAAAGGTTAAAGCTTTCAACCATATTTCTTGGTTTTAAACCAAGTGTTCTTAAGGCAATTTTCCTGCAGCTCTGGAATTTTTGAAAAACAAAAATATAGGAGCATACAGAAATCACTGTTGGGGAAAGGAAGTATGTCTATACTCAATGATGTGAGATAAGAACATTAAATATACTATCCAGTAGTAAGTCACAAGTGGAGTAGGCCCATTGGATCAACAGAACTTATTGATTCACCAGATGTCCATTGTTGCGGTGGGCCAGAAATGGCCCGCGGGGTCACGGAGTGACTGGACACAAGGAAGGCACTCGAGGCAAAGATGCAGTGAAAGTCCAGTCCCGATTGGCTCGGGGTGCTGGCATTTATTCCCTGCCTTGGGTAATTGAGTGCATAGGCTGCGCATGACCCGTCACAGAAGACCTCCAATGTGGCACATGTTAATCCAGTTACATTTGCAGAAGTTACTTGGAGGTGATGTGTAATCAGGATATCACCGGGAGGTCTGTTATCTACTAATTAACTACTGGCTGGCGAGGCCATTGTCTTGCCCTATCACGGAATCTTTCCGGGACTAACTTTATCAAACATAGACAGTGTGGTTTGCTCTCCTACTTAGAGAGTCCACGGATATGATTTAATACACCTTGTGACTTTTGTCCTTACCCATGAACGAGCTAATGGCCAGAGCACTATTAATGAATCCTAACTATGATTAATATGAATCTGCACCAAATTTCCCTTCCAACCAAGTTATGAGGGCTCGAGGGCATATGCGCCTGAGCTCCACCTTTCAGGAAAGGTTATGCCAATTATACTTGCGGATAAACCACAGTCCATTAATTCAACGGGCCTGGTCTAGCTATGACTTACTATTCAATATTTCAAGCAGACCTTTCTCCCTCAATCCATTCACATTGGATCCCTGAAGAAACCACAACTTCTTACAGATGAAAGAGTTCCATTTAAGCTTGACTTTCAGAGGAACATGTGCTACAAAGTGTTCAGGAATCATTTTTTCTGTATGGTGTTAGTGTGCTGGTCGTAGCGTTTTCCTACAAATCCCAGAATCAGGTGTGTTTCACCAAATGTTAGTGGGGAAGGGTTTTAGAAAATGATATGTTTTGTCTCCTAATTGCCATCATATGTCTCCACAAGGGTAAAAGGCAAAGGTAGAGAATGGGACTTTAAAAATGGTGGAAATTGTGAAATCAGTGAATAATAACTATAATGAAAGAGTTGCCTAAAAAGGGGAAAGATGACAGCCTCCACCATTTATTTCTGCATTAATATGGAAGCCTTTCTGTAACCTCAACTTTAGGGTGATGAGATCAATAGTATAAATAAGTGTTGTAAATAATAATAAAAAACTGATGAGAGAAATGGGGGACAAAGTCACTCTTCACTTAATGTTCTTTTTGTGCCCTCTCTGTGCCAACTGACTTCCATCATAGTTTTGCAACTGCCAAGACAGCTCTGCACCTCTGTGCTTTGGTTAGCCTCTTGCTATGTTTTTGCTTTTGCTTGTTAAATGTTTGCAGGAGTGCCAAGGAAATCCCTAGTTTCTCTAGCTCAGAATATGCTGATACTGAAATGCATGAGGCAAGCAGAAACCTTCTGGGGGGCAGGGAATACTTTCATGATAAACCTTTGTTTGTTTGAAACATATTCCTAAGTTACTCCCTGTTTGACTCATAACATGGTGGTTTGCTTTGAAGACTATGCTAGTGGAATAAGTAGCCTTGTAGGTTATTATGTTCATCAGTTTCCAGTAACCATGGGACTCTGGAAAGAGAAAAATGTGTTCAGAGTTACATACCTGCCTGTGTCTGTGCACCTGTCCACACAACTCACATTATTTGATGCTTTTTTTTAAAAAAATGAGACCCTCTTATTGTTAGCTGCCTGTGAAATGCATCTACTGTTCTCTATACTGCCAGCTATACATAAATAAATAAGAGTAGTAAATTGCAGAAAGTCACAGAGGCTGTTCAGCTAGGAGATTCTGGAGTTTGGCTCCAAACAACTTGCACTCCTCTATTTGCAGAGCAGGGTTCTGGCACAAGGTCCTCTTGTCAGAGTTGGCAAACCCAGTAGATTTTGCAAGAGTTGTGAAAATTAGTGAGCTTAATTAGTGAGCTTATTGAAGATTTTGTCAGCTGAAAACAAGGTTCGAGTCAAAGCAAATGAGATGATTTCAGAGCATTTCCAAGAAAGATAAAGCATTACAATCATTGCATGCCCTGAGTTTTCCTTTTCAAAATATGGAAAGTCACACACACTGATCTACTACAGCAAACATAGGTGAGAACTCCAAAGTAAATGTTTCCCCTTTCTCTGTAGCCAGCAGTGGTGGAGACTTGTCTAAATATAGATGATAGATTTGTGCTTGACTAAATAGGTGGGGAGGTGATGCAGAAAATCCTTGGGGCTTGGAGAAGTAGGATTTACATTCACATCTTCTAATTCATCACATGACACAATGGGAAATTTGAATCAGCCTGCAGTCCCAGAGCTCCAATCAAATCCCTTTGCTTCAGTTCACAGCATGTGATCATTTTGAACTCAATGCAGAAAGGAATGACCAAGCAAGTGTGCACAAGCACACAAAGTGATGCTTTGACAAAACATCTTTCCCCTTGCCTCTTGCTTCTCAAAGCAGGACAGGGAACATTCTCTCAATTTGATTTACTTAGTCTTGCATGATGTGTTGCTGTTGCACAATAAAGTGTAATCTTCATATATATGAAGCTTATAAGTAATCACAAACAGTGTGTTCTGTTGAACACTAGGAAAGTGTCTCCTGGTGAATGTTACAAATTTTTCAGGAAACATATTTATAAGTATTCGCTATGCTACAAAGATGTATGATTGGATATGGCTATCTGGTAAATGACTACGGAAATATGCCTTACCCACTTGCAACTTATAGTAATCATAATAGCAAATGCCATTACCTGAGGCATATGAACTTTATTTATACCTTGCCCTCCTGGTGCAAGCACCACACAGAGCGGCTTAAAACATGAAAAAAATACAATATACAATATATCAAAATACAATATCACAGATACACTAAAGAATATTCAATACAGTTACAAGTACAATTACAGTTACAAGTTATAGGTTACAAATCAGAGAAAAAATACAATATTAAATACAAAATACAACCCAATACAATGGCCCTTCCAGCGGTGCCATCACTCTAGGTCCGAGGGGTGCTCCAACCTCCCCGCAGCCAATGCCAGACCAGGAAAGGAGCTCGGATGAGGCGGCGTTGGCGGCTGTTCTTGAGTCTGTGTGTCAAGGAGCCCAGGTGCTCCCGACTTCCCTGTGTCCAATGCTGGACTGGGGAAGGAGCTCGGGCAAGGCGGCAGTGGCAACGGCTGTTTTTGAGTCCATGTGCCACAGAGCCCAGGAGCTACCAACTTCCCCCTGGCCAATGCCAGACTGGGGAAGGAGCTTGGGTGAGGCGGAGGCTGTTCTTGAGTCCGCATGCCGTGGAGCCCAGGTGCTCTAACTTCCCCACGGCCAATGCCAGACCAGGGAAGGAGCTTGGGCAAAACGGCAGTGGTGGCTGTTCTTGAGTCCGCGTGCTGAAGAGCCCAGGTTCTCCCGACTTCCCCATGGCCAATGCCAGCATGCACATTGGCTACATACAATGTAAATTATACCTACGTGTACAATTCAACAAAGTTATCCTGAGGAAGACCTCATAGCCATATACTCCAGTTTAGCAGGATATAATTATAGGATATCATTGACTGATGAAACATTTTCACTTGGGGAAAAATAATAGCTGTCTCTCCACTGTAAAATGTTTCCTTAACATATTTTTATAGCATATGCATTAAGTTTCATAGTGTTCCTTGATAATAATTTTCAGCAACCAGGGAAATATTATTGACTTGAGAATGATTTATTAAAGATATTTTACTGGAGAGAAAAAAATCAATGGATCTACTGATCTAAATACCCAAATAATAGAGAGAGATTTCATAAGTGGCTTCTTACAATGTGTGCTGAGTGATAATAGGGCTCCAGTCCTGAAGTGCTTCATCAATTAC
Organism: Bradypodion pumilum; assembly: GCA_035047305.1. Taxonomy (NCBI): domain Eukaryota; kingdom Metazoa; phylum Chordata; class Lepidosauria; order Squamata; family Chamaeleonidae; genus Bradypodion; species Bradypodion pumilum. The sequence goes on along the minus strand of JAWDJD010000001.1, from coordinate 165,516,206 downwards.
CTTCTCTAGTCAATAGCTTGAATTCTCATCCTCGGCAGAAAGCTCATTCTCTTTTGGGAAAAGGAAAAAGAAAATGTTCAGAAATAGATAAGAACAGCAGGATACCTTATGTAGTTAAATCCTTGTGGCTAATGCTGTTACTGTTCTCCACAATCTTTTGATATTTAAATTAGTCCAGCATTACTATGTCACACTACTTTAGCTGGGAAAACATAATGAACTACAGTATTTAATGAATTGTTTCTAAAGTTTTTTCTCTATGATGTTATATACCTAAGAGATACTTGAACTTTATTCTCAAAGCAGGTTTCAAAGTCTCCTGAAGGCATTTCATATTATTTCCATGCATTATGTGTAACATCCAAACACGTATATGAGTACCTATACATATATGCATATAGGATTCTACAAATTGTACAGTGTATAATTAAAATATAGCTGCTTCATGTTTGCCCTTCAGGCCAGCTGGCTGTGTGTTCCATTAAGGATAATATTTATTTACATCTTTTAAAAATTCACTTGCCCTGAGAAATATTGAAAAATAATAAACAAAACAAACAAAAGAACCACAATAATGGCAATTTCATAAAATGTGGATATGGAAAGGAAGGAAGGGCATATGGAAAGAATGGGACCAATTGTAGAAGGTCAGCTGAGCAGTCTGATTGAATATGGCTGGGAATGGTGTAATGAATCACACTAGAACCTCGGATAAAATCCAAACTCCGTTTCACAAGTTTGACTTTATCCGATTTTGGACTTTATCCAAATCAAATGGGCGATGCATTGGATAACGTCCAAAAATTGGCTTTATCCGAGGTTCCTATACCAAATACCTCGGATAATGTCCATGTTTTAGCAGTTTTGTACTTTATGTGATGCATCACGTGTGCATGAAAACCAAGATTTTATCCGCATCGAACTTTATCCAAATCAGACTTTATCCAAATCGCACTTTATCCAACGTACCACTGTATAGTGAAATATGTTAGCTGGCTAGGCTAGGCCAGAGAAATATAGCTAGATATGCTTTTCTTGTTTTAGTCTGGGAAAGGAGCAAGTAAAAATATTTCTTTCTCCCCGATTTTGTACCTAATCCTGAAATTTTCTATTTTTAATCTAAATAAACCTGATTGGGACCAGAAGACATTGTACTTATTCATGGAGCTTAAGCTAGTGGGCGAAATCCAGTTCATTTATTCCATTATTGGCAATGCTACAATTAAGCCAATTCACACTGCATGTCCTACCTGATCTGGCTGGTTTATAAACATAAACAGTCAGTCATTGAAACCTATCATAGATTTCTCTAACCTGGAGCAGGACCACAGGTACTCTGAAGCAGTACAAAGGTTTATGTGGGCTTCTGGAAGGGGTACAGCTCTCTGGATGGTGGAATGAGTCCTATGATAGTGGGATAATTGAGGGACATATCAATACAGTAAAACCTCGTATAACAAAAATAATTGGTTCCACAAGGCACTTCATTATATGATTTTTTCATTATATGATGTATGCATCATATAATGAAAATCCCTATGGGATGCATCGTACAACAGAAATCTCTCTGGGGAAAATCATACAAAGAAAAAATTTTGTTGTACAATTTTCCCATTGAGATTATTGTTGTATGATGTTTTCCCCATAGGGAAGCATTGCATCGCACAGCGAAAATTTTCGTTGTACTTTGCAACATCCCCCCAAAAAATAATAATAATAATAATATTCTCTTCATTGTACAATTTTTGTTGTTGTATGATGCATTCGTTATACGAGGTTCCACTGTATCAGACTTTTTGTTTCTGTTATATGCCACCAAGTTGGAACCAACTAATAGGGCCTTCAAGGTAAGTGAGATAATAAAGGACTATTTTTACCTGTTCCAGCTTTTCCTAATGAGTTTCCATTAAGCAGGTAATCAACACCAGGTCTCCTGAGTCCTGGTCCACTCCACCACACTAGGTGCCTCAAGCTTATACAGGTTCTATATCTCTGATTTCCACCCACACTGGAATGCAAATTTAGAGAGCCTCTACAGGAATAAAAGCAAGCTTGAAAGATCCTGATGGTGACATGGGAAGGGCAAATAGGAGGTTGTTGCTGCCTCTTCTAATTTTTATCCTTCCCAAGATATTTGACATTGTCCTTAAAGGCAAGCAACATGAGTCAATATCTGAAGAAGAATTTTTTAAAAGTAGAACAAAATGGTTTTTGTGTGCTGAGTTAAGGACATTATAAATAAGATTTAAAATGTTTTCTGAATGTCATGTAACTTTGATTTCCAGCTGCTGGTGTCAAACACTTTTGGTGACAGCTCTTATCCCTAGCAATTTATGTGGGGTATGAGAATCTCCTGTTGTGTTTTTCTGAATCCTGTTAGCAGTTTCTTCCCATCATTGTTTTGTACTGGATTGAGGTCTTTATATGGGGTATTTCAAATCAAAATTTCTACAGATTTTAATGCATTTTTCTACTTGGCTCATTTAGTTTCATATTTGATCTAAATTGTATATTCCTCTGACTAATCTGTGTTTGTGAGAACTATTGCATTTGTACATATTACAATGAGTCACATTTAAATTTGTGCATATTCTCCTTGCTCCCAAAATCATCATCATCAGTTTATTTATACCCCGCTTCCCTCAGCCCGAAGGCGACCCGAAGCTGCAGAACAACAATATCAAAACATCAGTAGCACAACAATATCAGAATAACAATAGCATAGCAATAATATATGTACACAGATACAAAATAGCGGTACAATAATCAACAACAACATATATAAAAATACAAATAACACCCTTAACTAGGGTCAGGCTCAACGAACGCGTCGGATCCCAGGTCCACGTCCTCTTCACTCCCCCACGGCCAATGCTGGACCGGGGGAGAGGGCTCGGGCAGGCAGTGCCGGCGTTCGACTACTGAGTCCTCACCTCCAGTAGCCCAGTTGTTTGTCACTCCCCCGCAGCCAATGCCAGACGGGGGAGAGGGCTCGGGCAGTCCTCAGCGGACCAGTGAGTCAGAGCCGGCAGTTCTTATCCCTCCTGGGCAGGGAGGGGCTGGCCCCAAAACAGCTGCACCAGTGGTGGCAGTCTTTGGAGGGCCGGTGAGTCTGGGCTGGCAGTTCTTATCCCTCCCAGGTGGGGAGGGACTGGCCCCAACACAGCTGCGCTGGTGGCGGCAGTCCTCGGTGGGCCGGTGAGTCGGAGCTGGCAGTTCTTATCCCTCCTGGGTGAGGAGGGGCTGGCCCCAATACAGCTGCACCACCAGCGGCAGTCCTTGGCGGGCCGGTGAGTTGGCGCTGGCAGTTCTTATCCTTCCCGGGCGGGGAGGGGCTGGCCCCAACACAGCTGCACTGCCGGGTAGTAAACTATGGCCCAGGGGCTGGATGCGGCCCCCAATACCAATTCATCCAGCCTGCAAAGCCCTCATTGCTCCTGGAAGCAGAAACAAATCATGCCCGTATGGGCGCGTTTTACTTCTGATTCTGGGAGCGATGAGGGCAGCGTGGGCCGGATGAATCACAGTAAACTCATTCGTGTGGATTGATGGGGGCTTGGGTTTCTGGGAATTGAAGTCCAAGAACACCTGGAGTGCCAAGGTTCGCCAACTCAGGGCCCTGCCTTGGCGTCTTCAGGCACCTTAGCCAAAGTCCCCAAAGGATTTCACAAGAGATAACCTGAGCAGCAAGGCAGTGGCGGGGGGGGGGGGGGAATCCCTTGGGTCCATCTTCCTCTCCCTGCGGGGACTCGGGCAGAAGCTTCCCTTTACCTCCCCTTCTTCCTCCTTCTCCTCCACTATGGCCCTCTGGCGTGGTGTCGAGGAGGCCGCCAGTGCCAGGGATTCATGTGCCGAGGCTGTTAAGTTCCACAAATGAATATTCCCAAGGTGAGAGACATTTCTTCCCACAATGAATTAAAGGTAAAGGTAAAGGTTTCCCTTACTCGAAAGCCAGTCGTATCCAACTCTAGAGTCAGTGCTCATCTCTGTTTCAAAGATGAAGAGCCAGCATTGTCTGCTTCTGCAGGCATTTCCGTGGTCATGTGGCAGGCATGACTAGGCACCTGAGCAGACAGAATGCTGCTACCTTCCCACCAAAGTGGTCCCTATTTTTCTACTTGCAATTTCTTGCTTTCAAACTGCTAGGTTGGCAGGAGCTGGGACAAAGACGGGAGCTCATTCCGTCCTGCAGTACTTGGGAATCAAACTGCTGACCTTCCACCTCCCAGTCAGCATCTTAGCCACTTGAGCCACTGCAAGAGGTTTTTTTTTAAACTGAGGCAGTAATGTTTTTGTATTTTTTGATGGTGGGTTTTGATTTGCTGTGGGTATTGTTATTTATTTTCTGTTTGTTCACCACCCAGAGTGGGATAACACCCAGATGGGTGGTAAAGAAAATCAATCAATCAATCAATAAGTCAAACCCCTTATTCCATTCCATTCCATTCCATTCGCTCTATGGGAATATATTACATAGTTACTTCTGATCCATCTTCTAACATAGGAGCTTTTGAGAACTAGGTTTGCGTCGGGCAAATTAATGTACACAATCTGTTTAAATGCAAGCCTGGCTGGATAACTCCATGAATAAAGAGGAGCTCCATGTGAAGCCAGAGGTTGGGAGTTCAATTCCCCACTGTGCCTCCTAAGAGAATAGCCAGGTTGTGTTGTCATGGGCAGCTGCACAAATCCAGGGGAGTTTCCAGAAAAAAGGAATGGGAAACCAATTCTGAATACCCTCTTCCTAGGGAACCCTGGAAAGGGTCACCATTAGTCAGTTGACTTGACAGCATACAGTTAATTAATTAATTAAATGTTGGAAATGTTGCATCAAGATAGGGACACATTTCATCTGAATGTGAATGCAAACCAACCTGATCCATATCTTCTGGCTTAATATGTGGCTCAGAAAATTAGCTACCCTTTGCATTTCATCTGCTCTGAAATGTGTGACACCATTTCTGAATTCTGAACAACGCATCACAATGAACGTGTTGCAATTGAACTATTTTTAGAAATGTGTACTTTCAGAAAGCATACATTTTGAAATTTGCATTTATACATTGAAAAATACAGAGTTAGATATGAAGTTTTGTAAACATAAGAGGCTAGTACTGCAAGGAAAAGAAATGAGGTTTCTATGAGGATATTCTAAGGACTACCGTGTTTTGCAGAATATAAGACACTGTCTTATATTTTTAAAAACTCCAAAATTAGCACAAGGTCTTATTTTCAGGGGATGTCTTATTTTTCCATGAAGAAGAATACCAGTCTCGACCGCGCTTCCCCACTCACAACCAAGGGAAGCGTCCCTTGGTTGCGAGTGGGGAAGTGCAATCGAGACTGGCCTCAGCTGTGAGGCGGCCGGCGTGGCCCATAAGAAGGCCTGCCGCGTCAGAGTCTCGATCTCGCTCTCACCAGGGGAAACTTCCCTTGGTTGTGAGCGGGGAGGCAATCGAGACTCCGATGCGGCAGGCTTTCTTATGGGCCACGCCGGCCGCCTTACAGCCAGGAGGTAAGGAGGTCTTATTTTTGGATGGGGCCTTATATTTCAAAGGCAGGAAAAAAAGGGGGGGTTTCCTATTATGGGAGGAGGTCCTATATTCGAGGAAACAGGGTACAGGTAGAAGGACCTTCCCTCTTTCCTTTTCACTGTTGCTTTCAGTTAGTCCTCTTTGGGTTCATTGCTTGAGCTTCTGGCAGTATTAACATCAGTTGCAACACTCTTGGCTTTCTTTCTTTCATTAAACTACTTTCTTTGATGTGGATGGGATGGTCTGATTATCAAATTCCTTAGTTCACTTTGTTAGGCAAATGAATGGGTGTTGTACACTTGGGAAACTCTTGGCTTTTGGAGAAACTAAAATCCATGAACTTGGTATACTATGTTTTGAACAGATTTCTGCCTTTGGCCATATGGGCATGTGTGAGTAAATACTTCAATTACTAATCTTTGACGAATGTAACTGGAGGGCTCAATTAGCAGATATTGTCTCAGCACCCATTTTAAGGAGTATCATTTGAATTCTCCCACACAAAACATTACCAAATGGTGACACAATAGAAGTGCTAAGTATCCACTCAGTCTGGCCTGGACTATGTTGCCAATGAAATGACAATCATCCTAACAGCACATGCATAAAATATGAGAAAATTCCCTCTCCTTCCTACATACTGTATCTCTGATATAGTTCCAAAATGATATGTGATATTTAAACAGTCAGTCACACCTATTTTAAGCCTTTGAGTTAGAGGAAAACAAAAAACATTGTATTCAGTAATTCATTTTTTAAGGTACATCACAGTGAGCAGCTGAGCAATTTCAAGCCAAGTACAGTATGTCCTGCCTCTTAGGAAGAGGCATGCTTGGGTATGTGAAGGTTTCTCTGGTTTCTCTCGTCCCTGCCACAGAGCCCCCTTAGCTCCTCCCCTTAGCCGGTTGGAGGGGAGTGGGAGTGACCGTTGCTCCATGGCTGGAGGACATTTTCCACCTTCGTCCCTGCCACAGAGCCCCCTTAGCTCCTCCCCCCAGCCGGTTGGAGGGGAGTGGGAGTGACTGCTGCTCCGTGGCTGGAGGACATTTTCCACCTTCGTCCCTGCCACAGAGCCCCCTTAGCTCCTCCCCTTAGCCAGTTGGAGGGGAGTGGGAGTGACCGTTGCTCCATGGCTGGAGGACATTTTCCACCTTCGTCCCTGCCACAGAGCCCCCTTAGCTCCTCCCCTCAGCCGGTTGGAGGAGAGTGGGAGTGACTGCTGCTCCGTGGCTGGAGGACATTTTCCACCTTCGTCCCTGCCACAGAGCCCCCTTAGCTCCTCCCCTCAGCCAGTTGGAGGGGAGTGGGAGTGACCATTGCTCCGTGGCTGGAGGACATTTTCCACCTTCGTCCCTGCCACAGAGCCCCCTTAGCTCCTCCCCTCAGCCAGTTGGAGGGGAGTGGGAGTGACCGTTGCTCCATGGCTGGAGGACATTTTCCACCTTCGTCCCTGCCACAGAGCTCCCTTAACTCCTCCCCTCAGCCGGTTGGAGGGGAGTGGGAGTGACTGCTGCTCCATGGCTGGAGGACATTTTCCACCTTCGTCCCTGCCACAGAGCCCCCTTAGCTCCTCCCCTCAGCCAGTTGGAGGGGAGTGGGAGTGACTGTTGCTCCGTGGCTGGAGGACATTTTCCACCTTCGTCCCTGCCACAGAGCACCCTAAGCTCCTCCCCTCAGCCAGTTGCAGGGGAGTGGAAACGGCTGTTACCCATGACATGGGCCTTAAGTTTGATGTAATTTACCATCTTTGTCTGTAAACCACTTTGGGTCACCAATAGGTGAGGAAAGCGGTACAAAAATATACTAAATAAAATAAAATAAAATAAAATAAATTACCTTTTAATACCCACAAACCAACCAGAACAGAACACAATAGCTTAGAACAGCAACCTATGAATAGGGTAATCCAACCAAATTCATGTCACACATACAGCCAGATGAGACTGCTGCAACTATTCTCAGAAACCACATTCCAGTGCTAGTTATGGGTAGAAAATCTACACTGTGCACAATAGCCTGAAATGGGAACTTCTAAGTGAAAAAGCCAATGAAATTCACGAATTCCTTTGAACTAGAACAGGAAATGATACACCACCTCAATCAAATATCCCCAGGAACCACATTCTAATATCTGTTCTGAGAAAAAAATTGATATCCCACAGGGCAGCCCCAAACGGCTCCTCCCAAGTAAGATAAACAAATAAATACTTCTTTGACTAGAGGAGATTGATAAAGTAAGCCAAAAACATCCACAGAATCCACATTCCAGTTCCTGTGGCAGCAGGTTTTGGAAATTAAAGACTCCTTGCCATCCCACAACCTCCAATGGCTTACTCATGATGAAAGGGACCTCAAGGAAGCTAAGGAATTTTGGGGCCAAGGGGAAATCACAAACATATAATTTCTAAAAAAAACTGCCATGACTGATTACATCATCAGCCTCACTTGGTGTAAGTTGTGCAACAGGATTTCAGCCTGTTAGTTCAACCTATATGCAGAATAAACTTGTGGGAAATAGGAATAGATATCCCATAGGTGAAGCAGGAGGGGAAACTGGAGAAAGAAACATCAGTAATCTAGGATATGCAGATGGTAGCATATTTCTCACAAAAAAAGAACATGATAGGACTCCTTCTAATTATTACAGAAGCAAATGCAAGCGCGGCGCCAAAATGGCCACCGCGCTCTTTGCGGGAGCCCCCCCACAGGACGAAGCCATCCGGGTAGTTAGGGGCGTGGCCAGCTCCCTTATTAAAGGGGTGGCCACGAGGCAGCCGAGCTGCCATTTTGCGAAGCGACGGAGCGGAGAAGTTTTTCCTCTTACTCCGTCGCTTTTTACCTCGAGCGGGAAGCCTTTTGGCTGCTTATTTTCCTCTTTTCGGCTTCCCTTAGGTCCGACTAAGATGCCTTCGAAGAAGAAGGCGGCCGCGAGCGCGGCTCGGGTGGTGCGGCGGCGCAATCCGGGTCGGAGGACCGTGGCTGCGCCTTCCCACTAGCCGCCTTTGCCGGCTCCTACCGGGACCGGTGGGATGGGGTCTATTACCCCCTGGCCGGAGGCCGGGGACCCAAGCAGGGGTCCAGTTTGGGCTGCGGCCCACGGCCCGCAAGCGGTGGACGCCGCTCCTGGTGCTCATTCTGGGCCTTCCTCCATCGGGGCCCAGCTCACTCCGGGGCCTTCCAGCCTTGGGGGGTGGTGCGGTCCCCTCCCTTGGCAGATGCCCAAGCCAGCCCTGCCGGGCCTGGGTGTGGGGTCATGGCCTTATTTGGGCCCCGGGGTGCAGGGGCCTGTACCCACGCCCGTAACGGGCGGGCCGGCTGGCCCGTGGCCCCAGGCCAGTGTCGAGGCCTTGCTGGCCCGCGTGGTGGCACTTGAGGCTTCCCTCGCTCGGGCCAGCCACGCTGGCGCTCCTTTTGGGGTGCGCTTGGACGCGTCGTCTGCTGGGCAGCGGCAGGCGACGGGACGGGTCGAGCAGCTTGAGGCGCGTGGCGCGACTTCGGCCACTGCCTCGCAGCTCCCCGACCAACAGGCCGGCGCGGGTCAAGCTCCGGCAGCGAGCTCTATGGCGGTCGTGAGCTCCGACGCCCCCAGTGGGCCGGAACCCCCGGTGGGGGCAGCCCGCGGGGGTGCAGCATGTGAGTATGCGGTACAAACTAGTGCACCTACACATGTGGCTACGTTGGGGGGGGGGCTTTCCAATGGCCTTGGCCTCGCATGGGTGGTCCGGCGGTACAGCCGCTGACGCACCAACAGGCGACGTCAACCACCACCCAGGGCCCCGGGGTGGGTAGCATTTCCTACCCTGTGGGGAATGTTTTGGGGGTGGCTGGGTTAGTTCAAGCCCCTTTCCAGATGCCCGCAGTTTCTGCTGTGCCTGTCTCGGCCTTGCCAACAGCGGGCTATTCCTTGCCACTGGGTGACCATTTGGCACAGGCCACCAGAGAGAAAATATGGCGAGGGGAGTATGTTGATATCTTCTCACTCCTAAACAGGGAGCCCACCAAGGAAGAGAGGGAGGGGCAGGATGAGAAGGATAAGGAACAGGCACGTCGTCGCAAGCCGCCACGGACGTGGGCCAATTGGCTGCCGGCTTACCTCATCTACATGGCAGTGTACCTGAGGGCCCGGCCGGATCTGGCAATTCCGATGGTCCAGTATTTGGACAATATCTACCGGGCAATGGTTGATTTTCCGGGCCCGTCGTGGTTGGCTTATGACGAGGAATTCCGTATGAGAATTCCCCTGCACCCTGAGATGAGGTGGGATGAGCCATGTCAGAGACTTTGGCTGCTGTACATGATGCCCACGCACCAGGGGAAAGGTACCATTGTGGACATGCGGTCCAGCGAGTGGCTCCAGCACAGGTTCCCCGCCAAGTGGCGGGGCAGGGGGTTCCAGCCCGACTGCTGTGCTGGGCTTTCTCGTCTAATGGTTCATGCAGTAAGAAGAATTGCAAGTACAGACATGAGTGTCCCACCTGTGCGGGCCCCCATGCAGCCTCTGCCTGTCCCAGGCCTGGTGGGACGCGGGGCAGAGGAAGGGGCGGACAGTGGGCTGGCAAGACTGCCGCTGATGGAGCTGGTTCACCGAAAGGCTCCCTCCCCAATTAATGTGGACATGCTGGAGCGTTGGCTCGCATTGTACCCGAAGGGGGAGGATGCAGATTATCTACTTCAGGGCTTTAGACAGGGGTTCCGTATTCCTTTCATGGGTGATAGGTCCCCTCAGGATGCCCCCAACCTTTTGTCCCTTAGGGGGAGGGAGGAAGTGGCTGCCGCCAGCATTAATAAGGAGGTCAATGCGGGCAGGGTTGCTGGCCCTTTCCCTGCACCCCGTTCACTAACCTCAAGGTATCGCCCCTGGGCTTGGTTCCCAAGAAGTCACCAGGCGAGTTTCGCCTAATCCATCACTTGTCCTACCCAGCCGGCCGATCGGTCAATGATGCTATCCCTGACGACCTTTGCTCAGTCAGGTATACATCTTTTGACCACGCGCTGCGCATGGTGCGCTCATGTGGCCCGGATGCGCTGCTGGCTAAGTGCGACATTAAGTCGGCTTTTCGCCTCTTGCCAGTGCACCCGGGCGACTTTGAATTGCTGGGTTTCAAATTTCGGGGCGAATATTATTTTGATAAGGCCATGCCTTTTGGCTGTTCCATATCATGCTTGGCTTTCGAGCGTTTCAGTACCTTCCTAGAGTGGGCTTTCGTCCGCAGGTCAGGGTCCCGGTCTGTAGCCCATTACCTGGATGACTTTTTATTCGGGGGTGAACGGGGCTGGGACATGTGTACACGTCTCCTCAACACATTTCAGACGCTAATGGAGGAACTCGGTGTCCCTTTAGCACCCGAAAAGACCGAGGGCCCATCTACACAGCTAGTCTTCCTGGGGGTGGAGATTGACACGATAGCGCAGGTATCTAGGTTGCCGCGGGATAAGGTGTCGAGGATAGTGGCCCTTATCTCGGACTTGTTGGCCAAGCGCAAGGGATCACTGAGGGAACTGCAGGTGCTGCATGGTCACCTTAATTTTGCCTGCAGAGTGGTTGCACCGGGCAGGGCTTTTGCCCGGCGCTTGTGCGATGCTATGGCAGGATTATCCAGGCCTCACCATAGGGTTAGGCTTACCCGGGGTATCAGGGCAGACATGCTTGTCTGGTTACAGTTCCTGAGGGACTTCAATGGGGTCTCATTTGGGAGGCATGACCTCCTGGCTTCCCCTCAATTTCAGATTCAGTCTGATGCCTCGGGATCCCTGGGTTATGGGATGTACTTCAATGGGAAGTGGGCCTATGGTGGGTGGCCACCGGCCTGGGCAGGCACGGGTCGCCTGCGTGATCTCACGTATCTGGAATTTTTCCCTATCCTGGGTGCTTTGATGCTATGGGGCCAGGAGTGGTCCAACTCGGTTGTGCATTTCTGGTGTGACAATGCGGCCGTGGTCCACATTGTAAATGCACAGACTTCTAAATTGCCCAGGGTTATGGATCTAGTGCGCCAATTTGTGTTGCGCAGCCTGCGCCTCAACGTACTGTTCAGGGCCAGGCATGTCCCAGGGGTTAATAATGATATTGCTGACGCTTTGTCCCGCCTACAGATCTCCCGGTTCCGTGCCTTGGCCCCGGATGCGGAGGAATTTCCCTCGCCACTCCCGGAGGAGATATGGACCATTGGCAAGGAGAGGTGAACCGGGTGATTGGCCTGTCACTAGCCCCACGCACCCGTAAGGCGTATCACCACGCAATTAATTCTTTCAGGGCATTCTGTACTCAATTTCAATTGCCAGGAACCTGGCCGATCCCGGTAACCCATGTTCTGTGGTTCATGGTTTACCTGCATTCTCAGGGCCTTGCACCTCGCACCATAGCATCTAAGCTTTCAGCGTTGGCTTTTATGGCCAAGGTGGGGGGTCATGTGGACAGCACCTCTGACTTCCGTGTGAGACATGTTTTGGAGGGGTGGGTGCGCGAGCGCGGGCGTTGCCCGGACGACCGCCACCCGATTTCCCCAGGGGTCCTTACCCAGTTGGCTCGGGGCTGGCCTTGCCTCTGTTTTGATGCATATGAGGCAGCCCTGTTCCATGCAGCCACAACGGTGGCATTTTTTGGAGCGCTCCGCATCAGCGAGCTTGTGATGCTGTCTAAGGCGGATGCAAGTCGTAGGGCACTGGAACTCGAGGATGTCTGTGTAGCCAAAGACTGGGCTCAGTTGAGGATACGTTCCTCTAAGACCGATCAGCATGGCGTCGGCAGTGGTGTGCGACTGCTACGGTGTTCTTTGGCAGACATCTGTCCGGTTGGTGCCCTACAGGAATTCCTGGCACTGCGTGGCACGCACCATGGCCCGTTTTTCTGTCACCAGGATGGGTCTCCCCTTACTAAATTTCAATTTTGGAGGGTGACGGGCAAAGCGCTGGCTGGTGTGGGCCTCCCAGGCGCCCGCTATGGCACTCATTCATTCCGTATAGGGGCGGCCTCGACCGCTGTGGCTTTTGGGTACTCAGGGGCTGACATACGTAGCATGGGACGGTGGGGATCGCAATGTTTTCAATTTTATGTGCGCCCACTCCCCCCGTGAGTACCGACCCGGTCACCTTACCTATTTTCCCTCATTTTTTCCTTTACAGACCCGGGGTGTCGTATTACACCGGTGACAGTATGGCTGGTGGGCCATAGCTACGTGCACAGGGCAGCGCGTTATGCTGCGGCGACAGAGTGGGGACCCCAACTGGGACTGGGTGCATACGCAAGTCTCACATGGCATGGTAAGCCTGGGATGTTATGGCGGGAGCTGCTGCCTTTCCTTTTTTCAGGCCTGACTGCTGACCCGCCTGACATTCTGATCATACACCTGGGGGGCAATGATTTGGGCCAGGTCACCGGCTTGTCGCTGAAGCATGCGATTTGCGAGGACCTCGCCTACCTGCATTACGTCTGGCCCGCCACAACCCTTGTTTGGTTGGACATGGTCCCGCGCCATTCCTACAGAGGGGGTGTTGACCTCCTGGCCCTTGACCGCGCTAGACGCATGGTGAATAGGGCAGTGGCGCGTTTCCTTGTCGACAGGGCTTGGGGGAGGGTCAGTCGTCACCCCGCTATTAGCCTCCAAAGATGACTTGTATGCAGGGGATGGGGTCCATCTGTCGCGAGGAGGTATGGACCTCCTGTTGGGTGATTGGCGAGCAGGCCTGTTGACCGAGCTGACGGTCTGGGGGGGCATCGAGCCTTCTTTGAAGCCCCTCCGTGTGGCGGGTAGCACTGGTAAGGTAAACATTATGACCCACAGGTATCCGGCAAGTTCGCAATTGACTGGACAACACTAGACAGGCATAAGTTGGTTAAACGTTGTCCGGTCAACGACGAACTAGGCGACGGGGTGATGGCTATAGCTAGACAGCATGCATCACCCCGTGATTTTACGGATACGCGTCAGAGGGTGGGGTCATTAGTTAGATATTGACTACGGTCAACAATTTGTTTGTTGTCAACAAACAAATTGATACAAATGGATACATTGTAGCAATTGCCGTTGGCAATTTTGGGTGGTACCTTACCAGTGTTACTTCGGCCTGCTTGCCTTAAGAATTATGATTGGTTATTACCAATAGAAATTTATAATTCGGACTAGGGCATGAATCAATAAATGTGGCCCAATGCCGTTATCCACTTTCATTGGTGTCTGAGTCCTTTATTGGGGGGTGCGCCTGCAAAGAAGGACTGCAGTTGAACATTAAGAAGACCAAAACAATGACTAAGAAGATCAAAATAACTTTAAGGTTGATGATAAAGAAATGAAAATTATAAATAGTAATTTTTCTAGGTGTTCTATTGTAAAAAAAATTGAAGGTTTTAGCCAAAAGAACAATAGCAAACTGATATATGAAAGGGCAGTTATAGAAAAGATCTTTATGGAACTGGAAAATGTCCCTAAATGTGAAAATGTGTCACCGGAAATCATACTCAAGATTATCCATGCTATGGTATCCAGACTACAAGTACAAAAGCTGTACAATGGAGAAAACTGATCTGAAAAACAACAATTAATTTGAATTTTGGTGTTGGAGGAGAACTTTATTGTGGGTCATTAGAAATAGAAATAAAAAATTAACTTGGAACTCTGACTAAATGTAAAATGCCTAAACAAAGACTGTTGTACCATATTTATAGTACAGTAATACCTTGCATAAAGAACGCATCACATAGCGAAAGATTCGCATAACGAAGCTTTCTTTATGTAAGGACGATACCAAACATAATGAAAAACAAGTTTGTTGTTTTTGGTATGGGAACCCTGGATAATGAACATTTTTTGTTCATTATCCGGGGCATCTACCATTAGCTTTGCATAATGAAAAAACCGCATAGCGAAGCAACTCGCAGAACAGAGTTTTTTCGTTATGCGAGGTATTACTGTATATCATGAGGAGACTCATGCAAAAAGCCAATATGAAGAAAAAACAAGGCAGTAGAAAAGAGGAAGACCTAATGAATGATAGATTGACTCAACAGAAGAAGCCACAGACTTTTTTTAGCAAGACCAGAACACAGATATTAATGAGAGGATCACTTGGAAGTCATAGACCTGTCTTTAATTTGAAGCAACTTGACAGGATATGACAGAACGTATGTCATTGAGAGGAAAGGGGCTGAAGCATGCATAAGCAAGCAGCTCTAAGTGAACAATATGAGCAACTCCTGTATTTGCCTGCAATCCAGGAGTCTTGTTTTTACTTCTTCCCATCTGAAATCAGCCAAAAGAAAACAGTGGGTGTTGCAGTGCAGAGAGAGCCCATAAATATTTGTTATCAGAGACCTGACAGACATAAACAAGAAAAATGTGTTTACCATTCAAGGCAATCATCTGTGATGATGATTGTATAACCTACCCTGCCTACAGTAAATTGGGAGGTGTAACACTATCTTATTCTTTCAGTGGCTTATTGACAATGAAGGGTAGCTATGGTGTTACAGTCAAGAGCTGAGCCTAACTGATCCCTCGGGTGTAGCTCCTGCACAGCTCTCAAGAAGTGTGGGCTCATTTTTTAAAAGGCAATGCTTCTACAAAAAAGCCCGTTGTGCAGGAACTTTTTCTGCAGCTTAGCTTAAAACCACATTTTGGTGAACTTTAACCTTATGGATTTTTGTTTCTTTGTTTTTCACCAGAACCCAATGGAATAGTAGTAAACTTTGAAATACAGAGCTCATCATACCAGTGAAGTTGGTCCATGTCAACAAATCAGTTTTAGCAATTGTATCTACATGGATAGGTACAGTAATACTGTACCTTGGATAACGAATGCATTGGACAATGCTAAAATCGGATAATGTCAGGGAATTTGAGGAACACTTTTGCATTGCACAATGTTAAGATAACATTGTGTGATGCAAAAAAAATTCTCAAATTCCCCGACGTTGATCTCTGCCCCAAAGCCCGCAGGGTTGGAGACCAGCCCTGCTGGCTTTGGGGCAGAGATCTCTGGAGACCCCCTTGCCAGGGGGGGGAAGGGGCCCTCCGTAGACCCAAGCATCAGACTGCCAGTTTCCTTAGGGTGAGAGCACGTGTGGCCACTCTCCCCCCAAGGAAATGGGTGGTCTGTGCATTGGGCTCAGCTGGCTCACCTTGGAATGGAAGGGGTGAAGTGCTTCCCCCCCTTCCCTTCCAAGGCGAGCCAGGCTAAGCCCACGTGCCCACCCTGCTTCCCTTGGAAAGGAAAGGGTAAAGTGCTGTCCCCCCTTCCCTTCCAAGGTGAGCCGGGCTAAGCCCGCGTGCCCACCCTGCTCGCCTTGGAAAGGAAGGGGTTAAGTGCTTTCCCCCGGACTTTTTCAATCACAGTTTCTGGGCTTCACAGAATGGCAAGAACTGAAGGGATCTTTCCTCCAGCCTGCAGACCCGGCGGATGGACCCAGCAACAGTGGCACAAACAGTGATGGGGGCATTTTTACGATGCCCCTGAGGCAGTTTCTGCTGCCTCTGCTGCCCTGTGGCTGGGTCTGCAGGCTCTAGAAGGGTCTGGAGGAAAGATCCCTTCGGCACCCACCCAGTTTCCCCCAAACCAAGCCAAGGACCACAGCGTCAGATCCCTGGCTTGGTTTTGTTGAATGCATGGTGGCACGCCTGCCTGCTTTTCCCAAAACAAGACAGTGATCAGACGCCACTGGCTTCCCCCAAAGGAAGCTGGTATTTTTAAACGTGCGATAAATGCATTGCATAACGTTAAAAATCGGATAACGCTAAGGCTTGTGGAACCAAGTTTTAGCGTTATCCAAGGTATTATTCTATTTTAAAAATCTAATGACTCTTAATTTCCCATTTAAGACCAAGTTATTCTCAAACACATTTGTATTACTGGAACGGAACACACAATGATGTATTGTTGGTAGGAAGATTCACCTTATTTCACTGCTGTCAGGAATGCAGCTATTCTAGGATGTAATGAGGAAGTCTGACTACAGTGGGAGATGATACAATTATTCCTGAAAATTAAAATACATTGGCATGAAGACCAGCTAGGTTTGTAGCAGTCCAACACTGCTAAAACTCTAATATGCATCTCAAATGTGCCCTAATGTGGAAAATAGAATTGAGATCCTAGAAAATAGTTAGGCTTGTCATCCTCTGCAGCTAGACTTGTTCCTATTAGGTGCACAGTACTTCCTTCCCACTATGATTCCCATTTGGCAAATTTATAGATTTTCTCTTTTTTCTTTAGCAGAGATTTTCATTTATTTATAGTAGCATTTCTATACCGCTTTTCTCGCTCGAAAGTGACTCAAAGCGGATTACAGAATCATTAAAAATAACAAGCACAAATCAATAAATAGCAAAAACATCATAAAGAAGCACAATACAAAATACAGAATTCAATACAAAAGTTCTAGCACAATTCAGCATTTCACAAAAATTCCACTACAGTTCAACATATCCTAAAAATTCACAATATCAATTGCAGCCCAGATTCAATTCAATTCAATTCAATTCAAATTTTAATTTGTACCCCGCCCTACTCAGCTTGTAGGCCAACTCAGGGCGGCTTCCAACATAATTAAGAATACAACAAAACAAAATATAATAAACATACAAAATGTCAATAAAAATAAATATACATTCGGAACAAAAATGCAATGAACACAATTCCTATAAAAACAGCATATAAACTGAGTATCAGCTTGAACTTCCCCACGGCCAATGCCAGACAGGGGAAGGAGTCAAACAAGGTGGTGGCAGTGGGAGTTCATATACCCGCAGCAACACGAGCCCGGGTATTCCGACTTCCCCCCGGCCAATGCCAGACCAGGGAAGCCGCACTGGTTGCCCCACAGCTGGAGCCTGATTCTTCCCCCCTCACTCTCACTGTGGGCAGGGATTCACTGACCGAGCCAATGAGACTACACTGGGCAGTGTCTTCGGGCGCACGGGCTCCTTTCATCCTCCCCACCGGTGAAGGGGGCGAGGAGGTGCAGCAGTGCGGCAACAGCAGCAGCATTTTCTGAGCCTGTGGGCTCCTATCATCCTCCCTGCCGGTGGAGGGGGCGTGGAGGCGCAGCAGCTCTTAATGAAGGTAAGTATCTCTGTCCGCTGCAGCATTTTGGATTGCTATACCTGCTCCCATGGTCTTTTGAAGATCACCAGCTTTTTTTCATAGGCTGTAGTCCACTCCAATGATGTTTTTCATCTCCTACTTCTCTGCTGAATGAAGTGTTCACTTGAGGTGCTTAAAACTTTTTTTGTTTCCCTCATGTGTAATTCAAACTGGCTAAAAGTCACTGGTTAAAATCACGTATTCTTGAAAAGCTGCTAACAGCTATTTCTATACTTTTTTTAAAAAAAATTCACAAGTTGTGCATGTTAAATCTAAAAATAATAATTAGGAACACATGTGAAAATGTCAGAAAACCTCAAGTTAGCCAAATCTAAGGAACAACAGCTGTGCTTCTAAAGCAGCATATTAAAACAAATGGATTGCCAGTTAAGTAAGACTGTATACTAACATTCATTCATTCATTAATTCCATTTCTATACTGCCCCGTTGATTCAAATGTCACTCTGGGTGGTGAACATAATAAGTAAAAACATATAATATAAAACCCATCTCCCATTATGTAACTATAAAATATATTGATTATATCAGGATATATATATTATTATGACCTTAGGCACCTAGATCTTCTTGGACTTCAATTCCCCATAAGCCATACAAAATGAAAAGGTGGCTGATAAGATTGATTGCTGATAAACAAAAAACCATGGAAAAAATAAAAGAAATATCTCAGGGCAGGATATTTACAAATGCTTTCTTTAAAAGTTCTGTCTTTGCCAAATTCTGAAATAAATAAAGGAATAGAGCCTGATGTACATTCCATAGTACTGGTGCCACCACTGAGACGACTGTATTCATGGTAGAGGTCTTCCTGGCCTCTCTTTGGGGGGGGGGGGAATGAGACGGGACCAGTTCCCAACTCTGTCAACCTATACAGAAGGATTCTGTGATTGACAGTATCAAAAGCTTCTAAGAGATCCAAGAAGACAAGCAGGACATATTGCCCCTATTAGCCTCTCAGAGGAGGTCATCTAGCAGGGCAACCAATGCTATCTTGTTCTTGTATTAAGGCCTGAACTCTGACTAAAACGGATCTAGACTATCAGTCTCCTCAATGTATGCTTGCAACTGATACACAACTACTTTCTCTCCACCAACTTGCCCATAAAAGTGATGGTGACAACTGGTCTAAAGTTGTTTAAAATTGTCAGACTTTTTGGGGGGCTGGGCGGGCCTGATTATGGTTTCCTTCAAACAGGAGGGGTGATGCCCCTCCTTTAAAGAGGAATTCACATTTTGGTATCCCAAGCCACTGTCACCAACTTGATTGCTTTCATAACCCAAGAGGTTATTGGGCTAAGTGTGGAGGTTGTGGCTTTTTATTGTGCAGAGCCTTGTCCACGTCATCACGTGTCAAGGTTAAAATCGGTCCAGCACAATTGAACAAGATGGTGCATTGGGAATCTCTTCACAGGGTGTGTGTGTGTGCATTCCAATACTGCAGTTAAGGTTCCTAAAGATGGTTTCAGTTTTAGGTCTGAAATAAACTAAACTTTTCACAAGTGTCAATATCTAATTGAAATTCTAGATCAGGGATTCTCAACCTGCAGCCCGTGGGCTGAATGTGGCCCTCAGCACCATTTCATTTGACCTCCCACCACTTCCACCACACCAGGAAGTGCTATGTGGTGGAGAAAAGGCAAAATGGCTGTCTGGCCCTGAAAGCTATCTGAGGGAGTGTGACCCAGCACCCGGCTTAAAAAGGGTGAGAACTCCTGTTCTAGATCATCCTGTCTATATAGTTGTACCTTATGTTTTCCTGCCTCATTATTATTATTATTATTATTATTATTATTATTATTATTATTATTATTATTATTATTATTATTATTATTATTATTATTATTATTATTATTATTATTATTATTATTATTATTATTATTATTATTATTATTATTATTATTATTATTATTATTATTATTATTATTATTATTATTATTATTATTATTATTATTTCATTTGATATAATATTCCCTTTTGGCAGATTTTACAGCCTTTAAATATTCTCCAAGCACATTTCTCACTGCCTCCAAATTTTCAACAGAGAGAGCTTTCCTCCATTTACACTCCAGCCTCCTGCTATTTTGCCTGTTCACTTGCAGCTCATCTCAAAACCACAGTGCAATGTGAAATGTGCACTGAAGAGAACGTTTAGGTGTGATCATGTCAGCTGCCCTGGCCATTAGGTATTCCACCTAGGGCAGGGGCCAGGACTTCAACAGTAATACCAACCAGATTGATTGGAACTCTAGAATGCTTATGGGTCTAAGAGTTTTAAGGATGGACTATTTCAATGGATCCTTTCTTCCCACAGAAGGGGGAAATTGCCAGCCCAAAGCCTAGCAGGTAGTGATTTGGCCATCATACAAGTGACAAATGCAAGTCCCACACCCTCAGATCTCCGTCACTCTACTAAGTCAAACAAATCCGGCCAAGAGTATGCCCTGTAATGTGAGTGGATCCTAGTAATCTGAGTAGTTATTTTGGTTTTGGCATTATAATATGTGTTAACTTGTATCTTGACTGATTGTTGTAATTTGTGTACCTATGTTTGTTTATTGGGGTTTTTTTTATGTTGTGAGTTGCCCAGAGTGGTGCTTACACCAAATGGGTGATAAATAAATAAATATCACATGATGGGGTAGGCCTATGGAAGTCATGGTTCCCACAAAATCAACAGATGCACCTGGAACTACTGCCTCTGTGTGAATGTTAAAGTGGGAAACACAGTAACACAGATGAAGCCAGACAGTCCCTGAAGGGAAAGTGTTAAGTTGTTGGGAGAATGTTACACCAGCATTACTCCAAGCCTATCCCAATTAGAACCCAGTCTGAAATGCAGGACCTCTATCTCAGTGTTTACCCAACCTTTGGTTTTTGGACTTCAATTCCCAGAAGCCTAAGCCAATTTCCCAAAGCACTGATCAGCCAATGTACTGATTTAGGCTTCTGGGAATTAAAGTCCCCTGTGGACATGGGCCCCATGTTTGGAAACACTGCTCTAGACCAGGGAGGGCAAACCTTTTAGAGACCGAGTACCCAAACACAACAGGCTGCCGACTGCGCGGAGGAGAGGGGGGAACTCTGTGTTGAGGGAGGGAGGAAGCGCTCCCATGAGGCTGCTGGGCAGAGGGGCTGGGCAAACTGTGCTGGTGCAATGGCATGTATGCCCACAGAGAGGGTTCTGAGTGCCCTCTCTGGCACGTGTGCCATAGGTTCACCACCACTGCTCTAGACCCTTATCGGACTTGGCAGAGATCATGCTAACTAAGATATTCTCTCTGTGGACTATGGCACCACCACCCTTCCAGGGCAGGAAGGTCAAAAATGAATAAAAAGAGCCCTTCCATCTTTTTGTAGCATAGGGTATGTTAAAAAAAACCTCTAATAAATTCAGTATAAATGAAAATAATCTAAAATGTAATTCAGATTGTCTAAACGAGCATAAACCACTGCCACCACCTTGGGGGCAACAAAAGACAAAATATAAGGCAAAAGAATCATACAATTGTGCCTCTTTTCAAGAAGCAAACCTACTATTGATTTTCAGTGTGTTTCTTGCTGATGCTACATCTGGCTCAGATTTCATTTGCCAGTGTCTTAACAGCCATCACCATAGCCCTCCACAGGATTCACCCACTCCACAGGATTCACCCATGCACTGCTGAACATTAGGTCAATCCGAAGGGGAGGCAAATAATCCCTTGTCAGCTCCTCATTCATCAAGATAACATTTGACAATGGTAACAATCACATCCTTGCATGTTGCTCTCACACCATTTAATACAATCAAACTGAGAGGCAGTTGTCATAGTCTAAGTCAATATTCTTGGAGCATCATCTATTAGTGAATGGCACCCTGAATCATAGTACTGTACTCAGTGTCACAGCAAAATGTGAGGATGTATGATGGAGTCTATAATATTTTTAATCTCCAGGCAAGAGCTGATCAAACAATTTGTGATTTAGTTAAGATGTTGTTGCTCCCCTATGTATCTTTTCCTGGCTGTGTTTGGTAGGAGGAGGATGGTCTTACCAAAGCTTTCCTTATTGTTTCTTCCATTTGCACTATATTTGAACAGGAAAAAGGTGAAATTATTGGAGTATGACACCACACACAACTATTTATTACAAGGCTCTGTGGATGTAGGAAGAAATAGGATAGGATGTATGCATTGTCCCAAGTATATACCAGAATATACTACACTTTGTACTACCTGGTTCATTTGCCCACTGCTGCTGGAACACAACATCAAAGAACCTAAGTCATTTTAGACTACTTGGGAATTAGCATCCCATATTATTTCTCATTTCCATTTTGAACAGGAAAGCCATTCAAAACACTTTCTAGGAAGAAAAGAAGTTTGAAATGCAACAAGCAGGTAAGGGAATAGGGAAAAATAGCATTTAATTGTTTTAGAAGTATTTGTAAATTTTAATCAGTTTGTTTTTAATCGCTTTTAAAATTGTCTGCTGGTTGAATGAATTTGCTTTATGATTTAATCTGTACTTATTATTTAATTTTATTTGGCCTTCCTTGTAACTGTAGTGATTTTGTACATGCTTGTATGGACTTGTATGGTAAGAGATTGTGGTCGATTATATAATAATAATTTCATGTCAGAAATTATTCTGGGTTGAAAGGATTTTTGCAGGAGGAACTCTGCTTAGGAGATGCCCAGATGAGGCTCTTTTCAAGTCCCCACGATCTTTTCCCACCAAAGTGGTCCCTGTTTATCTACTTGCAATTTCTTGCTTTCGAACTGCTAGGTTGGCAGGAGCTGGGACAGAGATGGGTGCTCAAACTGTTATGCAGTATCAGGGTCTCCAACTGCTAACATGCCGGCCTTCCAGCTAACAAGGCGAGCTTCTTAACTGCTCAGCCACTGCAGCCACTTTAATTTCATGGTTGATTATCAGTTGTATATGGGACATGTGACAGGAAAGTTGAGAAGTTTAAAAGCATGTTTATTCTTGTAACTGTGATTGCTGTGTATGGCACCTACCTGGAGAACTTCTGTTTTGTACATAGGGGTATGTGTGTAGGGTAGAGAATTAGTCGTAATTAGCACTGCTGATTCGAGTTGTGAGTTATCGTTTTGAAATTAGAATGAGATTGGTCTGTG
Organism: Bradypodion pumilum; assembly: GCA_035047305.1. Lineage (NCBI taxonomy): Eukaryota > Metazoa > Chordata > Lepidosauria > Squamata > Chamaeleonidae > Bradypodion > Bradypodion pumilum. The sequence goes on along the minus strand of JAWDJD010000001.1, from coordinate 165,493,453 downwards.
TAAAGAGTATGTGGTCTTGTTAATATTTGTGTCATAATTTGTACGTATGTAAGTATGTACTTTTGGGTACTAGTTCTCAAACAAATAAGAGAAAGTACTTTTTCACCCAGAGGATTACTGGTCTATGGAACTCCCTGCCAGAAGAAGTGGTGACAGCTGTCAGTCTTGACAGCTTTAAGAAAGGATTAGAGAAGTTCATGGAGGACAAGGGTATCAATGGCTATAATTATGGATACTTAAGGACAACCTCTGGGTTGGAGAGATAGGCAGGATATCTCCCAATGCCATTTCCAGGGAATCCTAAGCTGGTGAAGGCATCTGCTTGGGAATACCCTGAAGGAAATGGTGAGCCACTGTGTGAGACAGAATGCTGGACTGGATGGGCTGTGGCCTGTTCTTATGTATGTTGAACAGAAAATATTTAACATTGTAAAGAAAAAATACTCGGCCCGGGAATGGGTGGCAAGTGAGTCTCCCCACCCTGTGAGCCCTGCCCGCCTGGAGGGCTCAAAAAGGAGACAACCTGGAGCCTCACCACCACTGCCACCGCCACGCTGCCTCTTCCCGGGGGGCCCTACACTTGGCCTGGGAATGGGAGGCAGGTGCCTATTCAGAGGACCCAGGAAAGGACTGTGTTTTGCCTTCCGGGGATATTTAGCCACTCGGATATTGACCATTGGTCCCATTTGTGGTGCTGAGCTCTGGACATTTTGGGGTGCGTGAGCTGGACTCTGAACTCCTGTTTATACTGGGTTATTTAATATTTTTCATTGTGATTAATATATTTGTGTCTTTCTATGGTTGCATTATTATATTGTATGCTGTTGGACATGTAATTTGCCGCCTTGAGTCAGCTTCGTCTGAGAAAGTGCGGGATATAAATTAAAATTTATTACTATTATTATTTATTATGTTGGATTGATTATATATGGCAGAGTGAAACATTGTTCTTAAATTTTATTTTAGTTTTAACTGTTCACTGAACCTTTGAAATCCTTTGTGTGCATGTTTTTAAAAATAATACTCTGGTTTATGGACCATGCTTATTATTTTACAGATAGCAATTCTAATTAATTATACCCAAAAATACCACTGATAAATGCTATGACATATGGTTTATGTAGTGTCATTGAAGTTAAAAAGCTGTATTCCACCAAAAACGTTCTTATTTTTTAAAAGGGCAGCATAAAATCAGCAGAGTAAAAGCAGCAGTGTAAAAGGGCACACTTACCGTTTGCCTAGTTAATCCAGGAAAAGGGGTCTCTATTCACAGGTTAAATGTCATTGGCAAGTTTAGTAATTGCACCATTGGCTTGTCATTTGGGTAGCACCAGACATATGTGGAGAAGATGTGTAAGCTCTGCATGCATCTTTGGGAGGAGAGATGTAAATCTAATAAAGCTAAACTTTAATAATAAAATTGCATAGCAGCAGCAGCAGGTTGGATTGAGACAAGCCTTTCTGTGCATGGAAGGATTCAGCAGAAGGCACTGAGATTCCTTAGAAGATTATTCTGGAAGAAGGAAAGTGGAGGCAGTTTCCAACTGCTACCTCTTTTCCTCAGGTGGGATCATGAAGCCATTTCAGTGGTGGAATTCAGCAGGTTCGCACTAGTTCGCCTGAACCAGTAGCAGAAATTCTGTCTGGCCCCACCCATCCAAATTTTGAAATAAAGTAGTCTTAATTTGGGTGTATACAATTGTATAATCAGTAAAAACTATACAATCAACTAGAGCTGGAGCAGACTGTGGTTCAGATCATAAACTACTGATTGTAAAATTCAGACTTAGACTAAAAAAATAGGGAAAATAATTAGGCCAGACATGTATGACCTAGACACGATCCCTAAGGAATACATGGTGGAGGTGTGGAACAGATATAATGGCTTAGACTCAATAGACAGAGTGCCAGAAGAATTATGGACAGAGGTGTGGGACATCATACAGGAAGCAGCAAATAAAACCATACCAAAAGAAAAGAAGCATAAGAAAGCAAAGTGGTTGTCTGATGAGGCTCTTAAAATAGCAGAGGAAAGAAGGAATGCAAAAGTCAAAGGAAAAAGGGAAAAAAATCAATCAACTGAATACAGAATTTCAGAGAAAAGCAAGAAGAGATAAGGAAACCTACCTAAATGAACAGTGTAAAGAAATAGAGGAAAACAACATAAGGGGTAGGACTAGGGAGATTTTTTTTAAAATAAAAATGGGGAAATCAAGGGAACATTTAAAGCAAAAATAACCATGGTAAGTGACAAAAATGGCAAGGAGTTAGCTGAAGCAGAAGAGATAAAAAAAGATGGCAAGAGTGCACAGAGGAACTATACAAAAAGGACCTCAACACCTCAGATAATCACAATGATGAGAACATTGAACTTGAACTAGAGATCCTAGAGAGTGAATCAGAAAGGCCCTAAAAAGCACTGCAAACAACAAAGCTAATCGAGATGATGGTATCCCAGGTGAAAATTTCAAAGCCCTAAAAGATGATGGAATCAAATTATTGCATTCATTATGTCAGCAGATTTGGAAAACAAAATGATGACCACAGGATTGGAAAAGATCAGTATATGTTCCAATCCCAAAAAAGGGTAATGCCAGAGCATGTTCAAATTATCGAACAATTGTGATCATCCCACATGCTAGCAAGGTTATGCTCAAGATAATACAGGATATACTGCAGCAGCACATGGAGAGAGAACTACCAGAGGTGCAGGCTGGGTTATGAAGAGGCAGGGGGACTAGAGACCACATTGGCAACATACGTTGGATCATGGAGAAAACAAGGGAATATCAGAAACAAGTCTACTTCTGTTTCATTGACTACACCAAGGCCTGTGACTGTGTGGACCACAACAAAATGTGGCAAGTAATTAAAGAGATGGGAATACCAGAACACCTTATATGCCTCATGAAAAATCTGTACAAGAGTCAAGAAGCAACAGTTAGGACAGAACACGGAATGGTTTGGAATAGGAAAAGGAGTAAGACAAGGCTGCATTTTATCACCCTGTTTATTCAACTTATACACAGAGCACATAATGCACAATGCAGGGTTGGAGGAATCACAAATTGGGATCAAAATTGCTGGGAGAAACATCGACAGCTTGAGATATGCTGATGATACCACCCTAATGGCAGAAAGTGAGGAAGACCTAAAGAAGCTTCTGCTTAGGTTGAAAGAAGAGAGTGCAAAAGCTGACTTGAGACTCAACATCAAGAAAACCAAGATAATGGCAACAGGCCCAATCAGTACCTGGAAAATAGATGGGGAAGAAGCAGAAGCAGTGACAGATTTTACTTTCATAGGATCAAAGATCACTGCAGATGGGGATGGCAGCCATGGAATAAAAAGGCGACTGATTCTTGGGAGGGAAGCTATGAAAAACCTGCAGAACATAGTTAAAAGTACAGACATCACCTTGCAAACCAAAATTCGCATAGTCAAAGGAATGGTATCCCCGGTTGTAATGTATGATTGTGAGAGCTAGACCATTAGGAAAGCTGAGCGCAGAAGAATAGATGCCTTTGAGATGTGGTGTTGGAGGAGAGTTTTGAGAGTCCCCTGGACAGTGAGGAGAACAAATAGGTCGATCTTAGAAGAAATCAACCCTGACTGCTCCTTAGAAGGTTAAATAGTAAAGATGAAGCTGGAGTAGTTTGGACATCAAATGAGAGGAGAGGATTCACTTGAGAAAGCCTTGATGCTGGGAGGTGGAGGGCAAAAGAAGAAGGGGGCGGCCAAAAATGAGGTGGCTAGATGGTATTGTAGATGCAATGGGCACAGAGTTGGGAGGGTTGAGGAGGATAGTAGAGAACAGAGGTGCCTTGAGGGCGGTGGTCCATGGGGTGGTGATTGGTCGGAATCGACTGTGCACCTGAACAGCACCTGAATAGCAATAACAATTTGGGTGCAACGCATTTATGTAACATTTATGAAATGCATTTATGAAACATTTATGTGCATGCAATTTTTGCCTTACCACATGTACAAAAAGATCTAATAAATGACTGAAATATTTATTCATTCATTTATTTATTTATTTAATCAAATTTCTACTGCCTCCCTCTCGCCAAGGCGACTCTGGGCAGCTTACACATATAAAACACACAGATAAAACTCTACAAAAACAATAGGATAAGAAACATTAAAATATTAGATTGTTTAAAATTTAAAAATTTAAAATGCCCTCCTCAATACCTCATCAAAATTTCTAAAATGCCATTGGAGGAGCTCACATCTGGTCAAAATAGTCTAATTATTTTAACCTTATAATTTATGTTAAATTTTTACCTATATTTCATTTATGTCCACAATTTAAAATTGTGGTACAGTTAAAGAAGGACGTACCCAAAAAAATTCCCCTGCTAAAATAGTGGTTTATTTACTTTTAGTATTTCTGTTCTACTGCACCCGCCACGCCACAAAATACAGCAAGCAAGAACTGTAACAAATGTTTTTAAAGTCACCAATGCCATGAACAGATTCCCTTTCTTTTTCCAGCCACAGTTCCTCCTATGAAAAGCAGGCCCGCATACCAGTCCTATACTTGACCCAAAAGATTCAGGAAATGATAAAATTGGGAGTTCTAAATTGTGATCAGATGCAGGGAGCTTTTCTGGGCTTGTTATGAGGATGGTAATTGTTAAGGGATCTCTCTTTGCCAGCCTTGGGGTTCAGGATGGCTCACAGTGATGAAAAAAGGGACTGATAATATCATGTTATTAAAAAGAACAGAAGAAGGAGAACAAGGGGCGGGGGAAGTCTCCCCCTGTCTTCTCATAGAAGCTGAGTTTTCTTATATATCCTCCAGATTTTTCCCTTCCTGAATGACGCTAATAAGCACATCTTTTGAAATATTCACACTGAAATTTGTCAGCCCCTCAGGTCTCATACAGGAGAGAGGCATCAGGACGTCAATATTATTTTTGAAATGCACCAAGTCAAGCTTCAGTATCAATATACAAACTCCTCATAATTTATAGCCCTGTTAGGGCTGCTGACAGCCATGCCTTTCCATTTCTTGTTAACATTTTGTGCTAACTTAGACAAAGCCTTCACACTGCCTTCCCGTCCATGTTACGTTGGCATTCTTCTGCACTGAAGGAAGTCTCTCCTAGATATTTTGTCACAAGCAGCAGTTGGCTTTTAGTGACACAGGCAGTTCTTCCCTGCAGAGAGCTCTTTGAAAGATCTTTGTTTTTCATTATAAATTCTTTTCATGGCAAACAAAGAGACAAGTCACATTTAATGCTGTGCTTTCTTTCTCTTTAAAAGAAAAAGGGAAAGCCATGGATCCTTAATAGATGGAACTGTATTAGCTGAAACTCAGGATGAAAAAAAGAAGCTGGTTTGTTTTGCAAAGTAATGTGGACCAGCTTAACCTGCACGTTTATGAACTAATACCCAAGCAGGAACAAAAACATACTTGACTCTTCACACTGCTTTTCATTTGGCAGAGCAGTTATCTGATCAAAATGTGCACATTATGGAAGACTGCACACGAAGATAGCAAAAGAAAGGGAAAATATCAGACAAGGCTTATAAAATGGGAGATGCTCATAAAACCGTGTCTATTACAGAGTGCCGAATGCAAAAATGTGTTCGCATTATTGGGCACACAAAGATGTGAAGAAGGAAGAGATGAACTTGTGAATGAAAAGTGGAAACTTCACAGAAAGCAAACCAGACAACTTTGTTCATTCACAGTCAACTCCTGCGATCAGTTTCAGACAGTCTGTTGCTTTTGTTGGAAAACAAGCCCACATGTATTTATTTATGTGAGGAGCTATTCTTTTTTCCATTTGCCAGTAGCCAGGAAGCATATGATATCCCAAGAGGCTATAGAAAAATGTATAGCCCAGGCTAGAGCCAAGAATACGCAAAGTTGTATAATCAATATGAGGAAAATCATGAACCTAAAGTTGCTGCTGAACTCCTACAGTGTCTGGACTCGGCCAGAAGAGTGAACAGATGAGTCTCCAACATGCCAGTAAAATGGTTTGGTCTCTGCTTACAAAACTGGGATAAAGCTCCATGAAATTAACTCGAAATCCAGGCAACATTGGCCCTAATGATGTAGCAATCAGAATTTTAAATCTTAGAAGGAAAATGCCATGCCATGAACAAACAAGGCCAGTTAAATTAAAAAAAGAAGAAGGGAAACTAGAGTCAATGCACTAAAATCCAAAAGTAATATCTCAGATGAATTATCCATATCAGAAATTGTTGAAGCATTGAAAACAACAAAATCAGGAAAAGCTGTTGCTGTGGATGAAGTATGCCCTGAGTTCCTGAAGAACTATGGACCCCACACTTTTCCTTTGGCTTATACAACTTTACAACAACATTAAGCAAACAGGGAGACTGCCAGAAGTTTTTAAAAGAACAAAAAAAAAGTTTCCATTTTACAACCTTATAAAAGGGGGGAATCTATAGAGGACTTTAGACCTATGCCGCTTTTAAGCATCTATCTCTTCCAAATTGCTGGAGAGACTTCTTTTAAATAGGATCAAATCTCTGATTGGAGAACACTTATCAATAGAACAAAATGGATTTATATTGTGGGGAAAAGAGTTGTTGTGGTCAGCTATTATCACTAACCTCCCATATAGACAATGGATTTTAGCAGAGGGGGAAAATAATTTGCTAATCATTTTCTTTATTGATTTATCATTGAGTTATGACATGGAGTGGAGAAAAGGAATGAACTCACAAATTTTACGTATCATGCTCTATAACAAAATAGCTACGTTACTCAACAACATGCTCTCAAATTGATTTATTGAAAGTACACCTAGGTGGCTAAATCAGCTGGAAATACAGGTTAAATGATGACCTGCCATGAGTAGGTGCTGCCCTACTACAGTACTCTTTAATCTGACTTGCCAAGCACTGCTGAAAAAAGTTTATATATGCTGATGGTATTGCACTGATGAAACAATCTGAAGAGTATAATACTTTTTTTATTAAATAACCAGATTATTTTATTTGGTTGTTTGTTCTATTATGTTGCTTTTCTTTATTTGTCTGTGCACTGCCCAGAGTGGGAAATTTCCCAGAAAATTTTGTTAGATGACTAGCTCAAGAGCACCCAATCACCTTACCTGTAGAATAGGGCAGTGGTGCCAGAGGGGGTACTTAGAGCCCTTTCTGTGGGCACGCAAAACATTTCCCCAGCACAGAGTTTGCTCCACCCCTTTGCCCAGCAGCCCAATGGGAGCACTTCCTCCCTCCCCACAGCACAGAGTTTGCTCCACCCCTCTGCAGCGCAGACGGCAGCCTGTTGAGTTTGGACACTCGGTCTCTAAAAGGTTTGCCATAACTGGCATAGGAAATTAGTATCAGGTTTGGAACACAGGATCCCATGGGGCCATGATAATCAACTTTTCACCATTGTATCGCTCTGGCCCTTAACTCTGTAGAATGAGCAAGAGTTCTCAACCTTTTAAAGCCAGGGGCCTGGTCACGCTCCCTCAGACAGCTTCAGGGGCTGGGTGGCCATTTTGCCCTTCCTTCACCACATGGCACTTCCTGGTGTGGTGGAGGTGGTGGGAGGCCACATGAAATGGTGCTGTTGGCTGCATCTGGACCATGGGTTGCAGGTTGAGAATCCCTGGATGAGAGTTCAAGAATTAGTCTATGTCTGGGACCAGAATCCCCCTGGTGTGTGTGCAGGTTTGTTGTAACTGGCCTCACCAATTGCAGTTATAGGTCAGGGTGCTGAAGTACATCGTCTATGTCATAGCTGTCAAGTATCCCTTATTGGCCGGGAAAACCCTTATTTTACCCTCTTTCCCGCCGTCATCCCTTATTAATTAGACTGCAATCCCCTATTGCCACCATTGGAGGGCAGCACAGGATAAGCATAGCTTTCAAGTATCCCATATTTGCCGGGAAATTCCCCTTATTTCCAAAACCAAAACTTGACAGGTATGGTCTATGTACCCTTTTGCATGCCCGGCTATACAGCCTAGGTGCACCTCAGCACTTCGATAATAAATCATAATTAGCTGCAGTAGTTTATACAAGCTGAGGTAATACCATAAAAAACAACCTGGGCACTTGGTGACACTGACATTCCATAACTATAATTAACTATAATTAATGCCAAAAGAGGGCTAAATTCTATCCTAAAAGATAGAATTAATAGGCACATAGAAGGGAAGGCACTGCTAAAGGAGAGCCAACATGGCTTTTGCAAGGGCAAATCATGGCTCACTAATTTGTTGGAATTTTTTGAGAGTGTCAACAAGCATGTGGATAAGGGGGATCCAGTTGACATTGTTTATCTGGACTTTCAGAAAGCTTTTGACAAGGTCCCACACCAAAGGCTCTTGAATAAACTTACCAGTCATGGAATAAAGGGACAGGTCTTGTCCTGGATCAGCAACTGGCTAAGGGACAGGAAACAGAGGGTAGCAGTAAATGGACACTTCTCCAAGTGGAGGGAAGTAAAGAGTGGGGTCCCACAAGGTTCAGTACTGGGACCCCTGCTTTTCAACCTCTTCATAAATGATCTAGAGGTAGGAATAAAAAGCAAGGTAGCCAAATTTGCTGATGACACTAAATTATACAGGGTAGTGAAAACTGTGAGAGATTGTGAGGAGCTCCAGAGGGATCTCTTGACACTGGGGGAGTGGGCAAAGCAGTGGCAAATGAGTTTCAACATTAGTAAGTGCAGAGTGATGCATGTTGGGGCAAAAACCCCAATTACATTTATAAACTGATGGGGTCTGAACTCTCTGCGACAAACCAGGAAAGGGTCCTTGGTGTCCTGGTGGACAACTCAATGAAGGTGTCAACCCAGTGTGCCTCAGCAGTGAAAAAAGCAACCTCAATGCTAGGGATCATTAGGAAGGGTATAGAAAATAAGTCAGCAAGTGTCATTTTGCCTCTTTATAAATCTATGGTGAGGCCCCATCTGGAATACTGTGTACAGTTCTGGTCGCCATACCTCCAGAAGGATATTATGGAGCTGGAAAAAGTGCAGAGGAGGGCAACCAGAATGATTAGGGGACTGGAACACCTTCCTTACCATCTGAGGCTGCAACGGTTGGGCCTCTTCACTCTTGAATGATGGCGTCTAAGAGGTGACCTGATTGAAGTTTATAAAATCATGCACGGTGTGGACAAAGTAGATAAGGAAAAACTGTTTTCCCTATCGCATAACACTAGAACTAGGGGACACTCCATGAAACTTTTGGGTACTAGTTCTCAAACAAATAAGAGAAAGTACTTTTTCACCCAGAGGATTACTGGCCTATGGAACTCCCTGCCAGAAGAAGTGGTGACAGCTGTCAGTCTTGACAGCTTTAAGAAAGGATTAGACAAGTTCATGGAGGACAAGAGTATCAATGGCTATAATTATGGATACTTAAGGACAACCTCCGGGTTGGAGAGATAGGCAGGATATCTCTCAATATCATTTCCAGGGAATCCTAAGCAGGTGAAGGCATCTGCTTGGGAATACCCTGAAGGAAATGGTGAGCCACTGTGTGAGACAGAATGCTGGACTGGATGGGCTGTGGCCTGTTCCAGCAAGGCTGTTCTTATGTTCTTAGGGCTACTATCTGAATAATATGAGGGCTCTTCAGGGCCAGTCTTGGGAGTACATATGGGGGTTATGGTGAGGAGCTGGCATGGCCTTCCCTTACCCCATACTGCCTAAAGACATGCTCCATATGGTTCCCCAGCTCTCCAGTTTCAGTTTTGAGACACCACAGGGGCTGCAGTAAGGGGTTTTGGGGATTGTTTCCTCCCAGATCCACTGGATCCTCCCATTCCCTTGGCATAATGCCAACATTACATCAATTCCCTAAAATTTGTTATGTAAAACATCCAGGCTGTTATGACATTGAGTCCATGTATATTTGCTGCACTTTTAATTAAAAGCAGTAGCTAGACCATCCCAGATTATTTATAGCAGTGATTCTGAAAGTCTGCAAAATTAATTAGGGGATCTTCTCTCCCCCCCCCCACACACACTTTTCTTAAAGATCTCTTAGAACCTCTTCAAGGTTGCCACAATAGGCACTGCTGAATATTTCTTCTTCTACCACCAGGAGTGTGAAAAAGGAAGAATAATAATTCAGTGGCTAGACATTGCATTGACCCTCAGAAGGGTTCCCTATTGAATCAATCTTTGGCTACTTGGCCTAAAAAACAGGTTAGAAAATTTCCTTTCTGAGCAAAAAACCCCAAAAAACCTATACAGAGAGACAGGCTAATGGGCCTGAACTACTGAAATGTAAATGTCTCTGACTGTTTGCGCTCTTGCAAAAGCTGAATTATGCATTACATTTCATCTACCATTGTCAGTAGCACTGAAACAGATTCCATCTTACTTTAGCACTTATGTATATACTCTGGGCATATAATGGAGCAAAATCTCACTCCGTGGGGAAAGTTTGCCAAAAGTCAATGAAGCAATCAATTGGTACTGTAAATTCTTAGAGGTCAGCTCTTTCTGCCTTGAATGCTAGATCTCCAAGCTTTGACTACGAGCTTGCTCAGTGAATGTCCTTGTGTTCCTGACATTTTATGGTTGTCAGGAGGACCATCTCTTCAGCAGCCATCTCACCTGGCTGAGGGAGAGGGAGAGAAAGGTACACAGGTGCAGCACCTGGAAAGTTAACTCCATCTGGTAGCATTTCTCCTTATTGTCATCCAGCAGTGTTAACCAAGCTGAAGAAGTTTGTCACATGAAGAACTTATACAGGGTGCCCTGTAAGTCCCTACTCTGCCACAAAGAGAGTAGGGCTCTGCTGGGGGAGGGAGGAAGTGCTCCCATTGGGCTGCTGGGCAGAGGGGCTGGGTGAACTCTGTGCTGGGAGGAGGGAGAAAGTGCTCCCATTGGACTGCTAGGCAGAGGGGCGGGGTACGTGCCCATGTAGAGAACAGGTAGGGACAGGGGCCGGGTAGGGACTTACGGGCCACCCTATATATGAATTTCCTCATTTTTCTTTTCCTTTCAACTCCCTTTACCTTTTTCATATTATTTTTCAGTTATTAATACTGACAGATTTTGTGTTTGTGTGTATGTGTTTATAGGTATATAAGCCACTTTGCTAGCTTGTCCAGCAGAGGCAGATATAAATACTATAAAAATGTTGTTGTTGTTGTTCAGTCACAGAGTCAATTCTGACCCTTCGTTACCCCATGGACCACTGCCCTCCAGGCACCTCTGCCGTCCACCATCCTCCTCAACCCACCCAGATCTGTGCCCATTGCATCTACAATACCATCCAGCCATCTCATTTTTGGCTGCTCCCTTTTTCTTTTGCCCTCCAACTTTCCCAGTATCAAGGCCTTCTCAAGTGAATCCTCTCTGCTCATTTGATGTTCAAAGTACTTTAGCTTCATCTTTACTATTTGACCTACCAAGGAGCAGTTTGTGTTGATTTCTTCTAAGATTAACCTATTTGTTCTCTTCACTGTCCAGGGTACTCTCAAGACTCTTCTCCAACGACACATTTCATAGGCATCTATTCTTCTGCGCTCAGCTTTCCTAATGGCCCAGCTCTCACAACCATACATTACCACTGGGAATACTATTGCTTTGACTATGCGGATTTTTGCTTTCAAGGTGATGTCTCTACTTTTAATTATGTTCCCCAGGTTTCTCATAGCTTGCCTCCCAAGAATCAGTGGCCTTTTTATATCATGGCTGCAATTACAATCTGCAGTGATCTTGGATCCTAAGAATGTAAAGTCTGTCACTGCTTCTGCTTCTTCCCCATCTATTTTCCAGGGACTGACAGGGCCTGTTGCCATTATCTTGGTTTTCTTGATGTTGAGTCTCAAGCCAGCTTTTGCACTCTCTTCTCTCAACCTAAGCAGGAGTTTCTTTAGGTCTTCCTCACTTTCTGCCATTAGGGTGGCATCATCTGCATATCTCAAATTGTTGGTGTTTCTCCCAGCAATTTTAATTCCAACTTGTGATTCATTTAGCCCTGCATTGCACATTATGTGCTCCGTGTATAAGTTAAATAAGCAGTGTGACAAAATGCAGCCTTGTCTTATTCTTTTTTACTATTCCAAACCACTCCGTCATTCCGTGTCCTGTCCTAACTGTTGCTTCTTGACTCATGTGCTTGTGTACATAGAACGATTCATAATGAAATGGAAAACAAGGTCAAGACTTTATGCTGTCTTAGGCAAATGGCAAGATGGTAGCATGCCCTCTCCCAAATTTTGTACATAAAAGCTGATTAGATAGGCAATCGGATTTATTTTTTTCACTGGTGATGGCACACTGTTCTCCCATGAGGCAATATAAGTTACCTGTATAGCTCTGTGTTAGACTTTCTCTCTCCATTCTACCCCAAGTATCTGCAGCATTAGGCAAAGGCCTCTGCTGTCCTGGTGGCAGGGCTGCTCCTCTTGGCAAGAACACTACAGCAACTGAAAACAGTATTAAAGGCCAGATTAAGAAATAAATCTAAGAAATCTAGAAAGTCTGCAAGATATTTCACAGGCCACTGCAGTGTATCTTGGCCTTTGAAAGAAAGCAATATGGTTTGAAATATTTCAAGTATTCAAAATCGAATATTTGATGTACAGTAGAACCTCAGTAAACAAACAGGTCGGTTAACATAAAAATCGCATAACAAAAGAAAATCCATAGAAAATAGTGGCTCGGTTTACGGAATTTTGTTTGGAACAGATTAATAGGTTTTCAATACATTCCTATGGGAAACCACATTTCGGTTAATGTATTTTTGTTTTCAATGCATTCCCATGGGAAACTGCTTTCAATGCATTCCTATGGGAAATTTGGTTAAAGTAATTTTCACTGTAAGAAACGTCCTGGAGAACGCATTAATTATGCTAACTGAGGTTCCACTGTATTGGTCATTGCATCTAGCTGATGGTATCGGGCATTATGGAATTAATTTTATCAGCATTTTTTTTCAAAGGCACACACAAGGCACGACAGTACTCCTGATTTCTGCCAAAAAAAGAATACCCACTTACAGTATATGAGAGAGAATAATATTAATTGACAAAAATCGAGGGTATGCAGCAGACAGGTTTGGAAAATTCTATTTGTCTGATTAATAATATTCATAGGCTAATCATTGTGAATTACAGATATCATTGTGATTTATAGATGGTGCTGTCAGGCAGAAAATGAATCGCGTAATTGTAACTTTGAGGGATGAATCCCAATTTATTAGCCTGAATAAAGAGGACATGCAGTCCTGTATTAACTGCATTACAATTGAGCTGGTTAAGGAGTGGTGAGAATAAGAGTAAGAGCAGAACCTAAGCAGAAATTGAATCTTCCTATGAGCAACAGAAAAGTCCCAGGGTGGAAACCCTTCCCCTATTCTTCATGCATATATGCTGACATCAGTTACACTAGAATGGAAATTGGTCAGTACTATCAGGTGAAGTTGGTCACATTATTATTATTTAGGGTGGAAGCCCATGTTAATTATGAGAACAGCACCATAACTGTGTGGTGCTCTTTGATGTTCGAAGATTGGTATGCGGTAGGTAGCATTCAGGGGGCCAAACACATCTTTATTGCAGTGTATGCAATCTGAACATGAGGTAATGGCGGAGACGCAGCTCCTTATATATGTTTCCAGTACATTTGAATTTGCCCCATGGGCGCCCATTGGTTGCGGTATCAGTGATGTCATTGTGACATACTGGATACCTTACAAAGTTTATCTGTGGTGGGAATGTTTCCCGCATTACTCTGTGATTGGGTGATCTGAACCATGTGGGCTGAGCTCTGCAGATGCCTCTAGTGGCAGCTGAATCGCTAGCCAGAACAGCTGAGTTACATTGTAATCATTGGGACTCATTCACAGTTCATTTGGATACAAGGTTACTTGGAAGACAATGTTATATTTCTTAAAGGCACAAGTTCCATATACAACATTTAATTATCATTATTTTTAATTATGCTCTGCCATTCATGATAGCTTCTGAGGTAGCTTATGGAACCACAATAAAGGTCAAAAACAAATTTAAAAAACAGCACATGCAACAGCAATTTTACAAAAAACAACAACAACAACTGCAACTGCCACATACATTTAAAGGCAGTGGAAATAATGGCATTTTATCATGAAACAATAAGAGTGATGAAGCTAAGCAGGTCTCCTTCACAAACAGGGATTTACCAGATGACCTATCTGCTCATCTAATAAAACAGGACCTGTTATCCCCCTTTCTTTGTTTTAATATCTCAGGAAGCACCATAGCTAGAATGGGGAGCAAATGTAAAAGAACAAATGGACTGGAATGAAAAAGTTTAGGAACCCCTTATTTTTCCTTTCCCTGTTTTTTTCTCTTTTATTAGAAGCCACCTGTAGCTGAATTGCCTGGCAGGAGAAAAGCCTTTAGGGGAGAGAATCATGGGGCTGTGCATAATACATACTTCCATCTTTCAGAAAACTTCTAATATTAAGGGAGATGTGAGCCCCAGAAAAGTGTTCTGAGTTAAAGGCAGAGGTAAAGGTCTCCCTGACTCTGCAGTGGCTCAAGTGCCTAAGATGCTGACTGGGAGGTGGAAGGTCAGCAGTTCGATTCCTGAGTACTGCAGGATAGAATGAGTTCCCGCTTTTGTCCCAGCTCCTGCCAACCTAGCAGTTCGAAAGCAAGACATTGCAAGTAGATAAATAGGGACCACTTCGGTGGGAAGGTAACAGCGTTCTGTGCCCTCCAGTGTCTAGTCATGCCTGCCACATGACCACGGAAACATCTGCAGCAGCAGACAGCGCTGGCTCTTCAGCTTTGGAACAGAGATTAGCACTGCACACTAGAGTCGGATATGGCTGGCTTTCGAGCAAGGGAAACCTCTTTAAAGGTCTCCCTTGCTCTAAAGCCAGTCACGTCCAACTCTAGGAGGCAGTGTTTGTCTCCATTAACAGCCAAAGAGCCAGTGGTGTCTGTGTCTGCAGACGTTTCTGTGCTCATGTGGCTTAACTAGACGCTAGAGTACATGGAATGCTGTTACTTTTCTGGCCAAACTGGCACCTTTTTGCAATTTCTTGCTTCTGAACTTCAGGAGCTAGTACAGATGGCAGGAGCTCACTCCGTCATGCAGCAGTTGGGTCTCAAACTGGTGACCTGCCATCCTTCTGGCTGTCAAGCTCAGCATCTTAACCACTAAGCAGATGAAGGTTTTTCCACCTCTTCATTAAAATCAAAATATAAGTGGATTTTGATTCCCCTTGATTCCCTGTTCTTTCCTTGTTAAAAGTGAACTGCATGAAACAATCAAACATCATAAGAACAAAAAAAAAAACACACACTCAACACACACACTCTTTCTCATGTTTGTTTGTTTCATGGAAAGAGAGAGAGAGAATACCTTTTTCAAAAAATAATTTAAAAAATATTGTTATGTGTGCAATTTTTTTTTAAAAAACTGGCCTTTGTGGGAAGGGACCTTCCTAAAGTAAAAGCTGAGATAAGTATAAATGGGGCAGTGAGTTAGATCCTTTATTTGACAGTGTGATATGTACCTGATATGTTTTGAACAGTGGATATTATGTATAATTAAAAACATAGCTTAAATTTGCGTAGGGCAAAATTGTAATTATTAGAAGTTGAGTTTAGCCAGGACACCAGGGATGTTTTCTTGCAGAAAGTGCTCTGACCTCTTTAATCCTGCCTGAGGACATCAGACCTCTGTAATAATAATTCCCAAACAGGCTCTGTTTTTCAAGCTGTCCTCATAACATGCCGCCTGGAATAGACACCAGTTTAGGTTATGGCTTTGCATATTGAGAAGCTATGGCAAATGAAACAGTGTACATAAATCATGTTGATGTTAGTCATCATTTATCCACAGTCATACATTTGAGCTGGCTCTAAAGGGGGCACTGACAAAAACACTTTCCCCTCTCTTTGCCCAACATTTTGTACTATTTCTGTATCATCTGATGCCAGTCCAGGTGTAAAGTACAAAACATACATGGTTGTTCAAACATCCTGAAGGACAGCTAGCATAAAAGCTTTTTAAAAAATGTTTTCTTTTCATCTTTCCAATGAAACAAAAGGAAAAAGAAGCATGACAATTGTTCTGTTGTTTCAGGATCTGACAGATACATGCCCCAGTGGGCAAATGCCCAGACAGGAAGTAACAACAAGTGAAATAAAAATAAAATATTTTATAAAATAGATGGGCATGATGAATTATCGTACAGGCAACAAAGGGCCTGTGCATCAGAGTTCAGCCAAGGGCAGGCATCTGTCATGAACAAGAGTCAAAAGCAATGTGGAAAGTGTCAAGAATGTTCAACATCTTCATTCAGGAAGGAGACAGAAAAGGTCTGAATCTCACCCTCCACTCAAGATCTTTTGTGAAGACAACTTCCTCTATGAGAACAATAGCCACAAATTATAAATTATTTCTGTATTTATAAGCCATTATTTGGAAAAGTTATTTTTAGAATACTGCAGCTTCCCGAATCCCCAGCCAGCTAGCCTGCCTCTCACCTGTTAGATAGGCAGTAAGAGGAAATAATATTTTAAAAGATGTTTAGCAAGTAAGTTGACTCAGCAATGGACATGCTTGAGCCCAGGTTCTTGAAAAGCAGCCTATTCCCCTTTTTCCTGGACCAAGTAAACTATTATGAAGAGCTCACTGCTGCCATTTTGGCACTTGTTCTAACCTTGCCCCTGCTGTGCTGAGCATAAGCATGTAGGAGTGTGAAGGGATGCTACATGATGGACGAGCAAATGTATTAGTTTTTGTCTTCCTGTTCAGTTCAATTTTGGGTGTTTTGCCCAATTCTGATCAAAACATGAACCAAGGCAAAATTTTCTCCTAGGAAAGATAGGCCAAACCTGTCACTTTTTTTAAATCTGCATTTTAGTTGTGTTTATTTAGGTAAGTTTCTGGTTTAAAAACAAATTGATTGATTGATTTGTATTCCGCCCACTCAACATACGCCGACTCATAAGAATCACAACATAAATCTTTACCTATAAGAAGGCCCGTTAACCATTCGTGTCCGGCATGCACGCCCGCACCCGTCCCTACTATCCTGTACCGAACCACCTACACTTACCTGACTACCCTTGGAGCATCGCCACAAGGGTCCGCCAGCCCCACCAACACAATCAAAAAAAACTACAAGGCCCAGCATCCTCCGCACCACGCCACCCCTCAGCCAATGAGGCTGAAGGGTGCGAGCGCGGAGAAGGTGGGGCAGCCGGCACACGTGGTTAAAAAAAACTGCCAAAGTGCCAACAACCAACTTTTGCTGCCCTCTGCCCCACCGGCGAAGGACGCCATCTGCCTTGGGGGGAGAGAAGCATCTCCTCCCCCCGTGGCTTTGGCAAGGTAGCGGGGAGACAAGATCATCTCCCCGCAGCCCTGGAGGCTGGCACAGGCCTCGCCGTAGCTTCGGGGGGGGGGGAGAGGAGACTCTCCTCCCCCCCCCCGCAGCATCGGCGAAGGACACCCCGGGGAAAGGCACAGCCGGCAAAAGGTAAGTGGGGTGGGGGAGAGAGACTGGGGTGGTGGAAAGGGCCGGTGAACCATGATGCCCACCCACACTGCCCCCTTGCCCCCCAGTCCCTGTCTCCCACCCCACTTACCTTTTGCCGACTAGGCCTTTCCCTGATTCGGCCTTCAGTGCTGGGAGGTGCACCAGCCTGCCCTCCACCCCTACCGGCGTCAAGGCCTCGAGGCTGGCAGGGACAGAGGCCGGTGAACGTCCCTGCTCAGAAGGCCGTGCCAGGGAAAGCCCCAGCAGACAAAAGGTAAGTGGGGCGGGGGAGAGGGACTGGGGGGTGGAACAGGCCCGGGAACCATGCCACTCACCTGCCCACCCCCTTGCCCCCAGTCCCTGTCCCCCACCCCACTTACCTTTTGTCTACTGGGGCTTTCCCCAACGCGGCCTCCTGGGTGTCTTCGCCGAGGCTGGCGGGGAAGGAGGAAGAGCCCCTCTTCCTCCTGCACAGCTTCGGCATATGTGTGTGTGTGTGTGTGTGTGTGTGTGTGTGTATGATCACTGAGGCTTCAGTATTGTGTGTGTGTGTGTGATTGTATTGTGTGTGTGGTTGTGTTGTGTGTGAGTGATTGTGTATGTGGTTGTATTGTGTGTGTGTGTGTATTGAGTGTTTGTGTGTGGTTGTGATGTGTGTGTTTGAGTAGTGTGTGTGGTTGTGTAGTGTGTGTGTGTGTGTGTGTGTGTTTGTATTGAGTATAAACACACACACACACACATCTCTGCTGGGCTGCACAATACAAACCTGCCCGGTAGGGCCGGGCAAAGAGATGCTCGTCAACAATATACAAAGTAAATACACGATACAATATACAAAATTCAATCTACAAAAAACAATAAAGAATACAATACTATAATATAATGACAAAGTCACAACCACATAGAAAATTTCCAAAACAAGTTCCGGGGGTGGGGTGGCAGTCATCTTCAGCCTCAAGGCGGGACCGTCTTCTGCCACTCAAGTACTATAATAGAATACAAAATATAATAGAATACAGTAGCATATAGCGACAATACATGAGTCATCATAGAAACAATATACATCATAAAGTGCAAAGAGAAAGCATTCAAAAATACTTCAAATGGTGTGGTGGCAAAGTCCACCAAACCGGCGGCGGCAGTGGTGGAGGCAGTTCTTCTTATTATTATTATTATTATTATTTATTGGATTTTTATCCTGTTCTACTCAAGCACAAAGCTGACTGAGAGCTACTACAACAGTTCAATACACAAACAATTACAATCATTAATTACAAATTCAAATACAAAGTATAAGAGCAACAAAATACATAATATCCAGAAGCATACAAAAACAAAGGGAACCTCATTTCTGAAGCCCCCACAAAGACCGCCAGCAGCAGAACCGCCCCAAGAAATAAAATCAAAAAAGTCACCGTCCTTGCCTCCTCCTGGCCTATAACGGGTCAGGAGGGCGCGGTGGCTTGCAGCGGCAGCGGCGGCTTCTGAGCTCCTCATGGCCACAGGGAGCTCTCTTTATCCTCCCGGCATTGGTGGGGTTGGGAGGGTGCAGCGGCTCGTGGCGGCGGTGTCTTCTGTTATTATAACAACAACAACAAGTTTGGATTTATGTTGGTGTACTATGCACCCCACAACCCAATACAGTCCCTGACATATTTCATCTCCTCGGTGGCTGTGAGGTCTCCTAGAACATTAGTCCTGGGGAACTATAACATCCATGCAGAGGGAGTGCTTTCTGGGGCAACTGCAAACTTCATAGGAGCAATGACAGACCTGGAGCTATCCCAACATGTCCTGCACATATGGAAAGGCATACTCTGGACCTGGTTTTCTCAATGGAACAGAGAGGTGATCTGTGGGAAAGAGAGATCAGCACCACCCCTCTGTCATGGTCAGATCACTTCCTGGTGCAATTTGTGGTGGAGATGGAAACCCAACCCCATGGGGAGCTGGGACTGATTAGGATAAGGATGGTCCACCCTCATAGGCTTATGGATCCTAATGGTTTTCTGACGGTCTTGTAAAGGGCTTTGACCAAACAGGACAGTGATACTGTTCTCTCTCTAGTGGGAAAATGGTACATGGAGACTACTATGGCGATTAACACTATGGCTCTCAAACACCAAATCCATCTCAGAGTTTGTCCTGCTCCATGGTTTGATTAAAAATTTCAAACTCTGAAGCGTAGGAGGAGGAGACTAGAGGAGGGCTCCCACAGATGACAACTTCACAGCTAAGGAATGCTCCAAGAGTTATGCTAGCACTATGAAACTGGCAAGAAAACACTATAATATCCAACAGATTCAGAGCACTGGGAACCAACAAAGAGAACTGTTTCAGATAGCCTCAGTGCTGGGGGGGGGGGGGAGGCAATACAACTGATAGTTGCCAATAGTAATAGGTTGTCAACACATTTTAAGACCAAGGTGGATGTCATCCATAGGGACCTCAATTCCAAATTTTATGCAATAGATCTAAAGGAGATGTCTAGTGTTTTGTCTGCCCCATGTGTTTTGCTACAGTTTCAGCCTATAACAGCTCAGAAGGCCTCCAGGGCACTTGCAGGCTGTTGGCCACCACAATTTGCCTAGATCCCTGCCATTCCCGGTTCGTAAGAACAGCCAGTGATGGGGTGTCAGGGAGATCGTTAACTCCTTCTTTTGTAGGTATTGCTTGGTTTAACCATATCACGCCAGTCCTGGATAGTCTGCATTGGTTGGCCATGGTGATCTATGCCAGATTCAAGGTGTTGGTGTTTACCTATAAAGTCTTATATGGTTTGGGACCAGGCTATCTGAGAGAGTGCCTCTAGCTCATGAGTTATACCCAAAGCACTCATGTATGTAAACTCTGAGTGGTTACACCTAAAGAGGCAAAAACCAAAAAAACAGTAGCCATACTGGGAGCTTTCTCTACCATAGCCCCTACCCTCTGGAAGAAACTGCCAGACAGTGTTGATTAGACCTGCTCCTACATTACTAACATTTCATAAGACACTAAAGACTTATCTGTGTCAGCAAGCCTTTCAAGGCCTATAAGATCATTAGAATTGCAAAGTGTTGGCCCTGGATTTTTTTTAAAAAATGTTATTACTTTCTCCTAATGCTACTGATAGTGTTTACTATGAATATCATGTGGTCCTAAGATTATTTGACACTTTCAGTTTTTGTCTCTTTGGGTTATTTTTGGATGATTATTATTTCTATTTTTATACATATTTTATAATGTTGCATTGCATGTTTTATATATTCTAAGCCACCCTGAGTAGTGTTTGCATCAAAAGAGTGGGGGTAGATAGATAGATAGATAGATAGATAGATAGATAGATAGATAGATAGATAGATAGATAGATAGATAGATAGATAGATAGATAGATAGATAGATAGATAGATAGATAGATAGATAGATAGATAGATAGATAGATAGTTTGATGTTCTGGTAGAAATGCGAAGCAGCCAGCATAACAAGGCCAAATAACTTTATTAGGCAGTCAGAACATGGGGAGCAATGGTGCAGAACTGCTAAATATATACAATCAGGAATGGATACATTTGGGTGGGAAACCACAGGATTGGATGGGAGAGGAGTGGGGTGACTGGAAGGTCAACGGACTGGAGTGAAGACTTTACATGACTTACATAGTTAAGGCGGGAACGCAGTCCCGTGATACTTTAAGACCAAGAAGAAGAAGAAGACAAAATGGAGGATCGTACTGATCCCAATAATATTACACAACATTACAGTAATATATGTATTAAAACACAACAGATAGATAGATAGATAGATAGATAGATAGATAGATAGATAGATAGATAGATAGATAGATAGATAGATAGATAGATAGATAGATAGATAGATAGATACATACATACATACATACATACATACATACATACATACATACATACATACATACATACATACATACATACAAACAACTACAGGCCGGTCTGCAACCTCCCCTTTTTGGGGAAGGTTTTGGAGAAGGCGGTGGCATGCCAGGTGCAGAGGGCTCTGGAGGAAGCGGATTATCTGGACCCCTTTCAATCAGGATTCAGGCCCGGACATGGTACGGAGACGGCATTGGTTGCACTGATGGATGATCTCTGGCGGGAGCGGGATGGTGGTCATCCGATCATCCTTGCTCTCCTTGACCTCTCAGAGGCCTTCAATACCATTGACCATGGTATCCTTCTGGAACGGCTCAAAGGATTGGGGATCCAGGGAACTGTGTTGTCCTGGTTTTCCTCTTTTCTGGAGGGCCAAACCCTGGCAAGACCAAGTGGCTTTGGGTTGGGGGTCAGGGATTATCCAGGGTGCTACCACCTCTAGTCTTGGATGGGGCAGTCTTGTCCCAGACAGACCCAGTTTGCAACTTGGGGGTCCTCCTGGACTTGCGACTGCTGCTGGAAGAGCAGGTGGCGGCCGTGGCCAGGAGGGCTTTTACTCAACTTAGAGTAATTCACCAGTTGCGTCCGCTCCTGGACCGGGACTCCTTATTCATGGTTACTCATGCTCTGGTCACCTCCAGACTACTGTAATGCGCTCTCCATGGGGCTGCCCTTGACGACCATTTGGAGGCTACAGCTGGTTCAGAATGCAGCTGCACGGGTGGTGATGGGATGTGGGCGTTATGCCCGTGCCCCCCCCACTACTCCGGGAGCTGCACTGGCTACCAGTTTGCCTCTGGGTGCAATTCAAAGTGCTGGTTTTGACCTTTAAAGCCCTATATGGCAGTGGGCCAGGATACCTGAGAGACCGCATCATCCCGAGAGTGTCTGCCCGTCCAACCAAAGTGGACTCCCTAGTTGTGGTGCTCCCTAGTTGTGCCTTCAGCTAGAGGGGCCCGCCTCTCTGGCAAATGAAGAAGGGCCTTCTCTGTGTCCACACCAGCCCTCTGGAACCTCCTTCCAACAGAATTGAGGCTACAGACAGAACTGCTGCCCTTCAGGAAAAGTCTGAAAACCTGGCTGGCAGGGCAGGTGTGGGGCCTTAATGGGAATACGGCTCCTGCCTGTTGGCTCATCTCCAGTTAGTACTTAATTAATATCCCTGCCTTTGTGTTGTTGTATCCCCCCCATTCTCTTTTATTTCTTTTTATTCTTTTAATTGGGGTGGGGGTAGTAGGGTGGGGAAGTGAGTGGGCGATTTGGGATTTTAAAATCTATTTTTATACATTTTTAACTGTTGTACGCCACCCTGAGTCGGGTTCTCCTGATTGGGCGGCATATAAATTTAAATAAATAAATAGATAGACAGACAGACAGATTGATAGATCCCCTTCCTCCTCCCTGCAATAATTTACTCATTTTCTACAAAGGAGTACCTCTCTTTCCCCATTTTAATCCTATTACTACACTGCTGAGTCTCACTTCCATCTCTTTTTCTTCCATGTCTAGGCCAGACATGAAACTGCCAAAATGAATGCACCTTTTGGTGAGTTCATTATGCAGTTCCTTACACCTGACCTAGCATGAGAAAGATTAGCTGGCAACACAAGGTTGCCATTACCAGGCTACAACCAATTGTGGTTCAAAAATACTACAATCGTCGAGGAGGCTCTTTCTGTGCCTGCAATAATAGGAAGAAGCGTGGGAAATTTCCACCATGGTTGCCCTGAAGAAATGCCATCTGAGGTGAACCCAGCTGCAGAGACCAAATAGCTTACAGGAAATAAAAATTTACTGAGGATGTATTGAGAGGGGAGTGCTTTTACAACTGGAGATCTGACTGTTCTGTAGAGGTATACAAGCAGCTGCCTGTGCCAGAGGACAGAACAGTGAGTTATGCTCCAAAAGAAAAGAGGACAACAGAGGACACATTTGAATCTACTGGTTTCCTATTTATAGATGCAAATTTAGAAATAATTACTATAATTTAAGTCAAAATGTGAACCATCTCATTACGGTAGGGAAGAAGGGTTATAACCAGTTGACCTGCAGCACAGCTTGGAAAATTACTTTTACAATGAATGGCTATAATGACAAGTTCAAGCCATCCATCAAGCCATCATTTTAAGTATCTGGCTGTGGAGCCAAGATGGCGGTGCGTTCAGACGCTGCAGCTGAGAGCTCCTTGCTTTTGAGAAAGAGTCAGTTAAGTAGGGTTATTTATAGCCGTCAGGAATCGTTGTTTTATAGAAGAAGAAGTGGAGACTGTGTTATGTGTGGAAAACTGTGTGAAAAACCGTGGGCTTGCAAGATCCCAGAAATCATAAATCATCGAACCTGGAGGAAGACGAGGAGGAGGAGGAGAGAGCAAAGGCAAAAAAGAGGCTGTAGAGGTAATGGCCATGTGAACACGAGGGCAAAGATAAGAAAACAACACTATAAATTACCTCTCCCAAGTATTTTCTATTCCAATGTGAGGTCTTTGGTGAACAAACTTGACGAGTGGAGGCTGCGTGTTGGAGCTGAGGGAGACTTTCGGGATTGCTGTGCATTGCTACTCACAGAGACATGGCTTAACTCTTTCATTCCCAACACAGCTATTGAATTGCAAGGCTATACTACACACTGGTTGGACAGGACAAAGGATTCTGAGTAGAAACAAGGTGGGGGAGTGTGTATCTTCGTAAATCACAACTGGTGCAAGGACTCAGTCAGGTTGGATAGCCACTGTTCCCCGGAGGTAGAGTTTTTAATGATTAAATGTAGACCTTTTTATCTCCCCCGGGAATTTACAGCAGTAGTATTAATGGTGGTGTATATGGCACCAACTGCAAATGCATGCATGGCCATGGATATTTTGTATGAAAACATCAATACTAAACTGAGCAAATACCCAGAGGCCATGCTGATCATCGCAGGAGACTTCAATCATACAGACTTGAAGGCAGCATTCCCAAAATTTCATCAGCATATTAAATGTGCAACTAGGGGGGAGAATACTCTTGACAAGGTGTATATGAACATTAAATGGGCATATGAGGTTAAGCCCCTGGCACACCTTGGTAGGTCAGATCATGTGTCCCTGTTTTTGACACCAGCATACACACCCCTTAGGAAACAAGCCCCGATACAAACACGGACTGTTACTGAGCGGCCCGAGGGAGCCTCTCAACAGCTGCAGGATTGTTTCCAGGAGACCGATTGGAATGTGTTTGACCATCAAGATCTGGAGACCTACACATCAACAGTCCTGGATTATATTAGATTCTGCAACGCCAACGTCACCAGGGAAAAGCATGTAAACATGTATCCAAACAGGAAGCCCTGGATGACGAGTGAAGTTCAGAGACTGTTGAAGGCCAGAAACTTTGCTTTTAGAAATGGAGACCGGGTATTGTATAGTATAGAAAGGGTGAACCTGAAGAGGGGTATAAAGAAGGCAAAAGCTGTGTATAGAGGGAAAATTGAAGATCACCTGAGTAGTCACGACACCAGGCAAGTGTGGCAGGGGATCCAGCACCTTACTGACTACAAACCCAATAATTCATCGCCTGTAGAGAGCAGTGCTTCTCTGGTGGAGGAGCTGAATACCTTCTTCACCCGATTTGAGGTGACACCAGCAGTGGATCCAGCAGTGTTGCCAGAGTCATCATCATTACTCCCCTTAGGGAATGTTGCCAGGGTGGAAGAGGGAGAAGTGAGGCGAATATTAAAAGGGATAAATGCGAACAAGTCTATGGGTCCTGATGGAGTGGCTGGTAGGGCACTGAGAGACTGCTCAGAACAGCTGGCAGAAACTTTTATGAAGATTTTTAATCGGTCTTTGTCCCAAGCCTTTGTCCCACCTTGTCTGAAATCCTCTACTATTATACCTCTGCCTAAAAAGCCTAACATAGATAGTCGGAATGACTTCCGCCCTGTGGCGCTTACACTTGTCATAATGAAATGCTTTGAAAAGTTGGTGCGGAACCGTATTATGGCTTGTTTACCAGTTGGACTTGACCCTTGTCAATTTGCATATAAGAGAAAGAGATCCACGGAGGATGCTGTGGCTACAGCCCTACATGCTGTTCTGGCCCATTTGGAGAAACAAGGGACTTATGCGAGACTGTTATTTGTAGATTTTAGTTCTGCTTTTAATACTATTCTTCCGCATAGACTGGTGCCCAAATTATTAGATCTGGGGCTTCCGCCATGCTTATGCAGGTGGATACTAGATTTTCTATCAGATCATTCCCAACGGGTCAGGGTGGGCTCTCATGTCTCTGCAGATCTCAGTATAAGTACGGGGACGCTGCAGGGGTGTGTGCTGAGCCCGCTTCTGTACACGCTTTACACATATGATTGTGTTCCCAGTTATCCCAGCAATAAGATCATCAAGTTTGCAGACGACACAACGATGGTGGGTCTGATTACTGCTGGGGAGGGGGAGTTGGCTTACAGGAAGGAGGTTGAGATGCTGATGGAGTGGTGTAGGGAAAACAATTTATTCCTCAATTTAAAAAAGATAAAAGAGATCATTGTGGACTTTAGAAAATGCAAATTGAACATCCAGCCACTTATTATTGAAGGGAATTGTGTGGAACAGGTCTCGGTGTTTTGATTTCTGGGAATGGAGCTGAGGGATGATCTAACATGGGGAGCAAACACCAAAGCTCTGATGAAGAGAGCACAGCAGAGGTTATACTTCTTGAGAATCCTCAGGAAGAACAATCTTTCAAAGGACCTGCTGTTGGCATTCTACCACTGTACCATAGAGAGAGTGTTAACCTATGGTCTGTGTGTATGGTTTGGGAGTTGTACAGCTAGGGAAAGAACAATGCTGTCCAGGGTCATAAAGACTGTGGAGCAGATAATCGGGCGTACTCTTCCCACTCTAAATCAAATCTATGCCACCAGGTGTTATAAGAAAGACCAGGACCAGCCGCTTGAGAAATAGTTTCTACCCAAAAGCGGTTCTGGCTTTGAATACAGTGCAATGCAGTCTATGAGGGAGCTTCTGTATATAGTTTTTAGAGTTTTAGAGCTTTTAGGGGTTAAATGTGTATATGTGGGGTGGGAGTATGTTGATAATTTTGTATAGTTGTATTTTGTTCAGGTTTTGTTGGGTTGTTAAGTGTTTTTTTCCCCAATCTCGTTGTTCTGTGTAGGACAATGACAATAAAGATTTATCTATCTATGGAGCAGTAGGAAACTGATGCTCCAAGTTCCACTGTTGGTGGGCAGTGCTCTTGCTTGCTCCTTGTTCTTGTGTTTCTTTCTTTGAAGGCAGGCTTAGATGACACAGGCCTTCAATCAAAAACCTTTCAGAGTATGATCCTCTGAAAGGTAGTATAATGGTCAGTCTTGCACAGTGAGAAGAGGAGGAGCTAAACCACAGGAAACTTAGTATACTATCTCAGTAGTAGTATGGAGAAGAATCAGAAAGGCATAGTACATTGCAATCCCTGGGAAGAAGCTGCTCCCAAAGGTAAAAGAGACTGAGGCAACTCAGTATTCATGTTTTGCAAGCATTTTCTTCACATTTTTCTTGTCCTCGCAGTGTTCCAGTGATGCACTGTCCTGTTCGGGAGAACTGGTAGCGGAAATTCCCCAAGGCCATGCCCACCTGGCCAGTCACGCCCACCTCCATACCCCATTGCATTGGCCATGATCACAGATTTGGCCCTGTCCACAGAGGTGGTAGTAAATTTTTTTGGAGTGCATCACTGCAGTGTTCTTTATATTATGGGGAAATCCATGTAGATGTAGCATTGAACTAGGACTCTGGAGATCTGGATTCAAATCTCTCCTGGGCTGTAGACATTCAGTAAGGAATGGAGTTGGTAAAGCCACTCCTTAAATATGTCACTTTGGAAGCCCTGCTAAAGCCATCATAAATTAGATTATGATTGCACATAACATAACTGCTATATGGAAGAGTAGAAATCCCACCTAGCTACAGCATGAGTGACGCTTGTATCTCTGATACACACCCCATGTATTCTTCCAGAAAGTTGTTTTCCTGCAAAAGATATATGCTCTTGTGACATTCAATTCTGCAATAGAAAGTGTAATCTTGTGGTTCTTGGTACAAGACATATCCAGTAATGGGAACCTATTGGGATGGATGGTGACAGGAGCTATCCAAGATGTTTCACTTTATCTTCTACACGGGTTCAGTACCTTAGAAAACTCCTAAAATCTGGAGTGGATATGCCAACCCCCACAACTTAGGGTCATCAATCACCCCTGGCTCCTGTGTAGAGGCACCTGAAAGTAAGCCCCTGATAACAATAATTTTTGGGTCTTGGTGGCTTAGTGGTTAAGACGTTGAGCTTGACCACCAGAAGGTTGACAGGTCAGCAGTAAATATGTATTGCTTTGGTGGGAAAGCTAACAGTGTTCCATACGCTCAGGTGTCTAGTCATGCCTGTCACATGACCACGGAAATGTCTGCAGATTCAGACAGCGCTGGCTCTTTGGCTGTAAACTGAGATTAGCACTGCCCCCTAGAGTCGGACATGACTGGCTTTCCAGCAATGGAGACATTTACCTTTACTTTAATAATAATTTCAAATGTTAGAGGTTTGTAAAGCTGTCTTCCTGTATGTACTTACAAGAGAGTAAGCAAATTGGGTGCCAATTTCTTTTGGGTAAATAGACATAGGATTATGCTATTCCTTCAAAACAACCTTCTAGGGTGTGCTGAATAGCAGGACTATTCCAAAGCAGCCATTGCAGGGACTGTAGAGGGACTGGCATGTTGCAATATGTCACAAGGAAATATCTTGAACTCTAATAAGGCAAATCATGTTCATAATGTAGCTCTCTCTTTCCTTCTAATTTCTTTCCTTAACCCAATATTTCATATTAGGAACAGCTTAATGAAAATAAATAAATAAAAATCCTATGGGGTAAATGCAAAATAAGACAGGTACTGTATTGCTTTCCTGTTTTTATATGCAAGAGATTATTTATGACTATATCTAGTTTCTTTGATAAGGTCCCAGAAACATGCAGAGATGATATTTCAGTTTTATGTTCCACTTGTATAAGTTAACAGCTAATTGTAAAAACAGCTCATCTCTACTTAACACCTTTATTGGTATGTATCTGCAATGATCCTCGGGATTTGAAATTTGTTTTGAAAGCTGAAAGCTTTAAACAGACATTAAACAATCCCTTTGAGACGGGTAAAATTGCCAAATAAATTTTATCATTGATGAAACTGAGCTTTTCACGTGTACACCCTGGACAAGGTCACTCTCATGAGTAATTTGTATGGTAGGCTTTCAAACATTTGAGGCCTGTTTCCCAGCCTTACATAACAGCAAGTGGCAATTAATGTTATGTATTCACATGCATTTACATGATAGTATAATGTGTGTGTAATATATAATCTGCCTCAAAGGTGCTTTCCGTCTTTGTGGCTTCCCCTCCCCTCATTTTAACAATAGAGATGGAACTCTCAGGAAGAGGTGGTTATATAAATATTCATGGACCACATATGACATTTACCATCTAGACAATGGACTAGCAACACAATAACAGATTTCACCCCATGATCAAATCCAGGAGAAGCTCAGAGTTGTTTGTAAGGAAAGATGAAATCACAAGGAAGTTGTCCTCAGGGTTCCAAGCTAGATTTAATATAAATAAGACAAAGAATGGTAAATAAGGTTGAGGAAGAATTATAAAGGCCCTGGAAATTGCTGTTAAGGATTGCTTTTCAGAGTTGCTTTGTGTGAAACACAGATAAGGATGCTTGGTGGTAGGGATGCTAGTAAAACTTATTGGCAAGACAGTATCACTGCTATTTTTTTCTTTTAATCTGCAAAATGGGTTCAGCAAGCATTTCCTCTTTTACTCTTTACCCACAAGACAGGTTCCTACAGGTAATTTGATGGGCAGAACTTGAATTTTAAAAAGGGAGAAAAGCAAAAATTGGACAAATGTGGGCCATCTCTATACAAAAGGAACAGAGTTACTGCAGGAAATGTTAGATAGATGCAAGTGCCCCCCCCCCATATCTATGGGTTCAGTATCCACAGATTCAGTTATCCATGGGTATAAAACTATTCAATAAAATACATATTATACATTTCTATGCATTGCCGGAGCTGGCCACTAGAGGCCACTGCCTGAAATGTAATGTTTAAAAGGAATGCAGGCAGACACTTTGGTAGCTCTCTTGTAGAACAATGGAAGCATTTGTAAACCACCACCCACTTCCATAACTCAGGTATATCTATTAATTATAGGGTTCACTGTTATCCAGTTTCAGGTTTCTGTGGTTGGTCTTGGAAATGGTGTGGACATGAGGAGAGGAAACCTGTATAGTGAATCACAGTTCTTTTATAGCTGGCAGTGTAAACTTATAAACAAAAGAACAAACAGCTTCTAACTTGTGCTAATATTTTTCCAAGAGATAGAAATATGCCAAATTTCATATTTCTAAAAAATTTCTGATGTTCTTGGCTCTCTTATTTGCCTAACATATAATTTAACTTATATATTGTATCTAGATGGGTAGAATAATTAGACAGTATTTATATACAACAGCATAAGGAGTTGTAGGTCTAAGCCTGTATTCACAATTTCAGTATATTTCAGTAGTCATATTAGTAATGTCTGTGCAATATCAAAAACTGTAGGGACTGTTTCCAGGCCTTTTTTTGCTACATTTTGGTGTAAACAATTTGATCTGACAATTCTCTGTTTAACTAAAAAGGATACAGTTGCTTGGCTAGACAAATAACCTTCTACCACAGCCAAGTAAATTAGACAGCTTGAGTACCCCCCACCTTTTTTAAAAAAATTAACTTTTCACTTCCCATACCTCTCAAAAGTGATAAACTACCTACTGTGCAGCTAGAAGGATCACACAGGAAAGTGAAACTTAGCACTATTTATGATTTTGTTTTGTTAATTCACCAGCCCAAAGAAAACAGACTCATCCCCCTCCATTGTTAGGAGGCATAAAGAAAGCTCCCTTTTAAATAAGCTTTTTTTAAAAAAAACTAAACCTTATTGTCCTCTGAGGTGTGTGGGTTTGATTTTCATCAGGATTGCAAGAACGAGCTAAATCCCTCAGGACATGCTAGTTTTGATGACCCCACCATATCAGTTATGAAAGAAAGTTCAAAAACATTTTAGTTGCAGATAGAGATGCTTGAGTGCTTGGTTTGATCTCCATTTTAAAGCCAACTGACCTGATTTGTGCTACCCAGACAAATCTGCAGATTTGAAGGCATTCATCCTTCAGTTTTCACACATCTCCAAATTTTGAGACATAATTTGAGATACAGTTCACAGCTCATAAAAGAGTAGCCAAATATATACAATACATATTTATAGTCTAAAATGTGTGTGGAAATATATTTCTGCATAAAATAAATGCATTTCATTAAAAATGTTAATATAAGGTAGACTTTCATGATTTATATAGGTTTTTTTAAAAAAGTAAAGACCCAGGACAGAAGAGGATTTTCTTATCAAGCTACAACACTCTCAAAATAGGTTACGCTGACATAGAGATTGTAGAAATTTTCCGCCAAAGTTCTGGAATGAAAAGATGAACATCAGACATTGATGAGAAATAGGTGGATACATTGCTCACTAGGATTCAGGAA
Organism: Bradypodion pumilum; assembly: GCA_035047305.1. NCBI lineage: Eukaryota > Metazoa > Chordata > Lepidosauria > Squamata > Chamaeleonidae > Bradypodion > Bradypodion pumilum. The sequence goes on along the minus strand of JAWDJD010000001.1, from coordinate 165,462,490 downwards.
TCATTGTGATTGCACTTCTGCAAGAGAATAGTTGAATGTAAACTTTTCACAGGCAAGTTCATGTAGGGCATGGCTTTGGTCTTTCAGAGAAGCCCAGGCTGAACTGATGTTGTGTACTACGAGACAGCCACTGAAAGAAGTTATTTTGTTATTTTCCAATATATTCTTTATGGGCTGACTTCATCAACACCACCATTCTGCCTGCTTTATTATATGGCAGTGAAACTCAGGCACCTACAAAAGCTGACATCAAAAAATTTGATGTAGCATAAAGAACACTCAAGCAAAGGATGCTACGTGGATGATGGGTTGACCGAATATCAAATGAAGAACTGTGTATAAGATCAGGTGCAAAACAAGCATCAATATTGATTGAGTTTGCAAGGCATTGGTGGGCTGGACATCTGTGCCACTTCAAAGATGGCTGGTGGATGAAATCTATCACAGAATGGATACAACTTGACATAAATTGACTACTAGGGAGGCCAGCAACCAGATGGGAAGACCAGTTCAGGGCAAAGTTCTCGAGGCCCTGGATGAGACTGCCATGGGATCAGAAGCAGTGGAAGACGATGCTTTGATCCACCACATTAACCTGATGTGTGAAACACGGATCAACCAAGTATTCTAATGAGGTCACTTTAGAGTGAAAACCTCAGAGTACTAAAGCACATGAACAAGGTGGAAACTGAGGTTGCATGGTGATCAAGTTGCGACTCCAGATGGAGTTGCTTCCCTTCAGGAAAGAGCTGAAAACTTAGCTGGCAAAGCAGGTGTGGGGCACCGGTGTGGTGGTATCCTGTACCTACTGGCTGATATTGCAATATAATTCCCTCCCCCCCCCAGCTTTTAGTGTTGGGTAATTTTTAGTATTTTTAATTGGGCTCATGGGTTTTTAAGTTTTAGATTGTGTTGTGGATTTTAACTTTGTGAGCTGCCCAGAGTTGTTTCGAGTCAGGCAACTATAAAAAAAATTGGATTAAACAAACAAACAAACAAATAAATAAATAAATAAAGGAAATCTATCAAATGACCAGGGTTTTATTTTTTCTCTAGGAGCCTTGCCAGAGAAGAACAAGGCAGGGATGCCCTTTATCACCTATATTATTCATATTAATGATGGAATTGCTTGCTAATGTTTGCAGATGATACTTTACTTATAATTAAGGATCCAGTTGAATCCCTAGCTGGTTTCCAAAAATATTTTAATTTTTTTTTTGAAGAGGTAACATGTCTCAACATTAATTGGAATAACATGGAGTTGATTTTATGTAATAATGAGAATGATTATATAGAAAAGATTAAAATGAAATATGGAATAAAAATTAAAACAACTTTTAAGTATTTGGGGGTCAATATTTGAAATAACACACAAAATCTTAAGAAGTTAAATTATGACAAAAAGAAGAGATTTAAAGTTTCTTCGTCATCGGGTGCAACTTGTTTCCAAGAATGCATTTTTTCTTGAATCAGAAAAAATGTCATTGGCATGAATTTGTTTAAGGTGGATCCCAGCTGGTGATGAAGTGACCCACACACTATGATCATGGAGCCAATTCCTGCAGCACGTATGAAATGAGACATGCAGGAATTAACACCGGGACTGCAATGGACTGCCACAGCCTTGAGGATATGGACAAGGCTCACCTTCACAGCCAGCCCATCTGGCATGGCCTCTTCCACCTCTATGACCATTGGGAATCAGTTCCTCTTCTGCTCATTTTGCCATTTGGCCCAATATGATGGTTTCTAGTGGCATTTCGTCCACTGAGGGGGACCATCACCATGGACATGGGGCTCCCTTTAGGGAGTCAGGTTAGTTAACCACCACCTGACACTAAGTGTTGAATTGCTGGCTTTACAGTCTACTCCATTACCATAGCAGGATGTCCAGCCAGACAAAGTTTACTTGAGAAATATAAACTAAAATAAAAAAGCCATCTTGCTTTGGTAGAATAATGATTTGTAAAAAGAAGATTTTACAAATAATAAATTTCTTATGTGAAATGCTTCTAGTAAAGATTACTGAGAAGGATATAAAAATTGGCAAAACCTGATTGATGGATTTTTGTAATAGAAATAAAAAGTCTAGATTAAACAAAAAATTGTGGTATGTTGCCCCAAAAGAAGGAGGATTTGGAATCTCAAATCTGAAGAATTATTATTTAGCTATACAGATTAAAGGGTTACCCAAGATAATGACAGAAAAAGAAAAGAAATGGAAAAATATTGAATTCAAAGAAATGAAGGGTAACAACAAGAATGATGATATAGAAAATATTAAAATGAAAAGGTACGAAATCGGATCAAGAAACATACAGTTTTTGGAACTAGGAGGTGAGTTGAATTATGTGGATTGCATGAACAACATAGAATGCCCCTGAGTGATGGGTATAATTGTAGCATCACCTTTTTTCCTCACCCTGGCGATGCTGCTGAGTATGTGGACCTAGTTGTTGAGCCGGCCTGGCCCTAGTTAAGGTTAAGGCTGAGCCTGGACCTAGTTTGGGCTCGTTTAAGGTCGTTGAGCCTTGGGCTCTGACCCCCCCCTTGGATTATTGTATTTTCCCCCTTTTTTATTTGTAAACTGTTACTGTAATCATAGTTGTATATTTTGTTGCAATTGTATCCTGATACTGTATCTTGATATTGTTTTTTCTATTGTATTTTGTTTGTATTTAATTACCTTTATTTCTATTTAATTATGCTGTAATGCCGCCCTGAGTTGGCCTTGCACTGAGTAGGGCAGGGTAGAAATCCAATAAATAAATAAATAAATAAATATTTTATTTGAATTTTTGTATTGTTTTGTATTATATACTCTATTTTTCTTTCTTTTATTTTTAGGAATAAAATAAACTGTTTAAAGGAAAGAAAGAAAATAAATATATTAAATGTAAAATTAGTTGAAATTTGCTTATTTAGTTGTTAGTTGAAACTTACCAATATGGGAGTCGTTCAACAATTAATGTACAAAGCACATATATTGTTCCATTATATTACAGCAATACATGGCCTTGAATGCCATTTTGGCAGGGAACATGATGTAAATGTGTAGCTTGTTCTCAGCGAACAGATGCATTTATTGAGGACAGGTTGTTTTGCATGTTATTGTCTAGCCTTGTACTGACAATAAGGAAGGAAAGAATCCCATTTGAGTCCACATTTGTTAGTTAGGTAAGCCAGGTCTACCATCCTTTGATCCATGCCCTTAGGTTCAAAACATGGGGCTGGGGAGGCGTGTGTGAGAGCCTTCAAAATGTCATGAAACAGGGCTTGACTTGGAAGTAGGGTAGAAGTGCTTTTGGGTCAGCTGATTGTAGAAATGAGCCTAAAGAGAATCTGTGTAAAATCCAGCAATTTGGATATGGCAACCAAGAGACAGGAAGGAAAAATAATTTCTTTAGCAGCATAGCAATTTCCAGAGACTTCAGCTCTTGTCCTGAGACCGGCAACCCTACTATAAATAATATCTACCAAATGGTTTCACGTTTCTTCTGTGGCATCAAGAGAAGAAATAATGATGATGATGATGAATTTTAATTTATACCCTGCCCTACTCGGCACAGGCCAACTCAGGGCGGCATTGCAACATTTGAAATAAAAATACAATATAACCCCACAAAGTACAATAAGTAAAGCAATAAATAGAGAATGTCAATAATACAATCTAACCACACAAAATATAATAGAGTAAGGCAATAAGTACATAAACAATCAGGAAAAATGCAACACAGTCCTCATCTCCCTCAAGGCCAAGAGTGGCCGAGAGAGAGAGAGAGAGAGAGAGCTGCTACCAGTATCGCCTCCTCCCTCCTATCAACCGGCAGGCGAGTGTCCGAGTTCCATAGCAGCAGTGGCAAGGTCTTAATATAGCCGCCGCGCCGGCTATCACAGCTGCGGGCCAGTCTCTCCTCCTCCCTCCCTTCAAGCCAGCCAGGGCAGGCAAATGTCCAGACCATGGCGAATGAGGGCAGTTTGGCATCCAGGGCACAGATGTTCCTATCGGCATCCAGCCTCCAACCGGCCTCGCGCTGCTGGGGCCAATCTCGCCTCTTTCCCTCCTGCCAAACCAGCCAAGGGAGGGAGGGCATCCTTTTAAAGTCCCTCCAGGCCCCGCAGGTGAAGGCAGTTGTTCTTGCCGGCTGCCGGGTGAGCGAGACAGGCTCCAGACTGGCCATGCTGCCTTCAGTCCCCTCAGCTGCACTCCTACTCTCCCCAGCTGGCTAGACCGGAGGAAGGAGCTTCACCACGGCGGTGGCAAGAACGAGGCGGGCCGGTCTTTATGGCCACATTGCTTTCAGTCCCCTCAGCTGCACTCCCACTCTCCCCACCTGGCTAGACCGGAGGAAGGAGCTTCACTGTGGCAGTGGCAAGGATGAGGCAGGCCAGTCTTTATGACCACGCTGCCTTCAGTCCCCTCAGCTGCGCTCCCACTCCCCCACCTGGCTAGACTGGAGGAAGGAGCTTCACCGCGGCAGCAGCAAGGATGAGGCTGGCCAGGCTTTATGGCCACACTGCCTTCAGTCCCCTCAGCTGCACTCCCACTCCCCCCAGCTGGCTAGACCGGAGGAAGGAGCTTCACTGCAGCGGCGGCAAGGATGAGGCAGGCCAGTCTTTATGGCCATGCTGCCTTCAGTCCCCTCAGCTGCGCTCCCACTCCCCCTGGCTGGCTAGACCAGGGGAAGGAGCTTCGCGGTGAGGACGAGGCGGGCTGGTCTTTATGGCCATGTTGCCTTCAGTCCCCTTGCAAGAAACCTTGCCTTTAAGTGATTTCCAAAGCAAAATAATCAGCAATGGCAATTTACCACAGCAAACCTGGCAAGGCAATGGTCTCATCAGAGCTGAAAGTGAAACATAGGAAGGCATGAAAAAAATACAAGCAAAAAGGAAGTTACTCAGCCAAGGTATCTGGATGCTGGGAAACCATTGGCTGGTAGCAATGTGAGGCTTGCTAACATATGAAGCAGCAGGCAAAAGAGAATATATTACATGATACAGCAGTCATATCACATAATATTATTCTCTTATATGCAATATATATGTTACATAATGATATTTATTAATGTTAACAATAGTATAAAAATAAAAATGGAAATTTACCACCACGACCCCCACCCCCACCCCCCCAGAATAACAGAAAGGAAAAAATACAGAAGAAAATATTGCTATATGGTAGGAAGAAAAGTGGTGGGGGATGGAGTGAAAAGATGACGCATCTCCAGCCTGGTTGCTTAGCTCCTAATAATCTCCTCCAGGTAATGAGGCTGGGGAAGAAGAGGCCTCCCCCATACAATGCTGGCAGCAGGATAACTTCTACATGCAATAGATTTTTCCCCCACATTGATTGTAATCTTCCCCTTCCTGAGCGTCTCTTTGCTTCTCCCTGACTTATTGAACAGTGACTGAACAGTCCTGCAGTAATTCTCAAACAGTTGGGGATCATTTTTATTTTCACAGGACGGTTGAGACCAATTGAGTGATTTATGTGCACTTTGGAAGGAAAAAGAAAGCTCTCCGGAAATCCACATAGAGAAGGAGATTTTCAAAACTTCAAGTAAAACAAAGGTAACTCTCCACCTCCCCGGCTGATACTGCCACACTCCAATAACTTCGTAAGTATCTGCCAAATCATGTAGAGGGGGAACAGTAAAGCATAAGCAGCTTTCACAGCTGTGATTTCAGCCATGATTGATGATGAAATACCACTGGAGGGATAGTAGGAAAATGAATATTTATTAATGGCATCAAGTACCACTGATTTAAACTCCACAAAGATCCATCATTTAATAACCATGGGATATATGCTTTTGAAAAGCAAAAATGCTCAATAAAAACAGCCAGTTTTTTTTTTTTTTTTTGTGGTGGTGGTGGTGGTTGAAAGTAGCCATCCAAAGGGGCTTGCCAATTCACTTCCTTTTTTGGAAGGGCTCGACCACAGTGGTTTTTTCACACAGAGATTATAACTCCATCAGCTCTAGTTTAACATTACATCAGAGGTAGATCATGCAGATCTACTTTTGAAAGATTGTAGTGGCAACAGCTCAACCCTATCCTAAAAAAAAAGGCATAGCTGATGTTCACACATTTCACCTGCAGACCATTCCTGGTATTTATAGTTTGCCAGAGAAACAAAGCTACGGTTCCCTGAAAGAGTTACAAAATTATTCTGCCATGGTATAAGTCAACCAACCCAGACCAGAACACAATGGCCATTTCTTTCTTCATTTTCAGCAGCACTATTATAAAGAGGTTGATTGGGGGGTTATGGTTGAAAACAAGCTAAAGCAAATGAGATATAAATCAGATTAAGCTATGCTTTACAAAAACTATTGTAGGAGACAGAATCCTGCAGGGGAAGCACTTCTTGGCAGGTAGCTACATGACAATGGTTGCTCTCTGATGATCCATCTCATTGTTACTCTTTAGTGACTGTGTTTGCTGTTGATTCTGGGAGCTGCAATCCAAGCAACTTAACTTTTTCAAACTCCTATTGGGACACTCTTGTTGACAACTTAACTAAGATAAAAGTCCCAGTTTCTGACATAGCTATGCTATGTTTTTTGAGGACAAACATATTACAGTGATACCTCATACAACGTCCAAACTTGGTTCCACAAGTTTGGACTTTATACGGATTTGGACTTTGTATGAGGCATGCAAAATCCTAGCCATGATGCCTCATACAACGTCCAAATCCTTGCCGCGATGCCTCATACAACGTCATTTCCATAGAGATACATTGTACTGTAACAGCACAGACTTTAGGGCAAAGTCAAGGAAACAGAAACTGACAGAACTTTAAGAAATCATTGTCTAAAGGCTAAAAACATTTCAAAAACATGTCAAACAACCCTGATTGTCCAAGAACCTGAAAAATGCTGCAAAAATCCCAGGAATGCTTCTAAAAATTCTGACAAAAAATTCAAAATCGTGCTCAAAACCACTCCTAAACACTCTTTGCCTCATGCAAAACCCACAAGAGCAATGCACGCATGTGTCCTGCCTTTATACTGCCCAGGCACAATACAACTTGGGAAAAACCCAATGCCTCATACAAAGTCGCACGACTTTGTATGAGGCAATTTTTTTCAAGGAATTAGGCGATGTTGTATGAATCCGATGTTGTATGAAGCGGACTTTGTATGAGGTATTACTGTATCTTTATTTATAATGGGATGGGAGAGAAGAAATGAATCCCTCTTGTCTAAGAACCATTACCTCCCCACAACATGCTTCCCACTTCCATTTGATCCAATTTGATTTATTAGGATGACAGGTCTAAAGAAGAATTTTGCCGAGGGTACAGTAAGAGGGAACCTCAATTTCTAAACCCTGAGCACAGTGTCTATTTAATATATTTTATAAGGTTAAAAAAACTTCTATTAATTTCTCCACCACCCAATTCAATAACTCATCTTGCAGTGCATTTACATAAAATAATGATATTATGAAGAAAGGTGGAATAATTGGATGTCTCCATACATCTATATCTATACAACCTTGATACCCTATACATGCAAACCAAAATAATAAATATCACACCACATAGGTCTCTTTTTTCTTTGGTTATGTTTGCTGCCTGGCAACCCATGCCAGTACCCTTCTCAAGAGAACCCCATGGACAGTATCAAAAAGCTAAATGATATGACGCTGGAAGATGAGCCCCTCAGGTTGGAAGGTGCCCAATGTGCTGCTGGGGAAGAGCAGAGGACAAAGTACAAGTAGCCCCAGAAAGAGTGAAGCAGCTGAGCCAAAGCCAAAAGGACACTCAGCTGTGGATGGATCTGATGGTGAAAGAAAAGTCTGATGCTGTAAAGAACAATATTGCATAGGGACCTGGAATTTAAGATGTATGAATCAAGGCAAGCGGGACATGTTCAAAATGAATTGGAAAGAATGAGGATTGATATCTTGGGAATCAGTGAACTAAAGTGAACAGGGATGGGTGAATTTAACTCAGAGGACCTTTATATCTACTACTGTTGGCAAGAATCCCTTAGAAGAAATGGACTGGCCCTTATAGTCACTAAAAGAGTGAGGAAAGTAGTGATGAGATACAATCTTAAAAATGACAGATGATCTCAGTCCAAATTCAATATATATTATATGTTACATAATGATATTTATTAATGTTAATAATAGTATATGAACCATTCAACATCACAGTAATCCAAGTCTATGCCCCAACCACTGATGCAGAAGAGGCCATAGTCAACCAGTTCTATGAAGACCTACGACACCTTCTAGAACTTGTAACAATCCGCTTACACCCAGGCCATGCTTTTCCAGCTTCCTGGCGATGGGATTGTGAGAGTGTACCAGATCTAGTCCCCAGGATCAGATATGGCTCTCTCTGTTCAGGCTTCTCTATTAGGCAAATCAGGTAGCGTCGAGCAAAGAAATCACTCCAAGTCACTTCAAGCATTTTCATAATTGTATTACAAGCATAGCAAAATCCAAAATACATTCCCGTAAAAGATCAGAAGCACATAGATAAAGCAGGCTGCTTGGGTGGGGGGGAGGGAGAAAGCCAACCACCCCCTTCTTTCCAAGAGACTACATTTTGGTTGTTTGCCAGCCGGCTTCCCAAGAGACTGTATGAATGTGGGAGGGTGTCTTCCTCCCGGACACGACTCCTCCCATCAGGATCCTCCCTTTGACCCTCCTCCTTAGGGCTTACCCCAACGATCTTCCAGTAAGACATTTCAATCACACACCAAGTTCCACCCCTTCTTTCCGAAGATGCTGCCATGCGGCTCCCATGTGTCACCATCTTGAAGGGGTATCTCTCCCCCCCCCTCTTCCAGGAGGCAGGCTACATGGAAACATGGAATGAGCACCTTAATTCCATGACGCTCCCCTCATTAGGGTGACGAAAACCAGGATTTTCTTGTAAAATCATGCTTTTCGTCATAGAACTGACACCAAAAAATGACGTCCTTATCATCATAGGAGACTGGAATGCCAAAGTAGGAAGTAAAAAGGTAACTGGAATAACAGGCCAAGTTTGGCCTTGGAATACAAAATGAAGCAGGGCAAAGGCTAATAGAGTTTTGCCAAGAGAATGGACTGGTCATAGCAAACACCCTTTCCCAACAACCTAAGATGAAACTCTACACAAGGACATTACCAGAAGGCCAACATTGAAATCAGATTGATTACATACTCTGCAGCCAAGGATGGTGAAGCAATATACAGTCAGCAAAGACGAGACCTGGACTGTGGCTCAGATTATGAGCTACTGGCTACCAGATTCAGTCTTAGAATGAAGAAATTAGGGAAAACAATTAGGCAACTCAGTGTGATCTAGATAACAGCCCTCCTGAATATACGGTAGAGGTGAATAATAGATTTAATGGATTAAGCTTGACAGACAGAGTAGCTGAAGAATTATAGGCTGAGGTTCATAATATTATATAGGAGGCAACAATTATTTATTTATTTATTTATTTATTGTTTAGGACCAGCCCAACAAAAAAGAAATGCAAGAAAGCAAAGTGGTTGTCAGATGAGTCGCTACAAATAGCTGAAGAAAGAAAGAAAGATAATAATAGCAAAAATCCATCTTTGAAGAATAAAGTGTTTATTATAATTAACTCATATGAACTTAAATTCCTTTACTTCAGGTAGCAATATCAAGAAAACTGAACCTAATCCGGTAATATAGCCTTTCACAAATTCACTTCCTCGGGGTTTACTATAATATAATAAGATAATAAAATTACAATTCAACTTATATATACTAAATATACATACACGTTTATATACACTCTTATATACATCCTTATATTTACATAGTAATCTGGATCATATTGACACTCATTCTCAACTTTCATTTTTGGCAAAACAATAATATGAATGTAACAGCATAATTGCATTTCTTACCTTATATTCAGTGATATTTTATTTTAGTTCAATATATTGTAATATAATTCTTATTCACATTACAGCCTCTATGGTAGTTTTTTAGTGCCTATGACGTTACTAAAAGTACAAACTGTAGCCACACTTATACCTACTAATTTTCACAGCTGTAACATTTTGAAACAGAAGTTGAATTTCCTTAAAGTGACCACATCTCCCTAGTATTTTACAGAAGCAACTTAAATCATGATTCAGACCATATGGGACCACAGAATTAAACAGGTGAATATAATAAGCCTCTCTGCGTTGCAATAGTCTATCTACATTAACCTTTTCATATTTTTTGAAAATTAGTTGTTCAAGTGTTACAAACTTCAAATTGTCTTCTGAATGTTTCTTTTCCATAGATGGGATACTAGAGGGGCTGTAATTATTTGACTATGAATCCGGGAGTGGTGTTCCATAATATACACTTTCAGCGGCTGAGATGTTAATCCGATATAATATTTCTCACATGGACATATTATTAAATAGATCACATTGCGGGAGTTACAATTTGTAAAGCTAAGTAGCTTATGTGGTATCTTTTTACCTTGTATTACAATAGTCTTAGTTTCTAATGCGAAGCGGCATATAGCACACCCCGAACAGTGGTAATGTCCTTGAATGATAGGCTGCATCAGAGTCAGCATGGAGCGAGAGTCTGAACTAGTGAGTAAATTACGTATGGTCTTTGTTCTCCAAAAGTCGATCAGAGGCTTCTCAGAACAACCTGGAATATCTTCCAAAATATACCAAAATTTCATTATAGCCTTTTTAATTTTTAAGGCTAATGGTGAGTATTCAAAGGAGCAATTAATTCTTGAGGGGGACTGTTTAATTTTCTGAGATAGGAGTAGCGCTCTGGGTATCCTTTTAACCTTGCTAAACTGGCAGTCTATAATCTCACAAGGGTATCCCTTATCCTCCAAAAAGGATCTAATCGAATCTGCTGATTTTAAAAAATCACATTCTTTGGTAGAGTTCCTTTTTGCCCTTGACATGAGGCTAAAGGGAATATTCATCTTTAAATGCACTGGGTGGAATGATCGATAATCCAAGTATGAATTTCAATCGGTAGGTTTCCTATATAGGCACATCCCTAATTTCTAATTTGCTATATAAACAGACACATCCAGAAATGGCACACTAACAGCGTCAGATATTCCAGCGAATTTCAAATTATTGTCCAAAGAGTTAATCCATTTGGTGAATTCAGAAATAATTTCAGCTGACTCTAACAGGAAAAATAAGTCATCTATAAAATGTTTATAGACTATAATATGCTTGAAAAAGGGATTAACCATATGATCAAAAATAAAGGTTCTTTCAAAATCGACCATATACATATTCGCTATCACTGGAGCCAGAGAACTACCCATAGCCACTCCTCTTACTTGTAAGTAAAAGTCCTGTTTGAATCTAAAAAAAAAATATTTTCAAGGACCACATCCATAAGATCAATAAAAAGTGAGTGGGTGGTAGTAAAGATTTCCTGGTGTCTAGTGCATTCTCAATAATTGGCCTAATCCTTTCCAATGGAATGTTGGTATACAAGGACTGCACATCAAGTGTTAGCAGCCCTGCGCCTATAGGTACATTCATACCCTCCAACTGGCTGATTAAATCCAATGAATCTCTCACGAAAGGGATTTACAAAGTAATTAACATATTTAGCTGTTTGTTCTAAAAAGGAACCCATCCCAGCTACAATTGGCCATCCAGGAATTAGGGAACTCTGTTTAGTAACTTTTTGGACCTTTGGAAGGGTATAAAATACTGGTACTTTAGGATATTTATTATTCAAATATTGAAAGGTTTTTTCAGAGAAATAATTATAAGATAATCCTTCATATAGTACTGTTCTCAAAATCGTAGATACCCTAGGAGTGGGGTCAGCTTCCAATTTCTTATGGAACATTATATCTCCTAATTACCTATAAATTTCTCATTCGTAATCTACAGTATTTTTTAATACTACACCCCCCCCCCCTATCTGCTGGCTTAATAGTTATAGATAAATCCTCAGGCAAATTGTTAAGTGCTCTCCTATCTTCAAAGGAAATATTCCTATACATGATCATGATTTAAGTTGCTTTCTGTAAAATACTAGGGAGACGTGGTCACTTTAAGGAAATTCAACTTCTGTTTCAAAATGTTACAGCTGTGAAAATTAGTAGGTATAAGTTTGGCTACAGTTTGTACTTTTAGCAACATCATAGGTACTAAAGAACTACCATAGAGGCTGTGATGCGAATAAGAATTATATTACAATATATTGAACTAAAATAAAATATCATTGAATATAAGGTGAGAAATGCAATTATGCTGTTACATTGATATTATTGTTTTGCCAAGAATGAAAGTTGGGAATGAGTGTCAATATGATCCAGATTACTATGTAAATATAAGGAAGTATATAAGAGTGTATATAAACGTGTATATTTAGTATATATAAATTGATTTGTAATTTTATTATCTTATTATATTATAGAAAACCCCGAGGAAGCGAATTTGTGAAAGGCTCTATTACCGGATTAGCTTTGGTTTTCTTGATATTGCTACCTGAAGTAAAGGAATTTAAATTCATATGAGTTAATTATAATAAACACCTTATTCTTCAAAGATGGATTTTTGCTATTATTATCTTTGGATATTACTGTCTTGCCATTCTGCTGCTTGAAGAAAGAAAGAGGGCAAAAAAAAAGGTGAAAGAGAAAGATTCCCTCAACTGAATGCAGAATTCCAGAGAACAGCAAGGAGGCCTTCTTAAATAAACAATGCAAAGTAATAGAGGAAACAACAGAAGGGGAAGGACTAGAGATCTCTTCAAGAAAATTGGGAAAATAAAGGGAACATATCAAGCAAACATGGCCATAATAAAAGACAAAAATGGTAGGGGCCTAACAGATGCAGAAGAGATTAGGAAAAGATGGCAAGAATACACAGAAAACCTCTACAAAAAGGACCTTAATGTCCCTGACAATCACAATTATGTGATCATTGACCTCGAGCCAGACATTCTGGAGAGAGAAGTCAAGTGGGCCCTTCAAAGTATTATTAACAAATCTAGTGGAGATGATGGTATTCCAGTTGAGGTATTTAAAGCCCTAAAAGAAGATGCTGTTAAAGTATTGCACTCAGTATTCCAACAGATTTGGAAAATGCAACAGTGGCCACAGAATTGGAAAAGGTCAGTCTACATTCCAATTCCAAAGAAGGGCAATGCCAAAAAATGTTCAAATTACCATATAATTGCACTCATCTCACACGTTAGCAAGGTCATGCTCAAAATCTTACAAAGCTAGGCCTCAGTAGTACGTGAATTGAGAACCTCCAGAAGTACAAGCTGGATTCTGAAGAGGCAGGGGAACTAGAGGCCAAATTGCCAATATTTGCAGGATCATGGAGAAAGCAAGGGAGCACCCGACAAATGTCTCCTTCTGTTTCATTGACTACACAAAAGCCTTTGATTTTGTGGGCCACAATAAACTGTGGCAAGTCCTTAAAGAGGTGGGAGCACCAGACCACCTAGCCTGTCTTCTGAGAAATCTGGATGTGAGTCAAAAAGTGACAGGACAGGATACGGAACAACTGATTGATTTAGAATAGGAAAAGGAGTATGACAAGGCTGTATATTGTCGCCATGCTTATTTAACTTATATGCAGAGTACATCATGCATAATGCAGGGCAGGAAGAAGCATAGGCTGGGATTAAGATTGCTGGGAGAAATGTCAACAACCTGAGATATGCAGATGACACTATCCTAATGGCAGAAAGTGAAGGAGACCTAAAGAGCCTTTTGATGAGGGTGAAAGAGGAGAGTGCAAAAGCTGGCCTGAAACTTAACATAAAAACAACAACAAAACAAGATCATGGCATCTGGCCCCATCACTCCCTGGCAAATAGAAGGGGAGGAAATAGAAGCAGTGATCAACGATCACTGTACATGGTGACTGCAGCCAAGAAATAAAAAGACACTTACTTCTTGGGAGGCAAACTATGGCAAACCTAGGGAGCATAATAAAAGTAGAGACAGCAACATGCCAACAAAAGTCTGCATAGTTAAAGCAAGTAGTAATATATGGCTGTGAGAGCTGGACCATAAGGAAGGCTGAGAGCAGAAGAATAAATGCCTTTGAACTGTGGAGCTGGAGGAGACTCTTGAGAATCCCCTGGACTGTAAAGAGATCAAATCAGTCAATCCTAAAGGAAATAAATCCTAACTGCTCCTTGGAAGGACAAATACTGAAGTTGAAGCTCAAGTACTTTGGCCACCAAATTTGAACAGAGGACTCAATGGAGAAGGCCCCGATGCTAGGAAAAATCGAAGACAAAAGGAGAAGGGGACAGCAGTGGATGAGGTGGCTAGATGGCATCATTGATGCAGTGGGTGCAGATCTGGGCGGGCTATGGAGGATGGCAGATGACAGAAGAGACTGCCGTGCAGTGGTCCATGGGGCCGCAAAGGGTTGGACTCAACTGTGTGACTGCACAACAACAACAACAAATATGGGAGGGGCTTGCTCAGACAATCAAAAACATAATCTGTTTCATTCAAGCTACATAGGGCTATCAATAGATAGAAATATATGTAGTCATTGCTAATACACCAATTAACCAGCTAAATTTGAAGAAAACATCTCTTAGTACTAACTGTTCATTATTAACATAGTGAATAAACACACATGGATGCAGCAAAGATGTTATGTTAGGCTTCCTGTATTCTCTAGCAGTGCTAATAAACAATTTGTCCCTTGAGTCACAAACTCTCTCCTATCTGATATTTGCACAGATGGAAATTACCCATGGCTGAGAAGACAGATTTCTGCTGGATGGTATAAGTGAGGCTTGCATTTTGAGCTTTTCTCCTAGATCCAGAGGTGCTCTAAGTAAGGAAAGTAGGAGAAAGCACTAAGTCAGAGGAATAGTATGTTTGCTTGTTTGTGAAACTCTGTGTGTATTTATTCAGAGATTAAACCCATTCAATTCAGTATGAGTTATTTTTAGAAAAGAGTCTATAGGTATGCAGTTGAAGTTGGTATTTGTCCTGTAAATCCTCTCACCTGAGGGTATGCAGGCCTCATATAACCTCCATAGTAGAGCTTACTAAAAGTAGACCATGGAACCAAATACTGCAGTGTAACTTCACCTCTTCATACGAATGTTCCTGTCCAAGATACCCCCACCAACACCCTCCATTTCCCCCATCCCAATTGTTGTTTCTTCTTTTTAAATGAAGTGATCATCCTTTGGTGTCTTAGTATGCTCAGTTCTCATTAAGGCACTTGGGGTTTTGTTTGTAAGTGTAAGAGTTGTTTATGTAGCTATAAAGCATGTAACTCCTCAAAGCATAATTTGACAATGGTGCTGCTTTAGTTTGGTATAAGTTCTATTGCCACTCACCCCTTGAGTTCAGTATTGGAAGTGTCTCCTGGAAGAAAAAATGCAAAGTAAAAGCATTGCTGGATTGACCAGACCCAGAACAATATATGATTGGTATCTGATTACCTGATCCTCCCAACTGGCTTGGCAAAAATGCCAGGTCAGAGAGTTTGATGCTTGAACTAAGGATCCTATGGAACTTTATAAATTTCTGGGGCAAATCAGAAGCCTGTGTTTCTCAAAAGGGCTACGTCCAGTACAATTTACTTCCTGAATTTGCATTAACTTCTTTGCTCCATTCAAACTTATCAAAAACAGCCATGAGAATTGGGTTATGTTTGAGTGAGAAGTGGTTAGGTGATGAAAAAACAGTCAGTTTCTGGCTTGAAGTCTTTTCATGAATAGTAGTGCACACAAGACCATCCTAACTGCTGCCATTCATGTTGTCAACGTCCAGGCAAATCATTGATATGTAAAGCTTGGTATCTTTTTTCTGCTGTCAATGCAGGCTTGATATTATGCATCAATACCAGGCCATTTCCTTGTGTTTTGAATCATGGACACAAAAGATAACATGCCACATTCATAAATTGAAGGGTTTTAAAAAATATTTTAATAACTAGTTAGTTTGTAGAGGATGGGTTCATTATGTATTTATTTTATTTTCATCCAATCCTTATCTAACAGTGATTTTATTTTACTGTTAGCTAGCTGGTAGACTGGTTGAATTCAAAACATATAACACAAGTATTCCAGCAAACAAATCAATATCTAAACAAACAAACTCAGTAAAAACTGAGGACAATAAAAGTCTAGTAGCTAGAAAATTCATTGTATCAGCTTTTGATCACCACTTCTTATCTGCATCCATGATTTCTGCCATGCAACCCACACATGCCTGAATATCCATTCTGGTCCTCTCTCACACAAAACTGTGATGACTTTTTATATATACCAGGTGAGATGAATTACAAGTTCAGTGTTATATTATTAGGGCCTAAATGGAAGCCTGAGTAAATATATAGCAGCATGTTTAATCTAGAACAAGAAGAGGGATAGAGAGGAAGATTCTGATTGAATGAAAGCCTCCTTTCTTATATTGAATCAACACTTATTGGACTACGTAGACTAGGCTGGCTAACTCTGCCATTACCTCTGCATGCTGCCTGATGCTCCCTGATGCCCTCTGTAACAGACATAAACATCACAGAGCTTCTGAAGGGAACTGTTGTTTGGCAAGCTATGGAAACATAGTATATATTGTCAGGTGACTCTTGCCAAAAGAGTGGAAGACATGAACATGACTAGTGGAGAATGAATGTCATTCGTTCACACAGGGAGAAAAGGGAAAGCAAACTCTCTCTGTTTTTCCCCCCTTGGCACTGACACTTGAAGAATAAGTTTGAAAATTTCTTCAGAGGCAAGTTATGAAATTCTAACAGGTTCTATTTTCATTTCCTGTTTTCTCTCTTTCTGCTTTTCTTCCTTTCATTCCTTTCTTTTTCTTCTCCTTTTTTGTGCTATTATAACAGCAGCTTTCTGAAAAATACTTCATTATGGGACTGCAGAATGCTACCATACTGTGATACGTCAGGATATTTCAACCATAAAATGTAGGTTGACTGGCATTGCAACAGAGCACTCGAGAAAATGGCCTCTTTGCTGAACTAGCAGTTCCAAAAATGTGCTTCTCTTCAAACTTATACCATTTTTCAGTTTTGGGTCATATTCCTGCCAAGGGAACATCACTTTTTATCTAATTTGTCAGACAGAAGATTTGGGCTTCATGGCATCAATTTATACATATCAGGTACAGAGTGGTTGGCACAGCAGATAAATATACAAATCAATGTGGTTGTTTTACAACTGGTGTTGTTGTTGTTCAGTCGCACAGTCGACTCCGACCCTTTGCGACCCCATGGACCATTTTCCTCCAGGCGCCTCTG
Source organism: Bradypodion pumilum (assembly GCA_035047305.1). Lineage (NCBI taxonomy): Eukaryota > Metazoa > Chordata > Lepidosauria > Squamata > Chamaeleonidae > Bradypodion > Bradypodion pumilum. The sequence continues at coordinate 165,445,252 of JAWDJD010000001.1, read as the reverse complement.
TCCTCTACCATCCCCCTCAGCCCTCCCAGCTCTGTGCCCATTGTGTCTATAATACCATCTAGCCATCTCATCCTTGGCCTCCCCCTTCTTCTTTTGCCCTCCACCTTTCCCAACATCAATGCCTTCTCCAGTGAATCCTCCCTTCTCATTTGATGTCCAAAGTATTTTAGCTTCATCTTTACTATTTGACCTTCCAATGAGCAGTCAGGGTTAATTTCTTCTAAGATTGACCTATTTGTTCTCCTCGCTGTCCAGGGGACTCTCAAAACCCTCCTCCAACACCACATTTCAAAGGCATCTATTCTTCTGCGTTCAGCCTTCCTAATTGTCCAGCTCTCACATCCATACATTACTACTGGGAAAACCATTGCTTTGACTATTCTAATTTTTGTTTGCAATGTAATGTCTCTGCTTTTCACTATGTTCCCCAGGTTTCTCATCGCTTGTCTCCCAAGAATCAGTCGCCTTTTTATTTCATGGCTGCAATCCCCATCTGCAGTGATCTTTGATCCTAAGAAAGTAAAATCTGTCACTGCTTCTACTTCTTCCCCGTCTATTTTCCAGGAACTGATGGGGCCTGTTGCCATTATCTTGGTTTTCTTGATATTGAGTCTCAAGCCAGCTTTTGCACTCTCCTCCTTCAGCCCAATCAAGAGATTCATAGACCTCACATTCCATCCATAGGGTTCTCTTGGCAAACTCTGTGGCGTGCCTTGCCAGTCTCTATGCCAGTCTTTTTTACAACTGGTAACACCAGTTATTCGGATTAGTTCTGGAGCTTCACCCTTTTAAAATGCATTAAAACACAGCAGTTCATCTTTAAAATGCCACAACATTTTTTGTCATTTTGTTTTGTTTACTCTCTGATATGCTTGAAACAGAGACTAAAATGGCTACCATTTCAAAAATTTGATTTTTGGAAGGGAATACTCCTATTCAAGCATTCAGTTGTCTCACAAAACAACTTTCTGTGCTTGGTGGGAGGATGGCTAGAGCACCAATGCAAACATTTCTGCATGATAGCCTAGAGCAGTAGCTGGCTGGTGACCTCCTTTTTCTTAAAATAGTAATAATAAAAAAATAACCTTTAATGTATAGGGGTGACCCAGAATGCACCCCTAAAGCATCCTTAGCTCACCTCAAGAATTGCCCTTAGCCCACAGCCCTCACCAGCCTTTGACAAGAGGAGGCAAAGTTGCGCAGGCCGCACGACCTGGGGGTCGGTGCCCAAAGGCATGGCCACAGCATGAACTCCTCCTGGGTTAGGCTGATAAGTGTGAGTCTCTTATCAGATCCGCAAGACTGCTTCACTAGTTGTAAACCCCTTATCTTCCCCACCAGACCAACTTTCATTACCCCACTCCACAAGCCCATATTTGCCCTATCTGCTGGTTGCCCTCTCTGGCACGTAGGTTTGCTAATCTGTAACTAACGTACACGAAACCCATTGTCCTACCCACTTCCTCCAGCCTGTGATGGACGTGCGGTAGTTCTAGGATTGCACGATCCAAGGTATTTTTGGCAGCCAATAAAAGAGGCCACCCAGTGCTCCTGGGTGTCGCCTCACCTTGCACTCTGACCCATGTGTGCGTGTTCTTTCATCCCTGCGAGCGGCCCCAATCCCTACATTAATGTCCTAAAATAGGATAACCTGCTAGGGGAATCTGGCATGGGTAGTATGCCTCTGCTGGTTCTCCTTGATCTTTCAGCAGCTGTTGCTACTATTGACCAAGGTATCCTCCTGGATAGATTGTTGGGTTTGGAGATTGGAGGTTTGTCATGAAGTTGGCTCCAGCCCACCCTCAATGAACTGGGGAGGTGGTTTCGAGCTCCTGAATACTCCTGAGTCACAAGGCTCAGCCATTTCTCTAATGCTTTTTAACATCTATGTGAGCTTGTTGGTAGAGGTCATCCAAGGATTTGGAGCCCATTACCATCAGTATTCATTCATTCATTTCATTTATTCAATTTATATCCCGCCCTACTTAGCCAAGGCCAACTCAGGGCGGCTTACAACAAGTAAATTAAATACAATATAACAACAGAAAACAATATAAACACACAAAACACAAGTATACAATTACAAATCAACAACTGCAGAATTAAATATACAATCAATGCAAAAAGACTATTCTATAAACAACAGCATCCTAAAATATGCCACAAAAATTCCAACTAACAAAGTAGCACAGCACAGAATCAATAAGCATTACAAAATTCAATATACAAATAATCAAAAATTCAGCACAATTATCAAAATCCCATAAAGGTTGTGTCCTTACGGTTCCCACAGAGCCCAAAGTTCCACACTCTCAACAGACTGGGAAAAAAGCTCTGCTCTCTGTGCTCCAACATCAGGTGTTAGTGAGCACAAACAGGTCCCCTCGTTGCTGTGAGGAGATGGTGCAGATGCTATCATTCCCTCCGGAACGAGGCAAACGTCAAGTGGCCTCAGAGGCAGCAGAGAAAAAGTTCTTTTAAAGCTGCCAGCCTCCCTCTCACAGGTGTTTCTGCCCTTCCCCAGCCAGGCTGACTGGGAAGGGACGAGGCAAGTGTCCGGTGGCCTCAGAGGCAAGTTCTTTTAAAGCTGCCTGCCTCCCTCTCATGGGTGTTTCTGCCCTTCCCCAGCCAGGCTGACTGGGAAGGGACGAGGCAAGTGTCCAGTGGCCTCAGAGGCAAGTTCTTTTAAAGCTGCCTGCCTCCATCTCACAGGTGTTTCTGCCCTTCCCCAGCCAGGCTGACTGGGAAGGGACGAGGCAAGTGTCCAGTGGCCTCAGAGGCAAGTTCTTTTAAAGCTGCCTGCCTCCATCTCACAGGTGTTTCTGCCCTTCCCCAGCCAGGCTGACTGGGAAGGAACGAGGCAAGCATCCAGTGGCCTCAGAGGCAAAGTTCTTTTAAAGCTGCCAGCCTCCCTCTCACAGGTGTTTCTTCCCTTCCCTAGCCAGGCAAGCGTCCGGTGGCCTCAGAGGCAAAGTTCTTTTAAAGCTGCCTGCCTCTCTCTCACACAGGTGTTTCTGCCCTTCCCCAGCCAGGCTGACTGGGAAGGGACGAGGCAAGCTGATGCTGATGCCATGCAGCTCTATCTCTCCTTTCCCTTTTCTACAGCAGATGCTGTTGAAGTCCTGGAGTGCTGTCCAATGTCAGTGATGAAGTGGATGAAACTGATCAAGTTGAAACTGAATCCAGACAAGATGGAGATGCTATTGTTGGGGGTGTTCCCTTGCTTGATTGAACAGGAATCTTCCCAGTTTGGGGGACACTATGCTCCTTCTGGGGGAGCAGGCTTGTAGTTTTGGAGTTATTTTGGACCTGTCTCTTTCTACAGAATCTCAAATCCCAGCCATGGCCAGGTCCACCTATTACCAACTAAAACTGATTGCCCAGCTGCAATCAATCTTGGACTGGGGTTCACTCATAACATTAGTCCATGCACTAATAATCTCAAAAAAAATGATTACTATAATGCTCTCTATGTGGGACTGCCCTTGAGGTTGGTACAACAGTTACAACAGGTCCATAATGCAAAGGCCAGATTTATTAACAAGGACTATAAAACATTACCTCCTTAGATAGGGATTTTATATGACTAATATGAGGCAGTATTAGATTTGTTAACTGTTATCTATTTATTTATCATTTTGTTTGTTTTGTTGTTAATGTTATGGGTTGTGGGTGGGTGGGACTTGGTTATGTGGAATGAGTGAAGTTACTGGGATTATTGTTTTGTATGTCACCACCCAGTATAGTCCTTGTCAATAGATTGGGTGATATATTTTAATTTAATTTAATTTAATAGTCATATTTATATATACCGCCCACTCAGGCAGAACCCGACTCAGGGCGGCATTACAACAAGTTCTAAAAACACATAAAAACACTTTAAAAGACCCATACCCCACCCACCCATCCCACCCACTATAAAAAGAAGAAGAGAGAGTTCTTAATTGTTTACATAAGCCATCAAGCGGGGACCGTGTTCCCATTAGGGCCCCACACCTGCCCTGCCAGCCAGGTCTTCAATCCTTTCCTGAAGGGCAGCAATTCTCTTTGAAGTCTTAGATCTGTTGGCAGGAGGTTCCAGAGGGTTGGTGTGGACACGGAGAAGGCCCTCCTTTGGGTGCTGGATAGATGTGCACCCCTAGCTGATAGCACTATTAGAGAGCCTCTCCGGTCTGCTCTGGTTGGACGGGCAGACACCCTTGGGATGATGCGGTCTCTCAGGTATCCTGGCCCACTGCCATATAGGGCTTTAAAGGTCAAAACCAGCACCTTGAATTGCACCCGGAGACAAACTGGTAACCAGTGCAGCTCCCAAAGTAGCGGTGAGGCATGGGCATATTGCCCACATCCCATCACCACCCCGGCTGCCGCATTCTGGACCAGCTGCAGCCTCCGAATGGTCGTCAAGGGCAGCCTCATGTAGAGCGCATTACAATAATCTAGTCAGGAAGTGACCAGAGCGTGGGTGACCATAAGCAAGGAGCACCGGTCCAGGAGCGTGCGCACCTGGCGAATCACCCGAAGTTGGGCAAAAGCCCTCCTGGGCACAGCCGCTACCTGTTCTTCTAGCAGCAGCCGTGAGTACAGAAGGACCCCCAAGTTGCGCACTGTATCTGTCTGGGGCAAAACAGCCCCATCCAGTACCAAAGATGGTAGCTCCCTGGATAACACGGGGCCCCTTATCCACAGCCACTCTGTCTTGCTGGGATTCAGCCGAAGCCCATTGGCCCCCATCCAGACCCCAATGGCCTCCAGGCATCCGGATAGGATTTCAACAGCATCACTGGGGTCCCCATGGGCCGAGATGTCCAACTGGGTGTCATCCGCATACTGATGGTACCGCACCCCGTGGGAACGAATGATCTCACCCAGTGGCTTCATGTAGATGTTAAATAGGAGAGGAGAGAGCACCGAGCCCTGAGGCACCCCATACTTGAGGAGCCTAGGGCTTGACCTCTCACTCTCACTCTCTAACCACACTCTCTAACACTATATAAGTGTTCCTAACCAACCAATAACACTGTGGAGCATTCAGTGCAAATTTCAACACACACCCCTTTGGTTTTCAGGGATGCAATTTATTATTTGCGGCCAAAATTGTTATTTGGTGTTTATCAGGTGTCAGTGTTAGAGGTGCCCTCCAAGATCAAGGGAAGAGACAAATAGCTCTGCCTGCCCTGGCATCATGAAGGAAAACCATCTTCAGTGAAGGGAATGATGGATATGAGAGAATTGTATTTAAGGAAAGAAAGAAATGTGGGGGTCTGCTAAATCTGGTGACACAACTAAAAGAGGAGAAGATGTGGGCAAAGCTGAGATCAAATCTGACAGTAGCAGGCTGTAGGTGAGGAAGCACCAGCACACAAAAGAGAACATTAATTGCTAAGGAATGCAAGCTATCTATCTCTACATCTCTAACGTTGTGAGTCACATAGTTAATGGGATAAGGATGGTTTCATTTTTTAAAAAAATCAAAAAACCTACATGTCTCCATATACATTCTCATTCTCAGAGGAAGCCATAATTCACCTCTGCATGATTGCTTGTTATGGGCTTTTTCATCCAGCCAAGAAACACACCCAAGGACAGTGACCCATGAAGGAAACACACCATGGTAATAAAACTAGTTCCACGTATAAGAAGAGCAGAGCCAAAGCAATGACATTTCTGTCTAAAAAGTTCCCTGCTGCTGCAATGTTTCAGCAAAAATGGGGTAGTGAAGAAAGACAGTGACTTTGTATAAGAATAAATGCATCATGGTTTTGTCACGGGAAGAAACATGTTAGGAAGAGTGCTGTTTATTTAGAGAAAACACCACCTCTTGCTCAACAATACTGCTTGTTAGAGGAAACATGAGGCCCATGTATATTTAAGACATCCCTTTCCTCTTCCCCCTACCACAGTATAAGGCAGGGGTGCCCAAACTATGGACTGTGGGCCAGATCTGGCCCCCAGGCCATAGTTTGGACACCCTTGGTTTAAGCAGAGAAAATGGCAGCCTAAAATCTATCCCATCCTGCTGCAAAACAGATTGCAAGATGTGTTTTACTTCTGCTTCCGGTGGAAGGAACCATGTGACCGGCCCGCTAAACCACTTGACCGGCCCTAGGCCCAAAAAGTTTGGACACCCCTGGTATAAGGAGTGTCCAATGTTTGAATAATTTTTTTTAATTTCTAAAGTGTATTTCAGATATCAGAAATGTAGAAAAACACTGTCTTTGTAAGAGTATATTAAGCTTCTGTAAATAAAGAGAGGAGTTACTGAATTATGTTCAGGATAGTAACTGCACTCAGTAAGTAGCTGGGCACATTTCTGATCAGCTGGAAATGCTTTGTAAACAAGTTGTTGGAAGGATCAGCACATTTCTTCTTTTCTTTTTAGCTGATCAAAGATGATGAATTAAAATCTCATTCATTTGGTTGTAAAAAAAACAAGGAAGATTTGTCCTTTTCTCTGTGTGAATTGCTGCTGCAAGAACACTTCAAAGCTTCCTTTGGGGGGAAGGTGGGTGGATAGTATTTCTAAGTGGGTGTGCATATAGCCATTCCCATATTTTACACATGCGAAAGACTCTAATATATACACTTGAAAGATAAGCACCAACACACTTTTAGTCAATGCAAAGCAATGCATCCACTCCAGTGTATAGATTAGGAAAATGTGGATAAAAATACATATATTTTTTTAAAAGGCACAGCAATATATGAATACATTTCGATGGTGGTAAAAAAGACCTCTTGCAATCTGATACATAAACAATATATAATAGGAATGCATCTCACAAATTGATATGGTGAACAAGAACTGAATTAGTGTTATGATAATCTGTAAAGTAAGCAGATGCCTTTCACCAGATAAAGGTTTAAGTTTCTAACCCCTATATACTTCAGGCATGTTTTTTTCAGCTGGGCCAAAGTGGAAAGAGGAATGTGTGCAACACAAACATGATACATAAGACAAAATATAACACAAAAGACAACATAATAAATAATCCTGCAGTTTAGGTACCTGGCTGCAGAACTAGAAGGTAGGTTCATACCTATCAAGTTTTGGATTTGGAAATAAGGGAAATTTCCCAGCAAATGCGGGATACTTGACAGCTATGCTTATCCTGTGCTGCCCTCCAATGGTGGCAATAGGGCAATGCAGTCTAATTAATACGGGATGACGGCGGGAAAGAGGGTAAAATAAGGGGTTTTCATGGCCAATACGGGATACTTGACAGCTATGGGTAGGTTAGGCATTCGTAACCTATGGCCTGCAGGCCAAATCCGGCCCCCAACACCATTCCATCGGCCCTCCACATTATTTTCCACATTTTTGCACAGTTTAAAAGCAGCCTATTTCTGGGGGGGGGGGGGTAGGATTGCTCATCATTAGCAGAGATGGCCACTAGGGACGCAAAGCAAAGTGTCCCATAGGAATGCACTGAAAACCAATTTCAATCCGAGACTAGCTGAGGGAGCCAGGTAGGAAGGCTCCTTTTATTTACAGACTACAGTACCTCTGTGGGGGGGGGGTTGGGTTGGGGGGGAAGAGTATTTTTTAAATAAGAGTTTCCCCATCAGCCCCCTTTGGCTTACTCTCCATACTAACATACCACTGGCTTTTAAGGGGAGACATTACAAAAATCTGGAGTGTGTGTTTCTTGGGCCTCCAGAGAAGTTTTGCCTTCTGCATGAATCCTGAGGGATTTCAGCAGGTCTGGAATTTTGCAAAAGTGTTTTTTTTTTATTTAAGCCTCCCCTTTTCTTCTTTCACAAGAGATGTATTTGTTTGTGTGTTCTGTTTTTGATATGTTGAGGGTTTTTTGTATTATCTGATATTGTGTGTATACCTCCCAGAGTGGGAAATTTATAAATAATGTATAGTCTGGATGGGGGCTAATGGGCTACAACTGAATCCCAGCAAGACTGAGTAGCTATAGATAGGGGGTCCTACGTTATTCCAGGAGCTACCATCTTTGGTTCTGGATGGGACTATTTTGCCCCAGACAGACCTGGTGTGCAACTTGGGGGTCCTCATGGATTCACGGCTACTGCTAGAAGAACAGGTGGAGGCTGTGACCAGGAGGGATTTTGCCCAACTTCGGGTGATTCGCCAGTTGCGCCCGCTCCTGGACCGGGACTCCTTGCTCATGGTCACTCACGCTCTGGTCACCTCCAGACTAGATTATTGCAATGCGTTCTACATGGGGCTGTCCTTGACGACCATTCGGAGGCTACAGCTGTAAGCCACATTGTAGTCCTCTTGGACCTGGCAGTGGCCTTTTTTCTTTTGGGTATGCATTCCAATTGAGCCTCTGTTATTGTTTTTGTAAACAGCCTCCATGCCACTTGGAGTGTTTGGACTCTCTCAATTTTCCCTTTCAGCTTCTTTTTTACTAGTTTCCTCAACTTTGGGAAATTTCCTTTTTGAAAATTTAAGTCTCTGTGTTAGATTTTATCAGTGACTTGCAGTCTATTAACAAGTTAAACATAATTGAGTTGTGATCACTGTTCCCTATTGGATCAGTCACATTAACATCTTGTACCAGATCCTGAGTATTACTCAGGATCAAGTCAAGGATTCTTGTACCTCTAGTTGGGTCTTCAACCATCTGTCCCAGGGAACAATCATTTAGCATATCTAGGAACTTTATCTCTTTATCATGTGCTGAACAACAGTTCACCCAGTCTATGTGAGGGTAATTGAAGTCCCCCATTATAACCAGGCTTCCCTTCTTGGATGCCTCCTTTACAACATTCTCCAACTGCCAGTCTCCCTCAAGAGTTTGGGTCGGAGGCCGATAGTATATGCCTACTGTTAGACCATCCTTGTGGCCTGGTACTCTTACCCACAGAGCTTCTAATGGTGACTCCAAATCACCTAGATATTCAAATTCATACGATTTTATCACTTCTTTGACATACAAGGCCACACCACCTCCCATTTGCCCCTTCCTATCCTTCCTGTACAGTTTGTAGCCTGGGATAACTGTATCCCATTGGTTATCATCCGTCCACCAGGTTTCAGTGATACCAATAATATCAATATTCTTATCTATTGCTAAGTATTCCAGCTCCCCTATTTTGTTCCAGAGGCTTCTGGCATTTGTATACAAGCATTTATATATGCTTTTCTGACACAGTCTTTTGTGTCCAGTTGCATTGTTAGACTGCCTCTTGTATCCTTCTGCTAGAATGCTAGTGACTAGCTCCTCGCTCTGCTCAGTAATTTTTGCATCCTCCTCACTACTCAAGTACACACTTTCCCGAACTGGATGCTGCCCAGCTCCTGTCGGCTTTCCCCCAGTTATCAGTTTAAAAGCTGCTCTGCAGCCTTTTTGATGTTGAGTGCCAGCAATCTGTTCCCATCATGGTTCAAATGCAACCCATCCCTCCTGAACAGATTTGGCTTGTCCCAAAATGTTCTCCAGTTCCTAACAAATCTGAAACCCTCCTCTCGACACCACTGCCTCATCCACGCATTGAGGCTTCTGAGCTCTGCCTTCCTGGTAGGTCCTGCACGAGGGACAGGCAGCACTTCTGAAAATGCTACCTTGGAAGTCTGGGACTTCAATCTTCTTCCTAACAACCTGAATTTGGCTTCCAGGACAGACCGCTTGGCCTTCCCAACATCATTGGTACCAACGTGTACCATGACAACTGGCTCGTTCCCAGTTCTCTCTAACAATCTATCTAGATTTCTTGTGATGTCTGCAACTTTTGCACCTGGCAGGCAAGTCACCATATGGTTATCATGTGCATCACAAATCCATTTCTCTGTATTTCTAATTATTGAATCGCCTAGTACAAGGAGCCTCTCTCCTGCAATCTGTTCATCTACATGCACCTCTTCAACCATATTAAGGGAGAGAACCTCAGTTTGTTCCTGTTGTTTATCTTCCTGGATCTCATCAAGTGTGATGAAGGAGAGATCATCAGGTGGAACCAGTTGTTCCTCTGTGTGTTCCTCATCAGGTGTGATGAGGGAAAGAGCCTCAAATTTATTCTGTAATTTCAGACTCTCAGAGTGATCCCCTACTCTTCTCCTCCTTTGAGTCACATTCCTCCAAACATCTCCCTCCTGAGTTAGTGAAGGGCCTTCTCCCTCAGAACTGTGCCCTGTCTCTTCTTTGTCCAGCATAGTCTGCTCCGCTCTGTCCAAGAACAGCTCAAGGACCTTAATTTGTTGATGGTTAGATATGCGGGCCTCTAGCTGCTGGACCTTCTCTTCTAGTAGTGCAACCAGCTTGCACTTGCTGCAAGTGTAGTTCTCCATATGCTTTGGCAAGAACACAAACATGGCACAAGTATTGCAGGTAACTACAACGGTTCCCTCAGAATCCATTTTAACAAGTGCAGTATTCTGTGCCTCAAAAATGTACACATTTACTACCTTTCTACCTAGTAAGACTATATTCTTCCTTTGTTAGTAGCTTGCAATCTCGCACGCCGTTAGGCGCGGAGGCCTCTAAAGCAGCTCTACTCCAACTGCAAAACTTACCAGTGCTCACTTCCTTTGTTTGGCTCTCCTCAGCAGCAGCTCTGCTTAAGAGCACATGCAGAGTCAAAAGGGCTGGCCCTGAAAGAGCTCAGAGCTTTTAAAGGCTAGTGTGGCTCCGCCCCTATGAGTCACAGTTCAGGGAAGGGCCTGGTGTGGCTCTGCCCCCTGCTTCTGGAAGCCTCTAACTGCTTTCTCTGTTTGAACAGAGGTGGCTCTCAGCAGTTTAAATTATCAATTTAAATTAGTGGAGGCCTCTAAAGCAGCTCTACTCCAACTGCAAAACTTACAGTGCTCACTTCCTTTGTTTGGCTCTCCTCAGCAGCAGCTCTGCTTAAGAGCACATGCAGAGTCAAAAGCTATGTTGAACTCTTTAGCATTTTCTTATAAAGTTGGAAACACTCCTCTACAAGCTGCAACATTGCCTTCTTTCGTGTATCTCTACAATATCAGAAGCTAAGGGAAGTCAGCATTTCCCCAGCAGTTTTTGTTATAGTGGAAGAAAAGCTATGTTGAGATAAAAGCAATCTTGCATGCTCTAACACTGGCTATCAGTGTGTCGCGTCCGGCCCTTATGAGCAATAGTTGAGGCAATGATGAACAGAACAGCAACTAGAGTTTATTCAACAGTCTTTTCAGGTTATGCTTACAAGGCGTTCCAGACACAGAGATGGCTATACAATCCCAGGAAATCAGTCCCTCCGGAGTCTGCCGTAGAAAAGGCAAGGGCTGAACTACACTAGAAGTGGTAGCGTGTGGAGGAGACCCAGGCTTAACACGTTGCTGGCTACCTGTATGGAATGGGTAGTATAGATCCGGTCCCGCCCCACCCTTGTTTACTTGTGGGGCTTATATAGTGTCTCCCCGGTGGTGGCTCCCTGATACAAAGTAGCAACCCACCGGACAACCATAACTAACCAATCATAACAGGGTATATATGTAATTAACCGATGAGAAACAGGATCCAAAACTGTAACCAATCACAGGGCTTGGATAAGCATAATGAGCGCGCCCTGGACAGGGGGTTTTCGCACCAACTTTGGCTCCTAATTTGGATGGCGGGAAACCACCATTTTCTTCTTGCAAGGCGCTGCCCGTGCAACTTGAATCATGCCTTAATACACAACACAGTGTGGGGGTTTACAGCTTCATGTGATTATTCTTTGGCATTAACTTTAATGGTAAAGCTATTATCCTGCCTCTGGCTTTTGGAGCAATCTCCTGCCCCTCTTCCTGTTGTTGTTGTTGTTGTTGTTTTTTTGCTTGCTCCCATTGCCTTTGTTGTTGATTACTCTCTTTTCTTTCCCTAATCATGGAATAAGCATAAAGGTTCTCTACATATGCTGGACACTCCATTTCCCCCTTTATTTTTTCTACTGATTGTAACAACAAATAACAACTGTAAATAAAGCTACTCTTTTCTATTTCAAGTACTTCTACAGCAGTGGTTCTTAACCTGGGTTTGATCAAACCCCAGGGGTTTGGTGAGTCAGTCTGGGTTCAATTGAACTCCAGGGGTTCGGTGAATCAGCCTCAGGAGTTCGGCAGAGGTGTGTGTGTGTGTCCGTTCCATTCACCAGGGTATTTATGACAAATTCTATGAAGGGTTCAGTGGATGAATGTATGAAACTTGCAGGGTTCCGTATCCAACAAGGTTAAGAACCACTGTTCTAGAGTGATTTTATCTTTAAAATTGCTAGGCTATTTGGGGGAAACCAAAGAGTTAGAGCAGTGATGAGTTTGGGCTAATCTCTCCATTTTTTTCTGTGTTGTTTTCCCCTGTATCAAACTCTGCTACCTAGAGGAAATATCTAAATTCTCCAATGAGCTATTGTCCATACCTGTCAACCTTCCTGGATTGGCTGGGATTTCCCATTTTCCGGCACCGATTTTCGCCATTTCCCACCCGGAGCTGCCGAAACCCCGGAATTTGGCAGTGGGGGGAAAAGGTGTTACTGTGCATCCCTTCTGCGCAGCTCGCTTCTACGGATGCATAGAAGGCTTCTGTGCAGAAGGGGATCGTAGAAACCTTCTACGCTTGTGTAAAAGCCTTCTACGCATGCATAGAAGTGAGCTGCGCAGAATGGTTCTGCACAAGTCGCTTTTACGCATGCATAGAAGGCTTTTACGCATGCGTAAAAAGTGACCAGCGCAGAACCGTTCTGCGCAGGTCCTGGATTGTCCGGAGCCGCGGTTGACAGGTATGATTGTCATACATTGTGAGGGGGAGAAAGGAATTCTTTTATAGGTGAAATTGAAATAGATATATATCAATTGTTACATATCTATTCAGAAGTTAGCTGCATGGAATTCAATGATGCTTACTTCCAAGTAAACAGTTCAAGATTGCAGCCTCAAGAATCTTTTAGCTAAAATTGAACTGAGAGCCATTTTGGCATAGTGGGCAAAGTGCCAGAATAGGGTCTCGGAGATCTGGATTCAAATTCCTGCTCAGCCAAGAAGACTGAATGGGAGGCGGAAGAGTAAACTTCTCTATGCACACCTCACATGCCTTGAAAAGCATATTATGGTAACCATAAATCAGAAATGACTTGAACCGACATTAAGGGGAAATTATCTTTCTTTTTTGCAAGCTGCAAAAATCATTCACCTAGTCCAAACTTTACAATTGCTTTGCTGTTTTTCCTATTCTGAGCAGCCGTTCTTTTTGTCAGGGCTCACACTGGGCAAACTCGATTTACCTCAAAGAATAATTTAATTTCCCAGGGATTTCAAGATGAGGAAGATTTTCAATATTGACAAGCAAAAACATTTATCTGGGACTTTTATGCCAAGGCACATAGAGCTAAACTTAAGAAAGGCTGTCAGTGGTTTGCAAAACTGCCTCAGGCCCCCTTCCAGTCACACTATTGAAGGTTACCATTAATTGTCATAATGTTAACCTACCTATGGGTCCTGTGCCAGTAGAAACTTTATATTGTTAATATAATTGCCGATAATTATTTCAGTGGTTTCATTAATTAACCCTCATGCACCTGGCTGGGTTTCCTGCAGAATCATACATTGCTGCAGGACCTAGAGAGAAATTGGCTTATAATAGAGGCATTCTATAGCAGAGTCACCCAAACAATTGCAAACAATATCCTCAATTGTCTGCCGCTGGCCATTTATAGTTATGTTGAAGGAAAATCCAGACCAAGGCATGCAGATGTATGATTTTGGACCATAACTTCCAAAATTGCTGAGGCAGCATGGCCTATCTAGGGAATCCTAGGACATGTTTCTTATATCAAGAAAATGTGCCATGTAATCTGTTGCTGTTTGTCACTTATGCAGGTTTCCTTCTTGTTGTTGTTATTCCAGCCATTTCAACAAACCAGAACAAAAAGTCCCTGTCCTGTTTGTTGGTTGGTGAGCTGCACCATAGCACAGCACAAGTGATTTGCTCTGGTTGACAGTAGGTGGACCCCAAATGTGCTATCATTGAGAATCTTAAATGCTATCACTAAACAAAACACTAATCATACCCTAATGGCAGCCCCATCCCTATTCCTCAGTACATTGGAATTCCTCAGTACATTGGAATTCCTATTGGACGAGAAATGAGAAAAGACTGCACAACTTCTTCATGTTTTTAAAAATTCTTGTGTGATGTTTAAGGAGTGCCTTTCTTTTGCTTTTAAATTGTTGATCTACAGAGGTATTTTTTGTTTGAGAGGAAAATCTCCTCGTGCTGGCCTGTGTTCATTAGGTATCTATCAGCTTGGCTTGTGACCCATCAATCTGTCTTATATACTGTTCTGCTTCCTGCCACAGGTTATCCCTTTCCTCATTTAAAGATAGCAAAACGTTGAATTTACCTTTCATCAGTTGAAGTGAATCATAAAATGGAAAGGGAAGCTTCAAAAGTGGGATACACAATGTATTTTGCAACCTGTTGACATCATAATCCAGTTTATTTCTTTTAAAAAACCATTAAAGCCTTGACATTTTCTTATGCCTTCTTAAAATCAAATCAATAATATGTAGGTAGATTTATTAGATAAGTATATACTCAAAGTTTATTGTGCATTGGCAAAGAAATAAAATGTCAGTGTTTGAATTAAAATTTAAAAGATGTTTAAGGTAAAAGTAAAGGTCGTCTTTGCTCAAAAGCCAGTCATATCTGACTCTAAGGTTCAGTGCTTATCTCTGTTTATAAACAAAGTGTCTGCATCTGCAGATGTTTCTGTGGATATGTGGCAGGCATGACTAAACACCGGAGAGCACAGAACACTGTTTACCATCCCACCAAAGTCGTCCCTGTTAGATCCTAAATTCCAACAGGACCAATTGGCTAGCAGATTATACTCTGTCAGATGCTCCTTTAAGAACTCTCTGTGTGTTCTATCACAGCCATACTGAATTAGGTAATTATGCTTGTGAAATGTCCTTAAAACAAGGCCATCTCAAACTGTGAAAACATTCAGTCTGCCTGGAGTGTTTGGCCTGCTTGGGCTGACTGAATATTGGGCCATATGCTGGTGGAAATGCTCAGTATCTGTTGGTGATATGTTGTGCTGACAACTGGATGAAACCTACTGGCTAAGATGTCTCTTTGCTGTTGGCGTCTTCTTGAGAGGAACACATCATTGGACTTTGTGTTATCCAACTGCTTGTTCCTGACCACTGTTCAGATATCCAAGGTCTTCGCAGGACTTCAAAGACTGATTCCGTAAGCTCTTCTCTAAAGAATTGTCTCGGCAAGTTTGCAAGCCATTATCTCTTTGTTGTTGTTCAGAGAACTGTTTGAACTATATGTACCTTGTAAATGGCTGAGCACAGAATGGAGAAAGTATCCTGGTTATTTTTCTGCTGCACTGTAAATACAGGTGAAACTTGAGAAATTAGAATATCATGCAAATGTTCATTCATTTCAGTAATGCATCTTTAAAGGTGAAACAAATATATGAGATAAACTCATTACATGCAAAGCGAGATATGTCAAGCCTTACTTCATTATAATTGTGATCATTATGGGGTACAGCTTATGAAAATCCCAAATTCACAATCTCACAAAATTAGAATATTACATGAAACATGAAATCATTAACACAAGAATTGGAAACAGAACAATATCGGACCTCTGAAAAGTTTAAGCATGCATATGTACTTGTTTTGGGCCCCTTTTGCATCAATTACTGCCTCAATGCGGCATGGCATGGATGCTATTAGTCTGTGGCACTGCTGAGGTGTTATGGAAGACCAGGATGCTTCAATAGCAGCCTTCAGCTCCGCTGCATTGTTCAGTCTCATGTCTCTCATCTTCCTCTTGGCAGTGCCCCATAGATTCTCTATGGGGTTCAGGTCAAGCGAGTTTGCTGGCAATCAAGCACAGTAATCCCATGGTCATTGAACCAGGTTTTGGTACTTTTGGAAGTGTGGGCAGGTACCAAGTCCTGCTGTAAAATGATGTCAGCATTCCCATAAAGCTCCTCTGCAGAAGAAAGCATGAAGTGCTCCAAAATCTCCTGGTAGATGGCTGCATTGACCCTGGACTTAATAAAGCACAGTGGACCAACACCAGCAGATGACATGGCTCCCCAAATCAACACAGACTGTGGAAACTTCACACTGGACTTCAAGCATCTTGCATTGTGTGCCTCTCCATTCTTCCTCCAGACTCTGGGTCCTTGGTTCCCAAATGAGATGCAAAGGTTGATCTCATCAGAAAAGAGGACTTTGGACCACTGAGCAACAGACCAGTTCTTTTTTTCTTTAGCCCAGGTAAGACACTTCTGACGCTGTTTGTTGTTCAGGAGCGGCTTGACAAGAGGAATACAACGTTTGAAGCTCAATTCCAGGATCTGCCTGTGTGTTGTGGCTCTTGATGCAATAACTCCGTCCACTCCTTGTGAAAGTCCCCAACACATTTGAATGGCCTTTTCCTGACAAACCTATCCAGGCTGGCGGTCATCCCTGCTGCTTGTGCACCTTTTTCTTCCACACTTTCCCCTTCCACATAACTTTCCATTAATGTGCTTTGATACAGCACTTTGGGGACATACAGCTTCTTTGGCAATTACCTTTTGGGGCTTTCCCTCCTTATGAAGAGTGTCAATGATGGTTTTCTGCACAACTATCAGGTCAGCAGCCTTTCCCATGATTGTGATTCCTACTGAACAAGCCTGAGAGACCATTTACTGTAAAGGCTCAGGAACCCTTTGCAGGTGTTATGGATTCATTAGCTGATTAGAGTGGGACACTTTGAGCTTAGAATATTGAACCTTTTCTCACTATTCTAATTTTCTGAGATTGTGAATTTGGGGTTTTCATAAGCTGTACCCCATAATCATCACAATTATAATGAAGTAAGGCTTGGCATATCTTGCTTTGCATGTAATGAGTCTATCTCATATGTTTGTTTCACCTTTAAAGATGCATTACTGAAATGAATGAACATTTGCACGATATTCTAATTTTTCAAGTTTCACCTGTATCTTCTGCACCATTAGGAAAAAGGAACGCTTCACACTCCAGCTGTTTGTATTTCTTCTGCATTCCCTCAGACTCCTGCTCCAACCTTCTGCTTAAAGGTATTTCTGCTATTATTTCCTAACAGTCTCTATTTATCCACTTGCAACTTCTTGCTTTTTAACTACCAGTTTGGCAGGAGCTGGGACAGAGATGGGCACTTACTCTGTCATGCAGTATTCTGTTCTCAAACTGCTGAACTGCCAACCTTCCAGTCATCAAGTTCAGTATTTACAGAACAACATAAACAATGTTCACATGACGTCAAAGTTGAAATTTAAACACACACATCCAAAATTTAAATATACAATCTCCCCCAAACTCATTTCTTTGGGGGGGAAATCCACTGTAAGGCAAATAATGTGTTACAAAGCAAGATCCTAAAATGCTTGCCAGATTGGCTCAAGTCGCTAAGACGCTGACTGGTAAGCGGAAGGTCAGCAGTTCGATTCCCGAGTACTGCAGGACGGAAATGAGCTGCCGTCTTCATCCCAGCTCCTGCCAACGTAGCAGTTCGAAAGCAAGAAATTGCAAGTAGATAAATAGGGACCACTTTGGTGGGAAGGTAACAGTGTTCCGTGCGCTCTGGTGTCTAGTCATGCCTGCCACATGACCGTGGAAACATCTGCAGAAGCGGACAGCCCTGGCTCTTCGGCTTAGAAACAGAGATGAGCACTGCACCCTAGAGTTGGATACGACTGGCTTTCGAGCAAGGGAAACCTTTACCTTTACCTAAGCTATTTCAAAAGGTGAAGAGGCTTTGAGGCTTGAAGAATATAGATTTCTGACATTATTCTCAGGACTAGGCAATGTATACTCTTAGAATAATTCCATATTCATCTTTTGATTTTCAATACATTGTGAATTCAAAGATTATGTGAATTCCTGAAATATACTATCAACTGTATTTATAGGATCACCTCTTACCACTAAATGTATAGCTTTCAAGTGGAATTGTGTTCTGCAGTTTATGATTTATGAAAGAACCAGCTAAAATACAAGACTGGGAAAATGGGAGGTTGTGGATGAATTAAATCAGGGTTTCTTAACCATGGGCCCACAGATGTTCTTGGACTTCAATTACCAGAAGCCTTGATCGGCAGGTGTACTGACCTAGGCTTCTGGGAACTGAAATCCAAGAACACCTGGGGACCCAAAATTGAGAAACCCTGAATTAAATTATACTATTAACAGGTCATTAGAAGTAGAGCCTCCTTAATAAGTAAAATAATGACTTTATGTTAACTAAACCTTGTTCCACTCTGCAAAGTAGCTTTTCTTTTCTTTTGTAACAATATGTCTGGAGATAAGCATGACTGCCTTTGCATATATGGTTTCTCAGGTACTAGCTTTGAAAGATTTTCATTTTATTTCATTTCATTTATTCGATTTATACCCCGCCCTACTCGACCAGGACCGACTCAGGGCGGCTTACAACAGTTAAATCAAATACAATATACAAAATTACAAATGATACAATGTTACAATACAGCAGTGAAACAATAAAATGTGCAATAACATTTAAGTTCTAACATAACAAAATGGTTACATGATCCCTCAGTTACTAAACATAAGTAGGGGAAAGGGGAGGGGGAAGGGGAATATGACACAATACAGTTCATTATGCAATACAGGACAATAACAACATATCAAGGATAAACACATGTTGGAAACATTGAAAGAGGCAAAAAAATGTATTTGGCTCTACATTTCTGAGTCCTGAGAGAAAGAGAGGAAAGGATACATTACATTGACACCATGCATCACTTCCACTTGTTATTACGACATCTGGATTAATACAGTGGAACCTTGGTTAACAAATGGCTTGGTTAACAAAAATCGCACAACAAAAGGAAATCCATAAAAAATAATGGCTCAGTTTAAGGAATTTTTAAAGGAATGGATTAATTGGTTTTCAATGCATTCCTTTGGGAAACCTGAAGAATGCATTAATTATGTTAACCAAGGTTCTACTGTATGTGAATTGGAAATGATCTAAGGCAAAGGAGGGCAATTGTATTTGAATCACTTCTATGATGGGGAAAGAGAAAATTTAACTGTTGGCTTATTTGAGCCTGTACAACTGGTCTGCTTCCTCCTTTTTATTCTTACTTCATGGATTAAAATCTGTGATGGAGTTTGCTCTAACTAATTTTTTTAAAAAATCTGTTTCAGTGGATGTGCAAAGAGAAATTCACTTATTACTCCCCTCAGGGCATCTGCTTATTTTGGGCCAGCCACCAGATTTTGACCTTGCTTCAATAATTTCTTTCATTTCTATTATAATGAAATATTTAATGCATGAAGATTGATAGCTTTCCACCAATCCTACTGATCAAAATTGAAGCAAAGGGGGAAAATATGTATACATCAAATGGAGGGATATAAATGAGAAAACTGCCATGGATTGGGCTTATTTTTAATTCTGAATATCAGTCCAAAGGTTTCTTCATTTACATAGGTCTGTAACTTCATCTTCTCTCATTTTAATTAGGTAGGGAACCCTCCAGGAAATAATTCCATAAATAGATCATTGGAGGAAAGTCTCAAACATACCTAGCCTGTCCAAGAAAAATATCACAACTGGTGCTAGCTGCCTTGTACAACCACTGGGAATGGAGGACTATCTTATCAAAAGAATTCTGTAACAATTACATCTGGGGGCTGTGTATATGTCATGACATAAAACACAGCCAGCATTAATTATTTAGTGTAGTAGAGCCCACTTTTGACTTATAAGCTATATATTTTTAAAAGTCTGCCTGGGAGATAATTAATTATTGCTGGAAATAACATATAATTACTAGGTTGCATGGAACAGATAAGAATTAATGTGCCAGGTGTAAGACCAGGCTGACAGAAATGAGCAACTAAAAGAGAGGCTTAGAGACATTTCATGTGCACCAGCTGAAGAGGTGAGGAAGTTTGCTTACACAAGCTTCTCATTTGGATGTCCATTCCTATATGGATAGGCTGAGGCAAAGGGGAAAGTGAGAAATCCTGATGTAATGTATTCTTCTCCAGTACCCCTTAAAAATGCTAATTATGGGAGCCAATAGTAGCCCATTGAGAGATTGGCAGGCAATTTGTGTGAGCATCACAGGAGCAATATTGTAGTTTTTTATCTGGGCTACCAATTCAAATTGGTTTCATAGCTCTTCCTGATCCACAGTAAAGCTTGGAAACTCTAACTCTGCAAGAAAGGGAGCTGTAGTACAACCCTCTCCCTCCCAGCCTTCAACCAGATTTCCCAGCATTCTTTGTGGAATGCCACTGTGGCTGATCTTACCATGGGAAAGAGTGAATTGAGACTCAGGTAGAGCTGTGGACAAGGTGTTTTCTGCTGACTATGGAGCTGTCATCCAAAAACAAACAGTTGCACTGCTCTAGTCTGTGGTATCAGACCATGGAGGAAAGCCACTAATGACTGCCTTATAGCTTTTTCTCTTGGATGCAGAGGCTATAACCCTTGGTTGAATAACACATGACACCACCTGACCTGGGGTGGACCAGTAGGGTGCTTAAAGAATGAAGGCTTCTTCTGTTTTCATGTCTCAATCAAACCCTGGACTGCCAAAATGAAGCCACATTCTTGGCTTTGTCATTGGCCAAATGTAAGTCCACATCAGTACATGTTTCTGGCAATAATTGGAAGATCAGTAAATGAGCCAGATTCTGTATCCACATTCTCACAGTGTGTGGTTGTCTGCCAGCATCCCCCACTTGAGTTTGTTGGTCTTACATTTAGGGACTCTAACCCTCAGCATAGTTAGGGCCCTCCAAGTAATTAAAAGGGGAAGGGTAGGAGTTGGGTGAGGGGTAAGGAAGTGTTGTGTCCTAAAGCCTGTGCCTTTAAACAATGTACCTATCCATGTGCATCCAATGTAACCTTTTCTATGTGCAACATTGTAACCTCCAGCTGCATCACTGTAACCTTAATAGGACGCGAGCTAGTGGCCACTAGATGGCAATAGCGAGCGTCCAAGCTCATTGGTCCAAGACTCACCTAGAACAACAGCGCGGGAAGATTCCCGCCACTACCTTCACCTGGACAAGAAGGGCGTGACCTGCAATGACGTCACGCAGCCTGTAGCCAATAGGCTATCAAGGAGCCACATTCAAATGTATAGCCACTGTATATATTGAGCTGTTCGTCCGCCATTACCACATGTTCCCTCTGACCAGCATGTAATAAAGTTGTGTTAAGCCAGCTCTTCGGCTGTCCTGGTGTCTTTGGTCCCATACACTAAAGGAAGAAAGGAAAGAAACTGACGAGAGTTTCACCTTCACATTGGACATGGAGCAGTAGTTGATGGCTCTGAGCTTCACCCCTTATCCCAGGTGAGATCTTTTTATTTCCCCTGACTTACAAATGCTGATATGTACAAATGTCTTAAAATATTTGGCTATAAATCAATATAGACAGACTAAAATTCAGCTCTAAATGAATTTCTTGTAAATTTGAAGACAAACAATAAGAACCTAATCAAAGCACATGGTATTCACACAATCCTAATTTTCAATACAGATTTTTTTAAAATGTCAACAAATCATTCAATGATCTTAACTGGGTCTCCTTTCTGTCACAGAGTCAAATGTCAACAGTTGACAATAGAATTAATTTAAATCTCTACAAAGCTCTGCATGAACTACAGGAGGAGAAAAGATATGACTGATTGAATTAACATAATCTATGTAGTGAAGCCAAAAACCAAATAATACTCAAATACCAGTCAAACTGGTTTATTTGGAATGAAAAGGAAGATTTTCTCATCTTTTGACTCGACAACAAAATATTCTTGACTTCCCAGGGTGCCATAGAATTTGAAACTGTTTGGATTATTTTGCCCAGTGTACAATTGTATGTGTACTTCCCTATGTGCATGTTTCTGATACCTGCCATACCTTACCATACAGAAGAGGTATCCAATAACTGCAATTTGTCCCAGTTTCAGCTTACCAGTAACACATGCCACCACTCTTGTAGTTTATATTATTATTTCAATGCTCATCGTGTGAATGTGTGGGGATTTGGCAGATTGACCAGTAAGATACACTAGGACAGACTACTAGGATATCAATGGCCACTCCATTGAGATTTTGCACTTGCAGAATGAGAACAAGAGAAGGCACCCTCTTTTTTTTTAATGGAGTATTCAGAAGTTCCTGAAACATCTTTTGTGCAAAACTTGGTTCAATGGTGAAGCAAAGAGTACATGCAAATGTACAAGGGTTGACTGATTGACCAAAAAGAAGGAGCAAAACAAAATGAGCAAGAAAATGGATGCATCTCAAAGCCTGCCCAGGTGTTAAGATCTTCTGGGGAGACCTTTTGCTCCATCCCACCAAAGGAGAGGGCTTTCTCTGTTGTGGTTCCCAAGCTGTGGAACACCCACCCATTGCTGTCCCCACACTTTATGGTCCTCCACCCACAGCTGCCCCCCCACCCATTACAGTCCTTCCGCAAACAGGAAAGAGCTTTCTCTTCATTCAGCCTTTCTGTTAGTCACTGGCTATCTAAGTGGGGAAGATCTTAAAATATGAATGTTGTGGTCCCCCCCCCCCATTTTAATGTGTTTTAATACTGTTTTTATCTACTAGTTTTAATATTATATTTATTTAATTCTTTTAAAACATTGTGATAGTTAATTAATAGGTTTTAATACAGTCCCCCCCCCATTTAATATTGTAAGTCACCTTATAATTAAAGGTGTCGAATTTTCCAATGTCTGTGAATTGAGGTGCAAGTTGTGCCCTCTTCACAAAAAACCTTTCTCATAACTGCAAGAGGCTCTTCATTATCAACAACGAGAAACATCACACTCGTCTCACAGATGAGGAGAAAAAAGTTTTGACTTCTCATCTTGGGGCAAGGAAGCAAGATGACACAGGATTTAACATCCCTAGTTGGTAGCCGCTGCTTCTATTTTTTTATTTAAAAAAACCATATTTAGGGTAGCATTGAGAGGCAGGGTAGCTTTAGAACAGGAATCTGAATAGAATGGCAAAGAAAGGAATTCACTGCATGCCTGAATGGGGTAGCTTTATTCATAAGCCCAAAGGGCAAACTTAATGAAAGGAAAACAAGAGATAGACATACTGAGAAGACTATAAAAAATGAGGCACACTTTATAAAATTCAAGCTATGCTTTTATTTTTACTTTTGCCTTTTTCGTGACCTTAGTAATAAAAAATAAAACAGCTATTCTAGCAAAGCTTATGCTAGATGCACCAGCTTCAACTCCTGCTTCTTCAGAGATATAAGTGCCTGAAAGTTAACTGTCAGCAAGAGCTACATTCTTTTTTTCATTTCATTTCATTTCAAATTTATTTATATACCGCCTTTCTCAACCCATATGGGTGACTCAAGGCGGTTTCCAGTAAATAAAGTGCACAATAAGATACAAAATATCAAAGATACAAAAACTAATAAGAAACAGCAGCAAAATAAAAAAAATCTGATACTAATTACAATACAATAATCCAGAGTGACAAAATAATACACAATATAAATCCATAAATACAACAAAATCATATAAACAGCAACAATATCACAAAGGTAAAGGTAAAGGTTTCCCTTGCTCGAAAGCCAGTCGTATCCGACTCTAGGGTGCAGTGCTCATCTCTGTTTCTAAGCCGAAGAGCCAGCGCTGTCTGCTTCTGCAGACATTTCCGTGGTCATGTGGCAGGCATGACTAGACACCACGGAACGCTGTTACCTTCCCACCAAAGTGGTCCCTATTTATCTACGGTACTTGCAATTTCTTGCTTTCGAACTGCTAGGTTGGCAGGAGCTGGGATGAAGACGGGAGCTCATTTCCGTCCTGCAGTACTTGGGAATCGAACTGCTGACCTTCCGCTTCCCAGTCAGAGTAAAATACAATCATCATACACAATACAATAGAAACATTATGAAGCCTGCCAGCCCCAACTGCTCCCCCATCTCCCTCACGACGAACACAAGCTGCACAGAAAGTCCAACAGTGGAAAAGGAAAAGAAAAAACCTGCAGGGGAGCATCGGGGGAGGGGAGGACACACATCGTCATCGGGAAGTTCTTCGTGTAGCCACCGCACCGACCTCACGAAGCTGGGGCCAGTCTCCCCTTTTCAACATGCCAAACCAGCCATGGGACATAGGAACATAAGAACAGCCTTGCTGGAACAGGCCACAGCCCATCCAGTCCAGCATTCTGTCTCACACAGTGGTTCACCATTTCCTTCAGGGTATTCCCAAGCAGATGCCTTCACCTGCTTAGGATTCCCTGGAAATGATATTGAGAGATATCCTGCCTATCTCTCCAACCCGGAGGTTGTCCTTAAGTATCCATAATTATAGCCATTGATACTCTTGTCCTCCATGAACTTGTCTAATCCTTTCTTAAAGCTGTCAAGACTGACAGCTGTCACCACTCCTTCCGGCAGGGAGTTCCATAGACCAGTAATCCTCTGGGTGAAAAAGTACTTTCTCTTATTTGTTTGAGAACTAGTACCCAAAAGTTTCATGGAGTGTCCCCTAGTTCTAGTGTTATGCGATAGGGAAAACAGCTTTTCCTTATCTACTTTGTCCACACCGTGCATGATTTTGTAAACTTCAATCAGGTCACCTCTTAGACGCCGTCGTTCAAGAGTGAAAAGGCCCAACCGTTGCAGCCTCAGATGGTAAGGAAGGTGTTCCTGTCCCCTAATCATTCTGGTTGCCCTCCTCTGCACTTTCTCCAACTCCATAATATCCTTCTGGAGGTATGGCGACCAGAACTGTACACAGTATTCCAGATGGGACCTCACCATAGATTTATAAAGAGGCAAAATGACACTTGCTGACTTATTTTCTATACCCTTCCTAATAATCCCTAGCATTGAGTTTGCTTTTTTCACTGCTGAGGCACACTGGGTTGACACCTTCATTGAGCTGTCCACCAGGACACCAAGGTCCCTTTCCTGGTTTGTCGCAGAGAGTTCAGACCCCATCAGTTTATAAATGTAATTGGGGTTCTTTGCCCCAACATGCATCTCTCTGCACTTACTAATGTTGAAGCTCATTTGCCACTGTTTTGCCCACTCCCCCAGTGCCAAGAGATCCGTCTGGAGCTCCTCACATTCTCTCACAGTTTTCACTACCCTGTATAATTTAGTGTTGTCAGCAAATTTGGCTACCTTGCTTTTTACTCCTACCTCTAGATCATTTATGAAGAGGTTGAAAAGAAGGGGTCCCAGTACTGAACCTTGGGGGACCCCACTCTTTACTTCTCTCCACTTGGAGAAGTGTCCATTTAGTGCTACCCTCTGTTTCCTGTCCCTTAGCCAGTTGCTGATCCAGGACAAGACCTGTCCTTTTATTCCATGACTGGTAAGTTTATTCAAGAGCCTTTGGTGTGGGACCTTGTCAAAAGCCTTCTGAAAGTCTAGATAAACCATGTCAACTGGATCACTTTACCTGGGACACATGTCAAACTGACAGGTTGGTAATTTCCTGGATCACTCCTGGATCCTTTTTTGAAAATAGGTGTTACATTCGCTACCTTCCAGTCATCAGGCACAAAGCCTGATTTGAGTGAAAGATTATATATTTTGGCTAGGAGATCAGCAATTTCATCTTTAAGTTCCCTGAGAACTCGTGGATGGATGCCATCTGGTCCTGGTGATTTGTTAGTGTTTAGTTTAACAAGACATGCAAGGACCTCCTCCCTGGTTATTTCTATCTTGCTTAATTCTTCGGTTTCCCTCCCTACGAAGATAGGCTCTGTTTTGGGCATGTGGTCTCTGTCTTCTTCAGTGAATACTGAAGCAAAGAATTCATTGAGTCTCTCTGCAATCTCTGTTTCCTCTTTAATAACCCCTTGCCTTCCATTGTCATCTAATGGTCCAATGGCCTTCCTAGTTGGGTTCTTACTTCTAATGTACTTAAAGAAGTCTTTGTTATTTCTCTGAGTATTTTTAGCTATACGCTCCTCAAAGTCTTGCTTTGCTTTCCTGATTGTTGCCTTGCATTTGTTCTGCCAGAATTTATGTTTCTGCCTGCTGTCCTCATTCGGACAAGCCTTCCATCTTCTAAATGAGCTTTTCTTGCTCTTGATCACTTCCCGAACAGCTCCTGTAAGCCACATCAGAGTCCTCTTGGACCTGGCAGTGCCCTTTTTCCTTTTGGGTATGCATTCCAATTGAGCCTCTGTTATTGTTTTTGTAAACAGCCTCCATGCCTCTTGGAGTGTTTGGACTCTCTCAATTTTCCCTTTCAGCTTCTTTTTTACTAGTTTCCTCATCTTTGGGAAATTTCCTTTTTGAAAATTTAAGGTCTCTGTGTTAGATTTTATCAGTGACTTGCGGTCTATGATCAAGTTAAACATAATTGAGTTGTGGTCACTGTTCCCTATTGGATCAGTCACATTAACATCTTGCACCAGATCCTGAGTATTACTCAGGATCAAGTCAAGGATTCTTGTACCTCTGGTTGGGTCTTCAACCATCTGTCCCAGGGAATAATCATTTAGCATATCTAGGAACTTTATCTCTTTATGTGCTGAACAACAGTTCACCCAGTCTATGTGAGGGTAATTGAAGTCCCCCATTATAACCAGGCTTCCCTTCTTGGATGTCTCCTTTACAACATTCGCCAACTGCCAGTCTCCCTCAAGAGTTTGGGTTGGAGGCCGATAGTATATGCCTACTGTTAGACCATCCTTGTGGCCTGGTACTCTTAACCACAGAGCTTCTAATGGTGACTCCAAATCACCTAGATATTCCAATTCATATGATTTTATCACTTCTTTGACATACAAGGCTACACCACCTCCCGTTTGCCCCTTCCTATCCTTCCTGTACAGTTTGTAGCCTGGGATAACTGTATCCCATTGGTTATCATCCGTCCACCAGGTTTCAGTGATACCAATAATATCAATATTCTTATCTATTGCTAAGTATTCCAGCTCCCCTATTTTGTTCCGGAGGCTTCTGGCATTTGTATACAAGCATTTATATATGCTTTCCTGATACAGTCTTTTGAGTCCAGTTGCATTGTTAGACTGCCTCTTGCATCCTTCTGCTAGAGTGCAGGTGACTAGCTCCTTGCTCTGCTCAGTAATTTTTGCATCCTCCTCACTACTCAAGTACACACTTTCCCGAACCAGATGCTGCCCAGCTCCTGTCAGCTTTCCCCCAGGGAGGGCAATTGTTAAAGCCCTATATGGTAGTGGGCCGGGTTACCTAAGAGACCGCATCGCCCTGAGGACGTCTGTCCGTCCAACCAGAGCGGACCGGAAGGGCTCTCTAATTGTTCCATCAGCCAGAGGGGCTCGCCTCTCTGGCACAAGGAAGAGAGCCTTCTCCGTGTCTGCGCCGGCCCTCTGGAACCTCCTGCCAACAGAGCTACGTCTCCGGACGGAATTGCTGCCTTTCAGAAAAGAACTTAAAACCTGGCTGGCGGGTCAAGTGTGGGGTGCAGGTGGAAGGGTAACCTCCATTGGGTGGTTGGTGTAGAAGAACTCTTCCCCATGGTGCCTTTGGATCCTGCAGCCCTTGTTTTTAGGGGGTGGGTAGTTTTAACTGTTTTTAACATGTGTTTTTTAATTTTTATTGTGAACCGCCCTGAGTTGGCTTTGGCCGAGTGAGCGGTATATAAATGTGACAATTAAATTAAAATTAAATTAAATTAAATTAAAATGTTCTCACCAGCCTCCCTCCTGAAGGCAAGACCAGCTCAATGGTGCCTTTTAAGCCCATCCGAGGGTCCAGGGGCCACCTCACCTCAGATGTTCTCGCTGGCCTCCCCACCGAAGGTGAGACTGGCTCAGCGGCGGTGGAGACGCTGGTGGCAACAGTGGCTTTTGAGCCCGTCCAGGAATCCAGAGGCCACCTCACCACAGGTGTTCCTGCCGGCCACTTAAGAAGAAGGCATTCATTCTGATAGGCAGCTCTAAACCCAATTCCATCAATGTGTCAAAGCCCATTGTTACAGCGTCAAAACACATGTTGTGTTGGCTTTCGATAAAACAAGGATACTCTTTGGGATGCTTCAACAAACTAGGCTTAGATATTTTGCATGGTAGTCAAGAGTTCAAGAATTCTGAATTTAGATGAAGAAGAAAAAAGGTTCAGATCAATGGTGTAGTGGAGCCAAGGACTGGAAGCTTAGAATTCCAGACTTTCTTAGTAGGTAAGATATCATCAGCCACATCCTTCAGCCATTACTGTTTCCTCTCAGTTGTGACCTTCATAGTAGGTTGAAAAGAAATGGGCTTCCCTAGGAACAGTAAATTGTTAAGAGCTATCCCTGCTGTGATGAAAAGTATTTGAGGATGGTTTAGTCTTGAGGGGCAAATAAAATCCATTCTTTCCACAGACTATCTGTTTCTCATTTTATTAGTTCAAACTGATCCACTTCCATGCATTTTTGAACTCTCTGTACAAAGGGTGGCTGACTATAAATACTTTCATGTGAAGCTAAGTACATCACACATGGCTGCAATAAAAACACAGGGGAGTAAATCCTCTGAGTTTGATGGAAGGAGGTCCCATCGACTCCAATATCTACTACCGCCACCTTTCTCCAGTAGAGAGAGGAAGCCTCTACCAAGGTGCATGGAATCCTGGGGCTAGGGAAAGTCCCCACTAGGTTTCTCCTTATAGCTAACTAGCATATTTTTTGTTTTTTGTGTTTTTGGGTGGTAGGGGTTACACACACACAACACAAGTACACACACACACACTCAATACACACACACACACAACACAACCACGCACACAACCATGCACACACACACACACTGCACACACAACCAAACACACACTCATTGCACACACACAACACAACCAAACTCACAACACAATAACACACACACAATGCACACACACATGCCGTAGCTCCACGGGGAGAGGAGGGGCTCCCCCGGAAGCCTCAGTGACCACACACCCACCCACACACACACTTGCCAAGGTTGGGGGGAGGGGATCTCCCTCCTCCCCCCAATCCTCAGTGACAACTCCCAGAAGGCCATGCTGGGGGAAAGGGCCAGCCAGCTAAAAGTAAGGGTGGTGGGGGTTAGGGAGTGGGGAGGCTAGGGGTGTGAGGGTGGGGGTGGGGGCATGGTTACTGGGGTCGTGCTTCCCCCCCACTCCCTAACCCCCACCAACCACACTTATCTTTTGCCAGCTGGGTCTTTCCCACCTGATGCGGCCTTCTGCGTTGGAAGATGCACTGGCCTGTCCTTCATACCTGTGGGCATCGAGGCCGCCATGCCTGCAGGGACAAAGGACAGGCTGGTGTGCCTCCCAATGCAGAAGACCGCGCCTGGAGGGAAAGAGTTTCAAAGACCCAACAGGCAAAAGGTAAGTGTAGTCGGTGGGGGTTAGGGAGTGGGGGGCCTAGGTGGTGGGGTGGGTTGATGGCGTGGTTACTGGGGCCGTGCTCCCCCCACTCCCTAACCCCTACCAATCACACTTATTGTTTGCTGGCTGGGTCTTTCCCTCCTGGCTGGTGCGCCTCCCAATGCAGAAGGCCGCGCCGGGAGGGAAAGAATTTCAAAGACCCAGCCAGAGCCGGCAAAAGGTAAATGCAGTTGGTGGAGGTTAAGGAGTGGGGGGGGGGCACGGGTTGGCAGCATGGTTACCAGGGGCGTGTTTCCCCCCACTTCATAACCCCCACCAACTGCACTTATCTTTTGCCAACTGAGTTTTTGAAAGTTTTTTCCTCTCAGCATGTTTTTTCCCCCCGCCGGCTGCCCCAGCTCCTCTGCGCTTGCGCCCTTCAGCCTCATTGGCTGAGGGGTGGTGCAGTACGGAGGATGCTGGGCCTGGCAGGTTTTTTTGTTGGGCTGTTCGTGGGGCGACTGCCCCACTGGTGACTGCTGTACCCTTGCGGTGATGGTCAGCCAGGGTAAAGGTAAGTGTGGGTGGCTCAGTAGGGGATAATAGGGATGGGTGCAGGCATGTATGCCCGATTCCAATGGTTAACGTCCCTCCTTATAGGTAAAGATGCACAAGGCATGTGGCATGGGTGGAAGCAGGGTTCTCCTGTTAGCTATTTCCCTTGCTATGGGAGGTAGGGAGGAGTCAGAGCAAGTTTTGGTGAGTTTCTGGGGTCAATGGCAATAATTGTCCAATCTTCATCTGGTTGGCCCTGGTCCCATGGGCCCTGCTGATGGACACCTAGGCCATTAGGCTAGGGTTTCTGCCAGCAGGATAATGCCATAAATAATTGGCAGTGAGGAAACCATCACCCCCAGCCACACCATCGCCTCTGGCGATGCAAGGGGCTCCAGTGCGAGAAGAAGCGAGGAGAGACAAATTGCCTCAGCTCTCCTGGGCAAGTGAGAACTCCATCACCCCTGGCCACACCATCGCCTCTGACTGTGCAAGAAAGGGATCCGGCACAAGAGAGATCAAGCCGCAGTTGAGCTCGCCAATGCCTCTGTCGGCTGCCGCCATCACACCAGGCCATCACCCACCCACTGAGAGAGATGCCATGAGACAACAACAACATTAACTGGCCAAAACCTAATTGAGCACCCCCACATGCAGGAGGAGGGGAGACCAGCCACAACATTGCTGAGTGGAATAAAATAACAGCCTTCTTGTAACTTTTATCACAGATTCCTTGATGCATGCATTTAATAAGTATTTTAGTTATCACTATTTAGTTGACTTCTTGCTATTTAGCTGACTTCTTGCTTAGTTTCAAAACTGACACTATTTAGCTGACTTCTTGCTTAGTTTCAAAACTGACTACATATATCCAGTACTAGCAAAACCAAAGCTAGAACAATACAAAGTAGCAATGAATAGTATACCAACTTTCTTTAGTATGTTACATTGTTGGGATGTTAGGGTTTTTTCACAGTCTTTCCAAAGGGCCTTCCTATCGGGAAGAGGCAGCTTGGAATGCTGGGCTGTGTTTTTCTGTGCAGAGGGCCAAACAGATGAGTCACCCCTTAAAATAGAAGCACACCACATTTCCTGTTTCAAGCCCTGGTCACCTGTTCAGTTCATGCAGCTTATGTCATTTCTCATGACTTTCACCGGCCCACTGCCCAACCCAGTATTATGTAATCCCACTTGACAGCTTGCACCAATCAGCATATGCCCACCCCAGCTTCCTGGGTCCACCCATGTATAGTTAATAAAGGGGGCAGACTTCTTTGTCTCAAAAGTTTCCTCCCAGCTTCAGTTTCAGCAAGAAGCTCTGTCTCTGTGTGTCTTTGGGTGACACTGTGTGAATGCTTAAGGAGCCAGTGTGAGGCCCCCTTTATTTCATTACTTTGTGTTAAATTGTGATACTATATATGGTAGAAAAATACTGACATAGAAACCGACAAACCACATCAGGAATTTTGCGAAGAAAACCCCATGGACAGCCAAAAAATGGCAAACAAAAAGGATAAATAGGTGGAACAGGATGTGAAGCCCCTCATGTCAGAAGATGGGAGAGGATAAGAATCTGTTCTTAGAATCCTTGGAAAAAGAATATATACTCTGCTTCCAAGGATTCTAGAGCATTGATGGTGAACCTTTTAGAAACAGTGCCCAAACTGCAACCCAAAACCCATGTATTTATTGCAAAGTGCCAACACAGCAACAGGGGAAGAAGGAAATGCTCCCATTTGGTTGCTGGGCAGAGGGGTGGGGTGAACTCAGTGCTGGGGGAGGGAAGAAGTGCTCCCATTGGGTTGCTGGGCAGAGGGGTGGGACAAACTCTGTTTTGGGGTGACTGCACAGGTACCCACAGAGAGGGCTCCAACTACCACCTCTGGCACACATGCCATAGGTTCGCCATCACTGTTCTAGAGCAGTATATACTTAGTAAAGGTTTCCCTTGCTCAAAAGCCAGTCGTATCCGACTCTAGGGTGCAGTGCTCATCTCTGTTTCTAAGCCGAAGAGCCAGTGCTGTCTGCTTCTGCAGACGTTTCCATGGTCATGTGGCAGGCATGACTAGACACCGGAGCGCACGGAATGCTGTTTACCTTCCCACCGAAGTGGTCCCTATTTATCTACTTGTAATTTCTTGCTTTCGAACTGCTAGGTTGGCAGGAGCTGGGACAAAGACGGGAGCTCATTCCGTCCTGCAGTACTCGGGAATTGAACTGCTGACCTTCCGCTTCCCAGTCAGCGTCTTAGCTACTTGAGCCACTGCAGTATATACTTAGAGAGATTAACAAACTGCAGTTCACATACTACATAGAACCCCTCAGGCTATTGCTGTAATCCCCCATGGGTTCCCAAAAGTCTGCCTATAGAAAATTCACCAATATATAATATACATGGCCTATGGCAGTGATGGTGAAACTTGGCACTCCAGGCATTCTTGGACTTCAATTACCTGAAGCCCAAGTCAGCACTCTTGCTGTTCAGGTCTTCTGCAAATTGAAGTTCAAGAACATCTGGAGTGCCAAGGTTCACCATTACTGGCCTATATGGTCAGCAGTTTGTTCATGTCTAATATGGATAAAGCATGCGATTTAGTGAGGTCAGATTTTAGGTGGCTCTGGTGGGAAAGTCATCCCTATCCAGACACATACAGGTATATATGAACATGTGTCATGCTCCCCCCACATATTTTAGCCAGGCCATTTTGAGCTGGAAATAGTCTATTAATAATCCTGTTTCATCTTGACCATCCCTATGTCTTTACTCTGGATATACTGGATTGCAAACTGAGTTACAATGGAGCAAATGGCAAAAGGGAAAAAATCTTGCTAGAAGACATTCAGGCTTTTTTTTTTTAAAAAAAACAAAACAACATAATTCCAGAGGTGTGAACTGATGTTTTCTCATTTTGCTTAATAGCTGAATGCTGAGGTTGATAGTAAGGCTTGTATGCAGAACTGAGATTTGATTTATTGCTTCAAGGAGATTGTTTGATATAATATATATTACAGCATCAATTGATTCAGTGTTTTGATTCCAACTGCACTCTGCCATGTGAGCAAATGATGAATTGTTTCTTGTGAGCATTTATGCATTCCAGACAGTTATGGATAATATCTTGATATAGACCTAAGATTAAATAATTCTTAAGGAAGAATGGCTATGCCAATAGTTGACACTCAGAGGCTGAAATTCAGAAAACTTGGGAAAGGAAAAAATAAACCCACCTATCAATAGAAAACTTCTATTGCACTCATACCTGTATATTAATTACAGTGTATTTGATTTGATTTCAAATCCATTATTTGGAGATCAGAGAAGTTAGGATTAATTTATTCCTATTATAAAAGTCTTAAAACTTCCCCATCTTATAATGGTTCTTTCCAATGTTTACAGGTTTATTTTCTTCTGGATGACAAATTGTGGATGCTGCAGAAATCTACCTTTTGATATCTGACATGGTCATTATTGCTTTTTTTGCTGCTGTGGCTCAAGTGGCTGAGACACTGACTGGAAGGTGGGAGGTCAGCAGTTCGATACCCGAGTATTGCAGGATGGAATGAGCTCCCGTCTTTGTCCCAGCTCCTGCCAACCTAGCAGTTCGAAAGCAAGAAATTGCAAGTAGATAAATAGTGACCAATTACGTGGGAAGGTAAACAGCATTCCGTGTCTAGTCATGCCTCCCACATGACCATGGAAACATCTGCAGAAGCAGACAGCGCTGCCTTTTCAGAGATGAGCACTGGCTTTTGAGCAAGGGTGACCTTTACCTTTAATTTTTGAAGTGGTATCCATGATCCACTCTTATGTCTGATGAAGTGGACTTGGTTCACAAAAGCTAACATTAAAATACAGGAGCTAGTCTTTAAGGTGCCACTACTTTGTTGTCTTTTGTTTTGTGTTGTTTACTCTCTGATATGCTTTACCTGTAAGTATCCTAAACCTTCCAGCTGTATTAGGTTTATTGTTTACATTCACAACTCTGCAGGTAACCAACAGGTGTATGACACCTGGCTGCTACAAAGGATCTCAGCTTGCAAGAACTGATTCTGGGAAAGAATTCAGGAACACCATGTTTAAGGCACTAGAATCCTAATGCCTGGAGTGCCTAAGATACCTTTTCAAATTAACTAGCAGCCTCAGGGTTGCATTCCCAAAAGTTTTGAGCTAAAGAGGAAGGGTATGGCCGTAGGTTAATTTCCATTTTTTTATTGTTTTACGACTACAGTGATGACTTGGTGGAACATAGCAATACACTCATACTTGTTTCAGACAACCAGGTCAAAATCCTACATTTAAAAAAAGATGTTTAAAATCATGAATTTCTGAATGGAGTAAACTGACTTTTACTCGGTGTTATGTATGTATGTATGCATGTTCATTATACTGTAAAGGCAAGAATGTAACCACTCCAGATACAAACGATACCAGCTGTAAAAGAACGCGAGCAGACAGCCCATAGAGGGCAGCTGCGAGCGTTCAGCCTCACATGGTTCACATTGCTCAATCACGGACAGCCGCGGGAAAACCTTCCCCGCATTCAGCAGCAGAAGAAAGAGGCGTGCCTGGGCGAGGCCACGCCGGTAGCAGCCAATCAGCTACCGTGCTACAAGATTCAAATGTAGAGAGCTACTGTATATATTGAGATGTATCACCGCCATTACCGCATGCTTCACTGGAACCTCATGCAATAAACCTGTGTTAAACCAACCCTTTGGTTGTCTGGTCGTCTTTGGTCCCATACACTAAATTGGCGACGAAGGTGGGATATGGCTGCCCACGGGACCAAGACATGCGCCGGCTACGTGATCAAGAAGCCGGGAGACTTGGAGCTGTTTGAGATAGACTTCAACGCAGCGCTGGTGGAGCTCGAAGTCTCAGATGAGGCCAAAAAGAGGGCCATTTTCGTCCGCATGCTCGGACACGAGACCAAGAGGACCTTGGTGGACCTGATTGCGCCGAGGAAGGTGAGCGACCTCAAAGCCACAGAGCTCCTGGCGGCGTTGCGCGCCCATCTCCGGCCAGCAATAGCGATGTTCCCCGCTCGGAGCGCGTTCTGGAGGCGAGTCCAGGCACCCGGGGAATCGGTCGATGAGTTCGCCGCGGCCCTGCGGTTGGCCGCCGGCCCATGCAAGTGGGAGCTCCCCGAAATCACCCTCCGGGACTGCCTACTCTGCGGTCTGAGGGACACAGAGACTCAGCGCGCGCTGATGAAAAGGGAGCCGCCTCCCTCGTGGGAACAAGTCCTCAACACGGCACAGGCCGCGGAGGCCACTTCTGCCGGGGTGCACGAGCTTCAGGACTGGCGCCCGAAGACCGCCAAGGCAGAGAGCTCGGTGCGCGCGGCCCGGCGAGTTTCGAACTCGTCTGCGGAGAGCGGCGGCGACGAGGACGTCCAGAGGGTCCAGAGAGAGGGCCGGCGCTGCGACGGCTGCGGCGCCGCCCACGCCCGCGCCAAATGCCCATTCCACAAGGCCGAGTGCCACAACTGCGGCCGGCGCGGGCACATCGCCAAGGTCTGCCGGAAACGGCGCGAGGCCACCAGGAGTTCTCCAGACCGCTCGGCGAGGCAGGACCGCACCACGAGGCAGGACCGCACCACGAGGCCAAAGGACGGCACCCGGACCACGAGGACGCGGGACGAAGTAGGGCGCATCTCCGACGACAGCGAGGACGACGCGCCGGTTTGCAGCGTTTCCACGGAGCACCCCCGTTACTTCGTTGAGGTAGTAATACAAGGGGCCCCTGTTAGAATGCAGGTGGACTCGGGTTCTTCATACTCCATTATTTCCCAGGGGGAGTTTATGAAAATCGCCCCCCACATGCGGCCCAAGCTCAAGGCGTTGAGGGCCACACTGAAGGACGTGCAAGGGAACCGCATCCCAGTGTTGGGGGTTGGGAAGTTCCGGGTTCAGTTTAAAAAGCACACCGCAACGCTTCCCCTAGTCGTCCTCAAGGGAGGTAAATGCAGCCTCCTCGGGACTCAATGGTTCCAGCCCCTGGGATTGTTCATTGGGGGGGTTCACGCCGTGAAAGCACACGCCGCCGGGACTGATCCAATACAGAGCGTGTGCGATGCGCACCCCGAGGTTTTTAAAAAGGGGCTCGGGAAATTCAAGGGCCCCCCAGTGACTTTCGACCTGGACCCTGAAGTACGTCCAATCAGACTTAAACCGCGCAGAGTGCCTTTCGCACTAAAGGACAAAATAGAGGCGGAGTTGGACAAGTTGGTGGGCCAGGGGATTCTTGTTCCTGTTGATTCTGCGGAGTGGGAAACTCCAATTGTAACAGCGCTCAAGGCCAACGGGGAGGTCCGCATATGCGCTGATTACAAGTGCACCATCAATAAGGCGATCCGCCCTAATGCGTATCCGGTGCCGGTAGTCAGCCACTTGTTGGCCAGGTTACACGGGGGGAGGTGTTTCGCTAAACTCGACCTGGCCCAAGCCTACCAGCAACTCCCAGTGACCCCCGCCGCAGCTGCTGCGCAGACCATAGTCACCCACAAAGGGGCGTTCCAGGTATCGCGCCTCCAATTCGGCGTGAATTCGGCGCCCGGGATCTTCCAGTCACTTGTGGAACGCCTCCTGAAGGGGTTAGAGGGGGTGTTGCCCTATTTTGATGACGTATTGATTACAGGGGGGAGCCGGGCCGAGTTAGCAACAAGGTTGGGAAAGGTCCTGACTATATTCGAAAAGGCGGGGTTGCGGTTGCGGAAAGACAAATGCGTCTTCTTCGCTACAGAGGTTGAGTTCCTAGGGTTCCGTGTCACGCCCGAGGGAATAAGGCCAGCCCAATCCAAGGTAGCCGCCATCAAGAAGGCCCCTCGCCCCACCTCCAAGCCCGAGTTGCAGTCGTTCCTCGGACTGCTCAATTTCTACCACTCCTTCCTCCCGCGGAAGGCAGCCGTGGCAGAACCGCTACACAAATTGTTAAAAAAGGACGAGGCATGGAAGTGGGGCGACGACCAGGAGAAGGCTTTCAATGACCTGAAGCGACTCCTGGCATCAGATGCCGTACTGACCCACTTCAATCCCAAACGCCCAGTGGTCCTGATTTGCGATGCGTCCCCGGTGGGGGTGGGGGCGGTGTTATGCCACGTGCTGGAGAACGGTAGGGAGGCCCCGATAGCGTTCTACTCTAGGTCTTTGTCCCAAGCGGAGAGAAACTATGCCCAGACAGACAGGGAAGCACTAGCAATAATTGCGGGGACCAAGAAATTTCATGATTTTGTGTACGGCCGCCCCTTCACCATAGTGACTGACCATAAGCCTTTGCTAGGCATCTTCACCGCAGATAAGCCCACACCCCAAATCCTGTCCCCGAGAATGCTCAGGTGGGCCATCTTTCTCAACGCGTATCAGCACGCGTTGGTATACCGGCCCGGGAAGGAGATCAGCCATGCCGACGCCCTGTCGAGGTCCCCCATTCCCCGGGATTGCTGCCACGTGGGCGGAGTAGAGAGGGACCATCAGGTCTTAATGATAGAGGTTCTAGACTCCCCTCCAGTAGTACCGGCCGACATCGCCAAAGCGACAGGCAAGGACAAAACGCTGGCCACAGTTTGCTCCTGGGTACAGAAAGGGTGGCCCGTGTCTTCCCCAGCAGCGGAATTCGACACATTTTTCAAAAAGAGACTAGAGTTGTCCCTGGAGAGGGGTTGCCTTTTGTGGGGACAGCGGGTAGTGATCCCCACGCCTCTCTGGCCGAGGGTGCTTAAACTGCTGCACGTCAGCCACCCGGGGATCGTCCGCTCAAAGGCGCTGGCCCGCAGTTACTTTTGGTGGCCCCAGCTAGACGCCGACATTGAACACATGGTCGGCACTTGCGAAGCGTGCCAAAGCTCAAGGCCAGAAGAGGCTCGCTCGCCACCTAGGGAGTGGGACACGGCTAGGGGGCCCTGGTCCCGGATACATGTAGTCTTTGCTGGCCCGTTCAGGGGAACGCTTTTCCTCCTCGTGGTGGACGCGTTCTCCAAGTGGTTGGAGGTCATCCCAGTCTCGAGCACCTCCTCGGCCACAACAATTAAACAGTTAAGGAGGGTTTTTTCCACGTTCGGTTTACCCGACACCCTCGTCAGCGGTAACGCTAGCTGTTTCACGTCCGCCGAGTTCGGGGCATTCATGGAGCGAAACGCCATTCGGCACGTCACCTCTGCCCCCTTTCACCCGGCCACCAACGGCCAAGTAGAGCGCCTCGTGCGCACCACGAAAGACGCCCTGCTGCGCATGGGCCCCGGAGACCTCGACCTGAAATTGTGCCAATTCCTGCTAAGATACAGGGTCACCCCATTAGCCTCAGGGTACTCCCCCGCAGAGCTGTTGATGCGCAGGAAGCTGGCCACGGGAATCTCCAAGCTAGACCCCACGAGAGTAGAGGACAAAGGGCGGAACATAGGGGTGGAACCCACAAAGAGTTTCAGCGTAGGCGCCCCGGTGCATTGCAGGAACTACGCCAGCGCGGGGCCAGCCTGGGTGCCGGGCACCGTAGTAGAACAAACCGGCCCCGTCTCATACCGCGTAGAGACCAGTACAGGCTTCCTGTGGAGACGGCACGTGGACCAACTCAAGCGCAGGGTCCCCGGAGAGCAGGACGAAGACGAGAATAGTATCGAATCAGCGTTAGGGTACTCCCCACCCGCTTAACCCAAGGGGGAGGAAAAGGGGAGCATGGGTACCCACCAAGGGGGGAGGAAAGGGAATCGATCCACAGAAATCTTCTGCGGGAGTCCCCGAAAAAATGGAAGAGCCCCGACCACACACATACCCCGCGGGAGTTTCCCCGAAACACAGATGCCCATAGAAGTTTAGACGTTGATTTACAGTACCAGGGGGAGTTAGCGGAGTGGTCCCCCACCCGTCCTAGCGAAAAGAGGGGTTTCAGTTCAGCCCCTGGTACCTCCAGTCCCAGTAGCCCCTGTTAGTCAGAATGCGATATAGCGCCATTTCCCCGGAGACCGACACCCCCAAGACGGGAGGCGTCAGCAAGTCCGCCCACCACAGTCTCAAGGTCCCCCGAGCAGGAATCAGAAGGTAGCCGAACCACAAGGGCGACCTCATCGGTTCCGCGGTTCACAATAGGAGGGTCCCCGGGGTCAGAGAGCAACAGGCAGGGGTTCACCTCCCAACTATTCATTACCTTCCCATCCCCGGGCGCGAGGCAGGCACGGACGCCCCACAGAGCCACTAACGAATCCCCGTTTCCTGTTGCAGGACAAGCACCCGCGGAGTCAGGGATCACAGGCTCTCCAGTACTAGGTCAGACGCAAGCGCGTCCCAAGCGCACGTGCGGCAAGCCACAATGGTTGCGGGACTTCGTCCCATCCTAGGGGGGAGGGATGTTATGTATGTATGTATGCATGTTCATTATACTGTAAAGGCAAGAATGTAACCACTCCAGATACAAACGATACCAGCTGTAAAAGAACGCGAGCAGACAGCCCATAGAGGGCAGCTGCGAGCGTTCAGCCTCACATGGTTCACATTGCTCAATCACGGACAGCCGCGGGAAAACCTTCCCCGCATTCAGCAGCAGAAGAAAGAGGCGTGCCTGGGCGAGGCCACGCCGGTAGCAGCCAATCAGCTACCGTGCTACAAGATTCAAATGTAGAGAGCTACTGTATATATTGAGATGTATCACCGCCATTACCGCATGCTTCACTGGAACCTCATGCAATAAACCTGTGTTAAACCAACCCTTTGGTTGTCCGGTCGTCTTTGGTCCCATACACTAAACTCGGTCAAATCATAATCTGTCTAGCTCAGTCCTGTTGATACTGACTATCAATAGCTTTCCAGATTTTCAGAGGATTTTGCTGGCCTTACCAGGTGATTCTGGGAATTGAATCTGGAACCTTCTGTATGCAAGGCAAATGCTTTACTATTGAACTATGGCTTTTCCTGAGCTATTATGCTTATTATTAAATCACACTTCTAGTCCTGAGCCATTGTAGAGAAAGTTTGTCACCACATGTACGAGATCAGCTGAAATTTTTAGTGACTAAAATTGAGGACAAGCACCCAAAGATTAAAGGATGCAGGTTTTGATTCTCTCACAGAGTAAACTCTCCTACTGCTGCTGATTTACTGCTCCCATAATTTATCTTCCTCCAAAAATGAAACAAATAGACATCTGTATCCCGGGAAAAAGCACTATTTCCTTTCTCTTCTCTTGTGATACCAAACTAGGATAACCAGATACTGTACTAGACTAGGATAACCAGGAAAAGGTTTCAGTACCTTTAATTGTTACATGGATGAAGAAATGCCAACAGGTGTCACCTGCAATACAAGCTATGCCTGCTAAGATTTTCTTCTCCAGACAATGCTTAAGCTACACAAACCCTGATAGAGTAAGAGGAAGTGGAAAAAAATGAAACTTGGTATTTTGCAAGATTTCCAAGCATTTTCTTCTGGATGACAAATTGTGGATGCTGCAGAAATCTACCTTTTGATATCTGACATGGTCATTATCTTGACTTAAATTTGAATTAGACTTTGTACATGAGAGTGTTCGTTTGTCACAAAAGACAAGAATTTGGCTGTCATAATTCTACA
The DNA here is from genome assembly GCA_035047305.1 of Bradypodion pumilum. Taxonomy (NCBI): domain Eukaryota; kingdom Metazoa; phylum Chordata; class Lepidosauria; order Squamata; family Chamaeleonidae; genus Bradypodion; species Bradypodion pumilum. Next base: position 165,404,879 of record JAWDJD010000001.1, on the reverse strand, counting down.
GTGTTGAGCAAAACTTCAGCTCCCTTGGTTTTCCCCTCTTTTCCCCTTGCACAGTTTTTTTACCATCAGGTATGTTGTGTTCTGTAAAGCTGTGCCTTTAACAATGTACCCTTGCCATGTGTTACCAATGTAACTTTTCTGTGTGCAACATTATAACCATCAGCTGTATCAATGTAACCTAATAAGGGGACGCGAGCTAGTGACCACCAGAGGGCAGTAGCGAGCGTCCAGCTCCCATGGATCATAGTCACCTGGTTCAGCAGCGCGGGAAGATTCCCCGCGACCTCCTCACCTGGTCTAGAAGGGCGTGACCTCCTACGACGTCACGCAGGCAGCAACCAATAGTCTGTCGACGAGCCACATTCAAATGTATAGCCAGCTGTATATATTGAGCTACTCATCCACCATTACCACATGTTCCTCCGGATCATCATGCAATAAACCTGTGTTAAGCCAACCCTTCGGCTGTTTCATTGTCTTTGGTCCCTTACACTAAATTGGCGACGAAGGTGGGATATGGCAGCCCACGGGACCAAGACATGCGCCGGTTTCGAAATCAGGAAACCGGGCGACTGGGAGATCTTCGAGATGGACTTCCAGGCCGCACTGATTGAGTCCGAAGTCACGGAAGAGGCGAAGAAGAGAGCCATCTTCACCAGAATGCTCGGACAAGAAACCAAAAGGACCTTGGTGGACCTGATTGCACCGAGGAGGGTGAGCGAATTCAAGGCCAAGGAACTCATGCAGATGCTGCGTGAGCACGTCCGGCCCGCCACGGCGATGTTTCCCGCTCGGAGTGCGTTTTGGAGGCGAGTCCAAGCGCCCGGGGAGACGGTCGCCGCATTTGTGGCGGCCCTGCGGCTGGCGGCCGGCCCGTGCAAATGGGAGAATGCCGAAATCACCCTCTGGGACTGTGTGCTGTGCGGCCTGAACGACGCCGAGACCCAGCGTACATTAATGAACCAAGAGCCGCCTCCCACGTTGCAGGAGGTCGTCAGAGCGGCCCAGGCTGCAGAAGCTACGAAGGCCGGGGTCCAAGAACTTCAGGACTGGCGGCCAAAGTCGAGCAAGGCAGACGCTCCGGTACAGGCGGCCCACCGAACTTCGAGGTCGTCCGCAGAGAGCAGCGACGACGAGGACATCCAGAGGGTTCGGAAGGAGAGCCGGCGATGCGACGGCTGTGGAGCGGCCCACGACCGCGTGAAATGCCCCTTCCGGAAGGCCGAGTGCCACAACTGCGGCCGCCGCGGACACATCGCCAAGGTGTGCAGGAAGAAGCGCGAAACCCGGAGGAGCTCCGCAGACCGTTCCGCCGGACACGACCGCCCAACGAAACCCAAGGATGGCGCCCAGGCCACGCGGAAGCAGGACGGCGTGGGCCGCATCGCCGACGGCAGTGAGGACGACGCCCCAGTGTTCAGCGTGTCTACTAGACACCCCCGCTACTTTGTTGAGGTACTAGTCCAAGGGGTCCCCATTAGGATGGAAATTGACTCGGGGTCCTCATATTCAATCATTTCCCAGAGGGAGTTTTTGGGAATTGCCCCCCACAAGCGACCCAAGCTCAAAGCATTGAGGTCCACACTACGGGACGTGCAAGGGAACAGTATTCCAGTGTTGGGGGTTGGAGAATTTCAGGTCAAATTCAAGGAGCACGCCGCGTCCCTTCCCCTAGTCGTGCTCAAAGGAGGAAATTGCAGCCTCCTCGGGACTCAATGGTTCCAGCCCCTGGGGTTGTTTATTGGGGGGGTGCACGCCGTTGGGATGCACGCCGTTGGGACTGATCCAATTCAGAAGGTGTGCGAGGCGCACACCGAAGTTTTCAAAAAAGGACTGGGGAAATTCAAGGGGCCCCCAGTGACGTTCGACCTGGACCCGGGTGTCCGCCCAATTCGCCTTAAACCACGCAGGGTGCCGTTCGCACTCAAGGACAAGATAGAGGCGGAACTGGACAAGTTGGTGGGCCAGGGGATCCTTGTGCCTGTAGATTCTGCGGAGTGGGAAACTCCAATTGTAACCGCTCTAAAGGCCAACGGGGAGGTCCGCATATGCGCTGACTACAAGTGCACCATCAACAAGGCGATCCGCCCGAATGCATATCCGGTGCCGGTAGTCAGCCATCTGCTGGCCAGGTTACACGGGGGAAAGTGTTTCGCTAAGCTCGACTTAGCACAGGCCTACCAGCAGCTCATGGTGTCCCCTGCTGCAGCTGCTGCGCAGACCATAGTCACCCACAAGGGGGCGTTCCAGGTGACGCGCCTCCAGTTCGGCGTGAATTCGGCGCCTGGAATTTTCCAATCACTCGTGGAACGCCTCCTGAAGGGATTGGAGGGGTGTTGCCTTATTTTGATAACGTGTTAATAACGGGGGGGGGGGGAGTCGGGCTGAATTGGCCAAAAGGTTGGGGAAGGTCCTGACGATATTCGAAAAGGCGGGGCTGAGGTTGCGAAAGGACAAATGCGTCTTCTTCGCAACAGAGGTTGAGTTCCTAGGGTTTTGTGTGACTCCTGAGGGAATAAAGCCATCCAAGTCCAAGGTGGCAGCCATTAAGAATGCCCCCCGCCCCACCTCCAAGCCCGAGTTGCAGTCGTTCCTAGGGCTGCTCAACTTTTACCACTCCTTCCTCCCCCGAAAGGCAGCGGTGGCTGAGCCGCTACACAAATTGCTAAAGAAAGACCAGGCATGGAAGTGGGGCGATGACCAGGAAAGGGCATTTAGCGAGCTGAAAAGCCTCCTGGCGTCCGACGCTATACTGACCCATTTCAACCCCAAGCGCCCAGTAGTCCTGATCTGTGATGCATCTCCAGTGGGGATGGGGGCGGTGCTGTGCCACGTGTTGGAAAACGGAAGGGAGGCCCCGATAGCATTTTACTCCAGGTCCCTGTCCCAAGCAGAGAGGAACTACGCACAGACGGTCAGGGAGGCACTAGCAATAGTCGCGGGGACGAAAAAATTTCACGATTTTCTGTACGGCCGCCCCTTCACAATCGTAACGGACCACAAGCCCCTGCTTGGCATTTTTACCGCTGATAAGCCCACCCCACAGATTCTGTCCCCGAGGATGCTCAGGTGGGCCATTTTTCTCAACGCGTATCAGCACGCGTTGGTCTACCGGCCCGGAAAGGAGATCAGCCATGCGGACGCTCTATCTAGGTCTCCCCTTCCCCTAACGCCCAGCCAGGTGAGCATGGGGGAGCGGGACCATCAGGTTCTCATGATAGAGGTGCTGGATTCGCCCCCCGTAGTGCCCGCCGACATTGCCAAAGCGACAGAGAAGGACAAAACGTTAGCGACAGTCAGCTCCTGGCTGCAGAAAGGGTGGCCCGCGTCCTCCCCAGCGGAGGAGTTCGCTCCATTTTTCAGAAAAAAGCTAGAACTGTCCCTAGAGAGGGGGTGCCTCTTGTGGGGGCAGCGGGTGGTGATTCCCACTTCCCTTCGGCCGCGGGTGCTCAAACTGCTTCATGTCAGCCACCCCGGCATCGTGCGATCCAAGGCGCTGGCCCGGAGTTACTTCTGGTGGCCCCAGCTAGACGCCGACATCGAGCACATGGTCGGCACTTGTGAAAGTTGCCAATGCTCCAGACCAGAGGAGGCCCGCCTTCCCCACAGGGAATGGGACGCAGCTAAGGGGCCGTGGTCCCGGGTGCACGTAGATTTCGCGGGCCCATTCAGAGGCACCCTGTTCCTCCTTGTAGTGGACGCTTTCTCCAAATGGTTGGAGATTATCCCAGTCACGAGCACCTCCTCGGCCCAGACCATTAGGCATTTGCGGAGGCTCTTTTCCACGTTCGGCATACCCGACACGTTAATTAGCGACAACGCTAGTTGTTTCACGTCCTCCGAGTTTAGGGCATTCATGGAGATTAACGCCGTTCGGCATATCACCTCCGCCCCTTTTCACCCGGCCACCAACGGCCAAGTAGAGCGCCTCGTCCGCACCACGAAGGACGCGTTGCGGCGCATGGGCCCAGGGGATCTGAACCTGCAAGTGTGTCAGTTTCTGCTAGGGTACAGGGTAACCCCATTGGCGTAGGATACTCCCCCGCAGAGCTCTTAATGCGCAGGAAGCTGACCACCATCCTTACTAGGCTAGACCCCACGAGGGTAGAGGACAAAGGAAGGAACATCGGGCTGGAGGTTACAAAGAGTTTCAGCATAGGCGCCCCCATGCATTGCAGGAATTACGCCAGTACGGGCCCAGCCTGGGTGCCGGGCATAGTCGTGGAACAAACCGGCCCCGTGTCGTACCGCGTGGAAACCAGCACAGGGCTCCTATGGAGGCAGCACGCAGACCAGCTCCGACGCAGGGTCTCCGATGAGCAGGACACGGATCACGCAGGAAATAAGTCAGCGTTAGGGTTCTCCCCCACCCGTTTAGCCCAAGGGGGAGGAGAAGGGGACCGTGGGCCCCCACCAAGGGGGGAGGAGGATATCCTCGTAGATACCCTGGGGGATCTTTCCGAGGAGGAGGAACCCGACCCCATACATATCTCGCGGAAAGTCCCCACAAATGCGGGTACCCCTACCAACTTAGATTTTGATTTTCAGAACCGGGGGGGGGGGTTTCGGAGTGGTCCCCCACCCGTCCAAGCGAGAAGAGGGGTTTTTCGTTAGCCCCGACGGCCCACGGTCTGCCCACAATGGAGTTTTTCCCTTCCCCTAAGGCCGCCAGACAGCGGCAAGCCACTAACAAGTCTCCCTCTCCCTTTTCAGGACAAGGGACCAGGGAGCAAAGAAGCAATAATGCCCCCGGGGGGGGCAGCCCTCTTCACAGCCCAAACGCACATGCAACAAGCCATCTTGGCTGAGAGACTTCGTCTCATCCTAGGGGGGAGGGATGTTGTGTTCTGTAAAGCTGTGCCTTTAACAATGTACCCTTGCCATGTGTTACCAATGTAACTTTTCTGTGTGCAACATTATAACCATCAGCTGTATCAATGTAACCTAATAAGGGGACGCTAGCTAGTGACCACCAGACGGCAGTAGCGAGCGTCCAGCTCCCATGGATCATAGTCACCTGGTTCAGCAGCGCGGGAAGATTCCCCGCGACCTCCTCACCTGGTCTAGAAGGGCGTGACCTCCTACGACGTCACGCAGGCAGCAACCAATAGTCTGTCGACGAGCCACATTCAAATGTATAGCCAGCTGTATATATTGAGCTACTCATCCGCCATTACCACATGTTCCTCCGGATCATCATGCAATAAACCTGTGTTAAGCCAACCCTTTGGCTGTTTCTTTGTCTTTGGTCCCTTACACTAAAAGGTACAGGTCTTAAGTGGGCCTCTTCACCTTTTAGAGATGTCTGCAAGACAGAATCAATGTGGAGCAGTTTTAGCCTAATTATTCGACTGGCACGGAGTAAGTGGTTTATGTATCCACTCATTTTATTGTGTGATGGCAGGGTTCTGAAATTTGCTTCAAGATAAAGTTGGGGAGGAGATGCAGAAAAATGCCTGTGGTTAAATAATTTTACTTTAAAATTATTGCAATTAGTCTTTGGAATTCACAGCTCATTGAAGGAGTGAATGGGGAAGGAGCTGAGTGTCTTTTCATTTTGCTATTCTTATTGTTTTGCTGGGGACCGTTTCCCAACAGTTTTCATTATAATTGGGAAAAACAGAATTGTAATTGCATGTTTTAAATGAAGCTGAAGCATTTGTAGGTTACTTTTGTGAAATGCAGACACAATTATAGCCAAAAAATGCAGAAACAATTATAGCTGAGAACATAAGTTATACTGTATATGTGTTCACTAACCTTTAATGCAACATGGCTGTAATGATGAGCACTATTTAAAAATCTGTAAGGCATAAAGAGATGGAGGAGTTAAATTAAGTTTGTGATGCTCTTTCAAAACTAGGTTTCTGGCCATGTTGAGAAACATTGTTCATAATTGGCCAAGTTTTTTAAAAATAAAAATAAATCTGATATTCTTTTGAGAAATTAACAACCGCTTCATCTGCAAATGGATTTTAAAAATCAGAATAGGGATCCTAAAAACTGCTTAGGTATGCATACCACACTGTTCTTACTGGCAGAGGAGTATGGAGTATGTGTTGAAAACTTGGCAATCTAGAAGGGTTAAAATATTTGAAATGCAATCATCTGTAAGTAACAGACAGCCGTCTCATACTCATCAGCTGTTCCCATGGAATTATTATGTGCTGAGCTCTTAGTGCCCTTTATCTTGGACCCTTTTATATTTTAATGCAATTTTGGGGACGTATTTCTTTTATTTTTGTGGGAGTTAATGTGTCCTTGGGTGTGGCACTGGGCTGTATGAAAGTAATAAGTAAAACCCCTATTTACCGGGGTGGGGGGGTGGGGAGGGGGAGTCTGTACCATAGGCTTTTGCTTAAATCAGTTTTTTATGTAACTTGAAGCAAACCCATAGGAAAAAACTTTTTATGTAACTTGAAGCAAACCCAGAGGAAAAATGAAATTTTTATGTAAATTGAAGGAAACTCATAGGGAAATGAATTTTTACGTAACTCGAAAAAAACCCATAGGAAAAATAATCTTTATGTAACCCATAGGAAATCATGTAAATCAGGACATAGTTTTAGCGCAAAATCATTATGTCAGTTGAATTTTATGTAACTCGAGGCATTTGTAAGTTGGGGTTTTACTGTAATATCAACTCGTGCTAACATGACTCTGATAATGATAATTTTTCTTTCTCATGCACTGTTGACTGCCTTTGGATTAGACTGTTCCTTTGTTATCTTGCCTCTACTTTTCTGAGTTAGTTTCAAAGGGGTTTTTTAAGGGTGTTTTGAGTGCCAGAAAGCATGGGTGGGGAAATATAAAATGCATTGCCAGAAAGAGGCTTTCCCTTTTGTGTAACAATGAAAGAACTTGTACACAATACATCTCCACCTGGAAAAAACACAGGTAAAAGAAATTGATATATTTGATGGTGTAGTCATCTGCCCGAACAGTAATAAGGCCATGCTAAAACAATGAGCATTAAAACTCCAAGAATAATTTTAAAAAAAAACCAGGTTGAAAAGATGCATCTCAACTCACTCAGTACAAGCTGAAATACCATGATGCAGGTAGGGACTGAGTTGATAAATGTTGAACAATTTTGAAATGGTGCAAGATAAAATGCTTTCTTATGTACATTGCAGTGGAAAGGATTAAAGAAAAACATATGTTTCAAAAGCTTGACAGATTACCTGAGGTAGAGTTCTTTCCCAAGAAAGGCTCTGAGTCTTGGCTGTGTGGCAAGTGAATATTTAGCAAGATGCCATTTCTCCATGACGATGCTGTGATCGAAAAATACAGAACAAAAGTAACACACTTATTTATAAAATATTTGCCTGCTATGTAGCTGTTTAATAAAAAGATGACCTACCTGAAAAAGACAAAATAGAGAGGAGAGATTAGATTTCTGAGTGAATTAAAGCTTTGTGATAGCACACTCCCATACTTCCCCAGCCTCCTAGCCCAGACAAAATCCTTTTCAAATGTAGTGTGACAAGCAGAAATTCAAGCTGAATTGTGTCTCTGGCATTATGTACAGTGGTATAGTGGAAGGAAAGTTCAGTTCTCTGCACTGCTATTGGAACAGGAGTGAGGGTGATATCTGCAAAAGTCGCATGATGATTGATTGGTCTTCTGTTTTGTGGGGCTTGCAAATTAGGTAATAACAAGGCTTTCAAGTTCTGCCATTGTTCACTGCAGATTACATTAGATCAGAGATTCTCAACGGGTGCAGTCCATGGCACTATTTCATGCCCCCCCCCCACTGCGATGTGGTGGAGGAAGGGCAAAATGGTTGTCCAGCCCCCAAAGCTGTCTGAGGGAGCGTGACCCGGCTCCCGGCTTTAAAAGTTTCAGAACTCCTTCATTAGATGAAGCAAGAGAATGAGATGAGGGTGATGGCCCCCAAGTGGATTAAATCCCACTTGAATCCATCTTGATGGAGGGTAGCAGCTTCATCAAAATTGACCTGGAGCTGATGAGGAGTTTGTGGGCCAAAAAGGCTCAGGACCAGAAAATGACTTGGGGAACTGGAACAGTGGTATGGGTGTCAAGCTGCAAAGCAGATGGCAAATGGAAGACTACTATTATATTGTTCCCAGGACAATCTTCATGGCTGATCAACATCATGATCACCAATATTCAGAATTAGATACAGAACAATAAGAGGACAGGGGGACAACCACAACACATATATCTATACTAAGGAAATCTTGCGCATCAGAAGGGTCTAGCCCAGGATTCTTCAAACTTGGCTTTCCAGATGTTTTTGGACTTCAATTCCCAGAAGCCCTGATCAGCAGGTGTACTGACATGGGCTTCTGGTAATTGAAGACCAATAACACACAAAGAGCCAGGTTTGCTGACCCCTGGTCTAGCCCAAAGGGAATGATATCAGCAATCTAATACCTGTGGATAATACAGGTGCTTTTTGCTGTTTTATAAACACATCAGATGGGAGACCTGTTTAGTGTGTTTTCTTTTATGACTGGCAAATGCAGAGATAACTATGGAATTCTGGAAGCTGTAATTCCAAAAAGAAACATAGCTTTAGGCAAAGCTGAAGGGCGACTTCAGACATTATACTTAAAATATGCATTATACTGACAATGAACCTAGGCTTGTACTGAGTCTAAATTTAATCAGAGATTAAACATTTAATAAAGTTTATAGATTACACCTCTTGGCTGGATAGATGGCATTTGTGTCCTGGAGCCAAACTCTCCCATGAAAATAGTGCATGTGTTTCAGGGATTCTCAACCTGTGGCTTGTGGGCCAGATGTGGCCTGCAGTGCCATTTCATGTGGCCCACCACCACCTCCACCACACCCAGAAGTGCCATGTGATGGAGGAAGAGCAAAATTGCTGTCCAGCCCCGAAGCTGTCTGAGGGAGCGTGACCCGGCTCCCGGCTTAAAAAGGTTCAAAACTCCTGATCTAGAGCAGTGATGGCAAACCTTTTAGAGACCAAGTGCCCAAACTGCAACCCAAAACCCACTTATTTATCGCAAAGTGCCAACACAGTAACAGAGGAGGAAGGAAACACTCCTATTGGGCTGCTGGGCAGAGGGGCAGGGGGCACTCTGTGCCGGGAGAGGGAGGAAGCACTCCCATGGGGCTGCTAGGCAGAGGGGCGGGGCAAACTCTGTGCTGGGATGACTGCACAGGTGCCCACAGAGAGGGCTCCAAGTCCCACCTCTGCCATGCGTGCCATAGGTTCGCCACCACTGATCTAGAGTATCGAACAGTGTAAGGATGGTTGTACAAAGTGTTCTATCTGTGAACAGAAAATTAAGCCACCTCCCTCAATGTGAATACCCCCTAAGAGAAGGCATGCAATTTGTGATGATTGTGCCTGTCTAATTCAGTAGTATTGTGCTGTCTTTAGAACAGAGATCTGGATGGAATCCACCATGCTTAAGGTGGCCTAAAGAGATATGCCTCTCAGAGATGAGCTGTCTCAGCCACTTTTTGGCAGACTATATATATTGCCACTCATGTGAAGGATTTAAACTGCTTAAAAAAACATTAGCTCATTTGCCTTAATGCATAAATGAGGGAAGTGGATAGAACTGCATTTGTTACGGCAAGGATAAATGCACTAAGATAGATATGAGGACTATCTCTCATGTCATCTTTCAATGACACCGAAGAACTCTTGTGAAGGCCTTGGCAGCACATCAGAAATGCTCTTTCAGGGTGTTTGTGCTGATGGGGGTCATACTGAAGGGGGCACGTAACTGCTTCACTGTGTGCTGAAATCCCACTTTTTCAGCTTGAGAGGACTGTAAGAGCTATTAGGTGTTGTTCAAGATATTCTGCCTGAGGAGCATACAGAGGCAAATCCATCAGGGAATAGTTGCACAAAAGATTTCACAAATTTGCTGGGCTCCCTACTGCTTGCTCTTCATGACTACCCACAGTACGTCTCCCTGTAGCTCTCCAGCCTCTTCCAAATGGTGTTTTGTCTCTACTGCCTTAGCTCTATTTCTTCATCAAGAGTGTTCACTCTGAGATAGACGTGCATAAGATTATTGTCTTAAAGTCAAAAGAAATGCTGCAGTGAGCACCTCACAAAAAATTCTGGCGGCAAGTTTCTCAGCTCCTCAGGCTGCAAATGATTTACTTTTGTTTTGAGATAACCATAGACTTCTCAGACAAGTTGAATATGAAAACATAGAAGCTGTGAAGGATTGTTCCTTAGGAGGGAAAATATTTTATCTCCTTCTAATTTCAAAGTCAGAGACTCACCTAATTTGACTTTTACTCTCAGGTGGATGGTTTCATAGGGATGGGAATAAGAGGAATGTACTTATGACCAGAATAACTACAGGTTGCCCTCCACTATCTGTGGCGGATATGTTCCAAGAATTAATGTGGATACCTGAAACTGCAGATAACAATGAACCCTATATTTTACATTTTGGACCATGGCCTCTAGTGGCCAGTTTTGGTAATGCACCATAAAATACACATGTCATGATTTTTCATTGAATATTTTTAGACCTGTGGATAACTGAAATCATGCATATTGATTCTGCGGATATTTGGGGGAGGGGGGGGGCTGTACAAATAATCCATTCATTATTTCTCTGACTACTTCCTCTTTTGTTTCCCAATCAAACCCTAGCCTGCCAAAATGAAGCCACCTTCTTTGCTTTGTTGTTGGCCAAACTTAAATCCACATTAGCACATGCTTCTGGTAGTAATAATCAGACTAGCAAATGAGCTGGATTCTGTATCCCTGCACATTCATAGTGCTTGTTGTTGTCTTCCACTTGAGCATGTCAGTCTTGCATTTAGGGGCTCTGCCCCTCAGCCTATTCATGGTCTTCCAAGTTACATAGGGGAGGTTGAGTTCTTCATCCATGTTGTCCTTTAACCTTATTATTTGTCCAGTGAGCTCCTTCCCCTACCTTCTAATTTGAATTTGATCTTAAGAATGTTTGTTCTTGCCATTAAGCTCTTCCTGGATCTGAGCTGGTAGACTTGAGGATGTCAGGGGTCATTCTCTTGCTTTGCTCTCTGAGTGCCTGTTGCTACTTCTCTCGTTATCTTAAGTGGAGTGATACCACCAAGAGGATATATTTCTCTGACTGAATCCCCAACAGATGCTTCTTCTTCACAGAAAAGGAGGGGGATGGGACAGTTTGAAGCAGAAAAGCAGTGATAAGGTTGGCAAGAGGAGATATACTTAATTACTGCCTCCTATTTCTAGTCATGTTACTTCCTTGCTCCTATACCTCCTGATGGAGTTCTACATTCATGTATATGACAGAAATAGAGGTTTGGAGTCATATCTGAGGAGGGAAGAATATCCATAAGTTGAGGAGAGGAATGGTAATAAAAAAGACAAAAGTAGAAAGGTAGTGTAACACAAATCCTTCAAATCATATTCACAATGCCACTTTGCAAAGCAGGGTCTGTCAGAGTCAAGTAATATACTATACTGTAGTGATGGCATACCTTGGCAATCCAGGTGTTCTGGAACTTCAAGTCCCAGAAGCCCTGATTGTCAAGTGTGCTGATTTGGGCTTCTGGTAATTGGAGTCCAAGAATACTTGGAGTGCCAAGGTTCACCTTCACTGCTATAGTTAATACATATTTCCCCCTCCTATACTGTTATCCTGCCAAGCACACAAATCTTCCTAGTTCTGCATGCTTAAGACATCACTCTTGCCAAGAAAACTGTACTGTCCCACTTTCAAAACCATAGCTTTCTCATTTGCCAAATCGATAGAGGCAAGCTTATGCCAGAGTAAATTGGCTTTGCCTCTTAAGTGATGCTATTTCTGGATGTGGACTTGAAATCACATCTTTTTAGTGTGTGGGACCTGTTGCTTAGTTGGTACCATTGGCCTCAGGCTTTAATAACAATAGCAATTACACTTGTATACCATCCCATTGTGCTTAGTGTAGTTACTGGGTGGTTCACAAGTTAATTAGCATTTTGCTCCCAACATGCTGGGTACTCATTTTACTGACCTCAGAAGGATGGAAAACTGAGTCAACCTTGAGCCCTGTTAGGATTAAAATCACCACATCTGGTTGCCTTACAGCAGTTTAACCACTGTACCACCAGGGTTCTGAGTATTTCAGACTCCAGTCCTTGAGAACTACCTTCCAGTGATGGTACAAAGTATCCCAAGGTTGCACAGACGGCACTAAGAAAACTAAGGAACCCAGCAAATTGTGACTTCCAGATGTTTGTCTTAGTGATTCCAATAATCTCTCCTGATGTTTCTCTGATGGTTTCATTTAGTTCAGTGCTACAGTAACATAAATCATCAGTCCATCTGAATGGTGTTTGCATGGGAGGCTAGCACAGTCTGCAGATGTTTTTTTTTCCTTTTGCATTATCAAGGTGCCTTTTCAAGGGAATGAGATGGCATTGTGACAATTCTGTCCTGTAGTGACAATATCTTTTAACAGGATCCTCTCTGGTGAGATTAGTCTGATGAAGAACTGAGGAGTGGCAATCCTAGAAAGCAATAAAGTGTGGAAAGATAATGATATCAGCAAAGAGATTGAGGCTGAAGGAGTTATCCATTGCCTGCCACTTATATGAGACTCTTCCCTTTTAGGGAGCCATCCCACGGAAAAGTAATTATAAAATAATGCAACAAATTTCTCTCACTGCAGTCTTTAAGAACACAGAGGAGAATACAGTATACAATGTAGAGCCAAAATAGTGCTTTACTTGCCACAGAGTTCTCTGCCTGCTGCTTTTGTGATTCCACTATTCACTGGTGGGTAGATCTCAAGAACTGGAGTCTGAAATGCTCAATGACTTCACCACTCTTCAAGGAATGCTCAAAGCATTTGCCAATTATTCCTTGAAATGACTGGATTTGCACCACTCGGCATAATGTATGGATTAGGACTCATCCAACAGCTTCTCTGAATGTTGCAACTTTGTACAGGTGAAGCCAAGCAATACTTGAAGGGAAAATACACATACAAATACAGTAGAACCTTGGATAAAGTCCAAACTTGGTTCCACAAGTTTGGATTTTATCCGATTTTGGACTTTATCCAAATCAAATGGGCGATGCATCGGATAACGTCCAAAAATGGACTTTATCCAAGGTTCCTATACCAAATACCTCTGATAATGTCCATTTTTAGCCATTTTGGACTTTATGCGATGCATCACGTGTGCATGAAAACTGAGAGTTTATCCGAATCAGACTTTATCCAAATTGGACTTTATCCAAGGTACCACTGTCCAAATTTAGAAATGAAAAAAAGCACAATGAAAAGTGATTCTTTGTTTATATGATGTACACAAAGTTCTGTTGTATGCCTTATTGTGATTTCCCTACTGTTTTCACAATTTATTCACTAGACTATTGCACAATTGGAAATCCCATTGCTTTGAACAAGATAACCACCAACTTGCACAACTGCAAGCTGGAAAGTGAGAAGAATGTTGCTCCTGTCAGGCATTGCATCCTCTGTTTCATTAGCAGGATCATGCCCTTTGAGAAATAGTGGACAATATAATTGCCAAATTTTTGTCTGTACAGATATAAAGTCATATGTACATAAATTTGCTAGCCATTACAATAAGGCAACAAAAGAATTGTGCAATTTGAATACATGTTTCCAATTGTGACTGTATGTTTGGTTTCTAGGCATTTCTCCCAGTGGGGACATTCAAGGCAGCTCACAACACTAAACTCACAATAAACTGTAGGTTAAAAACAACTGAGCATGTGATCATAACTAAAAATCCAACCCTAACATGTTTTTCAAGATAAGCAAGATATTTAAGATATGGTTTACCTTTACCAAGTCTATGAGGGGCTGCAGTGGCTCAGTGGTTAAGAAGCTCACCTTGTTAGTTGGAAGGCTGGCACATTGGCAGTTCAAGATCTGGGTACTGCATGATGGATTGAGTGCCTGTCTCTGTTCCAGCTCTTGGGGACATGAAAGGAACTATATTCTGGTGTTGTCTGAGTGGAGTTTCTTCTACAAAAATCCTTTCAACCCAGAATAATTTCTGACATGAAATTATTATATACCAGGTCTACAGTCCCAGTGAGTTTCCATGGATGAGCAGGGTTTTGAACCTGATCTCCTGCATCCTAGTCCATCACTACACACACTACCGCACTGGGCATCTGCGAGAGTCTCAAGTATCACTGGTGTGCAATGTGCTGTCAGAAGTGCTTTGTGGATAGCACTTCTGCCTTGATACTTTGTTAGCTATTGTAGTCATAATGTCAAGTTATGCCATTAGTGCTATGGAAAAAAATCAATACAGTGTGTGTGTGTGTGCATGTGTGTGTGCGTGTGCGCATGTGCACGCATGTGTGTGCATGTGTATGTGTGCATGCATGCATGCATGCGTGTGTGTGCATATTTGTGTGTGTGCATATTTGTGTGCATGCACACGCGTACACACACACACACAATACATACATGTATTACATGTATATCTTTACCTATAAGAAGGGCCTTGGGACATGCATGTCCAGCATGCACATCCACACCCGACCTAACCATCCAATACCGAGCCGCCCACACTTACCTAATGACCCTGCGAGCATCGCCGCAAGGGTCCGCCAGCCGAAGGTGGGGCAACCGCCCCACAAACCATAAAAAAACAAAAAAACTACAAAGCCCAGCATCCTACATGCCGCACCACTCCTCAGCCACTCAGGCTAAAGGGCGCAAGCACAGAGAATGCTGGGAAGATAGGACATACATTTAAAAAACAGCTGTGTGTGCGCCGTTCCACGATAGCTTCCTACCATGAGGTGAAGAAGGTGGAACGGTGCTCCACCTTCTATGCCTCACGGAGGGAAACTATCACTACCATCAGTTGGGGGCGCAAAAGATTTCAACACACACACACACCCCACGCGCCGAGGAAAGCGAGCCACTTCCCTCTGGGAGATGAAGGCTGTGCCTTTGCCTCCCGGAGTGAAGGAATTGCCTTCCAAGGAGGGGATTCGCTTCTCTCTTGGTTGGCTGGGGATGAAAGCCATACCTGTCAACTGCGGCTCCGGCGAATCCGGGACCTGCACAGACCGGGTTTGCGCAGGTCGCGTTGTACGCATGCGTGTGGAGGGCTATGCCGCTTGCGGAGCCTTCTATGCACACGGCGTAGCCTTCTGCGCATGCGTAGAAGGGAGCTACAGAAGTGTAGAGCCCTTCTACGCATGCGTGCAATGCGACCTGCGCAGATGGGCTGCGCAGTGCCTCCTTTCCCCCGCTGCCGAAATCTGGGGTTTCGGCAGCGCGGAGCGGGAAAGGGCAAAAATCGATGCCAAAAACTGGGAAATCCCAGCCAATCCGGGAAGGTTGACAGGTATGATGAAAGCTTCGGTCCCCAGCCAACCAAGAGAGAAGTGAACTATTTCCCTCTGGGAGATGAGGGCTGTGCCTTCGCCTCCTGGAGGGAAGGAATCACCTTCCGCCCATCTCTCTGTCTCTCTCTTTCTCCCCCCTCTTTCTCCTCTCTCTCTTCTCTCTCCCCCTCTCACCCTCTCTCCCCCCTGTCTCTCTCTCTCTGTGCACACGCACACCCCAAAACCACCCCAACCACCAACAAAATTTGTACCTGCCTGGCAGGGCTGGGCAAAAAATGCTAGTGTATTATAAAATATGTAAATACAGTACATGTTATTCCCAAACATTTGCAGTTTAGTATTGCTATGGGATAAAAGAGAATAGGGTAGAAAAACAGAGTATAGAAGGAAGAAATGAATTACTTCAAATTTATTCATTTCTCAAGAACAAAGGTATAATTATATTGCATGGGATAACTTTGCTCCCATTAAGATATAACTGTAACTTTTTAGTTATGTTTATATTAACATGGCAAACCAGCCTGATGATGGAAGAAAGATATCTGGTTCAAGTCCTGGCTTGTACTCTTTCTTGTGCTGCTGTCATCTATTCTTTTGTGGTTTTTAAGCTGCTGGTAAGGTGGCGAGAATGGGACAAATGTGTATTTGTACTGTGAGTTAATGGCAAATAGCATTCAAATTTTAAAACAAATACATCTGAATGTAGTGACTACATTTGAGAAATAAAAAGGAAAGAATTAGTTTCTTAGAAGATTTGATGTTATGCAAGAAGTATGAAGCAGCCGGCATAACAGGGCTAAACCGGTAATTGGGTAGTCAGAACATGGAGAACAGTGGTGCAGCACTGCTCCTTATCATACCTGTCAACCATCCCAATTTGGCCGGGAAACCCCCGTAATTTGACGTCCATTGACGTCATAACCCGCCCTGCGCTGCCAAAACCCCATAATTTGGCAGCGGGGAAACGGTTTCTGCGCATGCGTGGAAGTGCTACGCCGCTTGCGCAGCCCCTATGCAAGCGGTGTAGCACTTGCGCACATGTGTGGAAGAGTTTTACCCCTTCCACACATGTGCGGAAATGCTACACAGCTTGTGTAGGGACCGCGCAAGTGGCGTAGCGCTTCCGTGCATGTGCAGAAGGGGTAAAACCCTTCCACGCATGTGTGGAAAGTGAACTGCACACAAGTGATGTGCGCAGGTCCCGTTTTTCCGGAGCCACGGGTTGACAGGTATGCTCCTTATATACACTGAGAAATGGATACATTTAGGTGGGAAGTGGCAGGAAGGGAAGGGGTAACTTGAAATTTATTGGACCGGAGTGAAAACTGTACAAACTACATAGTTTAGGTGGGAACGCAGTCCCGTGATATTTACAAGACCAAGAATAAGGAGACAAAATGGAGGATTGTAATGATCCTAAATAGTTCACAAACGTTACAGCATAAATTGTATTCAAACACAACATTCCTCCCCCCCCCTAGGATGGGACAAAGTCCCTCAGCCATTGTGGTGGCTCACAAACCCTTTTGGGTCGTGTTTGTACCTGGCTAAACTTGGATGTTGGAGGTGGACTTGGTTCCATAGAGTGATACCCCGTGCTGGGGACTTGACCTGACCCATTTGCATTAAGGGGGCATTGACCCACCTCGGAATTGGAGCCGGGGAGGGGGGACGAACTAAATCAAAATCCCATTTGAATGAAGCAGGAGAAGGGAATTGCTCGAAATTAAAACTAGAATCAGGAGGGGTAAAACACAATGAAAATTCCTGCTTTTGAGAATCATGAGTAGGGGGCAACTCAACAAAAGTTTGCCTCATTTGTGTGGGAGCTGAGGTAGACTTGAATGTAGAAGGATGGGGGGGGGGGTTCCCTGGGAGAAATCAAAGCCCTGCTTTTCTCTTGGACAAGTGGGAGAACACTCTATAAACTCCCCCTGATCCTGTAAATCAAAAGGTACATTTCCACTTTCTGGGCTTGCTGAAGGCCTCCAAAGAAATTGGGGCTAGCATGAGTCAAAGAGACAGGAATTATGGCTGACTACCAATCCACCTGCCTTGCATCTCCCTGGGCGTAAATGGGTGGGGGATGACCCTAACGTTGAATTACCACATGAAGAGTTGCCTGATACCTCTGAAAACTCCATGACCCTGTGTCTGAGCTGGTTGGTGTGGCACTGCCAAAGCAAACCTGTACCTGTTTTGACATGATAGGACACTGGCCCCATTTGTTCCACCACAATGCCCGGAATCCAAGCTGGACCTTCGGCCACATAGTTCCGGCAGTGCACTGGATCCCCAGCAGAGAAAACCTTCTTGTGTGCAATTTCAACATTTACACCCGTATCCTCCACCTTGGAAAGATCCAACCAGTTGAGCAATGTGACCGGCCTCCTGCGCATTAAGATCTTGGCCGGTGACAGCCCTGATGCCAGGGCATTGTCCGGTAACATGCTAGGAATTGGCAAAGTTGTACCTCAATGTCCCCCTGACCCATGCGGCAAAGTGCCTCTTTAGTAGTGCGAACCTGACGTTCCACCTGGCTGTTGGTGGCAGGGTGGAAGGGGTCAGAGGTTACATGCCAAATGGCGTTCCTCTCCAGAAATGCCTGAAATTCAGCAGAGGTGAACATTGTGGCGTTATCAGATACTAGCACATCCGGTAACCTGAAACAACTGAACAACCTCCGGAGTTGTTTGATAGTGACTGCAGAGGAGGTACTGGGCATAGGAATTACCTCCAGCCATTTAGAAAATGAGGGCCTGCAAAGTCGACATGGATCCATGACCACTGACCACGGGCAGTGTCCCACTCCCTGGTGGGAAGCAGGGACTCCTTGGGATGGGAACTCTGGCAACACCAACAAATGTCTAACAATTGCTCAATGTCATGGTCTACTTGGGGCCACCAAAAGAAACTCCTGGCCAAAGCCTGTGAGCCTCCTATACCAGGGTGACTGATATGTAGAAGCCTCAGCACCTTAGATCGTAGCGCAGAAGGAATGACCACCATCTGACCCCATAGAAGGCAACCTCTCTTGAGCGAGAGCTCAAAACATCTCCTAAATAGCACTTTAAATTCCTCCCCAAGAGGTCCCTTTCCTAACCCAGGAGATTACCTGGGACAGGAGTTTGGAACGAGCAGTTGCCTTAGCAATGTCGGAAGGTACAGTGGGGGGGGGAGTCAAGAGACTCGATTAACAGCACCTGAACATCCTGCTCAATTTCACAATCCACCTCCCCCAGGTCTGGTAAAGGCGACCGTGACAAAGCGTCAGCATGGCTGATATCCTTACCCAGACGGTGCACCAGGGTAAACTGATAAGCGTTCAAGAAAATGGCCCAACGTAACATGCGGGGGAAAGAATCTGGGGAGTCGGTTTGGAAGTTACGAAAATCCCCAGCAACGGCTTGTGGTCCGTTACAATGGTGAACTCCCTCCCATAGAGGAAGTCATGGAACTTTTTCATTCCAGCAACTATAGCCAGAGGCTCCCTGTTGGTCTGGGCATAGTTGCACTCTGTTTTAGATTGGGACCTTGAATAGAATGCAATCAGGGCTTCCTTCCCATTTTCTAAGACATGGCATAGGACAGCCCCCACCCTCACCTGTGATGCAGCACATACCAGAACCACGGGTTTCCACGGATCGAAGTGAGTTAAGACCACTTCAGATGAAAGAAGCTCTTTCAACTCACTGAATGCATGATCCTGAGCCTGCCCCCACTGCCAGACCGCATCCTTTTTCATAATAAATTTTTATTAAGTTTTTAACAAAATACAATAACAACAAATAAAATATCAAATTTACATACACAAAAAGGCATCAAATTATATATATCTCAAAAACAGCAACAAACCATGCCCTCATCTTTATAAAATATTTTAACTATGACTTAATATTCATTTTCGGGTACATTTTCATATCCACTATAATGTAATATATCAACTAAGTCAAATATCCTAATCATGGTTTCAATGCAAGATTTACCATACTTATTAATATAAAAAAGAAAAAGACAAATAATAGAAAAAAAGAAAGAAAAATTAACCACCAAGTGTTATTTACAATGCCCTGGAGAGCACAGAGTGACTCAGTAAAATTATTTCCAAGAACTCATACATCCAGGTACAGGTCTATGCCGCTCTTCTCCCGTCAGTGAGTAATCCACAAAAGCTTGCCAAACATGCCAAAATCTGTTTTCTTTAACAATACCCTTTTTAAAATTCATCTCCCATGTTAACTTATCATTCAGTGCTAAATCCCACATTTCCTTATACCACTCCTCTATATTAATATTCAGCTCATTTTTCCATTTTCTAGCAATACACTGTCTACCTGTTGTCAGCATTATTTCTAATAACTCCTTTTTATACATACTTAAATTTACACTTTCCACATCTGTCAAAATAACAGTATTTGCACCAGGTTAATTTCTATTCCCATAATTTCACCTACCTCAAACTCAATTTTCTTCCAAAAGTCCCTTATCACATTGAAACTCCACCACATATGTTCATATGTTCCCAATACCTCCTTACATCGCCAACACATTTTATCTTTCTTACTGTCTATTTGGTGCAACCTCACTGGAGTCAAATACCATTTCCATAACATTTTATAATTGTGTTCCTTAACTCTGACAGACATGGTTCTCATAATTCTTTTTTCCCATTTGTTTTTCCAATTCTGGTCTCCAATCTTTATTCTTAAATCTTGTTCCCAACTTACTCTCAGATCCTCTTGTGGATTACCTTCCTTGTTTATCATTTCATATATTTTACTTACCAACCCCTTTATACCACCTTGTCCCTTTCTTATTTTTAGAACCAGTTCTTCAAACTCAGTCCTGTCTCTTTCTAATCCAACTTCATCCATATATTTACTATTCCATTTATTAACCATCCCTATCTGAAGCCAATTCAGTTTCAATTGCCCATACAAATCTATTTTCTTCTCACTATATTTACAGGCCCGTATCCAGTCCCTCAGCAAAAAGACCCCGTTCTTCTCAAGTACTTCTTTAACCCTTTTATTAATTTTTATTGGAAAATCTACTATATCCTCTAACTCTGTAATAGGGGAAATGCCAGGTACTAATTCCCTCTTTACTTTTTTCCATGTTCCCAGTGTTGCCTTCATCATTCTATTTTTATTAGGTACTTTCCCCATACAGCCTCCTAAAAAGACCATTTTTCCTATATGAGCAAAATCTTTCATTTCAATTTCTTCCCAAATTACCTTTTCTCTAGCTAAAATCTTCACAATGTTCTTAATTTGAAAGGCTCGGTAATATATCATCAAATTTGGCATCCCTAATCCCCCTTCCTTCTGAGATAAATACCAAAACTTTTTCACCACTCGGGGCCTTTTCCCCCCACTACAAAAATTATTAATCATTTTTTGGAACTCCTTAATTTCTTTATCCTTCAATTGAATTGAAAGAGCATCGAATAAAAAATTAATTCTTGGTAATAACATCATTTTACAAATTGCAATTCTTCCAAACCAAGATAACTTCAATTTTTGTAGCTGTTGTATTCTTTCCTTAATTTCTTTTCTCAATTTTACATAATCAATTTCTTAAGGTCTTCAAATTTATTTGAAATATTTATCCCCAAGTATTTTAAAATATCCTTAATTTGTAGATTACTCTTTCCCTTTATCCTTTGCTGTTCATCCTTACCCATATTACACAGTATGATTTCTGATTTATCCCAGTTTATTCTCAAACCTGTTATGTCCTCAAAATCCTTCAACTGCACTTGTATTCTATCCAATGCCTTCCCGGGATGTTTAGCTATTATCAAAGTGTCATCAGCATATAAACTAATCTTAATACCCAAAACACCTTCTATTTCTTTATCTTCCCTTAGAGCTTTCGCCAACATCTCCATTGCCATGATAAATAGAATTGGAGATAAGGGACAGCCCTGCCTTGTACCTGCTTCTAAATTTATTTCTTCTGTATCCTCATCATTTACTCTTACAACTGCTGTACCTTGTTGATATAATTGACCAATTGTCTTCCTAAATTTATCTCCAAATCCATAGCATTTAATTATCTCTTTAATTGTTACCCATTGCAAAGAATCAAATGCCTTAAAAATAGCTAAAGATAATACTACTACTTTTTCTTTTGTTTGTCCTACCATGTCAATTAAATTTACAACTCTTCTTGTCAAATCTGACATATGCCTACCTTTCAGAAATCCCACCTGGTCCTCATTTATATAATTGCCCATAAAGTTATTCAATCTTTTGGCCAATATTGCTGTGAAGATATTAGCATCTTGATTTATCAATGAGATTGGTCTATATGATTCAACATTTTCCAGATCCTTTCCAGGCTTTGGCAATAGTACAATTATGGTCCTATACCATGAAGTCGGAATTTGCCCCCTTCTAATATGTAGTTATATAATTTAACTAATTTTGGCACCACTACATCTTTAAACTCCTTATAAAACTCCGCTGGTAACCCATCCTTTTTTAACAACCGGTGTAATGGCTCTGCCACGGAAACCTTCCTTGGCAAAATAGAATGATAAATGTTGAGCAGACCCAGGGAGGACTGCAACTCTGACTTAGTGGTTGGATGGGGAGCATTGCGAACAACAGTAACCTTTGAATCAGAGGGTTCAACTCCCTTGGGAGTGGCCTTAAACCCCAGGAATTCTATTTCCATTGTATAAAAAACACATTTGTCCCTCCTAAGATGTAACCCTGCATTTTCGAAAACCTGAAACACCTGATCCAACCTGCTGGCGAGTTCAGACTCACTCCCAGTGATTATAAGGATGTCATCAAAGTATGGGAGGACCCCGGGGAGACCCTTGAGTAAACGATTGACAAGTGACTAAAAAATACCCGGAGCTGCATTCACCCCAAATTGAAGGCACATTACCTTGAAAGCCCCCTTGTGTGTAACAATGGTTTGCACCACCACAGCAGTAGACGTGACTGATAACTGTTGATAGGCTTGCGCTAGGTCTAATTTGGCAAAGCATTTGTCCCCATGTAAAGCAGCCAATATATGGCTAACCACCGGCACCGGATAAGCATTAGGCCTAATAGCCTTGTTAATGGTGCATTTATAACCTGTGCAAATCCTCACCTCCCCATTGGATTTCATCGCAGTCACGATAGGGGTCTCCCACTCTGCTGAGGCCACCGGGACCAAAATCCCACCAGTTTGTCCAGTTCGGCCTCAATTTTGTCCTTTAAAGCAAACGGCACTCTATGAGGTTTGAGGCGGATTGGCTGCACAGCCGGATCAAGATCGACGGACACTGGGGGACCTCTGTACTGTCCTAGACCCTTTTCAAAAACTGCCAGGTGTGCATTACAGATGTCCTTCACGTGGACAGCTTGATTCTTAGTGGGTCAAACCACTGCACCCCCAGCAAACAGATTGTACCGCATTTGACCACAACTAGGGGCAGTTTAGTTTTAATGTTTTTGAAAACAATGGAGAAATCCCCCACCCCCAGGACTGGAATCAGGGAACCTTGTATGTCTCAAAGAGACATCTTCAGAGCCCGGAGTTTTGGGCGAAGCTTTGGGGGGATTTTCAGAAATTCCCTCTGGGGGAGGATTGAGTAGGATGTCCCCGAGTCTACCTCCATCCTGACTGGAACACTATGCAGTTGGAGCTCCGTGAAGAACCGATGGGCAATGCTGGACACCCAGCTCATTGGCTGAAATCTTTGATGCTTGGACACCCTTCCGGCTGGGTCGGCTGTGCGGCTCTGGTACTTGCTTCCAGTGTTGTCTGCAAACCTTGGTGATGTGGCCCGTCTTACCACAATGATGGCATTCAGCGTTCCTGAAGGGGCACTGATGGTGGTCGTGCCTTGCTCCACAGCTGATGCATCTGTGGAGGGCCTTCTCTGTGGTACGCTTGTCCGTTGCCTTCCTATGGACCTTTCGGACCTTGCCATCCTCATCACTGGACCCAGACCCGGGTGTGGAGGAGGACACCGGCAATGCTGAAGATACGGAGGAGCATGGAAACGAGCAGCGATGGGCCTGCATGGCAGACTCTGCGACACCAGAGGCAGCAGGCCTCTGCTTGAAGGACTTGATGCCCGATCTGGCAGCCTCGGATGCCAGAGCCTCCCGGAGGACCGACTTGAAGGTCAGGACATCCCTGACCATGAGCTGGCACTGCATCTCCTCATCACGCAGCCCGGCCAGAAGATGATATTGCAACGCCTCCTCCAAGTTGTCCCACTGGCAGGGAGTGGCAGCCAGCCTCAGCGCTGCAGCGTAGTTGGCCACAGACTCCCCGGGGCGCTGGTCCCTTCTGTGGAACGCCACCCAGGCCGGGAAAATGGACACCTTCGACTGGAGGTGTGTCCAAAGCGCCACCAGGATTTCAGCCAGTGGGATGGTGTCGATGTCCTTGGGCAAGACGAGGTGCGTGGCCAGTTCAAAGGGTGGCCAGGTCGCACTGTGACAAGAAGCAGGAGAGCTTCTTGTTCTCGTCGGCGATGTCCTATGCTGCCATAGTGTGGCGGAACTGCCGCTCATACAGGAGCCATTTCTCCAGAGCAGTCGTGTTGAAGGGAGTGAGGGTAGGTGTATGGAACACCATGATCCCACCTTCGTCGCCAATTTGATGTTCTGCAAGAAATATGAAGCAGCCGGCATAACAGGGCTAAACCATTTATTGGGTAGTCAGAACATGGAGAACAGTGGTGCAGCCCTGCTCCTTATATACACTGAGAAATGGATACATTTAGGCGGGAAGAGGCAGGAAGGGAAGGGGTAACTTGGAGGTTATCGGACAGGAGTGAAAACTGTACAAACTACATAGTTTAGGCGGGAACGCAGTCCCACAATATTTACAAGTCCAAGAAGAAGGAGACAAAATGGAGGATCGTAATGATCCTAAATAGTTCACAAACATTACAGCATAAATTATATTCAAATACATCAGAAGTATAATTATTCTTATAACTAGTTACTTTTGAGGATGATTGTAACTATAAGTAAAACTAATTACTTTTTAAGAAGCAATTTTCTAAGTTGTGCTCAAAACACAGCCAAATGGCAAGAAGTAGGACCTAACACTAACTCTTTTTGCTAACATATTTGGGTAACTTCATGACGCCTGGCTTTTCATGCCATAGAGTGATTGAAAAGAAGCATGGAGATGGATCAAGAGATTTTACACCATAAGAAAAGGAATAAAGTATAAAAGAGAGTGTTAAGTTGTTTTATGGTCTTGGAATTAATTCTGATTTCTTAGTAGCAGCAGATATATTTTATTGCATAACAATGTCTCCTTGGTGTCCATTTCCCCCTCCCAACATTATTTGTATCTTTTAGTAAGATTTTGGTGGCCTTTTCTCTGCAGTCTAATTGCTTACTGTCTGGTAGTTGAAGCTGAGCAGGAGGAAATAATATTGGAACCGATCAGAATGGGACAACTGGTACAAGCTTCCTCAAAAGTACTACTCTTTCCTATAGGCAAACAACATCAAAGGATTGTACAATTGGGTTCCCAAGTACAAGCTGAGTTTGTATGCTGCAAAGAATTTCAGAAATATTAGTATTGACTAGAAGGCTTAGTGCCATCCATGATTGGGCAAGCAAAAGAGCTAGAAAGACTATTCAAGATCCATTTCTATAAAGTCAGCAGTTTGAGACCCGGGTACTGCATGACGGATTGAGCGCCCATCTCTGTCCCAGCTCTTGGGAACATGAAAGGAGCCTCATTTGGGTGCTCCCTGAATGGAGTTTCTTCCGCAGAAATCCTTTCAACCCAGAATAATTTCTAACATGGAACTATTTTTTTAAAATATTTTTTACTAAATTTTACAAAAAGAAATAAACAACAAATACTTATACAAAAAGGTACAATACAAAATAACATTACAATACCAAATTACTTTCCACCAATCAAAAAATAAAAATATAGAAATACTACTACTACTACTAGTACTAGTACTACTACTACAACAACAACAAAAAATCCATAATAAAAAGATAGCACATAATCATATCTCATTTTGAACAGTTATTTAAACCTTTATTATTTAAATGTGGAATATATACTATCTTAAAACTAGAACCAGATATAATATATAACCCCCGTGCTATATACAATACCTTGGTTATTACAGAGCTATTTAGCATCTCAAGTTATAACCAAAAACTCATTTGATTTGGTGCTGGACTGCCACCTTTACCTTCTATCAACATGTAGTCTAAAAACGATTTCCAAATAATTCCAAATTTATATTTATCAATCATACCTCTTTTGATTTTCATTTCCCATGTTAACTTCTCATTTAATGCAATTTGCCACATTTCTCTGTACCACTCCTCTATTTCCACTGTGGAATCATTCTTCCAATTTCTAGCAATACATTGTCTCGCCATTGTCAATACTATTGATAACAATTCTTTTTATTTATTTTCTGCAATATTAATCTTATCATATTCCACCAGTAGGGCGGTACCGGACTCCAGCTTAAGGCTCATACCCATAATTGCTGATAGTTCTCTTTCAATTTTTATCCAAAAATCTTTAACCACCCCACAACTCCACCACATGTGTTCATAAGTCCCCATTTCAGTTTTACATCTCCAACATGCTTTTGTTTTAGTACTATCCATTTGATTTAGCCTAACTGGGGTCAGGTACCACCTCCACAACATTTTATAATTGTGTTCTTTAACTCTCACTGACATAGATCTCATAACCCTTCTCTTCCATTTGTTCCTCCAATTTACTTCCGAAATTTTTATATTCAAATATTTTCCCCATATTTCCTTTAAAATCTCCTGTTGTCCATCATCATAATTTAAGATCTTGTATAGCTTACTAACCAGGCCCTTAATTCCTACCTCTCCTTTTCTTATTCTAAATACTAATTTTTCAACCTCCATCCTATCTCTCATTAAACTGGGTTCCGTGGCATATTTTTTTATTCCATTTGTTCAGTAACATAACCTGAAACCAATTCAAATTCATTTGTCCATATAACTCCAATCTTTTTTCTTTATTATTACATATCTGAATCAAATCCCTCAATAGAAGCACACCATTTCTGGAAAACACGTCTTTCACCTTTCTGTCTATATTCACAGGGAAATTCCTCAAGTCTTCAATTTACATAATAGGGGATACATCTGGTGCCAAATATTTTTTCATCTTCTTCCATACATCCAAAGTTGTTTTTATCATTCTATTTTTAGGCTTAAACCTTGTTACTTCCTTATCTAAAAAAGCTGCATTGCCAACCTGCTTCATCTCTTTCATTTCCATTTCATCCCATATTACCTTCTCCATTATTAAAAATTTCACCACATTTTTTAGTTGAAAAGCTTTATAGCAGACTCCAATATTTGGTATTCCCAGTCCACCTTCCTTCTGTGATATATACCACATTTTTAAAAAAATATTCTCGGTCTCTTACCACCATTACAATAATCATTCAAAATATTCTTAAAGTCTTTTATCTCTTTTTCTTTAAGTTGTATTGATAAAGCATCCAATAAAAAGTTTAATCTCGGTAACAATTTCATTTTACACAGTGCAATTCTACCAAACCAAGATAAGTCCAGTCTCTTATATTTTTGAAATTTTTGTTCAACATGGAACTATTATAAGGCGTCTTTAATGGACTGGAGCTACTTGCATTTATCCAGGTACTGTATATAAAAATTGCTCTTTAAATTTCTCTAGTGTTTTAACATTATCATTGTTGTCAGTTTGCTTATCTTGAGTCCCAGTTTTGGTAGAATTCACAACAAACAAACAAACAAACAAACAAACAAACAAACAAACAAACAAACAAACAAACAAACAAACAAACAAACAAACAAACAAACAAACAAACAAACAAACAAACAAACAAACAAACAAACAAACAAACAAACAAACAAACAAACAAACAAACAAACAAACAAACAAACAAACAAACAAACAAACAAACAAACAAACAAACAAACAAACAAACAAACAAACAAACAAACAAACAAACAAACAAACAAACAAACAAACAAACAAACAAACAAACAAACAAACAAACAAACAAACAAACCCCAACACCCAACACCCAACACCCAACACCCAACACCCAACCATCAACACCCAACAAACAAACAAACAAACAAACCCAACAAACAAACAAACAAACAAACCCAACACAAAACAAACAACATTAGTCCAAAGTTGAAGGGAGTGGAATATATTTGCAGTCTTTTTAATTAAAAATGATAGCATATGTGCATTCTTCCAGAAAAATGAAAATAAATTAATTTCACCAAGGCTTGGAACTGTGAGCCTCAAATTTTATCCTAGGACAAGTAAAACAAAACAAGATGAGAGAGGGGGAGAGAGTCCCAGGTATGACAGGTTTGTAGAGCACTGCTTATTAAATCTCTCAAGTTTAGTCTCCTGCAATCACTGCTGTAACAGTTCACTTAAAAATTAGCCACACAGATCAAGTATTAAATAAGTGATGTGTTTCTGTTTTCTATACATTTTAAATGTCCTGCAATTCTTCGCCTCTTTGCTTCGTCCCTCATGAACATTAATATCTTTCTCATGCAATGTTTTTCCTCAGTTCTTATTAGCACAATGTGTGTGCAGCTTAGTGGCTTCCGTATATTGCTTCTCTGCAAGTTACAAAATAGATAATTATTCCCACAAAATGGATGCTGAAGTGAGACACAGGGAAGGTAAAGAGATTTTGATGGGATCTATCAGCTAAAAGCCTCACACACTGGTTTCGGATTAGTTTACGAGGAAACAATTCCATTTGAAGGAGGCATAGGCCTTTTCAACAAAAATATAAACTAAATATGATTATTAAAACCACAGTGTTTGCAAGATAATACTCTGAATTACAACATAACTTAAAAACAAAACAAAAATAAACAAAAAATACCCTTGCCTACTATTCAATTTTATTTCCCAACTAGGTTAATTTATGATGGTAAAAAATATTAATCTATCATGAACCTCGGTTTTTCTTTACCTGTGCAGCTTCAGTGGCTGGTGTTCAATCATGCAATTCTGTGTAAATGCTTGACTAGACATAAGTCTCATTGATTTCAGTAAGCCTTATTTCTGACTAGACATATCATATATAAGTTGCCCCTTAAGGATGCAATTGTTTACCTATATTCCACATTTCCTCTAGTACAAGATGGTTCACAGTGTAAGTTAAAAACAGAAATGGCTAAAAAGACATCAGTTATAATATAAAAATATTTTCCTGCCATACATGCAGTATTGTATTATTGTTCCAGGCTGCAGTATGCATGGAAAACTGGATGATGATGATGATCTCCTTCTTCTTTTCCTTGCTCTTCTTCATTGCATTGTGCATAGAAAATTACCATAAACTTATTCTTGTTGTTGTTCTGCCATATCCAATTCCAAATATTGGTGATCATCATGGTAATCAGCCGTGAAGACTGTCCTGAGAATATAATGCCATGGCCTTTCATCTGCCTTCCGCATTGCAGTGTGACACCCACTCAGTTCCGTGAGTCCCTTTCTGGTCCTGAGCCCTCTTGGCATGCAAAGTCCTCCTCAACCTCAGGCCAGTATTAACAGCTGCTGCCCTCCATCAAGAAGGATTAAAGTGGAATTTATCCACTTGGAGACCATCACCCTTCCCTGTGGTCTTTGGCTTCCAAGGCCATTAGTCCTCAGGGTTGTCAGGTTAGTTAACCACCACCTGATGATGAGCGTTCAGTTGCTGGTAGTATGGTCTACTCTATTATCATAGCAGGATAACCTGGCCAGACTGGATTGCCATAAACTAGAGTCAATATTCTTACATCTGCTTTGAATTACTATTCAGCATATCTTCCACTTTCAAATATAAAGACTTGAAATTTATAAAGACCGAGAACTTCATAAAGATTTGAAATCTGTTTATCTTGCCAGATATTAACTATTTTTGAGAACAGCATGAATAAGCACACAAAACTGCCTATGACATAGTTTCGTTTCAATGTTCCTGTTCTTGTAAAATAGTATTTTCAATAACAATCATTCTAGTAATATTAGTAATAAAACATTTTAGAAAATGAAGTTGCAGTACTGTAGTTGGACAAGTAAGTAACGACAGATAAAAAAGAGGATTTTAATAAGCCAGATGCTATTCTTCAGGATGAACAACGAAGAGAAACATGCCTTGTAGGAGTTCTCTCATCAAGCAAGTACAGAAGATACAAAAATTGCACAGTACAGAAATAAGAAATTAAGATGAAAACAAGATCAGGTCATCCCCCTCCCCCTAATTAATTTCAGCAACTGGAGTTGTTCCAAAATATTTTGTTGCTAATTTGTTTCCTGAAATTCAAAACTCAGTGTTTTTGCAAACATGTCATCTCAGCTACAGATTCTTAAAACATAACTGTAGGATTGGGGCCGTGAGGAGGCCCTTAGGATCCCGGAGGAGACTGGTCAAAGGAACGACACGAGGCAAGATGGAGCGAAGACCAGTGATTTATTGAGGGAAAATCATCAGTATATATTATGTCCAAGGCTGCGCATGGTAGAATGGTCATCTGACAGAAAATCACATCACCCATTTACCCGGGTTAATTGAGAACCTCTCTTGGGGAAGTTAATTAACTAAGGCAAACATTGACCATTGTCTGAGGCTTAGGCTAGGGTAAATATGGCTTCTATTTGCACCAAGGATTAGGCTGAACTCGGAGATGAGTGATTACCTTAATGGATAACAGAGACTGGAGAAATGCCTTCTCAGCGGAACAGTCGGTCAGGTCATTAATTGGGTGAATCAAACCCTATCATAAATCCACCCCCCTTAATTTCTCTGCCCGCAGAGCCCACGGCTCAGGGAGCGTTCTCCCGAAGTGGCCTCTGCGTGGGCCGTTCCATGCCATCGGGGCATGGGGAAACCACATCTCCCCTTTTCGTTTTACTTAAGAGCCTGACCGGCGACTCTGCGTAAGAGAGGTACCAGCTGTTGAGCGGGAATGATGCTTCGGGGTTCCCTCCATGGGGGACATCTCGATAGCAGTGAGGGAATACATTGCACGAAACAACACACTGTTGTGCCCAGTATTACCACCCCCACAATCACTTTGAGTGTCATCTGAAGCCGTCCCCATGGGAACCATGACCACAAGGAGTCCTACCACCCCCATGAAGAATCCTCCTTGATGCCCCTAACTAGGGTGTGGAGGTCCGTGAGCTGGCTCTGTATCTGGTGGGTATTGTCTGTGAGATTTAAGCAACACATGCTGTGGACAGATTCGCAACCCAAATGATGTAACCACGGGGGGTAATCGATGGCTGCTTGATTATCCAGTATGGCATGGCGAAGCTCTGCCTGCTCCTGATTGAGCAGCGCTATTGCTGAGGAGGTATGGTTGATGGCTTTTGCTAATCCGCAAGCCAATTGACCAATTCTCCGAGCGTTGTCTATGGCTAAGCCGGGCACGCTGACTGCAGCCTGGTTTTTCAGAGCTGTGGGTCTGAATTCAGACTGCTTTCTGTAGCAAGGCAAGATAATGAGATGTGTCACTGATCTCTTACTGTGACCTGGGGTGATTCTAAGCTATCTCTGCAACCTCTGGTGTTGTGCAAATGTCTTTCTAACACCTATGGGGAGGTGTGAAACTTACAATGGCTGGAGATAGCCGGCTACCGGGTGCTCAATCTTTCCAAGCAATGGTCCAGTGCAAAACATGGGCCGGTCTGGCTTCCTTTGGTGGAAGCTGGCCGTTATTAACAATATACAGAAATTCAAGTGTCCCTAGCAAATCCCAACTGGAGCATTGTACAAGGCATGTATAAATAAGGAGCAACTACAGATAATAATAGCAATAAAAGACATTCAGCAGCTTCTCTTCTTGGTGGGGTTTCATGCGTAGCTTGAGTTTGGAAAAGTCTTGTTTTGGGGAAAAGCATGGTCCTCAGAAGTAGCACTGAGTAAGGGAAGACGGACAGCTGATGACATCCAGGACAGTGACTGGTGCCGCTCTTTGCAATCATCCAGGTCTGACTCTGGCCTCTGGGACCTGCATGGGGAAGAGACTTGTTTGGGAGATAAAAATTCTGAAAGAGTTAGTTAGTTTTTGCACTTATAGGATAGCAATTGCTGTGCAACTATGGGATGTTGTTCCCCCCCTTTTTGTTTGTTTGTCAATATAGGACTTAAGCATCTGATAGACCCGTTCCACAATCGCTTGCCCCTGCTGATTGTAAGGAACGCCAAAAGTGAGCTTAATATCCCAGGTGGCCCTGAAGGTGGCCAGCTGCCTGGAGCTATAAGCTGGGGCGTCATCAGACTTCGTGTGCCGAAGTTCACCCTTGGCCGTGGGAAAGGAGATGCTGCTCCACATGGGGAGCCGTTTCTCCCTTCTGTGCTGTTACCCAAACAAACTGTGGGAAGGTATTAATGCAAACGTGCATGTACTGCCATTTGCCAAGAAGTGGGGATGTGTGACGTCCATTTGCCACACCTGGATGGCCTCTGTCCCTCGTGGGCTGACCCCCCACGAGGCCCCCCCCCGGTGCCCCTGCATGATGCAGACAAGAGCGAACTGTGCCTTGGGCTTTGGAAAGTGGCAGGTTGAACTGCCTTGCGAGCGCTTTGGCATTTTGGTGAAAGAATGCATGACTCTGAATTGGAGTAGTGAGAAACAAACTTAGCAAATTTTTGTCTATTGCGGGAGTGATGTGTGCTCCCGGTAGACTGTGAAGCGAATTCCTAGGAAACTGGCTGTCAGCAATTATGTTTAAGCGTTCTTTGGCAAAGGTGCGCAAGGCGAGGTTCACGGCTGCCAACTCTGCCTGCTTGCGGAAGAGTCAGGAGCGTGCGCCAAGCTTGGTCCTCTTGCCAAGTAAGAACCTAATATGTGCGACCCCCATAAGTGAAAATTGTCCTAGCCCCCCGAAGGGGAATCAGTAACATTAATTCACACAAGGTGACTGTCTGCATTTGAAGCGAGATGAGTCTGGGGTCTTATGGCAAACCTTGGCGCATGAAGCGCCAGGCTTCCCTTGGGTAAATTTCTCAAGAAGGCGCCCCTGCGCACACCCGCCCATGGCGTGCGTGCACACTTTCACCGGAGCGATCCTGGTGCTCCCGTGAGAAGGGTGCCAGATGCTGGCTTAGCCTTTTGCCTGTGCTTAGACTAGCAGCAAGAGGGGAAGGGGTGGCCTAAAAATGCCTGTATCTGATTGAAGGTGTGACCTGACTGCACTCTTAAAATGGTCCTAGGCAGTCCTGGCTAATGGGTGGCACTCTGCACATGCTCAGGAGCTTAGGGACTAATCCTTCCTCTGTGCTCTGGAGTTTGCAAAATGTGTCTGCTCACTAGAGAGGGTGCTGCGGGCCAGGTGCCATACTTAAAATGACCTAAGACTTATTAAAAACAAGCCAACTATGATGTGCCAGCTGTAAGGAGATAACACACAAAAAAATGAAAGGACACACAAGTTAAACATTTCCAGCAGGGAGTTCCACTGGCAAAAGGAGGGAAGGAGGAAAGACAAGTCAGAAGTTAGCACAATGAGAATGCAGCAACTCTTATCATGACGAAATCAGATTAGGTCAGATAACTAAGACAACCGGGTCCTCCTGTTAATTTACCCTGGAGCCTGTGAAAGGAAGGAGTGTAAGGCTGTAGAAATAAATAAATTGGTTACTGGAGAGGAATTTTGTTCCTGTAAAAAAGGTAAGCATTTTCTGAATATACAAAGCGCAAGAATGTTTGCATGCTTTTTCCTGTGAAAGGGGTACAATGATTGAGTTACTTTGCACAGATTAAAGTCAAAATACCAGAACAGTATCTTTCCTAAGAGAATGAAGGAGAGTTAGAACGATTCTCAACCCGCGGCCAGACGTGGGAAAGTGGGTCAGAGCCCACGTTGCTCTGCCCCTACCTCCACCAAGCCAAGAAGGGCTGTGCGGCGAAGGAAGGGCAGGATGACTGTATGGACCCCCAGAGCTGCCTGCGGCCCCGGAACTTTGGCCCCTGACTTTAAAAGGTTGAGAACCGAGGTTACAAGATGATAACACAGTATACACATGAAGAAAATGCAATTCTCTCACTCCTAGTGAGATACGTGACTCCAAGACGCTAAGAGACATTCAAAAAACCTTAAAACACAGAGATGGGGGTTTGAGGAACACAGACGTAGGGAGGGGCCCCATAGCTTATGATCTAGTGAGGAAAACTCATAGAAGTGATTCTTG
The DNA here is from genome assembly GCA_035047305.1 of Bradypodion pumilum. Taxonomy (NCBI): domain Eukaryota; kingdom Metazoa; phylum Chordata; class Lepidosauria; order Squamata; family Chamaeleonidae; genus Bradypodion; species Bradypodion pumilum. The sequence continues at coordinate 165,371,363 of JAWDJD010000001.1, read as the reverse complement.
TTTTCAGATCGCGCTTCTGAAAAGAAAAATCTGTTTTCCTGAGTGGCAAGGATTGCAAAACCGGTTTCCAAGAGTGACTTAATCCTTTGACAAAGAAAAAAGTCTCAAGGGAAGAAGGGGGAATCACCCTGCCCTATTGCAGGTTAGGATTCCCCCCCCTCCTGCTGCCCTTAAGCTGCTAAGCAGGCAAGGCAAAGGGTTTCGTTCATCATGCTTTCTCAAACTTTAAATAGTTCCTGCCCATGAACAGAGTGCAAACTGTTTAACACATATTTCACAGTGACATTACCACGCAGTTACACACAAGGAACACTTTTCCAATCACACTGTGGTCATAGAGACAAGGCTTTTGCGATCATACACAGTTCTTGCAGTCATACATTCAATGGTGCACCACGCATACACACATTTATTTACGCATTCGCACATTCCTCCCCTGATCTGCAGTGTTCTATCCTACACATGAGGAGATGGCTTATACACAGCTGGCTATCACAGCCATCTGGGTGCTTCTACTCAGGGGTGAGTTTCTCTGGGCTACTCCCAAGGTGAGACCAGCAGATTCTGCCTGTGCCTTGGGGGAACTCGGGGTACTATTGCTGGGATGGTTCTTCTGGCATAGCCAGGGCGATGGCTGCCTCCTTTCTAGCCTGGGCCAGATGCATGCCAGCGTGGCCATTTGGCATTAAGACAACCTTTTGAAGATCTGCCTGGTCTAGATTGGCTTTCTCTTCTAAGGTGTCTCATTTTGCCACACTGGAAGCAGGCGCCTTGGGGTTTTGGCACTGCTCTGCGCCTGAGTGTGGCAATGGGTCTGCTCTGGAGCCCTGCGTGGCCAGGGGCCGTGCAGGTTTCCGTGAGCAGTGGGCGCTGAGCAGCCCTGCCTGAACGTGTGTCTGCCTTCAGATAGGCTGAGCACAGCAGTTGGGCGCTAGCTAATTGTGTCACTGGCAATTTCCCCGTGAATGGATCTTCCTCACCCATGCGCTGAATGGAGTTCTTAATTGGCAGGGGACTTTTAACTGTCAGAGAAGCACCAAGGCCTCTCATGCCATGAATTCCTTCAGTGACGTCTGCAGCTGTCACTGAGGGAATGCTCCCTACACTGCCCTGCTTAAGCTGAAATGACGGATAGAGACTCCTTGGGGTTGATGGTTCTGACTGCGCTAGGGGTTTCTGGGTCTCTATCCGGACTGGGTCTACCTCTGCTGAGAGTTTCCTACGTTTGCTCCATGTGCGAGTTATGCCCTCTGGAGCTTTCGGGGGTTGCTGAATGCAGACTCCTATCTGATCCCAGAGCTTAAGGGTTAACGTACCTACTTCTGGGTAAAGTAGGCAGTGTTCCCTTAGGTACACCAAAAGTCTCGCTAGCTCTCCGCTGTGAAAACGCAACTGAATTACCCTGGCCAGGATTCTGAACCCTTCCTCATGAGTTCTTTGGCTAGCGGATGGACCTTGTCGCTGAGGACAAGTCCCCATATTACCTGCGATGGGTCCTCCGAAGTTTCCTCCTCGGGACGAGTTGACGCGTCTTTGGGCAAGGTAATAGGTTCTGGCGACGATTCTCTGGGTAGAGCTCGGAGCGTGGTCCCCTACCACGGACCCTCGGTGGCCTCTGCGCTGTCAGGGGTTCACAGCTGACCCTGAGCGGAACGCATTTTTCCGTAACCTGCAAGCCACCGCGAAAGTTGGGAGCAAGCTGTAGGATGCCTCTTCTGTAATGCCTCGCCGCTTAGGCCGCCTTCCCGACCAGCTGGTTTACCGGCCGGGCTGCCGCGCTGTGGACGCGGTTCAAGCGCAGAACCGGACTGTGTGATCGCTTACTCACGGGTAAGATCACATCTCGGGGTCACCAGATGTAGGATTGGGGCCGTGAGGAGGCCCTTAGGATCCTGGAGGAGACTGGTCAAAGGAACGACACGAGGCAAGATGGAGCGAAGACCAGTGATTTATTGAGGGAAAATCATCAGTATATATTATGTCCAAGGCTGCGCATGGTAGAATGGTCATCTGACAGAAAATCACATCACCCATTTACCCGGGTTAATTGAGAACCTCTCTTGGGGAAGTTAATTAACTAAGGCAAACATTGACCATTGTCTGAGGCTTAGGCTAGGGTAAATATGGCTTCTATTTGCACCAAGGATTAGGCTGAACTCGGAGATGAGTGATTACCTTAATGGATAACAGAGACTGGAGAAATGCCTTCTCAGCGGAACAGTCGGTCAGGTCATTAATTGGGTGAATCAAACCCTATCATAAATCCACCCCCCTTAATTTCTCTGCCCGCAGAGCCCACGGCTCAGGGAGCGTTCTCCCGAAGTGGCCTCTGTGCGGGCCGTTCCATGCCATCGGGGCATGGGGAAACCACACATAAATCCTAGTTTTAGGCTAGATCCTTCAGTCTATCCCACACACCATCACTGTTGAGAAATAAGAAGTATAATTTAATAATGGTGGTGGTGGTAATGGTAATAGTAATAGTAAGTAGTAGTGTTGTTGTTGTTGGTGGTGGTGATGATAATGGTAATACTAACGTAGCTGTTAAGTTCCAGCTTTTGTTTTTCTAATATTTTCTGAACATAATTGGCTGAAATTTTTTCCCCGTGTACACTTGTATTGAAATGAATGGGTGAATTTGCAAGTGTGTCTCAATAAAGTCTGCCAAAAACATCCCTGTGGATTGTGCACTCTTTAATAATTCAGCTTCCAAAGCATATGCTGTACAGTATATATCCTGAGATGTATAGAATGAGTTGAGTCCTACTGGTGTTGGCATTCCATGGATAACCTGTTTATCCAGCAGGAAAGAGAGTTTCTCTGCACATAAAACACTGTAAATTATGGATAGTTCAGTGTTGTAAAAAAGGAATGACAGGTAGCAGAAGCCTGAGTTTTCCAACTGAAGAGTCATTTTAATTGGAATGGGAACAAATTAGTTTGTTTATAGCACTGTCTCCTTTTTCCTGCCTCCTACCACACACACTAAATGTGACTGTTTCCAGAATGGCTGACATTTGGAAGGTGCGTTGAGTCCCTTGTCCTGCATAGAAATACAATATTCTGACTTCAGTGTTTGGAAACTGGTATCTATTAATTAAGAGTCCATCATTTGTACTCTGTAATTATATTTATTAAACCCTAACTCATATCCTAACTATAATTAGTTCCTGCTAATTAATTTTATCAAATCCCTCTAGATTCATATCTTAAGTAAATATTGAGTAGCCCTACACTAATTAGTTCAATCAACGTGGAGTGCATTTCAATGACTAGAAATCATTCTTGCTAATTAAATTGAATATAAAATAATGTTCCATGCAATAAATTTGCAGTTATTGAAGTTGTAAAATAAATAAAAGAACTAACTTTAATTTAGCCCAAATTTTGCCAGGCTTGCAGCTCAGTATGAGGAAAGATTTCTCATTTGCATTATTTATTTATTTGTTGTTCTCATTGCCTCATTATAAACTCATAGATAAGGGTAGCCAAATTCCAGGCCTAGTGTTTTTGGAGTGAGCTCCCATCTTTGTCCCAGCTCCTGCCAACCTAGCAGTTCGAAAGCAATAAATTGCAAGTAGATAAATAGGAACCTCTTCGGTGGGAAGGTAACAGTGTTCTATGCACTCCAGTGTCTAGTCATACCTGCCACAGGAACAACAGAAACATCTGCAAATGCTGAGAGCGCTGGATCTTTGGCTGTAAACGGAGGTGAGCACCACTACCTTGAGTGAGACATGACTGACTTTTGAGCAAGGGATACCTTTGTCTTTACCTTACCAAGAGGCAAACTATTTAACTGCAAAGGAAAGACAGGCAGACAGAGCAAGCGAGCGAGCAGGGGACAGTTTTGGCCCACACAAGTGACTTGTGCCAGCCAAGTAAAAAATATCACTAATCCATGATATATTGCATACTGCTTTCGATTGTCACATTTTTTGAAGCCATTTTCAGAGGAGTAAGAAGAACTCATGTTTGATAAAAACAGATAGAACATCCAAGTGTACACTTTAGTGGTACATGAAACTGCTTTGAGTATCTTTGGATATTGCTGATGACTTTACTAAGCAAGCAAATGTCCAAGTTGCATGAAGACTGTGACCCCCTCAGAATATGCTAGCAGAGCTCATTCACCACTCAAAGCTCAATGTTTAGATCTCAAGAGTGACATCATAACCAAGAATTTAATTTGGTGTGAAAAAAATCCATAATGTCATCATACCCTTGCTTACATGGTGATGCTCTCTCTCTGTGTGTGTGTGTGTTAGAGTGCACTTGCCCTTCATCCTTAGTTCATTATTTTAATGTCAGCAATCAGAAACACTGAGTTGCAATGGCATTTGCTAGGCACACCAACTATGACAACAACTGCTTTGCAGCTATCTTCCCAGTTCTCTGACAGAATGCTCCACATGCTTACTTCTTTGAATACAGAGAAAAGATGATTTAAGCAATCTGTTGGTATGAGCACCCTTCATTATCTAGACCAGAAGTTCTCAACCTTTTAATGCCGGGGCCGGGTCATGCTCCCTCAGACAGCTTTGGGGGCTGGACAGCCATTTTGCCCTTCCTCTACTACATGGCAATTCCAGGTGTGGTGGACATGATGGAGGGCCACATGAAATGGTGCCACAGGCTGCATCTGGCCACAAGCCGCAGGTTGAGAAGCCCTGATCTAGACAGTGGGTGGAACCAATTTCCATTAGAATAAAATTACTTCCACTAAAATCAAGGCAAATGCAATAGACTTTGAATTGCAGTGATCAAGGTTGATTCAGCCTTCCATCCTTCTGAGGTCGATAAAATGAGTACCCAGATGTTGAGACAAAAATGCTAATTGACTTGTGAACTGCCCAGAGATCGCACTAAGTGCTTTGAGACGGTATATAACTGTAATTGCTTTGCTTTTCCAGATGTGTTCATTTTGTATGTTCTGAAAATTTTATATGTGCAGAAATGTTAAAATATAACTCTACCTAGAGTTTGATGCAGCAGGATACATCAGCAAATACAGACCACAACATTTCTGATCATGCAGAATAGCTCTAAGGCATCTCAAGCAGAACTTTTGTTATCTTCTAATACCATCTCAAACACAAAAAAATTCAGGGGTGACAATTCAGACATGGAGGCAAGAGTCATCATGTACTGAGTAACTGCAAGCACATTATTTAGGTCATTACATTCTGTCACATTCCCATTCTGACCACTTCATTCAAGTTGAGGACATGACAGAAGAACAACTCCAATCTTGCCTTCAGAGAGATAACATTTGGAAAATGTTTCTCCATTAAAAATAGGCTGCCTCACTCAAGCCCTTCTCACCTCTTTCACAGCGTTGCTATGTTGAACATCACAGTTTTCTTTACTTAGCTGGTTGGTAGTGGTCTCCCTTTCCTCAGATACTCATAGTACTGTATGTCTATTATATTCTAGGGCAGTTTAAGCCTGTTATGCCTTGGCTGTGCTCAGCTGGTTAGGAGATAAACAGACCAAACACAACTTGGCAGAACAATTAAAACTGGAAATGCCATTAGTTGACATTAGAACTTCACTTCTGAAATGACAGCCATTATAACTATAATAATTGTATGTGATTGAGTCAACTATGACATCTGGTGACCCTTCATTAAAAGGATTTCCTAGGTAGAAGGTGTTCAGAAAGAAAGAAAAACCTCAGAAAGACAGAACTCCCCTCCCCCAAGGATGTTAAGTAGAAAGAGTGGAGCAGAAAGAGCCCATGCCAGCTAGCCAAGTGGCATTTAAATGCCAAGCTATGTCAGGCCAGAAAGCCCATTAGGGGGTGGGGAGTAAATACATCACCCTCTCAAAGTATAAATACAAGCCTTTGTATGCTTAAAACCCAGCAACCACACCTGCTGTTTACAAACACAGATGTTTGGACATTCTACCAAGAAAGGGTATGTTTGTGTTATGTCAGGGGTTGCCAAACTTTTCAGGCCACAGGCCGGTCATGTGTTTGAGCAGGGTGGTCAAGTGGTTCCTCCTACCGGAAGCGGAAGTTAATTGCACCCACGCATGATAAAAAAACTGTCATAAATGCACCCACAGCTGTCGTAAATGCATTACGACAGCCGCAGGTGCATTTACGGCAGCATTTTGTGCACGTGTGGATGCATTTGACTTCTGCTTCTGGGAGTGGTGAGGGCAGCATGGGCCAGATTATTAGGTTCCATGGGCCAGATCCAGCCTGTGAGCTGTAGTTTGGGAACCCCTGCCTTATGTGTTCCAAAATAATACATTATTTGTTCCAGAACAATAGATAACATTGAAAACAAAGATGGCATTACTTTTAATTTGCCTAATTGTTCTATGATTAAGTTTTCTCTTGTATTTTACAATATTAATGCATTCTGTTTTACGTAAAATAAGCCAAGTGCTTTCTTCATAATTTATGAATTGAAAATATTCAGTCTCTTATTCTAAGATCATTTTTTCACTTATGATTTTATGCATATAGTTAACTTGCTGTGACTTAGAAATTGTGTTAACTCCTTAAGTGTATAATTGAGAGTAAAGGCTATGCTAATGGTATATCTGAAATGTCGTTGTTTTTCTATTTCTCTCTCTGCATTGTTAATATAAAAACACATTAAGGGTGAGTGAGCTGGTGGTGCAAAAAGATGTGTCCCATAAGGTTCTTCAGTGGGATGATGTGGTGTTCAATGAAATGCGGTTCTTTCTGTTTGTGCATTTTTCTAAAACAGATCATAAGGGCAAGGGTTCCTGTTTGATGCTGGGTAAGTGCCCTATTCCGGAACTGTGTCCAGTGGCAGAGGCTTTGGCACATGTGAGGGGATCTTTCATCATCTTGCTGGGCATCTTCAGTCTAAGTATCAATTTTGGAAAATAACATTAAGAGCTTTAGAGAAGGTGGGACTGACAGAGCTAAAATTTGGCACACATTCATTCAGGATAGGGGCTGTTTCTATGGTGGCTGCCCTAGGATATGGTGAGGAGAACATCAAGAGGGTAGGCAGATGGTCTTCTGCAAAACTCTGAGCTCACATCAGGTGTTTGCCTTCAATTTCACTTGCTGGTTGTGTTTATGTTTCAGGTTTACTTTAGTTGCCCTTGAAGGCTGTGGTTTTGGGAGACAGCAGGGCATGTTTGGTGGCACAAAGGGTGGTGGATGCTGAGCACGGTTTGCAGTTGGACCTTCATTGTTTTCAGATCTGTTGGTTTGCTATCCCTGGTTTAAGATGGAGAGATGTAGTGACAAGGGTGGTTCCTTTTGGGGACCTGGCTGTCCTTATCCTTCATGTAGGGAGAGAGGACATGGTTGTTGTTTTGTTTTTGTTTTTTTGCCAGAGGCAGCCCTGTATGAAGCAGCTATTCATGCTTTGGAGGCAGTGGCCAGGCACACATGTGGTATATTCAGAAATACTACCAACGTGGCGTGACTCAGGGTGCAGTTTCTTCACCTTAGCCTCAATTGGCATACTGGAGAGACCGTGACTGCCAGGGATGGGACCTGTATTTCACACCACTCCATTTCCAGGAACAGGCCAGAAATATTTTGGGATACTGACGATGAACTGTCCACAATTGGGTGTGCACATTTCTTTAAAGGTCTTCAGAAGAGTTTTCTTGCCACCCCTGTTTAATGGTGGGGTGTGTGTAGATCATTATGTGCCCTCCAACCTGTGGTAGTTAGTGTGGTCAATAGGGCCCCCTAGTGGCCCAGGTCATCCAATAAAATTCAAGTTGCTGAACAAGTTGTCCCAGGGTGGGGTATGTACCAGGGGACGATGGCTGCCTCTTCCAGACCATGCATTGGCTGGATGGTTGGCAGCAGAAGGGAAGGGAGTCCAAAGGTGGGAGGGATATTGTTCAGAGGGAATACCCAGACCACACTGCAGAGATGCCTTCCAAAGACCCATTTTCATTATCCAAATGTTACAGTATCCAATAAAGGTGGTCCTAGTTTTTCAACCAACACTGGGGTCTGAGTCTTCTGTGGAGTGGATGGGCAAACTAACATATAGAATGCAAATGTGTTAAAATTCTTCACAGCAAGTTTACCTCCTCCCTGCTCCTCAAACTCTTTAATATATATATATATATATATATATATATATATATATATATATATATATATATATATATATATATATATATATATATATATATATATATATATATATATATATATATATATATATATATATATATATATATATATATATATATATATATATATATATATATATATATATATATATATATATATATATATATATATATATATATATAGTAAAGCCTGCTACTTATTTGATGTTTAAACTGAAGTATATCCAAGCTATTCTTATGAGTCTTCTCTCCATAAATTGTCTTTGTTCTGGCCACATCTCTGAGCTATCAGCAGTGGAGGCACCAGAAAAAGTCAGCAGAGAACTGGTATGTCTGATTGTGTCCTCAGCCTTCTGTCCTGAAGTGGTTGGAGGAGGGAAATTGTACCATTGTGTGCAAATGAGGGTGCAGGCTACATGCACACCCGTTTGTAACGATGGATTTTCAGGGATCCAAGGTTTCCATAAGATATGAGAAAAGTGTTTCCTGACCCAAACGGTATATTCTGTCTATCTGCTGAATTTGATCTGTCTCTCAAGGTATATTTAATCTTCTTTTCCAAGAGTATGGCTGAATAACACCCCAACTCTTTGCAGCCTCTAACGTTGATAAAACTTTCATGAACTGAACTTAGTGTTACAAAAAATACTTAATCTGCAGCATTTGAAGCCTTGGGTTAGTACTGCTGAATAATAAAATCTCCTCACAACCCCCAACCCCCCCTATCCCTGGCCCTGCACACTGATATCCTACTGCCCTTTTCCATCTCCTTCATCCCTGGTAGCTACAAACACTTCTCAGGATTTTAACAATGAATAAATCCTCCTTTTTTGCCTACTTGTTAACATGAGAAGAACTTCAGGATAAAAGCCATTGTACAGCAGCTCTAGCTGAGGATATATGTGGCTAGCAAAGCACATAATGTGGCTAGCAAAGCACATAATGATTTCTTTAGGATTTCTCCTTTTTTATGCATGTGAAAAAAATGTCTTCCTTTTGACTCTTCCCTCAACAGTTATGCCATCTGATGGGCAGTGTGCTGTTCTCCCTATAGCTGTGATGGTGAACCTTGGCACTCCAGATGTGAAGGCGTATTTTACTTCCACTTGCGGGAGCGATGAGGATGGCGTGGGCCAGATAAATTGCAGTAAACCCATTCATGTGGATTCATGGGGGCTTGGGCTTCTGGGAATTGAAGTCCAAGAACATCTGGAGTGCCAAAGTTCACCATCACAGCCCTATAGTATCTTCCTGAGTCACACAGAGTCTCTTCTCCTCCCCTTATATCAAGGCTTTTAAAACTGAACTGGAAATGTAATGAGGAAAAGGAAGGAAATCATGTGCCCACCAGTTCAATAGGAGCTTCTCCCTGACCTGTTTCTACCACTCACCCCTAACCTCATCTTTCTCTCTTGCCTCTTCTATCACTTTTCCCAGTTCTCTGCTCCTGGGATAGTGTTCAGCTACACAGATGTTTCCCTCATCCTACTGCATGGTTATTTTTCAAATAGTTTCTCAGAACAGATGCTCCCATGTGTGCCCCCCTCCTTTCTCTACTGACACATTTTTCCCCCTTACAAACAGCAGATTGCCTTGCCACAGTCCTTCTGATCTGAGGAGAGAACAAAAATCAATAGCAATGATGTTGTTTTTCTTTTCAGGCTGTTTTGCAATGAGGCATATGATTCACAGCACCTCTCTGCACTGTCTCACACAAGTGATTCCCTGACAACATTTCCCACCCCCACCCTGAACAACTATGTGCTATTTCTTCTTTTTAAAACATAATATTCTTTGGATCTTTTTTTGCAACTCAGTGACCCAATGATTCAAACTGGGCCTCCTCTAGTTATGATGCACTTTAGTAACAGTTAGGTAGGCCCATTTGAATTAATGGGACTTGCGGCATTGACTTACCAAATCACAATTGAACCAGTGAGCCTTGTTGTTGTTCAGTCGCACAGTCGAGTCCGGCTCTTTGTGACTCCACGGGCCACAACACACCAGGCTTCTCTGTCATCTGCCATCCTATATAGTCCACCCATATCTACACCCCACTCCATCAATGATGACATCTAACCATCTCATCCTCTGCCACCCCCTTCTCCTTTTGCCTTTGATCTTTCCCAGCATCAAGGCCTTCTCTAGCAAGTCCTCTCTTCTCATTTGGTGGGCCTAGTGGGCCTACTCTAGTGCAATTTAGTATGCTAATCAATAGGACTTTGGGCAATGTGTCGAATCCGGTTTTTGATCATTGTTTCATTTGAACTTCCACAGAGTTCTTTCTTGCCTTCCTTCTTCAGTGCCAAGAATACTATACGTTCATCAGTGTGCTACCTAGAATTTGGCGAAAGGGAATAAGTGATACAACTAATAAAACTTAATTATTTGCCCTATGCCCTTTGCATCTATCTATATACTGCAAGCTTTCACTTAAATTTTAGTCCAAAATTGATAGGCTGGGTGGGGTAACTGGAGTTCCCTCAAGTTGTACATTTTTAAAAAATCTAACTTGTTCCTCAGGAATAAGCAGCTTATTTGCACCAAAATGCAAATAGTCCCAAAATACAGTAACCCACCTGCCTACCAAATTTATCCCTTTTTTCTAGATTATTATAGTCAATTTGTTATATAAGTTTCATGTATAGCCCTGTAGAATAGCCAGATGAGATTGGGTCAGAACATTTACAATTGCAGTAATTTTTAAAGAATAAATTTTCTTTATTCTTTAAATGAACTTGGAGGGCTTCACTTCTATGTAAACCTCACAATATTAAAGCAAAGCAGATATTATAAATATGCTGTTGAGGAAGTCGTGTGTCTGTGTTTGTTAGTAGTATCATGCCATTCATTCACACATATTTCATTACACCTAGAACATATTTCTAGGTGTAATGATGGTAAACGAGAACATAAATACATTCTAGGGGTAATGAAATATGTTCTTAAGCAGAAGATATGCTTGCTTTATGTGTGCAATCATCCACTTAGATGCTAAGAGTGTACCTATAGGAAGGTGGGAGTGCAAAGTAAAACTTTATATGGCAGTAGTGTGCCTTCTGATATATTGCCTTCTCAAGAATCTCTAGAGATACCCAAGTTTGGAATGTTTTGCTATGTTAATTATGGGTGACATATCATGACATCAGCTTGCCACCAAAATGAAACAGTACTATATTATAAAGAAAATGGGGGTGGGGAGAAAAAGAGATATGCCCCTCTGCCTCTTCTTCTGCTTCCACTCCCTCTACTGCCAATTTAAAAAGTCTAGCTTTCTTGAGTACCTACTTGGGGGAAGACCCCAAGTGGGTACTCAAAAATCTAGATGTTTTAAAAAAATTGGTAAGTAATTTATTACTGCATTGGTACCAAAGTGAAACAGCACCCAACTGAAAAAAATGCCCCATGTGTTCTCTTCTATCAATCCCTTTGTGTAGAGCAGAAAAAAACTCTATCTTTTTCATTTATTGATAATTTACTTTGGGTTGGCTTGCCACCCAAGTGACATACCATTGAATTTTTAGTGAGACGCCACTGGTGCCACTTGAGTTCAATAGCAACCCTCACACATATTGGAAACCATACTAAAATGGAGTGATCTTACTCACACTAAAAAACAACAACAACTGTGTACCCTTCCAGGGAGCCAAACAGCTGTTTGGATTATGGTCAGACTGGTTTAAAATTGCCTGCATGTCTTGTGGTCTTCAGAAAAAGGAGTGAACCAGACAGTTCCAAGCTGGATCAAACTGCCGGACAAATCACTATCTGATCACACCCTTAAAGAACATTGTATATGCATTTGGCAGTTATCTTGGTAGAAATTAATAAGTTAGAAATGACTTCCATGAACCCTTTGACCTTCTATTTTTAATATTCTTGAAGAATATCTGAATCCAGTTAGAGATCATGTATCCAGATATTTCTTTGATGAATTTGATAACTGATATAATGGCTATCTTTAAAAACAATACAGCCCAACTGTGAATTGTCCTAAATTCCATCAAATTCCATCTTGAAAGACATTAGAGTCAGACTGTAGCGAAATAGATTCTTTTACCTTTATGTTAGCCACATATCTACACTCTTTCTCATTACTTACAGGTTTCCATCATCAGTACCTTATTCTTTTAGGAATGAATGAAGCTGTGTGCTTAATGAATGACACATAATTTCAGAACCAGTCTAACCCACAAGTCATTTCATCTAGAGTTTTCATATTCAAACCCATTTCATCCTATTGAATTCAAATGGATGAAATCCCTTTAAATCCAATTTAAATGGAAGCTTGGGCCGTGAGTGTTTTAACAAGATAGAAAGCAATGTGTTACAGGCCTCTGCCTTTTCCCTGCTAGCATGTGGATGAAAACCAAATTGTCATGTCATAAGAAAAAATGAGCTAAATATCTATCTCGGAACTTGTTTGGTAATTTGCAGGACAGAAATAGTAGTTATGAATTTGTTATAAATGGCTGATCATGGGGTATTAGTAATGGAAACTCTGACAGACTTTTAATGATTACAACATTAGGGGGCACCTCTATAATTAGTTTGCTACAAAGACCACAAAGTGCTTTGTACCAAATTTATTAGCTGAACATACAGTAATGTCAGACTTCCAGTGTGTTTTAAAGCACGCACAGATTTAGAAAATAGGCAGGTTGCCGCCTCAGATGTACTTTAGGCTGTGTTATTCCATTACTATTACATTGAGTAATAGTATTCCAGGCTAGAAAGAAACCCTATCTCTCTGTTGATGCACAAATATGATGCTTTTAGAAAACTGTTTTGTATAAGCAGTTCAATTCAATTATAAATTATATAAAAACCAAGAGCCAGTATGAAGGACTGCTATTTTTCTCCATACATTGACACGAATCTTGCCTACTCTTGAGCTATTCAAATCTATGACTGGTTTTTGAAATACAGTAGAACCCCATTGTTGTGTATTTAAGGAAATGTGTTTGCTATTTTGTCTTGTTGTAAAAGAGTTTAATATGTATTTGCTTTACTATGGTCTGAAGTCTTGCAAGATTTCAGGAGGGTTCTGAACGAGAACAGAGCTGTCAACGGTTCTAACGGTTTTTTCCAACTGTCAGTTCTGATCAGAGGTAGTTAAGGAATGTGAAGGTTTGTGGTTAGTTCTGGCCACCTATTCTTATTCCAAATAAAGTTGTGTGTTTGGACCGTATTGCTGGCTACTGTCTATTATTTCCAGAACACTAAATTGGCAACGGGGATGGGATGGTGTCCCAACAGAATTCCATTGGCCCTTTTGATATCTCAGCACCAGAGAAATGGGTTCTCTACGAAAAGCAGTTCAAGCATGCCATGGTGGCTGACAACATAGTAGAGGAGGACCAGAAGCGTTCATGTTTCCTGGCGAGATGTGGCCTGCCTATGATCGAGCTGGTCATTCACTTGGTGCTGCTGAGGGATAATGACGATGTTCCCCTCACAGATATCCTGACGGCCCTGCAAAGACATTTCCAGCCAAGCGTCTCCATATTTCCCACCCAGGTGGCATTTCACTGCCATGACCAATGCCCCAGGGAGTCTGTGGCTGACTATGCTGCTGCCCTGCAACTCACAGCTGCCCCATGCCATTGGCTGAACATCAAAGAAGCCCTCCACGACCGCCTGCTAGCTGGACTTTGAGATGAAGAGGCACAACGCAGGCTGATGACCCGGGACACGCTCACATTCAAGTCTATGCTGAAGGAAGCATTGGCATCTGAGGTGGCCAGGTTGGGGGTAAAGTCCTTCAAGCTATGGCCTGTCGCCTCCGGGGCTCCGGAGTCTGCTGTACAGGCCCACCACTGCTCCTCACCATTAAGCTCGTCTTCGACAGCATCGCTGGTGTCATTGTCCACGTCTTGGTCCAGCGATGAAGATGGAGGGGTCAGGAAGGTCCGAAGGAAAAAGGAGAAACATGCCCCCAAAACCTTTAAAAGTGCAATGGCTGTGGAAGCAAGCATGACCGTCGAAAGTGCCCCTTTTGAAATTCGGATTACCACCATTGTGGCAAGCAAGGGCACATTGCAAAGGTGTGCTGCCAGAGGAGCAGGCAAACCCCAGTGTTGGACCAGTGCCCAAGGAAGTGCATATCTCCAAAATCTCCATGTCGGAGACTTCATACAGCAATGTGGCAAATTTGTCTGGCCGGTTCTTTGCTGACTTGCAATTGCAAGGCATATCAATTTGCATGGAGGTGGACTCGGGTACGTCTTATTCCATTCTGCCCCAAAAAGAATTCTTAAAAATTCCCCCCTGCCTTGCGGCCTAAGTTGTGGGTGTTGAAGATATCCCTCTGAGATGTAATCAAAGGTGCCACATACCAATTCTGGGGTGGGAGATTTCACTGTACGTTTCAAGAACATTTCCACCAAATTGCCTCTTGTAGTGGTGAAGCAAGGAACTAACTGTCTGCTGGGAGTCCAGTGGTTTGACCTGCTGGGAATAAGACTGTCTGGAATCAATACTGTGAGTTCTGACCTGGTTCTGGATGTTTGCAACGTGCACCCAGAGGTTTTCAAGAAAGGACTTGGCACTTATGTGGGGCCCCCGATCTTATTTAAACTTGACCGGGCCATACAGCCAGTCCGCCTTAAGCCACACCATGTTCCTTTTGCCTTTAAGGGCAAGATAGTGGCAGAAATATATAAGCTTGTGGGTCAAGGTATTTTGGTTCCCTTGATTCTGCAGAGTGGGAAGCTCCTATTGTGACAGCAATGAAGTCAAATAGGGAGGTAAGGATCTGTGCTGACTACAAGTGCACGATCAACAAAGCCATTCAGCCCAATGCATACCCAGTCCCTTTTGTAAGTCACTTCCTGGCTTCATTACATGGGGGAAAGTATTTCACTAAATTAGATTTAGCCCAGGCCTACCAGCAGCTGACGATTACACCTGCTGCTGCTGTAATGCAAACAATAGTCACTCATAGAGGGGCTTTCAAAGTCACCCGTTTGCAGTTCGGGGTCAATGCAGCCCCCGGTATATTTCAATCACTCATAGAGCATCTACTTAAGGGTCTCTCTGGGGTCCTCCCCTATTTCAACAATGTTTTAATCACTGTGGGGGACGAATTCAAACTGGCAGAAAGGTTGGACTGAGTTTTGCAGAGGTTCGAACAGGCAAAGCTCCGGTTACATAAGGACAAATGTGTATTCTTTGCCAGGGAGGTTGAGTTTCTGGGATTCAAAATAACTCCCCAGGTGGTCAAACCCTCAGATTCTAAGGTCTCTGCTGTATGTAATGCCCCCCAGCCATCTTCTAAGTCCGAGTTACAGTCTTTCCTGGGTTTGCTTAATTTTTACCATTCCTTCCTGCCCAGGAAGGCGTCTGTAGCTGAGCCGCTGCATCGTCTTCTCAAGAAAGACACGGTTTGGAGGTGGGGGCAGAGCCAAGACAAGGCTTTCAGAGAGTTAAAGGAGATGCTGCCCTCTGAGGCAGTCCTCACCCATTTTGATCCACGAAAACCTGTGGTATTGGTTTGTGATGCATCACTAGTAGGGGTGGGGGCTGTCCTTTGCCATACATTGGATAGTTGAGCGGAGGCGCCAATCACTTTTTATTCAAGGTCCCTTTCCAATGCCGAGAAAAACTATGCACAGACTGATTGTGAGGCTCTGGCCATAGATGCAGGGATGAAAAAGTTTCACGGTTTTCTTTATGGGAGAGATTTTACAATTGTGTTGGACCACAAGCCCCTGTTAGGAATCTTTCTACTTCAAAGCCCACTCCCCAAATTTCTGCCCAAATGCTGAGGTGGGCTATATTTCTAAATGCATACCAGTTTAAATTAATTCATCGCCCAGGGAAGGACATAGGCCATGCTGATGCCCTCTCAAGGTCCCCATTGCCTGACCTTGGGGAACCAGACTGCGAGATAGAGCAAGATCATCATGTGCTGATGATTGAATCTATCAATTCACACACACACACACACACACACACACACACACACACACACACACACACACACACACACACACACACACACACACACACACACACACACACACACACACACACACACACACACACCAATAGTTCCCTCAGACATTGCTAAGGCTATGGCTATGGATAAGCTGTTGTCCCAAGTGGTTACTTGGTTCCAGAAGGGTTGGCCCACAGCTCCCCCCTCAGAGGAGTTCAGAACATTCTATAGGAAGCAGTTTGAGCTGTCGCTCGAGAGGGGTTATCTATTATGGGGTCAGCGGGTAGTAATTCCTGCTGTGTTGTGGCCAAAAGTCCTTAAGCTTCTGCACATTAGCCATCCAGGAATCGTGCGCTCCAAAGCCTTGGCACAGAGCTATTTCTGGTGGCCACAAGTAGATTCAGACATAGAGTGGTTACTAGGCATTTGCAATAGCTGCCAGAGTTCGCACCCTGAGGAGTCCCGACTTCCCTCCCGGGAATGAGACATGGCTCTAAGGACCGGAGGGGCTCTCTAATTGTGCCATCAGCCAGGGGGGCTCACCTCTCTGGTACAAGGAGGAGGGCCTTCTCTGTGTCCGCACTGGCCCTTTGGAACCTCCTGCCAGTAGAACTGCACCTCCAGACGGAGTTGTTGCCCTTTAGGAAAGAACTAAAAACCTGTCTGGTGGGCCAAGTTTGGGGTGCAGGTAGGGGGGTAGCTTCCGTTGAGTGGTTGATATAGAGGAATATGCCTTTCCCCACGGTTCCATCGTTATCTGCACCCCTTTTTAGGGGGTGGGTTTTTAATTCTGTATGTTTTTATCTGTTTTTATCTGTTTTATCTATGATTGTGAACCGTCCTGAGTCGGCCTTGGTAGAGTGGGCAGTATAGAAATTTAACAATATAAATAAATAAATAAATAAATAAATAAATAAATACCTCTCATAATGAAAAATTATATGGGGTTTCATTAAGCGAGGTATACCTCACTTTACAAAAACCCTGTCTAACGAAAAACATTTTGTTATGCAGTGTATCGCCAATAGCACAAAAACGCTTCATTGTATGAATTTTTCATTATACAAAGAGTTTGTTATACGGGGTTCAACTGCACAGGAATATCATTGGTAATAATATATCTTATTGCAATCATTTATTGTAATGAAGGAAGCGGAACTCTATACTTTGGTTCCCAAAATGTAGTCTAGAGGGAGTGAGTTATTAATTGTGGAGTCAACAGGAAAAAATGATAAACCCAATATTAAGAGAACCAAACAAAGCCCAAGAATTAATTAAGTTAGCAAAACTTGAACAAAGAGAGAACAGTTGCAACAAATGGTGGAAACAGCATGTAACCATCTGCCCCGAGGTGAAAAAAGTACAGGATGAATGAAAGAGTTAGAAAACTACTGTGCTTAGCACTGCAGAAGGACTATGAGGAAAAAGGAAAAGTGGAAAAAGTGCCATGTGTCCAAACACACTACATGGTGGTGCAAAGAGATTTTTAAAAGTAGTAAAGCTGAAGAAGAATTATGTAAATGTTGGATAAAATCGAGGAGTGAAGATGACTATATAAACCATAGATTGCAATGTAGAGATACTAACAGGGTAAGCAAAAAGGCAAAACAAGAATCCTTGGAATGTTTTGGAAAATCATTAGCAGATAACAGAAGAACAGACCCACAAACATTTTTCAAGGTAGTGAAAAGTAGGCAGAAAAGATAGGAGAATTATAATCCCACTGAAATAGCTAATGACAAGAAAGGAAGACCACTAGTAGACACACACATACCCCACCCTGAAGTTATAGAAACGTGAAGAGAACACTTTAAAGATCTCCACAACCTCATAGGAGAGTGCCACAGCAAAACAACACAAGACTACAAAACAACAGCACTAGAACCAAGAAGAGGAAGCAAGGGTCATTAAGCAACCACCTAAACACAAAGCACCAGGAACAGATAGACTACCAACAGAAATAATCCAAGCAGTTAGGGGGAACAGCATCAGATGGCTACACAGAATCTTCAATGGACACAATTTACTGGACCCACTGGTTGGCAAGAAACAATAATAATACCACTGTGGAAAAACAAAGCGAGAAAATGAGAATGCACACAATACTGAGGCATCTCACTCTTAAGACATGCAGGGAAAATGTATGCCAACATAATAGAAACAAATTTGAGACCAGTTACAGAACTGCAACTAACAGAGAACAGATGGGCATCAGAAAAAAACAGAAGCTGCACAGATACAATTTTTATGCTTAAACTAATAGAGCAAATTATAGAATACAACAAGAATCTCTATGTTGCATTTGTAGACCAAAAGAAGTCATTTGATAGGCTTGACATGAAACTGCTATGGCAGGCATTGGCCCAATATGGAGTGAGTCAACATCTTATCAGATTTTGTAAAAGCTTTGATAGTGACTGCAGAGGTGTAGTTAGAACAAATCAAGGAATATCAAAACCCCTTGCAGTAACATCTGGAGTGAGGCATGCATGCATAGTATCTCCACTATTATTCATCACCTACATAAGAGGGAACAAGTATAAAACAAGTGGCAGAATTCAAATACCTAGGGACAACATTCACTGAAAATGGCAACATGGACAAAGAGATTAACATACAGTGCAGTAAGGCAAACCAAATATTGGGACAGTTAGCTCTACTCTTTTTTTTTAAAATTTTTTTTATTGAGTTTTTAATAAACATACAGAAAAAGAAAAAAAAACATTAACAGTACATTAACAATACATTACACTAACAAGTCCGTAGTATCATACTAACAAACATTACTATATGCTAGCACATAACAATATCTATATTCATTAACTACTGTTTAACCACCAAATATTAAGAACCATTATTTCAAAGTCCAAAGTAATAAAAAGAACTTTCTGTACTACCACTAATCTTTTTAACCAATAAAAATCACCCTGTGAATATATACAATGCCCGGAGAGTTTATTTTCCACTCAGCTCCAGAAGCTTCTTTGAGATGGTACTGGTCCTGAACTATCACTTGCAATAATAGAGTGATCCACGAACGGTTTCCATATATTCCAAAATCTATTCTCTTTTAAGTTATCTCTTTTGACTTTAATCTCCCATGTCAATTTATCATTCAGTGCTAAACTCCACATTTCTTTATACCATTCTCCAACCTGAATATCTGCATCATTTTTCCAATTTCTGGCTATACATTGTCTACCCGTTGTCAGTACAATTTCCAGCAATTCTTTTTCCTCCTTGTTTAAACCCAAATCTTCCACATTCGTTAAAAGAATAGTACCCGACACCAGCTTAACACTTTTACCCAATATTTCACCAAGTTCATTTTCTATTCTTCCCCAAAAATCCCTTATTTTTTTACAACTCCACCACATATGTTCATATGTTCCATCAAATTCTTTACATCTCCAACATAACTTATCTCTTTTATTATCCATCTGGTAAAGTCTTAATGGAGTCAGGTACCATTGCCACAACATCTTGAAATTATGTTCTTTAATTCTTACAGACATTGTTCTCATAATTCTCTTTTTCCATTTATTTTTCCATTCAATCTCCCCAATTTTTGTATTCAAATTTTGTTCCCACTTCCGTTTCAAATCCTCCTGTGGATCTGCACCTCTATTCAATATATTATAAAGCTTACTTACAAGACCCTTAATACTACTTTCCCCTTTTCTAATCTTCCTTACCAATTCCTCAAATTCCGTAAGTACTCTATCTGACCCTAATTCTCTTTTATATTTTTTATTCCAATTGTCCACCTTTAACTTCTGAAACCAATTCAAATTTAGTATCTCAAACATTTTTTTCCGAGCGGAGCGGAGCAGTTAGCTCTACTCTTACAACACAAGGTAATACCAATCAACACAGAGAAAACCTCATACAAAGCATATTCATTCTCACCATATGTTACCAGTGTCAAAAATGGACACTTACAAAAAACATAAGCAAAAGTTGGTCACCACGGAAATGAGATGTCTGAGGAAGGCTGCTGGAATGACTAGAAGGGAAAAATTAGGAATGAGGTTGTAAGGGAAAGAATTGGAAAAGAACTATTCTTGCATTACATACAGAGACAACAAATAAAGTGGTTTGCCTATTGGGAGAGAATGTCTTGGGTTTCCTTACTTGGCATATGTGGAAAGAGGAGAAGGACAAAGACCACAAGGCAGACCTAGAGGAAGGTGGAGAGATAACATCAAAGAAATATTACAAGAACACGAAATAACACCAGTGGAGGCTGCTAGAAATGACAGAGTGAGAACCTTGTCTCTTCCTTGACACCTGATGAGGTGGTGGTAGAAGAAGATGAAGAAGAAACCTCGTAGGGTGCTTGCTGCAGATGCAGTTACAGCACTTCGACCATGCACAGGATGGCAGGTGGTACCATATGTCTGTTGCTATATCTGTAACTCAGCCAAAGTGACCATGTGGAGTGGAGGCAGACAAACGCACAGCAGAATGAAGTCAAGAAATAGGGTAAATTGTACTTTATATTATGGAGTTTAAAGAGAAATTCAATGCAAGGCCTGCCATTCTGTTTCCTATAACAGCTAATTCCAGCCTTGCAATGATTGGTAAATTCTGTCACAAAGAAGAAAAGTGAAATAAATCTAATATCCGTCCAATTTCCCCCCACAGATTTTGCTGTAGGAATGACCATTAGAGTTTCCCAACCTGAGACAGTTCTGTATATCCTTCAAATAAGTTGGCAACATAAGCAATCACACTAGATTGACTTGCTCAGTCAGTTCAATATCTAATGCTTATTTGGTGGAGAATGGAATTTAATACAGCTCTTATTGCTTTGTATTATGTTTCCCACAAAACTGTCCATATTTGTCTCTTCTGTGTTTAGGCAAGCACTTTTACTAGCATGAAAACATTCAGTGGTGAAGGAAAATGGTCATGCAACTGGATTATATCCCAGAATAATTTTTCTAGGTACTTTGTATGGAATAAAACAAACCACAAAGTAAAAATTATACAATAAGATCCAAAATAACTGTTGAAGCCATTTTTCTCATAATTATTCATTCAAATTCTTCCAAAGTCCATACTGTATATATGAATTAATATTTTTCCATTTTATTATTATTTCAATATTAATTATAAAACATGCAAGTCTACATATCCAGCAGGTGCTTGGTATCTTTAGCCTAGCTGAACATTATAAGAATATGATAAACATATTTGATTATGGCTTGTTTACCAGTTGGACTTGACCCTTGTCAATTTGCATATAACATAAAGAGATCCACGGAGGATGCTGTGGCTACGGCCCTACATGCTGTTCTGACCCATTTGGAGAAACAAGGAACTTATGTGAGACTGTTATTTGTAGATTTTAGTTCTGCTTTTAATACTATTCTTCCGCATAGACTGGTGCCCAAATGATTAGATCTGGGGCTTCCGCCATGCTTACGCAGGTGGATACTAGATTTTCTATCAGATCATTCCCAACGGGTCAGGATGGGCTCTCATGTCTCTGCGGATCTCAGTATAAGTACGGGGACGCCGCAGGGGTGTGTGCTGAGCCCGCTTCTGTACACGCTTTACACATATGATTGTGTTCCCAGTTACCCCAGTAATAAGATCATCAAGTTTGCAGATGACACAATGGTGGTGGGTCTGATTACTGCTGGGGAGGGAGAGTCGGCTTACAGGAAGGAGGTTGAGATGCTGATGGAGTGGTGTAGGGTGTTTTTATTTCTGGGAATGGAGCTGAGGGATGATCTAACATGGGGAGCAAACACCAAAGATCTGATGAAGAGAACACAGCAGAGGTTATACTTCTTGAGAATCCTCAGGAAGAACAATCTTTCAAAGGACCTGCTGTTGGCATTCTACCACTGTACCATAGAGAGTGTGTTAACCTATGGTCTGTGTGTATGGTTTGGGAGTTGTACAGCTAGGGAAAGAACAATGCTTTCCAGGGTCATAAAGACTGCGGAGGGGATAATCGGCCGTACTCTTCCCACTCTAGATCAAATCTATGCCACCAGGTGTTATAAGAAAGCTGTAGAGATTGCGCAAGATAGTACGCACCCTGGAAATGATCTCTTTCAGCTTTTGCCTTCTAGAAGAAGGTATAGGGTCATAAAGACCAGGACCAGCCACTTGAGAAATAGTTTCTACCCAAAAGTGGTTCTGGCTTTGAATACAGTGCAATGCAGTCTATGAGGGAGCTTCTGTATATAGTTTTTAGAGTTTTTAGGGTTTTAGAGTTTTTAGAGTTTTAGAGCTTTTAGGGGTTAAATGTGTATAAGTGGAGTGGGAGTATGTTGATAATTTTGTATAGTTGTATTTTGTTTAGGTTTTGTTGGGTTGTTAAGTGTTTTTCCCCCCAATCTCATTGTTCTGTGCAGGACAATGACAATAAAGATTTATCTATCTATCTAACATCTTGCTAAATGTACTGTAATTGACAGGGGAATCCTTTAATGTCTTCTCAGAAGTAAGTCCTTCATTGGGACCTAGCTATATGGTTGCAGTTTTATCGCATACGAAGTCCAGGATGTTGCTTCCAGCAGTGGTCAAACAGAGAATCACATTAAACATGCTTCTCCCCTTGTTTTTGATCTACAACTCCCCCCTCACACTTCTCCCAGAGCTAACTTGACTTGTGAGTATGGAATATGTAATTATCAAGGCAAATAACCTTTGACAGACCTATCTTCCAATTTAGATGTCTTTAGGCAGTCAACTATGCTGGAATTTGTCTTCAGAGAACATTGCCATTTTAACAACAAACTGTTGAAATTGGGTATGGGTTTACAGGTGAAACTCAGAAAATTAGAATATCGTGCAAATGTTCATTCAGTTCAGTAATGCATCTTAAAATGTGAAACAAATAATGAGATAGACTCATTACACACAAAGCAAGATAGTTGAAGCCTTACTTTGTTATAATATTGATGCTTATGGCTTACAGTTTATGAAAACCCCAACACCTCAATCTCATGTATCCCATAATCATCACATAATCCCATGTACGCTGTACGCCATGATCATCACAATTATAACGAATTAAGGCATGACATATCTGGCTTTGCATATAGTAAGTATATCTCATATATTTGTTTCACCTTTTAATTGAAATGAATGGACATTTGCACAATATTCTCATTTTCTGAGTTTCACCTGTGTCTCAGTTTTGATTTCATTGTTCTTCTTCCATCCCCAGCTATCTTTTCTTCCCATTAAAAGGTGCCAGAGGCAGCAGACAATGGAAAGTTCCTACTAAAACAGCCTAGGTATGAAGAAGAATGTGCTTGTGTTAGTTGCCCCTCCTTCTACTCCTCTTCCAAAAAGTGTTGAAATTGTTTTGAAAAGGTTTTTAAATGTTGAACAGTTGAAGTTTGTCATGTTTTCCCTATTGACGTGTGATTTATGTAGAGTTGAAGTGTACTGTACCATGTTTGAAAAGTATGCCATGTTTTAAAAGTTGATGTGTGATGTTTTAAAAGTTGAAGTTGGAGGACTGCCGCCACCCCAGGACCATCGCCGCAGCTGCGAGGGGGCCCCGCCCTCCTCTCCCGTCCCTTGCGCAGGGAGATAAAGGGCCGTGGGCCGCCGGGCCAGGCCCAGGACTGCCGCCGCCCCAGGACCATCGCCGCAGCTGCGAGGGGCCCCCGCCCTCCTCTCCCGTCCCTTGCGCGGGGAGATAAAGGGCCGTGGGCCGCCGGGCCAGGCCCAGGACTGCCGCCGCCCCAAGACCATCGCCGCAGCTGCGAGGGGGCCCCGCCCTCCTCTCCCGTCCCTTGCGCGGGGAGATAAAGGGCCGTGGGCCGCCGGGCCAGGCCCAGGACTGCCGCCGCCCCAGGAGCATCGCCGTCTTTGGCTCCTTGCTGTGGCTGCCTTGGCTCATGTTGAGACTGAGACGTGGACCTCCTTCCCCAAGTTGTTGGGGGAGTGGTAGCTCCTACGACTGTTCTCCAGTGGACATGGGGGTCTTGCTATGTTGGGTTTGCTGTAGTATAATTATATTTATTGCATTTTTATGATCTAATTATGTAGTGTAGGTTTTGTATTATGATATTATGCTTATCTGGATTGTTTTCCATTTTGAACTTGTTGTTTCTCTGTATTATCCTTTTATTGTTACTTTGTTGGATTATGTTGTTAGCCGCCTCGAGTTGGTCTCGGCTGAGGAAGGCGGGATATAAATTAAACTGATTGATTGATTGATTGATGTTTGAAATGTTATTGTTTGATTAATCATGTCCCTGTATAGTATTTATGCCTTTAAAGTGCACTTTATAAAGAGTTTTGAACAGATAAAAGACTTCTTAAAAACTTTTTCTTGACCTCCGGAATGGATTAATTGGTTTTCAATGCATTCCCATGGGAAACCACATTTCAGTTTATGAAATTATTAGCAATACAAAACTTCCTGGAGAATGCATTAAATTCATAAACTGAGGTACCACTGTATATCGAGCAGTGCCAACTTGTAGGCCATTGTTTTGTTTTCCATATTTGTTGGCATATTCTTATTAGAATTTTGTTCAGATTCAGTCTTAGCTGTTTGAAATTGTTCTATTCGTATCTCATCTACCTCAGTGATACATTTCTTCCTGGTGCTTTCAGAGAAGCCTTCACTTCACTTTCTAAAACTGCAGGTTCTTCATCATAAGAATTCTGTTCAAAGAAGTCTGTAATTCTATTATCCCTTCTGTACAGTGTTTGCACCAAAAGGGCAGGTTATAAATGTAAATAAATAAATAAATACCATTTCCACCTTCCTTTTTTCCAGTGTGCTTCTCTATTCATCTTTTAACTTTCCTAATTTAGGCTTAAATTTCCCTTTGGCTTCTTGGTTCTTCTGGAGACCTCTTGTTTTTAACTTTTTGTTGTTCTCTGTTTCTTTCTACTGGTTAATGTAATAGATCTGTCTTTTGTTGCTTAAACCTTGCATTCAGGTTTCTGATCCTATTTCTGTCACTTTTTACTTCTTGCCTTTCGTTTACAAGTTTAAGTGTCTCTTCTGTCATCCATCTAGGTTTATCTTTTCTTTTTAATATGGGAATTGTCATTTTACATTCTTTCCTAATAATGTCTCTGGTTTCAACCCAAGGTTCATTTGGTTCCTGGTCAATTGAGTTTAGTAATATGAATCTCTTTCTTTGCAGGCGCACCCCCCAAAGAAAGACTCAGACACCGGTATATGGATAAAGGCATTGGGCCACTTTTATTGAATAATGCCCTAGTCCGAATTATAACTTTCAATTGGTGTATTCATCCAATTGTAATTCTTAAGGCACGCAGGCCGCAGTAACACTGGTAAGGTTCCTCCCAAAATTGCCAATGGCAATTGGCTACAATGTATCCATTTGTATCAATTTGTTTGTTGACACAAACAAATTGTTGACCGGAGTCAATAAACTATCTACTGACCCCACCCTATGACGTGTATCCATCAAATCACGGGGTGATGCATGCTGAAAAGCTCCTGCCATCACCCCTTGCCTGGTTCGTCGTTGACCAGTCAAAGCTATTACACCTGTACCTGTCTAAGTGTTGGCCAGTCAATTGCGAACCTGCCGGATACCTCTGGATCATAAATCTTTACCTTACCAGTGCTACCCGCCTAAAGTGACCAAAGTCAAAGAAAAACCCCTTTGCTCAAACACTAGCAACAGTGTGGGATGGGCAAAAAAGCCAGAAACCAAGGGCCAATTGTGGTTCAGGCCAAAAATTCCAACCCGGCCCCGAAGCGACCAAAATATCACACTGTTCACTAGGGAGGGGGTGAAGGGAAAAACTTCTCCTCTCCGTCGCTATTTCTAAAATGGCAGCTCGCCTGCCTCGTGGCCACCCCTTTTATAGAGGGGTGGCCACGCCCCCTAACTCACCCGGATGTCTGAGTCCGGGTGGGGGGACCCCGCAAAGAGCGTGGCGGCCATTTTGGCACTGCGCTTTCATTGCAGGCGCACCCCCCAAAGAAAGACTCAGACACCGGTATATGGATAAAGGCATTGGGCCACTTTTATTGAATAATGCCCTAGTCCGAATTATAACTTTCAATTGGTGTATTCATCCAATTGTAATTCTTAAGGCACGCAGGCCGCAGTAACACTGGTAAGGTTCCTCCCAAAATTGCCAATGGCAATTGGCTACAATGTATCCATTTGTATCCATTTGTTTGTTGACACAAACAAATTGTTGGCCGGAGTCAATAAACTATCTACTGACCCCACCCTATGACGTGTATCCATCAAATCACGGGGTGATGCATGCTGAAAAGCTCCTGCCATCACCCCTTGCCTGGTTCGTCGTTGACCGGTCAAAGCTATTACACCTGTACCTGTCTAAGTGTTGGCCAGTCAACTGCGAACCTGCCGGATACCTCTGGGTCATAAATCTTTACCTTACCAGTGCTACCCGCCACACAGAGAGGCATCCATGATGACTCACCGCCCCCCCCCCCCAGACCATCAGCTCGGTCGCCAGGCCTGCTTGCACCACACCCAGAAAGAGGTACATACCTCCAGCCGACAGGTGGACCCCTTCTCCTGCCTACCAGCAAATTTTTTTTGTAAGCCTATCCTCAGGTGTCCAATGGCTGTCTCCCAGCCATGCTCAGCAAGGTACCGAGCAACAGCCCTGTCCACTGACTGCCGGAGCAGTCCGAACCACGGAGATCCACGTCTCCCCTAAATTGGTGTCTCGGCATGATGTTAGACCATAGTGACCGTGTGTAAGCCATACATGATATAAAACACCAGATCACTGTCCCTCGACAGTTTAGGAATAGCAGTGATCCGTATAAGATCATTGCCGCTGAGGTGCCTATTAAGAACATCGGGCGGTCCAGCATCCCCGACGGACATCAGGAATGGCCACAGTTCCCGCCCCCTTGTGCCGCGCATACCATACCATTGCATACGTGCGGATGCACACAGCCCAAGTCGGGGTCCACTCTCTGTCGCCGCAGCATATACTGCTGCCCAGTGTACATAGCTGCGGCCCACCAGCCCCACTGCCACCGGTGTGCAGAGACGCACAGGATCTGTAAAAGAGGAGAAGAGGTGAAGGACATAACTAGGTACTCCTGCAGTGAGGGGACGTACATATAAGAAATTGCACGTACACGCATGTCCACCTCCGAGTACCCTAAACGTAGCCGCGATCAACGCGACGCCTATCCTAAATAAATGGGTGCCAAAACGGGCCCCCACACCGCAAAGCGCGGCACCGGTCACCCTCAGTAACTTTACTTTGGTAAGGGTAGACCTATCCTGGTGGCAGAAAAACAGGCTGGGGTGCGCAGCAGGCACTGTCGAAAATTCATGTACGGCACCAACTGGACAGATGTCTCTAATAAAACTTCGTAGCAGTCTGACTCCACTGCCTATGCTGTGCTGAACAACCTTTGAGGACCGTATCCCCAATTGAGCCCACTCATGTGTGACAGAGACATCGTCGAGTTCCAATGCCCTACGAGACACATCCGCCTTACACAGATGGTACCAACTCTGGCACCCACTCACTGATGCGGAGCGCTCCAAAAAGGCTACCGTGGTAGCTGCGTGACCAAGAGCCACTTCACACCTATCCGAACATAAGTAATGCCAGCCTCGTGCAAGGTGGGTCAGAAACTCTGGCGAACTGTGGTGACGCGTGTCCAGGCGGCGGACACGTTCACGTGTCCACCCCTCCAAAACACGACGCATATGGAAGTAACTCACGCAGTCATTGAACCCCCCCACATTGGCCATAAATGCCAGTGCCAAAAGCCTGAAGGCTATAGTATGGGGGGGGGGAAACCCTGACTGCAAAGATAAACATGCATTGTAAAACCTGGTCCACAGGTATTGACCACACTTGAGGTAACTGTAGTTACTCGCAAAAAAGTCCTAAATCGCATGAAAGCATGTTGATACGCCTTACGCGTGCAAGGTGCCAATGACAAGCCCGGTTCACCTCTCCTCGCCAAACGTCCAAATATCGGCCGGTAGTGGCGAGTGTAATTCCTCTGCTTCCGGAGCAAGGCACAGAACCGGGGGATCTGCAGGCGGGATAAAGCATCAGCGATATCGTTATTAATACCTGGAACATGTCTGGCCCTGAACAGCACATTTAGGTGTAGGCTTCTCAAAGACTTGACAAACCAATGCCCTGACCCTGGGGGATTTGCACGTCTGTGTGTCGACAATGTGCACCACTGCCGCATTGTCACACCAAAAAAGGACCACTGAGTTGGCCCACTCGTCGCCCCATCGCATCAGTGCTCCCCAATTTGGGAAGAAACTCAAGGAAGGTAAGATCGCGGAGGCGATCCGTGCCCAGCCATGCATGAAACCCTCGGTCGTAAGTCCCCCTACCCACAGAGTAAACCCCCATAATCCAGGGAGTCAGAGGCATCCGACCATACTTGAAATCTTGGGCAGACCATAAGGTCCGATCTCCAGGAAGAGACCCCGTTAAATCCACGGAGGAATTTGAGCCAGACCGGAAGGTCCGCCCGTATGCTCCTGATCAGCCGGACCCTGTGGTGACGTTTAACAGGCCAGCCATGGCGTCACACAGGCGCCTGGCCAATGCTCTGCCGGGTGTAACCACCCTGCAGGCAAAGTTAAGGTG
Organism: Bradypodion pumilum; assembly: GCA_035047305.1. Taxonomy (NCBI): domain Eukaryota; kingdom Metazoa; phylum Chordata; class Lepidosauria; order Squamata; family Chamaeleonidae; genus Bradypodion; species Bradypodion pumilum. Next base: position 165,342,733 of record JAWDJD010000001.1, on the reverse strand, counting down.
GCCATGAAGTAGCTGCAGCTCACAAGGGGACACTTTATGTTTGGCAATCAATGCCAAAATCGCCACAGAGATCCGAGCCACCTTATCCCTGAGTAACCTGGATGCCCGTGCGACAGAGTCAATTCCAATGCCTATAAATGTGAGCTTAATAGCTGGGCCCTCGGTCTATTCAGGCGCTAAGGGGACACCCAGTTCCCACATAAGTGTCTGAAATGTAGTGAGGAGACGCGTGCACGTGTCCAAGCCCCGTTCACCCCCGAACCAAAAGTCATCGAGGTAATGGGCTAGAGACCGGGACCCCGACCTGCGAGCAAAGGCCCACTGAATGAAAGTACAGAATCGTTCAAATGCTGAACATGGAATAGAGCAGTCAAAAGGCATGGCCTTATCTAAGTAGAATTCCCCTTGGAACCTGAAACCCAATAGCTCAAAATCCCCTGGGTGCACAGGCAATAAACGTAAAGCCGAGCACATCTCAGACTGTGCCAGGAAAGCACCGGTACCGCATGAGCGTACCACCCTTAGGGGCTGAATAAACGGCGTTCCTAACTGAAAAGGTCATCGGGAATGGCTTCCTTGACCGAAGAACCCACAGGGTAAGCTAAAAGGAGGATTAAACGACATTCACCCTGGTTCCACCTCACTACTAGCCCATAGGGGAGACCTTCAAATTAGGAAAGGTGGTTCCAAGAAGGGGCCCGCTACTCTCATAGCCTCAACTCCCTTAGCTGTGCTCAGTGGAGCAACCTCTTCGTTACCTTTCAAGGGAACTAGATTAGTAGCATCTTGGGGCCCCTAACACCCCCGAATGGAATACAAAAGCCCCATTGAAAACCCTCCAGCAGGTACCCCGCATCATCCCTTCTTGGATAAGCTGAGTGCCACTGCTCCAGCATGAGTACACTAATTGGGGAGGGGGGGGCTTTGACATGGCTAGTTCCGTCAGACGGAGCTCTGATCGCCCCTGTGCACCCCTACCTCTGCCCCGTAACCCACCAACCCGCGGGCACGCGGAGGCGGCGTAGGGGCCAGCGCAAAAGGGGGCACCCAAGTCGGTAACGACACTGGCGCTTAGTACACACGTCACTAGCTGAGCAGGTCCAACACCGCAGGCGGGCCAGAACCCCCTGCCCCACCAGTTAGCATGGAGCCTGTGTCTGAGCAGCCCGCTGCACAGCATGACCACAGTGGTACCTATCACCAGGTGCCAGTCACGTGGGAGTCATGTACAAGAGCAACAATTGCTGACAGGGCTCATCCCACCTCATCTCAGGATGTAGGGCCACCCTCATCCAAATTCCTCATCATAAGCCAACTGCGATGGGCCCATGAAATCAACCATCGCCCCGTAAATATTATCAAGGGATTGAACCATCGGGGTGGCCCAATCAGGCCGGGCCCTGTGGCATACCACCATATACATAAGGTATGCCGGCCACATGTTGACCCTGGTGCTCGGTGGCTTACGACGATGGGACAGCTCTTAGTCTCTGTCGTCCTGTCCCTCTCTCTCTTCCTCAGTGGGCTCACAAATTCAATAGGGAGAATATCCACGTACTCCCCTCCAGATCCTATCCCTCGTGACCTGCGACAAATGATCACCCAGGGGCAAGGAATAACCAGCCGTCGGCAAAGCCATCGATGGCACATTTTGTATAAAAGGCATACGCAGCAGGACCTGGACAGCCCCTGCGATGCTCGGCACTGCCCCAGGGGCGGACACCCCCGCCCTTAATGAGGGACCATTTAGAAAACATGGGATACTGGGATAGGATGGTAACTGATGCCCACTCGCATCAACTTGACGAGGCCAGGGCCACTGAACCCCACCACTGTAAGTGGGCTGTGGTGTTGGTGCACTTAAATTGAACCTGATACTCACTAGGTGCACCCCCGTGAGCCGCCCCCACCGGGGGTTCCGGCCCACGGCGGGCGTCGGAGCTCGCAACCGGAATTGAGCTCTGGGATCGCCCCCGACTGCTCCCAGCCTGGACATCAGGTAGAACGGGGAGCTGCGAGACACCAGCTGGGCCGGCCAGACCGTCTCAAGCAGCTCGACCCGGTTGGCCGCCCTCAGAAGCATAGCGGCCGGCAAGGTAGCCGGGGTCGACGAAGGGGCCCCTGGTGAAGAAATAGAAGCGCCCCCCTCCACAGGAGGCTGTGCAATGCCCAAGGATGCTTCCAGCACTGCCAAACGTGCTAACGGAGAATCCACTGCCACAGAGCCCCCAGCATAAGTCGGGCCGGGTGGGCCGGACGGCCCACTAGGCAGTTGGAAAGGTAACCCTACAGGCGAGCCAGGGCCAGAATAGGGCCATGCCCAAAACTCCGGCCCATGAGGGGCCGGAGGGGGAACGGGTTGTATTCCCACACCAGGCCCTCCCACCCTGCCCTGACCCATGGCTGGTAATGGCGGGCTGGGGGCCGAAGCCCCTGAGGGGCCGGCCTGTAGCTGGCCAGCCACCAAGCTGGAGCCCGGCTGCCAAGTGCCAGCCTAAGTAGCCCCACCGGTATCAGTGGGCAAGGTACAGTGCCCTGCCGCGGGAGCGCAGCCCTGGTCCTCCGACCCATAGGCTGGCCCCCATCCTGTGCAGGGCCAGGAAAAGTCCTCCCCTTTGGCCGTGGCTCCATCGCCGGTGCCTTCTGTCTGGGAGGCATGTCTTCAAAGAAAAAGTAGGATCCCTTTGAGGGATCAAAAACCTAGCGCCAAAGCACGCAGTAGCGAAGCGAACCAAGGCTCTGCGTGCTCAAATCCTCCTTTCCCAGCTGGGAAAGGCTCAAGGGCTAAACAGCCGAAGACTGGAAAGCAAACAGCGACAGAGAAAACTTCTCCTCTCCGTCGCTATTTCTAAAATGGCAGCTCGCCTGCCTCGTGGCCACCCCTTTTATAGAAGGGTGGCCACGCCCCCTAACTCATGTCTGAGTCCGGGTGGGGGGCCCCCGCAAAGAGTGCGGCAGCCATTTTGGCGCCGCGCTTTCATTCTAGACTTTGAATTAATCAGGAATGTTGTTAAAATCATATTTAGGAACTACAATTTTTCTTTCATTTTTTACAATTTTAATATTAGATAGTAACAGTTTATTATCAGTACCACAATCTGTTCCCAGTCTTGTTTTGGCAGACAGAATACTGCTTCTCCTACTTCTATTTACATAGTCTATTTGACTTCTATGTTGGTCATCTGGTCTGTTTGTTTGCTTGAAGTATGTATTTGCAATAAAGAGATTGTTAACTTCATAGAACTCAATAAATCACTTCCCTGCTAAACCAAACTTTCCAACTTTGATTCTGCTTTGTTTCTTACTTTTGCATTCCAGCTACTTATGATTATAAACATCTCTTGTTTTGGCACATGATCAATTTCCTCCTGGATGCTTGTGTAAAAGCTTTCAATTTTATCTTCTTCAGCCTTGGTGGTTGGAGCATAGATTTGAATGATGGTTATGTTGATAGATTTTCAATGGTGACTGATTGATATTATTTAGACAGCCCTTATATTATCATCCCTAACTGCCTGTGATACATCTTGCCTCTGTATTAGAGCCACTCCATTTCTCCTGGATTTATCATTCCAGGAGTAGTTGCCTGAAAAAAAAAATCCAATTCCAGTCCACTTTAGTTCACTGACCCCAAGCAACTAGAATGTTTATACATTCAATTTCCTGCTTTATGCTTTCTAGTTTGCCTTGATTCATTCTTCTCACATTCCATGTTCGTATTGTATGTGTTGTGTAGCATCAGACTGTCAGAATCTGAGATATAGGCAGCTGCCTAGAAACATGGGCCTGGATCCAGGGCAAACAAATTAAAGATCAAACAACAAACCTTATCCAAGGCTAAGGTTAAAGTCAGGAGCAGACAGGGGAACAAGGCTACTTCAGTAGATGAAATGTAGACCAATCAGGTCAGGAGTCAAACAACCAAGGAAGCAACAAAATCAGTATACCTTTTAGGGCTGGAGCAAGAACAGGAAGCCAAAGAAGTCAGGAGTCAGATAATCAAGGAAACAACAGAAGCAGGATACCTTAAGGCAGGGGTTTGCAACCAACAGCCGGTGGGCTGGATCTGGCCCCTCACCTTGCTCCAGCCACCGCCACCACTGCCGCCTCCAACACCAGAATTGGATGTTGTGGACTTATTTACGGCCATTGTAAATGTATTTGCAACAACTGTAAATGAGTCCAGGGCTGTCGTAAATGCATTTATGACAGCTGCAGACATGTTTTATGGCAGCATTTATGGCATACCTGTCAACTATCCCCTTTCCCCCGGGAAAGCCCCTTATTTTTACCCCTCTTCCCACCCCCTCCCGTTTCATTAATTTCCCCATAATATCCCTTATTTTTTTAAAAAAATCCTGACCAGAGCCCTCACATCAAAGCTGCAGTATGTTTTTCTGGCCACCAGAGGTCACTGTGTGGCAGGCTTTTCGCTTGTGGAAGAGGGGAGAGAGAAGGTGGTGGTGGGGACGTTCTGTAGTTTCTCTTTCATTTCCCTGCCACATGGTCATCATGGAGGCTTCATTTTTGCTGCTGCTGTTTGGAGCCACCATGGGATGGGGAGTCTAGAAGCAAACGATATTTCATATATGCAGGGGCAAATCAGTGAGAGACTTCTCTCTCACTCTCATGCTTTATTGAGCTGTTTCTGCCCTGCGTCCTGGCTGGAGGCTTCCATTTCTGTTCTAGAGTTAACTTGGGAGGGGTGTGGTGTGGTGCTTGATCACTATATGCTAAATGAAAAGGTTTCCCTTGCTAGAAAGCCAGTCGTATCTAGAGTGCCAAGGTTCACCATCACAGTCATAGATTCCTACAGCGGCCATTTTTTAGAGCAAGAAGCTGCTTTTTGTATGAGAGAGCAGATCCAAAATACACGGGGAGAATTACCAGAACTCATAGATCCAGTGTGCTTGCACGGTTGTGTAAGTGGATCTGAGTTAGGTAAAGGTAAAGGGTCGCCCTTGCTCAAAAGCCAATCATATCCTACTCTAGGGTTCAGTGCTCATCTCTGTTACAAAGCCGAAGAGCCAGCATTGTCTGCGTCTGCAGACATTTCCATGGTCATGTGGCAGGCATGACTAGACACCAGAGCGCATGGAACGCTGTTACCTTCCCACCAAAGTGGTCCCTATTTATCTACTTGCAATATCTTGTTTTCAAACTGCTAGGATGGCAGGAGCTGGGACAAAGACGGGAGCTCATTCCGTCCTGCAGTACTCGGGAATCGAACTGCTGACCTTCTGCCTCCCAGTCAGCATCTTAGTCACTTAAGCCACTGAGTAAACAAGAAAGAAAACAAAACAAAATTCCCCAAAGAAGATGGTAAGATTTGCAGTTGGAGTAGAGCTGCTTTAGAGGCCTCCACTAGTTTAAATTGATAATTTAAACTGCTGAGAGCCACCTCTGTTCAAACAGAGGAAGCAGTTTGAAGCTTCCAGAAGCAGGGGGGCAGAGCCACACCAGGCCCTTCCCTGAACTGTGACTCATAGGGGCAGAGCCACACTAGCCTTTAAAAGCTCTGAGCTCTTTCAGGGTCAGCCCTTTTGACTCTGCATGTGCTCTTAAGCAGAGCTGCTGCTGAGGAGAGCCAAACAAAGGAAGTGAGCACTGGTAAGATTTGCAGTTGGAGTAGAGCTGCTTTAGAGGCCTCCACTAGTTTAAATTGATAATTTAAACTGCTGAGAGCCACCTCTGTTCAAACAGAGGAAGCAGTTTGAAGCTTCCAGAAGCAGGGGGGCAGAGCCACACCAGGCCCTTCCCTGGACTGTGACTCATAGGGGCGGAGCCACACTAGCCTTTAAAAGCTCTGAGCTCTTTCAGGGTCAGCCCTTTTGACTCTGCATGTGCTCTTAAGCAGAGCTGCTGCTGAGGAGAGCCAAACAAAGGAAGTGAGCACTGGTAAGTTTTGCAGTTGGAGTAGAGCTGCTTTAGAGATTTCAAACTAGGAACAAAGGAAGAATATAGTCTTACTAGGTAGAAAGGTAGTAAACATGTACATTTTTGAGGCCCAGAATACTGCACTTGTTAAAATGGATTCTGAGGGAACCGTTGTAGTTACCTGCAATACTTGTGCCATGTTTGTGTTCTTGCCAAAGCTTATGGAGAACTACACTTGCAGCAAGTGCAAGCTGGTTGCACTACTAGAAGAGAAGGTCCAGCAGCTAGAGGCCCGCATATCTAACCATCAACAAATTAAAGAGCTTGAGCTGTTCTTGGACAGAGCGGAGCAGACTATGCTGGACAAAGAAGAGACAGGGCACAGTTCTGAGGGAGAAGGCCCTTCACTAACTCAGGAGGGAGATGGTTGGAGGAATGTGACTCAAAGGAGGAGAAGAGTAGGGGATCACTCTGAGAGTCTGAAATTACAGAATAAATTTGAGGCTCTTTCCCTCATCACACCTGATGAGGAACACACAGAGGAACAACTGGTTCCACCTGATGATCTCTCCTTCATCACACTTGATGAGATCCAGGAAGATGAACAACAGGAACAAACTGAGGTTCTCTCCCTTAATATGGTTGATGAGGTGCATGTAGATGAACAGATTGCAGGAGAAAGGCTCCTTGTACTAGGCGATTCAATAATTAGAAATACAGAGAAATGGATTTGTGATGCACATGATAACCGTATGGTGACTTGCCTGCCAGGTGCAAAAGTTGCAGACATCACAAGAAATCTAGATAGATTGTTAGAGAGAACTGGGAAAGAGCCAGTTGTCATGGTACACGTTGGTACCAATGATGTTGGGAAGGCCAAGCGGTCTGTCCTGGAAGCCAAATTCAGGTTGTTAGGAAGAAGATTGAAGTCCCGGACTTCCAAGGTAGCATTTTCAGAAGTGCTGCCTGTCCCTCGCGCAGGACCTACCAGGAAGGCAGAGCTCAGAAGCCTCAATGCGTGGATGAGGCAGTGGTGTCGAGAGGAGGGTTTCAGATTTGTCAGGAACTGGAGAACATTTTGGGACAAGCCAAATCTGTTCAGGAGGGATGGGTTGCATTTGAACCATGATGGGACCAGATTGCTGGCACTCAACATCAAAAAGGCTGCAGAGCAGCTTTTAAACTGATAACTGGGGGAAAGCCGACAGGAGCTGGGCAGCATCCGGTTCGGGAAAGTGTGTACTTGGGTAGTGAGGAGGATGCAAAAATTACTGAGCAGAGCGAGGAGCTAGTCACTAGCATTCTAGCAGAAGGATGCAAGAGGCAGTCTAACAATGCAACTGGACACAAAAGACTGTGTCAGAAAAGCATATATAAATGCTTGTATACAAATGCCAGAAGCCTCCGGAACAAAATAGGGGAGCTGGAATACTTAGCAATAGATAAGAATATTGATATTATTGGTATCACTGAAACCTGGTGGACGGATGATAACCAATGGGATACAGTTATCCCAGGCTACAAACTGTACAGGAAGGATAGGAAGGGGCAAACGGGAGGTGGTGTAGCCTTGTATGTCAAAGAAGTGATAAAATCGTATGAATTGGAATATCTAGGTGATTTGGAGTCACCATTAGAAGCTCTGTGGGTAAGAGTACCAGGCCACAAGGATGGTCTAACAGTAGGCATATACTATCGGCCTCCGACCCAAACTCTTGAGGGAGACAGGCAGTTGGAGAATGTTGTAAAGGAGGCATCCAAGAAGAGAAGCCTGGTTATAATGGGGGACTTCAATTACCCTCACATAGACTGGGTGAACTGTTGTTCAGCACATGATAAAGAGATAAAGTTCCTAGATATGCTAAATGATTGTTCCCTGGGACAGATGGTTGAAGACCCAACTAGAGGTACAAGAATCCTTGACTTGATCCTGAGTAATACTCAGGATCTGGTGCAAGATGTTAATGTGACTGATCCAATAGGGAACAGTGACCACAACTAAATTATGTTTAACTTGATCATAGACCGCAAGTCACTGATAAAATCTAACACAGAGACCTTAAATTTTCAAAAAGGAAATTTTCCAAAGTTGAGGAAACTAGTAAAAAAGAAGCTGAAAGGGAAAATTGAGAGAGTCCAAACACTTCAAGAGGCATGGAGGCTGTTTGCAAAAACAATAACAGAGGCCCAATTGGAATGCATACCCAAAAGGAAAAAGGGCACTGCCAGATCCAAGAGGACTCCAATGGGGCTTACAGAAGCTGTTCGGGAAGTGATCAAGTGCAAGAAAAGCTCATTTAGAAGATGGAAGGCTTGTCCGAATGAGGACAGCACGCAGAAACATAAATTCTGGCAGAACAAATGCAAGGCAACAATCAGGAAAGCAAAGCAAGACTTTGAGGAGCGTATAGCTAAAAATACTCAGAGAAATAACAAAGACTTCTTTAAGTACATTAGAAGTAAGAACCCAACTAGGAAGGCCATTGGACCATTAGATGACAATGGAAGGCAAGGGGTTATTAAAGAGGAAACAGAGATTGCAGAGAGACTCAATGAATTCTTTGCTTCAGTATTCACTGAAGAAGACAGAGGCCACATGCCCAAAACAGAGCCTATCTTCGTAGGGAGTGAAACCGAAGAATTAAGCCAGATAGAAATAACCAGGGAGGAGGTCCTTGCATGTCTTGTTAAACTAAACACTAACAAATCACCAGGACCAGATGGCATCCATCCACGAGTTCTCAGGGAACTTAAAGATGAAATTGCTGATCTCCTAGCCAAAATATATAATCTTTCCCTCAAATCAGGCTTTGTGCCTGATGACTGGAAGGTAGCGAATGTAACACCCATTTTCAAAAAAGGATCCAGGGGTGATCCAGGAAATTACCGACCTGTCAGTTTGACATGTGTCCCAGGTAAAGTGATGGAAACCATCCTAAAAGATAGAATTAATAGGCACATAGAAGAGAAGGCGCTGCTAAAGGAGAGCCAACATGGCTTTTGCAAGGGCAAATCATGCCTCACTAATCTGTTGGAATTTTTTGAGAGTGTCAACAAGCATGTGGATAAGGGGGATCCAGTTGACATTGTTTATCTGGACTTTCAGAAGGCTTTTGACAAGGTCCCACACCAAAGGCTCTTGAATAAACTTACAAGTCATGGAATAAAGGGACAGGTCTTGTCCTGGATCAGCAACTGGCTAAGGGACAGGAAACAGAGGGTAGCACTAAATGGACACTTCTCCAGGTGGAGGGAAGTAAAGAGTGGGGTCCCCCAAGGTTCAGTACTGGGACCCCTGCTTTTCAACCTCTTCATAAATGATCTAGAGGTAGGAGTAAAAAGCAAGGTAGCCAAATTTGCTGACGACACTAAATTATACAGGGTAGTGAAAACTGTGAGAGATTGTGAGGAGCTCCAGAGGGATCTCTCGACACTGGGGGAGTGGGCAAAACAGTGGCAAATGAGTTTCAACATTAGTAAGTGCAGAGTGATGCATGTTGGGGCAAAGAACCCCAATTACATTTATAAACTGATGGGGTCTGAACTCTCTGAGACAAACCAGGAAAGGGACCTTGGTGTCCTGGTGGACAACTCAATGAAGGTGTCTACCCAGTGTGCCTCAGCAGTGAAAAAAGCAAACTCAATGCTAGGGATCATTAGGAAGGGTATAGAAAATAAGTCAGCAAGTGTCATTTTGCCTCTTTATAAATCTATGGTGAGGCCCCATCTGGAATACTGTGTACAGTTCTGGTCGCCATACCTCCAGAAGGATATTATGGAGCTGGAAAAAGTGCAGAGGAGGGCAACCAGAATGATTAGGGGATTGGAACACCTTTCTTACCATCTGATGCTGCAACGGTTGGGCCTCTTCACTCTTGAACGACGACGTCTAAGAGGTGACCTGATTGAAGTTCATAAAATCATGCACGGTGTGGACAAAGTAGATAAGGAAAAACTGTTTTCCCTATCGCATAATACTAGAACTAGGGGACACTCCATGAAACTTTTGGGTACTAGTTCTCAAACAAATAAGAGAAAGTACTTTTTCACCCAGAGGATTACTGGTCTATGGAACTCCCTGCCAGAAGAAGTGGTGACAGCTGTCAGTCTTGACAGCTTTAAGAAAGGATTAGACAAGTTCATGGAGGAGAAGAGTATCAATGGCTATAATTATGGATACTTAAGGACAACCTCCGGGTTGGAGAGATAGGCAGGATATCTCTCAATGCCATTTCCAGAGAATCCTAAGCAGGTGAAGGCATCTCCTTGGGAATACCCTGAAGGAAATGGTGAGCCACTGTGTGAGACAGAATGCTGGACTGGATGGGCTGTGGCCTGTTCCAGCAAGGCTGTTCTTATGTTCTTAAGATGGGGAAAGGGTTCTTTGGCCCACACAGCTTTGTGCCCATTGCATCTACAATAACATCTAGCCATCTTATTTTTGGCCACCCCTTCTTTTGTCCTCCACCTTTCCCAGCATCAAGGCTTTCTCAAGTGAATCCTCTCTTCTCATTTGATGTCCAAAGTACTTTAGCGTCATCTTTACTATTTGACCTTTAATGAGCAGTCATGGTTGATTTCTTCTAGGATCGACCTATTTCTAACACCACATTTGAAAGGCATCTATTTTTTTGCGCTCAGCTTTCCTAATGGTCCAGCTCTCACACTCATACATTACCACCGGGAATACCATTGCTTTGACTATGCAATTTTTTGTTTGCAAGGTGATGCCTCTATTTTTAACTATGTTCCCCAGGTTTCTCATAGCTTGTTTCCCAAGCATCAGTCACCTTTTTATTTCACGGCTGCAATCACCATCTGCAGAGATCTTTGATCCTAAGAAAGTAAAATCTGCCAGTCATATCCAACTCTAGGGTGCAGTGCTCATCTCCATTTACAGCCAAAGAGCCAGTGCTGTCTGTGTTTGGGGTGTGGCCAAATTTTCCCTTATTTTCAAATCCAAAACTTGACAGGTATGATTTATGGTTAGGGGGGCCTCCAGTCCAGCCAGCTCAGCTGTCTGAGGGGGCGTGGTACAGCCCGTGGCTGAAAAACATTGAGAACATCTGCCTTAAGGACTGGAACAAAGCAGGACAGGGGTCCACACGAGGCATAACAGCAAGCCCAAGAATCATCACTGTTGAGGAAACTTTCAGAGAAAAGAGCCTGTTTTTATATAGCTCTTCCTCCAGGGCCTCAGCAGACCTGTCAAGTATCCCTTATTGGCCGGGAAAACCTGTATTTTACCCCCCTCCCATTTTATTTATTTTCCCATAATATCACGTTTTTTTAAAAAAAAATCCCCAAACTGCATTTTTTTCCTGCCACCAGAGACCACTGTGGCTTTTTCACTCGTGGAAGGGGAGAGAGAAGGTGGTTTGGGGCGGGGCCTTCATCTCTCTGCTTCCGTTCCAACTTCCTTTGACTCCTCCATGGGCCTGTGCGAGAGGAGGGCAGAGGGGGGAAAGGAAGAAAAGAGCATGGATGCCCCGGAGCTTGCCCCTTCTGGGTAAGTCTATGTCTTTTTGTTTTGTTTACTTTCCTGTCTGTGTGTGTGTGTGTGTGTGTGTGTGTGTAAGTAAGTCTCTCTGTCTTTTTGTTTTGCTTACTTTGCTCTGTGTGTGTGTGTGTGTGTGAGAGAGAGAGAGAGAGAGAGAGGGAGAGACAGAGACTCGCCTTTGTGTGGGTGGGTATATGTGGGTGTGGAGAGCGATGGTGGTGTGTGTTTGTGTTTGTGTGTGTGTGTGTGTTGCGGGTGAGGAGCCAGGGTCCGGACCAGGTTAAACAGAGATGAACACTGAACCCTAGAGTCGGATATGACTGGCTTTCAAGCAAGGGATACCTTTACCTTTACCTTGCTTGAAAGCCAGTCATATCTGACTCTAGGGTTCAGTGCTCATCTTTGTTTCAAAGCTGAAGTGCCAGCGCTATCTGCTTCTGCAAACGTTTCCATGGTCATGTGGCAGGCATGACTAGAAACTGCACACCGAATGCTGTGTACCTTCCCACCAAAGTGTTCCCTATTTATCTACTAGCAATTATATAAAGTGGAATGGGAGACATGGTTTGAATGCATTTTGTATAGATTAATCATCACTCAAACAGACAAATTTCAATATAATACAGGTAACATGTCTTCAGAACTGCAAAAATAACAGTGAAAGTACAAATAATGATATCATAAGGTGGTGGTTTGATAAACATAAGGCAGACCCTAGGGAAAGAGATGCCTGAGGGTGAAAAAATAATGCCCTAGATGGGAGGAAAGAGGCAGAAGAAGATGAGCCACTTCTGTGTGGTGGGATGGAGGCCCCACTAGGTTGGTGGGACTCAAGCATAAACAAACAGGAAGATGAGGGGAAGGGGCTTGGACTAATCCAGATTTTCTTGCTTTTGAACTGCTAGGTTGGCAGGAGTTGGGACAGAGGTAGAAGCTCACTCTGTCTTGCAGTACTCGGGTATCAAGCTGCTGACCTGGCACCTTCCAGTCAGCACCTTAGCCACTTGAGCCACTGCAGCTCATTGGTTAAGAAGCTCGCCTTGTTAGCTGGAAGGCCCTACATGACAGTTTGAGCTCCCATCTCTGTCCTAGCTCCTGGCAACCTAGCAGTTCAAAAGCAATAAATTACAAGTAGATAAATAGAGACCACTTTGGTGGGAAAGGTAACAACATTCTGGTCATGCCTGCCAAATTTCCACAGAAACATCTACAAACAGGCAGTGCTGGCTCTTTGGCTATAAACAGAAATGAGCATTGAACCCTAGAGTCAGATATGACAGGCAGCATTGGATCTAACAATAGGTAAAGGTAAAGGTTGCCCTTGCTCGAAAGCCAGTCATATCTGACTCTAGGGTGCAGTGCTCATCTCCATTTACAGCCAAAGAGCCAGTGTTGTCTGTGTTTGCAGACATTTTCATGGTCATGTGGCAGGCATGACTAGAGCCCAGCAAGTCACATGGCCAGATTTGGCCATGCCCACAGATTTGGCCACACCTACAGAGTGGTGTGGCCAAAATTTCTCTTATTTTTAAATCCCAAACTTGACAGGTATGGGCCTCAGGCAGAGCTTTCTAAGGCCTCAGCACCTGCAGCAGGCTGTGAGTCTAATCAAAGTGGCCTTCCTAGCAGCTGGAACCCTGAAGCAGCCTCAGACTCTGACACAGACTTCCCTTTCTCTTCTGTGCAGGTTAGCCACTAGTTTTCCTTTCAGTTTTAATCTAGTTGTGCATTAGTGATCGCACTATTCATACTTATTCTTCATCCTTTCCCAGTAGCTGATTGAGTGCCTTTCAACCTGAGAACCTCCTTTTCCACCACTTTCTCTTGTTTAATTTTGGACTGTCTCATCATAAGGTTTTCAAGGTACAATAATACTCCGGATAATGCCAAAACTTGGTTCCACAAGCCTTAGCATTATCCGATTTTTAGCGTTATCCGATGCATGCATTGGATAATGCTAAAAAAAGCCCGGATGCCTTCTCCAGAAGGCAGGCGCCAAACAGAGCCCCCGTACGCTGGCTGCCCACCCCCACAAAAAGGACGGCATGATCTCCTACCTTTTCACGCGGCTTGGGGGTGGGTGGGGAAATTGCCATCGTTGGGTGCAATCTTTTGGCACTCCGCCTCCCCAGCAGCCTCTAGGAGGGTGGGAAGACCTTTTCCACGCTATTCCTGCCTTCCTAGGACATCCCTGGGCCACACAACAGCTGAAAAATATTGTGGCCGCCATTTTGTTTTTTAACAAAATGGTGGCCACAAACTTTTTCAGCTGTTGTGCAGCCCAGGGATGTCCTAGGAAGGCAGGAATAGTGCAGAAAAAGTCCTCCCACTCTCCCAGAGGCTGCTGGGGAGGCAGAGAGCTGGAAAAATGCACCCGACAATGGTGATTTTTTTTGGCCCCAAACAGCATGAAAAGGTAGGAGATCAAACATGATGCATCGGATAACACTAAAATGGTGTTATCCAGTGCAAATCTTTTCCCAAAAATTATCGTTGTTATCCGGATTTGGCGTTATCCGGTACTGTCGTTATCTGGAGTTTTACTGTAAGTAAATTTAGTGTATGGGACCAAAGACAACAGGACAACCGAAGGGTTGGTTTAACACAGGTTTATTGCATGGTGTTCCGGTGAAGCATGAGGTAATGGCGGTGATACATCTCAATATATACAGTAGCCCTCTACATTTGAATCTTGTAGCACGGTAGCTCATTGGCTGCTACCGGCATGGCCTCGCCCAGGCACGCCTCTTTCTTCTGCTGCTGAATGCGGGGAAGGTTTTCCCGCGGCTGTCCATGATTGAGCAATGTGAACCATGTGAGACTGAACGCTCGCAGCTGCCCTCTATGGGCTGTCTGCTCGCGTTCCTTTACAGCTGAGATCGTTTGTATTTGGAGTGGTTAAATTCTTGCCTTTCCAGTACAATGAACATGCACGCATACATACACAACATCCCTCCCCCCTAGGATGGGACGAAGTCCCGCAACCATTGTGGCTTGCCGCACGTGCGCTTGGGGCGTGCCTGCGTCTGACCTAGTACTGGAGAGCCTGTGATCCCTGATTCCGCGGGTGCTTGTCCTGCAACGGGAAACGGGGATTCGTTAGTGGCTCTGTGGGGCGTCCGTGCCTGCCTTGCACCCGGGGATGGGAACGGAATGAATAGTTGGGAGGTGAACCCCTGCCTGTTGCTCTCGGACCCCGGGGACCCGCCTATTGTGAACCGCGGAACCGATGAGGTCGCCCTTGTGGTCCTGCTACCTTCCGATCCTCGCTCGGGGGACCTTGAGACTGTGGTGGGCGGACTTGCTGTTGCCTCCCGTCTTGGGGGTGTCGGTCTCCGGGAAATTGGCACTATATTGCATTCCAACTCACAGGGACTACTTGGACTGGAAGTACCAGGGGCTGAACTGAAACCCCTCTTTTCGCTAGGACGGGTGGGGGACCACTCCGCTAACTCCCCCTGGTACTGTAAATCAACGTCTAAACTTCTATGGGCATCTGTGTTTCGGGGAAAATTCCGGGGGGTATGTGTGAGGTCGGGGCTCTTCCTTTCTGCTGCGAACTCCCGCAAAAGATCTCTGTGGATCGATTCCCTTTCCTCCCCCCTTGGTGGGGGCCCATGTTCCCCTTTCCCTCCCCCTTGGGCTAAACGGGTGGGGGAGTACCCTAACGCTGATTCACTGCTTGTCTCGTCTCCGTCCTGCTCTCCGGGGACCCTGCGCCTGAGTTGGTCCACGTGTCGCCTCCACAGGAAACCTGTACTGGTCTCCACGCGGTATGAGACGGGGCCGGTTCGTTCTATTACGGTGCCCGGCACCCAGGCTGGCCCCGCGCTGGCGTAGTTCCTGCAGTGCACCGGGGCACCTACGCTGAAACTCTTTGAAGGTTCCACCCCTATGTTCCACCCTTTGTCCTCTACTCTCGTGGGGTCTAGCTTGGAGATTCCCGTGGCCAGCTTCCTGCGCATCAACAGCTCTGCGGGGGAGTGCCCTGACGCCAATGGGGTGACCCTGTACCTTAGCAGGAATTGGCACAATTTCAGGTCGAGGTCTCCGGGGCCCATGCGCAGCAGCGCGTCTTTCGTGGTGCGCACGAGGCGCTCTACTTGGCCGTTGGTGGCCGGGTGAAAGGGGGCGGAGGTGATGTGCCGAATGGCGTTGCGCTCCATGAACGCCCCGAACTCGGCGGACGTGAAACAGCTAGCGTTATCGCTGACGAGGGTGTCGGGTAAACCGAACGTGGAAAAGACCCTCCGTAGCTGTTTAATTGTTGTGGCCGAGGAGGTGCTCGAGACTGGGATGACCTCCAACCACTTGGAGAACGCGTCCACCACAAGGAGGAAAAGCGTTCCCCTGAACGGGCCAGCAAAGTCTACGTGTACCCGGGACCAGGGCCCCCTCGCTGCGTCCCACTCCCTATGTGGCGAGCGGGCCTCTTCTGGCCTGGAGCTTTGGCACGCTTCGCAAGTGCCGACCATGTGTTCGATGTCGGCGTCTAGCTGGGGCCACCAAAAGTAACTGTGGGCCAGCGCCTTAGAGCGGACGATCCCCGGGTGGCTGACGTGCAGCAGTTTAAGCACCCTCGGCCAGAGAGACGTGGGGATCACTACCCGCTGTCCCCACAAAAGGCAACCCCTCTCTAGGGACAACTCTAGTTTCTTTTTGAAAAATGTGTCGAATTCCGCTGCTGGGGAAGACACGGGCCACCCTTTCTGTACCCAGGAGCAAACTGTGGCCAGCGTTTTGTCCTTGCCGGTCGCTTTAGCGATGTCGGCCGGTACTACTGGAGGGGAGTCTAGGACCTCTATCATTAAGACCTGGTGGTCCCTCTCTACTTCGCCCACGTGGCAGCAATCCCGGGGAATGGGGGACCTCGACAGGGCATCCGCATGGCTGATCTCCTTCCCGGGCCGGTATACCAACGCGTGCTGATACGCGTTGAGAAAAATGGCCCACCTGAGCATTCTCGGGGACAGGATTTGGGGTGTGGGCTTATCTGCGGTGAAAATGCCTAGCAAGGGCTTATGGTCAGTCACTATGGTGAAGGGGCGGCTGTACACAAAATCATGAAATTTCTTAGTCCCCGCAATTATCGCTAGTGCTTCCCTGTCTGTCTGGGCATAGTTCCTCTCCGCTTGGGACAAGGACCTAGAGTAGAACGCTATCGGGGCCTCCCTCCCGTTCTCCAGTACGTGGCATAACACCGCCCCCACCCCCACCGCGGATGCATCGCATATCAGGACCACTGGGCGTTTGGGATTGAAATGGGTCAGTACCGCATCTGATGCCAGGAGTCGCTTCAGGTCATTGAAAGCCCTCTCCTGGTCGTCGCCCCACTTCCATGCCTCGTCCTTTTTTAACAATTTGTGTAGCGGTTCCGCTACTGCTGCCTTCCGCGGAAGGAAGGAGTGGTAAAAGTTGAGCAGTCCAAGGAACGACTGCAACTCGGGCTTGGAGGTGGGGCGAGGGGCCTTCTTGATGGCGGCCACCTTGGATTGGGATGGCCTGATTCCCTCGGGAGTAACACGGAACCCTAGGAACTCAACCTCAGTTGCGAAGAAAACGCATTTGTCCTTCCGCAACCGCAACCCCGCTTTCTCGAATATTGTCAGGACCCTTCCCAACCTGCTTGCTAATTCGGCCCGGCTCCCCCCTGTAATCAATACGTCATCAAAGTAGGGTAACACCCCCTCTAACCCCTTCAGGAGGCGTTCCACGAGTGACTGGAAAATCCCGGGCGCCGAATTCACGCCGAATTGGAGGCGCGATACCTGGAACGCCCCTTTGTGGGTGACTATGGTCTGTGCAGCAGCTGCGGCGGGGGTCACCGGGAGTTGCTGGTAGGCTTGGGCCAGGTCGAGTTTAGCGAAACACCTCCCCCCGTGTAACCTGGCCAACAAGTGGCTGACTACCGGCACAGGATAAGCATTAGGGCGGATCGCCTTATTGATGGTGCACTTGTAATCAGCGCATATGCGGACCTCCCCGTTTGCCTTGAGCGCTGTTACAATTGGAGTTTCCCACTCCGCAGAATCAACAGGAACAAGAATCCCCTGGCCCACCAACTTGTCCAACTCCGCCTCTATTTTGTCCTTTAGTGCGAAAGGCACTCTGCGCGGTTTAAGTCTGATTGGACGTACTTCAGGGTCCAGGTCGAAAGTCACTGGGGGGCCCTTGAATTTTCCGAGCCCCTTTTTGAAAACCTCGGGGTGCGCGTCGCACACGCTCTGTATTGGATCAGTCCCAGTGGCGTGTGCTCCCACGGCGTGCACCCCCCAATGAACAACCCCAGGGGCTGGAACCATTGAGTCCCGAGGAGGCTGCACTTTCCTCCCTTGAGGACGACTAGGGGAAGCGTTGCGGTGTGCTTTTTAAACTGGACCTGGAACTTCCCAACCCCCAACACTGGGATGCGGTTCCCTTGCACGTCCTTCAGTGTGGCCCTCAACGCTTTGAGCTTGGGCCGCACGCGGGGGGCGATTTTCATGAACTCTCCCTGGGGAATAATAGAGTATGACGAACCCGAGTCCACCTCCATTCTAACAGGGGCCCCTTGTATTACTACCTCAACGAAGTAACGGGGGTGCTCCGTGGAAACGCTGCAAACCGGAGCGTCGTCCTCGCTGTCGTCGGAGATGCGCCCTACGCCGTCCCGCGTCCTCATGGTCCGGGTGCCGTCCTTGGGCCTCGTGGTGCGGTCCTGCCTCGCCGAGCGGTCTGGAGAACTCCTTGTTGTGGCCTCGCGCCGTTTCCGGCAGACCTTGGCGATGTGCCCGCGCCGGCCGCAGTTGTGGCACTCGGCCTTGCGGAATGGGCATTTGGCGCGGGCGTGGGCGGCGCCGCAGCCGTCGCAGCGCCGGCCCTCTCTCTGGACCCTCCGGACGTCCTCGTCGTCGCTGCTCTCCGCAAACGAGTTCGAAACTCGCCGGGCCGCGCGCACCGAGCTCTCTGCCTTGGCGGGCTTCAGGCGCCAGTCCTGAAGCTCTTGCACCCCGGCAGTCGTGGCCTCCGCGGCCTGCGCCGTGTCGAGGACTTGTTGCCACGTGGGAGGCGGCTCCCTTTTCATCAGCGCGCGCTGAGTCTCGGTATCCCTCAGACCGCAGAGCAGGCAGTCCCGGAGGGTGACTTCTGGGGTCTCCCACTTGCATGGGCCGGCGGCCAGCCGCAGGGCCATGGCGAACTCGGCGACCGATTCCCCGGGCGCCTGGACTCACCTCCAGAACGCGCTCCGAGCGGGGAACATCGCTATCGCTGGCTGGAGATGGGCGTGCAGTGCCGCTAGGAGCTCTGTGGCTTTGAGGTCGCCCACCTTCCTTGGCGCGATCAGGTCCATCAAGGTCCTCTTGGTCTCGTGTCCGAGCATGCGGACGAAAATGGCCCTCTTCTTGGCCTCATCTGAGACTTCGAGCTCCACCAGCGCTGCGTTGAAGTCTATCTCAAACAGCTCCAAGTCTCCCGGCTTCCTGATCTCGTAGCCGGCGCATGTCTTGGTCCCGTGGGCAGCCATATCCCACCTTCGTCGCCAATTTAGTGTATGGGACCAAAGACAACAGGACAACCGAAGGGTTGGTTTAACACAGGTTTATTGCATGGTGTTCCGGTGAAGCATGAGGTAATGGCGGTGATACATCTCAATATATACAGTAGCCCTCTACATTTGAATCTTGTAGCACGGTAGCTCATTGGCTGCTACCGGCGTGGCCTCGCCCAGGCACGCCTCTTTCTTCTGCTGCTGAATGCGGGGAAGGTTTTCCCGCGGCTGTCCGTGATTGAGCAATGTGAACCATGTGAGACTGAACGCTCGCAGCTGCCCTCTATGGGCTGTCTGCTCGCGTTCCTTTACAGCTGAGATCGTTTGTATTTGGAGTGGTTACATTCTTGCCTTTACAGTACAATGAACATGCACGCATACATACACAACAGTAAAGTTATTCAGTGGCTTATCACTGTCAACATCTGTGCAGTGCTAATCAAAGTTATCCTGAGTGTCATTGCCCTTGACAGTATCCTTATCACTGAACTCTAATCAGAGCTCCTGGATTCATACCTAGATGAAAATGAAGGTTGGCCATCTGTGTTTGCGTTTCCCAACTGCTCCAGTTGGCCTAACTCCCAGAGAAATGTG
Source organism: Bradypodion pumilum (assembly GCA_035047305.1). Taxonomy (NCBI): domain Eukaryota; kingdom Metazoa; phylum Chordata; class Lepidosauria; order Squamata; family Chamaeleonidae; genus Bradypodion; species Bradypodion pumilum. The sequence continues at coordinate 165,323,234 of JAWDJD010000001.1, read as the reverse complement.
TAGAACTGCAACCCAAACTACCGTATCTTGAAACCACACCTCATTCTACAAAACCACCAACAATACAACAGAAAGAATTCTAATGCCGGACAACGAGTAATACTGAACAATGGAACCTGCTCCCATAATCTTTTCTTGGTTTAACTGCAAGAGCTTCTGTCTGAAACTTTTCTCAGCTCAGCATTTTTCATGTTTCTTTGTGAGGGGAAAAATACAACAGAAATATCTGCTTCAGTAAGAGCAAGGAAAGCATCAGCCTGCTGAGAAGGAGTATTGTAACTTGCTGTGTGATCTTGGGCAGGTCATTTATAATCCCTTTGGGCTTCAATTTAACCACATGAAAGACAGCCCTCCTTGATACTGACATTTCCTTCAACAAAATAATACACAGTTACAAACAAACACATGGGAAAGCAAATGCTTTTTTTAAAAAAAAACTTGAGATCCTGTTACAACATAAAGCTCATGTGTGAAATATCATGAAGAAAGACTGTAATGGTTTTGTTAAGGTGGAGCATACTTTTGTCCCCTCTCTGTTTAGAAGCAGAAGCTTGTCAGTCCTTGAGAACATCCAAAAAGAAAGAATTTGTCCTCCACATATGTTTGCCATTCTCCTCTATGGAAACAATAGTTAGGTGCATTGGAAGCCAGGTGAAGACAAGGTTGATGATGATCTCTTCCAGATTGATCATTGTGTGCCTTTGTGAGGCTCTGCTTTGCTGAACTTGCATCTAGGAACAGACCTATTCATAGGTATGACTTGACTGTGCTGCACATTTTAGCAACAGAGAAGTGTGCCTTTCTGGTCAATGTGAGCATCAGCAGTGCAGCATTAAATCTGGAAGTGTAGCTGCTCATCATGGGATGGCTACCTTACACCTGTGAAAAAGAAATCAAAAATGCTGGATCAGCCTGTATCAACAAATGAAGACGAGATTTTTGATAAACAGATGGCTCTCAAATTCCCATTCACAATTCAAATATTCAACGGAGATAGCTGGCAACAATTTCTGTTCCTGGGAAAATTCATGTATCCATGATCTGCTCCGAGCATGGCAGCTAAACTTAGAGGTTGGTATCAAGGATGTTATTGTCTCTGCTATTTAGAAAGTTCTGGGACTTCTATATTGCAATCCCTGGCTCTATTTTGAATATACAACAATTAGACAATGATAAAAATATGTTATCCTTTTCCTCCTTTTTTCCACTCTTCAGTGCCTTGAATCATTTTTTGTTGTAGCTTTAATGCCTAAAATAAGGCATTGTAGCCAGTGATGCTCTGCTCCCGGTGCCCACAGGTGTGCGGGCACCAGTAGCGGAAATTTCCTCAGGCCATGCCCACTTGGCTGGCCATGCCCACCTCCCTACCCTAAGACATGGTATGGCTGGCCAAGTGGGTGTGGCCCACAGAGTTAGCCACTCCCACAGAGTTAGCCACGCCCAGGGTGGGGACAGTAATTTTTTTGCAGCACATCACTGTAGTCAAATGTAAAAGCTGTGGTGGCTTAGTGGTTAAGATGCTGAGCTTGAAGACCAGAAGGCTGGCAGGTCAGCAGTTTGAGACCCATGTGCTGCATGAAGGAGAGAGCATCCATCGCCTGTCCCAGCTCCTGCCAACCTAGCAGTTAGAAAGCAAGAAATTGCAAGCAATAAATATGTGCTGCCTTGGTGGGAAAGGTAACATATTCCGTGTGTGTCTAGTCATGTCTGCCACATGACCACAGAAGCATCTGCAGACACAGAAAAGCACTGGTTCTTTGAGTGTAAACAGAGATGAGCATCACCCCTTAGAGTCGGACACAACTGGCTTTCAAGCAAGGAAGTTCTTTATCTAGCCAAAATGTGTTGGAAGTCAACAGAATCAATATAAATGCTTATTTCTGTGTTTTCAACTTTATTTCTGTCCTCACCCTTCAATTTCATGTGGCTCATTGTTGCATGTGGCTCATGGCTGGATGGCATTGTGGACGCAGCGGGTACCGAGCTGAGCGGGCTGAGGAGGATGGTGGAGGACAGGGGTGCCAGGAGATCAATGGTCCATAGGGTCGCAAAGGGTCAGAATCAACTGTGCGACTGAACAACAACAACACATTGTTTTCAGATTAAAACAATTAGCATCATAAGAGAAAATTCAGGTTAAAGCAAAGCAACCACATGATACATTCTGTTCTATCCCAAAGGAAGAAGACCAGCACTTTCACACTGTGCTTGTGAGCTTCCAGAAGCATTTGGCAAATTGTTGTTTGAAGCAGGATGCTGGTAGGTATTTTAGACTGTAGTAGATGTACTGGTCTTCTCAGATTACCCTGAAGAACAAACAAAGCTTCCTAGAAAGCAACTGTTTATCTAAGCATGAAATGAAAGACCTAAGCTGTCTAAGGACAACCAGCATCTTAAAAGTCACAGCTACTAACAGTGGTGGGGGTTTTCTTCCCATGCTGCCCCTGGAAGGCAGATGCTCTCTCTTATATATCCAACTGTTAAATCCTTCTAGTAAAGTTGAATGCGCTATATCACAGATTAGCACTTTGTTGAGGAAAGAGCAAGCACACATGAAAGTGATAAGCAGCAGCAATGTCTGCAGAAGGGCAAACCACCATGCCCATGGTGACAGGTGCCTTATTACATCCATATTGGATTACTGTGATGTTCTCAGCATGGGGCTGCCTTTAAAGAGACTTTAGAAATGGTAGGTGGTTGAGAATTCAGTGTTTTATTTGTATAATCTATCTGTTGTAATAACATTTTGTATTTTTATATTTTATTACTGTTTCTAACAGCTGTTAGCCACTCAGAGTGGGATTTAATGTCCCCTGCTAGTTTCCCACTATTTTCTCTAAATACATATTATATGTCTGTCTTTCCATCTGTTGTCACGCTTACCTACCAATCTACACACCATCCTTCCTAGGAAAGCTTGTAGAGCCAGAAATGGATTAGAAAGTAAGATATTGCTGGATTAGTCCAAGGTATGGATCTAATTACTAGTCTCAGATAAATAATATCCATTGAATCAACTGCTGAATAGTAACACAAGCATGTAGAGCCCACTGATGGAAAGAGAGCCCACTCCACTCTATTTGGCTTGAGACCAAAATGTTCATCTAATCAGGAATTGTGTTTCAACAGTAGCCACTCCTGGGCTACTCCTGGGAATCCCTGTACTTTACAATCCTGGTACCTTAATTGAAACAATATTGTTTTTGCAGTTCATGTTATTATTTATGACCAAATAATAGCAATTAAATTTGATGAAAGAACTATCAGCATACCTATCTTTCAAGGCTATGCTCTAGCTACAATGCTGAAGAAGAAAAAAATGAAACTATGGTAGTATTCATTCCAGGAATGAATCAATTCTACAGCAAAGCATAATCATGGGTAACTGGAAGAAGGTAAAGCAGTATCAAAGATTTTGACTTAGGATTCAGAAATAAAGCAAGAGAGCAACTGGGAGAATTATATTAAGCTGACTTTTTAAAAAATATGTCAAGTACAGTAGAACCTCAGATAAAGTCCAAACTCCGTTCCACAAGTTTGAACTTTATCCGATTTTGGACTTTACCTGAATCAAATGGGTGATACATCAGATAACGTCAAAATGGACTGTAGGAATTTGATTCATGTAAAGATAATCATTCAGCCTCATTAGCAGCAGTTTATAGTCCCAGATCTTTTAAGATAGAGAGTTAAAAGGTCTAACGGAGTCCAGCTTCATTAGACGGAGTAAGAAGGAAACAGAGGTAGAGAGAAAAGCAAACACACACACTGGTCTTTTGGCTGAACAAAGGAATCATCATGGCTTCTCTTTATTCAAGCAGAGTATCTCCGAAACGAAACTTAACAGAAACAAAACTTAAGGCACAGACAACCAATCAGAAAGTCAGAACCCAAATAAGGAGAGATAAGGAGCGTTGTCTCTCATGCAAGCAAAGAGGCTTTTGTTTACACAATGTGTCAGAGACAGCCAGACGGAAAACAGATACATTCCCACATGTCCTCCTTTTTCATTTAAATTTGAGAGAGGGACGGCTAATCATACCCCTGCATGTCATCATACTCCATAACTACTCCTCCATATACATCATCACTGTCCTCCTGGACATCGTACCCCTCCTGACTCATGGTACCTTGTTCCGGAGGATGATACCTCATTGAGTACAATTGCCGTCGTGCAAAACCCGATGTCTCCCTTCTACGCAGTGGACATGCGTTACACATAGAAATAAGGTTAGGAATACAATTAATGCAAAAACACAAAGATATAAGGCAGATAATAATAATGAACCCATAAAAGAAAACTAGTCTAAGGACAGATAAATCAGGCAACCAAGAAGTCACCCAATCAAAGAGATTAACATCAGTGCGTACATTGTTAGTAATGCTCTCCTGTAAATTCTGAAGTTCTGTCTCAATAGTATTATTCAGATCCTGGAATTTTACCCGACATCCCTGGTTCCCGACCAGTTTACAAAATCCTCCGGATTTTGCTAACAGGTAATCTATGACCCATCGGGCCGGCAGCAGCTCTCCGGCGCCGTGCATCTGCCCGAAGCGGCATTTGCACTTGTACGGGTAAGGTAAAATAACCCAATGCTGCACATTGATATTGTCCTGGATGGAAATTCGTGGCAACTCCATTAAAAAAGAACCACATGTTAGGATCCTTTATTTGCCATCCATTGCAAATTGAACCACTATCTATAGCAGAATAATCAGGAGTAAACATAGGAAACACATCATATATATCTTCAATAGTAGTGTTAAACAAGGTATAATTAAGCTTATAAGAACTGTTATAACTACCCCATAACCAAAAATAATCATCACAACCCGTATAATTGCCTACACTCCGCAAAACCCTTTGTGCTTGAGTCCAGTACTTCCATTTACTATTCCAGACTCCAGAACTATGACAGCAGAAACAAAGTCCTTTAGTGTATTTCTTGAATGTCATGCTTCGCCAGCGGGTGTTGTTAAATTGTTCTGGAGGATTAGAGAAGAGTGTAGACCTATCAACATGTTGCAAATGTCCAATAACCAACTCTGGCGTGTTGAACAATGCCGGAAGAAAGGCCATTTGAGACACTGCCAGTGGATGCTCATAGTATAACGTTGCATTCTTACCATGAACCTCAAGCATATAGTTAGCATGACGAAGCCAGAAGTTGGGGTTGCCCCCATGAGGTATTGTTCTTACAGCTGGAAGCACAGTAAGAAAGAAAAGAACAAATGTCAGCAAATTTAGTCTACTGGTGAAACACCATCCTGGAGCTGAGTAACCTTCTTCTCTCTCCATGGGCGGATCGCTCGAGCAGGAATCCACACAGGTCCTGAGGTCGTAGAAACCGCTGCGTATCCTCGTCCCCAGGTGATTAGAGGTACAGGACCCTTCCACTCAGGATCCGGCTGCTGCCGATAAACGACCAATGGCTTAGGAAGACACTCCTCGGTCCTGAAATGCAATTCGACTGGAGAGTGTGACCTGTTATGGGGAGCAAGAAGAAAATTAAGAGTATACAGTACTTTAGCAACAGCTGTAGGTATTTCAGCCACAGGAACCCCTCTATCTCCCACTTGCTTGTGTAACAAATTTTTGAATGTCAGGTGGGCTCTTTCAACAATCGCCTGTCCAGTCGAGTTATAGGGTATTCCATGGGTTAGCTTAATGTCCCACTGACGGCAAAACTCCTGAAAGGCAGAAGAAACATATGATGACCCATTGTCTGTCTTAAGGCTTTTAGGTTTACCCATTACCGCAAACGAACGAATGCAATGTTGTATAACATGTCTGGATGTTTCACCCCGTAAGGGTGTAGCCCATATAAATCCAGAGAAGGTATCAACAGTCACATGTAACTTAGAAAGCGGAGCCAAAGCAGGTACTTGCGTGACATCCATCTGCCATAGCTGATTAGCTTCTGTTCCTCGAGGATTAACAGCATCAAATGGCAGGAATATAGGAGACTTCGTACAGGAAGCACAGGATGACACAATGTCTCTAGCCTGTGACATAGGAATGGAAAATCGTTTATGCAAAACCTTAGCAGATTGATGAAACATTGCATGACTGTCAATGGGGTTGTCAAAGAGAGAAAAAACCTCAGCAGTGTCCCAGAGAGCAGAATCTGCTTGTGCATTGCCCTCCATCAAACAACCTGGGATCCTTGTGTGAGAGCGTATGTGGGCAATGAAGAATGGGACCGTACGGTTGGAAAGAAAACCTTGAAGCTGTTGGAATAAAGCAAAAATATCCCTATCCATCGATGGAGACAAATAAGCTTGAGCTAAAGTAAAAACAAGGCGGTAAACATATTGAGTATCCACAATCAGGTTAAAAGGCACATCAGAAAACGTAGAGAAAGCAAGTATGACCGCTGCCAGTTCCGACCGCTGGGCCGATGCTTGAGGTCCTGTAAAAACAACCTCCCATTCCCCAGTAGGACCCTGCCATGTAAGGACTCCACGGGAGGGGGAGCCATCCGAGAAAAGAGTAATGGCATGCAAGATAGGTTGCATGCAAAGCGAGGATGACAGGGAGTAAGAAGTGAGATTCAGCAAGGTAAACCGCTTATCCTTGGGGGGGGGTTAAATTTAACTTGTCCCACAAAGTCCGCCATGGCCACCTGAAATGCCTCAGAATGCTGTAGCAAGGCGGTTAGCTGATCCTGCGAAAAAGGAAAACAAACAAAGTCAACGTCATAGCCAGTCAAATGCTTTGCCCTAGTACGGCATTTAAGGAAAAGATCAGCAATCGCATCAGGCAGGCGATAACAGTTTTTCGAGGGAGTGTGCGCCAAGTGTAGCCATTCCACGATGGCCACCTTCTGAGCATTGACAGGCGCAAACAAAACTGCAGTGGGCAGCCTCGGTGTGGGAAGAAGAGCGCATGCCAGCGCAATGGTGCCTGAGGGCACCCGATCCACAGCGATGGTATGCAGCTTTTCGTTGAGGCGTTGAAGAGCTGTACGCATCTCCGTTGTGCAGGGAATGATGTCCGCTGGAGAAGTGTGTCCAGAAAGAGCAACAAAGAGTGGTGACAGTTCCTCCGTGCTCAGGGCCAAGAAAGGACGAGCCCAATTTATGTTCCCTAGCAATTGTTGCAATTGTACAAGAGTGAACTGCTCTGGAATAGCTATCGTTGGCAATAGTGGAATTGAAGCGGTAGCTGAGAGCCTATGTCCCAGATATTGGAATGGATACATCCGCTGCACTTTTTCAGGAGCTATGATCAAGCCCGCTTGTTGCAAAATGTCTGCTAGGTCCTGCAGGTGTTTCTCCGTGACTTGTGGACCATGCAATAAAATGTCATCTGTGTAATGATAGACTTTAACCTCTGGATGACGTTGCCTGAAAGGTTCCAAAGCCATGTTCACAAAATGTTGGCATAGAGTCGGCGAGTTGGCCATACCCATAGGCAAGACACACCATTCAAACCGTTGAGTAGGATGTTCATTATTGTATACTGGCAATGTAAATGCAAATTTTTCTCTGTCTGGTGGCGCTAGCAAGATTGTATAAAAACAGTCCTTCAAATCTATGACCATGAGTTGATGATCTTCCGGAATCATGTTCGGATTAGGAAGTCCAGATTGTAGAGGTCCCATTGGCAAGATGTGCTCATTAACTTTTCTCAAATCATGTAACAATCTCCATTTTCCAGACTTCTTTTTCACCACAAAAATTGGAGAGTTCCAAGGACTAGTGGTTGTTTGAATATGTCCCAGATTTAATTGCTCCTGTACAAGGGCCTCCGCCGCCTGGAGCTTTTCTCTTGAGAGCGGCCATTGATCCGTCCACACTGGCGGGGTGTTTTTCCATTGTAGTGGAAGTGCATGCAACGGCGCTGCAGAGGAGGCCCGTATCAAAAATTTGTCTGCAAGGTACACCCTGTTTTAGCCAGGAGATCCCGGCCCCACAGAGTAATAGGAATATCCATAATCAGGGGGTGAAGAGAAACTTTTTTCCCCCCTGAGGTCTCAAAGACGATTGGATGAACACTTTGCTGTGCTGGCTCGTACACGCCCACCCCATAAACCTCCCTACAGGGGCGGACGGCCCATCCAGTTGGCCAATCTTTTTTTGCCACCACTGAAATATCGGCTCCTGTATCGACCAATCCAGACACTGAACGTCCACCCATAATCAGCGAGCGGGTCGGTCTATCCTCGGTGATTTGTATCACCGCCATAGCTGCTGTTACAGTCCCCTCCTGGGATGGAGTTACAGTGGTCCCTAGTGGGAGCAGATGAAGGCGTCCTACAGGTTGTCCCTTAGGCAGGGTGAGATGTTGCGTGGCTGATGCAGGGATGACAATTTCTTGGTGACCCAATGTAACTGACCCTGCTGCAATGTGTACAGAAGCGGGTAAGGCGTCTGGGCAAGGAAGAACAATGCCCATCATGCCCTGGAGAATAACATCATCAACCATTGTGGGAAGAGCCTCCACACACCCTGGCATAGTAAAAGTACAGTCCTTGGATAACCTCAATAAAAGCCCTTCTTTTAAAGGATGGTTTTTTCTATATCGTGAAATCATTTCTTGGGCAAGTTCCATATCTTCTTTCAAAACCTCCGCTATTGCTTCCTCACTGACCTCTGGTAGCCCTATTATTTTGCCTGGGCCCGAGCCTGGCCCGCACTCCCATTTCCCTGCTGCTGTGGAGAAAAGTCAGAGTCTTTGTGCTGAGCAGCTGAGGAGTTGGCATTAGGATTTGAGCGGCACTGATTGGCCCAATGGTACCCCTTCTGGCAAATGGGACACTTCCTTGAAGGGCGTGCTGCCTGCTTTTGACATTGTGCTTTAAAATGCCCTTCTTTTCCACAACCAAAACAACGTTTGTTTTGAGCCTGAGTTGTGGGCAATTGAACTGCAGCTGCCAGACGTTGAGCCTTGTAACTGTGAGTCCCCACATTTTGACAAACTTTCATCATGTCTGCTATCGATGTGCCTGGTCGAGCATAAACAGCTGTCAGAGCCCCCTTACAATCCTCATTGGCATTTTCAAAAGCCAGTTGTTTCATGAGCATTTCCCGTGCCGGGACATTTTCCACCTGGCGGCTGAGGGCAGTCATGAGTCTGTTAATGAACTCAGTGTAATCCTCTTTAGGGCCCTGCCTTATTGCTGCAAATCCAGCAACGGAGCTATCCCCTTTGGAAGGAATCTTACTCCAGGCGCGCATGACTATCTGTGCAATATCTCCCAACTGGGCGTCAGTGAGTGCCAACTGCTGTGTGGGATTGGCAAAATTTCCCTCCCCACATAACATATCCATTGTGAGTGCAGGGCATGTATGATGTACCTCCCAAGCCACATCCCTCCACTCCTGCAAGCAGAGCATGGCTTCTGCAGGAGGCAGGAGCGCTTTGATCATCTGTTTCCAATCAACTGGTAGCAATTTTTGAGAAGCAATGGCTTCCAACAGAGCTTTTGTAAAAGGTGCATTAAACCCATAGTCACGTATGCTGACTCTTAGTTCCTTCAGATATTTGTAATGGAGGGTTTCATATCTATCTGGGACTGCCAGTGCATTGCCCACAGCCGGAGCCCCCCTTATCACTGGGTATATCTCAGTAGATTGCACGTCCAGCACAGCTGCAGTTAAAGCAGCAGAGAACTGTGTTTTGGTAGGGCTAAAAGTGCTTGATTGCTGCAAGGCAGGATATAATGTCCCATCTCCATTTCCACCTCCACCCCCATCAGGGGGCTGTTGTTTCTCATATGATGGAGGGGCAATTGCCATAGCCCCTCCCTTGTCTGGTGGCAAAAGCTTTGGGAGGGGGCCAGCAAGCCCCTGAGACAACAGAATATTCTTTGGAGTGAGTCTTTGAAGGCAGTCTCTGACTTCCTCCCATGTAAATAGCACTGATACAGAAATTCCATTATGCTTCTGCATTTCTCTCCCAATCTGTTTCCACTGTTTTAAGTCCAAGCATTCATCAAATTTAACCCAAGGACTGATTTTCCCTATAGCTTTGACTAGCTTTTGTATCTGCTTCTCATCAGCCTTTCGTCCATTCATATGCAAAAGATCTGAGATATCTTTACAAAGTTCATTCCCTTGCGAAGTCAATATGCACCCCATAATTAAATTGTGTTTTCCACTTTTCCACTCACCTAGTAATTCTCAAGCGCTTGATTTATGACCTTTCCTCTGGTCGAAGCGAGTGAAGACCTTGTCCCTGGTCGCCAATTATGAGGTGTTAATTGCTGAAGCAGATCTCTTCAAAGCATTCCTTTGACTTTCATTCAATGGCCTCGCAACGGGGCACCAGTTGTAGGAATTTGATTCATGTAAAGATAATCATTCAGCCTCATTAGCAGCAGTTTATAGTCCCAGATCTTTTAAGATAGAGAGTTAAAAGGTCTAACGGAGTCCAGCTTCATTAGACGGAGTAAGAAGGAAACAGAGGTAGAGAGAAAAGCAAACACACACACTGGTCTTTTGGCTGAACAAAGGAATCATCATGGCTTCTCTTTATTCAAGCAGAGTATCTCCGAAACGAAACTTAACAGAAACAAAACTTAAGGCACAGACAACCAATCAGAAAGTCAGAACCCAAATAAGGAGAGATAAGGAGCGTTGTCTCTCATGCAAGCAAAGAGGCTTTTTTTTACACAATGTGTCAGAGACAGCCAGACGGAAAACAGATACATTCCCACAATGGACTTTATCCGAGGTTCCTATACCAAATACTTCGGATAATGACTATTTTTTAGTGGTTTTGGACTTTATGCGATGTATCACGTGTGCATGAAAACTGCAACTTTATCCAAATCGGACTTTATCCGAATTGGACTTTATCCGATGTACCATTGTACATGATTTAGGCAACCAGATATCTGCAAGTATATCACTAAACATCAAACACATTATAACAGGTAACTGGAAACAAAAGATGGTACAGACAATGATCCTTAGTATCCAAAATTTGAGTAAACTGAAGAATAAAGTTTAAACAATCATAATGACAAAACATAATTTGAATAATATTCCTGAACAACAGCTACATTACTGAACTCAACTGACCACAACCAGAAGAAATGAAAAATTGAAACAAGAGGTTGAAACCAAAGCCTAAAAGGATGATTGAGAACACTCTTTGAATTGTAAATGATAGAAGAGAATCAAAGATAAGGGGGAACAGAAATAATGCCAGGATCCTGGAAATAACTTTTCAGCAACTTTCATTTATTATTATTATTATTATTATTATTATTATTATTATTATTATTATTATTATTATTATTATTATTATTATTATTATTATTATTATTATTATTATTATTATTATTATTATTATTATTATTAGTATTAGTATTAGTATTAGTATTAGTATTAGTATTATTAAATTTGTACCCCACCTTACTCGCACAAGTGCGACTCAATGCGGCTTCCAATACAAACAGTATTCAAAGTAACAAAAGCAAAAATACAATGTAAATGACAAAATACAAAAAAATTACAATTACAATAGAAATCTCCACGATATGGCAAATTCTCTAATAAGGGTACAATAAGTACAAAACACAATATAAGAAATATAAAGCAATATAAAGCAAAACTACAACACAACCAAACTGACAACACCAGCTCTCACACGCACCCACTCCCACCCCCCAGCAGATGAAAATACAGTACCAACAACAAAAAGTTGTTGGTACTGTACCAACAACAAAAAGTTCTACTGCCTCAACGGCCTTTCGAAGTCCTGGCCAGAGATGGGAGATGGAGGGCAAGGCCCGAAGTGCAGCGGCGGTGGTGGTTGGCGTCATCACTGCAGTCTGCTGGCTGACCCACCAATCAGGACAGCTGGAGAGAGGGCAAAATGCCTACAGCCTCAACGGCCCTCCAAAGTCTTGGCCAGAGGCACACAGTGGTGGCAGCGGTCGGTTCCCTGCCGGTTGCCGGGCGAGCTCCGCGGGCCTCCTGCCCTGGCGTTGGTGGTGGAGGGGACTGGGGAGCAGCTTTTGGCCGCGGCGAATTTCCGAACGTTCCTTTTGCCGCACCGCTCAGCCTAATTGGCTCTGGTGCGGCGCGGCACAAGGAACATTGGGAATTGAAGTTCCCTTTTTTTGTTTGCATCCGGGGGGCTCCTGCCCCTGGGCTGAAAATTTCAACCCGACAGTTACCTACAAACCCTGTTCGGGCGAGTGCACAAAGGCTCGGACGGGGCTAGTGGGGCCTGGTGCAACATCCTTTGTCACATTCCAATGGTTAACGCACCATTTTATAGGTATAGATTTCCAAGATGCATTTCCAGAATTGGTCATTAGGAGGAACCAGCAACTGTACTGTATATAGTGTTCAATACTATCTGTAGTTTCAGGCATTCATGGTAAGCTTTGGCTCTTATTCCCCATGGATACAGTGGGTATTATGTATAGGAATATTGCATTAATTTCCCAGGCAAACTAATGTGTCATCCAGATGGACATTAAGTCTTTCTGGGGTGTTTTGGGGTGGGTTGATCCACTTTTTAAAATGGTTTCAACATATTAGATGCTAAATTAGGTTCAGTGACACCCAACATGCATCTTTTGAGCCCCCATCAGGGATTCTGCTATTTCAGTGTGCTTCCATATACCATATATACTCAAATATTTACTGAGTTTTTTAACCCCAAAAATGAGGTCCAAAAAAGGGACTCGGTCTATAATCAAGTAAATGACCATGAGGTCTAAACGTACAGGTTTTTAAAAAAGTTATTCAGATCTTTAAAAGTAAGTTTTGGGACTTACGTGGCAAAAGAATCTGAGGTGCAATTACACAACTAGCCACAAGAGGGCAAAATCACTATTTTCCATTAGAATACATTGAAAATCATGTTCTCCTATTCTCGTTTGTTTTCAATTAATTCCTATTGAAAACCACAAATGAAGAAAGAAGCTCTACAATGCAGTCGTGTCCCCCTTTCAAACTGGTGTGGAAAAAGAAAGGATTTTACTTACCATACATTTGTGCCTTTGTCCCTGCTCCATGTGTCCAAAAGGCAAGAGGCTAGGTTAGAGCAACACTTCCTGCCTCAATGCAATTGACCTGCCCACCCACTTTACCTGCAGAGCCACCACTGCTGGGTGGTGCAAGTACAGTTTTAAACAATCATTAAAATAATTAATATTACTGTATTTTAATGTATTTTAATTACTGAAACTCACTTGCAGCTGCTGCATTTCCCATTCTCAGCTTATACTCGGGTTAATCCTTTTTCCTGGGTTTCAAGGTCAAAATTAGTTACCTCAGCTTATATTCAGGTTGGCTTATATTTGCGTATATATGGTATGCCATTCTGAGTGCCTGCAGATGCTTTGCAACTGTCAAATATGCTTCCAGATCCAACTTCCTGAAGCAGCTTTTTTAAAAAAATATTCATTTGTTTGTGATTTATTACTTTGTTTAACCTTTTTAAAAAAAAATGTGTTGTGTATCTGTGTATTGCTGATTGAAACCATGGCTGTTGGCAGTTTCTTGACAGACAATATACACAAATATTTTTTTAAAAACTTAAAAACAGTAATACATCACATCAAAAATTATCTAGAACTTTAAAAATTATTTCACTTCCCCTGACTGTTTGCAAACAATGAGGGGAAGTGTTTAATTAGATGGAAAAGATCAGTTCCCATTCGAATGGGAAGAATGGCAAAAGCATATTGAATGGGACCATTTGGGGGGGGGGCTTAAACAGTCATTCTTTCTTCCCCCTGAATGAGAACTGACAACTTTCTAGCTGATCCAGGCAGACCTAAACAGGCAGTCTGTAGAGGCTCTAAGTCAGGGATTCTCAATCTTTGGCCCGCAGCACCATTTTATGTGCCCCCCACTGCCTCCACCACATCAGGAAGTGCCATGTGGTGGAGGAAGGGCAAAATGGCTGTCCAGCCCCTGAAGCTGTCTGAGGGAGCATGACCCGGCTCCCGGCTTAAAAAGGTTGATAACTCCTGCTCTAAGTGTTCAGGATTTTACAACAAGGACTTTAACAATATATGGAGCATAAATGTTGCAAGAAGTGTTCAGTCTGGATTCAGAAAAATCAGTGGCATTAGATAACATATTTCAAATATTTGTTGGCTACCAGAGTTTATGAAAGCATTTAAAAAATGAAGCAGTAATTACAGTAAAGCCTTTAACTATGTGGATTATGAAAAGTTATACATTATTCTAAAATAAATGGGTGTGTTACAACATTTGATCAACTTGACACATAACAGGATGCTACTGTTAAGACAGAACATGATGACACAGAAAAATTCCCAGTTGACAAAAAAATAGTGCATTTTATCTTCCATCTGTTCAATCCATATGCAGAACACATCACACAAAAGCTGGTATAATTTAAATAAAGAGAAAGTAAAAATTGGTGAGAGAAATGTCAACAATGTAAGATTTGCAGATGATGTCACATCAATGGCAGAAAATACTGAGGCCAATGGTGCTGTGAAGAATTTCCAAGGAGTGTGAGTGAAGGACAGGACAAGTTAGCAATCCACAGCTGCAAAACACAGGCATGGTGGAGAGCAGTGATGAGAGAAGCAAGAATTAAGCTATGGGCTTAATGGATATCACAAGCCTGGGGCATAAAGGAATCCCAGCAGTTACTCTAAGGAGTTTCCAAGCTGTGAGGAGGCAAAGGCAGACATTTGAACATTGCAGACTTTTACATAATGTGTGCCAGGTAGTGGAGTCCCATTGGAATTAAAGGAACTTGAGAAGGAGTTGAGTCACCATATCCACATGGATTCAATGGGCTTTTCTATTACTTTAGTCTTAGGATATGTCAGTTATAGCTGTCTTTTGAAAATATTGCCTACAGACTTGCTTTTCCCCAGATAACAGTAAAAGTGACATAACACAAAGTGCTATGAGAGCTTGGGGCTTCAAATGGTCATTTTGCCCCAGGCCATGTATTAAAACTGACAACTGTTCTGCCACAACACAGACAAATAGACCCAATTCATTCTCCTTGTCACATGGTGCCCGATAATAGGCACTGTTACTGAATGTAGGCTGGGTTAATAACAGGGTCATCTCACTGCATGAGGAGAAGGACAAGAAAACAGCCATTCCATGCAGAAAAGATTGATTGGTTTGGGCCACTGTTGAGTCCGGTGCTTAAGAAGTATTCTGACCAGCAGGAGTGGGTCAAACAAAAGGCGCGCTATTCTGCTGTAGACTTTATGGCGCCAATAGCGGTTTTAATAAATAACACTTGGACACAACATTCTTTCCCCCCCCCTAAGTAATGAACCCACTCTCCCAACCTTTTTGGTGGACTACAGGCCCGTTTAGGGTGCTTAAATTTGTCGGGACTTAGGGCATGGGGTATGGGTCGACCAGGAGCTATGGGACAGTGGGCTGGCTCACAGGACTGCCTAGGCGTGCTAGGTCTTTGTGGGGAATCTCTAGCATCCAGTATAGGTGCTGGAGGTGTATCCGTAGAGCGAGGGCCAACCTCTACCGCAGACTCGGTTGCGGTCAGTTCTTGGGAACTTTCATGGGAGGGTGGTACCTGTAAAAGGTCTCCTGGCAGTGGCTGAGTAAACAGCTTTTCCCCCAGATTGAAATCTGGGGGATCCACTCCATTTGATGAAGGATCTGGTTCTAGAGGCCTGCGATCTTCTGACTCTGGTGTAGCATTTTGCCCTGGAACCCGGGGACACATCTGGTCTGCGTGTCATCTCTAACTTGTGCCATTGTCCATAAGGACTTTGTATGACATGGGCCATGTTTGTTCAAGGACCTCACCACCCAACGAAGGGGAACCTGGTGCATAGTTGCGGCAATGAACAGCCTGTCCAACCTGGAAAAGTTTAGTATTACTGATATCTATGTTGAGACCCCTGTCCTCAACATGCAGTGGATCTAAACGGTCAAGAACAATAGACAATCACCTCTTCATTAAGAGGTCTGAGGGCGATAAGCCCAAAGCTAGGAGGGTAACCCTGTATGCAAGCAGATACTGACAAAGCTACAATACTAATTTCCCTGGGCCCATACGCTTCAGTGCCTCCTTTACAGAGCAGACCATTATCTCTTCTTGCCCGTTTGTGGTGGGGTGAAAAAGGGCAGCAGTGATATGCCTTACACCATTTCGGGTAAGGAAATCCTGGAATTTCGCTGACATGAAAGATGACACATTATTGGAGACAACAATGTCGGGCAGTCCAAAAGTACAAAAAACCATTCTTAATTTATGAATTGTGATAGCAGACGAAGTCCCTGATACAGGGATTACCTGTAACCATTTAGAGTATGAATCAACAATAAGCAGGAAGGTGGCCCCCCTGAATGGGCCAGCGAAGTCGATGTGGACTCATGACCAGGGGCCCTTTGCAGTATCCCACTCCCTGGTGGGCTGGTGGGTTTCCTCCAGCCTGGAGGACTGGCACTCTCTATATCGGCCTACACAAGCCTCGATATCTAAGTCGAGCCTGGGCCACCACAAATAACTCCTGGCAAGTGCCTTCAAGCAAACGATGCCTGGATGACTAATGTGTAATGTGTGTAAAACCTTATCCCATAGTGTAGGTGGAATTACCACTCTGTCCCCCCACACCAAATATCCTCTTTCCAATGATAGCTCATTGTGTTTTGTATAATAAACCTTGAATTCTTCAGAGACCGGTGGTGACAGCCACCCTTTGTGAACCCATGAGACAACCTTCATTAAAAGGGGATCCTTTTTAGTAGCGTTAGCAATGTCCTTGGCAGACAGACGGGGACTCTAAAACTTCTAACATGAGGACCTAATGGTCTGACCCAATCTTGCCCACCATCTCCACAGGGGATCTAGATAGGGCATCTGCATTGGAGATACTGGTACCCAGGCGGTGCTGTGAAGTGTACTGATAAGCCTAAAGGAACATTGTCCAATGAAGCATTCTAGGAGATAATATCTGGTGGTAGGCTTGTCGGGCACGAAGTTGCCTGGTAGTGGCTTGTGATCTGTGACAATCATCAATGGCCACCCATAAATGAAGTAATGATTTTTTTTTGTACCTGCAATAATTGCTAAAGCCTCCCTGTCAATCTGGGCATACCTTTTTTTTGTATCCATCAGAGATCTCGAATAGTAGGCGACTGGTGCCTCTCTCCCTCCCCCCAGGTCATGGCAAAGCATGGCCCCAACCCCTACAGGGGAAGCATCACAGTCAAGAATAACCTGTTTACATGGGTCAAAATGTGTGAGAATGGCGTCCGAAGTAAGAAGCCTCTTAACTTCCCAAAATGCCTTGTCCTGTGGAGGACCCCAATACCACACTACTTGTTTTCTAAGCAGTTGGTGTAGTGGGGTGGCCACAGTCACCATTTTGAGGTAGAAATGCATGGTAAAAGTTCAGAAGCTCCAGAAATGCTTGCAATTCACTTTTCGAATCTGGATGTGGAGCATCCCAAACCACTTTTACCTTAGAGTCAGATGGCTTAATGCCTTCTGGAGTAACCTTGAAACCCAGGAAAGCCACTTCAGTAGCAAAAAAACAACAACAACAACAACACCCCACAACATTTCTCTTTCTTAACTCTAAGACCGGTATTTTGGAAATGTTCAAGTACTTTGCCCAACTTCCCAGCAAGGTCCTCCCTGTCTTTCCTAGTAATCAACACATCATCAAATTATGGCAATACACCTGGGAGAGCCATGAGCAATTTTTCCACTAACCCCTGGAACATACCTGGTGCCGCATTGACACTGAATTGCAATCTTTTAACCTTACATGGACCCTTGTGTGTGGTAATAGTCTGACATAAAGCAGATTCAGGAGTGACAGACAACTGCTGGTATGCATGCTCCAAGTCCAGTTTGGCAAAACAGTGTCCTCCATGAAGTGTAGCCAGTAGGTGACTCACAACTGGCACCGGGTAAGAGTTTGGGCACATTGCTTTATTATAGTACATTTGTAATCTGCACAAATGCGGATGCCACTGTTGGAATTGATGGCTGTGACAATTGGAGTTTCCCATGGAGCTGAGTCCACCAGCTCCAAAATGCCCTGTGCAATCAGTTTGTCAAGTTTGGCCTCGATACTGTCCTTGAGCGCAAAAGGCACCCAGTGGGGCTTCAGCCTGATGGGCCAAACAGATGGGTCATGTTCGAAGTGAACAGGGTCCCCCGTGAACATATCCAGTCCCGGGCAAAACACGTCTGGGTAACGATCACATGTTAACTGAATGGGATCAACCTCAACCTTACTAATACCTGAGAAAGCAATACCCAGGGGCCCAAACCATTGCATACCCAAAAGATTGTTCTTACCCGTCTTGACCATGACAAGGGGCAAACTGGCTGTCAGTGACTTGAAATGCACATGAAAAGTGTCAACACCAAGTACAGGGATGTGGCAACCCTGCACATCACTCAACTTGACTTTAAGGGCCCACAACTTTGGGCGGTCAGCTGGAGGAAGCTGGAGAAATTCCCTGTGTGTGATGATTGAAAAAGATAATCCTGAGTCGATATCCATCTGGAATGGACAACCCTGCAGGTGGACGTCAATGATGAATCTGTCAGAAACCTCATGGACCCTGGAACTGGAGCCGTAGCTGGCAAAGACCTTGGAGATGAGTTTCTCCTTTCCTCGACAAATTTTTCCTTGGAAGGCACCTTAGTACGCTGGGGGCACACTCTGGCAATGTGCCCCTTCCTCCCACAACAGTGACATTCAGCAGACTTGAAGGGGCATTGGTTGCAGGGAACTGCGGCATGGCGGAGAGCCGCCAAATAATCTGCGACCGATTCCCCAGCCCTCTGATCCCTTCTGTAGAAAGCCACCCTAGCAGGGAATATTGAAGTTTTTGGCCTGAAATGGTCCTGGAGGATGGTCAAAATGTCTCTCAAAGGGGTATCTTTCAGCAGTCTGGGCAGAAGCAAGTCTGTGATCAGCCTGATCGTGGTCAGCCCGCAGTGAGCCAACAACATAGTCTTCTGCAACCCCTCTTCTGCTATCTTCTGTGAGATCATGTAGTTTTTGAACTGGACCTCGTACATAGGCCATGAGTCTGGTCTGGAGGTATTGAATGGCCCGAACAAAGCAGGAACGGTGGCAGCCATTGGTATCCCACCTTCATCGCCAATGTTGAGTCTGGCACTTAAGAAGTATTCTGACCAGCAGGATTGGGTCAAACACAAGTGATTTATTATTCAGCTCATAGATACCGGACTGGGGAACATGTACAAGGTGGCCAGCTTATATACAGTGAGAATGGCAGTTACACAGGTTGATACATTTCAGCGGGCTTCTGGAGAAGTGGGAAGTTTGTACTGATGAATCAGCTATTTTGACAGTAGTTTGAAAATGGAGGCTTTGCAAAAGGTGCACTATTCCACTGTAGACTTTACGGCACCAATAGTGGTTTTAATAAATAACACTTGGACACAACAGCCGCTAAAATATTTTTCCAGTACTGGCAATAGGATAACATCCTGCACTACAATGGAGGACATGTGGACCTCACACAGAACTACCTTTCAAACTGCCCCCACCCCTCCAACCTCACCACTTCCGTCTGATACCACAACCATCCTTTAGACTTTGTGAGAGACTCTGCAAGGACAGAGAAAGAGGATTTTTAGCTAGAAAAATCCTAATACCCTTGAATATATTGGAGCTACACAGTTTAATATATATTCAGATTTGTCTTTCATATTTAATAATGCTAAATAATGTAAGAAAAGACCTTGCAGTTCAACTGTTGTAAAAATAAATACTGAAACATTAAAGATGAATACATAAATCTATATTGTAAATGGATATAAATGCATTTATTTGTATTTCTTTGAGCAAGATGTTAAAAAGGGAGCAATCCATACTATTGACCTGGGTTTAATAATTTTTCTGCTCTAGATTAGCTTAGTAAAACCACAGATCTCAACAACTGTTCACAATGCCTAACTTTTGACAAAGTAAGTTGATCGATATGCCCTTATATTCTAAACAAACAGAGCCACCTCCTGCAGTATTTTGCTCCTGAAAGTTAACAAGCATTTTTCCCAGTGCCTAATAAATGAAAAAGACATTATTGATTAGCCTGATCATTAAAGAGTGTGGAAAAACAAAGCACCTACTTTGCTTGGAGTTATCTCTTATTCTGCAAGACAAACAGCCCATCAACAAGCTCAAAAGAGTGAATCATTCAGAAATAGGAAATCACAGTAATAATGCTTACCCTTTTTCATAGCCTTAGCTCTGTACCTTTTGGTCAAATGAAAATACAGTAAAACCTCGATTTACAAAAAAAACTTCCGTTCTCTGGCCTCATTCATAACTTGAATTTTTTTGTAACTCGAGGCATCCCCATAGAAAATGGCAGCGGTGCCATTTTGGCACTGAAAATGTGATTTTTACATACCAAAATAGCAGACGCACCATTTTAAAAAATTTCGTAACCCAAGGATTTTTGTAAATCAGTACCCTGGGTTACAAAAAACATTTCGTAACCCAGTTTTTTTCCGTAAATCAGGACCCCAGTTTATGAAAAAAACCATTTCGTAACTTGAGTTTTTCATCATTAGAGTCGTTCGTAAGTCGGGGTTTTACTGTATTCTTCAAGAATATTTCTTGCTATTTTGGGATGAAAGAATGAGAGGACATTTTACTAAATCTTGAGTGATCGAGAAAATGAATTCTCCAACTCTGAGCTGGATGATTATGAACAAAGCAGTGCCACTAGTAACTGTGGTGTGTACAGGCAGTGTATTCAGAAAGGGAAGATAAAACATGTTCTCATTAAGTCCCATTTTGGGGGGAAATACTTTTGGGGATATAAATCCAATAAACAAAATAAAAATAAATTTCCCATCTTCCCAGTTTAGGGATCTAGGAGAAAGTGGGCTACTCACCACTTTTTATTAGGCACTTATTGCATCAATTAACATCACAGAAGTGAACAAAGATTCCTTTGGCAACTTAAAGGCCAATATATTATATTTGGTGTATGTTTCTATAGACTGCAACCCACTTCCACAGATGCACATTTGATTAAGGGAGATTTGGTCCACAAACCTGGGCCAAATAACACTTGTTAGCCTTCAAGGTGTCAAAAAACACCGAATAACACTTGTTAGCCTTAGAGATGTCAAAAAAAAATTTGTTGTGTTCACCAAAACAGAGTAACGTGGCTGTTCCCAAACCTAGCAGTTCGAAAGCAAGAAATTGCAAGTAGATAAATAGGGACTTCGGTGGGAAACATACCTGTCAACCTTCCCGTATTGGCCGGGATTTCCCATTTTTCAGTGCCGATTTTTGCCATTTCCCACCCAGAGCTGCCAAAACCCCTGGAATTTGGCAGCGGGGGAAAAGGCGTTACTGCGCATCCCTTCTGCGCAGCTCGCTTCTACGCATGCGTAGAAGGCTTTTACCCATGCGTAGAAGGCTTCTGTGCAGAAGGGGATCGTAGAAGCCTTCTACGCATGCGTAAAAGCCTTCTACGCATGCATAAAGCGAGCTGTGCAGAACAGTTCTGCGTGGTCCCGGATTTTCCGGAGCTGCGGTTGACAGGTATGGTGGGAAAGATTTTGGGGACATGAAAGGAACCTCACTCAGGCATACCCTGAGTGGAGTTCCTCCAGCAAAAATCCTTTTAACCCAGAAAGCACCTTTGTGTGTTTCTGACGTGATTTTTTTTAAAAAGGAAACAATATTTCACCGATGTTCATTTGGAACTGCACAATTTATTTTCTGTTGCTTATTTGAAAGCCCTGCTATGCACAAACACTACCTTCCAGAATGTCCTCATCATACACTGTGCAGAGTTATTCTATGTTGTTTATAAATCTTCTAGAATATAAACAATGGAATTCACAGTTGATATCAGGCCTTAGAGAGCAACGTAATTCAGACCTGATTACAGCTATATTACAGTGATAAAGCAGCAAATCACCTGCCCACAGAACAGTCTCCACATGAAAAGCACTGCCAGGTTACAGATTATATTTTTCACCCATTTTAGAGATGAGTACATACAATCTAAGTTTGAGACCTTGACAAACAGCCTTCTTCTTTTCTCGTGCTCAGGCAGGGCTCATACAAACCCCAGATAAGGCCCATGTTCTCATTCTCTCTGTGTGTCTTCTCATTAATGGGACAAATAATAATGCTGATGTTTTCATACCCTTCTGCTTGTAAACTTCTCCTAAACAAGCTTTAAGAAGCTTTCTGTGTGAAAAAATTGGTGCAACTGGCAATTGCTGGATGAAAAAGAGACAAGTCTGTTGCCAAAGACTGCCAATCTGCCAAAACTATATAATTCAAGACTGTTCACTCAACATAAAGAAGAAAATCCAAACACAAAAATCACTTCTACACATGAACTTACAGATGGTGCTTTTTCTAAGGAGGAGTTACGAAGGGGTCTGTTTATAAGAATAGTTTTAAATATCAATTCACAACATTCTGCTGCCTTCAAAATTATTCATAATTTCTCCAGTGGTGGGATTCAAAAATTTTTTTACTACCTACTCTGTGGGCATGGTATGGTGGGTGTGGCCAGGGGTGGAAGCCCTGCATTGCACCCAAATTAGGGCAGCTTTATTTCAAAACTTGGATGGGTAGGGTCAGCCAGAATTTCTGCTACCGGTTCTGGCGAACTGGTGTGAACCTGCTTGAATCCCACCACTGAATTACTCTCTCACACACTTTCCCTCCCAATTGGCAACAAACTGTCCAATCTTCTGATACAAATGCCGCAGGCAGGGCCTAGTTATAGTAATAGCTATTATCCTTCATTTATATAGTATAGAGACAGAGGTGTGTCAGAATCCGAGGCAGCTCTAGTATTCACAGGATTAATTTCCCAGAGGTAGCTTGATGCTCCCAAGAGCTCTGGGGAAGGTTCTGTTTTAAGCTGCATTAACAAAAGTATAGTCTCCAAAACCAGTAAGATAATAGTCCCCCTCTATTCAACACTAGTTAGACCACTTCTAGAGTACTGTGTCCAATATCGGGCACTGCACTTTAAGAAAGATGCAACAAACTAGAGCAGGTATAGAGAAAGGCAACAAGAATGCTCAGAGGACTGAAAACTAAGTCATATGAGGGAAAGACTGAAGGAGCTGGGCATGTTTAGCCTTGAGAAAAGGAAACTGAGCGGAAATGTGATGGTACTCTTAAATTACCTGAAAGACGGCCATAAAGAGGAAGGGCAGGATTTGAGTGGCACCTGTGCCAGGAAAGTGGGCTAGAAATTAAACTTAATTAAATAATAATAATAATAATAATAATAATAATAATAATAATAATAATAATAATAATAATAATAATAATAATAATAATAATAATAATAATAATAATAATAATAATAATAATAATAATAATAATAATAATAATAATAATAATAACAATTTGT
This sequence comes from Bradypodion pumilum, assembly GCA_035047305.1. Taxonomy (NCBI): domain Eukaryota; kingdom Metazoa; phylum Chordata; class Lepidosauria; order Squamata; family Chamaeleonidae; genus Bradypodion; species Bradypodion pumilum. The sequence continues at coordinate 165,299,891 of JAWDJD010000001.1, read as the reverse complement.
TCTTGTTCATTCCAGATTCCAGATGCAAAATAAGGCTCTCAAAATAAAGCAGTGTTTCTCAATCTTTGGTTTTTGGACTTCAGCTCCCAAAAGCCTAAGTCAATTCTCCGAATCACTGATCAGCCAATGTACTGACTTAGGCAGCTGAGAATTGAAGTCCCCCTGTGGGGCGTAAGCACCACGTTGGGAACCACTGAACTGAAAGATGCCAGATATAGGCTGAATATCGGGAAGAACATTTTAACAGTTAGAGCAGTACAAAAGTGGAAAACTGCCTGTAGAGGTAGTGAGCACTCCAACACTGAAAGCATTCAAGAGAGAATTTGACAATCATCTGTCATATCTATTTTGATTTGGATTCATGCACTGTGCAATGGGTTGGACTCAATGGCCTAAAAGGCCCCTTCCACCTCTGTTACTCTATGGTTCTATAAAAAGAAAAATCATTTCACAGAATGCAAACCAATGTGCCTTTCAGAGATACCAGTTAGCTGAGTTCCTGTCAAATTACTTTAACCCCAGTTAAAAGGAACATTGCTTCTAAACCCAAACCAATTCCTATTCAACTTAACGTTTAATCCATTCCTTTTTCCATTGCTACCACATTTTTCTCCCACACACATCCTTCTGATCTGCCCATGCACATAATTTACTCTTCTAGAATAAAGCATGATAGTACTCTGATAATATAGTTTTAAAAGCAAAATAATAAAATAAGTATCTGTATAGGATGGGACACAAAAATTACAATTCAGAAATAGTGACTGTCATGGATTACTTTGGTGGCAGAAAATTGGAATTAAGTCCTACTGGATGAAATTATCATTCACTTCAAACATCTGTTTTACATACAGGGCATCCAGTGGTGAGATTCAGTAGGTTAACACCAGTTCCCCAGAACTGGTAGCAGAAATTCTGGCCCATCCAAGTTTTGAAATAAAATAGTCCTAATTCGGGTGCAATGCAGGGCTTTCCCCCGGCCACGCCCACCATACCATGCCCACATAGTAGGTAGTAATTTTTTTTGAAGCACATCACTCAGGGCATCAAATAAAATTTGAGACAGATTACAATGCAAAGAAAGAAGTGGGGGAACTTAAATATATCTTGCATAACCTTTGCATAACTTTTTATATTTGTTTACTGGGATGATTTAGGAAGGACTAGATGCACCAAACACCTGATGGAGCTTCTGTGTGGAGAGAGGTGAAGGCTGGATTTTACAAATTCAGTTGTCTTGTATAGCCAGTTTGGAGTTCTCTGAATGAACTCATTTACAATATGTTTATGTTGTTTATGTTTATTCAACTTATACCCCGCCCTACTCAACACATGGCCGACTCAGGGTGGCTAACAACATATAAATGACCCCATGGCAACCCAAGGGGCTTACATATAGGATACAATTTTCAAAATACAGTAATAAATACAATGTTTCAAGTAAATACAATAAAGCCCAAGATCTAATATTACAAATTACAATATAAGGTAAAATAATAATGTAAAACCCACAAAAACCCCTGCCTTAGAGTCTTTTGAGGGGGATATCAATACATACAATATAACAATAGCATAGTAATATAAAAATAGATTCAGTACAATAAGCAGACAATAATACAATATCAAATTCAGGGGGGGGGACACACAATATCAATACATCACATAATAAATAGTAATCAATATTAACAAAATCCCCAGGGGATGGAGTACAGCTCACATCCCATATAGTGCCCAGCCCAACGTCCCCAGCTGCGGCAACAGCAGCCTGTCTCTGTCCCTCTGTCTCTCTCCCTGCCCCCCCCCCACTCTCACCATAGACCAGTGGAGAGAACCGAGATGGTGTGTCAGCTTCAGCGTCTCGGCGGCAGCAGCTACTAAAGTCCCCGCCGAGAATAAGGCACAGCTGGGCCGATGCTCCCATCTCCCCTGACCGACTTGGCCCGGGGAGAGAACCGCAGGTGGCTCCCATCCTGGGCCGATGGTGGGGACCCAGGAGAGCTTTGGCGCAGCGTCCCGGCTGCGGCTCAGGCGCCCTCTTATCCCTCCGGTCAAGGCAGGGCCGGAGGGAGGCGGGGCCGGTGTCCACAGGTGGCTCCCATCCAGGGCCAATGGCATGGGCCCAGGAAAGCTTCGGCACGGCATCCCGGCTGCGGCTCGGGCGGCCTCTTATCCCTCCGGTCAAGGCAGGGCTGGAGGGAGGTGGGGCCGGTGTCCGCAGGTGGTTCCTGTTGTGTCCTAAAGCCTGTGCCTTTAAACAATGTACCTATCCATGTGTATCCAATGTAACCTCTTCTATCTGTAACATTGTAACCTCCAGCTGAATCACTGTAACCTTAATAGGACGCGAGCTAGTGACCACTAGATGGCAATAGCGAGCGTCCAAGCTCATTGGTCCAAGACTCACCTAGAACAACAGCGCGGGAAGATTCCCGCCACTACCTTCACCTGGACAAGAAGGGCGTGACCTGCAATGACGTCACACAGCCTGTAGCCAATAGGCTATCAAGGAGCCACATTCAAATGTATAGCCACTGTATATATTGAGCTGTTCGTCCGCCATTACCTCATGTTCCCTCTGACCAGCATGTAATAAAATTGTGTTAAGCCAGCTCTTCGGCTGTCCTGGTGTCTTTGGTCCCATACACTAAATTGGCGACGAAGGTGGGATTATGGCTGCCCACGGGACCAAGACATACGCCGGTTTCGACATCAAGAAACCGCAAGATTGGGAACTCTTCGAAATGGACTTCCAAGGTGCGCTGGTGGAGTTCGAGGTGACGGACGAGGCAAAGAAGAGAGCCATCCTCACCAGAATGCTCGGGCATGACGGAAAGAGAGTACTGATTGACCTCATCGCACCCAAAAAGGCAGCTGAATTCAAGGCAAAAGAGCTCCTGACGGTGCTGAGAGACCATTTCCGGCCCTCGGTAGCAATGTTTCCCGCTCGGAGCGCATTTTGGAGGCGAGTCCAAGCGCCTGATGAGTCGGTCGCTGCTTTCGTAGCGGCCCTGCGCCTGGCTGCCGGCCCGTGCAAATGGGAGAATTTGGAAGTCACCCTCAGGGACTGCGTGCTATGCGGCCTGAAGGACGCCAAGATTCAGCGCACGCTAATGAATCAGGAGCCGCCCCCCACGTTGCAGGAGGTCCTGAAAGCGGCACAGGCCGTGGAAGCCATGAAGGCAGGGGTGCAAGAGCTCCAGGACTGGCGGCCAAAGGCCGACAAAGCAGAGAGTTTGGTGCATGCAGCCCGGCGAACTTCGAAATCGTCCGCCGAAAGCAGCGACGACGAGGACGTCCGGAAGGTCCGAAAGGAGGGCCGGCGTTGCGACGGCTGAGGGGCGGCTCACGACCGTGCCAGGTGCCCATTCAGAAAGGCCGAGTGCCACAACTGCGGGCGACGCGGGCACATAGCCAAAGTCTGCAGACAACGACGCAAGGACCGGAGGAGCTCGCCCGACCGCCCAGCGAGGGACCGGAGGAGCTCGCCCGACCGCCCAACGAGGCCAGACCGCTCGATGAGACTAAAGGATAGCGCCCGGCCCACGAGGAAGCAGGACGGCGTGGGCCGCATCTCCAACGACAGCAACGACGCCGCCCCGGTTTTCAGCGTGTCCTTGGGACACCCCCGTTACTTTGTTGAGGTACTGGTGCAAGGGGCCCCTGTTAGGATGGAGATTGACTCTGGCTCCTCTTACTCCATTATTTCCCAGAGGGAGTTTTTGAGAATTGCCCCCCGCGTACGGCCCAAGCTCAAAGCGTTGAGGTCCACGCTTCGGGACGTGCAAGGGAACAGTATCCCGGTGTTGGGGGTTGGGAATTTCCAGGTTCAGTACAAGCGGCACGCCGCGGAACTCGCCCTAGTTGTTCTTAAGGGAGGTAATTGCAGCCTCCTCGGGACTCAATGGTTTCAGCCCCTGGGTCTGTTCATTGGGGGGGTGCACGCCGTTGGGTCTGACCCGATACAGGAGGTGTGCGACGCGCACCCCGAAGTCTTCAAGAAGGGACTTGGGAAATTCAATGGACCCCCAGTAACGTTCGACCTGGACCCGGAGGTCCGCCCAATCAGACTTAAACCGCGCAGGGTGCCTTTTGCACTCAAGGACAAAATAGAGGCGGAACTGGACAAATTAGTGGGCAGGGGATTCTTGTTCCTGTTGATTCCGCGGAGTGGGAAACTCCAATTGTCACAGCATTGAAGGCCAATGGGGAGGTTCGCATTTGCGCCGATTATAAGTGCACCATTAATAAGGCAATCCGCCCTAATGCGTACCCGGTGCCGGTGGTCAGCCATTTGCTAGCCAGGTTACATGGGGGAAAGTGTTTCGCTAAGCTCGACCTGGCACAGGCCTATCAGCAACTCATGGTAACCCCTGCCGCAGCTGCTGCACAGACCATAATCAAGCATAAGGGGGCGTTCCAGGTGACGCGCCTCCAATTCGGCGTGGACTCGGCGCCTGGAATTTTCCAGTCGCTCGTGGAACGCCTCCTCAAAGGGCTGGACGGCGTTTTACCATATTTTGATGACGTATTGATAACGGGGGGAGTGAGGTTGAGTTGGCTAAAAGGCTAAACAAGGTCCTGGCGGCGTTCGAACGGGCGGGGTTGAGGTTGCGAAAAGACAAATGTGTCTTCTTCGCGAAGGAGGTTGAGTTCTTAGGGTTCCGAGTAACACCCGAGGGGATCAAACCGTCCAAATCCAAGGTTGCCGCCATCAAGAAAGCCCCTCGCCCCACATCCAAGCCCGAGTTGCAGTCGTTCCTAGGGCTCTTAAATTTCTACCACTCCTTCCTTTTTGACTCTGCATGTGCTCTTAAGCAGAGCTGCTGCTGAGGAGAGCCAAACAAAGGAAGTGAGCACTGGTAAGTTTTGCAGTTGGAGTAGAGCTGCTTTAGAGGCCTCTACGAATTTAAATTGATAATTGAAACTGCTGAGGGCCACCTCTGTTCAAACAGAGGAAGCAGTTTGAAGCTTCCAGAAGCAGGGGGGCAGGGCCACACCAGGCCCTTCCCTGAACTGTGACTCATAGGGGCGGAGCCACACTAGCCTTTAAAAGCTCTGAGCTCTTTCAGAGTCAGCCATTTTGACTCTGCATGTGCTCTTAAGCAGAGCTGCTGCTGAGGAGAGCCAAACAAAGGAAGTGAGCACTGGTAAGTTTTGCAGTTGGAGTAGAGCTGCTTTAGAGGCCTCTACTAATTTAAATTGATAATTGAAACTGCTGAGGGCCACCTCTGTTCAAACAGAGGAAGCAGTTTGAAGCTTCCAGAAGCAGGGGGGCAGGGCCACACCAGGCCCTTCCCTGAACTGTGACTCATAGGGGCGGAGCCACACTAGTCTTTAAAAGCTCTGAGCTCTTTCAGGGTCAGCCATTTTGACTCTGCATGTGCTCTTAAGCAGAGCTGCTGCTGAGGAGAGCCAAACAAAGGAAGTGAGCACTGGTAAGTTTTGCAGTTGGAGTAGAGCTGCTTTAGAGGCCTCTACTAATTTAAATTGATAATTGAAACTGCTGAGGGCCACCTCTGTTCAAACAGAGGAAGCAGTTTGAAGCTTCCAGAAGCAGGGGGGCAGGGCCACACCAGGCCCTTCCCTGAACTGTGACTCATAGGGGCGGAGCCACACTAGCCTTTAAAAGCTCTGAGCTCTTTCAGGGTCAGCCATTTTGACTCTGCATGTGCTCTTAAGCAGAGCTGCTGCTGAGGAGAGCCAAACAAAGGAAGTGAGCACTGGTAAGTTTTGCAGTTGGAGTAGAGCTGCTTTAGAGGCCTCTACTAATTTAAATTGATAATTGAAACTGCTGAGGGCCACCTCTGTTCAAACAGAGGAAGCAGTTTGAAGCTTCCAGAAGCAGGGGGGCAGGGCCACACCAGGCCCTTCCCTGAACTATGACTCATAGGGGCGGAGCCACACTAGCCTTTAAAAGCTCTGAGCTCTTTCAGGGTCAGCCATTTTGACTCTGCATGTGCTCTTAAGCAGAGCTGCTGCTGAGGAGAGCCAAACAAAGGAAGTGAGCACTGGTAAGTTTTGCAGTTGGAGTAGAGCTGCTTTAGAGGCCTCTACTAATTTAAATTGATAATTGAAACTGCTGAGGGCCACCTCTGTTCAAACAGAGGAAGCAGTTTGAAGCTTCCAGAAGCAGGGGGGCAGGGCCACACCAGGCCCTTCCCTGAACTGTGACTCATAGGGGCGGAGCCACACTAGCCTTTAAAAGCTCTGAGCTCTTTCAGGGTCAGCCATTTTGACTCTGCATGTGCTCTTAAGCAGAGCTGCTGCTGAGGAGAGCCAAACAAAGGAAGTGAGCACTGGTAAGTTTTGCAGTTGGAGTAGAGCTGCTTTAGAGGCCTCTACTAATTTAAATTGATAATTGAAACTGCTGAGGGCCACCTCTGTTCAAACAGAGGAAGCAGTTTGAAGCTTCCAGAAGCAGGGGGCAGGGCCACACCAGGCCCTTCCCTGAACTGTGACTCATAGGGGCGGAGCCACACTAGCCTTTAAAAGCTCTGAGCTCTTTCAGGGTCAGCCATTTTGACTCTGCATGTGCTCTTAAGCAGAGCTGCTGCTGAGGAGAGCCAAACAAAGGAAGTGAGCACTGGTAAGTTTTGCAGTTGGAGTAGAGCTGCTTTAGAGGCCTCTACTAATTTAAATTGATAATTGAAACTGCTGAGGGCCACCTCTGTTCAAACAGAGGAAGCAGTTTGAAGCTTCCAGAAGCAGGGGGCAGGGCCACACCAGGCCCTTCCCTGAACTGTGACTCATAGGGGCGGATTACAAACTAGGAACATAAGAAGAATATAGTCTTACTAGGTAGAAAGGTAGTAAACGTGTACATTTTTGAGGCCCAGAATACTGCACTTGTTAAAATGGATTCTGAGGGAACAGCTGTAGTTACCTGCAATTCTTGTGCCATGTTTGTGTTCTTGCCAAAGCACATGGAGAACTACACTTGCAGCAAGTGCAAGCTGGTTGCACTACTAGAAGAGAAGGTCCAGCAGCTAGAGGCCCGCATATCTAACCACCAACAAATTAAGGAGCTTGAGCTGTTCTTGGACAGAGCGGAGCAGACTATGCTGGACAAAGAAGAGACAGGGCACAGTTCTGAGGGAGAAGGCCCTTCACTAACTCAGGAGGGAGATGGTTGGAGGAATGTGACTCAAAGGAGGAGAAGAGTAGGGGATCACTCTGAGAGTCTGAAATTACAGAATAAATTTGAGGCTCTTTCCCTTATCACACCTGACGAGGAACACACAGAGGAACAGCTGGTTCCACCTGATGATCTCTCCTTCATCACACTTGATGAGATCCAGGAAGATGAACATCAGGAACAAACTGAGGTTCTCTCCCTTAATATGGTTGATGAGGTGCATGTAGATGAACAGATTGCAGGAGAGAGGCTCCTTGTACTAGGCGATTCAATAATTAGAAATACAGAGAAATGGATTTGTGATGCACATGATAACCGTATGGTGACTTGCCTGCCAGGTGCAAAAGTTGCAGACATCACAAGAAATCTAGATAGATTGTTAGAGAGAACTGGGAACGAGCCAGTTGTCATGGTACACGTTGGTACTAATGATGTTGGGAAGGCCAAGCGGTCTGTCCTGGAAGCCAAATTTAGGTTGTTAGGAAGAAGATTGAAGTCCCGGACTTCCAAGGTAGCATTTTCAGAAGTGCTGCCTGTCCCTCGCTCAGGACCTACCAGGCAGGCAGAGCTCAGAAGCCTCAATGCGTGGATGAGGCGGTGGTGTCGAGAGGAGGGCTTCAGATTTGTCAGGAACTGGAGAACATTTTGGGACAAGCCAAATCTGTTCAGGAGGGATGGGTTGCATTTAAACCATGATGGGACCAGATTGCTGGCACTCAACATCAAAAAGGCTGCAGAGCAGCTTTTAAACTGATAACTGGGGGAAAGCCGACAGGAGCTGGGCAGCATCCGGTTCGGGAAAGTGTGTACTTGAGTAGTGAGGAGGATGCAAAAATTACTGAGCAGAGCAAGGAGCTAGTCACTAGCATTCTAGCAGAAGGATGCAAGAGGCAGTCTAACAATGCAACTGGACACAAAAGACTGTGTCAGAAATGCATATATAAATGCTTGTATACAAATGCCAGAAGCCTCCGGAACAAAATAGGGGAGCTGGAATACTTAGCAATAGATAAGAATATTGATATTATTGGTATCACTGAAACCTGGTGGACGGATGATAACCAATGGGATACAGTTATCCCAGGCTACAAACTGTACAGGAAGGATAGGAAGGGGCAAACAGGAGGTGGTGTAGCCTTGTATGTCAAAGAAGTGATAAAATCTTATGAATTGGAATATCTAGGTGATTTAGAGTCACCATTAGAAGCTCTGTGGGTAAGAGTACCAGGCCACAAGGATGGTCTAACAGTAGGCATATACTATCGGCCTCCAACCCAAACTCTTGAGGGAGACTGGCAGTTGGAGAATGTTGTAAAGGAGGCATCCAGGAAGGGAAGCCTGGTTATAATGGGGGACTTCAATTACCCTCACATAGACTGGGTGAACTGTTGTTCAGCACATGATAAAGAGATAAAGTTCCTAGATATGCTCAATGATTGTTCCCTGGGACAGATGGTTGAAGACCCAACTAGAGGTACAAGAATCCTTGACTTGATCCTGAGTAATACTCAGGATCTGGTGCAAGATGTTAATGTGACTGATCCAATAGGGAACAGTGACCACAACTCAATTATGTTTAACTTGATCATAGACCGCAAGTCACTGATAAAATCTAACACAGAGACCTTAAATTTTCAAAAAGGAAATTTCCCAAAGATGAGGAAACTAGTAAAAAAGAAACTGAAAGGGAAAATTGAGAGAGTCCAAACACTCCAAGTGGCATGGAGGCTGTTTACAAAAACAATAACAGAGGCCCAATTGGAATGCATACCCAAAAGGAAAAAGGGCACTGCCAGGTCCAAGAGGACTCCAATGTGGCTTACAGGAGCTGTTCGGGAAGTGATCAAGAGCAAGAAAAGCTCATTTAGAAGATGGAAGGCTTGTCCAAATGAGGACAGCAGGCAGAAACATAAATTCTGGCAGAACAAATGCAAGGCAACAATCAGGAAAGCAAAGCAAGACTTTGAGGAGCATATAGCTAAAAATACTCAGAGGAATAACAAAGACTTCTTTAAGTACATTAGAAGTAAGAACCCAACTAGGAAGGCCATTGGACCATTAGATGACAATGGAAGGCAAGGGGTTATTAAAGAGGAAACAGAGATTGCAGAGAGACTCAATGAATTCTTTGCTTCAGTATTCACTGAAGAAGATAGAGACCACATGCCCAAAACAGAACCTATTTTCGTAGGGAGGGAAACCGAAGAATTAAGCAAGATAGAAATAACCAGGGAGGAGGTCCTTGCATGTCTTGTTAAGCTAAACACTAACAAATCCCCAGGACCAGATGGCATCCATCCACGAGTTCTCAGGGAACTTAAAGATGAAATTGCTGATATCCTAGCCAAAATATATAATCTTTCCCTCAAATCAGGCTTTGTGCCTGATGACTGGAAGGTAGCGAATGTAACACCAATTTTCAAAAAAGGATCCAGGGGTGATCCAGGAAATTACCGGCCTGTCAGTTTGACATGTGTCCCAGGTAAAGTGATGGAAACCATCCTAAAAGATAGAATTAATAGGTACATAGAAGAGGAGGCGCTGCTAAAGGAGAGCCAACATGGCTTTTGCAAGGGCAAATCATGCCTCACTAATCTGTTGGAATTTTTTGAGAGTGTCAACAAGCATGTGGATAAGGGGGATCCAGTTGACATTGTTTACCTGGACTTTCAGAAGGCTTTTGACAAGGTCCCACACCAAAGGCTCTTGAATAAACTTACCAGTCATGGAATAAAGGGACAGGTCTTGTCCTGGATCAGCAACTGGCTAAGGGACAGGAAACAGAGGGTAGCACTAAATGGACACTTCTCCAAGTGGAGGGAAGTAAAGAGTGGGGTCCCCCAAGGTTCAGTACTGGGACCCCTGCTTTTCAACCTCTTCATAAATGATCTAGAGGTAGGAGTAAAAAGCAAGGTAGCCAAATTTGCTGACGACACTAAATTATACAGGGTAGTGAAAACTGTGAGAGATTGTGAAGAGCTCCAGAGGGATCTCTTGACACTGGGGGAGTGGGCAAAACAGTGGCAAATGAGCTTCAACATCAGTAAGTGCAGAGTGATGCATGTTGGGGCAAAGAACCCCAATTACATTTATAAACTGATGGGGTCTGAACTCTCTGCGACAAACCAGGAAAGGGACCTTGGTGTCCTGGTGGACAGCTCAATGAAGGTGTCAACCCAGTGTGCCTCAGCAGTGAAAAAAGCAAACTCAATGTTAGGGATCATTAGGAAGGGTATAGAAAATAAGTCAGCGAGTGTCATTTTGCCTCTTTATAAATCTATGGTGAGGCCCCATCTGGAATACTGTGTACAGTTCTGGTCGCCATACCTCCAGAAGGATATTATGGAGTTGGAGAAAGTACAGAGGAGGGCAACCAGAATGATTAGGGGACTGGAACACCTTCCTTACCATCTGAGGCTGCAACGGTTGGGCCTTTTCACTCTTGAACGACGGCGTCTAAGAGGTGACCTGATTGAAGTTTATAAAATCATGCACGGTGTGGACAAAGTGGATAAGGAAAAACTGTTTTCCCTATCGCACAACACTAGAACTAGGGGACACTCCATGAAACTTTTGGGTACTAGTTCTCAAACAAATAAGAGAAAGTACTTTTTCACCCAGAGGATTACTGGTCTATGGAACTCCCTGCCAGAAGAAGTGGTGACAGCTGTCAGTCTTGACAGCTTTAAGAAAGGATTAGACAAGTTCATGGAGGACAAAGCTATCAATGGCTATAATTATGGCTACCTAAGGACAGCCTCCGGGTTGGAGAGATAGGCAGGATATCTCTCAATGCCATTTCCAGGGAATCCTAAGCAGGTGAAGGCATCTCCTTGGGAATACCCTGAAGGAAATGGTGAGCCACTGTGTGAGACAGAATGCTGGACTGGATGGGCTGTGGCCTGTTCCAGCAAGGCTGTTCTTATGTTCTTATGGAAGGCTGCGGTGGCTGAGCCGCTTCACAAGTTGCTCAAGAAAGATGCGGCATGGATGTGGGGCGATGACCAGGAGAGGGCATTCACGGAACTGAAACAACTCCTGGCATCTGACACCATTCTGACCCATTTCGACCCCAAACGGCCGGTGGTACTGATCTGTGATGCATCCCCGGTGGGGGTGGGGGCAGTGTTATGCCACGTGTTGGAAGATGGGAGGGAGGCCCCAATAGCGTCCTACTCCAGGTCCCTGTCCCAAGCAGAGAGAAACTACGCCCAAACAGACAGGGAGGCGCTGGCGATAGTTGCGGGGACCAAAAAATTTCACGATTTTCTGTATGGCCGCCCCTTCACCCTCGTGACTGACCACAAGCCCCTACTAGGTATTTTTACCGCAGATAAGCCCATGCCACAGATCCTGTCCCCGAGAATGCTTAGGTGGGCCATTTTTCTCAACGCCTACCAGCACGCGTTGGTGTACCGGCCCGGGAAAGAGATCAGCCATGCGGACGCTCTATCGAGGTCCCCCCTCCCCCTGACGCCCAGCCAGGTGAGCAAGGGGGAGCGGGACCATCAGGTTCTCATGATAGAGGTGCTGGATTCGCCCCCGTAGTGCCCGCCGACATTGCCACAGGGACAATAAAGGACAAGACGTTGGCGGCGGTTTGCTCCTGGGTACAGAAAGGGTGGCCGGCAGAGGAATTCGCCCCATTTTTTAGGAAGAAGCTGGAACTGTCCCTAGAGAGGGGGTGCCTCTTGTGGGGGCAGCGGGTGGTGGTCCCTACATCCCTTCGACCGCGGGTGCTTAAACTGCTGCACGTCAGCCACCCCGGAATCGTGCGCTCCAAAGCGCTGGCCCGAAGCTACTTTTGGTGGCCCCAGTTAGACGCCGACATCGAGCACATGGTCGGCACTTGTGAGAGTTGCCAATGCTCCAGACCAGAGGAGGCCCGTCTTCCCCACAGGGAGTGGGACGCGGCTAAGGGGCCGTGGTCCAGGATACACATAGACTTCGCGGGCCCGTTCCGAGTGACCCTGTTTCTCCTTGTTGTGGACGCCTTCTCCAAGTGGTTGGAGGTCATCCCAGTCACGAGCACCTCCTCGGCCGCGACAATTAAGCATTTGCGGAGAATTTTTTCCACGTTCGGCATACCCGACACCCTAATTAGCGATAACGCTAGTTGTTTCACGTCCGCTGAGTTCAGGGCATTCACAGAGATTAACGCCATCTGGCACATCACCTCCGCCCCTTTCCACCTGGCCACCAATGGCCAAGTGGAGCGCCTCGTACGCACCACGAAGGACGCGCTGCGGCGCATGGGCCCCGGGGACCTCAACCTGCAAGTGTGTCAGTTTCTGCTAGGGTACAGGGTGACCCCGCTAGCATCAGGCTACTCCCCCGCGGAGCTTTTAATGCGCAGGAAGCTGACCACCATACTCACTAGACTAGATCCCACGAGAGTTGAGGACAAGGGGAGGAACATAGGGTTAGAAGCCACCAAGAGTTTCGGCGTGGGTGCCCCGGTACATTGCAGGAACTACGCCAGCGCGGGGCCAGCCTGGGTGCCAGGGGTGGTCGTGGAACAAACCGGTCCCGTTTCGTACCGCATGGAGACCAACACAGGTCTACTTTGGCGGCGGCATGCGGACCAGCTCCGAAGCCGGGTCCCAGGGAATCAGGGCGCCGAAAAAACGGATACAAATTCAGCGTTAGGGTTCTCCCCCACCCGTTTAGCCCAAGGGGGAGGAGAGGGGGTCCAGAGTCCCCACCAAGGGGGGAGGAGAAGGAATTTGTCCTCGTAGATATCCCGCGGGATCCCCCAACAGAGTTTGATTTTGATTTTCAGAACCGGGGGGGGGGGGTTTGGAGTGGTCCCCCACCCATCCAAGCGAGAAGAGGGGTTTTACGTTAGCCCCTGGTGCCCCCGGTTCAACCACAACGGAATCTACCCTTTCCCCTAGAACTGCAAAACCGCAGCAAGCCTCTAACAAGTCTCCCTCTCCCATTACAGGACAAGGGTCCAGGGAACAAGGAAGCGGGAGCGGCCCCCGGGTGGGCCAACCCACATCGCGGCCCAAACGTGAGTGCAATAAACCATCTTGGCTAAGAGACTTCGTCTCATCCTAGGGGGGAGGGGTGTTGTGTCCTAAAGCCTGTGCCTTTAAACAATGTACCTATCCATGTGTATCCAATGTAACCTCTTCTATCTGTAACATTGTAACCTCCAGCTGAATCACTGTAACCTTAATAGGACGCGAGCTAGTGACCACTAGATGGCAATAGCGAGCGTCCAAGCTCATTGGTCCAAGACTCACCTAGAACAACAGCGCGGGAAGATTCCCGCCACTACCTTCACCTGGACAAGAAGGGCGTGACCTGCAATGACGTCACGCAGCCTGTAGCCAATAGGCTATCAAGGAGCCACATTCAAATGTATAGCCACTGTATATATTGAGCTGTTCGTCCGCCATTACCTCATGTTCCCTCTGACCAGCATGTAATAAAGTTGTGTTAAGCCAGCTCTTCGGCTGTCCTGGTGTCTTTGGTCCCATACACTAAAGTTCCCACCCTGGGCCAATGGCGGGGGCCAAGGAGAGCTTCAGCGCGGCAAGATAGATATACAGATGTGGTTGTTGTTGTTTTTGCTATAGTTGCTAGGTAAGAGAGGGTGCATGTGAATACAGGAAAATGTTGGAAGGAAACAGAAGAAGGTGTGAGAACCTTTGGAGAGCAAGCCAGCTGGCTTGCTGGCTTTTCCCTGTCCCTCCCTCTCCAGATCTTGCTGCTCCAGGCCGCAGGTTATGAATGCCATGGAAGGACAAGTATTGTAAAGTTTATTGTCAGGGATGTAGAGAAGTATCTGTGGGCTTTTTTGTCTCATGTGCCCTGCAAAAATTGGATATTCTGTGTATGTGCATGTGTGTGCACCTGCATGTGCACTGTTCTGTCCAGCAGCAACATGTCTTGAGTAATTCTTGTTATTTTCTCTTTGGCTGAATTTCATTCTGAAAGAAGTCATGCATTCATTTGTAAAACCTTAACTTGTATATATTGAGCCAGAGATCAACTTGTTGCTAGAGCTAATTAATTTTTTATTGTTTGCCATTTAGGTGGGGTGATGGCCCCTTCAGTGGAGGATATGCCACTGGAAACCATCATATTGAGCCCAATGGCAAAATGAGTGGAGGAGGAACCACTTCACTATTCTGATTCCCAATAGTCATGGAGGTGGAAGAGGCCATGCCAGATGAACTGGCTGTGAAGGTACACCTTGTTAATATCCTCAAGGCTGCAGGAGTCCATTGCAGTCCCAATGTTAAATCCTGGATGTCTCATTTCATAAATGCCACAGGACATGACTCCGTGATCACATTGTGTTGGTCACTTCATGGCAAGCTGGGATCCACCTTAAACAAATTCACACCAATAACATTTTCCTGTTTGTCATTCTTACATCCATCAACTGTGAAAATGGTTTCCAGGGAAAAAATATTTGGATACAAGTAGCAGGCAGCAGCGACATTTGCAGTTATCTATATTAATTTTACAATCAAAAGACATTCATTCTATTTTTTATGGATTTCTCCTCCTGCTACACAATCTCAAAACCCAAGTATGAAACTCTGTAGTGATTTAAACACATACAAACTCTCTTTCTCTCTCCTCTTGCTGATGACAGAGACTGAAGAGCAGACCTGAAAAGTAGTAAGCTGTGTGGATGCTCAAACTTTGAGACTGATCTGTTGCTCAACTACAAGAAGTTCAGGGCACAGTTTTCCCAGCTCTCATTCATGTTGTTTCTATTTTCAAAATAATCCAGTATTATTCTAAGCACCAGTTTAACAGAGAGATTAAACTCTGCAGCAGGCTGCACAATTGACTGGCTGGCAGAGGCCTGAATGCTACATAATTTGGAATCTCCCCTACTGCACATTAGAAACAAGCTTGGATTTAACTGGCTTTGTTCAAATTTAATTTCTCATTATTTATATTTTTTAGTCAAACCTTGAAATTCAGTTGATTAAGAGATCAGTTCTACATAGCTGAGAAGGCTAAGGGACAACTGAGCTGACACTTGGTCAACTGAAGCTTTGTTGAGTCCATGCCTTTCCCAGTTAATGTTTTAAGGACTATCCTCCCTCAAGTCTTACATGACACTGTGTCCCTGTACTGGAAGAAGCTTGGATCTGGAATACATTGGTCTTGACTTCCCGTGCCACTTTTATTTTCTGCCAGCAGATCTTAGTGGGCAGATCCCTCTGCCAACAGTTATCTGATATCACCCAAAATGTGGTCATTTCCCCTCCTTCCTTAGCACAAAAAGATTTCTGCCAGGAAAAAGACTTTTATCAATTCCTAACCTTTTATAGCTGAAACATCTTTGAGTTATGATTGCACTATTAGAGGACAAATGGTCCCTGAAACTGAGACAGCTCCAGGAATTCACATTAACATAATATCAATGGTACATCAATGATAATGAAGTGAAAGCACTCATTGTAATAGTTCCTGTAACGAAGCTCCCAAGGAGAATCAAAATGTAGCTGTACTGATCCATATCAACAAGCCACTTCTTACAGTTTTTTCATCACTAGGAACAGGTCTTTTATAAAGCCAGCAGATCTTATTTGTCCTTTTGTGACCAAGCAAGTCAAAATAACACATATAATTATCATAAACTGCAGTAACATAGTTTTGCTAGAAATATCTCTTCTCCGTTTTAATGTGTTGTGGGAGGTTCAACTGTGTCCAGAAGGAATGGGGAAGCAGGCTATCATGGTTGTGAACTGTAGATTCAGCTTTGTGCTGGTTTTGTTCCTTCCTTGCTGGCCATGTTCAGATTGGGAGGTTCAGTTTGCCCTGTGAGTCCATCAATATAGGGTCACCAATCATATCCCCCATATTTTTAAACTCTACATGAAGCTGTTGGCACAAATCATCTGGGGATTTGGGGTATGCTGTCATCAATATGGTGATGATACACAACTCCTTTACATCCTCAACTCAGGAGGCTCTCCAGATCACAGTCTGGCCATGATAATGGGTTGGACAAAGTCTAATGGGTTGGACAAGGGCTAACAGACTGGAGCTGGATCCTAAAAAGATGGAGATCTGGTTGCAGGGTGGCCCTGTCGACAGGTTGAGTGCAAACCACCCTAGTCTTGATGGGGTCACACTTCCCCTGAAGGGTCAGTTTCAGGATCTGGTGTTATCTTGGACCCAGATTCTTTTATTAGAGAAGCCATGGCCAAATCTACTTTTTTTTTCCATCTTACGCAGATTGCCTAGCTATGACCATTCCTTTATGCAAGGTTTCTGATGACATTGGTCCATGCCTTGGTACTCCTGAGAATTGATTATTACAACACTCTCCACAAGGGGCTTCCCTTGAAGATGATACAGAAGCTGCAGCTGGTATAGAATGTGGTGGCCAGGTTGCTGGTGGGTGGTCAAAGGTTTGACCACATCTCCCTGATCGTGGCCCACTTGCTTTGGTTTTCTGTTGGCTTCCATGTCTGATCCAAGGTTATGGTATCAACATACAAAACCCTACATGGCTTGGGATCTTGGAACCTGGTGGATTGTCTCCTCCAATTAAATTCAGCCTAGTCTGCCCAGTCTTCTCAAGCATTATAGCTTCAGGTCCCCACCCTGAGGTTAGGCCAAGAAGGTTGCAATGAGGTACTGGGCCTTCTTGGTGTTGGCCTCGATGATTTGAAATGCCTTTCCAATATATATCCTCCTGGATCCCTCCTACCACAAATTTTGTAAAAACTGAAAGTCATACTATTTAGAAAGGCTTTTGATAACAATATGTCTCCCCACCTAATGTTTATGATTATTTTTTAGTTGGACTTGTATATGGCTCATTTTATTTCTTAATCTGTTCATTTCTAAACTTGTTTATAGATAGTGGGCATTTTAATGGACTTTACTGTATATAAATGTTGTTTTAACTATTTTTGTTCACTGCCTTTTGGCCACTAGGGTGGTATATAAATGTAATGAAATAAAATAAAATAAATAAATAAAATGAAATCCCCTAATTGCTAGAAATAGGGAGAAAGTTTCCCAGAGACAGACCAGCTAACAAGGAATGGAGATTGTCCCTGATTAATAAAGCTGGAAAACATTACATTTGAAGGGTACATAACTCTTAGAATTTCCCATGCTGGCTGGAGAAATCTGAGCGTTATATCAAAAAAGTAACTTTTCCAAACAATGCTGTGGATGTTTGGTTTTCAATATCATGTTGTTGTTGTTTTCTTTTCTTGGTTTTGTGAAATCACCAAACAGAACTATAGATCAACTCATTTGTGACCTCAGGAGGACACGCACTGGCTCTCTTGAGGAAGGTAGTTAAATGCAGGTTGTATTTTTCATGGACTGCAGCCTCTGAGCAAATATTTTTGATGCCTTAATAAATCATTTTTTCCTTCACAGCAAATAATAGAACAGTACACTGCATGTTTTATATTCAGTGACAAAGTACAATTCATCATTGCTGACCTTTCCATGAGGACAACTATCAAAAGAAAGCAGACTAATCTGAAATTATATTTATATATTTACATTGAGCATGCCTACTCTTTTATTTATAAACATATATACTTTTGAAAGAGTTTACTTATTCTTCAGGTTCTTGTAATTGAAAGGTTATTGGTGATGTGAAGCTATAGTTAAGCACTGCACTAACAATACCCTTTCCAAGATTACATTTTAAGTAAGGGGAAAAACTAGTTTAAACTTTTAAATCCATAAAAACAAAAAAGCACACCTACCTTCATGTAAACCATTGCCCTCCAATGTTATCTACTTGTCTATTTACTTTAAGGGATTCCTTAAAGCTGTTTGAAAGCTGTATATATTTCCTCCCATTCTGTATAGAGGAAATTAAACTCAGATTTGCTACACAATGAAATTTAACTGGTGTCACCTACATTTCATTTCTCTCTGCACATATTGTGAAGCAGAACCTTGGCAGCCTACTGATTGAGAGACTAATCCTACCAAAAAGGCTGAGGGCCAGCTAGACTGATTCTTGGCCACCTGAAGCTGTGAAGCATTCAAACCTCTACCAACCCCATGTACAAGTTTCATGGTTTCAAGCTCAGAGTTATAAGCAACTTCCCACAAAATTGCTCTTCATTTAATTAGAGCAGCCAAAATGATCTGTCATATAATAGTAATGTTTGCTTAATAAAGACTGTGCTAAAAATCTTGACATGAAGGCATAGTGACCTTAGTGGTGAAAAAAGGAATCATTTAGTCTGATAAATGGTTAGGAAAAAATAATAATGCATTTTATTATCTCTCTACCACATGGCTGAAGAAGGAGCTCCACAGAGCATCTGCCTCACAAGATGGATGACCAGTTACAATTCAGAGAAGACTAAAATTTATCCCAGAGTGAAGAAGTTGAAGTGCCTTTTAAAAAGGCAGGAAGACAAGAGACCTGTTGGTTCTGTTTGTGAGGCCATGTTACTGTGCCTGTGCCCTATGAGTCAATAGGGAATCCTTCTCCTATACCTGCCCCGCTGTAGGGTAGCTGATTCCCTACCCGAGCTCTTGGATGCTGTCTCAGGATTGGCAGTGGAGCTCCCTAGAGTTATTGTGCTGGGGGACTTCAACCTGCCTTCCTGGGACAGGGTCCGAGATGGCAAGGGAGTTCATGGCTTCCGTGGCAGCCATGGACCTGGCTCAAGTAATTCAGGGCCCAACCAGGAGCAGTAGCCACACACCCAACTTACTTTTTTTCTCGGAGTCATTGCGAAGTGGTCCGGGACTACAACATCCAAACATTATCCCTGTGCCATGGTCGGACCACTATCTGGTGACCTTGGAACTCCCAGGAGTAACTCCTAATCATGGGGAGGTGGGTCCTATTATTCTGGCCCACCCTCGGTGCCTGATGGAGCCAGAAGGATTCCAGAGGGAGCTGCAGGAGTTTCCTATCGATCGGCTACACAATACTACCAAGGCCTTGGTCACCCTCTGGAATGAGGGAGCTGCTACAGCCTTGGATGCCATCATGCCACAATGTACCATACACACACGTGGGCCTTGGACCACCCCTTGGTTCTCCGAGGAGCTAAGGGAACTTAAACATGTAAAGAAACACCTAGAGCGCCGCTGGAGGATATCCCAGAGTGTCTCAGACCAAACATGAGCTAGAGCCTCTATTAGAGACTACCTTGTGACGGTATGGGCAAAATGATGCTCATATCATGTCAGCAGATAATCACCCGGTGGCCCTGTTCTGGGTGACTAGGTCCCTCCTTGGTGTGTGTGTGTGGGGGTGTCTGGCCCCGGATGGCAGAGGTCCACCAAGGAGTTTGCTGATTATCTGGAGGATAAAATCACTCAGATTCACTCAGGGTTTAACTCCAGGTTTAACATCGTGTCACGGGAGTTGGCCAGGAGCCAGTCTTTCCAAGTTATCTGGGATCAGTTTGGTCTGATTGACCCTGATGAAGTGGACAGAATCCTGGGGAGTGTACGTGCCACCGCCTGCAAGTTAGACCCGTGTCCAGCCTGGCTCGTGAAAGCAGGCAGGACCGTGATGGGTGGCTGGATTCGAGCAGTGGTCAATGCTTCACTGAGGGAGGGGGTGTTCCCACCACAACTCAAACATGCACTGGTGCGACTCCTCCTAAAAAAACATCACTTGATCTGAATATACCATCCAATTTCCACCCTGTTTCAAACCTCCCCTTTTTTGGTTGCAGATCCAGGGCATTGTGCTGTCCTGGTTCTCTTCCTGGCAAGACTGCGTGGGTGAGGGGACCCGACCCTCATAAGGAGTTATCACCATTGGTTTGGGATGGGGTGTCGTTGCCCCAATCCGACCTGGTGTGCAACCTGGCGGTCCTCCTGGACTTGCGGCTTCTGCTCCAGGAGCAGGTTACGGCCATGGCCAGGAGGGCCTTCAGGCAAGTGTGTGTTATTAATCAATTGTGCCCACTCCTGGATTGGGAGACCCTGCTCACGGTCACCCATACCCTGGTCACCTCCCAATTGGACTATTGTAATGCATTCTACATGGGCCACCCTTGATGACCATCCAGAGACTGCAGTTGGTCCAGAATGTGGCATCCCATGCGGTGGTGAGGTGGGGCTTTTTCGCCAGTGTGTTGCCACTACTGTGGGAGCTACACTTGCTGCCTATATGTCTCCGGGTGCAATTCAAGGTGCTGGTTATCACCCTTAAAGCCCTTCATGGTAGCAGGCCAGGATACCTCAGGGACCGCATTGTCCCTATGACATTGACCCATCCCACGAGAGCAAACCAAGAGGGCACCCTCCACATACCCTCCGTTGTGGAGCCACACCTCTCCAGCACGAGGAAAAGGGCCTTCTCGGTTGTAGCCCCCACACTATGGAACCTCCTCCTGGTAGAATTACCCCTCAAGGCCCAGTTGCTACTGTTTAGGAGAGAACTAAAAACGTGTTTAGCAAAGTGGGTCTGGAGGCTGGAATTGTCAACAAGCTCCCTTTTTTGGCTTGTCTGAGGTTTCCACCCCCTCTTGTAATTGGTTTTTAATGAGTTTTTTAATGATTTAATGACTATATCATTTTTAATGTCATGCTGGTTTTATACCTGTTTTAAGAGATCAATAAGGCACAAGGGGGGCAGCTTTTAACTGCTTTTTATATTTATTTTAATTGTTGCTGAGCGGCCACTGAGGTGTTCGCTGGACTGTGTACACTGCCCAGAGTCTATTGATTGGGGTGGTATATAAATCTAGTGTGTGTAAATAAATAAATAAATAAATAAAGAGTTAGTTTTGCAAGTTAGTCATTCTAGAGAGGTTTTCTTTTTCTTTGAGAGCTGTGTGACCAACTGTGTTAGACATTTTGTCCAAGACACCTATACAATTGTAACTGCAAAGATACTGTTGTGGGATAAAGTACTCAAGCCAGTGAGTACTGTTCCAATTTTAGACATTTTTTGGATAAAACTGTTTATGTGGGCCAAAGGTGGCCAGCCATGGCTTTCTAGAAGGTTTAAAAAAAAAAGCTTACTACTCCTGTCAGTCCTAGGCAGTGTAGTCCACAGTGTGAGATTATGGGAGCCAAAGTCCAAAAACTCTGGATGGCTATTATTTGAGACCCTCTATATTTTTTCCTGTAAAATAAACATTTTTATGACCAAACATTACATTACAAAATTCTGAGAGGAAGTAGGGTCATCACATGGAGAAGACATTTGCATGTCAAGCTACACCAGCTGAAGTTCCTATTTTTACACAACAGTTAAATTCTGAGTGCTCGATTCTTTTTTTCACATGACCACCTTACTGAGAAGTACTATTTATACTCTCTTAAAATGCAGACTGAACAAAATTCTTTAAACTAATTACCTCTCACAACTGATATCACCTCATCAGTTTTTTCCTTTTTCTTTCAAAGAGGGTGTTGTGTTCTAATGGTTTTACCTTCCACATGAATTACAATGTAACCTTGCCTATAGCAACAATGTAACCTTCAGCTGTATCATATAAACCCTGTAATAGGACGCGAGCTAATGACCACCAGCTGGCAGCAGCGAGCGTCCAAGCTCTCTTGGTCCGAACTCATCAAAGGCAACAGCGCGGGAAGCTTTCCCGCCACCACCTACACCTGGACAAGAAGGGCGTGACCCACAATGACGTCACGCAGACAGTAGCCAATGGGCTACCATGGCACCACGTTCAAATGTATCCCTACTGTATATAAAGAGCTATCGATCCGCCATTACCTCATGTTCCCTCTGTCCACGATGCAATAAACCTGAGTTAACCCAGCCCGAGGCTGTGTCCTGTGTCTTAGTTTCATACACTAAATTGGCGACGAAGGTGGGATAATGGATCCCCAAGGAGCAGCCAGGGCACAGAGCGGGTTCAACATCACCAAACCGCAAGACTGGGAGTTGTTTGAGATGGACTTCCATGCGGCGCTGGTGGAACTCAAAGTCAAGGAAGACGATGAGGAGAGGAAGAGGGCCATCCTCACCCGCATGCTTGGGATGGAGACCAAGCGGACGCTGGTGGGCATCATCGCTCCGAAGAAGGTGAGCGAATTTAAGGCGGACGACATCATGAAGCTGCTTCGGGAGCGCTTCCAACCCTCGAGGGCGATGTTTCCCGCTCGGAGCGCGTTTTGGAGGCGAGTCCAAGCGCCGGACGAGTCGGTCGAGACATTCGTGGCCGCCATGAGGGTAGCCGCCGCCCCCTGCAAATGGGGCAACATCCTAGAAATGGCCCTCAGGGACGGCGTGCTGTGTGGCCTGAAAGACAAGGAGGTGCAGCGCAGCTTGATGAATAAGGAGCCGCCACCAACGCTGGCAGAGGTCGTCGAGGCCGCGGAGGCCGCAGAGTCCACGAATGCTGGAGTGGACGAGATGCACCAGTGGCGTGAGTGGCGTCCCAGAGCCGGTAAAGCGGAAAAATCGGTGCACGCAACTCAACGGGCCTCAAAGTCGTCTTCGGAAGGCAGCGACAGCGAGGAGGTCCAGAAGGTCCGAAAGGGGGGGCGCCGCTGCGATGGTTGCGGAGCGGCCCACGAGCGTGCGAGGTGCCCATTTAGAAAGGCCGAATGCTACACCTGCGGCCGTCGGGGGCACATCGCCAAGGCTTGCAGAAAACGGAAGGAGGGCCGGAGGCAGTCACCGGACCGTTCGACCAGACCGGACCGTTCAGCGAGGCCCAAAGATGGCGTCCAGACCACGAGGAAGCAGGACGGCGTGGGCCGCGTCTCGGACAGCAGCGAGGACGACGTCCCAGTGCTCAGTGTGTCCGCGGAACAGTCCCATTATTTCGTTGAGGTACTAGTACAAGGGGCCCCTATCAGGATGGAAATTGACTCGGGGTCCTCCTATTCCATAATTCCCCAGAAAGAGTTCTTGAAAATCGACCCCCACGTGCGGCCCAAACTTAAAACATTGAGGTCCACGCTACGAGATGTACAGGGGAACAGCATTCCGGTGTTGGGGGTCGGGAGATTTCGGGTTGAGTTTAAGAGACACTCTGCGGAGCTGCCCCTAGTTGTCCTCAAGGGGGGGAGTTGTAGCCTCCTAGGGACACAGTGGTTCCAGCCCTTAGGCCTGTTTATAGGGGGAGTACATGCAGTGGGGGTGGACCCAATACAAGCGGTGTGCGATGCGCATCCCGCCGTTTTTGAAAAAGGACTTGGAAAATTCAAGGGACCCCCTGTAGCTTTCGACCTAGACCCGGAGGTCCGCCCGATAAGACTCAAACCGTGCAGGGTGCCCTTCGCACTAAAGGACAAAATAGAGGCGGAACTGGACAAATTGGTGGGCCAGGGGATTCTTATTCCTGTTGATTCCGCGGAGTGGGAAACTCCAATTGTAACAGCTCTGAAGGCTAACGGGGAGGTGCGCATTTGCGCTGATTATAAGTGTACAATTAACAAGGCGATCCGCCCTAACGCATACCCGGTG
Organism: Bradypodion pumilum; assembly: GCA_035047305.1. NCBI lineage: Eukaryota > Metazoa > Chordata > Lepidosauria > Squamata > Chamaeleonidae > Bradypodion > Bradypodion pumilum. Next base: position 165,276,378 of record JAWDJD010000001.1, on the reverse strand, counting down.
CCGGTGGTCAGCCACCTTTTGGCCAGGCTAAATGGGGGAAAGTGTTTCGCTAAGCTCGACCTGGCACAAGCCTATCAGCAGCTTCCCGTAACACCCGCCACGGCCGCGGCACAAACGATAGTCACACATAAAGGAGCGTTCCAGGTGTCGCGGTTACAGTTCGGCGTGAACTCGGCACCCGGCCTTTTCCAGTCGCTTGTGGAACGCCTCCTGAAGGGGCTGGAGGGGGTGTTGCCTTATTTTGATGACGTATTAATAACTGGGGGGAGTGAGGCCGAACTGGCAAAGAGATTGGACAAAGTACTAACGGTGTTCGAGAAAGCGGGGCTGAGACTGAGGAAGGACAAATGTGTTTTTTTCGAAACCGAGGTCGAGTTCTTAGGGTTCAGGATTACACCCGAGGGTATCAAGCCATCCAAATCCAAAGTAGTAGCCATCAAAAAGGCCCCTCGCCCCACATCCAAAACCGAGCTACAGTCATTCCTGGGGCTCCTCAATTTTTACCATACATTCCTTCCGCGGAAGGCGTCCGTGGCCGAACCGCTCCATCGGTTGCTTAAGAAAGAGGAGACTTGGATGTGGGGTGACGAGCACGAGAGGGCGTTCAAAGAATTAAAGCAACTCTTGACCTCTGACGCAATTCTAACGCATTTCGACCCCAAACGGCCGGTGGTCCTAGTCTGTGATGCATCACCGGTGGGGGTGGGGGCAGTACTTTGCCACGTGTTGGATGACGGAAGGGAGGCCCCGGTTGCATTTTATTCAAGGTCCCTGTCCCAGGCAGAGCGAAATTACGCACAAACCGACAGGGAGGCATTGGCAATTGTAGCGGGGACCAAAAAGTTTCACGATTTCTTGTATGGCCGCCCGTTCAAAATCGTGACGGATCACAAGCCCCTGTTAGGGATTTTCACGGCAAGCAAGCCCACCCCGCAGATCCTATCACCGAGAATGCTGCGATGGGCCATTTTTCTCAACGCTTACCAACACGAGTTGGTGTACCGGCCCGGAAAAGAGATCAGCCATGCTGATGCACTTTCGAGATCCCCTTTGCCCTTGTCGGACGACCAGAAGGCTAGAGTAGGAAGAGACCGCCAGGTGTTACTAATTGAGGTTTTAGATGCACCCCCAATAGTACCAGCCGATATTGCGAGGGCGACAGGCAAGGACAGGACACTCGAGAAAGTCAGCTCATGGGTACAAAAGGGGTGGCCGGCATCGTCCCCAAGCACGGAATTCGACCCATTCTTTCGGAAAAAGCTAGAGTTGTCCCTAGAAAGGGGGTGCCTATTGTGGGGCCAACGGGTGGTGGTTCCTGCAGCCATGCGGCCGAGGGTGCTCAAACTGCTGCACGTCAGCCATCCGGGCATCGTTCGTTCGAAAGCGCTGGCCCGCAGTTACTTTTGGTGGCCACAGCTGGACGCGGACATTGAGCACATGGTCGGCACTTGCGGGGCATGCCAGGGATCCCGACCAGAGGCGGCCCGCCTCCCGCATAGGGAATGGGACACAGCAAGGGGGCCGTGGTCCAGAGTACATGTAGATTTCGCTGGCCCATTCCGAGGAACCATGTTTCTCCTGGTGGTGGATGCGTTCTCCAAGTGGCTGGAGGTTATCCCAGTAAAGAGCACGTCCTCCGCCGCAACAATTAGCCAGCTACGGAGAGTCTTTTCCACGTTCGGTTTACCCGACACTTTAGTCAGCGATAACGCGAGTTGCTTCACCTCCTCGGAGTTCGAGGCATTCATGGGAGCAAACGCCATTCGGCATGTCACATCCGCGCCGTTTCACCCGGCCACGAACGGCCAAGTGGAACGGTTGGTGCGTACAACAAAAGATGCGCTTCGGCGCATGGGCCCGGGGGACCTAAATCACCAAGTATGTCAGTTCTTGTTAGCGTATAGGGTGACCCCCTTAGCGTCGGGTTACTCGCCGGCAGAACTCTTGATGCGGCGAAAACTGACCACGCTTCTGACCAGGCTGGACCCGACGAGAGTCGAGGATAAAGGAAAGAACATAGGATTGGCAGTCTCGAAAGGGTTCGCCGCCGGCGACCTTGTTTACTGCAGGAACTATGCAAGCGCAGGGCCAGCCTGGGTGCCAGGAACGATAGTAGAACAAACAGGGCCAGTGTCATATCGGGTGGAAACGAGCACCGGTCTCCTCTGGAGGAGACACGCTGACCAACTGAGGCGCCGAGTGAGTGAAGGGCCGGTCAGTGGGGCACAGCAACAGGATTCAGCGATAGGGTTCTCCCCCACCCGTTTAGCCCAAGGGGGAGAAAATGAGGGACATCAGTCCGAATCCGGGGGGGAAAACAGTGATCCCGACTCATATCCTTTTGATACCCCAGTTCTATCAGAGCCCGGGGGGAGGGAAAAGGAATGTGCGGCCGCCGCCGCGTCCCCCGAATGTAATTTTGATTTTGATTCTGGTCTTGCGAGCCGGGGGGGTTTTCAGGAGTGTTCCCCCACCCTTCCAAGCGAGAAGAGGGGTTTTTCGTTAGCCCCCAGTGCCCCCGGTTCTTCCCCGAGAAAGAGCACACACCCCAACAACGCCGTGGAGCCGCGGCAAGTCACTAACAAGTCTCCCTCTCAAATTACAGGGCAGGAAACCAGGGGACAAAGAGGAGGTAGCAAACCCGGGGAAAGGCAGCCCGCATCGAGACCCCAGCGTGTTCGAAATAAACCATCTTGGCTGAGAGACTTTGTCTCCTAAGGGGGGGGAGTGTGTTGAAGTGTGGGCTCGAGACATTGTCTCGTCCTAGGGGGGAGGGGTGTTGTGTTCTAATGGTTTTACCTTCCACATGAATTACAATGTAACCTTGCCTATAGCAACAATGTAACCTTCAGCTGTATCATATAAACCCTGTAATAGGACGCGAGCTAATGACCACCAGCTGGCAGCAGCGAGCGTCCAAGCTCTCTTGGTCCGAACTCATCAAAGGCAACAGCGCGGGAAGCTTTCCCGCCACCACCTACACCTGGACAAGAAGGGCGTGACCCACAATGACGTCACGCAGACAGTAGCCAATGGGCTACCATGGCACCACGTTCAAATGTATCCCTACTGTATATAAAGAGCTATCGATCCGCCATTACCTCATGTTCCCTCTGTCCACGATGCAATAAACCTGAGTTAACCCAGCCCGAGGCTGTGTCCTGTGTCTTAGTTTCATACACTAAAGAGGGCTATTTCTGCTCTCAATCACTGATCAGGAAAAAAAACCAGCTGGAATGATTTAGTATCACTTTTTACAAGAGAAATGCACAAGCATGGGACTCCCTTTCCCTGTGCCACATGCTCGCAGCTTTACATTAACTTGATGATGAATCTACTTTATACACCAGGCTGCTCACATCAGACATGGCTCATGGCCCCATGGTCTAGCCAGCATGGTGGCCAGCTCTTCTCATTAAAGTCAACTGCATGAGCCATCTGGGCCCATTTCAGATAGTTTATTCCTGCCTTGTTACCATGGTGATTAATGTAGTGTTACTTGATATCATAGCCCTGTTAAACACTTACACTTGGGAGCCATTTTCACCAGCCGCAAGGCCTGCTATGTTTCTCATAAAGATCTCACTGTGTCTGCTCTGCCATCACTCTCCGAACATCAAAGCACATACAGAGGATGGACTGAGAAGTCCCTGGTCTGCCTCAATCATTCTGTCATTTCCCCCACCCCCATTATACGCCATTCTTTCTAACATTCCATCTCACAGAATAAAAATCAAATGGTACGTCATGCTATAGCATCACTACTGATGTCTGTTAAATATTTGTAAATATATATTTAAGATGAGGCACTGGAGCACCCATTTCCCACTTAGTCCAGAATGCAGAGGGAAGGAAAATGGGTGATTTTTTTTTTTTTGGATTTTGACTTCAGAAACACCAGTCAGTAAGGCTTTGTGGAAGCTAGAGTCCAAAAATGTGGAGGGCCAGAGGTTCCCCACCTATGCTTTAGACCTTTCTTTCCTTAGTCGCAAGCTGGACACAAACAATAACATGAGCTTCAAGGCAAACAAACTCCATTTTGCAAGTTAAGGAAACATAAAATCCTCTATTTATGTGCTGTGATAAAAATTAGAGAGGGGTGGGTAATGCCTGACATTCAAACTAAACTTCAGAGCAAAACATTTAGCAGCAAATGTAACAAAGGCCGCACTTACATTCTGTTTGGATTACTGTAATGTGTTTTATGTGGAGCCACCTTTGGACATTGCTTGGAAACTTCATTCGGACCCAAATTTAATTTAATTTAATTTTTCAATTTGTATGCCGCCCTACTCGCAGAGCGACTCTGGGTGACTAACAAATAAAACACAATACTGTATCACAGTTACAGTACAAAATATCAAGTCACAAACATTTCAGAAACATTACAGCAAATATCCCAACCACCATCACAAAATATTAACCCATCACAAAACACTTCGAAGAATACATAAAACAATGTCGCCAACTCAACCTCACCAAGCATGTCCTCCTCCCTCCAGGCCAGGGCCAGCCGAGGGAGCATCCAGTGTGGTGGCGGCGGGTTTTGAAGCCTGCCCACCGTGCAGCTGCTGCTCCTTCCCTCAGGCCGGGGCCAGCCTAGGGGCATCCAGTGTGTGGGTGACAGTGGCGGGTTTTTTAGCCTGCCTGCCGCACAGCTACTGCTCCTTCCCTTAGGCTGGGGCCAGCCAAGAGAGCATCCGGTGTGGCGGTGGCAGCGGCAGGTTTTGTATCCCACCCGCCATGCAGCTGCTGCTCCTTATCTCAGGTCGGGGGCAGCCGAGGGAGCATCCAGTGTGGCGGCAGTGGGGGGGGGGTTGTAGCCAGTCCGCCATGCAGCTGCTGCTCCTTCCCTCAGGCCAGGGCCAGCCAAGGGAGCGTCCAGTGTGGTGGTGGTGGGTTTTGTAGTCCACCTGCCATGAAGTTGCTGCTCCTTTCCTCTGGCTGGGGTGGGCTGAAGAGGCATCCGGTGTAGCGGTGGTGGATTTTGTATCCCACCTGCCGCACAGCTGCTGCTCCTTCCCTTTGGCCAGGGTCAGCCAAGGGAGCATCCGGTGTGGCTGTGGTTGCAGCGGCGGGGTTTGTAGCCCACCCACCATGCAGCTGCTGCTCCTTCCCTCAGGCCAGGCCCAGCCAAGGTAGCGACCCAAAGGCTACAGCCAGATTGTTTAAGGGCTTATTGTATAGATTGGGGTCTTCAACCTTTTTTAAGCTGGGGGCTGGGTCACGCTCCCTCAGATGAGGGACTGGACTGGTGATCCCACCACCACCATCTTTGGTGGCAGCGCCGACCACCCCAAACACACTACACACCCCAAAATTCCCCCACACTCCCCTCACACCACTCCCCTGCCTGGAAGAGCTGTGTCGCATGGGTGAAAGGAATGTGCCCATGGCCATGGGAAATGCCCTTGTTGCCATCGATAACGCACCTGCAGCAACAGTGCAACAGTGCAACAGTGGCTGCTTCCGCTGCCACTTCAGCCATCTCAATCTTTGTCTTCCCTGCTTGGCTTGGCATGTCCCTAATGATGCTCCATAGAAGGGCAGATGTTGTAATCATTACAACATCTGCCCTGCTATGGAGTACCATTAGGGACACAGTGTTGTGATTCAGCCCTCCTCCAACTCCGATGATGAGCTTGATCGGGGGCACTCCCTATGCCCAGTCCAGTTCTGCCTGCATCTGAGCCTGGGGATGCCCTGAGCCAGGGGTCTCAGCTTGCATCTGGCCCAAGTCTGTTCTCCCAGGCAACTGACCTGTCAGATCAGGAGTATGGCTTTGACAGTGATCAGCCCTCAGTCAGGGAGAGGGCTAGGAAACAGATACACCTGAGATGCAGGCAGGCCAGGGCAAGGCACCAAAGAAGGCTCCCAGCTGATACCAATTAGCTGGGAGGCTTATAAGCAACCCTCTTTCAGCCTGCCAGTGTTGGTACAACTCTTGTGCAAAGACCAACATCCTGCTTGATCCCAGACTGACTGCCGTGACCCTGACTACTCTGCTACCCCTGATGATGCTCCTGGACACCCTTTGGATTTGACTACTGAATCAGACTACTGGTAAACAGACCTTAGATTACCTTTTGGACTTTAGTATCTGGATTATTCTTGAACAAGACTCGCTATGTAGAACGACCGTGCTTGCCCGGATGGGTCAGGACACACGCCAAGTGAAACAGAGAATACAAGGATTGAGGCAGCAGTGGCAGCGTTATCAGCAGCTGGAGAGAGGGCATGGGCCAGATGATTTTGTGCCGTTGGCCCTAGGTTGAGGATCCCTCGTATAGATTATACAACTATCTATTATGGAATGTCCATTGGCTGCCGGTCTGTTTCGAGCACAATTCAAAGTGATGCTTTTGACCTAGAAAGCCTTAAATTAGCAATTACACTTACATACCATCCCCATAGTGCTTAGGGCACTCTCTGGGCAGCTTACAGGTAATTAGTATTTGTCCCCAACATGCTGGGTACTCATTTCACTGATCTTGGAAGGATGGAAGGCTGAGCCAACCTTGAGCCCCATCAGGACCATGAATGACTTGGGTCCATGCTACCTGAAATATGGCATTTCCCTTTATGAGCCTGCCTGTATTCTCAAATAATCGGCAGGATGGGCTTTTTTGCATCCCACCACCTTCACAAGTACATTTAGTGGGGATACAGGAGAGGGCCTTTTCTGTCAGTGTTCCCAAGCTGTGGAACTCCCTCTCATGGGAATCCAGTTTGGTTCCCTCTTTGCTATCCTTCTGTAAGCAAAGATCTTTATTTCCAGGCAGGCTTTTTCTCAGTAACTGGCTGCCCAAAAGGAGGCTCCCATATACCAGGCTACTGTGTTTATTTCTAAGTTTTTAAAAATGTTTGTTTTAATATTGTGAGCTACCTTGTGTCCTCTGAGAAGGCAAGATGTAAAAACAAAACAAAAAACAAGCTAGCCAGCCATAAGACTGCTGAGATAAGGCATTATCATGAGGGTAGATGAATGGGAAAAGAAAGCTCTGAAAGAAATTTCACTAAGGGTAATTCTGTTTCTATTTTCCTGTGGCAACCGTAGTTATATTTAACAGCAGTCTACGCACTGGACATGCCGAATACCTATGAGAAGGGTAAAGTCCTGGCATGCTTAATTGGCTACTGTAAATGACGCTATTCTAGAGGAACAATCGGTTTCAGTTTTTGTGGTTTTGAGATATGGGCAATATGCCTGGAGAAGTATCACCAATCACCTACATTGTCCACGCTTGCTACCCTCGGCTTTTTACACTGAGCTGACTGGGACTTACCAGGCAGATCCATCTACTTACAATGACTGTGCTTAAAACCTTGATATGAGGACACTGTTGTTAGTGGTGAAAAGAAGAGCAATAGCAAATACACTTATATATCACCCCTTAGGGCTTATAATACACTCTTTTGGCAGTTCACAAGTTAATTAGCATTTTACCCCCAACATGCTGGGTACTCATTTTATCATTTAGTCTGATAAATGGTAAGGAATATATATATATATATATATATATATATATATATATATATATATATATATATATATATATATATATATATATATATATATATATATATATATATATATATATATATATATATATATATATATATATATATATATATATATATATATATATATATGTTTTTTTACTCTCTTTACACCAAAATGGCTGAGGTGGGAGCTCCACTGAGTATCTGCCACACAAGGAGACCAGCTACAAGTAAAAAAAAATACCTTAGAGAAAAGAAGGTTAAGCTCAATCTGAATATTTCAATGCCACCTAAGGTTGTAAGAACTATTCTCTCTTTGGTTTGTCTTATGGCTGCATTCCTGTAATGGAGGAGGTGTGTATGTAATGTAAGTTGGGGTCCTCTTTCCCTTTCCCATTTTGTTTTTTCTTCTGCCAGCAGATCTTGGAATGCAGATCAGTTCTATGGGATCAGACAACATGAGATCCATAGCATAAGGGGATTTCTATCAATAGAAGAGGTATCTACTTATTCCTAACTAGCTAAAAGTGACACATTCGTGAATTAGGATTGAGCTATTAGAGTAAATATATATCTTAAGCTGACTTCCTGGTTAAGGTACACATGATATAGGTAAAGGTAAAAGGTGCCCTTGCTTGAAAGCCAGTTGTATCCAACTCTAGGGTTCAGTGCTCATCTCCACTTATAGCCAAAGAGCTAGCGCTGTATGAATCTGCAGATGTTTCCATGGTCATGAAGCAGACACAGACACATGATATAGTGTCCTTTTGATAACAGTGCATTGCAATTCTGAAAGGGCTTAGAGAAGAAGATGAGTGCTGAATCATCCAAAGTCTTGCTTATAAATATAACGTTACAAGTGGTGTTTTTTTAATTTTTGGGAAACCTGTCCCACAATGTTTAATAGGACTTACTCAAAGGTAGGTAAACTTGGGAACTGAAACATAAGTGAAAGAATGTCACTGTTTTTTATGTTAGGCCTTTTGCACAAAAATTGCAACTAAAGCATATTCTAAAGGACCAAATGTGTTGAAAATGAGGCTATATTTCTTGGCTTACAAAACAATCAAATCTGCATCAAGGAAAGAATAAATGAAATTTGAATGCAGTAGTGAATAATTTTATCAAGTTCAAACAGTATCACCTGGTGCATAAACCTGTCTAAAGTGACAGATGCATCTTAAAATCCTTTCTTCCCAAAATGTAAGAAATGGATTTAGCTTTGGTTCAAGCTATGGTTGGGCAAACACGTTGTGCCTGATTTCAAAGCTACTCAACCATCAGATAATTTAAACTTTGAGCTCAAACTAGATTGGGGCCAGTCCACTGAATTCTTGCTGTTCGAGGCTATCAAGTGGAAATCAGAGCAAAAGTGTGGGGAAGCAAAACAACACTAGAAGTCTTTGAATAGGAAGGGAGGAAATGTCAAAAAAAAAGAGAAGAGAGAAAAAAATAAAAATATGAACCTATTTCCATTTAAATGTTTTTTTAAAACAGGGGTTCCCAACCTATGGCCCACAGGCTGGCCCCGGTCCTCAACACCATCCCATCCAGCCCATTGCTGCCTCCGCCACACCTGGAAGTGGAAGCAGGCACATTTACATCATCCATCAAATGCACGCACACATGTACAAACTCACCCATGACTGTAAGTGTACCCACTTCTGCTTCCAGTGGCATGGTCTGGCCCACTCAGCTGTCAGGGGCATGGTCAGGCCCACGGCAAAAAAAGGTTGGCCACCCCTGCTTTAAAATATGAAATACTTGTGGATGACTATCCATTCACTATGAGGAGTCTTGAGATTGGAGCAACGGAGAGACAATGAAATGCACTGGAAGACATTTCTGAATAAAAAATAAAGTATAACATGCCTACCTCTAAGAATTTGGGAGAAGGTATAGGCTGGTGTCAAAAACTGACTTTTAATTTATGTCTTGTTTACAGAACCCCAAAAGGAATCTTTTTTTTAAAAAAAAGGTGGAATCCTCTATACCAGCATGACACAGATGATATAATTTTGGAAGCAATTTGCCCCAAATTTAGAAATCACTGCAGGCATGACTCACTGATGAAACAAGTCGTCTCAAAAACTTCACTGTTTTTGTTAAGTTTGCATAAATATGTGACAGGAGTTTGGCCAAACTGGGGACTTAGATGGAAATCTGGATGGAAGATATTCATCAACAGAACAAGCAGAGGAGAATTTTTTGTGATTTCATGACCTCCCTGAAGACCTTAGCAGATACTTATCAGATTACACTACAATAATACAATTCCACTTAGAAGTTAAGTCCAACTGTATTCAGTAGGTCGCCCAGCAGATTATACAACTACAGCCTTATTTTTTATACTTTTTATATGTATTTTTTTAAATGAGTGATTGTTTTTAACATGTGAGTTTTCTGTTGTTAGCCGCCCAGAGTAAGAAATCTCCTAAATGGGTGGTGTATAAATATAATAGATAATAATAATTCTTTAATGTAGTGCAATGGGGGAATGCATTTTTTTCCAATGAAAAAGTGTCATGTCTAAATGCAAGGACTTGACATCACCAGTATGCTGTCATTGACATGCTGTCAGTCAGAGGACTGGGACTGACTCAATAGCTATTGTGTTACTGAGGTGGAGGGAACTCATTTTTCAGAAACTTTACCCTAATTGTAGAGAAAAATATAGCTTTCTGGAAGTGTGTAATAATTTCATTTCCCTGGTAAATGTAACCATCTTATTAACTGCCTATTGAAGTGATATTATATTACTTTTCCTTAACTTATATTGAGGTATTTCATTTTTTCTTGTTACTATGTATTATTAGTAGATATTTTAATTGTTCTATTGTTTTCTTTTTATATCTAGGGATCCATGTAAGATTAGAATGTCTCTTTGGTAAAGTAGTTGATTATATAGAATTTCAACCCCCTCATCATAATAACAACTACCACAACTATAACAACAGCAACAACAATGATCACTACCACCATCTTAGAAATGCAGATCTGGACTATTGGACCATGGATAAGTGAAACTGATACTAACCCGTGGATACGTGTATGTGTGTGATCTGTACAGTGAACCAAATCGGCCAGTGTCCTGAAAAGTTCTTGGAACAAATCTCTCAATTAATTTCATATAGCAAACAAATGTTGCATAACACATCAAACTCTTCTGATTTATTAGCTTTCTTTGCTGTGAGCATCTACATTAATATTTGGGTTTGTACCTTAGGGCTTGAAGCATAGTCCTGAAAGATATAATAAAAAGAAATAAATTACCATTGTTGTAAATATTCACACTATCTTTGCTACTTGTCAATAGGGCAGTATGTGCCATGTGAAATCAGAGAGCTGTAATTGAATGGCATTCTATTTATAGTGGGTGTATGGAACTTACATAAGAACATAAGAACAGCCTTGCTGGAACAGGCCACAGCCCATCCCCTCCAGCATTCTGTCTCACACAGTGGCTCACCATTTCCTCCAGGGTATTCCCAAGCAGATGCCTTCACCTGCTTAGGAATCCCTGGAAATGGCATTGAGAGATATCCTGCCTATCTCTCCAACCCGGAGGTTGTCCTTAAGTATCCATAATTATAGCCATTGATACCCTTGTCCTCCTTACATAAGCTCACAGGAAAATTTGCTTGGTCTCTAAAATGAGACCAGAATGGAGTTCAATTTCCATATTCCATTTCAAATAAGAGTGGCCTGAAATTCCTAATACGCCAGCTGAGTGGTTGATTGACAGCAGCATTAAGATTTGTCTACAAAGATTAAAAGGAAAAGGTGCTGAAGTGAAGATGTCTGTGAACCAATCCTCTGATGGGATAAATATTAAAAATAAGAAACACATGGAGGCCAAAATGAAATCCGAAAAGAGGACAAACAGATTATAAAAACAGCCCAGTGGGAACATCAAGGTGAGAAACATTAAATTGGGTTTAGGAAACTGAATTTACAGGCATATGTGAAGGCAGAGATTTGAGGATCCAAAAGGCATGGAGGTAACAGGCATATATACTTTCACATTGTCCTATAGCAAGAACAGCTTGTGTTACATTCTGTCTTTCAATCCTTCCTGGATGTTTTCCTTTTTTTAAAGCTCCTTTATGATCTCATTCAAAGAAATTCATATATAGTACTAATGATATCCCATAAAGCATCTTTAGAAAATATTCTCAACCAGATGTAATAGATATTGGGAGCAACTGATTGTTTATGCCACACCAGTCTCAGAGAGGGGGGGGATTTATTTGTTGACCTTTCAGACTGTGAAGGCTGTATCTTGCTTCTAATAGAAAGTTCAGCACACATAGCCCCAGACTGTTCCTCAGCAAGCATACTGTGCATATTTTTGTAGCTACCTCTCTGCAGAATATTTGCTGCATTTTCTTTTATGAGTTTTAGTTCCACTCTGGTTAGTATACCTAAAAAGAAATAACAGTAACAATAAAAATCCCTATGATGTCCTCCCTGCTAGTGCAGTGGAACACCTGTTGTGCCACCTTCTAAAGCTGCTGTTTTATTAATGATCTCAAAACAGAAATACTAGTGCATGAAGAAGTTTGAAAATGACTTACTGATGTGTCACAGACATTTTGCCAAGAAAATGAAAGGCACTGAGAGGGAAAACGCACTAGGGAGGCCAATGAAAAACCAAATGTTCCATTGCAGATTCAACTGACCTTCACCTTCAAAGAACGCATCTAAGAATAGGAGATCCTTTGCTGGGACTTTGAAAACATGTAACGGTTTCTCTTGAGGATATACTAGGCTAATACTGTATATCACAAGGCTCTTACTGTTTTGCCTGGAAACACAACAAGCAAAGTCATCTTCTTTGCAAACTGAGAGGCAGGGGTATGAGAAAGTTGTGTGGTTCAGTACCAGAACATACAAACCATCAGCCATCATATTATGATACAACTGGGCACATCTTTGTGTGTTACTGCTGCCCTAGTCTTGGTCCAGATTTGGGAACATAAGAACATAAGAATAACCTTGCTGGAACAGGCCACAGCCCATCCAGTCCAGCATTCTGTCTCACACAGTGGCTCACCATTTAAGTCCATAACCTTCAGATAGTCAGCTTAGCTGACTTTCTGTGTAGGAAGTCCACACAGACACAAACCATCACATGGTTCACCTGGAATTAAAGAGGGTCACACAGCCCCAGAGCTCCGCGTATGCCTGGAAGCCTTCACCCCACCATCCCTGAAGGGGGTTCCCAACCCTTAGTGTGTGCACAGATCCTCCTAGCCTCAAAACTGGATCCAGTCCAATGCCAAAACCAAGCAGTAAAGTTGTGACATGTGCATACACAACAAAGAAAAACAAACAAACATGCATATCTCCATCCAATGGCTACAGGCACCATAACACAGAATCCCATGGAAGGGCAAGAAATTGGCCAGGCAATGCAACAGGGAACATCTAGTTCTGCCAATCATAGATGAAAATCTCTCTTTCTCTCCCTCCCTCCCTCCCTCCCCCTCCCTCAGGTCTACTAGGGATAGATTATTTTCAGCCTTGTTGCTGGTTGTCCACAACTGCAAATAAGGACTGAGCTAAATGACCAACCTCACATGACTCAGAATATACTCTTCAAAGGTGTGATGGGGAGGATGAAATCTGTATGATGATGTGTTCCCTTTAGCTGAGCCACACTTTGTCTGGGTGACCTTACTTTTGCACTTAACTCTTTTGAGAGAGTATCATAAAAGAAACAGAGACAAGGGAATTTCTTTTATGAGAGAAGAATAACAAGCTTCTGTTGCCTGTGGATTTCTAATCCTTATCATCAGCATCTAGCTCTTATGACTGCTGTATAAACAATGTTATTGGATTATGATAAACCATGTCCTTCCCCCACTGCACTCAGTGGGGGCCCTAGTTTGCTGACCAGCAAGATGGGGTGCCAGGAATGGCCCCTTCTTCTTCCCAGGGTTGCTTTGTGCTTGGTGGAAGGTATAATGGAGAGCCACTAGTAATCCAGTCAGAGGTGGCTAGATGTGCTGCAGGGAGAGAGGGCTCAGCCAGGGATTTAAAGGCCCATACCTTGGGGATCTTCTTGTAACTGGAAACAGTTTGACCCTTGTCCCTTGAGAATATAAACTTGCAGTTAAGATTACAATAGAGCTTGCATCATCATCATCATCATCATCATCATCATCATCATCATCATCATCATCATCATCATCATCATCATTATTATTATTATTATTATTATTATTATTATTATTATTATTATTATTATTATTATTATTATTATTATTATTATTATTATTATTATTATTATTATTATTATTATTATTATTATTATTATTTTGCGGTGCTATGGCCAGAAAAGGGTTAATGATATTCCTCAGCCGCCACCAACCCATCTCCTTTACAGATTTCAATAGCCATGATAGGCAAGGGCCAAAGCAAGAGGTTGTCAGTTTACAATGTACAAGTGCTTTGTCCACCTCTTCATCTGACACAAATGGGAACTGACCCCATAAAACCTGACAAGTCTCACTGGACATCTCAGCCTAATTTACTGTATCAGCTGTGGAGTCAAGGTCCGTACAGATGATCTCAACCTTTGTTCTAAAATGAGTTGCGAATTCCTCACAACTATGTTGGTTTTGGTGAAGGTCCAAAGTATGTCCATCTGTGATGAAGCTGCAGATGATTTTATAAAGTTTCGCCTGTTGGTTAGCTGCCTCTTTAATACAGAGGGCAGTATAGGCCTTCCTTGCCCTCCTTACATGGCACAGGTAGATGGCAGTGGCCTGTCTCACCAACCATGGGGACAGACAAATTCTGCAGAGGAAAGGGTGCTTAGGAGCGATCATGTCCACTGCCTGGCCTGCCTCAGAGTACTTCAGAGTACCATTTGGCAACCTGAGCTTCAACATAATTATAGCACTGACCATATGAGTCGGAAACCCACCCAAAGCAGCTTGGAAACCTACTAGATTCAGCAGTCCTAACTCTCATGGGAGCAGATACGTGATGAGGGATACAGGCTTGCTCTCCAATCCCATACAATGGGATGCCTTCTCTGCTTGGGACATTGGGGGAGATAGAGGGTCAGGTAGGGAACTGAGGGTGGACATGCCTGGCTCAAGAGGACTGCTACCTGTTCCCCTGATAATTCAGTCACATGGCGAATCCAGTGTTGTGTTGGGCCAATTGGATTGTAAATCAGTGGGACATCCAATCTCTGGATCTGCTCCCTATGCTATGCTAATATTATACTGCTCCTGCCAATCCAGACAGTGGCTTTTTTTAAAAATGCCCATTGCCAATTTCTTCCAACTTCTGCCAATAAAACTGTCGATAATTTTAATGTGCATGTGGCATATTGGTGGGGATGTGTGTGCAAGGTGCTGTGGGGTGTCCCAGGTATGTTACCTGGGCCTGCAAATACACGTTCCAATCAATTCTTGCAATGAGTTTTCTTTTCCTCTTGTAAGTTCACACTCTATATTTGAGCCACTAAGCTGAGGAATATTCTCCAGTGGCTCAAGTGGCTAAGATGCTGACTGGAATGCAGGACATCAGCAGTTCGATTCCTGAATACTGCAGGATGGTATGAGCTCCTGTCTTTGTCCCAGCTCCTGACAACCTAGCAGTTTGAAAGCAAGAAATTGCAAATAGATAAATAGGGACCACTTCGGTGGGAAGGTAAACAATGGTCCGTGTGCTCTGGTGTCTAGTCATGCCTGCCACATGACCACGGAAATGTCTGGAGAAGCAGACAGCACTGGCTCTTTGGCTTTGAAACAGAGATGAGCACAACCCTAGAGTTGGATAAGACTGGCTTTTGAGCAAGGGAAACCTTTACCTATGTTCCCTAGGACTTTTGACTGGATGAGAAGCTTTTCCTCACCTGGGAGGAAGATGCTAAAGAGAAGGTTCTCCACCGTTCTATGTCTGTCTGGTAAATATTTTCACCATTACTTAGCTGCTGTTTTGGGTACTTCAGAGCTGAGGTACAGGAAGGTAAGTTACTTATTTAAAGACAACACAACTTCACAGGGGTCAGGTGTTCTCTCTAATCTTTCATTTGCTGGAATCAAACATTTTTTTTGTAAACATTTGTACTAATTTGTTGGTTTTTGTTCAGAGCTAAGGGTGCTTGTTAGAGGCTGAAAGGGTTGAAAACCTAATCCAGCATTGTCTCCAAACCAATACTCTAGCAAGCATTAACAGTGCATCTAAGACTATGTTAGTATTGATTCAGAGTCCCATCACATTAGCACTTCTTCCATTACCTGATAAAAACCTGCCACTGACTTAGCAATGCATAGAAAGATAGACCCAGGCAGTCAGATCAATGAATTAATGACGTCTGTCTTTTCTTCCATAGCTTAACTTTCCACACTTCTGTCTTCATGTCACCTGCTCCTTTCTTTCACCCAACAATGAACTCTAAATATTGAAAATCTAACACTTAGAAGTATCATTTTTATCAACTAATTAGATAAGAAAACTATTGTAATAAACATGAGATTTTTTCATTTTTTGCAAAGTACATGAGAAATCTGCACACAAACACACTTGGGAGTTTTCACTAGAATGATTTAACTGCAAAGATTTGGATGTTTAAGTGTTTGTTCTTGCTGACAAATGAGCGTTGCCTATAACATCAAATTTTATTTCCATTTATAATGTTCTTATCTTCTAGGTTTGAATGGAGAAAGAAGTGTTCTGTGGTTGTTCTGACTGGAATTAGCCTTATTATAAATTATTTATTTTTCTATTTATATTATTCACATGCTGCTTTTCTGCCCATAAGGGACCCAAGATGGCCTATAGTAAGTAAAACTAGATAATGCTCACATTTTAAAAAATGCAATGAAAACTATATTTAAAAAACAATCAATTAAATTGCAACTTGTTCAGATGAAGCAGAAGTTCACTCCAGCTATTTATCATTGATTGAAGTTTGGTACAAATGAGACCAAACCTCATTCAATGGTCCTTTACCCAAGGAAATGTTTGAAGTGCAATAAAAAATATTTGACATTCACTTTTTCATAGGTATTTTGTTTTGGAATCTAGGGGAAATTTCCCCTCTATTTTTGTGAGGTTAAGGAAAGCTTCCAACCCGGAGTCCCTCTGATGGAAATGACTTGCTAGTGAAAGCACCATCCTGTAGCCCCAAAACAAACCTCTGCAATGAAATAAACTATGCTGTCAGCAGCATCTTATCCCTTCACACAAGTCGCAGAAAAAGCTGGACCCAAGTTTGTGACAACCAGAAAGCAGGAAAAATACTGACATCAAGACAACCAGTACTTTCAAGTTTACCTTTGCTTGTCTGGAACAGTCCTCAGATACTTCAAGATTAAAATTTAAACACTCTGGCAGTTGCAGTATAAACACTGGCTCTTTCTCATTCTGTTTTATATAGCAGATTCCAAAGGAGTACCAATTTCCTTCCTCCAGTCTCTCAAGTGCTACAAGAGTATCAATTGTTGGGATAATAACCATTCTACATGTACTAACACTGGATATCATTAGGAATAGGCTTTACAGCCTAATGTGATTATTCTTTGCTACTGGCTTGACTGGTAAAATTCTTTTTCTGGTTCTAGCATTTGAAGTGTGCCACTGCCTTCTACTCCTATTCCCCCCCCCCACTTCCATTGTTTTGTTGATAGTTCACTTCTTCCTCGGATTTCCAAACAAGCAACAACAATGTGTGGGAAATTCCATTTTCCTTATTTTTTCTTCTGACTGTAATTGTAGATAGTAACTGTACATAAATATATCTTTTTTAATTTAAATGTTTCTAGAGTTATTTTTATCATGCAAATTATCAGTTTATGTAGAGGAAATCAAGGAGGGGCCTTTGATGAGGTTGGGGTGATCTATCCACATTTCTGTGTGCTGCTGTTGTTGTTGTTTTTTGCCTTAAAACTGAAAGGAATAACCAAACTTCATCGAAAACCATCACACAGATTATGTGTATTCACCGGGATTTTTTCTAATATCAAGTGTTAAATATTCTAAACCAATTTCTAATTCATGCATATGTATTGTTAGGCAGAGGCTATTTTTAAGCCAAGATGTCAAAGTGAAAGAGTATCCAGTGCCAAACATACATTGAGAACTAAAACTAGCAGAGTTTTCATTTCTTGTAATAATAATTTTGTGTCAGAAATTATTCAGGGTTGAAAGCAGTGGTGGACATCGCACCAGTTCACCAGAACCGGTAGCAGAAATTCTGGCTGGCCCTGCCCATCGAAGTTTTGAAAGAAAGTAGTCCTAATTTGTGTAGGACTGCAGTGGCTCAAGTGGCTAAGATGCTGACTGGAAGGCAGGACATCAGCAGTTCGATTCCTGAGTACTGCAGGACGGAATGAGCTCCCATCTTTGTCCCAGCTCTTGCCAACCTAGCAGTTCGAAAGCAAGAAATTGCAAGTAGATAAATAGGGACCACTTCAGTGGGAAGGTAACAGTTTTCCATGTGCTCCGGTGTCTAGTCATGGCTGCCACATGACCACGGAAATGTCTGCAGAAGCAGACAGCACTGGCTCTTTGGCTTTGAAACAGATGAGCACTGAACTCTAGAGTTGGATACGACTGGCTTTCGAGCAAGGGAAACCTTTACCTCTACCTTTAATTTGGGCGCAACATAGGGCTTTCCCCCTGGCCACGCCCACCATACCACACCCACAGTGTGGTAGCGAAATTTTTTGGAGCCCACCACTGGTTGAAAAGATTTTTGTGGAAGAAACTCCAGTCAGGGAAAACCCAAATGAGGCTCCTTTCATGTCCCCAAGAGCTGGGACATTGATCAATGCTCAATATATCATTCAGTACCCGGGTCTCAAACTGCTGACTTGCCAGCCTTCCAGCTAACAAGCTGAGATTCTTAACCACTGAGCCACCACAGCCCCTTTATTCACTTCTTCTGTCAGACACATAAACCCTCCTGTCAACTGCCTCATGTTGTTATAGCCAGGACTAGGACTTTCCATGGATCACAGGGACAGAGAAGAAACATATTATAGGACTGCAACGGATGGAGCAGCTGCAGGCTTATGAAATAGGGAATTTCAGAATGTTCTTTTGATGTGCAAGGTGAACAACTTAAGAGACAAGGTGAGAAGATCAAAACATTTAGGGCAACAGATGGTCTGCCTCGGAGTGTCCCAGTGGGAGGGATATAAGAAGATCACTCAGAAGGTGATGTGTCATCTGGGAATGAAGTAAGGTGAAAATCACAAGGCTTTGTGAGATTCTAGCGAGACAGGAAAGGTGTCAGGTGACACCAATGAGATTGTTGCAAATACAGCCAAGGCAAAAGGACACATAAAAAAAAATCATATGCAAAGGAGGATTGTATCCTGGATAGGAGAAAAATAGAGATTTTGCAGCGAAGATACAGATAATGAAACATTGTGTCTGATTCCCTCACTGGATGTTTTACCACCCTTTCAGCCCTACTTTATGAAACTGGTCATGCTAAATCCCCCTGCCCCCCAATACTTTACTTTACATATGTGCTTATGCACATATATTTTCATAGGTTATTTTATGGAAGCTGAGCTGACTATGTCCCTGTTATGTATGTATGCATGTTCATTATACTGTAAAGGCAAGATTGTAACCACTCCAGATACAAACGATATCAGCTGTAAAGGAACGCGAGCAGACAGCCTATAGAGGGCAGCTGCGAGCGCTCACTCTCACATGGTTCACATTGCTCAATCACGGACAGCCGCGGGAAAACCTTCCCCGCATTCAGCAGCTGAAGAAAGACCTGCATTCAGCAGCTGAAGAAAGACCTGCATTCAGCAGCAGGAATGGAGGCGTGCCTGGGCGAGGCCACGCCGGTAGCAACCAATCAGCTACCGTGCTACAAGATTCAAATGTAGAGAGCTACTGTATATATTGAGATGTATCACCACCATTACCTCATGCTTAACTGGAACCTCATGCAATAAACCTGTGTTAAACCAACCCTTCGGTTGTCCGGTCGTCTTTGGTCCCATACACTAAATTGGCGACGAAGGTGGGATATGGCTGCCCACGGGACCAAGACATGCGCCGGCTACGAGATCAGGAAGCCGGGAGACTTGGAGCTGTTTGAGATAGACTTCAACGCTGCGCTGGTGGAGCTCGAAGTCTCCGACGAGGCCAAAAAGAGGGCCATCTTCGTCCGCATGCTCGGACAAGAAACCAAGAGGACCTTGGTGGACCTGATCGCGCCGAGGAAGGTGGGCGACCTCAAGGCCACAGAGCTCCTGGCGGCGCTGCGCGCCCATCTCCGGCCGGCAATAGCGATGTTCCCCGCTCGGAGCGCGTTCTGGAGGCGAGTCCAGGCACCCGGAGAATCGGTCGATGAGTTCGCCGCGGCCCTGCGGTTGGCCGCCGGCCCATGCAAGTGGGAACTCCCCGACGTCACCCTCCGGGACTGCCTGCTCTGCGGTCTGAGGGACACAGAGACTCAGCGCGCGCTGATGAAAAGGGAGCCGCCTCCCACGTGGCAACAAGTCCTCGACGCGGCACAGGCCGCAGAGGCCACGTCGGCCGGGGTGCACGAACTTCAGGACTGGCGCCCGAAGACCGCCAAGGCAGAGAGTTCGGTGCGCGCGGCCCAGCGGACTTCGAACTCGTCTGCAGAGAGCAGCGACGACGAGGACGTCCGGAGGGTCCAGAGAGAGGGCCGGCGCTGCGATGGCTGCGGCGCCGCCCACGCCCGCACCAAATGCCCATTCCGCAAGGCCGAGTGCCACAACTGCGGCCGGCGCGGGCACATCGCCAAGGTCTGCCGGAAACGACGCGAGGCCACCCGGAGTTCTCCAGACCGCTCGGCGAGGCAGGACCGCACCACGAGGCAGGACCGCACCACGAGGCCGAAGGACGGCACCCGGACCACGAGGACGCGGGACGGAGTAGGGCGAGTCTCCGACGACAGCGAGGACGACGCGCCGGTTTGCAGCGTTTCCACGGAGCACCCCCGTTACTTCGTTGAGGTAGTAATACAAGGGGCCCCTGTTAGAATGGAGGTGGACTCGGGTTCTTCATACTCCATTATTTCCCAGGGGGAGTTCATGAAAATTGCCCCCCGCGTGCGGCCCAAGCTCAAGGCGTTGAGGGCCACGCTGAAGGACGTGCAAGGGAACCGCATCCCAGTGTTGGGGGTTGGGAAGTTTCAGGTCCAGTTCAAAAAGTACACCGCAACGCTTCCCTTAGTCGTCCTCAAGGGGGGAAAATGCAGCCTCCTCGGGACTCAATGGTTCCAGCCCCTGGGGTTGTTCATTGGGGGGGTGCACGCCGTGGGAGCACACGCCGCCGGGACTGATCCAATACAGAGCGTGTGCGACGCGCACCCCGAGGTTTTTAAAAAGGGGCTAGGAAAATTCAAGGGCCCCCCAGTGACTTTCGACCTGGACCCTGGAGTGCGTCCAATCAGACTTAAACCGCGCAGAGTGCCTTTCGCACTAAAGGACAAAATAGAGGCGGAATTGGACAAATTAGTGGGCCAGGGGATTCTTGTTCCTGTTGATTCTGCGGAGTGGGAAACTCCAATTGTAACAGCGCTCAAGGCCAACGGGGAAGTCCGAATATGCGCTGATTACAAGTGCACCATCAATAAGGCGATCCGCCCTAATGCGTATCCGGTGCCGGTAGTCAGCCACTTGTTGGCCAGGTTACACGGGGGGAGGTGTTTCGCCAAACTCGACTGGCCCAAGCCTACCAGCAACTCCCGGTGACCCCCGCCGCAGCTGCTGCACAAACCATAGTCACCCACAAAGGGGCGTTCCAGGTTTCGCGCCTCCAATTCGGCGTGAATTCGGCGCCCGGGATTTTCCAGTCATTGGTGGAACGCCTCCTGAAGGGGTTGGAGGGGGTGTTACCCTATTTTGATGACGTATTAATTACAGGGGGGAGCCGGGCCGAATTAGCAACAAGGTTGGGAAAGGTCCTGACAATATTCGAAAAGGCGGGGTTGAGGTTGCGGAAAGACAAATGCGTCTTCTTCGCTACAGAGGTTGAGTTCCTAGGGTTCCGTGTTACTCCCGAGGGAATTAGGCCAGCCCAATCCAAGGTAGCCGCCATCAAAAAGGCCCCTCGCCCCACCTCCAAGCCCGAGTTGCAGTCGTTCCTCGGACTGCTCAACTTCTACCACTCCTTCCTCCCGCGGAAGGCAGCCGTGGCAGAACCGCTACACAAATTGTTAAAAAAGGACGAGGCATGGAAGTGGGGCGACGACCAGGAAAAGGCTTTCAATGACCTGAAGCGACTCCTGGCATCAGATGCTGTACTGACCCACTTCAATCCCAAACGCCCGGTGGTCCTGATATGCGATGCATCCCCGGTGGGGGTGGGGGCGGTGCTTTGCCACGTGCTGGAGAACGGTAGGGAGGCCCCGATAGCTTTCTACTCTAGATCCCTGTCCCAAGCGGAGAGGAATTATGCTCAGACAGACAGGGAGGCGCTAGCAATAATTGCGGGGACCAAGAAATTTCATGATTTCGTGTACGGCCGCCCCTTCACCATAGTGACTGACCACAAGCCGTTGCTGGGCATCTTCACCGCAGACAAGCCCACACCCCAGATCCTGTCCCCGAGAATGCTCAGATGGGCCATTTTTCTCAACGTGTATCAGCACGCGTTGGTATACCGGCCCGGGAGGGAAATAAGCCATGCCGACGCTCTGTCGAGGTCCCCCATTCCCCGGGATTGCTGCCACGTGGGCGGAGTAGAGAGGGACCACCAGGTCTTAATGATAGAGGTCCTAGACTCCCCTCCAGTAGTACCGGCCGAAATCGCCAAAGCGACAGGCAAGGACAAAGCGCTGGCCACAGTTTGCTCCTGGGTGCAGAAAGGGTGGCCCGTGTCTTCCCCAGCAGTGGAATTCGACACATTTTTCAAAAAGAGATTGGAGTTGTCCCTGGAGAGGGGTTGCCTCTTGTGGGGACAGCGAGTAGTGATCCCCACGTCTCTCAGGCCGAGGGTGCTTAAACTGCTGCACGTCAGCCACCCGGGGATCGTACGCTCTAAGGCACTAGCCCGCAGTTATTTTTGGTGGCCCCAGTTAGACGCCGACATCGAACACATGGTCGGCACTTGCGAGGCGTGCCAAAGCTCTAGGCCAGAAGAGGCTCGCTCGCCACCTAGGGAATGGGACGCTGCGAGGGGACCCTGGTCCCGAGTTCACGTAGACTTTGCTGGCCCATTCAGGGGAACGCTTTTCCTCCTCGTGGTGGACGCGTTCTCTAAGTGGTTGGAGGTCATTCCAGTCTCGAGCACCTCCTCGACCACAACCATTAAACAGTTAAGGAGGGTCTTTTCCACGTTCGGTTTACCCGACACCCTCGTCAGCGATAACGCTAGCTGTTTCACGTCCGCCGAGTTCAGGGCATTCATGGAACGCAACGCCATTCGGCACGTCACCTCCGCCCCCTTTCACCCGGCCACCAATGGCCAAGTAGAGCGCCTCGTGCGCACCACGAAAGACGCGCTACTGCGCATGGGTCCCGGAGACCTCGACCTGAAATTGTGCCAATTCCTGCTGAGATACAGGGTCACCCCCTTAGCGTCAGGGTACTCCCCCGCAGAGCTGTTGATGCGCAGGAAGCTGGCCACGGGGATATCCAAGCTAGACCCCACGAGAGTAGAGGACAAAGGGCGGAACATAGGGGTGGAACCCACAAAGAGTTTCAGCATAGGCGCCCCAGTACACTGCAGGAATTACGCCAGCGCGGGGCCAGCCTGGGTGCCGGGCACCGTAGTAGATCAAACCGGCCCCGTCTCATACCGCGTAGAGACCAGTACAGGTTTCCTGTGGAGGCGACACGTGGACCAACTCAGGCGTAGGGTCCCCGGAGAGCAAGACACGGATGAGATCAGCATTGAATCAGCGTTAGGGTACTCCCCCACCCGTTTAGCCCAAGGGGGAGGAAAAGGGGAGCATGGGTCCCCACCAAGGGGGGAGGAAAGGGAATCGATCCACGGAAATCTTTTGCGGGAGTCCCCGCCAGATAGGAGGAGCCCCGGGTTGCGGGAGTCCCCGTCAGAAAGGAGGAGCCCCAACCACACTCATACCCCGCGGAAGCCGCGGAAGTCCCCCCGAGGCTCAGAGGCCCATAGAGGTTTAGACGTTGATTTACAGTACCAGGGGGAGTTAGCGGAGTGGTCCCCCACCCGTCCTAGCGAAAAGAGGGGTTTCAGTTCAGCCCCTGGTACCTCCAGTCCCAGTAGCCCCTGTGAGTTAGAATGCAACATAGCGCCCATGTTCCGGAGACCGACACCTCCAAGACCGGAGGCATCAGTGAGTCCGCCCACCACCACAGTCTTAAGGTCCCCCGAGCAGGGATCAGAAGGTAGCCATTCCCCAAGGGCGACCTCATCGGTTCCGCGGTTCACACTAGGAGGGTCCCCGGGGTCCGAGGGCAATAGGCAGGGATTTACCTCCCAACTGTTCATCCCATTCCCTTCCCCAAGCGCAAGGCAGGCACGGACGCCCCACAGAGCCACTAACGAATCCCCGTTTCCCGTTGCAGGACAAGCTCCCGCGGAGTCAGGGATCACAGGCTCTCCAGAATTAGGGCAGGCGCAAGCACGCCCCAAGCGAACGTGCGGCAAGCCACAATGGTTGCGGGACTTCGTCCCATCCTAGGGGGGAGGGATGTTATGTATGTATGCATGTTCATTATACTGTAAAGGCAAGATTGTAACCACTCCAGATACAAACGATATCAGCTGTAAAGGAACGCGAGCAGACAGCCTATAGAGGGCAGCTGCGAGCGTTCACTCTCACATGGTTCACATTGCTCAATCACGGACAGCCGCGGGAAAACCTTCCCCGCATTCAGCAGCTGAAGAAAGACCTGCATTCAGCAGCTGAAGAAAGACCTGCATTCAGCAGCAGGAATGGAGGCGTGCCTGGGCGAGGCCACGCCGGTAGCAACCAATCAGCTACCGTGCTACAAGATTCAAATGTAGAGAGCTACTGTATATATTGAGATGTATCACCGCCATTACCTCATGCTTAACTGGAACCTCATGCAATAAACCTGTGTTAAACCAACCCTTCGGTTGTCCGATCGTCTTTGGTCCCATACACTAAAGTCCCCACCCTAGTTTGTTTTTGAAATATATTTGCTGATGAAACATACAAAACCTAGGATGTAAGAAACACTTCTGAAGACTTGTTGAGCAGAGGGTTCCTCTCACTTTCACAAATATATCTCTTAACAGTTGTGGAAGCTGAAAAGACATATGTGAGTGTTGAGTATGTATGTGTGTGTGGGGGAATCCAGGGTAAAGGGAGGTCATTGTGTGTGTGTAGTGAATGTTTTATGATAACTTACCAGATGAATTATTGACACTCATCCTACAAATTGGTCTTTTGATCTTTTAGTTTCCTCTGAAGGAGTAATTCTCCAGATGGAAGTGGTGAAAAATGCTGTTAATCATGCCCTACCATAGATTACTAACACATTAAGCCCTATATCACTTTCACTACTGTTTTTGTGTACTGAGGAAAGGCATTTCTAACATTAAGGAAAGAGAGGTATTAGATGTGATTCAAGGACTGTACTGATTTAAATAGCTCTTTTATGAATACTTCTGTATTTTCAGCCACGTAACCATCCCTGAATGTAGTTAATTAATGGTTACAAGAGTGAACAATTCAAAATTATTTTCTTTGGATGTGCAAGTTTTCTGATTTGATGTTTTCCTTGATGTACCACTTCTTCTTTCCTGAGCATATTAGATCATTAAAACTTTCACATCTGAGCCCGAATATCAGTTGCTGAATGCTGAGTCAACCTTACATTGATGACTTTGATCCAATAAACCTGCTCCAGTTGAAATTACCAATTGTATTCAGGCACAGGAAACTGGGGTCTGTGGTGGCTCAAGTGGTTAAGAACATAAGAACAGCCTTGTAGGAACAGGCCACAGCCCATCCAGTCCAGCATTCTGTCTCACACAGTGGCTCACCATTTGCTTCAGGGTATTCCCAAGCAGATGGGAATCCTAAGCACCTGCTTAGCATTCCCTGGAAATGGCATTGAGAGATATCCTGCCTATCTCTCCAACCCGGAGGTTGTCCTTAGTTATCCATAATTATAGCCTTTGATACCCTTGTCCTCCATGAACTTGTCTAAGATGCTGAACTTGCTGAATGGAAGATCAGAGTTCAATTCCTGGGTACTGCATGACAGAGTGAGCTCCCATCTCTGTCTCTCTGATGATTTTGCATGTGCATTAACTTTTTTTTAAAAAAATATTGCAATCCGTCTTATCTTTAATACATAATAAATATAACTCTTTTGGGGCTGGGGGACCTGCCAGTTTTATCTGCTCTGCATCCATACTAGAGTCTTTCCTCATTAAGGAAGGGAGAGGGCATGGGTTTCATTTATTTAGTCTCCTAACAACAGGCAAGAAAACGTTCCCACAATCCTACAGTGATCAACCAGTTCCTTGGAGAAGAATAGGTAAAAGTAAAGGTCACCCTTGCTCGAAAGCCAGTCATATCTGACTCTAGGGTTCAGTACTCATCTCTCTCTATAGCCAAAGCTCCAGTGCTGTCTGCGTTTTGCATACATTTCCATGGACATGTGGCAGGCATGCCTAGACACCGAAATGCATGGAATGCTGTTTAACTTCCTGCCAAAGTGGTACCTATTTATCTACTTGCAATTCCTTGCTTTCAAACTGCTAGGTTGGCAGGAGCTGGGACAGAGATGGATGCTCATTCCATCATGCAATACTCCACAAAGTTGTGTTCTTTTGCAGAAGATGTTAAGAGGCATACTAAGCAGTTTAGGACTGTACTTGTGGTGTTGATCAAAATGTTGGTCATACATAGACTTCATTGTTGTCACTATAGACTTGTTCTAACTGCTTCTTTCTGCATAATGTGCTGAAGGACCTTTTGCCTTATCAACTTTTCTCTAGATAATCAGTGTTGAACTCGCTTGAACATCAAATTTCACACTATCCAGGCAGCATATTTAAGTAAAGAAATCAAGGGAGAGCTTGAGCATAGAAACTCAAAGGACACTCCTTCTAGCCAATTAAGTTCAATAGGAAGATTATTATTGCTCCTTGGTGAAGTTCATACCTCTGTAAAAAATGACCAGGGGTGTATATTTGGAGCATAACTGAAATTATATAGAATTTTCATTCTGTAAGGTTACTACAAGGTTAATATCTATTGGCGGAGAACAGGAAAGCTAACTAAAATTGGTAGGACAGAAAATATAATATATAAGAGCAATAAAAATTAGTTTGATATTGGGGTTGCGAGAGGTTGGGATGGCCAAATATTGCCACTTCACTGTTTAGTTATTTATTTTCCAAAGGCTTGGAGAGGTTTCACTGTCTTAGGTGATTTGTGCTTCTTAATTTAATTTTTTTTCCCCAGGGTTTGGTGGACTGAGTTCAGGATTATTCTTGTCATGAGTGAGACTGAAGGCTGTTATTGTATGTGTTCAATTGGAATTGGAATCTGTATGCCCTAAGCAAGATTGTGGATTCCTTGACTGTTTTGGTCATGGCCGTGGTAGAAGAGTGTGTGTGTATATAGTATTAAAGGGAACATTTTGGGGGATTAAGAAAAAGGTTTCACTTTTAGATGTTCTAGTCAATCTGCCATGCACTCATGAGATTGATGAGGGTTTTTGTTATTGTTGTAAGCTATACATGTGCAAAAATGATGCCTTGGATATTTTTTAGGTTGCAAGGTATCGTGGGCAGATCTTGGAAAAGTTACATTTTGTATTAAAGCTCCCAGAATCTCCTCAATGATATAGTCAGTAGTCATGTAAAGATAATTCCAAGAGCAGTAATATTAAGAAGTATCTTTTCCAAACTATCATGGGCTGGAAGCAGTGATGCCTTTGGCTTTTAAATATATTTTTTCTTTCTAAATTCCAGCCAATCAGGAATGGACAATCTTGTTAATCCCATCATGTATGTATATTTCTCCTCATCAAGCTTTGACTTACAAATTATCCAGTTTCACCCAAACTGACTCGCTCACCACTCCATCACCACTCCACAATTCAACCTTGTTTTGCAAATCCCTAAACCAAACTAGATGGTATTGTTGATGCAATGGGCACAGAGTAGGGCAGGTTGAGAGGGATGGTGGGTGATTGGGGTTGCCTGGCTTGTGATGGTCCATGGGGTCGTAAAGGGTTGGAACCAACTGTGCGACTGAACAACAACAACAAACTAAAAGTCATTAAGTAGGAGAAAGGCCTGTTCCTTTGCCATATGAATGAAATTGGATGCACTTCTTCAGACATTGTTTTTCAACTTCTGAGGAAAGAGGGGAGAGTCAAGTGGTAAGCCTATAATTAGCTTACATTAGCACAGTGAAGTGTCTCTTTGGATTACCCAGATGTGGGAGAGGTTAGCCATAGGGAGGGGGAAAGGCCAACAAAAATGCTGGAAAAAGCAATAAGAGCATTGCAGATGAAACCTTTCCTTGTGGCGCCTAATTGTGCATTAAAAAGGGATGGGGGGGAAAACCACACAAAAAGCAACAGCAGACCAGATGAGGCCCAGTGGGAAGCAGCATTTATAAGATGGGCAGTTGAAGCAGAAATTTACTGCCTATTTACTGGAATAACCTTTGGGCTGGAAACAAAGCAATAAGTTCATCAAAATCTATTGTATGACTCAACAGCTGCTACCAGCCACAAACTAACATTAAAGAAACAAACAAAAACAGAAGTCAAATTAAAATGGCAACATCTTTTTATGAAAAGAGCAGAGCTCAGAAAGTTACTTTTGATGGACCACAGCTGGTTCTGGTGATTCTCAACTGGGGGGGGGGTTGGGGGGGTCTGGAGGTTGTAATAAAAGAAGAAGAAAAGGAAAGGAAAGGGGGAAAACACAAGATAAAAGAGATCTGGTCAATGAGTGATATACCTGTATACCAGTGATATACAGTGGTGGGTTCCAAAAACATTTACTACCACACTGAGGATATGGCATGGTGGGCATGGCTACTTTATTTCAAAACTTGGATGGGTGGAGCCAGTTCTGGTGAACTGGTGTGAACCTGCTGATACCCACCACTGGTGATATACATGTATACCAGTGATATACCTGTATACAGTATATGCTCCTGGGAACAGCCTGTCAATTTCCCTGCTGCAAAATTCTGCTGAACAGTTTCTAAGTTGTTTACTTCCTTGTCAGTACTTGATCTTCAACAGTCCTGATGTAGAGGACAGCTTTCTGCAAGTGTTCAGTCTGTTTATATCAGAGAAACAAAAATGCAGGAATTGGGCATGCCTATGTACATAAGCTCCACCTCCCAGGACTATCTTCTTCTAGGGCTGCACTTTCTTGCATTTTGTACATTGGAAGTGCAGAAATCTCACTGAATTCAGAGTTTTCAATGATAGACTGTCTTGGCAAATTGAGAAAGCCTCTTGACAGCTCTTAAAGAGTACTAGTTATTTTTTCTTCCAATGTGAAAGTGGGACAACAAGAATTTTTTCTGGGTTGAGGGTCCCACAATCTGTACAAAATATCTCTACACAAATTAGTATATTTTCACTCTGCACAGCAAAGCCTATGTATACAACAGTGCACACGCAGTAGCAAATACAGAAAGATTGGCCAAATGGATCAGAGAGACTTACCTGGTACTTCTGGTGTTTATAAGTCAACATAATAAGCCAGCAGATATTATACTTCAGTAGTACTATCTATGTAATTTATGCAGAATTTGTTCTTACAAATACAAAATGAGAAACAATTGTTGTAACATTGTAGTGATAACAGAGATGGAGCTTGAAAGATATTTTCTTTCCCAATACTTGCCTTGCAAAAAGACCCAGTTTGTAGACATAATTAGATTTAATATCTGTAAAATGAATTTCATTTTTTCCTTTACTATGCACTGTCCATTTTCAATGTATATGGGGGTGGGATAATTGTCATCTGAAACTGGAGGACTTAGAATGTTGCAGTGCTAATCAGGAACCTATAGAACATCACTTAGAATGTTGACATTGATTTCATTGGACAATTCACATTTTAAAATGCCAGTTCCAATTGCTTCTATACTCATAGAGTCAGCACTGGCTATTGCTTGAAAGTCCCTTACGTTAACTTTCAATCTAGTTTTCCATTGAGTAAAATTTGCAGAAGTAAAGTTTGGAAGTTCAAAAAAAAACCCACACATTTATTACAATCAAAATCCATCCTAGTATTCCTGAGTGAGTCTGGTTACTGATCTCAAGAAAAAGGAGTTCAAGAATAACGAACAACAACTTTCTTCAACTATTGTGGGATTTAGTTAGGGGGGAGGAGATTGAACAATCACAATACTTTAAAAAACTGAAAAAATACTGGTTAGCTATCTCTCTGAGACTAGCTACTCAGTCTGGACCCAAAACCTATGGGATGATTTTCCTTATTCCTCTTAAGAGCTATGAATTAGGAAAACAAAAACAGCACATAGAAGTATGATCAGGAAAGGGTTTGGAAATTGAACAATCACTCTCTACTCTGCTTTCTGAGTGAGGCCTTTTCCATATTAGTTTACCTGAGATGTTATGGGTGTGTGTGTGTCTATTTCCCTGTTGTATGTGTTGTACTTACATCTTTGCTTCATCACTTAATTAAACCCCAAAAAATGCCATTCAAAATAGTTTGACACAAAGGAACTGGAGGTACATCCCAGCTGTCCTTTCTTCTGTCCTTTCCCAGTACCCTAATACAGATCATGTGCTCATCTTCTGGGATCCTCTAGTATTGGGAAATACAGTTCAGAGAGGGTTTTGGGATAATTCAGACTGGGTTTCGGACTGGGGAAAATAGGGACGAGGTAGCAACCTATATAGAGACAGAAAGGCAGTTACAGTGATACATTTGCCCAGACATTAGTTAACGTGGGAAACCTGTGCGGAACCTAATCAAGTACATTGCAAACATATGAATAAGGCGCCTTACAGAAAAGGGTGTGAATAAAGTAAAGATGTAATAGTGAATATAACTTAAGTAATACATGTTAGAAAACATTTGGACATCCCCCCAAAAAACAAACAAAATCAAAAACAAAATCAGTTAACCATTCCTCTGTGAATGGCAGTAAGGATAAGAGGGTATCTTGCCTAAAATCTTGACTACCCATTGGTGCTGTTAACATTCAGGATGACCTTTGCTATATAAGGATTTCTGGTGATAAGGTGGTGGGGACTCAGGTGTCTTGGCTCCAATTGTATTTTGGACTTGGACCTTGTCTACGAAGTTAAGGCATTGGCTGTTGATAAGTCTGCTGGGTAGATGGACTGGACCAGCCCTTTCAAATTGCAGTCAGAATTCAGGCTGCTGCTTTTGGTAAAAGTGTTGATTTGTTTGTTTGTTTTTTGAAAAATTAAACCTCAGAATGCTACATTATACAAGGCTTGGTCCAGATCTAATCTAGCAAGGGTGAATCATATAATTTGGAATACACAGGCGGTCTGATCACACTTAAAGCTGGTTTTCTGTTTCAAGGCACATTATATTCTTAACAAGGTTTACATTTTGTACTCCATCTCTGAAATATTGCTTAGAGAAGAATGGTTGTAAAACTGAGAGCCATACCGTTGGGTATTTTCTCTGTATTGGTTAGGTTCAGTGTCTCTATACCAGCCTCTTTCTGTCTCTCCATACCAATACCAATCTACATTCTACATTGTTGCAAATTAAATAGCTTTGGTTCTGAGTTGCAATAATGCTGTCTGCCATACTTTCCTGGATGTTATATCAGTGTTGTGATTGGAAAAACTCAATACCATAAAAAAGAAAAGGGAATAAAGTCCCTGTATTAATGGTGCTACCTTTACAATTGATGTTGAGTTTAAAAGAATTTCTCTGTTTGATGGTGTATTATCTGCAGCAACAAATACTTCAACATAGACTATAGCTGCCATTGCCTGGAGGAAAACCTAAGGACATTTGAAAGAGCAATGTTCTGGGTAAGTTGTAAAATAGTATTCAGCTTAGAGTTGTTAGAGTGAAACCAGGCAGGAGGTTTTGATGTATTGCCAGAAGGCTTTATCTTTTTTTAAGCACACACATACACGCATATACACTGGGAAAGAGAGAGAGAGAGAACTTGGTAATCAAACACAAAAGAGAGCTGGCTGAATATTTTGTTGTTCAGTGGAATAGGAAAACTTGTTTTGCTTTCATTAAAGGAGCCCTCTTTACATGTAGCCGACTTCTGCCCCCAGTACGAAATAAGGAGACCAGACACAAATTGATGTGGTTAAAGGCTTGGGCCATGTCTATTGATTATCAAGTTGAGATTTATGGAAATGGGGTATGGCGGGCGGTGCATTGCCTGACACCAGGGACAAGGGTGATCCTTTCCCTTCCCTGCACCGGATGGGCAAAACCCAGGCCCCCACATGTTACTGCACCAGCTAGTGGTTAGCGGGCCAGCCTATCAGGGTGGGTGTGGCTGAAGCTGTTACCACTTCCCCTCAAAGAGTGGATCTTGGTCATACCGTGTGTCTGACACATGGCATTAGCCATGTCCATGCTGGTTCACAGGACTCCAGCAAAACATGACTTCGCTCGTCAAAGACGCCCTGTGGGAATCACTGCTATTACCCAAACCCTTTACTACCTACCACTAGAGGGGGTCAGCACCTGCTTGGCCTCTAAAGCATCTAAAGACAGCAGATACTGTAAATCAGGGATTCTCAACCTGCAGCTCATGGGTCGGATGCAGCCCATGGTGTCATTTCATGTGCCCCCAACCACCGCCACAACACTAGGAAGTGTCATGTGGTGGAGAAAGGACAAAATGGCCATCCAGCCACCAAAGCTGTCTGAGGGAGCGTGACCCAGCCCCAGGCTTTAAAAGGTTGAGAACTCCTCATTTGAATAGTGCTGCCATGCAAGATAGTAAAGGAGATGATGGAATAAGTCTTATAGATGCACAAGAATGGGAATCAAAGTGGTGAAAAGGAAGGGTTATATGAATGTTTAATTGTATAGAAATGATAATCCTAGAATTATAAAATATTTAACATATAGTTAGACTCTGCACACTTTGGGTGCTTGAGATCACACTGAAGTCAATGAAATGCAAGCATGACAAATGATAGAATATGCAATGCATTTTGTGTGTGTGTGTATGATATAATGATCATAATGTTTGTAGATATACATTATAATAATGAAGAGAGATGTCTTCTATATGAAAGCCACAGAACAGACATGTAAGGATGATTTTGCTACCAAAGAAAGAAAGAAAGAAAGAAGAGATCATCCAGTTCTGCTATTTAATTCTACATTATAAGGCTCAATTTATAAGCAAATATTTTCCTCTGCTCTGAACAACGCAAGCATTATGGGAATAGATATTTCAAAAGATTTGCTCCCAAATCTCTAATGGAAACAAGATTGGTTTAAGTAGCTAATCAGAATGCCTACAAAATGCTAATAGATATTACTGGGGCCAAAATGTCAGCCTGTGAAATAATACTACAATCCAAAGAACTAAAAATGCTACTCAAAACCAAA
Organism: Bradypodion pumilum; assembly: GCA_035047305.1. Classification (NCBI taxonomy): domain Eukaryota; kingdom Metazoa; phylum Chordata; class Lepidosauria; order Squamata; family Chamaeleonidae; genus Bradypodion; species Bradypodion pumilum. The sequence goes on along the minus strand of JAWDJD010000001.1, from coordinate 165,243,366 downwards.
AGAACATGATCTAGCACAAATGAAGATTGGCATTTACGTGTTTGAAAGGAGAAGTCCATTAGCAGTGTACTTGGGGGATGGGTCCAAAAGCAGAATGGATATTTAGAACAAAGATTGTCTGCTACAGTTTCAGCCACCAAAGACTTAGGCACCTAGACTCAACAGAAAACCAATCTTTTAATCTTTTTTCCTTATCAGTTAACAGAATCATTAACACACCATCATGTACATATGACAACCATCAAAAAAGGGGGAAAGAATGAATGGCCCTAGAAGTGAACATGTATTGACATAAAACCAGCTGACAAAGTGCTGTTGTAGTACACTGCAGACTATATTGCAAAAGGCCAAAAATAGCTGTAGAATAAAAAACAAAAACTCTGAAAGAAAGACATTTTGGCATAATTAAGTGAATATATAACTAAAGCCATTCAAAAACTTACAAAATTCCTCCATTTTTGCTTTTCTTGGGATAGGCAAGTTGAGAAAGAAAAGCTATAGAAGCCTGAAATTACATGTTGCCAACATGATTTCCAAAATATGTCCTCTCAAGCTTCAGGTCTGAGGCAACCTGAACTTTTGAACCTATCAATCAGAGCCCAATTAACTAATTCTCATTTAAAAAACACTTTTTAATTCCCCCTGGGGGGAAAATGTGATTTATGGTTTCAAGGGGATTCTGAACCCAGTTAAAAATATTTTAAAAGATATTTTAAAAATAGGGAACACATACTTAAGCTGTGAAATTACTGTTTTTGCATTCTGACTATGGACAGTTTTAATTGATTTTATCAGAGCCTTTTTCTGCCTATACCCTATAATAGATCCAGATGGTAATTAGATACCTTAAGCTCCCTTGAGTTCATTGGATGAAAGGTGATATCAAATATATCTAGTAAACAATACTTTATTGTCTAGTTATAGTGATGTATACTAGTGCAGCTGCCTGATCACATCTCATCAAAGTGCATGAGGGTGGTTTATAACTGTTCCACAGCAAATGGAAATGTATTATTTATTTATTTTATTTATTTATTGTTGCATTTATATAGCCACCCTTCTCGCCTGGGCGACCCAGGGCAGCTCATAATATCAAGTTTCAAACATATAAACAACTCTAATATAAAGATTAAAACTATAAAAACTATCTAAAACCCTTTATAAAAATAAGACCTCCCAATCCCCTTAAAAACCCGAATGGCCCTAGATAAGCCTGCGAGGGGGGTTGCGACAGCAGCAGTACCCCACACCTGCTGCCATAACCATGTTTTTAGGAACTTCCTGAAGGGAAACAACTCTGTCTGGAGGTGTAATTTGAGTGGCTGGAGGTTCCACAGGGCCGGAGCAGATACCGAAAAGGCTCTCCTCCTAGTCTGAGACTAAGGATCCCCACCGGTCTACTCTCATAGGAGGGGTCGATAGCCTTAAGGTGATGCAGTCTCTTAAGTGGCTACTCCTCACTTGGACTGTACATATCTGGAATAAACCACAAACCACAAATAATATTTTGTTTATGATCCTTTCCTGTTAGAATTCTAGCTTATTTGCCTCTTTGCCTAGAAGGAGCACTGTGCCAATAGTAATTTGGACTACTCTTTTAATACCTTTTCCCATTATCCTTCCAAACACAGACAACTGCAATATTTTGCACAAAAGTAACATGCCAAATTGATTCTATAGGTAATAAATCTTAAATTAGCATTTATTGACCTGTAAAATAAAAGAAGAAGAAAAATGACACAATAACGGTGACTATATTAATTGAATTTGGTGGATTAAATATTGCTAGCAAATACAGAACATTTCTAATGATTGTGTTGTGGGATTGGGCAAGGTGTCTATAAGTTTGTCAGCTGTCCCAATAGCCCTGTGCTATCTATGAAATTGCATTTGTAGAAATGTAAAATGCTTAAGTAGACAAAACAGTTTATTCCAAGAACTGTGACAATTTTGCAGTAGCCTCAAAGCAGTTACCACATCCCTAAAATACACTATAATTCTTTCCCCTCCTAATAATAGCTGTTTGCAAACTGTTCCAGATTAAGAATTATTATCCAAGCTAAAGTTTATTTTTGTTATGAGATCATACATTTCTGCCATTGATCAAATTTGTGTTACCAGCCATAACTAGAAGAATGAGACTAGGTTTTCCATACCAACTCTGGAAGATAAAAAATGAAAATTATATGAATTAGCCCTATAGATTTCTAGAATTCACTATTCACATAGCAGAAAGATAATCAGGATCAATGAAATACATTCATAAACATGCAAAATTTTAACCTTGCTTACACTCTAAGACATGCGTTTGAACAATATACTCTTTTCACTTAATGAATTTGCATTTTTGATTTGGGTATAAGTAAATTTCAGTGTACTTACTCATCCATGCAGAATGAAACCATGTAGTTTAGAAAGACTTCATGTGCTATTTTAAGCCCCCATCCACATGAATTTGCTTTTCTTTCATTGCAGTTCTCATCAGATAATCTTTAAGCCAATTAGAAGTCTGCTTGTTGTGCTTCTATACATGGATTCCCCCCACCCCCCTGTATTCATATATGATGCCATTTATTGTGTCAACTGCATGATAAGGACAAGGCAATATAATGCTAGGACAACATGAAATGAAAAGTTGTTATCAACTCTTATCATACATCTTAAGCACCAGAACATAATTGAAACAAAATACAAGCTGATCCAGGACAGGTAAATCAAAGGGTTCAAACCATGTCTTCTGAGTCTTCCATATACTAAATTTGATTTTTTTTAATCAACATCAGATTAGCTGTTCTGCTGCAAGTTTGTACCTTTGATGTATTCCATCAGATTCGCTTCCTTATAATAAATGGTATAAAATAAAAACAATATTTTCTTATTTTATTTCAGTATTTGTTGCCTTTTTTTAAACACAGTACAGTATTTTGTCAAGTATTAGCAAATATTCCCAAGAGACAACTGCATTTTGTCATCTTCATATAAAGAAGAAGTTCTAGATTCCCTGGATTGTTACCATAAATAAACCAAATCAAGTTGGCACTGAGAGGGGGAGGAGCAGTTTTAACCATTTGGTTGACCATATGGTTTGGTCCTCTTATAATGATTCTAACAAAAATTACAATAGATGAGCAGAGAGTAGACAAAACAAAGCAAAATGAAAAGACAAAAAACGTTGTAGCAATTTGGCTGGGTGGCACATGGTTAAACCACTGTATTGCAACCAAAAGATTGTGAGTTTGATTCTAACCAGGGCTCACAGTTTACTCAACCTTCCATCCTTCCAAGGTTGGTAAAGTGAGTACCCAGCATGTTGGGGGCAAAATTAACTTGTGAACCACCCAGAGAGAGAACTAAGCACTATGGGATGGTACAGAAGTGTGATTGCTTTGCTTTTGTTTCGTTTACTCTCTGATATGCTTGCACAGACTAACACGGCTACCATTTTAAAAATTTCTACAACAGGAGAAACTCAGTTACCTGTATCCCAAGGCTCTTCCCTGTTGCTGTTGTTGTTGGTGCTGTTGCTGTTGTTGTTGTTGCTGTTGTTGTTGTTGGTGGTGGTGTATCATCATCACAAATCACAGTAACAAAAAGGGGGAAACACTCATTTGAGAAGTCCCACAACAACAAAAACAAAAGTCACCTCATGAATACACCACAGCACCCCAACCAAAACCACCAGTGGGAGGGCCGAGGAAGGCGCGGCAGTCTTCACCCTCCCGTGGTCATGGGGGCTCTTTATCCTCCCAGCTGGTGAAAGGGGCGAGGAGGGTGCAGCAGCGTGGTGGCATCTTCAGCCTTCCATGGCCACAGGGGCTCTTTATCCTCCCAGCCAGTGGGAGGGCCAAGGAGGGTGCAGCGGTGCAGCAGCATCTTCACCCTCTTGTGGCCATGGCGACTTTTTCCTCCCAGCTGGTGACAGGGTAGAAGAGGGTGCTGCAGCATAGTTGAGGTAGAAGTTCATCTAAAAAGTATTCGGTTATGCACTGTTGGTTTGGGTAATCTTCCCATCATCCAGATGATGCAGAGTTTGATGTGATGTATTCAGTACTTTGCCCACTGTCTTTCCCTGTTTTTTGGTCTCTGATGGAAGTATACCTATTGCATTCCAGGGCTTGTTCTAGGTGAGAGGGATGAAGTTTAGGTGCTATGCTGCCTTCAGTAGAAATTCATTTCTGCACAAGAGGCTCCTGGTAAGGAACCCTTTAATTAGCAAACAAATGCTTTAAAAAATACAAAAAGCATAGATGAAGTGCAATGGTCCAGCAGGCAGATGGCATTATAAGAATTTTTCCCCTCTCAGGATTTTAATGTTTTCCTGAACAGCAGATTTCAAAGATTATTTTCTCTCACAACAAACATAAGAGTACCACAACCACTTTGGATGGATGATTTGCTCCACCTGGAAGAGCTGTACGTGTTCATCAATGTTTAATATCACAAACAACATGAGTATGAAACTAACCTGCTTTGCCCTAAGTCAGACTAAAAATCCATTTATTACAGTACTGTGATAAGTGACTAGCAATAGTGGCTTCCCGGGGATTCAGGAAGGATTCTTTCCTAACCCTAACCCTAACCGGGCAGTTTTGGTATTTCATGATCACTTCTCATCTAAGTACTAGCCAGGCTCTGGCCTGCTTTAACTCCTGAAATCAGCAGTGTTTTTGTGTATTTAGGATCGCATTGTGGGATGGTAATTGAATCAGAATAAAGATATTTTTTGAAATGATAGATGTGTTGTTGGTCTTTGTTTCATGCATATCAGAGAGTAAACAAACAAACAAACAAACAAAAATTCTACTACACTTTAAATACTAACTGCTGCATTTTAATGTTAGCTTTAGTGGATCAAGTCCACATCGTCAGACATGACAAAAAATACTTTTTTTGTCTTTTTTTTGTTTACTCTCTGAATAAATATAATTTCAGAAGACCTTATCTATAAGGGAAATACAACAAAAATTTCCCTGATCGTTATGAACACTTAAATCCTTTTCACAGCACTTGTTTCATGTATGCTGATTTCAAAATAATTTTGTATCAGAAATTATTCTGGGTTGAAATAATTTTTGCGGGAGAAACTCTACTCAGGGAACGCCCAAATGAGGCTCCTTTCATGTCCTCAAGAGCTGGGACAGAGACAGGTGCTCAATCTCTCATGCAGTACCCGGGTTTTGAACTGCTGACTTGCTGGCCTTACCTGTATAGCTAACAAAGCAGCTTCTTAACCATTGAGCCATTGCAGCCCCTTGTGCTGATTAAATGGCTGTGAAGCAAAATCACACTCTGTTTCAAGTGCCAAAGGCATATAGTTGTATAGGTAAAGGTAAAGGTTTCCCTTGCTTGAAAGCCAGTCGTATCTGACTCTAGGGTTCAGTGCTCATCACTGTTTCAAAGCCGAAGAGCCAGTGCTGTCTGCTTCTGCAGACGTTTCCGTGGTCATGTGGCAGGCACCTTCCCACCGAAGTGGTCCCTATTTATCTACTTGCAATTTCTTGCTTTCAAACTGCTAGGTTGGCAGGATATAAGTATATTATTCCATATCCCCAAATCAAGACCTCTTCTATTCCATAAAATGAGTGTCAGCCACTTCCAATACATCCAAAGCAATCTGTGCATATACCTGTATATTCCAAACCTTGAATTAATATATAAAATGTGGTTATTCCTTTGCCTCCATTCTGTTTGGCAATGATGAAAGACATTATTCCCAAAAGAAATAGCACCTTTTATTCCACTTTGTTACAGTGGCCAAATTTGCTCAGTACGTATGTTAACAATTCAGTGTGCCAAGAAGAGCTTGCTTCCTTAATTGCTTAGTGCGGTACTTTTTTCTTCTTGGCGATTCCCTCTTTTGAATCCTCTGATGGGGTACACTCATGTAATTAGAGCTCCACTGAGCCATTTTAAGCAATGGTTGGATGAAAAAAAAATCGAAGGACAAAGCATAATTATTTCCCCAGTCCACCTGATAAGAATACTCTTCCATTTTCAATCCTGTTTACTGCTATTTCCCACTCACCTCTGCTGAAACATCTGCTCAGAATATTGCATCTTTTCTTCCTTAAACAATAAGAAAGCTGATCTCAACTAATTGTGAGAGTCAGTTTAGTGTAGCAGACAGAGTGTTGAATGAGGACTCAAGAGACCCATGTTCAAATCCCTACTCAACCATAGAAACTCACTTTGGGTGGCAATGGTAAATTGGAAATGATATTTTTGTTGTCAGTAGCAACAGTAACTCTGTTACTGTTTGGAGCTTTCCTGGCACTGTGAAGGAAACTTAAACCTGTTGACAAATGCCAGTCCCAGTCTCCTCTGGCACCATGTTTTGTCAGTGGTAGTGCCTCGTTATAACAACAAAGCCATGTCTATGGGAAGGGCAGTGTCCTGCACAGCTTTTGAAACTTTTAGCACATTCCTAGAATATGATGAGAACCTCTCATGTTATGTATTATCTTGATGATATTAGATTACTAGTCTATCAAGGCCCTATCTATGTTCAGAGAGACTGTAAGCATTTAAAAACATAGTGATGGAAGACAATAGTTTGGTGTATTTTGGGGTTGGGGGTATAACTAGATAATATATTGGGCATGACTATTGTGTCCTCAGAAATAGTGGGCAGCCCAAAAGTTCATATATGTCTAGAAAGACTGTTTGTAGGGACATTTACCCAATACTGTAGTGGTGGTGATTTACACATGGAGCAATTTCCTCAGGAACCAAAGGGTCAGATTCATTTGCACAGTGAAGCTCATCGGGTTTTACGGTATCACAATCTGAGCAGATAATGAGACTGGTGTGCAAGTTTGTGCTTATATCTCCAAAAAACAATATCCGGTTTTCTGCTTGACAGATGCCGGGTTTGAATAATATTATTGCAGATGCTCTCTCTTGAGTCCAGAAGACCTTGGTCCCATTTCCATCAGAACTGTGGAAGTTTGGAGAATAATCCATGTTAAAGAGAGTATTGTACAATCCATTGTCCCTTCCACACTAGCTTGTATAGAAGGAGGGTAGGAAGTTTCCTTGACATCAACACGTGACATGGCAGTGAGGAGGAATAGCCAATGTCAGACAGCAGAGTCCTTTGTTACATGGCCTTTTTACAGGAGCAAGGCTGTGCACATAGGACAATTACACAGTACCTACCAGGTATCATATTTTTCTAGCAAGCTGCAGAAACACCCTGATTCATGAGGGTTTCTCTTGAACCACTAAGCACTGGAAGTGTGGCAAAGGTTGACACCTGAGATCCAGGATCAGTAACAACCCAGTTCCCCTCACATTTTGGGGATGATGCTTAAAGTCTTGCCCAAAATATGCTGGATGAAATGTGAAGCAATATTTTCCCAGGCAGCTTTCATGATCACCTTTTGTGGTGTGTTTATGGTAAGTGAAGTGATGGTTGCTTTGTCACATGACAAGTCTGAGCATGTCCTTGAAAGAGGAGAAACTGGGTTAGAGCAGGGTTTCCTAACCTTTTCAAGTTGGCAGCTGGGTCACGGTCTCTCAGTCAGCTTTGAGGGCCAGACAGTCATTTTGCCCTGCCTGCATGATGGGGGGGGGGGGGTGGCCACATGAAATGGCACCAGGGGATGGATTTGGCCCACGGGCCTTAGGTTGTGAACCCATGGGTTAGAGGCAGACAAAAGTGCAGTTGGTGATCTAAAGTTCTAAACTAGACCAATTTGGGAAAAATAAAAATATCACCCTGTGTTCTAGGAGGCAAGCCCCTACTCAGTAAATCACTGATAATAACTAAACTCAGTACACCATGGATAATATTTATGATGATTTCTTAACTTGGGGTAATTCCCTATGCCAACACAATGTACTTCAGAAAAGGGATCCTTCCACTGCAAGAATGTTGCTCATGAGGACACTCTTGGTGCAACCAAACATAAATTTGCAGACAGTACAATGGAGAACAGGTCCTCCTTTGAATCATGTGGTGGCCTAGAGTATTTGTGTTGGCATAATTATTTAAAAGAAGCCAGTTCTTATTAATATGCATCCAATTCACATCTACATTCCCTCAGTGTTGGAAAGACTCTTTATTAGGGTTGTTTTTTTGGTAGTTATTCAGCAACACAGGGTAGAAAAGCAAAACTTCTGCAGAAATAAGAGGGACACAATGCTTCCCTAGTCTCTTGTCCTCCAACTTTCCAGAGCAAAGTGGAATTTAAAAAGAAATCTTTCTCATCTGATAAAGAAGGAAATAATCCCAGATGTTAAAATAGGTTGTCAGAAACACTGACAAGTGTAGATGGAATGTGATTTATGGACCTTTAACTTTTTAAATTAAAATCTTATATCCTTAGGTAATACAGTAGCGCTGGTGTGCATTGAATTCTTGCACTGCATTCCAAATTATCTATATCACATTAATTTACCATAGATCTGTTTCAGTTGTTTGAGTAAAATGGACAAGATAAATTGAATTAGCTTGAAGTTTAAGATTGGAAAAGAAATGGGAGGTGCATGAAAAAAGACTGTCAGAGGCTACAGGAATCAGCTTTCAGCTTGGGGAAAAACCAAGACAGCGTTTAAAGAAAACCTCCATTTAAGTATTCTGCTGGCAAGCATCTTGATCCATAATACAAGCAAGGACTTGAAACTGAACAGATTTTCCTCCCAGTCGAGGGAAAGGAGCCACTTATTATCCAAAGACTTCTATGTGTTAATATAAATGAAACAGAAAAAAAACTTGGATAATACATAAAAAGAAATAGAAAGCTTTGCGGGAATTCCTATTTTTCTCTTTGATGTTCTGGTATGCAAACTGTTGATCACTAGATAATCAGAAAGTATGTTGCAAATGTGAAAGAAGGCGGGCAAGAACATCAAAAAAGTGATCACAATTCCCCTGTCCATGATTTGAAGTCAAATGTCAAACCTCAACCTTTTAGTAAACCTCATTGCCTGGCCTAGCTCATAAGAGACTTGGGAAATAAAAATGGAAGCTCCATATATAGTATATTGAATTACTAGGAGGAAGGGCAGAATAAAAATGTAATATGTAAGTAGACATCTCAGCAACTTCAGATGATGAAAAATCCAATGAATGAATAACTCTATATTAGATATGTGAAGGAAGTAACAGTTGATCTGACATAACCTCAGCATAGCTGCTTCTACTTCTTGGTCTATTTTTTTTTAAAAAAAGTGCAATACTCTTAGGAAGTATGATGTGTCAAGACAGTTCTGTCGGATTAAAAGTTAGTTTCTTTTGAGAGAGATGTTATGGATGTAGTGCTTTAGACCATCTGAACTGGCCCATTAGCTAAAGTATGTTCCCTTAAATCTCAGAGAGCCTTGTTTTGGGGGAGTGTCAGGACTAGAACCTTTGCTCCATTTCCTCCAAACTCCAATTGTGACACAGGTTTGTAGAAATTTCCTATTTAGGTTTGGGACTTTTCTTTAGGCTGTAGTGTGTCCTGTGGTGGCCACTTTCTTGCTCATCTCCTAGTTCAGAAGTTAATACAATCCTTTCTTGATACCTGTTGCCACTTGTCATAAAAGGACTAGAGGCACAATCCATACCAAAAAGACAGTAATGAGTTTGCACATGATTAAGCTCATTTTGTCTGATGGAGCCAAGGCCAGACTCCTATTCATGTGTTTCCTTCTTCAGAATTGTAACAGTGCATGGAGATATAGCAAAACCCATAAGTCCTGTGCTACTGGTGAACCCTTTGCCAGTCCTGACCCTATGCTGTTCATATACCTGTAGTAGGAACAAAAGCTTGAGAGGGGAAAGCAGGCTGATTTTGCAATACAGTACCTGCAAATTTGCACAGTCAAGTTTACCATTCTTCCCTTGTGTGGTGAGCAGATACAATGTGTCTGGCCATGGACACAATGGCAGGATACGGTTGTTATTCATATACAGTAATACCTCATACAAAGTCCGCTTCATACAACATCGAATTCATACAACATCGCCTAATTTCTTTTTAAAAAGTTGCCTCATACAAAGTCGCTCGACTTTGTATGAGGCATTCAGTTTTCCCCAGGTTGCATTGTGCCTGGGCAGTATAAAAGACAGGACACATGCGTGCATTGCTCTTGTGGGTTTTGCACAAGGCAAAGAGTGTTTGGGAGTGGTTTTGAGTGTGATTTTGGATTTTTTTGAATTTTTCATCAGAATTTTTAGAAGCATTCCTGGGATTTTTGCAGCATTCTTCAGGTTCTTGGACAACCAGGGTTGTTTGACATGTTTTTGTAATGTATTTAGCCTTTAGACAATGTTTTCTTAAAGTTCTGTCAGTTTCCTGTCTGTTTCCTTGACTTTGCCCTGAAGTCTGTGCTGTTACAGTACAATGTATCTCTATGGAAACGACGTTGTACGAGGCATCGCAGCAAGGATTTGGACATTGTATGAGGCATCGCGGCTAGGATTTTGCATGCCTCATACAAAGTCCAAATCCATATAAAGTCCAAACTTGTGGAACCAAGTTTGGACGTTGTATGAGGTATCACTGTACTTGCTATTTCTCCTTATTAGATTAACATGGTTAGAGAAATGCCTAAAGATAGCCCAGGAGTTCTCTTGGTGCAGCTTCCTTCAGGGCCACCACCACCACCACCAAGCAGATCAGCAGGTTTTGTAGTTTTTGCCTGGCCCTCATCTATCCCAGATATCTGTTCAAGATTTTCTCATCTTCTTGGGATCTGAAGACCATACTTGTCAACTTTCCCGGATTGGCTGGGATTTCCCTATTTTTGGTGCTGATTTGAGCCATTTTCCGCCTGCAGCTGCCAAAACCCCGGAATTGGCAGCGGGGGGGGGGGAGAGAAGTACTGCGCATCTCTTCTGCGCAGATTGCCTTCTACGCATGCGTAGAAGGCTTTTACGCTTGCGCAGAACCCTTCTACACTTGCGTATAACCCTTCTATGCATGCATAGAAGGCGATCTGCGCAGAAGGGGATCGTAGACATGCATAAAAGGGCTCTACGCAAGCATAGAAGGGTTCTATGCAAGCGTAAAAGCCTTCTACGCATGTGTAGAAGGCGATCTGCACAGAACCATTCTGCGCAGGTCGCATATTTTCCAGAGCCGCGGTTGACAGGTATGCTGAAGACAGAAAAGAGAAGTTGAGCTGCATGACATACCTATATTAAATTAATTGTTTCTATCCCCAAAGAGGCCAGGTTAAGCATACCAGCTCTTTGATAGTGGAAGGATCTCTGTGATACTCAAGTATCTATATCAGGGGTTCCCAACCTAAGACCTGTGGGCTGGATCCAGCCCACAGTGCCATTTCATGTGGCTCCCCACCCCCTCCAAGGGCATTTGAGAAACAAAATGGCTGCCCCCTTTGAAGCTGTTGGGACAAAATTGCCAACCCCATCATGCAGACAGTGCAAAATGGCTGTCCAACCCTCAAAGCTGACTGAGAGAGCGTGACTCGGCCCCCGGCTTGAAAAGGTTGGGAACCCCTGACCTATATGAACTTTCAGGATGTAAACTTGCTTATCCAGGCCATAGATGAAGGCCTCCAGGCCAATTTTCCAATGCCCAGACCTACAGCTGGCTGTACCACCCCTTCCCATAAAAAGGGAAGTGGCCAGAAATCTAGATTTTCAGGACTCTTAACATTCCCATTCGTTTACTTCTAAAACCAGATTAAAGCATGCAGGGACCACATATCTTGATTTAAAGGTGAATCACAGTTCCTAGAGCATGAAAATGTTGGCCAAGCCGGTCTGTCAAAGATGCAAAAATCTAACAAAGCTGGATGATGTAAGTGGCCTAATGTACTTGCATTCCTCACCCCTGATTTAAGATTGGGAGGAGGGGGAATAGTTTGGCTAAAGACAGGTTGTAACTTGAGGCAGAGCATGTGGTGCCATCCCAAATCTAGCAGCCCTCAGAGCCAGCTGAATAATTTGGACATCCAGAAAGATAACTGGGTGGAGGTATTATGCCAAGAAATAGTGGGGATAAATTCTCATGGATGGCTCAGTAGCATAAACAGCTGGAAGGCTTTTAATTTCTTTTTGATCTCTGTTTTTTGTCCAAGACTTGGATAGAAATCATAGAAACACTTTGTGCCAGTTGCATAGATGTTCTGCAAAAAGTAGCATGCGAGTGCCAGCAGGAAGATTGAAACTCATAAAAATTCAGCTCACTGCTAATCAAAACAAATATTAGATTATACACAGATTTAAGACAAGGCAGTGTGTGTGTTGTAGCTTTCATTGTGGATATAATGTGGCACATCTGCATGGAGAGATCCTGTTTTCTCTCTGTTGTTACTGTGTATGCAGAATGATCCCAGCTAATACAGCATTCTCTCGGGGAGTTTTCTTAGGGGAAATGTACCAACATTGCAAAGATTTTAGAGTAATTCTGTCTACTTATACTGTGACAGAGGGAAATTCCATTCTACTACCTTTCAGGGTAGGATTAATTCATTTATTTCATTTTATTATCACTTCCACAAGTATCCACTCATGAGTCCACTTGACCTCAATTCCACATTATTGTTTTTAAAGCTGCAGAGATATTTTCACTTAGATATCTAGTTACATACACAATTGAACCAATAATAATGATGCCTCTTATTAAATCTACTTGTCTAGCCCCAGAGGCCTATGAACATTTATCTCAGGCAGTGAAAAGATCATCATGACTGTACCCCAAGGATGTAAAACCGTCTTTCTCCAAGACCTAACATTTGAAATAGTCACTCAAATGAATAATTATTTTTCACAATTTGAACACAATCCTTTGAACAAAGAAACTATTTTAGCAATTAACTTCTCCAGACTCAATAACAAAAAAGGGGGGAAAAGACAATTGGATTAAACTAGTGGAAGGAATAAACATATCAAGAAACAGCCAAAGGACTTGGAGATTATTAAAGTAGCTAAAAGACCTATTCCTGACAATACTACATGAAAGCAAATATCCAATCAAAACTACATTAATGGCGGATCTAAACATTGTTATGATCTGAATGAACCAAACTGCATCCATTTTACTTTCAGCATCCATCTTAGGTTACTTGGAGTCAAGGACAGAGCAAAGGTGGGGAGCCAGGAGTACTTGGAAATCCCCCAGGTCCCTATCTAATCAGGATAAACTCCATTTTACCTGACAGGAGGGGTAAGAACAGATCTTTCTGATTGGAGTCTCTTATTAGTAGTCAGATTTCATTGGATAACTTTATCTAATGGGAGGTTAAATCTGATTTGTATCTGTTATCTGATATGGGAGTTGCCCTTTTCATAGGTTACCCTTATCTTGATCAAACCGCCAAGGTGGAGCCACTTTCCTATTTAAGGAGCTGCATCAAGTCACTCAAATTGGGCTCTTAACTAGAGACCTCCAGTTTCATTAGGACTTTGCCCCTATCTCTGAGAAGAGACTAAATATCTGAGACACTATTTCTGCCCGGGGCTATGCTAGAGCAATCATTTGACTAACTTCTGTATGTCTATGTTTTCTGTACTTGGTCTTTTTCAGATAATTTGCTAAATAAACTTTGCTGTTATATTGGAAGGAGTTTGTTGTTGTTCAGTCGTACAGTCGGTTCCGACCCTTTGCGACCCTATGGACCATTGTTCTCCAGGCGCCTCTGTCCTCCACCATCCCCCTCAGCCCTCCCAGCTCTGTGCCCATTGTGTCTACAATACCATCTAGCCATCTCATCCTTGGCCTCCCCCTTCTTCTTTTGCCCTCCACCTTTCCCAACATCAATGCCTTCTCAAGTGAATCCTCCCTTCTCATTTGATGTCCAAAGTATTTTAGCTTCATCTTTACTATTTGACCTTCCAATGAGCAGTCAGGGTTAATTTCTTCTAAGATTGACCTTTTTGTTCTCCTCGCTGTCCAGGGGACTCTCAAAAACCTCCTCCAACACCACATTTCAAAGGCATCTATTCTTCTGCGTTCAGCCTTCCTAATTGTCCAGCTCTCACATCCATACATTACTACTGGGAAAACCATTGCTTTGACTATTCTAATTTTTGTTTGCAACGTGATGTCTCTGTTTTTCACTATGTTCCCCAGGTTTCTCATTGCTTGTCTCCCAAGAATCAGTCGCCTTTTTATTTCATGGCTACAATCCCCATTTGCAGTGATCTTTGATCCTAAGAAAGTAAAATCTGTCACTGCTTCTACTTCTTCCCCGTCTATTTTCCAGGAACTGATTGGGCCTGTTGCCATTATCTTGGTTTTCTTGATATTTAGTCTCAAGCCAGCTTTTGCACTCTCCTCCTTCAGTCCAATCAAGAGGTTCTTTAGGTCTTCCTCACTTTCTGCCATTAGGGTGGTATCGTCTGCATATCTCAGATTGTTGATGTTTCTCCCAGCGATTTTAATCCCATATTGTGATTCCTCCATCCCTGCACTGCGCATTATGTGCTCTGTGTATAGGTTGAATAGGCATGGTGACAAAATGCAGCCTTGTCTTACTCCTTTTCCTATTCCAAACCACTCTGTCATTCCCTGTTCTGTCCTAACTGTTGCTTCTTGGTTCATGTACAGATTTCTCAGGAGGCATATGAGGTGCTCTGGTATTCCCATCTCTTTAATTACTTGCCACATCTTGTTGTGGTCCACACAGTCAAATGCCTTAGTGTAGTCAATAAAACAAAAGTAAACTTGTTTCTGGTATTCCTTTGTTTTCTCCATGATCCAGCGTATGTTGGCAATGTGGTCTCTAGTCCCCCTGCCTCTTCTGAAACCAGCCTGCACCTCTGGTAATTCTCTTTCCACATGCTGCTGAAGTCTATCCTGTATTATCTTGAGCATCACCTTGCTGGCGTGTGGGATGAGCGCGATTGTTCGATAATTTGAACATTCTTTGGCATTGCCCTTTTTTGGGATTGGGACGTATACTGATCTTTTCCAATCCTGTGGCCACTGTTTTGTTTTCCAAATCTGCTGGCATATTGAATGCAGTAATTTGACGCCATCATCTTTTAGCGCTTTGAAAAATTCAACTGGGATACCATCATCTCCACTAGCTTTGTTGTTTGCAGTGCTCTTTAGGGCCTTTATGACTTCGCTCTCCAGGATGTCTGGCTCAAGTTCTACTTCTTCATCATTGTGATTGTCAGGAGTGTTGAGGTCCTTTTTGTAGAATTCCTCTGTGTACTCTTTCCATCTTTTCTTAATCTCTTCTGCATCAGCTAGCTCCTTTCCATCTTTGTCCCTTATCATGGTCATTTTTGCTTTAAATGTTCCCTTAATTTCCCCGATTTTTTTGAAAAGATCTCTGGTTCTGCCTCTTTTGTTGTTTTCCTCCATTTCTCTGCACTGTTCTTTTAGGTAGTTTTCCTTATCTCTCCTTGCTTTTCTTTGAAATTCTGTGTTCAAATGATTGTAGTTTTTCCTTTCTCCTTTGGCTTTTGCATTCCTTCTTTCCTCTGCTATTTTAAGAGCCTCGTCAGACAACCACTTTGCTTTCTTACGCTTCTTTTCTTTTGGTATGGTTTTCTTTGCTGCTTCCTGCATGATGTCCCTCATCTCCGTCCATAATTCTTCTGGTACTCTGTCTACCGAGTCTAAGCCATTAAATCTGTTCATCACCTCCACCGTGTATTCTTTAGGGATGCTGTCTAGGTGATATCTTTCTGGTCTCTGTGTTTTCCCTATTTTCTTTAGTCTAAGCCTGAATTTTGCGATCAATAGGTTATGATCTGAGCCACAGTCTGCTCCAGGTCTTGTTTTTGCTGACTGTATGGAGGTTCTCCATCTTTGGCTGCAGAGTATGTAGTCAATCTGGTTTCGGTGTTGGCCATCTGGTGATGTCCATGTGTAAAGTCGCCTCTTGTGTTGCTGGAAGAGAGTGTTTGCTATGACCAATGCGTTCTCTTGGCAGAACTCTATCAATCTTTGCCCTGCTTCATTCTGTGTTCCAAGACCAAATTTGCCTGTTATTCCCTCCACTTTTTGATTTCCTACTTTGGCATTCCAGTCTCCTAATATAATTTGGACATCATTTCTTGGTGTCTGTTCTATGAGGTGTTCTAGGTCTAGTTTATCTGACATTGCATTCTAATATCCAGCTCTCTGTCTCCATGCTACCAACCTAAAACCATATGTTCCCTGGTTATGGAATTCCACCCTGGGGCTTGTGGACAGGTAGTGAGAGGCTTCAGTAAATGCTGCAGGAGAGAATGCGCATGCTGATTCAGACAAGGGCAGCTTACTGAATCAACCCAGCCTCCTTGCCACAGTCCCTGGTCACCGGTGGGTGCAATAAATATTACCACATGAAATCAAAATTTAAACTTGAAAGAAACAAGCAGTTGGAGACCAGGACATTACTAGATCATTCCGCTTAAGCAAACTGGAAAAGGCTATTTGCAGTTGCAAAATGGCAAGACAGCAGGCTTGCTGGATGACACCCATGTAGAACAGATAAAATGTTTTGCTATAGAAAAAAAGTGGCTGCATAGTTTCATCCATAATTGTCTTGATTCTCTCAGGAGCCAAACATTTGGAAGATGGCACAGGTGACTGCTGTCTTCTTCTTCTAGGCCAGACATGAAACTGCCAAAATAAAGCCAACCAAAATGAACCCAACCAATGGTGAGTTTCTTTTGCAGTTTCTTTTGCCTGACCTAGTGTGGGAAGGATAAGCCGTCACAAGGTGGTCATTAACTGGGGTATGCCAAATTGTGGTTCAAAAATACCAAAAATGCAAATAAAGAAAGTAGGTACAAGCTCTGTCCACCAAAAGATGCCAATAACTGCAAAGTTCAGGACACAATGGTCTGATAAATGCTGTTGTCCTCCTATGTTCGCTGTTTGAGTTTGTTATCTCATTGTGTAACTGTAACAGGCAGCTTGTTGTATTCAGATAAATTCCTCTTGCAATTTAGAGCCCTGGCTATCCAGGCTCACATGTGAAACCATTGCTACATGAATTCACTGTCTAATTTGTGAAAGGTAGCAATGCTTTTGGCAAGGGTGATTCACTATGATGATAGTCAATATTTGGAATCGGATATGGCAATTGAAGGAGGAGGAGGAGGAGGAGGATAAGGCAGTGGTGGTGGCGGTGGCGGCGATGATGACGACGATGACGACGACAACAACAACAACAAAAGGTGAGGTTCACTTGCTCTTCACTGTGCTTCTTCACATGACTCTAATTGCATGTGGGATTGGAATGATGGGAAAATGGAATAACATGGTTGCCTAGTTGAGATAACCTTCTATTATGAATCTTCATCAGTGAGAGGGATGGAAAAAACATTGCTGTTCCATCTTAGATGGCATAAAAAAGAACCCAGAGCATGACACAATATAAAATAGCTTTGAAGAAGTGATTCTGTCATACCTGCTTAGAATTTAAGAAGGCAAGCCATCTCCCCCTCATCTGAATCTTAAAGATGCTGAAAACATCTCGAGAAATGTTTTTTGTTTTTGTTATTCTTCTTGTTTTTTCCTTTGCTACTTTAGTTTAGGTTCACATATTATGCATTGCTTGGATTTGTGTGCTGACAGATAATGAGGCAACATCACAAAATATATCACAACAATAACAGTGGGGATAACGAAAGAAAAACCATTTATCTTTCTTTTTCTACTTTCTGCCTGTGAGCAAATCTGAAAGTCACAACTAGTCAGATTTGAATAAATATTTTTGGTGCGAAACATTCATTTGAATATAAAGGACCATTGCTTACCGTACAGGACTTGGATGGGAAAGGAACAAAGAGACAAAGAATTGAGCTTTATCAACAAAACAAATGTCTTCTTTTTGAACATGCTTGTAAATATTGGTAGTATCTTGAGGTTATTGGTAATCTCCTGGGTGAGAAATACTTTGAAAGACAATTTCTCAAAAGGGGTTTCCGTTATTCCCTGCCTTTCCTTCCTCCCTTTTGAATTCTTTGCAGCCTGGAGGATTCTGTTAGAAATTTCATTAAGCCTCAATATTTGCCTCTGCAGGTAGAGCTAATTAGATTTAAAAGAATTATTAGAAAAGTGTATTTTCCTTTGGTTCTTCATAATGTTGATGTTGGAATTAACAGTAATTGATTCAAATCTGTGGCTCGATTATATCAGAACTCTTAAAGTCTATTTTATACAAGTAAGAAAAAGAGACCATTTTGTCCTTCCAGGGGAAGATCAAGTGATTTAGCTAAGAGGCAAGATCTAAGAGATATGTGCTCCGTGGGTTCTCCTGCAATTGGCTGTGGGAAAGGCAATAGCCAAGTGTGCTCATGACTCTTGGACTGAGCACAAGGAGAGTGAAAAAACGAGGAGTTAGCTTGATGCTTGTTGTTATTTTGTGATCTAATTTTTCATGCTAATGCTGTGCAATCATTCTTGTGCCTATTTTCCCAGCATATATTCCAGATTTTTGTTTCTGACAGACAAGACATTTTTCAATTGTACTGTGTGTTCCATCCAAGGAGTTCAAGGCAGTGCATGTGGTTTTCACCACAAATTCATGTTGCCCTCACAAAGAGGCAAGTCTACAGCCATTCAGGTTACAATGCGGTTGAATGGGAATGTGGCTTTTTCCAGAGTTCTAAGTACTACAGCATACAGGCTTTTGCAAATGTCTCCATCTAACCAAAGCTATGCATTCTGGCAAATCCTGCAAAGATGCTACAGTAGCACCATACTGCAAGCTAAGCAAAGATAATGTTCTCATAGGCTGCTGTGGCCACATTATACTAGGTAGCCACCTCTTAAAAACTTTGTAATGGTTGGCTAAGAAAATGAGTCTGAATTAATGATTAACCCGAGAGTCAAATGAATAAAGGAGCACAATGTCAATGCTTCACAGCCAGGTAGAGTCTTCCTTTTCCTTATAAGCACATCATTGTATCTCTCTTGCTCATGGGCACTCAAACTATGGCCCGTGGGCCCAATTAGGCACATGCATATCATTAATACAACCCACGGTGAGTACCCGGGCTCACCGCAGACTGCCCCTCCACCTGCCCCCACCGTCTGATGTCAGCAGCGGCAGCAGTGGCGATCACGCTTTGTCCTGGCTGCTCTAAGTAGCCTCTGGCTCAGTCCCATCCCTACTGCAGCCTTTGCCAAAGCTGATCGCCATGTCGGGGAAATTTTCGGAGTCTCCTCTGTTTCAAAATCTGTGGCACTAGGAGAGCCCCTTGGTGTGCCCAGGATGACATCACCGCTGCACGCTAGGCTTACCCTTCCAGCGCTGTGGATTTTGATACAGAGGAGGCTCCAAAAATTTTCCCGATGCAGTGATCAGCTTTGGCAAAGGCTGCAGAGGGGATGGGACTGAGCCAAAGGCTGCTCGGAGCAGCCAGGACAAAGTGTGATCGTTGCCACTGCTGCTGATGTAAAAATGTCAGCAGTGGGAGCAGCCCATCTCTGGCCCCCGCAGCTGTGTGACGGGAGTGGGGCCGGCCAACAAAAAAAAAAGTTTGGGCAGTACTGCTCTAGCTGTTGATATTTTTTTAAAAAGACAGCTATTATTTACCATCTTCTGAGGTTCAGTTTCCAAAGCTGTAATTAATCTGTATCACTAATGAAGATCTACAGATTCAAAAGGGAACAAATGGCCAGTGTCAGGCCCTCCTATTAGACAGCATGAGTGTTAACGGTTTGCATTTAATCACTTGCATTGAAAATATTTGAAGGATTACATAGGGTTGTGGGGTGGATTTTTTCCCCTGCAAAAGAATGCTGCATCAGTCAGTTTGGTTTAAGGAAAAGTATCTCTAAGGGCTTTTAAAAAGTTGATTGAGGTAAAAAGGTGAGAAGGTGATCCCAGCATCCATACAGCCTTTTACACCTCTAAGGATCCCTCTCTCCCAACCAGCATAAAAGTGGGTCCTTTACACTGCTGTGAAGAGAGATGCAGCAGTGCTTTCATACTGATGGAGGGGAACAGCTCCCCCCCAAAGGGAAACACTGGTTGTCCTCAATACTGTTGTCCAGTCCACTCCTCAGTCGCAGTGCCTCCCAGTTGATGAAAGCTGGGATGAGGGGTGTCTTTGATACTGCTGCCAGGGGGAATGCACTCCCTGCCAGCTGCAAAAAGCCCCACCAGCAGCAGGGGGTGGAAACAGTGCTTTGCAGCTGATAGGGGGAGGCAGGCTTTGTATGTGTGCTTTACAGCTGATGTGTGTGTGGCAGGCTTTGTACTGACAAGGGTAGTTTAGTGTATGGGACCAAAGACAACCGGACAACCGAAAGGTTGGTTTAACACAGGTTTATTGCATTGCAGGAGGTTCCAGTGAAGCATGAGGTAATGGCGGTGATACATCTCAATATATACAGTAGCTCTCTACATTTGAATCTTGTAGCACGGTAGCTCATTGGCTGCTACCGGCGTGGCCTCGCCCAGGCATGCCTCTTTCTTCAGCTGCTGAATGCGGGGAAGGTTTTCCCGCGGCTGTCCGTGATTGAGCAATGTGAACCATGTGAGGCTGAACGCTCGCAGCTGCCCTCTATGGGCTGTCTGCTCGCGTTCCTTTACAGCTGGTATCGTTTGTATCTGGAGTGGTTACAATCTTGCCTTTACAGTATAATGAACATGCATACATACATACATAACATCCCTCCCCCCTAGGATGGGACGAAGTCCCGCAACCATTGTGGCTTGCCGCACGTGCGCTTGGGACGCGCTTGCGTCTGACCTAGTACTGGAGAGCCTGTGATCCCTGACTCCGCGGGTGCTTGTCCTGCAATGGGAAACGGGGATTCGTTAGTGGCTCCGTGGGGCGTCCGTGCCTGCCTCGCGCCCGGGGATGGGAAAGGAATGAATAGTTGGGAGGTGAACCCCTGCCTGTTGCTCTCTGACCCCGGGGATCCACCTATTGTGAACCGCGGAACCGATGAGGTCGCCCTTGCGGTTCGGCTACCTTCTGATCCCTGCTCGGGGGACCTTGAGACTGTGGTGGTCGGACTCGCTGATGCCTCCCGACTTGGGGGTGTCGGTCTCCGGGAAAGTGGCGCTATATTGCACTCTAACTCACAGGGGCTACTGGGACTGAAGGTACCAGGGGATGAACTGAAACCCCTCTTTTCGCTAGGACGGGTGGGGGACCACTCCGCTAACTCCCCCTGGTACTGCAAATCAACGTCTAAACTTCTATGGGCATCTGTGTTTCGGGAAAACTCCGGCGGGGTATGTGTGTGGTCGGGGCTCTTCCATTTCTTCGGGGACCCCCGCAAAAGATTTCTGTGGATTGATTCCCTTTCCTCCCCCCTTGGTGGGGACCCATGCTCCCCTTTCCCTCCCCCTTGGGTTAAGCGGGTGGGGGAGTACCCTAACGCTGATTCGATGCTATTCTCGTCTCCGTCCTGCTCTCCGGGGACCCTGCGCCTGAGTTGGTCCACGTGTCGCCTCCACAGGAAGCCTGTACTGGTTTCTACGCGGTATGAGACGGGGCCGGTTTGTTCTACTACGGTGCCCGGCACCCAGGCTGGCCCCGCGCTGGCGTAGTTCCTGCAATGCACCGGGGCGCCTACGCTGAAACTCTTTGTGGGTTCCACCCCTATGTTCCGCCCCTTGTCCTCTACTCTCGTGGGGTCTAGCTTGGAGATTCCCGTGGCCAGCTTCCTGCGCATCAACAGCTCTGCGGGGGAGTACCCCGACGCTAGTGGGGTGACCCTGTATCTTAGCAGGAATTGGCACAATTTCAGGTCGAGGTCTCCGGGCCCCATGCGCAGTAGCGCGTCTTTCGTGGTGCGCACGAGGCGCTCTACTTGGCCGTTGGTGGCCGGGTGAAAGGGGGCAGAGGTGACGTGCCGAATGGCGTTGCGCTCCAAGAATGCCCCGAACTCGGCGGACGTGAAACAGCTGGCGTTATCGCTGACGAGGGTATCGGGTAAACCGAACGTGGAAAAGACCCTCCTTAACTGTTTAATTGTTGTGGCCGAGGAGGTGCTCGAGACTGGAATGACCTCCAACCACTTGGAGTACGCGTCCACCACGAGGAGGAAAAGCGTTCCCCTGAACGGGCCAGCAAAGTCTACATGTATCCGGGACCAGGGCCCCCTAGCCGTGTCCCACTCCCTAGGTGGCGAGCGAGCCTCTTCTGGCCTTGAGCTTTGGCACGCTTCGCAAGTGCCGACCATGTGTTCAAGGTCGGCGTCTAGCTGGGGCCACCAAAAGTAACTGCGGGCCAGCGCCTTTGAGCGGACGATCCCCGGGTGGCTGACGTGCAGCAGTTTAAGCACCCTCGGCCGGAGAGGCGTGGGGATCACTACCCGCTGTCCCCACAAAAGGCAACCCCTCTCTAGGGACAACTCTAGTTTCTTTTTGAAAAATGTGTCGAATTCCGCTGCTGGGGAAGACACGGGCCACCCTTTCTGTACCCAGGAGCAAACTGTGGCCAGCGTTTTGTCCTTGCCTGTCGCTTTGGCGATGTCGGCCGGTACTACTGGAGGGGAGTCTAGAACCTCTATCATTAAGACCTGATGGTCCCTCTCTACTTTGTCCACGTGGCAGCAATCCCGGGGAATGGGGGACCTCGACAGGGCGTCGGCATGGCTGATCTCCCTCCCGGGCCGGTACACCAACGCGTGCTGATACGCGTTGAGAAAAATGGCCCACCTGAGCATTCTCGGGGACAGGATTTGGGGTGTGGGCTTATCTGCGGTGAAAATGCCTAACAAGGGCTTATGGTCCGTCACTATGGTGAAGGGGCGGCCGTACACAAAATCATGAAATTTCTTGGTCCCCGCAATTATTGCTAGTGCTTCTCTGTCCGTCTGAGCATAGTTCCTCTCTGCTTGGGACAAGGACCTAGAGTAGAACGCTATCGGGGCCTCCCTACCGTTGTCCAGCACGTGGCATAACACCGCCCCCACCCCCACCGGGGATGCATCGCATATCAGGACCACCGGGCGTTTGGGATTGAAGTGGGTCAGTACGGCATCTGATGCCAGGAGTCGCTTCAGGTCATTGAAAGCCTTTTCCTGGTCATCGCCCCACTTCCATGCCTCGTCCTTTTTTAACAATTTGTGTAGTGGTTCTGCCACGGCTGCCTTCCGCGGGAGGAAGGAGTGGTAGAAGTTGAGCAGTCCGAGGAACGACTGCAACTCGGGCTTGGATGTGGGGCGAGGGGCCTTCTTGATGGCGGCTACCTTGGATTGGGCTGGTCTTATTCCCTCGGGAGTGACACGGAACCCTAGGAACTCAACCTCTGTAGCGAAGAAGACGCATTTGTCTTTCCGCAACCGCAACCCCGCCTTTTCGAATATTGTCAGGACCTTTCCCAACCTAGTTGCTAATTCGGCCCGGCTCCCCCCTGTAATCAATACGTCATCAAAGTAGGGTAACACCCCCTCTAACCCCTTCAGGAGGCGTTCCACAAGTGACTGGAAGATCCCGGGCGCCGAATTCACGCCGAATTGTAGGCGCGATACCTGGAACGCCCCTTTGTGGGTGACTATGGTCTGCGCAGCAGCTGCGGCGGGGGTCACCGGGAGTTGCTGGTAGGCTTGGGCCAGGTCGAGTTTAGCGAAGCACCTCCCCCCGTGTAACCTGGCCAACAAGTGGCTGACTACCGGCACCGGATACGCATTAGGGCGGGTCGCCTTATTGATGGTGCACTTGTAATCAGCGCATATGCGGACCTCCCCGTTGGCCTTGAGAGCCGTTACAATTGGAGTTTCCCACTCCGCAGAATCAACAGGAACAAGAATCCCCTGGCCCACCAATTTGTCCAACTCCGCCTCTATTTTGTCCTTTAGTGCGAAGGGCACTCTGCGCGGTTTAAGTCTGATTGGACGTACTCCAGGGTCCAGGTCGAAAGTCACTGGGGGGCCCTTGAATTTCCCGAGCCCCTTTTTAAAAACCTCGGGGTGCGCGTCGCACACGCTCTGTATTGGATCAGTCCCGGCGGGGTGTGCTTCCACGGCGTGCACCCCCCCCCCCCGATGAACAACCCCAGGGGCTGGAACCATTGAGTCCCGAGGAGGCTGCATTTACCTCCCTTGAGGACGACTAGGGGAAGCGTTGCGGTGTGCTTTTTAAACTGGACCCGGAACTTCCCAACCCCCAACACTGGGATGCGGTTCCCTTGCACGTCCTTCAGTGTGGCCCTCAACGCCTTGAGCTTGGGCCGCATGCGGGGGGCGATTTTCATGAACTCCCCCTGGGAAATAATGGAGTATGAAGACCCCGAGTCCACCTCCATTCTAACAGGGGCCCCTTGTATTACTACCTCAACGAAGTAACGGGGGTGCTCCGTGGAAACGCTGCAGACCGGCGCGTCGTCCTCGCTGTCGTCGGAGATGCGCCCTACTCCGTCCCGCGTCCTCGTGGTCCGGGTGCCGTCCTTTGGCCTCGTGGTGCGGTCCTGCCTCGTGGTGCGGTCCTGCCTCGCCGAGCGGTCTGGAGAACTCCTGGTGGCCTCGCGCCGTTTCCGGCAGACCTTGGCGATGTGCCCGCGCCGGCCGCAGTTGTGGCACTCGGCCTTGCGGAACGGGCATTTGGCGCGGGCGTGGGCGGCGCCACAGCCGTTGCAGCGCCGGCCCTCTCTCTGGACCCTCCGGACGTCCTCGTCGTCGCCGCTCTCCGCAGACGAGTCCGAAACTCGCCGGGCCGCTCGCACCGAGCTCTCTGCCTTTGCGGGCTTCGGGCGCCAGTCCTGGAGCTCGTGCACCCCGGCAGTAGTGGCCTCCGCGGCCTGTGCCGTGTCGAGGACTTGTTGCCACGAGGGAGGCGGCTCCCTCTTCATCAGCGCACGCTGAGTCTCTGTGTCCCTCAGACCGCAGAGCAGGCAGTCCCGGAGGGTGATGTCGGGGAGCTCCCACTTGCATGGGCCGGCGGCCAACCGCAGGGCTGCGGCGAACTCCTCGACCGATTCCCCGGGTGCCTGGACTCGCCTCCAGAACGCGCTCCGAGCGGGGAACATCGCTATTGCTGGCCGGAGATGGGCGCGCAACGCCGCCAGGAGCTCTGTGGCTTTGAAGTCGCCCACCTTCCTCGGCGCGATCAGGTCCACCAAGGTCCTCTTGGTCTCGTGTCCGAGCATGCGGACGAAAATGGCCCTCTTTTTGCCCTCATCGGAGACTTCGAGCTCCACCAGCGCTGCGTTGAAGTCTATCTCAAATAGCTCCAAGTCTCCCGGCTTCTTGATCTCGTAGCCGGCTCATGTCTTGGTCCCGTGGGCAGCCATATCCCACCTTCGTCGCCAATTTAGTGTATGGGACCAAAGACAACCGGACAACCGAAAGGTTGGTTTAACACAGGTTTATTGCATTGCAGGAGGTTCCAGTGAAGCATGAGGTAATGGCGGTGATACATCTCAATATATACAGTAGCTCTCTACATTTGAATCTTGTAGCACGGTAGCTCATTGGCTGCTACCGGCGTGGCCTCGCCCAGGCACGCCTCTTTCTTCAGCTGCTGAATGCGGGGAAGGTTTTCCCGCGGCTGTCCGTGATTGAGCAATGTGAACCATGTGAGGCTGAACGCTCGCAGCTGCCCTCTATGGGCTGTCTGCTCGCGTTCCTTTACAGCTGGTATCGTTTGTATCTGGAGTGGTTACAATCTTGCCTTTACAGTATAATGAACATGCATACATACATACATAACAGGTAGCCCTTCCCCCATAAACTGCAAAGGAGCTTTACCCCCACAAAAGCCACCAGGGGTATGCTGGTCACCTTGGGAGTGCGGTGGACTGGAAGTGATGGGGGCACCTATTGGGGGGGGTTTGGAGAGGGAGAAATCCCATGCATTCCCATTACTGTACCTCTGCCTGCCTCTGGGGGATGCCAGGTGCTGGGGCTCACCTGGTTGGCGGGGCAGGTGTGGGGTCCGGATGGAAGAGTACCCCCATCTTTGACTTATAAAATAAAGCCTCTCCACTTTTTAATGTGGTTAGTTTTAATGTGGTTATTTTTTAAAAAACATAAATAGGGGGTGGGGGTAGGGGGTGGGTAAATTAGGGGTTTTAATTGTTTTTTATATGTTTTAACCTGCTGTAAGCTGCCCTGTGTCGGGTTCCCCTGATTGGGTGGCATAGAAATTTGAATTATAAATAAATAAATATAAAATAAATGAGTCCCAGCACACCACGGAAAGCCACTGAATCCTATCAGCAGCAAGCAAAACGGGAGGTAAAAGTCAGCCCTGCTGTATTTTATCCCATCTCTAGAGTGTGGGTATACTAGGGGCAAGATAAAATAAAGGAGATAAATTTAGTTGTGTCCAGGGCCATAGCCAGGGGGTGGCCAGGTTGGGCTTGGCCCACCCTGAGTTAGCAGTTTGCCCAACCTGGCAAAGCGCGGTTTTCCATAGGAATGCATTGAAAAGAGGCTTTATTGCCCATCCTGGAAAAAATATTCACCCACCCACATCTAGAATCCTGGCTATGGCCCTGGTTGTGTCCCCTAAAGGAGTTTCAACAAGGAGCAGGTTGGGGGCGGGTTGGGGCAGACAGGACAGATACTGTGTGCACCTGATTGGACTAACCTGCCCCGCAACCAAAGGAGCAAGCTGTTGGCCTGTGAAAACAGCCTCTAAAATGTTGCAACAAGCAGCAATAAAAGAGAATTGCTTCCTTTTCTGGGAATTCTGTCCTGAAGCCTAGGGCAATTTGTGTACCTGTGGCTGATGAGCAATGTACTGCATGATCTCCCTCTCCTCATTGGTAAATGTCCCAAGAAGACAGCTTGTGAGCATTTCCTTTTCACTTGAAGGTGGGAACCTGTATTCAGGAAGAACTCTTGTGAACTTACTAAAGGTACCATTCAATGGAAGAGAGAGACATTATGGGCTAGCAAAACTGCACCACATTTTAAAAAAGTGCTACCTCCTTCAGTGGTGAAAGATGCCTGCTCATGCCAGGGTAAGCTTTTTTTCAGTACAATTTTCTGGCTGATTAGTAATATGTGACTGGGAAATAAAAATGAGCTTAATTTGCAACTCTATTTTTTTGACCCCTTGCCATTGCTGCCCTGTCTGGACGGTGCAAAGATATCACAATAACACATCTGAGATTCACTCATTTCTCTCCCACTAGAGGCTTCTCTGCTAACTTGGTGGAAACAATCCCTACAGTCCACACTGCCACTTTCTGTTCTTTCAAAGTGTTGGTGCTGCAAATGCAAGCGCGGCGCCAAAATGGCCACCGCACACTTTGCGGGGCCCCCACCCACCCGGACTCAGACATCCGGGTTAGTTAGGGGGCATGGCCACCCTCTTTAAAAGGGGTGGCCACGAGGCAGCCTGGCTGCCATTTTAGAAGCGACGGAGCGGAGAAGTTTGCTCCGTCGCTTCCCTGCTCGCCTCTGCAAGAGGCTCGATTCTTTCCCCTTTTCTTAAGGATTTCTGTGGAGAGAGACATTTATGGGTCTCTCTCCTTTGATTCCTTCCTCCCAGCACCGGACTGCAGTGGCTCAGGTGGCTAAGAGGCTGACTGGGAGGCAGAAAGTCAGCAGTTCGATCCCGGAGCACTGCAGGACGGAATGCTTGATTGGTTGTGAGTTCAGGTCTCACCTGGAGCTCAACCGACCCCCTTGGTTGCGCCAGGGGGGGCTCAGCCCACCCCCTCTTATTTTCGGGAGTGCCACAGGGCCGGAGGGCTCGGACGGCACCCCCCACAGGTGGGTGGTTGGGTTGTGGGACACACTGCCACCAACGAGCCCAGGCTGAGGGCTCGGGCTGGGGGCGGCACAGGCCTGCCATGGCTGCGCAGTGGGCCGCCAACAGGGTTGAGCTGCTGGAGGCTACCAGGCCAGCGTAGGCTGGCGCCTCATGGCTCCCCATCTAGCATGGACACACGGGAACACGGAACTAGATGGACATCACGAACTCCGACGCCCACCACGGGCCGGAACCCCCAGTGGGGGCGGCTCGTGGGGGTGCACCGAGTGAGTATCCTGGTCAAATCAGCACACCTGTGACACTAGCTCATCACGCTGGGGGGGGTATAGTGGCCATGGTCACAACAGACCAATTACACTCTGGTTCTTACTGGGGTGACCGCCCCTATGCTTTTCCTTAATTTATCTGGGCCCGCAGGGTTGGATATGTGATAATCCACTCCAATCCGTGCCAACTGTGGTTCTGCCGATGGCGGGTGCTCTATGCCCCTGGGTGACCATTTGTCCTGGGCTATTAGCTGGACTCTGTGGTTTGGGGAATATATTTACAACTTCCCCCTCCTGCAATGTGAGCACACTGATTAGGGCATTGAGGGGCAGGACGACAGGGTCAAGGAGTTGCCCCGTCACCGCAACCTGCCTCCCTACGGGGCCAATTGGTTACTGGCAGGATATTTGAGGGTCCATCCTGATTTGGCCATTCCAATGGTCCAGTGCTTGGACAATGATTGCCGGGCCGTGGTTGTTTTCCCTGGCCCCGTCGTGGTTAGTCCAGGTCAAGACCTTAGGCTTAGGGCAGCCTTTCACCCTGAGATGCCAGCGATGAGTCCTGCTAGCACTTGTAGTTACTATATGTGACTCTTATGTGGCAACGCTTATGCTCCATGCGGAGAGTCCACTTTTGGAGCTCTCAGATTGAGTTAGCTGCTACCATCTTCAACAGGGGACATTTTTTCCAGGGCACTGGCGCTAGATTATGGGTTGCTTGGTCAGGGGTGGGGCTCTGGTGAGGCTTTGCTCCTCAAGGGCTGGTCAGCCGGAAGAGGGTACTAGCCTGGCACTGCCATATGTCCAGTTGCTCCCCCACAGGTGTTTGTGCCAGCACGTGGTTCACGCCCTGGCCTGTCGTCTGCTACCAAGCCGGGTCTACCCTGACTGATCTAGAATTGGTACCCATTCCTTCCGGTTGGGTGCCGCATCAGCTGCGGTGGCATTTGGGTGCTCGGAGCCTGACATATGTTGCATGGGCAGATGTGGCTTTGCCCAATTTCTCTGTCTGTTCGTCCTTTCACTGAATGAGTGCCTTGTTCTGCCCTCTATTCTCCCGCCTTATTTTAGTGACCCTGTGTGTCTCCGCACACTGGTAGTAGTGTGGCTTGTGGGCCACAACTCTGTGCACTGGGGCGGCGCAGTATGCTGCTTCATCAGAATGGGGACCCCATCTTGGGCTACGCGTAACCGCACGAATGCAGTGGTATGGTGTGCATGGCATAGAGGTGGCGAAAACTGTTGACATTCCTGATGTCCATTGGGGATGCTGGGCCGCCACATGTTTTAATTTGCACCTCGGAGGTGGTGATCTTACACGGATTGCTGGCCCGGACTTATACCCTTCCGAGTGCAGTGACCTGTCGTTTCTTTGCCATTTATGGCCGTCTACACGATTGCTATGGTCACACATCATGCATGCCGATGCAATATCATAGGCCAGACTTTGACCCAGCGATTGGACCGTGCCCGACGGTCAGTGTTGCCTGGTTCCTTGTTTAGAATGGCTCGGGGACAGCCATTGGTCGTCTGGGGGATAGGGTTACAGGTATTTGGCCTGTATTCTGGAGATGGGGTTCACCTGTCCACAAGTAGAAGCACCTCTCTTTTTTAAAAAAATCTTTTTATTAAATTTTTGACAAACATGCAAAAAAAGAAAAACAATAACAGTACAATATAATAATAAAACAAAAACAACATCAATACAATGTTGGCTCAAATTCATAAGAGCTAGCACATAATAGTACTTAAACTAATTATTTACCATATAACCCCCAATATTAAATACCACATTGTAAATTATTACTATAATCATAACAATAAAAGCTTTCCGTGCTACCACTATTATTATTTTTTAATAATTACACATCACCCTGTGAATATATACAATGCCCGGAGAGTTTAGTTTCTGCTTCAACTCCAAAAACCTCTTTGAGATGTTACAGGTCCTGAGCTATCATTTACCATAAGAGAATGATCCACAAACGGTTTCCAAATACTCCAAAACCTATTCTCTTTTAATTTATCTCATTTTACTTTGATCTCCCATGTCAATTTGTCGTTCAATGCTAAACTCCACATTTCTTTATACCACTCTCCAATCTGTATATCTACATCGTTTTTCCAATTTCTAGCTATGCATTGTCTACCTGTAGTTAATACAATTTCCAGTAATTCTTTTTCCTCCTTATTCAAACCCAAACCTTCCACATTTGTTAAAAGAATGGTACCTGACACCAACTTAACACTTTTGCCCATTATTTCACCAAACTCCCCTTCTATTCTTCCCCAAAAATCCCTTCTTTTTTTACAACTCCACCACATGTGTTCATATGTTCCATCCGTTTCTTTACATCTCCAACATAACTTATCCCTTTTATTATCCATCTGATAAAGTCTTAGTGGTGTCAAGTACCATTGCCACAACATTTTAAAATTGTGTTCCTTAATTCTTACAGACATTGTTCTCATAATCCTCTTTTTCCATTTATTTCTCCATTCAACCTCCCCTATTTTTATATTCAAATTTTGTTCCCACTTCCGTTTCAAATCTTCCTGTGGATCTTTACCCTTATTCAGTATAGTGTAAAGTTTGCTTACAAGACCCTTAATGCTCTTTTCCCCTTTTCTGATCTTTATTACCAATTCTTCAAATTCAGTCTTTGTTCTATCTATCCCTACTTCTCTTCTATATTTTTTATTCCAGTTATCCACCTTTAATTTCTGAAACCAGTCCAATTTTAACTTCTCAAATATTTTTTTTCTCTTGGTATCATCATCGCAAGCTTTTAACCAGTCCTTCAGTAAGAACATCTCATTTTCATCCAATATTTCCCTCTTTTCCTTATCTAATTTTATTGGAAAACACACCATATCAGTCAATTCCAAAATTGGAGAGAGATTTGGGACCATATCTTTCTTTACCTTTTTCCACACCTCCATGAGCCCTCTCATCATAGTATTATTTGACCTTTTCGGCTTGTCCTTTATTCCCAAGAAGATCAAATTACCAATATTTCTATACTTTTTCATCTCCAATTCCTCCCAAATTGCCTTTTCTCTTGCCAAAATCTTCACAACATTCTTGATTTGGAATGCTCAATAGTATGCTAACAAATTTGGCATGCCCAAACCCCCTTCTTTCTGAGATAAATACCAGAGCTTCTTTGAAAGTCTAGATTTTTTACCTCCATTACAGAAACTATTAAACATCTTTTGAAACTCATTAATTTCCTTCATCTTCAAATGGATCGCTAGTGCATCAAATAAAAAATTAATCTTTGGCAGCAATATCATTTTGCAAATTGCAATCCTTCCGAACCATGACAACTTCAACTTCTGAAACTCTTGTATTTTACTCTTTAATTCGGCTTTCAAACTGTCATAGTTCAATCGTTTAAGTTCTTCCAATTTATTTGAAATAATTATCCCCAGATATTTCAGCTTATCTTTAATTTGTATATTAAGTGTCTCCACTATCCTTCCCATCTCGCCTACCCCCAAATTACACAGCAATTTATCATTAATCCGGTTATAGCTTCAAATAACTGTAGGTGATCTTTAATCCTATCCATTACCAACTCCGGATGTTTCACCATAAGCAGTGTATCATCCGCATACATGCTCACTTTATTACCCATTATCCCTTCTATATTTAACTCTTTTTACTTACTTTTGATGTTGTTAGCCGCCCAGAGTCGGCCTTGTGTTGAGTGGGCGGGATATAAATTGAATAAATAAATAAATAAATAAATAAATCATCCCTTATATTTTTAGCTAATATCTCCATTGCCATAATAAACAGGATAGGAGATAGTGGACATCCCTGCCTAGTACCAGCCTCAAGCTTTACCACATCAGTAACCTCTTCGTTTACTCTGATCCTAGCATTCCCTTTTTGATATAATAAATCAATTACCCTTCTAAATCTGTCCCCAAACCCGTAATTTTTAACTATTTCCTTAATTGAAGACCATTGTAATGAATCAAATGCCTTAAATATATCTAATGATAATAAGCCCACCTTTTCCTTCGTTTGATTAACATTATCAATTAAGTCTAATACCTTTCTAGTCAAATCCGCCATATGCCGACCTTTTAAAAACCCAACTTGATCGACATTTATGTATTCCCCCATAAAACCGTTTAGACGATTGGCCAGTATTGCTGTGAAGATTTTGGCATCCAGATTTATAAGAGAAATTGGTCTGTACGATTCCACTCTTTCCAAGTTCTTACCAGGCTTTGGCAGTAGAACGATTGTAGTGTTATACCATGAAGTCGGGATTGGTCCTCCATCTAAAATATAATTATATAGCTTCACTAATTTTGGAACCACCACTTCTTTAAATTCTTTATAAAACTCTGTCGATAATCCATCATCCCCCAGAGCTTTCCCCATCTTCAACCCACTAATTACCTCATTTACCTTTTTATCATTGATCCTTTCCTCCATTTTCTCTCTATGTTCTTGTTTTATTCCGTTCCCTAACTGTCTCTCCAGTATCTTTTTGAGCCTCTCCAAATCTACCTCCTTTTTTGCATATAATGCTTGATAAAATTCCCTCACAATTTTACATTTATCTCTGTTCTTATTACACCTTAAACCTTGTTTATTAACCAGTACCCCAATTTCTCTTTTTTCCCTTTTGGCCTTAGCTGCTCTTGCTAATAGTTTTGAACTTCTGTTGCTAAATTCAAAGTATTCTCTGTTTAAATAGATCAAGTCTCATTTAACTTTGTCAATATCTTTACCCATTAATTCTGCTTTAAGTCTTTGCAATTTCGTAAGGATTTTTTTATCTTTACTTTTCGCATGATCCTCCTGTAACTGCTTTATTTCTCTTTCTTTTTCTATCTGTTCTACTTTATGTCTTTTATATTTAAAACTCGCCAACTTTATGCTTTCCCCTCTGAAAACCGACTTCATGGTATCCCATACAACATTGAAATTAACCTCATTATTATCGTTCCACTGCCAACTTTCTTTCCACCTTTCCATAATCTGCTCTTTACATTTTTGATCTTTAAATAAATTAGGATCATACCTCCAACTTCTTCCTCTTCGGGTATCTTTTTGTAATTTCAATTCCAAAAGTACTTTGGCATGATCTGATTCCTTAATGATCCCAATTTCCATACCTTCTATATCTTTAATCAAGTTTTCCGTAAGAAAGACATAATCTATTCTCGAGTAGGTCCCATGGACATGTGAAAAAAAGGAGTATGCCCTTTCAGAGCCCTTAAACTCTCTCCAAGAATCCTTCAAACCCATAGCATCCATCCATTTATCCAAAATCTTCCCTTTCAAGCCAGTTCCACTTCTTGCTATTCTCGTACAATCTAACCCCGACCTTATCAAATTAAAATCTCCCGCCACAATAGTTTTTGCAACATTCTCTAATTCCACTATTTTCCGAACTTTTTCTAGAAAATCCGCTTGGTGATCATTTGGAGCATAAATATTTACCAACATGATTTCCTCATCCTCTATTTTTCCTCTTACAATCAAGTATCTACCCTCTTGGTCAGCAACACTTTTTGTAATCTCAAATCCTAATTTTTTAGAAATCATGATTGACACCCCTCTTGCTTTTGAAGTTCCAAACACCATCTCATAATGTTGCATCCATCCCAAAAAAAGTTTATTCGTGTCTTTTGACTTCTGATGCGTTTCCTGTAAAAACAATATATCGGGTCTATCTTTCTTCAACGCCAGTTCCAACCTCCGTCTCTTAAGAACAGAACCTGTACCCTTCACATTCCATGATAATATTTTAATATTTCCCATAACCTATCTCCTTTCTAAGCTCTGAACTCTCCATCGGGTGTGCCACCACCAACCCCTTACCCCCATACCACACAAAACTACATATAACACACACTATCTCTCTCCCCACCTTCTTCAAAAAAAGCCACCTTTGACAACCAAAGAGGGTAGAGGGGGGACATGCAAGATGTGCCTTCCTACCAGTGCTACGCACTACTCACCCTTCTATATCAATTAAATGCTTTAAATTGTATTAATCTAATTCTCATTGCTCCTTAATTGTCTCCTCCTCCACCATGATCAGCGACAGCTCCTCCTCCTCTTCCCCTCGCTGCGGTGTTCCACCTGTTGCCCCACCAGCCTCCGCCCTCTCATACTCCCTCCCCAAGGCTCCCAATTCCATCAATTCCTTCTTGAGATTTATCCATTCTTCCGAGTCTATTTTTACCAGCTCCAACAAGCTCAAATACTCCAATGGATTAGCCCCTTCATCAATTACTTGCATTCTTTTGTCATAATAAAAGCGCAGTTGCTGTGGGAATCTCCAATTATTCCTTATATTTTTACTCATCAACAATTTAGTTACAGGCCTCATCTTATATCTCCACGTTCTTTATTTCAATGAAATATCATTATAAACTTCTACATCAGAACCATCAAATTTCAAAGCATCAGGACCAGCTCGTTTCAAATGGGCCATTACTCTTAGCTTATCGGCCCAATTTGCAAATTTTACCAAAACATTTCTTTGAACCACCCTCCCTATTCTTGGGCCCACCCGAAATACGCTTACAAAATCTTCCTGAACAAATTATTTTCCCATATTCAAACCATTTAACCACTGAACCACTCTTTCTCTTAACAAATCCGGTGTCCGTTCCACCACCTGACGGATCACAATATTCTGCTTTCTCATCATATCTTCCACAGCATCAATCCTTCTCTCTTGCTCATCCAATTTCAACTTATTCTCCCGCACCACCTCCTGAGTCCCTTTTATTTCCTTTTTTATGGCAATTACCTCAGTTTGAACCAATTTCACATTTCCCTCTATTTTTTCAGACTTAAATCCACCTTTTTTGAAAAATCTGCAACAGATGATACCACCTTATCTTGCTTTTTCATCATTTCATTTCTATCTTTCACCCTTGATTCCTCATTCTCCTCCAATTTCTGAAACAGCTTGCCAATTTCCACCATAATTTGGGTTTGATCATAGGGCTCTGGGGGCGGAGATGAAGACTGAGGGGCTTCTTCCATTGGTGCTTTTTCCTTCCTCTTAGACTTCACGACTGGCTCTTCTTCTTTTGCTTTCCCTCTTGTGCCTTTATCCATAGTAATACACAATATAAGAGTCCAATGTTGCAGAACATTGTAGAAATTAGTCAGTCAGACAGAACCTGTGACACTGCAACCACTGGTACCACAAGTCCAAGACGGAAACTTGTATGGAGGAAGAAATCCAACAAAGTGTTAGATACTATAATCCACAAAAGAAAAACAGAAGGAACCGAAGTGTACTCCCAGCAAACAGCAGAAAAGGAAAGAAGAAAAAGAAAATAATAATCCGCATCAGATCCGTTTCCCCAAGGCAAGCGGTCCAACTGATCGTCTTCCAAACCACAAAAGTAAGGGCTCCAAGGAAACAGTCACCCAGAACTTCTCGTTTGAGTCCAAGCCGCCAAAAAAAGGGAGGGGGAATGAAAGGGAAAAAAAGCCCAAAATCCAAGCAGGAAGGGGAAAAGACGTGAGAAGCAATGTGCTCAAAAAAAAAAAAAGATGATAATTGTAATCCACATGGTGAAGGAACAAAAAGAAGACCAATTAATCCTTCTCTTGAGGCGGACAAATCAAAACGCCATTTTCCAGCGGTTGCATTGACTTCGGGGTGAAAACCCCCCTTCTTCTTCTGTGGAACGGCAAACTTTTCCCACACGCTTTAAACTGGAAAACACACTGCAGCCTTCCAATACTAAAGCCCAAACAAGAACTTCTTAAACCACTTTGTTATCGCCAAAACACGCCGCGGTTCTCCTGGGATGCAAGGAAACCATAGACCCAAACACGATCACTTTCGTTTTTCCAGGACCGCCGCCATTAACGGAACAACCACTTGGTTTCATCTACTTTCACCCACTTCCATTTCCAAGTCCAGGCTCTTCTAAACAAAGTCCCCAGCTAACTTTAAACTTTAACTTTCCGTATATCCTTTCATGCACTTACATGCGATTGTTTTCTTGCCAAACAATTTCTTGCCAATTCCAGTGCTTCCACAAATCTTCGCTGTCTCGCTTGTCCCGTTCTCGGCTCCTCGGCAGAAAAGCCGCGACTGCCGTCGCGAGCCTCTCCCGCCCAGGAAAGCCTCCCGAACTTCGACCGTCTGACCTAAAAACTTCCCAAAATTTTCCAGAAAGGCAAGCAGGAGTCTTATCAACAGAAATTACCACTTTAAGATTTTCCCAATTCGCTCAATCACATTGATTACCACTTTGATAGGCGCGAGCGTCCGGATCAAGATGTTACTCTTCGGCCATCTTAGCCACGCCCCCGAAGCACCTCTCTTTTGAATAACGTCCAAGAGGGCCAGGTGACCGAATTGTTGGTCAAGGAGAGCGGCCCCTGCCGCAATGCGGCAATGTTGCCAAGTGGAAGGTGCCTCTCCGAGAGTCACAAGTGATGCATGGCTGCATCAACTTCGCCTGCAGGGTGGTAATACCAGGCAGCGCTCCTGCTGCAATGTGGCAATGTTGCCAAATTGGAAGGTGCCTCTCCAAGAGTCACAGGTGATGCATGCGGCCCATCAACTTCGCCTGCAGAGGGGTAATACCAGGCAGTGCTTTCGCCTAGTGTCTGGGTCACGCTATGGCGGGTCTCGCTAAACGACACCGCAGGGTATGGCTGATTAGGAGTTTACGAGCGGACCTGTTGGTTTGGCTCACATTTCCGCAGGACTTACAGGCTGTTTCCTTGAGAGGTCTAAGCTTCTGGTCAGCCCCAGTTCTGAGTACAATCGGATGCCTCCGGTTCCCTGGGGTGGGGGGATTTATTTAAGGACAGTGGGCCTATGGTTATTGGCCCCAGGGATGGCAGGGCATGGATCGCTTACGCGATCTTACATTTCTAAAGAATTTTTTCTCAATTCTGGGTACCCTTATGCTCTGGGGGGACAGGTGGCCTGATTCTGTGCTTCACTTTTGGTGTGGCAATACTGCGGTGGTGCACATTGTCAATGCCCAAACGTCTAAATCCCCCGGAGTCATGGCCTCAGCTAGCCTATTGTTCTTGGGTCCGTGCGCTTTATGGCGCTCCTTAGGGCTAATCATGTGCCAGGTATTTATAACGATATTGCTGATGCTTTATTCCGCCTGCAGATCTCCCGGTTCCATGACTGGGCTCCAGATGCTTGGGAACTACACTCTCCACTCCTGGCTGAGATATGGTCATTTGGCAAGGAGACGTGAACCGGGCGAGCGGCATGTCTTGGCAACTCGCACGCGCATGGCGCATCAGCATCCACTCCTTCACTTCAGAGCTTTTTTTGTGGGCAAAGGCAATGGCCCAATATGTGGCCGACATTGGTCGACTAGTTTTTATAATGTATAGTCCGCCCTTATGATCTGGGGTTGGCTCCATGCACCATAGCCACCAGGCTTGATATTCCTGGCCAAGGCACGGGGCTTTCCTGACTATGCAAGGGTCTTCTGCATACACCATGTTTTGGGAGGGTGGACACGTGTACGTGGCTGCCGCCCGGATGCACGTCGCCCTATTCACAGATATTCTGACCCACATTGCATGAGGTTGGCATAGATGATGCTGCAGTAGGTTAGAGGAGTCTCTTTTCATGCAGCTACCGCTGTAGCTTTGTTCTGGAGCTCGACGACTCAGCGAGCTGGTCCCATGGTCAAAAGGGGACGTGTTTTGTAGGGCACTGGAACTCGAAGATGTCTGTATTAACCAAGAGTGGGCTTAGTTGGGGATTCGTCCCTCGAAGGCCGATCAGCATGGAGTGGGCAGTGGTGTATACTGCTATGACGTACATTAGCTGACATCATTCTGGTTGGTGCCCTACATGCAATTGGCAGTGCCTGCTGCGCGCCCTGGCCTGTTTTTCTGCCACCAGGATGGGTCTTCCCTTACCAAATTTAAGTTCTGGAGGGTGACCGGTACCGCGCTTCACAGTGTGGGGCCCGTTATGGCACCCATTCATTCAGGATAGGCATCGCATTAACCGCGGCTGCGTTTGGGTTCTCGGAGGCGGATATATGTGGGCATGTGGGGGTGTGCGCGTTTTTTCCTTATATGTACGTCCCCTCACTGTATGAGTACCTAGTTATGTCCTTAACCCCCTTTTCCTCTTTTACAGATCCTGTGTGTCTCCGCACACTGGTGGCAGTTGGGCTGGTGGGCTATGTTCACTGGGCAGCACTATATGCTGCGGCAACAGAGTGTGGACCCCAACTCGGGCTGCGTGCACCCGCACGTATGCGGTGGTATGGTATGCGTGGCATGATAGGGTGGGAACTGTTGCCATTCCTGATGTCCATCAGGGATGCTGGACCGCCTGATGTTCTTATTCTGCACCTCGGCGGCGATGATCTCATACGGATCACTGACTCTTCCTTAAAATGTCGGGGTGCAATGACCTGCCGTTTTTACATCATTTCTTGCCGTACATGTGTCGCTATGGTCTGACATTGTGCCGAGACACCATTTTAGGGGAGACATGGCTCTCCGTGGTTTGGACTGTCCCTGGCGGTCGGTGGACAGGGCTGTTGCCCAGTTCCTTGCTGGGGATTGACTTGGGGACAGCCAGTGGACATCTGAGGATAGGCTTGTGAAAATTTTGTCCTATAGGCAGGATATGGGGCACCTCTGGAGTAGGCACCTCTGGAGTAGGTGCAAGCAGGCCTGGTGACCGAGCTGACGGTCTGGGGGGGCAGTGAGTCATCGCTGGGGGCGAAGAGGATTCCCGGCCACGCCACCAGCCGGAGCCCTGGGCCCCTCCCCCCTCGCCCTAGGACTTAAAAGGCGAGGGGGATGCCCAGCGGAATGCCTTCGCCACACACCTGGCCCCACTGGGGGTGAAAAGGCTTCCCGGCCATGCCACCGGCCGGAGCCCTGGGCCTCACCCCCCTCGCCCTAGGACTTGAAAGGCGAGGGGGACGCCCAGCGGAATGCATCGCCACACACCTGGCCCCGCTGGGGGTGAAGAGGCTTCCAGGCCCCGCCCTCCCCCTTCGAGGGTCTCTGAAGGCATGGGAATTTGTGGGTGGTTCTAGCTGATTTTCTATTTATTGCATTTTTGCATTGTAGTTGGTGTAATACCATGTACTGTTGTGTAATTTTGCACTGTTGTTTTGCTTGTGAAATTGTATTTTGCTTTGTATTGGTGCTATATTGTATTTCTGTACGTTAT
Organism: Bradypodion pumilum; assembly: GCA_035047305.1. Lineage (NCBI taxonomy): Eukaryota > Metazoa > Chordata > Lepidosauria > Squamata > Chamaeleonidae > Bradypodion > Bradypodion pumilum. The sequence continues at coordinate 165,204,374 of JAWDJD010000001.1, read as the reverse complement.
GCATTGTGAACTGCTTTGGGTTATCTGCTGGACGAGGAAAGCGGTATATAAGAATAAATTTCAATTCAATTCAATCATGGATGCCTCCCCGTGTGGCGGGTAGCACCGGGTAAGGTAAAGATTTATGACACATAGGTATCCGGCAGGTTCGCAATTGACTGGCCAACACGTAGATAGGTACAGGGGAAACAGGTTTGGCCGGTCAAGGGCGAACTATGAAAGGGGTGATGTCAGGAGCTTCACAGCCTGCATCACCTTGATATTTGAATGGATACAGGTCATAGGGTGGGGTCAGTAGATAGTATATTGACTCCGGTCAACAATTTGTTTGTGTCAACAAACAAATTGATACAAATTGATACATGTAGCCAATTTCCATTGGCATTGAGGGTGGAACCTTACCAGTGCTACTGCGGCCTGCTTGCCTTAAAGAATTACAATTGGATGATACACCAATTGAAAGTGATAATTTGGACTAGGGCATTATTCAATAAAAGTGGCCCGATGCCTTTAATCCAATACCGGTGTCTGAGTCTTTCTTTGGGTGGGTGTGCCTGCAAAGGCAGCTGGGGGACAGATTTTAATTAGGCAGATCAAAATGGCTGTCATTGGCATTTACTCTTCCTCTGTCATTCCTCTCAGTAGAAGCTGCTACTGTGGGTGCAGGTGGGGTACACAGAAAGAGTCTCCTCGAAGATTGTGGTATTGTTGAACCACAATCAGGTGTACCCTTGTAATGGCAACCATGTGTTGCCGGCTAATCTTTCTAATGCTGGGTCAGGCAAAAGGAACTGCAGGATGAACTCACCAAAAGTTGGCTTCATTTTGGCAGTTTTACATCTGGTCTAGACATGGAAGAAGAAGAGGAAATGGGTGTGGGCAGCATTCCTGCAGCTTTTTCCAAGTCCTTACTTCTTTTACCATACCCATGTTTCATACTGCCTGCAGGCTTTACTCAAAGAACACTTTCAATTCTGCTGCAGTAGAAAACAGACCCTTCTGATAAAAAAATCACACACACATACTCAGAGACACAAAATCTATTAATATATCTACTCTAAATAATCAAATCACATTCTCTTGCCTGATATATGTCAAAGGGGTCTAAACCTAATATAGTATTTCCCTGAGGACTTATAAATAAACAAAAACACTGCTGAAACTCAGTTTGGAAAAATAAGAAAATGAAAACGAGTGGTCTGTCCATTTCTAAAAGGTAACCAAGTTTCAAAGAATTCCACTGGTGACTAAAATCAGGAAACAAACCATTGGAATTAAAGCAACTGCTTACTAAAATATTCCCACCAAACAGATCAGTGAGCAGAATACACCATTTTTTTCAATCAACAGATTGGCTTTTTTTTTACAGTGGCTAGTAGTGCAGAACTTTAATTACTGAAGGATCATTCTTTTGCTTCCATTAACAGATAGTCTTCTTTCTTCTTGTTTGGTTGGCAAAGTAATTAACTTTCATTGTGCTGCAGCCGAGTTCACCTTTACTAAGTTATATTTGATGATTTTAGATGAAATTGGTTACCCTGACCTTTCTGGTACACTTGTGTGTCCCCCACTCTCTCTGCAACTCCAGTTCACTTTTCAATTGAATGAACGCTCAGAAAAGCAAAAGTAATCACAGGATACAATTCTGCTTAATTAGTCTGGCTTGGTGAATGACAAACCTGCAGTGACACCTGAATTATAAATGGGATTATACACTGCATTAGTATACCATAAAAATCAGTGTTCTTTATTTTTTTTTAATTCATACCTATAAGGAAGTCACAAAACACTAATAATGCTCACAAATCATGCCATGTACATTGAAGTCAGGTAGATGGGGAGGGAGGAGAACTGAACTGGGCTTTACCGCCCAACTTCTGTATTTTGCAAAAAAACATTTAAAGGCATTTTCCTGCCTGTGGCAAAATAAGGAATGACATTTCACTTCTAGTCCAGTCGCAGTGTGCCCCAGAAAGAGTTGTTTTGCCATCCAAGGCAGAAAACACCATCAAGTATCTCCTTTGGGTTTAAAAAACAATAGGAATGTGTTGTATATTAAGATTACTTATGCTTAAAGGCATCATGCAAAAAGGGCGCCATTATGGCTGATGCTGATTCGTCAATGTTTTCCTGCTTCTCCGGAAGCCTGGGTAAATGTAACTATTGTGTTTGGTATAAAAGCTATTGTTCCTGCACCTGTTCCTCTGTTCTTTTGCTCACTGAAATAAACCATATTGTTGTTTGAACCAGCTCTGTTCGAGTAATCCTTTCAATTTTTGGACATAATAATTGGCGATGAAGGTGGGATCACAATGGGCCCCTTCAACATCTCGAAACCAGAGTTGTGGACGATGTCCGAGTTCCAGTATGGAAATTATTATACTTCCCAGAAGATCGACCTGGCACTAAAAAAGGCAACGTTCTTCGCGTTTTGTGGATTGCCGATGCTAGAACTCCTTAACAATCTTGTGCTGCCAAGGCTGTTAAGAGACATTGCGCTCAAAGATATCCTAACCATCCTACAGGACCACTGCTGAATACGTTGCGGCACTCCATCATGCTGCCATCCCTTGCCAATGGGAAAACCTGGACATAGCTCTGAGGGACAGGCTGAAAGTAGGCATTAGGGACGAGGTAACACAGTGGCATCTGATGAAATGGGACATTCCAACATCCGTGGCAGCGCTTGAAGTAGCCCAAGCTGCAGAAATTGTGAATGTGGGGATTCAGTTCCTGCAGTCAAGGCCTGTCATCCCTGTCCAGAGAAGCTCTGCTGTTCACAAGCATCGAGTCTCTAGCTCGTCATCATCCTCCAATGGCTCAGAAGGGGAGGACGATGTTGGTCAGGTCAGGCAGCGGCAAACTGTGTCCACGGCTCTGCGTAAGGACACAGTCCACGGCTCTGCGTAAGGACACAGTATAAGGACACCCCCATGTCGGGGGTGCAGGAGACAACACCTCCGCACTGACTGCCCATTTAAAGATACCGAGTGCCACCGGTGTGGAAAGAAAGGGCACATTTCCAAGGTTTGCCACCAAGTTTCAAGAGGATCGCATAAGGACAGCACTCACCGGGAGAGAGACTACCTGATATCCAAAGTCTTTGAGGGCCGCCGCTCCAGTTCTGGTGTCCTGACAGGCTCCGGAAAGTTTTTTGTCGATGTCAAGATCCAAGGGTGTCCAGTTAACATGGAGGTTGACTCAGGGATGTCCTTCTCTATCATCATGCAGAAGGAATTTTTTCATCTGCCCCCATCTGCCTGCCCCAAGCTGCGGGCCTTAAAGGTCAGGTTCAGTGATGTTCAGGACGGGCATATTTCTGTGCTGGGCATCGGAAACTTTCATGTACGTTTCCATCACATGTCTGCCCTCCTTTCCATTGTTGTGGTCAAGACTGGTAAGAGCAACCTTCTGGGGTCTAAGTGGTTTGGGCCCCTGGGTATTGCCATTTCGGGTATCAATTCGGTGAGGTCTGACTCCATTCAGTCAACTTGTGATAAGTTCCCGGATGTTTTCTGCTTGTGGTTGGGTACATACAAAGCCCCCCCCCGGTCCATTTTGAATTGGACCCTAATGTTGCCCCCATCAGAATGTCTTTTGCACTGAAGGACCATATTGAGATGGAGCTCGATAGACTGGTTGCGCAGGACATTTTGGAGCCAGTGGACTCCGCCGACTGGGAGACACTGATACTTACATCCATCAATTCCAATGGGGACATCCATATTTGTGCGGACTACAAATGTACTATAAATAAGGCTATTTGCCCAAACTCTTATCCTGTACCGGTGGTCAGTCACCTTCTGGCTTCGCTCCATAGTGGGAACTGTTTCATCAAACTCGACTTGGCTCAAGCTTATCAGCAGCTGCCTGTTACTCCCACCTTGGCATTGTGCCAAACCATCACAACCCATATGGGTGCTTTTAAGGTCAATTGCCTCCAGTTCGGTGTTAATGCAGCCCCAGGTATTTTCCAGGGTTTGGTGGAGAGGTTGCTTAAGGGTCTCCCTGGGGTTTTGCCCTATTTCTATGATGTCTTAACATCGGGAAAGGATAGGGAGGACCTTGTTGTTAAGTTGGGTAATGTGCTGGAGCATTTTCAAAATGCGGGTCTCTGCCTAAAAAAGGAGACGTGCTGTTTCTTTGCTATGGAAGTGGATTTCCTGTGGTTCAAAATTACCGCTGAAGGTGTCAAACCAGCCGATTCGAAAGTCTCGGTGGTTTTGAATGTGCCGCAGCTGATTTCGAAGTCTGAGCTACAGTCCTTTTTAGGGCTCTTGAACTTCTACCATTTATTTCTTCCCCAAAAGGCAACCGTGGTGGCTCCCCTGCACAGCTTGTTGTGGAAACAGGCCATTTGGCAGTGGGGTCCCCCACAGGAGCAGGCATTCAGGGAGGTTAAGAAGCTCCTTACATCCAATGCTATCCTCACTCACTCTGACCCCAGCAAGCCGGTTGTCCTGGTCTGTGATGCTTCCCCTGTAGGGATTGGGGTGGTTCTCTGTCATGACCTGGGGGAGGGTAGAGAAGCAATGATACTTTTCAAGGTCTCTGTCAGATACGGAAAGGAGGTATGCACAGTTTGATAGGGAGGCACTGGCCATTATCGCAGGGACCAAGAAATTCCATGATTTTATTTACGGGCGGCCTTTCACGATCATTACAGATCACAAGCTGCTCCTGGGCATTTTTACCCCGGATAAACCAGCACCACAGATTTTGTGGATGCTTCGGTGGGCAACGTTTTTGCAGGCCTATCAGTACAGTTTGCAACATTGCCCGGGGACTTCTATATCAAATGTGGATGCCCTTTCCAGATCCCCAATTGAGACTGTGGGCAAGGTCACTGTAGACCATCAAGTACTAATGATCAAAGTGTTAAATTCCCCACCCATGTCCATAGAGGACATCGCTGCAGCGTCTAAAAACGATTCCCAGTTGTCCAAGGTTATGTCATGGGTACAAAAGGGTTGGCCATCACCACCTGTGGCTGATGAGTTTAGGGTCTATTATACTAAACGGCATGAACTGTCATTAGAGCAGGGATGTTTGGTATGGGGGGAAAGGGTGGCCATCCCCCCAGCACTATGAAGCAAGGTCCTAGGTACACTACACGTGAGTCACCCTGGCATTGTCCACTCTAAGGCGCTTGCTAGGAGCTACTTTGGGTGGCCCAGACTCGATTCGGACATTGAGGACTGGGTGGGGCGTTGTTAAGAGTGCCAGTCTTCAAGGCTGGAGGAGACCCACCAGCCCACCAGGGAGTGGGACACAGTCAAGGGTTCATATTGATTTTGCTGGGCCATCCTGTGGTGCTTTATTCTTATTGAATGTTGATTCAGTTTCTAAGTGGTTAGAAGTGGTTAGAAGTGGTCCCGGTTTCAAACACACCAGCAGCCGTCACAATTCACAAACTAAGGAGGCTGTTTTGCACTTTTGGGTTGCCCAACATTGTCATCTCCGACAATGCTTCAATTTTTATGTCAATGGAATTCCAGGATTTCCTCAAACGAAACGGGGTTCATCAAATAATGACTACCCCTTTCCATCCTGCCACAAATGGGCAAATAGAGAGGCAAGATTGGACAGTTAAGGAGGCCCTTAAAAGAATGGGGTCTGGTGATTTAGACTTGCAGCTATGTCAATTCCTTTTCACCCACAGGATCACCCCTTTAGCCTCCGGGTTTTCCCCAGTGGACCTGTTAATGAAGAGGAAGTTGTCTATGGTTTTTGACCATTTAGACCGACACCGCATAGTGGACAGGGGACGGAATCTTGATGTGGGCAATTCTAAAGGGTTTATCGTGGGGCAGGCTGTGTATTGTCATAACTATGCCCAGGGGTCCCAGTGGTTGGGGGAGAATTCCTAGAACAGATGGGGCCCATATCGTAAAAAGTGCTCATGGATAATGGGTTGGTCTGGAGAAGGCATGCGGACCAAATACGTCCCCCTGTTGTGGGGCAAAACATTTCCCCAAGGGTAGAGTTTGATGAGTCCTTTAGCTCAAATCAATTGGAAGAATGCCCGGAGCCCCCAGATTTCAAAGTGGGCTTGGATTTCTTTAGCCAGCCACATCCCTCCGAGTCGTTGCCTGCGCATGGCTCTCCAGAGTCCCCCCTGAACTGGCGGTCTCCAGAGCAGAGGGGGAGACAGCTTCCCATTTTTTTGGGTTTAGTGTCAACACCGACTCAAGAAGTGCAGGGGTTTTCCCAAAGCCCTGGTCACCCAGGGGTTCCCACAGGGACCACCGGTGACACCAGGTGTCCTGTACCTGTTTTCCAGAGTTCCCCTCAGATTGGGTGCCCAAAACGGGCCTGCAGGCCACCCCAAAGATATGGAGATTGGGTCCTCCGTTAGGGGGGAGGAATGTTGTTTATTAAGATTACTTATGCTTAAAGGCATCATGCAAAAAGGGCACCATTATGGCTGATGCTGATTCATCAATGTTTTCCTGCTTCTCCGGAAGCCTGGGTAAATGTAACTATTGTGTTCTGTTTAATAGCTATTGTTCCTGCACCTGTTCCTCTGTTGTTTTTTGAACCAGACACAACAGAATGACAGAGTCATTATTATGAAAGCTAGTACAGTATTATACAGGGGATAAAAATGGAGGATCAGGACAAAGGGTACCTGCTTCAAATTCCTACTCAGCCATGGAAATGTATTGGCAAACTGGAAGTAGTAAACTACTCCATGAGGAACTCACACACTTTGAAAACCCTATTACATAAGTCAGATGTGAAAGCATAAATTTGCAAAGCAAGAATAACAAATTAAATAACTAACAATTTGTTACCTTTTTATGACATGGTGAATCAGCCACCTAAGACAGTTACTACCATACTCAGCCTGATTGTAGGGCCAGCCTGCTATGGCCTAAATGTAAACCTAATAGAGATGAATTATTTCAATAGGCTCTCTGCAGACTTAATGTAAAATTATGATACCTCAGAATTATACAGATCAACAATAGCTCTGCTTATTTACCCATCCTGCTTCCCCCCCCAAAAAAAGGCTTTTACCTTATGTGAAATGAAAAATGTCTGATAGTCAAGCTAGATTCCAAAAAGAAAGAGGCATTCAAGATCACCTTGCAAATATTCAGTGGATACTAGAATGTAGCAAAGAATTTCAGAAGATATCAATCTATGCTTTATAGACTGTAGCTAAGCCTTTAACTCTGTTGATCTTGAGAAACTATGGGATGTTATGAAAGCAATGGGGATTCCTCAACATTTGATTGCCTTGATGCCTAACCAATGCTATAGACAAAAAAACTACTTTTAGGACAGAATATGGAGAGACAGTGTGGTTTCCTATAGGAAAAAATGTCAGACAAAGGTGCATTTTATCTCCTTATCTGTTCAATCTGTATGCTGAACATATAATGCAGACCTTGGGATGAAGAATTGAAAACTGATGATAGATATATCAATAATTTAAGGTATCCAAATGACTCTATCTTACTGGAAGAATGCAGGAATGAGTTAAAATGAATTTTAGTGAAGTAAAAGAAGAAAGTATTAGAGCAATATTGTTTATAATGATAAAAATGAAGAAATTGAAATAGTGAAAAAATTTGTATACCTTGATTCAATCGTCAATCCAAATGAAACTGCAGCCAAGAAATTAGATAAAGACTAAGACTTTATCTAATAAAGGAATTAGAAATGTAGGGATTTGTCATGTGAGACCAAGACTAAAATAATTGTATTTCCAAACATCATATATGAATGCAAAAGCTGAACAGTATAAAAGACTGAGAAGAATAACACTGATTTGTTTGAAATATGGTTCCTAGAAGAGAGTTTTATGTCTGCCAGAAAGACAAAAAAGTGACTCCTAGAGCAAGACAAGCCTGAGCTCTCTGGAGGCAAAAATTATGAAATTGGGCATTGAGAAGGTAACATTCTCTGGAAAAGATAATAATGTCAGGAAAGGTGTATGGCAGCAGGAAACATGAAAAGTCAAACACATGATGGATTGATTCTGCAACGGAAATTACAAGAGTTGAGCATGGCTATTAACAAAAGGACAATTCAGAGATTTCTTATACATAGGGTCATCTTAGGTTGTAGACAACTTGATGTCACATACCAACATTTATTCATCCATAATTAACTGAATCCTCAGTCTCCAGAACTCTTCCTCCACGTTAAACTCAGCCTAACTAGCCAGTGTGACAAAGTGGTGTCTACAGGAGAAAATCAATGGCATCTGTACTGTTAAATGATGTAGCATTGTATTTTAACTAGGTGTAAACATTTTATGCCCTTACAAAATCAACTTCTTCTTCCAGAGTCAAAACAACCAGAGTGGCCAGAATGAAGAAGATATGCAAATAGGATCAGGTGGCATCTTAGGGTGGGAAGATAGGAACTTTTCTAATTGGCTACTTACAAACAATGTAAACAACTTTCTTTAGGTCAGACACAAACCTTTCCTGTCTCATTGGTTAGTGTTAGTATTTACTTTCAGTATTAACTGCATGCTGGGGTTGTCTCAGAATACTCAACACAATATGTTTTTAAAATAATTCTAACATATGTGTTTTAAAAACTTTTAATATTCTTTTTGTGTCTTCATTTTTACAACCAGACACAGAATCTCCTTGCAAGTATAATTCTGATAAGGCTGTTTGGTTTGGCAAGGAAGGAATTAAACATTTAAACATTTAGCAAAGAGCCAGCTAATTGGGTCCTGATTAATAGGATCAAAAGTTCAGATTGCCCTAGAGGTGAAGCTGATTTTCTTTTCAGAAACCTATGTAAGGATAGTGACTCAGAAATACTGAGATAATGTTTACTAAAAGTTGTAGAACAAAATACAAATGGTATCTGTTTTTCTAAGGTAAGGAAAAATTCTATGCATTGCAAAATTCTATGCCAGTTACCAGAAGATACCTGGAAAAGCATCTTTCTTTTGGGGGACTGGAACTCTATTACTTTATTACCGTATTACGTTATTTATTTAAGGTTGCCCATTCTTGAAAATTCTGGAAAGCCTCCTGGAATAGCTCAGGTTTTGTGAGTTTGCAGAAAGCCTGCAATGCTGGGGTCTTCTCTCTCTCTCTCTCTCTGTGCACCATCCATCTGCCAACTTTATTTGAACACAAGCCTTGTAGGTAAACATTTATTTTTTCCTTGTGTTAAAGCTGTTCCTGTTTTTTCTATAGCTGAACTAAGAGAAAGGGGGAATAGAGACTTACATTTCAATGTATTCAGCCTTAATACTTGGCTGCACACTAATTGCACCACCCTGCAAAGATTATCCAACAGCCAGTACCTTTTCCTTATTCATATTATTCATTACTCCCTTCCTAGAATATGACATATGGGGTGATGACATTTTAGTTCTTAATATACTAACAGGCCCATGTACATATATATGACTGACTCATCTTCCAAACCAAATTGGTTATATGGGAACTAAACAAAAATAGCACATCTCTCTCATCAGCCCTATTCAAACATTTGGCAATACTGTATACTATAAACAAACATGTGAGAGGTAGGCATGCAATTATGCAAAATCATCATCCACAGGTGAAGAGTGACCCTGATCAACAAAATGTCTACTATGTGAGTCAGTTGTCCATACAATTTGGCAGCTAGGTTTCCTACTTGAATAGGACTACTGAACTGAACAATTTTATGCTTTCGATGTAGAAAATAAATGGAACACTAGCTGATGGACGTTCTGTTACACACATGCAAGAAAAAAAAATCAAGATGAGTGAACAAGAACCAGACAGTAAGGTCTACAACTGGAAAGCATTGTTTGAAAAATCGTCAGAAAGATTCTGATGGTTCGGTCCAATAACTCCAGAGCCATTAATTGTATTTTAAAGTCTTAACAAAAATAACATCCGAGTACCTGATGATTTAAATAAGTCATAATTAGTCTGGAAGTGAAGTGAGTGTTTTAAAAATCAAGGATCATTTTCATTCAAAATGCACAATGTTCAGAAAGAAAGAAAGATCACTGGAAGTCATGTGGAATCATAGGTCTAAGAAAACACTCTCGTTGAGTTTGTTACACTATTTCTATAATACCAATCTGAATACTATTTTATTTAGATTTGTTCTTTTAAAAATAGAGCCCACACCTAAAGGAGGGAACATATTCCAGTGTATGGTTTCATTTGCATGTGAATGGAGCACTAGTTTGAAATACAGAAACATACTTTGTTTTCAAGTGAAGTCTATCCTGATTCACACATAATGTACATAAAATGAGGATGAGTGGGATGAATCACTTTCTTTAGGTTAAATGAGGCATAGTGGTGATGGGTCAGAATTTACACAAGCGGAAGAGCGCTAGGAGACCTGGCTGGAAAAGAGGGACTTCCTTGTACTCCCTTTTATATTAAATAATTGACTCCCACCCAACCCCATCATACTTCAATCAGCACAAGCATCTTTAATGAAAACACGCACTTCTGGTTTGGTCCCTGGAAGAGGGAGTATACACAATCTCTCATGGAACTGCCTACTAACTGCATTTTTAAAATTGTTTCAAAGTAATAGTAAAAATTGTTTATATTAATTGGGGGCCAGCTCCTCTTTAGCTGATCTGAATACTTTTGATTCCTCCATGTAATTGATTGATTTACATACAGTGTGACACCGGGCATGTAAACTAAAAGTAAAACTTTTACAAGCCTTATATTTCCATACACACATGCCTAGAAGAAAAATCTGCTCTGTGTTATATGTTCCAAGGAGCAGTGAAGCAGTTTATCTGAGAAGAGTCTGCAATGGTTGGAGGTGAGACAGGTCGTCTTCCAAGACCCTACCGAAGTCTTGCTCTCTTCACCTTTCATTGCAGAGCATGAGACAACCTGGAAGTTCAGATATGAAGCTTATGGACTATAAGTATCCATTTGTGGAGCTGAGCTGTTCTGTCACTAAGTCTGGCATTGATGTTGATTTCTGGTAAGAATGTGAAAGATCTGGGATTACTGCAGTATCCTCTGAAGTCCCCAAATATCTCCAGTGAGGAAGAAGAGATCTGAGGCAAAAGAAGATGGATTTTGTGGATCTCTGTTATATATTGAAAAAAGTAATCAAGCCACATCAGCAAATATATCAAAGTCATTTTGATATTGTGCACTTTAAATACAGAATATACTGCTATAAATTATTATATGACTTCTTCTGATAATCTGACCCACTAATTTAATTAGGGACATGAATGGTTCTCAGTCTCTCTCTTTTTGCATCTGTCAAAACCGTTTGTGCACTTTTTCTTTATCTTGTATTCTATTGGGTTGCAAACATTTGTCGTCTTTCCCACATGGAACATTGTAAACATTTTTGTGCATTTTTCACTGGAGATGGCCCTTATGCTGGGAAAGATCAAAGGCAAAAGGAGAAGGGGGCGGTAGAAGATGAGATGGCTAGATGGCATTATTGACAAAATGGGTATAGACCTGGGCAGGCTATGGAGGATGACAGATGACTGAGAAGCCTGGCGTGCAGTTGTCCATGGGGTCACAAAGGGTCGGACTTGACTGTGCAACTGAAAAACAACAATTTATGCATTTCTTTCAATATTTTCCCGAAACCACCCCACTGACTAAATCATTTGCCAATACAATTGAAGTGTATTTATGTGAATTTATTCAAATCATGTGAATTTTAGCCACTTAGACTTTAAAATATGTACAGGATTTTGTGCATACTTTATTTCTTCAGAAATAAATCATCCTGAGCACTAATGTGCATGTAAGAAATAAAACAGCACTTTTCTGAATTTTTGAAGTAATTTCCAAAATCAAAATAATTTTGAATTTTTTTACCATTTCCATTTTAAAATAACATACATTTTAAATGCAAACATTCCAACAATATATGTTTATAAATGAATATTTTGAGACAAAATATTATTTTTCCATTTTGTCTCCAGCGAGAAGTTGGACATCATAGCTAATTCAACTTTTCGCACCTGCTAGCAATGATATTCTGTTGCATCCAAAACATTCTTATATAGCTCCAGCAAGTAATTATTTTTCCTTATTGCACTCCTTTCCCGTTTATTTTATCTTGAATGATCAGCAGTAAAACTCTGCATCATTGTTTTTGATGTGTTAATTATTGTAACTTTCTGCATTTCAGGTATACTGTTTTTGAGGTGGTAGCCGTGTTAGTCTGTGCAAGCATATCCAAGAGTAAACACAACAAAGCAACAACAAAAAAGACCAAAAACATTGTGGTCCCTTAAAGACTAACTGCTGTATTTTGATGTTAGTTTTTATGGATCAAGTCCACTTTGTCAGACAAAAGAGTGAGACCTCAAGGCATCAATTTACAATAAAACCTTGAGTTACGAATGGCTCTGCTTACAAAAACCTCGCGATATGAAAGGAAATCTTGGGAAAAAATTGCTTCTACATAAGAATTCTTTTGAAATAAAAATTTTCTGTGTCTCCTGACGCTATTCACAGTGGTGAGAATTCTAGATACATTTTTTAAAGATACAAAAATCCTCAAGGAATGAATCAATTTCGTATCTCGAGATTTTACTGTATACACCTCAGGTGCAGAAGCACACAATGGTTGGCCAGCCTAACAGAAAAGTAACATTGTCAATAGATGCTAATTCACTGGCAAATGTGTAATGCTACAATGTTTGTTTTGCATCCATCAGCTAGCAAGGAAAGTGTAGTTTGCAACCATTTGCACCTCAACAGGGTCGAGCTTCACAGCAAGTTTAAATAAGAACCAGGGATTTTCCATTCTTGCCATTGTAAAAAGCTACAATGTTATTTTTTCTGAGTAATTCTTTTGCAGGCGCACCCCCCAATAAAGGACTCCAACACTGGTAAAAGTGGATAACGGCATTGGGCCACATTTATTGATTCATGCCCTAGTCCGAATTATAAATTTCTATTGGTAAAACGACCAATCATAATTCTTAAGGCAAGCAGGCCGAAGTAACACTGGTAAGGTACCACCCCAAAATTGCCAACGGCAATTGGTTACAATGTATCAATTTGTATCAATTTGTTTGTTGACAACAAACAAATTGTTGACCGTAGTCAATATCTAACTAATGACCCCACCCTCTGACGTGTATCCGTGGAATCACGGGGTGATGCATGCTGGCTAGCTATCGCCATCACCCCGTCGCCTCGTTCGTCGTTGACCGGACAACGTTTAATCAACTTATGCCTGTCTATTGTTGTCCAGTCAATTGCGAACCTGCCGGATACCTGTGGGTCATAATGTTTACCTTACCAGTGATACCCGCCACACGGGGAGGCTTCCAAAAAGGCTCAACCCCCCCCCAAGACCGTCAGCTCGGTCGACAGGCCTGCTCGCCAGTCCACTAATCCAGAGGTCCATACCTCCCTGTGACAGATGGGCCCCATCCCTTGAGTAAAGCTCGTAAATTTGCAGACTGATGGCGGGGAGGCGAATGGCGCATCCCCCGCCCTTGTCAAAAGGAACTGGGCAATAGCCCCGTTCACGGAGCGTCGGCTCAGTCAGAGCCCTGAGGCCAAACGCCCCCCTGTAAGCATACCGCGGTATCGTGTCCGACCAATTGAGGGATGTGGCAAGCCACACATAATGTGAGTAGGGCAGGTCACTGCGAACCGCAAGTTTCCGCAATAGGCCAGTGACCCGCCCCAAACCATCACCCCCAAGGTACGTAACCAGGACACCTGGCGAGCCAGCATCCCTGATGTAGAAAAGGGATGGCAACAGTTCCCGCCATAACATGCCGCGCTTGCCATAGCACCTGGGACGTGCGGATGCACCCTGTCCCCGTCGGGTACCCACTCTGTCGCCACAGCGTAATGCGCTGCCCCATGCAGCGTAACGCGCTGCCCTGTGCATGCGGCTGCGGCCCACCAGGCATACTGTCACCGGTGTAAAACAACACCCAGGGTCTTTCAAGTAAAAAAAAAGGGAGGGGGGAGAAACAGTGCAGTGACTAAAACTGGTACTCGCAGTGAAGGAGGGCGAAGACAAAACTGAAAACATTGTGACCCCCACCCTCCCATACGGTGTATTTCAGCCCTGGAGTACCCAAAACAACTGCAGCAGAAGCCGCCCCTATCTGGAACGAATGGGTGCCGCAACGAGCCCTTGAGAGGCCAACACTGCCTAGTGCCTTCCCGGCACCCCCCAAATTGAAATTTAGTAATAGAAGATCCACCTTGGTGACAGAAAAAATGTGCCATGGTGCGTGCCACACAGTGCACGGAAATCCTGTAGGGCACCAACCGGACAGATGTCTGTCAAGGAACATCGTAGCAGTATACTCCACTGCCTACGCCGTGCTGATTCACTTTAGAGGAGCGTATCCCCAACTGAGCCCAATATTGTCCCCACAGACATCTTCGAGTTCCAGTGCCCTACGGCTTGCATCCGCCTTATACAGCATCTCAAACTCGCTGATGCGGAGCGCTCCAAAAAGGCCACCTTTGTAGCCGAATGAAGTGGGCTGCCTCATGTATCAAAACAGAGGCCAGGCCAGCCCCGGGCCAATTGGGTAAAAACCCCTGGAAAATTCTTGCATCCGCCTTATTCAGCATCTCAAGCTCGCTGATGCGGAGCGCTCCAAAAAGGCGACCATTGTAGCCGCATGAAGTGGGCTGCCTCATTTATCAAAACAGAGGCCAGGCCAGCCCCGGGCCAATTGGTAAAATCCTTGGGAAAATCTTGCATCCGCCTTATTCAGCATCTCAAGCTCGCCGATGCGGAGCGCCCCCAAAAAGGCCACCGTAGTAGCCGCATGAAATGGGCTGCCTCATCTATCAAAACAGAGGCCAGGCCAGCCCCGGGCCAATCGGGCAAAAAAAACCTGGGAAAATCGGGTGGCGGTCGCCCGGGAAACACCCACGCATGCGCACCCACCCCTCCAAAACATGTCTCACACGGAAGTCATTGGTGCCGTCCACACGACCTCCCACTTTGGCCATAAAAGCCAACCCTGACAGCTGAGATGCTATGGTGCGTGGTGCAAGGCCCTGGGCATACAGGTAAACCATGAACCGCAGAACATGGGCCACTGGGATCGGCCAGGTTCCTGGCAGTCGAAATTGGGTACAGAATGCTCTGAAAGAACTAAATGCGTGGTGATACGCCTTACTCATGCATGGCGCTAGTGACAGGCCAATCGCCCGGGTCACCTCTCCTTGCCAACGTTCCATCTCTCGTCCGGGAGTAGCGAGGGAAATTCCTCTGCATCCGGGGCCGAGGCACGGAACCGGGAGATCTGCAGACGGGACAAAGCAGCAGCAATATCATTATCAACCCTTGGGACATGCCTGGCCCTGGAGAGAATGTTGAGGCACAGGCTGCACGACACAAACTAGCGCACTAGGTCAATAACCCCGGGCGATTTGGAATTCTGTGCATTGACGATGCGGACAACAGCCGCCTTGCCACGCCAAAAATGCACAACCGAGTTGGCCCACCCCTTGCCCCATAGCATCAAAGCACCCAGGATAGGGAAACATTCCAGATACGTGAGACCACGCAGGCGACCCGTGCCTGCCCAGGATGGTGGCCACCCACCATAGGCCCACTTCCAATTGAAGTACATCCCATAACCCAGGGATCCCGAGGCATCAGACTGAATCTGAAATTGAGAGGAAGCCAGGAGGTCATGCCTCCAAAATGAGACCCCATTGAACTCCCTCAGGAACTGCAACCAGACAAGCATGTCTGCCCTGATACCCCGGGTAAGCCTAACCCTATGGTGGGGCCTGGATAATCCTGCCATGGCGTCGCACAAGCGCCGAGCAAATGCCCTGCCCGGAGCGACGACCCTGCCAGCGAAATTGGGGTGACCATGTAGCACCAGCAGTTCCCTCAGTGATGCCATGCGCTCGGCCCGCGAGTCCGAGATAAGGGCCACTAGCCTTGACACCTTATCTCACTGCAACCTAGAAGCCTGCGCTACCATGTCACTCTCCACCCCGGGAATACTAGTTGTGGAGATGGGCCCTCGGTCTTTTTGGGCGCTAAAGGGACACCGAGTTCCTCCATTAGCGTCTGAAATGCGTTGAGGAGACGTGTGCACGTGTCCCAGCCCCGTTCAGCCCCGAATAAAAACCATCCAGGGAATGGGCTACAGACTGGGACCCTGACCTGCGGACAAAAGCCCACTCTAGGACAGTGGTGAAACGCTCGAATACCGAGCCCGAATGTAACAGCCACAAGGCATGGGATCATTGAAATAATATGCTCCCCGGGACGGGGTGCAGGGACAGGGCCAACGACCCTGCCCGCATAGACCCTCTTGTCAAAGCTGGCAGCAGCCACCTCCTCCCTCCCCCTAAGGGATCAAAGATTGGGGGCATCCTGAGGGGACCTATTACCCAGAAAGGGATCCGGAACCCCTGCCTGGAACACTGAAGGAGATAACCCGCGTCCTCTCCCTTCGGGTACAATGTGAGCCAACGCTCCAACATGCCCGCCTTAATCGGGGAGGGAGCCCTTCGGTGGACTAGATCCATATGCGGCAGTCTTGCCAGCCGCCTGTCCGCCCCTCCCTCTGCCCCGCATCCCTCCGTGCCCGGGACAGGCAGGGGCCGCATGGGGGCCACACATGTGGGACACTCCTGTCTGTATTTGCAATTCTCCCCATTGCAGGGACCATTGGACAAGAAAGTCCAGGACAGCAGGCGGGCTGGAACCCCCTGAGCAAGGCGCGTGGGGGTCACGTACAAAAGCCACCGCCTCTGGCATGGCTCATCCCACCTAATCTCGGGGTGCGGGGAAATCCGCCTACGGCATTACTCGTCATAAGCCAGCCACGATGGGCCCGAAAAGTCAACCATCGCCCGGTATACGTTATCCAAATAGTGGACCATAGGAATTGCCAAATCCGGCCGGGCCCAGGGGTACACCGCCATGCCTACGAGGTAGGCCGGCAACCAGTTGGCCCACGTACTTGTTGGCTTGCGACGACGTGCCTGCTACTATCCTACCCCTTCTGCCCCGCGCTCTCCTCCTTGGTGGGCTCTCTGTGTATGAGTGAGAATAAATCCACGTACTCCCCCCGCCAAATTTACTCTCCGGTGGCCTGTGGCAAGTGGTCACCCAGCAGTAAGGAATACCCGGCTGTCGGCAAGGCCGATACAGGCACCGCAGAGACTGCGGGCATTTGAAAAGGGGCTTGGACCAACCCAGCCACCCAACACTTCCCCCCAGGGTAGAAAACACCCCCCACCACGGGGCCCTGGGTGGTAGTTGTCGTCGCCGGGTGGGGCGTCAGCGGCTGTACCGCCGCACCACCCACGCGAGGCCAAGGCCCTTGGAAAGCCCCCCCCATCATGGCCACTTGTGTAGGTGCACTAGTTTGAACCGCATACTCACACGCTGCACCCCCGCGGGCCGCCCCCACCGGGGGTTCCGGCCCGCTGGGGGCGTCGTAGCTCACGACCGCCATAGAGCTAGTCACTGGGGGCTGACCCGCACCGGCCGTAGGTTGGGGAACTGCGAGGCAGTGGCCGAGGCCGTGCCATGCGCCTCAAGCAGCTCGACCCATCCCGTCGCCTGCCGCTGCCCAGCAGACGACGCGTCGAAATGAACCCCAAAGGGAGCACCAGAGTGGCTAGCCCGGGCCAGGGATGCCTCGAGGGCCGCAACGCGGGCCAATAAGGCTTCAACGCTGACCAGGGAGAAAAAAGGGGGGCCAGCCGGCCCGCCTACTGCAGGCATGGGTACAGGTCCCTGTACCCCGGGGCCCGAATAGGGCCATAACCCCACACCCGGGCCCGTTAAGCCGATGTAGCAGACTTGCCAGGGGAAGGGAACCGGACCACCCCCCAAGGTTGGAAGGCCCCGGGGCGAGCTGCGCCCCTTTAGAGGAAGGGCCAGCGGAATGGGCAACATCAGGAACGGTGTCCACCGTTCGCGGGCCGAGGGCCGCAGCCCCTACTGTACCCAAGCGTGGGCCAGCAGTCTCCGGCCAGGGAAAAAGGACCCCCATTCCACCGGTCCCGGTGGGTGCAGGCAAAGGCGGCCGCTTGGAGGTGCGGCCGCGGCCCTCCGGGAACCTGACGAGCGGCGCTAGCAGCCGCCTTCCCCTTCAAGGGCATCTCAGCCAATCGATGGGAAGCCGAAACGAGACAGTTCAGCAAACAAAAGGCTTCCCGGGAAAGGTAGAAGCGACGGAGGTAAGAGGGAAAAACTTCTCCGCTCCGTCGCTTCGCAAAATGGCAGCTCGGCTGCCTCATGGCCACCCCTTTTATAAGGGAGCTGGCCACGCCCCTAACTACCCGGATGCCTTCGTCCTATGGGGGGGCCCGCAAAGGGCGCGGCGGCCATTTTGGCACCGCGCTTGCATTTGGTCAACTTCATCCAAGAAATACTTGGCTCTCTGCAATAAATCCGTACCTCAGATGGCTTCATCTTCCTTTCTCATAGCCTCTGTTGAATCTATGCAGTAGAACTGAGAATGTATAGCATTCACAATGCACATTGTTAATTTCAACTTTTTGCAACCTGTTCTTATTGTTTATTAACTGTGTACTGTTCCATTAAGGTGGGAAATGACATCTCATATTCTGATTTTTCTTGTATGGCTATGATCACCACTGTCATTCAACTAAACTGGGAGAAGAGACATTCAAAAGTGCCTATTTAAATATGCATTAATATATAAATATCCATCCAACTAAAATGCACATAAATGCAGAATGGATTAATAAAGAAATTCATGTGCAAATAACAAAGGCTGGAAATAGCCATATGTATCCAGCCCTAGATGATTATCGGGTCTTGCAGCTGTAGCAAATTAGTGTCACTGTTTTGTTATCTCTATTATGAGAACTATGAATTCATTTTATTTTATTCTAAATAGAACACACTCACACAAGAGAAGCAATATCATGGTTATGCTGTAAAACAAAAATCATGAATATACAACAGTGTTCTCTGAGGCACACAGAGATGATCCTGAAGACATGGATGAAACTTAATTTCCTCCATGGATAACAACCATTGTTTCAGGTCATGTGTGTTTGACCGGTTCATTGGTCAGATCTTGCTTACATGAATAATCTATTTATACCACTGTTTGTCATAATTATTTTAAAAAGTCCATGTAGAATGGCTGTGAAAATATCTAGACAAGATAGCCATCATGAACAAAGGTGCCTATTGTACAATACAGACCAGCAAGAGACTTTTGGCTTCGCATTATGAAGGCAGACAAAACAGATAACAGCTTAAACTGTAAAGGGGAAATAAGAAAAAGGTGCTCTGGATATCATTGTTATCAGCTAAAATGACACTTGATGTTGTGGAATCTAGAAGACATCACTTTTATGTGTCATAAGATTTTGGGCAAATATACACACTCTTTCAGTTTGCCTGATTTTTAAAGTACAAAATTCTGATATTCATTCATTCATTCATTTGCTTCAATAAGAAGAATAACCAACGGATTATTTGTGTCTGCCAACTCCAAAGTCAAGTTTTACTTAAAAAGAAAAAGAAAAGAAACGCCGAGAAAGGAAAGAATAAAGTATTGCAAGGACAGTATGTGACCTTTTTCTTTTCTTTTCTCCTCTTGAACAAAAGCATGGCATTGGATTACATTAGTAGAGAATATTATTCATGGATGGAACAGGAAAGAATTTTCTCTGTGGAGGTCTGAAAGAAAAGTCTTCATTCAAGGATGTCCATTTCAAACCCATTCATATTTTATAAAGATGCAATGGATTGCTTATTTTCAAGCAGGAGGTACTGTAAAAATTATTGTCATTTCCTTTTGGCCACAGGGCTTTGGCACCAAAGAATAATAAATCTCTCTCTGTATGCTGAGACATCAGATTGTGTTCCTGCTTCGGGCAAGTATATTGGATTATGAATATTGGATTTAAGATAATTTGTCTGCTTGATCAATGGATGCCCAAATAAATGCACCTGTCTCTCTACTTTTTGGGTGCCTGTGCTTCTGCCCTAGAGTGGAGAAGAGGTAGTGAACAAAGTACTGCCAAAACACAAAAAAGTGGGAAAGAAATCTCAAGTTTTTAAGACTGGTGAAGGAAAAAGTTCTTTTGATAAACTTTTGTATTAGAGACAACCATGACTGCAAAAGCAATGCTTGGGCACAACACAAAAAAGAGTATTATCTCCTCCAGCAAAGTTCTCCTCCAAATTTCACCTCAGTTTATGATTTCAAGACTGTCCAATGAGGTGTCAGTTCCCTTTCCCCTATCCTAAATTTTTGAAAGATTGATTGGGAGGGGGACACCAGTCAACATTACAGGAGAATTTTAGAATGTTTTATTTCTACACACAAGAGTTAGAATCTTCAGTGGGGCTTACCACACACTAAATGTGTATTCTTTACATTCCTTCTGCAAATTTTATGAAGAAGAAAAAATGGTATGAATGGTTTTTTTATTCTTACCAAAAACAATTAACTAAACCCAATATTGGTTTTTTTCTCACCTATTAGAGGATTGGGCATTATTGAGGCTGGTTTGACATTGCAGGCGGTAGCTCTGAACGATAATTTTGTGTTGCATCAAATCAGCCTCCCATGCTCTTCAACCATTCTTCTCCATCCATTTCTTTTCCTATTTTATCTTTTACCTTGAATGATCAGCAGTAATCTGTATTTTTGATTTCCCACTATGTGACCAAAATGCTCTGGTTTGGAGCATTCTGTGTGTTTTATGATTTCTTGGCCTTTACTCATTCTTTAGTATTTCTCCATCACTCTGTCAATCCAGGAAATCCTTTGTATGATGTGATAAATGTTTCAATGAATGCATAATACAAAATACAAGTAAATGGATAGAAATGGGATTAAGCAGACAGGCAGAGAAAGAGGCATGCACAAATGAAACTCAGTGGAAAGGCATGCTTCTTTCAATGTTATTTTCCTCTATTGTGGTATTCATCTCTCACTGTCTCCTCCTCATCTACCTCCCTTGGTGAGTTGCCCTGAGACTTGCTAATGGTTGTGCTTGTACCATCCTGACAAGGATTCCCTCAACAGTTAAAGAGATTCAATTGGTGCTCTCTTTTCAGCATCTGATCTGCTGTCTTTTCTATCCTTTGGTGCTTATTATTTCTGATGTGAAGGGAGTAAGTTCTTTAATACCATCACCAGAGCCATTTGTTGAGAATATTTTTCCCTTCCTCTCTCATCTTCTGAATAGCACGATTTAACATATTAATGTGCTGAGGGGTGAAAATCCAGACAGTCTCCTTTAGGGATTATCAAGGTTGAAATGATGAGATACATGCAGCAGTAATGATCCATCCTGATCTGAGTATATTGATAAGAAAAGCCTTTTAGGAATGAATTTACAAGCTGTGTGTGAGAATTGCAGCTCTATAATTATAAAGCAGCCTGAAGGCTTCAGAGTAATTAAGGGAGGAGCCTGAGTTCCATAATTAAAATTCTTATTATTGTACAAAGTCCCTCAGCATTGGCCAGCTGACCTTTTACTGAGAAAGTAGGCAAGTTTAAAAATTGATTTTGCTAGAGAGAATTGTATTTTTGAAATAAGTTCAAATGTATAGGTCAAGAAGTAGTGGTATCTTATCTTGCTGCTTGCTTTCCTCATCTAGCGACAGACGCACATATTATAAAAACCCTGCCATCTCTGGTACCTTTTCTCTACCCCATAATTCTATGGCTTTACTCCAATAGCAGAGAAAAAAATAGATTGTGTACAAGAGAGCTAAACAGAAGGCAGAAGAGACCCAATGGGCATCTGAATGACCAATGTGGGAAGAGGACTCTCAAGAAGACAGGGCAATGGCCACCATCCCAGGCCACTCACAGAGGTCAACCATTCTTCCTCATTCCAATGTATGGGTTCATTGGGTTTACTCAATGTAATGTAATAAAATGGAACTGTTTGGTTTCATTGTCTTGCATGGGACCAGTATTAATGAGCTCCTTCAGCTGCTAAATACTAATCTCATCTGAGCCCAAGGAGCCAAAGATATCAAATATAGGGATGGTGGGAACATCTGTATTTTGGTGGGTACAGATTACAGAGTGTGCCCACTCTCCTTTAGATTCTACATGCAATCCCTACAGTAGTCCTTTGCAGAGGGTAACCTCTGCATGTCCAAGACTCTCTCTCTCTCCCTCTTTGGCCAACTGATTAACTACATCATTATTTATTTAATTCAATTTGTATAGCCACCCCAATCAACATATGACTCCAGGTGGTGTACATAAAATTCCCCACAATAAACAAAAAAATACCCACAAAATATTCCTAAAATGCAGAAAAGAACCTCTAGTTAAAAGCTAAAAACCTGAATGATCCTTTTCTAGATGAGCCAGTGGGGGTGGTCACCCCCTCCACCTCCCCATACCTGCCCTCCCAGCCAGGTTTTCAGCTCTTTCCTGAAGGGCAGCAACTCTGTCTGGAGATACAGTTTAACTGGCAGGAGGTTCAGTAGGGCCGGAGCAGATACCAAAAAGGCTCTTCTTCTAGTGCTAGAGAGGCGAGCTTCTCCAGCAGTTGGCATCTTTAAAGAGCCCCTCTGGTCTAGTGGGATAGGCAGATGTCCTCAGGGTGATGTGGTTTCTTAAGTATCCTGGCCCACTACCATGCGCTGTCCATTATTTCATTAACATGAATGGGAGCTCAAATAAAGGTGTGGGGCACTGGTGATGTGGTGACTCCCCCCTGCTGGCTTATATAACAAGGGTCGCTCCTGTTTTTTTAGCTGTAATTTTTAATTGGTGGAGTGGGGTGGGTAATTTTAGTAATGTCTCTTGGGGTTTTGAAGGGTTTTGAAATTTTAAGAATGATTAATGTTGTGAGCTGTCCAGAGTTGTTGCCGAGTTGGGCGGCAATATAAATTTGGGAAATAAAAAAATTTGAAAACAAAAACAAGCAAGCAAACAAACAAACAAACAAACAAATAAAATATATAAGTTCAGATTGTTCCATCCATTCAAATGACTCTATCCTCAGCATGTAAAAGGGAAGCAGATCTATGTCTGTCAATCAAATTAAGGGGAGTTTTACTTCAGCAAAATCATCTTGACATCTGAAATATTTTAAGTTAGTCTGTGTTATATTTTTGGATTTTACCAGGGATGTAAATTCTTGCTTGTCTCCTCTTCATATGCAAGAAGAGGAATCCACAAAATAAATTTCCCCACTCTGAAAAATAGTCAGGCTTGCTTTCATGACGTGGATTATGCATATATATGTGCATGCATGCATGTGAGTGCAAAGTCCTGCAAATAACACCAATGCAAATAATAGCAACAGCAATTACACTTATATGCTGCCCCATAGCACTTAGTGCACTCTAATGCAAATTGTGTGAAATAATTATGGCTGCCGCTTTGTTGTACGGTAAAGGTAAAGGTAAAGGTTTCCCTTGCTCGAAAGCCAGTCGTAGCTGACTCCAGGGTTCAGTGCTCATCTCTGTTTCAAAGCCAAAGAGCCAGCACTGTCTGCTTCTGCAGACATTTCCGTAGTCATGTGGCAGGCATGACTAGACACTGGAGCTCACGGAACACTGTTACCTTCACACCGAAGTGGTCCCTATTTATCTACTTGCAAATTCTTGCTTCCAAACTGCTAGGTTGGCAGGAGACCGCTTTGTTGTATGGACTTTTAAGGATTAAAAATGCTGGAGTGGTTATTTACAAAAGGGAAGGACATAGGATTTGTGGAGAGGCTGCACATGCAAATTAGGAAACTGGTTCCTTCTCACATGTTCTCTTGGAGGTACGGATTTTTGCAGGGCATACTAATCCTCACTGAAGCATCTTGTCAAGTCAAGACAGCATAGTCCTATGAGAACAAAGGGTTGGTGAGCATTCATTACTTCTCTTGGTTCTCAATAGGAATCCATCTACACAGGGTGGTGCAATGAGTGAGACATTTATTGAGGAGGATCACCATATGTGTATTTGGAATCTTCACAGGTATCTGTGTGTTTGTTTCAGGCATCACAGTTATAAGAATCACCATGAAGAACCTATAGATGTATCTGTGGAGAATGGAGATCTAAATTCATTCCAACCTTTCTTTTCACTCATGAATCTCTAGGGAGAGTTAGGATGAGAGATGATATAGATCTTTCTATATAAAAAATCCATTTAGTAACAATTTCCAGGAGGTATTTTCCTCCCACTGCTCCACACCCAGAAATGCTTATAGGTGTAATTGTAAGAAGCAATTTCCAGTGACAATGTTTTCTCTGTTTCTTTCCTTTTTTATTGTTTCATGTGTGAGATAAACACATTTTTACGTTAGAAAAAGAAAGTCTTGGAAAAGGAATAATGGCACCTTGTCACCTGCCTGGCTATGATCAATGTTTTTAATTTTCAGTATTTTGTCCTCGCTTACTATCTGGAAAGGTTAGAAAACAAAATAATAATTATTATACTCAAGCTGCAAGGAAACAGGCTGTTTCCCTTAGCACCTTTA
This sequence comes from Bradypodion pumilum, assembly GCA_035047305.1. Lineage (NCBI taxonomy): Eukaryota > Metazoa > Chordata > Lepidosauria > Squamata > Chamaeleonidae > Bradypodion > Bradypodion pumilum. The sequence goes on along the minus strand of JAWDJD010000001.1, from coordinate 165,179,976 downwards.
AAAATCAACTTATTCATTCCTTATTAAGTACCATGATGCATAACAAAGTTTCATTATCTTTCACACTGAGTAAAATGTGAACATCTTCTGCCTTATTGGTGTCTACGATTAGGTCACCAACATATGCAATATTTTGGAGAGTTCTGTGGAAAATATTTTTAATTTATTTATTTAAAAGTAAAAACAACTACTAGAAGATTAATACAGCAAAAAGAGCATGATGCATTACCATAGTCCAGTTTTGAGGTTACCAATGCACTCAAATTACTGTGGCTAAACTATCCTTGTCTAGGAATGATTGCAGTTGATTTACCAACTGAAGCTGTTAGTACTTACTTTTTGGCACTGAGGTCACTTGAGCCTCCAGTGACAGAGGTAGTGGATAGATAACTGCCCAACCCCTTGGCCCAGGAATCATCTTCACACAGGGCTCCATCTTTCCAGAATCAACTCCATTGTATTAGTTCTTATTTAGTTTACCATGGCATTGACATCAAAGTTAAAAAGCAGCAACCCACAATATTATCTGCCATTGTCTGGAACTTACCTTTGAGGAAAGAGAAGAAGCCTTGGAATGCAGTATTTTATCCCTAACTAAAGCCTGAACTCAGATCCTCCTCCTCCTCCTCTTCCTCCTAACAAATATATTGAGGAGGATCTTCCAAATGGAATAGATCTTTAGTTTATTTCAGATCCTAAAGCGTAAAATTGAATGGCTTGTAACGGTATCTATATCGGGCTATTGGTTATGTGTATATGGCAAATGGGAATATTCTTACATTGACTATGAGAAAATGTCTATTTCACCTTGAGCTTGGTTGGGCCAAATATCTATTTCTATGGATACATAAGACACTGCATCTCCCCAAGGACATCTGTCCATCCCGCAGAGTGGACCAAAGGGGCTCCTTAAAGGTGCCATCAGCTAGAGAGGCTCACCTCTCTAGCACCAGAAAGAGTGCTCCATCCCTGTGGAACCTCCTGCTAACTGAGCTGTGCCTCAAGACAGAGCAAATGCCCTTCTGGAAAGAATTGAAAACCTGGCTGGCAAAGCAGGTGTGGGGCATTGGTGATGTGATAGCCCCCCCCCCCCTCACTGGCTCATACAATGAAGGCCGTTCACACTTTTAGTTATAATTTTAATTAGCGGGGTTGGGAGGGTATTTTTAATAGTTCTTAATGATTTTTAAAGTTTTTAAGGTCAGTAATTTTTATGTGGGTGTTGTCTGATTTCTGTGAGCCACCCAGAAGACGACAGCGGCAGCAGCTGCGGTAGCCGGGCAGTGGAGTTTTGCTCCCACCCTCCCCCTCCGGGTTTTGGCCTCCATCTAAGAACTTTGGATCGTGCTGGGATGTCAGCACTTACATTTCTTTTGGGGACTTTTCTGGGGTCGGGAATGGAGTGCGGGGTTTTGCCATGTTGATAGTGTTATGTTCCTTCTATTGTACTTTGTACTGTATTTAGAATTTTTGTGCTTTTGCCTTTTATCACTGTCTTTCTAAATATTGTGTCTTGAAGGCTGTACCATCAATATTGTATGGGCCACTTTGGGTCACCCTGTGGGTTGAGGAAAGCGGGGTATAGATAAACATATTATTATTATTATTATTATTATTATTATTATTATTATTATTATTATTATTATTATTATTATTATTATTATTATTATTATTATTATTAGTAGTAGTAGTAGTAGTAGTAGTAGTAGTAGTAGTAGTAGTAGTAGTAGTAGTAGTAGTAGTAGTAGTAGTAGTAGTAGTAGTATTTCTTAACTTGTGTTATTCTGCCACCAAATGTTGCACCATTTGTGTAACTGGACAACAGGATTTCAGCTGTTAAGTAACACAGTGTAATCCTTGTGACCATGTGGCCAAAATTATTCTTGGGAGAAACAGAAATAATGTAATATAAATGTTCTGAGACTCCATATGCGAACAACAATTAAGGACATACAAATTGTTCTATGATATTCAGTGTTTTTCTACCTATAATATTTCAGGTTGTGCTTTTGTCCTTAGTTTTTAACTTAGTTTTTTTTATCAGAATGGTTTGATAGACTGAAGGGAAACCCGTATGCTTGTGGTGCTTGGATGTCAAAGTAACCACACAAAATCTGTTTTGTTTGTATATATTCTTGTCCACATACAATTGTGTTGCAGGTGAAGAACAATGATCTTGCTTTCTGCCATGTTCTATGACATTAGGATATCAAGGCTCATTAATTATTTTTCTTACAATTTTCTGCCCATTTACACAAATTGAGCTTTCATTCCTATTGTTGGATATTATTTTTGTCTTCTCACTATGTCTCCTGTCTCAATAACCACTACAGTACTTTGTGTTTCTTCCAGGAGAAGTCTGATGGCCACAGCTTCCCAAAGAACATACTATTTATCAGTGCACTTCCCATGAGAGGAGCTAACCTGTGTAGCCTTGGGTAAGATACACAGTCCCAGAATGAGGGACTGGCAAACCACTTCTCAGTACTTTATACCCAGAAAATCCTTAGAAGTATTGCTATAAATCAGAGTCAACTTAACAACGTACACTTAAATAAATAAAATACAGTGATACCTCATACAATGTCCAAACATGGTTCCATAAGTTTGGACTTTATACGGATTTGGACTTTGTATGAGGCATGAAAAATCCTAGCCACGATGCCTCATACAATGTCCAAATCCTTGCCGCGATGCCTCATATGACATCCTTTCCATAGAGATACATTGTACTGTAACAGCACAGACTTCAGGGCAAAGTCAAGGAAACAGACAGGAAACTGACAGAACTTTAAGAAATCATTGTCTAAAGGTTAAAACATTACAAAAACTTGTCAAACAACCCTGATTGTCCAAGTACCTGAAGAATGCTGCAAAAATCCCAGGAATGCTTCTAAAAATTCTGACAAAAAAATTCAAAAAAATCCAAAATTCCGCTCAAAACCACTCCTAAACACTCTTTGCCTCATGCAAAACCCACAAGAGCAATGCACGCATGTGTCCAGCCTTTTATACTGCCCAGGCACAATGCAACCTGGGGGAAACCCCAATGCCTCATACAAAGTCGCACGACTTTGTATGAGGCAACTTTTTTCAAGGAATTGGGTGATGTTGTATGAATCCGATGTTGTATGAAGCAGACTTTGTATGAGGTATTACTTTATCACAGGAATCTCCCCCAAAGGGCACCCTATCATTTGATTTGCAAGGGATATATGGTGACAGTGAAGGCAAATAGCAGAAATCAGGGTAAAACACGAAGTGTCCATTCTTTCAGAGATACAGAGCAAATATGTTGTAGTTAATTAGAAAATGTCTCAGCTTAACTTTCTTTGTCTTGTTTGGCTTCACACATGCAAAATACAGATGAAGATTATATTTTAAAATCTGAAGTAGTATGGTCAAAAGCAGTTAAACAAAACACAGTTAATAGATTTAGAAAGAATGTACGGTAACTCATTTCATCAGCACACTAGCTGATCTACTGTTTCAATGCCAACCTTAAAATTCTCATATACATATTAGAGGTTAAAAATTTACTGTTTGGATTACACTACTCAGAACCCCTTAGTCAGAATAGTCACTGACCTTATTGGCTAGGTATTCAGGTTTTATTTCTTATTAAAAAAACTTTGCCTACCTTTGCTTCCTAATATGCACTATACTATTTTTAATTCAAATTATATATACTATTATATGTACTAAACTTGTCAAAACTATACACCTGAAAAAATACCAACAAAATTAATTTTTAGAAAAGGTCATTTTGATTTGTTGCTTGACACATTATTCCAGAAATGTAATATTCACAACAAGCAGAAGATCAACATAAACAACAACAAGCAGAAGCTTCTATTTATTTATTTATTATTTATTTTATTATTTAAACATATTCCGCCCCTCTAGGGGGGGGGGAAACACATCCCTACTCAGGTGGCTAACATCATAAAACCAGTCATATAGTGAACAAAAGTTGCACACAATAAATTTCCCAATAAAATCATCACCACACATTATAATAGTCAGAAAGTACCGCAATCCAGGACCCTTAAAATGCAACCTATCTAGGATGAAAAGGAGCCGGGCAGCATATCTAACAACCAGAAATAGGCAGTCCATTCTGAAAGGCCTCTCCAAAGAGCAGTGTTTTTAGTTTTTTTTAAAAAGAGTGCAGCTTAGCTTGAATGACGTTCTTTAGCATCAGTGCCACCACCGAGAAGGCCCTTCTCCTCATCATGGCATTTCTAGCCAGTCTCAGGATCACCACCTGAAGCTGTGCCAACATTGAGGAGTGAGTGATGTGGGCTACTGTCCTCAGGGGAAGATCCCAAAGGTAAGATCCCAAGGTAAGAAGGTCCCAAACTGTTTAGGGCTTTAAAAGTTAGCACTAACACCTTGAAACTGATATGGAAAGAGACTGGTAGCCAGTGCAGGCCTGCCAAGGCTGGGGAGATATGCTGAAATTTTCTCACTCCCGTAATCAGCCTGGCTGCTGCATTCTGGACTCCCTGAAGTTTCCATAGCAGAGACAAGGGAAGCCCCACGTAGAGAGCATTGCAGTAGTCTAACAATTTATACTGTCTTCACTTTATTGTCACCAGTTATTCCCTTTCTAGGAGTAGCATTTATCTAAACTCCCACCTAAGCTTCAGGAAGCCAGTTTGTGCTAAAACAGAATAGATTCTCCTAGAACACCATAGAACCTTGGATTTATAGTATAATAGAACTGCAGTGCCTCGACTGAGTCCAACCTCCTGCCAAACTAGCAAATGCAGTTATAGAAATGACATAATAGAGCTTTGGAAAAATTTCTATGACCCTCATAATCTCCGTCAAAATTCACTGATATTGGTTACCTGCTTTAATTAACTGTCTGCAGACAGCTGCACAAGGACCAAGAATTCCCACAACTATAACATCTATTGCAAGTGTGGCACCAAAATGGCCACCCCCACCGGACTTGGACATCTGGGTAGTTAGGGGGCGTGGCCAGCACCCTTTAAAAGGGGTGGCCACGAGGCAGCCGCGCTGCCATTTTGCGAAGTGACGGAGAGGAGAAGTTTTTCCCCAATCGCTCCATCGCTCTTCCCTTTAGCCGGGAAGCCTCTTTCGAGCAGCGGTTTCTTCTGCACTTCTTTTCTTCGGCTTCCCAGTGAATTGCAGCAATGCCTTCCAAAAAGAAGGCGATGGCGAACGCGTTTCGCACTTCAAGGAAGCGCCAGCTGGGTCGGAGGACCGCGACTGCGCCCCCTCAGCAGGCCCCCTTTCCGGGGGCGCCCACAGGGACCAGCGGGATGGGGTCGATTGCTCCCTGGCCCGAGGCTGGGCAGCCTCAGACCGGCCCTGCAGGGGCTGCAGCCCCCGGCCCGCAATTAGCGACCACCGGCGGTTGTCCACATTGTCAATTCACAGACCTCAAAATCTCCCAGGGTTATGGGTCTGGTTCGCCAGTTTGTGTTGCGCAGCCTGCGCCTCAATGTGCTTTTTAGGGCCAGACATGTTCCAGGTATTAATAATGATATTGCTGATGCTTTGTCCCGCCTGCAGATCCCCCGGTTCCGTGCCTTGGCCCCGGATGCAGAGGAATTTCCCTCGCCGCTCCCGGACGAGATATGGACGCTTGGCAAGGAGAGGTGAACCGGGCGATCGGCATGTCTCTCGCCCCCCGCACGCGTAAGGCGTACAACCATGCATTCAGTTCATTCAGGGCCTTTTGTGCCCAATCACGGCTGCCTGAACGTTGGCCCATCCCAGTGGCTCACATCCTCCAATTTATGGTTTACTTACATGCCCAGGGCTTAGCCCCCCGCACCATAGCATCCAGGCTGTCACCGCTGGCATTCATGGCCAAGGTGGGTGGTTTTGCTGACAGCACAAATGATTTTCGCATACGACATGTTTTGGAAGGGTGGGTGCGGGAACGTGGGCGTAGCCCGGACGACCGCCACCCAATTTCTCCAGGGGTACTTACCCACCTTGCACGGGGTTGGCATGACCTGTGTTTCGACAGGTATGAGGCAACCCTGTTTCACGCGGCTACTACGGTGGCCTTTTTTGGGGCGCTCCGCATCAGTGAGCTGGTGCTACTGTCTAAGGCGGATGCGAGTCGTAGGGCACTGGAACTCGAAGATGTCTATGTTTCCAACGATTGGGCTCAGCTGAGGATACGCTCCTCTAAGGTTGATCAGCACGGTGTAGGCAGTGGTGTAAGACTGCTACGATGTTCCATGGCAGACATCTGTCTGGTTGGTGCCCTACAGGAGTTCCTTGCACTACGTGGTACGCACCCTGGCCCATTTTTCTGTCACCAAGATGGGTCTCCCCTTACTAAATTTCAATTTTGGAAGGTGACCGGTAAGGCACTAGCCAGTGTTGGCCTCCTCGGGGCTCGTTACGGCACCCATTCGTTTAGGATAGGGGCGGCTTCCACCGCAGCGGCGTTTGGGTACTCTGGAGCTGAAATATGCAACATGGGAAGGTTGGGATCACGATGTTTTCAGTTGTATGTTCGCCCTCTTCAACAGTGAGTACCAGTTAAGTCACTGCCCTGTTTCCTTTTTTCCTTGACAGACCTTGGGTGTCGTCTTACACCGGTGACAGTATGGCTGGTGGGCCACAGCTATGTGCACAGGGCAGCGCAGTTTGCTGCGGCGACAGAGTGGGGACCCCGACTGGGACTGGGTGCATCCGCAAGTCTCAGGTGGTACGGTAAGCGCGGAATGTTATGGCGGGAACTGTTGCCATTCCTTTTCTCCATCAGGGATGCTGATCCGCCTGATGTCCTGATTATACACCTCGGGGGTAATGATTTGGGACAGGTCACGGGCCTATCGCTGAAGCATGCGATTTGCGGTGACCTGGCCTACTTGCATTATGTGTGGCCTGCCACAACCCTAATTTGGTCGGACATGATACCACGGCACGCTTACAGGGGAGGGTTTAACCTCCAGGCCCTTGATCGGGCTCGGCGCTTGGTGAACAGGGCTATTGCCCGGTTCTTTCTGGACAAGGGTTGGGGGCGCGTCATTCGACACCCCACCATCAGTCTCCAAAATTATGAGCTTTACACAGGGGATGGGGTCCATCTGTCGCCGGGAGGTATGGACCTCTTGTTGGGAGATTGGCGAGCAGGCCTGTTGACCGAGCTGACGGTCTGGGGGGGCGGTGAGCCTTTGTTGAAGCCTCCCCGTGTGGCGGGTAGAACTGGTAAGGTAAACATTTATGACCCACAGGTATCCGGCAGGTTCGCAATTGACTGGACAACACTAGACAGGCACAAGTTGGTTAACGTTGTCCGGTCAACGATGAACCAGGCAATGGGGTGATGGCACGAGGTAGGCAGCAGGCATCACCCCGTTATTTTACGGATACGCGTCAGAGGGTGGGGTCAGTAGTTAGATTATTGACTACGGTCAACAATTTGTTTGTTGTCAACAAACAAATTGATACAAATGGATACATTGTAACCAATTGCCGTTGGCAATTTTGGGTGGAACCTTACCAGTGTTACTTCGGCCTGCTTGTCTTAAGAATTATAATTGGTTGAATACCAATAGAAATTTATAATTCGGACTAGGGCATGAATCAATAAATGTGGCCCAATGCCGTTATCCACTTTTACCAGTGTCTGAGTCCTTTATTGGGGGGTGCGCCTGCAATAGCCTTTGTTTTATATAACATTGAATTCCTGTGGATGACTTCACTCATCAGCCAATCACACAGAAAATCTTTCTTAGCACAAAACAAATGTCTCAAAGACTGACTGAATATTTTGCCTATATAGTACCTCTGATTCTGTAATAACTAAACTTTTTTTTTTAGACAAAAGCTTACAATTCTTGTCAGCCAATGAGCTAAACAGGCACCAGATATTGTGTCTAAAATCTGGGCAAAACTCAGCCAATCAGGTAATATGTGGAGTTTAACAGCAGTGCTTTTTATCTGTCTCTGTGTCAGAGGTGTGGGTGAACTATTTTGCTTGGTGGAATGAAATCTGAAGCTTGTGGAATACAGTGGTTCAAAATAAGAATAAAACCATATATATATACTGTATATATTTATGGATTTGTGGGAATTCAAAACAGGTCTTTGTCTTCAGGAGGTGGCCAGATAACCACTAGCAGTCAGGGATCTTCAAATGGCCGTACCTCTTTGTTTATTAGAAGGATTGCTGAAACATACATTTTGAATGTTATCATTAGGATTTTTGCACCCAACCAGCTTCAGAAATTCAAAATCAAAGGCAGGCAGGAGGTGACAAATTATCAACACATTTAGAGTGTTCTGGAGGAAATATAACAACTGATAACTTTTTTATTGGTATCCCAGAACTTAGAGAACAAGAAAAATACATATTGCAAACATACTTGAAATCCTGAAAGGGTTTTCTTCAATACCGCAAGAAGCAGGCTCAGAACTTATAACACCTGTCACAATTGATACAAAAAAAAAGAGGAAGACGATCATAAAATGGCAGCAACTATTTAGACATAAAATGTTATAAAAAGACATAAAAGAGAGTGAGTGAATGAGAGTGAGAGAGAGAGAGTGTGTGAGTATTATAGCCATCGCTGCTGGGAAAGTTATTGTTTTTATGTTTCTTGTTGTTTATATGCATTGTATTTTATTTTAATGTTATAAACTGCTCAGAGAAGGGAACTTTTGTTCTCCAGAGGGATAATAAATAAATGCATTACATCCATACATACATACATTTTGCCTGTTGAACTCATGTGTCTGACACATGGTAACTGTGCCCAGCCTAACTAGCTAGTGTGTGCTATGTTTCCAGAACAAAGGTCCTTGTGTTGGGTAGTATCTAACTGACGGGTCCCCAACCTTTTCAAGCTGTGGGCCAGGTCACACTCTCTCAGTCAGCTTCAAGGGCCAGATGGCCATTTTGTCCTGCCGGCATGATGGGGCAGCCATTTTGTCCCAACAGCTTTAAAGGGGGTAGCCATTTTGTTTCTCAGATGCCCTTGGAGAGGTAAAATTGCACTGCAGGCTGCATCGAGCCCACTTAGGTTGGGAACCCTTGATCTAACTCATGGCTATAATAATGTTTGAACCACATGTTATTTTATGTTTAAAACAGCTGAAAAGCTGTAGATTGAGACTGGTTAAAGGGAATGAATCTCAGCAATGTCAAAGGAATCAAACTGGTAGATCTAGTTCTTTTCTAAATTACGCCATTGAACAAAAGCTATTTCAATACATAAAAGATGAATGTATCCAGTGAGCCTCTCTGGGGAGTGCACAAGGGCAGAGAAAGTATCTGAACCATAACTTTCAGAATGCTAAAGCACCATAGCCATCAGCTGTACTGGTTGGTTTAATATAGAAATTATACCTCCCCCCCTCCCCCCAGTAACTCTTCCCATTGCTAGGAGGTATCCCACAGCCAGGAAAACATCACTGAAAAGTCTGCCATTGCCCCTTCACCCCAAATGAAGAGTTGGACACATGTATTGGATTCAACTAGGGCTACCTTTATTGATGAACAAGTGCAACTAGGCGGGGGGAAAAAGATCTTTCCCATCATGGAACTTAAGCAGGGGCCTGCAGTAGTGTGATCTGGGCAGAAAATGAAAATGAACATCTTGCTTGGAAGGGACCAGGGGTGGGCCTGCACCCCAGGAGCATACCTGTTAAGTTTTGGGAAATTTCTGTAAAAAACCCGTATTTTATACTTTTTCCTGCCATCATCCCGTATTAGTTAGATTGCAATTAGACTGGAGTTAGACTAGAGGCCAGCACAGGATAAGCATAGCTGTCCAGTTTCCTGTTTTGGCCAGGAAATTTCCTTTATTTGACAGAAATTTCCCAAAACTTGACAGGTATGCCCAGGAGGGCAAGTATAACTCCCATTCAATGATGCTGCATGAAGCAAGCCTTCCTGTCTGATGCACGGCCTGGGAGAGGCAGCCAGAACTGCAAGTGACAAGATCATCCCTTCCCTATGAGACTCTAAGTCAGCTGTGAAGCCTACCATTCACTACCCCCTGGACCCCTATGGGACAGCTTAGACTGCACTACCCACCAAAGGTGACCTAAAGCAACACATCCTAGCCAATTGCCCAAATCCCCTCAGTACAGAACAGGACAGGCAAAAAACAATAACCACTACAGGCCAATCACAGTGTGGGCTAAAAATTCCTCTCTTTTCATCCTGCATCTAAGGGTGGGCAGGAGGGTTGCCGCTGAGAACCAATGCACACGAGGCCAGGGGGAAGTACCAACCCTTAAATAACCACCAAGAAAACTCCATCCATTGTCACTATGCCATACCCAATTGGCCCCCCATACAGTGGTCCAACTCCATCCGAAGAGGAAAGGCATGGCAAAGGGCACTCTACTTGCACAATTGCACATGCAAATGCCTGCCTTTCTGTAGCTACCTACTACACTTCACTTGGTAGATATACTTAAATAAGGACCTCTAAAGAAAAGCTCCAAGTTTGGATAAGTCCGTGAGGAAAATAGAAATAGTCTTAGAAGAGTTCCAGTCCCAAACCATGAAGGTCAGTCCAACACATGAAATTACACTGGGAACCAGTGACCAGACTGGGAAATAGGGTAAATGTCAAATCACAGGCAAAAAAATAAATAAATGATAGGACATTATCAAATTTAAAACACCACAACTAACAGGTTGTTATATGCTGCTATATATGTTGTATGGTATATGTCATTATATTTTACAACCTTTACAGAAACTACACAGTGGAATTCTCAACCACAGCCTCATGTGGGCTCTCAGAACAGGGGAAGGGCTTGGTGCTTGGCCTAGGCCACTCACACAATAGATGCTAGGCCTGAAAGGTAAACTCATTAGCAAATGTATAATGCCACAAGGTTTGTCTTGCATCCACCTACTAATCATTTGCAATTCAAAAGGGCGAAGCTTCACAACTAATCCGAAGAAGGGTATTACCAGTTGTATAAAGCCCTACTTACAGTCTGTTATGCTAATCATTCTGTACCTCTGCACCTGATGTGTATAAATTGATGCCCTGAAGTCTCACTCTTTTCTGAATATATCCAATATATCCCCCCTCCTGTTTTCTTGCTTGTACAAAAATGTAAAAAAAAATCTCCAATTGCTTCGTAGCATTTTAAAATGTACACTAATTAATAGCCTTTTTTAAAAAAATCACTGTACACTACCATTGTATATACATTCCACTGGAAGAAACCTCACTACTCAAAGGCACATATTTATGTATAGGATGGATCGTTTATGTTGCTTTTTAAAAGTTTATTAGCTTGCTAATCATTTTAGTTCTCTGATTTCCATCCCAACTCCTTCCTTTCAGTCTTTGCTCCAGACTTTAACTTTTTGCTTTTTTTCATTTATTCCAGCACAATAAAAAATAAATAAAAGCTGCCATCTTGTTGCATTTTGGAAATTTGCAGACCTGGCCACTTTTCTGATTAATACTTCTTTGAATAGAAGATAAACATATTGCTACTTATGATTTGGCACCAGTCATTCAATACTGGAATACAAGCTGAAATTGTAGCTACGGCTAAATGGGACCGTTGTCTATTTTCCTCACTATTTCTAAACAGACTGCATGGAAGAAATATTGGGAAGATTATGAGATCCTTTTTCTTTTACAGATTTCAAGCCAAGTTTAGAAGGTTTAGGCATTGAATCAAGTCTCAAAATATTTGGAAGTCATGCTTAAACCAAAATATGTTATGAGATTCTTTTCTTATTACAGTGGATGATGATATTTCAGTCACTGAAGTTAAATAGAAAAGCACAATGCATTTGTCAAATTGTTTCTGGTGATATCAGGCATAATTCATCAAACAAAAATCACTACTGAGTCTCCAAGAAAGAGGAACTATAACCATGAGTTATTCCTTTTAGAGAAGCCAGATTTCTTCAGGAGGTCCACATAGATTTTAGATCAGGAGTTCCCAACCTTTTCAAGCCATGGGCCGGGTCATGTTCTCTCAGTCAATTTCGAGGGCCGGATTGCCATTTTGCCTTGCCTGCATGATGGGGCAGTCATTTTGTCCCAACAGCTTCAAAGGGGTGACCATTTTGTTTCTCAAATGCCCTTGGAGGGGTGGGGGCCACATGAAAGGATACAGTGGGCTGGATATGCCCCATGGGCATTAGGTTGGGAACCCCTGTTTTAAATGTTCATATTAGGATGGAAATAGCACACTTGGGTGGTAACTAAGTTATAAAGGCCTGAGTCCAACTAGTGGTCTCAGCTAGAGTTGACTCATTGAATTACCGTATTTTCCGGCGTATAAGACGACCCCCAACTTTTCCAGTTAAAATATAGAGTTTGGAATATACTTGCGGTATAAGACTACCTCTCTTCCAATGCACACCAAATAAAAATTAACCCACACTCAACCCGAAGACGCGCAGCCCTCCGAGTCGAATGGGCAGGTTCTGGTGGAGAACCAATCCATGTTCACGTTCTCCTCCTTGAGGTACAGGAAGATGTGTGCAGCTTGCTTCCCCTTGCTTCATACTCCCCGCACAGAGCAGGGACTCGGCCGCGGCACCCCCCACCATATGCGCCGGATATATGAAGCAAGGGGAAACACGCTGCAGTTAAGTACCTGTCCTATAAGACGACCCCCGACTTTGGCACAGATTTTTGGGGGTTAAAAAGTAGTCTTATACGCCAGAAAATACAGTAATTATCGAATGGTTAAGTCAAGACTGACTCAATTATTCTACTCTAGTTGAGACTACCAATAGGATTCTAGACAAAGAAAATAGTTCCACAACCAACTGTGTTTAATAAATCATGTTTGGGCCTATAGTTAGGCAAAGAGGCAATTTTTTAATTTTTAATTTTAATTTTAATTTCCAAATAGTATAGCCACCCAACTCAAAATGACTCAGGGTGGCTCACAGCATTAAAACAATACAACAATATAAAAAAGCATTAAAACTACACCCATAAACCCCAATTTAAATTGTAACAAAATTTAAAAGACCAAGGATTAAAGAAAGAGGATTAAAAGAGGGAACAATGTTGCTGTTATTTTATCAGCCAGCAGGCGGGGGTCACCACATCACCGGTACCCCACACCTGCTTCACCAGCCAGGTTTTTAGTTCTTTCTTGAAGGGCAGCAACTCAATTGGCAGGAAGTTCCATAGGGCTGGAGCAGACATAGAGAAGGCCCTCCTTCTGGTGCTAGAGAGGCAAGCATCTCTAGCAGATGACACAGTAAGAGAGCCTCTCTGGTCCACTCTGGTGGGATGGACAGATGTTCTTGGTCCACCCGCACCCCATCACCAACCGAACAGCCGCATTCTGGACCAGTTGCAGACTCCAAATTGTCATCAAGGGCATCCCCATGCAGAGCGCATTGCAATGGTCAAGTATGGAGGTGACCAGAGCATGTGTCACCATGAGCAAGGAGTTCTGGTCCAGGAATAGGCATAACTGGCAGATCACACGAAGTTGTGCAAAAGACCTCCTGGCTGTGACTGCCACCGGCTCTCTGAGCAGGAGTCATGAGTCCAGGAGGACCCCCAGATTATGCGCCGGGTCTGTTTGGGGCAAAATAGCCCCATCCAGGACCAAAGATGGTAGCTCCCGGGTTAACACAGGGACCCTGACTCACAGTCACTCAGTCTTGCCAGGATTCTGTTGTAGCTCAGTTGTAACTGTCAATTCAAGTGACAGTTACTGAATGGCAGTGGCCTAACAACATATGAGAGACACTGTCCTATTACCAATATTGAAGGACAATTTTATGGCCAACTAGCAGGGGTGCCCGGCTTCGCCCGGGTGGTCCCAAGCCAGCTAGCTGAGTGACAGTGTTGCCCAGGAAACCCACTGGCCAATTCAGTTGACTTTTTTACTTGAAAGGGACAAGACACTACTTTTGTGCTTTTGCCCCAGTGTGAAAATGGGTTCCACAACAAACATGTGTGAGGGTTATGGCACTGCTCCATTCAGACCATTAATATTTGAACATAAGAAAAGAACTTACAAACATACCTGCAATGATTTGTCCACATATTTGGGGACCCTGCAAAATGACCTGCTGACTGAAATACTGCTTGTCTGCCATTCATTTTTGTAGTTAAGGGGATGTTGCCTCACTGCTCCATGAGGAATAGTCGAGCAGTGAAATAACAGCAAACAGACCCAAATTTGGTGACTGACAGGCTGAAATGGATGTAAAATGGCTCTTTGCAAATAGTGAAAATTTGGATCTGACAATCTATAACTAGGGCTTGAAGTGTCTTAGATGGAGTCATTAGGAAGAAATCAATTAAATAAAATATTTATTAAGAATTCTCTAAAATGTATGAGTTTCTTCAGTCCACAACTCTAGCTACTTGATTTTACTATGGAGACCAATAAAATCAATACTCAGCACAGTTTAAAGCATATTTACACAGATAATCCAACCCATTCCATGGGTCTTATTCCAAGGTAAATCTGCACAACATTGCAGCACTAGATAACAACCTTCTGATCCAGCTTAAATGCCACAGGATGATACAAAATTATCCTTCCACTAGAATGGAGGTTGGTTTGCAAGCAGAACAACAAGCACAGTGGACTCTTGCAGTGTTCCTGATGCAGTGGTGAGAAGATCAAAGACTGTCACTGGTGGTTTTCTACCAGAAGAATGTATTGGTGGCACTCTGAAGGGTGTGGAGGGCTGTGTTGGAGGAGCCAGTAGATATGCAGAACCATTCAAGCTCCTTGTTCCCTCAATGTCCACTGGGAGAGCCATAGCATGCCATAGGAGTTGGTGCCATTAATCCCTTCCCACTGGAAGCCATGACAGAGTAAGGAGAGAACAGTGGAAAGGAGAGCAGAAGAAGGAGCTGTCCCCAACTTTTATCCTGACCACAGCAATAGGTAAAGGTAAAGGTAAAGGGTTCCCTTGCTCGAAAGCCAGTCGTATCCGACTCTAGGGTGCAGTGCTCATCTCTGTTTCTAAGCCGAAGAGCCAGCGCTGTCTGCTTCTGCAGACGTTTCCGTGGTCATGTGGCAGGCATGACTAGACACCGGAGCGCACAGAACACTGTTACCTTCCCACTGAAGTGGTCCCTATTTATCTACTTGCAATTTCTTGCTTTCGAACTGCTAGGTTGGCAGGAGCTGGGACGAAGACGGGAGCTCATTTCCGTCCTGCAGTACTCGGGAATCGAACTGCTGACCTTCCGCTTCCCAGTCAGCGTCTTAGCAACTTGAGCCACTGCAGTTCCACTGCAGAGCCACTGCAATAGAGCAACACTCTTTTGGAACTCATATGCCAGTTAGTCTGCCAGGTAATGAAGGGGAGGAGAAATAATAGTATTTATACTTTATAGAGTTTACACTTACAAAAATACCTAATCCTGAACATGTAACCTTTGATTCTATAGCACATCATAGCATAGCATAGCATAGCATAGCATAGCATAGCATAGCATAGCATAGCATAGCATAGCATAGCATAGCATAGCATAATCTGATCTGATCTACTATACTATACTATACTATACTATACTATACTATACTATACTATACTATACTATACTATACTATACTATACTATACTATACTATACTAAATTGTGGGTTTTCTTACATTCTTTAGCACAACTTGGTCTTGTGACAATTCTCCTTCTGGAATATGGTACTACTATTACTGCTGCTGCTGCTGCTGCTGCTGCTGCTGCTGCTGCTGCTGCTACTACTACTACTACTACTACTACTACTACTACTACTAATAATAATAATAATAATAATAATAATAATAATAATAATAATAATAATAATAATAATAATAATAATAATAATAATAATAAATTGTTATTGTTATTGTTATTGTCATTGTCATTGTCATTGTCATTGTCATTGTCATTGTCATTGTCATTGTCATTGTCATTGTTATTGTTATTGTTATTGTTATTGTTATTGTTATTGTTATTGTTATTGTTATTGTTATTGTTATTGTTATTGTTATTGTTATTGTTATTGTTATTGTTATTGTTATTGTTTTGTTATTGTTTTGTTATTGTTTTGTTATTGTTATTGTTATTTCATGTCAGAAATTATTCTGGGTTGAAATAATTTTTGCCAAACAAACTCGACTCAGGGAATGCCAAAATGAGGCTCCTTTCACGTCCACAAGAGCTGGGACAGAGACGGGTGCTCAATCCATCATACAGTACCCAGGTTTCGAACTGCTGACTTGCCAGACTTCCAGCTACCAAGGCAAGCTTCTTAAGCACTAAGGTACTGCAGCCTCTTATGGTAATCATGGGACAGTACTAAAATAAGTCCTGTTCATTTTCTGCATTATGAGCACTATGAGATATTTTCATAAAATAAAAGGAGTATAAAATTGGTAACGTTATCCACATTCCATGAGTAAACTTGGCAGTGGTCAAATGAATACAGGATGTGGGACCTAAATAACTTTGGGATTAAGAGCTTTTATTTCTGTTCAGAAGATTTAGATTTGTCCAGATATTTTCATCATGATCTAAGAACCAGCAAAACTGGAATAACTATGTTTTTCTGTTCTTCTAAAACCAAGAATAAGATTGCTATTAGATAACCAGAAACCACTAGGAGTTTTAAAATAGCATTCAAAATATTTGCATGGTGATTTAAGTCTTAGAGTTAGGCTTTTTAATAAGCCCTCACACAAAATGGTGCCTGGCATTGATTTTTATCATCATAATAATCAAGCCACTAAGCTCTTCTGGAAAATCATTCAAGAGAAATTGCTGCTGAAATCACCAGTCTAGAAACATTTTAAAAATAGAGCATAAGACAATTTAAAAACATCAGTATTTAGGCTTTTTAGCAGAGGAAAGAAGGGACTAAGGAGAGAAGGAAGTCAGACATGAGAGCATTATATATAATAAAAGGGTGTCCAGCCAGTCTTGACTTCAAGTTGACAATGGCAAAAATCTGTCATACCCCTAGAATACATTATCTTGTGACATTTTTTTCTGCCATTCAACTGACACTGGTATATTGGCGAGTGTTAGAGATAAGAGTCTTACACTGAAAAACAGAACACTGGGGCTGCAAGGAAGTTCATTGTAGCTAGAGCTTATGTCCAGTTTACACAAAAGGTGGCTTTGTAAGTGTGAAAACCTAAGTTGAGAGCCATAGAGGCATCTCACTATCTTACAAAAATGAGTTGAGCAAGGATTTGTATGCCTGGAAGGTACTTGTCACACACACACACACACACACAAACATATGGGGTTCTTAGTTATCAAACTGAGCATCGAATATACCCATTTAGAAAGTCACACACTTAAGACATTAAATAATAGAGCTCTACCTATAAACAAATATGATTTCCATGGTTGCTATAACTGCACACAAAACAGCCTGACAAATGTTCATTAAAATCACCCAGAGCTAGGGAAAATTACTCTTTTGGCCTTGCTAGTTGGGAGATTGTCAGAACTGTAGTGTGAAAGTTACATTACTAAGCTCCGGTTTCACCAGAAAAGTGCCTTAAACTTCCTCAGATATTTTAATCAAGAAACTTAGCAGTTCAATCTGTACTTATCCCATCAATGCAACAGATTGCAGTTTGCTAATTGGAAAGATTTGGACATGCATATATGGTCTGTCATACATATATATGTCTGTCAAATACATTTCTTTCCAATTACCTTTTAAATATAGTGGTTGTTTGTGTATATCTAATTTAGGAGGCATTTAAATGAATTGACTTCATTACAGGGATGGGAAAAGATGAAGCTATTATGTAATAACAAAGCACAGGTTGTGCTAGCTGGAGGATTCTGGGATTTGTAAAACTGAAAAGGTAAAACAAGATCCTGGCAAGGCTCAGACAACTGGTGAGCATAAGAAAAAAGTCCAGCAACAGTTCCTTCTTCCTTCCAGACTAAGCCAGACAAGGGGAAGGTCCGGTAGCATCGGCATCAGCATGGGCGGTTTTATGGCCTTTGATCCTCCCGGGCCACAGCTGAGGCTGGTCTTCCTGGACGGCCAACGTGCGAGTGAGTCCATCTCTCACAGCGACGGCAGCGGTGGTGGAGGGCGGCTCTTGTAGCCCTCCTGGGCCACAGCTGAGGCTGGTCTTCCCGCCTGGCTGCCAGCGAGCAAAGTCCAGCTCTTGCAGCAATGGCAATGGCGGTGGAGGGCAGCTCTTGTAGCCCTCCTGGGCCACCGCTGAGGCTGGTCTTCCCGGCTGGCCACCGGCGAGCAAAGTCCATCTCTTACAAAGTCTATCTCTCACGGCGACAGCAGTGGCAGTGGAGGGTAGCTCTTGAAGCCCTTCTGGGCCACAGCTGAGGCTGGTCTTCCTGGTGGAAGCAGCGGGCACCATTTTAAAATTTAAAATGGAGCCCTCCCCCCTGCCAGAAGTCACAATTCATCACTTACTGCTGTGGAGGTGCCTCCGCCTCCCTGGGGGAAGCACGTGTTTTCATCTGTAATGCTGCCCAGAGAGCTCGGACAAAGGTCGGAACTGAGTGGATTAGGTCCCCACACTCTCCTGCTGCTGGTAACAATGGAAAATTGGCTTTCCCAGCTGCCAGACAAACCGCTCAGGAAGAAGAAGCAGTGTGCAAAATGTAGGGAGATTGCTTTCTCATTTGTTTTTTCTCTTACTGTTTGCTTTGTTTCCCCCCTCTCTCCCCTGGATTTCCTCTGCACCTAGATCTATCAGGTAAACTGGGGGGGAGGGGGCATTCTTAGAAGCTTTCCCTTTCTCTCTCAGACCTCAAGAACTCCCCCTCTTCTCCACCCCAGCCACTAATCAGATGGGGAGTTTGATCAATCGAGGTGTGGAAGTGCAGGATAAAAAAGGGTAAATCCTTTAAGAACACCCCATTTTCTTCACTCCAGCACCTCACCAACTGGTGGGGATGATGGGGGTATGGGAGAAGATTATGCTTGGCTGTTGTTTGGATTGTTTTGGTGGGGTTTATTATTATTATTATTATTATTATTATTATTATTATTATTATTATTATTATTATTATTATTATTATTATTATTATTATTATTATTATTATTATTATTATTATTATTATTATTATTATTATTATTATTATTATTATTATTATTATTATTATTATTATTATTATTGGTCCGGTCAGAACCGTTTTTTATTTTCATTGCATTCCTATGGGAAAATGTGCTTTAGTTTATGATTTTTTTGTTTACGATGGAGACTGTCAGAATGGACCTCAGTCATAAACTGGTGTTGTTGGTTTTTTACTGTATTCATTATCATGAATAAGAAAAACAGACTTTTATTCCACCTAAAAGTATTTTTTTGTTTTCAACGAAGCTGGCCAGGCCACTTGAGATTGTATTGCTGTACCATGTACATTAAAACCCATTAATTTATTGCAATTATTGTCAGATTATCTAAATGCTTATATGGTAACTACAGAAGTATAGTTAGAACAAGTCACGGAATATGAGAACCCTTTGCAGTAACATCTGGCGTGAGGCAGGGATGCGTGCTTACCATGGATACTTTCAAGTTGTTATTCCGTAAGGAGTCTGTGCATTGGTAGACATCTCCATGACAACATTCCACACATGCAAATGGACTTGAGAAATCAAGTCCATTTGCGTGCAGATTTTTGGATATCATGTCACCCGCTGGCTAGGTAGACCATGACATGTGCCCTCTCCTTTCACCTAATCCAAGGCATCCAATGGAGGATGCGTACTATTGCTACTATTATTCATCACCTACATAGACAGCATAAGCAAAATAGCTAAGCCCATAAATGGAAACGATATTAATGAATTACTTTTTGCAGATGATCAGAAAATGATAGCACGTACAGCTAAGGAACTACAGCAACACCTTACATTCATGAACCAATAATGTAAGATAAATAATGTGAGAATTAGTAAAGAGAAGACTGAGGTGATGGCAATTGGAAGGAAACAGCATACTCTAAATATTGAGATAGAGGGAGCAAGAATAAAACAAGTGGCAGAGTTCAAATACCTAGGAACAACATTCACTGAAGATGGATGAAGAGATTAACATATGGTGCAGTAAGGTAAACCAAATATTAGGAAAGTTAGCTCTGCACTTACAACACAAGGAAATACCGATCAACACAAAGAAGCACCTCATACAAAGCATATTCATTCACACCTTATGTTACCAGTGCCAAACATGGACACTTACAACAAAACATAAGCAAAAGTTGGTCACCATGGAAATGAAATGTCTGAGGAAGGCTGCTGGAGTGACTAGAAGGGATAAAATCAGGAATGATGTTGTAAGGGAAAGAATTGAAACAGAACTAATCCTGCACTGCATACAGAGATAACAAATAAAGTGGCTTGCCCACTTGAAAAGAAGGGCTTGGAATCCCAAGACAAGAACCTTGCAATTCCCTCAACACCCAAGGGGGGAGAGGAGGAGGAGGAGGAGGTTTATTGCAAAATAAGAGACTTGTTTGGCACATTTAAGACTAACAGATTGCTTATCACACAGGTTTTGGAGCATGTACAGACTACTTTAGGAAATGTATTTGCAGAAGTTGGCATTTATCTCATGCTGTCATAAATCAATGCATTTTAAGGTGCAGAACAACAATTTGTTTTTTTCTTGCATCTCACCCTCATGGCTAGCCTTATGAGAATTTAATTTATTCTTCATATTGGTGAAGTGTATGTATTTTGCCTTCACAGACATCAAAAACTATATGCTCACAACATATACCAACAGATACAGAGGAGTCCTCACTAGCCTGAATATGTTTGCACATTTGTCTGACCGCCCATTTGGACTTGTTCCAATCTATTTATTATTATTATTTTGCCTGGATTCCTGATGGTATTTGTGTGTTTTTGTTTCTCCAGGGAAGAACCCCACAGCTATGAATGAGGATATCCAAATTGCTAGGCCAGGTCATAGACTGAATGAAGCAGTTAAGAAAAAGAGTTGGATGCTCTGTTTGTCTGTCCCTTTCCCTTATTTTATTGATCTACAAGGAGAAAAGGAAAGGGTGGGAAAACCCAACAACAACAGCCAGTCTTAGACATTATAAAGAACAAGTGACACAATCATTGAATGAGTCTTTCCCTTAAGATTAACATGACTTGCAAACCAAGTCCAGTTTATCTTCAACTGACCAATTAGAAAGCAAAGTTCCCTAGAAAGCAAGATACAGAAGAGGCACAAAACTATGAGCTCTTACAATATGGGGAAACATCACTGCAAAACTATGTTGTGCATTGCAGGCGCACCCCCCAAAGAAAGACTCAGACACCGGTATATGGATAACGGCATTAGGCCACATTTATTGAATCATGCCCTAGTCCGAATTATAAATTTCAATTGGTACTCAGCCAATTATAATTCTTAAGGCAAGCAGGCCGCAGTAACACTGGTAAGGTTCCTCCCAAATTGCCAACGGCAATTGGCTACAATGTATCCATTTGTATCAATTTGTTTGTTAGGACAAACAAATTGTTGACCGTAGTCAATAAAATATCTACTGACCCCACCCTCTGACGTGTATCCGTCAAATCACGGGGTGATGCATGCTGAATAGCTCCTGCCATCACCCCATTGCCTGGTTCGTCGTTGACCGGTCAACGTTATTAAACTTGTACCTGTCTAAGTGTTGGCCAGTCAATTGCGAACCTGCCGGATACCTATGGGTCATAAATATTTACCTTACCAGTGCTACCCGCCACATGGGGAGGCTTCAATAAAGACTCACCGCCCGCCCCCCCATACCGTCAGCTCGGTCAACAGGCCTGCTTGCAGATCTTCCAAAAAGAGGTTCATACCTCTGGCCGACAGATGGACCCCATCCCCTGCATAAAGATCATAATTTTGTAAACTAATGGTGGGGTGTCGAATGACCTGCCCCAAACCCTTGTCTGCAAAGAACCGAGCAACTGCCCTGTTCACCGAGCGGCGAGCACGGTCAAGGGCATGGAGGTTAATACCCCCCTGTAAGCGTGACGGGGTATGATGTCCGACCATAGCAGCGTTGTGGAAGGCCACACATAATGCAAATAAGCTAGGTCACTGCAAATCGCATATTTTAAAGAAAGGCCAGTGACCTGGCCTAGGTCATTGCCCCCAAGGTGCAGCACCAGGACATCAGGCGGTTCAGCATCCCTGATGGAGAAAAGGAATGGCAACAGTTCCCGCCATAACATTCCACGCTTACCATACCACCTGATACATGCGGAGGCACGTAGTCCAAGCTGGAGTCCCCACTCTGTCGCCGCAGCGTACTGCGCTGCCCAGTGCACAAAGCTATGGCCCACCAGCCATACTGCCATCAGTGTGCGGGGACACACAGGGTCTGTAAGAAAAAACGGAGAGAACGGTGACTTATCTGGTACTCATACCAGAAGAGGGCGAACATATAATGCAAAACACTTAGATCCCCATCTCCCCATACGGCGTATATCAGCCTCAGAGTACCCAAAAGCAGCCGCAGTAGAAGCAGCCCCTATTCTAAAAGAATGGGTGCCGTAATGAGCCCCGGGGAGGCCAACACTGGACAGTGCCTTACCGGTCACCTTCCAAAATTGAAATTTAGTCAGGGGAGACCCATCTTGGTGGCAGAAAAACGGGCCAGGGTGCGTGCCACGCACTGCAATGAACTCCTGTAGGGCACCAACCGGACAGATGTCTGCAATGGAACATCGTAGCAGTCTAACACCACTGCCTACACCGTGCTGATCGACTTTCGAGGACCGTATCCTCAACTGAGCCCACTCATCAGAGACATCGACATCTTCGAGTTCCAGTGCCCTACGAGCCGCATCCGCCTTAGACAGTAGTACCAACTCACTGATGTGGAGCGCTCCAAAAAAGGCCACCGTGGTAGCCGCATGAAAAAGAGCTGCCTCATACCAGTCGAAACACAGGTCATGCCAGCCTCGTGCAAGGTGGGTAAGGACCCCTGGAGAAATTGGGTGGCGAGTGTCCGGGCAGCGTCCACGTTCCCGTGTCCACCCCTCCAAAACATGTCGTATACGGAAATCAGTTATGTTGTCAGCAAAACCCCTCACCCTGGCCATGAATGCCAGTGCTGACAGCCTGGATGCTATGGTGCGGGGAGCTAGGCCCAGACTGTGCAGGTAAACCATAAATTGAAGAACTTGTTCAACTGGAATGGGCCACACTTCGGGCAACCGAAGTTGCCCACAAAATTGTTTAAATTGATTAAATGCATGTTGATACGCCTTACGCGTGTGGGGCGCGAGTGACATGCCGATCGCCCGGTTCACCTCTCCTTGCCAAATGTCCAAATCTTGTCCGAAAGTGGCGAGGGGAATTCCTCCGAGTCCGGAGCCAAGGCGCGGAACCGGGGGATCTGCAGGCAGGATAAAGCATCAGCAATATCATTATTAATGCCTGGCACATGTCTGGCCCTAAAGAGCACATTGAGGCGCAGGCTGCGTAACACAAACTGGCGAACTAACTCCATGACCCTGGGCGATTTAGATGTCTGAGAATTGACAATGTGCACAACCGCAGATTTGTCACACCAGAAATGGACTACTGAATTGGCCCACTCCTCACCCCATAGCATCAAAGCTCCCAGTAACGGGAAGAACTCAAGGAATGTAAGATCGCGTAGATGATCCGTGCCCCGCCATGCTGGAGGCCATTGGCCGTAGGCCCACCTCCCCTCAAAATAAATCCCATATCCGAGGGACCCAGAGGCATCCGACTGAACCTGAAACCTAGGGGAGACCAATAGGTCAGATCTCCAAAACGATACCCCATTGAATTCCCGCAGGAACTTAAGCCAAACCAACAGGTCAGCCCTCATGCCCCTGGTAAGTCGGACACTGTGGGACACCAAGTTCCTGCATTAGCGTCTGAAATGTAGTGAGGAGACGCGTGCACGTGTCCAAGCCCCGTTCACCCCCGAACAAAAAATCATCGAGTTAATGGGCTACAGACCGGGACCCAGACCTGCGAACAAAGGCCCACTGGAGAAAAGTGCTAAAGCATTCGAATGCTGAACAGGAAATAGAGCAGCCAAAAGGCATGGCTTTATCTACATAAAATTTCCCCTGGAATTTAAAACCCAATAACTCAAAGTCACCCGTGTGCAGCGGCAACAACCGGAATGCCGATTTAATGTCACATTTTGCCAGAAGTGCACCCGGGCCACAAGCGCGCACCATGCACAGGGCCTGGTCAAATGACGTATACCTGACTGAACAAAGGTCATCAGGAATGGTGTCATTGACCGAATGACCCGCCGGGTAAGATAAATGGTGAATTAGACGAAATTCACCAGGGGCCTTTTTGGGAACCAAACCTAAAGGGGAAACCTTAAGATTGGGAAAGGGAGGCCTGGAAAAGGGGCCCGCTACCCTCCCTGCATTTACCTCCTTGGCAATACTTAGGGTGGCCACCTCCTCCCTACCCTTCAGGGAAAGCAAATTAGGAGTATCTTGGGGTCTCCGCACCCCCTTGAATGGGATACGAAAACCACACTGGAAACCCTCGAGTAGGTACCTCGCCTCTTCCCTCCTCGGGTAAGTCGAGAGCCACCTCTCTAACATAAATATGTTAACCGGGGAGGGGGCCTTTTGACTGACCAGCTCCTTCAGCAGCAGTTCTGCCCGCTCCCTGTCCACCTCTACCTCTGCCCCGTGACCCACTGGCTCGCGGACACGCAGCGGCGGCGTGGGGGCCAGCGCAAGAGGGACACTCATGTTTGTATCGGCACTGTTTTCTATTGCATACGCCATTTGCCGAGAAACTCCAACACAGCAAGCGGGCTGGAACCCCCTGCCCCGCCACTTGCCGGGGAGCCTGCATTGGAGTAGCTCGCTGGACGGCATGGCCGCAATGGTACCTCTCCCCAGGTGCCGGGCACGTGGGGGTCATGTATAAAAGCCACAACTTCTGGCATGGCTCATCCCATCTCATCTCTGGGTGTAAGGGCACCCTCATCCTGAACTCCTGATCGTAAGCCAACCACGATGGGCCAGGAAAATCCACCATTGCCCTGTAAATATTGTCCAAATATTGGACCATAGGGATAGCCAAATCGGGCCGGGCCCTGAGGTACACCGCCATATCAATCAATCAATCAATCAATTTAATTTGTACCCCGCCCAACTCAGCACTAAGCCGACTCAGGGCGGCTTCACAACATATCATAGAAAATTACACAGTTTCAAAATTACAAAATACAATTCAAAAAAGAAAAGAAAAAATACAGCATACACTTAAACAAAGTTCATACGCAGCTGCCCCACTTCCCCGGGCCAATGAAGTGGGTCCCGGGGCAGGCAACACGGCGGCGGTAGCGGCAAGTCCGGCGTCTGCTCCTTTTCAACCCCTCCTGGCTCAAGCACGGGAGGGGCGTGGGCGACGCAGCTGCCCCGCATCCCCGGGCCGATGAAGTGGGTCCCGGGGCAGGCAACGCGGCGGCGGTAGCGGCAAGTCCGGCGTCTGCTCCTTTTCAACCCCTCCTGGCTCAAGCACGGGAGGGGCGTGGGCGACGCAGCTGCCCCGCATCCCCGGGCCGATGAAGTGGGTCCCGGGGCAGGCAACGCGGCGGCGGTAGCGGCAAGTCCGGCGTCTGCTCCTTTTCAACCCCTCCTGGCTCAAGCACGGGAGGGGCGTGGGCGACGCAGCTGCCCCGCATCCCCGGGCCGATGAAGTGGGTCCCGGGGCAGGCAACGCGGCGGCGGTAGCGGCAAGTCCGGCGTCTGCTCCTTTTCAACCCCTCCTGGCTCAAGCACGGGAGGGGCGTGGGCGACGCAGCTGCCCCGCATCCCCGGGCCGATGAAGTGGGTCCCGGGGCAGGCAACGCGGCGGCGGTAGCGGCAAGTCCGGCGTCTGCTCCTTTTCAACCCCTCCTGGCTCAAGCACGGGAGGGGCGTGGGCGACGCAGCTGCCCCGCATCCCCGGGCCGATGAAGTGGGTCCCGGGGCAGGCAATGCGGCGGCGGTAGCGGCAAGTCCGGCGTCTGCTCCTTTTCAACCCCTCCTGGCTCAAGCACGGGAGGGGCGTGGGCGACGCAGCTGCCCCGCATCCCCGGGCCGATGAAGTGGGTCCCGGGGCAGGCAACGCGGCGGCGGTAGCGGCAAGTCCGGCGTCTGCTCCTTTTCAACCCCTCCTGGCTCAAGCACGGGAGGGGCGTGGGCGACGCAGCTGCCCCGCATCCCCGGGCCGATGAAGTGGGTCCCGGGGCAGGCAACGCGGCGGCGGTAGCGGCAAGTCCGGCGTCTGCTCCTTTTCAACCCCTCCTGGCTCAAGCACGGGAGGGGCGTGGGCGACGCAGCTGCCCCGCATCCCCGGGCCGATGAAGTGGGTCCCGGGGCAGGCAACGCGGCGGCGGTAGCGGCAAGTCCGGCGTCTGCTCCTTTTCAACCCCTCCTGGCTCAAGCACGGGAGGGGCGTGGGCGACGCAGCTGCCCCGCATCCCCGGGCCGATGAAGTGGGTCCCGGGGCAGGCAACGCGGCGGCGGTAGCGGCAAGTCCGGCGTCTGCTCCTTTTCAACCCCTCCTGGCTCAAGCACGGGAGGGGCGTGGGCGACGCAGCTCATATAAATGAGATATGCGGGTAACCAGTTGGCACAAGTGCGCGGTGGCTTGTGATGACGAGACAGCTCTTTGTCTCTGTCATCCTGCCCCTCCTTCTCTTCCTTGGTGGGCTCACGGTTCAATAGGGAGAAAATATCAACATACTCCCCCCGCGAAATCTTTTCCCTCGGGGCCTGGGACAAATGATCCCCGAGGGGCAAGGAATACCCTGCCGTCGGCAATGCCGACACCGGCACGGTATTCACACGGGGCATCGGCAGCAGTGCCTGTACAGTGCCTGCGATGCCCGGTACAGTCCTGGGGGCGGAACCCCCCCCCGCCCAATGTTGAGCCAGTATGGGACCCATTGGCACCAGGGTAAGCTGGGAACTGATACCCACCTGCCTCGACATGACGAGGCCATGGCCACTGAAAACTAACACCTGAAGTGGACTGTGATGTGGGGACATTAGCTTGAACCTGATACTCACTGGGTGCACCCCCGTGAGCCGCCCCCACTGGGGGTTCTGGCCCACGACGGGCGTCGGAGCTCGCGACTGCAATCGAGCTCTGGGGCCACATCTGGCCACTCCCCGGCTGTAGTTCAGGATGAACGGGGAGCTGCGAGATCGCGGCCGGCACAGGCCGGAGCGTCTCCAGCAGCTCAACCCTACTGGCCGCCTGCTGCAGAGTGGTGGCCGTCGAGGTGGAAGGCAGGCAAAAGGGGGCCCAGTCAGCAGTGAAGTCCCCCCCCCCGAGGGGTTGTTAGTGACCCCCAAGGATGCTTCCAGCACGGCTAAACGTGCCAGCAATGCATCAACAGTCGCAGAACCCCCGGTATAAGGCGGGCAAGGTGGGCCACACGGCCCACTGGGTGAGACACTGGGGACCCCCATTTGGGAGACAGGTCCTGAATAGGGCCCTGCCCAAAACTCCGGCCCATGAGGGGCCGGAGGCAAGCCCTGCTGGGTGACCGCACCAGGCCCTCCCCCATTGTCTGGACCCATGGCCGGCAATTGCGGGCTGGGGGCCAAAGCCCCTGCAGGGCCATCCTGAGGCTGGAGAGCCGAGGGCCATGCCCTAATCTGCCCCATCCCACCGGTAATGGTGGGTGCAATCGATGCGGGGCCCTGTTGCGGGGGCGCAGTCACGGTCCTCCAACCCGAATGCTGCCCCCTAGCAAGCGCAGGGCCAGGCAAGTTCCTCCCTCTTGGCCGCGGCTTGGTCGCCGTGGCCTTCCTTTTGGGAGGCATAGCTACAAGAAGACGATCCCTTTCCGGGGATCACAAGCGCCGAAATGGCTAAACAGCCGAAGACTGGGCTGAAGAGCCGAGGAGAAATGGAGAGCGACTGAAAAAACTTCTCCTCTCCATCGCTTCTTCTAAAATGGCAGCTCGTCTGCCTCGTGGCCACCCCTTTTATAGCGGGGTGGCCACGCCCCCTAACTCACCCTGATGTCTGCGTCCGGGTGGGGGGCCCCGCAAAGAGCGTGGCGGCCATTTTGACGCCGTGCTTGCATTATCTTATTTGGCCTACCAAGATGAACCCTCTCAGTATTACTGAACAGTACAGTTTGTTGATGTTTATTTTCTTCAGGGTTTGGGAATTATGGTGATTCACATAGAGTACTGCTGAACTCCAACATTCATTAAGTCCAGAGACCCCAACATGGGCCAGAGCTGATAGGAGTTACAGTCCAACAGTACCTGGACGGCCACAGTTTTTTACTACAATATTGAAATTAACCATTTTGTTCTGGCTTCCTGGTAAATAGGTTGGGCTCTTGTTAGGAAGGAGCACTCACTCACTCCATGCCCAACACACAAAATATATTTTATGTCAACAAGTCCTGATGGAAAACATGTTGTATAAATAATAACATGTCTCACATAAATACATGGAACAAAAATTGAATCCATGAGATGGTAGCTGACCTTCATTACAAATGAAATTCTGGCTTCATTTTATCTATTTATTGTTTTCAAACAGTCATTAAAATATTGACTGAACATTTTGTACAGATGGGCTTTCCTTCTGTTTCCCAAATTGCCTGCTGTTTCAAAGAAATAAATGAGGATGTGTTTTGATTCCATTGCTGGACTGAAGGAGGAAATACAGATGATGACCAGAAGCAGTGGAATTATGCCATGTTCTCCATTAAGGTGCAGCTTTTTGTGAGCTTTCTTTCAAAATCTCACACAAACATGATGTTTTTGTTTTGCACTCTTTTGTGTGCTGGTGTGTTTTCTTCTCTCTGATGATTCACGATGCATTTATGCTACAGCAATGTCCAGAAGGAAATTATAGTAATGGCAGTAAAGGGAGTGAGATTGTTTTGTTACATCTGTAAGAATTATTTGGGAACACAACAGCACCATAGAAATATGGTCAGCTTTATTTTAGGAGGAAAAAATACCTCTTTCCCTCTTAAAAAAAGGGGGGAAGAAGATTAATAAGGTGGAAAGAAAAACATAACATGGAGAGAAAAAATGTTCACCTGCAGCTTGAGAACTATGTTTGCAGAAGAAATTATTTAAATAAAGAAGCGAAGATCCATGATTGGGTTAAATAAGTACCACATCTGGATGGGACCTCCAAGATGTGAAAATTGACCAATTTCAGTGTTGCTGAATTTTTCAAAATTCCACCTGCTTTCTCTTCCTTGTTTCATGTCAGGTTGTGAAACTATGCATTATTGTTTCATGGAAATGCATCTTGGTTTATCATATGAATTTTCCCTTACTGACACTTGGATTTATCCTTTTTACCTAATTTACTTATTTTCTGCCTTTAGTGACCCGTTTATTAAAAATGTGCACTATTTTCAGTGTTTATATTTTAAAATGTTTACATAGCTTCATGTGTACTCCATGTTTTCTGAAAGCATCATGAATAAACAAATGTTCAAAGCAAACCATGATTGAGTCCAATCAAATTACCTCCTATTTCTGTGTTGTCTTGAGCTCTTTGCTGGAATCAGGTAACAGCTGGTATAGAATGGAAAAGGCTGGAATGGACATTTCTTAACAAAAATGATGCCACTTTGGACTCCCCCTCCCCCCCCACACACACAGTACTGATATTCTACCTGGAACAGGTACAGGAATGCTTGTGTGTGTGTGTGTGTGTGTGTGTGTGTGTGTGTGTGTGTGTGAGAGAGAGAGAGAGAGAGAGATATTTGTGGTTGGTTGCATCTGTCTTCCCTAGTCAGATGGGGGCAAATGAACCTATTTGGGCTGGTGTACCTGGACACTGCCATTCCATGCTGCTTTTCACAATGCTGTTTTCCCCATGGGCTTTTACATATGGCTATCTGAACCCTTCAAGTTGGATGGGGTGAGTGGAATTTATTGGGTTTTCCTACTCAGAAGTCAATTGTCGTGTATTAAGGCAGAATTGCAAGTTGCTCAGGCAACGCCTTTGTAAAGAGAAAATGGTGGTTTCCCACCATCCAAATTAGGAGCTAAAGTTGGTGCGAAATCTCCCTCTCGGGGCACGCTCATTATGGTAATCAGAGTTATGTGATTGGGTACCCTTTTGGATCCTGTTCCTCATTGGTTAATACTTGTATATCCTGTTATGATTGGTTGGTTATGATTGTCCTGTGGGCCAACACATTGTATCAAGGAGGCACCGCCGGGGAGACACTATATAAACCCCATGGGTAAACAAGGGTGGAGCCGGACCGGATCTATACTTCCTTTATGCAGAGGTTATCCAGCAATGTGCTAAGCCTGGGTCTCCTCTAAACGCTATCACTCAAAGGGTATAGTTTAGGCATTGCCTCTTCTAGAGCAGAATCCAGAGGGACTGATTTCATGCGATTCTTATAGCCATCTTATGTCCGGAGCGCCTTGTAAGTGTAACCTGAAATAATGTTAAATATACTCCTGATGTTGTTCTGTTCATCGTTGCCTCAACTATTGCTTATAAGGGCCGGATGTGACATCAACATTCCAGCCTGTTCTCTCTATATCAATTTTCTGCTCCTAACAGAGAGTAGAATATTGTTCCTGGGAATTATTTGTGTACTTGTTGCATTGATCTCATCTAACAACATATGTGTCATGAATTTGGTTTGGTTATGCTACTTGGAAGTTGCCACTTTTGGTGTATGCAAACCAAGACACAGGACACAGCCTCGGGCTGGGTTAACTCAGGTTTATTGCATCGTGGACAGAGGGAACATGAGGTAATGGCGGATCGATAGCTCTTTATATACAGTGGTAATACATTCGAACGTGGTGCCATGGTAGCCCATTGGCTACTGTCTGCGTGACGTCATTGCGGGTCACGCCCTTCTTGTCCAGGTGTAGATGGTGGCGGGAAAACTTCCCGCGCTGTTGCCTTTGATGAGTTCGGACCAAGAGAGCTTGGACGCTCGCTGCTGCCAGCTGGTGGTCATTAGCTCGCGTCCTATTACAGGGTTTATATGATACAGCTGAAGGTTACATTGTTGCTATGATACATTGTAATCCATGAGTCAGATAAAACCATCAGAACACAACACCCCTCCCCCCTAGGACGAGACAAAGTCTCGAGCCCCACACTTGACACACTCCCCCCCCCCTTAGGAGACAAAGTCTCTCAGCCAAGATGGCTTATTTCGAACACGCTGGGGTCTCGATGCGGGCTGCCTCTCCCCGGGTTTGCTACCTTCTCTTTGTCCCCTGGTTTCCTGTCCTGTAATTGGAGAGGGAGACTCGTTAGTGACTTTCCGCGGCTCCGCGGCATTGTTGGGAGGTGTGCTCTTTCTTAGGGAGGAACCGGGGGCACTGGGGGCTAACGAAAAACCCCTCTTCTCGCTTGGATGGGTGGGGGAACACTCCTGAAAACCCCCCCGGTTCGCAAAATCAAAATCAAAATTACAATCGGGGGCAGCGGTCGCGAACTCCTCTCCCCCTTCCCCGGCCCCTGATAGGACTGGCGTATCAAAAGGATATGAGTCGGGGCCGCTGCTTCTGCCTTCCCCCCTTGCTTGGGACTGTTGTCCACTGCTGTCTCCCCCTTGGGTTAAGCGGGTGGGGGAGAACCCTAACGCTGAATCCTGTTGCTGAGCTCCACTGACTGGCCCACTCACTCGGTGCCTCAGTTGGTCTGCGTGCCTCCTCCAGAGGAGGCCGGTGCTAGTCTCGACCCGGTACGACACTGGCCCCGTCTGTTCTACAACCGTTCCAGGTACCCAGGCTGGCCCTGCGCTGGAATAGTTCCTGCAGTGAACAGGGTCACCGGCGGCGAAACCTTCCGAGACTGCCAACCCTATGTTTTTCCCTTTATCCTCGACTCTCGTCGGGTCTAGCCTGGACAGGATCGTGGTCAGTTTTCGCCGCATCAAGAGCTCTGCCGGCGAGTAGCCTGACGCTAAGGGGGTTACCCTATACGCTAAGAGGAACTGGCAAACTTGGTGATTCAGGTCCCCCGGGCCCATGCGCCGCAGCGCCTCCTTTGTTGTACGCACCAGCCGTTCCACTTGGCCATTCGTGGCCGGGTGAAACGGTGCGGATGTGACATGCCGAATGGCGTTTGCCTCCATGAATGCTCCGAACTCAGCGGAGGTGAAACAACTAGCGTTATCGCTGACTAAAGTGTCGGGTAAACCGAACGTGGAAAAGACTCTCCTTAGCTGGCTAATTGTCGTGGCGGAGGACGTGCTCTTTACTGGGATAACCTCCAGCCACTTGGAGAACGCATCTACCACCAGGAGAAACATGGTTCCTCGGAATGGGCCAGCGAAATCCACGTGCACTCTGGACCATGGCCCCCTTGCTGTGTCCCACTCCCTATGCGGGAGACGGGCCGCCTCAGGTCGGGATCCCTGGCAAGCCTCGCAAGTGCCGACCATGTGCTCAATGTCCGCGTCCAGCTGTGGCCACCAGAAGTAACTCCGGGCCAGCGCCTTTGAACGAACTATGCCCGGGTGGCTGACGTGCAGCAGTTCGAGCACCCTCGTCCGCAGGGGCGTAGGGACCACCACCCGTTGGCCCCACAGAAGGCACCCCCTCTCTAGGGACAGCTCTAGCTTTTTCCTAAAGAATGGGTCGAACTCTGTACTCGGGGACGAAGCCGGCCACCCCTTCTGCACCCATGAACTAACTTTCTCCAGCGTCCTGTCCTTGCCTGTCGCCCTAGCAATGTCGGCTGGTACTATTGGGGGTGCGTCTAAAACCTCAATTAGCAACACCTGGCGGTCTCTTTCTGCTCTCGCCTTTTGGTCGTCCGACAAGGGCAAAGGGGATCTCGAAAGCGCATCAGCATGGCTGATCTCCTTTCCGGGCCGGTACTCCAACTCATGTTGGTACGCGTTGAGGAAGATAGCCCATCGCAGCATTCTCGGGGACAGGATCTGCGGCGTGGGCTTGCTTGCCGTGAAAATCCCTAACAGTGGCTTGTGATCGGTCACGATTTTGAACGGGCGGCCATACAAAAAATCGTGAAATTTTTTGGTCCCCGCTACTATTGCTAACGCCTCCCTGTCGGTTTGTGCGTAATTTCGCTCTGCTTGGGACAGGGACCTTGAGTAAAACGCTACCGGGGCCTCCCTTCCGTCCTCCAACACGTGGCAAAGCACCGCCCCCACCCCCACCGGGGATGCATCACAAACTAGGACCACTGGCCGTTTGGGGTCGAAGTGCGTCAGGATTGCCTCAGATGTTAGGAGTTGCTTTAGCTCTTTGAACGCCCTCTCGTGCTCGTCACCCCACATCCATGTCTCCTCCTTTTTAAGTAACCGATGGAGCGGTTCGGCCACGGACGCCTTCCGCGGGAGGAATGTATGGTAAAAATTGAGGAGCCCCAGGAAGGACTGTAGCTCGGTTTTGGATGTGGGGCGAGGGGCCTTTTTAATGGCTGCTACTTTGGATTTAGACGGTTTAATCCCCTCGGGTGTGATCCGGAACCCTAAAAACTCGACCTCGGTTTCGAAAAAGACACATTTGTCCTTCCTCAATCTCAGCCCCGCTTTCTCGAACACGGTCAATACTTTGTCCAACCTCTTTGCCAGTTCAGCCTCACTCCCCCCTGTTATCAACACGTCATCAAAATAAGGCAACACCCCCTCCAGTCCCTTCAGGAGGCGTTCCACAAGCGACTGAAAAAGGCCGGGTGCCGAGTTCACGCCAAACTGTAACCGCGACACCTGGAACGCTCCTTTATGTGTAACTATCGTTTGTGCCGCGGCCGTGGCGGGGGTCACAGGAAGTTGCTGATAGGCTTGTGCCAAATCGAGTTTGGCGAAACACTTTCCCCCATTCAGCCTGGCCAAAAGGTGGCTGATCACTGGCACCGGGTATGCATTAGGGCGGATCGCCTTGTTAATTGTACACTTATAATCAGCGCAAATGCGCACCTCCCCGTTAGCCTTTAGAGCCGTTACAATTGGAGTTTCCCACTCCGCGGAATCAACAGGAATAAGAATCCCCTGGCCCACCAGTTTGTCCAGTTCCGCCTCTATCTTGTCCTTGAGTGCGAACGGCACCCTGCGCGGTTTGAGTCTTATCGGGCGGACCTCCGGGTCTATGTCGAAAGCTACAGGGGGTCCCTTGAACTTTCCGAGTCCTTTCTTAAAAACGGCGGGATGCGCATCGCAAACCGCTTGTATTGGGTCCCCCCCCACGGTATGCACTCCCCCTATGAACAAACCTAAGGGCTGAAACCACTGTGTCCCTAGGAGGCTACAGCTTCCCCCCTTGAGGACAACTAGGGGCAGTTCCGCAGAATGTCTCTTAAAATTGACCCGAAATTTCCCGACCCCCAACACCGGAATGCTGTTCCCCTGCACGTCTCGTAGCGTGGACCTCAACGCTTTAAGTTTGGGCCGCACGTGGGGGTCGATTTTCAAAAACTCTTTCTGGGGAATTATAGAATAGGAGGACCCCGAGTCAATTTCCATCTTAATAGGGGCCCCTTGTACTAATACCTCAACGAAGTAATGGGACTGTCCCGCGGACACGCTGAACACTGGGGCGTCGTCCTCGCTGTCGTCCGAGACGCGGCCCACGCCATCCTGCTTCCTCGTGGTCTGGGCGCCATCTTTGGGCCTCGCTGGACGGTCCGGTCTGGCCGCACGGTCTTGTGACTGCCTCCGGCCCTCCTTCCGTTTTCTGCATGCCTTGGCGATGTGCCCCCGACGGCCGCAGGTGTAACACTCGGCCTTCCTGAACGGGCATCTCGCGCGCTCATGGGCCGCTCCGCAACCCTCGCAGCGTCGACCACCCTTTTGGACCTTCTGGACCTCCTCGCCGTCGCTGCCTTCCGTAGACGACTTTGAGGCCCGTCGAGTTGCGTGCACCGACTGTCCGGGCTTCCCGTGCACCGAATTTTCCGCCTTGCCGGCTCTAGGACGCCACTCACGCCACTGGTGCATCTCGTCCACTCCAGCATTCGTGGACTCTGCGGCTTCCGCGGCCTCTACGACCTCTGCCAGCGTGGGTGGCGGCTCCTTGTTCATCAAGCTGCGCTGTACCTCTTTGTCTTTCAGGCCACACAACACGCCGTCCCTGAGGGCCATCTCCAGGATGTCACCCCATTTACAGGGGGCGGCGGCTACCCTCATGGCGGCCACGAATGCCTCAACCGACTCATCCGGCGCTTGGACTCGCCTCCAAAACGCGCTCCGAGCGGGAAACATTGCCCTCGAGGGGCAGAACCGCTCTCGCAGCAGCTTCATGATGTCGCCCGCCTTAAATTCGCTCACCTTCTTCGGAGCGATTATGCCCACCAGCGTCCGCTTGGTTTCCATCCCGAGCATTCTGGTGAGGATGGCCCTCTTCCTCTCCTCGTCGTCTTCTTTGACTCTGAGTTCCACCAGTGCCGCCTGGAAGTCCATCTCTAGCAGCTCCCAGTCTTGCGGTTTGGTGATGTTGAACCCGCTCTGTGCCCTGGCTGTTCCGTGGGGATCCATCATCCCACCTTCGTCGCCAATTTGGTGTATGCAAACCAAGACACAGGACACAGCCTCGGGCTGGGTTAACTCAGGTTTATTGCATCGTGGACAGAGGGAACATGAGGTAATGGCGGATCGATAGCTCTTTATATACAGTGGTAATACATTCGAACGTGGTGCCATGGTAGCCCATTGGCTACTGTCTGCGTGACGTCATTGCGGGTCACGCCCTTCTTGTCCAGGTGTAGATGGTGGCGGGAAAACTTCCCGCGCTGTTGCCTTTGATGAGTTCGGACCAAGAGAGCTTGGACGCTCGCTGCTGCCAGCTGGTGGTCATTAGCTCGCGTCCTATTACAGGGTTTATATGATACAGCTGAAGGTTACATTGTTGCTATGATACATTGTAATCCATGAGTCAGATAAAACCATCAGAACACAACACCACTAGAGGCCAATGGTGGATTTAGAAGCAATAAAATGTTAAGGAAAGAGTACTGTTTAATTGGATTTGAGATCTATAATATTGTTCTGATGCTTGGTCCATTCTGGCTTTCAGTAAGTCCCTTTTAAAAGTAAATATAACCAATTAGAAACCTGTTGCCAGCCATCAGGAGCAAATTGTGGACATCAAATATCTTTCTAAGATTATATGCAGGCATAGGCATGCTATACGTGTATTTGGAACATTTTCAGAAACATAACAATAGCAATTACGCTTATATACCGTCCCATAGCACTTGGTGCACTCTCTGAGTGGTTCACAAGATAATCAGAATTTTGCCCCCAACATGCTGGACACTCATTTTACCAAGCTTGGAAGGATGGAAGGCTGAGTCAACCTTGATCCCCATCAGGATCAAACTCACAATGTTTTCGTTGTAGTACAGCGGTGTAACTACTGCACCACTGGGGATCTTTAAGAGGAAAAGCAATGAAAGTGCACACCCAAAACAGAGCTTAAAAAGACTTTACAATTTGCAGAACTGTAGACCAGCAAGCAATTCATCCACACTCTAAAACAGGAGTTCTCAACCTTTTTAAGCCGGGGGCCAGAACATGCTCCTTCAGACAACTTTGGGGGCTGGGGGGCCATTTTGCCTTTCCTCCACCACATGAAATGGTGCTGTTGGCTGCACCTGGCCCACAGTCCACAGGTTGAGAATCCCTGCTCTAAAATATACAAATATTTCCAAGCACAAAGGAGAGAGGAAACCTCACCACACAGTATAGAACAGGTTTC
Organism: Bradypodion pumilum; assembly: GCA_035047305.1. Classification (NCBI taxonomy): domain Eukaryota; kingdom Metazoa; phylum Chordata; class Lepidosauria; order Squamata; family Chamaeleonidae; genus Bradypodion; species Bradypodion pumilum. Next base: position 165,143,362 of record JAWDJD010000001.1, on the reverse strand, counting down.
TAACAATAACCCCACTGGAGGGATTTTGAGACATGCAGTTTAAATGACACTGACCAGTTTTCACCTCTTCCTACCCCCCCCCCTTTAAATGGCCCCATGCACAGCTGAACCTGGACAAGACTGTGGAGAATCCATTTGCTCAGACCATATCTTTGCAGGCTTTCATGACAAATGTGACCACAGCTGTTGTAAAAATATATAGCCCTGTTTTTCTGTAACATTAAGAACATGATCTAAAACTTATTGACCTCATTCGAAAGCCTTGAATTGACTGGGGGCGACAGCTGAATCAGGCAATGAGTGCAGCCTGATAATAGAAACCAGGCTTCTGGGGCCATATAGGGTCCTATTAACTGGAAAAGCAAAAATAGCCGAGAGATGCTGGGAAGGCAAGCAGATGAAGGAGATCGATGATGTGAATTCCACAAGCAAGAGCAATAAACCAGCTTCCCTTGGAATGAACTTGCACTTCTCCTTCCACAAAGTGGAAAGCATTTAAGTGCCTCTACCTGCCTAGTCTGTTCTGTATGTAAGATCCTGAAGTATGCTGTATTACTAGATACAGAGGAAGGGGTGTGGAGAAAGGAGGAGGGGAAAGCCTCATAAGTAAATCTTGACTACCTGAAGGAACAAGAAGAGATACTTCAGAAAGAATCCAATTTGCCCCGTATGAAGTTAAGTGCTGATACTCATCATCCTTTTAAAAAAAAACCCTGCTTGTTTTATCTTAACTGCAAAACAGGCACCGAAGTGGGAAAAGAAAATTAAGAGATTTCAAATTTGTTGCTCCAAGCAAAATGACTTTCTTATCTAATCTAATATGAGGTTGAACAAGCAGCTGTGGTTTAATAACCAGGGTGTCCCGGAAGCCCCTTCTGTGAAAAGTGCACACAAACTGTCTTGCTATAGTTGAAAGGCTCTTTTTTTCTGGAATACCTCTCCAAACATAAACCAGCACCTGTTTACTCTGTTGTTGCTGACAAACATTGGCCCCAGGCATTTCCCTGCGCTGCTAAACATCAAATACACTCTGGAAACGTCTACAGAAACAGGCAATGCTTGATCCGGATGCCAAATGCAAACACCTCTCCCCTCTTATTTTCAAAGTCACAAGACATAAAAGAACAGTAGAATCTGATAGTGCTACAAGGATGTTAGTGAGGGCAAGGGGAATAGTTCTCCTCCCCCATTTCAGATCCCATTGCAATATCTATACCAGCTTACCAAAAGCTAGCACCTTCTAGATGTTGTGATTCTTGACATCCATAATGATTGGTCATAGGGACTTGGATAAATGATAGTTGTACTTAAGCACATTGAAGAACATCAGATTGGAGATGTACATAGTTTGCCACTACAATTCTGAAATAGTTCTAGGAAGTGGGGGACTATACCGAAAGCTGGATAATCTTGTGGAACCTGGAAGATTAACAGATTTATGGTGAAATAAGCTTTTTAGACTAGCCTAGAGCCATAATTATCAGCAAATGTTAACGTTAGATGAGGGCCTTATATTTAGCCATGGACTATCAGAAAGGCAAACAAGTGGATTCTAGATCAAATCAAGGCCAATTGCTCTTTAGAGCAGGAGTGGCAAACCTTTTTCTGCCGTGGGCCTGACCACACCCCCAGAAGCAGAAGCGGGCTCATTTACAACTGTATTACACACCTGCCTCCACTTCCAGGTGCAGCGGAGGTGGCAACGGGTTGGATGGAATGGTGTTGCGGGCCAGGTCTGGCCCAAGGGCAGTAGATTGGGAACCCCTGCTTTAGAGGCATAGATGATTAAACTGTTATTAACACTCTTATGGCATAGTAGGAGAATGCAAGATTCACTGGGAAACTGTAGTAACAAAAGTTCATATTGAAATATAACAGTTTTTCAGATATCACACAAAAAATTGTTTTCTATTTTGTTTGTTTTCTTTGTTTTAAATATTTTTGACCTCGATATGCTTGCAAAGACTAACACAGCCACTTCTTTGAAACCATCAGCCAAAATGGCTGATTCTGGACAATGCCAGGGGACCGTGGAAACGGATGCTTTATGGCAGTGGTGGGGAACCTATGCCAGAGGGGGCACTCAGAACCCTCCTTGTGGGCATGCGTGCCATCACCCCACCTCTCTGCCCACCAGCCCAATGGGAGTGCTTCCTCCCTCCACCAGCAAAGATTTCACCCCGCCCCTCTGCCCAGCAGCCCAATGGGAGTACTTCCTCCCCCCAGCACAGTTTGCCTTACCCCTCTGCCCAGCAGCCCAATGGGAGCGCTTCCTCCCTCCCCCAGCACAGAGTTCACACACCCCCTCTGTTTGGGTACTTGGTCTCTAAAAGGTTCACCATCACTGCTTTATGTTTTCTTTACATGCCTAGCAGAAATCAGTTCTGACTATGAAAACATCCACAGTGATTATCATCCCTGAAGCCCAACTTTTTCTTGCTCTTATGTGGGCACAATTTTATGTCTTTATTTTCCAAATCTCTAAGACCCTTTCTAAAGAGGAAACAATCACAAACAGAAAGAGTGTGAAGGGGGGGAAATGCCTAAATAAATTGGATGCCAATGTTTTGTATCTGTGTGGCATAGTCCCAAACCTGCTTTGAAAACTAAATGGAAAATATCATTGCACTATTACTTCTGAAGTGAGGGCTGTAGAATAATTTGAATGGCTGCCAGAGGCCTTTTTCAGACTCCAGTTACAGGTATGAAATCTTAGAAGAAAAGAAAAAAAGACAATTATGAATATGTATAGTCAAAGTTTAACAGTCATCCTATCCTTTGCAGGCGCACCCCCCCAATAACGGACACAGACAACATTGAAAGTGGATAACAGCATAGGGCCACATTTATTGATTCAATGCCCTAGTCCGAATTATAAATTTGCATTGGTAAAACGACCAATCGTAATTCCTAAGGCAAGCAGGCCGAAGTAACACTGGTAAGGTACCACCCCAAAATTGCCAACGGCAATTGGTTACAATGTATCAATTTGTATCAATTTGTTTGTTGACAACAAACAAATTGTTGACCGTAGTCAATAACTAACTTATGACCCCACCCTCTGACGCGTATCCGTGAAATCACAGGGGTGATGCATGCTGGTTAGCAATCGTCATCACCCCATCGCCTGGTTCGTCGTTGACCGGACAACGTTTAACTAATTTATTCCTGTCTAGTGTTGTCCAGTCAATTGCGAACCTGCCGGATACTTGTGGGTCATACTGTTTACCTTACCAGTGCTACCCGCCAATGTGACCAAAGTCAACAGTAGGAACACAGAAAGCCCCCTATATCAAACCATAGCAACAGTGTGGGATGGGCAAAAAAGCCAGGACCCAGAGCCAATATGGGTCCCAACCAAAAATTCCCACCCGGCCCCGAAGCGACCATAATATCACACTGTTCACTAGGGAGGGGGTGGAGGGGAAAAAACTTCTCCGCTCCGTCGCTGAGGTAAAATGGCAGCTTGGCTGCCTCGTGGCCACCCCTTTTATAAGGGAGTTGGCCACGCCCCTAACTACCCGGATTCTCTGTCCTGTGGGGGGGGGCCCGCAAAGGGCGCGGCGGCCATTTTGGCGCCGCGCTTGCATTGCAGGCGCACCCCCCCAATAACGGACACAGACAACATTGAAAGTGGATAACAGCATAGGGCCACATTTATTGATTCAATGCCCTAGTCCGAATTATAAATTTGCATTGGTAAAACGACCAATCGTAATTCCTAAGGCAAGCAGGCCGAAGTAACACTGGTAAGGTACCACCCCAAAATTGCCAACGGCAATTGGTTACAATGAATCAATTTGTATCAATTTGTTTGTTGACAACAAACAAATTGTTGACCGTAGTCAATAACTAACTTATGACCCCACCCTCTGACGCGTATCCGTGAAATCACAGGGGTGATGCATGCTGGTTAGCAATCGTCATCACCCCATCGCCTGGTTCGTCGTTGACCGGACAACGTTTAACTAATTTATTCCTGTCTAGTGTTGTCCAGTCAATTGCGAACCTGCCGGATACTTGTGGGTCATACTGTTTACCTTACCAGTGCTACCCGCCACACGGAGGGGCTTCAAAGAAGACCTGACGCCCCCCCCCCCCCCCGACCGTCAGCTCGGTCAACAGGCCTGCTCGCCAATCACCCAACAGGAGGTCCATACCTCCTCGCGACAGATGGACCCCATCCCCTGCGTACAAGTCATAATTTTGTAGACTAATATCGGGGTGATGACTAACCCGTCCCCAAGCCCTGTTGGCAAGAAACCGCGCCATTGCCTTATTGACCGCGCGCCTAGCGCGGTCAAGGGCCAGGAGGTTAACGCCCCCTCTGTAAGAATGGCGCGGGACAATGTCCGACCAAACCAGGGTTGTGGCAGGCCAGACATAATGCAAGTAGGCGAGGTCCTCGCGAATCGCATGCTTAAGCGATAAGCCGGTGACCTGGCCCAAATCATTGCCCCCCAGGTGGATGATTAGAATGTCGGGCGGGTCAGCACCCAGGCCAGAAAAAAGGAAAGGCCGCAGCTCCCGCCATAACATCCCAGGCTTACCATGCCATGCGAGACTGGCGTGGTCACCCAGTCCCAGTCGGGGTCCCCATTCTGTCGCCGCAGCGTAACGCGCTGCCCTGTGCACATAGCTGTGGCCCACCAGCCATACTGTCACCGGTGTAATACGACACCCAGGGTCTGTAAGAAAATTGAGAAAAAGGGCGGTAAGGTGACTGGATTGGTACTCATGGCGGGAGTGGGCGCACATAAAACTGAAAACATTGCGAGCCCCACCTCCCCATGCTGCGTATGTCAGCCCCAGAGTACCCAAAAGCAGCTGCTGTAGAGGCTGCACCAATCCGGAACGAATGTGTGCCATAACGGGCACCTGGTAGGCCAACCCCGGTGAGGGCTCTGGCTGTCACCTTCCAAAACTGAAATTTAGTAAGGGGAGACCCATCTTGGTGACAGAAAAACGGGCCGTGGTGCATGCCACGCAGTGCCAGGAATTCCTGTAGGGCACCAACCGGACAGATGTCTGCCAAAGAACAACGTAGCAGTCTTACACCACTGCCTACGCCATGCTGATCTGTTTTAGAGGAGCGTATCCTCAACTGGGCCCAGTCTTTGGCTACGTAGACATCTTCGAGTTCCAGTGCCCTACCACTTGCATCCGCCTTAGACAGCATCACGAGTTCGCTGACGCGGAGCGCTCCAAAAAATGCCACCGTTGTGGCTGCGTGAAAAAGGGCTGCCTCATAATGATCAAAACAGAGGCCTGGCCAGCCCCGGGCCAACTGGGTAAGAACCCCTGGGGAAATAGGGTGCCGGTCATCCGGGCAACGCCCGCGCTCGCGCACCCACCCCTCCAAAACATGTCGCACACGGAAGTCAGAGGTGGTATCCACATGACCTCCCACTTTGGCCATAAAAGCCAACGCCGAGAGCTTGGATGCTATGGTGCGAGGTGCAAGGCCCTGTGCATGCAGGTGAACCATGAACCGCAGAACATGGTCCACCGGGATAGGCCAGGTCTCTGGCAAGAGAAATTGAGTAGCAAATGCCCTGTAAGAATTGAATGCTTGTTGATACGCCTTACGCGTGCGTGGCGCTAATGACAGGCCAATCGCCCGGTTCACCTCTCCTTGCCAATAGTCCACATCTCGTCCGGGAGTGGCGAGGGAAATTCCTCCGCATCCGGGGCCAAGGCGCGGAACCGGGAGATCTGCAGGCGGGACAAAGCGTCAGCAATATCATTATTAATCCCTGGGACATGCCTGGCCCTGAACAAAACGTTGAGGCGCAGGCAGCGCAGCACAAAATGGCGCACTAGGTCCATGACCCTGGGCGATTTGGAAGTCTGTGCATTGACAATGTGGACAACAGCAGCATTGTCACACCAGAAATGCACCACCGAATTAGCCCACAGTTCGCCCCATAGCATCAAAGCCCCCAGAATGGGGAAAAATTCCAGGTATGTGAGATCCCGCAGGCGACCTGTGCCTGCCCATGCCGGTGGCCACCCACCACAGGCCCACTTCCCATTGAAGTACATCCCATAACCCAGGGATCCTGAGGCATCAGACTGGATCTGGAAATTGGGTGACGCCAGGAGGTCAGACCTCCAAAATGAGACCCCATTAAACTCCCTCAGGAATTGCAACCAGACGAACATGTCTGCCCTGATACCCCGGGTGAGCCTGACTCTGTGGTGGGGCCTGGATAACCCTGCCATGGCGTCGCATAAGCGCCGGGCAAAAGCCCTGCCCGGTGCGACCACCCTGCAAGCAAAATTAAGGTGCCCATGTAGCACCTGCAGTTCCCTCAGTGATGCCTTACGCTTGGCCAGCAATTCCGAGATAAGGGCCACGATCCTGGACACCTTATCACCCGGCAACCTAGAAGCCTGCACTACTGTGTCAATCTCAACCCCCAGGAATACTAGCTTGGTCGATGGGCCCTCGGTCTTTTCGGGCGCTAAAGGGACACCAAGTTCCTCCATTAGCGTCTGAAATGTGTTGAGGAGACGTGCGCACGTGTCCCAGCCCCGTTCACCCCCGAATAAAAAGTCATCCAGGTAATGGGCTACAGACCGGGACCCTGACCTGCGAGCGAAAGCCCACTCTAGGAAGGTACTAAAACGCTCGAAAGCCGAGCATGATATGGAGCAGCCAAAAGGCATGGCCTTATCAAAATAATATTCCCCCTTAAATTTAAAACCCAGCAACTCAAAGTCGCCCGGGTGCACTGGCAGGAGGCGAAAAGCTGACTTAATGTCACACTTGGCCAGCAGGGCACCCGGGCCACACGAGCGCACCATGCGCAGCGCATGGTCAAACGATGTATACCTGACTGAACAAAGGTCATCAGGGATAGCATCGTTGACCGATCGGCCGGCTGGGTAGGACAAATGATGAATAAGGCGAAACTCACCTAGGGACTTTTTGGGAACCAAACCCAGTGGCGAGACCTTAAGATTGGGAAACGGGGGTACGGGGAAAGGTCCAGCGACCCTGCCCGCGACTAACTCCTTTTGAATGCTGGCCGCAGCCACCTCCTCCCTTCCTCTAAGGGATAAAAGGTTGGGAGCATCCTGAGGGGACCTATCACCCACAAAAGGGATACGAAATCCCTGCTTAAAACCTTGAAGAATATACTCCCTGTCCTCCCCCTTCGGGTACGATGCGAGCCAACGCTCCAGCATGTCCACCTTAATTGGGGAGGGGGCCTTTTGGAGAACTAGCTCCATCCGTGGCAGCCTTGCCAGCCCACTGTCCACCCTTCCCTCTGCCTCGCGCCCCCCCAGGCTTGGGGCAAGCAGAGGCTGCGTGGGGGCCAGAGCATGTGGGACACTCATGCTTATACCTGCAGTTCTTTCGATTGCAGGAACCAATTGACGAGAAAGTCCAGCACAGCAGGCGGGCTGGAACCCCCTGCCCCGCCGCCTGGCGGGTAACCTGCGCTGGAGCCGCTCGCTGGACCGCATGTCCGCAATGGTATCTATCCCCCGGGGCAGGGCGCGTAGGTGTCATATACAAAAGCCAAAGCCTCTGGCACGGCTCATCCCATCTCATCTCGGGGTGAAGGGGAATCCTCATGCGAAATTCCTCATCATATGCTACCCATGAGGGGCCCGGGAAATCGACCATCGCCCTATATATGTTGTCCAAATATTGGACCATGGGAATAGCTAAATCCGGCCGCGCCCTCAGATATACCGCCATGTATATTAAATAAGCGGGGAGCCAGTTGGCCCAGGTACGCGGCGGCTTACGGCGGCGTGCCTGCTCCTTGTCCTTCTCATCCTGACCCTCCCTTTCCTCCTTGGTGGGCTCTCTGTTGAGGAGTGAGAAGATATCTACGTACTCCCCACGCCATATCTTTTCCCTAGTAGCCTGTGCCAGGTGATCACCCAGTGGCAAGGAATACCCTGCCGTCGGCAAGGCCGAAAAAGGGACAGCCGGCCTGGTAAAAGGGGCCTGAACTAATCCAGCCACCCCCAGAACATTCCCTGTAGTGCAAGGACCCATACCCACCCCGGTGCCCAAGGTGGCAGTCGTCGTCGCCGGGTGGGTCGCCGACGGCGTGGCTCCCGCACCACCCGCGCGAGGCCAAGGCCATTGAAAGGTCCCCCCTAGATTGGGAATGTGTGTGGATGTACTCGCTTGCACCGTATACTCACACGCTGCACCCCCGTGGGCCGTCCCCACCGGGGGTTCCGGCCCACTGGCAGCGTTGGAGCTCACGACCGACGTAGAGCTCATCACCGGGGCCTGACCCGCACCTGGTTGCTGGCTGGGGAGCTGCGAGGCAGTGGCCGAAACCGCGCCACACGCCTGCAGCAGCTCGACCCTCCCCGCCGGCTGTTGTCCTCCAGCCGACAGCGTCTCAAAAGGAACCCCGAAAGGGGCGCCCGCCTGACTGGCCCGCGCCAACGACGCCTCCAGGGCCGCAATACGGGCCAGCAAGGTATCCACATTGACCATGGGCAAAGGGCCGGCCGGCCCGCCTGGCCCAGGCATGGGTCCAGGTCCCTGTACTCCGGGACCCACATATGGCCATTGGCCAGCACCGAATCCCGGCAGGGTTGGTGAAGAAACCTGCCAAGGCAGGGGGCCGCACCACCCCCCAAGGCTAGAGGGCCCCGGGGGAGGCTGCAGCCCAAGAGGAGTAGGCCCGACAGCGTGGGCAGGAGCAGGAGCGGTGTCCACCGCTCGTGGGCCGCGGGCCGGAACCCCTTCCGCGCCCGCACTCAGATCACGCCAAGGGGCAATAGACCCCATTCCGCCGGCCCCGGCCAGGGCTGGCAAAGGTGGCTGCTGAGGAGGCGGCACCGCGGTCCTCCGACCTGGGTTGCGCCTCCTAGCAACGCGAGCTGAGCTCGAAGCTGCCTTCTTCTTCGAAGGCATCTCCACCAGAGCAAAAAGGGGAAGCCGGAAAGGCAGAACCGCTACCAAAAGGCTTCCCGGTAAGCTAACGAGCGACGGAGACGCAGAAAAAACTTCTCCGCTCCGTCGCTGAGGTAAAATGGCAGCTTGGCTGCCTCGTGGCCACCCCTTTTATAAGGGAGTTGGCCACGCCCCTAACTACCCGGATTCTCTGTCCTGTGGGGGGGGCCCGCAAAGGGCGCGGCGGCCATTTTGGCGCCGCGCTTGCATTATGTCGCTCAGTTTGCAGATTATATAGTGATTTCCAAGTTTTTTTAAAAAAGGGCTCAGTCTCTCTTTCTCTTTCTGGGCATTTTAAAGCTTCAACAACATGACATTTAAAGTCTTGTGCAACAGCTTTCCCATTTTGGAGAGCCAGGCTAAAACTTTCAAAGTCATATCATTAAATAAAAGACTAAAACAGAAGGGACGAAATCCAGAAAAATGTACTTCCATCACGTCGTAGAAAAGAGACATTCTCATTGGAAACTTGAATAATGTTAGTAGCATCACTGATTTTTTAAAAACATGTTTTTTAAAATTCTACACCCAAAAGCCTATCTTCCCCTCCCCATTAACCTTGAGTGACAATTCAGGCAAAATTAGGTCACTATAGCTTGAAGTCAGGATGTATGGAACAGGAATCCTTTGAATTCAGGTTTCCTTGCCTTCATATTCCTCCCCTCCGGCCAACGTTGACTTCCCACTGATTTCGGTGGAAGTGTGTTAAACACATGACCAGCTTAAAGAGCCTCAGTGCTAGGTGTGCATAGGAAAGATCTTAGGCTTCACTGGGGGAACACTGAATGTAGCAGCTACTATTTACATCCAAAGAAAAATGTGCAAGAGAAAAATACATAATATAAATATAAATATAAATGAGTAAGGGAGAGACTTTCATTTGTGTAGCATATAATTTTGGCTTTTCATTCCATAATTTTCTATCCATTTAACTGCTCATGTTTTTAAAAAGCATACGTACACACCAAGGACTGAGTGCTTGTATGTGGCCAGATGAATGCCTGCATTCAAGTATGGTTTTTGAGTGATTCACTTTAAGACATTAGAGCAGGGATTCTCAATCTGCGGCCCATGGCACCATTTCATGTGGCCCACCATCACACCAGGATGTGCCATGTGGTAGAGGAAGGGCAAAATTACTGTCCAGCCCCCAAAGCTGTCTAAGGGAGCATGACCCAGCCCCTGTCTTAAAAAGGTTGAGAACTCCTGCACTAGAGTGTCCTTCTTCCCTGATCCTTTGGTTTATCTTTTCTTGTGTTTAGGGTATTGGCATACAAACTGTTACAGGACTTGGTGGATTATCTTTTTAGGGTTGAGAGGGAAGTAAGAGAGAAACCCTTTCTTCAGCTCATGACATCCAATAACAATACAATTCGACTAATCTACCACCTCATAGCACTTCGAGCACTCTCTGAGCGGTTCACAATGTAACTAACATGTTTGTCCCCAACATATGGGGTACTCATTTTACAGACCACAGAAGGATGGAAGGCTGACTCAACCTGGAGCCGATCAGGGCTGAATTGTCAACATCAGCACTTCAGTTTAACCACCATGCCGCAAGTCAATAGTCTGAAGCCCAAGTACAATACAGGTTTAAAATGTAAATGGTTAAAGTTGCGGTCCTTAGTTTATCTCATTTCTGGGCCTTCCCTCTGTTTTCTCGATGACTGGAAATAACTATAAATACTTATTCCTATTGCTACTGTTGTTGTTTTAAATCAGCATGGTTTTTTGTCTTGTTTTGCTGGAGAGGTCTTCCATTAACAATTTTACAAGAACGAATAATATATTCCCCAGACAGAAACTGAACAGTTTTTGCAAATAAAGGATGTGGAATGGAAAATGCAGCATGTAGAGGAATATAGATAGATAGTAATTCCAGATGGCCTGCAGGCATGAATGAAAAATGAGAAATGTACCCCCCCCCCCCTCATCTTCTTTTGCACCTGTTCGGCTTAATAACCATCTTTTTGTTTGTTTTCTACTTAAGGTTGTCCAAGAGCTTCCAGTACAAACACTTTTATGGCTGAAGACTTGGTTGCATTAGAAATTATCTCTCACCTTTCGCTGTTTCTGATATACCTCATCAATTGTGATTAATGACAACATACACAATCGAGCCAAGAGATTTGTAGGTCTGAGGGCATGTGATATTGAATTCCCACTGGAGATAACTTGAATTAGCTTCACGTACTCCTCCAGCAGAGTCCAGCTCTTTTACCTACAACAAGAATCTTTTCCTTAAGCGGCTTTTGCAGCAATGAAATAAAAATGTGATTTCAGTTTTATGTGCATTTAGACACATGCCAAAAAATTATTCAAGCTCAGGGCCTAACTTTTATTTTGTTAAATTTATTGATTACAGTAAAATACTCACATTAACAAACTGCTGTTTCTCAGTGATGGAATTTTTGTGTGTGAGCATTGGTGATGTTGGTAAATAAATCCATTTTTTGTTTTTCAGGAGTTATTGAAAAGCCAAGTTCATCTTGCTTCAGAAACATGTATGTTTATGCAGCCAGTGTTGTATTTCTGAGAAATAAAGCATGTACCAAAACATGTGTATATTCTAGAGGTATAAACAACTAGAAATGTGTATCACTAAAATTCATAGAAATACCCCTTCATTGATTGGAGGAAGGGACAAGCAAAAATGTATATGTATCATAGGAGAAATTTGTATAAAAAGTTAATTTCCATATGAGAAGGAAAGCAAAAGAAAAAGGCCCATAACCTGATGTACTGTAAACAAAGTTTGGGTGTGAGAATGGAAATGGTGTTTGAAGAATCACAGTGGAGTTTTTCACATCCCTCATTGCAGGCGCACCCACCCAATAAAGACTCAGACACCAGTATTGGATTAAAGGCATTGGGCCACTTTTATTGAATAATGCCCTAGTTCAAATTATCACTTTCAATTGGTGTATCATCCAATTGTAATTCTTTAAGGCAAGCAGGCCGCAGTAGTACTGGTAAGGTTCCACCCAAAATGCCAATGGAAATTGGCTACATGTATCAATTTGTATCAATTTGTTTGTTGACACAAACAAATTGTTAACCGGAGTCAATATACTATCTACTGACCCCACCCTATGATGTGTATCCGTTCAAATATCAAGGTGATGCAGGCTGTGATGCGCCTGACATCAGCCCTTGCATGGTTCACCCTTGACTGGCCAATCCTGTTTCCCCTGTACCTATCTACATGTTGGCCAGTCAATTGCGAACCTGCCGGATACCTATGGGTCATAAATCTTTACCTTACCAGTGCTACCCGCCACACGGGGAGGCGTTCATGATGACTCACAACCACCACCCCCAGACCATCAGCTCGGTCACCAGGCCCGCTTGCACGTCCTCCAGAAAGAGGTTCGTACCTCTGGCCGACAGGTGGACCCCATCTCCTGCATACAGGTCAAAATCCTGCAACCCTATCCCCGGGTGTCGAATGGCTGTCCCCAAGCCATTCTCAACAAGAAACCGGGCAACAGCCCTGTTCACTGACCGCCGGGCATGGTCCAGACCATGGAGGTCCATGCCTCCTCTATAACACTGTCTCGGCACATTGTCAGACCATAGCAACCGTATGTACGGCCATAGATGATGTAAAAATGGCAGGTCACTGCACACCGACATTTTTAAAGAAAGGCCAGTGATCTGTGCTAGATCATTGCCGCCCAGGTGCAGAATCAGGACATCAGGCGGTCCAGCATCCCTGATGGACATCAGGAATGGCAACAGTTCCCGCCATCTCATGCCGCGCATACCATACCACCGCATGCGTGCGGATGCACGCAGCCCGAGATGGGGTCCCCACTCCATCGCTGCAGCATACTGTGCCGCCCAGTGCACGTAACTGTGGCCCACCAGCCACACTGCCACCGGTGTGCGTAGTCACACAGGGTCTTTAAAAGAAGGAGAAGGAATTAAGGACATAACTGGTACTCATACAGTGATGGGACGTACATATAAGGAAAAACACGTGGACCCCCACCTGCCCATCTGACATATATCAGCCTCAGAGTACCCAAACGTAGCCGCAGTTGAAGCGGCGCCTATCCTGAATGAATGGGTGCCATAACGAGCCCCGGGAAGGCTGACACTGTGAAGTGCCATACCGGTCACCCTCCAAAACTGAAATTTGGTAAGGGGAGACCCATCCTTGTGCCAGAAAAATGGGCCAGGGCGCATGCCACGCCCTGCCAAAAATGCATGTAGGGCACCAACCGGACAGATGTCACCAAATGTACATCATAGCAGTCTAACACCACAGCCTACTCCATGCTGAAATGCCTTTGAGGAACGAATCCTCAACTGAGCCCACTCCTGGTTGATAGAGACATCGTCGAGTTCCAGTGCCCTACGAGACAAGTCCCCCTTTGACAATGGGACCAGCTCACTGATTCGGAGAGCTCCAAAGAAAGCTACGGTGGTAGCTGCGTGAAAAAGAGCCTCCTCATACCTATCGTAACACAATCTATGCCAACCTCGTGCAAGGTGGGTCAGAACACCTGGTGAAACAGGGTGACGTGTATCCGGGCGGCGGCCACGCTCACGCGTCCACCCTTCCAATACGTGGCGTATGCGGAAGTCATTCCCACAGTCAGGAAAGCCCCGTGCCTTGGCGATAAATGCCAAGGCAGATAGCCTGGTGGCGATAGTGCGTGGGGCTAACCCCTGAACATGAAGGTGCACCATATACTGTAAAATCTGGTCGACCGGTATCGGCCACGTTTCGGGCAACTGCCTTTGTCCGCAAAAGGTCCTAAATTGGAGGAGTGCATGTATATACGCCTTACGCGTGCGAGGTGCCAAAGACATGCCGATCGCCTGGTTCACCTCTCCTCGCCAAATGTCCAAATCTCGGCCGGGAGTGGAGAGGGAAGTTCCTCTGCGTCCGGAGCCAAGGCACGGAACCAGGAGATCTGCAGGCGGGATAAAGCGTCAGCAATATTGTTATTAATGCCTGGCACATGTCTGGCCCTAAAAAGCACATTAAGGCACAAGGACCTAAGAACAAATTGGCGAACTAAGGCCATGACTCTGGGGGATTTAGACGTTTGGATGTTGACAATGTGCACCACCGCAGTGTTGTCACACCAAAAGTGAACTACCGAATTAGCCCACCTGTCACCCCAGAGCATAAGGGCCCCCAAAATTGGAAAAAACTCCAGGAACGTAAGATCGCGTAAACGATCCGTGCCCTGCCATGACTGAGGCCATTGACCATAGGCCCACTGTCCTTCAAAATAAATCCCATACCCCAGGGAGCCGGAGGCATCCGACTATACTTGGAAATGAGGGCTGACCATAAGCTGAGATCTCCAAAAGGAGACGCCATTAAAGTCCTGTAGGAATGTGAGCCAAACCAAAAGGTCTGCTCATAAACCCCTAGTCAGCCATACCCTGTGGTGTCGTTTAGAAAGGCCCACCATAGCGTCACACAGACGCCTGGCAAAGGCTCTACCTGGTGTCACTACTCTACAGGCGAAGTTGAGGTGGCCATGGAGCACCTGCAACTCCTGGAGAGACACCTTACGCTTGGCAAGCATTGCTAAAATCGCATCAGAGATCCTAGTCACCTTTTCCATAGGCAACCTGGATGTCTGAGCGACAGTGTCGATTTGAATACCTAAAAAGGTAAGGGTGGTGGCTGGGCCCTCTTTCTTTTCAGGTGCTAAGGGAACGCCCAGTTCCCGCATAAGCACCTGAAACGTGGTGAGCAGGTGTGCACACGTGCTGGTGTCATGTCCACCCCCGAACAAAAAATCATCGAGGTAGTGGGCTACAGACCGGGACCCCGACCTACAAACAAAAGCCCAGTGGAGGAAGGTGCTAAATCGTTCGAAGGCAGAACAGGAAATTGAACAGCCAAAAGGCATGGCCTTGTCCACATAAAACTTGCCCCAAAAACAAAAACCTAACAGCTCAAAGTCATCCGGGTGCACTGGCAACAATCGGAATGCCGATTTGATATCACACTTTGCCAATAGCGCCCCGGGACTGCACGAGTGTACCATCTGTAAGGCCTAGTCAAAGGACGTATACCTGACAGAGCAAGGGTCATTGGGTATAGCGTCGTTGACCGATGAACCCGCAGGGTAAGAAAGGTGGTGAATCAGACGGAATTCACCCGGGGACTTCTTAGGAACTAAACCTAGAGGGGATACCTTCAAGTTAGAATATGGGGGGTCGTCAAATGGCCCCGCCACCCTCTGTGCCTTAACCTCCTTGGCTATCTGCTCCGCAGCAATGTTCTCATTACCCCTGAGAGACAGTAGGTTCGGGGCATCCCAAGGCCCACGAACACCTTGAAAGGGTATGCGGAAGCCAAACTGGAAGCCCTCAAGCAGGTATATCGTATCATCCCATCTAGGATAAGCGCGCAGCCATCGTTTGAGCACCGGGATATTAATTGGGGAGGGGGCCTTTTGAATGGGTAGCACCATCAGAGGGAGCTCTGGCCGGCCCCTGAAAACCCCTTCCTCTGCCTCGTGACCCACCGGCCTGCGGGCACGCGGAGGCAGCATGGGGGCAGGAACAAGAAGGGCACTCGTGCCTGTATCTACACTGGCGCTTGTTACACACTCCGTTGACGGAGAAACTCCAACACAGCAGGCGGGCTGGAACCCCCTGCCCCACCAGCTGGCGGGGAGTCTGTGTAGTAGCCGCCCGCTGTACGGCATGGCCACAGTGGTACCGGTCACCAGGCGCTGGCCATGTGGGGGTCATGTACGGCAGCCACAACTGCTGGCAGGGCTCGTCCCACCTCATCTCAGGGTGAAGGGCCGCCCTCATCCTAAATTCTTCGTCATAGGCCAACCATGATGGGCCAGGGAAATCAACCACGGCCCGGTAAATATTGGCCAGGTACTGGACCATTGGGATGGCCAAATCAGGATGGGCCCTTAGGTATACTGCCATATAAATTAGATAGGCCGGTAACCAATTGGCCCAAGTGCGAGGTGGCTTATGACGACGGGACAACTCTTTGTCCCTGTCATCCTGCCTCTCCCTCTCCTCCTTAGTGGGATCACGGTTCAGGAGGGTGAAAATGTCAATGTATTCGCCATGCCATATCTTCTCCCTAGTAGCCTGGGATAAATGGTCACCCAAGGGTAGGGAGTAACCTGCCATCGGCAGGGCCGCCATTGGCACGGATTGAATTGGGGGTACCCGTAGGACCCCTGAGAAGTTAGGCGTACTCGTAGGGGCGGCCACCCCTGCAATAACCAGGCGATAATTGGGCACCCAGGAAGTAACAGGACAGTGTGGATTAAACTGCCCTCCCGCAGTAACTTGTGGCCATGGCCACTGTACCCCCCTAGCATTAGCTAATGTCACCGGTGTTCTAACATGACCAGGATACTCACTCGGTGCACCCCCACGGGCCGCCCCCACTGGGGGTTCCGGCCCGCAGTGGGCATCGGAGCTCGCGATGGCCATCGAGCTCTGGGTCCCAATGCGCCCCTGCCAAGCAGGACCAATCCCCGGTGGAAAGCCTTGTTGTAATGGCCTGATGGGGAGCTGCGAGGCGCCAGCTTGTGCTGGCCTGATAGCCTCCAGCAGCTCAACCCTGTTGGCAGCCCGCTGCGCGGCCGTGGCCGGCATGTGAGCTGGAACTGCAGAGCTGGCAAGCCCACCATCCGAAGGCGGTGGAGCAATGCCCATTGATGCCTCGAGTGCCGATATGCAGGCAAGGAGAGCATCCACAGCGTCAGAACCACCAGGATAAGGTGGGCTGGATGGGCCGGGCAGCCCACCGTGTAATTGTTGAGCGGGTTGAGGGATCAACCCGTGTGGCAATCCCTGGCCAGAATAGGGCCATGCCCAATAATCTGGCCCATGAGGGGCCAGTAGAACGGTGGGGCGCAATCCCGCACCACGCCCGGGTGGGCCACTGTGCCCCCAAACTGGGCAAAGGTGGAACAGGGGTAGAAACCCCAGGGGAGCCGGCCTGTGCAGCCCCCGCCCGAGTCCTCCGAATGGGCGGGTAGGCAGAGGCCTGGTCACCCTCATTGGTGGCAGTGGGTATGATGACCCTACCACCCCCCGTGGGGCGGCCGCCTGAGCCCTCCGGCCCAGTGGCTGCCCCAAGGAGGTCGAGGGGGTGGACCGAGCCCTCCCCCTAGATCGCGGCCTGGGGGAAGCTTGGGCCTTACGCTTGGGTGCCATAGCCACCCAAGCAGGAAGCAGCGTCGGAGTGATATCACCGCAAATTCTAAAGGATATCCTCCGATGAACAGGTGAAGCCGAGGGAAAGAAGCGTCAGAGCGAACTTCTCCGCTCTGTCGCTTCTCGCAAAATGGCAGCGCGGCTGCCTCGTGGCCACCCCTTTTATAGAGGGGTGGCCACGCCCCCAAACTAGCCCGGATGTCTGCATCCGGGTGGGGGCCCCCCGCAAAGAGCGCGGTGGCCATTTTGGTGCCACGCTTGCATTCTTCCAAGATTAGTAGTAAAGACAAAGAGACAGATACATAAATGGCTTGCTTCTAGAGCTATTTGAAATATACTTCAGAGATCACTATTAGAGGTGTGCAGATTTGTGTTTCTTGACAACAACTCCAAGAATTTCCAATGAAGCTATAATACACATGCAGAATTATATTTATTAACTTTCATGTAGTAGGTTGGAATCATTTCCTGAATGCCACATCCAGCCGGTTTGACTAAAATGCCCAATAGTTGATTGGGCTGAGAGTTTGAAGCCAAGCATTCCATCTTCTTCATCAGGGTTTGGATCACACTGTTATTTGCACATCTGTACATTTACTTGTACTGCCATTATGGCCATAGGGAAAGCCAAGAACTTGTGCACAACCACAAGCTGAACCATACATGTCATTTTAAAAGGCAGGCTATCTTGGCCATCCTCTGTCTCATTCTTCATTGCTGGATTCAACTTGATGACAGCCTTGAGCAGAGATGTTGGTTATGATGGCAGTAAAGCTTTAAAAGACTAGCTGTGTGTGGGCACTGGTATTGCTTTGTACCAGATTGGAGCAGGAGTGATGGAGATATGATAGTGGAACCAATGTTTACAAGTTTGAATCCCCACAGTTTTTCAATTAGCAGGGATAATGACATATTCTGCCACCCCCCCCCCCTCACAGTTACTAGGAAAGAAATGAATTTTGCTGCCTTTAGTTTTAGCCTACCCAATGAAAGTGTATGACTGTGTGGGCCATCATTATAAGTACAGGCACTTCCAAACTTACCACCAGGCCACCTGTGAGAAGTGGTGGGTCCCATTCCTCTTTGGGCAAGGAAGCTGAAGAGATATGGGGAGGAAGAGCCAATGAACAAGCAATGAGTATGCTGGTGGTGGAGGGTCATAAATACCATGCTTCAGAAACAAGTCTATTTCTGTTTCATTGACTATACCAAGGCCTTTGACTGTGTGGACCACAATAAAATGTGGCAAGTAATTAAAGAGATGGGAATACCAGAACACCTTCTATGTCTCATGAGAAATTTGTACATGAGTCAAGAAGCAACAGTTAGGACAGGGTAGGGAATGACGGAGTGGTTTGAAATAGGAAAAGGAATAAGATAAGGCTGTATTTTGTCACCCTGATTATTTAACAGAGCGCGTAATGCTAAATGCAGGGCTGGACGAATCACAAGTTGGAATTAAAATTGCTGGGAGAAACATCAACAATTTGAGATATGCAGATGATACTACCCTAATGGCAGAAAGTGAGGAAGACCTAAAGAAGCTCCTGCTTAGGTTGAAAGAAGAGAGTGCAAAAGCTCACTTGAGTCTCAACATCAAGAAAACCAAGATAATGGCAACAGGCCCTATCACTCCCTGGAAAAATAGATGGAGAAGAAGTAGAAGCACTTTACATTTTTAGGATCCAAGATCACTGCAGATGGTGATTGCAGCCATGAAATAAAAAGGCGACTGGTTCTTGGGAGACAAGCTACGAGAAACCTGGAGAACATAGTTAAAAGTAGAGATATCACCTTGCAAAAAAAAGTCCGCATAGTCAAAGCAATGGTATTCCGGGTAGTAATGTATGGTTGTGAGAACTGGACCATATGGAAAGCTGAGTGCAGAAGAATAGATGCCTTTGAAATGTGGTTGAGGAGGTTGGTGGAGGATAGGGGTGTCTGGCATATGATGGTCCATGGGGTTACAAAGGGTCGGACTCAACTGTGCGACCGAACAACAACAAACAAGATATATGGATGAGATGCCAAAATAGTTATATCAGTAGAAGTGGAACTGGATTATTTTCGTCAGCCTGAGGACCATTTATATCCATCTGTGAAACAAGGAATACCCTCACTCCAGTTTATTTAAAATTTTCTTAAATAACTGGTCCTCAAACTTGGCTACCCAGATGTTGTAGATTAGAAGGTCTGAAATTTCTGACCGTGGGCTATCCAAGCTGGGGACACTCCAGCAAAATCTGGAGATTCAAGTTAAGAGGAATTATAGTCATCTGCCTCATTGAGAGTGAAACCAAACAGAAAGCAAAATTACTTGGCCTGAGTGTCCATGCTCTTTTCCTTTCCCTGGTTTATTCAGTACTTTGAAAATACAACAGAAAGAAGAATTCTTTGTATTAAATGTGTGTCATCTAAGCCTTAGACACGCTACACTTATTATTCCTGAGCATTCCACTTTAGTAAGCAAAAATAATAGGGCCCATTAATATTGCTTGAAAGCAAACCCAGATCAGCATTTCCCCCAAAAAACCTGGCTCTGAAGAAACTATATTTATAAGATGAACGATATACTATTACCAGAAACTGCTCTTTCCTTTTGCCAAGCAAAGAGGCATACCTTTATATAATAAAGGAGCTGATTCTTCCAATCCATTCTCCTCCAGATTCCCCCCTCCCAATGCTTTGTAAGTTACTCCAAAACTGGATTTATGGCATTTTCATGGCTGTCCCAATTTTTCATTATATTATCAACAAAGAAAAATATAAAGTCACACTGGTGGAAAAATACTAGGGAGCTTGAACATGTTTTGGTCTCCATTATGTTATATTTCTCAGAAATCCACCTACAGTCCCCTCCCCATTCTTGTTTCTTATCTGATATTCCTTCTTGCACCAGTAGTTTGATGTTCATTCCTCCTATGGCACACATTGCTATGCAATTTTCTTAATGTATGGGATCTAATATTCATTGCTTCCCATTGATGAAAGAGTTTCTTTCCAAGTTTGAAATATATGCATTATTAGACATGAAAATGTACTTGTGCACAACTTTAACAAATGTGTCTGATGGTTATTGTTCCCTCCTGATGATGGGAAACTGCATATATTGTTACATGTGTATGCTTTTCACAGCCTTGCATACTGTGGGTCAGGTGGAATTATGAACAATTTTGGTTAATTCAAATTTGATTTTCGTCTCTGGAAATTATCTTTTGCAAACAAGGCTTGGTGTAGCTTGGCTTAATACTAAATTTTACAGATATTCTTGGCTGGCTAGGACACTCTTGGGGGAAGGGACTTTGAAGTCATGTGCTAAATAGGGTGCTTCCTATTATCAGTGACTAAACATGATTTCCTGTGAAAAGAATGTTCTTTTTTTATCTGGAGGAGACCTTACCATGATATACTAATTCAAGTATATAGTTAATTGAACATGCCAGACATCTTAGAGAAGAACTGTTAGCCCCTGGATGGGATGACACCCAGTATACCCATGTGAGAAACAAATGGTCCTTTCTGTAGACTATGGTAGAACATTTGTACATTTGATGTCAATAGGTGGAGTCAGAAATTAAATTAAATGCAATACTGTATACCCTTGAAACAGGGTGACATTCCAAAGCCTTATTGTGTGCCCATGTGGATAGTTACTAAATTTGTAGAGGGCAGACTTGAACCTATAACTATTCCTCAAATATTGGACTGAGTGCCTCTATGTACAAAATCCTGTGGCTTAGCATAATAAATTGCACTAGAGTTAGACCCATTGAATCAATCCTAAAAAATAAATAAATAAATTTGAGGAGTTAGCTCCTTCATAAATTTCTTTGATTCAAATGAGCCTGCTTTAACTGCCACTTACTTTAGTGTAGTAAGTCACCACTAGATAGAATAGTTTTAATCAATGTAACACATGTAAGAACTAACTTACTAAATCCTTCTTGATTCAGTAGGTCTAATTTTAGCACAATTTATTATGCCAAGCAACAGGATGTTTGCCATTTTGTAGTTATGTGTGTGTGCCTTTGATTCAATACAGAGACAGCACAAACAGAAAGGGAGATTTACATCAATTTCTCCTTTGACACTGTAGTTCATTTTTGCCATTTGGGAGCATCCTGAACTTTCAGCACTAGTGAGAAAAGACAATTCTGTGAGCAGAAGATGATATAATTTATATATGTAAGGATGGCATCTGCAGACTGAGCAGGAGGCTGTCCCACCCTCAAATTTGAGGCAAGGGGCTTTCTTCTGCTCAGACTATGGTATACAAATCAAATCAAACACACTTATATACCGCCCCATAGTGCTTAGCACTATTAATACCCTTCCCTATAAAATTTGTAACATTTTGCTGAACATGGAGCAATACCTCAAACAACCAAACACGTGTACTCTTTGAGTGTGATTATTAAGTAGTGCTTGTTGGTTTCCTAGAGAAATAACAGACAATGATGTGGGGAGGCCAAATGCAAATTTCCCGAGAAAATATACTTTCCTCCAAGTATAGCAGAGCCTTTTAATTTGGTGTAATGGCTATTTGCAGAGATCCCATAAGTAGAGAATACAGTAGTAAATAAGAGGACAAAGAGGGCCACCAAGTTTCCCTGGAAGACTGGAAACATTGTAATTTATTCGTACATGTGGCTGCTGTGGCATCTTAAAGGCACAATACAGTCCATCTTCCTATGCAGTGCTGATCGTGATACATACTGTTGGCAGAGAAAGGGGAATATTTTAATCTTTTTGCCCCCCTCCCCCCAGTGTTGTACTATGAACTGGAGCATGGCACAGATAGGAAATGTGCCGTCATTATGCTATAATTCCACCAATCCAGCAAGACTAGATGGAAGAAGGGAAAAAGCAGACTTGCTCCCCCACAGCATAGAGGAA
Source organism: Bradypodion pumilum (assembly GCA_035047305.1). Lineage (NCBI taxonomy): Eukaryota > Metazoa > Chordata > Lepidosauria > Squamata > Chamaeleonidae > Bradypodion > Bradypodion pumilum. The sequence goes on along the minus strand of JAWDJD010000001.1, from coordinate 165,121,350 downwards.
GAGCCTTATCCTTCCTCATCCTTTACTGTTGATGAAAGGGAAGGGAGCTGGGCTTTGATATTCAGGAATTGATACGCAGCAGCCAGCATAACAGGGCCAAACACAACTTTATTTCGGGAACTGAACATGGGGAGCAATGGCACAGCAGTGCCTATATATACAATACAGGAAAGATACATCTGGCCGGGAAGCAACTGGGTTGGTTGGGAGGACAGTGGGGTGATCGTGGAGTGACAGAGACTGTGAAGCCTTTCACGCTTCTCATTAGAAAGGGAGGGAACCCAAGTCCCATGAGAGCTAAGTTCTAAGAAGAACACAAAATGGAGGATCACCTGATCCCAACAATTAATACAGACTGTTAAAAATTACAATATATTACATACACAACAGGCCAGGGCTCAGGCAGCTTTTCTCGCATTCTGTGAATACAGTTGAAGCCTGACGATATGGAAATATACCTTGACCCCAATTTGAATGCCACCATCCTAAATGTCAGTGTTCCAAATTTCCTAACGTCATACATTCATTTTTGAAGGAATCTGAAGATGGTAAAGGCTTTACAACTGCAAAAGAATCTGAGAAGTCAGTTCAGGCTTTGAGATATAAATTTATCCACCTCTGACTCCATGTCTATTGACTTTCTGCCCACCACATAGTTATTAAAGCTGCTGAACAAATATGAGGAACAGTTTTGGCTTCCGGCTTGTGTGTTGATACGACTCTATTACAGTAGTGTAATTTTCAGCTATTGCTTTACCTTATAGCAGGGGTTCCCAACCTACGTCCTGTGGTGCCATTCCATCCGGCCTGCTGCCGCACTCAGAATTGGGAGAGGACACATTTATGACAGCTGTAAAATGTGACCACACATGTCTAAACATGGTTATGTCAGCTGTAAACACGGCTGTCATAAACGTGGAAGTGGACACATTTATTTCCTTTTCCAGGGGTGTGGTCCAGCCTGCTCAGCTGTCTGGAGGGCATCGTCAGGCCCACGGCATAAAAAGGTTAGGAACCCTGCCTTATAGTCATCTTGTGGAGAAGACAGTTTAGTCTAGTATTCAAAATCTATTCCACCACTTTTGTTGTTGTTCAGTCACATAGTTGAGTATGACCATTTGTGATCCCCATGGACCACTGCACACCAGGCACCCCCTATCCTCGACCATCCTTCACAGCCCATTCAGCTCTACGTCCACTGCATCAACGATGCAATCTAGCCATCTCATACTCTGCCACCCACTTTTCCTTTTGCCTTTGATCTTTTCCAGCATCAAGGCCTTCTTGAGTGAGTCCTCTCTTCTCATTTGGTGGCCAAAGTACTTAAGCTTCATCTTCTATATTTGTCCCTCCAAGGTGCAGTCAAGGTTGATTTCCTCCAGGATCAACTTATTTGATCTCTTTCCTATTCAGGGTACTCTCAAAATTCTCCTCCAACACCACATTTTAAAAGTGTCTATTCTTCTGCGCTCAGGCTTCATTATGGTCCAGCTCTCACAACCATACACTACTACTGGGAATACCATTGCTTTGATTATGCAGACTTTTGTTGGCCGTCAGATGTCTCTAATTTTTATTATGTTCCTTAGGTATCTTATAGATTAAGAACATAAGAACATAAGAACAGCCTTGCTGGAACAGGCCACAGCCCATCCAGTCCAGCATTCTGTCTCACACAGTGGCTCACCATTTCCTTCAGGGTATTCCCAAGCAGATGCCTTCACCTGCTTAGGATTCCCTGGAAATGATATTGAGAGATATCCTGCCTATCTCTCCAACCCGGAGGTTGTCCTTAAGTATCCATAATTATAGCCATCTTGTCCTCCATGAACTTGTCTAATCCTTTCTTAAAGCTGTCAAGACTGACAGCTGTCACCACTTCTTCTGGCAGGGAGTTCCATAGACCAGTAATCCTCTGGGTGAAAAAGTACTTTCTCTTATTTGTTTGAGAACTAGTACCCAAAAGTTTCATGCAGTGTCCCCTAGTTCTAGTGTTATGCGATAGGGAAAACAGTTTTTCCTTATCTACTTTGTCCACACCGTGCATGATTTTATAAACTTCAATCAGGTCACCTCTTAGACGTCATCGTTCAAGAGTGAAGAGGCCCAACCGTTGCAGCCTCAGATGGTAAGGAAGGTGTTCCAGTCCCCTAATCATTCTGGTTGCCCTCCTCTGCACTTTTTCCAGCTCCATAATATCCTTCTGGAGGTATGGCGACCAGAACTGTACACAGTATTCCAGATGGGGCCTCACCATAGATTTATAAAGAGGCAAAATGACACTTGCTGACTTATTTTCTATACCCTTCCTAATGATCCCTAGCATTGAGTTTGCTTTTTTCACTGCTGAGGCACACTGGGTTGACACCTTTGTTGAGTTGTCCACCAGGACACCAAGGTCCCTTTCCTGGTTTGTCGCAGAGTTCAGACCCCATCAGTTTATAAATGTAATTGGGGTTCTTTGCCCCAACATGCATCACTCTGCACTTACTAATGTTGAAACTCATTTGCCACTGTTTGTCTCCCAAGAATTAATCACCTTTTTATTTCATGGCTGCAGTCACCATCTGCAGTTATTTTGGATCCTAAAAAGGTAAAGTCTGTCACTGTTTCCATTTCTTTCCCTTCTATTTGCCAGGGAGTGATAGGAATGGTTGCAATTACCTTGGTTTTGTTGATGTTGTGTCTCAGGCCTGCTTTTGCACTCCCTTTTTTCAACCTAATCAAGAAGTTCTTTAGGTCTTCTTCACTTTCTGCCATTAGGGTAGAGTCATCGGTATATCTCAGGTTGTTGATGTTTCTCCCAGCAATTTTGATTCATCCAGCCCTGCATTGTGCACTATGTACTCTGCATATAAGTTTAATAAGTAGGGTGACAATATGCAACCTTGTCATACTCCTTTTCCTATTCTAAACCACTTAGTTTTTCCATATTCTGTCCTAGCTATTGCTTCTTGACTCATGTACAGATTTCCCATAAAACAGATGAGGTGTTCTGGTATTCTTTAATTACTTGCCACAGTTTACTGTGGTCCACACAATCAAAGGCCTTGGTGTAGTCAATGAAACAGAAGTAGACTTCTTTCTGGTACTCCTTTGCTTTCTTAATTATCCAGTGAATGTTGGCAATTTGGTGTCTCTTTGGAACCCAACCACCACTGGCAGGCTTTAATTCCTGTATTTATTTGGTTGTTTATTATGGTCAGATATTGCTCTTCCTTGTAAGGTCTAATAATATGTTTTCCTCACCTTGGGAATTTAAAGCAGGTTAATACACAGTATTCCTCTAAACTGGCTATACTTTACTTAGTTTCAACAATGCAGCAAGGCATTAAGGTTGTGCAAAATACTGCCAATGTCTTTTTTATGTAAGAGATCAGTGTTTAGCAGTAACTAGCTACAAGTAACAAAATGTGTGACTAACAGTGCAGTTGTCTATAATGAGAAATTAATTTGTCTGCATTTTAAAAGGCATTTTTAAGAATCCACTAACACAGGATGTAATGGGTTACTTGTTTGGTTGACGCAATGATAATTACAACATGACTGCTCAAAGTGATATGTAATTTACCAAGTTCTTTTTGCAAAACTAAAGCATCTGATACATCTGAGAGATGTACTTAATTTGCAAGCCTTCCTGCCTTCAGCATCAATACTGTAAGTGTTCTTTCTTTCTTGGTCATGGCTTCATAATTTGCACATAAAATGTCTCCTGTTTTTTCCTTTTGTGAAAAACAGAATGTGCAATCTTTTGAGATTGCCCCAAAATTTGACATATAATCCACTTACCTGCTCTCCCCTCAATAAACAAATCTTCACCAACTTTCATGGAAGACAAAAATATTTTGCACTTTCTCATTTAGCATGCAAGAATGAACCAGGTTAGGATTTACATCTTTAGCAGACATACAGTATATGCTCTCAGGACACATTCTTAGCTCTCTCTCTCTCTCTCTCTTTGTCTCCAGCTGAGAGTTAGCATTTGCTTCCCAAAATATCAGAGAGCGAACAGGTATTATAGGAGAAAGTCCTCTCCTCCATTCGTTCGCCCTGTCAATCTGCCTGTCAGTGCCAGTTCATCAGCTGCTGCTTTTTTCCAGTTCATCTGTCATCTGTACTCATATTCCATCCTCTTTCACTGAAGCCTAATACCCCACACTCTCATTGTGCATATGTGTGTTTAAATTAGGAATCATGTGTCAGTGCTTTAAGAGCTTCTCATTATAGTTCTATCCCTCAGCCTGGCTTACATTTTCCCTTTTCACCCTTGATGTTTACAACTTTCAAATATTTGTAGACAGTCATTAAGTCCACACAACCCCAGCTGAGCTTTACATATCTATTTCTTTTAATCTTTCATTCTAAGTCAAATCCATCATTGCCTTAATTATTGATGTAACTTTTCCCTTGATTTTTCTCCAACACATCAACATGTTTTCTGATATTAAGGAACCCTTCATGAAACCTTCAAGGATCACTGTCTGTACATAAAGGAATGAAAAAAAGTTAAGATAGCATCAGGGCTACCTTAATATTTTCCACATTAATAAGCCCACAAATAATGTATGTAGTTCTAATACTGACTGTTAATGTCAGGAGTAAAATTTGAATATCTGTCTATGCTTTCTCAAAAGAAGTCATGGTTTCAGAAGGTCAACACATTTGTGGAAAAAGCAGACATTCTCTTTTCACATGCCAGAGTACAATGCTATTGTTTCTGTCCCCTCCTAACCTTTACTTAAGGGGGAATTATAGAATTACTCATTAGCTCATCATTTACATCTTCCTTATAATGGGTTGGATGCAGATCACTAGGCTGGTTGAAGTAAACAAAAGCCCCTCTCCATACATAAGTCCCTCAAACCCCTGAGGAATCAATGCTGAGGTTCACTGCAAAATCAGATAAGCTGTGAAGCTCATTTTCTGGTTACTTCCAGAAGAGATTTGCAATAGGAATGTTTCAAATTTTATGTCATTCTGTTACCATTCCCACTTTTTTGTACTTGCCTAAGGAAAGTAACAGTGAGCAGTGAAAAAATAAGAGACTAGTAATGGCTGAAATCCTGTTCCCGTTGGTGTTACATGAAGTGGCCAAACATTATGCCAGCCAGTAATACACAATTGGTCGCATGTCACAACTGTTGCATGACACTCCTGGAGAATTGCTCTCTGGGCACTACAACCAACTTGCTGCAATTTATTCTACTACTTCCACAGCTTTGTATTACACAGGTGTAGCTGTGGAACAAGACTTCAGTCAATGAGTGGCTTTTTCTATATTGTAATGAAAACAATTACTTTTCAAGGCATCATGCTTTTGTATGGAACTGTTCACATTTTGGGGGTGTCATTTACTCTAAACCTAAGGTATGTGTAATATATATACAGGTAACTGTAATATGGTAACTGAAATAAGATGATGGCATGGGAAAATATGGCAGGATTCAAATTGTATAGTGACTGCGGTGGCTTAGTGGTTAAGATGCTGAAGGTCGGAGTTCTATACCTAAGTACTGCACAACAGAGTGAGCTTCTGTCTCTGCTCTAGCTTCTGCCAACCTAGCAGTTTGAAAGCAAGAAATCGTAAGTAGATAAATAGGTACCACTTCGGTGGGAAGGTAAACAGTGTTCCATGCATTCTGGTGTCTAGACATGACTGCCACATGTCCACGGAAATGTCTGCAAATGCAGACAGTGCTGGCTCTTCACCTATAAACAGAGATGCGCACTGAACCCTTTAGTTGGATACGACTGAAGGGCAACCAAAAGTGAAGTACAGTGGAACCTCATACAACAATTGCCCCGTATAGCAACAAAATCACATAACAATTAGTTTTTTGGGGGAAATGGCGTCCCACATAACAATTTTCCCTATGGAAAAAATCATACAACAATTTTTCAATGGGAAAAACAACTTAGAAAAAAATCATTGTACGATGCATTCCATAGGGAAAATCGCTATATGATGCATGTATTGTATAACAATTGTTTCATACAACAATGAGCCCCATGGAACGGATTAAAATCGTTGTATGAGGTACCACTGTATATCACTTTATAGTATTTTGATTTATGTAATATAACCTAAATTGCTTAATTTTCAGAAATACTTTACCAAAAATGAGAAATATGTTTAACTCGTTGAATATTATTGTCTTGAATTCTGGAAGAATGATTTCATTTTAATTGTAAGCACAGAACGGGTGGGGATGGGGGTACTGTTGGGTGGTTGGTATAGAGAAGTGTGCCTTCCCCCAAGGTCCCTTCGGTACTTGCGCACCTTTTAGGGGTGGGTTTTTTAACTTTTAACTTTTAACTTTGTTTTATCATGTGTCTTTTTATGTATTAACTGTCCGCTATGTAAACTGCCCTGAGTTGGGTTGTACCTGAGTGGGTGGTATATAAGCGTGAAAAATAAATAAATAAATAAATAAAAATACATAGAGGCTCTTTTATAATGGGGTGATGGGGAGGAATCTGCAAAAGAAACTTGAATCCTGTCTTTTAGCCTATCAAAAGTAAAAGAAATAAAAATATATAATCTTTGTCTCTCCCAATACTGCAGTTTCCTATTTGTTAGCAAAATACAATCATTCTGTTTTTGGTTTTGCTATATGTATCCTCTCTGCCATTTTGCCAGACTATAATTGTTATTTTGACAATGTATTCATTGTTTTTGTTTCAGCAGCCCTCAAAATGGTCTGAGTCTTTATTATGGATTAGATTTTAGCAGTCCATGCGTAATACCATTGCATTTTAAACAAATTCATTCTAGAACAGTGTTTGTAGTGTATGACTAAGGAGGTTATATTTCCCTTATTTGCCCTCTGTCCCTTGCCTCGTTAAGTACTTTATGTAGCAAAATTGGATTAAATCAAGATTATACCTGAAAAGTTTCACTGCCTATTCAAAATAAACATTTCACTATTTATTACTTTTCATTCTTCCAATATGATATTAACAGACATATCCTCCATCTCATTCAGCAAGAGACTCATTCAGTAAGATACTCTATCTTTTTCTATAAAAGAGTTGGCCTGAATCTTCAGATCTCCACTTGTAGCTGTAATTGCAGAGGAGCATGTAGTTGGGTGGATGGGAAAGAGTAGTGTTTCTTCCCAAGTAGTGAGAAGTGGCTGAGAGGCCTCTAAGGAAAACAATGTGGGGGAAAAGCCTCTTCTCTCAGACTCTCACAGGACTTTTGTGAAAGAGGAGATAGATGAAAGGATGGACAGTGAGGGGATGCTCACCAAATTTAGCACAACTAACTGCAGATCAATGCTCTTTCTCCTTCATTTTCTGCCCGGGATCACCAGTTCTAATTTTCTGCCACACTAGTTCACTGATGCATTTAGTCTACTGCTCTGGCATATTTACTGGTTAGAATGATCTGTAATTCTTGAATCTGAGGGTTTTCTAAACCAATTTATCACACTTACTCAGCACCTTCTGCAACTCCAGCACTTTACCAACATCACCTAATTAATCACAGCTTCCATACAATGGGGGACTATCAAAGTCTGCATAGTTAAAGTAATGTTCTTCTCAGTAGTAATGCATGGCTATGAGAGCTGGGCCACAAGTAAGGCTGAGTGCAGAAAGTTGGGTTTCACTTACCAGTGATAACTTTCATTCTTCGAATATATAGTTTGTGAATACACACTATTGGGTTATGCGCCTGTGCAGAACATCGATCAGAGGCTTTAAAGCTGATTGGTGAAAGGTTTTGGCGGTAAGACCGCCCACCGTACCGCCCACCTTTAGGCACCAGTTCACCATTTTACCTCAGTTCCATACTTAAGCCAAGCACAGGATAAACCGAATGATCTCATCCCTGCTGCTCAAGAGGGGAGGCAGGGTGGGTAGTGTGTATTCACAAACTATATACTCGAAGAACGAAAGTTATCACTGGTAAGTGAAACCCAACTTTCTCCTTCATATAGTTTGTGAATCCCCACTATGGGGAGATTAGCAAGCTCACACTTACTTGGTTGGTGGGCAGTTGGATGAGATGAATCCATGATGAAGTATGTCAGTCAGGTAGGATGGATCCTCAAGGACGAGGCACCTGGAGCCCTCTGGCAAGGATGACATGACCAAGTCTGGAGTCCGCAGTGGCTCTGGTGTCTATCCTATAATGTTGGACAAATGTTGAAGGCCTAGACCAGGTGACAGCCTTACAGATGTCCTCCAGCGGGGTGCCCTCCAAAAAGGCAGTGGAGGTAGCAACCGCTCTGGTAGAATGCACCCTGACGTGTGGAGGAGGTGGCAAAGAGGCAGTCTCATAGGCCAGGTAGATGGTTGATGTAATCCAATTGGAGAACCTCTGAGAAGTGATGGGTTCACCTTTAGACTTTCCCCCATAGGCAACAAAAAGACGCTGTGACTTACGGAACTCATGGGTCCTGCTGATGTAAAACAATAAAGCTCGTTTCACATCAAGTGTGTGACAAGTCCTTTCTTGAGCGTTGTTGGGGTTTGGAAAGAAAGTTGGTAAAGATATAGTCTGAGCCATGTGAAATGGGGAGACAATCTTTAGTAAGAAGGTGATGTCGGCGTGGAGGACCACACAGTCATTGTTTAGGGGGACTTTAATTTGCCTTTCCTGGGGTCTGGTTCAGAGGTGGCACAGGAGTTCATGGCTTCCATGGCAGCTATGGACCTGGCTCAGGTAATTCAGGGCCCGACCAGGGGCAGTGGCCACACGCCAGATTTAGTCTTTTTGTTGGGGCGGTGGCAGAGTGATCTGAGTTTACAGAAGCTAGACATAACACCTGTGCCATGGTCAAATCACTATCTGGTGGCTCTAGACTTTCTGGGGGCGACACTTCATCGTAAGGAGGCAGGGTCGATTAAAGTGGCCCGTCCCTGGCAACTGATGGATCCAGATGGATTCCAGAGGGAACTGGGGGAATTTCCTCTGGATCGGCGACACGATTCACCTGAGGCACTTGTTGACCTGTGGTACGGGTCGACGACATCTGCCTTGGATGTAATCGCTCCACTATGGCCTCTCAGAGCCCGTGGAGCTAGGTCATCCCCGTGGTTCACTGAAGAACTACGGGAGCTCAAACGGGCAAAGAGATGCCTTGAGCGCCACTGGGTGAAGACCCAGAGCGATTCCGATTGGACACTAGCTAGAGCCGCTATTAGGGCCTACCTAGTGGTGATGGGGGTGGTGAGGAGGCAGCACTTCACCTCCCTTATTGGCTCTGCTGATAATCGCCCAGCCACCCTGTTTTGGATGACCAGGTCCCTCCTGGGTAGGGCGGGACCTGTGCCTGGTTGGCAGGAATCGGCTGAGGACTTTGCTGACCATCTGGTAGAGAAAATCAATCGGATTCGCTCGGGGTTCAAACTTGGCGTGGACGAGGAGGGTCCAGGGGGAGCCAGTGTGCAGTCTTGCGGTGTTACCTGGGATCGGTTTGATCCAGTTGCCCCGGATGATGTGGACAGGCTCCTTGCGGCGGTCCGTGCCACTAATTGTCCCTTGGATCCCTGTCCCGCCTGGCTGGTAAAAGCCTCTAAGACGGTGACAGGTGGCTGGGTCGGGGCTATAATTAATGCGTCTTTTCAAGAGGGGATGTTTCCTGCACTGCTGAAACATGCTCTTGTGCACCCCCTCCTGAAGAAGCCACCCCTCGATCCACCAATCCTAACCAACTACAGACCTGTCTCCAACCTTCCTTTTTTGGGGAAGGTTCTGGAGAAGGCAGTGGCACGTCAGCTGCAGGGGGTACTGGATGAAGCGGAATATCTGGACCCATTCCAGTCAGGATTCAGACCTGGATATAGTACTGAGACTGCATTGGTCGCGCTGATGGATGATCTCTGGCGAGAGCGGGATGGCGGTCATCCGTCCATCCTTGCTCTTCTTGACCCCTCAGCGGCCTTCGATACCGTTGACCATGGTATCCTTCTGGAACGGCTCCGAGGATTGGGGATCCAGGGCACAGTGTGGTCCTGGTTTTCCTCATTTCTGAGGGGCCGGACCCAGTCGGTGTGGTTGGAGAGTGAGAGGTCGAGTCCTAGGCCCCTAAAATATGGGGTGCCTCAGGGCTTGGTACTCTCTCCTCTCCTATTTAACATCTACATGAAGCCGCTGGGTGAGATCATCCGTTCCCATGGGGTGCGGTACCACCAGTTCGCGGATGACACACAGTTGTACATCTCGGCCCGTGGGGACCCCAGTGATGCAGTCAAAGTCCTTTCCAGCTGTCTGGAAGCTGTTGGGGTCTGGATGGGGGCAAATGGGCTACAGCTAAATCCTAGCAAGACTGAGTGGCTATGGATAGGGGGTCCTGCATTATCCCAGGAGCTACCATCTTTGGTTTTGGATGGGGCTGTTTTGCCCCAGACCAACCCGGTGTGCAACTTGGGGGTCCTCCTGGATTCGCGGCTGCTGCTAGAAGAACAGGTGGTGGCTGTGGCCAGGAGGGCCTTCGCCCAACTTCGGGTGATTCACCAGTTGCGCCCGCTCCTGGACTGGGACTCTTTGCTCATGGTCACTCACACTCTGGTGACCTCCAGACTAGACTACTGTAATGCGTTCTACATGGGGCTGCCCTTGATGACCATTCGTAGGCTGCAGCTGGTCCAGAATGCGGCGGCCCGGGTGGTGATGGGGTGTGGACGTTATGCCCATGCCTCACCACTGCTTCGGGAGCTGCACTGGTTACCAGTTTGTCTCCAGGTGCAATTCAAGGTGCTGGTTTTGACCTTTAAAGCCCTACATGGTAGTGGGCCAGGGTATCTTAGAGACCGCGTCGCCCTAAGGACGTCTGTCCATCCAACCAGAGCGGACTGGGGAGGCTCTCTAATTGTGCCATCAGCCAGGGGGGCTCGCCTCTCTGGCACAAGGAGGAGGGCCTTCTCCGTGTCTGCACTGGCCCTTTGGAACCTCCTGCCTGTGGAACTGCGTCTCCAGACCGAGTTGTTGCCCTTTAGAAAGGAACTAAAGACCTGGCTGGTGGTCCAAGTTTGGGGTGCGGGTGGGGATGGGGGTACCGTTGGGTGGTTGGTATAGAGAAGTGTGCCTTCCCCCAAGGTCCCTTCGGTACTTGCACACCTTTTAGGGGTGGGTTTTTTAACTTTTAACTTTGTTTTATCATGTGTCTTTTTATGTATTTACTGTCCGCTATGTAAACCGCCCTAAGTTGGGTTGTACCTGAGTGGGTGGTATATAAGCGTGAAAAATAAATAAATAAATAAATAAATTGTAGAATTTGATAAACAGGGCATCTGCCCACAAAACAACCAGCTCACCAGCTCGTCTAGCAGACGTGATAGCCACAAGAAACACAGTCTTCCAGATGAGGAGATGAATGTCCATAGTGGCCATTGGCTCAAAGGGAGTCTTAGTGAGGGCATTCAAGATGGTAGATAATGACCATTGCGCAGTCGGAGTCTTGACAGGAGGGAAAGCATTTCGTAGACCTTTGAGGAAACGCTTCACCGTTTAGTCGTGGAACGCACCAGAGGCAGGTGATCCAGCTGGAGAGTGGGCTACTACTGCTGCCAGATGGACCCTGATGGAAGCAATGCTGAGACCTGACTCTGCCAAATGGAGGAGATAAGCCTTAATGTCTTGCAGATCAGTGTTGAGTGGAAGCACACGTTGAGTATCCAGGAAGTCACAAAATCACCTGTACTTGGAGGCATAGGATTTCCTTGTAGAGGGGCATCATGCTAGTTCCAAGATCCTGGACAATCTGGGATTATCCTCCATGCAGTGAGGTGAAGACTGGGCAAATCCGAGTGGTGAAGCTGTCCCTGCTCCATTTGTAGAAGAGTCAGAGACTCCGGCAATGTGAGAGACTGTGACGACAGTTGCAACAGACCTCTTTGCATCATGTAGGGTTGACGTGGCCACGCTGGGGCGATGAGAATTGCATGCGCCTGTTGCTGGTACATCCTCGTCAGGAACTTCTGAACTAGAGGAAATGGGAGAAAGGCATAGAGGTAGTCCTGATCCCACTGTTTCATGAAGGCGTTGCCCTCGGAGTTCTGTCCGATGCTGCCCTGGAGCAGTATCTGGGACACTTGCGGTTGGACTCCGAATCAAAGAGGTCGATGCTCGGGGTCCCCCATGACCTGCAAAGGGAGTGAAAGACCACGTTGTCCAGTTCCCACTTGTGAGTCATCAAGGTGAGGTGACTCAGGCAGTCTGCCAGCACATTCAGCTTGCCCTGGATGTGGACTCCGATCGGGAAAATGTGTCATTTGAGACACCATTCCCAAAGTCATACCACAAGATACAGCAACGTAGTGGACCTCGTCCCACCTTGCTTGTTCAGATACACAATCGCGGTGGTATTGTCTGAAGCAATCTGGATCGCCTTACTGCACAACAATGTCTCGAAGGACTGCATGGCGTTCCATATGGAAAGCAACTCCAGGTAGTTGATGTGGTGGATGATCTCATTCGGAGACCAGGTGTTGTTGACCATAAGAGTCCCGCAAGCAGCTCCCCAGCCGAGGTTGCTTGTGTCGGTCAAAATTTGGATATATGGCTGCGGAGGATAAAAGTTCTTGCCCGTTGCCACATTGAGAGGTGTGGTCCACCACACTAGCTGGTTCACCAGTTCCAGAGACAGAAACAGCCATTTGGACTGACTCTCCGTGAGAGGATTGAATTCGTGGAGAAGCCACGACTGCAGAGACTGGAACTTCAGTTTGGCATGAGGGATCACTGCCATGGTGGAAGCCATCAAGCCCAGGAGTCATTGAGCCTTCTTTGCTCTGACGAAGGGTTTGGTATGGAAATCGCTTACTACCTGAACAATGTCCAGTAAGCGTTTTTGTGGGGCAAATGCCCTGACTGCAAGTGAGTCCAGAACCGCTCCAATGTAGTCCACTCACTGTGAAGGATCCAGCTTCGATTTGGAGAAGTTGATCCTGAGGCCAAGACTCTCCATGAGATGAACGGCGTACTCCATGTCTTGAATGGCCGACGACCTGGTGGGGGAGACTATCAACCAGTCGTCGATGTACGGGAAGACCCTGATCCCCTTCTGGCTGAGGAAGGCAGCAACCAGAGCCATGCACTTGGTGAAGACCCGTGGTGCTGTGGCCAGACCGAATGGTAGGCAACGGTACTGGTACACAGAGTCCCCTATCCAGAAGTGGAGGAATCGTCTGTGCCCCTCAAGAATGCTGACATGGAAGTAAGCGTTCTTGAGGTCTATCACCATAAACCAGTCCCGTTTGTTGATGAGGGGAAGGACGGTTTGGAGTATCACCATCAGGAACTTCCTGGTGTGGATGAACTTGTTGAGGCGACACAAGTCCAGAATCAGGCAGAGGCCTCTGTCCTTCTTCTGGACAACAAAGTACCTCAAGTAGAAACCGCTGTTCCAATCAGTTGGTGGTACCAGCTCGATGGCCCCTTTGGAGAGAAGGGTTGTAATTTCTTCCTCCAGTTGAAGAGACAGGGTGGTGAAACGAGGTTTTCCTACCCGAGGCATCCGGTTGAACTCGATGGACAAGATCTTCAAGACCCACTGGTCATTTGTGACGCTGGACCACACCGTGAGGAACTTCCGAAGGGGGAGGCACGGTAGATGGAGCGAGAGAGTCTTGGCCAGAGGGAAGTCAAACCCAAGACTGACTTACCCTCATTGCGTTTTCCTTGGCTGTAAGGCTGGAATCACTGCCCCCTTTGTTGCCTCTGGGGACGATAGAAATCAGGCTTGGGGTTTTCGGCAGGTCCACCCTGTTGTTGGTGCTGCTGCAGATTACCATGGTAGCGGCTGGTAAACGGCTGATACCTGGGTTTTGAAGGCTGGGACGAGGCGGTGAGGCCAAAGAACTTGACTGTCGAGTTGGTCTGCCTCAACTCATTGAACACCTTGTCCGTGTCTTGGCCAAAGAGGCCCTGGCCATCAAATGGGAACTCCTCAATGAGCTTCTTCATTGAGTCATCCAAGGTAGTTCCCCGTAGCCAGGCATGCCGCCGCAGGAGAATTGCCGATGACATGTCCTTGGCTGCATAGTCGTTGATATGGCGTGCAGTCCTCATTTGCTGCTCCGCCAGGAAATCACCCTCATCTCACAGAATGTCGAGTTCCTTTTGGAGATCGGGTGGCAGCTTTGCAGCAAGCATCTTGGTGCGCTCCCAAAGATGGGACTGATAGAGGCCCATAGCTGCTGAATAGTTTGTAGCCCGGAGGAACAGCGACCCATTTGCATAAAACCTCCGGCCCAACACATCGAGTTTCTTCCCCTTAGGCGTCGATGGTACCAGGAAGCCGCTGACTGCAGTTTTATGCTGGAAGGCCTTCACAACCAGGGAATTTGGTAGTGGGTGTGCCTGAAGAAACTCTATGTCCTCATCCAGGATGAAACAGAGTGGGCTGAAATGGGCTTCTTCCAGGTGGCCTTTGCAGGCATTAACATGGAAGGGAGCATTGTGATGTGGATGGGACAGATGGATTTCTTGTCCAAATTGGCCATCATCTGATCCTCACCTTCCAACGGCGGCTGGTCAACCCATATGTTAAGGCAGTTCCTAAATGGGTGAGCATTGCCATGAGGGATTTTTGGTCCTCTACTCTGGGTGGATCAACAGCACCAATCACTTGGTCGGGTGTCTTCTCCGTGTCCACATCCCCCTCATCCTGGGGGACTCTGCTCTGGGGCATTCCAGGGACTCTGGAAGCCACATCGGGACCACGCCAGGACAGCCTGGGCGGGTCGACAGGCTGGGCACTCATTGCTTCAATGTCTGGACCATGCCAATCTATTATGGCCAGGCCAGCGGAGTGACTGCTCGACCCTCAGGAGGGCGGCAGAGTGACAGCAGGGTCAGAATCCCTGGGGCGTGTGGTGGTCGGTCCCGGAGCCGCAGACGCCACAGGAATGGTGGCCTTAAACTGTTCAGCAAAGGATTTTGCCATGACCTCAAACATTGTCTTGAAGAGGTCCATCTGGCCAGCAGTGACGGTAGCCGTGGATGATGATGAAACGGTGGAAGCAATGATGGGAGACGAAATGGTAGCCAAAACGGTGGCTGCCGGGGCATCTGGAGTACATGGCCTGGGAGACACAGAAACTTGCCACATTGTGGAATAGGCCCTCTCACCAGGAGGCGGCGAAGGTGAAAGAAGCACGGGGCAAGCTGGTGCACCAGCCCTGCATCCCTTGTTCGGTGACTCTGAGGAGAAACGGCCACCCCAAGCGGAGGATCCAGGAGAATGGTGGAGAAGGCTGGGGAGAAATTGGCAGATAAGGAGTAGGAGGCAAAGAGTGCCGAACCTCACTCCTGTGTTTCTTCTTCTCCCCATTCTTATCCTTCTTCTTCTTCTTATGGATGAGAGTTGAAGAAGACGAAGACTTAAGAGCCCGTTCGAGTGGCAGACCACTTGTAGAGGCAGATGTAGAAGCCACTGCAGCAGGAGCCAGGGTAAGCTCCATTAGGTGCACCTTGAGTCTGTTGCTCCAATTTTGGACCGCAAGGAGGATGGAGTTTTTATAATGCACACAAGACTGACTCTGGTGCGATTTGCCCAAAGAAAACAGACACTGGCTGTGGCCGTCTGAAGCCGGGAACTTCTTGTGGCAAGAAGTGCACTGCTTGAAAGCCACAGAGGCCATGAAAAAATTCCTCCAGAGAAGGCAAGGAAAACGAAGAACGTTCGAGTAGAATGCCCCAAAGGGCCGGCCTACCGCCACCCCCTTGAGGGGGGAACCGGCGACCAGATCGAAAAAAAGTGACTGGGTCCTATTAGAAGAAACAGCACTGGGGTGGCAATCCTGCCCTAAGGACAAGATCGGCAGATTTTTTTTTTGTTGAAACATTGTATTTCCCATAGAAATAATAAAGAAAAAATGAGTAAGCTCTCAACGATCATCCTGCTGCTGAGGTGGAAAGAAGAGAACTGAGGTAAAATTGCAAACTGGCACCTAAGGGTGGGCGGTCCTACCACCAAAACTTTTGACCAATCAACTTTATAGCCTCCGATCAATGTTCTGCACAGGCGCATAACCCAATAATGGGGATTCACAAACTATACGAAGGAGAAGAATAGATGCCTTTGAACGGTGGTGCTGTAGAAGACTCTTGAGAGTCCCCTGGACAGAAAGGAGATCAAATCAGTCAATCCTAAGGGAAGCCAACCCTGACTGCTGCTTGGAAGGACAGATAGTGAAGCTGAAGTGCAAGTATTTTGGCCACCAAATGAAAAGAGAGGACTCACTGGAGAAGGCCCTGATGGTGGGTAAGATAGAAGCCAAAAGGAGAAGGGGGCAGCAGAGGATGAGATGGCTAGATGGCGTCGTTGATGCAGCGGGCGTAGATCTGGGTTGGCTATGGAGGATGGCAGATGACAGAGGAGCCTGACATGTGGTGGTCCATGGGGCCGCAAAGGTTCAGATTCAACTGTGTGACTGAACAGCAACTACAACATCTATATTTAAACCCTTTCTAAAACAGAAAGGGAACTTAAAATATCATGAACCCAACTCATACAATGCAACATACCCATTTACTACTGGCATTAAGAGTATTTCAATAGTTAACTGATAGCCATTGTGCTGTTTTTCAACCTTGGGGCCCCAATGTTCTTGGACATCAGTTACCAGAACCCCTCCTGCTGATCAAGGTTTCTGGGAATTGAACTCCAAGAATATCTGAAAGCCCAAGGTTGAGACTCTGTAGAGTGTTGGATAGAGTAATGGAGCAAGACTCAAGAGATCTAAGTTCAAACCCCTGCATGGCCATGAAACTCCCTATGGTGGGGTTGGACCTTGTAAAATCACTCCATAAACTTCTCACTTACCTTGAAAGCCTTTATCTCTTAGGATCACTATAAGTTACTTCCAACTTGATGATACCATCACAGTACTTAACCAATGTAGTCTCAGGTTTAGAGTCTGAGGTACTGTACAATTTGCTATACAAGTTCATAGTGTACATGGTTTTTCACCTTCCTATTTTTATCCTCATAGCAGTCCTAGACTGAGGCCAGACTAAGAGACAGACATTGGTCACTTAGAAAGTATTATGAAACCTCTGTAAAAATGGATGGATGCTCTAGGCAATATACCCAATAAGGATGCATATTTAGCAATCACACATCCGATTCCCCCTCCTTCTCTCTGTATGTGTATGTGTACAAAAAAAGAAGGTAGTAACTCCACTCCTTTGTAAAAATCAAGCATATTTCCAAACCATCTCTATTAGCAGGAGAATGCTCATGATCATCATAATTATGAGGATGGGAAAGTACATGAAATGATTTGATTGACATCCATCAAGGTGACTGCTTCAGCAAACTTTCAATCAGATATGTGGATAAGCAAGGACACCCACAAATTAAGCAGGAGGGAAATCATTCTGAAACTTGAAAGGTGTCTGTTTAGTAACTTCAGTCTTCTTTTTTGTTCATCTGGACATAAATAATTCTATCTAACATACTGCTCCTATAATTCAAGTGTAGGAATTGAGGGATGGAAGCCGTGACTCATTAGGGAACTGGGGTCTACTGCCATTCTTCAGATGGGGGTGATAGAAATCACAGTTAGTTACTAGAAGTAGAGGGGTCTGAAAGAGAGGGATATGGTGGTAGGTTCCTGTTATGTGAACATGTGCCTATGTTCAGTATATATCAACCAGTATGAAAGCTGCTGCCTAGGAAATAATTATAAAGGGGCAATCTCTTTTTTAAAAAAATATTTTTTTAAAACCTGCTTTAAAGCAATTTCACTGGCTATCTTTAAATAATTTTTACATTTGATCATCTCTAATAGTGTAACATGTTGATATTTGCAATTGTTCAACATTTTTATTTTTAAATCATTTTTATTAGCCTCCTTGAGTCCCTTTTTTAAAGGTAAGATAGCCCAGTTCACCTCCAACCACTTGAGATATACAGTTTGGTTCAGGTCTCACTCAAAATATGCACAGGAATGACCACACCTTCATAGAAACCAATTGGGAATCAAGCAGTAATTAGTTATTTCTCTTATATTTCTCTGTCCAAACTTAGCAAAAATGGTCTCTGTGTGTTTCTGGTGTGTGGCTTTATGGTTCTTCTTTAAAAGGAATGATCCTAAAAATAACTTTTTTATTCTTTAGCAGAATTAAATAACATTGATGACATTGTTCCCATTTCCAAGGGGATGAAGCAGAATTATAGATAGGGGGATTATACTTGAATATCTTTTGTAGTTTGAAAGTTTCCATAAAAGAATGTACTTATCTCTCTTCAGTTGTAGACAATTGTTCTAAAAGTACATAAACCATATTCAAAAATTCAGAAGTTTTCATGGAGTGTTTTTTGTATGGAGAGGGTTCCTATTTTGGCTGGAGGATCACTTGCTTCCCCTTAACCCCTTCACTCCTCTATGCTGTGTGTTTGTTTATATTTATGACTATTTACAACATGCACAAAATGTGTATTCTCACAAAGGTATCGCTAAGCATAGAAACCTGCAAATTTTCAGAAAGATTGGTCTGAGAATCAGGATCTGCATTGAATATAAAGCTGTTTAAATAAGAGACAAATTACTGGTATTGACATCAGAGCCTCTCCCTACCACCAGTCTTGAGGGTCCCATAGCTTTCCACAGTTCAAAAAGCAGAGCTTGGATAGAAAGGTATTCATTTTGTGTTTCTGCATGTGGATCATATGGCAATGTGGCCTTAATGGCTTCCCACATGCTGACACTGACTGGAACAGTTAGCAAAGACATGAGTAGAAAGTAATTCTGTCCCTTCTGGTCTTCTGAAAAGAGTCCCAGCATTTCAGAGAAGCAATGGTGTCTTTATGCTCCTTTAGCTCCCTCATCAGAAATCAACCCATGAATTAATGCAAAACATTGAAAATTGTATCTTAGTTCTGTAGAATGCATCTGTTGCATAAGCAATGGCCTGGATTCAACTGGTCTTTTTAGGTAGCGGTGCTTTTACCACTATGGAAAGTCATTAGTCATTCAGAGTAGAACATAGCATGGCATTGGGACAAACATATTACAATCAATTAGGCTGTTAGTCAAATTGCGTATATTTTGATATATTTGGCCAATTTAATTTAATGCCTAGCCCAAGAAAAAAGTGTTACATATATGTTTGGTTTTCTCCATGCATGTTTTCCACCGTCGATTATTAGTATTAGCCAAAGAAGCTAGAATAGTGTGAAACCAGCTCCTCCTAGCCTTTCTCCAATACAAGAATATGGGAATTCACTTGAGTGGAAAGGGGGAAATGATCTGATCTGAACTAGTGGTAAAGATGGAAGTGGTGTCTATGAAAAACAGTGATGTGAGGAGAGGCTAAGAAGCTTATTTTAATATCTCCTCAACATTTGTGTTTTTCACACTGAGAGGTAGAAAGAACAAGATGGAAAAATCAGAAAGCAGCAAGAAGGGGTAAGAAAAAAATTAAAATTAAATTTCAGAAGCTGAAATTTATTTCCTCTCCGTTAGCACTAGTGGAGAACCATTTCTTAGTCCCTCCAGTTTGCATAGTTACAAGGTGTAGGTCATAAGACTCAAAACATTTACAGAAAAATACCAGAGGAAAGATGGAGTATAAATGTACGTTATAAGAAAATAGAAGAGCATTTGCTGAGATTTGGGGAGGAACAATAAAAGGAAGAAAGAGTAAAGAGATGGGTGATGAAATTAATGACTTTTTTTTAAATAGTAGCCATGTTAGTCTGTGTTTCAAGCATATCATAGAATAAACAAAAAAATGTAGCATTTTAAAGACTATCTGCTGTATTTTAATGAGCTTTTGTGTCTGACGAAGTGGACTTGAGCCATAAAAGTTAATGTTAAAATTCAGCAGTTAGCCTTTTAAGTGCTACTGTGGTATCCGCGGACACAATTGGCATACTGTCCCTGACAGAACTACGGTTTGGGAGAACGCTCCTTTGAGCCTTGGTTCCGAGGGGACAGGAATTGGACAAGCAGATTGGACAATAGGAAGCTGAATGACTAACTCGCTAGTCATGTAATAGGTAATATCGCACCCGCGGATTACCCTAAGTCCTGAACCAATAACAGCCACATGTTTACCCCAAGATAGTTTGGAACAATGGATTTCCCCTGTCAGTGTTTAAGTTGGTTAATTAACTTCCCCTGAAGAGTTTCCCAATTAACTCGTGTAAACATGGCATGTGGATCACAGTTCTTTCTGACGCAGCCTGAATGTAATATATACTGATGATTTTCCCTCATTAAATCACTGGTCTTCGCTCCATCTTGCCTCGTGTCTCATTGCTTGACCAGTCTCCTTCGGGACCCAACAGCCGCTTCGCGGCCCCGATCCAACATGCTACAATGTTTTTGTTTTGTTTTGTTCACTCTCTGATATGCTTAAAATTAAGGGAATAAGAGAAGGAAAACAAAAGGAGGATTTTTTGTGGTTTGGAGTAAGGATTAAAAAAATATGGATTTTCCTTCTCTCCAAAGCTCAAATGGTGGGTGGGCAAATTATGGGTGGGATTTTTCACATTTATTCAGACAGAGATTTTACTTTAGTAATGTAACATAAATTTAAACAAGTTAAAAATGAACATAAAAGACAAAAAGTCCCTCTTTCAATGTAAATTTTAATTTAGTTCAGTTTTTTTAAAAAAACTTTTTATTGATTATCTTAAAGTGTAGCCCATTTTCACTAACTTTTCTCATTTCTAGGTGGTACTTTCATATTACACATCATCTTCTCTGCAAATTTATGCCTAAATAAAAGTCCACATTTTAAAAGTTTCCCTCCCAGTTAGTCTGTGATATCCTTGCTCATATCCGGTTAGATGACTGAAAGTTTGCTAAAGCAGTCATCCAGATGGATGTCAATCAAATCCTT
This sequence comes from Bradypodion pumilum, assembly GCA_035047305.1. Lineage (NCBI taxonomy): Eukaryota > Metazoa > Chordata > Lepidosauria > Squamata > Chamaeleonidae > Bradypodion > Bradypodion pumilum. The sequence goes on along the minus strand of JAWDJD010000001.1, from coordinate 165,100,541 downwards.
TTATATCATTCCATGCCCTAGTAATTATGATGAAGATAATAGTTCTTCTGCTACCAAGAAAGATTTGAGAATAACTTATATTTTCATGATGAAGCAGGATTATTATCTTTTATTCAAATATATAACAAAAGACTTGTAAGGATCTCAATAAAATACATTAAAATAGTTTGATTCTTCCATTCAAAAACTTTGTATTTTCTATGGCAAATGGTTTATTTTATTTTATTTGAGCATTTATCGGAGTACATTTGTATATATATCGGGCCCAATGGCAAAATGAGCAGAGGAGGAAGCACTTCACTATACTTTCCCAATAGTCATGGAGGCAGAAGAGGCCATGCCAGATGGATTGGCTGTGAAGGCACACCTTGTCAATATCCTCAAGGCTGCGGCAGTCCATTGCAGTCCTGGTGTTAAATCCTGCATGTCTCAGTTCATACGTGCCACAGGAGATGGCTCTGTGATCACAGTGTGTGGGTCACTTCATGGCAAGCTGGGATCCACCTTAAACAAATTCATGCCAGTGGCAATTTCCCTGTTTGTCATTCTGTAAAAATGATTTCCAGGAAAATGTATACTCAGATACAAGTAGCAGCCACTGCCACCGATATACGTATATATAGGGCTGTCTAACTAGAGTTTTTAGCCATGCTGTTAATTGCTGCTAGTTTATTCATTTATTCATCGAGTATTGGTGGTTTATGGGATGGGGGGGGGAGTTTGATGAGTAGGGTTAGTATTGATGGGGATTATTGTTTTGTAGTTGACCACCCAGAGTAGCGGCCTGCCATTAAATCAATCAATCAATCAATCCTTTCCATCCTAGATTCTATAGGACGGAGAGTGATCAACCTCATCCTTTCCAGGTGTGTTTTGACATCAGGTTGTATAAACTTTAGCCCATGGGGACAAAAAGATTAGAGATAGTGGAACTAGTAGCCTGAGGGCACCATCATCATTTTAGGGATGAAAAACAATTAGTGTTGGTATTTTTGATTAAATACTCCCTGGAATTCATTATGAAACAAAGCTCACCATGTCTGTTAAATGTGCTTTTTTGTGTGGCACACAGTATGTTTTGGAGAAATAAAATGTACACAAGACCATGTGTAATTTTTTTTAAAATGCAAATGGTGAAAACACATGCAGTTTAAACAGATAAACAAATGCACTTCATTCCATGGGAAATATGTGTACAAAAATGTGCATTAGGAAAAGGAGGTATGGAAAATGCATATAAGCTCCCACATAGGAAGGGGTGGCACTAGCCTTGCAACTGAATGGGGGATGGAAAAACAAAGAAAAATGGTGGAGGGTTTTTTGACTTATCATACAGCTCCAGGTTCTGAAATAATGCACAAGCCAACAATTCAAAAAAATCATTGCCTTATCTTCACTGTGTACATCAGTACTAATAGTATGGCAGCACTGTTCAAGACAAGCAGATCCATAGTAAGACCTAGTTCTGTGATGGCAAACCTTGGCACTCCTGGTGTTCTTGGACTTCAATTCCCAGAAGCCCAAGTCAGTACTCCTCCTGATCAGGGCTTCTGGGAATTTAAGTTCCATACACCTGGAGTGCCAAGGTTCACTATCACTGACCTTGGGAGATATTACATGTTCTAATCTACTTTCTGACTCTGTCAGGGAAGAACAAAAAACTAAGGAATCCAATTCCAATGAAAACATATGCATCAATTCCAATGAAAACATATGCATTATGTGAATCCAGATAGGTGAAATTACAGGAGGCTCAGCCCATTGATACCTTGAATCTCGCTGAATACAGCATTTTCAAGTTTTCATTGAATCAGTTTTATCCCAGGCTTAAAACAAAACAAAACTCAAACTACAAGTGTATGGACATAACACTCTTAAAAATGTAAGACTGTTTATGAATCTATAATTTTCTGTAAGTTTTTTGTAAGAAGAAAAAACTGAACAAAATTCTCAACCATCTGCACTGGTCAAACTCAAGGCTGTTTCTAATATAGAAAGGCTCATGCTGTTCTCATACTTTAAGCAAACCGGTAGAAATCAGTGGGGTGTAATTCACTCATCTGATGAACAAATCTGTCAGTTTGCTTCTCACACACTGAGGGAGAGATCAGGAGCACCTGACTGCACCAGAGAGCAGATTTCCTTAAGGTGACCTTTTTGCCTGCCATGTAATTGTTACAACTTGCCTTCCCAATCACCTGAAAAATATAATAAAAGCAATGTTCAAATTATCGAACAATTGCACTCATCCCACAAGGGAATGCTCAAGATAATACAGAACAGACTTCAGCAGCATGTGGAGAGAGAATTACCAGAAGTGCAGGCGGGTTTCAGAAGAGGCAGGGGGACTAGAGGCCACATTGCCAACATACGTTGGATCATGAAAAAAAAAAAGGAATATCAGAAACAAGTCTACTTCTGTTTCATTGACTACACCAAGACCTTTGACTGTGTGGACCACAACAAAATGTGGCAAATAATTAAAGAGATGGGAATACCAAGGACACCTAATACGCCTCATGAGAAATCTGTACATGAGTCAAGAAGCAACAGTTAGGACAGAATACGGAATGACGGACTGGTTTGGAATAGGAAAGGGAGTAAGACAAGGCTGCATTTTGTCACTCTGCTTATTCAACTTATACACAGAGCACATAATGTGCAATGCAAGGATGGAGAATTCACAATATGGGGTCAAAAATGGCTGGGAGAAACATCAACAATTTGAGATATGCAGATGATACTACCCTAATGGCAGAAAGTGAGGAAGACCTAAAGAAGCTCTTGATTAGGTTGAAAGAAGAGAGTGCAAAAGCTGGCTTGAGACTCAACATCAAGAATACCAAGATAATGGCAACAGGCCCTATCAGTCCCTGGAAAATAGATGGGCAAGAAGTTGAAGCAATGACATATTTTACTTTCTTAGGATCTAAGATCACTGCAGATGGGGATTGCAGTCATGAAATAAAAAGGAGACTGATTCTTGGGAGGCAAGCTATGAGAAACCTGGGGAACATAGTTAAAAGTAGAGACATCTCACTGCAAACAAAAGTCCACATAGTCAAAGCAATGGTATTCCCAGTAGTAATGTATGGTTGTGAGAGCCTGGACCATTAGGAAAGCTGAGTGCAGAAGAATAGATGCCTTTGAGATGTGGTGTTGGAGGAGAGTTTTGAGAGTCCCCTGGACAGTGAGGAGAACAAATTGGTCGATCTTAGAAGAAATCAACCCTGACTGCTCCTTAGAAGGTCAAATAGTAAAGATGAAGCTGAAGTACTTTGGACATCAAATGAGAAGGATTCACTTGAGAAAGCCTGGATGCTGGGAAAGGTGGAGGGCAAAAGAAGAAGGGGGAGGCCAAAGATGAGATGGCTAGATCGTATTGTAGACACAATGGGCATAGAGCTGGGTGGGTTGAGGAGGATGGTGGAGGACAGGGGTGCCTGGAGGACAATGGTCCATGGGGTTGCAAAGGGTCGGAATCGACTGTGCAACTGAACAACAGCAACAACAAAAGCACTGAAGCTGGATGAAAGAGGTCCTATTTGGCATGGATCTAAGTCAAACTACAGTGCAATTCCCTATATATTATGTGATCACCAGGAAATAGATCACACTGGACCCCTCCACAAGTGGTTTACATTGGTATCTATTTCCTCATGCATTCACACTTTTATTTTATTTTTTAAAAATCTCATTTTCTAACTTTTGTCCCTTTTATAAGCAAATCACTGGATTTTAGAAAGCTCTTACCAAAACCAACCTGGACAAAATTCTCAAAGATTGCAGAGGCAACAGTCAAGATATCCAACTACTTCCACCATTTAAGAAGATCAGAGTGTGCCTGCCTGCCTTCTAGTTCCTAAACATAAGAGACAGAAAGAGGGCACCAGAGAAGTCACAAGAAATCCCTGTCACCCCATAAAGCATGAGAACATGCCACTTTTCCTGGGCCAGCTAGCAGAGCTCCTGAAAAAGAAGCCTGGGGAAACTCTGGTGGCTGAGAATGCTGTCCCCCAGTATGCTGGCAGGACACATGTTGTCTAGCAGTTAGTGAAAGGCAAGGAGGTACTGGGAGTGGTTAAGAAGAGCAAAGACAAAATGGAGGCATGGAATAGGAGCAAAGAAGCAAGGAGTTTAGCGAACTCCAGATTTAAAGCCATCACCTTGGATTTTATCTGGCAAACAGACTTCCTGAAAGATTGAATAGAGCACTTTGCCAACAGAGTCCTCTCGTGGAAGTTGTCCTTGCCCTGACTTCCTTGAGATGGGAGGGCCTCATTCAATCCAGGCCCATCAGTGTCCTTTTATTCTCACGACCACTTTCAGAGCCAGGGTACTGGACTGCCTTTATTGAAAACTGTCCAGGGTGGTGGACCATTAATCACAGAAAAGGTGGGTTACTGGGAAACAGCAAATGAAGACTTACCTGTATAACTGAAAGGCAACTGGTTCAGATTGCAGAAGTTGTACTACCTGTCATGTCATAAAACCTGAACAGTTTGGTGGTGCTGAGAGTTGTACATCAGTGATGGGGGCCAGATGTAAAGATTTTGCCTACCTGAAGGGCAGGCCCATAACAAGACATCTCAGCCCCCTCAGTGCATGCAGCTACTGTATGCTAGTGATGTGAATCTCACACCCTCTCATTCTTGGTGAGAAACTAGAAAAGATTTTGCATTTTTTGACATCTTATAGGATTTCTTAGATGTTTCATGGTCACTTTTTCTTGGGGGGGGGAGGGGGAAATCTATGCAGAATTGTTACAATTCTTACACAAAATCATATATACACAAAATGATATGCCAGACCCACTCCCCAATAAAGAGACGGACACCTGTGTTGGATTTAAAATTGGGTCACTTTATTAAATTGCAACTTTACTTAAATATATTAAGGCAAACGGGCCGGAATAGCACTGGTAAGGACTAGTTGTTATTTCCTGATCTCAATTTGCTACATTGTGTCAATTTGTTTACTTCATTAAACAAATTGTTGACCCCAGTCAGAAGTGATACTTGTTTAACTCCAGCTTCTGACCAACATCCATTGAAGTCTCCAAGGTCTTGCAAGTCTCTCAACTGCGCACCTACTGAGTTCCTAGGGGTCATCCGCTTTGTCCTTACCAATGCTAACCGCCACACGGGGAGGAGTCTTTTATGACTCACCATCCCCCCTGAATGCTAATTTGGTCACCAGGCCCGCTTGCAAGGAAGCCAAAACGAGGTCAATGCCCCGAGCAGAGAGGTGCACCATCTCTGCAAAACCAGCTGTTATCCTTGATCCATATCATGGGGTGCTCCACCACAGTTCCCAAACCATGTTCATAAATTTTATCAAGCAACAGCACAATTCACAGACCGCTGGTCCCGGTCAATGCGACGGTGGTTGCCTCCTCCCCGGAAATTTCGTATAGTGGTGTGCTCCACCACTGTTCCCAAACCATGCTCCAAAATTATCAAGCATCAGCATAATTCACAAACCGCCGGGCCCGGTCAATGCGACGGTGGTCACCTCCTCCCCAGAAATTTCGTATAGTGGGGTGCTCCACCACTGTTCCCAAACCATGCTCCAAAATTATCAAGCATCAGCATAATTCACAGACTGCCGGGGCTGGACAATGTGATGGTGGTCGCCTCCTCCCTGGAAAATTGAATGTGAGTGATGTATGACAACAGGAATTGGGCCTGCGGCCAATGTTGACAAATCCGGCCCAGATCCCTGCACTCTCCTCCCCACCACTGGCCGCCAGCTTGTTCACCAGGCCCACTTGAAAGTAAGCCGGAATGAGGCCAATGTCCCGAGCAGAGAGGTGCACCATCTCTGCGAAACAAGCTGGTATCCTTCATTCATATCGTGGGGTGCTCCACCACTGTTCCAAAACCATGCTCAGAAAAATATCAAGCAACAGCACTGTTCACAGACCACCAGGCGTGGTCAATGCGACAATGGTCGCCTCCTCCCTGGTTTATTTTTAAAAATGCACGTGCTGAGCAACATCAAGTCGTTCTCGCTTCTGAGTGTGGAGTGAGGTCAGCTGGGGCCAATCGTTAACTGACGAATCATCCACTTATCGGTCTGGCTGCCTGGCTGACTGGCGTGTGGCTGGGGCAAATAAACTACCACCATGGCAGAGTCACCCTGTGCCCAGCAGGAGCCATGCACATCAATGAATTCAGGTTAATTACCCTTATATTAATAAGTAAACACACTGAATATCTGTTTGTTTATGGAAATGCCAGTGACAGTTTGGTAATGCTCATCACCTTCAATGAGTATAAGGACCTTTACATTCTTAACTCACAGTTAAAGTCATATCATTTATGCAATATCTGGCTAGTGCAGGACAAACAAAGAAATGATTAAAGGAATTGGTTGGGCCAAGAGCAGGAGCTGACTGATGCAGCCAGGGCCATTGGGCCGCAGGTGCTGGAGGCCCAAAACCTGTGTGTCATGAGCTTGTCTAACTACCATATTCACCTGAGGCCCTTGGATCCAGGGGCAAGGTCTCCAGAGTGGGCCCAGACCCATGCCTTGGGGGTCCATCCTCGGTGTGGAGTCCAAAAGCCACCCCATGCCCAGCAGGAGCCGAACCCCTGGAAGGCCTAGCCATTTGTGTGTGGCCATGGGCAGAGCTAAGCCCAGGGAAGGCACTGTTGCTTGGCTACACCGGCCTGAGAGGCCTCTGGCCCCTGCTGCCACAGGCAGAGCTAGGCCCAGGAGAGGCCCTGTTGCCTGGTGGCGCTGGCCTAAGAGGCCTCAGGCCCCAAACCCTTGAGAGCCTGCTCTGACCAGTTCGAGCAGGGAGCCTTGTTCGGGTGGCAGTTTAACTGCCGTTGAAACCCCTCTCGAGGAGCCGGACCAGCTGAGCAGGGAGAGCATCCTAGCCCAGCCAATCTGAGAAAGGCTGTCGGGAGCACACTGAGCATCCTTTTATAGGCTGCTCGGCTCCGCCCCTCCGCTTGGCCTAAGTGCCCGGCTCTAAGTGGCTGGGCTGGCAAAGCGCACGGCGGCGAGATTCTTCACCGCCGCACGTCCCATATTTTAATTTTCTTCCTATGTTGTAAATGTCAATATTGTTTGCTGATACATTGTTTTGCTGATTGTTGATACTTTTGATATGTATAGCTGATATTGTATTATTTATTTGCTTTTTGTATTACTGTATTGTTATTTGCACTTGTGTACCTATTGTATTGCTTTTGCTATTGTTGTTTGCTGCTTTGAGTCGCTTTCGCCCTGAGGGAAGCGGGGTACAAATAAACCTATGATGATGATCTTTTCTAGATGAAAAAGAATTGTGCTTCACAGAATTTGACAGTCTCCTATGCAAAAGAACAGAGGAGAAATAGGGTGAGAATAGTTTTTAATTTATTTATTGGTTACCTCAGATATCACCAAGTTGATTGAGTTGTTTGTTGTCTTTGAAATTATTTAAATGCTGTACACCACCCAAAGTGGTAAAATTACCCAGATGGGTGGTATACAAAATGAATGAATGAATGGTTTATTAATTAAACCCCCAGCCAGATGAGCTATCCACTCAGTCTTTTCTGATCTGCAGCATATAAATTATAAGTACAGTACATTGCTGAAGAAGAAATCCAAGGATTCCTTAGGATGGTGGAGCTATGGGAAAAGTGGTCTCAAGCTGACATACCTATGCTGTACAGACACCCTCTAACAACCCTGCCCTTAAAAAAAAATCAGAAGTTCATTCTTACAAAATGTCCTTATCTAAATTTTGACTAAATTCCATAAGACTCTGTGAAGCAGACTAAAATGCTACACAAAGAATATTATAGCAATACATGGCATTTCATATGAACACAAGGAAGCTGAGCTTGTAATAAACAACTACAAGATGAGAGGTATATATTTTAGCTACTTGCATGGACCGTGGATACAGATTCATTTTGACTGTCTTTCTCCTGGCAGCCCTGCACTCATCAATAAGCAAGGGTAATGAAACATGATTCCCCGAGATAACTTTCTACTCTCACTAACCCCAAATATATCTGCCTACTGGCATGCTAGCAATTGGTGTCTCTAGATGTGAGTCAATATATGGTCACAAAATTAATGTAGTGTATCACTCAGAAAACTTTGCAAGGCAAGGGAGGGAATTCTGCTTCTGATTTTCTGTCCTAAGAACAGAAATCCTTGCAAAGGCAAGGAACTGCATTTATGGCCTGTGCTTGGCTGGATTTTCTTCTCACCAAGGGGGGCTTGAGCACACCTCTGTTCTTGCAGGTTGTCTGGGCCTGCTGGTGGGACATCATGTGTCCAAAGGTGTCAGATTTGGGTAGGGACATGTTAGTGTGGTCTGGCATTCAGGCAGTAGGAGAGCAGTGAACTTATCAAAGTTGAAATCTATAGTAAAAATGGTTCCTGGCCTTAGATCTATGGAACTGGCTGCCACCATCTATTACTCTTTTAACTCTGAGCAGATAATACTCCTCTTAAAACATATTTTAAGTAAAGGTCACCCTTGCTCAAAAGCCAGTAATATCCAACACTAAGGTTTGGTGCATATCTCTGTTTACAGCCAAAGAGCAAACTCTGTTTACATCTGCAGATGGTTCTGTGGTCATTTGGCAAGTATGACTAGACACCAGAGTGCATAGAACACTGTTACCTTCCCACCAAAGCGGTACCTATTTGTCTACTTGCAATTTCTTGCTTTCAAACTGCTAGGTTGGCAGGAGCTGGGAGAGAAACAGGAACAAACTCCAACATGCGGCACTTGCATTTCAGCCTGCTGACCTGCTGACCTTCTAGTCAACAAATTCAGTGCCTTTACTACTAAGCCACTGTAGTTCCTCTATATTTTAAGTGCTCTCATCTTAACTTCTCTCTTTTGCCGTACTATCTTGTTCTTGGGCCGTAATATAGATTTTTATGCATGGATGAGTAACATCTGTAAATTTTGCAAAATCCATACAGCTACTGCTTTGTTTCATGGAATTTTTAAAAAGATTGACCCATGGAATGGCTTCTTTGCATCCTTTTTTCATACAAACAGCTAACACTTCTATCCATCTTTTCTCTGTGTGTGGAAAGTATATCAGTGTTGCATAGTCTGTCCCGAGGGCTTTTCACACACCACTTTTTGTCTCCCTCTCACACTGGAGGTGAGGAGTCTTATGTAACTTGAAGATACTTTTTTTTGCATGTCTCACCATGGCAGGACATCTGAGACAGATGAGAGTGAGAAAGTAGTGAATATTTTCTCCATCACAACTCATTCCTCTACTAACGTCAGAATGAATATTTACTTATGCATAATGCATAAATATATCAAAGGTTGAACTAATCAGAGCCTGATAAAGGCATGCTTCATGTACAAATGTAGTTCCATATACTGTAGATTGAATTAGATTCACAGCATGATGAACCTTGAATGGGAAAGATCTGGGCAATGTTGAATAACATGTCCAGCCCCGTGCTGGGGAAAGAATTTACCGAGACAGGCAGCCATGCTCCTCTGCTCAAAACCCATACCTTAAAGGGAAACACCTCCTCGACAGTTTCCGCTTAGCTTCCTGTCGCCAGGCTCCGTTCCGGTCTGTGGGAGAAAGTCTGAAGCACTTCGGCAGCTTTGGGAGAACCTGCCAAAGCTGCCAAAGTGCTTTGGACTTTCTCCCACAGAGCGGAGTGAAACCTGGCGACAGGAAGTGAAGCAGAAACTGCCAAGGTTATATTTCCCTTTAAGGTATGGGTTTTAGCATAGGTGTATGGCTGCCAGTCCCAGTAAATTCTTTCCCCATCATGGTGCTTAACATGTCATCTGGAACACTTGGCCAGAAAGCAGAAAGTGTGTATAAATTTCTGTGGTTATATGGCAGGCAAGACTAGACACCAGGTCACACAGAACACTGTTACCTTTCCTGCCAAAGCAGTACAGTAAAACCCCAATTGATGTAAAAAGTAAGTTCCGTAGCCTCTTATGTAAATAGGAGTTTTACGTAAATGGATGCATCTCCATAGGGATGCATTGAAAAATAAAAAAGGCTTGAAATTGGTTTTTAGTGCATTCCTATGGAAAATTGCACTTTGTGCCTCTAGTGGCTGAGATGGTAATGACAGGCATACCCCACCCCCACCCCCCCACACACACCCCCACACACCTTTTAAGCTCTTCTCTGAGGCGCATTCACAACTAAAGCACGTGCCCCAGAGAAATCTCATGAAAACAGTGGAAGGGAGCAGATATTCCCCCTGCACTCTCCCTGTCCCGGCAGAAGCAAGTGGGGACTGCAGAAAATCGTTGCTGCTACCGCCGCTGCCTCCACCACCATGGTAAGTGATATCTTGTGACTTTGGGAGGTTGGGTGTGTGGCGCGTGGTGGAATATTAGCTTTTAAAATGGTGGTCCCACCATTTTAAAATCCAAACACACCAGGAAATCCCTTAGGTAACGTGATTATTATTTTTTTGCATTAATCGGGACATGATTTGTGCAAAAAAACTTATGTAACTTGAATTTTATGTAAGTAGAGGCATATGTAAATTGGGTTTTTACTGAACCTATTTATCTACTTGCACTTTCTTGCTTCTGAACTGCTAGGTTGGCAGGAGCTGAGACAGACAACAGGAGCTCACTCTGTCATGCAACACTCAGGTCTCTAACTTCTGACCTTCCAACCTTCCAGTCATCAAGCTCAGTGTCTTGACTGCTAAGCCACTGCAGCTTCTATGCACACTTAGTAAAGGTAAAGGTTTCCCTTGCTCGAAAGCCAGTTCTCATCTCTGTTTCAAAGCCGAAGAGCCAGTGCTGTCTGCTTCTGCAGAAATTTCCATGGTCATGTGGCAGCCATGACACTGGAGCACACGGAACGCTGTTACCTTTCCCACCGAAGTGGTCCCTAGTTATTTACTTGCAATGTCTTGCTTTCGAACTGCTAGGTTTCACAACAGTAGGATTCCTTTCTGAGTTAAATATGCATAAAATCATTCTGTAAATATTCCAACTTGCATCTTCTGGTGGAACAGAATCCATCATAGGAATGTCAACTAGGAATAGGTTGAGAGCTTTTCCTGTATTTTAAATATCAACAGGCATTTGTGAATACAAGTTATAGTTATTCAATGCACACACAGTTGAAATTTTTGAAATGGTAGCCATGTTAGTCTGTGTTTCAAGCATATCAGAGAGTAAATAAAACTAAAGAAAAAGCCACAAAATGCTGTGGCACTTTAAAGACTAACTGCTGTATTTTAATGTTAGCTTTCATGGATCAAGTGTGCACAGTTATTTCCTATTTTGTTAAACCCATACCCATTTGGGATAGAAAATAACCTCATATTTCTTTTCTACCAATTCTACAAAATCATCTTGAGGGTTACAGTTAAGAGGTGTGAATATGATGAAAAGCAAAAGCCATTCACATCTGAGCAGCGGTGAAATGTTGATCTCAGCGTTCACTTAAGGGTGGTTTCCAAATGTGATTACAGTATATTCTTTCTTGCAAAAAGTAACATCCCAGTCTCTGCATCCAGAGAGATACAATTGTTTAAGAAATGAACATTAACCTTCTCCTTTGCACTCTTTTTCAAGAATGCAATGTCAATAATTTTGATGTAAGATAGTTTTATATGAAGTTTCCCTCTTTTCTTATAATAGATGGATTGTTTTGCTGATTTGCTGTTCCTGTATTAATGGTTTTCCAGGCATTTTGGGATAGCATTAAAGATCCCTGCTTAATTCCTTGTTTGAAAGACCATAATCCAAAAGGATGCATGATGCACAGGACTGAAACAGAATCAAATTTCCATGAATATTTGAAAAGGCAATCATAATTTTGTGAGCACTCTAGGCAGCCAATGAATCAGAGCTTTTCACTGATCCAAAATACTGTACTCTTGAGTATAATAGGATGAAATAGCTGTGTGGGCGCCACTGCCATGTTCTCTTCAGTAAACAAGCAGAGTTTTATGAAACACCAATAAGCAATACTCAAGGGTGCATTATAGACAATTCCTCACTAAACAAAATGAAAACTAAATAAAAAATCATTATGGCCTATTGAGAAGTAAAAATACATATTGAAAAGTCTCTAAATGTGATTTACATAAGAAATTATATTGGCAACAGAGGTAGGGACATTTATAAACTGTCTCTGTGAAAAGCAATCATTTTGAAAAGTTGTTGCACGCATAAACAAATTGATAAGTGGCTACCTCTTCAAAAAGGAGGATAAAATCTGCATCAGAAAAAGAGGAAGGGATTTTATGTTATTTTAATCTTTCCTCCTCTCCTTTCATACTAGATCAGCCACAGGAAATCAATTGCAAAAGAAAAAAAGCTCAAGAAAGCTTGCTTTAAAATGTGTCCCCTCTGTTCTGTTAGGCTTAGTTGACGATAGAGGTCATGATGATGACAAAAACCCCAAACTAACAAATGAATGAACAAACGAGCAAATGAACGAACGAAGGAACGAGTGAGTGAACAAACAAACAAATGAATGAATGAACAAACAAACCAGGAGCTACTATGTCAGTGAGAAAAGTTTGGAGGTTGCTACCTCCTTGAAATGTTAGACTTTTTATGCACGAAAACATTATAGCCTGGGACACCACTCTGAATTCCCATCAAAGTGAAACTAATTAAGGATAGAAGTCTGTAGTGAAATCTGTCCTCTTTCCCTTTCCAAACATTCAGTTTATTTATAGAATCTTTTCAGTGATTAAAGCTCATGTTTCTTTTGTGCAGAATAAAAGTACAGTGGTACCTCATACAATGATTTTAATCCGTTTCATGGGGCTTGTTGTTGTACGAAACAATTGCTATATGATACATACATCATATAGCGATTTTCCCTATGGGATGCATAGCACAATGATTTTTTTTGCTAAGTGGGTTTTCCCATTGAAAAATTGTTGTACGCTTTTTTCCATAGGAAAATTGTTATGCGGGATGCCATTTCCCCCAAAACCTAATTGTTATGCAATTTCGTTTCTATATGGGGCGATTGTTGCATGAGGTTCCACTGTATTTGCAACTATTTTAATTTTGTTTTAAATAAATAAATTGAAGAGAACCTCAAATTTATTGATCTGAGATACAAAATTGTAGCCAAGATAAATATTCATCTTTTGGGACAGTAATTGCTGCGACTTTCCCATGGATGTACTTTAATGCACACACAAGTTTGGTGTATTTTTGTCAGAAATATCAGACACCATTGTTCAGTTCTCTAAATGACTAGTAAAATCCTGACCCCAACAATACTCAAATGACTTACAAGTCAATCATCACTCTGTGGTATTTCAAAGTTACCATGCAAAGAAAAGAGTAAAGGACTAAAGAAAATAATAATAATAATAATAATAATAATAATAATAATAATAATAATAATAATAATAATAATAATAATAATAATAATAATAATAATAATAATAATAATAATAATAATAATAATAATAATAATAATAATAATAATAATAAGTTTTATTTCTATCCCGCTTTCCTGACACAAGTGCCACTCAAAGCGGCTTACAACATATATAAATACAATAAACAGAGCAAAATATACAATAGAATACAAAAGGCAATACACAATTAATACAATCAAAACATCAAATTATGCAAAAAATACGATACAGAATAAACAGTATACAATACTGTATAATAGGAATACAATACATATAAGCCTAATATCATAAATAAAATGACAATGGGGGGGAAGGGAGAGGGGGAAGTCACATAAAAATAATAATAACACATACATTATAAAAATTACAGAATTAACCTCAACCACCCAGCAGCCACAAAGGTGCCCAAAGGTTCAAAAGACCATAAGGGCACTGCAGTGGTCAACAGCAGTGGTTCCCACCTGTCACTCCCCTCGTGGAGAACGAGTCCCAGAACAAGTCCCCCAAGCGATGGTGTGGCTGAGGGGTGAGTGTGGGCCTCTCCGCGGCGGCGGCGGCGGTGGCGGCTTTTCACCCCTCCAGCCAGGCGTGGCTCGGAGGGGGCGGCGGCAGTGGCGGGCGCAGGTGGGCTTGATCCCCGAGCGATGGTGTGGCTACGGGGAGAGCACGGGCCTCTCTGCGGCGGCGGCGGCGGCGGCGGCGGCTTTTCACCCCTCCAGCCAGGCGTGGCTCGGAGGGGGCGGCGGCAGCGGCGGGCGCAGGTGGGCTCGATCCCCGAGCGATGGTGTGGCTAAGGGGAGAGCGCGGGCCTCTCTGTGGCGGCGGCGGCGGCTTTTCACCCCTCCAGCCAGGCGTGGCTCGGAGGGGGCGGCGGCAGCGGCGGGCGCAGGTGGGCTCGATCCCCGAGCGATGGTGTGGCTACGGGGAGAGCGCGGGCTCTCCCCGAAATACAGTAATGACTTTTTTTTCATGAGCAAGTTGTGAGGGAGAAATTCTCTGCCCAGCTCTTGGGGACATGAAAGGGGCAGAGTTTCTTCCGCAAAAATCCTTTCAACCCAGAATAATTTCTGACACAAAATTATTATATATCCTGGAAATGATATTTTTAGTTTAGAAAAATATAACAATGGAGAACCTAACTTTAAATGCCAAACTATACTTTAGCAAGTGAGCTCTGCTGAAATATGTCCCATTGAAATAAGTGGGACTTATTTTTGAGTAAAAAAAGTTACCTAAGAGACCACATCGCCCTAAGGGAGTCCGCCCGTCCTACCAGGGCGGACTGGAGAGGGTCCCTCAGTGTTCCATCGGCTAGAGGGGCTCGTCTCTCTAGCACAAGGAGAAGGGCCTTTTCTGTGTCCGCCCCAACTCTTTGGAACTTCCTGCCAGCAGACTTAAGGCTTCAGTCAGAATTGCTGCCCTTTCAGAAAGGGTTAAAAACCTGGCTGGCAGGGCAGGTTTGGGGGGCCAATGGGGTATTGACTCCTGCACGTTGGCTCAGTTGATGCCACATGTCCTTTCAATGATTGTGGGAAGGGGTGGGTCTTTTTTTGACATGGGGTGGTTTTATAAGGAGTTTTTATTGTAGTTTTTATTGGGTTTTATATTGTAATGTTTTTATATGTTGTACGCCGCCCTGAGTAGCCCTGGAGCAAGAGGGCGGGATATAAATCTAAATAAATAATAAATAAATAAACATATTTTATTTCTTCCTCTGTAGTCTAGGATCTATGTTTGACAGATGTTCTTGCATTGCAATATCTTTTAGTTCCACATCAGTTCAAATTTTAATCCAGGAATATTTGAAAGGGCTTCTGGCCATCCCTCCTTTATACTCGTTTCCCTGCTACAGGTATATTCTGTGTACCACAAGTAGTGATAGGGTAACATTGGTGTTGTGATTCCATCTGGGATGACATCATTTTTTCATGATTATTACATCATATTCACATAGGTTATTAAGTAAGGATTTTAAATCTGCTTTTCTTTTGTTTCTGTGATACTCTCTGCTTAGCCAAACTGGAGCCATTTTTAGTTGGCACCTGCCATTGAATGGTATCATCCCTTTTCTCTGGGAAAGTACATTTTGGTTCTTCTTCCCAAAGTCAGTGTCTGGGAAGATGTTCTATCTCACGGTCTGAGATGGAACATAGAGAGGATATCCACCTGGTATCGTTTGATCTATGCACACAACGTGTCACTTTGAGAAGTCAATTAGCACTTTTCAAGGACAATTTCCCAGGAAAAATAGTATAAAAACCAGAGGTTTTGCTCTGTTCAAGAGTCGAATTTTGATTCCTGCAGGAGCACTATCTCTCTTGGCATCTGAGGTAGACTATCCCATTGAACCATCTCATATGGGGCTGTGGGGCACCAAAGCTGATGAGACTTAGGTTTTGCAGAGACTTCAACACTTAGAAATTCTTCTGAGACTATGCAAATTTTCTTTTTTTAAAATAATTTTTTATTATTTTTCTAAAAGGAAAAGTAATACACAAAGAAAAAGATATCGATACATAAGAAAAAATAACATAGAAATACAAATTACAAGTAAAAATTAAAAGTAAAATCACATACTTAAAAATACAGTAATAACAGATAATGTATATTCATTTTACCTTATTTAAACCCTCTTGTTTAGACATATACTATTTTTATGTGAAAAATACACTATCTTAAAAAGAAAAACAAATCTAAACATAAGATAATATCCCAGTGCTATGTACATTGCCTTGGGAATTGCAGAGCTGCCCAGCCATCACATATTATAACCAAAAACTCATGTGACTTGGGGCTGGTCTGCTACCTTTACCTTCAGACAGTGTATAAACCAGAAATGGTTTCCAGATGATTCCAAATTTATTTTTATCTGTCATACCTCTTTTTATTTTCAATTCCCATGTTAACTTATCATTAAGTGCAAGATGCCACATTTCTCTATACCATTCCTCTATATCCACTGTAGAATCATTCTTCCAATTTCTAGCAATACATTGTCTTGCAGTTGTCAACATTATTGTTAATAGTTCTATATTGTTTTCTTCCATATTCATATTGTCAAACTCCATCAATAAGGCGGTACCTGATTCCATCTTAAAGTTACTACCCATTATTTGTGATATTTCATTTTCTATTTTAAGTCAAAAAGCTTTAACCACATCACAACTTCACCACATATGTTCATAAGTCCCCACAACAGTCTTACATCTCCAACACATTTTCGTTTTAGTACAATCCATCTGATTTTCTATCACTTCACATTAATTGGACTCTGTTGTTTTCTTCAATAAATCATAAAAGGACATTGATTGTCAAGAGTGCTCATTCTACTCCACCCGAAGCAGAGCAGATGGAATGGGTATATTTTAACAATAAGGCCTTTTTCCCAACAAGAGCTCATGATTAAATTGGCTAAGGACAATGCCAATCTCGACTGCCGAAAGATCTTGCAGTCACTGGGCAATCGTCCCGACCTGGCTCTCACGGACATGATTAGGGCTTGCGCCGACGTTGGCACAGATTCCTACAAAATGGGTCTGTTGGCAGCGGCGGTGCAAGGGGGTAGGAAACCCAAGAACAAGACCAAAGGAGCATGTCACAATTGTGGCAAGGTCAGTCATTTCGCTAGGGAATGCCGATCCAAGGGCAGCGGCCAACATGCCGGCCATCCCAAGGCTCCAACCACCCCGTGTCAGAGGTGTAACAAAGGCTTCCATTGGTCCAAATTCTGTCCAAATTTGGGAAACCAGAACACTGGCATGTCTCTGGCCCCAGTCCAAACAGAGACCTCCTTCGCTCTGGGAGAGCCAGAGCTGGATTAGATTCCGATCACATTCCAGACATTTCGAAGGCGCAGGCCAGCCCCAAAGGCAGCACAGGGCTAGAATTGACTTGCCAGTCGGAGGTCACATGTGACTTGCCAGGCACAGTCTATCTGGTTGATTCCCAGTACATGGGACCCCTGCCTAAAGGCTTCATAGGCTTAGTTTTGCCTCGTAGTGTCGCAGGAGCACGAGGAATTCTTGTAATTCTGGGAGTCATTGACTCCAATTTTTTGGGTGTTCTCCAAGTTCAACTCTGGACACACCTACCCCAAACCATTCACAAGGGAGACACGTTAGCGCAACTGATCATGGTTCCTTGTAACTCGCCAGCAGACAGCCAGGGAAGGCTCAGGGACAGCTCAGAGTCCGGGTCGGAAGACCACTCGAGCGCAAGTGGGGCAGTGCAAGGATACCAGATCTTAGCGGCAGTGGAGACCAACATAGAGTGGAAACGGCAACCAGTCATAGAGGTATTTTTAAATAAAAAACCATTTACTGGGTTGCTGGACACCGGAGCTGACGTCAGCGTGGTCAGCCGGAGTCAGTGGCCGCAGGAGTGGACTCCGAGCGAGGGGCGAGTATCATGGAATGGGTGTATTTACCACACACCTCTTCCCGAAACATCGTTCCCCCTCAGGAACTGGTCTCCACGGTGATCTACCGAGGAAGGCTGAGAGCAAGGGACATCTCAGGGCACGATTTGGCAAAAATCGTGGTCCCATTCACTAAAGAGCAAGTTCAACAACTGATGCAGTTTGGCAGATGGCAGTACATGCACGTCTGCATTGATACTTTTTCACAGTTTGTTTGGGCAACAGCACATAAGGGAGAAATGGCTTCCCATGTGGAGCAGCATCTCCTTTCCTGCTTTGCAGCCATGGGCAACATACTTGTGACCCCCGTCCGTGAAAACTGTCCTAGCCCCCTGAAGTGGAACCAGTGACATCAATTCACACAAGCTGACTGTCTGCGTTTGAAGCGAGACGAGTCTGGGGTCTTTCGGCAAATTGTATGCCAAGCCATGGGCAAACCACGGCATGTGAAAACCGATAGCGCGCCAGCTTACATCTCCAGGCAGCTGGCCGACTTCATGGCCACCTGGGACATTAAGCACACCTTTGGTGTTCTGTACAATCCGCAGGGGCAAGCGATTGTGGAACAGGTCAATCGGACACTTAAGTCCTACATTGACAAACAAACAGAAAGGGGGGAACCACCGGCCTCCCCAAATCTCAGGGTCAGGCACAGCACTGTCTGAACAAGGTATTGTTCACGTACAATCACCTTAATGTTTTTTTGGATTGCACTCCGCAGGAGAAGCCATTCTGCCATTCGGAAGCTCTCCCGCGGCCGATGGTGCGTTACCGAGTGCCACCGGATCCTTCCTGGAAGGGCCCGGCGCCACTCGTAACCTGGGGAAGAGGGTATGCTGCAATTATGTCTCCTACAGGTGTCATCTGGATTCCAGCTCGGTGCGTCAAGCCTCACTTTGAGTCCCATGGCGTGGACCCAGGCCATCCCAGACCCGATCCTGGAGATGGAGGACCTCACCCTGATGGGGGGAGCCAAGCGGAGGAGGCGGCGACAGCAGATGACAGCGCCGAAGATCACCTGGGGGATGGCCAAGTCCCTATGCCAAGAAGCGGCGGAGGTCATTTGGCACGAGGACAAGGAGCCGACACCGGAAAACATCTTGGTTGCAGCTTTTTCCCTGATCACAGCTAATTCCGTGATGGCCACCATCATCCTGATCCTCTCCCTACTTGCGGGGGGGAGGCATTCAGGCAGCTTCGCTGGAAGCCAACAACCTGATGCCAGGCGGAGATCTCTCTGCCCGGCTGCAGTACAACATTCGGGAAAGATTGGTGACCCTAGTCAATCAGTCCGATTTTTGCTTGAGGCAGACCACCGCTTCTGCCTCAGTCTTGAGCACATGCCTCATCCCGGTGTGTCACTCCCCAGATGCGCGCATCAGGAACGGTGACTGGTTAGTGAAGCGGATATTCAGTCCGTTTTACAAGAATGGCTTTTCAACATATGCGCACTGGGGAACCCAAGTCACCAAAGCTTTGCCAGCTGATGCAGCCACTCTCTACACTCCTCGAGTGGCGGTCAGCTCGAAATCTACTTGTGCTCAAATGATTGGCTGTTCCGCGGTCGACGGGCCTCAGCACCGTTGTCTCAACCCCGGCAGCAGCAACTGGACTTGTGATAACCCAGACACTATTAACTCAATGTACCTTGCCTTCAAGATGGTTTTTTACATGCAATCAGTATACTTGGAACTACATTCCCGTAAATATATCAGATTCCACATGTTGTATCAGTCACTTGACATTGTTGCTTCCCACTAGAGACATGGCTGCACCAAGCACGAATGTTCCTTCACACGTACGGCACGCTCATGCCACCCAGTTAGTCAGCTCATGTGATAGCAACATTAGGGTTCTGAGTAAAGCTGAGTATGTTTCATTAGCAGTCAGCTTGTTTGGCGTGCCAGGCTTAGCCGTCGGCAACGCTCGGAGAATTGGCCAATTGGCTTGCGCTCTGGCAAAAGCCATCAACCACACCTCCTTGGCGATAGTGCTGCTTAATCAGGAGCAGACAGAGCTTCGCCATGCCATCTTGGATAATCGAGCAGCCATCGATTACCTCCTGTTGTTACATCATTTGGGTTGCGAGTCTGTCCGCAGCATGTGTTGCTTTAATCTCACAGACAACTCGCACAAGGTACAAAGTCAGCTCACAGACCTCCATACCTTGATTAAGAATATCAAGGAAGACGCTACGTGGGGTGGTGGGATTTGTTATGGTCCTGGTTCCCATGGGGATGGTTACAAACGACACTCAAGGTGATTGTGGGGGTGGTAATACTGGGCACAGCAGTGTGTTGTTTCATGCAATGTATTCCCTTACTGATGTCGAGATGTCCCCCATGGAGAGAACCCCGGAATGTCATCACTCCAAGTCAGCTGATGCCACTCCTACGCCGAGCCGTCTGTCAGGTCCAATCAAACAAGTAAAGGGGGAGTGTGGGCTCCGCTCACGGAATTGGCATACTGTCCCTGACAGAGCCATTACTTGGGAGATTGCTCCTTCGAGACTTGGTTCCGAGGGGACAGAAATTGGGGAGCGGATTAATAGCCATAGTTTCATTCACTCACAACTGACCTGGCAAACAGCTCGAGCAAGGGAAAATTGGATGGCTGACTCATAAGTCAGATAACAGATAATATCGGACCTACAGATTATCTACAGCCCTCGAACCAACAGTGACCATGTTTACCCCAGGATAAGCATGGAACAATGGAGTTCCCCTGTCAGTGTTTAATTTAGTTAATTAACTTCCCCGGGAGAGGTTACCAATTAACCCGTGTAAACATGAGATGTGATTCTTGTCAGATGACGATTCCATCACACGCAGCCCCGCTTTTCTATATATGCTATGATTTTCCCTCAATAAATCACTGGTCTTCGCTCCATCTTGCCTCGTGTCTCATTGCTTGACCAGTCTCCTCCGGGACCCAACGGCTGCTTCGCGGCCCCAATCCAACAACCTGGGACCCAGCTGCAGAACAGGGAGCTGCTGCAGAGGTAACTGCTTTACTCCCACACTGCTTACCCAGCTCCAAGGCCGTTAGATTCTCCAAAATGAGATAAGGGTGTTTTTCGCATGGGAATCCAGAGTCTCATCCCAAGGGGCTTTGCAGCTTTAATTTCAACTGCGACATCAGTCACAGATCGCCATTTCCCTGCGAACCTGTTGCCCAGCTCCGCTGGACCAGGCTTTCTCGGGCCAAATTTGAGAAAGCACACCCTTCTCGGCCTCGTTTGCCAAATCACTGGGGTCTCTCGACTGTGTGGCACCTATGGGCCTCTGAATCGGAGGGAACCAAGGTGTGCGCCAGCTGAGAGTTATCCCGATAATTGGGACTCAAAATGACAGCATAGCCATTTAAAGCTCTGTCCTTATCACCCTGAACCTGTTCTCTGTTATTTAACACTTACCTATTTTCCATCATAGAGGATAGGTGAGTTTTTAGGGCAATGAAGGATTTTTTAAAAACTTCTCATGAATCCAAACTTCTGGTCACCAAGCTCAGCATCTTAACCAATAAGCCACTGTAGCCCCATCCTACACATTACAGGATGTGAAATCCTGTTTCTTTTAAAGGAGCTTTTGAAGCTTGTCCCTATGTCTGACATGGGAAAACTTTTTTCTGCCATCACCCAAAGGCAGCAAAGTACTAAATCACAGTTTCTGGGGACCAAAACCAGAAAAGCACCAATACATTCATGCTATATGTTCTTCTGTACTTATTTCTTGCAATTAGTAACTAGTTCTTTTCTTTATTTGTGTCAGAGGCACCAACAGCATATAATAACTAGTTACATGCTGGGAGAATTCTTTGTGTTTCAGAGAGAAGTGTTTCAATTTTATCTAACATAGTATATACATTTTTTGTAAATAAATATTATTTGTATTCTCATATCTAACTGGCCAGCTGTATAGCTCAGTGCATTATACATCTGCTTGCAGAACCAAGGTATGGTCAACCCTCACATAACAACATGTTCAGATAGCATCATTTTTGCTTAAAATGCATCATTATGCACCCCGTGTTCCCCCACATAACAACGTTTTAGTGTCTTTGTCCGGACAACAATGCTAAAATAACCATCATTATCCAGACAAAAACGTTGTTATGTGGGAAACTCCATAGAAAGCCATATAACAGCAAAAATCGCTTAGCAACGCTACTTGGGGAACCAAGTAATATCGTTATGCGAAGGTCTACTGTATGGGGATTCAATTGTCAACTGTGGTTCTTAGAAGAAGTGTCAGCCTGAATGATCTTCAGCAAGTTGCACTGACCCAGGAAGCCCCTTAGAAGAAAGGAACGGTGAACTACCTTTGTGCATTCCCTCCCTAGAAAACCCTGAAGAGGTCACCATAAATCAGAATTGACTTAATCACATACAAGTATTATTACTATAATTCTATTTATAATAGTAATTCCATTTATAGATGGCTTTTACTTCAGTGGTGACTGCAGTGGATGAAGTGGATGAAGTGGTTAAGACACTGACTGGGAAGCGAAAGTTCAGCAGTTCAAAACTTGAGTACTGCATGACAGAATGAGTGCCCATCTCTGTCCCAGCTACTGCCAACGTAGCAGTTTAAAAGAAAGAAATTGCAAGTAGATAAATAGGTACCACTTCAGTGGGAAGTGAACTTCAGTGAACTTCGGTGTCTAGGCATGCCTGCCACATGTTCATGGAAATGTCTGCAAACACAGACCGGGCTGGCTCTTGAGCTATAAACAGAGATGAACACTGAGACCTAGAGTCAGATACGACTGGCTTTTGAACAAGGGCGACCTTTACCTTTACCTATATGAGTGGGTGATTGTGCTTAAGTCCTTACATAAAAGTGGACTGTCATTCTAAGATCCTGGGAGGCAGCACAGTAGTCATTTCAAGATCCAAACTGGTGCCCACGGGCCTTTTTTTCCTCTTTTGGTATGATCTACCTCTCAAGTTGTGTGAAAGTAAAGCTGGAAAGCGAGCCATGTAGGAACTCTGAGCTCAGTAAAGGAAATATGGGAGATACATGTAACTCATAAGACTATAAATATATAATAAGAAACAAGAATAGCACTAAAAGTTCAAATCCGTTGACGGACAGAATCTCTTCCCTAATACAATATTCAAGAGAAAATACCGTTATCTCAGTTTGTAGCTCCCGTAATTATTGTGTCGGACTTAGCAGAAATGATTTCTGGACAGTGAGATTCGGTGGTGAAAATGCAATTTTGCTGCTAGGAAAATAACATTCCTGCTAACTTCACTCATTGCAGACTGGCAGGTGAGAGGGCAGGTATATAGTTTCAGCTGCTCTGCAGCTAATTGTATCATTTTAGACAGGATTTCATTTTGAGCAGCTGAAGAAAGTAAATTATTTGGGCTGCAAAAGATGATAGTCCTTTCTTTTGGAGGAAGTCATTACTAGGAAGGCAAAGAGGAGTGACTCGAAGAGAAATAAAATTTTATGGCATTTCTTATGCATATGAAACTGCAGGTCATATAGTAAAATACTTAAAGCAGGCATTCTCAACCTCCGGCCCATGGGCCAGACCTGGCCCCTGAGGCCTTTTCATCTGGTCCCAATGCCCTCCTTGTTCTCACTACTGCTGCCACCCAGAAGTTCTGTAAATGAGCAAAAACTGTGTTTTTGGCTAGTTCTCATGCAAAAACACATGATTTTGGCATTCTTGCACGATTTCGGTGAGTTCTCACACAATTTCAGTGAGTTCTCATGCGATTCTGGTGAGTTCTCGTGCAATTTCAGTGAGTTCTCGTGTGAAATCACACAATAACTCACCAAAATCATGTGAGAACTCACCGAAATTGCACAAGAACTCACATGGAAACACGTGACTAGCCCATGCAGCCATTCTGAGGGGAGTGATCCAGCCCCTGCTCTGAAAAGATTGTGAAAGCCTGACTTAAAGTGATAGGAAATTCAACCAAAATTTAGTATAATCTGGAAGACTATGTGGAATAATAGATGGTGATACATCTAAGGTCCATTTTCTTTTTGAAAAATCTGAGTTGTCTTTTTATACCATTTAAAAACATTTGAATTTTGACTTGTTTTCTTTCAAAAGGATATTGATTATGGACTGGATTGAGATTTAGTCATATTTATAACAGACACACTGAAATATAGAGGAGTATCATTGTGGCAAAAACATAATTTACAACAGTCCTGATGAATTTAAAGTCCACATAAGTAACACATTTGCATTGCTAAACTTAATTGACCATGAACCAGAAGAACCGTGGATTGAAACATGAGACATTATTAGGAAAAAAAACAAAAAGACAATTCCTTTAGTAAAAGAAAAGAAAAGACTAGGTAGACAACCACCCCACGTTATGATCTTAAAATTGTGAAGGTCAGGCAACAAGGAAAAGGAAAAGGTGACAGAAATAGAGTAAAATACCTTGGATGTGTTTTTTCAGCAATTGTTACATAGAAACAAAGACTGCATCTTGTTTGTTAAAAGAACAGGGATTCCATTTTTTCAACATTAGGTGATGGGCAATATGGTGATTCTCCCAGATTCTACATCTTTTGAGAAACCTTGCCTAATCGGAGATTTTTTTAAATTTGCAGCCACAACTGCAAGACACCTTGTAGTATTTCTTCTTCTTCTTCTTCCTCTTCCTCCTCCTCCTCCTCTTCTTCTTCTAAACCACCACCATATGCTGAATCCACAGTCACCACATCTGTCTCCACCTCCGCTGCAGAGCCATTTGGATACAGCCCCCGTTGCTGCTGTTCCATGTCCAAAACATGGTACCAATTTTTTTTAAAAAAATATGTTTTACTGTTATGGTGTTACAAAAGTTCTTTGTCATGGCATCTGACCACTCAACAATTGTAGTGCTATAAAAATAAGGATCGGGAAGGAGGGAGACATTTTCAGCCTCCAGGGGAAAAGCTGACAGGTGTTTTAAAATAAACTGCATTTTGGCAAGGCAATGCATGCCTCAACTGTACATCCTGTATTCCTTGATATTAGAATTGATTTCAAACCTGGGAAAACTGATGCAAATGTAGGACTTTTTGCCTTTCAAGACACTCCCAAGGAGAACTATTACAATAGCCAGTGCAAAGAAATGTTGTTGTTCAGTCGCATAGTCGAGTCTGACCCTTTGCAACCCCATGGACCATTGCAAACCAGGCACGCCTACCATCCGTCACATCCCACACAGCTCTATGCCCATTGCGTCAACAATTCCATCTAACCATCTCATCCTCTGCCATCTTCTTCTTCTTTTGCCTTTGATCTTTCCCATCATCAAGGTCTTCTCAAGTGAGTCCTCGCTTCTTATTTGGTGGCCAAAGTACTTTAGCTTCATCTTCAATATTTGTCCTTCCAAGGAACAAAAAAAAAAGGTTTGGTGGGAGGAATAAGATCTTTTCCATAATATCCAATAATCAAAGGGTATTTTAAGGCTAGATTAGAAATGCTGAAAAATCAGCAGGGAAGTATGAAGATCTGTACAGAAAAAATAAAGAGATTACGAACTCCTTTGAAGAGAATGATTTCCCTCAAATGCTACCACCATGCAGCCTAGAATGGGGAGAATTTTTTTCTCCTTGCAGGGTTAGAGAGGAGAGAGAGCACATGATGTTGTGATGTGCTGTGAGCTGGCTCTGGGGACAAGGCTTGCTAAGCATGACCACCCTCAAACTGGCCTCCTACTTATCAGAAAAGGACTGTAAGCCAGAGACTGGTTGCCTTATGGGGCCAGATAGAAATTATGGGTTTGTCTGCCCTGAATGGCCATGTTAGAAAAAGCATGAGTGGTTTTGCCTATCCCATTCTGATTCTTAAGGGCTGATCAGAAAGTGAATTCTTCTTAAATAGGTCACAATTTGGTAATCATCAACAGTTAGTGTTGGGTTAGGGTGATGGCGCTGAATCCCACAGGGTAGCATTTGTCAACATGCCTTCCCTGAGTGGGCACCCAGAATCAAGTGATACTGGTGCATACTCAGGGGACATTATGAGGCATCAGTGATGTGCAACCAACATCCATTCATGTGAATAGAGTTGGAAATGTTTGTGGAGCTTCCTCCCCGATTTAGCTGACCTATGCAGGGATGGTGAGATGCAGTACTGAATGGGGGCTAGAGACTTGATTGTCCAGAATGGAGAGAAGCTGAGGTGGTCCACTTGCTCTGGTACAGTTT
Source organism: Bradypodion pumilum (assembly GCA_035047305.1). Classification (NCBI taxonomy): domain Eukaryota; kingdom Metazoa; phylum Chordata; class Lepidosauria; order Squamata; family Chamaeleonidae; genus Bradypodion; species Bradypodion pumilum. The sequence goes on along the minus strand of JAWDJD010000001.1, from coordinate 165,074,570 downwards.
CAATATTGCCTTAGGCCCTAATTCATGTTAGGGGATTTTAATTCTACTAAATTCAATAAAGATGTTGCCCAGGATTTGACCCAATTTCTTCTGTCTCAACTCTTTACCAACTGGATTGGGATGCAAACTCTATGACAAAGAACCTGCACTTCTGGAAAATAAAGTGAAAGCTACTCTGAATGCAGAGGTAAGAATTAAATCACTGGGGGTAGATGAGATACCTATCAAACTATTTCATGTCAAAGATAATGCATCTGTCAAAATCCTAACAAGAATATGTCAACAACAACAAAAGCAAAACAAAGCAATGACCCAGAGACTGGTAATGTTCAATATAAATTCCTCTCCGCAACAAAGGAAATACTAAGGAGTGCAGTGAGTATAGGTTTCTTGCTCTGAAATTCTCATGCAAGCAAAGTGATGCCCAAGGTGTTCCAATGAATGCCTTTACTTTATATGGAGTGAGCAATGCCTAATGTCCGAGCTAGATTCTGCAAAAGAAAAGACACTCAAGATCATATTGCAAATATCTGCTGGTTGATGAAGTCTTGATTTTACAAGGGCTGAGTAGCATTTTAAAGGACAGGTTGTTTTTGTAGATTGCTCATTCATAGGGTCACCAAAGGTCAGAGGCAATTTGATGACATGTAACAGCAGCAGCAACAACAATGGATGAATCCATCTGGTTCATTTTCTCATGCATTCATGCCTATTTCTAGTCATTTTATTAATGAATTTAAGAATTTTTGAAAGATATTATTAAAATCAGCATGACTAGTTATTCCGTAGCCTGACCAAATTGATAGTGCTATTGAATGTTCCAAATGTTCCCCATTCAACTAGCATGCTTATTGAATGCTCCACAACCTCAGTGTAGAATGATGGTGTTACATATGCCTACTTTGTCGTTGCTCAGAGTCTATGAGAAAAAAAGAGGTGCAAACTCATACTGAACAACAACAACAGTAACAACAACAACAACAGTAACAACAACAACAACAACAACAACAATAACAATAACAATAACAATAACAATAACAACAACAACAACAACAACAACAACAACAACAACAACAACAACAACAACAACAACAATAATAATAATAATAATAATAATAATAATAATAATAATAATAATAATAATAATAATAATAATAATAATAATAATAATAATAATAATAATAATAATAATAATAATAATAATAATAATAATAATAATAATTGTGGGAAGGCATCTGGTTTCCGTCTTCCTGTCTGCCTTCACATTGTGTAAACAAAGACCTCTTTGTCTGCATGAGAGATAACACTGGATTTTGGGCATGCGTAGAATATGAGAAGAATTCTCCTTTCTTCTCCTTATTTGGGCTCTGACACTTCTGATTGGCTGTATGCCCTAAGTTTTGTTTCTGTTAAGTTTCGTTTCTGGTATACTCTGCTTGCTTAAGTTTCATTTCTGAGATACTCTGCTGGAATAAAGAGAAGCCATTAGTATCCTTTGTTCAGCCAAAAGACCAGAGTGTGTGTTTTGCTTTCTCTCTATCTCTGTTTCCTATTTACTCCGTCTAATGAAGCTGGACTCCGTTAGACCTTTTAACTCTCTATCTTAAAAGATCTGATGATATAAACTGCTGCTTCATGAGACTGATTGAGACATGAATCAGATTTCTACAAGTGGCGCTCCGTGTGACGCTTTGAACTACAATGAGAGAGCCTTCTTTGAACTCTGCTTCAGCAATTAGCACCTCATAATTGGCGACCAGGGACAAGGTCTTCACTCGCTTCGACCAGAGGAAAGGTCATAAATCGAGCGCTTGAGAATTACAACTAGGTGAGTGGAAAAGTGGAAAACACAATTTAATTATGGGGTGCATATTGACTTCGCAAGGGAATGAACTTTGTAAAGATATCTCAGATCTTTTGAATAACAATGGACGAAAGGCTGATGAGAAGGAGATACAAAAGCTAGTCAAAGCTATAGGGAAAATCAGTCCTTGGGTTAAATTTGATGAATGCTTGGACTTAAAACAGTGGAGACAGATTGGGAGAGAAATGCAGAAGCATAATGGAATTTCTGTATCAGTTCAATTTACGTGGGAGGAAGTTAGAGACTGCCTTCAGAGACTCACTCCAAAGAATATTCTGTTGTCTCAGGGGCTTGCTGGCCCCCTCCCAAAGCTTTTGCCACCAGACAAGGGAGGGGCTATGGCAACTGCCCTTCCATCATATGAGAAACAACAGCCCCCTAATGGGGGTGGAGGTGGAAATGGAGATGGGACATTATATCCTGCCTTGCAGCAATCAAGCACTTTTAGCCCTACAAAAGACCTGTTCTCTGCTGCAATACTGCCTGCCGAGTCTAGAAAACAACTAGTGCCAGCTGATGGGGAACAAATGGTGGGGACCTCATCACAGATTGAAGCTATTAATGCATGCAGAGTGGCAGGAAGCAAGAAGTGTGTTTCAAAGAGCATAGGGGATCTCAGCCCCCCCCCCCCCGTGAAGCAACCCTCATCACAAAAGCAGGAGAAGCTGAGTAGTAAATTTGATACCTCACGTTTGGGCAGGAAGATCCTGCAGAAATGGAAGGATGGCCCAAAGGAGGAATGCACAAAACCCAAGACCAGAAAGGGGTGCAAGTACAAACTAACAGATGCAGTTTGTCATAAAGTTGAGATTCAGAAGCTGCAGATGAAAGAAATACAGAGGAAAAGGGGCGTGAATCCTGCCTGTATGGACAGCAGGCTGTTGCAAAAATACAAGGAGGGAGAAGACATACAGTTTTTGGCTGATTTTGAACTGCCCAACCCTCAAACAAAGAGATCCAGAGTGAGCTGTCCCAAGTTTCAAGCATCAGGATTGCAGGGAAAGCAACTTGGACTTCCTTGTGATTTTCTTCTGTGTGAAATTACTTGCAACTTCTGGAGAAGTCTTTGTGCTTTCACACCTCTTCGCCTGCCTTAATGCAGATGGGTGTGGCTGGAGCATGAAGGAATGTGTGTTTGCCAGAAAAGCTGAAAAGGGGGGTTGTGTGGGATTGTCTTGTGAATTCAGTGAGACTTAATTTATGGCTTAATTTCAACCTTTGCCATGCCAAGAACTGTGCTGGAGAGAAGAGAGTGTTTAAGGAAGCTTCAATCAAGATTTGGACTTTTAATTTGGACATTTTAATTGGACTAAAAAGAAAAAAAGTTTGTGTGGACTTTAAAGAAGAATTGGCTTTGTTTGCATTATAAAACCTGACAGCCTTTTTAAAGAAATTGTCTACCTGCTCAGGCTATGAGTGTGAAATGCTTTAATGAGATTTGTACTGTATTTGAGTTACCATGCTATGCTGATTTTAAGTTATTGAATGCTTCTTTCACTCACACCAGTGGGAGAAGAAAAAATTTAATGCCTTACTCATGTAATTGGGGAAGTGAGAAATGCTTTCTAAAATGCAACCAGACCTCCTTCATGTAAGGCAGAAAAGAAATGTTCATGTTTTGTTCATGCTTAAATGTTTTGCTTATTCTCTTGCAGGAGAAAGACCTGTCTTTGCTTATGTTATGTATTGCCTTATGAAACTGCATATCTCAAGGTACCTTCAGAAGTACATGGAAGAGTTGTCAGTACCCTACACATGTATATGGGTTTGTGATATTGCATTTGTGTTATACATCAGGCATGTTTCATGTTTAGTTACATGGTACTAGTAATAACAGGGCATGCTCCTGTTTCTTAGGGGAGTGTCTTCCTAAGCCATTGGTCATTTATTGGCAACAAGGGAATCCTGAGTGGAAGGATTCCTGCTCGAGCGATCCGCCCATGGAGAGAGAAGAAGGTTACTCGGCTCCAGGATGGTGGCTCACCAGTAGACTAAATTTGCTGACATTTGTTCTTTTCTTTCTTACTGTGCTTCCAGCTGTGAGAACAATACCTCATGGGGGCAACCCCAACTTTTGGCTTCGTCATGCTAACTATATGCTTGAGGTTCATGGTAAGAATGCAACGTTATACTATGAGCATCCACTGGCCATGTCTCAAATGGCCTTTCTTCCGGCATTGTTCAACACGCCAGAGTTGGTTATTGGACATTTGCAACATGTTGATAGATCTACACTCTTCTCTAATCCTCCAGAACAATTTAACAACACCCGCTGGCGAAGCATGACATTCAAGAAATACACTAAAGGACTTTGTTTCTGTTGTCATAGTTCTGGAGTTTGGAATAGTAAATGGAAGTACTGGACTCAAGCACAAAGGGATTTGAGGAATGTAGGCAATTATACGGGTTGTGATGATTATTTTTGGTTATGGGGTAGTTATAACAGTTCTTATAAGCTTAATTATACCTTGTTTAACACTACTATTGAAGATATATATGATGTGTTTCCTATGTTTACTCCTGATTATTCTGCTATAGATAGTGGTTCGATTTGCAATGGATGGCAAATCAAGGATCCTAACAGGTGGTTCTTTTTTAATGGAGTTGCCACGAATTTCCATCCAGGACAATATCAATGTGCAGCATTGGGTTATTTTACCTTACCCGTACAAGTGCAAATGCCGCCTCAGGCAGATGCACGGCGCCGGAGAGCTGCTGCCGGCCCGATGGGTCATAGATTACCTGTTAGCAAAATCCGGAGGATTTTGTAAACTGGTCGGGAACCAGGGATGTCGGGTAAAATTCCAGGATCTGAACAATACTATTGAGAAAGAACTTCAGAATTTACAGGAGAGTATTACTAACAATGTACGCACTGATGTTAATCTCTTTGATTGGGTGACTTCTTGGTTGCCTGATTTGTCTGTCCTTAGACAAGTTTTCTTTTATGGGTACATTATTATTATCTGCCTTATATCTTTGTGTTTTTGCATTAATTGTATTCCTAACCTTATTTCTATGTGTAACGCATGCCCACTGCGTAGAAGGGAGACATCGGGTTTTGCACGACAGCAATTGTACTCAATGAGGTATCATCCTCCGGAACAAGGTACCAGGAGTCAAGAGGGGTACGATGTCCAGGAGGACAGTGATGATGTATATGGAGGAGTAGTTATGGAGTATGATGACATGCAGGGGTATGATTAGCCGTCCCTCTCTCAAATTTTAATGAAAAAGGAGGACATGTGGGAAGGCATCTGGTTTCCGTCTTCCTGTCTGCCTTCACATTGTGTAAACAAAGACCTCTTTGTCTGCATGAGAGATAACACTGGATTTTGGGCATGCGTAGAATATGAGAAGAATTCTCCTTTCTTCTCCTTATTTGGGCTCTGACACTTCTGATTGGCTGTATGCCCTAAGTTTTGTTTCTGTTACGTTTCGTTTCTGGTATACTCTGCTTGCTTAAGTTTCGTTTCTGAGATACTCTGCTGGAATAAAGAGAAGCCATTAGTATCCTTTGTTCAGCCAAAAGACCAGAGTGTGTGTTTTGCTTTCTCTCTATCTCTGTTTCCTATTTACTCCGTCTAATGAAGCTGGACTCCGTTAGACCTTTTAACTCTCTATCTTAAAAGATCTGATGATATAAACTGCTGCTTCATGAGACTGATTGAGACATGAATCAGATTTCTACAAATAATAATAATTTTTAATTTATATCCTGCACTTTCTCGGCCAAAGCTGACTCAAGGCAGCAATTACAACATGTCCACAACATACAGTATAATAATAGAACAATAAAGGAGCACAAAAATATATTCAGTAAATAATCAATGCTCCATAATAAACATAAAATTAATGACAATATAAAATATACATTATATCAAAACATCAAATACAATGAAATTATACATAATGCATAATAAATACACAAAAATACAGTAACCACAGTTAGGCAACAAAACACCCTCCCCAGTCTGTAGGGCCCAGGGAATGGAGCCCAGGGCTCGACATCCATGAATGGAACCCAAGGCTCAACATTCCCAATGACGCCCAAGGATCAGCGTCCCAGACAAGATGAGGGGCAGTCCCGGGAGCAGCAGTGGCAGCGGCGGCAGGTCTTCGGCCAACCGCATCCCATCAGCTTCTTCTCCCCACCCAAACTTGGAGGGGGAGGCAGCCCTGGGAGCAGCTGTCAACATCTATAAGGGGGCCCAAGGCTTAACGTCTACAGCTTTGTCAATGCAGAAGCAGTTGATGTACCCACCAGCTGGAAGCCAGACTTATCTTAAGACTCAAGGATTCAAACCTCTCTCCCACCATGGACTAGTTTTGCTTTCTCCGTCACTGATTTTTTTAAAAAAACTTCCAAGTTCTCTCTGTAAAAAAATGATGATGATATAATGTCTGAATTTTGGGAATATCTCATTGTAGTGTGTCTCCCAGATCCCCCCATTCCCCTTAACATATAAAGCACCTTTCCTAGCAGTGATGGCAAGAGGAACAGGTCACCGTATAGTTACAGTTGGGAAGTGCTGTTCATGTTATCTCCCTCACAGAAATGAATAATTATGAGAGCACTTATTCTGGTGGTGGTGAGGGTGGGTTGAACCATATTTCGGCTCCGGACAGATGCAATGGGTTCCCATATATTTGTATTTATCTATGAGAAATAAAAGGGACTGTGGTGGCTTAGTGGTTAAGATGCTAAACTTGACAACTGGAAGGACAACTAGAGTGCTGCATGACGGAGTGAGCTCCTGTCATCTGTCCCAGCTCCTACCAACCTAGCAATTCGAAAGCAAGAAATTACAAGTGAATAAATAATTACTGCTTCGGTGGGAAGGTAACAGCTTTCTGAGCGTTCTGGTGTCTAGTCATGCCTGCCACATTACCACAAAAACATCTTCACATGCAGACAGTGCTGACTGTAAACAGAGATGAGCACCACACCCTATAGTTGGATACGAATGGTTTTTGAGCAAGGGCAACCTTTACCTTTTACCTACGAGAAATAAACATGGGTAGAAAAATAGCTGGAAGTTGAAAGAATGGGTACGGTAGCTTGGCTTTGGAGAGAACAGAAAACTTTTTAATTGCCTCAATTAAAGGTCTTTAAGGATTATTGAAAATCATGTTTTTGAGAATTAGCATTTAGAAAGAACAGTCGCACAATGCATGCCTTGCTGGTGTTCTAAATTGCTCATTCCTTTTCAGGTGATGATATCTCAAGATCAAACTGTGTTTCTTTCCCAGGCTTTTCCATTGATTGGGCAATTGAAGAGTTCATTTACAGGTCATTTGGCTTGGGCAGTGGCTTGGCAAAAAGGAATTGAGGAGTTTTAGGAAATTACTTCAGGAACAAATGCATCCAGACTTCTCCAGTGCCTGGGGAATTCTGGGCACTGGGCACTGGGCACTGGGCACTGACATTCAAAAAGTCATTTTTCCAGCTTTCAGGAAGACACTTCAATGAATCTCTCTGGAATTGCCACATATGGGTAAGAATTTAGTTTCAGTGTGGTTTTAATAAGAATTTATGAAATTGTAGCCATGTTAGTCTGTGTTTCAAGCATATCGGAGAGTAAACAATACAAAGTGACAAAAAATGTTGTGGCACTTTAAAGACTAACTTACTTTGGATACCTTGGAGTTGCTATTCAGTGAGGAGTCTGCACATTGGTAGACATCTTTGCAACAACATTCCATATACTCAAATGGACCCAGGAAATCAAGTCCATCTGCATGCTGTGTTTTAGCCATTTGGATATCAGGTCATCTGCTGGCTAGGTGGACCTCCACTTTCACCTTGTCTAAGGGATCCGACAGAGGATGCTTTGGTGAGTCTTACTCCTGGCCTAACATCATTGACAAGTGATGGACAACACTGCCTAGTTAGATTGCTCAAGCCCCCGTGCTTCGACAAGGCTCTCACCTTCGTCAGACCAAGTGCCTTGATCAGTGGTGGGATTAAAAAAAAATACTACCTACTTTAAAAAAAGTATTTAAAAAAATACTACCTACTCTGTGGGCATCATATGGTGGGCGTGGCCAGGGGAGAAGCCCTGCCTTGTACCCAAATTAGGACTACTTTATTTCAAAACTTGGATGGGTGAAGACAGTTGGAATTTCTGCTACTGGTTCTGGAGAACTGGGGTGAACCTGCTGAATCCCACCACTGGACCTGATCCATGAAAGCTAATATTAAAATACAGAAGTTAGTCTTTAAAGTGCCATAATGTTTTTTGTCTTTTTGTTTTGTCATTTTTTGTTTAGTCTCTAATAAGCTTAATAAGAATTTAGTGTCTTAAATTTTCGTTTTGGCAGTTTCATGTTGGGCCTAGACCATACCTGTCAAGTTTTGGATTTGAAAATAAGGGAAATATCCCAGCAAATACGGGATACTTGACAGCTATGCTTATCCTTTGCTGCCCTCCAATGGCGGCAATAGGGCATTGCAGGGAAGAGGGTAAAATAAGGGGTTTTCCCCAGCCAATACGGGATACTTGACAGCTATGGCCTAGACACAGAAGAATTGTCTCAAATGCCAAAAAGTGAAAAATAAGAACTGTAGCTGCGATCTCCTGTGCAATCGCTGAAAGCATTCTAAGGGATTTACAAATAGATGTGCCTAATGGTACTTGAAGACAAGACAGATGGAAAGGTTAAGAAAACTAGATCAAGAAATAATAAAAATGAAAACTTCCCACAGAAAACAGAGTATACCACCTATTATTTCAGAACTGTAATAAAAATATAAAAATTAGATTGATTCAACCTTGGAAAGATGACAATTTTTCTATGAAAAAAGAAGACAAAACACTGTCTTATGCCTTTAAAATTGGGAGCTCAGGGGGAAATGTAAGATTAAATCAAAGGGTGTGACTACAATGGGCCAGAGAAAATTGAAAGTGTTCCCTTTGATTTTTATAAAAACCTACATTCCACTCAACATTCAATAACTGAAGATCAAATGCAACTTTATCCTGAGGGTTTGAATATCCTGGTCACCACTGATAAAACACAGATCATTTTAGAAAAATGAAATCACCCAAAAGTGGGACAGGTAATTAGCACCCTTTGGCTTTGGAATAGCTGTGTACATATATAGGGTACTTTATTTTGAGATGTACAGTGAAAATGAGAAGAGATAACTAGGGAGTGGGTTGTTTTAAGTTAAGAAGTACTTTTTAAATAATAATAATTTGTGTCAGAAATTATTCTGGGTTGAAAGGATTTTTGCTGGAGAAACTCTGCTCAGCGAACGCCCAAAAGAGGCTCCTTTCATGTCCCCAAGCAATTTTCCCACCAAAGTGGTCATATTTATCACTTGCAATTTCTTGCTTTCGAACTGCTAGGTTGGCTAGGTTGGCTGGGTGGACAGAGATGGGTGCTCAAACAATCATGCAGTACCCGGGACTTGAACTGCGGACTGGCCAGCCTTCCAGCTAACAAGATAAGCTTCTTAACCACTGAGCCACCGCAGCCCCACATTTTTTACATAGATGCAGTGGCTCAAGTGGCTAAGACGCTGACTGGGAGGCGGAAGGTCAGCAGTTCGATTCCCGAGTACTGCAGGACGGAATGAGCTCCCGTCTTTGTCTCAGCTCCTGCCAACCTAGAAGTTCGAAAGCAAGGAATTGCAAGTAGATAAATAGGGACCACTTCAGTGGGAAGGTAAACAGCATTCCATGTGCTCCGGTCTCTAGTCATGCCTGCCACATGACCATGGAAACGTCTGCAGAAGCAGACAGCACTGGCTCTTTGGCTTGGAAACAGAGATGAGCACTGCACCCTAGAGTCAGATACGACTGGCTTTCGAGCAAGGGAAACCTTTACCTTTATGGCTTCTTTTAGAGGTACTGTGCTGTTACAGAGTCTAACTAGGGGGATAGACTTAGAAGTTTTTTGTTTGAAATATGGAAAATTGATAAACAAGAATTCAGTATGAGCTATTTGGAGTTTGTGCTATAATACTGATCTTAAATGATTGAAGGCAATTCTTTGCATAATCTCTACTGCAAATCCTGGAAATTTAACTTTTTTCACTGCATCTCCCAGAGTCTCCAGCTGACTGGGAGACTCTACAAACTGTAATCCAAGAAGTTAGTTTTCCAAAGTCTACTATACACCCCTCTACCCTTGTAGTGATTTTGTATTATTATTATTATTATTATTATTATTATTATTATTATTATTATTATTATTATTATTATTATTATTATTATTATTATTATTATTATTATTATTATTATTATTATTATTATTATTATTATTATTATTATTATAAATATCTTAGCTTTGGTGTATGTCTCTATGTCATCAAAATTTATAGTCAGGGCAAAAGTTGTCCTTTAAATCAAGACTTTACCGGTCAGTTGTCTACCTAAAAAGTAACTCTAAAACTTTCATGACTGATCCCCAAATGTCCATCTCTGATGTTATAATTAGCATTAAGTGCTAACAAGCCTCAAAACTAAGGTGTCAAGACAACAATAGCCTTAGGCTCTTTTCTATTTTGAAGGTCAAGCTGATAAAAGTTTGTTTATTATGGAACTAATGATCAACTTAAAAGTGAAACTGGCATTGCAGTTAAAGCAATGGGCTCTTATATGAGAGTATCAGGAGAGAGGTCCTAGCATGTTAACCAAATGGAAGAGCTACATGTCCTTTTTTGAAAGTCGTCTAAAAATATTAGTCACATTAATACAATAAATACTAATACCATCAGGCATCATAGACGTTGATACTTTGACTTTCTCATTATCTTAACCAGATTATCTCATTCTCTGCTGCAGAGCAGCTTCGACCCTTCAATCTTCCATAGGCAGGAATAAGATGCCCATGATTCATTAAGAGAGAGTAGATAGTTACCCTCAGCACCTCCACATACTCTTTGCAAAAGTCAGGCAGTCCTTTTTGGAATTGTTCTTCATTCTTCTTCCCTGGTAATTAATAGCTAAATCTCTCTTTCTCTTTTCTCCCTCTTCCTTTCTTTTTTTATAATTTGTATGTCACTATTCCCCTCAAACACGGTCTCAAGACAGGTTAGAAGTTTATCTATAAAGATAAAGCAAAAAATTAAATAATAAAAAGGATAAACATAATATAATATAAATGCATTCAGGTCAATTTAAAACTCATTAGTAATAAGACCAGCTTCCACTCATTAAAAGGCCCTTCTTGAACTAGCAGTCAGTAGCCAAAAGACCACATGGCTGAGGCCTTCTTTTCATTATCTTATTCTCATGTTAGCATCAGATGAAATGCTGATCTTTACCTATAAGGAGGGATGTTAACCGTTGGACTCCGGTATACATGCCTGCATCCATCCATACTGTTCTGTACTGAGCAGCCTGCATTTGCCTTGTAATTGTAATTTTTATTTATATACTGCTTTACTTGTCAGAAACAACTCAAAGCGGTTTACAACCGATAACAAAGCAAATATATATATATATATATATATATATATATATATATATATATATATATATATATATATATATATATATATATATATATATATATATATATATATATATATATATATATATATATATATATATATATATATATATATATATATATATATATATATATATATATATATATATATATATATATATGATCAAGGGTTAACCGCTGGAACTTGCTATAGGCTCCTTAGCCAGGCCTCACTAGCCTGCACCCTCCATTCGGGAACACCTCCGAACTGGGTACGCAGGTAAACACAGGATTGAGAATTGCACCAGTGGGGCAACAGCCCCACAAACGCGAAGAAAGGGAAACAACTTCATTTCCCAACGTTCCTTGCACCGCACCAGAGCCAATCAGGCTGAGAGGCTCTGGCGCGGCAAGACGCAAGGAACATTCGGAAACATGCCGCGGCCAATCAAAAGAAAACAGTTTTTAAAAAACATAGCACAAACACAAAGCACAAACCCATTACTACAAGCCCCAGCGTCCGGCGCACCATGAGCGCGCAGAACACTGAGGAAGCCGGTGCCCGAAAATTTTTTAAAAAACACTCACCACCTCACAAACACCAACCGCCCTTCTTTCCCTTTCCTGACTGGAGTTTCCCCTTTAATATCAGTAGGTGGGGCGGTTGTGATCCCCGTCTCCGCTGGCTTCCCTAGGGTTAGGAGGTTTGTGGGGACAAAAGGGGTATGTCTCCCCAACACTTCTGGACCCAGGAGACCAGGGAAAGGGGTTTGATTTCCCCCCAAAAAAACCTCCGTCTTTAAAGAGAAGAAACCAAGCGGTTTCTTCTCTTTAAAAATGGAGTTTTTTTAAGGAGGGGGGAATCAATCCAATCTCCCTGGTCTCCTGGGTCCAGAAGGGTTGGGGGGGGGACATACCCCTTTTGTCCCTCCGAACCCTCACGGACCCACAGGACCCAAGAGAGGAGATTGATTCCAACACAACCCCCTGATATTAAAAGGGAAAATCCGATTGGAGTTTCCCCTTCAATATCACTGGGTGGGGGGGTTGCGTTCCCCCTCTCCACTGGCTCACCTGGGGTTGGGATGTTTGTGGGGACAAAAGGGGTCTGTCTCCCCAAACCTCCTGACCCCAGGGGACCTGGCAGAGAGGGGATTCCCCTCCACACACACACACACACACACACACACACACACACACACACACACACACACACCATATTAAAGAGAAGAAACCAAGCAGTTACTTCTCTTTAAAAACAGAGTTTTTTGGGGGGAATCCCCCTCTCTGATGGCTCTCCTGGGTCTGGAAGGGTTGGGGAGACAGACCCCCTTTTGTCCACCCATCCTTCCCAAACCCAAGGAAGCCAGCGGAGAGGGGGATCACAACCCCCCCTGATATTAAAGGGGAAACCCCAATTGAGATTTCCCTTTTAATATCAGAGGGTGGCCTGGATTCAATCCCCTCTCCTGGGTCCAATGAGTCTGGAAGGTTTGGGGGGACAAAAGGGGTCTGTCCCCCCAAGCCTTCCAGAGCCAGGGGACATGGCAGAGAGGGGATCCCCCCATAGTACACCAAAAACCACAAAAACAAACAATCAAAAACATCCAACAATACACAAAAACAACCAAAAATAACACCAAAAAACAATACAAAGTAAACAAAAACAAAAATTTCCAAACACACCCAGCACCCAGCCAAACACCACAAAATCCAACCACCACCACCACCACAAATAAAGAAAAACAGCCAACTCACCACCACACAACCTCAGTCCACAACGACCAGAAAAGAAATGAATAAAGAAAGAGACTACTTACTGGAAGAAGCTCCACCCAGAGGCCACGAGAGAAAAAAATCAGTCAAAATACAAGATAACCCCTACCAGCACCACTTGCTGCCCACAGTATTAAAAAAATATCAAAAAGACACAACAGCCCCACACAAAAGGCCCCAAGAGTAAAAACAAGTAAAAAAAATAACACAAAATCACAATTTTACACAAATCAAAAACATATGTCAATAAAATAAAATAAAAACTATTCAAAAATCCTGTGCTGAATTTTAACTCAAATAAAAAATAAAAACATCAATACACAGTTTACAAACATTTATTGTGAAAAACATGTACTTTCACATTTTTAAAATTATTACCTATGGTACAACTATTAAAAAAATACATACTAAAAAATTATTGGGTTAAATAATTTTTTTAAAAAAGTATATCATCCTTTGTTCTTTTCTTCTTCCACAAAATCAAAACACCAAACAAAACTCATCACAGTTTATAACAGGACGCCAATTTTTTTGTATAAATAAACATTTTAAAAATTTCAATTATAGACTAACCTCTTATTTACAAACATTAACAACAAAAACTTTCCAACACCATTGAAAACAGCCTGGCAACACCGGGCAACCTCTCTTAGTACAATATAATACAAGCAAAACAATATAAACAAAGCAATAAATGCATCATAAATTAAACAATAATGGAGAAACAGAGCAATACAAAATACAAAATAATAAACACAATCCAATACAGGTATAAACAGCACAACAGCTCATATAATAGATACAATATTACTGTCCCCCACCATAGCACCGACCACTAAGCGCGTTCTCACCTCCCATGGCCTGCCAGTCCACATAAGAAGCCAGGGCGAGGTCAGTTGGCAGAGTGGCACTCCATATATAGAAGCAGGGAGAGTCTGACAGAGACCAATGCTTGGGCTCTCACCCTCCGCACCTCCCGTACCGCCACAGGTGGAAATCTTTGGTGGCGGGAATGGGATGGTGGCACCTCTCTCCTCCAGTCTGGTGGTCACAAGGGGAGTCCGACCAGGTCTCTCGCCCTTTGTAGCACCCGTCCTGCCATAGGTGGAAGTCTTTGGTGGCGGGAACGGGGCAGCGGGTACGGGGTGGTGGGAACAGGGCGGCGGGAACGGGGCAGCGGGAATGGGGCGGTGGCACCTCCCTCCTCCAGTCTGGTGGTTGCAAGGGGAGTCTGGCCAGGGCTCTTGCCCTTTGTAGCACCTGTCCCACCACAGGTGGAAATCTTTGGCGGTGGGAATGGAGCGGCAGCACCTCCATCCTCCAGTCTGGTGGTTGCAAGGGGAGTCCGGCCAAAGCTATCGCCCTTTGTAGCACACGTCCCGCCACAGGTGGAAGTCTTTGGCAGCGGGAATGAGGCAGCGGCACCTCCCTCCTCCAGTCTGGCGGTCACAAGTGGAGTATGGCCAGGACTCTCGCCCTTTGTAGCACCCATCCCACCACAGGTAGAAGTCTTTGGTGGTGGAAACGAGGCGGCAGCACCTGGCTCCTGGCCCGCAGAGTGCCGCAAGGGTCCCACAGTTGGCAGTGGGGCAAAAGCACCATGAACGCAAACAAAACAAAACAACATCAATTCCAACTTCCTCTGTGCCACGCCACCCCTCAGCCAATCAGGTTGACAGGCAAGAGCAAGTAGAACATTGGGAAATGTGGCATGCCCAATAGAAACCAAGCCACAGGAAAAAAACCACCACATGAACGCAAACAAAATAAACTAAACTTCAAGTCCCAGCATCCTCCACGCTGTGACCACTTCAGCCAATCATGCTGAAGGGCGCGAGTGCGCAGAATGCTGAAAAAGCTGGCATGCGAAAAATAAAATAAAAAACACCTCAAGCAATGGGAGTGCAAGGCCGCCGCAGGCAGACGCAGTGCCTCATGGCCTTGCAAACAAAACCCCACAAAAAACCACAAAAAGACAACTGCCACCCTTCTTTCCAGGAGCAACGGCGAGAAGAGGGACTCCCTCTCCTCCCCGCTACCCCACCAAAGACACAGCGAGACCACCGCCAGCTTCAAGGTAAGTTGAGCCGGGATGGGGGGGGGAAAGCAGCAGGCAGCAATTCGTCAGCACTGGATGCTGTTCTGTCTCACCCTCCCTCTTACTTTCCCTGCTGGGGAAACAGTCACAGCACAGTATATCCAAGAGAAGTCCAAGTTCCATCCAAAAATCCAGTCCAGAGTTTCAATAAGCCAAGGAGACAAGCAAACAGGAGCAGGAGCAGGGAAGCTCAAAATTTGTCCATCACCCCATGGGGTGTGGCCCAATGCTTCCTAATTACGTCCTGGCCCTCCTCTCTCTCTGCCTCTGCTGGAGACACTTTGCCTTGCTCCGATTTCTGGCATCAAGCCACGCCTCATCACCATAGCTGTCTGTGAGCTGCGGCTGCTGTCAAGGAACATTCTCACCATCAGACTGCTGCTGGAGTTCCAATGGAAGCTGCGGCAATGTTGGGGGGCACTCCTGGGGAGGGGGTCCTGCCAGATTCTCCCCCTCATCCTCAGAGTCTGCATACCCAAGGTGGGCTGGTTCAGGGGCCAGAGCTGGGCCGGGGGCCGGACTCACAACAGATGCTGCCTTTCTACTACCCACACTGCTATTTCAAGAAGTAGCATGAAACAGCGGTGGAGGTAATAGAAAAGCAGCAGCCAGCAATCCACAAGGAAGAGCACCACCCCTTATGGATCGTTACCTGCCAATCTCCTGTTAGGTAAGCCAGGGAAAAGGAGCAGAGAACCATCATGAAGCAGATAGCTCTTCTCTGCCTCCTTTTCACCCAACCTACCTAACGAACATTACCGGATGAAGAGCGAGCTGACTGCCGGCTCTTCCTTTTCCCTATCATTGCATCAAAACCTAATTTCAAAGCAGCTATGGGGAAAAGAGGAAATGACAGACAGGCCATTCTTCACTCAACAAAACACAACAACAACAACAACAAAACCAAACAGTTAACCAAAAGGCAAAGCACCAAAATCAATAAAACACAAATAATTAAACAAATAAACAAATAATTAAAATAAACCCATTAAACAACAAAGCAGTAAACAACAAAATCAACAAAAAACACCCAAAATAACAAAGGCTAATGAAAAACCATAAAAGCACACTAAAAACACCTATCTACAACAAGAAAATACCTAACTCAACAAACAATAATATCACAAATTAAAGAAATAAATACGGAAAAATCAATAAATAAATAACAACCAAAAATAATTAAAACACTTAAACACATCTAAAACCCACAATACAAACAAACAAACAAGCCGAAACACTTTGGGGGGGGGGGGGGTTAAGTAGAAACTCTATACTTAACCCCACCCAGCCCAACACCACAAAATCAAAACAAAATAACAACAGAATAAACAATCAAGAAACACTATTGGGGGGGGGTTAAGTAGAAACTCTCTACTTAAACCCCCCAACCCAACGCCACAAAATAAAAACAAAACAAAAACAAAAACAGAATAAACAATCAAGAGCACTTACCAAACACGTCCTCCCTCCATGGGGTCCAGAACTAAACTGAACAAAGAAAGGTAAATCTCAATAATCTTAATAACATCCCATCCTAGAGGCCGGAAGAGTAAAAACAGTCAAAAATATGTAAAAAATCTAAATGACAAAAATAAATAAAATAAATAAAATAAAATCGCAAACCACAAATGCAAAACACCCCCACCCAAACCACCCCTAACAAAAAAAACATATAAAATCTTCCCGGCAAGGCAAACTATGCTAGTTTCATATATGGAAGTACTACTCACTCATACAGCAAAAGAGTCCCATTGTAAAGGCACATAGTTTTCCTCAGCAACCCAAACACATGCTTCATCACTGTAAAACAATAGTTCTCAGCCTTCACATGAAATTGACCCCAGAGGAGGAGGCTCATCACACCCTCCAGATGAGGGTCTGGGCTTCAAGACCTCTAGCTCCCCAGTCTATTGGGGTTGTGATGACTTGGAGGTGGCTGGGGTTTTCATGGTAGTAGAAGAGGAATTGAAAGAAGCAGAGTTTTTGTATAAGGAAGCACCTATGACAGGGGTTCCCAACCTACACCCTGTGGGCTGGACCCAGTCTGTGATGCCATTCCATTTGGCCCATCACTGCCTTGGCTGTACCCAGAAGTAGAAGCAGCCACATTTATGTCAGCCATAAAATTTGCCTACACATGCACAATTGCGCCCATGGCTGTCATAAACGTGGAAGTGGGCACATTTACAACAGCCGTAAAAGCGTCCGCTTCCAGGGGGCAAAGTCCAGACTGCTCAGCTGTCTGAGGACATGGTCAGGCCCACAGTGTAAAAAGGTTGGCCACCCCGATCCATGACATAGTCCATGTTCATGTATTTCTTGCTAAAAATACACCTCACAGAGACAGGGTAAGAGGAAGTGAATCAAACCCACCCTCACATAAAGTCGACCAAGTTCCTGCATATATATTTTGTTTTTTTGATGAAGGCTAAGGAAAGTCTTCCTTATGTTCATCAAACTCATATATTGTAGCTTGTTCATAAGAAAAATAAATTGGATGTGTTTAGAAATTTACAAATAAAAAATCAAACTTAGGTAAAAGAAAAGGCAGAAAGGATTAAGGATTTAATTTTTTGGGAAGTAGATGAAGAATTTACACTTTCTGGGTTGAGCAGCCCTCTGCAAAGTCTAGGTGGACTGTGTGCTCAAGAAGGTATAGGCAAATGCTTGCATTTTGTTTGCTTGTTTGTTTTTAGTTATATTTATACCCCACCCATCTGGGATATTCTCCCACTCTGGGTGGCTAACAACACATTTAAAATTAAAACAACAACAACTGTACAATAAAAATTTAAACAAAAAGAATAAACAAACTAAGCAAATTATAAGCAAGAAACAAAAATAATACTTAATTTGGATTAAGTGTAAGAAATAATGAGCTTTTAGCAACCTCTTGACTCAAGAGCCATGAAATGTATAGTAGCACAATTATTAGTGTTCTGACCTTTATGCACATGCAGCCAAAGCTAAGGACTGTCTTACTCAGCACACATGACCCTAAATACTGTACCTTGGCCATACAGCAGCTTTACTTTAAGCTGCCAATGTTCCAGGTGAGATCCTCTCATGGGGTTGCCAATACTCTACCCCTTAAAGTGTGCTAAGGTCACCAGTTCCATTAAACACTAAACTTCTTTCATGTAGAAAAGGAACATGTATCACTACATTCTTGAAATAAATAACAGGACATAGAAATGTTTGGCACATTCACCCAGTTAAGAGCACTGCAGTTTATTATAGCATACATTTTTGTGCTACGTTAAACTGGCAAAGCTAAGAGACAACAGGTGGCCTGACAGATGCATCCTGCAAGTTGAGTGCTATGGATCTTGAACTTGCATGAAATTCTATTTTGGCTTGTGGCTGTAACTCCTAAACTTCTTTAATTTTTCTTTTACTTTCCATGATAATAAATAAATTAATTTAAGCCTGGTTCCTAAGTTGATCCCTCACTACTTTATATTACTGTGAGAGCCCATACTTTGGTAGCAGCATTAATAAAGCCACCAAATGAGAAGAGAGGACTCACTGGAGAAGGCCCTGATGCTAGGAAAGATCAAAGGCAAAAAGAAAAGTGGGCGGCAGAGGATGAGCTAGCTAGATAGCATCATTGACACAGTGAGCATAGATTTGGGCGGACTACACAGAATGGCAGATGACAGTGGGCAAAACAGTGGCAAATGAGTTTCAACATTAGTAAGTGCAGAGTGATGCATGTTGGGGCAAAGAACCCCAATTACATTTATAAACTGATGGGGTCTGAACTCTCTGCGACAAACCAGGAAAGGGACCTTGGTGTCCTGGTGGACAACTCAATGAAGGTGTCAACCCAGTGTGCCTCAGCAGTGAAAAAAGCAAACTCAATGCTAGGGATCATTAGGAAGGGTATAGAAAATAAGTCAGCAAGTGTCATTTTGCCTCTTTATAAATCTATGGTGAGGCCCCATCTGGAATACTGTGTACAGTTCTGGTCGCCATACCTCCAGAAGGATATTATGGAGCTGGAAAAAGTGCAGAGGAGGGCAACCAGAATGATTAGGGGACTGGAACACCTTCCTTACCATCTGAGGCTGCAACGGTTGGGCCTCTTCACTCTTGAACGACGACGTCTAAGAGGTGACCTGATTGAAGTTTATAAAATCATGCACGGTGTAGACAAAGTAGATAAGGAAAAACTGTTTTCCCTATCGCATAATACTAGAACTAGGGGACACTCCGTGAAACTTTTGGGTACTAGTTCTCAAACAAATAAGAGAAAGTACTTTTTCACCCAGAGGATTACTGGTCTATGGAACTCCCTGCCAGAAGAAGTGGTGACAGCTGTCAGTCTTGACAGCTTTAAGAAAGGATTAGACAAGTTCATGGAGGAGAAGAGTATCAATGGCTATAATTATGGATACTTAAGGACAACCTCCGGGTTGGAGAGATAGGCAGGATATCTCTCAATATCATTTCCAGGGAATCCTAAGCAGGTGAAGGCATCTGCTTGGGAATACCCTGAAGGAAATGGTGAGCCACTGTGTGAGACAGAATGCTGGACTGGATGGGCTGTGGCCTGTTCCAGCAAGGCTGTTCTTATGTTCTTATGTTCTTAGAGGAGCCTGACATGATATGGTCCACAGGATCACAAAGGGTCGGACTCAACTGTGCAACTGAACAACAAAAACACCAGCCTTTTAAGACTGACAAAAAAGGAATGGGAGACTCTCCTTTTTATTTTTGTTTTTTAAAAAAACATTATTTACGGACATATACCCCAAGAATTCCTGTGCAGATCAGCATAACTGATTTTAACATTTGTGTATATTATCATTTCTAGAGATAACAGAACCAACAGTTGGGATTTCTCTAGTTCTGAAAAAAATCTGTTCAGAATGCTTGTATCAAAGGACGAACCCATCAAATATGGAAGAAAGGGATCACTATCATTAATAAGCATACTGCATTAAAAGAAACATTAATTTATGAGAAAAACACATATCCAAAATAATTTTTTTAAGAAAATAATTGATTTAACAATATATTTGCTTTATTAAAACACACAGTGCTCTGATTTAAGACATAAGAAAGTTCAATATCAAATACAAAAATTAGTGCTTTATCCCACTGCTCTGTAGTGAATGTTTATATTGCATCAAGGGCCTGCATTTTATTTTTACTACATTGGTTACAATTTTTAAAATCTGAATGTATTTTCATCATTATTATTGTTGTCCTTGTTGTCATCATAATTGAACTTCTGTCCCATTTGTTTGTAATTTGTGACAAACATTTTTCTCTTTCAGGGATGCTAGAAACAGAATTCTGCAATGAGGGGAAACATGTTGACAACCCTATTCAAGAGCTACTACAGCTTCTGTGTTCATCAACACATTTAGAGGGAGTAGCCTAGCCCTTCCCCAGCATAACTGATTTGTCCATGCAAGTAATCATGAGTCTGAAGTCTATGGATATGCTTATGTTTTGGCTGTGTAGGTAAGAACCATGGTAAATCTGAGTTATGGATAATGTCTATATGCAGGGGTGGAGCTAATGATATGTCTTGGTGACATTGATAGAAGGCACACAGATTCTAATTTTCCAACTAGGATTTGTATCTGGACATTGGTTGAATTGGCCTCCGGATCACTTCAAGCTGTATCTGATTGCTTTTTGTGTTGCATAACAACAATCCAAATGAACATTGAGGTTCTCACAACACTACAGGATCTGCCAGGATTATAGAATGTTTTGGGTATGTACCCAATGTAACACCTGTCAATTTCAGGAACCTGCCATATCAAAACCAAATAGAAGAAATTAAATTAATGGATTTTTCATTCATTTCTATATTTTCATTTGCTCTCAGAAACAAATGTATTTGATTCACTTTCAAAATTTGTCTTCCAAAAAAGAACACATCTCTAATATAGAAAAAAGATGAGTGTACTATACAAGGAAGGAATATATTCTTTAGTACCCAGCTCAACCTGCATGAATAATATTGGCTGTAGTAGTAATAACATCTGATTCCTTAATGGTCTCTGTGTGCTTGGGTGAACTTTTAAAGATAATCCAAAGCAGAAGGGAAGAACAGAAGAGAGATGAGATGAATATAAATACCCTTCTAAGTGATATTTCTTAAAATATTCTGTGAATTTTGATAATGTCAGTCAAATTACAGCAGTATACAAATGAATGTGATGCAGGGAATTATTGCAGTATCTTTTTGCAATACCATCCTGAATATGTGGTTGCAATGAATCTTAAAGTACAGTAATACCCTGATTAATGTGTGCACCGCACAGCGTTAAAACCGGATAACATTGGGGAATTTGAGGAAAACCTTTGCACCACACAACGTTAAGATAACATTGTGCAATGCAAACGTTTTCCTCAAGTTCCCCAACATTGATCTCTGCCCCAAAGCCTGCAGGGCTGGAGACCCCAAGGAAACTGGTGATCAGACACTCAGAGCACCAGTTTCCTTGTGGGGGGGAACCATGCTCATGTGCCCACACCCCAAGGAAACTGGCACTCAGAGCACTGGTTTCCTTGGAGGGAGACTGCGCTTGTGCACCCTCACCCCAAGGAAACCGGCGCTCAGACACTCTGAGTGCCGGCTTCCTTGGGGGGAGATCGGGTGCACTCACCCTCACCCCAAGAAAAACGGCACTCAGATGTTCAGAGTGCCAGTTTTCTTGGGCAAGACTGGGTGTGTGAACCCCCACCCCAAGGAAACTGGCGCTCAGACAGCAGAATCCCTGCTGCCCTTTCCAAAGAGGCAGGCAGATCGACCCCCTGTTCCCTTTCCTCTTTGGAAAGGGAACCGGGCTTTTTTTTTACATTGTGCAATCAATGTATTGCACAACATTAAAATCAGATAATGCTAAGACTTGTGGATCCAAGTTTTAGCGTTATCCAAGGTATTACTGTACTTATAACCAATAATAATAGTAATCCATAATTCAACTACCAATATTCCTGGCTTCATGTATCACTCAAAATTATAGAAAAATAAATGTGTCTGGAAACAAAATATTCAAGGTTCTCTTTTCAAGTCAATTGGCCAAACCTTCTTGCAGGATACATTTGTCATAGGGTAAGAAGAAGCTTACTGGCAACAAAACATGTTGCTTCTAAAGCCTACTCCATGGGGGAAAGGAAGAAACAAAAATTAGAAAAAGCTAGGCAATGAGCCAGATGTTATTTTGAAAAGTAACATTCTAAGTTTTGCCCATGAATCGTTAGATGCAGGGGGCATAGCTCAGTGGTAGAGCACTTGCTATGGGAAATGAAAATGACAGTTACAAGTCTATAATACAAAGAAAACACAAAACAACATGCCATAGATGGCAAGAACAACCCACCTCCCAAATGTGGGGTGAAGTAACTGACTATAATGGTTCATAACCCAGGAATTAGGGATGGGACTTCTGTGATTTTTTTAAATAAAAGAAGCTGGGATTCCCCACCCCCACCCCTTTAATTATTGAGTTCTTTCTCTGATTCCCAAAATAGAGTCTCTAAAACTTGGGTGATTCATATTAATAAAAGAGAGGTACACAAAAGTTTGGTATTCTTTTATGTTTTCTGCTTTCGTTCAACCTTTCTCTCATTCTTCATATGTCAAGCCTTTGTAGACTTCACCCTTTGTACATCAAATCACTTGATGCATTTTTCAAAAGCAAGGACTAATGCAGAGACATGGTGGTGAGACCAAGGAGAGCTTTCAGCAGCCAACCAGGACATCTTGGGGAAGGGGGAATGTACAGGATCCTGGAGCTCTGTGAGGAGTCTTGTTGCTGTTTTCCACTTTATCTTTTGCTCTGCCTGACTGCTCCTCCATCTTGGACCCTTTCCCTAATTTTTCTTGATTCATGGGGGTGGGGTGGGGAGACAATTTTTCCTTTGAGGAAACACCGGTCTCTGGAGAATTATTACAATTGCTGCAGGAAAAAACATATTTCATGCATTAGATTTCCTAGGAAAGGGTATTGAGCTGTGCAGAATTTACCAGATTCCTTTCTTCCTTTTACAAAAAGAACAGGCAAAAATGGAAATGAATTATTATTATTATTATTATTATTATTATTATTATTATTATTATTATTATTATTATTATTATTATTATTATTATTATTATTATTATTATTATTATTATTATTATTATTATTATTATTATTATTATTATTATTATTATTATTATTATTATTATTAAACTTGTATGCCACCCCACTCACAAAATGACTCTGGGCAGCTAACAAAGAAACAAAATATCACAATTACAATTGCAAAGTACCACATTACAGTATCATAATACAAAAAAAAATCAGAAACATTTCAAAAAAATATCCCAATTACAATTACAAAGTATCGAATTATCATACTACAAAAAACAATACATGGAAAAACATCGTAAATTCAACCCCACCAACTATGTCCACTTCCCTCCAGGCTGGGCTAACCTAGGGCCATGTTTTAGGAACAAGTGAGGAAATTTGGTATTGAGGGTGTTTGAAATCATACCTTGTTCATTAGCCTTGCTTGGCTGACACATTGATGGGTCTGAAGTCCTAAATACTTGAAGAGCCCTTCTTGAGCCCCAATTTATAGACCACAGAACAAAAATAGGTTCTCATTCCCCCGCCCCCCCCCCGCCCCCCCCCCCAGTAAATCAGAAAATATCACAGGAATAGTAAGGAGGCCAGTGAGAATCTTGGTAAGTCATGATTCAGAAAATTGGCAAAAATGAGATTTTCTTGAAAAATTTTATTCTGTTTGTCCTAAGTATCTACTCCCACATCTACAGATTTAATGCTAGAAGAAGTTAGGGTTGATATGTCACCAACTTTAATCATCCATGTGCTCTTTTTTTCTGCCCTTCCAGATAGCATTTAAATGTTTGTACAGGAATTTTTGCTACCCATTATTTTCCACAACTCACTACTGTTTTTACAAACAAGCAAACAGAGCAAAATGCCCAAGGTTAGGAGCACAATCTGGCAGCAAGAAGAGACAGCTGACATATCCAAAGCTGACATGGGCCTGCAGTTCCCTACTTGTTACTGCTGGGGCTATATTATCGCAAGAATCTAAATGCTTGAAAGTTCACAGACAATAATCCTTTTTAAAAAATAAAACCTATACACAAAAACTTTCTTTGAAATGATAGATGAGCTTCTGATGAATGCTCCTTCATTAGAAGAATGTAAAAATATCATTTGTCTTCATGAAAAGAATGAATGCAATTTCCAATGCTCTTCTCAGCCTCTGAAATATATATATATTTAATCAATATCTTTTGATACAGCACAATCCCGGTGAACAATACACTGAATTCAAGGTGATTAATATTATATTTTTCTGTAGGCCAAGCTACACTTTAACATCCACAGGACGTATAAAAGTGAGCTTGATAGTCAAGAAGAGTAGACAGGGAGTGGAAAAATGGAACACATAGAGCTTAGCCCACCACTACTGTACACAACATATTTCAGTTTCTATTTTGATATTATATAAATGTGCATGTCTTTTATATCCCAGAATGGAAAAAGATGCAGAGTTGTAAATTCAATTTGGAATAAATGGCTTTCAGGTAAGGAAAGGCCTCTATGCCTTCCATTGCTATAGCTCTTCCAGTCCCATGAGCTTCCTCCAAAGCTAGCTGTTTAAGAAAAGAAAGGCTTGGTATTACACAGATTTCCATACGATGTTTGATTTTTAATTTGGCCTTCACAAAAACCCCTGCAAGAGATTCCAGTTGCGTAGCCTCCACATCCATGCTTGCTAATGCGCCTTCTGCAATGTTAAAGCTGATGGTTGACTTTATAAATTAGTTTGGATTTGTCACTAAAAGGTGGGCAAGGCTGATGAACATTTATAATAATAATTTCGTGTCAGAAAATTATTCCGGGTTGAAAGGGTTTTTGCGGTAGAAACTCCATTTGGGGAATGCCCAAATGAGGCTCCTTTCATGTCCCCAAAAGCTGGGACAGAGATGGGCACTCAATCCATCATGCAGTACCCGGGTTTTGAACTGCAAACTTGCTGGCCTTCCAGCTAACAAGGCGAGCTTCTTAACCACAGAGCCACCACAAGGCAGTTCTTTCTTTCTTTCTTTCTTTTGGCTAAAATGGATATGACTGCCTGTCTAGGCAATGCTTTCCTGCCTTGGTTATGACTATTCAAAAGGAAGATCCACTCCAAATGTTCAATACTGCAGTTTGTTTATTACTTTATCTGCAAGTGTGCCATTGAACAGTATCTCTGGGACCAGGTAAATCTCCACTTAAGCCATACTAGTAATCCTCCTTCTGCTATCAAACTGGGTACTAATTTGCATGAACAGATAGAGCCTTAGGAAATTGTCTGAGATGGGTAATTCAGTGCAGTGGATTGTTATGGTGAATAAATAGCTATAAAACTATAGATCAGAGACTGCTAGTGGTTCCCCCCCTCTAATGTTAACTATCTATATTCTACTCCTGGCCATGATCATAATTTATTATTTGCTGTCATTGTTCACAGCTGTCTGCCTTTGTCCATCTTTCTCAAGTGTTTTGAGAGACACACACAACAGAACTCGGGGAATATCATTGTCTTCTCAGTTAATCCATGTCTTTCTGTGAACACCTGCCATGTAAAGAGAATCTGTCTGGGAATTGCATGTGTACTAATGGCTCTACTGCTTTACAGGATTGCCTCCTTGTCTCTTTGTGCTATTTGTAAATTGATATACTGTACATGCTTGTGCAAGTTTTCAAAGAAGGCAAATATTACAGGAGTGTTACTAATGCCTTTATTATTATTTTTAAATGTAGAAAAATGCTATTCCTTTGACTTTCCTATCTGCAAGCCATGGAACTTGAGATGATGATGGGATGGTGTTTCCTGGTCACCCTAAGGCTTTCAGTACATTTCTTCCCTCACTGATGACTAATAAAACAAAGAGATGGCTGTTCCCCCACTGATTACTTATTCAACATCTTGTTTTCGGCTACCCATATGGGGATGACTTGTGACTTCAGACTGAAGAACAATCTAGCAATAATAATAGCACTTATATACACTCTTTGGGGGGTTCACAAGGTAATTAGCATTCCCAACCCCCCACCCCACCCCAAAAAATGCTGAGTATTCATTTTACTGACCTCAGAAGGATGGAAGGATGAGTCAACCTTGAGCCCGGTCAGAATCAAACTTATAATGTCAGCAGTTTAATCACTGTGACACCAGGGTTGTATAAAAAAAGTAATGTGCTTACAAACTACAGTGCTGTGCAGTACATAATTTCATGATACACATTATGTTGTGTATTAAGGATATTTAGGCATTAGCGCACCTTGCAAAATGGGTGCCAATTTGGCAGCAGCTGATTCACCAATATTTTCCCGCTCCCCCGGAAGTCTTGGGTAAATGTAACAACTATGTCTGTATAAAAGCTATTGCCTTGCACCTGTTCCTTGTTCTTTGCTCTTGCAATAAACCAATGTTGTTGCTTGAGCCAATTCTGTCCGAGTAATCCTTTCAGGGTTCAGACATGACAATTGGTGATGAAGGTGGGATCCCAATGGCAGTGGCCACCACAGTGTTGATGGGCCCCTTCAATATTTCAAATCCGGAGTCATGGACTATGTATGAGTACCAGTTCGAAAACTACTGTACTTCTCAGAAAGTCGACCCAGCCTTAAAGAAGTCAACGTTTCTTGCCTTTTGCGGTTTGCCAATGCTTGAGCTTCTCAATGACTTGGTTCTACCTAGGCAGGTCAATGATGTTTCTCTCAAAGATATCCTGGTTGCGGTGATCCCAGCTAGGGTGGCTTTCTACAGGTGTGACCAGAAGGCGGGACAGTCAATTGCCAAATACATTGCTGCACTCCAACATGCCGCCACCCCATGTCAATGAGAGAATCTTGACATAGTCCTGAGGGACAAGTTGGTGGTTGGCATCAGGGACCAGGCTGTGCAATGGCGCCTGATGAAACGGGACATTCAAATGTTTTCTGCAGCCATGGAAGAGGCTCAAGCTGCAGAGATTGCCAATGCCGGGGTCCAGTTCTTGCAGTCAAGGCCAGCTAATTCTGTGCAGAAGAACACAACTGTGCATAAACACAGGGTTTCGAGCCCTTTGTCATCTTCCGGTGAGTCAGACGGAGAAGTCGACATTGGTCAAGTTCGGCAATGGGCACCTTCGCACAAAGACACCACTGCTCCATGCCGAGTGTGCGGGAGACGACACCTTCATGCTGACTGCCCATTTAGGGAGGCTGAGTGCCACCTTTGTGGGAAGAAAGGGCACATTTCGAAGGTTTGCTGCCTGACTTCGATCGGGCCATCCAGGGACAACTCTCATTGGGAGAAGGATCAGCTGATTTCCAAGGTATTTGAGGGCCGCCGTTTCGTTTCCAGTGTCAAGGTGGTCTCCGGCAAGTTTTTCATTGATGTCACCATCCAGGGGTGCCCCATCAACATGGAAATTGACTCGGGAACTCCTTTTTCCATTATCACCCAAAAAGAATTTTTTCATGTGCCTCCGTCGGCCCTTCAAAAGTTGCAGGCTCTGAAGGTCAGACTGAGCGATGTACAGGGAGGGGGGACACATCTCTGTGTTGGGTATCGGGGACTTTTGTGTGCATTACCGTAACATGTCTTCTCTCCTTCCCCTGGTCATGGGCAAGTCGGGGAGGAGCAACCTCCTGGGGACTCAGTGGTTCAGGACCCTGGGCATTCATTCAGTGAGGTCTGACCCCATCCAGTCCATCTGCAAGAAATTTCCAGATGTGTTCTGTTCAGGGTTGGGTATGTATAAGGGCCCTCCAGTTCACTTTGAGTTGGATCCGAAGGTTGTTCTGGTATGGATGAAGCCCCACAGGGTACCTTTCACCCTTAAGGACCGTATCGAAGTGGAGCTGGATAAGTTGGTGGCACAAGGTATCTTAGAACTGGTGGACTCTGCTGAGTGGGAAACCCCAATTGTTACTGCCATCAAATCGAATGGGGACATCCGCATCTGTGCGGATTATAAATGTACCATAAATAAAGCAATTTGTCAGTCACCTTCTCACTTCACTTCATGTTTGTAAATGTTTCGCCCAACTTGATTTGGTGCAGGTTTACCAGCAGTTGCCTGTGACTCCTGCCTCGGCTTTGTATCAAATAATCACCACTCATATGGGGGCTTTTAAGGTCAATCGCCTCCAGTTCGGGGTGAATGCTGCCCCAGGAATTTTACAGGGTTTGGTGGAAAAGTTGCTTAAGGGTCTCCTGAGGGTTTTGCCTTATTTTGACAATGTTCTTATATCAGGGAATGACAGGGTGGACCTCGGTGCTAAATTGGGAAGTGTTTTGGAGCATTTTCATAAAGCGGGTGTCCTCCTAAAAAAAGAAAAGTGCTGTTTTTTGCCACTGAGGGGGGATTTTTTGGGGTTCAAAGTATCCACTGAGGGTGTTATGCCAGCCAAATCCAAGGTGTCTGTGGTTTTAAGTGCTCTGCATCTGACTTCTGGGACGGAGCCCCAATCCTTTTTGGGGTTGCTCAATTTCTACCATTCATTCCTCCCTCAAAAGGCTATGGTGGAGACCCCCCTCCACAGCCTATTGTGGAAGCAAGCTGTGTAGCATTGGGGTCCCCCACAGGAGCAGGCGTTCAAGGAAGTTAAGAAACTCCTTACTTCGAACACCATTCTCACTCACTTTGACCCTGGCAAACCAATTGTTCTGGTTTGCGATGCTTCTCATGTGGGCATTGGGGCTGTTCTTTGCTATGACCTGGGGGAAGGTCAGGAAGCTGCGATTGCATTCTTTTTCAGGTCCCTGTCGGACACGGAGAAAAGGTATGCCCAGTTCAATAGGGAAGCCCTGGCCATCATCGCGAATTTCACGATTTCATTTATGGGCATTCATTTACAATTGTTATGGATCACAAACCACTCTTAGATGTTTACACCCCTGATAGGCTGACACCACAAATCTTGTCACCGAGGATGCTGTGGTGGACAATGTTTTTTGCAGGCCTATCAGTTGACGTTGCAACACCACCCAGGTGCCTCCATTTTATATGTGGATACATTCTCCAGGCCCCCTGTTGAGTCCATGGGGAAAGTCTCTGAGTACCATCAGGTTCTGATGATCGAGGTGCTAGAGTCCCTGCCCGTGTCTGTTGTGGACGTCGCGGCTGCATCCAAAAAAGATGCCATCCTGTCTAAGGTTATGTTATGGGTTCTGAAAAACTGGCCTTCACCCCCGGTGCCCAAGGAGTTTAGGGGGTTCTATACAAAATGGCAGGAACTGTCATTTAAAAGAGAGTGTTTGGTCTGGGGAGATTGGGTGGTCATCCCCCAAGCACTTCGAGGGAAGATCCTTCATGCTTTACACGTTAGTCATCCCAGTATTGTTCGCTCTATGGCGCTGACAAGAAGTTACTTCTGGTGGCCTTGGCTCAATTCGGACATAGAGGATTGGGTGGGGCATTGTCGGGAGTGCCAGTTGTCCAGACCTGAGGAAATTCACCAGCCCACCAGGGAGTGGGTCACAGCAAAGGACCCCTGGTCAAGGGTCCACATTGATTTTGCCGGGCCTTTCCATGGTGCATTATTTCTTTTGGTTGTCGATTCCTTTTCTAAATGGTGAGAAGTAGTCCCTGTCTCTAACACATCAGCAGCCATGACAATTCGAAAGCTGTGGAGGCTTTTCTGCACTTTCGGGTTGCCCGACATAGTTGTGTCCAACAATGTGTTGACCTTCATGTCGGTGGAGTTTCAGGACTTCCTCAAACGAAATGGGGTTTGCCACATAACAGCCGCCCCTTTTCACCTGGCTACGAATGGGCAAATTGAAAGACAGGTTCGAACAGTTAAGGAGGCCTTCAAGGGAATGGGGTCCAGGGATTTAGACTTACAATAATGCCAGTTCTTGTTCACCCACAGAATTACCCCTCTAGCCTCAGGGTTTTCTCCTGCAGATCTGTTAATGAAAAGAAAGTTGTCCTCAGTTTTTGATCGTTTAGACCCACATCGAATAATGGACAAGGGGCGAAACCTTGATGTGTGCAATTCAAAAGGGTTTTTGGTTGGGCAATCCGTGTATTGTAGAAATTATGCCCCGGGGTCTCAATGGTTGGGGGGAGGTCTTGGAACAGACTGGCCCAGTCTCTTTCAAAGTTATTATTGATAACGGGTTGGTTTGTAGAAAGCACACGGACCAAATACGTCCCCACATTATTGGACAGAATACTGCCCTAGAGACCAAGCTGGATGAGTCATTTGACTTGATCCATTCTGGGGTAGATTCGGATTCCTCGGATTTTGAAATAGATCCGGACCTGTTCAGCCAGCCAACACCACTGGGGTCATTGCTGGAATATGTCTCTCTGGGTGGTCCCCCTGAGCGGACTGTCTCCGGAGATGAGGCTGTGCCAGTTTCCCATCCTCTGGATGCAGCAACCAGACCAACACAAGAAGCACCAGGGGTTAACCTTAGTGCAGGGCAGTCTAGAGGGTCTACGGGGACCACTAGCACCAATGGGTGTCCTATGCCTGTCTCTCATAGTTCCTCGCAGATAGGCAACAGCCCAAAGAGGGCCTGTAAGCCTCCCCAAGGGTATGGAAGTTGGGTCCCCATTAGGAGGGGAGGAATGTTGTGTATTAAGGATATTTAGGCATTAGCGTGTGTTGCAAAATGGGTGCCAATTTGGCAGCAGCTGATTCGCTAATATTTTCCCGCTCTCCCGGAAGTCTTGGGTAAATTTAACAACTATGTCTGTATAAAAGCTATTGCCTTGCACCTGTTCCTTGTTCTTTGCTTTTGCAATAAACCAATGTTGTTGTTTGAGCCAGCTCTGTCCGAGTAATCCTGTCAGGGTTCAGACACGACACATTATTAGTAGGGCATAATTCCATTAAGGCATGTGGGCAAGGGCTTTATTACACCCCATATTTCCCCTTCAGTTTTGCTATATATTATTTCATCACATCTTCTTTAGTCCTTTTAAAGAACTCCAGGCATCCCATTTGCTTTTGCCTTTGAAGTCAAGCATTCCGTGATGTTCTGTGTTTACACCTCTGACTGTAGCTTGCTTGATCTGATGGTATTGACTCCAGGTTCTTAACTTCTGCAGCTTTATCAAACTCTGCCTGGGTTATGGAGGCAGGAGTGCAGCAACCTCCCCATGAGCAGCACAACAAAAAGGCAACTAACTAGGCCCACTCTACATATATTCTGTCTTTACAATCTCAATAGTGCACTTAGATTTACCTGTATGCCACTGCAGCAATGAATTAAAATGTATAAAATGACTCTATTTAGTAAAGGTGAACTTGCAAGGTTAAGTAAAATGAGTAGGAATGATACAATTTGCCCAAATACACACTGAGAGCATTGACTGATCTTGATGTCACCATTGTTTCTTACTCTGTCATGCCACCTCTTCCCTCTATCAGCTCCACCCCTGCCCACTCCCACTCCCCTTTTGGGTTCCAGGCCGAAAGGAAATATTGTGGAAATGAATTAAGTATATTTTATATGGGAAATTGAGTGCATTGTGGAGAAGAGATTTCAGGCAGAGTCTGTGAACAAGACATAAGCAACCATGCATAAAATATCTGAAAGCAGAGAGAAAATAGGCCAACGTGACGAGTGTTAACAAGGTGAGCAATGTATCAAATTAGGAGAGGAGGGGAAAACACTTCTAGAGATGACAAGATGGATGATGGAATCAGGTGCCTGTGTCTGTGTGAGCATGTTTAATATACTCCGCTGTGTAGGACCCTGGAAGAAAAGATCACGGAAGTTATCAGACCAAAGTCAAACTGTCATGATAGACTAATCGTATATTATTGGAAGAGGAGTACCTTGGAATTATTGCTGCTTCCATGGTCCATCTGCCCAGCTCATAAAGTTCCTCCCTGCAGGTCCCTGTAGGCCTGGATAATGTCCAACACTGGGATGGCATTTTCAAATTGGCATTAATCCTTAATCTATGGTTGACTTGACTAGCAGTTCAAGGTTTTTTTAAAAATGGCTTTAATATGGTCTTCTAAAAATGTAGATTAAAAATATAATAACTAAGCCGCCTTGGGTCATCCAAGGATGAGGAAGGTGGGGTAGAAATGATGTAAATAAATAAATAATGGGGGTAGAAATGGGGTAGAAATGGGGTAGAAATGATGTAAATAAATAAATAAATAATGAATAAACATTGTTTTTAAAAAAAATTAAAAAAACTGAATAGGAAATTTCTTTGATAATGTTTACCATAAATTTTTTTGAACCCACAGAGTTTGTGTTGTTTCCTTAGCCTAAGTGAGTAGATGACTAGATTGGCCATTTGTTCTGCAATCTAGGTGGAATTGGGCATGAATGAATTTGAATTAAAACCCGGTTACTACATGACATAAAGCTTAGTGAGGGGAATCCCATTGTGAGATAATCTATTCTTGAGTAGGAAATACATTTTTTCCAGCTGTTATGATGGTTACAGTTTGTTCTGATTGGTTTTACATAACTTTTAACCACTTTTCCCAGCCTGATTCAATGCAAAGGGGAACTCACAGAGGTATCAGTTCCCCTCTTATATGCACCCTTTATCATCGAACTGTTCACTTTTTTTAAAAAAAGTTTCAGCTCAGCCCTGGAAGAGTTTTACTAGGGCGCTTAGGGGAACCATAGAGAGAGAGGGTATGGAAATTGCCTATTAGCGTTTGTCTTCATCTTAAGTCAGTGTCTACTGTTGGAACATGGGACAGTGGTGGCTTAGTGGTTAAGATGCAGAACTTGAAGACTGGAATGTAAGTAAGTCAGCAGTTTGAGACCTGAGTGCTGCCGTCTGTGCCCCAGCTCCTGCTACCCTAGCAGTTTGAAAACAAGAAATTGCAAATGGATAAATAGGTGCCACTTCAGTGGGAAGGTAAACAGCTTTCTGTGCACACTAATAATGCTGGCTCTTTGGTTATAAACGGAGATGAGCACCCCACCCTAGAGTTGGATATGACTGGCTTTCGAGCAAGGGCGACCTTTTAATTAAATTAAATTACTGTTGGAACTCAGGAGAAACCTGGCTCTCTGCCTTTGCTGACTCTTACAAGCTGGTCTGGATGGTTACAACAGTTTCATCCAAGGAAACCTGATTTCCATGGCTGTGAATCATGTGGATCAAACAATATTTACTTAACCATGCAGTTGCACCCTGACTTCTCTCTTCCCAAAAGTGCTTTGGATGTGGATGGGTGTCAGTGAATTTTATTCTACTGAATTTCTCATTTTCCTGACGAGAGCTCAGTCCAGATTGCATTTTCATCAGTTTACGAATGTGGCAAAATGTGTTAAAAATTGGAAGCTAGCACTAAAGGTTGCACACATTTTAATTTTTTCCCCTGATAAAAAAAGTTGTACTCATTTTTCCAAGCAAACACACATTTGTAACTGTTTTTTCAGAATATGAGAGATAAAAGGAAAGCAAACAGAACACATTTGCAAACATCTTTGGGCTGAGGCAGTAAACAATTTAGCTGAAAATGAACGGAGAAGGGTGTTTATGCACTGAAAGCATTTTCCCCACCCCAAATTAACATTCTCTCTTCCAGGACTGCATACCTGCAGATTTGTCTCTAGGAAAGATCATAATTCCATAAAAGTTAAGTTGGCAATCCTAGCTCTTCCAACACTAGTTTTATGTCTAAAGAACCCAAAGAACCCATACGTTCTATCTCCAGAGTTATAAACCAGAATCTCTAGATTATGACAATATGCTAGCAAGATACTGGCTCAAATCCTATTTGTTAGTTAAGCACAAGGTATGACATTTTGAGGTAAATTGCTTGAAGTAAAGAATTCTTCATGAGCTTTATCCGGCACATACTGTTTCAAGCAAGTCAGTGTGCAATGCCTGTGGAGAGTGGTTAACTTGAGGCAATTTGCCCCCAAAACTAATTCATTTTGTGAAATTAATGAACAGAATTTCAGTCGCTGGATTTAGTACTGAGGCTGTTTGAAATGAAGTACACACCCTTGTAAGAAGGTAAGTTTAGTTTCAAGGAATAAGGAAATGGCCGAACAACCAGTGTAGCATTTGTGAAGAATACGACAGTATTCTTCTACTCCGGATGATACTGTGGGCCTTGCTAAAGCAGAGTATCCTAGCTGAACTAAAAAAAAGTCCACATGAGAATAGGAAGAACAAGCATCGGGTAATGGGTGCCTTTGGCTCTCCTCTTTTGTACCCACAAAAAACTCTTAGCAATCCATTAATTAATCAAAGGCCAAACAGCTACAGAGTTCTCACACTTTCTGGAAGAATCCAGTTCCCACGAGGACACAGCTGAAACTGCTTCTCTTAATTAAAAATATTTCTTCTCTGACCTTGAAGGCAATAGATAACATCCTTGGGCCACCTGCTATGCAAGATCACCTTTTCAGGGTAGAGAAACTGCTGGAAGCACTGAGAAGAACTACATTTCCTTGTAGAAGTAAAATGTCTGCCTATTATCAGAAGCTTTAAAGGGCATATGAGCAGGTCAATTTCAGCAGTTCTTTTCTTTAGCTGTTTCTGTGCAGTTGTTCAGTATCTGGGTGGGCTAAATGTGTGATCAACTCATGTGACTAGGGTTGTGCGGGACAGGGGGGAGACTTTTCCTTTGCTTTCATTTTGAATTATTTTGGGAGGCTCCATTTTCCTGTACAGGTTGTTTAGGGTACTGGTCCTTTTGGTAAACCCAAGAGGGCCTAAATCTTTTATGTGCTTTCATTTCTGTTTTCTTCATTTTCATCTCTGGCACTGGGTTAAGTTAACCACTACAGAACCCTGAAAACTACTAAAATAAATCAGAGCTAAGCTAATAGGCAACCATCTACTTCAAAAGTGGCCAACACAACAACAAAACCTGAGAGATAAAGAAATCATCATCAGACCAATATAGCTTTGCAGGCGCACCCCCCAATAAAGGACTCAGACACTGGTAAAAGTGGATAACGGCATTGGGCCACATTTATTGATTCATGCCCTAGTCCGAATTATAAATTTCTATTGGTATTCCACCAATTATAATTCTTAAGGCAAGCAGGCCGAAGTAACACTGGTACGGTTCCACCCAAAATTGCCAACGGCAATTGGTTACAATGTATCCATTTGTATCAATTTGTTTGTTGACAAAAACAAATTGTTGACTGTAGTCAATAATCTAACTACTGACCCCACCCTCTGACGCGTATCCGTAAAATAACGGGGTGATGCCTGCTGCCTAGCTCGTGCCATCACCCCATTGCCTGGTTCATCATTGACCAGACAACGTTAACCAACTTGTGCCTGTCTAGTGTTGTCCAGTCAATTGCGAACCTGCCGGATACCTGTGGGTCATAAATGTTTACCTTACCAGTGCTACCCGCCACACGGGGAGGCTTCAATAAAGGCTCACCCCCCCCAGATCGTCAGCTCGGTCGCCAGGCCTGCTTGCATCACACCCAGAACGAGGTACATACCTCCAGCCGACAGGTGGACCCCTTCTCCTGCCTATCAGCAAAAAATTTGTGTAAACCTATCATCCGGTCTCCAATGGCCGTTTCACGGCCATGCTCTGAACGGGACGGAGCCACAGCTCCGTCCACTGACTGCCGGAACAGTCCTAACTAGGGAGATCCGCATCTCCCCTAAATTGGTGTCTCGGCACGATGTTAGACCATAGCGACCGTATGTAAGCCATACGTGATACAAGATGCTAGGTCACAGCCCCTCGACCGTTTAACAACAGCAGCGAGCCATATGAGATCGCTGCCGTCGAGGCACCTGTAAAACATTGGGCGGTCCAGCATCCCTATCAGACAGCAGGAATGGCCACAGTTCCCGCCCCATGTGCCGCGCATACCATACCATAGCATACGTGCGGATGCGCACAGCCCAGCCGGGGTCCACTCTCTGTCGCTGCAGCATAACCTGCTGCCCAGTGTACATAGCTGCGGCCCACCAGCCCCCTGCCACCGGTATGCTGAGACCCCTAGGATCTGTAAAAGAGGAGAAAAAAGGTGAAGGACATAACTAGGTACTCGTACAGTGAGGGGACGTACATATCTGAAATTGTGCGTAGACGCATATCCTCCTTCGAGTACCCCAAACGTAGTCGCGATCAACGCGACGCCTATCTTAAGTAAATGGTGCCAAAACGGGCCCCACACCGCGAAACGCGGCACCGGTCACCCTCAGGGACTGCACTATGGCAAGGGTAGACCCGTCCCGGTGGCAGAAAACAGGCTGGGGCGCGCAGCAGGCACTGTCGAAATTCAGGTAGGGCACCAACCGGACAGATGTCTGAAAAAACTTCGTAGCAGTATACACCACTGCCTACACCATGCTGAATAATCCGTGAGGACCGCATCCCCACTCGAGCCCACTCATGTATGACAGGGACATCTTCGAGTTCCAGTGCCCTACGATACACATCCGCCTTACACAGGTGGCACCAACTCTGGCACCCACTCACTGATACGGAGCGCTCCAACAAGGCTACCGTGGTAGCTGCGTGGCCAAGAGCCACCTCACACCTATCTGAACATAAGCAATGCCAGCCTTGTGCAAGGTGGGTAGAAATTCTGAACAGGGGTGACGCGCGTAATGGCAGCGGACACGTTCCCGTGTCCACCCCTCCCAAACACGACGCCTGAATGCAGAGTGATACGCCTTACGCGTGCGAGGTGCCAATGACATGTCTGGTTCCCCTCTCCTCACCAAACGTCCAACCATCAGCCAAAAAGGCGAGTGGAGTCCCTCTGCATCCAGAGTACAGCACGGAACCAGGTGATCTGCAGTGGTGGAGAGCAGCAGTAATGTCATTACAAACACCCATCACACGTCTGGCATAGAACGGCACCTTTAGGCGTAGGCTTCTCAATATAATAGACGGACTGATGTCATGACCCTGGGGGATTTGCATGTCTGGGAGTGAACAAAGAGCACCACTGCCGCATTGTCACACCGAACTTGGGCCACTGAGTATGCCCACCCTTTTCACCATAGCATCAGTGCTCTCCAAACGGGAAAACGCAAGGAAGGTAAGATCGCAGGGCGATCCGTGCGCCCACCCCCGGAGTACACCCCATAAGTCCGGGAGCCGGAGGTGTCCGGCCGTACTGGAATCTAGGGCAGACCACTAGGTCTGATCTCCCATAAGAGACCCCTCTAAACCCAGGAGTAATTTGAGCCAGAGCAAACAAATTAAGGGGGCAATGAATTAACTACAAGTCCCAAGGGCATACTCTATGTTTGGCAATCAATGCCAAAATCGCTGTGGGCATCCAAGCCACCGTATCAATGGTTAACCCGAATGCCCACGCGACAGCATCGAGGCATAGATGCGATGCCAGAAAATGGGACCCCGGTCTATTCAGGCGCCAAGGGGACACCCAGTTCCCACCTGAGTGTCTGAATCATGATGAGGAGACGTGCACACGTGTCCAAGCCCCGTTTAACCCCAGACCAAAAGTCGTCGAGGTAATGGGCTGGAGACCGAGGCCCCAACCTGTGAGCGAATGCCCACTGAATGAAAGTCCCACATCGGTCGGGTGCTG
Organism: Bradypodion pumilum; assembly: GCA_035047305.1. Classification (NCBI taxonomy): domain Eukaryota; kingdom Metazoa; phylum Chordata; class Lepidosauria; order Squamata; family Chamaeleonidae; genus Bradypodion; species Bradypodion pumilum. The sequence goes on along the minus strand of JAWDJD010000001.1, from coordinate 165,036,858 downwards.
AACCTGAATTAACGCGATCATAAAGGGGGGTTGGCCTTATCTAATTAAAATTCCCCTCAAAACCTAAAAACCCGATAGGCCTAAATCCTGAAGTGCACTGGCAAAAGGCTGGAAGCCGAGTGCATAGCCCACTGTGCCAAAAGAGCACCAGAATTGCGTGAGCGCACCACCCACAGTAGCCAAGGTAACTATGAGTACCTGACTGGACAAGGTCATCAGGAAGGGCATCCCTGAACGGAGCACCCACAGGGTAAGCCGAATGTAGGAGTATATTACATCCACCCTTTTTCTAGGTCGGTATGAGCTTCCAGGGGATACATTTGACGAAGGAAAGGTGGTTCGAAGAAGGGCCCCCCGTTACTCACATAGCCCCCAACTTCCTAAGCGTGGACAGTGGGGCCCCCTCTCCGTTACCCAGGAAGGGAACCAGATTAGTAGCATCCTGGGGCCCCCAGCACCCCCGAACGGATACAAAAGCCACATTGGAAAACCCTACGGCAGGTCTCCCGCCCCATCCCTTCTCGGATGAACTGAGTGACATCCCTCCAGGCCGACTGTACTTGGGGCGGGGAGGGGCTTATGACTAAGTTAGCTGCTCCAGACGGAGCTCTGATCGCCCCTGTGCACCCCCACCTCTGCCTCGTAGCCCACCAACCCGCAGGCCGGCGGAGGCGGCGAGAGGGCTGGCGCAAAAAGGGGGCACTGAGTCGGTAACGACCGTGGTGCTTAGTACAGACATCGTCAGCTGAGCCGGCCGAACAACAGTAGGCGGGCTGGAACCCCCCGCCCGACCAGTTTGCATGGAGCCAGTGTCTAAACAGGCCGCTGCTCAGCATGCCCACCATGGTACCCCATCACCCGGCACCGGTTCCGTGGGAATGATGTACACGAGCACCCTTGCTGACAGGACTCATCCCAACTCCCCTCGGGATAGCGAGCCACCCTCGTCCACATTCCTCACCATGAGCCAACTGTCATGGGCCCATCCGCTCGACATCAGGATGGCCCAAACAGGTCAAGCTCTGCGGCGTACCACAATACGTACAAGGTATGCCGACAACCAGTTGACCCCAAGGTGCACGGTGGCTAACGACTATGGGACATATCTTTGTCTCAGCCGTCCTGTCCTCCTTTCTCCACCCAGTGGGCTCACAGTGCAATAGGGAGAATATCCACATGTCCCCCTCCAGCCCTTGCCCTTCATGGCCTGCGGCCAATAATCGACCGGGGCCAGTAATAGCCGTCCATCGGCAAAGCCCTCGATGGCACGTTCTGTATAAAGGTGCCTACGCAGCAGGATCCAAACAGCCCCTGCGATGCTCAACACTGTTCCAGAGGCGGACACCCGAGTGCGTGGTGGCTTACTACGGCGAGACCACACCATGTCTCTGTCCTCATGTCCGTACCTCCTATCCTTGTTGGGGTCTCAGTTCATAGGGAGAATATATCCACGTACTCCCCCCCCCACCAAATCTTTTCCCTCATGAGCTGGGGCAGATAATCACTGGGGGGGCCATGAATAACCAGTCATCGGCAATGCCATTGCCGGTACATGATGTACCCCGGACGTACACAGCGGGACCCGAACAGCCCCTGTGACGCCACGTACCACCCCAGGGGCGTAAACCCCCACCCCCAACGTCGTGCCAGAATGCAAGTAAGGGGCACCGGGCTAGGATGGCAAGTGAAGCCCCCCAGCCTCAAATTGGCGAGGCAAAGAGCACTGAACCCCCACTGGTGGGAATGGACTGTGATGTGTGTGCATTCAACTTGAACCTCATACTTACAAGTTGCACCCCCGTGAGCCGCCCCCACTGGGGGTTCCAGCCCACAGTGGGCGTCGGAGCTCGCAACCGAAATCGAGCTCTGGGGCGACCTCCAATGCACTCCTGCCGCAGTTCCAGACAAACAGGGAGCTGCGAGACAGCGGCGGGCACAGGCCGGACTGTCATGAGAAGCTCGACCCAGCTGGCCGCCTGTTGCATAGTGGCAGCAGTTGAAGTAGCCGGCAGACACAAAGGTGGGCCAGGTGGGCCGGATGGCCCACAAGGTATTGGGCCAGAGGCCCTAATTTGAGAGCCTGGGCCAGAATAGGGCCATGCCCAAAACTCCGGCCCCTAATTGGTAAAACGTGCTGTGATCCAGCACCAGGCCCTCCCCCCAATTGTTCCGGCCCGTGGCCAGCAGCCGTGGGCCGAGGGCCAGATCCTCTGAAGGGCCGATCCCTAGGGATGCCTCTAGGGCTGCTACGTGGGCCAGTAAAGCACCGCCGCCGCCGAGCCCCCTACATGAGAGGTGCCAGGTGGGCCGTATGGCCCACCGGGCAATGGTCCAGGGGGCCCTACTTGAGAGCCAGGCCCCAAAAAAAGGGGCATGCCCAAAAACTCCGGCCCCTGAGGGGCCGGGTTAAGCCCTGCTGTGCATCCGCACCAGGCCCTCCCCGCTGCTCAAAACCCATGGCCGGCAGGTGCGGGCCGGGGGCCAAAGCCCCCGTAAGGCCAGCCTGACGCTGTAGGTCCATGGGAGAAGCCTCTAGTAAGAGGTCCTGTTGAGGGGGTGCAGTCGCGGTCCACCAACCCGACTGCCGCCCCCTGAGCCTTCTCTTTAGGAGGCACAACGAAGAGCGATCCCTTTCCAGGGATCAGCCAACGCTGCCTCCTGTCGCTGGCTGGGAAGCCGAAAATTAAGCAGCCCAGATCCCGCTAAGGGGCTTCCCTGAGAAATGAAGAGCGACGGAGAAAAACTTCTCCTCTCCGTCGCTTCGCAAAATGGCAGCGCGGCTGCCTCGTGGCCACCCCTTTTAAAGGGTGCTGGCCACGCCCCCTAACTACCCAGATGTCCAAGTCCGGTGGGGGGGCCCGCAAAGAGCGTGGCGGCCATTTTGGCACCACGCTTGCAGTCGTTTCACATTCTAGCATCAGGAATTGAGACATATGAGAAAGTGAAGTATCTGTGCAGATTCATCAGATCTCATCATCACATTCATTTAGACGTATACTTTTTGAATGAAGACATCCAAAGGGAATGTGACTGTTTTGTTACCATCTGTCTCAGACTCCCAAATCTATTATGTTTTCAGAGGGTCTCTATTGTTAAGCTATGAATGATTCCAAAAATGAAAGCAAGTACATTTTCCATGTTTCCCCTCATTCATGTTAACCTGAAAGCCCCATCTCTATCTCTTATTTTTTGTGCTCAAAAGAAAAGAAAAGGCAGGGCTATTTCTCCTCCTCCTTCAAGTGTCAACCCACCCAAAAACAATTGAATATGGCTTTTCTGTTCCTCTTAACTGTGATCTAGCTCTCTGTTAAAGCTTGGGAGCAATCAATTACAATTAATACACCTATGTATAATGAATTATTTCTGGGGTCAGTAAGAATTCATCAAGGTTACATTTCATAAATAGTATCAAGAGTAGGAACATAGTTACTTAAACTATTACAATGAATAATGTTTTCTAATTGATTTTAAAGGTCATTTTAGGGCCACTGTTGGCAGGGATTCATCATATTTTATGCCAATTCTCCAATAAATATTAAGGTTTTGGAAGAGTAACAGCAAATGAAAAAGCAGTAAAAGAAGTAATAATAAAAATTACTTGCCAAACTCTCTAACAAATAACTGGAACACTCTAGGCAGAATCCAAGGGTATATTATGCCTTGATAAGAACAGTGGTGTAATTTGGAGTGGCAAATAGCCACAAATTAATGAGTCCTTGATTGAATTTCTGGCAGCCTGTTAGTTTCCAGATTTAGAATGCAACTAGGAATTCAGTCAGTGATTTGCTAATTAGTGGCTGTTTGCAGCTCTGAGTTATGCTCTTATACTTCTGCAGTAAATTGTGACTTAATAGTCACTTATATTCTAGCCATTGCTTTAAAAAAGTAACTTTCCAAATTTTGCTGTCAATCACTCAGCCTGATTCAGTTTGGTCCATTTGAGCAGTGGTCCTTTGCTAAAACCTGAAAGAGTTAGGCTCTTTCACATTCTTTCATATTTTCTCATTTGTGTTTCTGGTGTTAGACCTTCAAAACTATTCTTGAAAAGCAAGGACAAGGCAACAGACAACCAAATGGCCCAAATGTGGGCATCTGCTACCAGACATGAGAAAGAGAAATCAGTCAGCCATGGCCCATGTAGCCTCCAACAGTGATTTAAAGTTCACATTTCTCATCATATCACCATTCTCATCAGCAGGAGCAGCGGGACCCAGAACAGATGAGAAACAGAAATCGGCATCACAATCATCATCATTAGCTCTATTTAGGAAAGACTCAAAACTTGGCTGGCAGGGCAGGTGTGGGGCACTGATGGAGTGGTGATCCCTGCCTGCTGGCTTGTCTGAATAAATAACTATACCCCCTCTCTTTTTTACTGATGAGATGGGTGGGTTTCTTTTAAATGGGGACTGTTTTAAAGGTTTTACAGTATTTTATGAGCATTTATATGTTTTTTAATTATGAGCCACCTGGAGTCACTTCAGTGAGGGCGCAGCGATATAAATACGAAAATTAAATTAAATTATGTAGTGTAGCACTGCTTTATACTCATCACCATCACTGCTATTATCAATTTGGTGTCATCATCAACAATCATGATCAGCTGTTGCAAGGACCTAGTGCCACCTTTACTAACAACATGTTCTTCTCAGACCACACATGTAACCTGTGGCATGCAAGATAGGATGATGGCTGGCCTCAGAAATGGCTAAGGTGATTTTATACAGATCAAATGAAACTACAGTGGAACCTCACAAAACAATTGCCCCATATAACAACAAAATTGCATAACAATTAGGTTGTTGTTGTTGTTGTTTTTTGGGGGGAATTGCATCCCACATAACAATTTTTCCTATGGAAAAAAAATTGTACAATTTTTCAATGAGAAAAACCACTTAGCAACTGTTTCGTACAACAATGAGCACCGTGGAATGGGTTAAAATTGTGGTATGAGGTACCACTGTATTCTAAATGGGGGGGGGTTTGAAATGCAAGACAATTTTTTTAGTTCATCCCATTTATTATATTGGAAGATTTGGATTTCAGAAGCTCTATTAGGAAATGAACAACATAATAAAAATAAGAGGCAAGATCCGCTTTTCTGACATATACCCCAGATAAACACAAGAAAGAGAGGGGGAAGGCTGGTGGTCACAGAAAGTTCATGGAACAGAGGATGTCAATCACAAACTCACATTCCCAACACACATCTAGTATGTGGGAAAGGAACCCACATGTTAAATTTGTGATTATCAAGAGATCTGATGTGTTAGTTTTGTGCATGTTCTGAATTCCAAAGGGAACTCATTCAGTAAGGGAATCCAGAAGACTGTTTATCTGGCTTACTGAGTTGTTCTGTATGATTTCCAAGAAGGAGCCCTTTGCTATTTTACATTTGAATTACCCCTCTCTCTTCCTCTTATTTCATTGAACCGAAAAGCAATGTGGCGATCATAAACCAAGCGAATGTGCAGTTGGAAGACTTTAAAAGTGATTTGGAAGCAAAACTCCCTCATTAAATTAGAGGGCAAAAAATTCGTTTGGAAGCTTGTTGCATTGCAAAAACTGCTACATATGCAACCAACACAGTATTTTCTGGAGATTTCAATACCATGAGGAAATTTAGCTTTAGGCTTGTATTTGGCATATGATGCCCACATCACTGAGGAATTTAATTATCTCCTGCCTCGCAATCTATTCGGCTCAGCTGAATTTAAATCACATAAAGGCATTTTTTTCATTCTAATTATCTATTTTAATGCAACATATTTAAGAAGAATTTTTACAAGTTGCATTATGGTTGGTAGTGATGCCACAAATCTACACTATTTTCTCACTGTGTCCACCAGCACACCTTGAATAAAGTGTTTTCAGAATGTAGCCATGGTGATATAGAAATAAAACACAAAAAGCCCCAGCACTGGGACATCTAGGATTTACTTCATTATACAGGAGTGAAAAAAATCAGGACAATATAAAAACAGGCTTGTTTGCAACAATTGAGCACGGTGGTTGAGGATAGGTCATTTCAGAGATCTCTCTCATTCATAGGGTCCCCATAAATGCCTTGATGTCACATTAGAACAACATAAAATACGAATCAAAAGAGATTACCCATTCTTATCAAAATGTCATTTCTTGCTATCCCCTTACTCAAGGAATTCCCTACTCCTCCTAAACATGCTAATCTTGCTCCCCACTTGAAATTCATATGTCAGATCCAGTGCTGTCATTGTTTAATTTCATTTTGACCCAAATGTAATAATATGTCAGAATGAATGAATTAGAGCTGGATTTATTTTCCCCTCAAATGCTTTAATTTCACTCTAACCATCAAGAAATTGTGTTTGTCACACCTCTCTGTGTTCTCCTCAGTTTTCCTCTTTGTTTGCCTCATACATCTATACAATTCTTCAGTTAAGCTTTGCATTGACTGCAAGGTAACAAGACTGATGGTATTTTTAAATAATACCATCCAGCTAGAACCTGGTGGCACAGTGGTTAAATTGCTGTGCTGCAGCCAAAATGTGAGTTCAATCCTTGGATCAAGGTTGGCTCAGCCTTCTATACTTCCAAGGTTGGTAAAATGAGCACCCAGCATGTTGGGGGCAAAATTCTAATTAACCTGTGAACCGCCGAGAGAATGCACTAAGCACTATGTGGCGATATATAAGTGTAATTGCTATCACTAACCTTTTTAAAAAAATCAGGGTGCAAAGCTGACCAATCAATCAGAAGGAAAGCACCTACAGTATATGGTCTGATCTAGGAACATTAATATAATTTTCTGTGTAGTGTGATTCAGACATTTCACTTTGGAGATAAATGTGTGAGGTGGGAGGCCTCCCCCCTCTGCTGAAATTTCCAGTTGTTGGTTTCAATCTGTTTTTATTTCTTTTAAAAGTTGTATATGCAACCTTGAATGCTATCGTTTTAGTGAAGAGTTGAGGCATAAGTTACCACTACTACCTTTCATCTTTGTGGAAAACTTTATGTTACACTAGAGAAAAGTTTACACAAATTGGGATTTATCTTCCAATGATCATCTGGAAAACATAGCATACATTGAAAAGAAACATCTATGCAGAGTCTCTATGTTGGTGCCCCCTGTGTTCAATGACTCTAGAAACACCTCACCTTTCATAGAATCAAGAAGCTAAATAGCCAATAAATACTAAAAATATAGAATTATATCAGTGATGCACTGCAGCAGGTTCTGCAGAACTGGTAGCGGAAATTCTCCCAGGCCATGCCTACTTGGTTGGCCACACCCACCTCCATTGTCCATAATGCTGGAAGTTTGACCACGCCCACAAATTTGGCCCTGTCCACAGATTTGGCCAGCACACAGAGTAGGTAGTAAAAATGTTTGCAGTGCATCACTGAATCATATGCACTGGAGCTGGAGGAGATGTTTGACTATTGACAAAACAGTGAAAAGTTGGGAATATCTCAGCCAGATAACAACCTTTCTTTAACTTCGGTACTCATTAGTTTTACATTAGTTTCTTCAATCATGTTCACTGGACACAGAAGGTTCTTGATGAATTCACTCCACATCATCACCTGAGGCCAGAACTATGTTTCATTTTGGCCCACTTGGCCTTTTCCCCCTTGTTTTATCTTAGATTAAAAATATGTACATTTCAGAGCTCTTCGGGTTTGATTATGAGGATAAAATTATGAATGGAGAAGTAAGTTTCTAAGATATGGAAAAAAATACCAGTTCCTCAAACTCTCTGACTGGGTCTAGTGGTGTGATATAGAATTTAATTGAATTTAATGAGGTGATGGTGATGGAAGGACACTGCCCATTATTTACAGCGATGCTTATTATGCAACATGCTATTTTGATTATTTTCATTTTCATTTATAGAAGCATTTTAATATATATATTGGTACTCTTGAAGACCTTCAATGCAATTCTGAACATACATACATACATACATACATACATACATACATACATACATACATACATACATACATACATACATACATACATACATACATACATACAATTCTGATAAAGATGAGTCGATAAAAACTCTATAAAGGCAAATTAAAAGCATCTCCTAGTGATGTTGACACACAGCTGCAACCCAATAACATGGAGAAATAAAACAACAAAAGAAAACTGCAACCAGAAAGACTGAGAATTTTAAGAGAAGCTATAAAAGTGTAAGAATATGTCACTGGAAACCAAGATCATCCGTGCTATGGCATTCCCTGTTAATATATATAGATATGAAAGCTGGACATTGAAGGAAGCTGACAAGAAAAAAAATCATTTGAAATGTGATGTTACGGGAGAGCTGTATGCATACCATGGACCACCAGAAAGACAAATGAGTGGGTCTTACAGCTCTTACAATGAAGAATGACTAAATTGAAGCTAATTTACTTTTGGCATGTCATTTGAAGCAAGATTCACTAGAAAAGACACTAATGCTGGAAAAACTGGAGGCAACAAATATAAGATGGAATGACTCTGTAAAGGAATCCAAACCCTTGAATTTACACAAACTGAGCAGCACAGTTTAGGACTTTTTAGAGGTCGCCATACTTTGGCAGTGAACTGATAGTTCATATCAACAACATGATGAATGTATAGCATACAGCTATTTTTTAATCCACAAATAAATGTGTAGGAATATGCATGCATAATTGTGAATCATAAGGACCCTTTTTCTTTAAATAAGTAAAAGAAAAAAAGAATTGAAAATTTCACTGTTGCCAGAGGTTATGTTTAAAAAACAAAAGAAATATAGGTTTCCTCCTGTATTCAAAGGGGATATGTTACAAGTCTTTCCATGAATACCTGAAACCCCAGATAATAGAAAAACCTATATTTAACACACATGTCTGAGTCATAAAAGCAGGGGAGGGATGTAAAATGCCTCTTGTTTTCTACATAAGAGCTGCCAAAATGTCTGCCTCCATTCCTTGCAAACATTACATTGCAGAAATGGACCTCTAGTGGGCAGCTCTGGTAATGCACTATAAAAATATGTTACGTATTTCAGGATTTTAAAAAACTGAATATTTTTAAAGCCACTGGTAACTGAAACTGTGAAAACATAATCGCCAGATAACGGGTGTGGGGTGTGAGAGGAACCTGTATGGCTTGTACAGGAAAGTTTGAATTTCTCCCACTAACACATGATGAGCTGTATATGGATCAAGTTCTCTTTGTCTACTTATGGATAAATAAATAAAGTAACAAATTTCATGCATTACACAATGAACTGTAGTTTGAATTCTGGAGTTTGGATTTGCTAGACAGGACTAGACAATGAGTTCTTATTTTGGCCTCCTGACTTCATAGAGCTGTTGTAAGAATTAAAATGAAGTTTAGTTACATTTATATGGCTGTATAGCTCAGTAATAGAGCCAGAGATTGGGAGTTTGATTTCCCACTTTCCCTCCAGGTAGAAGAAGCAGCCTGTATAGTCATGGACAATCTGGACAGTCCCAGGAAGCCCCCAGAAGAAGGGAATTGTAGATCTCTTCTGTGTCTTCTCTAACTGGGAAACCCTGGAAAGGGTCACCATAAGTCAGAATTGACTTGATGGCACACAGTTAGAATTCTTATATAGATAAATTTAACCAGAACAAATCTCTTCAGAACTAAGCCATTGAAATAGAGACTACAGTGCACAATTGTGTTTTAGAAAAGATTTGGGAATAATCTCCAGTGGGTTTGGCTTACTTGGCATCAAGATCCAACCCCAGGAAACTTTAGAATGTCTCATGCTTCTGCCCTGTTTGCAACAAAACTAATCAAAGTATTGCAGAGGGACGTAATTTCCGTTGTTTCTGATGAAATAAAGGGTCCAGTCTGTATAGGACATACTAAACATTATCTTTATTAAATATTGATTCTAAAATCTTTAAGTCACTGAAAGATTGAGGCCTGTGATTAAATTACAAATTAATCTAGCACTAACAGGCTTTCTTGTGCACAGCATCAACTCAGATAATCTCTGGAGGCTTCCACATGTTGTGGGCAAATGGAAAACAACATGCTCTTAGCCTCAGACTCTTAGACGCTTTCAAATGTGGGGAGTGGATGACATTTGCATCCAGATGTGGGTCTTAGGTGTTTTCCCATCTGAATGGAGCTCATAAATTAAGACAATTTATGCAGTCGAGTCTTCTCTCTTGGGATAAAATAGATTACTGTTCAGTGTAAAACAAATCCTGCTGCTGAGCTTTCAACAAAATTACTATCTGAATTCAGAGAGGGAAAGGGCTATAAGGCAATAGCAAGTAGGAATGAAATAAATGAACAGAAAGTTAAAGCAAGTCTGTTCAGCTGTAGAAGGTTGTTTACAGGTCAGTGAAGCCTTCTCCTTGCCGCCTGTCTGGAAGTGCAAAAAAGGGAGAGTTAAAAAGCATCTTAGTGATGGATTGTCCCAATGCAACATATTTGGAAAAGAGCAAGAATTTGGGGAAGAGGTGTGGTTGTATGGGGAAATTTTCCCATGTTGAAAGTTGCACATATAATTCCCAGCATTTTTGAGGTGAATTGGGAATATATGTCATTTAGCAGGAATGTCCAGATTTACAGCTGCTGCTCTGGGTCCTGCAGGACTGGACCCTGGTCTGGCTGCTGTTGAGGGGTCTTGCCTGGAGCCTCTGGGTTCCTGGTCTACATAAGAACCAGCTCTCCCTCCCAGAAGCTGCCTCTGATCTTCAGTCTTGCTGTTGCTTTGTGCCTTGATCATGCTCATGCTTTGACCACTGGACTTTGTGCCTTGACTTTGTGCATTGCTTCTGCTCATGCCTAGATTCCTGGACTCTGTGCTATGATTCCACTTTCTGCTTATCTATTACTCCTGGCCCCCAGTAATGTGTTGCTTCCAACCCTCTCCCTTTTCTAGCCTCCCTGATGTACTTCACCTTCTTGTCTTCCTGACTGTCTGACTTCAGGCTTGTCTTGTCTGCATTTCTGTTGTTTGGACTGAGATTGGGGTTGCTATATCTCTTGAGAAAAGGACTTTGGGTTGGACTCTGGATTGTATAACCATTTGGCCCGCTTCCCCAGCTGGTCTGGGTCCTAGTGCTTGTATTTCCCGCCAGCTGCCCAGACCCTGGACTCTTATGAGGAACATCCATTGCCATATAAGAAAGGAGGGAGAAGGTGGGAAGGTTTCGTTTTGTGAAGGAAAGACACAGTCAATTGGACCTAACTAGTCAAATTCCTAAATCTTGGGCACAATCCAGTATCACCTTGTCGATGTCCTACGCGATGGAAGCCTATTCTCTCTGTAGACAGAAGCATGGAATACCAGTTGTGGCTGGGTTAGGCTGTCATCTAACCAGCCTTATCCCAAAATTGCTTATGCCTCACTGTATGGGCCATAAACAGTCCATGATTGTTATTGTTGAAGGCCATAAAAAATTATGTGCGGGAGACACTCTTTTTGTTAGTGGGTTGAAAATGCTTTTTTTCATTATGCTTCACTAAATTCTTGGATTGGACAAACCAGATCTTGTTTGTTACTTAACTATGACACAACAAACAAATGATGGGTGTGTGTGGGTAAGTGTACCTACCTCCAAGAACAATTTAAGGCACCAACATGATGGAGTGGTCATTAAGATGACTCCTAAAATCTAAGTGGCAAGAAGATATAAAACATCAGTTGCCCTTGGACTGTGGAAGTCCTATTAAAGTTCAAGTCTACAATGGGACTCTTCAATATTGCTGCTTTGTGTCCTGTCAGGAAAAATACAAAATGAAAAACATGGCAATTTGAGGTTTGGAGCTAGGCTGCCTTAGTGATCAAGTCAGGGAAAAGTAATCTCTTTACTCTCATCTGAAACACAGGATCCCACAGAAATAGATCGTTAGCCTCTAGAATAAATTGGTCCCTTGTTGCAGACATTGTTAAATGTTTGAGTGTTGCTGTAGAGTAAAAATGTAAATCCTTGCTTGTCTCATCTCTATGTGGAAGGATGAGGAGCTGAAATGTTTTGTATCCTTGCCTGCGAGAAACCTTTCTGTGCCCTTATGAATGAGTAGCTTTTCTGAGTAAATTCCCCCCAGATTGTACAGTTATGCAAACCTCTGATGTCTACAGCTTTTAAAATGGATTTTAAGGAACCAAAGCATCAGATGGGGTGCTTGTGTGTCCTTCAGTGCTTGTGTGTATGTGTTTTGTTTGAAAGAGAGAAAGGGCACAAGTTTGGTGCAAAAGGCACTAAAAATTTAGAGGCCCTGATAGGGGGGAAAGAGGAAAAACTGTGAGAAATCTCAGATAAAGGTAAAGGTCGCCCTTGTCAAAAGCCAGTCGTATCTACGGTTCAGTGCTCATCTCCAGTGCTGGGCATCAGCCGGTCCGCCCCGGTCTGAGTGGACCAGTAGTTGACCTGGCTGGCCACGCCCCTTCCCCTCCCCACCTTGCCCACCTCTTCCTGGGAGAACGGACAACCCAATGGCATCGGCTTCGGCTCTTCCTTCTCCAATCTCCACCAGAGCGGCTGCTGCCGCCTCCTTAATAGGCTGCAGATGCCGCTTGGGTGGTGGTGGAGGTGGTGGCATGTGTGCGCCTGGCCCAGGGGGAAGGGGAGGGGGATCTGATGTCGCATAACCCAGAGCAGCTTGCCTGCCCGCCCCCGCTGCCGCTTCTTGCTTCCTTCTAGCAGCAGCAGCAACTTTCGCGATGCCTGGACCTAGTCCTGCAGGAAGAGAACTTCCTGCAGGATGTCTGTCTGGGCATTGCGAGAGGTCTCCAGGCAGCATGGCACAAGCAGGGCAACTCTCGCAATGCCCAGAGTCAGACAGACATCATGCAGGAAGTTCTCTTCCTGCAGGACTAGGTCCAGGCATCATGAAAGTTGCTGCTGTTGCTATAAGGAGGCAAGGAGCGGCGGCAGGGGTGGGCAAGCTGCTCTGGGTGGTGCAACGTCAGCTCCCCCTCCCCTTCCCCCAGGGCTAGGCACGCACACACCACCACGCCACCTCTACCACCACCCAAGTGGCACCTGCAGCCTATTAAGGAGGCAGCAGCCGCTGCTCTGGAGGACATTGGAGAAGGAAGGAGATTGGGAGGAGGTGGGTGTCATCAGGAAGCAGCAGCAGGCGCTGCGCTGGACTCGCTGGAGGACTAGAGGAGGAGGGAAAGCCAAAGCTTTCACGTGAGCACTCCTTCCTCCCCCAGTGGGCCGGGGGGGCCAAGGAGGAAGAGGAAGGAGCAGTCCAACGTGGCGCCTTCTGGGTAAGTGTGTCTTTTTGTTTTGTTTATTTTCCCTGTGTGTGTGTGTGTGTGAGAGAGAGAGAGAGAGAGAGAGAGAGAGAGAAGGCTAAAGGGATTTCCCAGGGGGGTGGAGGGGGAATGAGAACCATGAAGCTCCCTAAACAGCAGTGAGTCTTTAAGGTGCTACAACATTTTTGTGTTTTTGTTTTGTTTACATTCTGATTGGCTTGCACAGAATAAAACTTTAGAATTGGTAGCCATTTTATTCTGTGCAAGCATTTCAGAGAGTAAACAAAAAAATGTTGTGGCACTTTAAAGACTCACTGCTGCTTTGAGGTAGACTGCAGCTGGCCCAGGTAGCTCCATGGTAAAACAGAGATGACCACTGAACCCTAGAGTTGGATATGACTGGCTTTCAAGCAAGGGATACCTTTACCTTGCTCGAAAGCCAGTCGTATCCCACGCTAGGGTTCAGGTTGCTCATCTCTGTTTCAAAGCTGAAGAGCCAGTGCTGTCTGCTTCTGCAGATGTTTCCATGGTCATGTAGCAGGCATGGCTAGACACCGGAGTGCACGGAACGCTGTTTACCTTTCCACTAAAGTGGTCCCTATTTATCCACTTGCAATTTCTTGCTTTTGAACTTCTAGGTTGGCAGGAACTGGGACAGAGACGGGAGCTCACTCCAATGTCCAGCACTTGGGTCTCCAACTGCTGACCTGCCACCTTCCAGTCAGAGCCTTAGCAACTTGAGCTCAGTGGTTAAGAAGCTTTCCTTGTTAGCTGGAAGGCCAATATGACCGTTTGAGCTCCCGTCTCTGTCCCAGCTCCTGGCAACCGCAAGTTGATAAATAGGAACCACTTTGGTGGGAAAGGTAACAACATTCTGGTGTCATGCCTTCCACATGTCCACAGAAACATCTACAAACAGACAGTGCTGACTCTTTGCCTATAAACAGATGAGCACTGAACCCTAGAGTCAGATACGACTGGCAACTTTGGATCTAACAATAGGTGAAGGTAAAGGTTTCAAAAGCCAGTCGTATCTGACTCTAGGGTGCAGTGCTCATCTCCATTTACAGCCAAAGAGCCAGTGCTGTCTGTGTTTGCAGATGTTTTCATGGGCTATGTGGCAGGCATGACTAGATTGGCCACCCAGTCACATGCCCACTGATTAGGCCACACCCATGATTAGGCCACACCCACCAGTTAGACCATACCCATGGTGTGGTAGTAAATTTTTTTGGTGCCCACCACTGCTCATCTCTGTTAATAGCCAAAGATCCAGTGCTGTCTGTGTCTGCAGATGTTTCCATGGGCAGGCATGCCTCAACACAGAATGCTGTTTATCTTCCCACCAAAGTGGTCCCTATTTATCTACTTGCAATTTCTTGCTTTCAAACTGCTAGGTTGGCAGAAGCTGGGACAAAGACGGGAGCTCAATCTGTCATGTAGTACTCGGGAATCAAACTCCGACCTTCCAGTCTTCAAGTTCAGCATCTTAACCACTTGAGCCACTGCAGTCCCATAATCACATAAGGCTTGGACATTTATCATCGAAGTGTTTCATATCCAGACAGTCTCAATGAAAAGAACAAGGAATTTAGAGAACGTTTTTATATTCCCATAATAGTCTTATATTCTTTATATCCATATAATAGTTTTCCCCCAAATCAAATCTCTTCTATTATGTTTTGACAACAATTTTCTTTACTTATATTCAGAGTTAATTTTGCATCGGCTAAAATGTAGTTCTATTTTTTAATTAAGATTATAATCATAGGTTAAGTGGAGGAAAAACACACTTCAGGTATCACAGATGCCCAGGGTATATAATTAGAGGAAGGGTGGTGGGAGGGAAGCCATACCAGTAAGTACTGAGGATATAAAGACCAACCAAGGTCAAGGATTTAACAGAGATAGCCATCAGAAAGTATTATCTAAGATTAGGGAAGATTTAACTAAGTGGTGAATTTACATGTCTCACTATTAAACTGAAAGGAAAGTAATTAAAATAGGCCTGTTTTGTCCAAGACTTTTATGACTTTCAAAACCTTATTTTAAATGGGTTTGCTGCATAGTTTTCAAGCAAAACAAAAATCTGAGATTGCCACCAATTTAGTTTTTTCTTTATTTCAACAAGAACTATTAACAGCAAAAGTAATAGATTCCAATCTTTTTTTAAAAAAATGAAAATTACAGATTTAACATCTGTTTACAGTTCTTTACTGGAAATAGCTATTGAGATTTAAAAGACTAACAGTTCAACATCACCTCTCTTTTTAAAAAAAACAAAAATCTACTTTAAAATACACAGCTTTGAACTGCACCTGTGAACAGGATGTGGTGAAGAGAATTGGTGCTACCAATTCTGCCTTTGGTCGTCTATCACAC
Organism: Bradypodion pumilum; assembly: GCA_035047305.1. Taxonomy (NCBI): domain Eukaryota; kingdom Metazoa; phylum Chordata; class Lepidosauria; order Squamata; family Chamaeleonidae; genus Bradypodion; species Bradypodion pumilum. Next base: position 165,021,262 of record JAWDJD010000001.1, on the reverse strand, counting down.
AGAGTCTTCATGAACAAAGATTTAACAATCCAGACTGAGCTCATGGTGTACCAAGCTTCTGTTATCTCAATGTTATTGTATGGCTGTGAACCATGGACTCTCTCTTGCGAAGACATCAAAAAGCTTGAGTGCTTTCACCAACAGAAGCTAAGGTCCATCTCAAACATCAAGTGGGATGACTATGTCACCAACATCACAGCACTTGAGAAAGCAAATGTAAATAGCATTGAAGCTTCTATCATAGGCCATTGTCTTAGATGGTTCCATATAGATGGTTCCAGACCTCCTTGTCAGATTCTCTTGCAGAGCTCCTTTGAAGCATTATAAGGACCAGCTGAAACAAACCATGAAGGTGTCAGGTATAAACCCACAAACCTGGGAAGCAGTGGTTCTACATCACCCACTTTGGCACCAATCATCCTGCTGCTACTGATCACTTTGAAAGAGAACACTGCAGACATGAAGAGGCTAAGCGACAAACTCAACTACACCCTCCATCATCTATTCAGGTTAATGTGTGTGGTTTCATGTTTCATGCCAGGATCAGATAATTGAGTTACCAGAGACACATCCATCAACTGAGAATATGACTTCCAGGAAAAATGTTTGCTCAGATACGAGTAGCAGCCAATGATTTTTTATTATTTTTTTTATTTTATATTCAAATTTATATGCCGCCCAATCAGGTTAACCCGACTCTGGGCGGCTCACAACAAGTTAAAACACACATAAAACAGTACAACCAATTAAAACCAATTAAAACCCAACATACCCACCCACCTACCCCATTCCTCTCAAAACCCACATAAACCCACATTAAAAAAAATGACAATTAAAAGAAATGGGGGCTTAATTTATAAGCCAGCAGGCAGGGGCCACTCTTCCATCTGGGCCCCACATCTGCCGTGCCAACCAGGTTTTTAGGTCTTTTCTGAAAGGTAGCAGCTCCATCTGCTCCCACAACTCTACAGGCAGGAGGTTCCACAAGGCCGGTGCGGACACAGAAAAGGCCCTCCTTCGTGTGCCAGAGAGACGAGCCCCTCTGGCAGATGGAACAATCAGGGAGCCCCTCCGATCCACTCTGGTTGGACGGACAGACACTCTTGGGACGATGCAGTCTCTAAGGTACCCTGGCCCACTACCATGAAGGGCTTTAAAGGTCAAAACCAGCACCTTGAACTGCACCCAGAGGCAAACTGGTAGCCAGTGCAGCTCCCGAAGTAATGGTGAGGCACAAGCATAACGCCCGTGCCCCATCACCACTCGGGCTGCCGCATTCTGGACCAACTGCAGCCTCCGAATGGTTGACAAGGACAGCTCCATGTAGAGTGCATTGCAATAATCTAGCCTGGAGGTGACCAGAGCATGCGTGACCATGAGCAGGGAGTCCCGGTCCAGGAGTGAACGCAACTGACGGATGACGCGAAGCTGTGAGAAAGCCCTCCTGGCCACAGCCACCACCTGATCTGCTAGTAGCAGCCCCGAATCCAGGAGGACCTCTAAATTGCATACCAGGTCTGTCTGGGGCAAAGCATCCCCATCCAAGACCAAAGTTGGCAGCTCCCTGGATAACGCGGACCCCCTATCCAAAGCCACTCAGTCTTGGAGGGATTCAATTGTAGCCCGTTGTCCCCCATCCAGACCCTAACCACAATGATAACGACAGCGGCAGCAGCAGCACATAATCCTGGATCAGGGATTTTCAACCTGCAGCCTGTGGGCCAGATGCGGCCCATGGCACCATTTAATGTGGCCAACCATCACCTCCACCACACCCAGAAGTGCCATGTGGTGGAGGAAGGGCAAAATGGCTGTCCAGCCCCCAAAGCTGTCTGAGGGAGTGTGACCCGGCCCCCAGATTAAAAAGGATGAGAACTCCTGAACTGGATAAACCAATCCAACAAAGATTCATGGTGTTTGAGCCTTTGAGTTAAATATTTGATGTGGAAACAACAAATAAACTACACTGAGAGATTCCCAACTGATATTCCTTGTTGACTCAGGTTTTTACTTGCTCCATATGGTTAGAACTGTAAGGGTCAGTCTCCTGCTTCCAAAAACCATTTCTCCCATCTTCTTCAACACTCCCCCTTATAATAAATTGATTTTTCTTTTTAAAATAAACAACCTTCTGTTTTATGATTATAGGATTAGAAATTTAAACTTTCTGAAATTTTTGAAGCCAAATGGCAAAAATTGGAAAAACTAAAGATTTTAGAAATTTTTTTAAAATGCAACAATAGCCCTTTTTCTTATAAATTGAAAATCACTCAGTTTAGAAACATAAAATATGACTATGTACAATTTGATCTGGCATAAAATTACCACAATCTGTATATGAAAAATATAGGGTATTCAAACAATTGTTACAAGCACAATTGGTTCTTTTTTTTAAAAAAAATATTTGTAATTATAACAAATGGAGCAACAATCTCCTGAACTCTTCAGATTGAACCTCTTTGATTTTGCTCGGTTAGGTAGAATAGGCAAAAAACAACAACAACCAACAATTTTTTAAAAAAACCAGAAGAAACCATCAACAATAGTAACAAAGAAAATTATTTATATTTCCTCTCCACAATATGAAATAGATATAAAGCACTTATTCCCATAAAAAGAATTGAAGGAGGAACGTGTGTGGAAGGGACTAAGATTCAATGAATAAGCATGAAATTTAATCAGACTCATTTTCTGAGCTATAATTATCAGTATCAGTTCCAGTCTTTGCTTCTGCAGCTGTTTTGTTATGTTTGTCATCATCACAGTTTTCATGGACTTCTAAAAACTGAAGGTTTACCCAAATTGAAACAAGCTTCTCTACCCTTTAACACGTCACTTTATTTCTTGATTTTTGTGAGTTTCTAAACACAGACCAGATTCTTTCACATGCTGCAGAAGATGGAGAAATCTGAAGAAGGTGAGAAGCAAGAGGAGTCAGAGGCAACATTATGCAAAAGCTTTGCTTACGGTGACACACGAGGGATAAGTTTGACAGAATCCCAGACTACGTTCCTGGACCAAATCCCTGAACAGTTTCTATGTTCTGCAACTTATGAAAGTTTATTGATCATGCTAAAATAAAGCATTCCATAATTGATTTTCTTTCTTTTTTCACACAAAAACAACAAACAAACAAAAAGGCTTAAGGGGAAAACCCCCAGAAAAAAACTTTTCCTGAATGTTTCTGGTTTTTTTCTGGGTCTTCACATCTCTATGCAAGATACTGTGCTTCTGTATCTATGAGTCAAAACATCAAGGGATGGTCTTATTGTTGCAAAATATTTTTCCCTTATTGCCAGTAGGAAAAAGGATGCCAAACCTAATATAGCAAAGGACAACGTGTATGTTGACAACACCAATAGCAGCAGTCAAGATGGTCTACAACAGTGGCTCCCAGATGTTCTTGGACTAAAACTCTCAGAAGCCATCATCCCCTGTGCTGGCCAAGATTTTTGGGAGCTAGTCTATAGCAGTGTTTCCCAACCTTTTTTTTTTTGGACTTCAATTCCCAGAAGCCTAAGTCAATTTCCCAAAGCACTGATCAGCCAACGTACTGACTTAGGCTTCTAGGAATTGAAGTCCCCCTGTGGGGTGTGGGTCCCCACATTGGGAACAATTGTTCTACAGGATACATTTTGTGCTCACTACCATTCAAAAAGAGACAGCAGACAAGGGGAAAAAACCCCAAACCTGACTTCTTTTTTTCATCAATTGATCACTTCTTGCTGAAACACAAAACAATTGTCAGGGCTATTTTCCAATGTATTCCCAAGGAATCTATTGCTTGCAGCCTCAAAAATAATCAAAATGTCTACAAGATATTTGTGTTGTTGTTGTTGGTTTTTTTTAGATTAAGTATGTGACCTTAAGTACATGTCTGTATAGCAGGGAGGTATTTGATTGTTAATCCCTAAGGACGTTACAAGAATTTGAAGTGCATCTGCCCCATGCAACCTAATGCAAAGCACTTTCAGCCATCTTAATGGAGAAGGAAACTTCAGCCATGTTCCTTCAGGATGAATGTTTTTTTGTGCATAAGAATGGAGCATCACATATCCATATACATTATTAAGAGAAGGCTAAAATATGGATTCTTGTGGCTAAGTGTTTCATTTTAAATCCCTCTAAGAGGTGTGCAATGTGGATTGTTCTTTGGAAAATGATGCTTGCATGGGATTTACTTGAACCTTTCAGAAGGGAAGGAAATAGCTTAAATTAGGGAAGCTGATTGGCTGTCTTTTAGATGGAGAAGTTATTGTTATGCCAAGTTCAATACCTCTACCTTTCTGTATTTGCTCAGTTACTGCTCTCCATCAGGATGAATGGTGCAGCAAATATTAATACCAAAATATAAGGACCATATTGTTCTCGAACTATTGGAAGCATCTAGATTCAAAAACAAGAACAGCAGCAAAGATCAAATTCAGTTGGCACCATGCTTCAACAAAGAAAAGGAAGATTCTTGTTGCAGATTCTTCTTCCGTGTCTAGGCCAGATGTTAAACTGCCAAAATGAAGCCACTTTTTGGTAAATTCATTTTGTAGTTCCTTTCGCCTGACCCTGTGTGAGAAAGATTAGCTGACACAAGGTTGCCATTGCTTGGGGTATGCCCAGTAGTGCTTCAATAACACCACAACCTTGTTGCAGATGAGTAGAGAGACCTCCATCCTCTGAATCAGAAAAATATAAGATCTGAAATGTGAAGTTAAAGCCACCTGTCTCCATACACATCTGCAATCAGTCCAAGGGCCAGTTCACTCCTGAATGTGGTTCTACTGAGCATGCTCAAATAATGAGATGGCTGGTTTTCCTGTCATTTTGTGTTATCAGTTTTTCTACAACTACTGGATGTATTTGATTGTCTTGTAGAATGCTGATTTGCTCTGTTGCACAGTTCCATTTCCTGCATTATTGTGCAGCAATAGTACAGTAAGATATACCTTACTTAGGATACTGAATGAGGTGTCTTAGTATTTGCTTCTTGCTTGCGAAACAACAGAAGAGGCTAGATAACATGTTCCCCTCTAAGCATATTTAAACCTCTGGAGTAAGGTATGAATAGAGTTCCTCGTATAATGCTCTAGCTTGAGCAAAAACAATAAACTAGCTAACCTTGTGGATGGCTACAGACCCCATGCTTCTGTTTGATTATAGAATGATTTAACCTTCCTTCAAAGCCTTTCAAAAAGGAACCCATGGTCTCTGCTCTGTCCCTTTATAATTAAAGGTGGTAGCCAAGCCATGATGGGGATACAGAGGAGGGGGGTGCAACATTATGCCTGTCATTGTGGTTTGGGGGCCCGCCTGCAGTTCCTGTGCAGTGGTCAGTTAGTGTTGCAGAGCTGCAGTGGCGCCTGTGGAACCGGCAAACCTCAGTGCACCCACAACCCCGGGTAAAGGCTTGGAAATGTGGAGAGATCACAAGTCCAAGCTTTCCCCCTCTTTGCCATTGGCTTGTGCTGATCTCGCCTGATGTGGAGATGGGAGCCCCCCCCCCCCTCGGGATGTCCTGCTATTTTGTTTTATTTCCCTCCCATCTCTTTCTCTTTCCCTGCAAAGGGACTGAAGTGCTGCCTCTTTCATGATTGTTTTCATTTTTGCTGGGGGTGAGTTTGCCAGTGAGAGGCATTTGGGAGCCAGGCAGCCTAAGGACCGGCAGAAACAACCCCCAAAATGAACACTTCCCCCCAGCGAAAAAGTTCTTTCCTTTCTTGATCTTCCCATCTAACTTGGGGTTTGTGGCTCTTCCCCTTTTTTACTGGTTTGGAAGAAAGAATAAAACTGGACTGGTCTTTCAGGCTCCTCTTTGCTTTTTCCTTCTCCCTTTCTTGTTTCCTGGAGAATACTTGGGAGACCCTGCTTTGCTCCATATCCACCCCTTTTTGGAAGCGGGATTTTAGGAGGTGCTTTTGCTCTGTGCAAGCGATCAGGTCTCCCTCCTCAGCAATCGTCAGAGCAATTATTGGCACTTTGGAGTCCACAGGCGGAAAGGAGGGAGAAGGAATCACTTTCTGATCTGAGTTGCATTGCAGGCGCTGCAGGCGCTGACTCGCCAGTCTGTGGATATAAGAGGCAGCTTTTGTTGGGTGCTGGGTGGTGACGTATGCGAGCTGGCATGCACATGTGCACCAATGGCAAATGTGCAATCCTTGCTGGTGGGGCTTCCGACCCACCCGCGACTTCCGGACCCCCTCTTCATTGGCTGGGGCATGCAAGGTACGCCCCATGTTCCTGTCAGGAGTGTGTGTCATTGTTATGTATGTATGCATGTTCATTATACTGTAAGGCAAGATTGTAACCACTCCAGATACAAACGATATCAGCTATAAAGGAACGCGAGCAGACAGCCTATAGAGGGCAGCTGCGAGCGTTCACTCTCACATGGTTCACATTGCTCAATCACGGACAGCCGCGGGAAAACCTTCCCCGCATTCAGCAGCTGAAGAAAGACCTGCATTCAGCAGCTGAAGCAAGACCTGCATTCAGCAGCTGAAGAAAGACCTGCATTCAGCAGCTGAAGCAAGACCTGCATTCAGCAGCTGAAGAAAGAGGCGTGCCTGGGCGAGGCCACGCCGGTAGCAACCAATCAGCTACCGTGCTACAAGATTCAAATGTAGAGAGCTACTGTATATATTGAGATGTATCACCGCCATTACCTCATGCTTCACTGGAACCTCATGCAATGCAATAAACCTGTGTTAAACCAACCCTTCGGTTGTCCGGTCGTCTTTGGTCCCATACACTAAACTGGCGACGAAGGTGGGATTATGGCTGCCCACGGGACCAAGACATGCGCCGGCTACGAGATCAGGAAGCCGGGAGACTTGGAGCTGTTTGAGATAGACTTCAACGCTGCGCTGGTGGAGCTCGAAGTCTCCGACGAGGCCAAAAAGAGGGCCATCTTCGTCCGCATGCTCGGACAAGAAACCAAGAGGACCTTGGTGGACCTGATCGCGCCGAGGAAGGTGGGCGACCTCAAGGCCACAGAGCTCCTGGCGGCGCTGCGCGCCCATCTCCGGCCGGCAATAGCGATGTTCCCCGCTCGGAGCGCGTTCTGGAGGCGAGTCCAGGCACCCGGAGAATCGGTCAATGAGTTCGCCGCGGCCCTGCGGTTGGCCGCCGGCCCATGCAAGTGGGAACTCCCCGACGTCACCCTCCGGGACTGCCTGCTCTGCGGTCTGAGGGACACAGAGACTCAGCGCGCGCTGATGAAAAGGGAGCCGCCTCCCACGTGGCAACAAGTCCTCGACGCGGCACAGGCCGCAGAGGCCACGTCGGCCGGGGTGCACGAACTTCAGGACTGGCGCCCGAAGACCGCCAAGGCAGAGAGTTCGGTGCGCGCGGCCCGGCGGACTTCGAACTCGTCCTCTGCAGAGAGCAGCGACGACGAGGACGTCCGGAGGGTCCAGAGAGAGGGCCGGCGCTGCGATGGCTGCGGCGCCGCCCACGCCCGCACCAAATGCCCATTCCGCAAGGCCGAGTGCCACAACTGCGGCCGGCGCGGGCACATCGCCAAGGTCTGCCGGAAACGACGCAAGGCCACCCGGAGTTCTCCAGACCGCTCGGCGAGGCAGGACCGCACCACGAGGCAGGACCGCACCACGAGGCCGAAGGACGGCACACGGACCACGAGGACGCGGGACGGAGTAGGGCGAGTCTCCGACGACAGCGAGGACGACGCGCCGGTTTGCAGCGTTTCCACGGAGCACCCCCGTTACTTCGTTGAGGTAGTAATACAAGGGGCCCCTGTTAGGATGGAGGTGGACTCGGGTTCCTCATACTCCATTATTTCCCAGGGGGAGTTCATGAAAATTGCCCCCCGCGTGCGGCCCAAGCTCAAGGCGTTGAGGGCCACACTGAAGGACGTGCAGGGGAACCGCATCCCAGTGTTGGGGGTTGGGAAGTTCCAGGTCCAGTTCAAAAAGTACACCGCAACGCTTCCCTTAGTCGTCCTCAAGGGGGGTAAATGCAGCCTCCTCGGGACTCAATGGTTCCAGCCCCTGGGGTTGTTCATTGGGGGGGGTGCACGCCGTGGGAGCACACGCCGCCGGGACTGATCCAATACAGAGCGTGTGCGACGCGCACCCCGAGGTTTTTAAAAAGGGGCTAGGAAAATTCAAGGGCCCCCCAGTGACTTTCGACCTGGACCCTGGAGTGCGTCCAATCAGACTTAAACCGCGCAGAGTGCCTTTCGCACTAAAGGACAAAATTGAGGCGGAATTGGACAAATTAGTGGGCCAGGGGATTCTTGTTCCTGTTGATTCTGCGGAGTGGGAAACTCCAATTGTAACAGCGCTCAAGGCCAACGGGGAAGTCCGAATATGCGCTGATTACAAGTGCACCATCAATAAGGCGATCCGCCCTAATGCGTATCCGGTGCCGGTAGTCAGCCACTTGTTGGCCAGGTTACACGGGGGGAGGTGTTTCGCCAAACTCGACCTGGCCCAAGCCTACCAGCAACTCCCGGTGACCCCCGCCGCAGCTGCTGCACAAACCATAGTCACCCACAAAGGGGCGTTCCAGGTTTCGCGCCTCCAATTCGGCGTGAATTCGGCGCCCGGGATTTTCCAGTCATTGGTGGAACGCCTCCTGAAGGGGTTGGAGGGGGTGTTACCCTATTTTGATGACGTATTAATTACAGGGGGGAGCCGGGCCGAATTAGCAACAAGGTTGGGAAAGGTCCTGACAATATTCGAAAAGGCGGGGTTGAGGTTGCGGAAAGACAAATGCGTCTTCTTCGCTACAGAGGTTGAGTTCCTAGGGTTCCGTGTTACTCCCGAGGGAATTAGGCCAGCCCAATCCAAGGTAGCCGCCATCAAGAAGGCCCCTCGCCCCACCTCCAAGCCCGAGTTGCAGTCGTTCCTCGGACTGCTCAACTTCTACCACTCCTTCCTCCCGCGGAAGGCAGCCGTGGCAGAACCGCTACACAAATTGTTAAAAAAGGACGAGGCATGGAAGTGGGGCGACGACCAGGAAAAGGCTTTCAATGACCTGAAGCGACTCCTGGCATCAGATGCTGTACTGACCCACTTCAATCCCAAACGCCCGGTGGTCCTGATATGCGATGCATCCCCGGTGGGGGTGGGGGCGGTGCTTTGCCACGTGCTGGAGAACGGTAGGGAGGCCCCGATAGCTTTCTACTCTAGATCCCTGTCCCAAGCGGAGAGGAATTATGCTCAGACAGACAGAGAGGCGCTAGCAATAATTGCGGGGACCAAGAAATTTCATGATTTCGTGTACGGCCGCCCCTTCACCATAGTGACTGACCACAAGCCTTTGCTGGGCATCTTCACCGCAGACAAGCCCACACCCCAGATCCTGTCCCCGAGAATGCTCAGATGGGCCATTTTTCTCAACGCGTATCAGCACGCGTTGGTATACCGGCCCGGGAGGGAGATAAGCCATGCCGACGCTCTGTCGAGGTCCCCCATTCCCCGGGATTGCTGCCACGTGGGCGGAGTAGAGAGGGACCACCAGGTCTTAATGATAGAGGTCCTAGACTCCCCTCCAGTAGTACCGGCCGAAATCGCCAAAGCGACAGGCAAGGACAAAGCGCTGGCCACAGTTTGCTCCTGGGTGCAGAAAGGGTGGCCCGTGTCTTCCCCAGCAGCGGAATTCGACACATTCTTCAAAAAGAGATTAGAGTTGTCCCTGGAGAGGGGTTGCCTCTTGTGGGGACAGCGGGTAGTGATCCCCACGTCTCTCCGGCCGAGGGTGCTTAAACTGCTGCACGTCAGCCACCCGGGGATCGTACACTCTAAGGCACTAGCCCGCAGTTACTTTTGGTGGCCCCAGTTAGACGCCGACATCGAACACATGGTCGGCACTTGTGAGGCGTGCCAAAGCTCAAGGCCAGAAGAGGCTCGCTCGCCACCTAGGGAATGGGACGCTGCGAGGGGACCCTGGTCCCGAGTTCACGTAGACTTTGCTGGCCCATTCAGGGGAACGCTTTTCCTCCTCGTGGTGGACGCGTTCTCTAAGTGGTTGGAGGTCATTCCAGTCTCGAGCACCTCCTCGACCACAACCATTAAACAGTTAAGGAGGGTCTTTTCCACGTTCGGTTTACCCGACACCCTCGTCAGCGATAACGCTAGCTGTTTCACGTCCGCCGAGTTCAGGGCATTCATGGAACGCAACGCCATTCGGCACGTCACCTCCGCCCCCTTTCACCCGGCCACCAATGGCCAAGTAGAGCGCCTCGTGCGCACCACGAAAGACGCGCTACTGCGCATGGGTCCCGGAGACCTCGACCTGAAATTGTGCCAATTCCTGCTGAGATACAGGGTCACCCCCTTAGCGTCAGGGTACTCCCCCGCAGAGCTGTTGATGCGCAGGAAGCTGGCCACGGGGATATCCAAGCTAGACCCCACGAGAGTAGAGGACAAGGGGCGGAACATAGGGGTGGAACCCACAAAGAGTTTCAGCATAGGCGCCCCAGTACACTGCAGGAATTACGCCAGCGCGGGGCCAGCCTGGGTGCCGGGCACCGTAGTAGATCAAACCGGCCCCGTCTCATACCGCGTAGAGACCAGTACAGGCTTCCTGTGGAGGCGACACGTGGACCAACTCAGGCGTAGGGTCCCCGGAGAGCAAGACGAGGATGAGGCCAGCATTGATTCAGCGTTAGGGTACTCCCCCACCCGTTTAGCCCAAGGGGGAGGAAAAGGGGAGCATGGGTCCCCACCAAGGGGGGAGGAAAGGGAATCGATCCACGGAAATCTTTTGCGGGAGTCCCCGCCAGAGAGGAGGAGCCCCGGGTTGCGGGAGTCCCCGTCAGAAAGGAGGAGCCCCAACCACACTCATACCCCGCGGAAGCCGCGGAAGTCCCCCCGAGGCTCAGAGGCCCATAGAGGTTTAGACGTTGATTTACAGTACCAGGGGGAGTTAGCGGAGTGGTCCCCCACCCGTCCTAGCGAAAAGAGGGGTTTCAGTTCAGCCCCTGGTACCTCCAGTCCCAGTAGCCCCTGTGAGTTAGAATGCAATATAGCGCCCATGTTCCGGAGACCGACACCTCCAAGACCGGAGGCATCAGCGAGTCCGCCCACCACCACAGTCTTAAGGTCCCCCGAGCAGGGATCAGAAGGTAGCCATTCCCCAAGGGCGACCTCATCGGTGCCGCGGTTCACACTAGGAGGGTCCCCGGGGTCCGAGGGCAATAGGCAGGGATTTACCTCCCAACTGTTCATCCCATTCCCTTCCCCAAGCGCAAGGCAGGCACGGACGCCCCACAGAGCCACTAACGAATCCCCGTTTCCCGTTGCAGGACAAGCGCCCGCGGAGTCAGGGATCACAGGCTCTCCAGAATTAGGGCAGGCGCAAGCACGCCCCAAGCGAACGTGCGGCAAGCCACAATGGTTGCGGGACTTCGTCCCATCCTAGGGGGGAGGGATGTTATGTATGTATGCATGTTCATTATACTGTAAGGCAAGATTGTAACCACTCCAGATACAAACGATATCAGCTATAAAGGAACGCGAGCAGACAGCCTATAGAGGGCAGCTGCGAGCGTTCACTCTCACATGGTTCACATTGCTCAATCACGGACAGCCGCGGGAAAACCTTCCCCGCATTCAGCAGCTGAAGAAAGACCTGCATTCAGCAGCTGAAGCAAGACCTGCATTCAGCAGCTGAAGAAAGACCTGCATTCAGCAGCTGAAGCAAGACCTGCATTCAGCAGCTGAAGAAAGAGGCGTGCCTGGGCGAGGCCACGCCGGTAGCAACCAATCAGCTACCGTGCTACAAGATTCAAATGTAGAGAGCTAGTGTATATATTGAGATGTATCACCGCCATTACCTCATGCTTCACTGGAACCTCATGCAATGCAATAAACCTGTGTTAAACCAACCCTTCGGTTGTCCGGTCGTCTTTGGTCCCATACACTAAAGTCATGGGGTGGGTGGGTGGGTGCAATGCATACCGGACATACGAATGTACTTCTTTGCTTTATATTTATAGATTGCATAAATCACCCCTCTGCCTCCTATGTGTATTTATATCTGACCATTGTTAATCAAGAAAAGAAACATTTGTAGGGAGATTGAGCATTTGGACAATGTAGGTTTCTTTTACACTTAGATTATACACACCCAGCCATTTTAAGCTTCATGTGAATCTATTGCTGCTAATCCTCATCTCCACTGAAATTAAGCCTAAATGTGTATAAATGCATTGCTCATGTCCATCCACTTGTTATCCTTTCATCTCCCTTGCCTCCTGCAATTCTGCTAGAATTTAGAGTGCTTTCATGTGTGAGGCTTAAATCGCAACTGAGCCTTTCACGTGCTACTTATGTGAATGTTTGGTCATTGTTAATGCAGAAGAAAAGACAGAGGAAAGGTATCACTAATGTAAGGAGGCATTATGGCCAAAGTAAGCTTTACATCTACATTAAACCTGATGGAAGCTTTAAGCCTCATGCATAAAAATAGCCAGGGATTTGAGTTAGAGAAGGCAACATTTTGCCACAGTTGTGGGGAAGGGAGATGCTCTGCAAATTTTTGGATATTGGGAATGGTGTCATTGTTTTAGGTTAGATGATTGAGGTGCTGTTTCTTAAGTAGGTCTCCTCCAGTTTATGGGATTGATCCAGAGAATAGTAGCTGCCGGTTGTCACTTCTGCCAGTTGAGCAGTAAGATTCTAGAGAGTATATTTTTGTCCCAATGCTATTTATTTATTTATTTTTGAATTTATATGGCCACCTTCCTCACCTCAGCTACCCAAGGCTGCTCACATCAGATGAAAAATCATCCCCAAATTCTCTATACAATAAAACCAGTACCAAAACTAAAAAACATTAAAATATCCAAAAAACACCCTAACCCCTCATTAAAACCCCAGACAGGGCTAGATAAGACAGCAGGGCTGGGTTGTGGTGCCAGATGCACCCCACAACTACTGGCAAAGCCATGTTTTTAGAGCCTTCCTGAAGGGGGGGAGCAACTCCACCTGGAGGTGCAATTCTGGTGGCAGAAGGTTCCATAGGGCCGGGGCGGATACTGAGAAGGCTCTCGGCCTGGTCCCAGTGAGGCATGCCTCCCTAGCTGATGGGACCATCAGAGAACCCCTATGGTCTACCCTCATAGGACAGGTAAATAACCTTGGGTCGATGCGGTCTCTTAGGTATCCTGGCCCACTACCATGAAGGGCTTTAAAGGTCAAAACCAGCACCTTGAATTGCACCCAGAAGCATACTGGCAGCCAATGCAGCTCCCGTAGCAGCGGGAGTTGCATTGTATGAAGCTATCAGGGAAGGTCATTAGGAAATTTGGAGTACATTTTACATCTGTAACTTTATGATTACAGATAGGAATTTTTTTAATATTTTGGACTGCAAGTTCCATGATTCTGGGACATATTCTGGAAATTCTACCTGAGCAACACTTTACAGACATCTGTATGCAAGTCTAGCTAGGCCAAGCTGTACCAAAGCTTTCTGTACCTACCTCAGTGCTAGATAGGAGCTTTCTTTTTGAACAAAAGGTTATGCCTAGTGTTGTGTTCTGAGTTCTATGCATTAAAACAACCACCAACTGTATCAATGTATTCCGTGTAATTAGGTCGCGAGCTAATGTCCACCTGGTGGCAATAGCGAGCGCCCAAGCTCACAAGGTTCCAATCCCCAAAGAACTACAGCGCGGGAAGATTCCCGCCACTACCTCACCTGGACAAGAAGGGCGTGACCTGGAATGACGTCACGCCAGCAGTAGCCAATGGGCTATCATGGAGCCACATTCAAATGTATAACCACCGTATATATTGAGCTGTTCGTCCGCCATTACCACATGTTCCCCTAGACCACCATGCAATAAAGTTGTGTTAAGCCAGTGCTACGGCTGTTCCTGTGTCTTGTTTCTCATACACTAAATTGGCGACAAGGATGGGATCATGGATTCCCATGAGATCAAGACACACGCTAGTCATGCCGGTTTCGACATTAACACGCCGGAAGATTGGGAGCTCTTTGAAATGGACTTCCAAGATGCGCTGGTGGTGTCCGACATCACGGACGAGGGAAAGAAGAGGGCCATTCTCACCCGGATGCTAGGAAATGCCGCCAAGAGAGTGTTGGTGGACCTGGTATCACCGAAGAAGGTGAGCGAACTGACGGTCAAGCAGCTCCTGAAGGCGATGCGGGACCATTTCCAGCCCTCGGTTTCGATGTTCTCGGCTCGAGACACGTTCTGGAAGAGAGTCCAAGCGCCCGGTGAGTCCATCGCCGCCTTTGCAGCGGCCCTGCGGTTGGCTGCCGGCCCATGCAAGTGGGAAAACCTGGAAATCGCCCTCAGGGACCGCATGCTGTGCGGCCTGTGGGACGAGGAGGTTCAGCGAAAGCTAATGAACCAGGAGCCACCCCCGACGCTGCGCGAGGTTGTGAAGGCGGCGCAGGCCACGGAAGCCACGAGTGCCGGAGTCAAGGGGTTCAGAGAAAGGCCCCCACAGGCCGACAAGGCAGCGGGGTCGGTGCAGGCAGCCAGGCGGACGCCGAAATCTTCTACGGAGAGCAGCGACGACGAGGATGTCCGGAAGATTCTGAAGGAAGGCCGCCGTTGCGATGGATGTGGAGCGGCCCACGACCGCGTCAAGTGCCCGTTCCGGAAGGCCGAGTGCCACAACTGCGGCCGCCGGGGGCACATCGCCAAGGTCTGCAGACGACGGCGCAGGGACCAGAGAAGCTCGCCAGACCGCTCGCCGAGGACCAAGGAGGGCGCCCGGCCCGCGAGGAAGCAGGACGGCGTAGGCCGCATCTCTGACGACAGCGGCGATGACGCCCCAGTGTACAGCGTGTCCTTGGGACACCCCCGTTACTTTGTTGAGCTACTGGTGCAAGGGGCCCCTGTTAGGATGGAGATAGACTTGGGTTCCTCCTATTCAATCATGTCCCAGCGGGAGTTCTTGGGAATTTCCCCCCACGTGCGCCCTAAGCTCAAAGCGTTGAGGTCCACGCTGCGAGACGTACAGGGTAATAGCATTCCGGTGTTGGGGGTTGGAAAATTCAAGGTCCAGTATAAGCAGCACGCCGCAGAACTGCCCCTGGTTGTTCTCAAGGGGGGAAGTTGCAGCCTCCTCGGGACTCAATAGTTTACGCCCCTGGGTTTGTTCATTGGGGGGGGGTGCATGCCGTTGGGACTGACCCAATACAGGAGGTGTGCGACGCGCACCCCGAAGTGTTCAAGAAAGGACTTGGAAAATTCAAGGGACCCCCAGTAGCGTTCGACCTGGATCCGGAGGTCCGCCCAATAAGACTCAAACCGCGCAGAGTGCCTTTCGCACTAAAGGACAAAATAGAGGCGGAACTGGACAAACTGGTGGGCCAGGGGATTCTTGTTCCTGTTGATTCCGCGGAGTGGGAGACTCTGATTGTAACTGCACTGAAGGCCAACGGGGAGGTCCGCATATGTGCTGACTATAAGTGCACCATTAATAAGGCAATCCGCCCTAATGCGTATCCGGTGCCGGTAGTCAGCCATCTGTTGGCCAGATTACATGGGGGAAAGTGTTTTGCAAAACTTGACCTGGCGCAGGCCTATCAGCAACTCTCAGTAACCCCTGCAGCAGCTGCTGCGCAAACAATAGTCACGCATAAGGGGGCGTTCCAGGTGACGCGCTTACAGTTCAGCATGAACTCAGCGCCCGGTATTTTCCAGTCGCTTGTGGAACGCCTCTTCAAAGGACTGGATGGGGTCTTGCCATACTTTGATGACGTATTGATAACGGGGGGAGCGAGGAGGAGTTGGCTGAAAGGCTAGACAAGGTACTGGCGGTGTTTGAAAAAGCGGGGTTGAGGTTGCGGAAAGACAAATGCGTTTTCTTCACGAAAGAGGTTGAGTTCTTGGGTTTCCGGGTAACCCCTGCGGGAATTAAGCCCTCCAAATCAAAGGTAGCCGCAATTCAAGGTGCCCCTCGCCCCACCTCCAAGCCCGAATTGCAGTCGTTCCTAGGGCTCTTAAATTTCTACCACTCCTTCCTGCCTCGGAAGGCTTCGGTAGCGGAGCCGTTGCATAAGCTACTCAAGAAGGACGAGGCGTGGAAGTGGGGCGAGAGCCAAGAGAAGGCATTCACTGAACTGAAGCAACTCCTAGCGTCTGATGCCATCCTCACCCATTTTGACCCCAAGAAGCCGGTGGTCCTGATATGTGATGCGTCCCCAGTAGGGGTGGGGGCGGTGCTGTGCCACGTGCTGGAAAATGGGAGGGAGGCCCCGGTAGCATTTTACTCTAGATCCCTGTCCCAGGCTGAGCGAAACTACGCCCAAACAGACAGGGAGGCGCTAGCGATAATAGTGGGGACTAAGAAGTTCCACAATTTCCTCTACGGCCGCCCCTTCACCATAGTTAGTGACCACAAGCCCCTGCTAGGCATTTTCACTGCGGACAAGCCCACACCCCAGATCCTGTCCCCTAGGATGTTACGGTGGGCCATCTTCTTAAACGCGTATCAGCACGCGTTGGTGTACCGCCCTGGGAAGGAAATAAGTCACGCGGATGCCCTGTCGAGGTCTCCCCTTCCCCTCACTAGTAGCACCGTGGGCGAGGAAGAAAAAGACCGCCAGGTCCTCCTGATAGAGGTCTTAGATTCGCCTCCCATTGTACCCGCAGACATCGCCAAGGCGACCGGGAAGGACAAAACGCTAGCTCTAGTCTGCTCCTGGGTGCAAAAAGGGTGGCCAGCGTCCTCCCCGGCGGCCGAGTTCGCCCCGTTTTTCAGGAAGAGGCTAGAGTTGTCCATAGAAAGAGGGTGCCTTCTGTGGGGTCAGCCGGTGGTGGTCCCCGAATCCCTGAGGCCGAGGGTGCTCAAACTGCTGCACGTCAGCCACCCTGGAATTGTCTGCTCTAAGGCTCTGGCCAGGAGCTATTTCTGGTGGCCCCAGTTGGACGCCGACATCGAGCACATGGTAGGCACTTGCGAGAGCTGCCAATGCTCCCGGCCAGAGGAGGCGCGCCTGCCGCACAGGGAATGGGACGTGGCGAAGGGGCTGTGGTCCCGGGTGCACGTTGATTTTGCGGGCCCATTTAGAGGGACACTTTTTCTCCTCGTTGTAGACGCCTACTCCAAGTGGTTGGAGGTAATCCCAGTCACGAGCACCTCCTCGGCAACGACCGTGAAGCATTTGCGCAGGGTTTTTAGCACGTTCGGCATACCTGACACCCTAATTAGCGATAACGCTAGTTGTTTCACGTCCGCAGAGTTCAGTGCATTCACCGAGATCAACGCCATTAGGCACATCACCTCCGCCCCCTTCCACCCGGCAACAAACGGCCAGGTCAAGCGCCTCGTGCGCACAACCAAAGACGCGCTGAGGCGCATGGGTCCTGGAGATCTCAACCTACAAGTGTGCCAATTCCTGCTAGGTTACAGGGTCACCCCCTAGCTTCTGGGTACTCGCCCGCAGAACTCTTAATGCGCAGGAAGCTGACCACGATCCTGACCAGGCTAGACCCCACGAGGGTGGAGGACACAGGGAGGAATATCGGGTTAGCGGACACGAAAAGTTTCGAAGTCAGTGCCCCGGTGCATTGCAGGAATTACGCCAGCGCAGGGCCGGCCTGGGTCCCGGGGGTCGTCGTTGGAAGGACGGGTCCCGTGTCGTATTGCGTAGAGACCGTCACAGGTCTGCTATGGAGACGACACGCAGACCAACTCCGTCGCAGGGTTCAGGAGCACCAGGGCGCGGCCGGCAAGGAAAAGGACTCAGCGTTAGGGTTCTCCCCCACCCGTTCAACCCAAGGGGGAGGTGAGGGGGGCCAATGGTCCCCACCTAGGGGGGAGGAGAGGGATTCTGTCACCATAGATATCCTGCGGAATCCTTCTAATGGTACCCAGGGCATAGATATCCTGCGGAATCTTTCGAATGGCACCCCAGGTGATAATTCTGATTTTCATTTACAAAACCGGGGGGTTTTTCAGGAGTGGTCCCCCACCCATCCAAGCGAGAAGCGGGGTTTTTTGTTAGTCCCCAGTGCCCCCGGTTTTTCCGTCCCTTCCCCAAGAACCGCGGAGCCGCGGCCAGTCACTAACGAGTCTCCCTCTCCCGTTGCAGGACAAGGAACCAGGGGACAGAGAAGCAGTAGCACCCCCGGGACAAGCTAGTCAGCGTCTCGCCCAAGGCGCGTTTGCAATAAGCCATCTTGGTTGAGAGACTTCGTCTCATTCTAGGGGGGGAGGGATGTTGTGTTCTGAGTTCTATGCATTAAAACAACCACCAACTGTATCAATGTATTCCGTGTAATTAGGTCGCGAGCTAATGTCCACCTGGTGGCAATAGCGAGTGCCCAAGCTCACAAGGTTCCAATCCCCAAAGAACTACAGTGCGGGAAGATTCCCGCCACTACCTCACCTGGACAAGAAGGGCGTGACCTGGAATGACGTCACGCCAGCAGTAGCCAATGGGCTATCGTGGAGCCACATTCAAATGTATAACCACCGTATATATTGAGCTGTTCGTCCGCCATTACCACATGTTCCCCTAGACCACCATGCAATAAAGTTGTGTTAAGCCAGTGCTACGGCTGTTCCTGTGTCTTGTTTCTCATACACTAAACCTAGCTAGGCCTCAAAGCTCTTTAATCTAGGTCTTTCTCTCAAGTGAGTCATAGTCTGTCAGGCAGAACCCCCAGAATGGTGAACAAGGGATTGTTAGTTTTTTTGTTTTTGTTTTTACAAAATCTGAAAATCCCATTGTTATTGGTGATATTCATTTTGGGTCTGGAACATCTGAGTCATTTATGTTTATATAAGTCCTGAGCCAGTCCCTGGGTGTAGTGATCATCTGGAGGAGGACCAATCAACTGAAGGTAAATTGTGGGAAGATGGACGCCTTCTCATCTGGATCTAGGCTTGAAAGACCAAAGCAAAGTGGCTTCATGAAAGATATGTTGTAAACCAGCACAGATTATAACACGATTCATTATATTTTATGATCATGGAGCTTGTCTATTAAAGCATTAGCTCAGTCTCTGATTTTTTCACTTCGTAGAGCTTGAGTTGACACAAGACAACCTTAGATGCAGTGTTATAGTGGCAGGCTTTTTGATCTAGGAGACAAATGTGTCTCTCCTTATCCAAGACTCCTCTCTCACTTCTTTCCTCTGGGCAAAGAAACAATAGGCACTGTAGAGTTTTACTTTAATCTTAGAGTGAATAGAAGCAACATCAACAAGGCCACACAAACCTTGTTCTTAGCATGTCAGACATGAAGCTACACCGGCTTTTCCCTTTGCTTTCTCCAGAAGCATGGGGTTGAAGGTCTAGTGACACATGCTGTAATGTGTCATTTCAGAATGAAGCCTCCTGAGTGGCTGAGAATATTGACTCTGTGAACTGAGAGATATTAAAAATTTTGAACCACAAACAAGTGGAAGGGAGACAAGGTGTTTGTTGACATAAAATGTGGGCTTTTCTTGCTGTCACTCAGGACAGGACTTGCTCTGCTATACAGAGTTAATAAAGAGAGAAGAACTCACATTTCTTATGCTACCTTGTCTATATGTCCCTACAATATTAATAATCTGCTGGAAGAACTTCCAACAGTTTTGCTTTGACTGTTATTATTATACATTTATGTGGTATATGGATTTCTAACAATTGTGAAGTGATCGGCCCCCTAACCAGCCAAATAAAAGAAATTAGAGCAAGGAAATTATTTGTTGCAAAGACATACAAACCATTGTTGCTTTGAAATTCATTTACAGTTTAGATTGCTGCTACACATTATGTCCAGATCTCTTCACATGAATCTTTTCCCTTCGCTTTCTCTCTTCCCTCTCAAAATGTGTAAGAAGAATACACCATTCCATTACTGGCGGTCTGGTAAATTCATGTCTGTGGTGTTATATTTGCTGCATCTCAGTGAAATATGCTATGAAGAATTCACACCAAACAAAGAACTGTTGGAAGTCATGTACCAGGACTTTTTGTGGAAGGTTTCCTTTATAAATAAGGTGGCAACACAGTAGATGCAGCATGTTGACCCCTATGCTGGTGCTGTTGTGTGTAGTGAACAAAATATTTCACTACTATGTCTGAGGGGCCAACTTTCCAAAGAAAGAGTTTGCAGTAGATTACCTGAATGTGAGGGGAAAGTGTGGTGAGGAAACCTAAAAATAGACTTACTTTTTTTTTTCTTTGCCTCCCCTCCCTTCTACAAATATTGTTCATTGTTGTTCTATTAGAAAGAGGTGCAAAAAGCAAGTTTGGGAAAACTCATCCCATTACAAAATTCATTCAGAAATTATTAGAATAAAAAGGAAAAAATCCATACTGTGGTAATATCTTTATTAAACCGACCAAAAGACAAAAAGATACAATATTGATTTTGGAATTGCCTCTTAGGCAACTTAATGACCTCTGCTTTTGGTACAGCCAGACAAACAACAAAAGCCAAACCTCTATTATTCATATGCACAGGCATGTGTCAAGTGGAAAAAGCCTCAAGGACTGAATTGCTGTTTACAGAGAAATCAGTGCTAGTGTCCATAGTCACATACTGCTTAGGTGACTTCTTGCATGACAATGAATATGAACACCAAAAACCATTGGCAATTCACCACTGCATTTTATGGCATTTTATTTAAGCTGGCAAACACAAACAATAGCATTCCAGTCAATGGCTTTGGCGACTTTTAAAGGCATGTTTCACAAATCTGTACAGCTGTACTGCATCCAAAAGTGAAGGATGATTAAGGGTTGTTTTATTGGGGGAAATTGGGGGCAGGAAAGTCCATTATAAAACAAAAACATTCACAAATTCCATTTGAAACGACTGAAAGAATATAAGATTTCAAAAATTTGCATATGGCAGAAGGGGGAATAGATTTGCCCATGTGGAAGAGGATTTTAACTATAAAAGCATTCCAGCACCATTTTCCTGTTGTTCATGCAGACTTGCAATGGGTACAGCACCCACCACCTCTTGCTCCCTTGTGAAAATCAGATGCTTTGTCTCAGTGGGTGAAAAGAATAACAAAAGATGATCTGAAGCTGTTCACTGGTGCTATTAATTTGAAGATTTATGCAAATCACAGCAGAGAACCAGGGAATAAGATCCATGAAATGAAGGCCCAACATAAAAGAAGTCAGACAAAAACCATTGAATTTGTAACACAATACAGTGTAATGATGTAATGAAAAGTACAATGCAGAACAATCTGGATTAAAGTATCAGATGAAAGTATAGTGATACAAAATCAGCCAGTATTACCCCCTGTAAAACACTGTATTTGCCCCAGTTTTCCACCAACCCTCTAGTTAAAGATCACTATTTTCCCTACTACATAGCGGCCATTGACCTAAGGCACTGATACCCAGCCTTGGGCTCCAGATGTTCATGGACTACATCTTCAGTGAATCTAGGGAGTTAATCCACATAATTTGACTAGAGAAGGACTACTCAACCCAATTACCACCACTCCTTCCTGAAACTAGCCTTAAATCTTTCCAGCTGCTTTGAAGCTAAGAGCATACTACTTGCTACTAGGCTTGCACAAGAGAACAATACCAAAGAACTACATTGAAGAACTAATTCCAAAGAACTAACACATCCAAACAACCACACAAAAGAACTACTACATCTCCCATTTAGCTGTACTTAATTATTCTCCTTCTTGCTTCTCATACAATGAGGTGAAATTACACTGTTGCAATTATGTCCCCCCAAGTTCTCTCTTATTTATTTTTATTTTTTTAAATTTACAATAGATTTATATACCACCCCAAACAATCAACTCTGGGCAGTGTACACAGTCCAGCAAGCACATCATTGGCTGCTCAACAACAATTAAAAAACAATATAAAAAAAGTTAAAAGCCCTTTCAACATAACAATGCTGCCCCCACTTTGCCTTTATTAATCTCTTAAAACAGGTATAAAAACAGCATGCCATTAAAAATGATATAATCATTAAATATCATTTAAAAACCAATTACGAGAGGGGGAAACCTCAGACGAGCCAAAAATGGGAGCTTGTTGACAATCCTGGCCCCCAAGACCCACTTTGCTAACCATGTTTTCAGTTCTCTCCTAAATGGTAGCAACTGAGCCTGGAGGCGTAATTCTACTGGGAAGAGATTCCATAGTGTGGGGGCTATAACCGAGAAGGCTCTTTTCCTCTTGTAGGAGAGGTGCTCCTCCCCAATGGATGGTATATGGAGAGTGCCCTCCCAGTTTGCTCTCGTGGAATGGGTCGATGTCCTAGAAACAATGCAGTCCCTGAGGTATCCTGGTCCTCTACCATGAAGGGCTTTAAAGGTGATAACTCTTCCCTTGGGAATGCAAGATGTCCAATTAGTGTGGAATGTTTCTCTGGTCTTGCTGTGTCTTTGATTTGATTTTGATTGATTGATTCAATTCCCTTCTCTCCTTGGATCTCTGTACCAGCTCATGTCTTATCAGATCATCTGTAGAATACAGCTTAGACCAGGGGTGGCCAACCTTGGTGCTCCAGCTGTTCTTGGACATCAATTCCCAGGAGTCCAAGTCAACACACCTGCTGTATCTAAACCTTTCGGGAATTGAAGTCCAAGAATAACTGGAGCATCTAGGTTGGCCACCCCCTGATTTAGACAAAAATTGCATGTCTCCCCTTTATTGCTGATGTTAATTCTTTCCTGGGAATGTAGACAGTCCTGTAGCCATCTTAGATAAGACCTGAATTACTGGAATATTACACAGCTCCCAGAAATCTTTGTGTGCACAGTCAATGGTGAATGCATCTGGTAGTTTGGCATGAAGAATAAGAAAGAAAAACATATAGCAACCTATTCCATTATCAGATTCCTAAGATACCAAGGGATATTCAGGAGAACTGATCCAGGAGAAACCAGATGGGAACATCAGAATGAAAAATGCAAAATAAAATGGGAAAATTACTGGCGCATGTATGTGTACATAAGGAATAAATAAAATAAGATAGTAAAAGAGGTGAAAAATCTGTCACAAGGACTAATCTAACCCACTGTAAACTCTGAAAACTATCTCAAAATTAAGGCAAACTACACTCAAAGTCTCCAAAGCAGTAAAAAAAAACTGCAAAAGTAAAAATGTCATGAGAAAAAATGAACTGAAAAACATCTGTGTGTGAGTGTGAATGCAAGTGTGAATGAATGTGCAGCTGAGTCCAATTTTCACAAAAGGCCATTGATTTTTGTTCTGACACCCCTAAATTTCCTACCTTCTTATTTAATTTAAAGTTAAAAGAAGCCAACAAGTTCTGTAATGGAAGATGGCAATTTGGTAGACAAAGTGATTACACGTTGTTTCCTTATTCCCAGCAAGTAAATAATTCCTTTATTCCATGGCAAAAGGTACCCTCTGGACACGGAGCCCAACTTTGTTATGTGTCCATACCGTTCCCTTGTCTTCCAGCCTGGTCAAGGTCTTCTTGACACAGCAATCATGTATCAGTCTTTTTGTTCACTGCATTTTGCAAAAGTCCAGACTGGGGAAAATTCTCAGCCCTTGCTGCCAAAAGAAATCAATCCATCATGCTGTTTATGATTTTCTTGATGCAGTTCTAAAGGCAGGCCATTTCACAAGTCAGTAATTCAGTCCATGGGCCATGTATCTGCAGTTTAGGCTTGGCATACCCTTGTAACGTAAAAGTAGGACCTGATTAAGACCTTGTATTAAAAATGGCCTAATAAAGGTTTTGTCTCCTCAACAAAACAAAACATGGAGAACTGATGGGTGTTTATTAGCTCCTTCCTATTTCCTTGGTTAGAGCTCTTTACATTTCTGAGTTTGTTTGATTTTTAGTTAGTGATTGATATGTATATATGGTTGTTGTTTTTTCAACAGCAGCTAGGCTAACATTTTAAGAAAAAACTTGGCTGACCTTATATCGATTGTCACAGGAAACCATTGGACAGTCAACCATCCAAGAAGGGAGATCCCCATGCTTTATGTGAAAAAAGTTGTGAAACTAGAAATTAGCCTGGGACATGGAGCGGGGAGGGATGTAGAGCAAAGAGCCATTAAAGTTCAGATTAGAGAGGTTGACAAATCTGTGATTTATTGTATTATGGTGGTATAATAAAGATAAATGGTTTAATTTTAAAATCAGTCTCCATTAGCTTAACAGATGGAAGATGAAAATTAATGACAATAAAGACAATAATGACAATAGAATTAATGACAATGAAATTAAATTCTAATAGGCAATGGCTGAATGGTAACATATGATAGAAAACGTAATGATAATAACAACAGCATTATTAAGGGTGAGGGGTTTGTTTGTTTTTGGCTGTGTGTTCTACATGAAACAGAGTTTCCAAATGGTTGCATGTTTCCAGCACGAGTCATTTGTACATTTTAATGCTCTGCTTCAAACATATGCTTTGGTGATGTCGTATTATATTTTAAGCAACGCCAGACATTTGTCAAAGAAAAGGTTTCCCTCTGATTTCAGAGTGGGTGGCAGGAATGCTCTCCTGAAACTGTGCTGTCCCAAATTCACTTTTCCACTAAAATGCTGAAGAAAAGACCCAGCATCAAATATGAGATTAAGAGTTTGTGATTACCACTTTCTCTTAATGTACAAACACTGAAGACAAAAGCCTGAAACAGTGCATTCATCTATGTCAGGGATTCTCAACCTGCAGCCCATGAGCCGGATGCAGCCCACAACACCAATTCATGTGCCCCCCTACCTCCACCACTCCAGGAAGTGCCATGTGGTGGAGGAAGGGCAAAATGGCCGTCTAGTTCCCAAAGCTGTCTGAAGGAGTGTGACCTGGCTACCGGCTTAAAAAGGTTGAAAACTTCAGATCTATGTACTAGAAATATGTGGGAGCAGGAGAGCATCAGCTGCCAGTGTATCTCCATCTCTAGCTGCATGAAAATGTTGGCCTACTGAGCAGTTAGGTCCTATTCAGAAGCTCTCTAAGATAAAGATCACGCTTGCTTGTAAACCAGTCATATCCAACTTTAGGGTTCAGTGCTCATCTCTGTTTACAGCCAAAGAGCAGTGCTGTCTGCATCTGTAGACATTTCTGTGGATATGTGGCAGGCATGCCTAGATACCGGAGTGCACGGAATGCTATTTACCTTCCTACCAAAGTGGTCCCTATTTATCTACTTGCAATTTCTTGCTTTCAAACTGCCATACCTGTCAAGTTTCGAGAAATTTCTGTCAACCCCCTGTATTTTACACTCTTTCCTGCCGTCATCCCATATTAGTTAGACTGCAGTTAGACTGGAGTTAGACTGGAGGCCAGCACAGGATAAGCATAGCTGTCCAGTTTCCTATTTTGGCCGGGAAATTTCCCTTATTTGACAGAAATTTCCCGAAACTTGACAGGTATGCAAACTGCTAGGTTGGCAGGAGCTGAGACAGAGATGGGAGCTCATTCTATTGTGCAGGTCTCAAACTGCTGGCCTGCAGCCTTCCAGTCAGCATCTTAACCACTTGGTTTAAACCAATACATGGCAAATAGGAGAGAAGTAGCCATGCTCCTTTGACCACATAAGTGTATGCTGTTCCCTACATATGCAACCTCTCAATTAAATCTGGCAGTGTTGCAGGTGACGGTGGGGCAAAGCAACTGAGATACGAACTTGTTCCAGATGTCTCTGTAAAAAAGGTAGATGCAGAGAATGTGTTCTGTGGTTTCAAATTTGTGCATGCTGTTCTCTGCATGCATTGCTCACTGCAGCCTCTCCATGTGATTAGGAACTCTGCTTTTTTGCATTTCTGGCACTAAGGAGAGCCTTCTTCCATAGCTAAAGATCTCCCCTTCTGCATCTCTCTCTCTCTCTCTACACCACCTTGTGTGTTGACTTTAATCCATTTAGAACAGGGGTGCCCAAACTTTTCAGGCTGCAGGCTGGTCACATGGTTCAGGTTGCTGTTCGCTATGGCCCATGGGCCAGATCTGGCCCCAATGCCAATTCATCCGGCCCATGAAGCCCTCATCACTCCCGGAAGCAGAAGTAAAAAATGCACCCATATGGGTACATTTTACTTCCACTTCTGGGAGTGACGAGAGATTTGCAGGTCAGATGAATTGGCATTGGGGGCCGGATCCGGCCCCCAGGTTGTAGTTTGGGCACCCCTGTTTTAGAAAAAATGTCTCAGCACCTAGAAATAATGTGCTAACATTAAACTTGTTACTTTTCTGGATTGATGCCAGAAGAAACCTCTCAAAGTACAATATTTAAAGATAACATTATAGAAACCATGTTAATGGGAGCATTACTCACTAAAAAAAAACCTGTGATTGCACTGACCCGCTGTACAGAATGTTATGTCAGTCCTCATTATCCCAAAGGAAGAATGATCTGTAATTCCCTTTTAAAAAACATGATCTATACTATTTCCTATAAATACACTTGGGCTATACTTGGGAATCTTAGTTAACACAACCAAAACACATTGGTATATTCCAGGGCTTTTATGAGTTATGAGTGGGGAATAGCTCTATAAAAATCCAGTCAGTAATTCCTAGTGTATTCCTTTGGCATAGCACTATGAGAAGAGTTGTGTGAGAGTAGAGGCCTCATTAAAAGGTGCCTCACAAATCTGCTCATCTATCCACTCCCAGGCAGGTATGAGATTGTAGTGATCCTTACCTTGCATGCAAAATTGTTTCTATAGCTAGAGTTTGGGGAAAGAAATTTATGGGAGAAAAATCACAAACCAGCAACCTCTGCACAGGATGGACCTGTGATGATTTGCACGACCCGTCACCTAAATGTCTCTTCATTCTTCTCAGTGAAAATTTAGCTCCCTCAACACCCAAAGGGGTAAAAGAGGAAGTAAAGAAGAAGATTTAGCTGTACTACCCATCCCATAAAGGAAAAGGTTACCCGTGCTCGAAAGTCAGTCATATTTGACTCAAAGGTGCAGTACTCATCTGCAGACGTTTCCATGGTCATTTGGCAGTTGTGACTAGACACTTGAGCACACAGAATGCTGTTACCTTCCCACCATAGCAGTACCTATTTATCTACTTGCATTTTCTTTCTTTCAAACTGCTGGGTTGGCAGGAGCTGGGACAAAGATGGGAGCTCACTCCATCCTGCAGCACTCAGGTCTCAAACTGTTCACCTGCAGACACAGATATTACTGACTTTTTGGCTGTAAAGGGAGATGAGCACCAAACCCTAGAATCAGAAATAACTGACTTTTGAACAAGGGAGAGCTTTACCTTTACCCTCATCTTAGCCTACATTCGTGTTGGCATACTGCTTATGTCTAAGGATGGGATTTTTGTAATTTCAGGGTTCTTAATCCTGAAAGTTACCTAGAATTTCCACAGAGTAACTTCTGGGACTGGAAGAAGAGGAAGAATTGAATTGAAATTGAAATTTATTCCTATATACCGCTTTCATCGTTCAGCAGACAACCCAAAGCGGTTCACAATGCATAATGTACAGAAATACAATATAGCACCAATACAAAGCAAAATACAATTTCACAAGCAAAACAACAATGCAAAATTACACAATAGTACATGGTATTACACCAACTACAAAACAAAAATGCAATAAATACAAATCAGCTAGAACCACCCACAAATTCCCATGCCTTCAGAGTCCTTCGAGGGGGGAGGGCGGGGCTGGGAAGCCTCTTCACCCCCAGTGGAGCCTGGTGTGCGGCAGTGGCGTTCCGCTGGGTGGCCACCTCGCCTTTCAAGTCCTAGGGCGAGGGGGGGTGGGGCCCAGGGCTCCGGCCGGTGGCGTGGCCGGGAAGCCTCTTCACCCCCAGCGGGGCCAGGTGTGCGGTGGTGGCATTCTGCTGGGCGTCCCCCTCACCTTTCAAGTCCTAGGGCAAGGGGGCGGGGCCCATGGCTCCAGCCGGTGGCATGGCCCAGAAGCCTCTTCACCCCCAGCGGGGCCAGGTGTGCGGCGGTGGCATTCTGCTGGGCGTCCCCCTCATCTTTTAAGTCTTAGGGTGAGGGGGCGGGGCCCAGGGCTCCAGCTGGTGGCGTGGCCAGGAAGCCTCTTCGCCCCCAGCGGGGCCAGGTGTGCGGCGGTCAAAATAGAAGTCCCCTTGTTTAGTGTTCTGGAAATAATAGGCAGCAGCCAACAATACGGGCAAAACACACAATTTTATTCAGAATAAGAATAGGTGACCAGAGCTAACAACACACCCTCACATTCCTTAGTTATCTCCGATCAGAACTGACAGTTGGGAAAAACCATTGGAACCATTGACAGCTCTGTCTCGTGCACTTCTCATTCAGAACCTTCCCGAAGTATCATGAGACTTCGGACCATAGTAAAGCAAATACATATTAAACTCTATCACAACAAAGACAAAATGGTAAACATGTTTCCTTAAATACACAAAACCTTACCACCACTGTCTGCTATATGTGCTTTGGCTACTGGGCTTCTTGGGCTTTGTCTCACTGCTTTCTGTAAGAGTAGTTCATCGAGAAGCTCCTATAGAGTTTAATGCGTTGTGAACATACCCTTCCGATATAGCAGAAAGTCAACTCGCAACTAGCACTTCTGCTTCCTAGAAAATGTAAAGAAGCAGATAATGATATTCGGAAAACCTGAGAATGTTCCACATCTAGCCCTTTACCTATCAAACTAACCTTCTGTCTTCTGGTGGGGTAGAAGATGTGGTCCTATTGCTTGTGCAGGAGAATGGTTCAACTGTCAGGTGAGTCAGCATTTCTTGCATGGGATGGAAATGGGACGTATCTTGTTCTTTCCCTCCGGAAGCAAAATATCTCAGGCAGACATTGCCACAATCAAAAATGGGTAGGTGCTGAATTCTGAGAGCCATGAATGTCTCAATGATATGAAACATCAAAGTTGTCCTTTGCTAGTTTTGAAGAGAACTTTTGTAAGCAAACTGCATTGAATTCTATCCTTGAAGAGGTCCTTGATTTGGGTTTGCCTGTAATGTGAAAACTCATCCACCTCAAATATTAATTTTGAGTTGTCATCTCTGATCAGAACAGAATGCTGTTACTTGTGTAGATATCATACATTGCCACTTCTGGGTGTCCCATTTTAATAGAGACACTGACTAATGAGAGTACATTCAGAGAAGAGCAAATGAGATGGGGATGGATTTGTAAACTGAATCCTATGATGAACAGTTAAAAATAACTGGTTATGTTTAACACTTAGAAGAGGCGATTAAAAGGGAGATGTAATATAATTCTTTAAGAATTTGAAAGGCAGTCATTCCGAAGACTTGTTTTTGCTTCATAAGAAACGAGTGGAATCAGTGCATGGGAGTTCAAAGGAAAACAAATAAGCATAAATGTTATAAGCATGACTGCAACTTTGCAGTGGAAAAAAATTACCTCAGAACGTGGTAGTTCTCCTTTGAGATTTTTTTTAAAACCAATGACAGGATGACTATCTATAACAGTGTTTTCCAACCTTTGGATTTTGGACTTCAATTCCCAGAAGCCAAAGTCAATTTCACAAAGCACTGATCAGCCAATGTACTAACTTAGGCTTCTGGGAATTGAAGTTACCCTGAGGGGTGTGTGCCCCATGTTGATAACCACTGATATATAAGGGGTTGTTGCAGCTGAATCCCACATTGCAAAGCTCATGTGCAGCAGAAGACTAGACTAGAAGATTTTCAAAATCTACTCCAAATCAATGATTATATGTCAATATAATGTTACCAGACAGGGCTATGGCATCAAGGCCAGTCTATTCCCAAACATTGTGCTGTTGTTCAATGCCTCTGGGCCAAGCCAAATGTTCAGTCCAATAAAACAGTCATCTTGGCGACAAGGAGGGGTACACAGAAAGAGCCTCCTTGAAGATTGTGCTATTCGTAGACCACAATCAGCCATACCCTGGTAAAGGCAAACTTATGTTGCTGGCTAATCTTTCTCATACTAGGCCAGGTGAAGGGAACTGCAGGATGAACTCACCAAAAGGTACCTTCATTTTGGCAGTTTCACATCTGGCCTGGACATGGAGGAAGAAGAAGCAACAAGGAACAGCCAAAAGCACATCTGACAGTCAATCCAAGACATAGGGAGTTCCAGATTACATTGTAATCTGTGCCATTGGATTCCCATGCTCCATTGGATTTCTTCAGCTGTAAAATATCATCTTCCACCTCTGAAGATAACTCAGCAAGGTGAAATACGGCAGTTAGATCCTGATCACCCCATCAACATTTGTACAGATTATAAAGGTCAGAATTTAATAAAACTCCTCACAAGATTGTTCATGTCTGATTGGAAAATCAAATATGGAATATTTACTAGGAAAGTGTTAATTGCCTCCTGGAAATTATTATTTAAAAATATAGTGCTATATAAGTAATTTTCCCCCTTAGAGTTAAAGTAATTACCAAAATAGCAACTGGTGATTTGAAATTATTTAATTTATGATATCCTATTGCTCTGTGTAACCTAAAGCATAATATTCACTTATTTTTACCCAGCAATTAAAGAGTCTCTGCTGTGATTCTTAAGGGTGCATCCTGGCTTGGTGCATGCTCAAGAAACCCAGCAAGGCTCCTTTAATAGCCAGGAGGAAGAAATGATTTTGTATGCCTTTTGTTACACAAACCAATAGGATTTCAGCCATTGGATTAAAATTTTATTTCCTTCCCTAACAGCAAAATTGGAGATGTTGGTTGGCACTTGAGTCAAAGCCTTTCCCAGTTGTGACCCCCTAATTTGTGTAATTCCATGCCCCTTACTTGTCCCATATTTGCCTGCTTTTATCAAGGTTTTAAAACCATGTTCTCCTCTCTTTGTAATTGACTGTGTAAAACAATATTTGTTCATGATGGGCATTTTGAACTGTATTGAATTGCATTTGGTTTCATTTAAAATTAATCATATTTAATGATTTCACTAAAATGTTTCTATTGTTTTTAATGTTGGAAGCAGACTTGAGATCTTGGAAAGCAGCTGCAAAATTGTTGTGTTATATTCTAAATTCAGAAAGTGGCTTCTATTCATCATTTTTTATTCTGTGTAAAAGTTACTCCAATTGTTGCCATTGCTGTAAATCACTGGAAGATTCTAGCCAGAGAAGGTTCTGTTTAATGAACGAAACCACTACAGTGACCTAGAATTTGACTTCTAAATTATGATCAAAATATGGGCTTGTGTACTTGTGTTACAAGCAGAAGAACCTTTGTCCTAATTAAGCATCCAATTAATCCCACTAATGCTAATCAATAAGAAATGTTAATCAGGTCATATACAGACTTTCCCACTGCATCATAATTTAGCAAAGAAACAGCTCATTTGCAAACAGAAAATAGGGATTGCTCTTCTTTTACCGACGATGAAGCAAATGGGGTGCACTTTTTATTTTATTCTTTTGACACTTTTTATTTTTACTGACATCAGTAAATCCTGGAGAAATTAATTATCCAGGGTTATATCATAAACATTGCCTTAGCTCAGTTATTTGGCTTTATATGTTAAATTATGGTTTATCTGCAAATATAATTGCCATAACCTTTCCTGAAAGGTGGGGTTCAGGCGCACACGCCCTCGAGCCCTCATAACTTGGTTGGAAGGGAAATTGGGTGCGGATTCATATTAATCATAGTTAGGATTCATTAACAGCGCTCTGGCCATTATCTCGGACATGGGTAAGGACAAACGTCACAAGGTGATAATTCAAGGTAAATGCACAATGTATTAATCATATCCGTGGACTCTCTAAGTAGGGGAGCAAACCGCAATGTCTATGTTTGATTACATTAGTCCCGGGAAGATTCCGTGATAGGGCAAGACAATGGTCTCGCCAGCCAGTAGTTAATTAGTAGATAACAGACTTCCTGGTAATATCCTGATTGCACATCACCTCCAAGTAACTTCTGCAATAGTAACTGGATTAACGTGTGCCACATAAGCAGTCTTCTGTGACAGGTCGCGCACAGCCTATGCACGCAATTACCCGAGGCAGGGAATAAATGCCAGCACCCCGAGCCAATCGGGGCTGGACTTTCACCGCATGTTTGCCTCGATTGCCTTTCTTGTGTCCAGTCACTCCGTGACCCCGTGGGCCATTTCTGGCCCACCGCTACAGTTAAATGGTTGTAAGAGGTATGCATGAAAATGCAGGTGTGTTGTAAATATTGTGGCTGAAATCCAGTAGTGTAATTTACACCAAATACAGTTTATGGTGTCATCAGCTATAGTGGTTTTCACATATTTAAAATTTCTGAAACTACCCCAACCTGAAAATGTTTTAGTACAATCACAGCATTCAGTGAGTGTTAGTATAATGACCATAGAGACAAAAATTCTTCACTAGCCTAAAGAATAACAGCCTAAAAAAAGTTGTTATTGTTTTGTCCCTAACTAACCAATAGGAAAGTTACTGTCTTCCCGCCTCTAGGGATTTTGTTGTTGTTGTTGTTCAGTCACGGATTACCTGACCTATTTTGCATGTATTAAGGCTCTGTTGTTCAGGCGTCTCTCTCTTCTTGCTTTTATGCCTTTAAAGGGGAAACATATATATCTGAGCTCCACCATTTTGAGGGCCACATGACAGGCCTTAAAGAACTTTAAGACTCTAAGTTTAACTTTATTACTTTCTGAAACTATTCTTATCAAGAACTAGCATATTGTGTTGGATAGTAAAGGGTTTCGTTGTTTTTTTCTCTTGAACCAATGGTGCTGGGCTGTTTTAAATGGTGTTGTAAGGTTTTGTGATTTTGTGGCTTCGAGGCGCGGCATCCGCCTGCGGTGGACTTGCGCTCCCAGTGCTTTTTTTTTTTTGCATGCTGTGCTCTTTATATTGGTTTTTGAAGGTTTTTGTTTTATGTTTATGCAAATTTTAATTTAATTTAATTTAATTTAATTTAATTTAATTTAATTTAATTTAATTTAATTTAATTTAATTTAATTTAATTTAATTTTGGTTTTTTAAATCTTTATTTTTACGCATTTTTTATTTTTTGTTTTGGTTTTTTTGAGTGAAAAGTGATTTCTTGGTTTTTTTGGTATTTTTTGAGATTAGTGTGATTATTTTTTAATGTTTTTATAACTTATTTGATTAATTTTGGAATTAATCTTATTAGTTTCAATATTTTTGAATGTTTTTCTCTTTTGGCCTCTGGGTGGGGGTGGTGAGCTTTTCTTCCTCTCTATAATTGTTCTCTTCTGTCCTCTGGGTGTCGCTTCCGGTAAGTTTTTTCTTTATTTTCTCATTTGAGTTCCAGTCCTCATTGATAGAAGACGTCTTTTGGTAAGCTCTCTGGGTTTTTTTGGGGTGGTGGTGGTGGTTTGGATTTGGGGGGGGTCTGTGTGTTTTTTCTTGTTTGTTTTTGGCTGTTTTTGTGTTTCCTTTTTGGATTTTTGAGTGTTTTTGATTGTTTTTGGTTTGTTTTTTGTGTTTACTTTTTTAGGGTGCGTGGCTTTCTGTTCCGTGGGCCATGCTGGCTCGCCCATGGGAAGGAAGGGCATTGGCAGGGGGGGTTTCTTTCCCATGGGCCATGCTGGCTGGCCCGTGGGAAGGAAGGGCAATGGTGGGGGGTGCTTTCTTTGCTTTCTTCTCCACGGGGAAGAAGGGCAGCGGCAGTGGCAGGTCCCTTTTTTCCCCCGCGGGCCATGCTGGCTGGCCCGTGGGGAAGAAGGGCAGTGGCGGCAGGAGTTTTTTTTACTTTTATTTTTTGTGCGCTGGCCGCCTCAGCATTCTGCATACTAATGGCGTGCAGGACGCTGGGGCTTGTAGTTTTGCCTGCGTGTGTTTGCTTACTGTAGCGGTTTTTTCATGTGGCTTTTTTTTGATTGGCCGCGGCGCATTTCCGAACGTTCCTTTTCCCGCGCCGCTCAGCCTGATTGGCTCTGGCGTGGCGCGGCGCAAGGAACGTTGGGAATTGAAGTTCCCTTTTTTTGTTTGCAACTGGGGGGCTCCTGCCCCCGGGTTGAAAATTTCAACCCGATAGTTACCTGCGAACTAGGTTCGAGCGAGTGAATGGAGGCCCATTACGGGCTAGTGGGGCCTGGTGCAACATCCTTTGTCACATTCCAACGGTTAACACACCATTTTATAGGTATAGATCAAGAGCACATATATATTTCTCAGACCTAACTTGTGAATAAACAATACTTTTGTTCATTCTAAACATTTAGTGAAGTGTATTTATTGCTGTACTAAGCAGGGAGTGAAAGCCTTGCATTTCAAAAACAAAGATTGCCTAAAACTGCCTGGCTTTACTGCTGCTGCATAAAATTTAACAGAAAATCCCAAGTCTCCCTTGGGATATTTTAGCTGTGAGGAAGTCATTGGAGGATGTGGGAAAGAGGGGAAATCTTTAATTTCTGAAAATTCTGACATTTTTAGAATGATTCTAGAACTAGCCATTTTCATTTATTAAAGAATTCCACCATGGTGGCTTAGTGGCTAAGATGCTAAGCTTGATGACTGGAAGGTTGGCAGATCAGCAGTTCAAGACCCAAGTACCATGCAATGGAGTGAGCTCCTGTTGTCTGCACCAACTCCTGCCAACCTAGCAGTTTGAAAGCAAGAAATTGCAAGTAGATAAACAGGTAATGCTTTGGCAGGAAAGGTAAAAGTATTCTGTATGCTCTTATGTCTAGGCATGCCTGCCACATGACCATGGGAACTTCTGCAGGTTCAGATAGCACTGGCTCTTTGGCTTTAAAACAGAGATGAGTAATGCCCCCAAGAGTTGGATACGAGTGGCTTTCAAGCAAGGGATACCTTTAAATAATTGTTCCCTTGCCTCGTGGTTTCCAATGCCTTCCTCAAGATAAAAGTGAGACCAAAGGAGTTTTGGGATCTCTGGGAGAAATCAGAAAATTTTAATTTCTGAAAGATACCAGCAGCCTTATACATCCTAATTTCCCATCATTTTAAAAATTAAATTGTGTTAACTCCAGTTTGTGTCTATCCACCAGTGAAATGGATGCTATTGACTGATTGGAACCACCCTTTCTGAGGACCTCATGGTGGCAGACCAAAGCTTTCCAGAAGATTTGGGAACTTTGCAAAGAAAGGTTTAGGGTGAGTGGAGTTGCAGTGAAATGGAAGAAGAGAGAAATTCACACTTTTCCCCCATGCAACATTAGCTTGGTTAATAGTTGTTTCTTCATACAAATCTCTGTGTTTTCTAGTGCCTGCCTACATTTGTTTCAATACACCCATGCCTCTTTCATTCCTTATGATGATCAAACATTGTAGTTCCATCCATTAAGCACTTGAGTTCATTACAGACTTATTTTACACAGCTGATAAATATGTATGTATAAAATGCAACTGAAAAGAGCACCAGTGCTCAAAATCATCAATTCAGATTGAGTTTTGTTGTGTTGTTTTTGGTTATAGATCTTGTTGTTCAAGGGGAGAGAGAAAAAGCCTTTTGTTTTCACCTGCCACATTAATTTCTTGCACAGAAATAATTTCTTTCTAAATGATATAAGGGATTATAGTTTTCAGTCTAACAATTCAGACTCACTCTCTCTTTAACACACTTTCTACCCCTTTTTTCTGCCACTTCATCACAACTTTATTAAAGCACATAACTTGGGATTTCTGTTATGTGCGGAAATAACAGCAGATTCTGAAAAAGATAGTTTTGTTCACATTAACATTCAAAACTCATTGCAAGACCCACTCCCCAATAAAGAGACGGACTCCTGTGTTGGATTTAAAATTGGGCCACTTTATTAACTTGCAACTTTACTTAAATATATTAAGGCACACGGGCCAGACTAGCACTGGTAAGGACTAGTTGTTATTTCCTGATCTTAATTTGCTACATTGTGTCAATTTGTTTACTTCATTAAACAAATTGTTGACCCCAGTCAGAAGTGATACTTGTTAACTCCAGCTTCTTACCAACATCTGTTGAAGTCTCCAAGGTCTTGCAAGTCTCTGTACTTCGCATTACCTCGTTCATGGTCCGCACTTGATTGGCCAGCCCAACTTTCCCTCTACCTTGTGCTTCTGTTGGCCAATCAACTGCGCACCTGCCGAGTTCCTAGGGGTCATCTGCTTTGTCCTTACCAGTGCTAACCGCCACACGGGGAGGAGTCTTTTACGACTCACCGCCTCACCCCCAGACCGCTAATTCGGTCACCAGGTCCGCTTGCAAGGAAGCCAAAAAACAAAAACAAAAACGAGGTCAATGCCCTGAACAGAGAGGTGCACCATCTCTGCAAAACCAGCTGTTATCCTTGATCCATATCGTGGGGTGCTCCACCACAGTTCCCAAACCATGTTCATAAAATTATCAAGCAACAGCACAATTCACAGACCGCCGGGCCCGGTCAATGCGATGATGGTTGCCTCCTCCCTGGAAATTCCGTATAGTGGGGTGCTCCACCACTGTTCCCAAACCATGTTCATAAAATTATCAAGCATCAGCACAATTCACAGACCGCCAAGCCCGGTCAATTTGATGATGGTCGCCTCCTCCCCGGAAATTTCGTATAGTGGGTTGCTCCACCACCGTTTCCACACCATGTTCTTAAAATTATCAAGCATCAGCATAATTCACAGACCGCCGGGCCAGGTCAATGCGACAATGGTCGCCTCCTCCCCGGAAAAATGGATGTGAGTGATGTATGACCACAGGAATCGGGCCTGCGGCCAACGTTGACAAATCAGGCCCAGATCCCTGCACTCTCCTCCCCACCACTGGCTGCCAGCTCGTTCACCAGGACCGCTTGAATGTAAGCCGGAATGAGGCCAATGTCCCGAGCAGAGAGGTGCACCATCTCTGCGAAACAAGCTGGTATCCTCCATCCATATCGTGGGGTGCTCCACCACTGTTCCAAAACCATGCTCAGAAAAATATCAAGCAACAGTACTGTTCACAGACCGCCGGGCCTGGTCAATGCGACAATGGTCGCCTCCTCCCCGGAAAAGTGCACATGGAACGATGTATGACCATATGGATGCCACATCAGAGAGCTCCAGATCCATCCCCCACATTGATTGAAACAGGACATCAGGCAGGCAAAAATTATAACTGTGGCCAATGAGCCCCACCCATGCCAGAACGTCCAGATGATCAGGAGCTGAAATAAACAAAACAGAAAACAAGTGCCAGCAAGACTTTCCTTGCAACTGATCAAACATATAACAAGAGTGATGAGATCTCCACCGGCCCATTCGTCGTATGTCATCCTCCAAATACCCCAAAAGCTGCAGCCTTTGTATAGAGTACATGAAAAGAACATTATGACACAAAGATAGCAATACAAACTGGCGTACAAGAGACATGACCCTGGGAAATCGAGATGTTTGGGCATTTACAATGTGCACCACGGCTGCATTGTCGCGCCAGAAATGCACCACTGAATTCTCCCACAGTTTTCCTCATAATAACAGGGAGCCTAGGATGGGAAAAATTCTAAAATTATCAAATCCCTGAACAATTCTGAACCCTGCCATGCTTCCGACCACTGTCCATAGCACCATCGGCCTTCAAAGTAAATGCCGTACCCCAATGATCCTGAAGCATCAGACTGAACCTGGAATTTAGGTGTGATAGAAAGTTCAGTACGCCAAAAAGACACCCAATTTAAATCGGCCAGGAATGTGAGCCAAACCCGCAGGTCAGCCCGCATACCACCTGTGAGCCGGACTCTGTGGTACTACTGGGATAAACCAACCATAGCATTGCACAGGCGCCTGGCAAAGGGCCGGCCAGGTATGATCACCCTGCGAGCAAAGTTTAGATATCCATGAAGAACCTGCTGGTCATGTAGCAAAACCCTACGCTTGGCTAACATAGACAAGATCGCATCCGAATGCGGACAACCTTGTCCATGGGGAGCTGTGAAGTCTGTGCTATGGTGTCAATTCCTATCCCCCAAAATACTAGCATGGTAGCAGTTCCCTCAATCTTTTCAGGAGCCAATGTCACTCCCAGCTCACCTATAAGCTCCTGAAATGAAACCAACAGTTGTTCACATGCCATACTGCCCGCCAAACGGAAAAAAATAGGCCAAATAATGAGTCACATTATGTACCCCAGACGTGTGAACAAATGCTCAGTGAAGGAAAGAACTAAAGCGTTCAAAAGCTGAACAGGATACATAACAGCCGAAAGGCATGACCCTGTCCACAAAATACTAGCCTTCAAAATGAAAACCCAGCAATTCAAAGTCATCTGGGTTCACAGGGAGTAGCCGTTATGCAGACTTAACATCGCACTTGGCCAGCAGTGCCCCGTGACCACAGGAACAGACCATCTGTAATGCTTGATCGAAATATGCATACTGGACAGAACAAAGTTCCTCAGGAATGGCATCATTGACAGATGAGCCAGCCGGGTAAGATAGGTGATGAATAAGACGGAAATCACCTGAAGACTTCTTAGGTACCAGGCCAAGAGGGGACAAATTCAAATTAGCATATGGGGGCTCATTAAAGGGGGCCAGCAACCCGCCCCTCCCTCACATCCATAAAATTATTTGACCAAGCCACATCCTCCCTGCCCCGTAGAGACTGTAAATTTGGTGCATCCTGTGGTGCACGTGAACCAACAAAAGGGATGGAAAAAAACCAAAAAACAAAAACAAAACTGGCCAACAAATAGGCCGCATCGGCCCGCTTGGAGTAAATGTTGACCAATGCTGCAGCACTTCAATTCGAATTGGGGAAGGGCCCTTTTGCAGTTGTTTCTGCACCTGAGGGTGCACGCCTTGAACCCTGCTGTTAATGGACCCGACCACGTGGCCTGCCAGACCAGAAGCAAATGGTGGCAGAATGAGGTCCAGCGCAGATGGAGCACACGTGCTTAAACTTGCACTGGTTCCTGCCACAGCAACCCATGGATGAGAATTCCCAGCACAACAGGTGGGCTGGAACCCCCTGCCCCATCAGCTGACGGGGGAACTGTGCTGGGCCAGTTTGCTTCACCACATGGCCACAATAGTAGCGGTCCCTGGAGGCAGGGCGAGACAGTGTCATGTACAGCCACCAAAGCAACTGGTTGGGTTCGTCACAAGACATCTCGGGTTGGAGGGCAGGCTGCATATGAAATTCTCCGTCGTAAGCAAACCATGATTGACCCGTGAAATCAACATAAGCCCTATATATATGATGTCCAAATACTGTATCATAGGGATTGCTAAATCCATGCGGGCTCTGATGGAAACTGCGGCATAAATCAAGTAGGCCGACAGGCAGTTGGCCCAGGTGTGTGGGTGCTTACAACAACAGGCCAATTCCTTATCCAGGTGTAATAGTGTTTGAACATTAAGGAAGATCTAATGAATACAGCAATTTTATATATCTACTGGTTTGATATCATCTATAAAAACCAAGGTGTCGTGGCCACAAAGCCCCCCTCCCCCGCCAGCTGCGCAGTCAAACTTTGCTCTAGTTAACTGATACACTTCATAGTCTTTAGACAAGCTCCACTTATTAAAACCTTGGAACCACCAATCAGGTGTTGAGAGAGATACAAAGGCTTGACAGCCGTCACTGATGTTATTTAGTATCCTTCTATATTTATTTGATGTTATCCCTCCACCCTCCTCTGGATTTGGCTCTCTTAGCTTTCTCTCTCCCCACTTTGTTTTGGTGAACTTTATCTTTCTTCAGAGGGAACACATATTTTTTAAAAGCACTCATCCTCTAAATATGTATGCATACATAAACACATATTTACATATTAACACTCTACTTTCCCCAATATTCAGCAGTTTGAGTAGCCCTGTCATCTGCTTCAAACAAGTCCTTGATATCATGATTCAGGCAAATTGCCACAGATTAGCAGATGTTCAAAGTTTCCTCTCTCATCGCATTCATATTGTTCACCATCATCAGCCCAGTTCTCAGCCTAGATATTAGATGTCTACATGCCAATTAATACCAATTTTTGATCGTATTTGCACGGCATATAAAATACAGATTTACAGCTACAGAAATTCTTTGTACTGAACAAAGGGCATCACTCTTTTCAGAAAGGAGATCAGAGCATAGTAAACAAGAAGAACTACTAAGAGTTCACCAGATGCTAAGGCTTTGGTATACAGTAGGTGTCTGTTGCTTAGCCGATCAAAAAAGAACCCAGCTCCATGGTAGACAGCTCGAGCGGTGAGCCTCAGTCGGGCGGCAGTTAAACCGCCGCCGAAACCCCTGCCTGAGTAACCAGATCGGCTGAGAGAGAGGAGGCAAATGCTCCCTGGCCCATCCGATCCAAAAAGACCAAAGCTCCTCAGCAGACAGCTCAAAAAGTGAGCCTCGGCCGGGAGCAGCCAAAACTGCGGCTATCCCCAAAAAGACGCAGCTCAAATCCCAAGCCCCTCAGTGGGGCAATCAATCGAAGTGGCTGGCAAGCAGCCCCCCGAAGCCGCCCGCCGATCAAGGCCGAGGGGTGGTCGAGCCACCAGCCAAGCCCCAGTAAGTCGACCGAAGCCGCAGTCAAGCGCCACAGCCCGACCGCGGCTCGAGCAGCGATGTGCCAAAACCAAGCGCAGCCCCAAAAGGCCACTCGAGCACCGCTAGTGAGATCGGCTGGGAGGAAGAGGAAACACATCATAGCCCAGCCGATCTGAAAAGACCGTCGGGAGCATGCCGAGCAGCCTTTTATAGGCTGCTCAGCTCTGCCCCTCTGGTTGGCCTAAGTGCCCGCCTCTAAGGGGCGGGGCTGGCAAAGCATGCGGCAGCGAGATTCTTCACCACCACACGTCCCTTTGTTAAGTATCCAAAAGCAGAAAACAATTATTTTCCTTATTGAACTTTGCATTTAACATCTGTAGTAGTTAGTTCTTAGACCTAGACAAGCAAAAATATTGATGGGTTGTCTTTCATTCCATCTTATACAGTGTATAAAAATAAAGGTTATAATAGATCAAATAAGAAGTGCATTTTTACCATTTTTATTGTGTTTGCTTAACCACTTCCCATGATTCTGTCTCCTCCCTGCAATTAAGTATAAATTAAGGCTTCAGTTTAATTAAACCATGATGGAACTGTAACAGAAATTCCAAATTAACCTCTCTCCCTTCCTTACAAACCAACTTTCTTTGGGTGAGACAATAAGGACCAACTGTGTCTTCTTTCCTCTCTTTCCTTTATGCTCCCGCCCCAACTCAACACGATCTGCACCTGAGGGATGTGAATTCCAGAGGTTGGAAAATTAATTTGAACAGTAAATAGCTACTGTGACAGCTCCAAGTTGTCAGCCACCATTATAGCTACAATTTTTAAAGTTACCATAGTTACCTTTCCAGTTAGTATTTTTTAAAAAAATCCCAAATGTTATCTGCCACATTCTTCTATATTTGAGAAAAACTTTGTGTAGTATATTGGCAATCCATGTTATTCGATACAATTACAGTATAATGTAAGATGTGACCTGTATAAAGCATATAAGTAACAATTATGCAGCCATGCATATGGACAACTGGGCAAAACAACTATAGGGTATTACAAACATATCAGCCAATATACAGGTGAAACTCGGAGAATTAGAATATTGTGCAATATTCAGTAATGCAACTTAAAAGATGAAACAAATATATGAGATAGACTCATTATAGGCAAAGCAAGATAATTCAAGCCTTACTTTGTTATAATATTGATGCTTATGGTTTACAGATTATGAAAACCCCAAAAACCCCCCCCAATCTCATGTACCCCATAATCATCACATAATCTCATGTACGCTTTACGCCATGATTATCACAATTATAATGAATTAAGGCATGGCATCTCTCGCTTTGCATGTAGTGAGTCTATCTCATATATTTGTTTCACTTTTTAAATGAAATGAATGAACATTTGTACAATATTCTAATTTTTCGAGTTTCACCTGTATAGTGTATACATACAAGCACTACATTTTAAACATGCCACAATGCTTTTTGTCATTTTATTTTGTTTTCTCTCAGATTTTAAACATGGGAATCCAAGGTTGATAATGAAACATGTTTATATCTCCCAAGTCCATTTCCAGTTCCTTGTCCTAAATGAGAATCACCTGCAGTCTCAATAAGCTTCATATTTCATTAAGAGTCTGCCCAATATACACAATAATTTCTGGAACTAAAATGACACCACTAGCAATATTAGTTTACAATAACCACAGCAACCAAGTATCCGATTATTGTTCTATGTAGTTGCCTAAGGGTAATAAAGCAAGAGAATCTACCTAACATTACTAGATCATCTGCTGTGTTTCCCTTAATTTTCTTGGGAAGCACAGAGTGACATGTCTGGCTGTCTCACAAATGGTAAGCAAAAGAAATAAACAATTTGCCTGCCTGTGCTTACAGTACATGCATGGCTTTCCTCAGCAGGTTTTTGGCCTTATAAGCTGGTGTGTACCTATATTTTTCCAAGGCACATCACTTTTCACCTAGTAAATATCCCAGATGGGTGGGGTATAAATGCAACAAATAAATAAGAAAGAATGACAACCAATAGGATCAGTCGAAGAAATTTTGTTGCCAGAGGTGAAGAACAAAACATTACCTTCTCTTATTTCATGTACAAAAGTGACCAGGCTAGCAATTGGCTTTTCAGGACTAGCAATGGGACAGCATCTTTCTTCACAATGAAAGTAGGAGGGTAAATGGGGGCAAAGAGGTCTCTCTTTCGACACCTTGCTGCCAGCATCTGCTTCCTGAAATTTCAGCCTTGATCTGAAAAAGGACCAGTTCTGACACTCATTCACGTTTAATGAGAGGGGGGGGGGGGTTAAAGGATGTATTTCAAGTTCACACTGAAAGTTGCTGCTGGATAATTGAAAATTCTGAGATTCAAAATGCCATGCAGGATCTTTGCAGGCGCACCCCCCAATAAAGGACTCAGACACCAATGAAAGTGGATAACGGCATTGGGCCACATTTATTGATTCATGCCCTAGTCCGAATTATAAATTTCTATTGGTAATTGACCAATCATAATTCTTAAGGCAAGCAGGCCGAAGTAACACTGGTAAGGTACCACCCAAAATTGCCAACGGCAATTGCTACAATGTATCCATTTGTATCAATTTGTTTGTTGACAACAAACAAATTGTTGACCGTAGTCAATATCTAACTAATGACCCCACCCTCTGACGCGTATCCGTAAAATCACGGGGTGATGCATGCTGTCTAGCTATAGCCATCACCCCGTCGCCTAGTTCGTCGTTGACCGGACAACGTATAACCAACTTATGCCTGTCTAGTGTTGTCCAGTCAATTGCGAACTTGCCGGATACCTGTGGGTCATAATGTTTACCTTACCAGTGCTACCCGCCCATGTGACCAAAG
This sequence comes from Bradypodion pumilum, assembly GCA_035047305.1. Taxonomy (NCBI): domain Eukaryota; kingdom Metazoa; phylum Chordata; class Lepidosauria; order Squamata; family Chamaeleonidae; genus Bradypodion; species Bradypodion pumilum. The sequence goes on along the minus strand of JAWDJD010000001.1, from coordinate 164,978,118 downwards.
TCAACAGCAGCAACAGAAAAACCCCTATGTCAAACCATAGCAACAGTGTGGGATGGGCGAAAAAACCAGGACCCGGAAGCCAATATGGGTCCCAGCCAAAAATTCCCACCCGGCCCCGAAGCGACCAAAATATCACACTGTTAACTAGGGAGGGGGTGGAGGGAAAAACTTCTCCGCTCCGTCGCTTCGCAAAATGGCAGCTCGGCTGCCTCGTGGCCACCCCTTTTATATGGGAGCTGGCCACGCCCCTAACTACCCGGATGCCTTCGTCCTGTGGGGGGGCTCCCGCAAAGAGTGCGACGGCCATTTTGGCGCCGTGCTTGCATTGCAGGCGCACCCCCCAATAAAGGACTCAGACACCAATGAAAGTGGATAACGGCATTGGGCCACATTTATTGATTCATGCCCTAGTCCGAATTATAAATTTCTATTGGTAATTGACCAATCATAATTCTTAAGGCAAGCAGGCCGAAGTAACACTGGTAAGGTACCACCCAAAATTGCCAACGGCAATTGCTACAATGTATCCATTTGTATCAATTTGTTTGTTGTCAACAAACAAATTGTTGACCGTAGTCAATATCTAACTAATGACCCCACCCTCTGACGCGTATCCGTAAAATCACAGGGTGATGCATGCTGTCTAGCTATAGCCATCACCCCGTCGCCTAGTTCGTCGTTGACCGGACAACGTTTAACCAACTTATGCCTGTCTAGTGTTGTCCAGTCAATTGCGAACTTGCCGGATATCTGTGGGTCATAATGTTTACCTTACCAGTGCTACCCGCCACACGGAGGGGCTTCAAAGAAGGCTTGATGCCCCCCCCCAGACCGTCAGCTCGGTCAACAGGCCTGCTCGCCAATCACCCAACAGGAGGTCCATACCTCCTCGCGACAGATGGACCCCATCCCCTGCATACAAGTCATAACTTTGGAGGCTAATAGCGGGGTGACAACTGACCCTCCCCCAAGCCCTGTCGACAAGGAAACGCGCCACTGCCCTATTCACCATGCGTCTAGCGCGGTCAAGGGCCAGGAGGTCAACGCCCCCTCTGTAGGAATGGCGCGGGACCATGTCCGACCAAACAAGGGTTGTGGCGGGCCAGACGTAATGCAGGTAGGCAAGGTCCTCGCAAATCGCATGCTTCAGCGACAAGCCGGTGACCTGGCCCAAATCATTGCCCCCCAGGTGTATGATCAGAATGTCAGGCGGGTCAGCATTCTGGCCTGAAAAAAGGAAAGGCAGCAGCTCCCGCCATAACATCCCGGGCTTACCATGCCATGTGAGACTTGCGTATGCATCCAGTCCCAGTTGGGGTCCCCACTCTGTCGCCGCAGCATAACGCGCTGCCCTGTGCACGTAGCTATGGCCCACCAGCCATACTGTCACCGCTGTAATACGACACCCCGGGTCTGTAAAGGAAAAATGAGGGAAAGTAGGTAAGGTGACCGGGTTGGTACTCACGGGGGGAGTGGGCGCACATAAAATTGAAAACATTGCGATCCCCACCGTCCCATGCTACGTATGTCAGCCCCTGAGCACCCAAAAGTCGCAGCGGTCGAGGCCGCCCCTATACGGAATGAATGAGTGCCATAGCGGGCGCCTGGGAGGCCCACACTGGCCAGCGCTTTGCCCGTCACCTTCCAAAATTGAAATTTAGTAAGGGGAGACCCATCTTGGTGACAGAAAAACGGCCCATGGTGCGTGCCACGCAGTGCCAGGAATTCCTGTAGGGCACCAACCGGACAGATGTCTGCCAAAGAACACCGTAGCAGTCGCACACCACTGCCGACGCCATGCTGATCGGTCTTAGAGGAACGTATCCTCAACTGAGCCCAGTCTTTGGCTACACAGACATCCTCGAGTTCCAGTGCCCTACGACTTGCATCCGCCTTAGACAGCATCACAAGCTCGCTGATGCGGAGCGCTCCAAAAAATGCCACCGTTGTGGCTGCATGGAACAGGGCTGCCTCATATGCATCAAAACAGAGGCAAGGCCAGCCCCGGGCCAACTGGGTAAGGACCCCTGGGGAAATCGGGTGGCGGTCGTCCGGGCAACGCCCGCGCTCGCGCACCCACCCCTCCAAAACATGTCTCACACGGAAGTCAGAGGTGCTGTCCACATGACCCCCCACCTTGGCCATAAAAGCCAACGCTGAAAGCTTAGATGCTATGGTGCGAGGTGCAAGGCCCTGAGAATGCAGGTAAACCATGAACCGCAGAACATGGGTTACCGGGATCGGCCAGGTTCCTGGCAATTGGAATTGAGTACAGAATGCCCTGAAAGAATTAATTGCGTGGTGATACGCCTTACGGGTGCGTGGGGCTAGTGACAGGCCAATCGCCCGGTTCACCTCTCCTTGCCAATGGTCCATATCTCCTCCGGGAGTGGCGAGGGAAATTCCTCCGCATCCGGGGCCAAGGCACGGAACCGGGAGATCTGTAGGCGGGACAAAGCGTCAGCAATATCATTATTAACCCCTGGGACATGCCTGGCCCTGAACAGTTCGTTGAGGCGCAGGCTGCGCAACACAAATTGGCGCACGAGATCCATAACCCTGGGCGATTTAGAAGTCTGTGCATTCACAATGTGGACCACGGCCGCATTGTCACACCAGAAATGCACGACCGAGTTGGACCACTCCTGGCCCCATAGCATCAAAGCACCCAGGATAGGGAAAAATTCCAGATACGTGAGATCACGCAGGCGACCCGTGCCTGCCCAGGCCGGTGGCCACCCACCATAGGCCCACTTCCCATTGAAGTACATCCCATAACCCAGGGATCCCGAGGCATCAGACTGAATCTGAAATTGAGGGGAAGCCAGGAGGTCATGCCTCCAAAATGAGACCCCATTGAAGTCCCTCAGGAACTGTAACCAGACAAGCATGTCTGCCCTGATACCCCGGGTAAGCCTAACCCTATGGTGAGGCCTGGATAATCCTGCCATAGCGTCGCACAAGCGCCGGGCAAAAGCCCTGCCCGGTGCGACCACTCTGCAGGCGAAATTAAGGTGACCATGCAGCACCTGCAGTTCCCTCAGTGATGCCTTGCGCTTGGCCAACAAGTCCGAGATAAGGGCCACTATTCTTGACACCTTATCCTTAATGTCGCACTTAGCCAGCAGCGCACCCGGGCCACATGAGCGCACCATGCGCAGCGCGTGGTCAAAAGATGTATACCTGACTGAGCAAAGGTCGTCAGGGATAGCATCGTTGACCGATCGGCCGGCTGGGTAGGACAAGTGATGGATAAGGCGAAACTCGCCTGGTGACTTCTTGGGAACCAAGCCCAGGGGCGATACCTTGAGGTTAGTGAACAGGGGTGCAGGGAAAGGGCCAGCGACCCTGCCCGCATTGACCTCCTTATTAATGCTGGTGGCAGCCACCTCCTCCCTCCCCCTAAGGGACAAAAGGTTGGGGGCATCCTGAGGGGACCTATCACCCATGAAAGGAATACGGAACCCCTGTCTAAAGCCCTGAAGGAGATAATCTGCATCCTCCCCCTTCGGGTACAATGCGAGCCAACGCTCCAGCATGTCCACATTAATTGGGGAGGGAGCCTTTCGGTGAACCAGCTCCATCTGCGGCAGTCTTGCCAGCCCACTGTCCGCCCCTCCCTCTGCCCCGCGTCCCTCCAGGCCTGGGACAGGCAGAGGCTGCATGGGGGCCTGCACAGATGGGACACTCATGTCTGTACTTGCAATTCTTCTTATTGCATGAACCATTAGACGAGAAAGTCCAGCACAGCAGGCGGGCTGGAACCCCCTGCCCTGCCACTTGGCGGGGAACCTGTGCTGGAGCCACTCGCTGGACCGCATGTCCACAATGGTATCTTTCCCCTGGTGCGGAGCGCGTGGGCGTCATGTACAGAAGCCAAAGCCTCTGGCATGGCTCATCCCACCTCATCTCAGGGTGCAGGGGAATTCGCATACGGAATTCCTCATCATAAGCCAACCACGACGGGCCCGGAAAATCAACCATCGCCCGATAGATATTGTCCAAATACTGGACCATCGGAATTGCCAGATCCGGCCGGGCCCTCAGGTACACCGCCATGTAGATGAGGTAAGCCGGCAGCCAGTTGGCCCACGTCCGTGGTGGCTTGCGACGACGTGCCTGTTCCTTATCCTTCTCATCCTGCCCCTCCCTCTCTTCCTTGGTGGGCTCCCTGTTTAGGAGTGAGAAGATATCAACATACTCCCCTCGCCATATTTTCTCTCTGGTGGCCTGTGCCAAATGGTCACCCAGTGGCAAGGAATAGCCCGCTGTCGGCAAGGCCGAGACAGGCACAGCAGAAACTGCGGGCATCTGGAAAGGAGCTTGAACTAGCCCAGCCACCCCTAAAACATTCCCCACAGGGTAGGAAATGCTCCCCACCCCGGGGCCCTGGGTGGTGGTTGACGTCACCTGTTGGTGCGTCAGCGGCTGTACCGCCGCACCACCCATGCGAGGCCAAGGCCATTGGAAAGCCCCCCCCAACGTGGCCACATGTGTAGGTGCACTAGTTTGTACCGCATACTCACATGCTGCACCCCCGTGGGCCGCCCCCACCGGGGGTTCCGGCCCACTGGGGGCGTCGGAGCTCACGACCGCCGTAGAGCTCGCCACCGGGGCTTGACCCGCGCTGGCCTGTTGGTCGGGGAGCTGCGAGGCAGTGGCCGAAGTCGCGCCACGCGCCTCAAGCTGCTCGACCCGTCCCGTCGCCTGCCGCTGCCCAGCAGACGACGCGTCCAAGTGCACCCCAAAAGGAGCCCCAGCGTGGCTGGCCCGAGTAAGGGAAGCCTCGAGTGCCGCCACGCGGGCCAGCAAGGCCTCCACACTGGCCTGGGGCCACGGGCCAGCCGGCCCGCCCGTTACGGGCGTGGGTACAGGCCCTTGCACCCCGGGGCCCACATATGGCCATGACCCCACACCCAGGCCCGGCAGGGCCGGCGTGGGCACCTGCCAAGGGAGGGGACCGCACCACCCCCCAAGGCTGGAAGGCCCCGGAGTGAGCTGGGCCCCGATGGATGAAGGCCCAGTGGAATGAGCACCAGGAGCGGCATCCGCCGCTTGTGGGCCGCGGGCCGCAGCCCATACTGGACCCCTGCTCGGGTCCCCAGCCTCCGGCCAGGGGGTAATAGACCCCATCCCACCGGTCCCGGTGGGAGCCGGCAAAGGCGGCTGGTGGGAAGGCGCAGCCGCGGTCCTCCGACCCGGATTGCGCCTCCGCACCGCCCGAGCCGCGCTCGCGGCCGCCTTCTTCTTCGAAGGCATCTCAGTCGGACCTAAGGGAAGCCGAAAAGAGGAAAGTAAGCAGCCAAAAGGCTTCCCGCTCAAGGTAAAAAAGCGACGGAGTAAGAGGAAAAACTTCTCCGCTCCGTCGCTTCGCAAAATGGCAGCTCGGCTGCCTCGTGGCCACCCCTTTTATAAGGGAGCTGGCCACGCCCCTAACTACCCGGATGCCTTCGTCCTGTGGGGGGGCTCCCGCAAAGAGCGCGGCGGCCATTTTGGCGCTGCGCTTGCATTCTGTGACTTTTACTCCAGTGCGGTAACTTCTTCAAACTCTTGATGTACTGAGTGAAATGTAGCAGAATCTGTGTTACTCATACACACAATGCACTGGGATGGCATATGAATTTCATAAACAAGTGATGGAATGAAGGAACAGTTCGACAGCTATAGATCTGTAAAATAAGACAAGCGATTAGCTGGAACTTGATGGATGAGTGTGATTCACACAGGAGGCAATATCAAAAACGTTGTAGCTTTTCTACCCCTAAACACATACACACAGAGAAACACATAAGATATTGTAAAACTAGAACATTGGTGGCTCGGCAATGTTCATATATATATGTCAGCCAGTCAATCATCTGCTTGCACAGAGTAATGCAATGCTGCTTGCAATCATAATTTCATCTTGCTATATGCTTGTGTGTCAGATCCTTTTTGATGTGATTTAAACTGATACTAGATATTGAACAAGCACATCATGTCAAGACTCCTAAAGAAGAAATTGAGTTTTTAAAGTTCATCTGACATTTTAACTTTGGGTACTGGTGAATTATTTTTCCATGGATTGGACATTTAGTCTGAACTCCCTCCAGCTTCACAAATGAAGGGCTGCAAAAGTTTTATGGGCTCTCTTCCCTCCATTACAAAATTTATTAAACATATTTTGAAATTCCTTAATCTCTCTTTCTTCAAATAAACCAGAACAGCATCAAACAAAAAATTTATTCTTGGTAATAACATCATCTTACATAGAGCCACTCTACCAAACCAAGACAATTTCAATTTATTAAATTGTGTAATTCACTCTGTCATCTCCTTCAATTGTTTATCATAATTCAATTTCTTAATTTCTTCCATCTTATTTGTCAGAATAACTCCCAAATATTTTAGTTTGTCTCCAATCTTAATTCTATATCTACGCAAAATCTCTTGTTGTTCTATCTTATTCATGTTACATGTTATCATTTCTGATTTTTCCCAATTAATCTTAAGGCCCGTCATGTCTTCAAAATCAATCAAATGTACTTGAATCTTTCCTAACATCTTCAGTGGTTGTTTCATTATAACTAATGTATCATCTGCATACAATCCTATTTTACTACCCAACAAACCTTCTATGTCATCATCTCCACTAATCATTTCTGCTAATAGTTCCATAGACATTATAAATAATATTGGAAGAAATTAAAGGTGGATAGCTGGAATAAAAAATATAGAAGAGAAGCAGGGATAGATAGAATAAAGACGGAATTTGAAGAATTGGTAATAAAGATAAGAAAAGGGGAAAGGAGTATTAAGGGTTTTGTAAGCAAACTGTATACTATATTGAATAAGGGTAAAGATCCACATGAAGATTTGAAACGGAAGTGGGAACAAAATTTGAATATAAAAATTGGGGAGGTTGAATGGAGAAATAAATGGAAAAAGAGGATTATAAGAACAATGTCTGTAAGAATTAAAGAACACAATTTTAAAATGCTGTGGCAATGGTACTTGACACCACTAAGACTTTATCAGATGGATAATAAAAGAGACAAATTATGTTGGAGATGCAAAGAAACGGATGGAACATATGAACACATGTGGTGGAGTTGTAAAAAAATAAGGGATTTTTGGGGAAGAATAGAAGGGGAGTTTGGTGAAATTGTGGGTAAAAGTGTTAAGTTGGTGTCAGGTACCATTCTTCTAACAAATGTGGAAGGTTTGGGTTTGAATAAGGAGGAAAAAGAATTACTGGAAATTGTATTAACTACAGGTAGACAATGTATAGCTAGAAATTGGAAAAATAATGTTGATATACAGATTGGAGAGTGGTATAAAGAAATGTGGAGTTTAGCATTGAACGATAAATTGACATGGGATATCAAAATAAAACGAGATAGATTAAAGGAGAATAGGTTTTGGAACATTTGGAAACCGTTTGTGGATCATTCTCTTATGGTAAACGACAGTTCAGGACCTGTATCATCTCAAAGAGGTTTTTGGAGTTGAAATAGCAACTAAACTCTCCGGGCATTGTATATATTCACAGGGTGATGTGTAACTATCAAAAGATAATAATAGTGGTAGCACAGAAAGCTTTTATTCTTATGATTGTGTAATAATTTATAATGTGGTGTTTAGATTGGTGGTTATATGATAAATAGTCAGTTTAAGTACTATTATGTGCTAGCTCCTATGAATTTGAGTCAATACTGTATTGATGTTGTTTTTGATTTATCATTATATTGTATTGTTATTGTTATTGTTTTTTTCTTTCTGTATGTCTGTCAAAAATTCAATAAAAATTTTAAAAAATAAATAAATAATATTGGAGACAACGGACACCCCTGTCTTGTACCCGCTTGTATCTTAATATCTTCAGTAAGTGCATCATTCACTCATGAAGACTGTCCTGAGAATATACTGTAATATAGTGACCTTTCATCTGCCTTTGGCACAGTGGTGGGATTCAATTATTTTTACTACCTACTTTGTGGGTATGGTATGGTGGGATTGGCCAGGGGGAAAGCCCTGCGTTGCACCTGAATTAGGACTACTTTATTTCAAAACTTGGATGAGTGGGTCCAGCAGGTATTTCTGCTACCGGTTCTGGTGAACTGGTGCAAACCTGCTGAATCCACCACTGTTTTCGCATCTCAGCATGACATATCACTGATCCAGTTCTGTGAGTCACTTTATGGTCCTGAGCCCTTTTGGCATGCAAAGTCCTTGTCACACCCAGGCCAGTATTAATGAAGCTGCTGCCCTCCATCAAGAGGGATTCAAATGGGATTTAAGCCACTTGGGGACCATCACCCTTCCCTGTGGACTTCGGCACCCAAAACCATTAGTCCTCAGGGTTGTCAGGTTAGTTAACTGCTGCCTGACACTCGCCATTGAGTTGCTGGCAGTATGGTCTACTCCTGTGATGGTGAACCTTGGCACTCCAGGTGCCATTCCCAGAATTCCTGACCAGCAGGAGTGATGAGTTGCACCTGAATTAGGACTACTAATTCTGGCAGTTGAAGTCCAAGAACACCTGGAGTGCCAAGGTTCACCATCACTTGTCTACTCTATTACCATAAACTGGCCATACCCCAAATCCAAAGAACTGAAACTCAATTGTTTGAATTCTGAGATACAATACAAAATAAAATCTGCAGCTATCTAAGAGAAAACAAATTCTGCAAAACATATTCCGTAATGAAAAATACATGTTGCAATATTTAATGGTCTAAATTTCCGGCTCTCCCTGCAAAGTGGCTTCTGATCATGGAAGAAAATAAAGCTTGGACTTTTTATTAGTGCTTGTGCACTTATTTCTTTCTTTCATTTTCTAAGTGAAACTCCCTGACTTTGGATAGCCCCAATTCAATCTGATCTCTACCTCCAGCTTCTTTGATTAATTTTGGATCTGTTCAGAAACAAACAAATGCTCTCACTTTGTTTTGGATTCTGAATAATTCTTAAATGCGAAGCACACCCATTCTGAGAATTGTAGTCACCATAGTCCAACTAGAGACATTCTCAGGAGGCAAATTTGTAGAAATAAACAAGATGACCAGCAGCAATTAGAGAATAGCAATCATCAGTTTTGGAAATACGGTATTCTGTAGTCTTTGTCTTCTGGTCTGGTTGCTGGTTTGTTTGTTTGAGAACATCCCTCAAATCTTTTTTAACGTGCCCAGTTTATGGCAGTCTGTGATCAGTATTCTCTTGGACGTGTTCTTCATTGCACATTAAAATCACACGTGGAAATTGGCTTCCTGTTCTCTGCAGTAGGTGAAAATAATAAATGTTGAACATGTCTAGTGTTTCTGTGAACTTATATCAAAATTACAGTTATGTGCATTACCTGTCACTTCACAGTCTGAAATCAAATTATATTCCTGCACCAGCATTGGCACATTGACATTGGTGAGCATGGCTTCTTTCTCTTCTTTGACTTTTTTCTGCTGCTACTGCTAATGAAAACAAAACTGCTGCTTTCTCTAACTGCTGCTTCACTCTTTTCCTGAAAGCAAAGCAAGCTTCTTGTGGCATTAAAAAAACCTCAACAACTGCAAACCAACACTAGACTCCTGTTGTACCCACAGAAACATTTAATTTCTCATGGGAGACACTGCGCTAAAGGTCACCAAACAAAGTAAGTTATTGAACTTTGAAGCTAATTTTTACAGATTGAAATAAATAAATGAATGGAATCCAGCAGGTTTTCCAGATGGCAAAATAGCTAATATGCATGCTATCTATCTGTGACAAAGCAGATAAGCTCAGTAAGGATAGCAAAGGGTGTGGGGGGAGGGTGTGAAAGATATCCCCCTCCATGCCTAACTTGAAGGATAGTGGTGTGACACAAACTGGGGTGGGTGGGAGGTGGGAATCAGTGCAACAATCTGTTTGCATCCTAGAACACTAGGAGGCAAGATAGCATCCGCTGTTAGACATGAGGCAGATAATTTACCTGTATAAGAACCAGGGGCTGGTGGGAATTCTGTTAACTTCATTTTCCTGATACGAGCATCACAAGACACATTGACTGAAATCCACTGGTGTAAATTTATTCTGCACAGGCTGGATAATGTGGGAATGCCAATGCAGATTTTCCAGTACTAAAGGCTTCTGCTCTCTTGTCTCAAGGCTCTCAAGGTTCTCAATGGTTACTCCAGGCAAAAGGGATCCTCAGGGAGCCTTGGAACCTAAAGACATGGATAGGGAGTTTTTTATTTAATTAATATATAATATCCATCTGGTAGAACTCTTCGAGAGATGCTCTGCACATCACTCATGATGAGACCTAGATATTTTAGACTGCCTGGGGAAACTCGGAAGTCTAGGTTCTTTCCCAGCTGACAACATTTCCCTGGTCAATGGATTATACCCTTAGGGTTCTGTCCCTTTGCAGTTCAGCAGCAGTTTAATTCATCTGGGTATCTAAGTATGACATTTTCCCATGCTGCAATAAGGCAAGACAATCCAGCTCGACTATTCAACAAGCCTTTATTTTTCTACATTGCTACTAAAGGAGTTCAAAGTTTTTGAAAACATATAAGAGTTATATGGTTCAAAATGTCTTAGCATATACTTTAAAAATTTGAATATAGGAGCAGAAAATTTAAGAATACAAAAATGCTTTGGATAAAAATTAAGTACATAAAATACTTCAGAAATATTGCAGACATGTAACTGGCACAAATTGAACCTACATTACAGGCAAATACTTAAAAATATGAAGGCTGAGTAGAACAGTACAAATGTCACAATAAAACAGTAAAAAGCACCTCTCAAAGCATTATGCTCTCAAAACATTATGCTGGTGGCACAGTATTGTTGGCCACAAACCTTGTAGATCTTCAGTTGTTGATGAGTTAGAGTTCCAAGCACAGAGTATGGTTTGGATCACAACACCAAGAAGACGAAATATCTGGTTATAAGTTGAACATCAACTCAAGGCAAGCTAATGGCAAGAACACAAGAAATTTAAAGAGTGGATAAAATTGTTAATTTGGGGAATATGTTAAATGAAAATTGGGATCCCAAGGTAGAGATTAAAATAGGAATAGAAAAAGCAAGATCCACCTTCATAAAAATGCAACATTTGTCGTGCAGTAGAGATCTAACTCTCAGTACAAAGATCCGAATAGTGAGATGTTATGTCTTCCCAGTGTTGTTATATGGAGTCGAAGCTTGGACATTGACTAAATCATCTGAAAAGAGGATAGAAGCTTTTGAAATGCTGCTAAGGATATCACGGGATGACCATGTGACTAACTGTTGAGTCCGAACAAAGGAAGTACTCTGACCAGCAGGATTGGGTCAAACACAAATGATTTATTGGCAGCTCATAACTTGGATTGTTTTGGACTGGGGAAATGGGGGAAAGGAGACCAATTTATATACAGGCAGAACAGCAGTTATAGAATGATACAATTACCCGGACTTCTAAAAAGAGCGGGAAACTGTGTGTTAACTAATCAGATTACAAAGGCAGCAATATGAATTCTGTGCCTAGAAGAAAGGGCGCGCACACTTTTACAGCAATTACAGCAATTAACCACGTACTGAAGTAATTAAGAAATAAAGCACTTGGACACAACACTAACATAGAAGTATTGCACCAAATGGATAAAGAACAAGAACTCTTTAAGATCATTAAGCAAAGAAAGCTCCGATACCTTGGCCATATCATGAGGAATGACATAAAGTATAGAATACTCCAACTTGCTCTGCAAGGGAAGATCCCTGGGAAGAGAAGCCCTGGACATTGATGGACTTCATGGCTGAAGAACCTGAGAGACTGGTGTGGCATGTCCTTGGAATAAATGTTTTGAGGAGTTAAGAGCAGGAAGACTATCACCATTATATGGCACTTGAAGAAGAAAGCATTAAAAGATCTTACAAGTATTTTTTTAAAAAATAAAAGCATTTCTTAGTCTTTAAGCATGCTAAAAAGAACACAAACAGTCACCCAAACCATGACTGCTTGAATCTATGGATCTATGGAGGGAACTCCATGCTATCCTCTCCTTTTCCTCCTTCTATACCTATAAAATGGTGCATTAACCGTTGGAATGTGACAAAGGATGTTGCACCAGGCACCACTAGCCCGTAATGGGCCTCCGTTCACTCGCCCAAACCCGGTTCGCAGGTAACTGTCGGGTTGAAATTTTCAATCCGGGGGCAGGAGCCCCCCAGTCGCAAACAAAAAAAGGGAACTTCAATTCCCAACGTTCCTTGTGCTGCGACACGCCAGAGCCAATCAGGCTGAGCGGCGCGGCAAAAGGAATGTTCGGAAACACACCGCGGCCAATCAAAAAAAAGCCGCAGGAAAAAACCGCCACAGTAAGCAAACACGCACAGGCAAAACTACAAGCCCCAGCGTCCTGCGCACCATTAGCATGCCGAATGCTGAGGCAGCCTGCGCGCGAAAAATAAAAGTTAAAAAAATGCCCGCCGCCGCTGCCCTTCTTCCCCAGGGGCCAGCCAGCATGGCCCGTGGGGAAAAAAGAAATGCCCCCACCGCCACTGCCCTTCCTTTCGATGGGCATGCCAGCGGAAGAAAAATAAAAGAAAAAACACCCACCGCTGCTGCCCTTCTTCCCCATGGGCCAGCCAGCATGGCCCACGGGGGGAAAAAAGGAACCCCCGCCGCCACTGCCCTTCTTCCCCATGGACCAGCCAGCATGGCCCATGGGGAAAAAAGGAACCCCCCACCGCTGCTGCCCTTCTTCCCCATGGGCCAGCCAGCATGGCCCACAGGGAAAAACAGGAACCCCCCCGCTACCACTGCCCTTCTTCCCCATGGGCCAGCCAGCATGGCCCGTGGAGAAGAAAGTAAAGAAAGCACCCCCCGCCATTGCCCTTCCTTCCCACGGGCCAACCAGAATGGCCCGTGGGAAAGAAAGGCCCCCCCGCCAATGCCCTTCCTTCCCACGGGCCAGCCAGCATGGCCCGCGGGAAAGAAAGCCACCCCCCTGAAAAAGTAAACACAAAAACAAACAAGAAAAAACACACAGACCCCCCCAAATCCAAACCACCACCACCCAAAAAAAAAGAACAACCCAGAGAGCTTACCAAAAGACGTCTTCTATCCATGAGGACCAGAACTCAAATGAGAAAATAAAAATAAAAACTTACCAGAAGCGACACCCAGAGGACAGAAGAGAACAATTATAGAGAGGAAGAAAAGCTCACCACCCCACCCAGAGGCCAAAAGAGAAAAAACATTCAATTTTTTTGAAAATAATAAGATTAATTCCAAAATGAATCAAATAAGTTATAAAAACATTAAAATATAATCACACTAATCTCAAAAAATACAAAAAAAAACCACCAGAAATCACTTTTCACTCAAAATAAATAAATGAAAAATTCGTAAAAATAAAGATTTAAAAAACCAAAATTAAATTTTAAACTAAATAAAATAAAATAAAATTAAATTAAATTTGCATAAACATAAAACAAAAACCTTCAAAAACCAATATAAAGAGCCCAGCATGCAAAAAACAACGACAAAAAACACTGGGAGCGCAAGTCCGCCGCAGGCGGACGCAGCGCCTCGAAGCCACAAAATCACAAAACCTTGCAACACCATTTAAAACAGCCCAGCACCATTGGTTCAAGAGAAAAAAACCGAAACCCTTTACTATCCAACACAATTTTAAAAAGCCCGGCACCGCTGGGCAAAATATGCTAGTATCTTATATAACTTGGATGTTATATTTACTTGTATACCAGACTTGCAATTGTTGTCTGACATCAGAAACATTGCCCCCCCCTTTCATATTAATGTAGACATAACATGTTGACTGATTTTGTCAAACTTCAATTCCCACAGCATCTTTTTGCTTTGCTGCTGGTCATTTATGTCACCCTGACCTGTGTTTTTCTCTCTGTCTATCTTTGCAACACCTGAACAATTTATCAGACATAAACACGTCTGGCTTTCATAACTACAAAGTTGTTTCTCACCCTTCTGACTCATAAATAATCACATAATCAACCTGATCCATAGACAACAATTGAATATCTTTTCCCATTTTTCTCATTTCAGCTATTGATTGCTTTCTTTAATTAACTGGCATGTAATAAGGTTTGACATAATCTGGCTTATGCAGCACAAATTTATGCCAACAGTATTTCAGCCATCATCTGTCAAAATACACATTTCTAAAACATTTTGTCTTTCAAAACACATTATAAAACACACTTTGAAAGATCCAAGAACTGTATAAAAATGGGAAGTGTAAGAGCTGGGGGAAACTAAGCTCAGATTTACTCATCCATTTTGGAGAAACAGATCAGGTCAGTTCATGTGGGAATTCAAAATATATTTTCCCAAGCATCTCTTCTGTGATTCTGGAAAAGGAAAATCCTTTTTGTTGAAAGGGAATATACAGCTTCTGCTCTTGGCAAAGACATAATATGTTAAAGCAAATGTTGGTAAATCCTGTTCTATTGAATGGTTCATTCAGTGATATAGCAATTAACCTGTCTTCCTTTTTCCATTTGATTTCTTGCTGGTAGAAATGGAGGAAACTGTATTAGTTTGTGACTTACTGTTGGAGTGTTAACAGGATGTTCCGTAATGTTTTTCTTTTCACCCTCAACTGAAGTGAAATTTCACTCTTTGCCGAATGTGCAGCTTCAGACCATTATAAACACCTAATTCTATTTCAAAGCATAACAGAGCATGCATGTGCTAACATGATGTTCCATATTTGTACCACTGGACCATGACATTGTCACATGTCATAATCACATTGATCTGCTTTTGTATACACAAAATCCAATATCCTTTTCTGGTTTTGCCTATGGTACAGCTGTGCCATCAATGTTATCTTTGTAAAAAGAAAATAAACTGTTATGCTCATCCAAGGCATTGCGTCTTAGTTCCTTTATGTTCCTATAATGCAACAATAATGTAGCAATCTCTATTCCAAGACCATCACCCATGGAGAACTTTAATTTCTTTCAGTAGAAATAGAAAGTACATGACTAATATTGAAAAGAAAGCATAAAGTGTTCAGCTACAGAGCGTAAATCCCATATGGTGGTGGAATCTCATCCAGATGTAATATTTTTACACTATGAACCCCTACACCTTAAATCAAACAGTTTATTTATCTGAGAATGTTGTCAAAAATAGAATAAAGAGTCGGAAAATAATTCTATATCTGGACTACTTGTGGTAATCTCAAATGGAGAAATCCTACCGAATCAAGAGGATTTAGGGTCAGTATTATGACCAGTGATTGACTGAATGGGTCTGTTCAATGCAGTACTAGCAGTTGCTTTTAGGTCTATATTTCCGACAAGAAAATTATAGTACAGAAAATTATGTTGTACTTCTCCCCACATTATATCTGTTCTACAGAAAACCAGCTAAAAAAATCTAGCAAACATGCTGAGGTTTAGCAACACTGAGAAGAAGCATTCAGTGGATTACTGCTTCGGAAAGCTGAATCACTCTGATTCAGCTCTGCTCTGCTGTGATTTGAATCGCAACCTCAATTTTGTTTGAAAATGTAAGAAGTGTTCTTATCGGGCTTCTGATTTGATTTGGAAGTTCAGTGTTCACATGTTATTAACATTTTCCTACCTACACACCCCTTCTTTCCTTCTTTGCTTCTGTTCCCACCCACTCCCCTTCATCACTGGCTTTGGCTGCCCTAAGATAAGCAGAGATAGGCAGCCAGAGGTGCTGCCTTAGAAGCCTTAAATGCCCTCTCCCTCCTTACACAAAGATGCAAACAAACTCACATTCTCTCACACCACTCTTGCTCCTCTTCCTCCACACTACCTTCCCTCCCAGAGGCTTCATCTTTTCTCACCTTTTCTTAAAAGCTTCTTTGAACAAGATCCACCTGCCCTTCTGTCTCTTTCATTCCCTTCCCTTTGCCTTGACAGGACAGCCAAAGAGCTTCTACTTACTTGTTACTTTAAAAAAGAAGTGCAGAACTGATCTAATGCTATTCTTGTGTATTAACACAAAGGGTCAGCATTCACCTCATTTATTAAAATAAAAATAAAAATTTAGTAATACTTGTGGACATGTCATGGAAAAGGGTGCATCTACAGACATGTCCTTTGTCCTTTTACAAAACAAAACCACTGCTTACACAATAAGAAGTCCATTTGAATTGGAAAGTAGATACCTCCATTGTAAAATAAAAAGGCCACTTTGGGAAAAAGAACCAGACAATTCAAGTCAGCCTTTTTATAATGAGGAGAGCAAAAAAAAATATGTATTCAGCCATTTAGTATGTAGAGCAAATCTTGAAGTATTTTGCCATGTAGTCAACTTCTTCTTTCACTCTTCTGAACTTCTTCTTTCAGAAGCCAGACTGTAAACTGCCAAAATGAAGCCACCTTTTGGTAAATTCATTCCATAGTTCCTTTTGCCTGATGTAGTATGAGAAAAATTAGCTGGCACAACCTTCGAAGAGGCTCTTTCTGTGTACCCCATATAGTCAACTATTCAAGCCACATCCAAAATTAGGAGAATTCAGAGTTCGAATTTTCTCCATTTTAGAAAGACATAGGCTCAGAACCTTTTAATTTGCATCTGGCTTATCTCAAGGTGAGAGCCAGAACTGAAGGATCTTATGGCAAATTAATACCCAGTAATGGTATTGCTGGCTGGTTAGCACAGTGAGTCAGGTACTGGTGCCAAAGTTTGGGAGTTCAATTCCCCATTCAGCCTCTCAAGAAAAAAAAGCCAATCTTTGTGGCCTTGGGCATGCTTTAAAATCCTCAAGTGTCCTCCAGAAGAAGGGAATGGAAAATCATTTCTGAATACTAAATCCCTAGAAAACCTTGCAAAGGATTGACATAAGTCAGAACTGTTTTGACACCTTTGGTTACCCTTGCTCGCAAGCCAGTTGTATCCGACTCGAGGGTTCAGTGCTCCTCTCCATTTATAGCCAAAGAACCAGCGCTGTCTGTGTCTGCAGATGTTTCTGTGGACATGTGGCAGGCATATTTCAACACCGGAGTGCACAGAATGCTGTTTACCTTCCCACCGGAGGGGTGCCTATTTATCTACTTGCAATCTCTTACTTTTGAACCGTTAGGTTGGCAAAAACTGAGACAGAGACAGGAGCTCACTCTGTCTCAAACTGCTAACCTGCCAACCTTTCCATCACCAAGTTCAGCATCTTAACCACTAAGCCACCATAGTCTTTTTGACAACATAGAATTATTTATTATTCTGGTTCTTCCTGTCATTAGAATCCTTCCTACCACTGATATCTGTTGTCTTACTTTAATTTTATCTCTATGTCTTTCTCAATCAAGCTAGGTAGCAAGTTGGTTATCTAGCTGTATGTATGTATGTATGTATGTATGTATGTATGTATGTATGTATGTATGTATGTATGTATGTATGTATGTATGTATGTATGTATGTATGCATGCATGCATGTAGGTAGGTAGGTAGGTAGGTAGGTAGGTACATAGGTAGGTATGTAGGCAGTGATGCAGTGCAGCATGTTCTGTCAGGTTCTTTAGTGTTCAAGAACCAAGACAATAGAAACAGCCGAAGTCTGGCTTAACTCATCTTTATTGCATGATGGCCAGGGGGAACATGTGGTAATGGCGGACGAACAGCTCATTATATACAGTGGCTATACATTTGAATGTGGCTCCTCGGTAGCTCATTGGCTACTGTCTGCGTGACGTCACCCTTAGTCACGCCCTTCTTGTCCAGGTGAGGCAGTGGCGGGAATCTTCCCACAGCTGTAGGCATTTGGAGAATTTGTACCATGTGAGCTGGACGCTCGCTACTGCCCCCAGTGGTCACTAGCTCGCGTCCTAATACAGAAGGTTACAGTGTTACTTTTAGAGATTTTTACATTCACTCATTCGTGTCGTTACATTGACTTAAAGGCACATTACAATCCATACACAACAGGTTCTGCAGAACCAGTAGCGAAAATTCCCCCAGGCCATGCCCACTTGGTCACGGCCACCTCCATAGTCCATAATGCAGGATGTTTGGCCACACCCATAGATTTGGCCCCACCCACAGATTTGGCCAGCCCACAGAGTAGGTAGTAATTTTTTTGCAGTGCATCACTGTAGGTAGGTACATTTCACTTTCAAATATGAGATTGAGCGATTTCTCCAAGCAAGCTGAACATGGTTGCTGTTTTTCTCTTGTCACTATCTAGCAGTTCGGATGAGTTTCCCCCACCAATGGTCAAACGAAAGAAAGGAAATAACATTTGACAGCAATTGTCTATTTCAGATGTGGGTGGGGAAAACCTTTGTTTGTAGGTCTGCTCCTTATGAAAGTGATTTTCTTGAGCATGCTCAAGAAAATCATTTCTCCTGGGAAGCATGTTTTTTTTTACATCTTGAAACTAATAAGCAGAAGGAAATAGAAAAGGCAAAACTAAGAAAAGACTTTGATCTAAGTCCCTTTCCTCTATTTGAGGAGCATGGGATTGTATTTTGTCACAAAGTTATCATTGGCCAGTTCTGGGAGCAGGGATATGAACACTTCAGACCTGTTCAGGGCACACTTCTTCCTCAGCCAAAGCTGTTCATGTCATTGAAATGCAGCATTCAAACTCCACTGCAATAGGCAAGGTGCCTGCATTTTCTTAAGACTGCTTTAGCACATTGCAGGTGCACCCCCCAATAACGGACTCAGACACTGATGAAAGTGGATAACGGCATTGGGCCACATTTATTGATTCATGCCCTAGTCCGAATTATAAATTTCTATTGGTATTCAACCAATTATAATTCTTAAGGCAAGCAGGCCGAAGTAACACTGGTAAGGTACCACCCAAAATTGCAAACGGCAATTGGTTACAATGTATCCATTTGTATCAATTTGTTTGTTGACAACAAACAAATTGTTGACCGTAGTCAATACCTAACTATTGACCCCACCCTCTGACGCGTATCCGTAAAATAACGGGGTGATGCTTGCTGCATAGCTCTTGCCATCACCCCATCGCCTGGTTCGTCGTTGACCGGACAACGTTTAATCAACTTGTGCCTGTCTAGTGTTGTCCAGTCAATTGCGAACCTGCCGGATACCTGTGGGTCATAAATGTTTACCTTACCAGTGCTACCCGCCACACGGAGAGGCTCAATAAAGGCTCGACGCCACCCACCAGACCGTCAGCTCGGTCAACAGGCCTGCTCGCCAATCTCCTAACAGGAGGCCCATACCTCCCTGCGACAGATGGACCCCATACCCTGAATAAAGCTCATAATTTTGTAGGCTGATTGCGGGGTGCCTAATGACGCGGCCCCAACCCTTGTTGATAAGGAGCCGGGCAATAGCCCTGTTCAATGAGCGACGAGCTCGATCAAGGGCCTGGAGGTCGAACCCTCCCCTGTAAGCATGCCGCTGTACCATGTCTGACCAAATGAGGGTTGTGGCAGGCCACACATAATGTAAGTAAGCCAGGTCACCGCAAATCGCATGCTTCAGTGATAGTCCAGTGACCTGGCCCAAATCATTGCCCCCAAGGTGTATGATCAGAATATCTGGCGGGTCAGCATTCCTGCTGGATAACAGGAATGGCAACAGTTCCCGCCATAACATGCCGCGCTTACCATACCATCTGAGACTCCGCTGATGCGGAGCGCTCCAAAAAGGCTACCGTAGTAGCCGCATGAAACAGGGCCGTCTCATACCTGTCAAAACAGAGGTCATGCCAGCCCTGTGCTAGGTGGGTAAGTACCCCTGGGGAAATTGGGTGGCGGTCATCCGGGCTACGCCCACGCTCCCGCACCCACCCCTCCAAAACATGTCGTATGCGGAAATCAGTGGTACTGTCAGCGTAACCCCCTACTTTGGCCATGAATGCCAACGCTGACAGCCTGGATGCTATGGTGCGGGGAGCTAGGCCCTGGGCATGTAGGTAAACCATGAATTGTAGAATGTGGGCGACTGGGATAGGCCAAGCCTCAGGTAGTCGAAACTGGGCACAAAAGGCCTGGAAAGTGATGAACGCGTGGTGATACGCCTTACGCGTGCGGGGCGCCCGGTTCACCTCTCCTTGCCAAGTGTCCATATCTCGTCCGGGAGCGGCGAGGGAAATTCCTCTGCGTCCGGGGCCAAGGCATGGAACCGGGAGATCTGCAGGCGGGACAAAGCGTCAGCAATATCGTTATTAACACCAGGCACATGCCTAGCCCTGAATAGCACATTGAGGTGCAGGCTACGCAACACAAACTGTCGCACCAGCTCCATGACCCTGGGAGGTTTAGACGTCTGTGAGTTGACAATGTGGACAACTGCCGCATTGTCACACCAGAAATGTACCACCGAATTGGCCCACTCCTCACCCCCATAGCATCAAGGCTACCAGAATGGGAAAAAATTCCAGATACGTGAGGTCGCGCAAGCGACCCGTGCCAAACCAGGCTGGCGGCCATCTGCCGTAGGCCCACCTCCCATTGAAGTACATCCCATAACCCAGGGACCCCGATGCATTGGACTGGACCTGGAAAAGAGGGTAAGCCAGAAGGTCGGACCTCCAGAAGGACACCCCGTTGAACTCCCTCAGGAACTGGAGCCAGATGAGCATATCCGCCTTAAGGCCCCTGCTAAGACGCACCCTGTGGTGGGGCTTGGTTAATCCTATCATGGCGTCGCACAAGCGTCGAGCAAAGGCTCTGCCAGGTGCGATCACCCTGCAAGCAAAATTGAGGTGACCATGCAGCACCTGTAGCTCACGAAGAGACGCCTTGCGTTTAGCCAGCAAGCCGACTATGAGTGCAACGATTCGTGACACCTTATCAGCCGGTAACCTGGATGCTTGCACTACCTTGTCAATCTCCACCCCCAGGAATGTGAGCTTGGTAGATGGGCCCTCGGTCTTTTCGGGCGCCAAAGGGACACCAAGTTCCATCATTAGCGTCTGAAATGTATTGAGGAGACGCGCACACGTGTCCCAGCCCTGTTCACCCCCGAATAAGAAATCATCCAGGTAATGGGCTACAGACCGAGATCCCGACCTGCGGACGAACTCCCACTGCAGGAAGGTGCTGAAACGCTCGAAAGCCGAGCAGGAGATGGAACAACCAAAAGGCATGGCCTTATCGAAGTAATATTCACCCCGGAACTTGAAACCCAGCAACTCAAAGTCGCCCGGGTGCACCGGCAGAAGACGGAAGGCCGACTTGATGTCGCACTTAGCCAACAGTGCACCTGGGCCACATGAGCGCACCATGCGCAGAGCCTGGTCAAAAGATTTATACCGGACCGAACAAAGGTCATCCGGGATAGCATCATTGACCGATCGGCCGGCTGGGTAGGACAAGTGATGTATTAAGCGGAAATCACCCGGCGACTTTTTGGGCACTAGCCCCAAGGGGGAAACTTTCAAATTAGGAAACGGGGGGGGGCAGGGAAAGGGCCGGCGACCCTGCCAGCATCCACCTCCTTAATAATGCTCAAGGCAGCCACCTCCTCCCTTCCCCTAAGTGACAACAGGTTGGGTGCATCTTGAGGAGCCCTGACCCCCATGAAAGGAATGCGAAACCCCTGCTGGAAACCCTCAAGCAGGTAAGCTGCGTCTGCCCTCCTCGGGTACATCGTGAGCCAACGCTCCAACATGTCCACATCAATTGGTGAGGGGGCCTTTTGCCTGACCAGCTCCCTTTGCGGCAGTCTTGCCCGCCCCCTGTCCACCTCTACCCCTGCCCCGCGCTCCTCCCGGCCTGGGACAGGCGGAGGCAGCGTGGGGGCCAGCACAAGAGGGACACTCATGCCTATATCGGCAATTTCTCCTGCTGCAGGTAACATTGGCCGAGAAGGTCCAGCACAGCAGGAGGGCTGGAACCCCCTGCCCCGCCACCTGGCGGGGTGTCTGTGCCGGAGCAGCTCGCTGGACCGCATGTCCACAATGGTACCTCTCCCCAGGCGCTGGGCGCGTGGGGGTCATATACAGAAGCCACAGCTTCTGGCAGGGCTCATCCCACCTCATGTCCGGGTGTAGGGGCACTCTCATGCGAAATTCTTCGTCGTAAGCCAACCACGACGGGCCCGGGAAGTCAACCATCGCCCGGTATATGTTGTCCAAGTACTGGACCATCGGAATGGCCAGATCCGGCCGGGCCCTGAGGTACACAGCCATGTATATGAGGTATGCTGGCAGCCAGTTGGCCCACGTGCGTGGCGGCTTACGACGATGTGCTTGTTCCTTATCTTTCTCATCCTGCCCCTCCCTCTCCTCCTTGGTGGGTTCTCTATTCAGAAGGGAGAAAATGTCCACATACTCCCCCCGCCAAATTTTCTCTTTGGTGGCCTGGGCAATGCCGACGACGGCACAGAGGCCGCATTGGGCACGGTGAAAGGAGCCTGTACCAAGCCCGCCACCCCGAGGAAGTTCCCAACGGGACAGGGGGCGCCGCCCCCAGTGGGGCCCTGGATTGATGGTGCCGCACCCGTATGGCCCGGCGGCGGCTGAACCACCGCGCCAGCCATACGGGGCCACGGCCACTGGACGCCCCCCCCCAATGTAGGTAGTGGTGTGGGTGCACTAGTTTGAACCGCATACTCACCCGCTGCGCCCCCACGGGCCGCCCCTACCAGGGGTTCCGGCCCACTGTGGGCGTCGGAGCTCGCGACCGCAACCGAGCTCGTGGACGAGGCCTGGTCCGTACCGGACGGCAGCAACTGTTGCATGGGGAGCTGCGAGGCCGCAGCTGACGCCGACCCACAGGCCTCAAGCAGCTCTACCCGTTCGGCCGCCTGCCGATGACCGGCAGCCGATGGGTCAACCTGTGGCCCCAAAAGCGCCCCGGGTGGGTTAACCACCCCAAAGAAGCCTCAAGGGCCACTACGCGGGCCAGAAGGGGGTCAACATTGACATAGCCCCCAACACTGATGGGGGACATAGAGCCGGCTGGCCCACTGGTAAGAGGCGCCGGGTCAGGTCTCTGGACCACGGGTCCCGAATATGGCCATGAACCCAGTACCGGCCCTTGGGGGGCCGGAGGCATGCCCTGCCAGGGAAGGGAACCCAACCACCCCCCCTGGTTAAAGCCCACCGCAGGTAGCTGCGGGGCAAAGGCAGAAGGCCCCGAGGCATAAACCGGGCCAGAGCCGGGAGCCACCGATTGAGAGCCGGAGGCCGCGGCCCCCGCCAGGCCGGTCTGAGGGCGCCCAGTCCCGGGCCATGGGGCAACCGACCCCATCCCACCGGTCCCGGTGGGCGCCGGCAAAGGGGGCTGTTGGGAGGGCGCAGTCACGGTCCTCCGACCCGGCTGGCGCCTCCTCGAGGTGCGAACCGCGTTCGCCAACGCCTTCTTTTTGGAAGGCATTCTTGAAAGTGCTGGGAAGCCGAAGAAAAGGAATGAAAAGGACCGCTGCCCAAAGTATCTTCCCGGCTAAGGTAAGAGCGACGGAGCAATGGGAGGAAAAACTTCTCCTCTCCGTCGCTTCGCAAAATGGCAGCTCGGCTGCCTCGTGGCCGCCCCTTTTATAAGGGTGCTGGCGATGCCCCCTAACTACCCGGATACTCTTCGTCCGGTGGGGGGGCCCCACAAAGAGCGTGGCGGCCATTTTGGCACCGCGCTTGCAATCTTTCCCTTCCTTGTGCAATGGAGGAGTTCCTGCATGAAAGTCTTAAATAATGGGAGATGGGCCCATTGATTTGGGTCTAATACTCCTTAGCTTTTTATGAAGCAAGGATATGAGATTCTTTTGCAGATTATGAAACAGGAAGATAGATTGATGGGTTTTAAATCTTCTTTAATGCTTGATTTATGCCACATGTTTAGTTTAAAAATTCATTACAGATTTAGAACTATTACAGATTTAGCATTGTTGTGATATGATCATGTAAATGTCTTCATCTACTGTGACAGAAAAAGTGAAGAAAGATAACAAGAAGACATGCCAACAAAAGACAAACTTGTTTCAACCCTGTTTTTTCTAAATGTTTTGGACTTTAATTCCAGTGATCCTTTACCATTGTTAATGTTAATCGGCCTGATGGGTGCTGTAGTCCAAAATATCTAAGAGGCACCAATTTGGGGGAGACTGATAAAGATAACTACTATCATAACTAAAGGTAGCTTGTTTTATGGATTTGATAGAGTCGCTGTTTCACAAGCAGAAACTTTCATTGGATTTGCTGAGGGGACACCAGTCCAGTTCCTACTGAAGGATGCAGGGAAGCATCACCTCCCACATAGTCAGCTGGGTCTTCCTGCTTCCTTTGGCAGATTTTCATGGGGACAGATATTTGCAGGGCATGGAAGAAAATGATGGAAACCATCTCTCTACTTTTTTCAATGGGGTCATCCTATAAACAAAGTTTGATATAAATAATTCTAGATGAAATCCATTGTGTTTTAGTGGTTTTCTTTGTGGCAACTTTCCAGAGCCTAGCTTATAGTGGTAGCATAAGCAGTGCATGGACTGATGTGGAATGGAAGGCCTTGCCTGAAATTCTGAGGAGAGATGGTCCATTGCTCTGTCTGTGAACCACTAGCTGGTGCAGGAATACATTTTGAAGGAAGAGATCTATCTAGCTGTCTGTCTGGGTCTGAAGCACTAAAATTTAAGAGCAACATAATTTTTAAAAAAAAACCACTATTCTTCTAAAAATGCATGCATAAACCATGTTTTTATATATTTACAATCTACATTTTCAATATTCAGCAGTTTGAAGAACCTTTTCATTTGCCTCAAACAAATCCTCGATATTACACTGTTCAGGCAAGTTGTGGCAGCTTAGCAGATGTTCAAAGTCTTGCCACATTCACATCGTCCTTCCCACCATTTTAGGTTTGTTTTGCATTGAAGGAAGAGCTAAATGCAGGTAGAAAAGAATCTTGCCTGTAACTTTTTAAAAGCTTAATTACAGATTACTTTAATATTACAACCATAAGAGAGCCACCCTGGAGTTTTTAAAGCCTTTGAGGCCTGCTCATTCTTCCAAAAGTCCAGCACCTCCTCAGATGCTTTCCTCCCCAACTTTCTCAAGCTGTAATTTATGCACTCTTCTCTCCTCAGGGTGTTCTCTGACATACAGTAAGGGCTGGGCTGAACTTTCCACAGTTCAGAAGCTTGGACCACATGCTGAGTTCATCTGCTCTTCTTGTAACAACTCAATACATGCTGAAGAAGGCTATTCCCTCGACAGCACCATAGATAGATATGCAAGCACAGAGCTTGAGGGTTGCTCTCCTGAGCTCAAAGCCTTGTCTCTAATGGTACTTTGTACTAAAAATGACCTCATTTGCAGAAGCATCTCCATGACCTTCCCCATTTCTGGAGGAAGAATCGCTCGAAACTCCTTTTTATGAACATGCAAAACTGCAGATTTATAAATCATCATCTGCAGACACTTTCCTTTTGTCTCCTTCATGCCCAATCTATTCTTATTCTGAATACTATTTTTTTCTGTTTTATAGGCTAGAATCTGTTCCCTACATGTGCACATCTTTCTGTATGAGTATTGTAAAACAATGGTTTGGCTTAAAAACATTTTTCTTAATGCACTGAAGCATGGCTGGACAAAATACAGGCCGTGAGTTACTTGCAGCCTCTTAGTTCACCACCTTCCCTCCTGGAAGCCCCCAAACACCCTGATACTGCATTTTTTAAACAAGTATTTTCTCCCTCCTGGATCACTGGATTTTGAATTAAACAGGTCAGGAGCCCCTATGTCTGCTGCAAAACCTAAAATTAAAGCTAGAACAATGTCTGGGCACCTCATATGCATTTTTAAAACATGTTTTTCAGGGTCTGCTGCAATCTACACTAGATGTGAGTGTGAAATGTGTGCATTCACCAATTCAAGTGTGAACATTTTTCTAAGGAGAGTTTTCCAAAGTTTTTTTGTTTTATTTTTGCTTACTTTCATGAATCTTCAGTATTCTATCAGGGAATGGATTTTAGAATGCAAACTGTATTTTCCCTGTGGAGATGTGTGGACTAGGGAATGCGTGAAGAAATGTAAAAATATATCTGCTGGAACAGAATCCTCAGATTTTCATGTTTATGGCCTCTTAAAACAATACAGTGGTACCCCATACAACAATTTTAATCTGTTCCACGGGGCTCATTGTTGTATGAAACAATTGCTATACGATGCATGCATCATATAGCGATTTTCCCTATGGAATGCATCGTACAATGTTTTTTTTCATTAAGTGGCTTTTCCCATTGAAAAAATTGTTGTACAATTTTTTCCATAGGGAAAATTGTTATGCGGGACACCATTTCCCCCCAAAACCTAATTGTTAGACGATTTAGTTGTTATACGGGGTGATTATTGTATGACCCTCCACTGTACTGCTATTTCATATTGGGGCACTATAATAATAATTTTGTGTCATAAATTATTCTGGGTTGAAAGGATTTTTGCTTGAGAAACTCCACTCAGGGAGCGTCCAAATGGGGCTCCATTCATGTCCCCAAGACCTTTTCCCTATTTATCTACTTGCATTTTCTTGCTTTCAAACAGCTAGGTTGGCAGGAGCTGGGACAGTGAGTTCCATGGATTAATATTGTGTTCCGTGAAAACACAGCTTTGTTAAAAGTCAATCTGAGGAAATATCTTCTGACTCAGAACTGCAGAAAAGTCTAGGACAAAATATTTTGCATACAGACCTTGGAAATATTATTTTTGGACTATATTTCTCATATTTTTTTCAACGAACATGGATAGTAGCTCATGGATTCTAGGAAGAACTTGTTCCTTTTTAAACTAGTGCTCCTCCACAGCCTTTGAGTCCTTCCCTTAGTCACCTGTTACCTATACACAACAACTACTTCAAATAATGTATAATATATAATGAATATAACTCTTCAGTTATAACACCTATTCCACCCCCTTTCCCTCTTTCTTTTCTTATAAATAGTTAATAACTGCTCATTATTTGAAAGGCTAATCTTGAGTTCTTATTCAGCATTTCCCCTAACAAATTAACCAATTCCATTTTAGTGGGGGAAAAGAGTTATTGATTCAAGGAAACCCACGGAGCGACCACTTTTCATTCAAAAGTGATCTAGCCTTCCAGTCATCTCAAGCAGGGCAGTGCAAACAATGAAGGCTGTGGGAAAACTCTGTCTAAATTGAGGCCTCATCTCTGTGTGCCATGTGTTGTGATGAAAAGGTTCCTCAACAGGTGTTAATCTTGTGGAGGTAAACAACAAATTAGCACCAGAGGGTTGCTTTGATTAAACCAATGTATTTACTCTAGTGTTGTTTTGATTAAAGAACCGAAAATAGAAATGTGACAGGATAATCGACAATTTTAAGAAGACCTGTTGAGTATTTGTGGGCTTCATCCTTCCACCTACCACATTTGAACAGCTGGTTTGTATGTGTTCTTGTATGTGTTCTTTTCCAATTAACTAAAATACTCAGAAGATTTTTTAAAAAAATGGGATGTCTGGAAATCACCAGTGCTGGACATGGCAAATTTTAAACATTAAAGACTCTTCCCACACTATTCTGCAGCTCCCCAAAGGCTTCCTCAGGATGAAAAGGATGGAAAAAGAGCCTTGTAGCCTTTTGAGTGGAGGCACCAGAATATTTTAATTACTGAAAAATGTTCATTGTTCATGATATCAGCCCTCCATGGCACAAAGTTGTGAAACAACTTTTCAGCCTCCCTATAGTATAATGGGCGGAACTAAGGTGGCTTAGTGGTTAAGACACTGAACATGACAACTCAAAGATTGGCAGTTCAGCAGTCTGAGACCCGAGTGCTGTATGATAGAATGAACTCCTGTCGCTGTCCCAGTTACTACCAACCTAGCAGATAAAAAGGAAGAAATTGCAATTATATAAACAGGTACCACTTTGGTGGGAAGGTAATAGCATTTGGTACACTCCAGTGTCTAGTCATTCCTAAAACATGACCACAGAAACATCTGCAGACACAGACAGCACTGGCTCTTTGGCTATAAACAGAGATGAGCACCTCACCCTAGAGCCGGATATGACTGGCTTTCAAGCAAGGGTGACCTTTACCTTTACTTATAGTATAATGACAATAAAACTGTTATATGAACAGCTATGTATTTAAATATCTATTAAAATATAGTGAAATCTACAACAGGTACTTATTGTCACATGGAAGTACCAAATTTATACTGCTTGAATCAATATGTGAAACAGAGTACTGTATATAACAATATGCAAAATTCACTCTTCTCAGAATTTTGTGATACAATTATCTGAATAGGACTGCAGAGGCTCAAGTGGTTAAGATGCTGACTTGAAGGCGGGAGGTCAGCAGTTCGATTCCTGAGTACTGCAAAATGGAATGAGCTCCCGTCCTTGTCTGAACCTAGCAGTTCGAAAGCAAGAAATTGCAAATACTGTAGATAAATAGAAACCACTCTGGTGTCTAGTCATGCCTGCCACATGACCACAGAAACATCTGAAGAAGCAGACAGCGCTGGCTCTTTGGCTTTGAAACAGAGATGAGCACTCAACCCTAGAGTTGGATACAACTGGCTTTCGAGCAAGGGAAACTTTTACCTTTATCTTTACCTACATGAATAGAAGGTCATAGACAAAGGGGCAGCCAGCACACATGCAAACCACACTCACATTCATCTACTCCAAAACTCTCCCACAGATAAATTTCTAAGAACGTTGAAAGAAAGAACCTCAGCTGGAAGGCTGTAAAAGTCACAAAATAATAATTTACTCAATTGTTTAACACAACACAGAACAATCGAAGCAGTCTAGCCAGTAAAAAAAGTGCTACCATCTCCCCTCCCCCCTAAAAAAATAATAATTTGAATGGTACAAAAATGGCTTTTCCCATGAAAATTAATTTTATCACATTGTAATATAAGTTCTGGTTTCAGTATCACTCTTCTCTACAATGTAGTAAAGTAGGCAGCAATGTAAATCATTTAGTGGGATAGGGACATAATGAGAGAGAAGGACAAATCAAATGTGCAGGATGGATAAAAATGACATAAATACATCTTACACTGATAGATGGAACATAGTAAAATATTGAAACTGAAAGTTATTGTAAGAGTGATAGTATCTGTGAAGAGAAAAATGATTTTCTGAGGCTGCAGGAAATGGGTTCAGAATGTTATTAGATGATTAGAAGAGGTGACCAAAAAACCCTGACATTGGAAAAGAGAAATCTTTACACCAGGACAATGAAATGTTTCTTTTTTTTAAAGGAGATGGCCAATTAATTAAACTCACATTTCATTTAAGTGTATTTTTTTTTAAAAAAAGAATTGTAACCTCTACAAAATCCTGGAATAATTAATACTTGATGACAGTTTCTTACAGCTATGGAATACTATGGAATTTTGCTTCATGTTTTAAAAAGCTATCCTAAACTGGGTCAACTATGAGAGGTGAAAGTTGATGCTTTTTTAAAATAGGAATTCCTTTCTCCATGAGAATGGGGAACTATTTAAGCCTGACATCAAAAGCTGATATCACTAGGTCAACTGGCTTAGGAGCCATTATGCCTCCTTTTCAGGACTCAAAAACCATGATGATGACGATAGTGTACATGGTCCACCAGATGTTCAGACTTGAGTTTTGGACTCCTACTGCTCAGGTGCTAGCCCTGGACCTAAGAATAAGTGAAGTATCACCTGATAATGTAGTTGGTACCTAGTAGTGCTACTCTCTGCAACTGCTATATCATGATCTTATCAATACCAATCTCACTCAGATGTGTTTTCAACACTTTTTAGGATTGCTCCTAGTACTCCTATCACTATGGATATCATTGTTGATCCTTTCTCCCAGAGATGCTGTACTTCAGTTCTCAGATCCTGATATCTCATGATATTTCCATTCTCCTTTTCTTCTACTTAACTGTCACCTGTGATTGTCACATTGTCGTTCAAGAGTGAAGTGGCCCAACCGTTGCAGCCTCAGATGGTAAGGAAGGTGTTCCAGTCCCCTACTCATTTCGGTTGCCCTCCTCTGCACTTTTTCCAACTCCATAATAACTTTCTGGAGGTATGGCGACCAGAACTGTACACAGTATTCCAAATGGGGCCTCACCATAGATTTATAAAGAGGCAAAATGACACTTGCTGACTTATTTTCTATACCCTTCCTAATGATCCTTAGCATTGAGTTTGCTTTTTTCATTGCTGAGACACACTGGGTTGACACCTTCATTGAACTGTCCACCAGGACACCAAGGTCCCTTTTCTGGTTTGTTGCAGAGAGTTCAGACCCCATCAGTTTATAAATGTAATTGGGTTTTTTTGCCCCAATATGCATCACTCTGCACTTACTAATGTTGAAGCTCATTTGCCACTGTTTTGCCCACTCCCCCAGTGTCAAGAGATCCCTCTGGAGTGCCTCATAATCTCTCACAGTTTTCACTACCCTGTATAATTTAGTGTCGTCAGCAAATTTGGCTACCTTGTTATTTACTCCTACTTCTAGATCATTTATGAAGAGGTTGAAAAGCAGGGGTCCCAGTACTGAACTTTGGGGGACCCCACTGTTTACTTCCCTCCACTTGGAGAAGTGTCCATTTAGTGCTACCCTCTGTTTCCTGTCCGTTAGCCAGTTGCTGATCCAGGACAAGACCTGTCCCTTTATTCCATGACTGGTAAGTTTATTCAAGAGCCTTTGGTGCTGGACCTTGTCAAAATCCTTCTGAAAGTCCAGATAAACAATGTCAACTGGATCCCCCTTATCCATATGCTTGTTGACACTCTCAAAAAATTCCAACAGATTAGTGAGTCATGATTTGCCCTTGCAAAAGCCATGTTGGTTCTCCTTTAGCAGCGCCTTCTCTTCTATGTGCCTATTAATTCTATCTTTTAGGATGGTTTGCATCACTTTACCTGGGACACATGTCAAACCCGTGGATCCTTTTTTGAAAATTGGTGTTACATTCGCTACCTTCCAGTCCTCAGGCACAAAGCCTGATTTGAGGGAAAGATTATATATTTTGGCTAGGAGATCAGCAATTTCATCTTTAAGTTCCCTGAGAACTCGTGGATGGATGCCATCTGGTCCTTTTAACTTTTAACTTTGTTTTATCATGTGTCTTTTATGTATTTACTGTCTGCTATGTAAACCGCCCTGAGTTGGGTTGTACCTGAGTGGGTGGTATATAAGCATGAAAAATAAAATAAAATAAATAAATAAATGCAAGGACCTGCTCCCTGGTTATTTCTATCTGGCTTAATTCTTCGGTTTCCCTCCCTATGAAGCTAGGCTCTGTTTGGGGCATGTGGTTTCTGTCTTCTTCAGTGAATACTGAAGCAAAGAATTTATTGAGTCTCTCTGCAATCTCTGTTTCCTCTTTAATAACCCCTTGCCTTCCATTGTCATCTAATGGTCCAATGGCCTTCCTAGTTGGGTTCTTACTTTTAATGTACTTAAAGAAGTCTTTGTTATTTCTTTGAGTATTTTTAGCTATACGCTCCTCAAAGTCTTGCTTTGCTTTCCTGATTGTTGTCTTGCATTTGTTCTGCAAGAATGTATGTTTCTGCCTGCCGTCCTCATTCGGACAAGCCTTCCATCTTCTAAATAAGCTTTTCTTGCTTTTGATCACTTCCCGAACAGCTCCTGTAAGCAACATCAGAGTCCTCTTGGACCTGGCAGTGCCCTTTTTCCTTTTGGGTATGCATTCCAATTGGGCCTCTGTTATTGTTTTTGTAAACAGCCTCCATGCCTCTTGGGGTGTTTGGATTCTCTCAATTTTCCCTTTCAGCTTCTTTTTTACTAGTTTCCTCATCTTTGGGAAATTTCCTTTTTTGAAAATTTAAGGTCTCTGTGTTAGATTTTATCAGTGACTTGCGGTCTATGATCAAGTTAAACATAATTGAGTTTTGGTCACTGTTCCCTATTGGATCAGTCACATTAACATCTTGCACCAGATGTTAAGTCACGGATTCTTGTACCTCTAGTTGGGTCTTCAACCATCTGTCCCAGGGAACAATCATTTAGCATATCTAGGAACTTTATCTCTTTATCATGCGCTGAACAACAGTTCACCCAGTCTGTGTGAGGGTAATTGAAGTCCCCCATTATAACCAGGCTTCCCTTCTTGGATGGCTCCTTTACAACATTCTCCAACTGCCAGTCTCCCTCAGGAGTTTGGGTCGGAGGCTGATAGTATGTGCCTACTGTTAGACCATCCTTGTGGCCTGGTACTCTTACCCACAGAGTTTCTAATGGTTACTCCAAATCACCTAGATGTTCCAATTCATACGATTTTATCACTTCTTTGACATACAAGGCTACACCACCTCCCGTTTGCCCCTTCCTATCCTTCCTGTACAGTTTGTAGCCTGGGATAACTGTATCCCATTGGTTATCATCTGTCCACCAGGTTTCAGTGATGCCAATAATATCAATATTCTTATCTATTGCTAAGTATTCCAGCTCCCCTATTTTGTTCCGGAGGCTTCTGGCATTTGTATACAAGCATTTATATATGCTTTCCTGATACAGTCTTTTGAGTCCAGTTGCCTGGGTCATGCTCTCACAGTCAGTTTCAAGGACCGGATGACCATTTTGCCCTGCCTGCATGATAAGGTGGCCATTTTGTCCCAAAAACTTCAAAGGGGTGGCCATTTTGTTTCTCAAATGTCCTTGGAGTGGTGGGGGCCAAATTAAATGGCACTGGAGCTGAGCCCCAGCCCATGGGCCTTAGGTTGGGAACCCCTGCCCTAGATTAAGCATGGTTTATATGACACTGTGATGGGAAAACACCTCCCTTCTCACAAATTGTGGGGAATAATTCCAGAGAACTCTTCAGAATGACCCGCTGTTTCTAGAGATATGAGATGAAGAGGCTCTCAGAAGTTTTTTCAGAGACAGATCTTTGAAATTTCAGATCAGGCCCAGATGTGATACCACAAGGTCAGGGGAAAGATACGTCTGACCTAGTAAAGTTGCTCTTGTGTTCTTATACGGTCGAGCCATGTAGAAATCAAAAGGGAGAAAAGAGGGCATTGACTCATTAGGTAGTCTTCCTGCATGCCCACTGATAGGCAGCCCTTGTACAGAGGTTCATTGGGCTTTCATCTTTCTCATAGCTAGAAATGAATAAAGTGATCTGACCCTACAGTCTTGTGATAAAGAGGGAGAAAGGGGGAAGAAATGTGATATCTCTGCTGTACACAAATGATACTAAGAGAGCTAAACACATATATACACAGGAGAAGGGGAAAGCAACAAATGTAGCAAGAGAGATGGGAGATCAATCTCACAACGGTTTTCCAACAGCTATCAAAGTGCAAGATCAGAGGAGGCATCAGATAAAATATTGCAGGATAGAATAGGGAATTGGAGTGCATGCATTAGAAATAGTCCAAGTATTATGTGAATGCCTTTAAAATATGTATAAGAAGCAGTAAAATATGCTGACTGTCTGCACAGTACACACTAGGTATCTATATATTTTCCCTCCTGGATGACCTTCAGCACAGCAAGGCAAAGTAGAGAATAAGTCAGGCATATATTCTGGAGTGAAAAATAATCACTAGATAAGAGCTCACAGCCCTTAAGTGCTTAGCTGGGTCAACCGCATTTGGTCTTGGACAAGCCAATGACGATGTTTCATTGTTTTCAGAAATGGCTTCCCTTTTGTTTCTATCAAACAGAAGACAAATCAGAAGCCAGGGAGTGAAGGAGCTTTCATTTCCTGGAGATTCTTTCTGGGTTGTCAGCTAAATGAACTTGTACACAGGAGTGCAGACAGTCCCTTCCTAGATGTGTCCTCCGTCTTGTCAGAAGAAGGATGCAAGAGGAAAAGATTTCCTGCATAGCTTATTCCCTATTAAACATCACATTAGTTAAATTTATTGGACAAGTTTCCCATGGTGGGAGAGGTTAAGAATATTTTTCCCATTATGCCCTTGGGTTGAGTATTGGGTTGTTACTATTATGTTATAATTTGTTTATTTTGATCTTTGTTTTTAGCTACGTAAACCACCCAGAGTGGGAATGTTTCCAGATGAATGGTGTAGAGCTAAAACGAATGAACAAATAAACGAGCAAACGAACGAACAAACAAATGAATGAATTTTCTGGTTTGCCAAGTTCTTGAGAAATCCCTCATTTCTGCAGTTCCCAAATAACCAACACAAGTGGCAGACTGAGATGCCACCAGTTGTGGTCACAGGTTGATTTTGACTTGATAGATGGCAGTTTATACATAGCCTCTAAAATAGCTGCAATGCTATATATTTTGTATTTTTCTTTGGTTAGGGGATAAGAAGGAATGGAAGGATTGCTGGGAGCATACTTGGGAATGTGCAGATATTATGGCCATCAGGTGGTAGGTAAACTGGCCTTACTGAGACAGCAGTTGTGTTGTGTGTTGGGATCTCGGAGATCATGATCCTTGCATGGGATGTTCAGGTGGATTTGCCAATCATCTTGTTCAGGGGTGCCCAAACTTTTTTGACTGGGGACCTGACACCCCCCCCCCCGACAGCTGATCGGGCCAGTCACGTGGTTCCTCCCACCGGAAGCGGAAGTAAAATGTGCATGCGCAGAACGCTGCTGTAAATGACCTGCAGCTGTCATAAATGTGTTTATGACAGCCATGGTTCATTTATGGCAGCATTCTGCTCATGCTCGGTTGCATTATGCAACCACACATGCACATTTTACTTCTGCTTCCAGGAGCAGCGAGGGCATTGGAGGCCAGATGAAATGGCATTGGGGGATGGATCTGGCCCACAGTCTGTAGTTTGGGCACCCCTACCTAGTTGTTGGTTACCTCTAGGAAGCAGTTCTTTGCAGCTAATCAGAAAAGGAGCCTCCCTTCTCTGGTTCACAGTTGAGATATATATTTGGACTCTGATCCAGGACATACATGTTAGGGGAAACTGTAATGTATATTGGGGAAATTCTATACAGAGTGCACACATTAGTAGAAACATGTATAACAATAAAGGAGGGCATATGCATGTTTTAGATTTATGTGGAAAAGGGACAGATTAGATTAAGAGTACATGTGAAACACATGGATTGGAAAGATATTGGTTTGCTCATCCTGACCCTAAACCCCTAACACAGATTCTGACTTCCAGAACTTTTGAAAGCAAATTTTCTCCTCAGATGTTTGCCAAAGTCAGAAGACATAGTGAAAGGTGGAAGGGAAATTTGTGCCTTACGGAAAACAACTGTAGATTTATTTTAATAGTATTTTTTTCTTGATATGTGTTAATGTTGCCTTTTTTCATTCCCCCAAAAAACAAACGAACAAACAAACAAACACATTGACTGCCTCAAGCCTTTAGGACCAAGTTGGGAACCAATTTAAATAAATACAGCAATTTTTGCTGTCTATAGTTCTGCTCAGCATCATCATTAAACAGACACCCTTAATGCTTTGCATCATTCCACAATAAAGCTGGCAGGGAAAAGACTTTCTTTTGCTTAGTATCATGCACACATGCATGTGCGCACACATGCACACACACAAATTCCCTCTTTAAGCTTGCATTTGTAATAAGGTTTTATGAATTATGTAGACAACACAATGAGATCATTTGAAACAGTGTTTGCATCTGCTATTAGATTTTAAAATGTAATGGATTTGTAAGTAATTAGCACAAGCTATTTACAACACTGGGTTGAGAGTGTAAGAGTAGCCGAATATAAAAATAAATATGAATATATTTCTCATTTGCCAGGCTATACATTTTTTTAAGAAAAAAGTTGGGCCTTAAGTGGCCTATCGAGATTGTCAGGAAAAAAATATGAAACAATGTACTGTATGTGCTTTTTAAGATAGTTCTTCCATCATTTTGAGGATGATGGCATCCTCTGATGTGGAATAATGCAGGCATTTATAAGGTAGCCTATCGTAGTTATCTTAATAAGTCTTAGGCTA
This sequence comes from Bradypodion pumilum, assembly GCA_035047305.1. Lineage (NCBI taxonomy): Eukaryota > Metazoa > Chordata > Lepidosauria > Squamata > Chamaeleonidae > Bradypodion > Bradypodion pumilum. The sequence continues at coordinate 164,942,328 of JAWDJD010000001.1, read as the reverse complement.
CAGCTGTTTAGCTAATGTTGAGAATCACTTCCATAGATCTCTCTCCTTCTATATGATTCTGTCTGTTTTGGGGCACTATTCTTGAGCATATGATTCCAGCAAATCAGCATTGTTGTCATTACACTTATGCTTTTGTAAAATTTAGGACAAACTCGAGTTACCACACATCAATAGAACCATGTTTATATATGTATTCCTAGATGTGATCCATACTCTATCAATTTTGGATAAGGGAGTCTTTGAACAGTCAAGTTAAGTGAATAAGTTATCACCTATTTTTTTATTCCAGCACTGTTCTCATTGCTACACTAACTTCCCTTATCAGAGGAAGTGGCATCTAGGCCAGAATAAAAGGTACACTTCTATTTCATGAATCAAAGTCTCACAGAATTGCCTCTTTGTTACTTCTGGAAAGTTCCTCTTTTGTGAGCCCAATGTGAGCCCACCCACATTCCAGTCCTTATGACCTTCCATTGAGACCCTGCTCTAGAGTCTCATATTTGGCGTGCACCAAAAACACTCCAGGTCTAATACTTTTGAATTCTTTTAGGTTTGCTGATATTTTTAATGATCTGTTTATCCAAGCTGGCTTTTTGAAACCAAAGGCAACATTTTTACAATATTTTGGCTTCTTTCTTTATTCAATTTTTATGTCACTGTGTCCACTGCCATTTTTGGGCCAACTGACAAGGCCATTAGTTGAAGATAACAAGTCCCAAAAGAGACATTCAATATCAGCAAAAAGGAAAACAGGAAGGCCACAAAATGGAACCACGAATTAAAAACACACCCCAAAAATATGAAAAACGAAGCAGCAGCTTCTTAAGGTTAAAAGCAGGGATTCCCAACCTATTCAAGCCAGGGGCCGGGTCATGCTCTCTCAGTCAGCTTTGAGGGCCAGACAGTCATTTTGTCTTGCCTGCATGATGGGGACAGACATTTTGTCCCAACAGCTTCAAAGGGGCAGCCATTTTGTTTCTTGAATGCCCTTGGAGGGGTTGGGGGGCACATAAAATGGTACTGGGGTCTGGATACTGCCCAGAGGCCTTAGGTTGGAAACACCTGAGTTAAAGTCTCAGTTTTTAAAATTTGCACAAATTTTAACAGCCATTTTCTTAACGGTCTATTAAATTAAGCTCCAAGCAAGCTTCTTTGAAGAGAGCCTCTTACAAATAGGATGTAACTATTGAGCACTTTCTTCATCTGTAGCCATCAACTATACCTCAAATGTAGGACTATCACCTCAGGGCACAGCAACAGGGACCAGTACAGAGGGAGCAATGATCTCTCAAATACACATGGTTTAAATTTATTTTGTTATGCTGTTTGGCTTGCTCACTTTCATTTTATTCTCCATTGTATTTCAGATCTATAAATTACTGTGCTATATATCACACCAAGGTGTACAAGCAGATATGCCAAGATAATGCTTTGTTAGGAGAGAGACCAGAGACTGGATGCCGAATCTAACACTTTTTTGTCTGAAAATGAACTTCCTCCTCTTTGTCATCACAGACACTGAGGTTCTTTCTTAAATGGTTCATTTAGCTGTTGCCATAGTAGCAGGGTTGTCACTGACTGACCTGGCAAGAGAGAAGGAGGGGTAGAGCAAGCAAAACTACCTGAATAACTGTCTGGCTGAGGATTTGATTGATCTACTCTTGTGCTGGAATTAATTTCTCCACTTATTAATGTGTTCTATTGAATTTAAACCTTGAGACTTGATGAACTGAGTTTGATTGAGATTGAACATGAGCCACCATTAAAATGATGATTAGAAAAGAAAGAAAGAAAGATCTGTACAACAAGCTGAATTTAGCACTTGAAAGAATTTTGTAGTAAGCAGTCCAGGGAAATGCTTTTTCTTCTGCTTCTGGGTGGCATTTTCCTCTAACCTCCTGAAAACTTGCATACTTCTTCAAATGCCTGCACCTGAGGTCGGGGAACATGTAAATTGTTTTTTCCCCTTCAAATGAAGCTGACCCAAAGAAGAAGAAGAATTAATTTAATTTTAATTTAATTTAATTTTTGAATCCATATGCCACCCACTCAGGTGAGCCCGACTCAGGGCTGCTTAGAAGAAGAAGAAGAATCAATCGATCGATCAATCAATCAATCAATCAGTCAACCAACCAACCAACCAATCAATCCAAAAGAACCATAGAATGAGAAATGTAGTACAGCAGGATCTCAACCCATCAGCTACTGTACTACTGCAGTCTGGCAAAATGTCTGCTGATAGTAAGGAAGAAAAATTAAGGTGGTGGCCTTTCAACTTCTATCTCATCTTCCTTGGCTGTAGCCAGGAATGTTTAATTTAATTTAATTTAATTTAATTTTCACGCTTATATACCGCTCACTCAGGCGGACCCGACTCAGGGCGGTTTACACAGCGGACAATAAATACAAAAATACAATAGCATACAATGAATACAGCAAAAAATCATCAACCAAAAACACAATTACAAAATCTCTGTCCACAATATACAAACTAGAAAGTATACACTACAGTCTGCACTTACATGTGCACAACAAGGGAGCTCAGATGCTCGCTGTCCCCTCGCGGCAAATGCCAGACCGGAGGGAGGCGGGGCCTACTGCCGCAGGTGGCTCCCATCCTGGGCCGATGGTGGGGGCCCAGGAGAGCTTCGGCGCGGCGTCCCGTTTGTGGCGCAGCGTCTCTTATCCCTCCGGTCGAGGCAGGGCCGGAGGGAGGCGGGACCGGCTGCCGCAGGTGGCTCCCATCCTGGGCCGATGGTGGGGGCCCAGGAGAGCTTCGGCGCGGCGTCCCGTTTGCGGCGCAGCGTCTCTTATCCCTCCGGTCGAGGCAGGGCCGGAGGGAGGCGGGACCGGCTGCCGCAGGTGGCTCCCATCCTGGGCCGATGGTGGGGGCCCAAGAGAGCTTCGGCGCGGCGTCCCGTTTGCGGCGCAGCGTCTCTTATCCCTCCGGTCGAGGCAGGGCCGGAGGGAGGCGGGACCGGCTGCCGCAGGTGGCTCCCATCCTGGGCCGATGGTGGGGGCCCAGGAGAGCTTCGGCGCGGCGTCCCGTTTGCGGCGCAGCGTCTCTTATCCCTCCGGTCGAGGCAGGGCCGGAGGGAGGCGGGACCGGCTGCTGCAGGTGGCTCCCATCCTGGGCCGATGGTGGGGGCCCAGGAGAGCTTCGGCGCGGCGTCCCGTTTGCGGCGCAGCGTCTCTTATCCCTCCGGTCGAGGCAGGGCCAGAGGGAGGCGGGACCGGCTGCCGCAGGTGGCTCCCATCCTGGGCCGATGGTGGGGGCCCAGGAGAGCTTCGGCGCGGCGTCCCGTTTGCGGCGCAGCGTCTCTTATCCCTCCGGTCGAGGCAGGGCCGGAGGGAGGCGGGACCGGCTGCCGCAGGTGGCTCCCATCCTGGGCCGATGGTGGGGGCCCAGGAGAGCTTCGGCGCGGCGTCCCGTTTGCGGCGCAGCGTCTCTTATCCCTCCGGTCGAGGCAGGGCCGGAGGGAGGCGGGACCGGCTGCCGCAGGTGGCTCCCATCCTGGGCCGATGGTGGGGGCCCAGGAGAGCCCATGTTGTTGCATGTTCTATGATTTTCATTGATTTCAGTTAACTGGGAACCTGGCATGCATATGTGTCACTCAAATAAATGTTACTTTTCTGTTAGGCTGGCCAACCATTGTGTGCCTCTGTACCTGATGTGTATAAATTGATGCCATGAAATCTCACCCTTATGTCTGATGAAGTGGACTTGATCCACGAAAGCTAATGTCAAAATACATCAATTTGTCGTTTAGGTGGCCACATATGTTTTTGTCTTTGTGTTTTGTTTTGTTTACTCTCTGATATGCTTGCACAGACAAATATGGCTACCTTTTCAAAAATCATATGAATGAGTATGCCATTTTATAGAATTAATTATGAGTGGATTGTGCCTTTAATCTACCCAGGTCGCATCTGAAGAAAGTTGCATCTGATTCTGCAGCTGCTGCTTCTTCTTTCATGTCCCCATCAAACCCTGGACTGCCAAAATGAAGCCACCTTCTTGCAAAAATGAAGCCACTTTTATGGTTTTGACATTGGTCAAACTTAAGTCCTCATCATTCAAAGAAGGAAACAAAAAAAGAAAGAAAAAAGACAGAAAGCATTGTAGTACCTTAAAAGTAACGACTATTTTAATGTTAGGTTTCATGAATCAAGTCTACTTTCTCATATAACAGTGAGACTTAATGGCATTAATTAATACATGGCCCCCTGATCAGGTGGGATTCAAAGGTACACAAAAGGCTGGTTAGTATAACAGATACAGTTACAAATCAATGTGGCTTTTTACACCTGGTAAGTTCTGGAGATTCTTGATTTATTTCTGTGAAGTTTGGTTCTATGAAGCGATAAATGGTTAGAAGATGGATGCAAAATAATCATTTTTTTAGACCTACCATTTGGAATTTACTGACTATGCTATCTGAAAGTTGTCAATGGCATGAATGACCCAGGGCCTAGGCCCATGATGGTGAACCTTGGCACTCCAGATGTTCATGGACTTCAATTCCCAGAAGCCCAAGCCCCAGTGAATCCACACAAATGGGTTTACTGTGATTCATCCAGCCCGCGCCGCCCTCATCACCCCCGGACGCGGAAGTAAAACGCGCCTGTATGACTTTTAAAAGATTTTTTTGTAGCTTTTAATCTGTTTTATATGTCTTTTACTCTTGTACGCTGCCCTGAGTCGGGTTTACCTGAGTGGACGGGATAAAAATTGAAAAATTTAAATTAAATTAAAATTAAATTAAATTCACACAGCATGTTGTCTGCCAGCAGCCCTCACTTAAGGATGTTGGTCTTACATTTAGGCACTCCGACCCTCAGTTGTATCTCTGGCATAATGTTATTCATTCTAAAACTTCCACAAGACCTTTCCGAGAAAGGGGGAAGAAAAATGATGTGAAGACCCAATGCTACTGACTGCAAGATTAAATCAAAGCAATCCCATCTAAAAGAGAAATGTACACAGATAGATCACAACGGGTCAAACAATAAAGTGCCCATTGCCTCCTGTCAAAGTAAATCACACAAAAGGCTTACAGTAGTGCAAGTGTTACAAGATGCTTGATAGCAATATTTTCAGAATGAAAATATGGGGCAGGATGAGTTGTATGGCAAAATGTATTTAGGTTGCTTCCAAATAGACTTGGGATCCTAACTAAGTAGTTGCTGTATTATTTGTTTTATATCAGAACAACTTGGTCTAGAATTAATGATGCTAAATTGGTCCTTGAAAGGGTCAGTCACTAGCCCATTGATCTTACTCATTGTTTGGCTAGTTCATGCACAAACAAAATTTGGGAAATGTCACAGGATTGCATTCCTGCTAATTTGTATTCCTTCCAACTGAGATACTGTTTCATTTCTAATAATATTTTAAACTATCTGTGCGCATATATATTCATTGTGCACAAATCCCTTGATCTAATCTGGGTGCCATTTCAGCATTCTGGATCCAGTTAAATCTGGATGCCTGATCGAGGTTCCTGTCTGGAATGACATGGAAATTTCTGAAACTCTAGAATCCACATTTACTTTAGTAGGGACATACAAATGGATAGAAATATGAAGGGGTATTTTTTTTGCTCATTGCCATGATTTAGAATGGATCTGACCTATTTTATTTCAACTCAGGTAGATACGTTTGTGGTGGTACATTTTTATTGTATCTTGTGTACTTAAACCCTTTCTACTATGCTGGTCAATGACCATAATAAAGTGATTTGAATTTGAATGAATTTGTAGAATCTAAGATGTAATTGTGGAAGACATCCCTAAAACCTGTAAGGAATTGAAAAAGGAAGTGGTAGTGAGAAAAAAGTCATGCTGAAGCTAAAATTGAAGCCATCACCCAAAGTCCAGATGAAAAAGCAAGCAGCCAATGCAGTTGTCATAAACATACCATTCTAAATGAGTACAAAATAAAACTAGGTCTAAACAAACCAGTGTAGGTCCTAACTAACTAACATCTACTGTAAAGGGGGATGAACAGACATACAGCGTGCCAGACAGCATAAAGCCCAAGTGACTTCACACAAGTTATTGTTGTTCCGTCGCACAGTTGAGTCCAACCCTTTGCGACCCCATGGACCATCATATGCCAGGCCCCTCTGTCCTCCATCCTCCTCCTCAGCCCACTCAGATCTACGCCCATTGCATTGAAAATGCCATCTATCCACCTCATCCTCTGGTGCCCCCTTCTCCTTTTTCCTTCTATCTTTCACAGCATCAAGGCATTCTCTACTGAGACCTCTCTTCCAGTGGTTATTTATGTATTTATGTATTTATATTAATATTTACATAGCTGCCCAACTCACAAAGACTCTGGGCGGCATACAATCTTAAAACCCTTAAAACAAGAACAACCCCATTAAAACAAATTACCCCACTAAAACCCCCACACATTAAAAAGTGGAAGATTACTTTGATATTAAACCAACCGGCAGGTGGGGGTCACGACATCTTCAGGACCCCACACCAGCCACACCAGCCATGTTTTCAGATCTTTCCTGAAGGGCAGCAATTCCATCTGCAGCCTTAGTTCCACTGGCAGGAGGTTCCATAAGGCCGGAGCAGACACAGAGAAGGCCCTCCTTCTTGTGCTACAGAGATGGGCCCCTCTAGCAGATGGTACAAGCAAAGAGCCCCTCCGGTCCACTCTGGTTGGATGGACAGACGTTCTTGGGGCGATGCAGTCTCTTAGGTATCCTGGCCCACTACCATATAGGGCTTAAAAGGTAATGACCAGCACCTTGAATTGCACCCAGAGGCAAATTGGAAGCCAGTGGAGCTCCTCAAGCAGTGGTGAGGTGATGCACTGCAGCAGGTTCTATCAGGTTCTGCAGAACCAGTAGCGGAAATTCCCCAGGCCACGCCCACTTGGTTGGCCATGCCCACCTCCATAGCCCATAATGCAGGATGTTGGCCACATCACAGATTTGGCCCCGCCCACAGATTTGGCCAGCCCACAGAGTAGGTAGTAACAATTTTTGCAGTGCATCACTGCTCTCTTCTCATTTGATAGCCAAAATATTTGAGCTTTATCTTCATTATTTGTCCCTCAAATGAGCAGTCAGGGTTGATTTCCTTCAGGATCAACTGATTTGTTCTCCTCACAGTCCAGGGGACCCTCAAGCATCTTCTCCAGTACCACAATTCAAAGGCATCTATTCTTCTGTGCTCAGCCTTCCTTACGGTCCAGCTTTCACAGCCGTACATTACTCCTGGGAATACCATTGCTTTGACTATGTGGACTTTTGTAAGCAGGGTGATGTCTCTACTCTTTATTACGCTACCTAGGTTTCTCATTGCTTGTCTCCCAAAAAGTAAGTGTCTCTTTGTTTCGTGGTTACAATCACCATCTGCAATGATCTTGGATCCCAGGAGTCTTTTACTACTTTCATTTCTTCCCCTTCTATTTGACAGGGAGTGATGGGGCGAGTTGCCATGATCTTGGTTTTTTTATGTTGAATTTCAGACCAACTTTTTTATTCTCCTCTTTCACCCTCATCAACAGGCTCTTTAAGTCTTCTTCACTTTCCACCATTAGGGTAGTGCCATCTGCATATCTCAAGTTGTCAGTATGTCATCTGCATACCTCACACCGGGACCCTCCCCAAACTTTGTGTGGAGAGAGTTCAGGAAAGGTCCTTCCTGTGTGGTGGCAGAAGGAGCTATCAGTTGACAAAATCCAGCTCCGTCTGTTTATCATTTCTTACCACCAGCATCTTTACATGGTAGTATGGAGGATTTATGTTTGCCTCTTTAGTTTGGTATGGTAGATGACTAGTTTTGATGAGCTCTCCTCCCTAGTAGAAAGAACAATGAACATGTTTAAATGAATGCTTAGCATGCACTTTCAAACTCTCAAGGTTTGGACCAGGCACAATGCATCTGCCTAATGTAAGTTATTCTGTTCCCCTCTTCTCTGGAAGCCAGAAAATGAGTGAGCCCAGGTCAGATCATAAGAGGCCATCTGGACATGTTCTAAGACTGCTTTCCCATCTGGAACAATTCCTATTACAGTTATTATTCATTATTCTGTAGTTTCACCTCACAATCCTATCACCTGAGGTCTCCATTTACACCTATTCCCAAATGGACATGGTACAGTGGCAATACAAAACTATTTTTCTAACCCTTTTTTTTCTTGTATAGGGCATTTTAGTAAAATGTGTGTGATTCTGAAATGCTCTTCCTGGGAGGAAACCTGGAGCCCAAAACCAACTTGGGACCTCGAATATCAACTCCCTCTTCTTTATGAGTGGGTGTACTTTGTTACAGACTGGGGCAGAAACTGACCTTGAGAAGTTATAGAAAAGGAGATCTCCATTTTTTATTTACCAAAGAGGGAAGTGGGGGTGATGATAAGAACAATTGTTCAAGAGTGACAAATATGATACTGTATATGGATAAGATTATGCTGTAAATGTTGTTGGCCCGTTCTTAATTTTTCTCACACTTGTAGCTATGTATTACATAAGGAGAAGAGTGGCCAGTGGGATTATGCTGCTATGTTTCCATTTAATTCTTCTAGGAAGCTTGTAAAGAGGAAAAACAGTGTATGCATGCATTGAGTGAGGGGGAGTTGATCTGGGTTGAGGTGGAGTTGAAGTCTGCTTCAAATATAACTTTTTGCTTTAAAAACATGGTCCCCCCCCTCCTGTTTGGGAACATGCAAATATTCTGTTCTATAAGAGAATTCTATAGGTATAAGTTCTAAACTACACCAAAATAACAGGAATGTAGAGGAAATATTTTCAGATTTCTTTCACTTAACACATTTCATCTGAAGTCCATCTGCTGCCTTGTGCCTACTTGGGAATGCACAGCATCTCTGGCTTGTAACCTGCCAAGCTGAACAGAGAGTGGGAGGGAATATTAAAATGACACTTTTGATCCAAACCGTGCCTCTTTATTAAAAGGAGGGGGTCTAGTCTGCAGATTGCCTTCATTTTCTGAACCTGAAGAATAATCTGCTAAGGGCCTGTGGGTTATTGAAATAATCACAGCTGAATAGTGAATAGAGAACTTTTATGAGGATCCTTTTCAGCCCTTGAAAGAGGCTAGAAAATAAAGATACCACGGAACTTCATTTCAAGGCACTTCCTACAAGACTGCAATTGAGCAAAATATCAAAATGCCATTTAGATTTGGGATAAACTGAGGAAAGGGTGACTCTTATGAACATTTTTGGCAGATCTGAAAGCCACTACCTCATTAAAACATACAGAGAGGGAGGGCTTATAATAAAACACTCTCTAATTATAAGCTTCCTAAAGTCCTGCCAACCTAGCAGTTCGAAAGCAAAAAAATTGCAAGTAGATAAATAGGGACCACTTTGGTGGGAAGGTAACAGAGTTCCGTGCACTCCGGTGTCTAGTCATGCCTGCCACATGACCACGGAAACATCTGCAGAAGCAGATAGCACTGGCTCTTCGGCTTTGAAACAGAGATGTGCACTGGACCCTAGAGTCGGATATGACTGGCTTTTGAGCAAGGGAAACCTTTAAAGTAATTTGAGGGCCATAGTATCTTAGTGGTTAAGACACTGAGCTTGATGTCCAGAAGGTGTCATTGGTGGTCAGGTCTACATTTTTCCATCTGCAGCGCATAGCCCAGCTCCACTCTTTCCTGGATAGGAGATCCCTGATAGCATTGACCTATGCACTGGTAATCTCCAGAATCAATTATTGTAATGGCCTCTAGGTTGGGCTACCCTAGAAGCTGGTACAGAGGCTTCTATGGGTAGAAAATGCAGTGGCATTTTATAGGTAAAACTCGGAAAATTAGAATATTGTGCAAATGTTCATTCATTTCACTTAAAAGGTGAAACAAATATATGAGGTAGGCTCACTACATGCAAAGTAAGAGATTTCATGCCTTAATTCGTTATAATGGTGATGATCATGGCATACAGTGTACATGAGATTATGTGATGATTATGAGATTGGGGGGTTGGGGTTTTCATAAACTGTAAGCCATAACCATCAATATTATAATAAAATAAGGCACGACATATCTCGCTTTGCATATATTTTTCACCTTTTAATTTGCATTACTGAACTGAATGAACATTTGCACGATATTCTAATTTTTTGAGTTTCACCTATATATAGAGACTGAGGTGACTTAGTGGTTAAGACACTGAAGTTGGTGACTGGAAGGTCAGGAGGTCAACAGTTCAAGACCCAAGTGCTGCACGACAGAGTGAGCTCTCGTCTCTGTCACAGCTCCTGCAAACCTAGCAGTTTGAAATCAAGAAATTGTAAGTACATAAATAGGAGCTACTTCAGTGGGAAGGTAAACTGTGTTCCATGCACTCCAGTGTCTAGTCATGCCTGCCACATATCCATGGAAATATCTGCAGACGCAGACATTTCTGGCTCTTTGGCTGTAAATGATATGAGCACTGAACCCTAGAGTCAGACATGACTGGCTTTCATGCAAGGGTGGCCTTTTATATTCATATCTTCAGATATATTCAAACAGTTTTCCCCATCAATATTTTTAGATGCTATTTCCCTAATATAAAGATTTACTGTACATTTCAGATTAACTTCTAAATCACATTTGTACAAATGCCAATGAAAACTAAAAAACGTTTGCATTTTAGTTTGCATATTAAAAATGATCTCAGTACATTTTTCTCCCATTACAAAAGAGGAAATATAAATATGGCTATAACATTGCCAGGAATTGTGGGGCAATTCATTCATTCATTCATCCATTTTATTGATTTATATTCCACCTTTCTCTGAATAAAGGAACTCAAGGTGGCTTACAAAGTATTTAGAAACAACTGTAGCCAAAAATATGACACACTATTAAAAAAAACAACTTAACATTTCAGCCACTGAAATATTAAGATTAAAAAGAACCCACACACTTAAGCCTAAAGCAGAAATTCTCAACATGCAGCCTGAGGGCTGGATGCCACCTGTGGTGCCATTTCATGTGGCCCCCGACTGCCTCCACCACACCCAGAAGTGCCATGTGGTGGAGGAACGGCAAAATGGCCATCCAGCCCCTGAAGCTATCTGAGGGAGCATGACCCAGCCCCCGGCTTAAAAAGGTTGAGAACTCTTGACCTAAATAAAGCATCCTCTATTAAAGCCTTTTCTTTGCCAAAGGGCTACCTTAACAGAAAAGAAAGTGGACGAACAAAAGCTTTTATTGCCTTGGCAATATAGTGAAAGTGTAGAGGCTGCAATGATTTACACTTGTTCCAGGGAAAGGATTATTGCTGGTAGAATGTAATAATGTCAGTTAGAGCATATCACCCTTTGCAAAAGCAAAGAACCGTTTTCTTCATGCCTCTGAAATATTGAAACATGCTTGTATTCCCATGCTGCTCTGTGATATATAAAGTTCAGATGGTCTCATCCTTAGAGAAAGGTTATCCACTTTGGGGTGGGAGGAGAGAGAGTTTGGCAAGGTAGCTGTCCAGGGTGCTGATAGTAAACTGCTTGATACATTTTCATTCTGATTTTTCAGAGCTGATGTTGACACCAGATGAGAAGCCTGTAGAGTAAAAATGAAACTTGGAAGAGTTTTGAGTATTACTGCCAAGCCTGGCAATTTCCCAAGAAAATATTAGCTAAAGACAGGTGTTGGTATTGTACTTGTTTTGATTAGGTTCTGTGTGCGTGTGTGTGTGTGTGCGCGCGCGTGTGTGTGTGCGTGAGAGAGAGAGAGAGAGAGAGAGAGAGAGAGAATGTGTTAACGCTAAAGGCAACAAATGAAAGTAATTTTGGATTTTAATTCTGAAGTCTGGCGAAGATTTGGCCTCTTTAATGGAAATTCTGAAGAATTATCTTGATTATTAGTTTGTTAGTTTTATAGTGATTTTCTTTGAAAATCTAGTTCAATGCCCTTTACAGATATAACCTTTTTTTTACATTAAAACTTGTATTTGTTTAGAAAAGGAGCTCAGATTCTATATCACATGATGCAATAAATAGTGTATAATTATTTCCCCCATCATTTATATCATGAGTTCTCAACCTTTTTAAGCCGGGGGTTGGGTCACCTTCCCTCAGACAGTTTCAGGGGCCGGATGGCCATTTTGCCCTTCCTCCACTACATGGCACTTCCTTGGTGTGGTGGAGGCAATTGGGGGCCACATGAAATGGTGCCGCGGGCTGCACTTGGCCCAAGGGCTGCTGGTTGAGAATATCTGATTTATATGCACACCTTAACATTGTTGGAGGTATGAATATATCAAAGCAGTTGAGAGCAGTACCATCAAGAGACTAGATTCTGTTATGAATCTCAATACCTAGCAGAATCACTCTAGGTGGAATGATCAAGGCTAAGGTGTCACACTCAGGGTGCAGCTACAGAAATGGTCTAGCCTGAATCACTTTAGAATAGTGGTGCTGGGAAAAAACCACCCAGAAACAAAATTCACTACCATCTATACTCCATTTACAAAGTTTATCAAGCTCAACATCCAACTGGCATAAGGATCTTGTATACGATTAGAGTGGGAATTTACAGGATGCTTTAAATACTTGCACAGACATTTGTAGGTAACTACAAACAGAGGTTTCCATCTGCTCAGAGCTCTTTTGATCCCAACTGATGAACACTTCATGTAAAATACAACTTAAAAATAGAGATGGATGAGAATTTAGTTTCACTTATTTGGTTTTATAAGGTTTACTAGAATATGCCAAATCTAAACATAAGATGATAGTAAAAATGGTAGATGTGTCAATTCTTACGGATGGGAAATAATTTAATTTCAGTGTTGTTGTTTTTGTTTTTTAAAATGATAGTTTGACAAACTTTGCAAAATCTGAACGTGGGGAAAAACAGAATTGTGAGCTTTGCCCCACCCGATTCAAAATATAACATAACATACTCATTCTTTGTAATCAGTGTTAATTGTTGCATCTCATATTTCTCATCCTGTAATTGCTGGCTAACATTGAGAACTAGAGTTTTTTCATTCCTTTTTTAATTTTTGCAATCATACTTGCATTTAAGTGTATGATGGGAGGGAGCTTAGATGTTCTTATATTCCTCGCAATGTTTTATTCTGATAATCAGGGGTGCGTGCATGCGTGCGTGCACGCGTGTGTGAGAAAGCTACATAAAGAAACTACTGTTCAGAAGTGTCTTATATCAGTTATACTCATGGAACAGCAATTAAATCCTAGGCACATTAAATAAGAAAACCTTTAATTTGTAAAGTTTTAATAAGAATATAGTTCTACTGGGTAAACAGCACTACTGTGGCAGGCTCAAACACTCAGACATATTTTCAATATTATGCATGAACGTAACCACCCATCACCAGCCCATAGGCCACAAGTTACATCTGTTCAGGGAAACATTAAAGCTCCATTATGCTTGTTAGTTTGTGTACCTTTCAGGGAATCCTTCTGCAAGTCTTCCAATTTCAATATTTTATTGAACTGTATCAGATAAATCAGGCTTGGAGCTCTGAGACTTCATTGCAGACTCTCTCTCTCTCTCTTTAAGTGAAAGGTAAAATTTAAGGGGCAGACTGCCTGGCTTTCTAGTAGCTTTGCAATCAGGCTATGTATTGTTATGTGGAGGTAACTGTTATTCTTTACTAGAAAAAGAGATTCAAGAATGGGTTTTATACAAGTCAGCTCAAGGGAATGACAGTTAATAACAAGTTTATGGTTTGCTTTTTATTCTCAGAATCTCTTGTAACCTGCAAAAGTGATTGAACAACACAAGCATTATGCTAAATAACTGGTGTGTGTGTGTGTGTGTGTGTGTGTGTGTTTTGACATACTGTACATTATAAAGAAGAGCTATCCATCCCTTCCTCTGTTCTGTTCACAACCACCTTTTGGGCAGTTCCTAAAATGGGCTAGAATATCCCACCGACATTATCCTAAGGCCATTTTGAAAGAGAAGCAGTTCAGTAACATGTTGACGTTCGTCAATTTTTGTTAGGGTTCCTTACCATTATTGAAATTAAAATTCAATTAAATTATATCTTACATTTTAAGCCTGGGGCAGAGGCTTTTGTCTTTTCATTAAACAAGTGGTAGTCATGGAGAATTTGCCATCTACTTCAAGTGACAAATGGAGTTTTAGCCAAAGCTACAGTCAGTGACCTTGATTGTTGAAGAAGAGATGGAAAAGCACAGTGCCATCTAATATCTGTTTGTACTCATGATCCTAGAAGGAGTGCCTCACCATAATATTATATTTCAACACACACCATTCTTTAGACCAGGGATCCTCAAACTATGACCTGTGGGCCAGATTCGGCCCACAGCACCAAGTCATCCTCACTCCAGCCTCCTTCTCAATCCTTGTTCCGTCCACTTGGCTTGGCATGTCCCTGCTGGTGCTCCATAGCAGGCCGGGTGTTGTAAGGCTTACAACATTCGCCCTGCTATGGAGTACTATTAGGAAAAGCGAAGCCAAGCCAAGGGGACAAGTATTGAGGAGGAGGAAGCAGTGGATGCATGCGGCTGCTTGTGTCATTCCCAGGGACCACTCTGGCCATCTGCATCTTTCCTGGGGGCCTCTCTGGCCAAGCACGGGTGAGAAGGACAGCCTGGACCCCTCCTCCAACCATGTCATGAACCTCCTCCAGGTCAGTAAGCAGGGAAGCAGTGTGGGGTGGAGTGGTAGGTGGATCGGTGTGGTCTCGGTGTTGGTGTTGGCGGGACCACCAGTCAAATCCCTCAACAGTCTGAGAGGGCGTGAACTGGCCCCCAGCTTAAAAAGGTTGAGAACCCCTGCTTTAGACCATGGCCCATCTTTAATCACATCGTAGCATCATACGTGTCTTGACAGACTTGCAGATTAAGTTTTTATTTCCCCTTTATTGGTCAATTATATAACAAAGCATATCTTATGGTATTTCATTGTGTTGATGTATATTGTTGAGGTTGAGGATATGTTTGTGAGCCACCCAGAGTCACACTTCACGAGTGGGGCGGCATATAAGTCAAACATAGTAGTAGTAGTAGTAGTAGTAGTAGTAGTAGTAGTAGTAGTAGTAGTAGTAGTAGTAGTAGTAGTAGTAGTAGTAGTAGTAGTAGTAGTAGTAGTAATACACAGAGTGAAGGAAAATAATGGGCAATGGCAAACAGAGTTTTTGTGGTTTAAAGGAGGACTTCTATTAAAAAATGCCTTGAGATATTATTTAGTTGAGCCATAAAGTGAAAATCTTGGCTCTTGTTTTTCATTAGCCAGTAGATACAGTTATTCAGACATTCATATCTTTTCATAATTTTCTTCACAGCAGATTTCCCCCATGTGGTTTCCTTCAGATTTTTGGTCCACATCTTCCACCATGCTTAATCACAGTTCTGTATTGTTGTGGCTGCAGGAAAACTATACCTGGCAATATCTGGAGAACATCAGTTTAGGATAGGACCACATTGCCACACCGACCCAAAATAAAGTAGCAAGGCAAGTGATGGGCCACAACAGGTTAATTTTAATTCCCCATCCAGTTCAGTGAAGCCTCCTCTAGAGCACATCTTAAATCAGAAGCAGGGGCTCTTTCCTGTCCATTGACAATACAACTCTGACCAGCATATTTCTGGGAGACTCCCCTGAGTCAATTCTAACCCAATTCCTAAGATTTTGATTGGTGATACCTCACATTGGTCCCCCAGCTGATTTCCTGAATCCCAAATCCAAGGTAGTGAGTTACTGGATGCCGTTGTACCCCTAAAGTGTCTACCAGAAACTCACCATTCTTACAGCTCCCTCTAGGCACTACCTGCCAGAGCAGCACTTATTTATAAACAGCACCATCCTACAATCTGCAAATGGAGGAAAATAGATGCAGCAACAACAGGACACATCTGGAACACCTGATGGCAAAACAACCACACTCCATCCTCCAATATTCCTATAGGAAATCAGTGCAGGAAAGCTCAAAACAAAGCAAAAATCTGTCTAGCTTTTGTTCAATATGTCATCCAGGTGAGCCAGTTGAATCCAAAACTAGGGTTCGGTGCTCATCTCTGTTTGCAACCAAAGAGACAGTGCTGCCTGTGTCTGCAGACATTTCTTGGTTATGTGGCAGGCATGGCTAGATACCAGGCTGTGTGGAACACTGTTTACCTTCCCACAAAAGTGGTCCCTATTTCTCTACTTGCAATTTCTTGCTTTCGAACTGCTAGGTTGGCAAGAGCTGGGACAGATACAGGAGCTCACTCTGTCATGCAGCACTCAGTTCTTGAGCTACTGACCTTCTGACCATTCAGTAGTCAGTGTCATAACCACTAAGCCATGACAGTCCTCCTCCAGGTGAGACAGGTGAAACATTCCTAGATGTCTAGGTGAACAGCTAGTCTTGCACTGGACTTACAGGGAGGGTGAGTGGTCTGAGCAGGTCAAAATAAGGTTAATGCAAAGAGGCCTTACAAGTCCTTGTTACAGCACTCCTAACCTCAAGTACCCTGGGAATGCATGTGTTTATTTTGTATGCCCTCTTCCCTGCTGCATGCTTGAGACAAATTGCCCCAGCAGCCACCTGAAGTGGTTGGTATAGCGATGGAGGCCTACTTTAGCAAATCCTGATTCATACAGTAAAATAACAAATCAAGTAAGAAGGAAGAAAAAAGAGAAGGAACAATTTGTCCTTCATCAGTCTAAACTTGAAGAAGAGAATTCTTCTTTTAGCATTCTTCTTCATCAAGAAAAATGTCACTATATAATTGACCTGATGCCTTTTTGGGATTTATTATAAGACTTTACCATAATGTGATTCATGTGCATTCTGAAGGAATGTGAGTGTGGGTGGCGGGTGGTGGGTTTAAGCTGAAGAAACTGTTTTCAATTCAAGTAAAAATATAATAATACTTAAAGCAATAAAAACACAATAAGAGGATCACCTCTCAGTCTTATACGTTGATGAAGCACTAAGGGTTTTTCCCTTTTTATTTGTCTCCCCGCCTTAGCTGGAAAATGTTTCAAACTCAATATGCTGTGGCTCACAAAAAATTAACAACCACTTCAAATGGTCTAATCTTTGTCTGTTACAATCGGAGTATATATGAAAGATGTTCATGCTTTATTTACTTTTAGTGGCTTTGAGATTTTTCTCTAGTGTCCTAGGAAAATGAAATAAGCATCAAGTGGGCTGTACAATTGTTCTGTGAAAATGTCCTTGGTCTATTTTTGAGTTACAAGCTTTGCCCACATAAATGTGTTGCACATTATTTTGCGAAGATATATATAAAGGTTGTCACAGTAAATTGTCACCCGTAGATAGTACGGGTGTGCACTGACTACAAGATTTGGCAGGGTTCCTCATGAGGAAATTTGGAAGAGATCACTATTTATCTCACTGGGAGACAACCCAAAATGACTCAGGTCTGAATTCAAATCATGATTTGGAAAGCTAAACCCCCTTGCTTCTCATTGACATCCCCTGAAAATGAACAAATGGTGCTGCCTTAGTTATCAGAACTGGAAAACATGTGCAGGTGTTACCTTTGGAACATCTGCTAAATTTCAGACAAATAGTTGCAGAGTAGCACAAGAGCGGTGGATCAGAGGTGTGGAGCACAGACTGGAAAAGGTGGAATGTGGATCTTCAGGTATTTTTTCCAAGCAAACACACCATACAGTGCCCTCCAAAGGGCCCCTCCAAAAACCTCTGAACACCCCTGACTCAGGTGACACAATTGGGTTTGAAAGCAATAAATTGCAAGTAGATAAATAGGGAACATTGTGATGGGAAGGTAAACAGCATTCTGTATATGCCTGCCACATGTCCACGGAAATGTATGCAGATGCAGACAGCCCTGGCTCTTTGGCTATAAACAGAGATGAACACTGAACCCTAGAGTTGGATATGACTAGCTTTTGAGCAAGGGCAACTTTTACCTAACATTATATTGCATTCTGTTAATATTATATCCATGCTTCTGACACAAACAGAGAAAGAAAGATCAGGTTTTTCAAGTACAAACTGAGTGAAACAAAGAGGGTTTTTTCTGTGTGATTTGCATATACATTCCATGAAAACAGATTTTGGACACATTAGTAAGGTTAGCCTGGGACAAAATTGACTTTGGTTTATATCTATCTTAACCTATAAATCCAAGGGTTAACCGTTGGAACTGGCTATAGGTTGCTATGCCTCGCCCTACTTGCTTGCACTCACCCTTCGTGCACACGGCCGATCTGGGTACGCAGGTCAACGAAGGATTGAAAAAACCGGCAGTGGGGAAACAGCCCCACAAACGCGAAGAAAGGGAAACAACTTCACTTCCCAACATTCCTTGCGCCGCGCCGCGCCAGAGCCAATCAGGCTGAGAGGCTCTCGCACGGGGCAGCGTTCGGAAATGCGCCGCAGCCAATCGAAAGAAAAGCATTTTAAAAAAACGCAGCACAAACATAAAACAGCAACCCATAACTACAAGCCCCAGCGTCCTGCGCGCCATGAGCGCGCAGAGCGCTGAGGAAACCAGCGCCCGAAAAATGAAAAAGAAAAACAACTCACAGCCAAGCACACACCAGCCGGCTTTCTTTCCCTCACCAACAGCGCCTGAAGCTCCCGACTGGAGTTTCCCCTTTAATATCAGTGGGTGGGGGTTGCGATCCCCCTCTCCGCTGGCTACCCTAGGGTTGGGAGATTTGTGGGGACAAAAGGGATATATTGCCCCAACCCTTCTGGACCCACAGGAACAGGCAGAGTGGATCGATCCCCCACCCCCCCTCCTTAAAACAACTCCGTCTTTTCTTCTCTTTAAAAACGGACTTCTTTTAAGGAGGGGGGGTGGGGATTCCATCCAGTCTGCCTGATCTTTTGGTTCCAGAAGTGTGGGGGCAATATACACCTTTTCTCCCCACAAACCTCCCAACCCTAGGGTAGCCAGTGGAGAGGGGGATCGCAACCCCCACCCACTGATATTAAAGGGGAAACCCGATCTACTTTCACGACTCCACACAAACAAAGCACCATAACACACTACAGCCCCCCTCCCCCCCAACTAGCCCACCCTTCCTAACCCCCAATGACCATGCCCCCCTCCCCACCACCGAGCCCACCCTTTCTAACCCCAACAACCACGCCCCCCCTCCCCACAACCTAGCCCACCCTTCCTAACCCCCAACGAAAAACAACTCACTGCCTCACAGCCAAGCAAACACCAGCTGGCTTTCTTTCCCTCACCAACAGCGCCTGAAGGTCCCGACTGGAGTTTCCCCTTTAACATCAGTGGGTGGGGGGTTGCAATCCCCCTCTCCACTGGCTACCCTAGGGTTGGGAGGTTTGTGGGGAGAAAAAGGGTATCCCCCCAACCCTTCTGGACCCACAGGAACAGGCAGAGTGGATCGATCCCCCACCCCCCTCCTTAAAACAACTCCGTCTTTTCTTCTCTTTAAAAACGGAGTTGTTTTAAGGAGGGGGGGTGGGGATTCGATCCAGACTGACTGATCTTTTGGTTCCAGAAGTGTGGGGGCAATATACCCCTTTTCTCCCCACAAACCTCCAAACCCTAGGGTAGCCAGCGGAGAGGGGGGTCACAACCCCCACCCACTGATATTAAAGGGGAAACCCGATCTACTTTCACGACTCCACACAAACAAAGCACCATAACACACTAAAGCCACCCTCCCCACCACCGAGCCCACCCTTCCTAACCCCAATGACCACGCCCCCCCTAGCCCACCCTTCCTAACCCCCAACGACCATGCCCCCTCCCCACTACCTAACCCACCCTTCCTAACCCCCAATGACCATGCCCCTCTCCCCACCACCTAGCCCACCCTTCCTAACCCCCAATGACCACGTCCCTTCCCCACCACCAAATAAATAAATAATTTTTTAAAAAAATACTAAAAACAGTCAAACACATCCAAAAATACACAAAAACAAAAACACCAAAAACAATATGAAGTAAACAAAGACACAATCAAAAACAAAACAAACAGACAAAAAATACAAATTCCAACCCCCCTCCCCCGCCCACACACACACACACACACACACACACACACACAAAACAAAGAAAACAAGCAAACTTACCAAAAGATGTGCTACCACCACCAGGACTGAAAAACAAATGAATAAAGAAAGAGACTACTTACCAGAAGAAGCTCCACCCAGAGGCCAGAAGAGAAAAAAAAGTCAAAATACAATAACCCCTACCAGCACCACCTGCTGGCCACAATAGTAAAAACAATTCAAAAACACACAACAGCATAACACAAATTCACAATTTTACACAAAA
This sequence comes from Bradypodion pumilum, assembly GCA_035047305.1. Classification (NCBI taxonomy): domain Eukaryota; kingdom Metazoa; phylum Chordata; class Lepidosauria; order Squamata; family Chamaeleonidae; genus Bradypodion; species Bradypodion pumilum. The sequence goes on along the minus strand of JAWDJD010000001.1, from coordinate 164,922,112 downwards.
GGTCACACCAATAAAAACAAGTAAAAAAATTACACTAAAACATATGTCAATAAAATACAATAGAAACTTTTAAAAATCCTGTGCTGAGTTATAACTCAAATTTAAACTCAAAACATCTAAACACATTTTAAAAACATTGAATGTAAAAAACATTTACTTTTACATTATGAAAATTATGACCTACGGTACAACTAATTAAAAAAATTCAAAAAACTAAAACATTATTCACTTACATAAAACAATTTGAAAAAATTATATCATACTTTCTTCTTTTATTAATCCTAAAAAAAACAAAAAAGCAGATCCCAGTTAATAACAGCCAAGCCAAAAAATTTTTACATGAATAAACATTTAAAAATTTAAAATTACAGACTAAGCAATTTTTAAAAAACATTAACACAATTTAACCTTCCAACACAATTTAAAACTATTGCAAAAATAAAATTGGTTCATTTTTTATTAAAACACACGGAAAAAAAGCCCGGCAACGCCGGGCAACCCTTGCTAGTATGTTATAAACAAGACTTGTAATGAAATGCTATTATTCTTTGGCATAAACACACAGAATTGTGTACAACATTTTGAGATGACTTTTTGTAAGAAATGCAGAGATGTTTCAAGTCCAAACCAGTGCAGCTAACAAACACCAAGTAATTATTCCTTAACTTGATCTGGATTCATCTCAATGTTGCTGAGTTTCAAAGAAAAACAAAAAGCTCATCGATATTTGAGGCTGACCATGTGTACATGTACTGATGGTTTTATATACAGTACATGTGCTTCATAATATTGTCTTCTGAGAATTATTACTCTCAGCAATGCTATTCCTCCCTATTAGATGAAATTTTCTCACAAATCTACATATAATAATATGCTGCTTTTCACAACTGAGATAGGTCCACTGAACCAATGAAATGTACATAAATGTTGAGTTACCAAGTTACCACTAGGTCTACTCTGGTTGGGTCCTAACCATTCAAGTTAGGTCTAAATTTAACTCTGATTTCTGGACAATGACTCCTTTCAGGTTTGTGACACAGTGTTCAATGAAGACACATGAGTGCTGGCCTTCTCCCATGATCTCTGTCATTTGTTTGGATCTACTTGTCTATGCACAGAATTCTGATAATGGAATACCTCTACAAAGAGAAAGGGGTTGGCCATTTTTTCCAGTTCCCTGTACTACCCCTTGTGTCTCATCTAACCTTTGAAATATCTAAAACAGCAGGTGACAGAGGAAAGGAAGGATGATTAGTGAACATGATTTCTGTCCTTTCATTTTGCCAGTGCCTCTGCTGGATTGCTGACTGGTCTGCAAGTGTTAGGAATTATTTTGCTACATGAAAAACAAAAGATCTACACTTGCAAAAGATCTACACTGGATCCTGTTACAATTCATTGCAGTAAATATTGTTGGATTTTGAAAATTGGTGCCTATACACTTATGTATTCTCTTCCTTGTTTTAATCATCTCACATGAACCCCCAATATGCTTTCCCTGTGTTTTCAACTAGCAATACTGAAAGAAAGAAAGAAGTGGAGAAAATAGCAAGTCACTTTCCATTTTATGAGTCCCAGGAAAGTGTAGTCCAGGGGTGGCCAATCTTGATGCTCCAGGTGTTCTTGGACTTCAGTTCCCAGAAGCTCTGATCAGCTGGTGTGCTTACTTGGGCTTCTGGTAACTGAAGCCCAAGAACATCTGGGGCACCAAGGTTGGCCACCCCTGCTGTAGTCGATAAAGCATGGGACTGGAACTCAGGAAACGAGTTCAAATCTTCCCTCAAACTCATTGGAGGATGGCAATGGTCAACCACTCTTGAACATCTCTTAAGTTTTAAAACTTTTATTAGAGTTACTCTTAAGCCAGAAGCAACTTGATGATACTTGAGAATAACAGATTCTACTAAGTGTAATGATTGAATAATAGTATTACTCCAGAAAGCAGCAAAACATTTCTCATCTGCCTATTTTTAAAAGTGATAAAATAATTTTTAACACAAGATGGGAAAATGTTCCAGAAGCAGACAATAAAATTTATTATGGGAAGGTTGAAATTATTTTTAAAAATACCTAAACACTAGCATTTGAATATATTCTGCAGGATATACAGTACCATAAACTAAAATATAAGTGCAGGCCATCAACTCCTAAGGTCTTGTTCTACAGTCTCCTTCATGTCTGTGGAGCATGACATTCCCAGCAATGGTGCTCACCATAGGTCAGATTTAGACAGGCATACACAAGAGGAAAAGGATACAGGTAATACTATTTTGCATATTTATTATTTAGGAGGTAGGCTTTCCCAGAGAAATCAATCAAGATAATCGACCTCTAGATTAAGCCAAGACTTTGTAGTTCTATTTATTTATTTTCCTACTATAGGGCCTGAGAACCAACCCTTTTCTATCTTCTTCAAAGGATTCTAAATCTTTGCTTCTCTCTACCATTTCTCTCAAGTGTCTTATATTTCTTTTTTGCTGCCACATCACTGCTTACTGACAAACTGATGCATGATTTTCTGTGTGGTTCCATTTTTTAAAAAGTGGGGAGGTAGAGGGATACTTACAGGACTATCTTTTCCTCTTGTCCTGAACCACCCACCCACCTACCCACCCCAAACTGATGAAATCTCCATTTTATTCCCGGTTGAATTCTGTGCATCTCAGGGTATTAACTTTATTCTTTTTGTAAAAAAGTTGGGAGAGGGATGATGAGGGAGAGAGAAAAGAGAAAAACAACTAGAGGATTTGATTGTCCATGACATTTTGTTCAGAATCAATCACTGTCAGCTTGGGTTAGGTTGATTTACTATGAGTCTGCCATACAAAAGATTCGCCACAAATGGCAAGATTCAGAACTGTTTCCACTGTCCTGAATATAATGATGGATTCATCATTGCAATCAAGGGGGTAAAGCAGCTTGGTTGCCAGAGGACCGCAACAGCAAATTGATCGCCACACTCCCAATGTGATAGAAGCTCATAGTTTATCTGGTCTCAGTCAATGGAGCAGAGTTAGGAGGGCACGCCGTGATCTTTACAGAAGTTTAGGCACAGCTTTAAACATCTCGCCCCACTCAAGAGAAAAACATACATATTGCTTAAAAATCTACCTTGCCAGGTGTGGACAAACAGAGATAAAAACTCAGGGCAGACATGGGAGGGGAAAAATAGTGTTTACATGGGAAAATTTCAGCCAAGCATTTCTAGAATAGTCCTGTTGAACTTATTTCCCTTTCAGGGGCTGTTTCAGAAAACTTTCCCAAAAGGCAGGCATTTGCACGTGCATTTGCGCAAGTAGAGCACTCTTTGCCATGCCCTTCCTCTTCAGATGGAGTCGGACCACCTCAGTGGGGCCAATCAGGTTTGTCACATGGCAAGGAGAGGATTTTTCTATAAGTTTTGTTCTTGGGCAAGCCCTTCCTTCTGCATTGTGCTCATAGGCTCTTGGTGGCAACCCTCCCACCTACCCTTAGATGCAGGATGAGATTAGCTGTTTGCTTCAGGGCCGGGCAGGAATTTTTAGCTCACACTGCATTTGGCCAGTGGTGTGAGTTTTTTCATCTTTCCAGTTCTGCACTGGGGGGATTAAGGCAATTGGCTGGGGTGTGTTTCTTCAGGTCACCACTGGTGGGTAGTGCAGTTTAATTGTTCCATGGGGTCACAGGAGTGAGGTTGGTAGGCATCACAGCAAACAGGGAATCTTCGAGGGTGGGGAGAATCTGGTCACTTGCCATCTGCTCGTTTTCACTGGGCCGTGTGTTGGACAGGGAGGTTCTACATTTAAGCTCACCGGAGGGTAGCTGGTTGGTGCCTTTCATGAGGGCACGGCCCCCTTCCCTGTTCTCTTCCAGTAGAGGATTGGCAGTTCCACCAGACACCTCCCAGGCTGCACTACTTCAAGCCCCTGCTTAGATCCATGTGGGGAGGGGTTGTTGTTTGGTAGTTGCATTCTGTCCATTAATAAAGGTGGCCCTAGTTTATTCCACTCATCTGCCAGGCTCTTCATAAGAACATAAGAACATAAGAACAGCCTTGCTGGAACAGGCCACAGCCTATCCAGTCCAGCATTCTGTCTCACACAGTGGCTCACCATTTCCTTCAGGGTATTCCCAAGCAGATGCCTTCACCTGCTTAGGATTCCCTGGAAATGATGTTGAGAGATATCCTGCCTATCTCTCCAACCCGGAGGTTGTCCTTAAGTATCCATAATTATAGCCATTGATACTCTTGTCCTCCATGAACTTGTCTAATCCTTTCTTAAAGCTGTCAAGACTGACAGCTGTCACCACTTCTTCTGGCAGGGAGTTCCATAGACCAGTAATCCTCTGGGTGAAAAAGTACGTTCTCTTATTTGTTTGAGAACTAGTACCCAAAAGTTTCATCAAGTGCCCCCTAGTTCTAGTGTTATGCGATAGGGAAAACAGATTTTCCTTATTTACTTTGTCCACACCGTGCATGATTTTATAAACTTCAATCAGGTCACCTCTTAGACGTCATTCAAGAGTGAAGAGGCCCAACCGTTGCAGCCTCAGATGGTAAGGAAGGTGTTCCAGTCCCCTAATCATTCTGGTTGCCCTCCTCTGCACTTTTTCCAGCTCCATAATATCCTTCTGGAGGTATGGCGACCAGAACTGTACACAGTATTCCAGATGGGGCCTCACCATAGATTTATAAAGAGGCAAAATGACACTTGCTGACTTATTTTCTATACCCTTCCTAATGATCCCTAGCATTGAGTTTGCTTTTTTCACTGCTGAGGCACACTGGGTTGATACCTTCATCTTCATTTGGGGTGGAGGGGCAATGCTTCACATTATTTCTTTTACAGAGATTGGAAGTACTTTTTAAAAACAAGCAACTGATTGCAGTTACAGGGTCTGCAAATGTGGTTAGTTGCTATTATAGTTATTCTTCAAAATTAATTCTTTCTTCATTCAGAAAGGTGGCCAAATGATTCTTTTTAACAATATGAAGGCTATAACTTGCTGGTCTGTGGGAGAAAACACATTCTGCTGCCAACTTGCTGTCATCTCAACACCCTCCAGAATGTTTAAGTAATAACGCAAAGGCAGGTGAACCAAGGGGGAATTCCTGAAATAATGGGATAGTCTGTGTCCTCCGTTTAGAGGAGGCCAACTAATAAGTAACTTAACATTTGCACCTACATTATAAAAAGAATGATGCTACCATTTTTGATGTTACAACTGTAGTAAATTGCACCTTTGATATCGAAAAAGGAAATTCATTTCGACTAACTAGCTGTATTAACTAATTATTTCCAAGACCTGTTCTGTGACCTTTGTGAGGTAACTGTTGGAACCTCTGTTTACCCTTTTCATTTGGGGTGCGGTGTGGTGGAGCGTGATTTATATCAATTTCCAAAGAGGTTTGCCTCAGCATGTTGACAAAATTCAAGGGAAGGGTTTTTTTAAAAAGTGAGCAGGGAGCAGGAAACCCCCCCACCATGCAGTATTTATTGTTGTTATTTGTTTAAATGGCATTGGGGTTTTCCCAGGTTGCATTGTGCCTGGGCAGTATAAAAGGCAGGACACATGCATGCATTGCTCTTGTGGGTTTTGCACAAGGCGAAGAGTGTTTAGGTGTGGTTTTGAGTGTGATTTTGGATTTTTTTGAAATTTTTTGTCAGAATTTTTGGAAGCATTCCTGGCATTTTTGCAGTATTCTTCAGATTTTTGGACCATTCTTTGGCACAGTGGAAAGGTAGGTAAATGAGGTTTTCTTTTTTCTGATTGGCTTGGGGTGGGGAGGTGGATGGGGGAGGGCAATTTTTGGTGGGGTGGGCAATTGTTTGGTGTTTGCTGCTGTGGTGTTTAAAAACAGATTGCATGCTCCATAATTTTTCTTATGTTGGTCTTTTTTGGGGGGCACTGTTTGGTGGGGTGGGCAATTGTTTGGTGTTTGCTGCTGTTTGTATCATTAACACTGTGCGGCATGATGGGACATGTTGGCATCCATTTTGTCCTTGCTTCCATTCAATAATTGTTTACAGTAGCTTGTACAAAATGGATGATTGGCCGCATGGCTGCAGATTAATACTGTGCTGCATGATGGGACATGTTAACTTTTAAACCTGCACTTCATAAAGTTTTCAAAAGTTAAAAACTTGTTGTATGGTTTATCCTGTAAAATCAGGGTTGTTTGACATGTTTTTGTAATGTATTTAGCCTTTAGACAATGATTTCTTAAAGTTCTGTCAGTTTCCTGTCTGTTTCCTTGACTTTGCCCTGAAGTCTGTGCTGTTACAGTACAATGTATCTCTATGGAAATGACGTTGTACGAGGCATCGTGGCAAGGATTTGGACGTTGTATGAGGCATCGCAGCTAGGATTTTGCATGCCTCATTCAAAGTCTGAATCTGTATAAAGTCCAAACTTGAGGAACCAAGTTTGGACGTTGTATGAGGTATCACTGTATTTATGTACGGGTGAAACTTGGAAAATTAGAATAACGTACAAATATTCATTCATTTCACTGAAAAGGAGAAATAAATATATGAGATAGACTCACTATATACAAAGCAAGATATGTCATGCCTTAATTCGTTATAATTGTGATGATCATGGCGTACAGCGTACATGAGATTATGTGATGATAATGGGGTACATGAGATTGGGGGGTTGGGGTTTTCATAAACTGTAGTAAGCCATAAGCATCAGTATTATAGCAAAGTAAGGCTTGAACTATCTCGCTTTGCATGTATGAGTCTTTCTCATATATTTGTTTCACCTTTTAAATTGCATTACTGAACTGAATGACCATTTACCCGATATTCTAATTTTTCGAGTTTCACCTTATGTATCTATCTATCTATCTATCTATCTATGTATGTATGTATGTATGTATGTATGTATGTATGTATGTATGTATGTATGTATGTATGTATGTATGTATGTATGTATGTATGTATGTATGTATTTCAGAAAAGGCACAACCACAATTCAGTTGCAACTGGCCTCATATATACAAAGCTGAGAAATAGCGGCATTGTTGGGCACAGTTGAAAGCCACTAATCTTGTAGCCTTCACTCTATCTATAATTGGATATGCTGTAATAACTTAGTAAGTAAGAGAGCAATGGGTGGGGGAAGCACAGGATATTTGCTTTTAATGCATCACTTTTTCATTACCAAGCATCCTTTTCCAATTCAATCAAAAGCAGGAACATGGATAATTTCTGGTCCCAAGTAAATTAAAAGTGAAATGAAAGTGAAATACTCATCCTTCTGTGGTTACTTCAAGTGGCAAACTTTAGATGAAGGTGACATTCGGAATGCCGCCACCACCACCCCTCTGCATAGCTAGGATTCTTGCCTAGAAGATGGGAATGGATGAAACAGATTTTGAAAAATCCTGCCCTTTCACTCATGGTTGGGAAACTCAGAGTAGAGAAAGGTCATTGGATTGTTAATAACAGACTGTTAGGCATTTGCTATGCCAGGTTACTCATGTCCTAGCCTACTGCCAAGAGATCACCCTTTACTATTCAGGAAATATTGCATTTTCATCCCAAATGCTAACTTTTCAGGTTTATTTCTACTCTTGATAATGTCAAGTGCTGAATTTGAGCTGGGATGGACAACATGTGGGCTATGGAAAGCCTGTCAACCACCTGTAACCCCTGACCATATTTGCAGTCCTAGAAAAACAGCAGACCACATTCCCCCCCAAAAACATCTGCAGCTGTAGATGAGGAAAGATATTATCAGTTCCTTCAGTCCAAGGAGAATCATATTCTTGAATATGTTTGAGTGAGAATACCTTCAAATGTGACCTGGCTTTCAGAGTGGGATTTCACATCAGCTTCAAAATGAGGAGTGAGTCATTTTCAGTTTGGTGACTTCTCCCTTTGTTATCATGAAATATGAGCCATGGTGGATCAGGATGAGGAGGATCAAAAGTGGTTCCCAAAGCCATGAAATTTACCCAGCCTTGAAGTGTTGTACCATGAAACTCACAGGGTGTGGTTGCAGAATTGCTCATTCCATCCTTTTTGGGGTGGGGTGGGGTGGGTATGTGTGTGCACACGGTGGCTCAGTGGTTAAGATGCTGAGTTGATGACCAGAAAGTCAGCAGGCCAGGAGTTCAAGACTCGAGTACTGCATGACAGAGTGAGCTCCTGTTGTCTGTCCCAGCTCTTCCCAATCTAGCAGTTTGAAAGCAAGAAATTGCAAGTAGATAAATAGGGTCTACTTCTGTGGGAAAGGTAACAGCATTCCGTGTGCTCCTCTGTTTAAAACCACATTCCATTATGCCTCGCCACCCCACAGAACCGCTGTCAGGCATTACTTTGCAGGGGCAGACTGGCTGTTAAAAACCCTCCTCCAATTTGGCTACTCGCCCTCCTCCTCTATGCCTCTGGCTGCCCTCTTCTCAGTCTCTCCACAAGTCTCAGTACCAAGGTGTGTGTATGAGTTGATGAACAGCATCAGGAGAAGAGTTTTCCAGTTCCTCTTTCCCCCCTCCATTCTCCTTTGATTTTTAAAATGACAGCTTTCTCCTTGGTGTCTTAGTAGACAGATTGAATTTTTATAAGGCTACGATTGATGCAACTTTGAGCAGATTCTTGCCTGAACAATTTCACTACATAATAACAACAGGCTAATAATTCCCCCATTGTAGTACCATTGAAGAAACCTGATGAGACATATGAGGACATTTTGAGACAATTGCCTAGTGCAGGCAACTAGTTGGTTCTGAAAGAGACCAAGCGAACTTGACAATTATGCAACCATCTAATCTATGAAGGTGGGCCCACAGTAGACCCAGATATTCTTGAATAGCAGTTTCCAGCCACCACAACCATTCATCATGAGAAATGTAGTTCAACAACATCCAAAGAGCTATAAGTAATTCATCCCTGTTATATCCCAATAGCAAAATCATTCTCAATTGTTTATCATTGTAAACCTACTATGGGTGTTCAAGCCCACCAAGCTAGTCTGAAGGCTTTCTGAATGGATCCCAACTTGGTCCAAAGAAGTTGTGGCCTTGATCCAAATTGCTTTGCAAACATCCCCTTGCTGATCATTAGAAAGGCAGAATTCATAACTTTTTTCTTCACTGAGGTGACATGACATGATAGATCCTAAAGACAGGAGCCAGCTTGCCAATTTTCAGACAACTATCTTCAGAGCTCTGTCTATAAAATACATTTAAAATTTGATTTATTTATTTCAAAAGGAAAAAAACTGAAGTGAAGTGTACATTGCCCCATCCAACTTGGTGTACGCACAGACACAAATCAATTTGTCAATTTATTTGGCTTCCCTCCAGAATCAATTCTGATAATTTCATTTCAATTTGGACCTCACACAATTGGCCTAAATCAGGCTGGGTTTGGTTAGTAATTTGGGATTTGTCTGATCTTTGGGCACTCTCACCAGACTAAACCTTACCAATGTTTGTCTTAAGCCAGGTTTTTCCAGAAATTATCATAAAATAGTCTAGAGCCACATGAGTGCCCTGCATGTATAAAGTTGCCCTCATTTGATTCAGATATTTAGCTTTGATCCAATGGGAGACTTTAACAGCACAGAGGCTGATTGGCATGGACTGAAAGTGATATTTGTTCTTAAAGCGGTGATGAAATCTTTCTGTCTATTGGCTTAATTTCATTTAGGAAGAGCTTTGGAGGCAAAGGATGAAACCAGTTATAACTCATACCAGCATGAGCATTTTCCTACCAAGCATTTCTCTACTTTGTACTTATCTACTCAGTAGTAAGCCTTAGTGCTTTCAGCCCTATGAAACATAGCTCAATTTTCCAGCTGTCTTTGCAAATTCCTAGGCTGCAAAGCACCACTCATTTCCACAAAGGAGCTTTCCTGCCATTACCTGGTTGATGATTAGTGAAGAAGCTATGGTCAGTGAAGAAGCTTCAAGGGGTTTGATAACCCCTCATGTACCAGAGGTGTTCCATCTCTGGCTTATGGAATCATAGATTACCCAGACAAATAGTGGGATAGTGGTGGATATGAATCATGTGTCAGCCTAACCTCCAAGTTAATCTTGTGAAATAAATTGCAATGAGTGTCCAAAATGAGGTAGATTGAGAGTTTCAATAGCTATGTTAGCTCTTCACCTTTTCCAAGATAGATAAGGCCTATTTTCCTCTTGCTTCTTGACCACCGAAATTTGAATGAAAAGTTTGTAGGCTCCATCATGCTGCTTCTGCATTCAGTGCTCTTTTTCTTCATGAAATTAATAGTCAATAGACCATCTACCCTACATTGCCCATCTGGCATTCCCTGATGGCTATACATAATTTCTAAACTTTTGGTTACCTCTCTTTTGTGAAATATTACATCTACAAAAGATGTGATGACCCTGAAAAGAATGAGTACCTGCCTAATCTGTAATAATTGGCTTTTAGTTGAAGGTGTAGCATTTTTCTTTGTTTAAAAAATGTTTCCTTTCTTTTCTTTTTGTTTTCTTAAATTCTTTGCTTGATGCACCGTCATCTCTTAGATCTTCTTTCCATTCATAATAAAGCCAAGAATCAAATAGGGAGACATTTGGCTCAATTATGGTCTTAAAAAGATTGTCCTGTTTTACTCCACTAATATATGCAAAGTCAGGAATTTCATTTGTTAAGAAATCACTGGAGGGGGTCAACCTTCTCGGTGGCGGCCTTTCTTGCTAAACATCATGAATCACAGTGCTGAGTCTCTGTAAACAGAAGCCTTGTGAACTGAATAAACCAGAATGTCAAGCAATGACTGTTAGGGTTGATACAACCCGTTTAGGGTCAGTTCACATCCAGACAGTTTCCTCTGTTTAAGGTTTTAGTCACATAATACACTTGCTTAATGATTGAACAAAGAGGACAGTAATGGATCTGGATTATGATTAAGGAACAAAGCAAAGAAACCAGACTGCACTAGAGTTAGAAAATCTAGCAGGTACTGCACAGCATTCTATCCCAGCCTTTGCCTTTACCTTTATGTATGAACTAGCATATTTTGCCTGGCAAGCCAGGCACGTGTAATGTGTGTGTTGGTGGTTAAGGGTGGTTTGGGTGGTGGTGACTAAATTTGGAAGAATGGTTTTGTTTTAGTTTTCTCTGTTGTTGTTTGTTTGTGGGGATATTTTTTTCTAAAATAAATTAGCTTTGTTGGTTTTGGATTTTATGTTTTTTGAATTTATTTGATTCTTATTAATTTGGTTATATTTTATTTGGATTTTAAAAATATTTATTTGCCTGTAGGATACGCTTCCGGCCTCTTGGTGGGGCTGTGATTAAGAGTTTGATTTTCTTTTTTTTTTCTTCATTTCTGCTGCGGAAGCATGGAGGGAGGACGTGTTTTGTAAGTTGTCTTGTGTTATTATTATTATTTCCATTTTGTTGGGATTTTGGGGTGCTGGGCTGGGGGGTTTAAGTAGAGTGTTAGTGTATTTCATTAAGTGTTTTGCTAGTTGTTTAGTATTGCTTTTGGATTCTCTATGCGTTTTTTTGTTGTTGAATATTTCTGATTGTTATTTCTTATTTTTAATTTTTCCATATTTATTTTTGTACATTGTGTTTTTGGATTTTGAATAAGGTATCTTTGTGTTGTTGTTATGTTGCAGTTAGATGTATTTAGTGAGTTTTCATTTTTTTGTTAGCTTTGTGTATTTCGGAAGTGTTTTGATATGTTTGGGTTTATTTGCATTTTTTGTTTATTTATTTGTGTTTGTATTTTTGATGGTTGGTGTTGTTTTTAAACTGATTTGTATTGTTGTGGTTGTGTTTTCCGGGGTGAAGAACGGCCTGTCTGTCGTTGCCTCTTTTCTCCATTGCTGGTTCAAAATTAGCTTTCGATACAGCGATAGGGAAAATGAAGAGCCACCAGTCAGCTCGCACTTCATCAGGTAACTTCGTTAGGTCAGTCGGGGGAGAAGGAGGCAGAGAAGAGCTATCTGCTTCATGATGGTTCTCTCCTTTCGGCCTCCTTTTCCCCTAGCTTAATCAATCAATCAATCAATCAATCAATTTAATTTGTACCCCGCCCTACTCAGCACAAGGCCGACTCAGGGCGGCCTCACAACATATCACAAAAATTACACATTTTCATAATTACAAATTACAGAATACAATTCAGAAAATATAACATACAATTAAGCAAAGTTCATACCAAAAACAAAGTTAAACCCACAACCCCAAACACAGCCAGGGCTCCATGTCCAAAATGTACTCCAAAGAAAACAACATTGTCCTCTTTTGGGGGAGCCATGCACCAGCCTCGCGTCTCTGGGGCCGTTGGAGTAGGTCCCGGAGCAGGCAACGTGGCGGGGGCAGCTTCGGCGTCTGCTCCTCTCCCCCCCCCTGGTAACAAGCACGGGAGGGCGAGGGTGACACAGCTGTCCCACATCTCTGGGGCCGATGGAGTGGGTCCTGGAGCAGGCAACATGGTGGCGGCAGCAGCTTCGGCGTCTGCTCCTCTTACCCCCTCCTCGGCAACAAGCACGCTCAGGACCTAGAGATGTAGGGGGCGGTGCTCCCACTGGTGTGGCTGGGAGGAAAGGCAGCATCCTGGCAGTCCATGGCGGGGGTTGGGCAGCAGTTCTCAGAAGCCTCAGTCAGTTCCCCAAAGCACTGATCAACCATTAGCTTACCTAATGGGAGATCTGTGCTTGTGGCTGTGAAACTGTTTTTTGTCTTTTTGTTTTTGTAAAATTGTAGTGCGGCAGGCAACGATCCATAAGGGGTGGCACTCTTCCTTGCAGATTTCTGGCTGATGCTTTTCTATTAACTCCACCACTGTTTCATGCTAGTTCTCGAAACAGTGCTGTGGGTAGTACAAAGGCAGCAGCCAGTCATTCGCCAGGGAATGTGCCTCCCCTGATGAAGTGCTGCCTGCTGCTGGTTCCCCCCCGCCTCAACTAACCTTGAGGCCAGTGGTGGTCTCGTTATGTCTTCGGCGGGGTAGTGGGGAGGAGGGGGAGTCCCTCTTCTCCCCATCGCTCCAGGGAAGAAGGTCGGCAGTGGCCTCGCCATGGCTTTAGCGGGTTTGGGGTAGCGAGGGAGTGAGGTGTTGCATTCACCTTCAGCAGCCTTGCGCTCCCATTGTGTGAGGCACTGCGTCCGCCTTTGGCAGCCTTGCGCCCCCATTGCGTTAGGCGTTATTTTATTTTATTTTTGTGCCGGCTTTTCCAACGTTCTATGCTCTCGTGCCCTTCAGCCTCATTGGCTGAAGTGGTCACGGCATGGAGGATGCTGGAACTTGTAGTTGGATTTTTCTGTCCACAATCTTGGGTCAGCTGCCCCACTCATGGCTGCCGGAACCTTGCGGTGATGCTCGGACGGTGTAAAGGCGAGTGTAGGGGGCTCGGTATGGGATAGTAGGGATGGGTGCGGGTGTGTATGCCGGACACCAACGGTTAACGTCTCTTCTTATAGGTAAAGATTCAGCAAGTATGGTAATGGCGACTACGAAGGATCACAAATATAGCAACAACTGTTATGTGGTCCATGACATGAAATCCAAATAGTGCAGCATTTGTCTCCCTTGTAATCACCAAATAATTAACTCTGTCTTTCCTGTGCAGAAAGGAAGCTACCACCACCACCCATTAACCTCTGCCCAAAACATGTGAATCCATTATGTGACCTCAAATCTTCTCCAATTTAGTTCTCAAAGTAAAAGTAAACTGATGAAAATAGTTATAATAATGATCCTATTTTCTTACATTTTAAATTCATCTATGCAATGCCTAGAGGTCAAGAACATTTTTTTATTTATAATAGCAATATTATGCCTGTACACATCCCTAAAAAGTTGGGTGTGGTTGGCATACATTCTTTCATTGCAAGATGCTCAATTCCCTTGTGTAAAAAGTATTGGCCCACAGATTCAGAAATTCTCAGAGGAAATTATTTTTCTCTTAGGGATATATCTGTCTACTTTTTATTGTTTTTCTCAAAATCCCACAGGTTTTCTCTTCCTGTCCCAGTTCTTTATCAGGTTACAAGATTTTCCACCTTTCTGTACAGACATCTGTATGCATTCCTCCAAAATGGCATTTCGGTATATGCCTTTTACATAATTTTTTCAATTAATAAAATATGTTTGTGTAGATTTTTCAAGTGGATACAGTTTTAACCATATACATTTCTGAAATGTACACCTGGTTTTGTGCACATGAAAGAAATGACATTTCACCTGAGGCCTTGAAAATTCAAGAATTAGGGAAAGGGTCAAAGTCAGAACAAGATATCTTTTTGGAAGCATACAAAGGTACTTTCTGGGTTGAAATTATTTTTATTCTGGAGGAACTCTGCTCAGGGGACGTCTGAATGAGGCTCCTTTCATGTCCCCAAGATCTTTTCCCACCTAGGTGGTCCCTATTTGTCTACTTGCAATTTCTTGCTTTTGAACTGCTAGGTTGGCAGGAGCTGGGACAAAGATGGGAGCTCATTTTGTCATGCAGTATTCAGGTCTTGAACTGCTGACTTGCCGAACTTCCAGCTAACAAGGTGAGCTTCTTAACCACTGAGCCACCACAGTCTTTTTGGAAGTGAAAGGATATATGTATAACAACATGAGAACATGGAATATAAATACAGTAAAACCTCGCATAAAGAGCGCCCCGCTTAGAGACTAACTCGCTTAAAGAGCAGAATTTTCTATGAATGGTCGCCTCGCTTAACAATTAAAACCAACCAAAAACTCACTTAACAACTAAATTGGGGTTCACAATCCCCCCACCAGAAGTCACAATTGGTCACTTACAATGGTGTTTAACTTAAAGAGCAAACTCGCTTAAAGAGCAATCCTATGAAACGCATTATGCTCTTTAAGCGAGGTACCTCTACATAAATGTGTATAAGTCTCACAGGTGGAGGGAGCATGTGGATATTCATGCTATGTTCATGTTGTATATGTTTTTTTCTTTTTATTTGTAATACAAAAAGAAAATGCAAAAAATGCCCCATATTGCTGTCAGTGTTGAAAATCAATATTGTTTATGAACATGTGAACCCATCAAATTTCTACTTCCTTCTTAATCTTGTTTATGAAATCCAATCCAACAGTGCTGGCAATAGCAAGTGAACTGTTAGTGCAAGCTAATTAAAGAGGTAGCTAATGTTCAGAATAAGGAGAAAGCTGAATCAAATTTCCCTTCAGGGACTGCCTCTTAAAGTCTCCCTATTCATTCAGCCACCAATAGAGCTTGCAGGAATCAGAGACTAGAGACCCGCTAGTCTGAAGAAAAAATTCACCTTTTTGGATAGCAATCATCAAGATAATTCTAAAGGCTGTGATGTCTTAGAAACTAAATTATTGTGCAAAGGTGCTAGCTATTAGAGAATCCCTGAAGCATCTTAACATCTAGCCTACTGAAAAGTTCCCAAGCCTAGTCAAAAACTGGCAAGATCACTTACACGCAGCAAGAGCAATCAATCAGGAAGGTAAATTGCTGCATACTTCAGGCAATGAGAATTGAATACAAATGTTTCCTTCACTGGAGACGATTGATACATTTCCATCGGTCCTTTGCTTTACATTGCCACATCACTCCCAAACTCTGATGGTATTATCCTATGTACAATCAGAAGTCAGCCTGATTTAGCTTAATGAGGCTCAAAATAGTGCCTTAAACAACATACATGTTATCTAAGAAATGATCAATACATGTATTGATAATGACAATTGTATGTGTTATTCAAAGCAAGAGAGAAAAGGAAGTGGAGTGCTTTTCTTGCAATCAAGCACAGATTCAATTATATATATATATTGAAAAGAAGTGGGAAGGGAATATTTGAATGCCAAGAAATTTATACATTGTGGGGATATACACTAGTGAAAGATGATGAATTGCCTGTCACATTTGAGTAACTGTTAACATGAAGACATGTTGAGACAACTACAATTTTTTTTTTTTAGATTGCTAACCTTAGACCACTATACCACCCTAAAGACATCTAATGTTCTCTGATTTCGAGATTAAACAGGCTGTGCCTTGCAAGTACAGTGATACCTCATACAACGCCCAAACTTGGTTCCACAAGTTTGGACTTTATATGGATTTGGACTTTGTATGAAGCATGCAAAATCCTAGCCGTGATGCCTCATATAACGTCCAAATCCTTGCCGCGATGCCTCGTACAACGTCATTTCCATAGAGATACATTGTACTGTAACAGCACAGACTTCAGGGCAAAGTCAAGGAAACAGACAGGAAACTGACAGAACTTTAAGAAAACATTGTCTAAAGGCTAAATACATTACAAAAACATGTCAAACAACCCTGATTGTCCAAGAACCTGAAGAATGCTGCAAAAATCCCAGGAATGCTTCTAAAAACTCTGATGAAAAATTCAAAAAAATTCCAAAATCACGCTCAAAACCACTCCTAAACGCTCTTTGCCTTGTGCAAAACCCACAAGAGCAATGCACGCATGTGTCATGTCTTTTATACTGCCCAGGCACAATGCAACCTGGGAAAAACTGAATGCCTCATACAAAGTCAAGCGACTTTGTATGAGGTAACTTTTTTCAAGAAATTAGGCGATGTTGTATGAATTCGATGTTGTATGAAGCAGACTTTGTATGAGGTATTACTGTACATGGTAAGGGAAAATGTCATATTCAGAGAATAGATTTTACCATATTTCTCCTTTAAAATCACCATGGAATATCAGAGAACTTCAGGTAGGGCCAGGAAACAATCCTGCCAGAAACTCTGGAAAATGCTGCCTATCAGAGTTGACAGTGCTAGGCTAGTGGAACTCTGTATTGAGGCATCTTCCTATGATCCTCTATTCTTCTATGATGGTCATCAGTATATAGAATTGAAGGGAAGTACATTCTGTCCTCTATCATTGGCTAGGACAGTGATGGTGAACCTTGGCACTCCAGCTGTTCTTGAACTTCAATTCCCAGAAGCCCTAATCAGCAAGAGTGCTGACTTGGGCTTCTGGCAATTGAAGTCCAAGAACAACTGGAGTGCCAAGGTTCACCATCACTGTGCTAGGAGATCAAGGACCATTGGGAGATTTCCTTGTGTGTACCCATCCTTATTCCAATAAAAAAGGGAAGTACAGGAAGCATGCTCCCTTGTCTCCACACACAGTACCCCAATAGAAAGAACACATAGCTCTCAATTTTCATTGACCTGGGAGTACAAGCAGAAGAGAAGCACACTGGGGCTCTGGATGTGAACAGGGGATCATGGGCTTTGTGCGGAGTAGGGAGGTAATGATTACTTGGTAGTGTTTTCTGATCCTAGGGCTTTTAATAGATGTTTGTCCTTCTGGGGAATTCATTTGAGGCCCCCTTATGAGATCACAGGATTTCCCAGAGTAGCAGTAGCAGCAAGAAGAAATGCTGAACATTGATTCCCCTTGTCACCCTTTGTTAGACAGGACTGCTTGCATTTACCTCCTTGCTAATTTCAGACTCTTCTACTGGTTAGTTTCCAGTGTGATGAGATTGCAAACTGCCATGTGAAACTGACCGGCACAAGGGCCAGAATTTGACAACAAACAGGAAAGTATTACAGAGGAGGCAACTTCAGGCACAAAAGCAAGGCAAAGCTGTCAAACAATCTTGCACAAGAAACCTTAGGTTTGGTTTATCTAGGTGTGGATAAGGAATACTCCAGAGAATGTCACCAATTCATGCACGGTATCTAAGGCACTATGTACCAGATTTCACCGTAAGAAAAAGAGGACATTTATTTTCTGGCCAGGAAATCCAGACAGAGAGGAAATTAAAAAGACAGAAAATCCCATAGAAAACTGCAGAACCAGAAAATTTCTACATTCACAGTCCAAGTCTGATGTGTGGCTTTATGTACATGTTTGTGGCTGTGAAGGATTCAATAGCTGGCTGAGATCAAATAGTTCAGTTTTGTGAGGCAGGTGGAAACCAGGCTTGTACTCTCAGACAAAGCTTCTTCTGGTCTATATTAAAGAAGTGCATTGAAAGCAATGACATGTCCCCTCTCGAAAGAGTGAATACACTGACATTTTAATTTATGTGTTAATTGTGCTAAAGCTGGAAAGCTCAGTGAGTTAGGTACCTGGCTGCGGAGCTAGAGGTTGGGAGTTTGATTTCTCACTGAACCTCCAATGAAAAGAGCCAGCTATTGTAGTCATAGGCAAAGTGCACAGTCGCAGGGCATGCCCAGAAGAAAGGAATGGTGAACCACTTCTGTGCATTCGCTATGTAGAAAACTCTGGAAGGGGCTGAAGGTACTTAGTAGTTATAAACTAACGAATTAAACATTTTCAGTGTTAAATGTTAACAAGAGCAAGTTACTTTCCCAGTTTCATTTTTTAAAACATTATTTATTTATTTATTTATTTATTTTTCACGCTTATATACCGCCCACTCAGGTACAACCCAACTCAGGGCGGTTTACATAGCGGACAGTAAATACATAAAAGACACATGGTAAAACAAAGTTAAAAGTAAAAAAAAAACCACCCCTAAAAGGTGCGCAAGAACCGAAGGGACCTTGGGGGAAGGCACACTTCTCTATACCAACCACCCATCCCCACCCGCACCCCAAACTTGGCCCGCCAGCCAGGTCTTTAGTTCCTTCCTAAAGGGCAACAACTCCATCTGGAGATGAAGTTCCACAGGCAGGAGGTTCCAAAGGGCCGGTGCGGACACGGAGAAGGCCCTCCTCCTTGTGCCAGAGAGGCGAGCCCCCCTGGCTGATGGCACAATTAGAGAGCCCCTCCGGTCCGTTCTGGATGGACGGACAGACGTCCTTAGGGCGATGCAGTCTCTAAGATACCCTGGCCCACTACCATTAACTAATTTAAACTAAAATGTGAAGCCTTATGTAGTGATGGACAACCTACTGAACTGCAGGCATTTCAGACTCCAACTCCTATTAGTCTCAGCCAGTATGCTAGTGGTGAAGGATTATGGGATTTGTAGTCTATGCAGCAAGCATTACCTACACTGATCTACTACCGAAAGCCACCTTGAGGATCTTTTAGTGAAACAGAAATCTGAATAAGTAAATGCCAGTATGTTCATCAAAGTTTGGCCAAGATATAAGATAGTATCTGTTGCAGTAAAGTCCAGAATTTGGAAACTGTCAAAAATCACACGCTGAGTCTCAGATTAATTTTGTCGCTCCCCCTTCACATGTGAACACACACACAATCCTTTCAAAACATGCAAATATTAATGCTGACAATCACATTTTCATTGCTGTCAACATTAAATTGTGTACTTTTCATTTCCCCCTTACTTTTTAAACCCCCCCCCGTTTTTGTGGGGTTGTCAACATTTGCACGTTAATGTCAACAGTGGGTAGCTTTTGAGTGTGCACAGAGCAACTTTTCTCAAATATCCTGATACTTAATACAGTTGTGTCAAGGACCCAATCTTGCTTAGAAAGCCATTTGCTAATCCCCAGTATCAACTTGAAAAGCTCGTTAGAATTGATTTTGCTATTGACATCTGAGCAAGTGCTCTATTCTTGGCAAGCTTTCATAATATTAAGCTAAACCCTCTACTAGTCACTGGAATCAAAACAGATGAGAATATATTTCATCATCTTCTGATCACTCTTACTATGAGAAATGCTCCTGTAATTGTGTTCTTGTCTCTGCAGTGGTAAAATTTAAACAAGAAAGCAGAAATCACTTGTTTAATAAAATACAGCGAAAGCATTTGTATATTAGTTTTTCAGCATCTACTTTATTTCACTCTGCTATACTGAAAGCTGTGCAAGGTTTGGATTTGAAATGTACCCTTTAGATCTGGCTTTTTCAGGAATCTGTGCTGTTCTTAAAATCTCAAGTAACTTTGGTAGGATTTAGAACATTTGCAAGATCTGTTGTGTGCCGTATTGGGAAAGTGTTTGCTCATTATTGTTTGGATGCTTCTGGGTATGATATAGCTGCACCTCCAAACAGGTGACTGTAAAATCACTAACCTCTTGGTTTGAGATGAAGTGCTTTATTTAAACAATGGAGGGCATTACAGTCAAGGCCAACTCCAGGTTTGATAGATTCCTAGGCAAAGCTCTGCCAGTATCCTGTGCCCACAGTTAATGGACAATGAAGCCCCATTAGTTAATTACTGAAATATGATTATTCCACTCAAGAGGAAAGGGTACATACTAGCTCTGTTTCACCCCATCAGTTACATTACTCTCTATGAATACAAGACAATAGATCTTAAGCAGGGATAGTGGGTGCTTTTCATTAGAACCATGGAAAAACAGGGCTGCAAATAAAATGGTTAGCCTTCACAAGAAACAGATGCCACCTTCCAGCTATCATCCTCCATACATCGGAGGTCAATAGAAACAGAAGTGAAAATATATACAGTAGGTAGCATGCTTCAATAAAATATGAAAAGATGGCATAGAACCCATAATAATCAATGACAAATGGTGGATCACATACTAGGAGCAGTACTGCAAACAGATTATTCTGGATTGAGGACAAAACATGTGTGAGCAAATGAATTTGGCTTCTGGTTCACAGTGCATACAGAAGAACTGTCAGTAGATTTCACCAACGAGGAGCAGAGTCTTTTGTTCAAATACTTGTGTATAATATGGTACTCATGCCTTCATTGATGCAGTGGAAACAGAACTTGCAGGATCAAAATGGGGAGATGTTTTGATGAAGAATGACTACACCATCTGCCTCTCCTGTAAAGCTGCCCTTTCCCTCTGAACATAGTTGCAGTCCTCACAAGAACTTTGCAATGTTTTGTTGTTGTGAGCTACCCCTGTTATAATACAAAATATTGACCTGGAATGGGCATTTAAAGCGTTCAGCTATTCTTGTTGGAGATGAAAAAAATGTATTGAATTTGGTTAATAGCAATCAGTGCATCTACACGAATTTTGATTCTTCTTGAAAAAGGGTGGGTCATGATGGGTATCGTGCTTGCAGCTAGGCTAGAACATAGAAGAGGGATGCATGTAGCAATCAGTGGACTGCTCTAACCTCCTATAGGTATGCACACTCCCGAGTGCAGTCTCTCCTGTCACCTCACCAATCCAGAACCATAGCCTGCTGATCAAATTCCACTCCTTTAACTTCCGAGAGCATGCAATGTTTTACGTGGTAGCGTACAAAGCAGAGAGCTTAGGGAAAAACCTGGGTTAGCCTGATTAATTTGACATCCACTCAATAAATCCTTTAGTTGCAATTTATTAATCAAAGCATCTGAAACAGAACAAAGACAATACAGAAAGAAATAGTTAGTTAGATTCTCCCTTTGGTAGAGCCTTGGGCAAGGCTTGCTCCATAGATGTTTTATCTCTTCTCAGAGATTGGGGCAATGTTCTAGCAAAACCAGTTGGTCTCAAGCCAGTGAGCCCAAAGAATGAGCTCTGTGCAGCCTCTTAAATTTTTATTTATTTATTTATTTATTTATTTATATTCATATTTATATAGCCGCCCAATTCACCAAGACTCTGGGTGGTGTACAATCTTAAAACCCCATTAAAACAAATTACCCCACTAAAACCCCCACACATTAAAAAGAGGAAAATTACTTTGATATTAAACCAACCAGCAGGTGGGGGTCACGACATCTTCAGGACCCAACTCCTGCCCCGCCAGCCATGTTTTCAGATCTTTCCTGAAGGGCAGCAATTCCGTCTACAGCCTTAGTTCCACTGGCAGGAGGTTCCATAGGGCCGGAGTGGACACAGAGAGGGCCCTCCTTCTTGTGCTAGAGAGACGGGCCCCTCTAGCAGATGGTACAAGCAGAGAGCCCCTCTCGTCCGCTCTGGTTGGATGGACAGACGTTCTTGGGGCGATGCGGTCTCTTAGGTATCCTGGCTCACTACCATATAGGGCTTTAAAGGTAATGACCAGCACCTTGAATTTCACCTGGAGGCAAATTGGAAGCCAGTGCAGCTCTCGAAGCAGCTGTGAGGCGCAAGCATAACACCCACACCCCATCACCACCCCAGCAGCCACATTCTGGACCAACTGCAGCCTCCAGATGGTCATCAAGGGCAGCCCCATGTCGAGCGCATTGCAAAAATCTAGTCTAGAGGTGACCAGAGCATGAGTGGCCATGAGTAAGGAGTCCCAGTCTAGGAGCAGGCACAACTGGTGAATCACCTGAAGTTGGGCAAAAGCCATCCTGGCCACGGCCACTACCTGATCTTCAAGCAGCAGTTGTGAGTCCAGGAGGACCCCCAAGTTGCGCACTGGATCTGTCTGGCGCAGACTAGCCCCATCCAAAACCAAGTATGGTAGCTCCCGAGATAACACCGGGCCCTAATCCATTGCCACTCAGTCTTGCCAGGGTTCAGTTGTAACCCGTTGTCCCCCATCCAGACCCCAACAGCCGCCAGGCACTCAGACAGGACTTTGACAGCATCACTGGGATCACCACGAGACGAGATGTACAAGGAACTGCACTTCTCCCCACCTTTAGGGGTTTGGTGTAGATAAGAGAATCCAATCAAGTATGATCCCTGATAAGAGAGAAACCAATTAAGAAGATTGACTCCTACCCCTCCTTTTAGGTGCAAGTGGAGTTTTATCTGATTGGTTAGAGAAGAAGATAAAGATTATGGACTATCCCAGTGCTCCTGCCCCCCTCCTTTGGCGTGTCCTTGAGCCAAGGCCAGGCAGCCTAGAATGTAGTCAGAACAAAAAATAGAAGTAGTCTGGTTCATCAAGATCCTGACAATGGGTACCTGTGTGTCTGTATATAAAAGAATAACCAGGACATTCAAATGTTTTTCTTGATGGCTCCCAGAAGTGGCCAGAGATTCCTTCAGCCAGAATCCTTGTAGCTATAACCAACACACCCAAGGCCTCAGAAAGACTTCAGTGCACACACCTGTGCATCAGCAAGTCCCTTTGTATAGCAATAACTATTAGGTGGAAGAATCAGGAACAGGTGAGAGTGGCTAAGATCTATGACTGCTGCAAGCAATTAAGGGGCTGCTGGTCATGGTGTTAGTCCTTTAATCCCGTTCAGCTCACATGGAGCTTTGCCATGTTCAACCATTTGCTCATTCTTCAATCTTTTTCAGCCTAAGAAGTTGGATTTTTTGTTTGTGGATGGGATACAGTTATCCAAACTCTGGCTTGGGAAATTCCTAATGAATACTGGGAGTCTCAGTAGGGGAAAAATATCTGAAAGTCTCATGCTTAATCATAGCATGGCGTGCCCTCCTGCAAATTTTGTCCATCAACAGGGTAATAGAGATACAAGGACCCTTGCTTAAGGCAACTGAAAGACATGAAAGGATGTCGATCAAGCCCTCAGTTGTTCAAAACAATTGAACCCTTGAAAAATCATACATTTTTCAAAGCAAAATATGTGAAGTATGTAAGGCTCAAAGAAATTATGCTCAGGCACTAATTTCCTGAGTGTCAAATTATGATGGTATATACCATTATTTTGAGAACACAAATATATGAATATTCATGCTCAGGGCATTTGGTCAGAGCTTCAGAACTCTAAAAATAATTGCTACTTATCTGCTTTTTCATAACAGAATGCCAAGCAGCTTGGGAGACCAATGCCGGTGTCCACAGAGCAACACTAAGAGTATTACATACTGTTTACAAACTCCTTATATGATCCAAAAGTAAGGGTTACAAGACAGGAGCATAAAGCCCCTTGTGCAGTCATTTTCTACAAAATATCAAAGGTTTTAAAAATCAAAGTCAACATTAATAAGTGGCAAAATTAATCAGATTAATTGTTTATTGTCATTAGTTCTTCTTGTGCTTTTTTACGTGCAGACTAATTAGCTATCAATAATGTGGAAATGCTTTGAAAGCAAAAGGATGATAGAAGAGTCATTTCATTATGCCATTAAGGATTCTCAACTGCATCTCCTACGTTACTAATTCATATGTTGCTCACCAATTATGACTGCATTTAATTTAGGCACATAATTTATAGCATGTCTGGCAAAAGTGGGGAGTTAATTAATGCCCAATAAAGGGTTTTGCATAGATAGAATAGCCCAGTCATATCAACTTAACAGAGCCAGGTTGCCCACACAAATGCCGAAGCCTTATTTATGAGGCATACAAATCACTTGAGGCAGATACAAACTACTAATTGAGCAGGACTTAATCTGAGCCAGGCCAACTGGATTTACACACCAGATCGATTGTTCAGTAACAGATCTAGAGATGGGCCTTCTGTGTCTAAATGAAAGAGGCCAAATGCAAGAGTCGGCTGTCCATTAAACAATTCCTGTTCTTTCCATGAAAGCTGAAAGAGAGCTTCTTAACCATGAAACAAAACAAAAAGACAAACATGTTTATGGCACCTTAAAGATTAACTGCTATGTTTTAATGAGAGCTTGCATGGATCATGTCCACTTCTCAGATCAGGTGGACCTGATTCATAAACACATTAAAACATAGCAATTAGTGTTTAAGATACAGCCTTTTTGTCTTTTTTTTTTTTTGGGGGGGGGTGCCCTTGATTTTTGTTAACACCCCCCCGCCGCCGCTTAAACATGAATGATTCATGTTTACAAAAGAGGGGAACTTGATAGTCTTGTGTTACTTTTGTGTCTCCCACTTTTGTGTAAATTGACAGTGCCCTTTCTTTTACCTGTTATTTGGCCTGAGAGCTTTTTCACTTCAAGAGCATCTTGAGGGCAGTTATCAGCTCATCAGAACATCCAGGGAGTAGGAATTTTGAATCTGGAAAAGGGCCAAGAACCCAG
This sequence comes from Bradypodion pumilum, assembly GCA_035047305.1. Classification (NCBI taxonomy): domain Eukaryota; kingdom Metazoa; phylum Chordata; class Lepidosauria; order Squamata; family Chamaeleonidae; genus Bradypodion; species Bradypodion pumilum. The sequence continues at coordinate 164,897,460 of JAWDJD010000001.1, read as the reverse complement.
TGAAGAGTGAACTTTGCTTCAGTGATTCCTTCTGGCTCATACTACTGTATGCTACTGAGCTAACTGGTGTCCTCCAATTGGATTTCTGCCTACTGTGCCTCAATCACGGATCCTTTTCTCCATTTTTATTTTTATTTGTTGCCTTTAGGGGGTTCCCATTTGGTTAGAGGAGCATCTTTGTGTGACTCTTTGTGCCTAGAGCTGATTAGTTTTGATTTTGCAATGATAGTTCTTAAATGTTGGGCATATCGTCTGTTTTTGTATTTTAGAAGGAATTTTGTGCCCCAGGAAAATAAGTCTTGAGGCTTTTCCTTTCCTTTTGGGAAATGCACAAATGTCATGGATAACATATACACCACTTTTCCATGTGTTGAATCGGATACAGGATCATTGTAACATCAGTATTCTCTTCCCATTTAAATCGGCAGTCACACAAACTTAAAGTTGGCTTTGAGAATGTGTGTTGTACGACACTATCTATTCTTACATCTACTGTATGTCATGAAACAATGAACTATATTTTTAATACTCTGGCTACTTTTTTTTTTTAGTCTGGAATTTGGATTTAGCAGAGGATACTAAGAATTTCTTTGATTGGGTGTGGGGCCAACAAAGAAGTACTGAAATGAATGAATAAAGACCAAGAAATCAGAAATCTAATAAAATATAGAAAGCTGTGGTCACACACTGAATACTGTAATTGAAAGTACAACTGTTATAGCTGATATATGTCTGGCAGGACATCCCACTATGGTAATGGAGTAGACCGTACAGCCAGCCACTCAACACTGAGTGTTGGGCGGCAGTAAATAACCTGACTCCCTAAAGGGGCCAATGGCTATGGACAAATGAGCCCCTTTAGGAGGGGTGGTGGTCCCCTCAGTGGAGGAAATGCCACTGGAAACCATTATATTGGGCTCAACAGCAAAATAAGTAGAGGAGGTACTCTGATCCCCAATGGTCATGGAGGTGGAAGAGGCCATGCCAGATGGACTGGCTGTGAAGGTGCACCTTGTCCACATCCTCAAGGCTGCAGCAGTCCATTGCAGTCCCAGTGTTAAATCCTGCATGTCTCATTTCATATGCACTGCAGGAGATGACTCTGAGATCATAGTCACTTCATGGCAAGCTGGGATTCATCTTAAACAAATTCATGCCAGTGGCATTTTTCCTGATTGCCTCGGAGGGCAAAGGCAGCTTAGGACCAGCTGGCCTCGAAGACCAGGCCTCCCGATACCCTGGGGCAGGGGAAAAAAATGTATACTCAGATCGAGTTGTAGTGGCCACCACCACCACTGTCAATATATTTGATTGTTAGGCAAATGAAGTGAAGATTATCACAGTGATAGGCCAAAATATCTGTGAGGCCAAAGATTCCCTAGCCACATAGCCTAACACTACTTCTTTCTTGGCCCCAAACCCAATCAAAGAAACTGAGTAACCTCTCCACTGCAGACTATCTACATACTTTGACATTGTTAATTACTTCCCCTGGCCACAATACAATCATTTGAATCTGCCTGTGCTTCTGTAAAGATATTCTTGGAACTTGCAGCAATGAGAATATAAATCCTGTTCATATTTTTTTTCCTTGTTGTATTCTCTGTGTCTTGTTTTACAACTTACACTGGAACTTTTTGTTCCAAGCACACATGAACTACCTGAATAGCTTGTAAAGAGAGACCTTTGTTCACAAACAACTGTATCAGGCTGCCCCGGTGGACACATTAGGAATGTGTGTAAGTCTCAATCCAATCCAAGTGGTAGTGTATCATAGTAAAGAAATCCAGCATACATAGTAAAAAAATCCAGCATACATGTACATTTATATTTTAACATCTCTTTTCAAGTATGTGTATGCAGTATATGAGGACATGTATGCCACCATGGTGTATATGAGAGGAAGAACCATATTCCTTGCTAGAATGGAATTTGAGATTGTATTCTTGTGGCTACCTATCTGCAGCTTTTAAACATTCTATTTCAATGGGTATTGTTTCACTTAAATGCCTATGGCCCATCTCTTATAACATGGAGAGGTTGCCTGGCACTCTCCAGAGAGATGAACTACAGCACACATAAGCTCTAGCTATTGGCAAAGCTGCCTAGCATTTGTGGAAGTAATATTTAAAAGAATCAAAATAGTTCTGTGGAAGGACATCAGGCTAGGCAACCAAGATAAGAGACACTGAAAGTATTAGTCGAAAAATGGATGGGCGACGAACTATTCCCAAAAAGAAAGAAGAAAACACATATTCAATGAAGATGAGGCACCCGGGTTTGCAAGCTGAACCACAAACAGATTGTTGAAACTGTTACATTTAGTCTAGACCAGTGGTTCCCACTGTGGGGTAAACGCCCCACAGAGGGACTTCAATTCCCAGAAGCCTTTGGGGAATTGGTTTAGGCTTCTGGGGATTGAAGCCCAAAAACCAAAAGTTGGGAAACTCTAACAAGATCATGCATGGATTCCAAAACAGATTATACATTCTGCTGAAGGAAAATGCTCTTAACAATGACCATTCAACACAGCAAAAACCCTGCGACTTATTGAAGAGTACTCTCTTCTAAACACACACATGACATGTTCGAATTACATCAAAATGTGCTGGCATTGTAGTGGTAGGATTGACTGTACCACTTTAGCAGAGGCAGCTTGTAGTTTGAACAAAGAAAAGCATGCAATTTTAAAATGTCAGGGGATGATGCTCCTCTCTGCTCAGAACATGAACCACCAGTCAGGCTTGTGCTGGCCTGGCAGGATACCAGGACCTGTTGCTGTGTGACCCTACTTATAACTTAAAGGGCCACGCCACCTTGGCAGTTTCTGCTCCAGCTTTGGCTCCTCTCACCGGGCTCCCTTCCACCCTGTGAAAGAAAGTCTGAAGTGCTTTGGCTGTGGAGCAGAGATAATAATAATTTTATGGGTTTTTTCCCCCAATCAAAGCCTTATTATCTCCGCGTCACTGCCAAAGTACTTCAGACTTTCACAAGGCGAGCCCGGTGAGAGGAACCAAAGCAGAAATGGAAAGTGCCAAGGTAGGATGGCCCTTTAAGTTATAAGTAGGAGCACATGGCGACACGTCCTGGTATCCCGCCGAGCCACAACGGGCCTCTCATCAGTATATGAACAGGTATATCCAGTGGTAGGATTCAGCAGGTTCGCCCCAGTTCACCAGGACCAGTAGCAGAAATTATGGCTGGCCCCGTCCATCCAAGTTTTGAAATAATGCAGGGCTTTTCCCCTGGCCATGCCCACCATATCACACCCACATAATAGGTAGTAAAAATAATTAAATCCCACCACTGGGTATACCCCTATATTCGGGACTGCGGTGGCTCAAATGTTTAAGATGCTGAACTCAACAACTGGAAGGTTGGAGTTCAATTCCCACCTACTGCGAGCTCCCATTTCTGTCCCAGCTCCTGCTAACCTAGCAGTTCGAAAGCAAGAAATTGCAAGTAGAGAAATAGGGACCACTTCGGTGGGAAGGTAAACAGAGTTCCGTGCACTCCAGTGTCGAGGCATGTCTGCCACGTGTCCATGGAAACATCTGCACACACAGACAGCACTGGCTCTTTGACTGTAAAGAGAGATGAGCACTGAATCATAGAGTTGGATACAACTGGCTTTTGAGCAAGGGTGAACTTTACCTTTACCTATCCCTATATTCACATTAGGAGTGTAAATCATGACCTGATTTGTCCTTGCATTCAACTTAAGGAAGCTTTTAGGAAGAAAAAACTTTGCAACATAAATTAGTGAAGATAGAGTGAAGCAATCTTTGATATAATTTGTGCATATACAAGATTATTTTCTGAAAATATGGAAGAATCAATCCTTATTGCTTCGAATATTAAAAATAGAAGCACTGGATGGGTTGTTTGCATCCCTGAAAACCATCAGTTTGTACCTTTATGTTTGTTCTCTCTGTGTGTGAGCTTACATTCACAAAGGGAAAAAGCAACCAGAGCTGCTGTGCAAAATTTTTCAAAACCACAATTAAAAAAAATTTAGTTGTCCACACCATGGATGTGAAGTCTCTTGCAGCAGTTAGAAATTTATCACTCAGCTGTCTCACATCAAGACAGCCTATCACCATCAAAAATGAGATCCAGACCTAGCCACAAACACAGTGGCTGAGGGATTTCTTCTTGATAAAGCAGCAGGCTGGGATGTAGCAGCTGCCTGGGGCATTCATGAGTATTCTGCACATCCCCAATTTCTCATGTCCCCTCAAACAGATCTGCCATTTGAATTTAATAGTGTAGTAGGAAGGGAATCAACCCTATCACCCTTCCTTGTTTTCTACTTGCAAGGGGTAATAGGGGAGCATTGAAATGTGTCATCTCCACAGTTGGCAGCACAATTCTATGCATGCCTGCTCCTGAGTAAGTACTACTGAATTCAGTGAATCCAGGTCCCTTGTAAATATCTATTTAAAGTTACCTTAAGATCACTGCATGGATACAAAACCAGAAAGGGCATGGGAAATGAAAATTATCCATCTTTGAAACATAGGTTTTGGACCCAAAGGTTTCCCTTGCTCGAAAGCCAGTCGTATCCAACTCTAGGGTTCAGTGCTCATCTCTGTTTCAAAGCCGAAGAGCCAGCGCTGTCTGCTTCTGCAGACATTTCCATGGTCATGTGGCAGGCATGACTAGACACCAGAGCGTACGGAATGCTGTTTACCTTCCCACCAAAGTGGTCCCTATTTATCTACTTGCAATTTCTTGCTTTCGAACTGCTAGGTTGGCAGGTGCTGGGACAAAGACGGGAGCTCATTCCGTCCTGCAGTACTCACCTTCTGCCTCCCAGTCAGCGTCTTAGCCACTTGAGCCACTGCAGTTCAAGAGATGGCATTTTAAGAACAGGAACAACATCAGCAACAAAATCCTCTTTCAATACTATTCTCTTTTCAACTATTGAAAGAACAGAGTTATCAATGTGTCCAGGAGGGATTCACATAGATGCAGCGCTTGGTTTAAAAGAAAGAGAGGGACTAAAAACTTAGGTCTGTGAAGACTCTCCACAGTCACTCAGCAGTTGGGATATGAATCTCACAGCCTGTCACTCTGGGCAAGAAACTGAGGAGAAAATGTCTCTTTTCTCCTCACAGCAAGATTCCTGTGCTGAGGGCCCAACCTCCAAGAAATCTAATTGGATTTCTTAGATGTTTCATGTTCAGTCCCTTTCCCACCCCCCACCCCCTGGAAAAAACAGTAATCTGACCCAAATTATTACAATTTCTGTGCAAAACAGCATCTTTTTTTGCAGGGAAAGTGCACTTGACTGGGCAGAATTTAACCAGGAGTGGGATGGAAAAATAAAACCCAAGGATCTCATTTTCAAGTGAAGGCAAGAAATCTTTCTGATGGAAGATGAAATCTCAAATAGAAGTCCCAGCTTTGCAAGACTAGAGAAATAACTAGGAATTAAATATTGTTAAAAAAATATAATTTGCAATTCTATTCAAGGGTTGAAGAAAATCAACCTGATTTTGTATTCTTCATATAGGCTCACTTATCAGAGACGTAACTCTCTGGTGTGTGTATTATGACAGAGGAGATTTGTTGGGCTTTTAGTGAACCTTGCCATTAGTTCCTGCAAAGAAAATGATAATTTGCTGTTTTGTTTCTGGTGGGGCAACCTTTTGGCTGCGGCTGCTTCTTCTCCTTTTCTGTCCCCTTTTTTTTTTTGCAGTTCATCTTTTGTTCTTGTCAAACCCTAGACTGCCAAAATGAAGCCACTTTCTTGGCTTTGTCATTGGCCATACTTAAGTCCTCATTGGTGCATGTTTCTGGCAGTAATCAGCAGACCAGTAAATCAGCCAGATTTTGTATCTCTCCACATTCACACAGCATGTTTGTTGTCTGCCAGTAGGCCCCTCTTGAGCATGTTGGTCTTGCATTTAGCGACTCCAACCCTCCACATATTCAGGGTCCTCCAAGTGACATTGGGGAGGTTGAGTTCCTCAGCTATATCCTCCTTTAATGCTGCTCCTTGTCCAGTTAGCCCCTTTTTCTGCCAGCTTCTACTTTGGTTTTGCTCTTGTGTACCCTAAATAATCTTTGTTCTTGCCATAAAGCTCTTCCTGGATCTGAGGTGCCAGAGGCTCATATCTGTTCAGATGATGTCAAAGGTCATTCTCTTGCTTAGTTCTCTCGGCGTCCACTGCTACTTCTCTCCTTATCTTAGGTGGAGTGATATCAACAAGAGGGTATATTTTCTCAACTAGTGTAGGTTTGAGGCATTCTGTCACTATACACATGGCTTCATTAACAGTGATGTAAACTTATTTTGCACATGTGGATGTGCTCCAAACAGAGCAGCATACTCTGCTGTGGAGATGCTCAGGGCCAAAGCTGATGTACGCAGCATGGATAGTTAAGTTCCCTATAGTTTTTTTAGTTTCCTGATTATTTTGTTCCATGTACAAACTTTGGCTTTAGTATTCAGGCAGGGTTGCTTAAGAGAGTGACCTGTCAAGCATCACACAAAGGTATTTTGGTGTTGATAGGGATGCCATAATTCTACCCCCCCCCCTTGCTCGAAAGCCAGTCGTATTCGACTCTAGGGTTCAATGCTCATCTCTGTTTCAAAACCGAAGAGCCAGCGCTGTCTGCTTTTGCAGACGTTTCCATGGTCATGTGGCAGGCATGACTAGACACCGCAAACTCTAAGACCCTTCCTCTCCCTGAGGTCACTCCTACCCTACCCTACCCTACCCTTCTCTCTCTCTCTCTCTCTCTCTCACACACACACACACACACACACACACACACACACACACACACACACACACACACACACACACACACACACACACACACATTGAGTTGGACTCACCTTCAAACCCCATATGAGGATCCCTTGGAAGAAAGCTCTAAAAAGTCTGGAAGGGAAAAACATGTAGAAAGCTGTAGTGTTCCTTCAGACTGCAAAGGGTTAAATGCATAGAGTCAGCATTCCTAGAGAGGAAGGGAAGTCTTTCTCACTTCCTATCCATTAGTGTTTCCTTCCTCTCTAGGAATGCTGACTTTATGCATTTAACCCTTTGCAGTCTGAAGGAACACTCCAGCTTTCTACATATTTTTCCATTCCAGACTTTTTAGAGCTTTCTTCCAAGGGATCCTCGTGTGAGGGTTTGAAGGTGAGTCCAACTCAATGTGTGTGTGTGTATGAAGGGTAGGGTAGGGGTGACCTCAGGGAGGGGAAGAGTCTTAGAGTTTGCGGTGTCTAGGCATGCCTGCCACATGACCACGGAAACATCTGCAAAAGCAGACAGCACTGGCTGCTACAGATGCTGCCTGCGCAGCCTGCCTGGCTCTTCATGCTTTGCTTTCCTCCCTCTCTTTGTTATCTTTGCCCACTAAGGTGCTGCTGCTCGCTGCTGCCACCTGCTGGTTTGTCAAGAAGTGCAAGGAAAAGTGATATTTTTTTCTCTTTAAAAAAGCGGTGAATTTTCAGTGTTTTAAATGGAACCTGGTGGGACGGTTCCAATCTGTTAAAATCCCGGAAAACTGTGACATATGGCATCTCTAGGTGTTGAACAATGTTGTAATTTTTTGCAATGAAGTGCAGCTAACAAAAATCTACACATTGCTAAAACAAATGGAATTTTTGGGAACCAGTTGTTCAACAGCGGTTGTCCCTGTAGCCCCTACTAAGATATTCTTAGCTTAGCAAGTAGTTTTGCATATATTACAAATTTAGTGCTCTATTTTAAAAAAAGAAATAAACTAGAAATAAATCCATCAAATGGGTGGGTGGGGACAAGTTTAGAATTGAATCCCATTTTCTGCAAATGGTGTAAAATAGAACCATCATTCTCAATTCCAGTGTTTATGTTAATACTATACAGTTCATTCCCACTTAAAGTGATATGTTGTTTCCTTTGTCTGTCCTTGTCTGGTAAAGGTATCTAGGTGAAATACGGATTGTCTCTTTGTTTTGCATGTTCCAAACTATTTGTGAGAGCTACACTTAATTTAAACATCAATAAAATGTAAATGGTTGTGAATCACTATTCTTTCCTCATTACCCCATAGTTTGCTAGATCCAATAGCAATCAGGCCCGGTTGTAACCTTGTACACTATTTAAAGCATTAGTCCTTAAAGTTTTCTAAAGAAGAGCACAAGCTTTATTTGAGATTTAGTTGTCACCATGAACAAAAGTTCTCTTGAACAATGCAACTCCCTATAAGTCAAATGATTAAAATCAGCCTCCCTCTTGATTCGTTATCTAAATCAGCATTCTTAGGTCAATAGAAACCATATTTTAGGGTATTTAAAATTTAGAAGGGGAATAACACAAATTTTGCATTAAAAGAGGGAAATTTCTAACAAAAGTATAACAGCCAAATTTTGTAGATTTCACATAGGCTATATTTCTTCTTCCTGTATGAAGAGGCTGGGAAGCCGCTCAAGTTATTCTTTCCCTGCATGCCTTTGGTGTATGCAAACCAAGACACGGGACACAGCCTCGGGCTGGGTTAACTCAGGTTTATTGCATCGTGGACAGAGGGAACATGAGGTAATGGCGGATCAATAGCTCTTTATATACAGCAGTAATACATTTGAACGTGGTGCCATGGTAGCCCATTGGCTACTGTCTGCGTGACGTCATTGCAGGTCACGCCCTTCTTGTCCAGGTGTAGGTAGTGGCGGGAAAACTTCCCGCGCTGTTGCCTTTGATGAGTTCGGACCAAGAGAGCTTGGACGCTCGCTGCTGCCAGCTGGTGGTCATTAGCTCGCGTCCTATTACAGGGCTTATATGATACAGCTGAAGGTTACATTGTTGCTATAGGCAAGGTTACATTGACTCAGATACATTGCAATCCATGTGTACAGTAAAACCATCAGAACACAACATCCCTCCCCCCTAGGACGAGACAAAGTCTCGAGCCCACCTTAACACACTCCCCCCCCCCCTTAGGAGACAAAGTCTCTCAGCCAAGATGGCTTATTTCGAACACGCTGGGGTCTCGGTGCGGGCTGCCTCTCCCCGGGTTTGCTACCTTCTCTTTGTCCCCTGGTCTCCTGTCCTGCAATATGAGAGGGAGACTCGTTAGTGACTTTCCGCGGCTCCGCGGCGCTGTTGGGAGGTGTGCTCTTCCTTAGGGAGGAACCGGGGGCACTGGGGGCTAACGAAAAACCCCTCTTCTCGCTTGGATGGGTGGGGGAACACTCCTGAAAACCCCCCCGGCTCGCCAAATCAAAATCAAAATCACTATCGGGGGCAGCGGTCGCGAACTCCTCTCCCCCTTCCCCGGCCCCTGCTAGAGCTGGCGTATCAAAAGGATATGAGTCGGGGCCGCTGCTTCTGCTTCCTTCCCCCCATGCTTGGGACTGTTGTCCACTGCTGTCTCCCCCTTGGGTTAAGCGGGTGGGGGAGAACCCTAACGCTGAATCCTGTTGCTGAGCTCCACTGACTGGCCCAATCACCCGGTGCCTCAGTTGATCTGCGTGCCTCCTCCAGAGGAGGCCGGTGTTCGTCTCGACCCGGTACGACACTGGCCCCGTCTGTTCTACAACCGTCCCTGGTACCCAGGCTGGCCCTGCGCTGGAATAGTTCCTGCAGTGAACAGGGTCACCGGCAGCGAAACCTTTCGAGACTGCCAACCCCACGTTTTTCCCTTTATCCTCGACTCTCGTTGGGTCTAGCCTGGACAGGAGCGTGGTCAGTTTTCGCCGCATCAAGAGCTCTGCCGGCGAGTAGCCGGATGCCAAAGGGGTCACCCTATACGCTAAGAGGAATTGGCACACTTGGTGATTCAGGTCCCCCGGGCCCATGCGCCGCAGCGCCTCCTTCGTTGTACGCACCAACCGTTCCACTTGGCCATTCGTGGCCGGGTGAAACGGTGCGGACGTGATATGCCGAATGGCGTTTGTCGCCATGAATGCCCCGAACTCAGCGGAGGTGAAACAACTAGCGTTATCGCTGACTAAAGTGTCGGGTAAACCGAACGTGGAAAAGACTCTCCGTAGCCGGCTAATTGTCGTGGCGGAGGACGTGCTTTTTACCGGGATAACCTCCAGCCACTTGGAGAACGCATCCACGACTAGGAGAAACATGGTTCCTCGGAATGGGCCAGCGAAATCTACGTGCACCCTGGACCATGGCCCCCGTGCTGTGTCCCATTCCCTATGTGGAAGACGGGCCGCCTCAGGGCGGGACCCCTGGCAAGCCTCGCAAGTGCCAACCATGTGCTCAATATCCGTGTCCAGCTGCGGCCACCAGAAGTAACTCCGGGCCAGCGCCTTTGAACGAACTATGCCCGGGTGGCTGACGTGCAGCAGTTCGAGCACCCTCGTCCGCAGGGGCGCAGGGACCACCACCCGTTGGCCCCACAGAAGGCACCCCCTCTCTAGGGACAACTCTAGCTTTTTCCTAAAGAACGGGTCGAACTCCGTACTCGGGGACGAACCCGGCCACCCCTTCTGCACCCATGAGCAAACCTTCGCCAGCGTCCTGTCCTTTCCTGTCGCCCTAGCAATGTCGGCTGGCACTATTGGGGGAGCGTCTAAAACCTCAATTAGCAACACCTGGCGGTCCTTTTCTGCTCTCGCCTTTTGGGCGTCCGACAATGGCAAGGGGGATCTCGAAAGCGCATCAGCATGGCTGATCTCCTTTCCGGGCCTGTACTCCAACTCATGTTGGTACGCGTTGAGGAAAATAGCCCATCGCAGCATTCTCGGGGACAGGATCTGCGGCGTGGGCTTGTGCGCCGTGAAAATCCCTAACAGTGGTTTGTGATCGGTCACGATTTTGAACGGGCGGCCATACAAAAAATCGTGAAATTTTTTGGTCCCCGATACGATTGCTAATGCTTCCCTGTCGGTTTGCGCGTAATTCCGCTCCGCTTGGGACAGGGACCTTGAGTAAAATGCTACCGGGGCCTCCCTTCCGTCCTCCAACACGTGGCACAGCACCGCCCCCACCCCCACCGGGGATGCATCACAAACTAGGACCACAGGCCGTTTGGGGTCGAAATGCGTCAGGATTGCCTCAGATGTTAGGAGTTGCTTTAGCTCCTTGAACGCCCTCTCGTGCTCATCACCCCACATCCACGGCTCCTCCTTTTTCAGCAACCGATGGAGCGGTTCGGCCACGGACGCCTTCCGCGGGAGGAATGTATGGTAAAAATTTAGGAGCCCCAGGAAAGATTGCAGCTCGGTCTTGGATGTGGGGCGAGGGGCCTTTTTAATGGCTGCTACCTTGGATTTAGACGGCTTAATCCCCTCGGGTGTGATTCGGAACCCTAAAAACTCGACCTCTGTTTCGAAAAAAACACATTTATCCTTCCTCAATCTCAGCCCCGCTTTCTCGAACACGGTCAGTACCTTGTCCAACCTTTTCGCTAGTTCAGCCTCACTCCCCCCTGTTATCAACACGTCATCAAAATAAGGCAACACCCCCTCCAGGCCCTTTAGGAGGCGTTCCACGAGCGATTGAAAAAGACCGGGTGCCGAGTTCACGCCGAACTGTAACCGCGACACCTGGAACGCTCCCTTATGTGTAACTATCGTTTGTGCCGCGGCCGTGGCGGGGGTCACAGGAAGTTGCTGATAGGCTTGTGCCAAATCGAGCTTAGCGAAACACTTTCCCCCATTTAGCCTGGCCAAAAGGTGGCTTATCACTGGCACCGGGTATGCATTAGGGCGGATCGCCTTGTTAATTGTACACTTATAATCTGCGCAAATGCGCACCTCCCCGTTAGCCTTTAGAGCCGTTACAATTGGAGTTTCCCACTCCGCGGAATCAACAGGAATAAGAATCCCCTGGCCCACCAGTTTGTCCAATTCCGCCTCTATCTTGTCCTTGAGCGCAAACGGCACCCTGCGTGGTTTGAGTCTTATCGGGCGGACCTCCGGGTCTATGTCGAAAGCTACAGGGGGTCCCTTGAACTTTCCGAGTCCTTTCTCAAAAACGGCGGGATGCGCATCGCAAACCGCTTGTATTGGGTCTCCCCCCACGGTATGCACCCCCCCTATGAACAACCCTAAGGGCTGAAACCACTGTGTTCCCAGGAGGCTACAGCTTCCCCCTTTCAGGACAACTAGGGGCAGTTCCGCAGAATGTCTCTTAAAATTGACCCGAAACTTCCCAACCCCCAATACCGGAATGTTGTTTCCCTGTACGTCCCGTAGTGTGGACCTCAACGCTTTAAGCTTTGGCCGCACGTGGGGGTCGATTTTCAGGAACTCTTTCTGGGGAATTATGGAAAAGGAGGACCCCGAGTCAATTTCCATCTTAATAGGGGCCCCTTGTACTAATACCTCAACGAAGTAATGGGACTGTCCCGCGGACACGCTGAACACTGAGGCGTCGTCCTCGCTGCTGTCCGAGACGCGGCCCACGCCGTCCTGCTTCCTCGTGGTCTGGGCGCCATCTTTGGGCCTTGCTGGACGGTCCGGCCTGGCCGCGCGGTCTTGTGATTGCCTCCGGCCCTCTTTCCGCTTTCTGCACGCCTTGGCGATGTGTCCCCGACGGCCGCAGGTGTAACACTCGGCCGTCCTGAACGGGCATCTCGCGCGCTCGTGGGCCGCTCCGCAACCCTCGCAGCGTCGACCGCCCTTCCGGACCTTCTGGACCTCCTCGCCGTCGCTGCCTTCCGTAGACGACTTTGAGGCCCGCCGAGTCGCGTGCACCGACTGTCCGGCCTTCCCGTGCACCGAATTTTCCGCCTTGCCGGCTTTAGGACGCCACTCACGCCACTGATGCATCTCGTCCACTCCGGCATTCGTGGACTCTGCGGCTTCCGCGGCCTCTATGACTTCGGCCAGCGTGGGTGGCGGCTCCTTATTCATCAAGCTGCGCTGCACCTCCTTGTCTTTCAGGCCACATAACACGCCGTCCCTGAGGATCATCTCCAGGATGTCGCCCCATTTACAGGGGGCGGCGGCTATCCTCATGGCGGCCACGAATGCCTCAACCGACTCGTCTGGCGCTTGGACTCGCCTCCAAAACGCGCTCCGAGCGGGAAACATTGCCCTCGAGGGGCAGAACCGCTCTCGCAGCAGCTTCATGATGTCGCTCGCCTTAAAGTCGCTCACCTTCTTCGGAGCGATTATGCCCACCAGCGTCCGCTTGGTTTCCATCCCGAGCATTCTGGTGAGGATGGCCCTCTTCCTCTCCTCGTCGTCTTGTTTGACTCTGAGTTCCACCAGTGCCGCCTGGAAGTCCATCTCAAGCAGCTCCCAGTCTTGCGGTTTGGTGATGTTGAACCCGCTCTGTGCCCTGGCTGTTCCGTGGGGATCCATCATCCCACCTTCGTCGCCAATTTGGTGTATGCAAACCAAGACACGGGACACAGCCTCGGGCTGGGTTAACTCAGGTTTATTGCATCGTGGACAGAGGGAACATGAGGTAATGGCGGATCAATAGCTCTTTATATACAGCAGTAATACATTTGAACGTGGTGCCATGGTAGCCCATTGGCTACTGTCTGCGTGACGTCATTGCAGGTCACGCCCTTCTTGTCCAGGTGTAGGTAGTGGCGGGAAAACTTCCCGCGCTGTTGCCTTTGATGAGTTCGGACCAAGAGAGCTTGGACGCTCGCTGCTGCCAGCTGGTGGTCATTAGCTCGCGTCCTATTACAGGGCTTATATGATACAGCTGAAGGTTACATTGTTGCTATAGGCAAGGTTACATTGACTCAGATACATTGCAATCCATGTGTACAGTAAAACCATCAGAACACAACAATGCCGCTATCCTTTTCCTCTGACAAATGACCATTCATTCACTAAAGCAGGAATTCTCAACATTTTTAAGTCAGGGGCCGGGTCATGGCCCCTCAGACATCTTTGGGGGCCGGACAGCCATTTTACCCTTCCTCCACCACATGGCAATTCCTGGTGTGGTGGAAGCAGTGGGGGGTCACAAGAAATGGTGTCATGGGCCACATCCGGGCCACGGGCCACAGGTTGAGAATCTGCACTAGAAGTTCTCCCAAAGGTTGGGAAGTTCAGAGTTTGGAAACATTTGTTGGATGTTGTTGTGTATTAAGGTTGCTTATGCACAAGCGTACATTGCAAAATAGGCGCCAAATTGAAAGAAGCTGATTCGCTATTGTTTTCCCGCTTCCCTGGAAGTCTTGGGTAAACGTAACAACTATGTTCTGTATATAAGATATTATCCCTGCACCTGTTCTCTGCTTCTTGCAATAAACCCATGTTGTTGTTGAGTCCAGCTCTGTCGGAGTAATCCTTCCAGGGTTTAGTCACAACAGATGTAAATTCTCATGATCTCCTAGCCAACCGGACCAGTGAGCACATTGGCTGAACAATTCTGGTAGTTATAGTCCAAAAAACAAATAACTAATGCTTGAAGGCTGTCAAAATTAATTTTCAGAAAACAGTTAGGTGCTGCTATAATTACAAGCCCAGAAAAATTAATTATGTTTCTGTCATTATTACCTTTTTAAAGTAACATTGTAATTTCCTTTTCTCAAACAGATCTAAGTCTGTTTCTATTTTAATATATGTTTTTTTAAAAACTTAATGTGACAGCTATGAAGCATAGTCTCCCCCTATCAGCTCTCTAATCGTTGTGTTGATATCTATAGCTCCTTCTGCCACTGAATGAGCCTAAATCTGTGCAACAAAGGTAAGCAGACAGAATCCTGTTGCGTATGAGTGCTAAAATAAGAGCAATGGCATAAATCACAACAATGGATACTACTTGCACTCCTCATTGTATAGCATGTGATGTTGAATCTAAGCTGTAACTCCTTAACTAGCAGCAAGTCACTATTGAATTTATAGATACAGTAGAACCCAGTATAATGAATGCCTCTTGCAGCGATTAAATCATACAACAACAAGGATTTGAAAAAAACATTGTTCCCTATGTAACAACTAAAATTGTTATACGATGCAATGCATAGAGATATTTGTTCTCCAATGCATCCCATAGGGATAATTGCTATATGATGCATGCATCATATAGCGATTAAATCATACAATGACTAGCCCCGCAGAACAAATTAAAGTTGCTATATGGGGTTTTACTAAATATATAAATGATAGGATCCTAGCCACTAAAGTTGCACCATGAAAGAAGTTGAGCTATTTCTTATTAATTTAGAATCATTATGTAACATCCTTTATTTTTGTTTAAACAGAACTTATCAATACTTAATTATTTTTAACTAGTTACTGCCAAGTTCTGGGTTTTCTGCATATGCAGATGTATGTACCAAGAGTGCTTGTGTTACCAACTCAGGCTGGCCAGGCCTGATGGGCTTCGGGTTCTTTTTATGAACTCAGAGACAATAAACAGTGGGTAAAGAAACAAAGCTTTATTAGACAATTATCTAGTAAAAGCATATAAGAGACAGAGTAGACAACAAGAGCATGAATTCAAACAAACGATTCATATTTATCTATCATGGATTCCCTCTGTCCCTTTTCTCTAGCCATCTGGGAACTTAGTATGGGCAACCAGAATGATTAGGGGACTGGAACACCTTCCTTACCATCTGAGGCTGCAACGGTTGGGCCTCTTCACTCTTGAACGACGACGTCTAAGAGGTGACCTGATTGAAGTTTATAAAATCATGCACGGTGTGGACAAAGTAGATAAGGAAAAACTGTTTTCCCTATCGCATAACACTAGAACTAGGGGACACTCCATGAAACTTTTGGGTACTAGTTCTCAAACAAATAAGAGAAAGTACTTTTTCACCCAGAGGATTACTGGTCTATGGAACTCCCTGCCAGAAGAAGTGGTGACAGCTGTCAGTCTTGACAGCTTTAAGAAAGGATTAGACAAGTTCATGGAGGACAAGAGTATCAATGGCTATAATTATGGATACTTAAGGACAACCTCCAGGTTGGAGAGATAGGCAGGATATCTCTCAATATCATTTCCAGGGAATCCTAAGCAGGTGAAGGCATCTGCTTGGGAATACCCTGAAATGGTGAGCCACTGTGTGAGACAGAATGCTGGACTGGATGGGCTGTGGCCTGTTCCAGCAAGGCTGTTCTTATGTTCTTATGTAGTAAGGTGGCAGGATTGCTGCTGGTATTTGATTGATTTGATTTGATTTATTTGATTTATATGCCGCCCTTCTCAGCACATGCCGACTCAGGGCGGCTCACAACACATCAAACAAAATACAATACAAATACAATATAGCAAAAATACAATAGCAAATAATAACTCAATAATACAATACAAAAGAAATACAAAAGAAAGAAGAAATGGCAGCAGAGTCTCACTGCCTCAACGGCCTTCCAAGTCCTGGCCGGAGGCAGCTGGAGGCGTGGCGGGTCCCAGGAACGCCGGCGGTGGTCTCGGCGTTCGGCGCTGCCGGGGTCCCTCCACCCAGCCAGGAGGGCCGGAGGCGGCGGCAAAGTCTCGCTGCCTCAACGGCCTTTCAAGTCCTGGCCGGAGGCAGCTGGAGGCGTGGCGGGTCCCAGGAACGCCGGCGTCCTCTACTCTTTCCTCTAAGACTCAATGAACTAAAAAGATAGCAGATGACTCACATGACAGTCTGTTTCAGTAGTGAATAAGACAAGTCCATCTTTGTTTTCAGTTTCCTTGGCTGCTTATATTTTCAAGGGGAAGCGTCCGGCAACGTTGGTGGCTCCCCGGCATGGCAGATCTTCTTATGGGCGCACCGGGCTACCTCGCAACTGCAGCCAATCTGTCAGCCGATGACAGGGGCCGGGGAGAGGCAGCGGCGAGGTCCCGCGGCGTTGGGCGCGTCTTCCTTTTTTATCCCGCCAAGGCGGGCTTAGAGGAGAGCGGCTCCAGGTGCCTCCCATCCCCAGGCCGATGACAGGGGCCGGGGAGAGGCAGCGGCGAGGTCCCGCGGCGTTGGGCGCGTCTTCCTTTTTTATCCCGCCAAGGCGGGCGCAGAGGAGAGCAGCTCCAGGTGCCTCCCATCCCCAGGCCGATGACAGGGGCCGGGGAGAGGCAGCGGCGAGGTCCCGCGGCGTTGGGCGCGTCTTCCTTTTTTATCCCGCCAAGGCGGGCTTAGAGGAGAGCGGCTCCAGGTGCCTCCCATCCCCAGGCCGATGACAGGGGCCGGGGAGAGGCAGCGGCGAGGTCCCGCGGCGTTGGGCGCGTCTTCCTTTTTCCCCAGTCTAAATAAGAAAGGGATGAGGCAGGTCATGGTGACCCTTTCCTGAGATAGTGACCAGCTGAAAGGATGAAGCACTAATTAACCATTCCAGATGGTTTCTGATGTTCAGAGAGCTCCAATGTCTGGATGTAAAATCCCCTATTCTTGTACCTAAAACTAAAATGCTGTGCCATCATCTTTGGCTCTACACCCCTTGGTCAGAGGATTCCAAACTTAATAATAACCATCTGGAATGGTTAATTAGTGCTTCATCCTTTCAGCTGGTCACTATCTCAGGAAAGGGTCACCATGACCTGCCTCATCCCTTTCTTATTTAGTCTGGGATTTTCCACCCATTACACATCCCTGGTGCCTTATCAGCCAAGGACACAGATGCTCCCAAAGACATCCCACCAAAACCTCTCCCTCTATGCTTTATGACTCTACTAAAACTTACTAACTGATATATTTGATGGGAAAACATATTTTTACAGTCAGCAAAACCCTTCTAAATGCATTAATTGCTCAAGCACATTCTACTACTTTAATACATTTTCATATGATTTTAACCATATGATTTTAACCATTTTAACCATTTTAGAGCTTGGGTGGGGGGATAGAAATTTCAGACTAATTCCTCAGATTTACAACAGTCTTCTGCAATAGCCCATCACCCTGGGCAATACACAAAGCCAATTGGCCAGAGTCCCACTGTGCCCAAATCTACTCCTCATCCATATACTTGCACATGTGAGTTCCTTTTAACAAATATAAAATGAATTTTCACTAAGGGCACATGGTAGTGATACATAGTGGTGGTAGAGGACAGGACTAGTCCATCTGGCCTTGTAACTCCCTCAGCATGTTCGTACAGCACATAGAGGGGGTCCTGAGTGTGTGTGCCACCCCAACAATAGTTTCAAAATATATTCTTTGCTCAGTTCCAACAACAATCTGATTAGGTAATTCTAAGGTAAAGATCACCTTTGCTTGAAAGCCAGTCATGTCCGAATCTAGGATGCAGTGCTCATCTCTGTTTTAAGATAAAGAGCCAGTGCTGTCTGCATCTGGAGATGTTTCCATGGTCATATGGCAGGCATGATTAGACACCAGAGCACATGGAATGCTATTTACCTTCCCACCAAAGCAATACCTATTTATCTACTACCAATGTCTTGCTTTCAAACTGTTATGAGCTGCGACAGAAATGGGAACTCACTCTGTTGTGTAGCACTCGGATCTCGAACTGCTGACCTGCCGACCTTCCAGTCGTCAAGTTCAGTCTCTTAACCACTAAGCCACCACAGTCCTTAGGTAATTGTAAGAAGACAATTGTAAGAAGAGGCCCATCCATTTGAGCAGTGTAATAGAGGAACCATGTAATCTGCAGATCATCTTCCACAGAAAGGGGCACTACATCTTGCAGTTTTACAGAAGATCCATATGATTGGCCTCACGCATATGGTGGAAGCAGCAGTCATGAGCATCGTGTCTCAGCTATTTGGGATGTGTTTGGATAAGAAATCTGCATGTGCAGCAGCAAATAATGGCAGGTGTAAAAGATACAATGCTCTGAAAACCCTCCATCTGCAAAGTGCAGCATTTAAAGCAATATATTTTTCAACATAACTAGCAGCGCTTTTGTTAAGCAGAATCTCCCAGCATCTTCAGGAAGGAAAACAAATTTGTCTTGAGGCATGCTACGGTTTCTCTCATAAGTAGTTGTGCTCAGTTATGATCGATGCTGGGGAAAAAATCTCCTTGTAAATGTGCAGAAGATTTGCCCCGGAGATGTAAAATAGTTATGAAATTCTGATGCCTAGCTCAGGTGCATATAATTGCATTATGTGGAACATAACGTTGGGAAACAGAATTACTGAGCGTTCAATAAAATAATATTTGTAACAGCTGGCACATTTTTTCTTGGTTTTGCTTTAAAAAATAGAGCTGTATCTCACACCAAAGTGCATGCCACTTGCTTGGTATGAGTTCTGCATGCATTATTAGCTGAGTTTTGACAAAATTTAAACAACTGGATTAAAGTTTCTTGATCTGTTTTTCCTTCTTTAAGACAACAGTTTAATTCTGCTTTAAAGAAGATTCTGTTACAGGACAGACTGATCAATTCTTCACCCAAAACAGTGTTTTTAAGGTGGCCACTGTTACAGATTATACAGGGGGACAATCAGCAATAGAAATTAGAAGCAATTTATTTTAGCTCTCATTCTTGCATTTTAGCTGGTGATTCCTAACTACTAATGATTTGTGGCCATAAAAAAAGAGTATTTAGTGGCTTCAGGATTCTCACCCAAATTCTCTGTTTCACATTTCCTAAGGCTTCTTTCAGATGCATGCAACTGTGAAAAGGTTATGATGCTTTCAGAGAAATAAATCACAAAAAGAAATCATGCAGGCATTTTAAAATATGAATAGCTGGAAATGCAGCCAGCTGAAAACCCACGCAAAATATATTTTACTCAACAGGGGAAATGGGTGGTAAAACATCACACACGTTAAGAAAACAATGTACAGAGAGTGTGCAAAACGTGCATGGTAAAATTTCCAAGCAGGAAGGAAAAAAATAAACCCTTGTAACTTGATGTGAACAAAGGAGAAGGGAGGAATGCAAGTGGTATTTAGAGTAACAAAGTGGAGATTACAGCCTCTATTTACTTAATTCACTGTTACTTTATACTATGTTGATGTTTTGATACAACATGGACCTTCAAGTTAAAGAGTATTCTACCAATTCTTGCACATAAGTTCATGGAGCAGGTTCTTTGAATTTTTGCCGCACATTAGGCCAAGAGAGAGAGAGAGAGATGAGGGAGGAGGAAGATTCCTGTAGAACATTCTGCCTCTGATTCATTTGGTCCACTTGGGTCAGAATCCTATAGGGAAAACCATGTGCATAAAGAAATCATGTCATAAATTTTTCCTCTTGGTTTGCTATCCTGTGGCAAAACATAGTGTCCAGATCTAAGAAGTTGCGGCCAGGGGGGTGGGGACAGAGTTTGATGGCTGGACAGCATCATAGTGAGGCACAACAGTTGGCTGGTGCTGCTTGAATCCAAAAGAAATCTGACCTAGAGGATGAAGTTCCTTGATATGAGGTATTGACGACTTCTCTACCTGTCAGCAGGCTCCGCTCCCCCTCCGCTAGAGGTTTGGTGGGCTGCTGCACAGGCAGAGGCCACAAATTGGCTAGTGGGCCGTAAGGGTGGCTTCCTCAAGGCTTGGCTGGGGAAGGCTTTTGTCCAGAAAATCTGGCTCATAGGTTCATAGAGAAATGGTGTTCTGGGACTAACTGCACAGGGGAAATTGAGCTGCAAAGACCCCCGGGATGGAAGCGCCACTTTCCCATACGAAAATCACCCTTATCTTGCTTCTGGGGAACTTCTGGCCTTGGCTGTGTGAAGGTGCATGGGGGTAAACCTCTGTTACCTTTGTAGCAGCAACTTGCTGATCTAGGGATGTGGAGCAAGGTTTCTTCTCCAGCATAACAGACCTCATGGAGTTGGTAAAAATAGACCCAGTCCTTCTTACAATAAAGGCTTGTTAAAGTTCCCCCTCCTCAGTTTGCTCCGTTGGCAGCAGGAGCAAAAAGGAGTAAGTTTGACAAATGAAGTCCATTTTGTCAGTTTATTGGAAAAGTAACAAAGTCCAATAGATGCAGAATATGAAGAAAAACTAATTCTAACTAAACTAAGACATTACTGCCCTAAGAAATAAATAAAAAACAACTAACTAACACTTGCCTAAAGTAAAGTACGGTGGTCTGTCCCGCCCCATACGAGATGGTAGGGATTGGGGCCCATCGAGATGACAAATGATACGGGTCCTCATAGCATTGGAGAAAGGGCTCCTTCTCCCTCCTTATCTAAGAAATTGGGTATGTTTTTATACATTTCTCCATGAGAAAGTGTCATGGAAAAGTGCTAATTGACTTCTCAAAGTGACAGTTTTTTTGTGTAGATCAAAGATAGCAGATGGCTCACTATCAGAGATCTCATCTATTCTCGCGAGAGAAGTCTACCTCTTGGGTCGCTTCCCAGACCTTGGCCTTGAGAAAAGAACAAGAGGTGTTTTCCCATTGTCTTAGGAAAATGGTGGAGTGTGCTTTTTAAAATGGCTTCCCTTAGGCTAAGTGAAATAACTCATAGAAAGGAAAGAAAAGCAGTGCTAGCATTTCTACTTAAAATCCTACTAAACTAATAGGTAATTAACATGGAATGATGTCATCCCACATGGAACAAGGATGCCTCATGTGCTGTTTTGCATCTTGTAATAAAAAGCCTTGAGTTGGTCCCAACTCCTATGAGCATCTCTTTAAATAGTGTGTGCTTCTTCCTGACATAGGTAAAGGTATTATTTGCTCGAAAGCCAGTCATGACTGACAGCCAAAGAGCCAGCACTGTTGGCATCTACAGAAATTTCCATGGTCATGTAGCAGGCATGGCTAGATGCTGGAGCACACGGAACGCTGCTGCATTTCCCACCAAAGTGGTACCTATTTATCTACTTGCAATTTCTTGCTTTTGAACTGCAAGGTTTAACAGGAGCTGGGGCAGACAATGGGAGCTCACTTCATCACATAATACTCAGGACTCAAAATGCTGTCCTGCTGACCTTCAGGTCATCAAGCTCAACATCTTAACCACTAAGCCACATACCATTGCACAATCCACAGAACAATATTTTGGGGTGCCATCAGGAAGACTAGTACCTTCTACCAAGGGTTTCTCCTTCTTAGCATGATGTAGAAACTCTCTTGATAGACCTTAAAAGGCTGCTCAGAATCTTAGCAAAAAAAACTTGTGCATCAAATTGTCATAAATTTTAGTGCTGTATTTCAACTGAGAGGAAATTTATAAAACAAATATACTGAAAGCTATACTTTAAAAAAATAAATTGCACAATCTGAAAACTACAGATATCAGCAGAATGAGTTAACGCAAAAATCTGGTTGAGATATTCTGAGCTCTATGTGCTAGAGCATGTGTTCTCAATATTTTCATGCCGTGGGCTGAACCATGCCCCCTCTGACAGCTGAGTGGGCCATTCACATGGTTTCCCCATTTCTGTAAGGTAAATGCGCTTAAGACAGCCGCAAGTGAATTTATGGCATTGTTTATGGCAGGCATGTACAGGTGTGTTTTACAGCTGATATAAATGCATCTGCTTCCACTTACTGGTGCGGCAGTGGCAGGCCACATGAATTGGTACCACGGGCCGAGTCCGGCCCATGGGCAGTAGGTTGTGAACTCCTGTGTTAGAGAAGCAAACAAGGATGCTCATTCTAGCCCAGTGTTTCCCAACCTTTGGAGAATGGACTTCAACTCCCAGAAGCCTCAGTCAATTCCCAAAAACACAGATCAACCAAGGTATTGACTTAGGTTTCTGGGAATTGAAGTCCCCTTGTGAGGCATGGGAACCATTGATCTAGCCCCTCTCCCACCTCCCTCCATGCTCCCTATTTCCTTATGTTGCTGAAAAAGCTTTGAAGTATTTGAAGTAGAGATGTGCACATGGTATCTGGTCTAGGATCACTATGGAACTCCCTGCCAGAAGAAGTGGTGACAGCTGTCAGTCCTGACAGCTTTAAGAAAGGATTAGACAAGTTCGTGGAGGACAAGGGTATCAATGGCTATAATTATGGATACCTAAGGACAACCTCGGGGTTGGAGAGATAGGCAGGATATCTCTCAATGCCATTTCCATGGAATCCTAAGCAGGTGAAGGCATCTACTTGGGAATAGCCTAAAGCAAATGGTGAGCCACTGTGTGAGACAGAATGCTGGACTGGATGGGCTGTGGCCTGTTCCAGCAAGGCTGTTTTTATGTTCTTATTATGTTATCTACTAGCTCTTGGTAAGAAGCCAACAGAAAACATATTCCTGTTTGGTCCTTGTAGTGAGACTTATCTGTGCAAGTTTTCCCCACTCCACACAGAAATTGCATTTTATCTGGTTTAAAAGGGGAGAAAGGCTGGTTTTGAAGGGGAGAATAGTTTGAGAGAGAGATTGTAGAGGTGAGAAGTGGTAGAGTAAAGAATTGTGCTAAATGAATTTAAAGCCTAGGAGTAAACGACACCCTCTGCACACTGATATTTCAATGAAACCTTCCTAGTTCTATTTATGGTGACTGATGCTGAGTTCAATACCTGAGGATTGGCTATGTGGAAGGTGTTATAAAGGCCGGACTGAAGGTGAAAATATGCACACACATTGGAGCAGTGAAAGGTTGTTGGTAGCAAAAGAAGAAGAGAAGACATGAGTGAAGGTTATTAAAGAGAACAGGTTCTTTCTAGAATTTTTTAAAAAAGAGACCGCTATCTAAAATAGTTATCAAAACAAAGGGAGTTTGTACATCAGTGTGTGAGAAAGATGTGGCATGTGTCTCATGTTTTGTGGCCAATACCCCTCCACGTTGAAATGCAGGTCAGCACAGATTATGAAAATGACTGTACAGAATGTCATCTTTCCTATCCAAGAATCTTTGGTAAAGTCATTGAGTTGTGCAGAACTGGGAGTTTTCTTATGCAAAAGAACAGGCAACAAATGGGAGGAAAAGACATGAAAACTGAAAATGGGTTTCTCATTTTGTGGAAGCCAGGACATCTTGCTAGCATAGGAAGAAGGTTTCAGCAAGCCATTTCAAAAAAAAAATTGCTGGGAATGAAACATTTTCCAAATCATCTTCAAATCCCCAATTAGAAAGGCTTTCCAATCATTCCTGGTTGTTCATTCAACTCCACCCAATTGACAGGGACTGCAGTGGCTTGGTGGTTTTTCTTCTTTCGTGTCTAGGCCAGACATGAAACTGCCAAAATGAAGGCACCTTTTGGTGAGATCATTCTGCAGTTCCTTTCGCCTGCCCTAGTGTGAGAAAGATTAGCCGGCAACACAAGGTTGCTGTTGCTAGGGTACGCCCGACTGTGGTGCAAAAATACAGTGGACCCCCACCTAACAAATTTAATGCGTTCTCTGGGACCTTTTGTACTATGAAAAATTTGTAAAGTGAATTTCCCATAGGAATGTATTGAATGCAATATCCCATAGGAATGCATAGAAAACCAATTAATCTGTTCTAAAAAGATTGTTAACCTAGCCACTATTTTCTATTGGTTTCCTTTTGTTATGCGAATGTTGTGTTAAACAAGCCTCTTGTTAAGCGAGGGTCCACTGTACCACAATCTTCAAGGAGGCTCTTTCTGTTTACCCCAACTTATTGGGCGAAAGAAGTGGATGGAGTGATGACCAGTTGCTAGATTAGGAGTTTGCTGTTGGTTCTAATTCCTATTCCATGCAGAGCATAAAATGAGTACAGAATTAGATCCCTCTGTAGCTTCAGGCCTTCCAGAGATCAGGGGGCCAGCTGCTATTTCAGAGAATTGCTATATTTCCCTGTGCTAAAGAGCAAAAAACTCTGAGAAAGAAGAAAGTTTAGTTTTATTATGCATGATGGATTTCATACCTGGACCTCCTTTTCACTCACTCCCAACAAGTGTCATAAACAGCACTCACTAAATTCTTCCTTCTGGTTGATTTGGATTGATTCAATGAGACAACTCAATGTGGAATTGTCAAGCCTCACAAAATTTCTTGCCTTAGGCCTGAGCAAGACAAATGGCTCCTATTTTTTGTCATCAAGATCTCTGATTTAGTATTTAACATTTTGAAGCAGCAAAGAGGTATGTGTGTGTTTGTCTGTATGTATGTTATTTAACTGTCAGGTAATCCTCCTATGCCTGGACATTCTTTGCTATTCTCACTGGCTAGAAAAAGAATTCAATTTTTTTTTAAATGCTCTGGTTTATGCATATGGTATATTGTGCATCTGTATCTTTAGTGTTTGGGAATCACGACAATGGAAGCAGCTGTAAACTAGCCTAACACATCTTTATTGCATGGAGTACAGCACGAACATGTGGTAATGGCGGACAAACAGCTACTTTTATCCAGTGGCTATACATTTGGATGTGGCTCCTCGATAGCGCATTGGCTACTGTCCATATGATGTCATCCTTAGTCATGCCCTTCTTGTCCAGGTGAGGGTGGGAATCTTTCCCGCGCAGCTGAAGGTATTTGAGGAATGTGTACCATGTGAGCTGAATGCTCACTATTTCCCCCTAGTGGTCACTAGCTCGCGTTCTCATGTGGTTTGTTACATCGTTTCTATTGCAAGATACAGATTGTTACATCCACTCATTCATGTGGTTACAGACTGTTACATTCGCTCATTCATGTGGTTACAATTACATTCAATACACAACATCCCTCCCCTCTAAGATGGGACAAAGTCCCTTAACCAAAGTGGTTTTCCGCATGTGCGTTTTGGGCGTGTGGCCGTTATGCTTGACTTGGCTGTGCCCCCTCGTCTGTGTCCTCCTGGCTCTTGTCCTGCAATTGGAGAGGATGACTTGTTAGCGGCTTGCTGCGGATCTGCAGCTATGGGCTGGGCAGGAGGAGAAGGGTTGGATTCTGATGTGGGTGTGGGCAAACCGGGGGCCCTAGGGACTAAAGAAATACCCCGCTCCTCACTTGGACGGGTGGGGGAACACTCTGGAAAAAAAACCCGGTTTGGTAACTCAAAATCTAACTCAGGGGCAACAGGGACAAACTCATTCCTATCTTTCATGGCACTGGGGAAAACTGGTGTATCAAAAGGATACGGATTTGAGTCTGCTCTCCCCCCCTTGTTTGTGACTGTTGCCCCTTGTTTTCTCCCCCTTGGGATAAGCGGGTGGGGAAGGACCCTAACGTTGAGTTCTGCTGCTGGGCACTCCTGTCCTGCCCCCCCAATAACTCGGTACCTTAGTTGGTCGGCGTGCCTTCTCCAGAGGAGACCCGTGTTGGTCTCGATACAGTATGAAACTGGTCCCGTTTGGTTAATGACTACTCCCGGAACCCAGGCTGGCCCTGCAGCTGTGTAATTCCTACAGTGCACAGGTTCACCTATCTCGAAGTTTTTGTGGACCTGAGCTCAATGTTTCTTCCCCTATCCTCCACCCTGGTGGGATCCAGCCTGGTTAACAACGAATGCAATTTCCTTTTCATGAGGAGTTCAGCGGGGGGAAATCCCGACGCCAACGGCGTCACCCTGTATGCTAACAAAAACTGGCAGAGCTGCAGGTCCAGATCCCCCGGGCCCATGCGCCGCAACCTCTCTTTCATGGTTCACCCCAGGCGTTCCACCTGGCCGTTTGTTGCGGGGTGAAAAGGGGCTGAGGTTATGTGCCGAATGGCGTGTGATTCCAAGAACGCTTGGAATTCTGCGGACGTGAAAGTGCTAGCGTTATCACTCACAATGATGTCAGGTATCCCGAAGGTACTTATCAGCTTGCGCAGCTGTTTTATGGTTGCGGCTGATGAGGTGCTGTGCAGCGGAATCACCTCCAACCACTTAGAGTATGCGTCTACTACCAGTAGAAAAAAAGAACCCCTGAACGGACCTGCGAAGTCTATGTGGAGGCGAGACCACAGTCCCCTGGCTGTGTCCCATTCTCTGTGTGGAAGTCGGGACTCCTCAGGGTGAGAGCTCTGGCAACTCTCGCAGGTGTTCACCATGTGCTCTATGTCCTCATCCAACTGTGGCCACCAGAAATAGCTTCGGGCCAGCACTTTAGAGTGCACGATCCCCGGGTGGCTGACGTGTAGAAGCTGGAGTACCCTTGCCCTTAAGGATTCTGGAATGATCACCCTCTCCCCCCACGGGAGGCATCCCCTTTCTGTGGACAACTCAACCCTCTTCCTGAAAAACACGGCAAACTCATCTGCGGGGGAGCCGTGGGCCACCCCTTCTGTACCCAAGATCTGACAAGAGCTAGTGTTTTATCCTTCAGTGTGGCTGCAGCAATTTCCATGGGAAGTATGGGGGGCACATCTAGGGCTTCTATAAGGAGGACTTGGCTGTCCTGCTCTATTTCGCATTTCGGGTCTCCCAGCTGGGGAAGAGGAGACATTGAAAGTGCATCAGCATGGCTTATGTCTTTTCCGGGGCGGTACACTAATGAGCCCCTGTACGCATTGAGGAAGATGGCCCACCGAAGCATCCTTGGGGAGAGGATCTGCGAAGTGGGCATGTCTGAGGTGAAAATGCCCAACAGTGGCTTGTGGTCAGTTACAATGGTGAATGGACGACCATACAAAAAATCATGGAACTTCTTTATGCCCGCAAGGGCCTCTCTATCCGTTTGGGCATAGTTGCATTCTGCCTTAGACAATGATCTCGAATAGAAGGCATCCGGGGCTTCTCGCCCGCTCTCTAACATGTGGCAAAGGACCGCCCCCGCCCCCACTGGTGAGGCATCGCAGACTAAGACTACCAGCTTCTTTGGGTCGAAATGGGTCAGGATGGCCTCTGAGGAGAGGAGCTGCTTGAGTTCCCTGAAAGGGTGTTTTGTTCTGTTCTGTGGACTAACTGTAATTACTCTATTATGGTATTTTTTTATGTATAATTTTATTGTATTTGATGTTTTGATATTTTGTTTAAAACCTTTACCATTACCTTATAGTATTTTGGTGTATTTATTATGTATAATGCTATTGTATTTTTGAATTGTATTTCTTGGACTTTTGGCATTTTATTGTCTATTTATTTATTTTGTATATTGATATGGGTATTGGTATATTGGTATGGATTGTATTGTATTCTGCTTATGTACATGGTTTACTAATTTTGTATTGATTTGTAATTGTATACTATTGTGTTTTGTGTGTTTATTTTGTTTTCTCTTGTTATATTGTATTTAATTTACTTGTTGTAAGCTGCCCTGAGTTGGCCCTGGCCAAGTAGGGCGGGATATAAATTGAATAAATGAATGAAATGAAAGCACGCTCTTGGCTCTCCCACCCCCCCCCCAACCACATCCTTCTTAAGCAGCCTATGCAGGGGCTCTGCAATCAACGCTTTCCTGGGCAGGAAGGAATGGTAGAAATTCAGCAGCCCCAGGAAGGATTGCAGCGCAGGTTTCGCTGGGGGGGGGGGGACGTTTTGAATGGCCGAGACCTTGGATTCAGAGGGTTTCACTCCATCAGGGGTTATGCGAAACCCCAGGAACTCTACTTCCTTTGCAAGGAACACACATTTGTCTCTCCGCAGACTCAGCCCCGCGGATTCGAACACTGTAAGGACCTTATCTAATCTCTGGGCCAGTTCTGATTTGCTCCCCCCAGATATCAAAATATCATCAAAATATGGTAAAACACCCTGTAGCCCCTTTAACAGACGTTCCACAAGCGACTGAAATATTCCCGGTGCCGAGTTCACGCCGAACTGTAGGCGCGTCACCTTAAATGCCCCCTTGTGAGTTACAATGGTTTGCGCAGCAGCTGTAGCTGGGGTTACTGTTAGCTGCTGGTACGCCTGCGCCAGATCCAATTTGGTGAAACACTTTCCCCCATGAAAAGTAGCTAGCAGATGGCTAACTACTGGCACCGGATTAGCATTAGGGCAGATTGCCTTGTTGATTGTACACTTGTAGTCAGTGCAAATCCGCACCTCCCCATTTGCTTTAAGTGCTGTAACGATAGGAGTCTCCCACTCTGCAGAGTCCACAGGCACTAAGATCCTCTGACCCACCAATTTGTCCAGTTCCGCCTCTATTTTGTCCTTCAGGGCGAACGGAACCCGTCATGGCTGGAGCCTAATTGGGCGGACCTCCAGGTCTAGGTCGAATGAAACTGGGGCCCCTTTGTACTTCCCGAGCCCCTTCTTGAATAACCCGGGGTTGCGTTGCACACTGCCTGAATTTTGTCCCCCCCCCCCAATGGCGTGAACACCTCCTATGAAGATCTCCAGGGGTTTGAACCACTGTGTTCCCAGGAGGTTACAACCCCCCTCCTTTAAAACCACTAGGGGAAGTTTCCTCCTGAGTCCCTTGTACTGTATTTCAAACTCCCCTACTCCCAGCACTGGGATTCCATTTCCCTGTACATCCCTTAAGTTCGACCTCAGCTCCTTGAGTCTGGGCCGCGCCTTGGGGGGAATGTGCAAAAACTCTCTATGGGAAATAATGGAATAGGCGGACCCCGAGTCTATTTCCGTCCTAACTGGGATCCCCTGCAACAGTACCTCAACATAAAAACGTGGGTGCCCTAAGGGCACACTGTGAACGGCCAGGTCGTTTCCCTTGTATGCTCTTCAGTACACGTGGTACCCCTCTGGGCCATCGTCACCATTGTAGACTCTGCCGACGCCATCCCGTCTCCTCGTGGAGCGCTCTGCTGGGCCCTTGCTCTTGGCTCACCGTCGTCTGCACACCCTGGCGATGTGGCCCCTTTGTCTGCAGTTGTGGCACTCAGCCTTTCAGAATGGGCACTTGCTTCGATCGTGGGATGCTCCGCATCCATTGCAATGCCGGCCTCCCTTTTCCTTCTTCTGGCCCTGGCCCTTTCCGATTTTCCGGACACCCTCATCTTCACTGGAGCCTACATTGGTGGAGGCCTCTGAAAATGTGGGCAAGCGTGGGGCAGGGGGTGACCTCCAGGTCGCCTGGACTGCGGATGCAGCCGCCTCAAACGGTGATGGCTTTGCTTTGAGGAGCTTGAACCCGGCCCTTGTGGACTCAGCATCCTGCGCCTCTTGCAGAACCTCTTTGAAGGTTAGGTCGTGGCCGCGGATCATGAGCTTCTTTTGGGTGTCCCCATCTCGCATCCCACAAAGTAGCTGGTCTCTAAGGGCCATATCTAAGTTCTCCCACCATTCGCATGGGGTTGCCGCCAAACGGAGGGCTGCCGCGTATTCAGTCATGGACTCACCCGGCTTTTGGTCCCTCCTCATGAATGCGGCTCTGGCCGAGAAGAAGGACACCTTGGGCTTGAAATGGCTTCTCAGTGCAGTCAGCAGGTCAGTTATGGAAACCTGCTCCACTTCTCTTGGTTCCACCAGGTCCATCAGCACTTGCACTGCATGATAGCCGAGCATCGTGATGAGAAGGCCCCTCTCCTTTTCAGCGTCTGTGATGCCAGCAACCGCTACCGTACTCCTGAAATGCATCTCAAACCAGTCCCATCGTTCGGGCTGGCTTACGTCGAAAACCGGTTGCTGTGGAAGTGTCTTGTCCCCGTGGGAAGCCATATCCCACCTTCATCGCCAATTTAGTGTTTGGGAATCAAGACAATGGAAGCAGCTGTAAACTAGCCTAACACATCTTTATTGCATGGAGTACAGCACGAACATGTGGTAATGGCAGACAAACAGCTCCTTTTATCCAGTGGCTATACATTTGGATGTGGCTCCTCGATAGCGCATTGGCTACTGTCCATATGACATCATCCTTAGTCACACCCTTCTTGTCCAGGTGAGGAGAGGGCGGGAATCTTTCCCGCGCAGCTGAAGGTATTTGAGGAATGTGTACCCTGTGAGCTGAATGCTCGCTATTTCCCCCTAGTGGTTACTAGCTCGCGTTCTCATGTGGTTTGTTACATTGCTTCTATTGCAAGATATAGATTGTTACATCCGCTCATTCATGTGGTTACAGATTGTTACATTCACTCATTCGTGTGGTTACAATTACATTCAATACACAACAGTATCCATGATTCATAACACCCGGAAATGGCCTGATATTGCTGCACAGTTTTGTGCCCATTTTGCCATCAGGAAAAGGGATATCAAGCGTTACATGGCAATGGGCAACCTGTATGTTGACCATCAAGATGGTCTACAGCAGCCATTTGCAACCCCTA
This sequence comes from Bradypodion pumilum, assembly GCA_035047305.1. NCBI lineage: Eukaryota > Metazoa > Chordata > Lepidosauria > Squamata > Chamaeleonidae > Bradypodion > Bradypodion pumilum. The sequence continues at coordinate 164,866,690 of JAWDJD010000001.1, read as the reverse complement.
GCCTTTGGGCCTAATCCACCCCATGCATCTCATTAATCATGTCCACGGTGGCCACCTGGCCACCACTAAGACCACCCCTACCCACCCCACCCACCACCCTCTGCTGGAAGTCATGATATGTTACTCCCTGTGGCAGTGGTGATCACACATTTCTTCAGGTGTTTTGGACAGCCCAGGGTGGCAGAAGCCTTTTCGGAGCATGATTGGTCCATTTTGAAAATTTCCCACTGCTTCCCAGCAGCTAATCCATGGCTCTTGGAGACTTTTGTTGGTGCATGGCACTCATGTCAGTGTATGGTTTCCCTGCACCAAACCAGGAAGTATACAAGCACCGCGGATTAGCTGCTGGGACCAAGCGGGGAAGCAGCGGAAAATTTTCAAAACAGACAGCTCATACTCCGAAAAGTATCTTGCCACTCTGTGAAGTGGCAGGGGCTGTCCAAAACCCCTGAAGAAATGCACAATCATTGCTGCTGCTGCTGTACACCACTGATAATGATGAAAACATAAGTCCAGGGAACCATCACGCCTCTGGCCCCTGGCAGGAAGTGTCAGGGTGAGCCTGATCCCTGGCGGGAAAATGTTGTGAAAGCCTAGTCTACACCAAGGGTCCTCAACATTTTAAACACAGGGGCTGGACCATGCCCCCTCAGACTGTTGGCAGGCTGGATAGGTGCTGGTGCCACCACTGGTGTCAAGGGGGACTGGTGGGGGCTCAGGGCTGCGGCACCATTGCAAGTTCCCACCACTTCCCACCACCACCCAGCCAACCACCACTCCACCCACACCACCACTGCCACCTGCCCTGAGCCACCCACCACTCCACCCACACTGCTGCCACTGGCTACCCTGAGCCACCCACCACTCCCACCCATGCCGTCTTCCTGCTTACCAGCCTGGAGGAGCTGCATGGCACCAACACTGCTCCATAGCATGGTGGATGTTGTAAGCCTTACAATATCTGCCCTGCTACGGAGCACCATTGGGGACCCACCAAGCCAAGCGGAGGAGACAAGGATTGAGGTGGTGGCAGCGGAAGCGGTGGCTGGAGCGAGGTCAAGGGCCAGATGAGTTGGCAGTGAAAAATATGGCTGAACGGTGAACAATCACAGGGGGAGGGGAATGATACCTTTCGTGAAACAAACTTACGAATATTATATCTTTTATCAAAAATTCTTTCATGAAAATTTTTCATGAAATAATTTTTGATAAAAGATACAATATTCGTAAGTTTGTTTCACGAACGGTATCATAAAAGAATTTTTGATAAAAGATATAATATTAGTAAGTTTGTTTCATGAACGGTATCATCCACCCCACCCTACCCACCCCGGATGAGTTGGTGCCTTGGGCCATAGGTTGAGAACTCCTGGTCTACAGAATACCTTCTTGTTCTCACTACCATTCACAAAGAGACATCAAACAAAGGGGAAATTACAGAACCTGACTCCTTTTTTCATCAGCTAATCATTTCTCACCCAAGCACAAAGCACATGGAAAGGTTATTTCAATTAGGTTACCTAAAACAGACTGAATGACTCTCAGTGGCCACACCTTCCCAACATGTTCCAGTCACACTAACAAGCCACCCAAAGTTCAGCCCTGCCCTCAACATTCTGTCATCCCTCTACTAATCAATCTAGCACCCAGCCAATGCAAATACACTATTTGGGCAGTCACTGCCATTCATCATACAAATTATTTATCAATATTATTTACAAATAGGTTTGCACTGCTGTCTAGGATGGGCAGATTCACCACAGAGAGTAATTCATCTTTTTATTGGTCTGTAAAGTTTACATTCTAGAACAATATCTCCTTGGCTTTTATCACTATCCCCTGCTGTTGGTTCACTTCCATGATATGAGGGGTAGGAATGAGAACCTAAGGCCAGCTCTTGACAGCACTGTATTAGAAGTGGGTGGAGGGAGGGAAATGAAGCAGGTTGCCCAGTAGTACTGTGACTAATACATGTTACATACCTTGTACTACACCATCCAGCGATGCCCTGAGACAACTTCTAAAACCTTAGCCCAGCACTACCTGCCTAGCACCAATTGTGACCTATTTAAATACAACACCTTTCATAGTTGAATTTTTTGGAATAGTAGCTGTGTTAGTCTGTGTTTCACGCATATCAGAGAACAGAACAAAACAAAATTAAAAATGTTGTAGCACATTGAATACTGCAGTGGCTCAAGTTGCTAAGACGCTGCCTGGGAAGCGGAAGGTCAGCAGTTTGATTCCCGAGTACTGCAGGATGGAAATGAGCTCCCATTTTCATCCTAGCTCCTGCCAACCTAGCCGTTCGAAAGCAAGAAATTGCAAGTAGATAAATAGGGACCACTTCGGTGGGAAGGTAACAGCGTTCCGTGCGCTCCGGTGTCTAGTCAGGCCTGCCACATGACCACGGAAACATCTGCAGAAGCAGACAGCGCTGGCTCTTCGGCTTAGAAACAGAGATGAGCACTGCACCCTAGAGTCGGATACGACTGGCTTTCGAGCAAGGGAAACCTTTACCTTTACCTTTACCTTCGTGGATCAAGTCCACTTCGTCAGACATGGGAGTGAGACTGCTAACAAATCACTCTGTACCTCTGTACCTGATGTGTATAAATGCATGCCATGAAGTCTCACTCCCATATCTGATTAAGTGGACTTAATCCATGAAGCTAACATTAAAACATGACAGTTAGTCTCCGAAGTGCTGTGTTTTTGTTTTGTTTATTCTTTGATATACTATTTAAATACAACACTATCCTTATTCCACTAATTTACCAATAGCAATCAGACAGGGCTGCCACCAGGGCAGTACTACCAGTGCTGCCATATAGGGCCTGAAGCTGACAGGGGCCCTGCCGCCACCGGCCATAACTGTGTGTGTGTGTGTGTGTGTGTGTGTGCGTGCGTGCGTGCACGTGCGTTCATGCATGCGTGTGTGCATGTGTGTGCATGTGTGTGCGTGTGCGTATGTGTGTGTGTGCCCAATAGGATTGCTCAGTATGGGGCCCAGACATTTCTGATGTGGCACTGCAATCAGAGAGGGATAGGTTAAAAAAAAACCCTACCTGAGATCCTTTTCAAACATTGCCAATCTGAATATATGGAGCCCAAAATTCTTATCGAGCTCTAGATGGCAACCAAATAACACATTGGGCTGTAGGGCAGGCAGACAGGCCATTGAATGCAAACAGCAAGGAAGAGGAATGAAGTAGGAGAGGCCTTTATATCCAAAAAGGTGACTAATTCTTGGGAGACAAGCTATGAAAAATCTGGGGAACACAGTTAAAAGTAGAGACATCACCTTGCAAACGAAAGTCTGCATAGTCAAAGCAATAGTATTTCCGGTAGTAATGCAGGGTTGCGAGAGTTGGATCATAAGGAAAGCTGATCACAGAAGAATAGACACCTTTGAGATGTGGTGCTGGAGCAGATTTTTAAGAGTACCCTGGACTGCAAAGAGAAAAAATAGGTCGGTCTTAAAAGAAATCAACCCCAACTGCTCTTTGGAAGGTCAAATATTAAAGATGAAGCTAAAGTACTTTTGACATCAAATGAGAAGAGAGGGATCACTTGAGAAGGCCTTGATGCTGGGAAAGGTCGAGGGTGAAAGAAGAAGAGGGCGGTAGAGAATGAGGTGGCTAGATGGTATTGCTGATGCAATGGGCACAAAACTGGGTGGGTAGAGGAGGATGGTGGAGGATAGGGGCACCTGGCGTAGGATGGTACATGGGGTCGCAAAGGGTCAGACTTGACTATGCGACTGAACAACAACAATATCCCACCTACAGTGCTGAAACAAGCTCTGCCTTTTCTGCCTCTTAGACCAGAAGGGGGGAGGCTCCTCCTTCCTCCAGCCAAGCCAAACATCAAAGGAGGCATCATCTTTATTCAAATAAAATTACCTTTGCAGGAATATCTAAGCAACTTTGTTGTTAATAGTGTATGGGCAAAGGGCTTCTGTATAAACAAACTAAGCATCTGGCAGGCATTCCAAGGTGAAAGCCAAGCAGATGGCTAATTTAATGTAAGTGACTTTTGCTTGGATAATACTGCACAATTAGCAACACTTTAAATGAACAGGTAGCAGTTGCCGCCTACTCTTGTGTCAGTTCTCTATTAGGTGCCCACTTTATGTTACGTGTGTGTTTTGTTTTTGAAAGGAACAGCATTATGAATTGGAATTTCCCACAGCTTGTATTTTAAAGCAATTTGTTAAAGGCAGAAGAAGAGGGCCCTGGTTATACAGAGGGAGGGAACTGGCTAATATGACTGATGCTGAGAGCTATGGAAGGGAAAGTAGTGATAATGGCTGCTGGGCTGTTCCCAATTCCTACTGGTGGAGAACAGAGTTGTGTGCCCCATTCAGTCTTCCCTGAGCCACCTAAGCTGGCCTCTTACTCTTAGGTACAATTCATGATGATGGCCTACTGCCAGGAGGTAAAAGTCAACTTCTTATCCTGTCAGGTCCTTTAGAAGGAATGGGGAAGGCAATTAATCCTTTGCTTCAGGTATTTAAATGCTTGGGTTAGCCTTGTTTTGAGTCAGCTTCTGGCGTATAGTAGCTTCTCAGTCCACTAGAACCTATGCTCCACTGGACTCTCATATATCAGCTGTAGCTTGGGAGCTCCCCTTTCAAAGGTTGTATGAAGACTGCTTTAGTGTTGCAACCCCACAAATAATGCAGGATCTACCAGAGTGGCCCCAGACAGTCTCAGCTTTAGAAATTAAATCCCTCATCGGCCAACTGAAGACAGGAAAGGCACCAGGTGCAGACATCATTCCGGCAAAACTCCTAAAGAATAACAGTGAGTCGTGGATTCCAGTTCTGGCATCGTTGTTCACCTATATCGACAATAATGGACATATCCCAGAAGACTGGGGACAGGCGATTGTAGTCTCGATTTTTCCTAAGAAAAGGATTACAGCTTTTGGGTTACTTTGTGGGAGCTATTGTCGAAGAAGAAACTTTGTTTTGAGGCCTGGAATCCAGCTACAGGACAGCAAGCTGCAGCCCAGGTAACTGCTTTACTCTCATACACCTTACCCAGCTTCAAGGCCATTATATTCCCCAAAATGAGATAAGGGTGTTTTTTGCATGGAAATCCAGAGTCCCGTCCCAAGGGGCATTGCAACTTTAATTTGAACTGCAACATCAGTCACAGATCGCCATTTCCCTGCGAACCTGTTGCCCAGCTCCGCTGGACCAGCCTTTCTCGAACCCACTTTGAGAAAGGGCACCCTTTTCAGCCTCGTTAGCCAAATCACCGTGGTTTCTCAACTGTGCGGCACCTATGGGCCTCTAAATCAGAGGGAGCCAAGGCATGCACCGGCTGAGAGTCATCATGACATGGTGGGATCTGAACCTTAACACCTGAAGAGAACTTTATGGGGAAAAGGAGAAAACCATCTTTTTCCAAATGGCTACATTTCCAGAGGGAGAGTGACTGGGCTCATTGGATGGGAAATTGCCTTTATGGTCGCAGACAAAAGGAACAACGGCGTAAGCAATTGGACTTTTTTACCCCAGCTTATTGGCCTGTCCATCCCAACTGCTGTGCCGTTGTTCGATCACATATGATGGAGCCGAAGGCCTGGGTCTGTCCCGAGTATCCAGAGGAACATCAGAGGACTGCCTCGCCATCAAGAGGACGGGAATGCAGAGGGTCATCTGCCAGATCAACCCAAGCGGCCCAAAGTACGAATCCCGGCTTCACCGAAAACACTGAGGTGGTGTTACTCCAGTGCAGTCTTAGGCTGGGGTGGGTCGTGGGATCGATCCCCTCCCCCACGTGTGGTGGTTAGTGTGGGTGTATTACTTTAAAATCCCATCATGCCATTGGGTTCAGGCTCAGGTGTTTCAGGAGCTGGGATGTGCCCAATGGCTCCTGGATCTACCTGATAATCGCTCTGGCTTACATTCAAGCCTTTTATTTCCTTGTACTGCATGTCTCCGTTTCAGTGCACTGTGTCTTTCCACCTGTGGATTATTCCTCCCATGACCTCATTTGCTTATTCTCCAGGTTCACCACCCGCACTATTTCCACCAGTGCAGTATTTACTGTGTTATTCAATAAAGTGGCCCATGTTTAAATCCATCACCGCGTATGTCTCTTCACGGGGGGGTGGGGGGTTGTGGGCAAAAGTATATGTACAACAAAACAGTATTTTTATATGCTGCCTTAATGGACCTTAAGGCAGCCTTTGATTCAATTACCAGGTCCATATTTTTATATATTTTATTTATAATTCAAATTTCTATGCCGCCCAATCAGGCGAATCGACTCAGGGCAGCTCACAACAGGATTAAAACATACATATTAAAAACAATTAAAACCCCAACATACCCACCCACCTATTAAAAACTAACCACATTAAAACTGCCCACATTAAAAAGATGGGGAGGATTCATTTTATAAGCAAACAGGCGGAGGCCACTCTTCCACCTGGGCCCCACACCTGCCCTGCCAGCCAGGTTTTTAATTCTTTTCTGAAAGGTCCTTGCTATGGAAGAAGCTAGAAACTGCCTCTGTTGAGGCTAGGCTCCTCCAATTAATACATGCCTTGCACTCCAACACGTCCTTTAAGGTTAGGTTAATATGTGAGGGTCATTATCGAGGCTGGTAGAAGTACAAAAAGGAGCAAAACAGGTATGTATCTTGGTACCTTTGCTTTTCAATTTCTATATAAATGATATGGTGAATTGGATAAACAAACCATCACACACACCCAAAAAATTTGCAGAGCGCAATATAGCCCTACTCCTTTACACTAATGATGCAGGAATCTTCTCAAGGACACCAATAGGCCTTAGAAGAGCCTTGAGAGCCCTGGAACAATACTGCATGAAAGATAAATTAGAAATAAACTACAGTAATACCTCATACAAAGTCCACTTCATACAACATCGAATTCAAACATCGCCTAATTCCTTGAAAAAAGTTGCCTCATACAAAGTCGCTGTGACTTTGTATGAGGCATTGGAGTTTTTCCCAGGTTGCATTGTGCCTGGGCAGTATAAAATCAGAATGCGGTGAAGCGGCTGGGGTATAAAGATGAAATAGGCAGGGGGAACACACCCAGAACAGCAGACTGAAAATAGCAAAGTGTATTTAATATAACTGTGAAAATACTACAATAGATATACTAATTGTTACTAAAACCTCAGCTCCTGAGCTTTGTTGCTGGACATGTAACACAAATATCATGTACGTTTACATACAAATGCAAATGCAACATCCCACTTTGATCCTGCAGTAAATGCTACAATATCTCCCAATAATGATCCCCAAGTCTGTGTAATTAGTACTTGCAAAACTCAGTAGCATAATTCAGTCGGATAGCTCTGAAATGACCAGTTCATATAGTCTGTGGGATCTCCATAAGTATATTCCAACTGTGGGTAGCCGTCTGCAATCCAATCATTGGACAGAACCAAACCAAGCCCAACTGCAGGTCTCCGTGAGGTGGAATGCACTCAAACGGTTTCTCAAACGGTTTCGATGCCCCTCCGGTAAGCGGACATTTTGGAAGACTTTCACAGGAGTCCCCGACTAGTCTTTCTCTGTAGCCAAACAGACAAATCAAGCAAGAACCTTCCCTCAGGGCAGTTCAGAGGTTTAGTCCTTGTAGTGTGCTCTTGGACCTGCAAAAGTCTTGGTCCAGGATGTTGGCAGAATGCAGCAGAAGCTGAGCATCAGCATTCTGGCATGGCAAGTCTGGTAGCCCAGGTACAGCATTGAAGCCAGTTTTAGCACAAGGGTCAGGTTGAGCTTCTAAAAAATCTGATGAAAAATTCAAAAAAATTCCAAAATCACGCTCAAAACCACTCCTACACACTCTTTGCCTTGTGCAAAATCCCTTAAGAGCAATGCACGCATGTGTCCTGTCTTTTATACTGCCCAGGCACAATGCAACCTGGGAAAAACTGAATGCCTCATACAAAGTCGAGCGACTTTGTATGAGGTAACTTTTTTCAAGAAATTAGGCAATGTTGTATGAATTCGATGTTGTATGAAGCGGACTTTGTATGAGGTATTACTGTATCTTAAATTTCTGCTTATTGGTGAGTGGAATATAGTCACAGTGCAGGTGGCTAGATTCTGCACCTCAGTGCTAAAGATTCGCAGAAATCTGAAGGAAAATCCTTAATAAACATTTAATGCCATATTTATTGCGATATTTTATCAAACTAATGTATGTTATATACCATGCCCTAGATAAAGTTAGACAGACTTAATTTAGAAATTTTAGATAAATCTTAAGCTGCATTATATGTTTTAAATTTTATTAGTTACTAATTAAAATTATAGACTCACATTCTTAGATGAAATGAGCTATTATAGCTTAGGCCTTTTATTCTGTGTTTTAGACATAATTCTTTTATGTAACTTATTCTGTACTAGCCTATGACTGTAATAACAAAGATTGATTGATTGATTGATTGAGTCAGCTCTGAATTATAAACCATCATAATCAGAGCTGCTGACAAACCCTCTGCAAAATGGGCTAAAATCATGCAGAATACTTCTCCAGACTTATAGAGAAAGGAGATAGACTAGATATATATCTTAGAGCATTCCTAGGCCGCTCCTAGTAGAGTGTTCTGGAATCACTGTTTTTGTGGCTCCATTGGGATGGGAGAGGTAAAGATCAAAGTAAAGGTCTCCCTTGCTCAAAAGCCAGTTGTGTCTGACTCTAGGGGTGGTGCTCATTTCTGTTTAAAGCCAAAGAGGCAGTGCTGTCTGCGTCTCAAGACATTTCCATGGTCATGTAGCAGGTATCTGTAGGGCATGGAAAGCTGTTACCTTTTCCACTGAAGCAGTACCTATTTATCTACTTGCAATTTCTTGCTTTCAAACTGCCAGGTTGGCAGGAGATGTTGACAGACAACGGGTGCTCACTTCATCACGCAATACTCGGGTCTCGAACTGGTGGGTAAATAAGTATCACCACTGAGGACAAATCCTAAACCTCTTTGCATTTCTTTCACTCTGAATGGGGAATCAAAGTAAGAATATGCAGCAGTGCACTACTAAAACATCTAGATCAATGCATTCTCTCTTGCCATTCTTCACTTGCAATTTCCATCCTTTGTAGTATACCTAGTCAAAGGTATGAGCCATCTTCTGGGTCTTTTTTGTATCTCTCTCTCTCTCTTACTCTCCTTCTCTATCTATACCTATAAAAAGAGGGGTTAACTGTTGGGTTCGTTCAAAGGCTTCCGCACCAGGCCCAACCATCCCCGAACTAGACTTCCGCACTCACCGTAACCCCTGCCTTTTCAGCGCTGCGGGGTTTTGGTCATCGCCAGTGGGGCAGCAGCCCCACGAACAGGAACAAAGGAAAACAACTTCATTTCCCAACGTCCTCTGCGCCGCGGCGCACCTCAGCCAATTAGGCTGAAAGGCACGAGTAAAAAGAACGTTGGGAACCGCGGCGTGGCCAATTGAAATTGAGCCGCAGGAAAAAACCACCGCATGAATGCAAACAAAACAAACAAAACTCCAAGTCCCAGTGTCCTACATGCCATTAGCACTTTACGCAATCAGGCTGAAGAGCACGAGCATGCAGAATGCTGAGAAAGCCGGTGCGCAAAAAATAAAATAAAAACACGCCAGCCTCCCGCAATGGGAGCACAAGTCCACCGCACGGCCTCGCAAACAAACACACACAAAAACCCACACTGAGATGACCATCGGCCTTCTTTCCCGGAGCAACAGGGAGAAGAGGGGGACTCCCTCTCCACCCTGCTGCCTTGCCGAAGACACGGCGAGACCACCGCTGGCCTCAAGGTCAGTTGAGCCGGGGTGGGAAAAAAACACCAGCAGGCAGCAGTTCGTCAGGTGAAGCACCCACCCTGGCGAATGACTGACTGCTGCCTTTGTACTTCCAACGGAGGTAATACAAAAGCAGCAGCCAGCAATCCGCAAGGAAGAGCACCACCCCTTACAGATCGCTGCCTGCCGATCTCCGGTTAGGTAAGCCAGGAGAGAAAGGAGACAGAGAGGAGAGAACCATCTTCAGGCAGATAGCTCTTCTCTGCCTCATTCTCCCCCGACCTACCTAACGAACCTTATTGGGGGAAGAGCGAGCTGACTGCCGGCTCCTCTTTTCCCCCATTGCTGCATCGAAACCAAAATTTGAAGCAGCAATGGGGAGAAGAGGAACCGACAGGCAGCCCATTCTTCACGCAAAAATACACAACAACAAAACCAAACATTTACCCAAAACTCCAAACACCAAAATAATAAAACACAAATAAATAAATAAACACATTTACCAGCAAAACAATAAACAACAAAATCCACAAACAAAAACACCCAAAATATCATGAAAGCACAGAAAAAAACACCTAACTACAACACAAAAATACCTAACTCAAACAACAAAAATACCACAAATTAAACAATCACAAAATAAATCAGAAACATAAAAAACAACCAGAATTAAACAAAACAATTAAACACATCTAACCCCCCCAAAAAACCACAAAAGAAGAAACAGAAACACCTACCAGTCCAACACCCAAAAAAACCCAAAAAACAAACAAACCCCAAATTAAAAAATCCCAGAGAACTCTCCAGCACGTCCTCCCTCCACGACTCCAGAACAGAAATGAAGAAACAAAGACTACTTACCGGAATAACCCCCACCTAGAGGCTGGGAGAGAAAAAACAAGTCAAACAAAAAGAGAATCTAACACTATTACTAACAACCCCACCTAGAGGCCACAAGAGTAAATAAGAAAAATAAGAAATACATCCAAATCACAAATAAATCTAACAAAATAGATAAAAAAAGTCACAAACCACAAATGCAAAACACACCCACCCAAACCACCCTTAACCAAAACAACAACAACAAAAAACAAAAAACAACACAACACAAATAAAAACTGCCCGGCTGGCCGGGCACAAATATGCTAGTATACCTATATAATCCTCCCAAACCTGTCCATAAAGGAGGGGGTTTTGTATGGAGGTGAGAATATTTTTGCCTAATTTTTGGCACATTACTAGTTATTAAGGCATTCAATTCTTCCCACTCTCTAATTACAGTTTGCTCCTTTACATTTCTTTTCCCTTAAATTCTCCAGAGATTTAAAACTTCAAATTTGAAAGTGCAGTGTCTTTCATTTCATTAAAGTCTCAAGTTCTTGATAATCACTAGTAGCAGAATTCATGTACCTGGGAAGCCTTAATTTGTCTGGAAATAAACGACAGTTGTAATTAATGGCCTTAACTTAGCTCTAAGGGGAGAAAAGGTATCAGTGAATCTATTCTTAGGATGCAGCCAGCAGAATGTTCAGAAGTTGTTCATGTAAGGAATAGGTGTAAGCCATAATGTTTAACTACGGTGATTGGGTGCCATGAGATGTTAACAGATTTAAAAATAAATAAATAATAATAATAATGTTATTATGCTTAGGGGAATGAGATGCAATAGGTACACCTATAATGAAAGAAGGAGTTGTTTTTATCACTGCTCTTTTTCTTTATTAATGGTAATAGGTTCCTTTTCAGTTCATGAGGAGATGTTAGCAATGGTGACAGGCTCAGGGAAAGCAGAATCTGAATCAACTGAGCAGAAAGCAAATTTTAATTTAATTAAATTTTCGCACTTGTATGCCGTCCAATCAGGGAACCCGACTCAGGGCAACTCACGTGATAATCAAACAATATACATAGTAAATACACAGTAATACAATATACAAAATTCAATCTATAAAAACAGCATTTAATAATATACAACAACACAATACAATACTATAATGTCCTCTGCTTTTCTTAAGAGGCATTTCAGGTGTCTGGCAAGTTATTTCTTCTATTAGTTTGCCATATTTCAAGAATATCTACCCTCACCAGAGATTCATAATTTGCCTGGGTAAGCATCTCCACCAATCTGTGTATGATAACAATCTTCTCAAGGTCACAAAAGTAGAATAGTGAGGGTATAAAGACCTGAGAGGAAGACTTAGGTCTGAGGACATAGACAATGCTGAATACTTGAGGCAAATCTCTCTTTCTCACCATTTTTGCCTTAGAGTTTGAAAAAGCTACCTTTTTTCACTACAGTATATTTCCCAGGGCTGCAGCAGTGGCTCAAGTGGTTAAGATGCTGAACTCGCTGATTGTAAGATCAGAGTTCAATTCCTGGGTACCGCACAATGGAGTGAGCTCCCAGCTCTGTCCCAGCTCCTAACAACCTAGCAGATTGAAAGCAAAACATTACAACAAGATAAATAGGCACCACTTCGGTGGGAAGGTAAACAGTTTTCCATGCACTCTGGTGTTGAGGCATGCCTGCCACGTGCCCACCGAAACATCTGCAGACACAGACAGCACTGTCTCTTTGGCTATAAACAGAGATGAGCACTGAACCCTAAAGTCAGATATGACTGGCTTTCGAGAAAGGACAACCTTTACTTTTACCTTACCTCCCAGCATGCACTACTTAACATGACCAGTAGCTGAGTAAGGGCAATTCTGGGAGTTGGAATCCAAAGTCTTTCTATTCAAAGCTCTTCTTTTTTGAAAACAAAACCTCTCTGGCCCAGTGAGGAGTTAGTAGCATGTATAAGTGCAAATTGCAACTGGGCAAAGCAGGAATTCTCTCTATATTCCTAGATTTTTGGCAGTATCTCATTTTTTCACCTGCTCCACACTAAACCATTTAGGCTGCACAGTTGTTTAATAATCTACATTCAGTCTTGGAGGCAAGCTCCTAAAGGAACCAAATGAGGGCTCCCAGTTCTCTGTGGTTTTCCTCATAGATGTAGGAAAGATGAGCCTACAATAAGCATGGTTGATACATGAAAATGTGCTTTCTTCCCTTTAAAAGAAATTCCTCTGGGAGGATGATGCTTTTGTGAGGTTGTGAATCATTGTTGTTCATCCTTTGGACTGAATGTGAGTTTGATCATTTGTCTACAGAGATAAAAAGAGCAATGTTTCATATGATCAAAATTAACTGCTTTCGTTCTGACGTATGTTCTGAATTAAGAATGCTGTTCTTTTTATGGACCAAGCACTCTGAGTTTCCGCTTACCAGATAACAAGCTTCGCCCAGCACTGCAATGCAATGAAATGAGTGGAAAGCTAGACTTAGTCCCTTCAGAGCGACCTTTTGGCTGTTAAAGGAATTTTGCCTCTGATAAGGAATAGCAATGCTTTGGATTCATTTCCATACAGAGATACCCTTTTGGCACACTGGCAGTGGAACAGAGTACACCTTGTTGTGGAAATCCATACATTCACAGTGCTTGTGACACATTTCTGACAAAAGAGATATGTACAAGGCAATGTATGCATTTTCAAAAAGTACACGATTAAAGAGCTAAAAAATGTACAATTGTAATCTTCTGTCAAAATGATCATTGTTTGTAATAATGTGTATAAAAACAGATTCACTAGAAAATGATAATGATACTCAAAGTCCATCAATTTCAGCACAGCCTCCATGTCAAGAAGAAATCAGTCCCGCAATAAACAAGACACAATTTCCCTGTCAAAGTACGTGGTCAAGTTGGCATGGCAGGCTTTCATAGCAGTAATAAACTGCTGCTAGCAGTGGGTCAAAGAGGAAGCACTTGTTCAGGTTAACTGTGTTGTGTCATCCTGCTGCCTCATGTTACTTATTCCTCTTGTAGAAAGATCAGTGTGTGTGTGTGTGTGTGTGTGTGTGTGTGTGTGTGTGTGTGTGTGTGTGTGTGTGTTAGAGAGCAGAGAGAGAGAGAGTGCTTCTCCCTGAAGGAAACAGGCCTGCAATTCAAAATCAGCTTCCATGTTGCCACTGATGTAGGGCAACATTGAACAAATCTGATATATGAGAGTTGTTAGGAGTGATCAAGAGTCAAGAGTAGTCCTGTTAGGGTGGAAGGGGGAAGTGTGCTTCTTAGAGAACTCTTGTGGTGCAGTAGATAAGCTACTCTATTGCAGCCCAAACTCTGCTCACAATCTGAGCTTGATTCTGTTAGACTCTAGATAGACTCAGCCTTCCATCCTACTGTGGCTGGTAAAATGAAGACTCAGCATGTTGGAAGCAAAATGCTAATTACATTAAGAACTAACCAGAGAGTGGTCTGAGCACTAGAGGATGGTATATGTGTGATTGCTATTATTATTATTAGAAGTAATGTTACCATTTGTGAGATTTTAGGTGAGATGACCAATAGGATTAGCTATCTTAACATGGTGAGATAGTACCCTGAGGATTCTCCTGCTCCTTAGAGAGATCCAGTATGTCTGAGATACCATATATTCTCGTCTCTCATTTTCTGCCATTTTCAAAAACAATATCTTACAAAAAAATAAAGTCCTCATATCTCAGTGTAAAATTAGATGTTGATCAGAAAGACACAAACAACCAATCCAGTGCTATTATTTCTTCTATTCAATGCTGCAAAACAACACTTATCACATTTTTCTGCTCTGTACATCTTATAAGAACCAACAAAATCCAGTCTTAATGATATGCACAATCACTGCAAGAGTTCCAGAAATGTTTATGTCCTTTCATGAGAAATTTTGTGATAAAATATGTATTTGATGTCTTGTCTCATTTACAAGCAAGGAGGAACCAAGTCAGGATTTCCTTCTTGAGTGGGGAGTAATTTTATTCCTGGTATTGTTACACAATTATAATATATGTGAGATAAAATAGAACAATCTTGAAAAATTATTTGCATTTTTGTACTTTGAATAGACTCAAATTAAGGAACTTTTATTGCTCCTATTCTTTGAAATTTGTCAAACACCAAAGCAGAGTAAGAAAATGAGTTTTTGTGCTGCACCGATTGTCTTAAAGTCTATCACTTCAGTTTAAGAATGTTAAAAATTCAATTATAGCTTCAGAATTACCTGTTTTTTTTTCACCCAGCAGCACCTCCTGTGATTAATTATTATAATGGGTTTGAAATAGCTGTTATTGCAGGACTATCTTTGGTTCAAAGAGCAGTAGATCCCTGTCTGTCAAAAGGCTGGGGTCATAAAAATATACCTGTCTCATAATGAGCAAAGGGAGAATGGTGCAGGGGGTGTGGAGGGATGATGGAATCAAGGTGGTTATTTTTATCTGAAGAAAAGAGATGTGATTATCTTAGTTGGCTGATTGCTACCTAAACGAATTCAGATCAGAATTAAGCCTTTCTGCAAAGTACACAATTAAAGTTCATTGCCAGTTTTGTGAGGCAAGCTGGCATTAACTGGAGAAAACACATGCCTGCAAACAGATGCACCTCTGGAAACAGACTTGGGAGATTTTCTCCCCGGCTCCATTCTACTTTATCAAATGTGACAACCTCTATTTAAGATTAGCATTTCGGGCCGAAAGAAGGGGAGGAAAAACACCTTTCATTTGAATTAAGCAATTGCCACATGACATGCAGACTGAAGCAACCTGGCTTATTACCTGTTTGGCCAAAAGCAACTTCACACAAGATATGTGCACCGATCTTGGCAGAAGGACAAAAACCTGCCCTGCTTCTTAAAAAGCAACAACTTACAGTTCATGTTTCATCAAACATTTTTCTGTTGGTTCAGGGGTTGGTGTAGATGACAGCCTGTGTGAATGCGGAGAAGTACAAACTATCTCCCATATGCTACAATGCACATGATCCCCTCAATGTGCACTGAGGAAGACCTTATGATGGCAAGAGGAAATGCTGTTGATGTGGCCCGATATTGGGCAGATCTCATCTAGCCCTTTTTAATTCAATTTTATTTTTAGATCATATGGGAGATAGTTTGTATGTTTGTTTATTTATTTATTCATACTTCTATTGCCGCCCAACTTGACAATGACTCTGGGCGGCTTACAGAAATAGACAATGTTAAAACCCACTAAAAACTATTATATGCTGGTGGTGTATCTGACACAGATAAAGAAAGGAGATGGTTAGCACAAAAAGCTTCTAGATACCTTGTGTCAGTGAAACTACCATAAGGACTTTGGAAATGACACACAAAAGAAGAAGCAGCAAAAATACATATTCAGCACCCAGTGTTTTTATCAAATAAAAATATTTCATTCAGATTTTCTTAAGCAATCACTACCTATCAAGGAGTCAAACCACCACTTGCTTGAGAAGGCCTTGATGCTGGGAAAGGCTGAGGGCAAAAGAAGAAGAGGGCACCAGAAAATGAGATGGCTATATGGCTATATTGTTTCTATCCTCCAGGTAGAAACAAGGAGTACATCATTGTTCTCCTCACCAGCAAAGGTTTTCAGGAATTCTTTCGGGCTTTGTTCTCATATTGTACAAAAATGTCTCTACAATGTTTCAAATTGTATGGGGGTTTTCACAGAACTGTCTGATTTGGGAAGGGCAAGGATTATCTCAATGGAACTATATTCTTTAGCAAAATATACATCTAGATACTAGATCATCCAAGTGGGTACTTCCCAGATGTGTTGGACTACAATACCCATCCTCAGCAAAACATAGTACCTCTGAATCCAAGATTATACAAACTGGCATTTCACAGATTTGTTGGACTACAATGCTCATCATCCTCAGCAAGCAGCTTGCTGCTGGGAATATTTGGATTTGCAGTCCAGTTTCTGAAGGGTGCAGGGTAAAAAGAAGAGTTCACTAGATTTTTCTTTTATGCTCTAAATAACTTTCTATATTCTTTTCTCCTAATGCAGTGGCTTGAATCTTCTCATTCTTCCCACGTAATTCCTATTAGTGTTAATAGAAAACTTGTTTCAGATCAGAAGGGGCACCAGCTTTCTTCCTCAACACCACCTCGGTCAATGGCTTTCATATTTGATAAGGTGAATAGGAGAGTGGAAAGAAAAGCTAAATTAGGTTCAGCCTTTCCTGTTATAATTTTGCAAAGCTGTCACATTGGGAGAAAGGCTGCTCCTGTTGAATTCCTGCCTGCAATCTAGCATTTAGAATCACAGAGCAGCTGATAGGGGGGAAAGTATATATGGAATTATTTACACCAGTGCTAGTCTTTTCTCTCTTTAAATGCATGAGTCAGTTGTGGGAACCCCACAATTCATTGAAGTGGGGCTGGGTCAAAATACACATGGGAAATGGAAGTGAAGCTAAAAGAAAGTCAAAGACAATAGTGTATATGTGCAAGCAAATGCTTCTACTGGGCCCTCACTTATGCAAAGTTCATGTGTTTCATTAAAACACCCTTCATTGTGTAGGTAGCTCTCTTTTTCCTGTAGGGAAATTATTAATCCAGCAGTATTATTAAATTTTGTAATATTAAGCCCCCATAAGCAGTTCTAAGGGCCCCTGGCTGATATTATATGCATTTATTCATTGATTGTAAAAGACAATAGTAGCAGCTTCTTCAGTGCTTATGTGGTGCCTGTTGCTTTACCCATTGTTTCGTGCCAATTTATTGTGTTTCAGTTTCAGGAGAAAACCAAAGAGGATCAAAGCTAGAGCTTAAGGAAGAAATGAACACCAGATGGAAGTCAGGGAGAGACCAGCTATGGTGACTCAGCTCAGAGTAAGCTTCTCTTTTTCCTTGGAGAGATTTTACAGAGTAGCTAGGTAAGATTCCTGTTCTTGGTAGTTTGTGAAGCTATAAAATAACTCTTTTAACTTAACTGTGGGGGATGGTGGGTGTAGGACAGAGGAAACAATCTTGGGCTCAGTGGGCATAGCCAGGGGCAACACTGGCTGCGCTAAACAGCCTTGACAATGCCAAACTTTGAAAGTTTTTCTGGGCAACAATTCATGCAACAGCAGTTGCAGCTGCAGTCACCATAAAGGAGGGGAACATATTTGGAGCAGCACCCTTGGTTCTGTGATGCCTCGTAGCCAACAATCCAATCAGCCACACCACTCATGAACAAAAAAACTGGGCCCTAGAGCTTTTTTGGAGATGCAGACCATGGATATCGTGTAAAGATGCCTCTGTTATGACAATTGTTTGGAGACGGTTATTAGAAATACAACTAGGTGAGAGCCTTGTCGGGGTGTGGGGGCTTGAGTGGTCTAACTAGGCAGTGTTGCCCATCTCTTGTCAATGATGTTGGGCCAGGACTAAAATTCACCAAAGCATCTTCCATCGGATCCCTTGGGCAAGGTGAAAGCAGAAGGCACACGTCATGGCCATCAAGTGGCTAAAAAAAAAAAAAATCACATGCAAATGGACTTGATTTCTCAAGTTCAATTGCATGTGCAGAATGTCATCACAGAGACATCTACCAATGTGCGGACTCCTTGCTGAATAACAACTCCAAAGCAAAAGCTTTTAGTCATGAAAAAATGAAAACAGATAGGGGTTCTACACAATGAAACTGACAGCCCTGCAATCCATTACTGTCTTCTTCCTCACATGGAAGCACCACTGCAGAAGACAGGACTCCCTCCTGTTCCAAGGGAACTTGCTTTCTCAAACACCCTTTTCCTCCTATTAAGAACATAAGGTCATCCTTGCTTTTGTAGTTGTTCAGACGCACAGTCGATTCTGATCCTTTGCGACCCTATGGACCATCGCACACCAGGTACCTCTGTCCTCCACCATCCCTCTCAACCCACCCAATTCTGTTAGTGTTGATTTCTTCTACAATCAACCTGTTTGTACCCCTCACTGTCCAGGGTACCCTCAAAACTCTCCTCCAACACCACGTTTCAAAGGTGTCTATTCTTCTGCGCTCAGCTTTTCTTATGGTCCAACACTCACACCCATACATTACTACTGGGAATACCATTGCTTTGACTATGCAGACTTTTGTTTGCAAGGTGATGTCTCTACTTTTAACTATGTTCCCCAGATTTCTCATAGCTTGCCTCCCAAGAATTAGTTGCCTTTTTATTTCATGGCTGCAATCACCATCTGCAGTGACCTTGAATCCTAAGAGTGTAAAGTCTGTCACTGCTTCTATCTCTTTTCCATATATTTTCCAGGTGCTAATAGGGCCTGTTGCCATTATCTTTGTTTTCTTAATGTTGAGTCTCAGGCCAGCTTTTGCACTCTCTTCTTTCAACCAAAGCAGGAGTTTCTTTAGGTCTTCCTCACTTTCTGCCATGAGGGTAGTATCATCTGCATATCTCAAATTGTTGATGTTTCTCCCAGCAAGTTTGATTCCAATTTTTAATTCTTCAATCCCTGCATTGCACATTATGTGCTCTGTATATAAGTTAAATAAGCAGGGTGACAAAATGTAGCCTTGTCTTACTCCTTTTCCTATTCCAAACCACTCCATCATTCTGTATCCTGTCCTAACTGTTGCTTCTTGATTCTTGTACAGATTTCTCATGAGACCTATAAGATGTTCTGGTGTTCCCATCTCTTTAATTACTTGCCACATTTTGTTGTGATCCACACAATCAAAGGCCTTGGTGTAGTCAATGAAACAGAAATATACATGTTTCTGGTATTCCTTTGTTTTCTCTAGATCCAACGTATGTTGGCAATTTGGTTTCTAGTTTCCCTACCTCTTCATAACCCAGTTTGCACTTCTGGGGGTCCTCCTGGACTCGCGGCTGCTGCTAGAAAAACAGGTGGCAGCCATGGCCAGGAGGGCTTTCGCACAGCTCCAATTAATTCACCAGTCGCGCCCGTTCCTGGACAGGGATTCCCTGGTCCTGGTCACTCATGCTCTGGTCACCTCCAGAGTAGATTATTGTAATGCGCTCTACATGGGGCTGCCCTTGACAACCATTCGGAGGCTACAGCTGGCCCAGAATGCGGCAGCCTGGGTGGTGATGGGGTGTGGACGTTATGCCCATGCCTCGCCACTGCTTTGGGAGCTGCACTGGTTACCAGTTTGCCTCCGGGTGCAATTCAAGGTGCTGGTTTTGACCTTTAAAGCCCTACATGACAGTGGACCAGGTTACCTAAGAAACCGCATCGCCCTAAGGACGTCTGTCCATCCAACCAGGGCGGACCGGAGGGGCTCTCTTATTGTACCATCTGCTAGAGGGGCTCGCCTCTCTAGCACAAGGAGGAGGGCCTTCTCCGTGTCCGCACCGGCACTCTGGAACCTCCTACCAACAGAGCTACATCTCCAGACGGATTTGCTGCCTTTCAGAAAATAACTTTAAACCTGGCTGGCAGGCCAAGTATGGGGTGCAGGTGGAAGGGTGACTTCCATTGGGTGGCTGGTATAGTGCAACTCCGGCCCCCTCACTCCCTGCACCCGTTTTTAGGGGGAGGGTAGTTTTTAAGCAGTTTTTAATTATGTTTTTATTGTGATTGTGAACCACCCTGAGTTGGCCTTGGCCAAGTGGGTGGTATAGAAATCAAAATAATAAATAAATAAATAAATATAAATAGCAGCTGGACAAATGCTGGAAATTATGTCTCTAAAGGGTAGGACTATTCTTTCAGCAGTAATATTCTGGAAAGTATTCAGGCAGAAATGAAGAAATTGATGCTGTCCTACTTTGGGCACATCATGAGAAGGCAAGATTCCCTAAAATAAACAATAATACTGGGAAGGGTTGAAGACAGCAAGAAAAGACCAAACATGAGCTGAATAGACTGTGTAAAGGAACCACAGCTCATTCATAGGGTTGCCATAAGTCAGAAGCCCTCCTCCATTCAGCAAAGACCAATCTTCCATCAATAGTAGGGTGGGATTATTATTCATTCAAAAATGGATTCCAATTGCTTTGAGGTTTTTCAGGAGTGGTTCTTTGCTATTCAAGGTCAGATCCCTGGGGAGATAGGACCTGGATGTAGATGGACTTCATGGCTAAAGAATCTGAGAGTCTGGTGTTGCATGTCCTTAGAAGAACTGTTCCAAGGAGTTAAGAACAGGAAGACTATTGTCATGATGATAGCCAATATCCGGAACAAATATGGCACCTGAAGAAGAATAAAGTTAGAAGTAACACTTTTTCTTCTCCTTCTATGCCAGTGATGGCTAACCTTGGCGCCCCAGGTGTTCTTGAACTTCAATTCACAGAAGCCCTGATCAGCAGGAGTGCTGACTTGGGCTTCTGGTAACTGAAGTCCAAGAACACCTGGAGTCCCAAGGTTAGCCATCACTGTTCTATGCCATCCTGAAGATGTCACACAGAAAGGAGCTCCATAAATTTATTGGTTGCACTTGATAGCTTTGGTGTGGATTTAAAGGGATATTTTGGTGGGCATCTGCAGGAAGTGGGAGATCAGCTTAGAGGGGATATTGGGGTAGCTATCTCAGGACCTTGCTGTCATCATAGAAATAAAAGCTGGCCTCTTAAGATCTCCTTCACACCTTAAAGGTAGCTAGTGAATCTTGTCAGACATCAGTTTGTGGAATATTCCAGTACCCGGAGCCAGGACAGAGAAGACTATTTAAGGTTGACAATGGGCTCTGTGCTTTCAGCTTTTTATTTTACTTATGAAAATCCATAAGAGTTTGGGGCTGAATCAATAAGGCTGTCCAGGTTATTGCTGCTTTCCAATCCGAGTAAGCTAATATAGAGTATGGCTCTTTTATTAACCATATAACAGTCTCATGTCTTCATTGCAGGGCAATGAGTGGCAGTTATTTGCTTTTAGGTTTCTGTTTCTTCTAAGCAAGTGCTATTGAAAAGTGCAGAAGCTCACTAGATTTTACTGCTGAAAATATATTACTTTAGCCCAGATGGCAAATGACGTTTTCTTCTCTTTTTTTATTTAAAAAAAACCTATCTGTGGCATTAATGGAACTGTGGCACTTTGACAGTATGAAATGGTTGCACGTATGGTAGAAGCCACATTTGTAATATGACATTAAAAACACAGATTTCTTCTTTCACTAGAAAATGCCAGCAAGATAAGGTCACTCTGTGTGAAGGATATTATAACCATTCTGACACAATAGCTTTGAAGAGCCATTATTTCTACAACTATCTTCAAGAGCCATCTCTTCTTCCAGTTGGTGCATCCTGTCTCAAACTCTTCACATCTCCTTGAGAAATATAATGAGGAATCCTGTCAAATGGAATCCCCTTTTTGGAAAAAATAAGGGTGCGTATTAATTATTGTGTCTTCATTTGAAACCAGTGGGTTTTCAAAATTGCATTTATTTTGTGAGGATACCTGTTGACCTTCAAATTGTCACAGAAAAGACCACAGAGACACTGTGTTAAAGCATTGTCATCTAATTAAGATACAGTACATTTTTTCTCAGTGGGGAGATATTTATTTAGATCTTGACCTAACATAAGGCCAAGCAAGCCAAGCATAAGTTATGGATAAATCCGTGAGTAATATAAGTCAAAATATCTTAGATATGTTAGAAATCAACACATGTGTTAATTTACCATTCAGCACTTGATTCATTGGGTCTCCTCTGACTGAGACTGGCAGCAAGATACTGCCCAATATTATTGTGCTAGGCTTCTTTGTCCTGTAGTATTTTTACTCCAAAAATTTAAGGATTTATTTATTTATTAATTGAATTAATGTGCCAAGGGATTGAAGTAACTTTTCTATGCAAAAAGCAGGGCCGCCATCAGGGGGGACCATCAGGACTCCCATCCTGGGCCCAGAGATGTTGGAGGCCCGTTGGTGGAGGGACACCACCGATGTGCACATGCACAAACAAATGACACATGCGCAGGAAACCACGGGCGCATGGTGGCACTGGGAAACCACTGCTGTGCGCAGCAAGATGATGGAGGCCCGGCGGTGGGCGGACACCACCGATGTGCACATGCACAAACAAACGACGCATGCGCAGAAAACCACAGGGGCATGGCCAAAAGGGGTTTAGTGTAAGGGACCAAAGACAATGAAACAGCCGAAGGGTTGGCTTAACACAGGTTTATTGCATGATGATCCGGAGGAACATGTGGTAATGGCGGATGGGTAGCTCAATATATACAGCTGGCTATACATTTGAAAGTGGCTCGTCGACAGACTATTGGTTGCTGCCTGCGTGACGTCGTAGAAGGTCACGCCCTTCTTGTCCAGGTGAAGAGGTGGCGGGAATCTTCCCGCGCTGCTGAACCAGGTGAATCTGAGCCATGAGAGCTGGACCTCGCTATTGCCATCTAGTGGTCACTAGCTCGCGTCCCCTTATCAGGTTTACATTGATACAGCTGAAGGTTATAATGTTGCACACAGAAAGGTTACATTGTTAACACATGGCAAAGGTACATTGTTAAAGGCACAGCTTTACAGAACACAACATCCCTCCCCCCTAGGATGAGACGAAGTCTCTCAGCCAAGATGGCTTGTTGCATGTGCGTTTGGGCCGTGAAGAGGGCTGACCCCCCCCCCGGGGGCGCTACTGCTTCTTTGTTCCCTGGTCCCTTGTCCTGAAATGGGAGAGGGAGACTCGTTAGTGGCTTGCCGCGGTCTGGCGGCCTTAGGGGAAAGGAAAAACTCCATTGTGGGCAGACCGGGGGCAATCGGGGCTAACGAAAAACCCCTCTTCTCGCTTGGACGGATGGGGGACCACTCCGAAACCCCCCCCCCCGGTTCTGAAAATCAAAATCTAACTTAGTAGGGGTATCCGCATTTGTGGGGACATTCCGCGAGATATGTATGGGGTCGGGTTCCTCCTCCTCCTCAGAAAGATCCCCTAGGATATCTACGAGAACATCCTCCTCCCCCCTTGGTGGGGACCCGCGGTCCCCTTTTCCTCCCCCTTGGGCTGAACGGGTGGGGGAGAACCCTAACGCTGATTTTTTCTCTGTTTGGTCTGTGCCCTGCTCATCGGAGACCCTGCGTCGGAGCTGGTCCGCGTGCCGCCTCCACAGGAGCCCTGTACTGGTTTCCACGCGGTACGACACGGGGCCGGTTTGCTCCACAACTACGCCCGGTACCCAGGCTGGGCCCGTGCTGGCATAATTCCTGCAATGCACGGGGGCGCCTACACTGAAACTCTTTGTGGCCTCCAGCCCGATGTTCCTTCCTTTGTCCTCTACCCTCGTGGGGTCTAGCCTAGTAAGGATGGTGGTCAGTTTCCTACGCATTAAGAGCTCGGCGGGGGAGTATCCTGACGCCAACAGGGTCACCCTGTACCCTAGCAGAAACTGACACACTTGTAGGTTCAGATCCCCGGGGCCCATGCGCCGCAACGCGTCCTTCGTGGTGCGGACGAGGCGCTCTACTTGGCCATTGGTGGCTGGGTGAAACAGGGCGGAGGTGATATGCCGAACGGCGTTAATCTCCATGAATGCCCTAAACTCAGAGGACGTGAAACAACTAGCGTTGTCGCTAATTAATGTGTCGGGTATGCCGAACGTGGAAAAGAGCCTCCGCAAATGCCTAATAGTCTGGGCCGAGGAGGTGCTCGTGACTGGGATAACCTCCAACCACTTGGAGAAGGCGTCCACTACAAGAAGGAACAGGGTGCCTCTGAACGGGCCCGCGAAATCAACGTGCACCCGGGACCACGGCCCCTTAGCCGCGTCCCATTCCCTGTGGGGAAGGCGGGCCTCCTCTGGTCTGGAGCATTGGCAACTTTCACAAGTGCCGAGCATGTGCTCGATGTCGGCGTCCAGCTGGGGCCACCAGAAGTAACTCCGGGCCAGCGCCTTGGATCGCACGATGCCGGGGTGGCTGACGTGCAGCAGTTTGAGCACCCGCGGCCGAAGGGAAGTGGGAATCACCACCCGCTGCCCCCACAAGAGGCACCCCCTCTCTAGGGACAGTTCTAGCTTTTTTCTGAAAAATGGGGCGAACTCCTCCGCTGGGGAGGACGCCGACCACCCTTTCTGCACCCAGGAGCTAACTGCCGCTAACGTCTTGTCCTTCTCTGTCGCTTTGGCAATGTCGGCGGGCATTACGGGGGGCGAATCCAGCACCTCTATCATAAGCACCTGATGGTCCCGCTCCCCCTTGCTCACCTGGCTGGGCGTTAGGGGGAGGGGAGACCTTGATAGAGTGTCCGCATGGCTGATCTCTTTCCCGGGCCTGTAGACCAATGCGTGCTGATACGCGTTGAGAAAAATGGCCCACCTGAGCATCCTTGGGGACAGGATCTGTGGGGTGGGCTTATCTGCGGTAAAGATGCCTAGCAGGGGCTTGTGGTCCGTTACAATGGTGAAGGGGCGGCCATACAGAAAATCGTGAAATTTTTTCGTCCCCGCGACTATTGCTAGTGCCTCCCTGTCTGTCTGTGCGTAGTTTCTCTCCGCTTGGGACAGGGACCTGGAGTAAAATGCTATCGGGGCCTCCCTTCCGTTTTCCAACACGTGGCACAACACCGCCCCCCCCCCGGGGATGCATCACAGGTCAGAACTACCGGGCGTTTGGGGTTGAAGTGGGTCAGTATGGCATCGGACGCTAGGAGGCTTTTTAGCTCACTAAATGCCCTTTCTTGGTCATCGCCCCACTTCCATGCCTGGTCTTTCTTTAGCAGTTTGTGTAGCCGTTCAGCCACCGCTGCCTTCCGGGGGAGGAAGGAGTGGTAAAAGTTGAGCAGCCCTAGGAACGACTGCAGCTCGGGCTTGGAGGTGGGGCGGGGGGCATTCTTAATGGCTGCCACCTTGGACTTGGATGGTTTTATTCCCTCAGGAGTCACACAAAACCCTAGGAACTCAACCTCGGTTGCGAAGAAGACGCATTTGTCCTTTCGCAGTCTCAGCCCCGCTTTTTCGAATATTGTCAGGACCTTCCCCAACCTCTTGGCCAATTCAACCCGACTCTCCCCCCCCCCGTTATTAACACGTCATCAAAATAAGGCAACACCCCCTCCAGTCCCTTCAGGAGGCGTTCCACAAGTGACTGGAAGATTCCAGGCGCCGAATTCACGCCGAACTGGAGGCGCGTCACCTGGAACGCCCCCTTGTGGGGGACTATGGTCTGCGCAGCAGCTGCGGCAGGGGACACCGTAAGCTGCTGGTAGGCCTGTGCTAAGTCGAGCTTAGCGAAACACTTTCCCCCGTGTAACCTGGCCAGCAGATGGCTGACTACCGGCACCGGATATGCATTCGGGCGGATCGCCTTGTTGATGGTGCACTTGTAGTCGGTGCATATGCGGACCTCCCCATTGGCCTTTAGTGCGGTTACAATTGGAGTTTCCCACTCCGCGGAATCAACAGGCACAAGGATTCCCTGGCCCACCAATTTGTCCAGTTCCGCCTCTATCTTGTCCTTAAGTGCAAACGGCACCCGGCGTGGTTTAAGACGAATTGGGCGGACCTCCGGGTCCAGGTCGAATGTCACTGGGGGCCCCTTGAATTTCCCCAGTACTTTTTTGAAAACTTCGGGGTGCGCCTCGCACACCTCCTGAATTGGATCAGTCCCAACGGCGTGCATCCCAACGGCGTGCACCCCCCCAATAAACAAACCCAGGGGCTGGAACCATTGAGTCCCAAGGAGGCTGCAATCTCCCCCTTTGAGCACGACTAGGGGGAGGGACGCGGCGTGCTTCTTGAATTTAACCTGAAATTCTCCAACCCCCAACACTGGAATGCTGTTCCCTTGCACGTCCCGTAGTGTGGACCTCAACGCTTTGAGCTTGGGTCGCTTGTGGGGGGCAATTCCCAAAAACTCCCTCTGGGAAATGATTGAATATGAGGACCCCGAGTCAATTTCCATCCTAATGGGAACCCCTTGGACTAGTACCTCAACAAAGTAGCGGGGGTGTCCTGCAGACACGCTGAACACTGGGGTGTCGTCCTCGCTGCCGTCGGAGATGCGGCCCACGCCGTCCTGCTTCCGCGTGGCCTGAGCGCCGTCCTTGGGTCTCCTTGAGCGGTCTTGTCCCACGGAACGGTCTGCTGAGCTCCGCCAGGTCTCGCGCTTCTTCCTGCACACCTTGGCGATGTGCCCGCGGCGGCCGCAGTTGTGGCACTCGGCCTTCCGGAACGGGCACTTTACGCGGTCGTGGGCCGCTCCACAGCCATCGCACCGCCGGCTCTCCTTCCGGACCCTCCGGACGTCCTCGTCGTCGCTGCTCTCTGTGGACGACCTCGAAGTTCGCCGGGCCGCCTGTACCGGAGTCTCTGCCTTGCTCGACTTCGGCCGCCAGTCCTGGAGTTCTTGGACCCCGGCCTTTGTAGCTTCTGCGGCCTGGGCCGCTCTGACGACCTCCTGCAACGTGGGAGGCGGCTCTTGGTTCATTAATGTGCGCTGGGTTTCGGCGTCGTTCAGGCCGCACAGCACACAGTCCCGGAGGGTGATTTCGGCATTCTCCCATTTGCACGGGCCGGCCGCCAGCCGCAGGGCCGCCACAAATGTGGCGACCGTCTCCCCGGGCGCTTGGACTCGCCTCCAGAACGCACTCCGAGCGGGAAACATCGCCGTGGCGGGCCGGACGTGCTCACGCAGCATCTGCATGAGTTCCTTGGCCTTGAATTCGCTCACCCTCCTCGGTGCAATCAGGTCCACCAAGGTCCTTTTGGTTTCTTGTCCGAGCATCCTGGTGAAGATGGCCCTTTTCTTTGCCTCTTCCGTGACTTCGGACTCAATCAGTGCTGCCTGGACGTCCATCTCGAAGATCTCCCAGTCGCCCGGTTTCCTGATTTCGAAACTGGTGCATGTCTTGGTCCCGTGGGCTGCCATGATCCCATCCTCGTCGCCAATTTAGTGTAAGGGACCAAAGACAATGAAACAGCCGAAGGGTTGGCTTAACACAGGTTTATTGCATGATGATCTGGAGGAACATGTGGTAATGGCGGATGGGTAGCTCAATATATACAGGCTATACATTTGAAAGTGGCTCGTCGACAGACTATTGGTTGCTGCCTGCGTGACGTCGTAGAAGGTCACGCCCTTCTTGTCCAGGTGAAGAGGTGGCGGGAATCTTCCCGCGCTGCTGAACCAGGTGAATCTGAGCCATGAGAGCTGGACGCTCGCTATTGCCATCTAGTGGTCACTAGCTCGCGTCCCCTTATCAGGTTTACATTGATACAGCTGAAGGTTATAATGTTGCACACAGAAAGGTTACATTGTTAACACTTGGCACAGCTTTACAGAACACAACAAGGGGGGGGGGGGGTTGCGTACTGGGCCTGGAAATTTTTGATGCTGGCCCTGGCAAAAAGGTTACAATATTGTGCTCTGTTTAGCTTTAAAAACAGGTGACTTAGAAGAGACATAGTAGAGGTGGATAAAGTTATGCATATTATGGAGAAAGTAGAACTGGAAGCTTTCCCCCTCTCTCATAATTTGAAAACTGGGAGTCCTCCACTGAGCCTTAGAGAGGCTAAGGACAAATAAAACGAATTACTGTATCACAATGCACCCACATAAGATATGGATCTCATTGCTGCAAGTTGTACTACTTTTCCCAGTGGATATCATCATCTATCTCAGGTGGCACATTGCATCCCAAAACCCACCAGCCTTCAGAAAGTGGCATTTGCATAATGTAGCATGTGGATAATTATGTGTAACAGATTCTTCTCTCTGAATGGGAAAACAATTACACTAGGGAAGAATTTCCTGTTAATTTAGGGAACTTGGTGACAAACACAATATACATGCTTGTGCTGAAAATGTCATGCACATCAGCATGCCATATTGTGATGTGACATGTGCAACCAGATGTGAGCATTTAAAAGAGACTGAGGAGAGGGGACTGAAATCGCCAGCGTCTGTGATATCTTTGCATTTTAAGACACTTAGTTGGCATGTGTGGGGATAGGAGGATCTAGCAGTGTTTCCCAATCTTTGGTTTTTGGACTTCAATTCCCAAAAGCATAAGTCAACTCCCCAAAGCACTAATCAGCCAATGTACTGGCTTAGGCTTCTGGAAATTGTAGTCTCCCTGTGGGGAGTGGACCCCATGTTGGGAAGCAATGATCTAAAGAAAGGCAGCACTAAGTAGGCTACAGAGTTAAAATAAAAAGCCAGGATAGAGGTTTGTACTGGGGCAACCAGAAGCACAGTGATGCATCAAAATCAAACAAGTTAATGTGTTGCAACAACCTATAGCTCAGCTTATTGGAAATCACTGGGCCAAAACTTGCTACACAGCACCTTTCATATCTGGGTTTAGAGAAGCTGGTGTTATTCTCATTTACCAGGTACAATCTAGGGGTAATAATCCTATCATGATTTACAGGATTGATTGAGATTACAGTATTGGCTATTCAGTCATTTAATACAATGGCAAATTCTTGTACGTAGAAGGTGTCAAGCCACCCCCACATTCTCTATTATGACTTCCATCCTCCTATGTGTAGAAGGAGTTTGTTATGAGGAGGCAGAGCCTACTGTTTTTGTTTTGCTACATTATTGTGTATATTACTCCAAAACAAGAGGAGTGCATTTCTAGTACAGTAATACCTCATACAAAGTTCGCTTCATACAACATCAGATTCATACAACATCGCCTAATTCCTTGAAAAAAGTTGCCTCATACAAAGTCGTGCAACTTTGTATGAAGCATTGGGTTTTTTCACAGGTTGCATTGTGCCTGGGCAGTATAAAAGGCAGGACATGCTTGCATTGCTCTTGTGGGTTTTGCATGAGGCAAAGAGTGTTTAGGAGTGGTTTTGAGTGCGATTTTGGATGTTTTTGAACTTTTTTCGTCAGAATTTTTAGAAGCATTCCTGGAATTTTTGAAGCATTCTTCAGGTTCTTGGACAATCAGGGTTGTTTGACATGTTTTTGTAATGTTTTTAGCCTTTAGACAATGATTTCTTAAAGTTCTGTCAGTTTCCTGTCTCTTTCCTTGACTTTGCCCTGAAGTCTGTGCTGTTACAGTACAATGTATCTCTATGGAAATGACGTTGTACAAGGCATCATGGAAAGGATTTGTACGTTGTGTGAGGCATTGCGGCTAGGATTTTGCATGCCTCATACAAAGTCCAAATCCGTATAAAGTCCAAACTTGTGGAACCAAGTTTGGACGTTGTATGAGGTATCACTGTACATGTCTCTATATAATCTCACTTTCTTCTCACACAGATTTAGCCTTGAAGATTCACACAACTAAATAGGAATAAAGAAGTCTCAGAGTCCAGGATGTGAGCAGCTGAGAGATAACATGAACACCAGAACCCAGGGCAAGCAGGTAACAGACCAAACAGTAGCCATATCTCAGTTCAGTCCAAGTGAAAAATTAAGCCTGAGATATAGGATAAGTCCAGGTGAAAAAGCATAGTCTAAACAAGCCTGAAGTCAGGTGATTAAGAGAACAGACAAGGCAGAGCACCTTCAGGGATTGGAGCAAAGTGAGGACAGGGTTCAAAGACTGAGGATCCAAGCAAGGCTCAAAAAAACAGTGCATAGGAAGTCTGCAGACTTTTGTAGCTAAAACAGCTTCTGGAAGGAAGAACTGGTTCTTTTATAGTCCAGCCTTTCATAGCTTCCAAGTGGAGCCTATCAGCTGCAGCATGGTGAAGGTCCAATCCTGCAAGTCCTGCAGCCAGTGTTGTACTGTGATCGGTTCCCAACGGTTCTTGCGAACCAGTAGCGGAAACTCTAAGCCATGCCCACCTCTCGGCCGCCCCCTCCCAGTGCCACCAGAAACACATCCCATTGGCCTTGCCCAGGGCTGAAGGCACATTTTCATCTCTGCACTTCCCTTGCGCCTTCAGCCCTGGGTGAGACAAATGGGACATGTTTCCAGTGGTGCTGGGAGGGGGAGGCCAGTGCCAGGCCACCAAGCTGCCCCGCTCCCCTCCAAGCAGTGCTGCTCACCGCTCAGCAGCATTGCTGGCAGTACTCTCAGCAGCCCCGCTCACCTCCCAGCAGCCCCGCTCACCTCCCAGGAGCCCCGCTCACCACCCAGCAGTGTTGCTGGCAGCACTCCCAGCAACCCTGCTCACCTCCCAGCAGCATTGCTGGTGGTGCTCCCAGCATCCCCATTCACCTCTCAGCAGTCCCGCTCACCTCCCAGCAGCGCTGCTCACCTCCCAGCAGTGTTGCCAGCAGCATTCTCAGCAACCCTGCTCACCTCCCTGCAGCATTGCCGGCAGAGCTCCCAGCAGCCCCATTCACCTCCCAGCAGTATTGCCGGCACCAGCCCACCACCCCGCCCCGCTCACCTCCTAGCAGCGCTGCCGGGCTCACTTTCAAGGTAAGTTTCTTTTCTTTTTCTTTCTTTCTTTTTTTTTGAGGGGGGGGGAGTTTGAGGCCACACCCACAATTAGCCATGCCCATAATTAGCCACGTCCACCAAGTGGATAGTAATTTTTTTACAGTGCATCACTGGAGCCAGTCCTTGAACCATGTAATATTTCTCCTCAATAATTTATCAAGGTCATAAGTAAAGGTAAAGGTCGCTCTTGTTCGAAATACAGTCATATCAAACTCTAGGGTTCGGTGTTCATCTCCATTTACAGCCAATGAGCCAGTATTGTCTGCATCTGCAGACGTTTCCATGGTTATGTGGTAGACATAACTAGACATTGGAACACACTGAATGCTGTTACCTTACCACTACAGTGGTACCTATTTATCTACTTGCAATTTCTTGCTTTGTAACTACAAGGTTAGCAGGAGCTGGGACACAGATGGGAGCTCACTCTGTCCTGCAGCATTCAGATTTCAAACTGCTAGCCTGCAGATGTGGACAGTGCTGGCTCTTTGGCTATACATGCAGATGAGCACCGAACCCTAGAGTCAGATACAACTGGCTTTCAAGCAAGGGTGACCTTTACCTTTACCTACCCTCATCTTGTGGCTGCGATGGCTTAGTGCTTGATGAAGCACTCGAGTCTCAAACTGCTGGCCTGCTGATCTTCCAGTCGTCAAGTTCAGCATCTTAACCACTAAGCCACTGCAGTTCCTTATAATTTATCAGGGCAAAAAAGGTAAAGGTAAAGGTTTCCCTTGCTCGAAAGCCAGTCATATCCAACTCTAGGGTGTAGTGCTCATCTCTGTTTCAAAGCCAAAGACTACTGTCTGCTTCTGCAGATGTTTCTGTGGTCATGTGGCAGGCATGACTAGGCACCGGAGCGCATGGAACACTGTTACCTTCCAACCGAAGTGGTCCCTATTATCTACTTGCAATGTCTTGCTTTCGAACTGCTAGGTTGGCAGGAGCTGGGACAAAGACGGGAGCTCATTCCGTCCTGTAGTACTCAGGAATCGAACTGCTGACCTTCCGCCTCCCAGTCAGCATGTTAGCCACTTGAGCCACTGCAATAATTATAAGCAAAAAGTAAAATGTCTCAGTAACTCTCCGAAAGGAATGAAGTTATCCTACTTTATGCTTAGTCATTGACATAAACATAATGTAATTTATCTACACCTGGTCAGTAAATGGTTATGAGCAAATTCTGCGAGTCCCCTCATCATTTTCCCAGGGGAGCTTCTTGAGTAGAGAAAGTCACAGTACAGTCTAGATCAGTGGTTCCCAAAATGGGGCAAACATCCCACAGGGGGCTTCAGTTCCCAGAAGCCTAAGCCAGTACATTGGCTGATCAGTGCTTTGGAGAATTGACTTAGGCTCTTGGGAATTGAAGTCCAAAAACCAAAGGTTGGGAAACACTGGTTTAGAGGAACATCACAGCCCAGAGAACCTGGACGTCTGAAGAGTTTCAGACACCAGTCCAACTTCCAGTAGCCTCCAACATAAGGTTAGGCCTGGTGCCAATCACATCATTCCACTGGGATGTTCTTCAGATTATGGTGCTATGCCTTTCCAATAAATCATATTAATTTAATATGACGTCGGCTTTCTGTGATAAAGACGAATTACCAATTCATATATATTTTTTGTCAGATCAGCAAACAAAATCAGTTGCTAACTTGAGAGTATACAGATATATCTGCTTGGACGAAATTAACTAGATTAAAAATAATTATCAAAGGAATCTGTAATAGCCTATTGATTCTGTAATGAGATGTCCAACCAAGTTTATAAAAGGAAGATGAGAATTAACCTGAGCACCCACCTCTCTGGATGTTCAATATTTCTCATACTGGGTTATTTCAGAGACAGAGTTAAGTCTAATTGAATGATAATTTGCCATAGCATTACAAATTGTGGTTTAACTAGAATTATGTAGATCTTTATATAAAACCCAATCAGACAGCAAAACTGATTTTTAGCCTTAAGACAGAGGTCGTCTGGCTGCTGCATGATAATGAGAATGTCTGAACCTCTTGGCAGAAAAAGAGATGGCTTTAACCCTTCCCATTGCAAAGAGGCACATGATATTTAGGAAACCTGCTAATAAAATTAAAGTGTGTTGACATCGGAAGAAAATCTAATCCAATGCCTATTAACCTGATTAATTTCTGTGAAACACCAAGATTATAAAGTTCTTAGTCTCAAGTGACCTTTGGTTAAAAAAGATTCATATAGAGATTTTTATGCAGGATATGAAAATTAAAAAAGACACATCACAAAAGCTTGGGAGATTCAAGGAACACTTGGTCAGCTTCATGGAAGAACATGCACACTAATTAAAAGCTGTTGAAAGCTAACCTTGTAACAGCATAATTGAAGTATGGTTTTGAATAATTTAGGGGTGGGGAGGTGAAATGGCCAAGTTTATGAGAAATCAGCTCTTCTCATGAATGTACTACAATCTTATTTGCTAGGCTGGCCAGAGATGTGTGACTCACATGTTTGACTGCACTGGTCTGTGATGCTCAACTCTGTTTTATGCACTGTTCTGATACCTTCCCAGCAACAAATGCAGTCACACCTTGAGAAGCCCAGTCAGACCCAGAGCCAAGAGAGACCATATAATCTTCCAGTTGCGGCTGGAAACAAGGTGTCATTCATTCACTCATTCATTCACTCATTTCTTCTGGCTGAGAGAAGTTGTGATGGCTTCCATGACTCACAGTAGCATTGTTGCCATTGATGCATGAAAACTAGAGAGTGACAGTTCAAAGTTCTTTTGCTCAACTTTGCACAATTGCATGATGGATCCCAACATGGGATATCTATGACAGCATCTTAAATAAAATGAATAATAAATAAGAACAAGTTGGTAAGGATTCTGATCATGCTTTTAATGAGTTGCAGTACAACCCTACAGAAAAATATATTCCACTCTGCAATGAACTGTAAGACATATTCCTGGGTCTCTGGGTACAGGTCTGTGGGCCTTAAAAAAAAGAGAGAGAGAGAGAGAGAGAGAGCAACACCAGTTGAGTACTACAGTATTATTTCCATATGGTATTTCATTGTTTTTACTGCTGCAAGCCAACCATAACTAGCTGAAGCAGAATATGGAATTGTATTTTAAAGACTGATTAATTCATTCAGTAGTAGTAGAAGAAAGTCATGGCCCTATCGTTAGGCTGTCTGAAGTCACAGCCTGAAAGGAAAAGTCCCATTGGTGGGCAGAGCTTTGGGTCTCACACAGCCTGCCCTGTGGCCTATAAAACTGTACTACTGTCTTCAAATGGGAGAGATGCAATTGTTCCATCAGCAATGTTGGAATAAAAATTAATCTGCCCATCTAGTTTGTGCAGTAGAGGGACCTTGCTAGTTCCACATAACATTTCTTAGATGCACTCTGGGGAAATACAGGGACTCAGATTCTCAAAAATAGATGGTGGTGGTGGCGGTGATGATGTCTGCATGAAACCAGATTGGTTTCAACTTTTATTTATACTTGGGATTTTAAACTAAATCTGGGAAAATATTTGTATGTATTCCTAATGACTTGAGGACAAATTCAGAATCGAAACAACGTGGTAGGCGCTTAACAATCTTTACTTCGTGATGCTGTCTATTTTAATCACATAGATAAATCAATTATTGGACTTTTCCTTTTCCTACCTACACATGTTCTGTTGTTTCTTTAATATATATATATTTGTTTATTTTTTTCTCTGAATGTACACATTTGTGTGTATGTCCAAATTATATGCATTGCTTGAAATGCATTTCCCTCACAAGGATTGACTGAAACCTGCTTAAGTATTTGGAACACAATACCTCCCTAGGATAAATTGTATTCACCTGTGGCAATCCTAGAGGTGTGAACTGAGGAAAACTCATCGATTGCATGACAAAAATTCCATCCTGCATACCTAAATGGCATTGTTTTGGTTCACTTTGTGGCTGTAGGGAGAATCTGGAAAGCTTCTCACAAATCAGATTAGATTGAACTCTGCTTATCAGAACAGTAGATAAACAACTTCCATCCATCAGTAAGTCTCCAACATAGATGCTAGGAGACAATTACATAAGTGAAAGATGGTCGGTTAAGATGATTCATTGTTGCTGCCCAAGTACACTAAATATCTGAATTAGTTCCGATCTGGAGGTTGGGTGGTGGTGGTTGTTATGATTCAATAGTAGAGCACATGCTTAGGTGGTGGAAGGTTCTAGGTTCAGTCTTTGGAATTTCCAGGTGGAAAACTGCTGAAAGTCTGCATCAACCAGGGATAGGAAATCTTAATTGGCTTCCCAATTATTGGACTGCAAATGATATCAGACCTAGCCCTAGTTGTCCTGAAGCAACAGGGAGAGGCCACAAGAGTCAAGCATCAGCTGTATATATAGGCTATTCCTGCTATGGTGAATATATCAAGTTGGTAAGGAACAGAACTGTAAAGTCTCATTTTCCTGCTTTATTACTGTACATACTTCTCTTTGTCAATACGCATGAGGAGCAATTTGCTGTCATTCTTGATACTGTTCTCACAACAGTAAGAATTATGCTTTGTGCAAATTGCCCATTTTTTGCACAAAATTGCACAATTTATATAAACCCAGGATGGTTAATCCTCTGTTTCATCAGAGTTTAACAATCAGCCAGTCCTTCTGTGCTTGTTTTGCATTTGTGTGTATGCATCTTGATTCTCAAGGTGAAGGAAGCTAATTTTGTATAGATGTATTTTGCACAAAGTAGCCATGGTGACTTAATGGTTAAGATGCTGAGTCAGTAGTCAGAAGTTTGAACCCAAGTGCCATGCAATGGAGTAAGTTCCCATTGTCTCGCCCAGCTCCTGCCAACCTAGCAGTTCAGAAGCAAGAAATTGCAAGTAGATAAATAGGTGCTGCTTTGGAGGGAAAGGTAGCAGGGTTCTGTGTGCTTCGACATCTAGTCATTCCTGCCACATGACTATGGAAACGTCTACAGACTCAGACAGCACTGGCTCTTTGGATGTAAACAGAAATGAGCAATGCCCCCTAAAGTCAGACATGACTAGCTTTCGAGCAAGGGAGATCTTTACTATTTTGCACAAGTTGATTCTTAATTGCGTGCCATCATCAACACAATTCTATGTGTAGTTCTAGATATGAAATATTTTTAAACCATTGGCTAATCCTTTCTTCTGGTGATGCTCTGGGATGTGCAACTTGCCCTAGGACACACAGCTAGCCCCAAGAGCTACTTGTATGCACTCTGTGTATCACCATTTTTCTGGAAGACACAATAGGAACTCAATCTCATGGCCCTTGATTCTACAGCTGGTTGCTCGAACTTGCTGAGCTATAACAGCTCACAAATTACAAGGAACATACTTGTGGTGGTGGTGGTGGTGGTGGTGGTGGTGGGGAGGTTTGCAGCTTCTTGTCTCCTTGAAGATTGTGGCATTTTTGAACCACAATTGGGCATACCCTGGGAACGGAAACCATGTGTTGCTGGCTAATCTTTCTCACACTCAAAAGGAACTGTAGAATGAACTCACCAAAAGGTGCCTTCATTTTGGCAGTTTCACGTCTGGCCTAAACATGGAAGAAGAAGCAGCTGGAAGTGAGAAATTGGACAGGTCTTTCAAATTTCCTATCAAATATTTTTCCAAATCAACACAGCCTTATTAAAAACAGTGAGACACATATTGAGTATTCTTCACAGCTCTATTATAAAATAGCTATGGATATTCATAGAGGTATTGCTTCTGAGAGAAGCATCACAGAATGTTGATGGCAATGCCTTTTAATATTACATTCTAATTTCCCCCACTTAATCCAACATATTCTGAATGGCAACATACCAGTGAATTCTAATGTAACAAATGATAGGTGTGGGGAGTGGAGTATATTCCTGAGGGAAAAATCAAACTATGTTGGCTTACACTCAGCCTTGTAAAGTGCAAAAGTTGGGGGAAATGCCAATAACTGACCTGTTCTCTTGAAGCAATGCCTGGAGCCAGCATGAACTTGCCTTGCATCCCGAAAACCTGGAGTATCTATTTTAAGTCTTTGCTTCTTCCTAAAATTGAATACATCTGGTCTCTGTGATGCCTATTGGAGCTATGAATAATAATCAGCATCTGTCCTAGTCTTGCTTTCAACTTATTCAAATCAGCTTTTAAGGTCCAGAGCTGGGTTATATTTGATTTTTGTCAGAATCATTAGGAGGCAAACACAAAGTGTTTGAGAAAAGGGACAATGTTTTTCCCCTCATATGCTCCTATGGCAGAAAGACAGAATGCATGTGTCTCCTTTCTATCCTCTCCCACCCTTACTATTTCTGCTTGAAGACCTGTCTGTGTTTGAGTTGATAAAAGCAAATTGAAGATTGAGCAAATAATGTTTGATATTTTAATCCATCCAGATATGGATGGAGTTAGATTGCTGCTCATGTTCCTATTCTACTGAAAATTTGAATATATTGGGTACAGGGAGGGAGGAAACCTCCCTCAGAGTCATATGAAAAGCAAACAAATGAAAAGAAAACGGTGTAGTTTTAATCATGGAGCCAGGAAACAAAATTATTCTAGAATATTCATCATGCATATTGGCATGATGAGGAAGATTTATTTATTTATTGCATTTTTATACCACCCATCTGGGATATTTCCCACTCTAGGCAGTGTACAGACAAATAAACAACATCAACATACTAAAACAAACAACAACAAAAGATAAACAGCAAAACAAGATAATAATACTTAACATTCTTTGTCTAATTATGATGACTACAAAAATGA
Source organism: Bradypodion pumilum (assembly GCA_035047305.1). Classification (NCBI taxonomy): domain Eukaryota; kingdom Metazoa; phylum Chordata; class Lepidosauria; order Squamata; family Chamaeleonidae; genus Bradypodion; species Bradypodion pumilum. Next base: position 164,829,035 of record JAWDJD010000001.1, on the reverse strand, counting down.
CAAAATTGACGATGAAGATAATGAATCCCAGTGTCTTGGTTTCACAGCTATGAAGTATGCTAAGGCTTGGAAGTTAGTGAAAGGACTAGGTTATTTTTGTGAGGCAGTAACTCACAAAAATCAGTTTTTTAAACAGTCCAAGTTTTGGAAGGGGAGGGGAGAAAGGCTTTAAAAACTAGAGCTTCATATCAAGTGAAACAGCTTTTGCAGATGGAAGGAGGGGCTGGGTGGAGAGCAAAAATCTATATAATTCTAGCATAATAACATGAAATTATTGCAGCTGTCTCAGCTCCCATGACCCATTTGTCTTCCAATACAGTAAATGTCGATTCTCCCAATTCTCTCTTTTTTATTCCCTGCAACCACCACCACCGCCGATAGACATGCCCATCCATTTTTAATACCAAACATAAGTGTTTCGGCATCAATTTTTAATATCCTACATATGTATTTATTCCTTAAGTGTTCATTTTTATCTACATTGCCCAAGGAGAATCTGAAATATAATAAACTGATTGACAGTAGGAAAGGAGGATGATTATGTATATGCTCCCCAGAGCAACTATGTGACAATTCTGCGCACGCTTGAAGTCTCATGGAACTGCGCTTGGGAAAAGCATATATGAGTGCAATGAAATACTTTATATAGAACTTGCTGCTGAGGACTTCAGATGAATAACAAGTTAGATTCAAGACTATGGAGCCTTAACCTGTGGCCAGATAAAATCGAGATAACTGAGTTGCCCTTACTGCACTGATGTCTACTAAAATATCACTGTATGGGAGAGGGATTTAAGGTCAAAAAATGACTGTGGTTTATCAGATGTACACTACATGCTATGGCCTAACTTGATAATAGTCATTCATACGTAGCATAGCTAGTGGGGTACACAGAAAGAGCCTCCTCAAAGATGATGGTATTTTTGAACCACAATCAGTCGTACCCTGGCCAACAGCAGACTTGTGCCAGCTAATCTTTCTCACACTAGGTCAGGCAAAAGGAAATACAGAATGAAATCATCAAAGGTGGCTTTATTTTGGCAGTTTGGCATCTGATCTAAAGATGGAAGAAGAACCGTATGTAGTTACTTTGCCTGTGTTCTCCATGGAGCTGTTCTTAAAGAGGCTGTGAGATGATCTGCTGCTCCAATGTTTGGCAGCAAGGATGATCACTGGCGCAAGATATCAAAATTATGGAACACCTTAAATAACTTGGAACTTGGTTATCTAATGCAGGGCCGCCATCAGGGCAATACTACCAGTACTGCCATATAGGGCCAGATCTGTCAGGGGCCCTGCCCCCGTCAACCATAAATTATGTGTGTGTGTGTGGAGGGGGGCAATAGGATTGCTCAGTATGGGGCCCAGAAATTTCTGATGGCGGCCCTGATCTAATGGGCTGCTTGTTGTTGTTGTTGTTTTGGGAGGGGGCAGGTAACTCAGGCCCTGAGTCACCTTCTGCTGACTCTGCTATCAACCCTCTCCAAGTTTGGTGAAGATTGGAGTTACCTTTCTGAGTGAAGCCCCCTCCCCCAAAATCACCCATTGAATTTCCCCCAAAACCAACTAGTGGTAGCACTGTATTGTACATAGTTCAAATCTTCCCCATTCTGGAAGTCTTATGATAATCAGAACATATATATTATCTTGATTTTTGTTAACTAGAAACAGGCACTAGAGCAGAGGTCCTCAACCTTTTTAAGACGAGGGCCAGGTTACGCTCCTTCAGACAGCTTCAGGGGCCAGATGGTCATTTTACCCTTCCTCCACCATGTGGCACTTCCTGGTGTGGTGGAGTTGGTGGGTGGGGGGCACATGAAATAGTACCGTGGGCCTCAGGTTGAGAATCCATGCACTAAAGAGTTTGGAATTTTATGGTGGATTATACAGGGTAGTGAAAACTGTGATTGTGAGGAGCTCCACAGGGATCTCTTGACACTGGGGGAGTGGGCAAAACAGTGGCAAATGAGCTTCAACACTAGTAAGTGTAGAGTGATGCATGTTGGGGCAAAAAAAACCAATTACATTTATAAACTGATGGGGTCTGAACTCTCTGCGACAAACCAGGAAAGGGACCTTGGTGTCCTGGTGGACAACTCAATGAAGGTGTCAACCCAGTGTGCCTCAGCAGTGAAAAAAGCAAACTCAATGGTAGGGATCATTAGGAAGGGTATAGAAAATAAGTCAGCAAGTGTCATTTTGCCTCTTTATAAATCTATGGTGAGGCCCCATCTGGAATACTGTGTACAGTTCTGGTCGCCATACCTCCAGAAGGATATTATGGAGTTGGAAAAAGTGAAGAGGAGGGCAACCAGAATGATTAGGGGACTGGAACACCTTCCTTACCATCTGAAGTTGCAACGGTTGGGCCTCTTCACTCTTGAACGATGACGTCTAAGAGGTGAGCTGATTGAAGTTTATAAAATCATGCACGGTGTGGACAAAGTAGATAAGGAAAAACTGTTTTCCCTATCGCACAACACTAGAACTAGGGGGCACTCCATGAAACCTTTTTGTACTAGTTCTCAAACAAATAAGAGAATGTACTTTTTCACTGAGAGGATCACTGGTCTATGGAACTCCCTGCCAGAAGAAGTGGTGACAGCTGTCAGTCTTGACAGCTTTAAGAAAGGATTAGACAAGTTCATGGAGGACAAGGGTATCAATGGCAATAATTATGGATACCTAAGGACAACCTCTGGGTTGGAGAGATAGGCAGGATCTCTCTCAATGCCATTTCCAGGGAATCCTAAGCAGGTGAAGGCATCTGCTTGGGAATACCCTGAAGGAAATGGTGAGCCACTGTGTGAGACAAAATGCTGGACTGGATGGCCTGTGGCCTGTTCCAGCAAGGCTGTTCTTATGTTCTTATGACCTGCAAGTGTGGCAGTAATTTTTTTAGCAACCTTTTCAAAACTGTTTATTTGGGCAACCCACATCACACCCTCCATTTTCCCTACTGGTGTTTTGTCCAAAAAAACACCTGTCATTGATCAGATGAAAAAATAACTTGAGAGAGAAAGAATTTCCTAGAAATTTACACCTTTCTTTGGCTGTGGTTGGCACAGAAAAATCAAAATTCTAAGTCAAGAGATTTTGCTTTCTCTAGTGAAGGGATGGTGAATGTCCTTCCCATATTTCATCTGCAAAAGTTGTCTTTCTTTGATGATGATGCTGCAATGTTTTCCACAAGGGATGTGGGAAGTACTCTCATTCTTGACAATTTTATGAGACTTAACCAAACTGGGACTCTTCAGTGAGATTAACTCTTGTACCATTAAGATTTTCCAATTTCCCAGGAAAAGAAAAGAACTCTAGCCCTAGCCTTTTCCAGTAAAGAAATAGGTACCACTTTGGTGGGAATGTAAACAGCGTTCAGTGCACTCTGGTGTCAAGGCATGCCTGCCATGTGTCCATGGAAACATCTGCAGATGCAGACAGCACTGACTATAAACAGAGATGAGCACTGAACCCTAGAGTCGGATACGACTGGCTTTCAAGCAAGGGCAACCTTTACCTTTAACATCATTGGCAAGAGATGGGCAACATTGCCTAGTTATATTGTTCAAGCCCCCACACCTCGACAAGGCTCTCACCTAGTAGAGGAGTAAAGAAATATGGAACAGTAATATATTGCAGAAAATATGCTTACTCTTTCTAGATAAAATTACTGTTTGAATGGGAAGTATTGAGCTTTATTACCAGGATGGATCCAGCTTTATAATTCTTGTTCGCTAGCCAAGTAATCTAGGCAATATGGTCAAAGGAGTCTTCTTCTTCTTCTTTTTGCCACCTACTGGCTGATGTTCATGTGGCATTACACTGAATTTGTGGCTTCCCCCTGCTGGAACAGGATATACTGTATTTCAGTCTTCCCAAATGTTACATCTTCCTGGATCTCTGGATGTTTGAATATACTATGGTGCCATTTGCTACAAAGGTCATTTTGCGTCAGGAGCAGAGCAGAGAGTAGATCTCATTTCAGCATCAGGCTATATTTAGAAGAGAGTGTGGTAATTCCACATTATACATATACAGTATTTATATATAGGTTTATATTGATGTGCATATAAGGGCATGGTGGCTTAGTGGATAATATGCTGAGCATGATGACCAGAGGATCTGCAGATCAGCAGTTTAAGACCCAAGTGCTGCATGACAGAGTGAGCTCGCATCTTCTGCCCCAGTTCCTGCCAACCAAGCAGTTTGAAAGCAAGAAATTGCAAATTGATAAATAAGTACCACTTTTGTGGGAAAGGTAACAGTAGTCCATGTGCTTCAGCATCTCATCATGCCTGACACATGACCATAGAAATGTCTGCAGAAGCAGACAGTGCAGGCGCTTTGGCTGTAAATGGAGATAACTGTCCCTCAGAGTTGGATATGACTGGCTTTTGAGCAAGGTAGACCTTTACCTTTACTATTGGAGAGATAGGCAGGATATCTCTCAATGCCATTTCCAGGGAATCCTAAGCAGGTGAAGGCATCTGCTTGGGAATAATACCCTGAAGCAAATGGTGAGCCACTGTGTGAGACAGAATGCTGGACTGGATGGGCTGTGGCCTGTTCCAGCAAGGCTGTTCTTATGTTCTTATTTACTATATGCATAGTAAATAACAGTGAATATTGGGCATGCACCAGAAGAGTCAATCAAAGCAGATGAAGCAGATGTTTGTGTATGGAGCTGTCAGCTGATTGGTTGATATCCTGCTTCGGTATAAGAGGGGACCCTATGTGTGAGGAAAAGACAGGAAGAGTTATCATTGTGATAAGATTTCTGATTTAAGTCTGATAGAATGAAGCCAGTGTATAAGAGAGATTAGAGGAAAGGGTGAGTGCTGTGAGATAGACAGTTTTTAGAGCTCTTGGGTTAGTAAATGTGGAGGCTTTTGTGAAGAAGCTGTAAACACTTGTGCATATTCTCATTGGAACCTGGGTGAAAACAAGCACTCATCTCTATATATGTGAAGAACTAAATGGGTGTAAACTACAGAGAAATAAGGAAGTAAATAAAAGAGCTTTAGTTTTCAAGATTTAAAAGGTCAATTGGTTATAACACTGAACATTGCTTATTGATTGTGTATTTTTAGGGGGGAAATCGTGGTTCTCATTTTTTTTAGTGGAATAGCCCCAAGATATTATACCACACATACCACTGGCCACTGGTAGGACACACAGTCAACATACAGTTAGCAAAATAATAGAGGCTTTCACCAAACATATTCTTATATTACACTATTTTTAAAAAAGGACAATGTTAAGTCAGCACATTCTTATAGTCATGTTTAGAGAGCGGAAGTGTCGGTTTCATTGGCTTGATAACAGGAATAATCCAAGAGAAGGAGATCCAATTTTCAAGTAAAAGGACAACCCCTAACTTAATGCAGGGTTGTTGGGGTTTTGAGGGGGGGGGGAGAAGGTGGAGGTGTTATTTTGCTGGCAGCACACATCAGATAGGGTGTGTGTCACAGAAGTGCTGTTTTAAAATGTCTTAATCATAGACATTTCTAACAGACATGACTGTCTACCAAATTCAGACTAGTTTTCTCGACATACTGTTTTCCTATGTGTCATGATCTGTGTGTGTGTGTGTGTGTGTGTGTGTGTGTGTGTGTGTGAAAAAGTGAGAGAGAATGAGAGAAAGGGAGACCATTCAAACACTTATCACCTCCTGTCTATTGAGAAATGGTACAGTCCAAGGTAGGAGTTCTCAACCTTTTAAAGCCATGGGCCAGGTCACGGTCCTTCAGACAGCTTTGGGGGCCGGACGGCCAACATTTTGCCCTTCCTCCACTATATGGCACTTCCTGGTGTGGTGGAGGCAGTGGGGGCCACATGAAATGGTGCCACAGGCCACATCTGGCCCATGGGGCGCAGATGGAGAATCCCTGGTCTAAGGGAAATGCGATTTGGTTCATCTGGTTGTGGAAAGTATTCTGAGTGTTTAAACAAATGTCTATTGCTATATCATACAGTAAAGGTTAATGGAGAACTTTTAAAAAGCAAACATTGGAATAAGATGATTCAAAGTGCCCATATTTTCAACTGTCTGTTGTACAGTTTTTCAAAATTATGCAATCCTATTCTGTATTACGAAAGAAGCAATCAACTCATATTGTTTGAGATTTAATTATGATGGCTGCATTTTTACCACACATACATATGGGAAGATGGGAGTGGGGGAGAAAATGAAAAAGCAAATAAATGGAGAAGAAAGCACAAATAAATACTTATTTAATAGCAATGGAGAATTAAATATTAAAACTAACTCTGGCAGCCACTTTCTGTGTGACTTAGAAGGACAGTGCCATGTTGGGATTTTGAACATAATGAGCAACTTATGATCAAAATGTCTCTATCAAGAATAGTGGTATGATACCAGGTACAACACAGCCAATGTGCATTGGTCACCTAATTCTCTGTTCTTGCTGGTTGTTTACTTAATATTATACATATTTTTTAAAAAGTAACTGCAGTAGTATGGTGGGCAAAGGCATTGTTTGCAAGACAGGGTGGCAAGGAATTAATCCTTTTCAAATCTCATTATGTTATGTGTTTCATTTGTACTCTTTTCTGCCTTGTACTGCTCTACCTTCTTGCAAATCAAAAGAGAGTGTCTATATATATATATATATATATATATATATATATATATATATATATATATATATATATATATATATATATATATATATATATATATATATATATATATATATATATATATATATATATATATATATATATATATATATATATATATATATATATATATATATATATATATATATATATCTGATGTACCTGAACTTAGATCTGAGCTCATGTGAGCAACCATGCATTCTGCATGTAATTTGAAACTGTAAAAAAATACATACAGATTTGGGGCATATGGTATTTGTGACCATTTTCTGTTCTGGTCATGTTTTTCAAAGAATCTGATAGAAGGAAGAATTGGATTTGTAGGATTTGATTGAATGAAAACAACATTTTTACAGCTCCCAGGACTCATTTTTAGGTGAAACAGACCTCCCAAGAAAAACACACAACTAAGAGGCTTCTGTAAATTTTTGGAGAAGAGTCATATGTTCAAAATTTTAAAGAATGAAGGAATAAAATCCCTTCAAAATGAAAAAAGTATATAATCATGCTTTAATTGGTGGATGGAAATACTGTAGTAAAATGTGCAAATTAATGCACACATTCAGAAAATGCATACAATTTCTATGCATCACCTCCACTATCCCATCTCACAACCCAATAGAGGAAAGCAAATACGGGTGGGAGTTAGAGAAATGCAATGAAATTGGGACTGAAATAATTCACATCTCTAACTGAAGACTAATCAATTTCATTCCCACTCTCTGTTTCAACGTTTTGGATTTTAGTGCCCAGAAAACCCTGATAGTATGGTCAATGATCAAGGGATTCTGGCAAATGTTAACATATCTTGGGCAGGGTAAAAAGTTGAAGATGCCTCTCTCATTCAGCCAATAGGCTTTTCATGTGGCTGTTTGTAAAATTACACAAGAGAGGGTTTGCTAGGAAAGGAGTAATTTCTTCATGAGAGCGAGAAACATAATTGGAAAGAATGCAAAGAAGGTACCGCTGAGAGAGCATGTATCCATGGTACAAAATCACAGATCCTTTGGTTTGCAAAAGACCATAATTTATGCGCTGAAAAATAGACTTTTTAAAAGGCTTTCATGTTTATCTTCGATTATCTGGGGAATGAAATAGGAATGCTCAGTATGGGGGAAAAGTTGGTTGGTGAAGAAGTGAAGGTCACATTTGCTTGAAAGCCAGTCATATCTGACTCTAGGGTTCAGTGTTCATCTCCATTTATAGCCAAATAGCCTATGCTGTCTGCATCTGCAGATATTTCCATGGTCATGTGGCAGGCATGACTAGATGCTTGAGTGCACAGAATGCTGTTACCTTCTCACCAAAATGGTACCTATTTATCTACTTGCAATTTCTTGCATTTGAACTGCTAGATTGACAGGAGCTGAGACAGAGATGGGACCTTATTCCATCGTGCAGCACTCGGGTCTTGAACTACTGACCTGCCAACCTACCAGTCATCAAGTTCAGCATCTTAACCACTACTCACTAAGCCACCACAATCCCCATAAAGAAGTACCATGATATAATTCCAATCTGTGCATTTTCAGACTTGATCTTAGGTTGAAGTCTGCCAGTATGAAAACCAGACTTGCAACCTCAAGATACCTGGAAACTTTCTTTTTCTCTCAGCACGAATTTTACAGAATTTCAAAACATATTATGGAAAGGTCCAAGTCATCTATCTACATTCTGGGCTTTGTTTTTATTTTTCCTTTAAAAATTTACATGTAAATCCAAATCCTGACTTGATTCATCCTTACACATTAATTGAGCAATGCTGAATGTTTTCTCCTAGGGGAAAACTCTCCTCCTGTCACAATCAGATGACAGATATTTCCCTCCTTAGTCTCTGAGAAAGAATTTCACTTTTCATTAATGGCTTCAATGTTTTTCTGTAAAATGTTTGCTGTTGGAAAGTGTGAAAACTCTTGCCTTGATCTATGAAACTTTACAGGAACTATCACCGGATGGGTTGTTTGTGTCTTTGTGTTCAATCTGCCTGTACTGTTGTATTTGCTTTGTTTATCAGTTTTTCTGAAGAAACAGATTTTTTGTGAGTTGCCTTCTTCAGAAACAACCAAATGGTGCTTCTTGAGTGGAAGGATCAACATTGCTCTGTCATTGCTCAGAGGATGCCTTAATGTGTTCATAGCCTAAATGTGTTCACAGCATGTTTGTGGAAACCAAGGTTGGGGAAAATACATTGGGTTCTTGATCTAGCACTGAAGTTAAGATCTCACAAAAGGAAAAAGAATCTGAAGGAACTATACCACTACATGGAGAACAAGGACAGGATCATAGGAGAGATAAGCAAAGACAAAGAAGTCATTTGCCACTCCATCAATCTTCCATTTTTAATTTAAGCCTATCTTCATGTCTTCACAGTAGCTAGTAGAGCAATGTCATTGTGAACCGCCCTGAGTCGGCTTTGGCCGAGTGGGCGGTATATAAATTTGACAATTAAATTAAATTTAATAAATTAAATGAGTTTTTACAGTCACACTGTATTTTTAAGAGCTATTGCAGTCATTATGCAAACTATAGATTGGTTTTGAATGACCAGTTAAGACTCATCAACTGTTGATGGAGGTAATAACTTCTGGAATTTTTGTTTAAGAAGTAGCCTATCGGACTAAAAATATTAAAATAAAAAAACTGTTGTGGTATCTTAAAGACTAACTACTACATTTGAATGTGAGCTTTTGAGGAGCATGTCCACTTCCTCAGACATAAGAGTAAATCTGTATGACTGTCTTATTTATACATGGTCCATTACCAGGTAGGGATACAGATAATGGGCAAAGTGACAGGCTGGGAATAGTGTCAGTTCTTCTTCTTCCATGTCTAGGCCAGACATGAAACTGCCAAAATCAAGCCAATTTTTGGTGAGTTCATTCTGCAGTTTATTTCACCTGACATAGTGTGAGAAAGATTGGCTGGCACAAGGTGGCTATTGTATGCCCAATTGTGGTTCAAAAATACCACAATATTTGAGGAGGGTCTTTCTGTGTACCCCATAATGTCAGTTTTCTGTCTACAAGATAAGAATAACATATAAGGGAGTTAACATGAAGGGAGTTTGAAATCAAGTCATAGCTTTGTCAGAACTTCTGCCCCCCCCCTCAAAAAGCAAACAAACAACCAGCCCCCACAGACCGCCTTAGAATTATGGAAGACAAGCAAGATAACTGGGCAGAACCACATGACTCTCTACCACCTGGCCTAGAACAACCATGGCCTGTTTGGAAAGCTTTAAACAGACTGCATGGTGGGGTACGAAGCTCAAGGGCTAATCTGAGAAAGTGGGGTTTCCCTGTAGATGGCAGCCTGTGTGAATGCGGAGAAGTACAAACTATCTCCCATATGATACAATGTACACAATGCCCTTCAATGTGCACTGAGGGGGGGCCTTACGTTTGCAAGAGGAAATGCTGTTGATGTGGCCCGATATTGGTTGGATGTCATCTAGCCCTTTTGATTCTATTTTGTTTTAGAAATGCTAATTTTAACTTTGTTTGTTATATGCTGGTGGTGCATCTGACACAAATACATACCTGTCAAGTATTGTATTTGAAAATATGGGAAAATTTTGGCCACACTCCTCTGTGGGCAGAAACAGCTCAATAAACGTTGAGAGTGAGAGACCAAGAGCTGACTTGCCCCTGCACATATGAAATACCACTCACCTAGAGTAGACTCCCCGTCCCGACCAGCTCAGCAGCAAAAACGAAGCCTCCCCATGACCATGTGGTGGCAGGGAAATGAAAGAGAAACTACACAGGGAGGGCCCCCACCACCTTATCTCTCAGCGAAAAGCCACAGACAGCAGCCTCTGGTGGCAGGAAAAACATACTGCAGCTTTGCCTGTGAGGGCTCCGGTCAGGATTTTTTTTTTTTTAAAAAAAAAGGGATATTAAGGGAAAATTAATAAAACGGGAGAGGGCGGGAAGAGGGGTAAAAATAAGGTGATAGTTGACAGGTATGCAAATAAAAAAGAATATATAACTTCTTTTGATATAACTTCTGGGTGTGGCTTGTTCTTGCCTATCAACATTTTTCAACATGCAGCCTGTATTTGAGAGGAATCTTTCCATGGGGACATGGCTGTGGAGATGTTTGTGATAATCACCTAACCTCAGAAACTATTCCTAGACCTTTCACTAAACAACAACAGACTGCTACTCACAAAGAACTGTGTGAGCAAACAAGTACAATAATTAGTGAGAACACACTTGGTATCAGTGATGAAGCCCTGGGAAATTCATATGGGTTTGAAAAGAAGGACACTGCAAATTTTGAGATTATCCACTCTCCCTTTGCCTGTCTGTCTGTTTTCTATTCTATTCTACCTTCTCACTAAAAAAAAAAGTCCAAGCCAACAAATGTCATTAAAAACAAGTTAAAAAGAGATTAAAAAGAGATCAAAAGCACATTAAAACCAAATTAGACAATAAAACCAGCAAAATCTTTATAATAATTAAAGCAATTAAAATCATCTTTATAATCATCAGAAGGGCTAAGCTCATACTGTCCTACTTTGTTGAGTTCAATAATATTTTGGTCTAGATGCCATGCCAATAAAAAGCTGTGATGCCACATAGGGACAGGCTAAGGAGAAAAACAAGAGCAATGCTTTTATTAAAGATAAGTGGGATCAACATATTGCTCATTTTTTAAAATAGGAACTTTCAAAATCCATAGATGTAAATGAAACAACTTGATAATTATTTTATTTTATTGATTTATGTATTAGAAAAATATGTATGGGAGGAATTAAAATAATGACTACATGAGGAAAAATTGCAAGTAGTGTAATAGGATAAGGCTAATTTGTATTTTTCCCTTTTGAACATATGGGAAATGCAGATCATCCTGGAGTCCCAGAATCCCAATATGTAGTTTTTCTCCCCACCAGATATCCTTTTAATAAAAAAGAAAAAAGTTGAATCCTTTCACTTTGCTTCAAAACATGAGATTGCTTTGAACTGACTGCAGAGAGCCCAACTGAGCATACACACAAAGTGGTGCTTTGACAAAGCACCTCCCCCCTTGCCTCATGAAGAAAGTGGTGGAAAGAAAGAGAGAGAAGATACACACATGCAGCATCAGCACTATCCTCAAAACCTCTATCCCACTTATTTTTAATTATTACCAGCTTCTCAGGCAAGCTCGTGTTTATATTTATTACACTTTAACCAGTTCTATGGTCAGCAATATAACATGGGGAAAAATTGAAGAAGTAAAGCCTTCTTAAAACAATTCCTTTGAACTGTACTATCTACAAGCACTTCAATAGTACTGCAGTTAAAAGACTTTTACCCCTCTGCTTGTGTGGCTAGTTAAATCCAAGAGAACTTAATCCTTCAGTGGGAGAGTAAGAGAAAATGATTTTATTCACATTCCCCTCCCTGTGTACTCACATCCTGAAAGGGGAAAATGTATTGCCCTAGGCCAGGGGTGCTGAAACTACAGCCCATGGGCTGGAACTGGCCCCTGATGCCAATTCACATGGCCTGGAAATCCCTCGTCACTCCTGGAAGCGGAAGTAAAATGCACCTGAGCAGGCACATTTTACTTCTGCTTCCAGGAGCGACGAGGGCTTCACAGGCCAGATTAATTTGTGTCAGGGGCCGGATCCAGCCCACAGGCCATAGTGACCAGTCCCCTGAAACACGTGACTGGCCCATGGCCTGAGTGACTGGCCCATGGCCTGAAAAGTTTGGGCATCCCAGCCCATGACTTTCTTAGCTCTTTGAAATATTTTCACTCAACCATAGTGTTAGTCAACAAGATGCATGGTCAACGTACAACACCTAGCCATATCTCCGCTATTGTCTCATTCATAGTTACAGCACTGGCTCAGAAGAGGAAAGATTCCTACTCAAATGACGTCTCTAAATTTGGAAAATAATTCCTGGAAGCTATGACTTCTTGCTCATGGATAGGTCCTACCTATGGGAATGACTCTTTTCTTCAGTTGTAATGTCATAACCAAGAATAATACCAAGTTCAATAATGACTGAATAGAATTTCATACTAGTTTTGATTTAGAAATTTCACTTCTTGCTTTTGAGACATTCTTTGTCTTTAACAGGCAGGTACAGCAAGATTCTTTCATGCTGGATTATTTTTATTATTGTTATTATAAAGTTTGGCAATAAATTCACTAATATCTTCAAACGTTTGGTGGAAAGAACTTGGGTGTTTTTATTTAACTGAATGTGAGACAATGAGAAACTTACAATGTGTCGATCCCTACTCATTTTATTAATAGTTATACTTGCCTGAAATTCTTTTTTTTAAAATTAAGGTGGACATGTTTTTTTTAAAGTGCAAAAAGGAAAAAGAAAAGGAAGGAGAAAAAAAATATCCTTTATAATTTTTTTAATAACAGTGTGAATAGGAACTTAAACTATAAGTATCCTTTTGTTAAAGTTATTATACCTTGAAATATTTTGGTTTAGCAAAGATGATTTCCCAGTTTGCTCCAGAAACTAGCTAATATTCTCCAAAATGTTCTATTCTCTGTATATGAAGGGAGCATCTGTGAAATGATAATACCTACAGTTCTTATTCATATTTTTATGAAAATGCATCTGCTTTGCTTCAGAAGGCTAACAGTGAAACTCAAGGGAAGACTGGTTTGAAATAATATGAAACTTCAGCACATGACTTAAGAATTTTTTCAGTGTTGATGTGGGTTTTTAAAAAGCCATTTCTAAATTAAAGCATAAATGTGATGCAAATGAACTGTAAAACAATATTGTTTCCAAACCACAGATTTTGGAGATGGAATTAGATGTGGTGGAAATAAGTTAGAGGTGTGTGTGTTTGTGTGTGTGTGTGTGTGTGTGTGTGTGTGTGTGTGTTAATTAGGGCAGGTGGAAATCTTCAAAAGACACTGTGGAGCCCTTGCTTCACAGTGTGTGGGATTTTTACCCATTAAAACCACCTCCCATTACGCCCCGCCATCCTGCAGAGCCACCAGCAGACATTACTTTGCGGGGGCAGACTGGATGTTAAAAACCCTCCTCCAATTTGGCTACTCGCCCTCCTTCTCTATGCCTCTGCCTGCCCTCTTCTCATTTTCTCCACACGTCTAAGTTCCAGTATGGCCCCATAATTAGACATTGCGACCCAGGTCTCCCTGCTCAACGTCTCACCGATGATGTCTTCTGGAGACAGTTGTCATCGAAAATGCTTCTGTAGAATTTCCCATCAAAACGTGGACAGTGAAAAAACACGTGCTCCGTGTCTTCCTGCATGGGCTGGTAGACGGGGCACAAAGCATCATCATCCAGTCTAAATGAGGGTTGATAGACTCTGAAGCAGCCATGCCCCATCAACAGCTGTGTGAGATAATAATCCACCTCTTCATGCTGTCTTGTTGACCATGCGTTAAAGTCTGGGATGAGATGATGAGTCCACTGTCCCTTGGTCGATGTATCCCAGATCTGCTGCCATTGCATTGTCCTCTGTGTCCTAGCTTCCATGGCAATTTTGCATTGTTCCATCACCTGTTTTTCTCACCTTTGCTGGTAAATCTCCGCCAGTTCCTCTGACATCAGATGGATCAGCATCATATTGGCAATGACACACACGGCATCGTATGAGACCATTCAAAATGCCCGAGCCAGCAGCAGGGCACTCCTGTGGTATATCAAAGTTATTTGTTGCATGTATGATGTCCCTGCCATGGCTTCTGACCAGATTGGGGCTGCATACAGCAACACAGAACTAACAATGCTAGAGAGGAGTCTTTGGCGAGTGTGCCATGGGCCTCCAATATTTGGCATGATCCTTGTCAATGCATTACACACTGCTCCAGCTCTTGTGCTCACAATTTGCAAATGCTCATCAAAGTGTAGCCTGGTGTCTATCTGGACGCCCAGATATCATAGTGACGGCTGAGAGAGTATATTGCAGCCTCCAACAGTAAGGGTGATGGTCTCCCTAACTTTCCTACTGGTCACAAGAACTGTGTCAGTCTTTTGATTTGCTAGGTGCAAGCCAGCTAACGAGAGCCACTGGTGAATTTTGGCAACACTCTCATTTGCAGTTTGGACAACTCCCTCTAGATGTTTGGCAACAACCACTACTGCCACATCGTCTGCAAACCCAACTGGCCTTGTCCTTACTGGCATAGGCAACCGAAGCACCCCGTCGTACATAATATTCCACAATAAGGGACCGAGCACCAAACCCTGTGGAACACCTCCTGTGATGTTGTAGGTCTGAAGTTATATTGGTGCTATACATCAAGGTTTGATCTGTGAAATAACTCACAATTATGTGTCTGATGTATTCCAGAACCTCCATCAATCTAAGCACATCCAGGATGTGTACAGTTCTGGTCACCATAACTCCAGAATGCTATTATGGAGCTGGAAAACATGCAAAGGAGGGCAACTAGAATGATTAGGGGACTGGAACACCTTCCTTTCCATCTGAGGCTGCAACGGTTGGGCCTCTTCACTCTTGAACGGTGATGTCTAAGAGGTGACCTGATTGGAGTTTATAAAATCATGCACGGTGTGGACAAAGTAGATAAGGAAAAACTGTTTTCCCTATCACACAATACTAGAACTAGGGGGTACTCCATGAAACTTTTAGGTACCAGTTCTCAAACAAATAAGAGAAAGTACTTTTTCACCCAGAGGATCACTGGTCTATGGAACTCCCTGCCAGAAGAAGTGGTGACAGCTGTCAGTCTTGACAGCTTTAAGAAAGGATTAGACAAGTTCATGGAGGATAAGGGTATCAATGGCTATAATTATGGATACTTAAGGACAACCTCTGGGTTGGAGAGATAGGCAGGATATCTCTCAATGCCATTTCCATGGAATCTTAAGCAGGTGAAGGCATCTGCTTGGGAATAATACCCTGAAGCAAATGGTGAGCCACTGTGTGAGACAGAATGCTGGACTGGATGGGCTGTGACCTGTTCCAACAAGGCTGTTCATATGTTCTTATGTTCTAGGATACGATCCCAGTTTGCTGAATTGAATGTGTTCCTCACGTCCAAGGTGATGATAGCGCAGTACTTCTTGGCACCTGTTTTCCAGTGTTTGCCTTCTATGGCCTTGCGAGCAATATCTATGACTACATTGATGGCATCCACAGTAGACCACAGTAGATCTTGCCTTCCAGAATCCGTGCTGGCTTTCCAACAATCCACGAGCTCCTTCATTGAACTCCTCCATCTAGTTGCAGATGATCCTCTTGAGTACCTTACCTGCTGTATCCAGCAGGCATATTGGTCAGTAAGATGATTGATCGTCCAGCGACTTTTCCCCTTTCGGGAGAAGGACTAGTTTCTGCAATTTCCAGTGGCTTGGGAAGATTCCCTGAGCGAGAGACATGTTATACATCTCTAGGAAAAATTCTGGTTGGGACCTGATGGCGGTTTTAAGAGCAATGTTGGGGACACCATCCGGGCCTGGGGCCTTCACATCACTGATCTTACTACAGCTCCTCTTCCAAAATAGTTGGCACATCGAAGTGGTGATCAGCCGATGCATTCTCGGTATAGGCAAGATCCGGTTAGCCTTGGAAAAGAGTAACCACTATCTTTTCGAGCAGCACTGGGCAACTGTGTGTGTGTGTGTGTGTGTGTGTGTGTGTGTGTGTGTGTGAGAGAGAGAGAGAGAGAGAGAGAGAGAGAGAGACCCCATCTATTTTTTTATTACTTTTATTTTTTCACTGACTTTCTTGCTATAGTTTCCAGGTGGCTTATGAACAATTTAAGAAACACAAATACTAAAGCAGTTGTGAATAAAATTAATCACAATATTTTTTAAAAAGATAAACATATTAATTATTGAAAGGTATTAAACAAAATCCCTTTTAAAATAAAAAACACAATAAAAAGATTAAAAGACAACAACTCCCCCCCCCCCTGCTTGAAATTCCTTCTTCAGCAGCAGTTTACATATTAAAACTTGGAGAAAGGATTAAATGGTACAGTATGATTCAATAGGAAAGAAGAGGGGCTGCGGTGGCTCAGTGGTTAAGAAACTCGCCTTGTTAACTGGAAGGCTGGCAAATCAGCCCCTGGTACTGCATGATGAATTGAGCGCCCCTCTCTGTCCCAACACTTGGGGACAGGAAAGGAGCCTCATTTATGTGTTCCCTGAGTGGAGTTTCTTTTTTAAAAAATCCTTTCAACCCAGAATAATTTCTGACACAAAATTATTATTATAGGGCAGAAGAAGTAAAAGTTGGGTAAAATATGCAAAATGTAGAGAGCTGTCAAAGTTTGAAGAAGTAATACTACAGAAGGAGATAGATGAAGAGAATAAGTAACAGTAGGCAGAAATAAGTAAAGTTTATAGAATACTGGTAGAGGAAGAAGGTCAACAGTGGAGTTTGAGGAATACCTTGAGAAATAGATTTAGGTAGGAATATAACGAAGGAGGAATGGAGAATATTTTGGTAGAAAAGCATTCTAAAGATTGTGCCTGTGAGAATTTAAGAGAATTGTTATAAAACAATATGGAGATGGTAATTAACAACAGTAAAATATCATTTCTTATTCAGAATATTCTCTAATATGTTAGAGGTGTCATCAAGAGGTTTATACCTATTTCTACTTATGGTAGAAACGTGAGGAGATTTAAAAATATATAGAAAATAGTTTTGAATGAAATTAATGATAGTTTATCTGTGAAACCTGATTTTTGTACAAAAATAGCACCAGCTTCAGAGATGTCCAATTGAAATAGGGAAAATGAATTAATTACAATTTTGGTAAGTGCAGTGAGATTAATTATAGCAAAAAAATTGAAAAGTAAAATTTAAATTTAAGTTTATTGAATGGTATGAAGACTATAACTATTAATGATAACCTGGCATGTGAGATTAAGGTTTAAAAAAAAGAGGATTCTCAAAAGTGAATAGATTTAAAGATATACAGGCAGACTTAATAGAGCAGGGATTCTCTACCTGCGGCCTGTGGGCCATATGTGGCCCATGGTGCCATTTCATGTGGCCCCCACCACCTCCACCACACCAAGATGTGTCATGTAGTGGAGGAAGGGTAAAATGGCCATCCGGCCCCCAAAGCTGTCTGAGGGAACATGACCCAACCCTGGTAGGACAACAGCGAGGGGGCTTGCCTTGTCTCTTTTGGGAGGAAACAACAAAAAAGGATCTCTGTATTGTATATTGTAATGTGTTTACTGCATAATATTGTGTGAACTGCCCTGAGTCGGGTTTCCTGATTGGGCAGCATACAAGTGTGAGAAATTAAATTAAAATTAAATCTCTCTCATGTCACAGCAAGCATCCCTGTATGGATGGTGGTACCATGAGAAATCCCCTCTGGAAGATCTTAAATCAGTGAAACTGATAAGGAAAGATATGACTCATCACCCTGGATCAAAGTTATTAAAGGAATGCATGCAAGAGTCACATTCCAATCAGTTAATGATGTAAAACAGCCAAAGAACACAGTTACCTCTGTTGCTGCTCGAAATATATGTGTAGACAGATTCATCTCAAGATGTAATAAACCTTTCCAATAGCTTCTAGGCCCAATTTCACACCTTCTCCCCCAAATAACTCTATTAAAAAAGAAGTCCACTTGCTTTCAAAAAGGCATAATTTTAGCACTTTAAAAGGCACCTTGTATGTCCTTAAAATGGTAATGATATAATAGGTTCATAATGATAATGATGCTAGTTGATGCAAAAATCATTCAAGCATCTTACTTTAATGTCAATTTCGAACCGCATGCACAAGGCCAGAACAAGCACTGTGGAGAAGCTCAATGGAACACTGCAGAGAAACATTTCGGCTTTCAATACCATTTAATTCCTCATTAAGCACTGAGACCCATGGCGTCACAGTATAAAGTCGATAGCAAAGTAGTGGTAGAATACTTTGGACAGTATGTCTTATATTTTATCCTTGTACTCCAAACCACACTACTCAAGCCATGCTAGAACAATGTGCAAATGCACACAAACATTTCAACACCTAATGTGGTTTCCTGGGAGCCAGGGTAGAATAGTATAAAGAGTGGCAGGCTAAGGCCCTGGAGACCTGAATTCAAATCCCCACTCAACCATAAAAACTCATTAAAAGGTGACCATTGTAAAATTACTCCTTAAATATATCACCTGTCTTGGAAATCCTAGTAGGGTGGCCATAAGTTGGAACTGAGAGCACAGCAGAGGTTATACTTCTTTAGAATCCTCAGGAAGAACAATCTTTCAAAGGACCTGCTGTTGGCATTCTACCACTGTACCATAGAGAGTGTGTTAACCTATGGTCTGTGTGTATGGTTTGGGAGTTGTACAGCTAGGGAAAGAACAATGCTGTCCAGGGTCATAAAGTCTGCAGAGGGGATAATCGGGTGTACTCTTCCCACTCTAGATCAAATCTATGCCACCAGGTGTTATAAGAAAGCTGTAGAGATTGCGCAAGATAGTATGCACCTCGGAAATGATCTCTTTCAGCTTCTGCCTTCTAGAAGAAGGTATAGGGTCATAAAGACCAGGACCAGCCGCTTGAGAAATAGTTTCTACCTAAAAGTTGTTCTGGCTTTGAATGCAGTGCAATGCAGTCTATGAGGAAGCTTCTGTATATAGTTTTTTTTAGAGTTTTTAGAGTTTTAGAGCTTTTTAGGGGTTCAATGTGTATATGTGGGGTGGGAATATGTTGATAATTTTGTATAGTTGTATTTTGTTTAGGTTTTGTTGAGTTGATAAGTGTCTTTCCCCCCAATCTCATTGTTCTGTGCAGGACAATGACAATAAAGATCTATCTATCTATCTATCTATCTATCTATCTATCTATCTATCTGATTTGAGAGTAAATAACATACAAGATAGCTATCCAGGAGGAATTTTCCACTCTGTAGTTTTGCTTCTTGTAGGACTCACCATGTGGGCAGGAATAGGGGATGAAAGTCTCACCTTGCCATCTGGGGTAAGGCAGTCCCTGTTAATTTAATCACAGAAGAGTCACAACTTTAAAACCCATATGCCCAAACTTTCCAAACTGTGGTATATAACAAGATTGGACTGTCTGCTACACCTGTGCCAAGTGTGGTGCTGATCTGAAATCCAATTTTAAAGTTACTGGGTTTTTTGTTTGTTTGGGGTGCTCTTATTTTTAGAATTGCCCTGTTGAATGGTGTTCTGCTCTGCTGTGCAATAACACAGTAACAATGAAATAATAGTCCTTGGAAAAATCCATTTATGCTACATTCCATAGCCTTAACCTGTGGTAGTAAAGTCCATAAATTGTGTGTTTCATGTGTATGAAACAATGCTTCCCTTTGTTAGTCCTACAAAGTACTTCCTTTGAGTTCCTGTATTGCTCATCAATTTTATTGAATTATCTAACTATTACAGAAGAGGGAACTAACCTGAAGTTCTAACATTGGGAGGAGGGAAGAATTACTTTCCTTTTTGCTCCACTCACTCCATTCTTGATACTATAGCCATCTTTCATAGCCTCTTGTCTTCCCTTCCCTTAGCAATCTTTCTGGCCTTCCTCAAGTTACATGTTCCATCTCTTGAATGTTGTCCCACTTTTCCTTGAAGGTCATGACTTCTGAGTGATTAAAGAAAACTGACTTAGACTCTCCTTTGTATCTAAACAATATTTTTTACATCAGCAAAATGTAAATAAACAAGTATCCCAAACAGCAGGTCTATTGATTTTCAGTGGATGTTAAAGTTTTCTCTTCTCTTGTTGTTTTAATGTATAGCTCAGTATCCAATTATAGAAGTGGAAGCGCAGTTCTATAAGCAGCTGATCACTCTGGAAGGATGGTCATTCTCACACTGAGATTGGTAGTATAACTGGTTGTACAGTTGAAAGATTACTACCACTCAGCATTTGGTCAATAGGATATGGGCCATAATTTAATACTGGCCAAATGCACAATTTCCTAATCTGTATGTCATTTTCTTCACCAATGCTCCTTATTATTGCTATCTTTATTGGAAACTATCTCTGGTCTATAATGAAAACAGCGTGAAGGAACTGCTATGGTATACTATTTCGTACCTATGTTAACTCCCCCCCCTCTCTATTTTCATCTCCCTTACTAATATATCATTAACAGAATTATTCTCTCCTGCTGCTGTTACAATGTTTTATAAACCCTAGTGTTATCAAGGTATTACTAATTTATTGAAACAGCAGTATCTTGTATACATCCATCATTCTATATTTAATTGCCTGGCATGCAATATTGAGCAGACATAGATGGAAGAATCCATAGAGCTTTCAGGCTCTCATGACATATTAGAAGAAAGCATTGACTCCCTTTGGTTTCACGAAAAATGAAAAAGATTCAGGATCAGTAAACGTTACAATGCTCATTGTTTTGCACAATGTTTTTTTTCCTTTAGAACATTTTCACTGACTGGAGAAAGCAAACATCTTGCTGCTTTTAGAACACTTGATTGCTCTGCATCTATTTTTCAATACACCCCTAAACTGAATAATGAGAATAAACAAATCATATGCATTTCCAAAGACATTGTGGCTGGGGTGCATTCAGAATGACTTTCTGAACTGGATCAATTTTTAGTTTGGAGATCCATTTCCCATAGATTTTTCCCATCCTTTGAATGATAAATATATGCTCAACTGTTTTCTTTTAAAATAGAGATTTGCAGATGGAAACTGTAAATACCTATTCTGTGGGAAAATGTAGTTTGATTTATGTATTTAAATAAAAATTATTGCTTTTTAAAATAACAATGTCCAATCTTTGTAGGAACAAATCTAGCCAGACTTGCAATTGAACACATGCACAAGTGGCATGGATGAAAAATAGTCATCCACCTTTACACATTATTGTGTCCCATGATTTTGGTGTGTCATATCCCAGACTCAGCAGCATCTGCAAAAGACTCAGAGTCCAAGGAGACTCCCTCTTTGAGTGACAATCCTCTGCACCATTTCACATACTATCCAGGCTTCAGAAAATAGCCTTCTCTTCAAGCTTAGCCTCTGTGGATTACACCTCCATTCCACATCTCGTTCTTCCCAGTTCAGGAACCTTCTAAAATAACTGTGGCCACTTCAATAAATACAACTAGCATCCAGCAAACATAGAGTCTTTTAAAGATTCTGGGGGAAGTCAAGATTTCTTAAGGCCTCAGTTCTCTGCTGGAACAACAACTAGAAAGGAACCACAGATAGTTCAAGAATTGAGCCAATAAGGCACATCCACTGCCATTTCAGGGTGAAATACCCACCTTGTTTCTTCAATGAGATATCAAGGAAAGGATTACTACAGCCAATAACCCTATTCAAACATTTTAAAAAGGCTTACTTGGAAAATATGAGCAAGGAGAAAGTTCTAACCACAACTAGTAGTGTCTCCATCTGGAGAGTATCTATTTGAAGAGGAAATCTTCAGACAGCTTGAAAAATTAGGGTTTATGACCATATGGGAAGGCTGTCTCCTCTTCAGATTGTCTTAATTAACATAAACACAGTGACAATGTATATCTAGTCAAGCTAGGACAGTGTGACTGTGTGTGTCTATGCGTGTGTGTATGTGTAATGTTCATAGACTTTAGCATGAAAGGCAAAGTCTCTGTAGGGGGAAACTGATATGGAAAGTGATCTATACTTTTGCTTAATCTTAAATAGCTAAAATGTATTATTGTTCTGTTAAGAGTGCTATCATGATAATATTTTTACAGCTAGACTGTCTGTAATTACTTTCTGGTTCTGTATAATGAGCACATCCAAAATACAAGCCATATAATGAGAGTTTAGCAAGATGCTAGTCACAGCTGTTGAACCTCCCATTGTTGTTTTTATGTGCCATCAAATCAACTCCAATGTAAGATGCTATTGAAGAGTATGAAATGATCAAGAAGTGATTTACCATAGCAGCCCCCTCTGTGAATTTCCATGGCCAAGAAGGGATTTGAACCTTGGTCTCCTGATTTCTAGCTGAGCACTCTGTTTATTACACCCCACAGTCTGTGAAACTTTCCACTGCTCCAACTGATATCTGGAAAAAGAGATCCCTTCAGGAAGAGATCAGAATAGGTATTTCCCGAGATAGCTATAAGTGCACACAGGAATTTGTTTGTAATGTCCTGCATCCTCCCAAATTCTATCAACTATCAATGGCACATACATTTTCTCCATGCCAGTAATAGGATTTAGCATTTATACTGTGCTTCATAGTGTTCACTCTTTAATCCTAGTTAGCATATTATTTAGTCTGTCCCATGAAAAGAAAACAGGAACTTATTAACAGAGGGGCTATGACATTTTGGTAACAGAAATAAAATTAAAAATTAAAGAGTTTTACACTAATTATGTCTATAATATGTGTGCTTTTAAAACCTGCATGTATGGATTTCCTCCAATTCTGGTGTGTGTGTGTGTGTGTGTGTGTGTGTGTGTGTGTGTTTGTTTGTTCGCTTGTGAGCTATTTTTTGTTCCTGAGACATTCGCTGGATCATTCTGGTGGATTATAATCCAGAGGCCTTGGCTTTTGTTTGCCTACTAGCAGGTGGACAGCGTCAATCACTTGGAACAGCTACTAAGAGGAAGGACAGGTGTATTTTGGTGCACTCCGTTTTTAAGCCTGAGCAAGATGGAGGAGGAGGGAGCTTTTTCCCTTAGCTGGTGCACCTCAGCTGCCCAGTGCTATAACTTGGGGTGCATGAGTGGCACCAGAGCAGGTCCTCGCTATTTCCAGGCCTGTTGCAGAAATGAGGTAAGGATTAAAGGTGGGACCTCAGTCTCACCAAACATGCCTATGCCTTTTTTATGAGGACCATGCTTCTTTTTGCTTCTTTTTAGATTGCACTTTTTAGTTGTCCTTCAATGCATCCCTGTGTTTTAACAATATTTTGTGTTTGTTTGCAATGTGTGCTTGTTTCCAGATATGCTGCTGCTGCTGCTATGTGAAGATTCTTTAATAGAAAATGCCTTTAGCACATAAAGGATCTGAGACCAAGACAAGCCTGTTGAAGGATTCCTCATGAATATCCAAATATCTGCAGGGAGAGGGGTTCATGACTGAAATAAAAGATGCCACCAGGAAATTTTGGGATAAGTCTGCCCACATACTATCTCTAGGTGATTGTAGGTTTGTGGTCACATAGCTAAAAATGCCAGGCCTATGCCTGTCCCTTCCTTGGTACGCCTTTGGGTATGTCCCAAACTCCTATGAGCACAATCCTCTTAGGGGAGGGTGTGGCAGGAATTTGAACTGAACTCATCCCCTCCACGAAGTTCATTAAGGAGAATAAAAAGTTTGTATATGTAATATCAAGCTCCGATATAAAATTAGTTTGATCACACAGAAGTCAAATTTCATGTAATTGAACATTCTTCTCGGTGTTAAAAAAGGAGAGGCTATCAGCTCTGTCTAATTATCAAGCCTAAAGTTAGAGACACAAATCAATAAGAGAAAATTCAACCACTGTACATTATCCATGCCTTCCCAACTCAATCAACAGTTTCAGAGCCAATGGTCATTGCAAAGAAGTACCAGTTGCATCTGCTTTGGTTAATTTGTATTAGTATGTTCAATCATCATTTCCAGTCTCTAGGTTACTTTTTACATAATCAGTACCCAAAACTAAACAGATTGGCTTCTTCAGAAATGAACAGGCTGATGGTATAGCATCTAGTTCCTCAGTTCAAGCTACACCATTCTGGCAATATCAGAGGTCAGACATCTATTCATGGATTTGGAACAGCATTGGAGCTATTGCCAGCACAGCTCTCTTGGAAGGATGGTCAGGTCTAACATTTGTAAATGTTGCAATCAGTGTATTTGCAGCTTCATTGCAGATGTGCCCATCATGCTACATCTCCACAGAGATTTTGTTTTACTCAATCACTATGCTGCCCCTTGGTTATGATGAGACAGGCAGCTAGATGAGGTGCACTGATTTTATACACTTCTAAACTGGTGTGATGTTGAGGCATTCTTGGTATCACAACATAGCACGTCTCTTTGTGTGTTCTTGTACATTTATCATTTATCAGCACAATCATTCACAAGTCTTGACTGTAAGATTGGGGAGAGACTGCAGGAAAGAGAGAAAGACAAACATATTACCTTGGTATAAGATCATCCTCTGAAAGAGTATGCCTGTATACTTGGAATCTAAATTATTTCCAGAATCTGCACAGTCTTTCCTTTAAAAAAAAAAGAAAAAACGGGGGGGGGGGGAGTAATTCATAATCACAGTTTGAATTTCTTTCAGGGTGCTCTAATCTCTTAGACTGCAAGAGTGCAATCTTAACCTTTCAGTTTGTGTTTTTATCACACAGAGCACAGCATTCCAGTTCACCAGGTTGCAATAATGCTTTCTTTGTGCTCTCTCTCTCTCTCTCTCTCTCTGTGTGTGTGTGTGAAATAAAAAGGTTTTCACCTATCATTTCAAGTTTAACAAACCATAAATACCTACTTTTCCATCGTTCTTCTGTGCCTCAAAGACTGGGCAGAGAACATCCACATAGGTATTTTGTGATTCCTGGCCATATATCCAGATCTTTACAACTCCTCCACAAATGTAGATCTGCTGCTGCCTCTTATGTTTTTGCAAACTTCATCATTATCCTAACTCTGTCTTTGACCTGTGCTGTTTCCAAACAGTATTGTGGGGGTGGGGTGGGGGACAAAGAGGGGTAAGCCCAAATGGAAACTACAGCCAAGAAATCAGAAGAAAATTGAGACCCTGAAGGGCAGCAATGAAGGAATGTGTGGTTTTATGGATCTCTACTTTCAGTTGCTTATTTTAATGTCTAATGTTATTTCTTCTGAAAATTTCTGAGATAGGTAGACATAACTTTAATTACCAGCAGCAGTAGCAACAATCCATTACTCTCGAGGACTGGTTTGAATTGCAATGCCCCTCCCCTGGCCACCAGGAAAGCATCATCTTCAATGAGAGCCATTTGTGAAGGAAACTGCAGGCCCCTGGCTTCCTACCTTTGAATTTAAAAAGATACAGCCTGCTAGCTTTCTCCCATTTATCATCTAAGCTAACCAGCCTGGCTTCAACACCAAGCCATGTGTATTTGCTTGAAGAAGTGACCTGTGAGTTATGAAAGCTTGCAATGTTTTATTTTTAAATGACCCTATAAAAAGGTATTGCCTCCGTTCTGCAATTGTTTGAATCCACCACTTGTATCACTGTATAATTCAGTTACAGTGATACTTCATACAACGTCCAAACTTGGACTTTATACGGATTTGGACTTTGTATGAGGCATCTCAGCTAGGATTTTGCATGCAAAATCCTAGCTGAGATGCCTCATACAACGTCCAAATCCTTGCTGTGATGCCTCATACAACGTCGTTTCCATAGAGATACATTGCACTGTAACAGCACAGACGTCAGGGCAAAGTCAAGGAAACAAACAGGAAACTGACAGAACTTTAAGAAATCATTGTCTAAAGGCTAAATACATTACAAAAACATGTCAAACAACCCTTATTTTAGGGGACAAACCGTCCTGGGGAAAAACTCCAATGTCTCATACAATGTTGCAACGACATTGTATGAGGCAACTTTTTTCAAGGAATTAGGCGATGTTGTATGAATTCAATGTTGTACGAAGCGGACTTTGTATGAGGTATTACTTTATTTGACCAAGTATTATGAACATTTATATAATTTTTCTGCTACCAAACTTTACCTACTTTGGATTATAATAATAATTTTGATAATTTTGTATAGTTGTATTTTGTTTAGGTTTTGTTAGGTCGATAAGTGGTTTTTCAATCTCGTCGTTCTGAACAGGACAATGATAATAAAGATTTGTCTATCTATCTATCTATCTATTAACCTCTAATTATTAAGATAAACTTGACACCAGTTGACACACTAATAGTGGCAGAATTAACTTTAACAGGATAAATGAATTAACATGAAGGACTGCCCTTCACTATACTAGTTAACAGTGCTTTACAATAGCTATTATTATGTCAGAAAATGATCTTTTATGTTGGATCATTCTCTGACATATCTAGTAATTAAAGAAAAAATATTTTTAATGAAGAAAAGGAGGAAATGCAAAATGATGAGTTATTGTGTCTTTTCTTGGACTGTAAGAGGAAACCAATAGATCTTCCTTCCATCTATGATCACTTGAAAAGTCAGGCAACATTCTAGGGTCCATAATTCAACATTCCAAAACAAAGTCAATGTCTAAGCTATTTATAATGCAGAAGACCCAAATTTAAGCAAAGCATAGGCTGAGGATAGTAGAAGTGACATGAAGAGCATCCTTCAGTGTCATGTCAGAGCAGGACTAGGCTTAATGGACATGATGCTTCCCAGCAGCAAAGTTAAGTTTCCACTTATCCTACTTTACAGGCAACTTTACTGACAACAGTCATTTATTTGAGAGGCTTTCCAGTTCAAGTCCAATTTAAAGATTACGGGATAGAGAATCAGGAACTTTGAACTACAGAGATTGGCACTTTGACATCAGGCTGAGCAAAGGTATAGGTTATCTGGTCATAGAGTTTCTCATTTTGGTAAAATACACTGTATCTCTAGGTCAAGCAATTTTTTCTAATGTTGATATTATGGGTTGAAAAGATAGGAAGGTTGGAGAATCAATGAAGGGAACGTCAGAAGAGTATGTGAATTTAGCTGCAGCCCATTCTCTAAATTTTGGATATTACAATAATTTTTTAAAGATATTTTTAAATTTGTGACTTTTCTTATTGCCTTCATAACAAAAAGGCCGAAATATAGTAGTAAATTGTAACTAGAGTAAGCCAATTGACTCAGTTGGGATTTAGTCAGTGGTGGGATTCAGCAGGTTCACCCCGGTTCGCTAGAACCGGAAGCAGAAATTCCGGCTGCCCCTGCCCATCTAAGTTTTGAAATAAAGTCCTAATTCGGGTGCAACACAGGGCTTTCCCCCTGGCCACACCCACCATAACATGCCCACAGAGTAGGTAGTAAAAAAAATGAATTCCACCACTGGACTTAGTGAATCAACTCCTCCATAAGATCCATTGATTCGATGAGTTTACCTTATTTGGTGTTTATTGCTAGATTTCAGCCATACTCTGTTTCAATGGAAAGGTTAGTAAGTTGCTTCTACCCTACCAACAAAAATTTCTAGTGATTTCTACAATTTCCCCCCTTACATTCAGTGTTTAAATGGAACCGTGCCACACATTGCTGGACAAAGTATGACTCCAGATTGGTCCTATCCAATATAGAAAATATGTTTTAATTGGAAGACCTTGCCACCTTGTTTAAAAGTCTAATACTTGAAAGGCTGTTTAAAATATTACAGCGACAAAAATATTACAGTAATTCATTTCATCATGCTTCACTTTTAAAGTATACACAAGAACATTAAGCCAGAAACATGAAGCCTGATTGTTTATAAATTCAGTCAATAATGAGAATAGCCAACCTGAGGTGGAGAAAATGAACAAACCAAAACAGATCTATTAATGTCTTTAGGCCAAAAGATTCCTGTTCCCCAAGGAAATTAACAGAATGAATTACTGTAATAATGATTGTCTCTGGCTAAATAGAATGTAATGGATACACTGAACTTTGATTTATAAGTCCATTGAGTTTCCTCAAGGGAGCAACACCTTTAGTCTGTGCTGGTGGAATGGATGGGAATAAAATCACTGACTCAAGCATGAATTGGTTCCCCAAAGTGGAGAGGATTGGTTTAGCCAGATCCTGGCACTAATAAAAGGCTCTAGGATCTAAAATACATTTTAAAAACCCTTTGAGGAAGCAAGGTGCTGTGAAACAAAGTACATAATTAGCACACTGGTAAATATTTCAGGAAGGAGGCAATAATTAATGACTTTACGGAAACTAAATTGATGTGTTTACCTTGTAATAAATGTCTTCATATCCAAAGGTGTTTTTTTCCCAGTCACCAAGGCATTGTGCTTTATACTCTCTCAAAATTGCTGTAAAGTAACTGGGACCAAGTAGGGAGAGTTGGGTGTGCGATAACAGATGGCTTTTAGAAAAACTGATTAGGGACTATGGTTACATAGTGGTTAAGATGCTGAACTTGACAACTGGAAGGTCGGCAGGTCAGCAGTTCAAGACCCGAGTACTGCACAACAGAATGAGCTCCCATCTCTGTCCCAGCTCCTGCCAATCTAGAAGTTTAAAAGCAAGACATTGCAAGTAGATAAATAGGTATCACTTCCGTGGGAAATGTAAGAGCATCCTGCACACTCCGTCACCTAGTCATGCCTCTCACATGGCCAGGAAAATGTCTGTACATGCAGATAGTGCTGGTTCTTTGGCTGTAAATGGAGATGTGCACCATTCTCTAGTGTCAGTTATGACTGGCTTTTGAGCAAAAGCGACCTTTACTAAGACTGATGAGACCTAGAAATAGCCAGTAGTACAACATGAAAGCATTGTGGATACAATGTGAGTGCTTTGAGAAAGAGTGCTTTAGGCTCTGTAATACTTTGCTCTCATAGTCCAGAAACTGCAAGAGATAGTTACATGCTGAAGAGTTGAAGAAAGGAAATGGAGCAGACAAGGAGAGGAACAGGGAAGGTGAGGTCTATTATATGCCCTGGAGAGACAACTCCTACTGCAGGAGAGAATGGCCTTCTTATTGACTTCTGGATAAGGACAAGGATGTATATTGTCACCCTGCTTATTTACCTTATATGTAGAGTACATCATGTGTAATGCAGGACAGGAAGAAGCACAAGATGGAATGAAGATTGCTGGGAGAAACATCAACAACATGAGATATGCAGATGACATTACTCTAATGGCAGAAAGTGAAGAACTAAAGAATCTCTTGATGAGGGTGAAAGAGGAGAGTGCAAAAGCTGGCCTGAAACTCAACATTTTTTGAAAAAACCAAGATCATGGCATCTGGACCCATCACTCCCAGGCAAATAGAAGGGGAAGAAATGGAAACAGTGACACACTTTACCTTCTTGGGATCTCAGATCTCTGCAGATGGTCACTACAGCCATGAAATAAAAATACACTCACTTCTTGAGAGGCCAGCTATGGCATACCTAGGCAGCATAAAAAATGGAGACATCACCCTGCCAACAAGAGTCTGCATAGTTAGAACAATGGTCTTCCCAGTAGTAATATATGGCTGTGAGAGCTGGACCATAAGGAAGGCTGACTGCAGAAGAATAAATGCTTTTGAATGGTGGCACTGGAGGAGATGCTTGAGAATCCCCTGGACTGCAAGGAGTTCAAATCAATCAATCCTAAAGGAAATCAACCCTGACTGATCCTTTGAGGGACAAATACTGAAGATGAAGCTCAAGTAGTTTGGCCACCAAATGAGAAGAGAGGACTCACTGGAGAAGGCCCTGATGGTGGGAAAGATCAAAGGCAAATGGAGATGGGGTGGCAGAGGATGAGATGGCTAGATGGCATCATTGACACAGTGGGCGTAGCTCCGGGCAGACTCCGGAGGATGGCAGATGACAGAGGAGCCTGGAGTGCAGTGGTCCATAGGGTCACAAAGGATCAGACTTGACTGTGCAACTCAACAACAATGACAATATTCACAGGACCTGGTGGTGGTGGTGAGTAGGGGTGTGCAGAAGGCAACTTGCATATTGCTTTCATTTTGAGTTCTGTCAGTAGGTTACTCTTTTGTTTACAAATTCTTTTCAGTTCCAGTCTTTCAGTAAAACCAAAAACATCTGAATCCTTTGTTGATCTCTGGTTTATTTTAATTTAAAATCATTCATATATATTTTTAAAATAATTTATTTTGGGGAAAACCATTTATTTATCTGTTAATTTTTGTTTTCCTATTGATGTTTATGGCCACTAGAGTAAATTAAGCCTTTTGGAGTCTTCCAATTCTAAATTTTAAAAAGCAACAAGGTAATAAACAAGCAAGCAAGAAGTAGGCAACAGGAAGATAAATCAATCATCTGCAGATCATTTCAGGCACTAGCAGTATTTTAAAGTTTAGACTTATCATTGCATTTCAAAAAAGAAGAAAAAAGTAGGGAACCCAAATAATCCAAAAGTAATCTGAAAGTGGAGAAACAGTAACAAGATAATAACCATTAAAATATAATCCACAATGAAGGATAGTAGCAGCAGTACCAGCAAGAGACCAGGAAGGGGGGGGTCCAAAATGGAGGTCAGATGAGCTCTCTCAGCATTACAACTATTATTATTATTATTATTATTATTATTATTATTATTATTATTATTATTATTATTATTATTATTATTATTATTGTTGTTGTTGTTGTTGTTGTTGTTGTTGTTGTTGTTGTTGTTGTCGTTGTCGTTGTCGTTGTCGTTGTCGTTGTCGTTGTCGTTGTTGTTGTTGTTGTTGTTGTTGTTGTTGTTGTTGTTGTTGTTGTTCGACTCACAAAGTGACTCTGGGCAGCTAACAAAGATGCAAAACATAGTTACAATTACAATTACAAGGTACCATATTATCATAATACAAAAACATTTCAACATATTATCATCACAAATCATCAAAAGTCACAGTATCAAAAAGTATCTGTTTCCAAGCTGTTAAACAACAGCCATTCCAGTTTTTCAGGCACATTTAAAGATTCAAATTTAACACCTTCAACTTTCCAGGATGTTTTCTTAATCCTTATTTGTGCCTGACAGTATTAATTGAACAGTTGTGATTTTGTCAAGTTTGCATACAAGGGTTAAATGGAGTACTGGTGCTAATGAGATGGTTTAAAGTATGTGAGAAACAGAGAATTTTTACCCCACTGTTATTTTTTTCCTTAGAGAAGCTTTTGAGTTAATTGTGGTATCCTTTTGGAAATCACAGGTGGCACTTCCAATCCTAAATCAATTGTTCATTCCAGAATGTGGCATAGGGTGGTTTTTCCTAGTATATAACATTTTAAAAGCAGCTTTAACATAATGTAAGTACAATTCAAACAGACTGAGAACTGTATCACAAGTTACAGGGATTGGCATAATGTAGTTCATATCTTTCTACTTGTCTGATAGAGAGACTGGAACATTTACCTTTCTGAATTACAGTACTCAGAATTCCAACGACATAACTTTTTTAAAATTATGATAATTATAACATACTCCCACCCCACATATACATATTTAACCCCTAAAAGATCTAAAAGATCTAAAACTCTAAAAACTCTAAAAGTCTAAAAACTCTAAAACCCTAAAAACTCTAAAAACTATGTACAGAAGCTCCCTCATAGACTGCATTGCACTGTATTCAAAGCCAAAACCGCTTTTGGGTAGAAACTATTTCTCAAGCGGCTGGTCCTGGTCTTTATGACCCTATACCTTCTTCTAGAAGGCAGAAGCTGAAAGAGATCATTGAGCTACTGCAGTCCCAGCAGACAGATAAAACCATAATTCAAATACCCTTCCAATGACAAGAAATAATGTCTTTTCCTGGATGACTTGCTCTTCTTATACCCCTGACTAAGAGACCTCCAGTCAACCTGATACAGACTGCTTTATAATTACATCTTTACCTGCTCTTTGACCAAGTAGAGGCCTTGATTTATGAGCAGACATTGACTGGCAGCCCGGTAAGACATCTTTCAACTCCTTGACTTTCTAAGACCCCTTCTGAAGAGGTTTGGGAGTTCTCCTTTGCATCTTGACCGACTGTCTCCACAAAGGCTTACTGTTAGGTCACAGTAACTTGTTGCATTAAAACAAGACAACAACACATTGACTAACTCACAATTTGTTGCCCTATCTTTTTAACCCAAATCTGCTTTTGGGCAGCTTCTTCACTCTCCGTAATGGCAAGGCTGGTTCCAGTTCAACTGAAATCATTGCTACATTTGCGGGTGAAATGTTGATACCAGTATTGCAAGCCAAAAGTCTATTTCCTGATAATCCAAGAGCCTCTTTATGTTTTCTGCTTCAGAGTACTTACTGTTCAACCTTCTTTTTTGTCTTTTCCATGCATACATGCTCACACATTGTCAATTACATCAGGTAACTTTTTCACAGCTGCAGGCATAATTAAAGACATGAAGATGCACAATATGGCTTAATGGCTTTCCTCTAATGTAGATTAAATTCTGTTGATGTTAATGCCTGCTATACTTAATTGTTCATCTCATAAGCTGC
The DNA here is from genome assembly GCA_035047305.1 of Bradypodion pumilum. Lineage (NCBI taxonomy): Eukaryota > Metazoa > Chordata > Lepidosauria > Squamata > Chamaeleonidae > Bradypodion > Bradypodion pumilum. The sequence continues at coordinate 164,796,348 of JAWDJD010000001.1, read as the reverse complement.
CATAAATGCTCAATAAAATGCTAATGATCAAAAGTACCTGCATATTACACTGGCTACATGAAAACTGGAAAACCCTTGTATGACAGTTCTAGCTGAATTCACTGCTGATGGTGCCTGCAACATATGGGAGAGAAGAGAGTAAGACCCTTAACTTCATCTTTAACTTCAAAGATTGCTGAAAAACCCAGGTGCACACCTGCTAAGAGACAGCACTGTTTCTGCCTTGCATTCATTTCATAGAGATGTGTGAGGTGGTGGGAAGATCAGCATGCTCCAAACCACAGCCTCAGGAATAATTTTCTTTTTTGCACAATATGCAGGGGAAAGTAATGAGCAAATGTATTCTTGCCTCTTCCAATCTGTGCTCCCTCAATTGTTACTCATCATTCTGTCTAACTTCAATAATATTCTTAGTGTGATATGTCTAAGATTAATGAAGCATTTATCCTCAGATAAGAAGCCACCACATAAATAGATTTCTTTACCACCGCTGTCACTTTCAAATTATTAATTCTTGCTCGTTTTAAAATGAGCCCAATAGTGCAGGCCAGTAAAACCCCTACTTACGAAAAAAAGTCCGTTCCATAGGCTTTTGCTTAAATCATTTTTTATGTAACTCGAAGCAAACTCATTGGAAAATTATGTACTAGTAATGTGGAGCCTGGAGGGAAACATAACAGCTTTAGAGTGGAGAAACAGGCTACCCATTCACTGAGTCCTGACTATGTTAGAGGAAGCTATGTTAGAAACCACCAATACCTGCAGTCCATCATTGTTACCAATGTGATTCTCCTCTGAGGGGATAGCAGAACAAATGTTTGTAGCACATGACAGAGAGTCTTGGCAGATTGTACCTATATTGCAGAGCGGGGGAGAGAGAGAACTATTCTGGAACACACTGTTAATGGAAACACTCTAATCTACACTTTCCAGACCAGCACCTAGAAAATTAACTTTTTTTAAATTATGATAATTATCAACGATAATTTTGTATAGTTGTATTTTGTTTAGGTTTTGTTGGGTTGTTAAGTGTTCCCCCCCCCCCAATCTCGTTGTTCTGTGCAGGACAATGACAATAAAGATTTATCTATCTATCTATCTATCAATGGTTAAGAAGCTCAGCTTGTTAGCTGGAAGGCCAACAAGTCAGCAGTTCAAGACCCGGGTACTGCATGATGGTTGAGTGCCCTTCTCTGTCCCAGCTCCTGCCAACCTAGCAGTTTAAAAGCAAGAAATTGCAAGAAGATAAATAAGGACTACTTCAGTGGTAAAAGATCTTGGGGACATGAAAGGAGCTTCATTCAGGCGTCCCCTGAGCGGAGTTCCTCCAGCAAAAATCCTTTCAACTCAGAATAATTTCTGACATGAAATTATTATTATCTGTCTACTGTGTTGTTATCCCTCTGCATACTCAACCAGGCACCCCTCCTGGAGAGATGGCAGAGCAGGGTCCCCTGAAAATAACTTTGGGTCACTTCCTTTGTTTGAAACAGTTTTTTAAAAAGCACAAGTGGATCCCCCACGGTCCTTCCCTGAAAGGGTTCTTTTGATTCTTTGCTGCCTCTTTTACCCTATTGGGTGTTCTTTGTTTTAATTGGGAGAAGGGAAGAAATAGAAAATGCCTACTGCTATCCAATTCTGCCTGAGGCAGAATCAACCAGAAATTAGAAACCTATCTGGGATTTCTCTAGCTCTGGGAAGTGAACTTAAGTGTCCTAAAGCAGCAAAGGTTTTACGCTGGCTTCCTAAGGGGATAATAGGGTCACGAGGAATGGAACAAGTCTTCTGATAGTGGGAACCAGGTTTTTGGATTCCTTACAGACATCCCCTCCCACAGCCAGGATGTTTTATTCTAACCTCCCTATTTTGAAATTGGCATGGAGAAATAGAAGGCAATAGCCATACTCCAGAAGTGGGAACTATTATGTGCTGAGTGACACAAACCCATTCTCTGACCAGAGAATGTACATGCCTGATGTGACATTTATACTCTTGGTTTCCACTAAACTGATGATGTCATATCCATGAAATGGTTTATGTGTTCTTCACATGAATTTTCAGATACAGGCTACAACATTTTTCTGGTACACCTGTGATGAAGCCTGTGGACTTTCATTCTGCGTAGATGGAGAGGGAATTACTAAGAGACTTGTTCCTCTACAATGGCAGATTTGTGTAGAATACTCTAAAGTGATAGTGTTAGTAAATTCTAACTGCTAAATGGTTGGCTATTAATGGTTTATGGGGCTTGTCAGTTTGATGCTCTGAAACCTGGGGCAAAATAGGTTTCCTACACCAGGGGTGGCCAACCATTTTTAGACGTGGGCCTGACCATGCCCCCCAGAAGTGGAAGTGGGTACATTTATGACTGTCATAAATGCAGCCACTTCCATGTTTATGACAGTTGTGTATGCGTATATGGCTGACCTAAGATGCGTCTATGCATATGTAAATGCATCCACTTCCAGGTGTGGCAGAGGTGGCGATGGGCCAGATGAATTGTCATCGGGGGCCGGGGCCAGCCCATGGGCTGTAGGTTGGGAGCCCCTGTCCTATACTAACAACAGTGATGTTCAAGTATGAGAGGATATGAGGCTGCTATTAAGCTGGGATGGGTGGGGGAGTTATACAGGTTTACAGCCCAGTTTAGATGGTAGATGCATGCATAGTTCTCCTTCACAGCTCAAAGTAAATAAATGTAGCCTTATTTAAACTCATGTATTTATTTGTTTATTAACCCCTCTCTTCACCTCCCTATTAGTAAAGTACTAACAGCTTGATGTCCTTTCATAATACATCAGATTCAGTGCTTGAGGCCATTGTCTCAGTCTGTCAAATGTAGGGCCAGTGAGCCCTATCTTGCTTCTAAGAAGAACTCGAGATTTCAAAAGCTTGCAGAATTTTTTGATGTCATGTTGCTTTTCCTAATAATAGCATTCCCATAATATGGCTTTTAGAAATAGGTTTTCTTGGCAGCTCCATAAAATCTAACATGAATCTGAAACTGTTACTGTCTGGAGTACTTCTAGAAGTTCTAAGACAGTATGAGGGCTACCACTGAATGCTCTTATTCTTTACAGTTGGAGCTGGAAGACGTGGATTAACACCAAAGCAAGGCAGAAGTGGTAAGCACATATAGCATCTGGGTCTTCTCTACCTGCCACTACCCAACAAAACAACACTACATGTCCTGACAAAGAGTGACACTTTGTATGGAAAATAAGCATCTTGCTAAAGTATGCAGACTGAAGGCAAAATTACAAATGAGAATGAAACAAGCCAAAGGATTAGATAAATTAAATAGGTCAGGAACAAAGTAATGAAGAGTACTATATAATTGGGATAAATGCTGAAAATCAGGGGAACATATTCAGTCACTGAAATAGTGTTGTTTCAGGAGCTACTGTCAGCTACTGGTGGCCAGCAGGAAGTCCAGCATTTAAACCCAGAAAATCTGAATGAACTATTCTTCTATCTCATCAGAAAAGAAGTGAATTTATAGAAATAGGGTTTGGTGTTTTTCTTTTCTGTGGGAGCTTTTTAAAGAGAAATGATATCTTGAGTTATCATTACATCTGTTACAAGATTGTCAAGAACATTATGACAGCTTCAATCTCTTGCATATGTAAATTGTAAGTTCTTTTTTCCAGAAGGGTGTTCCAGAAATCAAAAAGCTTTCTATTGAAACGGAAGTTGCAAAGAGATAATAGGGTAGAGAAAAACTGTATTACCTCCAGCAAGACATGTTATACTCTAAATGTTAAGAATATTTCACTTTCATCATGACATTTCAAACTATGTACAGAAAAATAATAAACAAAAAAGCATAGGAAAGAAGGGAAAAGTCTAATTATTGTTTTCTATAACACAATTAGCCTCCCTAATTGTCTTTCTATGTCAATTTGAGCAAACTCCTGGCATCTTCAGGAGAATAAATAGAAGCTATTAATGCAATTAATGTCACAATTGTGCTGATATAAAAGGGATGGCTAATCATAAACATGCAACTGAAGAATAATTCCAAAGCAGAACCATAATAACAGCATTATTTCCACTGTAGCAATAACTATTAAAAATGTGGACGATTATAATGTTAAAAAAGGCTTCTGGCTACATAACTGGTTTTCCACCGGCTCCTGATTCATTTCTGGCCCAATTAAAAGTGTTGGATCTAAGGTTGCCATAATTCTCTCCCACAAAACTGGGACAAAAGTAAAGGTTTCCCTTGCTCAAAATTCAGTCTTATCCGACTCTAGTGTTGTGCTCATCTCTGTTTCAAAGCCGAAGAGCTAGTGCTGTCTGCGTCTGCAGACGTTTTCGTGGACATGTGGAAACAGGTATTGCAAAACACCAATGTTTTGTGATACCTTAAAGACTATAAGAACATAAAAACAGCCTTGCTGGAACAGGTCACAGCCCATCCAGCCCAGCATTCTGTCTCACACAGTGGCTCACCATTTGCTTCAAGGTATTCCCAAGCAGATGCTTTCACCTGTTTAGGATTCCCTGGAAATGGCATTGAGAGATATCCTGCCTATCTCTCCAACCCAGAGATTATCTTTAGGTATCCATAATTGTAGCCATTGATACCCTTGTCCTCCATGAACTTCTCTAATCCTTTCTTAAATCTGTCAAGCCTGACAACTGTCACCACTTCTTCTTGCAGGCAGTTCCATAGACTAGTGATCCTCTGGGTGAAAAAGTACTTTCTCTTATTTGTTTGAGAACTAGTATCCAAATGTTTCATGGCATGCCCCCTAGTTCTAGTGTTATGTGATAGGGAAAACAGTTTTTCCTTATCTACTTTGTCCACACCGTGCATGATTTTATAAACTTCAATCAGGTGACCTCTTAGATGCTGTCGTTCAAGAGTGAAGAGGCTCAACCATTGCAGCTTCAGATGGTAAGGAAGGTGTTCCAGTCCCCTAATCATTCTGGTTGCCTTCCTCTGCACTTTTTCCAGCTCCATAATATCCTTCTGGAGGTATGGCGACCAGAACTGTACACAGTATTCCAGATGTGGCCTCACCATAGATTTATAAAGAGGCAAAATGACACTTGCTGACTTATTTTCTATACCCTTCCTAATGATCCCTAGCATTGAGTTTGCTTTTTTCACTGCTGAGGCACACTGGGTTGACACCTTCATTGTGCTGTCCACCAGGACACCAAGGTCCCTTTCCTGGTTTGTCGCAGAGAGTTCAGAACCCATCAGTTTATAAATGTAATTGGGGTTCTTTGCCCCAACATGCATCACTCTGCACTTACTAATGTTGAAGCTCATTTGCCACTGTTTTGCCCACTCCCCCAGTGTCAAGAGATCCCTCTGGAGCCCCTCACAATCTCTCACAGTTTTCACTACCCTGTATAATTTAGTGTTGTCAGCAAATTTGGCTACCTTGCTTTTTACTCCTAGCTCTAGTTCATTTATGAAGAGGTTGAAAAGTAGGGGTCCCAGTACTGAACCTTGGGGGACCCCACTGTTTACTTCCCTCCATTTGGAGAAGTGTCCATTTAGTATTACCCTCTGTTTCCTGTCCCTTAGCCAGTTGCTGATCCAGGACAAGACCTGTCCCTTTATTCCATGACTGGTAAGTTTATTCAAGAGCCTTTGGTGTGGGTCCTTGTCAAAAGCCTTCTGAAAGTCCAGATAAACAATGTCAGCTGGATCCCCCTTATCCACATGTTTGTTGACACTCTCAAAAAATTCCAACAGAATAGTGAGGCATGATTTGCCCTTGCAAAAGCCATGTTGGCTCTCCTTTAGCAGCTCAACTAATAACAGTAACCGTTTGAAGTGGTGACTGTGGCTCGGTAAGAGTTAATATGATGAATTCTTCTTAACAATTGAAGACAATGTATATAGACAAAAATTATTTATAGAAAATGTTTCAAAATGCTTAATAACAAAAATAATTCCTCTGTGGGTAAGTATAATTAATTCAGTATTACAATGGAAATGTTCAATGCTTTGTAGATGATTGTTCATGATTCTTGATAGCAAAAATATTTCCTCTACGGGTAGATATAAATGATTCACTGATATAGCAATTGTTGTTGTTGTTGTTCAGTCGCACAGTCGGTTCCGACCCTTTGCGACCCTATGGACCATTGTTCTCCAGGCATCTCTGTCCTCCACCATCCCCCTCAGCACTCCCAGTTCTGTGCCCATTGTGTCTACAATACCATCTAGCCATCTCATCTTTGGCCTCCCCCTTCTTCTTTTGCCCTCCACCTTTCCCAACATCAGGGCCTTCTCAAGTGAATCCTCCCTTCTCATTTGATGTCCAAAATACTTTAGCTTCGTCTTTACTATTAGCCCTTCCAATGAGCAGTCAGGGTTAATTTCTTCTAAGATTGACCTATTTGTTCTCCTCGCTGTCCAGGGTACTCTCAAAACTCTCCTCCAACACCACATTTCAAATATAGCAATATTTTCTTTCAAAGTCGATACCAGTTATTTCGACTTTTCAAATAACTATTTCTTCTTCAGGAAATCTGCACACAAAAATAATTATACATAAAGATAATAATTAGCATGCCAAGGAGATGGAAAATACTGTAACACATGAGTTCACATAAATGTATATTGCTGCTATGGATCTAATATATAAGATCAATACTATATAAAAAAAGGCACAAGCTTACCAACATGTAAAAAGGTCTCTTGAAGTCGCGTCCTTGCCTCCGCTCATACTATTAGGTGCATATGGACATTGATAACGAATGTGGGGCAGCTGCCTTTATGCTTAGTGGAAAATGACTCACGTGTAACCAATTACTATAAACACCCGAAGCAAACTACTGAAGCCACAAAAACTTACATTCTAGAAAGTTACCTATAGAAACACTGCCGAATTGTGCTCCTGATTTAATCCTTTTGGATGCATAGTATCAAAGAAGTGAATAAAAAATGCTTCACGCTGTCTTAATCTTTTGTTGAGGTCACACCTTTCAAATAACCTTGGTCTAGCGCTACAAAGCGGAAATCCCTGTCTGAGTGGTGTTTTTCCATATAGTGAGAAACCAATGGTGCTTCTGACACCTGGTGTCTGATTTTGGACCTGTGTTCCGAAATCCGCTGCCTCAGTGGCCAACTGGTAAGTCCCACATAACGCATCTGGCAGGGGCATTCCCATATATAAATCACGCATCTGCTGGCACAACTGGTGAGGGATCTTAAAGAGAAAGTACAGCGCTTATTTGGAACATAAATGTCTTTGGTTTCCCAGAAAAACTGACAAACTATACATGAATGACACTTGTAATGTCCTGTTGGAAACGGTTTATCATTAATAATGGTCCTGGCAGTATGGTCTGAACGTACAAGAATATTGCTAATAGACCTCGACCTTCTAAAGCCGATCATTGGTTTTTCGTTACAGCCTGGAAGGTCCCTAACCAAATGCCAGTGTTTGTAAATGATGTTCTTAATTTGGTTGGCTGCTGGTGAAAACTCAAAAGAGCACCTGATCAAATTGCCCCCTCCACGTTGTTTCCTATCAAGCAACTGTTTTCTGGGTGTGTCCCTTACTCTCTGAAGAGCTGAGTTAACCACGTGTGTTGGGCAACCTCTATTTTTAAGTTTTCTCTGGATCACTAGGGCAGATTTGTTAAAGTCCACGGATTCCGTGGAATTTCTCTTAGCATGGGCAAAAAGGCCGAAAGGAATATTGTTCCTGACAAAGGCTGGATGATAAGAAGAGTATTCTAAATACGGATTCCTATCCATTGGTTTCCTATATAACCTGACCGCTATTCTTCTCGACTCAGAAATATAAACCTCTACGTCCAAAAATGGGATGGAGGTGGTATCAAAATGAGGGGTGAACCACAAATTGCTGTCAATGGAATTAATCCATTGTACAAAATCACTAACAATGTCCTGATAATCGAGAATAAAAAATAAGTCAGCTATAAATCTGCCATAGTGGACAATGTGAGGCAGGAAAGGGTTGGAGGAATGATTGTACATGTGTTGACTTTCAAAATTGTTCAAATACATATTTTCCACAGAGGGGGCCAGGGGGCTCCCCATAGCCATGCCCTTAATCTGCACGTAATGGGACTTTTCGAATCTAAAATAATTATGTTCGAATATTATGTCCATTAAATACATTAAAAAATAGGTTGTAATTACACTCCATGCCTCTTGGAGTGTTTGGACTCTCTCAATTTTCCCTTTCAGCTTCTTTTTTACTAGTTTCCTCATCTTTGGGAAATTTCTTTTTTGAAAATTTAAGGTATCTGTGTTAGATTGTATCAGTGATTTGCTGTCTATGACCAAGTTAAACATAATTGAGTTGTGATCACTGTTCCCTATTGGATCTGTCACATTAACATTTTGCACCAGATCCTGAGTATTACTCAGGATCAAGTCAAGGATTCTTGTACCTCTAGTTGGGTCTTCAACCATCTGTCCAAGGGAACAATCATTTAGCATATCTAGGAACTTTATCTCTTTATCATTTGCTAAACAACAGTTCACCCAGTCTATGTGAGGGTAATTGAAGTCCCCCATTATAACCAGGCTTCCCTTCTTGGATGCCTCCTTTACAACATTCCCCAACTGCCAGTCTCCGTCAGGGGTTTGGGTCGGAGGCCAATAGTATATGCCTACTGATAGACCATCGTTGTGGCCTGGCACTCTTACCCACAGAGTTTCTAATGGTGACTCCAAATCACCTAGATATTCCAATTCATATGATTTTATCACTTCTTTGACATACAAAGCTACACCACCTCCGGTTTGCCCCTTCCTATCCTTCCTCTACAGTTTGTAGCCTGGGATAACTGTATCCCATTGGTTATCATCCGGCCACCAGGTTTCAGTGATGCCAATAATATCAATATTTTTATCTATTGCTAAGTATTCCAGCTCCCCTATTTTGTTCCATGGGCTTCTGGCATTTGCATACAAGCATTTATATATGCTCTTCTGATACAATCTTTTGAGTCCAGTTGCATTGTTAGACTGCCTCTTGCATCCTTCTGCTAGAGTGCTGGTGACTAGCTCCTTGCTCTGCTCAGTAATTTTTGCTACTTCCTCACTACTCAAGTACACACTTTCCCGAACCGGATGCTGCCCAACTCCTGTCGGCTTTCCCCCAGTTATCAGTTTAAAAGCTGCTCTGCAGTCTTTTTGATGTTGAGTGCCAGTAATCTAGTACCATCATAATTCAAGTGCAACCCATCCCTCCTGAACAGATTTGGCTTGTCCCAAAATGTTTTCCAGTTCTTGACAAATCTGAAGCCCTCCTCTCGGCACCACCACCTCATCCACGCATTGAGGCTTCTGAGCTCTGCCTGCCTGGTAGGTCATGCACGAGGAACAGGCAGCACATCTGAAAATGCTACATTGGAAGTCCGGGACTTCAATCTTCTTCCTAACAACCTGAATTTGGCTTCCAGGACTGAACGCTTGGCCTTCCCAACATCATTGATATCAATGTGTACCATGACCACTGGCTCCTTCTCAGTTCTCTCTAACAAGCTATCTAGATTTCTCATGATGTCTGCAATTTTTGCACCTGACAGGCAAGTCACCATACAGTTATCATGTGCATCACAAATCCATCTCTCTGTATTTCTAATTATTGAATCACCTAGTACAAGGAGCCTCTCTCCTGCAATCTGTTCATTTACATGCACCTCATCAACTATATTAAGGGAGAGGACTTCAGTTTGTTCCTGTTGTTTATCTTCCTGTATCTCGTCAAGTGTGATGAAGGAGAGATCCTCAGGTAGAACCAGTTGTTTTGATATTAACCAGTTGTTTTGACTTTAAGGTGGAACTCCTGTTTTGGCATTAACTTTCTATTTGCATAAAAGTTTACCCGATCTCTTTCCTCTTGGGCCACTATGCTGCTGCTGCTGCGACTGTGCGGCTGCTGCTAATGACGCTGGCTGCTGGTGCTTAAATAGAGGCACCGTTCTAAGGCAGCAAGAAAAAGGTGTGATTTTTTTTTCAAACCAAGCACACCCCTTGCTTTGAAAACCGGGAATTTTCAATGTTTTTTATGTAACTGGGTGGGACAGTTACATCCTTGGAAATTCCCGGGTTTCCATGATGTATGGCAACCCTAGTCAGATCTGACTGATAAAGTCTTACATTAGGAAGTCTCATCGGCATTTCACAATTACAAAAAAAAGTATATCCTGACCTCATGAAATGGTCTGTTGAGAATTCTCCAAGGCCTCTGAGATTTTCCACCTCCATCATCAGATAACAGGCTCCTCTCTTTTTCTCTTTTTCCATGCTTTCTACATTTCTCACACAATGGAACAGCACAAGACTAGTGTCTAGTCCCTGGAATGTGCATGAATACATGCTCACTCTCATACACAAAACATTAAGTGCTACCATTTTTGTTAGTTTATGACAGAATGCAACACCTGCATCATTTTTCAAACAGTGTGCATTTTTCTCAAAAAAGGTGCCAAAAATAAAGGTTAACAATAATACAAAGTAATTTCAGAATAGATACCTGCCCTCCTCAAAGCAGATCTGCCCCCAGTTTCTCATTCACTCTTGAAAGACAAACAGGGTCAGGATTTACATTGTGAGGTCTACACATCTTGCAGGCTTATGCCAAATAACAAGGTTCTTCTGATACATACTTGCCCATGCCCTAAATCAGTGATGGCGAACCTTTTAGAGACCAAGTGCCCAAACTGCAACCCAAAACCCACTGTGCTGGGGGGAGGGGGGAAGTGCTCCCATTGGGCTGATGGGCATAGGGTCATGATGAACTGTGCTGGGACAATGGCACATGTGCCCACAGAGAGACTTTGAGTGCCCCCTCTAGCACACATTCCTTAGGTTCACCACTACTGCCCTAAATCATAGGTGTAGACTCTTCTCCAAGTGCCTGTTCTGTCTGAATTCCAGAAGAAAATGATGATGGAGAGGATCCTTTTGGTGGGGACTCCCACTTAGAGATGCTCCTTTATGTTCCTCGAATGCCCTTCCTGCACCAGAACCTTGATGTCTGAGTTCTCTCCAACCATCTGTACAACATATTGACATCACATGATGATTGTCATTGGTTGTTTTCCAACTTTAGTGAGTTAGCTTTAGCGTGTTTTTTAAAATGACTTTACCTAGGGCTGACATTTATTTATTTATTTACTCTTATGTGCTGATTTTGGATCTTACTATTAACTGCAGCATTGTTTAGTTTTACCATATTATTATTATTATTATTATTATTATTATTATTATTATTATTATTATTATTATTATTATTATTATTATTATTATTATTATTATTATTATTATTATTATTATTATTATTATTATTATTATTATTATTATTATTATTATGGAATTCTTGGAGAATTGTGTTCTATAATGCAACTGATACTTCAAATGAATGAAAGATATACAAAATAAATGAAGAACTTCAGGTGTCTTGTGTTGCCTATCGAGGCAAAAAATGGCCATTCAAAACCAATTATTCTGCACTCTTGGGCAAGCTGTATTGTTCTCTAAAATGGGTAAAAAAATCTGCCTTGTAGGGCTGTTGTTCATAAAACACATTCACATGACAGATTAGTAAGACCTAATAGCTATGCTCTTATATCTCCTTTTTCCTCCTGCCAAGGGTAAAGTGCAGCAAAAGCAATGGACCATTATTTGCTAATGTATTTGAACCATTTCATTTGCAGTGTGCTGTGGAATGTTGCTATTCAGGATCTTAAATGCCGGTGCATCTAGCTGTTATGATTGATTGCCTTATTTTTCACTGTTGTATTAGTCTCAAAAGGAATCTATACAACCTATCAGGTTCAGTGAGGGATAACTAGCTTACTTAGATCATTAGGCAGATGGAATATATAGAAAAACAGTTAGAGGGCAAAAAGATATGCTACAAAGCTTGCAATATTACCGCATTAACAGCATCTTTTGAAATTTTCATTTTCTTGTAAACCTTATTTGATGGCTTGGAAAACTTAAAACTCAGTCTTTCAATTTATGTTGCCACCTTTACAAACTTTTAAAATTTTCTTTTACTTTCTCCCTCCACTCCTTCAACTTTAGCCCCTATAAGCCAAGCTGTACAGCAGTATGATATGCATGTGCCTAATTGAGCCTGTGGGCCGTAGTTTGGACGCCCCTGGGCTAGGATATGCCTAGAAAACCATGGAAATATTCAGAAAGTGTCCGAATGGACATGAGGTGGAGGAGGAGGACAACGATGATGATGACAGTGATGGCAGTGGATGGTGGTGGAGGATGTGGAGGCGGTGGTGATCTGTTTCTCAGTGGCTAGAACAAAAAATACCATCAAATATCATCTTATCCAACTATGTTAGAAGAAGAACTAAAGGAGGACCTTTGAAGTTATAGACTTGCCCCCTTGTCACCTCATGCCCTAAATCTGGAGGACAATACCTGACATCTTCCAATAACTTTAGAAAATGTGTTTTATAACTGTAATTTTTATTCAGAGCAACTGAAAAAGATAGAAGCTGAAATGTCCTGCCACAATGCCTCAAATGTTCTGATTTATGAGTCACTCAAGTGCTTGTGTGTGTTTATAAAATCTCAGTGGGAAAATGAATTGAAGGATTGTTAAAACTACGCTATAGAAATATACATCCATCTTCCCACAACTCTGTGGGAAGGCTCTGGATTATAGGAATTTTATCCTGCATAGCTTTCATGGAACCCAGCAAAACTTTGTTCCTCTACAACAGTGGAAGGAAGGAAGGAAAGAAATGTCCCCATGTCTTAACTTTAGGGGAATGCATACCCTCATCCTTACACTGGATAATAATTGCATATTGTCAAGTAAGCTAAAAACAAGCACATCTAGAAAATACTAAGTTGAGAAAGATTAATATAGAAAAGGGTCAGCAAAGTTTGTTCTCTAGGTGTTTTTGGACTTCAATTACCAGAAGCCCAAGTCAGTACACCTGCTAATCAGAGCTTCTGGGAATTGAAGTTCAAGAACATCTGGAGAGCAAAGTTTGCTGACCTTTAATATTGAATATAGGGAGTATTCACTGAAATAACTGTGTCTCTGTACTTCTGTGACCTTTTTGTGACCTACCAACAAAATAGCAGGTTTGGTCTCCCTTGCTCAAAAGCCAGTCGTGTCTGACTCTAGGGGTCGGAGCTTATCTCCATTTTCAGCCAAAGAGCCGGTGCTGTCTGCATCTGCAGATGTTTCTGAGGTCCTGTGGCAGGCATGACTAGATGCTGGAGTGCATAGAATGCTGTTACTTTTCCCGCCGAAGTTGTACTGTAGGAATTGGGGCCGTAAAGCGGCCCTTGAGGTCCCGGAGGAGACTGGTCAAAGGAATGACACGAGGCAAGATGGAGCGAAGACCAGTAGTTTATTGAGAAAAGGCTGCAACATATATAGAAGGAAAAAGCGCAACGCTGGCAAGACTGTCAGCTGACAGGAATGACATCACCTGAGCACTCAAGTTAATTGGGAATCTCTTCGGGGAAGTCAATTAACTGGGGCAAACATGGACCATTGTCTGAGGCTTAGGCTAGGGTAAATATGGCTTCTATTTGCACCAGAGATTACACTGAGACCTGGAGATGAGTGATTTACTCTAATGGGTAACCGGGTTAGATATTCGCTCTTTCAGCAGATCCGTTGGTCAGGTCAAAGGAATTGGGTGAATCAAACCCTATATTTTATTCACCCCCCTAAATTTGGTGGCCGCAGAGCCCACGGGCTGGGAGCGTCTCTCACCGCGGTGGCCTCTGGCGGGCCGTTCCATGCCCCACGGGGCATGGGGAAACCATATTTCCCCTTTCTGTTTTATTTAAGAGCCTGACCGGCGGCTCTGCGTTAGAGGAGTACCAGCTGATGAGCGGGAATGACGCTTCGGGGTTCCTTCCATGGGGGACATCTCGATAGCAGTGAGGGAATACATTGCATGAAACAACACACTGTTGTGCCCAGTATTACCACCCCCACAATCACTTTGAGTGTCGTCTGAATCCATCCCCATGGGAACCACGACCACAGGGAGTCCTGCCGCCCCCATGAAGAATCCTCTTTGATGTCCCTAACTGGGGTGTGGAGGTCCGTGAGCTGGCTCTGTATCTTGTGGGTATTGTCTGTGAGGTCAAGGCAACACATGCTGTGGACAGACTTGCAGCCCAAATGATGTGACCACAGGGGATAATCGATAGCTGCTTGATTATCCAGTATGGCATGGCGAAGCTCTGTCTGCTCCTGGCTGAGCAGCGCTATTGCTGAGGAGGTATGGTCAATGGCTTTTGCTAATCCGCAAGCCAATTCTCCAAGCGTTGCCTATGGCTAAGCCTGACACGCTGAATATACTGACTACAGCCTGGTTTTTCAGAGCTGTGGGTCTGAATTCAGACTGCTTTCTGTAGCAAGGCAAGATAATGAGATGTGTCATTGATCTCTTACTGTGACCTGGGGAGATTCTAGGCTATCTCTGCAGCTTCTGGCATTGTGCAAATGTCTTTCTAGCACCTATGGGGAGGTGTGAAGCTAACTGGGGATTACCAGCTACCGGGTACTCAATCTTTCCAAGCAATGGGCCGATGCAAAACATGGGCCGGTCTGGCTTCCTTTGGTGGAAGCTGGCCGTTATTAACAATATACAGAAATTCAAGTGTCCCTTGCAAATCCCAACTGGAGCATTGTACAAGGCATGAATAAATAATAGCAACTACAGATAACAATAGCAATAAAAGAATTCAGCTGCTTCTTGAGGCTTCCCTTCTTGGTGGGGCTTCATGTGCAACTTGAGTTTGGAAAAGTCTTGTTTTGGGGAAAAGCATGGTCCTCAGAAGTAGCACTGAGTATGCAAAAATGTTCATAGAAAAATGTCTTTGGAGATGTAAGTCATAAAGGAAGACGGACAGCTGATGACATTCCAGGACAGTGACTGGTGCTGCTCTTGGCAATCATCCGGGTCTGATTCTGGCCTCTGGGACCTGCATGGGGAAGAGGCTTGTTTGGGAGATAAAAATTCTGAAAGAGTTAGTTAGTTTTTGCTGTGCAACTATGGGACGTTGTTCCCCCCCTTTCTGTTTGTTTGTCAATGCAGGACTCAAGGTCCGACAGGCCCGTTCCTCCACAATCGCTTGCCCCTGCTGATTGCAAGGAACGCCAAAAGTGAGCTTAATATCCCAGGTGGCCCTGAAGGTGGCCAGCTGCCTGGAGCTATAAGCTGGGGCGTCAACGGACGTCGTGTGCCGACGTTCGCCCTTGGCCGTGGGAAAGGAGATGCTGCTCCACATGGGGAGCCGTTACTCCCTTCTGTGCTGTTACCCAAACAAACTGTGGGAAGGTTTTAATGCAAACGTCCATGTGCGGCCATCTGCCAAAATGTGGGGATGTGTGACGTCCATTTGCCACACCTGAATGGCCTCTGTCCCTTGTGGGTTGACCCCCCACGGGGGCCCCCCCGGTGCCCCTGCACGACGCTGGCAAGAGCGAACTATGCCTTGGGCTTGAGAAAGTGGCAGATAGAACTGTCTGGCGAGCGCCTTGGCATTCTGAAGAGGGAATGCATGACTCTGAATTGGAGTTGTGAGGAACAAACTTAGCAAATTTTTGTCTATCACGGGAGTGATGTGTGCTCCCAGTAGACTGTGAAGCAAATTCCTGGGAAACTGGCTGTCAGCAATTATGTTGGAGCGTTCTTTGGCAAAGGTGCCCAAAGCAAGGTTTATGGCTGCCAACTCTGCCCGCTTGCGGAAGAGTCAGGAGCGTGCGCCAAGCTTGGTCCTCTTGCCAAGTAAGAACCTAATATGTGCGACCCCCATAAGTGAAAGCTGTCCTAGCCCCCTGAAGAGGAACCAGTGACATGAATTCACACAAGGTGACTGTCTGCGTTTGAAGCGAGACGAGTCTGGGGTCTTATGGCAAACCTTGGCGCATGAAGCGCTAGGGTTCCCGTGGGTAAATTTCTCATGAAGGCCCCCCTGCACACCTCCATTCATGGTGTGCGTGCACACTTTCACTGGAGCGATTTTGGTGCTACTGTGAGAAGGGTGCCAGATGCTGGCTTAGCCTTTTGCCTGTGCTTAGACTAGCAGCAAAAAGGGAAGGGGTGGCCTAAAAATGCCTGTATCCGATTGGGGGTGTGACCTGACTGCACTCTTAAAATGGTCCTAGGCTGTCCTGACTAATGAGTGGCACTCTGCACATTCTCAGGAGCTCAGGGACTAATCCTTCCTCTGTGCTCTGGAGTTTGCAAAATGTGCCTGCTCACCAGAGAGGGTGCTGTGGGCCAGGTGCCATACTTAAAATGACCTACTAAGACTTATTAAAGACAAACCAACTATGACGTGCCAGCTGTAAGGAAATAATACACAAGAAATGAAAAGACACACAGGTTAAGCATTTCCAGCAGGGAGTTCCACTGGCGAAAGGAGAAAAGGAGGAAAGACAAGTCAGAAGTTAGCACAATGAGAATGCAACAACTCTTATCATAACGAAATCAGATTAGGCCAGGTAACCAAGGCAACTGGCTGGGATCCTCCTGTTAAGAAAATCCCTCTCAGTAATTAACTCTGAGCCTGTGAAAGGAAGCAAGTTAAGGCTGTAGGAAGAAATGAATTGGTTACAATTAAGGCCTGGAGAGGAATTTTGTTCCTGTAAAAAGGTAAGCATTTTCTGAAGATACAGAGCGCAAAAATGTTTGCGTGCTTTTTCCTGTGAAAGGGGTACAATGAGTGAGTTACTGATTACAATCAAAATACCAGAGAATGAAGGAGAGTTAGAACGGTTCTCAACCTGCGGCCAGATGTGGGCGAGTGGGCCAGATGTGGCCCATGTTGCTCTGCCACTCCCCCCGCCAAGCCAAGAAGGGCTGTGTGGTGAAGGAAGGGCAGGATGACTGTCCGGACCCCCAGAGCTGCCTGAGGCCCCGGAATTTGGCCCCTGACTTAAAAGGTTGAGAACCGAGGTTACAAGATGATAACACGGTACACACATAAAGACAAGGCAATTCTCTCACTCCTAGTGAGATTCCAAGACGCTAAGAGACATTCAAAAAACCTTAAAACGCAGAGATGGGGTTTGAGGAACACAGACGTAGGGAGGGGCCCCATAGCTTATGATACAGTGAGGAAAACTCATAGAAGTGATTTTTTGTTTTCAGATCGCGCTTCTGAAAAGAAAAATCTGTTTTCCCGATTGCAAAACCGGTTTCCAAGAGAGGCTTAATCCTTTGACAAAGAAAAAGTCTCAAGGGAAGAAGGCCTATTGTAGGTTAGGATTCCCCCCCCCCTCTCCTGCCCAAACTGCTAAGCAGGCAAGGCAAAGGGTTTCGCTCATCATGCTTCCTCAAAGTTTAAATAGCTCCTGCCCATGAACAGAGTGCAAACTGTTTTAACACATATTTCACAGTGACATTACCACGCAGTTACACACAAGGAACACTTTTTCAGTCATACTGTGGTCATAGAGACAAGGCTTTTGCAATCACACACAGTTCTTGCAGTCATACATTCAGTGGTGCACCACGCATACACACATCTATTTACGCATTCGCACATTCCTCCCCTGATCTGCAGTGTTCAATACTACACATGAGGAAATGATTTATACACAGCTGGCTATTTACAGCCATCTGGGTGCTTTTACTTAGGGGCAAGTTTCTCTGGGCTACTCCCAAGGTGAGACAAGTAGGTTCTGCCTGTGCCTTGGGGGAACTCAGGGTACTATTGCTGGGATGGTTCTTCTGGCATAGCCAGGGCGATGGCTGCCTCCTTTCTAGCCTGGGCCAAACGCGTGCCAGGGTGGCCATTTGGCATGAAGACAATCTTTTGAAGATCTGCCTGGTCTAGATTGGCTTTTTCTTCTAAGGTGTCTCACTTTTCCACACTGGAAGCAGGCGCCTTGGGGTTTTGGCACTGCTCTGCGCCTGAGTGTGGAAATGGGTCTGCTCTGGAGCCCTGTGTGGCCAGGGGCCGTGCAGGTTTCCGTGAGCAGTGGGCGCTGAGCATCCCTGCCTGAACGTGTGTCTGCCTTCAGATGGGCTGAGCACAGCAGTTGGGCGCTAGCTAATTGTGCCACTGGCAATTTCCCCGTGAATGAATCTTCCTCACCCATGCGCTGAATGGAGTTCTTTCTTTGCAGGGAACCTTTAACTGTCAGAGAAGCGCCAAGGCCTCTCATGCCATGAATTCCTTCAGTGACGTTTGCAGCTGTCACTGAGGGAATGCTCCCTATACTGCCCTGCTGAAGCTGAAATAACGAATAGAGACTTCTTGGGGCTGATGGTTCTGACTGCGCTGGGGTTTTCTGGGTCTCTATCCGGACTGGGTCTACCTCTGCTGAGAGTTTCCTACATTTGCTCCATGTGCGGGTTATGCCCTCTGGAGCTTTCGGGGGTTGCTGAATGCAGTCTCCTATCTGATCCCAGAGCTTCAGGGTTAACGTACCTACTTCTGGGTAAAGTAGGCAGTGTTCCCTGAGGTACGCCAAAAGTCTCGCTAGCTCCCTGCTGTGAAAACGCAACTTAAATATCCTGGCCAGGATCTTGAACCCTTCCTCATGAGTTCTTTGGCTAGCGGACGGACTTGGTCTGTGAGAACAAGTCCCCATATTACCTGCAGTGGGGTCTCCGGAAGGTTCCTTCTCGGGACGAGTCGACGCGTCTTGTCAGGCAATAGGTTCGGGCGTCTAGTGTCTGGGGTAGACCTCGGAGCGTGGACCTTCTGCCACGGGCCCTTCTAACGGCCTCTGCGATGTCAGGGGCTCACAGCCTGCCCTGAGCGGAACGCGTTTCCCTCTATGGCAACCTCCTCGAAAGCGGGAGCAAGCTGTAGGAATGTCTCTCTGGAATGCCTCGCCACAGGCCACTCCTCCGATCGGCTGGCTGCCGGCCGGAGTGCTGTGCTGTCCTCCAGGATGATGGGACAAGGTTCTGGCGCAGAACCTGGCCGCGTGGATCGCTACTCATGAGTAGACCTCTCCAGGGTCCCTTACTCACGAGTAGAATCACGTCGGGGTCACCAGATGTAGGAATTGGGGCCGTAAAGCGGCCCTTGAGGTCCCGGAGGAGACTGGTCAAAGGAATGACACGAGGCAAGATGGAGCGAAGACCAGTAGTTTATTGAGAAAAGGCTGCAACATATATAGAAGGAAAAAGCGCAACGCTGGCAAGACTGTCAGCTGACAGGAATGACATCACCTGAGCACTCAAGTTAATTGGGAATCTCTTCGGGGAAGTCAATTAACTGGGGCAAACATGGACCATTGTCTGAGGCTTAGGCTAGGGTAAATATGGCTTCTATTTGCACCAGAGATTACACTGAGACCTGGAGATGAGTGATTTACTCTAATGGGTAACCGGGTTAGATATTCGCTCTTTCAGCAGATCCGTTGGTCAGGTCAAAGGAATTGGGTGAATCAAACCCTATATTTTATTCACCCCCCTAAATTTGGTGGCCGCAGAGCCCACGGGCTGGGAGCGTCTCTCACCGTGGTGGCCTCTGGCGGGCCGTTCCATGCCCCACGGGGCATGGGGAAACCATAGTTGTACCTATTTTATCTACTTGCAATTTCTTGCTTTCAAACTGCTAGTTTAGCAGAAGCTGGGATAGAGATGGGCGCTCACTCTGTCATGCAGGACTTGGATCTCAAACTGCTCAACTGCCAAACTTCTAGTCATCAAGTTCAGCATCTTAACCACTAAGCCACTGCAGTCTCCCATTCAAATATAACCCACCTCTTAGGCAGACAAACCATGTAAAACTCCTGTTTTTGCCTCGTGCTTTGGATTGCTTCTTCTTTTATGTCCAGATCAAACTTTAAACTGTTAAAATGAAACCACTTTCATGGCTTTCTCATTGGCCAAAATTAAATCCTCGTCTTTATATGTTTCACATAGTACTGCCTTGGACTGAAAACAACATAAGTGAGCAGTCAAGAAGCAGGGAAGACATAGCCTGTGTACAACTATTTTGCATGTCTTGCTTTGCTTTGCAATGATGGAACTGATAGCACATACACTTCCTACAAATAATTAAATAATATAAACACTATTTCTGATAATATGTTGTTTTTGCTCAGTCATCTCTGCTCTCTCTCAAGCACACACACACACACACACACACAGAGAGAGAGAGAGAGAGAGAAAGAGAGAGAGAGAGAGATATTCATATCCTCCCAGCAAGATTGTTTCAGGAACATTTCAAGCCTTGGGAATTTTTATAGTCGTCCACACATAGCTTTAAAGTGATCAGAGAAGCATTTTGTTATCATTGCCTGAAGCACAAATTTGAGTGGAGTTCAATCTGCCAGTATCTTTGTGTGTGAAGTTTGCTGTTTTATTTTCTGGTATACTGTCTAAAATAGCACTGTTTTTAACTTACATTCCTTCATATCTGCCAAACATAAAAATGCGTACATACAACTAAAAATTAAAACATATGCATTTTTAAGACTGCCAGAAGGTTGCAGACAAGGAAGCACCAGTGGTGACACTCAGAGATGACAACAAGCATGAAAAGGATAAGCCAGCATGCATATGCTGGCTAATGGTTCCCCCTTGTGAAAAGTGTGGCTAAAGAAACCATGGTTGTTAGGACCGTATGCCATCTTTTATTGTGACATACAGACTGGAGAAGAGCCAGATCTCTTCTGTTGTCCATCCTCTAGCTATTCTGAGAAATAATCCATGGTTTGTGTTTGAAGTGAAATCTTTTGCTTGCTAAAATGCAAGAAACTAACCCTGGGGCAAAGTCCTGAAGCTTGTTTAGACATCCCCAATGCAAATGGGAGCAATCAAACCATATCCATAGCAGGATGCTAGTCCATGGTAAGTCATGGTTTCTGAGGATCTATTGGGTTGCTATGATGTATAAATGAGGTCAGTATGTTTCTTGCTGAATCACGATCAATTTAGTAGAGCAGGAATTTATTTTCTGTGGAAGGCTGCTCAAGAGAACAGAGAGACCAAGTTTCTTAGATTTATTTTTTCCCTTATTCTGATTTTACAGACTTTGCTAAAGTCTGATTCAAATGAACTGAGCTGGAATTCATATCCTTGCCAACTCAAGATTTTAGGTGATTAAACGCTTTATCCCAGCAGTTAGAGACAATTTCTGAAAATTGGTTGAGTGTGTGGCTTCCTTTGACAAAATCATTTTGGAAATCTGGTCACAGAGTTCAATGCTACAAAAGAAAGAGCACACATTTAATTATTTTAGGCACAGGCAAAGAACTGGCACATGAAAATATGCTGATAATCTTTTGGCAAATTCCCACCAGTAATTACATTGGGGAGATCTGCAGAGCTGTGACACTTGATGAGTTCTAGATCACAAAATTTGAGGGAAACATGCTGAATCATTTACAGTGCCGAGGTTTCAAAAATAGAGCACAGATGTTTAATTTAAGCATAGGCAATGTCTTGGCATTTACATCTCATTAGCTATTGCTACATCTTTCCTCTTGTATTTTATTCATACAGTACTTATTCAGTTACACTTTCGAACAGAAATTTTTCATAAAATTGGTGCCCAAAACATTATGTTTTAATTTATGCAAAAAAGATTTGGGGGGGGGGGGAACTGCTCCAATTTGATAGGGTGAATGAGGGAATTTGCCTCTGATAAACAAAA
Organism: Bradypodion pumilum; assembly: GCA_035047305.1. NCBI lineage: Eukaryota > Metazoa > Chordata > Lepidosauria > Squamata > Chamaeleonidae > Bradypodion > Bradypodion pumilum. Next base: position 164,774,765 of record JAWDJD010000001.1, on the reverse strand, counting down.
AAGATGGTGGTTCTATAAATTTAAACCTACCATTTATCACTTTTCCCCCAAATTATTCATATTTTGCTTATGCATACATTCTCCTAATATAACCTGTTATGGTCAATGTATACATCATTACCAACACTTTAAGATGGACCCTGCTGAATCAGTTTAGAAATAATTCAGTGAAGTTATTCTTTACCTAATGTGTCAGAATTTTCAGCAACAATCATATTTTTTAGTTTGATCATTAAAATGTCAGTAGTGCTACTTTGAAATTTCTTGTAAGTTAGTCTTTGGAGTAATTTTTAGTCATTCTAAATGTTATTTTGAAGATTAACTATTAATAATAATTTTCTGTCAGAGATTACTCTGGGTTGAAAGGATTTTTAAGGGGATGCCCAAATGAGGCTCCTTTCATGATCTAATTAACCTGAAAAATCAACCAATAATAATTAAATAAATTATTATCCTTAAATCAGTTATTTGGGATGCTGATGATGTTGGGTCACCTTCATGATTTGCACATCGTATCATGGAAGAGATGCTGAGAAACCATGGCTTACCACAGACTAGCATTCTGCTGTTGCATGTTACTTCATCACTTATACCAGTTTTTATGTGTTTTAATGTTGTTTTTAGTGGGTTGGGTTGGTATTTTTTTTAACGGTTATTGTTTTCTCTGTGGTTATATTGTATTTTATATATGTTGTTAGCTACCCTGAGTGATGTTTCTCATCAGGAGGGCGGGATAAAAATTCATAAATAAATAAATACCTCCAGAAACCTGATTACCATAACAGTTGTAAGCTACCTGGGAGAGGCTCTGCAATTGTTCCACAGTTATTTTCCAGCAGCAAGTATTCAAAGACATGCTACCTCCAATTTTGTATCTATAGTATTGTGTGACACACAACCACAAGTAGCTTTATACACCATGAATTTGTCTCATCTCCCTTTAAAATGTCATGGACGCAAATTCCATAGTGCAATTATAGGCTATAGTACAACTACTTCCTTCTCTCCATTCTGGAATGTCATACACACACCTATCCAATATCTAATATTATGCAAGAAGGAATACTTGGTAGTTTCAATTTTTCTGTTTTTAAATCCTTCTCCATCATTCACCAAACTAACCTTCCCCAAACCTATCCTTCGCCATCTCCATCATTCCCCAAACTATGTTTACAGCAAATGTCACAAATTTTCTCCACAGGATAGATCATTTCCTTTGCCTTTTCCAGCATGTTTTCTAGCCCTGCGGCATCTTGCCTCAAGGTCAGCAACTAGCAGCGTACACAGTATCCCATGTGAGGCCACACTAAAGAGTCTTGTTGTTGTCATTCAGTCGCACAGTCGATTCTGTCCCTTTATGACCCTATGGACCATTGACCTCCAGGCACCTCTGTCCTCCACCATCCTCCTCAGCCCGCCCAGCTCTCTGTCCATTGTGTCTACAATACCATCTAGCCATCTCATCTTTGGCCACCCCCTTCTTCTTTTGCCCTCCACATTTCCCAGCATCAAGGCTTTCTCAAGTGAATCCTCCTTTCTTATTTGGTGTCCAAAGTACTTCAGCTTCATTTTTACTATTAGACCTTCCAATGAGCAGTCTGGGTTGATTTCTTCTAAGACTGACCTATTTGTTCTCCTTGCTGTCCAGGGGACTCTCAGAACTCTCCTCCAACACCACATCTCAAAGGCATCTATTCTTCTGCACTCAGCTTTCCTAATGGTCCAGCTCTCACATCCATACATTACCACTGGGAATACCATTGCTTTGACTATGCGAATTTTTGTTTTCAGGGTGATGTCTCTACTTTTCACTATGTTCCCCAGGTTTCTCATAACTTGTTTCACCAGAATCAGTCATCTTTATAAAACAGACAACTTTATTTTCAAAATAAGAATTGTCTAATTATTTCTGCTATAAAATTTGCCCTTTTCACACAATGGCTGTGTGCTAGAGCAATATTTACCCTGAGCTCTCCTGTCTACCACAATTCCTTTTCAGATCAGCCTCCACAAATACATAAACTAAAGGTGTCCAATTTTTATCTCCAAAGTGAACAACTTTGTATGTACTTATATTGAACCACATTTGTCATTTTAATGCTTATTCACCTAGTTTGGATGTAGCCTTTGGAACTCTTAAGGGTCCCTTTTTGAACTGAGCTACTCGTTGCATGCTCCAACTCAAGATCATTTTGATGGTATGTGTTGGGAAACAACTCTGAATGATGGCACTAGGGCACCATACTCTTTTTTGTTACCAGCTATAAATTAGAAACTAGTTTCCTTCTTTGTAGGAATTGAAATGTTTTGTGTGGACACATGGATGTTTGCATGAGCATCATGTTGCCATATTTTAATACAACATACATAAAAAGAGCAGAGCCCAGGTTTTCCAAGTAGAAGCCTCCAGTTTCAATTTTCTGCATTTTCAGAGCCTGGAAGTGTTCCTTTTGTTGTTTTGGACTGTGGTCTCCAGAATCACCCAACCAGCATGACCACTGATCAGCTGTATGATTCTGCAGGTATGTATCTGTGCTAGTCACTGAAGATCAGCAACAACTTGCTTCCAGAAGTCAGACAGCTGCACACACCTCTTCCAGACCTTGAGAGGTTCACCTTTGTGCCCCATACCTCAAGCTCCTTTTGGAGGGAAACAGGGATATTTGGGCCTTTTGCTTTTAGTCTGGCACAATTCTTTCAAAAAGGTCCTTTTGGGGGGCTTAAAGTGACTCATAGGCTATTTTTTTTAAATCAAAGTTGAACCCATAGGGCCTAGGATGGTCATTTAACACACACACACACAGAGAGAGAGAGAGAGCTGTGGAGTGTGAAGAATGGGATCTATGAGTTCCTTGAAGGAATCACATGAGGTTCACAGGCTGCCATCGGCCCACTTGGGTTGAGACAATAGTAAACTAGAGGAGCTGCCAAAACCTAATGGCTGAATTCCTGTTGCTTAGCATAGTAAATTTCATTAACATAAGATCATATGAGTCAACAGAACTTACAAAGGAGGTGACTCACTAAATTCCCATTGATTCAATGTGTATACTCTAGTGTGACTTACTATGCTAAGCAACAGGATTTCAGCCATTGGGTCTTGGCAGCTCCTCTAGTTTACTGTTGTCTCAACCCAAGTTCACTTTTATTATATAATTCTAAAATGTGCTTTTTTCACATTATGCTTTGACTATTCTTCATTGTTTTTACTCAGTCATGTTAAAGGAATTTAATAAACACTCCCCATCTCCCACACCCATGGAGAAAATAAGAACACATGCTATAACCCTTCCAGTTTATCTACAACTAAAAACTTGCAGTTTGAACACAAGCAGTTGTGTAATTTTTAGCACGCTGGTGAGCAGCTACTCCAGGCACAATAAACAAGCACTTTTCTAGGCACTCCAGAGAGACCTATCAAGCTTTGTGTAAACTTGACCCCTATCTGGATTAAGAATCATTTCTTGGTTCAGCTATGCAACCTCTTCAACTTTTCTTTGCCATACTTAATCCTTTAGCTCTTCATAATTCTTTGAGAAGATCATCCCCCCTCCCCCCAGTTTTGCAGACAAAGTTTCAGGCTGGCTATCATCAGAGAATATTACTGATAAACAGAGACATAATTAGAAGTCATGCGGGTAGAGATATGCCCTTTTTATTGTCAATTTAGTAAGAATGGTTAAGGACAACATGAATTCAGCTAATTGATTACAATCTAAATGTTAATTTGTTTTGCACTGAATATGCCTGCTCTTCAAATGATGGGCTACATTGCCATCAATACTGGTCCTTGTCTTTCTCTTTATTAGTAATCTGATAGCCATTTTTCTATGCCTACATATACTACTTTATAGATTACAAACTGGCCAGGATCTTGAATTTAGCAAAATACCTTGATGACCACTACGTTGATATTCTTTTGGTAAAGAATATAGGGACAATTCTGGAATTATGTACATCCCAGTGTTTCCATTGTATGGGGCTCCAAATTTCGGAGCTCCTTCTAAAGGTGTCACTGGTTGATTAGGAATTTATTCCATTATTCAATATATTTACCTCCAGATTTTTAGGCCATCCTTGCATGCACAAGCTGCTTGAGGTTTTTGTACCTTTCTTGCCCTCTTCAGTTTGGTAAAAACCCTGCAAAAATATATGTGGGTCTGAATAAAATAGTATTCTGATCTTAGTAGGTTTGTGTGTCTAACTACATCAAAATTATTTTACAGGACAGCTTAATGCCTCTCTACCCCATATACCAATATATAATCACGAAAAGAATGAAGACAGCCATCTACCATGATATCAGGGCCATTATTAATACTGGTCAAGATGATTCAGATGGACAGATGGGCAACTGTGTGCCTCTACAAAACACTGCACTGAAAGAAACTCAATGTAATTCTGCATGCGGTGGCATCAAGAAAATAGTGTGCCCCTTCTTCCAAAACAAAAGAATTGTATCAGTCTATATATGGATATTTGCTTATGTGAAATAAACAGGATTAATTTGAGAAATTGTAGTGAAATAAAAATCTAGACAAAAATCTACCAGCAGGCAAAACAATCACATGGAACAATGAACAAGAAGCAATCGATGAAATCTCCTCTTCCTTAGGAATGCTGAGGGAAACTGAAAGAGTTTGATACAGCAAGTATAGTTTCTCAGGGAAAGAGAATTCATAAGTCTTGAAGTTGCCCTTGAAATTTTGCCTAAAGCAAAAGAGTTTGTACATTCAAGGAAAGTGTGGAGATTCTTGCTTATCTAAGGCATCTGAGATATCTTGAGGGATGTCTGGCTAGTGTTAGTATCGAAGACACTATTTTTTGCTAGATACCAATGAGAAAGGGCAAACACACTTTCTGCAGAAGTATCTATTTTAAGAAAGGGTTCAAACAATGTTATTTTTTTAAAAAAACATGCACAGGAAAATACCATTGTGAGTTGAATTATCCTTAGTCCTTACATTCTTGCAGTTCTTACAAAATTCTTTCACTGGATGAACAGAGTCATTAAGGTGTTCTCTCAGTGGATCTCACTAGCTTTCAAAGTGCAGCAGATAGGTTAATTCACAGGTACCTTATAGGAGCAATGAGGCAGAAGGCATCTGATAGCAAGCAAACCTAGTTTTTATTTTAAAGAAGGGCAGTAGCTCAGGATGGGTAACCTGGGTCTCCTGGTTTCCAAAGCTCTCCTCAGGACTACTTTGTCCCTTCTCTGAAAGCCTTTCTCAATGTATCAGGAATAAGGTGATGGTGGTAGACTTCTGGCTTTAACACCATTTACTACATCATGAATTAAACTGCTTAAACTGCTGTACTGCAGCCAAAATATTGTAATTTCAAACCTGATGGGGATCCAGGTTGACTCAGCCTTCCATCCTTCCGAGGTCAGTAAAATGAGTATCCAGTACGTTGGGGGCCAAAAATGCAAAACTGCATTGTGAAACACCCAGAGAGTGCACTAAGTGCTGTGGGGTGTTATATAAGTGTAATTGCTACTGCTAACAAAGAGCCTCCCTAAAGATCTTTACCTATAAATCTGAGCGTTACCCGTTGGAATGTGACAAAGGATCCTGCACCCGGCCATACTAGCCCGTACCGAGCATTCGTGCACTTGCCCGAACTGGGTTCGCAGGTAACTGTCAGGTTGAGAAATGTGCCAGTGGGGCAGGAGACCCACGAAAGCAAACAAATAAAAAGGACTTCACTACCCAACGTTCCTTGCGCCGCACCACAGCCAATCAGGCTGAGAGGCATGAGCAAAAAGAACATTGGGAAACGCGCCACAGCCAATCAAAATTGAGCCTCAGGAAAAAAACGCTGCACAAACGGAAACCACAAACACAAAACTACAAGCCCCAGTGTCCTGCGCACCATGATTATGCAGAACGCTGAGAAAGCCGGCACACGAAAAATAAAAATTTAAAAACATAACGGGAACGCAAGTCCACCGCAGGCGGGCCAGCACCTCACAGCCACGCAAACACCCGCATGGGAACGCAATTCTGCCGCAGGCGGATGCAGCATCTCACAGCCACGCAAACACCCGCATGGGAACGCAAGTCCGCCACAGGCAGATGCAGTGCCTCACAGCCACACAAACACCTGCCGGCCTTCTTTCATGGAGCAACGGGGAGGAGAGGGACTCCCTCTCCTCCACGCGAACCCGCCAAAGACAAGGCGAGACCACCACCGGCCTCAAGAAAAGTTGAGCCGGGATGGAAAAAAACCCAAAAAAACGCAGGGTTCAAGGGGGAGGAAAGGTACTGATGCCTTGCCCCCCCCCTTGAAAGTGAAACAATTCCTCTGCAAAGCAAAGGCAGCGAACGGCACTCCGGCCGCTGCCTTTGCCTACCGGAGGTACTCACCCGGAAGCAGCCTCCTCTCTCTCCCTCACACACTCAGACACACACATACACACACACCCCTAACCACCTAACAAAAATAAAACCATAATTAAAAACAACCATTACTTAAAACAAAAAACACACAAAACCACTTACACAAACAAGAAAAAGTAAACAAAAACACAAAAAACCAAACCAATTAAACCTAAAAATAAAACAATACAACAACAACCAAACAGAAAAACCTCCCAGACAACAGCCACAAAAGCAAAATAAACCAAACCCTCAAAATAAAGGAAACCAGCCAACTCACCAGCATGTCCTGCCTCCGCGATGACTGGAACACAAATGAAGACAGAAAGAGACGACCTACCAGAAGAATCACCACCCAGAGGCCAGGAGAGAAAAAACAGTCAAAGTAAACGAGATCCACTAGCAGCCCCACCTGCAGGCCACAATAGTAAAAACAATTCAAAAAGACATAACAGCCCCAAACAAAAGGCCACAAGAGTAAAAAAAAATTCGAAAACATAACACAAAATCACAATTTTACACAAATCACAAACATATGTCAATAAAATAAAATAAAAACATTTCTAAAATCCTGTGTTGAGTTTTAACTCAAATAAAAACCCAAAACATCTAAACACAGTTTAAAAACATTGAATGTAAAAAAACATGTACTTTTACATTTTTAAAATTATTACCTATGGTACAACTATTAAAAAAAACGCCCACAAACTAAAACATTATTTGGTTAAATAAAACAATTTGAAAAAATTATATCATACTTTGTTCTTTTTTTAATCCACAAAAAAACCCAAAAAAGCTGATCACAGTTTATAACAGCCCAGCCAAAAACAATTTGTATAAATAAACATTTTAAAAATGACAATTACAGACTAACCAATTTTTTACAAACATTAACAAAAAATAACCTTCCAACACAATTTAAAACAGCCCGGCACCGCCGGGCAAACTATGCTAGTTAATAATAATTGTATGCTCTCAAGTAATTCTGACTTGTGGCAACCCTTTCCAGGGTTTTCTAGACAGAGATAAACAGGCAGAGCTTTTCCCCTTCCCCAAAAGCCTTAAGACCTGGCTTGTGCAGTGGGTGGGTGGGGGGGAGGCTGGGGAGGACAGCCACCTTGGGTTGGCTCGTCCAGGAATTGCCTGGGCTGTCAGTTCCTGGCAGCTTTGTTATGTGGTATTGGTGGACACTTTGGAGGAAATTTTTTAAATAATTTTTTAAAAATTTTTTTCTTAAAGGTAAAGGTTTCCCTTGCTCGAAAGCCAGTCGTATCTGACTCTAGGGTGCAGTGCTCATCTCTGTTTCAAAGCCGAAGAGACAGCGCTGTCTGCTGTTGCAGACGTTTCCATGGTCATGTGGCAGGCATGACTAGACACCGAAGTGCACGGAATGCTGTTACCTTCCCATCAAAGTGGTCCCTATTTATTTACTTGCAATTTCTTAATTTCAAACTGCTAGGTTGGCAGGAGCTGGGACAAAGACGGGAGCTCATTCCATCCTGAAGCACTCGGGAATCAAACTGCTGATTTTGCACCTCCCAGTCAGCGTCTTAAGCACTTGAGCCACTGCACTCCTTAAAGGTCTATTTAATGTTTTAAAATGTTTTAAAATGTTTTCTGTGGAGTTTTTATTGTTAATGTGTGAGCTGCATGGAGTCGCCTTGGCGAGGGGGAGGTGGTAGAAATGTGATTAAATAAATAAATAAATAAGTGGTTTTCCAGTCCTTTGACCTGGGGGCATCTTGGGACTGTGCAGATTGCCCAAGGTCACACGGGTTACTTTTTCTGGGATGTACAGTGGGGAATTGAACTTCCAACCTTTACCTCTGCAGCCACATGCCTAACACACCAAGCTATCCAGCCAGCTCCCTACAAATTAGTCCTGAGTTTATGCAGCTCTTAAGAGGAAAGCAGGGGGGGGGGGAGTTTCCACAAATAGCACTAGCTAATCAGCAATCATACACTGTAATAGCTGAGGTACCTCTGCTTCCATTACTCCCTTCTGATTATTTTTAATAAAGAAGAACAAAGAAATGTTTTCTTTTTTTCCTCAGACATCTTGAAAGAGACAAAGAGTGATATCCTGCAGATTTTAAGCATCACCCCATAGCGACATCAGCATTTTCTGTGATACGAATCTTGATTTCATGTCACACATACAGAATCTAAAAATAATAAGCAGGGGAAATTACAAGGATTCCCCCCACCATTACTCCATTTCCCTACAAAATGTGAAGAACGATTCCTTCTAGAAATGCGTTGCATCCTGCTGAAAGAGGATATAATCTTAAATTCAGTTAAATTTTTTACAAGACCTGAGAAATTACGATTTGTTCCACATTGGTTAGAACACAGACAGACAGACAGACAGACAGACAGACACACACACACACACACACACACACACACACACACACACACACACACACACACACACACACAGATACTTTTAAGCTCTTGAGACGGACTGGTGTTTTTACTCCTTACATGGTTATACAGTCCTGCCACACACCATCATCCGCACCTCAGGTTGTTGTGTACAGATTTCTCCATGAATTATATATATGTTAAAAGAGTTTCCCATTAATGATGGGTTCATTGGAAGGACAGCCTGAACATTTGAACCCATATGTAAGGGAGGACATTTTTCACTTTTTCTCCACTCAACTCCCAGTCAACCTTTCTAATTCAACTTACTGCAAATGCAACATTAGTTCAGCATTAAAATTCTATAAGGTTGTCTCCTCACTCCCTCCGACAGGCCTCAAGGGCTTCTTATAGAAGAGCTCCCCAGTTTCCTCAGCTATTCTTTCTCAATATTTCCAGGAACTGGAGACTGTCATGTTTTTCCTTCACTAATGCATGTTAAGAAACCACTTAGAATTCCTAACCACACAGAACTCTGAACCCAGTAAGCTTTGAGTTTTGTTGTTTATATGCAACCAAAATATTTTGGTGGAAGCCAGCAGACAGAGGATTCCCCGTGGAAAGAAAGAAAAATGTATATGTGGGAAAATGACTGCTAGAGGGAACAATGGTGGATTGCTCCTTGTTTCAATTTAAAAGAAAATTAGCTACCCTTAATCAATAAAATCTAGCCAGCAACATCTTCTCCAGTGTGATACTGTCCGAAAGAAAGAATGAAAAATGAAATTAAAACTTTTATTATTTATTTAATAAATTTCTACCCCCACTATCTAAAATGGCAAGAGATGAAAATCAAACTAAAAATATTTAATAAAACAGGTTGTGTGATTTCAAGCTTCACCCCAGGTTGAAAGTTCCCACCCAATTCTTCAAACAAAGGTCTACTAAACAAACCATGGGTACCTCCCCAACCACCTTGCCTGTTTTTGAGATGCAAGATTTCTCTTGGTTGGCTTGCCTGACAACTGTCATTTCTTATTTTTCTCCACGTCCCATCAAATACCCGGGCATAGTCTGAAGAAGTGGACTTGACTCACAAAAGCTCATTATTTGTTCAATTTATTTTTTAGTGGTTTAATAAAGGGATCACCTACTCTTGCATTTATTTAATTGCAAGGACCATTGGCCTTTACCTGAGGTTTTGTAGCCTTCCAATAGGCAGTGATCTCAACTTTCCAGATAAACATAAAACCTCTGACTGAATTAAGGTGGCCATTCATTATGGTCAGCCATACGTTACACTGGCAGGACAATACAAATAAGATATCGAAAGCCATTGGCTAAGGTAGTTAAGACACTGAACTTGAAGACTGGAAGGTCGGAGTTCGATACCCGAGTGCTGCACGACGGAGTGAGCTCACATCTTTGTCCCAGCTCCTGCCAACCTAGCAGTTTAAAGGCAAGGAATTGCAAGTAGATATTTAGCGACCACTTTGGTGGGAAGGTAAACAGCGTTCTGTGCACTCCGGTATCTAGTAATGTCCACGGAAATGTCTGCAAATGCAGACAGCGTTGGCTCTTTGGCTGTAAACAGATATTAGCACTAAACCCTAGAGTCAGATATGACTGGCATTCGAGCAAGGGTGACCTTTACTTTTACAAGGGAGGAGAGGCTATAAGTTTCTAACTGTGAGCTGAATGTCTTGTGTACTTTGAACCCCAAGTCACAATAACAATAACACTTTAAAGACCTATTTTTTAACATACCATATTTCAGATTTTTGAAATACTTAAGAAACATTACATTCTCATAAAGGGGAAATAGAAGAGATGTATTTGAAAAGCTCAATGTATTATGAAATCCTTGTCTCATCCCTCTTTTGGAGCCCTTCTGTATTATATCTATTTAAAAAGTGAATGGCTCTCGATATCTTATTTGTATTGTCCTGCCAGTGTAACAGATGGGTGGACCATAATGAATTTGCTCAGCTGGAAGAATGAAACCCTGGGCAGTAGAAGAATGAGTCCCAATAGTGACGAAATCAGGAGATGAAAGGATGTGTCTTTGCTTCTGACAGGTGAAAAGTGGCTTGGACAATCAATGGGACAAAAGTGTACCTGAGAAGTGGATGAGAAAGGAAAGGATTAAAGAATATACATGTCTATAGGAAGGAACCTGATAATAAGAACATAAGAACAGCCTTGCTGGAACAGGCCACAGCCCATTGAGTCCAGCATTCTCTCTCACACAGTGGCTCACCATTTGCTTCAGGGTGTTCCCAAGCAGATGCCTTCACCTGCTTAGGATTCCCTGGAAATGGCATTGAGAGATATCCTGCCTCTCTCTCCAACCCGGAGGTTGTCCTCAGGTATCCATAATTATAGCCATTGATACCCATGTCCTCCATGAACTTGTCTAATCCTTTCTTAAAGCTGCCAAGACTGACAGCTGTCACCACTTCTTCTGGCAGGGAGTACCATAGACCAGAAAGGAAGGGGGATTTGAGACACTACCATTTGGTTCTATTGATCAAATGGTAGACAAAAAGACGTTTCCGGTGAGGTTAGAAGGGATCTAATATTGAGGGGCTTCTCAAAGTGTAACTTGACCAGATTCAAGCCATGTTGAATCAAGAAGGGAGTGTCGTGCTTCACTGCCATGTAATTCTTTGCAGATATTACAGTCAGAGAAGGCTTGGGATATTACACATAGTGTTTAGATTATCAGTAACCATTTGACAGAGTGCCACATTAGGAGTTTATGTCTAAGGTGCTGAGCCATGAGATAAGTGTGAGGCTGGATCACTGGATTGTGAAATTGGTTAAAAGGAAGGAAACAAAAATAAAAAGAAACCCATAAAATAAAAGGAAAAAACTCACCTTACTATAACTTTCTATGCTTACAGGGCATGACTAGCACCATGAGAAGAATACATTTCACATTCTTGCTACCTCAGTGGTTTCTCTTTTGCAGAGGGATGCTGGCAATAGGATAGAGAGGGAAGAGAAGTGTATTCGGCAAAGAAAAGATTATAGGGTAGATTAGCAATATGTAGAAACAAGATGGCACTATGCAACTCAGACCAAATTATCCATCTCATTTTGTTGAGCCTATGATTAAATTTCACAAGCATTTTCAATTCCATCAGTAAGCAATCCCATTTTTGTACCTTTGGAGAATGCTAACAGTAAAGTGTAGAAATGATGCGTGCAGGGGTGTAATTTCCAGTGGTTTTTTAAAAAAAATTCAAAGTATTTATGCCAATTAGCATGCAACAAGAAACTTTAAATGTGGGTTAGAATTCATCAATATTTTTTCCCCTTTAAAGTATTTTATATCTGAATTTCTTTTTGGAATGAAGCATTTATCACCCTCATTTATATCAGCTTCATTTATATCAGCATTTATATGCCTCATGAGAAATCTGTACATGAGTCAAGAAGCAACAGTTAGGACAGAATACTAGAGGGGCCCACCTCTCTGGCACACAAAGAAGGGCCTTCTCCGTGTCCCAGTGAAGCGGTCAAAGTTCTGTCTGGATGCCTGGAGGCCATTGGGGTCTGGATGGGGAACAATGGGCTTCAGCTGAACCCTGGCAAGACCGAGTGGCTTTGGGTTGGGGGTCCAGGGTTATCCAGTGAGCTACCACCTCTAGTCTTGGATGGGGCAGCCCTGCCCCAGACAGACCCAGTGCGCAATTTGGAGGTCCTCCTGGACTCGCGACTGCTGCTAGAAGAGCAGGTGGCGGCCGTGGCCAGGAGAGCTTTTACTCAACTTAGAGTAATTCACCAGTTGTGCCCGTTCCTGGACCGAGACTCCTTACTCATGGTCACTCATGCTCTGGTCACCTGCAGACTAGATTACTGTAATGCGCTCTACATGGGGCTGCCCTTGATGACCATTTGGAGGCTACAGCTGGTTCAGAATGCAGCTGCATGGGTGGTGATAGGATGTGGACATTATGCCCGTGCCTCCCCACTACTCCAGGAGCTGCACTGGCTACCAGTTTGCCTCCGGGTGCAATTCAAGGTGCTGGTTTTGACCTTTAAAGCCCTATATGGCAGTGGGCCAGGATACCTGAGAGACTGCATCATCCCGAGAGTGTCTGCCCGTCCAACCAGAGTGGACCGGAGGGGTGCCCTAGTTGTTCCTTCAGCTGGAGGGGCCCATCTCTCTGGCAAACGAAGAAGGGCCTTCTCCGTGTCCACACCAGCCCTCTGAAACCTCCTTCCAACAGAATTGAAGCTACAGACAGAACTGCTGCCCTTCAGGAAAAGTCTGAAAACCTGGCTGGCAGGGCAGGTGTGGGGCCTTAATGGGAATATGGCTCCAGCCATCCCCAGTTAGTACTTAGTTAATATCCCTCCCTTTGTGCTGTTGTATCCCCCCCAATTCTCTTTTATTTCTTTTTATTCTTTTAATTGGGGTGGGGGGTAGTAGGGTGGGGAAGTGAGTGGGCGATTTTGGATTTTAAAATCTGTTTTATACATCTTTAACTGTTGTACGCCGCCCTGAGTGGGGTTCTCCTGATTGGGTGTGATATAAATTTAAATAATAAATAAATACAGAATGACAGAGTGGTATGGAATTTATTTATTCATTTTTTTAAAAAATCATACTTTTATTGCTGCCCAACATGACAATGACTCTGGGTGGCTTACAGAAATAGACTATGTTAGTAAAGGTAAAGGTTTCCCTTGCTCGAAAGCCAGTCGTATCCGACTCTAGGGTTCAGTGCTCATCTCTGTTTCAAAGCCAAAGAGCCAGCGCTGTCTGCTTCTGCAGACGTTTCCTGATTGAAAAGGGTCCAGATAACACAGGTCTGCAACCAAAAAGCTGCACAGGATATTTTTACTGTTTCCTATAGATTTTTACGTAGTGAAACTTAGAAAAATACTTTAAAAAATCCATCACATCAGATTTCCTTGCAAAACTCATGTTTTTAGTTTAATTTAGTGTGAGGTTTGCCTTTAATCCAAAATCTGATATCCTATTCTAGATTCTAAAAACCCTATCCAAAAATTATTTCTTACTTTCATTTAATATTTATTAGAGCTATAATCAAGAATAATGCAAAGAGAAAATAAGAGGAATGGTGTGTGTGTGTGTGTGGGGGGGGGGGGGGGCGTAGTCAGTAGTGGACAGCAAAACCATACTACCGACTGCTATTTCTGTTCCCTAAACTGTCTGAAGCCAAGTTGAAAGACGGAGTTTTTACTGGCCCCAACATACAAAACCTGTTATCCGATCTCCTCTTTTTAGAAACAATGGGAGAAAAAGAAAAGGAAGGATGGGACTCTTTAAAAGGTAGTTCACAAGCTTTTAGGGAAAGACCCTCACTACAAAACCATTGTACAACACATGTTGAATGTGTATAAAGCTCAAGGATGCAAGATTAGCCTAAAAGTTCATTTCTTAAGCTCCCATGTCGACTATTTTCCTGAAAAATTGGGACCCTACAGTGAAGAGGAGGGTGAAAGATTTCACCAGGATGTCCGTGATATCGAGAGACGCTACCAAGGAAGATGGAACGTCAATATGTTAGCTGACTGCTGTTGGATGCTCAAATGGGAAACAGAAAATGGAAAGCAAAAGCATGTTCGGAGGAGCATAAACGAGAAGAAGAAAAAGTTTCACAAACAAAAAGAGTGAAAATGGAATGTTAGGTACAGTAATACCTCATACAAAGTTCGCTTCATACAACATCGGATTCATACAACATTACCTAATTCCTTGAAAAAAGTTGCCTCATACAAAGTCGCTGCGACTTTGTATGAGGCATTGGGGTTTTCCCCAGGTTGCATTGTGCCTGGGCAGTATAAAAGGCAGGACACATGCGTGCATTGCCCTTGTGGGTTTTGCACAAGGCAAAGAGTGTTTAGGAGTGATTTTGAGCATGATTTTGGATTTTTTGAATTTTTTCGTCAGAATTTTTAGAAGCATTCCTGGGATTTTTGCAGCATTCTTCAGGTTCTTGGACAATCAGGGTTGTTTGATAGTTTTTTGTAATGTATTTAGCCTTTAGACAATGATTTCTTAAAGTTCTGTCAGTTTCCTGTCTGTTTCCTTGACTTTGCCCTGAAGTCTGTGCTGTTACAGTACAATGTATCTCTATGGAAAGGACGTTGTACAAGGCATCGCGGCAAGGATTTGGACATTGTATGAGGCATCATGTCTAGGATTTTGCATGCCTCATACAAAGTTCAAATCCATATAAAGTCCAAACTTGTGGAACCAAGTTTGGACGTTGTATGAGGTATCACTGTATATACGGTATTATGAAGAAATTGTTTGTTTAATTATAAGAAATAATATATTTAATTCATTGTAATAAAATAGTGATTTTCTCATCACATGCTTTTTTAATGAAAAACCCTCATATTTTGCAAAAAAAGAAAAGAAAACATTGTACGTGATGGGGGGAAAAACGAGGTCATTTTTGGATTCAGCACACTAGAAAACATAAGATTTACCAAAAATATCCTATGCAGCTGATGCATTTATTTATTTTGGTTTTTGGAAAGACCTGTGTTCTGATCTCCCCAATGTATTTTTAATGCAAAACCCTCATATTTTGCAAAACAAACAAACAAACAAACCAAAGAAACAACAACAACAACTATGTGATGGGGGAAAACCGAGGTCATTTCTGGATTCAGCACACTAGAAAACATAAAATTTACCAAAAATATCCTATGCAGCTGGTAACATGGCCAGACAGCAGTCCGGTCCCCTCCTTACCCTCCCTATCCATGCCAGGATTAAGCCCTGAGCGAATCCGAGTGATTTTCTACACGAGTTAATCAGCAAAATCCTCAGCTGATCCCTGCCACCTGGGCACCGGCCCCCTTCTACCAAAGAGAGACCTGGTCACCCGGAACAGGGTGGCTGGACAATTATCCATAGAGGCAATAAGGGTGGTGAAATATTACTATTTCACCACCTCTATCACCACCAGGTAGGCCCTAATAGCGGCTGTAGCTAATGTCCAGTTGGAATCACTTTGGGTCACTTTGAGTGCCAGCGGCACTCTCGGAGGAAAAGGAATAAGACAAGGCTGCATTTTATCACCCTCTCTTTCTGCCACCCTAATGGCAGAAAGTAAGGAAGACCTAAAGAAGCTCCCACTTAGATTGAAATAAGATATTGCAAAAGCTGGCTTGAGACTCAATATCAAGAAAACCAAGATAATGGCAACAGGCCCTATCAGTCCCTGGAAAATAGATGGGGAAGAAGTTGAAGCAGTGACAGATTTTACTTTCTTAGGATCAAAGATCACTGCAGATGGGGATTGCAGCCATGAAATAAAAAGGCGACTGATGCTTGGGAGACAAGCTATGAGAAACCTGGGGAACATAGTGAAAAGTAGAGACACCACATTGGAAACAAAAATTCGCATAGTCAAAGCAATGGTATTCCCAGTGGTAATGTATGGTTGTGAGAGCTGGACCATTAGGAAAGCTGAGCACAGAAGAATAGGCGCCTTTGAAATGTGGTGTTGGAGGAGAGTTCTGAGAGTCCCCTGGTCAGCGAGGAGAACAAATAGGTCAACCCTGACTGCTCCTTTGAAGGTCAAATAGTAAAGATGAAGCTAAAGTATTTTGGACATCAAATGAGAAGAGAGGATTCACTTAAGAAAACCTTGGTGCTGGGAAAGGTGGAGGGCAAAAGAAGAAGGGGGCAGCCAAAGATTAGATGACTAGATGGTATTGTAGACACAGTGGGTACAGAGCTGGATGGGCTAAGGAGAATGATGGAGGACCTATGTAGAGGGCAGAAGGGCATTTTTGGCAGAAGATGGCATAGATCACATTAGTAGAGGTGCAAGTAAAACTACTTCTAATGCTGTGTTTGATGTGGTTGGGTCCAGTAAATGTATGGTTGTCTGTAAGCAAGTAATGGTCTCCCACCAGGAGCTTTGGAAAGTGTTTTCCATCAGAGATTCACCTGACAAACTGACTGCATTTTATTACCAATTGTAAATACTCATTGGTTTACAAGTCCGTCTCCTGAACCAACCAAATTTGTACAACTACTCTGGGCCTTTATATGAAATGTATAAATGCATACCATGGGAATCCACTCTTATGTCTGATGAAGCAGACTTCATGCATGAAAGCTAACATTAAAATACAGGAGTTAGTCTTTAAGGTGCCACAGCATTTTTTTGTCTTTTTTGTTTTGTTTTGTTTCCTCACTGAAATGGTGAGAAGTGAAAGCAAGATGTATGTCATGGAACCCAAAGCCCAATAAAAAGACAATACTCACTGGAAAATACCACAATGTGAGGAAACGTTGAAGGCAGCAGGAAAAGTGGAAGACCAGCTGTGAGATGGATTGACCCCACAAAGGTAGCCAGAGCCTTGGGTTTACATGAGCTGAGGAGGACAGGGTGTTTCAAAGATTCCAGCATAGGGACCACCTCCATGAGATGGAGGAGACTCGACAGCCCAAAAGAAAAACAATCATTTCTATGATATAATTTCCCACATTATCCCAGGCCTACATGGACTAATCAGTTGAAATTGTGGGGAGAAACTGGGAAAGAGGATGGTAGTATCCAAGTATCTAATGTGCAACAAAATGTATTAGGAGCTGAGTAAATGAACACCAATTCTTCTGACCCATTGGGTGGGGGAAATTAACAAAGAATAACCAGCTACTAGATAGTATTTATTAGTACTATTGTGGTATTTTACATGGAATGCCACAACTCCAGAAGAGAAGAGCAATAATGGGCTTGTCAATGTCTGATATTAAATTATATTGCTGCACTTCCTGACTTTGAGTCTTCTGTAATTTCGAATTTCAGAAATGGAAATCGTAAGAAGTTTGCTGTGCTCTGATGTTAATCCAATTCAAGCAGTTTTCAGCAGGGAAGAAAAAGAAAGTGGTTATTATCTATCACAAAGGGAGATGTGCTTCTCTGCTTATAATGAGCAAGTGCAATCATGAAAAATGCACAGGAAAAAGGCCCATGAAGAATAAACCGTACCAACGAAAGAACATATCCCATTTAAGTGTTCTGTTTCTGCTTTCTCTCTCCCCCCTTCACTCCAAATTTTAATTTACATGTTGCTAACCTACAAAAAACAAGCCATACTATGTATTTTCCCCATTATAATCTTTCTCCCTTTTGTGCAATACAAGCTATTCCTGAAAATGAAGCAGTGTACAAACAATTCAACATAATGTTCAACTAAACGTTTGTATTGTTACCAACTATTCCAGCATTCAGCCAGCTGAATGAGACACACACCCCTCAGCCTCCATCCCTCCGTGCACGTACGTGTGTGTGTGTGTGTGTGTGTGTGTGTGTGTGTGTGTGTGTGTGTGTGTGTGTGTGCACGCACGCTAAAACAACCCTGCCAGTTCTCAATGCCATTTGCAGATGGTGAAAAGGGGCAGTCCCCTTTCCATGCTACCATCACATGTGGTAATTTGACTTATGGTAAGCATACTGGTGTCATGCCTAAAATGAAACAGAGGGGAGAAGTGGGGATTAAAATCCATCCCACACCTGCTACTTTGGTGAGTTCTTCAAATACACAAAGTGTTTTGTCTGAACTGCATCTTCTTTTCCCCCATTTCAGATATATTGGGTAAAATTTTAAAAAGAACAAAAAGACCTCAGTCTAAACTCTTTTGCTCCCTGTCTCTCTCACACATACATCTTTAACTTCACTTCGCCCTCATCGCTCCTCATTATTCCCTAAGTTGCAGGGAGCAGCCATAAATAGATTCAAGCTCTCTTAGTTTAGAGGCCCCAATCCTGTTGATATTCTACAGTGTAAAGCAGAAATCACTTGAGCGGAACATGCAATCTTGCTGTCTGTTGTGTGCTCAGCCATGCTGGAGTTGTTCAGTTCATTGCACACTGGTGCTGCCCCAAGTCATAAGACAAATGGCTGGGGTGTGGTATTCCCCACAGAATTTGGTCACTATTGGCAAAAATGATCTCTAGACTAGTTTCAGACGTTTTCAGCATTATTTGGATTACAAAAGCATGATCGCATTTGAACATTAAAAAGGCAAAATTAATGACTGTATAAGATCGTCAAAGTCACCAATGAAGCAATTGACATTGTCAGACTTTATTTACCTTGGTTCACTTATAAATCACAATGAAGCCTGCAACCAAGAAATCAAAAAGGGCATCAAAACTTGAAAAGGTAGCCTTGAAGAAAAGATCATTAAGTGCAAAGATTTGTGGCTGGGAACTTTAATATCATCCAGGCTGTGATGTTTGTAATTAATATACATAGCTGTGGAAAATACACATTGGAGAAAAGTGATAGGAAAAATGTTGATTTAAATGTGGAGTTGGAGTAGAGAGTTTTACAGATACCACAGACCGCTAGAAAACACTTAAGTAGGTTAAGTAGATCAAACCAAGCCTGAACTCACACCAAATGTTAAGACAACTGAAGTGAGACTATAATAAATTTGGTCACATCAGGAGAAGAAAAGGCATGTTGGAAAAGGAAGCAATGCTAGGGAAAGTATAAAGCAGTCAGAAAAGAGGAAGACCTAATGTAATAATAGGTCACTAGTCATCAAACATGGCATTTCTCTGTTTCTTAAACTGCTTGTAGAGGAGCTGTTTTGCCCCTGTATTGAGGGTGGGCCTCTTGACTTCCTCTTGCAATTTTATGGTGAGGCTGATTAGCTGATGCCGAAGGGGGAGGGCAGTTCAGGCCATTTTGCTTGAGAGAGACCTCATGGAGAGGGAAATCCACCAAGATGGAGGATTAGCAACTCCCATGGTGGTGCTGTACATAATGGTAACTTAGAAAGAGTTAGATTATGTTTCTTTGGGTGAGGAAGGCCTGTTATGTGGAAACCTTGATGTACTTTGATTAGCCTATATTGATCCTATTTGTATCTTGAGCTACCTATGAACCTGAAGAAATAAACCATGTTGATTCAACTACCTGCCTGATCTTTAAAAGGGGTAAGATAAGAGTTTAGCCAATCTTCACGCTACTGGATGTTTCATTCTCTCCTATTTAATTTTTGCAGGGACTTCCTTAGGCAGGAACCCAGATACTTGCAGCCTTGGGCTGGACAGGGCTTTTGGAAACCTACAGGTCGGAGTCTTTGGGCAGGAGAGACCCAAGAAGGCAAGGCCTGGAGAGGTTTAAAGCTCATACGTAATGTGAGATAAATTGACCCACTAAGAGAAATTAATTTGTGAGGTTGCTGTAAATCCTATGACTTCACAGCACACAACAACGAGCCCATCTTTTCTTACTCATTTTAATTTCAATGCTTACCAATTTTAATTTCTCCCTTGCACATCACCATGGAAGCACTAGTGGGCAGAAAAGGAAAGAATAATAATCCACACACCACTGTTGAAGTAAGATTAAATTAGGGTGGGATCCTATCCTGTGCTTTGCTATAGGGAATGAAATGGTTTCAGCTGATCTTGACGGCCCATAACAATGTCAACAAGTTGCAACCATAATGTTATGTCATTGTATCTTTGTTACTGGGAATGGAACTAGTTACAAGTGAGAGCATTGCCAGAAAAGAAATGGAAGATAAGCTACTGTGTGTTCCATTTCTTTACCTATAAGAAGGAGTAGGTTGGTGCGTGTCTGGCATTAGCGGCCACACCTGGCCCAACCATCCCGTACTGAGCTGGCCACACTTACCTTTAGACCATCCAATGGTTGCCGCAAGGGTCCGGTTGCCAAGAGTGGGACACCCGCCCCACGAAGATGACCAAACCCCCCTACGTTTCCCAGCATCCTCCGTGCCGCGCAACTCATCAGCCAATCAGGCTGAGGTACGTGAGTGCAGAGGAGGCTGGGAAAGCAGCATGCACGGGAAAATAATGGCCGGCCAACAAGTAAATCACTTCCCTTTTGGAGACACTTTGGCTCCCGGAGGTAAGCCATCCACAGCTCACCACGGCAGGCAGGCAGGCACGGCGGTTGCCGGCTGAGCCGCCTGATTTTTGTGCCCCCCGGACAACCAGCGAAGGCCTCAACGCCAGCATGGATGGAGGACAGGCCGCGCCACGGAGGCACGTAAGGTGAGTGTCCCAGCTAAGAAGGCCAGGCTGGGGAGGTGCAAAGAGCAAACGGCCGAGCTGGCAACAGGTAAGTGGGGTGGGGAACATGGGCTGAGGGAGGATGGGCCCGGGGACCACGCCACCTGCCCTGGTCTGGGAGGAGAAAGGGGGAACACAAATCCAACCCCCCACCCGTTCCCCCCTCAATCCCTGTCCCCTGCCCCACTTACCCATTCCTGGCTGGGCCTTTCGCACTCGGCATGGCCTTCTGAACTGTGTGTGTGTATGGACTTGCCAAGGCTTCGGAGGGAGCCCCTCCTCTCCCCACGCAGCTTCGGCGTGTGTGTGTGTGGGGGGCTCGCTGAGGCTTCAGGGGGAGGAAGGGGAGCCCCTCCTCTTCCCACACAGCTTCGACATATGTGTGTGTGTATGTGGTTGTGTTGTGTGTGTGTGTGTATTGTGTGTGTGTATGTGGTTGTATGTGTCTGTGGTTGTGTGTGTGTTGTGTGTGTGTGGTTGTGTTTTGTTGTTTGTGCATTGTGTTGTGTGTCTGGTTGTGTGTGTGTGTGTATGTGGTTGTGTATGTCTGTGGTTGTGTGTGTGTTGTGTGTGTGTGTGGTGTTGTGTGTGGTTGTGTTTTGTTGTTTGTGTATTGTGTGTGTGTGGTTGTGTTGTGTGTGTATGTGTTGTGTGTGTGGTTAAGTTGTGTGTGCTCTGTGTGTGTGTGCATTTTTTGTGTGTGTGGTTGTGTTGTGTGTGTGGTTGTGTGTGGTTGTGTTGCATGTATGGTTGTGTTGTGTGTGTGTTTATTGTGTGTATGTGGTTGTGTTTTGTGTGTGTGTGTGTTGTGTGTGTGGTTGTGTTGTGTGTGTGGTTGTGTTGTGTGTGTGCATACCCCCCAAAACCATCCCAACCACCAACACACACAAAAAGATCCTAGTACTGTGTAGGAAATGCTGGAAATGGTTGCCGTAAGTCAGAATCAACTTGATAGCATAATATTTGTGTCTCTTACACAGGGGCTAGGCTCGATGATCCATAAGGGCCTCTTCCAGATTATGATGATGATGATGACCATGCTGCTGCTGCTGCTGATTGATTGATTGATTATGCTTATATATATTACAACTTAGTGAAGATGATGACGTCAATGTCAACATCGATGACGATGATGATGATGTTGATGTTGATGCTGACATTTGTAGTCAGTTATTTCCCATCCTTGATCTGAATAAATCATTCAGAAAGGATTTAGAACTAGACTAAGGAATCAGATGCCTTTCAGATGTTGTTGACTATACTTTCCCTCATCCCTCACCACTGTGTGTTGGATGGGGCTGATGGGAATTGGAGTCCAGCGACATCTGAAGAGCCAAATGTTTCCAATCATTGGCTTAGTAGAGTGGTTTACAAATAAAGGCAGCATACGGAACTTGCCAGAATGTTGGAAACTATCAGCTTTTCTTCAGATCTGTTACTTACCAACCTATATTCCTCAGCAAAATATGCTGCAGAGTAAAAGCAGGGAGGAGGAAGAAAAATCATGACGTCTGGCAGAAACGAGTAGGAAGAGAGAGGGAAGAAAAGTCTGCCAGTGTTAATGCTGCTGCCCAAGCTTTTGGCACTGGCAGCTGCACATGTGTGAGGGCAATTCTAGCATATGGACTCTTCTGAGCTCTTGTCAGCTTGCCATGGCAAAGAAGCTCCACTGAGTGGGGTCAATCTTGTATCTTTCAGAGTTGCACAACAGGGCATGGTAGAACATAGCAAAACGCCAGTGAGTGCACTTGCATTCACCAGGAAACATGAGACAGAGTTTTGCCTTGTATAAGGCAAGCATTGCTATGCTGTGGTGGAACTGGCCTTTTTCCAATGTTTACTGTGAGTACTTCGTTCTTCAGAGCTGTAGGAAGAGTTGTCACTTGTCCAACACAGCACACACTGAGGATAATACATTGAGTGCCTGCAATGGTTTGCCTGGAACAAGACAGAAATTAGAGTCTACGCAATATGAACAAGTGATTCCTCCCCCCACCCACCCCACCAGCAATTTTACTAAAAGGCCTGGTCTAATTCACTAAAATCTGTGCTTTTATCTTCCAAAATGGATTGGCAAGGGACCACCACACAAATGCACACAATATTTTAGATTTAATTATTATATTCCTTTTCTCTGATTGTCTCTTTCCACAGCCCTCTTTGTCTTTTTTCATTCTCTTGTCCTTCCTTCCTTAACTTTAAAACATTTGTGTATTTGTGCAAGAGATGTGAATCTTGCAGCCTCTAACTATCAGTGAGAAATCATCAGTGGGATCACACTGGCATGTAACACATTTTGGACCATATATGTAATGATGTGGTGATCACACAACACGAGGAAATAGTGCTTCAGATTGCCCCTGATCTTTGCCCAGGTTGGATCTTTTGGTCTAGCTGTCCAGGGGGGGGGGGGGGTGCTGGGGAAGGGGCTGGGCTGGAGTGATTCTCCAAAGGACAGAAGGATTACTTTAAGAGAGGCCACTCCCGGCAAAGTGACCCAATCAAGAGAGATAAGATGTGCAACTTTCTCACCCTTTGATCCCACCCAAGCTCGAATTCTTTGAGTGTATGTTTGTCATGAGAAATCTAACTGGATGTTTACTGGTTGTTGTTTACAGGAAAATACTAATCTTTGCAGAATTGTTATGATTCCTGTGCTAATTTTGGAAAATTGATCGGATCCGCTCGGGGCTTGACCCCGGCGTGGGCAGTGAGTGTCCGGGGGCCCCTAGAGCAGTCTTGCTGTGTGATCTGGGATCAGTTTGATCCAGTTGTCTCTGATGAAGTGGACAGGCTCCTTGCAGCAGTGCGGGCCACCACATGTCCTTTGGACCCCTGTCCCACCTGGCTGGTGAAAGCTGCCAAGGCAGTGACAGGAGGCTGGGTCGGGGCAATAATAAATGCATCTTTGTGGGAGGGGGTGTTTCTTGCACTGCTCAAACATGCCTTGGTGTGCCCCCTCCAGAAGAAACCGTCCCTTGACCCAGCTGCCCTAAACAACTACAGGCCGGTCTCCAACCTCCCCTTTTTGGTGGCACGCCAGCTGCAGGGGGCTCTGGAGGAAGCGGATTATCTGGACCCCTTTCAATCAGGATTCAGGCCCGGACATGGTACGGAGATGGCATTGGTCGCACTGATGGATGATCTCTGGCGGGAGCAGGATGGTGGTCATCCAACCATCCTTGCTCTCCTCGACCTCTCAGCGGCCTTCGATATCATCAACCATGGTATCCTTCTGGAACGGCTCAAAGGATTGGGGATCCAGGGCACTGTGTTGTCCTGGTTTTCCTCTTTTCTGGAGTGCCGTACCCAGTCGGTGTGGTTGGAGAGTGAGAGGTCCAGCCCTAGGCCCCTTAAATATGGGGTGCTGCAGGGCTCGGTGCTCTCTCCCCTCCTTTTTAACATCTACATGAAGCCGCTGGGTGAGATCATCCGTTCCCATGGGGTGCGGTACCATCAGTACGCGGATGACACTCAGTTGTACATCTCGGCCCGTGGGGACCCCAGTGAAGCGGTCAAAGTCCTGTCTGGATGCCTGGAGGCCATTGGGGTCTGGATGGGGGACAATGGGCTTCAGCTGAACCCTGGCAAGACCAAGTGGCTTTGGGTTGGGGGTCCAGGGTAATCCAGTGAGCTACCACCTCTAGTCTTGGATGGGGCAGTCCTGCCCCAGACAGACCCAGTGCACAACTTGGGGGTCCTCCTGGACTCGCGACTGCTGCTAGAAGAGCAGGTGGCGGCCGTGGCCAGGAGCACTTTTACTCAACTTAAAGTAATTCACCAGTTGTGCCCGCTCCTGGACCGGGACTCCTTACTCATGGTCACTCATACTCTGGTCACCTGCAGACTAGATTACTGTAATGCGCTCTACATGGGGCTGCCCTTGATAACCATTCGGAGGTACAGCTGGTTCAGAATGCAGCTGCATGGGTGGTGATGGGGTGTGGACATTATGCCCGTGCCTCCCCACTACTCTGGGAGCTGCACTGGCTACCAGTTTGCCTCCGGGTGCAATTCAAGATGCTGGTTTTGACCTTTAAAGCCCTATATGGCAGTGGGCCAGGATACCTGAGAGACCGCATCATCCCGAGAGTGTCTGCCCATCCAACCAGAGCAGACCGGAGGGGCTCCCTAGTTGTGCCTTCAGCTAGAGGGGCCCGACTCTCTGGCAAACGAAGAAGGGCCTTCTCCGTGTCCACACCAGCCCTCTGAAACCTCCTTCCAACAGAATTGAAGCTACTGCTGCCCTTCAGGAAAAGTCTG
Organism: Bradypodion pumilum; assembly: GCA_035047305.1. NCBI lineage: Eukaryota > Metazoa > Chordata > Lepidosauria > Squamata > Chamaeleonidae > Bradypodion > Bradypodion pumilum. The sequence continues at coordinate 164,749,693 of JAWDJD010000001.1, read as the reverse complement.
AAAACCTGGCTGGCAGGGCAGGTGTGGGGCCTTAATGGGAATACGGCTCCAGCCATCCCCAGTTAGTACTTAGTTAATATCCCTCCCTTTGTGTTGTTGTATTCCCCCCCCCCATCTCTTTTATTTCTTTTTATTCTTTTAATTGGGGTGGGGGGTAGTAGGGTGGAGAAGTGAGTGGGCGATTTGGGATTTTAAAATCTGTTTTTATACATTTTTAACTGTTGTACGCTGCCCTGAGTCGGGTTCTCCTGATTGGGCGGCATATAAATAATAAATAAATAAATAAAATAATATCTTCATTGCACATAGATCTCTAGAAAAGGTATTAAGTTCATAGAATTTGGCAGTTTCTTATGCAAAAAAAAAAAAAGACAGGCAAATACACCCAAAAGAAAAACAGGTGCCTGGCAGTTACATTTCAAAAATATTGTAGTGAGCAGAAAAGTTATTTTATTGGTATAATGAGCAACACTGTAGTTATTTTCAAAAGTTACTTCTAAAGAACATTATAATGATATTCTAGAGGCATTTTGAGGGTTCTTTTTGAGTTTTATATCATCTGTGGTATTTTTCCCAATATGGAAAATAATTAACAAATAATGAGCAGCACAACAGGTAATAAAACAAGTTACTGTTTCAGCTTTGTAATGAATAGCAATAACAGATTATTGTTGAAACACTGTAATGAATAATGGAAATACATTACTTTTACAAAATCATTTTCTAGGCTCTAGGCTCTTCTATTCATGACACTCATTATTAGCCCTTCCAGGCCTATTCTTAAAATTCACAAATCTTTTTTTGTTCTTTTACAATGTCTAAAATTGTGGGAAGAGGCCTCTCTCCATGTTCCTTTCCCATGGCCTACATATGAACAACATCTGGTTTTCTCGGGTGATGAGGCAATGACCTACAAAAGGTGGTTAGTTACACAGTTTGAATAGAAAAGGTCCCTGGCTGCATGCGGGTATGTGCCATTAAGTTGCTTCTGTCTTTTGCCAACCCCACATGTTAATGACTTCCAAAAATGTCCCTGCTGAAGTCATAAAAACTAAGGGCTGTGGTTTCCTTTATTGCATCTATCTATCTTATATTGCATCTTCTTATTTTCCTACTGTATTCTATTTTCCCTACCATTACTGTTTCTTCCAAAAAGGGTGGTCTTGCCTTGTCTAACCTCAGTTCTGTCATTTTGGTTTATTTTAAATGATTACAACTTGGTTTGCTGCATAACCTATTTATTTGTCTTTCTAGTAATCCATGTATCCATAAATCTCTCCTCTACTACCACTTCTGAACGATGGCCCCCGCCTCCAGCTTTATTCATTGTCCAGCTTTCACATCCATACACAATCATCGGAAATAACATAAGATGTGTGATCTTTGGTTTGGTCTCCAGTGACACATGCCTACAGTTGAGGAACTGTTTTAAGTTCTTCATTGCTGCCCTTCCAACAATATCAGTGTTGTTTGTTTGCTATTGGGTTTGTTTATTTATTTTTGTTCTTGGCTGCACTCTCCATTTTGATTGATGATTCAACCATTGTATAGAAAACTCTTAACAATTATTTCACCTTAGTCAACAATAAAGTTACATGTCTCTTCTACCATCAGTATTTCTGTTTCTTAATGTTAAATTATAATCTTGGGTTTGTACCTTTTCTTTCTTTCTTCACCAGTAGTAATTTTAAAATACTCTTTTATTCTAGTAATATAGTATCATCTGCCTATCTTAAATTCCTGATATTTCTCTCACCAATTTTCTCTCCTTCTTCATTGAAACCTAACCCATGCAAACTGAACAGAAAGAGAATTCTTGTAGAATGATCCACATGTTTTCATCATCCACACAGTCAAAGGATTTCCTATACTTTAAAAAGAGCAAACTGATTTTCTTCTGAAATTCATTATTTCTTCCAATTGCTATGAGAGGAGTTTGCATTTCACTTTCAAAAACTGCAAACTCTTCATCACAGAATTCTTCTTTGAAGCTATCGGTCATCCTCACATCCTTCAATTTCTTGGAAGAGATCTCTTATTTTTCTTATTCTGTTTCCCTTTTTTATTTCTATCATTCTTACAATAGTTATCTTTAGATCTTTGGGACACATTTAAATCTGAACTTGGAACCTATCATGGGATATCACCAGCCTTTCCAGAGCCTCCTTGCATTGTGCTGCCCCTTTCGGCAGCATGGCCAGTTTCTATTGCCGAGTTGATTCTGCTCTGTTTGGCTTTGGTCTAGGGAGCTCATCTTCTTTTTGTACGATCCTCCAGTCTAGTCTATTGTATCATTCAGACAGTACATAATTACTGTCAATTGATTTTTAAAACCTGAGCTCTTATGTTTGCATTTCCTTACAGTATGGCCCACGTGGTTTATAATAGGCAATTACATTAACCTCACTGTTTCTCTTAAAGAGGTCATACATTTTAAACAACAACAATTACAAAACACACTTGTCCTTCCATATGCCATTATTGGGCTGCTTTTGTATCCCAAATTCTTTTGATAATACAGCAGGATGCAAAACCTATCTCATTCAATGGAAGGATTTTGATCAGTTCCCTGGAGTGTTTCTCAGCTTGTCTTCTATCAGTGTTCCAGCCTTGTCAGTTTTTGTTTTGAAATCCCATTTGCGTGTGTTCGGCTAAATGAAGCAGGTACATAATGACAGTACCTGGATGAGTTATACTGTAAGTCCTCCATCCCCAAAGGAATATTTCAGGTTGAATTGCAGACACCACCTGGCTTACAACCTGGCTGCATCACCAGTAGAGAACAGATTTTCTGTACACAAAGCAGGAATAGACCAGGAGGAAATGGCTCTTTTGGACACATGGCATTATTGATTACACGTTCCAGTTTCCAGTGGCTCTTCTGTTTGAAGAAATTCTGAGAACACTAGTCCAAAAATGCACCACTTCCAAGCTGTGATTAGGCATCAGTCTTCTTTCAAAGTCCTCAGTTTATTACAAGGGGGGGGGGCAAAAACCCTAATGAGCTAACAGCCCCCACCCACCCAAATGGTGCCAGTGTTATATATGTGAGTGTGAAATTGTTGCCCCTCCTGAAATTTTTTGTCTCTCCTGAACACCCCCCCCCCTTCTAGAATCCTGGCTACAGCCCTGTAAAAAGGGCGTTTGAAGGAGTCAAAAGCCACTGTCTTTGGAAATACAGAAACAAAGAATTTGTTATACAAGGTTACCCTAGAAAAATTGCTGGAGTAAACATGGGCTATGCAGATATAACTAACAAATATAACATAATATTTAAACTTTTCCCCTTCCCCTTTCCTCCTTTCTTGAGACCAAGTTTTATCAAATTACCTGTTCTGTTTTATATGTTTCAGAATCCTCATAAACAACCAGCAAATAATTTGTGTTCTCAGCATCTCAAAATGCCCATCTCTGAAGAAATCATTTTTGCTCATCCTTGAGATATTTTACCTCTCTCAACACTTGAAATTGTTATCACAAATGTATTCTGGCTTGGATAAGATGATGCCCTAAACAGTGACTCTAAATGAGTCATACAGGTATGTATCCAGTGATGTTTACCTTATAGCAGCAGTTCTCCATTATGTATGAAATAACTCCATCTGAAATATTTCATTTGGAATAAAAATGCTTTCTGCATTGCCAGGAAAAGAGCTTGGCCACTATGATTTGATATATCTCCTGTTCTATATTTACTGCTTTCATGTGCAGTTGGATGAACACAGACCTGGCCTTACTGTTGGCTAGAGTGAGAAAAATGCCTCATGTGGCAGATGGCTGGAGGGAACAGTGGCAGGTTGTATAGTCATTCCTCCTAAAAAAACATCCCAGCCATTTCTCCCTCTTAGGGTTGCCATAATTCTATCCCCCCAAACCAGGACTCCCTTGCTCGAAAGCCAGTCATGACCACGGAAACATGGCAGGCATGACTAGACACCACAAACTCTAAGAGTCCTTCTTCTCCCTGAGGTCACTCCTACCCTACCCTTCACACTCCCCAATTGAGTTGGACTCACCATCAAACCCCACATGAGTATTCCTTCAGACTGCAAAGGGTTAAATGCATAGAGTCAGCATTGCTAGAGAGGAAGGGAAGTGAAGAGTTGTCTTTCTCACTTCCTATCCACAGAGTTCCCTTCCTTTCTGGGAATGCTGACTCTATGTATTTAACCCTTTGCAGTCAGAAGGAATCCTCCGAAGCTTTTTATAAAATTTCCCTGAAACCAGGTTTAGTGTAAGGGACCAAAGACAATGAAACAGCCGAAGGGTTGGCTTAACACAGGTTTATTGCATGATGATCCGGAGGAACATGTGGTAATGGCGGATGAGTAGCTCAATATATACAGCTGGCTATACATTTGAATGTGGCTCGTCGACAGACTATTGGTTGCTGCCTGCGTGACGTCGTGGAAGGTCACGCCCTTCTTGACCAGGTGAAGAGGTGGTGGGGAATCTTCCCGCGCTGCTGAACCAGGTGAATCTGAGCCATGAGAGCTGGACGCTCGCTATTGCCATCTAGTGGTCACTAGCTCGCGTCCCCTTATCAGGTTTACACTGATACAGCTGATGGTTATAATGTTGCACACAGAAAGGTTACATTGTTAACACATGGCAAAGGTACATTGTTAAAGGCACAGCTTTACAGAACACAACATCCCTCCCCCCTAGGATGAGACGAAGTCTCTCAGCCAAGATGGCTTGTTGCATGTGCGTTTGGGCCGTGAAGAGGGCTGACCCCCCCCGGGGGCGCTACTGCTTCTTTGTTCCCTGGTCCCTTGTCCTGCAATGGGAGAGGGAGACTTGTTAGTGGCTTGCCGCTGTCTGGCGGCCTTAGGGGAAGGGAAAAACTCCATTGTGGGCAGACCGGGGGCAGTCGGGGCTAACGAAAAACCCCTCTTCTCGCTTGGACGGGTGGGGGACCACTCCGAAAAACCCCCCCGGTTCTGGAAATCAAAATCTAACTTAGTAGGGGTATCTGCATTTGTGGGGACATTGGGGTCGGGTTCCTCCTCCTCCTCAGAAAGATCCCCTAGGATATCTACGAGAACATCCTTTTCCCCCTTGGTGGGGGCCCGCGGTCCCCTTTTCCTCCCCCTTGGGCTGAACGGGTGAGGGAGAACCCTAACGCAGATTTCTTCTCTGTTTGGTCTGTGCCCTGCTCATCGGAGACCCTGCGTTGGAGCTGGTCCGCGTGCCGCCTCCACAGGAGCCCTGTACTGGTTTCCACGCGGTACGACACGGGGCCGGTTTGCTCCACAACTACGCCCGGTACCCAGGCTGGGCCCGTGCTGGCGTAATTCCTGCAATGCACGGGGGCGCCTATACTGAAACTCTTTGTGGCCTCTAGCCCGATGTTCCTTCCTGTGTCTTCTACCCTCGTGGGGTCTAGCCTAGTAAGGATGGTGGTCAGTTTCCTACGCATTAAGAGTTCTGCGGGGGAGTACCCTGACGCCAACGGGGTCACCCTGTACCCTAGCAGAAACTGGCACACTTGCAGGTTCAGATCCCCGGGGCCCATGCGCCGCAACGCGTCCTTCGTGGTGCGGACGAGGCGCTCTACTTGGCAATTGGAGGCCGGGTGAAACAGGGCGGAGGTGATGTGCCGAACGGCGTTGATCTCCATGAATGCCCTAAACTCGGAGGACGTGAAACAACTAGCGTTGTCGCTAATCAATGTGTTGGGTATGCCGAACGTGGAAAAGAGCCTCCGCAAATGCCTAATGGTCTGGGCCGAGGAGGTGCTCGTGACTGGGATAACCTCCAACCACTTGGAGAAGGCGTCCACTACGAGAAGGAACATGGTGCCTCTGAACGGGCCCGCGAAATCAATGTGCACCCGGGACCACGGCCCCTTAGCCACGTCCCATTCCCTGTGGGGAAGGCGGGCCTCCTCTGGTCTGGAGCATTGGCAACTTTCACAAGTGCCGACCATGTGCTCGATGTCGGCATCCAGCTGGGGCCACCAGAAGTAACTCCGGGCCAGTGCCTTGGATCGCACGACGCCGGGGTGGCTGACGTGCAGCAGTTTGAGCACCCGCGGCCGAAGGGAAGTGGGAATCACCACCCACTGCCCCCACAAGAGGCACCCCCTCTCTAGGGACAGTTCTAGCTTTTTTCTGAAAAATGGAGCGAACTCCTCCGCTGGGGAGGACGCCGGCCACCCTTTCTGCACCCAGGAGCTAACTGCCGCTAACGTCTTGTCCTTCTCTGTCGCTTTGGCAATGTCGGCGGGCCCTACGGGGGGCGAATCCAGCACCTCTATCATGAGAACCTGATGGTCCCGCTCCCCCTTGCTCACCTGGCTGGGCGTTAGGGGAAGGGGAGACCTAGATAGAGCGTCCGCATGGCTGATCTCTTTCCCGGGCCGGTAGACCAACGCGTGCTGATACGGTTTGAGAAAAATGGCCCACCTGAGCATCCTCGGGGACAGGATCTGTGGGGTGGGCTTATCTGCGGTAAAGATGCCTAGCAGGGGCTTGTGGTCCGTTACAATGGTGAAGGGGCGGCCGTACAGAAAATCGTGAAATTTTTTCATCCCCGCGACTATTGCTAGTGCCTCCCTGTCTGTCTGTGCGTAGTTTCTCTCCGCTTGGGACAGGGACCTGGAGTAAAATGCTATCGGGGCCTCCCTTCCGTTTTCCAACACGTGGCACAGCACCGCCCCCACCCCCACTGGAGATGCATCACAGGTCAGGACTACTGGGCGTTTGGGGTTGAAGTGGGTCAGTATGGCATCGGACGCTAGGAGGCTTTTTAGCTCACTAAATGCCCTTTCTTGGTCATCGCCCCACTTCCATGCCTGGTCTTTCTTTAGCAGTTTGTGTAGCGGTTCAGCCACCGCTGCCTTCCGGGGGAGGAAGGAGTGGTAAAAGTTGAGCAGCCCTAGGAATGACTGCAGCTCGGGCTTGGAGGTGGGGCGGGGGGCTTTCTTAATGGCTGCCACCTTGGACTTGGATGGTTTTATTCCCTCAGGAGTCACACAAAACCCTAGGAACTCAACCTCGGTTGCGAAGAAGACGCATTTGTCCTTTCGCAGTCTCAGCCCCGCTTTTTCGAATATTGTCAGGACCTTCCCCAACCTCTTGGCCAATTCAACCCGACTCCCCCCCCCCGTTATTAACACGTCATCAAAATAAGGCAACACCCCCTCCAATCCCTTCAGGAGGCGTTCCACGAGTGACTGGAAAATTCCAGGCGCTGAATTCACGCTGAACTGGAGGCACATCACCTGGAACGCCCCCTTATGGGTGACTATGGTCTGCGCAGCAGCTGCGGCAGGGGACACCGTAAGCTGCTGGTAGGCCTGTGCTAAGTCGAGCTTAGCGAAACACTTTCCCCCGTGTAACCTGGCCAGCAGATGGCTGACTACCGGCACCGGATATGCATTCGGGCGGATCGCCTTGTTGATGGTGCACTTGTAGTCGGCGCATATGCGGACCTCCCCATTGGCCTTTAGTGCGGTTACAATTGGAGTTTCCCACTCTGCGGAATCAACAGGCACAAGGATTCCCTGACCCACTAATTTGTCTAGTTCCGCCTCTATCTTGTCCTTAAATGCGAACGGCACCCTGCGTGGTTTAAGACGAATTGGGCGGACCTCCGGGTCCAGGTCGAATGTCACTGGGGGGCCCTTGAATTTCCCCAGTCCTTTTTTGAAAACTTCGGGGTGCACCTCGCACACCTCCAGAATTGGATCAGTCCCAACGGCGTGCATCCCAACGGCGTGCACCCCCCAATAAACAAACCCAGGGGCTGGAACCATTGAGTCCCGAGGAGGCTGCAATCTCCCCCTTTGAGCACGACGAGGGGAAGGGACGTGGCGTGCTTCTTGAATTTAACCTGAAATTCCCCAACCCCCAACACTGGAATACTGTTCCCTTGCACGTCCCGTAGTGTGGACCTCAATGCTTTGAGCTTGGGTCGCTTGTGGTGGGCAATTCCCAAAAACTCCCTCTGGGAAATGATTGAATATGAGGACCCCGAGTCAATTTCCATCCTAATGGGAACCCCTTGGACTAGTACCTCAACAAAATAGCGGGGGTGTCCTGCAGACACGTTGAACACTGGGGCGTCGTCCTCGCTGCCGTCGGAGATGCGGCCCACGCCGTCCTGCTTCTGCGTGGCCTGGGCGCCGTCCTTGGTTCTCGTTGGGCGGTCTTGTCCCGCGGAACGGTCTGCGGAGCTCCTCCGGGTCTCGCGCTTCTTCCTGCACACCTTGGTGATGTGCCCGCGGCGGCCGCAGTTGTGGCACTCGGCCTTCCGGAACAGGCACTTTACGCGGTCGTGGGCCGCTCCACAGCCGTCGCATCGCCGGCTCTCCTTCCGGACCCTCCGGACGTCCTTGTCATCGCTGCTCTCTGCGGACGACCTCGAAGTTCGCCGGGCTGCCTGTACCGGAGCCTCTGCCTTGCTCGACTTCGGCCGCCAGTCCTGGAGTTCTTGGACCCCGGCCTTTGTAGCTTCTGCGGCCTGGGCCGCTCTGACGACCTCCTGCAACGTGGGAGGCGGCTCTTGGTTCATTAATGTGCGCTGGGTCTCGGCGTCGTTCAGGCCGCACAGCACACAGTCCCGGAGGGTGATTTCGGCATTCTCCCATTTGCACGGGCCGGCCACCAGCCGCAGGGCCGCCACGAATGCGCCGACTGTCTCCCCGGGCACTTGGACTCGCCTCCAGAACGCACTCCGAGTGGGAAACATCGCCGTGGCGGGCCGGACGTGCTCACGCAGCATCTGCATGAGTTCCTTGGCCTTGAATTCGCTCACCCTCCTCAGTGCAATCAGGTCCACCAAGGTCCTTTTGGTTTCTTGTCCGAGCATCCTGGTGAAGATGGCCCTTTTCTTTGCCTCTTCCGTGACTTCGGACTCAATCAGTGCTGCCTGGAAGTCCATCTCGAAGATCTCCCAGTCGCCCGGTTTCCTGATTTCGAAACCGGCGCATGTCTTGGTCCCGTGGGCTGCCATATCCCACCTTCGTCGCCAATTTAGTGTAAGGGACCAAAGACAATGAAACAGCCGAAGGGTTGGCTTAACACAGGTTTATTGCATGATGATCCGGAGGAACATGTGGTAATGGCGGATGAGTAGCTCAATATATACAGCTGGCTATACATTTGAATGTGGCTCGTCGACAGACTATTGGTTGCTGCCTGCGTGACGTCGTGGAAGGTCACGCCCTTCTTGACCAGGTGAAGAGGTGGCGGGGAATCTTCCCGCGCTGCTGAACCAGGTGAATCTGAGCCATGAGAGCTGGACGCTCGCTATTGCCATCTAGTGGTCACTAGCTCGCGTCCCCTTATCAGGTTTACATTGATACAGCTGATGGTTATAATGTTGCACACAGAAAGGTTACATTGTTAACACATGGCAAAGGTACCTTGTTAAAGGCACAGCTTTACAGAACACAACACCGGGATTTTTACATGTTTTTCTTTGAACCTGACGGGACAGCTTGAATCTATGAAAATCACAGAAAAACAGGACGTATGGCATCCCTACTACCTCTGCACCTCCTAAATTACCCTTCTGCCCTTAGTGTGGTAGTAAAAGCTGCTACCTGGTTTGCAAAGATTGAATTCTGACCCATCGTGCCCTTTATATCAGCAACAAAAATAGACTGAGTCAGCCACAAATGAATGAATGAATGAAGATTGTCAAGCATTTATTAAGGAACATTTTGTCGACAGCAGAGGTCTGATAGACTGGATGTGGCTTCTTAGATCACCAGGGAAAGGAAGGTCCATTCAATGACAAGATATGTGATGTTGCCAACAAAGAATTCTCAGCTTCACCTTCCATTTTCTTTCAGTGATGCTGCTGTGAGAACAGATAAGAGCTGGGGAAAACAACGATGAGCCATCTCTTCCCATTATGCTAATATTCTCTTGGATCACCTCTTGCTCATTTGGATGCTGCGTTCTGGCCTGCAGGACTGTGTATGTGAAATCCAAGCATTCTCAAATCCTCTCTTGGAAAATCTATGTCCTCTTGCCCTGCCCAAACCTCACACTCATTGGAGTGACAAGAAATCTCTTAGCTGAACACACAGATTAGAAGAGCCTGGCAGAGAAAAAGAATACTTGTTCTCTGTATTTGCCGAAAGAAGCGCCAGCAGCCTACAGATGATTCCAAATGTGTTAGCATCTCATTGTTAGAATTAATTTTAAGAGGGGCTGGATTATGCAAAGATGATTTTATTGTTTTTTTACTCCTTCTCCCAAAATCCCCCAGGGAAAAAACCCCATGCAGGCTGGGGAAATTTGGGTTTTTTGTTTTATAAGTAATTTTCTCAAGCATTGGAGATGACTGACTGGCTGTATGCCAGTCAACCATAAAGAAGAGGTTTATTTCTTTAAAAGAAAAAGAGTTTCATGGTTTTTTTTAGGAAAGCAAAATCAAAATGGCCAAAATAAACAGAAATGCAACAAAATTATAAGAGAAAAAATACAGAGGAGTTGTTAAAAGGCTGAGATTTTTTTAAAAAAATATTTGGGCAAAAACTATTCTTCACCAGTCTTATTACTCTCCTTATCTATGCTAGTAAGTTCTTCTCCCCAATACCCATTAGATTATCACTATTCAGATCACCAATGAGATGGTACCTTCTGCCTTTCTCATTCATTTCACATTCCATTCCACCAGTCCAGCTGGTGTGTAGATATTTGCTAACTGAGCCTGCACACTGAAGGCTACCTTCTTTGAAAGCCAAACAGAACTTGATAAAATAAAATTTACCCTGAAACTCTAAGTTATTTTTGCTGTAACAAACCTACACAGGAACGCTCCTGAACATGTTCTCCCCTAATAATTGACATTGATCATTTATTACCTTTCCCCCTTTTAAAATGCTTCAAAAACCTGTGCCTCCTTCATATAGTGAAGGACATATAATTAAGAAAAGCTACCTTTATGTTTCTTAGTGGTCAAAGTCAACTATGTCATTTTATTATTATTATTTCCTGTTATAATAGTATACCATAATCAAAACAGCCTTCTGAAAAATACTCAAATGTGCCCTTAGCTGTCCTCATCACCAATAAAATTTGTCCTCACTGATTATAATTGGTCCCCACTGATTCATCAGCTAAATATTTTGCTGATAATTTATTGATTGGACTATCTTGGAGCCCATGTTTGATGGCTTTATTAGCAAGAAGAATGAATTAGAGTGGACATTTGCAGCATTCATAATTGGGGGCGGGGGGGGGGGGGAATGAAAGACTCAACAGTCCAAAGTCTGATTGAATATTGACAATTCTTGTGATGTTAAGAGCAGAACGTTGTGTGACACATCATTCATATTTGAGCTGGAAAAGAATCTTGGTTTTTATTACTAGACCTCTCTATTTTAGCTTCCATATCTGCAGAGAAAATGCTAGAAGTTTTTGAGGTTGAGCTGAATAAAGGTGAAATCAGCTCAACAGCTTGGAGTGAGAAAATGGCAAAAAGGGAAAAACATATACATCTTCTCCATTTCTCTGTTCACCACAGAGGGGCGTACCGGGATGAGTCCTTGTATTTCTGTGGGCCAGCACACCACTGATTGCAAAGTGTGATACTTTGGTACATGTTAAAGTGCAAGTTTTCTTCAGGACAGTACCCATGGCTCTGCATCTAAAGAGGAACCAGAAACAAAAAAACTGGGAAGGAGGGAAGGAAGGAGGGGGAAAACAGTGCTATCAATTTCATCTCCATCCTGGTAAATTGAATGGGTCTTAATTTGTCATTCAAGATCAAGGCATCCACCAAATGCAAAGCTCACAATAATTATTACTGTTGGTGAAAACCATTTCTGTGCAAGTTATTTGAGGGCAGCTAGATAGTAAAGGTAAAGGTTTCCCTTGCTCGAAAGCTAGTTGTATCCGACTCTAGGGTTCAGTGCTCATCTCTGTTTCAAAGCCAAAGAGCCAGTGATATCTGCTTCTGCAGATGTTTCCGTGGTCATGTGGCAGGCATGACTAGACAACGGAGCACACAGAATGCTGTTACCTTCCCGCCGAAGTGGTCCCTGTTTACCGGTATATACTTGCAATTTCTTGTTTTCGAACTTCTAGGTTGGCAGGAGATGGGACTAAGACGGGAGGTCATTCCATCCTGCAGTACTCGGGAATTGAACTGCTGACCTTCCGCCTCCCAGTCAGCATCTTAGCCACTTGAGCCACTGGCAGTCCTTGAGGGTAGCTCAGGACATAGGAAATACTGTAAGCCAGATTGATAGGTGCTGCCATTACACCTATACAATCATTATTCCTAATAATCATTATTCCTAATAATCAAAGAGTCCTGCTGCTTTGACCCATGTGAGCCATGATCTCAATTCTACACTAGTTACTGTGCACAATGGAAACTGACACAATGGATTACTTTTTGAATTAGAATTTTTGCATTCTTTGTAACATCTATTTTAGCTCTAAATTCCAGCATTTCTTTGGTATCTTTTACTGAGATCTTCGAGTCATATGTTGCCTAGCTCCAATAATAATAATAATAACCAAGTACTGTAACTCTAATAATAATCACATCAGAATTCCCAGAAAACACAACCCTCTTTGAAAAAAGCTACACTAGTTTTACCCTGTTTCGGCAGGATTGTTTTTACAAGTGTCCCTATATGTATGGTTGGGGCTCAGAAACTGTTGTGTATGTAACAGTATTGCTTTAAGAATGTATGAATGTAACCTGACAATGATTACAATGTAACCCAGCTGTTTAAGGGAACGCGAGTAAGCTGCCCATAGAGGGCAGCTGCGAGCGTTCAGCTCACATGGTTCACATCCCCCAATCACCGGCAGCCGCGGGAACCTTTCCCGTGCTAGGATCACCTGGAGAAGATGGGCGTGACTCAGAATGACGACACACCGGTAGCAGCCAATGAGCTACCGTGCAAAAATATTCAAATGTATTACTGCAGTATAAAATAAGCTGTATCTCCGCCATTACCACATGTTCATCCTGACCATCATGAAATAAACCTGTGTTTTAGCCCCCACTGCAGCTCCTTCTTTGTCCTCTGTGCAAGACACTAAATTGGCAACGAAGGTGGGATCCATGGCGTGTCCCAAGGTCAAACCTCACCAGTTTGATATCAGCGATCCAGAACAATGGGAGCTGTACGAGTGCCAGTTTCGGTGCGTGATGGATGCTGCAGGCATCGACGACGATGGGAAGATGCGCTCGCACTTCCTCGCCCAGGTGGGGCCAGCCACGCTGCGTATCCTGATGAACCTGGTGGCTCCCCGGAAGGTAGATGTGGTGCCCATCTACCGCATCCTGGCGCTACTGAGGGAGCACTTCCAGCCTTCCGTTTCAATCTTCCCGGCCCGGGTCACGTTCCACAGGCGGGACCAGCACCCGGGGGAGTCTGCGTCCGCCTACACGGTGGCCCTCAGGCTCGCTGCAGTCAATTGCCAATGGGAGGACCTGGACACGGCCCTCCGAGACCGCATGCTGTGTGGCCTGAGGGACGAAGAGGTCCAGAGGAAGTTGATGACCCGCGACCATCGCCTCACGTTCAATGAGGTATTGCGGGAGGCCCAAGCAGCCGAGGTGGCCAGGAGCGGGGTCAGAGTGTTCAAGTCCCGAGGGGCCGCACCTGAGAGGGCCAAGTCACCCGTGCAAGCGGCCTGGCGGACGTTGGCGAAAACGGCCTGGCAGGCACCCCGGTCGCCTGCAGGCACCCCAGCAACCTCCGAGGAGTCGTCCACGACGGCAGACTCCTGCTCCAGTGAGGACGACGACGTACAGAAGGTGAAGAAACACGGGGAGAGGCACCAGACCAGCGAGCGAAGAGGCCACCGTTGTGATGGCCGTGGGGCATCTCACGACCGGACGAGATGCCCATTCCGGAAGGCCGAGTGCCACAACTGCGGCCAGAAGGGCCACATCACCAGAGTCTGCAGGCACAGGCGAACCGAGGACAAGGGCGCATCAAGACACCCTCAAGCACACCAGCGAAAGGCGGCCGGCATTGGAAAGGTCTTAGCCAACGATGGCGCGGAAGGCGTGAACCGCGTGGGCCTGGAGCACCGGCGCTTCTTTGTAGAGGTACTGTTACAAGGGGTCCAGTGAGGATGGAAATAGACTCGGGGTCGTCCTACTCCATCCTGTCCCAGAAGGAGTTCATGCGCATTTCCCCCAAATGCGCGGCCCAAGCTGCGGGCCATGAAGGCACACCTACGGGACGTGCAGGGCTATGGGATCCCAGTGTTGGGGGTGGGGAACTTCACGGTGAAGTTCAAAAATTACACAGAGAAACTGCCCTTAGTGGTCCTCAAGGGGGGAAGATGTTGCCTTTTGGGAACCCAGTGGTTTGCTCCCCTGGGAATTGAACTGTCCGGCATTAACACCATAGAGACTGACACAATGCGGGACGTGTGCGATGCGCACCTGGACGTTTTCAAGAAAGAGCTCGGGACTTACAAGGGGCCCCCAGTTTCCTTTGAGTTGGACCCAGAAATCCGGCCCATACATCTCAAGCCAAGAAGAGTGCCCTTCGCCCTCAAGGACAAGATTGAGGTGGAACTGGACAAATTGGTGGGGCAGGGGATTTTGGTTCCAGTTGATTCAGCGGAGTGGGAGACTACAATTGTTACAGCCTTAAAATCAAACGGGGAGGTCAGGATTTGCGCTGACTACAAATGTACAATTAACAAGGCCATTCAGCCAAATGCATATCCGGTGCCAGTGGTTAGCCACTTACTGGCCACGTTGCATGGGGGGAGGTGTTTCGCCAAGCTAGACCTGGTGCAGGCGTATCAGCAGCTCACAGTAACCCCAGCTGCTGCCACTGCGCAAACCATCGTCACCCACAAAGGGGCATTTAAGGTAACGCGCCTACAGTTCAGCATAAATTCGGCCCCTGGGATCTTCCAGTCCCTTGTGGAATGCCTTTTAAAGGGGCTTCCAGGCATGCTCCCATATTTTGACGATGTCTTGATAACAGCGGGGAGTGAATCAGAACTAGCGAGGAGGCTAGACAGGGTCCTTTCAATATTCGAGAAAGTGGGACTTCGACTGAGAAGGGACAAATGTGTATTTTTTGCGAGGGAGGTTGAGTTTCTCGGGTTCAAGATAACCCTGGAGGGCATCAAGCCTTCCAAGTCCAAGGTTGCGGCTGTGCAAAACGCCCCTCGCCCCACCGCGAAACCGGAGCTGCAGTCATTCCTAGAGCTCCTAAATTTTTACCATTCCTTCTTGCCAAGGAAGGCATCGGTTGCGGAGCCACTGCACGCGCTACTAAAGAAAGAGGCGGTTTGGCGGTGGGGAGATAGGCAAGAGAAAGCTTTCAAGGAGCTCAAAGCGTTTTTATCCTCGGATGCTGTCCTGACCCATTTTGACCCGAGGAGACCCGTAGTTTTAGTCTGTGATGCATCCCCAGTGGGGGTGGGGGCGGTGCTGTGCCACGTGTTGGAGAGCGGGTGGGAAGCCTCAGTCGCATACTATTCCAGGTCCCTTTTAAAGGCGGAGCGCAACTACGCGCAAACAGATAGGGAGGCCCTGGCCATAATCGCAGGAACAAAGAAGTTCCACGATATCCTATACGGCCGCGAGTTTACGGTTGTGACTGATCACAAGCCCCTCCTGGGGATCTTTACTACAGGCAAGCCCACCCCACAAATTCTGTCCCCCAGAATGCTATGTTGGGCGATTTTCCTTAACGCCTACCAGTATGAGCTGGTCTATCGCCCAGGGAAGGAGATCTCCCATGCGTACGCGCTGTCCCGGTCTCCTCTCCCCAGTTTAGTTGATCCCGCATGCGAGGTAGAGCAGGACCATCAAGTCCTGCTGATCGAGTCTCTCGACTCACCCCCCATAGTCCCGTCAGACCTCGCCAAAGCCACAGCGGCTGACAAAATTCTGGCCCAAGTCAGTTCCTGGGTAAGGAAAGGGTGGCCCACAACTCCCCCCAAGGAGCATTTCAAGTCATTTTTCAGGCGTAGAGTAGAGCTTTCCCTTGAAAGGGGCTGCTTGCTCTGGGGCCAGCAGGTAGTTATCCCAGAAAAGTTGCGGGCGAAGGTGCTGAGGCTACTGCATACCAGCCACCCGGGAATAGTGTGCTCCAAGGCACTGGCCAGAAGTTACTTCTGGTGGCCCCAAATAGACGCGGATATAGAACACTTAGTGGGCACGTGTGAGAGCTGCTAGAGCTCTCGGCCCGAGGAGTCCCGGCTACCCCATAGGGAATGGGACATGGCCTGCGGGCCATGGTCCCAAATACACGTCGACTTCGCTGGCCCCTTCCGCGGGTCCATGTTTCTGCTGATAGTCGACTCATATTCCAAATGGCTGGAAGTAATCCCCATGACTAGCACCTCATCTGCCGCAACCATTAAACACTTGCGCAGGGTGTTCAGTTGCTTCGGCCTGCCGGACATCCTTGTTAGCGATAACGCCAGTACCTTCACTTCTGCGGAATTCAAGGCGTTTATCGAGAGGAATGCCATCAGGCACATTACCGCTGCCCCATTTCACCCCGCCACAAACGGTCAGGTAGAGCGCCAAGTGCACACTACGAAAGATGCACTGCGGCGCATGGGTCCCAGTGAGTTGAACCTCCAACTGTGTCAGTTCCTCATCTGTTATAGGGCAACTCCCCTAGCTTCAGGACTTTCGCCAGCCGAACTCCTCATGAGGAGGAGGCCGGTAACCCTTTTTGATCGGTTGGATCCGACCAGGGTGGAGGATGAAGGGAGAAATATAGTGGTAGAGAGTTCCAAAAGCTTTTCGGTAGGGGACCCGGTTCACTGCAGAAACTATGCGGCCTCGGGACCAACGTGGGTCCCAGGGACGATCATTGAACAAACTGGGCCAGTATCCTATAGGGTTGAGACTAGCACAGGTCTACTCTGGAGAAGGCACGCTGACCAACTCAGAAGGCAAGTCACTAGTGAAAGGGAATCATCGTTAGGGTCCTCCCCCACCTGCGTAACCCAAGGGGGAGACACGCGGGCGTCCACGGGTACAAATGCATACCCTGGATTCTCAGCCGAGGAGGAGGAGGATACTTTCAAAGAGTGGAATGAGTTTGATTTTATGTTACCGTACCAGGGGGTGTCACGGAGTAGTCCCCCACCCGTCCGAGCGAGAAGAGGGGTTTCAGTTCAGCCCCTGGTACCTCCAGTCCCCCCAGCCCTTTTGCTTTAGAGTATACCATATCACCAAGCCCCCCAAGCCGGGCAGCAGGGGGAAGTTTGCCCTCCCCATCCCCTAGAACTCCGGGTCAAGCAGCAGGGGGTGGCGCAAGTACGCCGGTTGCAGGCGCAAGGAACCGGGGCGAGACAACAAGAGTTCCTCGTCAGTCCCGAGGTTCGTGCTGGGGGGTCCCCGGGCACCACGGGCAACAGGCAGGGGTTCACATCTCAGCTGTATGTTCCGTTCCCTTCTCCCAATGCAAGGTTGTCGCAGAGTCCCCGCCAAACGACTAATGAGTCCCCCCTTTCCATTGCAGGACGAGACTCTGCGGAATTCGGAGCCCCTAGTTCCCCTGAGCTAAACCAAGCAGCCGCACGCCCCAAGCGCACGTGCGGGAAGCCACAATGGTTGAGGGACTTCGTCCCATCCTAGGGGGGAGGAGTGTTGTGTATGTAACAGTATTACTTTAAGAATGTATGAATGTAACCTGACAATGATTACAATGTAACCCAGCTGTTTAAGGGAACGCGAGTAAGCTGCCCATAGAGGGCAGCTGCGAGCGTTCAGCTCACATGGTTCACATCCCCCAATCACCGGCAGCTGCGGGAACCTTTCCTGCGCTAGGATCACCTGGAGAAGATGGGCGTGACTCAGAATGTCATCACGCCTGTAGCAGCCAATGAGCTACCGTGCAACAATATTCAAATGTATTACTGCAGTATAAAATGAGCTGTATCTCCGCCATTACCACATGTTCATCCTGACCATCATGAAATAAACCTGTGTTTTAGCCCCCACTGCGGCTCCTTCTTTGTCTTCCGTGCAAGACACTAAAGAAACAGTATTTGGAACAGCATATAAAAACAACAACACTGAACTTGCCATCCAGTTTATTTCAGGTTTCTTTTGTTGGGTGTGTAACATTTTGGCCTCTGAAATAACCTACCAATTTTAAAACAAGATGAAGTTGTTTGGGTAGGGTGAAGAAAAGGAGTAAAAGGCAAGGGAGGTGGGTGGGAAATCAAGATTGTAATGAAACCGCAATTGCAGCCTTCAACTACTGGAGGAACTGTCACCGTTCTATACTGTTTGAAAAGTACAATGTGATGCAAGGTGACAATTGTGTTGACATCTTATTTTGCTGCCTCCCAGCCACACTCTGAATGAACTACGGAGTATAATGTCCTTTCGATGTTTCTGGAGTTCTGGCATTCCTGCTGGTAAGCAATCTAAATAATGGATTAGCAATATTCAGGAAGTCCAGGCATACAATTTGCCAAATTAATCAACAGTATATCAATATGGTTGTATCTATGTCAACATCTGTCTGCACAAAGCTGTGTCTCTGTGTCTAGATAAAATGAGTGGGAAGACTAGCCTTGCCTCCATTCCACAGCTTATATATGTCCTTTTAGTTTACTGTACTGCTGCCCCCTTCTTCTTCCTCTTGAAACAAGAATCATGAAAACACAAATCTGGGTTTGATTAATCTGGAGAAAAAGAGCAGATGGAAATGTTGACATGGCTGTCAATGGCTTGGGCAGAAGGCAATGAAAAATAATTCCCTCTCCCTCCCTGAATGGTAAGAGCTTAAACTGGTGATCAGTGGTGGATATGGGCAGATGGAAGTGGCTGGCAGACATCTAACAAATTGGTATTGGTATTAAAAAGGGAGGAGGGAAAACGAGAGAGAAGGCTGCACAGTGAGAAATGGGGTATTTGGTATTTGCTCTACAGTCTATGTTGCTAGTGAGGAAAATTTAGCATGTCAGCAGCTGCTACCTCTTCTACCTGTAGCACAACAGCTGTATGCAGAAAATTGGATGTGGTGATGATGATGATGATGATGATGACGATGATGACAACAACATGGAGGAAAGTTCTACTGTTCCTTTGAAGCTCTGAATGTTCGATCTATTAAACATTCACCCCTTGAGAAATTTCTTTGTTATTCACACCTCAAGTAATATTTTTAAAGGAAAATCCCCCAAAACTAGGAGTGGATGAATCTATCAAACTCCATTCCAACAAGGTTTTAGTTTTTTCCACTGCCAAGCTAATTTTTGCCTGGTTCATTTACAACTGTTGTTTTGTTTTGTTCTTCTGTTCCTACATGTGTATTTTTAGGAATGTTGTTCAAATGAATGCCTCTTTCCACACCTAATGGTGCATTCATTTGAATAACATGCAGAGAAAAACACATCAGCTGAATCATGTTAGTTTGCACGTTGGTACTGGGGATAGTTTTCTTTGCATATTTGGTCATGTGTGGTGCAAGGTGTATTTTATGTCCTTTTCCTAAAAGGCATCACAAGTTGGGAAGCGTATGGATTTTCAGCTGGAAGTTGCACTTGATGTTGGCTTCTGGTCTGAGAAATGTAAATTGTGTAAATCTGTTTGGTTTTTTTAAGGCCCGACACAGCAAATATGTCATCTATCCCCAACTATGATGACTGGAATAAGAAACAATCAGAGCTGAGGTGAGAATGTGACATCCCCCAAGTTTCCCTCAGTTGGATTGCCAATGTACAACATTCTCCTGTCCACAGATCTGCCTTACTGCTGCTCAACCAGACACTCAGGAAGTTTCTCTATTCTGTTGTTTAAACACCTCCCCCCCCCCCCCAATTTCCTTCTCTCTGTTTTAGCTACAGCCCAAGAACCAGAAAACTGCTGAAGTAACCAAAGAAATGTTTGTTTTACAAACCCAAAATTGTTGTTTAAAAATATTTTTATGAATAGATTAAAAAACAAAGACTGGATCAACAACAATAGAAACAGGCTGTAGCCTTTTAACCTGTTGAAGTTAAATTATATCTTTTCACCCTTTGTCACATTCTAATTTTATTTCTTTACACAGCTCAGTGGGTCTCTGTTCATAGAGCTCTTATCCTGTCAATCTCATATCTGTTCCTAATATAAGCCTTATCCTATATTAACTACCTTCAGAATCCTGATTTAATTCATTCTTATCTCAGCCCCAATCTTAGCTGAATGCTCACCCATTCTTAAATGCTCCCTCCCCTCCCTTTTTACCTAGACTGGGGAAAGTAGCTAATTACCATGGAATTATATTGAGGCAGATTCTTATGTCCCTCAGACTGTCCTAACATGTCAATCACACACCACTCAGCTGTCAATCATTCTACGCACGCACACCCAGATAGATAGATAGATAGATAGATAGATAGATAGATAGATAGATAGATAGATAGATAGATAGATAAATTGCAAGTAGATAAATAGGGACCACTTCGGTGGGAAGGTAACAGCATTCTGTGCACTCCAGTGTCTAGTCATGCCTGCCACATGACCACGGAAATGTCTGCAGAAGCAGACAGCACTGGCTCTTTGGCTTTGAAACAGAGATGAGCACTGAACCCTAGAGTCAGATACAACTGGCTTTCGAGCAAGGTAAATCTTTACCTTTACTATATTCAACTTAATATATTTGCTTTCTATCAACCAGAGATCTCAACATGTCTATCTTGGCATAACATTTGATATTTTAAAATGTTTTAAGCATGTTAGATGTCTGGGGAATGCTGATGGAAAATGAGATTCATTGATTTACTCAAAAGTAAAAACTCCTTTCATTCATCTAAAGCAGTGGTTCCCAATGTGGGGCCCACATCACACAGGGGGACTTCAATTCCCAGAAGCCTAAGTCAGTACATTGACTGATCAATGCTTTGGAGAGTTGACTTAGGTTTCATGGAATTGATGTCCACAAACCAAAGGTCTGGAAGACTTATCTAAAGAATGTAGAAGGGGGGATCCATAGGACTGATTTGATCTCCTTGCAGTCCAGGGGACTCTCAAAAGTCTTTTCCAGCACCACAGTTTGAAGGCATCTATTCTGCACTCAGCCTTCCTTATGGTCCAGCTCTTGTAGCCATACATTACTACTGGGAAGACTATCGCTTTAACAATGTGGACTTTTATCAGCAGGGTAATGTCTCTGCAATTTTTTATTATGCTGCCTACTAGATTTGCCATAGCTTGCCGCCCAAGGAGTAAGTGTCTTTTTATTTCATGACTGCAGTCACCATCTGCAGTGACCTTGGATCCCAAGAAGGAAAAGTCTATCACTGCTTCCATTTCTTCCTCTTCTATTTTCCAGAGAATAATGGGGCCAGATGCCATGATCTTAGGTGGGTAGGTGGGGATTATGTCAAGTTTCAAGTGAACATTTGTACTCTCCTCTTTCACTTTCATCAAGCCACATTGAACCACATAAGCCACCTCACCATAGCTAAGCAGCAATTATTGAGGGAGTTATTCCCACATATAAGATCTATATAAAGCTATGGTCTGTGCACATATGTTGGCTAGGGTTGGGGTTTAGTCATTGGGTTACAGCCATTTTTGCCAGAACAAATATGACCTTACACAGCATTTCAGGATCCCTCACTCTTGGGTACGTGTTGAGTCCAAATATTAATCAGCAACGCGACAACAGATCAGGGGTTAACCAACAAGTCATTTATTACAGCTCAGTTTGGAGTATTTCGGAATAGGGTAAACAGGGACGAGGTAGCACTTATATACAAGCAAAACGGCAGTTACAGTGATACATTTACCCGGACTTTAGTTAACACAGGAAACCTATGTAGAACCATTCAGGGTACATTGAAAACATATCAATAAGGCGCATTGCAGAAAAGGGCGCGATTACAGCAAAGACTCAATGGCGATTGCAATTTAAAGCAATATATGTTAATAAACGTTTGGACACAACAGTATGTTAGCAAGAGTTGATGAGAATTATCATTCAACAATATCTAGGGGATCCCAGTTGCCGAACCTCATTTCAAATGAAATGGATGCCTGAAAAATTCAAATGCCATGCATTTCATATAGTTTTGCCACTTTAGATCTGGGGTTCTGAACCTGCGGCCCATGGGCTGGACGCAGCCCGCAGCACTGTTTCATGTGGCTCCCCACCACCTCCACCATACCTGGAAGTGCCATGTGGTGGAGGAAGGGCAAAATGACAATCCCCAAAGCTGTCTGAGGGAGCATGACCTGGGCCCTAGCTTTAAAAAGTTGAGAACTCCTGCTTTACATGAAAGAAAGAAAATTGGAAGCGGGAGGTAGTTTTCAAATATGGCATATTTTTAAATAATAGAATTATAGCAGGTTTGTTCATGGTGAAATAGCTTGAAGCTTTCCTAGAGGGATTCCCTCGACTGACAGTGGGAGACACCATAAACATGGCTGCATTTGGTTTCTGCTAATGCCCTACTGACTCAATTGTTCAGTTCCCCTACAGGAGCCATACAATATGGATGCATTCATAGAAAACTCTCCACCCTTAGTTATTTTACATTGCACTGCACAAATATAAGAAGAAATAAAAAGATAAGTCAATACTGGATTGTGTTGCATTATTTTCCTGGGCGTGTGTCTTATTTCTCTTTTTGAAAGAGGTTATAGGATTTATGAGATTTTATCTGATAATCTGTAATTTGCTCCCCCCCCCCCCCCCGAGCAAAGTACATCTTCTGAGAAGTGACGGGGGAGAAAAGCCACGCTGCTAGTCTTCTTTGATTTTTTTTCTCACTTTCAGAGCTACACAGCCATAAAGATACCCTTGAAAAACTGGTCTGAGGAATCATTTACTATGTTCAGTGTTCTTTTCAAATATTGCCTTCTTTCTGAAAACTTTCAGAACTTGTTAGCCTCACACAACTGCCAGAATTCAATGACAAAGTTTTGCTAGCTTGCATGACACTTTAATGAAGATAAAAGGGACTTTTCAGAGGCAGTACTCCAGAAGATCCTGTTTAGGAGGAAATAATGAAGAGGATATACCTTGCCTGGTTAAAGGTACAAAGCAAAGATGGATCATTGCTGTGGAGTGTCACAGTGGCATTTTGGCCAATCTCTGTTTGAAGAATGGGCTCATAAAAGTAAAGTTTTACTCCACTATCCAGCTACCAAAAATAAAATGTGTTGGATTGCTCCAGAGTTTT
This sequence comes from Bradypodion pumilum, assembly GCA_035047305.1. Classification (NCBI taxonomy): domain Eukaryota; kingdom Metazoa; phylum Chordata; class Lepidosauria; order Squamata; family Chamaeleonidae; genus Bradypodion; species Bradypodion pumilum. The sequence continues at coordinate 164,726,588 of JAWDJD010000001.1, read as the reverse complement.
CATAGCTAGGACCTAAAGACAAAAAACTATCTCCATATATAGGAACACAGCCCCATATGCTAGGGGACAGGAGAAATGTCGCACTCCCTATGCAGTTTCCTACAGTTTTGGCCAATAGCAAATAGTGAGGGGGTGAGGAGAATGAAGAGAACTGCAGTCCAGTACCTTTCAGAGAATCACACATTCTCCTCCATCAAAAGTAACCCCTGAGGTTCAAAGGGGCTTAGACCCCACACATCAATTCACAGGAAATTATAGGATAGGGAGGGCATGAGAAGTTCATTTAACCTTCAAGTCCCTAAATGGTTTGGGCTGTGGCTAATTAAAAAAAAGATGGATTGCGGTGACCAAGGGCCGGGGAGAAGAACTACAAACAGAATTGCTGCCCTTCAGGAAAGGTGTGAAGACCTGGCTGGCAGGGCAGGTGTGGGGCCCTAATGGGAATACGGTCCCCGCCTGTTGGCTCACAACAATATAGCAATCAGGAGCCCCCCCCCCTCTCTCTCTCTTTTTTTTACAATGGATGGGTTTAGTGTATGAAACTAAGACACAGGACACAGCCTCGGGCTGGGTTAACTCAGGTTTATTGCATCGTGGACAGAGGGAACATGAGGTAATGGCGGATCAATAGCTCTTTATATACAGTAGGAATACATTTGAACGTGGTGCCATGGTAGCCCATTGGCTACTGTCTGCGTGACGTCATTGTGGGTCACGCCCTTCTTGTCCAGGTGTAGGTGGTGGCGGGAAAGCTTCCCGCGCTGTTGCCTTTGATGAGTTCGGACCAAGAGAGCTTGGACGCTCGCTGCTGCCAGCTGGTGGTCATTAGCTCGCGTCCTATTACAGGGTTTATATGATACAGCTGAAGGTTACATTGTTGCTATAGGCAAGGTTACATTGGCTCAGATACATTGTAATCCATGTGGAAGGTAAAACCATTAGAACACAACATCCCTCCCCCCTAGGACGAGACAATGTCTCGAGCCCACACTTCAACACACTCCCCCCCCTTAGGAGACAAAGTCCCTCAGCCAAGATGGCTTATTTCGAACACGCTGGGGTCTCGATGCGGGCTGCCTTTCCCCGGGTTTGCTACCTTCTCTTTGTCCCCTGGTTTCCTGCCCTGTAATTGGAGAGGGAGACTTGTTAGTGACTAGCCGCGGCTCCGCGGCGTTGTTGGGAGGTGTGCTCTTTCTCGGGGAAGAACCGGGGGCACTGGGGGCTAACGAAAAACCCCTCTTCTCGCTTGGAAGGGTGGGGGAACACTCCTGAAAACCCCCCCGGCTCGCAAAACCAAAATCAAAATCAAAATTACATTCGGGGGACGCGGCGGCGGCCGCACATTCCTTTTCCCTCCCCCCGGGCTCTGATAGAACTGGGGTATCAAAAGGATATGAGTCGGGACCACCGCTTTCCCCCCCGGTTTCGGACTGCTGTCCCTCAATGTCTCCCCCTTGGGCTAAACGGGTGGGGGAGAACCCTATCGCTGAATCCTGTTGCTGAGCCCCACTAACCGGCCCTTCACTCACTCGGCGCCTCAGTTGGTCAGCGTGTCTCCTCCAGAGGAGGCCGGTGCTCGTTTCCACCCGATATGACACTGGCCCCGTCTGCTCAATTACTGTTCCCGGCACCCAGGCTGGCCCTGCGCTTGCATAGTTCCTGCAGTAAACAAGGTCGCCGGCGGCGAACCCTTTCGAGACTGCCAATCCTATGTTTTTCCCTTTGTCCTCGACTCTCGTCGGGTCCAGCCTGGACAGAAGCGTGGTCAGTTTTCGCCGCATCAAGAGTTCTGCCGGCGAGTAACCTGACGCTAAGGGGGTCACCCTATACGCTAATAAGAACTGACACACTTGGTGGTTTAGGTCCCCCGGGCCCATGCGCCGAAGCGCATCCTTTGTTGTCCTCACCAACCGTTCCACTTGGCCATTCGTGGCCGGGTGAAACGGCGCGGATGTAACATGCCGAATGGCGTTTGCTTCCATGAATGCCCCGAACTCCGAGGAGGTGAAGCAACTCGCGTTATCGCTGACTAAAGTGTCGGGTAAACCGAACGTGGAGAAGACTCTCCGTAGCTGGCTAATTGTCGTGGCGGAGGACGTGCTCTTTACTGGGATAACCTCCAGCCACTTGGAAAACGCATCCACCACCAGGAGAAACATGGTCCCTCGAAATGGGCCAGCGAAATCTACATGCACTCTGGACCACGGCCCCCTCGCTGCGTCCCATTCCCTATGCGGAAGGCGGGCCGCCTCTGGTCGGGATCCCTGGCATGCCTCACAAGTGCCGACCATGTGCTCAATGTCCGCGTCCAGCTGAGGCCACCAAAAGTAACTGCGGGCCAGCGCTTTCGAACGCACGATGCCCGGGTGGCTGACGTGCAGCAGTTTGAGCACCCTCGGCCGCATGGATGTAGGGACCACCACCCGTTGGCCCCACAGCAGGCACCCCCTTTCTAGGGACAACTCTAGCTTTTTCCGAAAGAATGGGTCGAATTCCGTGCTCGGGGATGATGCCGGCCACCCCTTTTGTACCCATGAGCTGACTTTCTCGAGCGTTCTGTCCTTGCCTGTCGCCCTAGCAATATCCGCTGGTACTATTGGGGGTGCATCTAAAACCTCGATTAGTAACACCTGGCGGTCTCTTCCTACTCTAGCCTTTTGGTCGTCCGACAAGGGCAAAGGGGATCTCGAAAGTGCATCAGCATGGCTGATCTCTTTTCCGGGCCGGTACTCCAACTCGTGTTGGTATGCGTTGAGAAAAATGGCCCATCGCAACATTCTCGGTGATAGGATCTGCGGGGTGGGCTTGCTTGCCGTGAAAATCCCTAACAGTGGCTTGTGATCCGTCACGATTTTGAACGGGCGGCCATACAAAAAATCGTGAAACTTTTTGGTCCCCGCTACAATTGCCAATGCCTCCCTGTCGGTTTGTGCGTAATTTCGCTCTGCCTGGGACAGGGACCTTGAATAAAATGCAACCGGGGCTTCCCTTCCGTCATCCAACACGTGGCAAAGTACCGCCCCCACCCCCACCGGTGACGCATCACAGACTAGGACCACCGGCCGTTTGGGGTCGAAATGCGTTAGAATTGCGTCAGAGGTCAAGAGTTGCTTTAATTCTTTGAACGCCCTCTCGTGCTCGTCACCCCACACCCAAGTCTCCTCTTTTTTAAGCAACCGATGAAGCGGTTCGGCCACGGACGCCTTCCGCGGAAGGAATGTATGGTAAAAATTGAGGAGCCCCAGGAATGACTGTAGCTCGGTTTTGGATGTGGGGCGAGGGGCCTTTTTGATGGCTACTACTTTGGATTTGGATGGCTTGATACCCTCGGGTGTGATCCTGAACCCTAAGAACTCGACCTCGGTTTCGAAAAAAACACATTTGTCCTTCCTCAGTCTCAGCCCCGCTTTCTCGAACACAGTTAGTACTTTGTCCAATCTCCGTGCCAGTTCGGCCTCACTCCCCCCTGTTATTAATACGTCATCAAAATAAGGTAACACCCCCTCCAGCCCCTTCAGGAGGCGTTCCACAAGCGACTGAAAAAGGCCGGGTGCCGAGTTCACGCCGAACTGTAAACGCGACACTTGGAACGCTCCTTTATGTGTGACTATCGTTTGTGCCGCGGCCGTGGCGGGTGTTACGGGAAGCTGCTGATAGGCTTGTGCCAGGTCGAGCTTAGCGAAACACTTTCCCCCATTTAGCCTAGCCAAAAGGTGGCTGACCACCGGCACCGGATAAGCATTAGGGCGGATCGCCTTGTTAATCGTACACTTATAATCAGCGCAAATGCGCACCTCCCCGTTAGCCTTCAGAGCTGTTACAATTGGAGTTTCCCACTCCGCGGAATCAACAGGAATAAGAATCCCCTGGCCCACCAATTTGTCCAGTTCCGCCTCTATTTTGTCCTTTAGTGCGAAAGGCACTCTGCGCGGTTTGAGTCTTATCGGGCGGACCTCCGGATCTAGGTCGAAGGCTACAGGGGGTCCCTTGAATTTTCCGAGTCCTTTTTCAAAAACGGCGGGATGCGCATCGCACACCGCTTGTATTGGGTCCACCCCCACTGCATGTACTCCCCCTATAAACAGGCCTAAAGGCTGGAACCACTGTGTCCCTAGGAGGCTACAACTCCCCCCCTTGAGGACAACTAAGGGCAGCTCCGCAGAGTGTCTCTTAAACTCAACCCGAAATTTCCCGACCCCCAACACCGGAATGCTGTTCCCCTGTACATCTCGTAGCGTGGACCTCAAAGTTTTAAGTTTGGGCCGCACGTGGGGGTCGATTTTTAAAAACTCTTTCTGGGGAATTATGGAATAGGAGGACCCCGAGTCAATTTCCATCCTGATGGGGGCCCCTTGTACTAGTACCTCAACGAAATAATGGGACTGTTCCGCGGACACACTGAGCACTGGGACGTCGTCCTCGCTGCTGTCCGAGACGCGGCCCACGCCGTCCTGCTTCCTCGTGGTCTGGACGCCATCTTTGGGCCTCGCTGAACGGTCCGGCCTGGTCGAACGGTCTGGTGACTGCCTCCGGCCCTCCTTCCGTTTTCTGCATGCCTTGGCGATGTGCCCCCGACGGCCGCAGGTGTAGCATTCGGCCTTTCTAAACGGGCACCTCGCACGCTCGTGGGCCGCTCCGCAACCATCGCAGCGGCGCCCCCCTTTTCGGACCTTCTGGACCTCCTCGCCGTCGCTGCTCTCTGAGGACGACTTTGAGGCCCGTTGAGTTGCGTGCACCGACCTTTCCGCCTTGCCGGCTCTGGGACGCCACTCACGCCACTGGTGCATCTCGTCCACTCCAGCATTCGTGGACTCTGCGGCTTCTGCGGCCTCGACGACCTCTGCCAGCGTGGGTGGCGGCTCCTTATTCATCAAGCTGCGCTGCACCTCCTTGTCTTTCAGGCCACACAGCACGCCGTCCCTGAGGGCCATTTCTAGGATGCTGCCCCATTTACAGGGGGCCGCGGCTACCCTCATGGCGGCCACGAATGCCTCGACCGACTCGTCCGGCGCTTGGACTCGCCTCCAAAACGCGCTCCGAGCGGGAAACATCGCCCTCGCGGGTTGGAAGCGCTCCCGTAGCAGCTTCATGATGTCGTCCGCCTTAAATTCGCTCACCTTCTTTGGAGCGATGATGCCCACCAGCGTCCGCTTGGTTTCCATTCCAAGCATGCGGGTGAGGATGGCCCTCTTCCTCTCCTCATCGTCTTCCTTGACCTTGAGCTCCACCAGCGCCGCATGGAAGTCCATCTCAAGCAGCTCCCAGTCTTGCGGTTTGGTGATGTTGAACCCGCTCTGTGCCCTGGCTGCTCCTTGGGAATCCATTGATCCCATCCTCGTCGCCAATTTAGTGTATGAAACTAAGACACAGGACACAGCCTCGGGCTGGGTTAACTCAGGTTTATTGCATCGTGGACAGAGGGAACATGAGGTAATGGCGGATCAATAGCTCTTTATATACAGTAGGAATACATTTGAACGTGGTGCCATGGTAGCCCATTGGCTACTGTCTGCGTGACGTCATTGTGGGTCACGCCCTTCTTGTCCAGGTGTAGGTGGTGGCGGGAAAGCTTCCCGCGCTGTTGCCTTTGATGAGTTCGGACCAAGAGAGCTTGGACGCTCGCTGCTGCCAGCTGGTGGTCATTAGCTCGCGTCCTATTACAGGGTTTATATGATACAGCTGAAGGTTACATTGTTGCTATAGGCAAGGTTACATTGGCTCAGATACATTGTAATCCATGTGGAAGGTAAAACCATTAGAACACAACAATGGGTGGGTGGGATAACTAGGAGTTTTATGTGTTTTCTATGTTTTAAAAGTTGTTGTAATGCCACCCTGAGTCGGGTTCGCCTGAGTGGGTGGTGTATAAATGTGAATATTAAATTAAATTATTTAATTTAATTTAATTAATTGCCAGCATCATTATGAACATATTCAATTGCTAAGATCTTGGGTAGACACTTTTTTCGGGATACCACTACCTACAAAAGCTAGCTTCATAGGCATAAAGCACAAGAATTTTCCCTGTCTTGGTATAAAATGAAGCTAAGGGTTAGTGCAGGGGTTCTCAAGATTTTCACACCATGGGCCAGACTACTCACCCTCAGACAGCTGAACAGGCCAAACGCAATGGCAGCGGGCATTATGTTTCTGCTTCCAGGGTCATGGTCATGGGCCAGATGGAACGGCATCAGGGGCCAGGGGCAGCCCATGAGCCATAAATTGAGAACCCCTGGGTTAGTGGGTGCTAATTCAGTACATAATTTCCTTCACCTTTCTGGTAAGGAAAATAAGGGCAGAGTTCATGGTACTCTTCAGGTGTTCTTCCCTTTGAAAGATAAACACCCCTTTTTAATGCTTTTAGGTAAGGCACATGCCTGTTAGACCAGTACTCTTGTTTGGGACTGGCTTCTAAGCCATTTAGTTGGGCCTGAGTTCAGATTAGAAAATAAATATGCATTATGACAATGAAGATTTAAACTAGAGAAGAATGAAGATTGTCCATTATATTTTGTGGCAATTGCCTCTTCTTCACAGATATCTGACACTGCATTAGGATTATACTCTCTGGAAGGCTCAAAAATACAAGGCATCCCACCACCAAATTCACTTGTATTAAAAGTGATCACTTCTGTCCTTATGGAACCCTGCTCTATAATGGATACAGATTCCAACCTAAACTGCTAGCTGTTGGACTTGTTTGTGCTTGGATTCTTGGCGAGAAAGACAGAGAAAGAGAGACAGACAGAATGGAAGGAATATTCAAATGTAGACCTTCAACCTGCATTCTACCATGTTATAGTTCTATGCCATGCAGTTGTGAATCTTGAGGATTGTCTCTAATTACAGAGCAGGTCATAATTTTCAAGTGTGCAATGCTGTGATGCAAATAAAAGAAAGAGCCTCTAAAGTTGCTACTCATGATATTTGAGGAAGACATGTAGCTCCATGACTAAGCCACCTGCATTGCAGATACAAAAGTATTAGGTGAAAATCCTGACATCACCAAGTGCAGATGTAGAAAGCCAAATCTAAAACCAAGGACAGTAGCTGCTAGTCCATGTTAACAACCCTGGGCTACAGGTAGGATGATCAAACTTCAACCAAAGCAGCTTCTTTTGTTCCTATATCAGCCATTATTCAGATAGTGTAGATATTAGTGCTAATGGTAAATGTATGGGCTGTTAATGGCCCAATACATACACACATTCTCAAGATACCATGTTGATATCAGCCTGATTTAAATAAACAATGTACAGGGTGGCCCGTAAATCCCAACCCGGCCACAAAGAGAGTAGGGCTCTGCTGGGGGAGGGAGGAAGCGCTCCCATTGCTGGGCAGAGGGGCGGGGTGAACTCTGTGCTGGGAGGAGGGAGAAAGTGCTCCCATTTGACTGCTGGGCAGAGGGGTGGGGTGCAAGCTCACGGAGAGGATGGGCAGGAACTTACCGGCTACCCTGTATGTGTTCGGTAGAATACAGACTCCATTCTTTTTCAACCAAATTGGCTTCCAGCTTGATCTCTTGGAAAATACAGCCAGTTCCATCCAGAGGCTGGTTTGGGGAAAACCTCTGTTCTTCCACTGTGTTCCATGCAAAATATTAATTGCAACACATGCTCTATGGTATTATTGCTAGTTCCTTTTAGATGGGGATCTTCTGCATTTTTTTACAGGGAGCTATGTGGTGATTTTTACAGAAGGGGAGGGAAACGTAATGGAAAGTTTCATTTGCTAAATTTACACAAACAGCTATTTAATGCCTCAATGCTAGGATTTGGGATTTGTTGATGCTAATCTCAAATGTAAAATATATATGAATCATCATCGCAGAGAGGCTAGAGATTTCAGCTGGGAGCAGCAGCGTTTTGTCATTCTGTCATGCCAAATTGTTTTATGTTTCACACAGCAAAGTAAAAATATAAAAGGATCATCACGTAGGTGATAAACTGCCAGTTCCCAGACAAACATTTTACCTGATGTACACCTGTTTTCCCTCCAGGAAAGCTACATTTATTTGGTTCATCTTTTCCACAACCAACATATGACAGTGAAGAGCAAAAGACTGTCCTTTCCTTTCTTTTACCCTCTTTTTCACTCTCTCTTTCACCCTCTCTTCCTTCCTTCTTTCCTTCCTTCCTTCCTTCCAGAAAATATTAAAGAGCTGGAAATTAACAGTATATGTGGCCGTAACTGCTGATCCACGATCTTCTAATTATCATGCCCTCACCTAACTGCACAAAACAGTCAATACCACTTTATACTAAATAGTCCTATGTCTCATTTGACAAGCAGTTGCTGAACTCAAGATTGTTTCAGGTATAGTTTGTAATGTCAGGCATGGAGAGTGCAGTTAAAAACAAAGAGTTCAGATACTGCTTGCAAAAACCTTGCAGGGTTGTCATGGTAGTGGCCAACCCAGTACTTTGTAATATATCAGTACAAACCAAGATATTGCCAGAAACAAAACAAAACAAAAAGATATAATTGACAGATGTCAGATGCAACTATCTGGCTTAGTAACAATAACAGTAACATATGTCCAACTAGGAAACCTAAAATATTTTCCTCCGTCCCTTCCCTCTCCACTGTTTATGAGCTACTTCATTCTGGCAATGAAAATATGAAGACTCAGCTGTTTCATCAGTGAGATACAATGCAACTTAATCCCTAAGGACAAATAAATGCCCTTTAATTTTTATTTTTTCAAGTATTTATTCTGTCATTTGTTTTATTTGGTTGTTTATTCTATTATGTTGCTTTTGTTTATTTGTCTGTGCACTTCCCAGAGTGGGATATATCCCAGAAGGGTGGTATAAACATCTAATATAAATAAATAAATAAATTGCTCATTATCATTTAACTTTTCAACCATAGTTTTGTAAAATATAGAAGGATAATTCAAGTAACATGGGAGATAAATAAATCTGAATGGCCACAGTAAAAAAAATGCATCTATAGATAAGGGATGTTGGCTAACTCAGTGGTTTAAGTATCTGGCTGCACAGGTTGGGAGTTTGATTCCTCTCTGTGCCTCCGGACAGAAGAGACAGAATGTGTGGCCTAGGGCAAGCTACAAAGTCCCACGGCTCCCTTAGAAGAAGGGAATGGCGAACCACTTCGAAGTACTTACTACTTGGGAAACCATGGAAAGAGTCATCGTAAGTCAGAATTGACTTGGTGGCACACAATTATTGTCACATTGCTAACAAGTCATGATTTGCCTTTCTCTCTCTCTCTTCATGTAACGTCTCATGCCACTAGCACTCAAAAAGAAATAGAATTGGCAACTTGTAAACAAGCACCAATTTGCCACTGCAATTTATGCCAGCAATAGGTAAGTGACAGGATTCTGGCCAATATTTGTTTCTGTTAGGGAGTAAGTATTTACCCTAACTGAATTATATAACATATTGTACTCTACTGAAATTCTGTACTGTTGCTTTAAGGCTTTTGTCTGGGAAACACAGGAGATTCCTATTCACTTCTTTTTTTAAAAAAATAATTTTTATTAAATTTTTCAAACATATACAAAAATACAAAGCAATACATCATAAAACATATAATACACAAAAATAACTAACATACCAGATATTCGATCTAATACATATTTATATCTATCTTTATATTTCAAATGCATTAAAACCTCCCTTAAAAAATAATCATTTAATTGTGACTTAGTAGGTAATTTCTAACCTTATTCAGGAACTCATCCTAAGATTCTTTATTTATTAATACCACTAAATCCATTTCCCATTAAGCAATTCAATAATATTTTGAATTAGAAACAACTATCAAAAACCAAATTACACATACATTACACCCAGTGTTTATTTGCATTGCCCTGGAGAACTCAGAATATCTCATTATTTTACTTCCAAAAACTATTTTGATCCGGTACAGGTCTATTTCTTTCAGGACCCATAAGTGAGTGCTCCACAAAGGGCTTCCAAATATTTCAAAATCTATTCTCTTTCAAATTACCCTTTTTTTCTTTTATATCCCATGTCAATTTATCATTCAATGCTAAATTCCACATTTCTTTATACCATTCTTCAGTCTGTATAATTACATCATTTTTCCAATTTCTAGCAATACATTGTCTACCCATTGTAAGCATTATTTCTAATAACTCTTTCACGTCCTTGTTTAAATTAATACCATCCACATCTGTTAGCATAATGGTACCTGACCCCAGTTTAATTCTCTTACCCATTATTTCACCAATCTCTTTTTCAACTCTTCTCGAAAAGCCTTTTACCACAGTACATCTCCACCTCGTGTTCATACGTTCCTATTGTATCTTTACATCTCCAACACAATTTATCCTTCTTATTATCAATTTGATGTAACCTCATTGGGGTCAGATACCACCTCCACAACATTTTATAGTTATGTTCCTTTAATCTGACTGACATAGTCCTCATTATCCTCTTTTTCCATTTTCTTCTCCATAAGTCATTATCTATCTTTACATTCAAATCTTGCTCCCAACTTAATTTCAAATCCTCCTGTGGGTCACCCTCTTTATTTAATAATGTATATAATTTACTAACTAACCCTTTAATATTTTTATCTCCCTTTCTAATTTTTAAAATCTCTTTCCAATTCACATTCTCTCAAATATTTGCTACTCCAGTTATTAATCCTCATTATCTGAAACCAATTCATTTTTAATTGCTCATACAAAGTTGTCCTTCTAACAGTATCTCTACAAATCCGTATCCAGTCTTTCAACAGGAAAATTTCATTCTTATCCAATACTTCTTTTACTTCATTATCCATCTTTATAGGGAAACTCACCATATCTGACAATTCCAAAATCGGAGAGATGTTCGGGGCCAAATCCTTCTTTACTTTTTTCCATACACTCATTAATCCTTTCATCATAGTATTTTTAGTTGCTACCTTTCCCACATTACCTCCTATAAAGACCATATTACCTATATGTCTATAGTCCTTCATCTCAATTTCTTCCCAAATTGCTTTTTCCTTTGCCAAGATCTTCACAACATTCTTAATTTGAAACGCTCGGTAATATGCCACCAAATTCGGCATTCCCAATCTGCCGTCTTTCTGAGGTAAATACCATAGTTTTTTGGTAATCTGGACTTCTATCCACCATTACAAAACTCATCAAAAAGTTTTTGAAACTCCTTAATTTCCTTGTCTTTCAATTGAATTGCTAATGCATCAAATAAAAAATTAATTCTAAGCAACAGCATCATTTTGATAAGTGCAATTCTCCCAAACCATGACAATTTCAACTTTTGGAAACTTTGTATTCTACTTTTAATTTCCGTTTTCAAAGTGTCATAATTCAATCTTTTAAGCTCTTCCAATCTATTTGATATAATTATTCCCAAGTATTTCAATTTATCTTTAATTTGAATGTTACCCGTTCCCTTTATCTTCTTCTGATCTTCTTCTCCCATATTACAGAGCATCGTTTCAGATTTATCCCAATTTACCTTCAAACCGGTAATTCCTATTCACTTCTGCAACCCAAGATCCTATGTATAAGTATGGCATCTGTTCACACACCCTTAGCCATTGTGCTCATCAGAAGCTGTGTGCTCATGCTGTCTGTGGGATTGTCAGAGCCTGAGTGCTCGCTGTCCATGTGCCTGCTGAGGGCTATACTCTGAATGCTGCCTTGATGCCCTCTGAAACTTCTACACAAGGAACTGTCTGTGTGGTAAGAACTTTGTCTGGAAGAAAGAACAGCAACCTTTGATGCTACTTTGTAACTGTGTATGCTGGCTCATCACTAGTTGACCAGCATACAGACAGACCTTTGCAAATGCTCAGCCAGAGACTACTACCTTTTAGCTGAGTGACGTAACCTGTGAGTTACAGACTTTGTGTTTGTTTTACTGAATGCCATAGTGAACTCAACTGTGTGCTTTGTAGCGAAGTTATCTTGCTTATGTTACCGTTACCTTGTATATATTTGAAGCCTTCCGTTTACACCTTCAGTAAAGTATTTTCTTTTGCACCAAACAAGCTTCTTGTGCTGCGTTGACCAGGAAAACTCACACCCTCTGCTGTGTGTCCCTCTGGCTACTCTGCTACACCAATAGTTTCATCAAAGCTTTAGGATGGAACGTACAGTCATAAATCATAGTGACCATGAAGATATGCCACTGTTGCACACACAGATAAATTGTCACCACCTCATAACCTTGCCAATGTTGAGTATACTCCACCCCTCAAGTCCTGTAGCAATTCAAGTCTTGCCGTACTGTGAACTACAGAGAAGTAATAGAGCCCATGGTGGGACACATCAATAATCACAATGTTGCACAGTGTTGCAAATTTGATTTCCAACTGTGCCTCCTGGGACAGGTGCCAACCTGTTTAGCCATGGGAAAACTGCAATGTCCCAGAGCACCCCTAGAAGAAGGGCATGGTAAACCACTTCTGAGTGCTTACTCCCAGGGAAACCCTTGGAAGGGTTATCGCAAATCATAAGTGACTTAAGAACACATGATGACAATGAGTTCTTTTTCTTATAGATAAAGTTGAAGTGATTAGTTCTGAGTCGCACTAAATGTTAAGGAGAATTTATATTCCCTCCAAGTAACCACTTTTCTGACCAATAGGATTAATTTAGAAATGTGTGTTTCAGCAATCAGACTTGGAAATTAAGCCTGTGTTTACCTTTCAGTGACCAGTTGCAAAATAAGGTATGGCTAAGTGCAAGATGTATTGATGAGACTATGAGATTCTTCACCACTTGAGGGAGTACCTCCATTCCCTTCTAAAACTGTAATACAGTGGTACCTCATACAACGATTTTAATCCGTTCCACGGGGCTCGTTGTTGTATGAAACAATTGCTATACAATACATGCATCATATAGCAATTTTCCTTATGGGATGTATCATACAACGATTTTTTTGCTAAGTGGTTTTTCCCATAGAAAAATTGTTGTATGATTTTTTTCCATAGGGAAATTTTTTATGGGGGACGCCATTTCCCCCCAAAAAACCTAATTGTTATGTGATTGCATTGATATACAGGGCAATTGTTGTATGAGGTTCCACTGTAAATATATATTGGCTAATATCCTATTTCGAGAATAAAGGCAATCACAAAATATTTCTGTACTTCAGCACACATCCAATCATGTGATCAATTGCACAACTAATTTCACAAGCAGTATAATACTAGCCATGAAAAGGACCTAATAGAATGGGGATAATCCTTATAGAAAGACCCTGTTGTGCTTTCATTAATGCAACAGGATACTGGCTTTTGTCTAATTTACATGAGTTTATGCCACCTAATCTGTGATAACTTTCCGTAAAAAAATGATGGAAAGTAAGATTGAAATTTTTTAAGAACCCAGGGATCTAATTATAAAAACACAATGTCAAAATCATTTTTTAAAAAAATGAAATTTATTCCAATTATGATCAATGGTACCAATATTTTCTTGTTTTCTCTTGTCTTTTCTTATGCTCATATTATGCTTGTTGGGTGGCAAACATACAAAATAGGTTTACATTTTCTTCATTCTGTTTGGATAGCAAACATACAAAGATAACTTGTTTCTTTAAGCTAAAGCTCTGATACTAATGTTTTCATAGATGCTAGAACAGCAAGATGCCAGTCAAGGTCAAAACAAAGTGGTTTTAAGGCAGGATAGAGATATTTTGATTAACAACTAGTACTCTATTTTTTAGGATTATGAGATTTTACATTTTAGAGTGGTAGCTTTCTTGTATATGAAATATAGATTATATAAAAGCATATAAAATAGTATAGGTTTGGCTGATTCAATTTTCTACTCAGAACTAGGAGGATGAAAAGCAAATTAAATTTTAAATAGTTTTTTCTTCAGAAAAATTTCATTTTTATTCTATTTATTTTATTTCTGAGTACTACTAAGTTATATATGACTTATTCTGGTGGAAGAGGATGAAACATTTATATAAGGATACCCAGATGAATGTTCATTTTAATGTGTAAGAGATAACTGAGTTCCACAGAAATGAAATTAAGTAGAGGAGGGAGACTCTCCCACATGAAAGGAATGTCGTCTGTGGGAAGAATCTATGGGGAGGTTTCATGTGAGAGCTGAGCATGCCTGCAGGCTGGACATAAGAGCTGGGGAATGGGTAAAATCTTGGAATGTATTCTAATTTGACATTAATATACAGTGAAGCCCTGCTTTACGGAATTAATCCATTCCCCAGGTTTGTCCTTAAAGTGATTTGTCCTTAAAGCAAACTGCCCATAGGAATGCATTGCATGGTTTCCCATAGGGATGCATTGAAAAAAGTCTGTAAAGCAAACCAGTTTCCCATAGAAATGCATTGAAAGAAGGGGGGAAAAACATTCCAGATAAAGTCCGTGAAATGGACCATCATTTCCTATGGATTTCTTTCCTTGAAGTGAGTTTTCTAGTAGGCGGAACATCTGTAAAGCAGGGGTCCACTGTATAGAGTTTTCTGGGTGGTAATGGAAATAGATATCAGCAAGTTTAAGTTTAGAGTATGGACATATCCTTAAAGAAAGAATACTCTCATGTTGAACTGCATCTGGAAAAGAAATGAATGAGAGAAAGATTCTCATTGTGTTAATGCTCTAAGGCAAAGGTAAAGGTCTCTCTTGCTTGAAAGCCAGTCGTGTCCAACTCTAGTGTGTGGTGTTCATCTCAATTTACAATCAAACAGCCAGTGTTGTCTGCATCTGAAGAAGTCATGTGGCAGACATGACTAGATGCCTGAGCACACTGAATGCTATTGTCTTTCCTGCCAAAGCAAGTATTTATCTACTTGCAATTTCTTGCTTTCAAACTGCTAGATTGGCAGGAGCTGGGACAGATGATGGGCATTCATTCTGTAACACAGTACTTGGGTTTTGAACTGCTTGCCTTCTGGCCATCTGGTCATCAAGCACAGAATATTAACCACTAAGCCACTGTGGCCCTCAATGCTCCAAGCAGCCAGCTTCGTTATAGCACCTGAAAATGCAGCAATGGTTGAGGAAGCTTTGGCCCTGCAGATGTTTTGCACCTAAATTCACATCATTCCCACGTAGCATGACTAACAACGAAGTCCGAAAAACCCTGGAGGTTCTACTTAGCTGAGGAGGATCTCCTAGATATGTGAAGGCAAGTAGCATCAGCAGGCAGAGAAAGCTGAGACAAAGCTGTGTTAGGGACATATTCCTGCCTTGGTTTCTTCTTGTTATGAGAATGTGGGATTGGGATTTTGTCTGCTTTTTTCAGACAGATTTTGCATATTTCTAAAGCTGGGTTTTGCATATGTATAAAATTAATATTGCTAGAAAACATTACTCTTTTTACCTTGCATGAAGGGACAAATGTAGTAGCATTGCAAGTTTGCTCACATCTTTTTGGTCAATCAGCTGTCTTTTTGGATATGTGCGCTTAACCTTACAAAGTGAAAAGGTATTAATTTTTTTGATGAGACTTTTTTTGGCTAGATATGATGATGCAGAGTATTGTTTTTGCATTTTTCTTTTACTCTTGAACTATTGCATTCTTGCTTTGGCATCAAGGAGCATTAACAAGCTATCTCACCATATTGCAATATCATGACTCAATCAAACCCAAGAGAATGGTGAAAGGTTTGTTCATGTCACTTAATTAGATTCATTTTGCGTGTTTGAAAAACACACACCATACTCGATCCTTTCCTCATATTTACTTGGAACATTCACAAAGGTTCAACCATGTGGGGCTAAACAGCAAGATGAATGGGAACCTCTTAGTGACATTTGAAGACTAGAGATGGGTCAGTAACCTGTGGATCCCACTGGATTGGGCCAGAGATAAACTCTATGATTCCCTGCCACACAAGATTGAACTCAGATCCCATGCAAGCCCTCCACTAACAGTCTGGCATTGCTTGTAAAGGTTACGGTCACCTTTGCTCGAAAGCCGGTCATATCCGACTCTAGGGTTCAGTGCTCATCTCTTTTATAGCCAAAGAGCCAGTGCTGTCTGCATCTGCAAACGTTTCCATGGACACGTGGCAGGCATGCCTCAATACACAGAATGCTGTTTGCCTTCCCTCTGAAGTGGTGCCTATTTATCTACTTGCAATTTCTTGCTTTCAAACTGCTAGGTTGGCAGGAGCTGGGACAAAGACGGGAGCTCACTCAGTCGTGCAGTACTCGGGAATCAAACTCCAACCTTCCAGTCATCGAGTCCAGCGTCTTAACCACTTGAGCCATCACAGCTTGTAGGCACACCATATATCAGATCCCTGGGTGAAGTTATACTTCTAAGAATCAGGGGTTTGAGCAGGAGAAGGAATGATAAATATGGTGCATTTTCCAGTCCTAAAATTTACTGTGCACTACTGAAGGGTTTAGAATTTACAATGCACTCAACAGTTTCTTTGGCCCCTCTAATAAAGATTGAACAAGATATATTCAACATGCTTAAAGGATATGGACACTGCCCCATAATTTTAGTTTAAAGTGCCCAGAGCCCACGTATACTTTTGAAATTCCCAGGCAGCCTGTATATCTATTAGAACTACTTATTGAGTATGAGCTAATAACATTCAAGCAAAGTTTAAATGGTTGCTTCTAGTTAAATATTCCCTGGGGGTTGGGATTTGATAGCTGGGGGAATAATGAACTGGCATTAACTTTCAGCTTTTGTTAATACTACTTTGACATGCTAGTATGTAGTTAATTAGCAAGTGCAGTTCCTCTTTAATGAAATATTACAACAATGGAGATAGATTGGAATACAAAATGGGTTCCCTTTTCTGTCATTCTCTGGAACAGCCATCAAAATAATGATGAATTAATGATGGTTATTTATTTATGTATTTATTTATTTATTTATTTATTTATTCATTTGTTATGGCAGCTGTGATGGTGATGATACAAAACAATGGCAACAAATTTTATTTATTTTGCTTAAAATATTTGCATACCAGGAAAAACTCCTTCAAGGCACTTTCTGAAACACACACACACACACACACACACACACACACACACACACACACACACACACACACACACACACACACACACACACACACACACACACACACGATAGAAACAGTATTTCAAGTAATAAAACAATACACTTCCAAGCAAAGCCAAACATTAATAAAACCAGCTAATAACTAAATCATGCATTTCAGTAAAATACAACACTCCAATGATGGCAGTGTAATTCCTTATGTCATTTGTTATAAATATATTACATTATAGTTTCTCTCTGGACCAAAATAAAGCATTCCAGGAAGCCTCCTGAACTCATTTACAATGGTGATGCATAAAGTTACACTAACTTTTATATAGAAAAAATTGTGATATCAACAAAACTATAAAAGGAAAGTCAATGTAAAGTGTGTGGAAAAGGATTAGAGGCTCATATCACACATCCAAAAGATGATGAAGGGGGCAGCCAAAGAAGAGATGGCTAGATGGTATTGTAGACACAGTGGGTACAGAGTTTGGCTGGCTGAGGAGGATGGTGGAGGACAGAGGTGCTTGGAGGACAATGGCCCATAGGGTCGCAAAAGATCAGAATCGACTATGTGGCAGAACAACAAAATAACACATCCATCTACTAACCATTTGCAATTCAACAGAGCGAAGATTCACAACTAATCTGAATAACAGGTATTACCAGTTGTTAAAAAACACACATCTATATATATATATAAAGCAAAGGTGTGTTCTTGTATTTCTGCGATGGGCCCCTACAACCCTGGATGGAACCTGCTGAAACTTGCCCCAGTGGTGATCTCGCCTTGGCCTGGGCCCCTGCTATCCCAAAAAATTGGTTGCAAAGGGGACACCCCACCGGCAGGACAAAACACAACAGAATGACAGTACTGCGCATGCGTGCACTGAGACTACATTTCCCACATGTCTTCATGTGGGTGAGTGAGCGGGATGTCATCCCTGCATTTTTGCACCAGTGCTGTGTTTCGCTCTGAGCTATATGGATGGATGGGAGGGGGAAGAGGAGCGACCAAGGTGCTTGAAGAGAATAAAGGAGTTGGAAGCGGCCATTAGACCTGAGAAAGTGCTCAGGAGAGGCAGTGTATGACCCTCCCGGGGCCCAGCCCTGTCACCTTTTCTCTCTCTCCCCCAGGCAGGTAATGCTGCTGAGGTAGCTCACCGTATGTTCTCGATGGGCTCCCACACACCTGGACGGATCCTGGCGAAACTTGCAAAACTCCTAACTTGGCCTGCTGAGATCAGCACTTTGGGGGTGGGTGGGTTCCCAAACCCCATTTAGTGGTTCATGCCCCCAAAAATGGGTTGCAAAGAGGACACCCCCACCAGCAGGAGAAAACGCGACAAAATGGCAGTACTGCAGGCGTGTGAGCCGAGACTACATTTCCCAGATGCATTCCCATGGGTGAGTGAGGGTAGGACATCCTCCCTGCATTTTTGTGTCAGGACTGTGCTTTACTCTGACCTATATGGATGGGTGGGAGGGGGCAGAGGAGCGACCAAAATGCTTGAGTAGAATCTGGGGGTTGGAGGCAGCCGTTAGACCTGGCAGAGCGCCCACGAGAGGCGCTGTATGACCCTCCCAGGGACCACGGGTAGCAGAGGTAGCTGGCCATGGTTTGACTTTACAGGAAAAAACAACCCCGGGCAATGCCGGGTAATCGGCTAGTTGATTTATATTCTTATCTGTTGTGTTAACTATTCTATACCTCTGTACCTGATGTGTACCTATCTGGCTGTACATCCCACTATGGTAATGGAGTAGACCATACAACCAGCCATTCAACACCATGTGCAGTGGTAAATAACCTCAAGGAGCCAATGGCTATGAGTGGATTAGCCCCTTTAGGTGGGGCAATGATCCGCTCAGTGGAGGAAATGCCACTGGAAGCCATCATATTGGGCCCAACGGGAAAATGAGTGGAGGAGGAGGAACTCTGACTTCCAAAGGTCATGGAGGCAAAAGAAGCCATGACAGGTGGACTGGCTGTGAAGGCACACCTTGTTAATATCCTCAAGGCTGCGGCAGTCCATTGCAGTCCCAGTGTTAAATCCTGCATTTTGCATTTCATATGTGCTGAAGAAGATGGCTCCGCGATTCCAGCATGTGTGTCACTTCATGGCAACCTGGGATCCACCTTAAACAAATTTATGTAAATGGCAATTTTCCTGCTTCAGGAAAAAATATATTCTCGGATATGAATTGCAGACAATGAGGACAACCTGATGTGTATAAATTGATGCCATGAAATCTCACTCTTATATCTGACAAAGTGGACTTGATCCACAAAAGCTAACATTAAAATACAGTAGTTAGTGCCACAACATTGTTGTTGTTTTGTTTTGTTTACTCTCTGATATGATATATAACACAGTGGCTGAAATCCTTTTGCATAGTTTTGCAAATGGTGTAACATTTAGATACAAATTGCCTTAAATTAAGAAATCTATACAGGCATTTTATGTTGCATATCAAGTTATACAAATCAATATTTAAGAGATATGGCCCATGAAGATTCCTTATTTGATGGTAATTTGGTTCCAAAAATTACACTATTTGCATAATTGTGCAACAGGATTTCAGCTACTGTCTATTGTGGTCACACAAAGTCCTCATCAGCCCCAGGCCAGTATTTAACTAGATATCTAGCTGCAAAAAATAACTAAGTTCAGTGTCATGTAAAACATTCAGAAAAGGTCAGGGAAAGCAGTGTGTTCTCCTACCAAGAGACTCTGCATGGGTGGGGGTTGGGGAGATCTCCAGCACCCAACAATCTCTGGGTCCTTACCTATAGGCATATTAAGTCAATAGTTGACTTCAAAATTTAATCAGGTTAGTATAGGTAAAAGTCGTCTTGCACACATTTTGTCCTCAAATTATGCAAAGTTTTAAACTAGGCTTTAAAAGCCTAATACTTTTAAGATATTACCATTTCCTAATTTAATAGTTAATTTTCTAAAATTCTCCATTTTAACATAGCATTCTAAACTCATTTTTTCTTTTTTAAAAAAAAATATACCCATTGTACCACTTTTCTTTTTGATATACAGTAAAACCCCTACTTATGGGGGGAAAGTCCATTCCGTAGGCTTTTGCTTTAATTGTTTTTTTATGTAACTTGAAGCAAACCCATAGGAAAAAATAATTTTTTATGTAAATCAAAGCAAACCCATAGGGAAATGAATTTTTACGTAACTCGAAACAAACCCATAGGAAAAAGAATATATATGTAACTTGAAGCAAACCCATAGGAAATCGTGTAAATCAGGACATAGTTTTAGCACAAAATCATTATGTAAGTTGAATTTTATGTAACTCAGGGCATTTGTAAATCAGGGTTTTACTGTAATCTGTATTATTTCAAGAAGTATTTGTCCAATATTTTGACAATAGGTGTTTTGATTCAAGTACAGTAAAACCTCACTTAACAAATGGCTTGTAGAATGAAAAAAAATTGCTTAGCGAGTGGGAATCCATAGGAAATAGTGGGCTCATACAACAACAAAAAATTGTGAAGTGGGCTGAAGTTCCCCCAGGCTGCATTGTGTCTGGGAGGTTTTATAGTGCTGAAACTGAGTGTGCTTGTGTCTGTTGGTTGCATGCAGTGGCAAGTGTGAAGATGCAGAGCGGATTTTGGAAGTGACTTTTGGAGAGCCAATCCTGGATTTTTTGGAAACCAGTTTTGAATTTTGGAGAATTACTCAAGCAGTGCAAAGGTAAGGATATGTGATTTGATGTTTGTGGGGGTCTGGGGGGTGGGATTGGAAGGTTTTTTTTTCAAAATGGAGTATGGGAGCCATTTTTTGTTTCTTCTGGGAGATTTTTTAGTTTGACAATTTTAGTTTGGGGGCATTTGTATATCTAGCATTATTGCATGGATTTTAATGACCATTCTGCTTTGTGTGTGTGTGTGTTTCCATGTCAGCATATTTGTTGTGCATGCCTTTTACTGTGTGTTCTGCATTGTGGGTTGGTTTCCATGTCAGCACATGTGCTGTGCAATTGTTATACTGTGTGTTCTGCATTATGGATTGGTTTCCATGTCAGCACACGTGGACAAAATTTTGGGCTTTTTTCTGAGGTCCAGAACACATTATTTGGTTTTCAATGCATTCCCATTTCCAATGGGAAAACACATTTTGCTTAAATAAAATTTCGCTTAAGGAAACGTCCCAGGGAATGCATTAATTGTGTTAAGTGAGGTTTTATTGTACATGATACATTCATAGCAACATTTCAATGAGCATTTTTTTCTTCGAATAACTTCCCATACATTTTATAGCAGAAATATTCTTTGTCAAATATCCTTTTTATCTTTCCTCTAAAAACACAATTTGTTAGCTCCTCCAATATCTGTTTACACTGCAAGACAATCATGGCTAGCTCCCAGGATTGTGCTCACTTCTATTCACACAGAAACTCCAAGTAAGGGAAAATCCCAGTAACTGGTTCCCTTTTTCATCCATTAACTGCTCCTCACAAAAACACATAGCAAATGTCCCTGCTGTTTTTCAACAAGTGTGAATGGCAGTATGCATGAGAGGGTAGACCATTTTGACTGTTATTATTAGTGTTTTCAACATTCAGGCTGCCCTTCACTACAGTATATAAAGCTTGGCATTCTTATTTCCACCTGGCACATGGGTGCAATATTGTGCAGCAATATCAGGCCATTCCCTGGCATTTTGAATCACTCTATGAAACTTTTGGGTGCTAGTTCTCAAACAAATAAGAGAAAGTACTTTTTCACCCAGAGGATCACTGGTCTATGGAACTCCCTGCCAGAAGAAGTGGTGACAGCTGTCAGTCTTGACAGCTTCAAGAAAGGATTAGACAAGTTCATGGAGGACAAGGGTATCAATGGCTATAATTATGGATACCTAAGAACACCCTCCGTGTTGGAGAGATAGGCAGGATATCTCTCAATGCCAGTTCCAGGGAATCCTAAACAGATGAAGGCATCTGCTTGGGAATAATACCCTGAAGCAAATGGTGAGCCACTGTGTGAGACAGAATGCTGGACTGGATGGGCTGTGGCCTGTTCCAGCAAGACTGTTCTTATGGATATGGACCCAAAATATCCTACATACATAATCCAGAGGCTGTTTTTGAAGATTTGAATTTCCCATCTTTTTGAAGGGGTGTGTAAGTATAAGCTACATACAAAATTCAACTGAAACTTACCTAAGGTAAAATTATGTGGTGCTAGAGGACCCCAGAAGATGAGCACATGATCTTTATTATGGTGGCTGGGAGAGGACTGAAGCAAAAGCAGCTTTGATGTGACTATAGTCTTTCTGTGCTAAAATGCTGTATTTTGAAGGGCTGTTTTGGACATAATGAAATGGTAAAGCAAATGTGTAAATGCAATACATACAACAAAGAAACATACACACTCTATTAGGTAAACTGGTGCTGCCATGACCATTTCACAAAATGCAAACTAGAAAGCTATTTTTCAAGTTCAAATTCCTTTATTTGGAGTATGCCAACTGAGGAATAAATCTATACCTATAAAATGGTGCATTAACCGTTGGAATGTGACAAAGGATGTTGCACCAGGCCCCACTAGCCCCGTCCGAGCTTCCATTCACTCGCCCAAACGGGGTTCGCAGGTAACTGTCGGGTTGAAATTTTTGACCCGGGGGCAGGAGCCCCCCAGTTGCAAACAAAAAAGGGAACTTAAATTCCCAACGTTCCTTTCGCCGCGCCAGAGCCAATCAGGCTGAGCGGCATGGCAAAAGGAACGTTCGGAAATGTGCCGCAGCCAATAAAAAAAAAGCCGCAGGAAAAAACCGCCACTGTAAGCAAACACGCGCAGGCAAAACTACAAGCCCCAGCATCCTACGCACCATTAGCGTGCTGAACACTGAGGCGGCCTGCGTGTGAAAAATAAAAGTAAAAAACCCCCACCGCCGCTGCCCTTCTTCCCCACGGGCCAGCCAGCATGGCCCGTGGAGAAGAAAGCAAAGAAAGCCCCACCCCCACCATTGCCCTTCCTTCCCATGGGCCAGCCAGCATGGCCCGTGGGAAAGAAAGCCACACCCCCGCCAATGTCCTTCCTTCCCACGGGCCAGCCAGCATGGCCCACGGGAAAGATAGCCACCACCCCTGAAAAAGTAAACACAAAACAAAAACACTTAAAAACACTCCAAAATCCAAAAATGAAACACAAAAACAGCCAAAAACAAACAAGAAAAACACACAGACCCCCCCAAAAAAAAATCCCAAGCACCCCCCCCAAAAAAACAACAACCAAGAGAGCTTACCAAAACACGTCTTCTATCTATGAGGACCAGAACTCAAATGAGAGGGGAAAAAACCTTACCCTAAGCGACACCCAGAGGACAGAAGAGAACAATTGTAGAGAGGCAGAAAAGCTCACCACCCCCACCCAGAGGCCAAAAGAGAAAAAACATTCAAAATATTGAAACTAATAAGATAAATTCAAAAATTAATCCAATAAGTTATAAAAACATTCAAAAATAATCACACCAATGTCAAAAAATACCAAAAAAAAAATACCAAAACAAAAATCACTTTTCACTCAAAAAAACCAAAACAAAACATAAAAATGTGTAAAAATAAAGATATAAAAAACCAAAATTAAATTTTAAACTAAATAATATTAAATTAAATTAAATTAATAAAAATAAAATAAAATTTGCATAAACAGAAAACAAAAACCTTCAAAAAGCAATTTAAAGAGCCCAGCACTGAGGAAGCTGGCACGCAAAAAAAAAAAAAAAAGCCAAGAAAAACCCACTGGGAGCGCAAGTCTGCCGCAGGCGGACACAGCGCCTCGAAGCCAAAAAATCACAAAACCTTACAACACCATTTAAAACAGCCCAGCACCATTGGGTCAAGAAAAAAAATGAAACCCTTTACTATCCAACACAATTTTAAAAAGCCCGGCACTGCCGGGCAAAATATCCTAGTGCTATATAGAATTAAAATCTGAATGAATGTGTTGTGTAAGTTTTCCAAAAGATGTCCCCTTGCCTTTTGGGGAAAAACAAACAAAAACAAAACTAGGGCTTGGAGTTAGCAAAAATTGTCTCTAGAGCTCCATTTGGCATGTCTCTCTTGAACCATGGAAGATACCAACAGAAATACAAAGCAGTACAATGCAATAAATTTAGTGGGAACTAATTATTTTGCCTGGCCTTGCCAGGCAGGTATGGATTATGTGTTGGTGGTGGGGTGACTGCCAGCCCTTCAAAACAGCTGAAGGGGTAATGGAAAGTGGCAGTCAGCGATTCATCGGGGGTGTCGCTCTCCCTGATGGATCGCTGGCTGCCGCCTTTGCATTTCTCCCTCAACTGTTTCGAAGGTTGACACAAAACAGTTGAGGGGCAATGCAAAGGCACCAGCCAGCGATCCATCAGGGAGAGCACCACACCTGACGGATCACTGGCTGTCATCTTTGTATTACCCCCTCTGCTGTTTCGAGAGCTCACATGAAACAACCTTCGAAACAGTTGAGAGGAAAATGCAAATGTGGCAGCCAGCGATCTGTCAGGAGTGACGCTCTCCCTGTTGGATTGCTGGCTGCCTCCTTTGTATTACCCCCACCGCTGTTTTGAGAGCTAACACGAAACAATGGAGGGGGTAATACAAAGCTGGCAGCCAGAGATCCACCTGGGAGAGCGTCTCCCCTGATGAATCGCTGGCTGCTGGCTTTGCATTTCCCCCTCAGGCAGTGCAGAATGGGCAGCAGGCAGACCATTCCCTCAGCCTGGGCTCTGTCTGCCTTGGTAAGGCAGGGCCCTGGGCTGAGCTGTTTTAGGCACGCGTCAGCCATTTTTTTATGCATGCGCTGACTGTCCTGCCTCCTCCGCGCTTGCATCCTCCTGCCTGATTGGCTGAGGGGTGGCACAGCGCAGAGGACGCTGGGAAGCATAGTTTTTTGTTCAGGTTCGTGGGGCGTTGGCCCCACTCTTGGCTTCCGGACCCTTACGGGAGTGATCTTCGGGAGGTAAGGTACATGGTGCATTTCAGGATTGGCTGGATGTGTGTGGACACACATTCCAGTCACGCACGGCCACATCCCATTCTTACAGGTAAAGATTAAATGAAATGGCATTTATCTTTTTGATTCATTTTGTATCTCATTTCTTCTTCAAGTCACTGAAGATATCACTCCTGGTCCTCACAACCACCATTGTAAGGTTGATAATGTGGGGAGATCACTCATTTAAAACTGTTAGAGTATAATTATCTTGTACTCTTCATAGATGAGATCTCCAATTCACAACTTTGGAACCAAAGTCAACTGGTGGGTTTCATAGACTCAGAAAGAGAAATGCTACACCCAAAGCCAAATGTTGAATCAGTGGCAGAGATGTGAAGCTACCGCTGCTGGAAAGAGCATTGTTTTTTCACTTGCTCTGTGTTGCATGCCTGACAGTAGATAAACACTAAATGCCTGCACACTCTTTTGCCCCAGCTAAACAACCCCACGTGGCACTACTCCAACCACTAGATGACAGGGCAGTTTTGTCAAGAGATTCTTGAATACCACCAGAAGATAGAGTGGCCAGCCTGTCAACAATTTGCGCTATGTCTCTGGCAGCCCAATAACCAGGTAAAATACTTCGGTTTTTAAAATTATGCACAAATTATAAATAGTTAGGGGGATCCAATTACAGTTGAATGCTTTTTTGTTCTGATTTTATTTCTTTTTAGGATAGGCTTGGCTTTCTATTGCGAGAGTTCATTTAATTTCATAGCTTGGGCTAGAAGGCTTTCCTCAAACTTACCCTTCTTTGTCATTCACTCACATTTGTGAAAGCTCACCAAGAAATATGGAATCATTGATTGAAGTCATACAGTCCAAAATTATATGATTCTAAATATGATTATCAGGGGAGGGGGACACAGAAAACATCTCCTTCAAAGTTGTAGTATTTTAAACCACAATTGGGCGTACCCTGGGCAACCGCAACCTTATGTTGCCAGCTACTCTTTCTCACACCAGGTAAGGCAAAAAGAACTATATAATGAACTCACCAAAATTTTATTTTGGCAGTTTCATGTCTGGCCTAGACATGAAATAAGAAGGGGAGGGTGAGTGAAGAAAAGAAAAGGAGACGTTTCTAAAGTAGAAGAATGTTTAAGTGAAAAACTACCCAGAGGATATATGAGGAAATGTGAGCCTTCCTGCTGGGTAAAGCGAGAGCTGTGTCTGTTGAATTTCTGCCTATTTAAACTGGAGATAAGAAAAGAACTAGTAGGAGTAAAGGTTCTGGTGAAAAAATATATACAATCTTGAACACACAAAGTGAATCACAGAATATACTACGAGAAATTTGGGAGTCAGATTTGAATATAAAGATATCAGAAGAAAGTTTGAAATGGACAGCAAGAATCATGAAAAATCTTTCAATAAAGGTTAAAGAACATAACGATAAAATACCATGGAGGTGGTATCTGACACCAGTTCATTTAAACCAATTTGATAGTAGTAAATCCAAGAGTTGTTGGAGATGTCAAAAGGAAACTGGGATGTTGTTGTGTTTGAATACATTTATTAATGTAACGTTTTGTGAACTAATTGGGATTAGTATGATCCTCCATTTTGTCTCCTTCTTCTTGGTCTTGAAAAACTATGTAGCCTATACAGTCTTCACTCCGGTCTGATAACCTCCCAGTCACCCCACTCCCCTTCCTGTTGTTTCCCGCCCAAATGTATCCATTTCTGAGTGTATATGTTTAGCAGTGCTGCGCCATTGCTCCCCATGTTCTGACTGCCTAATAAAGTTGTTTGGCCCTGTTATGCTGGCTGCTTCGCATTTCTACCAGAACGTCAAAGACGTATAAGCATATATGGTGGGAATGTCAAGTCATCTCAGACTATTGGAAAAAATACAAATGGAAATTGGGAAAATAAAGGATGAAAATATAAAATTAGATGCACAAGTGGTCTTATTAACAGACCTGGAGCAGATAAAATGGGATGTTAATAGGAAAGACTTGATGTCCATTTTCATTTCTGTAGCAAGACAACAAATTGCGAAAAAATGGAGAAATAATGTAGAATTGAAGATGAACAAATGGTATGAAGAAGTATGGGGGATGAATTTGAATGATAAGCTGATTTGGGAATTAAATGTAAAAAAGGTAAATAGTAAAGGAAAACAAGTTTTGGGATATTTGGAAACCTTTTTTGGATTATACTTTAAAACACAACAGGGGGAGAAAACCAGCACCCGATCTAATGAGTTTTTGGAAAAAATAAAAAAATAAAGATTTATGAATGTTGATAACACTTGGTGAATTCTTAGGACAATTGTAGATAAAACAGGGTGACATATGCTTTTCTTTTTTATTACACACACATATATATTTTCTTTATTTCCCCCTTTTTTATACCAAGAAAAATTGATTAATGAGCAAGTATAGAATATATTTTATGAAAAGGAAAAATAGCAATGTTATATAAAATGATATTGGATTTTTCAAAATTGAATGATATGTTCTTGGTGTATATTCATTTGTTATTGTTCTGTTATTTTTTATTTAACACTGTTTTGTATTCCAAAACTTCAATAAAACTTCAATAAAAATAAATAAACGGAAGACAAAATCAAACATTGTTAAATATTGCCTTGTCCCTTAAGAGCAGAATAATTCTTGGGACAATTCCAAAATGGCAGATTCTATTTATTAAACAGATGCATTTGCTGCAAATAAAAAAGCATGTAAGGTAATGAGTCTATAATTTTAGATAAAAACATTAGGATTTTAAAATTTATCTCAGCAATTTCTTTCCTGCTGATTAGGTTGCTGGTGTATGCATGTTGGCAAATCAAGTCTATATATTTAGAAAGG
This sequence comes from Bradypodion pumilum, assembly GCA_035047305.1. Classification (NCBI taxonomy): domain Eukaryota; kingdom Metazoa; phylum Chordata; class Lepidosauria; order Squamata; family Chamaeleonidae; genus Bradypodion; species Bradypodion pumilum. The sequence goes on along the minus strand of JAWDJD010000001.1, from coordinate 164,698,786 downwards.
CAAGGGAAGACGGCTTGGGTGTAAGATGAAGCGGGAGGGAGAAAACACCCGGAAAACAAAACGGGCAATATCAAAAAGTAGTAACTTTAATGTGTAACAAGGTGAACTCAATCAACTAAATGCAAACACCCGATCACTGTATATGCAAAAATACTGATGGTGTTGTACAAATTATGATGCATCCAAATTGTCATATGTATGAGAAAATCAAATAAATCTTGACTCATCCGACAACAATGTCAAATAAAGCTCCCTTCAGGGCGAACTTAGCGAGGGGTTCAATGGAAGGTACAGATGTAAGTAGCAATGCGGATGTCTTTATGTGTGCAGTAACAACATACAGTTCTTTGGAAAGGTAAGTCGAGAACAACACTGTCCTGGAAGTAGAGACCGTACCAAACGTGGATGTAGACAGTTCACAAGGTGCAGCAACAAATACGAATCTCAATATCCATCTGGTAAGAAGTGGATATTTTGAGAACTTTATCAAGAGTCTGTGAAAGAACAATATACAAGTAAAATTGCCCATGCAAAATTGCCAATGCTTAAAAATACAATGTCAAATATGAAAAAACCTTATAAACCTGACAGAAAATGTCATATCAATATAACAAAGCATAAACATAGAAATACCTGTAGGGATATTAGCACGCTTCTAAACAACCCCTTTTGAAAATACTTATTATTTACAGGTACAAGGGGTTTCGATTGGGTCTAATTTTCTTGGGTTAAAGCGTTAAAGTATCATGAAAAGCAATGGTATTTAAGACCGTAACTCTAGAAGCAGCACACGTGTGTCAAAATTGAATGCATTTTTAAAAAGAGAATTTGCTTCAGACATAAGGAGACTTTATGCTAGAATTATAAAAAAGTGGAATAATCTAAATCAGTGTTCACACCATGAGGGAACAGGGTGCAAAAACGATGTATGTAAAAGGCTTCCCTTTGGAGGAGGAAGTGTTCCACATCTATGATATGATGTTTACATTGATGGTAAGACTCCAAAACAACTATTTTCATATCACTATAAGTATGTTTCTTATTTAAAAAGTGAGCAACCATGGGTGCAGTTGCAACTTGGTTCCTGACTCAGGATTGGTGTTCACCCAATCTAACTTTGAGTGGCCACCTGGATTGCCCAATATATGCCATCTCACAGGTACACAAGATCATGTAAACGCAATCATGGGAATTACAGTTGGTGAACTGAGATAATTGCAATTTAAATTACTACTGGGAACCTCCACCTTGTCGGTCCACCACATATAAGTGCAAAATTTGCAATGCCCACATGGGTGATGACCATAGAGAAATTTGGAGAGTGTAAGCTGTCATGGTAATAACTCCGTATGGGAGACCGTACTGGCAATCGTTTTTGTTCTACAAAAACCTATGGTAGGACGATCCGCACATCCCAGAATGGAGTCCACAATGTGCCAATGTTTTAGAATCATATTTTAATACTGTTGGCTAATGGCATGAAGTCAAAGGACCAGAACAGATTGGAGCTTGATGATCTGTCTCTATGGTGGAACAAGGTACTTCTGGGGCGAGGTCTAATTTTAACTCGGGTGGAATCAATTACTCTGGATGGGTAGCCTCTTCTAAGTAATGATGAATGGATCTTATCTGCCGCTTTCGCGAAGTCTCGGTCATCTGAATAGTTGCACTTTGCTCTTAACAGAAGACTATAAGGGATATTAGTCTTTAAATAATGAGGGTGATATGAACTAAACTGAAGGTAAGCCTGTCGATCTGTAGATTTGTTGTAAAGACGCATTTTGAGAGTATGATTAGAAATAAAAACCGAAAGGTCCAGAAATGGCAAATTGAAAGGATCCATGGAGTGAGTGAAAGTAAGTTATCATGCTGTAGATTGATCAATTTGATGAAGTCTGGAACCAACAAGGGGTTTCTAAAAACAAAAAGTAAATCATCTATGTATCTTTTGTATGTTATGATTTCCAGAAAAAAATGGGTTAACAGAAGGATTAAGGATAAATGTCTTGTCAAAATTGTTCATAAAAATGTTAGCTACAGAAGGTGCAAAATTAGACCCCATCGAAACCCCTTGTACCTGTAAATAATAAGTATTTTCAAATAAAAAAAAATTTGTGTTCAAAACAGATGTCTATAAGATCCTACAGAAAATGAGATGGAGGGTCAGGGTCAGTGCGTAATGATAAATGGTGAGCAATAATGGTCCGTGCTTCTTGGAGCGGAATGTTAGTATATAGAGAAGAAACATCCAATGTCAGTAAAACTGCGTCAGGTGGTACCGTACTATTTTCCAATAATTGTATAAAATGGTTGGAATCTCTGATGTAAGATGGAGTATCTGAAATAAATGGTGTGATATGATAAGAACATAAGAACAGCCTTGCTGGAACAGGCCACAGCCCATCCAGTCCAGCATTCTGTCTCACACAGTGGCTCACCATTTCCTTCAGGGTATTCCCAAGGAGATGCCTTCACCTGCTTAGGATTCCCTGGAAATGGCATTGAGAGATATCCTGCCTATCTCTCCAACCCCGAGGTTGTCCTTAAGTATCCATAATTATAGCCATTGAGACCCTTGTCCTCCATGAACTTGTCTAATCCTTTCTTAAAGCTGTCAAGACTGACAGCTGTCACCACTTCTTCTGGCAGGGAGTTCCATAGACCAGTAATCCTCTGGGTGAAGAAGTACTTTCTCTTATTTGTTTGAGAACTAGTACCCAAAAGTTTCATCGAGTGTCCCCTAGTTCTAGTGTTGTGCGATAAACCTTTTGATAAAGGTTCCAGAAATGAATTATTGGCGGACATAATTGGTCTACAGGGGATGTTATCGGAATTAGGAATGATTTTGTGAACTTTGGGAAGGAGGTGAAAGATGGGCACCCTAGAAAATTTGTTTTGAAGGAACCGAAAAGTAGTGTCTGTAATATACCCCAAAGAAAGTCCCTCTTGTAAAACAACCAAAATAATATAGGAAACATGGGAGGTGGGATTCCTGTCCAGCCTCTGATAAAAAGTTGTATTTGATAATTGAGCATATGCCTCTTTGGTGTAATCCGTTTTGTCCATAAGGATCACTCCGCCGCCCTTCTCGGCAGCTTTAATCACTATGTTGGGATCACTGCCTATGTTGTTCAGGAGAACGATATCCTGGCGGGACAGGTTATAGGAACAATGCTGGGTTGTTTCTAAGGTGGAAATATCCCAGAGGATTAGGCATTTAAATACCTCGATGGAGGCATTATCAACTGGCGGTATGAAAGTGGAGCATGGAGTGAAAATTCTTTGTTCACCTGAGGATTCTTTGAAGAATGCACGCAGTTTAGGCAACCGGATGAGTTTGAACATGTCTACATGTGTGTGGAACGAAGAGTATTTAGGGGTGGGGACGAATCCTAAACCCAGATTGAGTAATTGAGATTCTCTTACCCTTAATGCTCTGTGTGATAAGTTGAAGACTAATGATGAAGTTACTTTTTTTTTGTTCATCTTAGGGTACATTGTTCTAAAAAATCCGTCTGGTTGGAAGTCTTGGTGGAAGGTGTACCCATTCTGTTACGGTTCAGTCTGAAGTTGTATGGGTCACGTGGTCTCTCATCAGCTGATGAGTCAGCCAGATCGGAATCGGTGGTTTCGTAATCTGTCTGTTCCAGCGGACGATGCCAAGTTAATTGTTTCTGTATTGTGGTTCGAGCAAATTGCCATTTATAGATACGAGAACTTTGATAATCATTCTGGTCTCTGTTTAACTTTTTATTTTTGAATCGTAGGAGGTTTTCTTTAAACTCGTCCAGTTTACTCTCAAGGGAAGTGATTCTCTGTTGAGCAGATGAGGAACTCGATGTGGGGAGATTCTTCTTAGTATTCTCTATGTCAGTAATGAGAATTTCAGAGTCCCGATTACATTCATCAATTATTAGTAGTATTACGTCGAATGAACATCGATCGAGGATCAATGTCCATTTATCAAGAAAGTCTTTATTATTGGAGAAGAGGGTGGGACCTTTTGGCCTCCGTAAACCTCTAGGGACGGTAGATGACTTATAGTATTCCAATAAAAAGGAGGAATGTAAATTTAATCTAATTCGCTTCTTCTCAAGATTTTCTAATTTAGTTAAATCATCATCATAGGTTCCTCCAGTATGGTGTATAGACGTGGTACTACTGAGAATACAGTCTCTTTCCGAGTCGGAAAACGCGAAACCTTTGTCAGTCATAGCCGTGGAATGACGAGGCAAGGGAAGACGGCTCGGGTGTAAGATGACGCGGGAGGGAGAAAACACCCGGAAAACAGAACGAACAATATAAAAGATTTCTATTTAGATTTCCAACCAGATGGACTTTTTAGAACAACGTGCCCTAAGATGAACAAAGAAAAAGTAACTTCATCATTAGTCTTCAACTTATCACACAGAGCATTAATTTTCTAGGGTGCCCATCTTTCACCTCCTTCCCAAAGTTCACAAAATAATTCCTAATTCAGATAACATCCCCTGTAGACCAATTATGTCCACCAATAATTTACTTCTGGAACCTTTATCAAAATTTATAGATTATCATTTCAGACCATTTACTTCAAAGACTACATCTTACGTCAGAGATTCCAGCCATTTTATACAATTATTTTATACAATTATTGGAAAATAGTACGGTACCACCTGATGCAGTTTTACTGACATTGGACGTTTCTTCTCTATATACTAACATTGCACTCCAAGAAGCACGGACCATTATTGCTCACCATTTATCATTACGCACTGACCCTGACCCTCCGTCACATTTTCTGTAGGATCTTATACACATCTGTTTTGAACACAATTTTTTTTTGATTTGAAAATACTTATTATTTACAGGTACAAGGGGTTTCGATTGGGTCTAATTTTGCACCTTCTGTAGCTAACATTTTTATGAACAATTTTGACAAGACATTTATCCTTAATCCTTCTGTTAACCCATTTTTTTCTGGAAATCATACGTGATCTTGTGTACCTGTGAGATGGCATATATTAGGCAATGCAGGCGACCACTCAAAGTTAGATTGGGTGAACACCAATCCTGAGTCAGGAACCAAGCTGCAACTACACCCATGGTTGCTCACTTTTTAAATAAGAAACATACTTATAGTGATATGAAAATAGTCATTTTGGAGTCTTACCATCAACGTAAACATCATATCATAGATGTGGAACATTTCCTCCTCCAAAGGGAATCCTTTTACATACATCGTTTTTGCACCCTGTTCCCTCATGGTATGAACACTGATTTAGATTATTCCACTTTTTTATAATTCTAGCATAAAGTCTTTTTTATAATTCTAGCATAAAGTCTCCTTATGTCTGAAGCAAGTTTTCTCCCTCCCGCTATATATTTAGAAAATCATAAATTAAAAGCTACATGGCCAAATTGCACCATATTTGCCACACAACATCCTCAGACTATCTACATATATTGTGCCAAATTTAGTGCAGTTTCAAAGTTAAAATTGCATCTATATATTTTTTAAAAAAGCAAAACTTTTAAAACTAAGTTACCAAATTTCCCTAGATTTGGCATGGAGCAAAAGCAGACCATCTGATACATTTCTGCCAAGACTGGTAGTGATTTGAAATCCAGTTTCAAAGTTATGATTTTGTTTGTTTGTTTGGGGTGTCTTCATTTTTTTAACAGCACTGTTGATTTTATTTTATTTTCTGCACATTCTATAACTTTATAAGCCTGAGTTTTTACCTGTGGAGGCATTTTTCAAACATCAAAATAACAGAAGTTTACAGATGCTGTAGAAAGTTTTTTTTAAAAAAAGCACCTTGCACTTAATCTCTTTGAATGTTTGTTTGATTTTAAAAAACTTATTTTATGTGGTAACAGTCTAATGACTGACAAAGTTTTTAAACAGGTTTTTTTTTTAAAAAAATAATCAAAACATATGAACCCTTTGCCAAACCTTCCCCAAACTTGACACAGAGCAAAAGTAGACTGTCTGCTACATATGAGACAAGAGTGATGTTGACCGAAAGCCCAGTTTGAAAGTTACTAGTTTTTTGTGTGGGGCGAGCCTCTTTTAAGAATTGCCTTGTAGAACATTGTTTTGCTCTTCCAAGAAAATACCATAACTGCACAAAAATCAATGTGAACTCAATTGGGTCCTTCCTAACACCTCTGTGGTTGAAGGAAGCTTTTGGGTTTCATTGGGAGGTTCAGTATTCTACTGTCTTCTCCTTTGGTAGCTGGAATTCAGTACACTACTATTGATTTCCCCTTTCCTCAGTTCGAACTGCAGAGCAGCTTTTTAACCCACTGGTTTAGGAATAGACTCAGAAGACTCCACTGGGGCTTTCCTCTAACTTGGTGGTGCACATCAGCTCCCTTGCTCTCCCCCATAGTCACTCCAGTATCAAACATACACTCCCAATTCTCTTCTTTTTTACACATTTGTTCAAAGACTGAGCAGCTGCCTGGCATTAATTATTTGGAATGAGCTTATTTCTAGACCACAAACATCACAATTCTTTCTTCTCAGAATTCTACCTATGTTGCAGCCACCCTCAACATCATGCACCTGAGAGAAAAGCATATATTGGAGGGCTATGAGTTTAGCTAGGCCAAGTTCTTCCCAAGTGTATTGTTCTTGCTGTGGTGCTTCCTGAGAGCTTTCTTTCTCAGCAGGAAGGATATATAATTTCAGGTATGTTATGCATGATGAGTTAAAGCTGAAATGCTTGCATACAGCGTGTATCTTTGAAGTCCATATTTGTGCAGCAAAATTACCCTTTGGTCTAGGCAAAGATATGTATATTTAATATATGCTATAGAAAACCATGCAGAAGCTGATTTAAGTAACTTTCCCTACTGGCTAAGACATGGTTTTTGTTTCAAAAAGCCTTGATGTGTGCTTCAGTTTATGATTCCCGGGACATATGAATATACATCGACACAGGCAGCACTGTGACTGTTGCTAAGCCACTTATTCTTGTGCTTGTTTTCCTTTGAACATTTTTTTGATGGGGCCAGATGCAGCAGTAGGTTTCTACCTCTAAAAATAACCAGAGTAATGATAGTCACATGTAAGTTGTAAACCTTAGTGTCACCTATTTGGACATAAATGGGAAGACAGCATCTATTTCTGTTACACTTAAGCTATTCAGTAATAATAATAATTTTGTGTGAGAAATTATTCTGGGTTGAAATGACTTTTGTGGAAGAAACTCAGCTCAGGGAATGCCCAAATGAGGCTCCTTTATTGTCCCCAAGAGCTGGGACAGAGACGGGTGCTCAATCTATCATGCAGTACCCGGGTCTCGAACTGTCAACTTGCCAGCCTTCCAGCTAACAAGGTGAGCTTCTTAACCACTACACCACCATGGCTATTCAGTGATGACTGCATGTGCATGCACTGAAAGAAAGCCCCTTACTATCTTTAATATTCATCCACAATAGGATAAAGGGCAAGAAGGATGATCACAAATTTACTCCTTGCTGAGACAGGTTTACTCAACATCCCAACACAGCTTGTTGAGAAGGCACTGGAGCTGGCAAGTTTCCAGACCTCTAGTGAGGCAAAGGACACTCTTCAAATTTGTGCAAAATGTCTCTGTGCACAACTAGAACCTTCTCTTTTGTGAATCAAGGCATCCACGTAGCAAGTGCAGAAGAACTGACCATTTGATCAAAAACAGGCAAACACCTGCTAATAAAAAGCTAATGAAACAGGGCAGCATCTCTCACAATTTTGCACAGTTTGCTCACTGTGCATAAAATATGTGTTTTGTACAATGTGGACAATTTTTTTCCATATAGATGTGAGGGCTCATAGGTACCAGTAGAAAGGATTTTGCTATCACATAGATGTGGAGGGAAGTGCATTCTGATTTACCTTAATAAATCACATCAATGTGTTATTTTAAATCCCCACAAAAACAACACAGAACTAGAGTTGCAAAGTAGGCATTTTAAGACAACGTCACCTGAATAGTTATGAACAATGTCCACACATTGTATTAACCTGCAGTATAAAGTTTTGCTGTTTTTGTTTTGTTTTTTAAATCAGGGGAAACGATCCTAAGAATCTATTGTTTTCTGCATTGGGACACCCTTTTTGTCCCACCCCAGACAATATGTTATAACAAAAATCTCCCTTGCCATTGTTTGGGCCAACACATGAGGTACAGAAGCTGCCTTTAAATGCTTGTATAAGGCAGAAACCATGAGAAAATCATGACATAAACCCCTGCCACCTGTATAAATCACTTACAGCTTACTAAAATAGGTAACTGTCCTATTTATGAAGGAGGAAAACATGCAATCATGTGTTTTCCAGTCAGAGTAAAGTTGGCAGTGTGTACTCCCTGGGAGAGGCAGGATAAATCCATGCCTGCTCCATGAAAGTAAGTACATGCTTGTTGTGACCTTGATAGGACTTCCAAGATAAGTGAGATTTTTAAGGAGTGGTTTTATCAGCTCCACATTGAGCTTCCATGGCTGAACAGGAATTCAAATCCAAGCCTCCTGAATCCTAGGCCATCACTCCATCTGTTATACCTCACTGAGTATCATCATTCTTGTACAGATGAAGATGCTGTGCTACCTGCTGAAAACTATTCAGTCTGAAGATAATCCTCAGAGCTTTCACCTAGTACAAGCATACCTGAGGAAGACTTTCTGAAAATGTCTCCAAGTGCAAGTGGAAGAAATTAGTTCTTTGGTCACAGCCATCCAAGATGGAAGAAGATCTACTGGTAGGCTGCAGGTGAACACTCACCCTCTTCTCCTAAAGGATGGCCATGACAGGGTGGAAACTGCTGGTGTAAGTATCTAGCAACACCATTCAAGAATGTCCAGGACACAAGAAGAATATTACCAATAAACATTACAGGAAGCCTTTCATTGTTCCTCACTGGCTGCAGGTTGAGAATCCCTGTGCTAGAACATTATATTCTCTGAAGGGACACATTTACCTGGTCAGGTTATAACACAGAAAGTCCATCTTTGTTACAGTGTAATGATAACACTGCTTGAACCATGTTTCAGCAGTGGAAGAAAAGTTGCAGATGAGAAACACAGCAGACATGTGAGAGAGATGTTTGTAAGTGTCATCTCAGCCTCACAATACTACTCTTTGTACTCTCTGTCTGAAGTGAGGCTTGCACACAAAATGACCCTTCACGGAGGAAACCTCTCTTAGAAGAAATTATTTTGTTAATAGGACAGAACATTCTCCCATGATAATATTTTTGATCTTCCTGTAATTAAATAACAACTACTTTCCTTCTGGGTTTATCCTTGTTTCCTCTCTCTCTCTCTCTCTCTGTATGTGTCTGTCTGTCTCTCTGTGTATCCCAAATAAGATTTTATAAAATAAAAAAATCAAATGTAAGAGTAGTTGGGTATTTTTAAGAAACATAAATGGGGTTGGTGATCTTTTATGGAAGGTGAGGGTAGGGATGCCATACGTCACGGTTTTTCCTGGAATTTAAAGGGATGGAACTGTCCCACTAGGTTCCATAAAAAGCATTGGAAATTCGTGAGGTTTTTTTTAAGACAAAAAAAAAAAATATCACATTTTTTCCTTGCACTTCTTTTGACAAACCAGCAGGTGGCAGCAGCAGCAGCTTAATGGCCAAGGAAGAAAGAGAGGGGGAAAAGTGCACCTTTTTCTTGCCTCTATTATTGAAGAGCCAGCAGGCAGGTAACTGTAGCAGCAGCCGTAGTCACAGCAGAGATTGGGTAAACTTTTACACAGATAGAAAGTTAATTTCAAAACAGGAGCTATTCTTTAAGGTGCCACAAGGGTTAAATGCATAGAGTCAGCATTCCTAGAGATGAAGGGAATACTATGGATAGGAAGTGAGAAAGACTTCCCTTCCTCTCGAGGAATGCTGACTCAATGCATTTAACCTTTTGCAGTCTGAAGGAACACTCCACAGCTTTCTACATATTTTTCCGTTCCAGACTTTTTAGCGCTTTCTTCCAAAGGATCCTCATGTGGGGTTTGAAGGTGAGTCCAACTCAATGAGGGGGGGGGATGAAGGGTAGGTTAGGGGTGATCTCAAGGGAGAGGAAGGATCTTAGAGTTTGCGGTGTCTAGTCATGCCTGCCACATAACCACGGAAACATCTGCAAAAGCAGACAGTACTGGCTCTTTGGTTTTGAAACAGAGATGAGCACTGAACCCTAGAGTCAGATACGACTGACTTTTGAGCAAAGGAGTCCCGGTTTGGGGTGTGTGTGTAGAGAATTATGGCATCCCTAGGTAAGGGAGAGAATGCAAGCGCGGCGCCAAAATGGCCGCCGCGCACTTTGCGGCCCCCCCCCACAGGACAGAGAATCCGGGTAGTTAGGGGCGTGGCCAGCTCCCTTATAAAAGGGGTGGCCACGAGGCAGCCGAGCTGCCATTTTGCCTCAGCGACGGAGCGGAGAAGTTTTTTCCCCTGCGCCTCCGTCGCTCGTTGGTATCACCGGGAAGCCTTTTGGGTCGATTTTGCCTAGCTAGCTTCCCTTTTTTGCTCGAGATGCCTTCCAAAAAGAAGGCTGCTGCGAATTCAGCCCGGGCTGTTAGGAGGCGCAACCCAGGTCGGAGGACCGTGGTGCCGCCTCCTCAACAGCCACCTTTGCCATCCCCGGCCGGGGCTGGTGGCTTGGGGTCTATCGCCCCTTGGCCCGATCAGGGTGCGGGCGTGGAGGGCGCTCCGGCCCGCGGCCCGCGAGCGGTGGACACCGCTCCTCCTCCTGCCCAATCCGTTGGGCCGATTACTTTTGGGCCGCAGCCTCTCCCGGGGCCCTCTAGCCTTGGGGGGTGGCCCGGTGCCCTGCCTTGGCAGGTTTCCTCACCAGCCCTACCGGGTTTCGGCCCTGGCCAATGGCCTTATATGGGCCATGGGGTGCAGGGCACTGTCCCCATGCAAGGGTCAGGTGGGCCGGCCGGCTCTTTACCCATGGTTAATGTAGACACCTTACTGGCCCGTATTGCGGCCTTGGAGGAGTCTTTGGCCCGGGCCAGTCAGGCGGGTGCCCCTTTCGGGGTACCTTTTGCGGCGCTATCGGCAGCAGGACAACGGCCGGCGGGGAGGGTTGAGCTGCTGCAGGCGGGTGGCGCGGCTCCGGCCACTGCCTCGCAGCTCCCCAGCCAGCAACCTGGTGCGGGTCAAGCCCCGGTGATGAGCTCTACATCGGTCGTGAGCTCCGACGCCCCCAGTGGGCCAGAACCCCCGGTGGGGGCGGCCCGCGGGGGTGCAGCATGTGAGTATATGGTGCAAACGAGTACATCCACACACATTCCCAATATAGGGGGGACTTTTCAGTGGCCTTGGCCTCGCGTGGGTGGTGCAGGGGCTACGCCGCTGGCGACCCACCCGGCGACAACTACTGCCACCATGCCCGCTGGGGTGGGCCTCGGTTCTTACACTGCTGGGAACGTACTTGGGGTGGCAGGGTTAACTCAGGCCCCTTTGGGTAGGCCAGCTATCCCCTTTTCGGCTTTGCCGACGGCAGGGTATTCCTTGCCACTGGGTGATCACTTGGCACAGGCTACCAGAGAAAAGATATGGCGAGGGGAGTACGTAGATATCTTCTCACTCCTGAACAGAGAGCCCACCAAGGAAGAAAGGGAGGGTCAGGATGAGAAGGACAAGGAGCAGGCACGCCGCCGTAAGCCGCCGCGTACCTGGGCTAACTGGCTCCCCGCTTATTTGATATACATGGCGGTATATTTGAGGGCGCGGCCGGATCTAGCTATTCCCATGGTCCAATATTTGGACAACATATATAGGGCGATGGTAGATTTCCCGGGCCCCTCATGGCTAGCATATGATGAGGAATTCCGTATGAGGATTCCCCTACACCCCGAGATGAGATGGGATGAGCCGTGCCAGAGACTGTGGCTCTTGTATATGACACCCACACGTCCTGCCCCGGGGGATAGATACCATTGTGGACATGCGGTCCAGCGAGCAGCTCCAGCGCAGGGTACCCGCCAACTGGCGGGGCAGGGGGTTCCAGCCCGCCTGCTGTGCTGGACTTTCTCGTCCAATGGTTCCTGCAGTCGGAAGAACTGCAGGTATAAGCATGAGTGTCCCACATGTTCTGGTCCCCATGCAGCCTCTGCTTGTCCCAAGCCTGGGGGGGGCGCGAGGCAGAGGGAGGGGTGGACAGTGGGCTGGCAAGCCTGCCACGGATGGAACTAGGAAAGGCCCCCTCCCCAATTAAGGTGGACATGCTGGAGCGCTGGCTCGCATCGTACCCAAGGGGAGAGGACAGAGAGTATCTCATCCAAGGTTTTAAGCAAGGATTTCGTATCCCTTTTATGGGTGATAGATCCCCTCAGGATGCTCCCAACCTTTTATCCCTCAGAGGAAGGGAGGAGGTAGCCGAGGCCAGCATTAAAAAGGAATTAGACGCGGGCAGGGTCGCCGGACCTTTTCCCGCACCCCCTTTTCCCAACCTTAAGGTTTCGCCATTGGGTTTGGTTCCCAAAAAGTCCCTAGGTGAGTTTCGCCTTATTCATCATTTGTCCTACCCAGCCGGCCGATCGGTCAACGATGCGATACCTGATGACCTTTGTTCGGTCAGGTATACATCGTTCGACCATGCGCTGCGCATGGTGCGCTCGTGTGGCCCGGGTGCCTTGCTGGCCAAGTGCGACATTAAGTCAGCTTTTCGCCTCTTGCCGGTGCACCCGGGCGACTTTGAATTGCTGGGTTTTAAGTTTAGAGGGGAGTATTATTTTGATAAGGCCATGCCTTTTGGCTGCTCCATATCATGCTCGGCTTTCGAGCGTTTTAGTACCTTCCTAGAGTGGGCTTTCGTCCGCAGGTCAGGGTCCCGGTCTGTAGCCCATTACCTGGATGACTTTTTATTCGGGGGTGAACGGGGCTGGGACACGTGTGCACGTCTCCTCAATACATTTCAGACGCTAATGCAGGAACTTGGTGTCCCTTTAGCGCCCGAAAAGACCGAGGGCCCGTCGACCGAACTAGTATTCCTGGGGGTTGAGATTGATACAGTAGTACAGGCTTCTAGGTTACCGGGTGATAAGGTGTCCAGGATAGTGACCCTTATCTCGGAATTGCTGGCCAAGCGTAAGGCATCCCTGAGGGAACTGCAGGTGCTACATGGGCACCTCAATTTTGCCTGCAGGGTGGTCGCACCGGGCAGGGCTTTCGCCCGGCGCTTATGCGACGCCATGGCAGGGTTATCCAGGCCCCACCACAGAGTCAGGCTTACCCGGGGTATCAGGGCAGACATGTTAGTCTGGTTGCAATTCCTGAGGGAGTTCAACGGGGTCTCATTTTGGAGGTCTGACCTCCTGGCATCCCCCAATTTCCAGATCCAGTCTGATGCCTCAGGATCCCTGGGTTATGGGATGTACTTCAATGGGAAGTGGGCCTATGGTGGGTGGCCACCGGCATGGGCAGGCACAGGTCGCCTGCGGGATCTCACATACCTGGAATTTTTTCCCATTCTCGGGGCTTTGATGCTATGGGGCGAACAGTGGGCTAATGCGGTGGTGCATTTCTGGTGCGACAATGCTGCTGTTGTACACATTGTCAATGCACAGACTTCTAAATCGCCCAGAGTCATGGATCTAGTGCGCCATTTTGTGCTGCGCTGCCTGCGCCTCAACGTCTTGTTCAGGGCCAGGCATGTCCCAGAGGTTAATAACGATATTGCTGACGCTTTGTCCCGCCTGCAGATCTCCCGGTTCCGCGCCTTGGCCCCGGATGCGGAGGAATTTCCCTCGCCACTCCCGGACGAGATGTGGACTATTGGCAAGGAGAGGTGAACCGGGTGATTGGCCTGTCACTAGCGCCACGCACGCGTAAGGCGTATCAACAAGCATTCACTTCGTATAGGGCTTTTGCTACTCAATTTCGCTTGCCAGAGACCTGGCCTATCCCGGTGGACCATGTTCTGCGGTTCATGGTTCACCTGCATGCACAGGGCCTTGCACCTCGCACCATAGCATCCAAGCTCTCGGCGTTGGCTTTTATGGCCAAAGTAGGGGGTCATGTGGATACCACCTCTGACTTCCGTGTGAGACACGTTTTGGAGGGGTGGGTGCGCGAGCGCGGGCGTTGCCCGGACGACTGGCACCCTATTTCCCCAGGGGTTCTTACCCATCTGGCCCGGGGCTGGCCAGGCCTCTGTTTTGATCATTATGAGGCAGCCCATTTTCATTCAGCCACAACGGTGGCATTTTTTGGAGCGCTCCGCATCAGCGAACTCGTGATGCTGTCTAAGGCGGATGCAAGTGGTAGGGCACTGGAACGCGGAGATGTCTATGTTGCCAAAGACTGGGCCCAGTTGAGGATTCGCTCCTCTAAAACAGATCAGCATGGCGTAGGCAGTGGAGTAAGACTGCTACGGTGTTCTTTGGCAGACATCTGTCCGGTTGGTGCCCTACAGGAATACCTGGCACTGCGTGGCTTGCACCACGGCCCGTTTTCTGTCACCAAGATGGGTCTCCCCTTACTAAATTTCAGTTTTGGAAGGTGACAGCCGGAGCCCTCACCAGGGTGGGCCTACCAGGTGCCCGTTATGGCACACATTCGTTCCGTATGGGTGCAGCCTCTACAGCAGCTGCTTTTGGGTACTCTGGGGCTGACATACGCAGCATGGGGAGGTGGGGCTCACAATGTTTTCAGTTTTATGTGCGCCCACTCCCGCCATGAGTACCAATCCAGTCACCTTACCTCCACTTTTTCTCAATTTTCTTACAGACCCTGGGTGTCGTATTACACCGGTGACAGTATGGCTGGTGGGCCACAGCTATGTGCTCAGGGCAGCGCGTTACGCTGCGGCGACAGAGTGGACCCCGACTGGGACTGGGTGACCACGCCAGTCTCGCATGGCATGGTAAGCCTGGGATGTTATGGCGGGAGCTGCGGCCTTTCCTTTTTTCTGGCCTGGGGGCTGACCCGCCTGACATTCTAATCATCCACCTGGGGGGCAATGATTTGGGCCAGGTCACCGGCTTATCGCTCAAGCATGCGATTTGCAAGGAACTCGCCTACTTGCATTATGTCTGGCCTGCCACAGCCCTGGTTTGGTCGGACATTGTTCCGCGCCACTCTTACAGAGGGGGCGTTAACCTCCTGGCTCTTGACCGAGCTAGGCGCGCGGTCAATAAGGCAGTGGCGTGGTTTCTTACCACCAGGGCTTGGGGACGGGTTAGTCATCGCCCCGATATTAGTCTACAAAATTATGACTTGTATGCAGGGGATGGGGTCCATCTGTCGCGAGGAGGTATGGACCTCCTGTTGGGTGACTGGCGAGCAGGCCTGTTGACCGAGCTGACGGTCTGGGTGGGGGCGTCAGGTCTTCTGTGAAGCCCCTCCGTGTGGCGGGTAGCACTGGTAAGGTAAACAGGATGACCCACAAGTATCCGGCAGGTTCGCAATTGACTGGACAACACTAGACAGGAATAAAGTAGTTAAACGTTGTCCGGTCAACGACGAACCAGGCGATGGGGTGATGATGATTGCTAACCAGCATGCATCACCCCTGTGATTTCACGGATACGCGTCAGAGGGTGGGGTCATGAGTTAGTTATTGACTACGGTCAACAATTTGTTTGTTGTTGACAAACAAATTGATACAAATTGATACATTGTAACCAATTGCCGTTGGCAATTTTGGGGTGGTACCTTACCAGTGTTACTTCGGCCTGCTTGCCTTAGGAATTATGATTGGTCGTTTTACCAATACAAATTTATAATTCGGACTAGGGCATTGAATCAATAAATGTGGCCCTTTGCTGTTATCCACTTTCAATGTTGTCTGTGTCCGTTATTGGGGGGGTGCGCCTGCAATGCAAGCGCGGCGCCAAAATGGCCGCCGCGCACTTTGCGGGCCCCCCCCCCACAGGACAGAGAATCCGGGTAGTTAGGGGCGTGGCCAGCTCCCTTATAAAAGGGGTGGCCACGAGGCAGCCGAGCTGCCATTTTGCCTCAGCGACGGAGCGGAGAAGTTTTTTCCCCTCCACCCCCTCCCTAGTTAACAGTGTGATCATGGTCGCTTCGGGGCCGGGTGGGAATTTTTGGTTGGGACCCATATTGGCTTCGGGTCCTGGCTTTTTTGCCCATCCCACACTGTTGCTATGGTTTGATATAGGGGTCTTTCTTCGTTCCTACTGTTGACTTTGGTCACATGGGCGGGTAGCACTGGTAAGGTAAACAGGATGACCCACAAGTATCCGGCAGGTTCGCAATTGACTGGACAACACTAGACAGGAATAAAGTAGTTAAACGTTGTCCGGTCAACGACGAACCAGGCGATGGGGTGATGATGATTGCTAACCAGCATGCATCACCCCTGTGATTTCACGGATACGCGTCAGAGGGTGGGGTCATGAGTTAGTTATTGACTACGGTCAACAATTTGTTTGTTGTTGACAAACAAATTGATACAAATTGATACATTGTAACCAATTGCCGTTGGCAATTTTGGGGTGGTACCTTACCAGTGTTACTTCGGCCTGCTTGCCTTAGGAATTATGATTGGTCGTTTTACCAATACAAATTTATAATTCGGACTAGGGCATTGAATCAATAAATGTGGCCCTTTGCTGTTATCCACTTTCAATGTTGTCTGTGTCCGTTATTGGGGGGGTGCGCCTGCAAAGAGACAAGATAACGATTATTTCACCACACATGGAGTCATATTTTCTGGCTATGGGCCAACCTTACAGAGAGATTATCATTCAGCATCCACATCTAACCACCATGAAACAGAACAGCTACAGAAGCATCTGCATGCCCTATTTTCTGACACACATAATGGGGAAAAGATAATTGTGAGCAATTTGGCATGGGGATCAATATGCTCTAGCAACAGAGGAAATATCTTACATTTATATCCCACATCTTAAAACCTATCACAAACAGGTTGATAACTTCCTTTAGAAAAGCAGGAGCAAACTGTGTTAAATGTAAATAAAGTGCACCTGAGAGGGTCTTCTTAATATACGATTTAGCTTCCTGCAAAAATATTACTGCATCCCATGTAGATTGACAATGAGGATTGTTCTAGCTTGTGTACACCACAGTATGCAACTGTGCACATGTATGCAGACACACACACACACAGTGAGATGGGTCTTTTTAGTATGTATTTTAATGCTTTAGTCTTCTCCTCCTTGGGTGGCCTTTAGGCCAAGAAGGCAGTACATAAATCTAATAACAAACACATAAACAAGCAAACAAGCAAACAAATGATTTCTGGGAAATTAACTCTTCATTTTCTTTCCTAGAATGATACTGGTTACCAGAAAAGAATATAAAACCTCCCCAAGGGACAAAATACATTCCATCAAGGCACTAGAGGAACAGACCAAAACCCTTCCACTGTTTAAATGTACATTTTTGAAATTGCTGTTGGATGTGGCCCAATTCTGTCCTTCCCCCCTTTCTTCTTCTCACGGTCATCTTCAGAGCCTTATTACCTTGATTAATACAAAAGGATAATGATAATTAGGTACTGCAGTGGCTCAAGTCGCTAAGACGCTGACTGGGAAGCGGAAGGTCAGCAGTTCGATTCCCGAGTACTGCAGGACGGAAATGAGCTCCCGTCTTCATCCTAGCTCCTGCCAACCTAGCAGTTCGAAAGCAAGAAATTGCAAGTAGATAAATAGGGACCACTTCGGTGGGAAGGTAACAGCGTTCCGTGCGCTCCGGTGTCTAGTCATGCCTGCCACATGACCACGGAAACATCTGCAGAAGCAGACAGCGCTGGCTCTTTGGCTTAGAAACAGAGATGAGCACTGCACCCTAGAGTTGGATACGACTGGCTTTCGAGCAAGGTAAACCTTTACCTTTTATAATGATAATTCTTTGTTTATTCTTTGGGGGCATCATAGCTTAAATCAGGTGTGTGTGCACCATCTTTGGTGGACAGGGAATTATTTGTGCATTTCCACCTCTGCATGGGTTGAGGCTTATTTCTTTTCGCTATCAGAACAAGATAAGTGAAGTGAATTAAACATGCCACAGATGATAGTGAAAAGAAATAAGCCTCAACCCATACAGTAGCTCCAGACAACCATGCATACGTGGGGGCCCTATGAATGGGAAGAGGGCTAACTATGGACCTTTTACGCAGGTGTTGTGTCCTAAAGCCTGTGCCTTTAAACAATGTACCTATCCATGTGAATCCAATGTAACCTTTTCTATGTGTAACATTGTAACCTCCAGCTGCATCACTGTAACCTTAATAGGACGCGAGCTAGTGACCACTAGATGGCAATAGCGAGCGTCCAAGCTCATTGGCCCAAGACTCACCTAGAACAACAGCGCGGGAAGATTCCCGCCACTACCTTCACCTGGACAAGAAGGGCGTGACCTGCAATGACGTCACGCAGCCTGTAGCCAATAGGCTATCAAGGAGCCACATTCAAATGTATAGCCACTGTATATATTGAGCTGTTCGTCCGCCATTACCTCATGTTCCCTCTGACCAGCATGTAATAAAGTTGTGTTAAGCCAGCTCTTCGGCTGTCCTGGTGTCCTTGGTCCCATACACTAAACTGGCGATGAAGGTGGGATGATGGCTGCCCACGGGACCAAGACATATGCCGGTTTCGACATCAAGAAACCGCAAGATTGGGAACTCTTCGAAATGGACTTCCAAGGCGCGCTGGTGGAGTTCGAGGTGACGGATGAGGCGAAGAAGAGAGCCATCCTCACCAGAATGCTCGGGCACGACGGCAAGAGGGTATTAATTGACCTCATCGCACCCAAAAAGGCAGATGAATTCAAGGCAAAGGAGCTCCTGAAGGTGCTGCGAGACCATTTCCGGCCCTCGGTAGCGATGTTTCCCACTCGGAGCGCGTTTTGGAGGCGAGTCCAAGTGCCTGGCGAGTCGGTCGCCGCTTTCGTAGCGGCCCTGCGTCTGGCTGCCGGCCCATGCAAATGGGAGAATTTGGAAGTCACCCTCAGGGACTGCGTGCTATACGGCCTGAAGGACGCCGAGATTCAGCGCACGCTAATGAATCAGGAGCCGCCCCCCACGTTGCAGGAGGTCCTGAAAGCGGCACAGGCCGCGGAAGCCACGAAGGCCGGGGTGCAAGAGCTCCAGGACTGGCGGCCGAAGGCCGACAAAGCAGAGAGTTCGGTGCACGCAGCCCGGCGAATTTCAAAATCGTCCGCCGAAAGCAGCGACGACGAGGACGTCCGGAGGGTCCGGAAGGAGGGCCAGCGTTGCGACGGCTGCGGGGCGGCTCACGACCATGCCAGGTGCCCGTTCAGAAAGGCCGAGTGCCACAACTGCGGGCGACGCAGGCACATAGCTAAAGTCTGCAGACAACTGCGCAAGGACCGGAGGAGCTCGCCCGACCACCCAGCGAGGGACCGGAGGAGCTCGCCTGACCGCCCAGCGAGGCCAGACCGCTCGACGAGACTAAAGGATGGCGCCCGGCCCACGAGGAAGCAGGACGGCGTGGGCCGCATCTCCGACGACAGCGACGACGACGCCCCGGTTTTCAGCGTGTCCATGGGACACCCCCGTTACTTTGTTGAGGTACTGGTGCAAGGGGCCCCTGTTAGGATGGAGATTGACTCTGGCTCCTCTTACTCAATCATTTCCCAGAGGGAGTTTTTGAGAATTGCCCCCCGCGTACGGCCCAAGCTCAAAGCATTGAGGTCCACGCTTCGGGACGTGCAAGGGAACAGTATCCCGGTGTTGGGGGTTGGGAATTTCCAGGTTCAGTACAAGCGGCACGCCGCAGAACTCCCCCTAGTCGTTCTTAAGGGGGGTAATTGCAGCCTCCTCGGGACTCAATGGTTTCAGCCCCTGGGTCTGTTCATTGGGGGGGGTGCACGCCGTCGGGTCTGACCCGATACAGGAGGTGTGCGACGCGCACCCCGAAGTCTTCAAGAAGGGACTTGGGAGATTCAAGGGACCCCCAGTAACGTTCGACCTGGACCCGGAGGTCCGCCCAATCAGACTCAAACCGCGCAGGGTGCCTTTTGCACTCAAGGACAAAATAGAGGCAGAACTGGACAAATTAGTGGGCCAGGGGATTCTTGTTCCTGTTGATTCCGCGGAGTGGGAAACTCCAATTGTCACAGCATTGAAGGCCAATGGGGAGGTTCGCATTTGCGCCGATTATAAGTGCACCATTAATAAGGCAATCCGCCCTAATGCGTACCCGGTGCCGGTGGTCAGCCATTTGCTAGCCAGGTTACATGGGGGAAAGTGTTTCGCTAAGCTCGACCTGGCACAGGCCTATCAGCAACTCATGGTAACCCCTGCCGCAGCTGCTGCACAGACCATAATCACGCATAAGGGGGCGTTCCAGGTGACGCGCCTCCAATTCGGCGTGAACTCGGCGCCTGGAATTTTCCAGTCGCTCGTGGAACGCCTCCTCAAAGGGCTGGACGGTGTTTTACCATATTTTGATGACGTATTGATAACCGGGGGGGGGAGTGAGGTTGAGTTGGCTGAAAGGCTAAACAAGGTCCTGGCGGCGTTCGAACAGGCGGGGTTGAGGTTGCGAAAAGACAAATGCGTCTTCTTCGCGAAGGAGGTTGAGTTCTTAGGGTTCCGAGTAACACCCGAGGGGATCAAACCGTCCAAATCCAAGGTGGCCGCCATCAAGAAAGCTCCTCGCCCCACATCCAAGCCCGAGTTGCAGTCGTTCCTAGGGCTCTTAAATTTCTACCACTCCTTCCTTCCACGGAAGGCTGCGGTGGCTGAGCTGCTTCACAAGTTGCTCAAGAAAGATGCGGCATGGAAGTGGGGCGATGACCAGGAGAGGGCATTCACGGAACTGAAACAACTCCTGGCGTCTGATGCCATTCTGACCCATTTCGACCCCAAACGGCCGGTGGTACTGATCTGTGATGCATCCCCGGTGGGGGTGGGGGCAGTGTTATGCCACGTGTTGGAAAACGGGAGGGAGGCCCCAATAGCGTTTTACTCCAGGTCCCTGTCCCAAGCGGAGAGAAACTACGCCCAGACAGACAGGGAGGCGCTGGCGATAGTTGCGGGGACCAAAAAATTTCACGATTTCCTGTATGGCCGCCCCTTCACCATCGTGACTGACCACAAGCCCCTACTAGGCATTTTTACCGCAGATAAGCCCACGCCACAGATCCTGTCCCGAGAATGCTTCGGTGGGCCATTTTTCTCAACGCCTACCAGCACGCGTTGGTGTACCGGCCCGGGAAAGAGATCAGCCATGCGGACGCTCTATCAAGGTCCCCCCTTCCCCTAACGCAGAGCCAGATGGGCGGGGAGGGGCGTGACCGCCAGGTGCTCATGATAGAGGTTTTAGATTCGCCCCCCATAGTGCCCGCCGACATTGCCACAGCGACAAGGAAGGACAAGACGTTGGCGGCGGTTTGCTCCTGGGTACAGAAAGGGTGGCCGGCGTCGTCCCCAGCAGAGGAATTCGCCCCATTTTTTAGGAAGAAGCTGGAACTGTCCCTAGAGAGGGGGTGCCTCTTGTGGGGGCAGCCTGTGGTGATCCCTACATCCCTTCGACCGCGGGTGCTTAAACTGCTGCACGTCAGCCACCCCGGAATTGTGCGCTCCAAAGCGCTGGCCCGGAGTTACTTCTGGTGGCCCCAGTTAGACGCCGACATCGAGCACATGGTCGGCACTTGCGAGAGCTGCCAATGCTCCAGACCGGAGGAGGCCCGCCTTCCCCACAGGGAATGGGACGCGGCTAAGGGGCCATGGTCCCGGGTGCACATAGATTTCGCGGGCCTGTTCCGAGGAACCCTGTTTCTCCTCGTTGTGGACGCTTTCTCCAAGTGGTTGGAGGTCATCCCAGTCACGAGCACCTCCTCGGCCGCGACAATTAAGCATTTGCGGAGGATTTTTTCCACGTTCGGCATACCCGACACTCTAATTAGCGATAACGCTAGTTGTTTCACGTCTGCTGAGTTCAGGGTGTTCACAGAGATCAACGCCATCCGGCATATCACCTCCGCCCCTTTCCATCTGGCCACCAATGGCCAAGTGGAGTGCCTCGTACGCACCACGAAGGACGCGCTGCGGCGCATGGGCCCCGGGGACCTCAACCTGCAAGTGTGTCAGTTTCTGCTAGGGTACAGGGTGACCCCGCTAGCGTCAGGCTACTCCCCTGCGGAGCTTTTAATGCGCAGGAAGCTGACCACCATACTCACTAGACTAGATCCCACGAGAGTTGAGGACAAGGGGAGGAACATAGGGTTAGAAGCCACCAAGAGTTTCAGCGTGGGTGCCCCGGTACATTGCAGGAACTACGTCAGCGCGGGGCCAGCCTGGGTGCCGGGGGTGGTTGTGGAACAGGCCGGTCCCGTATCGTACCGCGTGGAGACCAACACAGGTCTACTGTGGCGGCGGCACGCGGACCAGCTCCGGAGCCGGGTCCCAGGGAATCAGGGCGCCGGAAACACGAATACAAATTCAGCGTTAGGGTTCTCCCCCACCTGTTTAGCCCAAGGGGGAGGAGAGGGGGGTCGAGAGTCCCCACCAAGGGGGGAGGAGAAGGAATTTGTCCTCGTAGATATCCCGCGGGATCCCCCAACAGAGTTTGATTTTGATTTTCAGAACCGGGGGGGGGGGGTTTCGGAGTGGTCCCCCACCCATCCAAGCGAGAAGAGGGGTTTTACGTTAGCCCCTGGTGCCCCCGGTTCAACCACAACAGAATCTACCCTTTTCCCTAAAGCTACAAAACCGCAGCAAGCCTCTAACAAGTCTCCCTCTCCCGTTACAGGACAAGGGTCCAGGGAACAAGGAAGCGGGAGTGGCCCCCGGGTGGGCCAACCCACATCGCGGCCCAAACGCGAGTGCAATAAACCATCTTGGCTAAGAGACTTCGTCTCATCCTAGGAGGGAGGGGTGTTGTGTCCTAAAGCCTGTGCCTTTAAACAATGTACCTATCCATGTGTATCCAATGTAACCTTTTCTATGTGTAACATTGTAACCTCCAGCTGCATCACTGTAACCTTAATAGGACGCGAGCTAGTGACCACTAGATGGCAATAGCGAGCGTCCAAGCTCATTGGCCCAAGACTCACCTAGAACAACAGAGCGGGAAGATTCCCGCCACTACCTTCACCTGGACAAGAAGGGCGTGACCTGCAATGACGTCACGCAGCCTGTAGCCAATAGGCTATCAAGGAGCCACATTCAAATGTATAGCCACTGTATATATTGAGCTGTTCGTCCGCCATTACCTCATGTTCCCTCTGACCAGCATGTAATAAAGTTGTGTTAAGCCAGCTCTTCGGCTGTCCTGGTGTCCTTGGACCCATACACTAAAGCAGGACATAGAAAAACTAAGACTGCCATGAGAAGTTCATTTCTGTCCATCTTCTGGACTTCCCTGCTAGGTGGTCAATCTGCTGCCAAGTTCTGAGAACAAAGCCAAAGGGCCATATATAGTCTGCCTCATACTTGGACCCAGAGGTCCTCATGGTAATCACAGCATGAAATCTTCTTAAACATGGTATGCTGGGCTTTGTGCACCCTGGAGAAAGTTCCCAAAATGAAATGCATTCCATAAGCAGGGTGTCACAGTTGAAAAGGCCCTTGAGCTATTTAGTGTTCAAGGAATGAAGAAGCAGATGAATGAAGTAGTGAAATTCAGCTCTTTATTAGTGGGGTTTGAACACAGTTTGAATGGGACAAAACTCGGACTTATATACACTTTACACAATAACAGTAACAACAATAACAAAAGCCCATTGGCTAACAGAGTGTGCACATTTTTCAATCCACTTATTTGCATAAGAATAGATACATGAAAAATGATACATTCCGCTCCTGTCAGATTCTAATTTGCGCACCCTATCATAATCTCACGAGATTACGCTATCGGGCGAGATTTCATAGCTGTCAAACAGGGACGCTGTTTGACAATTTAGGAAAGTGCAGGAACATGGCAGTTTAAATCACCTTGACAGTTTAAGCACAATTAACATACCTAACAAGCTACCTACCTGATTTCCTTTGACTGTGGTCAGAGAAGGGCTTCTCGAGATGACCTTAGGTTCCAGCCAGATTTATGTAGGAAAGACAGGACCATTTGTGGATGTTGTTGTCAGCAGACATGTTCAAACTAGAAAATGGCTGCTTTGACTGTGATTGTTGTTGCTTTGTTGAGTTGCTATGGGAGAAAGGCAACTGCAATAGAAATTATACTTATATACCACCCCATCATGCTTAGTTCATTCTCTGGGCGCTTCATGGAGTAATTAGCATTTTGCCACCAACATACTGAGTACTCATTTTATTGACCTTGGAAATATGGAAGGCTGAGCCAACCTTGATCCCTGGCCAGGATCAAACTCACAACCTTTTGGTTGCAGTAGAGCAGTTTAACCACCGTGCCACCAGGGCAAGCTCCTAATGCGGAAGAGGACTAAGTTGGCATTAATAAGCCAGACACTTCCTTCTAGTCTAGACCTTAGAGCAGTTATTTCTTTAGACTAAATTTCTCAGATCCCCAAGAACAAAATCATTTGGGGATTCTGGACAACTATAGTCCAAAGCCAACCAGCCAAGCAAACAAAAACCCTATTCTTAGCTCTAAATCAGTTGTGGGCAGGTCTGCGTACTACCCACTCCTAAATATTTTAAAATCGTAAAGGTTTGTTTGCACTGTTTGGTAGTCAATAAATAAATAAAGCAAACAAGCAAGCAAGAGAACAAACAGTTTGGGAAGACCCAAGAGTGCTGAGGTGGGCACCAAAACCTTGCAAAATTGCACATCAGATCCCTTACAAGGCAAAAAATTACTTTTATGACAAATATGTTTAATTTGAGTCATGTGGGTTGGCCCAGGATGCTGGGGGCTGCCTTTGGGCTCAATGCCAATCACACACGACCTACAGGTTTTCCTTTCCTGTTCTAAATGTATTATGTATTCTAACATTCTGTTCTTAGCCAGAAGCTATTCTCTTTATTCTTCCTCTTGATCCAGTTACCTTAGGTCAGGGGCGGCCATCCTTGGTGCCCCAGGATGTTCTTGGATTTCAATTACCAGAAACCCAAGTAAGCATACCTGCTGATCAGGACTTCTGGGAACTGAAGTCCAAGAACACCTGGGGCACCACTTAGTTGATGAGAACATTCATCAAACTATAATTCAGGTAGGATGCAGTGTAGTGATTTTTAAAAAATCAAATTTGTTCCTTATTATAAAGCAAAGCAAAAGCAATTACACTTACAGGTATATACCACCCCATAGCGCTTAGTGCATTCTCTCTGGGCAGTTCACAAGTTAATTAGCATTTTGCCCTCAACATGCTGTGTTTTACCAACCTTGGAAGGATGGAAGGCTTAGTCGACCTTGAGCCATGGTCAGGATTAAACTCACAACCTTTTTTTGTTGCAGGAGAGCAGTTTAACCACTGCGCCACCAGGGCATACCTGTCAACCCGCGGCTCCAGAAAAATGGGACCTGCGCACATCGCTTGTGTGCAGGTCGCTTTCCACGCATGCATGGAAGGGTTTTATCCCTTCCACGCATGCGCAAAAGTGCTACGCCACTTGCGCAGCCCCTACGCAAGCGGCGTAGCGCTTCTGCGCATGCGTGGAAGGGGTAAACCCTTCCACGCATGTGCGGAAAGCGCTACGCCGCTTGCGTAGAAGCTGCGCAAGTGGCGTAGCGCTTCCATGCATGTGCGGAAAGCGTTTTCCCCCGCTGCCAAATTACGGGGGGCAGGTTATGACATCAATCGACGTCAAATTACGGGGTTTTCCCGGCCAAATCGGGATGGTTGACAGGTATGCACCAGGGCTTTGTAAGGATATTGGCTGTTTTTGGTAATACAACATTTATGAAAAAGGAAAGTCAAAGTTTTACTTTTATGTTGGTTTTGCTCTGGAACTGCTCTGGTGCAATATTTAATGTTGTATCGTATTCTATGGTGTTTTAGTTTTTTTTATGCAAGCCACTCAAAGAGTTTTTTTAACTAAACAGCAACAAATACCTCCTCTAAAGAAAATAATAAATAATATTTAAAACCAAAGGACCACTTTCTCCCACTTTCCATTGACAATTCTGCCATATGTTCAGAATAATAAATATAAAAGATGCACGAGACAGAGAAGAATGTCTCTTTTTACTCTTTTTTTCACTCTTTTTACTCTTATTTGTCCTTGATTGCCTTTTTAAAAAATAAATATCAATGTCTTAACAAAAAAAATGTTAATTTTACTGTTCTTAATTGTATATTTAATAGTTTCTCACAGCCCTTAGGCACAGGTGATTTCACATTTCTGTTCTGCTTTTTAAAAATAAACCTCCAGGAGTAGTGGGATGGGTTTTAGACTTAATTAATTGCAAATATTTTAAATTGGACATTATGACAGTTAGTTGTTCAGAAAGTTCAACTGAATTTACTGTACTCTGCTATGTGAAACACTAGCTGTAGGATTTCATGGGAAAACATGTTATGATGGGTCAGGTGGATTTCAAACTTTCTACTAGGTCAAGAAGTACACAAGACAAAAGTTCACTTGTTCCCTTGGCTCTGTAAAAATAAGCATCTGCCAGGGATTTATATTCATCCTAGTTTCATTCTCATGCACAAGACTGAGAAAGCACCAATATTTTCTTCTCAAGAATGAAAATCCTAAATCATTTTTACTGGTTTTTATTAGGGTTCTCTCATTTGCAAGATCCATTTTAGCACATATTTTTGTCACTAGAGCAAATACTAGGTAAGTAATGGTGAATTTATTTTTAATCTTAGTTCAAGAAAGATAGCACAATGTAGGGCAGGAGTTCTCAACCTTTTAAAGCCAAGGGCCAGGTCACACTCCCTCAGACAACTTTGGGGGCTGGATGGCCATTGCTTCCTTCCACCCCTTCCTTCCACCACAACAGTGAAAAGAGAAGATAAATGGAGGCTTGTTTTAAGTGCCAGAGATAGGAAAATAACTTCACCAATCAAGTCAGTGGCAAAAGAAAATCACATTAGACTTGCGGTTCCCAATGTGGGGCTCACACCCCAAAGGGGGCGGGGGATTTGAGAATGAGTTTTTCACAGTGAATGGCCTTTAAGGCTTCCTCCATGTGAATAGGAGTTTACTTTTTGAATAATAATGATTATATGTCATGGGGGGACGTGATGTGTGTGATGTGTCTGGGTGTGGTGTGTGTATGTTGTGTGTCAGGTTTGTGTGTTGTGTGTCGGTGTGTGTGTGCGTTGAGCGGGTGTGTTGTGTCATGTGTGTTGTGTGTGGCTGTGGTGGGTGTGGGTTGTGTGTCGGGTGCATGTGTTTTGTGCCATGTGTGTTGTGTGTGTATTGTGTGGGTGTGTTGTGTGTGGGTGTGTATTGTGCGGGTGTGTGATGTATATGGGTGAAAATTAGGCCCCGGGCAATACCGGGCACTCCTGCTAGTAGTCTACTAAGATCTCTAGATCCTTTTCAGACATACTCCTGCCCATATCCTATGCAATACTTGTGAATCTGCCTAAATGTAGAACTTCACATTTTCCTCTGGAACTCCTGTTGGTTTTGGTTCAGTTCTCCCATCTTTCACATTCATCTTCAATCCCACTTCTATCTTCTGAACTGTGGACCATCCCTTCCTGTTCACTGTCATTCCAAAATGTGATAAGGACTCCAAACCATTTATAAAGTAATCAAACAATCCATGGTCCAAAGCATAGCACTGTGGGACACCCACTGAAAATGTCTCCTCACCCACTTGCCACTTTTCTCCAGAATGAGAAAGAATCATTAGTGAGCATTCACTGGATACGTTTCATCAACCAATGCACCCAAATAGTAGCATTGCCTAATTTATTCTTTACCCTCCTGGGTCACATCATCCTTGTCAAAAAAACTGCTGAACATATGACACACTAGATTGCACAGTGTTTACCTTGTCTACCAAGCCTCTGCCTCTGTCACAAAAGAGAAAAAAAGATAAGATGAGTCTGTCATGAATTTTGAGAAACCTATAGCAGGTGTTAGTAATTACGATGCTCTTTCCCAAATGCTCATAGATAGGCTATTTAATTATCTTTTCAAGAAACTTTTGTCTATCTGTGTCAAGCTGATGAGTCCGCAATATCCTGAATCCTCTCCCTGCCATTCCTTTTTGAAGCTAGGAGGAAAGATAGGTTCTCTTTCCAGCAACAGCTTTGGAGCCCAACCTTTTGTCTTTTCCAGACTGGCATTTTGCTAAGGAGTCATTGTCTAAGGCAATATGGCCAGAGTTAAAAGAGTGATTTATTCTGCAGATAAATGCTGTCTTTAAACATTCCCTTAAATTTTTCCAGTTGCTGTCATATTTCTTTGTTCATGTTGTGGGTTTGTTTTTGTTTTTTTATATTGGTGGGCCCAGATTAGCCTTTCTTTCTTTCTTTTTTTCTTTGCCAGTGAGATCACAGAATTGTTCTGTGATACAGTAAAACCCTGACTTACATATGCCTCGAGTTACATAAATTTCGATTTACACAATGATTTTTGCACTAAAACCATGTCCAAATTTACATGAACATCCTGATTTACATAACACAATTTCCTATGAGTTTGCTCGGAGTTACGTTAAAAAATTATTTTTCCTATGGGGTTGCTTTGATTTACACAAATATAATTTTCTATGGGTTTGCTTCAAGTTTTGTAAAAATTCATTTTTCCTATGGGTTTGCTTTGAGTTAAGTAAAAAACCGATTTACATAAAAGCCTACAGAACAGACTTTTTACATAAGTAGGGGTTTTATTGTAATGCTTCTTGTTCTGGGGCACTTGTACATTGAGGTTGGCGATGCTGACACTTTTCTTACATAATCCCTCAGCTTGGTCTGCCAAAAAGAAACATCTGTGGAAGAATGGCAAACAGTTGGAAAAGTGGAAGAGAAATAATACCGTCTGAGGCAGAAAATCAAAAAATATTCTTCAATAATTCTCTTGATAAATCAAAATAATTCTTAATAGTTTCTTCTATATAACTCAAAATATGATTCTTTTCATCAGTCATTCAATAAAGTAATTATGTGCAATATCAATACTCAGTCGTGTGAAAAATCTTAATAATGTACAGAACAAAATTAATATCATCAATGTCATCAAAGCTGTTCCGGTTATTTTCCAGCTTTTCAAAAAATCTTCTTCAGGATATCTAAGAATTAATGAGAAAATATTATAATGAATCTAATCCAGAAACTTAATATCAAGAAAACTATGATAAAGGCAACAGATCCGATCAGTCCCTGGAAAATAGATGGGGAAGAAGTAGAAGCAGTGACAGATTTTACTTTTCTAGGATCTAAGATCACTGCAGATGGCTACTGTAGCCATGAAATAAAAAGGTGACTGATTATGGGGAGACAAGCTATGAGAAACCTGGGAAATATAGTGAAAAGCAGAGACATCACCTTGAAAACAAAAATTCACATAGTCAAAGCAATGGTATTCCCAGTGGTAATGTATGGGTGTGAGAGCTGGACCATTAGGAAGGCTGAGCGCAGAAGAATAGATACCTTTGAGATGTGGTGTTGGAGGAGAGTCCTGAGAGTCTCTTGGACAGCAAAGAGAACAAATAGGTCAATACTGGAAGAAATCAACCCTGACTATTCATTGGAGGGACAAATAGTGAAGATGAAGCTAAAGTACTTTGGACATCAAATGAGAAGGGAAGACTCACTTGAGAAGGCCTTGATGCTGGGAAAGGTGGAGGGCAAGAGAAGAAGGGGGTGTCCAAAGATGAGATGGATAGATGGTATTGTGGACATAATGGGCACAGAGCTTGGCGGGCTAAGGAGAATGGTGGAGGACAGAGGTGCCTGGAGGAAAATGGTCCATGGGGTCGCAAAGAGTCGGAATCGACTGTGCGACTGAACAACAAAAATCCAGAAACTTGAGTACATCATAAGAGTTAACAAGAATCAAAAATCAGTACAACCACACATTAATTCACATAATAATGTATGATATGTTTTAACTGTTTTTAGGATTATTAATATTGTCTGTAAACTCCTTGGGTTGCCCTGGGGTTACTTTTTATGTTGTTAGCCGCCCAGAGTCGGCCTTGTGTTGAGTGGGCGGGATATAAATTGAATAAATAAATAAATAAATAAATAAATAAATAAATATGAAGACAATGCATAATAATAAAACAATACCTTAAATCGCGTCTCAAACCTCTCTTAAGTGAATTCTCTAGTGCTTATCAACATTACTCAGTTTTACAGAAAGGTGATATTTATGCATAGCATTCAGTAAGTCAGGTGTAACAATTAAGTGAAGACAGGGCAATGACAAGTAGATGTTAAAACTTACAATCACAGTCTTAAAGGAAACATGACATGTCAAGCTCACAATTAAGTCCATTTGGTTCTAATGTATTAAACTTGTAGATGTAAAAAGACTCCTGTTGCAACAGTCATTTGTCAATATTGATCCTTTCATATGATTTAGGACCAATTACTTCAAACACAAGAAATCGGAACTGATTTTCAGAGTGGTTATTCTGCAAAAAATGGGCGATGAGAGGAGCACTCTCTATTTGAATACGTATGTGGGAGCGATGTTCAGCAATACGTGTCTCTCCCCTGGAAAAGAGGGTGTTAAAGGGAAGAGACAATGAGCCAATCGGCTTCAAGTATATTTGCATACAACATAAAGAGGATATTTCCATGGTTTTGTCTTAAACACAAAGTTTTAAAAAATGAAATTGAGGTACACAAGGCTAAGACAGTAGACATTTAACTTATATAAGTGTAAAAAAACAGTTCCATGAAAAATCACCATAATAAGAAATGCTGTCGCAGCAGAGAATGGGGAAAGAGATTTAAAATAGAATTATTATAGTAAGGCTGGCTTGCTGCCTTGTTCCCCATGAGGGGCAGCTGTGGTGCTAAGGGGAGTGGCTAGGGACGGTTCTTCCTCCACCTGGGGGAGCCCAACACTCCTCCCTGGTTCTGGTGGCTCATCCTCTTCTAGGATCTTGGATGTGCCTGGATTTTGGGGAGGAGGGGGTTTGGCCTGGTGGAGAGGGGGTGGGAGCATGGCCTGGTGGGGAGAGGGGCATGGCTCAAAATTTCCCTTATTTTCATGTCCAAAACTTGACATGTATGAAATGTAGACGATTCAGTTCAAAACCAATATTTTGAATCCTCTCGTTCTCAGAAGGTTATGCAGAGCCCCACACCAGATGAAGTTAAATTTTGAACAGAGATCAAATAGCAACAACAATTCCACTTATATACTGTACCACCCCATAGCACTTAGAACACTTTCTGGGTGGTTCACAGGGTAATTGGCATTTTATTCATTTTACCAGCCTTGGAAGGAAGGCTGAGTCAACCTGGATCCCATCAGGGCTGAACTCACAACATGAGCAGTTTGGGCTGCAATACAGCAGTTTAGCCCAGGGGCACAAAGAGCTAGTACCAAAAAATCTATTGAATGAACAGACAGACAGACAATTTAAAAAACCAAAAGAATTCTTACACATTGACTGAATTCCAGTAGTAAGTCCCTGTAGTGTATTTGTTTGTTTTAAACACTTTCTTGATAGATGACAGTCTTGAAAGCCAGTGTGGTTGGGGGAGGGGTCCTGGGAGACTTCAGGTTCAAAACCCCAGTGATCCAATAAATCCACTAAAAGACCTTGGGTTGGCCACTGTCTCTCAGTCTGATGTCCTTCAAAGGACTGATGTGAGGATCAGCTAGAGAGGAGGTGTGCTCTGCATATGAATCTGTTAAAGGAAAGGCATCATATACTGTCTCTCTGGAAATTATGTTTTCCAATAAAACCTGGGAAAGCCCTGTCTTTATCTGTAGTGGTAAGGTAAATCCTTTAGGTGCCTATGCAGGGACATTTTAATTACATATTTGTGAGTGCACACACAAAGTAAATTCAGTTCTCCCAATGCCATTTCTTATGCAGCCTGAACAGCACATGCATGCATGCATGCACAGGAGATAAATCAGGCTAGGAGAAATCTTCAGGTTTGCAGAGTAGAGAGAGAACTGGAGAAAAACTACCTCTGAAAGTTTAACGAGGGCAGCCTGTATTAATTGGGCAGAGAATGCTGATAGCTGTAGGAAGATAACATTGCAGCAGCGGGGAATGTGGATGTAAGGAGAATACTATTGAAGGAGAAGAAACTAGTCACCTCACATTGCACCCAAGATGTGCACACTGAAAAGTTTTGTGGAGAGTTTATTTCTTTAGTTCTTGAGGGAGGGGGGGATTCCTCTATTTCATTTTATTTCTGTATTTTTTACGTCCTACACTTTCAATTCACATGAAAGTGAAAACACATTTTTGGTTCTTTCATTTTTATTTTGGGTTTCTGGCACCCTAAAAGCCCAAAGGAATCTTTAACAACTACTACAAAAGGCAGTGGCAAGGCAACAGATAATCTAGGCTAAAGGTAAGCATCAGTATATGAGAAAGAGAAATCATAAAACTACACTCACACTAAAATATATACTTTGAACAGAATAAAAACACACTAAATTAACCAAATACAGTATTGTCCTTTTAAATCAGTCAAAGAAATGAGGAAAATAGCAAAAATTAAGAAAAGCAAGTAACTAAAGCAAATAATATAATTAAAACCTCCACCCACCAAAACAACTAGAATACAGGGAGATCTATGCACACCCACAAACAACTGATGCCTTCTCTTGTCTTCTGTTCTCTGATTCCAACAGCCCAGGCCCTGACAGCAGCATAATCCAAGAAAGGAAAGGACACACACACACAAAACACACACCAGGGTTTACGCGGGGCAATCCACAAAATAATCTCAAGGAGGCAAGTTGTTAAAGTCAAACTGCTTGTCAGCAACAAAAAATAATTTAAAAAAATCCCCATAAATCTAGAACATTCCTCACTGGACTCCAGGCCTCCTCCCTCCTAATATTTTGATTGCCTGATAAAAGCTCTTGCTGGTCATACCGCCATGTCTTGTAATAGCCTTTTTGATAATATTGGTTAAAAGTTGTCATGTAGTTTTACATATAAAGGGTGAAAGACTTGATAAAGAAAGGATAAAATAAAGGTTAAGTAAAAGAAGGAAATAAAAATGAAACTTCCAAATATCCCTCTTTCTTTAGGATGAATCATTA
This sequence comes from Bradypodion pumilum, assembly GCA_035047305.1. Lineage (NCBI taxonomy): Eukaryota > Metazoa > Chordata > Lepidosauria > Squamata > Chamaeleonidae > Bradypodion > Bradypodion pumilum. Next base: position 164,665,765 of record JAWDJD010000001.1, on the reverse strand, counting down.
TTGTCCTGAGGTTCATTTTTAGGAATCAACCAAAGAAAACAATAGTGTGTGTGTGTGTGTGGGGGGGGGGGGCACTTTCCTATGTTTCCCCTTTTGTGCAAATGCAAATGTTTCATCTTTAATTACAGTTTTTAATCTGCAGGCTTTGGTAAGTAGAACGTAAACCCTTACAAACATTTGCAAAAAATGAATATCCAGTCTTTTGAAATGGATGTTCCCTATCTTGAGTTACTGTTTAAATTTATTTAGGAACATCATTCCAAGAGCTAATGGCTACCTGGTAGTCCCTGGCTGCATATATTCCACTAGATAAATCTTTTATGGGTGTTGCATATTGAGTGATGGAACCCTGTGTGTTTCCTAAAAAGCTGTGAGCCTAGGGAGATATCACGGGGGGGGGGGGGCATATTTTTCTTTCTTCCCAGGGAAGAAAATGCTGCTACAGCAGATTTCCTGCATCTGTGGTCAGAATATATTATCACAAGATGGACTGTCAAAATGAAATTATGGGGGAAAAGATGTTCCTAAAGGTAGCATAAAAATAAGTAAGTTAAATGCAAGCAATTTAGGCCTTTTATGGTGAAACCAACAGTTGCAGTTGTAATATGTGTTGCCGGCACACATCAGGCGCACAACAAATTTCTTCTATATCAATATAGGGATTGGAATAGCCATTGGTTGTATGCCCATTTCAGAACATTTTTCTTCAGCAATATTCCATTACACAGCATCTTTATATATATATCTACTGTACCTATAACGCAAATGTGTGGCCATACGTGACTGGTATACAGATCCACACCCCTTCAACTATCCCTCCCAAATTTGGCACACACGTACCTGCCATACTGGAGCCCAATGCCATCTGGGTCACATGTTCAGTGGGAGGCCCTACACCCCAAAAATGAGAAATACAAAAGCCCAAAAATCCCTGCAGCCACCGCAGCACAGCACGGTACAGCACAACATGGCCAATCAGGGAGGCCAGCATGAGCACAGCGGAGGTGGGACAATGGCACAGCCAATTGGAAAAAGGGGCATGGCCAGAGTGGCAGTTGGCCTTCAGAATGCACTGACTCAAGCCCTGTCCCCTTGGGTTAGGCCTGCAGAGGAAGGGGGAATGAAGTACTATGGAGCTCAGCTGCCCATTCTGTGTGTGTGTGTGTGTGTGTATGAGAGAGAGAGAGAGAGAGAGAGAGAGAGAGCGCATGCTTTGGTGTGTGTGTGTCAGTGATGGGCACCAAAAAATTACTACCACACCGTGGGCGTGGCCTAACTGATGGGTGTGGTCTAACTGGTGGGTGTGGCCTAATCGGTGGGTGTGGCCTAATCAGTGGGCATGTGACTGGGTGGCCAATCTAATCATGCCTGCCACATAGCCCATGAAAACATCTGCAAACACAGACAGCACTGGCTCTTTGGCTGTAAATGGAGATGAGCACTGCACCCTAGAGTCAGATACGACTGGCTTTTGAGCAAGGGCAACCTTTACCTATTGTTAGATCCAAAGCTGCCAGTCATATCTGACTCTAGGGTTCAGTGCTCATCTATTTATAGCCAAACAGTCAGCACTGTCTGTTTGTAGATGTTTCTGTGGACATGTGGCAGGTATGACTATACACCAGAATGTTGTTACCTTTCACACCGAAGTAGTTCCTATTTATCAACTTGCGGTTGCCAGGAGCTGGGACAGAGACGGGAGCTCAAACGTTCATGTCGGTCTTCCAGCTAACAAGGCAAGCCTCTTAACTACTGAGCTCAAGTGGCTAAGGCTCTGACTGGAAGGTGGCAGGTCAGCAGTTGGAGACCCAAGTGCTGGATGTTGGAGTGAGCTCCCGTCTCTGTCCCAGTTCCTGCCAACCTAGCAGTTCGAAAGCAAGAAAATGCAAGTGGATAAATAGGGACCACTTTGGTGGGTAGGTAAACAGTGTTCCGTGCACTCCTGTGGCTACCCATGCCTGCCACATGACCATGGAAAGATCTGCAGATGCAGACAGCACTGGCTCTTCGGCTTTGAAACAGAGATGAGCAACCTGAACCCTAGCATGGGATACAACTGACTTTTGAGCAAGGTAAAGGTATCCCTTGCTTGAAAGCCAGTCATATCCAACTCTAGGGTTGAGTGGTCATCTCTGTTTTACCGTGGAGTGCCCTGGGCCAGCTGCAGTCTACCTCAAAGCAGCAGTGAGTCTTTAAGGTGCCATAATATTTTTTTGTTTACTCTTTGATATGCTTGCACAGAATAAAATGGCACCAATTCTTAAGTTTTATTCTGTGCAAGCAGATCAGGAGGTAAACAAAAAAAAAACCACAAAAAAACAAAACAAAACCACACACAAAAATGTTGTGGCACCTTAAAGACTCACTGCTGTTTAGGGAGCTTCATGGCCCTCATTCCCCCTCCACCCCCCCCTGGGAAATCCCTTTAGCCTCTGCTCCCCTACACACACACACGCACGCGCGGGGGGAAGTAAACAAAACAAAAAGACACACTTACCCAGTAGGCGCCAAGTCGGGCTGCTCCTTCTTCCCAAGGGGGGGGGGAGAGGAAGGAGTGCTCATGTGACAGCTTTGGCTTTCCCTCCTCCTTTAGTCCTCCAGGACCAGCGAGTCCAGCACAGCACTTGCACCCTGCTGCTACTTCCCGATCCCGCCCACCTCCTCCCAGGAGAGCGACGATTGGCTCTTTCTTTCCTTCTTCTCCTCCTCCAGAGTGGTTGGTAATTGGTCCCATCAGAGTGGTGGTGGAGGAGGTGGTGGCGTGTGTGCGCCTGGCCCTGGGGGAAGGGGAGGGGGAGCTGTCCAGACAGCATGGCACAAGCAGGGCAACTCTCGCAATGCCCAGAGTCAGACAGACATCCTGCAGGAAGTTCTCTTCCTGCAGGACTAGGTCCAGGTATCGCGAAAGTTGCTGCTGCTGCTAGAAGTAGGCAAGGAGCAGTGGTGGGGGCGGCTAGGCAAACTCCTCTGGGTGGCGCGTGATGTCAGTTCCCTCTCCCCTTCCCCCAGGGCCAGGTGTGCACACGCCACCACCTCCACCCAAGCGGCACACACAGCCTATTAAGGAGGCAGCAGCAATCACTCTGGAGGAGAAGGAAGAGCCGTTGCCGTCTGGTTGCCCACTCTCCCAGGAAGAGCTGGGTGGGGTGGGGAGGGGGCATGGCCAGCCAGGTTTACTACCGGTCCGCTCGGACCGGGGCAGACCAGCTGATGCCCAGCACTGGTGTGTGTGTGTTCAGAGGAATGAATGGAGTGTGTGTGGAGTGGGATTGTGTGTGTGCTGAGAGATAGTGTGTGTGTGTTGAGAGACATATTGCATGTAGAGAGGGAGTGTGTGTGTGTGTTTGTTTGTTTAGAGGGATGGGTGTGTGGAGAGGGATGGTGTGTGTGTTTAGAGGGATGGAGTGTGTGTGGAGAGAAATGGTGTGTGTGTGTGTGTGTGTGTGTGTGTGTGTGTGTGTGTGTGTGTGTGTGTGTGTGTGTGTGTGTGTGTGTGTAGAGGGATAATTGTGTGTGTGTGTGTAGAGAGACAGGCTGTGGAGTAGGCTAAGGGGATTTCATTTCAATTTGTTTAGTCTGATGTTTAATTTTAATTTTGTGCAAACATATCAGAGAGTAACCAAAGCAAGTTTTCAGAGCAAGTTTCATCCTCATGCCAGAATGCGACCGCACATGTCATGCTACAAGGGTGTGAGCATGGGCCCCAATAACCACCAAATGGACCAGAGCTCCAAAAACACAGGGCAACACCGGCACACCCACAGCACACACGAATGCAACCCTGGGGGCCATGCCACCCCTACCTCCAACCATCCCCAGGTGAAGCCGGGCACTAAGCTTGTGTGTGTGTGTGTGTGTGTGTTTGTGTGTGTGTGTGTGTGTGTGTGTGTGTGTGCGTGTGTGTGCGTGCATGCGTGCATGCATGCTCCATCCAACGGAGCAAGCAGAAGAGCAATCTTGTGACCAGGAATTGTTTATTAGATCACACAGATGTACACTTTTTCCCCTTGTGGAGAATTTCTGAACATAAGACTGCTCTCCTGCTTGCTCTATTGGATGGTTGTGAACTAATATACAGTGTACATAGGAACAAGCCTACGTTATTGATGACCCATTTTGAGAAGAGGGAATTACTTATCTCCTTAGAGCACATATTTATCACAGCAAGAGGTTTCCTAACCTTGTGGAGTTATACAAATTGGCATGCTTTGTTGTTGTCATTTGCCTTTATACTAAAATATTTGCACAACTAATTTCTTAAACATGACATTCTTCCTGAACCTCCTTCACAGGACTGTTGATAAGAAAAAGGCAGGTGGAGGAAACCTATGGATATCCGATACTGTCAATTTTCAATTACCATATTTTCCGGCGTATAAGATGACTGGGCATATAAGACGACCCCCAACTTTTCCAGTTAAAATATAGAGTTTGGAATATACTTGCCGTATAAGACTACCTCTCTTCCAATGCACACCAGATAAAAATTAACCCACACTCAACCCGAAAATGCGCAGCCCTCCGAGTCGAATGGGCAGGTTCTGGTGGAGAGCCAATCCACGCTCACTTTCTCCTCCTCAAGGTACAGGAAGATGTGTGCAGCTTGCTTCCCCTTGCTTCATACTCCCCGCACAGAGCAGGGACTCAGCCACGGCACCTCCCACCATATGCGCCGGACATATGAAGCAAGGGGAAACAAGCTGCAGTTAAGTACCTGTCTTATAAGATGACCCCCGACTTTGGCACAGATTTTTCGGGGTTAAAAAGTAGTCTTATACGCCAGAAAATACAGTATGTATATTTAGATCTGGCTCACAGTGCACAGGAGGAGTTTTTTTGAGTTCCTCTGATGTTGGGGATGTGGCCAGAGAAACAAGGTTGTGACAAACTGACATTGCCCTGCTCCCCCTCCATTCTTTCAATTTCTATGAACATGTGAGATATGTTGGTATGCAGTGGCCTTCTTCTTTCTTTTTCAGCTGCTGTATCCATTCCGGATATTGGCTATCATCATGGCGATAGTCTTCCTGTTCTTAACTCCTCGAAACAGTTCTTCCAAGGACATGCAACAGCAGTCTCTCAGGTTCTTCAGCCATGCAATCTGTCTACGTCCAGGGCCTCTCTTCCCAGGGATCTTTCCTTGCAGAGCGAGTCAGAGTATTCTATATTTTATGTTGTTCCTCATGATATGACCGAAGTATTGGAGCTTTCTTTGCTTAATGGCCTTAAAGAGTTCTTGTTCTTTATCCATTTGGTGCAATACTTCTATGCTAGTCACATGGTCAACCCATGATATCCTTAGCAGCCATCTGTAGATCCATCTGTAGTGTCCTACTGAAAGTAATTTATGATCTGAGAGGCTGGCAGACAGGAGAAATCTGTCTGTTTCATTTTCCTTGTCCTGCCATTTCGATACAGTTCAGTGGGGAATTATTTCTTTAAAGAGATATTGTTCCAGTTGCAGTTCTATTGGTGTGTGTGTGGGGGCATAACTATTGCTGTGTTCCATCACTGATTATTTCATGACAGGATTTTATCTTTTGGGATCCAAAAATAGAAAACAAAGAAAAGCCCACATGGGAACTCATCTCAGTAAAAGCACTGAGAATAAAATGTGACAGAATGCAAAGAAAAATTCAGTGAATACACTACACCAAAACCCCTCTCCGTTTATCATGTTGTGCTTTCTGCATTTGCCCATCTTCAGACTACTGGGAAGGCCACACCCATTAACTAACGCATGATTTAGGCATTATAGATGTAGTATGGTATCCTATACTTTGTTTAATTCCAGCTTTACAGTTTCCTTGGAGTTGAATGACTCTCAGTAGCTGAGCAGCTGACTTAAATCTCACATTGGCCTGTTCCCTGAGTGTGGGGGTGGTGAAGGTGAAGACATCTTCCAACTGAGGCTATAGCACCATATTCAACTTAGCCAACAAATTGCACTATTGCTCAGGCAGAATTATATACAATTTGAAGGGCATGAAAAGTTCAGCTTCTTGTCACATGTAGAGCATTTAAAGTTATCTTCCAGTTAAGTTAACTAAGTAAGAGAATGGAAAAGTCAGATATTAGGGTTGTCCAGCGCAAGCACAATCTCTCCTGTGAAAGTAGCCTGGAGAGTTAGCATAAGCACTTCCGCCATAGCTTTCTGTGGGTTTTCTTGGTGGTATCCAATTGTTATGCTGTCTGGAATCCTATGGCTTGGCATGCATACCTGTCAAGTATCCCGTTTTGCCCAGGAATGCCCCCTATTTTTACCTCTCTTCCCGCCCCCTCCCGTTTTATTAGTTTCCCCATAATATCCCTTATTTTTTTAAAAAAAATCCTGACCAGAACCCTCACAGGTGAAGCTGCATTATGTTTCTCCTGCCACCAGAGGCCACTGTGGCTTTTCGCTTGTGGAAGGGGAAAGAGAAAGTGGTGGGGGCCTTCTCTTTCATTTCCCTGCCACATGGTCATGGAGGCTTTGGTTTTGCTGCTGCTGGTCGGAGCCACCATGGGACGAGATTTAAGTCTAGGTGAGTGATATCTATACCTATAAAAAGTGGCCTTAACCCAGCCCAACCATCCCCAACCGAGCCCTCTGCACTCACCTTAACCCCCACCTTCCTAACGCCACAGGGGTCCGGTGGTCGCCAGTGGGGCAGCTGCCCCATGAACGCGACAAAAAACCCTACAAGTCCCAGAGTCTACTGCACTGCACAACCCCTCAGCCAATCAGGCTGAGGGACATGAGCGCAGAGGGAGCTGGGAAAGTACGGTGCACCATCTTTAAAAAAAGAACGCTGTGAGGGAAAGACTTTGAAATACCCAGCCGTAGCCAGGAGGTAAACATGGTTGGCAGGGGTTAGGGAGTGGGGGGAGGTATGGCCCAAGTAACCACACTGCAGCCCCCAGCTCCACCACCTAGCCCTCACCGACCGCGCTTACCTCCTGGCTCCAGCTGGGTCTTTAAAAGTCTTTCCCTCCTGGTGCGGCCTTCTACGTAGGGAGAAGCACCGGCTTCTCCTTCGTCTCTGTGAGCACCATGGTTTCGATGCCTGCACGGATGAAAGACAGGCCAGTGCTTCTCCTTTCCGTTTCCAGCCAACCCAGAGAGAAGCGAGTCCTTCTCTTCGGGAGGCAAAGGCACCTTTGTCTCCCGGAGAGAAGGAATCTACATTACAGAGAGGCTTTTCTTCTCTCTGGGTTGCCTGGGAACGGAACTTTCAACCCCAGCCAACCCAGAGAGAAGTGAGTCCTTCTCTTCGGGAGAACTTTGCCTACCAGAGAGAAGGAATCCACATCACGGAGAGGATTTGCTTTTCTCTGGGTTGCCTGGGAACAGAACTTCCATTTCCAGTCAACCCAAAGAGAAGCAAGTCCTTCTCTTTGGGAGGCAAAGACAACTTTGCCTCTCGGAGAGAAGGAATCCACATCACACGTCGCCCCCGCCTTGCTCCCCCAATCCATAACCCCCACTGATCGCACTTAATGGTGCTTCTCCCCACCCACCAGCCCACCCACCACGGTAAACCCTCCCCCACCCCGGCACACCCACCAACCCACCCACCATGGGAAAACCCTCCACCCCCTGCCCACCCACCCACCAAACCACCATGGGAAACCCTCCACCCACAGCCCACCCACCCACCAACCCACCACAGAACCCTCCACCCACCCACCCCCACACACAACAAAAAATGAAAAACAGGAGCACTTACGGGAGATGTCTTCCCTCCATGCCGCTGGGAACAAACTGAACAAAAATCGAAAATTCTTACCACAGCTCCACTTTCAGGCCGTAAGAGTAAAAACAATCAAAAACCAAACAAAACAAACAAACACAGTACTCTTAACCACAGCCCCACCTAGAGGCCACAAGAGAAAAAACAGTCAAAAGAAAAATAAAATCTAAATAAACAATAAAATAAATTAAAAACCATAAAGTCAAAAACAACAAATTCAAATCACCACAACCCAAACCACCCATAACCAAAAAAACAAACAAAAAAACCCCAAGAAACTGCCTGGCAAAGCCGGGCACAAATGTGCTAGTTTCATATATGCAGGGGCAAATCAGCTCTTGGTCTGGGGCAGAGACTTCTCTCTCACTCTCATGGTTTATTCAGCTGTTTCTGCCCTGCCTCCTGGAGGCTTTCATTTCTGTTCTAGAGTTAACTTGGGAGGGATTATGTTGCTTGATCACTATATGAGAGAGAGAGAGAGAGCTGAGGTTTATTTTGCTTGCCTGGCTAGGTTCCTTTTACAGTAGGAATAGCTGCTGCTGAAGGTTTCCCCACCCTGCCCAACAGGCATTCCACCTTCTAACAAACCATCTGGAGGGAGATTAACTCCTCAGCTGCTGGGAGGCTTGGAAACTACAGAGGTTGCTTTTTACTTTACTAATTCCCTTCCTTAAGGTGGATCCGACATTCTCAGGTGTTGGTGCTTCAATTGGTTGCAGTGAGAAACAAATAGATTGGTTTATTTGGGGGAATTAATCCCTTGCTCCTCCACCCTAATGGGTGTGTGTGTGTCTAGCCACATGCAGGGCTAGTGCATTAAAGCCAAGCTGCTTACAAGCAGTTGGTAACCCTAGGATGCTGGTTTACTATTCTGCACTTTGCTTCCCAGATTTTTTTAAATTAAAAATGAGTAAACAAGAAAGAAAAGAAAACAAAAGTCCCCCAAGAAGATGGGAAAAGGGCCCACAGCTTTGTGCCCATTGCATCTACAATACCATCTAGCCATCTTATTTTTGGCCACCCTCTACTTTTGTCCTCCACCTTTCCCAGCATCAAGGTTTTCTCAAGTGAATCCTCTCTTCTCATTTGATGTCCAAAGTACTTTAGCGTCATATTTACTATTTGACCTTTAATGAACAGTCATGGTTGATTTCTTCTAGGATTGACCTATTTCTGCTTAAATTTGGATAATGCAAGCGCGGCGCCAAAATGGCCACCGCGCTCTTTGCGGGGGCCCCCACTGGACTTGGACATCCGGGTAGTTAGGGGGCGTGGCCAGCACCCTTTAAAAGGGGTGGCCACGAGGCAGCTGTGCTGCCATTTTGCGAAGCGACGGAGAGGAGAAGTTTTTCCCCAATCGCTCCGTCACTCTTCCCTTTAGCCGGGAAGCCTCTTTCGAGCAGCGGTTTCTTCTGTGCTTCTTTTCTTCGGCTTCCCAGCGAATTGCAGCAATGCCTTCCAAAAAGAAGGCGATGGCGAACGCGGTTCGCACTTCAAGGAGGCGCCAGCCGGGTCGGAGGACTGCAACTGCGCCCCCTCAGCAGGCCCCCTTTCCGGGGGCGCCCACCGGGACCGGCGGGATGGGGTCGATTGCTCCCTGGCCCGAGGCTGGGCAGCCTCAGACCGGCCCTGCAGGGGCTGCGGCCCCCGGCCCGCAATTAGCGGCCACCGGCCCGGGCCTGGCGCAAAGCCAGGCAGGGCCTTCGGGCCTTGGCATGCAGCTTCCAGCGGTGGGCTTTAACCAAGGGGGTTGGCTGGGTTCCCTTCCCTGGCAGGGCATGCCCCCGGTCAATCCGGGGCCGGTGGTCGGGGCATGGCCGTATTTGGGCCCCGGGGTCCAGAGACCTGACCCGGCGCCAGCGACCGGTGGGCCGGCCGGCCCTTTGCCCCCATCAGCGTTGGGGGCTATGTAAACATTGATGCCCTACTGGCCCGCGTAGCGGCCCTGGAGGCATCTTTGGGGATAGTTAATCCATCAGGGGCACCCTTTGGTTTACAGGTCAACTCAGCGTCTGCCGGTCCTCGGCAGGCGGCCGAAAGGGTTGAGCTGCCTGAGGCAAGTAGGTCGGCGACGGCCGCAGCCTCGCAGCTCCCCACTCAGCAGATGCCACCAGCAGGTAGTGGTCAGGCCCCGTCTACGAGCTCGGTTGCGGTCGCGAGCTCCGACGCCCGCAGTGGGCTGGAACCCCCAGTGGGGGTGGCCCATGGGGGTGCAACTTGTGAGTATACGGTCCAAGCTAGTGCACCCACACCACAACCCACTACGGGGGGAGGTTTGCAGTGGCCGTGGCCTCGCCTGGCTGGGGCGGCGGGTCAGCCGCCTCCGGCCCATCCGGGAACAGCTCCAACACTCCAAGGCCCCTCTTGGGGTGGGGCACCCTGTCCTGCAGGGAACTTATTGGGGGTGGCGGGGCTGGTCCAGGCTCCTTTCATGGTGCCCAGCATGGTCAATGTTCCGGTGTCGGCCTTGCCGACAGCAGGTTATTCTTTACCCCTTGGGGATCATCTGGCCCAGGCTACCAAGGAAAAGATCTGGCGGGGGGAGTATGTGGACATTTTCTCCCTCTTGAATAGAGAACCCACCAAAGAGGAGAGGGAGGGGCAGGACGAGAAGGACAAGGAGCAGTCTCATCGATGTAAGCCGCCACGCACATGGGCCAACTGGTTACCCGCATACCTTATATACATGGCGGTGTACCTCAGGGCCCGGCCTGACCTGGCAATTCCGATGGTCCAGTATTTGGACAACATATACCGGGCGATGGTTGGTTTCCCTGGCCCGTCGTGGTTGGCTTATGACGAGGAATTCTGCATGAGAGTGCCCCTACATCCAGAAATGAGGTGGAATGAGCCCTGCCAGAAGCTGTGGCTTCTGTATATGACCCCCAGGCGCCCGGCGCCAGGGGAGAGGTACCATTGTGGACATGCGGTCCAGCGAGCTACTCCAGCCCAGGCACCCTGCCAGGTGGCGGGGCAGGGGGTTCCAGCCCACCTGCTGTGTCGGAGTTTCTCGGCCGATGGTGCGTGTAACAGGAAGCAGTGCCGTTACAGGCACGAGTGTCCCTCCTGTGCTGGCCCCCATGCCGCCTCCGTGTGTCCTAGGGCAGGCGGACTGCGGGGCAGAGGTAGAGGTGGACAGGGAGCGGGCAGAACTGCCACGGAGGGAGCTGGTCAAGCAAAAGGCCCCCTCCCCAATTAATGTGGACATGCTGGAGCGTTGGCTCGCGATGTACCCGAGGAGGGCAGACGCAGCTTACCTGCTTGAGGGTTTCCAGCAGGGGTTTCACATTCCTTTCACAGGGGACAGGTCCCCTCAAGATGCACCCAACCTGTTATCACTCAGGGGAAGGGAGGAGGTGGCTGCCATGAGCATTGCTAAGGAAGTTGCTACTGGCAGGGTCGCTGGCCCTTTCCCTGTCCCACCATTTCCCAATCTCAAGGTTTCCCCGTTGGGGTTAGTGCCCAAGAAGTCACTGGGGGAGTTCCATTTGATACACCACTTGTCTTACCCGGCTGGCCGTTCGGTCAACGATGCTATCCCTGACGACCTTTGTTCGGTCAGGTATACATCTTTTGACCAGGCCCTGCGCATGGTGCGCTCATGTGGCCCGGGTGCACTACTGGCTAAGTGCGACATTAAGTCCGCGTTCCGTCTCCTGCCAGTGCACCCGGGCGACTTTGAGTTGCTGGGTTTCAAGTTCCGGGGTGAAGTTCCATGCCTTTTGGCTGCTCCATTTCATGCTCGGCATTTGAGTGCTTCAGCACTTTCCTGCAATGGGCCTTTGTTCGCAGGTCAGGGTCCCGGTCTGTAGCCCACTACCTCGACGATTTCTTATTCGGGGGTGAACGGGGCTGGGACATGTGCACGCGTCTCCTACATACATTTCAGACGCTAATGAAGGAACTCGGTGTCCCTTTAGCGCCCGAAAAGACCGAGGGCCCTTCAACCAAGCTCACATTCCTGGGGGTTGAGATTGACACGGTTGTGCAAGCATCCAGGTTACCTGTTGATAAGGTTTCCCGGATCGTTGCACTCATTTTGGACTTGCTGGCAAAACGCAAGGTGTCCCTTCGGGAGCTCCAGGTGTTACATGGTCACCTCAATTTCGCTTGCAGGGTCGTCGCACCTGGCAGAGCGTTTGCTCGACGCTTGTGCGACGCCATGACTGGCTTGGCCAGGCCCCACCACAGGGTCCGACTGAACAGGGGCATGAGGGCTGATATGCCCATCTGGCTTCAGTTCCTGAGGGAATTCAATGGGGTGTCCTTTTGGAGGTCCGACCTTTTGGTTTCCCCTCGTTTTCAGGTTCAGTCGGATGCATCAGGGTCCCTGGGTTATGGGATTTACTTCGAAGGGAAGTGAGCCTACGGCAGATGGCCGCCAGCTTGGTGGGGTTCGGATCGTTTGCGCGATCTCACGTACCTGGAATTTTCCCCCATTCTGGGAGCTTTGATGCTATGGGGCGAGGAGTGGGCCAATTCGGTCGTCCATTTCTGGTGTGACAATGCGGCAGTTGTCCACATTGTCAACTCACAGACGTCTCAATCTCCCAGGGTCATGGAACTGGTTCGCCAGTTTGTGTTGCGCAGCCTACGCCTCAATGTGCTTTTTAGGGCCAGGCATGTTCCAGGTATTAATAATGATATTGCTGACGCTTTGTCCCGCCTGCAGATCCCCTGGTTCCGTGCCTTGGCCCCGGACGCAGAGGAATTTCCCTCGCCGCTCCCGGACGAGATATGGACGCTTGGCAAGGAGAGGTGAACCGGGTGATCGGCATGTTGCTCGCCCCCCACACGCGTAAGGCGTATAACCATGCATTTAGTTCATTCAGGGCATTTTGTGCCCAATCACGGCTGCCTGAAAGTTGGCCCATCCCAGTAGCTCACATCCTCCAATTTATGGTTTACTTACATGCCCAGGGCTTAGCCCCCCGCACCATAGCATCCAGGCTGTCAGCGCTGGCATTCATGGCCAAGGTGGGTGGTTTTGCTGACAGCACAAGTGATTTTCACATACGACATGTTTTGGAAGGGTGGGTGCGGGAACGTGGGCGCAGCCCGGACGACCGCCACCCTATTTCTCCAGGGGTACTTACCCACCTTGCACGGGGTTGGCATGACCTGTGTTTCGACAGGTATGAGGCAACCCTGTTTCACGCGGCTACTACGGTGGCCTTTTTTGGGGTGCTCCGCATCAGTGAGCTGGTGCTACTGTCTAAGGCGGATGCGAGTCGTAGGGCACTGGAACTCGAAGATGTCTATGTTTCTTCTGATTGGGCTCAGCTGAGGATACGCTCCTCTAAGGTTGATCAGCACGGTGTAGGCAGTGGTGTAAGACTGCTACGATGTTCCTTGGCAGACATCTGTCCGGTTGGTGCCCTACAGGAGTTCCTTGCACTACGTGGTACGCACCCTGGCCCGTTTTTCTGTCACCAAGATGGGTCTCCCCTTACTAAATTTCAATTTTGGAAGGTGACCGGTAAGGCACTAGCCAGTGTTGGCCTCCCTGGGGCTCGTTACGGCACCCATTCATTCCGGATAGGGGCGGCTTCCACCGTAGCGGCGTTTGGGTACTCTGGGGCTGAAATATGCAACATGGGAAGGTGGGGATCGCGATGTTTTCCGTTGTATGTTCGCCCTCTTCAACAGTGAGTACCAGTTAAGTCACTGCCCTGTTTCCTTTTTTCCTTGACAGACCCTGGGTGTCGTCTTACACCGGTGACAGTATGGCTGGTGGGCCACAGCTATGTGCACAGGGCAGCGCAGTTTGCTGCGGCGACAGAGTGGGAACCCCGACTGGGACTGGGTGCATCCGCAAGTCTCAGGTGGTATGGTAAACACGGAATGTTATGGCGGGAACTGTTGCCATTCCTTTTCTCCATCAGGGATGCTGACCCGCCTGATGTCCTGATTATACACCTCGGGGGTAATGATTTAGGACAGGTCACGGGCCTATCGCTGAAGCATGCGATTTGCGGTGACCTGGCCTACTTGCATTATGTGTGGCCTGCCACAACCCTAATTTGGTCGGACATGATACCGCGGCACGCTTACAGGGGAGGGTTTAACCTCCAGGCCCTTGATCAGGCTCGGCGCTTGGTGAACAGGGCTATTGCCCGGTTCTTTCTGGACAAGGGTTGGGGGCACGTCATTCGACACCCCACCATCAGTCTCCAAAATTATGAGCTTTACACAGGGGATGGGGTCCATCTGTCGCCGGGAGGTATGGACCTCTTGTTGGGAGATTGGCGAGCAGGCCTGTTGACCGAGCTGACGGTCTGGGGGGGGGGCGGTGAGCCTTTGTTGAAGCCTCCCCGTGTGGCGGGTAGCACTGGTAAGGTAAACATTTATGACCCACAGGTATCCGGCAGGTTCGCAATTGACTGGACAACACTAGACAGGCACAAATTGGTTAACGTTGTCCGGTCAATGATGAACCAGGCAATGGGGTGATGGCACGAGCTAGGCAGCAGGCATCACCCCGTTATTTTACGGATACGCGTCAGAGGGTGGGGTCAGTAGTTAGATTATTGACTACGGTCAACAATTTGTTTGTTGCCAACAAACAAATTGATACAAATGGATACATTGTAACCAATTGCCGTTGGCAATTTTGGGTGGAACCTTACCAGTGTTACTTCGGCCTGCTTGCCTTAAGAATTATAATTGGTTGAATACCAATAGAAATTTATAATTCGGACTAGGGCATGAATCAATAAATGTGGCCCAATGCCGTTATCCACTTTTACCAGTGTCTGAGTCCTTTATTGGGGGGTGAGCCTGCAATGCAAGCGCGGCGCCAAAATGGCCGCCGTGCTCTTTGCGCCCCCCCCACCGGACTTGGACATCCGGGTAGTTAGGGGGCCGTGGCCAGCACCCTTTAAAAGGGGTGGCCACGAGGCAGCCACGCTGCCATTTTGCGAAGCGACGGAGAGGAGAAGTTTTTCCCCTCCACCCCTTCCCTAGTTAACAGTGTGATATTTTGGTCGCTTCGGGGCCGGGTGGGAATTTTTGGCTAGGACCTACAATTGGCTTCTGGGTCCTGGCTTTTTTGCCCATCCCACACTGTTGCTATGGTTTGACATAGGGGTTTCTTGCTGCTGCTGTTGACTTTGGTCACATGGGCGGGTAGCACTGGTAAGGTAAACATTTATGACCCACAGGTATCCGGCAGGTTCGCAATTGACTGGACAACACTAGACAGGCACAAGTTGGTTAACGTTGTCCGGTCAACGATGAACCAGGCAATGGGGTGATGGCACGAGCTAGGCAGCAGGCATCACCCCGTTATTTTACGGATACGCGTCAGAGGGTGGGGTCAGTAGTTAGATTATTGACTACGGTCAACAATTTGTTTGTTGTCAACAAACAAATTGATACAAATGGATACATTGTAACCAATTGCTGTTGGCAATTTTGGGTGGAACCTTACCAGTGTTACTTCGGCCTGCTTGCCTTAAGAATTATAATTGGTTGAATACCAATAGAAATTTATAATTCGGACTAGGGCATGAATCAATAAATGTGGCCCAATGCCGTTATCCACTTTTACCAGTGTCTGAGTCCTTTATTGGGGGGTGCGCCTGCAAAGCACCGGGAGAAGATGGGTTACCATCTGAGTTCTATAAGTTTAAAGATTTTGTGGTCCCAAAATTGACTAAACTTTATAATTATATATTAGAAGGCGGGCAAATTCCGACTTCATGGTATAGGACTATAATAGTGTTATTGCCAAAACCAGGGAAGGATCTTGAATCATTTAGACCAATTTCATTGATAAATCAAGATGCCAAGATCTTCACAGCGATACTGGCTAACAGGTTGAATAGCTTCATGGGTAGTTACATAAATGAGGATCAGGTGGGTTTTTTGAAGGGTAGACATATGTCGGATCTGACAAGAAGGGTTATAGACTTAATAGATATGGTAGGACAAACAAAGGAAAAAGTAGGATTATTGTCATTGGATATTTTTAAGGCTTTTGATTCATTACAATGGGTAACAATTAAAGAGATAATTAAATGTTATAGATTTGGAGATAAATTTAGGAAGACAATTGAACAATTATATCAGCAAGGTACTGCAATAGTTAGAGTAAACAATGAGGATACAGAGGAAGTGAAATTAGAAGCGGGTACAAGGCAGGGTTGTCCACTTTCTCCAATTTTATTCATTATGGCAATGGAAATGTTGGCAAAAGCTGTAAGGGAAGACAAAGAAATAGAAGGGGTCTTAGGTAATAAGATAAGTCTATATGCGGATGACACTTTGATAATAACCAAACATCCTGTAAAAGCATTGGATAGAATACAAGCATTATTTTAAAAAAATTGAAGATATTATGGGTTTGAGAATAAATTGGGATAAATCAGAAATGATATTGTGTAATATAAGCAAAGAAATGTCTATGTCTCATGAGAAATCTGTACATGTCAAGAAGCAACAGTTAGGACAGAGTATGGAATGATGGAGTGGTTTGGAATAGGAAAAGAGTAAAACAAGGCTGCATTCTGTCACCCTGCTTATTCAACTTATACACAGAGCACATAATGCACAATGCAGGGATGGAGGAATCACAATATGGGATCAAAATTGCTGGGAGAAACATCAACAATTTGAGATATGCAGATGATACCACCCAAATGGCAGAAAGTGAAGAAGACCTAAAGAAGCTCCTGATTTGGTTGAAAGAAAAGAGTGCAAAAGCTGGCTTGAGACTCAATATGAAGAAAACCAAGATAATGGCAACAGGCCCTATCAGTCCCTGGAAAATAGATGGGGAAGATGTAGAAGCAGTAACAGATTTTACTTTCTTAGGATCCAAGATCTTTGCAGATGGAGATTGCAGCCATGAAATAAAAAGGTGACTGATTCTTGGGAGACAAGTTATGAAAAACCTGGGGAACATAGTGAAAAGTAGAGATATCTCACTGCAAACAAAGGTCCGCATAGTCAAAGCAATGGTATTTCCGGTGGTAATGTATGGCTGTGAGAGCTGGACCATTAGAAAGGCTGAGCGAAGAAAAATAGATGTCTTTGAGATGTGGTGCTGGAGGAGAGTTTTGAGAGTCCCCTGGACAGCGAGGAGAAAAAATAGGTCAACATTAGAAGAGATTAGCCCTGAGTGATCCTTAGGAGGACAAATAACAAAGATGAAGTTGAAGTATTTTGGACATCAAATGAGAAGAGAGGATTCACTTGAGAAGGCCTTGATGCCGGGAAAGGTGGCAGGCAAAAGAAGAAGGGGACGGCCAAAGATGAGATGGCTAGATGGTATTGTAGACACAATGGGCACGTGGCTGTGTGGACTAAGGAGGATGGTGGAGGACAGAGGTGCCATAGAACGATGGTCCATAGGGTCGCAAAGAGTCGGAATCGACTGTGCGACTGAACAACAACAAGCAAAGAAGACCAACAAAAAAATAAATAAAGGGAAAAGGTAATTTACAAATTAAGGACAATTTGAAATATTTCGGTATAAATATCTCAAATATATTTGAAGATTTTAAGAAACAGAATTACGTAAAATTGAAAAAAGATATTAAGGTTAGAATACAGGGTTTGCAAAAATTGAAGTTGTCTTGGTTTGGAAGAATAGCAATAAGTAAAATGATGATATTACCAAGAATCAATTTTTTATTTGATGCACTTTCGATTCAACTTAAGGATAAGGAAATCGAGGAGTTTCAAATAATGGTTAATAGTTTTTGTAAAGGGAAAAAAGACCCAGATTGGCTAAAAAGTTTTGGTATTTACCCCAGAAAGATGGAGGATTAGGGATGCCAGATTTGATGACATACTATTGAGCTTTTCAAATTAAAAATGTTGTGAAGATCCTAGTTAAGGAAAAGGCAATATGGGAAGAAATTGAAATGAAAGAACTTAGTCATATGGGAAAAATGGTCTTTTTAGGAAGTGGTATTGGGAAAGTAGGTATTAAAAATAAAATGATGAAGACAACATTGGGAATATGGAAAAAAGTAAGGAAGGAGTTGGTACCAGATATTTAATCTATTATTGAATTGGAGGATATTGCAAATTTTCCAATAAAGATTAATAAAAGGATTAAAGAAGCACTTGATAAGAATGAAGTTTTCCTGCTGAGAGACTGGATTCGGGCCTGTAAAGATAATGAGAGAAAAACAAATTTGTATGTACAGTTGAAATTGAATTGGTTTCAGATAGGGATGGTAAATAAATGGAATTTATGAATGAAACTGGATTAGAAAGAGGGAGGACTGAGTTTGAAGAATTAACACCACATTTCAAAGGCATCTATTTTTCTGCACTCAGCTTTCCTAATGGTCCAGCTCTCACACCCATACATTACCAACAGGAATACCATTGCTTTGACTATGCAATTTTTTGTTTGCAAGGTGATGCCTCTACTTTTAACTATGTTCCCCAGGTTTCTCATAGCTTGTTTCCCAAGCATCAGTCACCTTTTTATTTCATGGCTGCAATCACCATCTGCAGCTATCTTTGATCCTAAGAAAGTAAAATCTGCCAGTCATATCCAACTCTATGGTGTAGTGCTCATCTCCATTTACAGCCAAAGAGCCAGTGCTGTCTGTGTTTGCAGACATTTTCATGGCCATATGGCAGGCATGACTAGAGCCCAGCAAGTCACATGGCTATATTTGGCCATGCCTACAGATTTGGCCATGCCCATAGATGGGTGTGGCCAAAAATTCCCTTATTTTCAAATTCAAAACTTGACAGGTATGTTAGCATGGTAGGTCTGAATTTGGATATGCCCATTGGGTATTCAGTGCTTCAACTCCTCTTTAAGTTCCATTGATTCAATAGGCCTAATCTAGTTTCAACTGACCATGCCATATAACTGAATTTCAGCCAATATTTACAAATAAATGAAATTATTATTCCCCTTCCACTTCTGCAACGATCCCTAAAGGGGATACATATTTTCCCTACTCTGCTTGTTCTATCCCCACAAGAACGTTTGAGGGAAATATGGCTGTGACAAAGTCAATCTAGGTATCCCAAGTCCTATTTAAATGTTATAATCACTACCCTGGACGTTTAACTGAATTTTTAATGTTCTAACCTGTTGTTCTTTTTGTGTTTTTTAACCTGTTGTGACTCACCTCAAACCTTTCACTGAGGGGAAAAGTGGCATATAACTGACAAAGAGAAAATTAAGCTAAGCTAATAATGGCTTTTCAAGCATTCACACATTTAAGGTGTGAGTAGATGTTTAAGTTATCTCATGATGGATTGAGTTTTACGGACTCACTTCCTCTTCTTCTTTCATGTTGTGGTCTGATGTGAGAAAGATTAACCAGCAAAAGAAGGTTGCCATTGCCCAGGGTATGCCCGACTGTGGTTCAAAAATGTAAAAAGGATCCACAATCTACAGAGTCCCATCAAAGTACAGTACAATTTTTAGAGCATTCCTTGCATTCACATACAAGCAACAAATGGTTTTGGAACAAGAATCTACACCACAGCTAAGACCAACCCTATTTAGTCTCTTTGTTTTTTTACATTTTCTGGTGTCCTCCCTCCTTTCATGTGGGAGCTGGCAATTTGGGGGAACAAAAATTGTTAAGTGGCATATCACTGAATTAGGTTGCTATTCAACTGACACGATGCTGGATTCCAAGGCAAAAAAAGATCCCCATCTCTTTTCTCATCTGTCTGCCCATCTGGAGGAATTGGAGAAAGCTGGATTTATTTTTTAATCCATTGGGAAGTGACACAGTGCTGGATTCTAAAAAGGAAAAAGAGAGGAGGAGAAAGAATTCCCCCTTTGTCCTCTCCTGTTGCCTCCTCTCTAGCAGGGGAAACCTGAAAGGTTTTTTTTTTAAAAGGGAAGTGTCATGCTACTGAATAGGCTCAGCGTGTTACACATACTAGTGTCACTTTGGTTCCAACTGGTGTTCACGCATGCCAGAAATGGACCTCAAAATGGGATCCTATCTGTGCAGTAGTAGCCCCTACCAGTGATCCAAAAAAGTGCAGATAGCCAAGAGAAAGGGTCAGACTGGTTTGTTATTTCCTGGACATCATACAGTCACCAGAAAATAGATGGCATCTTACCATCCCAAACATGGTCCAAAACATCATCATCATCATCATCATCATCATCATCATCATCATCATCATCATCATCATCATCATCATCATCATCATCATCATCATCATCATCATCTAATCACTGTTGTAATAGTTTCTTCTCCCCTGGAGGATCAGGGCTGCTAGGCACAAGGAAGGCACGGGATACCGAAGTGTGGTGGAAAAGTCAGTCCCGATCAAGTTGGGTGATCTATATTTATTAATTTGCATTCTCGATCACTTGCGCACGGAACGCACATGACCCAAATTACAGAAAGCTTGCTTACGTAGCATGTTGCTGGTCAGGGTACATTTGCCAGCCTAAGAAGTTGCTTCAGAAAGTATTGCATGCTAAGGTTCCCCATAGGCAGATTAATCAGCAGATGTAGTGAGACTCACTGTTCCCGTCCTATCTCAGAGTCGTTGTAAACTCCGGGCTCCTACACTTAATTGTTTGGTCTAGCAACAGCTTGGTGTCTCTGCGGACGTGAGTGAGCTACTGTGAGCTGTTTAGTAGGCATTGTGACATTTGGGTGACTTATGTCCCACTCCTTCCAGTGCTCTCAGCCAAGGCAATATGGAGTCTCTACAGCTAACTATTACTATTAGTGTTATACCCAATTTCCTTTCCTGCATAGCCAGGTTGGTCTCCAGCCCGTGTTCTAGCCAGACAGACCAATCGGGAAAGGTTATTGCCAATCAATAATGCGTCCCATCCACATCCACCCTTTTCTTACTTTCTAAGGCAACCTGGCTAAGAGCCTGACAGACATAGGGCATCAGTTGTCTAGGTCTAATTGTTACCTGGGGTCTCCGTCCTAGGGTGCACATTGACAGGAGTGAAGGGATGCATTGCACAAAGCAGCACAGCATAATTCCCACTATCATCACGCCACCAGTAGCTTGGAGCGCGATTTGTAGCCATCCCCACGGTATCCAGGACCAGAGTGCATTCCACCAACCCCAACCTGAATCTTGACGAATATGTGTGACTATGTTATCCAGGGCGTTGATCTGATTCTGAATACGGTGGGAGTTGTCTGTGAGGTTGAAACAGCACATGTGGTGAACTGCTTCACAACCCAAATGATGTAGAAGCAGTAAGTAATCAATTGCTGCACGATTATATCAATCTGCATGTTGAATTTCAGCTTGCTCTTGGTTTAATAAAGCAATAGCTGATGACGTGTAATTGAGCGCTTTGGCTAGTTGACCAATTCTATGTGCATTACCTGCTGCAAGTCTGGGCACCCCTACAAGGCTGACAGCTATGCTTTACTGAGTAACCTAATGTTGTTGTCACATGTTTTATTGAGCTGGACTGCTCGAGCAAACCAGGCTGGCCGTGGGGTGAATGTGTATGGTGTAACCATTTCCCTTTTTGGGAGTACGAGTGTTAAATGACTTATACAGCAATATGAATCTGATACATTGACAGGCATATAGTTCCAAGTGTGCTGATTGCAAGTGAAAAACCATCCTGTGGGCAAAATAACATGATCATACATTATACCAATAATGTCTGGGTGATTACATTTCCAAGTCTCCTTTCCGGGGCTAACGCAACGGTGGTGTGGATCCTTGACTGAGAAACAGCCGGTTATCCTGGCACAAGATGTGTTTGGGCTGATTGCCACTTGGGGTGTAACTAGAGTGACTGCATCAGCGGGCAAAGTCTTTGTTACCTGAGTCCCCCAGTTTATGTAAGTAGCATATGTTATACGGCGATAATGTCCAAGTACCTGTTTAGGCACCCATTCAATGTCCCCAGCCTGCTCACCCGGAGCACGATAGACTGGAATAAGGCAAGTGCTCAAAAGTGAGGCATGGTCCATGCTTTGTTCAAGGCAAAAGTCAGATTGGTTGGCAAGTCTAGCAAGTCTTTCCCAAATGTTGTACTGGAGCCTGGCGCTTAAGTCCTCGCCAGGTGTCAAGTCCCCTGAAGAAGGCCAGACCCCTCCCCCCAAAAGCAAGGAAAGGATCAAGACAACCATCAGGGAATTGTAGGGGATTTGAGCTAACACTGCGGCCACCATGTTTTGGGGATTGGGCTCAGTGTGTTCCTCTATCAGAATGGACATGGCATCATCACACAGGGTCTTGACCATCCCCCAGGTTATCCTCAGGTCTGGTCATGGTCAGAATCGCCTCCTCCATCTGGGTTCCCCGGTCAGTCTCACTCCCTCCATCTTGGGCAGGAGGTCCGGCATTGCCTGGTACGGTCTCACACAATGGGCTGGAATCCAGATGGTTCCCCTAGGAGACAAAATTGCTGCATACCCCCTTCCCCATGTTAACAGGGGTGCCAGTCCCTTCCAGGAAGGATCCGGCAGCACCCGGTAACACACCTTGGGATGTGGGAGGATTTCCTTAAGCCAGAAATGTATCTCCTGTGGGGTGCAGTCAGCAAAGATGTTAAGATGGTTATATGTGAACAAAATTTTATGCAAATGCTGCTGTGCAGCTTTCCCTGGCTTTTTGGGAGGGCTATTTCCTCCCTTCTTTCTTGTTTTTCAACATAAGACTTTAGCGTGCGGTTCACCCGTTCGACAATGGCTTGTCCTTGCGGGTTGTACGTTATACCAAATACATACTAGATGTCCAATGTGGCTAGAAATGTGGTTAGCTGTCTGGAACTATAGGCTGGTGAGTTGTCGGTTTTCAAACGACCTGGTTTGCCCATGGTCGTGAAGCATGACAAGAGATGTTGCTCTACATGAGTTACAGATTCTCCTTTCTGAGCCGTAGGCCAGATGTACTGTGAGAAAGTATCAATGGATACGTGCATGAACTGCCACCTCCCAAAGTGTGGAACGTGCGTGACGTCCATTTGCCAAAGTTGGTTGGCTTCTGTCCCTCTAGGATTAACTCCCCTGATGTCCCTGCGCATTGTGGGCAGGAACGGACTATTCCCTGAGCTTGTGATAATGGCAGATTGAACTGCCTTGCCAGTGCCTTGGCATTCTGGTGGAAGAATGCGTGGCTTTGAATCGGTGTCGTCAAGACTCCCATGACTAACTTTTGATGCAATTCCCTTACGGTTGCATCAGCTCTGCTGTTGCACTTGGAGATGAAGCCAGGCAAATCTTGGTGGTTCCTAATGTGGGCGACATATAGTGCCTCTCTGCGGTTTCGCAAATGCAATTGCTTGGTCAAAAACAGACTTAACAAGTTTTTGTCTATCACAAGAGTGATGTAAGCTCCCGGTAGACTGTGAATCAAATTCCTAACATACTGACTATCCGTGATTACATTCAATGCCTCTTGATCAAATGTTCTCAAGGCGAAGTTTACTGCTGCCAATTCCGCTCTCTGCGCTGATTTCTGCGGAAGTGTCAGTAGTATTTGCCAAGTCTGTTCCTCACACCAAGTGAGAACCCCATATATTTTTCCTCCATCTGTGAATACTGTTTTTGCCCCCTGAATTGGAGTTAGAGACAGTATGCTTTGTAATTTAACCATCTCCGTTTGAAGTGAG
This sequence comes from Bradypodion pumilum, assembly GCA_035047305.1. Classification (NCBI taxonomy): domain Eukaryota; kingdom Metazoa; phylum Chordata; class Lepidosauria; order Squamata; family Chamaeleonidae; genus Bradypodion; species Bradypodion pumilum. The sequence goes on along the minus strand of JAWDJD010000001.1, from coordinate 164,642,476 downwards.
ACAAGTCTGGGATCTTTTGGCAGATGGTACGCTAAATGGCCTGTGAAACCTTCTAATGCGATAGGGAGGGTATCACCAAGCTGCATAAGCTGGCATGTCTGCTCTTTATTAAAGGGCATAACAATTTTATCTAAGTCATGTCCCGTTATATCTCTAGCTCTTAGCCTTCCCTTGTGGATGACTGTGGCTACCAGTTTTTGTGGAGTAATGATATTCCTGGAAATGGTGTGTGGCAAATACACCCATTCCACGATGTTCACCACCCCCACCCCCCACTGGAGTCTGTGCCTAGAGCTCCAGTAAACATGATGCCTGTTTTAATGATGTATAGATACGCTAAATGGCCTGTGAAACCTTCTAATGCGATAGGGAGGGTATCACCAAGCTGCATAAGCTGGCATGTCTGCTCTTTATTAAAGGGCATAACAATTTTATCTAAGTCATGTCCCGTCATATCTCTAGCTCTTAGCCTTCCCTTGTGGATGACTGTGGCTACCAGTTTTTGTGGAGTAATGATATTCCTGGAAATGGTGTGTGGCAAATACACCCATTCCACGATGTTCACCACCCCCACCCCCCACTGGAGTCTGTGCCTAGAGCTCCAGTAAACATGATGCCTGTTTTAATGATGTATAGATTCAGCGTGGGAGTGAACAACCCCCCGCTGAGTCTATCTACCCAGCGGTAGCTGAGGATGCGATTGACTTCCTGGAGAGTCTGTTTCACCTCTCTTGGAATGTGGATTTGATCTGCTGGCTGTTTGCCTAATGTCAACAGTGATAACAGTGGCTTCAAAAGGTCGGTGCTGATTTTAAAATAGGGTCTAGCCCAATTGATGTTTCCTAGAAGTTGTTGGAGTTCCACTAACGTTATGGAGTCTTTAATCTGGATCTTAGGCAGCACTGGGGCTACAAAGGAACAGAGTAACCGGTAACCTAAGTAAGAATAGGGTTCGGTCCCCTGAATCTTTTCTGGGGCAATTATCAAGCCCTTGTCCCCTAATGAATTTTGAAGATCACAAAACATGTTGCCACCCAATTTGGGTGCTGCAATCAATATGTCATCCATGAAATGGCAAACTAAGACTTTGGGGTGCAATTTTTGGAACTTTTCCAGTGCTCCGTGGACATATATCTGGCACAGGGTCAGCGAGTTGAGCATCCCCTGTGGCAAATACTTCCAGGTGAAATGCTGGATTCGTGACTGGCACCGTGAAAGCAAATCTTTCCCTGTCCCTAGGATCTAAAGGGATGGTGTAAAAGCAGTCTTTTAAGTCTACAACTAAGACCTCCCACCCTTCGGGGATCATGTTTGGATTAGGTGTGTCACATTGAAGCGGACCCATGGGCTGAATGCATTTATTGATCTCTCTTAGATCATGAAGAAGTCTCCATTTACCAGACTTCTTTTTCATGACTAAGACTGGTGAATTCCAGGGACTGGTAGATGGTTCTATGTGTCCCACTTCAAGCTGCTCTTTAACTAGCTGCTTCAAAGCTTCCAATTTCCCCCCAACTATTGGTTATTGTTGTACCCATACCGGCTGTCAGTTAGCCATTTGAGCGGTAGGGCCATTACCCAATCGTTAGGGTGGTGTGATATTGCTGCAGAATGTCTCTCCCCCAGAGATTGACAGGCACGTTTAAAATATGTGGCCGGATGACCGGGGTGCCGTCTGCCTCTGGAATAGTGACCTCAACCCAATCTCGGCTCCTGAATGCTTCCTGAACTCTTCCTATTCCCCACACATCTGAAACTGGCTCAGTGGCCCACTCTGGGGGCCACAAGTCCTTGCTGATCATGGTGACGTCAGCTCCAGTGTCTAACAGCCCATCAAAGGGTCTTTTATCCAAAAATACCTTGATGACTGGTCGCTGTTGCCACTCTATGTCTTTCTCCACTGTTGCTATGATCTGGTATCCTCCTACCGCCCCTTCCTCTCTCAGGCGATCTGTCGACCCGAATCCTGAGATTACTCTGAGCCCTTCATGACTCCTGCCTGGGGAATGACAAGGAACCATGATCAATTGCGCTACTGAGTCTCCTTTGCTAATTATCTGGGGTAATTGTGTCCAAAGCTGAACTTTAATGATGTCTGCATAATTAGAGTCTATGACTCCCAGGATCAATAAGATCCCTCTCTGCCCTGCATTGCTTCGAGGCAAGACTATTCCTACCATGTGTTGGGGCAGGGGTCCCTTGTACTGAGAGTTGGCTAGATAAATTGTGCCTGGCAGGTCACAAGTGACGACCTCCTGGCACAATAAGTCCAGTCCTGCACTGCCCTTGGTTTCTGCCCGTGCCTCTGAAATGCTGGGTGTCATGTTGGGTGCTGCTAATGAGACCGGCACTCTGGGGCTCCCAAAAGCAGGTGTTGTCCCTATCTGGACCGGGGCCAGGGACATGCCCATGGTCTGGTTTCCCAAATTTGGGCAGAGGCGAGCCCAATGGAAGCCGTTGTGGCACCTTGGACACTGGGTGGATGGTGTGATTGGGTGGCCCGATGGCTGGCTGCCCCCCTTTATTTTTAGGTTTGGACCTGTACTCTCTAGCATAATGCCCTATCATACCACACTGGTGGCAAGCTCCCTTGGGTCGGTTCTTGGAATGACCTCCCCCTTGCACTACTGCTGCTAACAGACCCATTTTGCAAGAGTCTGTTCCAACGTCAGTGCACGCTCTGATCATGTCGGTAAGCGTCAGATCAGGTCGGTGTCTCATTACCTGCAAAATTTTGCGACAGTCAAGGTTGGCATTGTCTTTTGCCAGCTTCCTGATTATCTACCTGTCTGCTAATTGCTTTCTCTAGTCTATTGATGAAATCCATGTAGGGCTCTTGCGCTCCCTGTTTGATGGAGGTGTAGTTCTTAGCTCTCTTGCTGGAAGCAGGTACCTTGAGATATGCTTTGAAAACAACCTCAGAAATCAGCTGGAGTGTAGCTGCTGGCAGGACGGATTGTGCTTGGATCATCTCAAATTGGCCCAAGCCATATAGCTGCTTGGGAATTACTGTTCCTCCCATCTTAGCTGCCCTTGCCTGTGCTTCCAACCTGTACTCACTATCCCACAAGAGTTATTGGCTGGGGCTCAACATCATCCTCATTACGACCTTCCGGTCATGAGGGATGAGTGCGTTAGTTTCCACCAACTGCTGGAGTGTGCCCTTTGTGAATCTGCTTTGGAGTCCTGTATCTGTGATGGCTTTGCAGATTTCCGCAAGCAATTTATATGGAAGTGGCGTGTATACTACCGTTACATCACCTGTGAGGGTGTCCGTCTCTATGTGGACTGAACATAACTGTTGGAGCATGGCCAGTTCTTCTGCTGACAATTCTCCTTTGTGTATCTCCTCTTCTACCATTAACTGAAAAGAACTCTTGGTTGCCTAGGAAGCACCGGCACTTCCTAAGTTTCCTCCCCCTCCCGCGGCTTCTGCAGTTGCCATGAAAGGGGTGTCCTCTAAGCCCCCATGCCTAAACTTGATGGTCAGACAGAGACATACTGGGGCTGATGGCTCTTCGTACATTGGAATGGTACTAATCTCTTCACAGACTGGACTAACCACTGAAATGATCTGTCTACACTTGCTCCAAGTCCCGATGATGTCAGCGGGTGCTCGGGGCTCCTGCTTTAGGCAGTTCCCTACTTGATCCCAAACCTCTGGATCTATTGTACCTGCTTCTGGGTAGAACAGACAATGCTCCCCCAGATGCCTCACTAGGTCCATCAGACGGTGTCTGCTTACTCTAATCTGATGTTGCCTGGCCAGGGCTTCGAGCTCATCTCTATGAGCCTCTTGCCTGACGATCAAGTTTTGCTTCCCCAAGGCTGCTCCCATTACTACCCAGTTTGGGGAAATTCCCTGGATGTCTTACACAACCTACGAGTCAATGCTTCCACGGGACAGGTCTAGGTAGTAGGAAGGGCGGGTGATGCACAGGACAAAGTCCCTCAGGTCTGGTCAGTAGATCGGGATCACGGCGCTGGCTGCTGGCCGCGGGTCTGCTTCTCTGCCTCAGTCGCTGCAGGATCATGGCTCTCCCTGGGTTTGTAACACATCCATTCCTATGTGTGGGGTCTGCCAGGCTTACATTTGCTTTCCTTCCTCGAGATAGTGCTGAATTCCGATCGGGATTGCTTTCCGATCAGAACCGCTCCATAGCCTCCGAGAGGAATCTGTCCATGACTCTCGACTAGAGCCACACTTTGACTCTCTAGTAAGAATCACGTCTAGTTAAAATCACGTCGTGGTCACCAGATGTCATAATGGTTTCTTCTCCCCCGGAGGATCGGGGCTGCTAGGCGCAAGGAAGGCATGGGATACGGAAGTGTGGTGGAAAAGTCAGTCCCGATCAAGTCGGTTGATCTATATTTATTAACTTGCATTCTCGATCACTTGCGCATGACCCCTATTACAGAAAGCTTGCTTACATAGCATGTTGCTGGCCAGGGTACATTTGCCAGCCTAAGAAGTTGCTTAAGAAGATATTGTGTGCCAAGTTTCCCCATAGGCAGATTAATCAGCAGATGTAGCGAGACTCACTGTTCCCATCCTATCTCAGATTCCTTGTAAACTCCGGGCTCCTACACTTAATTGTTTGGTCTAGCAACAGCTTGGTGTCTCCGTGGACATGAGTGAGATACTGTGAGCTGTTTAGTAGGCATTGTGACATTTGGGTGACTTATGTCCCACTCCTTCCAGTGCTCTCAGCCAAGGCAATATGGAGTCTCTACAGCTAACTATTACTATTAGCGTTATACCCAATTTCCTTTCCTGCATAGCCAGGTTGGCCTCCAGCCCGTGTTCCTGCCAGACAGACCAATCGGGAAAGGTTATTGCCAATCAATAACGCGTCCCATCCACAAATCACAAATACCATTTGCCCGTAGCAAAGAACTGGTGGGATCATAAGCCCGAAAAGGTGATTGAGAATGAACATGCAAAAGTACTCTGGGATTTTAAAATACAGACTGACAGGGTTTTGGAGCATAATGCCCCAGATATTACGATTGTGGAGGGGGAAAAAGTATGGATCATCGACATTGCCATACCTGGTGACAGCAGAATCAGCAAGAAACAGCTTGAAAAAATTACTTGATATCAGGATCTGAAAATTGAACTGTAGAGACTCTGATAAAAACTGGTACAGGTGGTCGCAGTGGTAATCGGCACACTGGGTGCTGCACCTAAAGACCTAGGCAAGCACTTAGAAACAAATGGAGTTGACAAAATCACCATCAGTCAGCTGCAGAAGGCCACCCTGCTCGGATCTGCTCGCGTAATTCGCTGATACATCACTTAGTCCTAAACGCTTGTTTGACTAGTGATTTTGATACAAAATCCAGCATTGTTATCATGTTGGCTGTGTGTTTGATGATGGTGATGATGATGATGATGATGATGATGATGATGATGATGATGATGATGATGATGATGATGATGATGATGATGATGTCAGAAATTATTCTGGGTTGAAAGGATTTTTGTGGGAGAAACTCCACTCAGGGAATGCCCAAAGGAGGCTCCTTTCATGTCCCCAAGAGCTGGGATAGAGATAGGCACTCAATTGTCATGCAGTACCCAGGTTTCAAAGTGCTGATTTGCCAGCCTTCCAGCTAACAAGGCAAGTTTCTTAAATATAAATCACTCTCTGTTCACACCCTTACTTACATGAGTACGGGATGACAAGAAGCATACTAGCTCCCACCTGCCTTGTGAAAAACATGCTCAGAGTTAACTCTTGAAAGCAGTGGAGAAATTACATATTTATGTGGAACCCTGAGTTTTGGCTTGTTCATGAGGAGAGGGAGAAAGGAGAGGAGCAGGGTGCTTAGGGTAGGGCAGGGTAATCTTTTTTCCTATTTCTTCTAGTGTGGCTGTAGGTACATTACTGAGTGCCAGAATTAGACTAACACTTACATGTAACTATGGACTCGCCTGATTGAAGCAGAACAGCAAATGGTATTGTCTCTGTGACACTTGCTAGCACATGTATGGTTCTAGCCACCTCCTGTCCTGTTCTATAGAAAACACATCTAACTCCTAAGTATGTTTGCCCATAGGAGACAAATTTATTCTCCAATCAATGCAAGGCAATCTCTAATTAATACTACTGGAAAATTCACATACATCAATCATTCATCAATGATAGAAGAGATTTTTCATTACTGAGCAGGATGTATCCAAGTATCATGCAATCACATTAAAAAAGACAGAAAGGAGCTTTTGATTGTTGGTTTCTTGTTTTGCTTTATCTGAAACATAATGAAGGTTCAGGTACACAAAAATCACTCAAGGGGTCATCTTGATTAATGAATATGTTTGATAAATGTTGGCATATCCTTTGTCTTCTTTTGCCAATGACAAAGCAAATCTCATTTCCCAAATGCTAATGGTTGCAACTTCATATGCATTCCTTTCAAATCACTCTAAACATGACAATTGAGGGAGTGTCAAAACTGAAAGAAATGTGAATTTAGTATTGATTTTCCAAAGGTCATCTTCAGGCAAATTGGCAAACACAAATGCATTAGTGTTAGTGACAACTTTGGTAATCTGCTGGAGATACATACGAGATGCAAATTGGTCATTTTACTTACTTTAAAATTGTCTTGAGGGCGTCCATAATTTGCAAAAGCAATGCTATGCAAAACAGCAACAGAAAATTACAGTGGTGACTACTACATAAGCAATTTTGTGTATTAGATGAAAATTACCATGGTGTTGACATGCAGAATACAAAATTGTATTCAATGTCACCAGTGCATATTTGGGACATTATGAATTTCATAGAGTTGTTTAATGATCACATTTCCATCAAACTCTACTTAAGATTTGAACAGTATATATGGGGTTACCTACCCATATCCTCATAATGCCCTATGGAGTAAGAAGGGATGGAAAAGAAATATGCACTAAAGTATGTTCAGTTTTTTTCTGAAATGTTATAAACAAAATGGAAGCAGAAATGAAGTGAAACAAATACGTCTTTCTTTTGCCTCTCCTACTCTTTTACCAGAGTTTGAAGATCATTACACCTACCCTGGCTTTGAATGCAGCTGCTCTATGAAGTTGTTTTGTATCCAAGCTTCTTCAGCCAATACAGTTTGTTTTTCTCCACCTTTTTGATACATCTTCTACTGTGAATGATCAACTGTAAGAAGCTGTACTTCCTAAAACAATCTTTAGATGCAAAACAAAGTAATTGAAAGAGGCAGGTTCAGAGAGATCCAAGCAATAGAGAAATTTCATGACTGACCTAAATCATATGAGAGAGAGAGAGAGAGTGAGAGAGAGAGAGTTACAGTGAGAGTGAGTGAGTGAGAGAGAGAGAGAGAGAGAGAGATATTGAGCATAATATCACCTACAATCTATGCCTCTGAGGGTATTGTGCCTCTTTAACTACATGTTTGCACATTCAATTGAACTGAGCCCAACATGGTTAGAGCTGTATCCCCTTTTGACTAAATGTGCAGACATTGAGACTATGGCCAGACAGTGAAACAATAATGAGCAGATGTCCCAAAATGCAGGTGTAACCATAGAAATATCAATTTCTATGTTATAAGGGGTTCTGTATATGTTATGGCATGAGCAATACATTCTAGTGATCTGAAACAATGGTTACAACTCATGGTCCTCTAGAGATTATAGATCTCTGATTCCAGAATCTCTGCCCCTGAGCCACACAGCCTGATACTTTTTAATATCTAAAACATCTCAAGGGCCATAGTTTGTGATTCTGTGGTTTCTCAGGTCCTGATGTTAGCAGGATACCTGTTTAATGTAGATTTGCATTCCCTTTCAAAAAGCAGGTACATAGTTAAAGGAGAATCTTTAACATATATGCCTGCATGCTCACTAAGATCTGTGAGGGTCTACCACTGTTGAGAAAATTTCATTATATGAAGTCATGGGGGATTCTCTACCTTATCACCCCAGTTGTGGGATGCCCTCCCCTTGGAGGCTGAGTTCATGTCAATGTTGACATCATTTCAGCACCTAGTTAAAATGTACCTTTTTACATCTTTATATGTCTTTAGAGGTTGAGAATCATGGTTTGCACAGGTTATAATGCTATATATTTTATGTTTCAGTGTTTAAATTTTGTGTTGTTCAATTTTAAATTGTTTTAAGTATCTCTTGTTTTAAAATTGTTTTATACAGTTTTGTGATCCACCCTGAGATCATATAATATAGGACAGTCTATAAATGTTTAAATAAATAATTTGAAATCACTAATCTAAAAGGGTCTCTAAAGGGCAAGGCAGTCTGCCAGATAACCAAGTCCCAACTAAGGAACATAAGAAGCCTCACCATGCTGATATTTGGCCTCTCTAGTCTAATATTTTTTACACTAACTGGGTTTCAGGCAACATACTTCCTTAAGCCCTACTTGGAGATATTCTCTGAGTAACAGCTTTCCTCTGTGATGAGGCATTTGGACACTGAAAATATAGTGAACATCACTTGGTAGGTAATGAACATCTAACCGGGCTTCCTCCACCCAATACAATGTTCCAATCCACACTCCAGTTATGCCAATCTCCAATAGCTGCTACTTCTGAACAAGTTGCCAACCAGATGGTTCACAAAGAATGCATTAGAATAGGGAAAATGGGAGGCTACCAATGGAAAATGTGTCATAGCTATATTGTCTAGGTTCATTTTGTGGCTGATGCCCCCCCCCCCCAAAAAAAAGGTGGTAATGTGCGGACCTTGGAAAAGGTTATGCACTTGGGGGAAAGTTATGTCCTTGAGGGAGACAGGAGTACACTGTATGCCTCAAACAATGGAGAAAAGCTGCACACATTAGGAACAATTTGCAAATACACATATACATTAAGAAAAATGAATTTTGATTTTTTTAAATGAAAGATGAAAACAATTTTAAAATCAGGCAGAGAACAAACATGGGAAGAAAATGCTGGTGGGATTCAGAGAAACTCAACAAAATTGAAACTAATATATTTTTTGGAATAGTAGTCATGTTAGTTTGTGTTTCGAGCATATCAGAGAATATAAAAACAAAACAAAAAAATGCTGTAGCACCTTGAAGACTGTTTAGTTTTCAATGTGCTACAGTGTTTTGGTCTTTGTTTTGCTTATTCTCTGATATGCTAAGATATATTTGACATCCTTAGCCAGGATGAATACGGTAGCATCACCTTCAAAATTCTTCTGACTCAAGGGGGAGAACCCCTCTAGACATTCTTCTTAAGGCTTATATTCAAATGATAGCTCCTCTACAGCGAAATCAACCGACAGGCTTGAGGGGGAGGTGTAGTTCAGTAATGTCAGAATGGGCACACATTCCTCATCCATATTTTAGCTGATGTCCATTACTATTAATGGGAAACCTCTCCAGGCCTGACTCATCTTGTAGTACTAAATAAAACTAAACAAGCATCTTAGGACAAAAAATCGCAGAGAACTTCCTCTAATAATCTCTCTTATGTTCAAGGTGACATAATGACTCATACAAATACACCTACTTTACTGCAAATATACATTCTTGAGCCAGTACAAAGCAAAGTTCAGATGAGTGTGTGTGTGTTTTATGCAAGTCAGCATGAATGCACAGTAATAATATACCATGTTGAGATAATTCATTCTATACAAGCTGAAAACAGAATTGTCCAAAGAAGCAAGCAACAAGGCAAGAGGGAGAAGTTGGGGCAGGGGGGACATACATTTGTCTGCCTTATTTTCTTATATCAGTACCTGGGGATTCCACAGAAGTTGCTAAAAATACAGTTCTTTTCTAGACAAAGGAGATTACATTGCAAAATGGAAAGTATGGTCCTTTGCGAGCTCCCTGGAGATTGCCATTCTTGTAAAAATTGAGACCAGGTTGCATTGCATCTGTGGATCTCCCTTTGTCATGTGAAAATGGCAAGAGAGAAAACTCTGTGAGTGTACATATCCACACATGCACCTACCATAAAAAGCTAATTTATGATTGCAAGAGTTAAGGGCGATATTCAAATGCTAAAACTAAATTCAAAGCCTTGTCATGATGATTGTCCTAAAAATACATGGCTGTTTTAAAACATCATGTGTAACAGGGACAGGGAATGACTCTCGAGATATTTGGGTTACAACCCCCAAAGACATTATTATAGGCTATGCTGGTTAAAAGTCAAATGTTCAAAACATCTTTCTTAGAAGACAGAAAATATAGGGCAAAATCCTGTTATATATAGTAGTTACATCTGAGGAAGACAAATGGTGTGACTCAGAACAGCTTCCTACTAGCAGCTACCAAGCTACTGCTTTGAACACACACCTGAAAATCCAGGAGGGGAGTCATTAAATGGGAGTGAGCTACTTAAATTGCTTTCTGCAGATGTAGTTGTGAATCAGGATTTGGGCCATAGAAATTTCCAAACAAGTATGTATACAATAAGTACTGTATTTTCTGGCGTATAAGACTACTTTTTAACCCCGAAAAAGCTGTGCCAAAGTCGGGGATCGTCTTATAGGACAGGTACTTAACTGCAGCTTGTTTTCCCTTGCTTCATATGTCCAGCGCATATGGTGGGGGGTGCCGCGGCCGAGTCCCTGCTCTGTGCGGGGAGTATGAAGCAAGGGGAAGCAAGCTGCACACATCTTCCTGTACCTCGAGGAGGAGAACGTGAGCGTGGATTGACTCTCCACCAGAACCTGCCCATTCGACTTGGAGTGCTGCGCGTCTTCGGGTTGAGTGTGGGTTAATTTTTATTTGGTGTGCATTGGAAGAGAGGTAGTCTTATACGGCAAGTATATTCCAAACTCTATATTTTAACTGGAAAAGTTGGGGGTCGTCTTATACGCCCAGTCGTCTTATACGCCGGAAAATACGGTAGTTGTATCTGCCAGTCTCAGCATGATGGTAAAAGAAAGGGAAAGGGAAAATGGCAGTATATTACATTATTTTAAAGACTAATGTTTTTTTTCCAGTGCATTCAAAAACCTATTGTCTATATACCTATAATTATATGTATTATAGTGATACATGGTATTTGTACTCAATATGTTTGAGAAAGTGAACAAAGAAGAGAAAAAAGGACAAAAGAAAACCGACAAAATATTGCATTATTTTAAAGACTAAAGTTTTATTTCAGTATCAGTTTTCATGGATTAAAACCCATTTCACCAAACATATTGAGTACAAATGGAAGACTTACTCCATCAGCTGTAAAGTGGGTTTTATTCCCATGTCCATTGTTGACTGTACTGCTGGAGCATGATCAGTGTTGTGCGCAGTGATAGGTGCAGTGATGGAGCATGATCAGTGATGGGCTGCTTTTCCCCCAACAGCTGAAAAGCAGTTGCTCCAGCCATGGGTGATGGGTGGTGGGTGGTGGGTGTTAGTGATCTTCCCCTCCTTCTCCTCCATGTCTGTACCAGACATGAAAATTAAAAAATGAATCCACCTTTTGGTGAGTTCATTCTGCAGTTCCTTTTGCCTGACCAATGTGAGAAAGATTATCCAGCAACACAAGGTTGCTGTTACCAAGGTATGCCTGATTGAGTACAAAAATACCACAATCTTCAAGGAGGCACTTTCTGTATACCCTGGTGGGTTTGCTGTAGCAAAATGCTACCTGGATGTAGAAATGGCACCACACAGTATCATGTGCCCTCCCCACCCCCCACCCCCAGTCTCAAACAGCTTTGCCGGACCCACTCCCCCAATAATGACACGGACACATGAGATGGATTAAAATTGGGCCACTTTATTAACTTGTAACTTTAAACTTTCCTTAACTACTGTTAAGGCAAACGGGCCATGATAGCACTGGTAAGGAGCAAATATTATTTTCGAATCTTAATTGGATGCATTGTAACAATTTGTTGCCACTGCCCCAAATTTTTGACACTGATAACAACTTGTTTACCCATGAAACAAGTTGTTGACCCTCATCAGAGTGCTACTTATTAATTTCTAATTCTGACATACATCCGGTCAATTTTGGAGATGTTGCATGCTGTTTTGAGCATAGCAACAGCTTGTTAATGTTAGCCGCTGATTGGCCATCACAAGTCTGCCTGTATCTTGTCCTACAGATAGCCAACCAACTGCGTAGCTGCTGGATTAACTGGGTCATGCACTTTTTCCTTACCAGTGCTAGCCGCCACACAGGGAGGAGTTTACCGACTCACCGCCCCCCCTGACCGCGCCTGCTGTCAGCAGGCCCATTTGTATTGCCATCAAGAAGAGGCCCATGCCTCGAGCTGAAAGGTGCACCCCATCACCGTGATACAAAGTGGGATCCTGTATGAGGATCAAGGGGTGTGGGACTACCGTCCCCAAACCACGTTTAGAAATATACCGGGCTACTGCCCTATTAACTGACCACCGGGCCCGGTCAATACATTGAGGATCAACACCTCCCCAGTACGATGAGCGTGGAACCATCTGCGACCACACAATCCGAACCTGCGGCCAGTGATGACCCAGCAGGTCGAGATCTCTGCATATGGCAAGGAGCAATTGCAAGCCCGTGATCTGTGCCAGATCATTCCCACCCAGATGAATCACCAAGACATCGGGGGGATCCCGGTCCCCAATGGACCTTAGGAATGGGAGCAGTTCGTGCCACCTCATCCCACGGAAGCCGTACCACCTCACATGCGCAATGGCGCTAAGCCCAAGATAATTGCCCCAAGCGGAAGCTGCAGCATGACAGGCAGCCCAATAGACATAGCTGTGGCCAATGATCCACACACGCGTCAGTGCAACCAGGCGACCAGGGGTTGAAAAAGAAGAGAAAACAGAACCAGCAAGGACCTAATACAATAAGAATGGAAACACATAGATCCCCACCGTCCCATTTGCCGGATGGTGTCATCCGAGTAACCAAATGCAGCCGCAGTGAATGCGGCGCCTATGCGGAAGGAATGAGTTCCGTAACGCACCCCTGGGAGTCCTAGGTCAGCAAGGGCAGCTCCAGTAACATTCCAAAACTGATATTTAGTTAAAGGGGATGTATCCCGGTGGCAAAAGAGGGCCCCCGGTGTGTCACTGCACCCTGCCAGAAAAGAATGCAATGCGCGGACCGGGCAGATTGGGGCTATGCTGCAACATGATAAAGCTACCACACTACCCCATCCCCGCTGGTCAACCTCGGAAAAGCGGATGGTCAAGCGTACTGACTCGCAGGAGAGGGATACATCGGTCAGCTCCAAGGCCCTGCATGACCTATCACTGCGGGATTTGGCTACTAGTTTGTTAACCCTGAGTGCCCCGAAAAGGCTACTGTGGTGGCTGCGTAAAAGAATAAGGCCTCGTACTGGTCCCGGCAAATCACCGGCCAAGCCTGGGATAGGCGTGTAAGGATATGTGGGGAGACTGGCTGCCGCAGGTCAGGGTGAGGGCCCCGTTCCCGGGTCCAACCCTCCAAAACCCGGTGAATGCGGAGGTCAGCCGTGGTATCATGGAAGCCGCTGACCTTTGCTATGAAAGCCAATGCGGAGAGGCACCCTCTGATGGTGCGGGCGGCCAGCCCTTTACTATGCAAATGGACCACGTACTGCAGCATGTGGTCCACCAGGAGAGGCCAAAGGTCAGGCAGGGATATCCCATGACAAAATGCTAAGAAGGTCTGGTATGTTTGTAGGTATGCCTTAAGGGTGCTGCTAGCCAGCGACAAACCAATTGCACGATTCACTTCTCCTCGCCAAACGTCCATATCTCGTTCGGTAGAGTCGAAGGAAGCTCCTCAGCCTCTAGCGCTAGAGCCTGGAACCGAGCGATCTGCAGGCAGGACAAATATCATTATTGATACATGGAACATGTCTGGCCTTAAACAGCACGTTGAGATGCAAGGAGCGCAACACAAACTGGCATACTAAAGCCATGACCCTGGGAGAACGTGACGTTTGAGTGTTGACAATGTGCACAACAGCCGCATTGTCGCACCAGAAATGAACCACCGAGTTGGCCCAGGCCTCCCCCATAGCATAAGTGCGCCCAGAATGGGAAAAAATTCCAAAAAGGCTAGGTCCCGAAGCAAACCTGTACCCTGCCAGGCCGCCGGCCAGTGGCTGTAGGACCATTGACCATTGAAGTAGATGCCATAGCCGAACGCTCCAGATGCATCAGACTGGACTTGAAACTTAGGCATGGCCGAACGTTCATCACGCCAGAACGAAACCCCATTAAAATTGGCAAAGAAAGCCAACCATACCCGAAGGTCCTCCCTGGTACCCCTATTGAGTCGAACCCTGTGGTGCTTCTGGGATAAGCCGACCATGGCATCGCACAGGCACCGAGCAAAAGCCTGGCCAGGGGTGATAACCCTGCATGCAAAGTTGAGGTATCCATGAAGCACCTACAGGTCACGCAATGAGACCTTGCGCTTGGCCAGCATGGCGAGGATAGTATCCGATATACGGACCACCTTCTCCTTGGGCAGCCTGGACGTCTGTGCCACAGTGTCTATTTCAGTCCCCAGGAATGTTAAAGTAGTGGCTGGTCCCTCTGTCTTCTCAGGGGCAAGTGGCACCCCCACTATGAGCCCCTGGAATGTGAGTAGCAGTTGTTCGCACATTCCAGAGCCGCTCTCCGCACCGAACAAAAAATCGTCCAGGTAATGTGCTACCATCTGGGCTCCAGACCTGCGAACAAATGCCCAATGGAGGAAGGAGCTGAAATGCTCAAAGGCCGAGCATGACACCAAACAACCGAAAGGCATAGCCTTATCCACTAAATATTGCCCCTCCAACCGGAAACCCAGTAACTCAAAGTCGTCCGGGTGCACTGGGAGGAGGTGGAATGCAGACTTGATATCACATTTGCCCAGAAGTGTCCCGTGTCCGCAAGAACAGAACAGACGTAATGCCTGGTCAAACGACGTGTACTGGACTGAGCAGAGCTCGTCCGGTATCGCATCATTGACAGACTAGCCCACAGGATGTGACAAATGGTGAATTAAGCAAAACTCACCCGACAACTTCTTGGGCTCCAGGCCAAGGGGTGACACTTTCAAATTAGGGTAAGGGGGGGTCATTGAAGGGTCCCGCTACCCTCCCCTCCTGAACCTCCCTAAATATCTTTGCTCTGGCCAGATCCTCCTTGCCCTTTAATGATTGCAAATTTGGAGCATCCTGAGGTGTACGAACACCAGGAAAAGGGATGCGAAATCCGAAAGAAAAACCCTCCCACAGATAGCCAGCATCATCCCTCCTTGGGTAGACATGCAACCAATGCTCCAAGACTTCAATTTTGATTGGGGAGGGGGTGTTTAGAAGCTGCTGCCGTGTCCGCGGCAGTGCGACCCATGCCCTGCTGGCTTCGACCCCTTCCTCGCGACCCACTCGGTCTGGTGCATGCGGTAGCAGGGTGGGGGCCTAAACAGATTGTGCACTCATGCCTGTACTTACATTGCTTCCGTGAACATCCGGCTGAGGATGAATAGTTCCAGCACAACAGGTGGGCTGGAACCCCCTGCCCCACCAGTTGGTGGGGGGATTGTGCAAGGCCGGGTTGCTACACGACGTGGCCACAGTGGTACCGGTCACTCGAGGCCGGACGTGACGGAGTCATGCAAGAGCCAAAGCAGTTGGTTGGGCTCGTCCCAACACATCTCCGGGTGAAGCACGGCCCACATACGAAACTCCTCATCGTACGTGAGCCACGATTGCCCCAGAAAATCCATGTAAGCCCGATAAATGATATCCAGGTACTGGATTAAAGGAATGGCCAAATCCGGATGAGCCCTGATAGAAACAGCAGCATAGATCAAATATGCTGGAAGCCAATTGGCCCATGTACATGGAGGCTTACGGCGACAGGACAATTCATTGTCCCTGTCATCCTCCTTCTCCTCCCTAGTTGGCTCCCTGTTCAGTAGGCTGAATAAATCCACATATTTCCGGTGCCAGATCTTATCTCTGGTGGCCGGCAGCAGATGGTCCCCGAGTGTCAAGGAGATACCCGCCATTGGGATAGCCGAGGTAGGCACGGTGTGGTAGGCCACATTGACCGGAGGGCCATAAGGTCACACCAGGTAAGGCATGCTGGGTCCTGCCGGAGGGATAGCAGGCGGCACAGGCGGGTATGGAGCCCTCCAAACGCCCACCTGTGAGGCCGTGAATACGGGTACTTCCGTGGATGTTACAGCGGCCTGCCGTTGTGGCCAGGGCCATTGAGGCACAGCGGGCTGCAAACTAGGGAAAACCGGGTGTGAGCTGACTTGACTGCCATACTCACCAGTTGCCCCTCAGCTGCCCCCACTGGGGTTTCCTGCTGGCGCTGGGTGTCGGAGCTCATGACCGAGCTCGCTGGACCCATCCCTGAGGACCCCGAGATGTTGGATCTGGCATGAGGAGGAGGAGCAGGTGGACCACAGCTAGCCACCCCAGTACCGCGGAGGGATGCCCAAGATTGAGTGGCCTCAAGTCGCGCCAGCCTCCAATCGAGGGAAGCCAGTGGCAGAGGCCCCTCATGGGCAGCCGTGGTACCACAGCTGGGGCTGGGAGCAGCTACACCAGGGGCAATGCCCGCAATGCGCTCCAGGGCCATCAGGTGGGCCTCAAAGGCTGTGGCATCTGAGGGCTGCGGGTCCTGCGTGACATGCTGCTCCTGGATCCCTGCGGGGGCAGCCAAGTTGCCCATGGCAGCCGCCCGCATGGCCCTGCCACGGGAGGCCGAGGGGCTGCGGCCCTCACCTATCCACCGGGTCCATCCGGGGGCAATAGGCCCGTCCTCTCCCAAGCCTCTGACTCGGGGGAGGCCCGGGGTCTGCTGCTGGTCCATGCCGTGCCTGGGACCTGGTCCCTGGGAGTGGCCTAGAAGAGGCCGTGGCTGATCCAGCATGCCTTGCGCACCAAGCAGAGAAGGCTCCGCCGGCGTCGGACCGTTTTTTTGGCGACATCATGGGTATATACCCAAGGCGCTGTTGAGCAAGTGGCAGAAGCCCCAAATTCAGCCCTACTCAAGCAGCTACAGTGCTCGGTGGTGAGGCCTGGATGTTTCCGGGTGCCGCCTGAGCACCAGGTATTGTCGGCTGGGCAGGGAACAAATGCCCCCAGGCCCAGCCAATTTCCAACTGCCGGAGGCAGGAGCGTGGCCACCCCTTATAAAGGGTAGCTCGCCCCACCCCCGAACAGTCACCACAGTGCCTCAGGGGCGGGGGCAGCAAAGTGTGCAGCAGCCATATTGTTTTGCCGCCGTGCATTCCTTTAAGAAACTGCACTACATCATGGTTTTGGAAATAAAAATATAATCTCTCATAGAATACTTTTGTGTCTGATCCTGGCACATGTAAACCTTTATGATATTTCCCCCTCTCCCCTTTGCATCTCAAAGGTAACTGAAGTATTTAAATCACTTTCTTGCATTGGGATAGTAGCTCTTGAACTCAACAGCCACACTGTAGTTTCTGAACAAATTCAGCAGTCTGGCAGAACTTTTTTATTTCATGCTAGGCAGATTGCCTGCTTGTAAATAGCTGTTGGTGCATTCCCTTTACTCTTGGAATGAGGTGTTAGCTCAGCAAACTCAATTTCCTAGACCATTGTTTGCTGAGATAACACAAACAGAGAGAGTAATGGTCCGAAAGATGGGTAACATAGGGACTTAGCTGAAACTAGTGATGGACATCAAGGTCAGTTTAATATATTATATATATAAAGGGGAAAAAAGAAAGAAGGAAAGGAAAGGCTGAAATTATTTGTGCTTCACAAACAAATTGATTTGGAAATGTGCTTTATCTCACCACGGCGAAAAACCTCATCATTGTCTCCTTCCACATGTTTCCTCTGATGTGTATCTTTGGGGTGCCATAGGAAGGAGGTAAAGGGAAGTTGTTGCTGCTTGCTGTTCTTAGATATAAAACATACAGGCTAAATACTCAGTAGGAAAATTTGTACAGATTCTTCTTTTCTTGCACGCCATCCTCTTACAAGCAAATTTCTGATCAAGCACGTACTTGCTTCTCTGAACCAAGGAAGCAAAAGGACCACAACTGACAGCCAGCAGTGCTGATAAGCTTGCCTACATAACAGCCCGCTTGTGCTGTGTGAATCCAGCACAGTTCTGGCCAAAGTGTCTTGATAAAAATCTAGAAAAGTGATTTTCAGATTTATTTTAATGGAAAGCTTGTACACACCTTGGATATGCTAAGCCAGTGTTTCTCAACCTTTGGCTTTTGGACTTCAATTCCCAGAAGCCTAAGTCAATTCTCCAAAGCACTGATCAGTTAATGTACTGACTTAGGGTTCTGGGAATTGAAGTCAAAAAGCCAAAGGTTGAGAAACACTGTGCTAAGCCAACATTCATATTAACCATGTCTTGTTCCTTTGGCCATGAATGGAACTTTAGAGGACCAAAAACAAACTTAAAGAAGGCAAGTCATAATTGATTTTTCCCTATTGCTGGATTGATTTTCCCACCCACTTCATTAGCTCCTCCAGAAACAAGCCAGGGAGAAGTCACAATTCTCATTTCAAATATTATAACAAGCCAGAATTTATCTAAGCCATTATTCATAAGCCAAAAACAATGGTTTCTAACTATGGTTTGCACTGGCTCAAGTAGGTAAGACGCTGACTGGGAAGCGGAAGGTCAGAAGTTCGATTCCCGAGTACTGCAGGACAGAATGAGCTCCCGTCTTCATCCCAGCTCCTGCCGACCTAGCAATTCGAAAGCAAGAAATTGCAAGTAGATAAAAAGGGACCACTTCGGTGGGAAGGTAACAGCGTTCCGTGCGCTCCGGTGTCTAGTAATGCCTGCCACATGACCACGGAAATGTCTGCAGACACAGACAGTGCTGGGCTCTTCGGCTTGAAAACAGAGATGAGCACTGCACCCTAGAGTCGTATACGACTAGCTTTCGAGCAACGGAAACCTTTACCTTTTAACTATGGTTTGCAGTTAACTAAGAAACTAAGTTGTTGTTGATGTTGTGGTGGTGGTGGTAGTGGTGAAGATTGGTTCAGATACAACAGCTATCCTTTACTGAAGAAATTGCTATCTGGCTTACAATTATATGCAAAGCCAGCCTTATACTCATCAGCACCAGCAACTCAGCTCCATTTATTTGTTTGTTTTATTCAAACATTTATAGCCTTCTGTATATCACAATATCTCAGGGCTGGTAACAACGTTGTTACAAATGCAGGAGCAAGACAACACCTTTATTAGACCACTAAAACAAAATTTAAATACTGCATGATTTTTTATGATACAAGATCTCTTCTTCAAACATGCACCAATTTCTTGTGGACAATGCAGGGATATTATAAATGAGAGGCCTAAAGGTTTGTGGCAAATGTCCATGCCAGGCCCTGTTACTAGAGGGGAGTTATAAAAAAATCCAGTCTGCATTGGAGTGTGGTTTTCAAACTACACCTCAGGTAGTTGTTGGATGGATATCAACCTCCTGCTCCTGAAACAAAGAATACTGAATAATATGCATTGCAGGCGCACCCACCCAAATAAAGACCCAGACACCGGTATTGGATTAAAGGCATCGGGCCACTTTTATTGAATAATGCCCTAGTCCGAATTATCACTTTCAATTGGTGTATCATCCAATTGTAATTCTTTAAGGCAAGCAGGCCGCAGTAACACTGGTAAGGTTCCACCCAAAATGCCAATGGAAATTGGCTACATGTATCTATTTGTATCAATTTGTTTGTTGGCACAAACAAATTGTTGACCGGAGTTAATAAACTATCTACTGACCCCACCCTATGGCGTGTATCCATTCAAATATCAAGGTGATGCAGGCTGTGAAGCTCCTGCCATCACCCCTATCATGGTTCGCCCTTGACTGGCCAATCCTATTTCCCCTGTACCTATCTACGTGTTGGCCAGTCAATTGCGAACCTGCCGGATACCTCTGGGTCATAAATCTTTACCTTACCAGTGCTACCCGCCACACGGGGAGGCATCCATGATGACTCACCGCCCCCCCCCCAGACTGTCAGCCCTGCTTGCACATCCTCCAGGAAGAGGTACATACCTCTAGCCGACAGGTGGACCCCATCTCCTGCATATAGATCGAAATCCTGCAAGCCTATTCTCGTATGTCGAATGGCTGTCCCTAAGCCATTATCAACAAGGAACCGGGCAACAGCCCTGTTCACAGACCGCCGAGCGCGGTCCAAGACACGGAGATCCATACCTCCTCTATAGCATTGTCTCGGCACAATGTCAGACCATAGCAGCCATGTGCGTGGCCATAAATGATGTAAGAACGGCAGGTCGCTGCACACCGACATTTTTAAAGAAATGCCAGTGATCTGTGCGAGATCATTCCTGCCTAGGTGCAGAATCAGGACATCAGGCGGTCCAGCATCCCTGATGGACATCAGGAATGGCAACAGTTCCCGCCATCTCATGCCGCACATACCATACCATCGCATATGTGCGGATGCACGCATCCCGAGATGGGGTTCCCACTCTGTCGCTGCAGCATACTGCGCTGCCCAGTGCACGTAACTGTGGCCCACCAGCCATACTGCCACCGGTATGCGTAGACACACAGGGTCTGTAAAAGAAGGAGAAGAAATTAAGGACATAACTAGTACTCATACAGTGAGGGGACGTACATAGAAGGAAAAACGCGTGGAGCCCCACCTGCCCATCCGACATATATCCACCTCAGAGTACCCAAACGCAGCCACGGTTGAAGCAGCGCCTATCCTGAAGGAATGGGTGCCGTAACGAGCCCCAGGGAGGCCGACACTGTGAAGTGCCATCCCGGTCACCTTCCAAAACTGAAATTTGGTAAGGGGAGACCCATCCTGGTGGCAGAAAAAAAGGCCAGGGTGCGTGCCACGCACTGCCAAAAATGCATGTAGGGCACCAACCGGACAGATGTCATCAATTGTACAACGTAGCAGTCTGACACCACTGCCTACTCTGTGCTGATCGGCCTTTGAGGAGCGAATCCTCAACTGAGCCCACTCCTGGTTGAGACAGACATCTTTGAGTTCCAGTGCCCTATGAGACCTGTCCCCTTTTGACAATGGGACCAGCTCACTGATACGAAGAGCTCCAAAGAAAGCTACAGTGGTAGCTGCGTGAAAAAGAGCCTCCTCATAGCCATCGTAACACCATCTATGCCAACCCCGTGCAAGATGGGTCAGAACACCTATTGAAACGGAGTGACGCGTGTCCGGTCATCGGCCACGCTCATGTGTCCACCCTTCAAATATGTGTTCGTATGCGGAAGTCATTCACACAATCAGGAAAGCCCCATGCCTTGGCCATAAATGCCTATGCTGAAAGCCTAGTGGCGATAGTGCATGGGGCTAATCCTTGATTGTGGAGGTGGACCATATACTGTAAAATCTGGTCGACTGGTATCGGCCACACTTCGGGCAACTGCCTTTGCCCGCAAAAGGTTCCAAATTGGAGGAATGCATGTATATATACGCCTTATACGTGCGAGGTCCCAAAGACATGCCGATCGCCTGGTTCACCTCTCCTCGCCAAATGTCCAGATCTCGGCCGGGAGTGGAGAGGGAAGTTCCTCTGCGTCTGGAGCCAAGGCACGGAACCGGGAGATCTGCAGGCGGGATAAAACATCAGCAATATCATTATTAATGCCTGGCACATGTCTGGTCCTGAATAGCACATTAAGGCGTAGGGACCTCAAAACAAATTGGCGAACTAATGCCATGACTCTGGGGGATTTGGATGTCTGGGCGTTGACAATGCGCACCACTGCAGCATTGTCACACCAAAAGTGAACCACCGAATTAGCCCACCTATCCCCCCAGAGCATTAGTGCCCCCAAGATGGGAAAAAACTCTAGGAAAGTAAGATCGCGTAAGCGATCCGTGCCTTGCCATGCCTGAGGCCATTGACCATAGGCCCACCGTCCCTCAAAGTAAATCCCATAACCCAGGGAGCCGGAGGCATCCGACTGCACTTGGAACTGAGGGCTGACCATAAGCTCAGATCTCCAGAAAGAGACGCCATTAAAGTCCTGTAGGAATGTGAGCCAAACCGCAAGGTCTGCCCATAAACCTCTGGTCAGCCGCACCCTGTGGTGATGTTTTAAATGGCCCACCATGGCATCACAAAGACGCCTGGCAAAGGCTCTGCCTAGTGTAACTACCCTACAGGCGAAGTTGAGGTGGCCATGCAGCACCTGCAACTCTCGGAGCGACACCTTACGCTTGGCAAGCATTGCCGAAATCGCAGCCGAGATCCGAGTCATCTTTTCCATGGGCAACCTGGATGTCTGAGCGATGGTCTAGATTTCAATACCTAAAAAGGTGAGAGTGGTGGCTGGTCCCTCAGTCTTTTCAGGTGCTAGGGGAACGCCGAGTTCCCGCATAAGGACCTGAAATGTGGCGAGGAGGCAGGCACATGTGCCCGTGCCATGTCCACCCCCGAACAAAAAGTCGCCGAGGTAGTGGGCAACAGACTGGGACCCTGACCTACAAACAAAAGGCCAGTGGAGGAAGGTGCTAAATCATTGAAAGGCTGAACATGAAATAGAACAGCCGAAAGGCATGGCTTTGTCCACATAAAAATTGCCCCGAAAACAAAAACCTAACAGCTCGAAGTCATCCGGGTGCACTGGCAACAATTGGAACACCGATTTGATGTCACACTTTGCCAGTAGCGCCCCGGGACCGCACGAGCGTACCATCTGTAAGGCCTGGTTAAAGGATGTATACCTGACAGAGCAAAGGTCATCAGGTATAGCGTCATTGACCGAAGAGCCCGCCGGGTAAGAAAGGTGGTGAATTAGGTGAAATTCACCCGGGGACTTCTTAGGGACTAAACCTAGAGGGGATACCTTCAAGTTGGGATATGGTGGGTCGAGAAATGGCCCCGCCACCCTCTGTGCCTTGAACTCCTTGGCTATCTGCTCCGCAGCAATATCCTCATTACCCCTGAGAGAGATTAAGTTTGGGGCATCCTGAGGCCCGCTAACACCTTTAAAGGGTATGCGGAAGCCAAACTGAAAGCCCTCAAGTACGTATCTCGCATCATCCTGTCTAGGATAAGCGCGCAGCCATCATTCCAACATTAGTATATTAATTGGGGAGGGGGCCTTTTGGATGGGGAGCGCCGTCAGAGGGAGCTCTGACTGCCCCCTGCACACCCCATCCTCTGCCACATGACCCGCCAGCCCGTGGGCACGCGGAAGCGGTTTGAGGGCCGGAACAAGAAGGGCACCCTGAACCGACACTGGCGTCTGCTGCACACACTGTTGGCGGAGAAACTCCAACACAGCAGGCGGGCTGGAACCCCCTGCCTCGCCAGTTGGCGGGAAGTCTGTGAAGTAGCAGCCCGCTGCACGGCATGACCGCAGTGGTACCGGTCACCAGGCGCTGGCCACGTGGGGGCCATATACAGCAGCCACAACTGCTGCCAGGACTCGTCCCACCTCATCTCAGGGTGAAGGGCCATCCTCATCCTAAACTCCTCATTGTAGGCCAACCATGATGGGCCAGGGAAATCAACTACAGCCCGGTAAATATTGTCCAGGTACTGGATCATTGGAATGGCCAAATCAGGACGGGCCCTCAGGTATACCGCCATATAAATCAGATAGGCCGGCAACCAATTGGCCCAAGTGCGAGGTGGCTTACAACGATGGGACAACTCCTTGTCCCTATCGTCCTGCCCCTCCTTTTCCTCCTTAGTGAGCTCACAGTTTAGAAGTGAGAAGATGTCTACATATTCCCCCCGCCAAATCTTCTCCCTTGTAGCCTGGGATAAGTGGTCACCCAGGGGCAAGGAAACCGGCCGTTGGTAGTGCCGCCGTCGGCATGGATTGAATTGGGGGTGCACACAGTGGACCTTGCAGAACCTCTGGAATATTAGGCATACCCAAAGGGGCGGTCACCCCTGCCATAACCGGGGAGTAATTGGGTAACCAAGAATTAGCAGGACAGTATGGATTAAACTGTCCTCCCACAATAACTTGTCGTGGCCATGGCCACTGAAACCCCCCAGCAGAATTGGGTAGTGTTACTGGTGTGCTAACTTGACCCGTATACTAACTCGGTGCACCCCCATGGGCCGCCCCCACTGGGGGTTCCGGCCCACGGTGGGCGTCAGAGCTCACGATGGGTATCGAGCTCTGCGTGCCCCTGCGCCCCTGCCGAGCAGGACCGGTCCCCGGCGGGAAGGCCTGTTGCAATGGCCTGATGGGGAGCTGCGAGGCGCCAGCTTGGGCTGGCCTGATGGCCTCGAGCAGCTCGACCCTATTGGCGGCCTGCTGGACAGCCATGGCCGACGCGTGGGGCAGATCCGCAGGGTTTGCGAGCCCACCATCAACAGGTGGCGGGGCAATGCCCATCGATGCCTCCAGCACCGAAATGCATGCGAGGAGAGCATTGACCGTCTCAGACCCACCTGGATAAGGTGGGCCGGATGGCCCGGATGGCCCACCGTGCAATTGCTGGGGGATAAGCCCAAATGGCGATCCCTGGCCCGCATAGGGCCATGCCCAGTAATCCGGCCCATGAGGGGCTGGAAGAGTGGTGGGGCAGGAACCCGCACCAAGCCCAAGTGGGCCGCCATGCCCCGAGTCGGGTGAAGGCGCAGCAGGGGTGGAAACCCCGAAGGAGCAGGCCCTTGCCGCCCCCGCCCGAGTCCCCAGACTGGGCGGGTAGGCAGAAGCCAGCTCGCCCGCATTGGTGTCAGTGGGCACCAAAGCCCTGCCACCCGATTGTGGGGGTGCCGCCCGAGCCCTTCGGCCCGGCGGCAGCCCCTGGGAGGTCGAGGGGGTAGGCAGAGCCCTCCCCCTATTATGCGGCCTGGAGGCTGCTGCCTTGCGCTTGGGTGCCATGGGCCACCCAAGCGTTCGATTTTTCAGGGGAGGGAGATTCCTCCGAAAAAAATTTAGAAGCCGGGAAGGGAAGCGACGGAGAAAACTTATCTGCTCCGTCGCTTCTAAAATGGCAGCGCAGCTGCCTCGTGCCCACCCCTTTTAAAGAGAGGTGGCCACGCCCCCTAACTAACCCGGATGTCTGAGTCTGGTTGGGTGGGAGCACGCAAAGAGCGTAGCGGCCATTTTTGCACTGCGCTTGCATATGTCCACCACCTACATGGCCTTCTTTTGAAACTCTGAGTTTCTATTTGAGGTCAGAGCAACACAAAGACCTCGAATCCTCCATTAGGGAATTGGAATTAGAATTTAGTTTACCCACTAGTAGCACCAATTGTAGCCCAATCAAGTTCAATTAGCAATGTTACCTAGTCGCTAGAAGTAGCAGTTCCCTTCAGTTTGATTTCTTGCTGAGCTGACATTAGATGCAAACCCATCAAGCGCCACTCTGGAAAATATGGGAACTGCTCCAGCCTGGGTGTGCATGCACAGCAAAAACTCCTTTGCACATGTGCAGAACCCCTTTGCGCATGCACAGAACACATTTGTGCACGCGCAGATGGGTTCTGCGTGTGTGCGCACATGCAGTAACCCCTTCCCCACCATTCTAAATACGGGATGGCACTGGGAAAGGGGAGGAACGTGCGCCAAAATACAGGATTGCCCGGCTAATCCGGGATACTTGACAGGGATGATTAGAAGTCCATGTAGTGGTTTTGGTACTGCTATGTGATGGCTTTTTTCTTGTTCTACCTAGTGGCTAAATTAATTATTAACTTGATTCTTAAGAGGGATTGCATCCAAAACTGTTCCCCTACCACATTCCAAACCTAAGAACGACCAAACCAAAGATCCTCTATCTTGTTGGAATTCAGTTTCAATTTATTGGCCTTCATCTAGCTCATTACAGCCAGCAGACATAGGTCCAGTACCCACACAGCTTCAGCCAACCTAGATGATAAATAGAAGTAGAGATGAACATCGATAGCATATTGGGGCATCAGCATATTGATGGCATACATTCTCTCCCAGTAGCTTCATAAAGATATTTAACAGCCTAGGAAATAAAATGGAATCCTGAACTACTTCATAGAGGATTGAGTCCCCCAATGCAACTGTTTGGAATGGTGCCTCCCTCTCCCATTGCATGGATAAATGGTGTCAAACACTGCTAAGAGGGCAGGAGAAAACAGGACTGCACTTGGTTTAGCCCAGACCAGTTCATCAGTCAGAGGCCATTTTGGTTCTGAATTCTGGCCTGAAACTAGACTGAAATGGTTCCAGTTTCCTTCAAGAATATCTGAAGTTGACCAGCAATCACATATTCCAGCCCTTTATCTATTTATTTATTTATTTATTTAGACTTATATCACCTCCCGATCACCGTGGTGACTCAGGGCGGCTTACAGTCAACAAAAACAACAATCACAATACAAAATTGAATCAGAACACTATAACTAAAACCAGTAAACTATTTTGCCCAAAAAGGTGATATGTGCAATTTGTGCCATTATTATCATATACCTCAGGGTCCTGAGAGATCCTATTCAGGAGATGGTACACTGTGGCCTCTTTCAAGGCCAAAAGCCCCATCTCCTTCCATAATGAGGCATCTATTATCTTCTGGATTCACCCCATCAATTCATCCCTGCTAAATCTTATTAATCATGATGGGCAAGGCAAAAGTATACATGTGTTAGTGCAGACTGATGGCATCTTCTCCACATCATCGGGCTGCAACAATTGAAACTGACCCCCCCCCCAAAAAAAAAGCAGACTAGATGGTGCACTAGACACTTCCCTAGGTATTGCATCATGTTCCAAGTAAATATGAATGACTTGCTTTTCAAAGTGCCTAGTAAACGTCTTACAGTAGAGGTGATCATGTTGTAAGAGGGGAACATTCTTTTCATGAGAGTTATAGGCCAAGCCTCTTGAGTCTCTTTGCTGCCCTGTATAGACCAATGTGACCATGTGGAACAACCCATCTTCTTCCACAAAGGATACACACTGTAAGGAAGGATGGGTAATGAAAAAGACTCTGACGTGAAAGAAAGTCATTGCTTACCATTACACATCTCCTCTGGTAATTTTTGAGGAAACTCTGGGTTTCCTGAAACTGATGAATGTGTATTAAAAGGCTCCAGAGATAACTAATGTAATTGTAGGCCAGTCAGCCTGGAATCAATTCTGTATTAAGTAATGGAACACTTAATTAAAACAAAATCAATATATATTTAAAGGAAATGTGCATAATTAATTACAATCAATGCACTGAGATGGGAAATAGGTCACACTAAGCAAACATGTGATATGACATTTGTTGATGTATGGAACAAGGATTTTGCTGATTAATCCTGATATAACCCCAATTAAATATGATCAAAAGAAGTAATGTTTGAAAATGAGCTTTATTGAATAGTTGCTGTCTAATAGATGATATTGTTGGCATATAGACTTTTCTTCCCTCTAACTCAGGGGTGCCCAAACATTTCAGGCCACAGGCCCATCATGTGGTTGATCAAGCCGGTCACCTGGTTTCTCCCACTGGAAGCAGAACTAAAATGTGCATGTGTAAAACACATTTTGCACCTGCGTGGGCACGTTTTACTTCCACTTCCGGGAGTGGCAAGGGCAAGTATGGGCTGGATGATTCGGCACCACTGGCCGAATTGTGCCCTCAGGCCGTAGTATGGCCACCCCTGCTCTAACTAAATGGAAGAAAATACAACAATTTACTTGGGGAAAATAGTGCTGGATAGTTGCCAAAATGCTTTTTTACTACTTTATGTTGAGTGAGAGGTCTTCTCAAGCAGAGGATGAGGAATTTTGAAAAGCAGACTGTCTACCATTGAAACAACTTCCAGAGCTTTTTTTTAATCTTCCAATATGTTTACATCAGCTTTTTGGGGGAGTATAGCTTCTTTGAGTTCTAATAAGGCCAGTTGGCATACAAGGAAGATGGTGGCTATATTCATAGTGTGTGAGGAGACTGATTTAAAGCAAGACATTTCAGAAAGGCTGTGGCATGACTGTGGTTGAATTCAAAGTTTTTTTTTAAAAGCTATCATGACAAAAGCTCTTTGTCTTCTTACTTTCTTCAGGAAACAGGGAATGGGGGGAAGGAAGGAAGGAAATGGCCTCCTCTGCCTTTGTCATTTTAGCCTGCTTCAGAGAAGAGGGCAGCACCTTGCAAGCTGTTATGTCAGAGTTTAGTGTAAGGGACCAAAGACAATGAAACAGCCGAAGGGTTGGCTTAACACAGGTTTATTGCATGATGATCCGGGGGAACATGTGGTAATGGCGGATGGGTAGCTCAATATATACAGCTGGCTATACATTTGAATGTGGCTCGTTGACAGACTATTGGTTGCTGCCTGCGTGACGTCGTAGGAGGTCACGCCCTTCTTGACCAGGTGAGGAAGTCGCGGGGAATCTTCCCGCGCTGCTGAACCAGGTGGCTATGATCCATTAGAGCTGGACGCTCGCTACTGCCCTCTGGTGGTCACTAGCTCGCGTCCCCTTATTAGGCTTACATTGATACAGGTGATGGTTATAATGTTGCACACAGAAAAGGTTACATTGATAACACATGGTAAAGGTACATTGTTAAAGGCACTGCTTTACAGAACACAACATCCCTCCCCCCTAGGATGAGACGAAGTCTCTCAGCCAAGATGGCTTGTTGCATGTGCGTTTGGGCCGTGAAGAGGGCTGCCCCCCCGGGGGCGTTATTGCTTCTTTGTTCCCTGGTCCCTTGTCCTGAAATGGGAGAGGGGGACTTGTTAGTGGCTTGCCGCTGTCTGGCGGTCTTAGGGGAAGGGAAAAACTCCATTGTGGGGAGACCGGGGGCCGTCGGGGCTAATGAAAAACCCCTCTTCTCGCTTGGACGGGTGGGGGACCACTCCGAAACCCCCCCCCCGGTTCTGAAAATCAAAATCAAACTTGGTAGGGGTACCCACATTTGTGGGGAATTTCCGCGAGATATGTATGGGGTCGGGTTCCTCCTCCTCGGAAAGATCACCTAGGATATCTACGAGAACATCCTCCTCCCCCCTTGGTGGGGGCCCGCGGTCCCCTTTTCCTCCCCCTTGGGCTGAACGGGTGGGGGAGAACCCTAACGCTGACTTATTTCCTGCCTGATCAGTGCCCTGCTCATCGGAGACCCTGCGTCGGAGCTGGTCCGCATGCCGCCTCCACAGGAGCCCTGTGCTGGTTTCCACGCGGTACGACACGGGGCCGGTTTGCTCTACAACTACGCCCGGAACCCAGGCTGGGCCCGTGCTGGCGTAATTCCTGCAATGCACGGGTGCGCCTACACTGAAACTCTTTGTGGCCTCTAGCCCAATGTTCCTCCCTTTGTCCTCTACCCTCGTGGGGTCTAGCCTAGTAAGGATGGTGGTCAGCTTCCTGCGCATTAAGAGCTCTGCGGGGGAGTATCCTGACGCCAACGGGGTCACCCTGTACCCTAGCAGAAACTGACACACTTGTAGGTTCAAATCCCCTGGGCCCATGCGCCGCAACGCGTCCTTCGTGGTGCGGACGAGGCGCTCTACTTGGCCGTTGGTGGCCGGG
The DNA here is from genome assembly GCA_035047305.1 of Bradypodion pumilum. Taxonomy (NCBI): domain Eukaryota; kingdom Metazoa; phylum Chordata; class Lepidosauria; order Squamata; family Chamaeleonidae; genus Bradypodion; species Bradypodion pumilum. The sequence continues at coordinate 164,613,106 of JAWDJD010000001.1, read as the reverse complement.
TGAAACGGGGCGGAGGTGATATGCCGAACGGCGTTAATCTCCATGAATGCCTTAAACTCGGAGGACGTAAAACAACTAGCGTTGTCGCTAATTAACGTGTCGGGTATGCCGAACGTGGAAAAGAGCCTCCGCAAATGCCTAATGGTCTGGGCCGAGGAGGTGCTCGTGACTGGGATAACCTCCAACCATTTGGAGAAAGCGTCCACTACAAGGAGGAACAGGGTGCCTCTGAACGGGCCCGCGAAATCAACGTGCACCCGGGACCACGGCCCCTTAGCTGCGTCCCATTCCCTGTGGGGAAGGCGGGCCTCCTCCGGTCTGGAGCATTGGCAACTTTCACAAGTGCCGACCATGTGCTCGATGTCGGCGTCTAGCTGGGGCCACCAGAAGTAACTCCGGGCCAGCGCCTTGGATCGCACGATGCCGGGGTGGCTGACGTGAAGCAGTTTGAGCACCCGCGGCCGAAGGGAAGTGGGAATCACCACCCGCTGCCCCCACAAGAGACACCCCCTCTCTAGGGACAGTTCTAGCTTTTTTCGGAAGAATGGAGCGAACTCCTCCGCTGGGGAGGATGCGGGCCATCCTTTCTGTAGCCAGGAGCTTACTGTCGCTAACGTTTTGTCTTTCTCTGTCGCTTTGGCAATGTCGGCGGGCACTACGGGGGGCGAATCCAGCACCTCTATCATGAGAACCTGATGGTCCCGCTCCCCCATGCTCACCTGGCTGGGCGTTAGGGGAAGGGGAGACCTAGATAGGGCGTCCGCATGGCTGATCTCTTTCCCGGGCCGGTAGACCAACGTGTGCTGATACGCGTTGAGAAAAATGGCCCACCTGAGCATCCTTGGGGACAGGATTTGAGGGGTGGGCTTATCCGCGGTAAAAATGCCTAGCAGGGGTTTGTGGTCCGTCACAATGGTGAAGGGGCGGCCATACAGAAAATCGTGAAATTTTTTCATCCCCGAGACTATCGCTAATGCCTCCCTGTCCGTCTGTGCGTAGTTTCTCTCTGTTTGGGACAGGGACCTGGAGTAAAATGCTATCGGGGCCTCCCTTCCGTTCTCCTGCACGTGGCACAGCACCGCCCCCACCCCCACTGGAGATGCATCACAGATCAGAACTACTGGGCGTTTGGGGTCGAAGTGGGTCAGTATGGCGTCGGACGCCAGGAGGCTTTTCAGCTCACTAAATGCCCTCTCTTGGTCATCGCCCCACTTCCATGCCTGTTCTTTCTTTAGCAGCTTGTGTAGCGGTTCAGCCACCGCTGCCTTCCGGGGAAGGAAGGAGTGGTAAAAGTTGAGCAGCCCTAGGAACGACTGCAACTCGGCCTTGGAGGTGGGGCGGGGGGCTTTCTTGATGGCTGCCACCATAGACTTGGATGGTTTTATCCCCTCAGGAGTCACACAAAACCCTAGGAATTCAACCTCGGTTGCGAAGAAGACGCATTTGTCCTTTCGCAACCTCAGCCCCGCCTTTTCGAATATCGTCAGGACCTTCCCCAACCTCTTGGCCAATTCTGCCCAACTCCCCCCTGTTATTAACACGTCATCAAAATAAGGCAACACCCCCTCCAGTCCCTTCAGGAGGCGTTCCACGAGTGACTGGAAAATTCCTGGCGCCGAATTCACGCCGAATTGGAGGCGCGTCACCTGGAACGCCCCCTTATGGGTGACTATGGTCTGCGCAGCAGCTGCGGCAGGGGACACCGTAAGCTGCTGGTAGGCCTGTGCTAAGTCGAGCTTAGCGAAACATTTCCCCCCGTGTAACCTGGCCAGCAGATGGCTGACTACCGGCACCGGATATGCATTCGGGCGGATCGCCTTGTTGATGGTGCACTTGTAGTCGGCGCATATACGGACCTCCCCATTGGCTTTTAGAGCAGTTACAATTGGAGTTTCCCACTCCGCAGAGTCTACAGGCACAAGAATCCCCTGACCCACCAATTTGTCCAGCTCCGCCTCTATCTTGTCCTTAAGTGCGAACGGCACCCGGCGTGGTTTTAGGCGAACAGGGCGGACCTCCGGGTCCAGGTCGAAAGTCACTGGGGGCCCCTTGAATTTCCCCAGTCCCATTTTGAAGACTTCGGGGTGCGCCTCGCACACCTCCTGAATTGGATCAGTCCCAACAGCGTGCATCCCCACGGCATGCACCCCCCCAATGAACAACCCCAGGGGCTGGAACCATTGAGTCCCGAGGAGGCTGCAATTTCCTCCCTTGAGCACGACCAGGGGAAGGGACGCGGCGTGCTCCTTGAATTTGACCTGAAATTCTCCAACCCCCAACACTGGAATACTGTTCCCTTGCACGTCCCGTAGCGTGGCCCTCAATGCTTTGAGCTTGGGCCGCTTTTGGGGGGCAATTCCGAAAAACTCCCTCTGGGAAATGATTGAATATGAGGACCCCGAGTCAATTTCCATCCTAATGGGCACCCCTTGGACTAGTACCTCAACAAAGTAGCGGGGGTGTCCCGTAGACACGCTGAACACTGGGGCGTCGTCCTCGCTGCCGTCGGCGATGCGGCCCACGCCGTCCTGCTTCCGTGTGGCCTGGGCGCCGTCTTTGGGTCTCGCTGGGCGGTCTCGTCCCGCGGAACGGTCTGGGGAGCTTCTCCGGGACTCGCGCTTCTTCCTGCACACCTTGGCAATGTGCCCGCGGCGGCCGCAGTTGTGGCACTCGGCCTTCCGGAAGGGGCATTTCACGCGGTCGTGGGCCGCGCCACAGCCGTCGCATCGTCGGCTCTCCTTCCGGACCCTCTGTACGTCCTCGTCGTCGCTGCTCTCTGTAGACGACCTCGAAGTTCGCCGGGCCACCTGTACCGGAGCCTCTGCTTTGCTCGACCTTGGCCGCCAGTCCTGGAGTTCCTGGACCCCGGCCTTCGTAGCTTCTGCGGCCTGGGCCGCTCTGACGACCTCCTGCAACGTGGGAGGCGGCTCTTGGTTCATTAATGTGCACTGGGTTTCGGCATCGTTCAGGCCGCACAGCACACAGTCTCGGAGGGTGATCTCGACGTTCTCCCACTTGCACGGGCCGGCCGCCATCCGCAGGGCCGCCACGAACGCGGCGACCGTCTCCCCGGGCGCTTGGACTCGCCTCCAAAACGCACTCCGAGCGGGAAACATCGCCGTGGGGGGCCGGACGTGCTCACGCAGCAACTGCATGAGTTCCTTGGCCTTGAATTCGCTCACCCTCCTCGGTGCAATCAGGTCCACCAAGGTCCTTTTTGTTTCTTGTCCGAGCATTCTGGTGAAGATGGCCCTTTTCTTCGCCTCTTCCGTAACTTCAGACTCGATCAGTGCGGCCTGGAAGTCCATCTCGAAGATCTCCCAGTCGCCCGGTTTCCTGATTTCAAAACCGGCGCATGTCTTGGTCCCGTGGGCTGCCATCCCACCTTCGTCGCCAATTTAGTGTAAGGGACCAAAGACAATGAAACAGCCGAAGGGTTGGCTTAACACAGGTTTATTGCATGATGATCCGGGGGAACATGTGGTAATGGCGGATGGGTAGCTCAATATATACAGCTGGCTATACATTTGAATGTGGCTCGTTGACAGACTATTGGTTGCTGCCTGCGTGACGTCGTAGGAGGTCACGCCCTTCTTGACCAGGTGAGGAAGTCACGGGGAATCTTCCCGTGCTGCTGAACCAGGTGGCTATGATCCATTAGAGCTGGACGCTCGCTACTGCCCTCTGGTGGTCACTAGCTCGCGTCCCCTTATTAGGCTTACATTGATACAGGTGATGGTTATAATGTTGCACACAGAAAAGGTTACATTGATAACACATGGTAAAGGTACATTGTTAAAGGCACTGCTTTACAGAACACAACACAGAGAGACCGAAGACCAAGTTTTTGGGTTTATATTCAGCAGAATGACATTATAAATCTTTCCTCTAACTCTACAGTTCAAGTCTTTTCTGCCAGTGAGAGTTAACTATCCACTATGAATGTGCCCCTTCACATGAAAATGGGTGCACGGCTGCAGGGAATCTTGCAGCCGCATGCTTTTGCTGGCCCCTACCCTTAGAGACAGGCGCTGGGGCCGAGCACAAGGGGCAGAGCTGAATGCCTTTAAAAGTAGCTCCACACACCTGTGCTGGCCTCCTCAAGTTCAGCTGGGCCAGGGCGCATTTGGCTCCTTGCCCAGCTGATCACCCTGCTTGTGCAGGGATCTAGCCGCGGTGCTTGGACGCCACTTTTGGCAATTTGCCTCATCCGAGACCAGCGGCGGTGCTCAGATGCTGATCCGGGTGGGAGACTTTTCCGAGGCCAATCAGCTTGCCGTGGCGCTTTGCTGCGGCCCGGAGAACTCCCGCCAAAGCGGCCGCTGGTCTGGGTGCCTCACGGGGGCCTGGTTCTTTAGTGCCAGTACCCCGAGGCATTGTTCTGCTGGCCTGCCCCGATGCTTCTCCGGGGCCTATTATTGTAAATTGCGCCACAAAATGGTGCCAAAAAAAGAGGACCTGCCGTGTTCAGAGCAGGTCCTCGGGGCAGCGATTGGGGCCTCTTCTCAGGCTGGCAGCACAACACAGCAGGACCTCTGCAGGGCCCAGGATTGCCTGCAGCCCTGCACACTCTGCAGGGCATTTGAATGCCAGGGCCCCTGCTGGGTCCGGGTTTTCTTCTGGCCATCTCACGTCAGTTGGGCCTTCCAGGCATGGGCCTCAAACTGCCCTGGAGGCCTTGCCATTGGACCCCAGGGCATTAGTTGCCCACATCACTGCGCTTGAGCATGCTGCGGGTCTTGATGCTGGGCTCAATCAGAGGGTTCAACAGCTCGAGGCGGCACAGCCTCCACCTGTGTCTGAGGCAGCGGCGGCACAGTTGGCCTGCTTGGTGGCCTTTCCTCCAGCTGACTGCTCAAACCTTGACAGGTCGTTGCCTCACTTGTCTGGTCCTGTGGGCTCTAATTCGGTCCTGAGCCCCAACGCTACGTGGCAGCTGGAACCCCCGGTGGGGGCGGTTGCTGTGAGTGCACCTGGTGAGTATAGTGGTCAAGTAAGCTCACACTACGGGGGGTCATGGCATCCGGTCCCTATGGTTCAATGGCCCTAGACACAGCAAATGATCCCAGCATTTCTGCCCCATGGCCCACCGCTCTCAGCCCTGAATGTTACTCCATGGCAGGCACCTTATCCACCAGTGCCTCCCGGCATTCAACCCACAGGGCCTACTGTTCCATATCCGATCTGGCCTTACGGTCCTCCAGTAAATCCGGCCTACCATTCTGCATCGCGGTCGTCGCTCCCAACCATTGGTCTTTCATTGCCATCGGGGGACCACCTCCTGCCGGCCACCAGGGATAAGATCTGGTGCCGCGAATATGTGGATTTTTTAGCCTACTGAATAGGGAAATGACTAGGGAGGAGAAGGAGAAGGAGGATGACTACAACAAGGAATTGGCCCGTTGCCTAAAACCTCCCTGCACATGGGCTTATTGGCTTCCGGCCTACTTGATTTATGCTGCGGTTTCCAATCGAGCCTGTCCGGACCTAGCAATAACATTGATTCAGTATTTAGACATAATTTATAGGGCATATGTCGACTTCCCAGGGCAGTCATGGCTTGCGTACGATGAGGAATTTCATATGCACGCGGCCCTGCATCCCAAGGTGCCTTGGGATGAACCTAACCAGTTGCTTTGGCTGCTGTATATGACCCCTTCCCACCCCGTCTCTGGTAATCGCTACCATTGTGGCCATGTAGTTCAGCGCCCCAGCATAGCACAGTTTCCCCTCCAGCCGGCGGGGCAGGGGGTTCCAGCCCACCTGCTGTGCTGGGATTTCTCCTCCATGGGCTGTTACAGCCAGAACCAGTGCAAGTTCAAGCATGAGTGTTCCATTTGTTCAGGGCCTCATTCTGCCAGCACCTGCTTCCGGTTGGGTGGGCCACATGGGCGGGGCCATGATCAGCAGGGCCCAAGGCATGCCCCCCCAGATGTGGCTACCGCTTCAAAAGGGTCCCTCCCCAGTTTGAATTGAGGTGCTGGACCATATTTATTGGCTGGTTTCTCAATTGGTTTTCATATCCCTTTTGTGGGTGCACGTGCGCCACAAGATGCACCCAATTTGCAGTCTTTGCGAGGCAAGGAGGACATGGCCTGGTCTAAATTTTTTAAGGAGGTACGGGAGGGGCGGGTTGCCAGTCCCTTCAATGAGCCTCCTTATCCTAACTTGAAAGTATCCACCCTTGGTCTGGTACCCAAGAAGTCTTCGGGTCACTTTCGCCTTATTCATCATTTATCTTACCCGGCAGGCTCATTGGTCAATGATGCCATACCAGACGAACTTTGTTCTGTCCGGTATACCTCTTTTGACCAAGCCTTACAGATGGTCCATGCTTGTGGTCACGGGGCGCTGCTGGCCAAGTGTGATATCAAGTCTGCTTTCCGGCTCCTCCCCATCCACCCAGACGATTTTGAGTTGCTGGGCTTTCGTTTTGAGGGCCAGTACTTCGTTGACAGGGCCATGCCTTTCGGCTAATCCGTATCATGTTCCGCATTTGAACATTTTAGTTCTTTTCTTCATTGGGCGCTTGTCCACAGGTCCGGGGTCCACAATGTCACCCATTACTTGGATGATTTTTTGTTTGGGGGGCGGCAGGGTTCTGGGATAGGTGAACAACTTTTGCTTTCTTTTCAGGAGCTGATGGGCGAGTTGGGAGTACCATTGGCTCCGGAAAAGACTGAGAGGCCTGCAACCACACTTACATTCTTGGGGATAGAAATTGACACCTTAGCAAAAGGCATCACGGTTACCCAGGGACAAGGTTGAGCGCATTTTGGAAGCCATTCTTTCCATGCTGGCCAAGCGCAGGGTTTCGCTCCATGACCTACAGGTTCTTCATGGATATCTCAACTTCACTTGCAGGGTGATCGCACCTGGCTGGGCTTTTGCAAGGCGCCTGTGCAATGCCATGGTTGGTTTATCCAGGAAGTACCACAGGGTTCAGCTCACATTAGGTATGCGGGCCAACCTCCGGGTTTGGCTCGCATTCCTGGCTGATTTCAATGGGGTGTCTTTTTGGCATTCTGAGCTTTCTCTCACACCAAAATTCCAGGTGCAGTCTGATGCCTCTGGAGCCTTGGGCTACGGCATCTACTTTGATGGCCGCTGGTGCTGTGGCTGGTGGCCGGAAGCATGGCAGGGTTCAGAATTGCTTCGGGATTTGACATTCCTAGAATTCTTCCCCACTTTGAGGGCCCTGTTGTTATGGGGGAAATTCTGGGAGAATTCAGTAGTACATTTCTGGTGCGACAATGATGCCGTGGTGCACATTGTAAACGCCCAGACGTCCCGTTCACCTAGGGTTATGTCCCTTGTTCGCCAGTTTGTATTACACTCCTTGAGGCATAATATTGTTTTCAGGGCTAGGCATGTTCCAGGCATTGATAACAGTATTGCCGAAGCTTTGTCCCGCCTGCAGATTTCATGGTTTCGGGCACTAGCACCGGGGGCCAGGGAGCTTCACTCTCCACTTCTGACTGAGATGTGGACATTTGGCAAGGTGAAGTGACCAGGGCTGTTGGCCTGTCCCTTGCTAGTCGTACCCACAAGGCATACCAACGGGCTTATCAGTCATTTGTTATATTTCGTCAGGGCGTTCCTTTGACTGACTTGTGGCTGGTGCTGGTGGGCCATGTTCTCCAATACATAGTGCACCTGCACAGGTGTGGCCTTGCCACCCACACCACTGGTGGCCGGCTTTCTGCCTTGGCTTTTGCTGCCAGGACTCGGGGTTACCCAGGCACCATGGGAGATTTCCATATCCACAGAGTTCTGGAGTGCTGGGCTCGGGAACATGGCCCTCACTCGGACATGGCAACCGGTATCCCTGGAGGTTCTATTGCACCTGTCTGAGGCTTGGCCAGCTCTTTGCAACGACCAATTTGAATCTGCCCTCTTTCATGCTGCCACCACAGTGGCCTTCTTTGGGGCTTTGATGGTGAGTGAACTGGTATCCTTTTCCCGGGCAGACCATTCATGCAGGGCCCTTGAGTTGGCAGATGTGGCTTGGTCCACTGATTCTGTCACGTTGGCCATCCGCCACTCCAAGGTGGATCAGCGGGGCAGGGGCACTACAGTGGTCCTGCTCAGCTATGGTATCCGGGCGATTTGCCCAATTTTGGCTTTGGCATCCTTCCTAGCTGTGCGTGGCTCTCTTCAGGGACCTCTTTTCTGCCATCAGGATGGGTTGCCTCTGACGAAATACCAATTTTGGAAGGTCACGGGTTCTGCCCTTGCTACTTTGGGCATCCCGGGGGCAAAGTATGACACCCATTCATTCAGCATAGGTGCTGCATCAATGGCAGTGGCCTTTGGGTATTTGGAGTATGACATATGATGGATGGGTCAGTGGGGTTCCGATTGCTTTCATTCGTATGTTTGCCCTATGTTGCAATGAGCTTCTCCCTGGCACTTGTTCTCTGTTCTGTTTATTTCACCTCCTGTTTTGCTTGCCGTTCCAGCCAGGGTGTGGATTGTTGGGCACAGTTACATTTTCTTGGTGGCCTGACATGCTGCTTCATCCCCTTGGGGGATGCACCTGGGGCTCAGTGATGTGGCGTACCTGATGTGGTGTGGCTTCCGAGTTGGTGTGATTTGATCCTGTTTGTCCTTGCTGCCTGGAGTTGTGTGCCACCTGATGTTTTGGTCCTCCACCTGGGTGGTAACGACTTGGGACAGGTCACCAGCTTGGACCTGGTGGTATCCATCCACAGGGATCTGGGCCTGATCCAACAGCATTGGCCGCAGGTCTGCTTCATCTGGTTCTACATCATTCCACGTGCATTTTTCCGGGGAGGCAGTGATTCCTGCCGCATTGACCATACCTAGTGGTCTGTGAATCGGGCTATTGCTCTATATTTTTCAGAGCAGGGTTTGGGCAGGGTGTTGGAACATCCGGCGATCTGGATTGAGGAGCCCAACTTGTATCGCGGAGATGGGGTGCACCTCTCCGTGCATGGCATTGATCTTTTTCTGGCATCATTGCAAGCAGGCCTGGTGACTGAGTTGGTGGTCGGGGAGGGGGGGGCGGTGAGTCGAAAAATGACTCATCCCCGTGTGGCAGTTAGCACTGGTAAGGACAATCAGGCGACCCCTAGGAACCTGGCAGGTACGCATCAGAAGCACAAGGTAGAGGGAGAGTCGGGCTGGCCAATCAAATGCAGACCATGAACAAGGTAATGCTAAGTTCGGAGACTTGCAAAACCTTTGACAGTTCATCGGATTTCCGTCAGAAGCTGGAGTCAACAAGTATCACTTCTGAGTGGGGTCAATAATTGGTTTAAGGAAGTAAACAAATAGATACAATGTAGCAAATTAAGTTCAGGAAATAAGGACTAGTCCTTACCAGTGCTATTCGGGCCCATTTGCCTTAACTCAGTTAAACAAAGTTACAAGTTAATAAAGTGGCCCAATTTTAAAACCAATACAGGTGTCCATCTCTTTATTTGGGGGTGGGTCTGGCAACAAACACTCTCCATACATAGGAAAATATCATATCAGATGTTTTATTGCTTGAGGGAAGTAAGTGTTACTATCTCCAATCTGCACTTGGCTGGCTGGTTCTGAACTCCCCTGCTCTCGGGAAAATCTGTGTTTTCTGAGTGCTTTACCTTCATTACATAGCAACAAATTTGTTGTCACCAATGTCAACTGTTACCCCTCTATCTGATTCTGTCTTAAATGGCTAGTGCATACTGCCAGAGGCTTCATCATTAGAAATTATTCCTAAATATATTTCACACAGAGAATCTCAGCACTGCAAGATTTAATTTAGGGGAATGGAAGATGAATCTCATGAATCAATATGTGCGGTTGGAACGCAGCTTCACTCAATCATTCGGTGAGGTACCATCAGTACGTTGATGATACCCAGCTGTACATCATGACCCGTGGGGACCCTAGTGATGCAGTCAAAGTCCTAACCAGGTGTCTGGAGGCTGTTTGGGTCTGGATGGGGGACAACGGGCTTCAGCTGAACCCTGGCAAGACTGAGTGGCTGTGGGTTCGGGGCATGTGTTATCCCAGGAGCTACCATCTTTGGTATTGGATGGGGCATCACTGCCTCAGGCAGACCCGATGCATAACTTGGAGGTCCTCCTGGACTCACGGCTACTGCTCGAAGAGCAGGTGGCAGCCGTGGCTAGGAGGGCCTTTGCGCAGCTTCGTATCATCTACCAATTACGCCCGCTCCTGGACCAGGACTCCTTGCTCACAGTCACTCATGCTCTGGTCACCTCCTGATTGGATTATTGTAATGCGCTCTACATGGGGCTGCCCTTGATGACCATTCGGAGGCTCCAGCTGGTCCAGAACTCAGCTGCCTGGGAGGTGATGGGGCGAGGGCATTATGCTCTTGCCTCACCACTGCTCCGGGAGCTGCACTGGTTGCCAGTCTGCCTCCGGGTTCAATTCAAGGTGCTGCATCACCCCAAGGCATTCTAACTGTCCTATGAGGGCAGACCAGAGGGGCTCTGTGGTGGTCCCTTCGAAGAGAGAAGCACACCTGATGGGGACCAGGAGAAGAGCCTTCTCTGTGTTGGCCCCAGCCCTTGTGGAACCTCTTACCGCTGGAACTGTGCCTCCAGGCAGAGCTGCTCCCCTTTAGAAAGGCACTCAAGACCTGGCTATGCCAGAGGATGTGTGATCCGACATGTAGAACGGCCCAGGTCCGCTACCTGGTTTAGCTGCCTTAGGTTACTGCTGTGATTGTCAGTATTTTGTACTTTGTCTGTTTTTATGCTCTTTTTTGGTATGGCTTTTATCTTTTTAACTTTTAGTATTCTTCTCTTAATGGGTTAGAGAGGGATTGGAGGGTTTTAGATGTTTTAAGATGTGTATGTAGTTTATTGTATTTTTCATCTTTTGTATTATGCACTGTGTTGTGTTGAGATTGCTTTCTTTGGTTTTAAAGAGCTTTCTCCTCTTATGTTGTTAGCCACTCTGGGTGGCGCCAGTGCCAGAAGGGTTGGATATAAATATCCCAATAAATAAAATAAATAAAAACCCTCACTATTAACTGAGGAGATGGGACTGATGGGAGATGGAGTACAAGACCATCTGAAGGGTCATGCTCTCACCAACCCAACAGCACATATTGATTAATGGAATGGTCCCAACTTGGGGGGGGGGGTTACAGTGTAAGGATACTCTTGTTTACTTTTGAATCAGTTTTGCCTTGAGGCTTGTGCTTCAGTGAAGAGAAGATGAAGAGGATAATAGTCATTATGAACTTTCTATTTGAAATGAAGAGGAAACGGAGTAAAATACCAGCCCTCCATTCAATATACCAAAAAGGCACTTTGGTGAGATTCTGGTAACATGCAGCAATGTTTCAATTTTATTAATCAATATAATGTGGCTGATGATTCATAAACTATAATTTCTTTATTAGTTGACAAATTTAACAAATCTAATCTCCTAAAAAAACGTACATTTGTGACCAGCAGCTCACCTCATCATAAGAACAATTTTTGTTAAAAGTATAATTAAAATTGTGATATATAATGATTTTTGGAAGCAGTGTAATAGCCCCAGTAAGAAAGGTTCATGAGCAACTACAAATGAAGTTGTTATGAACCTGTCATTGTTTCTATTAGGTGTCTGTGCTGATAGAGAAGTCATTCCATGTCATAACTGCTGACTTCCCTTGTCGTTGCTCAGGGTACCCTTTCATAATCAGCAAGAGCAAGGGAGACAGCTGTAATGTATTTGGAGTGGCTTTCTTCTCCTTCAGAGTCAAACCATGCTAGAAAAACTGCTCACTCCACTCTCGACAGCAGAGAAACAGAGGCATGAAAGACAATTTATCAAAAGTGACATTAGGGCAATGGCCCAGAACTGGCCTACCCCAACCAAATCATCAATCACTGTACCATAAGACTGTACATCTCCTTGCACTAAATGAACTGAAATAAAGAGGGCTTCCAAAGAGATAGAGCTCACCCCCTTGTCATCTGTGAAGCAGTTGAGGTTGATTACAAGTATGTATGGTCTCATTTCCCAGGGATTCCTTTAATTTTTCCCATGGTCATGCAAAAAAGACCATTATATCTGATTGTTGGCTTCAGGGGTCATAGTTATAAATTTGTGGGCATCTTGCAAGTTGGGTGTTTATTGCAAGAGAATAAACAATCAGTCGTTATGATACTGAATGACTGTCAGGATTATTTGATTAGCTTTAGTGTGTTTTGTAAAGTATCTGAGCATATCACATTCAGTTGCAATAATTAATTGCCACAGGGCAAGCAGAAGATGGTACCAAGATTTATGTTCTGGAGACATTAGATAAAAACTGGGTAGGTTTTTTTACTCCTTTTAAAAGAAAAGAAGAAGAAGACCATGCTGAAAAGGCTGTAACTTATTTAAACAACCCTCATAAATGTGGAGACAAAAATATGACAGTGTTCTGTTCACCTACCACAGTTCTGTACCCATTCTAAATGAGATGTCATTCAAGTTGTGGGAATGATTGACTGCAGCTAATGAAAATCATAAACAAATGGGAAAACTGAACTAGTGCATGGGACGAACTTTGAGTACAAAATCCCTGCTGCTGGAGCTGAACTCTCATGTCCCAGTCTGTACACAAGAGTTTAAGCCCCACCTAATTCAGAGGGCTGGACTGCAGAGTATGGATTCCGCGAGCACAATTGGCATAATGCGGCGGCTGGCAGAGGCCACTCCGGTCGAGAAGGCTCCTGGTCCGTGGGCTCTGCGGGCCCAGAAATTGGGGGAGCGGATTAATAGTAATAATCATAGGGTTGATTCACCCATATCTAACCTGACCGGCGATTCTGCTGAGGAAGCAAATCACTAAACTCCGTTACGTATTAAGCAATTACTCACTCGCAGTTAAGCCTAATCCTTAGTGCAAATAGTGGCCATGTTTGCTCTTGAGCAAGCTAGGAACAATGGTTTTCCCCTGTCAGTGTTTGCCTTAGTTAATTAACTTCCCCAAGAGAGGTTCTCAATTAACCCGGGTAAATGGGTGATGTGATTCTCTGTCAGATGACGATTCTACCACATGCAGCCTTGAACATAATATATACTGATGGTTTTCCCTCAATAAATCACTGGTCTTCGCTCCATCTTGCCTCGCGTCGTTACTCGACCAGTCTCCTCCGGGACCTCAAGGGCCTCTTCACGGCCCCAATCCAACATCTGGTGACCCCCGGCGTGATCTTACCCGAGAGTAAGCGATCACACGGTCCGGTTCTGTGCTCGAACCGTGTCCACTCACCCCGGAGGACAGCACGGCAGCCCCAGTCGGAAAGCCATCCGATTGGGAAGACAGCTACGCGGTGAGGCATTTCAGAGAGGCATCCTACAGCTTGCTCCGACTTTCGCAGCGGCTTGCAGCAACGGAAAAACGCGTTCCGCTCAGGGTCAGCTGTGAACCCCTGACAGCGCAGAGGCCACCGAGGGCCCGTGGCAGCAGGCCACGCTCCGAGCTCTACCCAGACTATCATCGCCAAAACCTATTGCCTGAACTTCAGACGCGTCGACTCGTCCCGAGGAGGAATCTTCGGAGAACCCCGCAGGTAATATGGGGACTTGTCCTCAGCGGCAACGTCCGTCCGCTAGCCAAAGAACTCATGAGGAAGAGTTCAAAATCCTGGCCAGGGTATTTCAGTTACGCTTTCACTGTGGAGAGCTAGCGAGACTTTTGGTGTACCTAAGGAAACACTGCCTGCTTTACCCAGAAGTAGGTACGCTAACCCTTCAGCTCTGGGATCAGATAGGAGACTGCATTCAGCAACCCCCAAAAGCTCCAGAGGGCATAACTCGCACATGGAGCAAATGTAGGAAACTCTCAGTAGAGGATGACCCAGTCCAGATAGAGACCCAGAAACCCCCAGCGCAGTCAGAACCATCAGCCCCAAGGAGTCTCTATCCGTCATTTCAGCTTAAGCAGGGCAGTGTAGGGAGCATTCCCTCAGTGACAGCTGCAGACGTCACTGAAGGAATTCATGGCATGAGAGGCCTTGGCGCTTCTCTGACAGTTAAAAGTTCCCTGCCAATTAAGAACTCCATTCAGCGCATGGGTGAGGAAGATCCATTCACGGGGAAATTGCCAGTGGCACAATTAGCTAGCGCCCAACTGCTGTGTTCAGCCTATCTGAAGGCAGACACGCATTCAGGCAGGGCTGCTCAGCGCCCACTGCTCACGGAAATCTGCACGGCCCCTGGCCACGCAGGGCTCCAGAGCAGACCCGTTGCCACACTCAGGTGCAGAGCAGTGCCAAAACCCCAAGGCGCCTGCTTCCAGTGTGGAAAAATGAGACACCTTAGAAGAGAATGCCAATCTAGATCAGGCAGATCTTCAAAAGGTTGCCACGCTGGCACTGGAAAGGAGGCAGCACCAAGATCTGCGAGTCCGGCCCTCCGGCATGCATCTGGCCCAGGCTAGAAAGGAGGCAGCCATCACCCTGGCTATGCCAGAAGAACCATCCCAGCAATAGTACCCCGAGTTCCCCCAGGGCACAGGCAGAACCTACTTGTCTCACCTTGGGAGTAGCCCAGAGAAACTCACCCCTAAGTAGAAGTACCCAGATGGTTGTAAATAGCCAGCTGTGTATAAGTCATCTCCTCATGTGTAGGATTGAACACTGCAGATCAGGGGAGGAATGTGCGAATGCGTAAATAAATGTGTGTATGCGTGGTGCACCAGTGAATGTATGACTGCAAGAACTGTGTATGATTGCAAAAGCCTTGTCTCTATGACCACAGTATGATTGGAAAAGTGTTCCTTGTGTGTAACTGCGTGGTAATGTCACTGTGAAATATGTGTTAAACAGTTTGCACTCTGCTCATGGGCAGGAACTATTTAAGGTTTGAGAAAGCATGGTGAACAAAACCCCTTTGCCTTGCCTGCTTAGCAGCTTAAGGGCAGCAAAGGCGGGAGGGTGGAAGAGGGGGGGGGAATCCTAACCTGCAATAGGGCAAAGTGACCCCCCTTCTTCCCTTGAGACTTTTTTCCTTGTCAAAGGATTAGGCCACTCTTGGAAACCGGTTTTGCAATCCTTTCCACTCAGGAAAACAGATTTTTCTTTTCAGAAGCGCGATCTGAAAACAAAAATCACTTCTATGAGTTTTCCTCACTAAATCATAAACTATGGGGCCCCTCCCTACGTCTGTGTTCCTCAAACCCCCATCTCTGTGTTTTAAGGTGTCTGAATGTCTCTTAGCGTCTTGGAGTCACGTATCTCACTAGGAGTGAGAGAATTGCATTGTCTTCATGTGTGTACTGTGTTATCATCTTGTAACCTCGGTTCTCAACCTTTTAAAGTCAGGGGCCAAGTTCCAGGGCCTCAGGCAGCTCTGGGGGCCCGGACAGTCATCCTGCCCTTCCTTCGCCGCACAACCCTTCTTGGCTTGGTGGAGGTGGTGGCAGAGCAACGTGGGCCGCATCTGGCCCACTTGCCCACATCTGGCCACGGGCTGAGAATCATTCTAACTCTCCTTCATTCTCTTAAGAAAGATACTGTCCTGGTATTTTGACTTTAATCTGTGCAAAGTAACTCACTCATTGTACCCCTTTCACAGGAAAAAGCACGCAAACATCCTTGCGCTCTGTATATTCAGAAAATGCTTACCGTTTTACAGGAACAAAACTCCTCTCCAGGCCTTAATAGTAACCAATTTATTTCTTCCTACAGTCTTAAATTGCTTCCTTTCACAGGGTCCAGAGTTCATTACTGGTAGGGATCCCTTAAAAGAAGGATCCCAGCTGGTGGTCTTAATTATCTGACCTAATCTGATTTCGTTATGATAAGAGTTGTTGCATTCTCATTGTGCTAACTTCTGACTTGTCTTTCTTCCTCTCCTCCTTTCGCCAGTGGAACTCCCTGCTGGAAATGTTTAACTTGTGTGTCTTTTCATTTTTGTGTATTGTTTCCTTACAGCTGGCATGTCATAGTTGGCTTGTCTTTAATAAGTCTTAGGTCATTTTAAGTATGGCACCTGGCCCACAGCACCCTCTCTAGTGAGCAGACACATTTCGCAAACTCCAGAACACAGAGGAAGGATTAGTCCCTGAGCTCCTGAGAATGTGCAGAGTGCCACTCATTAGCCAGGACTGCCTAGGACCATTTTAAGAGTGCAGTCAGGTCACACCTTTCAATCAGATACAGGCATTTTCAGGCCACCCCTTCCCTTTTTGCTGCTAGTCTAAGCACAGGCAAAAGGCTAAGCCACCATCTGGCACCCTTCTAAAAGTGTGCACGCACACCATGGGTGGATGTGCGCAGGGGGGCCTTCATGAGAAATTTACCCAAGGGAAGCCTGGTGCTTCATGCGCCAAGGTTTGCCATAAGACCCCAGACTCGTCTTGCTTCATACGCAGACAGTCACCTTGTGTGAATTAATGTCACTGGTTCCCCTTCGGGGGGCTAGGACAATTTTCACTTATGGGGGTCGCACATACTAGGTTCTTACTTGGCAAGAGGACCAAGCTTGGCGCACGCTCCTGACTCTTCCGCAAGCGGGCAGAGTTGGCAGCCATGAACCTCGCTTTGCGCACCTTTGCCAAAGAACGCTTCAACATAATTACTGACAGCCAGTTTCCTAGGAATTTGCTTCACAGTCTACCGGGAGCGTACATCACTCCCGCGATAGACAAAAATTTGCTAAGTTTGTTTCTCACAACTCCTATTCAGAGTCATGCATTCTTTCATCAGAATGCCAAAGCACTTGCAAGGCAGTTCAACCTGCCACTTTCCCAAGCCCAAGGCATAGTCCGTTCCTGTCTGCATCGTGCAGGGGCTCCGGGGGGGCTCGTGGGGGGTCAACCCACGAGGGACAGAGGCCATCCAGGTGTGGCAAATGGACGTCACACATGCCCCACATTTTGGCAAATGGCAGTACATGCACGTTTGCATTAATACGTTCCCACAGTTTGTTTGGGTAACAGCACAGAAGGGAGAAACGGCTCCCCGTGTGGAGCAGCATCTCCTTTCCCACGGCCAAGGGCGAACCTCGGCACACAAAGTCCGATGACGGCCCAGCTTATAGCTCCAGGCAGCTGGCCCCCTCCAGGGCCACCTGGGATATTAAGCTCACTTTTGGCGTTCCTTACAATCAGCAGGGGCAAGCGATTGTGGAACGGGTCTATCGGACGCTTAAGTCCTACATTGACAAACAAACAGAAAGGGGGGGAACAACATCCCATGGTTGCACAGCAATTGCTACACTGAGGTTGTGGAGCATTCAATAAGCATGCTAGTTGAATGGGGAACATTTGGAACATTCAATAGCACTATCAATTTGGTCAGGCTACTGAATAACTAGTCATGCTGATTTTAATAATGTCTTTCAAAAATTCTTAAATTAATTAATAAAATGACTAGAAATAGGCATGAAACAAACAGAAAGGGGGGGGGAACAACATCCCATAGTTGCACAGCAATTGCTATCCTATAAGTGCAAAAACTAACTAACTCTTTCAGAATTTTTATCTCCCAAACAAGTCTCTTCCCCATGCAGGTCCCAGAGGCCAGAATCAGGCCCGGATGCCAAGTTCGGCTATTGCAAAGTCACTGCCAGTCACTGTCCAGGATGTCATCAGCTGTCCATCTTCCTTTATGACTTACATCTCCAAAGACCTTTCTATGAACATTTTGCATACTCAGTGCTACTTCTAAGGACCGTGCTTTTCCCCAAAACAAGACTTTTCCAAGCTCAAGCTACACATGAAACCCCACCAAGAAGAGAAGCCTCATCCTTCGAAAAGCTGCTGAATGTCTTTTATTGCTATTATTATCTGTAGTTGCTCTTTATTTATTCATGCCTTGTACAATGCTCCAATTGGGATTTGCAAGGGACACTTAAATTTCTGTATATTGTTAATAACGGCCAGCTTCCACCAAAGGAAGCCAGACCGGCCCATGTTTGCACCGGCCCATTGCTTGCAAAGATTGAGCACCCGGCAGCCGGTAATCCCCAGTTTATTTTCACACCTCCCCATAGGTGCTAGAAAGACATTTGCACAACACCAGAAGTTGCAGAGATAGCTTAGAATCACCCCAGGTCACAGTATCAATGACACATCTCATTATCTTGCCTTGCTACAGAAAGCAGTCTGGATTCAGACCCACAGTTCTGAAAAGCCAGGCAGCAGTCAGTACATTCAGCGTGTCAGGCTTAGCCATAGGCAACGCTCGGAGAATGAAACGGTCAATTGGCTTGCACTTTTGCAAGAGCCATTAACCATACCTCCTCAGCGATAGCGCTGCTCAATCAGGAGCAGGCAGAGCTTCGCCATGCCATCCTAGACAATCGAGCAGCTATCGACTACCTCCAGTTGTTACATCATTTGGGTTGCGAATCTGTTCACAGCATGTGTTGCTTTAATCTCACAGACAATACCCACAAAGTACAGAGCCAGCTCACGAACCTCCACACCCTAGTTAAGAACATCAAGGAGGATTCTTCATGGGGGTGGTGGGATTCCTTGTGGTCGTGGTTCCCATGGGGATGGCTTCAGACGACACTCAAAGTGATTGTGGGGGTGGCAATATTGGGTACAACAGTGTGTTGTTTCGTGCAATGTATTCCCTCACTGCTATCGAGATGTCCCCCATGGGGGGAACCCCGAAGCGTCGTTCCCGTACATCAGCTGATGCCCATCTTACGCAAGGTCGCCTGTCAGGTCCAAACATAACAAAACAAGGGGAGATATGGATTCCGCGAGCACAATTGGCATAATGCGGTGGCTGGCAGAGGCCACTCCGGTCAAGAAGGCTCCTGGTCCGTGGGCTCTGCGGGCCCAGAAATTGGGGGAGCGGATTAATAGTAATAATCATAGGGTTGATTCACCCATATCTAACCTGACCGGCGATTCTGCTGACGAAGCAAATCACTAAACTCCGTTACGTATTAAGCAATTACTCACTCGCAGTTAAGCCTAATCCTTAGTGCAAATAGTGGCCATGTTTGCTCTTGAGCAAGCCAGGAACAATGGTTTTCCCCTGTCAGTGTTTGCCTTAGTTAATTAACTTCCCCAAGCGAGGTTCTCAATTAATCCGGGTAAATGGGTGATGTGATTCTCTGTCAGATGACGATTCTACCACACGCAGCCTTGAACATAATATATACTGATGGTTTTCCCTCAATAAATCACTGGTCTTCGCTCCATCTTGCCTCGCGTCATTACTCGACCAGTCTCCTCTGGGACCTCAAGGGCCGCTTCACGGCCCCAATCCAACACAGAGTGTATTTTTTTAAATGTAAGAAGTTATATTAGCAGACTCACATGCAAAACACAATCCTGGCACAGTTAAATGCCATTAAGTCCGGCTGATTTTCATGGGAGTTGTTCTACTATGAAGGTTTTGCCCAAGTCATTCTATTGTCAAATCAAAATTCTATTTGTCTATTTGAGTTGCCTGCAGTAGAGAGTAGCAGCAGGGTAGATACAGGTATTTATACCAGTGTGCTCAGGTGACAATGCAACATCCTGCATCCAGAAGCTGCCCATCTCTCCTCTCCACCACCCCCACCATTCCGACCATCTCTTGAGCTCCAGAACCTTCTCATCTGACTTGACTTTCTCCAAGATAGTTGCTGACATTTCCAGATGTGATTGACAATTTCCCCATTTTGAGGAAACATTTGAAAGATTCAATACAAAGCTAACACTTTTTTGTGACATATTGTTTGAAGCGGAGGCCATGTTTTCCCAAAGGTTCAACACACAGGTCTTCCTTATACACAAAACCGTCAGCATGCTTGCTTGCTTGCTCACTCGCTCACTCACTCACTCACTCTTGGTGAGAGGTTCATGAAAAACTGTCCAGGATCCATGTCTGTCTTGATTTTGCCATTAAACAAACAGAAGGTCTTGAGAATGATTTGTTTATTAGTAGGTGTTTTTCTAACTCTCAGCATAGCAAAAGCCAGATATATTTCATGTCAGTTCTGTATTATTCAGTGTGCTATATTATAACACTTCAACAGACTGAACAGGTTGCTTAGCAACTGGGTAAATGACTGCCAGATCTAATTAAGAGAGAATACTTTGTTTTAGGATAGTGTTAATTTTGACTTTAGCTTCTCAACAAATACTCTTGAAAATGGTATGAATGTGGCAGACAGCATGAAGTGCCAAAATAAGTTGTCATGATCTTTTTCCAGATGCCAATTCATGGTGTGTTTTTGGAGTGTATTTGTTTCATTATAGAAAATGACATTTTTAGATGCATACAACTTTGGTTTCTTCTCCCTCGCTCCAGAGTAATACCATTCAAAATAGTTTTAATATTCATCCATAAATGAGTTTAAGCTCATATTAAAATGTAGACATAGAGTGAAGACATATAAAGTAGTTTGTTCAGAAGTGATTTTAAAGAGTTATACTAATGGCTGGAAGAATGAGAAACAATAGTTAGTGGCTGAAATCTTGTGGTGCAGTTATGCAAATGGCATAACTTTTAGTGGGAAACTGCCATAATTTAATAAATAATTTAAGTGGGAAAAAATACCTGTAGACATTATCTGTTGCACACAACTAAATATTCAACAGATAATGACTATGAAGACTTCTTAACAAATGACAATACACTAATACCTCATGCAATGTCCAAACTTGGTTCCACAAGTTAGGACGTTGTATGAATTCCGACTTTGTATGAGGCATGCAAAATCCTATCCACGATGCCTCATACAACGTCCAAATTATTGCCACTGATGCTTTGTATAACGTCGTTCCCCTGGTGAGAGCGGGGAGACGGGGACTAAAGGGTGCCAGAGACAGGCTTCAGCTGTGAGGTGGGCAGTGTGGCACATAAGAAGACCAGGCACGCCAGAGTCTCGATCGCTTCCCTGCTCTCACCAGGGAAGCGTCCCTTGGTTGTGAGCGGGGAAGGGAAGCGAGACTCCAGCATGGCTGGTCTTATGCGCCACACTGCCCGCCTCACAGCAGAAACCAGTCTCGCTTCCCTTCCCCGCTCTCGCCAGGGTAGCAACCCTTGGTTGAGAGTGGGTAGGTGGGAGCGAGACTCGCCGGCAGGAGCAAGAGAAGCGACCAGTGCCCGAAGAGGAGGAGTCTCATCGGGTCTCCTGCTGCCGCCCCGGAAGTGCCATTCCTCCTCCTCATCCCATTCCTCCTGTCCTCGGGAGAGGGTGCTTGGGGCCGCTTGGATATTTTGCGGGATTCCCCCATGGTTGCTTCTCTGGCCGTCTCACATTGGGTCTCCCGCCGCCACCCCAGTAGCACCATTCCTCCTCCTCGCCCCATTCCTCCTGTGCTCGGGCGAGGGTGCTTGGGGCCGCTTGGATATTTTGGGGGATTCCCCCACAGTCACTTCTCTGGCCACCTCACAGCTGGGGCCAGTTTCGCTCCCACCCGGCTCACAACCAAGGGAAGCATCCGGTGGGTGTCGCGGCTTCTTTCTCATGTGAAAACCTAATGCCTCATACAACGTCCGGCGACAGTGTATGAGGCATCTTTTTTCCAAGAATTGAAGCGGACTTTGTATGAGGTATTACTGTACACTCCCAAAGTTACATTGTTTGTATAATTGTGTAACCAAATTTCAGCCATTGTGTATTTTACACATCGGTTGCATTTCTATTCCCTCTTTCCTCCAGTAAGCTGAAGGCTTTTCCTCAGTTTATCATGTACAGTCCCTATTGGTTCATGAAATTTAAGGGGGAATCTTGGATAAACCGCCATCATGAACATTGACTCTCCTGTCATTCCAATTTATTATGTGTGTCACATTTACTAAAGAACTCTTGATAAGTTCTTCCACCACAACTCCTTGCTGATCAGGCTGGTGGTAATTGTAGTCCAAGAGAAACCCAGAGTTCTCTTCTTCCCCAGCACTAATATGAAAAGCTTGCTCTATGGGTAATGAACAGGGGTATGCTGAACCTTGTACCCCCCTAAAGTGCAGACAGGTTGGAGTTGGCCCATCCAGTACTCTTTTAGGATAGATTCTGACCTGCTCAGTGCTTTTGTTTCTGGCACTGATGAATGATAATAGTAAATAAATAATGATTCCAGATTTTACTTACAAACAATACCATCAATGACATTCCTGTGAATGGGGGAGGAATGTAAGCACTTGTGACTTGAAGGAACTATACAGTACCCTAAGTATGTGACCTGTGCACTCAAAACCCATACAACAAATATCCTTCCATAATTATACTCACATATTCAATCCCTCATATTCTGTTAAAATTTCAGTGAATATTAATAATAGGACTGACTGATTTGATCTCCTTGCATTCCAGCGGACTCTCATAAGTCTCCTCCAGCACCACAGTTCGAAGGTATCTATTCTTCTGCGCTTAGCCTTCCTTATATTCTAGCTCTCACAGCCATACATTACTACTGGGAAGACCATTGCTCTAACTACGCAGACTTTTGTTGGCAGGGTAATATCTCTACTTTTTATTATGCTGCCTAGGTTTGCCATATCTATATCTATATCTAGATATAGATACAGATATAGATATATAGATAGTCTTCTCTATTGAAAACTCTCATTTTTACAGGAAAGTGAGCTACGACAGGTCAGTGGGCAGGCTATTGGATGAAGTGTATTGTATGCATAATAAATATGATAAACATAGCCTGTAGGTTCCCCCCTCTCCCAATTGATAGAATGGGAGACTAGAATAGTTACTATCCTGTGGGTTGTAATTATCATGTCCCGAACTGAAGTGTGACTTCCTTTCCTCTCTCATTTATTAAATCCAGCCTTGATGTCTGGTTTCATTTCAAACTCACTGTTTAAGATGATTATCCCAAGGCTAAATGTAGGGAGGCAGGCACCCACCATACCTGCTAACAGCCAATATTTTAAAAAGAATCTAGGCCAGTAGATTATTGTGTCTATTTCAGTTAGCATCAACATTTCTTTTTTTGTTCCCTTAAAACTAGATACAAACCAGTTTGAAGGTAATTATATTTTTATTCACAAATAAATTTGCCCCAACATATTTCTAGCATATGTTTCTGGATCCTCAAATGAATCCAGCAAAGATTTAGAGGAAAAACAACCATTTATTTCCTCCTCACGTTAGCACATTCTCATTTTCTAGGGGGTAAGAAAAAGGTGAAGTGGGCCTTCAGGAGAGATGTCTGTATCTTTGAGGAGAGGCCAAAATGAAAAATCAATGCTGCAATCTCATTCAAAGAAGGCAATATTGTGTAGCCAAGGAGAGAAATCTTGAAATATCTTTACTAGTTGTCAACTAAGGCTTCACCCTCATCTTGATGTGATAAAGCAGTGGCTTTCAGACTTCTCATGTTCATTCGGCAATGGGTGATGAAATTAGGAAGGATATCAAGACAAGAAGGAGACTGCTGTGCCCTGGAGATGGGAAAGACATTTGCATAAATTGAGCTTCTTAATCACTGTATCCCGTTTGTGGTCTGTAGGACTATTAATGCCAAAGCATACTCATATATTTCATTTCCCTCCCATTATTGGGAGGATATAGCAAGCAACACCTTCCCCTCCCCCATTATTATTTTTTGGATTTTGCTTAAGCAAATGTATCATGTGGAAATTTGAAAAATGTACACTAACATGCTTTGCTCAAGGGGAGGAGCATTAAAAATGTCTACCTTAGGAAATGTATGTGTCAGAAAAGATGTACTTTATATAAAGGAATAATAAGTAGACGTAGCACAGTATATGAACGTGAGATGGGATGAGAATGCTGATAAAACCCAAATAAAGAAAAAGCAAAGTAAGGGGGCAATTTATTTTTCTAACAAGTTGCTTTTGTAATGAGTTCCACTCTGCAGTAACAAAAGTTAGTTATATGCCTATTAAAGATCCTGGCTAAAATTTCACTATGATTGATTTGATTTATACATTTCCCCATCAGTGCAGGCACTATTCTGTGTGGTTTATAGGCTAAAATGTAGGAACAGCACAAGTCCTCACATAACAACATACATTCCAATAATATGGCAATACACAAGGGTAAAGTCCAAAATTCATGACACTTTTGATAAGTTAGATATTAATTATTTATATATATTATTATTCAGCCATAACATTGCTCTCTATCAGATATCAACAAAAGCACTATTTTAAGGCAAACCTCAAAATTTAATTTTGCTCTCTCCTTTATTTCCTTGAAAACCAGGTTCCAAAATTCAAATATATTCCCACATTCCCACCACATATGAAAATAAGTACCTATTTTCTGACATCCTCTCCAACACAATTTGGAGTAATGAAGATATATTTGGTTCAGTTTTACTGGGGATAAATACCATCTCCAAAGAAATTTGTAAAAAAAAAAAAATCTTGTCCTGACAGACAAAGCTTTCATTATTTTTGCATCCCAAATATTTTTCCAGACCCTGATGCATAGTTCTGAGAATCTGTAAACCTCCACCATCAAATGGCTTTGCGTTGTGTTAAAGGAAATTCAGAATCTTAATTCAGGATATTCATTCTGATCAAGACGGGCACTGACCTGGTCTGCTAGTTTTCACCATTGCCTTTGATGACCCGAGGTTCAGCAAAGGCTGCCTAAACTTCTGTGGCATTTAAGGAGCCTGTTGTTGTTGTTGTTCAGTCGCACAGTCGGTTCCGACCCTTTGCGACCCTATGGACCATCGTTCTCCAGGCGCCTCTGTCCTCCACCATCCCCCTCAGTCCTCCCAGCTCTGTGCCCATTGTGTCTACAATGCCATCTAGCCATCTCATCCTTGGCCTTCCCCTTCTTCTTTTGCCCTCCACCTTTCCCAGCATCAATGCCTTCTCAAGTGAATCCTCCCTTCTCATTTGATGTCCGAAGTACTTTAGCTTCATCTTTACTATTTGACCTTCCAATGAGCAGTCAGGGTTAATTTCTTCTAAGATTGACCTATTTGTTCTCCTCGCTGTCCAGGGGACTCTCAAAACCCTCCTCCAACACCACATTTCAAAGGCATCTATTCTTCTGCGTTCAGCCTTCCTAATTGTCCAGCTCTCACATCCGTACATTACCACTGGGAAAACCATTGCTTTGACTATTCTAATTTTTGTTTTCAAGGTGATGTCTCTGCTTTTCACTATGTTCCCCAGATTTCTCATTGCTTGTCTCCCAAGAATCAGTCGCCTTTTTATTTCATGGCTACAATCCCCATCTGCAGTGATCTTTGATCCTAAGAAAGTAAAATCTGTCACTGCTTCTACTTCTTCCCCGTCTATTTTCCAGGAACTGATTGGGCCTGTTGCCATTATCTTGGTTTTCTTGATATTGAGTCTCAAGCCAGCTTTTGCACTCTCCTCCTTCAACCCAATCAAGAGATTCTTTAGGTCTTCCTCACTTTCTGCCATTAGGGTGGTATCGTCTGCATATCTCAGATTATTGATGTTTCTCCCAGCGATTTTAATCCCATATTGTGATTCCTTCATCCCTGCACTGCGCATTATGTGCTCTGTGTATAGGTTGAATAAGCATGGTGACAAAATGCAGCCTTGTCTTACTCCTTTTCCTATTGCAAAACATTCTGTCATTCCGTGTTCTGTCCTAACTGTTGCTTCTTGGTTCATATACAGATTTCTCAGGAGGCATATGAGGTGCTCTGGAATTCCCATCTCTTTAATTACTTGCCACATCTTGTTGTGGTCCACACAGTCAAATGCCTTGGTGTAGTCAATAAAACAAAAGTAAACTTGTTTCTGGTATTCCTTTGTTTTCTCCATGATCCAGCGTATGTTGGCAATGTGGTCTCTAGTCCCCCTGCCTCTTCTGAAACCAGCCTGCACCTCTGGTAATTCTCTCTCCACATGTTGCTGAAGTCTATCCTGTATTATCTTGAGCATCACCTTGCTGGCATGTGGGATGAGCGCGATTGTTTGATAATTTGATCTTTTCCAATCCTGTGGCCACTGTTTTGTTTTCCAAATCTGCTGGCATATTGAATGCAGTAATTTGATGCCATCATCTTTTAGCACTTTGAAAAATTCAACTGGGATACCATCATCTTGTTATGTATGCATATCAATGTACTGTAAAGCTATCAAGATATAAATGTTCCATCACAATTACAATGTATCTCAGCTGAAAGGAACGCGAGCAAGCAACCCCTTGGGGCAGCTGCGAGCGTTCAGCCTCACATGGTTCACATTGCTCAATCACGGACAGCCGTGGGAAATGCCTCCGCATTCAGCAGAATGAAGATACTCGCATTCAGCAGAATGAAGATACTCGCATTCAGCAGGAAGAAGATACAACTGCGAGAGTAAGGCGTGCCTGGGCGAGGCCACGCCGACAGTAGCCAATGAGCTACCGTGCTGCAAGATTCAAATGTATAGTCCTCAGTATATAATGAGATGTACCACCACCATTACCCCCATGCTTCACCGGAACACCATGCAATAAACCTGTGTTAAACCAACCCTTCGGTTGTCCTGTTGTCTTTGGTCCCATACACTAAATTGGCGACGAAGGTGGGATATGGTTGCCCACGGGACCAAGACATGCGCCGGCTACGAGATCAGGAAGCCGGGAGACCTGGAGCTGTTTGAGATAGACTTCAACGCAGCGCTGGTGGAGCTCGAAGTCTCAGATGAGGCCAAGAAGAGGGCCATTTTCGTCCGCATGCTCGGACACGAGACCAAGAGGACCTTGGTGGACCTGATCGCGCCGAGGAAGGTGGGCGACGTCAAAGCCACAGAGCTCCTGGCGGCGCTGCGCGCCCATCTCCGGCCAGCGATAGCGATGTTCCCCGCTCGGAGCGCGTTCTGGAGGCGAGTCCAGGCGCCCGGGGAATCGGTCGCCGAGTTCGCCGCGGCCCTGCGGCTGGCCGCCGGCCCATGCAAGTGGGAGACCCCAGAAGTCATCCTCCGGGACTGCCTGCTCTGCGGTCTGAGGGATACCGAGACTCAGCGCGCGCTGATGAAAAAGGAGCCGCCTCCCACGTGGCAACAAGTCCTCGACGCGGCGCAGGCCGCGGAGGCCACGACTGCCGGGGTGCAAGAGCTTCAGGACTGGCGCCCGAAGCCCGCCAAGGCAGAGAGCTCGGTGCGCGCGGCCCGGCGAGTTTCGAACTCGTCTGCGGAGAGCAGCGACGACGAGGACGTCCGGAGGGTCCAGAGAGAGGGCCGGCGCTGCGACGGCTGCGGCGCTGCCCACGCCCGCGCCAAATGCCCACTCCGCAAGGCCGAGTGCCACAACTGCGGCCGGCGCGGGCACATCGCCAAGGTCTGCCGGAAAAGGCGCGAGGCCACAAGGAGTTCTCCAGACCGCTCGGCGAGGCAGGACCGCACCACGAGGCCAAAGGACGGCACCCGGACCACGAGGACGCGGGACGGCGTAGGGCGCATCTCCGACAACAGCGAGGGCGACGCTCCGGTTTGCAGCGTTTCCACGGAGCACCCCCGTTACTTCGTTGAGGTAGTAATACAAGGGGCCCCTGTTAGAATGGAGGTGGACTCGGGTTCGTCATACTCTATTATTTCCCAGGGATAGTTCATGAAAATTGCCCCCCGCGTGCGGCCCAAGCTCAAAGCGTTGAGGGCCACACTGAAGGACGTGCAAGGGAACCGCATCCCAGTGTTGGGGGTTGGGAAGTTCCAGGTCCAGTTTAAAAATCACACCGCAACGCTTCCCCTAGTCGTCCTCAAGGGAGGAAAATGCAGCCTCCTCGGGACTCAATGGTTCCAGCCCCTGGGGTTGTTCATTGGGGGGGGTGCACGCCGTGGGAGCACACACCACCGGGACTGATCCAATACAGAGCGTGTGCGACGCGCACCCCGAGGTTTTCAAAAAGGGGCTCGGAAAATTCAAGGGCCCCCCAGTGACTTTCGACCTGGACCCTGGAGTACGTCCAATCAGACTTAAACCGCGCAGAGTGCCTTTCGCACTAAAGGACAAAATAGAGGCGGAGTTGGACAAATTGGTGGGCCAGGGGATTCTTGTTCCTGTTGATTCTGTGGAGTGGGAAACTCCAATTGTAACAGCGCTCAAGGCCAACGGGGAGGTCCGCATATGCGCTGATTACAAGTGCACCATCAATAAGGCGATCCGCCCTAATGCTTATCCGGTGCCGGTAGTCAGCCACTTGTTGGCCAGGTTACACAGGGGGAGGTGTTTCGCTAAACTCGACCTGGCCCAAGCCTACCAGCAACTCCCGGTGACCCCCGCCGCAGCTGCTGCACAGACCATAGTCACCCACAAAGGGGCGTTCCAGGTATCGCGCCTCCAATTCGGCGTGAATTCGGCGCCCGGGATTTTCCAGTCACTCGTGGAACGCCTCCTGAAGGGGTTAGAGGGGGTGTTACCCTACTTTGATGACGTATTGATTACAGGGGGGAGCCGGGCCGAATTAGCAACAAGGTTGGGAAGGGTCCTGACAATATTCGAGAAAGCGGGGTTGCGGTTGCGGAAGGACAAATGCGTTTTCTTCGCAACTGAGGTTGAGTTC
This sequence comes from Bradypodion pumilum, assembly GCA_035047305.1. NCBI lineage: Eukaryota > Metazoa > Chordata > Lepidosauria > Squamata > Chamaeleonidae > Bradypodion > Bradypodion pumilum. The sequence goes on along the minus strand of JAWDJD010000001.1, from coordinate 164,584,719 downwards.
CTAGGGTTCCGTGTTACTCCCGAGGGAATCAGGCCATCCCAATCCAAGGTGGCCGCCATCAAGAAGGCCCCTCGCCCCACCTCCAAGCCCGAGTTGCAGTCGTTCCTTGGACTGCTCAACTTTTACCACTCCTTCCTTCCGCGGAAGGCAGCAGTAGAGGAACCGCTACACAAATTGTTAAAAAAGGACGAGGCATGGAAGTGGGGCGACGACCAGGAGAGGGCTTTCAATGACCTGAAGCGACTCCTGGCATCAGATGCGGTACTGACCCATTTCAATCCCAAACGCCCAGTGGTCCTGATATGCGATGCATCCCCGGTGGGGGTGGGGGCGGTGTTATGCCACGTACTGGAGAACGGGAGGGAGGCCCCGATAGCGTTCTACTCTAGGTCCTTGTCCCAAGCGGAGAGGAACTATGCCCAGACAGACAGGGAAGCACTAGCGATAATTGCGGGGACTAAGAAATTTCATGATTTTGTGTACGGCCGCCCCTTCACCATAGTGACTGACCATAAGCCCTTGCTAGGCATTTTCACCGCAGATAAGCCCACACCCCAAATCCTGTCCCCGAGAATGCTCAGGTGGGCCATTTTTCTCAACGCGTATCAGCACGCGTTGGTATACCGGCCCGGGAAGGAGATCAGCCATGCGGATGCCCTGTCAAGGTCCCCCATTCCCCGGGATTGCTGCCACGTGGGCGAGGTAGAGAGGGACCACCAGGTCTTAATGATAGAGGTCCTAGACTCCCCTCCAGTAGTACCGGCCGACATCGCTAAAGCGACCGGCAAGGACAAAACGCTGGCCACAGTTTGCTCCTGGGTACAGAAAGGGTGGCCCGTGTCTTCCCCAGCAGCGGAATTTGACACATTTTTCAAAAAGAAACTAGAGTTGTCCCTAGAGAGGGGTTGCCTTTTGTGGGGACAGCGGGTAGTGATCCCCACGTCTCTCCGGCCGAGGGTGCTTAAACTGCTGCACGTCAGCCACCCGGGGATCGTCCGCTCTAAGGCGCTGGCCCGCAGTTACTTTTGGTGGCCCCAGCTAGACGCCGACATCGAACACATGGTCGGCACTTGCGAAGCGTGCCAAAGCTCCAGGCCAGAAGAGGCCCGCTCGCCACATAGGGAGTGGGACGCAGCAAGGGGGCCCTGGTCCCGGGTACACGTAGACTTTGCTGGCCCGTTCAGGGGAACGCTTTTCCTCCTTGTGGTGGACGCGTTCTCCAAGTGGTTGGAGGTCATCCCAGTCTCGAGCACCTCCTCGGCCACAACAATTAAACAGTTACGGAGGGTCTTTTCCACGTTCGGTTTACCCGACACCCTCGTCAGCGATAACGCTAGCTGTTTCACGTCCGCCGAGTTCGGGGCGTTCATGGAGCGCAACGCCATTCGGCACATCACCTCCGCCCCCTTTCACCCGGCCACCAACGGCCAAGTAGAGCGCCTCGTGCGCACCACGAAAGACGCGCTGCTGCGCATGGGCCCCGGAGACCTCGACCTGAAATTGTGCCAATTCCTGCTAAGATACAGGGTCACCCCATTGGCGTCAGGGTACTCCCCCGCAGAGCTGTTGATGCGCAGGAAGCTGGCCACGGGAATCTCCAAGCTAGACCCCACGAGAGTAGGGGACAAAGGGTGGAACATAGGGGTGGAACCCTCAAAGAGTTTCAGCGTAGGCGCCCCGGTGCACTGCAGGAACTACGCCAACGCGGGGCCAGCCTGGGTGCCGGGCACCGTAATAGCACAAACCGGCCCCGTCTCATACCGCGTGGAGACCAGTACAGGTTTCCTGTGGAGGCGACACGTGGACCAACTCAGGCGCAGGGTTCCCGGAGAGCAGGACGGAGACGAAAATAGCGTCGAAGCAGTGTTAGGGTACTCCCCCACCCGCTTAGCCCAAGGGGGAGGAAAAGGGGAACATGGGTCCCCACCAAGGGGGGAGGAAAGGGAATCGATCCACAGAGATCTTTTGCGGGAGTCCGCGGCGAAAAGGAAGAGCCCCGACCACACACATACCCCTTGGAAGTTTCCCCGAGACACAGACGCCCATAGAAGTTTAGACGTTGATTTACAGTACCAGGGGGAGTTAGCGGAGTGGTCCCCCACCCGTCCTAGCGAAAAGAGGGGTTTCAGTTCAGCCCCTGGTACTTCCAGTCCCAGTAGCCCCTGTGAGTTAGAATGCAATATAGCGCCAATTTCCCGGAGACCGACACCCCCAAGACAGGAGGCAGCAGCGAGTCCGCCCACCACAGTCTCAAGGTCCCCCGAGCGGGGATCAGAAGGTAGCAGAACCTCAAGGGCGACCTCATCGGTTCCGCGGTTCACAATAGGAGGGTCCCCGGGGTCCGAGAGCAACAGGCAGGGGTTCACCTCCCAACTATTCATTCCATTCCCATCCCCGGGCACAAGGCAGGCACGGACGCCCCACAGAGCCACTAACGAATCCCCGTTTCCCGTAGCAGGACAAGCTCCCACGGAGTCAGGGATCACAGGCTCTCCGGTACTAGGTCAGGCGCAAGCACGCCCCAAGCGCACGTGCGGCAAGCCACAATGGTTGCGGGACTTCGTCCCATCCTAGGGGGGAGGGGTGTTATGTATGCATATCAATGTACTGTAAAGCTATCAAGATATAAATGTTCCATCACAATTACAATGTATCTCAGCTGAAAGGAACGCGAGCAAGCAACCCCTTGGGGCAGCTGTGAGCGTTCAGCCTCACATGGTTCACATTGCTCAATCACGGACAGCCGCGGGAAATGCCTCCGCATTCAGCAGAATGAAGATACTCGCATTCAGCAGAATGAAGATACTCGCATTCAGCAGGAAGAAGATACAACTGCGAGAGTAAGGCGTGCCTGGGCGAGGCCACGCCGACAGTAGCCAATGAGCTACCGTGCTGCAAGATTCAAATGTATAGTCCTCAGTATATAATGAGATGTACCACCACCATTACCCCCATGCTTCACCGGAACACCATGCAATAAACCTGTGTTAAACCAACCCTTCGGTTGTCCTGTTGTCTTTGGTCCCATACACTAAACATCTCCACTAGCTTTGTTGTTTGCAGTGCTCTTTAGGGCCTTTATGACTTCGCTCTCCAGGATGTCTGGCTCAAGTTCAATTTCTTCTTCATTGTGATTAACAGGAGTGTTGAGGTCCTTTTTGTAAAGTTCCTCTGTGTATTCTTTCCATCTTTTCTTAATTTCTTCTGCATCAGCTAGCTCCTTTCCGTCTTTGTCCCTTATCATGGTCATTTTTGCTTTAAATGTTCCCTTGATTTCACCAATTTTTTTGAAAAGATCTCTGGTTCTGCCTCTTTTGTTGTTTTCCTCCATTTCTCTGCACTGTTCTTTTAGGTAGTTCTCCTTATCTCTCCTTGCTTTTCTTTGAAATTCTGTGTTCAAATGATTGTATTTTTTCCTTTCTCCTTTGACTTTGGCGTTCCTTCTTTCCTCTGCTATTTTAAGAGCCTCATCAGACAACCACTTTGTTTTCTTACTCTTCTTTTCTTTTGGTATGGTTTTCTTTGCTGCTTCCTGCATGATGTCCCTCATCTCCGTCCATAATTCTTCTGGTACTCTGTCTACCGAGTCTAAGCCATTGAATCTGTTCATCACCTCCACCGTGTATTCTTTAGGGATGCTATCTAGGTGATATCTTTCTGGTCTCTGTGTTTTCCCTATTTTCTTTAGTCTAAGCCTGAATTTTGCAATCAATAGGTTGTGATCTGAGCCACAGTCTGCTCCAGGTCTTGTTTTTGCTGACTGTATGGAGGTTCTCCATCTTCGGCTGCAGAGTATGTAGTCAATTTGGTTTCGGTGTTGGCCATCTGGTGATGTCCATGTGTAAAGTCGCCTCTTGTGTTGCTGGAAGAGAGTGTTTGCTATGACTAGTGCATTCTCTTGGCAGAACTCTATCAATCTTTGCCCTGCTTCATTCTGTATTCCAAGACCAAATTTGCCTGTTATTCCCTCCACTTTTTGATTTCCTACTTTGGCATTCCAGTCTCCTAATATAATTTGGACATCATTTCTTGGTGTCTGTTCTATGAGGTGTTGTAAGTCCTCATAGAACTGGTCCATTGTGGCTTCATCTGCACCAGTGGTTGGAGCGTATATTTGGATCACAGTGACATTGAAAGGTTTGCCTTGAATTCTGACTGACATCATTCTGTCATTTTAAGGTTGTATCCCATTACTGCTTTTCTCACTCTTTTATTGACAATTATGGCTACTCCATTTCTTCTAAGGTTTTCTTGCCCACAGTAGTAGATATGATGGTTTCCAGAGCTGAATTCCCCCATCCCTGTCAATTTGAGCTCACTGATGCCTAAGATGTCAATGCTTATTCTTTCCATCTCATTTTTTACCACTTCCAGTTTACCTTGGTTCATTGATCTCACATTCCATGTCCCTATGCAGTATTGCTCCTTACAACATTGCATTTCTCCTCCCCCTTTCCTGTCCCTCCCCTTCCTCCACTCTGTGGTGTTAAGCATCCTGTATCACCCAGCCTGCCCTTTTGTTTTTGCCTTTTGTTTTGGTCAATAGGGTTCTCTTGGCAAGATTTGTGGCGTGGTTTGCCGGTGTCTACGGCAGTAGAAAATAATTATTCCACTTTTGGTGGCATGGAGATAGGAAAGGAGCTCCTAACTCCTTGCCTCTCCCATACCTGGCCTGTTGCAGTTAATCTGTACCAGAATTGTTGTGAGTTGAAAGATGTTGGAAGTCTTCATCAGGAAGGTTTGGACACAGTTGCAGACTCAGTGCTTTCCCAGTAAAATAAATGTTTTTACTATTTATTATTTTCTTTCAGAAAACAATTCAGTTTCACAAGTCTAATGCTAACATTCTCTTGAGGTTTTTGTTGCTCATTCTTCTAGTTTGGAGAAATCCCTCCCATTTGTTTGGAATTTCCACCATGTAGAAGAGTCTGGGATCATCTACAAATGTTCCTCCTTCAGAGCATGGCTGTAGCCAGGATTCTAGATTGGGATGGGCGGGTAAGGCTGGGCAAAAATGTCACTCACACACATATAACATCATACCTATCAAGTTGCCAGTGTCCAAATACAGGAAGGTTTCCGGGCACCAGCACTAGTGTTGGCACATGCACGCCATTGCCTCTGATGTCAGAGGCAGCGATGCACATGCACAGTAACCCCTGCATACATGCTCAGTAACCCCTGCACCCATGTGCAGTAACCCCTGCACACATGTGCAGAAACCCCTTGTTGTGTTCTGTAAAGCTGTGCCTTTAACAATGTACCTAGCCATGTGTTAACAATGTAACCTTTCTGTGTGCAACATTATAACCTTCGGCTGTATCAATGTGAACCGGACAAGGGGACGCGAGCTAGTGACCACTAGATGGCAATAGCGAGCGTCCAGCTCTCATGGCTCAGATTCACCTGGATCAGCAGCGCGGGAAGATTCCCGCCACCTCTTCACCTGGACAAGAAGGGCGTGACCTCCTACGACGTCACGCAGGCAGCAACCAATAGGCTGTCGACGAGCCACATTCAAATGTATAGCCAGCTGTATATATTGAGCTACCCATCCGCCATTACCACATGTTCCTCCGGATCATCATGCAATAAACCTGTGTTAAGCCAACCCTTCGGCTGTTTCATTGTCTTTGGTCCCTTACACTAAATTGGCGACGAAGGTGGGATGATGGCAGCCCACGGGACCAAGACATGCGCCGGTTTCGAAATCAGGAAACCGGGCGACTGGGAGATCTTCGAAATGGACTTCCAGGCAGCACTGATTGAGTCCGAAGTCACGGAAGAGGCAAAGAAAAGGGCCATCTTCACCAGGATGCTCGGACAAGAAACCAAAAGGACCTTGGTGGACCTGATCGCACCGAGGAGGGTGAGCGAATTCAATGTCTGGATGGGGGCTAACGGGCTACAACTGAATCCCAGCAAGACTGAGTGGCTATGGATAAGGGGTCCTGCGTTAACCCGGGAGCTACCATCTTTGGTTCTGGATGGGGCTATTTTGCCCCAGACAGACCCGGTGCGCAACTTGGGGGTCCTCCTGGATTCGCGGCTACTGCTAGAAGAACAGGTGGCGGCTGTGACCAGGAGGGCTTTCGCCCAACTTCGGGTGATTCGCCAGTTGCGCCCACTCCTGGACCGGGACTCCTTGCTCATGGTCACTCACGCTCTGGTCACCTCCAGACTAGATTATTGCAATGCGCTCTACATGGGGCTGCCCTTGACGACCATTCGGAGGCTACAGCTGGTCCAGAATGCAGCAGCCAGGGTGGTGATGGGGTGTGGGCGTTATGCCCATGCTTTGCCACTGCTCCGGGAGCTGCACTGGTTGCCAGTTTGTCTCCGGGTGCAATTCAAGGTGCTGGTTTTGACCTTTATAGCCCTATATGGTAGTGGGCCGGGTTACCTAAGAGACCGCATCGCCGTGAGGACGTCTGTCCGTCCAACCAGAGCGGACCGGAAGGGCTCTCTAATTGTTCCATCAGCCAGAGGGGCTCGCCTCTCTGGCACAAGGAGGAGAGCCTTCTCCGTGTCTGCGCCGGCCCTCTGGAACCTCCTGCCAACAGAGCTACATCTCCGGACGGAATTGCTGCCTTTCAGAAAAGAACTTAAAACCTGGCTGGCGGGTCAAGTGTGGGGTGCAGGTGGAAGGGTAACCTCCATTGGGTGGTTGGTGTAGAAGAACTCTTCCCCATGGTGCCTTTGGATCCTGCAGCCCTTGTTTTTAGGGGGTGGGTAGTTTTAACTGTTTTTAACATGTGTTTTTTAATTTTTATTGTGAACCGCCCTGAGTTGGCTTTGGCCGAGTGAGCGGTATATAAATGTGACAATTAAATTAAATTAAATTAAATTAAGGCCAAGGAACTCATGCAGATGCTGCGTGAGCACGTCCGGCCCGCCACAGCGATGTTTCCCGCTCGGAGTGCGTTCTGGAGGTGAGTCCAAGCGCCCGGGGAGACGGTCGCTGCATTCGTGGCGGCCCTGCGGCTGGCGGCCGGCCCGTGCAAATGGGAGAATGTCGAAATCACCCTCCGGGACTGTGTGCTGTGCGGCCTGAACGATGCCGAAACCCAGCGCACATTAATGAACCAAGAGCCACCTCCCACGTTGCAGGAGGTCATCAGAGCGGCACAGGCCACGGAAGCTACAAAGGCTGGGGTACAAGAACTCCAGGACTGGCGGCCGAGGTCGAGCAAGGCAGAGACTCCGGTGCATGCAGCCCGGCGAGCTTCGAGGTCGTCCGTGGAGAGCAGTGACGACGAGGACGTCCGGAGGGTCCGGAAGGAGAGCCGGTGGTGCGGCGGCTGTGGAGCGGCCCACGACTGCGTAAAATGCCCGTTTCGGAAGGCTGAGTGTCACAACTGCGGCCGCCGCGGGCACATCGCCAAGGTGTGCAGGAAGAGGCGCGAGACCTGGAGAAGCTCGGCAGACCGTTCCGCAGGACGAGACCGCTCAACGAGACCCAAGGACGGCGCTCAGGCCACGCGGAAGCAGGACGGCGTGGGCCGCATCTCCGATGGCAGTGAGGACGACGCCCCAGTATTCAGCGTGTCCGCAGGACACCCCCGCTACTTTGTTGAGGTACTAGTTCAAGGGGTTCCCATTAGAATGGAAATTGACTCGGGGTCCTCATATTCAATCATTTCCCAGAGGGAGTTTTTGAGAATTGCCCCCCACAGGCGACCCAAGCGCAAAGCGTTGAGGTCCACACTACGGGACGTGCAAGGGAACAGCATTCCAGTGTTGGGGGTTGGAGAATTTCAGGTGAAATTCAAGAAGCACGCCGCGTCTCTCCCTCTAGTTGTGCTTAAAGGGGGAGATTGCAGCCTCCTCGGGACTCAATGGTTTCAGCCCCTGGGTTTGTTTATTGGGGGGGTGCACGCCGTTGGGATGCACGCCGTTGGGACTGACCCGATTCAGGAGGTGTGCGAGGCGCACCCTGAAGTTTTCAAAAAAGGACTGGGGAAATTCAAGGGGCCCCCAGTGACATTCAACCTAGACCCGGAGGTCCGCCCTGTTCGCCTAAAACCACGCCGGGTGCCGTTCGCACTCAAGGACAAGATAGAGGCGGAACTGGACAAATTGGTGGGCCAGGGAGTCCTTGTGCCTGTTGATTCTGCGGAGTGGGAAACTCCAATTGTAACCGCACTAAAGGCCAATGGGGAGGTCCGCATATGCGCCGATTACAAGTGCACCATCAACAAGGCAATCCGCCCGAATGCGTATCCGGTGCCGGTAGTCAGCCATCTGCTGGCCAGGTTACACGGGGGAAAGTGTTTCGCTAAGCTCGACTTAGCACAGGCCTACCAGCAGCTTACGGTGTCCCCTGCCGCAGCTGCTGCGCAGACCAGAGTCACCCATAAGGGGGCGTTCCAGGTGACGCACCTTCAGTTCGGCGTAAATTCGGCGCCTGGAATTTTCCAGTCACTCGTGGAACGCCTCCTGAAGGGGCTAGAGGGGGTGTTGCCTTATTTTGATGACGTGTTAATAACGGGGGGGAGTCGGGTCGAATTGGCCAAGAGGTTGGGGAAGGTCCTGACAATATTCGAAAAAGCGGGGTTGAGACTGCGAAAGGACAAATGCGTCTTCTTCGCGACCGAGGTTGAGTTCCTAGGGTTTTGTGTGACTCCTGAGGGGATAAAACCATCCAAATCCAAGGTGGCCGCAATTAAGAAAGCCCCCCGCCCCACCTCCAAGCCCGAGCTGCAGTCGTTCCTAGGGCTGCTCAACTTTTACCACTCCTTCCTCCCCCGGAAGGCAGCAGTGGCTGAACCGCTACACAAACTGCTAAAAAAGACCAGACATGGAAGTGGGCCGATGACCAAGAAAGGGCATTTAGTGAACTAAAAAGTCTCCTAGCGTCTGATGCCATACTGACCCATTTCAACCCCAAACGCCCGGTAGTCCTGACCTGTGATGCATCCCCGGTGGGGGTGGGGGCGGTGCTGTGCCACGTGCTGGGAGACGGAAGGGAGGCCCCGATAGCATTCTACTCCAGGTCCCTGTCCCAAGCGGAGAGAAATTACGCACAGACGGACAGGGAGGCACTAGCGATAGTTGCGGGGACGAAAAAATTTCACGATTTTCTGTATGGCCGCCCCTTCACCATTGTAACGGACCACAAACCCCTGCTAGGCATTTTTACCGCAGATAAGCCCACGCCACAGATCCTGTCCCCGAGGATGCTCAGGTGGGCTATTTTTCTCAACGCGTACCAGCACGCGTTGGTCTACCGGCCCGGGAAAGAGATCTGCCATGCGGACGCTCTATCAAGGTCTCCCCTCCCCCTGACGCCCAGCCATGTGAGCAAGGGGTAGCGAGACCATCAGGTTCTTATGATAGAGGTGCTGGATTTGCCCCCCGTAGTGCCCGCCGACATTGCCAAAGCGACAGGGAAGGACAAGACGTTAGCGGCAGTTAGCTCCTGGGTGCAGAAAGGGTGGCCGGCGTCCTCCCCAGCGGAGGAGTTTGCCCCATTTTTCAGGAAAAAGTTAGAGCTGTCCCTAGAGAGGGGGTGCCTCTTGTGGGGGCAGCGGGTGGTGATTCCCACTTCCCTTCGGCCGCGGGTGCTCAAACTGCTGCACGTCAGCCACCCCGGCATCGTGCGATCCAAAGCGCTGGCCCGGAGCTACTTCTGGTGGCCCCAGTTGGACGCCGACATCGAGCACATGGTCGGCACCTGTGAAAGTTGCCAATGCTCCAGACCAGAGGAGGCCCGCCTTCCCCACAGGGAGTGGGACACGGCTAAGGGGCCGTGGTCCTGGGTGCACATTGATTTCGCAGGCCCGTTCAGAGGCACTCTGTTTCTTCTTGTCGTGGACGCCTTCTCCAAGTGGTTGGAGGTTATCCCAGTCACGAGCACCTCCTCGGCCCAGACCATTAAGCATTTGCGGAGGCTCTTTTCCACGTTCGGCATACCCGACACATTAATTAGCGACAACGCTAGTTGTTTCACGTCCTCCGAGTTTAGGGCATTCATGGAGATTAACGCCGTTCGGCATATCACCTCCGCCCCGTTTCACCCAGCCACCAATGGTCAAGTGGAGCGCCTCGTCCGCACCACGAAGGACGCGTTGTGGCGCATGGGCCCCGGGGATCTGAACCTACAAGTGTGTCAGTTTCTGCTAGGGTACAGGGTGACCCCGTTGGCGTCAGGATACTCCCCCGCAGAGCTCTTAATGCGTAGGAAACTGACCACCATCCTTACTAGGCTAGACCCCATGAGGGTAGAGGACAAGGGAAGGAACATTGGGCTAGAGGCCACCAAGAGTTTCAGTGTAGGCGCCCCCATGCATTGCAGGAATTACGCCAGCACGGGCCCAGCCTGGGTACCGGGCGTAGTTGTGGAGCAAACCGGCCCTGTGTCGTACCGCGTGGAAACCAGCACAGGGCTACTGTGGAGGCGGCACGCGGACCAGCTCCGACGCAGGGTCCCCGATGAGCAGGGCGCAGACCAAACAGAGAAAAAATCAGTGTTAGGGTTCTCCCCCACCCGTTAGCCCAAGGGGGAGGAAAAGGGGGCCGCGGGCCCCCACCAAGGGGGGAGGGGGAAAGGGGGGATGTTCTCATAGATATCCTGGGGGATTTTTCTGAGGAGGAGGAACCCAACCCCATACATATCTCGCGGAATTCCCCCACAAATGCGGATACCCCAACTGAGTTAGAATTTGATTTTCAGAACCGGGGGAGTTTTTCGGAGTGGTCCCCCACCCGTCCAAGCGAGAAGAGGGGTTTTTCGTTAGCCCCGATCGCCCCCGGTCTGCCCACAATGGAGTTTTTCCCTTCCCCTAAGGCCGCCAAACCGCGGCAAGCCACTAACGAGTTTCCCTCTCCCATTACAGGACAAGGGACCAGGGAACAAAGAAGCAGTAGCGCCCCCGGGGGGGGTCAGCCCTCATCACGGCCCAAACGCACGTGCAATAAGCCATCTTGGCTGAGAGACTTCGTCTCATCCTAGGGGGGAGGGATGTTGTGTTCTGTAAAGCTGTGCCTTTAACAATGTACCTAGCCATGTGGTAACAATGTAACCTTTCTGTGTGCAACATTATAACCTTCAGCTGTATCAATGTAAACCAGACAAGGGGACGCGAGCTAGTGACCACTAGATGGCAATAGCGAGCGTCCAGCTCTCATGGCTCAGATTCACCTGGATCAGCAGCGCGGGAAGATTCCCGCCACCTCTTCACCTGGACAAGAAGGGCGTGACCTCCTATGACGTCACTCAGGCAGCAACCAATAGGCTGTCGACGAGCCACATTCAAATGTATAGCCAGCTGTATATATTGAGCTACCCATCCGCCATTACCACATGTTCCTCCGGATCATCATGCAATAAACCTGTGTTAAGCCAACCCTTCGGCTGTTTCATTGTCTTTGGTCCCTTACACTAAACCCCTTCAGCCAGGAATGGGGTTACTGCGCATGCGTGCCCATCAGAGGCAGCGGTGCACATGCGCAGTAACCCCTTTCCTGGCCATTTAAATATGGGATGATGGCGGGAAGGAGCATGATGGAACAATGAATTGTGGGAAATCCCAGCCAAAATGGGATACTTGACAGGTATGTATAACATTGGCATCCTGGTGTGGGATGTGAGGGCAGGCTGTTAGCTCAGGAGGCTTTTTGCCCCCCCCCCCCGCCTCCCTCTGGCTATCGCCCTGCTTTAGAGGAAAGCACCTTATCTTTATCAACAATTTAAACAGTGTAGGTCTCATTGCGGATTCCCAGCAGAAACAATGCTACTCCCTTTGGATTTCTAAACATTTTGTTGAGTTACTCTGTAAGAAAATGAGGCTTAAAATAAGATCCATTTATCCATTTTACGACAGATTTCTGACTACAGGAAGATGGTGATAAAAGTAGGCTCTGAAAAAAATAAGTTGCAACACGAGGGTGACAACCATCAAAACAAGGACTTTTAAAAATATGCAGTATATTCAATTATTGATTATTCAGATTGCAGCAACTCTTCAATTGCGTCACCATAACCTTTTAATTTGTTGTGAAATGATTTACTAGGATAAGTTATATTTAGATCTAAGGGAATTTATCAGTACTGGGTTCATTTTTCAAAATCTTACTTCCTTCAAAGACAACAGTCATTAACTATGTAACTAGGTTACACTGCAATTGTAAACTAATAAGGGGAAGGTAGATTATTGGTTTTTAAAAAATGCAATCACAATGATAACTCCTTGGTGAACATTGTAACTAATTACATCTTAAAGCAACTTTAAAACTCTGCTTTCAGCTGGGTCAATGCTATATACAAAAGTCTTGATCAAGATATACTCTGCACCATCCCTCACAAAATTATGAAATATTCTAAGAAGAGGTGTGGACATCTGTTTATGCCACTGACAACTATAAGTCAACTGATTATTGTCAGTCAGAAATCTCTTGTTCACCATCAGCAGTGATTAATCAGTAGGATGGCAATTACCATATCTGTTAAGTTTCGGGAAATTCCTGACAAACCCCCATATTTTACACTCTTTCCCGCCATCATCCCATATTAGTTAGACTGCAATTAGACTGGAGTTAGACTGGAGGCCAGCACAAGATAAGCATAGCTGCCCAGTTTCCTGTTTTGGCCGGGAAATTTCCCTTATTTGACAGAAATTTCCTGAAACTTGACAGGTATGCAATTACAAACAATTAAGCCAACATTACAGTAGTAACTGGGAAGAGATTAATCTTTGGACACCACACAGCAGATTGTTTATATTAAAAATGCATTTCAAGGTACAATAAATAAGCAAATAAATTTAAAGCAAATACAGATTTTTCATTTCCTCTAATCTCCTCTGTTGCTTGGGGACAACATGGAATAATCCAGACAATTTGTAAGGTTAAAAAAAAGACTGGGTGGCATATTAAAAGATAAATCTGCCTTTATCTTTGTAACAAAGAGGAAAATCATTGTAAGAAAAATAAAAGGAAGGAAAGTGAATTGCACTCCCCCCCCCCCTCTCACTCTCTCACACAAAACATTTCAGGTCCTTTGTCAAGGGCAACCTGTATGTGCTTACCAAGTTGAGGTGCTTAAACATCCAAAAGGAATATTGGAGGGTTGAAATCCAGCATTTAAAATGAGTTTTGAATAGCTTCATCCCCAACGAATATATCGCTAAAGTCAGCTATTCTCACTGAAAAATATGTCATTTGCAATAATAATAGGAGATGAAAGGAGATGAGGTTTTCAAATATATATAAAAGATAACTCCACACAAACACAAATGGCAATATCTTTGATTGCAGGTATATCAATTGGTCTTCATAGAAGGCTTAGAAAATAATAGAGAGAGAAAAGAGGAAGAGTCACATGAACTGCCTTCCAAGGATTCTATGAATCATCTATTGTATTGCTGTTGACCATAGCAAGTATGTCACTGCTTGACAATAGGAGATGCAAACTCATCTAGAGATTGTTTTTAATCACATGCAATGTACAGGCTGCAGTAGTGTGCCATTTATCTCAAACCATTACTTGTAAAATGTAACTTGTTTTCTCCTGTACACAAAAGTTATTGCTTGTCTGGAAATTATAGTAAAGCCTCTCTTCAGTCTGGGCATAATCATACCCTTTTAAAATATTCTAAGGAGGCAAACTCAATGGTTTCTGTATGTTCTGGACTGCAGCTTCCACAGTCTCTGGTCATGCTGGTTGAGGCTCCTGGGCTGTGTAGTCCAAACACCCAAGGGGATCGAGTCGCCTTGATCCTGTTAATATAGCAAAATCAGGAAGCCATCCCTTTAAGCTTATCCCATCTTTATTGATACATTTTCCATACCTTTACACATCAATGGGAGACAAAACCAGAGTTAGCCTAGGGGAAGCTGTATGGAGAAAAAGAACTCCAGAGAGAAGAGGCAATGAAGTCCTGATTCCTACCTCCTTAGTTCTATCAAGATTAGAAATTCAGATCAGGTTTTCTTTGCATACAGGTATGTTAGCTAATAAAAGAGATGTCCCCTAAATGCAAATAGCATTGATCAGAGGTCAGGTGCAATATTCCAAACATATTTAACTTTAGGCATATCAGAAAACAAAAACACTGCAGCACTTTAAATACTAACTGCTATATTTTTAATGTGAGCTTTCATGGATCAAGTCCACTTCATCAGACATGGGAGTGAAATTTCAAGTGATGAGCTTATATACTCCAGATACAGAGGTAAAGAGTAATCAATTAGAATGACAGATAAGTATGCTTATCAATACAGCTTCCCACAGCTAGCAGTAGCAGATGATCTCTCATTTGTTATTCGGATTATCTCTATATGACCCCTTTTCAATTTTAAAAGTGAGGGGTTGCAAAACAAACACCTGGTATTGAGCATATGCTAATGAGTTTAACCTCTTACTGTGTGAGCACCTCCTGTTCTATGGGACATGTTGTGAAAGAGAATATTACAGGAAAGTTAGTGAAGGTGGTATAATACACCAAAATATAATACAGTATATAAAATATATAGCAGCATATAGCAATCTGTGTATCAAATTTGATAATGTCCCAGAACCCCTTGGCTAATATTCAAACCTCTGTGATGGGTCTCCAACAGATGGATGTATTTGATTTCTGCTGTCTCTCTTTGGGTCCTAGTTTTGTAATTTCTCTGTTCCAGAATTGCAATTTTCAGGTCTTGGGTAGCGTGTCCAGGTAGATTGAAATGGATTGAAACAGGCTTCTCTGTGTTGCCAATCCAGATGTCAGATTTATGTCCATTAACTCTTTTGCACACAGATTGTTCTGTTTGCCCTACATAAAGCACAGAAGGACATTTTTTTGCAAGAGATGGCATAAATCACATTGGCAGAAGAACAAATAAAACTGCCTTTAATGTTGTGTGTAGTGCTATGGATCCAGTTATACTGTTTCCAGAGTGAATGTGGGGCAAAGTTGACATCTGGGTTTGCAGCAGGGTTTAGTTCCCATCTCTATTTCACTTTTGTGTAGTCTGCTGTGTGTCAATAGTTGTTTGAGATTGGAGGGTTGCCTATAAGCAAGTAGAAGTCTGTCACCAAGGGCTTTGGAAAGTGAAATATTCTTGTCCATGATGGATTGAAGATCTTTCATTATGTGTGTGAGGAGTTTAATAACTTCATATTTTTTTATTTTATAATCTTACTGAACATGTGGAATTACTCTTAAGCATTGTACTATCAGAGAACATCGCCCCATTACTTTGGGTAATATCTGAGATGGAATATACCACATATCATGCCTCTTTAACATTATAAGAAGGGTAATAAAGTCTACCCTGTTATATCTAGTTGGATTCTATTTCCCATCAGTTGTAGCCATGGATGAGGAATGGTAAGTGTTGCCCTCCAACAACAGCTGGCGTTATGACTATTCATGGAATACAGTACCTAATACTGGACTTTTGGCATCAGAACATACTTTTGCTCTGGCAGATTGGTAGAAGCAGGGAGCTTCAGGATCTCATAAGCTCATCTCAAAAAGTGATCTCAGTGTTTTCACCAACTAGGGTTAAAACCTGAAATGAAGATGAGTCTCAGTCTATTGCTCTTATTCAATTGTAGCTCTCCGCCCACCCTGACTATGCTAGGTCAATGCAGAAAAGCCAATTGTATCTCTACAAGTACTATGAGAAACAAGATTTTGTGTTCAAGGAATGAAGAAGCAGATGAATGAAGTAGTGAAATTCAGTTCTTTATTAGTGGGGTTTGAACACAGTTTGGATGGGGCAAAACTCGGACTTATATACACTATAAACAGTAACAGTAACAATAATACAACAAGCCCATTGGCTAACAGAGTGTGCACATTTTTTGATCCACTAATTTGCATAAGAATAGATACATGAGAAAAGATACATTCCACTCCTATAAACAGTAACAGTAACAATAATACAACAAGCCCATTGGCTAACAGAGTGTGCACATTTTTCGATCCACTTATTTACATAAGAATAGATTCATGACAAAAGATACATTCTTCTCCTGTCAGAAAACACAGTTAACATACATAACACAAGCAAAAGCCACTTTTCATGGCTTCCGTTGGAGGCTAATGCTCTTTATTTATATTTTATTTATACCCTGCCTTTGAACACTATCTTGAACACAGTGGCCCTCACATGAAATGCAGCTTTTACTATTGCTATTTTAAAATCATAATTTGTTTAACTGTGTCTTAACATTGTAATAGCTCAGTGTGTTTTAGTGTACCATTTACCCGAATTGGAGTCTAGTTACCTTAAATGCCCCCCCCATGCGTTACTATGGTCTGGGCTATGGCAGCAGCAGGAGACACAGTTAATTGTTGGTAAGCCTGGGCAAGGTCAAGTTTTGCGAAGCAATTTCCTCCGTGCAAGGAGGCAAGAAGGTGGCTTACCACGGGCACAGGATATGCATTTGGGCATATAGCTTTATTGATGGTATACTTGTAGTCAGTGCATATCCTGACTTCCCCATTACTTTTCAAAGCAGTCACAATTGGTGTCTCCCACTCTGCGGAATCTACCGGCACTAGGATGCCCTGCCTCACCAGTTTGTCCAGCTTGGCTTCTATCTCCTTTAAAGCAAAGGGTACCCAGCGTGGCTTCATCCAGATGGGCCGGATGGTTGCGTCAAGCTCAAAGTCAACAGGGGGTCCTGTGTATAAACCTAAACCCTTTTTGAATACCTCAGGATGTGCAGCACAAACGTCCCAGATTGGGTCAGATTCTATTGTGTAGATGCCAGAAAGCCGGATTCCCAGGGGCCTAAACCATTGGGTTCCAATAAGACAGTTAGTGCCCTGCTTAACTACAACCAATGGCAAGGAGGTGCGAATGTTTCTGAATTTGACCAAGAAATTACCCACCCCCAGGACCAGAATCTGGCAACCTTGCACATCCCGGAGGGAAGTTTTAAAGGATTTAAGCTTGGGCTGAGAGGCAGGGGGAATTCTCAAAAACTCCTGCTGTGGGATTATGGAAAAGGTAGTACCTGAATCTACCTCCATCTTGAAGGGGACGTCCTGCAGGCTCAGGTTGGCGAAGAAACTCTCGCTGACGATGCCCACTTGGCACGACTCAGGCGCAGGTGACACTTTGGCGATGGACGTGTTGTGGTGATGACTCTTCTTGGGCACAGGCACTGGAGGTCTTTGCTTTCTCTGTCAGCATACCTTAGCAATGTGCCCTCTTCGGCCGCAGTTGTGGCATTCTGCGGTGCGGAAGGGGCACTTCTTGTGGTCATGCCGGGCTCCGCAAACATCACACTTGCGAAGGAATTTCTTCTCCCGATCATCAGGGTGCTCTTGGTGCTTTCGTCGGACCGCTCTGACTTCTCCCTCTGCGTCGCTGGACTCCAATGAAGAGGTGGAACCAGGCAATCCTGATGAGGATGAAGGTGAAGTTTGCTGAGATTGCACAGCTGAGTTGGTGGTACTGGTGGTGAAATGGCGAAGCTGGAAAAGCTTTATCCTGGACTGTGCGGCCTCAGACGCTACAGTCTCTTCTAGGACATCTGTGAAGGTTAGCGTCTTTCTGATTATGAGGTGACATTGAGCATCTTCATCCCTCATGCCAGCCAGCAGATGGTCCCGGAGTGCTTCTTCAGTGTTGTCCTACTTGCACGGGGCGGCAGCAATGCTCAGCGCAGCGGCGTAGTCTGCAATGGATTCACCGGGTTGCTGCTCTCTTCTGTGGAAGGCTACCCTGGCTGGGAAGATCAAGACCTCTGGCTGCAAGTGCCTCCTCAGTGTGGACATGATCTCCGCGAGCAGCACCACATCCACGCCCCATGGAAGAACAAGGTGGGTTTAAAAGGATTTAAGCTTGGGCCAAGAGGCAAGGGGAATTCCCGCACTGAGCAAGGAAGCAGGAGTGCTTCTGGTCTTCGTCGG
This sequence comes from Bradypodion pumilum, assembly GCA_035047305.1. Lineage (NCBI taxonomy): Eukaryota > Metazoa > Chordata > Lepidosauria > Squamata > Chamaeleonidae > Bradypodion > Bradypodion pumilum. The sequence goes on along the minus strand of JAWDJD010000001.1, from coordinate 164,566,861 downwards.
TGATCTTCTGCGCGGCCATTGCATGGCAGAACCGGCGTTCGTATGTTGCACATTTCTCTGGATGCGCTGGGTTGAATGGGTCGATGTTGCTGCCATGTGGGGACGCCATCCCATCCTCGTAGCCAGTTTCGTGTTCAAGGAATGAAGAAGCAGATGAATGAAGTAGTGAAATTCAGCTCTTTATTAGTGGGTTTTGAACACAGTTTGGATGGGGCAAAACCCGGACTTATATACACTATAAACCTTAACAGTAACAATAATACAACAAGCCCATTGGCTAACAGAGTGTGCACATTTTTCGATCCACTTATTTGCATAAGAATAGATACATGAGAAAAGATACAAACTGCTCCTGTCAGTAAACACAGTTAACATACATAACACAACCAAAAGCCACTTTTCATGGCTTCAGTTGGAGGCTAATGCTCTTTATTTATATTTTATTTATACCCTGCCTTTGAACACTATCTTGAACACAGTGGCCCTCACATGAAATGCAGCTTTTACTATTGCTATTTTAAAATCATAATTTGTTTAACTGTGTCTTAACATTATAATAGCTCAGTGTGTTTTAGTGTACCATTTAAAAATGTCTTGTGAACTGAGTTCAGTCACAGACCTTGGAGAATGACATTTTAAAAATTAAATTAAATAAATAATTCAGTACAAAATTCATAACCCCATATTACAAACTATGAAATCATAAAATTCACCCTTGAACACACTGCAAGACAAAACAGCAGCAGCTCCTGTGTACTTAATGTGTCTACGCCCCATGATATACAACTTAACCTGTCAAGATATGATGTGGAACTACTCCAGAATTGATTGGTAAATTATCTGGATTTCAAACCAGGCTGTCAGTAGAATACTTGGGCTCTGTGTTTTGTACCGTTCACACCCTCCTGGAAGTTGGAGTTATCTTTGCTCTTGCAACAGCCTCTATCATCAATCTACACAGGTTTTCAGAAAGAATCGCTGGATTCCATCAAATGTTGTCAACACCCCCGCAAGGCCTTTGCTAAATCCCACAGATTTTACCCAGAAGTTTCTACAAGTGGAGAAATTGGAGACTGCCAAGGATTTGATAAAATGTTTAAAGGGTTTAGTGTATGAGAGTCAAGACACAAGGCACAGCCAAAGGCTGGGTTAACTCAGGTTTATTGCATGGTGGACAGAGGGAACATGAGGTAATGGCGGACGAACAGCTCTATATATAAGGCAGTAACGTATTTGAATGTGGCTCCACGGTAGCCCGTTGGCTACTGGTCCGCGTGACGTCATGGCTGGTCACGCCCTTCTTGTCCAGGTGTAGGTAGCGGCGGGAAGCTTCCCGCGCTGCGGTCTTTGATGGGTTTGAACCAAGAAAGCTTGGACGCTCGCTGCTGCCAGCTGGTGGTCATTAGCTCGCGTCCTATTACAGGGTTTATGTGATACAGCTGAAGGTTACATTGTTACTCATCGGCAAGGTTACATTGGTTCAGATACATTGATATCACATGTAGAAGGTTACACTATTAGGATACAACACTCCTCCCCCCTAGGATGAGACGAAGTCTCTCAGCCAAGATGGCTTATTTCGAACACGCTGGGGTCTCGGCGCGGGCTGCCCTGCCCCGGCTTCGCTCCCTCCTCCTTGCTCCCTGGCTTCCTGCCCTGCCATCGGAGAGGATGACTTGTTAGTGGTTTGCCGCGGCTCTGCGGCTTTGTTGGGAGGTGTGTGCTTTGTTTGGGAAGAACCGGGGGCACTGGGGACTAACGAAAAACCCCTCTTCTCGCTTGGATGGGTGGGGGAACACTCCGAAAAAACCCCCCGGCTCGCAAAATCAAAATCAAAATCGGATTCGGGGGAAGCGGCAGCGGCGGCCGCACACTCCTTTTCCCTCCCCCCGGGCTTGGATAGAACTGGGGTATCAAAAGGATACGAGTCGGGCTCGCTGCTTTCCCCCCTGTCTCCCCCTTGGGCTAAACGGGTGGGGGAGAACCCTATCGCTGAATCCTGTCGCTGTGCCCCACTGGTCGGCCCCTCGCTCACTCGGTGCCTCAGTTGGTCAGCGTGCCTCCTCCAGAGGAGGCCGGTGCTAGTTTCCACCCGATAGGACACTGGCCCCGTCTGTTCTATTATCGTCCCTGGCACCCAGGCTGGGCCTGCGTTGGCATAGTTCCTGCAATGTACAGGATCGCCTATGCCGAAACCTTTCGAGACCGCTAACCCTATGTTCTTCCCTTTGTCCTCGACCCTCGACGGGTCTAGCCTGGACAAAAGCGTAGTCAGTTTCCTCCGCATCAGCAGCTCGGCCGGCGAGTAACCAGACGCTAAGGGGGTCACTCTGTACGCTAATAGAAATTGACAAACTTGGTGATGTAGATCTCCCGAGCCCATGTGCCGCAGCGCATCTTTTGTGGTGCGCACCAACCGTTCCACTTGGCCATTCGTGGCCGGGTGAAACGGCGCGGATGTGACATGCCGAATTGCATTTGCCTCCATGAATGCTGCGAACTCAGCGGACGTGAAACAACTGGCGTTATCGCTGACCAAAGTGTCGGGTAAACCGAACGTGGAAAAGACCCTCCTTAGCTGGCGACTGGTAGTGGCGGAGGATGTGCTCTTTACCGGAATGACCTCCAGCCACTTTGAGTATGCATCCACCACCAGGAGAAACATGGTTCCCCGGAATGGGCCAGCAAAATCTACGTGCACCCTGGACCACGGTCCCCTTGCTGCGTCCCATTCCCTATGCGGTAGGCGGGCCACCTCCGGTCGAGAGCATTGACATGCCTCACAAGTGCCAACCATCTGCTCTATGTCGGCGTCCAGCTGGGGCCACCAGAAGTAACTCCGGGCCAACGCCTTGGAACGGACGATCCCCGGGTGGCTGACGTGCAACAGCTTTAGCACCTTTGGCCGCAGGGACGTAGGAACCACCACCCGTTGGCCCCACAAAAGGCACCCCCTCTCTAAAGACAACTCCACTCGCTTTCGGAAGAATGGGTCGAATTCCGTGCCTGGGGATGACGCCGGCCACCCCTTCTGCACCCACGAGCATACCTTCTCTAGTGTTCTATCCTTTCCGGTCGCCCTGGCAATGTCGGCCGGTACTATCGGGGGTGACTCTAAGACCTCTATTAGCAATACCTGGCGGTCTCTTCTTACCCCTGCTTTCTGGTCGTCCGACAATGGTAACGGCGACCGTGAGAGCGCGTCTGCATGGCTGATTTCCTTCCCTGGCCGGTATTCTAACTCATGTTGATATGCGTTAAGAAAAATAGCCCACCGCAGCATCCTCGGGGACAGGATCTGTGGCGTGGGCTTATTTGCAGTGAAGATTCCTAACAGGGGCTTGTGATCAGTAACGATCTTGAACGGCCGACCATACAGAAAATCGTGAAATTTCTTGGTTCCCGCTACTATCGCTAGTGCCTCCCTATCGGTCTGTGCGTAATTCCGCTCTGCTTGGGACAGGGACCTTGAATAAAACGCTATTGGGGCCTCCCTTCCGTCGTCTAACACGTGGCAAAGCACCGCCCCCACCCCCACCGGGGATGCATCGCAGACCAAAACTATGGGCCGTTTGGGGTCGAAGTGAGTCAGGATTGCCTCGGATGTGAGGAGTTGCTTTAACTCTGTGAACGCTCTTTCTTGCTCGTCACCCCACAGCCATTTTTCCTCTTTCTTAAGCAGCCGATGGAGCGGCTCGGCAACAGACGCCTTCCGTGGAAGGAAGGTATGGTAGAAATTGAGAAGCCCCAGAAATGACTGAAGCTCGGTTTTGGAAGTGGGGCGAGGGGCTTTCTTAATGGCGGCTACCTTAGATTTGGACGGCCTAATTCCCTCGGGTGTGACACGGAACCCTAAAAACTCAACCTCTGTTTCGAAAAATACACATTTGTCTTTTCTCAGTCACAGCCCCGCTTTCTCGAACACGGCCAGGACCTTATCCAATCTGTGGGCCAGCTCGGCCTTACTCCCCCCCGTTATCAACACGTCATCAAAATATGGCAACACCCCCTCCAACCCCTTCAGGAGGCGTTCCACCAGCGACTGAAAAATGCCAGGTGCCGAGTTCACGCCGAACTGTAACCTCGACACCTGGAACGCCCCCTTATGTGTGACTATTGTTTGTGCCGCCGCTGTGGCGGGGGTTACCGGGAGTTGCTGGTAGGCCTGTGCTAAATCGAGTTTAGCGAAACACTTTCCCCCATTCAGCCTGGCCAGAAGGTGGCTGACCACTGGCACCGGGTATGCATTAGGGCGGATTGCCTTATTAATGGTACACTTATAATCAGCGCAAATGCGCACCTCCCCGTTAGCCTTCAGTGCTGTAACAATTGGAGTCTCCCACTCCGCGGAATCCACAGGAACGAGAATTCCTTGACCCACCAGTTTGTCCAGTTCCGCCTCTATTTTGTCCTTAAGCGCGAACGGTACCCTGCGCGGTTTAAGTCTTATCGGGCGGACCTCCGGGTCTAAGTCGAAGGCTACAGGGGGTCCCTTGAACTTTCCCAGTCCACTTTTAAAAACGGCGGGGTGTGCGTCACACACTGCTTGTATTGGGTCCTCGCCTACGGCATGCACCCCCCCTATGAACAGGCCTAAGGGCTGAAACCACTGTGTTCCGAGGAGGCTACAACTCCCCCCTTTTAGCACCACTAGGGGAAGTTCCGCAGAATGTCTCTTAAAGCGAACCCGGAACGTTCCGACCCCCAACACTGGAATGCTGTTCCCCTGAACGTCCCGTAGTGTGGCCCTCAACGCTTTAAGTTTGGGCCGCACGTGGGGGTCGATTTTCAAGAACTCTCTCTGGGGAATTATAGAATAGGAGGACCCCGAGTCAACTTCCATCCTAATAGGGGTCCCTTGTACTAGTACCTCAACAAAGTAATGGGGCTGTCCCGCAGACACGTTGAACACAGGAGCGTCGCCCTCGCTGTCGTCCGAGATGCGGCCCACGCCGTCCTGCTTCCTCGTGGCCCGGGCGCCATCTTTGGGCCTCGCTGGACGGTCCGGTCTGGCTGAACGGTCTTGCGACTGTCTCCGGCCCTCTTTCCATTTCCTGCACGCCTTGGCGATGTGCCCCCGACGTCCGCAGTTGAAGCACTCGGCTTTCCTGAATGGGCACTTCACGCGCTCATGGGCCGCTCCGCAACCATCGCAGCGGCGCCCGCCTCTCCGGACCTTCTGGACCTCCTCGCCATCGCTACTTTCTGAAGACGATTTCGAGGTCGGTCAGGTTGCATGCACCGACTGACCGGACTTCCCGTGCGACGAGTTTTCCGCTTTGCCGGCCCTCGGACGCCACTCACGCCACTTGTGCATCTCGTCTACTCCAGCATTCGTGGATTCCGCGGCTTCCGCGGCCTCTACAACCTCTTCCAGTGTGGGTGGTGGCTCCCTGTTCATCAAGCTGCGCTGTACTTCCTTGTCCTTCAGGCCACACAGCACTCCGTCCCTGAGGGCCATCTCTAGGATGTGGTCCCATTTGCAGGGGGCGGCGGCTACCCTCATAGCCGTTACGAAGGCTTCTACCGACTCGTCCGGCGCTTGAACTCGCCTCCAAAACGCACTCCGAGCGGGAAACATTGCCCTCGAGGGTCGGAAACGCTCACGCAGCATTTTCATGATGTCACCGGCTTTGAAATCGCTCATCTTCTTCGGTGCAAGGATGCCCACCAGCGTCCGCTTGGTTTCCATCCCAAGCATGCGGGTGAGGATGGCCCTCTTCCTTTCCTCATCGTCTTCTTTGACTTTGAGCTCCACCAGTGCCGCCTGGAAGTCCATCTCAAAAAGCTCCCAGTCTTGCGGTTTGGTGATGTTGAACCCGCTCTGTGTCCTGGCTCCGTGGGGATCCATCATCCCACCTTCGTCGCCAATTTAGTGTATGAGAGTCAAGACACAAGGCACAGCCAAAGGCTGAGTTAACTCAGGTTTATTGCATGGTGGACAGAGGGAACATGAGGTAATGGCGGACGAACAGCTCTATATATAAGGCAGTAACGTATTTGAATGTGGCTCCACGGTAGCCCGTTGGCTACTGGTCCGCGTGACGTCATGGCTGGTCACGCCCTTCTTGTCCAGGTGTAGGTAGCAGCGGGAAGCTTCCCGCGCTGCGGTCTTTGATGGGTTTGAACCAAGAGAGCTTGGACGCTCGCTGCTGCCAGCTGGTGGTCATTAGCTCGCGTCCTATTACAGGGTTTATGTGATACAGCTGAAGGTTACATTGTTACTCATCGGCAAGGTTACATTGGTTCAGATACATTGATATCACATGTAGAAGGTTACACTATTAGGACACAACAAAGGGGGAAGGGTGTTTAACTGTATAAATAACTATTTTTTAAAACTAACCATTTTCAAAAATGAGATGGCTAAATGGTATTGTAGATGCAATGGGCACAGAGCTAGGTGGGTTGAGGAGGATGGTGGAGGACAGGGGTGCCTGGATGGCAATGGTCCATGGGGTCACAAAGGGTCAGAATCGACTGTGCGACTGAACAACAACAAAAAGTAGGTTACATAGGGACTGCAGTGACTCAAGTGGCTAAGACGCTGACTGGACGGTGACAGGTCAGCAATTCAATACCTGAATACTGCAGGACAGAATGAGCTCCCGTCTTTGTCCCAGCTCCTGCCAACCTAGCAGTTCGAATGGAAAAAATTGCAAGTAGATAAATAGGGACCACTTTGGTGGAAAGGTCAACAGTGTCTAGACATGCCTGCCACATGACCACGGAAACGTCTGCAGAAGCAGACAGTGCTGGCTGTTTGGTTTTGAAACAGAGATGAGCACTGAACCCTAGAGTTGGATACGACTGGCTTTCAAGCAAGGGTGACCTTTACCTTTACCTAAGTAGGTTACATGTCCTGTTGATCGATTCACAACCCATTTTCTTCCACCCACCAAAATTGTGTTGTCTCCTTATAAAGCCTTTCTTCTTTAAATAGTTTTACCTTATTTTTGCCAGAAACTCCGCTCAATGAGAAAAGGTGGCTGATCCCACTATTGCTTACACAATCTGAAGAAAAGAGAGGAGGGGCTAGGAGAACAATAGGAATGATTGCATTTTCTCCCTTGTTCTGCAGCAGTTCAGGCATCTTTCACAAGAGAAAACTGGGCAGATATTTATACGTGCTCTAACTTTCATACTGTAATTTTTTAAAAAGATTTTTTTTTACACTTTACCATTGTACCTAAAGAAAGAATATTAATGAAACCGAAGACCTTGCATTAATATTACCTGCTGTAAGAAAGTGGTTTGTGGGTATTTAATCACCCATTCATATATGTTTACTGTTCTTCAGACATGCTTACTTTCTCTCGGCTCAGTATAAAATTACTCTCAGGGGCATAATAGAATCGTGAAAGGAACCCATTAAGCAGTAGTATTTTCTCAGAGATGAACAGAGACTACTCTAATGGCAGGATTTTCTAGGAACAGTTTTGCACTCTCATATAACTGCCCTTGTTCTTCTAAGTTCATCCTGGACATAGCTGCTTTCACCTGCTATTTCAATGAAGAAAGGGGTGGCAGCAAGAACCACACCATCACCAGAGACTCATTCTCTGTGGAATTTAACTTGTTAGCTTTTTTAAAGGTCAATGGCCAAATCCAAGATCTTCTTAAATGTGAAGAGGATAGTCTTCTCCCTCTTCTGTGTCTATTTCAGATGGGAAACTGCCAAAATGAAGTCACCTTGTGGTGAATTCATTCCATAGTTCCTTTCACCTGACCGAGTGTGAGAAAGATTAACCAACACAAGTTTTGCGTTCTTGAAATAACAAGCAGTAGCCAGCATAACGGGCCAAACACTTAACATTATTCAGGGGATAAGAACACAATTTGAACTGCGCCACAGCGACTTATATACAGTTAGGGAAAGATACATTTAGGTGGGAATTAATAGGATTGGTTGATGGAACTCAGGAGAGAATGGGGTGATCCTCGCGTTTCTCGGATTAAAATGGCACGAACCCCAATATCGCGTTACTTGAAAACTGAGGAGAACCCAAAATGGCAAATCATTTTATTAAATACACAACATCCCTCCCCCTAGGATTGCACAAAGTCCTGTAACCATTGCAGGTGGTGGGGCACGTTATTTATTTATTTATTTATTTATTTATTTATTTATTTATTTATTTATTTATTTATTTATTTATTTATTTATTTATTTATTTATTTATTTATTTATTAGCTTTCTATACTGCCCATCTGGGATATTTTCCCACTCTGGGCAGTTTACAATAGTTAAACCAAAAATATATGCACAATAACAATTGATGGTATCCAAGGGTGGCATAGTCCAATTTTACACTTATTCATTGGTTATAGCAGGGGTTCTCAACCTATGGCCCTCCACCCTCACTCCCGCCACCACCACCACTGGAAGCTGTGCCAGCAGCGGCAGGGCACATGGAATGGTGCCATGGAGGGTAGAACCATTGGGCTCCTGGCCTTGTCTCACCCAGCCCCCCCCCCCTCTGGGACCCCAGCCCTAAGGATAACCTGCAGACCCACAAGGAAGGACTAGCCTAGTTAAAAAGCCCCACTCACCCTTTCCCCGAGCAGGCAATTAATCTCATTAGTGTTGGGAGGGGGATCCAAAGCCTCTGTTGAAGGTTGGTGTCTGCCTCACTCCCTCCAGAGAGAAACAAAATCACCACCCCTTTGAAGCTGTTGGGACAAAATGGCCACCTCAAAATGGCCATCCTCATTGTGAAAATAGGACAAAATGGCCAGCCGGCCCCCTGAAGCTGGGGGCCAGGTCATACTCGCTTAGTTGTGTGAGGGACCGTGAACTGGCCCTTAGCTTGAAAAGGTTAAGAACCCCTGGGCTATATGGAGAATGTTTTAAGTTTTAAAATGATTCTTGAAAGTAAACAAAACCAACAAATGCAACTTCTATACATCACGGTCTTTCTGGACTCTTTCACAGGCTTAGTCAATCTCTCTCTCTCTCACACACACACCTCTTTCTCACCCAGATTTCATCTCGTCTGCTCTCCTTCCCTCCCTCTCTCTCTCACACACCCCTCTCTCTCACTCACTGATTTTGTCTCCCCTTTCTAGATTATAAACTGCTGTCTTTGTTACTTAGGTGATCTCAGGTCTAGCTGCTTTCAAAAGTTATCTTAAGATCATTTTCTAGCATTATTAGAACTGTTTGAGCAAGAGTTTTTCAGACTGTACCTTTTTCTTATGACTCCCAAGTAGCAATCCATAAGTTTTGCATTTTTAAAGAATACTTCAAAATATCAAAATTAGCCACTACAGGGAACCAGAGAGTATCTCTCTATTTATTTTGGCAGATAAGATCACCATAACTCAGAAATGCTTGACAACATACTGTTGTCATTGTCATTACCGCCACTGCACCCATTGCCGTTGTCATAGTTATCATTATTGTCATCATCGTATACACGATCTACCAAATATTTGGACCAGAGTTATGGAACTCACTGATTGGGTCCTAGCCCTGGACCTAAGAATCAGTGAAGCTTTACCTGCTATTGTAGTTGGTACTTGGTAGTGCTACTCTCATGATTTTATCAATACCAATCACCTCCAGATGTTTTTTCAGCCCATTTGGGATTGCTCCCAGTACTTATATTCACTACTGGTTTCACTGTTGCTCTTTTCTCACAGAGGTAATGTACTTTGTTTTTCAGATCCTGATATCTCATGATCTTTTCTGTCTCTTTTTCTTCCACCTGACCACCACCTGGGATCACCACATTAAGCTTAACCATTTTTTTCAACCACAATATTGCCTGAAATGTTGTGTTCAAGCCTCTTATCAGTTTAGATATGAAAGTCCCACAAAACCTTAACAGTCTTAGCCTCTTATCAACCACATTTTCAGATTTGTGTTTCCACCAGTACTTTGAAGCTGGTATTTCATAATTCTTGCATCATCATCATCATCATCATCATCATCATCATCATCATCATCATCATCATCATCATCATCATCATCATTTCATGTCAGAAATTATTCTGGGTTGAAAGGATTTTTGTGGGAGAAACTCCACTCAGGGAATGCCCTAAAGAGGCTCCTTTCATGTCCCCAAGAGTTGGGACAGAGAAGGGCGCTCAATTGTCATGCAGTACCCGGGTTTCAAACTGTTGACTTGCCAACCTTCCAGCTAACAAGGCAAGTTTCTTAAACATGAATCACTCTGTTCACACCCTTACTTACATGAGTATGGGATGACAAAAAGCATACTATCTCCCACCTGCCTTGTGAAAAACATGGTCAGAGTAAACTCTTGAAAGCAATGGAGAAATTATATATTTATGTGAAACCCTGAGTTTTGGCTTGTTCATGAGAAGAGGGAGAAAGGAGAGGAGCAGGGTGCTTTGGGTAGGATAGGATAATCTTTTTCCTATTTCTTCTAGTGTGGCTTTAGGTACATTGCTCAGTGCCAGAAGTAGACTAACACATGTAAATATGGACTCACCTGATTGAAGCATAATAGCAAAGGTTGTGGCCTGGCACTGTCTCCGTGACACTTGCTAGCACATGCATGGTTATAGCCACCTCCACCTTCTAACAAGCATCAGCAGCAACAATCCCTTTGTTGTTGTTGTTGGTTGTCGTTGTTGTTATTATTGTTATCTTTCTCAGAAATTATATATGAAGCACCCAGATGCTTAAACTCTGTGTGGTCATACCTTGAGATGTGAGGAAAGGATGGAACAGATAACAGGCTTTCTCTGCTATAGCCTCCACTTCTGGAATGACTTGCCAGTGGAGATAGGATCAGCCTCTACCACTAACATTTCATAAGTATCTGAAGACCTCCTTATTTTAGCAGACTTTCCCCAGCTATTAATAGCTCTTGGGCTGCAATATAGATTTGTTGGGCAATCTGCTGCTTTAGTTTCCCAATTGTGTTTCTTTTCTTTCTTTGCTTTCTGTTTAGATGGAAATTGTGTTTAATTGATTATTCTGTATCTTGGATGTCAAGGATTTATGCTTTGTTAGATACATCACTAAGATCTTCTTCAATGTGTTTAGGGTGTTGGGTTTTTTACATTTTACTTCCATGTTATTTGTTATGCTTTATTTCCTAGTTTTATATGTTATTATTGTAATATTTTATACAGTACTTTACTAAGCTACCCTGAGTGGTACCTGCATCAAAAGAGCAGAGAATGAATGAATGAATGAATGAATGAATGAATGGAATGAATGTTGTTGTTGTTGTTAACAATGCAATGAACAATATCCTGTTTCTGGTGTAAGCCAGGTTGTAACCTCCTGTCCATTCTTTCCATGTAATAAAAATTCCTCTCTGATTCTTAGGTACACACACATATGTACCTAACTGGTTGTGTTTATGCTCTTTAGAATCTCATCAGGAACACTTTGTCTACAAGGCAGAAATGGGCCAAAAGTTTCAAATTGGCTTATGGTACCAACAGGATGTCAGCCAACATATTAATAACACACAGTGCAAATTACTACTTCTACCATTGGAGCAAAATTAATAACAGCCTGACTGCTGAGAAGTAATGAAAACAGTTCCATTTAATATATAATGTTCCAAGTTTACTACTCTGTTATCAGTTCCATATGGGGTTTCAAAGAAAAATTAAGAAAACTAATTGAAAAGTAACAATTCAACAAATAATGCAATGACTTACACACTTTGTCTTGTAATGATAAAATCACCTACTTACTTGTCTCAGCTTTCTAATGAGTGATATAATGAATTACTTTTACCTCCCAAACCCTCGGTTGGACAAATTTCAGATAACAGTGAACAACCATGATTTTTTTCTGTCAGGGGGAACTCATTTTCTATTGGTTGTGTGCTGTTTGAATGCCAGATCCATTTGCCTGCTGATTTTTGTTTATTCTCCTGACAAAGGCCATTTCAAAGGTTTGCCTACTTCTTCACTGGCCAGCACACCAACAGAAACCCCTGAAAAAAGCCAAGACTCAAGCTTTTCAGCTGTCAATGAACAACAGGATGGCTGCAGGCAATCTGCAATATTTATCTGGATGGAATCTAATTCCCAAACAAACTGTTTTAAGGTTCGGCTGATGTAAATCCTTGCTGTTTACTGGTACTGCATTGTATTTTGCAGATCCCTTCAGGTAAATACAAATAATGCACCATCTGCTGGCTGCATATTTTCTTGAAACTACTTTCTAAAACAATAAATGGTTTATTTATCCAGTCGTGAAATGAGGGAGAGGATGTTTGGTTGATGGAATGATTTTGCCAGCCCCCTAGAAAGCATGCAAGGGGTTGTTCCAAAATGATCAATGGTTGGTGGCCAACCACCAAAGCCATAAGTCTTTTAAATGGGCCATGTTCACTGAAAGATGACCAAACAACTTTATTATTCTTGCTAATTGAGTTGCTGTCTGCATGAAAATGAATTTCAGCCAGCAGAATGGCCATACTATTTAGCAAAACTGACAGAGATATGCATCCATTAAGGACTGTTTTCCTTTTGAGCTTGAGGAATGGAAACCTACTGTAGCTGCCAAAACAGCATTTTGTGGCATCAATCCATTTGTAAACCTAGTGTTATGTTCAGACCAAAGACATATCCTACGACTGCCAGTGAGGTATTCAGCTTTTTCACTAAAGAACACCAACCAACGATTATCATCTGTGGATAATCGGTCAGCAGCCCTTTTCCGGGTTTAACCATGGCGTGGAAATGGGGCAACTAGAGATGACGGGATTACAGTCTAGCCATGTTATCGGGAATCAATTTGATATGGTTGGCCCTGAGGAAGTGGACAGGCTCCTTGGGGCGGTTCATGATACCACTTACTTGTTAGATTCTTGCCCCGCCTGGCTGATTAAATCTGCTAAGGCAGCAACAGGCAGCTGAGTCGGAGCAATGGTAAATGCTTCTTTGCAGGAGGGGGCATTTCCGTCATCATTCAAACATGTGTTGGTGCACCCCCTATTGAAGAAACCATCACTCGACCCTACAATATTGGCCAACTTCAGGTCTGTGTCCAACCTCCCCTTTCTGAGGAAGGTATTGGAAAAAGCAGTGGCATGGCAGCTCCAGGGGATTCTGGATGAAGCGGATTATCTGGACCCTTTTCAGTCAGGATTCAGGCCTGCTTATGGTACCGAGACTGCATTGAATTTTAATTTTAATTTATATACCACTTTTTTCAATCCAACGGGTGACTCAAAGTGGTTTCACAAGGACAACAAAATAATACAAGAATATAAATACAGCATAATTCATACAGAATGAAAACAACAACATAATACAAAATATCAATACAAGATAATTCATACACTCAATATCAATAAACAACAGAACAGCAGAATCTCCAAAAATACAATGTACAAATTCAATTCAGAGCACCGTATCAATATACAATATCAATAAATACAGAAAATACAATAAAACACATTTCACAACATAACATTTCAATAAGTACAGTAGTATCAAGATATCAAAAACCTCTCTGCCTTACTGAAAAGACCGGAGGCAGCAACAAAGTCCAGCTTCCTCTATGACTTTTTTAGACCTAGCTGGCGACTACTACCACCCCCGCACCAGTGGTGAGGGTAGCAGGGAGTGGCGGGGTCTCTTCGCCCCAGCTGGAGCCAAATTTGCAACAGCAGTGGTGGCGCATCCGGCATCCAGCTGGCCCCCACCTTTTAAGTCTGAGGGGGGTCAGGAGCACCAGCAGGTGGAGTGGCCGGGAAAGGCCTCTTTGCCCCAGCTGGGGCCAAATCCATGGCGGTGGTGGTGGCACATCTGGCATCCAGCCGGCCCCCACCTTTTAAGTCTGAGGGGGGTCAGGAGCACCAGCAGGTGGAGTGGCCGGGAAAGGCCTCTTCGCCCCAGCTGGGGCTGAATCCACAGCAGCGGTGGTGGCACATTGGTTGCACTTATGAATGATCTCTGTTGTGAGTGAGACAGGGGTAATCCCTCTGTCCTCGCTCTTCTTGACGTCTCAGCAGCTTTCGATACTGTCAACCACAGTATCCTTCTGGAACAGCTCTGAAGTCTGGGGGCCCAGGGCACTGTGTGGTCCTGGTTTTCTTCATTTCTGAGGGGCCAGCCCCAGTCAGTGTCACTGGAGGATGAGTTGTCCAGCCCTAGGCCTCTCCAGTACGAGGTGGCACAGGGCTCAGTACTCTCGCCTCTTCTATTTAACATCTACATGAAGCTGCGGGGTGAGATCATACGTTCCCACAGGGTGAGATATCATCAATATGCTGATGATACCCAATTGTACATCTCGGCCCTTGGGAATCTGAGTGATGCAGTTGAAGTCCTAACCAGGTGTCTAGAGGCTGTAAGGGTATGGATGGGGGAAAATGGGCTTCAGCTGAATCCTGGCAAGACTGAGTGGCTGTGGGTTTGGGGCCCTGCATTATCCTGGGAGCTACCTTCTTTGGTGCTGAATGGGGCTCTCTTGCTCCAAACAGACCTGGTGTATAATTTGGGGGTCCTCCTGGACTCGCGACTACTGCTTGAAGAGCAGGTGGCAGACATGGCCATGAGGGGTTTTGAGCAACTTTGTATCATCCGCCAATTATGCCTGTGCCTTACTTTCGATTACCCATGCTCTGGTCACCTCCAGACTGGATTACTGTAATGCACTCTATATGGGGCTGCCCTTGACAACCATCCAGAAGCTACAGCTGGTCCAGAATGCGGCTGCCCGGGTGGTGATGGGGTGCAAGCATTATGCCTGGGCATCACCGCTGCTAGGGGAGCTGCATTGGCTGCCAGTGTGCTTCCGGGTGCAATTCAAGGTGTTAGTTTTAACGTTTAAAGCCCTTTATGGCAGTGGACCAGGATACCTAAGAGACCGCATCACCCCAAGGCTTTCGACCCGTCCTATGAGGGCAGACTGTAGGGGTTCTCTGATGGTCCCATCAGCTAGGGAGGCACACCTCACTGGGACCAAGAAGAGAGCCTTCTCGGTATCTGCCCCAGTCCTATGGAACCTCCTGCCATTAAAACTTCACCTCCAGACGGAGTTGCCCCCCTTCAGAAAGGCTTTAAAAACATGGCTCTGCCAGCAGGTGTGGGGTTCATCTAGCACCACAACCCAGTCCTGCTGGCTTATTTATCTCTGTTTGGGGTTTTCTGCCCAGGTGCCCCTCTTTTAAAATGATCAGGGATGTTTATAGATGTTTTAAATGTTTTAGATAGTTTTAACATTGGGTTTTTCCTGTATAGGGGATGGGTTTTTAACCAATGCTGTGAGTCGCCTTGGGTCACTGAGGTGAGAAAGACGGCCATACAAATCTAATAAATAAATAAATAAAAAGATCTCAATTCTATCTGGTGTAATACTGCAAACTAAAATCCTAGAAGTACCTTGTGTCTAAGACTCCAGTTTATAAGGAATAATGCATACCTCCATGACTAAAGCACAAATTAGAATTAACTGTTCATTAGATTTTGCACTGCTCTAAATGCTGGGTACAGTTTTTCACAGATTATGTTGATACAAATGATATGTTTTAAGAGAAAACTTAACACCTATTAAAACATTGAAATGTGGCCAGTGGTGGGCTCCAAAAAAATTTACAACCACACTGTGGGTGTGTTATGGTGGGTATGGCCAGGGGGGAAGCCCTGTGTTGCACCCAAATTAGGACTACTTTATTTCAAAACTTGGATGGGTGCGGCCAGCCAGAATTTCTGCTACCAGTTCTGGCGAACTGGTGAGAACCTGCTGATGCCCACCACTGAATGTGGCTCTTGAAAAGTTAGAAAGAAAGCATCATTCAATAATGTGGAAATGTAGAAAAAATAGAATTATAGATGAAAAGTTGGAAAATGAAACTGACAGGGATGAAATAAAGTATGAAACTGACATACCGTATTTTTTGAACCATAAGACGCACTTTTTCTCCCCCAAAAGTGGGGAGAAAATGAGGGTGTGTCTTATAGTCCAAATGCTGGTCTTCGGCCAGCTGTGGTTGATGTAAAAGGATATTTTACAAGAGCTGCAGCTGGCCGAAGACTACTACTGCTGCCTCTCAGCTGTTCTTTTCAGGGCAGGGGGAAAAACATATGAAAAACAAGTGGCCACTAGAGGGCGAAAATCACAACTTCCCATTTAAATGCATTGGAAATAAATTTCTTGTATTCAAAAGTTTTCTGTTTGTATGTTCCCAATGCATTTAAGTGGAAAACCAAACCTGTGCTTAAAAAGAAAGGGTTTCACTTACCTTGATGCCTTTGTCTCTACTCCACGTGGACAAAATGGAGGGGGAAAACATGCTTCCTGGTTGAAAGGAGAGCAAGAGACTAGGCTAGAGTATCACTTCCTTCCTCAGTTCAATTGACCTGGCTGCCCATTTCCCCTGCAGCACCACCACTGGTTGGTGCAAAATACAGTATTAAATTTTTTTTTGCTTTCCTGCTCTGAAAACTGGGTGCATCTTGTGGTCAGACACGTCTTATGGTCCAAAAAATACGGTACATCTTTTGCTGTATCTGCATGCAAGGTTCAAACGACCGGAGTACATCTATTCTATTATTCTTACTCCATCAACTCCTGTGTGCAGTAGAGGAAAGAAGCACAGAGAGACATAGTAGTCTTTGGAGAGTTGTTCATGAGAGACTTTGGCTCTTTTAAAAAAAAATATTAGAGTTTTACAAAAATACATAGTAAAACAAAGAAAAAACACTTGTTTACAAAATTAGTTGAAGGATAACAAAAAAAGACAATAAAAATTATAAAATCACATAATACATAAAAGAAAACAACTTGGAATATTATTATATTTTCATTTGTTAAACTCAAGTTTATAATAAAGAATCCTGATTGTAATTAGTTTTCTCTTTTTCATGTAAAATAATTTAGACTTATAACAATATATCTAAACTACTCTGATTATTCACTTTCAATGACAATACATAAATTCAAAAATTGGATACACCCTGTGATATATACAATGCCCTTGGGGATGCGGCATTTCCCACCCTTCTTTCAATGAATCCAGAAGTTCATTTGGTCTGGTACTGGAATGCTACCATCTCCTTTCCTCAATGCTCAATGCATAATCCACAAACCATTTCCAAATCTTCCAAAATCCATTAAACCTTTCTTTTCATTCAATTCCCATGTCAAATTGTCATTCAGAGCCAATTGCCACATTTACTTAAACCATTCCTCCAATTTAATATTCCCATCATTTTTCCACTTCCTTGCAATACATTGTCTTCCTGTCATCAACATGATTGATACCAACTCTTTTTTGTCCTTATCTAAATTAATGTCCTCAAGATTTATGAACATGATAGTACCTGGTCCCAGCTTTATTCTCACACCCGTTATTCCAAAAATTTCTCTTCCAATTCCCCCCCCCCCAAACTCTCTAATTGCTTTATAATACCACCACATATGTAAATAAATCCCTACCATTTTCTTACATCTCCAACATAAATTAATTTTAGTTTTATCAATTTGATTCAATCTCACTGGAGTCAGGTACCACCTCCACAACACTTTATAGTTGTGTTCCTTGACTCTAACAGACATTGTCTTCATAATCCTTCTACTCCATATAGATTTCCAGTTTGTTTCAGGAATTTTTGAAACTTTGGCTTTTGACGTAGAAGAAGAAAAGAAAGAGAATAAAAAGTTGCATTTTACACAATATGTTTTTTGTAAGAAAGCAAATTATGAATAGATCATGTGTGACTAACTGGGGAACAACCAGCTACACCCTTATTCAGTTTTTTCCAACCTTTAGTTTTTGGACTTAAATTCCCAGAAGCCTAAGTCAGTACACTGGCTGATCAGTGCTTTGGGGAATTGACTTAGGCTTCTGGGAATTTAAGTCCAAAAACCAAAGGTTGAGAAACACTGCCCTAACTGATATTTAGTAAAATGTTCACTCCCACAGGTTCACATACATCCCTGGTCATATTGTAGAAATGAAAGTCCTCAAACCAGCAGCATGTAGAGCAGCCCCTTCATCTATATGCCATTCCCACTCAAACATCTTCTGTTGGTAAGGAAACCATCCTTCTCATCTCTTGCACTTTTGGAATTGTGGGGTTCATTGAGACTCACAAAGCTGAGTGCATGGGAGAATAAGTTCTGATGAAGGCTGCCTCATATTATTTTTTTGCTGCTGTATTTGTGAGAAACACATCAAGAACAAAAATCACCAGCAACTATTCTCTTCCATACTTGAGGAAGGTAAGAAGGGAGGCAAGAATTCTGAGAAACAAAACATTGGAAATAATTCTTCACACATCCCTAGACAGAAGGAACAATACTCAACAAGAGATAGAAAATCTTGTGAATATATTTCTCTTGAGATATCTTGCCAACAACCTGCTTTTCTCCAGCTGCTTCCACTCAATAAACAGGATATTGTTTCTGATATCAGGATTTTGGAGATTCAGGCATCATGGCAGTTCAGTAGAAGAGCCATAGAAAGGAGAATTTAAAGAAGGAGCTACCTGGGGAACATTCTTGTTATAATTGTCTGTGTGTCTTCATATATCTGTCTGAAAAGATACAGACCTTTCTTTCTTCTCTTTTAAGATATAATAAAGTTTAGTTATTTCTCAAAAATAATCCAGTCTTTCAGTCACCTTCCTGCTTGATTCATACACAAGAGAGTTCCCCAGTTAATCAATGGGGAAGCAAGACACTAGGCTTGGACCCTTTTGTGTGTGTGTGTGTGTGTGTTCCTTTTGTTTATTGTACTTCCCAGATCCAGAGACAGGGACAGACCACACAACTTACTTAGCATTTGGATTTTGTATTCCTCCAAAAGCTCTGAAGCAGTTGTCTGCTGTATATGTCCAGATTTGCATTAAATCTACATTACATGTTCAACAACAAAAAAGTTTCTGCTTTCCACGACACAACCAAAGTCAAGCTCCAACAAGGTTGTTGTTATTTGTCTAAAACGGGGAGGGGGACTGGCATTTGGGTAAGAAGACTTCCCCTCATCAGGGTGAGCATAATTCCTTCCACAATTGTTCCCTGATAGAAAAGGGGAATGGAAATATTAATCAGAGTGATTTTTCTACAAAAGTTCACAGATCAAGACAGAAATAGAATAGGATGGATGGATAGGGGCAACATGAGAATGGTACAGCCCTAAAATAGCATTCTCCCTCCCTGTTTAAAGACTAATGATAGGCACCACCCTAATTGTCTGTGGGAATGTTGATTGCATAGAGAATCTTTAACTGATTAATCATACTGATTAACTTATTCGAGCTTGCTGTGTTACTTCCATGCAATAGATCTGAGAATGTCACATAAGCTAGTTCCTATTCTGGAATGGAAACATTATGTTTAGAAATAAAATGCATATCTTTATCAAACCTTCTTAGTGCTTTCCTACTGTCCATTCCAAAAGAAAGCATCCTTCCATTCTATGTCTGTTTTCACATTTCCTTTGTATTTGCTGTGACAGACCCTTCATATCATCGGCTCATGGGAGCATCACATATACACCTACAACATATGTGCACTCTCTCACATGAGAGCACTTCTATTGAAAAGTTGTTGGAAACATGAAATGTGAAGGGGACTGCAACAAAGAGGCATGAGTTGCTTTTGCTCCAAGCGATGTGTCAAAAGGACATATCACTTGGCATACTTCTTTTAATATATACAGTATATATGCATGAAAAATAAATGAGACTGCCCAGAAATAGGTTTTGCTGCCCAGATATTTAGAGCTAATTAAATAGCCTTTTATTTTATTCCATATAATTTAGAATTATAGATGTTTTAAATAACAAATAGTTATTAAAGGAAGGTAAGATGAAAAAGAATTACAGTAAAATGTCTGAAAGTTGACCACCCAAGGGACTGAAGGAAATTGGTCAATATATGGAGGTGGTCAAGATATAGAACAACTGTTCTGATATTACACTGTCTTCTAGAAAATGTAAAAGATCAACCTTCTCCTTCAATGTCAGCTCTTTCAGTTCTTTCCTTTTTGCCATCACAACCAAATTAATAGTGAAGGTTTTCAGTTAACTTGCAGCCCAAAAAGAGAGGGGGATGTTTAGCTTGTCTGTGATAACACAAGTCTTTTCCTCTTTAGGTATGGATCAATTTTGACTGCAGAGATAGCTTGTCCAGGAAAAACTAACCATTGGTTCCTTCTTCATTCATGTTGTTTGGTACCTGCAGCTGCTTTTCTCTTAAGATACTATTACTTATGCCTGCTAAATAGGAATGGAAAAGAAAATTCATGTTAACTACCTTTGTTTATGAATGTGTCTGATTTGTGGTATATGAGACTAACAGTGAAATGACGCATATTTCTCTTTTTGATCATCAGGAGGAAACTATGAGTAGCACTTCTTTCTTTTTTTCATATTATTGTTTTAAAAATGTGCATTACTCAGAATGTATACTTAGATAAATGCACACAAACTGTTTTAAACAAGTGGGAGAAATGTGTGCAAAATGCAAGCGTGGCGCCAAAATGGCCGCCGCGCTCTTTGCGGGGGCCCCCCCACAGGACGAAGGCATCCGGGTAGTTAGGGGCGTGGCCAGCTCCCTTATAAAAGGGGTGGCCACGAGGCAGCCGAGCTGCCATTTTGTGAAGCGACAGAGCGGAGAAGTTTTTCCCTCTTACCTCCGTCGCTTTTGGCTTTTACCGGGAAGCCTTTTGGCTGCTGAATTCTCTCGTTTCGGGTGTCCCTTTAGCGCCCGAAAAGACCGAGGGCCCGCCTACACAGCTAGTATTCCTGGGGGTGGAGATTGACACAGTAGCACAGGCTTCTAGGTCGCAGCGGGATAAGGTGTCAAAGCTAGTGGCCCTTATCTCGGACTGGCTGGCCAAGCGCATGGCATTACCGAGGGACCTGCTGGTGCTACATGGTCACCTCAATTTCGCTGGCAGGGTCGTCGCACCGGGCAGGGCATTTGCGCGGTGCTTGTGCGATGCCGTGGCAGGACTATCCAGGCCCCGCCATAGGGTTAGACTTACCCGGGGTATCAGGGCAGACGTGCTTGTCTGGCTACAGATCCTGAGGGATTTCAATGGGGTGTCATTTTGGAGGTCTGAGCTCCTGGCTTCCCCTTGCTTTAAGATACAGCCCGATGCCCGGGATCCCTGAGTTATGGGATGTACTTCAATTGGAAGTGGGCCTATGGTGGGTGGCCACCATCCTGGGCAGGCACGGGTCGCCTGCGTGGTCTCACGTATCTGGAATTTTCCCTATACTGGGTGCTTTGATGCTATGGGGCGAGGAGGAGGCCAACTCGGTTGTCCACTTTGGTGTGACAATGCGGCTGTTGTCCACTTTGTCAATGCACAGAGCTCTAAATCGCCCAGGGTTATGGACCCAGTGCGCCAGTTTGCGTTGCGCAGCCTGCGCCTCAACGTTCTTTTCAGGGCCAGGCATGTCCCAGGGGTTACTAATGATATTGCTGATGCTTTGTCCCGCCTGCAGATCTCCCGGTTCCGTGCCTTGGCCCCGGATGCGGAGGAATTTCCATCGCCACTCCCGGACGGGATATGGAACGTCGGCAAGGAGAGGTGAACCGGGCGATTGGCCTGTCACTAGCGCCACGCACGCGTAAGGTGTATCACCACGCATTTAATTCTTTCAGAGCATTCTGTACCCAATTCCAAATGCCAGGAACCTGGCCGATCCCGGTAACCCATGTTCTGCAGTTCATGGTTTACCTGCTTGCCCAGGGCTTTGCACCTCGCACCATAGCATCTAAGCTGTCAGCGTTGGCTTTTATGGCCAAAGTGGGAGGTCATGTGGACAGCACCACTGACTTCCGTGTGAGACATGTTTTGGAGGGGTGGGTGCGCGCGCGTGGGCGTTGCCTGGACGACCGCCACCCGATTTCCCCAGGGGTTTTTACCCAATTGGCTCGGGGCTGGCCTGGCCTCTGGTTTGATAAGATGAGGCAGCCCATTTTATGCGGCTACAACGGTCGCCTTTTTTGGAGCGCTCCGCATCGGCGAGCTTGAGATGCTGTATAAGGCGGATGCAAGTCGTGGACAGCGCCACTCACTTCCGTGTGAGACATGTTTTGGAGGGGTGGGTGCGCGCGCGTGGGCGTTGCCCGGACGACCGCCACCCGATTTCCCCAGGGGTTTTTACCCAATTGGCCCGGGGCTGGCCTTGCCTCTGTATTGATAAGATGAGGAAGCCCATTTCATGCGGCTACAACGGTGGCCTTTTTTGGAGTGCTCCGCATCGGCGAGCTTGAGATGCTGTATAAGGCGGATGCAAGTCGTAGGGCACTGGAACTCGGAGATGTCTGAGTGAACAATATTCGGCTCAGTTGGGGATACGTATCAGCACGGCGTAGGCAGTGGAGTAGACTGCTACGATGTTCCTCGGCAGACATCTGTCCGGTTGGTACCCTACAGGATTTCCTTGCACTGTATGGCACGCACCATGGCCCGTTTTTCTGTCACCAAGATGGGTCTCCCCTTGCTAAATTTCAATTTTGGAAGGTGATGGGCAAAGCGCTGGCCAGTGTGGGCCTCCCAGGCGCCCGCTATGGCACTCATTCATTCCGTATAGGGGCGGCCTCAACCGCAGCTGCTTTTGGGTACTCAGGGGCTGACATACGTAGCATGGGACGGTGGGGTTCGCAATGTTTTCAGTTTTATGTGCACCCACGCCCGCCGTGAGTACCAACCCAGTCACCTTACCTACTTTCCCTCATTTTTCCTTACAGACCCGGGGTGTCGTATTACGCCGGTGACAGTATGGCTGGTGGGCCATAGCTATGTGCACAGGGCAGCGCGTTATGCTGCGGCGACAGAGTGGGGACCCCGACTGGGACTTGGTGCATACGCAAGTCTCACATGGCATGGTAAGCACGGGATGTTATGGCGGGAGCTGCTGCCTTTCCTTTTTTCAGGCCAGAATGCTGACCCGCCTGACATTCTGATCATACACCTGGGGGGCAATGATTTGGGCCAGGTCACCGGCTTGTCGCTGAAACATGCGATTTGCGAGGACCTCGCCTACCTGCATTACGTCTGGCCCGCCACAACCCTTGTTTGGTCGGACATGGTCCCGCGCCATTCCTACAGAGGGGGTTTTGACCTCCTGGCCCTTGACCGTGCTAGACGCATGGTGAATGGGGCAGTGGCGCGTTTCCTTGTCTACAGGGCTTGGGGGAGGGTCAGTCGTCACCCCGCTATTAGCCTCCAAAGTTATGACTTGTATGCAGGGGATGGGGCCCATCTGTCGCGAGGAGGTATGGACCTCCTGTTGGGTGATTGGCGAGCAGGCCTGTCGACCGAGCTGACGGTCTGGGGGGGGCGTCGAGCCTTCTTTGAAGCCCCTCCGTGTGGCGGGTAGCACTGGTAAGGTAAACATTATGACCCACAGGTATCCGGCAAGTTCGCAATTGACTGGACAACACTAGACAGGCATAAGTTGGTTAAACGTTGTCCGGTCAACGACGAACTAGGCGACGGGGTGATGGCTATAGCTAGACAGCATGCATCACCCCGTGATTTTACGGATACGCGTCAGAGGGTGGGGTCATTAGTTAGATATTGACTACGGTCAACAATTTGTTTGTGGTCAACAAACAAATTGATACAAATGGATACATTGTAGCAATTGCCGTTGGCAATTTTGGGTGGTACCTTACCAGTGTTACTTCGGCCTGCTTGCCTTAAGAATTATGATTGGTCAATTACCAATAGAAATTTATAATTTGGACTAGGGCATGAATCAATAAATGTGGCCCAATGCCGTTATCCACTTTCATTGGTGTCTGAGTCCTTTATTGGGGGGTGCGCCTGCAATGCAAGCACAGCGCCAAAATGGCCGCTGCGCTCTTTGCGGGGGCCCCCCCACAGGACGAAGGCATCCGGGTAGTTAGGGGCGTGGCCAGCTCCCTTATAAAAGGGGTGGCCACGAGGCAGCCAAGCTGCCATTTTGTGAAGCGACGGAGCGGAGAAGTTTTTCCCCTCCACCCCCTCCCTAGTTAACAGTGTGATATTTTGGTCACTTCGGGGCCGGGTGGGAATTTTTGGCTGGGACCCATATTGGCTTCCGGGTCCTGGTTTTTTCGCCCATCCCACACTGTTGCTATGGTTTGACATAGGGGTTTTTCTGCTGCTGCTGTTGACTTTGGTCACATGGGCGGGTAGCACTGGTAAGGTAAACATTATGACCCACAGGTATCCGGCAAGTTCGCAATTGACTGGACAACACTAGACAGGCATAAGTTGGTTAAACGTTGTCCGGTCAACGACGAACTAGGCGACGGGGTGATGGCTATAGGTAGACAGCATGCATCACCCCGTGATTTTACGGATACGCGTCAGAGGGTGGGGTCATTAGTTAGATATTGACTACGGTCAACAATTTGTTTGTGGTCAACAAACAAATTGATACAAATGGATACATTGTAGCAATTGCCGTTGGCAATTTTGGGTGGTACCTTACCAGTGTTATTTCGGCCTGCTTGCCTTAAGAATTATGATTGGTCAATTACCAATAGAAATTTATAATTCGGACTAGGGCATGAATCAATAAATGTGGCCCAATGCCGTTATCCACTTTCATTGGTGTCTGAGTCCTTTATTGGGGGGTGCGCCTGCAAATGGGTGCATTTGGAAAAGTATGAACCAGAAGGCATATGGATGATCATTTGAGAATAAAAACAAAGACCAAAATGTAACAGTTAACTGGATGCAACTACTTCTGCCAGAATCAGCATGCAGAAATTCAGCTCCTAGGCAACATATTAATTTAACAAATACAAATCATAGCACGTAATTTGAGACCAATATTGTGTGTATTTCTTTTGCTTTTAAGTCCAAGAACTCACCTTTTCAAAGAAAGAAAGTCATCCTTCTCATACTAGATTATGTTCCTGTATCATTATACACATCTTCAAAGTCTCTGGAGTATTTTCTCGGAAATAGAGAATATAGTCTCTGGAGATTTGAGGACATGAATAAGTGATGCTAAATTAACTTTCAAGGTCTTCTGTGGCATGCATGTGTATGAGCGTGTGTATGTGGACATTATGTAAGGATTAGGTTTGGATTGATGTTTCTGCTGCAAAAATGGAACTATAGAGTGATTAATGGTAAATATCCAGTAAACTCGAATTCATAAAATACATCTAGTCAATGTTAGCAAAGACTTCCATGTCTTCTAGAGTTAGAGTTCATTTTTATACAAAGAGAAGAGTGAATTTTAGGAGGCTGAGAGAAAATACCTCCTCAGCACATTTGAAAGCCCTGACTTGTGTAGAGGAAGCAGCCTTTCTGACAGAAATAACCCAAGTGGCCCATGGCTTTACAGATCATAACGAGTGCTTGGAATTGGCCATGGAGAGAGAGTGGTAGTCAGTAAAGCTATAGTACAAGGTTTGTTGAGATTCTCCTATAACAGAAACATTCATATTTTTGAAAAGAACTACCATGTTATTTTTGTCTCCTTGAAGAAAAGTGCAAATGTGGACATATTGTTATAATGAATAAAAACAATATTCTCACTGACTTACGCTGGATAAAATAAACAGGTACGAATCATACTACCACAGAAAAAACAATTTTATATCTGCTGCCAGGTAGCTGTTAAAGGGAAGGTCCTGTTATAACAATAATAATGTTGTGTCAGAGTAGCCCAAACAGATTCCTTGTCTTGCCATTTAGAAAACTGTCAGGTTGCTAAATCAGGAAACAGAAGCTCTGAATTCATTGGATTCTCACACAAAATGGAAAAACAAGACAGAATAACAAACCTTTGTAATGCGCATCACATAGAAGTGGTTCATATTTTAATTGTGCTTCACACCACTTGATATAGAGGAAATGATGATGAAAATGAATGAGCTGGAAGGACAAATCCTTGGTAAATGGACAGATAGAGAATCTTTGGCCTCCCAGTTATTTGAAGTCACAGCTCCAACAGGATTTTACCACTAGGCATAATGGATAAGGGCATGCTGGATAAGACTGATAAGAGATGAAAACCAAACTGCCATTTCTTTCCTTCATTCTTTCTTCTTTCCTTCATTCCTTTTTAATGGACCTATCACATCTGCATATGGCATTACACAAAGGGAGATAAGGAAGGTTGCTACCTGTTATTTGAAATCTTGCTTAATTGGATCCATTTTTGTTATTTTTGTGTCTTGGGTTTATTGAATGACTTCATTAATTAAGGAAAATTGTCTCAGAAATATTATTTAAATAATGTAAGCTCTTTGTGTGTGTCTGTGTGTGTGCATGTGTGTGTGTGTCTGAGAGAAAGTGAAAGAGTGTGTCTGAGAGAAAGTGAAAGAGAGAGAGCATAAACTTCAAATGATCTAAGTCATATTTTCCAAAGGTTCCTCCTGTAAGTCGAAATCTATCATTCTTCTAAGGCTAGCACATATTAATCTTGGCAGCTTAATGCTAGTTCTTGACCTCCTTGTATAGTGTGGGAAACAACAGTCTGATTAATTTGCAGAGAATCTGCTTGCATAACCACTAAAACCTTGCTTTGCCAACCAGTAATTGAACTAAGGCAAAAATAAACAAAGTAATGGTAACATTAAATACTATAATGAGTCTCTGTTGAACAACTGACATTATGAGCAATGTCTCTTTTGTCAACACACTTCCTAATGAGTGCATTTTTTCTGCAGATTTTTTGTTTTAAATGAAGAAGAGGTGACATCCTGTAATTGTTCTCAGTAGCACATGAAGTGAAGTTCTGCAATGCTGTCACAAGCTATTGCTCCCAGCTCCATTTTAGGTTAGGATCAACTCATTTTTGTACTGTTTTATTGCATTGCAACACCATTATTAGTCCTTCCAATCTAATAGTTCCTCTTCCTTTTCTACATCTCTGACCTATTTTGGAGCATCTTCCACATGGCAAGAGAGCACTCATCAAAACAAGCATTAACGCTGTCCCCTAGTCCCTAAAAATGCCATATTTGGAAGCCAGTTCTCTTTGACCAAGTTTGAGGAGATGACTCCTAACTAGTGTGTGTGTTTTGGTGTCAGTTAGTAACTTGCATCCCTTAAAGCCTTGACTGACAGAGTTTTGCTATCCAAAGAGCTACCTTTGGAGGAAGGTTGCTGAGCATGTTACATATTGAGGATAGCTGTGGACAGGATGTTGTGCTGATTTCCAAGTGATAATTAGAGAGCCAGTAGAATATGCCCAAATGACTGTATACCAAATCAGACCAATGTCCCATCCAAGTGAAAGCGCGGCGCCAAAATGGCCGCTGCGCTCTTTGCGGGCCCCCCCAGACTCAGACATCCGGGTAGTTAGGGGGCGTGGCCACCCCTCTATAAAAGGGGTGGCCACGAGGCAGCCGAGCTGCCATTTTGCGAAAGCGATGGAGAGGAGAAGTTTTTGCTCCGTCGCTCTTCGTCTTTGCTGGGGAAGCCGTTCTTGAGCCAGAACTTAGCGCGATCTTAGCCTTTTAATCTTCGGCTTCCCAGCCACAGTTTCTGATCCCCGGACAGGGATCTGCTTTATTTATGCCTCCAAAGAAGAAGGATATGGTGACTTCGGCTCGCCCGACTAGGAGGCTGCAGTCAGGTCGGAGGACCGCGACTGCGCCCCCTCAACACGACCCCTTAACGGAGGCACCCACCTGGACCGGTGGGATGGGGCAGCTTAGGCCATGGCCCTCGTCTCTCCAGCCTCAGACCGGCCCTACAGGGGCTCCAGCCCCCTGCCCGCAGTTGCTGGCCATGGGCTCCGGGCAGGGGGGAGGGCCTGCCGCAGTTGGGGCTTCGGCCCCCGACCCGCAGTTACTGGCCATGGGCATTGAGCAGGGGGGAGGGCCTGGTGTGGTTGCACAGCAGAGCATACCCCCGGCCCCTCATGGGCCGGAGTTTTGGGCATGGCCCTATTTAGGGCAGGGCTCTCAAGTCATGGGCCCTGGACCATTGCCCCATGGGCCATCCGGCCCACCTGCCCCCTTTACGCAGGGGGATCTGCGACGGTGGATGCATTACTGGCCCGCGTGGCGGCGCTAGAGGCATCCCTAGGGATCACCAATAACCCCATTGGGGGGGCTTCGTTGCCATCTGGGGGCCCCTTTTGCCAGCCTGCGACAGCCGCCACCCTTTAACAGGCGGTCAGTCGGGTTGAGTTGCTCGAGGCGCGCAGGCCTGTGCCTGCCGTGGCCTCGCAGCTCCCCGTACAGCAGGCACTACAGACAGGTAGTGGTCGGATGTGTCCTCAGAGCTCGATTAAGGTCGCGAGCTCCGACGCCCGCCGTGGGCCGGAACCCCCAGTGGGGGCGGCCCAAGGGGGTGCACCCAGTGAGTATCAGGTTCAAGCTAATGTGCCCACATCACACTCCATTGCAGGGGCTGGGTTTCAGTGGCCATGGCCTCGTAATGTCGGGGCGGGTGGGCATCAGTTCCTGGCTTACCTGGGTGCAGCTTGGCCTCATAATGGTGTGACATTGGGTGGAGGGGTTTCCGCCCCCGGGGCTGCACCGGGTGTTGCCGGGACGGTCCAGCCTCCTCTCCTGATACCCCGTGTCAACACTGTGCCGGTGTCGGCATTGCCGACAACAGGCTATTCTTTGCCCCTTGGGGATCATTTGGCCCAGGCCACAAGGGAAAAGATTTGGCGGGGGAGTACGTCGATATTTTCTCCCTATTGTACAGGGAACCCACCAAGGAAGAGAAAGAGGGGCAGGATGAGAAGGATAAAGAGCTGTCTCGCCGTCGTAAGCCACCACGAACATGGGCTAACTGGTTACCCGCATATCTCATATATATGGCGGTGTATCTCAGGGCTCGGCCTGACCTGGCCATTCCTATGGTCCAATATTTGGACAATATTTACAGGGCGATGGTGGATTTTCCTGGCCCATCGTGGTTGGCTTACGATGAGGAATTTAGAATGAGAGTGTCCTTACACCCAGAGATGAGGTGGGATGAGCCCTGTCAGAAGCTGTGGCTTTTGTATATGACCCCCACGCGTCCAGCGCCTGGGGAGAGGTACCATTGTGGGCATGCAGTCCAGCGAGCTGCTCCAACTCAGGCCCCCCGCCAGCTGGCGGGGCAGGGGGTTCCAGCCCGCCTGCTGTGTTGGAGCTTCTCGGCCAATGGGGCATGCAATAGAAAACTGTGCCGATACAAACATGAGTGTCCCTCTTGCGCTGGCCCCCACGCCGCCGCTGCGTGTCCGCGAGCCGGTGGGTCACGGGGCAGAGGTAGAGGTGGACAAGGAGCAGGCAGACCTGCCGCTGATGGAGCTGGTCACTCAAAAGGCCCCCTCCCCGGTTAACGTGGCTATGTTGGAGCGGTGGCTCTCAACCTACCCGATGAGGGAGGATGCTAGGTACCTCCTCGAGGGTTTCCAGTGGGGCTTCCGCATCCCATTTAGAGGGGAGCGGTGCCCCCAAGATGCCCCTAATTTACTTTCTCTGAAGGGCAGGGAGGAGGTGGCCGCCCTAAGTATTGCTAAGGAGGTTAATGCAGGTAGGGTTGCTGGCCCCTTTCCCATGCCACCCTTTCCCAATCTGAAGGTTTCCCCTTTAGGGTTGGTGCCCAAAAAGACCCCTGGGGAGTTTCGTTTAATTCACCATCTGTCATACCCGGCGGGCCATTTGGTCAATGATGCCATTCCTGATGACCTTTGTTCGGTCAGGTATACATCATTTGACCAGGCCCTGCGTATGGTGCGCTCTTGTGGCCCGGGTGCACTTTTGGCTAAATGTGACATTAAGTCGGCATTCCGTTTGTTGCCTGTGCACCCGGGTGACTTTGAGTTATTGGGTTTCAAATTCCAAGGGAAATTTTATGTGGATAAAGCCATGCCTTTTGGCTGTTCTATTTCCTGTTCCACATTTGAACGTTTTAGCACTTTCCTTCAGTGGGCCTTTGTTCGCAGGGCTGGGTCCCGGTCTGTAGCCCACTAC
Organism: Bradypodion pumilum; assembly: GCA_035047305.1. Lineage (NCBI taxonomy): Eukaryota > Metazoa > Chordata > Lepidosauria > Squamata > Chamaeleonidae > Bradypodion > Bradypodion pumilum. The sequence continues at coordinate 164,537,016 of JAWDJD010000001.1, read as the reverse complement.
CTCGATGATTTCTTGTTCGGGGGTGAACGGGGCTGGGACACGTGCACGTGTCTCCTCAACACATTTCAGACACTAATGCAGGAACTTGGTGTCCCTTTAGCGCCCGAAAAGACCGAGGGCCCATCAACTAAGCTCACATTTCTGGGTATTGAAATTGACACGGTTTCGCAGGCATCCAGGTTACCCATGGATAAGGTTACCCGGATCACTGCATTGATTTTGGCCTTATTGGCAAAACGTAAGGTGTCACTTCGTGAGCTCCAGGTTCTCCATGGCCACCTTAACTTTGCCTGCAGGGTGGTCACGCCTAGCAGAGCTTTTGCTCGATGCTTGTGCGACGCCATGACTAGCCTATCCAGGCGCTATCATAGGGTCCGACTGAACAAGGGTATGAGGGCTGACATGTTGGTTTGGCTTAAGTTCTTGAGGGACTTCAACGGGGTGTCATTTTGGAGATCTGACCTTTTGGTTCCCCCTAGGTTCCAGGTTCAGTCGGATGCCTCGGGGTCCCTGGGATAGGGGATTTACTTTGAGGGGAGGTGGGCCTATGGCCGATGGCCTCCAGCCTGGAGGGGCACGGATCGTCTACGCAATCTTACATTCCTTGAGTTCTTCCCGATACTGGGAGCTTTGATGCTATGGGGCGAGGAGTGGGACAATTCAGTGGTTCATTTCTGGTGCGACAATGCTGCGGTAGTGCACATTGTCAATTCCCAGACATCTAAATCACACAGGGTCATGGAGTTAGTTCGCCAGTTTGTGTTGCGCAGCCTACGCCTCAATGTGCTCTTCAGGGCCCGACATGTGCCAGGTATTAATAACGATATTGCGGATGCTTTATCCCGCCTACAGATCCCCCGGTTCCGCGCCTTGGCTCCGGACACAGAGGAATTCCCCTCGCCGCTCCTGGACGAGATTTGGACGTTTGGCAAGGAGAGGTGAACCGGGCGATCGGCATGTCGCTGGCGCCCCGCACGCGTAAGGCGTATCACCATGCATTCAGTCAATTTAGGGCTTTTTGTGCGCAACTCCGGTTGCCTGAGATGTGGCCCATCCCAGTTACACACGTTCTCCAGTTTATGGTCTACCTACACAGTCAGGGCCTGGCTCCCCGCACCATAGCATCTAGGCTGTCAGCACTGGCATTCATGGCCAAAGTGAGCGGCGCTGCTGACAGCACGAATGATTTCCATATACGACATGTTTTGGAGGGGTGGACACGGGAATGTGGACGCCGCCTGGACAATCGCCACCCTATTTCTCCAGGGGTTCTTATCCACCTTGCACGAGGCTGGCGTGACCTGTGTTTTGACAGGTATGAGGCAGCTCTGTTTCACGCGGCTACCACGGTGGCCTTTTTTTTTGGAGCGCTCCGCATCAGTGAGCTGGTGCTACTGTCTAAGGCGGATGCGGCGCGTAGGGCACTAGAACTCGAAGATGTCTATGTTTCCAATGAGTGGGCTCAGTTGAGGATACGGTCATCAAAGGTTGATCAGCACGGCGTAGGCAGTGGTGTAAGACTGCTACGATGTTCCATTACAGACATCTGTCCGGTTGGTGCCCTACAAGAGTTCCTTGCAATGCGTGGTACGCACCCTGGCCCGTTTTTCTGCCACCAGGATGGGGTCTCCCCTTACCAAATTTCAATTTTGGAAGGTGACCGGTAAGGCACTGTCCAGTGTTGGCCTCCCCGGGGCTCGTTACGGCACCCATTCTTTTAGAATAGGAGCTGCTTCTACTGCGGCTGCATTTGGGTACTCTGAGGCTGATATATGCCATATGGGGAGGTGGGGATCGAAGTGTTTTGAATTATATGTTCGCCCTCTTCAAGTATGAGTACCAGTTAAGTCATTGTCCTGTCTCTTTTTATTTCACAGACCCTGTGTGTCGCCGCACACCGGTGGCAGTATGGCTGGTGGGCCACAGCTATTTGCACTGGGCAGCGCAGTACGCTGCAGCGACAGAGTGGGGACCTCAGTTTGGACTACGTGCATCTGCATGTATCAGGTGGTATGGTAAGCGCGGAATGTTATGGCGGGAACTGTTGCCATTCCTTTTCTCCATCAGGGATGCTGAACCGCCTGATGTCCTGGTGCTGCACCTCGGGGGCAATGACTTGGGCCAGGTCACTGGCCATTCTTTAAAACGTACGATCTGCAGTGACCTGGCTTATTTGCATTATGTGTGGCCTGCCACAACCCTGCTATGGTCGGACATCATACCGCGTCACGCTTACAGGGGGGGTATCAACCTCCAGGCCCTTGACCGCGCTCGTTGCTCAGTGAACAGGGCAGTGGCCCGGTTCTTTGCTGACAAGGGTTTGGGGCGGGTCATCCGACACCCCACCATTAGTCTCCAAAATTATGATATTTACACAGGGGATGGGGTCCATTTGTCGCCCAGAGGTATGAACCTCTTTTTGGAAGATTTGCAAGCAGGCCTGTTGACCGAGCTGACGGTCTGGGGGGGGGGGCGGTGAGTCTTTATTAAGCCTCCCCGTGTGGCGGGTAGCACTGGTAAGGTAAATATTTATGACCCACAGGTATCCGGCAGGTTCGCAATTGACTGGCCAACACTAGATAGGTACAAGTTGGTTAACGTTGACCGGTCAACGACGAACCAGGCAATGGGGTGATGGCAGGAGCTCTTCAGCATGCATCACCCCGTGATTTTATGGATACACATCAGAGGGTGGGGTCAGTAGATAGTTTATTGACTAAGGCCAACAATTTGTTTGTTGTAAACAAACAAATGGATACAAATGGATACATTGTAGCCAATTGCCATTGGCAATTTTGGGAGGAACCTTACCAGTGTTACTGCGGCCTGCTTGCCTTAAGAATTATAATTGGCTGAGTACCAATTGAAATTTATAATTCGGACTAGAGCATGAATCAATAAATGTGGCCCAATGCCGTTATCCACTTATACCGGTGTCTGAGTCCTTTTTTGTGGGGTGCGCCTGCAAACAGTACTGTCAACACGAGCAGGATACATTTTTCCAGGGATTCTTTTCTAGCTAAATCTAGTGATGTGGAGGATTTGCACCCAAAAGTTTTTACATGCCAAGCAAGTGCTCTGCAACTGAGCCACCATCCCTCCCATGTTATTTAGCATGGCTCAGTTTTGGGAAGATGTTACCCCAGCACTTAGATAACTGCAGATGTTACACCAGCCCTCACTGAACTATCTCAACTTGTGATCAGCAATTCAAATAAGTCATACCTAGTTCAGGAAGTAACACTGTTTAATTTTGAACAAGTTCTCCCCACTGTCAACTCATAAGGTTGCTCAGTTCTGCTGCCATGCTTGGATCAAATGATTCTGCCTTCTGTTGTGTTTTTTTTAAAATGATTTTATTGAATGATATCATTTCATCAAGAATTCCAAGTAACTGGCGATTAAGTGGCTGATGAGCTAATTTGCAGCTTGGGAGCTGCAAGATGGAAAAGGTGGATGGAAACTCTGGGAAAGACTGATTTTAAAACCTCTAGCAGGAAAGCTTTGTCCTTGTTACATAAATTGGGAGGTAGAAGTCGTATAATATGAGAAAATGCAATAATTGATCCAAACCGCATAGCATCACACATTATAGCAACATCAAAAGGAAAAAGCCATAAAGAAGCAACAAATCAAATGGGAACTTGAATTCCTGATAAATGCTGATTGCGAGAATACAGTATACTCACAAGATATTTCAGTTGATGAGTCAAAAGGGCTACAATGGACATGAAACCTGGAAAAGCACCAGGCTTTGCAGGGAAAAACAAAACGTTTTAGATAGCACAATTTTTCAATTCTCTTCAAAAATTTGGAGATTAGGAAACTTAAACATGCTAAAATCATAGCAATGTTAAAAGCAGGTAAACCTGTAGATCACCCTCAACATTATTGCCCTGTAGCCATTCTCAGTTCCGTTTACAAGCTGTTGAAACATGTACTATATAATAGAATTAGTGCTATAATACTTACTAAGGTTCCATTTGAGCAAGCGGGTTTTCATCCTGGAAGAAGTTATATGGACCAGGTTTTGTTGCTAACAATGTTCATAGAAGCGGGTTATCAGAAGAAGCTAACAACATCCTCTGTAAACTTTTGAAAACTATAAAATGCCAAAGAACTAGTAAACATATTGATAGCATGATCAGGGGCGGTGGCTTCCAGGTTATTTTTGGCAACAAGATGAGTTCCAGAAAACCGTCAACAATGACTTACCACAAGCTTTGGTCTTGGCCCTTTTGTTCTTCACATTGTATATAGCTGACCTCCCAGTTACACAAAGCAGGAGGTTCAGCATTCAAGTTTGCTGATGACTGGGTGATAGCTACAAGACATAGGTTGTTTGAGGGCTCAGAAGAGACCCTTACAACTGATATCTCTGCAATGACAAATTACTTTTGTAGATGGTGCCTTAAACCAAATATCACCAAGACAAAAATTGCTTGCTTTCATCTGAATAATAAATTAGCATGAAGAGAACAAACAATGTCTTGGTCATAATAAAGAGCCTAAGTACCTAGGCATCACCTACTTTGCCGCCTAGGAAGGATGTGTGTGGGGTGTCTGGTCACCTCACCTCATCCCTGCCCCTGTTGCCTCCTGAGTGGGAATTCAGCCTCCCCTCTCTCCTCCCCATTGGCGGAGGGAGAGGGGTGGGTGGGGAAGTGGTGCTGCCATTGGCACCAGTGGCAGACATGTCCATGGAAAGGGCTTTGTGTGCCACCTCTGGCACACGTGTCATAGGTTCACCAACACTAATATAGGGTATTTGAAGGAGGCCCATTAGCCAGAAAGAAAGAAAAAAGAAGATCAAGTGTTTAAACCAGCATTAAAAACTTTCTTTTAAACTTTACCACAGGAAGTTTGAAGCAAATTAACAGTCAATATATAATCCAGTGAGAAATGGGCGTGATTTATGAGTCAGTAAACCATTTTTCTAGTTAATTGCCATATTGCTCGAAGCTCTCCTAATTTTTTCCTCCTTTAGACTTTTTGTTGTAAGTGTCTATTACCCTGAAGGCTACCCTCCAATTTGTAGCCCTCAATTTTGTTTACTGATCAGAAGATGCAGCTGGAACTACATTTGACTTAATTAGTTTCCTTGCAGGCTGCACAAATGAAGTCTGCATTTCTTTAATGTAAAAGCATGTATGCCAGCATGCCAAAAATTTCAGTGCAGCTTTTTAGTCTAGCCCAGTATTTCACAAACTTTGGTTTTTGGACTTCAATTCCCAGAAGTATAAGACAATTCCTGAAAGCACTGATCAGCTAATGTACTGACTTAGGCTTCTGGGAATTGAAATCCCCCTGTGGGGCATGTGCCCCATGTTGGGAACCACTGCTCTAGCCCTTCAAGTAGGGGAACCTAGTGATTCATTTCTATCAATAACTAAGAAGTCATCTTGTTTTATTTAGCTCCTGTCTCTACCCACTTAAGGTCCAAATTGACATGCATTTTTCTGAAGGCAACAATGTATTTTCTGAGTTCTATGTTTTGAAGGGCTACATAAGACAGCTAGTGCCAGATTTGGACTTGGATTCCAGTCCTTTCTGTGGCATGAAGCCCACTGGGTTGTTTTGAACCTGTCACTCTCTTTCTTAAACTGACCTAGCTCACAAGGTTCTTAGAAGAATAAAGTGGGGAAGAGGAGAACCAGGTATGAAGTTGTGAACTCAATGGTGGAAAGGCAAGATACACATGCATATTTGCTTTCTTTATTCTGTGATAGAGCACTGTGAAGTAAGCATAGTTTTTTTTGTCTGGATATGTGACTGCTCAGTAGGTCTTCTCTGGAACAGTAACAGGCCTCAAGATTGTAATGATGAGCTATCTGGTTTAGGTATCTGTGTTTCCAGAGAGAAAGCCAGCCTGTGTGGCCAATGGCAAGCTGCACAATCCCAGTGCATTCCCTGAAGGGAATGGTAACCTTTTCCTCTGTATTCTCTACCTAGGAAACCTGGAAAAGGTCACCATAAGTCAAAATTGACTTGAGTGCACATTATCATCATAGTCATAAGTGTATACAGTCCACCAGATGTTTGGGCTGGAGTTTTAGAAACTTGCTGCTTAGATCCTAACCATGGATCTAAGAGTCAGTGATGTATCACCTGATAATGTAGCTGGTACCTACTAGTGCCACTGTCTGCAACTGCTTTATTGTGATCTTATCAATGGCAAACACACTAAGATATTTTTCTAACGCTTTTGGGATTGCTTATGGTGCTCCTATCATTACTGTTTTCACTGTTGTTCTTTCTCCCAGAACTGTACTTCAGTTCTCAAATCCTGAAATCTCATGATATTTTCAAACTCTTTTTCTCCTACCCAACTGTCACCTGGGATTGCCACACCAAACAGCTTAAGGCCAAAATCTAGGGTACACTTAGAGTAGTTTTTGGGAACCCAGTCACCAAAAAACAAAATTCATATGGCAAAAATCTATAATGCAAAGAGCCAAGCACTTTACAGAGCTTATATGTTTCCAGAGTTGTTGGGTTAAAAAAAAAGGATAAATCAGTTCTAGATACATGATTATCCACTTGAGCGTTTTACCTACAGAATATGTTTTCTCTTCTTATCTTTTTTGATACACATGAAGAAATCATAGAAGCACATCCTATTTCAAATACAAGCAGTGAGTAAATATTTCACCTTCAAAAATGCAACAGAATCATTCTGTCTCCGAAATACAAATGTTTGGTAAAATGTTGAATGATCAAATTAAAATGTATTGTACGGCTCTAGGTCCAATGCTAGAACTGTATTACCAGTTTCCCTCCTTTTCTCAGTTATCCAGTAGCTCATTATTTCCCACATGAATTGGCTATTTGAAAATGACATCATTTGTTCAGTTGTGAGTGCTCTTCCAGTTGAAACAACAATCTTTTTTCTTCATTTCAAAATCTATAATTACACTTTTCTTTTTTCCTCTTTTTTGTGTAGGCTCTTCTGCTCCATTTCAATGTAGTTCTGCATTTGTTAAGGGATATGCAGATGAATCAAAGTAGGATATGCTGATGTTTCATTTGCATGCAAATGCTAAACATTTATTCTGCATTTGTATGTCATTTTAATTTCCTTTGTTCTGCTCCAGAAACAAGGGAAACCATAGCTTCTGCTTAAGAGTTCTTGGACCTATTTTTTGACTTTGTGCTGAGAACTTCTCATGGATGTCCAGGTCCCATGTGCACTTCAAGACAATTTAACAACATTTTACTTACAGAACAATGGTTCTCAAAAGTCTTATAAGGCACTGAGGATGCTCTTAGAACATTTAAAAAATCATGAATTGGAAAATGCTTGGCCAATTCATACCTACAGCATCTCTATATTTCCACTGTGATTCTTCTTCTGTGTCTAGGTCAGACATTTATTTATTTATTATTTATTTAGTATGCTTATATACCGCTTTACTAGTCTATTGACCACTCAAAGCGGTTTACAAAACAATCAAATAAATACAAAGCAAATCATAAGTACGGGGGAAGAGGAGGAGGAGGGGAAATACAACAACATACAGAAATAACAGTGCAAAATACCATAAATAATACAAGCCACAATAAACTTTACAAAAAATCAAGTCAAGTCAATAATACAATTAATTGTTCGACTTACAAATACAAAAATCCCGTCATTATAAAGCAACACAACCTAAACCCACTCACTGAGTCCGAAAACATGGAAGATGTCCTTCAGCCCATGGTTGCAGGTGTCCTTTTGATACCCCCCCCCCAACAAGGCTGGGAGGAAAAAAGATGTTGTCCGCAGCAGCAGCTGCCTCAAATCCCCAGCTGGTGACAGTTCTTTATCCCTCCCGGGCAGGGAGGAGCTGGCCCCAAAAACAGCTGTGCTGGTAGTGGAGTCCTCAGCAGGCTGGTGAGTTGGGCCAGCAGTTCTTTATCCCTCCCGGGCAGGGAGGGTCTGGCCCCAAAACAGCTGTGCCAACAGTGGAGTCCTCGGCAGGCCGGTGAGTTGGGCCAGCAGTTCTTTATCCCACCCAGGCAGGGAGGGGCTGCCCCAAAACAGCTGTGCTGGCAGTGGAGTCCTCGGCAGCCAAAACTGCCAAAATGAAGCCACTTTTTGTGAAATCATTCCATAGTTCCTTTTGCCTGACCAGGGTGAGAAAGATTAGCCAGCAATACAAGGTGGTCGTAACCAAGGTACACCCAATTATGGTTCAAAACTACCACAATCTTTGCGGAAGTTCTTTCTGTGTATCCCTCCAGTGTGATGTTTATAAACCCTGACTTAGCAGTGTACCGGGTCATGAGGAGACTGTCCAGTATATTTGGCCTATTGCATTTATAGTACCCCTTATGACATTTGTGCTAAACAAGTACAGTAAAGCCTTGCATAAAGAGCGCCTCACTTAGACACTAACTCCCTTAAAAAGCAGAATTTTCTCTGAATTGTCACCTCACTTAACAACTAAAATGAACCAAAAACTTGCTTAACAACTAAATTGGGGTTCACAATCCCACTCACCAGAAGTCACTTACAATGGTGTTTCACTTAAAGGGCAAACTCGCTTGAAGAACAATCCTGTGGAATGCATTATGCTCTTTAAGCGAGGCACCATTGTATGGAAAGCAAATTTTTGGACAACTTCCAGAATCCTGCAGCTGCCAAACAATGCCAATTCAGGCAATAAATACTGGTGATTCTGCGAGCTGTAATTCAAAATCTCTAAACATTTCTCATCTGTTGTGTTAAGGCATATTGTGTTAAACACTTCTGGTACAAAAGAAAGGACAGATATATGGGCATATTGGAAGTTGGGCTTTTAGTCCTTGTATGCCTTTGGGCTTTTAGTCCTTGGGCTTTTAATCCTTGGTTTTGGGCTTTTAGTCCTTGGGCTTTTAGCCCTTGTATGAGAAAGCATCTTTCCACATATTTTTCTTTTGTGTTTTTTCTCCCGAGAAATGAAGCAGCAGCATTCTCCTCTTTTTAGTAGCACTAATAATGCTGTTTGGAGGATTCACAATAGCACTAGACAGAGGTCTTCCCAAATCTGCGTCAGAGATGAGTCTTCTCAGTGCATTTTCTGAAGGGCTGCTTTTCAGAACTATCTGGCGTAGAACAGCCTGTTGTAAGAAGTCCATTCGCTGACTTGGATTGCTGATACTCCCCTCTATATCTTTGTTTGTTCAACAGCCTCATGTTTGAGATCATCATGCAAAAGATTTTTTTGTCAGGAAATGTATTCTTCTTTTATTCTTCTTGAAGCACCTATGCTTCTAAACACAAAGTTTGGAAAGTTATTTTTGAAGTACCATATTTTCCAGCATTGGGGTATAAGATGCACCCCTTTTTTTGTACACATTTTAAAAGAAAAATAATTTTCTACATTTTTTTCATGAATTTTCAAAATTAACTCCAGCAGCTGGGGAGGGCAGCTGGCGGCTTAGAAATGGGGAAAATGGGCTTTAAAGGAGCCCTCTTTCCACCCCATTCCCCCTGCCCTGACTGCTGGTGGCCAGTGGCTGTGGGATGGGGAGGGAAGCCTGTCTTTGGGGTGGTGGTGGAATGGGGTGGAGAGAGGGATCCTTTGAAGTCTGTTTCCTGCTGATCCCACAGCCATTGGCTACCAACAGCTGTGGAAAAGTGGGCTTTAAAGGAACCCTCTTTCCACCCCCTTTTGCCCACCCCGGCTTTTGGCAGCCAATGGCTGTGGGATGGGGTACACCCGTTTTTGGGGGGTGGAAAGAGGGCTTCTTTGAAGTCCATTTCCCCTGATCCCATAGCTTTGGCTGCCAGCAGCCAGGGGAAAATAGAATTCAAAGGAGCCCTCTTTCCACCCCATTCCACCCCCTAAAAAATTGGCTTTCACCCATCCCACAGCCACTGGCCACCAGCAGCTGGAGTGGGGGAAGGGGGTGTAAAGAGGGCTCCCTTGAAGTCCATTTCTCCCCAATTTCACAGCTGTTGGCTTCCAGTAGCTGGGGGAAAAAGGACATCAAAGGAGCCCTCTTTCCACCCCATTCCACACCCAAATGCATTTTTCCCATCCCACAGCCACTGCCACCAGCAGCTGGGGAGGGTGGAATTTGAAGCTGACCACCTGACTCCAGCCCCTGCTAATTTTGATTACCAGTGGCATATTAAATGCACCCCATTTTTCAAGTAATTTTTATGGGGGAAAGTGTGTTTTATACACGAGCAAATATGGTAATTAGTTTCCATTAGTTTCACTCCTCTAAACATCTCAATACTGCAAGTAAGTAAACTCTCTTCTGTTCATTTTGTTCTTGCCCCAGTACCCAAAACAGTTCATGAGATATTACCATGAGGCACATCAGAAGTCAGTATTTGTGACATTATATGATTTATGGAGGCCTATTAGGATGCCATACCTGGCTGAGTCCTCTTTAGAAAATGAAGCTGAGGATGATGTGCCTCAGTAAGAGCTAGAGTAAATCTTCAAGGCCCAGTTGGTAGCTTTCATCCAAAAATCCCCACAAGAGATTGAGAAGGTGTCTGGGAGAACCCTTGCCCTCTAAGAGGTAATGATAACTTGATGAATGAAGAACTTCTAAGCCCTACAGACTGCTAGTGATTTAAAGTATTAGAACAGAAAATACAAAGCCAGCATGGATGTTCTTAAAGTCAGATACTTGAAGAAGAGTGGGATCTTAGGGCAAGGTAAGTCAATACCACCAGCCTCATTAAACACATACGGCTGGAAGCAAGGCTGATAATCAGCTAGTGCTCTAACTCTATGCCCCTTATGTCAGCTCAAACTCCTGCCAGTTATATTGTACTGTTGCAGACATGCTCCTTTTTAGTTATCTGTTTGGCACTGCCATATTTGTAAGGACATGATTCACTACTTAACTAGTAGTTCTAATTTCTAATTTCACTCTTGCATGATCCTTGAACCTTAGCTCTGACTGTCCAGTATTTTATTTGGACTGCTGTTGACTTCCTCTCAATCCTGTTTATGGACACCACCTGTCTTTGGACATGACACCCCTGGATTCCCTCCATGGGAAGGGGCAGATCAAACCCCTGGGTCTCCAAGATTCCATGGACTCAGTGTTCATGTGCACAATGCTTTAGTAGACACATTAGTGAAGTCATTTTGTAAGCAAAGCTATTGGGGACACCAGTCCCCAGGGCTTTTTGTTGCCTGGTAAAGACTGGAAGATGGTGGCTGTCCACTTGCCCTGGAGAACAGGTGACAACAGGTTTCAGACCCAACAGAGCAGAAGCTCTGATGGACGAGATACATACAAGGCAACAGGATGTAAATTGAGCATGGTGGGAGCCAGAAGACAAGCAGTCCACTTAAACAGCAATAGGATCAGAATCTAGCACCATGGTTGGCAGTGAATTATATTCATAATTGGCATTCATAAGAAGAAGCAGGATCAGAGTCCACAGGTGGACAAAAGGCAGTGGTCTGGCTTGCTGTATACCTTTGTATTAATGGTGAGCTGTTTGGCTTGTTCCATTTGCAGGCGCACCCCCCAAAGAAAGACTCAGACACCGGTATATGGATAAAGGCATTGGGCCACTTTTATTGAATAATGCCCTAGTCCGAATTATAACTTTCAATTGGTACTCATCCAATTATAATTCTTAAGGCAAGCAGGCCGCAGTAACACTGGTAAGGTTCCTCCCAAAATTGCCAATGGCAATTGGCTACAATGTATCCATTTGTATCAATTTGTTTGTTGACACAAAAAAATTGTTGACCGTAGTCAATAAACTATCTACTGACCCCACCCTCTGACGTGTATCCGTCAAATCACGGGGTGATGCATGCTGAAAAGCTCCTGCCATCACCCCTTGCCTGCTTCGTCGTTGACCGGTCAACGTTATTACATCTGTACCTGTCTAAGTGTTGGCCAGTCAATTGCGAACCTGCCGGATACCTATGGGTCATAAATCTTTACCTTACCAGTGCTACCCGCCTAAGTGACCAAAGTCAAGAGCAAGAAAACCCCTATGTCAAACCTCAGCAACAGTGTGGGATGGGCAAAAAAGCCAGAACCCAAGGGCCAATTGTGGGTTCCGGCCAAAAATTCCCACCCGGCCCCGAAGCGACCAAAATATCACACTGTTCACTAGGGAGGGGGTGGAGGGAAAACTTCTCCTCTCCGTCGCTATTTTAAAATGGCAGCTCGGCTGCCTCGTGGCCACCCCTTTTACAGAGGAGTGGCCATGCCCCCTAACTCACCCGGATGTCTGAGTCTGGGTGGGTGGCCCCGCAAAGAGCGCGGCGGCCATTTTGCAGGTGTACCCCCCAAAGAAAGACTCAGACACCGGTATATGGATAAAGGCATTGGGCCACTTTTATTGAATAATGCCCTAGTCCGAATTATAACTTTCAATTGGTACTCATCCAATTATAATTCTTAAGGCAAGCAGGCCGCAGTAACACTGGTAAGGTTCCTCCCAAAATTGCCAATGGCAATTGGCTACAATGTATCCATTTGTATCAATTTGTTTGTTGACACAAAAAAATTGTTGACCGTAGTCAATAAACTATCTACTGACCCCACCCTCTGACGTGTATCCGTCAAATCACGGGGTGATGCATGCTGAAAAGCTCCTGCCATCACCCCTTGCCTGGTTCGTCGTTGACCAGTCAACGTTATTAAACTTGTACCTGTCTAAGTGTTGGCCAGTCAATTGCGAACCTGCCGGATACCTATGGGTCATAAATCTTTACCTTACCAGTGCTACCCGCCACATGGGGAGGCTTCAATGAAGACTCACCGCCCCCCACCCCAGACTGTCAGCTCGGTCAACAGGCCTGCTTGCAAATCTTCCAAAAAGAGGTTCATACCTCTAGCCGACAGGTGGACCCCATCCCCTGCATACAGATCATAATTTTCTAAACTAATGGAGGGGTGTCGGATGACCATCCCCAAACCCTTGTCTGCCACGAACCGGGCAACTGCCCTGTTCACCAAGCGACGAGCGCGGTCAAGGGCACGGAGGTCAATACCTCCCCTGTAAGCGTGACGTGGTATGATGTCCGACCATAACAGCCTTGTGGACGGCCACACATAATGCAAATAAGCTAGGTCACTGCAAATCGTGAATTTTAAAGAAAGGCCAGTGACCTGGCCAAGGTCATTGCCCCCGAGGTGCAGTACAAGGACATCAGGCGGTTCAGCATCCCTGATGGAGAAAAGGAATGGCAACAGTTCCCGCCATCTCATTCCACGCTTACTGTACCACGCAGTCCAAGCTGGGGTCCCCACTCTGTCGCCGCAGCATACTGCGCTGCCCAGTGCACGTAACTGTGGACCACCAGCCATACTGCCACCGGTGTGCGGGGACACACAGGGTCTGTAAGAGAAAAAAGAGAACAGCGACTTAACTGGTACTCATGCCTGAAGAGGGCAAACATATAATGCAAAACGCTTAGATCCCCATCTTCCCATACGGCGTATATCAGCCTCAGAGTACCCAAATGCAGCTGCAGTTGAAGCAGCACCTATTCTAAACGAATGGGTGCCGTAACGAGCCCCTGGGAGGCCAACACTAGACAGTGCCATACCGGTCACCTACCAAAATTGAAATTTAGTAAGGGGAGACCCATCCTGGTGGCAGAAAAACGGGCCAGGGTGCGTGCCACGCACTGCCAAGAACTCCTGTAGGGCACCAACCGGACAGATGTCTGCAATGGAACATCGTAGCAGTCCAACTCCACTGCCTACGCCGTGCTGATCAACTTTTGAGGACCGTATCCTCAACTGAGCCCACTCATTAGAAACATAGACATCGTCGAGTTCCAGTGCCCTACGAGTCGCATCCGCCTTAGACAGTAGTACCAACGCACTGATGCAGAGTGCTCCAAAGAAGGCCACCGTGGTAGCCGCATGAAAAAGAGCTGCCTCATACCTGTCAAAACATAGGTTATGCCAGCCTCGTGCAAGGTGGGTAAGCACCCCTGGGGAAATTGGGTGATAAGTGTCCGGGCGGCGGCCACGTTCCCGTGTCCACCCCTCCAAAACATGCCGTATGCGGAAATCGTTCATGCTGTCAGCAAAACCCCTCACCTTGGCAATAAATACCAGTGCTGACAGCCTGGATGCTATAGTGCGGGGAGCGAGGCCCTGACTGTATAAATAAACCATGAATTGTAAAACTTGTTCCACTGGAATGGGCCACACCTCGGGCAACTGAAGTTGCACACAAAAATTTATAAATTGAACGAAAGCATGATGATACACCTTACGCGTGCGGGGCGCCAAGGACATGCCGATTGCCCGGTTCACCTCTCCTTGCCAAATGTCCAAATCTCGGCCGGGAGTGGCGAGGGGAATTCCTCTGCGTCTGGAGCCAAGGCGCGGAACCGGGGGATCTGCAGGCGGGATAAAGCATTGGCAATATCATTATTAATGCCTGGTACATGTCTGGCCCTAAAAAGCACATTGAGGCGTAGGCTACGTAACACGAATTGGTGAACTAAAGCCATCACCCTGGGTGATTTAGACATCTGAGCATTGACAATGTGCACTACCGCAGCATTGTCACACCAAAAGTGAACCACAGAGTCGGCCCACTCCTCGCCCCATAGCATCAAAGCTCCCAGGATTGGAAAAAACTCAAGGAATGTAAGATCGTGGAGGCGATCCGTGCCCCGCCATGCTGGAGGCCATTGGCCATAAGCCCACCTCCCCTGGAAGTAAATCCCATATCCCAGGGAGCCGGAGGCATCCGACTGTACTTGAAACCTAGGGGAAACTAAAAGGTCGGATCTCCAAAAGGAGACCCCGTTGAAGTCCCGCAGGAATGTGAGCCAACTCACTGCCCCTGGTCAGTCGGACCCTATGATGGCGCCTTGACAGGCCAGACATGGCATCACATTGGCGCCGAGCAAATGCCCTGGCTGGCGTAACCACCCTGCAGGCAAAGTTAAGATGGCCATGTAGAACCTGAAGCTCACGAAGTGACACTTTACGTTTGGCCACGCGGAGATCCGGGTGACCTTATCGATGGGTAACCGGGATGCCTGTGCGACCGTGTCAATTTCAATACCCAGAAATGTGAGGGTAGTGGATGGGCCCTCGCTCTTTTTGGGCACTAAAGGGACACCCAGTTCCTGCATTAGCGTCTGAAATGTGGTGAGGAGACACGTGCACATGTCCAAGCCCCGTTCACCCCCGAACAAAAAGTCATCGAGGTAATGGGCTACAGACTGAGACCCGGACCTGCGAACAAAGGCCCACTGAAGGAAAGTGCTAAAACGTTCAAATGCTGAACAGGATATAGAGCAGCCAAAAGGCATGGCCTTATCTACATAAAACTTCCCTTGGAATCTAAAACTCAATAGCTCAAAGTCCTCCGGGTGCACTGGCAACAATCGGAATGCCGATTTAATGTCGCATTTTGCCAGGAGGGCACCAGGACCACAAGAGCGCACCATTCGCAGGGCTTGGTCAAAGGACGTATACCTGACCGAACAAAGGTCATCAGGGATAGCATCATTGACAGAATAACCCACCGGGTACGATAAATGGTGGATTAAACGAAATTCCCCCGGGGCCTTTTTGGGTACCAACCCCAGAGGGGAGACCTTCATGTTGGAAAAGGGTGGCACAGAAAAGGGGCCTGCCACCCTCTTGGCCTCAACCTCCTTAGCAATACTCAGGGCAGCCACCTCTTCTCTACCCTTTAGGGACAGTAAATTGGGTGCATCTTGGGGTCCCCGCACTCCTTTGAATGGGATTCGGAAGCCCCACTGAAAACCCTCGAGGAGGTACCTTGCGTCCTCTCTCCTTGGATAAGTTGAGAGCCATCGCTCCAACATATACACATTAACTGGGGAGGGGGCCTTTTGTCTGGCTAGCTCCATCAGCAGAAGCTCTGCCCGCTCCCTGTCCACCTCTACCTCTGCCCCGTGACCCACCGGCCCGCGGACACGCGGCGGCAGCGTGGGGGCCAGCGCAAGAGGGACACTCATGTTTGTATCGGCACTGCCGCTTATTGCACACACTGTTAGCCGAGAAGCTCCAACACAGCAAGCGGGCTGGAACCCCCTGCCCCGCCGGCTGGTGGGAAGCCTGCGTTGGAGCAGCTCGCTGAACGGCATGGCCACAATGGTACCTATCCCCAGGCGCCGGACGCGTGGGGGTCATGTACAATAGCCACAATTTCTGACAGGGCTCATCCCATCTCATCTCCGGGTGCAAGGGCACCCTCATTCTAAATTCCTCATCGTAAGCCAACCACGATGGGCCAGGAAAATCCACCATTGCCCTGTAAATATTGTCCAAATATTGGACCATAGGAATGGCCAGGTCAGGCCGGACCCTGAGGTACACCGCCATATAAATAAGATATGCGGGCAACCAGTTGGCCCAGGTGCGTGGTGGTTTACGATGGCGGGACAGCTCTTTGTCTCTGTCATCCTGTCCCTCTCTCTCCTCCTTAGTGGGCTCACGGTTCAATAGGGAAAATATATCCACGTACTCCCCCCGCCAAATCTTTTCCCTCGTGACCTGGGACAAATGATCACCAAGGGGCAAGGAATAACCAGCCGTCGGCAAGGCCGTCACCGGCACATTAGGTACCCGGGGCATACGCAGCTGAACCTGGACAGACCCTGCGATGCCCGGCACTGCCCCGGGGGCGGAAACCCCCACCCCCAACGCTGTACCAGTATGGAACCAAGGGGCACTGGGATAGGCTGGCAACTGATGCCCACTCGCCTCGACTTGACGAGGCCATGGCCACTGAACCCCACCATTGGAAGTGGACTGTGATGTGGGTGCATTAACTTGAACCTGATACTCACTAGGTGCACCCCCGTGAGCCGCCCCCACTGGGGGTTCTGGCCCACGGTGGGCGTCGGAGCTCGCGACCGGAATCGAGCTCTGGGGCCACACCTGACCACTCTCCTGCTGTAGCTCTGGACGAACAGGGAGCTGCGAGACACCGGCAGGCGCAGGCCGGAGCGTCTCAAGCAGCTCAACCCGGCTGGCCGCTTGTTGCAGTGTGGCGGCCGTCGAGGTAGCCGGTGAACCCGAAGGGCCCCCAGCAGAGAGTGAAGGGCCACCTGACATGGGGTTGTGTGCAATTCCCAAGGATGCCTCAAGCATGCCTTTTGACTCTGCATGTGCTCTTAAGCAGAGCTGCTGCTGAGGAGAGCCAAACAAAGGAAGTGAGCACTGGTAAGTTTTGCAGTTGGAGTAGAGCTGCTTTAGAGGCAAACTAATAACAAAGGAAGAATATATTCTTACTAGGTAGAAAGGTAGTAAACGTGTACATTTTTGAGGCCCACAATACTGCACTTGTTAAAATGGATTCTGAGGGAACAGTTGTAGTTACCTGCAATACTTGTGCCATGTTTGTGTTCTTGCCAGAGCATATGGAGAACTACACTTGCAGCAAGTGCAAGCTGGTTGCACTACTAGAAGAGAAGGTCCAGCAGCTAGAGGCCCGCATATCTAACCATCAACAAATTAAGGAGCTTGAGCTGTTCTTGGACAGAGCGGAGCAGACTATGCTGGACAAAGAAGAGACAGGGCACAGTTCTGAGGGAGAAGGCCCTTCACTAACTCAGGAGGGAGATATTTGGAGGAATGTGACTCAAAGGAGGAGAAGAGTAGGGGATCACTCTGAGAGTCTGAAATTGCAGAATAAATTTGAGGCTCTTTCCCTCATCACACCTGATGAGGAACACACAGAGGAACAACTGGTTCCACCTGATGATCTCTCCTTCATCACACTTGATGAGATTCAGGAAGATAAACAACAGGAACAAACTGAGTTTCTCTCCCTTAATATGGTTGATGAGGTGCATGTAGATGAACAGATTGCAGGAGAGAGGCTCCTTGTACTAGGCGATTCAATAATTAGAAATACAGAGAAATGGATTTCTGATCCACAGGATAACCGTATGGTGACTTGCCTGCCAGGTGCAAAAGTTGCAGACATCACAAGAAATCTAGATAGATTGTTAGAGAGAACTGGGGACGAGCCAGTTGTCATGGTACACGTTGGTACCAATGATGTTGGGAAGGCCAAGCGGTCTGTCCTGGAAGCCAAATTCAGGTTGTTAGGAAGAAGATTGAAGTCCCGGACTTCCAAGGTAGCATTTTCAGAAGTGCTGCCTGTCCCTCGCGCAGGACCTACCAGGCAGGCAGAGCTCAGAAGCCTCAATGCGTGGATGAGGCGGTGGTGTCGAGAGGAGGGTTTCAGATTTGTCAGGAACTGGAGAACATTTTGGGACAAGCCAAATCTGTTCAGGAGGGATGGGTTGCATTTGAACCATGATGGGACCAGATTGCTGGCACTCAACCTCAAAAAGGCTGCAGAGCAGCTTTTAAACTGATAACTGGGGGAAAGCCGACAGGAGCTGGGCAGCATCCGGTTCGGGAAAGTGTGTACTTGGGTAGTGAGGAGGATGCAAAAATTACTGAGCAGAGCAAGGAGCTAGTCACTAGCATTCTAGCAGAAGGATGCAAGAGGCAGTCTAACAATGCAACTGGACACAAAAGACTGTGTCAGAAAAGCATATATAAATGCTTGTATACAAATGCCAGAAGCCTCCGGAACAAAATAGGGGAGCTGGAATACTTAGCAATAGATAAGAATATTGATATTATTGGTATCACTGAAACCTGGTGGACGGATGATAACCAATGGGATACAGTTATCCCAGGCTACAAACTATACAGGAAGGATAGGAAGGGGCAAACAGGAGGTGGTGTAGCCTTGTATGTCAAAGAAGTGATAAAATCGTATGAATTGGAATATCTAGGTGATTTGGAGTCACCATTGGAAGCTCTGTGGGTAAGAGTACCAGGCCACAAGGATGGTCTAACAGTAGGCATATACTATCGGCCTCCGACCCAAACTCTTGAGGGAGACTGGCAGTTGGAGAATGTTGTAAAGGAGGCATCCAAGAAGGGAAGCCTGGTTATAATGGGGGACTTCAATTACCCTCACATAGACTGGGTGAACTGTTGTTCAGCACATGATAAAGAGATAAAGTTCCTAGATATGCTAAATGATTGTTCCCTGGGACAGATGGTTGAAGACCCAACTAGAGGTACAAGAATCCTTGACTTGATCCTGAGTAATACTCAGGATCTGGTGCAAGATGTTAATGTGACTGATCCAATAGGGAACAGTGACCACAACTCAATTATGTTTAACTTGATCATAGACCGCAAGTCACTGATAAAATCTAACACAGAGACCTTAAATTTTCAAAAAGGAAATTTCCCAAAGTTGAGGAAACTAGTAAAAAAGAAGCTGAAAGGGAAAATCGAGAGAGTCCAAACACTCCAAGAGGCATGGAGGCTGTTTACAAAAACAATAACAGAGGCTCAATTGGAATGCATACCCAAAAGGAAAAAGGGCACTGCCAGGTCCAAGAGGACTCCAATGTGGCTTACAGGAGCTGTTTGGGAAGTGATCAAGAGCAAGAAAAGCTCATTTAGAAGATGGAAGGCTTGTCCAAATGAGGACAGCAGGCAGCAACATAAATTCTGGCAGAACAAATGCAAGGCAACAATCAGGAAAGCAAAGCAAGACTTTGAGGAGCGTATAGCTAAAAATACTCAGAGAAATAACAAAGACTTCTTTAAGTACATTAGAAGTAAGAACCCAACTAGGAAGGCCATTGGACCATTAGATGACAATGGAAGGCAAGGGGTTATTAAAGAGGAAACAGAGATTGCAGAGAGACTCAATGAATTCTTTGCTTCAGTATTCACTGAAGAAGACAGAGGCCACATGCCCAAAACAGAGCCTATCTTCGTAGGGAGGGAAACCGAAGAATTAAGCCAGATAGAAATAACCAGGGAGGAGGTCCTTGCATGTCTTGTTAAGCTAAACACTAGCAAATCACCAGGACCAGATGGCATCCATCCACGAGTTCTCAGGGAACTTAAAGATGAAATTGCTGATCTCCTAGCCAAAATATATAATCTTTCCCTCAAATCAGGCTTTGTGCCTGATGACTGGAAGGTAGCGAATGTAACACCAATTTTCAAAAAAGGATCCAGGGGTGATCCAGGAAATTACCGACCTGTCAGTTTGACATGTGTCCCAGGTAAAGTGATGGAAACCATCCTAAAAGATAGAATTAATAGGCACATAGAAGAGAAGGCGCTGCTAAAGGAGAGCCAACATGGCTTTTGCAAGGGCAAATCATGCCTCACTAATCTGTTGGAATTTTTTGAGAGTGTCAACAAGCATGTGGATAAGGGGGATCCAGTTGACATTGTTTATCTGGACTTTCAGAAGGCTTTTGACAAGGTCCCACACCAAAGGCTCTTGAATAAACTTACCAGTCATGGAATAAAGGGACAGGTCTTGTCCTGGATCAGCAACTGGCTAAGGGACAGGAAACAGAGGGTAGCACTAAATGGACACTTCTCCAAGTGGAGGGAAGTCAAGAGTGGGGTCCCCCAAGGTTCAGTATTGGGACCCCTGCTTTTCAACCTCTTCATAAATGATCTAGAAGTAGGAGTAAAAAGCAAGGTAGCCAAATTTGCTGACGACACTAAATTATACAGGGTAGTGAAAACTGTGAGAGATTGTGAGGAGCTCCAGAGGGATCTCTCGACACTGGGGGAGTGGGCAAAACAGTGGCAAATGAGTTTCAACATTAGTAAGTGCAGAGTGATGCATGTTGGGGCAAAGAACCCCAATTACACTTATAAACTGATGGGGTCTGAACTCTCTGCGACAAACCAGGAAAGGGACCTTGGTGTCCTGGTGGACAACTCAATGAAGGTGTCAACCCAGTGTGCCTCAGCAGTGAAAAAAGCAAACTCAATGCTAGGGATCATTAGGAAGGGTATAGAAAATAAGTCAGCAAGTGTCATTTTGCCTCTTTATAAATCTATGGTGAGGCCCCATCTGGAATACTGTGTACAGTTCTGGTCGCCATACCTCCAGAAGGATATTATGGAGCTGGAAAAAGTGCAGAGGAGGGCAACCAGAATGATTAGGGGACTGGAACACCTTCCTTACCATCTGAGTCTGCAACGGTTGGGCCTCTTCACTCTTGAACGACGACGTCTAAGAGGTGACCTGATTGAAGTTTATAAAATCATGCACGGTGTGGACAAAGTAGATAAGGAAAAACTGTTTTCCCTATCGCATAACACTAGAACTAGGGGACACTCCATGAAACTTTTGGGTACTAGTTCTCAAACAAATAAGAAAAAGTACTTTTTCACCCAGAGGATTACTGGTCTATGGAACTCCCTGCCAGAAGAAGTGGTGACAGCTGTCAGTCTTGACAGCTTTAAGAAAGGATTAGACAAGTTCATGGAGGACAAGAGTATCAATGGCTATAATTATGGATACTTAAGGACAACCTCCGGGTTGGAGAGACAGGCAGGATATCTCTCAATATCATTTCCAGGGAATCCTAAGCAGGTGAAGGCATCTGCTTGGGAATACCCTGAAGGAAATGGTGAGCCACTGTGTGAGACAGAATGCTGGACTGGATGGGCTGTGGCCTGTTCCAGCAAGGCTGTTCTTATATATATAAGCACAGCTAAACGCGTTAGCAATGCATTAACTGCCACAGATCCCCCAGTATAAAGTGGGCCGGGTGGGCCGGACGGCCCACCAGGCAGTTGACCAGGAACCCCAAAATGAGAGCCTGGGCCCGAATAGGGCCATGCCCAAAACTCTGGCCCATGAGGGGCCGGAGGGGAAACGTGCTGTACACCAGCACCGCCCCCGCTGACCGGACCCATGGCCGGCAACTGCGGGCCGAGGGCCGAAGCCCCAGAAGGGCCGGTTGAAGGCTGGCCAGCCAAGAGCCAAGCAGCCTGCATCGCCCCACCGGTATCGGTGGAGGTAGTGCCCTGCCGCGTGGGCGCAGCCCTGGTCCTCCGACCTGAGGGCTGCCCCCCGCGTTGCGCAGGGCCAGCAAAAGTCCTCCCCATTGGCCGTGGTTTCGTCGCCGGGGCCTTCCGTTTGGGAGGCATATCAGTAGCAATAGCAGGATCCCTGTCCAGGGATCAACCGATGCCAAAAAACACAGAGCGAGCAAGTCGAAGGCTCTGTGCAACTCCTTCCTTCCCAGCCGGGAAAGCCAAGGGCTAAAGAGCCGAAGAATCGAAGGAACAGCGACGGAGAAAACCTCTCCACTCCGTCGCTATTTTAAAATGGCAGCTCGGCTGCCTCATGGCCACCCCTTTTATAGAGGGGTGGCCACGCCCCCTAACTCACCCGGATGTCTGAGTCCGGGTGGGGGGGCCCTCAAAGAGCACGGTGGCCATTTTGGCACCGCACTTTCATTGTGGGCACACATCTGAGCACTCTGGCTGAGCAGGGACAGAAGGGGCAGTCCTGGCCTGCCCCCTTTTAAGGATCCCCCAGGGGAGTTGGAGCCAGCTCTTAGAATCATAGAATAACTGTGTTGAAAGGGGTCTTTTAGGCAACCAAATCCAAAGCCCTGCTCAATGGGGGAATCCAAATTAAAGCCAATATGACAGATAGCTATCCAGTATTGGAGCTTTCACTACCTCCTGAGGTTGTAGGTTCCACTGTCGTACTGCGTTAATAATTAATAAAAAAATTATTCAGCCTATATCTGGCTTCCTGTAGTTTCAGCCTGCTATTACTTGTCCTGCACTCTGGGATGATGGAGACAAGATCCTTCCCTTCCTCTTTATGATTATCTTTCAGGTAGTTGAAGAGTGCATCTCCTTGCAATGGTCCCATTCATAGTCAACTGTTCACTCTGACAGTGTCTTGTGCCTGCACAGTGTTCCCCTTGCCTCAGTGTAGGCGAATTCCTGCAAGGATATTTCCCAGACAAAAAAGGCTGGAAAGAGAAAGTGGCTCAGCACATAGAATACCTCTCTGTACCAGCTCAGGTAGACATCAGCTCAACCCTTTTGGCTATTATCTTCTTGAAGTGACAGACCACTCCTGGACTTTGGCCAGCCCTTTCCTAGAGTTGCTGCATTGCAACTCCTCAAAGGTTGTGGAATTTTTGAACCACAATTGGGCGTACCCTGGCAATGGCAACCTTGTGTTGCCAGCTAATCTTTCTCATGCTAGGTCAGGTGAAAGAACTGCAGAACGAACTCATCAAAAGGTGCCTTCATTTCGGCAGTTTCACATCTGGCCTAGACAAGGATGAAGAACTCTGTCTAAAGCTGTTGTCACATGCCCCATGGGGGAGCAATTTGATTTTTAAGGGGGACAATTTGACAACAAGTTATTAATAGTGAATGGCTTTTAGGCTTCCTCCACATGAATAGTTCATTTTTTAAATAACTAGCAGGGGTGCCCGTCATTGCCCGGGGTCTAATTTTCACCTAGACACAGCACACAACCACACAATACACACCCACATGACACACCCACACAATACACACGTACAACCCACAACCCAACACAGAACAGCCACACACCACACCCAGACACATCACACATGACACAACACACACATAACACAACACAAAACACAAGGACCCAACACACAACTCACATCCACCACAGCCACACAATCACACATGACACAACACACTCACACAACACCCCCCCAACATCCAACACACAACACCCAATCACAACACACAGACACATCACACACAACACAACACACCCACACAACACAGACCCACACACTACCCACTCACACAATACCCACACACATACACAACACACCCACACCCACCACAGTCACACACGACACACCACACTCGCACACCACACACAGACACACAGACACACACACAGACACAGACATAGACACACACACACAACTACCAGATCTTGCCGCCTCCACACCATCTCCAGTGCCATCCCAGCCTGGGGCGTCCCTGTTGGCAGAGGCCATGGCACATCCCTGGCCGGCATGAGCAGCGGAGCAGGCCCACAGCTAGAAACAGGAGGCCTGAGCGGGAGCCTGGGTGCCAGAGGAGAGAGACCCTCCCTGTGCAGGTAAGGTGGGTGAGGTCTGGAGTCTGTGTAGGGGGGAATTGGCCCTGGTTTCTCCTCAGGAGATAGCCCAGATCCGGGGGAAGAAAGTGACCCAACCCAACCCTGGGCCACCTTACGGGCTTACGTGCACACACCAGAGGGGGCGCACAAAAGAACCCCCTCCGGCGCATGCCTCTCTGCATGCAGCCAGCTGCCGGGAGATGCACGGAAGTGCCAGGTTGGGCTGCAAGAAGGGCTGGTTGCCCCCATGCTCCCGGGGGACTGGCCGCAAACACACTGTCCTTCGATGGGCGACTTACCTGAGGCACCTCCTGGCAGTGTGGCCTGCATCTCCAGGCAAAGGGGGCCACTTCAGGCTGCTGCAGCCACTGGAAGCAGCACTCGTTGCCTGGAGATGCAGGCCATGCTGCCAGGAGACACAAGGAAACACTGGGCTGGGCTGCATGGAGGGCCCCCCACGTGACCACCTTGTTCCCGGGGCACTGGCCACACCCCCCCCCGATGGGTGCCCTACCTGTGGGGCTTCCTCCTCTGTGCTGCCCACTTCCATGCACCGCTGTCCCGGAGGCTGGCTGGAATGTGAACGCAGGCTGGTGGCCAGATGGGGACTGTGGCACATGTGCAGTCCCCACTGTCCTTTCTGGCCGCGCTTGGGAGGCTGGCCGAAACACCGGCTTTTCTGGATTGTGTGCGCCTGTCATGCATGTGCAGTCCTGCATCTCCTTGCTGGGCCCACTGGTGGGTTGGGGCACCCCCTTCATGGCCCCTTTTTGGGGTGAAGGAACCTGCAGCAGGCTGCCGGTACCCTGCACCGGCACTCCTGAATGGTCAAGGTAGGCATGGGTGCGGTTTCAGTGCGATCAGTGCCAGGGTGTCGTGGTGCATAAGTAACTCACGGCACAACACCTTGGTTATATATATAAAGTATCCTCCACTCGGCAAATTGAGTTGGCGAATAAACATATGGGTTAACCAACTCTCTCTTCCACTGCAAATGACAAAATGTTCAGAACTTCCTGTCCACTTGAAATATTTGTTTCAATATTATTTATATATTGTTACATTTATATTCCACTTCGAGGCAGAGTACAAACTTCTTTAACCCACTATATCATCACAAGAATCTTGCGAGGCTATCACCAGAATCTGGCCCTCAAGCAACCAGTATATTTTCAAAACAAAGTCAAAATGATTTTTAAAAGGCAGGAATAGAAGCAGGAAAGCAGCAGATGAAAGTGGGATAGTTCCCACAGATTATGTGTTGGATCATTGACTGTTTTCATGACAGAATGCTCTTGATTACCACTAAGCATTAAAATACTTCAGGGATAACTACAAACACTATTGTTTTGATTGAAATCCCTACACATAATGTGGAGGCTTAGTTCACTGGCAAGGCTAACTGTGCTGCATTCCTATAATTATTGTTGAAATAAAAATATTTTCTCCCTGCAAGGAAAAACAATTATGATTGGCTATAAAATGGTTAATTATAATTTCACATAACTTTACCTTGAGGTTAGTTTTCATGCTATTGCTACCTCAATTTATATATTCAGTACATAAATCTGGCTTGAAGCCACAGTTGCCAGTTTATTTAGAGTAGCAGCAAGGATTGCTGTACAGAAGCTACTTTGCAGGCGCACCCATCCAAATAAAGACTCAGACACCGGTATTGGATTAAAGGCATTGGGCCACTTTTATTGAATAATGCCCTAGTCCGAATTATCACTTTCAATTGGTGTATCATCCAATTGTAATTCTTTAAGGCAAGCAGGCCGCAGTAACACTGGTAAGGTTCCACCCAAATTGCCAATGGAAATTGGCTACATGTATCTATTTGTATCAATTTGTTTGTTGACACAAACAAATTGTTGACCGGAGTCAATATACTATCTACTGACCCCACTCTATGACGTGTATCCGTTCAAATATCAAGGTGATGCAGGCTGTGAAGCTCCTGCCATCACCCCTATCATGGTTCGCCCTTGACCGGCCAATCCTATTTCCCCTGTACCTATCTACGTGTTGGCCAGTCAATTGCGAACCTGCCGGATACCTCTGGGTCATAAATCTTTACCTTACCAGTGTTACCCGCCACACGGGGAGGCATCCATGATGACTCACCCCCCCCCACCGCCCCCGACTGTCAGCTCAGTCACCAGGCCTGCTTGCACATCCTCCAGGAAGAGGTACATACCTCTAGCCGACAGATGGACCCTATCTCCTGCATATAGATCGAAATCCTACAAGCCTATTCTTGTATGTCGAATGGCTGTCCCTAAGCCATTATCAACAAGGAACCGGGCAACAGCCCTGTTCACGGACCGCTGAGTGTGGTCCAAGCTACGGAGATCCATGCCTCCTCTATAGCATTGTCTCGGCACGATGTCAGACCATAGCAGCCATGTGCGCAGCCATAAATGATGTAGGAACGCCAGGTCGCTGCACACTGACATTTTAAAAGAAAGGCCAGTGATCTGTGTGAGATCATTGCCGCCTAGGTGCAGAATCAGAACATCAGGAGGTCCAGCATCCCTGATGGACATCAGGAATGGCAACAGTTCCCGCCATCTCATGCCACGCATACCATACCATTGCATACGTGTGGATGCACGCAGCCCGAGATGGGGTCCCCCACTCTGTCGCTGCAGCATACTGTGCTGCCCAGTGCACGTAAATGTGGCCCACCAGCCTTACTGCCACTGGTGTGCGTGGACACACAGGGTCTGTAAAAGAAGGAGAAGAAATTAAGGACATAACTAGTACTCATACAGTGAGGGGACGTACATTTAGTGTAAGGGACCAAAGACAATGAAACAGCCGAAGGGTTGGCTTAACACAGGTTTATTGCATGATGATCCGGAGGAACATGTGGTAATGGCGGATGAGTAGCTCAATATATACAGCTGGCTATACATTTGAATGTGGCTCGTCGAGAGACTATTGGTTGCTGCCTGCGTGACGTCGTAGGAGGTCACGCCCTTCTTGACCAGGTGAGGAGGTCGCGGGGAATCTTCCCGCGCTGCTGAACCAGGTGACTATGATCCATGGGAGCTGGACGCTCGCTACTGCCCTCTGGAGGTCGCTAGCTCGCGTCCCCTTATTAGGTTACATTGATACAGCTGATGGTTATAATGTTGCACACAGAAAGGTTACATTGGTAACACATGGCAAAGGTACATTGTTAAAGGCACAGCTTTACAGAACACAACATCCCTCCCCCCTAGGATGAGACGAAGTCTCTCAGCCAAGATGGCTTGTTGCTTGTGCGTTTGGGCCGTGAAGAGGGCTGCCCCCCCGGGGGCGTTATTGCTTCTTTGTTCCCTGGTCCCTTGTCCTGAAAAGGGAGAGGGAGACTTGTTAGTGGCTTGCCGCTGTCTGGTGGCCTTAGGGGAAGGGAAGAACTCCATTGTGGGCAGACCAGGGGCCGTCGGGACTAACGAAAAACCCCTCTTCTCGCTTGGACGGGTGGGGGACCACTCCGAAACCCCCCCCGGTTCTGAAAATCAAAATCTAAGTTGGTAGGGGTACCCGCATTTGTGGGGACTTTCCGCGAGATATGTATGGGGTCGGGTTCCTCCTCCTCGGAAAGATCCCCCAGGGTATCTACGAGGATATCCTCCTCCCCCCTTGGTGGGGGCCCACGGTCCCCTTCTCCTCCCCCTTGGGCTAAACGGGTGGGGGAGAACCCTAACACTGACTTATTTCCTGCGTGAACCGTGTCCTGCTCATCGGAGACCCTGCGTCGGAGCTGGTCTGCGTGCCGCCTCCATAGGAGCCCTGTGCTGGTTTCCACGCGGTACGACACGGGGCCGGCACCCAGGCTGGGCCCGTGCTGGCGTAATTCCTGCAATGCACGGGGGCGCCTATGCTGAAACTCTTTGTAACTTCCAGCCCGATGTTCCTTCCTTTGTCCTCTACCCTCGTGGGGTCTAGCCTAGTAAGGATGGTGGTCAGCTTCCTGCGCATTAAGAGCTCTGCGGGGGAGTATCCTGACGCCAATGGGGTCACCCTGTACCCTAGCAGAAACTGACACACTTGCAGATTCAGATCCCCTGGGCCCATGCGCCGCAACGCGTCCTTCGTGGTGCGGACGAGGCGCTCTACTTGGCCATTGGTGGCCGGGTGAAAAGGGGCGGAGGTGATATGCCGAACGGCATTAATCTCCATGAATGCCCTAAACTCGGAGGACGTGAAACAACTAGCGTTGTCGCTAATTAACGTGTCGGGTATGCCGAACGT
Source organism: Bradypodion pumilum (assembly GCA_035047305.1). NCBI lineage: Eukaryota > Metazoa > Chordata > Lepidosauria > Squamata > Chamaeleonidae > Bradypodion > Bradypodion pumilum. The sequence continues at coordinate 164,508,881 of JAWDJD010000001.1, read as the reverse complement.
GGAAAAGAGCCTCCGCAATTGCCTAATGGTCTGGGCCGAGGAGGTGCTCGTGACTGGGATAACCTCCAACCATTTGGAGAAAGCGTCCACTACAAGGAGGAACAGGGTGCCTCTGAATGGGCCCGCGAAATCTACGTGCACCCGGGACCACGGCCCCTTAGCCGCGTCCCATTCCCTGTGGGGAAGGCGGGCCTCCTCTGGTCTGGAGCATTGGCAACTTTCACAAGTGCCGACCATGTGCTCGATGTCGGCGTCTAGCTGGGGCCACCAGAAGTAACTCCGGGCCAGCGCCTTGGATCGCACGATGCCGGGGTGGCTGACATGAAGCAGTTTGAGCACCCGCGGCCGAAGGGAAGTGGGAATCACCACCCGCTGCCCCCACAAGAGACACCCCCTCTCTAGGGACAGTTCTAGCTTTTTCCTGAAAAATGGAGCGAACTCCTCCGCTGGGGAGGACGGGGGCCACCCTTTCTGCAGCCAGGAGCTGACTGTCGCTAACGTTTTGTCCTTCTCTGTCGCTTTGGCAATGTCGGCAGGCATTACGGGGGGCGAATCCAGCACCTCTATCATGAGAACCTGGTGGTCCCACTCCCCCATGCTCACCTGGCTGGGCGTTAGGGGAAGGGGGGACCTAGATAGAGCGTCCGCATGGCTGATCTCCCTTCCGGGCCGGTAGACCAACGCGTGCTGATACGCGTTGAGAAAAATGGCCCACCTGAGCATTCGGGGACAGGATCTTTGGGGTGGGCTTATCAGCGGTAAAGATGCCTAGCAGGGGCTTGTGGTCTGTTACAATTGTGAAAGGGCGGCCGTACAGAAAATCGTGAAATTTTTTCGTCCCCGCGACTATCGCTAGTGCCTCCCTGTCCGTCTGTGCGTAGTTTCTCTCTGCTTGGGACAGGGACCTGGAGTAAAATGCTATCGGGGCCTCCCTTCCGTTTTCCAACACGTGGCACAGCACCGCCCCCACCCCCACTGGAGATGCATCACAGATCAGAACTACTGGGCGTTTGGGGTTGAAATGGGTCAGTATGGCGTCGGACGCCAGGAGGCTTTTTAGCTCGCTAAATGCCCTTTCTTGGTCATCGCCCCACTTCCATGCCTGGTCTTTCTTCAGCAGTTTGTGTAGCGGCTCCGCCACCACTGCCTTTCGGGGGAGGAAGGAGTGGTAAAAGTTGAGCAGCCCTAGGAACGACTGCAACTCGGGCTTGGAGGTGGGGCGGGGGGCTTTCTTAATGGCTGCCACCTTGGACATGGATGGTTTTATTCCCTCGGGAGTCACACAAAACCCTAAGAACTCAACCTCTGTTGCGAAGAAGACGCATTTGTCCTTTCGCAACCTCAGCCCCGCCTTTTCGAATATCGTCAGGACCTTCCCCAACCTTTTGGCCAATTCAGCCCGACTCCCCCCGTTATTAACACGTCATCAAAGTAAGGCAACACCCCCTCCAATCCCTTCAGGAGGCGTTCCACGAGTGATTGGAAAATTCCAGGCGCCGAATTCATGCCGAACTGGAGGCACGTCACCTGGAACGCCCCCTTGTGGGTGACTATGGTCTGCGCAGCAGCTGCGGCAGGGGACACCGTGAGCTGCTGGTAGGCCTGTGCTAAGTCGAGCTTAGCGAAACACTTTCCCCCGTGTAACCTGGCCAGCAGATGGCTGACTACCGGCACCGGATATGCATTCGGGCGGATCGCCTTGTTGATGGTGCACTTGTCGTCAGCGCATATGCGGACCTCCCCGTTGGCCTTTAGAGCGGTTACAATTGGAGTTTCCCACTCCGCAGAATCTACAGGCACAAGAATCCCCTGGCCCACCAACTTGTCCAGTTCCGCCTCTATCTTGTCCTTGAGTGCGAACGGCACCCTGCGTGGTTTAAGGCGAATTGGGCGGACCCCCGGGTCCAGGTTGAAAGTCACTGGGGGCCCCTTGAATTTCCCCAGTCCTTTTTTGAAAACTTCGGGGTGCGCCTCGCACACCTCCTGAATTGGATCAGTCCCAACGGCGTGCATCCCAACGGCGTGCCCCCCCCAATAAACAACCCCAGGGGCTGGAACCATTGAGTCCCGAGGAGGCTGCAATTTCCTCCTTTGAGCACGACTAGGGGAAGGGACGCGGCGTGCTCCTTGAATCTGACCTGAAATTCTCCAACCCCCAACACTGGAATACTGTTCCCTTGCACGTCCCATAGTGTGGACCTCAATGCTTTGAGCTTGGGTCGCTTGTGGGGGGCAATTCCCAAAAACTCCCTCTGGGAAATGATTGAATATGAGGACCCCGAGTCAATTTCCATCCTGATGGGGACCCCTTGGACTAGTACCTCAACAAAGTAGCGGGGGTGTCTGGTAGACACGCTGAACACTGGGGCGTCGTCCTCACTGCCGTCGGCGATGCGGCCCACGCCGTCCTGCTTCCGCGTGGCCTGGGCGCCATCCTTGGGTTTCGTTGGGCGGTCCTGTCCGGCGGAACGGTCTGCGGAGCTCCTCCGGGTTTCGCGCTTCTTCCTGCACACCTTGGCGATGTGTCCGCGGCGGCCGCAGTTGTGGCACTCAGCCTTCCGGAAGGGGCATTTCACGCGGTCGTGGGCCGCCCCACAGCCGTCGCATCGCCGGCTCTCCTTCCGGACCCTCTGGATGTCCTCGTCGTCGCTGCTCTCTGCGGATGACCTCGAAGTTCAGCGGGCCGCCTGTACCGGAGCCTCTGCCTTGCTCAACTTTGGCCGCCAGTCCTGAAGTACTTGGACCCCGGCCTTCGTAGCTTCTGTGGCCTGGGCCGCTCTGACGACCTCCTGCAACGTGGGAGGCGGCTCTTGGTTCATTAATGTGCGCTGGGTCTCGCCGTCGTTCAGGCCGCACAGCACACAGTCTCGGAGGGTGATTTCGGCATTCTCCCATTTGCACGGGCCGGCCGCCAGCAGCAGGGCCGCCACGAATGCGGCGACCGTCTCCCCGGGCGCTTGGACTCGCCTCCAAAACGCACTCCGAGCGGGAAACATCACCGTGGCGGGCCGGACGTGCTCACGCAGCATCTGCATGAGTTCCTTGGCCTTGAATTCGCTCACCCTCCTCGGTGCAATCAGGTCCACCAAGGTCCTTTTGGTTTCTTGTCCGAGCATTCTGGTGAAGATGGCTCTCTTCTTCGCCTCTTCCGTGACTTCGGACTCGATCAGCGCGGCCTGGAAGTCCATCTCGAAGATCTCCCAGTCGCCCGGTTTCCTGATTTCGAAACCGGCGCATGTCTTGGTCCCGTGGGCTGCCATTATCCCACCTTCGTCGCCAATTTAGTGTAAGGGACCAAAGACAATGAAACAGCCAAAGGGTTGGCTTAACACAGGTTTATTGCATGATGATCCGGAGGAACATGTGGTAATGGCGGATGAGTAGCTCAATATATACAGCTGGCTATACATTTGAATGTGGCTCGTCGACAGACTATTGGTTGCTGCCTGCGTGACGTCGTAGGAGGTCACGCCCTTCTTGACCAGGTGAGGAGGTCGCGGGGAATCTTCCCGCGCTGCTGAACCAGGTGACTATGATCCATGGGAGCTGGACGCTCGCTACTGCCCTCTGGAGGTCGCTAGCTCGCGTCCCCTTATTAGGTTACATTGATACAGCTGATGGTTATAATGTTGCACACAGAAAGGTTACATTGGTAACACATGGCAAAGGTACATTGTTAAAGGCACAGCTTTACAGAACACAACAGTACATATAAGGAAAAAACGCGTGGACCCCCACCTGCCCATCCGACATATATCCGCCTCAGATACCCAAATGCAGCCGTGGTTGAAGCGGTGCCTATCCTGAAAGAATGGGTGCCGTAATAAGCCCCAGGGAGGCCGACACTGTGAAGTGCCATTCCGGTCACTTTCCAAAACTGAAATTTGGTAAGGGGAGACCCATCCTAGTGGCAGAAAAACAGGCCAGGGTGCGTGCCACGCACTGCCAAAAATGCATGTAGGGCACCAACCGGACAGATGTCATCAATTGTACAATGTAGCAGTCTGATACCACTGCCTACTCCGTGCTGATCGGCCTTTGAGAAGCGAATCCTCAACTGAGCCCACTCCTGGTCGAGACAGACATCTTCGAGTTCCAGCGCCCTACGAGTCCTGTCCCCTTTTGACAATGGGACCAGCTCACCAATACAGAGAGCTCCAAAGAAAGCTATAGTGGTAGCTGCGTGAAAAAGAGCCTCCTCATAGCCATCGTAACACCATCTATGCCAACCCTGTGCAAGGTGGGTCAGAACACCTATTGAAACATGGTGATGTGTATCCAGGTGTCAGCCACGCTCACGTGTCCACCCTTCTAATATGTGTCGTATGCGGAAGTCATTCACGCAGTCGGTAAAGCCCCATGCCTTGGCCATAAATGCCAATGCTGAAAGCCTAGTGGCGATAGTGCGTGGGGCTAATCCTTGATCGTGGAGGTGGACCATATATTGTAAAATCTGGTCGACTGGTATTGGCTACACTTCGGGCAACTGCCTTTGCCCGCAAAAGGTTCTAAATTGGAGGAATGCAAGTATATATACGCCTTACACGTGTGAGGTGCGAAAGACATGCTGATCGCCCGGTTCACCTCTCCTCGCCAAATGTCCAGATCTCGGCCGGGAGTGGAGAGGGAAGTTCCTCTGCATCTGGAGCCAAGGCACGGAACCGGGAGATCTGCAGGTGGGATAAAGCATCAGCAATATCATTATTAATGCCTGGCACATGTCTGGTCCTGAATAGCACATTAAGGTGTAGGGACCTCAAAACAAATTGGTGAACTAATCCCATGACTCTGTGGGATTTGGATGTCTGGGCATTGACAATGTGCACCACTGCAGCATTGTCACACCAAAAGTGAACCACCGAATTAGCCCACCTATTCCCCAGAGCATTAGTGCCCCCAAGATGGGAAAAAACTCTAGGAAAGTAAGTTCGCGTAAGCAATCCGTGCCTTGCCATGCCTGAGGCCATTGACCATAGGCCCACCGTCCCTCAAAGTAAATCCCATAACCCAGGGAGCCGGAGGCATCCGACTGTACTTGGAACTGAGGGCTGACCATAAGTTCCGATCTCCAGAAAGAGACGCCATTAAAGTCCTGTAGGAATGTGAGCTAAACCGTAAGGTCCGCCCGTAAACCTCTGGTCAGCCGTACCCTGTGGTGACATTTTGAAAGGCCCGCTATGGCATCACAAAGACGCCTGGCAAAGGCTCTTCCTGGTGTAACTACCCTACAGGCGAAGTTGAGGTGGCCATGCAGCACCTGCAACTCTCAGAGCGACACCTTACGCTTGGCAAGCATTGCCGAAATCGCAACCGAGATCCGAGTCACTTTTTCCATGGGCAACCTGGATGTCTGAGCGACGGTGTTGATTTCAATACCTAAAAAGGTGAGAGTGGTGGCTGGTCCCTCAGTCTTTTCAGGTGCTAGGGGGACACCGAGTTCCCGCATAAGGACCTGAAATGTGGTGAGGAGGCAGGCACACGTGCCCGTGCCATGTCCACCCCCAAACAAAAAGTCATTGAGGTAGCGGGCAACAGACCGGGACCCTGACCTACAAACAAAAGGCCAGTGGAGGAAGGTGCTAAATTGTTCGAAGGCAGGACATGAAATAGAACAGCCAAAAGGCATGGCTTTGTCCACATAAAAATTGCCCCGAAAACAAAAACCTAACAGCTCAAAGTCATCTGGGTACACTGGCAACAATCGGAACGCCGATTTGATATCACACTTTGCCAGTAGCGCCCCGGGACCGCACAAGCGTACCATCTGTAAGGCCTGGTCAAAGGACGTATACCTGACAGAGCAAAGGTCATCAGGTATAGTGTCATTGACCGAAGAGCCCGCCGGGTAAGAAAGGTGGTGAATTAGGCGAAATTCACCCAGGGACTTCTTAGGGACTAAACCTAGAGGGGATACCTTCAAGTTGGGATATGGTGGGTTGAGAAATGGCCCCGCCACCCTCTATGCCTTGAGCTCCTTGGCTATCTGCTCTGCAGCAATATCCTCATTACCCCTGAGAGAGAGTAAGTTCGGGGCGTCCTGAGGCCCGCTAACACCTTTAAAGGGTATGCGGAAGCCAAACTGAAAGCCCTCAAGTAGGTATTTTGCATCATCCTGTCTAGGATAAGCGCTCAGCCATCGTTCCAACACTAATATATTAATTGGGGAGGGGGCCTTTGGGATGGGTAGCCCCGTCAGAGGGAGCTCTGACTGCCCCCTGCACACCCCGTCCTCTGCCTCGTGGCCCGCCAGCCCGCGGGCATGCAGAAGCGGCGTGACGGCCGGAACAAGAAGGGCACTCGTGCCTGAACTGACACCGGCGTCTGCTGAACACCCTGTTGGCAGAGAAACTCCAACACAGCAGGCGGGCTGGAACCCCCTGCCCCGCCGGCTGGCGGGGAGTCTGTGTAGTAGCAGCCCGCTGCATGGCATGACCGCAGTGGTACCGGTCACCAGGCGCTGGCCGCGTGGGGGTCATATACAGCAGCCACAACTGCTGGCAGGGCTCGTCCCACCTCATCTCAGGGTGAAGGGCCACCCTCATCCTAAACTCCTCATTGTAGGCCAACCATGATGGGCCAGGGAAATCAACCACAGCCCGGTAAATATTGTCCAGGTATTGGACCATTGGAATGGCCAAATCCGGACGGGCCCTCAGGTATACCGCCATATAAATCAGATAGGCCAGCAACCAATTGGCCCAAGTGCGAGGTGGCCTACGATGACGGGACAACTCCTTGTCCCTATCGTCCTGCCCCTCCCTCTCCTCCTTAGTGAGCTCACAGTTTAGAAGTGAGAAGATGTCTACGTATTCCCCCCGCCAAATCTTCTCCCTCATAGCCTGGGATAAGTGGTCACCCAGGGGCAAGGAGTAACCGGCCGTTGGTAGTGCCGCCGTTGGCACGGATTGAATTGGGGGTGCACACAGTGGACCTTGGAGAACCCCTGGAACATTAGGCGTACCCAAAGGGGTTGTCACCCCTGCCATAACCGGGGAGTAATTGGGTAACCAAGAATTAGCAGGACAGTATGGATTAAACTGACCTCCCACAGTAACTTGTCATGGCCATGGCCACTGAACCCCCCCCCCCCCCCCGGAAAGACGTCGGGAGTTTGGGGCCAATTTATATGGGAGTTTGACTTCCCAACTGAATACGAATTTATGAGCTGTTTTGGATGAGAGATAGAAAGTGTAATAGAGGAATGAATCATTGTTTCATATTGTAACAAAGGACATAGTGAAGAAGTTGAAGAGAACATATTTGAATTTGGTTACTATTTTCAAGATTACAAAAGGAACTTGAAGACTTTATGTGCAGAGAAGTATCTGAGTTTGGTTTCTGTTTGATGACATTACAAGTGAATATACATCAGTTTATTATCAGAGTTTGCAAAATAAAAAATAAAAATAACATTAAGAATACAAAGACCTTATAAGAAGATTCGTTTATCATTATCTTCATCATTTTTGGGCATACACAAACGGTACATTGTGTTTGTATCCTTTTCTCCATTTGGCCATTTTTCACTGTGCACTGAACCCCCCCAGCAGAATTGGGTAGTGTTACTGGTATGGTAACTTGACCCGTACACTCACTCGGTGCACCCCCATGGGCCGCCCCCACTGGGGGTTCCGGCCCACGGTGGGCGTCGGAGCTCACGATGGGTATCGAGCTCTGCGAGCCCCTGCGCCCCTGCCGAGCAGGACCGGTTCCCAGCGGGAAGGCCTGTTGCAATGGCCTGATGGGGAGCTGCAAGGCGCCAGCTTGGGCTGGCCTGATGGCCTTGAGCAGCTCGACCCTATTAGCCGCCCGCTGGACAGCCATGGCCGACGCGTGGGCCGGATCCGCAGGGTTTGTGAGCCCACCATCGACAGGTGGCAGAGCAATGCCCATTGATGCCTCCAGCACCGAAATGCATGCGAGAAGAGCATCGACCGTCTCAGACCCACCTGGGTAAAGTGGGCCGGATGGCCCGGATGGCCCACCGAACAATTGCTGGGGGATAAGCCCAAATGGCGATCCCTGGCCCGCATAGAGCCATGCCCAGTACTCAGGCCAATGAGGGGCTGGAAGAGTGGTGGGCCGGGAACCCGCACCAAGCCCAAGTGGGCCACCATGCCACCAAGCCGGGTGAAGGTGCAGCAGGTAGAAACCCCAAAGGGGCAGGCCCTTGCCGCCCCCGCCCGAGTCCCCCGACTGGGCAGGTAGGCAGAAGCCAGCACGCCCGCATTGGTGGCAGTGGGCACCAAAGCCCTGCCACCCGATTGTGGGGGTGCCGCCCGAGCCCTTCGGCCCGGCGGCAGCCCCCGAGAGGTCGAGGGGGTAGGCAGAGCCCTCCCCCTATTATGCAGCCTGGAGGCCGCTGCCTTGCGCTTGGGTGCCATGGCCAACCAAGCGTTCGCTTTTTCGGGGGAGGAAGATTCCTCTCAAAAATTTTGAAAGCCGAGAAGGGAAGTGACAGAGAAAACTTCTCCACTCCGTCGCTTCTAAAATGGCAGCGCGGCTGCCTCGTGGCCACCCCTTTTAAAGAGAGGTGGCCACGCCCCCTAACTAACCTGGATGTCTGAGTCCGGGTGGGGGCCCCCCCGCAAAGAGCACGGTGGCCATTTTGGCACCACGCTTGCATATTTGCAAGCGAGAGGCAAAGATATAAACTCCTTGTGGAAAACAATAGATAATGACAGAGCAAATGGTTGTGCAGGGAGGAAGGAAGGGAAGGCTCCACTCAAATATCATGATTATTTGTGCCATGAAATAATCTCTGGTAAACGGAATGGAGGTTGTAAATTCAATTTATACGGGGCCAGGCTTGGAATTATATTGTTAACATGTGATTCGTTCCATTACTTTATGCTATGTTTTTAAAAAACCTAACATATTAACTGGGAAGCCACCTGCTTTATTAAAATTGTTGTTACTTCTCCAAAATTTTAGTCTTCTTCTGTGTCTAGGCTAGGCATTAAACTGCCAAAATGAGGGCACCATTTGGTGAGTTCATTCTGCATATCCTTTTGCCTGAACTAGTGTGAGTACTTACTAGAGATGTGTGCTAGCTTTGTAAAGAAATGTCCAGATGGAGAAAACCAGGAATATAGGTGTTGAGTGGTTAAAAAATAATGCAAGTCTCCAATTATACTCAGGGGGGCTCTACCCATCACAAAGGTTTGGTCCAGTGTCTTTAAGGTTAAAATGCCGAACTGGGGGGCCCTTGTAAGTACCTAACCCTGAGGGGAAAACCTCCAGAAATTTATCACAAGTAGACTGAATGAAGTCAGACTCCACCGAATTAATACCTGAGATGGCAATACCTAGAGGCCCAAACCACTGAGTACCCAGAAGGTTGCTCTTACCAGTCTTGGCCACAACAAGGGGAAGGAGTGCAGACATGCTGCGGAAACGCACACAAAAATTGCCAATGCTGAGCACAGAAATATGTCCGCCCTGCACATCACTCAACCTAACCTTCAGGGCTTATGAACAGTGGCTCCTTTCTGCACAGGAATAATAGGCCTCAATTGGAGGAACTGAACTCCTGCATTCGCAATCTCGGCAGCCTGAGCCTCCTCGAGCACTGCTGCAAAAGTCAGGACGTCTCTTTTCATCAGGCAGCACTGCATAGCTTTGTCCCTAATGCCTACTATAAGCCTGTCTCTCAGAGCAACATCAATATTTTTCCACTGGCAAGGAATGGCAGCATGTCAAAGTGCAGCAACGTACTCGGCAACGGATTCCGCAACCTTCTGATCACGTCTGTAAAACGCCACACGAGCAAGAATCATAGCAACCCTGGGCCTGAAGTGGTCCCAGAGGACAGTCAAAATGTCTTTGAGTGAGGTGTCCTTAAGCAACCTTGGCAGCACAAGATCATTAAGGAGCTCGAGGGTCGGCAACCCGCAAAAAGCGAGGAACGTCAATTTTTTTAGCGCCAGGTTGATCCTCTGAGAAGTGCAATAATTCTCGAATTGGAATTCGTACATTGACCAGGAATCCGGTTCTGAGATGCCGAAAGGCCCCATTGACATGGGGGCAGCCACCACCATCGTATCCCACTTTGTTGCCAATTGTTGTGTCCGGACCCAAAGAGTAAGCTACTCAGACATAGCCAGATCAAACAGCAACAGGGTTTATTTTAAAGAGCAAAGCCAGACTGGGAAAAGGGTGCAGGGACGCTAGCTTATATACAGAACAAAACAGTTACAGAACAGATACATTTACCAAGGCTTCCGAAGAAGCGGGAAACATTGGAAAATCAGCTTTTAACAATAATCTTATGGTTGGTGCCTTTTTTGCAAGGTGCGCTATAGCATAACCAATACTGATACACAACTGTTCCTGTTTTATATTCACTGCAAAAGCCTTTTGGAGGAACTGAGGCCAAGACACTAGACAGTAGACATCATGGCTGAGGTAAGTCCAGAAACTTGATTTCTCATGCCCTTTCTCATGCCCCAGTCCAATATGCTAATCTCTGCACCACAGTTCGTCTCTCATGACAGACTCCAAATGGTCTTGATTTCCATCTAAAAGTTTCCACAGGGTTGCTTTAAATTGCTTCATTTCCTCAGGCTGTGGACTAAGTTGGTTCACCCAGATAGCACACCGGATCCTGCAGTGTAGAAAAGTGCACAGAGACAAGGCTTGGCTTTGCAGCAAAATCTTCCCAAACTCCAGTATACTCCTGCACCTTTCAATTGTCCTTCTGTCCTCTTCATTTGCTCTTTAAATTTGATTTCTGGTTTGCTTCTTGACCACACCTCTATTTCCTTTGGTCCTAGGACCAGAAATCCCCATATCTAGTTCAAAAGATCCCTCGCCCCAAAAATTCCTGATCTCAGTTCACCTCAGATCTTTGCCTGGAGCCCTGCTTTAATTTTAGGACCCTTTCCGCTACTCGCTTCAGGAGGTAAGATCAGAAAATTGATTTCTCATAAGCAATGAAGTTCCCTGATTCAGGATGCTCCTCATTGTTGCCATCTATCTAATTCCTTCATGCTAAAGCTGATAGTTGTAGCCAATAGTAAATTGCCACCAGAGTAGATCTATTTAATGTAGGAATTTGAGAAGGCAACACCTCTGTAATTTCCAGTGATTTAATGGGCCTGCTCTAGTTGTGACTTAGTACTGAATTTCAGCCAATGCCAGTCAATTAACTGAAAAGACTCTCTGTCTCATTCATTGACTACTCTCTGGGTACAGTGAAGGAGGAAAAATCAAGAGTTTTCAATCTTGTTGATTTAGAACTATCTTTTCTGCTACCACAGCTGTTAAATAGAGCTTAAAACTCAAGGTTTCTCTGCCATTTCTGAGAGGGAACCAAAATATTTCTACTGAACCCACAAGAAGCAGTGGTGGGCTCCAGCAGGTTCAGGAGATCTGGAAGTAAAACTGGCTGTCCCCGTCTCCTCCTCCTCCTCTCACCCCACTCCGGACATGACTCCAACATCCTTGCTGCTGAGTCTGGGTGCCCGGACCCAGCAGCGCTACTCTGCTGCAGTTACTCTTTAAAGGAAAATTAGAGCATCGAAGTGTAATTTATAACTAACGGTCTGATGAAGTGGACTCAATCCACAAAAGCTCAGATTAAAATACAGCAGTTTAAACCATGTCCACCCAGTCACCTGGCCACACCCACAGAGTTGGCCACACCCACAGTGTTGGCCACACTCACAGTGTAGCAGTAAAAAAAAATGAAGCCCACCACTGATAAGAAGACATGGATGGCATGAATGGGCTGCTATAGTACGAATGCAAGCATAAATAAATAAATAAATAAATAAATAAATGAATGAATGAATGAATGAATGAATGAATGAATGAATGAATGAATGCAGGGTGGGAGTTGTGCCTCCATTTTGAAAATGCAGCCACACTGTGCAGTCACACTGGTCCTTCGGCTCAAAAAAGGTGAGCCAGGTTATCTTTTTCTGTTCTGTTTAAGCAGGTAAAAGAGTGAACTTGGTTCAAATATTTTGATAATTTGTTTTTAGCTACCAGAAAGGCCATTATTTGCTCATGGCAGCATATACATTACATAATAAGTGAACTTTTAAAACTATTAATGTCTCATTTTTCCAGAATGTCATAGGTATTGATCAACTGGATTCTTCTGGTTGAAACTGATTGATTTGACTAAGTCAAAATATGACCCGGGGGGGGGGGGGAGGTTCATTCATGAGGGCCAGGATTTCTTTTGAACAAGTTCTTACTTTTAAAGCTAAAAGGGTAATCAGTCGCAAATCAAAACTTGTTGGTATTCTTTAATGGCCATAGTAAAGAGGCTGGGTGTGGATCTTGAAAAGAGTAGCCCAAAGTATCTTGAGAACACTAGCATGAGGAAGACTTCTCTATACAGTACTCTTAGTGACTCATATTTCTTGTTGCTATATGTATGTTTTTTAGGACAACAAACACTGCAGTTTATAAAAGTTAAGCCCCCCTTTTTTGTACTGACATTAAGTTAGGAGAGAAAGAATTTCTCCCCACTTTTATTTTTTCCAGATGATAGAAAAACAAGTGCCTTTGCAGACTACAATAAATTCAGCCATTCAAAATCACAGAAAACAATTTCATTCAATGCTGGAACTGTCATAGTCTATTACTGTGTTTTTCTTTAATGAAGTGCTACATCTGACTTTGGATCACCACTTCAGATGAACACTCTCCCATTTCTCTTGACAGTTGTGGACATTGAAATAATACAAAGCATAACCCAATCAACAGAGTGTGAAGAATCTGAAAGCGAAAGACAGATGTTCAAAAGCAATCATCACCTTTCCAATATAATTATATCAAAACACGGAACAACAAACAATGAATCACATCTTTATGATGCAATGGTGCTTTTAAAAAAATGTTATCCCGACACTGGTTTTGAAGGAATTTGTCTCTTTTTCCCCATGGATGATGATCTCAAAATATATGAGTCAAGATCCAAAGATCTCCCTAGGTTGCACTCACTTACCTGGAAGGAGTCCCTGTGGTTCTTAGTGTAGATAAGCATACGATTCATGGAAGAAGGCTGCACAAATCTCATTACTATTTTTTCTCAAAACATTCCCACTTTTGCCACAAAACTATTTTGTGAAACTGGTGGAAGTTTGAACACCAAATTATTACAATTCAGTATGTGGGATGGAGAAGAGATAGTACTATTCATGGTGATGATCTATATATATAAAATCGAAGGTTAACCGTTGGAACTTGCTATAGGCTCCTTAGCCAGGCCCCACTAGCCTGCACCCTCCATTCGGGAACATGTCCGAACTGGGTACGCAGGTAAACGCAGGATTGAGAATTGCGCCAGTAGGGCAACAGCCCCACAAATGCGAAAAAAGGGAAACAACTTCATTTCCCAACGTTCCTTGTGCCACGCCGCACCAGAGCCAATCAGCCTCAGAGGCTCTGCCGCGGTGAGGCGCAAGGAACGTTCGGAAACGCGCCGCAGCAAATCAAAACAAAACAGTTTTTAAAAAACCTAGCACAAACACAAAGCATAAACCCATTACTACAAGCCCCAGCATCCTGCACGCCATGAGCGCGCAGAATGCTGAGGAAGCCGGCACCCGAAAAATTAAAAACAAACTCACCGCCTCACAGCCATGCAAACATCAGCCACCCTTCTTTCCCTCACCAACGGTGCCTGAAGGTCCCGATTGGAGCTTTGGAGCTTCCCCTTTAATATCAGTGGGTGGGGGGTTGCGATCCCCCCTCTGCTGCCTCCCTAGAATTGGGAGGTTTGTGGGGACAAAAGGGGTATGTCCCCCCCACACACACTTCTGGAACCAGGAGACCAGGGAAAGGGGATTGATTTCCCGCCCCCCCAAAAAAACCCGTCTTTAAAGAGAATAAACCAAGTGGTTTCTTCTCTTTAAACACGGAGCTTTCTTTAGGAGGGGGGGGACCGATCCCCTCTCCCTGGTCTCCTGGGTCCAGAAGGGTTGTGGGGACATACCCCTTTTGTCCCCACAAACCTCCCAAACCGGGGAGCCAGCGGAGAGGGGGATCGACACCCCCACCCACTGATATTAAAGGGGAAACCCGATCTTTCACAACTCCACACAATCAAAGCACCATAGCACAATAAAGCCAGCGGAAATAAAACAACCCCTCCCCAAACCACCACAACAACAAAAATTATAAAAATAAATAAATAAATATCCAAAAATACCTTTAAACACAATCAAAAACATCCAAAAATACACAAAAACAATACAAAGTAAACAAAAACAATAAAAAACAAAACAGTCAAAAACAAAACAAAACCCAAACACCCCACACACACACACACACACACACACAAAATAAGGAAAACAAGCCAAATCAACAGCACACGTCCTACCTGCATGATAACTGGAAACAAAATGAATAAAGAAAGAGACTATTACTGAAAGAAGCTCCACCCAGAGGCCAGGAGAGAAAAAACAGTACCAGCACCACCTGCTGGCCACAATAGTAAAAACAATTCAAAAACACACAACAGCCCCAAACAAAAGGCCACAACAGTAAAAACAAATCAAAACAATAACAAAAAAATCACAATTTTACACAAAAGGTCACAATAATGTTGTTGTTCAGTCGCACAGTCGATTCTGACCCTTTGCAACCCTATGGACCATTGTTCTCCAGGCGCCTCTGTCCTCCACCTTCCCCCTCAGCACTCCCAGTTCTGTGCCCACTGTGTCTACAATACCATCTAGCCATCTCATCCTTGGCCTCCCCCTTCTTCTTTTATCGTCCACCTTTCCAAACATCAAGGCCTTCTCAAGTGAATCCTCCCTTCTCATTTGATGTCCAAAGTACTTTAGCTTCGTCTTTACTATTTGACCTTCCAATGAGCAGTCAGAGTTGATTTCTTCAAAGATTGACCTTTAACCTTCCAACATAATTTAAAACAGCCCGGCAACGCCGGGCAACCTCTGCTAGTATATTATTATTATTCAAGTGCTGTATCCGATTCTGAATATTGGCTATCATCATGGTGATCAGCCATGAAGATTGTCCTGGGGACAATAATGCAGTAGTCTTCCATTTTCCTTTTACATTGCAGAATGATACCCGTATGATTGATCCAGTTCTATGAGACACGTTCTGATCTTGAGCCCTTTTGGCCCACAAAGTCCTTATCAGCCCCATGACAGTACTGATGAAGCTGCTGCCCTCCATCAAGGTGGATTCAAGTGGAATTTAATCATACTTGTCAAGTATCCTGTTTTGGCCTGGATTTTCCGTATTTCGGCACTTGTTCCTCCCCTTTCCCACCGCTATCCCATATTTTGAATGGTGGGAAAAAGGGTTACTGCACATGCACACCCATCAGAGGCAGTTCTGCGCATGCACAAAGGGGTTCTACACATGCACAAAGGAGTTGTTGCTGTGCATGCGCGCCTGGCCCAGAGCAGTTCCTATATTTTCCGGAGCCGCATTTGATAGGTATAAATTTAATCCACCTGGGGACCATCACCCTTCCCTGTGGAGTTTACCACCCAAGGCCTTTAGTCCTTAGGGTTATCAGGATAATTAGCCACAACCTGACAATCAGCATTGAGTAATTGGAAGTATGGTCTACTCTATTACCACAGCAGGATAACCTGGCCAGATTAGTATGCTGATATATTTTGTTGTTGTTCAGTCACACAGTCGATTCTGACCCTTTGCGACCCCATGGACCACTGCCCACCAGGTACCCCTGCATCATCCTCCTCAACCCGCCCAACTCTGTGCCCATATCATCTACAATATGATCTAGCCATCTCATTTTTGGCTGCCCCCTTCTTCTTTTGCCTGTCACCATTCCCAGCATCAAGGCTTTCTCAAGTGAACCCTCTCTTCTCATTTGATGTCCAAAGTACTTTAGCTTCATCTTTACTATTTGACCTTCTAAGGAGCAGTCAGGGTTGATTTCTTCTAAGATCGACCTATTTGTTCTCCTCACTACCCAGGGTACTCTCAAAACTCTCCTCCAACACCACATTTCAAAGGCATCTATTCTTCTGCACTCAGCTTTCCTAATGGTCCAGCTCTCACACCCATATATTACCACTGGGAATACCATTGCTTTGACTATATGAATTTTTGTTTTCAAGGTGATGTCTCTACTTTTCACTATGTTCCCCAGGTTTCTCATAGCTTGTCTCCCCAGAATCAGCCATATTTTTATTTCATGGCTGCAGTTACCATTTGCAATGATCTTAGATCCTAGGAAAGTAAAATCTGTCACTGCTTCTACTTCTCCATCTATTTTCCAGGGACTGATAGGGCCTGTTGCCATTATCTTGGTTTTCTTGATATTGAGTCTTAAACCAGCTTTTGCACTTTCCTCTTTCAACCTAAGCAGGATTTTCTTTAGGTCTTCCTCACTTTCTGCCATTAGGGTAATATATTCAGCATATCTCAAATTGTTGATGTTTCTCCCAGCAATTTTGATCCCAAATTGTGATTCCTCCATCCCTGCATTTTGTATTATAAGTTGAATAAATAGAGTGACAAAATGCAGCCTTGTCTTACTCCTTTTCCTATTCCAAACCACTCTGTCCTTCCTTATTCTGTCCTAACTGTTGCTTCTTGGTTCGTGTACAGATTTCTCATGAGGCATATAAGGTGTTCTGGTATTCCCATCTCTTTAATTACTTGCCACATTTTGTTGTGGTCCACACAGTCAAAGGCTTTGGTGTAGTCAATGAAACAGAAGTAGACTTGTTTCTGATACAGTATTCCTTTGTTTTCTCCATGATCTAACATATGTTGGCAATGTGGTCTCTAGTTCCCCTTCCTTTTCTGAAACCAGCCTGCACCTCTGGTAGTTCTCTCTCCATGTGCTGCTGCAGTCTGTCCTGTATTATCTTGAGCATAAACTTGCTAGCATGTTGCATGAGCACAATTGTTCGATAATTTGACATTGGCCTTTTTTGGGATTGGAACATTTTTTGGGATTTGTCATTTGGCATTGACCTTTTTTGGAATTGGAATGTATACTGATCTTTTCCAATCCTGCGGCCATTGTTGTGTTTTCCAAATCTCCTGACATATAGAAGGCAATAATTTGATTCCATCATCTTTGAAAAATTCATCTGGAATACCATCATCTCCACTAGCTTTTTGTTTGCAGTGCTTTTTAGGGCCTGCCTGATGATATATAGATGATTTTAAATCTCATTAGATTTGTAAAACTAGACTCTTCATATCCCGGCCAATAAAAAAGTTCCCTACGCCACCCCAAACTGCTGCAGCTGTGGTATTTGTGGCCAACTTTCTTCCCTCTCAGAGAAGGAATACATTTTAGCATGAGGACAATTGTGATTTAGCATAAAAATCCTTCCTGATTCAATGTGGCCCTTTCTTTACACTTGTTTGGTCTGTCCACCTGCCCTTGGAGGTAGTGCAAGCTGTGGTTAGTAGGTTGAAAGCAGAATAGAAAAATTTGGTCTGGGTCATCCGGTTGGCCTGTTCTGTGAAAAGTGAGCTGAACAACTTTGCCTATCTTCACTAATTGTCTCAGGGCATTGTGAACAAGTTGGAGGCAGTCATATCTTAAACACTTGGTCACACAGATTAGTGGGAGTGCAGGTAATTATAGTCAGAGATGGTGAGTTCCAAAGAACACTGTCAGAGGAGATATTCTTTGAGTCAGGACCCCAAATCATACAGTTTAAAACCTGGACTGGTGCCATCCTTTGTGGGCAAATGGTTATATGCTCCTTAAAGTCTCAAAATGTTAGGGGGAAATGGAGCTGCCTGAATCTCCCCAGTGGCATTAAATCAGAGGAACTAGCCTCTGACATTGTTGTGTATGGAATATAATGTGCCTTTAAGTAATGTAACCACTCGAATGAGTGGATGTAACAATCCCTAATAGCAACACTGTAACCTTCTGTATGAGGACGCGAGCTAGTGACCACTGGGGGCAGTAGCGAGCGCCCAGCTCACATGGTACCAATTCTCCAAATACCTACAGCCGCGGGAAGATTCCCGCCACTACCTCACCTGGACAAGAAGGGCGTGACTGAGGGTGACGTCACACAGACAGTAGCCAATAAGCTACCAAGGAGCCACATTCAAATGTATAGCCACTGTATATATTGAGCTGTTCGTCCGCCATTACCACATGTTCCCCCTGACCATCATGCAATAAAGATGAGTTAAGCCAGTCTTCGGCTGTTTCTATTGTCTTGGTTCTTGAACACTAAAGACATATTTCTCCACTATATGAGACTCTCACTGCTTTTAGATATGTGTCCGGGTTAAATAAAATTATAGTGCAGGCATGTTATTATGCAGCAGAGCAGATCAACATTCTACAAAGCACTTCTAAAAGTTGGAAAAGCCCAAACAAAAAGGTATGTCTTTGAAACTTGGATTCAGTTCACAACCAATTTTGGCAGAGTTATAGTGGACAATATGATTTTTCTCTCTGCTAAATACAGGGAAGTTTGAACCACAGGTTGCGTATTATGATTTATTTATTTTTAAAATAAAAAACTGTTTTCAAAAATAGGTGACCCCAATGACCCTAGATTTTAAACAGATCAAGTAATTTGAAAAGTCCATTCTTGCTAATCTTGAAAGAGAATGGTTGCCCTCACCCACTTTTTTAATTTGAAAAGAATACAGGCTGCAGAGACTGAGATATTGATCCTCAAAAAAGACTTTTCAAAAGGGAAAACAGCCACTTTGTTGCAAGACCGAGCATGTATGGTACAGGCTTTCCAGAAGAAGTTTTGCACAATGAAACATTGCATACATTCATAGACATGGGAGATAAAGGTCGCAAAAACTGATTCAAAACTCACGCTTCCTTTTAAAAAGCTAAAAATAACAACAACAAAAAACAGACTTACTATAAAGAAAATAATGGAGTGACAGTCCTTCAGAAAGGGGGACCTTTTGCCATTATATTCTAGGAATTATCAAACAATTTTGTAAGGCATATTCAAAATATTTCTCCTTTGTGTTTCTCCAGGCTCCTGACACAAATCTTCAAAGGGGAAATCATTAGATCCAGATTTAGGTCTGGGGCAATCTGAACTTTTGACCTTGTTAGTCAGGATCCAATTAGCTTTTAGACAACTTTTAACTTTTAAGTTCTTCCTTGTCCTCTCTGACTTATTGGTATCCTGCTTGCAAGGTGTTTCTGTGTCTGGTTGTAAAAATGGAGACATACAATGAACATTTTTAAAAAATACAGATATATTGAAAATACGCAGGCTGGCTCTTTCCCTGATATGCACAGTAGGAAGTTGAACTCTCAACCTCTGGCTCCACAGCCAAATATCTAAACCATGGAGCTCTCTGGCTAACTAAAGCTAATGCACATGCATCTATATTGTACAAACAACTATACTGTATGCATACCTACAAATTGTTTATTTGTTGGATTGGGGGTATTTTGAAGAGAACTAAATTGTATTCTCTAAAATCCCCTCTAAGGCTATATTCCTGGCATAATTTTAAGAAGAAAAATAAAAATGCAATTTAAGGGGACATAAATTTCAAAATGAAGCACAAATGCAATAACTGAGCTAGAGAGTTGGGTAAAGTAATAAAAGCAAGCCCAAAATGAAAAATTACAGTACAGCTTGTTTCAACAGAGTCAGCCCTGAAGACTGCAAAAATCAATAAAGGGAACTAAGGAATCCAGAGGGCAAACAGGATGGCTGTAGAAACATACTAGGTTTTCACAGAGGAAGATATAAAGGCCTGGTTGCCAATAGTACAACTATATAATTGAAGTATGAAGCATTAAAAGTTACCAAGAAGTTTTCCTAAATAAAGATACTGTACATGTATTTTATACAACAACAACAACAACAACAACAACAACAACAACAACAACAATAATTTCATTTTGGAGATTACTCGGTTGAAAGTGTTGCAATGGCGAGCTGGAAGGAAGATGCGCGGAGGCAGTTGTGTGCCGAAGTCCAGCCCCGACCAGAGTCGGGGGTATGTATTTATTACCCTGCCTAGGGGTTGAGACTCGTGCCTAGGGCACTCGTGTCACCCCTGCACAGAAGGCTTGCGTACATGGCATTTCCATGAGTCCCATGATTCCCATGACTGGAGGCTACTCTGTGGCAGCCTGGTGGTTAATGGACAACTCGCACTAAATTGCCTTGGGTTGGTGAAACCCATTGTTCCTGCCCTAAACTCGGGGTCTATGTGTATTGACTCCAGGCACCTAGACTTGTTCTTTGTTTGCTAGCATCTGCTTGCCTGACTCTATATGCCCTCAGCCTTGGCTATTGTTTGTCCTTAACTAGCCCGCTTATCTTCCCAATTTCCCCTCCAGCCGAGCCCGGTTGGTCCCCGGGTCTGTTGACTCCAAGCTAACCCCTGAGGAGAGGTTTAATTGCCAATTATTCCTGCGGGCAACCCACAGAAAGGATTTTTGCTGGAGAAACTTTGCTCAGGGGATCCCTAATGAGGCTCCTGACAATAAAAGCAATTGTGTCAAAGTACAAATAAAAAGAGTATCATTTAGCTATGCCAGATTTCATAATATTTTTATGAACTGATATTTGTTGGCCAAAAAACTATTGTTTAATGTTTTAAATTACCCTAGAATGGGCCTATTGCTTGATGGGGATGTGGTAAGTCAACTTTTTCATAAATTTCATTGATGCAAATGGGTTTGCTATATGCCTTACTATGCCAAGCAAGCTTAACCAATTCCAAAGACTCTGGGCGGCGTACAGATATTAAAACCATCACAATTTTAGATTCACAATTAAAACCCTATTAAAAACTACCACAAAACATTCCCTACCCTCCCACCAGTTTAAAAAGAGGGAGAGAGCATTCTTAAATCAGCCAGTAGGCTGGGGACACAGCACTGCCGGTGCCGCACACCTGCTCTGCCAGCCAGGTTTTTAAACCTTTCCTGAAGGGCAGCAACTCCGTCTGGAGACAGAACTTGATTGGCAAGAGGTTCCATAAGGCTGGAGCAGACACTGTGAAGGCCCTCCTTCTAGTACTAGAGAGATGAGCCTCTCTAGCAGATGGAACAATTAGAGAGCCTCTCTGGTCCGCTCTGGTGGGATGGACAGATGTTCTTGGGGTGATGTGGTATCTTAAGTATCCTGGCCCACTACCATGTAGGGTTTTAAACGTAATAACTAGCATCTTGAATTGCACCCGGAGGTATACCGGCAACCAGTGCAGCTCCCGAAGCAGTTGTGAGGCATGGGCATACTGCCTGCACCCCATCACCACCCTAGCAGCCTCATTCTGGACCAGTTCCAGCCTCTGAATGGCCACCAAGGGCAGCCCCATGTAGAGCTCATTGCAGTAGTCAAGTCTGGAGGTGATTAGAGCATGTGTGACCATAAGCAAGGAGTCCCGATCTAGGAGCAGGCCTAACTGGCATATCACATGAAGTTGGCTGCCACCTGCTCTTCGAGCAGTAGACGTGAGTCCAGGAAGACCCCCATATTATGCACCAGGTCTGTTTGGGGCAAACTAGCCCCATCCAGAAACAAAGATGGTAGCTCCTGAGATAATGTGGGGCCTTTAGTGTCTTGCACGGAAGACAAGGAAGGAGTCGCAGTAAGGACTAACACAGGTTTATTGGTTGATGATCAGTATGAACATGAGGTAATGGCAGAGATACATCACATTATATACAGTAGTACAATGCATTTGAATCTTGTTGCATGGTAGCTCATTGGCTGCTACCGGCGTGACGTCGTTCCAAGTCCTGTTCCGTGATAGTTTGCTGGTACGAGAAAGTTCCCGCGGCTGCCAGTGATTTGAGGAATGAGAACCATGTGAGTTGAACGCTCGCAGCTGCCCTCTATGGGCAGCTTACTCGCGTTCCTTTAACAGCTGGGCTACATTGTAATTGTGGTCAGGTTACATTCATACATTCATACATTTCTTAAAGCAACATTGTACATACACAACATCCCTCCCCCCTAGGATGGGACGAAGTCCCTCAACCATTGTGGCTTGCCGCACGTGCGCCTGGGGCGTGCGGCCGCTTGACTTAACACAGGGGAGCCTGGTTCTGCGGAGTCCTGTCCTGCAACGGAAAGGGGGGACTCATTAGTGGCCTGGTGTGGGCTCCACGGTACCCTTGCATTGGGGGACGGGAATGGAATGAACAGTTGGGAAGTGAACCCCTGCCTACCGTTTGAGGAGCTTGGGGTCCCCCCCAGTACGAATCTCGGGACCGACGAGGAGGCCCTCGTGGCTTCGCCACCCCCTGTTACCTGCCCGGGCGTTCTAGAGACTGTGGTGGGCGTACTCCCCCCCCCCGTTGCCTGTCTTGGGGGTGTTTGTCTCTGGGGAGCTGGCGCTATGGTATATTCTAAAACAAAAGGGCTAGGGGGACTGGAGGTACCAGGGGCTGAACTGAAACCCCTCTTCTCGCTAGGACGGGTGGGGGACCACTCCGCTACACCCCCCCTGGTACTGCAACTCATAGTCGTAATCAAACTGATCCCTCTCTTTCAAAGTATCCTCCTCTGTGGTCGAGAACCCCGGGTATGCACTTGCATCTGCGGGTTCCGCCGTGTCTCCCCCTTGGGTAATGCGGGTGGGAGGACCCTAACGCTGAATCCCCTTCGCTAGTGACCCGCCTTCTGAGTTGGTCGGTGTGTCTTCTCCAGAGTAGACCCGAGCTAGTGTCGACCCTGTAGGATACTTGCCCCATCTGTTCGATGATTGTCCCTGGAACCCACGCTGGCCCTGAAGTCGCGTAGTTCCTGCAGTGTACCGGGTCCCCTACCGAAAAACTTTTGGAGCTCTCTCCCCCTATGTTTATATCTCTCCCTTCATCCTCCACCCTGGACGGATCCATCCGGTCAAAAAGTGTTACCGGACGCCTCCTCATGAGGAGTTCGGCTGGGGAAAATCCTGAAGCTAGGGGGGGTCGTCCTGTAGCAGATGAGGAACTGGCACAGATGAAGGTTCAACTCACCGGGACCCATGCACCGCAGTGCGTCTTTCGTAGTGCGCACTTGGCGCTCTACCTGACCGTTTGTGGTGGGGTGAAACGGGGCAGCGGTAATGTGCCTGATGGCGTTCCGCTCAATGAACGTCTTGAACTCTGCGGACGTGAAGGTACTAGCGTTGTCACTAACCAGGACGTCTGGCAGGCCGAAACAGGCAAACAGCTTGCGCAACTGCTTAATGGTTGTCGCAGAGGAGGTGCTGTTCACGGGGATTACCTCCAACCACTTGGAGTAGGAGTCGACTACTAGTAGGAACATGGCCCCGCGGAAAGGGCCAGTGAAATCAACATGAATTCGGGACCATGGCCCGCGGGCCGTGTCCCATTCCCTATGGGGTAACTGGGACTCCTCGGGTCGAGAGCTCTGGCAGCTCTCGCACGTGCCCACTAAACGTTCTATATCCGCGTCTATCTGGGGCCACCAAAAGAAACTCCTGGCCAGAGCCTTGGAGCGCACGATCCCGGGGTGGCTGTTATGCAATAGCTTCAGTACTTTGGCTCTCAGCTTTTCTGGGATGACTACCCGCTGGCCCCAGAGTAAGCAGCCCCTTTCCAGCAAAAGCTCTACTCTGCGCCTGACAAATGGCTTGAATTGTTCCTCGGGGGGAGTAGTGGGCCACCCTTTTCTCACCCAGGAGCTAACTTGGGCCAATGTCTTATCGGCCGCCGTGGCCTTGGCGAGATCGGCCGGGAGAATGGGGGGTGAGTCGAGAGACTCGATCAGCAGGACTTGGTGGTCCTGCTCTACCTCGCATGTGGGGTCCCCTACACTTGGGAGGGGAGATCGGGACAGTGCGTCCGCATGGGAGATCTCCTTCCCCGGGCGATAGACCAGCTCATACTGGTAGGCGTTGAGAAAAATGGCCCAACGCAGCATCCTGGGGGATAGAATTTGCGGTGTGGGTTTGCCGGTAGTGAAGATCCCCAGAAGTGGTTTGTGATCCGTCACTACCGTAAACTCGCGGCCATATAAAAAGTCATGGAACTTTTTCGTTCCTGCGATGATGGCTAGGGCCTCCCTATCAGTTTGCGCGTAATTGCGCTCGGCCTTCGAGAGGGACCTTGAGTAGTACGCTACTGGGGCTTCCCTCCCGCTCTCCAACACGTGGCATAAAACCGCCCCCACCCCCACTGGGGATGCATCACAGACTAGAACTATTGGTCTCTTGGGGTCAAAATGGGTCAGGACAGCACTTGAGGATAGGAGTGCCTTCAGCTCCCTAAACGCTTTCTCTTGCTTATCCCCCCACCGCCAAACCGCCTCTTTCTTCAATAGCGCATGCAGTGGCTCAGCAACGGATGCCTTCCTCGGCAGGAAGGAATGGTAAAAATTTAGGAGCCCTAGAAACGACTGCAGCTCCGGTTTCGCGGTGGGGCGAGGGGCGTTTTGCACAGTCGCAACCTTGGACTCGGAGGGCTTGATGCCTTCCGGGGTTACCTTGAACCCAAGGAACTCGACCTCCCTCGCAAAGAAAACACATTTGTCCTTTCTCAGACGGAGGCCCGCTTTCTCGAATATGGAAAGGACCCTGTCTAGCCTTTGCGCTAATTCCGACTCGCCCCCTGCTGTTATCAACACATCGTCGAAGTATGGGAGGACGCCTGGAAGCCCCTTTAAAAGGCGTTCCACGAGGGACTGGAAGATTCCGGGGGCCGAATTCACGCCAAACTGAAGGCGCGTTACCTTAAATGCCCCCTTGTGCGTTACGATCGTCTGCGCAGCGGCAGCAGCCGGGGTTACAGAGAGCTGCTGATATGCTTGCGCCAGATCTAGCTTGGCAAAACACTTCCCCCCATGAAGCGTGGCCAGTAAATGGCTGACCACGGGCACCGGATATGCATTTGGCCGAATGGCCTTATTAATCGTACATTTATAGTCCGCACAAATCCTAACCTCCCCATTTGATTTGAGGGCTGTCACAATCGGCGTTTCCCACTCCGCCGAATCAATTGGAACCAAAATCCCCTGCCCCACCAATTTGTCCAGCTCCGCCTCGATCTTGTCCTTGAGGGCGAACGGCACTCTTCCTGGCTTGAAGTGTATGGGTCGGATTTGTGGATCCAGGTCAAAGGAAACTGGGGGCCCCTTGTAAGTCCCGAGCCCCTTCTTGAAAACGTCCGGGTGTGCGTTGCACACATCCCGCATTGGGTCAGTCTCTATGGCGTTAATGCCGGACAGTTCGATTCCCAGGGGAGCGAACCACTGCGTTCCCAAGAGGCAGCACCTCCCCCCCTTGAGGACCACTAGGGGCAGTTTCTCGGAGTAACTCTTGAACTTCACCTTGAAGTTCCCCACCCCCAACACTGGGATCCCATTCCCTTGCACGTCCCGTAGGTGTGACCTCATGGCCCGCAACTTGGGCCGCGCATCTGGGGGAATGCGCATAAACTCTTTTTGGGACAGGATGGAATAGGACGACCTCGAGTCTATCTCCATCCTCACTGGGACCCCTTGTAACTGTACCTCAATGAAAAAACGCCGGTGCTCCAAGCCCACGTGGTTCACGCCTGCTCTGCTGTGGTCGTCTGAGACCTTCCTGGTGCCGGCCGCCTTCCGTTGGTGCGCCTGGGGATGGTTCGAATTGCCCTTGTCCTCAACTCGCCCGCGCCTGCACACCCGGGCGATGTGCCCCTTTCGGCCGCAGTTGTGACACTCGGCCTTCCAGAACGGGCACCTTGTGCGGTCGTGGGATGCCCCACAACCGTCGCAGCGGCGGTCCTGCCGTTCGCGGGTCTGTCACTTCTTGACCCGCTGGACGTCGTCGTCCTCGCTGGAGCAGGGGTCCGCCGTAGTGGACGACTCCTCGGACGCCATTGGTGTGCTGGCGGGCGGCTTGGGGGCCCACCAGGCTGTTTTCGCTGGTGTCTGCCGGGCCGCCTGTACTGGTGACTTGGCCCTTTCGGACGTGGCCCCTCGGGACTTGAACACTCTGACCCCGCTCCTGGCCGCCTCGGCCACTTGGGCCTCCCGCAGTACCTCGTTGAACGTGAGGCGGTAGTCGCGGGTCACAAGCTTCCGCTGAAGCTCCTCGTCCCTCAGGCCACACAGCATGCGGTCTCGGAGGGCCTGGTCTAGGTCATCCCACTGGCAGTGCACCGCTGCCAGCCTGAGGGCCGCTGCGTAGGTGGACACGGATTCACCCGGTCGCTGGTCTCGCCTGTGGAACGCGACCCTGGCCGGGAAGATCGACACGGGAGGCTGGAAATGCTCGCCCAGCAGCCCCAGCATGCGGTCGATGGGCACCTCTTCTACCTTCTTGGGGGCCACCAGGTTCATCAGGATGCGCAGCGTGGCCGGCCCCACCTGGGCCAGGAAGTAGGAGCACATTCTCGTGTCGTCGTCGACGCCCGCGGCTTCCATCGCGTGCCGTAACTGGCACTCGTAGAGCTCCCACTGTTCGGGCTCGCTGACATCGAACTGGTAAGGCTTGACCTTGGGATTCGCCATTATCCCATCCTCGTCACCAATTTAGTGTCTTGCACGGAAGACAAGGAAGGAGTCGCAGTAAGGACTAACACAGGTTTATTGGTTGATGATCAGTATGAACATGAGGTAATGGCGGAGATACATCACATTATATACAGTAGTACAATGCATTTGAATCTTGTTGCACGGTAGCTCATTGGCTGCTACCGGCGTGACGTCGTTCTAAGTCACGCCCCCTGTTCCGTGATAGTTTGCTGGTGCGGGAAAGTTCCCGCGGCTGCCAGTGATTTGAGGAATGAGAACCATGTGAGTTGAACGCTCGCAGCTGCCCTCTATGGGCAGCTTACTCGCGTTCCTTTAACAGCTGGGCTACATTGTAATTGTGGTCAGGTTACATTCATACATTTCTTAAAGCAACATTGTACATACACAACAGGACCCCTAACCCATAGCCACTCAGTCTTGCCAGGATTCATTTGTAGCCTGTTGTCCCCCATCCAGCCTCCAGGTACCTGGAAAGGACTCTTAATGCATTGCTGGGATCACCATGGGCTGAGATGTATAGTTGAGTATCATCAACATACTGATGATACCTCACCCCATGGGAATGGATTATCTCCCCCAGTGGCTTCATGTAAATGTTAAATAGAAGAAGGGAGAGAACTGAGCCCTGAGGCACCCCATACTGGAGCGGCCTAGGGCTGGACATCTCATCCTCTAAACATACCAACTGGGTGTGGCCCCTCAAAAATGAGGCAAACCAGGACAAAATAGTGCCTTGCTCCCCAATCCTCAGATCTGTCCCAGAAGGATACCATGGTCGATGGTATCAAAGGCCGTTGAGAGGTGAAGAAGAGCAAGGACAGATGGATGACCTCTGTCCCGCTCCCACCAGAGATCGTCCAGCAGTGCAACTAATGCAGACTCGGTACCATATTTGGGCCTGAATCCTGACTGAAAGGGGTCCAGGCAATCAGTTTCATCCAGAACACCCTGCAACTGTAGTGCCACTGCCTTCTCCAGGACCTTCCGTAAAAAGGGGAGGTTGGAGACAGACTAGTAGTTGGCCAATATTGGTGGGTCAAGCGCTGGCTTCTTCAGGAGGGGGCACACCAAAGCATGTTTTCATGGTGCAGGAAATACCTCCTCCCACAAGGAAGCATTGACTATTGCCCCAACCAAACTACTTGTGACTGCCTTGGATGCTTTGACTAGCCAGGCAGGACAAGGGTCTAATAGACAGGCAGTGGAATGGGCAGATGCAAGGAGCCTGTCCACTACCTCAGGGACAACTGGATCGAACTGATCCCAGATAACTTGGCCAAACTGCACTCCAGTCAACTCCAGATCCACAGCAACCACACTAGGGTCAAACTTCACGTGAATCTGAGTGATTTTCTCTGCCAGATAATCAGCGAAATCCTCAGCTGACCCTTGCCAACCAGGGCCAGGTCACCCTCTGCCAAGAAGAGACCTAGTCACAGGGCTGCTGGGCAGTTATCTGCAAAGGCAATATGGGTGGTAAAATATTGCTGTTTCACCTCCTGTATCACCATGAGGTAGGCTCTAATAGCGGCTCTAGCCAGTGTTCAATCAGAATCACTCTGAGTCTTCATCCAGCAGTGCTCTCAGCATCTTTTTGTATGTTTAAGCTTCCTCAATTCCTCTGCAAACCAGGGGAAGAGCGGGGCAGCTGTGTGCGGAGAGGCTGTAGTGGTACGATTATGTCCCAAGGCCGACATCGCTCCCTCATACCAGAGATCAACAAGAGCCTCAAACAAAACATCTAGCTGGTCCAGAGGAAAAAAAACCAGTTCCCTTTGGAAAGCATCTGGATCCATCTTTCGCTGAGGGCAGGCCAACTTACCATATTTTTGGACCATAAGACACACCTGACCATAAGATGCACCCAGTTTTCAGAGCAGGAAAGCAAAAAAAAAAAAAAATTTAATACTGTATTTTGCACCAGAAACCAGTGGTGGCGCTACAGGGGAAATGGGCAGGCCAGGCCAATTGCACTGAGGAAGGAAGCGATACTCTAGCCTAGCCTCTTGCTCTCCTTTCAACCAGGAAGCATGTTTTTCCCCTCCATTTTTTCCACGTGGAGTAGAGACAAAGGCATCAAGATAAGTGAAACCCTTTCTTTTTAAACACAGGTTTGGTTTTCCACTTAAATGCATTGGGAACATACAAACAGAAAACTTTTGAATTCAAGAAATTTATTCCCAATGCATTTAAATGGGAAATTGGAATTGTTGCCCTCTAGTGGCCACTTAAGAACATAAGAACATAAGAACAGCCTTGCTGGAACAGGCCACAGCCCATCCAGTCCAGCATTCTGTCTCACACAGTGGCTCACCATTTCCTTCAGGGTATTCCCAAGCAGATGCCTTCACCTGCTTAGGATTCCCTGGAAATGATATTGAGAGATATCCTGCCTATCTCTCCAACCCGGAGGTTGTCCTTAAGTATCCATAATTATAGCCATTGATACTCTTGTCCTCCATGAACTTGTCTAATCCTTTCTTAAAGCTGTCAAGACTGACAGCTGTCACCACTTCTTCTGGCAGGGAGTTCCATAGACCAGTAATCCTCTGGGTGAAAAAAGTACTTTCTCTTATTTGTTTGAGAACTAGTACCCAAAAGTTTCATGGAGTGTCCCCTAGTTCTAGTATTATGCGATAGGGAAAACAGTTTTTCCTTATCTACTTTGTCCACACCGTGCATGATTTTATAAACTTCAATCAGGTCACCTCTTAGACGTCGTCGTTCAAGAGTGAAGAGGCCCAACCGTTGCAGACTCAGATGGTAAGGAAGGTGTTCCAGTCCCCAAATCATTCTGGTTGCCCTCCTCTGCACTTTTTCCAGCTCCATAATATCCTTCTGGAGGTATGGCGACCAGAACTGTACACAGTATTCCAGATGGGGCCTCACCATAGATTTATAAAGAGGCAAAATGACACTTGCTGACTTATTTTCTATACCCTTCCTAATGATCCCTAGCATTGAGTTTGCTTTTTTCACTGCTGAGGCACACTGGGTTGACACCTTCATTGAGTTGTCCACCAGGACACCAAGGTCCCTTTCCTGGTTTGTCGCAGAGAGTTCAGACCCCATCAGTTTATAAATGTAATTGGGGTTCTTTGCCCCAACATGCATCACTCTGCACTTACTAATGTTGAAACTCATTTGCCACTGTTTTGCCCACTCCCCCAGTGTCGAGAGATCCCTCTGGAGCTCCTCACAATCTCTCACAGTTTTCACTACCCTGTATAATTTAGTGTCGTCAGCAAATTTGGCTACCTTGCTTTTTACTCCTACCTCTAGATCATTTATGAAGAGGTTGAAAAGCAGGGGTCCCAGTACTGAACCTTGGGGAACCCCACTCTTTACTTCCCTCCACTTGGAGAAGTGTCCATTTAGTGCTACCCTCTGTTTCCTGTCCCTTAGCCAGTTGCTGATCCAGGACAAGACCTGTCCCTTTATTCCATGACTGGTAAGTTTATTCAAGAGCCTTTGGTGTGGGACCTTGTCAAAAGCCTTCTGAAAGTCCAGATAAACAATGTCAACTGGATCCTCCTTATCCACATGCTTGTTGACACTCTCAAAAAATTCCAACAGATTAGTGAGGCATGATTTGCCCTTGCAAAAGCCATGTTGGCTCTCCTTTAGCAGCGCCTTCTCTTCTATGTGCCTATTAATTCTATCTTTTAGGATGGTTTCCATCACTTTACCTGGGACACATGTCAAACTGACAGGTCGGTAATTTCCTGGATCACCCCTGGATCCTTTTTTGAAAATTGGTGTTACATTCGCTACCTTCCAGTCATCAGGCACAAAGCCTGATTTGAGGGAAAGATTATATATTTTGGCTAGGAGATCAGCAATTTCATCTTTAAGTTCCCTGAGAACTCGTGGATGGATGCCATCTGGTCCTGGTGATTTGTTAGTGTTTAGTTTAACAAGACATGCAAGGACCTCCTCCCTGGTTATTTCTATCTGGCTTAATTCTTCGGTTTCCCTCCCTACGAAGATAGGCTCTGTTTTGGGCATGTGGCCTCTGTCTTCTTCAGTGAATACTGAAGCAAAGAATTCATTGAGTCTCTCTGCAATCTCTGTTTCCTCTTTAATAACCCCTTGCCTTCCATTGTCATCTAATGGTCCAATGGCCTTCCTAGTTGGGTTCTTACTTCTAATGTACTTAAAGAAGTCTTTGTTATTTCTCTGAGTATTTTTAGCTATACGCTCCTCAAAGTCTTGCTTTGCTTTCCTGATTGTTGCCTTGCATTTGTTCTGCCAGAATTTATGTTTCTGCCTGCTGTCCTCATTCGGACAAGCCTTCCATCTTCTAAATGAGCTTTTCTTGCTCTTGATCACTTCCCGAACAGCTCCTGTAAGCCACATCGGAGTCCTCTTGGACCTGGCAGTGCCCTTTTTCCTTTTGGGTATGCATTCCAATTGAGCCTCTGTTATTGTTTTTGTAAACAGCCTCCATGCCTCTTGGAGTGTTTGGACTCTCTCAATTTTCCCTTTCAGCTTCTTTTTTACTAGTTTCCTCAACTTTGGGAAATTTCCTTTTTGAAAATTTAAGGTCTCTGTGTTAGATTTTATCAGTGACTTGCGGTCTATGATCAAGTTAAACATAATTGAGTTGTGGTCACTGTTCCCTATTGGACCAGTCACATTAACATCTTGCACCAGATCCTGAGTATTACTCAGGATCAAGTCAAGGATTCTTGTACCTCTAGTTGGGTCTTCAACCATCTGTCCCAGGGAACAATCATTTAGCATATCTAGGAACTTTATCTCTTTATCATGTGCTGAACAACAGTTCACCCAGTCTATGTGAGGGTAATTGAAGTCCCCCATTATAACCAGGCTTCCCTTCTTGGATGCCTCCTTTACAACATTCTCCAACTGCCTGTCTCCCTCAAGAGTTTGGGTCGGAGGCCGATAGTATATGCCTACTGTTAGACCATCCTTGTGGCCTGGTACTCTTACCCACAGAGCTTCTAATGGTGACTCCAAATCACTCCAAATCATTTGTTTTTCATATGTTTTTTCTCCCTGCCCCAAACAGCTGATCAGCTGAGAGGCAGCAGTAGTAGTCTTAGGCCAGCTGCGGCTCTTGTAAAATATATTTTTACAACAGCCACAGCTGGCCGAATACCAGCATTTGGACTATAAAATGCACCCTCATTTTCTCCCCCCTTTGGGGGGAGAAAAAGTGTATCTTATGGTCCAAAAAATACAGTAATAGACCCAGCCTCTCTATGTTTACCATGCAAGGCAGATGCATCACTGTTTTGCTATGCCACTTACTTCATTTAACAATAGCATTGAAATCAAATTGTTGCAGATCACTGAATGAAGACTGCTGGAAACAGTGGAGAACTGTCAGCCATTAAAGGGGGTGGGGACAAATTGAAGTGATACAAAGAGCAGTGTGGACCCTTGTCTTGGGAGAATAAACACCTCCCGTGTGGACAGAAGGATTGCTGGTGTGAGAGATAAAACATATCACAGTACAGATAAGTTTTTCAGCACAAAGCAAACTGCAGTGGTAACCTCAACTTTACAAATTTAATGCATTCTCTGGGACATTTTGTATTACATAAATTCATTAAGCAAAATGTGGTGTCTCATAGGAATGCATTGAAAACCAACTAATCCGTTCTGAAAAAAATTGTAAAGCGAGGCATTATTTTCAATGGATTTTCTTTCAAAAAGTGAAAATTATGTTAACCAAAGTGTTTGTAAAGTGATGTACCACTGCACTCCACATTCCCCTGCTTAAACAGGCACTTTGTCTTTATCACCAAAAGCTTTGGGTAGTTAAAAAAAACCTTATATTTTGCATAAAATATAATTTTGCAGGCCAACTGGGAGAGAGGTGAAATGAATGCAAGCGCGGTGCCAAAATGGCCGCCGCGCTCTTTGCGGGCCTCCCCCGCCACCGGACGAAGGCATCCGGGTAGTTAGGGGCGTGGCCAGCTCCCTTATAAAAGGGGTGGCCACGAGGCAGCCGAGCTGCCATTTTGCGAAGCGACGGAGCGGAGAAGTTTTTTCCTCCTACCTCCGTCGCTTGTCCACGGAGCCTCTTGGCTGCTGATTCTCTCCTTTTAGGCTTCCCATTGACCAGCTGCAATGCCCTCGAAGAAGAAGGTGACTGCGAACGCGGCTCGTTCCGCGCGGAGGCACACTCCGGGTCAGAGGACCGCGGCTGCGCCTCCCCAGCAGCCTCCTCTGCCCGAACCCACCGGGACCGGTGGGATGGGGTTAATTCCCCCTTGGCCGGAGGCTGGGGGTCCGCGTGCGGGCACAGTAGGGGCCGCGGCTCCCGGCCCACAAGCGGCGGCCGCCGCTGCTGGCGTCACCCATTCTGCTGGGCCTTCCTCCGTTGGGGCGCAGCTTAATGTGGGGGCTTCCAGCCTTGGGGGGTGGGGTGGCCCCCTTCCATGGCAGGGTTCTTCCCCGGCCCTACCGGGCCCGGGCTTTGGATCGTGGCCCTATTCCGGCCCCGGGGTACAGGGACCTGTGCCGACGCCTGTAGTTAGTGGGCCGGCTGGCCCTTTACCCCCCTTGGTTTAGGTGGCTATGTCAGCGTGGAGGCCCTCCTGGCCCGCGTTGCGGCCCATGAGGCATCCCTGGCCCGGGTTAGTCACCCTGGGGCCCCTTTTGTGGGGCCGGTCGGTCCATTGTCTGCTGGGCAGCGGCAGGCGGTGGGACGGGTTGAGCTGCCTGAGGCGCGTGGCCCGGCTTCGGCCACTGCCCTGCAGCTCCCCAATCAACAGGCCGGTGCTGATCAAGCCCCGTCGACGAGCTCTAGGGCGGTCCTGAGCTCCGACGCTCCCAGTGGGTCGGAACCCCCGGTGGGGGCGGCCCATGGTGGCGCAGCGTGAGTATGCGGTCCAAAATAGTGCACAAACACACATGGCCACGTTGGGGGTGGCTTTTCAATGGCCTTGGCCTCGCACGGGCGGGGCGGCGGTCCAGTCACCGACGCCCCACCCGGTGACTTCAACTATCACCCTGGGCCCCGGGGTAGGGGGTCCTTCTTACCCGGTCGGGAATTTTCTAGGGGTGACCGGGTTAGTCCAGGCTCCTCCGCAGATGCCCGCAGTTTCCACCGTGCCTGTGTCGGCTTTGCCGACGGCAGGGTATACTTTGCCACTGGGGGACCATTTGGCACAGGCCACCAGAGAGAAGATCTGGCGGGGGGAGTATGTGGACATCTTCTCCCTCCTTAACAGAGAGCCCACCAAGGAGGAAAGGGAGGGGCAAGATGAGAAGGATAAGGAGCAAGCGCGTTGTTGCAAGCCACCACGTACGTGGGCCAACTGGTTGCCGGCCTACCTCATCTACATGGCGGTATACCTCAGGGCCCGGCCTGATTTGGCGATTCCGATGGTCCAGTATTTGGACAACATTTACCGGGCGATGGTTGACTTCCCGGGCCCGTCGTGGTTGGCTTACGATGAGGAATTCCGTATGCGGATTCCCCTGCACCCGGAGATGAGGTGGGACAAGCCCTGCCAGCGGCTGTGGCTGCTGTACATGACTCCCACGCGCCCTGCGCCCAGGGAAAGATACCATTGTGGACATGCGGTCCAGCGAGTGGCCCCAGCACAGGCTCCCCGCCTGGTGGCGGGGCAGGGGGTTCCAGCCTGCCTGCTGTGCTGGACTTTCTCATCCAATGGTTCCTGCAACAGGAAGAATTGCAAGTACAGACATGAGTGTCCCTCCTGCGCTGGCCCCCATGCGGCCTCTGCCTGTCCCAGGCCTGGGGGGATGCGGGGCAGAGGAAGGGGCGGACAGGGGGCTGGCAAAACTGCCGCGGAGGGAGCTGGTTCACCAAAAGGCCCCCTCCCCAATTAAGGTGGACATGTTGGAGTGTTGGCTCGCATTGTACCCGAGGGAGGAGGATGCGGTTTACCTCCTTCAAGGTTTTAGACGGGGGTTCCGTATCCCTTTTGTGGGCGACAGGTCCCCCCAGGATGCCCCCAACCTTTTGTCCCTTAGGGGGCGGGAGGAGGTAGCTGCTGCCAGCATTACTAAGGAGGTCGATATGGGCAGGGTTGCCGGCCCGTTCCCTACACCCCCGTTCCCCAATCTTAAGGTGTCACCTTTGGGCTTGGTCCCCAAAAAATCACAGGGCGAGTTTCGCCTGATTCATCATTTGTCTTATCCAGCCGGCCGATCGGTCAATGATGCTATCCCTGATGACCTTTGCTCAGTCAGGTATACATCTTTTGACCACGTGCTGCGCATGGTGCGCTCATGTGGCCCGGGTGCGCTGCTGGCCAAGTGCGACATTAAGTCGGCGTTTCACCTCTTGCCAGTGCACCCGGGCGATTTTGAGTTGCTGGGTTTCAAGTTCTGGGGTGAATATTACTTTGATAAGGCCATGCCTTTTGGCTGTTCCATATCATGCTCGGCTTTCGAGCGTTTTAGCACGTTCCTACAGTGGGCTTTTGTCCGCAGGTCAGGGTCCCGGTCTGTAGCCCATTACCTGGATGATTTTTTATTCGGGGGTGAATGGGGCTGGGACACGTGCACACGTCTCATCAACACATTTCAGACGCTAATGGAGGAACTCGGTGTCCCTTTAGCGCCCGAAAAGACCGAGGGCCCATCTACTCAGCTAGTATTTCTGGGGGTGGAGATTGACACGGTAGCGCAGGCTTCTAGGTTACCGGGGGATAAGGTGTCAAGGATTGTGGCCCTTATCTCGGACTTGCTTGCTAAACGCAAGGCGTCCCTGCGGGAACTGCAGGTGCTACACGGTCACCTCAATTTCGCTTGCAGGGTGGTCGCACCGGGCAGGGCGTTTGCTCAGCGCTTGTGCGACGCCATGGCAGGCTTATCTAGGCCCCACCATAGGGTTAGACTCACCCGGGGTATCAGGGCAGATATGTTTATCTGGCTCCAGTTCCTGAGGGAGTTCAATGGAGTGTCATTTTGGAGGTCTGACCTCCTGGCTTCCCCTCGCTTTCAGATACAGTCTGATGCTTCAGGGTCCCTGGGTTATGGGATGTACTTCAATGGGAAGTGGGCCTATGGTGGATGGCCACCAGCCTGGGCAGGCACGGGTCGCCTGCGTGATCTCACGTATCTGGAATTTTTCCCTATCCTGGGGGCTTTGATGCTATGGGGTGAGGAGTGGGCCAACTCGGTTGTCCATTTCTGGTGCGACAATGCGGCCGTTGTCCACATTGTCAACTCACAGACTTCCAAATCGCCCAGGGTCATGGACCTAGTGCGCCAGTTTGTGTTGCGCAGCCTGCGCCTCAACGTCCTCTTCAGGGCCAGGCATGTCCCGGGGGTCAATAATGATATCGCTGATGCTTTGTCCCGCCTGCAGATCTCCCGGTTCCATGCCTTGGCCCCGGATGCGGAGGAATTTCCCTTGCCACTCCCGGAAGAGATATGGACCATTGGCAAGGAGAGGTGAACCGGGCGATTGGCTTGTCACTGGCGCCATGCACGCGTAAGGTGTATCACCATGCATTCAATTCTTTCAGAGCCTTCTGTATTCAATCCCGGCTGCCAGAAACCTGGCCGATCCCAGTGACCCATGTACTTCAGTTCATGGTTTATCTGCATGCCCAGGGCCTTGCACCTCGCACCATAGCATCTAGGCTGTCAGCGTTGGCTTTTATGGCCAAGGTGGGAGGTCATGGGGATAGTACCGCTGACTTCCGTGTGAGACATGTTTTGGAGGGGTGGGGGCGGGAGCATGGGCGTTGCCCGGACGACCGCCACCCAATTTCCCCAGGGGTTCTTACCCAACTGGCCCGGGGCTGGCCTGGCCTCTGTTTTGATAGATATGAGGCAGCCCTATTTCATGCAGCCACAACGGTGGCATTTTTTGGAGCGCTCCGCATCAGCGAGCTTGTGATGCTGTCTAAGGCAGATGCAAGTCGTAGGGCACTGGAACTCGAGGATGTCTATGTTGCCAAAGACTGGGCTCAGTTGAGGATACGCTCCTCTAAGATGGATCAGCATGGCGTAGGCAGTGGTGTGAGACTGCTACGGTGTTCTTTGGCAGACATCTGTCTCGTTGGTGCCCTACATGAGTTTATTGCACTGCGTGGCACGCACCATGGCCCGTTTTTCTGTCACCAAGATGGGTCTCCCCTTACTAAGTTTCAGTTTTGGAAGGTGACAGGCAAAGCGCTCGCCAGTGTAGGCCTCCCGGGGGCCCGTTACGGCACCCATTCGTTCAGAATAGGGGCGGCCTCCACTGCTGCTGCTTTTGGGTACTCCGGGGCTGAAATACACCGCATGGGAAGGTGGGGTTTGCAGTGTTTTCAATTTTATTTCTGCCCTCTCCCACAGTGAGTACCAGCCTGGTCACGACATCTTTTCTCTCCCTCATTTTTTCCCTTGACAGACCCTGGGTGTCGTATTACACCGGTGACAGTATGGCTGGTGGGCCATAGGTGCACAGGGCAGCGTGTTACGCTGCGGCGACAGAGTGGGGACCCCGACTGGGACTGGGTGCATACGCAAGTCTCACATGGTATGGTAAGCCTGGGATGTTATGGCGGGAGCTGTTGCCATTCCTTTTTTCAGGTCGGCATGCTGACCCGCCTGACATTCTCATCATACACCTTGGGGGCAATGATTTGGGCCAGGTCACCGGCTTATCGCTAAAACATGTGATTTGCGGCGACCTCGCCTACTTGCATTACGTGTGGCCCGCCACCACCATTGTTTGGTCGGATGTGGTGCCGCGGCACACGTATAGGGGAGGGTTCGACCTCCCGGCCCTTGACCGGGCTAGACGCATGGTGAACAGGGCTGTGGCCCGGTTCATTGTCAGCAGGGGTTGGGGGAGGGTCAGCCCTCACCCCGCCATTAGTCTGCGAAATTATGACCTTTATGCAGAGGATGGGGTCCATCTGTCGCGAGGAGGTATGGACCTCCTGTTGGGTGATTGGCGAGCAGGCCTGTTGACCGAGCTGACGGTCTGGGGGGGCGTCGAGCCTTCTTTGAAGCCCCTCCGTGTGGCGGGTAGCACTGGTAAGGTAAACATTATGACCCACAGGTATCCGGCAAGTTTGCAATTGACTGGACAACACTAGACAGGCATAAGTTGGTTAAACGTTGTCCGGTCAACGACAAACTAGGCGACGGGGTGATGGCTATAGCTAGACAGCATGCATCACCCCGTGATTTTACGGATACGCGTCAGAGGGTGGGGTCATTAGTTAGATATTGACTACGGTCAACAATTTGTTTGTTGTCAACAAACAAATTGATACAAATAGATACATTGTAGCAATTGCCGTTGGCAATTTTGGGTGGTACCTTACCAGTGTTACTTCAGCCTGCTTGCCTTAAGAATTATGATTGGTCAATTACCAATAGAAATTTATAATTTGGACTAGGGCATGAATCAATAAATGTGGCCCAATGCCGTTATCCACTTTTATCAGTGTCTGAGTCCTTTATTGGGGGTGCGCCTGCAATGCTTGCTACATTCCTCATTCTTGTCAATTTAGGCTTTTTTTTTTCAACTCAAGGAGACATCTGTGAAATATTAAAGCCCCGCTGCTAGTTTTCTCATCTGCTGCTGAGAGTGAGACAAAGGGCTCTTCTTCCTGTTGCTGGTTCTACAGTATGTAATTTGTGTAAAAAAAAGCCTTTAGAATACTTTCTCTTTCAGAAGAAAAGCATATCGGCACATAGATAGCAAGCATACTAGGTCACAATGCCAGTTAAGAAAGGACTCCACAACTCATCTTGTGTTCCTGGTTCTTAAATAAAGCAGCAATCATCCCAATATGAGAAACTTCAACAATTTGCACTATTTGCAAAGTGGCACAATTTTGTGCAGGTAAATGGGCAAATTTTTAAGGGGGAAATTAGCACAAAATGCCATTCCTCCTAATGCAAAAACTCTATTGAAAGCCTCCAGGAAATATTCACTATATTTGCTGGTGAATGGAATAATATTGGTGAGAAGAACCATCCATACCTATGAAGATTAAAGAAGCAAGGACTTGTATGTCTAAACTGGGTAACCCTAGTAAATTGGCCTGCAGTGGCTTAGTGGTTAAGATGCTGAGCTTGATGACTGGACGGTCGGCAGATCCGTAGTTCGAGACCCAAGTGCTATGTGATGGATTGAGCTCCCATCATCTGTCCCAGCTCCAGCCAACCTAGCAGTTTGAAAGCAAGAAATTGCATGCAGATAAATAGGTACCACTTCAGCAGGAAAGGTTACATGACCATAGAAACATCTGCAGACATAGACAGCACTGGCTCTTTGGCTGTAAACGGAGAGGAGCACCTTCCCCTAGAGTCAGATATGACTGGGTTTCAAGCAAGGGACCTTTACCTTTAGTATAGCTGTTCCTTGCATACCTGTCAACCATCCCGATTTGGCCGGGATTACCCCGTAATTCAGCGCCGATTTGCGCCATTTCCCGACCCGCGCTGCTAAAACCCCGTAATTTGGCAGTGGGGTGAAGGAGGCACTGTGCAACCCATCTGCGCAGGTCACGTTGCACGCATGCGTGGAAGGGCTCTACACTTCTGTAGCTCCCTTCCACGCATGCGCAGAAGGCTACGCCGCCTGCGTAGAAGGCTATGCAAGTGGCGTAGCCTTCCATGGGCATGCATACAACGCAACCTGCGCAGGTCACGTTGCACGCATGCGTGGAAGGGTTCCACACTTCCATAGCTCCCTTCCACACATGCACAGAAGGCTACGCCGCCTGCGTAGAAGGCTACACAAGTGGCATAGCCCTCCACGCGTATGCGTACAACGCGACCTGTGCAGACCCGGTCTGCGCAGGTCCCGGATTCACCGGAGCCACGGTTGACAGGTATGATTCCTTGTTATTAGAAAATCTGCAGGACACATGTCCTCCATTCCCCCCCCCCCATCTGTCTTGCTAAATGTTTTGCTCATTCACACAGCTTGTGAAGAAATATTTCAGTTCCAAGTGACACTTTTGTGCATTGGATCCAGACTAATAATGAATAATTCAGGAGTGTTCATATTCACTCTCACTTCAGTCGAATGTCTGTCTGCATCAGCTTGATTTGGATTGGGATTCAAGATTTCTCTGACTGAAGTGCACACCTACTCTGCATTATCCAGTTTCTAAGGGATTTACCACAGTTTTCCTGTAAACATAATTTGTATGATTGATATAAATTTTAAATTATATTTTATTCTCAGGGGAACAAAAGTATAAATAAAATTATATGTGAAGCATATGCAATGTTTCCTCCCTTTATTGACCATTTTTATATCAAAACCAGCTGGAGATCTAAATATGCAATACAGAAGAAAACACAGGCAGATGGATATTAGTAAAATAGATGTATACTGAGAGAAATTAAAATAATCCTAAGTATACAAAATGTAAACAAAATGGGAAAGGTAGGAAAAAGTGTGAAAAACGGATAAGCACCGGAAAAAGAAAACACCTGAAAGGCTAAGGGGAAGAGGTCGCTTGTTTCACCCTCATTATTGCACTTCCTTCATTGGGAGTATTAAAACTGAGGTTAAATAGCATACTGTCAGAGATGATTTAGCTGTAGATTTCCTGCCTCAACAGAGAGTTGAACTCATCTCCTTGAGGTCCCTTGTTGCTCTACAATTCTATCTGAATTCTAGCTATTCTAGATTGGTGAATAAAAGCTTGCATGCAATTAATTCTTCGGTATCTAGGATCCCTTGACACCCAATGGGGTGGTGTTGGTGGTGTTGGTTGTGGTGGTGGTACTAGTAGTAGTAGAGGCTTAAATATTAGCCAAGGGTTTCTGGGACATTATCAGATTTGTTAAACAGATTGCTATATGCTGCTAGATATTTTATATACAGTACTATATTTTGGTGTATTATACAACCTTTTTGCAAATTCTCTTTTACAACATGAGCACAACAGGAAGTAACCAAGTAAGAGTAACCAAGTAAGAGGTTAAGCCAGAAAGAGGTTAAACTTTAGCTTTGCTTGTCAACTTCACACTTTTGAGATTGAAAGGGAGATGTTTAAAACTAATCTGAATAATCTATTGTTACTGCTAGCTGTAAGAAGCTATATTGATATGCATGCTTGTCTGTCATTCTGCATGATTACTCTTTACCTCATTGCTTTCTGTTCCTTTTGCCTTGTGAAATCTTGACCCCCTGCATCTGGTATATATAAACCATGTCAGGAAGTTTTACTCCTTTCATCCATGAAAGCTAACAGTAAAACTATAGCAGTTAGTCTTTAAAGTGCTGCAGTGTTTTTGTTTTATAATTTTTTCTTTTTGTTTTCTGATATCCATGAACCCCAGACTAACATGGCTAATATTAAAAAAAAATACAAGGAGTTTGTGCCACAGCATTTTTGTCTTTTTTTGTCTTGTTTACTCTCTGATATCCTTGCACAGACTAACACAGCTACTACTTAAAAATCACTATCTTTAGTTTGTCCTCACTAGCTGATTCAATGCACCCCTGTGTGTGTATGTGAGTGTGAAAAAGAAAAAGAGAGAGAGCACTATTTCTTACTTTTTTATCATCTTGTCACACAGTTTTGAAAGCATTATTGCTGCTTGCTGTGCAGTATTAACAAGAGCTATGTTGTGTGTCACTGCCTGTGTTTAGGAATGAACTTCTACCAATGTAACTTTCCACTACTGCTGCCTAACAGCTGTCACCCTCAACATTTGAACTTCCAATTCTCTTCTCTTAGTGCAGCCTTTGGGTTTTTGGAGGCAATGGGTGTGTCTAAGGGTGTCTCTTGACTGTCAAAAGAATTGGTTTCCAAACATTATTTTTTAAAAATATATATTAAAACCATGTGATGCTTGTGTCAGTTTGCCCGTCTTTTGTGAAACCTTGCCTGAACAGGCTTCTTTTTCTTAACAGTACAACCATTGCATTAAGCAGCCTCCTGATTTCACCCTTTACCTCTGGTTCCCATAAGTTTTTCTTTTTACTTATCAGTGCTGCTGCCGCTGCCAGTGAGCTGTTAGGTGGCTCGCCTCCATTCTGAAAAGGTGTGTGTGGGGTGGGGGTAGGGGTGGGGATGGGAATCTATCATGTCTACCTCCATCTCTGCTGCAAAGCCATTTGTAGCTCCATCACCCTCAAGTGCAGCCCCTGTCACTGCTGTTCCACACACACCAACTGGTTGTTGTTGTTGTTGTTGTTGTTGATAAACTGTTATAGCACTGCAACAGCTCTTTGGCATGATAGCAAATAAACCACTGACCCGTTTTAGCATTGTAACTATAAGGATAGGGGTGTGAAAATAAATTGTTTTCAAGATGTGCACAATCTTACAAACTTCACAGGCTGAAACTTTATATGCGATGACAAATGTGTAATCACAGAATAATATATATACACCGTATACAAAGAAATTAATAGTAAGTCACATCCAGAATACCAGCTCTGGTTATTGAAAGTCATATTGTTGATCTGGTAAAGACCAGTCAAATTAATTTGGAAACTACAGCAACTCTTCTATGAAGAAAAGTTGGGGTTGATTAATTTAAAAGAAAGTGATTAATGGGAGCCATAACAAAGTGGATAACATTATATATTGTGTGGAGAACTTACATGGAGAAACTTTTTTCCCTTTCACATAATACCAGATCCATCACCACCCATCAAAGTCTAATGGTGAGAAATTCAGAACAAACAAAAGGACACAACACTTGTTTAAACTGTGGGATTCATTTCCACATGACATAAAGATGGGATCCAAAAGGTACAATATTAGAAGAAGATAAATAAAGATAAAGAAGAGCCATCAGTGGTCAAAATAGCCTTATATCACCGCCAGTATCAGAAACTATACCTCTATATCCCAGATGTTGTGTAACAGGAGATTTAATGAAATAATAAAATGATGGATGACAGGGGAAAAACCTATCTCTCCATCTCATTTTGGCTTAGCACCTGTGAAAGGATCCAAAATTTAGAAATGCCTTCTTACAGATTTTTCATTGCTTTCTACATGATTCAAGGACATTGTACTGGTTAGTCAACTGCTTTGCTACAACCTTCTATCTTATAGTAAGCAAACTCGGTGTGGGTTTAAAAAAAAAAGTCTACAGCTACTGAAACTATGCAACTGGAAGTATTATCTGCTGGTTTACTGTGGGCCCAAGAAGGAAGGTGGTGTCTCATTAAATCCAGGGATGAAAAATGCTTTCAGTATGACAATACCTGAACAATAATTGTTTTTTTTTTTAAATCTATCTCCCCCGCCTACCCCTGGCCTGCTTGTTTTCCTCTGTCTCTAACACATACATCGTTATTAGGAGAAGTAAACAGATTGGGGAACACTTATCCTTACAGAATAAGGTGAATTCTATCAAATTTTAATATTAATTTAGGCAGGACTTCTAAGTTAAAATTTATCAAAATATAGCAATTTGGAAACAAAGTGCCTAACAAATGCACCAAACATGTAATCAAAGTGAGTTAACTCACCAATTAACTTTTACATTTGGAACAAAGAGCACTACATTGGAGTGATAAAGCCAATTGATGTCTGTCAGCCTTCTGTGAACAAGGGATCACATAAAATACAGTTGATGCTGAGTGTTTTACAATGGACTTCAATTATTCATTCACCTATCTGAAAGTGTTTTGACTCCCCACTTTAAAGGAGTTCAAAAGTCTCTTCCAATGTTAAAAATAATTTTATAGAGTATTTGTGATGAAAAGGAGATATGATTGTAACAGTAGGTGGTAGAAAGAAAATATAGTTTTAATAAAGGTAATTTCTTATGCCATTTTACTTAACATTTTTGCTGGGGAACAATTATTTTTCACAAAACTGTAGTTTCTGGGTCAGTACCCTTGTGGAAGTGGTTTTCATGCATAAAGTTTTCCCTGAAACCCAACACTACATTGCCCTGTGCAGCTGGATGCTCTACAGTAGCTGCTCTACAGGTGTCATTCTAAGATACAGAGATTGCAAACTTTACTCCTCTAGGTTGGAGCTTCCAGAATCCACCAGCTTGCTGGGGGGGGGGGCATTCTTCCAATACAGCATAATTCTAGGTTCAGTCATAGGGCTAAATCTGTTGTCACTCCTACTTAATGCAGACATATTGGAACGAAGTAAGTGTAACAACATGTCCCAAAATAAGGGGGTTTGGTTGGTCCAACTCCATGAGTTCAGATTTGATAAGGTAAAGATAAAGGTTTCCCTTGCTCGAAAGCCATTGGTATCCGACTCTAGAGTTCAGTGCTCAACTCTGTTTCAAAGCCAAAGAGCCAGCACTGTCTGCTTCTGCAGGTGTTTCCATGGTCATGTGGCAGACATATACCTGTCAACCTTCCTGGATTGGCCAGGATTTCCCGATTATCGGAGCCGATTTGCGCCATTTCTCGCCCGCAGCTGCCAAAACCCCAGAATTGGCAGTGAAGAAAAAAGAGGTACTGCACATCCCTTTTGCAC
The DNA here is from genome assembly GCA_035047305.1 of Bradypodion pumilum. Taxonomy (NCBI): domain Eukaryota; kingdom Metazoa; phylum Chordata; class Lepidosauria; order Squamata; family Chamaeleonidae; genus Bradypodion; species Bradypodion pumilum. The sequence goes on along the minus strand of JAWDJD010000001.1, from coordinate 164,465,074 downwards.
AGATTGCCTTCTACGCATGTGTAGAAGGCTTTTACACTTGCGTAGAACCCTTCTACACTTGCGTAGAACCCTTCTACACTTGCGTAGAACCCTTCTACGCTTGTGTAGAACCCTTCTACACATGCGTAGAAGGCAATCTACACAGAAGGGGATCGTAGAAGCTTTCTATGCATGCGTAGAAGGCAATCTGCGCAGAACCATTCTGCGCAGGTCGCGTAGAAGGCGAACTGTGCAGAACCGTTCTGCGCAGGTCCCGTATTTTCCGGAGCCACGGTTGAAAGGTATGGGCAGGCATGACCAGACACCGGAGTGCACGGAATGCTGTTACCATCCCACCGAAGTGGTCCCTATTTATCTACTTGCAATTCCTTGCTTTCGAACTGCTTGGTTGGCAGGAGCTGGGACAAAGATGGGACCTCATTCCGTCCTACAGTACTCGGGAATCGAACTGCTGACCTTCCGCCTCCCAGTCAGCGTGTGCTTCTTTCTGAACCCCTATTAAGGGGTTCTATTCTCCCCCCCCCAGCAATCCACTATACAGTTTACCATTCTCAGTGCCTTTGGATGCTGGTAATAGCATAATTTGGAACACTTGAAGCTGAAACACTGCTTCTAGGGTAAACATCCATTATTTTGATGAGGCTAATGAGTTATGTCAGGTTTTTTATTTGTTTGTTTGTTTATTATATTTTTATACCACCCATCTGGGACATTTCCCACTCTCAGAGGTACACAGACAAACAAAACAACACACTAGAACAGTGGGGTAGGGAAACTGTTTAATTACTAGTTTTCACCTCCTAGCTAATCATAGTACAGTAGTGCTGGATCGGAATTTTTTTAAAAAAACTACAGTATTTTTCCTCCTTTTTATCACCAGTTGAGGAGCAGGGGAACTGTTTCATTTGCTCAGATAGTGAATGGCTCATCATCCTCTTCAGCATACAGTGAAAGGTCACTTGCAGTGTTTGGAATGAGGGTGAATGACCCAGAAATGAGTGAGCCATGTTCTTAGTCACAGTTAACTTAAATCCCATAGATCTCAATCATCATGTAATTTCTTATTTGTCTGGTTCTCATGGGTAAGAGTAAGACATTTCAATATTTGTTCCCTTTGATTGTGAGACAATATTTTTTTGTTCTGGTCATATGTTAAAAGAGTGTTTGCATTTGAGAGGTCCATTTTTCTAGAAACAGCACAACAAAAATAAGCCAACTGATGCCTTGTTATATGGATCATCAAAAAACAGAAGCATTGAAAAGGTGGTTCATGCCTTTGGTTCAATTAGCCTGTCCTTCTGAACTTTGCTCTATGCACCCTTTGCTTCACCCAGAAAAAGGACAATTGTTTTCAAGAGAAGACATTTCATGAGAAATGTGAGTATAGACTTTCTTCCACCTGTCATGTGCTGTAGATGAGAACACTTGAGGAAGTCAGTAATTCATTGATAGGCTACTGTGTCACATTGTGTCAGCTTGTCTCAACGCAGAATAAGAAATTTAGCCAGAATTCTTCCCATTTCTGTGATGGTGGTGATGGTTGTGGCGGCAGCGGCGATGACACTGATCCTGACACCGACGCCAATGATGCCAACCACCACTGCCATCTTGGGGAGCAGTACCTTGATGGGGGGGGGGCTTGCATTTTTGTAAGAACCAGACTAATACTGCTCAACAACCGATTGAATATGGTGAGAAGAAATAATTCTAATCCTATGCTGACTCCCTCATGGCCTGGATTAACAAGGCCCATGATTGATGCTATGGCTCCTGGGCATTCATTGAAAAATGAACTACGGGGCTCAACTCCCTCTGCTAGTCAAACCAGGGTATGGAGTTGATAAGCTAATGGAAGACAATAAAAAACCCAGAAGAATCTGGATGAGGGAAGAAAACTATTCCATTGTGAAAGCCTATTACCAGTGAAATCAAAATGTGGATTTCAAAAATGTATGTACCAAATTTGGAAAGAAAATCACCCAGATTTGGAAATATGTGAGCAAAGACTAATGGACCAGAGACATGTTATTTTGAAACACAAGTTCTTCACTGAACTCCAATTACAAGAGGTTGTAAACAGATCAATGCAAGATCCAGATCTGAGCATAATCTATAACTCAGCTAATTCACAAATAGAGAAGCAAGTAGGCTTGGTGGGGGGAGAGAGAAGAGGGCCACTGTGAAACCAAAAACGACACCTGGAAAAGTTCTCGTAGCACCAAAGGCCAGTGAGGAATAAGTTGAAAAGATGAAAGCTCAAATGAAACTGGCAGAAAGAGTCAGTCTGCCGAAACTGAACCAAGTTAATAAGGAAAACTTGGACAAAATATTGAAGAAAGTGATTGAAACTGTCCAATATATTCCAACAGAAACATTAGCTCAAACAAATCAGCTAATGTATGCAGCAGCATACATTACCACTGAAGAACTGGGTTTGAAAGTCCAAAAGAGTCAAGGGATTATAAAAGGAAAACCAAAATGGAAAATTCGCTTGGAGTTGAAGATTAAAAGCATCTGATCAGACTTGATTAATCTGAAGGATCTGAGACAAGGAAATCTAAAAAATAGGAAGATCAAAAGCAGCCTGATAACAAAGTATGACTTGGGCCATAAGGGAATTGCAATTATAATTGAAGAGTTGAAACAATGCAATCGCAGCACCAAAATGGCCGCCACGCTCTTTGCGGGGGCCCCACCCACCCGGACTCAGACATCCGGGTTAGTTAGGGGGCGTGGCCACCCCTCCATAAAAGGGGTGGCCACGAGGCAGCCTGGCTCCGTCGCTTCCTTGCTTGCCTCTTTTCAAGAGGCTTGATTTGCCCCTTTTACTAAGGATTTCCAGGAGAGAAACATTTACGTCTCTCTCTCTTTTAAAATTACTTGATCGGAGGTTTCCCTTCCTCCGAACAGCACCGGACTGCAGTGGCTCAGGTGGCTAAGATGCTGACTGGGAGGCAGAAGGTCAGCAGTTCGATTCCTGAGTACTGAAGGACGGAATACTCTTTACCCAAGCACAAGGCTCAGCCGGCCCCCTTGGTCGCGCCGGGGGGCTCAACCCACCCCCTCTACTTTTCGGGAGTGCCACCGGGCCGGAGGGCTCAGATGGCACCCCCGCAGGTGGGTGGTGGGGTTATAAGACACACTGCCACCAATGAGCCCAGGCTGAGGGCTCAGGCGCTGGGCGGCACAGGCCTGCTCCACTGGGGTTCTTACCTCCGCTGCTTCTTTGCCCGGCTTGGGGCATAGCGGCCCACTTGGGCACGGTGCGGGTTTCCGCCCCGCCGTCATTCCTGCACCTCATGGGCCGGATTACTGGGCATGCCCCTATTCTGGCCAGGGATTACCACATGGGTTTATCCCACATTAATTACCCGGTGGGGCCATCCAGCCCATCCGGCCCACCTTGTCCTGGTGGGTTAGATGCTGTGAATGCTCCCCTGCCGGCAATTCGGCACTGGAGGCATCAATGGACATTGTTCCACCACCTTCGGATGGTGGGCGTGCCAACTCAGCGGTTCCGGCCCACATGCCGGCCATGGCTGCGCAGTGGGCCACCAACAGGGTTGAGCTGCCAGAGGCCATCAGGCCAGCGCAGGCTGGTGCCTCGCAGCTCCCCATCCGGCCTGGATGCAAGGGAACATGAAGCTAGATGGCCATCGCAACTCCGACGCCCACCACGGGCCGGAACACCCAGTGGGGGCGGCTTGTGGGGGTGCACCGAGTGAGTATCCTGGTCAAATCAGCACACCTGTGACACTAGCTCATAACGCTGGGGGGGTATAGTGGCCATGGTCGCAACAGGCCAATTACACCCTGGTTCTTACTGGGGTGACCGCCCCTATGCTTTTCCTTAATTTCTTTGGGGCCCGAAGGACCGATTATGTGTTTACTCACTCCAATCCGTGCCAACGGTGGTTCTGCCGATGGCCGGTTACTCCATACCCCTTGGTGACCATTTGTCCCGGGCTATTAGCAAGATTATGTGGCTTGGGGCATATATTCACATTTTCCCCCTCCTGCTAACACTGATGAAGGCATTGAGGGGCAGGACGACAGGGACAAGGAGTTGCCCCATCGCTGCAAGCTGCCTCCCTATGGGGCCAATTGGTTACCGGCCTATTGGGCATCCATGGCAGGATATATGAGGGCCCGTCCTGATTTGGCCATCCCAATGGTCCAGTGCTTGGACAATAATTACCGCGCCATGGTTGTTTTCCCTGGCCCGTCATGGTTAGCCTATGTCAAGACCTTAGGATGAGGGCGGCCCTTCACCCTGAGATGCCAGCGATGAGCCCTGCTAGCATTTGTAGTTAATATATATGACTCTTACGTGGCAGCGCTTATGCTCCGTGCGGAGAGTCTACTTTCAGGCAACCACATTTGTGCCTTGATCTGGAGCTCTCAGATTAAGTTAGCTGCTACCATTTGCAACAGGGGACATGTTTTGCAGGGCACTGGAACTAGACTATGTGTTGCTCGATCAGGAGTGGGCTCTGGGGAGGCTTCGCTCCTCAAGGGCCGGTCAGCCGGAAGAGGGTACTAGCCTGGCGCTGCCATATGTCTGGTTGCTTCCCCACAGGTGTTTGTGGCACGCCCCGGCCTGTCGTCTGCTACCAAGCCGGGTCTACCCTTATTGAACAAACAATTGGTACCCATTACTTCCGGTTAGGCGCCGCATCAACTGCGGCTGCATTTGGGTGCCCGGAGCCTGACATATGTTGCATGGGCAGGTGGGGATTTGCCCAATTTTCTCTGTCTGTTCGTCCCTTCACTGAATGAGTGCCTTGTTCTGCTCTCTATTCTCCCTCCTTATTTTACAGACCCTGTGTGTTTCTGCACACTGGTAGTAGTGTGGCTTGTGAGCCACAATTATGTGCACTGGGGCGGCACAGTATGCTGCTTCGTTAGAATGGGGACCCCATCTCAGGCTACGCATAACCGCACGTATGCAGTGGTATGGTGTGCATGGCATATAGGTGGCGGGAACTGTCGACATTCCTGATGTCCATTGGGGATGCTGGGCCGCCACATGTTTTAATTCTGCACCTCGGAGGCAGTGATCTTGCACGGATTGCTGGCCTGGACTTAAAGACTTCCGAGTGCAGTGACCTGGCATCTCTTTGCCATTTATGGCCGTTTACACGATTGCTATGGTCATACATCTTGCCGAGGCAATATCATAGGAGAGACTTTGACCCAGCGGTCGGACCGTGCCCGACGGTCAGTGAACAGGGCTGTTGCCTGGTTCCTTAGCTAGAATGGCTTGGGGACAGCCATTTGTCGTCTGGGGGTAGGGTTACAGGACTGTGGCCTGTATTCTTGAGATGGGGTTCACCTGGCAACAAGTGGATGCACCTCTCTTTTGAATAACGTGCAAGAGGGCCAGGTGACCGAATTGTCGGTCAAGGGGAGCGGCCTCTGCTGCAATGTGACAATGTTGCTAAGTAGAAGGTGCCTCTCTGAGAGTTGCAGGTGATGCATGGCCGCATCAACTTCGCCTGCAGAGTGGTAACACCAGGCAGTGACTTCGCCTGGTGTCTGGCACACACTATGGTGGGTCTTGATAAACGACCCCCCAGGGTACAGCTGATTAGGGGATTACGAGCAGACCTGTTTGTTTGGCTCACATTCCTGCAGGACTTTCATGCTGTCTCCTTTTGGAGGTATGAGCTGCTGGTCAGCCCCGTTCCAAGTACGGTTGGATGCCTCCGGCTCCCTGGGGTGGGGGGATTTATTTAAGGACAGTGTGCCTATGGTCATTGGCCCCAGGGATGGCAGGGCACGGATCGCTTATGAGATCTTACGTTTCTGAATTTTTTTCTCAATTCTGGGTACCCTTTATGCTCTGGGGGGACAGGTGGCCTAATTCTGTGCTTCGCTTTTGGTGTGGCAATGCTGCGGTGGTGCACATTGTCAATGCCCAAACGTCTAAATCCCCTGGAGTCATGGCCTCAGCTCACCTATTGTTCTTGGGTCAGTGCGCTTTAAGGCGCTCCTTAGGGCTAAACATGTGCCAGGCATTATAACGATATTGCTGATGCTTTATCCCGCCTGCAGATCTCCCGGTTCCGTGAATGGGCTCCATACGCTTGGGAACTACCCTCTCCACTCCTGGCTGAGATATGGACATTTGGCGAGGAGACATGAACCAGACGAGTTGCTTGTCTTGGCACCTCGCACGCGTATGGCGTGTCAGCATCCACTCCTTCGCTTTAGAGCCTTTTGTGGGCAAAGGCAGTTGCCTGAAATGTGCCCGATACCGGTCGCCTAGGATTTACAATATATGGTGCGCCTTATGATCTGGGGTTGGCCCCACACACCATAGCCACCAGGCTTTACGCCTTGACATTCATGGCCAAGGCACGGGGCTTTACTGACTGTGCAAGTGTTTTCCGCATACGCCATGTATTGGAAGGGTGGAATGTGTACATGGCCGCCACCCGGACACACGTCGCCCTGTTTTCACAGGTATTCTGACCTTGACCCACCTTGCACGAGGTTGGCATAGACTATGTTACAGTAGGTGGGAGGAGTATCTTTTTATGCAGCTACCACCGTAGCTTTCTCTGGAGCTCTGCGAGTCAGCGAGCTGGTCCCATGATCAAAAGGGGACAATTTTTGTAGGGCACTGGAACTTGAAGATGTCTCTATCAACCAGGAGTGGGCTCTGTTGAGGATTTGTTCCTCAAAGGCCGATCAGCATGGAGTAGGCAGTGGTGTAGACTGCTATGATGTACATTTGCTGACATCTGTCCGGTTGGTGCCCTACATGCAGTTTTGGCAGTGCCTGCTGCGCACCCTGGCCTGTTTTTCTGCCACCAGGATGGGTCTCCCCTTACCAAATTTAAGTTCTGTAGGGTGACCAGTACCGCGCTTCACAGTGTGGGGCCCATTATGGCACCCATTCATTCAGGATAGGCGTCACATTGACTGCAGCTGCGTTTGGGTACTCGGAGGCAGATATGTGTGGGCACATGGGGGTTTGCGCGTATTTTCCTTATATGTACATCCCCTTACTGTATGAGTACCTAGTTATGTCCTTAATTCCTTTTCCTCTTTTACAGACCCTGTGTGTCTCCGCACACCGGTGGCAGTGGGGCTGGTGGGGCGCAGCTATGTACACTGGGCGGCAGAATATGCTGCGGCGACAGAGTGTGGACTCCAGCTCGGACTGCGTGCATCCGCACGTATGCGGTGGTATGGTATGCGTGGCATGAGAGGGTGGGAACTGTTGCCATTCCTGATGTCCATCAGGGATGCTGGACCGCCTGATGTTCTTATTCTGCACCTCTGCGGCGATGATCTCACACGGATCACTGACCTTTCCTTAAAACATCGAGGTGCAGTGACCTGGCATTTTTACATCATTTATGGCCATACACACGGTTGCTATGGTCTAACATCATGCCGAGACACCGTTTTAGAGGAGACATGGATCTCCGTGGTTTGGACCATCCCCGGGGGTCAGTGGACAGGGTTGTTGCCCAGTTCCTTGCTGAGAATGGCTTGGGGACAGCCAGTAGACATCCGAGGATAGGCTTGCAAAAATTTTGACCTATAGGCAGGAAATGGGGTCCACCTGTCAGCCAGAGGTATGAACCTCTTTCTGGAGGATGTGCAAGCAGGCCTGGTGACCGAGCTGACAGTCGGGGGGGGGGGCAGTGAGTCATCATGGACACCTCCCCGTGTGGCGGGTAGCACTGGGTAAGGTAAAGGTTTATGACACATAGGTATCTGGCAGGTTCACAATTGACTGGCCAACACGTAGATAGGTACAGGGGAAACAGGTTTGGCCGGTCAAGGGCGAACTATGAAAGGGGTGATGTCAGGAGCTTCACAGCCTGCATCACCTTGATATTTGAACGGATACACGTCAGAGGGTGGGGTCAGTAGATAGTATATTGACTCTGGTCAACAATTTGTTTGTGTCAACAAACAAATTGATACAAATTGATACATGCAGCCAATTTCCATTGGCATTTAGGGTGGAACCTTACCAGTGCTACTGCGGCCTGCTTGCCTTAAAGAGTTACAATTGGATGATACACCAATTGAAAGTGATAATTCGGACTAGGGCATTATTCAATAAAAGTGGCCCGATGCCTTTAATCCAATACCGGTGTCTGAGTCTTTATTTGGGTGGGTGCGCCTGCAATGCAAGCGTGGTGCCAAAATGGCTGCCGCACTATTTGCAGGCCCCCCACCCACCCGGACTCAGACATCCGGGTTAGTTAGGGGGCGTGGCCACCCCTCCATAAAAGGGGTGGCCACGAGGCAGCCTGGCTGCCATTTTGCAAAGCGACGGAGCGGAGAAGTTTTTCCCCTCCACCCCCTCCCTATTGGACAGTGTGATTTCCTGGTCACTTCAGGGCCGGGTGGGATTTTTTTTGCTTGAACCTACATTGGCTTTTTGGTTCTTGCTTTTTCACCCATCCCACACTGTCACTAGCATTTGAGATACGGGATAAGTTGTCTTTGGTCACTTTCGACGGGTAGCACTGGGTAAGGTAAAGGTTTATGACACATAGGTATCCCGCAGGTTCGCAATTGACTGGCCAACACGTAGATAGGTACAGGGGAAACACATTTGGCCGGTCAAGGGCGAACTATGAAAGGGGTGATGTCAGATGTCAGGAGCTTCACAGCCTGCATCACCTTGATATTTGAACGGATACACGTCATAGGGTGGGGTCAGTAGATAGTATATTGACTCCGGTCAACAATTTGTTTGTATCACCAAACAAATTGATACAAATTGATACATGTAGCCAATTTCCATTGGCATTTAGGGTGGAACCTTTCCAGTGCTACTGTGGCCTGCTTGCCTTAAAGAATTACAGTTGGATGATACACCAATTGAAAGTGATAATTCGGACTAGGGCATTATTCAATAAAAGTGGCCCGATGCCTTTAATCCAATACCGGTGTCTGAGTCTTTATTTGGGTGGGTGCACCTGCAAAGAGTTGCGGCCATTGCAGAAAAGATTAAGTGATATGACAACCGAGTAATGCAGTTTCAGCAAAATTCACAGTTTCGAGTTTTTTTTTTTGTTGTTGTTCAGTCGCACAGTCGGTTCCGACCCTTTGCGACCCTATGGACCATTGTTCTCCAGGCGCCTCTGTCCTCCACCATCCCCCTCAGCCCTCCCAGCTCTGTGCCCATTGTGTCTACAATGCCATCTAGCCATCTCATCCTTGGCCTCCCCCTTCCTCTTTTGCCCTCCACCTTTCCCAACATCAATGCCTTCTCAAGTGAATCCTCCCTTCTCATTTGATGTCCAAAGTATTTTAGCTTCATCTTTACTATTTGACCTTCCAATGAGCAGTCGGGGTTAATTTCTTCTAAGATTGACCTATTTGTTCTCCTCGCTGTCCAGGGGACTCTCAAAACCCTCCTCCAACACCACATTTCAAAGGCATCTATTCTTCTGCGTTCAGCCTTCCTAATTGTCCAGCTCTCACATCCGTACATTACTACTGGGAAAACCATTGCTTTGACTATTCTAATTTTTGTTTTCAATGTGATGTCTCTGCTTTTCACTATGTTCCCCAGGTTTCTCATTGCTTGTCTCCCAAGAATCAGTCGCCTTTTTATTTCATGGCTACAATCCCCATCTGCAGTGATCTTTGATCCTAAGAAAGTAAAATCTGTCACTGCTTCTACTTCTTCCCCATCTATTCTCCAGGAACTGATCGGGCCTGTTGCCATTATCTTGGTTTTCTTGATATTTAGTCTCAAGCCAGCTTTTGCACTCTCCTCCTTCAGCCCAATCAAGAGATTCTTTAGGTCTTCCTCACTTTCTGTCATTAGGGTGGTATCGTCTGCATATCTCAGATTATTGATGTTTCTCCCAGCGATTTTAATCCCATATTGTGATTCCTTCATCCCTGCACTGCACATTATGTGCTCTGTGTATAGGTTGAATAGGCATGGTGACAAAATGCAGCCTTGTCTTACTCCTTTTCCTATTCCAAACCACTCTGTCATTCCATGTTCTGTCCTAACTGTTGCTTCTTGGTTCATGTACAGATTTCTCAGGAGGCATATGAGGTGCTCTGGTATTCCCATCTCTTTAATTACTTGCCACATCTTGTTGTGGTCCACACAGTCAAATGCCTTAGTGTAGTCAATAAAACAAAAGTAAACTTGTTTCTGGTATTCCTTTGTTTTCTCCATGATCCAGCGTATGTTGGCAATGCGGTCTCTAGTCCCCCTGCCTCTTCTGAAACCTGCCTGCACCTCTGGTAATTCTCTTTCCACATGCTGCTGAAGTCTATCCTGTATTATCTTGAGCATCACCTTACTGGCGTGTGGGATGAGCGCGATTGTTCGATAATTTGAACATTCTTTGGCATTGCCCTTTTTTGGGATTGGGACGTATACTGATCTTTTCCAATCCTGTGGCCATTGTTTTGTTTTCCAAATCTGCTGGCATATTGAATGCAGTAATTTGACGCCGTCATCTTTTAGCACTTTGAAAAATTCAACTGGGATACCATCATCTCCACTAGCTTTGTTGTTTGCAGTGCTCTTTAGGGCCTTTATGACTTCGCTCTCAAGGATGTCTGGCTCAAGTTCTACTTCTTCATCATTGTGATTGTCAGGAGTGTTGAGGTCCTTTTTGTAGAGTTCCTCTGTGTACTCTTTCCATCTTTTCTTAATCTCTTCTGCATCAGCTAGCTCCTTTCCTTCTTTGTCCCTTATCATGGTCATTGTTGCTTTAAATGTTCCCTTAATTTCCCCGATTTTTTTGAAAAGATCTCTGATTCTGCCTCTTTTGTTGTTTTCCTCCATTTCTCTGCACTGTTCTTTTAGGCAGTTTTCCTTATCTCTCCTTGCTTTTCTTTGAAATTCTGTGTTCAGATGATTGTAGTTTTTCCTTTCTCCTTTGGCTTTTGCGTTCCTTCTTTCCTCTGCTATTTTAAGAGCCTCATCAGACAACCACTTTGCGTTCTTACTCTTCTTTTCTTTTGGTATGGTTTTCTTTGCTGCTTCCTGCATGATGTCCCTCATCTCCATCCACAATTCTTCTGGTACTCTGTCTACCGAATCTAGGCCATTAAATCTGTTCGAGTTTACCAACATTATTTTTACAAGATCCTTGAAAATTGGGCATGAAGCCAGCATAAGTGAAAAGCCTAACAGAGAAACCATTCTGAAGTTTTGGAGAAGCTTTTGGGAAAACAATAAGGAGCATAATGAAATGCAATATGGATCAAGCAGGCTGAAAATTTACCAAAAGCATCCAAAATGGTAGATTTTCAGATTACAAAAGAAGCAGTACTAGAACAGGCTAAGAAGATCAAAATCTGGAGTGCTTCTGGTTTAGATGAACTCCATGGATTCTGGCTAAAAACGTTATCAAATTTACATGCAAGATTGGCACACCAGATGACTCAGGCTATGGAAACACCAGCAGATTAAAAATGGTTAACAACTGGAAGGACATTCCTAATTCAGAAGGATAAAGAAAAGGGAAATGAGCCTGGAAACTACAGACCAATAACTTGTCTACCAACTTACAAATTACTCACAGGCATAACTGCAAACCAGATATATGGACATTTGAAGAAAAAACAACTTGTTGCCTGTAGAACAGAAAGGGTTCTGCAAAAACTCAAGAGGAACAAAAGATCAGCTAATAATTGACAAATTGGTTTTGAAGAATTCAAAGAAAAGGAAAACAAATTTGTTTATGGCTTAGATTGACTATAAAAAGGCATTTGATTCAGTTTTAGTTCCACACAGCTGGATTGAGAAATGCCTTGACATTTTTGGAATTAGCAACATTCAGTTTTTCATGAAGACTTCAATGAAGCTGTGGTGAGTATAGTTAATGATTTAGTGGAGAAGAATTTGGTGAAGTTGAAATTAAGTGTGGAATTTTTCAAGGTGACTCACTATCACCTTTGCTATTTGTCTTAGAAATGGCACTGCTGCTGACAACTATTCTAAATAGAATAATCTGTGAATATGAATTGGCTAAGAAATGACTGAAGGTTAACAACTTGGAAGGACATTCCAAATTTCATATTTGCTCTATATGGATGATCTAAAATTGTTTGGAAAGGCAAAAGCTGAATTAAATACATTGCTGGAAACTACAAATAAATTTAATTAAGACATAGGACTGCAATTTGGAATTGACAAGCGTGCAACAATTACTGTTAAGGCAGGCAAAATTGGCAAAGGTGATGGTTTTGAGTTAGATAATGAAGAATGCATCAAAGCAATAACATCAGAAGAGGGATACAAGTACCTGCACACAAAAAGTGATGTTGATCATTTGTACTTACCAGAAGCTGAGGATGGCAGTGGACTCCTACAAGTGAAACAGACAGTAGAGGAAGAAAAGCATATCTTGAATAACTACACTAAGAAAAGTAAAGAGCCTATGTTTCAGGAAGTGAACAAGGAGGACTTTTGAAAACAGTGAAGAAGAAAGCTGAATATAGAAAGGAAAGAAAGTCAAGATGCAAACTGGAAAAAAAACTATGCATAGTCAATACTTGAAAAATATAGAAGGCAAGGCTGACCCAAAGCTGACATGGGGATGGTTAAGAATAGGAATTTTGAAGAAGGAAAGGGAAGGATTCATCTTGGCAGCTGAGGGACAAGTTTTGCCAACAAATTGCATGAAGACAAAAATACAGCACATATCCAACAGTAGCAAAAGCCAGTTTTGTGATGAAAAGGATGAAACAGCAGATCATCTGATCAGCAGATGCAGCAAAATTTCACAGATTGATTATTTGCAACACCATAACAGGGTTGCTATCCATTGGAAACATTGCCAGAAGTTTGGACTTGAATGCAGTAACAGTCATTGGGCATATCAAGTAGAGAAAGTTTTAGAAAATGAGAGATTCAAGATCCTGTGGGACCTTAAAATTCTAACAGATAGACATGTGTCTCATAATACACCTGATATAACTCTTGTGGAAAAGAAGAAGGTTTGGTTTATTGACATAGCTATACCAGGAGATGCATGAACTGAAGACAAACAACTGGAGAAAATCACAAAATATCTTGATTTGCAAATTGAAGTCGAGCATCTATGGAGGAAGAAATTGGCTGTTGCACCCATAGTGATCAGAGCCCTTGGAGCAATTCCTAAAGAACTCCTTAGATATTTGGAAATTTTGGACTTATCGAACTTGAACATCCTAACTCTAAAATAAAATAAAAAACTCTATTAGGAACTCCATATATACTCAGATGTAACTTTAACAGTTCTTAGACCCTTGGTTAGGCCTTGAACTGTTAATTTTATTCTACTGTAGTCCTGAACTGTGAATCAAATGGTAGATTTGTATCCAATAATAATAAAGTTGGGTTTGGTTTGCATTTTACTAAGATATTACCGAGTTCACAAATCACAAATCTTGTACATAAATTATAATACTCTTTCAGTTTTCTAATTAAACAAAATATTAATAGGTAATCTTTTTTTTTAAAGGTTACAAAATTAGCATATGTTAAAGAGAACAACATATGGGCGTAGCAGATGATTTGACATCAAGAGTTGAAGGAAAGAGCAAATGAAACAGGGAACTGAGAGAATCCAAAAATCATGTGATTATCTCTTTTTTTAAAGCAAAACTTTCAGATTTCTGAGGCTCTCTTTTGGAAGTTAATGAAAGAATCCAAAAATGAAAGAAAAAAGCCCATTTCTTGTTTTTCTCATCAGTATTCACACAGAAGTCCCATCACTAATATTGTACTTATCAGAATCAGAGAGAGATAGAGCAGAAAAAAAAACACTAAACCACTAACCTGTAGAAATTACTCTCAAGTCTAGGCCATCAAGCAACAATTAGCTATAGAATAAGTGGAGGGTAATTGTAATACTGTAATTCAGAGGGCCAGGTAACATAAAAGAAAAACAAATGGAAAAGAAACTGCAACAGCTGCACAAAATGAAAGCCAATATCTTGCGATAGTGGGGCATCCATCAAAGTACCCAAATAATTATGTAGATAATGTGAACTACCAATCCAACATAATTATTGTGTATACATTATTTAGTAATGGTTGAGCTCTACTCTGTTCAATTCTGCATCATCTCAGACTTTCTTTTATCTTTTATTTTTCTTTTGTATTCTTATAACAATTTTCAGGCCTGACTAACACAATGTAATTGAACAAAAAGTTCATTTGTGTTCTAATATTAATATCTTGTCTCTACTATTAACTCCTATGTGCATTGTTTATTTGCATTATTGTGTTACTCTTCCCATTTGGATTGTAATTTGATACTCATCCTATGGTACCCAGTGTGGTGAAGTGGAAAGAATGATGAACTAGGATCCTGGACACCAGACTCTGAACCCCTGTTCAGCTATGGAAACTCACTAGGAGTGTGGAACTGGTATAACCATAAATATCTCACTTACCTTAAAAGCCCTAGTAGGGTTGCTGTAAGTTCTGACAATGGCACATAATTAACCTCATGCCACAGTATTAGATATGGTGGAAAGTGTTGAAAATCCTCTCTTTCTTTCTCCCTCTCTCTTTCTTTCCATTCCATTCCTTTCCCTCTCTCTTCCTTTCCATTCCATTCCATTCCCCCTTTTTTTCTTTCTCTCCTCTTTTCTTTCTCTCCTCTTTAGGAAGAGGAGAAAGTTTTCCATTTGGATGGGGCCTGTAACAAAATAAAATGGGTGCCAAAACCCCATTAAGGCAATTGACCCAAATCAATAAGATGCTCACAAAGCAAAATGCCACTTCATCAGGTGTTCTGATCATACGGTTCACATAGCAATTCACAAGAGTTTAATTGAGAGCCAGAGGTTGACATTAAAGAAGTCATGTGCATTGATCAAAGCAGCTGACTTCAGGTACTTGCTCTCCACAGAATCTTGTTTAATGTTTAGTTTGAGAAGAAAAAGAATAAAGAGGAGGAGGAGGAAGAATTGGCAGTCCTTAAAATCTAGTCATTTATTGTATGCATTCCTTCCTTTTGCTTTGTGATTTGTTCAAATAGTAAAATCCATTTATTTTGTGAGAGTCCCTGTGTGTTTTAAATAATGAAACTTCATTACTTTTGGCTCTTATTTTGAATAGTTTAACTAAATTTGGAGATTTTCAAAGCACATTAGGAAGGTGTTGCCAAAAATAGAGGGACAATGAGAGGACAAAAGCAAAATGAGTGGATAAGAATGAATGTTCAACTGAGTGTGCATGCTTTCAAGAGTTGTGTGGGATTTTTAAAAGTAGGATTTAGCAAACAAACTTTAAAGTTGGTTTTGAAAATTTTGAGAACATCAGTTTATGCTTTATAGACTACAGCATAGCCTTTGACTCTTGATCATGAGAAACTTTGGATTGTTCTGAAATAAATGGGGGTACCTCAGCAATTGATTTTCCTGATCTGTAATCCATATTGCGGACAAGAAATGTCTAGTGGGACAGAATATGGTAAAACAGAATTGTTTCCTATAGGTAATATTGTCAGACAAGGCTGCATTTTATCCCCTTATCTGTTTGAGCAGTATGCAGAAGGTATCATACAGAAAGCCATACTAGATTCAAATCCCTATAGGCTGTATTAGGCTCCTAGGTCAGAGATTCTCTGCTCTAGCTTACGCTGATAAGAAGTAGCTTTTTAAGATTTAAGACACGGAACAATATCCGCTGAGATTCAATTGAACAGAAAGCCCCACCAGTGTAGTAATGCAGTAATCATACCATCTGGGCGAGCATTAGCATTGCACAAGGGGAAGCTGGCTTTTCTCCTTGGGGATCTTAGGTTCCACACTTGTGCTAGTGATGCAATACTACAAACTATACCATTTCTGTTCAGCAGAATGTGAATAATTTACTGGCCAGGATTCCAGAAGGAATTTCCCCGTCTCTTCTGGAGAAGCTGGGAATTTAGTCCAGGATCTTCTGCAGGCAAAGAAAGATCTTCGTTGTTGAATTATGGCCTTTCTTTAAATTGTGAACATTACTTCATGGTATTTTTAAAGTCATCCTTACATCATTTCCAAAATCCAGTAATTGAAACATTACATTCTATAAGAGAAATTTCACAGGAGAGCTGATAGTTCATCTGAGATTAAATGCTCACCAATTATGCATTTAGGAATAGCATGAAATAAAATAATGCCAGCTTTTATGTTGTATATGTATTGCATATCTATTCACAAAATATATTTTTAAGTAGGCATGCATATGGCATATGGCAATAGGAGAAAATGAAACAGCAACCAAATATGTTATTATTGCTCTGTTTCTAGAAAAGGACCAGATATATTTGCCACATGACTCTGGTCCTATCTCATTAATAGATTTCCACAGCACTTTCATGTGTGACTGCTAAGGAATTTCACTTGTAGCTATATTTTAATAAGAATTTACCAAATCATGTAAACGTCTTTATTTCTTCAAAAGGGAAGAACTTTATTGTGAGTGAAACTGAAATTGATAGACACTCTTTTAATTTGAAAAGACCAGCTTTATATCCCTGGGTATCCAAACTAACTGAATAAAAGTTGCTGCTCCTTTTTACCAAAGAGGTTCATTTAACTGGCAGATAAAACTTTGCCCTTTCCATGCTGGGAATCACTCTACTCACTGCTGGTAGACATGGTGTGGAGTGAGAAAAATCACCCACAGATTGAGATAAATCTTCAGGCTCTATTTTACAAAACAGACACCAATTTTCTTCTCACAGCATTTGTCTCATAAACTAGGACATCTATATTTGTAAAACATATGTCAAGTTAAAGGCTTTGATGGGTAAGCCAAGCCAGTAGTATTATCCTCCAAGCTGCATCACCAAAAACATTTTAACGTCTAAGAAATTAATTATACTGCACAACAATGATTTTGCTACATGTGATTTACATGATATCGAGTGTGCTGATTCCAAATCTAACTCAGAATTTGCCTATCACATACAGATTTTAAGGCATGCTATAGCTGTTTAAATTATCATTAATTGGGTAATGTGTTTTTACATGGGGACATTATAACAGCTGCAGCTACCACTATGCCTGCTGCCACCTCAGTTGAATCACATCCCCTGGTGGCATGCATGTTACAGAAGTAGCCGGGCATGTCTGGACAAGTCAGTGAACTGACATCAGAAACAGGTATATAAGGCAAGATGGACCAAGGGCTTGTCTCTAGGGCAAAACCATCTTATTGGATAGTACAGCTAGGCCATAGTGAGTCTGTTTTGAGCTAAAGATGAGTAGATGCAGCTGTGTTAATAAACTGGACAATTTTTGCTACATTTGTGACAAATATACCTCGCAAGATCAATACAAGAACCTAACCAAGAGGGTGAGATTTGCTAACCTAAGATCCTGGCATCCTGACCTAGGCATACCGCTCGATCCAGATTTGAATTCAGCACCCTTTTTTTATAGTATATTTATAGTATAGTATATTTAGTATAGGACACATGGAAAAGACCAGGGGTGCCCAAACTACAGCCCGCGCCACTCCTGGAAGCAGAAGTAAAACATGCATGCACATGTGCAGAAAATGCTTGCCATAAATGACCCACAGCTGATGTAAACGCATTTACAACAGCCATGGGCCATTTATGGCAGCATTATGTGCATGCATGGGTATGTTCTATGCATGTGAATATAAATTTTACTTCAATTTCCAGTGGGAGGAACCACATGACTGGCACATTCAACTATGCGACCAGTCGACAGCCCGAAATGTTTGGACACCCCTGGATTAGAAGCAGCAGACAATATTTTTTGTGATGCAGTGTTATAATCCACTGTTGTGTTCTGATGGTTTTATTGTACACATGGATTACAATGTATCTGAGCCAATGTAACCTTGCCTATAGCAACAATGTAACCTTCAGCTGTATCATATAAACCCTGTAATAGGACGCGAGCTAATGACCACCAGCTGGCAGCAGCGAGCGTCCAAGCTCTCTTGGTCCGAACTCATCAAAGGCAACAGCGCGGGAAGTTTTCCCGCCACCACCTACACCTGGACAAGAAGGGCGTGACCTGCAATGACGTCACGCAGACAGTAGCCAATGGGCTACCATGGCACCACGTTCAAATGTATTACTGCTGTATATAAAGAGCTATTGATCCGCCATTACCTCATGTTCCCTCTGCCCACGATGCAATAAACCTGAGTTAACCCAGCCCGAGGCTGTGTCCTGTGTCTTGGTTTGCATACACCAAATTGGCGACGAAGGTGGGATCATGGATCCCCACGGAACAGCCAGGGCACAGAGCGGTTTCAACATCACCAAACCGCAAGACTGGGAGCTGCTTGAGATGGATTTCCAGGCGGCCCTGGTGGAACTCAGAGTCAAAGGAGAAGACGAGGAGAGGAAGAGGGCCATCCTCACCAGAATGCTCGGGATGGAAACCAAGCGAACGCTGGTGGGCATAATCGCTCCGAAGAAGGTGAGCGACTTTAAGGCGAGCGACATCATGAAACTGCTGCGAGAGCGGTTCTGCCCCTCGAGGGCAATGTTTCCCGCTCGGAGCGCGTTTTGGAGGCGAGTCCAAGCGCCGGATGAGTCGGTTGAGGCATTCGTGGCCGCCATGAGGATAGCCGCCGCCCCCTGTAAATGGGGCGATATCCTGGAGTTGGTCCTCAGGGACGGCGTGTTGTGTGGCCTGAAAGACAAGGAGGTACAGCGCAGCTTGATGAATAAGGAGCCGCCACCCACGCTGGCAGAGGTCATAGAGGCTGCGGAAGCCGCAGAGTCCACGAATGCCGGAGTGGACGAGATGCACCAGTGGCGTGAGTGGCGTCCTAGAGCCGGCAAGGCGGAAAATTCGGTGCACGGGAAGACCGGACAGTCGGTGCACGCGACTCGACGGGCCTCAAAGTCGTCTACGGAAGGCAGCGACGGCGAGGAGGTCCAGAAGGTCCGGAAGGGTGGTCGACGCTGCGAGGGTTGCGGAGCGGCCCACGAGCGCGTGAGATGCCCGTTCAGGAAGGCCGAGTGTTACACCTGCGGCCGTCGGGGGCACATCGCCAAGGCGTGCAGAAAGCGGAAAGAGGGCCGGAGGCAGTCACAAGACCACGCGGCCAGACCGGACCGTCCAGCGAGGCCCAAAGATGGCGCCCAGACCACGAGGAAGCAGGACGGCGTGGGCCGCGTCTCGGACGGAAGCGAGGACGACGCCTCAGTGTTCAGCGTGTCCGCGGGACAGTCCCATTACTTCGTTGAGGTATTAGTACAAGGGGCCCCTATTAAGATGGAAATTGACTCGGGGTCCTCCTATTCCATAATTCCCCAGAAAGAGTTCCTGAAAATCGACCCCCACGTGCGGCCCAAGCTTAAAGCGTTGAGGTCCACACTACGGGACGTACAGGGAAACAGCATTCCGGTGTTGGGGGTCGGGAAATTTCGGGTCAATTTTAAGAGACATTCTGCGGAACTGCCCCTAGTTGTCCTCAAAGGGGGAAGCTGTAGCCTCCTAGGGACACAGTGGTTTCAGCCCTTAGGTTTGTTCATAGGGGGGGTGCATACCGTGGGGGGGGGACCCAATACAAGCGGTTTGCGATGCGCATCCCGCCGTTTTTAAGAAAGGACTCGGAAAGTTCAAGGGACCCCCTGTAGCTTTCGACATAGACCCGGAGGTCCGCCCGATAAGACTCAAACCACGCAGGGTGCCGTTCGCACTCAAGGACAAGATAGAGGCGGAACTGGACAAACTGGTGGGCCAGGGGATTCTTATTCCTGTTGATTCCGCGGAGTGGGAAACTCCAATTGTAACGGCTCTAAAGGCTAACGGGGAGGTGCGCATTTGCGCTGATTATAAGTGTACAATTAACAAGGCGATCCGCCCTAATGCATACCCGGTGCCAGTGATCAGCCACCTTTTCGCCAGGCTAAATGGGGGAAAGTGTTTCGCTAAACTCGATTTGGCACAAGCCTATCAGCAACTTCCTGTGACCCCCGCCACGGCCGCGGCACAAACGATAGTTACACATAAGGGAGCGTTCCAGGTGTCGCGGTTACAGTTCGGCGTGAACTCGGCACCCGGCCTTTTTCAATCGCTCGTGGAACGCCTCCTAAAGGGCCTGGAGGGGGTGTTGCCTTATTTTGATGACGTGTTGATAACAGGGGGGAGTGAGGCTGAACTGGCAAAAAGGTTGGACAAGGTACTGACCGTGTTCGAGAAAGCGGGGCTGAGATTGAGGAAGGATAAATGTGTCTTTTTCGAAACCGAGGTCGAGTTTTTAGGGTTCCGGATCACACCCGAGGGAATTAAGCCGTCTAAATCCAAGGTAGCAGCCATTAAAAAGGCCCCTCGCCCCACATCCAAAACCGAGCTGCAGTCTTTCCTGGGGCTCCTCAATTTTTACCATACATTCCTCCCGCGGAAGGCGTCCGTGGCCGAACCGCTCCATCGGTTACTTAAAAAGGAGGAGCCATGGATGTGGGGTGACGAGCACGAGAGGGCGTTCAAAGAGCTAAAGCAACTCCTAACATCTGAGGCAATCCTGACGCATTTCGACCCCAAACGGCCTGTGGTCCTAGTTTGTGATGCATCCCCGGTGGGGGTGGGGGCGGTGCTTTGCCACGTGTTGGAGGACGGAAGGGAGGCCCCGGTAGCGTTTTACTCAAGGTCCCTGTCCCAAGCGGAGCGAAATTACGCACAAACCGACAGGGAAGCGTTAGCAATAGTAGCGGGGACCAAAAAATTTCACGATTTTTTGTATGGCCGCCCGTTCAAAATCGTGACCGATCACAAGCCGCTGTTAGGGATTTTCACGGCAAGCAAGCCCACGCCGCAGATCCTGTCCCCGAGAATGCTGCGATGGGCTATTTTCCTCAACGCGTACCAACATGAGTTGGAGTACAGGCCCGGAAAGGAGATCAGCCATGCTGATGCGCTTTCGAGATCCCCTCTGCCCTTGTCGGACGACCAAAAGGCGAGAGCAGAAAGAGACCGCCAGGTGTTGCTAATTGAGGTTTTAGACGCACCCCCACTAGTACCAGCCGACATTGCTAGGGCGACAGGCAAGGACAGGACGCTGGAGAAAGTTAGTTCATGGGTGCAGAAGGGGTGGCCGGCTTCGTCCCCGAGTACAGAGTTCGACCCATTCTTTAGGAAAAAGCTAGAGTTGTCCCTAGAGAGGGGGTGCCTTCTGTGGGGCCAACGGGTGGTGGTCCCTGCGCCCCTGCGGACGAGGGTGCTCGAACTGCTGCA
Source organism: Bradypodion pumilum (assembly GCA_035047305.1). NCBI lineage: Eukaryota > Metazoa > Chordata > Lepidosauria > Squamata > Chamaeleonidae > Bradypodion > Bradypodion pumilum. The sequence goes on along the minus strand of JAWDJD010000001.1, from coordinate 164,443,909 downwards.
CGTCAGCCACCCGGGCATAGTTCGTTCAAAGGCGCTGGCCCGGAGTTACTTCTGGTGGCCACAGCTGGACGCGGACATTGAGCACATGGTCGGCACTTGCGAGGCTTGCCAGGGATCCCGACCTGAGGCGGCCCGTCTCCCGCATAGGGAGTGGGACACAGCAAGGGGGCCGTGGTCCAGAGTGCACGTGGATTTCGCTGGCCCATTCCGAGGAACCATGTTTCTCCTGGTGGTAGATGCGTTCTCCAAGTGGCTGGAGGTTATCCCAGTAAAGAGCACGTCCTCCGCCACGACAATTAGCCAGCTAAGGAGAGTCTTTTCCACATTCGGTTTACCCGACACTTTGGTCAGCGATAACGCTAGTTGTTTCACCTCCGCCGGGTTCGGGGCGTTCATGGAGGCAAACGCCATTCGGCATGTCACGTCCGCACCGTTTCACCCGGCCACGAATGGCCAAGTGGAACGGCTGGTGCGGACAACGAAGGAGGCGCTGCGGCGCATGGGCCCGGGGGACCTGAATCACCAAGTATGCCAGTTCCTCTTAGCGTATAGGGTAACCCCCTTAGCGTCAGGCTACTCGCCGGCGGAGCTCTTGATGCGGCGAAAACTGACCACGATCCTGTCCAGGCTAGACCCGACGAGAGTCGAGGATAAAGGGAAAAACATAGGGTTGGCAGTCTCGAAGGGTTTCGCCGCCGGGGACCCTGTTCACTGCAGGAACTATTCCAGCGCAGGGCCAGCCTGGGTACCAGGGACGGTGGTAGAACAGACGGGGCCAGTGTCGTACCGGGTCGAGACTAACACCGGCCTCCTTTGGAGGAGGCACGCGGACCAACTGAGGCACCGAGTGAGTGGGCCAGTCAGTGGAGCTCAGCAACAGGATTCAGCGTTAGGGTTCTCCCCCACCCGCTTAACCCAAGGGGGAGACAGCAGTGGACAACAGTCCCAAGCAAGGGGGGAAGGAAGCAGTAGTAGCGGCCCCGACTCATATCCTTTTGATACGCCAGTCTTATCAGGGGCCGGGGAAGGGGGAGAGGAGTTCGCGACCGCTGCCCCCGATTGTGATTTTGATTTTGATTTTGCGAGCCGGGGGGGTTTTCAGGAGTGTTCCCCCACCCATCCAAGCGAGAAGAGGGGTTTTTCGTTAGCCCCCAGTGCCCCCGGTTCCTCCCTAAGAAAGAGCACACCTCCCAACAACGCCGCGGAGCCGCGGCAAGTCACTAACGAGTCTCCCTCTCATATTACAGGACAGGAAACCAGGGGACAAAGAGAAGGTAGCAAACCCGGGGAGAGGCAGCCCGCATCGAGACCCCAGCGTGTTCGAAATAAGCCATCTTGGCTGAGAGACTTTGTCTCCTAAGGGGGGGGGAGTGTGTTTAAGTGTGGGCTCGAGACTTTGTCTCGTCCTAGGGGGGAGGGGTGTTGTGTTCTGATGGTTTTATTGTACACATGGATTACAATGTATCTGAGCCAATGTAACCTTGCCTATAGCAACAATGTAACCTTCAGCTGTATCATATAAACCCTGTAATAGGACGCGAGCTAATGACCACCAGCTGGCAGCAGCGAGCGTCCAAGCTCTCTTGGTCCGAACTCATCAAAGGCAACAGCGCGGGAAGTTTTCCCGCCACCACCTACACCTGGACAAGAAGGGCGTGACCTGCAATGACGTCACGCAGACAGTAGCCAATGGGCTACCATGGCACCACGTTCAAATGTATTACTGCTGTATATAAAGAGCTATTGATCCGCCATTACCTCATGTTCCCTCTGCCCACGATGCAATAAACCTGAGTTAACCCAGCCCGAGGCTGTGTCCTGTGTCTTGGTTTGCATACACCAAATCCACAAAAGTGCACATTGAAATAAATGTGTTAATTTTAAGGGTAACCTAATGTTTCCATTTCAGTTTTCTGTCCAAACCTCACCCCACCACACCACACAAACTTTTTTTTGCTGAAAACTGCCTCTCTGTAAACTTTCCCGGTTAAACAGCAAGAAAGCCTTAAGTACGTATGTACATTACCTCTATTGGACTGCCCTGCCTGTCAGCCCGAAATACAAGATTGACATCCTACCACCTCCCAAAATATGACTAAAAATTGTTCACTAGTACAACAAAAATAAAAAGTATTAATTAAAATCAACTATTATCTTCTTAATAAAAATAGTTTTATTAACTTTGTGTTAATTCACTTGCATTCTTATTAATAAAACATTAAGTGCGTAGACCGGAGACTTTGTAAATGGGATATGAACTTTAAATTTACAATCCTATACATGGAAGATTAACACAGGACTAACTCAAGTATGATGCCGATAATAGCTTCCAGATGTATACCATTCCTCTTTCCATTGCCCATTGCAGGCGCACCCCCCAAAGAAAGACTCAGATACCGGTATATGGATAAAGGCATCGGGCCACTTTTATTGAATAATGCCCTAGTCCGAATTATAACTTTCAATTGTTGTAATCATCCAATTGTAATTCTTTAAGGCAAGCATGCCGCAGTAATACTGGTAAGGTTCCTCCCAAAATGCCAATGGCAATTGGCTACATGTAACTATTTGTATCAATTTGTTTGTTGACACAAACAAATTGTTGACCGGAGTCAATAAAGTATCTACTGACCCCACCCTATGATGTGTATCCGGTAAATATCAAGGTCATGCAGGCTGTGAAGCTCCTGCCATCACCCCTTGCCTGGTTCGCCCTTGACCGGCCAAACCTATTTCCCCTATACCTGTCTACGCGTTGGCCAGTCAATTGCGAACCTGCCGGATACCTACGGGTCATAAATCTTTACCTTACCAGTGCTACCCGCCAAAAGTGACCAAAGTCAAATTACCCCTTTTCTCAAACACTAGCAACAGTGTGGGATGGGCAAAAAAGTGAGAACCAAAGAGCCAATTGTAGGTTCAAGCCAAAAATTCCCACCCGGCCCCGAAGCAACCAAAAATTCACACTGTTCACTAGGGAGGGGGTGGAGGGAAAAACTTCTCCGCTCTGTTGCTTCGTAAAATGGCAGCATGGCTGCCTCATGACCACCCCTTTTATAGAGGAGTGGCCACGCCCCCTAACTACCCAGATGTCTTAGTCCGGGTAGGGGGCCCCGCAAAGAGCGTGGTGGCCATTTTGGCACCACACTTTCATTGCAGGCGCACCCCCCAAAGAAAGACTCAGACACCGGTATATGGATAAAGGCATCGGGCCACTTTTATTGAATAATGCCCTAGTCCGAATTATAACTTTCAATTGGTGTAATCATCCAATTGTAATTCTTTAAGGCAAGCAGGCCGCAGTAACACTGGTAAGGTTCCTCCCAAAATGCCAATGGCAATTGGCTACATGTAACTATTTGTATCATTTTGTTTGTTGACACAAACAAATTGTTGACCGGAGTCAATAAACTATCTACTGACCCCACCCTATGATATGTATCCGTTAAATATCAAGGTGATGCAGGCTTGAAGCTCCTGCCATCACCCCTTGCCTGGTTCGTCGTTGACCGGCCAAACCTATTTCCCCTGTACTTGTCTACGTGTTGGCCAGTCAATTGCAAACCTGCTGGATACCTATGGGTAATAAATCTTTACCTTACCAGTGCTACCCGCCACACGGGGAGGCGTCCATGATGACTCACTGCCCCCGCCCTGAGACGGTCAGCTCGGTCACCAGGCCTGCTTGCATATCCTCAAGAAAGAGGTTCATACATCTGGGCGACAAGTGGACCCCATTTCCTGCATAGAGATCGTAATCCTGCAAGCCTATCCTAGGATGCCGAATGGCTGTCCCCAAGCCCTTGTCTGCAAGGAACCGGGCAACAGCCCTGTTCACCGACCGGCGAGCGCGGTCAAGGGCACGGAGGTCAATGCCTCCCCTGTAAGTCTGTCGCGGCACAATGTCCGACCATAGCAGCCGCGTGGACGGCCATACATAATGTAGATAGGCTAGGTCACTGCAAATCATGAATTTTAAAGAGAGGCCAGTGACCTGTGCGAGATCATTGCCACCGAGGTGCAGGACAAGGACATCAGGCAGTCCAGCATCCCTGATGGAAAACAGGAATGGCAACAGTTCCCGCCATCTCATGCCGCGCTTACCGTACCATTGCATACATGCGGCTGCACGTAGCCCGAGATGGGGTCCCCACTCTGTTGCCGCAGCATACTGCGCTGCCCAGTGCACGTAACTGTGGCCCACCAGCCATACTGTCACCAGTGTGTGTGGACACACAGGGTCTGTAAAAGAAGAAAAAGGAACAATGACATAACTGGTACTCATGCATGGAGGGGGCTTACATATAATGCAAAGCGCATGGATCCCCATCTGCCCATCTGGCGTATAACAGCCTCAGAGTACCCAAACGCAGCCGCGGTGGATGCAGTGCCTATCCTAAATGAATGGGTGCCGTAACGAGCCCCAGGGAGGCCAACACTGTGAAGTGCCGTACCGGTCACCTTCCAAAACTGGAATTTAGTAAGGGGAGACCCATCCTGGTGGCAGAAAAACGGGCCAGGGTGCATACCACGCACTGCCAAAAACTCATGTAGGGCACCAACCGGACAGATGTCTTCAATGGAACATCGTAGCAGTCTGACTCCACTGCCTATGCCATGCTGATCAACCTTTGAGGACTGTATCCTCAACTGAGCCCACTCGTGTGTAACATAGACATCGTCGAGTTCCAGTGCCCTACAAGACACATCCGCCTTAGACAATGGTACCAACTCACTGATGCGGAGTGCTCCAAAGAAGGCTACGGTGGTAGCTGCATGAAAAAGAGCTATCTCGTACCTATTATAACATAAGTTATGCCAGCCTCGTGCAAGGTGGGTAAGAACATCTGGTGAAATCGGGTGATGTGTGTCCGGGCGGCGGCCGCGTTCACGTGTCCACCCTTCCAAAACATGATGTATGCGGAAGTCATTCACGCAGTCAGCGAAGCCCCGTGCCTTGGCCATAAATGCCAGTGCCGAAAGCCTAGAGGCTATAGTACGGGGAGCCAACCCCTGACTGTGAAGATAAACCATGTATTGTAAAATCTGGTCTACTGTAGTCGCCCACAAAATGCTCTAAATTGTATGAAAGCATGTTGGTACGCCTTACGTGTGCGAGGTGCCAAGGACATGCCGATCGCCCGGTTCACCTCTCCTCGCCAAATGTCCAAATCTCGGCCGGGAGCAGAGAGGGAAATTCCTCTGCTTCTGGAGCCAAGGCACCGAACCGGGAGATCTGCAGGCGGGATAAAGCATCGGCAATATCATTATTAATGCCTGACACATGTATGGCCCTGAACAGCACATTGAGGCGTAGGGTTCTCAAAACAAATTGACGAACCAATGCCATGACCCTAGGGGATTTGGACATCTGGGCGTTAACAATGTGCACCACTGCCGCATTGTCACACCAAAAATGGACCACTGAATTGGCCCACTTATCGCCCCATAGCGTTAGTGCCCCCAAAATGGGAAAAATTCCAGGAAAGTAAGATCGCGTAGGCGATCCATGCCCTGCCATGCGTGAGGCCATTGGCCGTATGCCCACTGCCCCTCAAAAAAAAATCCCATAACCCAGAGAGCCGGAGGCATCCGACTGTACTTGAAATTTAGGACAGACTATAAGGTCTGATCTCCAAAAAGAGACCCCGTTGAAATCCTGGAGGAATATGAGCCAAACCGAAAGGTCTGCCGGACTCTGTGGTGGCGTTTTAATAGGCCAGCCATGGCGTCACACAGATACCTGGCAAAAGCTCTGCCCGGGGTCACTACCCTTCAGGCAAAATTGAGGTGGCCGTGAAGGACCTGTAGCTCACGAAGAGACACTTTACGCTTGGCAATCCGAGTCACCTTATCCATGGGTAACCTGGATGCCTGTGCGACAGTGTCAATTTTGATACCTATAAAGGTGAGCGTGGTGACTGGGCCCTCGGTCTTTTCAGGCGCTAAGGGGACACCCAGTTCCCGCATAAGCGCCTGAAAAGTATTAAGGAGATGCGTACACGTGTCCGAGCCCTGTTCACCCCCGAACAAAAAGTCATCGAGGTAGTGGGCTACAGACCGGGACCCTGACCTGCGAACAAAGGCCCATTGAAGGAAAGTGCTAAAGCGTTCGAATGCCGAACATGAAATAGAACAGCCAAAAGGCATGGCCTTATCTACGTAGAACCTCCCTTGGAAATGAAAACCCAACAGCTCAAAGTCAGCGGGGTGCACTGGCAGTAATCGGAATGCCAATTTGATATCGCACTTAGCCAGGAGCGCCCTGGGACCACAGGAGTGTAGCATCTGTAGGGCCTGATCAAATGACGTATACCTGACCGAGCAAAGGTCATCAGGAATCGCATCATTGACCAAGGAACCCGCAGGGTAAGATAGATGGTGAATTAAACAAAATTCACCTGGGGTCTTTTTTGGGACTAGCCCCAGAGGAGAGACGTTCAAGTTAGGGAATGGTGGTTCAGTAAAGGGCCCAGCAACTCTCATAGCATTCACTTCCTTAGCTATGCTTTGTGCAGCGACCTCCTCATTACCCTTCAGAGAAAGTAAGTTTGGGGCATCCTGCGGTCCCCGAACACCCCTAAATGGTATACGAAAACCAAACTGGAAACCTTCTAACAGGTACCTCACATCATCCCGTCTAGGATAAGCGGAAAGCCATCGATCCAGCATAGGGATATTAATTGGGGAGGGGGCCTTTTGCATGGCCAGCACCGTCAGAGGGAGCTCTGCCCATCCCCTGCCCACCCCTACCTCTGCCTTGTGACCCACCAGCCCGCGGGCACGCGGAGGCGGCGTGAGGGCCAGAGCAAGAGGGACACTCGTGTCGGAAACGACACTGACGCTTGTTGCACACGCCGCTAGCTGAGAAGCTCCAACACAGCAGGCGGGCTGGAACCCCCTGCCCAGCCGGCTGGCGGGGAACCTGCGTCGCAGCAGCCCACTGCACGGCATGGCCACAATGGTACCTATCACCAGGCGCCGGCCGTGTGGGAGTCATATACAAGAGCCACAATTGCTGGCAGGGCTCATCCCACCTCATCTCAGGATGTAGGGCCACTCTCATCCTGAATTTTTCGTCGTAAGCCAACCACGATGGGCCAGGAAAATCAACCATCACCCTATAAATATTGTCGAGGTATTGCACCATCGGAATGGCCAAATCAGGCCGGGCCCTCAGGTATACCGCCATATATATGAGGTATGCCGGCAACCAGTTGGCCCAGGTGCACGGTGGCTTACGACGACGGGACAACTCCTTGTCCCTGTCATCCTGTCCCTCCCTCTCTTCCTTGGTGGGCTCACGATTCAAGAGGGAGAAAATATCGACATACTCCCCTCGCCAAATCTTTTCCCTTGTGGCCTGTGATAGATGATCACCCAGGGGCAAGGAATAACCAGCCATCAGCAGAGCCATCATCGGCACGTTCTGGATGGAGGGTATGCGCAGCGGGCCCTGAATAGCCCCTGCAACACCTGGCATACCCACAAGGGCGGACACCCCTGCCCTAACCGGGGGGCCATTTGTCAACCACGAGTTAACAGGGCAGTGCGGATACAACTGCCCACCCACAGTAACCTGCCTCGGCCATGGCCACTGCACCCCCCAATATGACTGGACAGTGTCGCTGGTGCACTCAATTGAACCAGATACTCACTAGTCGCACCCCGTGAGCCGCCCCCACTGGGGGTTCCAGCCCATGGTGGGCGTCGGAGCTCGCGACAGGCCTCGAGCTCTGGGGCAACACCTGAACGGTCCCCATCGGCAAATCCGATCGTGTGGGGAGCTGCGAGGCGCCAGCTTGGGCTGGCCTGATGGCCTCGAGCAGCTCGACCCTGTTGACGGCCCACTGGAGAGGCACGGCCAACGTGTTGGCCAGGATTGACGAAAGGGCCATAACTGAAGCGGTGGCTAAGCCCCCATTGGAAGGCGGTGGGGCAAAGCCCATTGATGCCTCTAGCACTGAAATGCATGCGAGAAGCGCATCAACGATGTCCGAGCCCCCTGTATAAGGTGGGCCGGATGGCCCAGACGGCCCACTGGGCAGTTGCTGAAGGGGAAACCCGAATGGGGATCCCGGGCCCGAATAGGGCCATGCCCAAAATTCCGGCCCGTGGGGGGCCAGAGGAATGGTGGGGTGGAAACCCACACCAGGCCCACATGGGCCACCCTGTCCCGGGCCATGAAAAGGCCCTCCAGGGGCAGGGGTCCCTGAGGGGCCAGTCTGTGCCAGCCCCGCCTGGAAGCTTGTGCCAGGCTGACAGGCGGAAGCCTGGTCAGCAACATTGGTGCAGTGGGCAAAGCCATCCCACTGCCCTGCTGCAGGGGTGCTGCCCAAGCCCTCCGACCTGATGGCTGCCCCCCGGAGGAAGAGGGGGTAGGCAAAGCCCTCCCCCGCAGGTGCGGCTTGGCAGCCGGAGCCTTGCGCTTGGGAGGCATGTCTCCCAAGCCGAAGAGAGAAGCTGCTCTCTAATCGATCCCTGGCCAGGGATCCAACTCACAATCCTGTGCCCTGAGTACCGCAGTATCAAAGAGCAAAGGAAATTAGGTACGAAGGGAAACACAGAGAAAAATGCAGCGGAGCAAACTTCTCCGCTCCATCGCGTTCTAAAATGGCAGCTCGGCTGCCTCGTGGCCACCCCTTTTATAGAGGAGTGGCCACGCCCCCTAACTACCCGGATGTCTGAGTCCGGGTGGGGGGCCCCCGCAAAGAGCGCAGCGGCCATTTTGGCACCGCGCTTTCAAATGATACTCTAGATTTTCTAGCTCTCCATATCAATTTTTGGAGTGCTTGGGGGACTCAGTACACTGGTTCCTGAAGCCAGACAAAGGAAACAGTGTTAAGCCAAGTTGTAACGAGTGGGCAACAAACGTGTGTTTCTAGTTCAGCTCCAAAGTACATCTACTCTTAACAAGTTCCACATCTGTGCTTGCTGGCAGAACATTCTTCCCAAAGAATCATAATTTGACATTTTCCCTTCTCCTTCATCTTGTCTGCATTGCGTCTTTGGTGGAGGATAATTTGAATACTGAACACCCACCTGTTTTTAATTACACACACAGGGTCACCTGGCATGTTTCTGTTGCCTGAAATGAGGATATAATTTGTACAATCAGGTTTCAAGAATGAAGAAATCCATTAAGCAAACATTTGACTGATTTCTGTGATTGCCTGTGACTATCACTTCATGCATCACAGAGTATTATAATTCAGAAAGTTTGCTCACCAAGATATCTGCTAAAAACAGAACGGAAAAGTATTCATATATCAACAGCAGTCTTGCTTCAGGAGCTAGAACAGGCCTGTGGAAGTTGTGTTTCCCCCATGCCCCATGCCCCATGGACAGACAGACAGACAGACAGAGACACACACACACAGGTTTGGAAGCTAACCTTGGTTTGGTAGCTCTTACCTTCTCAGAGGTAAGAACGAAATGGATGTAAGCTCCAGATCCACTACAACACATGACCAATGGAGCTGCACGCAGCTTCTTTAATCAAAAATTATTCAGGTCTCACTTCAGCTGGTATGAAAAGTACCTTGGTAGTCATCCTTCTATCTGGCTTAGCATTTCAAAGAACAAGGAGAAAGGTCACAACTGATGTAAGTTGCAAAGTTAAGGTGTCTGCATGTTGAAATCCTGAAAGTCTTTTGTCCACTGCCATTTTATTGCTCCATGAGAATGGATGGAAGGCTCTTGCCTTCTGGTAATGGTAAAGGTCACGCTTGCTTGAAAGGCAGTCATATTGGACTCTAGGGTTCAGTGCTCATCTCTGTTTATAGCCTCAGAACTAGCACTGACTTCATTTGCAGATGTTTCTGTGGACATGTGGTAGCCATACCTAGACCCCAAAGTGTATGCAATGCTGTTTACCTTCCCACCAAAGTGGCACCTATTTATCTACTTGCAATTTCTTGCATTTGAACTGCTAGGTTGGCAGCAGCTGGGACAGAGATGGCCGCTCATTCCATCATGCAGTACTCATGTTTTGATCTGCTGACCTTCCACCTCCCAGTCATTTTCTTAACAAATTGAGCCACTGCAGTCCTTGTCTTCTGTAAAGGTAAAGGTCACCCTTGCTCGAAAGCCAGTCGTATCTGACTCTAGGGTTCAGTGTTCATCTCTGTTTATAGCCGAAGAGCCAGCACTGTCTGCGTTTGGAGACATTTCCATGGACATATGGCAGGCATGTCTAGACACTGAAGTGCACAGAACGCTGTTTACCTTCCCACCAAAGTGGTCCCTGTTTATCTACTTGCAATTTCTTGCTTTAGAACTGCTAGGTTGGCAGGAGCTGGGACAGAGACGGGTGCTCATTCTGTCATACAGTACTTGGGTTTTGAACTACTGACCTTCCTCCTCCCAGTCAGCATCTTAACCACTTGAGCCCCTTTTGAGGGGATACTAAAATGGATTGTATTTGTGAATGCAAATAGCACAACTCCCGTATGTCTAGTGCTGCTATTGAATCCATTTACTTTGCTGACTGATTTGTATATCTTCCTTCTCAGCAAACGATGGGAATATTATTGTTAAATGTATTAATGAGGTTTTATGAAACATACTAATACAAATATCTTCAATACTAACAAATATGAGCAGAGGCATTTGCATCTAAGGGTAGATGCTCTGCTGTTAAATATAAAACTAAAAACCAGGGAATGCAGATGATCTTTCAAAATTCTCTAAACAGCAGCCAGGGGTGAGGGCAGGTATTTCTCTCTGAAGATGTAGTTTCATAAAACAGTGTGCTGTCAATGGGAAGCATTTGTCATTAGGGCCTACTAACCATACTAGTTTTGGTGCCTGCTAATGAGTAGAAAAATGATCTTCTGCATCCTTAGACCTTCCTTTCACTCTAACCAGAAGCAATGTCACAGAACAAAGCTTAGAGACATTGACCCCTGACTTACTTGGGGTCAGGTATGTTGGCCAGTATGGCAGAGGTCAGCAGTGTGGAAGCCATCACTTTGGGCCTAGGCATCTTCTTCCTGTAAGTCCATGGGATTTATCTGAGTTCTCCCTCCCAGCTTATGCTCTTGACCAATCAGTGGAGCTGGTGGCACAGTTTGTTGAACAAGTTGACCAAAGGGAGGGGATGTCTAATTTGGTCCACCTGTGATGCCCTGATGACATAGTGTTTAAACTTTTTTTACTGAAGCCAAAACTGCTGATGTTGTGAGTTCAATCCTGATGGGACCAAAGGTTGACTCAGCCTTCCATCCTTCTGAGGTCGATGAGTACCAAGCATGTTGGGGACAAAAATGCTAATTACCTTGTGAACCCCCTAGAAAGTACACTAAGTGCTAAGGAACACTATATGAGTGTAATTGCTATTTCTAAATATACAAACGCCAGAGCAGCCAGTCTCCTTTAGAACTTCTCATACCCAACTACCTTTTGTGTATGCTTTGTTTAATGAGTTATGAATCTCAGCACTGCAATCTGTAAATTTTGTTTGTCACAGCTGTGCTGAGGAGTTTCTTAAGCATGATAATAAATCCAAGCAATCGAAGAATGGCCAATTGCTGAGTCTAAAAGCAACCTATAAAGCTGTAATTAAAGAAAGGAAAAGGGCAGAATTATATAACGTTTGGAAACATGTGATTGTGCCAATTAATAATGGAATTAATACTCTATTTTGGTCTATAGCAGGGGTTCTCAACCTATGGCCCTGGGGCCGGATGAGGCCTGCAACACCATTTCATGTGGCAACACCCAGAATTGCCATGTGTGGCAGGCAGGACAAAATGGCCATCCAGCCCCTGAAGCTGTCCTGAGGAGTGTGACCCGGCCCTGGGCTTGAAAAGGGTGAGAACCCCTGGTCTACAGAATGAAGGAAATAAAGAAAATAATTCTCTATTTTGGTCACATTATTCAGTTTTGTAGCTTCTCTCACATCTGGGAAAGACATCATAAGAAATTATTTTCTGAAAAACAGCAAACCCAAGCAAGGGCAAAATTAGTTCCTCTGTGGGACCTGGTAAATATGCAAGATATTGAAAGGCATATCAAATCAATAAACCAAGGCAAAGGACCAGGCCCAGACCTGTTTCCAAATCAATTATTTAGGGCTGATCCTTAATGGTGGACATCTGTCTTAGCCCCAGCACTCAGCTGGGTCAATGGCACAAGATATATGGAAATGTACCAATATAGTATTGATATATTTAAAAGGCCAGTGATCTAATCCTTTCAACCAATTAGCCTCCTTTCTTCTTCAGGAAACCTATATACTCATGACCTATTTGGCCAAATGAAGGAATGCCTAGAGGCCAAGAATATCATAAGCTAAGAACAATTTGGCTTTAGAAGGAATTGCTATATAGTTGACCACTGCTTTGCGTTGAGCTCTCCCCATAGCCACACTATTGCTACGGGGATGGGAGCCACCTGTGCTTGCCGCCGCCTCCTCCCCCTTCTGAGCCACGCTGGGCTGGAAGGGGTGAAAAGCCACCGCTGCTGCACGGAGGTCACAAGCTCTCCCCATAGTCACACCATTGCTACGGGGATGGGAGCCACCTGTGTTTGCCGCCACCACCTCCCCCTTCTGAGCCATGCTGGGCTGGAAGAGGTAAAAAGCTGCCGCCTCTGCACAGACGTCCCAAGCCCTCCCTGTTGCCACACCATCGCTATGGGGATGGGAGCCCCCTGTGCTTGCTGCCGCCACCTCCCCCTTCTGAGCCACGCTGGGCTGGAAGGGGTGAAAATCCACCACCACTGCATGGAGGTCACAAGCTCTCCCTGTAGCCACACTATCTACAGGGATGGGAGCCACCTGTGCTCGCCTCTGTCATGATCTTGAGTATGCATGGCAACCTTATCTGAAGCTACTAGAGCTCTTTCACACACTCACATTCCTTTGGGATGAGTTCTTCACAGCTGCAGTCCCACGAGGGAGGTGATTGACAGCTACTGCACTTGCAGTCCCATGAGGTTATTGATTGACAGCTAGGTCAGCTGACGTCTCTTCTCATGTCAATCACAAAACCCAGCGGCTCTAACACCTGCAGATTAGGTCATCCCAAGAATGCAAAGGTGGGAGGGAAATCTGCTCCTTTTGTGTACATAAGCAGAGCCCTTTCCCTCAGTTCTTTGGTCCCCTTGGGTAGAAGACAGACTCGTCTGTCTCCCCACACCGGACTCAAACTTCCCATTGGGGCATGGCTCATACCCGAGATGAGCCCCTCCAATCAAAGGGAACCCTACTAACTAAAAATTGCTATGTACTTTGTTTTTGTCTGTCTATGTTCTTTTTTAGGGTTGTTTCAAAGGCATTCTGTCAGTTGCACAAGTCAAGCACATTGCTCTTTAAAAGGAGAAACAAAAATGCATTTGATTTAAACAAAGGAGTATAAAGTGTTTGCTTATCTCCTTTGTTGTTTATTTTTTCTACTAAACAATCTTGCCCTCTCCTTTGGATGGATCTTGTCATCTACCAAAATTGGCCCAATGGAGCAAAGCATTTCTTTCCACATATGATGCTGTAGTTTTGTCCTGGTCTAGATCTGGCCTCAAACAGTCTTTAATGGAATTTTTGAACTAATATAAATTTAACTCAGAGATAAAATACCAGAAATCAATGATTTTAGTTTTCTCTAAGAACAATTGATTATGTAAATCTGGCTGGCTGTTAGATGGTAGGGAGCTTGAACAGGGTAAAGCACTTTCCATTCTTAGGAGTGAAATTTTCTTTGAATTTATCTTGGTGACAGCAGCAAGATAATATTTTTCCCAAACCAAAGGTGCTGACACATGCAATTATTAAATTCTAGAACACAAAAGGAGGTCATTATGTTCCAGGAGTGTTATTAGTATTTAACACAAAAGCAATTCTGGGTGATTTTATATGGTATCGCAGTAGGGGTGACTGGGGTTTCAGAGAATATTGATCACCCCCCTCTCTTCCTTTTTAAAGAGGCTAATTAATGTCCAAATGTTGTATTGCAGACAGAGTTTGTCCAGCCTTCTATTGAGGCAGAAGTTTGAAAACAATTATTTGAATTAAGTCAGAAAGTCATTCCCCCCCCCTGAGGGTACTTTTCTTGCCCTACTATGGGAAGATTCTTTTAGATTTTCGTAACATAAATTAATAGAGAGCAAGCCAGAAGTCCTAGGTTTATCAGAGGAATCAATTATGAACATGAGTAAAAGAGAATCAAGATTATGTATAAGGAAGCAGATTTCCAAATAGACCTGATTAGTACCTGAATGAGAGCATAACAAGTATCTTCTCCGTCCTTCTTTGGTATCTCTATTAGTTCCATCATAATTCTTCCATTTAACTATTGCACATTAACTCCTGTATTTAAATGTGAACTTTAGGTGTCATAACACATTTGTCTTTTTTTTTTGGCTGTTTTATTTTGTTTACTCTCTGATATGTTTGGACAGACTAACACTGCTACCACTTCGAACCTTTCATATATATTGTGTATTTCAGGGATTTTGCACTGAATATTTTGGACCAGTGGATAACTGAAACTATGGATACTGAATGCATGGATATGGGGGGAGGGGTTTGACTTACACTTTCAAAAAGGCATTTTAGGTGAATGTTGATAAACATTTTTCAGAGGGCGTTTTTGCCATTTTAAAAAAAGGTTTCTAAGAGCAAGAGGTGTTTTGGGTTTTTCCTATAGATCTTTCCAAGATGTAGAATCAAAACTGGCTGCTACACAGTTTTGTTTTTCTGATGTGTTCATAATGATAATTCTGTGCATTAATAATGCCTAAAACAATGGGAGCAACAGTAATCACAATTGAAAGCTTGTTGCTAAGAAATAAAAAGAAACACAATGACTGAAATCTGGTAATGAGTTGCAATGAGACTGGGTCATTTGAATCAATGGAACTTTCAGAGGACTTGACTAAATGAATTCCCTCTGATTCAGTGGCCCTAATTCTAGTTGCAAATCAATACTGGGTTTAAGCCAATGAGTTCCTTTTTAAAATGTACGTATAGAAAATTTTTAAACAAAAGGGTAGTGATACTAACAAGCTTTCTTTATATACCTCGCTTTATTCATACTTCTCATATTTTTGCAGAATTTTCAAATGACCAAGGTGTCTTCTACCAGCTAGGATTTGAAATCAAGTCTTCTCTAAGTAAGGAACCACTATGTGTGATTCTCTGCCAATGGAGGCACACCTCAGAACTTCACTCCTTACACTATTTGGCAAAACATGGCTTTCTCTGGAAAATGTAACTTTAGCTAGAAAACTGAGGCTTATATTTTTCATGTTTGTGTTTCTGCCACCCATTACTGGTTGTCCTTAAATTTAGAAACATAGTGAATTTTTAATCGGCCACATTATGCATATGAACATTTGTAGCTGTGATCATCTGCATAAATAAACCCCACTGAATTCGGTCCGATTTGCTTCCAAATAAATGTACAGTGCTTTTTTCCTCCTTTCTCTTTCAGTATTCCAGTTTTCCTAATAAATATGAACCACACTGGATGCCACTTCAGTGTCAGAGAATGTAAGGTACAAATGTCAGATAGATAAAATAAAGTGATGTGACATCATTTTAACTCTCTCTCTCTCACACACACTTTCTTGTTTAAAAATGATTGATAAAATAATACAGTTTAGATTCAAATTTAAGAGGGAGAAAAATATAAAGATGAGTACAAGAAATGGGATGGTTTCTTATCTGCTCCTTATTAATAATGGCAGATTTAATGTTTTTTTAATTGCGGCTTCTTTTTATGCTGAAATGCCAGAATCCCTTAGGGAATTAGTTACAAGAGTATGCTGTACAATATATGCATCAAAATATATACTTAATTTAAATGGATGTAGCCCAGACTAAGGTTGTTGAGGTATGGTTGTGGTTGTCTGAGGTTTTAGTGATGTGTTCTCTCTCCTGTGATATCTGCACAGAAATGGCCCGAATAACTCTATTTGGGAACTGGGCCCATGGTATTCAAATGGGTATGTTTTATTAATGACATTTCTTAAAGATACGTTAGCACAGGATGGGGGAGAAGGCCAGAGAATAAATAATACATACAACAGAAATGGCCCTGAGATGAGTAGCTGTTCCCTTTATAAATATTACAAGCCTTCCATACTCCCCCAGGTAAGAATATAGAATTCAACACATTTAATGATGAGCCAAAAAAAGGGCATTTTAATTTTATGTGCAAAGGCTCTTCCAAGTTTTGCTCAGGGAAAGCTACAGTCTCGATAATTTCAGACATCCACATATAGTTAAAGGTTTTTCTGTCTTCCTGGGAAAGTTATAAGCAGGCAGCAATTGGTTTTCATACTTCTCATAATGAGATCTATCTTGCTCTCATATCAATGTCATTAAAATCTGACACTTCGCTGAATGTTTCTGGATCATCCTCCTTTTTAGATACTATAGTGCTGTTATTTGTTTGGACAGTGATCACTAAAGATCTGTCGCTTGACTTTTCCTGTCATAACCCTTCAGGAATAATTATCTAGGACTCCCTGCGCGAAGATGTCATCCATGCAGTTGCAGTTGTAAAGCGAACAAAATCCTCAATAGGGCAGTAATTTTTTTCAGGCTCAACCAAAATGCCCTGCAAGTGGACAAGCTGCCAGGTTCTCCAGAACTGTTCATCGAACAGGGTGACATGTGAATGAAATAAAGGGAAATATCCAGAAATTAGGTCATTTGTCACAGCCATAAGAGCTGCAGTTAAATTCAGCCCCAACACCAAATGAACGATTGGCAAAGGTGCAATTTCCATGTTTCTTCAGTCAAAGAAGAGAAAGATACCAGCATGACTGTTCATCATTTCTGAAAAAGTCAAAGCGGTGTGTCAGACGTTTGTCCTCTACCTGACACTTTATATACACCCATCTGGGAGGGACGTTGCTCACTCTGGGCAGTTTACAACAGTAAAACAAACAAGACAACATTAAAAATACATATACACCCAACCCAGTCCGATCTCTCTTTGCCTCCCCTTCTCTAAGATAGGCTTCTGCTGTGGTCTCGTGTTCCCATCTCCATAACCATCCTCCCTTTGACCTGTCACTTCCTTGGGTGTGAGAGAAACCTTGTTCTGACACCTATTCCTTTCAAGATGGAGGGAGCCTGCTCATCCTCTAACTTGACCACTTGACTTAGACACTACTTGACTTTCTGTGCCCCAATTTTTGTTAACTTGTACATATAAACTCTGAAAATGGAACCATCCTACAACTCACCAGGCTGCTTGGAAAACTCTGCTTCTCCCATTCTTCTTCTCTCTCAACACACATTATATCTCTCCTGCATGTGTGTATTTTGCAGTGTCTTATTTCTGAGCCCATGAGAAGGAGGAAGGATAGGGTGAAAGAACTCTGTAATTCACAAGGCCTGCAAGAAGAAATGGGAAGTTGTCTCCGGACAGCAGCTTTTCTCTCCCATCCTCACAGATTCTTCCTTTTGTCTTAATTCAGCTAAGAAATCATTTGGAACATGTAAATAAGTGTGCATGCACACTCAGGGAAGAAAATGTGTGTGATTGTCTGTGTCTCACAGAGAGACCATGCATGTCTGAACTGGTGAATACACTACTGCAGGTAAGGAATGACCTTCTTCACCACTCTTCCATGAAACGAGATGCTGAGAATCTGAGAAGGAGAATGCACATAAGAACATAAGAACATAAGAGCAGCCTTGCTGGAACAGGCCACAGCCTATCCAGTCCAGCATTCTGTCTCACACAGTGGCTCACCATTTCCTTCAGGGTATTAATAACAATAATAATAATTTTAATTTGTACCCCGCCCCTCTCAGCACATGGCCGACTCTGGGCGGCATTACAACATAATCAAAAACACAATATACAGTTAAAATATAAACAAAACCAACAGTAAGTACAATACAGGTAATACAAATAAATTACACTAGAATTCTCTACAAAATGGCAATTTCTACATTGTTAACAATACAACATTACCGCGTTTAATACAGACCCAAACATAAACACGATCCCTCAGCTACTAATGTCCCCAAAACATAACCCCATAGCTCATACGTCCCTAACAAAGCCAAAGAAGAGGACAATCCGGTCCCAAACAAATAGTAAAGATACAATGTAAACCCAGAAACACAAATAAATTACAGGTACAATAGAAATTTCCACAAAGTGGCAATTCTCAGTTACAAAATACAATAATACAAAAACACAATATAGGCAATATAAAGTGTGACTGCACTACAGCCACACTAACAACATCAACTGTCACACACACTCAATCCACACACACACACCCCAGCAGATAAAAATACAAAAATGAAAGTTCTAGTGCCTCACACAGCCTTTTTAAAGTCCTGGCCGGAGGCGAGTGATGAAAGGTGGGCCCGAGGTGCAGCGGTGGCGATGTTCGGCATCTTCACTGCGGGCCCCGCCTGCCAAAAACTGCTGAGGTGGCAGTGACAGCAGCTCTGGCGCCTCCAGAACCTTTTAAACTCCCCGCCCAATGGCCAAGGGGAGGGGCGCTGGGCGCAGCTGTTTCTCCTCCCGGAGCTGGTGGCAAGGGCTCTGGGAGTGGCTCAGGCAGCAGTCCCAGTTTGGCGGCAGCAGCAGCAGCTCTGGCGCCTCCAGCGCCTTTTAAACTCCCCGCCCGATGGCCAAGGGGAGAGGCGCTGGATGCAGCTGTTTCTCCTCCCTGAGCCGGTGGCAAGGGCTCTGGGAGTGGCTCAGGCAGCAGTCCCAGTTTGGCAGCAGCCCAAGGAGATGCCTTCACCTGCTTAGGATTCCATGGAAATGGCATTGAGAGATATCCTGCCTATCTCTCCAACCCGGAGGTTGTCCTTAAGTATCCATAATTATAGCCATTGATACCCTTGTCCTCCATGAACTTGTCTAATCCTTTCTTAAAGCTCACAAGACTGACAGCAGTCACCACTTCTTCTGGCACGGAGTTCCATAGACCAGTAATTCTCTGGGTGAAAGAGTACTTTCTCTTATTTGTTTGAGAACTAGTACCCAAAAGTTTCATGGAGTGTTCCCTAGTTCTAGTGTTATGCGATAGGGAAAACAATTTTTCCTTATCTACTTTGTCCACACCGTGCATGATTTTATAAACTTCAATCAGGTCACCTCTTAGACACCGTCGTTCAAGAGTGAAAAGGCCCAACCGTTGCAGCCTCAGATGGTAAGGAAGGTGTTCCAGTCCCCTAATCATTTTGGTTGCCCTCCTCTGCACTTTTTCCAACTCCATAATATCCTTCTGGAGGTATGGCGACCAGAACTGTACACAGTATTCCAGATGGGGCCTCACCATAGATTTATAAAGAGGCAAAATGACACTTGCTGACTTATTTTCTATACCCTTCCTAATGATCCCTAGCATTGAGTTTGCTTTTTTCACTGCTGAGGCACACTGGGTTGACACCTTCATTGAGCTGTCCACCAGGACACCAAGGTCCCTTTCCTGGTTTGTCGCAGAGAGTTCAGACCCCATCAGTTTATAAATGTAATTGGGTTATTTTTTGCCCCAACATGCATCACTCTGCACTTACTAATGTTGAAGCTCATTTGCCACTGTTTTGCCCACTCCCCCAGTGTCAAGAGATCCCTCTGGAGCTCCTCACAATCTCTCACAGTTTTCACTACCCTGTATAATTTAGTATCATCAGCAAATTTGGCTACCTTGCTTTTTACTCCTACCTCTAGATCATTTATGAAGAGGTTGAAAAGCAGTGGTCCCAGTACTGAACCTTGGGGAACCCCACTCTTTACTTCCCTCCACTTGGAGAAGTGTCCATTTAGTGCTACCCTCTGTTTCCTGTCCCTTAGCCAGTTGCTGATCCAGGTCAAGACCTGTCCCTTTATCCCATGACTGGTAAGTTTATTCAAGAGCCTTTGGTGTGGGACCTTGTCAAAAGCCTTCTGAAAGTCCAGATAAACAATGTCAACTGGATCCTCCTCATCCACATGCTTGTTGACACTCTCAAAAAATTCCAACAGATTAGTGAGGCATGATTTGCCCTTGTAAAAGCCATGTTGGCTCTCCTTTAGCAGCGCCTTCTCTTCTATGTGCCTATTAATTCTATCTTTTAGGATGGTTTCCATCACTTTACCTGGGACACATGTCAAACTGACAGGTCGGTAATTTTCTGGATCAGCCCTGGATCCTTTTTTGAAAATTGGTGTTACATTCGCTACCCTCCAGTCATCAGGCAGAAAGCCTGATTTGAGGGAAATATTAAATATTTTGGTTAGGAGATCAGCAATTTCATCTTTATGTTCCCTGAGAACTCGTGGATGGCTGCCATCTGGTCCTGGTGATTTGTTAGTGTTTAGTTTAACAAGACATGCAAGGACCTCCTCCCTGGTTATTTCTATCGGGGCTTAATCACATGCTTGATCACTGTGCTTTGAAACTCCCAAGTGTGCTTTATAGGGTAAAAAAGGAAATAGAATCATAGAATCATATACAAATGGAATTGGAAGGGGTCTATAAGGCCATTAGGTCCAACACCCTGCCCAAATCAAAGTAGTACAAGGCCTCCCATTGGCTGTTCTGTTGAAACAAGTCTAATTCCATCCCGCACAAAGAAAATTCACCTTGATTTTGTTTGCCATGGGGAGTCCTGAGAAAGAGACATCTGCATCTATCCAGAGTCAACTGACTTAGCTGCTACAGAATGGTTGATATTATGAAAGGTTGTTTAAGAAATCCAAGAGAACTTACAGGATCAGTCTCCTTGGTTATCAATCAGGACAGTGGCTACTGAAGTCAATTTTAGTTTCCAAGCTTGAATACTGCCTCTGTCTTTTTGTTTTGTGAAGTAAGTGGATGGCCACAGAAGCATCTGTGATTGTCTCACAAAAGAACATTGTCACAAGTGAGTGGCAAAAGGAAATACATACCGCTCACATTTCATTTCTCTTCATTTACAAAGTGATTATTTCATAATTCCCAGTGGGCTGTGCAGGTTTCTGGGACTTTTAGTTCTAAACAGTAACTTTTCCATGTTTTGCGCCTTTTCTTTATGTGGAACAAGCAAAGCCACCAAGAGAGAAAGAGAGAGAGAGAGAGATTAAGTATGGAGAACACATTCAGGCTTGAAATACTGCTTCGACCTGTTTGGGGTGACAGTAGTTGAAGACAAGAGAAGATGTGCTTCTTCACAGCTTTTGCCTGAGAAAGTCACTGTGTGACACATATTACTGAACGTGAATCTTCCTTGCCATTCTGGGTGTGGAAATGCAATTTACACCTCTCTGAGGCAAGTTCAGAAAATCTGGCCCACAGCATGAGGTTTGCTTTTGAATATTTCATCATTCACCTCACATGCTTCTACTCTCCCACTGCCCCTTATTTCTCCCAGACTTCAAAATACAACCTAAAAATTCTGTTTTATATTTCAGTTCTTATTTATTTTTGCCCCAATTCCTCTAATTATCTCTCTGATGCAACTACCATTCTACTTGAGGGTATGCCTCTTTGCATGTCAACATTTCCTTTATAACAGGTATGAGACCGAGACATGAGAAATGGTTGGCAAGCGGGGGGTGGTGGTGGTGGTGGTGGTGGTGGATATTCTCCATTCCCTTGCCTTCAAGAAATGTACATTAAATGTCTATTAAATAAAGCAAACCAAACCAAATCAATAAAGTGTTAGCCAAAAAAACATTTTGAAATAATATCTTTTACCAGGAAAACAAAATATCATGCAAGCTTTCATGTTCTCCAAAACTCTTCAACGCTGTTGAAGATTGGGAAAATAAAAATGGCTAATATTTAAACCACGGGGGTTTACATCTTGTTGCTTTCTTAATATGGAAATTGGGCAGAAGCTTCAGACATATTTCAGGTGATTTGCTTTTTTCACTTCTGCCATTTGTTTTTAACATAGTCAACACATTTCAAGAGTGGAGCTTAAAAAGCAGCCTCCAATGGGAAGGCTTACATTGACTCCTAAAGCCCCCATCCATGATGCATTAGTTTAGTTTCCCATTGACCAAAATATCTGTTTGTGCATTTTAGAAAATATAATACAGTACATTGTGTTTGGGGTGCAGGTTTTTCAAGTATGGGTATTTTGTTGAATTTACAGCATTTTCTTTTGTGTAAGCTAAGCCCAGAAAAGTATAGTTTGTTTGTTTGTTTGTTTGTTTGTTTGTTTAGATAGATAGATAGATAGATAGATAGATAGATAGATAGATAGATAGATAGATAGATAGATAGATAGATAGATAGATAGATAGATAGATAGATAGATAATTTAATTAGAGCCCTGGTGGCACAGTATTTAAATTGCTGTACTGCAGCCTGAACATTGTGAGTTTGATCCTGAGGAGAATCAAGATTTACTCAGCCATGTCAGTAAATGAGGACCCAGCATGTTGGGAGCAAAATGCTAATTACTCTGTGACCCACCCAGAGAGTTCACTAAGCACTATGGGGTGGTATATAAATGCAATTGCTTTGTTTTAATTAATTAATTAATTAATTGATATACCACCTATCTGGGAGACATTCCCCCTCTGGGCAGTGTACATCATTAAAAACACAAATGATATAAAAACTCACAACCCAGAAAAACAACACTAATAATGAATCAACTGATCACAAATTGCAGAGATTTTTCTGCATTTAATTTGGATGGTGTGGATTGGGTTAATCTTTACATGTAGGAGAAGCCTTTCTCTGTGTTATACCAGAGTAAACAATATATTACAAATGAGATAAGGACGTCTCTGCTGTGATATTTAAGCCATTAACCTACAGAAAATGGTCTTCAACCTGCTGGGACATGGGGGCCCATGTAAGAGTGCCTAATGCCTAAAGAGGGTCACATCTTAAATCAAAATTGAACAAAACAATTAATCTGCCAAAAGTAAACATTTAAAGGTCACCAAAGAAATGTTAATGTTCCGGTTACCTGAGCTCTGTTGGCTAGCTAACAAAGCACCCAGAATGTCCAAAACACTAGTATGGAGGTTTCGTGTTCAGGGAATGAAGAAGCAGATGAGTGAAGTAGTGAAATTCAGCTCTTTAATAGTGGGGTTTGAACACAGTTTGGATGGGGCAAAACTCAGACTTATATACACTATAAACAGGAACAGTAACAATAATACAACAAGCCCATTGGCTAACAGAGTGTGCACATTTTCGATCCACTTATTTGCATAAGAATAGATACATGAGAAAAGATACATTCCGCTCCTGTCAGAAAATACATTTAACACATAACAGGAGGATAGGCCCAGAGGGAGATGACTGGAAGAATAATGGAGACTAGAAGAAGCCAAGCTGTGATTGTGCTTTTGTAAGAAAGGGACTGTAGAAACAACTGAAGATGGCGCCACATGAGGCAGGAAGAAGAGTGTTGGTCTTAGGGGTGAAATTGAATAAAACATCTGATTCTTAAAAACACCACTCAACATGCTGAATTATTGCACATCCCTGCTTTTTGTGTCTTCTGGATCATATGCAACCCATGAAGTTAAGTGCAGCTAAACAGCAAACTCTGTTGGATGCTAAGATCTTTTCTCTAGGTCCCACCACACTCACAGGTGTGCTCTGTGAAGATGCAGGAGAGGACCTTCTCTTATATTGTAAATACACAACTAAACGAGCCCCCATTACTTATTCAATAAACTTATTTATCTGAAATGCCTTTGATAGTACATGCCCACAATAGTTGATAGCTAAACTAGGGATATAATAATATAACAGATAATTATTCCTGGGGGTCCTACAGAGACTGGGAAATCCCCTGCAGTGAGGAGAAATGTTGGACATTGTCCCTCCTCTCCCTTGCTTTCTTTACAACAGGGATTCTCAACCCGCATCCCGAGGGCCAGATGCCACCTGCAGCACCATTTCATGTGGGTCCCCACCACCTCCAACATACCAGGAAGTGCCATGTGAAAAGGCAAAATGGCCATCCAGCCCCCGAATCTGTCTGAGGGAGCATGACCCAGTTCAGTCAGACAGTGATGTACTGTTTATGCTTGTTTTCCTTGCACTTACTAATTTCAGCTGGTCATTTTCAAATCCTCCTGGTCAGTACAGGAGGATTATACCCAACCATTTGATGTAAGAGCCTGAACTTGACAAGACAATAAAAAATGCACCAAAATTCTCCAAAGGATAATACTTCAAGCATGAAAGTACTTTTTCACCCAGAGGATCACTGGTCTATGGAACTCCCTGCCAGAAGAAGTGGTGACAGCTGTCAGTCTTGACAGCTTTAAGAAAGGATTAGACAAGTTCATGGAGGACAAGGGTATCAATGGCTATAATTATGGATACCTAAGGACAACCTCCGGGTTGGAGAGATAGGCAGGATATCTCTCAATGCCATTTCCAGGGAATCCTAAGCAGGTGAGGGCATCTCCTTGGGAATACCCTGAAGCAAATGGTGAGCCACTGTGTGAGAGAGAATGCTGGACTGGATGGGCTTTGGCCTGTTCCAGCAAGGCTGTTCTTATGTTCATGAGCAGTGCACAACTGCCCAATTTAACTTTGCCCAGGAAGGAGTAGGTAAGATTTATCTAGGAATTGATAATGGAATTCTGCAGGGCTGGGCTTCCATTCTTGCACTGCGTCCCACTGGACTGGGAACGATTTAAATGTTCAATCTCTGTGTCCTATTCTGGCGGTGCAGGTCTACAGGCAAAGAAACTAGCAAGCCTTACCACCATCATAACTGGAACCTGAAGAGTTGTAAGCAGGTGGGTTCCAGTTTTAAATATGCTTTTCTTTTGTCCACATGGAATGAGAGGCTCGATATTACTGTACCTTGATTTTTTCACTTCACATACTCCCTGTGAGGCCATTTACCTCTTTATTGTAACAATTGGGGGTGGCATGAAGGGACAGGACGGGACTGTCTAGATCTGTGGTTCCCAATATGGGGCACGTGCCCCACAGGGGGACAACTTGATTTTAAGGGGGCAAATTGAGAATAAGTTATTAACAGTGAATTGCCTTTCAGGCTTCCTCCACATGTATAGGAGTTCACTTTTTGAATAATACAAATTATATGTCACAGGGGGATGGCATCAGGATTTTAGAGATGCCTAGGTGAGCATGACCAAAAAAGGGTTGGGAACCACTGGTCTAGATAGAGTTTCAGGGGACCAGCATGCCAGGTGAATAGGCACTTTCAGCTTGCAAGTTTAGAGATATTCATGCTCCATCTTTACAAAGAACAACATTACATGTCAGAGCCAGTTCTAATAATTTAGTGTGAATTGAATCTTGAAACATACAGAGATAACTGATTATTCTGTGTTGCTTTAACAAATAAATTTTTAAAAGGTTCACCTTGCTTTGCTAATCTACTTGGACACTCTACCTGTCTCTCCTCCCTTCCTTCAATATTATTTACTTCTGTTTTTGTTTTTTTGTTGCAGGATATGTCTAAATTCAACTGGCTTTTGCTGACCAGTGTACGGAAAGTAATCGTGGAAGGAGTAATGAAACTGGAACTGATGCAAGATCGCCTCACCCCAGTAAAGTTCATGGCATTTAAATAGAGCTGAGAGGATGAGAACAGAACTACAAAACTGTGTCGAAGTTCCTTAAAGGCTGGTATGCTGGGGGGAATATTGATGAGTCCTGCCGAAGAGAGGGAAATTGGCCAGCTTTTACTGAAGGGAATTGATTGAACAGTTCTGTAATGCAAAGCGTAGTGGAGCTGGAAAAAGCAGCAACCTCCTTTGTCTATACTTAGCTCCATGTGTGGGGGGGACTGTGATAGTTATGTCAATTAGTGCAAATGGAGGTCCCATATGAGCAGCTATTCCAACTACAGAACATTATTCATTTGGTGTTAAAAGATTTCAGCTTCCCATCAATCTCCCCAGAAGTAAAGATAGCTGCCAAGTGCAGCTGAATCACAGCATAGTATGGTGAATTGCCACTTGTATTTCAGTATTCCTATTTTACAGGAAAATGTTGAAACAATCTTTTTCAGGCAAGGGGAGATCTCAGTGGATGTCTTTGATTCCTGCAGTCTCATTACACCACTCAGAGAGGGGAAGAAGTTAGGAAAATATGTCGTTTTTATTAATTTCTCCATTTCTCATTCCTCTAATTCTTAGTCCATCCTGTGCCATTACTTTAACAGTCTGCATATCTGTTTGTTCATTGAATAAATTTTGTGAAAGATGAACAAAAGGCCTGCATGGACATTCATATGCAATTCAATGCACTTTTCTTTGAATACACATATGTTTATGTGCACGTTTGGCTAATGGATATATTTTTCCAATGACTTATTTATTTATTGCCGCTAATGCTTTTTCTATATCTGTCTTATCAGTGGATATATTTGTAAGCATAAAATGCACTCATGTGCATGGACTTTCCCCATGCTGTTTGACTGCATTTCTTAAATGGAGAAATGCTGTCCCAAATCTGGAGAGATGTGAATAACAAACTGCACCCTCCTACATGTATGGCACTGAAAAGTGCAAATATGGAAAATTCTTAGTGAAAGGCAAGATGAACAGAATCTTCCCCTTTCCTTTCAGTATAACTAGTTTCAGCTCTTACTCTTTAAGAGTAAAATTTAGGATGCAACCTTAAGCACACATACCCTCTGCAAATAGCAACACTATCTTTGTAGTAAATACATGCATGATTTCCAGTAACCCCTGCGCACATGCGCAGTAACCCCTTTCCTGGTTGGTCAAATTACGGGATGGCCACAGGAATGAGCGTGACGTAGCGGTGAAATATGGGATTTCCCGGCCAATCCGGGATACTTGACAGGTATGCACATTGTGGCTAGCAATTTGGATATTGGCAATCTCATAGCAAATCAATATTCCCTTGTCTTGAAAGGTCTCCTTCATTTAAAAAAATGGAAACATTTTACATTAACCTCATGCTATCTTTGAGAGTTTGTGGCTTTTTTCTGCATTTAATGGAGATTACAGATTGATTGATTAATTGAAAAAAGTATGAAATACTTCTAACAATTTCCTGGCTTTTTGCTGAAGCAACGTTTAACTTGGAATGCATCATGCTCCTCATCATAATATGATATTTTCTTTTTCTTATTAAGTTTAGATTATTATTTTTCAGTGTTAGCTTTTCCAAGTGTGGGAAGAGATTCAATTAGAATGCTGGTCTCTCCTGATACTAAAGCAAATGAATTTTTTCTCTCCCTTCTTCCCCAACTCCTTTCATTGTAACAATGCATTCTGATGATCTCTTTAAGAAAACAAGAGAAGTAATTGGTCACAAGCACTTCGGAAGGAAAAAATGCAGCAAAATATATCAAGTAATATGGGAATTAGAAATATAAAGAGCAGAGGAAAAATAGAAAATTTACACACACATTACATATCATTCTACTGTAATTAGGGACATTTAACTAAGGGTGCAGCTATACTATCAATAGGGAGCAAGCTAGTGTGGGCTGCTTTGGAATCATTGGGCTTGATTTGAATGACCTAATCAATCCTGACCTTCCACACAGAAATGTCTCTTGCCAGTATCATGAAGTGGCTTAATAAGTGAGCCACTTCTAGATATTGGCAAATCAATTCCTTCCCCTGTTTGGCAGAGGGCAGGGTAAACAAAACGAAAATAATTTTGACTGTATATAGACTATAGCTTATGTGCTACATCAAATACAAAAATAAATTATTTTGCCAAGTAAGAAACTACCCACAACTGAAGTCACTGGCATGGATTTGACTGCAGATGGGTTGGGGATTTTTGTTTTTGTTTTTCGTTTTTGGACTGACAAGGGAAATACAAGTTTTCTTTAATTTTTGTTTCATATTTGATGTAGTGCATCAACAATATTCTATATACAGTTAAACATTATTCACTACCTCTGCTGTCTGCCAAGCAAAGGAAGTAATTTATATGCCAATATTTGGAAGTGGCTCAATTATTACATCACTTCATGATATTGGCAAAATCAAACAGGGTTTGCTTTAGATTGGTTCCAATGATCACATATACTGGAACAAATTCAACATGCTCTGAAAAGCCTCCCGCTGCCCTGGGAAGTGACTGAACCTGTCCAAGAACCCACTAAAATGGTGCAATTTCTGCCGCCGCTGCCGATGATGACAAAAACACAAGCTGAACTGGTCCCTGGCTGGAAAACGTTGGGAACTCCTGCTTTAGAGCTTCAAACAGCAGACTAAACAGCCTATGTAGTCAGCTTCTAAAGTCTGGCTAGTTATCCTACTATGGTAAGGCTATCCTACTATGGTAATAGAGTAGACCAGTGGTTCCCAACATGGGGCCCACACACAAAGGGACTTCAATTCCCAGAAGCCTAAGTCAGTACATTGACTGACCAGTGCTTTGGGGAATTGACTTAGGCTTCTGGGAATTGAAGTCCAAAAACCCAAGGTTGGGAAACATTGGAGTAGGCCCATTGCCAATTGTCGGGCAGTGGCTAACTATCCTGACAACCTTGAGGATTAACAGCCTTGGGTGGTGATATCCATAGAGAAAGGTGATGGTCCCCAAGTGGATTAAATCCCACTTGAATCCATCTTGATGGAGGGCAGCAGCCTGGGCTGATGAAGACTTTGTGTGCCAAAAGGGCTTAGGATCAGAAAGTGACTTCTGGAACTGGATCAGTGGTATGGGTATCACGCTGCGATACAGAAGGCAAATGGAAGGCCACTGCATTATATTCTCAGGACAATCTTAATGGCTGATCGCCATGATGATTGCCAATATTCAGAATTGAATATGACACAAGAAGAAGAAGTCAGCTTCTGAGAGTGGGCTTCACAACGCTAATTGTTCAAACACGTTTCTAAAGAGCTTTCTTCCTGCCTTCTGTATTTGTATCATCAAACAAGCATTTAATTTGTGCTAACATAACGTAAGAGTCAAAGGTCATATCTAAAGAGGCAGACCCAGAATCTTTCTTCTGTGGAGGGAATAACTCCACTCATAGAAAGTACCCCCACCCAATTTGAGGTGATTCTCTCTCTCATTTGCCAACTCATCATAGCTCCCCTGGTTCAGTGGGATTTTGTGAACCTGTATGCAACATAGTTGAATTTTTTGGAAAAGCTGTGTTAGTCTGTGTTATATTTTAATTTTAGCTTTCGTGGATGTGAAGCAAAGCTCAATTGGCATTCCAAGTAATAGTAGAACACTTGAATCAATGGGATTTGCCATCAAGCAGTTGATACAATTGATCTGTTGTAGCTGAGGCTAAGCAATTATGTCAGATTTTCAAAATATGATACAGATAATACCCACACTGATTAGTGCAGTATCTCCTGGGAAATTTGGGTTATGTCTCTTAGTTAGCAGAGTATGAGATAGAAAAAACAACAACAGCAGCACAGAAACAATGAGCCCCTGCCTGCCTATTTCATTTATTTTCCACACATTTCAGCACTTTGTATTATACTCTATAAGCATTTAAAGTAGAAAAAAAGAGATATTTCCATTCAGTTACCATCTGTATTTATGGTCAGAAGGAGGGTGGCAATGGAATGTCCAGCACATGGAGAGAACCTCCATGCTCGTTGCTTGACTGAAAATCAGAGAAAAAGAAGAGGACAGTCAGGGGGGGGGGGAAAAAACAACCAGGAAGGGTTGGCAGGGACTTGCTTCAAATGCCAGAGGTAGGGAAAGAACTCTCCCAAACAAGTTAGTGGTAGAGGACAATAACAGAAGGTTGTAACGCTTCTTCCCAGTGATACCCAATGTTAGTGAATACAAGATTGCTATTATCCCAATAGTGTCTTTCCACAAACCAGACAGCAGACCAGATGAGGTCATTTGTTACTCTCCAAAAGTCGAGAGGAGATTGTACAGGAACTGCTCATGAAGGTGAGGAAGAAAATGCAGAAAGTGTGATAGCTATGACTCTAACCTTTTTCAGTTCCCATTGTTGATTTCTGTTGTATATTTCCTTGTCAACAAATGCATATTGAGCCTGTCTACACCTTGAACATGCCAACAATACTTCCCATAACTTTCAGCGATACTCAGAAAGAGAAAAGCAAATGCTAATAAGGAGAGTTCCTCAACTTGAAAGTTAGAGATGAAGAGCTGACAGCTCATTCATCCTTAGCTTTGAGTGAAACCCATTTTCCTTAAACATCTCTCCCTCATCCCCACCATCCCCACCCCTCTCTCTGTTTGTTCCCATTGAATATGCAGGCAGACAGAAATAAAAAAAATGTATTTCCTTGATGGAGCCATCTGCCATCCCTTTTTACAGTTTAATGATTTTGTGCTCTGCAAGCCTCTCAGTCTTTCCTGGAGGCAAAATTGAAAAATCTTGTCCAAAATAAGGGCTTGGCATATGAACTTCTTCATCTGCTACATTTCTGTTTCTTGCTCATTAGATCATTAAGGAAATATTAGCAAAGGATTTAATGCTTCTGCTCTCAACCACATTTTTGGAGCTAATTGACATATTAACTGTTTCCTTTCTCACTCCCTGTTTTGGAGAAAAGCTGTAGCACCATGCAAAGACTTCACTCTGGAGCTTAATGCAAACAACCCATGTCTGTCATCCCTGGTTACTGTACAGGTACAGTAGATGCAGGTGTGTTTCCAATGACATGCATGGGAGTCATCCAGGTGAACAAAGTCATTCCACCCCTTATGGAACCCTACCAGCAAAATGACCCCCTTCAAGTCTGAGGAAAGTACAATGCAAATTTTCAATCTGAGATTTTGACCGCCACAGTCTGCTGCAAAGCAAGGCCCCAATGATGCATATAAATTTTTCCATTGGTATTTTTTTATCTATTTGTTTCATTTTTTAAAATTTGTGCATTATTGTCATCATTATGTGCCATCATGTCCCTATGACTGAGTAATCTCCAAAATATCCTATCTTCAGCCCTGCTCAGCTCTTGTAACCTCAATCCCAAGACTTCCCTCATGGAGTTAATCTTCCTTTTTTCCTGCTGTCTTCCACATTTCCTAGCATTACTGTCTTTTCCAGAGAATCTGGCCTCCTCATGATGTGCCCAAATTAGAACACCCCCAGTTTTGTCATTTTGCCTCCAGAGACACTTCAGGCTTGATCTATTCCAGGACCCACTTGTTCATCTTTTTGGTAGGCCAGAATATCTGCAAAACTCTTCTCCAGTACCACATTTCAAACAAATCAAGTCCCCCCCCCCCCCCCATCAGCTTTCTTTCCTGTCCAGCTTTCACATCCATACATGGTGATCTGAATACAAGAGTGTGGATGATCACAGTCCTGGTCCCTAGCGATACATCCATACATTTGATGATCTTTTCTCATTCCTTCATCAGTAATTGAACCAAACTATAGATGTTCAGCACTTTCAATTTACACATTCTTAACATTAAAGTTGTATACTTCTTCTGTAGTCATGATTGTTGTCTTCTTGATGTTTAACTGATGTTCTGCTTTGCCACTTTATCCTTTTACTTTCCTTAAAGGTTCATTCAACTCATTGCTGCTTTCTGCCAGCAAAATGGTGTCATCTACAAGGAGCCCTTGTGATGCAGTGGTTTGACTGTAGTTCTGCAGCCAAAGCTGGTCACATTGTGAGCTCAGTCCTGATGGGATCAAGGTTGACACATCCTTCCATCCTTCCAGGGTCAGTAAAATGAGTATCCAGTATGTTTGGGGCAAAAATGCTAATTTCATCATGAACAACCCAGAGAGTGCTCTAAGCAGTATTGGGTGGTATATAAGTGTAATTGCTATTGCTATATATTAAATTATTGATGTTTCTTCCACTGATTTTCACTCCTCCTTCATCTGAATCTAGTCTAGTTTTCTGCCTATAATCTGCATGAAGATTGAACAAGTAAGGGTATAAAATGCAATTTTGCCTGACATCTTTGCATATTAGAAACCATTCTGTCCAAAAGGTAGCTTCTTGTCCACAATACAGTTATGAATCAGGACAATTAGACATTGAGCACATACCCATTTCTTTGAAAACAATCAATAGCTTCCACGGAGTCAAAAGCTTTGCTGTAGTATGTAAAGCATTAACCTGGCTAGATAGCTCAGTAGATTAAGTATCTGACTATGGAGCTAGAGACTGGGGATTTGATTATGTCTTGAGGAATCTGTACAGTCCCATGGTGCCCGCAGGGATAGTCCTCCTCCCAGCCTGGGAGGGATTAAAGGCTGCCAGGATGCAGCTGGCCCAAAGACCAGCTGCTGCCACTGCAGCTGCTCCCAGGACCAGCACCCCTCCCAACTCGGGAGGGGTTAAAAGCTGCTGGGACACAGCTGGCCTGAAAGATCTCCCAGCCAGGACTTTGAGGCCGTAGAATCAGCAGGACTTTCGCCGCTGCCTCTGGCCTCTTCTGTGGGGTGGAGAGGTCCCGGAGTGATAGACGCCGGGACTGTCCACCTCTGTCAGCGTCTTGGGGCCCCACCAACACCTCCAGCCAGGACTTAATAGCCATAGAGACGGCAGGATCACTGCTCCCCATTCTTTGACTTTTGGGGTCAGAGTGAGTTGTGTGTTGCATTTTGTGTTGTGTTATTGTATTGTTACTGCTGGGCTGTTTTAAATGGTGTTGTAAGGTTTTGTGATTTTGTGGCTTCGAGGCACTGTGTCCGCCTGCGGCGGACTTGCGTTCCCAGTGTTTTTTGGGTTTTTTTGTGTTTTTTTTTTGTGTTGGGCTCTTTATATTGGTTTTTGAAGGTTTTTGATTTATGTGTATGCAAATTTTATTTTAATTTAATTAATTTAATTTAGTTTATAATTTAATTTTGCTTTTTTAAATCTTTATTTTTACACAAATTTTTTTAGTTTTTTGAGTGAAAAGTGATTTCTGGGTTTTTTTGGCATTTTTTGACATTAGTGTGATTATTTTTGAATGTTTTTATAACTTATTTGATTCATTTTGGAATTAATCTTATTAGTTAAAATATTTTTGAATGTTTTGTTCTCTTTTGGCCTCTGGGTGGGGTTGGTGAGCTTTTCTTCCTCTCTATAATTGTTCTCTTCTGTCCTCTGGGTGTCGCTTCCGGTAAGTTTTTTCTTTATTTTCTCATTTGAGTTCCGGTCCCCATGGATAGAAGACGTCTTTTGGTAAGCTCTCTGGGTTTTTTTTTTGGGGGGGGGTTGGATATTTTTTTTGGGGGGGGGTCTTTGTGTTTTTTCTTGTTTGTTTTTGGCTGTTTTTGTTTCCCTTTTTTGATTTTTTAGTGTTTTTGATTGTTTTTGGTTTGTTTTTTTGTGTTAACTTTTTCGGGGGGTGGCTTTCTTTCCCGTGGGCATTGGCGGGGGGGTGTTCTTTCCCACGGGCCATGCTGGCTGGCCCGTGGGAAGGAAGGGCAATGGTGGGGGGGTTGCTTTCTTTGCTTTCTTATCCATGGGCCATGCTGGCTGGCCCATGGGGAAGAAAGGCAGCGGCGGTGGGGGGTTCCTTTTTTTCCCCACGGGCCATGCTGGCTGGCCCATGGGGAAGAAGGGCAGCGGCGGTGGGGGGTTCCTCCCCCCCCCGTGGGCCATGCTGGCTGGCCAGTGGGGAAGAAGGGCAGCGGTGGTGGGGTTTTATTTTACTTTTATTTTTCTTGCGCCAGCTGGCACATCGAAAGGAAGGGCAGTGGCGGCAGGGGTTTTTTTTCCCCCACAGGCCATGCTGACTGGCCCGTGGGGAAGAAGGGCAGCGGTGGTGGGCGTTTTTTTAAACTTTTTTTTCACGCGCCGGCTGCCTCAGCGTTCTGTGCGCTAATGGCGCGCAGGACGCTGGGGCTTGTAGTTTTGCCTGTGCGTGTTTGCTTACTGTAGCGGTTTTTTTCTGAGGCTTTTTTTTTTATTGGCCGCGGCGTGGTTCCGAACGTTCCTTTTGCTGCACCGCTCAGCCTGATTGGCTCTGGCGCGGCACGGCGCGGCACAAGGAACGTTGGGAATTGAAGTTCCCTTTTTTTGTTTGCGACTGGGGGCTCTTGCCCCCAGGTCGAAAATTTCAACCCGACAGTTACCTGTGAACCGGGTTCGGGCAAGTGAACGGAGGCCCATTACAGGCTAGTGGGGGCCTGGTGCAACATCCTTTGTCACATTCCAATGGTTAACGCACCATTTTATATGTGTAGATTATTTGACGGCCTTGTGCTGAGTAGGGTGGGTGCATGTGACTTTGTTGCTTTGTGTCTGAGTCACGTACATCCCAAAATTGCCTTTAATCTGCAGCGATTTGTCCCTAAGAGTGAAACTATCACCTTTTAGCCACTATCCCTACCATTATTTGTGCCATTCATAGGTTTAGTGATACCTCTGGCAGCTTCATACGGAGACTGAGACAGTGCTTCCATTCCACCATCCAGTTACAAAGTTATGCATTGCCAGCTGAACCTTATTTCAACAAGTGTCCTCTGTACAGCACTAATCAAAGTACTTAAGCCTAACTTTGTCGGCTTCTGCAGTACTTCCAAGGAAAAGGAACCTTTTTTGTGGGTGGGAGACTAATAGCA
The DNA here is from genome assembly GCA_035047305.1 of Bradypodion pumilum. NCBI lineage: Eukaryota > Metazoa > Chordata > Lepidosauria > Squamata > Chamaeleonidae > Bradypodion > Bradypodion pumilum. Next base: position 164,409,537 of record JAWDJD010000001.1, on the reverse strand, counting down.
AACTGCCATAGCTGGGCCTCACAACATACCATTGCATCTATTGCCTTTGGTAGCTGTCTCTGTGTGTCTAACGGCAGGGCCCAACATGCCCCAAACAAGATTCCTTTCTAGGCTCTGTATGGCACATTGGTTCTCTAGTAAAGATAAAGGTTTCCCTTGCTTGAAAGCCAGTCGTATCCGATTCTAAGGTGCATTGCTCACCTCTATTTCCAAGCTGAAGAGCCAGCGCTGTCTGCTTCTGCAGATGTTTCCGTGGTCATGTGGTAGGCATGACTAGACACTGCAGTGCATGGAACGCTGTTACCTTCCCACCTAAGTGGTCCCTATTTATCTACTTGCAATTTCTTGCTTTCGAACTGCTGGGTTGGCTAGTTGCAAAGAGTTGCAAAGAGTGTTATTTAATTGACGATGAACTGACAAGATGCATACAGCTTCACAGACGTTTGAGCTCAGCGTGTGAGCACTAAAGCAGAGCAACTGCATTGTCTGTTTGACACTGTGACCATATTAAGTTAAGCACCTCTATGTGGACTTAATGCAGAAACCAAACCCTCTTGACATTTACTCGCAACAAGCTATCTTCTTAATGAGCCCTTCCAAGAGTGATTTCTTTCTGCCTTGAGTATCACTTTATTGTTTTCTTTCTTTCCTTATTTCCCGTTTATTGAATGCCAGCTGCACGGCTCGCTCTGTGAGAAAAATGAACAGGGGTGAGGCCTGATCCTTAGGTCCGCTTATGCCATGCTTAGCTGAATTCTGGGGGACTGATTAAATCAGTCTGACAAACAATGAACCAGATCTTTTTCTCCCTCAGTCCCAACACTGTAGGCTATTTGAAGAATATCTCGATCATGCCTCGAGTTCATGGCCTCCCATTTAGCTTTAATAAGAGTTCTGGCCTAGCAAGGAATGTATCAGAAGCCCCTAAATTAACTTCCATCAGTTCTCCAGACTATTGTCCTTAGAGAATTTGGCAATTTACTTTCCTTTTCTATGGGCAGCTGCTATTGCTAGACGATTTGGAGGCATTTGCTCTTCATTTTTGAGGCAGAAGGGGTGAAATACACAGCCCACGCCGAAGTCTATCGTTCTCCTTCTCTGTGTCTTATTGTTGGCTAAAGTGGGTCAACCTTCCATAATGTAACACATGATAGAAGACACGATGTGACAAGACAAATTATACATGGCAACTCCACATGGGAGATATATGGCACATTTAATTCAACACAAATGTAACTATTTAAAAAGGTAGAACTTTAGAAGTGGCTTCTCTTCTTCCCCACCTCTTCTCTTGTCTTCAGGTCTTCTGCTCTGAGGGAGGTGAAAAGGGGATAATAGGCAGCTGTCACAGATATTTCTTAGGGATCCTGTGTGTGTGTGTGTGTGTGTGTGTGTGTGTGTGTGCGTGTGTGTGTGTGTGTGTGTGTGTGTGATAAACAGAAAACAATCAAACTCAAAGAGAACAGCTACAATCAAAGTACAGTGGAACCTCATACAACAATTGCCTCGTTTAGCAACAAAATTGCATAACAATTAGGTTTTGGGGGGAAATGGCATCCCACATAACAATTTTCCCTATGGAAAAAAATTGTACAACAATTTTTCAATGGAAAAAACAACTTACTGAAAAAAAGTTTTATGATGCATCCCATAGGGAAAATCGTTATACGATGCTTGTATCGTATAGCAATTGTTTCGTACAACAACAAGCCCCATGGAACGGATTAAAATCATTGTATGAGGTACCAGTGTATTGCAAAAAGTAAAGTTCAAAATAAGTAAAATATAATATATGTCATTGGGAAACCAATAGGATTAGGTATGAGATGGCCTAATATGTTTGGAGGAAGGTAATGGGGGTCATGGTTTCCAGTATGAGGAAGAATTGCATCTCAGTTTGTGCACACTGCGATGAAACTAGGTGGACTAGAAAGGCCCACACCTACCATTCAGTCTCTATTTGTCTGGGGTAGGTGAGTCCCAGGGTGGACAAACTCTGGTAGACTCAGGGGAAATATATCTAACACTTCTTTCTCCCACACTCTTAGTCCTTAGACTCTTGGTCTAAGCTTACACACCTACCCTGCAGTATATATAGCACTTGCAAAAGCACACCCAAAATGTCAATCTGGTAGCTGGAACCTGATTAGTATAAAAGAAAAAGAGAAAAGTTCAAAATAAGAGAACTCTCAAAATGTACAGATATACAATGAAATTTATAATCACCTAGAGTAAAGCTAAAAGGCGAATCCATTGCATTTTGGCAAGAAAAAAGGCAAGAAAAAACATGTTTCACAGTCCCCACCACAACCCAAATTAGAAAGCTAACTATATTATCATAATCAAAGAGCAACAGCAAATTTCCAGAAGCAAAAAAGGAAAGGGTTAGATCTAGCAATGGGCCATGGGTCAACTTTCTCAGAGGACCTTGGAGAGTCAGGTCTCTCACAAGTAGAAGGACTCCAGCTGTGCTGATCTCATGCATTCTTGCTGCTTAGCATTCCCTTCTCTCCTTACCTTGTAACTAAGCTGTTCCATGCCTTCCAAAAAGGTACAGAAAGATTAAGCAGACCCCAAAGATGAGAAGCAAATTATTGTTATAATAATAACAATAACAGCAATGATTCCAACTTATGGCAGGGTTCTTTCAGAGTGCAGAAGTCATTTATCCTTCCCTTCTTCTTCTGGTGCCATTCGGGGGTTGTGCAGCTTATTCAAGGGTACACAGGCTGGGTCCTTTCCTGGGAGGCACAACCTCCCAACCTCTGGCTCCGCAGCCTGATAAAGTGAATGTATTGAGCTATCCAACCATTCACCATTTCCACTTGAATTATTGTTCCATGCTGCACTTACCTTGACCATCAGATCATACCTGTGTCCACAAAAGATTTACACAGGAGAGAGTAGAACAACAAACAAAATGGCTTTGTCTAGGCATGGGGCAGCTAATAGGAACAAGAAGAACTGAAAGGAGAAACTGGGTGGACTGAGACAGTTATTTCTTTATTCATTTATTTATTTAACTTATAAACCACACATCTTGCATAGTGCTACTCTGAGCAGTGAACTTTTCCCCAAAATTGATGAACAGAATCCTGATACAAGCATTAACATAACCTAGTGGTACATCTGCAGGGCAGAAATACATGAGCAAAATAACCTTTTTTAATTCTTCCCTAAATGGCTTGCAAATACAACACCAAAGTCAGTGGCAATCTTTCTGCCCATATGCTACGTCCAGGATGATCCCCACCACCACCTACATGGAATACATTTGGAAGAAATATCCTTACAGGCAGAAGCAGTACAGTAATTTTCCTCCAATAAACTGCAATATCATGTCATATTTTCTGTTCCAATATTGACATTAGTACCATCTTCCAGGGATTCTGGTGTATACAGTCCCCTTGGCAGTAATCAGATTGTTATGTTAACTACAAGCATTGCTTCACAAGCATTGTGTCATTCATTCTCTGTATGTGTTTTTAATTCCTAATTTGTTTTCCAACAAAATTACAGTGATATTTGCTATATACACCAATTGCATTAATACTGCTTTTCCTCTCCCTGGACATTCCTTTTAGTTTCCAGCCATCATGGTAATCAAGCAAGAAGGAATCAAGTATCCTTTATTCATGTATGGCTCATACCCCAAAGTCAAAAATTTGTTCAGAATTAGGCATTTCTCCAACTCACACCTACTTTTTGAACATCCTTCTCCTGTCACTTTTCAGATTAAGGAACCAACTCATTTTGAGGAACTGATTCTCCACACCAAAAAATGTTTAATACAGTTTCTGCATACAACACACATAATTGTTAAAAGCCAAAAAGAGAGAGCAGAAAGACTTCCCTTTAAATATATGTACTTCAGGTGTAGAAAATATTTATACGTGGAACACAAAAGAGAAAACTGTATTATCTTTCGAACTCACTGAAGGAGAAATGGTTAAGCTAGCAAGGCCTCCTGCGCAGAATGTAAAACAACTCCAGAAAGATATGTGATTTCACTGTGTGTGAAGAGTTTTCCTTCAATTAATTAAGCATTATTCTACTCCTGACTGGGTATTAAGGGCTGTAGCTGAGAGTGTACATATTGTTACCGCTTGGATTTAATCATTCTTTTTAGATGGTGTTCTTGGAGCAGTTAGATTCTTCAGTATGCATAATTTAGGAATCACCAGGCATTTTTTCTTTCATTTTTATTTTTACCTTCCTTCATGATAATAATGAGGTGACAATGAAATATACTTGAATGCAGAGCTTTTCTTTATTGTACGTTAGATGGCATTAGATCAATTGTAGCACTAGTGGCTGGAATAATATTTGCTCCCTTGAGCACAACAGTCCTTTGCCTAAGGAGACTGGCATATTCTGGACATGCATCCAGTACCACCTTGAGCAATGATAAGTCTGACTTTTTTCTGACAGGCTAATCTCTATCCATAGGAACTGCAGCGGCTCAAGTGGTTAAGATACTGAACTTGATGACTGGAAGGTTTGCAGGTCAGCAGTTCAAGACCAGAGTACTACAAGATGGAGTGAGCTTTCGATTGGCTCATTGTCTCTTCTCTCTCCTGGGAAAGAGGGTGTTAAAGGGAAGAGACAATAAGCCAATTGGCTTCAAGTATATTTGCATACAACATAAAGAGGATATTTCAGTGGTCTTGTCTTAAACACAGATTTTTTAAAAATTAAATTGAGGTACACAAGGCAAAGACAGTAGACAATTAAGTGATATAAGTGTAAAAAACAGTTCCATGAAAAATCACCATATTATGAAATGCTGTGGGAGATAATGGGGAAAGAGATTTAAAATTATTACAGTATTTATCTCTTCCACTGCAGCTGAGGTGGGTCTGTTGGGGAAGGCCTGCTACATTGCTCCCTGTGAGGGGCAGCAGTGGTGCTAAGGTGAGTGCCTAGGGGGTGCTTCCTCATACACCCAGGGGAGCCCAACACTCCTCCTCCCTGGCTCTGGTATGAGGAACATACCCGTCAACATCTTGATTTTATATAATAGAAAATAAAAATAAAATATAATAATAAAAAATTAAAAAATAATACGGGATAATTATGGGAAAATACTAATAGGGTGGCGGGAAAGAGGGGTAAAATATGGTGATTTTCCAGCCAAAACGGGACACTTGACAGCTATGACATATTATCTTTCTGCATGAAGTTAGTCCTACTACATAAAGCATTCTACATTTGTGATGTACAATCTAATCTTAATTATGGCATGCACCATACTATTTCTATTCCAGTCTTCATTTGTGCTTGCTGTACATACCAAAAACAGCACAGGAATGAAGAAAGAAAAGATGAGTAATTAGTGAAATGAAAAGGAAATCGTGCTGAAAGACACAAATGCATTGTTACACTGACAGATGGCTAGCATAAAGCAGCTTTCTCTTCTTTGAAGACAATGAATGACTTTTCATTATTAATATTTTTCTAGTCTTCTAGTAGGTGAATAAATAACCACAGGTGCAAAGATCACCTCATCTGTGTAAATCGGAAAATTTCACATTATCGTTATTGTTAACTAGGTTTTCTTATGGCTAAAAGGCTGCCATATAAATGAACATTTTCTTAATAGTCAAGGTTGTCTAGTGGTAGGTCAGCTTCACTTATTAGCTGCACATATTTAAAAGCCTGTACCTAAAGCACAGAACATATAGTCAGTGAACATTACACATATGGAAACTATTTATTTTATTTTATTTGTATCAAATGTACGGTAGTTCGTCTATCTCTCAATGAAGGGACCCAGGGCAGGTCACAATTCTAAAAACAAAATAATTTTTTTATCATAAAGCACAATTAAACTAGACTTTTTAAAGTAGCCTCAGCCATATAATTCAATATATGGATACCTCCTTTTGTTGTTGTTGTTCAGTCGCACAGTCGGTTCCGACCCTTTGCGACCCTATGGACCATTGCTCTCCAGGCGCCTCTGTCCTCCACCATCCCCCTCAGCCCTCCTAGTTCTGTGCCCATTGTGTCTACAATACCATCTAGCCATCTCATCCTTGGCCTCCCCCTTCTTCTTTTGCCCTCCACCTTTCCCAACATCAATGCCTTCTCAAGTGAATCCCCCCTTCTCATTTGATGTCCAAAGTATTTTAGCTTCATCTTTACTATTTGACCTTCCAGTGAGCATTCAGGGTTAATTTCTTCTAAGATTGACCTATTTGTTCTCCTCGCTGTCCAGGGGACTCTCAAAACCCTCCTCCAACACCACATTTCAAAGGCATCTATTCTTCTGCGTTCAGCCTTCCTAATTGTCCAGCTCTCACATCCGTACATTACTACTGGGAAAACCATTGCTTTGACTATTCTAATTTTTGTTTTCAGTGTGATGTCTCTGCTTTTCACTATGTTCCCCAGGTTTCTCATTGCTTGTCTCCCAAGAATCAGTCGCCTTTTTATTTCATGGCTACAATCCCCATCTGCAGTGATCTTTGATCCTAGAAAAGTGAAATCTAGGATACCTCCTAGATAGTAAATAATGACATGCATGCCATACAAGTTACAGAATGGGAGTCAAATCTAGAATCATAATTAGCTCATTTGGGGTCAAAAAAATATGTCTAGCTTCCTTAAGTCACCCTTGCTCGAAAGCCAGAAATATCCGACTCTAGGGTTCAGTGCTCATCTCCATTTATAGTCAAAGAGGCAGCACTGTCTGTGTCTGCAGACATTTCCATGGTCATGTGGCAGGCATAACTAGATGAAATGCTGTTTACCTTTCCACCAAAGTGGTCCCTATTTATCTACTTGCAATTTCTTGCTATCAAACTGTTAGGTTAGCAGGAGCTGGGACAAAGACAGGAGCTCACTCCGTTGTGCAGTATTCAGGTCTCAAGCTGCTGACCTTATCACATAATAATTGTCATAATCTACTCACTCCTATCTGTGTGCATAATCAGTGTTTCCCAACCTTTAGTTTTTGGACTTCAATTCTTAGAAGCCTAAGTCAATTCCCCAAAGCACTGATCAGCCAATGTACTGACTAAGGCTTCTGGGAATTGAAATCCATTGGTGGGGTGTGGGCCCCACATTGGGAACTTCTGCCAAAGATCATATCAATGTCAAGAAACCTGAAACCAGAATAAACATGTGAATGGTCAGTGAAATGTTCTAGTAACAGTGAATACAACTTGTTTCTAATCTCATGGCAGTATTCTGTGATGTGACTTCTAGTACTATGAAAGTTTCACCTGTGCATGTAAGCCGTAAATGTGAAGAATAACATGTTATCTGTTTTATTGCACAGCTTGAAAAACGATCTTGAGGGGAAATGCAAGGATAATGAGGGCCTTCAAAAATACAAGTTTGGAAAGAAAAAGAAGACACAAATTGTTATTCTCTCTCCCATGGAAACTCCCTTTCCCACTAAGTTTTCATGCTAGCTGGCCATACCTTCTCCAGATAGCTGCAGGTGCCTCTCTAGCACAACCAATCAACAGTTAGCTCTGTACTCAACAGTCTGTCATACTGTTTGCTGATCATACTGTCACTCAGCCTATGCATGTATATTATTCATCATATAAATCTGTCAACAATATTTGTACAAGCCTGCATATACTTCTGGTTGTCATCGACAGAATTACCAAACAGAGCATCCACTGCCTTTGAAATAACTTCAAGTCTGATGAACCTTTATTATTATTATTATTATTATTATTATTATTATTATTATTATTATTATTATTATTATTATTATTATTATTATTATTATTATTATTATTGGGGTGGTGGTGGAATCAAGATCTGAGGAATGAAAATATTATTAGTTCGTTTGAGTCTAATATAAGGGAAGTGTCCTTTTGGGAATCTGTCTCATTAAGTTTCATTGTTTATGAATTATTTTCATAATAGAAAAAATGACAGTATTTCAGAGAATTAAAAAAAATCTCTGTCTTATGAGGAACTGCAGTTGATATCTAGATATTGTACATACTCATTCCTGGTGAATTTTTTAAAAAATTAAAACCTACAGTGATCTGTTAGGATAACAATCTTGCATGCGCTAATGCAGGATATCAATGTGAGAGGAACTTTGCAGCTTAATTTCACTGTCTTTTACCACTAACTTGACTAATGAGAATTCTTCTCCCAACTCTAGCATTTGAAGCAAGCACTCCCCCACCCCCACTTCCCATTTGTTCTTGCTTCCATTTTTTACTCATAGTCCTTCACTTCTTTCTCTGACCATGCTTCAAGCAAGGTTCTCTCCACATGTCAAGGACTTTGTTTTCTCTATTTTTTCCCTACTGACTCCAAGTACAGATTGCAATTGTAAGTAAAGATACCTTTTCTTATTTTTTAATGCTTCTAGAATGATTTTTATTTTACAAACTGCTAGCAAGGATTAATGAGAATTGCACTAATCTCTCCACATTTTCTCTGTTCTGCTGCTGTTTTCCCACAAAATACTCTGCTAATTAAGACGAACAGCCAAAATTATCCAAGAAGATCTTTGAATGAAGAGTCCTTACTAGTAATTATTATTGTCATTACACATGGCCTTCCAACTCCCATCAGTTGTACCTGGCATGGCCAATAGTGGTGGTGGGTGGGTGCACTCCATGTTGCAATCCAAAACACAGGGAAGAGGAATGAGCTGTCCTTGGCCAGGTGAGGGACAGGCCTCTGCATCATTGACAAAAAAATTAAATCAGTCAAACTGGGCTTGCTTTTGCTTTGCTCTTAAGAGCTCAGCAGTACAGAAATGATGCTGAGCTCAATCACAAAAGTAGGATAGCACAAAATCAAATCACAGCATGCCTTACATTTCTAAGAGGTTTCCCCACCCTGAAAGCTGCAAAGAAGCAGGATGCATGGTTCTGTAGAAAGCCTTGCTTGGAGATAAAGCTAAACAGATGGGAAATTGGAGTAATGGAATGCTAAGGAAACCATCAATACTGGTAGGGTTCTTTAAAAACAATCCCATAGGTTGTATCCCATACCTCGAGGCCTTTCTGTAAGAAATGCAATGGTTCCCCTTTCAGGTCTCATTTCAGAAAGACCATACATGCCACTGCTTCCTTTGATAATGAAGAGAGCATGCTGGTTTTAATGGCCAAGGCTCAGATGATACTCTATTTGGTTATAAAAATACACCCTGTAACTAGGAAGCACTGTAGCATATTTCACTGACTTGGTTGTTGCATGCAAATGAACTTTCCAGCAGATATAGCTTCTGAGTGTTGCTTTTTATTTTCTCTGACTTTTTGAGTGTTTTTACTAGTAATTTTGCCTTTTAAATACTGCTGCTAATAATAAACAAGATACCAACAGTCATCTTCCCACTGTAACTCTCTAGCTACAAGCAATGACTTCGAGTAATTAATCTTCTTTATTTCTTTTAAATCACAGGATAATTAACCTACATGAGAGCAGCTGGTTCTTGTTTTGCAGGATTTCTGCAGAACAGTCATATCTTTTTGCATTTCATACTCTAGAAATTGTATTTCTTTATGGAGAGTTAAGGATCTATACATACCTGTCAAGCGCGGCTCCGGAAAATATGGGAAATTACTGCGCATGCGCAGTTGCACATGCTCAGTAACCCATTTGTACACACACAGAACCCATTTGTGCATGTGCAGGACCCTTTGCACATGCGCAGAACCCCTTTGCTATGGGCAAGCATGCGCAGTAACCCCTTTCCCCGCCATTCAAAATATGGGATGGCGGCAGGAAAGGGGAGGAACGAGTGCTAAAATACGGGAAATCCTGGCAAATATGGGATACTTGACAGGTATGGATCTATATTTCCTAAAACTCCTTGATAGACTCATTGATGGTAAGGACTGATGAACATTTAGAGTCAACTGGTTTGTATAAGAATTTGCTGGCATTTATGAGCTGGCAGGGAAACAAGATTATGTTCTCAATTTCTTTAAATTCAGTGTTGGAAAACCAGAAATTGATGCGCTGGACCACCTTTTAAGTGTCTGCATTTTTACTTTCAGTACCAACCAGGGGCCTCATTCTCCCTTCAAATGGGCAAAATTTACTCAACCAAAAGTAATTATTGGTGGAAATCTGCTTCTGGTGTTAAGCTCATGAGTTGGAAGTTGTGGGGGGAGGGGGTTACCATGTTTCATTGTAGAACTATTGCTTATGACTTCAGTGTTTAGAAAATGCATTTTCTACTCATTGCAGGGCACCGTGTGTTTCCTTCACTGATCAAAGATTAAATATACCTAATCAACCCTCTCTTCTTGTTTTAAATAAAATAGTTTGAAGGTGAGTGAGTTTCATTTTGGTAAGTAAAGATGCAAACTATACACATGGATATAACTGCTGTTTAATGACTGAAAGGATATGGCATGATGTGCCAACTGTGTATGAACTTCAGACATGAGGTCAGCATAGAAGTGACATTCTGAAAGCAGTGTTCAGGTCATTCCTCTGACATAACTGATATTTCAATAAAACTACAATGATCTATGTATTTCTTTCTCTATGTATTCATTTTCACCAAGCTTTGGAAAATACAAGGACAGGGCTCTTCAGAGTGTTATTGAAGACTATGACATGTATTTGACTTATATGCCAACTTTCTCTCAATTCTGATTCCCAAGCCATTATCTAGTCACAATATGGTAAGCAGGAATAGTTGAGTAAGGTTTCTGGCTTTGGATCCTCACTGTTCATCTCAAAAGAACCAGCCTGTGTGGTCTTTAGGGAAGCTGCACAACCCCAGGGTGCCCCCTGAAAAAGGGAATGGTACTCTCTACAAAAGAAACACTGAAAAGGATCAAGATAAGTTAAATAATTGTCTTGACAGCAGGTAATTAATTAATGAATTTCCACTTGCATAATAGTAATAATGCCTAACTGAGATTATATTTGAATACATTAGTTTATATTAGCATATGCAAATTTAATGCAAAATGTCTTCCTTTTGGGCAATGTTACAGTGATTATCCTAGTACAGTGATGGTGAACCTTGGCACTCCAGGTATTCTTGGACTTCAATTCCTAGAATCCCCAATCAGCAGGAGTGCTGAGTTGGGCTTCTGGAAATTGAAGTTCAAGAACAGCTGTAGTGCCAAGGTTCACCATCACTGCCCTAGTATGATTTCCCATGTATTCAGCAATCGTAATGCTGAATTAGAGATGCCTCCTCTTTGTTTCGGATAGCTCTTTGTCTTTCCATCTATATGACAGTCAGGTACAAAATTGCTTCTGTTGGGGGTAAACGAGGTGAAGCTCAAAGGAGAATTTCTTAATAGAGTTGAACAGATCAATGAAATCTGGAAGCAACAGTTATAAGTCTTTCTATAACAGAAGACCCTTTCAGTGATTTCTTTGGATGGGTGGATGGGCCCTACTTCAGCTAGACACTAGGAATTGCCAGTTTCAATCCCTGTCAGCAGATGATTATTTTCACCTGTGCTTTCAGCAAAGTTTGAGAAGCGATCTACTACAGGTAACAACCCAAAGGACATGAGCAAGGTCCCATTCAAACAGCAGATAAAGAAGGCAGTGTAGAAGAACAACATACCCTTTAAACTAGGCCAGGGGTAAGTACTACAATTAAGCAAAATTCCTATTCTATAGTAATCATAGGGTTTATTCCTGGCTCTTTTGCTATGCCTGCTGATTGCAGAGGGATACCACTAGATTCAATTCAGTATGGTTAAATTATTATTCCCATTTTAGGTTTAAGAGATGGTTACCAGAACTAGCCCTCCCATGTGGGCAAAGAGAGGAGGAGAAGGAAATTGTCTGCTTTACAGCTTATCTCATTGTCAAATGGGTCCATGCTTAGGTTTCTCCGCCCTTGTACAACATCCATCTATGCTTTTCAAGAAGTGCCTGCAGATTCACTTTCAAACATATATTTTGAAATGTGTTTTTGTTTCAAGTCATGTGGCTTTAAATGAGTGCTCAGATACGCTAGATCCAAAAAGTGTGGCTTTGTTATTTTATTGTGATATGATTTTTAGTGAGTATTTTATTTTAAATGTGACAGTACAATGGCTGTACAAATCAGTTTTATGAGACATTCAGCAAACCCGAGGAATAAATATATTAAGTGAACAAATATTTTAAGTGACCTGCATGTAATTGGAAATGTCTCAGGGGTGGGTGAATATTCTCCTCTATATATGATCCCATTATTAAGCTAATTAATTCATTTCACAATTTTCATAAACCTCTGATCTATATGATTTCCGTTCTACTCTGTATAAGGTTTTTAACACCATTTTTGGCTATCATTACTGTGTCACTGAGGGACACTGATGCTTAAACAGTTTCATAACTCATAGAAATAGCATCAGTGGCATTCAGACCATTACACTTTAACATGGACAAAGAGTGTGGCCAAGAGTGACAGATGGCTGTGTTCTCTTGGGGGGGCGGGGGGTGGGGGAGTTATAAGGCTAGAGTTTAGCTAGCTGGCTGGCTGTCACCTGGATGCTATTCTGGGTTATTGTTGGGTGATGTGTTGTTGTTGTTTCCACATTATAATGTCAGCCATTCCTCCTTCATTCTGCACCAGTCACCGCTAATTTAATGACGTGTTCACATGAAAACTATTTCAGTTTTCTCAAGCAAACTTGCAAGTGATTGCTAATATTCTTCATAATTTGCTTGTAAATTGGAAAGATTTTAAATTGAACTACACAAATGGTGAACATATTGTCTTTGTCTGCATAGGGAACAGCACATGGCCTGCAGGAGCTATGAAGCAAGCTATTAACTCCATAACTCTTGCCTGGATGCATTATTCTTGGCTTAGCATGAGAAACTGAGAGCGAAATTTGGGTGCTGTTATGTAATTGGGAATACTTTTCCTTGTGGTTCTCATACCAGGATTATTACTGGCAGTACCTAGGCAAAATGAATTATTTAGATTTATTTATGATCAATCAATATATGGCAATTATATTTTTGTGTACTAGTCTACTACACAACAGAATCAATTTTATCTGAAAAAGAGTAATTCTCGCCATGATACTACTGAATTAGTATAAATTTTTACTGTGAGTTTTAAGGAGATTTAATTTTTATAGCAAAGGTAGCTAATTGCGGCCCTCCAGATGTTGTTGGGATATATATCCTATAATCTTGCAACCTTTGATTGTGTTGGCCATCAACATCTGGTGGGTGTCAGATTCTCACCTCTGCTCTATCTGGTATAAGATGTTAGTATATTCCATACAGTACAAGGGGCAATGAAAATCTCAGAGATTAAAGTGGTAAAGTCCATCCAAAATGAGATGTATACATATTTAGGAAAGATCTTCCTATTTTGCCTCACTGAATTTTCCTTTTTTTTGGCCACAATATACTTCCTAGGATAGCTAAATGAGGTAGGTATCTGATTCTGGAGCCAAATTGGGAGTTCAATTCTTCATGGTGCCTCCTGGGAGAAGAACCAGCACATATAACCTTAAGCAAGCTGCACAGTCCCAGAAGTGGCCCCAGAAGAAGGGAATGTTAGGCCACTTCTGTGTATACTCTACCTAGAAAACCCTGGAAATAGTCAACATAAATCAGAATTGGCTTGACGGCACATGCTTATTCATTAAAGCAGAGATCTAAATTTTATAGCCCTTATACAAGTAATACACTTAATATAAACATGAGAAAATAAAATCATTTAGTGGCTAAAATCCTGATGCTTCATCATCATCATCATCATCATCATCATCATCATCATCATCATCATCATCATCATCATCATCATCATCATCATCATCATCATCATCATCATCATCATCACTTTTAATTTGCATCCCGCTCTTCTCAGCCCAAAGGCGACTCAGGGCGGTTAACAACAGAGCATCCTGTCTGCATAGCAGACAGCGGCAGAAAAGCGATACAACAAATACAATATACAAGATAACCAAATACATGTAAAACACAATTCATACAAATCTACAATACATAAAAGCAGCAGTACAAATCTACAAATCATGGAGCCCAGGCTCTCCAGCTCAAAACGGACCCAAGGCTCAACAAGGCGAGAAAGTCCAAATAGAATGCCACAAAAACATTTCACTGGGCAATGGAGAGGCTCCAGGGAGGGGAGGAGAAGTCCTGTGCAGCAGCGGTGGCAACTTTTCTGCCTTCTAATCAGGTGAGGCTTGGAAGGCGGCGGCGGTGGCAGCACCTGGTTTGCCTCTCCGGGCAATGGAGAGGCTCTGGGGCAGGGCGGGGAATTCCTTCCATGCAGTGGAAGCAGCGGCTTTTCTGCCTTCCGAGCAGGTGAGGCTCGGAAGGCAGCAGCGGAGGCACCTGCTTTGCCTCCCCAGGCGATGGAGAGGCTCCGGGGAGGGGCGGAGAAGTTTTTCTGTGCGGCGGCGGCAGCGGCTTTTCTGCCTTCCGAGCAGGTGAGGCTCGGAAGGCGGCAGCACCAGCGGCAGCACCTGCTTCACCTCCCCAGGCGATGGAGAGGCTTCGGGGAGGGAAGGGGAAATCCATATAATAAAGGCATATGCAAGTAAGTTACAATTAGAGTAGGCCCATTTGAATCAATGAAACTTGTGAAAAGATTTACTGAGCAAAGCCCCCGTGATGTAATGGCCTATTCTGGTATGGCTTACTAAAGGATTTAAACCGCTATTTGTAGATTATCTTTACAGTATTACACAACTACAGTTCTTCCTCTTGGATCTCTAGAAAACACTCCCATCAGTCATGGATAATATTTTTTCCACAAGTACTGCAGCCTCCTCTGTGATCTTTCAGTGTCTCAATTTATCTACACATATCAATCTGACATTCACCGTTCTGTATTATTCACTTCTTTTGTCACGTTGTCCTTGTGACCTCCACCCATTACATCCCTACAGTGGCTTTCCAGCCCACTCCTGGATCTTGCAGAAATCTATTCTTCTTCAAAACCTATGCTGGTGTTATACACTTCTCTTTGGCTTTATATCCCAGTATGCTTCTTTCTGTAGCTTTCACTTATCCAAGAGCATCAATTCTGGCAAGTAAAACAACCTGGGCTTTTCTCCTGTTCTCCCTCTCATAACTGAAAATATATTTCTCAATACCACCGTGAGACTACCTCCATAATGTCTGAGTCTCACTTCAAATTACAGCTTTCATTAACTGCAGTTTCTAGAATCCTTAGCCAGAAAGACAGGATTCTTTAAGATGCAATCCAAAAAAAGTACCATTTCTCAGTTTGCTCTAAATTTAGCTGGAAAGAAAGGCCCTGGGTCAGCCCCACCCCACCCCACCCCTTTCCAACACCCTTTTGAAAACTAAGCCAAACCATATGTATTTGATATGCAAACTATGGTTGCCTAGTCTGCCATACTCTAGACTTTAATTGTTCAGGGCTAGAAACCTAGGTAAGGTGGTGGGTTGTCATGATGTCACAGAGGCCAAACCCATGTTATGTCATATGGGGTGGTCCCTTGTTGAACAGCTGCAAAATAGGTTGTAAGGGGGGACACAGTGAAATAGCACAGATCTTCTCTATCACCCTCAAACAAATACAGTCTGCATCACATAGAAGACCTAGTCCTATACAGAGTAACTGTATTAATATGAATAAGAGCCAGTCATGGCTAGGGAATTAGATTAGGATTCAGGACACCTGCATTCACAGCTCAGGCACGGAAATTCACTGAGATGCCACTGGTAAACTACCTGAACATCTCAGGTACCACAAATACCTTATTGGAGCTGTGGTAAGTCAGAAGCATAAGGCATTTATATTCATTTCAGTGCGTAGAAAGATGTGTGCATCAAATATAGAACAATGTTATTAATAAATGATAAATTATAATACAACAATGCCCTGTGATCAAAAGATCACTTGTGCTTGCAGAATCCAATCACCCAGAGCTAGGAAATGAAATGAGACTCCGACTATTTTTGTATCATTCATCATTTTCCCACCCCAGTGAATTTTTCTGTGTTTCCGCCAATGAAACACTATAGCTACCAACAACAGGAAGAACTCACTTCAGGTTGTCTATATTGGGGTTTCCCCAAAGCAAAGCAAAACAAACTCAGAGAACTACTCTCCTGATAGACCAGGGGTCGGAAACCTTTTTAAGTTGAGCTGGAGTGGTTGTCCCTCCACTGTAAATGCTGCCATAAACATGTCCTCAGCTGCTGTAAATGTGAC
Organism: Bradypodion pumilum; assembly: GCA_035047305.1. Classification (NCBI taxonomy): domain Eukaryota; kingdom Metazoa; phylum Chordata; class Lepidosauria; order Squamata; family Chamaeleonidae; genus Bradypodion; species Bradypodion pumilum. The sequence continues at coordinate 164,393,414 of JAWDJD010000001.1, read as the reverse complement.
CGCTTCTGCCAGCGGCTGCGGCAGTTAGAGTGAGGGTCGGGTGGTTTGGTGCCCTGGGCACCACAGGCTGAATTCATCCTGCAGTCCGTAGGTTGCCAACCCCTGTGATAAACTATATTATAGGAACAGGACAAAGAAAGCACCTATTACAAAATTCAATTCCTTTGGAGGATTTTTTTAACCTTCCAACAGGTTTTTGTGAATGACAAAAGTTCAAATTGAGAAACCTGCACAGGACTACAAAATGGTTTCTCAATTTGAACTTTTGTCATTCACAAAAGGACCGCTTTGCAGAACTACGTGTATGTACATTTTGCAACAAAAAAAGTGCCTCTGGGAGAGAAAAATATATTGTCCCAGCACTTAAGGGAAGCAAAAAGCCTATATTATTATGCCCTAAGGACCACATCAATGAATCCAAAATAACAGCGGATTCTTTTGTTGAACTGTGCAGAGGACTCGACAACAACTGATACACAATACACCATTTCTGAAAGGAAATGGGATGGTAGGATCTTTGAATGAACACGATACAGCACGAGTGTCTAAAGCTATCATTTACTACTCAGAAGTCTTGGAAATGAGGAGCTGTGTTGTGGGTTAGGATGGTTCAACTCCCCTCTTTCTTTAGTTAAAGTTTGGCTCTGAGAAAAGCTTGAACCCTCTCCAAGGTTTCAGCTTGAAATGAGAAAGTAGCATAAAAGCCTGGTTGCCTCCCTAGACTCCACACCAGAACTACATTGCTAGATTAGTTTATTTCCCAATCCCATTTCATCCTCTTTGGCTCCCTTGGGTAAACTGCAGTGATTTATGAGGATAAGAGATTATTTATTTTGCACACTGTCGATCTGAGCTCTCCAACTCTTTTTTTAAAGCCAGCAATGTCTTTTGTGCCTTCTGTGACCTGAATTAACCCACAGGGTGATTATCTGCCTTTATTAACTTCTAGTGGAACAGGGATAATAACAGGCTTGATAACATCTGAAAGGTATGTGACCATTTAACATAGCAAGGTTTTTCCCCTCTCTCTGAAAAATATACCTTCACAACTTTGGCCATGTCAAAAGGAAATCAAGCCATTTAACAGGTATGAGATACACACACACACACACACACACACACACACACACACACACACACACACACACACAAATCATGCCAAAATGATGGCAATGTTTTTAAAGCCCTTGAATTTGGGAAAGCTGTTATTGTGTTTTCTAAGGAATTTTTAAAAATAATAATCATAATTAAACCTGATTGTTTGACTTGTTTTCAGGATTACAGATTAAATCAGGCCTGTGGAAAAACATGGAAATTTTGGTGGTAATGTTACACACTTGGCAGGCTGTATTGTTGATAGAAATTACAGTGCAATTCCATTGTCAACATTGACAGTGATCCATCCATAGCACTCAATTGGCATATTTCTTAATCTCCCATTTTTGCTTCCTGTCTGGGACTAGAAAGAGGAGGAGGACATCAAGAAAAAATGGAAGGAATGCTGTGTTCAGTTTCATGGAGCACATGTTTGCAATATATAGATATAGAAAACTAAACCACTTTATTGAATCTAAAGAATAAGGAGATACAACCAGTATTATATGAGCAGAAATTTGTTAATAGAATAGGACTTTTTCATTGCTCAGGAGAGGCACCATACTTTTAACCAGTGCAGTATAGTCAGTGATGCACTCAAAAATTTACTACCACACTGTGACCATGGCTAACTGTGGCCGTGCCTAACTGTGAGCATGACCTCATATCCCCCCCCCCCAGAAGAAAAAAGAAAAAAAAGAAACCGGGCAGGTACCTACCTTGCTCTCGGAACGTTGCTCTCAGCAGAGGCGGGAGACCCCGGTGCAGTCGCCCCAGCCTCCTGATGCAGCCTGCCTGGCCGGATGAGGATCGGGTGTGGGTTGCGGTTTTTAGTGTATGAGAGTCAAGACACAAGGCACAGCCAAAGGCTGGGTTAACTCAGGTTTATTGCATGGTGGACAGAGGGAACATGAGGTAATGGCGGACGAACAGCTCTATATATAAGGCAGTAACGTATTTGAATGTGGCTCCACGGTAGCCCGTTGGCTACTGGTCCGCGTGACGTCATGGCTGGTCACGCCCTTCTTGTCCAGGTGTAGGTAGCGGCGGGAAACTTCCCGCGCTGCGGTCTTTGATGGGTTTGAACCAAGAGAGCTTGGACGCTCGCTGCTGCCAGCTGGTGGTCATTAGCTCGCGTCCTATTACAGGGTTTATGTGATACAGCTGAAGGTTACATTGTTACTCATCGGCAAGGTTACATTGGTTCAGATACATTGATATCACATGTAGAAGGTTACACTATTAGGACACAACACTCCTCCCCCCTAGGATGAGACGAAGTCTCTCAGCCAAGATGGCTTATTTCGAACACGCTGGGGTCTCGGCGCGGGCTGCCCTGCCCCGGCTTCGCTCCCTCCTCCTTGCTCCCTGGCTTCCTGCCCTGCAATCGGAGAGGATGACTTGTTAGTGGTTTGCCGTGGCTCTGCGGCTTTGTTGGGAGGTGTGTGCTTTGTTTGGGAAGAACCGGGGGCACTGGGGACTAACAAAAAACCCCTCTTCTCGCTTGGATGGGTGGGGGAACACTCCGAAACCCCCCCCCCCGGCTCGCAAAATCAAAATCAAAATCGGATTCGGGGGAAGCGGCAGCGGCGGCCGCATACTCCTTTTCCCTCCCCCCGGGCTCGGATAGAACGGGGGTATCAAAAGGATATGAGTCGGGCTCGCTGCTTTCCCCCCTGTCTCCCCCTTGGGCTAAACGGGTGGGGGAGAACCCTATCGCTGAATCCTGTCACTGTGTCCCACTGGTCGGCCCCTCGCTCACTCGGTGCCTCAGTTGGTCAGCGTGCCTCCTCCAGAGGAGGCCGGTGCTAGTTTCCACCCGATAGGACACTGGCCCCGTCTGTTCTATTATCGTCCCTGGCACCCAGGCTGGGCCTGCGTTGGCATAGTTCCTGCAATGTACAGGATCGCCTATGCCAAAACCTTTCGAGACCGCTAACCCTATGTTCTTCCCTTTGTCCTCGACCCTCGACGGGTCTAGCCTGGACAAAAGCGTGGTCAGTTTCCTCCGCATCAGCAGCTCGGCCGGCGAGTAACCAGACGCTAAGGGGGTCACTCTGTACGCTAATAGAAATTGACAAACCTGGTGATGTAGATCTCCCGAGCCCATGCGCCGCAGCGCATCTTTTGTGGTGCGCACCAACCGTTCCACTTGGCCATTCGTGGCCGGGTGAAACGGCGCGGATGTGACATGCCGAATTGCATTTGCCTCCATGAATGCTGCGAACTCAGCGGACGTGAAACAACTGGCGTTATCGCTGACCAAAGTGTCGGGTAAAACGAACGTGGAAAAGACCCTCCTTAGCTGGCGAATGGTAGTGGCGGAGGATGTGCTCTTTACCGGAATGACCTCCAGCCACTTTGAGTATGCATCCACCACCAGGAGAAACATGGTTCCCCGGAATGGGCCAGCAAAATCTACGTGCACCCTGGACCACGGTCCCCTTGCTGCGTCCCATTCCCTATGCGGTAGGCGGGCCACCTCCGGTCGAGAGCATTGACATGCCTCACAAGTGCCAACCATCTGCTCTATGTCGGCGTCCAGCTGGGGCCACCAGAAGTAACTCCGGGCCAACGCCTTGGAACGGACGATCCCCGGGTGGCTGACGTGCAACAGCTTTAGCACCTTCGGCCGCAGGGACGTAGGAACCACCACCCGTTGGCCCCACAAAAGGCACCCCCTCTCTAAAGACAACTCCACTCGCTTTCGGAAGAATGGGTCGAATTCCGTGCCTGGGGATGACGCCGGCCACCCCTTCTGCACCCACGAGCATACCTTCTCTAGTGTTCTATCCTTTCCGGTCGCCCTGGCAATGTCGGCCGGTACTATCGGGGGTGACTCTAAGACCTCTATTAGCAATACCTGGCGGTCTCTTCTTACCCCTGCTTTCTGGTCGTCCGACAATGGTAACGGCGACCGTGAGAGCGCGTCTGCATGGCTGATTTCCTTCCCTGGCCGGTATTCTAACTCATGTTGATATGCGTTAAGAAAAATAGCCCACCGCAGCATCCTCGGGGACAGGATCTGTGGCGTGGGCTTATTTGCAGTGAAGATTCCTAACAGGGGCTTGTGATCAGTAACGATCTTGAACGGCCGACCATACAGAAAATCGTGAAATTTCTTGGTTCCCGCTACTATCGCTAGTGCCTCCCTATCGGTCTGTGCGTAATTCCGCTCTGCTTGGGACAGGGACCTTGAATAAAACGCTATCGGGGCCTCCCTTCCGTCGTCTAACACGTGGCAAAGCACCGCCCCCACCCCCACCGGGGATGCATCGCAGACCAAAACTATGGGCCGTTTGGGGTCGAAATGAGTCAGGATTGCCTCGGATGTGAGGAGTTGCTTTAACTCTGTGAACGCTCTTTCTTGCTCGTCACCCCACAGCCATTTTTCCTCTTTTTTAAGCAGCCGATGGAGCGGCTCGGCAACAGACGCCTTCCGTGGAAGGAAGGTATGGTAGAAATTGAGAAGCCCCAGAAATGACTGAAGCTCGGTTTTGGAAGTGGGGCGAGGGGCTTTCTTAATGGCGGCTACCTTAGATTTGGACGGCCTAATTCCCTCGGGTGTGACATGGAACCCTAAAAACTCAACCTCTGTTTCGAAAAATACACATTTGTCTTTTCTCAGTCGCAGCCCCGCTTTCTCGAACACGGCCAGGACCTTATCCAATCTGTGGGCCAGCTCGGCCTTACTCCCCCCCGTTATCAACACGTCATCAAAATATGGCAACACCCCCTCCAACCCCTTCAGGAGGCGTTCCACCAGCGACTGAAAAATGCCAGGTGCCGAGTTCACGCCGAACTGTAACCTCGACACCTGGAACGCCCCCTTATGTGTGACTATTGTTTGTGCCGCCGCTGTGGCGGGGGTTACCGGGAGTTGCTGGTAGGCCTGTGCTAAATCGAGTTTAGCGAAACACTTTCCCCCATTCAGCCTGGCCAGAAGGTGGCTGACCACTGGCACCGGGTATGCATTAGGGCGGATTGCCTTATTAATGGTACACTTATAATCAGCGCAAATGCGCACCTCCCCGTTAGCCTTCAGTGCTGTTACAATTGGAGTCTCCCACTCCGCGGAATCCACAGGAACGAGAATTCCTTGACCCACCAGTTTGTCCAGTTCCGCCTCTATTTTGTCCTTAAGCGCGAACGGTACCCTGCGCGGTTTAAGTCTTATCGGGCGGACCTCCGGGTCTAAGTCGAAGGCTACAGGGGGTCCCTTGAACTTTCCCAGTCCACTTTTAAAAACGGCGGGGTGTGCGTCACACACTGCTTGTATTGGGTCCTCGCCTACGGCATGCACCCCCCCCCTATGAACAGGCCTAAGGGCTGAAACCACTGTGTTCCGAGGAGGCTACAACTCCCCCCTTTTAGCACCACTAGGGGAAGTTCCGCAGAATGTCTCTTAAAGCGAACCCGGAACGTTCCGACCCCCAACACTGGAATGCTGTTCCCCTGAACGTCCCGTAGTGTGGCCCTCAACGCTTTAAGTTTGGGCCGCACGTGGGGGTCGATTTTCAAGAACTCTCTCTGGGGAATTATAGAATAGGAGGACCCCGAGTCAACTTCCATCCTAATAGGGGTCCCTTGTACTAGTACCTCAACAAAGTAATGGGGCTGTCCCGCAGACACGTTGAACACAGGAGCGTCGCCCTCGCTGTCGTCCGAGATGCGGCCCACGCCGTCCTGCTTCCTCGTGGCCCGGGCGCCATCTTTGGGCCTCGCTGGACGGTCCGGTCTGGCTGAACGGTCTTGCGACTGTCTCCGGCCCTCTTTCCATTTCCTGCACGCCTTGGCGATGTGCCCCCGACGTCTGCAGTTGAAGCACTCGGCTTTCCTGAATGGGCACTTCACGCGCTCATGGGCCGCTCCGCAACCCTCGCAGCGGCGCCCGCCTCTCCGGACCTTCTGGACCTCCTCGCCATCGCTACTTTCTGAAGACGATTTCGAGGTCGGTCGGGTTGCATGCACCGACTGACCGGACTTCCCGTGCGACGAGTTTTCCGCTTTGCCGGCCCTCGGACGCCACTCACGCCACTTGTGCATCTCGTCTACTCCAGCATTCGTGGATTCCGCGGCTTCCGCGGCCTCTACAACCTCTTCCAGTGTGGGTGGTGGCTCCCTGTTCATCAAGCTGCGCTGTACTTCCTTGTCCTTCAGGCCACACAGCACTCCGTCCCTGAGGGCCATCTCTAGGATGTGGTCCCATTTGCAGGGGGCGGCGGCTACCCTCATAGCCGTTACGAAGGCTTCTACCGACTCGTCCGGCGCTTGAACTCGCCTCCAAAACGCACTCCGAGCGGGAAACATTGCCCTCGAGGGTCGGAAACGCTCACGCAGCATTTTCATGATGTCACCGGCTTTGAAATCGCTCATCTTCTTCGGTGCAAGGATGCCCACCAGCGTCCGCTTGGTTTCCATCCCAAGCATGCGGGTGAGGATGGCCCTCTTCCTTTCCTCGTCGTCTTCTTTGACTTTGAGCTCCACCAGTGCCGCCTGGAAGTCCATCTCAAAAAGCTCCCAGTCTTGCGGTTTGGTGATGTTGAACCCGCTCTGTGTCCTGGCTCCGTGGGGATCCATCATCCCACCTTCGTCGCCAATTTAGTGTATGAGAGTCAAGACACAAGGCACAGCCAAAGGCTGGGTTAACTCAGGTTTATTGCATGGTGGACAGAGGGAACATGAGGTAATGGCGGACGAACAGCTCTATATATAAGGCAGTAACGTATTTGAATGTGGCTCCACGGTAGCCCGTTGGCTACTGGTCCGCGTGACGTCATGGCTGGTCACGCCCTTCTTGTCCAGGTGTAGGTAGCGGCGGGAAACTTCCCGCGCTGCGGTCTTTGATGGGTTTGAACCAAGAGAGCTTGGACGCTCGCTGCTGCCAGCTGGTGGTCATTAGCTCGCGTCCTATTACAGGGTTTATGTGATACAGCTGAAGGTTACATTGTTACTCATCGGCAAGGTTACATTGGTTCAGATACATTGATATCACATGTAGAAGGTTACACTATTAGGACACAACACGGTTGCACCTAGGCCTTGACCACCACCACTGCCATTTCGCCCATTTTCCCAGAGACAAGGAGGAGAAGTCCCAGAGCAGCCAGGCGCTGCTGGCGGGTCAGCCCCTCACCGTCCTGGTCCGGGCACACCTTCACCTCTGCACACGACGTGCCTTCAGCCCTGGGTGAGACACATGTGAAGCGTTGCCGGCGCTGCTGGGAGGTGGGCGTGGCAGTGGGCTGGTGGCCTCCCCCTCCCAGCAGTGCCAGCAACGTTTCCCATGTGCCTCACCCACCCAGGGCCTAAGGCGTGCAGGAAGTGCGGAGGTGAAAGCATGCCTTCGGCCCTGGCTGTGCGAGGCGCATGGGAAACTTTGCCAATGCTGCTGGGAGGGGGAGGCCACCACCCCACCACCCCGCCCATCTTCCAGCAATGCCGCTGGCAGCTGCTCTTCCTCCTCCTCTTCTTCCTGGTTCCTGGTCACGTCCGGAGTGCAGGGAGAGGAGGAGGAGGAGGTGGCCATGGTGTGGCAGGGAGGTGGGCATGGCCAGCCAGTTCTGCTACCGGTACAGTTGGACCCGACAAGACCGGCTTCAGTGCATCACTGGGTATAGAGTGAGGAACCAGGATATGGGAGACTTGGGTTCAAAACACTGCCTTGTCTTGGAAACTCACTAGTGAAGTGACTCTGGAAGAGCCACTCCTTAAATATCTTACCTACCTTGGAAACCTTATTAGGGCAATTGTTAGCACAATGACACATAACACTGCACAACAATTTTGCTACTGGGAATAACACATGTCATTTACATGACTTTGAGTGTGCATATTCCAAATCTGAACTCAGAATTTGTCTATCATGTACAGATTTTAAGGCAATGGTGCCAAAACTACTGTCCACGGAACCAATTAATCTGACCCGCACTGCTCCAGAAGTGGAAGTAAAATGTGCCTGTGCAGAATGCTGCCATAAATGACCCACGGCTGTCATAAATGTGTTTATGACAGCCATGGGTCATTTATGGCAGCATTCTGTGCATGCAAGGCATGTTCGGCACCCACGCATGCACATTTTACTTCTGCTTCTGGATGGGAGGAACCACATGACCAACCCATGGCCCAAAATGTTTGGGCACCCCTGTTTTAAGCCATGCTATAGTTTCTCAAATGGTCAGTAATTGGGTAATGTATTTTTACATGGAAACATTATAACAGTTGCAGCTACCACTATGCCTGCTGCTGCCTCAGCTGGATCATGTCCCCTGGTGGCATACATGTTCCAGCAGTGGCTGGGCATGTCTGGACAAGTCAGTGAGCTGATGTCAGAAATAGGTATATAAAGCGAGATGGACCAAGGGCCTGTTTCTAGTGCAAAACCATCTTATTGGCTAGTACAGCTAGGCCATAGTGAGTCTGTTTTGAGCTAAAGATGAGTAGGCACAGCTGTGTTAATAAACCAGACAAATTTTGCTACATTTGTAGTAAATGTACCCTTCATGATCAACACAAGAACCTAATCAAGAGGGTGAGATTTGCTAACTTAAGATCCTGATGTCCTAGGCAGATTTAGATTCAGTGCACTTGATTTAGTATAGGACACATGGATTAGACGAAGTAGCAGCCAATATTTATTTTTTCGTGATGCAGTATAATAGGCCTTTTGCAGGGTGGGTGGAAATACATCCCTGTAGGGAGTGCAGCTCCACTTCTGGAGAAACAATACTAGATAGAACCCAAGAAACACAGGACTTGGAGAACATCAGAAGAAGGTGTTGGTAAAGATTGCTGAATAAGTGGAAGCAAAACTGGAAGCATGGCAAAACACGCAGATATGGACAGACAATGCTTAGCAGAATTTAACACTTCCTCATACAGCAGGTACAAGTAAAAAAGAAAGTTTGAGGCTCCACCTAATTGCTAGGCAACATAGCTCCTTGTCACTCACAGTTTTACTGAGGACTAATAGTGAATTCTGCATCTTGTAAAAAATGTAAAAAAACAACAACCCATAACTGGAAGACAATCCCATCTAATTAAGGGCTGGTCCAACCTGCCCATTTAGGTGCACCTGGATTGGCCAGAAAAATGTCAGTTCCGATTCAGGGGGAAGAGTGATATGCCATGTGGCATGTCCTTTCCAAACAGAAAACAATCTCTCAGTGTGACCGAGCACTTTCCCTGAATTGTCAGGGGAGGGGTTTATTTTGGTTTTTTAAAATCTTCTTTCATCACTGAAGTAATGCCTCACTTCAACCTCTTACATCTGCCACTCTACTAGTAAGATGTACCATGGGACCTTTCTCAAACAAGGTGAACATGGTTTTGGAACACAGCTTTGGGTAGGTGAAGTGGTGGGTTTAGTTTATAGTGTGCAGTTCAGTCTTCTAGTGTCATTTACTACCACTCTCTTCCTGCTTCCCTTCAGCTAAATCGAAAGCATAATAATAACCTAGCTCTCATATGGTTGCTTTGAGAACAAAAAGAGTTTGCAAAGGGAGGGAAACGTCTGTTTCATTGCAAAATTGTAAAAAGTGAATTGGATGTTGCTTGTAGTGATGACAATAAAGGGGCTGTTAGTATTATCTTCCTATGCATTGGTTTAGTATTCCACCTGTAAGGGATATTATTACACAATGCACTAATTTCTATTTGCAAACCTTTGTTAAGATATCTACAGACAAGGCTTAGGAAAACCTGAAAATGGCCTCATTATATTTCAATCCACTCTCACTGCAAATGAAATCACCACTCCTTGAATATGGAAATACGTTCCCCCTTTTAATTATATGACAGATTATTATCACTTCCAACTAGCTTCTCCATTTTATCTCATTTGCAAGATCTGTTTCCCAGCTTTCAGTTACTAGGTATCACTATTTAAAAGAAGAAGAAAGAAATGAAAAGACATTATAGTTTGAGGGCTCATCAGCTTGCTTAGTCTTGCCTATCCAGGTTTGTTATTGGAATATGTTATCTTGAGCTGCAGACGTAAAACACATAGTTTTTTAATGCTGTAAATTACATTACATGTTAAAATATAGATTAAAACTAAAATACAGAGGTGGAAGGTTAGAGGCAAAGAAATTGGCTGGATTTCTGTGACTTAGTAGAGTCAGTTTGGATTTGGTGGGTCAACTCCTCCATACGTTCCATTGAGTCAAGTGGGCCTACTTTAGTTGTGAGTAAGTCTCAGCTAGAGTAGAGCTATTGCAATTAATTGAAACTATAAAGTAATTGGCTCATCAAACTCCCACCGGCTGAGGGCACCTGCTGTAGGGCAACTTGCTCTGAGAAGTAACAGGCCTCAGCCAATGGCAACAGAGGAGGCTGAAAATTTTTGCTGCAGCATGCTTAGTGTAATTGCCCATGATGATGGAAACTTAATGATTTGCTCAGATAAAATGTCCACTGGCCCATTTTGAGGGCAACTCCAGTGGACCTTTGATGTATGGAGTAGAGCCCAGAGTTCCCATGAACTAAATTAAGAGCAACACATTTGAATGCAACACATTCCAAGCACTGCTACTATATAATATGATGGGGTGTTTGTTTGTTTTTTGTTTGTTTGTTTTGGGGGGGGGTTATTGACATGGAAATAACATTGTTTTTAGAACAAAGCATCCATTAGTACTGTTATATTTTTGGTTTCAAAATGTTCTTGTTGGGAGCCATTTCCAGAGATTTGATAGTCTTAAATGATTTAAAAATAGTAAAGGAAGAACTGAGAAGACTTTTCAGAGTACTGTCTGATCAACATTGTATCCAGATATTTACTGCACATGATATGAGCTGGTTTGGAGGGCACCTGAACTGTTTTGTTCTCAGGTTCATAAATATATTGATATGTTTATTCCTTTGCCATTCCTGGATGTGAAATGACTGCTTGAAGAGAACTATGAAGTCTGATGAGGTCAGGACAAACCTTCCCCCAAGGTGTCAGCAATTAGGGACTCCAGGGGAGCTTTTGTCTTTCATTCAGACTCCAGCTATCAATCTTCTTCTACTTTGCACTTCTTTCTAGGCATGGGATTTGTTTTTACTATATATCTTATAATTCTCTATTCTGGGAGCCTCACCTGATATAAAAAGTAAAGGTCTCCTTTGCTTAAAAGCCAATCGTGTCTGGCTCTAGGATGTGATGCTCTTCTCCATTTACAGCCAAAGAGCCAGGGCTGTCTGTGTCTACAGACATTCCTGTGGTCATGTGGCAGGCATGACTAGACACCAGAGCACATGGAATGCTGTTACGTTTTCCACCACAGTGGAAGTAGAACCCAGTGTTCCCATGAACTAAATCATGGGACAGACAACGGGTGCTCACTCCATCGCATAGCACTAGAGTTTTGATCTGTGGACCTTCCTGTCATCAAGCTCAACATCTTAACCCCTAAACAACTGCAGCCACCCATCTGAGATACAGAACCATAAATATGGATCACCTGGGAGAAAGATCTAAGTTGGAAGATTGTGGCTTAGTTAGTCCTAGCTCCTCCTACATTCCAGTTTAGCAAGGAAGCTGCCCCATGCAAACTTCTAGAGATTAGTTTTAAAATTAATTTTCTCCTTTATTTGGAGAGTTGCTCCTTTCTGGGTACTAACTCAGTTCCAGAGGCTACCAGAAGAAAGCCAAAGACTCAAAAATGTTTGGCAATGGGGATATGGGATATGTTGCCTTTTCTTTCTCCCTCCCCTCCCCCCCTTCCTTTTTTGGACTGAGTCTCCTGACTGCTAGGCCACTATCCATGCTCCCTGGGAGTTTCTAGGTATTGTAATCCAAAAGCATGGATTACATTTCAGGTTCTATTTTGCAATGTCTTCAAAGGTCAATGGAAAAATGAGGTGTGTGTACATGGTTTGCTGTGTCTTTACAATGTTATATTACTATAAAGCTTATTAAGAAGCTTATTGCATTGCAACCTAACTCAAAATCATTCAGGCATTACTTGATTGCTTTTTCATTAAATATTTCATTACAAATAAATCCCCTGATTATTATACTTTTCTGGCTTCCTGATAATCTTCCTTAGAACAAATTATTTAACACTACATTGACTCTGAATTTGGTTGGTAGCAAGTTCTGAGAACTGAAGGCTCAACTTCAAAGGAAGTATACCAGATTATTTTAAAAATGATCTAAATAATTTACGAGGATTAGGGTTTATATAGTCTTTGGAGACATTAGAAGGACTTATGTTCTTTGAACTGACCCAATTGTCTGAGCAAACAAGACAAGTTAGCTATAAGCTACTTTGGTTTGAAAACCCAATTGGAAAAGAGTGTTTGCCATACTTTTGTTTGTGGATAGACTGTTTTCAAATGATTGGTGAAAGAGGAATTGTTCATATTTAAACAGTGAAACCCTAAAATAATTACTTAGGAGTAAATCTCCCTATGTTGAATGGGCCTCACTTCCTGTGAATATTCATTCCCACAAATCAAGGGTGGCCAACTCAGGTCTTCCAGATAATTTTGACCTCTAGCTCCTAACCTCTCCAGCTAGTATAACCCAAAGCTAATGGTTTCTGGGAGTTAGAATTGTCAAAAAGACCCTTAATAACATCCATTTATAACCGATGAGCTCATTCCAGCTTTTTTGAATTACTTAATACCTTCAGGCACATGGACTACAGTATTATATTTACATGTTGTATGTGGTTGTAGGGAGTAGAAACGAAGAGGGAATCAGATACAGCTAATGAACTTTCAAAGAATAGGTCAAGGAACTTTCAGTATTGATTGCATGAGCCGTTTATTATTATACACTGGGTGAAATTCTGTGTAGTTGCAACAAAAGAAGGCAGACTGAATCACTGGAACTTGCCAAAGTATTGACTCATCAAATCCCCACTGGTTCAATGGGCCTCTTCTAGCTGTAGCTTACTACTGTTTTTCAGCCACAATGTTTTTAAAAACTTACTTTAGACTTTAAGAAGGACTCTACACTCTATGAATATATCCCTTCCCCCTCTACCACCTCTCTCTTATGTCTAACTTAATGCTGTGCTTCCTTTTTCTCTCTGCATAGCTGCTTTGAGATCAGTTCTACAGACTACTATGGGACAGAGTGTGTGATCAGGATTACTCCACTATTTTGACAAATTCTGATATTGGGCAAGGAATTTCAAAGCACTGTCTTTTATGCTGTGGTCTTTTAAAAATCTGCTTTGCTTTTGATCTTCTAGAATAGTGATGTGGATGTAAATATATACAGTAGCATAGGGTTGAAAATTTCCTCATGTACGTGAACAATCTAGCAGTTCGAAAGCAAGAAATTGCAAGTAGATAAATAGGGACCACTTCGGTGGCAAGGTAACAGTGTTCCGTGTGCTCTGGTTCATGCCTGCCACATGACCACAGAAACATCTGCAGAAGCAGACAGTGCTGGCTCTTCAGCTTTGAAACAGAGATGAGCACTGAACCCTAGAGTCGGATAGGACTGGCTTTCGAGCAAGGGAAACCTTTACCTTTACTATGTGAACAGAGTTGGGAGGTCACATTGATAATCAGGCTGTGGTGGCAGGCCATAAGGAAGACTTTCTCAGAAAACATTTAAAAGGAGTCCAACAGTAAAGAAAATCATTCCCACTCTTAAGGCTTATAACTTTCTGTGACCAAGGAGATGCTGATTCATTTATCAAACATGAAGAGAGGAGCTAATATCTATTACAGTGGTTCCCAACATGGGGCCCATGCCCCACAGGGGGACCATTCACATGATCAATCTGGTTTCAGGTTTCTTGACATTGATATTATCTATGCTAGAGATTCCCAAAGTGAAGCCCATGGGTAGACTTTAATTCCCAGAAGCCTAAGTCAGTACATTGGCTGATCAGTGCTGTGGGGAATTGACTTAGGCTTCTGGGAATTGAAGTCCAAAAACCAAAGGTTGGGAAACACTGGTCTATTATGTAAGACTACAGCAAGGAAGGAATGGTTAACTTCTCCTTCCTCTTTGCTATGGTCCTGATTCTTAGGATATGAAAAAAATATTGAGTCTCCCAGGTTTGTTTGAGATAAACTATCTCAACATAGGGAGGCAGCCTGTTGAAGATGGTCCATCCATTGCAACAGTTCTTGCCTTGAGTGTGAGAATTGTATGCCCCAGCCCCTGTGCTGTGTATCCCCCCCCCCCATTTTGGACAAAACATCTCAATGCAAAACTAACATTATTTCCCTTTGTGAACTACTCCCATGCACATCCATGCATACCCATACAAACATACTGCAAGCCCAAAAGGATCAGCTTTCTGATAGGCCCAAAAATGACCCATCCACTGCTACTATATTTGCCAATTTAAATAACTACAGCTACATGTTCTGATGATGTGCCCTCTACAAAAGCAAACACCAATTTTAGAAATGTAAAAAAAAAGAGCTATGCAACAGCCAGTCCTTGAATCGATCTTAAACTTTGGCTTCAATTCCTAGGGTCCTGTAGAGGCACTCTACAAAGATTGATGGTCCAGCCACACATTATATTAAATATGTGGTGTACAGCTACTCTTCTTGTTTGCTGATTATTTACTTCGGAAGGCCAACAAGCAAAGCCTCAGTATGGCTCAAGACTATCATACACACAGAAAGGATGATTTATTTTAACCTCCACACAACCTTATTCTTGGGACTACAGTGACTTAATGTAGGGGTGGCCAAACTTTTTGTGCTGCAGTTCACATCTACACTTTAAACACATTATCCTCAACAGGTTTTAACTCTGAACAAGACCTCTCTTGCTTCTTATAATCACAGTAGAGCGTGGTCCATAAGTGCTTTAGGAATCCATGACCTTGATTAAACCTCAGAATTAGCAATTTGGTAGAAAGGATTTAAATTTGACCCAACAATACAGAGGGGTAACGTCCTTGCCCAGTAAGAATTTAACAAAGAAGAGGCAGTAAGATGTGAAAAAGAGGTTCTACAAAGGGAATCTGTGTAAGTAAATAGAAAAAAATTGTTATTGAGTAGAAAGCTGTGAAGTTGAGATTTGAGTGGGGTGTGATACAGCTGTAGTACTTAATCTCTGATGTTATTACTTACAGAAAAAGCTGTGTGTAAAAAGTCTTCCTTTCCTGATGAAAAATATTGAAAAGAAAAATACCAGATTTTCATTGAAAGGAAAAGAAGTTTGATTTTGTTTGTTGCTTTGTGGACTATAAGAGAAGGATACAATAGAAGCTGAATCTGTGAACATTTGTAAATAGACAGAGTAAAGACATTGAATTAACAGCAAACCAAGTTGTGGAACTTACTTTGTTGAATATATCCCCCTTTTTTGCCATTCATGAATGGATCCTTTGGGATATTTTGCACTTGTTTCATAGCACCGTTCAGACCAGATCTTGTTGATTGGGGATGAATTTACGGCAGTGTTATGTGCATGTGTGGGCGCATTATATGTATGTGTGGGCATGTTTCACTTCAGCTTCAAGTGGCACTGCAGGCCAGATGATTTGGTGCTGTGGGCTGGGTCTGGCCCATGGGCAGTAGTTTGGCCACCCCAGCTTAGTGGTTAAGATGCTGAACTTGATGCCTGGAAGATCAGAAGGTCAGCAGTTTGAGACCTGAGTGTTGCATGATGGAGTGAGCATTGTCTGTCCCAGCTTCTGCCAACCTAGCAGTTCAAAAGGGTGAAATTGCAGGTAGATAAACAGGTACCACTTCGGTGAGAAGGTAAACAGCGTTCTGTGCCTAGTCATGCCTGCCACATGACAATGGAAATGTCTGCAGACGCAGACAGCACTGGTTCTCTGGCTATAAATGGAGATGAGCACCGGACCCTAGAGTTGAATATGACTGGCTTTTGAGCAAGGGTGATGCTTGACCTTACAACCTTATTCCTACTGATATTAACACATGACTCATGATTCTAGCAGTAGGTATCCTCATATCACACTGGGGAAGGAGAGTGAAGTCCCCTCTTGTTTGTCTGCAAACATCCAGGGCTTAAATCTGCCCCCCCATACCATGTATTAAAAAATTTAAAGGTTAAAAAGAGGCCTTAGTAGAGACCAAGTGTGCCCTCCTTACTTTATAAATGCCAAAGGACAGTTTCAGAAGGATATAGTGGCAAGGGGAGATTTCATATATTTATATTTATTCTTCCATGTCTAGGTCAGACATGAAACTGCCAGAATGATGGTGCCTTTCATCTGACCTAGTGTGAGAAAGATGAGCTGGCAACACAAGGTTGCCGTTACTAGGGTACACCCGAATGTGGTTCAAAAATACCACAATCTTTGAGGAGGCACTTTCTGTGTGCCCTATATTTATCCCACCCATCTGAAATGTTCTCCTACTCTAGGCAGCATAAGAATTCATCATCCTATTTCCCCAGATGGATGTCTTTATCCAGCAACCTCCTCTCCCCATGAATGGTAGTCCTGATCCCTATCTGCCTCCCTTGCATTTTCTTTTAAATACTGTAATAATAATGAGGTATGAATATGATATCATGGACATGTTGATCCATCAGTTTAAGTATGGGATTACAGTAGATATTTTGACCCTAAAAGTTACCATGGGTGTGTTATTATCTGAAGCAGTAGCTCCCCCGGTGGCTTAGAGGTTAAAACACTGAGCCTGGAGACTGGAAAATTGGGTTTTGATACCTGAGAGCTGCACTTGGGGACATAAAAGGAGCCTCATTCAGGTGTCCCCTGAGCTGTTTTTCCAGCAAAAATCCTTTCAACCCAAAGTAATCTCTGATGCGAAATTATTATTATCTGAAGCAGCCAACCTTCCTTTAAAACAGGATTTCTCAACCTTTTTAAGCCCAGGTCACACTCCCTCAGACAGCTTGGGGGGGGCAGACGACCATTTTACTCTTCCTCCACCACATGACAGTGGAGGGGGGCACATGAAATGGTGCCACAGGTTGAGAATCTCTGCTTTAAAATAACCCTTCTACTATAATTGTTTCGCTGAGGTGCTGCTTAATTTCAGCAATGGCTAATTTAGTATGAAAGCAATTAGGATCCCTTCTCAAACAGCTGTCAGTTAACATCTCAGGCTGTAGTTGCAATTTGTTAAGTTCATTCCAATCTAATTTAGAATCAAAAATGCTTTGTGAGCCTGCCTGGGTTGTCAGACAAGTGAGACTTTATTGTTGGCATCTAAACAGAGGAGGAAAACAAAGATCATTTACCTAGGGAGGCCAGAATGAACAAACTGAATTCCTAGTTGCTTGGGATCACACCTGTTAGATCTAAAGGACATAGAAAAGAAATTTGCCACTAGTCTTAAACATATGTACTCGAAAGGAAAATTCTGTTGCCTATAATGCATACTGTTTTGTAGAAAGGTAGTTGAGGGTTGGAACATCAGGAAAGAGTCCCTAACAGTTAAGACATAAAAACATTTATTATAAAGTAAACTCCATTGAGCATAGTAGTCTGAACTACAGCACTGAAACAGTCTGTGTGAACCACACATAGGATACAACTCTGAGTTAGGAGTAAAACATCCAAACAAATTTGCACAAATTGGGGGGGAAAGCAAATGGCTGCAACCAACAGTGGGGGTGGCAGGTATACAGCTACATAATTTTAGAGATATGGTATGGCAGAAAAGAAGATTTTAATTTGGCACAGAATCTAGTAATTGTGTGGTCATAAAAAAGCAGTGAGTTTTGCATCATTAGGAGGAAGGAAAAAAGGTAGAGGCAGGGGGCAAAAAGACAAGCCCCAAGGCCATGGGTTTAGCCTAGTCCAGTGTAGGCGAACCTATGGCATGTGTACCAAAGGTTGCATGCAGGAGCCTTTCAGTGGGGACGCATGATGTCAGGCTAAGCCCTGCCCCATATCACCCCATGCAGCCAATGGCAGAACCGCTTCTCCAGCCAGCTGGCTCACTCTGTCAATGGGGAGGCAATAGGGGAGGCTGAAATCGCACCCCGGAGGCATGGCGGGGATGAGGTGAAGTGACCAGACAGCCCCCTCCTAGGAGATGGTGGGTGTATGTGCTCCTCTTCCTCCTCGGACATGTGTGTGTGTGTGTGTGTGTGTGTGTGTGTGTGAGAGAGAGAGAGAGAGAGAGAGAGAGAGAGAGAGGTCTTATCACCTCACTTTGTCCCTGCGGCACCTCCCGGTAGGTAGGGATTTCAGCCTCCTCATTGGTGGAGGGAGGCAGGTGGCTAGGGAAAGAAGCAAGAAAGGTGCTCCTGTTCCTAAGCCCCCATGTCAGGGCCCACCCCCACCCCCAAAAAAGTTCCCGTGCTGCCACCATCCCCTCTGAACAAGCTCTGCACTGCTGCTGGAAAAGTACCATGCCAAGCACCAGAAATGGGGAGGCTGAAATCCCTACCTACTGGGAGGCACCACAGGGATGAAGTGAGGCAATGAGACACCACACACACACATGCCCAAGGAAGAGGAGCAGTGCATACACACACTGTCTCCTTGGAGGGGAACATCTGGTCACTTCACCTTGTCCCTATGACACCTTCTGGTAGGTAGGGATTTCAGCCTCCCCATTTTCAGTGCCCAGCGCAGCACTTTTCCAGCAGCCGTGCAGGGCTTGTCTAGTGGGGATGGCACGGGGGCTTTTTTGGTGGTGTTGGTGGCAGCACAAAGCTTGGTGGTACGCACACGCATGTGCAGTGTGAAGCATACAGTCACATCATGTGGGTGCACACCTACCCACATGATGTCACCGGCACACATGCTTCCTTCCCTCATCTCCCCTGCCTTTTTGGGCACTCAGTCTCTAAAAGGTTCGCCACCACTGGCCTAGCCCATCAAAGTCCACATAAAAGGAATGCAGACATTTGCCCTGTCATATACACATGCAATGCTATTAGAAAATTGTTTTGTAAACTAAACTATATACCAAAAAAGGAAATTGTAGAATGCAAATGCTAGCTATGTCTTTCTCTTTATGCTATACATATGTAAAATAGCTAGAAGATTGGCCTTGAAAGGATACATAGTGTGCAGTCACCTCAATCTGAGCCCTCTCTATTGCTTCAATGGTTGGAATGGTCTTGGGATTTGTTGGTGAGTTGAGCTGGGACCCTGTTCTGTTTTGTTGCCCGCAATTCAATATTTTCAATTTCCATCTCCTCTATTCAAGCCACCAGGCATTTTGACATGATTTGTAACCCCACAAATGGCAGATGGAATGCATAGGATCCATGAGGATGCCGCGGCAACCTATGAATTACTAGTGACTTCTTGTTCTGCCCCGTCTACTGCCCAAATATCCATGATATGGCTTCATTTTGCACATTTGTCCAAAATTAGTACAAACATTTAAATTGGTTTTCTTAGAAAAGTTGCTCTTCATTGCAACCTCCATCAGGTACAACAAATTAAATAAAGCATTTCCTAACCTGCTTACCTAATGGCCAGGTCTACAGGTGGTGAACAGCAGAAGGGTTTACAGATATATAGTCTAATTGTAATGATTACATTCTTGAGCTCTTTTTTAAAAATAGTTTTTTTTTTATTTTATTACAAAAACAAATGAAAATATAGTATACAATACACAAAATCAAATCAAATAAAATTATACTTGTACACCCATCACCCAGAGGCATTCTATGTTGGTCATACAATCCACATAATTCAACTCGCCTCCTATTTCCAAAAACTATATGTTTCTTGACCCAGTTTCATATCTTTTCTCTTAACCAATAATGTACCGATTATATTATTAAGCTGTTTTGAACCAAGGCACCAAAGCTAGCTTTTTATTGGAGCATGTAGCAGGACCTTATCTGTTAAACCCCAGTTAAGCCCAATCAATGTTTTCCAACTTGAGGTACATGCCCCACAGGATGACTTCAATTCCCATAAGGCTAAGTTTAGTGTTCTGGAAATAATAGGCAGCAGCCAGCAATATGGGCCAAACACACAACTTTATTCAGAATTAAATAGGTGGCCAGAGCTAGCAACACACCCTCACATTCCTTAGTTATCTCTGATCAGAACTGACAGTTGGGAAAAAAACCGTTGGAACCGTTGACAGCTCTGTCTTGTGCACTTCTCGTTCAGAATGCTCCCGAAGTCTCGGGAGACCTCGGACCATAGGAAAGTAAATACATATTAAATTCTATCACAATAAAGACAAAATGGTAAACACGTTTCCTTAAATACACAACACTAAGTCAGTACATTGGTGTATCAGTAATTTAGGGAATTGACTTAAGCTTCTGGGAAT
Organism: Bradypodion pumilum; assembly: GCA_035047305.1. Classification (NCBI taxonomy): domain Eukaryota; kingdom Metazoa; phylum Chordata; class Lepidosauria; order Squamata; family Chamaeleonidae; genus Bradypodion; species Bradypodion pumilum. The sequence goes on along the minus strand of JAWDJD010000001.1, from coordinate 164,373,155 downwards.
TAAAGTCCAAAAAACCAAAAGTTGGGAAATACTGGCACCAATGATGGCAAAGTGACATGGTGATAAAGCACCACCATCAGCAGTGCTGATAATAATGATATCAAGAAAGTCAGGATTTTAGCATTCCCATGACAAGATAGCATTGTTTCCATCTCGAAACAAAAGGTAACAGCTAAGACAGGCATTCATGGTCTTTCCCAATGTTATATTATTTTACATGAATTTTTTCTTCAGTGTTGAAAACTTTAAAAGCATGGTACGACTGCATGTAAAGCACTGAAAATCTGTAATGCAAGTGGGCTCAACTGTTGCAATTTATCCTGCTTAAAATATGAAGATAATGGATTGTGTTTGTATTACATCTGGTGCTTATGAAGTTTTTTTTTTCAAGTTTAAAATTTGCAAGTTTATTTTACTGCAAAAATACCAAGTTCAAATGCAATTAATTTTACAAATTCTCCTGTTCTAAATGCCTTTCCCATTTTAGGACATGTATTTGAACAAAGGGAAATCATTTTAGCCTCATCACTTTCAGTGGAAGAAAAGTAACCATGTGTTCAACTTTTTTCCAAAGAAATCATTACGCTGCCTCTCATCTATTTTGAGTTTGAAAGCAGAGTAACTTAAGTCATGACTGACTTCTCCCATTGATTTCAATGCTACTAGTTCCAATAGGATTCCTTATTTAAAATGCTCAACATTGGAAGAGGAGAGATTGCAGCCAGAGACCTCACAACTTTGTACCCAATATTAAATTTCCAAAAGTCTCAGAGGCTAGAAATGTTTGGAATTTCAAAATTCAGTACACTACACACTAATTAAGTTAATCAAAAACTAGCAAAATTCATTGTGAGAGCCAGTTCTCAAAGAAGGAAAAACCACATTCTGCTTGCCAAATTGCAACATTTGGCAGCCCAGCTTGAGTATTTGGTATCAACTCAGAACATATCAGAATGCTGTATGTACAATGAGAAAATCAGTATGGTACATATTAAACAGGTAGAGCTGCTGGGTACAATAAACACTTTGCAATGCTGGCAAAGCCAAGAAAGAAGGAATGGCTGTCCAGAGTGACACATGTCATTTGACATTTTCTCATTAAATAGTTAGGCACTGATTCTACTCTTCCTGTCTTTGGCTGCAATTGCAAGCAATTCTAGGAAATACAGTCTGCTGAAAACAATGCAACTTGCTTCCAAGGAAAGGCATGTAGGATCAGCTGTTTATTATGCATTCATATCATGCGTATAGGCCTGGTCCATCTCTTCCCAAACCAGCTGGAATTTCTCCATTCCCTGCATTTAGATGTGTGTCTCTGCCTCCACAATTTGTTCCAACAGCTGAATCATGCTTGACCTGCTTGTTATATACTGAATTGCAAGGCTGTTTTATGTAACCAAGGCTTTTCCAAATGTTTTCTGTGAAAGGAACGAGCTACTGCTTTTTGCAGAGAGCAGCAGTTAACAGTTGGAAATAATTGGAGAGGCTGTCTAAAGTTACCAATACAGTATCTGTGTTTTCAGCCATTTTTGGCACACTTTGGCACAACCAAAATTCGGGCATCCCCATATGAGCCTGACTGGCACTTTTTAAAATCCCCGTGTAGGAGGTTCTATTATTTTTATTATAACTCAATCCTGAGTGTGTGGAGTGTGTAGAGACTTTTACACTGTAAGCAGCCTTTCTGCTGCTTCCAGTATAAACATCTGGTTGACAGCAGATCAGAAATTAATAATTTCCCCACATCATCTGTGGATGATTAGGGGAAAGAGAATAAAATATTTTTTCAATGCAACCATTGCTGTGTTGCATCACTGTGGTGGAAGGATTTTTAAAAATCCATGTTTCTTTGCAGTGCTGATGCATATTTTAAATTCAAACTTAAAACTATGCAACAGTTATAACAAAGTTGGATCTTAAATTGGTTTTTGTTACCTTACACTTCTTCTTTTGTGTCTCGATCAAATCCTGGACTGCCAAAATGTAGCTACTTTCTTTGCTTTGTTGTTGACCAAACTTAAGTCCTCATCGGTGCATGTTTCTGGCAGTAATCGGCAGACCAGTAAATGAGCCGGATTCTGTATCTCTCCACATTCACACAATATGTTGTTGTCCACCAGCAGCCCCCACTTGAACATTGTTGTGTCCTAAAGCCTGTGCCTTTAAACAATGTACCTATCCATGTGTATCCAATGTAACCTTTTCTATGTGCAACATTGTAACCTCCAGCTGCATCACTGTAACCTTAATAGGACGCGAGCTAGTGACCACTAGATGGCAATAGCGAGCGTCCAAGCTCATTGGTCCAAGACTCACCTTGAACAACAGTGCGGGAAGATTCCCGCCACTACCTTCACCTGGACAAGAAGGGTGTGACCTGCAATGACGTCACGCAGCCTGTAGCCAATAGGCTATCGAGGAGCCACATTCAAATGTATAGCCACTGTATATATTGAGCTGTTCGTCCGCCATTACCACATGTTCCCTCTGACCAGCATGTAATAAAGTTGTGTTAAGCCAGCTCTTCGGCTGTCCTGGTGTCTTTGGCCCCATACACTAAATTGGCGACGAAGGTGGGATCATGGCTGCCCACGGGACCAAGACATACGCTGGTTTCGACATCAAGAAACCGCAAGATTGGGAACTCTTCGAAATGGACTTCCAAGGTGCGCTGGTGGAGTTCGCGGTGACGGACGAGGCAAAGAAGAGAGCCATCCTCACCAGAATGCTCGGGCACGACGGAAAGAGGGTACTGATTGACCTCATCGCACCCAAAAAGGCGGCTGAATTCAAGGATAAAGAGCTCCTGACGGTGCTGAGAGACCATTTCCGGCCCTCGGTAGCGATGTTTCCCGCTCGGAGCGCGTTTTGGAGGCGAGTCCAAGCGCCTGATGAGTCGGTCGCCGCTTTCGTAGCAGCCCTGCGCCTGGCTGCCGGCCCGTGCAAATGGGAGAATTTGGAAGTCACCCTCAGGGACTGCGTGCTATGCGGCCTGAAGGACGCCGAGATTCAGCGCACGCTAATGAATCAGGAGCCGCCCCCCACGTTGCAGGAGGTCCTGAAAGCGGCACAGGCCGCGGAAGCCACGAAGGCAGTGGTGCAAGAGCTCCAGGACTGGCGGCCGAAGGCCGACAAAGCAGAGAGTTCGGTGCACGCAGCCCGGCGAATTTCGAAATCGTCCGCCGAAAGCAGCGACGACGAGGACGTCCGGAGGGTCCGAAAGGAGGGCCGGCGTTGCGACGGCTGCGGGGCGGCTCACGACCATGCCAGGTGCCCGTTCAGAAAGGCCGAGTGCCACAACTGCGGGCGACGCGGGCACATAGCCAAAGTCTGCAGACAACGGCGCAAGGACCGGAGGAGCTCGCCCGACCGCCCAGCGAGGGACCGGAGGAGCTCGCCCGACCGCTCAATGAGGCCAGACCGCTCGACGAGACTAAAGGATGGCGCCCGGCCCACGAGGAAGCAGGACGGCGTGGGCCGCATCTCCGACGACAGCGACGACGACACCCTGGTTTTCAGCGTGTCCATGGGACACCCCCGTTACTTTGTTGAGGTACTGGTGCAAGGGGCCCCTGTTAGGATGGAGATTGACTCTGGCTCCTCTTACTCCATTATTTCCCAGAGGGAGTTTTTGAGAATTGCCCCCCCGCGTACGGCCCAAGCTCAAAGCGTTGAGGTCCACGCTTCGGGACGTGCAAGGGAATAGTATCCCGGTGTTGGGGGTTGGGAATTTCCAGGTTCAGTACAAGCGGCACGCCGCGGAACTCCCCCTAGTCGTTCTTAAGGGAGGTAATTGCAGCCTCCTCGGGACTCAATGGTTTCAGCCCCTGGGTCTGTTCATTGGGGGGGGGGGGTGCACGCCATTGGGACTGATCCGATACAGGAGGTGTGCGACGCGCACCCCGAAGTCTTCAAGAAGGGACTTGGGAAATTCAATGGACCCCCAGTAATGTTCGACCTGGACCCGGAGGTCCGCCCAATCAGACTTAAACCGCGCAGGGTGCCCTTTGCACTCAAGGACAAAATAGAGGCGGAACTGGACAAATTAGTGGGCCAGGGGATTCTTGTGCCTGTTGATTCCGCGGAGTGGGAAACTCCAATTGTCACAGCATTGAAGGCCAATGGGGAGGTTCGCATTTGCGCCGATTATAAGTGCACCATTAATAAGGCAATCCGCCCTAATGCGTACCCGGTGCCGGTGGTCAGCCATTTGCCATCCAGGTTACATGGGGGAAAGTGTTTCGCTAAGCTCGACCTGGCACAGGCCTATCAGCAACTCATGGTAACCCCTGCCGCAGCTGCTGCACAGACCATAATCACGCATAAGGGGGCGTTCCAGGTGACGCACCTCCAATTCGGCGTGAACTCGGCGCCTGGAATTTTCCAGTCGCTCGTGGAACGCCTCCTCAAAGGGCTGGACGGCGTTTTACCATATTTTGATGACGTATTGATAACGGGGGGGAGTGAGGTTGAGTTGGCTAAAAGGCTAAACAAGGTCCTGGCGGCGTTCGAACGGGCGGGGTTGAGGTTGTGAAAAGACAAATGCGTCTTCTTCGCGAAGGAGGTTGAGTTCTTAGGGTTCCGAGTAACACCCGAGGGGATCAAACCATACAAATCCAAGGTGGCCGCCATCAAGAAAGCCCCTCGCCCCACATCCAAGCCCGAGTTGCAGTCGTTCCTAGGGCTCTTAAATTTCTACCACTCCTTCCTTCCACGGAAGGCTGCGGTGGCTGAGCCGCTTCACAAGTTGCTCAAGAAAGATGCGGCATGGATGTGGGGCGATGACCAGGAGAGGGCATTCACGGAACTGAAACAACTCCTGGCGTCTGACGCCATTCTGACCCATTTTGACCCCAAACGGCCGGTAGTACTGGTCTGCGATGCATCCCCGGTGGGGGTGGGGGCGGTGTTATGCCACGTGTTGGAAAACGGGAGGGAGGCCCCAATAGCGTTTTACTCCAGATCCCTGTCCCAAGCGGAGAGAAACTATGCCCAGACAGACAGGGAGGCGCTGGCGATAGTTGCGGGGACCAAAAAAATTCACGATTTTCTGTATGGCCGCCCATTCACCATCGTGACCGACCACAAGCCCCTACTAGGCATTTTTACCGCAGACAAACCCACGCCACAGATCCTGTCCCCGAGAATACTTAGGTGGGCCATTTTTCTCAACGCCTACCAGCACGCGTTGGTGTACCGGCCCGGGAAAGAGATCAGCCATGCGGACGCCCTGTCGAGGTCCCCCCTCCCCCTGATGCCCAGCCAGGTGAGCAAGGGGGAGCGGGACCATCAGGTTCTCATGATAGAGGTACTGGATTCGCCCCCCGTAGTGCCCGCCGACATTGCCACAGCGACAAGGAAGGACAAGACGTTGGCGGCGGTTTGCTCCTGGGTACAGAAGGGGTGGCCGGCGTCTTCCCCAGCAGAGGAATTCGCCCCATTTTTTAGGAAGAAGCTGGAACTGTCCCTAGAGAGGGGGTGCCTCTTGTGGGGGCAGCGGGTGGTGGTCCCCACTTCCCTTCGACCGCGGGTGCTTAAACTGCTGCACGTCAGCCACCCCTGGTGGCCCCAGTTAGACGCCGACATCGAGCACATGGTCGGCACTTGCGAGAGCTGCCAATGCTCCAGACCGGAGGAGGCCCGCCTTCCCCACAGGGAATGGGACGCGGCTAAGGGGCCGTGGTCCCGGGTGCACATAGATTTCGCGGGCCCGTTCCGAGGAACCCTGTTTCTCCTTGTTGTGGACGCTTTCTCCAAGTGGTTGGAGGCCATCCCAGTCACAAGCACCTCCTCGGCCACGACAATTAAGCATTTGCGGAGGATTTTTTCCACGTTCGGCATACCTGACACTCTAATTAGCGATAACGCTAGTTGCTTCACGTCTGCTGAGTTCAGGGCATTCACAGAGATCAACGCCATCCGGCATATCACCTCCGCCCCTTTCCATCCGGCCACCAATGGCCAAGTGGAGCGCCTCGTACGCACCACGAAGGACGCGCTGTGGCGCATGGGCCCCAGGGACCTCAACCTGCAAGTGTGTCAGTTTCTGCTAGGGTACAGGGTGACCCCGCTAGCGTCAGGCTACTCCCCTGTGGAGCTTTTAATGCGCAGGAAGCTGACCACCATACTCACTAGACTAGATCCCACGAGAGTTGAGGACAAGGGGAGGAACATAGGGTTAGAAGCCACCAAGAGTTTCAGCGTGGGTGCCCCGGTACATTGCAGGAACTACGCCAGCGCGGGGCCAGCCTGGGTGCCGGGGGTGGTTGTGGAACAGACCGGTCCGTATCGTACCGCGTGGAGACCAACACAGGTCTACTGTGGCGGCGGCACGCGGACCAGCTCCGGAGCCGGGTCCCAGGAAATCAGGGCGCCGAAAAGACAGATACAAATTCAGCGTTAGGGTTCTCCCCCACCCGTTTAGCCCAAGGGGGAGGGGAGGGGGGTCCAGAGTCCCCACCAAGGGGGGAGGAGAAGAAATTTGTCCTCGTAGATATCCCGCGGGATCCCCCAACAGAGTTTGATTTTGATTTCCAAAACCGGGGGGGGGGTTTCTGAGTAGTCCCCCACCCATCCAAGCGAGAAGAGGGGTTTTACGTTAGCCCCTGGTGCCCCCGGTTCAACCACAACGGAATCTACCTTTTCCCCTAAAGCTGCAAAACCACAGCAAGTCTCTAACAAGTCTCCCTCTCCCATTACAGGACAAGGGTCCAGGGAACAAGGAAGCGGGAGCGGCCCCCGGGTGGGCCAACCCACATCGCGGCCCAAACGCGAGTGCAATAAACCATCTTGGCTAAGAGACTTCGTCTCATCCTAGGGGGGAGGGGTGTTGTGTCCTAAAGCCTGTGCCTTTAAACAATGTACCTATCCATGTGTATCCAATGTAACCTTTTCTATGTGCAACATTGTAACCTCCAGCTGCATCACTGTAACCTTAATAGGACGCGAGCTAGTGACCACTAGATGGCAATAGCGAGCGTCCAAGCTCATTGGTCCAAGACTCACCTTGAACAACAGCGCGGGAAGATTCCCGCCACTACCTTCACCTGGACAAGAAGGGCGTGACCTGCAATGACGTCACGCAGCCTGTAGCCAATAGGCTATCGAGGAGCCACATTCAAATGTATAGCCACTGTATATATTGAGCTGTTCATCCGCCATTACCACATGTTCCCTCTGACCAGCATGTAATAAAGTTGTGTTAAGCCAGCTCTTCGGCTGTCCTGGTGTCTTTGGTCCCATACACTAAAAACATGTTGGTCTTACATTTACACTGAAGCAAGACCTAAGAAGCAGCATTGATGGCTCCCAAAAAAATCCTTCTTGTTGTCTTCACTGTCTCTCTACCCAACCCTATGTCACCTGTCTGCCAAAGCTAGCAGAATCTGAGAAGCAAAGTCTGCAGGCTGAGAAATATTCATCTCTTTCCTAAGCAGGAAACCTTCTAGATGATGGAATGGAGGAAATCACACATTTTTCCACAGTGTGTGTAAACTGATAGTTAGCCGCCCACCCCTGTACAGAGAGGCTCTCTCACTCAAAAAGTAGTACCCTACTACAATTTGAACTGGGACTCTGGGCAGCTAGGAATGTTTGTCAGAGCCTGTGCACAATACAAATGGAAAAAACACAGAGAGGAATTGTTAAGAAACAGTATTGGTCATTTTGGTTGCAAGTCAATCGATCAAGAGAATAAGGATCACTGACAGCTGTAAGCCAAGAAGCAAGGCTGGTCAGAAATGGACATCCTGTCTCACCACTATATGGATGTTTTCTCCGTCTGTAGAATGAGTCTTTACAGCAGTTGCCATTAAGTAGTTATTCAGGAAAGCAGGAAGGTTTTTGGTGCAATTGTTGACTTTATCGCAGTAAGGCCGTGAACAATTGCCATTATTTGGTACTGGGTGGGGGATTCCTCCTCCAAGGGTTTGCCTCTGTCTGAAATAGTTTTCTCTCAACAGATTGGGGTGGAGGGGTGGGAGAGGAAATCTGCCATTAATATCTCTGAATTGGGATTGTTGTCTGAAGATTCAAGCTCATCCCCACTGCAACATGTCACACTTTGAAAAGGAATCTGTTAGGTAAGTCATGACAGATGCGATCTCCAACTTAGCATTGCTATAATCAATATTTTTTTCTGTAAGCAAAACAGGTGGCCCAGAATTGATCACTGAATCAAATTTGTGTGAGTAGAAGTTTTAGTGACAGAGGAAGACCATTATAGGAGGATAGGCTCCCTAAAATACCGGTATGTTGTTTATTCCTTTGAATTCATGTCAGGCGTCAGCTGTACTTTCTCATCCAGTTCTATAAGCAACAAATCTCTTTCTCCTATTGACCTTCCTGATCTGCCAGCTCAATCCATAGCCTGTGGAGGATTGGTAAAATAGAGACAATTTTGGCTCCTTTCCCCAAGAAATGTTACTTTTTGCAAATAGGGTGTTGGCTCTATTCAACTTTTATATTTATATCTGCTAACTCTTGATCCGTTTATATCTGCTAACTCAATGGTCCATAGGGTCGCAAAAGGTCAGAAACAACTGTGCGACTGAACAACAACAAAAATCTTGATCCTTCTCAACTAATGTTCCAATCTCTGACCCATCACTAATCAAGATTATTAAAGGTGCTTAGTTTTGATATTTGAGAATAATATGGCTGTAGAAAATACTATTAAATGTTCTAAGCTATTTTTTGTTGTAGTATATTGCTTTGCTTCAAGTCTTTGAAAAGATATGTTTTTGGATTATATAATCCTGCAGTCTTGAACATCCTTACAACTCCCACATTCACATCAGTCATCCAGTGAGTAGCAATGAAGCATAGAACTGTTAAGTGAAAGACATGTACAACATATGAAGAAATGTTGCCAATGCCTTATTTATGGTTGAGACAGGCTGCCACCATGAAAGACTGTGTTTCATTTCCCTTTGTGCAACTACTATTCCATTTATACAAACTGTTGGAACAAATTATATTAAATCATCTAATCCTAAAATTGAAGCTCTTCCAATTCCAGAACATGCAGACTTTTGGCCTGGCAAGATCTTTATGGATCAAATCTTAAATCTAATTAAGCATATAGAAAATGAAACATAAAATAATCGGATAAGCATTTGTCAAACTTACAGTGGCAATTGACACTGTCCAAGAACAATTGCTCCTCTGAAATCTCTTTTTATTGTTCAGTTGCATAGTTGAGTCCAATCCTTTGCGACCCCATGGACCACTGCACACCAGGCACCCCTGTCCACCACCATCCTCTGCAGCCCGCTCAGTTCTATGCCCATTGCATCAACAATGCCATCTACCTATCTCATCCTCTGTTGTCCTCTTCTCCTTTTGCCTTTATTTATTTATTTATCTGTTTATTTATTTATTGAATTTCTATACTGCCCATCTGGGTGTTATCCCACTCTGGGCAGTGAACAAACAGAAAACCAATAACAACAATACCAACAACAAATAACAACCCACCAACAACAAATACATCTTGGGTATTGGAACATATGCTGACCTTTTCTAATCCTGTGGCCACTGCTGTGTTTTCCAAATCTTTTGGCATATAGAGTAAGGTAAAGGTAAAGGTTTCCCTTGCTCGAAAGCCAGTCGTATCCGACTCTAGGGTGCAGTGCTCATCTCTGTTTCTAAGCCGAAGAGCCAGCGCTGTCTGCTTCTGCAGACGTTTCCGTGGTCATGTGGCAGGCATGACTAGACACCGGAGCGCACAGAACGCTGTTACCTTCCCACCGAAGTGGTCCCTATTTATCTACTTGCAATTTCTTGCTTTCGAACTGCTAGGTTGGCAGGAGCTGGGATGAAGACGGGAGCTCATTTCCGTCCTGCAGTACTCGGGAATCGAACTGCTGACCTTCCGCTTCCCAGTCAGCGTCTTAGCGACTTGAGCCACTGCAGTGCAACACTTTAATTGCATCATCTTTTAGGGCTTTGAATAATTCAATTGGAATACCATCATCTCCACTAGCTTTGTTGTTAGCAATGCTTTATAGTGCGCTCTTGACTTCACACTCTAGAATGTCTGTCTCAAGATCAACATTCTCATCTCTGTGGTTGTTGGGGAGGTTGAGGTCTTTTTTGTAGAGTTCTTCTGTTAATTCCTGCAATCTTTTCCTAATCTCTTCTGCATCTACTAGGCCCCTACCATTTTTGTCCCTTATCATTGCCATTTTTGCTTGAAACGTTCCCTTAATTTCCACATTTTTAAAAAGAGATCTCTAGTCCTTCCCTTTCTGTTGTTTTCCTCTATTACTTTGCACTTTTCATTTAAGAAGGCCTCCTTATCTCTCCTTGCTTTCCTTTGGAATTCTGTATTCAGTTGAGTGAATCTTTCTCTTTCACCTTTGTTTGTTGCTTCCTTCCTTTCTTTAGATTGTATCCCATTACTACTTTTCTCACTATTTTATTGACTATAAGGACCACTCCATTTCTTCTAAGGGATTCTTGACCACAGCCATAGATTTAATGGTCCCCTGAGTTGGACTCGCCCATCCCTGTCCTCTTTAGCCCACTGATTCCCAAGATGTCAATTCTTGTTCTTTCCATCTCATCTTTTGACCACCTCCACGTTGCCTTGATTCACAGATCTCTACTTCCGAAATATCTACTTCCTTTCAAAAGATCATGCATTTACAGAAATAGTTGCTGTTCTACATCAAACCTTAAGATTCTTTTTGAATTTCAAAGGAAGCAAGTCACTGGGTAAATCAAAGGAACAGCCTCCTACATGGTTTCATTCTGACACCATTACTTTTTAACATTTGTACAAAAGATCAATTGATGTACCCATGTTTCAAGAGTTTAATCTATGTTGATTACCGTGCCTTTACAATCTAGGTGGAAACCTTTGAGTTCATTGAGCACTAGCTAGCCACTGCCTTAGGAAACACTGTGTCAGGAAACAATTCAGGGAGTGGTTCCAGATGCATTTGCACATGTGCAAAAACATCTGTGCCACTCCTGGAAGTGGTTTTGCCACTCCAGGAACTGGTTATGGATTCTCTGCATGTGCAAATGCATCCCCGCCACTCCCAGAACTGTTTTTGCCACTCCCAGAACTGGTTTCACCACTCCCAGAACTGGTTTTGCCACTCCCAGAACTGGTTTTGGCCATCTCTGTGCATGTGCAAATGCATCCCCATCACTCCCAGAACTGGTTTTACTAATCTTGGAAGTGGTTTTGCCACTCCTGGAAGTGGTTCCAGATGCACATACACATTGGCGGGTATATCCCCATCCACTTCCTGGATTGGTGTGAGCATCGGAGGCCGGATGAATTGGCATCAGGGGCCTGATACAGCCTGTGGGCCATTGTTTTGGCACCCCTGTCGTAGATGATGGCTAAAATCTAGGGAGAGTTTTCTGCACATTTCTCAAGCTTTAATATTAAAACAGAAGAGATTGGCGAAACCAAAAAAGAACAAAAACATGACACCTTGTGGTTGGACCATCTGGAAGTCACTTAGTTTTTGAAGAAAAGCAGGAAGATCGAAGTAATCAAGTAAAATGGGGCTACTTGTATACAGGACTATTTTTCCCCAAATATGGAGAAATTAAATCAATGGAGCATTTATATGCATGCAATTTATGCCTCATGACATGTATAAAAGAATATCTACTAAATAGTTGAACAAATGCTATAACTTCAAATTGCAACATTCTGAAATGAATAATGGAAAAAAAACTTGGTCCATGTATGTACTGCAAGCACAATAGGGCAATGTGACAGGGCAGAGACACACAAATAACGCACCTGGTGCTTCTGCTTGTACAAGTCAGCAGTTTTGCATATTTATAAATATAGAAGTGTGCAAAAATATGCAAAACTATTTGAAAATTCACAAATTCTTGAAAATACCCACAATTAAAATTAAACAACAATGCCTCCCTGTCTTATGGCAATGGGAAAACAATTACATTTTCTTATTCAACATGACAGAAGGAACAAGGTCAAGATTGACATCCTTGTGATGAACTAGGCCAGTGATGGAGAACCTTGCTGACTTGGGCTTCTGGGAATTGAAGCCCAAGAACAGCTGGAGTGTCAAGGTTGGCCACCAGGGAATTAGGCTAATGCATAAACTAAGTAGGTCAATAATATTGACAAGTTTTTATTGTTACAAGAAATCTTTCCTTGAATATTTAAGGTTACTGTTCATTCATGGCTGCCTTGCTAATGTAGTTATCATTTGGATGCCAGAAACCATACTAGTTGCACAATTGTGGAAGAAGTAGTCCAAAAAAGCAATAACTTCAAATTCTGGTGGGTATATACAGTGTATGCAAAAATAGATAGTTGTTCTTCTACATTGCCTGGGAATTGTGAATTAGGCTCACTTAAATGAGAGGACTGAACAAAATGTTAAGTACCATAAGTATTAGTACATAAGATAAAATCAAAAAATGCAGAAGATTGCAGAATAATACATTGATAAATATTTGGGAGTCTAAGACACATGAATCCAAGCAAAACCAGGCACAAGGAAGTAGCCTCATTTAGGTAGCTCAAAATGTCTGCAGTTCAATGATCCTTCAAGAGGATGGGGATTCAATATCACAGCTGCTATTAATGAAAAGACTCTGTCCTGAGACACTAGCAGCAGTACCTCTGATGGTAGCCAAGAACAAGGACCAAGAATTCAATAGGATGACCCCAGTGAACAGCCACGATGAGAAGAGGAACCCTAACCTTAAGTTGTATAAAGCTTCAACATGTACTGTTTTACCAGATGTTGAACCCAGAAACAGGTTTTGGAATATTTTTTTTAGTTATCTGTTAATATACTTCATTACTTTGAGGAGTGTAAGGCATTCATTAGAAACACATTGGCAAGCCACCCTTCCATAACATAATAACAATTGTGTAAGCATTTCCCTGCTATGGCCAAGCCCCTGAGGCACAAGCAGCCACTCAACTGGCTGCACAACCATTCTCAAAAGCAATGCGAGACTGGGCATGCAAAGGGAACCTGATTGTGTGATGGAAATGCTTACATAATTGTCCTTCTCTAATTGTGTGATGCAACAGGATAGAGGCCATTGCTTTTTCATTACTTTTATTGTTGTGGGGGAGAGGCTGGGGGAAAAAAACCTTACAAATGACCATTCAAACACAATATTTTGAAGATGTGAAGGAAAAATAATCATTAAACTAAAAATATCCCAGTAATCTTGTTATTTGCTATGCTACTGTAAAACAAATACTGTTCTTACACACTTTTACTTTGGTTTGGTCTGGTGTTAGAAAGATTAGACAGCAAGGTTGCATCCCAGGTTATGCCAGATTGTATTCACAATCATTGAGGAGGCCCTTTCTGTGTACCCTCGTGTGCATAGTAAATGCTGCAGTGAAACCCCAGGAGATGCCTTTTCACAAACATTTTAACTTTAAGAAAGCTAAATGGGTGAATTTTCAACAGCAGCTGGATAAAAGTGTGGAGAAGATCCTCTGCACCCAGATAAATATCATGAATTTGTCTATCTCATGAAAGTAACAGGTGTGTGCTGCTATATCGGGCAATCAGGCTTTGTCCCACCCTGCCCTCGAATCTGGCACCCTGGGACACCAATAGCAAGGTATGGGATTTCCCACCCCCACCCCAAATAGGCACCCCCATAACTTCCTGTCCAGCGCCTTCCCATGGTGCCCTGCACACACCTGGAAAGTAATATTAAGGGGAAATATTCCAAGAGGATGCCACACCCAGTACATGAAAGGCCTACCTGATGACATCAAACCCCTGCTGGAAAGGTATCATGAACTCTATAACCAGGATCCTGTTCAGAAAGATACTGTTGAAGATGGGGAAGAGCTGATAGCAGACCAAATAGCTAGTCAGTTGCTAAAGAATGAAAAACACAAAGCAAAAGGTTGCCGGCGCAGGGTAGCCATCCAACCAGCCCCTTTGTGGCATCTGAATTGGAGAAAGCTATAAACAGCATGAAACCGAATAAAGCAGCAGGTATTTATGACATAAGAGAAAAGCAGATAAAGCAGTTTGGTCCTCACACTGGCTCCTGCAGTTAATGAACAACTGTATAGATGTACGAAAGGTTCCTAAATTGTGAAGACAGGCTACAGTTGTTATTTTTATTGAAACCTAGGAAAGACACAGATGACCTGAAATGCTACCTATCAGTGTCATTCCTTTGCCACCTTTATAAGACACTGGAACAGGTGATTTACAATTGTACATCCAATTTTTTTGATGGAAAGATCATGAAGGAGCAAGCAGGCTTCAGGCTGAGCAGGTCATGTTGTAGTCAAATTCTTAACCTTATGCAACACATTGAGGATGGCTTCAAAAGGAAAACAAATTACGAGAGTGGCTATCATTGACCTAACTGCATTGTACGATACTGTCAATCATAGGATTCTGCTCCATAAAATAAATAATCTTATCAGAAACAATAAGCATACTAGGTCATTGGAAGCTCCCTTCAGAACTGGAGATTCTATGTGATGATGAATGGAAAGAACAACAGATGGAAGTTGCAGAAGAATGGATTGCCCCAAGAAAGCTTTGATGAAGTAGCTAGAAAACTTACTGGAACACTGGAAGAATTAGGATATTATTACAACAATCATATGAGGCCTTATCTAAGCAAGACTCAAGTGTGTACTTTCCACCTTCGAAAATGAGAGGGAAGGGTTGAGTTGGATGTTACGTGTCAAGGGAACCAATTACAGCATTGTTCAGCACCAAAATTCCTCAGCATGACACTTGATAGGACACTCTCTTTTAAGCAGCACTGCCTGAATACCAAAGCCAAAGTTAGTACAAAGAACAACATTATCAGGAAACTCACAAACTACAAATGGGGACCTCAACCATCCACACTTTGACCCTCAACATCTCCGCAGCAGAGTATGCTGTTCCAGCATGGAGCACATCCACACACACAAAAGAAGTTGACATCGCTGTGTACATCGCTCTGTATAGTAACAGAGTGCCTCAAGCCTATACCATTTGAAAAAATATACCCACTTGTTGGTATTGCTCCACCTAAAATAAGAAGAGAAGTAGCAGAGGATGCCAAGAGAACTAAGCAAGAGAGAACAGATATGAGCCTCAAGATCACTGGCTCAAATCCAGGAAGAGCTTTATGGCAAGAACAAACATTCTTGAGGGTACACAAAAGCAAAAACAAATTAGAAGATGGAGGAAGGAGCTCACTGGACAAGGAACAGCATTAAAGGAGGATATAGCTGAGGAACTCAACCTCCTCTAATTCACTTGGAGGACTCTGAATAGACTGAGGGTTAGAGCCCCTAAGTGCAAGACCAGCATGCTCAAGAGGGGCCTGCTGGCAGACAACAACATCATGTGTGAATGTGGAGAGATACAGAATCCGGCTCATTTACTGCTTTGCCAAATACTGCCACAAACATGCACCAATGAGGACTTAAGTTTGGCCAATGACAAAGCAAAGAAAGTGGCTTCATTTTGGCAGACCAAAATGAACACCCTTTTACTTAAATGTAGTGTGTCACAGGAAGCAGCAATAGATGCAGTCTCTGCAGTGTTTATGTGCACACAATTTATCCCCCACCACATGTACAAAAGAAAGATAATAAATGGCCAAGATAATGCCATTGAAGCAGGCTGCTTTGGGTAAAAAATAGACTAATTGTGCAATGCTCTTATAGAAACAAAACAAAATCAGGTAGCAGTGTTAGTATTCATAAGTTACATCCAAGCTCTTGCAAGAGAGAAAGCAGTTGTGTTTCATGTAGTTCTTAGTAAGACTAGAACTGATAAGAGAATACAAATTGCAGTGACAGTGATATCAACTAAACTTTAACCAGTACAAGCATGTTAACCAGTACTGGGCATCAGCCGGTCCGCCCTGGTCCGAGTGGGCCGGTAGTAGACCTGGCTGGCCACACCCCCTCCCCACCCCACCCCACCCCCCTCTTCCCAGGAGAGCGGGTGACCCTGCGGCATCGGCTTTGGCTCTTCCTTCTCCTCCAGAGTGGCTGCTGCTGCCTCCTTAATAGGCTGTGGGTGCCGCTCGGGTGGTGGTGGAGGTGGCAGCGTGTGCATACCTGGCCCTGAGGGGAAGGGGAGCTGATGTCACGCGCCACCCAGAGGAGCTCGCCTGCCTGCCCTGCGCCCCCGGTGCCATCACTCCTTGCCTCCTTCCAGCAGTAGCAACAACCTTCGCGATGCCTGGACCTAGTCCTGCAGGAAGAGAACTTCCTGCAGGATGTCTGTCTGGGTATTGTGAGAGGTGTCCAGGCAGCATGGCGCAAGCAGGGCAACTCTCGCCCAGAGTCAGACAGACATCCTGCAGGAAGTTCTATTCCTGCTGGACTAGGTCCAGGCATCGTGGAAGTTGCTGCTGCTGCTAGAAGGAGGCAAGGAGCAGTGGTGGGGACGTGGGGCGGGCAGGCGAACTGTTCTGGGTGGCACTGCAAGTGATGTCAGCTCCCCCTCCCCATCCCCTAGGGCCAGGTGTGCACACGCCGCCACCTCCGCCACCACCCGAGGGGCACCTGAAGCCTATTAAGGAGGCAGCAGCAGCCGCTCTGGAGGAGAAGAAGGAAAGGAAGAGCCGTCATTGCTCTCCTGGGAGGAGGTGGGCGGGATCAGGAAGCAGCAGCAGGGCACTGGCACTGCGCTGGACTCACTGGTCCTGGAGGACTAAAGGAGGAGGGAAACAAACCCAAAGCCATCACATGATCACGCCTCCCCCCCCCCCCGTGGGAGGAAGGAACAGCCCGACGTGGTGCCTTCTGCGTAAGTGTGTCTTTTTGTTTTGTTTACTTCCCCCCCACATGTGTGCGTGTGCGTGTGTGTGTGTGTGTGTGTGTGAGAGAGAGAGAGAGAGAGCAGAGGCTAAAGGGATTTCCCGGGGTAGTGGTGGTGGAGGGGGAATGAGAACCGTGAAGTTCCCTAAAGAGCAGTGAGTCTTTAAGGTGTCACAACATTTTTGTGTTTTTGTTTTGTTTACCTCCTGATCTGCTTGCACAGAATAAAACTTTAGAATTGGTAGCCATTTTATTCTGTGCAAGCATATCTGAGAGTAAACAAAAAAAATGTTGTGACACCTTAAAGACTCACTGCTGCTTCGAGGTAGACTGCAGCTGGCCCAGGACGCTCCCTGGTAAAACAGAGATGGCCACTGAACCCTAGAGTTGGATATGACTGGCTTTCAAGCAAGGGATACCTTTACCTTGCTCGAAAGCCAGTTGTATCCCATGCTCTAGGGTTCAGGTTACTCATCTCTGTTTCAAAGCTGAAGAGCCAGCGCTGTTTGCTTCTGCAGACATTTCCATGGTCATGTGGCAGGCATGGCTAGACACTGGAGTGCATGGAATGCTGTTTACCTTCCCACCAAAGTGGTCCCTATTTATCGACTTGCAATGTCTTGCTTTTGAACTGCTAGGTTGGCAGGAGCTGGGACAGATATGGGAGCTCACTCCAACATCCAGCACTTGGGTCTCCAACTGCTGACCTGCCACCTACCAGTCAGAGCCTTAGCCACTTGAGCTCAGTGGCTAAGAAGCTTGCCTTGTTAGCTGGAAGGCCGACATGACCGTTTGTGCTCCCGTCTCTGTCCCAGCTCCTGGCAACCGCAAGTTGATAAATAGGAACCACTTCGGTGGGAAAAGTAACAACATTCTGGTGTCTAGTCATGCCTGCCACATGTCCACAGAAACATCTACAAGCAGACAGTGCTAACTCTTTGGCTATAAATAGATGAGCATTGAACCCTAGAGTCAGATACGACTGGCAGCTTTGGATCTAACAATAAGGAAAGGTAAAGGTTGCCCTTGCTCAAAAGCCAGTCATATCTCACTCTAGGGTGCAGTGCTCATCTCTATTTACAGCCAAAGAGCCAGTGCTGTCTGTGTTTGCAGATGTTTTCATGGGCTATGTGGCAGGCATGACTAGATTGGCCACCCAGTCACATGTCCACCAATTAGGCCACACCCACCAGTTAGGCCACACCCATGGTGTGGTAGTAAAAAAAAGTGTGCCCATCACTGATGTTAACATGAAGATAGGGTTGCCATATGTCTTGGTTTTCCAGGATTTTCCCCAGATTCAAGCTGTCCTGGCTGGTTCATGAAAAAACATGTAAAAGTCCCAGAATTTTAAATTTGAACAAAGGAAGCAAGATCAGCCCTTACCAAGGGATTTTTGCAAAGAATTAATTCACTGCCTCCTTGCCTTTCTTTCAATTATCCTGCTTGAAAGCGGCAAAGGCAAAACAGCACCCTGAGAAGCCCACCGAGGAGGGGAGACACTTGCAAGGCATGGGGCCAGTGAAATAACTCTTTGCAAAAATCCCTTGTCTCACCTTGAAATTTGGGGGACAAGGAGTCATCCTCAGCCTTTTTCCTCAAAAGCCGGGAGGGAGAAAGAAATACCCATATCTAAGAAGCCAAACCTCCACCATACACTTGGACGGAGGATTCCTTCTTCACATGACCACAAATGGTTAATTGCATAGGGCTGGTATTCCTAGAGAGGAAGGGAACATGGTGGACAAAAAGTGAAGAGTCCTCCATCGCAAAGGTCCTCCTCCAAAATAAGTCCCTTTCTGTCTCCTGCTTTTCTCCTTCCGGGAAGAAACGGAGGCAACATGGACAGCATTGCTGTTCCAGGCCCCTCTTTAGAACTTTCTTCCAAGGGATCCTCGTGTGGGGTTTGAGGGTGATTATGCTTCAGTGGTGTGTGTGCGAAGGAAGGGGGTGGGGTAGGGATGACCTCGGGGGGAGGAAGGATGGTTTCAAGAGTGGGCCAATAATTTTTTTCAAACAAATAAAAATAGAACCATCAAGAATAGTCTTTTGCAAGAAGAATCACACAGGGAAAAACAGTTTGAAAAATGCAATGATGTCATCTGGCTGTGCCGGTTTGGTGGGAGAGAATTATGGCAACCCTACATGAAGACCTATTAGATAGTAGAACAGATTGTTTCAGGCAGCAGTCGGTTCTCTTTCACTGGGAGCATCTTAGTTGAGGGTGGACAGCTATCCATCAGGTATTATGTAGCTATATCCTGCAAAGCAGAAGCTGCAGTGGACACTCAGTAGGATGTTCTTCCAACTTTATTATTCAGTCACTACAGTTTAGCAAGTGGTCCTATACAGACTTTGGCAACTGTCAACTGGATTATTAGCTCTCTGCATTTAATCATAGATCGACTGCTATGTTCACCAGTGGCTTTTGAAGCACAACCACCTTGTAACTGAGATACAGAAATACATATATTTTTCCAAAGTCTTATACACTGGAAAAATAATCAGCATTGATCTATGTGCAGTCACCTTGTATGCATTATTCAGCATGCTCTTTATTAACTGTTATTTAAAAGTTTTGAAACTTTGCTAGAAATGCATTCAGCTATAATGGAAAATGAACCTAAGAAATGTAGTTGGGAAAAGGTGAGTGAGGTTAATTTAATTAAAATCCTGCTAGAGGGTAAGTAACACTGGCAGATCAATGTTTAAGTTATTGGAAATCATGCATTGATATTCTTGCTTCAAGCTTCTGCATCTAATTGTAAAGTATAACAAATATGGCTTGTATGTTTATGCAACATTCAATACACTTTGATTAGGAGTTTTTAAAAACTGCAAGTTGTGTGTTCACTTTGAAACTATCAATACTAGTTATATAACATAAAGTTCAACATTTAGCTTTAATTGAAGTGGCAGCACAGTGGGGAGATATGAATAATTTTATGGCTTTAGGGCAAGGAAAGCTGGTTTATAAAAATTGCCTTTTTAGTAATGAATCGTCTGGCTTTTTTAAAGAAAAGGATCATAATTTATTTAATAGGTACAAAACAGTGAGTTTGTTTGTTTGTTTATAACATCTCTGGCTTATTTTCCCTTTTCTTGAATCTGGGAGTTCAAAATTATTTACTCATCCATGTAAGTCTACAGTATTTATAAAGCTTTAGCATATAATACTAATAATAACAACAATTAATATTATTATCACCACATTCATCACCATTCTCATTATGACCTAGACTGCTCTTCTATTTCTTAATATTGATGCTGAAGAAATAATTATCATTCAATATTTACTGAATTCTGAACCTCCTTCCAGGGACTGTGGTGGCTCAAGTGATTAAGATGCTGAACTTGAAGACTGGAAAGTCGGAGTTCGATACCCGAGTACTGCATGACTGAGGGAGCTCCTGTCTCTGTCCCAGAAATTGCAAGTAGATAAATAGGTACCACTTTGGTGGGAATGTAAAAGGTTTTGTGCACTTCGATGTCTAGTCAAGCCTGCCACATGTCCATGGAAACATCTGCAAATGCAGAAGGTGCTGGCTCTTTGGCTATAAACAGATGAGCACGGAATCCTAGAGTCGGATACGACTGACCTTCGAGCAAGGGCAACCTTTACCTGAACCTCCTTCTAGCTCAGGAAGAGAAAGATACTTGTGACATTAGTTACCTGTTTCACTAAGAAGCAAAGATCTAGAGCAGTGGTTCCCAACTTTTTATTTTGCCCATGCCCCACCTAAGCATCTCTAAATTCCTGACACACACATACATACACACACACACACCCAATGACATATAATTGTTATTATTCAAAAACGAACCTCTATTCACATGGAGGAAGCCCAAAAGGCCATTCACTGTTAATAACTCATTCTCGAATTGCCTCCCCCCTAAAAATCAAATAGCTCCCCTGTGGGGCATGTGCCCCACGTTGGGAACCATGGATCTAGAGTAAGTACACACGACAGCTCTCATGTCTAGCAGATCAAGGTCAATTCACTCTCACAAAATACATACAGCAGACATGGGCAACCAAATAAGAAGACCCACTTATAAAAATGAATAGTTGACATCTGGTAGTACAAAATGCCTAATTCATTGAGATTTTATTTGGAAGACCAAAAATATATATATTATAGTTTAATTTTAGACTAACATTTGTGGGAAAATGTTTTGAATGCATTATGTTAAATATTAAGGTAAAATTTGCTTATTAGTTTTAAGGAAAATTCTGGGAGAAAATGGCCTTCGTGACTGTGGCTGACACCATACCTTCTTGGGCCATTTCGTTGTTTATTTTTTCAAATGTTCTCTCGATGTCTTTTAAATTGGTTTCCCTAGACTAGTGTCTTGAAGATGCCATGGATTACAAAACTCATAATTCAATTGCTAACTGGGAATTGTGGAATTTGTAGTTTTAACACGTTGGAAAAGTATCCATCTGGAGAGAGTTGCCCTGAAGGATGCATGTCACAGGCTGTTCAGTCAGTTAAAGTTAATCACTAATCTGCACATCATTTTTTCGTTTCCACTGTCTGGAACATTTACATCAGGAATTCTCAACCTTTTAAAGCCGGGGCCCGGGTCATGCTCCCTCAGACAGCTTTGGGGACTGCATGGCTATTTCCCCCTTTTTCCACCACATGGCACTTCCTGGTGTGGTGGAGGCGGTGGAGGTGGTGAAGGGCCACATGAAATGATGCTGTGGGCCGTATGTGGCCCATGGGCCACAGATTAATCTCCAATTTACATTATTTACTCCTGTAAATGCTACTTTTCTGTCTACATTCGACAGTAATGAAGAAGGACTGTTTCAGTTCGGAGGACAGTGACCTGGTGTAATAGATAGCACAGCAATAACTTCAAATATCATCAATAAGCAGAACATTTTCTGCCTCTACCTGCTTAGAATCAAGAAGCATGGCTAAAAGTGGAAATCTGATGTTATCAAGCAAAAAGAGAGAAAAGAAATACATTCTCTTATACCCATTGTATTAACATAACTTTACTTATATCAGCTTAATGCTAATTTGTGCAGAAAACCTCCTTCACTTTCCTGATGCTTTTTTCCTTTCTCTCTGTAACGAATAGTAACCTTTCTTCCTTCTAAATGATCTTGCAGTCTAGGCTGGTTCCTGGACATTCCCATACAGCAGTGTCATTTTTGTTTTGCATCCATGGAATTTAATGCAAATTATCTCATCCTTCCGTCTGCCATTATTGTTGCCCTTCTCCTGGCCATGGCTCAAACTCTTTCCAGACCTTTTACTGGTTACAACCCTGTCCCCCCCCCCCCACACACACACACACAAAAATTAGTTACACTAGAACTATGAAAGCTATTAAAGTTGAAAGTAGATGTTACACTAACTAGGAACTATTTAAGACAGGGGTTCTCAACCTATGGCCCAGGGGCCAGATGTGGTCCGCAACACCATTTCATGTGACCCCCTCACCACCTCCGCCACACCCGGAAGTGCCATGTGTGGCAGGTGGAGCAAACTGGCCTTCCAGCCCCCAAAGCTGTCTGAGGGAGTGTGACCCGGCTCTCGGCTTCAAAAGGTTGAGAACCCCTGATTTAAGGGCTCAACTACGTTGCATAAATAAACTGGGAGTTGGTTTGGATTTTTCTAAAATCATTTTCATGCCATGTAGTCTTTTTGTGTATCCTAATGGAAGAATGTTTAGTCCAGCTATAAGCTATACAGTGTATTGGTCCTGGGGACTACATGGATTTTCAGATACAGTAACTGTATTTACCAGCAATTTGGTGCTTTGATGCTCCAAGTTTGGGTAGGCATGAATATTGTTCATATTTATGTTCTTATTTTTTTTCAAGTGACATAGCACATAGTACATTTGTGGCACAACAGCAGCTAAACTCGTAAATTATGTTTTAAATTATTTTCATTGCAGACCTACACAACTTATGCAAGCGTGGTGCCAAAATGGCCGCCACACTCTTTGCGGGCCCCCACCCATCCCGGACGAAGACATCCGGGTTAGTTAGGGGGCATGGCCATCCCTTTATAAAAGGGGTGGCCACGAGGCAGCTTCGCTGCCATTTTAAGAACAGCGACGGAGCAGAGAAGTTTGCTCTGACGCTGCTGGTACTCCTTCAGATTTTTCCTTCTTAATTCTTGATCACAGGATATCTCTCCTCCGATCAGTACTTCAGTGCTTGCGTGGCCATGGCACCCAAGCGAAAGGCTCCTGCGGCCCCAAGGCCGCGTCCAAGGGGGAGGGCTCGGCCTACCCCCTCGACCTCCTCTATGGGGCTGTCATCGGGCCGGAGGGCTCAGGCGGGCGCCCCACAGGGGGGTGGCAGCCTTACCTTTCCCACTGCCACCAATGCAGGTGACCAGGCCTCTGCTTACCCGCCCACTCACAGGACTCGGGCGGGGGCTGTGCGGGCCTGCTCCCCTGGGGTTTCCGCCCCTATTGACCCTTTGCCCGGCATGGGGCATAGCGGCCCATTCGGGCGCAGCACGGGATTGCGCCCCGCCATTCCACCGGCCCCCCATGGGCCGGATTATTGGGCCTGGCCCTATTCTGGCCAGGGATTGCCACACGGTTTTCCCCCTCTGCCCGCTCACCAATTGCCTGGTGGGCCGTCCGGCCCACCCGGCCCACCTTATTCTGGTGGGTCTGATACCGTGGATGCTCTCCTTGCCTGCATAACGGCACTCGAGGCATCCATGGGAATTGCACCACCACCAATGGAGGGTGGGCTTGGCAGCTCCTCGGCTGCGTGCCACATGCCTGCCACTGCTGTGCAGCGGGTGATCAACAGGGTTGAGCCGCTGGAGGCCATCAGGCCAGCGCAGGATGGCGCTTCGCAGCTCCCCATCCGGCGGTTCCAGCAGGGCATTCCATCGGGGACCGGTCCTGCTTGGCATGGACGCATGGAAGCTCAGAACTCGATGACCATCGCGAGCTCCGACGCCCACCACGGGCCAGAACCCCCAGTGGGGGCTGCCCATGGGGGTGCACCGAGTGAGTATCCTGGTCAAGTCAGCACACCAGTGCCACTGACTCACAACACCGGGGGGGGGGGTCCAGTGGCCATGGCCGCAACAGGCTACTGTGGGAGGGCAGTTCACTGCACACTACCCTGTTACCTCCTGGGCTCCTAATTACCCCCAGATTCTTACAGGGGTAACCACCCCAACTGTTCCGGCTAACTTCTCTGGGGTCCGACAGGGCCCATTATATGTTCCCCCACTTCACTCTGTGCCAACGGCAGCCCTGCCAACGGCCGGTTACTCCCTACCCCTGGGTGACCATTTATCCCAGGCTACTAGGGAGAAGATATGGCGGGGGGAATATATTGACCTTTTCACCCTCCTTAACCGTGAACCCACTAAGGAGGAGAGGGAGGGGCAGGACGACAGGGACAAGGAGTTGTCCCGTCGTCATAAGCCGCCTCGCACTTGGGCCAATTGGTTACCAGCCTATTTGATATACATGGCGGTATATCTCAGGGGCTGTCCTGATTTGGCCATCCCAATGGTCCAGTACCTGGACAATATTTACCGGGCCGTTGTCGATTTTCCTGGCCCGTCATGGTTGGCCTATGATGAAGAATTTAGGATGAGGGCGGCCCTTCACCCTGAGATGCGGTGGGACGAGCCCTGCCAGCAGTTGTGGCTACTGTATATGACCCCTACACGGCCAGCACCAGGTGACCGGTACCACTGTGGCCATGCCGTACAGTGGGCTGCTACTACACAGACTCCCTGCCAGCCGGCGGGGCAGGGGGTTCCAGCCCGCCTGCTATGTTGTAGTTTCTCCGCCAACGGAGTGTGCACCAGGCACCAGTGTAAATTTAGGCAAATTTAGGGCCTTCTTGTTCCGGCCCTCACGCTGCCTCCGCGTGCCCACGTGCCAGTGGGTCACGGGGCAGGGGAAGGGGATTCCAGGGGGTGGCCAGAGCTCCCTCTGATGCTGCTACCCATACAAAAGGCCCCCTCCCCAATTAATTTCACGGTGCTTGAGCGATGGCTGTGCACCTATCCTAGCACAGCAACCATAGAGAAATTACAGAAGAGACAGAGAGGACGCGAAACACAAGAGTGATATTGCAAAAACTCCCCTGATGAAATTTATTGAATGAAATGTCTAATTAACCGGATAGACGTCGGGAGTTTGGGGCCAATTTATATGGGAGTTTGACTTCCCAACTAAATACGAGTTTATGAGCTGTTTTGGACGAGAGATAGAAAGTGTAATAGAGGAATGAATCATTGTTTCATATTGTTACAAAGGACATAGAGAAGAAGTTGAAGAGAACATATTTGAATTTGGTTACTATTGTCAAGATTACAAAAGGAACTTGAAGACTTTTTGTGCAGAGAAGTATCTGAGTTTGGTTTCTGTTTGATGACATTACAAGTTAATATACAAGAGTGTGCAAAATAAAAATAACATTAAGAATACAAAGACCTTATAAGAAGATTCGTTTATTATTATCTTCATCATTTTGGGGCATACACAAACGGTACATTGTGTGTGCACCTATCCTAGACAGGATGATGCAATCTACCTGCTTGAGGGTTTTAAGTTTGGCTTCCGCATCCCGTTCAGGGGTGTTCGCGGGCCTCAGGATGCCCCAAACCTACTGTCTCTCAGGGGTAATGAGGACATTGCTGTGGAGAAGATAGCCAAAGAGGTTAGAGAGCAGAGGGTGACAGGGCCATTTAAGGACCCCCCATATCCTAACTTAAAGGTATCCCCTCTGGGTTTAGTTCCTAAGAAGTACCCAGGTGAATTTCGTCCGATTCACCACCTTTCTTACCCTGCAGGTTCCTCAGTCAATGACACTATGCCGGATGACCTTTGCTCTGTTCAGTATACGTCCTTTGGCCAGGCCTTGCAGATGGTACGCTCATGTGGTCCCGGGGCGCTCGTGGCAAAGTGTGATATCAAATCGGCATTCCCATTGTCGCCGGTGCACCTGGACAACTTTGAGCTGTAGTTTTTTGTTTCCGGGGCAAGTTTTATGTGGACAAGGCCATGCCTTTTGGCTGTTCCATTTCGTGCTCGGCCTTCAAATGATTTAGCACCTTCCTCCATTGGGCTTTTGTTCGTAGGTTGAGGTCCCGGTCTGTAGCCCACTACCTCGACGATTTTTTGTTCAGGGGTGGACACGACTCGGGCATGTGTGGACGCCTGCTCACCACATTTCAGGCGCTTATGGGGGAACTGGGTGTCCCCCTAGCACCTGAAAAGACAGAGGGCCCAGCCACCACACTTACCTTTCTGGGTATTGACATCGACACCGTCACCCAGACATCCAGATTGCCTATGGAAAAGGTGACTTGGATCTCTGATGCGATTTTGGCAACGCTTGCCAAGCGTAAGGTGTCTCTCCGGGAGTTGCAGGTGCTTCACGGCCACCTCAACTTCCCCTGCAGGGTGGTGACACCAGGCAGAGCCTTCGCCAGGCGTCTTTGTGATGCTATGGTGGGCCTTTCTAAACGACACCACAGGGTCCGGCTGACTAGGGGTTTACGAGCAGACCTCCTGGCAGCATTTTAACCCTCAGCTTTGGCTTGCATGGTTGTTTACTCACCCATTCACTTTCTCCCTCTCATCCCAACGTATGCCCAAATGATACAAAAATTATCCACTAACAGAATCAATTCAAAATAAACTCCCCCACCCCCAACTTGGATGTGAGTAAAACAAAAACCTTTTGGGAGGGATGCTTATATATATGTTGTGTAGTTCCTGATTTTTAAATCAATTTCCACCTTTGGAAACCCTACGCTTGAAAGTGAATAGATCAGCCCAGTTAAAGTAATTAGTGCCTTCCAAAATCTGCCCATATTTAATATTCAACAGAAACGTCTTTATCTTTGACATTTTTGAAAAGTTGCCATCTGATAGCACAGAGATCTTGGCTTATAATTATGTCTGCCCTCATTTAGATGGCCCTCTGATAGTACAGGTAAATAGTCAAGAAGAAAATATGTTAAAAAAATATTCCCCTTCTTTCATTCGTACTAATCAATTATGTTTTGGAAGTGCTTTCAGGAATTAGTGAAAGACCATGAAAAAAGAAAAAGGGCCTCTTTTATATTTCGTTCCCTTAGCCCAAAATATGAAAGTCCCATCCCTATTGCCCACCCTAGCTCCATGGACACGTAAAAAGTGGGATTAATCTAGGACAGCCATGCTCAATTTTCGCACTCAACTTGTGCTGGTGAGTCTTCAGAGCATTTTCTGAACCAAACAAAAGCATTCAGACTAAAAAGATGGACTTGACATTGAAATGAGAGAATAACCTATTGGGACATTATGAATATTATTGGAGACATACAATACAGTTTTGGTAGAAGATATATATTTTCATATTTAAGTTCTTTAAGATCTCTCAGCACTTACTCAAATTTCAGTAAGGAAAGAGTTTCCTGGAAACACATTATTCAACTGGTATTCTTGAATTTTTGCCCCGCAGTTTCATCTGCATGTTTGGTCAGCTCATAGCTCTGGAGCTTATATCTTATATCACCTTTTCTGTCATATAAAGGCAGTATTGCTTTGATTTGTTTCATCATTGCCTTCTATCTTTCAAAAAAAGAATCAATAGCAAAACAAAAGAGGTGTAAAATGCCACCAAACCAATTTGCTACTGCTTTCATAAGCCATTTTCAATAATATAAATTACTTTTCATTTTTCAGAACCATACTGGATTGGAACTATTGACTTGATTGCGATTTTCAGCCTCTTCCCTATAACATAATCTATAATGGCAGGCCTTTATGTCCAAGTAATGATTTTGACAAACACAACGTAATAAATAATCAGTTCTTGAAGACATTTTTCAGTCCTCTATGCATAATCAAATTTTAAACCTATGCCATACGGATGTGAGGGTCAAGTTGAAAAGATGCTGGGTGCCTAGTCATCTGAGTGTGTCACTTTAAAAGCACCAGAAAGAGAAAGCCAATTAACTATGCACTCTGGCTTGCAGTGATAGAGATTTCCTCATTCCCTGTCTTCTGGGGTAAGAAGTCATCTTCATCGTAAGTATACACGCAGGGGAAACATGTACCTTTTTATTCATATGCACTTTTCCAGATGTCACAAAAGAAACGAGCATGCTTTAGACTCATTGTTTATAGAAGTAGCAATTAGCAATTACACTTATATAACTTGCCAACATAGAACTTAGTGCACTCTCTGGCCTATCATGTTTTTATTATTGTCAAAGATGGTCTGAGAGCATATATTTCCAAAAAAGCAAAGATTGGCTGTTAAATAATTGCCTTTTAATATTGTTTTGCTAACTATATGAAACTTTGTTTTTAAATGTTTAGTTAAACTACATAAAGTTGTGTGTGTGTGTGTGTGTGTGTGTGTGTGTATACACTCATGTTAAATAAATGTTAAAAAAGGAATTATTCCTTTATCATGATCATTGCCTCTCAATAATTGTTTAAGGGAGAGTACACCTGAGAAGTTTATGCAGAGATACGGGAGTACAAATTGTCTTGAGGGATCAGGAATTTTGGCAAAGAACTGAGAATCTGGTTTAAAGAGTGGGAACAAGCATTAACTGTGCACACCTGCATAGGGGGTACTAGTTCATGCCTGGGGTCCAGTTTGACCTTGACAGAATCCTATCCCAACAGGGTAGTTCACAAGGCAATTAGTATTTTGCACCAACACACTGGGTACTCATTTTACCGACCTTGGAAGGATGGAAGGTGAGTTAACTTTGATCCCTATCAGGATCCACTCTGCTACCAGGACTCTTTAGAAGTAGCAGGGAAATACAGACAAATGTTCTTATTGTATAGCCTACAACACAATTTTAATTTAGGATAATAGTTAATTATAATTTCTCACATTACCCACAATGTAAATTTTCTCTTTCCTGGAAATTCCTCCTCCTTATCCCCCCACCAGAACTTCCTAATTCTCTTCAGTGTTTACTTTGGATGAAACTGGATGCTGACAACTATGTTTCAAATGAAAAGTTGATGAAGGATGAGAAAGTTAGGCTTTTCATACATGCATCTTCTAAATTCTTAGTTTAGAATTATAGCATTGGCCAAATATGAAAGTTATGGACATCCTGCAGTTTTGCGATTATACCACCAAAAGCAGAGATGGCTATTTAGTGTAAACTGGAACATTTTGAAATATTTCTAAAATCTTGAAATATCTTTTGTGGGTTAGTAGTTTAAAAGCAAGCTTCTGGTCCTTATGATTGCAGTGATTGGCTTGAACGGATTTGGGGCATACCTTTCAAGCACGGCTCCGACAATATGGGACCTGCGCAGAACCATTCTGTGCAGGTCCCTTCTATGCATGCATAGAAGGGACCTGCACTATGCATCCCCTTCTGCGCAGAACCCTTCTATGCATGCATAGAAGGCTTCTATGCATATGTAGAAGGCTTTTATGCATATGTAGAAGGCTTCTACACATGTGTAGAAGGGACCTGAGCAGAAGGGGATGCACAGTAACCACTTCCCCCTGCCACCAAATTATGGGATGGCGGCGGGTCTGGGCGGGAAAGGAAGAAAAGCAGCACAAAAGTACGGACAATCCCGTTTAATATGGGATACTTGACAGATATGATTTGGGGTACTATCTGAGGCAGTCTCAGGAGTAAGAGGGAAGTGGCCAGACAAGAAAGCTTCCCCACCACCACCACTACTGGATGCCATAGGAGCTGATTATAGATATAGAATTTGGACTATATATATATTCCTTTATATACAGTCCAAATCCTGATATTCAGCTGAAAGCAGCTTGTTTGATTGTTTACAAATCTCACTAATTAGACTGTCCTTTACATATTTACAGAATTGTATACTGACCAAAGCGGCAAGCATGAGAAGCAAAATAATGTTGGAAAATATTTAGAGTAAATAAAAACTGAGACCAGATCCAATCCTCAAAATACAACCGGCAAGTTTCGTCACACAGTAAGAGCAAGGCAAAATACAAAGGTGGTAGTGTTGTCTAAGACTTAAGCAAGAGGGAGCCAGCCTAAGATGACAATAAAACATTACTATACTTGAAGGAAGTGTTGAGAGGGAGCTTCTGCTTGAAGTGCTACCCAGTCAAAGTCTGATTTAGAGATACAGAAGAAGAAGGGAAAGCCTCAGCCAGTAGCCTCATGAAAGATTAGCATCAGACAACTGACTCAGCAGGCATAGGGATCACCTGGACATAGTGTTCCAGACTGTGATGAAATGCACCAATTCAGTATTCTTTTCCCCCCAATTATAGCAATTATAGAAATTGTTTGCCCAGTTGTATCCATAGCCTAGCATAGTCACATTGCATTTGTCTTCTTTTGTTGTGTAAGCATATCCAAAGATTTATTTTCCAACTTTTGAAGTGAAATTTTAGACAAATGAATGACTATATGCCTTTATTACCTGGTTGGCACTCTCAAAAGGAAGTGTCACACGTGTATTTCTAAGACTAAGAAAACACATGGAGTACACAGTGCAAAAAAAAAAGTGATTTCTTTTAAACAGCTAAAACCAGGCCCATGCTGGGAGGCCAAATTACCGGGACGGGTGGCTGCATGCCTCTACTGCAAACCCATAACTTAAAGGGCCATGCCACCTCAGCAGTTTCTGCTTCAGCTCCTCTCGCGGGCCCTGTGGGGAAAAGTCCAAAGTGCTTTGGCAGTGGCACAGATAAATCTCTGAAGCTTCTCAACCTCAGCCCCCACCCCACCTGGCCTTCTTGGACCTCAGTTACCAGAAGCCCAAGTCAGCACACCTGCTGATCAGGGCTTCTGGGAAATGAAGTCCAAGAACATCTTGGACCAAAGTTGAAAATATATGCTCTACAAATTTTATTTTAAATGAATGTTGAACCTTATCCCGCAAGTAGGCCAGCACCTTGTACAGCTCATTAAATATTCACGTTGATTCCAGAAGCAGATTCACCACCTATACTTCTCATGAAATTAAAGCTACTGGGCTTCACTGTATCTCTGTGTTTGAATATATACAATGATAACAACAACAACAAAAATGACTGGATTTCATCAGTCACCAAATCTCATATGTTCCTCCCATATTCTGTTCCTTTGGTTTGAAAGGTGTTCCTAATGATTAAACTGACTTGACAAGCTTCTTCTATGTCTTTGTGTCTCCTAAAGTGAGTCCTCCTTAAATAAGCTCATCTTTGCCATTTCAAAGAAAAAAAGAAAAAGTCAACACATGACAAGAATATTTTTCTAGTTCTATCAGCATTTTCACATTTACTGCTGACAGCCCTGCCTAAAGCTTCCTCCTGAAACTAGTTTGAGTTATCAACATCTGCTTGGATTTATTTATTTATTTTTCATTTGCAGAAAATTGGCAACTCCAATATCCCTACAAGGTGGATAATTATAATTATCTATGATGCTGTGTAAACGGCTTTAATAGTTCAGCAGTTCCTGGGGCTCTGCTATTTATTTATTTATTTTGTTGTGCAATGCAACATATGCAATGCTTGCAGTAAAGGGATAGCAATTTAGACTTTTTTCCCTGAGTCTTCCTCATCTGTGTCTTGTGAGGGAACATTCCAGACACTGACAGAAGTATACAAGGTATGCAATTAATGTTTTGGAAATTCTTGGTCTGTATGAATTTTAGTAATTCTATTAGCAGAGTATAGGGATGCCATAATTCTACTCCCCGCAAACCGGGACTCCCTTGCTCGAAATCCAGTTGTATCTGACTCTAGCGCTCAGTGCTCATCTCTATTTCAAAACCGAAGAGCCAGTGCTGTCTGCTTTTGCAGACATTTCTGTGGTCATGTGGTAGGCATGACTAGACACCGCAAACTCTAAGACCCTTCCTCTCATTGAGGTCACCCCTACCCTACCCTTCACCCTCCCCCATTGAGTTGGACTCACCTTCAAACCCCACAAGAGGATCCCTTGGAAGAAAGCTCTAAAAAGTCTGGAATGGAAAAATATGTAGAAAGCTATGGAGTGTTCCTGATAGGATTGTGGTGTCCTGCATGTATGTATGTAGATAGATAAATCTTTATTGTCATTGTCCTGCACAGAACAACGAGATTGTGTAAGATGCATGTAACTGTGTCTTTAAGAGATCCTTTAGCACAGTACCCAGCTGAGCAAATTGTCAAGTATAAATCTAGGCTTCTCAGAAGCCACTTTGCTTTTAGCCAAAGGCTCTTGTTAGCCACTTGGCTTTCAAGCCAAACTGCTTGTATGCCAAAATGCTTCTGCCAGGATGCTTCAGCTCCTGGGGTTCTGCTACTGCCTTTGCTGAATTGTCTATTGGAAGGAGAGAGAGAGAGAGAGAGAGAGATTGAAATCCAACTGCATGGACAAAGTGAGCCCAGTTTCCAGAAGCTACACCAAGCAAAGACACTGAGCCTGGAGGCTCTAATATTCCCTCAAGCCAGGACAACAAGGCTTTACATAGCCTACAGCCAACCCAGGAGAAGGTTGGAGTTTGCTGTGAGTACTTTGACTCTGAGAAAGCACAGAGCCCAGCTTTGCACAAGCCTGGGACTCTGACCTTGAAAGTACTGCTTACAAAGACTTACAAACTGTTTACCTTACTTTGCTTTCATAGAGAGAAATCTACTGTTTTGTGTTTACCTTATGAACTAATGTGCTGAAGTAAAGCTATTTTGTTTTCAATGTAACCCTGCATGTTATTGACTGGGTGAGAGTGAAAACACTACACAGGCACCACCACTGCTGCCACAAGCTAACTGCTTAGCTCTGCAGGATTCACACCCAGACCCCAATACCTAACAGTTCCTTCAGACTGCAAAGGGTTAAATGCATAGAGTCAGCATTCCTAGAGAGGAAGGGAAGTCTTTCTCACTTCCTATCCATAGTGTTCCCTTCATCTCTAAGAATGCTGACTCTATGTATTTAACCCTTGTGGTACCTTAAAGAATAACTCCTGTTTTGAAATTAACTTTCTATCTGTGTAAAAGTTTACCTGATCTCTGCTGTGACTATGGCTGCTGCTACTGGCTCTTCAATAATAGAGGCAAGAAAAAGGCGTGCTTCCCCCATCTCGTTCTTCCTTGGCAACTAAACTGCTGCTGCTGCCACCTGCTGGTTTGTCAATAAAAGTGCAAGGAAAAGGGGTGATTTTTTTTGTCTTTAAAAAAAAGCCGTGAATTTTCCATGTTTTTATGGAACCTGGTGGGACAGTTCCAACCCGTTAAATTCCCGGAAAACTGTGATATATGGCATCCCTAGCAGAGTACAGCTGACTAGTAGTTGATCCATTAACTGTGAATTAGGAGAAATCAGTCAGATGCTCCTGTTTATCATTCAAAGAAAACCATTCAGAACAGGATGAAACCTAGATAAATCAGGGTACTGGAAACCAAACTTTATGAGGAAAGACTGAAGGAACTGGGCATGTTTAGTTTTTAGAGAAAAGGAGACTAAGAAGAGGCTATGATAGTATGCTTCAAATACTTGAAAAATAGTCTTGAAGAGGAAGGGCATGATCTGTTTCCTAATCATCTCATAGTGCAGGACAAGAGATAATGGGCTGAAACTACAGGAAGCCAGATACAGACTGAATATCAGGAGAGAGAGAAACTTCTTAATGGTTAGAGCAGTATGGCAGAAGAACCAACCTACTTGAGCAGTGGATAGCACTCCAATGCTAGAAACATTCCAAAGAAAATTGGACTACTATTAGATCTGCTTTTATTTGGATTCCTGCATTGAACAGGGGGTTGAACTCAATGGCCTCATAGGCCCCTTCCAACACATTCATTCTAGAACTTTATGATTATTGTCCCACTCTATTTTATCTCATGCTCAGTGTACACATATGCAAGGGACAGAATAAAAACCAACACAGTAACTTAGTTGGCCCACCTGACAGGGTCTCAAAATGAGGAGGATGGAAGGTAGATTGGTCCATCAACAAGTGCTTTATTTGACCAAGCAATCCTCAATCCATCCCAAAGAGCAAGCGTTATACACTTCCTATACAACTTATAGTTTACTAAATTTTAGACTATTAGATTAAGTGGCTATGTAAATCCACCTGAATACCTGCATTCATCATATATGGCCTTTGAGTGGCTAGGTTGCAATTAATATGTGCTGGTAAAGTCTATCTTTCCCTCTCTACTATGCCCCCCCTTTTTGTTTTAACTGTTTATAAAGCACACCACCTGCCAGCCTTCACAATGTAACCAGAAGACTGCTTGTGTCTGGGAGAAAATTTGAGTCTGTTGTGTGTCTGCTAAGATCTACCACATCTCTGAAAATGGTGGTACAGTGTCGCTCCACCCTACTGCAAAGTACAGCTGTTTGCATTTCTTCATTTGTGGCAATGGGGTCTTCAACAGAGATCCAGAAATGGTTGAGTACAGTCACAGTCCTATACACAGTCCTGGACTTTCAGAAGGCTTTTGACAAGGTATCACACCAAATGCTCTTGAATAAACTTACCAGTCATGGAATAAAGGGACAGGTCTTGTCCTGGATCAGCAACTGGCTAAGGGACAGGAAACAGAGGGTAGCACTAAATGGACACTTCTCAAGTGTGGGAAGTAAAGAGTGGGGTCCCCCAAGGTTCAGTACTGGGACCCCTGCTTTTCAACCTCTTCATAAATGATCTAGAAGTAGGAGTAAATAGCAAGGTAGCCAAATTTGCTGACAACACTAAATTATACAGGGTATTGAAAACTGTGAGAGATTGTGAGGAGCTCCAGAGGGATCTCTTGACACTGGGGGAGTGGGCAGAACAGTGGCAAATGAGCTTCAACATTAGTAAGTGCAGAGTGATGCATGTTGGGGCAAAAACAACAACAACACAATTACATTTATAAACTGATGGGGTCTGAACTCTGCAACAAACCAGGAAAGGGACCTCGGTGTCTTGGTGGACCGCTCAATGAAGGTGTCAACCCAGTGTGCCTCAGCAGTGAAAAAAGCAAACTCAATGCTAGGGATCTTTAGGAAGGGTATAGAAAATAAGTCAGCAAGTGTCATTTTGCCTCTTTATAAATCTATGGTGAGGCCCCATCTGGAATACTGTGTACAGTTCTGGTCGCCATACCTCCAGAAGGATATTATGGAGCTGGAAAAAGTGCAGAGAAAGGCATCCTGAATGATTAGGGGACTGGAACACCTTCCTTACCATCTGAGGCTGCAATGGTTGGGCCTCTTCACTCTTGAATGACGGCGTCTAAAAGGTGACCTGACTGAGGTTTATAAAATCATGCACGGTGTGGACAAAGTAGATAAGGAAAATTTGTTTTCCCTATTGCACAACACTAGAACTAGGGGCACTCCATGAAACATTTGGGTACTAGTTCTCAAACAAATAAAAGAAAGTAATAATAATAATAATAATAATAATTTTAATTTATATCCCGCACTTTCTCAACTGAAGCCAACTCAAGGCGGCTATTACAACATGTAAATACAAACAATACAATAAAAAATAATAAGCATAAAAAGTAAATTCAATACAGTAACATTACAGTATAATTCAAAAACAATTTACAAAATCAAAGCGGAAGGCGCGGTGGCAGCAATGGCTGGTCATTGCTAACTGATGTTGTTAGCCGCCTTGGGTCGCTTATGCGAAAAAGGCGGTTATATAAATCCAATAAATAAATAAATAAACTCCAAGTTCTCTGGGGAAACTCCCCTTCACAACTTTAGAAGAAAGCAGAAAAGTAGTAAATGTACTTTTTAACCCAGAGGATTACTGGTCTATGGAACTCCCTGTCAGAAGAAGTAGTGACAGGTGTCAGTCTTGACAGCTTTAAGAAAGGATTAGACAAGTTCATGGAGGACAAGGGTATCAATGGCTTTAATTATGGATACCTAAGGATAATCTTCGGGTTGGAGAGATAGGCAGGAAATCCTAATCAGGTGAAGGCATCTGCTTAGAAATACTCTGAAGCAAATGGTGAGCCACTGTGTGTGACAGAATGCTGGACTGGATGGGCTGTGGCCTGTTCCAGCAAGGCTGTTCTTATGTTCTTATGTAAGAATTGCATTGAATTGTCAGAAAAGTGTAGAGGGTGGGCTGGACACCAATCTGTATTCCCTTATTCAGGATGCCATGCACATACTTAGTTTTTGTTCACAAAATTACATGAACCAACTTTGTGCTTTCACACTATTACTCTGAAGACCCTGAATATCACCTAACTTTCAGAGCCAAACAGGATCAAGCCTGGTTTAAATCTTGCCTGAAACCATGGACAGCTACCTCTGGTTAGACTAATGACAGTGGCTGGATCAGTGGTGGCGAACTTATGGCACACATGCCAGAGGGGGCACTCAGAGCCTTCTCTGTGGGCACAAATGCCGTCACCTCAGCACAGAGTTCACCCCGCCCCTCTGCTCAGCAACCCAATGGGAGTGCTTACTCCCTCCCCTGTCTGGGGTAAGGTGGCTAGCTCACATGCAGCATGAGGGTGCAGCACAGATGGCAGCCTGTTGAGTCTGTGGCGAAGATGAGTTTGGGCACTCAGTCTCTAAAAGGTTCACCATCCCTGGGCTAGATGGACTAAAGATCTGACATACTATGTTCCTAATATAATTAAAAGCTGACCAATCAAAAGAAGGTGCCTGAAGAAACAATGAAGATTTCAGTCTAGCACCAAGGCATGAAGAAGATGCCAGGCTGGAAGAGTTTCTTGTCTCTGGAAACTCCCATTTTATGCTTTTACACTGTCGGCTGATGTGACTAAAAATCCAGGTTTTGTAGCGTGAAATGCTAATGTAACCCAAATACATGAATGATATAATCCATAGCCTGGAGAAAGGGCTCTCGTCCTCACATCTGGGAGTCTATTACTTCTGTACTCCTGGATTGATTTTGCTAGTAAAATAAGGCCACTCTCTTGCTTTGAAATCCTACATGTGGATCATTGCCTGCCCTAGCCTCTTCCAAACTGCATAGGCCCCTGGGTTCATTGTGCTTTTGACAAAAGCAAAACAAAACAAAAAACAATAATAACAATCGGGGCAGGACAATGCTATGAGGGGAAAACCTTGCTTCATTTAAATCTAGACAGACAACGGTATCCTGCGTCTTGCTAATACTGTCTGATGGGGATAGAAAAGGGAGAATGTACTTTAACGATGTTAAAAACAGCTAGAGGAGAGCTTGGCAACTGGCAGGCATAGTTCTTTTAGCTTAAAAGATTAAAAGGGTTTATTAAAGTCCCTTAACAGTTGAAGAGAGTAGTTCATTTTTCTGGCCCACCTGCTGTGGCCTTTCAGTCTTGTTGCAGATTTTTATTTTATTAGTGGCTAAATAGTCCAAATATTTTAATATGTGTGCACCCCACTGCTGCCTCCCCCACCCCACCCCCACCCCGGGTACTGGCTGTATCAAGATCTCTTGAGACAAACTGCATGGGCTGAGTTACATTCCTTGGCCCCTTGGGTGCCTCCTCCAGTTTGGGGCCCTAGTTAATCTCCCTGGAGTTTCCCCAAGTTCCAGTCCCTGGAGGCAGGTGGGAGGGTTGAGCTTTTCACTGGGAAGTGCCCCTTGCAAGGAGGGCTCCTAAAGACAGGTTCCTCTCTTCCCAGCCCCTCCCTGGGATGCCTCTTGTAACTTGTCTTTCTAGTTTGCATTGGATCAGGTGCTACCACAAGCAAGTCATCTGCTGCAAGAGGGAAAGTGAACTGGAAAAGGAAGTCCAGTGTATTTTTTTTCTTCTCCATCTTCCACACATGTATCCCTCTTCTTCAGCAAATAAGATGACACCCCCTGGCCCTTCCCCCTTTCCCTCTCTTATTCTTCTGAGCCCAGCTTTCTCTAGTTGTGTCTCACCAGGCAGCCTCATCACATCCAGCTGTGCCAGTGCAATCTAGCTGAACCTGAGACTTAGGAACCTTGCCTTTTCCTTTGCTTCCTTCATACTTTGAACTGGAGTCAGACAGCCCATCAGATGTGTGCACATATACCCCCTTCATAGCATATCAGAATTCATAAAATAGGACAGGTAGAAAATTGTTTTGTGGGACAAGGAAGAGAGAAAACACCTCATTTTAAATTCCTCAAAGTTGTTAATTCTTAGGGTTAGCCCAAGTCAAAAGTTACTTGCTAACACATAAACAGTAGCAACAGCAATTGTCCTCATCAAGGGGCCAGCTGGAAGGGATGCTGAATGGCACTTTTAGAAGAAAAAAATGGCAGGGAGACAGTCAAAACCACACATGTTGTTCAGAGAAAAAATTGGACAACCGGTGTCCTATGCACACTGCATCTAAGTCTACTTCATTTCAATATGACTCCCTCTATCCCTCCTGGCAGGGGACTGTGGTGGCTTAGTGGTTGACACTGAACTTGATGACTGGAAGGTCGGATGATCGCAGTTTGAGACCTGACTGCTGCACAATGGAGCGAGCTCCCATCTATGACCCAGCTCCTGCCAATCTAGCTGTTCAAAATTGCAAGTTGATAAATAAATACCACCTCAGTGAGAAAGGTAACACAATCCCACGTGCCTAGTCATGTCTGCCACATGGCCACATGAACATCTGCAGATGCAGACAGCTCTGGCTCTTTGGCTGTAAATGGAGATGAGCACTGCACCCTAGAGTTGGACATGACTGTCTTTTGAACAAGGGAGATCTTTACCTTATCCTTCCTACCTATCAAACTAGAGCTGTGATATGCTGCACTTCAATGAAGCCTGGAGAGAAATTCCATTACATGGAGAAGCATCTTGTTTTTTCTGGAAGTAGGAGTTGCTGATGGCAACACGGCCAAGGTTGGCCACAACCATCCCATTTGGCTGATCCTGCACACAGAGAATGTTTGGCCAGGCTGCATATTGGATTCAGAGGTAGCTATAGGAGGCCAAAAATGGCTTAACAGTGGAGATCTAAATTGTTATCCCAGATACAGCAAGTCAGTCACATTGGATTCAGTAAGAGTTATTTCTTAATCCTAATCTTATTAGGATTAAGACTGCTGTGTGAACCATCAAGGTTTTTCAGGGAACATCTCAGGACCTGCATCATTAGTTTGGCAAACTACAATACTTGCCTCTTGTTTTCTACAAGCTAAATAACTCAAGGCTCTTTCTTTTTTAAAAAAACGTAGCTTCTTTCCTTTAACAAAGGTGGAGATGGCAGCTTCAGCACAAAAAACATCTGCTGTAAATTCCTTCAGCATGCTGAGCAGAACTTGTTAAGCTCAAAGACTCCAAAGTGAAGCAGATTTGAGGGGAAAAAACTTGGCAGAGATGTTTCAGACAGAAAGGGGATGAGAGAGGTGTGCTAACTGGCCAATGACCACTGTTGTTAAATTGAGCGTCTTGGCGATTTCACACAATTTCCCAGTGACAGAAGGAATGGCAGTCTTTTAAAAAAAGCTTTGTGAATTACTACTTGTCTCCGGATTCCATCTGCCAAATTCCCTGTCACTTTCTTCGCATGGAAAGCTAAAGTATCATAACAACTGGCAGATTAGGCATGGAAATTTAGAGAAGGCAAAAGGCCATTTTTCTCGACATGGTCCAGATTTCAAAGCACCAAGTAGGCCAGGCCAAAAGTTAGAACTCATGTTATTCTTTCCTTAGATTTTGAGAAAATGACTCTGAATGGAAAAGGGTGGGCAAAGAGTGGCCTATGGTGTATGTTTCTGTGGCTACAAGCCCTGGTGGGCTCCCTCTTTTTCTGGCAAACAACAACAGCAGCAGCAGCAGGTCACTCAGACTCCTGCACTGTTTAACAACATGAAATCCATTTTCCCCCAAAACTAGAAGTAAATTTCTGCTTTCATTTTCATTTTGCTGTAGGAATTAATGTCAATCTGTGCACCCTCTCATGGATTCAAGGGGCACGGTGTTAGACCCTCCCACCTCAATTGCTCACACCTTCCTTAGACCTAAAGCTTAGAGTACTATTAGAAGAGTTTTTAACCCTAACTGCAACAATGCTTTCTTTAAAGAACCAAATGTACATTTTCCCCAACATACAAAAAAGAAACAGTTGGACAGACCACATGAAAAAGAAGTCAAGGCTTCCAGGTGTCAGGCTTAAACAGTGCACAGTTTTTTTTAATTGGTCTCATGGATGGCCGCATCAGACAACTGAACTGAAGTCTCATGAAAGAACAAAAAAACAACAACATTGATATATCTTTTATTATTTTTACTACCAGAACAGTGAAGAAGAACCTGTGAGATGTTTTGCCTCAGGCCAAAATGGTTTATCTTGCCTGGGCTAGATCAGTTGTTTGATCTGAGAGACCAAACCATTATCTGCTGCACAATATCTTGGTTTGAGCCATGTTTACTTAGGAATAAATCTCAGTGACTGCAGTGGGATTTGCCCCCAGATAAAACTGTTTGAGACTGCAGCTTCCTTCCATCCCTAAGTCCCAATCTGCCCAACAAGCTTTACAAGGCCAAATTTATCATGGTCTTAAGAAGTCTTCTGCGTAAAGTATCATGCATATGTTGAAATTCCTAGCAGAATTAGAATCAGTGGCTAAAATGCTGTCCTACCTTTTCACACTACTCAACAAAGATGATGTCATTGTAAGGGTTTAATGTTCTGGTAGAAATGTGAAGCAGCCAGCATAACAGGGCCAAACAACTTTATTAGGCAGTCAGAACAGGGCCAAACAACTTTATTAGGCAGTCAGAACATGGGAAGCAATGGCGCAGCACTGCTGAATATATACAATCAGGAATGGATACATTCGGGGAGGAAACAACAGGATTGGACGGAAGAGAAGTGGGGTGACTAGAAGATCATCGGACCTGAGTGAAAACTGTACATGACTTTTAGGCGGGAACGCAGTCCTGTGATATTTTAAGACCAAGAAGAAGGAGACAAAATGGAGGATTGTACTGATCCCAATTATATTACAAAATGTTACAGTAATAAATGTATTCAAACACAACAAAGGGGTAAGAAGCAAGTCTCAATTTAAAATGGCTGCAGGACTGTTGATATGAGGTGTTATCTAATTGTTAACTCCAGGAGGTGAAAAAGTGAGCAATATATGATTATTTATCTGACTGAAAAAATGTTAGTGAATGAGGGAGCGGAGGAGTGAAAAGGACAGTCAATTTAAGTTAGAACCTGAAGAGTTTGAGTTAGAACCTGGAGAGAGTTAGTACTTGAAGAGATTTAATTAGAACCAAAAGAGAATTCATTAGAACTTGATGTCAGTTTAAATTAGAACCTGGAGAGAGTCAGTTAGTTAGAAGCTGAGGAAAATTAGATGGAATATGAAGAGAATACTGTATGCTAAAATATGCTTTTATTTAAAAGTGATATGGGAAATGAAGGATTATTTTATTCTACTTTGTAACTGTTACATTGATACTTTATGCTTTTTGGACATTTCTTTGTTTTAAAATAAAATTTTAAATATTTTTATAAATGACACTTTTATAAGGGTTGTGATGCCTAAAGAAAGTGCCTTGGCAAGAGGGCCAAACACTTTTCTGCCTTTATTAGTTCAGATTTTGCACTACTGACCTACCTTGTCTGACAGTTGTGCATTAGTTATAGGAAGAAACAGAGGAGGTATTCCCTAGCCCCAGGTTTCTACACACCTTGGGGTAGAAGAGGTTTGGGCCAGGCTCCAGAAGAAAGGTGGTGGTGGTAGAAATTTGAAGTAGACGGAACATCCTTTAGTTCAGGGATTCTTAATCTGCGGCCCGCGGTGCCATTTCATGTGCCCCCCCCACCTCCACCACACCAGGAAGTTTCATGTGTGGTGGAGGGAGGACAAAATGGCTGTCTAGCCCCTGAAGCTGTCTGAGGGAGCATGACCCAGGCCCCGGCTTAAAATGGTTGAGAACTCCTGCTTTATTTGGACCAGAGGATGTACTCCCTTGTGTTCTTTGCAGTTATATGATGGCCATTTCAGGGCACTACTCAGCTTCCTACTCTCTACAAAGCTTTCAGGGATCCTAAGGGATCCACTTCATCCTAGGTCAACTTTGAGGAGCCACAGAATGGGAGCAAGAATGAGTTAAACCCAGAAAATCACCACCTCTGGTGCAGTGGCAGGAGCAAGACCAACAACAGTGATTTTCTCACTTTAAATTGTTTTCCCTCCCAACCTGTGAGCCACAGATTGGGAGGGAAAACAATGTAAAATGAGAACATCACTGTTGTTG
The DNA here is from genome assembly GCA_035047305.1 of Bradypodion pumilum. Classification (NCBI taxonomy): domain Eukaryota; kingdom Metazoa; phylum Chordata; class Lepidosauria; order Squamata; family Chamaeleonidae; genus Bradypodion; species Bradypodion pumilum. The sequence continues at coordinate 164,331,273 of JAWDJD010000001.1, read as the reverse complement.
GCGATGGTGGTGATTTTCTGGGAACCCCACAGCCTGCCTCAGGAAAAAAATGATCCTCAAAAACTGGGATGGGGATGTGATCTAGGAAGGTTTTTATTGCCTCCTAGTGATTGCAGCTGGAGAGTAAAGAAAGTTGACAGGAGCTAAGCAGGGCTGTTGGGGACAGGACATTTTGGAGATCTCTCATTCCTCAGATTACCATAAATCAGAGGCGACTTGATGGCACATAACAATAACAACAGCAAAAACAATTGCAGCTCAGCAGCAGCTGATGACATTATCCTTGTTGCCTGGAGTGCAGTTGCACAATAGCATTTCAGTTAGTGTCATATTATTTTAATCTAGCTGTCTGGGTACTAGCATCAACTAACAGGTTTACTAAATGCTTTCAGTAGCCCTGGTTTATGAAATTCAAGGGTAGTAAACAGAATTCTTCCCTTTTCTGTTCGAATGTCAAATAAGGGAATCTCCTTCTTGCCTCTCCTGAAGGAACCCAGAACCTTTTATGGAAGAAAAGAGCAAATGCCTGATTCATGACAGACCACTGGGCCATCTCACAGCAGCTCTATAGGTTTCCAAAAGCCATTCAAGCTTGGGATGTGTGAGTAACCTGCTCCAGCAGATATTCTGAATGGAATTTATTCTGTCCATCCATGTTTCCTCTGTGAGACTGTGCAAATTTGCCAAAGCTAGGAAAGCTTGGGACAGGTTAAAAAAAGTCCCTCTATGTAATTAAAATGCAGCTGACTTCAACTCTCAAACCCAAAAGAAGATTCAGATTCTTTTTGCCAGAAACTCCAATAGGTGTTCATAGATTTACACCCTGTTGTACATTGTTTTGAGAGACACTGATGACACAAGTTCCATTTTAAAATTAACTTTATTATACATGGTCATTATGTCATAAAAGAACATCAAAACATAATCAGAAAGCATTTATAGCTTAAACAAATAGTTATCTGAACAATCAGATGCAACTAAGAAGTAATCATGGAGGTGAATTACTTCAGAGCAAGATTATAACAAAATAAGTAATGCCTTTTAGCCTTATATACTTTTTATAGTGTTTATATAGTTGTTTTTTTTTTGTTGTGGTTCAGTTGCACAGTTGAGTCCGACCCTTTGAGACCCATGGACCATTGCACGCCAGGCACACAAAATTACACAAGATTAAATGTATCTCTTTGCTTCACTTACCATCACATTCTAGCTTTTAAATCAGGGATTCTCAACCTGTAGCCCATGGACCAGATGTGGCCCACAGCACTATTTCATGTGGCCCTCCCACCGCCTCCACCATACCAAGAAGTGTCATGTGGTAGAGGAAGGGCAGAATGGCCATCCAGCCCACCCCTGGCTCAAAAAGGTTGAGAACTCTTATTTTAAATGAACTGAATTTGGTACATCCCAAATATTCTTGTGGGGGAATCTCACTTCTGTCTTATTGCATGGTTGTGTCTCCAGTATTTAATCAACCAAATGCCAAGGTGTTTATATTTGTCAATATGCTTAGCATCTTTACTTGGGATCCTTAACTGCATTTATTGGCCTGCTTCTCATTGCTGATTTGAATGTCTATTATTTAACATTCATTTTAGACTGTGCTCATTAACTACTTCATTGACTGCATTGATTAACCTTTTGAGACCATCTAAATTGTCAGCTAGTAGTACTGTATCATCTTGCATGTTTGATAGTGTTGATAACTTATCCATTGATATTGCCCTTTGAATCAACAAGTGCTTCTCTGAAATCTTTTGTCATCTGATCTTCAGGTTTCACTAGCTTCTTGTAATGGCTTTAGGCTGTCAATTAGAAGATATTTTCCAACATCAACAGCTTATTGGGTATGAATCTTGGGTGAATGGAAGTGACATTGGCTGTGTTGCCTCAGGCAGCAAAATGTCACAGAATGGCACTGGGATCAAAGCTAAGGATTGACAAATATGTGACTAGGCCAGGTCTTCACTCAGCTACTTTTATTTCTGTAGAGTTTGCATTTTAAAACAAATCCTCTCGACCAGGAGTGTGCAAGGCACCATGGGAAGGCACTAGACAGGGAGTGGTGGGGGCACCTATGGGGGGGTGTTGGGGGGGGGCGAATCCCATACATTGCTATTGGTGCCCCATGGCACCAGAGGCGAGGGCAAAAAGTGGGACAAAGCCCAATTGCCCGATATACCAGCACACGTCTGCTCTCGACTCTGTCTGCATTTTCACACTTCTAAATGGGCAAGAAGTGCAAAATCTCAGAATTATGCTCTGAGTTGTACATTAATCCATCAGGTCATTTAATATAGGAATATATAAATTATTAATTTATCAAGCCCCACTAATCAGCTCTTTTACACTAGGAAGTTTCCAGGGAAATAATCATATTAAATGTTTCAGCATGTTCGGGACATATGATGTTATGTGCTATCAAGGTACTCTGTCATGTGGTGACTCTATGAATGAGAGATCTCCAAAATGTCCTGTCCTTGACAGCACTGCTCACTTATTATAAATTGAAGTCTGTCAATCCATCTCATATATGGTCTTCATCTTTTCCTGCTGTCTTAATCTCGCCTTTTCATGATGTGCTCAAAGTAGGGCAGCCTCACTTTATGATTTTATCTTCCAGAGTCAATTCAGGCTTGATTTGTCCTCAGACCCACTTGTTCATCTTTCTGGCAGTCCATTTTTCAAAACAAAAATAAAAATTTCCCCTTGCCAGCTTTCTTTAATGTCCAGCTTTTACAGCCATACATAATGACTGGAAAAATAGTGTTGATTATCTTGACCTTGGTCTTCAGTGGCACAATTTTAACTCTTGCTGATCTTTTCTCATTCCTTCACCATTACCTCCCGAGCCTTTTTCTATTTTTTTTTGACAGCAATCTCTATTTGGATCAATGATTGATCCAAGGTTTAACAAATGTTTAACAATTTTAATTTCTTCATTGTTATCATTAAAGTTATGTAGTTCTTCTGTGGTCATGATTTTTGTCTTCTTAATGTTCAACTGCAGTACCACTTTGGTACTTTCTTTTTTTACTTTCACCAGTGTTGCAATGGGGGCCTCACACTGGCCCCTGAAGCATACACACAATCACAGTCACACAAAGACACACACACACAAAACACACAGAGACAGAACTTCTTGCTGAAGCCAGCTGGGAGGGAACTTCTGAGACAAAGGGACCCAGATGGTTTTTATTAACTGCCAAGAGGAAGTGGGGTATGGAGACGCTGATTGTTGCAAGCAGTCATGTGACATTACATAATACTGGCATGGGGAATGACATAATAATCATGAGGTGTGCTCATGAACACAGGGCTTGCAATAACAGGAATTTAGGTGTCCTTCTATTTTTGGGGATGAGTCATCTGTTTGGCCCTCTGCACAGAAAAAACACAGCCCAGCATCCCAAGCTTCCTCTTCCTGATAGGAAGTCCCTTTGGGGAGACTGTGAAAAGATTCATAACATCCCAACATCTCCTTTTTCCTTATAAAATAAAGAACCTGCACTGGTGGGTGTAGGCAAGTGCCTTGTGCTAAATGGGCCTGCACCAGGGGAGCAGAAACGGGGGGAGCAAGCGCTGTTCACGGTTGCATTCCCAAATACCTAGGATAGCAAGAGCAATTGCATATCCTAAGACAAATCAAAACAATACATATTTGTGACCTCTGTACAACTGCGGTGGTGCAATAGCAGAAAATAACCAGTGGCAGCCCAATTGTCAAGCTGCTTGCCGGACCTTCACTGAGGGCCTTATGACTACAGAGGTGTGATGGATGGCCTTAGTTAAGTTATTGGGAATCAATAACCCATGTGTGTCCACAAGGGAGGTGGCTATGAGCTCCACCTCTGGTGGAAGGGAGATCATGCACGGCTCTTTGCCAAGAGCGAGGGTGAGCTTGGCTGTTTGTGTGGTGAGGGTCAGTGACCATATGGACAGGCTGCTAAGGCAGCATTGTCACCGGGGTTAATTGGCTGGAATGTAATTCCATGTACCTTCCCCATGGGTGAAAAGCAAAAGCAAAGACAATCAGGTTATAACTGAATATGAGCCCAATGGCATGATGCAGGTAGAACAATTCCACCCCAGGTCTGTTAATGGTGATGGTGATGACCTTTGTGAAAGCTAAAACAATTAATTATGCAAACATAAATGGAATACTTAGAATAAGCAATATGAGTGGTACAAATGAAATAACATTGTGCAAAGTGAGTCCTCAATGAGAAGTGGTGCTGTACAACAGGGAAGAGAAAATCAATTGCAGCAAATATTCATGGTGACAACTTAGCAAAGAAATATGATATGGTTATGAAGTGGAAAACTATGCATTATACTAGACTATAATTAATAATAAATGAAGCTGGACTTGTAGAGATGAGGGACCAAGACATTTGGGATATGGCAATGTCAATGTCAAAGTGTGTCCAGGCTTTACGTTGGCTGCTGGCCAAGGTGCTGAAAAGTCCACATGGCTGGTGAAGTTGCAAGTGGAAGAGTGCATCAGTAATAGAACACAGATTGGGCAATTATGCGAAATAGACCAAGCTGTCATATGAAAACTCTGTACTGCACCAGTTGGGCTTGCTGGATCAGGCTACAAAGGCCTCAGTGTCTGTGTCTGGGTAGCTGCTTGGCCTATGGTGGTCCCAATGCCTGGGCAAGCTCCAATGGAGGCACGGGCCAGATCTGGAATCACAGCAGCTGATCTGTGGAGAAAGCACAAAAAGTCCTGCCCCCCCCTTGGAGGGGGAGAGCAGGCCCTGCGCCAGAGAACTGCCCTAGTGCCCCACCCCAGGGAAACCAGGGGGCTTCCTATGGTTAGAGCCATGGCATGTGCTGAAAAAATGTGCAATTGGCTGAGGGTGGATATGGACAATGTCCACACATCTATCCCCTTTCCTTTTAATTTTTTGGGGAGTGGCACTGTGGAGTTGTGGAGGATGGGGACCATGGCAACTGGACGCCCCATGGAGTGCAAAAAATCCAGATTGGTTCAGATTGGGATGCACATCCACTAACAATAAAAACAACGGCTTTGTCTCTGTACTACTACACAGAAGAATATGGTATAAATCAGCACATGCCAAATAAGTGGATGTAACTCTTAATGAATCATGCAGGATTATTACTGGCTGCCCGAAACCTTTCCCCAAAGATAAAGTCTTATTTGGCTGGAATTGGCCCTTTGGAAGTATGCCAAGAGATACTGGCAAATACTGAATGAAATAAGGTAATACAGCACCAAACCTGTCCTTTTCATGAACACCAATTTTGTAGATGGTGATTAAAAAAAATTTTTTTTGAGGGGTGGTGGATCATTTGGAAATCACTTAATAGACTTTGAAGCAAAGTAGGAAAATAAAAGAGTAATCAAGTAAAGTTGGGCTACTCAGATACAGGACACATTTTCTGAGATGAATAGAAATAATTAATAGTGCAGTGTGCTCATATAGGAACAAATGACAAGTCAAATTGAAATAAAGTGGCCCTGTCTCTGCAAATTTAGAGACAGCTAGTTGACAAAGGCAGGGACTGTGGTGGCTTAGTGGTTAAGACACTGAACTTGATGACGGGAAGGTTGACAGGTCAGAAGTTTGAGACCTGAGTGCTGTGCAATTGAGTGAGCACCTGTTATCTTGCCCCAGATCCTGCCAACCTAGCAGTTTGATAGCAAGAAACTGCAAGTAGATAAACAGGTATCACTTCAGTGGGAAAGGTAACAGCATTCCATGCACTTCAGCATCTAGCAATGCTTGCCACATGACCATGGAAATGTCTGCAGGTGCTGGCAGCACTGGCTATTTGGCTGTAAATGGGGATGAGCATGGTACACCAGAGTTGGATACAAATGTCTTTCAAGTAAGGGTGACCTCATTGACACAGAGAAGTGGTATGCAAAGTCTAAGTTTAGGGACAAAGGTTTAGGGTTAGTTTAGTGAACATGTTGATGGAAAGAGAGCCTAGAAGATGACAGAGGGGTGGAAGGAGCTCATAAAAGGAAAGCAGAGAAAAAGATAGTAAAATCGGGATTCAAAGTATGCAGACCACTAGATATTTTTTTGACCTGAGGATCTACATGCAAGCACATAGAGATCTACACATAAGCTGTATACATGGGAGATTTGATTCTCTTCATAAAAATGTCTAATTAATAACACAGTTTCTCAGCATATCAGAGGATTGAGTCTGATTTTTCAAGAGCCAAGCTATTGTGTTGCTGTTGCATGAAGAAATCCAAGGACAACCTTTCTCATTGTTTTTTGTTATAATCTGAAAGACCATGAAACTCTGTGGCTGTCTGTATAGTGAATTGAGATTTGTGATGAAAAAGGTTCTGAGTAAGGCTGCGAAGGAAGAAGGAACACTTCAATCAACTAAGGAGGCTAAAGAGATCTGTTTTATCTTTGTTCATCTTTATTGCGGCTTCGGGTCAAGCATTTAGTGTGCTTGTCTGCCTCTGTAAATTTTTCTTCAAACCTCACAGTTGGTTGTACTAAAAATAGATACTTAAGTTCAGGATGGTTAAATGCTTTATCACTGTCTAATGTGAGTATTCTATGAGATTTCCAGAAAACACTGGAAATAAAGGTCTTATGTAAAAGAAATCTGCTTAGATCTGTCATATAACTGGAAATTAGTTCTTGTTGGTATTTTTATTGTCATTGTTGGCACTGTTTTTAACAATACTGTTATACTGTGACAGGGGGAGGAGAATATCAATATTTTATTAAATATCTAGTTTAGCAATAATTACAACAGATTGCAAGATTTTTATAACTGTTGAGACAAAAGTGATGTAAATGGGTCATTGCCATTGAGATCTGTACACCTTTAATAGTGTTTTACCCACCCTGTGTCAAAACAGGCCATCAGAGGGTAAGAAATATATCACCTATCAGGATGAAGAAGGTGATATATTTCTTTAGCCACCAGTGGGGGCATACATCCCATCTGAATCTCCAGCATTCGTCTCATCATTCCATTCCTGTGAGGAATTTACAACCTGACTTGTTTCATCTATGCCTGGCAGGTGAGACAATTTGAACTCCCCACCTTTGATGTGGGATGCAAGATTCTACATATGTGTGTAGGTAGGTATTATTTAGTCAGCCAGGTAGTCTCAGAGAGCTGTTGCTACATTTCAAGAGTAATTTTATTCACATATCAGTCAACAGGGAGAGACAATTGTACACCATTGAGTAGATTGGGACTTATAGTAACCCATTCCAGGGTTTTCTGGGTAGAGCATACTCAGAAGTGGTCTATTGTTCTTTTCTTCTGGGGTCACCCTGGGACTGTGTAGCATCCCCAAGGCCACATGGGCTATATCACCCAGGGGGTGATGGGCTTTTCCAGAAGAAAGATTGTTATAGTGAGGAGTTAGTGATATTTCCCATTTTACTTCTCTACATCTCTAGAGATGATTAAAAATCATATAACAGTATGTGCATTTAAAATATTAAGAGTGCTTATGCATCTAGAGCAGGGGTTTGCAATGTTTACATGCCGAAGGCCAAACATGCCCCCCCTCACACAGGTGGTGGGGCAGAGGTGTAGTTTCTCCCTGGACTTAGGTTTTGTTGTCATCAGTGGTGATGGCCATCACACCATCTTTCCAGCTTCTTGCACAGCCTCCACCACTCCCCATGGTGGTAGGAGGCTTTTCAGAGCATGGTCACTCTGTTTAGATAATTGTCCAAGGCTTCCACACTTCATTTCAGCTCTTTGACTATGCCGCTGGGCAATTTCCTGGTTCTGTGCTAGGAACCAGGCAATGACGCAAGCTCCGCCTGGTATCAGACATTGCTCAGCAGTGCATTCAAAGAGCAGAAATGAAGTGGAGAAGCATTGGACAATTATCCAAATGGAGCAAAATTGCTCCAAAAAGCCTCCTGCCACCATGGGCAGTGGCGGAGGCTGTTCAAAACCCTGAAAAAAACCATGTGATTCCTGCCGCTGTGGCTGCCATGGTAAGTGATGTATCGTAACTTCTGGTGGTGGGTGGTGGGAAGGTCTAGAAGTCTTCGGGTTCTCACCAAGGGCCGTATTAGTGATATGCATTGGCCAAAATAGGCTCATGGGCCAGGGTTTGTGAATGCCTAATCTAGAGCTATGGTTCCCAACGTGGGGCACACACACCAAAGGGGGGCAATTTGATTTTTTAGGCAGGCAATTTGAGCTTGTTTAGACCAAGTTAATGGCCTTCCTCAACATGAATAGGAGTTCACTTTTTGAATAATAAGAATTATATGTCACGGGAGGCTATCAGGAGTTTAGAGATATTTAGGTGGGGCATGGCCAAAAAAGGTTGGAATCAGTGGTCTACAGCAGGGGTGCCCAAACTATGGCCCATGTGCCAGATCCAGCCTCCAATGCCAATTCATCCGGCCTGTGTCGCCCTCATCGCTCCTGGAAGCAGAAGCAAAATACACCTGTATGGGCTGTAGTTTTGGCACCCCAAGTTTAAGCAGAGAAAATGGCACCTTCAAATCTATCTCAGCCCGTTGTGAAACAGATTGCACAATTCATTTTGCTTCCGCTTCCAGTGGGAGAACCCACATGACCAGCCTGCTGAACCACATAACTGGCCTACTGAACCACATGACCAGCCTATGGCCTGAAATGTTTGGGCACCCATGGAATCAATAAGAGAGACTGTATTTGACAGAACATTTTATGTTCTTAGAGATATGTCTGGGAAACAGCTGTAAGATAAGGAAGGCAATAGTGTTTGGCAGAAGAACACAAGGATGATCTCTGAGAAGCAACTGCATAGCTTTGACTAGAGCAGTGCTTCTCAACCTTTGGTTTTTGGACTCCAATTTCCAGAAGCCTAAGCCAGTACTTAGGCTGATCAGTGTTTTGAAGAATTGACTTTGGCTTCTGGGAATTGAAGTCCAAAAACCAAAGGTTGAGAAGCACTGGACTAGAGTATAGTTGCCAACTTTTAAAGATAAAACACCTGGGATGTATAACTAGTGAACTTTCCAAACTGGACAGAGGAAGACAGATGAGCCAAGGTCAGTAATCCTCCTTGTGTTCTACCACAAGCTGATGTAATGGGTGAAGCTGCCAAGACAAGGCATCAAATTAATTACACCAGGTGGTTGTTGACAGGATTTGGATGTCTTCTAAGAGGAGGGGCATAAAGCCAAGGCTGATGACATCAGCATTTTTACTGTATAAAAGCACCGGCCTTAAACCCAGATTATAGGAACTCTCCTATTGACAAGAAAGCTGGTCATTGCTACGAGGCCTGGGCTCCCAGCTAGCATGAGATGAAGGGACAGAGGGAACCCACCACAGGATAGGCAAAAATGCCTCTTTGTATTTCTGTTCCTTGGTATCACTTGCTCTCTATTTCTTTGTTTCTGAAAAAGCTATGTTTATCTTAGAAAATTATTAGAATAAAACATTGTCTGATTACTTATTGAATGCTTATTTTGTTTCTGAGATCCTAGAAAGAACCTAAAACCCATCAGACCTGGCCAGTCTGAGTTGGCAACACACGGGTAGGCTCTTCTCCCAGGATGGACAGTGGGAAATTGAACCCTCAACCTCTAGTTCCGCAGGCAGATATCTAACCACTTGACCTATCTAGTCAGCAAGTTATCAGGATGACATGTTTGCCAGAAAAGGATATGCTTGCCTGGACAGTGGACAGTGAATTACTGATCCTGTGCATAAACAGGATGGAGTCACTCACACAAGGATACACAACATTTAAACAGCAATAGCAATTATACTTATATACTGCCCCATGGTGCTTAGTGTACTCTCTGTGTGGTTCACAAGTTAATTAGCATTTTGCCCCCAACATGCTGGGTACTCATCTTACCAACCTTGGAAGGATGAAAGGCTGAGTCCATCTTGATCCCCGTCAGGTTCAAACTCACAACATATTGGGTGCAGTAGAGCAGTTTAAACACTGCACCAGCAGGGCTCTTAAAGTTGCAATAATTGTCCCTCTACTGCCAGAACTACGAAAAATACTCATGTTGCATAGATTGCTTGACTATCCAGTTATTTTGTGAAGTACATTTTTAAAAATATAGTTTTTCTTTATATTTAGATATAATTAAAATACAAAAAGGAATGTTAAATCCCTCCGCTCTCCCTGTTCCCTCTCCCACAGCAAAGGTAAGTAACAGGATTGGAATATGCAATTGACATACTGACATTTCAACCTGTGTCATGAGGCCTTCAGATGTTGGTACAAGCTCTAGAGACTAAAGCTATTATTTTCACTCAGGAAACTTATAGAAAGCTGCCATTGCTTCGTCAATAAATTTGAAAGGCTTGCTCTCTTAAGAAGAAGTAGATATTTTGCCATTTTTCTCTTTATGAGTGAGATGGTATCTATAAGAACAAAGAATATTTCTGGTGTTTATAAGAGCAACATTTGTGCAAATCATGCAGTTGCACAATGGTGCAATTTTCAGTAATTGCTTCCTAATTGCATAGAATATTAAAAACAGTTTAGATGGATTGTATGTGTCTTTTTGCTCAGTCAGTCATTTATTCTTGCTACCTAGGCAGATGGCCTGTGTGTATACAAAAATAAATGCTGATATCTGGGATTAAGCAAAGTTATCCATCACAACTTTGTTTAGGACTGAACACATGCAGTTTGGCCACTAGGCCTGCCATTCATCTCAGTTTCAACACTATACCATGTGCCATAGATGCGACAGTCATCTCTTGCCATGCCTTCATCTTATTAACCCTTTATCCTCCAGAATGGGTTAGATCAGGGATCAGCAAACTTGGCTCTCCAGGTGTTCTTGGACTTCAATTACCAGAAGCCCATGTCAGTACACCTGCTGATCAGGGCTTCTGGGAATTGAAGTTCAAGAACATCTGGAGAGCCAAATTTGCTGACCCCTGTGTTAGAATCTAATCTTTGACATTTTAATATGCCTGTTTTTAATCATCAGATTTCAAAACATGGATGGTGCCCAAATTACTAGTGTATTTTAGTGTTGATAAGGAATTGACTGTTACCTATTCAATTGAGTGGGAAACTTGCAAAAATTTTCGAACATGGAGAATGATCACGTGCACATCTCACAAGAAGTTTTAAAAATATTTATGACAGCCATGGGTACATTTACAGCAGCGTTTTGAACATGCATGGGCATGTTTTACTTCTGCTTCTGGTGGGAGGAATCACATGACCAGCCCATTCAACCATGTAACCAGCCCACAGTGCAAAAAGTTTGGGCATCCCTGTTTTATGGTGTAGCCTCATGGATGCTAAGATTGGCTTTGTTACAATGAGGCTCATCTGATGGCTGAACCTTACATAGATGAGTATTTATTTATTTATTTATTTCATTTATATTCTGCCATCTGGGATATTTTCCCACTATGGGCAGCATGAGTAAGGAGTGCTTCTGGTATATTTAAACAGAAAAAGGTGAAAGAGAAGTACAGTATTTGTTTCCCTTACATGGGCTGTGAACAGAAGGTTACTGATCCAGTGCATAAACATAGGATGGGGCCATTCACACTCTGAAGACAGCAGGATTCAAACAAGAAGTTCGCTCATCCAAAGTGACTTGTATTCAATCAATTGAAATACATTATTGTGATGTAAGGACTAAGCAAGATAATAAAGAGATTAAACTCTGTTCAATTGACAAAATGGAAAAAGAATCTGTCTTTCCCCTTCTGCCCTCACCCAATTATTCCAGCATTTTAAATTAGCAGCCCAAAGCCTCATTGTGACTCTCAACAATTGAGATGAATACAGTGATATCAACTGCACCATAATTTTATTTAATAATCCCAGTGGGCAAGTTACATGAAACTTTAATGAATAATTTGTCAACACGAGACATAAATATCTCTACTGGTGCATATCTTAATTTCTTTCATAATTTTCAGGTCAAATTCCCTTATTCTTAATGGGTGGAGGGGTGTGTTGCAGCAATATTAGAACCCTAGTAACTGTATTTATTAGATTTACTGCCATTATCTATCTATTCACACAGTAAATTTTTCTTTTAGGTGAAAGTAACATATTTCTATAGCCGATTTAAATTGGCACCTCTGGTTTCATTGCAAGCTACTATATGAGATTTGTTTTTCAGCCACCCTTTAACTTATTAGAAGTTTATTTCTTGCAAAGGATGTGACTGTATTTAATATCCATATATCAAAATGTGTTGGAAATTTACACTGGATGACAAATTATTAAATTAGGGTTTATATTTTAGTGGCTAAGTCATTCAGTTAATTTTGAAAACCTTACTGAAAAACTTAATTACATTTCTTCATTTTCATAATGTTTAGTGTCAAAAATCAAAGTGCATAGTGTCCATATGTAAAGCTGCCAGAAGTAATTAAAATTTTCCCCATTTACTAATTTTCATATCATGTATTAATACAGTTCTAACTTTCCATTAGCTTATTTTCACGTATTGACACCAAAGTCGCCAGTGAAGCTGCAGGGTTGTTTAAGGCATGATTTCACAATAATTATGTTTTTGTTTTGTTACCAGAAACTTTTCAATTAGCCCCCTGAGGTTATAAAGATAGAATTTCTGACAAACTATTTCATATTTTACTCTTCCCACACAAGGAGGTTAAGGATGTGTGTGTATCTTTGTGTCTATATATTTCTGTGCGTGCATATTTTGGTCTATCTTGTGAGCAAAATGGCATATTGTTGGATAGGCTATAATAGTGAGCTATACTGTTCCTCGTGATTTTAAATTATGCATTTTGCATGCTTTCTCTGTCTGTTAAATAGGCAGTGGGCCAGAGGTCATCCATGTATTGAAAACTTCAGATGAGGAGTTGTAACAATCTACACATTCATGTTTCAGTTTCCCTACTGATGGAGATACAGCATTGTAATGTGTCAGGTTTTTCTGGCTGCTTGAGAAACAAAAATAAGAATAAGATCAACAAACCTGAGAAAGGCAGCTCAGAAGAATTTTAAAAATAATAAGACAAGGAAACTTCAGCTGATGAGACCCAAATGAGTGCTGCAGATGGAACTTCACCACAGATTTGCCCAGCTGAGAGAGATGAGATGAGATCCACCATAATGCAGATATTTGGCTTACCAGCAAGAGATTGACAGGGCTATAAAAACTCTAACTGCAGTTTTTGGCACTTCAATACAATTATCACCCAACCTAGTAACCCACCAGGGACTGGCTTCTTATCCACGATGCCAGGGACAAGGACCCAAACATCTTCCCGTGCTGACACGGAGATGGCACAGCTTCAGACAAACCCTTTTCAGCCTACAGTTCCAGAATCAGTTCTTCAGCCTCCGGCAGGTCTTGAAACTTCGAGGCCAAGCTCCAGGTAGTCAGTGGTGAATGGCCCAATGCCTTCTGCCTCCCTTGGGACCTTTACAGTCAAGACTGGAGTCACAAAGTCTTCCTCCAGGCCTTCTCCACAGAGCCAGGTGGAGAGATCCTCACCGATAGGTTTGAGCATGCTCAGAACTTTGCAGAAGCTCCGGCTACAGGACGAGATGGACAGCTACAGCAGTCTATCAGCCACAAGCCCATAGCAAGTATACCACTGCCACATTGTAGCTTTAACGATATGCTGGATCACGGACAGCAGAAAGTAAATAACCCAACACAAAGGTTTTTTTTTAATTTTCTGCCTGCCAATTTTGAGAAGCTATCTGCTTCAGGGAAAACTTTTGTTGAATTGGTCCAGAAATGTGTAAGCCGTACTTATGCACCAAGGTGTATTATTTATGTTACTCGATCCTCCAAAAATGCCTTGGTCCTTAGAAATTGATTGCCTTCACCATAAGACTTTTTGCATTTTATTAATGTTTATAGAATCTAGTATCTATCCTAGTATCCCTCATAATTTAACTGTACAAGAACTGTGGGAAAATTATTTAAACTATTTCATTCTAAGAACAAAAGGGCCACCAGTAAAATTTCAAGAGAATTTCATAGTGCCAAATTAAAGCCAGGGGTTGAAATGAGTGAACACTTATGTAAATTGAACATAATGAGGGCAAAGTTGAATCAAAGTGGTGAGCCTGTAACAGAACATAACTTAATAAGTGTAATTATTAATTCTCTAGATTCTAGATGGAATAATTTTATTTCACAATTAGACAACCCAGAAAATGATAACATTACTTTGGAGGATTTATCAGGTAAACTGATTGCTGAAGACAATTTCAGAAGACAGGGAATCCTTCCATAGGGAAAGGAAACCCCAAAAGAAATCAGAATATGTGGATGAGGTTAATTTTGTGAAATGTTTTATTTGCGATTCCAGACGCCATATTAAAAAGGAATGTTCAAAGAATTATTCCAACAGACAAGCCCAAAACTACAGGTCAAGAATAGGGTTGCCATCAGATCAAGAGTACAGGTACAAGTCTCCATCCCCACACAAACACTACACTAGCCCTCCATTAAGTCCCAGAAGGGGTAAGAATTATAGAAGGGGTCAGAATAAAAGTAAATTTGACTTTGTGGATGACTATGTTAACATTATTGAGAAGTGAGCACTCTCATTGTCTAAGAAACAAAGGGAACAACTCTGGTTATTGGATAGTGGAGCGAGCAGACACAATGGTAGTAAAGATAAAGAAAAAAATCAAGAAGACAGTTAGGTTCAATCCTGAGTCACACACGAAAGAAAAGGTGAAGGCAAATGAAGTCTTCATTGGAAAAACCCCTCATAACAAATGTGCTCACCTGATGCACAGGAAGATGGGGCATATCCATACCCAGTGGTAAAAAAAGATGCCAATGTACGCAAGAGGACTTAATATGTTAGATTGCCAAAATTTCTTAGATTGTGCCATTTGCAAAAGCTCTAAGTCCAAGGAGAAGAATAAACCAAAGAAATCAGAGCGTTACTCTGAACACATATTTGTTGTTGATGCATATGGATCTTGTGGGTCCTTTACAGCCATCCATTGGCCAAAATAAATTCTTCCTGACTATGGTGGATGACCACAGTCGATTCAGTTTTGTATTTTCCATGAAAACAAAAGATGAAACATTTTCAAAATTTAAAGAGCTCTATAATTTGATTGAAAATCAACATAATATTAGGATTAAAAGGATAATGACGGATGGTGGAACTGAGTTCTGATCTACTGAATTCCAAAAATGGCTAAGACAAAAAGGAATAATTCACCAGAAGTCATCGAATTATTCGGCTTTTCAAAACAGAGTGGCAGAGAGAAAAAATGGCATATTACAAACAATGATGCATTGCGCCCTAGAGGATGCCAACCTTGATTGATCCTACTAAAGGTAAAGGTTTCCCTTGCTCGAAAGCCAGTCGTATCCGACTCTAGGGTGCAGTGCTCATCTCTGTTTCTAAGCCGAAGAGCCAGCGCTGTCTGCTTCTGCAGACGTTTCCGTGGTCATGTGGCAGGCATGACTAGACACCGGAGCGCACGGAACGCTGTTACCTTCCCACCGAAGTGGTCCCTATTTATCTACTGGCAGGAGCTAGGATGAAGACGGGAGCTCATTTCCGTCCTGCAGTACTCGGGAATCGAACTGCTGACCTTCCGCTTCCCAGTCAGCGTCTTAGCGACTTGAGCCACTGCAGTACCCATTGATCCTACTGGGGGGAAGCAATAAACCACCATAAGGAGTGGTTTAGGCTGTAGTTGACATACAGGATTGATCCTACTGGGGGGAAGCAATCCTGTATGTCAACTACAGCCTAAACCACTCCTTATGGTGACAAACCCAGTCTTGCCCACTTACAATTTTCTGGAGCTACTGCTCACCTACATATACCAGACCACTTAAGAAAGAATGGGGACAAAAGATCAGAAAAACTCATCTTCATGAGCTATGAGCCAGGCTCTAAGGCCTACAGATTTATTAGAGATAACAAACAAATAGTAATTTCTAGATCAGGCACTTTTAGTGACTGTGAGAATTGGAGCCGTGGAATTTGAAGAGATGACAGGTTTAGGGATAAATTGGGATAAATCTGAATTGATATTGTGTAATGTGAGCAAAAAGGAGCAGGAGAAAATAAAAGACAAGTATAAGATACAAGTTAAAGAAAGACTGAAATATCTGGGGGTAAATATTTCAAATAAGGTAGAAGATTTTAAGAGATTAAATTATGGGAAACAAAAAAGGTAAATTAAGGATAAAATACAGCAATACAATAAATTAAAGCTGTCTTGGTTTGGTAGGATTGCATTATGCAAAATGATGTTATTTACCGAAGCTTAATTTTTTGTTTGATGCCTATCCAATTCAACTAAAGGAAAAAGAAATTAAGGAATTTCAAAATTTATTCAACAGTTATTGTAATGGTGGGGGAAAAGCTAGAATTACTAAGAATTTGTGGTATTTATCTCAGAAAGGAGGACTGGGAATTCCGAACATTAAGAATTATTACAGAGCTTTTCAGGTTAAAAATATTGTGAAGGTTTTGATGAGGGAAATTGTGATATGGGAGGATATTGAGATGAAAGAGTTAGCACAAATTGGTAAAGTGGTATTTTTAGATAAAGGGTTAGGCAAAAAAATTAATAATTAAAAATAAAATGGTGAAAACAATGATGGATGTATGGAAGAAGGTAAAAAAGAAATTAGCCCCAGATATCTCCCTGATTATAGAAATGGAGGATATGAAAAACTTTCCGATAAAAATAGATGAGAGGGTGAAGGAAATTTTTATTAGAAATGGTGCTTCCTTGTTGAAAGACTGGTTATGGGTTTGTGAGGATAGAGAGAAGAAAGTAGAAATATATACACAATTGAGGATGAACTGGTTTCAGATTGCATTAGTAAACAAGTGGAATAGTAAATTTTCGATGGAAACCAGTTTGGGAAGGAGTAAGACTGAGTTTGAGGAGTTGGTATTAAAGATAAGAAAGGGAGAAATGGCAATTAAGGGCATTGTAGGTAGGATTTATAAGATGTTAAATAAAGAAGGCAATCCATAAGATGCATTAAGAAATCTTTGGGAGCAAGATCTCAATGTAAAAATTACAGAAGTGGAATGGAGAAACAAATGGGGAAAAAATATTATGAGAACTATATCAGGCAGAATAAAAGAATATAATTATAAAATGTTGTGGAGATGGTACTTGACCCCAGTGAGGTTACATCAGATGGATAATAATAAGAGTAAAATGTGTTGGAGATGTATGAATACAATGGAGATGTATGTGCATAGGTGGTAGAGTTGTAATGTGGTAAAAGATTTTTGGGAAAGTATTGAGAAGGAAATTTGTAGTATTTTTGAAATGAGATTTAAACTAGGGTCAAGCACTGCTTTGTTGACAGATATGGATAATATAAATTTAGATGTTGATAAAAAAGAGTTACTGGCTATAATGTTGACAACAAGTAGACAATGTATAGCTAGAAATTTGAAAAATAATGTAAAATTGAAGATTGGTACAAGGAAATGTCGGATCTTGCACTTTATGATAAATTAACATAGGAATTGAATAAAAAAGGGTTTAATTAAAGAAAATAGATTTTGGAAAATTTGGCAACTATTTGTAGAGTCAAAATTCACTGGAGGTACGGGGATTGGGCCAGTACCTGATCAATTTACTTTTTGGAAACAGTGAAAAATGTGTGATATCCTGCATCCTCCAGGGCATTGTAAGATACACTGGGTGTGTAGTTTGATTTTGTATACATGTTTTTATTATTGTATTTTCATGATATTATTTTAGGACGGTAATACTATTAACTAATAAGTTTTGGGTGGAAAAAAAGAAGATGGTGTAAATATGAGTATTATAGAAATATATAACTAAGTTTGCTTTGGAGATTTTTTTATAAGAAAAAGAAAATATTGCAAATGTAACTTTTAAGTTGCATATAATTATATGAGTTACTAGCATATTTTGCCTGGTGGTGCCGGGCTTTTTAAAATTGTGTTGGATAGTAAAGGGTTTTTTTCTTGTACAAATGGTGCTGGGCTGTTTTAAATGGTTTTGTGGTTTTGTGGATTTGAGGCTATTTTTTGTGCACTGGCTTCCTTAGTGCCGGGCTCTTTAAATTGGTTTTTGAAGGTTTTTGTTTTTTGTTTATGCAAATTTTATTTTAATTTTTTATTTTAAATTTTTTATTTTAAATTTAATTTTGGTTTATGCAAATTTTATTTTAATTTATTTGATTTAAATTATTTTTTAAAAGTTAAAATTTATTTTTGTTTTTTTAAATCTTTATTTTTACGCATTTTTAATTTTTTGTTTTGGGGTTTTGGGGTTTTTTTGAGTGAAAAGTGATTTCGGGGGGGGGGGTTGGTATTTTTTGAGATTAGTGTGAATATTTTTGATTTTTTTTGGCTAATTTATTTGATTTGTTTGGGAATTAATCTTTTATTTTGAAATATTTTGAATGTTTTTTTTCTCCTGTGGCCTCTGGGTGGGGGTGGTGAGCTTTGCTTCCTCTCTACAATTCTTCTCTTCTGTCCTCTGGGTGCTTCCGGTAAGTGTTTCCTTTCTTTGCTCATTTGAGTTCCGGTGGTCATGAAGTCAAGACGTCTGTTGGTAGGCTCTCTGGGGGTTTTTTTTGGTGTGTGGGGGTGTGTGGTTTGGAATTTTTTTTTGGGGGGGGGGGACTGTGTGTTTTTTATTGTTTGTTTTTGGCTGTGTTTGTGTTTTCTTTTTGGATTTTTGATTGTTTTTGGTATTTGGAAATACCTTAACAACTATCCTTCCCCATTCCTTACCATTTAGAAGCTTTTCTATGATGAAAGCAGCTCCATAGAGATCTTTGAGCTGGGAGGTGCAATTTTCCAGGAAATCTCTGCAGCTGATCTATGTGGCATGATTTATAGAACAGGGTTTCAAGATTTCCAGAACTTCAGCTATCCTTCAAACTGAGGTCTTCCATTCTAGCATTAATGAAGGTAATAGATACTTTTGGAGATTTGTCTTATTAGTCAATTAACTGAGCAAAATCTGAGATGAGGCCAATGGGGAACAGTATATCATGGAAAGTTTGTATTGACTAGCATTTTCCATGATTTTCATTACTTACCTTGGAATGCTGATATTTTACAGATGATCATGCTAAACTTTAGTAAATTGGTAGCTAAGATATCCTTTAATTTTGATGGATGGACATCTTTAAACTATTGCAGAATGGCGATAATTGTAATCACAATGTTTACTTTTATCCAAACATGGTCCTACAGCATTAAGTGTCTTAGCATCTGCTTTGCTGCTGGGAATGCCTATGGAAAACTGTTTTTGAAACTTTCCTGGTTTAAAAATTAAAAAATGATATTTAATAAAACATAAACATTTCTCCATCAGCTTTTTTGCAATTTTGTTTACAAAGGCTTGTCATACTTAAAACCAGGCCTTGCCTTCACCGCCCTACCAGGAACCTGGAAATTGTACCTTGCAGGGTTGGTATGAGAATTAAATCACTTAGGTTTGTTTATTTTTTTGGAACTCCCTGGAAACACTGCTTAGTCAGTTCAGGCTAAAGTGTTGGGAGGTTGCATGGCAGATAGATTTCTCTAGATATCAGTACTCCTGGATCAGAAGGGCAGTGTGACTGAATGGTTAGAGTGGTGCTCCCTGAACCTGGTTCCATGAAAGCACCTTAAAAACTAATCTTCACATCTCTCACATGCTTTGAAAGCCCTATTAGAATTGATATGAATTGGTGGCAACTTCAAGACACATAATACACAAACTTGAATTAGTCATCTCCAACAGGTCATGTTATTAACAGCCTTGCTCAACCTTTTAAATCGAATCAACTCATCTCATCTTTGGTCTTTCTCTTCTTCTGCTGCCTTCAAACTTTTCCAGCATTATTGTCTTTTCCAATAAATCTTCTTCCTATTAAGTGCAATATCTGATTCTGAATATTGGGTTATCATCATGGTGATCAGCTGAATGTCCTGAGAATATAATGCAGTTGTCTTCTATTTTCCATTCTACATCACAACATGACACCCACATCACTGTTCCTGTTCCATGTGTCATTTTTTGTTACTGAGCCCTTTTGGCACACAGAGTCCAAATCAACCCCAGGCCAGTATTGATGAAGCTCCTGCCCAGTGCTAGATTAAGCCAGTGCGGGGCCAGCAACAAATCATGTCAAGGAGCCCTTACTTAGATTTAGGATACCCACCCCAAGGAGCTGGGCTTAGTGCTGCCCAGAGCCCATCCAGGAGGCAGGGAAGGGTGAGTGGGTGGGTTGGTGGTGTGGTGTGGGGTCCCTCAGAAGCATGGGGCCCATAGCATTTGCTACTCTTGTGATATGGTTAATCCGGCCCTGCTTCTGCCCTCCATGAAGATGGATTCAAGTGGGATTTAATCCATTTGGGGACTATCACGCTTCCCTGTGTGTAGAAATTGTTCTAGAAAAACATATATTGATGTTGTTACTTCTGTCATTCTACCTTTCTGTCCAATTGTGCCCTTTCCAGCTGGTGTGTGTGTGTGTGTGTGTGTGGGGTGTGTGTGTGATAAGGGAGGAAGTGGCTCAGTAGAATGAGGGATTAACTAGGACTCATCAATGTCCACTTACACCTCTCTTATGTTTTGTTTACTCTTTGTTACACCTCCCTGTATCCATTAGCACTTACTTGGGCCTGCAAGCCATCTGCACAGAAAACTATGATCAACCTAGCTGAATAGAGTGTCTAGTATTTGCCCCCTTCAAAGTCCTTACATTGGGAAAAATGGAAGATGCGATGTACCCCTCCTCACTGCCCAATATATTAACTGTGTGGGCAGAGCTGGCATCACAACTGCATTATGAGAGTGTGACATTTCCAGAAATGGGAGTCTTAGTCCTTTGGGCAGTTCTTCCTGAATTTCAGAGCTATCAAGGCCACTGCCATGGTCAAGAACTGTAGGAGAATTTACAAGCTCTCAAGGCAACATCTGGACATTCCTGTTATGTTCTTTATCACATCTGGATGCTTCTATTTAATCATTTGGTTAGTTTCCCCTCCCCCCAAATTAAGACTCTGAGCAGTAATTTGTTGGAACACATATTAAATCACTTTAACTATGAAAACAAATAGGTTATCTCTGTATTCTTAATCACACTTGTCAGTCTGAGGAAGTACAGCTTAGAGAGCTAAGACAGAATCTGGGTCTCAACATCAGACAAAGCCCTTTCGTCTTCATCTCCTTGGCAGTATAGTAAAGATTATAATAATAACAACAATAAAACATTACCCTAAGTAAGCAGGATGGTAGTACATTAGTCTTCATATTTGTTTCGGTTCCCGGGCTCGGCATGCAGAGATGCAGAAAGAACATAATAACACATGAGCAGTTCCTTGTGACATTTCTGGCAAACAAGCCTTCTTCCCCCCTGCCCCCCATTATATTTCCCCCTCCATTTGAACCAGAAATTAACTACATCGGGAAATGTGCAATGATGTAGATGCCCAATGAATATCAAACAAGACTAATCTTTCATGCACACATTTGTTTAAGGGAGAAGCATCTACCATCTGCACAAAAACAAACCATTGTTTCTTTGTTTTATCAGGCATGGGAGGGGGGGAATGATGGCAGGGATATCAGTTACCAGGGAAAGATGCCATCCCTGCCGACCATGACTGCCCAATATATCCACTGCAAAAGGTAACAGGAAATGATAAGACAGCTTCTATTTTAAAACCATAAAATTGTCACTCTGGGTCAAAGCAACGGTTCCTTTCACTCCACATTCTGTCTGCACCAGTCAATAGCCAGGCAAAATGTCTTGAAGAGGTTCACAGACAGGGCACAAAGAGTGTGACCCATCTCTTGCCGAGAGTCCTTAGCCTCCAGCATTCAGACATGCTCTGTCTCTAAAGAAGTGAAGCTGCACTTTTGACTGTTGTCTCCAACAACCTTGGACAGACCTGTCCTCACTGTATATAGCTTCTCCTTTTGTTACAGTGACAGATACAAGGTACATCTTCATCACACTGTTTCTGTGAGTTGTGAATCACAAAACAATTTTTTAAAAAAAATCCAGGGTTATACTGTGAAGTTGGTGTTCCTTGCTTATTTTTGTCTCACAAAGAAGTAACAGGTTACCCTGGACATCTTTACAGGAAACTGCAGCTGAGTCTACCATTCGTGTGTGTGTGTGTGTGTCTTGCCTTTTTAAATTCTATAGCAAAAGGAGCTTCGTGGGCTTCGTTCAAGCAGGACGCAATGAAAAAAAATCATTTCCTGTTGTTTTTCTTAAATTTTATGTTTAACCAGCCTAGTGGATGAACTGGAGGCTTAGTATTTTAATGAAAATACATCTTTTTTTCCTAGAGGAAACCCGTTCTCTCACATCAGGGATCACTACTTGACTACCTAGCAGAAACTCTTGGTTGACTCCTTTTCTTAGTCACAAAGGCATTTTCTCTCCCCCCCCCCTCATAATAGCAATTACCCTTACACTTGTATGGTACCCCACAGTGCTTAGTGATTTGCACTCTGTGGGTGGTTCGCAAGTTAATTAGTATTTTGCCCCCAACATGCTGGGTGCTCATTTTACCAACCTTGGAAGGAAGGAAGGCTGAGTTAACCTTGAGTCCTGGTCAGGATCTAACTCACAATGTTTTGGCTGAAGTACAGCATTACATTACAGTACAATGTACAGTACAGTACAATGTACAGTACAGTCACAATGTTTTGGCTGCAGTACAGTACAAGAGGGGACTGCAGTGGCTCAAGTAGCTAAGACACTGACTGGGAGGCAGAAGGTCAGCAGTTCGATTCCTGAGTACTGCAGGATGGAATGAGCTCCTGTCTTTGTCCCAGCTCCTGCCAACCTAACAGTTCAAAAGTAAGAAATTGCAAGTAGATAAATAGGGACCACTTTGGTGGGAAGGTAACAGCGTTCTGTGCGCTCCGGTGTCTAGTTATGCCTGCCATGGAAACATCTGCAGAAGCAGACAGCATTGGCTCTTCGACTTTGAAACAGAGATGAGCACTGAACCCTAGAGTCTGATATGACTGGCTTTCAAGCAAGGGAAACCTTTACCTTTACTACAGCATTTTAACCATTGCACCACCAGGGCTCCTTGGTGGTGCAGTGGTTAAACTACTGTACCACAGCCAGAAAATTGTGAGTTAGATCATGACCAGGACTCAAGGCTGACTCAGCCATTCATCCTTCGGAGGTCAGTAAAATGAGTACCCAGCATGTTGGAGGCAAAATGCTAATTAACTTGTGAACCACCCAGAGAGTGCACTAGGTTCTATGAGGCGGTATATAAATGTGATTGCTTTGCTTTGCTTTTGCTTTGGCTCTTAATGGCAATATCCAATTCTTCTACATGCTTTTCAGATTGAGAGACAAAAATTGCACAGAATGAGTTAGATCCAGGGAATTCAGTGCATTTACTGCTAATGGAAATAATTCCATCCATAGAATGGGAAAGAGGATTTCCCCACCTTGTTTGCTCTCCAAGTCTATCTCTTTGTACATGTCTGTAGAGAGCATGTGAAGCACATAGGGTGGGAGGGGAGAAAGAGAGGAAAATGGGTTTGTAGAAGCATAATGTGGAATACAACCCATAAGCTGAGATTCACGGAATCTGCACTCCAGTATACATGCCCAAAGACACTTTCATAACACTGGGATGGCTTGCGCCATTTCTTTGCACAGTGTGTTCTGCAACACAACCTGAAACTGTTTTTCAGTATTCCTTGATGTTAAAGAATATTTTGCCATGAAAAGCAAGTATTTGAGATGCACATGTACAAAGTTTTTTAGGACTAAAAAGGCAGCTGATGTTTGTGTCCTACTATAAAAAGTATTCTCTTGTATTTGAAGGGCTGTGGGAGGACAGTCTTCCTCTCACGGGCAGCATCATTGATTTGTAGAGCTTTCAATTCAAAGAAGAGTTTAAAGATCAAGAAAGAAGAGTTAGGGACCTTAAAATTGTCAATTAACACAGAGGTCACCTGGTCCCAACCTTCACACCTATCAAGAGATACATGGTATAGTTAATACAGAAATGCTCTACATCCCTATACTATATTGTCTAGAAAAAGAATGTGATTCTATTTATATTACAGCTATTATTTCTTCATTTGCTTCACATATGAACATATGCAAATGTTATGCAAATCTGCCTTTTGGGTGATGGACAAGTGGTCACCCTAGCAGCAACCATCAATACATGTCATTATGATTATTTTCTCAATGCACTTGGGCATTTCATTCAAGTTCTGATGTGGTTCATTTCACTTCTTTTCCCCCTTGATTGAAGATACAGTAAATTAGTTTTTTGCTTAACATCAGACAGATGGATCGATGAAACAATGGAAATAATATGTTTAAGGCTACACTCCTAAGCGCATTGATTCAGGATCAATGGGACTTCCTTCCATGGTAATGTGTTTAAGAAGTAACACTGTTTTCTGTAATATGGAAATACCCAGAACGAAGCCTTCACTGGAGCTGAAACTCATTTTTAAAAAAGGATTAAATATTGCTTTCACAGCTATGAATCCCTGGAGGGTCAATGTGCAGGATTTGTGCCCATGAATTTTAAGCAAGGGGTGAGTTTTTTGTCTGAAATTCACACTCAGAAAGTGAGAGGGGTGCAAATGTTGGACAAGGTGGTAGTGGTGATGGCTGTTGTTTTGTTGTTGACAATGATGACAACAATAAGGACAAGAACCAGAACAACAGCAACCGTCTGGATCTTCCAGCTATCATGATTACTGGACAATTTGGATGGTAGATTTGGGGAACTGAAGTTCCAAAAGGTAGCTTTGCTAAGCTGTGTGCAATATAAACACCTGATTTGTGAAATTAGACAACTGCTTGCTTAATCTATATAATATGCAAACATATTAGCATAGTGAAGGGAAGCTGGAGGGCCCTTTCATCCCCCATTGGGAGAAAGAGTTTTGTTTCCCTGGTAAAGGCTGAGAAGTTTGCACTGGGCCAGAGTTGCATAAAAATTCAATATCAAATTGATTTGTCAGAGATCATGAGGGTTTGTGAACCTGCCTTGTAGAAAACGAGAACAGTGATTCATCAACTGTGCTTAATTCTGACTGACAGTTACTCTCCCAGGTCTCATACAGAGTACCTGTTCAGCACGTATTATCTAAGATCCTTTATACTGACTGTTCTATAATTTCAACATTGAATCTTCCACATACAAAATGTGTCCTCTTCCAATGAGTGATGCCTCCAAAAGTAGGCTTATTGCATGTATTTAGTTTGCTATATCGCCTTGCTGACAGCAGTACTTCACCTAGTTCAGTGTTACAAGAGCCCACCCATAGTAACTCCTGTAGCAGAGGTGGGCAAAATGTGCCCCTCCAGATATTCTTAGATTGCATCTCCCATCACCCCTAACCATGGTGAGGAACAATGAGTGTTGCAGTCCAACAACATTGATTGATGCCCTCTGCATGGCCTTGCATTACCGCTACTCCTCCAAGGAAAGTCCAACAAATCTTCTGGATCTTATTTATTTTTGTCCACCAGGCAGAATTTAAATCGAAAGTTAGTGTAATAATGGTGACAACATTATTGCCAGACTAAACGAAGATCGCAAGAAGCCAAATAAGATCTGCATGCACTGCTAGCACCATTTTGTTCTGGCAGATGTGTACATCAAAAAAGTTTCCATCCTGGCTCAAAATGCAGCTACCAAGAAGAAATGAGGCAGAATGGTGAATGTGTATGAAAAGCAAGAAGAATCAACCATTCGGAATATCAATTAAAGATCTAAGGGTAATGTTCCTAAAAAGTGTAGTTCTTTAATTATTCAAAGCCACATTCTTCAAAATCATAATATCCATCATACTATCCGAATTCATTCCGGTAAATACTTTGACCTTTCAGATTATCTCCTTCATCAGGGATCTATAATGTTAACAAAGATCTTATTTAACTTACAATATATAATAAATAATAAACATAAACTGTGCAAATACAATATCCTCATGTTTAAATGTTATGAGGATATTGTATTTACACAGTTTATGTTTATTGTTTATTATATATTGTAAGTTAAATAAGATCTTTGCCCACACTAACATTATAGATCCCTGATGAAGGAGATAATCTGAAAAGTCAAAGTTTTTACCGGAATGACTTTGGATAGTATGATGGATATTATGATTTTGAAGAATATGACTTTGAAGAATTAACGAACTACACTTTTTAGGAACATTACCCTTAGATCTTTAATTGATATTCCGAACAGTTGATTCAAAATGCAGCTATGCCAGTTGGGAAACCTGAGCTTGCTACCATCTGCCCATCAGAAGGGGAATCCCAAGGGCCAGTAGTTTCTCCTGCCTCTCCACACTTGTTGGTGTTTGATGACAAGATTCTAGAAGGCTAAGAATCTGCATTATTGTGAGGTGCACACCTTCTTGTTTAAAAAATTGGGACCTGTCCTGCTGAAAGGTATGCATTCAGGAGATAGTGTTTCTACCCAGTGCCTCCCCTGACAATCACTTTGCAGCATCCCCGCTGACTCTATGCCTCACTCTAAGGGTATAACTCAAGCAAGCAAGCAAACAAACAAATGGTGACATTAGTTTCCTGTTATCAACAGCATTCCTGTACTTGCAAGAACATCCCTTTGCATAAAATTTGTTCAGTTGCACAGTCGAGTCCGACCCTTTGAGATCCCATGTGGACCACAGCACATCAGGCTCCTCTGTCATCTGCCATCCTCCAGAGTCCACCCACCATGTCAATAATGCTGTCTGACCATCTCATCCTCTGCCGTCCCCTTCTCCTTTTGCCTTTGAATTTTCCTCACTGGGTCTTCTCCAATGAGTCCTCTCTTCTCATTTGGTGGCCAAAGAACATGAGCTTCAGCTTTTGCACAAAATACAGGATGGCAAAAAGTCACTATGATATTTGGATTGAATTTTTTAAAAAGTTGAATGGGGCCATTGTGCCCTGGCAGTGGTTCAGAGCCTGTTTTATTCTTTAAAAATGGGTTGTGGGGAGGGAGGATCCTTGTTTTGTGCACAAAAGTTTGTATAACTGTGAAAACCTCAACCCACCCCTCCAAAATGTGTGTCATTACATTCTCATGCCAGAGGAAGTAAATCACGTACGGGGAGGGGAGGGGGACCCAGAGGGCAAGAGCAGATTTCAATGATTTCTTGATAGGCTCTCTTGATATGTTAGGACAGCCTGCCTTGTCATAAATGAGTAATTATGAAAAATACACCATATCTTTACAAGAAGGGCCCTATAACATTAGCCCTGTAGAACAGGAGGATGTGGGCTGAGACAATTATGAAAGACTGGGCTGTTATCTCCCTAGAAAATATAATAGGATAAGGCTTCTAAGATCATATTTGAAAGGAGGCAGGCACCATGCCCTGGGAAGTGTTAGCTGGAGAAAGATGGTGAGGCCCCATGTCACACTTTGTGACTGCTGCCAAGCACAAGGGACAATTAGAAGGGTACCTTTCAAGAGCGCACATGTGCAGAGTGAGAGGACTTTGCCAGCCCCCCCCCCCTTTGTGGGTGAGGCAGTGATGGTGAGGGAGACTCCCATTGGGCAGTTCTAGGGGAGGAGTTGGAACCTTCTAGGCAAGGGAAAGTTCCTCTGTTGCCTTGGGGGTGTTGGGCTTTAGGCATCCCTGTGGTGGTGGTGGAAGAGCAGAGAATGTCCCGGGGGGTTGGGGGAGGGATCTCTTTTGGAGGTTAATGGGATCCGGGGGCTGCACCCATGCTTGGGATGGATGTGGCCTATGTGGGTACCTCCCCAGGTTACCTGCACCCCAGGGATTCTCCGCACTTGGATGCTCCCTCTGTTTCTGTCCTGTTTGTTAATAAAAGTGGCCCTATTTGTTTCCAACACCATTCTCTGTCCGTTTTTGGGGGTGGTGGCAAGGGTAGCTTTCGAGAGAGTGCATGTGCAGAGCAAGAGGACTTTGCCAGCCCCCCTTGCAGGTGGGGCAGCAATGGTGAGGATGCCTCCCATTGGGCAGTTCTAGGGGAGGATTTGGAACCTTCGAGGCAAGGGAAGGTTCCTCTGTTGCCTTGTGGGTGTTGGGTTTGCAGCGTCTCTCCCACTCACCCTGAAACTAGAGGTATTAGGGTCGCAATATTTTGGGACAGGCTGGAATTTTTGGCTTTGATAGATTGATGAATCGAAGTTTTTTCAAAGAGTAAGGGTTTTTTTGAGGACTTGTTCGGTCACTTTTATCTTCCTTTGTATGTCCTGGTGTTTTGGAGGAAGGTTCTCTTTTGTAGGTTAATGGGATCCAGGGGCCATGCCCATGCTCAGAATGGATGTGGCCTACATGGGTACCTCCCCAGGTTACCTGCACCCTGGGGATTCTGCACACTTGGATGCCCCCTCCAGTTCTGTCCTGCTTGTTAATAAAAGCGGACCTATTTTTTTCCAACACCGTTGTCTGTCCAGTTTTTTGGGTGATTAGTTGGCCATTATTAGTGTACCACCTGATTTAGTTCTGCCAACACCAGAACCCCTTAAGGTCATCCAGTCCATATATGTGTGATGAGAACTTGGTGGCATCATTCTATGTAACTGACTCATGCAATAGTCATGTTAGGACCTCAAAAATGGGTGGCTCTCCAGGTGACGCAGACCATTTCCCTGGCTGGGGTGTCTTCTAATGCTTTGCTTTGTAATGTATTTATCAATCCACATTTGTACACTTCCACTTTTCCGCTGCATTTCACACAATGGCAACAAAATAGGACCCTACAGCATGTGCACATTTTTAAATGATTAAGGAAAAATGCACATCTTTCGAAAATATGCACAAACACACTTTTCCTTAACATATTAAATATGTATGATTGGCAAATATATATACAAAAATATGTATATATTAACAAATATGTACAAAAATAGTTATGATTTCTTTGTGTGAGAAAAAAATGTACATAATCAGGCCTGCATGAGTGACTCATTCATCTGTAGCACAACTCAACTTTAAATTGCCCTTCATTTTCTCCACTAATTATCACTATCTGCAAATACATGCAGTGTTTAAATTTTGCTTCCCTTTTTCCAAAAGTGGCACTACAATAATTGCTGCAATCCACTGAAAATTTTGAAAAATTAAAAACCAACTAGATAGCTCTGTGGTTTAGGTATTTGGATGCAGAGCCAGAGGTTGGGAGTTTGATTTCCCACTTTGCCTCCTGGGAAAGAGCCAGCCTATGTAGCCATGGACAAACTGCAGAGTCCCAGGGCACCCACAGAAGAAGGGAATGGGAAGCCACATCCGTGTATTGTCTACCTAGAAAACCCTGGAAAGAGTTACCATATATCAAAATCAACAAGACAGTATATAAGACACACATACATAGGTGGCAATGGTATATTCTTTATATGAATATTTATTATTCCAAATAATGTAATGCTTTGCAGGCGCACCCACCCAAAGGAAGACTCAGACACCGGTATTGGATTAAAGGCATCAGGCCACTTTTATTGAATAATGCCCTAGTCCGAATTATCACTTTCAATTGGTGTATCATCCAATTGTAATTCTTTAAGGCAAGCAGGCCGCAGTAACACTGGTAAGGTTCCACCCTAAATGCCAATGGAAATTGGCTACATGTAACTATTTGTATCAATTTGCTTGTTGACACAAAGAAATTGTTGACCGGAGTCAATATACTATCTACTGACCCCACCCTATGATGTGTATTCGTTCAAATATCAAGGTGATGCAGGCTGTGAAGCTCCTGACATCACCCCTTTTATAGTTCGCCCTTGACCGGCCAAACATGTTTCCCCTGTACCTATCTACGTGTTGGCCAGTCAATTGCGAACCTGCCGGATACCTATGTGTCATAAATCTTTACCTTACCCAGTGCTACCCGCCACACGGGGAGGCGTCCATGATGACTCACCGCCCCCCCAGACCGTCAACTCGGTCACCAGGCCTGCTTGCACCTCCTCCAGAAAGAGGTTCATACCTCTGGCCGACAGGTGGACCCCATCTCCTGTCTATAGTTCAAAATTTTTGCAAGCCTATCCTTGGATGTCTACTGGCTGTCCCCAAGCCATGCTCAGCAAGGAACCGGGCAACAGCCCTGTCCACTGACCGCTGAGTATGGTCCAAACCACGGAGATCCATGTCTCCTCTAAAACAGTGTCTCGGCATGATGTTAGACCATAGCAACTGTGTGTATGGCCATAAATGATGTAAAAACGCCAGGTCACTGCACCTCAACATTTTAAGGAAAGGTCAGTGATCCATGTGAGATCATTGCCGCCGAGGTGCAGAATAAGAACATCAGGCAGTCCAGCATCCCTGATGGACATCAGGAATGGCAACAGTTCCCGCCCTCTCATGCCGCGCATACCATACCACCGCAAATGTGCGGATGCATGCAGCCTGAGATGGGGTCCCCACTCTGTCGCCGCAGCACATTCTGCTGCCCAGTGTACATAGCTGTGGCCCACCAGCCCCACTGCCACCGGTGTGCGTAGACACACAGGATCTGTAAAAGAGGAAAAGGAATTAAGGACATAACTAGGTACTCATACAATGAGGGGACGTACATATAAGAAAAAAGGGGGACCCCCGCCTGCCCATCCAACATATATCCACCTCAGAGTACCCAAACGCAGCCACGGTCACTGTGACGCCTATCCTGAATGAATGGGTGCCATAACGGGCCCCACACTGTGAAGCGCGGTACCGGTCACCCTACAGAACTTAAATTTGGTAAGGGGAGACCCATCTTGGTGGCAGAAAAACAGGCCAGGGCGCGCAGCAGGCACTGCCAATTGCATGTAGGGCACCAACCGGAACGATGTCAGAATGTACATCATAGCAGTATACACCACTGCCTACTCCATGCTGATCGGCCTTTGAGGGACGAATCCCCAACTGAGCCCACTCTTGGTTGATATAGACATCTTCGAGTTCCAGTGCCCTACAAAACACGTCCCCTTTTGACCATGGGACCAACTCGCTGAGTCATCGAGCTCCAGAAAAAAGCTACAGCAATAGCTGCATGAAAAGAGATTCCTCCTACCTACTGCAACATTGTCTATGCCAACCTCGTGCAAGGTGGGTCAGAATATCTGTGAGAACAGGGTGATGTGTGTCCGGGCGGCAGCCATGTACCCGTGTCCACCCTTCCAATACATAGCGTATGTAGAAGATCCTCGAATAGTCAGGAAAGCCCTGGCCTTGGCCATGAATATCAAGGCGTAAAGCCTGGTGGCTATGGTGCGTGGGGCCAACCCCAGATCATAAGGGCGGACTATACATTGTAAAACCTAGTCGACCAATGTCGGCCACATTT
Source organism: Bradypodion pumilum (assembly GCA_035047305.1). Classification (NCBI taxonomy): domain Eukaryota; kingdom Metazoa; phylum Chordata; class Lepidosauria; order Squamata; family Chamaeleonidae; genus Bradypodion; species Bradypodion pumilum. The sequence continues at coordinate 164,300,056 of JAWDJD010000001.1, read as the reverse complement.
TAGGCAAATGCCTTTGCCCACAAAAGGCTCTAAAGTGAAGGGGTGGATGCTGATGCGCCGTGCGCATGCGAGTTGCCAAGACATGCCACTCGCCCGGTTCACGTCTCCTTGCCAAATGACCATATCTCAGCCAGGAGTGGAGAGGATAGTTCCCAAGCGTATGGAGCCCAGTCACGGAACCGGGAGATCTGCAGGCGGGAAAAAGTATCAGCAATATCGTTATTAATGCCTGGCACATGTTTAGCCCTAAGGAGCGCCTTAAAAGCACACGGACCCAAGAACAATAGGCGAGCTGAGGCCATGACTCCGGGGGATTTAGACGTTTGGGCACTGACAATGTGCACCACCGCAGCATTGACACACCAAAAGTGAAGCACAAAATTAGGCCACCTGTCCCCCCAGAGCATAAAGGGTACCCAGAATTGAGAAAAATTTTCAGAAACGTAAGATCGCGTAAGCGATCCGTGCCCTGCCATCCCTGGGACCAATGACCATAGGCACACTGTCCTTAAATAAATCCCCCCACCCCAGGGAGCCGGAGGCATCCAGAAGCTCAGACCTCCAAAAGGAGAGCATGAAAGTCCTGCAGGAATGTGAGCCAAACAAACAGGTCTGCTCGTAAACCCTTAATCAGCTGTACCCTGAGGTGTCATTTATCAAGACCCGCCATAGTGTGTCCCAGACACCAGGCGAAGGCACTGCCTGGTGTTACCACTCTGCAGGCAAAGTTGATGCGGCCATGCATCACCTGCGACTCTCGGAAAGGCACCTTCCACTTGGCAACATTGCCACATTGCAGCACCTGGCCCTCTTGCACGTTATTCAAAACAGAGGTGCATCCACTTGTTGACAGGTGAACCCCATCTCCAAAATACAGACCACATTCCTGTAACCCTACCCCCAGATGACAAATGGCTGTCCCCAAGCCATTCTACATAAGGAACCAGGCAACAGCCCTGTTCACTGACCGTTGGGCACAGTCCGACCGCTGGGTCAAAGTCTTCTCCTATGATATTGCCTCGGCATGATGTATGACCATAGCAATCGTGTAAACGGCCATAAATGGCAAAGAGATGCCAGGTCACTGCACTTGGAAGTCTTTAAGTCCGGGCCAGCAATCTGTGCAAGATCACCTCCTCCGAGGTGCAGAATTAAAACATGTGGCGGCCCAGCATCCCCAATGGACATCAGGAATGTCAAAAGTTCCCGCCACCTATATGCCATGCACACTATACCACTACGTACGCGTGGTTACGCGTAGCCCGAGATGGGGTCCCCATTCTAACGAAGCAGCATACTGTGCCGCCCCAGTGCACATAATTGTGGCCCACAAGCCACACTACTACCAGTGTGCGGAAACACACAGGGTCTGTAAATAAGAAGGGAGAATAGAGGGCAGAACAAGGCACTCATTCAGTGAACAGACAGAGAAAATTGGGCAATTCCCCACCTGCCCATGCAACATATGTCAGGCTCTGGGCACCCAAATGCAGCCGCAGTTGATGCGGTGCTTAACCGGATGGAATGGGTACCAATTCTAGTTCAGTAATGGTAGACCCGGCTTGGTAGCAGACGACAGGCCAGGGCGTGAACCACGCACTGCCACAAACACCTGTGGGGAAGCAACCGGACATATGGCAGCGTCAGGCTAGTACCCTCTTCCGGCTGACCGGCCCTTGAGGAGGGAAGCCTCCCCAGAGCCCACTCGTGATTGAGTAACACATAGTCCAGTTCCAGTGCCCTGCAAAACATGTCCCCTGTTGCAAATGGTAGCAGCTAACTTAATCTGAGAGCTCCAGATCAAGGCACAAATGTGGTTGTCCGAAAGTAGACTCTCCGCATGGAACATAAGCGCTGCCATGTAGGAGTCATATATATTAACTACAAGTGCTAGCAGGGCTCATCGCTGCCATATCAGGGTGAAGGGCCGCCCTCATCCTAAGGTCTTGACATAGGCTAACCATGATGGGCCAGGGATAACAACCACGGCCTGGTAATTATTGTCCAAGCACTGGACCATTGGGATAGCCAAATCAGGACGGGCCCTTATATATCCTGCCATGGATGCCCAATAGGCCGGTAACCAATTGGCCCCATAGGGAGGCAGCTTGTGGCGACAGGGCAACTCCTTGTCCCTGTCGTCCTGCCCCTCAATGCCTTCATCAGTGTGTTCACGTTGCAGGAGGGGGAAAATGTGAAAATATTCCCCAAGCCCCATAGTCTTGCTGATAGCCCAGGACAAATGGTCACCCAGGGGTATGGAGTAACCGGCCATTGGCAGAACTACCGTTGACACGGATTGGAGTGGGTAAACACATAATCAGCCCTCCGGGCCCCAGAGAAATTAAGGAAAAGCATAGGGGCGGTCACCCCAGTAAGAACCAGGGTGTAATTGGCCTGTTGCGACCATGGCCACTATACCCCCCCCCCACAGCGTTATGAGCTAGTGTCACAGGTGTGCTGATTTGACCAGGATACTCAGTCAGTGCACCCCCACGAGCCGCCCCCACTGGGGGTTCCGGCCTGTGGTGGGCGTCGGAGTTCACGATGGCCATCTAGCTCCGTGTTCCCGTGCGTCCAGGCTGGATGGGGAGCCGCGAGGTGCCAGCCTGCGCTGGCCTGATGGCCTCCGGCAGCTCAACCCTGTGGGCAACCCGCTGTGCAGCCATGGCCGGCATGTGGGCCGGAACCGCCGAGTTAGCACGCCCACCATCCGAAGGTGGTGAAGCAATGTCCATTGATGCCTCCAGTGCTGAATTGCGGGCAAGGGAGCATCCACAGCATCTAACCCACCAGGATAAGGTGGGCCGGATGGCCCCACCGGGTTATTGATGCGGGATAAACCCATGTGATAATCCCTGGCCAGAATAGGGGCATGCCCAGTAATCCAGCCCATGAGGGGCAGGAATGATGGCGGGGTAGAAACCCGCACCGTGTCCAAGTGGGCCGCTATGCCCCAAGCCGGGCAAAGAAGCAGCGGGGGTAAGAACCCCAGTGGAGCAGGCCTGTGCCGCCCCTTGCCCGAGCCCTCAGCCTGGGCTCATTGTTGGCAGTGTGTCCTATAACCCCACCACCCACCTGCGGGGGTGCCGTCTGAGCCCTCCGGCCCAGTGGCACTCCCGAAAAGTAGAGGGGATGGGCTGAGCCCCCCCCAGGTGCGACCAAGGGGGGCGCTTGAGCCTTGGAGTCAAGTATTCCATCCTGCAGTACTCCAGAATCAAACCGCTGACCTTCTGCCTCCCAGTCAGCCTCTTAGCCACCTGAGCCACTGCAGTCCGGTGCTGTTCGGAGGAAGGGAAACCTCCGATCAAGGAATTTTAAAAGAGAGAGACATAAATGTTTATCTCCATGGAAATCCTTAGTAAAAGGCAAATTGAGCCTCTTGAAAAGAGGCGAGCAAGGAAGCGACGGAGCAAACTTCTCCACTCCGTCGCTTCGCAAAATGGCAGCCAGGCTGCCTCGTGGCCACCCCTTTTATAGAGGGGTGGCCACGCCCCCTAACTAACCTGGATGTCTGAGTCCAGGTGGGTGGGGCCCCCGCAAAGAGCACGGTGGCCATTTTGGCGCCGCGCTTGCATTTGCTAACTTTATTGCAATGGATGATTATAGGCTTAAGCAAAAGAACTTGGAGTCACATTTCTTGATCTCTTTTTTTTTTACATTTGAAATTGTTTCTGTTTATTCCCCAATGGCAATTAGCATGGCATTTAAGCATTGCAAATAAGTTAATAATTCAAGTATGATACATTAAATGTCAAATGACTACAAGTATTTCTTAAAATGGGTGTGCATGAAATAATAAGCAGCCTGAAAACATTGTGTATAAGAAAAAGAAGCAAATTCCAGGATGTTGTTGGTAGAACTGGACTGCATGATAGGAGAAACACAGCATAAAGAAGTAATTAAGATTTGGACTGAATTTGTGTTTGCTATATGTATGAAGGTCTTTGGAGGAGGGTGGAATTGTGTGTGTTGCAGGTGAATGTAACACACATTCTCAGTTTTCAAAGTTAAATTGTCTTGACACACAAAGATGACTTTGCAAGCAAGCAAGTAAACACACAAACAAAACCTTTAGCCACTGAAACATTTTCACTCCTACATGAGTGTGAAAAGATCAGCGTCTTTTAGTTTCAGCAATAGCAATGATTGTAATTTGTTTTTTTAAAGACTTTGCATTAGAGCAAAATACAATGTGTTTTGCATAAACTAATACAATTCATTACACAAATTATAACATTTAGCACAAAAGACCATTATGTAAGTAGAAAAAACTACTAATTTTCTTGCTAAGTTGTCATTGTTCAGTCACACAGTCGATTCCGACCCTTTGCGACCCCATGGACTACTGCCTACCAGGCATCCCTCTCCTCCACCATCCTCCTCAACCTGCCCAGCTCTGTGCCCACTGTGTCTACAATACCATCTAGCCATCTAATTTTTGACCACCCCCTTCTTCTTTTGCCCTCCACCTTTTGCAGCATTAAGGCTTTCTCAAGTGAATCCTCTCTTCTCATTTGATGTCCAAAGTACTTCAACTTCATCTTTACTTGGCCCCGCTGGGGGCAAAGAGGCTTCCTGGCCATGCCACTGGCCGGAGCCCTGGGCCCCGCCCCCCTCGCCCTAGGACTTGAAAGATGAGGGGGCCCAGCGGAACACCACTGCCGCACACCTGGCCCCACTGGGGGCGAAGAGGCTTCCTGGCCACGCCACCGGCTGGAGCCCTGGGCCCCGCCCCCCTTGCCCTAAGACTTAAAAGGCGAGGGGGATGCCCAGCTGAACGCCACCACTGCACACCTGGCCCCACTGGGGGCGAAGAGGCTTCCCAGCCATGCCATTGGCCGGAGCCCTGGGCCACGGCCCCCTCACCCTAGGACTTGAAAGGTGAGGGGGCCGCCCAGCAGAACACCACCGCCGCACACCTGGCCCCACTGGGGGCGAAGAGGCTTCCTGGCCACGCCACCGGCCGGAGCCCTGGGCCCCACCCCCCTCGCCCTAGGACTTAAAAGGCAAGGGGGAACGCCCAGCGGAACGCCACCGCTGCACACCTGGCCCCACTGGGGGCGAAGAGGCTTCCTGGCCACACCATTGGCCAGAGCCCTGGGCCCCGCCCCCCTCAACCTAGGACTTGAAAGGTGAGGGGGACGCCCATGGTATTACACCAATTACTGTTGTGTAATTTTGCATTGTTGTTTTGCTTGTGAAATTGTATTTTGCTTTGTATTGGTGCTATATTGGATTTCTGTACGTTATGCATTGTGAACCGCTTAGGGTTGTCTGCTGGACGAGGAAAGCGGTATATAAGAATAAATTTCAATTCAATTCAATTCAATTACTATTTGTCCTTCTAAGGAACAGACAGGGTTGATTTCTTCTAGGATCAACCTATTTGTTCTCCTTGCTGTCCAGGGGACTCTCAAAACACTCCTCCAACTCCACATTTCAAAGGCATCTATTCTTCTGTCCTCAACTTTCCTTATGATCCAACTCTCACAACCATGCATTACCACCAGGAATACCATTGCTTCGACTATGCAAATTTTTGTTTGCAAGGTGATGTCTCTACTTTTAACTATGTTCTCCAGGCTTCTCATAACTTGTCTCCCAAGAATCAGTCACTTTTTTATTTCATGGCTGCAATCCCCATCTGCAGTGATCTTAGATCCTAAAAAAGTAAATTCTGTCACTGCTTCTACTTCTTCCCCATCTACAGGTATTTTCCAGGGACTGATAGGACCTGTTACCATTATCTTAGTTCTCTTGATGTTTATTCTTAAGCCAGCTTTTGCACTCTCCTCTTTCAACCTAAGCAGGATTTTCTTTAGGTCTTCCTCACTTTCTACCATTAGGGTAGTTACTTTTACTTGAGCACCTTTCCCTTCAACTCCTGATGAGATGGAAAGCGCTTTCCCATTTGCTCCTCGTACAGTTGTAAGGGATGTGTCATCAGATATAGATTTGGTTTGCTCCTCTGGTCAGATGAGGATCTAAGGAGATGGTCAGACTTTTCTCAGCAGGAACAACCTGCCAGAGATCATTTGTTCAATTCTGTTGATTTTCTCCACTATCATCCAAAGTATGAGCTACATTGGGGTTGCAACACTCCGGAACTTCTTACTGAATCCTCAGAGACCCAGTGTCTGAGAATATACATAGTTTGTTGTCCTTCTTTGTTCCCTTAGGCAAAAAGCATCTTTTGGAGACTCTCTTTTCCCAGTATCTTTGACAAACAGTTAAAGACCGAATAAGATTTTTGACTCTGCATGTGCTCTTAAGCAGAGCTGCTGCTGAGGAGAGCCAAACAAAGGAAGTGAGCACTGGTAAGTTTTGCAGTTGGAGTAGAGCTGCTTTAGAGGCCTCTACTAATTTAAATTGATAATTGAAACTGCTGAGAGCCACCTCTGTTCAAACAGAGGAAGCAGTTTGAAGCTTCCAGAAGCAGGGGGGCAGGGCCACACCAGGCCCTTCCCTGAACTGTGACTCATAGGGGCGGAGCCACACTAGCCTTTAAAAGCTCTGAGCTCTTTCAGGGTCAGCCATTTTGACTCTGCATGTGCTCTTAAGCAGAGCTGCTGCTGAGGAGAGCCAAACAAAGGAAGTGAGCACTGGTAAGTTTTGCAGTTGGAGTAGAGCTGCTTTAGAGGCCTCTACTAATTTAAATTGATAATTGAAACTGCTGAGAGCCACCTCTGTTCAAACAGAGGAAGCAGTTTGAAGCTTCCAGAAGCAGGGGGCAGGGCCACACCAGGCCCTTCCCTGAACTGTGACTCATAGGGGCGGAGCCACACTAGCCTTTAAAAGCTCTGAGCTCTTTCAGGGTCAGCCATTTTGACTCTGCATGTGCTCTTAAGCAGAGCTGCTGCTGAGGAGAGCCAAACAAAGGAAGTGAGCACTGGTAAATTTTGCAGTTGGAGTAGAGCTGCTTTAGAGGCCCGCGCGCCTAACGGCGCGCGAGATTACAAACTAGGAACATAAGAAGAATATAGTCTTACTAGGTAGAAAGGTAGTAAATGTGTACATTTTTGAGGCCCAGAATACTGCACTTGTTAAAATGGATTCTGAGGGAACAGCTGTAGTTACCTGCAATTCTTGTGCCATGTTTGTGTTCTTGCCAAAGCACATGGAGAACTACACTTGCAGCAAGTGCAAGCTGGTTGCACTACTAGAAGAGAAGGTCCAGCAGCTAGAGGCCCGCATATCTAACCACCAACAAATTAAGGAGCTTGAGCTGTTCTTGGACAGAGCGGAGCTGACTATGCTGGACAAAGAAGAGACAGGGCACAGTTCTGAGGGAGAAGGCCCTTCACTAACTCAGGAGGGAGATGGTTGGAGGAATGTGACTCAAAGGAGGAGAAGAGTAGGGGATCACTCTGAGAGTCTGAAATTACAGAATAAATTTGAGGCTCTTTCCCTTATCACACCTGACGAGGAACACACAGAGGAACAACTGGTTCCACCTGATGATCTCTCCTTCATCACACTTGATGAGATCCAGGAAGATAAACAACAGGAACAAACTGAGTTTCTCTCCCTTAATATGGTTGATGAGGTGCATGTAGATGAACAGATTGCAGGAGAGAGGCTCCTTGTACTAGGCGATTCAATAATTAGAAATACAGAGAAATGGATTTGTGATGCACATGATAACCGTATGGTGACTTGCCTGCCAGGTGCAAAAGTTGCAGACATCACAAGAAATCTAGATAGATTGTTAGAGAGAACTGGGAACGAGCCAGTTGTCATGGTACACGTTGGTACTAATGATGTTGGGAAGGCCAAGCGGTCTGTCCTGGAAGCCAAATTTAGGTTGTTAGGAAGAAGATTGAAGTCCCGGACTTCCAAGGTAGCATTTTCAGAAGTGCTGCCTGTCCCTCGCGCAGGACCTACCAGGCAGGCAGAGCTCAGAAGCCTCAATGCGTGGATGAGGCGGTGGTGTCGAGAGGAGGGCTTCAGATTTGTCAGGAACTGGAGAACATTTTGGGACAAGCCAAATCTGTTCAGGAGGGATGGGTTGCATTTAAACCATGATGGGACCAGATTGCTGGCACTCAACCTCAAAAAGGCTGCAGAGCAGCTTTTAAACTGATAACTGGGGGAAAGCCGACAGGAGCTGGGCAGCATCCGGTTCGGGAAAGTGTGTACTTGGGTAGTGAGGAGGATGCAAAAATTACTGAGCAGAGCGAGGAGCTAGTCACTAGCATTCTAGCAGAAGGATGCAAGAGGCAGTCTAACAATGCAACTGGACACAAAAGACTGTGTCAGAAAAGCATATATAAATGCTTGTATACAAATGCCAGAAGCCTCCGGAACAAAATAGGGGAGCTGGAATACTTAGCAATAGATAAAAATATTGATATTATTGGTATCACTGAAACCTGGTGGACGGATGATAACCAATGGGATACAGTTATCCCAGGCTACAAACTGTACAGGAAGGATAGGAAGGGGCAAACAGGAGGTGGTGTAGCCTTGTATGTCAAAGAAGTGATAAAATCGTATGAATTGGAATATCTAGGTGATTTAGAGTCACCATTAGAAGCTCTGTGGGTAAGAGTACCAGGCCACAAGGATGGTCTAACAGTAGGCATATACTATCGGCCTCCGACCCAAACTCTTGAGGGAGACTGGCAGTTGGAGAATGTTGTAAAGGAGGCATCCAAGAAGGGAAGCCTGGTTATAATGGGGGACTTCAATTACCCTCACATAGACTGGGTGAACTGTTGTTCAGCACATGATAAAGAGATAAAGTTCCTAGATATGCTAAATGATTGTTCCCTGGGACAGATGGTTGAAGACCCAACTAGAGGTACAAGAATCCTTGACTTGATCCTGAGTAATACTCAGGATCTGGTGCAAGATGTTAATGTGACTGATCCAATAGGGAACAGTGACCACAACTCAATTATGTTTAACTTGATCATAGACCGCAAGTCACTGATAAAATCTAACACAGAGACCTTAAATTTTCAAAAAGGAAATTTCCCAAAGATGAGGAAACTAGTAAAAAAGAAACTGAAAGGGAAAATTGAGAGAGTCCAAACACTCCAAGAGGCATGGAGGTTGTTTATAAAAACAATAACAGAGGCCCAATTGGAATGCATACCCAAAAGGAAAAAGGGCACTGCCAGGTCCAAGAGGACTCCAATGTGGCTTACAGGAGCTGTTCGGGAAGTGATCAAGAGCAAGAAAAGCTCATTTAGAAGATGGAAGGCTTGTCCAAATGAGGACAGCAGGCAGAAACATAAATTCTGGCAGAACAAATGCAAGGCAACAATCAGGAAAGCAAAGCAAGACTTTGAGGAGCGTATAGCTAAAAATACTCAGAGGAATAACAAAGACTTCTTTAAGTACATTAGAAGTAAGAACCCAACTAGGAAGGCCATTGGACCATTAGATGACAATGGAAGGCAAGGGGTTATTAAAGAGGAAACAGAGATTGCAGAGAGACTCAATGAATTCTTTGCTTCAGTATTTACTGAAGAAGATAGAGACCACATGCCCAAAACAGAACCTATCTTCGTAGGGAGGGAAACCGAAGAATTAAGCAAGATAGAAATAACCAGGGAGGAGGTCCTTGCATGTCTTGTTAAGCTAAACACTAACAAATCCCCAGGACCAGATGGCATCCATCCACGAGTTCTCAGGGAACTTAAAGATGAAATTGCTGATATCCTAGCCAAAATATATAATCTTTCCCTCAAATCAGGCTTTGTGCCTGATGACTGGAAGGTAGCGAATGTAACACCAATTTTCAAAAAAGGATCCAGGGGTGATCCAGGAAATTACCGACCTGTCAGTTTGACATGTGTCCCAGGTAAAGTGATGGAAACCATCCTAAAAGATAGAATTAATAGGCACATAGAAGAGAAGGCTCTGCTAAAGCAGAGCCAACATGGCTTTTGCAAGGGCAAATCATGCCTCACTAATTTGTTGGAATTTTTTGAGAGTGTCAACAAGCATGTGGATAAGGGGGATCCAGTTGACATTGTTTATCTGGACTTTCAGAAGGCTTTTGACAAGGTCCCACACCAAAGGCTCTTGAATAAACTTACCAGTCATGGAATAAAGGGACAGGTCTTGTCCTGGATCAGCAACTGGCTAAGGGACAGGAAACAGAGGGTAGCACTAAATGGACACTTCTCCAAGTGGAGGGAAGTAAAGAGTGGGGTCCCCCAAGGTTCAGTACTGGGACCCCTGCTTTTCAACCTCTTCATAAATGATCTAGAGGTAGGAGTAAAAAGCAAGGTAGCCAAATTTGCTGACGACACTAAATTATACAGGGTAGTGAAAACCTTGAGAGATTGTGAGGAGCTCCAGAGGGATCTCTTGACACTGGGGGAGTGGGCAAAACAGTGGCAAATGAGCTTCAACATTAGTAAGTGCAGAGTGATGCATGTTGGGGCAAAGAACCCCAATTACATTTATAAACTGATGGGGTCTGAACTCTCTGCGACAAACCAGGAAAGGGACCTTGGTGTCCTGGTGGACAGCTCAATGAAGGTGTCAACCCAGTGTGCCTCAGCAGTGAAAAAAGCAAACTCAATGTTAGGGATCATTAGGAAGGGTATAGAAAATAAGTCAGCAAGTGTTATTTTGCCTCTTTATAAATCTATGGTGAGGCCCCATCTGGAATACTGTGTACAGTTCTGGTCGCCATACCTCCAGAAGGATATTATGGAGTTGGAGAAAGTACAGAGGAGGGCAACCAGAATGATTAGGGGACTGGAACACCTTCCTTACCATCTGAGGCTGCAACGGTTGGGCCTTTTCACTCTTGAACGACGGCGTCTAAGAGGTGATCTGATTGAAGTTTATAAAATCATGCACGGTTTGGACAAAGTAGATAAGGAAAAACTGTTTTCCCTATCGCACAACACTAGAACTAGGGGACACTCGATGAAACTTTTGGGTACTAGTTCTCAAACAAATAAGAGAAAGTACTTTTTCACCCAGAGGATTACTGGTCTATGGAACTCCCTGCCAGAAGAAGTGGTGACAGCTGTCAGTCTTGACAGCTTTAAGAAAGGATTAGACAAGTTCATGGAGGACAAGGGTATCAATGGCTATAATTATGGATACTTAAGGACGACCTCTGGGTTGGAGAGATAGGCAGAATATCTCTCAATGCCATTCCAGGGAATCCTAAGAAGGTGAAGGCACCTCCTTGGGAATACCCTGAAGGAAATGGTGAGCCACTGTGTGAGACAGAATGCTGGACTGGATGGGCTGTGGCCTGTTCCAGCAAGGCTGTTCTTATGTTTGGTGTATGCAAACCAAGACACAGGACACAGCCTCGGGCTGGGTTAACTCAGGTTTATTGCATCGTGGACAGAGGGAACATGAGGTAATGGCGGATCGATAGCTCTTTATATACAGCAGTAATACATTTGAACGTGGTGCCATGGTAGCCCATTGGCTACTGTCTGCGTGACGTCATTGCAGGTCACGCCCTTCTTGTCCAGGTGTAGGTGGTGGCGGGAAAACTTCCCGCGCTGTTGCCTTTGATGAGTTCGGACCAAGAGAGCTTGGACGCTCGCTGCTGCCAGCTGGTGGTCATTAGCTCGCGTCCTATTACAGGGTTTATATGATACAGCTGAAGGTTACATTGTTGCTATAGGCAAGGTTACATTGGCTCAGATACATTGTAATCCATGTGTACAATAAAAACATCAGAACACAACACCCCTCCCCCCTAGGACGAGACAAAGTCTCGAGCCCACACTTAAACACACTCCCCCCCCCTTAGGAGACAAAGTCTCTCAGCCAAGATGGCTTATTTCGAACACGCTGGGGTCTCGATGCGGGCTGCCTCTCCCCGGGTTTGCTACCTTCTCTTTGTCCCCTGGTTTCCTGTCCTGTAATATGAGAGGGAGACTCGTTAGTGACTTGCCGCGGCTCCGCGGCGTTGCTGGGAGGTGTGCTCTTTTTTAGGGAGGAACCGGGGGCACTGGGGGCTAACGAAAAACCCCTCTTCTCGCTTGGATGGGTGGGGGAACACTCCTGAAAACCCCCCCGGCTCGCAAAATCAAAATCAAAATCACAATCGGGGGCAGCGGTCGCGCACTCCTCTCCCCCTTCCCCGGCCCCTGATAGGACTGGCGTATCAAAAGGATATGAGTCGGGGCCGCTGCATCTGCCTTCCCCCCTTGCTTGGGACTGTTGTCCACTGCTGTCTCCCCCTTGGGTTAAGCGGGTGGGGGAGAACCCTAACGCTGAATCCAGTTGCTGAGCCCCACTGACTGGCCCACTCACTCGGTGCCTCAGTTGATCAGCGTGCCTCCTCCAGAGGAGGCCGGTGGTCGTCTCGACCCGGTACGACACTGGCCCCGTCTGTTCTACAACCGTCCCTGGCACCCAGGCTGGCCCTGCGCTGGAATAGTTCCTGCAGTGAACAGGGTCACCAGCGGCGAAACCTTTCGAGACTGCCAACCCTACGTTTTTTCCTTTATCCTCGACTCTCGTCGGGTCCAGCCTGGACAGGATCGTGGTCAGTTTTCGCCGCATCAAGAGCTCTGCCGGCGAGTAGCCTGACGCTAAGGGGGTTACCCTATACGCTAAGAGGAACTGGCATACTTGGTGATTCAGGTCCCCCGGGCCCATGCGCCGCAGCGCGTCCTTTGTTGTACGCACTAGTCGTTCCACTTGGCCATTCGTGGCCGGGTGAAACGGTGCGGATGTGACATGCCGAATGGCGTTTGTCTCCATGAAGGCTCCGAACTCAGCGGAGGTGAAACAACTAGCGTTATCGCTGACTAAAGTGTCGGGTAAACCGAACGTGGAAAAGACTCTCCTTAGCCGGCTAATTGTCATGGCGGAGGACGTGCTCTTTACTGGGATAACCTCCAGCCACTTGGAGAACGCATCCACCACCAGGAGAAACATGGTTCCTCGGAATGGGCCAGCGAAATCTACGTGCACTCTGGACCATGGCCCCCGTGCTGTGTCCCATTCCCTATGCGGAAGACGGGCCGCCTCAGGTCGGGATCCCTGGCATGCCTCGCAAGTGCCGACCATGTGCTCAATGTCCGCGTCCAGCTGTGGCCACCAGAAGTAACTCCGGGCCAGCGCCTTCGAGCGAACTATGCCCGGGTGGCTGACGTGCAGCAGTTCGAGCACCCTCGTCCGCAGGGGCGCAGGGACCACCACCCGCTGGCCCCACAAAAGGCACCCCCTTTCTAGGGACAACTCTAGCTTTTTCCGAAAGAATGGGTCGAACTCTGTACTCGGGGACGATGCCGGCCACCCCTTCTGTACCCATGAGCTAACTTTCTCCAGCGTTCTGTCCTTGCCTGTCGCCCTAGCAATGTCGGCTGGTACTATTGGGGGTGCGTCTAAAACCTCAATTAGCAGCACCTGGCGGTCTCTTTCAACTCTCGCCTTCTGGTCATCCGACAAGGGCAAAGGGGATCTCGAAAGGGCATCAGCATGGCTGATCTCCTTTCCGGGCCGGTACTCCAACTCATGTTGGTATGCGTTGAGGAAAATAGCCCATCGCAGCATTCTCGGGGACAGGATCTGCGGCGTGGGCTTGCTCGCCGTGAAAATCCCTAACAGTGGCTTGTGATCGGTCACGATTTTGAACGGGCGGCCATACAAAAAATCGTGAAATTTTTTGGTTCCCGCTACTATCGCTAATGCCTCCCTGTCGGTTTGTGCGTAATTTCGCTCCGCTTGGGACAGGGACCTTGAGTAAAAAGCTACCGGGGCCTCCCTTCCGTCGTCCAACACGTGGCAAAGCACCGCCCCCACCCCCACCGGGGATGCATCACAGACTAGGACCACTGGCCGTTTGGGGTCGAAGTGCGTCAGGATTGCCTCGGATGTTAGGAGTTGCTTTAGCTCCTTGAACGCCCTCTCGTGCTCGTCACCCCACATCCATGGCTCCTCCTTTTTAAGTAACCGATGGAGCGGTTCGGCCACGGACGCCTTCCGCGGGAGGAATGTATGGTAAAAGTTGAGGAGCCCCAGGAAAGACTGTAGCTCGGTTTTGGATGTGGGGCGAGGGGCCTTTTTAATGGCTGCTACTTTGGATTTAGACGGCTTAATCCCCTCGGGTGTGATCCGGAACCCTAAAAACTCGACCTTGGTTTCGAAAAAAACACATTTGTCCTTCCTCAATCTCAGCCCCGCTTTCTCGAACACAGTCAGTACTTTGTCCAACCTTTTTGCCAGTTCAGCCTCACTCCCCCCTGTTATCAACACGTCATCAAAATAAGGCAACACCCCCTCCAGGCCCTTTAGGAGGCGTTCCACAAGCGATTGAAAAAGGCCGGGAGCCGAGTTCACGCCGAACTGTAACCGCGACACCTGGAACGCTCCCTTATGTGTAACTATCGTTTGTGCCGCGGCCGTGGCGGGGGTCACAGGAAGTTGCTGATAGGCTTGTGCCAAATCGAGTTTAGCGAAACACTTTCCCCCATTCAGCCTGGCCAAAAGGTGGCTGATCACTGGCACCGGGTATGCATTAGGGCGGATCGCCTTGTTAATTGTACACTTATAATCAGCGCAAATGCGCACCTCCCCGTTAGCCTTTAGAGCCGTTACAATTGGAGTTTCCCACTCCGCGGAATCAACAGGAATAAGAATCCCCTGGCCCACCAGTTTGTCCAGTTCCGCCTCTATCTTGTCCTTGAGTGCGAACGGCACCCTGCGCGGTTTGAGTCTTATCGGGCGGACCTCCGGGTCTATGTCGAAAGCTACAGGGGGTCCCTTGAACTTTCCGAGTCCTTTCTTAAAAACAGCGGGATGCGCATCGCAAACCGCTTGTATTGGGTCCCCCCCCACGGTATGCACCCCCCCTATGAACAAACCTAAAGGCTGAAACCACTGTGTCCCTAGGAGGCTACAGCTTCCCCCCTTGAGGACAACTAGGGGCAGTTCCGCAGAATGTCTCTTAAAATTGACCCGAAATTTCCCGACCCCCAACACCGGAATGCTGTTTCCCTGTACGTCCCGTAGCGTGGACCTCAACGCTTTAAGCTTGGGCCGCACGTGGGGGTCGATTTTCAGGAACTCTTTCTGGGGAATTATGGAATAGGAGGACCCCGAGTCAATTTCCATCTTAATAGGGGCCCCTTGTACTAATACCTCAACGAAGTAATGGGACTGTCCCGCGGACACGCTGAACACTGGGGCGTCGTCCTCGCTGTCGTCCGAGACGCGGCCCACGCCGTCCTGCTTCCTCGTGGTCTGGGCGCCATCTTTGGGCCTCGCTGGACGGTCCGGTCTGGCCGCGCGGTCTTGTGACTGCCTCCGGCCCTCTTTCCGTTTTCTGCATGCCTTGGCGATGTGCCCCCGACGGCCGCAGGTGTAACACTCGGCCTTCCTGAACGGGCATCTCGCGCGCTCGTGGGCCGCTCCGCAACCCTCGCAGCGTCGACCACCCTTCCGGACCTTCTGGACCTCCTCGCCGTCGCTGCCTTCCGTAGACGACTTTGAGGCCCGTCGAGTCGCGTGCACCGACTGCCCGGTCTTCCCGTGCACCGAATTTTCCGCCTTGCCGGCTCTAGGACGCCACTCACGCCACTGGTGCATCTCGTCCACTCCAGCATTCGTGGACTCTGCGGCTTCCGCGGCCTCTATGACCTCTGCCAGCGTGGGTGGCGGCTCCTTATTCATCAAGCTGCGCTGTACCTCCTTGTCTTTCAGGCCACACAACACGCCGTCCCTGAGGACCATCTCCAGGATATCGCCCCATTTACAGGGGGCGGCGGCTATCCTCATGGCGGCCACGAATGCCTCAACCGACTCATCCGGCGCTTGGACTCGCCTCCAAAACGCGCTCCGAGCGGGAAACATTGCCCTCGAGGGGCAGAACCGCTCTCGCAGCAGTTTCATGATGTCGCTCGCCTTAAAGTCGCTCACCTTCTTCGGAGCGATTATGCCCACCAGCGTCCGCTTGGTTTCCATCCCGAGCATCCTGGTGAGGATGGCCCTCTTCCTCTCCTCGTCTTCTCCTTTGACTCTGAGTTCCACCAGGGCCGCCTGGAAATCCATCTCAAGCAGCTCCCAGTCTTGCGGTTTGGTGATGTTGAAACCGCTCTGTGCCCTGGCTGTTCCGTGGGGATCCATTATCCCACCTTCATCGCCAATTTGGTGTATGCAAACCAAGACACAGGACACAGCCTCGGGCTGGGTTAACTCAGGTTTATTGCATCGTGGACAGAGGGAACATGAGGTAATGGCGGATCGATAGCTCTTTATATACAGCAGTAATACATTTGAACGTGGTGCCATGGTAGCCCATTGGCTACTGTCTGCGTGACGTCATTGCAGGTCACGCCCTTCTTGTCCAGGTGTAGGTGGTGGCGGGAAAACTTCCCGCGCTGTTGCCTTTGATGAGTTCGGACCAAGAGAGCTTGGACGCTCGCTGCTGCCAGCTGGTGGTCATTAGCTCGCGTCCTATTACAGGGTTTATATGATACAGCTGAAGGTTACATTGTTGCTATAGGCAAGGTTACATTGGCTCAGATACATTGTAATCCATGTGTACAATAAAAACATCAGAACACAACATTATGTTTCTTAAGAAATCCTACTTCATGGCAAGAAAAATACTCTTGCCCAAGGACTTTTTTTTTTGCTTGCCAGCTAGGCTCTCAGCGACCTTGTTTCCCAATGAAGGAGAGGCCCCTTTTAACGAAGCCCATTGAAAAGCGATCTGGCCTAAGTCCATGAGGCCACAGCATTAGTAATTAGAGCTTCTCCTAATGCCTCATTAATTGCCTTGCTTTCTGTGTTTTGGGTGGAGGATTTATTAAACAACCCTGACCTTGATAAATTTACTCTAAAGGTTCTTAATTAAATTATACAAGCCCTTTGCCTATATTGCTGATGCTACACAGGATTTCCTGACCTTTAATTCCAGATCTGTTGCTGCAGCCACAGTTGATCAAATCATGGAACACACATGCATCTTCTAAATCCAATTGGGTTACAATTCCATACAAAGGGACATGCACCTTTAGGGGGACCATGCCCTCTAATATGTATTAGTAATCTTCTTCTGTGTCTAGGCCAGATGTGAAACTGCCAAAATGAAGGCACCTTTTGGTGGCTTCATTCTACAGTTCCCTTTGCCTGACCAACTGTGAGAAAGATTAGCTGGCAACACAAGGTTACGGTTACCAGGGTACACCAGACAGTGGTTCAAAAATACCACAATCTTCAAGGAGGCTCTTCTGTGTACATTTATTTATTAGTGGAAATGAATGATAAAAATAGGGCCTTGCCAAATTTACCTTTTAAAATGGATGGTAAAAGACAGGTCAAAGGATCTGTTTTCTTCCTTTTGTTGCCCATGTGGATTTTCCTACCCTAGGGGACTTCTGTAATTTTCAACCTCAGCCATCAGGCCCATCTCATAGCCATGGCCCAGCAAACCTCAGCCAATATCCCCCACTGCCCCAGCAAAATTTATGAAATACTTACTCCTCCTATGACCCCAATGGGATGTCATCATTCCATTTTCTCTCTAGAAAGGAAAGGAAAACTTCTAATTAGTCAGTGCTACAAACCATCAAGGAAAGTTATCTTACGAATTTTCACCAGACTCCCAGGAATAGGTTCCTTCTCTCTCTAGTATTGAAGAACAATAAATAGTTTGCAATTCTTTCACAAGAGAGCCATCATATCTTCAATATAAAAGCAGTGGAGCATATTTCTCTTCTGGAGCACTTCATGGGAATATGCTCCATCCTTTTTATAATCCTCAAGAGAGATTGCTTGTAGAGGGCTGTGTTAGACCTCAAAATTTCAAAATGAAGAGCTTAACATCTAATCTAGGTGCTTTTCATGCTGGGGACTAGATGGCCTTCATAGATCTCAAAGAGGTACACCTATATATTTCAGGCAGACTGTGCCACAGGCATTTCCTCTGGTTCACTTTTGGCAATTCACATTTTCAATTCAAAGCACCAATTGATCTTTCTTCAGAGCCACACATGTTTACCAAAGTTTCTGGTAACCCTGGAAACTTTCCTTCATATGCAAGGATGAAAATGTATTACTATCTGGATTATCTAAACCTATTTACTCCTAAAGTCTGGAGCTCAGAAGGACAGTCTAACCACCCTGTCAGACCTCTCAGGTCAGGGACCCATAATCACTTTGGGGAAGATAGGTGGAAAGAAGAAAGGATCTGTCAAAACAGATACATGCTGGCTCCTTGTGGACATAGCTATGTCAACATGTTGTCATGTTCAAAAAGAATGGTAGCCTTCCAAACAGAGCTGAGAGGATTCCCTTGTTCCTTCTTGTATGATTTGCATGTTCACATGATTACTGTTGTTGGTGCACATTGATAAGACACTATTTTTTTAAAAAAATAACCTTGATGCAATCATTGATTAGTATGAGTTCATCAGTATGTTTCCATCGGGAGCATTTTACTCAAGTACACATTTGCTTATTTTTATTTATTTATTTATTAAATTTATACCCCACCTTACTCGACGCAAGCGTGACTCAAGGCGGCATACAGGGGGGAAAATACAATATGCAGATATAATGCACAGTATACAGCAATCCATGAAAATACAATAAAGCAGAATTACAACAAAGTAGAACAACAATACAATTCAAAAAATACAGTTCGGGAAGGGGCAATGTGTCCCGACAGTGGCGGCAGCAGCGTCGTCTTCGGCGTCTTCTTATAGCCCCCAAGCAGGCAGAGCTCCAGTGGGCTCAGGGAGAGGCAACAGGTCCCGGCAGTGGCAGCAACAGCGGTGGCTTCGGCAGCTTCTTTTCTTTTTTTTTAATTTTTTTATTAATTTTCAAAATATAAAACAAACATTTAAGACATGATATTAACGTACAAAACAATACGGAGTAAATAATTTTCTTAATACAATACTAAAAGCCAGAAAGAAAAGGAAAAAAAATAAAAAAAAGAAACTACATATTACATACAATTACCTACGTCATCACCCTGTGCTATGTACATTGTCCTGGAGGCTGTGGGATTTCCCATTAATTACTGTTGTTCCCAAAATTTCATTTGGTCTGGTGTCAATTTATTTATTCCGTCTCTCATCAGCGAATAATCAACAAATTTTTGCCATATGTTCCAGAATCTACTTTCCTTTATTATGCCTTTCTTAAGGTTTAGCTCCCATGTTAATTTTTCATTTAATGCGAGATCCCACATCTGCTTATACCACTCCTCCACTTTTAACGTTATATCATTTTTCCAATTTTTTGCAATACACATTCTAGCTGTTACCAGCATCATGGACAACAATTCTTTCTTATCTTTATCTATATTGACATCATCTACATCCGTCAGTAAGGTGATATCTGGCCCCATTTTAAGATACAATCCCATGATTTTTCCTATCTCAGTTTCAATCTTTATCCAAATTTTTTTTACCACTTTGCATTCATACCACATATGAACATAAGTACCCAAATTATTTTTACACCTCCAACACATTTTGTCATTCTTCTTGTCTATCTGATGCAATCTCATAGGGGTCAAATACCACCTCCATAACATTTTAAAATTATGTTCCTTTACCCTTACCGACAGGGCTCTCATAATTCTTTTTCTCCATTTATTTTGCCATTCCTTTTCTGTGATCTTCACATTCAAATCTTGTTCCCATGTAATTCTTAATTTTTCTTGCGGATTAACTTCTGTATTTATTAGTTTATAAATTTTACTAACCATCCCTTTAATTCCAATTTCCTCCTTTCTTATTTTCCACACTAGTTCCTCAAATTCTGTCCTATCTCTTTCCAAACTCTGTTCCCTCCAGTATTTATTATTCCACTTATTCACCATCGCTATTTGAAACCAATTCAACTTCATCTGGGTGTATAACTCACTTTTCCTCCCATCATCTTTACAGACTCGTATCCAATCCTTCAACAGGAAAACCCCATTTGACAACAAGATTTCCTTCATCTCGTTGTCCATTCTTATTGGAAACTTTTTCAAGTCTTCTATTTCAATTATCGGTGAAGTATTTGGGGCCAATTTCATTTTAACTTTCTTCCAAACCCCCAACATTGTTCTCATCAATCTATTTTTGACCGGTGTTTTCCTTGTTTCATTGTCTAAAAAGAAGCTCTTACCCTCCTCCTTTAATTCCTTCATTTCAATTTCCTCCCAAATAACCGGCTCCTTCATCAAAATCTTGACTACATTTTTTATCTGAAATGCTTTATAATAATTCTTTAAGTTAGGTATTCCAAGGCCACCTTCTTTTTGTGATAAATACCATATTTTCTTTAAAATTCTAGGTCTACGTCCCCCGTTGCAGAAATTATCAAATAATTTTTGAAATTCCCCAATTTCTTTATCTGTCAGGTGTATTGGTAAGGCATCAAATAAAAAATTTAATTTTGGTAATAACATCATTTTAGTCAATGCTATTCTGCCGAACCAAGACAACCTCAATTTTTGGTATTGCAATATTTTAGCCTTAAGTTCCTTCTTTTGTTTATCATAATTTAATCTTTTTAAATCTTCTAACTTATTAGAAATATTTATCCCTAAATATTTCAAACTCTCTTTAATCTGCAATTTAAATTCATCCCTAATTTTCATTTGCTCTTCTTTTTCAATATTACTTAAAATTAATTCCGATTTATCCCAATTTATCTTCAGGCCTGTTATTTGTTCAAATTCCTTTAAATATTTTTGAATACTTTCCATTGCTCTTTTAGGGTGTTTCATAATTAACAAGGTATCATCTGCATATAAACTAATTTTATTTTCCATTATTCCTTCTATGTTTTTATCTTCCCTTATTGTATTTGCTAATATTTCCATCGCCATGATGAATAGTATTGGAGATAGGGGGCATCCTTGCCTTGTTCCTGCCTCTAGTCTCACTTCCTCTGTAAGCCCATCATTTACCCTAACATTGGCGTACCCTTGTTGATATAATTGTTCTATTGTTTTTATAAACCTATCACCAAATCCATAACTCTTAATTATCTCGATGATTGTTACCCATTGTAAAGAATCAAATGCTTTAAAAATATCTAACGATAGTAATCCCACTTTCTCTTTATTTTGTTCTGCCACATCTATTAAATCTAATACTCGCCTTACTAGATCTGCCATGTGTCTCCCTTTCACGAATCCGGCCTGGTCTTTGTTTATATATTTATCCATAAAGCTGTTTAATCTGTTTGCCAATATTGCCATAAAGATCTTAGCATCTTGATTTATCAGGGAAATAGGCCTATACGATTCTACTTTTTCTGGGTCCTTTCCCGGCTTTGGTAATAAGACAATTATTGTTCTATACCATGATAAGGGTATCTGTTCCCCGTTAAGTATACCATTGTAGAGTTTTAACAATTTTGGAATTACTATATCCTTAAATTCCTTATAAAATTCAGCGGGTAGTCCATCTTCTCCGGGTGATTTATCTGCTTTCAATTTATTTATTACCTTTTTAATCTCTTTTTCAGTTATTAATTCTTCCATTCTTTGTTTATGCTCCTGGCTTATTTTATTTTTAATTTGCATTCCCAATTTATCTTTTAATTTATCTATGTCTACCTTCTTTTTAGCGTATAGATCTTGATAAAATTCTCTAACCACCTTACATTTATCTTTAGTCTTATTATATCTTATGCCATTCTTATCTACTAGAATCCCTATTTCCCTTCTACTTCTTTTTTCCTTAGCTGCTCTTGCCAACAATTTTGAGTTTTTATTACTATATTCAAAATATTCTCTTTTTAAATATACTAAATCTCTTTTCACCTTTTCTATGTCATTTCCTATTAATTCCTTCTTTAGTCCCTGCAACCTTTCATAAACCTTTCTATCCTTGGTTATTACATGTTTCTCCTGCAACCTTTTAATCTCTTTTTCAATTTCTTCTTGTTTGCTTTTTGCCTGTTTATTTCTAATACTTGCCAACCTAATGCTTTCACCTCTAAATATTGCTTTCATTCTATCCCATACCGTGCCAATTCCTACTTCCCCTGTATCATTCCACTTCCAATTTTCTTCCCATTTTTCTACCATTTGATCTTTACATTTTTTGTCTCTAAACAGTCTGGCATTATATCTCCAATTTCTCCTAATCTTTATAGCATCTATTTTTATTTCCAATAAAACTTTTGCATGGTCCGACTCTTTAAATATTCCTATCTCTATATCTTCTAAATTTCTTATCAAATTATCTGTGACTAGAATATAATCTATTCTGGAGTACGTATTATATACACTTGTGAAAAATATGTATACGCCCTTTCCTTTCCTTTAAGTTCTCTCCATGCATCTTTTAGTCCCAGGGATTTCAACCAATTATTTAGAACATGCATTTTATTTCCACCCACACATCTTGTTGTATTCGTACTATCTATATTTGATCCTATTAAATTGAAATCTCCCGCTACAATCATTTTTGTTGTTTTCTCCTTCTCCAATATTCGATATATCTTATCTAAGAACCTGTTTTGATGTTCGTTTGGTACGTACAAATTCACCAACGTTATTTCCTCCTCTTCTATTTTCCCCTTTATTATCAAATATCTACCTTCTGGGTCTGATATACTTTTTACCATCTCAAATCCCAGTCTATTTGATATCAAGGTTGCTACCCCCCTGGCCTTTGAAGAGCCGTATGATTTTTCATAAACCTGAGTCCATCCTAAAAACAACTTATTAACTTGTTCCGATTTCTGATGGGTTTCCTGAAGAAAGATTACATCCGGTCTGTCTTTTCTAAGTGCTGCTTCCAATCTCCTTCTCTTCACTTGACAACCAGTACCTTTCACATTCCATGTTATTACTTTTATATTCCTCATCTATTGTTTTTCTCCCATAATTTTTTACAATTCCCACTTCCTCCTACGGACATGTGATTAACATATAACATCTCCTTCACCTTATACAAAAAAAAGAAAAACAGTAAAACAGCTAAAAAAAAACATTAAACACTCCACTACTGTCACTCCCCATTTTTCTTTTTTACAAATGGCCTCTGGGATCCAGAGAGGGGAGTGGGGGGTGCGTCCAATCATAGGAGCTTGAGTGAGACCTGAACCTATTCTCCGCTCGGAGCAATTCCTCCTTCTGCACCTTTGGGCATATTTTCGTTTTCGTTGCTGTCCCGTCTTCTATAACCACCCGATATAATCAATTCTTCCTTCAGATCAAACCACTCTTTAGTTCCTGCTTCCAATAACTTGGCATCTGTCATTACATCCAGGACATTGGGGCCCTCACTGATTAGATAACGTTTTCCCAGATAAAAAAAACTTAGTTGTCTTGGAAATTTCCAATTATACTTTATCCCTTTTTCCTGAAATCGTTTTGTAATTGGTTTCATCGATTGTCTCCAAAAACGGTCCTCAATTGGAATGTCATTATACACTTCAATATCTTGCCCTTCTACTTTTAAAACCTCTGCTCCTTTTTCACGTATGAGCGCCATTAAGCGCAGTTTATCTGCCACATTAGCAAATTTTAACATGACATTCCTTGACCCAGTTTTCCCCCTTCTTGAACCCAACCTGAATACATTTACAACCTCCTGCGGTGTAAAACCATCTTCCATGATTTCATCAAGCCATTTCACAATTCTTTCTTTTAATTTATCTGGGGAATTCTCTGGAAATTTTCGAATTATAACGTTTGCTTGTCTTAATTGTTCTTCTACGTTTTCCAATCTCTTTTCATGGTCTCCAACCTTGTTTTCCCTCTCCTTCTCTCTCTTTCTCAGATCCGTAACCTCTGCTTTAATCGTTGTCTGTTCCTTTTTTATTACTTCTTGTTCTTTTTTAAGACTTTCTGTATCCTTTTTTAAATCTTCAATTCCCTTCATGAAATTTACTAACATATCTTGCATCTCTTGTTTTCGTTCTTGTCTATCATGAGCAAACATTTTTCCAATGTTGCTCTCCAAATTCTCAAATTTCACCTTGAGGGTTTCAAATTCAGTTTTAAATCCATACCCCCCTCCATTGCAGATGTTATTGGTGTTATTGCTGTTGCTGTGGTTACAATCGATGTTGGTGCAGTCCCTGCTATGGCCGCTGTTGTTGTTACAGTTGTTGTGGCTACTGTTGTTGTTGTTACTTTTGCTGTTGTTATCACAATTGATTTTACTGCAGTTGGAGCGACCGTAGTTGGAGATGCTGTTGTAGTTGTTGTGCCATCTTCTTCACTGTCTCCTGCTCCTCCAGGTCTTTCATCTCTTGCTGCATTGTTTTCTTCATCTCGTCTTCCTCCTCCTCCAGCCTTGTAAGCCTTCTGAAACTCCTATCTGAAGATGTTGGTCTTTGCACTCTTGTCCAGGCCGGTTTCTTCTCCTTCTCTTTCCCTCTGCCCTGCCGTTTCATCCAAATATATTTCCAATTGCTGTTTTTATTAATTTACTTAACCAATTTACTATTTAAAATACACCATATATATTAACTCTTACCAATATTATTTATTTATTTCCAACTGCAATATTAGCTCTTTTTCCCCTCCTCCCCCTCCCCCTCTGTCTTATATATGTGTGTGCATTTACACCCACATATACTCACACATCTATAAGCCAGTATTCACCCGGATCTCAGTTTATATAAGGGTAATGAGGGGGAGAAAAAAAGAAGAAGAAAAAAACAAAACAAAAAGGAAATCAACTTTCCCAATTCAAACCAATTTAATTTCCCTCTTAACTTTTGAATATTTTAATGTATATTTTTTCCCCAGGTGACAAAAAAGGAAAAAGGAATGGAAAAAATAAAATAAAAAAGCAAAAAGAATAATAAAATTTAAAAATCTAAAAAATTCAAAATAGCAAATTACAAAAATTCCCAGGAAGTAAAAAAAAAAAGAAAAAAGAAAAAAAATAGGTAACAATGAAAACAGTTAAAAAATATCCTCAGGCTTCGTCTCACAGAATGAGGGTAGAGGGAACCAGCTTTATCTTTCTGTTATAAGTTAGAAGACGTTGTCCAGCTCTTTTTTTTTAAAGAAGAGAAAAAGAAAACAAATATAAAAAACCCTGTCAAATCCAATCTCCTGCTTTCCAGAGTTCCAGCCTAACAATAGTTTCTCAGACACGCTTCTGGGCCACAACACTGTCTTATTCCTCTTTGTGCCTCCAGCTCTCCTTTTATTTCAAAACCGAAGTTCCCAATCCACTGCCGCAGCCACCCAGGAGGGGGAAAAAACAGGCAAAAGAGAAGGAAAGAGAAAGAAGCAGGGGATCTTTCCCCGCTACTTGGCCCTTTACGTATCAGCCCCCACTAACTTGTAACAGTGCGGAAAACTCAATCACTTTTCTTCTCCTTTCTATTTTCCATTTATATTAGACAGTTTGCTCACTTTCAGGATTTCTCCGCTTCTCCCCTAAACTCTTTCCCAACATCGCGGAACTCCGTGCGTCTCCGATCGAGAGGGGAGGCGAAACCAAGTAAAGCCGCTTCGGCTTACCTGGCAGCTTCTTATAGCCCCTGAGCAGGCAGAGCTCCAGGGGGCGGGGAAGGCACCCGTCCCACCTGCCTCCCATCCCCAAGCCAGTGCTTCAGTAATATGAAGGTTGTTTTACAAATGCACAGCCAGAGACCCATGACTACACCAACTCTGAAGCTTGATGAAGTATTCAAAGCCATGTGCTTTATAATCTGAGCTCAGAAATACCATATTAAAACAATGTTAACTGTAATGTAAAACAATGTTAGCAGGGGAGTAGAATATCTTTTATCCCTTTTAAAGGCCTTAAGCAAGAGGGCTGGTAAACTACTCCAGTGAGTAGGTGCACCAACGAGAAAGCCCTTCTCCTAGTCACAAGCTCCCTGGCCATTCTTAGTGCCAGCGCCTAGAGCTGGATATTCTGTGATATTCATCTGGTGATGTGGACAGTCAATCTTACAGAGAGATGCTCCATCAAGTAGCAAGGTATCAAACCATTTAGGACCTTGTATGTCAATGTTAAAACCTTGTGTCTGATACAGTGTGCCACCAGGAGCCAGTGTAGTCCTGCCAGATTTGAGTAATATGGTCACATTTTTTCAGCCCAAAGATCAGACTGGTGGCAGCATTCTGAACACCCTACTATTTCTATATCAGAAACAAGAGAAGCCCCACATAGAGAGCATTACAGTAGTCAATTTTTGAGAGGACCAATTCATGGATTAATGTTGTCAGAAATATTGTCAGGAACATCTTGTCCAAGAAGGGGCACAGCTGAGCAATCTGATCATGACTACAAAATGGACTACCACCTTGAGAGCTGGATCCAGAAAGATCCCCCACATGTACCTGGTTCCTCAAAGCAAGAACCACTCTGGCTAAGGAGGGAACCAAGACTGGCTAAGTGGACAGAGGATGACTCTATCAGTTTCAGTTTGAACCAATTTGTCTTAACTCATCCCGTTATCAAGACCAGGCAGTCCTCAAGGCACCAAGCTGCATCTACTGCAGAAGATGTAAAGAAGAGACAGAGCTGTGTATCATCAGCATACTGATGACAGCAATCTCCAAATCTCCAGGCAACCTTTCCCAACAGCTTTGCATAGATATTAAACAACATCAGGGAGATGTTCAACCCCTTGTAGAACTCCTCAATGGAGGATCCTTAGGGAGGTTGCCTTTTCCCCATGGATACTTCTGAGAGACTTTTGAATTTGTCATGATTTTCTAAAATTTGTATTCCCTTGAAACTCACATATATGTTTCTCATCAGTCTTTTATAAATTTTTGCTCATTTTTTTCTGAAGCAAGTAGCCTTCCTTACTTCCTCCCACCACAGTTATTAATCACAAGTAAAAGTATGATGGAACCAGAACTGTGCCCTTTATGTAGGCCATTAGAAAGTTCTAGCAGAATCAACTCAAAGGTCCCCAAAATGGGTCTGGGAATCTACAGGAAAGTTTGGAAGGCTGGAGCCCTCTTCTGCCATTGCTCAACAAGATGTGGTGATTGGTGGAATACTATCTCCAAACATAGACATATTGTATAGACATCGTGATTAGTAAAAACTGACAAATATATACTTCTTAAGCCTCTGACTCTACTTTTAAAGATCATCTAAGCTAGTGAGTCCCAATGTGGGTCACATGCTCCACAGAGGGGCTTCAAATCCCAGAAGCTTAAGTCAGTACATTGGCTAATCAGTGCTTTGGGGAATTGACTTAGGCTTCTGGGAATTGAAGTCCAAAAACAAAGGTTGTGAAACACTGATCTAAGCTGTTGGATCTTGCAACAATAAATTCCACAAACAAATTCCTGTATATGTTCTGTTGTTTGTCTTTAATATCTTGCCAGTCATTTTATAGCCCAGTTTTCCTATTGTGTGTGAGAGAAATTCCTACTCCAGCATAATTAATCGAAGAGAGCAAGCATCGGTCAAAGTTGATTCCATCACCACTCCCATGAGTCATGTTGCTCAATTTGTGTGGCCTCATTCTCATGCATTATGACAACAACCTGTGAAGAAACATGGAAAGTTCTTAAGGACATGGAGACACTGCCAGCTCCATAACAGTCTTTTACTGTCTGCTTTGGCTGAAGATAGAATTCCCTTTCTGCACATTTATTTATTTAATATGTTTATATACCACCCTAATCAATTGGATTCTGGGCAATGTACATAGGCTAGCAAGCACCTCACTGACCATACAATGAAACAAGTTAAAACCAATATAAAAACATTTGGCAATATTGCCAAACATTGTGCCATTTTGCTATCTTAAAAACAAATATAAAATCAGCGTAACATTAACATTAAAATTGATAACAGGAGGGGGGAGACTCAGAAGAGCCAGAAAGGGGAACTTGTTGACAATCCCGGACCCCAGACCCATTTTGCCAACCGTGACTTCAGCTCTTTCCTAAATGGTAGCAACTGGGCCTGGAGTCATAGTTCTACTGGGAGGCGGTTCCATAATGTGGGGGCTACGACAGAGAAGAACCTTTTCCTTGTGCTGGAGAGGCGGGCCTTCCCAATGGATGGTATCTAAAGGGTGCCCTCTTGGTTTGCTTTCATGGGACGGGTTGATGTCCTAGGGATGATGCAGTCCCTGAGATATCCTGGTCTGCTACCATGAAGGGCTTTAAAGGTGACAACCAGCAACTTGAATAGCACCTGGAGACATATAGGTAGTGTTATGTATGCATATCAATGTACTGTAAAGCTATCAAGATATAAATGTCCCATCACAATTACAATGTATCTCAGCTGAAAGGAACGCGAGCAAGCAACCCCTTGGGGCAGCTGCGAGCGTTCAGCCTCACATGGTTCACATTGCTCAATCACGGACAGCCGCGGGAAATGCCTCCGCATTCAGCAGAATGAAGATACTCGCATTCAGCAGAATGAAGATACTCGCATTCAGCAGGAAGAAGATACAACTGCGAGAGTAAGGCGTGCCTGGGCGAGGCCACGCCGACAGTAGCCAATGAGCTACCGTGCTGCAAGATTCAAATGTATAGTCCTCAGTATATAAGGAGATGTACCACCACCATTACCCCCATGCTTCACCGGAACACCATGCAATAAACCTGTGTTAAACCAACCCTTCGGTTGTTCTGTTGTCTTTGGTCCCATACACTAAATTGGCGACGAAGGTGGGATATGGCTGCCCACGGGACCAAGACATGCGCCGGCTACGAGATCAGGAAGCCGGGAGACTTGGAGCTGTTTGAGATAGACTTCAACGCAGCACTGGTGGAGCTCGAAGTCTCAGATGAGGCCAAGAAGAGGGCCATTTTCGTCCGCATGCTCGGACACGAGACCAAGAGGACCTTGGTGGACCTGATCGCGCCGAGGAAGGTGGGCGACCTCAAAGCCACAGAGCTCCTGGCGGCGCTGCGCGCCCATCTCCGGCCCGCGATAGCGATGTTCCCCGCTCGGAGCGCGTTCTGGAGGCGAGTCCAGGCGCCCGGGGAATCGGTCGCCGAGTTCGCCGCGGCCCTGCGGCTGGCCGCCGGCCCATGCAAGTGGGAGACCCCAGAAGTCACCCTCCGGGACTGCCTGCTCTGCGGTCTGAGGGATACCGAGACTCAGCGCGCGCTGATTAAAAAGGAGCCGCCTCCCACGTGGCAACAAGTCCTCGACACGGCGCAGGCCGCGGAGGCCACGACTGCCGGGGTGCAAGAGCTTCAGGACTGGCGCCCGAAGCCCGCCAAGGCAGAGAGCTCGGTGCGCGCGGCCCGGCGAGCTTCGAACTCGTCTGCGGAGAGCAGCGATGACGAGGACGTCCGGAGGGTCCAGAGAGAGGGCCGGCGCTGCGACGGCTGCGGCGCTGCCCACACCCGCGCCAAATGCCCATTCCGCAAGGCCGAGTGCCACAACTGCGGCCGGCGCGGGCACATCGCCAAGGTCTGCTGGAAACGGCGCGAGGCCACAAGGAGTTCTCCAGACCGCTCGGCGAGGCAGGACCGCACCACGAGGCCAAAGGACGGCACCCGGACCACGAGGACGCGGGACGGCGTAGGGCGCATCTCCGACGACAGCGAGGACGACGCTCCGGTTTGCAGCGTTTCCACGGAGCACCCCCGTTACTTCGTTGAGGTAGTAATACAAGGGGCCCCTGTTAGAATGGAGGTGGACTCGGGTTCGTCATACTCTATTATTTCCCAGGGAGAGTTCATGAAAATCGCCCCCCGCGTGCGGCCCAAGCTCAAAGCGTTGAGGGCCACACTGAAGGACGTGCAAGGGAACCGCATCCCAGTGTTGGGGGTTGGGAAGTTCCAGGTCCAGTTTAAAAAGCACACCGCAACGCTTCCCCTAGTCGTCCTCAAGGGAGGGAAATGCAGCCTCCTCGGGACTCAATGGTTCCAGCCCCTGGGGTTGTTCATTGGGGGGGTGCACGCCGTGGGAGCACACGCCACCGGGACTGATCCAATACAGAGCATGTGCGACGCGCATCCCGAGGTTTTCAAAAAGGGGCTCGGAAAATTCAAGGGCCCCCCAGTGACTTTCGACCTGGACCCTGGAGTACGTCCAATCAGACTTAAACCGCGCAGTGCCTTTCGCACTAAAGGACAAAATAGAGGCGGAGTTGGACAAATTGGTGGGCCAGGGGATTCTTGTTCCTGTTGATTCTGCGGAGTGGGAAACTCCAATTGTAACAGCGCTCAAGGCCAACGGGGAGGTCCGCATATGCGCTGATTACAAGTGCACCATCAATAAGGCGATCCGCCCTAATGCTTATCCGGTGCCGGTAGTCAGCCACTTGTTGGCCAGGTTACACGGGGGGAGGTGTTTCGCTAAACTCAACCTGGCCCAAGCCTACCAGCAACTCCCGGTGACCCCCGCCGCAGCTGCTGCACAGACCATAGTCACCCACAAAGGGGCGTTCCAGGTATCGCGCCTCCAATTCGGCGTGAATTCGGCGCCCGGGATTTTCCAGTCACTCGTGGAACGCCTCCTGAAGGGGTTAGAGGGGGTGTTACCCTACTTTGATGACGTATTGATTACAGGGGGGAGCCGGGCCGAATTAGCAAGCAGGTTGGGAAGGGTCCTGACAATATTCGAGAAAGCGGGGTTGCGGTTGCGGAAGGACAAATGCGTTTTCTTCGCAACGGAGGTTGAGTTCCTAGGGTTCCGTGTTACTCCCGAGGGAATCAGGCCATCCCAATCCAAGGTGGCCGCCATCAAGAAGGCCCCTCGCCCCACCTCCAAGCCCGAGTTGCAGTCGTTCCTTGGACTGCTCAACTTTTACCACTCCTTCCTTCCGCGGAAGGCAGCAGTAGCGGAACCGCTACACAAATTGTTAAAAAAGGACGAGGCATGGAAGTGGGGCGACGACCAGGAGAGGGCTTTCAATGACCTGAAGCGACTCCTGGCATCAGATGCGGTACTGACCCATTTCAATCCCAAACGCCCAGTGGTCCTGATATGCGATGCATCCCCGGTGGGGGTGGGGGCGGTGTTATGCCACGTACTGGAGAACGGGAGGGAGGCCCCGATAGCGTTCTACTCTAGGTCCTTGTCCCAAGCGGAGAGGAACTATGCCCAGACAGACAGGGAAGCACTAGCGATAATTGCGGGGACTAAGAAATTTCATGATTTTGTGTACGGCCGCCCCTTCACCATAGTGACTGACCATAAGCCCTTGCTAGGCATTTTCACCGCAGATAAGCCCACGCCCCAAATCCTGTCCCCGAGAATGCTCAGGTGGGCCATTTTTCTCAACGCATATCAGCACGCGTTGGTATACCGGCCCGGGAAGGAGATCAGCCATGCGGATGCCCTGTCGAGGTCCCCCATTCCCCGGGATTGCTGCCACGTGGGCGAGGTAGAGAGGGACCACCAGGTCTTAATGATAGAGGTCCTAGACTCCCCTCCAGTAGTACCGGCCGACATCGCTAAAGCAACCGGCAAGGACAAAACGCTGGCCACAGTTTGCTCCTGGGTACAGAAAGGGTGGCCCGTGTCTTCCCCAGCAGCGGAATTCGACACATTTTTCAAAAAGAAACTAGAGTTGTCCCTAGAGAGGGGTTGCCTTTTGTGGGGACAGCGGGTAGTGATCCCCACGTCTCTCCGGCCGAGGGTGCTTAAACTGCTGCACGTCAGCCACCCGGGGATCGTCCGCTCTAAGGCACTGGCCCGCAGTTACTTTTGGTGGCCCCAGCTAGACGCCGACATCGAACACATGGTCGGCACTTGCGAAGCGTGCCAAAGCTCCAGGCCAGAAGAGGCCCGCTCGCCACATAGGGAGTGGGACGCAGCAAGGGGGCCCTGGTCCCGGGTACACGTAGACTTTGCTGGCCCGTTCAGGGGAACGCTTTTCCTCCTTGTGGTGGACGCGTTCTCCAAGTGGTTGGAGGTCATCCCAGTCTCAAGCACCTCCTCGGCCACAACAATTAAACAGTTACGGAGGGTCTTTTCCACGTTCGGTTTACCCGACACCCTCGTCAGCGATAACGCTAGCTGTTTCACGTCCGCCGAGTTCGGGGCGTTCATGGAGCGCAACGCCATTCGGCACATCACCTCCGCCCCCTTTCACCCGGCCACCAACGGCCAAGTAGAGCGCCTCGTGCGCACCACAAAAGACGCGCTGCTGCGCATGGGCCCCGGAGACCTCGACCTGAAATTGTGCCAATTCCTGCTAAGGTACAGGGTCACCCCATTGGCGTCAGGGTACTCCCCCGCAGAGCTGTTGATGCGCAGGAAGCTGGCCACGGGAATCTCCAAGCTAGACCCCACGAGAGTAGAGGACAAAGGGTGGAACATAGGGGTGGAACCCTCAAAGAGTTTCAGCGTAGGCGCCCCGGTGCACTGCAGGAACTACGCCAACGCGGGGCCAGCCTGGGTGCCGGGCACCGTAATTGCACAAACCGGCCCCGTCTCATACCGCGTGGAGACCAGTACAGGTTTCCTGTGGAGGCGACACGTGGACCAACTCAGGCGCAGGGTTCCCGGAGAGCAGGACGGAGACGACAATAGCGTCGAATCAGCGTTAGGGTACTCCCCCACCCGTTTAGCCCAAGGGGGAGGAAAAGGGGAACATGGGTCCCCACCAAGGGGGGAGGAAAGGGAATCGATCCACAGAGATCTTTTGCGGGAGTCCGCGGCGGAAAGGAAGAGCCCCGACCACACACATACCCCTTGGAATTTTCCCCAAGACACAGATGCCCATAGAAGTTTAGACGTTGATTTACAGTACCAGGGGGAGTTAGCGGAGTGGTCCCCCACCCGTCCTAGCGAAAAGAGGGGTTTCAGTTCAGCCCCTGGTACTTCCAGTCCCAGTAGCCCCTGTGAGTTAGAATGCAATATAGCGCCAATTTCCCGGAGACCGACACCCCCAAGACGGGAGGCAACAGCGAGTCCGCCCACCACAGCCTCAAGGTCCCCCGAGCAAGGATCAGAAGGTAGCAGGACCACAAGGGCGACCTCATCGGTTCCGCGGTTCACAATAGGCGGGTCCCCGGGGTCCGAGAGCAACAGGCAGGGGTTCACCTCCCAACTATTCATTCCATTCCCATCCCCGGGCGCAAGGCAGGCACGGACGCCCCACAGAGCCACTAACGAATCCCCGTTTCCCGTAGCAGGACAAGCTCCCACGGAGTCAGGGATCACAGGCTCTCCGGTACTAGGTCAGGCGCAAGCACGCCCCAAGCGCACGTGCGGCAAGCCACAATGGTTGCGGGACTTCGTCCCATCCTAGGGGGGAGGGGTGTTATGTATGCATATCAATGTACTGTAAAGCTATCAAGATATAAATGTCCCATCACAATTACAATGTATCTCAGCTGAAAGGAACGCGAGCAAGCAACCCCTTGGGGCAGCTGCGAGCGTTCAGCCTCACATGGTTCACATTGCTCAATCACGGACAGCCGCGGGAAATGCCTCCGCATTCAGCAGAATGAAGATACTCGCATTCAGCAGAATGAAGATACTCGCATTCAGCAGGAAGAAGATACAACTGCGAGAGTAAGCCGTGCCTGGGCGAGGCCACGCCGACAGTAGCCAATGAGCTACCGTGCTGCAAGATTCAAATGTATAGTCCTCAGTATATAAGGAGATGTACCACCACCATTACCCCCATGCTTCACCGGAACACCATGCAATAAACCTGTGTTAAACCAACCCTTCGGTTGTTCTGTTGTCTTTGGTCCCATACACTAAAGGTAGACAGTGCAACTCCCGCAGCAGAGGCAAGGCATGGGCAAAACAATTATACCCCACCACCACACAGGCTGCTACATTCTGGACCAACTGCAGTCTCTGGATAGTCATCAAGGGCAGTCCCATGTAGAGCACATTACAATAGTCCAAACGGGAGGTGACCAGGGCATGGATGAATGTGAGCAAGGCCTCCTTGTCAAGGAGTGGGAAAAATTGATTAATAATATGCACTTGCCCAAAAGCCCTCCTGGCCACGGATGTAACCCGCTCCTGGAGCAGAAGCCGCAAGTCCAGGAGGATCAGGTTGTGCACCTGGTCGAATTGGGGCAACAATGCATCCTCCCAAACCAGTGGTGATAACTCCTTATGAGGACCAGGTCCCCTCACCCACACACACTCAGACTTGCTGGTATTCAGCTGTAGTCTGTTGTCCCCCATCCAGACCCTATCCGCCTCCAGGCAGCTGGTCAGGACCTTGACCACATCTCTGGGATCACCACGGGCAGAGATATACAGCTGAGTATCATCAGCATACTGGTTATATTTCACCCCGTGGGATCGGATGATCTCACCTAGTGGTTTCATGCAGATGTTGAAGAGTAGGGGCGAGAGGACAGAACCCTGTGGCATCCCACACATAAGATGCCTCAGACTCTACCCTGCACCCCTCACCCACATCAACTGGGTACGACCACTCAGGAAGGAGGAGAACCAGGCCGACACAGTGCCCTGGATCCCCAACCCCTGGAGCCAGTCCAGAAGGATACTGTGGTCGACGGTATCAAAATCCTCTGAGAGATCAAGAAGAGTGAGAATGGAGGGAAGTGTCCAGATAATCCACTTCCTTTGGTACCCCCTGGAGCTGCCACACCACCACTTTCTCAACAACCTTCCCCCAAAAGGGGAGGTTTGAGACAGGGCAGAAATTGGATGGTGTATTCAGATCGAGCAATGGTCTTTTTAGGAGGGGGCACACCATTGCATGTTTGAGTTGCGGTGGGAGCACCCCCTCCCTCAGTGAAGCATTGACCACCTCTTGAATCCAGCCGCCAGTCATGGTCCTGCCTTCTTTCACGAGCCAGGCTGGACACGCGTCTAACTTGCAGGTGGTGGCATATACTCTCCCAAGGATCCTGTCCACTTCATCAGGGTCAATTGGACCAAACTGATCCCAGATAACCTGCTAAGACTGACTCCTGGCCAACATCCTGTGACATTATGTTAAACCCTGGAGTTATCTCCAGAGTGTTTCTACTTTCCCACCTTAGCTATATCTACTTAAAGGCTTTGTCTAGGCTTTAGTTATTAAGTGCAATGATGTAGCATGGCTTATTTTTAACCATTTATAGACTTGCCATATGTTGTTTAAGAAGTAATTGCATTTTAAGTAACAAAGTGAACATGGACTGTATTCTGACTCTTCAAGTAGAGAAGAAAATATATGGAAATGTAAATTAAAAAGGAAATGAAAAGGAAGATTCCTTTTGGAGGCTTCCATTTTGAACTCCCAGTTAAATATTGCACAATCAGTATCTCAATTAGTTTTCCAACTGGCATCCAATCAA
Organism: Bradypodion pumilum; assembly: GCA_035047305.1. Lineage (NCBI taxonomy): Eukaryota > Metazoa > Chordata > Lepidosauria > Squamata > Chamaeleonidae > Bradypodion > Bradypodion pumilum. The sequence goes on along the minus strand of JAWDJD010000001.1, from coordinate 164,264,952 downwards.
GTTGAGAGCCACTTATGCATATTTTGAATTTGATTTTAGTGTTTAGTGGTGCTTTCTCATGTGAGGGTTACCTCTCATATCAATCAAATCACTCAGAAATAAAAAGTACTGCACCACAACAATTAATGGGGAACAATGGCCATGTTGAAATGTTCCACATTGAATTCTCATGAATATATATTAGACTACTTCTTCTTGTGCCATATCTGATTCCAAATATTGGTGATCATCATGGTGATCAGCCATGAAGACTGTCCTGTGAATATAATGCCATGGCCTTTCATCTGCCTTCCGCATCACAGCGTGACACCCATACCACTCATCCAGCTCCACAAATCACTTTCTGGTCCTGAGCCCTTTTGGCACACAAAGTCCTCACTCCCAGGCCAACAGTGCTGAAACTGCTGCCCTCCGTCAAGATTGATTCAAGTTTGATTTAATCCACTTGGGGACCATCACCCTTCCCTGTGGACTTCACCAAGGCCCTTAGTCCTCAGGGTTGTCAGGTTAGTTAACTGCCACCTGATGCTCGGCATTGAGTTGCTAGCAGTATGGTCTACTCTATTACCATAGCACAGGGGTTCCCAACCTATGGCCTGTGGGCTGGATCTGGCCCATGGTGCCATTTCCTGTGCCCCCCACCTTTCAAGGACATTCAAGAAACAAAAGGACCACCCCCTTTCAAGGTGTTGGGACAAAATGGCTGCCCCATCATGCAGGCAGGGTTAAATGGCCATTTGACCCTCAAAGCTGACTGAGAGTGTGTGACCCGTCACTGGGCTTGAAAAGGTTGGGAACCCTTGCCATAGCAGGATATATTATATATTATACTAGTTGTCCAAAATGTGAATATTGGTACTCGGATGTGAATTGCAAGAATCTCAGTTAAATTGTTTGATTAAATGAATTAGATTAGTTGTCATTTACACAATGACATTCTTGACATTGGCCATGCTTGATTATGGGCAAATAGGTGGATGGATGGTAATAATTTTTTCACATTCCATGACAAAATGGGAATACAGAAGGAGAATTGTTTGTCAGTATACTAGACACAAGTTGCAAGTCATTTGAGTCACTGTAGCATTTTATACTTGGTATTGACTGAAGATTCCCAATGATAATCAAATCTATACCTTTGGAGACTTGCAAAGAGCAGCAAATGGTTAGAAGACAGATATCAACAGTAGATGCAACTTAATTGTGGCAATGTTACATATTTAATAATGAGTTAGGAGCCCTTGACTTTACACTTTCAGATTTCTCATTTTTCATTTACAGATGTTGTCCTGTAAAAAGTGGCCATGGATGGTTGATAAAGTGACCTAGCCTATGAGAAATGACAGCAGATGACAACATAATTATTTAACTTTGAAGCTTTTGTTCTGAAAGAGTAACAATGGTTAGTGGATAATAGGGCTCTACCCTATAGATAAAAACAGTAGAAGAATTAATTAATTAAATTTAATTTAACATTCAAATTTCTATGCCACCCACTCAGGCGAACGCAACTCAGCGTGGCTTACATCGGTTCGAAAAATATATAAAAACCTATTTCAAAACCCAATTATCCCACCTACCCACCCTATCCTATACATAAAAGGGAAAGAGAAGGGCTCCTGATTTCTATCTTGGAGTGAGCCAACAGGTAGGGGCTGTATTTCCATTAGGACCCTACACCTGCCATGCCAGCCAAGTTTTCAAGCCTTTTCTAAAGGGCAGCAATTCTGTCTGTAATCTTAGCTCTGTTGACAGGAGGTTCCAGAGGGCTGGTGTGGACACAGAGAAGGCCCTCCTTTGAGTGCAGAGAGATGGGCCCCTCTAGTTGATGGTATAGCTAGAGAGCCCTTCCGGTCCACTCTGGTTGGATGGACAGACACTCTTGGGACGATGCGGTCTCTTAGGTATACTGGCCCGCTACCATATAAGGCTTTAAAGGTCACAACCAGCACCTTGAATTGCACCCGGAGGCAAACTGGTAACCAGTGCAGCTCCCAGAATAGTGGGGAGGTGTGGGCATAGCATCCACATCCCATCACCATCCGGGCAGCTGCATTCTGGACCAGCTGCAGCCTCTGAATGGTTGTCAAGGGTAGCCCCATGTAGACCACATTACAATAATCCAGTCTGGAGGTGACCAGGGCGTGAGTGACCATGATCAAGGAGCCCTGGTTCAGGAGCAGGCGCAACTGGTGAATCATCCAAAGTTGGGTGAAAGCTCTCCTAGCCACAGCCGCCACCTGTTCTTCTAGTAGCAGCTGTGAGTCCAGGAGGACCCCCAAGTTGCGCACCGGGTGAGCTCCCGGGATAGCACAGGGCCCCTTATCCATAGCCACTCTGTCTTGCTGGGATTCAGTTGTAGCCCGTTAGCCCCCATCCAGACCCCAGCAGCCTCCAGGCACCTGGAGAAGACTTTTGACAGCATCACTGGGGTCCGCAAGGGCCGAGATTTACAACTGAGTGTCATCCGCATACTGATGGTACCGCACCCCATGGGAATGAATGATCTCACCCAGCGGCTTCATGTAGATGTTAAATAGGAGAGGAAAGAGCACTGAACCCTGAGGCACCCCATATTTGAGGAGCCTAGGGCTGGACCTTTTGCTCTCCAACCACACTGACTGGGTCTGGCCCTCCAGAAAAGAGGAAAACCAGGACAACACAGTGCCCTGGATCCCCAATCCTTTGAGCCGTTCCAGAAGGATACCATGCTCGATGGTATTGAAGGCTGCTGAGAGGTCAAGGAGAGCAAGGACTGGTGGATAACTGCCATCCGGCTCCCGCCAGAGACATCCATCAGTGCGACCAATGCCATCTCCGTTCCATGACCAGGCCTGAATACTGATTGAAAGGGGTCCAGATAATCTACTTCCTCCAGGACACTGCCTTATCCAGTACTTTTTCCTAAAAAGGGAGGGTGGAGACCAGCCTGTAGTTGGTAATGACAGCTGGGTCAAGGGATGTTTTCTTCAGGAAGGGGGGCACCAAAGCATATTTTGATGGTGCGGGAAACCCCCCCTCCCATAAAGATGTGTTTATTATTGTCCCGACCCTGCCTCCTGTCACCACCTTGGAGGCTTTCACCAACCAGGTGGGACAGGGATCCAAAGGACATGTAGTGGCATGCACTGCTGCAAGGAGCTTGTCCACTTCATCAGGGACAACTGGATCAAACTGATCCAGATCATGAGGCAAGACTGTGCTTCGGTCCCCTCCTGACCTTTCCCATTAAGCCCTGATGGAATCCGATTGATTTTCTCCACCAGATGGTCAGCAAAGTCCTCAGCTGAGCCCTGCCAACCGGGCACCAGCCCCCCTCTACCAAGGAGAAACATGGTTACCCAGAATAGGGTGGCTGGGTAGTAAACAATTGCTGACCAGACCTTTGAAGCTTGTCATGTGAAGGTTGTGAAGGAAGCTGGGCTATGGAAGTGGTGCGAATGAATGGAAAATTAGAGCAGATAACAAAATGATTATTGTAGCCATCACCTATGGCAATGGCCCAAGAACCCATAACTAATATTAAAACTGTTGATATCGGTCTCTAACATGTGTATGTATTTTACCTCAGCTGTCAGAATCTTGCCCTGTAATTTTTCTTCTAAAATGGCAACTTTCAAATTCCATGGCACACTATGGCTAGGAAAATCCTCCTGTCAGGGCCGCCTCCTCCCCTTAGAGTTCACAGACTCCTCAGAGTTCCAAGGAGAATCAATTAAACCAAAAAGCTTCCTGTGTTGTTTTGCATGCCAACCTTACAAAGACGAAAAGATTAAACACCCACAAAATATAAAATTTCTCCAATGGCAGAAGCTAGGATTGTACGTCATGCCACAGAATACCATTTCTGCCATAGGAACCAAACCAGGATGAAAATTTTACTGTTTTATTTAAAGTTAGTACAAAAGTTTACAAAATACTTTAACAAAATATACATGCTAAGACAGGTTCATAACTTCCAGAAAAAAAGCAAAGGGAAATAAAGCCAATCCGTATTTCAAATTATAGAGGTTAAAACTTAGTGGTGTGATAGTTAAATTGTTGTATTGCAGCCCAAACTACTGATGTTGTGAGTTTGATCCTGACATGCATCAAGGTTGACTCAGTCTTCCATCATTCCATGGTCAGTAAGATGAGTACCCAGTATATTGGGGGCAAAAGGCTAATTACATTGAGAACCTCCCAGAGAAGTGCATTAAGCGGTATGGGATGGTATATACTGGTAAGTGTAAATGCTGTTGCTATTGTTAGGCAGTTTGAGGACTAAATCACCTATGAGAATAAGAAATGCTACTGATCCTCATCTAGAACTTGAACAGCAGCAATATAGTTCCAGAGTCTACACAGACTGCAGGCATGGCAGCATAAGAGCATAATTCTAGTGGACAAGCTAGGCCTGTCCGTCTTGACTATTCCATTATCTTGCACCAACTAGATCACAATATGTAATGAATTTTCTAGAAATTGGAAACTTATCGCAAACAACTTAACTCTTCCCTCTTCTTTCCTTCCAGCCAAAACCGGTTTCTTTTAATTAGCAATTAGCGGGACTCCTCTGACATAGGCTAGTGCTTGGACCTTGAATGCATGTTTTTCACACTGATACCTTCCACCTGCAAGTCTTCCCAAATCTATGCCTACAAAAATGTTTTTTTCTCCCACCCCCTTTGTGCCTGCTCATCCCACAGACCAGACAATTGAATCCAGTCTTTCCACAGGGCCTTTCCTATCTCATCTGTTTTCCCAATCCTTTGATATACCTGTATGTAGCATGTAGACTGTCATTGTTGCCCAAAGGTGACATAGATCACATTGGCAGAGGAACAAGTGAAGTGTCCTGGGTACTGTGTGTGTGACATTGTTGGGTCTTGTAATTGCATGATCTGTGTGAGTGGTCTCAGTTGTGGGCTAAAAGTAACAACTAGCTGTGTTTGGTTGTTTTCTCTTTTGGTTCTGTCTTGCATTAAGTTTCTTCCAGGTACTCATTGTTCATTAACCATATTGGATAGACACTGTAATCTGAGAAGTGCGTTTTGTACATTCTTGAGTTTAGAGTCTCTGACTTGTGGGTCCCAGCAGATTATTATTATTATTATTATTATTATTATTATTACGTTTAATTTCTATCCCGCTTTCCTGACACAAGTGCCACTCAAAGCGGCTTACAACATGTAAATACAATAAATGTACAAGCAGGTTCAATACAAAAAATCAATCACAAATTACATTACAGTAACCACAAAATACAAAATAGCAATATAGAGCCACATCAATAGTAATAAGAATCAGCTTGTATACACAATGGACATGTTAATATAGGTAAAACCTTATGGAAAACAACAACAAAATATAGTAAATCATTTAGCATTACAATATTCAATCTATCTCATCCTGTTGCAAAACAGATTGCAAGGAGAATTTTACTTCTGCTTCTGGTGAGAGGAACCAATCTAAAAAGAAGTTTAGTTTTGCTATTTCATTCTGATCAGACCAATTAAATAAATTTTAACACGTTTTACAAAAGAAATGACATATTTTAATTAAAAACTATATTTCTAAAATTGGAATGTCTTAAAGAAAAAAACTAGGTCTCTCTTCCAGGGATGTTTTTCCCTACAACTCCTCCATCTACCTCACCTTCCTCCCTGCAAAAGTACAATTGTAGATGTCTGGTTTTCGGGGTTGCTCACTTCTTCAACAGCCAAACCTCATTGCGTCTCCCATATGGCTTCATGGGGGGATCGTAGCCATTGCAAAAGTAGAAGTCTTTGTGATACATTTCTTCATTTCCCAAAGCCTGGCTGTAAACAATGGGTGTTTTGTTTGTTTAGCATGGAAGCTGGAAGCATGCACGTAGTTATAACAACCAGTAGGTTTTTGATACCATTCTAGTGCAGGTCAAGTAAATGCACCTGTAGTGTAGATTGATCCAGGCTAAGGTTCATGGTCAGATGACAATATAACCTACCTCCATATCACCAGAATTGCCATGGGCACTCTCATTGCTCCACAAAATTCAAATATATTCTTGCTGATCTAGACCAATGTTTTCTTAGCTGCTGTACCCAAAAACTACTCCTCTATTTGAGATAGACTGATGACTTTTTAAAAAAACAAAAACAAACCTGGGGATCATGAAAGGAAGCCCTAGAGAAATTCAATTTCTTCATATTTCTTTCTGCTTTGTTTCTTGTCTGATATGCTTGCAAAGACTAACATGACTACCACATCGAAAACTACAACTGTAAAATGGTTTCTCAGCTGCTGTAGAACACCTTTTCCTTGATTTTTACTCTGACAATGTTATCTCTCATGGAGTTAAAGATGGAATCTAGATAAGTAAGTAAGTAAGTAAGTAAGTAAGTAAGTAAGTAAGTAAGTAAGTAAGTAAGTAAGTAAGTAAGTAAGTAATAGATTATACTTTCATTCCTGTACAAAGAAACTAATTGTAGGTATTAGCTTGTTTGTAATGAGTTACAATCATGTTCTAGTCCTTGGAACAGTCAGGAGTTATTTTTCTGTCAGTGTTTGACCATGGGAGCAGAAATCTCTGTGGAGGGCTTGATGTCAAGAGAAAATACTGCCAACTTTTTAATACCCCAAGTGAAACCAAAGGTCCTCTCAGGATTGAGAACAGATGGGAAGCCGATTAGACATTTTCCTTTGCTAATTGTGTAATGCTGCCTCTGGTTGAGAACACAGGGACAGCAAACTGCTTAGCCTGCCAGCTTCTGCTTAGATTTTCAGCATTACATTTGTTTGTTCGTAGTTAAAAAAATCTGAGCTGTCAAAATCTGTGGAGTCATGCCAAGGCTACAGGGAGAAGGATTTGACTCTGCTTTAAGGACATACAGCTCTAAGACCTGCCTGATCCATTGGCTCCTGGAACTGCCTGCCTGCAAATGTCTGGTATCCAAACGCTATAAAATGATTATGTAAGAGTCCTTTACAACTTCCTAATACCCATTCTAAAATCAGTTGGGCAGACGCCAAACATAACTACATGTTTATGTTGTTGACCTTTGCATGCTACTCACCCCTCCCCACCCATCGCATGAAGCCCTTGCAGCTGGGACTCAGCAAAAGCTTTCCAACTTATTCTCAGCGACCACTGTACAAATGCCAGGAGAGAGCCTCTGTTGTAATTAACCTCGATTTCTTTACAATATCCAGTTACACAGACATAATTCATGAATATTCATGGACAAAGGATTTGAATGAGGAACACTCATGAATAAGTCATATCCTTGAAAAACAGGCTTACCACATGTTCTTTTCCATGGCTTCTGTGATTTACTCAGCGGTGTTACAATTTGTAATATTTGTTACTCTCACAAAGTTTATCTTTCCAGCTTTCAGATTCAGTTCCAGCTGTGAATAAAATGGTATGGAGAGGATACAAAGATTCTCTTCTAGTCTTAGAAGGTCTAATGACAGCCTACATAAATAACAGACAACAGAGACCTCCAGTTGTTGGGCAGCAAGAAGCTTCTGACCAATCAGATAATTTGATCTGATTTTTGATGGCTATTGAATATTGTATTGTGTATCTTGATTTGGAATAATTGCATTGTATTTATTTTGTATTGTTGTGTTTGTTATTTCTATGTAATGTTTTATATATTGTGAGAAGGCTTTCTTTTGTTGAAGAAAGCTTTCCTTTTCCTATGTTGTAGGCCGCTTTGAGTGGTACGTGTGCCAGGAAAGCGGAATATAAATAAAACTTAATTATTATTATTATTATTATTATTATTATTATTATTATTATTATTATTATTATTATTATTATTATTATTATTATTATTATTATTATTATTATTATTATTATTATTATTATTATTATTATTGTGAGAAGGCTTTCTTTTGTTGAAGAAAGCTTTCCTTTTCCTATGTTGTAGGCCGCTTTGAGTGGTACGTGTGCCAGGAAAGCGGAATATAAATAAAACTTATTTATTATTATTATTATTATTATTATTATTATTATTATTATTATTATTATTATTATTATTATTATTATTATTATTATTATTATTATTATTATTATTAGTGGAATAGGAGGAATGGTCTTTAACATGTCCATCCTTCTTTGCAGGCGCACCCCCCAATAAAGGACTCAGACACTGGTAAAAGTGGATAACGGCATTGGGCCACATTTATTGATTCATGCCCTAGTCCGAATTATAAATTTCTATTGGTAATTGACCAATTATAATTCTTAAGGCAAGCAGGCCGAAGTAACACTGGTAAGGTACCACCCAAATTGCCGACGGCAATTGTTACAATGTATCTATTTGTATCCATTTGTTTGTTGACAACAAACAAATTGTTGACCGTAGTCAATATCTAACTAATGACCCCACCCTCTGACGCGTATGTGACCAAAGTCAACAGCAGCAACAGAAACCCCTATATCAAACCATAGCAACAGTGTGGGATGGGCGAAAAAACTAGGACCCAAGAGCCAATTGTGGGTCCCAGCCAAAAATTCCCACCCGGCCCCTAAGCGACCAAAATATCACACTGTTAACTAGGGAGGGGGTGGAGGGGAAAAACTTCTCCGCTCCGTCGCTTCGCAAAGTGGCAGCTCGGCTGCCTCGTGGCCACCCCTTTTATAGAGGAGCTGGCCACGCCCCCTAACTACCCGGATGCCTTCGTCCGATGGGGGCCCCCGCAAAGAGCGCGGTGGCCATTTTGGCGCCACGCTTGCATTGCAGGCGCACCCCCCAATAAAGGACTCAGACACTGGTAAAAGTGGATAATGGCATTGGGCCACATTTATTGATTCATGCCCTAGTCCGAATTATAAATTTCTATTGGTAATTGACCAATTATATTTCTTAAGGCAAGCAGGCCGAAGTAACACTGGTAAGGTACCACCCAAATTGCCGACGGCAATTGTTACAATGTATCTATTTGTATCCATTTGTTTGTTGACAACAAACAAATTGTTGACCGTAGTCAATATCTAACTAATGACCCCACCCTCTGACGCGTATCTGTGAAATCACGGGGTGATGCATGCTGTCTAGCTGTAGCCATCACCCCATTGCCTGGTTCGTCGTTGACCAGACAACGTTTAACCAACTTATACCTGTCTAGTGTTGTCCAGTCAATTGCGAACCTGCCGGATACCTGTGGGTCGTAAATGTTTACCTTACCAGTGCTACCCGCCACACGGGGAGGCTTCTCAAAAAGGCTCACCGCCCCCCCCAAGACCGTCAGCTCGGTCGACAGGCCTGCTCGCCAGCCTGCTAACCAGAGGTCCATACCTCCCTGCGACAGATGGGCCCCATCCCCTGAGTAAAGCTCTTAATTTTGCAGACTGATGGTGGGGAGGCGAATGACGCGTCCCCCACCCTATTCAAAAAGGAACCGGGCAATAGCCCCATTCACGGAGCGTCGGCTCAGTCAAGAGCCTCGAGGCCAAACACTCCCCAGTAAGCGTACCGCGACATCACGTCCGACCACTTGAGGGTTGTGGCCGGCCACACATAATGTGAGTAAGGCAGGTCACTGCAAATCACAAGCTTCCGCGATAGGCCAGTGACCCGCCCCAAGCCATCGCCCCCAAGGTACATAACCAGGACATCAGGCGAGTCAGCATCCCTGATGTAGAAAAGGAATGGCAACAGTTCCCGCCATAACATGCCGCGCTTACCACACCACCTGAGACGTGCAGGTGCACCCAGTCCCAGTCGGGGTCCCACTCTGTCGCCGCAGCGTAACGCGCTGCCCTGTGCAGCGTAACGCGCTGCCCTGTGCAGCATAACGCGCTGCCCTGTGCACGCGGCTATGGCCCACCAGCCATACTGTCACCGGTGTAATACGACACCCAGGGTCTGTCAAGGAAAAAAAGGGGGGGGGGAGAAACAGTGCAGTGACTAAACTGGTACTCAGGTTGAAGAGGGCGAACACAAATTGAAAACATTGTGAACCCCACCCTCCCATGCGGCATATTTCAGCCCCGGAGCACCCAAAACAGCTGCAGTAGAAGCCGCCCCCCTTCTGAACGAATGGGTGCCGCAACGAGCCCCTGAGAGGCCAACACTGTCTAGTGCCTCCAAAATTGAAATTTAGTAAGGGAAGACCCACCTTGGTGACAGAAAAACGGGCCATGGTGCGTGCCACGCAGTGCAAGGAAATCCTGTAGGGCACCAACCGGACGGATGTCTGCCAAAGAACACCATAGCAGTCTTACATCACTGCCTGCGCCATGCTGATCTGTCTTAGAGGAGCGTATTCTCGACTGAGCCCAGTCTTTGGCAACATAGACATCCTCGAGTTCCAGTGCCCTACGACTTGCATCCGCCTTAGACAGCATCTCAAGCTCGCTGATGCGGAGCGCTCCTAAAAAGGCCACCGTTGTGGCTGCATGAAATGGGCTGCCTCATATCTATCAAACAGAGGCCAGGCCAGCCCCGGGCCAATTGGGTAAGAACCCCTGGGAAAATCGGGTGGCGGTTGTCCGGGCAACGCCTGCGCTCGTGCACCCACCCCTCCAAAACATGTCTCACATGGAAGTCAGAGGTGCTGTCCACATGACCTCCCACTTTGGCCATAAAAGCCAACGCTGAAAGCTTAGATGCTATGGTGCGAGGTGCAAGGCCCTGAGCATGCAGGTAAACCATGAACCGCAGAACATGGGTTACCGGGATCGGCCAGGTCCCTGGCAGTTGAAATTGGGTACAGAATGCCCTGAAAGAATTAATTGCGTGGTGATACACCTTACGCGTGCGTGGCGCTATCGACAGGCCAATCGCCCGGTTCACCTCTCCTTGCCAATGGTCCATATCCCCTCCGGGAGTGGCGAGGGAAATTCCTCCGCATCCGGGGCCAAGGCACGGAACCGGGAGATCTGTAGGCGGGACAAAGCGTCAGCAACATCATTATTAACCCCTGGGACATGCCTGGCCCTGAACAGGACGTTGAGGCGCAGGCTGCGCAACACAAACTGGCGCACTAGGTCCATAACCCTGGGCGATTTAGAAGTCTGTGCATTGACAATGTGGACCACAGCCGCGTTGTCACACCAGAAATGCACGACCGAGTTGGCCCACTCCTTGCCCCATAGCATCAAAACACCCAGGATAGGGAAAAAATTCCAGATATGTGAGATCACACAGGCGACCCGTGCCTGCCCAGGCCGGTGGCCACCCACCATAGGCCCACTTCCCATTGAAGTACATCCCATAACCCAGGGATCCCGAGGCATCAGACTGAATCTGAAATTGAGGGGAAGCCAGGAGGTCATACCTCCAAAATGAGACCCCATTGAACTCCCTCAGGAACTGTAACCAGACAAGCATGTCTGCCCTGATACCCCGGGTAAGCCGAACCCTATGGTGAGGCCTGGATAATCCTGCCATGGCATCGCACAAGCGCCGGGCAAAAGCCCTGCCCGGTGCGACCACCCTGCAAGCGAAATTAAGGTGACCATGTAGCACCTGCAGTTCTCTCAGTGATGCCTTGCGCTTGGCCAGCAAGTCCGAGATAAGGGCCACTATCCTTGACACCTTATCCCGCGGTAACCTAAACGCCTGCGCTATCGTGTCAATCTCCACCCCCAGGAAGACTAGCTGGGTAGATGGGCCCTCGGTCTTTTCGGGCGCTAAAGGGACACCGAGTTCCTCCATTAGCGTCTGAAATGTGTTGAGGAGACGTGTACACGTGTCCCAGCCCCGTTCACCCCCGAATAAAAAGTCATCCAGGTAATGGGCTACAGACCGGGACCCTGACCTGCGGACGAAAGCCCACTCTAGAAAGGTACTGAAACGCTCGAAAGCCGAGCATGATATGGAACAGCCAAAAGGCATGGCCTTATCAAATTAATATTCGCCCCGAAATTTGAAACCCAGCAATTCAAAGTCGCCCGGGTGCACCGGCAAGAGGCGAAAAGCCGACTTAATGTCGCACTTAGCCAGCCGCGCACCCGGGCCACATGAGCGCACCATGCGCAGCGCGTGGTCAAAAGATGTATACCTGACTGAGCAAAGGTCATCAGGGATAGCATCATTGACCGATCGGCCGGCTGGGTAGGACAAGTGATGGATAAGGCGAAACTCGCCTGAAGACTTTTTGGGAACCAAGCCCAGGGGCGATACCTTAAGGTTGGGGAACGGGGGTGCAGGGAAAGGGCCAGCGACCCTGCCCGCATCGACCTCCTTATTAATGCTGGCAGCAGCCACCTCCTCCCTCCCCCTAAGGGACAAAAGGTTGGGTGCATCCTGAGGGGACCTATCACCCATGAAAGGGATACGGAACCCCTGCCTAAAGCCCTGAAGGAGATAATCCGCATCCTCCCCTTTCGGGTACAATGTGAGCCAACGCTCCAACATGTCCACATTAATTGGGGAGGGAGCCTTTCGGTGAACCAGCTCCATCTCCGGCAGTCTTGCCAGCCCACTGTCCGCCCCTCCCTCTGCCCAGCGTCCCTCCAGGCCTGGGACAGGCAGAGGCTGCGTGGGGGCCCGCACAGGTGGGACACCCATGTCTGTACTTGCAATTCTTCCTATTGCAGGAACCATAGGACGAGAAAGTCCAGCACAGCAGGCAGGCTGGAACCCCCTGCCCCGCCACCTGGCGGGGAACCTGTGCTGGAGCTGCTCGCTGGACCGCATGTCCACAATGGTATCTTTCCCCTGGCACGGGGCGCGTGGGCATCATGTACAGAAGCCAAAGCCTCTGGCATGGCTCATCCCACCTCATCTCAGGGTGCAGGGGAATCCGCATACGGAATTCCTCGTCACAAGCCAACCACGACGGGCCCGGAAAGTCAACCATCGCCCAATAGATGTTGTCCAAATACTGCACCATCGGAATTGCCAAATCCGGCCGGGCCCTCAGGTACACCGCCATGTAGATGAGGTAAGCCGGCAGCCAGTTGGCCCACGTACGTGGTGGCTTGCGACGACGTGCCTGCTCCTTATCCTTCTCATCCTGCCCCTCCCTCTCTTCCTTGGTGGGCTCCCTGTTTAGGAGTGAGAAGATATCTACATACTCCCCCCGCCATATTTTCTCTTTGGTGGCCTGTGGAATACCCCGCTGTCGGCAAGGCCGAGACAGGCACCGCAGAAACTGCGGGCATCTGGAAAGGGGCTTGGACTAGCCCAGCCGACCCCAAAACATTCCCCACAGGGTAGGAAACACCCCCCACCCCGGGGCCCTGGGTGGTAGTTGCCGTCGCCGGGTGGGGCGTCAGCGGCTGTACCGCCGCACCACCCACGCGAGGCCAAGGCCATTGGAAAGCCCCCCCCAACGTGGCCACGTGTGTAGGTGCACTTGTTTGGACCGCATACTCACATGCTGCACCCCCGCGGGCCGCCCCCACCGGGGGTTCCGGCCCACTGGGGGCGTCGGAGCTCACGACCGCCGTAGAGCTCGTCGCTGGGGCCTGACCCGCACTGCCCTGTTGGTTGGGGAGCTGCGAGGCAGTGGCCGAAGTCACGCCACGCGCCTCAAGCAGCTCAACCCGTCCCGTCGCCTGCCGCTGCCCAGCAGACGACGCGTCAAAATGAACCCCCAAAGGGAGCCCCAGCGTGGCTTGCCCGAGCCAGGGATGCCTCAAGGGCCGCAACGCGGGCCAGTAAGGCCTCCACACTGACGTGGGGCCAAGGGCCAGCCGGCCCGCCTGCTACAGGCGTGGGTACAGGTCCTTGTACCCCGGGGCCCGAATAGGGCCATGACCCCACACCCAGGCCTGGTAGGGCCGATGTAGGCACCTGCCAGGGAAGGGGACCACACCACCCCCCAAGGCTGGAAGGCCCCGGAGTGAGCTGCGCCCCTATAGAGGAAGGCCCAGTAGAATGGGAAGCACCAGGAGCGGTGTTCTCCATGGAACTGACAAATAATTTGTAAGAGCTGTAGTGTCATTATGGAATGGCTGCGACTTACAAGAGTTACTGAATTAATAACAGAACTTCCATCCAGATTAGTGATGATAGTAGGCCAGGCCAGCTCTATTTTTATCAAAATGAGGCAAGTACTTAATGAGCCAGATGCTGGGAACAACTGAAGTTTAGCACCCTATTTTGCTTCTTCCTTCAGGTTGTTCCTGTTTCTTAGACAACCATGTGGTGTGCATTACACACAATTTGTCTTGTACTGTTTAATGTGGCCTACTGTCCTTGTGTGGCAGATGCATGTGAAATGAAGGAGAATAACCACCAAGTTCATTGCCTCAAGCAGCAAATCATCTATGGCTTCTACTGATATAATAATTCATAATAACTGCATGCTGCCAAGTAAATTCTGACTTATAGTGACACTTGCCAGGGTTTTCTAAGCACTGAATATACAGAAGTGTTCATCATTTCCTTCTTCTGGGGGCTATCCTGGGTTTGCATCTTGCCTATGGCTACAAAGGCTGGCTCTACTTCCTGGAGGCACAATGGAGAATTGAACTTCCTACCTTTGGTCCAGATACTTAAACCACTGAACTATCTATCCAGCTGATCTACAGTTAGGAATATAACCTGCTTTGGACAGGCTTGAATCCCCTTATCAAAATCATCTTAGCATCCAAAGTGTTCTCTTGCATCTGGCACTTCTACTGCAGGCTCATAAAGTAGCAATAACAAGGAGCAGTGACTCACCAGTTTCAGCTGCTACTACAACAATAACCCTTCCAGGCGAGGGGAATGGACCTGCTTACAGTCTTTCATGTTTGAGTTACATCCAGACTGTACTATTATGGGGGTAACTGTATGGCAATGAAATGCTTTTGTCTACAACTCCCACAAACTCCCACAGCTTCCCTACATCACCCCCACACCATCCCTGACTATTGTTTATTTAGAATCAATCTACCTCAATCAATTGAGGCAACATTATTAAATGGTATATGCCATATAACAGCAATGGTGAACATTTTAGAGATCGAGTGCCCAAGGAGGAGGAGGCAGCGAGTGGGCAGGCACCATGCGTGCACATGTACCCATGTGATGTTGCTGGCATGCCTCCGGCAATGTCATATGAGTGCATGCACATGCATGCCACTTGTGCACCAGTGATGTCATGTGGGTTCATGCGCGCGCGCACAGACACACACACCATGGTTGTGCCCCCCATGCATGTGTGCCTCTACCTCCTCCTTGCC
Organism: Bradypodion pumilum; assembly: GCA_035047305.1. Lineage (NCBI taxonomy): Eukaryota > Metazoa > Chordata > Lepidosauria > Squamata > Chamaeleonidae > Bradypodion > Bradypodion pumilum. Next base: position 164,249,858 of record JAWDJD010000001.1, on the reverse strand, counting down.
TGCTAGGAGTGATGGGTGGGGGTGTCTGTAGCCTCACCTAATCCTCACCACATGGGCAGGATTTCAACCTCCCTTCTCACCTCCCCATTGGCAGAGGGAGAGGGGTGGGTGGGGAAGCAGTGCTATTGGTGCTAGTGGCATGGAACAGGGCTTGTCCACAATGGCACACATGCCATAGTTTCACCTACACTGCCATATAACATAGAACTCAGAACTCCTTGTGCCTACACTCACACTATTAGCTTGCAATTCAGCTCTGAAGTGTTGATTGTTATAATAAAAACTGAAGAATTTGGGAATTAACCAGCACACTGCAAATGACAACTAAAGCCTCATCATGTTTGAAAGTGTATTTTTGTTCATGGCACCTATCTTATCCTGAAACTTCCAAAAATTGGGAAGGGTACAGTCTTCGATAGGGCTGTGGTGGCTCAAGTGGTTAAGATGCTGAAAATGACTGGAAGGTTGGAGTTCGATTCCCAAGTACTGCATGGTGGTGTGTGCTCCTGTCTCTGTCCCAGCTCCTGCCAACCTAGCAGTTCAAAAGAAAGAAACTGAAAATAGACAAATAGGGACCACTTTGATGGGAAGGTAAACAGCATTCCATGCACTCTGGTGTTGAGGCATACCTGCCACATGTCCATGGAAATGTCTGCAGATGCAGACAGTGCTGGCTCTTTATAAATAGAGATGAGCGCTGAACCCTAGAGTTGGATACGACTGGGTTTTGAGCAAGGGTGACCTTTATAGTCTTCTATATTCTAGACAAGTTCCTGATCTACTGCCCTCTTAAAAATGCACCTAACATTGCATCATTTATAAAAATGAACAACAGGATTTCACCTGTTGGAAACCATGACATCATGACATACATATCTTAAGATTTATGTTTACAGTGCATGAGTCTAGTTGTACCCTCTTCACTGAAGTGCTTTTGAACTCAGATTTGTTTGTTTGTGATAGCAGGGTGAACATGTAAAACACAATGAACTTCAACAAAAATTCAGCTGAAACGCAACCTTTGGCTTTTAAGAAGAGACACAAATCATTTTGCTAAGACATGTTTCTGTTAAAACTACTAGGACAACAAGTGGGAGCACCAACTGAGGCAAGGAAAAATATGTCCAGCCCTCAGCATGATTATTTTCCTTACTCCGTGATCTCTTCTGTGCTTGGAATAAATGACACCAACTTTGAACACCTTGTTATCTCCTAATTCACTTCCTGAGCAAAGACATTCTGCTAGTTATTTTGCTGCTCCAGCAGATCAAATCATTGCTCTTACTCCTGGAGGTAGGAACGTCTCCATTTCCTTTGCTCACAACCACTGCTCCCAGGTATATGGGCACACTGCATCATAAATTGGAATATGTTTTTGACCATTAGGACCCCATGTAATGTGATCTGTGGCACCATTACTGGTACTTTTGGTTGCAAGAGTGCTGGTATTTTCCCCCCAATTCAGTCATGTTACAAAAGGGATGAGTAATAACACCAGAAAAGCAAGCGCTAAGTGCAAAGTCCTGCCGTGTTACTTGTGCTTATTAATGTGAGAGAACAATCTAGATGATTGATAAATCTGTCAACACAACTTGCCACCACCTGTTATGATAGTCTGGTCTAGAGGCCATCTCATTTAGAATCCATGGCCATTGCTGTATATAATGTTCTTTTTGTGGAAGTGGGGGAGAACGTGAAAGCTATATTATGATTCCATAACTCCCTTTTATTCCTGTCTGTCTGACATTCTGGCCAACTAGTCTCTCTCCCTTTCAGATTCCTAAAGTAATCAAAACCTTTAGAGGTGTGAGGTACTACATCTGTATGTAGTTTATTGCAAACAGTCAGGGAACGGAAGCAAAATTGCTTTTCAGTTGTTTTGTTCTTTCTTCAATAAGAACAAAAAAAACCTTCATAAGTTAAAATTGGTTGTTTCAACTATGCCTCTTTGCCAACAAGGATCACCAGCTGTAGAGTTATCTGGACTTCATGAGAATCAATCCAGCCATTGTGGTATCTTGCATAATGAACAATGAGAAGCTCTGGTGTTGTTATTGGTGGTGCATATATCGATGTTTAGTTTTCCTCCCTTGGAAATTAGTAACCAAAAATAGAAGCCCACCCTATTAGGGTGTTGCTGTTTAAAACTTAGAAAATCTCCTGTTTAGATTACAGTTCTCTCAATTCCTCAGCCAACATATCTATCTATCTATCTATCTATCTATCTATCTATCTATCTATCTATCTATCTATCTATCTATCTATCTATCTATCTATCTATCTATCTATCTATCTATCTATCTATCTATCTATCTATCTATCTATCTATCTATCTATCTATCTACATTTATATCCTGCCTATCTGGGATATTTCCCCATAAATATGTATGTTGCTTGAAGGAATCTGGGAGCTGCTTGTGAGTTCTTGCTTTGGTTACCCATATATCTCATCTGACCATGGTGGCATTTTTTTAAAAAAAAAATAATTAAAGATTTATTAAATTTTTCAAACAATATTACATCATTCAAAAGAAAACAACTAACACACATAAGAAAAAAAACATAATACAATTGCATACAAGTTATATTTGTTTGCATTCAAACACCTTATTGCAATTAAACTGGCATTTTAAGGCATAGAATTATTTCGGTCCCAGCTCCTGCCAACCTAGCAATTCGAAAGCAAGAAATTGCAAGTAGATAAATAGGAAACACTTCGGTGAGAAAAGATCTTGGGGACATGAAACAAGTTTCATTTGGGCATCCCCTGAGCAGAGTGTCTCCAATAAAAATCCTTTCAACCAAGAATAATTTCTGACACAAAATTATTGTTATTATTTGGATCTTGCTATCAGGCAGAGGGAGGCAATTGCCTTAAACGGCAAATGTGAGGGCGCAGTGGAGGCAGAATCCTGGATATTTCTCCTGAGCATTGCCATCTACTGGAAGAAGAGATATTTTTTATTTTATTTTTTGCCACAGAGACTGTTCTGCATCCCTCAAATTAGCTACCTGCTCTCAAGTATGATGGAAAGAATACCATTCGGTCATCAACGTTGAGGCTAAATTCCAAGTGCCATTTCAATGTCTTCCTTTACTTGCAAGTCGGTGGAGAGTGGTGACATCTTGGTCTCAACAAAATATCTAGACCTAGCTCTGTTCATAAGAACATAAGAACAGCCTTGCTGGAACAGGCCACAGCCCATCCAGTCCAGCATTCTGTCTCACACAGTGGCTCACCATGGAGTGTCCCCTAGTTCTAGTGTTATGCGATAGGGAAAACAGTTTTTCCTTATCTACTTTGTCCACACCGTGCATGATTTTATAAACTTCAATCAGGTCACCTCTTAGATGCTGTCGTTCAAGAGTGAAAAGGTCCAACCGTTGCAGCCTCAGATGGTAAGGAAGGTGTTCCAGTCCCCTAATCATTTTGGTTGCCCTCCTCTGCACTTTTTCCAACTCCATAATATCCTTCTGGAGGTATGGCAACCAGAACTGTACACAGTATTCCAGATAGGGCCTCACCATAGATTTATAAAGAGGCAAAATGACACTTGCTGACTTATTTTCTATACCCTTCCTAATGATCCCTAGCATTGAGTTTGCTTTTTTCACTGCTGAGGCATACTGGGTTGACACCTTCATTGAGCTGTCCACCAGGACACCAAGGTCCCTTTCCTGGTTTGTCGCAGAGAGTTCAGAACCCATCAGTTTATAAATGTAATTGGGTTTTTTTGCCCCAACATGCATCACTCTGCACTTACTAATGTTGAAGCTCATTTGCCACTGCTTTGCCCACTCCCCCAGTGTCAAGAGATCCCTCTGGAGCTCCTCACAATCTCTCACAGTTTTCACTACCCTGTATAATTTAGTGTCGTCAGCAAATTTGGCTACCTTGCTTTTTACTCCTACCTCTTGATCATTTATGAAGAGGTTGAAAAGCAGGGGTCCCAGTACTGAACCTTGGGGGACCCCACTCTTTACTTCCCTCCACTTGGAGAAGTGTCCATTTAGTGCTACCCTCTGTTTCCTGTCCCTTAGCCAGTTGCTGATCCAGGACCAGATCTGTCCCTTTATTCCATGACTGGTAAGTTTATTCAAGAGCCTTTGGTGTGGGACCTTGTCAAAAGCCTTCTGAAAGTCCAGATAAACAATGTCAACTGGATCCCCCTTATCCACATGCTTGTTGACACTCTCAAAAAATTCCAGCAGATTAGTGAGCCATGATTTGCCCTTGCAAAAGCCATGTTGGCTCTCCTTTAGCAGTGCCTTCTCTTCTATGTGCCTATTAATTCTATCTTTTAGGATGGTTTCCATCACTTTACCTGGGACACATGTCAAACTGACAGGTCGTTAATTTTCTGGATCACCCCTGGATCCTTTTTTGAAAATTGGTGTTACATTCGCTACCTTCCAGTCATCAGGCACAAAGCCTGATTTGACGGAAATATTATATATTTTGGCTAGGAGATCAGCAATTTCATCTTTAAGTTCCCTGAGAACTCGTGGATGGATGCCATCTGGTCCTGGTGATTTGTTAGTGTTTAGTTTAACAAGACATGCAAGGACCTCCTCCCTGGTTATTTCTATCTGGCTTAATTCTTTGGTTTCCCTCCCTACGAAGATAGGCTCTGTTTTGGGCATGTGGTCTCTGTCTTCTTCAGTGAATACTGAAGCAAAGAATTCATTGAGTCTCTCTGCAATCTCTGTTTCCTCTTTAATAACCCCTTGCCTTCCATTGTCATCTAATGGTCCAATGGCCTTCCTAGTTGGGTTCTTACTTCTAATGTACTTAAAGATGTCTTTGTTATTTCTCTGAGTATTTTTAGCTATACGCTCCTCAACGTCTTGCTTTGCTTTCCTGATTGTTGCCTTGCATTAGTTCTGCCAGAATTTATGTTTCTGCCTCCTGTCCTCATTTGGACAAGCATTCCATCTTCTAAATGAGCTTTTCTTGCTTTTGATCACTTCCCGAACAGCTCCTGTAAGCCACATTGGAGTCCTCTTGGACCTGGCAGTGCCCTTTTTCCTTTTGGGTATGCATTCCAATTGGGCCTCTGTTATTGTTTTTGTAAACAGCCTCCATGCCTCTTGGAGTGTTTGGACTCTCTCAATTTTCCCTTTCAGCTTCTTTTTTACTAGTTTCCTCATCTTTGGGAAATTTCCTTTTTGAAAATTTAAGGTCTCTGTGTTAGATTTTTTTCAGTGACTTGAGGTCTATGATCAAGTAAAACATAATTGAGTTGTGGTCACTGTTCCCTATTGGATCTGTCACATTAAATCAAGTCAAGGATTCTTGTACCTCTAGTTGGGTCTTCAACCATCTGTCCCAGGGAACAATCATTTAGCATATCTAGGAACTTTATCTCTTTATCATGTGCTGAACAACAGTTCACCCAGTCTATGTGAGGGTAATTGAAGTCCCCCATTATAACCAGGCTTCCCTTCTTGGATGCCTCCTTTACAACATTCTCCAACTGCCAGTCTCCCTCAAGAGTTTGGGTCGGAGGCCGATAGTATATGCCTACTGTTAGACCATCCTTGTAGCCTGGTACTCTTACCCACAGAGCTTCTAATGGTGACTCAAAATCACCTAGATATTCCAATTCATATGATTTTATCACTTCTTTGACATACAAGGCTACACCACCTCCCGTTTACCCCTTCCTATCCTTCCTCTACAGTTTGTAGCATGGGATAACTATATCCCATTGGTTATCATCTGTCCACCAGGTTTCAGTGATACCAATAATATCAATATTCTTATCTATTGCTAAGTATTCCAGCTCCCCTATTTTGTTCCGGAGGCTTCTGGCATTTGTATACAAGCATTTATATATGCTTTCCTGATACAGTCTTTTGAGTCCAGTTGCATTGTTAGACTGCCTCTTGCATCCTTCTGCTAGAGTGCTGGTGACTAGCTCCTTGCTCTGCTCAGTAATTTTTGCATCCTCCTCACTACTCAAGTACAAACGTACCTGAACCAGATGCTGCCCAGCTCCTGTTGGCTTTCCCCCAGTTATCAGTTAAAAGCTGTTCTGCAGTCTTTTTGATGTTGAGTGCCAGCAATCTGGTCCCATTATGGTTCAAATGCAACCCATCCCTCCTGAACAGATTTGGCTTGTCCCATAATGTTCTCCAGTTCCTGACAAATCTGAAGCCCTCCTCTCGACACCACCGCCTCATCCATGCATTGAGGCTTCTGAGCTCTGCCTGCCTGGTAGGTCCTGTGCGAGGGACAAGCAGTACTTCTGAAAATGCTACCTTGGAAGTTTGGAACTTCAATCTTCTTCCTAACAACCTGAATCTGGCTTCCAAGACAGACCACTTGGCCTTCCCAACATCATTGGTACCAACGTGTACCATGACAACTGGCTCGTTCCTAGTTCTCTCTAACCATATATCTAGATTTCTTGTGATGTCTGCAAGTTTTGCACCTGGCAGGCAAGTCACCATACGGTTATCATGTGCATCACAAATCCATTTCTCTGTATTTCTAATTATTGAATCACCTAGTACAAAGAGCCTCTTTCCTGCAATCTGTTCATCTACATGCACCTCATCAACCATATTAAGGGAGAGAACCTCAGTTTGTTCCTGTTGTTTATCTTCCTGGATCTCATCAAGTGTGATGAAGGAGAGATCATCAGATGGAACCAGTTGTTCCTCTGTGTGTTCCTCATCAGGTGTGATGAGGGAAAGAGCCTCAAATTTATTCTGTAATTTCAGACTCTCAGAGTGATCCCCTACTCTTCTCCTCCTTTGAGTCACATTCTTCCAAACATCTCCCTCCTGAGTTAGTGAAGGGCCTTCTCCCTCAGAACTGTGCCCTGTCTCTTCTTTGTCCAGCATAGTCTGCTCCGCTCTGTCCATGAACAGCTCAAGCTGCTTAATTTGTTGATGGTTAGATATGCGGGCCTCTAGCTGCTGGACCTTCTCTTCATATTGTTGCTTTATCTGTAAAAATGTGTGTACCTGGCATAGGTCAGTTAAAAGCCATAACTGGCATTGGTGTGATTAGTTCAGCCCAGGATTGAACCATCTTGAGTCAATTTGAACTGGTCCAGAACAGGTCCAGGTTGACTATGGTGGTTCCAGAAGAAATCAAATATGATTTGGAGATGTAGATACCAAATGGTAGGGAGAGAAAGCCATATGCTGTTTATCCAAAACAGCACCATACAAAGAAAACATGAATGTGGGAAAGAGAGAAGAGGCAGATGGACTTTCCTCATTAATGGTTTTAGTGCCCAGTCTGAGGAAATAACTTGATCAGCATCCTGCACTGATAGTACTTATACAGATGATGAATAAATAAAATGTTGCACCTTTCTCAAATGCACTTAATTATAAGTTTTCATTTACTGGCTGGAATATTTTATACATAACTTTCTTGCCATCTACAATTTTTATTAGCTTGTTTTCTTCCTCTTTCATTAGCCAGTATACAATTCTCAATCTTCTTTTCTTAACCCTTTCCCAGTGCAATCCCATCCTTCCTCAAGTTTTCATTGTCTGTTTCAGTGAGTCTTTGTGCTGGGCTCTGAATTTCCAAATGAAACTACAGTATATTCTTCCTCCTTGTACTAACTGTGTCAGAAGGAACTTCAGAGGGCCACCCTGTAGTTCCCAACCTCAAGGTGTCCAGTAGATATTGGCCCTCATCAGTGGGCTAGCAATGTAGAGGTGGCAAGAGTCTTCACCAAGGAAGGGGAAGATTGTGCAAGAGAGGAGGAGCTACCAGTAGAGGGTATAGGATTGGAAGCTAGGGGTGCTAGAATCTAAAGGATACAAAAGAGGCCCTAGGAGAGGTTGGAGGACAGGTAGAAGAGGTCTGGGAGATGATGTAGGAAGAGAAGCCCAAGGAAGAGTAGCAGAACACTACGGAGAATCCACTTTCAGGAGGTCTCCACAGAGCTATTAAAAAGCCAAAGGAGGATTCCCTGTTGCCTCTGGGCTGAGCCTATGTTTATGAGGAAAAGCCTTGAAGAGGAGTATAGGTCCAGTTGTGGGCACCACTAGAGGAGGTGTCCAGGCAGGCTATAGAATGAAAGACTAGAAAACCTTATTATTGGAGAGAATGGAGACAGTGAAAGAAAGGGAAGTATCATCAGGAGCAGGAGACCCTGGAGTAAATCTTAATGATACTTGTTTGATTGCTTTTTGTCCCCATTGTCAACAAGACATTACCCTGCTGTAGTTTAACACTTTTTAGGACTGGTGAAGGGGGCCTAGCCCTAAAGACTACAGACAATGGGATGGTCTGTGACCTCTGAGAAGCATTATATCATACCTGTCAAGTATCCCAGATTGGCTGGGATTTCCTGTATTTCTCCACTCGTTCCACCCCTTTTCTGCCACTGTCCTGTATTTGAACAGGGAAAGGGATTACTGCACATGCATGCCCATTGCAAATGGGCTCTGCGCATGCGCAGAGGGGTTCTGCGCATGCACAGATGAGTTGCTGTGGCACATGTGTACCCGGACCAGAGCAGTTCCTGTATTTCCAGGAGCCGCACTTGATGGGTATGCATTATATATACCCATTGGCCTTGTTTTCTAATAAAATTGATTTGAGAGCAGAGCAGGCTAGAAACTTGTGTTTGAAAAGATGAAGGATGGTCAAAGGGTTCACAAGCTGCCTGAGGAAACATGCAGTCAGCACAGACCTTGTAGTTGGGCAGGGCCTACATTTGTATAAATTGGTGCCTTTGGGTGGGTTTATTGCTGATTTGTTTGTTTTAGGAAAAAGTCCAACCCTTGCAATGCACTTAATCAAGGTGCCTTACAAGAATTATGAAGACAGGTTCAGCATGTAAAAACATTCTAAACATGCAAACCCATCCTATAAAAGCCACTCACCCAACAATGCAAATATTTGCTGAAAAAGGAAACATGCATTAATGTGGTGGAAAATATATGTACATTTCATGATCTGATTAGGTGCACCATAGCAATGATGTACTGTATATAATCATCATGTAGATGCAACATCCGTTCCTATTGAATACATCTGGTGCTTCATAGTCTCAGAAAATGGGCAGTCCTTTACATTACAGCAAAACTGCCATTTGCCTGTTTACGCTTCCAGATCTGGACAGATACTGCTGCAATCAACAGGATGTGTTGCACAAAGATTTTTGTCTACCATGCAAAACATTTCATCCCCATTCATGCCCCTTTATATTTAGATACAGTATATCCCATTTCTTAGACAGAATTTCTAAAGTTGTTTCCAGAAACGGAGTGTGTTCAAACCTCCATTGTCTGCAGTTCTCTGGGTTCATTTGCATTACATCCTACTTGCTGAAGTACACAAAACCAATCAAACAAAAATCCAAAATCATGGTAAAAGTCCTGCACTAAGTCTGAGGAATGAATGGCCTCTCAAAACCTGTTAGACTATCACTTTTCTTAATCCTACTGAGCACAGATGATGTTGAGAGATGATGGGGATGTGTTATCGGATAATTTCTGAAAGGCTACCCCAACCCCAACCCCACCACTCTCTCACACACAAACACATGCGCACAATCGCTGGTGAAATACTACACTAAAGTAATACCAATGCAGTTATATCAAAACTTATTTATTTTGTATTAGCAGTGGTCACATAACTACATCTTAAAAATAGTACTATTCTGAAGAGAATTTGATCTACAGTATAAGATTTTTTAAAATGTGTTTTTGAAAATAATTTCAATCAGTTTTTTTAAAAAAAATAAATCTCTTTTTGAATGTTTTTAATTGGTTTTGAATATTTTAAATCATTTCTGATTGTTTTTATTTTGTTATAAATTGCCGTGGAATCCCTGGTGGTCAGGAAAGTAAGAAACTAATGATGTAAAAAAGTAAACAAAGAACTGCAGTACCAGAAATAGTATGAGCTTTCCATAAAATTTGCATACTTACTAAAATTTCAATAGATGTGCAATATTTCTTCCCAGTGTGAACAGATTGTGAATGTGTGCTCACTTAGTTGGGTGTCATTGCTATCTGGTGTCAACGTGAAGGCCCGCGTATATTGTCCTTTGATGGTTCTTGATCTTCAAGTCTTCTTTCAGCTGAACAGCTCTTCAAGGGCATGTTCCATTAAGTAGACTGTCTAATGTCTAGTACATCAATAAGAATTCAATTCAATTTTCAATTTGTATGCCACCCCACTCGCAGTGCGACTCTTGGTGGCTAACAAAAAATACAATATCACAATATCACAGTTGCAATTACAAAATAATAATCACAGAAACATTTAAGAAGCATTTCCACATTTCAGAAGCATTTCAACAAATATCCCAGCCACCCGCCATCATAAAGCATCAACCCATCCCAACACAAAAAGTAAAAAAAAAAATACAAAAAATGTTGCCAACTCAACCCAACCACCCGTGTCGTCTTCCCTCCAGGCCGAGACCGGCTGAGGAGGTACCCGGTGGTGGTGGTGGTGGTAGTGGTAGCAGCTTTTGTAGCCCACTGACTGCACAGCTGCTGCTGCCTTCCCTCCAGGTCAGTGGCCTTCCAGGGAGCATCTGGTGTTGGCAGAGACAGTGGCAGGTTTTGTAGCCCACCAGCCACACAACTGCTGCTGCCTTCCCTTGAGGTCAGTGGCCAGCCGGAGAGGGTCCGGTGTTCGTGGAGGCTGTGGTGGGTTTTGTAGCCCACCAGTCACACAGCTGCTGCTGCCTTTCCTCCAGGTCGGTGATCGGCCAGTATTGGCGGAGGCGGGTTTTGTAGGGGGGGGGGAATGCTTTTCAGTTTTATTAGTTCAACAAACCAAAGATGAGCTTGCTTGGTTACTCAAGTACCAGTAAAATAATATGCTTTCTTTTGAAAACAACTTAAGACTATCTAGAAAGGCAAGATCTGTCTTAGCCTTTTGTCCAGCCAATGAAGTTCCCCTTTAAATTAAAATCATACAGAAGAGGTTCCAAAGGAAAATTAATGGGTTTACATTATACAATCCCCTTGCATTTTTCTGTATATATACACAGCATAAAAATTTTAAAGGGTGTGATAAAATTATGTGTGAGTCTAAAGGCTGTAATATTTCTCAGCTGAGAACTTTATGCGTGCTATACATTTTTGAGCTCAGAACTCAACAAAAAACCTTATATGGCTTATTAGATGGTCCACTAAACTTGTGAGGCAAAAGCACTATAAATGAATGTTTAAGACTCCATAGTATGCAGACGTCAGCCTCTGAAATAAAAGGCATTTGTCAGAAAGTAAAGGAGAAGAAATAAATATGGAAAACATTAACTAATGCAGAACAAGCCCTGGCATGCTGACATCTTAAAAACACAGAAGCTAATTTTTATTTCCATTCTCCTTTAATTTCATGGAAGAGAATATGTTTTTCAAAAATATGTCAAAGGAGGAGAAAATGCTCATGGCATTCTCATGTGCAGAGTAAGAACATCACTGATCATGAGGTCATACAAGGCAGTCAGCTAAGGCAGAGGCGCACCTGAAATGTACTGATCCCCTGCTGTGGCCAGGATCCCAAATCCTGGAAGCTCAAAGGTAGTCTAGAGAGCAAACACTGTCAGCAACTCTCCAGAGTCACCTGTTTCTCTGGGGGTCCTTGGAGTCTAAGCATTGTGGGATGAGTGTTCTGGTATATTGCTTGTGCCATACAGGTATACCACGGCAGCTTTTTTGGCCACAGCCACCTTACAGCTACATTCTGAGAGGACCTCTTGGAGATCAACAGTGGTGGTAGGGAAAATAGCCATCTCTTGACTGAGCTGGGCTGAAACTATTTCTCCCTACTTATTATGTCTCCCTACCCCTCTTCATTAACATTTCACCATTGCTGCTACTTCAGTTAATGCTGTCACCAATCATAAGAGCCCAATACATATGTATGTCTGTGTGCATGTATACTAATATCCCATTCTAATTAAAAATCAGAATATAAATTTCACATATATACACTGCAGTGGCTTGTACCAGCACATAATTGAATTGTAATACCAATATTTGTAATTTGTACTTTGGTTTTTTAAATTCATACCTTTAAAAAAACATGACACCAAATGAAGTGATATGTGAACTGAAGCACAGTTTGACTTACGTTTTTCTTAATTTTTCCAATAGAAAATTCTGGAGAAACTTATTTGTTTTAGGAGAAAGTACACACAAAATTATGTGTGTTTATGTAAACAAGGTATATGTACAACATATTAGGAAAAATGATTGTAAAAAATGTGTATTATATACAAAATGCATACATTTGGAGAAATAGGTAACAAATACTTTTAAAATGGTCTCTTGCACTTTTTTCAAACTGACTCACAAATATAATGAAACAAACTTGGGGAAATGCTGAGAAAATAAAAAAACCTGAGTGAAACCTCAGAGATAGCTTTGTCTGTGTGTTAAAAATGGGAGGGGGGTTTGTTATTATTAAAAAGAGCAGAAATATCATGAGTTTTCAGTGGCCTCGCATCCAGACAAAACTTGAGTATCTCACTCACAGAAGATGTCATTCTTACTATAGTGCATAGGTTTCATACTTATATGTTTATATTGCAATTTTAGATTTTATTTAAGCTTCTTTGACATGGTGCAATATTGTTTTTCAAATTGGATAGTAAATCACTATACATAACATTCTCCTACAGAAGAATGGATTATAAATTCTTACATAGAAAATAAATAAATATGGAAGCAAACCCATCTTTGATACTTGCATAAACCTAATCCTTGTCAAAAGTAGGTTTCAGGTTAATAAATCAATACCAAGTAAGTTAAAATGACAGCAACATTGATGTTTTGCAGAACATAAGATGAAACAATTCATACTTTCATATCACCTTTTGCATTTTTAATCTTGTTTATTTTCACATAGTGCCTGAAATCCTGCTGTTTAGTGTTGTCAGCATAGGCTCACTGAATCAGTGGGAATTTGGTGAGCCAATTCCCGTCTTTGTCCCAGCTCCTGCCAACCTAGCAGTTCAAAAGCAAGAAATTGCAAGTAGATAAATAGGGACTACTTCAGTGGGAAGGTAACAGTGTTCCGTGTCTAGTCATGCCTGCCACATGACCACAGAAATGTCTGCAGAAGGAGACAACACTAGCTCTTCAGCTTTGAAACAGAGATGAGCACTGAACCCAAGAGTCAGATGCGACTGGCTTTTGAGCAAGGGAAACCTTAGAATAGTAAGTTGCGACTAGGTTAGATCCATTTGAATCAATTGAATTTATGGAGGAATTAATTCACCCAAGCCTCACTGATTTGATAGACCGATTCTAGTTCAAATTACTACACATTAGCAACAGAATTTCAGCCTATAAATAGCAGTCACATAATAAGGCAGGGCCAACACATTCTTCTGGCAGGCATTGTGAAGAAACCAGACAAATTTGCCTCTTTTTAACAAGAATAAAGAGGAAGTGACTGCAGAAGAAGTAGGAAGAATGATAAAAGTCAGCCACTTTTTTATTCTTGTTCACCTTGTCAGGAGAATAACATTAGGTCTGTGTGGTAACTTACTTCCTTTCTTCACTATTCAGGTGAACTTTGTTGGATAATCTTTGCAGGGTGGTGCAGTTACCATGTAGTCAAAGATTAAGGTTTAATATTTTGAAATTCAAGCCCTCCTCAATTCCCCTTTTTCCTTCTTAGTCCAACTACTGAACAAATGCTCTGGCACAGCTTTAACAAAAAGAAAAAAGAAATATATATTTAAAAGGCTTGTGTTCAAATGAAATTGTCAGGTAGCTAGCAAAAAAATGTATAATACAGTATAGCACTTCACTTCATCTTAGTTGCAAAAAAGCAGGAAGAAGAAATCTCTCAAGCAAATGACGGTTGCAAGACAGTACTGAGTTACTGGATTTCCGAGACTAAAAGCATTTTGAATCAGAAAGAACTTAGCTGAACAATTAAACTGCTGAGACACACTGACTTAACTAAACTGCTGTGCGCTCAATTGTGGGATTCACATTTTTTTACTATCTGCTCTGTGGGCATGGTATGGTGGGCATGACCAGGGGGAAGCCCTGCATTGCACCCTAATTAGGACTATTTTATTTCAAAACTTGGATGGGCAGGGCCAGCCAGAATTTCTGCTACCGGTTCTTGTGAACTGGGGTGAACCTGCTGAATCCCACCACTGTGTACACTGCCAACAAACAGAGTTCAGCACATGTACAGAGTGGAAAGGCAGTTACTTTTTGAGGGAAGAAACATTAGCCAGCTGATTAGATTCAAAGCAGGCAATGCCTATGTTTGTTGAATGCTAGCCTTTCCCGTCGTCAGTTAGTATACAAAACAAACACAAAGCATGATGGAATTGCCTGCTGTAAGCTCAACAAACTTTATCCTGAATGCCTGAACAAGGCTAAAGAGATTGTGGAAGGAATTAGGCCTTGCTGCATCCCTGAAGGCATAATGGTAGAAAACAACACATAGCAATTGGGCTCAATGTCAGTTCAAACCAGACTATTTTATGGGTTTGAGACTTTCTCTGGCAGACTTTGCTGTAATACTGTGCATTACTGAACTGTGAAGAAAGTGACAATGTGCTGTCTTTTCATTACTGAAAAAACTAATTCTCCTCTAAGGAAAAGTAACCTTCCACATGTCAGAGACTTCTCATTATGTATGTCTCTGCTTCAATCAGTGGCCTGGCCTCATCTATTTCAAACCAGCCTACAGCTAGGGCTGAGGAACACTACCATATCTGTATTATTATTAAAGCGGGGCACAAGCTGAATTAGAAGATAGTTTCACAGACCTATATTTAAACAAAAAATAAGGTTTTTGCTCATCTTTTCATTATGTTGGGTGCCTTTGATGTTCTGGTAGAAATGCGAAACAGCCAGCATAACAGGGCCAAACAACTTTATTAGGCAGTCAGAACATGGGGAGCAATGGCGCAGCACTGCTGAATATATACAATCAGGAATGGATACATTTGGGTGGGAAACAACAGGATTGGATGGGAGAGAAGTGGGGTGACTGGAAGGTCATCGGACCAGAATGAAAACTGTACATGACTACATAGTTTAGGCGGGAATGCAGTCCCGCGATATTTTAAAACCAAGAAGAAGGAGACAAAATGGAGGATCGTACTGATCCCAATTATATTACAAAACATTACAGCAATAAATGTATTCAAACACAACAGTGCCTGAGGAGGCTGCCTCACTGTGTCTAACAACAGGGCAGAGATGTGGCAGTATTTATTTAGCTAGTTAATTAATTGGTAAGCCATCCTGAGGTAATAGGATTCTTGAGGCACTGCATGGTTGGAAGACAAGGTCAATAAAATCATATGGGTCTTAATAAAAGACTTGGTTTATCCAAAACAAAAACCAGTGTAATCTAGCAAAGTTAGATAACGACATTGTAAATGACATATATGGCAATGGATGATTTTTCTAAAGAGGTCATTCTACTTCCACCTAGTGGGAAAGGAAGATATTCAGGTAAATTCATGTGGGAGATGAGAGGAAGTCATGTTCAGAATACAAATTCGTGCAATAGCAGAGCGATTGGGTCCCCTAAAGTAAGACATTTCTTGCTCGAAGAAAGTTTCAAAGCTGAGTTGACAGAGTGCACTACATACAGGTGGTGCCAAAAATGTATACACATTTTAAGAAAGGGGGAAAACTGTATAAAATTGTATAAAAATTTATATCGATAGCCAGTCTTTGGTTGCAGACAGAATTGCTGCCCTTTAGGAAAGGACTCAAAACCTGGCTGGCAGGGCAAGTGTGGGGAGCTGATGGGGAAGTCCCTCCCCCCCTTGGCTCTTCTAAGATAAAGTGTCCCTCTTGTACTGATGGGTGGGTGGGGGTGTCTTTTAATGGTTTTTAATGGGCTTTTTATGGGTACTGATGGGTGAGTGGGTGGGTCTTTTTAGGGTTTTTAAGGGGCTTTTATGGTTTTTTAATGGTTATTAATTGGGGATGTTGGTTTTAAATGATTTTTAGTATAGTTTATTGTGTTTTGAATTTGTTGTGAGCTGCCCAGAGTTGCCCTAGGGTGAGGGGGCGGCATACAAATTTAAATAAATAAATAAATGATTAATACAAGTTACATTTGACTTCTGCATTTACACGAGGTGTTCAAAGTGGTTACCATCAACGTCTAGGTACTTCTGATTATGGCAAGCTACTGTTTGAGTAATGTTGACCAAAGTGTCCATTGCATCGCTGTGCATGCCGTTCAATTCCTTCCCAAAGTACCGCCAGTATAGCAGATTTTCTATGGTACATCACATCCTTTAAGGTCCCCCATAGGTAGACATCAAGTATTTAAGTCATTGCATTTCCACAATGTTCCCAAATTTCAAATACCACTTCAAAATGATCTTGAGCTGCTCAAAGGACAACCATGCTGCCACCATTTTCTTTGACTGCCTTTCACATGGTGACACTAGCATTAATTCTTTTAAGCCATCATCAAACTACACATTGCTACCATAATATACAACTTCGCAAAGTTAGACATACATAAAATCCCTCAAAATGTGTATATGTTACAATTAAAACTTGTTTTCAGTTAAAACTAGTTTTCCCTAGTTAAAAGAAGCTTTAACTGAATGCCTTTGTTAGAACTGGGATTTACTTCGAAATACGTATGAATGTAAGTTAAAACCAGTTTCTAGTTCTAACAAATATGTTTGGGTAAAACTGGTTTTAACTAGGGAAATCTGGTGTTAACTGAAAACTAGTTTTCACTGTAATTTTGGCACCCTCTGTATTTTGCTGCCTGAGTTGAAAATCCTTCCACACTCATCTACAGTGAAAGGTCACTGGACTGACAGTGACTCATTCTTCAGCAATTACAGCCTTGTCACTTAAGGGGAGCTACTATCCTGCCAAATCTATTTTAGGAGGCTACTACATTTTTCCTAATTAGTAGCCACCTCCCCAATCACTATCCCACCAAATCTATTTGAGGAGGTTACTACACTTTTCCTAATTGGTAGCCACCTCCCCAATCATTTGGATTCTACAATGAAGTGGAGATCACTTTTTTAATCTGGAAGAACAGTCTTGTTCCCTCAAATGCCAGAGACACGAGAAACAGTCACTCACGGTATATGCAAATGTTGTTCAGTTATGTACATAATGAAATGTAAAGAACCCATCCTGTTGGTCTTAGATCTCTTTTCCCTTTCTTTGCTGTTTTTTTTAATCAAGCACAACAATTTCAAAGCACATTTTCTTATTAGAACACTTTGTTCCTCAATTTTGTACTGATAGCCATTACATTTACATGGCTTTCTGTGCCTATCCTCATTCACAACTAACAGCTCTTTGCAGTTTGATTATATTGCTCTATTCTAAAAGCTTTTGTGAGGCTCTTGAGTATAATAATTTTACCTTGGAGAGTGTAAAAATTTGAAGCTCTTACATAACTGTGCACATTTATGTAGGATCACTAAACTTTGTGATTTTATTTCCCGATGGCAATTAAGTATACAATGATGTTGTGGAATCTTTTCTCTAGAAACAGAGTCAGGTGAAATTGTAATGCGGTGTTATATATCACCAATATCTGAAAATTATACCAATCTCTGAAAATGAAGGTGATTTTTGCAAGCTGCTGTTGCTTTCAGTCCTTTCCCACATATTTATTTAATATAACCAAATCCATTCGAGATTTTGTGTTCATACACTGATGCCCAAGCTAAAATGAAAAATAAAACTAAAATTCTCAGGATATTCATGGTGTATTTTTAGATGAAGATTCTTTTGGCTTTTAAAGAAGATCAATGTTGATATTTCAAAGTCTCTGGTTAGAAAAAGAAATGCACTCCCGGCATTCACTGAAAGGACTACAAAGAGTTGAAAGGCAAGGAGACAGAAGTGATAACCCCATATTATTTTCCTTTCCCTGGATTTTCCCATAACAATGTTTCCTTTTGAGGACTCAGGAGACATGGCTTCAAATCCTCATTCACTTGTGGGAACTCATAGGGAGGTGAGTGTGACAAGGGAAAATCTGGTCGTCAAACATCTCATATACCCCCAAAGCTCTTTTTTGGGTTGCTATAAGTCAGAAGTAACTTAACAGAACACAACAGGCACAGTTTCTTCTATTTTTAAAGGCAATTAAAAATGTAGCATCATGTACCCATAAGAACCTGGCAGTGTCAGGTTTGTGGAAAGTGTGTGTGTGTGTGTGTGTGTGTGTGTGTGTGTGTGTGTGTGTGTGTGTGTGTGTGTGTGTGTGTGTGTGTGTGTGTGTGTGTGTGTGTGTGTGTGTGTGTGTGTGTGTGTGTTGGTTATGCATCTATGTGTGGTTGAGACCAGATTATCTGCTTTCTATCCCAACCAGGAGATGGTACAAACCAGGCTACCACATTATTAATTACTAACACCTTAACCTGCAGTAGGGTCTTACTGTAGTGTAGGACCTAGCCTAATGAGCAGGAGCCCCCATTTTTCTCTCTCCCTCTCTCATGGCATTACAGGATTATTCTGCAAGCTACACAGATGAACCCCAGTTAGCTCATGTTTGGGAGTTCTTTCTTAGCTTGTCTCTCACCCAAGTCCCCATGATTTAAAGTTGTTTGTTGCCTATGTTGAACTTGAAAGGTTAGTCTCTTTTGGGTTACCTTAATCCCATGATCCAAAGCACCCCCATGAGGGCCCTGCAATTGCCAGATGACACAATGTAGAGCTCACTGCTACTTCCCTTCCATACTACCCACTGTGGTTGTGACTGCCTATTTAGACACAGAACTGCCCAAGATGAGTCCATGTGCCCTGTGGAAAATCAAAGTGGGATAGACAATAATAATAATCTCAGCCTCTTTTGTGCAACACATAAATCAGGAATGCAAAGTCAAAAATTCCCCTCTGGCCTCTAGAAATGCAACAAACTCATTCTGACTTTGGGTAGGCAGACAGGTGGGTCGAGCAGCACACCCCCAAAAGACCAATATAATGGACAGAAGGCCACAAACCATTGGCCCAGATGTGTTGAATTGACGTTTTAATCTCTCAGACCTAAGGTGTTTGCTTTGTTTTGGACCATGAATAAGGAAAAGTGGAGAACAAAGCCCATGCACTTATAATTCATGCATAGAAGGCATGTAGTTTCCTCAAGCCTGCTCAGCAAATGACACCTGATCAAAATTTATTCTTCGCAATGACTATAAAATTGCGAGAATGCTGAAATCCACTTATTCTGGCTTCACTCTTAATGTTATTCAAACTAAACCATAGTCTGTGGTATAATGTGAGCTGGAGGGGAAGATCATTTATCAAGGGATTTGTAGCGTAATATATGTTAAGCATATGGGACGCGGTATTGAAAGTTCTATTTTCTGCCTAGTTTAAACTGCAAAAAGAAGTGTTGCAGTTTGTCATTTCAGGTCACAGTATCCAGTTATGCTGCAGAAGGTGCTTGGCTTTACGAGACTGAAAATGCTGCTCTGAGTACTCCATATTGTTAGCATTAGCATTAATTATTTTTATTTATTAAAGAGGTGGTGGAAATAAAATTGCATTCTAGATGGCATTTAATTCAACAGCAAGAAAGTGAAGAGTGAGGGGCTTGGATCACATCCCGTGACATCCATTCAAAGTTGTTTGCGTTGTCAAAACATAAACACATTTTTTAAAAGGACTACTAGATCATATTTAGACATTTCCCCCACTCATTACCTAGCAGAAGCATGCATTATTCAAGCAAAGCAATTATCCCTTGCAAAATAAATAAGAGTATTCCTGTGGGGTACCTTTGCACCTCCAACTTAGTGAATGTTGTGCAGCCTACAACTAAGTTTGGGGAAGTGGAGCAAGAACCCGAAGTCTTCAGGGGATTACTGTGTTCAGAATTTCTCCATTTGTAGCAACCCTGGGGCTGAATCATTTTGAGAGGTCCAGCAGCTGGGCTGGTTGGTACAGGAAACTCATATGGCATGCTTTCCTGCTCAAGGTAAATTCATGTTTATCACCACAGAAAATAACTGCATATGTAAAGCAGTAAAGGTCTACCTTACTCAAAAGCCAGTCGTATCCAACTCCATGCTCTTCTACATTTACAGCCAAAGAGCCAGCGGTCTGTGTCTGCAGACGTTTATGTGGTCATGAGGCAACCATGACTATATGCCGGAGCGCACAGAACACTGTTACCTTTCCCACTGAAGTGGTACCTATTTATCTACTTCCAATTTTCTTGCTTTCGAATTGCTAGGGTGGCAGGAGCTGGGGCAGATGACAGGAGCTCACTCTGTTGTGCAGCCCTCAGGTCTCAAACTGCTGATCATCAAGGCTATGATCCAATATATGGTTATTCAGGAGCCTCATGAGGTCCAGATCAAAGCAGAATAAGTGGGTTTCCCCCCGCCCCCTAAGGAAAACGAAGGCTATTTGAACTAATCTGATGGTTCAAACAACTAAAATGAGGGAGGAAATACAGACCATGGGGAGGGATTATGTGAACAAGTGATGCAGAGGGAAGATAAGAAACTGGACTTTGCTCAGTGACTGCCCTTAACTGACCATTCTGATGATAGGATTCCACTTCAGTCACCAGGTTTGCAGGAAAGAAGTTTTGAAGGTGCTCAATATTCAAACTCTTGAAACTTGCTGTCTCATATCTGGCACATTCACTCTTCTCTGTAGGATTTATTACAGCTTTGAATTCAATCTATATCAGTGCCAAAAAGAAAAAAGTTATAGTCCTTTCAATTTTCCCTTGCAAATCAAAGGGGAAGCTGGCATCTGAATTTAGAAATCATTTCTGATCCAGGGCACGAATCAGATTGTGAACATGTTCACCACATACCAAATTGGGATTTGTCCCAAAGTGCTTTCAGAATGATATATTTTTTTGGGGGGGGGAGGGGGGAGACTTGTGCACAGCCTTATGTCCAAATCATGCAGGATTGTGCCATATATATTTTGTTTACAACAGCTGAGCACAATGTCTTTCCATCATTTGGGGGTTAAAATAAAATGGACAGTAAGTCTCAATTACGGACCGTTAATTGTTCATTCTAAACATACATTTGATCAATGTTGCCCATGAGATGCAGTTCTTTTCCCCCTTCTTCTTTCCTAAATGATATTTATTTTCTCCACAACTTGAAATATATTCTCTAGAGGTGTTGCTGACTTTGCCATTCATTAACTATGCATTTGTTTATAAGAAAGGGGGCAAGAAGGAAGGGGTACATGCCCATGGGCACTGGAGTTCTTTTAGCATTCTGCCTTAAAAGAAATATTGGATTGCTCATTTCCCCAGAAAGCATCTTCTCTCTGCAGTACATTGGTATTATTAAACTGACCTCAAACCTGTTTATTTTCTTTTTTTAAAAAATATTTTATTGATTTCACTAAAACACATACATCAAACATTGCAGGCGCACCCCCCCCCCCAAAGAAAGACTCAGACACCGGTATATGGATAAAGGCATTGGGCCACATTTATTGAATCATGCCCTAGTCCGAATTATAAATTTCAATTGGTACTCAACCAATTATAATTCTTAAGGCAAGCAGGCCGCAGTAACACTGGTAAGGTTCCTCCCAAAATTGCCAACGGCAATTGGCTACAATGTATCCATTTGTATCAATTTGTTTGTTACTACAACCAAATTGTTGACCGTAGTCAATAAACTATCTACTGCCCCCACCCTCTGATGTGTATCCATCAAATCACGGGGTGATGCATGCTGAACAGCTCCTGCCATCACCCCATTGCCTGGTTCGTCGTTGACCGGTCAACGTTATTAAACTTGTACCTGTCTAAGTGTTGGCCAGTCAATTGCGAACCTGCCGGATACCTATGGGTCATAAATATTTACCTTACCAGTGCTACCCGCCACACAGGGAGGCTTCAATAAAGACTCACTGCCCCCCCCAGACCGTCAGCTCGGTCAACAGGCCTGCTTGCAAATCTTCCAAAAAGAGGTTCATACCTCTAGCCAACAGATGGACCACATCCCCTGTATAAAGATCATAATTTTGTAAACTAATGGTGGGGTGTCAGATGACCCACCCCAAACCCTTGTCTGCAAAGAACCGGGCCACTGCCCTGTTCACCGAGCGGCGAGCACGGTCAAGGGCATGGAGGTTAATACCCCCTCTGTAAGTGTGACGCGGTATGATGTCCGACCATAGCAGCGTTGTGGAAGGCCACACATAATGCAAATAAGCTAGGTCGCTGCAAATCGCATATTTTAAAGAAAGGCCAGTGACCTGGCCTAGGTCATTGCCCCCGAGGTGCAGCACCAGGACATCAGGCGGTTCAGCATCCCTGATGGAGAAAAGGAATGGCAACAGTTCCCGCCATAACATTCCACGCTTACCATACCACCTGATACATGCGGAGGCACGTAGTCCAAGCTGGGGTCCCCACTCTGTCGCCGCAGCGTACTGCGCTGCCCAGTGCACATAGCTATGGCCCACCAGCCATACTGCCACCGGTGTGCGGGGACACACAGGGTCTGTAAGAGAAAAAGAGAACAGTGACTTAACTGGTACTCATGCCTGAAGAGGACGAACATATAATGCAAAACACTTAGATCCCCACCTCCCCATACGGCGTATATCAGCCTCAGAGTACCCAAAAGCAGCCGCAGTAGAAGCAGCCCCTATTCTAAAAGAATGGGTGCTGTAACGAGCCCCGGGGAGGCCAACACTGGACAGTGCCTTACCGGTCACCTTCCAAAATTGAAATTTAGTCAGGGGAGACCCATCCTGGTGGCAGAAAAACGGGCCAGGGTGCGTGCCACACACTGCAAGGAACTTCTGTAGGGCACCAACCGGACAGATGTCTGCAATGGAACATCGTAGCAGTCTAACACCACTGCCTACACCATGCTGATCAACTTTTGAGGACCGTATCCTCAACTGAGCCCACTCATTAGAGACATAGACATCTTCGAGTTCCAGTGCCCTACAAGCCGCATTCGCCTTAGACAGTAGTACCAACTCACTGATGAGGAGCGCTCCGAAGAAGGCCACCGTGGTAGCCGCATGAAAAAGAGCTGCCTCATACCTGTCAAAACATAGGTTAGGCCAGCCTCGTGCAAGGTGTGTAAGCACCCCTGGGGAAATTGGGTGGCGAGTGGCCAGGCGGCGTTCACATTCCCATGTCCACCCCTCCAAAACATGTTGTATACGAAAATCAGTCATGTTGTCAGCAAAACCCTTCACCTTGGCCATGAATGCCAGTGCTGACAGCCTGGATGCTATGGTGCGGGGAGCTAGGCCCAGATTGTGTAGGTAAACCATAAATTGAAGAACGTGTTCGACCGGAATGGGCCAGGCTTCGGGCAACCGGAGTTGCACACAAAATTGTGTAAATTGATTAAATGCATGTTGATACGCCTTACGCATGCGGGGAGCGAGTGACATGCCGATCGCCCGGTTCACCTCTCCTTGCCAAATGTCCAAATCTCGTCCGGGAGTGGCGAGGGGAATTTCTCCGCGTCGGGAGCCAAGGCACGGAACCGGGGGATCTGCAGGCGCGATAAAGCATCAGCAATATTGTTATTAATGCCTGGTACATGTCTGGCCCTAAAGAGCACATTGAGGCGCAAGCTGCGTAACACAAACTGGCGAACTAACCCCATGACCCTGGATGATTTAGATGTCTGAGAATTGACAATGTGGACCACCGCAGCATTGTCACACCAAAAATGGACTACTGAATTGGCCCACTCCTCGCCCCATAGCATCAAAGCTCCCAGTATCGGGAAGAACTCAAGGAATGTGAGATCGCGTAGACGATCCGTGCCCCGCCATGCTGGAGGCCATTGGCCGTAGGCCCACCTCCCCTCAAAATAAATCCCGTATCCCAGGGACCCAGAGGCATCCGACTGAACCTGGAACCTAGGGGAGACCAAGAGGTCAGACCTCCAAAATGATACCCCATTGAATTTCCGCAGGAACTTAAGGCAAACCAACAGGTCAGCCCTCATGCCCCTGGTCAGTCGGACCCTATGATGGCGCCTCGATAGCCCAATCATGGCGTCACATAGGCGTCGAGCAAAAGCTCTGCCAGGCGTGACCACCCTGCAGGCAAAATTAAGATGACCATGTAGAACTTGGAGCTCACGAAGTGACACCTTACGTTTGGCCAGCAAGGCCAACACCATCGCAGAGATCCGTGTGACCTTGTCCATAGGTAACCTGGATGTCTGCGCAACCGTGTCAATTTCAATGCCCAGAAATGTGAGCGTAGTTGATGGGCCCTCGGTCTTTTCGGGCGCTAAAGGGACACCAAGTTCCTGCATTAGCGTCTGAAATGTAGTGAGGAGACGCATGCACGTGTCCAAGCCCCGTTCACCCCCGAACAAAAAATCATCGAGGTAATGGGCTACAGACCGGGACCCAGACCTGCGAACAAAGGCCCACTGGAGAAAAGTGCTAAAGCATTCAAATGCTGAACAGGAAATAGAGCAGCCAAAAGGCATGGCTTTATCTACATAAAATTTCCCCTGAAATTTAAAACCCAATAACTCAAAGTCACCCGGGTGCACTGGCAACAACCGGAATGCTGATTTAATATCACATTTTGCCAGAAGTGCACCCGGGCCACAAGCGCGCACCATGCGCAGGGCCTGGTCAAATGACGTATACCTGACTGAACAAAGGTCATCAGGAATGGCGTCATTGACCGAATGACCCACCAGGTATGATAAATGGTGAATTAGACGAAATTCACCAGGGACCTTTTTGGGAACCAAACCTAAAGGGGAAACCTTAAGATTAGGAAAGGGAGGCCTAGAAAAGGGGCCAGCTACCCTCCCTGCATTTACCTCCTTGGCAATACTTAGGGCGGCCACCTCCTCCCTACCCTTCAGGGAAAGCAAATTAGGAGCATCTTGGGGTCCCCGCACCCCCTTGAATGGTATACGAAAACCGTACCAGAAACCTTTGAGTAGGTACCTCGCCTCGTCCCTCCTCGGGTAAGTCGAGAGCCACCTCTCTAACATAAATATGTTAACCGGGGAGGGGGCCTTTTGACTGACCAGCTCCTTATGCAGCAGTTCTGCCCGCTCCCTGTCCACCTCTACCTCTGCCCCGTGACCCACCGGCTCGCGGACACGCAGCGGCGGCGTGGGGGCCAGCGCAAGAGGGACACTCGTGTTTGTATCTGCACTGTTTTCTATTGCATGCGCCATTGGCCGAGAAACTCCAACACAGCAAGCGGGCTGGAACCCCCTGCCCCGCCACTTGGCGGGGAGCCTGCATTGGAGTAGCCCGCTGGATGGCATGGCTGCAATGGTACCTCTCCCCAGGCGCCGAGCGCGTGGGGGTCATGTATAAAAGCCACAACTTCTGGCATGGCTCATCCCATCTCATCTCCGGGTGTAAGGGCACCCTCATTCTAAATTCCTCATCGTAAGCCAACCACGATGGGCCAGGAAAATCCACCATCGCCCTGTAAATATTGTCCAAATATTGGACCATAGGGATGGCCAAATCGGGCCGGGCCCTGAGGTACACCGCCATATAAATAAGATATGCGGGTAACCAGTTGGCCCAAGTGTGAGGTGGCTTGCGACGACGAGACAGCTCCTTGTCTCTGTCGTCCTGCCCCTCCTTCTCTTCCTTGGTGGGCTCACGGTTCAATAGGGAGAAAATATCAACATATCCCCCCCCGCCAAATCTTTTCCCTCGTGGCCTGGGACAAATGATCCCCGAGGGATACCCCGCCGTTGGCAATGCCGACACCTGCACTACATTCACCCTAGGCATTGGCAGCAGTGCATGTACAGTGCCTGCGATACCCGGTACAGTCCTGGGGGTGGACCCCCCCCACCCAATGTTGTGCCAGTATTGGGCCCATTGGCACCAGGGTAAGCTGGGAACTGATGCCCACCCGCCTCGACATAACGAGGCCATGGCCACTGAAAACTAACACCTGAAGTGGACTGTGGTGTGGGGACATTAGCTTGAACCTGATACTCACTGGGTGCACCCCCGTGAGCCGCCCCCACCGGGGGTTCCGGCCCACGGCGGGCGTCGGAGCTCGCGACCGCAATCGAGCTCTAGGGCCACATCTGGCCACCCCCCGTCTGGAGTTCAGGACGAACGGGGAGCTGCGAGATCGCAGCCGGCACAGGCCGGAGCGTCTCCAGCACCTCAACCCTGCTAGCCGCCTGCTGCAAAGTGGCGGCTGTCGAGGTGGAAGGCGGGCAAAAAGGAGCCCCAGTCGGCCGTGCAGTCCCCCCTCCCGAGGGGTTGTTAATGACCCCCAAGGATGCCTCCAGCACGGCTAAACGTGCCAGCAATGCATTCACAGTCGCAGAACCCCTGGTATAAGGCGGGCAAGGTGGGCCACATGGTCCACTTGGTGGTACACTTGGGACCCCCATCTGGGCGCCAGGTCCTGAATAGGGCCATGCCCAGAACTCCGGCCCATGAGGGGCCGGAGGCAAGCCCTGCTGAGTGACCGGACCAGCCCCCCCCTATTGTCTGGACCCATGGCCGACAATTGCGGGCCGGGGGCCGAAGCCCCTGCAGGGCCATCCTGAGGCTGGAGAGCTGAGGGCCATGCCCTAATCTGCCCCATCCCACCGGTAACGGTGGGTGCCACCGATGCGGGGGCCTGTTGCGGGGGCGCAGTCGCGGTCCTCCGACCCGATTGCTGCCCCCTCGTAAGCACAGAGCCAGGCAAGTGCCTCCCTCTTGGCCGCGGCTTGGTCGCCGGGGCCTTCCTTTTGGGAGGCATAGCTGCCAGAGACGATCCCTTTCCGGGGATCAGAAGCGCTGGAATGGCTGAACAGCTGAAGACTGGGCTGAATAGCCGAAGAGAAACGAAGAGCAACGGAGAAAACTTCTCCTCTCCGTCGCTTCTTCTAAAATGGCAGCTCATCTGCCTCGTGGCCACTCCTTTTATGTTGCCTTTGCCAACAAAAAGGCTCTAAAGTGAAGGATTGGATGCTGATGCGCAGTGCGCATGTGAGTTACCAATACATGCAATTTGCCCAGTTCATGTCTCCTTGCCAAATGACCATACCACAGCCAGGAGTGAAAAGGGTAGCTCACAAGCGTCCGGAGCCCAGCCGCGGAACCAGGCGATCTGCAGGCGGGGGAAAGGATAAGCAATATCATTATAAATGACTGGCACATGTTTAGCCCAAAGAAGCGCCTTAAAGCGCATGAACCCCAGAACAATATGCAAGCTGAGGCCATGACTCAGGTGATTTAGACGTTCTGGCATTGACAATGTGCACCACCGCAGCATTACCACACCAAAAGTGAAGCACAGAATCAGGCCGCCTGTCCCCCAGAGCATAAAGGGTACCCAGAATTGAGAAGATATGTTAGAAACATAAGATCGCATAAGCGATCCGTGCCCTGACATCCCTGGGGCCAATGACCATAGACCCCTGTCCTTAATTAAATCCCCCTACCCGGGGAGCTGGAGGCATCTGACTGTACTTGTAATTGGGGCTGACCAGAAGCTCAGACCTCCCGATGCAACAGCATGGAAGTCCTGCGGGAATGTGAGCCAAACCAACAGGTCCGCTCGTAAACCCCTAATCAGCTGTACCCCGCGGCTTCGTTTAACGAGACCCGCCATAGCGTGACGCAGACACTAGGCAAAAGCACTGCCTGGTATTACCACTCTGCAGGCGAAGTTGATGCAGCCCTGCATCACGTGTGACTCTCGTAGAGGCACCTTCCACTTGGCAACATTGCCACCTTGCAGCAGGGGCCGCTCATCCTGACCGACAATTCGGTCACCTGGCCCTCTTGCACGTCATTCAAAAGAGAGATGCCTCGACTTGTTGACCGGTGACCCCATCTCCGGAATACAGGCCAAATTCCTGTAACCCTATCCCCAGACTACAAATGGCTGTCCTAGGGCCATTCTAGATAAAGAACCAGGCAGCAGCCCTGTTCACTGACCGTTGGGCACGGTCCAAATGCTGGGACAAAGTGTCACCCATGATATTGCATCGGCATGATATATGACCATAGCAATCATGTAGACGGCCATAAATGGCAAAGAAATGCCAGGTCACTGCACTGGGAAGTCTTTAAGTCCGGGCCAGCAATCCGGTAAGATCACCACCTCCGAAGTGCAGCATTAAAACATGTGGCAGCCCAGCATCCCCAATGGACATCAGGGATGTCAACAGTTTCTGCCACCTCTATGCCATGCACCCATACCACTACATACATGCGGTTACGCGTTGTCCAAGATGGGGTCCCCATTCTAACGAAGCGGCATACTGCGCCACCCCAGTGCACAGAGTTGTGTCCCACCAGCCACACTACCACCAGTGTGCGGGAACACACTGTGTCTGTAAAATAAGGAGGGAGAATAGAGGGCAGACAAGGCACTCATTCGGTGCAGGGACGAATGGACAGAGGAAATTGGGCAAATCCACACCTGCCCCTGCAACATATGTTGGGCTCTGGGCACCCAAACGGAGCCGCAGCTGATGCGGCGCCCAACCAGGAGGAATGGGTACCAATTTCAGTTCAGTCAGGGTAGACCCGGCTTGGTGGCAGACGACAGGCCGGGACGCGAACCAAGGGCTGCCACAAACACCTGTGGGGGAGCGACCAGACATATGGCAGCGCCAGGCTAGTAGCCTCTCCCAGCTGATCGGCCCTTGAGGAGCGAAGCCTCACCAAAGCCCACTCCTGATCGCACAACCCATGATCTAGCGCCAGTGCCCTGCAAAACATGTCCCCCGTTAAAGGTAGTAGCAGCTAACTCAATCTGGGAGCTCCAGATCAAGGTACAAGTGATTGCCCGAAAGTGAACTCTCCGCACGCAGCATAAGCGTTGCCGCGTAAGAGTCACATACAGTAACCACACTCGCTAACAGGGGTCGTCACTGGCCTCATAGGGGAAGGGTCCGCCCTAAGCCTAAGGTCTTGACGTATGCTAACCATGACGGGCCAGGGGAAACAACCACGGCCCTGCCATCATTGTCCCAGCACTGCACCATTGGAACGGCCAAATGAGGACGGGCCCTCATACATCCTGCCATGGATGCCAAATATGCCGGCAACCAATCGGCCCCATGGGGGGGGCAGGGTTCGGCGATGGGGCAACTCCTTGACCCTGTCGTCCTACCCCTGATCCCCTAATCAGTGTGTTCACAATGCAGGAGGGAGAAAACGTGAATATATTCCCCAGACCACAGTGCCCAGCTAATAGCCCAGTACAAGTGGGCACCCAGGGGCATAGAGCCAACGGCCAACAGCAGAACCACCGTTGGCTCTGATTGTAGTGGATAAACACATAACTGGCCCTAAGGGCCCAGGGGAAGTAAATAAAAGCATAGGGGCAGTAACCCCAATAAGAACCAGAGTGTAATTGTCCTGCTGCAACTATGGCCAGTACACACACACACCCAGTGTGACAAGCTAGTGTCAGAGGTGTGCTAACTTGACCAGGATACTCACTCGGTGCACCCCCATGAGCCGCCCCCACTGGGGGTTCCGGCCCGTGGCGGGCGTCGGAGTCCGCGATGTCCCTCTTGCTCTGTGTTCCCATGCGTCCTGGGCCGGATGGGGAGCCGCGAGGTGCCAGCTTATGCTGGCCTGAAGGCCTCCAGCAGCTCAACCCTGTTGGCGGCCCACTGCGCAGCCATGGCCGGCACATGGGCCGGAACCACCAAGTTGGCGTGCCCACCATCCGAGGTGGTGGAGCAATGACCATAGATGCCTCCATTGCCGAAGTGGAGGCAAGGGAGCATCAGCAACACCTAACCCACCAAGATGAGGTGGGCCGGATGGGCTGGATGGCCCCACCGGGTAATTGATACGGGGTAACCCATGGTAATCCCTGGCCATAATACTGGCATGCCTATCAATACGGCTCGTGAGGGGCCGGAATAACGGCGGGGCGGAAACCCACACCGTGCCAAAGTGGGTCGCTATGCCCAATCCGGGCCAATAAGCAGTGGGGTAAGAAGCCCAGCAGGGCAGGCCTGTGCCACCCCCCGCCCGAGCCCACAGCCTGGGCTTGTGGGACCTGTGGGGTTGCCATCTGAGCCCTCCAGCCCGGTGGAACTCCCGCAAAATAAAGGGGTGGGCAGAGCCCACCACATTGAAGCATCCCGTTCTGCAGTGCTCGGAATCGAACCGCTGACTTTCAGCCTCTCAGTCAGCCACCTGAGCCACTGCAGTCCGGAGCGAAATCAAGCCTCTTGCAAAGAGGCAAGCAAAGTTCTATGAAGGGGTAGGGAAAGCCCTTCCCCTCGGCCGTGGCTTGACCGCCGGAGACACACGCTTGGGAGCCATGGCTCCCGAAGAAACTGCCTCCAGAAGGATCCCTGGCCAGGGATCAGATCCTGAGCCCTGAGTACCGCAGTAGCGAAGAGCAAAGAAACTCTGCTCTAAGCCAAGGTACGAAGGGCAAAGCTCTAAGCAAAAACGTGACGGAGAAAACTTCTCCACTCCGTCGCGTTCTAAAATGGCAGCTCGGTTGCCTCGTGGCCACCCCTTTTATAGAGGAGTGGCCACGCCCCCTAACTACCCAGATGTCCGAGTCCGGGTGGGGGCCCCCGCAAAGAGCGCAGTGGCCATTTTGGCGCCGCGCTTTCATTTGATTTTTGAGATGACTCACGTATTCTTATCTCTCCTCAAGTCATCATTTAACCCCATTCACTACTTATTTGTTGATGATGGCGATAGGCTTTTGTTGTTCAGTCGCACAGTCGATTCCGACCCTTTGCGACCCTATGGACCATTGATCTCCAGGCACCCCTGTCCTCCACCATCCTCCTCAGCCCACTCAGCTCCGTGCCTGCTGCGTCCACAATGCCATATAGCCATCTCATCCTTGGCCGTCCCCTTTTTCTTTTGCCCTCCACCTTTCCCAGCATCAAGGATTTCTCAAGTGAATCCTCTCTTCTCATTTGGTGTCCAAAGTACTTCAGCTTCATCTTTACTATTTGACCTTCTAAGGAGCAGTCAGGACTGATTTCTTTCAAGATTGACCTATTTGTTCTCCTCACTGTCCAGGGCACTCTCAAAACTCTCCTCTAACACCACATCTCAAAGGCATCTACTCTTCTGCGCTCAGCCTTCCTAATGGTCCAGCTCTCGCAACCATACATTACCACCGGGAATACCATTGCTTCGACTATACGGATTTTTGTTTGCAAGGTGATGTCTCTACTTTTCACTATGTTCCCCAGGTTTCTCATGGCTTGTCTCCCTAGAATCAGTCCCCTCTTTATTTCATGGTTGCAGTCACCATCTGCAGTGATCCTAGATCCCAAGAAAGTAAAATCCGTCACTGCTTCTACTTCTTCCCCGTCTACTTTCCAGGTGCTGATAGGGCCTGTTGCCATTATCTTGGTTTTCTTGATGTTAAGTCTCAGGCCAGCTTTTGCACTCTCTTCTTTCAACCTAATCAGGAGCTTCTTTAAATCTTCATCACTTTCTGCCATTAGGGTTGTATCATCTGCATATCTCAAATTGTTGATGTTTCTCCCAGCAATTTTTATCCCATTTTGTGATTCCTCCATCCCTGCATTGCACATTATGTGTTCTGTGTATAGGTTGAAAAGGTAGGGTGATAAAATGCAGCCTTGTCTTACTCCTTTTCCTATTCCAAACCACTCTGTCATTCCGTGTTCTGTCCTAACTGTTGCTGCTTGACTCTTGTACAGATTTCTCATGAGGCATATGAGGTGTTCTGGTATTCCCATTTCTTTAAGTACTTGCCACATTTTATTGTGGTTCCACACAGTCAAAGGCCTTGGTGTAGTCAATAAAGCAGAGGTATACTTGTTTCTGATATTCCTTTGTTTTCTCCATGATCCACCGTATATTGGCAATGTGATCTCTAGTCCCCCTGCGTCTTCTGAACCCTGCCTGAACCTCTGGCAATTCTTTCTCCACGTGCTGCTGAAGTCTATTCTGTATTATCTTGAGCATCAACTTGCTAGTGTGTGGGATGAGTGCAATTGAACACTCTTTGGCACTACCCTTCTTTGGGATTGGAACATATACTGATCTTTTCCAATCCTGTGGCCACTGTTTTGATTTCCAGATCTGCTGGCATATCAAATGCAGTAATTTGATTCCGTCATCTTTTAGAGCTTTGAAAAATTCAACTAGGATACCGTCATCTCCACTAGCTTTGTTGTTTGCAGTGCTTTTTAGGGCCTTTCTGACTTCACTTTCTAGGATGTCTGGCTCAAGTTCACTGTTCTCATTATTGTGATTATCAGTGGTGTTGAGGTCCTTTTTGTAAAGTTCCTCTGTGTATTCTTTCCATCTTTTCTTAGTCTCTTCTGCATCAGCTAACTCCTTGCTGTCTTTGTCCCTTATCATGGTTATTTTTGCTTTGAATGTTCCATTGATTTCCCCATTTTTTAAAAAAAGATCTCTAGTCCGGCCTCTTGTGTTGTTTTCCTCTATTTCCTTGCACTGTTCATTTAAATAGGTTTCCTTGTCTCTCCTTGCTTTTCTTTGAAATTCTGTATTCAAGTGATTGTATTTTTTCTTTTCTCCTTTGCCTTTTGCATTCCTTCTTTCCTCTGCTATTTTAAGAGTCTCATCAGACAACCACTTTGCTTTCTTATGCTTCTTTTCTTTTGGTATGGTTTTTCTTGCTGCCTCCTGCATGATGTCCCGCACATCTGTCCATAATTCTTCTGGTACTCTGTCTATCAATTCCAAACCATTAAATCTGTTCCTCACCTCCACCGTGTATTCCTTAGGGATGTTGTCTAGATCATATCTGTCTGGCCTGATTGTTTTCCCTATTTTCTTTAGCCCAAGTCAGAATTTTGCTATTAGTAGGTTGTGATCTGAGCCACAGTCTGCTCCAGGTCTTGTTTTTGCTGACTGTATGGAGGTTCTCCATCTTTGGCTGCAGAGTATGTAATCAATCTGGTTTCGATGTTGGCCATCTGGTGATGTCCATGTGTAAAGTCGCCTCTTGTGTTGCTTGAAGAGGGTGTTTGCTATTACCAGTGTGTTATCTTGACAGAACTCTATCAATCTTTGCCCTGCTTCATTCTGCGTTCCAAGACCAAACTTGCCTGTTATTCCATTTACTTTTTGATTTCCTACTTTGGCATTCCAATCTCCCAAGATAATGTGGACATCATTTTTTGGTGTTTGTTCTATGAGGTCTTGTAGGTCCTCATAGAACTGGTCCACTGTGGCTTCATCTGCACCCGTGGTTGGTGCGTATATTTGGATTACAGTGATATTAAAAGGTTTGCCTTTTATTATGACTGACATCATTCTATCATTTTTGAGATTGTATCCCATTACTGCTTTTCTCACTTTTTTGTTGACAATTATGGCTACTCCATTTTTTCTGAAGTTTTCTTGACCACAGTAGTAGATGTGATGGTTTTCCGAGTTGAATTCACCCATCCCTGACCGTTTTAGCTCGCTGATTCCCAAGATGTCAATGTTTATTTTTTCCATCTCATTTTTCACCACTTCCAGTTTTCCTTGGTTCATCGACCTCACATTCCATGTTCCTATGCAGTATTGTTCTTTGCAACACTGTATTTCTCCTCCCCCTCTCCCATCCCTCCCCTTCTTTTGATCTGTGTTAAGCATCCTGTTTCATCTAACTTGCCTCTTTTTTTTTTGCCTTTTGTTCTAGTCCATAGAGTTCTCTTGGCAAAAATTTCTGGCATGGTTTGCCGGTTTCTGCACCAGTATCTTTGCATCATACATGTTATTACAGTTCAAAACAAAGTATTATCATGCATATTATCAGTTTAAAATAAAAAGCACAGTTAAGGAAAGTTCAATATATCAAGTCTCTACTTGTAAGTTCGCTATCTACATCAGTTGCTATGTGAGTTACTATATTAGTTCATTTGTTGTGAAAGTAAAAGTAAAATCTTAGTATGAAAGAAAGGTCCACTATATCAAGTCTCTACATTGCTATAGTTGCAGACTACATTGTTTTAGTTAAGTTACTTGCATGCTTCTTTGATTGTGGCTGGTAATGGGCGGCCAGCCGGGTCCTCCCTCCTCTGCCTCCCTTTGAGTGGAGGTGGCGGTGGGCAATGGTGGGTCTGTTGCCACGGGCGATGGACCTCCAGTGCAGAGGGGTGGTCACGCAGGGTGATGGCGGGCCGAGGTCTTCCTCCTCATTCTTCCCCTCCTCACCTCCAGCATAGAGGGGTGGTCACGCGGGGTGATGGCAGGCCAAGGTCTTCCTCCTCCTTTTTCCCCTTCCTCACCTTCAGCACAGAGGGGTGTTCGCGCAGGGTGATGGTGGGCCAAAGTCTTCCTCCCACTTCTCCCCCTTCCTCACCTCCAGTGCAGAGTGGTGGTAACGCGGGGTGATGGCAGGCCGAAGTCTTCCTCCTCCTTTTTCCCCTTCCTCACCTTCAGCGCAGAGGGGTGGTCGTGCAGGGTGATGGCGGCCCGAGGTCTTCCTCCCACTTCTCCCACTTCCTCACCTACAGCGCAGAGGGGTGGTCGCGTGGGGTGATGGCGGGCCGAGGTCTTCCTCCTCCTTTTCCCCCTTCCTCACCTCCAGTGCAGAGGGGTAGTCACGCAGGGTGATGGCGGGCTGAGGTCTTCCTCCTCCTTTTCCCCCTTCCTCACCTTCAGCGCAGAGGGGTAGTCATGCAGGGTGATGGCAGACTGAGGTCTTCCTCCCACTTCTCCCCCTTCCTCACTTCCAGCACAGAGGGGGGTTGCGTGAGATGGGCTAGTAGCTAGTATAAGAGAACTTTAACCTGTCCTCCTCTTGGAAGGGGAAAAAAAGATTTTGCATGTCAGTTTATGATGTATCATTCCCAGTATTGAGCCACTTCTGTTTTATGAAAGTAAATTAGCCATGCATATGTGATGCTGTAAATGACATTAATGGAATGTAATTTTGAGCATCAAAGCAGCCAGAGCGGGACCAAAATAACCTGGGTTCACAAAAGATGGGGACCTGTTTTGGCACACCACCTCTCAGCATTCCAAGTATATGAAGCCACTAAAGAAAAGCCAATGTCTAACACCATGTCCCTTTCTTACGGAAATTATTTTTATTGGTTTACATAGGGGTTTTCCCCCTTCAGTTTGGCCATAATGTGTATTATTTTTATATAAATGTTTATATGTTTTAATTTGTGTGAACTTGCCCAGAGTAGCTTGTATGCTAGATGGGTGGTATAGAAACTCAACAAATAAAGAAAAGGAAAAAGGGATAAGAAAAGAAAAATAATTTTAAAAATAAATGCATAACAACTGTGTCACAATTCTGCACAAGTCATCATCTTTTCCACCAACTGTGGTAGTACCCCTTCTTGTTAAAAGGTAAATTTCATGGTATGATATTTGATAGTTTAGAATTTTTTTCAAAAGAACAATAGACAAGACTAGTCCTTCTTGTACATCTGAATGTTGAACTTGTACTTCTTAAAGATCAGCCCATTTTCTTCATGAGGC
This sequence comes from Bradypodion pumilum, assembly GCA_035047305.1. Taxonomy (NCBI): domain Eukaryota; kingdom Metazoa; phylum Chordata; class Lepidosauria; order Squamata; family Chamaeleonidae; genus Bradypodion; species Bradypodion pumilum. Next base: position 164,214,527 of record JAWDJD010000001.1, on the reverse strand, counting down.
CATGTGACAATCCTCATACCACTCTAAAGTGGGAGGGGGCAGTCTTTTTCAAATCTACACTGTGATGTTGCATGGTAGGAAACCAGTGTGGTGTTCGATACTAGGTAAAGTTAATCTTTTCTCAGGAAATGCCCAGTTTCTTGGGCATTTCTGGAAAGGCTCATTGGGTTCGTCTAAAGCAGTGGTTCCCAACATGGGGCACATGCCCCACAGGGGGGAACATCGATTCCCATTGGCTGATCAATTCTCATTGGCTGATCAATGCTTTGGGGAATTGACTTAGGCTTCTGGGAATTGAAGTTCAAAAACCAAAGGTTGGGAAACACTGGTCTAAAGGAATACCTTCTTCAGACATTCATTATCCTTGTGATTTACATGGAGTGGGGGAGGGGGAGAGATGATGCCCTTGTTCCTTTTGGTCCTCAGTTCATTTGCCATCCTCTGCATAGAGTATAAGTGTCTGAAGAGGGGAGCCTTTCTTAGTGTATTTTCTTATATTCCAAGGCATATGGAAATCCTCTGATTATAGATGGCTAATGCAGACCCATAACCGTTCGGGCTGAAAAGGGGTCAGAAGTGTTGATGGAGGGGGCAAATTTAGCTCGCTTCCTCTCCTGATATGCTTAGATTCCTTATAGTATGAGCACCTATATAAGGCTTTTCTACCCAGGCTTTAAGTAAAAAGGCCTCAACCAGGAGTGAGCAACCTTCTCTCTGGCAGATAATGTCTCTGGGTGAGACATTATGAATTAATGTATTTTTCACATTTCCTTTCAGTGTTTACAGAATATTTTTCTGCCTGACCAACATGTTAATGATTTAATTTCTTGACGACAACATTAAGACCTGATCTCAGGTAGCTTCCGTCAATCTATCTGGGCCACATAAAAGTAGAAGTACAAATGAAGGTCCATCAGTCAAGCTGGTTATTTTTGTTCTTGTGCCAAGTCTCCCTTGAAAACAGATAAGGATTTTAAATGTTGCTAAAAAGCAACTATAATAATGGATTCCCAGCTGCTACTCTTATTGTTCTACCTACTCTGTTAATGTAGGAGAGCAACATGCCTAGTTTTGTAAATTGAGACTGACTTTAGAAGCCCTAAGAATAACCCAAGGCAGAAATAAGTAAAAAAGAAAGAGGTGAGGAGAAGGAGAGACAGAAAATCTTGCTCATTACTTTCCTGTACAAATCCTAATTAGTCCCAAAAGGGGCTTTTTTTGTTATAAAATCACATGGATAGGCACAAAAACTTTTTTTGTCAGGCAGACAATGTGAAAAGTAGGACAGCGACAAGAAAGAAACTGCAAATAAGGCTAGTCTTTATTTTAAAGTGAAATATTTATAAGTCTGGAGATATAGCCTTCTCTAAAACAGGTACATAATGCATAGTTTAATATGTTTTCCTAATTTAGTTTAGACTTATAGAATAACACAATTCCAGCAAAAGTTCAGCACCGGAAAGTAAGAAATGCATCATTAGCAAGATAGTTAATATTTCACTACAATGCGATTAATATATTTTTAATTCCAGCTGGAAGGATAATTAGGATGTCTAGAAGGATCTGACCCTTCACAATAAAGGTAATTCAGTCTTGATGTCTAGCACATGGGTTATATTGGAGTAGCTTCATTTACTGTGTTACTTTAGCCTGTGATTTTGCAAGGCATTTGGTGACACACAGAGACAACATATCCACACACACACACAGGCATACAAACACATGTACCATCTCCAATTTTGGATCCTATGAACACAAATAAAGTGGTCCATTGAAAACATGGGGTTAGTGGATCTGTACATAGTGAGCTGGAGCAAGAGTTGCCAATCTCATTCAAGATCTAGAAATGTAGGATTAAGTCAGACCAGGAAAGTCAGAAAAGTCAAACAGGCTGGACATGCAAGCAAAAGCAAGTGGGAATCAGAGGATGTGTGACTTCAAGAAAGGGAGTGGAAAGAGTCGACCACATAAGAACTGGGACTTCTCACCATTCTACTAGTAGCTTCCTCCCATTTTCCATTTATGAAAGACTATTAAACTAAAAGCGATAACTTTGGTCCTCCAGATGTTTTTGATTGCTGTTTCTCAATCCATCACTACTGGCTATATTGATGACAACTTATTGGACTTGTAGATTGCAAATGTCTGGAAAGCCACAATTCCCTACCCTTGCTATGATCAAAAGAACACAGTATGATTCAAGAGTACTTCTAAGGCAGAGTAGAGCTGAGGAGCTATACCTGACAGTATGATTGTAATCACACTTCTAGGGCCATTGAATCAGTTATGAATAGTAAGCCAACATTTATGTATGCCCCATATATTCAAAAGATCTGTTCCAGTAACTTAGATCTATGTATCCTGCACATTTCATTCACAAGCAGGAGAAGAACCTTCAACGTCACTAAGTGTTTGTGGGGATTTCATCTCAGGGCTGTTGAGTCTAACCACAGCACTACACTGACTCTTCCAAATTGATCTTTAGTCTCCCTAATTTCTGGTAGAACTAATAATAATTGCTAGTCTCCCACAATTTTTCCAATATTATATGCCATCTAGAGATGCCATGAAATCTTTTGGATGACCTAATCATGTGTCATGTCAGCATCATATGGAACAAAAGAAGGGTAATCAGCTTGGAACAATAATCATTTGCTTCATTGGATTCTTTGTATTTATTCTGCCTCTGGAAGTTTAAATTGTGGAGTCTTGAGCTATGAGGATGTATGCATATATTACTTTGATTAACTCCTGTTCATATGCACATCCTCTGCAACAGCATTCTATATTCACCATAGGATAGATCTTCTTGAATTGAACTGATTGCATATCCGTCATTTAAAAATTACCCTTCTCAAGCATGAGAAACCCTTCAGACCTAAGTTGATAGATTCATTGTTGTTGCTCTTCTTCCTCGTGTTTTTCCTTTCCAACTGAAAAGGAAGGTTCATATGTTTTAAGTAAACAAGAGCATGATTACCTGTATTCAGTGTGAAAGTGACAGTTGGAAATAAACACTAAACACCATTTTCCTTGCTAAACTCTGCACAAATTGCCACATGTGTCATTGCCTAATAATTATTTTGCATTTCTCCTTTAAAATATGATTTATCCATCAGATCCATGCAGAATTCCATTAATTCCTGCCTGACACAGGAGTGCGCAGAACGCTGAGGCGGCCGGCACGCGAAAAATAAAAGTTTTTTTAAAAAAGCCCACCGCAGCTGCCATTCTTCCCCATGGGCCAGCCAGCATGGCCCGTGGGGAAAAAAAAGACCCCCCCCGCCGCCGCTGCCCTTCCGTTCGAAGGGCCAGCAGGCACGCAAAAAATACAAGTAAAAAAAACATCACCCTGCAACTGCCCTTCTTCCCCACGGGCCAACCAGCATGGCCTGTGGGGAAAAAAAGAGACCCCCTGCCGCCGCTGCCCTTCCGTTCGAAAAATACAAGCAACACCCCCACCCGCAACTGCCCTTCTTCCCCACGGGCCAGCCAGTATGGCCCACGGGGGAAAAAAAGGAAACACCTCACCGCCGCTGCCCTTCCTTCCCATGGGCCAGCCAGCATGACCCATGGGAAAGAAAGCCTCCCCGCCATTGCCCTTCCTTCCCACGGGCCAGCCAGCATGGCCCGCAGGAAAGAAAGCCAACCCCCTCCCTGAAAAAATAAAAACAAAAACACAAACCAAAAACATTCAAAAACACACAAAAATCCAAAAATGAAACACAAAAACAGCCAAAAAAAGCAAAAACACACAGACACCCCCAAAAAAATTTCCCCCCCAACCCCCCCCGAGAACTTACCAAAAGATGTCTTCCATCTATGAGGACCGGAACTCAAATGAGAAAAGAAAGAGAAAACTTACCGGAAGCGACACCCAGAGGACAGAAGAGAACAATTGTAGAGAGGCAACAATTGTAGAGAGGCAGAAAAGCTCACCACCCCCACCCAGAGGCCAAAAGAGAAAAAACATTCAAAAATATTAAAACTAATAAGATTAATTCCAAAATTAATCAAATAAGTTATAAAAACATTCAAAAATAAACACACTAATCTCAAAAATTACAAAAAAACAGAAATCAATTTTCACTCCAAAAAACCAAAACAAAAAATTAAAATGCATAAAAATAAACATTTTAAAAACCAAAATTAAATTTTAAAATAAATAATATTAAATTAAATTAATTAAATTAAAATAAAATTTGCATAAACATAAAACAAAAATGTTCAAAAACCAATTTAAAGAGCCCGGCACTGAAGAAGCCAGCACGCAAAAAAAAATGTAACCAAAAAGAACAAAAAACAACAACTACTGGGAGCGCAAGTCCGCCACAGGCGGACGCAGTGCCTTGAAGCCACAAAATCACAAAACCTTACAACACCATTTAAAACAGCCCAGCACCATTGGTTCAAGAAAAAAATGAAACCCTTTACTATCCAACACAATTTTAAAAAGCCCGGCACCACCGGGCAAAATATGCTAGTCCTAGTATAAATTTCTTTCTTGTTCTCTACAGTTGTGTGTGTGTGTGGGGGGGGGGGATATAAAGCAGAAGATTGTTCTATCCTGCTTTCTCATCAGTTTGAAAATCTAGGAGCAGAAGGTCTACACATATTTTTGAATGACTACTCCTTTATTATGTGCTATCATGTTGGAACTGACTTATAGAGACCCTGTTAGTGCTATTAAAGGTAAGTGATATTTTTAAAGAGTGGCTTTACCAGTTTTACCCTCCCCTAGTGAGTTTCCATGGCTGAGTGAGAATTCAAACCCACATCTCCTGTGCCCTAGTCTATCAGTCTATTAATTACAACAGACATATCTTTGTGTACTGTACAGACTTTTGTCTTAAACCAATAGCTACATCATTGTATGTATTTTCTTTATCAGAGGAGTGTATCACAAATTTGAGAAAGAAAGAAAAGAAGAATTGTGTTGTTCTGTTTAATTTATTAGTTTGAGAACTGTGAATTAAATCAATTCTCATTGAAATACAAACCAAGGACATTTCTCCAACAATTCTAATGGTATACACCTTTTTGTTTCATAATTTCTTTCATATGACAAGGCATATATCCTCCTTGAAGTGACATTATTAATGAAGACCGTTCTTAAGAAAGCTGACTTAGAGATGGATGATTTAAACAACTATACACTGTATGTCCATCACAAATATCCTGTTCAAGGGTAAGTTGATTGAGAGGGTGATGACTGATGAGTTGTAGGAAGAAACGGATAGTCTCAATCCATTTCAATAAGAGTTTAAGCTATATCATCAGACTGAGACAGCACTGGTCACTCTGCATGATGACCCTCCTAAAGGAGGTTGACAGAGGAAGTGTAACTTTGTGGGTAGTCCTGGAGCTTTCAGCAGCTTTTGATACATGGGATCCTTTTGGGAAGGCTACAGGTCTTGAGATTGGAGGTCTTGCACTTCACTGGTCCTGGTCCTTTCTTGGATGGTCCAGGTTGGGATGTTAGTTTTGGCCCCTTGCGTCCTTTGCTATCAATCAATCTTACCAATGCTTTTTAACATCTATGTCAGTGAGGTCGAACCTTTTAGAGACCGAGTACCCAAGGTGGCTTGTTTATGATGGTGCGCATGCCCACAGAAAAGCCTCTATGTGCTACCTCTGGCACACGTGCCATAGGTTCACCACCACTGATCTATGTGAAGCAGTTTGGCAAAGTCATCCAAGATTTGGAGTTCAATGTTATCAATATGATGATGACATCTCTTCCTTCACATTATCTGCAGAGGATGTAGTCCAAGTCCTTGATCATTGTTTGGAATTGATAATGGACTGGACAAGGACTAATAAATTGAAACTGAATCCTGATACTGTGGAGATCTTGATGTTGGGGGATACACTTGACCAATTAGGAAGAAACTTGTCTAGTCTGGAATAGGTTATACTCCCCCTAAAAGACCATGCTCACAACCAGACTCACAACATGGGAACTTTCTTGGACCTGAGACTCTTGATGGAGCTGCAAATTTCTGCCATGGCCAATATTGCCTTTTTCCAACTTCGGCTTATCACTCAGTTGTGATCCTACCTTGACAGAAAACCCCTGACAACATTAATTCACACATTAGTAATCTCAAAAATTGGTTACTACAGTGCTTTTGACATGGGACTTCCCTTGAAGATGGTACAGAAACTTCAACAGGTCCAAAATGCAGAGGTCAAGTTGGTTTCTGGGGTAAGTAAATTTGATCATATTTCCCCAATCTTGGCCCACATGCTTTGGCCCACTGTCAGTTTTTGTACCAAATTCAAGGTATTGATTCTGACCTACAACAGTTTATGACCTTTATATTTGTCCAAACACCTATCCCAAAGAACTTCTATCCATATCACACATTCCCCCCAGGCTTTGATAGTGAAGATGGTCACTTTGAAAGAAGTGAGAAAAGTGTCAACTAGGAATCAGGCCTGCTTGTTGGTGGCCCATTCCTGTGGAATAAGTGTCCATTGCAGGTATGCCAGGCTCTGCCCCTCTAAATATTCAGGAAATTTGTAAAGACAGAAATTTATAAATCATCCTTTAAAAATATAACCCAAACATAGTAAATTATTAACTCTTAACTTTGGCACTTAAGTCTGGATGTCGCCTTATGATCTTTATATTTTGACATTGTTTACATTGTTGTTGGCTGGATATGGTGTATTATGAGGCTACATAGTTTTACGGTCACCTTTCAGGGTAGTGGGATTCCACTAAGTAAGGCATTATAAAAATGCAATACCTAAATGAATAAATAATACTGTATGAAAAACACAACTACAAATTTCAGTCATTATTACAGAGTTTGGAAAAGTTAATTATTGTATCAATACAGATAAGATGAGTATTGGCTGGCTGGGAGGTTTGAGAATCTAGTAGTAGTAATCCTTTCTCATGCTTTGTGGTGCCTGTCTCCACCACTACAGAATATCAGGCAACAAGACCCCTCATTGTTTCTTCAGCAATAAGGTTTTATGGAGCCGGGGTGCTGAGCCATCCCCCAACTCTCCACCTTTCTTATCCAGGCTTGGGACCAGCAAAGGCAGAGTTGTTTGGGAGTCTGCAGCCAAATAAACAAATAAATAACTTTCCCAGCTCAGCCATGGGTCCCAGCTGTTCTTAATTTTCCAGAGCTTAGATCAGGGGTTCTCAAACTTTTCATGCTGCGGGCCAGTCACATGGTTGAGCAGGCTTGTCACATTGTTGAGCAGACCAGTCACATGGTTCCTCCTGCCTTAAATGCATTAGCAGCTGTCGTAAAACATGTATACCTCAGGCATGGGTGTGTTTTCCAGCAAAAGGAATCATGTGACCGGCCCGCTCTACCACATGACCACTTCCGGGAGAAGCGAGGATGGCCATGGGCCACATTAAGTGGTACTGCAGGTAAGGTTCAGCTCATGGGCTGTAGTTTGATCACCCCTGGCTTTGACCATACAATTTTTTTTAAAAAAACTGTGTCCATTGATACTTCATAAACTCTTGTAGCTAAGAAAAGTTTCCCAAAAGGATGAGAGCAACAATATTTTGCAGCTTGACTTCTTCAGAGTACACACCTTGAATTCTCTTGCTCTGCACATATTCCTTATGAAGCAAACTGCACTCAATTGGGATGACCCACTGAGTTTCACAGTGGGAAACATGCATTAGATTAAAAGGATGCATTATCGTAGGTGTGCTTAGGACCATAAAATGTAAGAGAACTAAGCACCGTACCAAGCTATTTAAAAGGCTGTTTGTTGGTCTTATCATTTACAAACAGGTGAACTGAGAGAATATGGTTCCAGGCTCTCCAAATTAATTTTCAGTAGAGATTTCGCTTGCACTGGGGTGAAAAGTAACCTGTATAGAATTTAGAACACAAAAAGTTAACTGTCTTGCAAAGTTGTAAGCTAGCAAACTAGAATGAACTAGAAATGGATAAAGTCTTGTGGATTTCATAGCAATTACATACTGTTTGAAATTGCAGGAATGTGAGAAATACCTCTCAGTTTTTTAAAGTAACATTCACTTCCATTAATAAAAATGCCATTTATTTTGTTGTTGGTTGGTATAAATACCATTGGTTATATGTAAAAATAGCAAACTTTATTATTCTGATTTGTTCTATTTTATTTCTTTTAACATCTTTCTTTTTTAAAAGCCCCCCGAAGTGGCAGTACAGCTTGGATACATTGTCATTCACAGACTTTTTAAAATCTTGTATTTTTATTGCAAGTCAAAAGGGGAGAAGAAAAGGAAGGGAGAAAAAAATTAAAGAAAATATGGGAGAATATAAAATATCTATACCTATAAAATGGTGCGTTAACCGTTGGAATGTGACAAAGGATGTTGCACCAGGCCCCACTAGCCCCGTCCGAGCCTCCATTCACTCGCCCGAACAGGGTTCACAGGTAACTGTCGGGTTGAAATTTTCGACCCAGGGGCAGGAGCCCCCCAGTCGCAAACAAAAAAAGGGAACTTCAATTCCCAAAGTTCCTTTCACGGCGCCGCGCCAGAGCCAATCAGGCTGAGCGGCGTGGCAAAAGGAACGTTTGGAAACGCGCCGCGGCCAATCAAAAAAAAAGCCGCAAAAGAAAAACCGCCGCAGAAACCAAACATGCACAGCCAAAACTACAAGCCCCAGCGTCCTGCGCACCATTAGCGCGCAGGACGCTGAGGCAGCCGGCGCGCGAAAAATAAAAGCTAAAAAAAGCCCGCTGCCACTGCAATTCATCCCCACAGGCGAGCCAGCATGGCCCGTGGGGGGGGAAAATACCCCCCCCCCGCCGCCGCTGCCCTTCCATTCGAAGGGCCAGCCGACGCGCAAAAAAAACAAGTTTAAAAAAAACACCCCGCAACTGCCCTTCTTCACCACGGGCCAGCAAGTATGGCCCGTGGAGAAAAAAAACAACAACACTGGCCGCCGCTGCCCTTCCATTCAAAGGGCCAGCCAGTGCTCCAAAAATAAAGACAACTCCCCCCGCAACTGCCCCTCTTCCCAACGGGCCACCAAGCATGGCCCATGGGAACGAAAGGCACCCTCCCCGCAACAACGCTCCCTTCCCAAGGGCCATCCAGCATGGCCCATGGGAAGAAAAGGCACCCCCGCCGCCAGTGCCCTTCCTTCCCATGGGCCACCAAGCATGGCCCGTGGGAACAAAAGGCACCCCCTCCCAAAAAAAGAACACAACAAAAACAATCCAAAAACACTCAAAAAGACACACAAAGAAACCCCCAACCAAAACCCCAAAACATTAAAAAACACACACACAAACCCCCACCCAAAACCCTAAACAAAAAAAGAATGCCCCCAACCCCAACCCCCCCTTAAAAAACACACACACAAACCCCCACCCAAAACCATAAACAAAAACAGAACGCCCCCCAACCCAAAAAAAAACCCTTAAAAAAACCCGGAGAGAACTTACCAAAAGACGACTTGCCCCGATGAAACCCGGAAATGAAATGAGGAGAAGAAGAGACTCACCGCAATAAGCAATTCCAAGAAATTGCTCAACACCACCACCCAGTGGCCAAAGGAGAAAAAACATCCAAAATATTCCCAAATATTCAATAAATCCCCAAAAATAGGGTAATCAATTAAAAAAACATTCAAAAATATCCAAAAAATCAAAAATAATTCACAGATAAAATAAACAAATAAATTTCCATAAAAAATAAAAAACACTGTAAAATACATTCAATTTAAAAAAACAAAAATTTACACATTTTTAAAATTATTATCCAAAATAAAACAATTTACAAAAATCCACAAAGTAACACATTCTTTTAAAAAAAACAATAGTTAAAAAACAACAACAACCTAACCTCTTTTTAAAATCCAAAAAACAACAACAAAACAACACAGTTTAAAACAGTTTTAAAAATAAACATTTTCACAAACACAAATTACACACTAACCTCATTTCCAAAAAAAGAAAAAAAACACCTAAAAAAACCACTTCAAACAGCCCGGCACTGAGGAAGCCACCACACACACAAAAACCAAAAAAAGCCCCCACTGGGAGCACAAGTCCGCCGCAGGCGGACGCAGCGCCTCAAAGCAAAAAAAACCCCAAAAAACCTTACACCACCATTTAAAAAAGCACAGCACCATTGGTTCAAGAAAAAAAGGAACCCTTTACTATCCAACACAATTTTAAAAAGCCCGGCACCGCCGGGCAAAATATGCTAGTATAATATAAACATATGCTAGGCATGTAAGCTGACCGTATGTTCAAAAAGATTTCATTTGGATTTGGTAGAAATAGAATAGACATTAATTCAATTCAATTCAATTCAATTTATTCAATTTATATCCCGCCCTACTCAACACATGGCCGACTCTGGGCGGCTAACAACATATAAATGACCCCAGGGCAACCCAAGGGGTTTACATATAAGATACAAGATACAGTGTTCAAAATACAATAATAAATACAATGTTTCAAGTAAATAAAATGACACAAATCACAATATAAAACAAAACAATCCACAAAATGCAAAATATCAGCACCACATCAGAATAGAAAACAATTCTACCGAAACCACCCACAAAAAAACCCCTACACATTAATGTGTAGCTAAGGTAGTAAGATCTTTTGTCCACTGAATGGTGCAAGATGAGGGAACATGTCTGATCCTGAAAGGCGTTTCCTGTAGGGGATGGGAAAATTTTCAGTGGTTCACCAACACCATATGGAAGGAGATGTATGAATAATGCCTTGTACCATGGATGGCTTATTCTGTAAGGACAAGCCTTTCCAGTCCCATGAGTCACTTTCTGGTCCTGAGCCCTTTTAGCATACAAAGTCTTCATCAGCTCCAGCCCAGTATTGATGAAGCTGCTGCCCTCCATCAAGATGGATTCAAGTGGGTTTTAATCTTCCCTTTCTTGTGGACTTCACCACCCAAGGCTGTTAATCCTCAGGGTTGTCAGGTTAGTTAACCACCACACGGCAATCTGAGTTGAGTCCCTAGCAATCTACTCCCATGGTTCCTAACATGAGAGGATGTTGTTTCCTAAGAAATTCATCTGGAATTGGTTGGGAGAAGTTGCTATCTAGAGAGAAAAACATTCATCTTGAAATAAAATGTTATGACTAAAGCTATACCCTACCTCTTCCTTCATAAATAAATTCTACCCACAGATCAGCATCTTCCAATCCCCACTCAAAATATGGGCCATGCAGATGCATTTTGATGCTTTTGGGGACAGCACTAACAGTAACATTTTTGCTTTAAAGTAGATGTTTGTTCCCTTTGGGGATTATACACTACCAAGTTATGTACACTGTCAAGTTTCATATATAGCTGCCAAGGTCACCCTTGCTTGAAAGCCAATCGTATCCTACTCTAGGGTTCAGTGCTCATCTCCATTTATAGCCAAAGAGCTAGCATTGTCTGCATTTGCAGACATTTCCGTGGACATGTGGCAGGCATGCCTAGACACCAGAGTGTACGGAATGCTGTTTACCTTCCCACAAAAGTGGTAAGCTGCCAAACCATTATCCAAATTGCCAACTGCTCCCTAAAAGAAGAATGTTGAGCTCAGTGGGTTTCGAGATGGTTACTTCTTCATAGGTTGAGGCTCTCCCTTGTAACCAGATTACGAGCGCATTGAAATTTTTTATAAAGATAATTCTTCAGATAAACTAAATGCTGAAACACTTATTTTCACACCACCGACCGTATTTTAAACACCACCACCACCACCACCACCACCACCACAACAACAACAACACTTATTTCACACTAAAAGTGTGCATCTCTTTTTGCCCTTGCTATATAATTCTGGTATGACCTCTTCTCTCATCTCCTTGCAAACAGAGACTAGCTCCTGCTGGGAAGTTCTTTCTGAGTGGATAAATATATAAATGAATGGGGAAACAACATTAGATTTCATTATTTCTTGCCCTTTACAACACAGATGGGAAGAGGAAATCATAAATAAGTAACAAAGTGCACTCTTCACAGACACTGCCTCCAGCACTTTCTATTTGGAGTCACAGTCATCAAAAGACACTTAATAATGATGCCAGGGTTAAGGGCCTGGTCCAGAGGAGAAAAGGTCTCTTTCAAAGAGACACTGGAGAGAACCATGTCATGACTGCTGATTGTGTCCCTGTATGTGTGTGTGTGTGTGTGTGTGTGTGTGTGTGTGTGTGTGTGTGTGTGTGTGTGTGTGTGTGTGCGCGCGTGTGTGTGTGTGTGCATGTGTGTGCCTGTTATTTGGGGTAAAGAATGTGTTGTGTGTGGTTTTTTTTTAAAAAAATACACTGTTTTGTTAGGGGTTGTTGTTGTTGTTGTTTTTTGGGGGTGGAACAATATTTTCCTCTGTTAAGTGAGCAAATAAATATATAATTAAGGAGTGGAGAATACTTGCCATGGATTCTGATGGGACAGGATATTGAGCACCATCTAGGAGAGATGCGCTAAAATTAAAATTTGTCTGTAATTACAGCCAAATAGAAGAGAGATGCATCAAATTGGTAAACAACCAGGGCCATCACTGCGCTGAAGCACGACACCCTCAAATCGTTCAGTTTGAGATGTATGAGTGTGTCCTCTCTGGGACCTAAAAGACTGCTTTTGTCTGTCTACGAGTTCCACAGCATTGACAGTGACTTCACAGAAGTTCTTTTATGGTTTCTTAATGACTCTAGGACAAGGGTGACCAAACTATTTGGGCCACAGGCCGGTCATGGGGTTCAACATGTCACATGGTTCCTCCCACCGGAAACAGAAGTAAAGCGTGTTCTGTGCACACGCATGCACGTTTTACTTCCACTTCCAGGAGTGACAAGGGTGGCATGGGATGGATTAATTGGTGCTGTGGCCCGGATCTGGCCCACAGGCTGTAGTTTGGGCACCCCTGCTCTAGGAGCTTGCCAATTACTTGTGCCTATTGTGCTAACTGCATTGCCCTGTCCATGTTGTAAGCAAGCTAACCTGATAGAAAAATCCACCATGTTCCTTCTAGCCATTTACCCCTGTGATTTATCACAGGACAGGTAGAAATATCAGAATGGAGGATTCTAGATGCTCTGCTCCCAAAAAGGTGATTTTCAAAACTCATTTTGGAAAGGGACATTGTGGCATATGGTAAAACATTCCTCTGCAGTCTATTGTAGAGGTCTCCGTAGGTCTTTAGGAGGCCTCTATCAAGGCCTTCTACTGTCCTGGTTGGAGAAAGGGCAAAAGTATTCTTAGACTGTAAAATGATAGGAAAGCTGAAAGTGAAAGCACAAAGGAAAGGAAGGATATCTGTGTGTCTGGGTGACAATATCAGTGTCAAAAAGAAATGGCAGCCAGAAGATGCTTTGTTGGCAATGGGGCCAAGAAGATGCCAATTGAGAGAGAAGACATTGTGGCATGAAGAAATAGGTGGTTCTCACTCTATGTCTCACATCATTTAAAATTTTCTGAAGTGTGACATCAGGTGCTGGCAGTCTACAATTCATACCTCTATCCATGCTGGTAAAATGCCATCTCAGGCAGCACACATAGAGACCCTTCCTGATGTCCTGGTGTTTCCTACTTCACACATTGTTCTCTGCTGTGTTGTGCAGCATGTCTCCTGGAGCGCATAAACCCGTTTGATTTCTTACTTCATGGATTCTGCAGTGCATGACTTCAGTGCTGCTGACTGCCACCCTGTTTCCTCAATGGTGCGATGTGGAGATGTGTTCTGAATATTTTTAGCGAGTGTTGCCTTCTTTGTGTGTGTGTATTTCTGCATGCATCTCTGTGTTCTTTATATATGGCTTTTGTATGTGAGTTCCCCCCACCCCCTCTGTTTTTCTCTCTCCCTTGTTACTGTCAGGCTTTTCATTATCAAGCAGCAAAATTCCAATCTGCCTTTTAAACTGAGATTTGCTCTTCTTCTTCTTCTGATGTTGCTCATTTTTTGGTCTTTAGATTCCCTCAGGCTAGTGGGGAGGGATTTGCATATGGCTGGCAGTTTGTTTATATGCTCCTTAGGTCTTTAGATGGTGTTGTAATTTCAGCTTGTCTGGAGGTATTTGTGTGCAAAGGGAATTGGTTAACATCTAAGCCTGGATCTAATAAATAGAGATGAATGAATACATGTGTATACATGTGTACCTCAGGCATTCTGAGCCAGTAAAGATAATTAACCAAGCACCTGAAGCACATGTGCCTTCAGAAGGATGAATCTCTGGAAACATAAAGTAACAGTTCTGGGAGCCATTAAGGATATCTAGGCTGGCTGTGGGGAAAAATGAATTCCCCTTTTCACTTCGAATGACACTCATTTTCGATCTAATTATCTCTTTTTTTTTCCTTTTGAACCTAATCACTGCTGCCATGCTGAGAAGAAAATAATGTTGCTGAAATGATACAGACAGCCACCGGGTGAGAAGAGAGTGAACTAGGCTTCCTATCAGGCCTGTTGCTGAAGTTTAACAAGTGACACAGGGAATGATATTTGGACTTTCTCAAGTCTTCCAGTGTGTCAGTGTTTAGGCATAAGTAGAAGCTGACTAAACATGAACCTGCAGTGGCTACTCTGAAGGAAGTGGGGAATTAGAGCGGCCTTAGTAGGATGGAGCCTGTTTGAAGGCAGGCATCTATCTCCATGACCATATTATTATTATTATTATTATTATTATTATTATTATTATTATTATTATTATTATTATTATTATTATTATTATTATTATTATTATTATTATTATTATTATTATTATTATTATTATTATTATTGGATTTATATGCCGCCCACTCGACAATGTGACTCCGGGCGGCATTGAAACAAAAACAGGCAGAGGCAATTTAAGACTGGGGAGATCAATCAGTTGTGGTATCTCCTATGTTCCATTTGCTCAAACCTCATGTTTTCTCATTTCAGATCATATGGTTTCAGGATCTTAATAAATTCTTCAAAAAAAAAACAGGATAGAAAATTGTACTCTATTTTGGACTAATAACTGTTGGAAGTGTCTGGGTGCAACTCACTCACATTTCAGAAGATGGATGTCTTTGCATTGGGAAATATAGATCAGTGGTGCCCAAACCTTTTGGGCTGGGGGCCGGTCATGTGGTTCCTCCCACTGAAGCGGAAGTAAAATGTGCCCACACATGCACAAAATGCTGCCGTAAAATGCACCTGTGGCTGTCATAAATGCATTTATGACAGCCGCGGGTGCTTTACGGCACCCGCGTACAAAGAGCAAAGTGTGCTCAGGTAACTACTCTGAGTTTCAAGAGGCTGAAATCTATACATTTATGCTGCTTCACTACTACTGTGTGTGTATTCTCCAGCCATAAAAGCAGGTACAGCTATTTCTGTCAAGGAGAGGACCATGTCCTTCCTGCCATTTCATTGTGCCTGCTGAAAAGCACTCAGTTGAACTTTGTGAAATGTGATGGTTGTTCGCAAGGAATGAGTTCCAACAGATGCTGACTATATAAAAAGTGTAGAGTGTTAAAGAGTACAGGTTGGCTATCATATTTGTGGGCGATGCAGTCCAAGATCTTCCATGATATTTTGTTGGATTGGGGCCGCGAAGCGGCCGTTGGGTCCCGGAGGAGACTGGTCAAGCAATGAGACACGAGGCAAGATGGAGCGAAGACCAGTGATTTATTGAGGGAAAATCATCAGCATATATAGAAAGTGAGGCTGCGTGTGATGGAATTGACATCTGACAAGAATCACATCTCATGTTTACACGGGTTAATTGGGAATCTCTCCCGGGGAAGTTAATTAACTAAATTAAACACTGACAGGGGAACTCCATTGTCCCATGCTTATCCTGGGGTAAACATGGCCACTGTTGGTTTTAGGGCTGTAGATAATCCGTTGGTGCGATATTATCTGTTATCTGACTTGTGAGTCAGCCATCCAATTTCTCCTTGCTCTAGCTGTTTGCCAGGTCAGTTGTGGGTGAATTAAACTATGGCTATTAATCCGCTCCCCAATTTCTGTCCCCTCGGAACCAAGTCTCGAGGGAGCAATCTCCCAAGTAATGGCTCTGTCAGGGACAGTATGCCAATTCGTGAGCGGAACCCGCAATATTTGAAACTGCAGAAAGCAATGAATCCTGTTTTGTAGCCCACACATTTGAGTCATACAAGAGGGGAGGGTGCTGGAAATGCCTTTGGCAAGCTTTCAGATCTGCTTGGGAAAAGATTTCTCTGGAAACAATCAGTTCCTTCTCAACATTATATTATGGATAGTTGCCTCTAGTGGCCAGCTATGGCAATGTGCCTTGGAAATAAATATACTGTACAGTGGAACAGCATTTAACGTAATTAATGCATTCTCCGGGACATTTCTTACAGCAAAAATTACTTTAACTGAATTTCCCATAGGAATGCATTGAATGCAAGTTCCCATGGGAATGCATTGAAAACCAAAATACATTAACCAAAACATGGTTTCCCATAGGAATGCAATGAAAACCAATTAATCTGTTCCAAAAAAAATCCGTAAACTGAGTCACTATTTTCTATGGATGTCCTTTTGTAATGCAATTTTTGTGCTAAGCAAGCCATTTGTTAGCTGAGGTTCCACTGTATGGTATTTCAGGGATTTGTATTTAGAGAGCGAGTGGTCCAGCCCTAGTCTGCTTTCGTGTGGGGTGCCTCAGGGCTCATTACTCTCGCCTCTGCTGTTCAACATCAACATGAAACCGCTGGGTGAGATCATTGATTCCCATGTGGTGAGGTACTATCAGTACGTTGATGATACCCAACTGTACATTGCAGCCCGTGGGGACCCTAGTGATGCAGTCAAAGTCATAATCAGGTGTCTGGAGGCTGTTCGGGTCTGGATGGGGGACAACGGGCTTCAGCTGAACCTTGGCAAGACTGAATAGCTATGGGTTCGGGGCCCCGTGTTGTTCTGGGAGCTACCATATTTGGTACTGGATGGGGCATCACTGCCTCAGACAGACCCGGTGCATAACTTGGGGGTCCTCCTGGACTTGCGGCTACTGCTCGAAGAGGAGGTGGTGGCCGTGGCTAGGAGGGCCTTTGCGCAGCTTTGCATTATTTACCAATTACGGCTGCTCCTGGACTGGGAATCCTTGCTCACAGTCACTCACGCTCTGGTCAACTCCAAATTGGATTATTGTAATGTGCTCTACATGGGGCTGCCCTTGATGACCATTCAGAGGCTCCAGCTGGTCCAGAACGCAGCTGCCCAGGTGGTGATGGGGTGGGGGCATTATGCTCGTGCCTCACCGCTGCTCCAGGAGCTGCACTGGTTGCCAGTGAGCCTCCGGGTGCAATTCAAGGTGCTGGTTTTGACGTTTAAAGCCCTTCATGGCAGTGGACTGGGTTACTTACAGGAACGCATCACCCCAAGGCATTCTACCCATCCTACGAGGGCAGACCAGAGAGGCTCTGTGGTGGCCCCTTCGATGAGAGAAGCACACCTGACGGAGACCAGGAGAAGAGCCTTCTCTGTGCTTGCCCCAGCCCTGTGGAACCTCTTACCACCGGAACTGTGCCTCCAGATGGAGCTACTTCCTTTAGATAGGCACTCAAGACATAGCTATGCCAGAGGGTTTGGGATCCGACACGTGGAACAGCCCAAATCCGCTGGCTGGTTTAGCTGCCTTAGGTTATCACTGTGATGGTCAGAATTTTGTACTTTGTCTGTTTTTATGCTCTTTTTATGACTTTTATCTTTTAACTTTTACTATTCTTTTAAGTGGTTTGGGAGGGACTGGAGGGTTCTAGTTTGTGTAGGTATTTTATTATATCTTTTATCTTATGTATTGTGTTGTGTGGAGATTGCTTTCTTTTGGTTTTAAAGAGCTTTCTCCTTTTATGTTGTTAGCCGCTCTGGGTGGCACTTGCACCAGAAGTGCGGGATATAAATACCCCAATAAAAATAAATAAATAAATTTTACGCTGAATATTTTTGGACTCATGGATTAGTGAAAACATAGATATTGAATCCTTTATTAGGATTTTAACTGAGATTTTCCACAGGTAAGATTCTAAGTCTCTCAGCTTGATTAAATGAATCTGTCATTTTAATTTTCCCAACATGAGAAGTCTTTTTTTTCTTTCAGGTTTTTTCTCTTCTGAAAATGAACAAATTTGTCTTAGAAAATTATTTTCCAAATATAAAATGAGTTGACAGAGATCACAGTTCTTAAAGTTGCCTACCTTCAATTGTGTCCTTGCTCCTGTGATCCCAAATTGTTGGATTTCTCTTTTCTTCTGTCATTTCTGCTGCTGAACCCTCACTGAACATTAATACAGATTTATTATGTGCCTTTATTTAATGTAATGCTTTTATTTTAAAGTGTCTCCTCTTCGTTTGCATGTCAGAGTCCTTTTATTTTATTTCCCAATGATAGAATGTGTCTTAATAACTTCAGCCAGATACTGTTGGTCTTCGGTAGCTAGTGTAGGACACTTTTTATGAATCTACATCTGCTTCATTTCCACAGTCTCATAACTCAGAGGTAGAACTGCCACTATTGCTGCCAACTCTTCAAAGTTCATAATATGGAATGTTGGCTGTTGTCACAATGGCATGGTTTCAATGTGCAAGACCAAAGAATATTACTAGAAGAAGACTGGGAGAGCTAGAAATAGGAAGAAGTAAAACTGCAAGATGTGTAGACTGAAAGAGTGGGGCTTGATGAAGAGGGCCAATGAATGAAGAAAATAAAGGTGTACAAGAAAGACAGAAATATTTGTTGTAAAGGTCCAAAAAGCATCTGTAGTGAGCATACATGACCTTCCTTAAAGAAGAGCATATTCTTGCTTTTCATCATTTGCATAATTTCAACATATTTATTTTCTGTGCATCATATTTAGTGTATTCAGCGGTATATTTGTTCTAAGGCATTGGTATTCAGGGAAATCACAATTATTTTTATTTATGACAAAGTGCAATCTAGCACAGACCTACTGAATACAGTGAACTCCATTTATGCTCTATGCTGTTTTCAGCCAGCTGTTTGGAGTGACCTAAACTTGTCAACTGCTTGCCATCCATAGTAAAACTGAGTGTACATTCTAACCTTCATTTTTAAGGCAAAAAAAAATGAGCTCAACCTGAAGGCAGTCATTTATTAATGTCAGCACCACAAAGAGTAATACTCACACACATGCATGAATTCACATACAGAGATATTCACTTACTATACTCCCCATAACTGGTAATCTGCTCTAGGGGTCGTGTCATAGCTCAATGTCTAACACAGTGTTTCCCAACCTTTGGTTTTTGGACTTCAATTCCCAGAAGCCTATGTCAATTCCACAAAGCACTGATCAGCCAAAGTACTGACTTAAGCTTCTGGGAGTTGAAGTCCCCCTGTGGGGCATGTGCCCCATGTTGTGAACCACTGGCATGGCTAGATGTTATACATAAAACACAAGTGGTTCACTGCAGTGAAGAGCATTGACGCTGAGGCATAAATGGCTCCTTTCCCTAAACTGTAATTAGGAAAGGATCAAGCCTCCTTGCATTTTTCCCAACCATAAGGTTTATCAGTGTGGATACCCCTCATAAATGGAATTATATGCATGGATTTCTCCTAAGCGTATTGACTCCTGAGCCTCAAATGTGGCCTCTGAAGGGGCTCTCACACTTCAAGTGACTGAACGAGAGGTTCCAGTCCTCAGAGGGCTGCTGAGGCTTAAGCTCCACTAATTCCAATTATATCTTGGAGTGCTACCGTTTACATACTTATCTCTGGGTTTCACAGCATACGAAGACCAAGATAATGGCCTCTTCTGTTTCATTCAACAGGAATAAGTCAACAGCCAAGTTAATTTTCCCCTCCTCTGTGTTTCAGGCCTGGCAAATAAGGACACTAGCTGATTGTGAAATTTATTTCTTGAAACACCCATAACAGTTCTACAATTAGAACTCAGGGACACAGTACTGGCACAGTTTTGAGGCAGTCACAATCTAGTTGTGTCCATTTGTAGTTGGAGTCTCTACTCCACCCTCAACCTTGACCATGGGGCCCAGATAGTTACTGAGAGGCAGAATTTCTGGCTCCTGGAATAAGGTAATGGGGTGGAAAGTGGCACATACAATGACAGGAACTCTGTCCATCCCAGTTTATGGAACCACTGTTACCAAAATGCCAGATAGAAATCTGAAACTTGTTATTTTATTGCCTGCCATAAATCCTGTAGGGCAGTAGCCAGTTTCTTTGGTCCTCTGAGGAGGAAGTTATATGCTCCTCTTGCTATTCTCCATAATACATTTTAAGTGATTTTGGGGTACAGAAGGCAAATAGAAGGTGGCGGCACAGGCAAAGATATGTCATTGAAGAAAAATTAGACCGCCATCTGTCAGACATACTTTCATTTGGACATAATGGTCCAATAGGCTCCATTATTCTATGAATTTATATGTGCTGCTAAAACATTGTTTCTTCTGTTGTCTTCCATCTTACCTTGGTTCCCTGAAAGCTTTGGTAGGGTTAAACAGGCATATTCAACAATTCTTCCGCCATCATAAAATATTGGCTCTTAACTCCTGTATAGACTTTATTCCATCTAATAAACAGAGCTCAGACAAGTTACTTTGAGGTACTATGTCTCCCAGGATCACCCACCCAGCACAGCCATGACAAATAATAATTCTCCCAATTTGTACCAATAACTAAGTTCAGCTCATGTGAGAAAATTCTAGGAATTAAAACAAAGAAATAACAGACTTATTTCAAATTATTGCTTTCTGGCAGATTTCAGTGGACTTAGGTATACTGGTAAAACTCGGAAAATTAGAATATCGTGCAAATGTTCATTCATTTCACTTAAAAGGTGAAACAAATATATGAGATAGACTCACTACATGCAAGCGAAATATGTCATGCCTTAATTCGTTATAATTGTGATGCTCATGGCATACAGCATGCATGAGAATATATGATGATTATTGGGTACATGAGATTGGGGTTTGGGGTTTTCATAAGCTGTAAATCATAAACATCAATATTATAACAAAGTAAGTCTTGAACTATCTCGCTTTGCATGTAATGAGTCTATCTCATATATTTGTTTCACCTTTTAAGTTGCATTACTGAACTGGATGAACATTTGCACGATATTCCAATTTTCCGAGTTACACCTGTATAGTGGGATTTTCTAAAGATTTATTCAGTCTTGACTCTCATCCAGCAACTACAGCTACCTCAAATTTACTCAATCCCACAAGCACTCTAGTCTCATCAATATCTTGAAAGCTGTTCTAAGAGTTTTGGTCTCCTATAAAGCTTCTCAAGATCTCATCATTTGCTTTCTGTCTTGTATGAGGCTTCAGACTCTGGTGAGGTGAGGGGCTCAAAGGAAAGGGTGTGGTCTGGCAACTGTCAAGAGCCTTAAGTAGTGTGTGGGAACACAAAGAAAAGGGTTTTAAGATTTAAACAGAAATAATTAAATACAGAGATTATAGAGCAGGGGTGCCCAAACTATGGCCCAGGGGCTGGATGTAGCCTCTGATGCTAATTCATCCAGCCCGTGAAACCCTCGTAGCTCCTGCAAGCAAAGTAAAACATGCCTGTATGGGCACATTTTACTTCCACTTCCAGGAGTGACAAGGGCCTCGTGGGCTGGATGAATTGGCATTGGGGGCCACATTCAGCCCCCAGGCCATAGGGACTGGCTCCTTGAACCATGTGACCGGCCCACAGCATGAAAAGTTTGGGCACCCCTGTTATAGAGGGAAGAAAATTCTTCAGTAGCGAGAAGCAGCAAATGTGTGCAATGTTTGTCTTTGTATTTTAGAACAACACAGCATACAAATGTAGCAAGTTTAAATTGGTAGCACTCTTGGAAGAAAAAGTGAAAGAACTGGAGAAGCAAATTACCACACTTAAGATTATAAAAGAAGATGAAGAGTAGGTAGACAGAACTCTTGAGCTGCAGCACTAGAGGCACTAGAGGTGGAATAAAAGGAAAGCAAAACAGAGGAAAAGAATGCTGATGAGAGAAGAAAGGCAGTGGAGGAAGTGTCACAGTTGGAAGCAATAGGAGAAGATATTCTTCACCAGTGGAACTGCAAAACTGCTTTCAGATTCTTGAAGTGGAGTCTAGTAGACAGGATGCAGAACAAGGCAAACAAGAGATTTCCCCAAAAGGACACGAGAGAGCCTGAAGCTCAGGAAACCAGAGATGCAGAAACCCAGAAAAGAGAGAGAGAGAGAGAACAGTAGCTGTAGCAGGAGACTCCCTACTGCATGGGACAGAAACAGAAATATGTTGGAATGATCAATGGAATCATCTGGTATGCTGTCTCCCTGGAGCACAGATAAATAATATGATGGAAGGATTGCCATCATTCATAAAGCCCACAGATGCATATCTATTTTTTCTCATCCATGCGGGAACAAATGATACTGTCAAGAGAAATTATAAAGAAATTACATCAGACTTTAAAGCTCTGGGAAGGAAACTCAAGGACTTTGGGGCCCAGGTAGTCTTCTCATCCATCGTACCGGTGCTTGAAAGAGGAATAGAAAGGGAAAGTAAAATACTCTTGATGAATGACTGGCTATGAAGCTGGTGCTGATGTGCTGACATGAAAGATTTGATTTTGGAGACCAAGAACTATGCTTCCTGGAAGATGGATTGCTGACAAGGATGGGATGTACCTCACAAAATTTGGGAAGAATGTATTTGGGCAAAGCATGAAGAAATTCATCAGGAGGGTTTTAAATTGAAATAGAAGGAGGAGGGAGACGTAAAGTCAGAGGTAAACATAAGAACATAAGAACAGCCTTGCTGGAACAGGCCACAGCCCATCCAGTCCAGCATTCTGTCTCACACAGTGGCTCACCATTTGCTTCAGGGTATTCCCAAGCAGATGCATTCACCTGCTTAGGATTCCCTGGAAATGGCATTGAGAGATATCCTGCCTTTGCAGGCGCACCCCCCAATAAAGGACTCAGACACCAATGAAAGTGGATAACGGCATTGGGCCACATTTATTGATTCATGCCCTAGTCCAAATTATAAATTTCTATTGGTAATTGACCAATCATATTTCTTAAGGCAAGCAGGCCGAAGTAACACTGGTAAGGTACCACCCAAAATTGCCAACTGCAATTGCTACAATGTATCCATTTGTATCAATTTGTTTGTTGACCACAAACAAATTGTTGACCGTAGTCAATATCTAACTAATGACCCCACCCTCTGACGCGTATCCGTAAAATCACGGGGTGATGCATGCTGTCTAGCTATAGCCATCACCCCGTCGCCTAGTTCATCGTTGACCGGACAACGTTTAACCAACTTATGCCTGTCTAGTGTTGTCCAGTCAATTGCGAACTTGCCGGATACCTGTGGGTCATAATGTTTACCTTACCAGTACTACCCGCCACACGGAGGGGCTTCAAAGAAGGCTCGATGCCCCCCACCAGACCGTCATCTCGGTCGACGGGCCTGCTCGCCAATCACCCAACAGGAGGTCCATACCTCCTCGCGACAGATAGACCCCATCCCCTGCATACAAGTCATAACTTTGGAGGCTAATAGCGGGGTGACGACTGACCTTCCCCCAAGCCCTGTCGACAAGGAAACGCGCCACTGCCCTATTCACCATGCGTCTAGCGCGGTCAAGGGCCAGGAGGTCAACACCCCCTCTGTAGGAATGGCGCGGGACCATGTCCGACCAAACAAGGGTTGTGGCAGGCCGGACGTAATGCAGGTAGGCGAGGTCCTCGCAAATCGCATGCTTCAGCGACAAGCCGGTGACCTGGCCCAAATCATTGCCCCCCAGGTGTATGATCAGAATGTCAGGCGGGTCAGCATTCTGGCCTGAAAAAAGGAAAGGCAGCAGCTCCCACCATAACATCCCGGGCTTACCATGCCATGTGAGACTTGCGTATGCACCCAGTCCCAGTCGGGGTCCCCACTCTGTCGCCGCAGCATAATGCGCTGCCCTGTGCACGTAGCTATGGCCCACCAGCCATACTGTCACCGGTGTAATACGACACCCCGGGTCTGTAAAGGAAAAATGAGGGAAAGTAGGTAAGGTGACTGGGTCGGTACTCACGGCGGGAGTGGGCGCACATAAAATTGAAAACATTGCGAACCCCACCATCCCATGCTACGTATGTCAGCCCCTGAGTACCCAAAAGCCGCTGCGGTCGAGGCCGCCCCTATACGGAATGAATGAGTGCCATAGCGGGCGCCTGGGAGGCCCACCCTGGCCAGCGCTTTGCCCGTCACCTTCCAAAATTGAAATTTAGTAAGGGGAGACCCATCTTGGTGACAGAAAAATGGGCCATGGTGCGTGCCATGCAGTGCCAGGAATTCCTGTAGGGCACCAACCGGACAGATGTCTGCCAAAGAACACCGTAGCAGTCGCACACCACTGCCGACGCCATGCTGATCGGTCTTAGAGGAACGTATCCTCAACTGAGCCCAGTCTTTGGCAACACAGACATCCTCGAGTTCCAGTGCCCTACGACTTGCATCCACCTTAGACAGCATCACAAGCTCGCTGATGCGGAGCGCTCCAAAAAATGCCACCGTTGTGGCTGCATGGAACAGGGCTGCCTCATATGCATCAAAACAGAGGCAAGGCCAGCCCCGGGCCAACTGGGTAAGGACCCCTGGGGAAATCGGGTGGAGGTCGTCCGGGCAGCGCCTGCGCTCGCGCACCCACCCCTCCAAAACATGTCTCACACGGAAGTCAGAGGTGCTGTCCACATGACCCCCCACCTTGGCCATAAAAGCCAGGGCTGAAAGCTTAGATGCTATGGTGTGAGGTGCAAGGCCCTGAGAATGCAGGTAAACCATGAACCGCAGAACATGGGTTACCGGGATCGGCCAGGTTCCTGGCAATTGAAATTGAGTACAGAATGCCCTGAAAGAATTAATTGCGTGGTGATACGCCTTACGGGTGCATGGCGCTAGCGACAGGCCAATCGCCCGGTTCACCTCTCCTTGCCAATGGTCCATATCTCCTCCGGGAGTGGCGAGGGAAATTCCTCCGCATCCGGGGCCAAGGCACGGAACCGGGAGATCTGTAGGCGGGACAAAGCGTCAGCAATATCATTATTAACCCCTGGGACATGCCTGGCCCTGAACAGTACGTTGAGGCGCAGGCTGCGCAACACAAATTGGCACACTAGATCCATAACCCTGGGCGATTTAGAAGTCTGTGCATTTACAATGTGGACCACAGCCGCATTGTCACACCAGAAATGCACGACCGAGTTGGACCACTCCTGGCCCCATAGCATCAAAGCACCCAGGATAGGGAAAAATTCCAGATATGTGAGATCACGCAGGCGACCCGTGCCTGCCCAGGCCGGTGGCCACCCACCATAGGCCCACTTCCCATTGAAGTACATCCCATAACCAAGGGATCCCGAGGCATCAGACTGAATCTGAAATTGAGGGGAAGCCAGGAGGTCATACCTCCAAAATGAGACCCCATTGAACTCCCTCAGGAACTGTAACCAGACAAGCATGTCTGCCCTGATACCCCGGGTAAGCCTAACCCTATGGTGAGGCCTGGATAATCCTGCCATAGCGTCGCACAAGCGCCGGGCAAAAGCCCTGCCCGGTGCGACCACTCTGCAGGCGAAATTAAGGTGACCATGCAGCACCTGCAGTTCCCTCAGTGATGCCTTGCGCTTGGCCAACAAGTCCGAGATAAGGGCCACTATCCTTGACACCTTATCCCGCGGTAACCTAGACGCCTGCGCTATCGTGTCAATCTCCACCCCCAGGAAGACTAGCTGTGTAGATGGGCCCTCAGTCTTTTCGGGCGCTAAAGGGACACTGAGTTCCTCCATTAGCGTCTGAAATGTGTTGAGGAGACGTGTGCACGTGTCCCAGCCCCATTCACCCCCGAATAAAAAGTCATCCAGGTAATGGGCTACAGACCGGGACCCTGACCTGCGGACGAAAGCCCACTCTAGGAAGGTACTGAAACGCTCGAAAGCCGAGCATGATATGGAACAGCCAAAAGGCATGGCCCTATCAAAATAATATTCGCCCCGAAATTTGAAACCCAGCAATTCAAAGTCGCCCGGGTGCACTGGCAAGAGGCGAAAAGCCGACTTAATGTCGCACTTAGCCAGCAGCGCACCCGGGCCACATGAGCGCACCATGCGCAGCGCGTGGTCAAAAGATGTATACCTGACTGAGCAAAGGTCATCAGGGATAGCATCGTTGACCGATCGGCCGGCTGGGTAGGACAAGTGATGGATAAGGTGAAACTCGCCTGGTGACTTCTTGGGAACCAAGCCCAGGGGCGATACCTTGAGGTTAGTGAACGGGGGTGCAGGGAAAGGGCCAGCGACCCTGCCCGCATTGACCTCCTTATTGATGCTGGCAGCAGCCACCTCCTCCCTCCCCCTAAGGGACAAAAGGTTGGGGGCATCCTGAGGGGACCTATCACCCATGAAAGGAATACGGAACCCCTGTCTAAAGCCCTGAAGGAGATAATCTGCATCCTCCCCCTTCGGGTACAATGCGAGCCAACGCTCCAACATGTCCACATTAATTGGGGAGGGAGCCTTTTGGTGAACCAGCTCCATCTGGGGCAGTCTTGCCAGCCCACTGTCCGCCCCTCCCTCTGCCCCGCGTTCCTCCAGGCCTGGGACAGGCAGAGGCTGCATGGGGGCCCGCACAGGTGGGACACTCATGTCTGTACTTGCAATTCTTCTTATTGCATGAACCATTAGACGAGAAAGTCCAGCACAGCAGGCGGGCTGGAACCCCGTGCCCCGCCACTTGGCGGGGTACCTGTGCCGGAGCCACTCGCTGGACCGCATGTCCACAATGGTATCTTTCCCCTGGCACGGGGCGTGTGGGCGTCATGTACAGAAGCCAAAGCCTCTGGCATGGCTCATCCCACCTCATCTCAGGGTGCAGGGGAATTCGCATACGGAATTCCTCGTCATAAGCCAACCACGACGGGCCCTGAAAATCAACCATCGCCCGATAGATATTGTCCAAATACTGGATCATCGGAATTGCCAGATCCGGCCGGGCCCTCAGGTACACCGCCATGTAGATGAGGTAAGCCGGCAGCCAGTTGGCCCAAGTTCGTGGTGGCTTGCGACGACGTGCCTGTTCCTTATCCTTCTCATCTTGCCCCTCCCTCTCTTCCTTGGTGGGCTCCCTGTTCAGGAGTGAGAAGATATCAACATACTCCCCTCGCCATATTTTCTCTCTGGTGGCCTGTGCCAAGTGGTCACCCAGTGGCAAGGAATAGCCCACTGTCGGCAAGGCCGAGACAGGCACAGCAGAAATTGCGGGCATCTGGAAAGGGGCTTGGACTAGCCCAGCCACCCCCAAAACATTCCCCACAGGGTAGGAAACGCTCCCCACCCCGGGGCCCTGGGTGGTGGTTGACGTCGCCTGGTGGTGCGTCAGCGGCTGTACCACCGCACCACCCATGCGAGGCCAGGGCCATTGGAAAGCCCCCCCAACGTAGCCACATGTGCAGGTGCACTAGTTTGTACTGCATACTCACATGCTGCACCCCCGCGGGCCGCCCCCACCGGGGGTTCCGGCCCACTGGGGGCGTCGGAGCTCACGACCGCCGCAGAGCTCGCCGCCGGGGCCCGACCCGCGCTGGCCTGTTGGTTGGGGAGCTGCGAGGCAGTGGCCGAAGTCGCGCCACGCGCCTCAAGCTGCTCAACCCGTCCCGTCGCCTGCCGCTGCCCAGCAAATGACGCGTCAAAGTGCACCCCAAAAGGAGCCCCAGCGTGGCTGGCCCGAGCAAAGGAAGCCTCGAGTGCCGCCACGCGGGCCAGTAAGGCCTCCACACTGGCGTGGGGCCACGGGCCAGCCGGCCCACCCGTTACGGGCGTGGGTACAGGTCCTTGCACCCCGGGGCCCGAATATGGCCATGACCCCACACCCAGGCCCGGCAGGGCCGGCGCAGGCACCTGCCAAGGGAGGGGACCACACCACCCCCCAAGGCTGGAGGGCCCTGGAGTGAGCTGCGCCCCGATAGAGGGAGGCCCAGTAGAATGAGCACCAGGAGCGGCGTCCGCCGCTTGCGGGCCGCGGGCCGCAGCCCAAGCTGGACCCCTGCTCGGGTCCCCAGCCTCCGGCCAGGGGGTAATAGACCCCATCCCACCGGTCCCGGTGGGAGCCAGCAAAGGCGGCTGGTGGGAAAGCGCAGCCGCAGTCCACCGACCCGGATTGCGCCTCCGAACCGCCCGAGCCGCGCTCGCGGCCGCCTTCTTCTTCGAAGGCATCTCAGTCGGACCTAAGGGAAGCTGAAAAGAGGAAGGTCAGCAGCCAAAAGGTTTCCCAATCAAGGTAAAAGCGACGGAGTAAGAGGAAAAACTTCTCCGCTCCGTCGCTTCGCAAAATGGCAGCTCGGCTGCCTCGTGGCCACCCCTTTTATAAGGGAGCTGGCCATGCCCCTAACTACCTGGATGCCTTCGTCCTGTGGGGGGGCCCCCGCAAAGAGCACGGCGGCCATTTTGGCGCCGCGCTTGCATTCTCTCCAACCCGGAGGTTGTCCTTAGGTATCCATAATTATAGCCATTGAATTAAAGAAAGATGAAGGCTTACATAAAATAATGGGAACAGACCAAGTACTTCTAATGGAGAGCAATAATAATAAACTTCATAAAAAGGGAGAAAGGAAAGCATGCCATAAATCACACAATTTTCAATGTTTACATTCAAATGCAAGGAGAGCAAGAAGAATTAGAATCATTATTTCAGGAAGGGAAATATGATCTGATAGGGGTAACAGAAACTTGGTGGGATGACTCTCATGAGTAGAACACAGCAATTAAAGAATATAAAGAACCAAAATGGCAGAAAGGGAGATGGAGTTGATATATATGTTAAAAACATATATCCCTGCATAGAAATATAGGAGGATGTGCTTGCATGTCCCATAGAGAGCATTTGGATTAATATGATTGGGGGCAAGGGGACAAAAAGAACATAGCTTCAAGAGCCACTGCCGACACTCCTCCAGTTGACGCCATTCTGACTCCTTCTTTGGCCCGGCCAGCCATGGGAGGTGGAGGCACACCTGGTGGTCACTTCGATGGCTAGTCTTCATTGCAAACTTTGATTTAGTGTTGTAAATTGTTTGGTTAGCATATGATGTAACTCTTGTGTATTGATTTTTGGATTGGATTTAGCCTTTGTATTATTGCATTGCTTGGATAATATATGATGTAACTATTGTGTATTGATTATTGGTTTGGATTTATCTTTTTGTATTTTAATTTAATTTTAATTTAATTTAATAGTCATACTTATATATGCCGCCCACTCAGGTAGAACCCAACTCAGGGCGGCATTACAGCAGATTCTAAAAACATATAAAAACACTTAAAACCCCATATCCCACCCACCCACCCACCCACTATAAAAGAGAAGAGAGGGTTCTTAATTGTTTACATAAGCCAGCAGGCGGGGACCGTATTCCCATTAGGACCCCACACCTGCCTTGCCAGCCAGGTCTTCAATCCTCTCCTGAAGGGCAGCAATTCTGTTTGAAGTCTTAGATCTGTTGGCAGGAGGTTCCAGAGGGTTGGTGCGAACACGGGGAAGGCCCTCCTTCGGGTGCTGGATAGATGTGCTCTGCTAGTTGATGGCACTATTAGAGATCCCCTCCGGTATGCTCTGGTTGGACGGGCAGACACTCTTGGGACAATGTGGTCTCTAAGGTATCCTGGCCCACTAACATATAGGGCTTTAACGGTCAAAACCAGCACCTTGAATTGCACCCGGAGGCAAACTGGTAACCAGTGCAGCTCCTGAAGTAGCAGTGAGGTGAGGGCATATCGTCTGCACCCCATCACCACCCGGGCTGCCGCATTCTGGACCAGCTGCAGCCTCCAAATGGTCATCAAGGGCAGCCCCATGTAGAGCGCATTACAGTAATCTAGTCGGGAAGTGAGTGACCATAAGCAAGGAGTCCCAGTCCAGGAGCGTGCGCAACTGGCGAATCACCTGAAGTTGGGCAAAGCCCTTCTGGCCACAGCCGCTACCTGTTCTTC
The DNA here is from genome assembly GCA_035047305.1 of Bradypodion pumilum. Taxonomy (NCBI): domain Eukaryota; kingdom Metazoa; phylum Chordata; class Lepidosauria; order Squamata; family Chamaeleonidae; genus Bradypodion; species Bradypodion pumilum. The sequence continues at coordinate 164,184,581 of JAWDJD010000001.1, read as the reverse complement.
TAGCAGCAGCTGCAAGTCCAGAAGGACCCCCAGGTTGTGCACCGGGTCTGTCTGGGGCAAAACAGCCCCATGCAGAACCAAAGTTGGTAGCTCCCGGGATAACACGGGGCCCCTTATCCATAGCCACTCTGTCTTGCTGGGATTCAGCTGAAGCCCATTGGCCCCCATCCAGACCCCAACGGCCTCCAGGCATCCGGATAAGATTTCAACGGCATCACTGGGGTCCCCACGGGCCAAAATGTACAACTGAGTGTCATCCGCATACTGATGGTACCGCACCCCATGGGAACGAATGATCTCACCCAGTGGCTTCATGTAGATGTTAAATAGGAGAGGACAGAGCTCCAAACCCTGAGGCACCCCATATTTGAGAATGCTAGTGCTGGACCTCTCACTCTCCAACCACACTGACTGGGTACGGCCCTCCAGAAAAGAGGAAAACCAGGACAACACAGTGCCCTGGATCCCCAGTCCTTTAAGCCATTCCAGAAGGATACCATGGTCTCAACGGTATCGAAAGCCGCTGAGAGGTCAAGAAGAGCAAGGACGGATGGATAACCCCCGTCCTGCTCCCACCAGAGATCATCCATCAGTGTGATTAATGCCGTCTCTGTACCATACCCAGGCCTGAATCCTGATTGAAAGGGGTCCAGATAATCCGCTTCCTCCAGGACACTCTGCACCTGGCGCTCTACTGCCTTCTCCAATACCTTACCCAGAAACGGAAGGTTGAAAACCGGCCTGTAGTTGTTAAAGACAGCTGGGTCAAGGGATGTTTTCTTCAGGAGGGGGCACACCAAAGCATGTTTTAGCAGTGCAGGAAACACCTCCTCCTGTAATGATGCATTTATTATCTCCCCTTCCCAGCCACCTGTCACCACCTTGGAGACTTTCACCAACCAGGTGGGACAGGGGTCCAAAGGACACACAGCTGCAAGGAGCCTGTCCACTTCATCAGGGACAACAGGATCAAACCAATCCCAGATCATATGGAAAGACTGTGCTCTGGTCCTCCCCCCCCCCCCCGACCCTCCCCATCTACGCCGGGATTAAGCCCTGAATGAATCCAATTGATTTTCCCCACCAGATGGTCAGCAAAGTCCTCAGCCAAACCCTGCCAACCGGACACTGATCCCCCATATCAAGGAGGGACCTGGTTACCCGGAACAGGGCAGCTGGGCGATTATCAGTGGAGGCAATAAGGGTGGTGAAGTATTGCCGCCTCACCACCCCCATCGCCACTAGGTAGGCCCTAATAGTGGCTCTAGCTAGTGTCCAATCAGAGTCATTCCAGGTCTTCACCCAGCGGTGCTCTAGGCATCTCTTTGCCCATTTGAGCTCCCACAGTTCATCCATGAACCACGGGGATGACCTAGCTCCACACGCTCGGAGAGGCTGCAGTGGCGTGATTTCATCCAAGGCTGCTGTTGCTGTCCTGTTCCACAGGTCGGCAAGCCCTTCAGGTGAATCGTGTAGCCGATCCAGAGGAACACCCCCCAGTTCCCTCTGGAATCCATCTGGATCCAGATGTATTATTGTATTGCCATGCTATACCTGTATTGATATGTTGGATAGCTGCCCTGAGTCGGCCTGCACTGAATAGGGCGGGGTATAAATTAAAATTGAATTTAATTGAATAGCCATTGGAGTCTACAATTAAGAAGATGTGGATGAAAACTTTGAAAAACAAATTGCAAAAATGACAAAGATACATAATGTAGTAGTGATGGGAGATTTCAACTATCCTGATATATGTTGGGAGAAAAAAATCTGCCAAATAAAGCCCTTCCAAAAATTTCTTGGCTTGTGTGATAATTTTCTCCTACAAAAAATGGAGGAAGAAACTAGAGGAATAGCTATCTTTGCATTGATTTTAGCCTATAGAGATGACTTGGTAGAAGGAACTCTGGGTGAAAGTGACAATGTTCTACTTGAGTTCTTGATCTCAAAGGAAACAAAAATGGAGTGTAGCTGCACATACATGCTGCACTTTAGAAAAGCAAACTTCAGTAAACTCAGAACAATGATCCTTTCAGGAGATCCTTTCAGTCAAAGGAGTCCAAGATGGGTGGGAGTTTCTAAAACAGTAAATTCTAAAGGCACAGCTCCACACATTTCCAAAAAGAAAGAAAAGTGGAAGACAGCAAAAAAAGACCAATGTAGTTCTACAAAAAGCTTAGAGAGGAGCTAAAACAGAAAAGGATACATACAGAAAGTGAAAGGAAGGCCAGGCTATAAAGGAAAAGTAAAGACAAGTAGTGAAGGATTGCAAGGATGCCATGACTATGTTTGTTTTTATGTTGAATTTCAAGTCATTTTTTGTACTCTCCTCTTTCATTCTAATCAAAAGGCTCTTTAGATCTTGTTCACTTTCTGCCATTAGGGTGGTGTCATCTGCATATCTGAGGTTGTTGCATATCTGATATTTTTTCCTGGCAATCTTAATTCTGGCTTGATTCATCCTGCCCTGCGTTATACATAATATATTCTGCATATAATAAGCAGGATGACAATATACAGCCTTGTACACTTTTTCCTATTCTAAACCATACCTGTCAACCGCAGCTCCGGACAATCCGGGACCTGCGCACAATGGTTCTGCGCAAGTCGCATTCAACGCAAGCATAAAAGGGTTCTACGCATGTGTAAAAGGTGACTTGCACAGAAGGGATGTGCAGTACCTCTTTCCCCCCGCTGCTCTGGTGTTTTGGCAGCTGCGGGCGGGAAATGGCGCAAATCGGCGCTGAAAATCGGGAAATCCAGGCCAATCCAGGAAGGTTGACAGGTATGTTCTAAACCTATCAGTTATTCCGTATTCAGACCTAACTGTCACTTCTTTGACCACATATGGGTTTCTCAAAAGACAGGTCAGTTGATCTTGTACTCCCAACTCTTTAAGGACTTGCCTGGCACACTTTGTTGTGATCCACACAATTAAAGGCTTTAGCAAAGTCAATGAAGCAGAAGTACGTATATATTGTGTAATATATCAACATGGATATCTCCATTTGGAGAATTAGACCATGGCACCTTGATGTCCTGATGAGAAGGAATAAATGCCTGGTTTCTTCTGGGACAGAATATGTAAAGAATTTCACAGGAGCATAAAAGATTTTAGAGAACTTGCAGCATTTCTAGGAAAAAACAATGTCTTCTGCTCAGATAGAGTATAAATAAGAAGACATAAGATAAGAGATTCCTTGCAAAAGCAAGTATCTTGGGATTAAAAAGTTTACCTATTCCTTTGAACAACTTTTTTGCTGAAAGTTATAATGTTACTTTTCATCATCAACAGCTCCTTTCATGCTGGCTAATGCAAGATCATATAGTTTTAAGCTTTAAAAATGATAAAGAAGTAGAAAACAGCTGAGAAGTCTGGGATCCACATGCACAAAGGTCTTGATTGCATTAATACTCTGTATTTTAGTAACATATTCATGTATTTTCCAGGAGGGATGAACACAGAACAATTGGAAGACTGATGAATTACTTCCTGCAAGTGCAACTGAGATTAATATAACATTCAGGAGTCAGTTCCTTTGCTAGATCACACCAGTTGGAAATAGATAGTTCACTTCAGCATGGCCCAGAGACTGAAAATGTTATGTTCTTTGACTAAAATTCCCAGGATCCCTTGACCAGAATGGCAAATTATTCTGAGGATTTGTTTTAATACAAATATTTTCAAAACAAAAGTCAGCAGGGGCATACAAGTGATAAAGTACAGAAGGGAGTTGGCTAATGTGACCCACCCCACTCAAATCCTGTCTGAGACTCAAGATACCTCTGGAACATTCCCCTAATTCAATAGATTCTAAAACAGGTGTTATCAACATTTTCCAGCCGTGTGCCAGACAATGCCTCCTAAGGCAGCTAAGAATATCATTCATGAATATATGGGTGGTTCCCCCACTGTAAACATATCCGCTTCTGCTTACAGTAGCACTTCTGGTGGCAGCTGCGACAAGGGCCACTGAAATGGTACCACAGGCCAAACCACACCACCTCAGACAGCTGAGTGGGCCAGACTGGTAGTTTCCCCCGGCATAAATGCTGTCATAAAACATGTCCACGACTGTCATAAATACATCCACTTCCACCACCACCACTAGCGACATAGGCTACATGAAATGGTGCTGCGGGCCAGGGTTAAGAACCCCTGTTCTAAAGTATAATGCAAAATGTGATTTAAATTTGCCTAAAAACAAAGGGAAAATATCCAACACATACACCATATATGAAAGCAATGCTAACAGACTAGCACACTTTCCTCAACATGCCAAGATGAGAAATGTCCACAGATTAATAGATGTCTGTCTTCGTGACTATTCAACCTCCTCCCCAGTCCTATTTAAACAAGCACAAAGAGGAAAACAAGTTGGTTTCAGTCATGAAGTTGAGGGCATCAATCTTGTAACATTTTTGCAGGAAAACAAGTAAGGTTCAGCCTACCAATGGTTGCTTAGTCAGGAAAGCTAGGCACAGTAATCAAAGAGAATTATACTGAGAGTAAAGGGTTAATCCTGGAGAAAGTTTGCACAATCAACAGTCATGGTTGACCAAACTGACTGAGGTTTCCAAAAGTTGAATCTGAAAATACCTGGAAGTTCTATGTCCTCCCTGCATAGTAAAATTAACCATGTTCTAAGCATGAATCAACAGTGTTCTGACAAGTGCCAGGTACAGAAGCTGGACATCAGTTCAAAGTATATCTTTCTGTTAATTATGAATGTGGGAAGCAATTCAGAATGTAAATGCCAGACATGTAATGAAAGCTAGCATTATGAGCAATGAATATTTTTATTATGAACCCATCATTTGCTGACTTTGTCAGCATTACAAATGTGTGAGAAACAGCTTATTAACAGCATTTTCCTCCCTTCTCACTGCTGTCTTGTCTCTTTCATCACTCTTGGTTATATAAGGACTCTAAAACTGGAGTACATTGTAATGCTGAGATGCAACTTCACCAAGTGGCTGAATTATTTATTTTGCATTTTTTGGTCCTGTTCTTACTTCTTCCATTACATTGTCATGATGTATTTTCACAGCTGCCCAGAGCTTGTGAGAGAAGGCTTTGCCCACGTTACCTTCCAGATACTGTAACAAGCAATGCCATTTTATTCTATGCAGAAGTCTTCTTAGAGCTCATCCAAGCGAAGCATTTGTTCATGTAATGTATCCAATTTTGAAATACTGTGACATTATTAGCATTTCTCCCACTATCACCATTAGTGCACTAACAATTTCTGTGACTTTCCTTTCTGTTTTGTCTCTCCTGGGGGCACGGCTTCTTTTCACTCTCAATACACTCCCAGGGGTCAAAGTTTAGTCTTATGATATTTTCCCAGTGAAAGTTCATCTCCAGAGTCATAGCCTCCCAGTCAGAAGCTTTCAATCAGTTTTTAGGGAGCTACTAATACACATACAGCTCCACAAGTGAAGCACCATCAGGGAAGTGGACTTTTAACATTTTAAAGAAAGATTTCAATATTTTCTGAAGAGAGATGTTTTCACAGAATTTTTAAACAGCCTGATGAATGTGAGTCCCGGGAAGCTTCATGCTGTTTCACAGGGAAGCTGCATCAATCAAGAGTCAGTAGACTTTTCATCCCATCTGTAAGAACCCTCTGTCTCTTAAGAAGAAACTCCCATCATTTATCATGGAGTTTAATGGCCAAATCCTGTTGCTTAGCAATAGTAAGTCACAATTAGAATAGGCCTGTTTTGAATCAATAGAAGTATGGAGGAGATGACTCATCAAATTCCCATGTCTCCATGGCCTTACTCTAATGCAATTTACTACAAGATGCAACAGGAGTTTGGGCATAGTCAAGTAAGTGGGGATAGGTGTGTGTTTGGGAAACACTGGCATAGACCCTAACCGTCCATGTTGTTCTGTAGGACAATTATACCCCTTCTCCCATCTCATGATATTATGCAGACCAATGGAATTTGAAATACAGGGTCGCTGGCCTAGTTCTCTGCCCAGCTACAGCCTGCCCTGAAGTGAGCTCATCCTTACCCAGGTGTCCACCATTCGTCTGCACTCAGCTGTGGTGATTCCTTCCAAGGCTAGAGTGAGACAGAAGGGAAATAAGGAGGTGACGTGCCAGCTGTCAGGAATGCCTTTACACACAAGTAGGACTTTGGCCTACAAGTGGTTGGGATTCCTGCTTCTGAGCTGCCGCTCTCCTAGCTAAGCAATTCAGGATTTTAATTTGCTATAAATAAGGGAGCACATAGCCAAGTAAACACTCCAGCCATCTTCTGGTATTTTAAAAGTATATGGTAATCAAAGTAAGTTACAGAAGAAAGTATTTGAAAGCACATCAAAACAAAGAAAGCTTTTCTAATTGTGGAAGCCCAGAGGGGCCCCCTCCTAGCTTAAGCCCCTACATGTTCACAGCTCACCCTCAGCATGAAGCACAGGATCAAGAGAGAGTTCTGCTCCTCCCTCTGGGCTTTATCTCCTCATGCATGTTCCACCCTCTTGCCATTCCCCTAAAGGAATCCATCCGATGACCATACAGTATCACATGACTTTATGTTTCGATTCTTCCAAACCATGAGGCTAGCATGTTAGCTCCCCGCATGCTTGGAAATCTTCATCTTGGAATGAGGCAAAGCTCAGGGTACAGTCAATACCCTGAGACCTGCACTCCTGACCAGCCACAATGTTACACCTTCAAGGAACCCTGACCAGATTCTTGAACCCCTTTATTATTGCACGTAACCATTCAGGGGCACGTTCTTCACCACAGGATTGTAATGTGAGCAGAGTTTGCAGTTGAGCTTTTGACTTCAATATTCTTGGGCAAAATCTGTCAGTTTTATTTTCTCCTACATTCAAATTCATTGCTCTTGGGAATCCCATAAGTCCAACAGTGTTAACTCAAATTCTTACCAACCCCTACCCAACACTAGTTGTGTTTTTCCCAACAACTTCAATCCAAATTCTTACCAATCCCTACCTGACACAAGTTGTGCTTTTCAGCCACAGTAAACACACAATGGCTAGAATCAATTCCAGGGGATTCCATGTGTCCTCACTAGTGACTGGTCAATCAGTCATTTTCCAAAGCTCACCTGAATGGCTGGCAGCTGAATTGATGCTAGTTCAGCAACTCCACTTCTGGATAGCTAAGGAAGACCAGAAAGCAAAAAGCAGATCTCTTGTCATTTTCAATTCTATCTCTTCCATGCCCTTCAGCATCTGTTACCCAAGGCCATCTCATTCTGCCAAAGTGAAAGGCTGGCCCTAATTCCCCTCTTTGTACATGCTACTTGGTTTCCCAGAGATCTCTTTGAGGAATTGGCTGATTCTCATCCAATTAATTTTAGAACACAGTTGACTTGTGCACCTTCCCGTTTTATGACAAACAATCACTTCAGCCGAAAGATCCTATCAATCACGGCAGCATTTGCATGCTCATTTAGCTGGCTTGTAATTAAAGGCAGCTAAAAATATCATTCATGAATATATGGCAGTTTTCTTTCCCCATCCCTCTTTTCTTATAAGCCAACCTATTTCCTTCATAGAGGAGACACAAGTCCCATCAATCAAACAGTTTGTAAGTCATTATGACTAAAAATTAAGACAATTATTTACAAATGAATATTAATGATGCTTCTAGTTTAAATGAAGGGCTGGATAATGTTTTTTAATAAAAGATGTACAGAACTGCTTCCTCTTTTGTCTTTGTTAGAAAATAAAGGAAAGGGCACAACTTTCACATTTGAGATAACCCTGTAGATTATCATTTTAATAAAACGATTAACTCTTATGTTTGTATGCTAAGCAGTGTGATGTGTTAATCAAGTCTACTGAATAACAAAATAATCTTGCATTGACTTGATTTTAATCTTTGTGCCAAATAGAGTGTTCTAAGCATTGTGCAGTGGACAATTAATTACCTGGGCAAAGGTGCACTCTGATTTAAAGACCAGGTTGTGTAAAGTTCTTTTTAAGATGATGTCCTGGAGACATCTAATACTTAGCAATTGGAGGAGGTTGCTCCAGAACCTGCAACAACAACTTAACTGTTGTTTATTCATGGATAACTTTCAGTATGCCATTTTAACTTTAAAGTTGACGAACATTTATAAAGAGAAGCAGTTTATCTTAGTCCAACAGGATTTGACTTATGGAGTTGACTACACATGCATTTCTCCTGCTGTTTGTTCAGCTGTGGGGAGGGGCTTGTTTGTTCCTTTTACTTGTGACTGCATAACATAAGTACCACCATGAACAAGGCCTATCCCCAGGATGTTCCTACCTGCACTTTTCAAGACCTACTTTTTTAAACTCCAATTTGGCTTGTTTCCTGCACATTCAATCATTTGAACTGAACCAAAGCAGAGTTTGCTGGTTTAAGTTTACCTTCCCTCTCAGTTTATTTATTTATTTAGATTTCTAATGCCACCCCACTTGCCTGGGTGACTCTGGGTGGCTTATAGCAAGAATTAAAACACAATGAGATTTACAACAGTTAAAATCTTTAAAAATCACTTTAAAATTCCTTCATAGACAACCCATCAGCCACATCCCGAACACCAAGGGACTGTACTCAAACTATCCAACTATCCAGCCCACGGTGGCAATTTCTCTGCCCGCCCCCACACCAACTGCACCAGCCAGGTCTTCACACCCCTGCGGAAGGGTAAAAGCTCTGCCCGGAGATGAAGTTCAGTGGGCAGGAGGTTCCACAGTGCCGGAGCAGACACAGAGAAGGCCCTCTTTCTTGTGCTAGAGAGGTAAGCCTCTCTAGCTGATGAAACTATAAGAGAGCCCCTTCTGTCCACTCTAGTGGGATGGGCAGATATCCTTGGGGTGATGCGGTCTCTTACGAATCCTGGCCCACCTTCATATAGGGCTTTAAAGGTAATCACCAGCACCTTGAATTGCACCTGGAGGTACACCATGGGTATAGCGCCCACACCCCATCACCACCTGAGCAGCTGCATTCTGGACCAGTTGCAGCCTCCAAATGGTCATCACGGGCAGCCCCATGGAGAGCGCATTGCAATAATCGAGTCTGGAGGTGACCAGAGCATGTGTGACCATGAGCAAGGAGTCCCAGTCCAGGAGCGGGTGTAACTGGTGAATCACATGAAGTCATGCGAAAGCCCTCCTAGCCACGACTGCCACCTGCTCATTGAACAGGAGTCACGAGTCCAGGAGGACCCCCAGATTACACACTGGGTCTGTCCCCCTGTCACTGGGTTTGTCAGGGGCAAAGAAGCCCCATCTAGAACCAAAGATGGTAGCTCTCGGGTTAACGCAGGGCCACCAATCCATAGCCACTCGGTCGTGCTGGGATTCAGCTTTAGCCCTTTGTCTCCCATGCAGGCCCCAATCACCTACAGACACCTGGATAGGACTTTGACAGCATCACTTGGATCACCATGGGCCCAGATGTACAGTTGGGTATCATCAGTATACTGATGATACCTCACTCTGTGGGAATAAATGATCTCACCCATCAGCTTCATGTAAATGTTAAAAAGAAGAGGTGAGAGCACTGAGTACTGAGGCACCCCATATTCAAGGGGCCTAGGGCTGGACCTCTCGCCCTCCAGCAACACCAACTGGGTCCAGCCCCTCAGAAATGAGGAAAACCAGGACCACACAGTGCCCTGAATCCCCAATCCTCGGAGCCACCCCAGAAGGATACCATGGTTGATGGCATCGAAGGTAGCTGAGAGGTCAAGAAGAGCAAGGATGGTCAGATGACCACCATCCTGCTCCCACCAAAGATCATCCACAAGTGTGACCAATGCTGTCTCTGAACTATATCCGGGCCTGAATCCTGACTGAAGCGGGTCCAGATAATCCACTTCATCCAGAACCCCTTGGAGCTGCCACGCCACTGCCTTCTCCAAAACCTTCTCTAAAAAGGGGAGGTTGGATACAGGCCAAAAATTAGATAACACTGTTGGGTCGAAGGATGGCTTCTTCAGGAGGGGGTGCACCAAAGCATGTTTCAGAGGTGTAGGAAACACCCCCTCCCACAAAGAGGCATTTATTATCATCCCCGACCCAATCGCCTGTCACCGCCTTGGCCATTTTAAGCAGCCAAGCGGGGCAAGGATCTAATAAACTGGCAGTAGCATGGACCGATCAAATGAGCCTGTCCACTTCCTCAGGGACATGTGGATCAAACTGATCCCAGATAAAATGGCCAGACCATGATCCAGTCAGCTCCAGACTCCCCCCATCCACACTGGGGTTAAACTTTGAGCGGATCCAAGCAATTTTCTCCATCAGATAATCAGCAAAATCATCAGCAGACCCCTGCAGCTCAGGACCAGTGCCCCCCTTACCAAGAATTGACCTGGTCACCTGAAAAAGGGTCACTGGATGGTTATCCGCAGAAGCAATAAGGGTGGTGAAATATTGATGTTTCACCGCCTCTATTGCCACAAGATAGGCCCTAATAGTGGCTCTAGCCTGTGTTTGGTTGGAGTCACTCTTAGTCTTTGCCCAGTGGTGCTCTATGCATCTCTTTGCAAGTTTAAGCCCCCTGAGCTCCTCAGTGAACCAAGGAACCCTATGTGCACGGAGAGGCCATTGCGGCGTGATTACGTCCAAGGCAACTGCCACCTCCTCATTCCAGAGGGCAACCAAGACCTTGGCCAAATCATGCAGCCGGTCCAGAGGGGAAAAACCTAGTTCCCTCTGGAATCCAACAGGATCCATCAGTTGCCGAGGGTGGACCATTTTAATAGGTCCAGCCTCCCTACAGTGAGTCAACACTCCCAGAAAGTCCAGAGTCACCATATAGTGATCTGATCATGGCACTGGTGTTATATCTAATTGTTGTAGTTTCAAATCACTCAGCCACCGCTCCAACAGGAAAACCAGATCTGGTGTGTGACCACTGCTCCTGGTCGGGCCCTGGATTACTTGAGTCAGGCCCATGGCTGCCATGGTAGCCAAGAACTCCCAAGCCAGCTCAGAGCCCACCCCCAATGATGACAAATTAAAGCCCCCCCCACACACATACCATAAGCGCGGGGAACTCCAACACCAACATTAAGATGGCCTCGATGAGCTTGGGCAGGGACCCTGCTACACTGCAAAGGGGCAGGTACAGGAGCAACTGACCCTTAAGGCCCAGCTGAAGAAGCATGGTCTCACAACCAGGAACCTGTGGCTCTGGCAACTCCCAATATTATTAAGTAGCTTAAGAAAATAGCATAACCACTTCATGATATTGGGAAATTTAAAAAATCCGTGGCCGCCCCCATGAAGGAGCAGAGGATTATTAAATTTCCCAGTATCATGAAGTGGTTATGCTATCTTCTTAAGCTACTTACCAAGGAGGAACAGAGGAAGGAAGCAAAGCTTTTTTAAAAGCCTATGTGGGCGGTACCACCTCCGCTACTTCCTCTTCCTCCTCCTCTCATAAGTAACATTTCTGGCATCTATGTTCTGCACCATTCCCACAACTGGTTAACCATGACCAGAAACAATATTGCCCTGAACATCTGCAATTTCAAATGTTAATGTCACTTAAATCATAGCATAATCACGACTGAAAGACTACAACAGTTTAAGTCTGCTCCCCTGTGGATAAATAAGCATCATTTTCTTACCAAAGAGATAATACATTTGGGGAGTAATAATAATAATAGAAAAGAAAGAGGTGGGGAGGATTCTGAGATAAACCCCAGAATGTACTTGTTTCTCTCTCAGTAGTTGTTCAGTGGCTGTCTGGACTATGAGACACCCATTCCTAGCTGCACCATAGTTTTCTGACTGGGGTCTTTTCTGTCCATCCCTAGAAATGCTATTTGGGACTGTCGGCATGCAAAGGCTTTGCTCCACCACACTGTTGCAGTCTCTCATGCATATATATTTTAGTTTCATCTAGTTTTCACATAGGCTTTTTTCTGTTGCTTCATTTAATTGGTTGCTACCCTGAGGGCTCCACAGAGCCATGTTTAGTGGGATGTAATTTTAAGCATACATACGTACATAAACAAAATGGTGTAATTAGCAAAAGAAGGTTTGAAAGGGGGGATGAAAAGCAAATAGAGCCTTGCTGGCATATTTTGTGCTCATGTTTTCAATGCTCCCTCAATATTTAGCAAGACTAGTATGGCAAAACAAATCAAGGTGTGCTGTTCATGTGGAAAATAAAGCATAAAGCCATTGTATAAATCTGCATACAAATCCCAGCCATGGCCTGCCCAAAGGATTTGGTAGACTAAGACAAAAAAAGACAGGTTGCATCATCAATCCTCATTCCATTCACAGGAACTAACAGGGATGGCAGCTAAAACATGGCAGCATTCTCTTTCACAGTAGAGAGTGTACTACTGTAGCTGATTAACTTAGAGGGCAAAGGATAGACTTCAGGACACACTAATCACTTGTATCTTCCAATATCTTGCCACAGTTTACTACTTCATTCCTTTCACGTCTTCTGCTGTGGCATTCTCTTCCATAATGTTCTGCTCTGGGCTCATTGCTAAACGCCTATCTTTAAAAAAAAAAACCTGTAAATAAAATTAACTATCAACTATTGTATTGTTGGTTCCTTACTCTTTTATTGTGTTACTGATACTTCTTATACTATGCTGATACTGTGCTTTTTCCAAATCAGTGAATCCACAAACCTATTGTCAACATACCACAATTTTCCTTACAAATGTACGCACTCATAGGATGGAAAATATGGATGCATAGCAATGAACATGCTACATAGCATGTACAGTGGCACTGTATGTGCTAGGGAAAAGAAACAGATAAAAAAGGTGATGACAAATGTTATGCGTCATGAGTTGTCAAGTTTCGTGCACTGAGGAGGACCTTATGTTGGCAAGAGGAAATGTTGTCAATGTGGCCCGATATTGGGCGGATGTCATCTAGTCCTTTTAATTCCTTTTTGTTTTAGATATGTTAATTTTAGCTTTGTATGTTATTATATGCTAGTGGTGCCACTGACACAAATAGATAAAGAAAAAGTTGTCAAGTTGCACCCAACCTATAGCAACCCTAACAGGGCTTTCAGGATATGTGGAAGACTTACGGAATTGTTTTACCATTGCCACACCTAGTGAGTTTCCATGGTTGGGTAGAGATTTAAACCCAGGTCTCTGGAGTCCTATTTTATTACTCTATTAACTACACCACATTGAGTACTAAGTGGCACATCTCATGTCCAACATGTTTTTTAAAAGATATCTGGAGTGGTGTTTAAAGCTTGATTCAGACTATACCGATCCAGAGCTACTTGCCAGCTCTGTCTACCACATCAACACTTTTTTCACACATATTTGATATTGTTTGATAGTCTGTCAGTCAGGGAGTGGAAGAAAGAAATTTGCCTGCCATTCAGGTACCTCATTAAATGTATTTCTTTGTGCATTCTTAAAAAATAAGCTCTCCTTGGTATTTAGCCATGGCTCCTCTAAACTGTGCATTAATATCCATTAATACACCATTTAGAAGAACTGTAGATAGGTTCCAAATGCCCCGAGGCTATTTGTGCCTTTCTCTGGCTACACCTCTCATTATCCCTTATTCAAAGCAAGCAGCCCACACTTGATTCCACTGTGCTCCAGGACTATCTCAGCTACATCAGGAAAATTGACTTTCAGAGGATTACAACTATTTTTAATGCACTGAAAAAGCAGAGAAAGGGTAATAGAAAGTTCGAATACCAAAAGGAAGATGCTGAGATGGCACCAGATAACAGCAGAGGAACCTGACAGCTTCTCTTCCTAAAGAAAAATGAGTAGCAATAGCAATTATACTTATATGACACTCCATAGCACTTAGTATACTCTCTAGGCCAGGGGTTTTCAACCTATGGCTCATGGGCTGCATGTGGCCAATGTTGCCATTTCATGTGGCCACCACCACCTCCGCCACACCTGGAAGTGTACAGGCCGCTCCCATCATGCAGGCAGGGCAAAATGGCCATCCGGGCCCCTCATGCTGTCTGAGAGAGTGTGACCTGACCCTTAGCTTGAAAAGGTTGAGAACCCCTGCTCTAGGCAGTTCACAAAGTAGTTAGCATTTTGCCCCCAACATGCTGGGTATTAATTTTGGCAACTGTTGGAGGATGGAAGGATGAGTCAACCTTGATCCCTTTCAGGATCAAACTCACAACATCAACAGGTTTGGGCTGTAGTATAGCACTTTAACCACCATGCCACGAAGACACGACTTGCCCGTTCTAATCTCTGAGAGTGTGGTGAGGTTCCCTGAGTGATGTAACTTGGGAGTTATATATTCTCTTGCACACTCTTTTACTTGCATTCAGGTTATCTGCTTGGGGTAGAATCAGGTTTACTTTAAAGGATGGGTGGAGCTTCACTCGGCCCAGGAATGGGAGGCAAGTGCGTCTCCCCGCCCTCCGAGCCCTGCCCGCAAAGGGGGCTCAAAAGGGAGACAACCTGGAGCTTTGCCGCTGCCGCCGTGCTGCCTCTTCCCGAGACCCTCTCCACTCGGCCTGGGAATAGGAGGCAGGTGCATCTCCCCGCCCTCCAAACCCTGCCCGCAAAGGGGGCTCAAAAGGGAGATGACCTGGAGCTTTGCCGCCCGCTGCCTCTTCCCAGGGCCGTCTCCACTCAGCCCAGGAATGGGAGGCAGGTGCGTCTCCTCATCCTCCGAGCCCCGCCTGCCCAGAGGGCTCAAAAAGGAGACGACCTGGAGCCTTGCCGACACACTGCCTTTTCCCAGGGCCTTTTCCACTCGGCCTGGGAATGGGAGGCAGGTGCCCATTTGGAGGGCCCTGGAAAGGATGGCATTTTGCCTTCTGGGGACACTTAGCCACCTGGACATGGACCTTTGGTCCCGTTGTTGACACTGAGCTCTGGACTTTTCGGGGAGTGTGAGCTGGACTCTGAACCCTTGTCTATACTGGGTTTTTATTATTGCCATTGTAACTTTACTTAATTTCATATTTTTCATTGTGATTAATTTTGTTTATTATCGAGCATTGATTATTTACTGAATATATTTGTGTGTTTATTGTTGTATTATTATACTGTATGTTGTTGGATATGTTGTAACTGCCGCCTTGAGTCAGCCTTGGCTGAGAAAGTGCGGGATATAAATTAAATGTTGTTGTTGTTATTATTATTATTATTATTATTATTATTATTATTATTATTATTATTATTATTATTATTATTATTATTATTATTATTATTATTATTATTATTATTATTATTATTATTATTATTATTATTATTATTATTATTATTATTATTTGAATGTTTGTTTCCTTGTGTGCACTTTCAGTGGTCAGTAGCTTCACTTTAAAAGAAGCAGCTTGATATCATGTTGTTGAGCCCCAAACACCCCGTTATCCTTGCAACCAACACTGTTGTTCTAAGAAACAGCAGTTCATCACAAAAAGATTTGGCATTTCAGGGGTACACTGCTCCAGCCAAGGTGAGGTTATGATGATCCCAAAAATTGGAGAGGGGTGGGATCAGATTAGCAAATCCCTTTGGGTGCCAGATTCTTCTTCATATATCTTAACAAATTTGATTGCCAGATTCTGTTCACAACACAGGGCACTTGCTAACAAGTTACTATATTCCCATGCCAAGAGAAAACAGAAAGAGTAGATAGTCTCTTGCTACACCTCAGTCTACTCTTTTCCCATCAACTGCAGTGGTGGGCTTTAGCAGGTTCGGACAGGTTCGGGAGAACTGGTAGTAAAACTGGCTGGCCCTGCCCACTGCCCTGCCCTGCCCTGCTCCACCAACCACCTCCTCCTCCTCTCACCCCACTCTGGACTTGACTCCAACATCCTTTGCTGTACCCACACCCCAATAACGACATGGACACATGAATTGGATTAAAAATTGGGCCACTTTATTGAATTTTTAACCTGAAAACTTTCCTTAACTGCCATTAAGGATCAAAACGGGCTGAAATAGCACTGGTAAGGAGGAAATCCAAGTATACCCTAACTAAATACCTCTCATGACTCGTTACTGCGGCAACAAGTGTGAGCCCCTGTCAACAACCTGCTTCTGCAGAAACATGTTGCTGTCCCAATCAGGATGTTATCCTGTCTTTGTCAGCTGACTGGCCATTACAAATTTGGCTAACCTTGTCCTCCCGATGGCCAGCATACTCCATCTGCCCTATTAAGTGGTTGATGCAGTTGCTCCTTACCAGTGCTATCCACCAAAGTGACCAATATCCTGATGAAAATGAAGACCCCACAAATCCCCGGTCGGCGACAGTGTGGGATGGGCAAAAATGCCAAGAACCAAAGTGTCAATCAGGTTCAAGCAAAAATTCCCACCTGGCCCTGAAGCGACCAAAATAATCACACTGTGACCTAGGGAGGGGGTGGAGGGCAAACACGCCCGGGGCACAGCCGAATTTTGAAGACCGAGGGCCATTGGCTCGGCCACCCCTTATAAAGGGGTAGCCGGCCACGCCCCCATCTCCATCTTGCTGCGCCCGTGCCTCAGGGGTGGGGCCAGCAAAGTGTGCGGTGGCCATTTTGTCACCACGCATTCCTTGCTGTACCCACACCCCAATAACGACATGGACACATGAATTGGATTAAAAATTGGGCCACTTTATTGAACTTTTAACCTGAAAACTTTCCTTAACTACCGTTAAAGATCAAAACGGGCTGAAATAGCACTGGTAAGGAGCAAATCCAATTATACCCTAACTAAATACCTCTCACGACTTGTTACTGCAGCAACAAGTGTGAGCCCCTGTCAACAATCTGCTTCTGGGGAAACACGTTGTTGACCCAATCCGGATGTTATCCTGTCCTTGTCAGCTGGCTGGCCATTACAAATTTGGCTAACCTTGTCCTCCCGATGGCCAACCAACTGCATCTGCCCTATTAAGTGGTTGATGCAGTTGCTCCTTACCAGTGCTATCCGCCACACGGGGAGGAGTTCACCGACTCACCGCCCCACCACGACCGCGCGCACGGTCAACAGGCCTGTTTGCAAAGATGTCAAGAAGAGGTCCATACCTCGAGCTGACATATGCACCCCGTCACCGCGATACAGACTGCGGTCTTGTATGCGGATCATGGGATGTGGGACCACTGTCCCCAAAGCGTTGGCATAAAGGTAACGGGCTACTGCCCTGTTCACGGATCTGTGGTCCCGGTCCACCCCACAAGGATCAATACCCCCCCGGTAGGACACACGCGGTACCATCTAGGACCAAATGATCCTGACCTGTGGCCAGGACTGATCCAGCAGGGCAAGATCTCTGCGTATGGCGCAGAGCAAATCCAAACCTGTGATCTGAGCCAAATCGTTCCTGCCCAGGTGTATAACCAGGACATCTGGTGGACACTAGTCACCCAGGGACCTCAGAAACGGGAGCAACGCGTGCCAACGCATGCCGCGGAAGCCGAACCACCTGAGCAGCGCCACTGCACCAATGCCCAGGTGAGTTCCCCACAAAGTGGATGCTGCATGGCAGGCAGCCCAGTACACATAGCTGTGCCCAACAATCCACACCCTCATAGGCGTCTTCGGGCGTCCCGGAGCTGAAAGAAAGAAAAAGAAAAAGGAACGAGCAAGGTGCTACTGGGAGAGGGGTCGCACGTAAAAACGGAAACAGCCGGAACCCCACCTCCCCATGGACCATATGGCATCCTCGGTATAACCATATGCCGCCGCAGTGGAGGCTGCACCGATGCGAAAAGAATGGGTCCCAAAACACACCCCAGGAAGGCCCAACCTAGCCAAAGCAGCACCGGTGACCCTCCCAAACCGATACCTGGTCAATGTGAGGGCACTTGAATGACAGAAAAGAGGGCCTTGGGCATAACCACGTGTAGCCAAAAAGGCACAAAGTAACAGGATTACTACACCTGTACAGTGTAAGCATACTGCCCCTGCCGAGCAAATCGGTCTTGGAAAAATGAATGGTCAGACGCACTGAGTCCTGGGACATGGACACATCAGCAAGCTCCAAAGCCCTGTGAGATGTATCGCTGCAGGACCCTGCCACCAGCTCACTGACCCTGAGGGCACCAAAAAATGCCACGGTGGTGGCAGCATGGAACAGGCAAGCCTCATAATGATCCTTGCAGATGACTGGCCAAGCCCCGGCCAGACGCAGGAGAAGACCCGGGGAAATGGGCTGCCGAGAATCAGGGTGAGGGCCGCGTCCGCGAGCCCAGCCCTCCAAAACCCGGCAGACCCTAAAATCTGAAGTGGCATCCAAAAGGCCATTGACCTTCACGTAAAAGGCCAACGCAGAGAGACGACCCGCAATGGTCCTGGCAGCCAACCCCTTGTAATGGTGGTGGACCATGAACTGTAGTAGGTGGTCAACCAGAATGGGCCAACTAATCAGGAGGAAAGCCTCATGGTGAAATGCCTCAAAGGCCCTGTGCGTGAGAGTGTATGCCTTATGGGTGCTGCTAGCCAGCGACAGAGCGATGGCCCAGTTCACTTCTCCACGCCAAACCTCCACATCTCGGCCAGGAGTGTCAAAGGCAGGTCGTCGGCCTCCGGCGCCAGAGCCCGGAACCGATCTATCTGTAAGCGAGACAAAGCAATATCATTATTGATACCTGGGACGTGTCTGGGCTTAAACAGTATGTTGAGGCACAATGCACACAACACAAAGTGGCAGACCAGGGCCATAACCCTGGGCGAACGGGACATCTGGGAATTAACTATGTGGACAACGGCCGCGTTGTCGCACCAAAAATGGACGACCGAATTAGTCCAGGTCTCCCCCCACAGCATGAGTGCACCAAGTATAGGGAAAAATTCTAGAAAGGTCAGGTCATGGAGCAAGGCTGTGCCTTGCCAAGACTAAGGCCACTTGCCATATGACCACTGACCTTCGAAGGACATTCCATAGCCGAATGCTCCAGATGCATCTGACTGAACCTGGAACACAGGGGCCACTCGTTCCTTGAAGTCAGATAGGAATCCCAACCACACCTGCAGGTCATCCCTGTTACCCCGGGTCAATCGAACCCTGTGGTGCTTCCTGGATAAACCAACCATGGCGTCACATAGGCGCCTGGCAAAAGCCCGGCCAGGGGCGATGACCCTGGATGCAAAGTTGAGGTACCCGTGAAGCACCTGAAGGTCATGAAGTGATGCCTTCCGTTTGGCCAGTAGGGCTCGAATAGCCTCCGAAATGTGGGCTATCCTGTCCATGGGCAACTGTGAGGTCTGGCCCACAGTATCAATTTCAATCCCCAGAAAAACTAACTTAGTGGTGGGACTTTCGGTCTTTTCGGGTGCCAACGGCACCCCCAATTCAGCCATCAGCCCCTGAAATGTAGACAGCAGGTGCACACACTCACTGGAGCCTGCGGCGGCCCCGAACAAAAAATCATCCAGGTAGTGGGCCACCGATAGTACCCCCGAGCGGCAGACAAAGGCCCAATGCAAGAATGAACTGAAATGCTCAAATGCCAAGCATGAAACAGAGCATCCAAAAGGCATGGCCCTGTCTACGAAATATTGGCCCTGGAAACGAAAACCAAGCAGCTCAAAATCATCCGGGTGGATGGGCAGGAGGCGAAAAGCCAATTTTATATCACATTTGGCCATTAGTGCCCCCCATCCGCAGGCCCGAACCATGCCGAGCGCCTGGTCAAACGAAGTGTACCGGACTGAACAAAGCTCGTCCGGTATAGCATCGTTCACGGATTTGCCGGCAGGGTAGGACAAGTGGTGAATCAAACGGAATTCACCTTGAACCTTCTTAGGAACCAAACCAAGGGGCGACACTTTCAAATTGGGAAAAGGAGGTTCATAAAAGGGGCCTGCCACCCGACCTTCCTGGACCTCCTTAAATATCTTACTCCTAGCCACATGTTCCATGCCCCTCAATGAAATTAAATTTGGGGCATCTTGAGGTGAGCACACCCCCATAAAAGGGATGCAAAACCCTTCGGAAAAACCAGCCCAGATGTACTCAGCATCCACCCTTTTGGGGTAGACGCGTAGCCATCGCTTCAAAACATCAAGCTTAATTGGGGAGGGGGCCTTTCTGAGTCGATGCTGTGTCAGTGGTGGCCTGGCTGGGACCCTGCTGTCGCCTACCCCTACCCCAATATTCCTGGGCCTAGTACACGCAGTGGCCGGGTGAGGGCCGGAGCAGATCATGCAATTGTGCCTAAACCTGAACTGCCTGCGGGCACATCCGGCCACAGACTAGTAGTTCCAGCGCAACAGGCGGGCTGGAACCCCCTGCCCTGCTGCCTGGCGGGGTAATTGCACAGAGCCAGGCCGCTGCACAGCATGACCAGAATGGTACCGGTCGCCCGTGGCCGGGCAGGACGGGGTCATGTAATACAACCACAGAAGTTGATTGGCCTCGTCCCAATGCATTTCTGGGTGAAACGCGGCCCGCATACGAAACTCCTCATCGTATGCTAGCCACAATTGGCCCGGAAAGTCTATGTAGGCATGATAAATAATATCAAGATATTGAAAGAGAGGGATAGCCAAATCGGGGCGAGCCCTGAGAGACACCACCGCATATATAAGGTAGATGGGCAACCAGTTGGCTAACCCAGGTGAGCGGTGGTTTGCGGCGACGGGCCAACTCCTTGTCCTTGTCATCCTCCCTGTCCTTTTCCTCATGAGTAGGTTCCCTGTTCAACAGACTGAACAGGTCAATGTACTCCCTGTGCCAGATCTTTTTCCTGGTGGCAGGGAGCAGGTGGTCACATAATGGGAGGACTACTCCAGCGGTCAGCAAGGTAGCAGTAGGTACAGTGTGGTAGCCGGTGTTGACCGGCGGTCCATAATGTCAAACAGGATAACGTGGTGAAGGGCCTGCTGGTGGAATACCAGGCGGCAGTGGCGGGTATGGAGCCCTCCAACCCGCAATTGGTGTAGGCCCGGCCACAGTAGGCTGCCCTGGCTGCCCGGCGGGCACAGTGGGTGGCTGGGTAGGCCAAGACCAGGTAAACTGAGGAGGCCGGGCCACAGCAGGTGTACATGGTGAGTTAACTTGACCACTATACTCACCAGATGCTACCCCCCCAGCTCTCCCCACTGGAGGTTCCGACTGAGAATGGGC
The DNA here is from genome assembly GCA_035047305.1 of Bradypodion pumilum. Classification (NCBI taxonomy): domain Eukaryota; kingdom Metazoa; phylum Chordata; class Lepidosauria; order Squamata; family Chamaeleonidae; genus Bradypodion; species Bradypodion pumilum. The sequence goes on along the minus strand of JAWDJD010000001.1, from coordinate 164,163,559 downwards.
GCCGGAGCTCAGGATCGCTTTAGAGCTCGCCCCAGCCAGCACAGCAGAAGCGTGGCAGCCCAGATCAGCTCCAGAAGCCTGGGGAGGAGCACCGGGCAGTGGGCCGCCAGCGGGTGTAGTAAGCAGGGCCGCCTCAAGCCGCGCCAGCCGCCAGTCAGTGGAGGCCTGGGGCTGGGGCCCTGGCAATGAAGCTGAATGGGCAGCAGGCCAGCTGGCCCCCACCCATGGCAGGAGGCCGGCAGCCTGCTTGAGGGCCGCAAGGCAGTCCTCCAAAGTACTGGGGCCCAGGGTAAAGGCCACCGGTGTTGGGTGCAGGCCCTGAGGCTCAGCAGGCGCAGGCCGCACGTGAGCAGGTGCCTGCTGTACCGGTGGGTTGCCACCCGGGGCACCCTCTGGGGCCAGAATCGGTGGGGCCCTGGCTATGGGCAAGCGGCCCACCACCCTGCATGCCCTCCGGTTCGGAGGGGGTGCGGGTTTGGGTGCCTGGGCGGCCCTGGCATGCACGAGCGGTGCGGCACAGAGGCGCTGCCAAGTGTGACCTTCCTTTTGGGCACCATGGGCGCTGAGGCCGCGGCGCTAAGGAGAGGCATGCGGTCCAAGCCCGTTCCCGGGCAGGGGCCGGCACCAAGGAAGATGGGTGGAGCTCACCCGAAGAAAGGAGAGGTGCGTGGTCCGAGCCCGTTCCCGGGCCAAGAGCTGGTGCCAGAAGGGTGAGAAAAGCTCACCCGGAGAGGGGCACAATTGCCCAGCTGCCCGGCGCGAGCCGGCCCCGGCGCCGAGGGAGGCGCCCGGCTCGTGCGGAGGGAAGGGCCGTGGCGAGACCGCAGCAAAGGTGCTGCCGCAAGCCCATTCCCGGGCTAGTAACAGCAGCAGTGTATCGGCTGGGCACGGCAAACGCGGCCGGGGCCCAGCCGAATTTTGAAGAGCGGGGGCCATTGGCTCGGCCACCCCTTATAAAGGGGTAGCTAGCCACACCCCCATCTCCATCTTGCTGTGCCCGTGCCTCAGGGGCAGGGGCAAAGCGCGCGGCAGCCATTTTGTCACCGCGTGTCCCTTCTGCTGGGTCTAGGCGCTTGGAGAGGGGTGAGGCTGAGCCAGCAGTTACTCTGCTGCAGTTACTCTTTAAAGGAAAATTAGAGCATCAAAGTGTAATTGCTAATTAATGGTCTGATGAAGTGGACTCAATCCACAAAAGCTCACATTAAAATACAGCAGTTTAACCATGCCTTCCCAGTCACCTCGCCATGCCCACAGTGTGGTAGTAATTTTTTTTGAAGCCCACCGCTGATCAGCTGGTGTGTGACGGGATTCCCCTCCTTCCCTTCCTGACTAAAGTTCAATACAAAGGAAGCCCATTTTTGCACTTGAAGGTTCAGCAGTAGCAACCTAACAGAAAAGAGGAAAAGAAGATAAAATAAACACCTTTTGGAGGTGGCTAGGCCTAACATCTGGAAAGCTGTGTGTAAGCAAGTTCCTACAGTGAATGCTCTTTTACACCTACCACATCGTCCAGTTCTAGGGTGCACCCTAAAAGTGCACCAAAATTATAGCTGTTTGCCCCATTCAAAAGAACTGGGATGTTCAAAAACCAAATGTCCATGGTCCAGAGTTGAGCAGAGGGAGTCCAAGCACTTTTTGGCTCCAATCATCTCTGGGAACTGAAATGAACTGGGAGCCTCAGCACAATGTTTAGGACAGGGGTTCCCAACCTACGGCTCCTGGGTTGGATCTGATCCCTGGCCCAAATTCATCCAGCCCCTGGGCTGAATTGTCACCAATGTTGGAAGTGCCATGACATCACTGGAAGTGCAAAAAAAAAAATGCTACATTTCCACACGGAAACACTGCAAAAACACAGCAAAACAAAATTCAAAAATGGCCCAAAAATGTTCTTCCCTCACTTCTCCAAGGGAAGCAGCGGAGGTGGGGGAAATGCCTGGAAATGCTGCGCAAATGCATGTGCCTCTGGTGGGAAGAACCATGTGACTGGCCCCTCAGCTGACTGAACCCCTGATTTAGGAGTTATGAATGGCCATTTTAAAACTAAGGCTGTGAGATTGGATGTACAAAAAGGCCTCTAGGTGGAGCAATTGGCATTTGTCCATCCACAGATCCCATCCCAATTATGAGGTGTACCAAGGGTGTCTGAGGAAGCTTTTGGAACTGCACATGGTCTTCAGGTGGTCATACACAACTCAAAGCTGCTCCTCCTTTAGAAGATGAAAATATGTCATGTGATACTGAAAAGTAAAACTATGAAGTAAGAAGAATGCCTTTAAAGTTAGGCAAGGAGAATTACCATATGCCACTTTGCACCTAGACACAACAGGGTTTCTGCTCAACTACTTCTGAAATTTACTTTGGTGTGACACAATCCCCTGTAAAACATCTGGTAAGTGTTGCTCTTAACTAATTTTTTTCTGCTTCTGTTGTTTTGCATCACAACCTTAATGTTCTTTTAATGTCTTTTTTTTCCTGTGGATGGATAATCTGATTGCTTTATTGACAGCTTCATTATGTTTAGAGCCTATTGTTTACTTTTACTCTCCTGCTAATTTAGGGACTGATTCAAATAACAGTAAACTGAATTGGAGTCTTAAGAAAATGTGAAAGTTCATTTTGGCAGAGTAATCTCCAGACAGCTTTAACACATTTCCTGTGCAAAGATAAATAAGATGGGGAAGCTGGTTTTTCTCATATTTTCCTCTGCTAATATGAAGAAAAGGTAGGAATATAATAGTTTGGTTTACTTTAGGAAAGTAGGAAAGGATTTTCTTGGGGATTTTGCTGACCAAGAGAAATTTCCTTATCCGTTATTAAGTTTTTAAGGTGTGACAATAAGAGACGGGATATTGAAAACTGTAATCTATCCTTTGCAATAAGTATTTTATTGGTGTTGCATAAATTTTAATACAAATCATCTCCTTTCCCCTTTCAATCTTCTTTAATAAGCAAACATTTCCCTTAGATATATTGGTGGGCATAACATTGTATGGTGTTATTTTCCAAGGTGGGCAACTTAATTATGATTGACAATTTAGTGTGCAATAATCATTCGATATGATTTCAAGAAGTGTGAATAAAATGGGTGGAATTTGACTTTGGTTTTGGTATTTTCAAATATGGGATAATTTGTGTGCCAACCCTTCATTTATAATTATTTTGTTGAGTGGAAGAAGTTTCCTTTCCCTCTCAAAGATCACTTTAAAGGGGAAAATATCCCAAATTGAATAAGGAAGAATTTTTATGGAGATCAGTACAAGAAAAGATGTCAGGAACAGCAGAGAGTCCCTTTGAAGAACAACCTAGCAATGGAGTGCAATGCAACAAAGAGTTTGATTAATGTTAAAGTGAGGTAATTTTAAGATGTAAATGAAAACAGAATTGTTATTTAATGTCATCCAGTACATTAGAAACATCAAGTTAAGACTGATTCATGAAGCAAAAAACCCTCAAGTTAATATGAAAAAATGGTGGATATTGATAAATCCTTTCTTGCTTGCTTGCTTGCTTGCATCTTTCTCCTCATATAGCTCACAACAATTAAAATACAATAAAACCAAACCAGAAACCCCATTCAACCACCCCTGCTGCTCAAATTGTCAAAAACATCCATGGTACTTTCTCCTTATACCATTCACCTGTAAGAAATTACTTCTACAAATGCATTTGGTTTTTTCCCAAATCATCCCTGTCAAGAAACCAGGAAGTTGAGGCCACCTAAAGTCAGGAGCAAAGGATGAGTAAGAATAATGTGCAAAACCAAAGATTACACATACACACACACAAGGCAAGAAAGAGGTTGTTGGTCTAGCAAAGTCTCAGCATCAAAAAGAAAGCTTTCATAGTTTTCCAGACACTGCAGGACAGCTGCTTGTGTGGGAGATAGCCAGTCAAGAAATTCATTGTTATTATTGCCCAGGCAGAAGTTTCAAGAAGCAGTTTTGCAGCTCAGCACTTGGAGCAGTTATACATTGATCTGAAGGTGCTCAGTTTTTCTTTGAACACAATGGACAAAAACCAAATGGAAAATGCTGTGGCATCTTGCAGACTGCATGATTGTTCATGCTTTGTAACAAAACAGGGGGTGGAAATCTTGATGACATTAAGATGAGGAAGAAGAATGGAGTTTTCCCTTTCTTTCCATGACAGAGCAAGAGTTGACAAATTCACTGTTGTTCTTCTCAAAGGAATGGTGTGCATTTCATGGTTATGTTGCTCCAATTTGGTTTGTTGCTTTTTGTTTTGGTGTTTCGGTACATTTCTCGACATTGGAAGTATTCTTGCTATCTTGCTGGCTGTGTGAAAAACATAGTATTGCATGTTATTTTGTCTGGGGGCAGGGAGAGCAGGATATGAATAAAATAAAATAAGTTGAAACCACCTTATTGTGAGGAAAAAGCCAACAATGACTTTAAGATTAGGGTTTTTATGATTTTACCACTATGGGAATGTTTTATGCTGGTATCTGTAATGTTTGTTGTGAGCCGCCCGGAGTCACTCTGGTGAGGAGGCAGCAATACAAATGTAATAAATACATAAATAAATAAACAAGAGATGTTCCCTTGTGAGAAACCAATCCATTCTTGTTTTCAAAAAGCAGAGTTTTGCAAAAAATACATTTATAAATTCATTTTTTTTAATTTAAAAAAAAATCAGGAAAAAGAAGACTTTGGGCATCTCAGTCTCATTCTGCTGCAAGATTGCTCAAGGGAATTCACTAATGCTCAGAGTACAATCTTGCCACACGGAGACACAAAGGTTTGAGAAAAATCTCAGGAACAACAAGATGCTTTTACATTCTTAGAAGAAACAGTAGCACATGAAGATGCCCAAGTGAATGCCAAAAATTTGCTAGACCTTTACATTCAGATTTGTGAATGCTGAGAGAGTCAGATTTGCTTAATACATGCTCTGGGGAGTGGAGAGGGAGTATCTCTCAAGGCTCTCAAATAATCCTATTTTCAATGACATTAATAATTTGTCTCTGGATAGTCCTCCTCAGAGTTTATAGTTCAGCAGATTTCACTGCTTAGAAGATCTTCTCAACATTGATCTATCATGATCTCCACTCAGATAAGTATCTTTATTCCCATTTCTTCTGTACCTCAAGCATGATGTTTGCCACCACAGTGGTTTTCTCTGTGCAGTGTCTGAAATATTCATGAAAACACCTTCAAGATGTTTGGGAAACAAGGAGGAAAATACATTAACCTTCAAAGTAATTTATGTGCTTTTCAGGTTACTGATTTATTAAGACACTTTGTGCACCTGTTCCAGTCATTAGTGATAGATTGTTCCATAGTAAGCCCTCACTCCATCTTAGTTAAATTACTTTTGCTGGTTGGATGGATTATTGGGTTACTTCACAACAGTCTTCTAATTTGCTTCATGCTATTTAGGAGCACGTCATATGCATACCAGCCTTCCAAAGCCAGAGTTGAGCAAATAAATTGTCCTGGTGAAGATTATGTAATCTGTGTCATATCAGTTCCTCCTTTATGTTTTCATTTTTATCTTTCTTCCTTTAACCTTTCACCAGACAGGTCCACACTGTAGTCACCATTTCCATCCTATGGATTTCAAACCTTTAAAAGCTCTACACAAATCAGTTTGTGTGCTTGTCCATGACCCTCATTATGGGACATTATATACAAAGGTGGGACATTCCTTCTGAGGAAAATGGAGAAAGGGAGAACCCTGAAGCCCTAATGTCTGTTTGTTGAAGAAAATATCTTAAATAATATGAAAACAAAGTACAGTACTTGAGGGTGAAGTGATCCCTCTGAGGGAGGTGGGGAAAGGAAAACTCAGTCATGCAGTTGTGCAACCCTGAAGTACTCCAGCTAGCTGCAACAAATTATGCAAGCCTTACTGGATGATTTTACACTCTGGACTATGGATGAAATCTCATATGTGATCTGATAACTCAAGCATATTTCCACGTCCACTTGCTCTTTGCCTTAGATAGGGACAAGCATTTTCTATTGGACAAGCATTTGGTTTCCAAAGAGATTTAATGAGATTTTAAAAGAGATCTCAGTAGTTCTCCACCTTGGATCCTCAGATGCTGTTGGGCCTGGTTCCCCCTTGTCTGTTCAGTGACATATAAAATAGCAGTAAATGATGGGAACTTTCACCTAATAAGAGCTATTAGAGCAGAGAACCACTGAGTGATGACCAATGTGGGAGAACCTCCCCAAAATGTAAAGCGTATGTGCCCTGCCCTGGTCCAACAATAGTCCCTGCCTTAATCCTGCCTGGAAATACCATCTCCTAACACAAGTAAGAAGGAAGCAGAAGAGCTATACTGAAGCTTATATATCAAATCAAATGCTTTGACTGCATGAAATGATCCTGTAAATAAAGATTCTTAGGACTTAAAAATGTTTTTTGGCTTTGCAGAATTATTACCAGTCAAGCGGACAACATGCTAAGATGGACACCTAAATCAATACTAGGCAATTTCATTTGTCTACATGTGAACTATAAGCAAAGAGATCCCCTCCCCAGAAATGAATCATGAATTTATATTTGCCCCCTTACCTGTACATCGCCAGTGATATTTCATTTTGTCACTCACTGGTAGCAGTCAGACAATTGTGATGGTTACAATTACTGCTTGATAGCCCCACTAAGAAGACTAACCATCACTTGAAATAATATTCCCACAAAAATGACATTAATAGCATCACCATTGTATGCACAAGGTGGAAACAGATGGTAGAACTATGCTAGAAATTCACCTAGAAAGCGATCTCATTCCTGCTCAGATCCCTTTCATAATACACATTTCACCATCATGTTTTCACACCTAGCTTTGACATGTGATTATTGGAACAACATAGGAAGAAGTCACGTAGTAAGGTCTTTTAAACTTGTCAGGACCCAGCACCAGGCAATTATCCTTAAAATGCAACATATACAAGCACATCACTACTGCCAGAGGCACCAATGTCACAGTGTGAAAATGTTTGCCAAACCCCTTGTCCTCATTGATGTAGGTTGTTGCAACTCAATGCAAAATCTCGATGATGGATCTGATATCCCAGTGAGATTCTTTGTCTCCATCCAAGGACAAGGCAAGGAGAGGATTCCACTCTCCCCTTAAGTCTTTGCAATGTATGCAACATGTATCTGAGCAAAACTTGAGCTTTTTCTCCTTGCAGTGTGTGCATAGGCGCACACACACATGCATGCACACACGTTCACGCACATGTGCACACGCAGAGGACTGAGTGATTGTTTAGGATGGCATAGCCATGGCATGGTCTCATTCTCATTACTACCCAAATAGTATTGACAGCACCTGCAAATTCCTCACCATCCTCATTGTTGAGTAGAAAATGTGACATTTCTTTGTCCTCACTTGCTAAAACAAAAATTGTGTAGTTCTCCATCCATAGCAGCACTACAGGGGAAAAAACAATTTACAGGCAATTCAGTGTCTGCATAGAGTAATACTGACCATTGCCAGAAGAAAAAATATATATTATAAATTAATGTTCACCACTGTCATGAAAGAACCCAAACCCTTTTCTGCTGCTCTTTGCTTAAAGTCAACATTCTTCCCCTCCTAGGAGGGAGCTGCATGTATGCCTTCCTATTGTGTCCAAATGTTATTTACGCTTATTGCTTTAAGTTGCATTTGCCCATAAGTCTTTGCTATCTTAGTGCCCTTTCTGTAAGGCACCTAGTACATAGGTTTGCAATGTTCCTAATTGGTTTGCACAGGTTGGTTAACCCCCGATCTGCTGTGGCATTGCATCTATAGCACGGACTCAATACGTCCTTTGGGCTTGGTGCGGAGAGACAGGAGTCTTGGAAAGGAGTATCAGAGAGTAAATAAAACAAAAAGACAAAGTCTTTAAGGTACCACATGTTTATTGTCTGCTTTATTTACTTTTTGATATGCTTGCACATACTAATGCAGCATCCACTTTAAAAATTTCAATCTTGGAAGGAGTCCTTATGAAGCAAAAAGGGGAGATAGTAGGAGTCCCAAAAGTATGGCAACTCCAGGTGTCCAGGTTTGTTTTTCTCTCCCTCACCTCCTCCAGGCAACTTTTCTTTCTTTCTTTCTCCCTTGCTTTACTGTTTTAGTTTGGTTTGTCCTTTGCATTTGTCTTTGGAAGCATCTATATCTGTGAACAGACATTTTCCTGAATGAAACATCTGAAATCTCCAATCAGATCCAGATTAACTGATGAACACTTGCATCCAGTGGTGGGCATCAGCAGGTTTGCACCAGTTCGCCAGAATCGGTAGCAGAAATTCTGGCTGGTCCCGCCCATTCAAGTTTTGAAATAAAGTAGTCCTAATTTGGGTGTAACACAGGGCTTTCCCCCTGGCCACGCCCACCATACCACGCCCACAGTGTGGTATTTATTTATTTATTTATTTATTTATTTAGTCGTATTTATATATGCCGCCCACTCAAGCAGGGCGGCATTACAACAAATTCTAAAAACATATAAAAACACTTTAAAAACCCCTTATCCCACCCATCCATCCCACCCACTCTAAAAAAGGAAGAGAGAGTTCTTAATTCTTTACGTAAGCCAGCAGGTGGGGACCGTGATCCCATTCGGGCCCCACACCTGCCCTGCCAGCCAGGTCTTCAATCCTTTCCTGAAGGGCAGCAATTCTCTTTGAAGTCTTAGATCTGTTGGCAGGAGGTTCCAGAGAGTTGGTGCGGACACGGAGAAGGCCCTCCTTCGGGTGCTAGACAGATGTGCACCCCTAACTGATGGCACCATTAGAGAGCCCCTCCGGTCCACTCTAGTTGGACGGGCAGACACTCTTGGGACGATGCGGTCTCTAAGGTATCCTGGCCCACTGCCATATAGGGCTTTAAAGGTCAAAACCAGCACCTTGAATTGCACCCGGAGACAAACTGGTAACCAGTGCAGCTCCCGAAGTAGCGGTGAGGCATGGGCATATCGCCCACATCCCATCACCACCCGGGCTGCCGCATTCTGGACCAGCTGCAGCCTCCGAATGGTCGTCAAGGGCAGCCCCATGTAGAGCGCATTACAATAATCTAGTCGGGAAGTAACCAGAGCATGGGTGACCATAAGCAAGGAGCCCCGGTCCAGGAGCGTGCGCAATTGGCGAATCACCTGAAGTTGGGCAAAAGCCCTCCTGGCCACAGCCGCCACTTGTTCTTCCAGCAGCAGCCGTGAATCCAGAAGGACCCCCAAGTTGCGCACTGGGTCTGTCTGGGGCAAAACCGCCCCATCCAGTACCAAAGGTGGTAACTCCCTGGATAACACGGGGCCCCTTATCCACAGCCACTCTGTCTTGCTGGGATTCAGCCGAAGCCCATTGGCCCCCATCCAGACCCCAATGGCCTCCAGGCATCCGGATAGGATTTCAACAGCATCACTGGGGTCCCCACGGGCCGAGATATACAACTGGGTGTCATCCGCATACTGATGGTACCGCACCCCGTGGGAACGAATGATCTCACCCAGTGGCTTCATGTAGATGTTAAATAAGACGGGAGAAAGCACCGAGCCCTGAGGAACCCCATACTTGAGGGACCTAGGGCTGGACCTCTCACTCTCTAACCACACCGACTGGGTACGGCCCTCCAGAAAAGAGGAAAACCAGGACAACACAGTGCCCTGGATCCCCAATCCTTTGAGCCGTTCCAGAAGGATACCGTGGTCGACGGTATCGAAGGCCGCTGAGAGGTCAAGAAGAGCAAGGATGGATGGATAACCCCCGTCCCGCTCCCGCCAGAGATCATCCATTAGTGTGACCAATGCCGTCTCCGTACCATACCCGGGCCTGAATCCTGATTGAAAGGGGTCTAGATAATCTGCTTCCTCCAGGACACTCTGCAGCTGGTGCGCCACCGCCTTCTCCAAAACCTTACCCAAAAAGGGCAGGTTGGAAACCGGCCTGTAATTGTTAAGGACAGCTGGGTCAAGGGACATTTTCTTCAGGAGGGGGCGCACCAAAGCATGTTTTAATGGTGCAGGAAATACCCCCTCCCGTAAGGATGCATTTATTATCGCCCCAACCCAGCCACCTGTCCCCACCCTGGAGGCTTTCACCAACCAGGTGGGACAGGGGTCCAAAGGACATGTAGTGGCACATACAGCTGCAAGGAGCCTGTCCACTTCATCAGGGACAACAGGATCAACCTGATCCCAGATCGTACAGCAAGACTGTGCTCCGGCACCCCCCCGACCCTCCCCATCCACACCGGGACTCAGTCCTGAACGAATCCGATTGATTTTCTCCACCAGATGGTCAGCAAAGTCCTCAGCCGAACCCTGCCAACCGGGCACCGATCTCCCCCTACCGAGGAGGGACCTGGTTACCCGGAACAGAGCGGCTGGGCGATTATCAGCGGAGGCAATAAGGGTGGTGAAGTATTGACGCCTCACCACCCCCATCGCCACTAGGTAGGCCCTAATAGCAGCTCTAGCCAGTGTCCAATCGGAGTCATCCCGGGTCTTCACCCAGCGGCGCTCTAGGCGTCTCTTTGCCCGTTTGAGATCCCACAGTTCATCTGTGAACCACGGGGATGACCTAACCCCACGGGCGCGGAGAGGCCGCAGTGGCGCGATTTCATCCAAGGCTGCTGTTGCCGTCCTGTCCCACAGGTCGACAAGTGCCTCGGGTGAATCGTGGAGCCGATCCAGAGGAACATCCCCTAGTTCCCTCTGGAATCCATCTGGATCCATTAGTTGCCGAGGGCGGGCCATTTTAATAGGCCCTGCCTCCCTACGATGAAGCGTCGCCCCCAGGAAGTCAAGAGTCACCAGATAGTGATCTGACCATGGCACAGGTGAGATGGCTAAGTCCTGTAATCTCAGGTCACTCTGCCACTGCTCCGACAAGAAAACTAAGTCTGGCATGTGACCACTGCCCCTGGTCGGACCCTGCACTACCTGAGTCAGGCCCATGGCTGCCATGGAAGCCGTGAACTCCCCTGCCACCTCAGAAGCCATCCCCAACGATGGCAAGTTGAAGTCCCCCAGAACCATGAGCCTCGGGAAGTCCAACGCCAGCATCGAGGCGGCTTCGAGGAGCTCAGGCAGGGCATCCCTTACCCTGCAAGGGGGCAGGTACAGGAGTAAGATCCCCAACTGACCCTTAGGGCCCAACCATAGAAGCAGGGCCTCACAACCAGACACTTGTGGAGCAGTGGCCCTAGCAATTTCCAAGGACTCCCTGGCAACAATGGCGACACCACCGCCCTTCCCCTCACCTCTAGGCTGGTGCCAGATACCGAACCCAGCTGGACACATATCCGAAAGAGGTACTCCATCTTCAGGTGTCAGCCAGGTTTCGGTGATGCATGCCAGGTCGGCCAGCCCCTCCTGGATAGCATCTTGAATCAGGGGGGCCTTATTACATACCGATCTGGCATTCACCAGCAGCAGCCTAAGGGTGGGGTCACTGTGGATCTGCTGCTCAGGGCCCAGAGATGTACCTGTAGGGCTGGAATGAGGGACCACACTTAAACATCGGGCCCGCATTCCCCGAGTGCGGCCCGCCCCACGGTACCCGCCATACCACCCCATGCCCGTCACAACACCTATATGGATCCCTGGAACCTCCCTAGATGAAATGCTGCCCCTCCTTCCTGGCTGGCAGGACCAACTCTCTCTCCTCCCACCCCATCCACAATCCCCCCTGGTTCCAGCAACATGCATGGGCTCCCGGAACGAGCAGGGAGCACTGGCAAGTCCTGGCGTCGACATCTCCTTCTTCTTCCCCCCAGGTGGGAAGGGCGGAGGCAGGGGCGGGGGGGACGTCCGTGCGCGGCAGCAGCGTCTTCGGCTCCCTAGAGCCACGGGGAGCCCCTTTAAACTCCCCGCCCGATGGCAGGGGGCGGGGAGGGACGTCCGTGCGTGGCGGCGGCGTCTTCGGCTCTTCAGAGCCACGGGGAGCCCTCTTAAACTCCCCGCCCGATGGCAGGGGGCGGGGAGGGACGTCCGTGCGCGGCGGCAGCGTCTTCGGCTCTTCAGAGCCACGGGGAGCCCTCTTAAACTCCCCGCCCGATGGCAGGGGGCAGGGAGGGACGTCCGTGCGCGGCGGCGGCGGCTTCGGCTCTTCAGAGCCACGGGGAGCCCTCTTAAACTCCCCGCCCGATGGCAGGGGGCGGGGAGGGACGTCCATGCGCGGCGGCGGCGTCTTCGGCTCTTCAGAGCCACGGGGAGCCCTTTTAAACTCCCCGCCCGATGGCAGGGGGCGGGGAGGGACGGCAGGGGGCGGGGGCGGGGAGGTAGTAATTTTTTGGGGGAGCCCCCCACTGCTTGCATCACCTGTTATGATTGGCAGTGACAAACATGGAACCAGACATTGACTATCTCATTAGCCAAAAGCAGGCTCACTCTTCCCATTGAAATACATTCCATTCAAAAAATAGTCCGGCCCCTAAACAATCTGAGGAACCATGAACTGACCCCCAGCTTAAAAGTTTGAGGTCTCCTGGTTTATAGCATTGAGTGTCAGACCAGCAGTGGCCTATTTCTTGAGAATCCAGGACCCAAATCTCAGACCCAGTGGTGTGGCCTTGTAAAGTCATGGAGAATTGACCTTTCAGCAACAGTTGCAAAATGATAGGGTATGTTTCCAAGCAATGTAGAGATACAATGATTAATGTAAAGGTCTATGAAATTGTTGTGTTTGGAATAGTGTGCCTTTAAGTAATGTAACACTCGAATGAGTGGATATAACAATCATCAGCTGTAACACTGTAACCCTCTGTATTAGGACGCAAGCTAGTGACCACTAGGGGCAATAGCGAGTGCCTAGCTCACATGGTTCCAATTCCCCAAATACCTACAGCGCGGGAAGATTCCCGCCACTACCTCACCTGGACAAGAAGGGCGTGACAGGGAGTGACGTCACGCGGACAGTAGCCAATGGGCTATCGAGGAGCCACATTCAAATGTATAGTCACTGTATATATTGAGCTGTTCATCCGCCATTACCACATGTTCCCCCGGACCATCATGCAATAAAGATGTGTTAAGCCAAGCTTTCGGCTGTTTCTATTGTCTTGGTTCTCAAACACCAAAGAAATACAGCTAACCAGGTGTGGCTTCCTGGAACTCATTGGGAGCGATCCACAGACTGAAAGCTACAATGTGTAATGGGAAGCAAGTGAATCAATAAAAAGGAACAATGCTTTCGAAAGCAATGTAGGGATAAGAATAAATTTGGATCTCTTGGTAGATCACCAGGAATTTGCAATATGCCAGGATAAATCCCAACCCAATTAGATTTATTTCAGGTTAGCATTATCCTATTCTCTGAAATTTCAGGATCATTCTTGAGAACCAGAAAACAATGTCCAAAACCTCAGTTCAGGGCCAAAACCAGGCCCTGTGATGGGTTTTTTTATACCTCAAGTTTGTTATAAAGTACTAGCATGCAGTCACTGGGTTGCTGAATGTTGTTTGCAGCTCACAACTGGCCAAGTGTTATTGTAGGAATGTGGCAGCATTGGAAATTTCATTCTTTATCATCTTCTTCTTTTCCTCCTCCTCCTCCTCTCTCTCTCTTTCTTCCCCTTATCCTATCTTGACCCCTTCTTCCCTCTCTCTAGACTTCTGTTCATGAAGAGACTATATTCCTTTGGCAAAAAAGAGTAAAGAAAAAGAGAAGAAGAAAAGTATGCTTCCAATGTCTGTAAAATAAACTCTTTAATCTCTCATGCCAGTGGGTAAAAAAATAAAATAAAGTAGAATAAAATAAACTCTGACTGAACAGCTTACTCAAGAATTAGTTTTGCTGACACAGCTCCTCATGTTGTCCATACTGAACAGAATTTCAAGGAACTGCAGCACAATTTTTTAATGTGGCCACAATAAACATTGTTCTTACTGTCTGAATGATATAAAAATTGCTTTCCACTAATCTCCAACTCTCTTTGTTTCTGCTGTTTTGAAAGTGATTTCCTGTATGAAAAGGTTCCACATGTGTCACCTGCTATCTTTCTTCAAGTGTGATGGTAGACAGTGCAACACAGAAAATCTTCATTCATGAGCCATAGATATGATTTGAAAGGGATTGCTGAAAGCGATGCCTATTGAATACAGACTTCAGAGGACAAAACTAGCAAGTTGGCTTTCAGTCAAAGATCCAGGTGTTTAGCCCATGTCAAAATTAAATTATTATCAGCCCAGTTCTGTCCTAGACTTGATTGTATGTAGATCCAGAGACTAATTGTATTTTGCTTGTGAATAAATGCTACTAAAGACAATGCTCTTCCCATGTGGCAGGATGTCTATTGTGATATTTGACCTGATGGCAAATGGTTAATTGACTCAACTTCACAAGCTAACATTGCTCTAGTCAACCTATCTGGAGCACACACAATGATTAAACTCTGCTTGGTTTGACTCCAAGCCAGTCTGGTAATTGTGGTAACACGAGATTGGAAGGAACTCTAGTTACAAGTACTTTCTCCCTCTTGCTGGACTAAGACATTTCCCTGCCTTAGGTTAAATACAAGATGACACCATCATCTATCCCATGTGCAGAAGTCAGCAGGACTGGCAGTTCAATATTACTCCATTTCTGCTGATGGGATAAGGCTTTCCACCAGCAGGTTAGAGCAGCAGGTCGGTTTGACGGGGAGTTACCATTTCTGCCACCCAGTATCTGTAGCCTCACTGGTTAATGGTATTATTTGGTTTTTATTTCTCCAGTTATAGTGCCTGCTGAATTGTTTTGTACTCTTGCAGGCAATAGTTACTAACATCAGTAAGGTAGGAAACTCTTTGGAAGTTTAACTGTCCTGTGCTCATGTGGCTAAGATGCTGACTGAAAGGCGGGAGGTCATCAGTTCAATTCCCGAGTACTGCAGGATGGAATGAGTTCCCGTCTTTGTCCCAGCTCCTGCCAACCTAGCAGTTCAAATGCAACAAATTGCAAGTAGATAAATAGGGATCACTTTGGTGGGAAGGTAAGCAGCATTCCGTGTGCTCCGGTGTGTAGTCATGCTTGCCACATGACCATGGAAATGTCTGCAGAAGCAGACATCACTGGCTCTTTGGCTTTGAAACAGAGATGAGCACTGAACCCTAGAGTCTGATACAACTGGCTTTTGAGCAAGGGAAACCTTTACCTATCAAAACAAGAATTCTGTGAATAACAAATGGTGTTTAAATGTATAATCAAGATTTCAGCAGTCAGGGTCATCTAGACCAGCTGCTTTGAAGATACAGGTACAACATCTCTTTAACTAATTATGTGATCAGCTAGAGAGATAAACACATTTCTTTCTTCATATCAGAGCATTGCACAATTTAAAATTATGGACATGTATGAAATGTAGGCAAAATTCAGAACACAAATGTTAAAAAAAATAGACTAATTTTGATGAAAAACTGGCTACTTCAATAGTGTCACTTTGGTGGTTTACTAGGGCCCCCTCAGCACATGTAGTAGGATATAAATTGCATGTACATAAATGCTGTATTGATTGGATTTCCCCACAGTCAGAGAAAAATTGTTCTGTATCCAAGGAGCCCCATTTTACTTGACATTCTCTGAACTTCCTACTTCACTTTGAGTGACTTCCTAATGGTCCAGACAGAAGCTTGTCCTGGTGGGAGACATAGTAGAGGCCTCTGCGAAGGGTGCAAAGCACATACTTGGTATCCCCTGGGTAATAGTGTAAAGCTGGTCAATCCTTCAGATCTGGAAGTGTTGCACTGTAGACTTGCTGATGAGATAGATACATAGATGTGCTCCAAGCTGGTAGGAAAACTCTGTGGGAAATGATGCAGAATTCTTAATATAGCCAAATACATCAAACAGGATTAAATTTGAATTCTGTCCAGAATATGTGATTCCAAAAACTAGTTAATTGTAACAGCTACTTCCACCTTTCATAGTGTGGATTAAATTCTTGTATTCTAATAGTGGTGCTTCCTACTATGTCATTCTCCCAAACAGGTTTGGTTTTTCCCCTTTAACTGCCCTGAAAATCTGGCTAATTAAGTCATTTGGTGACATGACTGATCTAGCCTGCATAAAAATCACACTGCTTTTTCAGTGAGGCAAAACATGGAGTTCCCTAATTATTGCCAGAAAGAGATACATTATCAATCACAGCTGTAAAATGTACACTGCTTCTCCCTCACACAAAACTGTAGAAATACTCTGAGAAGGTGTACAAAGAGCGTTCAGTTTAAATTACTTTTTTCCTCACAACCCCTGAAATGAAGAGGCAGCACAGAGAGAATTTTGGTGTAAACCTGGGCCACATTTTATTAAGAATTTAACTGAAATACTCTGACCTGCACAGGGGCCTGGTGGTGCGAAACCTGATACCAGAGCAGGTAAATTCCTCTTCACCTCTCTAGACCAAACTGGCAGATCCCTAGCCCCTGAACAGTGCTGATCCTTGCCAGCTACTGCACAGGCCAGTTAAGTCCATGAGACATCACTGCAAGCGTTTCCAACTTTATTCCCAAGAATGGATGTTGGTTGTATCACAGTGTTGTCCCATGGTGTTCACTGCATACCCTTACTGATTCACATGAATTATGTTGAGCATACGGTATTCACCTCATTTAATAATGCCCTGAGGGATTCACCCATACCATGCTAACCCCACACTACCTGCCATATTGTTATTGTGACCTATATAAAGACGGTTTCCTAAAGGGCCCCAAATACCCCACAATGCCAAAGTGGGATAGGCAAATAATGACTGGAATCCTATCAATCAGAAAACCAGGCTTAAAAATTCCTATCTGGCCCTATGAATGACTCCTAAGCATTCTAGCCTGCAGAATGAGCAATCAAGACAAGAGAGTCTGCTTGTTCCTCTTCATCAGGTGGAAGGGAGAGAAAGACACCCCCCTCTCGACAAGTCTTGGATTGGCCAGATTTGGAAGGGTGAACTCAAACAGGATGTTCGTGCCTTGCATGCATTGAGCAATACAATGTACTAGTTCTTCACTTCCATAACAGCTGTAAGACCAGTGTGATATTTGCACAATTCTATACATAATTCTATACACTACAGGTATACACAGGTACTGCAGGGCAGAATGAGCTCCTGTCTTCGTTCCAGCTCCTGCCAACCTAGCAGTTCGAAAGGAAGAAATTGCAAGTAGCTAAATAGAGACCACTTTGGTGGGAAGGTAAACAGGGTCCACAAAAACATCTGCAAACACAGACAGCACTGGCTCTTTGGCTATAAACAGAGATGAGCACCTCACCCTAGAATCAGCTACAACTGGCTTTAGAGCAAGGGCGACCTTTACTTATGTCATGAACATGCCTACACAGTTGTCATGATCTCCTGCAGACTAGAATGGTCACCTGACCAGAACTATTTCTGTTTTGTTAAAAAAGGAACTTCACCTTGAGTTCAGTAATTTCAACTGAGATGAGATATCTAAGGATGTTCAAAGGAAGCAAGACATGAATGTCAGCAAAACAAATGACAGAACTAATGACATCTTCCTCATTCCCAAGAGTCAAGGAGCTATTGTGTATTCCTGGGCCTGGAATTGAAGGATGGAATTGTTCACTGGAGTCTTAAGAAGAGTACTAGGGAAGCTTCACAGTTCTGTACCAGAGACAGCTCTTGGTACCTCAATTTCAAATGTATGAGTATATCAAAGGTGGACAGAGTAGAGTCTAGGGTCGTGATGGTGAATCTCGGCACTCCAGATGTTCTTGGACTTCAATTCCCAGAGGCCCAAGCCCCCTGTGAATCCACACAAATGGGTTTACTGTGATTTATTTGGCCCGCACTGCTCTTGTCGCTCCCAGAAGCGGAAGTAAAATGCACCCATATGGCTGCAGCTGTCTCCCATCCTGGGGCCGATGGCATGGGCCCCAAGAGAGACAACGCGAAGTCCTCCATCCAGTGGCTCCAGCGTCTCTTCTACCCTCTGGCCGGGTAGGGCCAGGGGGAGTGATGCCGGTGGCTGTAGCTGTCTCCCATCCTGTGGGCCCCGGGAGAGACACAGCATTTGAAGCTGGGTTCGGAGTGGCAAAGGATTCCCATACAGTGCAGGCACATGCATGGAAGACTGCCTGCCTTCAGTACAGTACAGTTCTTCAATATATTGTTTCCATCTTCTTTTTATTTTATTCTAATCAGACAAAATATCCTTCTCTGGCTTTTAGCTTCCATAACTGAAGTTTATATTTTCTTTGATTTCTTGGATCTTGGGGGAGAGATCTCTTTTTGTCGCTGCTGTTGTTGTTCTGTTTCTTTACAATTATTTTTATAGTTCAATTTGTCCCTACATGCAAATCATTGAATAGTTGCACTTAGGAATCTGATTCTATTTGTGTCATCTTTTGCTTCTTGTCTTTTGTTAAGAATGTTAAGAGTTTTATCCATCCTCCATGGAGGTTTTTTTTCTTTTCACTACATGAGTATTCACCTTGCTCTCTTCCATGATAATATTTGTCCAAGCTCATAATCAATTGACTTCAGAATAATGTAAATGTGCTCTTTACTTGGTCTTTAAATTCTTTAGGAATATTACTTAAATTATATTTTGGCACTATTGTCATCTTAGCACTCATTAGTCTTGCTCTGTTTTTTGACACGAACAGTTCATAATCTGTACCATAGTCCAACTCCTGATTTTTTTTCTGGCAGAGCAAGCAATGCTACTCCCTCTTCTTCTTTTCATTATTGTATAGTTACTATACAATACTATTGTATAGTTGATTTCTTTATTGACCATCAGGTGATTTCCATGAATATTAGCATCTGACCTGTTGCCCAAACTAAATATTGGCAATAAACAAATTTGCGGCATCACAGAATTATATGAATCAAACTCTTAGTTTGTTTCTAACTACTAGACCAAATCCCCCAATACTGTTGTGTTCTGCTTTATTTTCTGTGTTCTGAGAAAAATTACATGATTTAAAATATGAAAATCCCATGACTTTTTTTATATCTGTAGACAATATTACCTGAAACTTGAAAATCTATATGATAGCCAACAACTAAATCTTGTACTGAATATTGACAAAGAAGCAGCAGAAGCTTCTGTGATTTGTGAGAAGTAGTTTTCCTTGAGTTTTTTAAATGAATAGTCTCTATGCTACTTCTTTTGTCTGAACCAGAATCCTTGAGAATCCTACAGAAAAGCAAAAGCTTATTTTTCAGAATTATATAACAGAAAGCATAAAAAGAAAAAAAACATTTCACTGCCTTAGGTACAGGACTTCTAACAGCAGGTTCCATCTGCTCCCCTTTTCTATATAACAGAGGCTAACTGGAATGAAGTTAGGATTTTATTTTCACATCAGTGGCAAAATATTTTTCACCACACTTCAGGGCAACAAGTAGGATTGCTAGGCTAACAGCATCCCATTCTCAAGGTAACTCCCTGTGATGCCACAGGGGATATTTAGTATGTAAGTGTGTAAGTGAGCAAGTGTGGTGCAGTGGAGGAAGAGGGAGACCTGGGTTCAAATCCCTGGTTGGCCATGGGGATTTACTTGATGTTTTTAGCTGATGCTGATGTTTTAGCTGATGCTTTTATCTGATTTGTGAACTGCTTAGGGTCACCCAGGGTGAGGAAGGTGGTATATAAATATTATAAATAAATAAATAAACCTAATTCTGGCTGTATCTGGTGAATATTTCCCATAACCTTGAAATCTCTATGAGCGTCACTGTAAGTCATTATATGACTTTACAATATACAGTGTAATAAAACAAATGTACACAACAGACAAGCAATGTGGAGAGTTAAAGGTAAATTTAAAGACCAGGTGTAAATTCCAGCACAGAGGTAGAGGCAAAACGAAGATGTACAAAGTAATGCAGACATTATCCACAAGGAGGCATCTGAGCATATTTCATGCACATGTCCTAATAATAAAAATTATGTAGCTTAGTGGTTAAGATGCTGAGCTTGGAGACTGGAAGTTCATGTTTTGATACCCAAGGGCTGCACGGGAACATGAAAGGAGCCTCATTTGGGCAACCTCTGAGCAGAGTTTCTCCAGCAAAAATCCTTTCAACCTAGAGTATTCTCTGACATGAAATTATTATTATGCACATGACTGCAGTGGTTCAATTGACTAAGACGCTGACTGGGAGGTGGAAGGTCAGAGTTCGATTCCTGAGTACTGCAGGATGGAATGAGCTCCCGTCTTTGTCCCAGCTCCTGCCAACCTAGCAGTTTGAAAGCAAGAAATTGCAAGTAGATAAATAGGGAAGGTAACAGCATTCCATGCACTTCGGTGTCTAGTTATGCCTGCCACATGACCACGGAAACGTCTGCAGAAGCAGACAGTGCTGGCTCTTCGGCTTTGAAACAGAGATGAGCACTGCACCTTAGAGTCAGATATGACTGGCTTTTGAGCAAGGGAAACCTTAACCTTAACATGTCCTGAAGGCATGAGAATGAGCTGCAAGATCTAGGATTATCAGCTCTGTAGCATTCTATCCAAGGACGGCTTAATGGTTAAGGCACTGAGTTTGACAAATGCAAGTGCGGTGCCAAAATGGCCGCCGCGCTCTTTGCGCCCCCCCCCATCGGACGAAGGCATCCGGGTAGTTAGGGGGCGTGGCCAGCTCCTCTATAAAAGGGGTGGCCACGAGGCAGCCGAGCTGCCATTTTGCGAAGCGACGGAGTGGAGAAGTTTTTCCCTCTTACCTCCGTCGCTTTTACCTTCACCGGGAAGCCTCTTGGCTGCTGAATTTTCTCCTTTTCGGCTTCCCATCGGTTAGCTGCGATACCCTCTAAGAAGAAGGCGGCTGCGAATGCGGCTTGTTCTGCGCGGAGGCGCCAGCCGGGTCGGAGGACCGCGGCCGCGCCTACCCAGCAGCCTCCTTTGCCCAAGCTCACCGGGACCGGTGGTATGGGGTTGATTCCCCCTTAGCCTGGGGCTGGAGGTCTGCGTACCGGCCCTGAAGGGCCCGCGGCCCTCGGCCCGCAAGCAGTGGCCACTGCCTCTGGCGTGGCCCATTCTGCGGGGCCTTCCCCCGTTGGTGCGCAGCTGCCTGCGGGGGGTTTCAGCTCTCTCCCCTGGCAGGGTTCTCCCCAGCCCTGGGGCCGGGCCTGGGATCATGGCCCTATATGGGCCCCGGGGTTCAGGGATCTGGACCCGCGCCTGCAGTTAGTGGGCCGGCCGGCCCTTTGCCCCCTCTTGGCTTGGGGGACTACGTCAGTGTGGAGGCCCTTCTGGCCCGCGTTGCGGCCCTCGAGGCTTCACTGGCCAGGGTAACCACCCAGGGGATCCCTTTTGGGGTGCAGATTTGTCCATCGTCTGCTGGGCAGCGGCAGGCGGCGGGACGGGTCGAGCTGACTGAGGCGCGTGGCCCGGCATCAGCCACTGCCTCGCAGCTCCCCGATCGACAGGCCAGTGCTGGTCAGGCCCCGTCGGCGAGCTCAGATGCGGTCGTGAGCTCCGACGCCCCCAGTGGGTCGGAACCCCCGGTGGGGGCGGCCCATGGGGGTGCAGCATGTGAGTATGTGGTTCAATCTAGCGCACCCACACACATGGCAACGTTGGGGGGGGGGTTCAATGGCCTTGGCTCACACGGGTGGTGCAGCGGTTCGGCCGCCGACGGCCCACCCGGTGACTCCAGCTCTCACCCAGGGCCCCGGTACTACTTGCGCAGTGGGAATGTTTTAGGGGTGACCAGGTTGGTCCAGGCTCCTTTTCAGATGCCCGCAGTTCCCACCGTTCCTGTGTCGGCATTGCCGACTGCGGGGTATTCGTTGCCCCTGGGGGACCATTTGGCCCAAGCCACCAAGGAAAAGATCTGGCGTGGGAAGTATGTGGACATCTTCTCCCTCCTTACCAGAGAACCCACCATAGAGGAGAGGGAGGGGCAAGATGAGAAGGATAAGGTGCAGGCACGTCGTCGCAAGCAGCCACGTACGTGGGCCAACCGGTTGCCGGCCTACCTCATACGTGGCAGTCTACCTCAGGGCCCGGCCGGATTTGGCGATTCCGATGGTCCAGTATTTGGACCACGTTTACCGGGCGATGGTCGACTTCCCGGGCCCGTAGTGATTGGCTTATGATGTGGGATTCCGTATGCGGATTCCCCTGCACCCCGAGAGGAGGTGGGATGAGCCCTGCCAGACGCTGTGGCTTCTGTACATGACTCCCACGCGCCCTGCGCCTGGGGAGAGATACCATTGTGGACATGCGGTCCAGCGAGCGGCCCCAGCGCAGGCACCCCGCCAGGTGGTGGGGCAGGGGGTTCCAGCCCGCCTGCTGTGCTGGACTTTCTTGTCCAATGGTTCCTGCAATGGGAAGAATTGCCGGTACAGGCATGAGTGGCCCTCTTGTGCCGGCCCCCATGCTGCCTCCGCCTGTCCCAGGTCTGGAGGGATGCGGGGCAGAGGGAGGGGCGGACAAGGGGTTGGCAAGACTGCCGCAGGGGGAGCTGGTTCACCGAATGGCCCCCTTCCCAATTAACGTGGACATGTTGGAGCGTTGGCTCGCATTATACCCAAAGGAGGAGGAGGCGGTTTACCTGCTTCAGGGTTTTCGACTGGGGTTCCGTATTCCTTTTGTGGGTGATAGGTCCCTTCAGGATGCTCCCAACCTTTTGTCCCTTAAGGGGAGGGAGGAGGTGGCTGCTGCCAGCATTAACAAGGAGGTTCATGCGGGCGGGGTCGCTGGCCCTTTCACTGCACCCCCGTTCCCTGACCTTAAGGTGTCACCCTTGGGCTTGGTGCCCAAGGAGTTACCGGGCGAGTTTCGCCTGATCCATCACTTGTCCTACCCCATATCATGCTCGGCCTTTGAGTGTTTCAGCACATTCCTGCAGTGGGCTTTCGTCCGCAGGTCAGGGTCCCGGTCTGTAGCCCATTACCTGGATGAATTTTGTTCGGGGTGAACGGGGCTGGGACACGTACACACGTCTCCTCAACACATTTCAGACGCTAATGGAGGAACTCGGTGTCCCTTTAGCGCCCGAAAAGACCGAGGGCCCATCTACTAAGCTAGTATTCCTGGAGGTGGAGATTGACTCGGTAGCGTAGGCTTCTAGGTTACCGGGGGATAATGGGTCAAGGATAGTGGCCCTTATCTCGGATTTGCTTGCAAAACGCAAGGCATCCCTGAGGGAACTGCAGGTGCTACATGGTCACCTCAATTTCGCTTGCAGGGTGGTCGCACCGGGCAGGGCATTTGCTCGGCGCTTGTGCGACGCCATGACTGGCTTATCTAGGCCCCACCATAGGGTTAGACTTACCCGGGGTATCAGGGCAGATATGCTTATCTGGCTCCAGTTCCTGAGGGAGTTTGATGGAGTATCATTTTGGAGGTCTGACCTCCTGGCTTCCCCTCGCTTTCAGATACAGTCTGATGCCTCGGGGTCCCTGGGTTATGGGATGTACTTCAATGGGAAGTGGGCCTATGGTGGGTGGCCACCAGCCTGGGCAGGCACGGGTCGCCTGCGTGATCTCACGTATCTGGAATTTTTCCCTATCCTGGGGGCTTTGATGCTATGGGGCGAGGAGTGGGCCGACTCGGTCGTCCATTTCTGGTGTGACAATGCGGCCATTGTCCACATTGTCAACTCACAGACTTCCAAATCGCCCAGGGTCATGGACCTAATGCGCCAGTTTGTGTTGCGCAGCCTGCGCCTCTACGTCCTCTTCGGGGCCAGGCATGTCCCGGGGGTCAATAAGGATATCGCTGACGCTTTGTCCCGCCTGCAGATCTCCCGGTTCCGTGCCTTGGCCCCGGATGCGGAGGGATTTCCCTCGCCACCCCCGGACGAGATATGGACCATTGGCAAGGAGAGGTGAACCGGGCGATTGGCTTGTCACTGGCGCCACGCACGCGTAAGGCGTATCACCATGCATTCAATTCTTTCAGAGCCTTCTGTACCCGATTCCGGCTGCCAGAATCCTGGCCGATCCCAGTGACCCATGTACTTCGGTTCATGGTTTACCTGCATGCCCAGGGCCTTGCACCTCGCACCATAGCATCTAGGCTGTCAGCGTTGGCTTTTATGGCCAAGGTGGGAGGTCATGTGGATAGTACCACTGACTTCCGTGTGAGGCATGTTTTGGAGGGGTGGGTGCGGTAGCGTGGGCGTTGCCCGGACAACCGCCACCCGATTTCTCCAGGGGTTATTACCCAATTGGCTCGGGGCTGGCCTGGCCTCTGTTTGATAGATATGAGGCAGCCCATTTCATGCAGCCACAACGGTGGCCTTTTTTGGAGCGCTCCGCATCAGCGAGCTTGTGATGCTGTCTAAGGCGGATCAAGTCGTAGGGCACTGGAACTCGAGGATGTCTATGTTGCCAAAGACTGGGCTCAGTGGAGGATACGCTCCTCTAAGACAGATCAGCATGGCGTAGGCAGTGATGTAAGACTGCTACGGTGTTCTTTGGCAGACATCTGTCCGGTTGGTGCCCTACAGGATTTCCTTGCACTGCGTGGCACGCACCATGGCCCGTTTTTCTGTCACCAGGGTGGGTCTTCCCTTACTAAATTTCAATTTTGGAGGGTGCCGCGAAGGCACTAGACAGTGTTGGCCTCTCAGGGGCTCGTTGCGGCACCCATTCGTCCAGAAGGGGGGCGGCTTCTACTGCAGCTGTTTTGGGTGCTCCGGGGCTGAAATACGCCGCATGGGAGGGTGGGGATCACAATGTTTTCAATTTGTGTTCGCCCTCTTCAACCTGAGTACCAGTTTAGTCACTGCACTGTTTCTCCCCCCCCCCCTTTTTTTTCCTTGACAGACCCTGGGTGTCGTATTACACCGGTGACAGTATGGCTGGTGGGCCATAGCCGCGTGCACAGGGCAGCCGTTACGCTGCACAGGGCAGCGCGTTACGCTGCACAGGGCAGCGCGTTACGCTGCACAGGGCAGTGCGTTATACTGCGGCGACAGAGTGGGACCCCGACTGGGACTGGGTGCACCCGCACGTCTCAGGTGGTGTGGTAAGCGCGGCATGTTATGGCGGGAACTGTTGCCATTCCTTTTCTACATCAGGGATGCTGACTCGCCTGATGTCCTGGTTATGTACCTTGGGGGTGATGGCTTGGGGCGGGTCACTGGCCTATCGCGGAAGCTTGCGATTTGCAGTGACCTGCCCTACTCACATTATGTGTGGCCTGCCACAACCGTCAAGTGGTCGGACATGATGTCGCGGTACGCTTACTGGGGAGCGTTCTGCCTCGAGGCTCTTGACTGAGCCGATGCTCCGTGAACAGGGCTATTGCCCGGTTCCTTTTTGAATAGGGTGGGGGACGCGTCATTCGCCTCCCCACCATCAGTCTGCAACATTAAGAGCTTTACTCAGGGGATGGGGCCCATCTGTCGCAGGGAGGTATGGACCTCTGGTTAGCGGACTGGCGAGCAGGCCTGTTGACCGAGCTGACGGTCTTGGGGGGGGCGGTGAGCCTTTTTGGGAAGCCTCCCCGTGTGGCGGGTAGCACTGGTAAGGTAAACATTTATGACCCACAGGTATCCGGCAGGTTCGCAATTGACTGGACAACACTAGACAGGCATAAGTTGGTTAAACGTTGTCCGGTCAACGACGAACCAGGCGACGGGGTGATGGCTACAGCTAGGCAGCATGCATCACCCCGTGATTTCACGGATACGCGTCAGAGGGTGGGGTCATTAGTTAGATATTGACTACAGTCAACAATTTGTTTGTTGTCAACAAACAAATGGATACAAATAGATACATTGTAACAATTGCCGTCAGCAATTTTGGGTGGTACCTTCCCAGTGTTACTTCGGCCTGCTTGCCTTAAGAATTATAATTGGTCAATTACCAATAGAAATTTATAATTCGGACTAGGGCATGAATCAATAAATGTGGCCCAATGCCGTTATCCACTTTTACCAGTGTCTGAGTCCTTTATTGGGGGGTGCGCCTGCAATGCAAGCGCGGTGCCAAAATGGCCGCCGCGCTCTTTGCGCCCCCCCCCATCGGACGAAGGCATCCGGGTAGTTAGGGGGCGTGGCCAGCTCCTCTATAAAAGGGGTGGCCACGAGGCAGCCGAGCTGCCATTTTGCGAAGCGACGGAGCGGAGAAGTTTTTCCCCTCCACCCCCTCCCTAGTTAACAGTGTGATGTTTTGGTCGCTTCGGGGCCGGGTGGGAATTTTTGGCTGGGACCCACAATTGGTTCTCGGGTCCTGGTTTTTTCGCCCATCCCACACTGTTGCTATGGTTTGATATAGGGGTTTCTGTTGCTGCTGTTGACTTTGGTCACATGGGCGGGTAGCACTGGTAAGGTAAACATTTATGACCCACAGGTATCCGGCAGGTTCGCAATTGACTGGACAACACTAGACAGGCATAAGTTGGTTAAACGTTGTCCGGTCAACGACGAACCAGGCGACGAGGTGATGGCTACAGCTAGACAGCATGCATCACCCCGTGATTTCACGGATACGCGTCAGAGGGTGGGGTCATTAGTTAGATATTGACTACGGTCAACAATTTGTTTGTTGTCAACAAACAAATGGATACAAATAGATACATTGTAACAATTGCCGTCGGCAATTTTGGGTGGTACCTTACCAGTGTTACTTCGGCCTGCTTGCCTTAAGAATTATAATTGGCCAATTGCCAATAGAAATTTATAATTCGGACTAGGGCATGAATCAATAAATGTGGCCCAATGCCGTTATCCACTTTTACCAGTGTCTGAGTCCTTTATTGGGGGGGGGGGGGGGGTGCGCCTGCAATGAAAGGTTGGCAGGTAAGCAATTCAAGACCCAAATGCTGTGCGATGGAGTAAGCACCCATCATCTGTCCCAGCTCCTGTCAACCAAGCAGTTTGAAAGCAAGAGATTGCAAGTAAATAAATAGGTGCTGCTTCAGTGGAAAAGGTAACAGCATTCTTAGTCACTCTTGTGTCTAGTCATAGTTGCCTCATGACCAGAGAAATGTCTGCAGATGCAGACAACACTGGCTCTTTGGTTCTAATTGAAGAAGAGCATGGAAGCAGAAGAAGAAGAATCTCCTAAAGTCAGACACGACTGGCTTTTGAGCAAGGGAGACCTATCCCCTGATATTTCAGGTCCCAAATCTAAGACCTGGCAGCAAGCCATCTGAAGGTGTGACTCTGACATATCACCAGTGTTGCTGATTGTTCTTATATGTCATATTATGATACATTGGGTAATATCTGATTTGTACTAATATCTTTTCCTTGAATGACCAGACTATCAAGGAATAGGTTCCTGCTGGTCGCAACTCATTTTCCATGCTGTGCTCTTCTTCTTCAGTTTTGACCAAAGCTTTTCATGATTGGGTCTTCCTAGCTTTGGGGGGGGGGCTGCCAAGGGGTCTTTTTACTCCTCTGAGATGCCACTCAGTGACTGCTGCTGTCCAATGCCCCATCTGTCATTCGAGAGATGTGTCCAGCCCAGCACAATTTCTATTTGTGACATTCAGCAACAACTTAATTGATTCCGTTTTGATCTCTTATCTGAGCATTGGGATGTGGTCACGAAGGGATATCTTTAGCATTGATCTTTTTTATGGCTCTGATAGTTTTTCCCCTCAACCTTAATAATAACCATGTTTCACTCCCATAGAGGATTGCAGGTAGTACTGTCAGTTTAAAAAGGTTAACACATTGTTCCTTGTCAATTTTCTCGTTTAACAAGATTTTTTTTAATGGAGTTAAATGCTACCCATCTTGCTTGCTTTCTTCTGTCTAGTTCTGCTCTCTGATTGTTGTTCATCCCAATCGTTGTCTTAGGACAAGAAAAGCGGTATACAAATACAAATCAGATGGCTGAGATAGATATAGTGATCAACCTGCTTGATGGGTTCATTCTGGACTTTTATTTGGAATTTCCGTTGATTTCTTGATAGCATAGATTTTGTTTTCATGCCATTCATTTTTAGGCCAACTTTTTTACTTTCTGCGACGAGCTCGCACAGCATTTTTGGAGACTGAGCATTTCTGGCAATTAGTACTATATCATCTGCAAACCTGAGGTGGTTTATTTTCTCTCCATTCAATTTGATACCATCTTCAAAATTTAATCTTCCCATAAC
Organism: Bradypodion pumilum; assembly: GCA_035047305.1. Lineage (NCBI taxonomy): Eukaryota > Metazoa > Chordata > Lepidosauria > Squamata > Chamaeleonidae > Bradypodion > Bradypodion pumilum. Next base: position 164,135,584 of record JAWDJD010000001.1, on the reverse strand, counting down.
TTTTTCTAGGCATGCATTGAAGAGCTTTGGTGAGATTGTATCTCCCTGCTTGACCCCTTTCTCCACCGGTATTCTTATCCCTTTTTCGAATAAGGTGATTGTAGTGGAGCAGTTCGAGTTTGCTTCTTTGAGCAGCCTGATGTTCACTGTTTGTAGAGACCCTTCCCAAAACCTTTGGACCCACGGAAAATCCTGGGTCCTTCCTGCCCGAGGAAAGTCTGGCAGAAGGGCATATACAAGAACCTCATAATCTTTACCCTGATCACCCTTGACTAACTGTGCCATAGCAAGAGTCAGTAACAGTTTCACCCTTGCTATAAATGACACTGCCCTGGTTTCAAGGCATCACTTCTGCCTGGCAGCAGCTGCCTCTTGCTCCAAATAGCATGCACTTTCCAGTTCACCCATGCTCACAAGAGCACGTCCCCTCAGTTGAAAATAGCCTAGCCAGTTTCAGTATATGCCCCGTTCCTGTGCGCCTTCGAAAGCCCCTGGCATGCAGTCCTATCTACCACAAGCATGGGGCGTTCACATGTACATTCCAAGATATCTAATCCTGTAAGAGCATGATGCTTTTGCTTTATCATGTAAGACCTTCCTCTGTTTAATAAAGGGGCACAGCAAACTTTGCAAAATAAGTTGACTGCCCATTGACCTGCTCTCCGTGTTAGACTCTTCTTCATCTCTACTTTTCTTCAGCTGTTCCCTGATTGTTTGCATGACTGCATTCACTTCAATGCTGTCAAATGCTTTTTCATAGTAAACAAATGCTATCACTATTGGAAGCTTATATTCTCTGCAACGTTCAATAAGTTTGAATGTTGAAGAGTGAAGATGTGGTCTGTAGTGCTGTAACTTCTTCTGAACCTGGCCTGCTCTCTTTGTTGTTGCTTGTCTAATGTTCTTGAGAGTCAGTTGTTATTACCTTTATGAATAGCTTATAAATGTTTGACAGCAAACATATTGGCCTGTAAATTTTAAGGTCCCTGCAATCTCCTTTTTTGTATAGTAGCACTGTAGTAGACTCTTTCCAACTTTCAGGGATTATTTTTTTTCATTTCAATATACCTGCTGAAACACTGTGCAAGGGATTTCCATAATTCATGGTCACCAGCCTTTAAAATTTCTGTTGTTATATTGTCTTTTCTTGTGGCTTTGCCTGATGACATCTGGTGGATTGCATGTCTTATTAATATCTTGGGGTGATTACACATGGGTTGTTTTTGGTGCTTTATCTATATTGTAAACTGCCCTGAGTAACCTGTCAGATGGCTGGTATACAAGGGAAATAAAGAAATTCTGTCTGGGGCCTCACTGCCTACATGATGGATGTTGCAGTGAAGTAAGATGGAGAAGAGCAATGATGCTGGTCTCTGTGGTCTGTGCTGGTTTTGCCCCTACCTTCCTGGGTGATTAAATCCTTTCCCTCAAACACTCTCTGTGGTATGTCAGGAGGGTGTGACTAATTGAGGAAAATTAGCCAGCCGTAGTAATTCACCCATGTAGTTACCGGAATGTCTGCTGGGGAGGCTGGGAAGAAGGAATGGTTTTGGAGGGACCACCACCATCAGGTTTCTGCTGCCAAAGGTAGATGTCTCATTTTGCCTCTGAGCACAGAAGCTCTGGCAAAGAAGGTTAATTTGAACCTTCTGGAGCTCAAGGCAACCTCCATGTACAGCAGGGGGGGGGGTACAAGCCATGTGTTTTCACCTTAAGACCTAGGGCACATTTTCTTCCTCTCAATATACATTCCTATCAAAATGCATAGAGTGAAAACATCAATTGTTTGGGTTGTGGCTCAGTAAGTCCAAATTAGTATTCATGATGGTGTCTCTGACAAATGGGGTTATTATCAGCACAAGCTGTAAGCATAAATCAGATGGATATCAATAAAAAACACATTTATTTATTTATTTATTTATTTTGCTCTGGCCTCTTTTATGGATTCTCTCCGTCTTTCTAAGTAACTCATAAATACTTGAAATGCATTGAGGAAGCATGCTACCCAGGCTATTCCCTTTCTCGATGAGTACCCACAGTGTTCATTTTTCATCATGCTTGCCAACAAAGGTGTCCTATTGATTAAATTGTTGTTGCTCCTACACTGTGCTATGCCTGCAAGGGCTTTACATCTCCCTGCCTCGAGATGTGTGTAACAAAGACAGCTCCTTGTTCATGAAAATGATATGTGTAACTGGTACAGTTAGTGGCAACCTGAGCAGTGGCTTGCTGACCGTGAAGGAATTTCCAATGTCAAGCGGAACTCAAAAAGGAAAGGGTTCCAAAATCCTTCACAAAGGTGGAGAAAGAATGAAGGATTCTGGGTCAGCAGCATCAAAGTGTCTAGCTGTTAAAGCTTAGTGGAGATGGGGGTAGATACAGGTACAGGTAGATAAATAGGTAACATTTTGGTGCAAAGTAAACAGTGTTCTATGCAATCCAGTGTCTAGTCATACCTGCCACGTGACCAGGTAAATGTCTTTGGATATAAATGGAGGTGAGCAATGAACCCTAGAGTCAGATTCAACTGGCTTTCGAACAAGAAAGACCCATATGGGAAAAGCAGGAGTACTGGGTAACAGAAGCCACCACAAGCTATGAACTACATTTGGGGGCATTTATGGCAAGCCACTTCTGTATATTCTAAAAGCCCTGCAATGCTGCAAAGGGTTGCTATGAATTGGAATCAACTTGATGGCATACAATTATTATTATTACTCCACTACCAAGATCCTATATGTGAAAGAAATGCCACCTATCTTTGGGTGTTTATCCCACCATTTCTTCCTACACTGGAATATTAAGCACAAAACTCTTTTCACAGTGTTTAGGGAATTCACTGACATTCAGTGATGTTCTGCAAAAAAAATTACTACCCCAACCATGGGCGTGGCTAATGCTGTGGGTGTGGCTAACTCTGTGGGCCATGCCTACTTGACTTCACTTCACCATGGTCTGGGGTAGGGAGGTGGGCGTGGCCGGCCAAGTGGACATGGCCTGGGGGAATTTCTGCTACCGATGCCCGGACACCTGTGGGCACCGGGAGCAGCTCAACACTGCTGCCATTGTGAAGACACACATGGATACTTGCCCTTAGTCCACCATTAGCATTACAGAATTAGGGTATTAGGTGTAAGGCATGGATTGTTTCAGGAGATAACATAGTGCCTTTTTATTTGAAGACATATTTACATATAACACATATAATGAGATGGAAGTAACTGGTGGGCTCTGCCTTATCCTTATTACAAGAGGTCTCACAGCTGCTGCAGCCTTTTGCTCTAGATCAGGGGTGCCCAAACCTTTTGGGCCGTGGGCTGGTCATGTGGTTCAGCAGTCCAGTCAATTGGTTCCTCCCACCAGGAGCAGAACGTGTTTACAACAGCCGCGGGTTCCTTTATGGCAGCATTCTGTGCATGCACAGATGCGTTTTACTTCTGCTTCTGGGAGTGGTGAGGGCCAGATGAATTGGCATCAGGGGACAAGATCCAGCCTGCAGGCCATAGTTTGGGCACCCCTGCTCTAAATGAGTTTCTCCAGTGGCCACCATGCAAAGAACAAACACAGTGGATTTCTTTAGAGATGTGGCCTAGTATTAAACTAGGAAGTGCCAGCACTCATCACAATGATCCCAATAAGTGCTACCTTCCCTCTGTAAGCAGCAGATCAGTCCTTATAAACAAATGAGAGGCAAGTCTTTGGCAATGTTAATAGATTTTAGCTGCCCATTCAAGACCTCAAAATACTGCTCTACAACAAGGATAGTTTGCCACAGTCTACTACTCATAGGAAAATCTATTTCTTCCCAGCTGCTGCAAATACTCTAGCTAAGCTCAAGACAACAGAGAAGCAGGGAGTGGGGTGGGGAGATAGCATCATAATTCTTGCTACTCAAAAAGTCACAGGTCATCGATCCTGCATAACCCTGGCTTCACTACACCACTGCTCAGAAAACAGTCATGAAAATGTCTGCCATCTCTAATTCAAATTTCTTTCCACCTTGCAGTACTAGGCAAGGAAGTCAGCATTCTATGGGGATAGAAAAGCCAATCAGGCTGTGCAGATGCAGGTGATAATTTGAGTTGTGGATTCTTTTCTCAGCACTGGGTACTCATTTTTGGAATTTGAGGCTAATAAAAAAAGAGGTCTGGCCCTACCATGGGGCAGAACAAGGTGGTCAATTCAGACATCAAATGCTGGCAGCAAGGAATGAGAGGAAATAGCTGTATGCTACATGCTCTGCATTGCAGGCGCACCCCCCAAAGAAAGACTCAGACACTGGTATATGGATAAAGGCATTGGGCCACTTTTATTGAATAATGCCCTAGTCCGAATTATAACTTTCAGTTGGTATTCATCCAATTATAATTCTTAAGGCAAGCAGGCCGCAGTAACACTGGTAAGGTTCCTCCCAAATTGCCAATGGCAATTGGCTACAATGTATCCATTTATATCAATTTGTTTGTTGACACAAACAAATTGTTGACCGTAGTCAATAAACTATCTACTGACCCCACCCTCTGACGTGTATCCGTCAAATCACGGGGTGATGCATGCTGAAAAGCTCCTGCCATCACCCCTTGCCTGGTTCGTCGTTGACCAGTCAACGTTATTACACCTGTACCTGTCTAAGTGTTGGCCAGTCAATTGTGAATCTGCCGGATACCTATGGGTCATAAATATTTACCTTACCAGTGCTACCTGCCACACAGGGAGGCTTCAATGACGACTCACCGCCCCCCCCCCCAGACCGTCAGCTCGGTCAACAGGCCTGCTTGCAAATCTTCCAAAAAGAGGTTCATACCTCTAGCCGACAGGTGGACCCCATCCCGTGCATAAAGATCATAATTTTGTAAACTAATGGTGGGGTGTCGGATGACCATCCCCAAACCCTTGTCTGCCAAGAACCGGGCAATCGCCCTGTTCACCGAGCGGTGAGCGCGGTCAAGGGCACGGAGGTCAATACCTCCCCTGTAAGCATGACGCGGTATGATGTCCGACCATAGCAGCCTTGTGGACGGCCACACATAATGCAAATAAGCTAGGTCACTACAAATCGTGAATTTTAAAGAAAGGCCAGTGACCTGGGCAAGGTCATTGCCCCCGAGGTGCAGTACAAGGACATCAGGCGGTTCAGCATCCCTGATGGAAAAAAGGAATGGCAACAGTTCCTGCCATCTCATTCCGCACTTACCGTACCAACGTATGCGTGCGGATGCACGCAGTCCAAGCTGGGGTCCCCACTCTGTCGCCGCAGCATACTGTGCTGCCCAGTGCACGTAACTGTGGCCCACCAGCCATACTGCCACCAGTGTGCGGGGACACACAGGGTCTGTAAGAGAAAAAGAGAACAGTGACTTAACTGGTACTCATACCTGAAGAGGGCGAACATATAATGCAAAACGCATGGATCCCCATCTTCCCATATGGCGTATATCAGCCTCAGAGTACCCAAATGCAGCCGCAGTTGAAGCAGCACCTATCCTAAACGAATGGGTGCCGTAACGAGCCCCAGGGAGGCCAACACTGGATAGTGCCATACCGGTCACCTTCCAAAATTGAAATTTAGTAAGGGGAGACCCATCCTGGTGGCAGAAAAACGGGCCAGGGTGCGTGCCATGCACTGCCAAGAACTCCTGTAGGGCACCAACCGGACAGATGTCTGCAATGGAACATCATAGCAGTCTAACTCCACTGCCTACGCCGTGCTGATCAACTTTTGAGGACCGTATCCTCAACTGAGCCCACTCATTAGAATCATAGACATCGTCGAGTTCCAGTGCCCTACGAGTCGCATCCGCCTTAGACAGTAGTACCAACTCACTGATGCGGAGCGCTCCAAAGAAGGCCACCGTGGTAGCCGCATGAAAAAGAGCCGCCTCATACCTATCAAAACACAGGTTATGCCAGCCTCGTGCAAGGTGGGTAAGCACCCCTGGAGAAATTGGGTGGCGAGTGTCCGGGCGGCGTCCACGTTCCCGTGTCCACCCCTCCAAAACATGTCGTATGCAGAAATCGTTCATGCAGTCAGCAAAACCCCTCACCTTGGCCATAAATGCCAGTGCTGACAGCCTGGATGCTATAGTGCGGGGAGCTGGGCCCTGACTGTGTAGATAAACCATAAATTGTAAAATTTGTTCCACTGGGATGGGCCACACTTCGGGCAACTGGAGTTGCACGCAAAATTTTATAAATTGAACGAAAGCATGATGGTACGCCTTACGCGTGCGGGGTGCCAAAGACATACCGATCGCCCAGTTCACCTCTCCTTGCCAAATGTCCAAATCTCGGCCGGGAGTGGCGAGGGGAATTCCTCTGCGTCCGGAGCCAAGGCGCGGAACCGGGGGATCTGCAGGCGGGATAAAGCATCAGCAATATCATTATTAATACCTGGTACATGTCTGGCCCTAAAAAGCACATTCAGGCGTAGGCTATGTAACACAAACTGGCGAACCAACGCCATCACCCTGGGTGATTTAGACGTCTGAGCATTAACAATGTGCACTACCGCAGCATTGTTGCACCAAAAATGGACCACTGAGTCGGCCCACTCCTTGCCCCATAGCATCAAAGCTCCCAGGATTGGAAAGAACTCAAGGAATGTAAGATTGCGGAGGCGATCCGTGCCCCGCCATGTTGGAGGCCATTGGCCATAAGCCCACCTCCCCTCAAAGTAAATCCCATATCCCAGGGAGCCGGAGGCATCCGACTGTACTTGGAATCTAGGGGAAACTAAAAGGTCGGATCTCCAAAAGGAGACCCCATTGAATTCCCACAGGAATGTGAGCCAAACCAAAAGGTCAGCCCTCATGCCCCTGGTCAGTCGGACCCTATGATGGCGCCTTGACAAGCCAGACATGGCGTCACATAGGCACCGAGCAAATGCTCTGCCAGGCGTGACCACCCTGCAGGCAAAGTTAAGATGGCCATGTAGTACCTGAAGCTCACGAAGTGACACTTTACGTTTGGCCAGCAAGGCCAAAACCATCGCGGAGATCCGGGTGACCTTGTCAATGGGTAATCGGGATGCCTGTGCGACCGTGTCAATTTCAATACCCAGAAATGTGAGCGTAGTTGATGGGCCCTCGGTCTTTTCGGGCGCTAAAGGGACACCCAGTTCCTGCATTAGCATCTGAAATGTGGTGAGGAGACGCGTGCACGTGTCCGAGCCCCGTTCACCCCCGAACAAAAAGTCATCGAGGTAATGGGCTACAGACCGAGACCCAGACCTGCGAACAAAGGCCCACTGAAGGAAAGTGCTAAAACGTTCGAATGCTGAACATGAAATAGAGCAGCCAAAAGGCATGGCCTTATCTACGTAAAACTTCCCTTGGAATCTAAAACCCAATAGCTCAAAGTCCCCCGGGTGCACTGGCAACAATCGGAATGCCGATTTAATGTCACATTTTGCCAGGAGGGCTCCAGGACCACAAGAGCGCACCATCCGCAGGGCTTGGTCAAAAGACGTATACCTGACCGAACAAAGGTCATCAGGAATAGCATCATTGACAGAATAACCCGCCGGGTACGATAGATGGTGGATTAAGCGAAATTCCCAAGGGGCCTTTTTGGGTACCAACCCCAGAGGGGAGACCTTCAGGTTGGGGAAGGGTGGTACAGAAAAGGGGCCTGCTACCCTCTTGGCCTCTACCTCTTTGGCAATACTCAGGGCAGCCACCTCCTCCCTACCCTTCAGGGACAGTAAATTGGGGGCATCTTGGGGTCCCCGCACTCCTTTGAATGGGATACGGAAGCCCCACTGGAAACCCTCCAGGAGGTACCTCGCGTCCTCTCTCCTTGGATAAGTTGAGAGCCATCGCTCCAACATATACACATTAACTGGGGAGGGGGCATTTGTCTGGCTAGCTCCATCAGCAGAAGCTCTGCCTGCTCCCTGTCCACCTCTACCTCTGCCCCATGACCCACCGGCCCGTGGGCACGTGGCGGTGGCGTGGGGGCCAGCGCAAGAGGGACACTCGTGTTTGTATCGGCACTGCCGCTTATTGCACACGCCATTAGCCGAGAAGCTCCAACACAGCAAGCGGGCTGGAACCCCCTGCCCCGCCGGCTGGCGGGGAGCCTGTGTTGGAGCAGCTCGCTGCACGGCATGGCCACAATGGTACCTATCCCCAGGCGCCAGACGTGTGGGGGTCATGTACAAAAGCCACAATTTCTGACAGGGCTCATCCCATCTCAAGGGCACCCTCATTCTAAATTCCTCATCGTAAGCCAACCACGATGGGCCAGGAAAATCCACCATCGCCCTGTAAATATTGTCCAAATATTGGACCATAGGAATGGCCAGGTCAGGCCGGGCCCTAAGGTACACCGCCATATAAATAAGATATGCGGGCAACCAGTTGGCCCAGGTGTGTGGTGGCTTATGACGGCGGGACAGCTCTTTGTCTCTGTCGTCCTGTCCCTCTCTCTCCTCCTTAGTGGGCTCACGGTTCAATAGGGAGAATATATCCACATACTCCCCCCGCCAAATCTTTTCCCTCGTGGCCTGGGACAAATGATCACCAAGGGGCAAGGAATAACCAGCCATCGGCAAAGCTGTTACCGGCACATTAAGTACATGGGGCATACGCAGCGGGACCTGGACAGGCCCTGCGATGCCCGGCACTGCCCCGGGGCGGAAACCCCCACCCCCAATGAGGTGCCATTATGAAACCAAGGGGCACTGGAATAGGCTGGCAACTGATGCCTACTCGCCTCGATTTGACGAGGCCAGGGCCACTGAACCCCACCATTGGAGGCGGACTGTGATGTGGGTGCATTAATTTGAACCTGATACTCACTAGGTGCACCCCCGTGAGCCACCCCCACTGGGGGTTCCGGCCCACGGCGGGCGTCGGAGCTCGCGACCGGAATCGAGCTCTGGGGCCACACCTGACTGCTCCCCGGCTGCAGCTCTGGACGAACAGGGAGCTGCGAGACACCGGCAGGCACAGGCCGGAGCGTCTCAAGCAGCTCAACCCGGCTGGCCGCCTGTTGCATTGTGGCAGCCGTCGAGGTAGCCGGTGGACACGAAGGGCCCCCAGCAGAGAGAGAAGGGCCCCCTCCCATAGGGTTGTGTGTAATCCCCAAGGATGCCTCTAGCACAGCTAAACGTGTTAGTAACGCATCCACTGCCACAGATCCCCCAGCATAAGGCGGGCCGGGTGGGCCGGAAGGCCCACTAGGCATTTGACAAGGAACACCAAAGTGAGAGCCTGGGCCATAATAGGGCCATGCCCAAAACTCCGGCCCATGAGGGGCCAGAGGAGGAACGGGTTGTGCACCCGCACCAGGCCCTCCCCCGCTGTCCTGACCCATGGCCGGCAACTGTGGGCCAAGGGCCGAAGTCCCTGAGGGGCCGGCCGGAGGCCGGCCAGCTGAGGCCGGCTGCCAAGGACCAGCCTGCATCACCCCACCGGTATCGGTGGGTAGAGCTGGGGTAGTGCCTTGCCGCGGGGGCGCAGCCCTGGTCCTCCGACCTGAAGGCTGCCCCCCGTCCTGCGCAGGGCCCAAAAAAGTCCTCCCTTTTGGCCACAGTTTCATCGCCGGGGCCTTCCGTTTGGGAGGCATATCTTGAAGAAGGAGCAGGATCCCTTTCCAGGGATCGAAGAGCGCAAAAAAGGCACAGGGGAGCCAGCAAGCCAAAGGCTCTGTGCGAAATCCTGCCTTCCCAGCCAGGAAGGACCAAGGGGGAATTGAACAAACAGCGACGGAGAAAACTTCTCCTCTCCGTCGCTATTTCTAAAATGGCAGCTCGGCTGCCTCGTGGCCACCCCTTTTATAGAGGGGTGGCCACGCCCCCTAACTCACCCGGATGTCTGAGTCCGGGTTGGGGAGGCCTGCAAAGAGCACAGCGGCCATTTTGGCGCCGCGCTTTCATTTGTAGCAACTAACTTCCAAAAGAAGAGTAAGCTAGCAAGCCAGTCAGTTTTCATATGGAGAATGGAAGGGGAACTGTGGGCCCCGATCCAACAGGGAACCATCTTGTTTTTTGCTGCATTACAGTCAGCAAACTAAACTGTCTTTGGGTTTGGTACAGGAAATAAAACTTGCTAAACAAAAAGTAGGCAAAAAGCACAAAAGCTGATTTGCAACTAAATACTGCCTGAAATATAAACGGTATTAAAATAATTTTATAGTTCCTTCTTTGGAAAAATGGGTTAAGAATATGAAGTAGAAAAGCTTTTGATCCCAAATTTGAGGGATTAATATTTAGCTAAGGTAAGTAAGTAAGTAAGATAATGATAGAAAAAGAAGTGATATGGAGAAATATTGAATTCAAAGAATTGAAGGGCATAGGTAAGAACTGGTTTCTACAAGAAATCAATTCTAAAAATGCTTTGGAAACATGACAAGTTTAAACCAAATTAGCCCAGGATGTTCCCTGATGTTACATTTAACGAACTGGAATGACTTTTTAGTGTAAGGGACCAAAGACAATGAAACAGCCGAAGGGTTGGCTTAACACAGGTTTATTGCATGATGATCCGGAGGAACATGTGGTAATGGCGGATGAGTGGCTCAATATATACAGCTGGCTATACATTTGAATGTGGCTCGTCGACAGACTATTGGTTGCTGCCTGCGTGACGTCGTAGGAGGTCACGCCCTTCTTGACCAGGTGAAGAGGTGGCGGGGAATCTTCCCGCGCTGCTGAACCAGGTGAATATGATCCATGAGAGCTGGACGCTCGCTACTGCCCTCTGGTGGTCACTAGCTCGCGTCCCCTTATTAGGTTTACATTGATACAGCTGATGGTTATAATGTTGCACACAGAAAGGTTACATTGATAACACATGGCAAAGGTACATTGTTAAAGGCACAGCTTTACAGAACACAACAGACTTCATGATCATATAAACATGGGAATCAAATGAATTAGAAGGAAAAGGTCTGAGTACCATAAAAGACTGGATAGATAAGGTCAAAACCAAGGAAGACAGGAAAACAATATATACAACTTAAAGACAAATTGGTTCAATAGATTACGACTGGAGAAATGGAATAAAAATTGCTTAGAAAAGTATGATGTTGGCAGAAAACTGACAGAATCTGAATTTTTTTTAAAGTATATTTAGAACAAGAAATAACAAAAAAAATGGTTAGGAAAGTTTGTAAAATTTTAACTGATTGAGGAGAAACACCAAGGATCTTAAGGGAGATGTGGGAACAAAATTTAAAAGAAAATATTGGCAAAGTGGACTGGGATAAAATATGGAAACAAAGGATTATGAAAAATATGTCAGTGACAATAAAAGAACATTGCTATAAAATACTGTAGAGATGGTATATGACACTAGTTCGACTAAACCAATATGATGAAAATAATAGTAAAGAATGTTGAAGATGCAAACAATATAATGGGACATACTTCCATATGTGGTGGGAATGTAAAGAAATTAATAGAATTTGAATACAAACGTTTAAGGAAATTAACCAAATACTAGATTTAAACTACAGCCGAGTCCCAGGGTTGCCTTACTAATGGACTTTGAAAGCACAATAATAGACAAAAATAAAAGGAGTCTGGTTAGTATTATGGTAACAGTGGTGAGGTTGTTGATAGCCAAAACTTGGAAAAGATATACAAATTTTAGGTTTGAAGACAGGTACAAAGAATCATGGGGTATCACCATAAATGAAAAGTTGGTAAAGGTCACCCTTGCTCAAAAGCGAGTCTTATCTGTCTCTAGGGTTCAGTGCTCATCTCTGTTTAGAGCCAAAAGCCGGTGATGTCAGCGTTTGCAAACATTTCTGTTGACATGTGGCAGGCATGCCTCAACACCAGACTGCATGGAACATTGTTTACCCTCTCACTGAAGTGGTCCCTATTTATCTACTTGCAATTTCTTGTTTTCGAACTGATAGGTTGGCAGGAGCTGGGACATAGATGGGAGCTCACTCTGTCATGCAGTACCTGGGAATCGAACTCTGACCTTCCAGTCAGCGATTTCAGCATCTTAACCACTTGAGCCACCGCAGTCCCAATCAAAAGTTGACCAGTGAGCTAAAACATAAAAAAGTCTGGTGAAAATAAATGAGTTTAAAGATATTTTGGGGGAGTTTATAAATTATGTATTTGTTAAGGAAAAGAGTACAAAACTGGGTCAAGAATCATACCGTTTTTGGAAACAGGAATGTCCTTTGGCAATGGGTGCACATTTGTAATTGTATTTTATTGTGAATTATAAATTCTATTGTATACTGTAATCTTTTTGATATTATGTTAAACTTTTTTTATAAAACTGAAAAGCTTTTGATAAAATGCACAAACTTTCTAGGTAGGGGACACAGAAATGGTCACAGCAGCTGTTGAATGCATCTCTGTTTGTGTGGATGCTCCAGTTTATGTGAGCTACCCATTGACAGAAGAAATGTGGGACAGCCAGCCTACAAAACCAAATCTGAACACATAATCATGCTGTTAAAGCTAACATTTTCTTAAAGAGGACACCGAATAAATCAATAGCTTGTAGACTCTTGTACCATGTGAGAATAAATGACATTTCAGCAAAAATTGCCGCCTTGCAACCAAGTTATTTCATGCTTCAAAACTTTTTGCTGTCTCGGAGACTAGAAAGGTCTGGACCTGAGCGCTTGGATTTGAAATGTTTAGAAATAACAAATAAATGAGTAAGTGCAGATCACAGCCTACCTCAGCACTCCATTTTGCAAAACTGTTAATAGAGTGCTTCTGTGTACTTCTGAGACAGCATTTATGAAGCTTGAAACGTACTGAAGCACGTTCCAGAGGGGACTTATCCTTGTGATAGGAAATCAGCTTCCTCTGCTCCTTAGCTTGCTCTCTTTCTCTTTCTTTCTTCAGTTCAAAAAGTGGCAAGTTAACTTGCACATTTGTTGCAGGGCTCAGGAAAATGTTTACTGCTTGGAAACATTTGCTTCCACAAAGACATGACAAGTTTTGACTGTCTTTTTTCTTGAAAAAGCAAGCAGAATCGAGCAGGGGGAAAGGGGTTTTGTGTTTTCCCTCACAACAATGGTAGAACATGAGAACATGAATGATGCAAATTCTTAACTATTATGTGACTCACACAGCTGATCTGTTTGTGTTACGCTTAACATATTAGATCGCCATTCTGTTATTAATGTGAACTTTACTGTTAAAGTTGGAAACAATAAGATTGATAGCGAAAGTAGCTTATAATGCGTTAGTCAAACGGCACATTTTGTTTCAGTTCCTTTAAAGGTGCTCTTTTGGAGAGTGTACACCACCGTCCCCAACCCTGCACTTTCCAAATGGCTACAAATCCCAGTCTGATTGCTGGGTAGAGTTAGTGACATTGGTAGTCGCATACATCAGAAAATGACAGCTTGGGGGAGGCTGGCCTAACACATGATATTGGACAGCTTCTTCTTCTGTGTCTAGGCCAGATGTGAAACTGCCAAATTGAAGGCACCTTTTGGTAAGTTCATTCTGTAGTTCCTTTCCCAGTGTGAGAAAGATTGGCTGGCAATGCAGGGTTGCTGTTACCAGTGTATGCCCGATTGTGGTTCACCAATACTAAAACAATTACTGGCATTCATACAGATTGCAGTATTTTTCAAATATAATTCCATTATGTCTGCCTTATTTATCGGGGAGAAAGATATTTAGTAACTTCACTATTTAAACTTTAACTCTACTTCTAGCCAGCTCCCTTCCTGGAAGCTCCATCCATTCCACTTCTGCTCCAAATTATCAAGTTTCATCACTTGGTCTTAATATTGCATTCTCCCCTCCACCCTAAATATAAAAAATGAAGGCCCCCCCCCCCATCTTTTTAATGCGGGCAGTTTTAATGTGGTTAGTTTTAATAGGTGGGTGTGTATGTTGGGGTTTTAATTGTTTTTAATATGTATGTTTTAATCTTGTTGTGAGCCGCCCTGAGTCGGGTTCGCCTGATTGGGCGGCATAGAAATTTGAACAATAAATAAATAAATGAATGAATGAATGAATGAATGAATGAATGAATGAATGAATGAATGAATAAATAAATAAATAAATATTAATGTGTGATGTGTTTAGGTATTGTCTGTGTGTTCCTCACACATGCTGGTTCACCCAATTCATTTTTCAGTGGCCCTGTTTTAAATTACAGGTAAGTTAAAGGTTAATACATAACATTATCAAAAAAAAAAAACAGTAAATATAGACAGAAGAGGTGATGTGTGATGTTATACTATTCCCAATGCCTAGCATCTTGGGTTTTTTAAACATGCTTTGCATATCAAAGCAAAGTAATGCTTAAGGGTTTGCAATATCTATCTATCTATCTATCTATCTATCTATCTATCTATCTATCTATCTATCTATCTATCTATCTATCTATCTATCTATCTATCTATCTATCTATCTATCTATCTATCTATCTATCTATCTATCTGACATCACCACCCTGGCTGTGCGGGTGGCCAAGGACTCCTCCGCCCCCTTCCAGACTCTTTCCATTTGGCCGAGGGATAAAAGGGCTGCCCGATGGAGCCAATGGCCGAAAATGCTGCCCCAGCCATGCAGGTGGCTGGCACTGCTGCCCCTGCTGTGCAGGTAGCCAAGGACACCTCCCCTCCACCCCCAGACTCTTTCCACCTTGCCGGGCATATGTCACTGCCTACTCGAACTTCCGAACTTTTGCTAGCTTTACTTCTCCTGCTGTTTTTTGTTATTTTGTTGTATTAATTTTGTAAGCCACCCTGAGTTGCCATGATGTGGCAAGTGGGCAGCTATATAAATTTGATCTATCTATCTACCTACCTACCTACCTATCAATTGGATTTCTATACCACTCATCTGGGTGTTATCCTACTCTGGATGGTGAACAAAGAGAAAATGAATAACAACAATACCCAAAATTGAAATGTCTTCTGAGAAAGTTTAATAAAAAAAAGTGCAAAAGCAGGATTGATGTTGTTCTTTAAGGAGACAGAAATCCTAACTACAGAAGAAATACATAATTTAATGGTTCCACCAAAGAAAAGGGAAAAATTAAAGATTTTCCTCAATTCGACCATCAATCCAAATGGAGGCTGCAGCCAAAAATCAGTAGGTGAATAAAACTTGGAAGGGCATCTATGTAGAATTAGAAAAGGCCCCTGAGAGTAAAAATGTTTTGCTCCATACCTAGGCCAACAGCTATTGAGAAATTTGGTTTAAAGGGGGAGATTTCTATGAGTTTGGTTATTACCTTCAGTTAGCACAGTGCAAGGCAAAAAAAAGTGGGAGAGAAAAGGAAAACAACAATACATAAACATGGCTTGATCAACAAAGTCTCATCAAACCACACCATCACTGGTTCACACAGAGAAATAACATTTCATATGATAAAAATCAGTCTAGAAATATTTAAAATTGGGGGAGGTATCTTTTCTTATGGTTACCATCTATAGTTACAGAGAGTAGGGGGGAAAGGAGGGAAATGGAATCCTTGCATGCATGCTACTCAGAGAAGTGTCAAAGGAAGAAAAAGGGACCATCAACAAAACTATGAAAGAAAAAAATACAAATAGGAAGGGGGAGTTAGGCATGAAGATTTAATTTAATTTATTTTTCACACTTGTATGCCGCCCAATCAGGAAACCCGACTCAGGGCGGCTAACATGATAATTAAACAATATACACAATACTATAATATACAAAATTCAGTCTACAAAAACAACACATAATAATATACAACAACACAATACAATACTACAATATAATGATAAAGTCACAACCACATATAAAAGTTCCTAAACAAACAACAAAGTCTGGGGGGGGGGGTCAGGCATCCTCAGCCTCAAGGTGGGACCATCTTCTGCTGCTCGAGTAAAATAATAAAGTACAAAATATAATAGAATACAGTAACATATAGCAACAATACTTAAGTCACAATGTCATGTCATCGTAGAAACAATATACATCATAAAAGATAACATTAACAATCAGGTAGTGGCAGACGATAATAACACTAGGCTGTAAAAGATGCATGCACGCACGCGCGCACACACACACACAAACACAGAGAGATATTTCCAGTGTTAGTGCATACAAGATTGCTATTATCCAAACAAGATCATCCATACTGTCACATTCCCAGTTACTCTGTTTGGATGTAAAAGAAATCAGAGAAAAAAGGGGTCAATTTATTTTGAATGTTGTGTTGGATTGCCAGAAAGAAGAACAAGTGGGTTTCAGGTAAAATCAACCTTGAGTTCTCTCTGGAAGCAAAAATGACAACACTGAGGTTGTCCTCCTTTGGGGATATCATGAGAAGACTCCTTGAAAAGTATTATAATGCTGAGAAAACTTGAAGGCAACATGAAAAGAAGAAAACCAAAAATATTGCTCCTTACAGAACCTTATCTAGTGGAAGGTTGTTCACAATTTTTCCCCTTCATGCCTTCATTTTTACAAGGAAAGCAGCAATAACCCTTCATGTGTTTGTAGCATGGCATAAAAAAGTGCATATTTATTCCTGAAAGATACAAGACCGGCATGCTTCTTGAAGAAGTGTATCAGTCATGCTTACATCAGAAATGGAAATCCTGCTTTCTATAGATGAGGGAGCATGAGGAATTGAAACCTTGTTCTCCTTGCCCGAGAAGATGGTGGGAAATAAATGTGTGCTTCTTGATAAATGACTTGAACTAGTGAGAATATTTTATTTTAAAGGTCAAGGTCAAGATCAAGGTCTCCCTTGCTCAAAATCAGTCATGTCTGACTAGGGTTCAGTACTCATCTCCATTTACAGCCAAAATGCCAGTGCTATCTGCATCTGCAGGTGTTTCCATGGGCATGGTGCAAGCATAACCTGACACTGGTGTGCACAGAACACTATTATCACACTATTATCTTTCCCACCAAAGTAGTACCTATTGATTGACTTGCAATTTCTTGCTTTCAAACTGCTAGGTTGGCAGGAGCTGGGACAGATGATGGGCACTCAATCCATCACGCAGCACTCGGGTCTTGAACTGCTGACCTTCTGCTCATCAACCTCAGTGTCTTAACCACTAATACAAAATGCCAATTTTGGTACCAAATTACCCCAGGTTTTGCCTGATTTGTCCAAATTGTCCAAAACCTGGATCAGAGCTGGTCTATTTAAAATTTTAAACTGCTGTACTGGTTGTTGGCATCTTTGTTAAAGTTAGGTTTTTTTTATGCATTATTTGTTTATGTGTTTACGTGCATGCTCTGCTTTTCAAAGAGAATGGGCACAAGAGACATTTTATGTAAATTACAAAATCCCTGAGTAGAGGACCTTGTCTCACAGTCAGCTGGAGGCAAGGAATCTCATATTTAAAATTCTTCATTGAGATGTTTTGCCATGATAAGAGAACCTAGTCCTAAAGCAAAGAGAATGAAAAATTTAGTGACTATATTTACCATCGTCATATATTTATGTAGCACTGTCAACGTTCATTGCTTAGTACAAAAAAAAACAATTAATAAGAAGAAATAACAAATCTTTACCCCAATAGACATGAAATCCAAACAACAGGACAAAAACTGAAGAGGGGAAGAAAAGAATAAAAGTAGCACAAAATAGTGCAAAGGAAATGAAGAACTTAAAAGTGTATAATTGCATCACTAAAATAGGTGCATTGATGTATATGCACCATAAGTGTATATGTGCCATAAGTAAAGTTTATAGATCAGATGCCTTCATTTAAACACTCTGCTCATCCTTGCTGGATAAATCATTCCAGTCTTCTGACTAGTAGTGAAAGAAGAAAAGAGACAGAGGAAAAGAGATGTTGGCTATTTCTCTAATATCCTTAGTAGCCTCAAAATTCATCTGATTATGTAGATACAAGACCGTGTCGCTTTTTTTGCAACCTGTGTTCAGGTCAGATAATGTTGCTCATAGGAAAACTATTCTATAGCAGCAGTGGGCATTTGTCAGCCTTGAGATCCTATTGAACCGCAACTATCACCAGCCATGGCACAATAGCATGTGTTGAGGGATCGTGGGAGCTGTAGGCCTACCTTTTGAGGTCCACAAGTTGTCCCCCACTGCTCTAGAGGATAGAAGAACATAGGTTGCTCCAGATGAGGGGGAGGACAGCTGCCATGAAACTAAAACCTGGGCTCCAGTGGAGCTCTTCCAACTCATTCTTTAAAAATGATGTGAATTTCTCAGATGTAATGAATTAGTCAGGAACTGGAAGGAATGAGCAAACATATAGGATGGCATTTAGTTTGAGAATGCAGATTCTCCTTCAATTATTTATATCACTTCCCACTTGTCAATGCACCCCATGTACATTCCGGGAGGGAATGAATAACAATGGCAAGAATTATTATTTTTATGATCCCTTCTTTCAGAGGCTCCATAGTTAAACTTTTGCAACAGGTGTGGGAGACAATGCCATTTTTAGTCACATTATAAAGTGGGGGGATTAGCTAAATGCAGATTAGGAAACTTAGTTTGAGCAGCACATTTTAAATTGTTCTGTGGAGTCCTCGAGTCAGCACTTTCTAAAGTGCCTTTGGTTTAGTGTCCTTTTGACTAACAGTGGAACTCTCACCAAAAGTGTGAAACATGAGCCTCTCATTGTCTCTAAGGTTTTTCTTTACATGTTACACTTTGCGTGGATCCATAGAATACATCTGCTGTAATGCTTATGGGAAAGATGAACCCATTAGAAAGATGTGTGTCTCTTAAGATGAAGGAAATATGCATCCTCAAAATAATTAGTTGAGTGAATTTCATAATATATTTTGCTGTGTTTTAATTTTTGATATATGTAAAAGCATCGTCCTTGGATTTCCATTTCATTCAAAATAGTGCTGATTTTCAACTCAAGGAAACTTTATATCTACATTTTTCATCACATCATAAACTTCTAACCAAAGGTAGTATCCTACTGGAGTCACTGTCCTTAATTTTCAGCTCCCTTTTAGTGCCCTGTATGGATGACAGAAGTTGCAGTCCAGAAACATCTGAAGGGATACAACTGTCCAGCCAGGTTTGTATAGAGCAGTGTTTCCCAACTTTTAGTTTTTTGAACTTCAATTCCCAGAAGCCTAAGTCAATTCCCCAAAGCACTGATCAGCCAATTTACTGCTTAGGCTTCTGGGAACTGATGTACCCCTGTTAGGCATGTGCCCCAAATTAGGAAGCACTGGTATAGAGGGATACTTAGGTGGAAAGTGGATAGTGGGTGGAAAAAACATCTGGGGTTGTTGAATGTGTTAGCTGCATAACATTTGAATTCATTGTTTCTTTGCCTGTCTTTGGGAAATGGTTTAATTATGACTGCAGTTAATTATTGAAGTGGTTAGAAAGACACAGAATGACTTGATGGCATGCAATAAAAACACATAGTTTCTACAATGATGTAAAGTATATTTGAAGAAGAGTATTGGACAAGAGTTTGCAATATCAAAGGTAGTCTTAATATAATGATGGTCCACAAAATTCCTTTGGACATGCTATGACCTGCTAAAAAGCAGTTTCAGTTTGAATATAGATATTGCTTCTGGGACTCACACTGTTGTATCATAATCTTTTTCAGAGGTTGTTTGTTCTAGTAGGGATTACTAGAACAAACAACCTCTGAAAAAGATTATGATACAACAGTCCCATGTGACTTATAAATTGTGTGTTGTAGAAATGTACCATAGTAAGCTGTTTGGTATACCCGACACGCTTGTTAGCGATAACGCTAGTTGCTTCACGTCCGCCGAATTCAGGGCATTCACTGACATCAATGCCATCCGGCACATCACCTCCGCGCCCTTCCACCC
This sequence comes from Bradypodion pumilum, assembly GCA_035047305.1. Taxonomy (NCBI): domain Eukaryota; kingdom Metazoa; phylum Chordata; class Lepidosauria; order Squamata; family Chamaeleonidae; genus Bradypodion; species Bradypodion pumilum. The sequence goes on along the minus strand of JAWDJD010000001.1, from coordinate 164,115,852 downwards.
GGCGACGAATGGCCAGGTAGAATGCCTCGTGCGTACCACCAAAAACGCGCTGAGGCGCATGGGATTTAAACCTGCAGTTGTGCCAGTTTTGCTGGGATATAGGGTGACCCCCTAGCGTCAGGATACTCGCCCGCAGAGCTCCTAATGCGCAGAAAACTGACTATGGTACTGACCAGGCTAGACCCCACGAGGGTGGAGGACACTGGGAGGAACATCGGGCTAGCCGGCACGAAGAGTTTCGAATTAGGCGCCCTGGTCCATTGCAGAATCTACGCTAGCGCAGGGCCAGCCTGGGTTCCGGGCGTAGTCATTGGGCAAACGGGTCCCGTGTCATATTGCGTAGAGACCAGCACAGGTCTACTCTGGAGGCGGCACGCGGACCAACTCCGACGCCGGGTTCCTGGCGACCAGAGCGCGGAAAGCGCGAAACAGGATTCAGCGCTAGGGTTCTCCCCCACCCATTCAGCCCAAGGGGGAGGAGAGGGGGGCCAGTGGTCCCCACCAAGGGGGAAGGGAATAAGTTTGTCCACGCAGATATCCTGCAGGATGCCCCCACAGATATCCCAGAAGATGAGTTTGAGTTTGAGTTACAAAACCGGGGGGGGGGTTCGGAGTGGTCCCCCACCCATCCAGGCAAGAAGCGGGGTTTTTCGTTAGCCCCCAGCGCCCCCGGTTTTCCCACAATGGAGTTTACCCCTACTCCGAAAACCGCAGAGAGTCGCTAACGAGTCTCCCTCTCCCATTGCAGGACAAGAGACCAGGGTACAGAGAAGTGATAGCACCCCCGGGACAAGCCAGCCAGCCTTGCGCCCAAAACGCGCTTGCAATAAACCATATTGGATGAGAGACTTCGTCTCATCCTAGGGGGGAGGGATGTTGTGTTTGGAATATTGTGCCTTTAAGTAATGTAACACTCGAATGAGTGGATATAATAATCATCAGCTGTAACACTGTAACCTTCTGTATCAGGACGCGAACTAGTGACCACTAGGGGCAATAGCGAGTGCCCAGCTCACATGGTTCCAATTCCCCAAATACCTACAGCGCGGGAAGATTCCCGCCACCACCTCACCTGGACAAGAAGGGCGTGACAGGGAATGACATCACGCAGACAGTAGCCAATGGGCTATCGAGGAGCCACATTCAAATGTATAGCCACAGTATATATTGAGCTGTTCATCCGCCATTACCACATGTTCCCCCGGACCATCATGCAATAAAGATGTGTTAAGCCAACCTTTCGGCTGTTTCTATTGTCTTGGTTCTCATACACTAAAGCAACCTTTTGTTGCTGGCCAATCTTTCTCAAACTGGGTCAGGCAAAAGGAACTTTGGAATGAACTCACCAAAAGATGCTTTCATTTTGGCAGTTTCTTGTCTGGTCTAGACATGGAAGAAGAAGACTGAGCACCAAAGCACTGTTCATTTACTCATTAGATCATTTATTTCCTTCCATCTACCAAAAGAAATTCGGGCTTGGGCACAAACAACATGGTCATTCAAAGATAATTCAAAACAGCCTGAGAGACAATTTAAAACAGTTTGTGGTTATGCAAAACAAATCTAAATTGTGAACATGGAAAGAATTGTACAACGTAGACCATATCCCTAAGGCAGAAAGGCTTTAATAAGGAGCCACACACTAACTTGTAGGCAAAAGCAAGTCCATACTGGTACCATTCAAAAGCCTCCATGGAGAGAGTATTCTACATCCCCGCGTGCTAGATAGGGTTGCTGTTCACGACCAGAGGATGCCAACAGACACTGGTTATAAAAAAGGGAACTTTTTTTGCATGTTGTGCCAGCATAGCCTCAGCATGCATGAACCACAGGAATGAGATGAGACAGGGTAAAGAGTCTGTGGGTACCTGAACTTGAATTGGTTGGCTAGAACCTTGTTGCACAGCCCTAACTGCACAACAGGAATTATATTGTCAGTGGCAGATTGCTGATGATTAAAGACACTACTCACACATAGGGTTGCCATACGTCCCAAAAAACCAGTATTGTCCCGGATTCAAGGTCAGAAAAATTGTCCCAGCCAGTTCAATAAAAAGCATACCTGGAGACAAATCTTAATGTCCTCGCCTCACACCACTGCGTGATAAGTTTGACCAGTGTATTTCCTGGAACTGAGAATGTTAAGAGTTGACTGCAACGTGACTTCTCAGAAGTACAACAGAACATCTTACAGTAAGAAATAACTGTTGTAAATATATATATTTTATAAGATATAAAGTAAACATATAAAAAGTAACAAGTAAAGTATAAAAATACAAAATGTATACAAAAAAGGAAAAATCAACATATATAGAAAATTTAACATTAACATAATCATATAAAAAAGGTAGAACGGTAAGAGTATTAAGATACAACTAAAACTGCACTTGATTAAGTATAAGCAATTAAATTTTATCCTAATTCATTTAATTATTGTTAGCCAAGTAAAGAGTTTCTATCATCAAGCTAATTTGACTCTTCATACATTTGTTAAACTTCTTTTCCTTAATGCACAAGTACATACTTTCCAAAATGGCCCATTTAACCAATTTCTTACCATAATAAACCACAGTAAAAAATCAAGTGCTAGTTCACCCCAAGTGACTGTACATTGCCCAGGAGGATGTGGTGGCACATATATTTTACACTATTTCCAAAAACTGGAATGGTCTGCTCCCATCAGCTTTTTTGCCAAAATCCACAAATGGTTGCCAAATTTGCCAGAATCTGTTCTCTTTTTCTATTCCCTTTTTCTTATTCAATTCCCATATTAGTTTATCATTCAGAGCTAACTGCCACATTTCCCTATACCATTCTTCCATCTTTAATGTTAGATCACTTTTCCAATTCCTCGCTATACATTGCCTTGCCGTTGTCAAACATACAGACAGCAATTTTTTTTATCCTTATCTAGATACATATTTCCTGTATTTGTCAATAAAGCTGTACATGGCTCCAGCTTAAAGTTCACCTCCATAATTCTGGTGATTTCTTTTCCTATTTTCTCCCAAAATTCATTTACTATCATACAACTCCACCACATATGCTCATAAGTTCTCAATTTGTTTTTCATCTCCAACACATTTGACTTTAATTTTTATCTATATGGTGCAACCACACTGGTGTCAAGTATCATCTCCAAAGCATTTTAAAATTATGTTCTTTTATTCTGACAGACATAGCTCTCATAATTCTTTTATTCCATTTCTTTTTCTGATCCAATTCTGTGATACTAACATTAAGATCTTGCTCCCATATTTTCCTCAATGTTTCTTGTGAGTTACTGTCTTTATTTAAAATCCTATAAATTTTGCTAACCAAGCCCTTTATATCCACTTCTCCTCTTCTAATTTTCAATAGTATTTCCTCAAAGTCTGTCTTATCTCTTTCCAAACTAACTTCCTCCAAGTAAATACTATTCCATTTGTTTACCTGTATTACCTGTATCCAGTTTAATTTCAGCTGTGTATATATCTCTGTTTTTTTCTCCTTATCTTTACAGACATTTATCCAGTCTTTCAACAGAAAAATATTGTTTGCCCAAAAATTCTTTAATTTCTCTATCCAACTTTAACGGTTTTTTTTTTAAATCCTCTATTTCTATGATCAGAGATAAATCAGGGACTAAGTTCTTCTTCACCTTTTCCCATGTATCAAGTGTTGCCTTCATCATTTTATTTTTAACACCTAGTTTACTCCTTTCTTTGTCCAGAAATGCATTGATATATTTTATGTGAAAGTGTTTTATAGCTGTCATTATATTATGTTTGTTTTTTAAAAAGGCTATTTTGTAAATAACCCGCCCATTTTTGTCAAGTGTACTTCTGTCCTGGTTTTGTGGGAGAGAATTATGGCAACTCTACTCTCACACAATGAGACAAAGTCGCGTGTGGCCCAAAATTGAAAAAGGAGTTTTTCAGCAGCAGCAATCTGCCAGTAATGATGACATACCTCCCGTTGTGCAGACAGAACTCACTAAATTGGATTTCAGCTGTTATATAATTTGTAGTAGTGCAGTAGGGAATGGAGCACCCTTATTGTGGCTCATCAGCCTTCTTGTTGCTCACAAACAAACACCTCTCCTTATAAGCATTCTGCAAGCTGCTACAGCAACATTTGACCTAGAAACAGTCCCTATGCCTTTCAGGATGCGCAAGATAAAAGTCCTAATGAAAATAGCAACAAATATCACAGCTCTTGGGTACATTTTACCACTTGATCAGCCACCCAAAATGTGTGTGTGTGCCTTTTTTTAAAAAATCAGCCCAAGGAAGAACACTTATAATTACTTTTGCCTTAGTGTTAACCTTTTTTCTGCTATTTTTCATTGCAGGCGCACCCACCCAAAGAAGACTCAGACACTGGTATTGGATTAAAGGCATCGGGCCACTTTTATTGAATAATGCCCTAGTCCGAATTATCACTTTCAATTGGTGTATCATCCAATTGTAATTCTTTAAGGCAAGCAGGCCGCAGTAGCACTGGTAAGGTTCCACCCTAAATGCCAATGGAAATTGGCTACATGTATCAATTTGTTTGTTGACACAAACAAATTGTTGACCGGAGTCAATATACTATCTACTGACCCCACTCTATGACGTGTATCCGTTCAAATATCAAGGTGATGCAGGCTGTGAAGCTCCTGGCATCACCCCTTTCATAGTTCGCCCTTGACCGGCCAAACCTGTTTCCCCTGTACCTATCTACATGTTGGCCAGTCAATTGCGAACCTGCCGGATACCTATGTGTCATAAATCTTTACCTTACCCAGTGCTACCCGCCACACGGGGAGGCATCCATGATGACTCACCGCCCCCCCGACCGTCAGCTCAGTCACCAGGCCTGCTTGCACCTCATCCAGAAAGAGGTACATACCTCTAGCCGACAGGTGGACCCCATATCCTGCCTACAGGTCAAAATTTCTGTAAACCTATCCTCAGATATCTACTGGCTGTGCCCAAGCCGTTCTCAGCAAGGAACCGGGCAAAAGCCCTGCCCACTGACTGCCGAGACGGTCCAAGCCACGGAGATCCATGTCTCCTCTAAATTGGTGTCTCGGCACGATGTTAGACCATAGCAACCATGTGTACGGCCATAAATGACGTAAAACGCCAGGTCACTGCACCTCGACATCTTAAGGAAAGGTCAGTGATCCGTGTGAGATCATCACCGCCGAAGTGCAGCATAAGAACATCAGGCGGTCCAGCATCCCTGATGGACATCAGGAATGGCAACAGTTCCAGCCCTCACGTGCCGTGCATACCATACCACTGCATACGTGCGGATGCACGCAGCCCGAGCTGGGGTCCACACTCTGTTGCCGCAGCATATACTGCTGCCCAGTGTACATAGCTGTGGCCCACCAGCCCCACTGCCACCGGTGTGCGGAGACACACAGGATCTGTAAAAGAGGAGAAGAGGTTGAGGACATAACTAGGTACTCGTACAGTGAGGGGTCGTACATATAGGAAAAAATACGCACACATCCCCGCGTGCCCCCATATATCCGCCTCAGAGTACCCAACGCAGCCGCAGTCAATGCGATGCCTATCCCAAATAAATGGGTGCCATAACGGGCCCCACACTGTGAAGCGCGGTACCGGTCACCCTCCAGAACTTAAATTTGGTAAGGGTAGACCCATCCTGGTGGCAGAAAAACAGGCTAGGGCGTGCAGCAGGCACTGCCAATTGCATGTAGGGCACCAACCGGAATGATGTCAGCAAATGTACATCATAGCAGTATACACCACTGCCCACTCCATGCTGATCGGCCTTTGAGGGACGAATCCCCAACTGAGCCCACTCTTGTTTGATATAGACATCTTCGAGTTCCAGTGCCCTACAAAACACGTCCCCCTTTGACCATGGGACCAGCTCGTTGAGTCGTCGAGCTCCAGAAAAAAGCAACAGCATGAAAAGAGACTCCTCCTACCTACTGCAACATAGTCTATGCCAACCTCGTGCAAGGTGGGTCAGAATATCTGTGAGAATAGGGCGACGTGTGTCAGGCGGCAGCCACGTACACGTGTCCACCCCCCTAATACATGGCGTATTCAGAAGACCCTCACATAGTCAGGAAAGCCCCATGCCTTGGCCATGAGTATCCATGCTTAAAGCCTGGTGGCTATGGTGCGTGGAGCCAAACCAGATCATAAGGGCAGACTATACATTCTAAAAACCCAGTTGACCAATGTCGGCCACATTTCAGGCAATTGCCTTGTCCAACAAAAGGCTCTAAAGTGAAGGATTGGATGCTGATGCGCAGTGCGCGTGCGAGTTACCAATACATGCCATTCTCCCGGTTCATGTCTCCTTGCCAAATGACCATATCACAGCCAGGAGTGGAGAGGGTAGCTCACAAGCGTCCGGAGCCCAGCCGCGGAACCGGGCGATCTGCAGGTGGGGGAAAGCATAAGCATAAGCAATATCGTTAGAAATGACTGGCACATGTTTAGCCCAAGAAACGCCTTAAAGCGCACGGACCCAAGAACAATATGTGAGCTGAGGCCATGACTCCGGGGGATTTAGATGTTCGGGTATTGACAATGTGCACCACCGCAGCATTTCCACACCAAAAGCGGGGCACAGAATCAGGCCACCTGTCCCCCAGAGCAAAAAGGGTACCCAGAATTGGGAAGATTTGTATTTTCTTTTAGAAACATAAGATCACGTAAGCGATCCGTGCCCTGCCATCCCTGGGGCCAATGACCATAGGCCTTGTCCTTAAATAAATTCCCCCCACCCCAGGGAGCCGGAGGCATCCGACTGTACTTGTAACTGGGGCTGACCAGAAGCTCAGACCTCCCGAGGCGACAGCCTGGAAGTCCTGTGGTAATGTGAGCCAAACCAACAGGTCCGCTTGTAAACCCCTAATCAGCTGTACCCTGCGGCTTCGTTTAGCAAGACCCGCCATAGCGTGACCCAGACACTAGGCGAAAGCACTGCCTGGTATTACCACTCTGCAGGCGAAGTTGATGCGGCCCTGCACCATGTGCAACTCTCTGAGAGACACCTTCCACTTGGCAACATTGCCACAGCGCAGCAGGGGCCGCTCACCTTGACCGACAATTCGGTCACTTGGCCCTCTTGCACGTCATTCAAAAGAGAGGTGCCTCCACTCATTGACAGGTGAACCCCATCTCCAGAAGACAGGCCAAATTCCTGTAACCCTATCCCTAGACTACAAATGGCTGTCCCTGAGGCATTCTATATAAGGAACCAGGCAACAGCCCTGTTCACTGACCTTCGGGCACGGTCCGATCGCTGGGACAAAGTGTCGCCCATGATATTGCATCGGCATGATGTATGACCATAGACGGCCATAAATGGCAAAGAAACGCCAGGTCACTGCACTCGGAAGTCTCTAAGTCCGGGCCAGCAATCCGTGCAAGATCACCGCCTCCGAGGTGTAGCATTAAACATGTGGCGGCCCCGCATCCCCAATGGACATCAGGAATGTCAACAGTTACCGCCACCTCTATGCTGTGCACATCATACCACACCATTGCATACGCGCGGTTACGCGTCGTCCGAGATGGGGTCCCCATTCTAACGAAGCGGCATACTGCGCTGCCCCAGTGCACAGAGTTGTGGCCCACAAGCCACACCACAACCCGTGTGCGGGAACACACAGGGTCTGTAAAATAAGGAAGGAGAATAGAGGGCAGACAAGGCACTCATTCAGTGAAGGGATGAATAGACAGAGAAAATTGGGCAAATCCACACCTGCCCATGCAACATATGTCAGGCTCCGGGCACCCAAACGTAGCCGCAGCTGATGCGCCGCCCAACCAGGAGGAACGGGTACCAATTCTAGTTCGGTCAGGGTAGACCCGGCCTGGTAGCAGACAACAGGCCAGGGCATGAACCACGTGCTGCCACAAACACCTGTGGGGAAGAACCATACAGATGGCAGTGCCAGGCTACTACCCTCTCCTGGCTGATCGGCCCTTGAGGAGCGAAGACTCACCAGAGCCCACTCCTGAGCAAGCAACCCATAATCTAGCGCCAGTGCCCTGCAAAACATGTCCCCCGTTGAAGGTGGTAGCAGCTAACTCAATCTGAGAACTCTAGATCAAGGTACAGGTGGTTGCCCAAAAGTGGACTCTCCGCACGCAGCATAAGCATTGCCACGTAAGAGTCACATACAGCAACCACACTTGCTAACAGGAGTCGTCACTGGCATCTCAGGGTGAGGGGCAGCCCTAAGCCTAAGGTCCTGACCTAGGCTAACCATGACGGGCCAGGGAAAACAACCCTGGCCCTGCCATCATTGTCCAAGCACTGTACCATTGGAATGGCCAAATCAGGACGGGCCCTCATACATCCTGGCATGGATGCCCAATAGGCCGGCAACCAATCGGCCCCATAAGGGGGGGGTAGGGTGTAGTGGCGGGGGAACTCCTTGACCCTGTTGTCCTGTCCCTAATGCCCTAATGGGTGTGTTCGCAATGCAGGAGGGGGAAACGTGAATATATTCACCAAACCACAGAGCCTAGCTAATAGCCCAGTACAAGTGGTCACCCAGGGGCATAGAGCAACCGGCTGACAGCAGAACCACCGTTGGCACTGATTGTAGTGGATAAACACATAACCGGCCCTATGGGCCCAGAAAAATTAACTAAAAGCATAGGGGCGGTCACCCCAGTAAGAACCAAAGTGTAATTGGCCTGCTGAGACCATGGCCACTATACCCCCCCCCAGCGTGACAAGCTAGTGTCAGAGGTGTGCTCATTTGACCAGGATGCTCACTCGGTGCACCCCCACAAGCCGCTCCAACTGGGGGTTCCGGCCCGTGGTGGGCGTCGGAGTTCGCGATGTCCATCTCGCTCTGTGTTCACGTGCGTCCCGGCCGGATGGGGAGCCGCGAGGCACCAGCCTACTCTGGCTTGATGGCCTCCGGCAGCTCAACCCTGTTGGCGGCCCACTGCGCAGCCATGGCCAGCATGTGGGCCGGAACCGCCAAGTTGTCGCGCCCACCATCCGAGGTGGTGGAGCAATGACCATTGATGCCTCCATTGCTGAATTGCAGCAAGGGAGCATCTGCTACATCTAACCCACCAGGCCAAGGTGGGCCGGATGGGCCGGATGGCCCCACCGGGTAATTGATATGGGATAACCGATGGTAATTCCTGGCCATAATAGGGGATGCCTAATAATACGGCCCGTGAGGGGCCAGAATGACGGTGGGGCGGAAACCCACACCATGCCCAAGTGAGCCGCTATGCCCAAGCCGGGCAAATAAGAAGCGGGGGTAAGAACCCCAGCGAGGCAGGCCTGTGCCACCCCCCGCCCGAGCCCTCAGCCTGGGCTCATTGAAAACTGCGGGTTGCCATCCGAGCCCTCCGGCCCGATGGAACGCCCGAAAAATAGGGGGTGGGCTGAGGCCAAGGGAGAACAGTGAAGCATTTGTTCTGCAGCACTCTGGAATCACACCGCTGACTTTCAGCCTCCCAGTCAGCCTCTCGGGCAGCCTCTTAGCCACCTGAGCCACTGCAGTCTGGTGCTGCGAACGAAATCGAGCCTCTTACAAAGAGGCAAAGCTAAAAGGAAGCCTTGAACAGAGGCTAGGAGGGGATGAAGCGACGGGGCAAACTGCTCTGCTCCGTCGCTTCTAAAAGCAAATCGAGCCTCTTGCAAAGAGGCGAAAAAGCTAAAAAGAAGCCTCGAACAGAGGCTAGCAAAATCAAGCCTCTTGCAAAGAGGTGAAAAGGGGAGGAAGCGACGGAGCAAACTTCTCCGCTCCGTTGCTTCTAAAATGGCAGCCAGGCTGCCTCGTGGCCACCCTTTTTAAAGAGAGGGTGGCCACGCCCCCTAACTAACCCGGATGTCCGAGTCCGGGTGGGTGGGTGGCCCGCAAAGAGCGTGACAACCATTTTGGCGCCGCGCTTGCATTTTATGTGTAATGAATGACACTTAACTTATCAAATAGATAGATGATAGATCTATATCAATACATAAATGAATTTATTTACAACAATTAATTCTTACTGTAAGATAATAGATAGATAGATCTTTATTGTCATTGTCCTGCACAGAACAACAAGATTGAAAAACCACTTATTGACCCAACAAAACCTAAACAAAATACAACTATACAAAATTATCAACATACTCCCACCCCACATATACACATTTAACCCCTAAAAAGCTCTAAAACTCTAATTCTCTAAAACTCTATAAACTCTATAAAAAAACTATATACAGAAGCTCCCTCATAGACTGCATTTCACTGCATTCAAAGCCAGAACTGCTTTTGGGTAGAAACTATTTCTCACGTGGCTGGTCCTGGTCTTTATGACCCTATATTTTCTTCTAGAAGGCAGAAGCTGAAAGAGATCATTTCTGGGGTGCGTACTATCCTGTGCAATCTCTACAGCTTTCTTATGCCAGTACCTTATCAGTTCTTTACATCTTCTCCAGTTAAGGGACAGAGAGGCCATCTTTTGGGTTGGTTTTCTTTTATAATTCTCCAGCCACAAGGAAGGAAGAATATTCCAATAGGCATACAATAAAACCCCGACTTACAAATGCCTCGAGTTACATGCAATTCGACTTAAATAATGATTTTATGCTAAAACCATGCCCCGATTTACACGATTTCCTATGGGTTTGCTTCAAGTTACATAAAGATTCTTTTTCCTATGGGTTTGCTTTGAGTTACGTAAAAAATAATTTCTCCTATGGGTTTGTTTCGAGTCACAAAAAATTGATTTAAGCAAAAGCCTACGGAATGGGCTTTTTTCATAAGTAGGGGTTTTACTGTACTTCTCCTGCCTGTTGTATGGAAAAGAAGGAAATTGGGCTGGTGGCAGCAGCTCTGCCTAAAAAGTAAATGACTCCATCTGCTCACAAAGAGTCAGCCAGGGAAGAAGTCTTCACAGCAACTGTTCTTGCTTTCACAAGGAGGCTTCTGAAGATCACCATCATTTTTTGAGTCGGTAGACCAGAGTGAAGGAAGAGTTACTGGTTAAAATGAACTAGCTGGTTAATCAAACATCTACATAGAAGACAAAAACTGTAGCTTTTCATTCTAGTCAAAATTGCAAATTTAAATCTAGCAAATGTTAATGGCATTCAGTTTTCCAGATGTATATGGAGTGAATAACAGTTTCAAAAGTAAAGGCAATTTAGGATGTTGTAGGACAACACAGGCTGGCTTGGAATCAGGAAGAGGCAAAATTATATTGACATGCTAGTAATGGAAAATGTAGTGAACGATCAACAAGCCTATGTATTTACTCAGAAACAGTTTCCTTTCAGTTCAATGGGGCTTAATGCTAAGCAACTAGACTTTAAATTGTGTTAGATATAACACATTTTATCCAACAAATATGCTTATCTGGTGAATATGTTATAAGCATCGAGGTTTCTACCTTTTCCTTTTGGACTCTGTAAATTGTCCTTTAACTGCCCTTTAATTGTCACTGAGACTATTTTACCAAAATGCCAGGCATACATAATATGTACACTGTATTTTTTCCTTGGATGCAAAAATAACCAACATTTTCCCTATTCCATTACTATATTTTAATAAGCATTGCTTTGGGGACACCATGCCTGCCAATTTAGGTTTATGAGGCTGTCAACAGAATTTACATGCATAGGAAAATGTGATGCAAAGTTGCCAGAGTAGCTGCTGCCTGTCAAATATGGTTGTCATACAGAAATGAAACCGAGAGGATCTGACACAGATAATATTGAATAGAAGATGGGAGGAATGGCTGTCCAAGCTTTAAGAAATGCAAACAGTGGTGTGGAAGGCACTGTGAAACATATGGACCAGAATCCCAATTACTTAATATTGTCATGTAAAAACAATCTAAAATTCTTTCCCCTATGGCAGGGGTTTGCAACCTACAGCCCGCAGGCCAGCCCTGGCCACTGATGCCATTCCTCCTGGCCCACAGAGGTGACCCCAGAAGCAGATGCATTTACATCAGACATAAATGCACCCATGCATCCCACACATGTGCAGTGTTTGCAGCAGGGGAAAACCACCTGTCTGACCTATGGTGCTGTCTGAGGGGGAGTTGGTCAGCCCCTTGTCTGGTAAGGTTGAGAACCCCTTTCCTACAGCCTCCATTGTGCACCTGATCTTATGTTGGTTGTGAAAGAGGCATCACTCAAAATCCACACATGAATGGGCATTCATCCATACAGTCAAGGAGTACTTGTAGTATGACTTACTGATGGTTTCGTTTAAGTAAAAATGTTATACAGTCGTACCTCAAATTACGGATTTAATGCGTTCCTCAGGATGTTTCGTATCGTGAAAATGGGGATTAGGTAAATCAGACCCACCATAAATTCCAGCTTTACATTGCAAATGTCAGCCTAAATGTTGACAGTACAAATGTCAGCAGTCAAGATGGTCGATATTCACAAAGAAAACCGAACCATTCACATAGTACGATTCAAACAGAAAAACCAACCAAGAGAAAATCCCAGAAGCTGAATCCCTTTTTCATCAGTCTCACTTCTCATCCAGACACGTTATGGCTGTTTTTCAACAAGTGTGAATGGTATTATGCATAAGAGGGTATCTGGTAGACCATCTTAACTGCTGCCATTGGTGTGGTCAAAATTCAGAATGCCTTTTGCTATGTAAAGCTTGGCCTCCTTTTTCTTGCTGGTAATGCAGGCACAATATTTTGCAGCAATATCAGGCCACTTCCTGACTTTTCAAATCGTGTACACAGAAGCATAATATCCCACATTCATATACTGGAGTTTTTCCCCCATGAATTGAATACTTATATTTACTGAAATAGACTAGCATGGGTACCTCTCTGAAAACACATTTTTAATCACTTATTTTAATACTTTTTTCTTTATTCAAGGAATCCTTAGCAACCTGCTGTCTTTCAGCCATGGTTATTTAATAAAATTTTAATCACTAGTATCTTATCTAAATTTTCTTCTATGATACTTTCTTTGTTGTTGGTTTTTAAATTTGTTTTTGTACTTGATGGTTGGGCTTTGCCTCAAACTCTGACTCCCTGCCAAAGAATAGTTAGTCAAAACAGGTTTCCTATTTTCTCTACCCACAAATAGGTTGCAGAATTTGGGACAGCAACTCTTTTTTAGCCCTAGGCTGTTCTTTATTTAAATCAACCTATGAATATAAAATGGATTGCATATATACTCTAATATGTAGATGTTACTGACATATTTTAATAAATTAAAATATATTTTAAAAATGCATTAGTGTGGCAGGCCATTCACTGATATCTCTTAGGTTTAGGATCTTTACTTATTAACTAATATTCCAATCTATAAAGGATGTTGTTATGTACTGTCAAATTGCTTCCAATTTATCATGACTCAAATAGGGTATCTTAACTGAGATGTACTAGAAGTGGCCTACCAAAACAACCTATCCCAGTGACTTTTTCATGATAGATCTAGGGTTTGAATTTATGCATCTCTCTACAGTAGGTATAAGTCAGGGATGCCCAAACTATGGCCTGGGAGCCAGATCTGGCCCCTGACGCCAATTCATCCAGCCCCTGGAGCCCTCATTGCTCCTAGGAGCGGAAGTAAAATGCGCCCATATGGGCACGTTTTACTTCCACTCCCAGGAGCGACAAGGGCTTAACAGACTGGATGAATTGGCATTGGGGGCCATATCTGGCCCCTGGGCCATAGTGATTGTCCCCCTGAACCATGTGATCAGCCCACAGCCCAAAACGTTTGGGCACCCCTGGTATAAATGATGAATGTGGCTGCAATTCATCATCTCACCCCTGATATTTGTTGGGCTCATGTTTATAAACATGTTGTGGGTTTTCTAGGGAAATTTTTGCAAGACACAATAATTAAGAATTAAAATTCTTAAAGAAATGAGCTCCATTCTGTTTTTAGCGAACTGTGTGTGGTTATAATGGGTAGACTGAAGCCTTTTATACTTATTGTGATTTCAATTTCATCTCATCTAAAAAGAGAGGAACTGGGACCCTAGAAAAAAGAGCATCCTGGCTCATGCAGAGAGCCCTCACAAATAATGAAAACAGAAGAAGGTGGCATTGCTAAAGAGCCCCCCTCTGCCCATCGGAAGGATATGCTGTTTGCTAACTCCTAAGTAGGTCTCCTTTTTCATATTTGCCAAGGTCTCTTTTGAAGAGAAACATACTCTACATCTCAGGCTTGTGTGCTGGTGCAATTTGCAGTGCATTTCAAGAGAAATGAAATATGCATTAAACATCCTCTGCATTTTAATATATACTGTACTGGGGAAAATGCGCGCCTCTGGAAAAATGACATGCAAACATGCTTTAGTCCAAGGGTTCACAACATTTTTGCACTGTGGGCCGGTCATGCCCCCTCACACAGGTGAGCGAGCCAGAGGCATGGTTCCTCCCTCCACTCCCACCACTTCTGGTTGCAGCGGCAGTGGTGGTGGATGCATTTGCAGTGTGATCCCTGCTTTTTTGTGGCTTCTGCTGCTTCCTGTGGCAGCGGGAGCAAGGGCGGCACATTTTTGCCGTGTTGTCAGGGGTTTTTTTGCCACATTTTTGCCACATTTTGTCACTTTCCCCCTATGTTTTTGCCGCTTCCTGCACATTTCCTGTGCTTTCGGTGGTGGCGGCAGCTCCGGGGTCTTTACCGTGGGTGGGATTAATTGGCACCGCAGGCTGGATTAGGCCTGCAGGCCATAGGTTGTGAATCCTTGCTTTAGTCAATAAAAAACCTAAGTGCAAAAATGTGCCCACTGAAAATACTTACAGCTCTTAATAGAGAGGACATGCACAACAATCTCACAGTTGCTAATCTGAAGTAAGAGGATCGGACCAGAAAGTAGTGGGAAAACATCCAGCACGACTGAGACAGTGACCATCATGTCTCTCCTTGTTACTCATTTTGTATAACTCTAGAAAAGATTTTTTCACCATTTTTTTCATCCAAATTTATTTATGTCTCATGTTAAGCAAATTAACATATTTTAAGTGATGTTGATCATTAGATAACTGAATGTGTATTCATGTTCCCTGCTTTAATTGTAGACAATATTTTGTAGCTAGGGAATATGGCACATTATCCCAGGGTCACAATAAACAGTGTGTGAGACAAGTGATTGCATTTCATGCAGCTTTTTCTTGAAAATAAATGGCTGATGGGATGGGCAAGCAGCATAATGCTTACAAAAGGGCCTGATCCCTTCCCAATAAACATCTCCTCCACCCACTGATTGTTGATAAGAACATAAGAACATAAGAACAGCCTTGCTGGAACAGGCCACAGCCCATCCAGTCCAGCATTCTGTCTCACACAGTGGCTCACCATTTCCTTCAGGGTATTCCCAAGCAGATGCCTTCACCTGCTTAGGATTCCATGGAAATGATATTGAGAGATATCCTGCCTATCTCTCCAACCCGGAGGTTGTCCTTAAGTATCCATAATTATAGCCATTGATACTCTTGTCCTCCATGAACTTGTCTAATCCTTTCTTAAAGCTGTCGAGACTGACAGCTGTCACCACTTCTTCTGGCAGGGAGTTCCATAGACCAGTAATCCTCTGGGTGAAAAAGTACTTTCTCTTATTTGTTTGAGAACTAGTACCCAAAAGTTTCATCGAGTGTCCCCTAGTTCTAGTGTTATGCGATAGGGAAAACAGTTTTTCCTTATCTACTTTGTCCACACCGTGCATGATTTTATAAACTTCAATCAGGTCACCTCTTAGACGTCGTCGTTCAAGAGTGAAGAGGCCCAACCGTTGCAGCCTCAGATGGTAAGGAAGGTGTTCCAGTCCCCTAATCATTCTGGTTGCCCTCCTCTGCACTTTTTCCAGCTCCATAATATCCTTCTGGAGGTATGGCGACCAGAACTGTACACAGTATTCCAGATGGGGCCTCACCATAGATTTATAAAGAGGCAAAATGACACTTGCTGACTTATTTTCTATACCCTTCCTAATGATCCCTAGCATTGAGTTTGCTTTTTTCACTGCTGAGGCACACTGGGTTGACACCTTCATTGAGTTGTCCACTAGGACACCAAGGTCACTTTCCTGGTTTGTCACAGAGAGTTCAGACCCCATCAGTTTATAAGTGTAATTGGGGTTCTTTGCCCCAACATGCATCACTCTGCACTTACTAATGTTGAAACTCATTTCCCACTGTTTTGCCCACTCCCCCAGTGTCGAGAGATCCCTCTGGAGCTCCTCACAATCTCTCACAGTTTTCACTACCCTGTATAATTTAGTGTCGTCAGCAAATTTGGCTACCTTGCTTTTTACTCCTACTTCTAGATCATTTATAAAGAGGTTGAAAAGCAGGGGTCCCAGTACTGAACCTTGGGGGACCCCACTCTTTACTTCCCTCCACTTGGAGAAGTGTCCATTTAGTGCTACCCTCTGTTTCCTGTCCCTTAGCCAGTTGCTGATCCAGGACAAGACCTGTCCCTTTATTCCATGACTGGTAAGTTTATTCAAGAGCCTTTGGTGTGGGACCTTGTCAAAAGCCTTCTGAAAGTCCAGATAAACAATGTCAACTGGATCCCCCTTATCCACATGCTTGTTGACTCTCAAAAAATTCTAACAGATTAGTGAGGCATGATTTGCCCTTGCAAAAGCCATGTTGGCTCTCCTTTAGCAGCGCCTTCTCTTCTATGTGCCTATTAATTCTATCTTTTAGGATGGTTTCCATCACTTTACCTGGGACACATGTCAAACTGACAGGTCGGTAATTTCCTGGATCACCCCTGGATCCTTTTTTGAAAATTGGTGTTACGTTCGCTACCTTCCAGTCATCAGGCACAAAGCCTGATTTGAGGGAAAGATTATATATTTTGGCTAGGAGATCAGCAATTTCATCTTTGAGTTCCCTGAGAACTCGTGGATGGATGCCATCTGGTCCTGGTGATTTGTTAGTGTTTAGTTTAACAAGACATGCAAGGACCTCCTCCCTGGTTATTTCTATCTGGCTTAATTCTTCGGTTTCCCTCCCTACGAAGATAGGCTCTGTTTTGGGCATGTGGCCTCTGTCTTCTTCAGTGAATACTGAAGCAAAGAATTTCTTTCATGACCAATAAGCAGCTTTGGCAGATGAATAGATATTTTTCAGAACTACACTGTGGAGTAAAAGGTTTACCTTGCCTTCTCTATGAGCTGCAGTCCTGGCCAAGGGCTTCTGTTTTTCCTTCTTTAAGTGCTATATCTGATTCAAAATATTGGCTATCATCAAGGAACTGACCTTGTAGGAATTGGGGCCGCAGAGGGCTGGAGGTCCCGGAGGAGACTGATCAAGGAACGATACGAGGCAGTATGGAGGAGGATAAGATCAGTGGTTTATTGGGAAAAATGCATCATCATATATAGGAGCAAAAGCGCGTTCCTTTACAGCTGAGATACCTTGTATTTGGAGTGGTTACATTCTTGCCTTTACAGTACAATGAACATGCAAACATACATACATAACAGTGACAATGCTGAGTTCTTGGAGCTATAGTGGAAACTTTTCCCCCTCCTCTGTTTGGTTTGCTTGCCTGCTTGCTTCTTAAGAACCAAAAGCAGCATCTTTGCATTAGCTCAGCAACTTTAAATCTGAGTCAGGGCAGTCTGATTCTCCTTCTTTGGCAGAGTGACTGTGGGCCTGAGGCTTGGCTGAGGTGCAGTCAGGTAATTTCTGATGCCACAAGCAGAATGACAAACATATTCCTGGTGAAACTATACTTATAGAGTATACATATCTCCTGCAGTTCCTAAAGGCATTGCTTTTAAAAAAATATCAGGCCAGGAAAAGTAATAGTGGAAATGAAGCATCAGGCAAGAACCCAAAAGATTCTGAGCTCCAAGTTGTGCTTTGCCGCATTGCATGCAAAGAATCTCAGAAAACTCAGCCTTATATTTCCTATGTGTAAAGCAACTCGAAAGAGCGGGAAATGAGTGTAGTATGGGTGTGCATACACACTTGTTGATCAATCCTTTAATGATCCACCACAAAATAAGCAAGTGTGTCACATAATTAGAAAGGGTCACCAATAGCCACAGGCCTATGAATGGGTATGAGGATAACAAAACCTAGTATCCCTGTAGGAATCGGGGCCGCAGAGGGCCGGAGGTCCCGGAGGAGACTGATCAAGAAACGATACGAGGCAGTATGGAGGAGGATAAGATCAGTGGTTTATTGGGAAAAATGCATCATCATATATAGGAGCAAAAGCGCAACGGTGGCGAAAACAGTCATCTGACAGAAATCACATCACCTGTTTACTCGGGTTAATTGGGAATCTCTCGGAGGGAAGTTAATTAACTTGGCCAAACACAGACTGGGGAAAACACCATTGTTTGGGGATTAGGCAGGGGTAAACATGGCCTCTGTTTACACCCGGGGTAAAGTTGAGCTTGGAGATGAGTGATTCTTCTAATGGGTAACTGGGTTAGCTATTCGCTCTCTCAGCAGATCGCTGGTCAGGTCAGGAAATTGGGTGAATCAAACCCTATCATTTATCCACCCCCCTAAATTTATCTGCCCGCAGAGCCCACGGCTCAAGGAGCGTTCCCCTGAAGTGGCCTCTGCGCGGGCCGTTCCATGCCACTGGGGCATGGGGAAACCACATCTCCCCTTTTAATTTCATTTAAGGACCTGACTGGCGACTCTGCGTAGGAGAGGCATCAGCTGCTGAGCGGGAATGATGCTTTGGGGTTCCTTCTTGGGGCGGCACTTCAATATCAGTGAGGGGATACATTGCGCCAAGCAGCAGACTGCTATGCCTAGCAGGACCACCCCCACGACCACCTTAAGTACCGTCTGAAGCCACCCCCATGGAATCCACGACCACATCCAGCTCCACGATGAACTCCACCAAGTTCCCCATGCAGACCCTTCTGTGATGCCCTGGACTATGGTGTGGAGATCAGTGAGCTGACTCTGTGCTTTGTGGGTATTGTCTGCGAGATTTAAGCAACACATGCTGTGGACAGACTTGCAGCCCATATGATGTAACAATAGGGGATAATCGATAGCTGCTTGATTATCCAGTATGGCATGGCGAAGCTCTGCCTGCTCCTGGGTGAGCAGCGCTATTGCTGAGGAGGTGTGGTTGATGGCTTTTGCTAATCTGCAAGCCAATTGACCAATTCTCTGAGCGTTGCCTATGGCTAAGCCTGACACGCTGAATATACTGACTACAGCCTGGTTTTTCAGAGCTGTGGGTCTGAATTCAGACTGCTTTCTGTAGCAAGGCGAGATAATGAGATATGTCATTGATTTACTGTGACCTGGGGTGATTCTGCAGCTTCTCTGCAACTTCTGGCGTTGTGCAAATGTCTTTCTAACACCTATGGGGAGGTGTGAAAATTACAATGGCTGGAGATAGCCGGCTACCGGGTGCTCAATCTTTCCAAGTAATGGGCCGGTGCAAAACATGGGCCGGTCTGGCTTCCTTTGGTGGAAGCTGGCTGTTATTAACAATATACAGAAATTCAAGTGTCCCTTGCAAATCCCAACTGGAGCATTGTACAAGGCATGTATAAATAATAGCAACTACAGATAACAATAGCAATAAAAGACATTCAGCTGCTTCTTGAGGCTTCCCTTCTTGGTGGGGCTTCATGTGCAACTTGAGTTTGGAAAAGTCCTTAGAAGTGGCACTGAGTGTGCAAAATGTTCATAGAAATGTCTTTGGAGATGTAAGTCATAAAGGAAGACGGACAGCTGATGACATCCAGGACAGTGACTGGTGCCGCTCTTTGCAATAATCCGGGTCTGATTCTGGCCTCTGGGACCTGCATGGGGAAGAGACTTGTTTGGGAGATAAAAATTCTGAAGGAGTTAGTTAGTTTTTGCACTTATAGGATAGCAATTGCTGTGCAACTATGGGACGTTGTTCCCCCCCTTTCTGTTTGTTTGTCAACGTAGGACTTGTGCCGAGGTTCGCCCTTGGCCGTGGGAAAGGAGATGCTGCTCCACATGGGGAGCCATTTCTCCCTTCTGTGCTGTTACCCAAACAAACTGGGGGAGGGTATTAATGCAAACGTGCATGTACTGCCATTTGACAAAATGTGGGGATGTGTGACGTCCATTTGCCACACCTGAATGGCCTCTGTCCCTCGTGGGTTGACCCCCCACGAGCCCCCCCCCGGTGTCCCTGCACGTTGCAGACAGGAACGGACTATGCCTTGGGCTTGGGAAAGTGGCAGGTTGAACTGCCTTGTGAGCGCTTTGGCATTCTGAAGAGGGAATGCATGACTCTGAATTGGAGTTGTGAGGAACAAACTTAGCAAATTTTTGTCTATCACGGGAGTGATGTGTGCTCCCGGTAGACTGTGAAGCAAATTCCTGTGAAACTGGCTGTCAGCAATTATGTTGAAGCGTTCTTTGGCAAAGGTGCTCAAAGCGAGGTTCACGGCTGCCAACTCTGCCCGCTGGCGGAAGAGTCAGGTGCGTGTGCCAAGCTTGGTCCTCTTCCCAAGTAAGAACCTAATATGTGTGACCCCCATAAGTGAAAACTGTCCTAGCCCCCCTGAAGAGGAACCAGTGACATAAATTCACACAAGGTGACTGTCTGCGTTTGAAGCGAGACGAGTCTGGGGTCTTATGGCAAACCTTGGCGCATGAAGCGCCAGGCTTCCCTTGGGTAAATTTCTCATGGAGGCCCCCCTGTGCACATCATTCATGGTGTGCGTGCACACTTTTAGAAGAGTGCCAGATGGTGGCTAACCTTTTGCCTGTGCTTAGACTAGCAGCAAAAAGGGAAGGGGTGGCCTAAAAATGCCTGTATCTGATTGAAGGTGTGACCTGACTGCACTCTTAAAATGGTCC
Source organism: Bradypodion pumilum (assembly GCA_035047305.1). Classification (NCBI taxonomy): domain Eukaryota; kingdom Metazoa; phylum Chordata; class Lepidosauria; order Squamata; family Chamaeleonidae; genus Bradypodion; species Bradypodion pumilum. The sequence continues at coordinate 164,095,090 of JAWDJD010000001.1, read as the reverse complement.
TAGGCAGTCCTGGCTAATGGGTGGCACTCTGCACATGCTCGGGAGCTCAGGGACTAATCCTTCCTCTGTGCTCTGGAGTTTGCAAAATGTGTCTGCACACTAGAGAGGGTGCTGCGGGCCAGGTGCCATACTTAATATGACCTACTATGACTTATTAAAAACAAGTCAACTATGACGTGCCAGCTGTAAGGAAATAACACACAAAGATGAAAAGACACACAAGTTAAACATTTCCAGCAGGGAGTTCCACTGGCGAAAGGAGGAAAGACAAGTCAGAAGTTAGCACAATGAGAAGGCAACAACTCTTATCATAGCGAAATCAGATTAGGTCAGGTAACCAAGGCAACTGGGTCCTCCTGTTAAGAAAATCCCTATCAGTAATTAACCATGGAGCCTGTGAAAGGAAGGCTGTAGAAAGAAAGAGATTGGTTAAGGCCTGGAGAGGAATTTTGTTCCTGTTTGCGTGCTTTTTCCTGTGAAAGGGGTACAATGAGTGAGTTACTTTGCACAGATTAAAGTCAAAATACCAGAACAATATCTTTCCTAATAGAATGAAGGAGAGTTAGAACGATTCTCAACCTGCGGCCAGATGTGGGCGAGTGGGCCAGAGCCCACGTTGCTCTGCCACTACCCCCGCCAAGCCAAGAAGGGCTGTGTGGCGAAGGAAGGGCAGGATGACTATCCGGACGCCCAGAGCTGCCTGCGGCCCCGGAACTTTGGCCCCTGACTTTAAAAGGTTGAGAACCGAGTTTACAAGATGAGAACACAGTACACACATGAAGACAATGCAATTCTCTCACTCCTAGTGAGATACGGGACTCCAAGACGCTAAGAGACATTCAAAAAACCTTAAGACACAGAGATGGGGGTTTGAGGAACACAGACGTAGGGAGGGGCCCCATAGCTTACAATACAGTGAGGAAAACTCATAGAAGTGATTTTTGTTTTCAGATCGCGCTTCTGAAAAGAAAAATCTGTAAGAGTTGCAGAACCGGTTTCCAAGAGTGGCTTAATCCTTTGACAAAGAAAAAGTCTCAAGGGAGGAAGGGGGAACCACCCCGCCCTATTGTAGGTTAGGATTCCCCCCCTCCTCTCCTGCTTAAGCTGCTAAGCAGGCAAGGCAAGGGGCTTCGTTCATCATGCTTTCTCAAACTTTAAATAGTTCCTGCCCATGAGCAGAGTGCAAATTGTTTAACACATATTTCACAGTGACATTACCACGCAGTTACACACAAGGAACACTTTTCCAGTCATACTGTGGTCATAGAGACAAGGCTTTTGCAATCATACACAGTTCTTGCAGACATACATTCAGTGGTGCACCACACATACACACATTTATTTACGCATTCGCACATTCCTCCCCTGATCTGCAGCGTTCTATACTACACATGAGGAGATGGCTAATACACAGCTGGCTATTTTACAACCATCTGGGTGCTTCTACTTAGGGGCAAGTTTCTCTGGGCTACTCCCAAGGTGAGACAAGCAGATTCTGCCTGTGCCTTGGGGGAGCTCGGGGTACTGTTGCTGGGATGGTTCTTCTGGCATAGCCAGGGCGATGGCTGTCTCCTTTCTAGCCTGGGCCAAATGCATGCCAGGGTGGCCATTTGGCATGAAGACGATCTTTTGAAGATCTGCCTGGTCTAGATTGGCTTTCTCTTCTAAGGTGTCTCATTTTACCACACTGGAAGCAGGCGCCTTGGGGTTTTGGCACTGCTCTGCGCCTGAGTGTGGCAATGGGTCTGCTCTGGAGCCCTGCGTGGCCAGGGGCCGTGCAGATTTCCGTGAGCAGTGGGCGCTGAGCAGCCCTGCCTGAACGTGTGTCTGCCTTCAGATAGGCTGAGCACAGCAGCTGGGCGCTAGCTAATTGTGCCACTGGCAATTTCCCCGTGAATGGATCTTCCTCACCCCTGCGCTGAATGGAGTTCTTTCTTTGCAGGGAACTTTTAACTGTCAGAGAAGCACCAAGGCCTCTCATGCCATGAATTCCTTCAGTGACGTCTGCAGCTGCCACTGAGGGAATGCTCCCTACGCTGCCCAGCTTAAGCTGAAATGACGAATAGAGACTTCTTGGGGCTGATGGCTCTGACTGCACTGGGGTTTTCTGGGTCTCTATCCGGACTGGGTCATCCTCTACTGAGAGCTTCCTACATTTGCTCCATGTGCGAATTATGCCCTCTGGAGCTTTCGGGGGTTGCTGAATGCAGTCTCCTATCTGATCCCAGAGCTCGAGGGTTAACGTACCTACTTCTGGGTAAAGCAGGCAGTGTTCCCCTAGGTACACCAAAAGTCTCGCTAGCTCCCTGCTGTGAAAACACAAATTAAATATCCTGGCCAGGATCTTGAACTCTTCCTCATGAGTTCTTTGGCTAGCGGATGGACGCTGTCGCTGAGGACAGGTCCCCATATTACCTGCGATTGGGTCCTCGGAAGATTCCTCCTCGGGACGAGTCAACGCGTCTTTGGCAGGCAACAGGTTCTGGCGACGTCGCTTTCTGGGTAGAGCTCGGAGCGTGGACTGCGGCCACGGGCCCTCAGTGGCCACTGCGCTGTCAGGGGCTCACAGCAGGCCCTGAGCGGAATGCGCGTTTCCCTTTGGCGCAAGCCGCCGCGAAAGTCGGAAGCAAGCTGTAGGATGCCTCTCTGTAATGCCTCACCACGTAGCTGTCTTCCCAATCGGATGGCTTTCCGACTGGGGCTGCTGCTCTGTCCTCCGGGATGATTGGACAAGGTTCAAGCGCAGAACCTGGCTGTGCTGATCGCTTACTCACGAGTAGACCACTCGGGGGTCGCTTACTCTCGAGTAGATCACGTTGGGGTCACCAGATGTAGGAATTGGGGCCGCAGAGGGCCGGAGGTCCCGGAGGAGACTGATCAAGGAACGATACGAGGCAGCATGGAGGAGGATAAGATCAGTGGTTTATTGGGAAAAAGGCATCATCATATATAGGAGTAAAAGCGCAACGGTGGCAAAAGCAGTCATCTGACAGAAATCACATCACCTGTTTGCTCGGGTTAATTGGGAATCTCTTGGAGGGAAGTTAGTTAACTTGGCCAAACACAGACTGGGGAAAACACCATTGTTTGGGGATTAGGCAGGGGTAAACATGGCATCTGTTTACACCCGGGGTAAAGTTGAGCTTGGAGATGAGTGATTCTTCTAATGGGTAACTGGGTTAGCTATTCGCTCTCTCAGCAGATCGCTGGTCAGGTCAGGAAATTGGGTGAATCAAACCCTATCATTTATCCACCCCCCTAAATTTCTCTGCCCGCAGAGCCCACGGCTCAAGGAGCGTTCCCCCGAAGTGGCCTCTGCGCGGGGCGTTCCATGCCACTGGGGCATGGGGAAACCACATGACCTAGACAGAGAGGACGTCACTTGCAACTCAGCCACATTACACTGAAAGATATCCTGGTGTGGATGATTTTCAGGTGGGTAATTATGCTGTGGTTTAGTGGTTAAAACACTGAACTTGACAACTGGAAGGTCAGCAGGTCAGCAGTTTGAGACCTAAGTACTGTGTGATGCAGGGACCTAGCCAGGGGCGCCATGGGAGGCTTTGCCCACCCTGAGTTAGCAGTTTGCTCACCCGCAAACAGCTGGAAGGCACAAAGTGCAGTTTCCCATAGAAATGCATTGAAAAAAGGATTTCGCCCACCCACATCTAGAATCCTGGTTATGTCCCTGGTGTAATGTCGTCTGTCCCAGCTCCTGTTAACCTAACAGTTCGAAAGCAAGAAATTGTAAGTAGATATACAGGTACAGCTTTGGTGGGAAAGATAACAACATCCCATGCACTTCAGTGTCTAGCCATGTCTGCCATATCACCACAGGAACTTCTGCAGACACAGACAGCACTGGCTCTTTGGCTGTAAAATGGAGATGAGCACTGTACTCTAGAGTCAGATGCGAGCAAGGGCAACCTTGCTTGCCCACTGAACTCCGGCCCCGTCATTGCCAGAGGGAGGACTGGGCCAGCTGCAGCCACTTGGGAGGTTTGAGGATGCTCCCACCCACCTAGCTCTGGGCCCCACCCACCCGGAGGAGGATAAAGGCCATTGGCTCTGGACTGGAGGATGCTCCCGCTCGCTCGCTTGAGTCCGGCCCCATCATCACCGGAGTGAGGACCAGGTCAGCTGAGGCCACTTGGGCAGTTTGAGGATGCTCCTACCCACCTAGCTCTGGGCCCCATCCGCCCAGAGAAGGATCTTGCAGTTTGTTTGTTGTTGTTTTGGTAATGTGAATTTTTGCATATTGTATCATTATGTACTTTGTATTTGAATTTGTATACTGTATTATTGCATATTTATTGTGGATATTGTATATATGGTGTATTGTATATGAAGTCTGTTTGCTATGCGAGCCACCCTGAGTCGGATCCCCCTGTATGGGTGGCATAGAAGCGTGAAAATTAAATTAAATTAATTACATAGTGGCTAAGGTGATCTCCCTGTCAGGTCCTTTTCCTACACTCTAAGTCCTCAAACTGCTTTGTGCTTTGGGGAGACTAGGCAAAATCCAAGGTTGTATGTTATTTGGCTTGCACACTAACTCTGCAAGATAACACAGACCAACACCCACAAAATAAATGACTTTTGTTTATGGCAAAGGTAAGAACCAGAAATAATACCAGCAGAGAAGCACATAAAAGGAAACAGACCAGTTTTACATTTTTTTATTCCGTTTATTTAAAGAGGTAACAAAAAATACAAAAAGACTCTAAGAAAACAGAGATACAAACAGGACGCAGTCTGAAGTTATTTCTGGCCTTTGCACAGTTGCCTGTGTGACATGTTTGCTTACAGATAAGGATGCTTGTTTTTTTTTTCTTTCTCCACAACTCTACCTTGCGTCTTCTTCCTTTTTCACTTTTTGAGCTAATCTGTTATTGTTGAATGCAGTTGAGGTACTCAGATGGTAGCTTTTGATCCCTCAGAAAAAGTGGGATTACAGATAACAATGACCTTAATTCTTTAGCATAGATGTGCACATGGGGTACCCCAAGAATCATTGCTTGGGGGTGCAGCCCAAGGATGTAGTGTGAGGAGATGACAATAAGTATTTTGCACCTACATGCTGCCTTCATTGGGAGCATGAAGAGCTGTAGAATAAATTCCCCTGTCCAGGCTGTTTTTCATTGAAGATGACAACAAATCCTGGCATAAACTCTATTGCACACAACAGGAATACTTCTAAAGAGGATGGTCTGCACTGAGAATTGACTTTAGAAAAAGAAAGACACTGTGTCAAAGTTTGGAAACATTCTGCTCTTATCTGGAGGCCAGCAATGTCCATTTAGGGAAACAGAAGCCAGTTTCTTTTTCAGCCATTATCCTACTGTATGGTTGCTAATATTAATAATTTATATTTCAAAAGTATTTATTCTATGAAGAGCTTTAAAAAAGTGACTTTAGTGTATGGGACCAAAGACAACAGAACAGCCGTAGGGTTGGCTTAACACAGGTTTATTGCATGATGATCCGGTGGAGCATGAGGTAATAGCGGTGATACATCTCAATATATACAGTAGCCCTATACATTTGAATCTTGTAGCACGGTAGCTCATTGGCTGCTACCGGCGTGGCCTCGCCCAGGCACGCCTCTCTTCCTGCTGCTGAATGCAGATCTTTCTCCTGCTGCTGAATGCAGATCTTTCTCCTGCTGCTGAATGCGGGGAAGGTTTTCCCGCGGCTGTCCGTGATTGAGCAATGTGAACCATGTGAGACTGAACGCTAGCAGCTGCCCTCTATGGGCTGCCTGCTCGCGTTCCTTTACAGCTGAGATACCTTGTATTTGGAGTGGTTACATTCTTGCCTTTACAGTACAATGAACATGCAAACATACATACATAACATCCCTCCCCCCTAGGATGGGACGAAGTCCCGCAACCATTGTGGCTTGCCGCACGTGCGCTTGGGGCGTGCTTGCGCCTGACCTAGTGCTGGAGAGCCAGTGATCTCTGACTCCGCGGGTACTTGTCCTGCAACAGGAAACGGGGATTCGTTAGAGGCTCTGTGGGGCGTCCGTGCCTGCCTTGCGCCCGGGGATGGGAATGGAATGAACAGTTGGGAGGTGAACCCCTGCCTGTTGCTCTCGGACCCGGGGGACCCTCCTATTGTGAACCGCGGAACCGATGAGGTCGCCCTTGTGGTTCTGCTACCTTCTGTTCCCCACTCGGGGGACCTTGAGACTGTGGTGGGCGGACTCGCTGTTGCCTCCTGTCTTGGGGGTGTCGGTCTCCGGGAAATTGGCGCTATGTTGCATTCTAACTCACAGGGGCTACTGGGACTGGAAGTACCAGGGGCTGAACTGAAACCCCTCTTTTCGCCAGGACGGGTGGGGGACCACTCCGCTAACTCCCCCTGGTACTGTAAATCAACGTCTAAACTTCTAGGGGCATCTGTGTTTCGGGGAAACTTCCGAGGGGTATGTGTGAGGTCGGGGCTCTTCCTTTCTGCCGCGAACTCCCGCAAAAGATCTCTGAGGATCGATTCCCTTTCCTCCCCCCTTGGTGGGGACCCATGTCCCCCTTTCCCTCCCCCTTGGGCTAAACGGGTGGGGGAGTACCCTAACGCTGATTCGTGGCTATTTTCGTCTTTGTCCTGCTCTCCGGGGACCCTGTGCCTGAGTTGGTCCACGTGTCGCCTCCACAGGAGGCCTGTACTGGTCTCCACGCGGTATGAGACGGGGCCGGTTTGTTCTATTACGGTGCCCGGCACCCAGGCTGGCCCCGCGTTGGCGTAGTTCCTGCAATGCACCGGGGCGCCTACGCTGAAACTCTTTGCGGGTTCCACCCCTATGTTCCGCCCCGTGTCCTCTACTCTCGTGGGGTCTAGCTTGGAGATTACCGTGGCCAGCTTCCTGCGCATTAACAGCTCCGCGGGGGAGTACCCTGACGCCAATGGGGTGACCCTGTACCTTAGCAGGAATTGGCACAATTTCAGGTCGAGGTCTCCGGGGCCCATGCGCCGCAGCGCGTCTTTTGTGGTGCGCACGAGGCGCTCTACTTGGCCGTTGGTGGCCGGGTGAAAGGGGGCAGAGGTGACGTGCCGAATGGCATTGCGATCCATGAATACCCCGAACTCGGCGGACGTGAAACAGCTAGCGTTATCGCTGACGAGGGTGTCGGGTAAACCGAACGTGGAAAAGACCCTCCGTAACTGTTTAATTGTAGTGGCCGAGGAGGTGCTCGAGACTGGAATGACCTCCAACCACTTGGAGAACGCGTCCACCACAAGGAGGAAAAGTGTTCCCCTGAACGGGCCAGCAAAGTCTACGTGTACCCGGGACCAGGGCCCCCTTGCTGCGTCCCACTCCCTATGTGGCAAGCGAGCCTCTTCTGGCCTGGAGCTTTGGCACGCTTCGCAAGTGCCGACCATGTGTTCGATGTCAGCGTCTAGCTGGGGCCACCAAAAGTAACTACGGGCTAGTGCCTTAGAGCGGACGATCCCCGGGTGGCTGACGTGCAGCAGTTTAAGCACCCTCGGCCGGAGCGACGTGGGGATCACTACCCGCTGTCCCCACAAAAGGCAACCCCTCTCTAGGGACAACTCTAGTTTCTTTTTGAAAAATGTGTCGAATTCCGCTGCTGGGGAAGACACGGGCCACCCTTTCTGTACCCAGGAGCAAACTGTAGCTAGCGTTTTGTCCTTGCCGGTCGCTTTGGCGATGTCGGCCGGTACTACTGGAGGGGAGTCTAGGACCTCTATCATTAAGACCTGGTGGTCCCTCTCTTCCTCGCCCATGTGGCAGCAATCCCGGGGAATGGGGGACCTCGACAGGGCGTCCGCATGGCTGATCTCCTTCCCGGGCCGGTATACCAACGCGTGCTGATACGCGTTGAGAAAAATGGCCCACCTGAGCATCCTCGGGGACAGGATTTGGGGTGTGGGCTTATCTGCGGTGAAAATGCCTAGCAAGGGCTTATGATCAGTCACTATGGTGAAGGGGCGGCCGTACACAAAATCATGAAATTTCTTGGTCCCCGCAATTATCGCTAGTGCTTCCCTGTCTGTCTGGGCATAGTTTCTCTCCGCTTGGGACAAGGACCTAGAGTAGAACGCTATCGGGGCCTCCCTCCCGTTCTCCAGTACGTGGCATAACACCGCCCCCACCCCCACCGGGGATGCATCACATATCAGGACCACTGGGCGTTTGGGATTGAAGTGGGTCAGTACAGCATCTGATGCCAGGAGTCGCTTCAGGTCATTGAAAGCCTTCTCCTGGACGTCGCCCCACTTCCATGCCTCGTCCTTTTTTAACAATTTGTGTAGCGGTTCCGCCACTGCTGCCTTCCGCGGAAGGAAGGAGTGGTAAAAATTGAGCAGTCCAAGGAACGACTGCAACTCGGGCTTGGAGGTGGGGCGAGGGGCCTTCTTGATGGCGGCCACCTTGGATTGGGATGGCCTTATTCCCTCGGGAGTAACACGGAACCCTAGGAACTCAACCTCAGTTGCGAAGAAAACGCATTTGTCTTTCCGCAACCGCAACCCCGCCTTTTCGAATATTGCCAGGACCTTTCCCAACCTTGTTGCTAATTCGGCCCGGCTCCCCCCTGTAATCAATACGTCATCAAAGTAGGGTAACACCCCCTCTAACCCCTTCAGGAGGCGTTCCACGAGTGACTGGAAGATCCCGGGCGCCGAATTCACGCCGAATTGGAGGCACGATACCTGGAACGCCCCTTTGTGGGTGACTATGGTCTGCGCAGCAGCTGCGGCGGGGGTCACCGGGAGTTGCTGGTAGGCTTGGGCCAGGTCGAGTTTAGCGAAACACCTCCCCCCGTGTAACCTGGCCAACAAGTGGCTGACTACCGGCACCGGATACGCATTAGGGCGGATCGCCTTATTGATGGTGCACTTGTAATCAGCGCATATGCGGACCTCCCCATTGGCCTTGAGTGCTGTTACAATTGGAGTTTCCCACTCCGCAGAATCAACAGGGACAAGAATCCCCTGGCCCACCAATTTGTCCAACTCCGCCTCTATTTTGTCTTTTAGTGCGAAGGGCACTCTGCGCGGTTTAAGTCTGATTGGACGTACTCCAGGGTCCAGGTCGAAAGTCACTGGGGGGCCCTTGAATTTTCCGAGCCCCTTTTTGAAAACCTCGGGGTGCGCGTCGCACACGCTCTGTATTGGATCAGTCCCGGCGGCGTGTGCTCCCACGGCGTGCACCCCCCCAATGAACAACCCCAGGGGCTGGAACCATTGAGTCCCGAGGAGGCTGCATTTACCTCCCTTGAGGACGACTAGGGGAAGCGTTGTGGTGTGCTTTTTAAACTGGACCTGGAACTTCCCAACCCCCAACACTGGGATGCGGTTCCCTTGCACGTCCTTCAGTGTGGCCCTCAACGCTTTGAGCTTGGGCCGCACGCGGGGGGCGATTTTCATGAACTCTCCCTGGGAAATGATGGAGTATGAAGAACCCGAGTCCACCTTCATCCTAACAGGGGCCCCTTGTATTACTACCTCAACGAAGTAACGGGGGTGCTCCGTGGAAACGCTGCAAACCGGAGCGTCGTCCTCGCTGTCGTTGGAGATGCGCCCTACTCCGTCCCGCGTCCTCGTGGTCCGGGTGCCGTCCTTTGGCCTCGTGGTGCGGTCCTGCCTCGCCGAGCGGTCTGGAGAACTCCTTGTGGTGCGGTCCTGCCTCGCCGAGCGGTCTGGGGAACTCCTCTTGGCCTCGCGCCGTTTCCGGCAGACCTTGGCGATGTGCCCGCGCCGGCCGCAGTTGTGGCACTCGGCCTTGCGGAACGGGCATTCGGCGCGGGCGTGGGCGGCGCCGCAGCCGTCGCAGCGCCGGCCCTCTCTCTGGACACTCCTGACGTCCTCATCGTCACCGCTCTCCGCGGACGAGTTCGAAACTCGCCGGGCCGCGCGCACCAAGCTCTCTGCCTTGGCGGGTTTCGGGCGCCAGTCCTGAAGCTCTTGCACCCCGGCAGTCGTGGCCTCCGCGGCCTGTGCCGTGTCGAGGACTTGTTGCCACGTGGGAGGCGGCTCCTGTTTCATCAGCGCGCGCTGAGTCTCGGTATCCCTCAGACCGCAGAGCAGGCAGTCCCGGAGGGTGACTTCTGGGGTCTCCCACTTGCATGGGCCGGCGGCCAGCCGCAGGGCCGCGGCAAACTCAGCGACCGATTCCCCGGGCGCCTGGACTCGCCTCCAGAACGCGCTCCGAGCGGGGAACATCGCTATTGCGGGCCGGAGGTGGGTGCGCAGCGCCGCCAGGAGCTCTGTGGCCTTGAAGTCGCTCACCCTCCTCGGCGCGATCAGATCCACCAAGGTCCTCTTGGTCTCGTGTCCGAGCATGCGGACCAAGATGGCCCTCTTCTTGGCCTCATCTGAGACTTCGAGCTCCACCAGCGCTCCATTGAAGTCTATCTCAAACAGCTCCAAGTCTCCCGGCTTCCTGATCTCGTAGCCGGCGCATGTCTTGGTCCCGTGGGCAGCCATCATCCCACCTTCGTCGCCAATTTAGTGTATGGGACCAAAGACAACAGAACAGCCGTAGGGTTGGCTTAACACAGGTTTATTGCATGATGATCCGGTGGAGCATGAGTTAATAGTGGTGATACATCTCAATATATACAGTAGCCCTATACATTTGAATCTTGTAGCACGGTAGCTCATTGGCTGCTACCGGCGTGGCCTCGCCCAGGCACGCCTCTCTTCCTGCTGCTGAATGCAGATCTTTCTCCTGCTGCTGAATGCAGATCTTTCTCCTGCTGCTGAATGCGGGGAAGGTTTTCCCGCGGCTGTCCGTGATTGAGCAATGTGAACCATGTGAGACTGAACGCTCGCAGCTGCCCTCTATGGGCTGCCTGCTCGCGTTCCTTTACAGCTGAGATACCTTGTATTTGGAGTGGTTACATTCTTGCCTTTACAGTACAATGAACATGCAAACATACATACATAACAGTGACAATGCTGAGTTCTTGGAGCTATAGTGGAAACTTTTCCCCCTCCTCTGTTTGGTTTGCTTGCCTGCTTGCTTCTTAAGAACCAAAAGCAGCATCTTTGCATTAGCTCAGCAACTTTAAATCTGAGTCAGGGCAGTCTGATTCTCCTTCTTTGGCAGAGTGACTGTGGGCCTGAGGCTTGGCTGAGGTGCAGTCAGGTAATTTCTGATGCCACAAGCAGAATGACAAACATATTCCTGGTGAAACTATACTTATAGAGTATACATATCTCCTGCAGTTCCTAAAGGCATTGCTTTTAAAAAAATATCAGGCCAGGAAAAGTAATAGTGGAAATGAAGCATCAGGCAAGAACCCAAAAGATTCTGAGCTCCAAGTTGTGCTTTGCCGCATTGCATGCAAAGAATCTCAGAAAACTCAGCCTTATATTTCCTATGTGTAAAGCAACTCGAAAGAGCGGGAAATGAGTGTAGTATGGGTGTGCATACACACTTGTTGATCAATCCTTTAATGATCCACCACAAAATAAGCAAGTGTGTCACATAATTAGAAAGGGTCACCAATAGCCACAGGCCTATGAATGGGTATGAGGATAACAAAACCTAGTATCCCTGTAGGAATCGGGGCCGCAGAGGGCCGGAGGTCCCGGAGGAGACTGATCAAGAAACGATACGAGGCAGTATGGAGGAGGATAAGATCAGTGGTTTATTGGGAAAAATGCATCATCATATATAGGAGCAAAAGCGCAACGGTGGCGAAAACAGTCATCTGACAGAAATCACATCACCTGTTTACTCGGGTTAATTGGGAATCTCTCGGAGGGAAGTTAATTAACTTGGCCAAACACAGACTGGGGAAAACACCATTGTTTGGGGATTAGGCAGGGGTAAACATGGCCTCTGTTTACACCCGGGGTAAAGTTGAGCTTGGAGATGAGTGATTCTTCTAATGGGTAACTGGGTTAGCTATTCGCTCTCTCAGCAGATCGCTGGTCAGGTCAGGAAATTGGGTGAATCAAACCCTATCATTTATCCACCCCCCTAAATTTCTCTGCCCGCAGAGCCCACGGCTCAAGGAGTGTTCCACCGAAGTGGCCTCTGCGCGGGCCGTTCCATGCCACTGGGGCATGGGGAAACCACATCTCCCCTTTTAATTTCATTTAAGGACCTGACTGGCGACTCTGCGTAGGAGAGGCATCAGCTGCTGAGCGGGAATGACGCTTCGGGGTTCCTTCTTGGGGCAGCACTTCAATATCAGTGAGGGGATACATTGCGCCAAGCAGCAGACTGCTATGCCTAGCAGGACCACCCCCATGACCACCTTAAGTACCGTCTGAAGCCACCCCCATAGAATCCACGACCACATTCAGCTCCACAATGAGCTCCACCAGTCTCCCCATGCAGAGCCCTCTCTGATGCCCTGGACTATGGTGTGGAGGTTTGTGAGCTGATTTTGCATGCTGCGGGAATTATCAGTAAGGTTGAAACAACACATACCATGGAAAGATTCGCAACCCAAATGATGCAGCATTAAGAGGTAGTCTATAGCCGCCCTATTGTCAAGTATGGCATGGCGAAGCTCCGCCGGCTCCTGGTTGAGCAGCGCGATCGCCGAGGAGGTGTGGTTGATGGCTTTGGCTAATCCGCAAGCCAATCGACTAATCCTCTGAGCGTTGCCGACGGCTAAGGCTGGCACGCCGACTATGCTGACTGCCAGCGAGACATATTCGGCTGGACTCAAAACTCTAAAGCTGCTATCACATGAGCTGTCTAACTGGGTGGTACGAGTGTGCCTTATGGGTGCGGAAACATTTGAAACAATTGTGCTTGGGGTGATCATATCCTTAGTAGGGAGTAACAGTGTCAACCGACTTAGGCAACATGTGGAGTCTGATACATTTGCGGGAATGTAGTTAAAAGTATACTGATTACATGTAAAGAACCAACCAGATGGTAACGTAACATGGGCATACATTGAACCAAGTGTCTCTGGTTTATCACAAGTCCAGTTGCTGCTGCCGGTATCGAAGCAGCGGCGCTGAGTTCGGCCGACTGCAGCGCAGCCGACCATTCGAGCACAAGTAGGGTTCGGGCTGGCCGCCACTCGCAGAGTGTGAAGAGTGGCTGCGTCAGCCGGCAAAGTCATGGTGAACCGCAATCCCCCCCAGCGAGCGTAGGCTGCAAAACTCGGAGGGAGGTGCAGTCCGAAAATCCTCTTCAGCAGCCAGTCGCCATCCCTGGCGTGCGCATCTAGAGTGTGGCACACTGGGATGAGACAGGTGCTCAGAATTGAGGCAGAACCAATGTCCTGCTTCAGGCAAAAATCGGACTGGTTGACGAGACCCGCCAACCTTTCCCATAGGTTATAATGCATGCGGGCGGAAAGGTCTCTGTCTGGCATCAAGCCGCTGGCCCCAAGTGGGGTGGCCTAAACGCCTCCCCCCACAAGTAGGGAGAGGGTCAGGATGATGATGGCTGCCATGGTGTTGGCGTGAATTCGGGCGAAGATTGCAGCCGTGAGGTTCTCCGGTGTCGGCTCCTTCTCCTCGCGTGGGAGGGCGTCCTCGGCCTCACTGCAAAGGGCCTTGATCATCCCCCAGGTGATCTTCGGCGCTGTCGGTGGCTGTCTCCTCCGACGGGTCTTGTCGGTCAGGGTGAGGTCCTCCATCTCCGGGACCGGACTCGGGTCGGCCTGGGTCCACGCCATGTGGTTCCAAGTGAGGCTTGACACACCGAGCTGGAATCCAAACGACACCTGTAGGAGACATAACTGCAGCATACCCTCTCCCCCAGGTTATGAGCGGCGCCGGGCCCCTCCAGGAAGGGTCCGGTGGCACTCGGTATCAGACCATCGGTCGCGGGAGAGCTTCTGAACGGCGGAAGTGCTTCTCCTGCGGCGTGCAATCCGAAAAAACATTAAGGTGATTGTAGGTGAACAATACCTTATTCAGACAGTGCTGTGCCTGAGCCTGTGACTTGGGGAGGGCTGGTGGCTCCCCCCTTTCTGTTTGTTTGTCAATATAGCACTTGAGCGTCCGATTGACCCGTTCCACAATCGCTTGCCCCTGCGGATTGTAAGGAACGCCAAAGGTATGCTGAATATCCCAAGTGGCCATGAAGGTGGCCAGCTGCCTAGAGCTGTAGGACGGGGCGTTATCGGTTTTCACGTGCCGAGGTTTGCCCATGGCTGCAATGCAGGAAAGGAGGTGCTGCTCCACGTGGGAAGCAGTCTCCCCTTTCTGCGCCGTTGCCCAAACGAATTGGGAAAAAGTGTCTATGCAAACGTGCATGTACTGCCATCTGCCAAACTGTGGAACATGTGTGACGTCCATTTGCCACACCTGATTGGCCTCCGTCCCTCGTGGGTTGACCCCCCACGAGGGCCCCCCCGGCGCCCCTGCACAATGCTGGCAAGAGCGAACTATGCCTTGGGCTTGAGAAAGTGGCAAATTAAACTGTCTGGCAAGTGCTTTGGCATTTTGGTGAAAGAAAGCATGGCTCTGGATTGGCGTAGTAAAAACACCCAAAACTGAACGTTGCTGAACTTCCTTTGCCGCCGCGTCCGCTCTGCTATTGCCCGCAGAAATCGGACCCGGGAGGTCCTGATGACTGCGAATGTGGGCAATATAGAGCGGCTCCGTGCGGTTTCGCAAATGAAATTGAGCAGTGAGAAACAAACTAAGCAAATTCTTGTCTATCGCGGGAGTGATGTATGCTCCCGGTAGACTGTGAAGCAAATTCCTAACGTACATGCTGTCCGTAATGATGTTTAAGCGTTCCTTGGCGAAGGTGCGCAAGGCAAGGTTCACCGCTGCCAACTCTGCCCGCTGCGCAGACTTTTGTGGAAGGGTTAACAGCGTGCGCCAAGCTTGGTCCTCCTGCCAGGTCAAGACACCATATGTGCGACCACCATCAGTAAAAACTGTCCTGGCCCCCTGAAGTGGTACCAGCGAGAGCAACTCAAATAAGCTAACTGTCTGCGTCTGAAGTGAGACAAGTCTGGGGTCCTTTGGCAAGTGGTATGCCAAGCATCCGGTGAATCCTTCCAAAGCTATCAGAAGTGAGTCACCGAGCTGCATTAATTGCTGAACTTGTTCCTTGGTGAACGGGACTACGATTTTGGCTAAATCATGCCCTGAAATGTCCCTAGCTCTCAACCGTCCGCGGTAAACCACCGCGGAAACCAGTTCTTGGGGAGGAACGATGTTCCGTGAAGAGGTGTTCGGAAGGTACACCCACTCCACGATACTCGCCCCTTTCTCGGCATCTATGCCGAGCGCTCTAGTGAACATGGATCCTGACCGTACGATGTACAAATCCAGGATCGGAGCATATGGCCCTGGGGAGATCCTATCTACCCATCGCTGGCTGAGAGCTTGGTTGACCTTCTCGAGAGCCAAGCGTGCTTCTCGAGAAATCTTTATCCGGTCTGCTGGCTGCTTACCTAAAGTTAGCAGCGAGAAGAGCGGCTTCAAAAGATCCATATCCAAACGAAAATACGGTCTGGCCCAATTGATGTTCCCTAAAACCTGCTGCAATTCTACCAAGGTGACTGAGTCCTGTAAACTGATTTGAGGCAAAACTGGTGCGGCGAAAGAGCGGAGAAGCCGATGACCCAAGTATGAGAAGGGCTCGGTTCTCTGCACTTTCTCTGGGGCAATGAGTAAGCCTTTGTCCCCCAGGCTGGCCTGGAGGTCAGAAAATATTTCGCTGCCGAGTTGCGGCATCGCGACCAAGATGTCGTCCATGAAATGGCAAACTATGGCTTTAGGGTGAAGGCTTCGGAACTTTGCCAGTGCGTTGTGAACATAAATTTGGCACAGGGTGGGCGAATTGAGCATGCCCTGTGGCAAAAATTTCCACGCGTAACGCTGCGTAGGCTCACTGTGGTTCACAACTGGCACCGTAAAGGCGAACCTCTCCCGGTCCCTGGGGTCTAAGGGAATTGTATAAAAGCAATCCTTGAGATCTACGACCAGGATCTCCCACCCCTCGGGAATCATGTTCGGATTCGGGATGCCGCATTGAAGCGGACCCATTGGCTGAATGCATTTATTGATCTCTCTGAGATCGTGGAGGAGTCGCCACTTCCCCGACTTCTTCTTAATCACAAAAATTGGCGAATTCCATGGACTCGTGGACTGCTCAATGTGTCCTGCGTCTAGCTGTTCTTTAACTAGCTGCTTAAGGGCAACTAATTTCTCCCCCACTACCGGCCATTGTTCTACCCAGACCGGCGTATCGGTGAGCCACTTAAGTGGCAACACCATTACCCAAAGGTGAGCGTAGCACCGTACTGCTGTAAAATGTCTCGCCCCCAAAGGTTGATGTGCACGTCAAGAATGTGCGGCCGAATTACCGCCGTGCCGTCAGCCTTTGGAATCGTGACTGTCACCCACTCTCGGCTTCTGAACGCTTCCTGAATGCCGCCTACCCCCCACACATCGGAGACCGGCTCAATGGCCCACTCCCTTGGCCACTGGCCCCTGCTTATCACGCTCACATCTGCTCCGGTATCTAATAAGCCTGAGAATATTCTATTATTCAGAAATACCTCGATAACCGGGCGCTGTTTCCACTCAATGTTGGTCTCCACTGTCGCTAAGACCTGGTATCCTTGTACTGCCTCACTGGCGCTCGAGCGGTCCTCTGACCGGGACTCGGAGCTGTCACTGAGCCTTCCCTGGCTATCTGCTGGCGAGTGACAAGGAACCATGATCAGTTGCGCTAAGGTGTCTCCTTTGTGAATTGTCTGGGGCAGGTGCGTCCACAACTGAACTTGGAGAACGCCTGAAAAATCCGAGTCAACGACTCCTGGAATTACGAGAATTCCGCGTGCTCCAGCTACACTACGGGGCAAAACTAAACCTGTAAAGCCCTTGGGCAGTGGACCCATGTACTGGGAGTCCACCAGGTAGACCGTGCCTGGCAGGTCGCATGTAACGTCCGCCTGACAAGTCAAGTCTAACCCTGTACTACCCTTGGCACTGGCCTGTGCCCTCGTGATGCCTGGAGTGGGACTGGGATCCAGTCTAGCTCTGGTGAGCTCTGGATGAGGGAAGCCTCTGTTTGGACCGGGGCCAGAGACATGCCCGCGTTCCGGTTTCCCGAATCCGGACAGTCTCGGGCCCAGTGGTAGCCTCTTTTACACTTCGGACACTGGGTTTTCGGAGCCTTGGAACGGCCGGACTTTTGTCCGCCTCCCTTGGATCGGCACTCCCTAGCGAAGTGACCAACCTTGCCACAATTGTGACACGCTCCTTGGGTCTTTCCTTTTGGTCTCTTACCCCCTTGCACCGCTGCCGCTAGCAATCCCATCTTGTAGGATTCTGTGCCAACGTCGGCGCAAGCTCTAATCATGTCCGTGAGTGTCAAGTCGGGACGATTGCCTAGTGACTGCAGGATTTTACGGCAGTCTAGATTGGCATTGTCCTTGGCTAGCTTCATCATGAGCTCTTGCTGGGCCTGCTCATTGTCAATCTGCCTGCTGATTGCTTCCTCCAGGCGATTGATGAAGTCCATATAGGGCTCTTGGGCTCCCTGCTTGATAGCGGTGTAATTCTTAGCCGCTTTGCCAGTTGCTGGGACTTTGAAAAACGCCCTAAAGGCGGCCTCGGCCGACATCTGGAGAGTGGCAAGAGGCAAGTTGATTTGGGCATCGATGGGCTCGAAGGCACCTGAACCATATAACTGGTCAGGAAGTACTGCGCCTCCCATTCTGGCAGCCCTCATCTGCGCCTCTAGGCGAAACTCGCTGTCCCAAATTAAGTACTGGCTAACGTTGAGCATCATCCGCATGACGGCTTTCCAGTCATGGGGAATCCACATGGTGTTCTCGCACACTTGCTGAAGCGTGCCCCTTGTAAAACGACTTTGGAGCCCTGTTTCTGAGATGGCTTTCCGTATGGCCATGAGAAGCTTATACGGAACTGGGGAATGAATTATCTGTTGGGCGCCTGTGAGCGCGTCTATCTCCATGCGGATGGGACATATCTGACTAAGCTCAGCTAGTTCTTCTGCTGGCAACTCCCCCTTCCTAATCTCCTCTTCAATTGTACGCTGAAGGGGACTTTTGGTAACTCAGGAACCCGGTGCTGTCAGAGAAGCGCCTGCGCTCCTCATTCCTTGCATTCCACCGGTGACGTCTGCAGCTGTCACCGGGGGAAAGCTCCCTACGCTACCCTGCCTAAATTGGAGTGACGGATAGAGCGCCATAGGCGCCGTTGGCTCGGCTGGCGCTTCTGGCAGATTTGGGGGTTCTTTGGCCTCTACCCGGACTGGCTCTATCTCCGCTAAGAGCTTCCTACACTTTCTCCATGTGCGAATTACGCCTCCTGGAGCTTTCGGGGGTTGCTGAATGCAGTCTCCTATCTGATCCCAGAGCTCGAGGGTTAACGTACCTACTTCTGGGTAAAGCAGGCAGTGTTCCCCTAGGTACACCAAAAGTCTCGCTAGCTGGCCAGGATCTTGAACTCTCCCTCACGAGTTCTTTGGCTAGCGGATGGACGCTGTCGCTGAGGACAGGTCCCCATATTACCTGCGATTGGGTCCTCCGAAGTTTCCTCCTCGGGACGAGTCGACGCGTCTTTGGCAGGCAACAGGTTCTGGCGACGTCGCTTCTGGGTAGAGCTTGGAGCGTGGACTGCGGCCACGGGCCCTCGGTGGCCACTGCGCTGTCAGGGATTCACAGCTGTCCCTGCGGAACGCGTTTTTCCGTAACCTGCAAGCCGCCGCGAAAGCCGGGAGCAAACTGTAGGATGCCTCTTTGGACTGCCTCACCGCAGGCCGTCCCTCCGCTCGGCTGGCTGCCGGACGGAGTGCCGCGCTGTCCTCCGGGATGATTCGGACACGGTTCAAGCGCAGAACCGGACCGTGTGATCGCTACCCTGAGGAAGACCGCTTGCTTACTCACGAGTAGATCATGTCGGGGTCACCAGATGTAGGAATCGGGGCCGCAGAGGGCCGGAGGTCCCGGAGGAGACTGATCAAGAAACGATACGAGGCAGTATGGAGGAGGATAAGATCAGTGGTTTATTGGGAAAAAGGCATCATCATATATAGGAGTAAAAGCGCAACGGTGGCGAAAACAGTCATCTGACAGAAATCACATCACCTGTTTACTCGGGTTAATTGGGAATCTCTCGGAGGGAAGTTAATTAACTTGGCCAAACACAGACTGGGGAAAACACCATTGTTTGGGGATTAGGCAGGGGTAAACATGGCCTCTGTTTACACCCGGGGTAAAGTTGAGCTTGGAGATGAGTGATTCTTCTAATGGGTAACTGGGTTAGCTATTCGCTCTCTCAGCAGATCGCTGGTCAGGTCAGGAAATTGGGTGAATCAAACCCTATCATTTATCCACCCCCCTAAATTTCTCTGCCCGCAGAGCCCACGGCTCAAGGAGCGTTCCCCCAAAGTGGCCTCTGCGCGGGCCGTTCCATGCCACTGGGGCATGGGGAAACCACATATCCCACTACCATAGGACTCATTCCAACTGACAGAAACCTACACCCATTCAGTGCTCACAGCCTATTATGAACTCTGCATATGTCATTCCTGGAGGCAGATAATACTAAATTGTGAATACCAAGAACATCTTTAGTGATTTTTTTTTTTACCACAGACGGTTGTGTGCAAAACTATTTGTAGGTCATTTTGAGTTCTGTTGCCTCTTTCTACAGATAACTGCCCACACACGCACATAACACACACACTAGCATGCCCATAGAATCATGGCTTTTTTATATGCCATTAGCACATCTTAACAACCATTGCAGTGGAATGCCTGCCAATTTATGTTTATGAGCCTGTCAACCTAATTTACATGCTTTTGAAAATATGCAATGTTGCCAGTGCAGGGTCTGCTTGTCAGTTGATCTTGTCAGGCAGAAAATGAAACACTCACCCAGCTGAGGAGGCAAGCATATTCATTACTACTGACTGCCCTGAATTCTTGAAAACGCAGTGAAAAACATTTAATGCCATTTTAATCAAACATATACATATAAATTTCTGTGTGCATGTGCGCACGCACGCACACATGTTCAATGGAGATGTTTCTGCATGCCCTTTGTTGTACAGGATAAGACAGATTTTGTACTGAATCATCCGCTTTGTTTACTTCCAGACAAAATTTAAGAGTAAGTAACATGCTTATGTTGGAAAGGGGAGAAGCTTTGAAAAACAGAAAGTGTTACTTCCGAAATAAATAATTTAATAAAAACTAAACCGAGAATGTGCTGTCTGAGCCAAAACGAAAAAGAAGTGAACTGTCTAAGAGGGAAGAGACTCAGACAGAGCCTGGTAAGAGTTCATTTCGAGCTCTTGACTGGGTAATTACTGCAGTGGACTGACAAGTTATGTGCTTTCCTGCCAATTATCCCTCCTGCACCATGACTTTTAGAATAATTTGGAGCAAGAACTTTTAGAGTGTCAAGCTATCATCCCCTATTTAATAGCGCATTTGCCTCCATCAGCCTGATAAAGCTCCCCTTGTATGCAGCAATTCCTAAGAGTCAAGCAAATGGGATACCAGGAAAAATTACCCACCCACCCACCGCACTATTGAGAAGACTGCATGGAGATCTTGACATAAACCGAACTGGACTGTAGACTGAGCTAGACTATGAACAGAGAATAATATCTGCATGCACATTTACCAGGTGACACCATCAATTTGGCTATGATTTTATCTTGATTGGCTACCCTGAATAATCCAAATTTCATCCCAGCTTTTTCATGGAGATTGCTGTCTTTCTATATGCCCTTTCTCCACTGCCTCCCCCCCCCCAGCCAAACAGGAAACATATGCATCAAAAACAAGCTATGGGTGCGTAGATGCAGGTATGTGCAGGGTGGTGGTGGTGGTGTATGTCGGCATTCTACTGCAGTGGTTGTTCAAATGGCACATAATAAACTTTACACAATATGAACTTTACACAATAGAGCCATAAGCAGTTTTTTTTGTTTTTGTTTTTTGTTTTTGTTTTTGAGAGTGGGATTTTGACACTGCTTTGCCACAGCGTTTTTGGTAACCTTTTGGGACAGTGCTTTATAGTTTTGGTGCATATCCTGAAGAAGCGGAAGTTTAACCACAGAAAGTTTGTTGATTAATCGATTTATTTTAGTATCACCACTTCCTCCATTAGAATATATATATATATAATTGTACAGACAGAACAATCCAGAAAAAGTCCTTTTCCATTTGTTTTGCATTGCCCATCCCACACATTCCAGATGATGATGATGATGATGATGATGATGATGATGATGATGATGATGATGATGATGATGATGATGATGATGATGATGATTATTATTATTATTATTATTATTATTATTATTATTATTATTATTATTATTATTATTATTATTATTATTATTATTATTATTATTATTATTATTATTATTATTATTATTATTATTATTATTGGGGATGAAAGTCTCAATGGATAGTGAGCAAACAAGGGAGTCCAATCCAGAACTTCTTAGACAGGGATGATACTGAATATATCAGTTTCATTTGATTTTTTTATATCCAGGCTAAAGATCATTTCAGCTTGTTTCTCCCCACACACCTAAAAAAACCTGCCATTACACAAAACCTACACAAAAACCTGTGGGCATTTTTGTGCACATCTCTCCAAACATTCCTCAATGTGCACAGGTTTCTGCAAGCAGTTTCCTTTACAACAAAGCCATTCTGTAGATTATTGTTCTTAATATATACATTTTTGAGCACAGGTTCCGTTAACATGCACCATTTTGGTACCTATTCTTAACTGAGCAACTGTACTATTAAATTTAAGAAGTGTGTTTGTTGAAGGGCAACTATGGGTCAGTGTCTATCCTGGCTGAGGAACTACAAATTAAGCTGGTCTGCAATAAGATCTGAATCAAACTAATAATAATAATAAATTTTAATTTATATCCCGCCTTCTCAACTGAGGCCGACTCTAGGCGGCAAACAACATAATTGATACAATACAATAATCCCAAAATACAATATAGCAATACAAAAAATAAATCAGAACAATAATAAACAGTACAAATCACATGGTAACAAATTCAAAAATATACATCAGCATCAAATATCTTTTAACATCACACACAATCCTCCTCCCTCCCATCGAAAACCAGCCAAAGGTGGGCAAACAAGGGACCAAGGTCCACATAGCGAGGAGGAAAAGGTCTGTGGCCAGCTATACCCAAGAAAGGCACTGAACAAACTCAGTCCACTCCCCCAGTTGCCCCCACTTCCCCCGGCCAGTGGGACCAGGGGAAAGAGCATGTGACAGCACCTGCCTCCCATCCTCAGGGCCGGTGGAGTGAGCCCTGAGGAGAGGCAACGCGGCGGCGGCGATGGCGGTGGGGCTCCAAACAGCGTCTCCCTTTTGAAGCCCTCTGGCAAGCAGTCTCGGTGAGGCTAAGGAGACGTACCTGCCTCCCATCCTCAGGGCCGGTGGAGTGAGCCCTGAGTTTAGTGTCTTTCCCGGGAGACATAGAAGGAGTCGCAGTAAGGACTAACACAGGTTTATTGGTTGATGATCAGAACGAACATGTGGTAATGGCGGAGATACCTCACATTATATACAGTGGTACAATACATTTGAATCTTGCTGCACAGTAGCTCATTGGTTGCTACCGGCGTGACGTCGTCCGGGTCACGCCCATCTTCGGTGGTGGATCGGTAGTAGTTTGTTGTTGCAGGGAGTTCCCGCGGCTGCAGGTGATTTGAGGAATGAGAACCATGTGAGTTGAACACTTGCAGCTGCCCTCTATGGGCAGCTTGCTCGCGTTCCTTTAACAGCTGGGTTACATTGTGATTGTGGCCAGGTTACATTCATACATTTCTTAAAGCAACATTGTACATACATATAAAGCAACATTGTACATACACAACATCCCTCCCCCCTAGGATGGGACGAAGTCCCTCAACCATTGTGGCTTGCCGCACGTGCGCCTGGGGCGAGCGGCCACTTGACTTTACACAGGGGAGCCTGGTTCTGCGGAGTCCTGTCCTGTAACGGAAAGGGGGGACTCGTTAGTGGCTCGGTGTGGGCTCTGCGACCCCCTTGTATTGGGGGACGGGAATGGAATGAACAGTTGGGAAGTGAACTCCTGCCTGCCGTTTGAGGAGCTAGGGGTCCCCCCCAGTACGAATCTCGGGACCGACGAAGAGACCCTCGTGCCCTCGCCCCCCCCCCCCCCGATGCCGGCCTGGGAGTTCTAGGGACTGTGGCGGTCGGACTCTCCCCCGTTGCCTGCCTTGGGGGTGTGGGTCTCCGGGGAGCTGGAGCTATGGTATATTCTAACACAAAAGGACTGGGGGGACTGGAGGTACCAGGGGCTGAACTGAAACCCCTCTTCTCGCTAGGACGGGTGGGGGACCACTCCGCTACACCCCCCTGGTACGGCAACTCATAATCATAATCATAATCATAATCATAATCATAATCAAACTGATCCCTCTCTTTCAAAGTATCCTCCTCTGTGGTTGGGAACCCAGGATACGCATTTGTATCTGCGGGTTCCGCCGTGTCTCCCCCTTGGGTAATGCGGGTGGGGGAGGACCCTAACGCTGATTCCCCCTCACTGGTGACTCGCCTTCTGAGTTGGTCGGCGTGCCTTCTCCAGAGTAGACCCGAGCTGGTCTCGACCCTGTAGGATACGGGCCCCGTTTGTTCAATGATTGTCCCTGGAACCCACGCTGGCCCCGATGCCGCGTAGTTCCTGCAGTGGACCG
The DNA here is from genome assembly GCA_035047305.1 of Bradypodion pumilum. Classification (NCBI taxonomy): domain Eukaryota; kingdom Metazoa; phylum Chordata; class Lepidosauria; order Squamata; family Chamaeleonidae; genus Bradypodion; species Bradypodion pumilum. The sequence continues at coordinate 164,071,430 of JAWDJD010000001.1, read as the reverse complement.
GGTCCCCTACCGAGAAACTTTTGGAGCTTTCTCCCCCTATGTTTATATTTCTCCCTTCATCCTCCACCCTGGACGGATCCATCCGGTCAAAGAGCGTTACCGGGCGCCTCCTCATGAGTTCGGCTGGGGAAAATCCTGAAGCTAGGGGGGTTGTCCTGTAGCAGATGAGGAACTGACACAGGTGGAGGTTTAACTCACCGGGACCCATGCGCCGCAGTGCGTCTTTCATAGTGCGCACTTGGCACTCTACCTGACCGTTTGTGGCGGGGTGAAAAGGGGCAGCGGTAATGTGCCTGATGGCGTTTCGCTCAATGAACGTCTTGAACTCTGCAGACGTGAAGGTACTGGCGTTGTCGCTAACAAGGACGTCTGGCAGGCCGAAACAGGCAAAAAGTTTGTGCAACTGTTTGATGGTTGCCGCAGAGGAGGTGCTGTTCTTGGGGATTACCTCCAACCACTTGGAGTAGGAGTCGACTACCAGCAGAAACATGGACCCGCGGAAAGGGCCAGCGAAGTCAACATGAATCGGGGACCATGGCCCGCGGGCCGTATCCCATTCCCTATGGGGCAACCGGGACTCCTCGGGCTGAGAGCTCTGGCAGCTCTCACACGTGCCCACTAAACGCTCTATGTTCCCGTCTATCTGGGCTGGGAAGATCGAGACGGGCGGCTGGAAATGCTCACCCAACCTCTCCAGGATACGGTCGATGGGTACCTCGTCTACCTTCCAGGGGTCCAGCAGGGTCATCAGGATTCGCAGCGTGGCCCGCCCCACTTGGGCCAGGAAATGGGAGCGCATTTTCGCGTCGTCGTCGACGCCCGTGGCTTCCATTGCGTGCCGAAACTGACATTCGTAGAGCTCCCATTGTTCGGGCTCGCTCACATCGAACTGGTACGCCTTGACCTTGGGATTCGCCATCGATCCCACCTTCGTCGCCAATTTAGTGTCTTTCCCGGGAGACATAGAAGGAGTCGCAGTAAGGACTAACACAGGTTTATTGGTTGATGATCAGAACGAACATGTGGTAATGGCGGAGATACCTCGCATTATATACAGTGGTACAATACATTTGAATCTTGCTGCACGGTAGCTCATTGGTTGCTACCGGCGTGACGTCGTCCGGGTCACGCCCATCTTCGGTGGTGGATCGGTAGTAGTTTGTTGTTGCGGGGAGTTCCCGTGGCTGCAGGTGATTTGAGGAATGAGAACCATGTGAGTTGAACACTCGCAGCTGCCCTCTATGGGCAGCTTGCTCGCGTTCCTTTAACAGCTGGGTTATATTGTGATTGTGGCCAGGTTACATTCATACATTTCTTAAAGCAACATTGTACATACATATAAAGCAACATTGTACATACACAACACTGAGGAGAGGCAACGCGGCGGCGGCCCCCATCTCTATTCTTGAACAAGTGCTTTTAGTTCAATGCTCATGTCTCTGTGTTCAGGGAAAAACATTCTATTGATGACACCACACAGTTGTAAGATGTCAAAAAGTCCTTCCACGCTTGGTGCATTTCTCCACATCCAGACAGCATTTTGCTCCTACAAAGGAGCAAGATGGGGCTCCACTCCAGCAATCCTGCAGCTCCACCAGCAATAGCAATGGTGCTTACCAGCTGATGGGGAGGGGGGAGTGAAGATTCCTTATGCTGTTATTTCCTAGCTAAAGGAGCCCCAGCAGTGGTGGGGGCCCATAGCAGCTACTTCCCAGCTGATAGGGGAAGTGTACATGCACTGGGATGGGAAAAAGTAAGATAAAGGTCTCCCTTGCTCAAAAGCCAGTTGTATCTGACTCTAGGGGGCAGTGATCATCTCCATTTACAGCCAAAGAGCCAGTGCTGTCTGCATCTGCAGACATTTCCATGGTCATCTGGCAGGCATGACTACACGCCAGAGTGCACAGAATGCAATTATCTTTCTCACCAAAGCAGTATCTATGTAAAAGGTAAAGGTTTCCCTTGCTTGAAAACCAGTCGTATCCGACTCTAGGGTTCAGTGCTCATCTCTGTTTCAAAGACGAAGAACCAGCGTTGTCTGCTTCTGCAGATGTTTCCATGGTCATGTGGCAGGCATGACTAGACACCGGAGCGCACGGAACGCAGTTACCTTCCCACCAAAGTGGTCCCTATTCATCTACTTGCAATTTCTTGCTTTCAAACTGCTAGGTTGGCAGGAGCTGGGACAAAGACGGGAGCTCATTCCATCCTGCAGTACTCGGGAATCGAACTGCTGAATTTATCTACTTGTAATTTCTTGCTTTTGAACTGCTAGGTTGGCAGGAGCTGGGAGAGATGAGGGGAGCTCATTCCATCACACAGCACTTGGTCTCAAACTGCTGACCTGTCAAACTCCCAGCATCTTAACCACTAAGCCACCGCAGTTGCTGGGATGAAATACAGCAGAGTAATTTAGTTGAATCCCTAAAAATTCTCTAAAAATGTGCAGGTTGGGGACAGGTTGTGTTGGATTGGCCTGATTGATGTGTGCACACGAGAGAATCAACCTACCCCAATCCAACCCTCATCCCACAACAGAAAGGCAGCTATATGCCTGTATAGCCATTTCCAAAGATTAGCTACAGGTATTTGTAAACAAACAAGCCAAGGCTTTGCCTACATAGGACCAAAGAGGCTGGCAGGTTAGGTAATAGGAAAGTATCACTAACACAAAATATTGAAGCAGCTTTAATCATTGTTATGTCAAGCGAGTATATTATTCCCTTATGGTACTGTATTAGATGTACTAGTTGTTGAGTGCCCTTGAGTTGCAGTTCAGGGTTTCATTATCACCTTTGAAGAGTTAAACAGCTTTGTCTCATGTTTGCATTCACACTGTGCATTTTTCCTGCCCTCTGTTATACATCCCCCCCCCACTCTGAAGCAAAGTTAATAGGAATCAGGAATCTTTTGTGGCTCCCAGAACCTGAAACTGTCCCTTTGCGCTGCTGCCCGTTGAAGGGGTTTTCTTCCCAGTCTTGAAGACTTGTTCACTTGGAGAATGGACTCTTCTGTATTTAACATCTACATGAAGCCGCTGGGTGAGATCATCTGTTCCTACGGGGTGCAGTACCACCAGTACGCGGATGACACACAGTTGTACATCTCGGCCTGTGGGGACCCCAGTGATGCAGTCAAAGTCCTTTCCAGCTGTCTGTAGGCTGTTGGGGTCTGGATGGGGGCAAATGGGCTACAGCTGAATCCTAGCAAGACTGAGTGGCTATGGATAGGGGGTCCTGCGTTATCCCGGGAGCTACCATCTTTGGTTTTGGATGGGGCTGTTTTGCCCCAGACCAACCCGGTGCGCAACTTGGGAGTCCTCCTGGATTCGCGGCTGCTGCTAGAAGAACAGGTGGCAACTGTGGCCAGGAGGGCCTTCACCCAACTTCGGGTGATTCGCCAGTTGCGCACGCTCCTGGACTGGGACTCTTTGCTCATGGTCACTCATGCTCTGGTGACCTCCAGACTAGACTACTGTAATGCGCTCTACATGGGGCTGCCCTTGATGACCATTCGGAGGCTGCAGCTGGTCCAGAATGCTGCGGCCCGGGTGGTGATGGGGTGTGGACATTATGCCCATGCCTCACCACTGCTTCGGGGGCTGCACTGGTTACCAGTTTGTCTCCGGGTGTAATTCAAGGTGCTGGTTTTGACCTTTAAAACCCTACATGGTAGTGGGCCAGGGTATCTTAGAGACTGCATCGCCCTAAGGACGTCTGTCCGTCCAACCAGAGCGGACTGGAGGGGCTCTCTAATTGTGCCATCAGCCAGGGGGGCTCGCCTCTCTGGCACAAGGAGGAGGGCCTTCTCCGTGTCCGCACCGGCCCTTTGGAACCTCCTGCCTGTGGAACTGCGTCTCCAGACGGAGTTTTTGCCCTTTAGGAAGGAACTAAAGACCTGGCTGGCGGGCCAAGTTTGGGGTGCGGGTGGGGATGGGGGTACTGTTGGGTGGTTGGTATAGAGAAGTGTGCCTTCCCCCAAGGTCCCTTCGGTTCTTGCGCACCTTTTAGGGGTGGGTTTTTTAACTTTTAACTTTGTTTTATTATGTGTCTTTTATGTATTTACTGTCCGCTATGTAAACCGCCCTGAGTTGGGTTGTACCTGAGTGGGCGGTATATAAGCGTGAAAAATAAATAAATAAATATAAATATTTCTTTTTCAGTTGCTGCCTTCTCCATGCTATAAGATGGCCGTATATTTTGAAACATCTGAGCTCATATTTCATGCATTTTCAAATGTAAGTCACCATGCCATCCTACATATTGAAACTGCCAAAGCAGGATATTCTGTGGCTAGCTAATTAATTAATTAAGTGTCATTGTTCCTCTTAAATGCAGCAAGCCCATGCACCATTTTGGAAAATGTGCCTGCAGTGGCACAGAAACAACATAACCTTGCGCAGTGATGGCAAACCTTTTAGAGTTTGAGTGCTAAAACTCCAACCCAAAACCCACTTGTTTATCACAAAGTGCCAACACGGCAGGGTGAACTCTGTACTGGGAAGAGGGAGGAAACGCACCCATTGGGCTGCTGGGCAGAGGGGCAGGGCAAAGTCTGTGCTGGGGCAGTGGTGTGCATGGCCACAAAAATGGCTCTGAGTGCCACCTTCGGCACACATGTCATAGGTTCACCACCACTGACCTTGTGGATTTCAACCCTTTGTGGCTTGGAATGGTCACCTGAACACATTTCACCTTTTGTAAAGTACCCACATCCCCACTTCTTTCTTGGAATATAAGAAAGCTCATCTTTGTAAGGAACTTGGAAAATGTTACTTTAAATGTAGCTCGATCTCCACCACTTCTCATTAGGAGACACAGAACTTCTCTGTGCTGTTTGCATAGGGATTTCCTGGATAGTATTACGTCATCAGGATTAGCACCTCTAGTGGTTTCTAAGAGTCACCAAAGGAGGAGTTCCCAGAACTCATCACACCTGTTCCCACTCTGAACTTCAAGTTCATATCCCTTTGAACTTGTAAGGTCATTCACTCACACTAGAGAAGGTGAGGGCAAAGTTTAACCTTGGGCACCCTGCCAGTTACAGTTAGTTTCAACCTTGAAAGATCTTGGAGAGATAATGACAATCTTATCTCCCCAATCTATTCTCAAGGACATAAAAAAATTCCTTAGGTGGGCGAAAGAGGGACTTTTTCAGTATAAAAAGCCCTGCTTTTGAGAGGTTGGAAGGAGTCTTCATCAGATGCAGTGGAGCACTTTGAAGCTTTGAAACATCACCAGGAAAAGTGGAGATGTAACTTTGAAATGGGGCCGAAGCCAGGCCGTTCCTTTGGGAATGAGACTAGGTCTCCAGACTTAGTGCATTTCTCGCCAAAGCGACTCTTAGCTGAAATTCCAGCAATCTTCGAACTTTGAAATTCTAGGACAAGTTTAGATCTACTTTTAGGTTTTACATGTTTTCTTATTTTCAGTTAAGTTTTGTGAACTTAGGTTTAGAGAGAGTTAAGGACCCAGGAATTCAATCTTTTTGTTTGAAATTATTTAACCAGATTAGTAGTTTAGCAACCGCTATACTTTGCCTTTGGATACTTCAATTGAACTTATGGAATTTGCTTTGCTTTTTATCACAATAAAAGGAGGGATGCCAGACCAGGTTTCTCCTCCATAAAAGACTATTGGAAGTATTGTGTTCATGGATTCACGGGAGCATGCCAAAGTCTGTGTTTATCGTACTACCAATTTGCAACACTCCCATTGCATGTCCTTGTATGATCACCCAGGAGGAGGGGAGATAAAGAAAAAGCTCAAGCTGGAGAAGGCATTCACCGGGCTGGATAAGGAGGATAATTTGTGGAAATACTTTGTTGCCCAAGCAGCTTGAGAGGAGGACTGGATCACAAGGCCTAGATGTCCCAGCCAGGTGCACCTGGTTTCTCACCCTCTCCACCTGTCAAAGTCCATTTTAGGCCCTGAGACAGATGGAGGGTGGCGACAGTCTTCATTGGAGCTACAGACCTAAGATAGGAAAAGTAACATAATTTCTAGCTCTAAACAACAAATGCAAGCACGGCGCCAAAATGGCCGCCGCGCCCTTTGCGGCCCCCCCCACAGGACAGAGAATCCGGGTAGTTAGGGGCGTGGCCAGCTCCCTTATAAAAGGGGTGGCCACGAGGCAGCCAAGCTGCCATTTTACCTCAGCGACGGAGCGGAGAAGTTTTTTCCCTGCGTCTCCGTCGCTTGTTAGCTTACCGGGAAGCCTTTTGGTAGCGGTTCTGCCTTTCCGGCTTCCCTTTTTGCTCCGGTGGAGATGCCTTCGAAGAAGAAGGCGGCTTCGAGTTCAGCTCGCGTTGTTAGGAGGCGCAACCCAGGTCGGAGGACCGCGGTGCCGCCTCCTCAGCAGCCACCTTTGCCAGCCCCGGCCAGGGCCGGCGGAATGGGGTCTATTGCCCCTTGGCCCGGGGTGGGCGATCAGAGGGCGGGCGCGGAAGGGGTTCCGGCCCGCGGCCCACGAGCGGTGGACACCGCTCCTGCTCCTGCCCACTCTGTCGGGCCTACTCCTCTTGGGCTGCAGCCTCTCCCGGGGCCCTCTAGCCTTGGGGGGTGGTGCGGCCCCCTGCCTTGGCAGGTTTCTCCACCAACCCTGCCGGGCTTCGGTGCTGGCCAATGGCCATATGTGGGTCCCGGGGTACAGGGACCTGTACCCATGCCTGGGCCAGGCGGGCCGGCCGGCCCTTTGCCCATGGTCAACGTGGACACCTTGCTGGCCCGCATTGCGGCCCTGGAGGCGTCGTTGGCGCGGGCCAGTCAGGCGGGCGCCCCTTTCGGGGTTCCTTTTGAGACGCTGTCGGCTGGAGGACAACAGCCGGCGGGGAGGGTCGAGCTGCTGCAGGCGTGTGGCGCGGTTTCGGACACTGCCTCGCAGCTCCCCAGCCAGCGACCAGGTGCGGGTCAAGCCCCGGTGATGAGCTCTACGTCGGTCGTGAGCTCCGACGCCCCCAGTGGGCCGGAACCCCCGGTGGGGGCGGCCCACGGGGGTGCAGCGTGTGAGTATACGGTGCAAGCGAGTACATCCACACACATTCCCAATCTAGGGGGGGCCTTTCAATGGCCTTGGCCTCGCGTGGGTGGTGCGGGGGCCACGCTGTCGGCGACCCACCCGGCGACGACGACTACCACCTTGGGCACTGGGGTGGGCATTGGTCCCTACACTACAGGGAATGTTCTGGGGGTGGCTGGATTAGTTCAGACCCCTTTTACCAGGCCGGCTGTCCCTTTTTCGGCCTTGTCGACGGCAGGGTATTCCTTGCCATTGGGTGGTCACCTGGCACAGGCTACTAGGGAAAAGATATGGCGAGGGGAGTACGTAGATATCTTCTCACTCCTGAACAGAGAGCCCACCAAGGAGGAAAGGCAGGGTCAGGATGAGAAGGACAAGGAGCAGGCACGCCGCCGTAAGCCGCCGCGTACCTGGGACAACTGGCTCCCCGCTCATTTAATATACATGGCGGTATATTTGTGGGCGCGGCCGGATTTAGCTATTCCCATGGTCCAATATTTGGACAACATATATAGGGCGATGGTCGATTTTCCGGGCCCCTCATGGCTAGCATATCACGAGGAATTCCGTATGAGGATTCCCCTTCACCCCGAGATGAGATGGGATGAGCCGTGCCAGAGGCTTTGGCTTTTGTATATGACACCCACATGCCCTGCCCCGGGGGATAGATACCATTGCGGACATGTGGTCCAGCGCGCGGCTCCAGCGCAGGTTACCCGCCAGGCGGCGGGGCAGGGGGTTCCAGCCCGCCTGCTGTGCTGGACTTTCTCGTCAATTGGTTCCTGCAATCGAAAGAACTGCAGGTATAAGCATGAGTGTCCCACATGCTCTGGCCCCCACGCAGCCTCCGTTTGCCCCAAGCCTGGGGGGGCGCGAGGCAGAGGGAAGGGTGGACTGTGGGCTGGCAAGGCTGCCACGGATGGAGCTAGTTCTCCAAAAGGCTCCCTCCCCAATTAAGGTGGTCATGCTGGAGCGCAGGCTCGCATCGTACCCGAAGGGGGAGGACAGGGAGTATATTCTTCAAGGTTTCGAGCAGGGATTTCGTATCCCTTTTGTGGGTGATAGGTCCCCTCAGGATGCTCCCAACCTTTTATCCCTTAGAGGAAGGGAGGAGGTGGCTGCGGCCAGCATTCAAAAGGAGTTAGTCGCGGGCAGGGTCGCTGGACCTTTCCCCGTACCCCCGTTTCCCAATCTTAAGGTCTCGCCACTGGGTTTGGTTCCCAAAAAGTCCCTAGGTGAGTTTCGCCTTATTCATCATTTTACATTTAAGGGGGAATATTATTTTGATAAGGCCATGCCTTTTGGCTGCTCCATATCATGCTCGGCTTTCGAGCGTTTTAGTACCTTCCTAGAATGGGCTTTCGCCCGCAGGTCAGGGTCCCGGTCTGTAGCCCACTACCTGGATGACTTTTTATTCGGGCGTAAACGGGGCTGGGACACGTGCGCACGTCTCCTCAACACATTTCAGACGCTAATGGAGGAACTTGGTGTCCCTTTAGCGCCCGAAAAGACCGAGGGCCCATCGACCAAGCTAGTATTCCTGGGGGTTGAGATTGACACAGTAGTGCAGGCTTCTAGGTTGCCGGGCGATAAGGTGTCCAGGATCGTGGCCCTTATCTCGGAATTGCTGGCCAAGCGTAAGGCATCACTGAGAGAACTTCAGGTGCTACATGGGCACCTTAATTTTGCTTGCAGGGTGGTCGCACCGGGCAGGGCTTTTGCCCGGCGCTTATGCGACGCCATGGCAGGGTTATCCAGGCCCCACCACAGAGTTAGGCTCACCCGGGGTATCAGGGCAGACATGTTCGTCTGGTTGCAATTCCTGAGGGAGTTTAATGGGGTCTCATTTGGAGGTCTGACCTCCTGGCGTCCCCCAATTTCCAGATCCAGTCTGATGCCTCAGGATCCCTGGGTTATGGGATGTACTTCAATGGGAAGTGGGCCTGTGGTGGGTGGCCACCGGCATGGGCAGGCACAGGTCGCCTGCGGGATCTCACATACCTGGGATTTTTTCCCCATTCTGGGGGCTTTGATGCTATGGGGCGAACAGTGGGCTAATTCGGTGGTGTATTTCGGGTGTGACAATGCTGCTGTTGTCCACATTGTCAATGCACAGACTTCCAAATCGCCCAGGGTCATGGACCCAGTGCGCCATTTTGTGCTGCGCTGCCTGCGCCTCAACGTTTTGTTCAGGGCCAGGCATGTCCCAGGGATTAATAATGATATTGCTGACGCTTTGTCCCACCTGCAGATCTCCCGGTTCCGCGCCTTGGCCCCGGATGCGGAGGAATTTCCCTCGCCACTCCCGGACGAGATGTGGACTATTGGCAAGGAGAGGTGAACCGGGCGATTGGCCTGTCACTAGCGCCACGCACGCGTAAGGCGTATCAACAAGCATTCAATTCTTACAGGGCATTTGCTACTCAATTTCTCTTGCCAGAGACCTGGCCTATCCCGGTGGACCATGTTCTGCGGTTCATGGTTCACCTGCATGCACAGGGCCTTGCACCTCGCACCATAGCATCCAAGCTCTCGGCGTTGGCTTTTATGGCCAAAGTGGGAGGTCATGTGGATACCACCTCTGACTTCCGTGTGCGACATGTTTTGGAGGGGTGGGTGCGCGAGCGCGGGCGTTGCCCGGATGACCGGCACCCTATTTCCCCAGGGGTTCTTACCCAGTTGGCCCGGGGCTGGCCAGGCCTCTGTTTTGATCATTATGAGGCAGCCCTTTTTCACGCAGCCACAACGGTGGCATTTTTTGGAGCGCTCCGCGTCAGCGAACTCGTGATGCTGTCTAAGGCGGATGCAAGTGGTAGGGCACTGGAACTCGAAGATGTCTACGTAGCCAAAGACTGGGCCCAGTTGAGGATACGCTCCTCTAAAACAGATCAGCATGGCGTAGGCAGTGGTGTAAGACTGCTACGTTGTTCTTTGGCAGACATCTGTCCGGTTGGTGCCCTACAGGAATTCCTGGCACTGCGTGGCATGCACCACGGCCCGTTTTTCTGTCACCAAGATGGGTCTCCCCTTACTAAATTTCAGTTTTGGAAGGTGACAGCCAGAGCCCTCACCAGGGTGGGCCTACCAGGTGCCCGTTATGGCACACATTCGTTCCGGATTGGTGCAGCCTCTACAGCAGCTGCTTTTGGGTACTCTGGGGCTGACATACGCAGCATGGGAAGGTGGGGCTCGCAATGTTTTCAGTTTTATGTGCGCCCACTCCCGCCATGAGTACCGATCCAGTCACCTTACCGCCTTTTTTCTCAATTTTCTTACAGACCCTGGGTGTCGTATTACACCGGTGACAGTATGGCTGGTGGGCCACAGCTATGTGCACAGGGCAGCGCGTTACGCTGCGGCGACAGAATGGGGACCCCGACTGGGACTGGGTGACCACGCCAGTCTCGCTTGGCATGGTAAGCCTGGGATGTTATGGCGGGAGCTGCGGCCTTTCCTTTTTTCTGGCCTGGGTGCTGACCCGCCTGACATTCTAATCATCCACCTGGGGGGCAATGATTTGGGCCAGGTCACCGGCTTATCGCTTAAGCATGCGATTTGCGAGGACCTCGCCTACTTGCATTATGTCTGGCCTGCCACAACCCTGGTTTGGTCGGACATTGTCCCGCGCCATTCTTACAGAGGGGGCGTTAACCTCCTGGCCCTTGACCGCGCTAGGCGCGCGGTCAATAAGGCAATGGCGCGGTTTCTTGCCAACAGGGCTTGGGGACGGGTTAGTCATCACCCCGATATTAGTCTACAAAATTATGACTTGTACGCAGGGGATGGGGTCCATCTGTCGCGAGGAGGTATGGACCTCCTGTTGGGTGATTGGCGAGCAGGCCTGTTGACCGAGCTGACGGTCTGGGGGGGGGCGTCAGGTCTTCTTTGAAGCCCCTCCGTGTGGCGGGGAGCACTGGTAAGGTAAACAGTATGACCCACAAGTATCCGGCAGGTTCGCAATTGACTGGACAACACTAGACAGGAATAAATTAGTTAAACGTTGTCCGGTCAACGACGAACCAGGCGATGGGGTGATGACGATTGCTAACCAGCATGCATCACCCCTGTGATTTCACGGATACGCGTCAGAGGGTGGGGTCATAAGTTAGTTATTGACTACGGTCAACAATTTGTTTGTTGTCAACAAACAAATTGATACAAATTGATACATTGTAACCAATTGCCGTTGGCAATTTTGGGGTGGTACCTTACCAGTGTTACTTCGGCCTGCTTGCCTTAGGAATTACGATTGGTCGTTTTACCAATGCAAATTTATAATTCGGACTAGGGCATTGAATCAATAAATGTGGCCCTATGCTGTTATCCACTTTCAATGTTGTCTGTGTCCGTTATTGGGGGGGTGCGCCTGCAATGCAAGCGCGGCGCCAAAATGGCCGCCGCGCCCTTTGCGGGCCCCCCCCACAGGACAGAGAATCCGGGTAGTTAGGGGCGTGGCCAGCTCCCTTATAAAAGGGGTGGCCACGAGGCAGCCAAGCTGCCATTTTACCTCAGCGACGGAGCGGAGAAGTTTTTTCCCCTCCACCCCCTCCCTAGTTAACAGTGTGATATTATGGTCGCTTCGGGGCCGGGTGGGAATTTTTGGTTGGGACCCATATTGGCTCCGGGTCCTGGCTTTTTTGCCCATCCCACACTGTTGCTATGGTTTGATATAGGGGGCTTTCTGTGTTCCTACTGTTGACTTTGGTCACATTGGCGGGTAGCACTGGTAAGGTAAACAGTATGACCCACAAGTATCCGGCAGGTTCGCAATTGACTGGACAACACTAGACAGGAATAAATTAGTTAAACGTTGTCCGGTCAACGACGAACCAGGCGATGGGGTGATGACGATTGCTAACCAGCATGCATCACCCCTGTGATTTCACGGATACGCGTCAGAGGGTGGGGTCATAAGTTAGTTATTGACTACGGTCAACAATTTGTTTGTTGTCAACAAACAAATTGATACAAATTGATACATTGTAACCAATTGCCGTTGGCAATTTTGGGGTGGTACCTTACCAGTGTTACTTCGGCCTGCTTGCCTTAGGAATTACGATTGGTCGTTTTACCAATGCAAATTTATAATTCGGACTAGGGCATTGAATCAATAAATGTGGCCCTATGCTGTTATCCACTTTCAATGTTGTCTGTGTCCGTTATTGGGGGGGTGCGCCTGCAAAGAGATGAGAGAAGGAAGAGACATAAGCAATCCTAAAACTAGCAATCTAAGGTTAAAAACAGATCAATAAAGGGCAGAGCTGGTACAGGACAGTCTAGGACAGGGATTCTCAACCTGCGGCCCATGGGCCAGATGCATACTGTCAAGCGCGGCTCCGGACAATGCGGGACCTGCACAGAACCTTTCTGCGCAAGTCCCTTCTACACATGTGTAGAAGCCTTCTACGCATGCACAGAAGGGACCTGTGCAGAACCATTCTGCACTGGTCCCTTCTACACATGCGTAGAAGCCTTCTGCGCATCCCCTTCTGCGCAGAACCCTTCTGCGCATGCATAGAAGGGTTCTGTGCAGAAGTGGATGTGTAGTAACTACTTTTTCTCTGCTGTCAAATTATGGGATGGTGGCGGCCCCAGGTGGGAAAGTAGGAAAAGCAGCACTGGAATATAGGAAATCTCGGCCAATACGGGATACTTCACAGGTATGGCTGGATGTGGCCCACCGCACCATTTCATGTGGCCCCTCACCACCTCCAGGAAATCCCATGTGACAGAGGAAGGGCAAAATGGCCATCCACCCCCCAAAGCTGTCTGAGAGAATGTGACCCGGCCCCCAGATTAAAAAGGTTGAGAACTGGTCAAGAAAACCTACAGATCTCCTCTGTCTCTCTCCGCTTTCCCATGCGATGACAGGTATCTTCTCAAGTGTAAACAAGGTGCCCTCCGTCACTTCCAACATACCAGTGGCCTCTTTTAGTACCCTGTTGTCAAGGATAACAGGAAACAATGTAATGCCACTCCAAAGCAGAGTGCAGCTATCAACATTAATACAAATTTCTAGTAGACAATTATGTAAGTGATCTATTCTATTTGGAACTAACATAGGATTTAGCCCCTAGGACAGGGGTGGCCAAACATTTTGTGCTGCTGGCCTGACCATGCCCCTGGAAGAGCAGAGTGGGCCAGACCACACACCAAAGAAGCAGAAGCGGGCACATTTACGGCTGATGTAAATGCACCCATTTCTGCATTTACATCAGCCGTGGGCACATTTGCACATGCGTGAGTGTGTTTTACAGCTGACATAAATATGCCCACTTCTACATCCAGGTGCAGGGTAGATGGCAATGGGCTGGTTGGAATGGTGTCCCAGTCCGGGGCCGGTCGGTGGGCCATAGGTTGGGAACTCATGCCCTAGGACTTCATCAGACAACCTTCTTATAACAAAAAACAAACACACACAAAACCACAATGCCACACACACAACAACCTTATATAGAAATCTCAAGCCTGAATTAGGAAGAGATGTCTTCCAGTAAGCTACTGCTCCTCCCCATACTTTACAAGCTTCAGAGGAGCTGCTTTCATACCTAACTGTTTTGCAGAAAGATTATTATTCCAGAAGTATTTCTGAACACCGCATAAATTACTCATGCTGTCTACATCACCATTCTAGGTTTACCACTGCATTTTGTCCATTCACGCTGATCTGCACTAGATCTTCATAGTGTCAGCTTAATGCCAAATGACAAGTGTTGAAAACGTAATAAAAGCTGAGATGCATTAATCCATTTTGTATGAAAATCTGGAAAGATGATCAGATTCTGTATGGCTGCCTAAGCTTTAAAAATAGAGTTGCTAAGACATTTCTTCCAGAAGGGATCATGCCAGATATTCTGATTAAAGAAGAATGACTCCTGTGTAAAACTGCTTTAGATTATAAGAATTGTGCCTTAAGATGTTGAAGACACATTGTGAAATTAAAAAACAAATCACAAATCCATAATAGAATTACCCTGGAGACCTGTTCTAACACATTAAAGAAGGAAAGTGGTTTACACTTCTTCTGTGCCTAACATTAATGTGTCTCTCTAACCACTTCAGTAATTAACTGCAGTCATAATGAAACCATTTTCCAAAGACAGGCAAAGAAACAATGAATTCTAATGTTATGCTGATAAAATGTTCAAAAACCCAGATGTTTGTCTTTTGGGGTGTCCATGGTATCACAAAGCTGTCTTCCAGTACCATATTTCAAACCAGTCAATCTTTTCCCTGTCAGTTTTCTTTACTGTCCAGCACACATACATTGTGATAGGAAAAACAACAGTGTGGATGGTCTTGGTCCTCAGTGACACATCCTTATACTTAATGATATTTTCTAATTCCTTCATTGCTGTCCGGCTGAATCTCAGTCTTCTTCTGATTTCTTGGCTGTAGTGCCCACTTGGATTTATAATTAAACCAAGGTATACAACATTTTTCACTATCTCAATTTCTTCATGGTCAACATTAAAATTGTGTAGTTCTTCTGTTGTCATGAGCCCTTTTTAAAATGTTCAACTGCAATCCTTATTTGACACTTTCTTCTTTCACTTTCATTAAAAGTTGTTTCAATTCACTGCTATTTTCTGCCAATACAATGGTGTCATCTGCATATTTCCACCAATTTTCACTCCTTCATGTGGATCTAGTCTGGCTTTCTCTATGATGTTTTCTGCATACAGATTGAGCAGATAAGGAGATAGAAAACATCCTTGTCTGACAGCTTTGCCTATAGTAAACCAGCCTGTCTCTCGATATTCTGTCCTAACAGTAGCCTTTTGTTTACAATATTCTCAGGTGTAGAACACAATATTGTGTAATTCCAAGTTTAGTAGGTTCTATTTCAGAAGCTCCTGCAGATTTCACTCTGACATGAAAGTCCCATATCTGGCGATCACATCTTTATTCCCCAAGTTATTTTAGGTGTCAGATAAGCCAGAAATCAAAACTGTGTGTATTGCTGGTTCCTCACAGACTCAGGAACATTTATCTACTTACCATAATTATAAGAACTTCTTTCCATCTTCAGGAAGATCATTTTGGAGGTGGAAGTTCAAGTGATCTTGTCTGATGGCCCATTTGAACATCTCTAGTGTTCTCTGCCAATGTGGAAAAGTTCCTCTATGTTTTATTCAAGGCTTGAAGAGTAAAGATGTGCTGCAGCCACCATAGTTCCTGCTGGAAAGGCCCTCTGTAAATTAAAGTTCACTAATGTCTTTTTAGGGACTGCAGTGGTTTAGTGTTTAAGACGCTGAACTTGATGACTGGAAGGTTGGTAGGTCAGCAGTTTGAGACCCAAGTGCTGCATGATAGAGTGAGCACCCATCATCTGTACCAGCTCCTGCCCAAAGTAGCAGTTTAAAAGAAAGAAATTGCAAGTTGATAAGTAGCTACACCACTGGCAGGAAAGGTAACATAATTCCATGTGCTCCTGTGTTTAGTCTTGCCTGCCACATGACCATGAAAACGTCTGTACATGCTGTAAACAGAGATGAGCACCAGACCCTAGAGTTGGATATGACCGGCTTTCAAGCAAGAAAGACCTTTATCTCATGTCTAAACGCCCCCCTCCCAACAAACCTGAACTTTCTCAAGAAACAAAAATGACAAAACCTAGACTGTCCTGCTTTGATCACATTGTGAGAAAGCAAAATTCACTGGAAAACACAATAATACTGGGAAAGCTGGAGGGCCGCAGGAAAATTGGAAGACCAAGAAAGAGATGGATTGACTCAAGGCCACAAGCTTAAGTTTATAAGAGCTGAATTGGGCTGTTGGGGACAGGACATTTTAGAAGCTATTCACTCATTGAATTGCTATAAATTGGATGTGACTCGATGGAACATGGCAATAACAACTGTACTCCCCCCCCCCTCCATAAAAACAAGCCAAAACACTGTCATGCATTCTGCTGAGCTGCTACTGCTCCGTACAGCTTTGGCTTAAATCCAATGTGATATGTGTGATAGAATTGGAATATAATGTACCTGCTCACTGGGACTGCTGTAAATTGTAATCCAAAACAACATTTCCAACCTGAAGTTGAAACCTCCTCTTTTAGATTCTGTTACTGATATTCAGATGTTGATGAAGTGCACAAGTCAGCAGCAAGAACAATGCCTTGCTGTACAACTCAATTTATTTATAGTTCTATTTTTGTAATGTTTATATCCCATCTTTCTGTTAAGTTCAGTGCGGCCAGAATGTATCTCAGAGGCACTGCTTAGACGTCCCTTGGCAATAGCAGGTGCACTGCCAACACCAAAGTCAGCATCCCACATCAAGCAATGAAGCAGGACTTTTTTTGATCTTCATCCTCGATTCTCTCTGCAGCCATGGAATGCTTGAACTGCAGTTCATAGAGAGCCCATTTATCTGGCTTGTTGATCAAGAAGGGACCCACGTAGGAGGTAGGAGATGCCATCCCACCTTTGTCACCAATGTTGAGTCCAAACCCAAGAACAGACGTGCCAGCAATAGTTGGGGAAAATAACTCAGTGATTTATTAACAGCTCAGTTCGGACTGGGAAACAAGGGGACGAGGTAGCAACTTATATACAGACAGAATGGCAGTTACAGTGACATTTACCCGGGCTTTGAGAACGTGTGAAACCAGTGTTAAACCAATCAGATTACATTGACTGCAATACAACTTTGGTGCCTTACAGAAAAGGTGTGCACTTCTGCAGCAAGACTTAATGGCATCTTTAACAAAGACATTGATTAAACCTTTGGACACAACAGTAAGCCAACAAAATTAATTTACCTAACTCTAGGTAAAGGTAAAGATCACCCTTGCTCGAAAGCCAGTCGTATCTGACTCTAGGGTTCAGTGCTCATCTCTGTTTCATAGCCGAAGGACCAGTGCTGTCTGCATCTGCAGACATTTCTTTGGTCATGTGGCAGGCATGACTAGACACCAGAGCACACAGACCGCTATTTACCTTAACACCAAAGTGGATATTTATCTACTTGCAATTTCTTGCTTTGAACTGCTAGGTTGGCAGGAACTGGGACAAAGATGGGAGCTTTGTCTAACTCTAACTCAAACCCTATCTCTAACTGCAACTTATTTGCACATATGAAGTAGGCCCATTTTAACTAATGGAATTTACTGAAGAGTTGACACATCTAATCCTCACCAATTCAATGGATCTAATCTGGTGCAATATACTATGTTAATCAACATGATTTTTGCCGTTTAATTTTGTTACTTTACTGTTGAGCAGGGGTACACAGAAAGAGCCTCTTCAAAGTTTGTGGTATTTTTGAACCACAGTTGGGCATACACTGGTAACGGCAACCTTGTGTTGCTGGCTAATCTTTCTCAGTGTCAGGTGAAAGGAACTATAGAATGAACTCACCAAAAGGTGTCTTCATTTTGGCAGTTTCACATTTGGCCTAAACACGGAAGAAGAAGATTGTTGAGTAGTCCAGTTTTTTGTTACAAATGGAGTTGGGGTAGCCCAGTTTAGCCCATTAATGAAAGCCTAAGGGTGCAGTGCTTACTTGACCCATTCTGAAGTCACACTTTATTTTCTGATCTCCTGGTTATCTAATTCTCTGACCCCATTGGAAAGGAATATTGTTAGATGGCTCTTGCACCATGCTGAGGTCCATATGCCAAGATATTTACTCCACTCCTACCTTCCTGTGATCGATGGAGATGTTCAGTTAATAAATCACAAGTTTCAGAGAAGGCACAGTTCTATCATGGAGTATGTGTAATGCTCTGGGTTCATTTTTCAGCATTTCAGTTGAAACTATGCCATTTATCTAGCCTGGAAAGGATCTACTTCAGATCTTGCATAACATGCACAGTAGAATAATATGTGGAGGCCCAACAATACTGCACCAGAGAAAACAACAGTTGAATGGTGTAATCCTAAATTAAAGATGCAATGGATGTCACTGGTTTTGAAAGGGCAAAAGCCTTGTACTAGGAGAACTCCTTAGAGCTAGCTGACCTGGTACTAATTACTGTGCTGGTTAAGACCAAGCAGAAGAATAGCTGAAAGAGGATTAGGGCGACGGAAGAGCTAGTTATGACAGATCTAATCTGCATTTATAAAATAAAAAAACCTGCATGAATAATTACACTAAGAAATGTAATTAAATGCATGAGGTGAGGCTCATATCAATTCTACCCTAAATATCCATTTTGGTACATTTTTTTGACCCGAGTTACAAAATTTGGAGATCTGACAAACCAATGTGTTCTTATATTAGACGATGCACCCTGGACTAGAAATGTATTGTTTAATACACAGTTATAGGTTACTTTTCTGAACGTCATGCCACCTGCTCAGTCAGAGCCCTGAGCACAGAAAGAGACTGCTTGCTAATCTGGTGTCTGAAAAGTAGTTTATCTTATCAAGGTGATAACATGATGACCTCTGCAGAGAAGGAGCTTCTGCTGCTGAGCACATAACAGCTTTCCTTCCCTGGAGTGGAAATGATAGCTGGCTATCACCTTTCATTCCTCCTTGCTAGTTTCAAAGTAGGGCAAGCATGGTATAAAAACCCTTTTGGCATGCCCATATCACAGCAGGAGGGAGTGGCCATGCCTCAATCTATAGCTGGGGTTCTCAACCTATGGCCCATGGGCCGGATCAGGCCTGTGCCCTCACTCCCACTGCCATTGCTACTGCCGTTGCTGCCATCCTTGTCCCCTCTGCTTGGCTTGGCATGTCCCTAACACCGCTCCATAGCAGGGCGGATGTTGAAAGAAGACTTACAACATCTGACCTGCTATGGAGCAATGTTAGGCACATGCCAAGGCAGGCAGAGGGAACAAGGATTGAGGTGGTGGCAGCAGAAGCAGAAGATACACACGGCTGCCTGCATCTTTCCCAGGCACCACTCTGGCCGAGCTTGGGCAAGGACAGTCAGGACCCCTCCTTCACCCACCGCAGGCTGGTAAGCAGGGAAATAGTCATGGTGGCGGAGTGGAGGGAGTGTTGGTGGGCCAGAGAGGTGGTGTGGGGAGAGTGTTGGCAGGATGGACTGGTGGCATGGGGGAATGTTGGTGGTGGCAGTGGGAGTGTTGTCAGCAGTGACAACATGGAGGGAGTGTTTGTGGGCCAGACTTTTTGGCATGGGGGGGGCAGTATTGGCAGCAGCAGTGGAGTGTTGGCAGCAGTGACATGGGGGGAGTGTTGGTGGTGGTGATGGTGTCATGGAAGGGGTTGTTGGCAGGCCAGATGGGTGGTGTGTGGGGGGGAAGGTGTGTTGGCAGGCTGGACTAGTGGCATGGGGGAGTGTTGGCAAGATGGACTGGTGGCATGGGGGAGTGTTGGCAGGCTGGACTAGTGGCATGGGGGAGTGTTGGCAAGATGGACTAGTGGCATGGGGGAGTGTTGGCAAGATGGACTGGTGGCATGGGGGAGTGTTGGCGGTGGTGTTGGCATTGGGGAGTGTTGACGGTGGTGTTGGCATGGGGAAATGTTGGTGATGGCGGCGGCAAAGTTTTGGCAGTGGTGTGGGGGAGTGTTGGCCGTGCCGATGGTGGCATGTGTAGGAATCCGATCCATGTAAAGATAATCAGCCTCATTTAACGGAGCAGCTTATAGCCCCAGATAAACACAGGAAGAGTTAAAAAGGTCTGATGAAGTCCAGCTTCATTAGGCTGAGTAAGGAAGAAACAGAGATAGAGAAATAGAGAGAAAATATATACACGACTGCAGTTCTTTGCTGAATAAAGGAATAATAATGGCGTCTCTTTATTCAAACAGAGTATATCAGAAACAAAAAAGGCACATACAACCAATTAGAAAAGTCCGAACCAAATAAGGAGAATGCTTCTCACTTTTCTACGCATGCCCACAATCAAGCGTTGTCTCTCATGTAGACAAAGAGGCCTTTGTTTACACAATGTGTAGGAAGACAGGCAGACAGAAGCCAGATACATTCCTACATGTCCTCCTTTTTCATTTAAATTTGAGAGAGGGACGGCTAATCATACCCCTGCATGTCATCATACTCCATAACTACTCCTCCATATACATCATCACTGTCCTCCTGGACATCGTACTCCTCCTGACTCCTAGTACCTTGTTCCGGAGGATGATACCTCATTGAGTACAATTGCCGTCGTGCAAAACCCGATGTCTCCCTTCTACGCAGTGGACATGTGTTACACATAGAAATAAGGTTAGGAATACAATTAATGCAAAAACACAAAGATATAAGGCAAATAATAATAATGAACCCATAAAAGAAAACTTGTCTAAGGACAGACAAATCAGGCAACCAAGAAGTCATCCAATCAAAGAGATTAACATCAGTGCGTACATTGTTAGTAATGCTCTCCTGTAAATTCTGAAGTTCTTTCTCAATAGTATTATTCAGATCCTGGAATTTTACCCGACATCCCTGGTTCCCGACCAGCCTACAAAATCCTCCGGATTTTGCTAACAGGTAATCTATGGCCAGTCTGTCCTGCATTTGGTCTTGATGAAGCTCAGTGATTTCCATTTGAAGATCCCGTATGACCCTCCCTGTGGCATTGATTGATTTCTCCAGCCTACAGGTGAGTCCCAAAATGGACCTTCTATTCTCCTGGGAAATGACACCTGGGTATGATCCCAATGTGAGTGCTCCAGTGATAACACTCCCTATAGTTCTCCCCCAGGAGCTACCATCAGAAAGCTGAACATCGATTATCACTTCATCCTTGCAACCAGAACCCATCGGGCCGGCAACAGCTCTCCGGCGCCGTGCATCTGCCTGAAGCGGCATTTGCACTTGTACGGGTAAGGTAAAATAACCCAATGCTGCACATTGATATTGTCCTGGATGGAAATTCGTGGCAACTCCATTAAAAAAGAACCACATGTTGGGATCCTTGATTTGCCATCCATTGCAAATTGAACCACTATCTATAGCAGAATAATCAGGAGTAAACATAGGAAACACATCATATATATCTTCAATAGTAGTGTTAAACAAGGTATAATTAAGCTTATAAGAACTGTTATAACTACCCCATAACAAAAAATAATCGTCACATCCTGTATAATTGCCTACATTCCGCAAAACCCTTTTTGCTTGAGTCCAGTGCTTCCATTTACTATTCCAGACCCCAGAACTATGACAGCAGAAACAAAGCCCTTTAGTGTATTTCTTGAATGTCATGCTTCGCCAGCGGGTGTTGTTAAATTGTTCTGGGGGATTGGAGAAGAATGTAGACCTATCAATATGTTGCAAGTGTCCAATAACCAACTCAGGCGTGTTGAACAATGCCGGAAGAAAGGCCATTTGAGACACTGCCAGTGGATGCTCATAGTATAACGTTGCATTCTTACCATGAACCTCAAACATGTAGTTAGCATGACGAAGCCAAAAGTTGGGGTTGCCCCCATGAGTCATTGTTTTTACAGCTGGAAGCACAGTAAGAAAGAAAAGAACAAATGTCAGCAAACTTAGTCCACTGGTGAACCACCATCCTGGAGCTAAGTAACCTTCTTCTCTCTCCATGGGCGGATCGCTCGGGCAGGAATCCACACAGGTCCTGAGGTCGTAGAAACAGCTGCGTATCCTCGTCTCCAGGTGATTAGAGGCACAGGACCTTTCCACTCAGGATCCGGTTGCTGCCGATAAATGACCAATGGCTTAGGAAGACACACCTCGGTCCTGAAATGCAATTCGACTGAAGAGTGTGACCTGTTATGGGGAGCAAGAAGAAAATTAAGAGTATACAGTACTTTAGCAACAGCTGTAGGTATTTCAGCCACAGGAACCCCTCTATCTCCCACTTGCTTGTGTAACAAATTTTTGAATGTCAGGCTCTTTCAACAATCGCCTGTCCAGTCGAGTTATAGGGTATTCCATGGGTTAGCTTAATGTCCCACTGACGGCAAAAGTCCTGAAAGGCAGAAGAAACATATGATGACCCATTGTCTGTCTTAAGTCTTTTAGGTTTACCCATTACTGCAAACGAACGAATGCAATGTTGTATAACATGTCTGGATGTTTCCCCCCATAAGGGTGTAGCCCATATAAATCCAGAGAAGGTATCAACAGTCACATGTAACTTAGAAAGCGGAGCCAAAGCAGGTACTTGCGTGACATCCATCTGCCATAGCTGATTGGCTTCTGTTCCTCGAGGATTAACAGCATCAAATGGCAGGAATATAGGAGACTTCGTACAGGAAGCACAGGATGACACAATGTCTCTAGCCTGTGACATAGGAATGGAAAATCGTTTATGCAAAACCTTAGCAGATTGATGAAACATTGCATGACTGTCAATGGGGTTTTAAAAGAGAGAAAAAACCTCAGCAGAGTCCTGGAGAGCAGAATCTGCTCGTGCATTGCCCTCTGTCAAATAACCTGGGATCCTTGTGTGAGAGCGTATGTGGGCAATGAAGAATGGGACCGTACGGTTGGAAGGAAAACCTTGAAGCTGTTGGAATAAAGCAAAAAGATCCCTATCCATCGATGGAGACAAATAAGCTTGAGCTAAAGTAAAAACAAGGCGGTAAACATATTGAGTATCCACAATCAGGTGAAAAGGCACATCAGAAAACGTAGAGAAAGCAAGTATGACCGCTGCCAGTTCCGACCGCTGGGCCGATGCTTGAGGTCCTGTAAAAACAACCTCCCATTCCCCAGTAGGACCCTGCCATGTAAGTACTCCACGGGAGGGGGAGCCATCCGAGAAAAGAGTAATGGCATGCAAGATAGGTTGCATGCAAAGCGGGGATGACAGGGAGTAAGAAGTGAGATTCAGCAAGGTAAACCGCTTATCTTTGGGGGGGTTAAATTTAACTTGTCCCACAAAGTCCGCCATGGCCACCTGAAATGCCTCAAAATGCTGTAGCAAGGCGGTTAGCTGATCCTGCGAAAAGGGAAAACAAACAAAGTCAACGTCATAGCCAGTCAAATGCTTTGCCCTAGTACGGCATTTGAGGAAAAGATCAGCAATCGCATCAGGCAGGCGATAACAGTTTTTCGAGGGAGTGTGCGCCAAGTGTAGCCATTCCACAATGGCCACCTTCTGAGCGTTGACAGGTGCAAACAAAACAGCAGTGGGGAGCCTCAGTGTGGGAAGAAGAGCGCATGCCAGCGCAATGGTGCCTGAGGGCACCCGATCCACAGCAATGGTATGCAGCTTTTCGTTGAGGCGTTGAAGAGCTGTACGCATCTCCATTGTGCAGGGAATGATGTCCGCTGGAGAAGTGTGTCCAGAAAGAGCAGCAAAGAGTGGTGACAGTTCCTCAGTGCTCAGGGCCAAGAAGGGACAAGCCCAATTTATGTTCCCTAGCAATTGTTGCAATTGTACAAGAGTGAACTGCTCTGGAATAGCTATTGTTGGCAATAGCGGAGTTGAAGCGGTAGCTGAGAGCCTATGTCCCAGATATTGGAATGGATACATCCGCTGCACCTTTTCAGGAGCTATGATCAAGCCCGCTTGTTGCAAAATGTCCGCTAGGTCCTGCAGGTGTTTCTCCGTGACTTGTGGACCATGCAATAAAATGTCATCGGTGTAATGATATACTTTTACCTCTGGATGACGTTGCCTGAAAGGTTCCAAAGCCATGTTCACAAAATGTTGGCATAGAGTCGGCGAGTTGGCCATACCCATAGGCAAGACACACCATTCAAACCGTTGAGTAGGATGTTCATTATTGTATACTGGCAATGTAAATGCAAATTTTTCTCTATCTTGTGGCACTAGCAAGATTGTATAAAAACAGTCCTTCAAATCTATGACCATGAGTTGATGATCTTCAGGGACCATGTTCGGATTAGGTAGTCCAGATTGTAGAGGTCCCATTGGCAAGATGTGCTCATTAACCTTTCTCAAATCATGCAACAATCTCCATTTTCCAGACTTCTTTTTCACCACAAAAATTGGAGAGTTCCAAGGACTAGTGGTTGTTTGAATATGTTCCAGATTTAATTGCTCCTGTACAAGGGCCTCCGCCGCCTGGAGCTTTTCTCTTGAGAGCGGCCATTGATCCGTCCACACTGGCGGGGTGTTTTTCCATTGTAGTGGAAGTGCATGCCACGGCGCTGCAGGGGAGGCCCGTATCAAAAATTTGTCTGCAAGGTACACCCTGTTTTAGCCATGAGATCCCGGCCCCACAGAGTAATAGGAATATCCATAATCAGGGGGTGAAGAGAAACTTTTGTTCCCCCTGAGGTTTCAAAGACGATTGGATGAACACTCTGCTGTGCTGGCTCGTACCCGCCCACCCCAAAAACTTCCCTACAGGGGCGGACGGCCCATCCAGTTGGCCAATCTTTTTTTGCCACCACTGAAATATCGGCTCCTGTATCGATTAGTCCAGACACTGAACGTCCACCCATAATCAGCGAGCGGATCGGTCTATCCTTGGTGATTTGTATCACAGCCATAGCCGCTGTTACACTCCCCTCCTGGGACGGAGGTACAGTGGTCCCTAGTGGGAGCAGATGAAGACGTCCTACAGGTTGTCCCTTAGGCAGGGTGAGATGCTGCGTGGCTGATGCAGGGATGACAATTTCTTGGTGACCCAATGTAACTGACCCTGCTGCAATGTGTACAGAAGCGGGTAAGGCGTCTGGGCAAGGAAGAACAATGCCCACCATGCCCTGGGGAATAACATCATCAACCAGTGTGGGAAGAGCCTCCACACACCCTGGCACAGTAAAGGTACAGTCCTTGGATAACCTCAATAATAGCCCTTCTTTTAGAGGATGGTTTTTTTCTATATCGTGAAATCATTTCTTGGGCAAGTTCCATATCTTCTTCCATCTCTTCCAAAACCTCTGCTATTGCTTCCTCTCTGACCTCTGGCAGCCCTATTATTTTGCCTGGGCCCGAGCCTGGCCCGCACTCCCATTTCCCTGCTGCTGTGGAGAAAAGTCAGAGTCTTTGTGCTGAGCAGCTGAGGGGTTGGCATTAGGATTTGAGCGGCACTGATTGGCCCAATGGTACCCCTTCTGACAAATGGGACATTTCCTTGAAGGGCGTGCTGCCGGCTTTTGAGAGGAGCGACATTGTGCTTTAAAATGCCCTTCTTTTCCACAACCAAAACAACGTTTGTTTTGAGCCTGAGTTGTGGGCAACTGAACTGCAGCTGCCAGAAGTTGAGCCTTGTAACTGTGGGTCCCTACATTTTGACAAACTTTCATCATGTCTGCTATCGATGTGCCTGGCCGAGCATAAACAGCTGTCAGAGCACCCTTACAATCCTCATTGGCATTTTCAAAAGCCAGTTGTTTCATGAGCATTTCCCGTGCCGGGACATTTTCCACCTGGCGGCTGAGGGCAGTCATGAGTCTGTTAATGAACTCAGTGTAATCCTCTTTAGGCCCCTGCCTGATTGCTGCAAACCCAGCAACTGAGCTATCCCCTTTGGAAGGAATCTTACTCCAGGCACGCATAACTATCTGTGCAATATCTCCCAACTGGGCATCAGTGAGTGCCAACTGCTGTGTGGGGTTGGCAAAATTTCCCTCCCCACATAACATATCCATCGTGAGTGCAGGCCGTGTGTGCTGTACCTCCAAAGCCACATCTCTCCACTCTTGCAAGCAGAGCATGGCTTCTGCAGGAGGCAGGAGTGCTTTGATCATCTGTTTCCAATCAACTGGTAGCAATTTTTGAGAAGCAATGGCTTCCAACAGAGCTTTTGTAAAAGGTGCATTAGCCCCATAGTCACGTATGCTGACTTTCAGTTCCTTCAGATATTTGTAATGGAGGGTTTCATATCTATCTGGGATTGCCGGTGCATTGCCAACAGCTGGAGCCCCCCTGATTACTGGGTATATCTCAGTAGATTCCACATCCAGCACAGCTGCAGTTAAAGCAGCAGAGAACAGGTCTTTTGTAGGGCTAAAAGTGCTTGATTGCTGCAAGGCAGGATATAATGTCCCATCTCCTTTTCCACCCCCATCTCCATCAGGGGGCTCATGCTGTTGTTTCTCATATGATGGAGGGGCTGTCGCCAGAGTCCCTCCCTTGGCTGGGGCCAAAAGCTGTGGAAGGGGACCATCAAGCCTCTGGGACAACAACATATTTCTTGGAGTAAGTCTTTGAAGACAGTTTCTGACTTCACTCCACATATATTGCACTGATACAGAAACCCCTTCATGCTTCTGCAATTCATTCCCAATTTTATTCCAATCTTTTAAGTCCAGACAATCATATTTATACCAAGGACTGATTTTTCCTATAACTTGGACCAGCTGTTGTACTTCCTTCTTATCAGCCCGTTTCCCATTTTTATTCAGAAGATATGAGATATCTTTACAAAACTCCTGCTCAGGCGAAGCTAGCACGCACCCCATGATAAATTTTTTCACTCACCCTGTGGGATCCAATTTGGATGAATTTCGCAAGCGCTTGACTGACCTTTCCTCTGGTCGTGGGTGAATGACAATAGACCTTGTCCCTGGTCGCAATGTGGTGCTAATTAGGTGCTAATCGCTGAAGCATTTTTCAAAGCGTTCTTTGAAGTTCATTCAAACGCCTCACAACGGTGCACCACTTGTAGGAATCCGATCCATGTAAAGATAATCAGCCTCATTTAACAGAGCAGTTTATAGCCCCAGATAAACACAGGAAGAGTTAAAAAGGTCTGATGAAGTCCAGCTTCATTAGGCTGAGTAAGGAAGAAACAGAAATAGAGAAATAGAGAGAAAATATATACACAACTGCAGTTCTTTGCTGAACAAAGGAATAATAATGGCATCTCTTTATTCAAACAGAGTATATCAGAAACAAAAAAGGCACATACAACCAATTAGAAAAGTCCGAACCAAATAAGGAGAATGCTTCTCACTTTTCTACGCATGCCCACAATCAAGCGTTGTCTCTCATGTAGACAAAGAGGCCTTTGTTTACACAATGTGTAGGAAGACAGGCAGACAGAAGCCAGATACATTCCTACAGGCATGTGGGGGAATGGTGACAGTGGCAGTAGCATGTGGGGAGGGTTGGTGTTCTAGACTGGTGATGTGGACGATAGTGTTGACAGGTCGGACTGGTGGTGTGGGGGAAAGTGTTGGTGGCGGCGATGGTGGTGTGGGGGTGAGTGTTGCCAGGCCAGTCTGGTGGCATGGGGGGGGGGTTGTTGGCAGTGGCAGTGACATGGGGGGAGTGTTTTCAGACCAGACTGATGGAATGGAGGGAGTATTGGCAGTGGCTGTGGTGTGGGAGAGGTGTTGGCAGGCCAGACTGGTGACTGGGGGGGAGTTTTGGCAGTGGTGGTGGTGGTGGTGGTGGGAATGGTGGGGGCTTAGGGATATCCTTCTGCCACTGCCGTGGAACACCAGTCTGGCCTGCAAACAGTCTGAGGGAGCGTGATCCAGCACACGGCTTTAAAAGGTTGAGAACCACTATTTTATAGGAACCATGACTAGCAGGATTCAGGGAGCTGCCCAATTTGTTAGAACCTCTGTATGTTTCATTTTATTTTATTGTCTTTTATTCATATCATCCATCTGTACAATAAACTTTCCAAGGCACCAGAGGCTTTCTGGCTTCATCAGGATCTTAAGAACTCAGGTTTATTGGATACTGTATCTGACTGGTCCTAAACCAGCACACCAGAAAAAGTGAAATCAGTTTGGATTATTTAAAGATGTAGATGGCACAAATTTCTCAGGGCTTTCTCTCCCAAACAGCTTTCTTCTATTACACAGTGTTATGTTGCAAATGGTACTTGGTTCTCCATTAGCTAATATTTTCAAATCTGTGTAAATAATTGTTCTTTATCCAAGTGTAGCAATAACCTTACTGAGACTTTTCTTCTACATAAAATGAGATAAAATGTGGTACACAAAATCAACAAATAGTTCAAAATAATCAAGCTTATCCTTTAAGAGTCATGCTTACTTTGTAATATGAAAATCCTATTTTTTTATTTCCCTTGTTTTAGAATCACTTCAAAATAAACATAAACCAACCAACAAGGGTAGCTGAAAAAGACCATAAATAAGATTTTTTTAAATATATATATATATGCAAGAAATCATGCCCAGCAATTTCTATAGATCCACCAGCTGTAGTTGGTGGCATTTCCAAATGAATTCTCATTTATTTCCAAGACAGTGACTGTTTACAGGAGGCTTTTCAGAGGCACAAATAAAGGTTACAAAGGCAAGAGTGCTGGCAAACCTCTATTGGAATAGTACTGCTTTACAGCAACCTTAAATAGAAACAAAAATGTCACTTCTGTGCACAGCACACTTTGCTCTTGTATAAGATAATTTCTGTAACTGTTTGCCTGTATTGAGTGGGTTGGTGAGGTCTATCGTTTCCTAATAATAGCCTTTGTGATATGCAAAGATGTACAATTATTTTGGGCTCAGTGTATCATTTGAGCCTTGCAAGACTTTTCTGTTGCTGGGAAATAATCAACTCTTTAAGAAATGAGGCGCTGTCAGCAATACTACTGAACACACATGCAGCCAAAAGCTTTAAAATATAACAGTAGTGTGACCAGTGTTTACCATCTGCAATTCCAAACTTTCAGTCATGGTCAACAACTGTTTGTTCATATTGCAGCTCCACTCCTTGCCTCAGGATTTTTTGGTCTCTTCCCAGGTCAGCAAATAAGGCATTCAAACAGATGAACTAGTGTGTAGTTGACACTCCAGAACTTCCAGATGAACAGGAACCTTGACCTCATCTGCAGCCCTTCTCCATCTTCATTGTTCCCTCCAAGTTTTGCTACAAATCCCAAAGTTGATAGGGAAGCAAAGGATTTTCCCAGGAATAGTATATTGCAAGGTACTCCCGTTCTAATGCAAAGTGTCTGAGGGCAGTAAGTCTAGAAAAGGCAATTACAAAAGAACCTGTTCTTCATTTGTTGACATGGACTGGTCTAGCTGCCTGCATTTTGGGGGAGATTATCTCAGTGTGTAGCTCATACCTGTCAAGTATCCCATATTGGCCGGGATTTCCCATTTTTCTGTGCTTGTTCTTCCCCTTTCCTGCCTCCGTTCCATATTTGAATGGCGGGGAAAAGGCTTACTGTGCATGCGCAACCATGGTGCACATGTGCAAATGGGTTACTGTGCATGCGTGGCCATGGTGTGCATGCACAAATGGGTTACTGAGTGTGTGCGTCCATGCATACGCAATAATTTCCCGTATTTTGTGGAGCCACGCTTGACGGATATGGTGTAGCTGGTTTGGGGGACTATTGAGGTGAAGGCCTGCACCAGTTTAGCCCATCAAAGGACTGACTTCAGCACTGAAGGAAGGCAGCCACCCCTCCTATCAAGACAGTCACTGTCCCAGAAGCACTGAAAGGAATGTACAAACAAATAAGAGAAAGTACTTTTTCACCCAGAGGATCACTGGTCTATGGAACTCCCTGCCAGAAGAAGTGGTGACAGCTGTCAGTCTTGACAGCTTTAAGAATGCAAGCCGCGCTCTTTGCGGGGGGCCCCCACCGGACGAAGACATCCGGGTAGTTAGGGGCGTGGCCAGCTCCCTTATAAAAGGGGTGGCCACGAGGCAGCCGAGCTGCCATTTCGCGAAGCGACGGAGCGGAGAAGTTTTTCCCTCTTACCTCCGTCGCTTTTGCCTTGACTGGGAAGCCTTTTGGCTGCTGATTTTCTTCTTTCGGCTTCCCATAGGTTGGACTGAGATGCCTTCGGAGAAGAAGGCAGCCGCGAGCGCGGCTCGCGCGGTTCGGAGGCGCAATCCGGGTCGGAGGACCGCGGCTGCGCCTCCCCAGCAGCCGCCTTTGCCTGCACCCACCGGGACCGGTGGGATGGGGTCTATTCCCCCTTGGCCGGAGGCTGGGGACCCAAGCATGGGTCCAGCAAGGGCTGCGGCCCGCGGCCCGCAAGCGGTGGACACCGCTCCTGGTGCTTCCCATTCTACTGGGCCTTCCTCTATAGGGGCACAGCTCACTCCGGGGCCTTCCAGCCTTGGGGGGTGGTGTGGTCCCCTTCCCTGGCAGGTGCCTACATTGGCCCTACCGGGCCTGGGTGTGGGGTCATGGCCCTATTCGGGCCCCGGGGTACAAGGACCTGTACCCACGCCTGTAGCAGGCGGGCCGGCTGGCCCTTGGCCCCACGTCAGTGTGGAGGCCTTACTGGCCTGCGTTGCGGCCCTCGAGGCTTCCCTGGCTCGGGCCAGCCACGCTGGGGCTCCCTTTGGGGTTCATTTTGACGCGTCGTCTGCTGGGCAGCGGCAGGCGACGGGACGGGTCGAGCAGCTTGAGGCGCGTGGCGCGACTTCAGCCACTGCCTCGCAGCTCCCCAACCAACAGGCCAGTGCGGGTCAGGCCCCAGCGACGGGCTCTACGGCGGTCGTGAGCTCCGACGCCCCCAGTGGGCCGGAACCCCCGGTGGGGGCGGCCCGCGGGGGTGCAGCATGTGAGTATGCGGTCCAAACTAGTGCACCTACACACGTGGCCACATTGGGGGGGCTTTCCAATGGCCTTGGCCTCGTGTGGTTGGTGCGGCGGTACAGCCGCTGACGCCCCACCCGGCGACGACAACTACCACCCAGGGCCCCGGGGTGGGGGGTGTTTCCTACCCTGTGGGGAATGTTTTGGGGGTGGCTGGGCTAGTCCAAGCCCCTTTCCAGATGCCCGCAGTTTCTGCGGTGCCTGTCTCGGCCTTGCCGACAGCGGGGTATTCCTTACCACTGGGTGACCACTTGGCACAGGCCACCAAAGAGAAAATATGGCGGGGGGAGTATGTAGATATCTTCTCACTCCTAAACAGGGAGCCCACCAAGGAAGAGAGGGAGGGGCAGGATGAGAAGGATAAGGAGCAGGCACGTCGTCGCAAGCCACCACGTACGTGGGCCAACTGGCTGCCGGCCTACCTCATCTACATGGCGGTGTACCTGAGGGCCCGGCCGGATTTGGCAATTCCGATGGTCCAGTATTTGGACAACATCTATCGGGCGATGGTTGACTTTCCGGGCCCGTCGTGGTTGGCTTATGACGAGGAATTCCGTATGCGAATTCCCCTGCACCCTGAGATGAGGTGGGATGAGCCATGCCAGAGGCTTTGGCTTCTGTACATGACGCCCACACGCCCCGCGCCAGGGGAAAGATACCATTGTGGACATGCGGTCCAGCGAGCGGCTCCAGCACAGGTTCCCCGCCAGGTGGCGGGGCAGGGGGTTCCAGCCCGCCTGCTGTGCTGGACTTTCTCGTCCTATGGTTCCTGCAATAGGAAGAATTGCAAGTACAGACATGAGTGTCCCACCTGTGCGGGCCCCCACGCAGCCTCTGCCTGTCCCAGGCCTGGAGGGACGCGGGGCAGAGGGAGGGGCGGACAGTGGGCTGGCAAGACTGCCGCAGATGGAGCTGGTTCACCGAAAGGCTCCCTCCCCAATTAATGTGGACATGTTGGAGCGTTGGCTCGCATTGTACCCGAAGGGGGAGGATGCGGATTATCTCCTTCAGGGCTTTAGGCAGGGGTTCCGTATTCCTTTCATGGGTGATAGGTCCCCTCAGGATGCCCCCAACCTTTTGTCCCTTAGGGGGAGGGAGGAGGTGGCTGCTGCCAGCATTAATAAGGAGGTCGATGCGGGCAGGGTCGCTGGCCCTTTCCCTGCACCCCCGTTCCCCAACCTTAAGGTATCGCCCCTGGGCTTGGTTCCCAAAAAGTCTCCAGGCGAGTTTCGCCTTATCCATCACTTGTCCTACCCAGCTGGCCGATCGGTCAACGATGCTATCCCTGATGACCTTTGCTCAGTCAGGTATACATCTTTTGACCACGCGCTGCGCATAGTGCGCTCATGTGGCCCGGGTGCTCTGCTGGCTAAGTGCGACATTAAGTCGGCTTTTCGCCTCTTGCCGGTGCACCCGGGCGACTTTGAATTGCTGGGTTTCAAATTTCGGGGCGAATATTACTTTGATAAGGCCATGCCTTTTGGCTGTTCCATATCATGCTCGGCTTTCGAGCGTTTCAGTACCTTCCTAGAGTGGGCTTTCGTCCGCAGGTCAGGGTCCCGGTCTGTAGCCCATTACCTGGATGACTTTTTATTCGGGGGTGAACGGGGCTGGGACACGTGTACACGTCTCCTCAACACATTTCAGATGCTAATGGAGGAACTCGGTGTCCCTTTAGCGCCCGAAAAGACCGAGGGCCCATCTACCCAGCTAGTCTTCCTGGGGGTGGAGATTGACACGATAGCGCAGGCGTCTAGGTTACCACGGGATAAGGTGTCAAGGATAGTGGCCCTTATCTCGGACTTGCTGGCCAAGCGCAAGGCATCACTGAGAGAACTGCAGGTGCTACATGGTCACCTTAATTTCACTTGCAGGGTGGTCGCACCGGGCAGGGCTTTTGCCCGGCGCCTGTGCGACGCCATGGCAGGATTATCCAGGCCTCACCATAGGGTTCGGCTTACCCGGGGTATCAGGGCAGACATGCTTGTCTGGTTACAGTTCCTGAGGGAGTTCAATGGGGTCTTATTTTGGAGGTATGACCTCCTGGCTTCCCCTCATTTTCAGATTCAGTCTGATGCCTCGGGATCCCTGGGTTATGGGATGTACTTCAATGGGAAGTGGGCCTATGGTGCGTGGCCACTGGCCTGGGCAGGCACGGGTCGCCTGTGTGATCTCACATATCTGGAGTTTTTCCCTATCCTGGGTGCTTTGATGCTATGGGGCGAGGAGTGGGCCAACTCGGTCGTGCATTTCTGGTGTGACAACGCGGCTGTGGTCCACATTGTCAATGCACAGACTTCTAAATCGCCCAGGGTTATGGACCTAGTGCGCCAGTTTGTGTTGCGCAGCCTGCGCCTCAACGTCCTGTTCAGGGCCAGGCATGTCCCAGGGGTTAATAATGATATTGCTGACGCTTTGTCCCGCCTACAGATCCCCCGGTTCCGTGCCTTGGCCCCGGATGCGGAGGAATTTCCCTCGCCACTCCCGGAGGAGATATGGACCATTGGCAAGGAGAGGTGAACTGGGCGATTGGCCTGTCGCTAGCGCCACGCACGCGTAAGGCGTATCACCACGCAATTAATTCTTTCAGGGCATTCTGTACCCAATTTCAACTGCCAGGAACCTGGCCGATCCCGGTAACCCATGTTCTGCGGTTCATGGTTTACCTGCATGCTCAGGGCCTTGCACCTCGCACCATAGCATCTAAGCTTTCAGCGTTGGCTTTTATGGCCAAAGTGGGAGGTCATGTGGACAGCACCTCTGACTTCCGTGTGAGACATGTTTTGGAGGGGTGGGTGCGCGAGCGCGGGCATTGCCCGGATGACCGCCACCCGATTTCCCCAGGGGTTCTTACCCAGTTGGCCCGGGGCTGGCCTTGCCTCTGTTTTGATACATATGAGGCAGCCCTATTTCATGCAGCCACAACGGTGGCATTTTTTGTAGCGCTCCGCATCAGCGAGCTTGTGATGCTGTCTAAGGCGGATGCAAGTCGTAGGGCACTGGAACTCGAGGATGTCTGTGTTGCCAAAGACTGGGCTCAGTTGAGGATACGCTCCTCTAAGACGGATCAGCATGGCGTAGGCAGTGGTGTGCGACTGCTACAGTGTTCTTTGGCAGACATCTGTCCGGTTGGTGCCCTACAGGAGTTCCTTGCACTGCGTGGCACGCACCATGGCCCGTTTTTCTGTCACCAAGATGGGTCTCCCCTTACTAAATTTCAATTTTGGAAGGTGACGGGCAAAGCGCTGGCCAGTGTGGGCCTCCCAGGTGCCCGCTATGGCACCCATTCATTCCGTATAGGGGCGGCCTCAACCGCAGCTGCTTTTGGGTACTCCGGGGCTGACATACGCAGCATGGGAAGGTGGGGTTCGCAATGTTTTCGGTTTTATGTGCGCCCACTTCCGCCGTGAGTACCAATTCAGTCACCTTACCTTCTTTTCCTCAATTTTCTTTACAGACCCTGGGTGTCGTATTACACCGGTGACAGTATGGCTGGTGGGCCATAGCTACGTGCACAGGGCAGCGCGTTACGCTGCGGCGACAGAATGGGGACCCCGACTGGGACTGGGTGCATACGCAAGTCTCACATGGCATGGTAAGCCCGGGATGTTATGGCGGGAGCTGCTGCCTTTCCTTTTTTCAGGCCAGAATGCTGACCCGCCTGACATTCTGATCATTCACCTGGGGGGCAATGATTTGGGCCAGGTCACCGGCTTATCGCTGAAGCATGCGATTTGCGAGGACCTCGCCTACCTGCATTACGTCTGGCCCGCCACAACCATTGTTTGGTCGGACATGGTCCCGCGCCATTCCTACAGAGGGGGTGTTGACCTCCTGGCCCTTGACCGTGCTAGACGCATGGTGAATAGGGCAGTGTTGCGGTTCCTTGTCGACAGGGCTTGGGGGAGGGTCAGTCGTCACCCCGCTATTAGCCTACAAAATTATGACTTGTATGCAGGGGATGGGGCCCATCTGTCGCGAGGAGGTATGGACCTCCTGTTGGGTGATTGGCGAGCAGGCCTGTTGACCGAGCTGATGGTCTGGGGGGGGCGTCGAGCCTTCTTTGAAGCCCCTCCGTGTGGCGGGTAGCACTGGTAAGGTAAACATTATGACCCACAGGTATCCGGCAAGTTCGCAATTGACTGGACAACACTAGACAGGCATAAGTTGGTTAAACGTTGTCCGGTCAACGACGAACTAGGCGACGGGGTGATGGCTATAGCTAGACAGCATGCATCACCCCGTGATTTTACGGATATGCGTCAGAGGGTGGGGTCATTAGTTAGATATTGACTACGGTCAACAATTTGTTTGTTGTCAACAAACAAATTGATACAAATGGATACATTGTAGCAATTGCCGTTGGCAATTTTGGGTGGTACCTTACCAGTGTTACTTCGGCCTGCTTGCCTTAAGAATTATGATTGGTCAATTACCAATAGAAATTTATAATTCGGACTAGGGCATGAATCAATAAATGTGGCCCAATGCCGTTATCCACTTTTATCAGTGTCTGAGTCCTTTATTGGGGGTGCGCCTGCAATGCAAGCGCGGCGCCAAAATGGCCGCCGCGCTCTTTGCGGGCCCCCCCCCACCGGACGAAGACATCCGGGTAGTTAGGGGCGTGGCCAGCTCCCTTATAAAAGGGGTGGCCACGAGGCAGCCGAGCTGCCATTTTGCGAAGCGACGGAGCGGAGAAGTTTTTCCCCTCCACCCCCTCCCTAGTTAACAGTGTGATGTTTTGGTCGCTTCGGGGCCGGGTGGGAATTTTTGGCTGGGACCCATATTGGCTTCCGGGTCCTGGTTTTTTCGCCCATCCCACACTGTTGCTATGGTTTGACATAGGGGTTTTTCTGTTGCTGCTGTTGACTTTGGTCACATGGGCGGGTAGCACTGGTAAGGTAAACATTATGACCCACAGGTATCCGGCAAGTTCGCAATTGACTGGACAACACTAGACAGGCATAAGTTGGTTAAACGTTGTCCGGTCAACGACGAACTAGGCGACGGGGTGATGGCTATAGCTAGACAGCATGCATCACCCCGTGATTTTACGGATACGCGTCAGAGGGTGGGGTCATTAGTTAGATATTGACTACGGTCAACAATTTGTTTGTTGTCAACAAACAAATTGATACAAATGGATACATTGTAGCAATTGCCGTTGGCAATTTTGGGTGGTACCTTACCAGTGTTACTTCCGCCTGCTTGCCTTAAGAATTATGATTGGTCAATTACCAATAGAAATTTATAATTCGGACTAGGGCATGAATCAATAAATGTGGCCCAATGCCGTTATCCACTTTTATCAGTGTCTGAGTCCTTTATTGGGGGGTGCGCCTGCAAAGGATTAGACAAGTTCATGGAGGACAAGGGTATCAATGGCTATAATTATGGATACCTAAGGACAACCTCCGGATTAGAGAGATAGGCACGATATCTCTCAATGCCATTTCTAGGGAATCCTAAGCAGGTGAAGGCATCTGCTTGGGAATAATACCCTGAAGTAAATGGTGATCCACTGTGTGAGAAAGAATGCTGGACTGGATGGGCTGAGGCCTGTTCCAGAAAGGCTGTTCTTATGTTCTAATGCCCATTGCACAAATTTCCATTATATCGTTGTGGACAGGAAAGAGCAGGAGGAAATTGGGCAATAGCATTGGATGTAGCCTTTAAAATCCTGGAAGATCATGAGAAAACAGGTAGCATTCTGGCAAGGAGCATGGGAAAAGAACACCTGGTGGTCAGGAGATTTCTTGAGAAACTTAGGATGTCTTCTACCTTTGGAATTTAGGATATCCTCTATTTTTGGTCTATGGTCCTTCATCACCATTGTGTTCATTCTCTAGCCCCACATTCCCAGGCTTTTTGTGCAAGAGAACAATTGCTTTCCCAGCCCTATCTGGAGATGTCAAGTGACTAAATGTAGGTCCTTTTTTTAGTGTGAAATGTGTATTCGGACACTATGCTTACTCCCCTTCTAGGAACAGAGGAGAGGCATTTCAGCAAGGAGAAGAGTCGAAGGAAAGAAGGCTTTGAACATCTTCCCTCTTTGCTTTTACTTCATGCCAGACCACAAAATTTGTCCCCTGCTCCATAACCTTTCAGCAGCCAAGGCACTTCTTTTCATTTGCTTCTTTCTGTTGCTATAATAGTAGCAGTAGGGGCGGTGATTCCTTAGCTCTCACTAGAAGGAGACCTGCATAAAAACAGTAGAAAATTCCTTTTTGTTCCTATGATATTGTCTGTTGTATAATACAATAAAGTTGTATGACTCATAATTTCACTCTCCTGCTATATTCTGTTTCTTCACTCTAGAGCAAGGATTCTCATCCCATGGCCCATGGGCCGGATGTGGCCCACGGCACCATTTCATGTGGCATCCCACTGCCTCCGCCACACCAGGAAGTGCCATGTGTTGGAGGAAGGGCAAAAGGTCCACACAGCTCCTGAAGCTGTCTGAGGGAGTGTGACCCGGGCCCTGGCTTAAACAGGTTGAGAACTCCTGTTCTAGAGATGTGAAGGCAATTTTTCTGCATGAAATGTAAAAATGTTTCGAATGAAAATCATCAGACATGTTAGGTTAAATCCAATAGATAGTCCAACTTTACTGTTGCATAAATGGGACTGAAGTAAGTGCTGATTTAAGAAATCCATCTCATTGAACAAGTTTACTCAAGTTGGGCTTAACTAATAGATTTAGCCTAAAATTCCTTTCAAGATTTCAACTTAATTGTAACTGGTCTTATAAACTCTGTAGAAGCTCAAATGTCCACATGGAGCTTTGCACACATACAGATTCCCTGCTCTTTTTCTTGTTGTCAATAGTTCTCTGTACATGGAGCATCTCACATGATGTATGGAGAATACTGAACAGGTCAAGAAAATGTTTTTTAAAATAAAATAAATCCATCTAGGCAAAGAATTCACGTGCACTTAAAGCTCCAGTCTGAAGATGGAGACATCTACGATATGATGATTTTACTAGTAATTTGCAAATACTGTAATCTCTTGTCCATGGGTAAATTTCCATGCAGCAGAAGGAACTTCATTAACTGAGAAAGCTGGCCTACACATTTTTGTGCACAAACCACCATAATATAATGGTTAAATTTTTATGAAAGAAAAAGTTACACTCTCATTTACACAGTTCAGTTCCTGTGTCACCTAAATGAAAATCCTATTGTTGGCATAATGCAAAAGATATAAATATGGATAGCAAATTGCTGCAAATGAAAAGGTGTGCATCAACATTATTTGTTGCCTATCAAGCCACACAACAAAACAGGGATCAATGTCTATACAGACTTTGAAGCATCCAGCAATTTGCCACAAAAGATTACACCACTTGATTTAGGGTGTCAGTATGATTTTCGGCAAATATCTCTTAACTCATGGATTCTCAACCTGCAACCAAAGGGCTGGATGCGGCCCACTGCACCATTTCATGTGGCCCAACACCACCACCACCACACCCAGAGGTGCCATGTGGTGCAGGAAAGTTAAAATGATCATCCAGCCCTCAAAGCTATCTGAGGGAGCATAACCCGGGCCCAAGCTTTAAAAAGTTGAGAACACCTGTCGTAACTCATTCATCTCCCCTTCCAAGAGTACCTGCATCTGCATGGCTGCAAGTCTGATAATTATTGTCCAAGAAATAACTTTTCCAAGGTTTAAAGGTAAAATACACCATGAATTTCCTATGGTCGTTTCATGTTAATTCCCTTTTCAGCAATGTCAACGGTCTCACTCCCATCTTAGCAGCCAACAAATTGTCCCCCGAGTCACAGTACTGAATCCAAACAAATTAATAAAGCTATCTGGCTTTGTGCAGACAAAAATTAATTGTATTCATTTTGAAAACATGTAAAATGTGCCAGTCTTCACAGGTACAAGATAAGAATATGATGAATGTGGCTTAATGGACTTAATATTCATAGACTATATATGCCTTGCAAGCATTTTATTAATCATAATATTGTGTGTAATTATGATAGCTGACCTACTAAAGCAGTTGGTTCAGACATCTTGTAATAAAGAATAAGCCACAACCTTGGCCTTCTTTTTCTTCATATCTACTCCACAAGAAATAACTTCGTTTTGTATCAAATGGAACCAAGACTTGCAAAGTGGCTAGGAAAAAGCAGGAGAAGGTTTGTCTTGGTCAAAAGGAAGGAAAATGAACTCCATTAAACATGTCTTAATCCACTAAAAAAAATCCTGTGCTGATAATTGCTACAGCAAAGCTGAAATTATTCATTAAAAAGACTTTAGAGGATTTCAAATTACTTCTTCCCATAAGCAAACATTATGGAATAGCAGTGATTCTAGCTTCCTTCACTGATACTTCCAAGAGTGAAACCTCTTGGGCAGAATGTTGTTTTTGTTTTATTTTTTATTTAAAAGTGAAACAGAAACAGTGTTTAAAAATGGCTCTCCAGTATGGAGAAACACAGCCCAGAAGGACCATGGTTAGATTCTAAAGAACAGGGCAAGTAACTCCATGTGTTTATCCCATGGGGACCTTCAATTTGTGGTTTTTTCACAAAACCTCATAGCAAAACTCTTTCACCACTTGCTTGAGTTTCAAAAACAGGTTGTGTGAGACAGAAAGAAGCTCTGCCAGACAAAAGACAGCAGAGTGGCAGGTTTCAAGTATTCTACTGGGAGTCCAGCCAGATGCAGAAAACTGAGACTTTGCTTTCCTTTTCATCCATGGCCTGGACATTAATAACAAGTCAAACAGAGCTGTGGGGAAGTCTCTAAAGACTAGTTTTTAACATCTCCAGAGAAATTGTGCAGTCTTTTGACTTGCTGGCATGACACACTTCCTTCCACAGTGTAAGGAAGCTCCTGGCCTTAGAAACAAAAGAGCCATGCAGTCCCTGAGCTAATCTAACAGATGTCACAAAAGTTTCTGCATCTAACAGAGAGAAAGCTTTGGCATGTGCCCTTTATTCACCCCCTGCAAGCCCCTTTACTCATAGCCCATGTCCCTGTAGATTATGTTGAAAACAGAGCTAGGACATACCTGTCAAGTATCCTGGATTGGCCAGGAAGTCCCGTATTTTGGCACGCATTCCTCCCTTTTCCCGGTGCCATCCCGTATTTAGAATGGTGGGGAAAGAAACAAACATGTTCTGCACATGCACAAAGGAGTTTTTGCTGTGCATGTGCACCTGGGCCAGAGCAGCTCCCGTATTTTCCAGAGCGGCGCTTGACAGTTATGGGCTAGGAGAAAGTTCTGATACCACCCAACAACACATTGGTTGGCAACAGATATAGAAAAGGTGTTGGATCTGGAGAAAGGAATGAGCTTAAGGTGACCACCTTGGTGGAGGTTAAGATGATCATTCTCATGTACTCAAAGGACAAAGGAGGAGGGTTCACATAGGGCTGTACATGCCCCCTCCACAACAGTTGTGTATCCGATGCCATGACTTTGGAGTATCGGAGACCTTCCTCCTGAGAAGAAGCTCCCCAAGTTTAGTGTAAGGGACCAAAGACAATACAACAGCCGAAGGGTTGGCTTAACACAGGTTTATTGCATGATGATCCGGAGGAACATGTGGTAATGGCGGATGGGTAGCTCAATATATACAGCTGGCTATACATTTGAATGTGGCTCGTTGACAGGCTATTGGTTGCTGCCTGCGTGACGTCATAGGAGGTCACGCCCTTCTTGACCAGGTGAGGAAGTCGCGGGGAATCTTCCCGCGCTGCTGAACCAGGTGGCTATGATCCATTAGAGCTGGACGCTCGTTACTGTCCTCTGGTGGTCACTAGCTCGCATCCCCTTATTAGGCTTACATTGATACAGGTGATGGTTATAATGTTGCACACAGAAAGGTTACATTGATAACACATGGCAAAGGTACATTGTTAAAGGCACAGCTTTACAGAACACAACATCCCTCCCCCCTAGGATGAGACGAAGTCTCTCAGCCAAGATGGCTTGTTGCATGTGCGTTTGGGCCGTGAAGAGGGCTGCCCCCCCCGGGGGCGTTATTGCTTCTTTGTTCCCTGGTCCCTTGTCCTGAAATGGGAGAGGGAGACTCGTTAGTGGCTTGCCGCTGTCTGGCGGTTTTAGGGGAAGGGAAAAACTCCATTGTGGGGAGACCGGGGGCCGTTGGGGCTAACGAAAAACCCCTCTTCTCGCTTGGACGGGTGGGGGACCACTCCGAAAAACCCCCCCGGTTCTGGAAAACAAAATCTAACTTGGTAGGGGTACCCGCATTTGTGGGGACTTTCCGCGAGATATGTATGGGGTCGGGTTCCTCCTCCTCGGAAAGATCCCCCAGGGTATCTATGAGGACATCCTCCTCCCCCCTTGGTGGGGGCCCACGGTCCCCTTTTCCTCCCCCTTGGGCTGAACGGGTGGGGGAGAACCCTAACGCTGACTTATTTCCTGCCTGATCAGTGCCCTGCTCATCGGAGACCCTGCGTCGGAGCTGGTCCGCGTGCCGCCGCCACAGGAGCCCTGTGCTGGTTTCCACGCGGTACGACACGGGGCCGGTTTGCTCCACAACTACACCCGGAACCCAGGCCGGGCCCGTGCTGGCGTAATTCCTGCAATGCACGGGGGCGCCTACACTGAAACTCTTCGTAGCCTCTAGCCCAATGTTCCTCCCTTTGTCCTCTACCCTCATGGGGTCTAGCCTAGTAAGGATGGTGGTCAGCTTCCTGCGCATTAAGAGCTCTGCGGGGGAGTATCCTGACGCCAACGGGGTCACCCTGTACCCTAGCAGAAACTGACACACTTGTAGGTTCAAATCCCCTGGGCCCATGCGCCGCAACGCGTCCTTCGTGGTGCGGACGAGGCGCTCTACTTGGCCGTTGGTGGCCGGGTGAAACGGGGCGGAGGTGATATGCCGAACGGCGTTAATCTCCATGAATGCCTTAAACTCGGAGGACGTGAAACAACTAGCGTTGTCGCTAATTAACGTGTCGGGTATGCCGAACGTGGAAAAGAGCCTCCGCAAGTGTCTAATGGTCTGGGCCGAGGAGGTGCTCGTGACTGGGATAACCTCCAACCATTTGGAGAAAGCGTCCACTACAAGGAGGAACAGGGTGCCTCTGAACGGGCCCACGAAATCAATGTGCACCCGGGACCACAGCCCCTTAGCCGCGTCCCATTCCCTGTGGGGAAGGCGGGCCTCCTCCGGTCTGGAGCATTGGCAACTTTCACAAGTGCCGACCATGTGCTCAATGTCGGCGTCTAGCTGGGGCCACCAGAAGTAACTCCGGGCCAGCGCCTTGGATCGCACGATGCCGGGGTGGCTGACGTGAAGCAGTTTGAGCACCCGCGGCCGAAGGAAAGTGGGAATCACCACCCGCTGCCCCCACAAGAGACACCCCCTCTCTAGGGACAGTTCTAGCTTTTTTCTGAAAAATGGAGCGAACTCCTCCGCTGGGGAGGATGCGGGCCACCCTTTCTGTAGCCAGGAGCTTACTGTCGCTAACGTTTTGTCTTTCTCTGTCGCTTTGGCAATGTCAGCGGGCACTACGGGGGGCGAATCCAGCACCTCTATCATGAGAACCTGATGGTCCCGCTCCCCCATGCTCACCTGGCTGGGCGTTAGGGGAAGGGGAGACCTAGATAGGGCGTCCGCATGGCTGATCTCTTTCCCGGGCCGGTAGACCAACGCGTGCTGATACGCGTTGAGAAAAATGGCCCACCTGAGCATCCTTGGGGACAGGATTTGAGGGGTGGGCTTAT
The DNA here is from genome assembly GCA_035047305.1 of Bradypodion pumilum. Lineage (NCBI taxonomy): Eukaryota > Metazoa > Chordata > Lepidosauria > Squamata > Chamaeleonidae > Bradypodion > Bradypodion pumilum. Next base: position 164,029,328 of record JAWDJD010000001.1, on the reverse strand, counting down.
CCGCGGTAAAAATGCCTAGCAGGGGTTTGTGGTCCGTCACGATGGTGAAGGGGCGGCCATACAGAAAATCGTGAAATTTTTTCGTCCCCGAGACTATCGCTAATGCCTCCCTGTCCGTCTGTGCGTAGTTTCTCTCTGTTTGGGACAGGGACCTGGAGTAAAATGCTATCGGGGCCTCCCTTCCGTTCTCCAGCACGTGGCACAGCACTGCCCCCACCCCCACTGGAGATGCATCACAGATCAGAACTACTGGGCGTTTGGGGTCGAAGTGGGTCAGTATGGCGTCGGACGCCAGGAGGCTTTTCAGCTCACTAAATGCCCTTTCTTGGTCCTCGCCCCACTTCCATGCCTGGTCTTTCTTAAGCAGCCTGTGTAGCGGTTCAGCCACCGCTGCCTTCCGGGGAAGGAAGGAGTGGTAAAAGTTGAGCAGCCCTAGGAACGACTGCAACTCGGGCTTGGAGGTGGGGCGGGGGGCTTTCTTGATGGCTGCCACCTTAGACTTGGATGGTTTTATCCCCTCAGGAGTCACACAAAACCCTAGGAATTCAACCTCGGTTGCGAAGAAGACGCATTTGTCCTTTCGCAACCTCAGCCCCACCTTTTCGAATATCGTCAGGACCTTCCCCAACCTCTTGGCCAATTCAGCCCGACTCCCCCCTGTTATTAACACGTCATCAAAATAAGGCAACACCCCCTCCAGTCCCTTCAGGAGGCATTCCACGAGTGACTGGAAAATTCCTGGCGCCGAATTCACGCCGAATTGGAGGCGCGTCACCTGGAACGCCCCCTTATGGGTGACTATGGTCTGCGCAGCAGCTGCGGCAGGGGACACCGTAAGCTGCTGGTAGGCCTGTGCTAAGTCGAGCTTAGCGAAACATTTCCCCCCGTGTAACCTGGCCAGCAGATGGCTGACTACCGGCACCGGATATGCATTCGGGCGGATCGCCTTGTTGATGGTGCACTTGTAGTTGGCGCATATGCGGACCTCCCCATTGGCTTTTAGGGCAGTTACAATTGGAGTTTCCCACTCCGCAGAATCTACAGGCACAAGAATCCCCTGACCCACCAATTTGTCCAGTTCCGCCTCTATCTTGTCCTTGAGTGCGAACGGCACCCGGCATGGTTTTAGGCGAACAGGGTGGACCTCCGGGTCCAGGTCGAAAGTCACTGGGGGCCCCTTGAATTTCCCCAGTCCCTTTTTGAAGACTTCGGGGTGCGCCTCGCACACCTCCTGAATTGGATCAGTCCCAACAGCGTGCATCCCCACGGCATGCACCCCCCAATGAACAACCCCAGGGGCTGGAACCATTGAGTCCCGAGGAGGCTGCAATTTCCTCCCTTGAGCACGACCAGGGGAAGAGACGCGGCGTGCTCCTTGAATTTGACCTGAAATTCTCCAACCCCCAACACTGGAATACTGTTCCCTTGCACGTCCCGTAGTGTGGCCCTCAATGCTTTGAGCTTGGGCCGCTTTTGGGGGGCAATTCCGAAAAACTCCCTCTGGGAAATGATTGAATATGAGGACCCCGAGTCAATTTCCATCCTAATGTGCACCCCTTGGACTAGTACCTCAACTAAGTAGCGGGGGTGTCCCGTAGACACGCTGAACACTGGGGCGTCGTCCTCGCTGCCGTCGGCGATGCGGCCCACGCCGTCCTGCTTCCGCGTGGCCTGGGCGCCGTCTTTGGGTCTCGCTGGGCGGTCTCGTCCCGCGGAACGGTCTGGGGAGCTCCTCCGGGACTCGCGCTTCTTCCTGCACACCTTGGCGATGTGCCCGCGGCGGCCACAGTTGTGGCACTCGGCCTTCCGGAAGGGGCATTTCACGCGGTCGTGGGCCGCGCCACAGCCGTCGCAACGCCGGCTCTCCTTCCGGACCCTCTGTACGTCCTCGTCGTCGCTGCTCTCTGTAGACGACCTCGAAGTTCGCCGGGCCGCATGTACCGGAGCCTCTGCTTTGCTCGACTTTGGCCGCCAGTCCTGGAGTTCTTGGACCCCGGCCTTCGTAGCTTCTGCGGCCTGGGCCGCTCTGACGACCTCCTGCAACGTGGGAGGCGGCTCTTGGTTCATTAATGTGCGCTGGGTCTCGGCGTCATTCAGGCCGCACAGCACACAGTCTCGGAGGGTGATTTCGACGTTCTCCCATTTGCACGGGCCGGCCGCCAGCCGCAGGGCCGCCACGAACGTGGCGACCGTCTCCCCGGGCGCTTGGACTCGCCTCCAAAACGCACTCCGAGCGGGAAACATCGCCGTGGCGGGCCGGACGTGCTCACGCAGCAACTGCATGAGTTCCTTGGCCTTGAATTCGCTCACCTTCCTCGGTGCAATCAGGTCCACCAAGGTCCTTTTTGTTTCTTGTCCGAGCATTCTGGTGAAGATGGCCCTTTTCTTCGCCTCTTCCGTGACTTCGGACTCGATCAGTGCGGCCTGGAAGTCCATCTCGAAGATCTCCCAGTCGCCCGGTTTCTTGATTTCGAAACCGACGCATGTCTTGGTCCCGTGGGCTGCCATATCCCACCTTCGTCGCCAATTTAGTGTAAGGGACCAAAGACAATACAACAGCCGAAGGGTTGGCTTAACACAGGTTTATTGCATGATGATCCGGAGGAACATGTGGTAATGGCGGATGGGTAGATCAATATATACAGCTGGCTATACATTTGAATGTGGCTCATTGACAGGCTATTGGTTGCTGCCTGCGTGACGTCATAGGAGGTCACGCCCTTCTTGACCAGGTGAGGAAGTCGCGGGGAATCTTCCCGCGCTGCTGAACCAGGTGGCTATGATCCATTAGAGCTGGACGCTCGCTACTGTCCTCTGGTGGTCACTAGCTCGCGTCCCCTTATTAGGCTTACATTGATACAGGTGATGGTTATAATGTTGCACACAGAAAGGTTACATTGATAACACATGGCAAAGGTACATTGTTAAAGGCACAGCTTTACAGAACACAACACCAAGTATATCTGTATATGCAGCTAGAGATCCTTTCAAAATGTTCTACATTTATGGATGCATGGGGTACAATAAGGGTGATGGTCCCCAAGTGGATTAAATCTCACTTGAATCCATCTTGATGGAGGGCAGCAGCTTCATCCACACTGGCCAGGGGCCGATGAGGACTGTGTGTGCCAGAAGGGCTCAGGACAAGAAAGTGACTCGTGGAGCTGGATTAGTGGTACGGGTGTCATGCTGTAATGTGAAAGGCAAATGGAAGGCCACTGCATTATATTGTTCCCAGGACAATCTTCAGAGCTGATTGCCATGATAGCAAATATTTGAAATAGGATGTGGCACTTAAAGAAGAAGAAAGAGCACAATGGTAGAAGGAAAATGCTGGCCACATGTCTGCACACTAGGTGTATTGGTCACACTGTTGGATGATCTCTGGTGTGAGCGGGATGGAGGTAATTCATCAATCCTTGCTCTTCTTGACCTCTCAGCAGCATTCAATACCGTCAACCACGGTATCCTTCTGGAATGGCTTCAAGTATTGGGGATCCAGGACACTGCGTGGTCCTGATTTTCCTCATTTCTGAGGGTCCAGACCCAGTCGGTGTTGTTGGAGGGCAAGAGGTCCAGCCCTAGGCTTCTCCAATATGAGGTGCCAATATCAGGGCTCTCACCTCTCTTATTCAATATTTACATGAAGCCTCTGGGGGAGATCATCTGTTCCGATGGGATTAAGTACCATCAATATGCTGATGATACTCAACTGTACATCTCAGCACATGGTGATCTAAGTGATGCAGTTGAAGTCCTTTCCAGGTGTCTGGAGGCTGTGACGGTCTGGATGGGGGACAACGGGCTACAACTGAATCCCGGCAAGACTGAGTGGCTGTGGGTAAGGGGCCCTGCATTATCCCAGGAGTTACCACCTTTGATGATGGATGGGGTTCTTTTGCCTCAGACAGACCAGGTGCATAATTTGGGGGTCCTCCTGGACTCACAGATCATGCTCAATGAGCAGATAGCAGTCATGGCCAGGAGGGCTTTCACTTAAATTCACGTGATTCATCAATTATGCCCGCTCCTGGACCGGGACTCCTTGCTTATGGTCACCTCCAGACTAGATTATTATAACATGCTCTACATGGGGTTGCCCTTGATGACCATTTGGAGGCTGCAACTGGTGCAAAATGTGGCTGCCCACATGGTGATGGAGTGTGAGCATTATGCCCATGCCTCACCCATCTTGTGGGAGCTGCATTGGCTGCTGATGTGTCTCTGAATGCAATTAAAGGAGCTGGTGATTACCTTTAAAACCCTACATGGTAGTGGACCAGGTTACTTAAGAGACCGTGTTACTCCAAGTGCCCATCCCACCAGAGCAGACCGGAGGGTCTCCCTAATGGTCCCATCAGCTAGAGATGCTCACCTCTCTAGCACTAGAAGGAGGGCCTTTGCATCATCAGCTCTGGCCCTGTGGAACCTCCTGCCAACCGAGTTGCACCTCCAGGCAGAGCTACTGCCCTTCAGAAAAGGTCTAAAAACCTGGCTGGCACAGCCACGCTGGCTTATATGAAGGCCGTTCAGGTTTTTAGTTTCAGTTTTTTAACTTATTGTGGCTGGGAGAGTATTTTAATGGTTTTTAAATGTTAAATGTTTTTGTGATTTTATTGTCGTGGGGATGTTTTATATTTGAATGTTTTTATAGTGATTGTGAGCCACCCGGAGTCGCTTTGGCGAGTGGGTGGCAATAGAAATCCAAATGAATAAATAAATAAATGCTCACTTCTATCATCCTCAGGTGCAAGGGTGAAGAACTGCAAAATTATTCACTTTACTCAACAGAGGAGTGAGGAATATTGTGTTGCTGTCAGCAAGTGAAGAGGAGAATGATTTTCCACCCACCCATGCAAAATTAATAAATAATGCTTAAATAATGCTTAATGCAAATAGCCCTTCAATACAGGTTACGGACATGGCTCAAAACGGTGATGGTCAAGAACTTATTGCTAGGGCTTTAAGAATTAGAAAAGTCAGAAGAGTACTTTGTATTTACAGTAAAACCCCGACTTACACATGCCTCAAGTTACATAAAATTCAACTTGCGTAATGATTTTGTGTTAAAACCATGTCCCGATTTACACGATTTCCTATGGGTTTTCTTCGAGTTACATAAAAAATTATTTTTCCTATGGGTTTGCTTCGATTTATGTAAAAAAATAATTTTTCCTATGGGCTTGCTTCAAGTTACATAAAAAATTAAGCAAAAGCCTACGGAATGGACTTTTTTTTTCATAAGTAGGCATTTTACTGTATTTTTTTTTTAGCAAGCTGCCTCTGGTTTTGTATCTTACTCCCTGCAAATGCTGTTTTCCTGTAGGGATTCCTTGGCTGTCTCCTTAAGGATCCACACTCGCTTACGCAGATGAGGCCTGGGTGTTCTGGGACTCATCTCCCCTAAAATAGAGGGACAACTAATTTCCTGTTATTCACCAAGTTTGATCATGAGCACACCTTAGAAGTATTGTGTAATCTCCTCATGGCTACTGTTTTGTAGCCAATATGATGTAATGTCACATGACTTGACAAACCAATCACCTCAAAGACCATGCGCACTTCCTGTATAGAACTCTATGTCTAATAAAACCATCTGGGGTCTTTTTGTCTCAGTTGTTCCCTCCCAGCTGGCTTCAGCAAGAAGCTCCCTGTCTCTGTATGTTTCTTTGTCTGTCTGTGTGTGTGTATGCTTTGTGTGAGAGTAAACTTCAGGGTGCTTGCAAAGGCCCTCCCTACAACATTTTCCAAAAGGAAACTGGCATTAATTTTAAGAAGAGAAGTATGCACAAGTGATAGACATTGTGTCAAAAAAAAGTGCTTCTGGTTTAATTATCTCACCAAGTTAAGGCATCTTCCAGAGCTTTTACAGTCTTCACTGAATTGTCTTGCCAGGTTGAGACAGCCAAAATCTGTGAGATTGAAGAAATTAACAAGTATTCGTTGCCTCTTACAATGCACACACCCTTCAAGTGTTCTTTCAGTGAAGGTAGGGAATCATCAGATTTCTGCTAATATGTGTGCCCCACCTCAAGTACTTAATCAAGCCCTATGAAAGCAAAAGGCACACAAACCTAGCAATGCATGGCTGATAAGAAATGTGCCTTCCTGGTACTTCTCATATGCTACATCTTGATATTTGTCCTTTAGGTCAGTATTTCTCATGCATACGCCGTACAATACCAAAAGCTCATCAAACTGATATAACCCTTGGCAGAAAGTGACCAAAGCACTTAACAGGGAAAAAACAAAAAAATCACTAAAAAGAACAGTGTTCAATGTATTGCATTGTCAAGAATAATCAAGCATTGGCAAGAAGAAATTAGAGCTTATCTGACATATACTGGATTCAAACACAATACAATTACTTAACTCAAAATAATGTACTTGGCCAACTAATTGCTTTTTAAAAAATCACCTTTTGACTCCAAGAACTGTTCTGCACACATGGCACAGTGAAATAAATTAAATCTCTCCAGTAAGCACATTGGAAAATCTTCTCTTTTTTTTCCACAGAACAGGTAGACATTATATATGGTTCAGCCAAGTCTACACTTCCCCATGTAGACCCAGCTCTTGGTATGCTGGCCCTCAAGGATGCTGATTGTGCTCCACACACAAAGAATGCTTTTATATGAATGGATAACTATTTTGTTAAACTCAAAACTAAACGAGAATTTGTAACATCAGTTTTCACAGGAATATTAAGAAACACAAGAACAAAGCAAAACTGAAGATGCTTGGAAGTGCTGTTCTGACAAACCACAAGTGGTCAAGATAGTGCCCATAGGACACATGGAGATTACCACTGCCCATTTCCCCCTCTCTTTTCCCCACAGACCATGGGGGGGAGTAAAAGAGAATCCCATCTCCTGAAACACTCTTTTAAAGGAAGGAAGTTCACCACGCCAGAGCCCTATTTTGTCCACCCACAAAGTGCTTTTGTTAAATTGGAAAGGGGGACTCGGGAACACTTCCTGTTTCAGGGCAAGGCAGACTCTTGGGTCAGGAAAATAACCTAAGAGGATGTCCATTCTTGTATGAAACACAACAACAAGGGATTACCCCTATGGAACACAAAGTACAGTAAGTATGACAAGTAACCTTGACAGAATTGGGCTAGTTTTATAGTTTTTTCATAATAGTTGCCTAACACATTTTGTACCTTCCTACTTCTTTAGGATATGTCAAAATTCCTTCAGAGAGAGCATATTCCTTTCTTTTAGTGCTTCCCAATCTTTGCTTTTTGGACTTCAATTCCCCAAAGCCAACGTACTAAACTTAGGCTTCTGGGAATTGAAGTCCACCAGTGTTGTGTGGAACATAGTTTGTGAAACACTGGATTAGACAAATAAAAGCATTGTTTTGAAATATTTCTCAGTTAGTCTCAATTAGTATTAGCCCTTTATGAATGATACTCAGAATGAGATAAATATACTTTGGGGAGGAAAAGATCAGCCATAGCATCAGACCAACTTTGACCTATATACCTTCATTTAATGGTCTGCATAGAAGCTAGGTGGGTACAACTCAATCCAGGAATCTGGTGTTCAAAGAAAACTGGGATCTCAAGCAGGATAGAGGAGGACATACATATTTGCATGCATGAAGGCACTACATTTGGGGTGAGCAAATACTGTCTTGTGGATGTTGTTCGATTGCTAGTATAGTATTAGCATTTCTATTTGATATAGCCAATGGTAGCGGATCTTGAGGATCATAGCTTAATAGCATTTTGGAAGGCTACAATTCTCTCTTCATTACTCCACAAAGACTTTCTCATGCTGTCCAGGGGAAAACAAAAAGTACTAGTTCTGCTCCCAAAGCAGTTGCTGTGTAAATTTTAGTTCAGAAAATAACCATCTATTGCTGGTTTAAAATGATTTTCAATGAGTCCTGACAGCACTTGAAAATGTGAGAGCAGAAGCATGAACTAGTAAAACTTGTTGAGTTTGGCTTTTTAGTGGTCTATCTTATGACAGAGGCCTGCAGTGCTGTTAATTTGGAAGCATCAAGATGACAGATTGATGTTGATTATCAAGCTATTTTCATGGTAGCACTGCTTTTCCCTCTAATAATTTGTATAAAACTCTTTTTGCTTCTCCTGGGAATCTGCCACCCTGTTTGGCTTTCATCTGTTCATACAGCATTAAGGGACTTTGAACTTGAGGAAAATTGAATATGCTGTAGTTAGTGAAAATCAAGAGATAATATAGGTCAGTCTAACAGGAGGAAGGAATGATTTGCTGGTTGCCAAAATGTACAGAACCTGCCTCAGTTCCTCCTGGAATGCCCCTTATGTCTCCACATAAGAGCCCAGTATCTTGACCCCCACCCCACTCCAATTTTCTGGTATTGTAGATAACATTTTCTTAAACAAAATTGTGCTTATATTGGCAGGAACAAATTATTATGCAGCATTTAGATTTGAAAAATAAATTTAAAAAGTCTAGCCAGGTTATCCTGCTATGGTATTAGAATAGCCCATAGTGCCAAGAGCTCAACACCAATTGTCAGGTGATGGTTAACTAACCAGAACACCCTGAGGACTAATGACCTTTGGTGGCAATGTCCATGGGGAAAGGTGATGATCTCCAAGTTGATTAAATCCCACTTGAATCCATCTTGATGGAGGGCAGCAGCTTCATCAATCCTGGCTTGGGGCTGATGAGGACTTTCTGTGTCAAAAGGGCTTAGGACCAAACAGTGACTTGTGGAACTGGATCAGTAGTATGGGTGTCATGTGGTGATGTATAAGGCAGATAGAAGGCCACTGCATTATATTCTTAGGGCAGTCTTCATAGCTTATTGCCATAATGATCGCCAGTATTTGGAATTGGATATGGCACAAGAAGAAGAACACATTAAACAAGCTTTATACGGATGGAAAGATTTTACTCCCCCTGCTCCTACCATTATTTCAATAGCCCTTTTAATCAAATCATTATCTGCCATGCCATTTTAGTATGTGTTGTGTTTGATCTTACCAGCATCTACCAAATTGTGTGTTTTAATGAGTCCTTCTTTGCCTTCTACTTGGGGTTTACACAAAAATATTGAGAGGCTATTGAATGCGGAAATGAACCAACCTGAACCAAAGAGACCTTCTAATGAAGAGGTGGGTCAAAGATGAGGGCAGCATGTGCAATTTCTCTCTTTCTTTCCAAACATTCTTACTGGATATCTGAGCGACGGCATCAGTTGTTCCCTAGAGTCTCTGTCAAGTCAGCCAAGTGACTGAAACCAAAGGGATATAGGACAGCATACACATTATTTGCATAATGACTCCTTTCGGATGAACATTCAAGTTGCACAAGAATGTGTCGTTGGAATTTTGTGGCACAGTCTTATGAATAGTAATGGCACACAGAACCTAAGGAGATGTATTTGATTTTAATTGAGCTATCCTTTCAAGATTTTTTTCCTCCCTGCCACTGAGCCAAGGTCATACTCTCATACTTAATAAGTTTATTATATGAGAAGAGCAGGAATAACAGGCACAAGAGAAAGAGACACTGAAGACATGTGGCATTGCTGACATGAAAGAAAGAGAGAAAATGTACTAAAAGCAATAATTGAAGTATACACAGAAGTCAGTCCCACTGATAATTGGCTTAAATTATTAAAGTGCATAAGAGGTTATTAACTAGAAGTGAGTGAATTATAATTTTTGCTGATCATGACTTCACCAACTCTCCCAAACTTCTTTTCTTTCTTGACAGCAATGAAAATGGAATATTATTCAAATAGTCAAGAAAGGCTTTTCAAATGCCCCTTCTGCAAGAAAGAATAGGCAGATAGCAGTTGCCTTTATTCTAAAATAATGAATAGCACTGTTTGTTTTAATAAATCTGTAACCTTGGCACCTGCAGATGATGCCCTAAAAAAGAATGAACTAATCAGAATGATGGGTGATGATGAATATTCCATCACTCTTGAAGAAACTTCCTGGCACATGTGTGCTTCTTTGCACACATATATGCACAGAAGAGGATGAAACTGTTTCATTTTTTATCGCATTCACCTTTTTTAAAGCACAAGTTCCTTCCATTCTGTTTCCACTTTACCTTACAGATTTTTGCATGTTGTTTCACTTAATATACTTTTTTTGCAAACACTTTTAGTTAGAATGTCTAAGAGTAGTACTTGGTATGAAATGATTTCCTTTGCTCATAACTAAATAATGGGGAAACTGTCATTCCTGAGGGCAGCCAAAAACTGTGGTAAGAAGACACTTTGCATTTAACCCAGTGTTTCCCAATGTGGGGGCCATGCCCCACAGGGGGACTTTAATTCCCAGAAGCCTACGTCAGTACATTGGCTGATTCACTTAGACTTCTGGGAATTGAAGTCCAAAAACCAAAGGTTGGGAAACACTGATCTAACCCCATAAAATACTAAAATTTCTTCCTTTCTAGTAGCACATCATGGTTGTTTTTTCTTACTGCTGAGCCTTCTTGAATCTTGGCTAGCTGGAAGAGTGGGAGAGTGAAGAGAATAAGGTCTAATGCCCAATACATGCATATACCATTTTTTTAAATTTAGGCTTTAAATAAATAACAATGTTTCTATTCCAAGGCTGGTTCCACTCTTAGGCAAAGTGAACCAACCGCAGCTGGGGACCAGTTGTGGCAACCCCACAAGTGTTCTGCTTGTATCCCTAAATTGTGGGAGTTCATTTCAGTTTTTTCTGACTTTATGCTTGCACCCTTGTTGAGCTGGATTCTCAACAAGTGCTTGGTCAATCTCTGACCTGATCTCCTTTTCTGTAGCCACCTTCTGGCTAGAATTTCTCCACATCTGGTGCCCCGTGTGAGGCAAATCAGATTGTAATCTACCGGATCCAGATTACAATCTCCCTTCACTTTGACCACGCTCACGACTTCAGCGCTGCGGCCCCACAGTCCTCACCCACGACCGGCTAGGTCCAGGACGTCCCTCGTCATCCGTGTAAGGATCCCGGGTGAGTGACACAGTCAAGTTAGAGTACTTAGACAAGACAAGATAAGACAACATGGGCAGTGGTCTCTCTTCTCTGCAACAAAAGTATTGTCAGGATCTTAAACACCTCCTGCAGAAAAATGGACATGCAGTATCAATCAATGAAATAGAGCAACTCGTTAAGGCAATTTACGATGTTTGTCCATGGGTCCCAGAAAATGGGACTTTAGAGTTACAAGTGTGGGACAAAATTGGGACTCAATTTCAAAACTACCCCAGAGTCAGTGTAACCGTACAACTCCTGTGGTGCAAAGTACGAATCTGCTTGCAAAATCTCACCCCGAAAAATATTTTGTTGGCGCAAGGAGTGACAGTATCTCTGCCACAGATTCTGCCGCCATGTCCGTTACAAAGACCGGACTTAAAACGGGACTCTGATCCTACGGCACCACCACCATATGCCACCCCACCAGATCCTCCTGATCTGAATAATAAACAACCGAAGAACATTTTTTTGGCCCAAAGCCTGGCCACCTCCATGCCACAAATACTGCCACCTGCTACTGGAGATCCTCTATCCCCAACAGCACCCCCGCCATATGGGCCACAATTGCCTCCGAAACCCCCTGATGAAGGTGGAACGTTCTATCCTGCTTTGCAGCAATCAAGTACTGTTACCCCGTTCTCTGTTGCTTTAACTGCGGCTGTTCTGGACTTGGAGGCTGCTACTACATTTCCAATCATCAGCCGTGCCTCAATAGTTGCAAATGCTCTAGCCCTCCCTGCCACCTCATCGCAGATAGAAGCTATTACTGCATGCAGAATGGCAGGCAGAGAGGGTTCTGAGGGCAGCACAGAGGACCTTGACTCATCCCTGAAGTGCCCCCCATCACGAAAGGTGGAGAAGAGGACCAAGCAGGAGAAGCCGAGTGATAAGCTTGATTCCTCACTTGGGGGCAGGAATTGGAAGGATGAGCCAGAGGGGGAGAGCAGAAAACCCAAAATCAGAAAGGGGTCTTCTCGCAAATCCAACATGACAGTTTTTCACTTGGTTAAGATTCAAATACTGCAACTGAAAGAAGCCCAGAGAAAACGTGGCATGGATCCTTCCTCTATGGATGGCAGGTTTCTTCCAAAATACAAGGTGGGAGAGGATATACTCCAGTTTTTGGCTAAGTTACTTGCAAATTCTGGAGAAGCTGTTCTTTTGGGTTCTACATTTTCTACCTGCTGAAATACAGATGGATGTGCCTGGAGAGTGAAGGACTGAGTGAGTAACTGAAAAGCTGAAAGATGTGCTTGTTTGGAGGGCGGAGGGTTGCCTGGTTGTTTTGTGACCAAGAACTGTGCTGGAGGGAAGATGGTGTTTAAATTCTAGTCTGAAGAGATCTTCAATCAACATTTGGACTCTTAATTTGGACATTTTACTCTGGACTAAAAATTTTGTTTGGACTCCAAAGATGAATTGCCCTTGTTTGCATTATAAAACCTGAAAACCTCTTTAAAATTTTCTAAATGTTCTGCTGGTGGGAAATGTTGTTAAAATGATATGTGTAGTTTGTTTGCTAGAATTTTTATGAAAACTTTCTTGTAAGGAAGAAAAGAAATGTGCTTGCCTATTTTAAAAATGCATACAGTGAACTATGACAAAAAGCATGATTTTACAAGAAGATCATGGTTTTTGTCACCCTAACGAGGGGGGTGTCGTGGAATGAAGGTCCTGCTCATTCCATGTTTCCTGCCTCCTGAAAGGGGGGGGAGATGCCCCTGCAAGATGGCAACACCTGGGAGTCATGGCCACATGGCAGACTTGGGGAAGAAGGGATGGAACCTGGTGTGTGATTGACATGTCTTCTTGTTGGAAGGTCCATGGGGGTAAACCCTAAGGAGGAGGGTCAAAGGGAGGATCCTGATGGGACGGGTCTCGTCCGAGAGGAGGAGACCCTCACACATTAAAGGAGTCGCTCTTGAAAAGCTGGCTGGCAAGCAGCCAAAATGTAGTCTCTTGGAAAGGGGGGGGGGCGACCAGCCTTCTTCCTCCCCCCACAACAGACTGCTTTAACTACGTGTTTTTGATCTTTTACTGGAATTTATTTTGGGACTTTGCTGTACTTGTAATACAATTATGAAAATGCCTGGAAGAGTTTTTTCACTGTAACCCTACATATGTAACTGGGTTTGTTATATTGCAATGGTGTTATTCGATATATCAGGCATGTTTCATGTCTAGTTCCATGGTGCAATCTCTTGTGGAGAGGGTTGTAATAACATGGCACTGGTCATCAAACATGGCATGTTCATGTTTCTTAGAGGAGCTGGTTGCCCTGTAGGTGGGCCTCTTGACTCCCTCTTGCAACTTTATGGTGTTAAAAAAATGTTTTCTACTATGGATGAAGATGCTCATCTTTCATCACCTGACATAGATAGTCAATTGATTTGAAAGCCAGATATTGTTTAGATAAATTTTGACCCTGATTGGTTTTAGGCCAGATTGAGAAAGAACTTCTATCTGTAGGAGATTGTCACTAATGATGTATCTACTAATTGCCATAGGTGTTTTTATAGTAAGCTGCATTATGTTATGTTGTTGTATTCAATGTGTACCAAATCTTATGGCTGTGAGTAAGAACTGTTTTCATGCATCAGGAAGATCCACAGGGTTTACTCAAAACCACATCTATCAAGCTCGCTATCAGAATGAGATCTGTCAGGGTAATTATCGAGCCGTTTCCCGTTTGGCAGAGGAGAACTATGATGATGGGGAATATGTATATTGTTTGCCAACAAATAACATGGAATATGAAGATGGTAACTCAGAATCTGATAGCGAGATTGAATTCCAGTGTGTGTATAATTGGCAAACGATGTCCCGCAGAAAATAATAAATTTAAGAAGTGGAAATGTGGGAGTTCATTATACTTTTAGCTTAGAACATTTTAGCTGGAAACTTTTAGCTTAAACATGTGTGGCATATAGCTGGCAATTGTGGTTCGATATTTCCTGCGCTGACCACAAAAAGAGCTGAGGTTAGCTACTTCCTACATCAATAAGCGCTTCCTGCCTCTGCAGAGATTCTACCTTTATGCAGAGAATCGGGTTTGATGCAGAAAGGCGCCTCTATGTAACCTTCATATAAATGCTTTTGGTATTAGCCGTTCATAGCTGAAGTTAGATCGTAGCTACTGCTGAATATACAGGTAACAGCTTTTGCAAGGGTACCGCCACAGAGAATAGGCTTTGGCCTAGTCTGGCAGGATATAAGCTACTGCGCATGTACTAGTAAGAGATATAGGTCATGCCATATATGGTTATGCTATAGAGAATGTCATATTATTGGCTGAATACCACTGCACCTATGCTTGCGTATACATCCTGTGTATGCTGTCGTAATACATCCTGTGGAACCTGTGTATTTTTCAATAAAAACTTGCTCCCCGGTGCCGGAGCACTTCTTTTTCTTGCGCACCTTTAACTCTGACTGCTGTTTCAGTTTTTTCTGACTTTATGCTTGCACCCTTGTTGAGCTGGATTCTCAACAAGTGCTTGGTCAATCTCTGACCTGATCTCCTTTTCTGTAGCCACCTTCTGGCTAGAATTTCTCCACACTAAATGTTTTTCATCTCACATGGCCTCCATTCCTCTTCTTAAGGACAACGGAGTCATTTTTGCCACACAGTCATTCCTACACCTCCTAAATTATACTGCTTCATTCAGGCATGGTAGAAGTCCCTATCCCATTTTCAGTGTCATAGTTAATTTCAGTTGCCACTCTAGTTAATTATTGGATATAGAACAATGAGAAGATGCTATCTTAGTTTTTGCCATAGGCAACCAAATGATTTTGGCCAGTCCTAGATGTGTATAGCAAACATCAGGCTGCCTTTTAGGAAGCATTCTTTAAGCTTCTAGACACTATGGTCATCTGTCTTCAGTTTCGCCAACCTGAATTTATGGAGACTAAGAAGTCTGAGCACCACAACCTAAGATGTCTATAGATGTCATATGTCTATCCATATGAATTGAAATCCTGAAGAAATTAGGAAGAGAGAGTCCTTACAACAGAGATTCAAACATCACACCTGTCATGGAAAAACCCAGTTCTGACTGTGGTTTTCCCTGATCCCTGTAGCCACTTGATTGCCTAGTGCTTCAAGATGGAGAATTTCATATGTAGGAGTCCCTGTACAGGTATATGACATTACAATGAGAGACAGAAGAATGTAAATTAATTTCAATTGGCTAGAAGTCCCCACGTGGGAAGACTGATATCAGAATAATAAAACCACTGTGCAAGGAACTGCTCACTCTCTTTCACCATGGACCAGCCATGGGAAGGCTTCACATAATGTAATTGTGAGTCAGATAGGGCCAGAGGGACTAGATAACCAGTTAAGTTTTCTTTATTTTTGTATGTAGTTTGAATGACTACGTTTGCAAGTTTGCTTCCTTATGCTATACTCATTTTCTTAACCTACTTAATAAACCTTATTAATCATAGACCTTTTGTGTCTATTGAATTGGGACTGGGGGTTGACTGGACCATGCTGAGTGGCCACATCTATGCTACCTAATTCTTATTCCCTGCACCCTCACTAACCTGGGCCAAGCGGAGCCAAGGGGAACTCATAAGGGGTGTGTGTGTGTCCTACACAGGAGGAGGCAGACACTGCTGGTAAGAAGGCAAATGGTGAGGTGTGACAGGAAGGCATGATTAACACACACACACACAACCTGAAAGAGGGTAAATATCATGACAAGACCCTCCATGGTTTCAGGATGACAGAAGTGGCAACGGAGAAAACAGACTTAGAGGAATGCCTGTGCTAATGCACTAAGCACACCCAAATATTGGTAGGAGGCAGGTGATGCCTTCATTGGATCACTTAAAAAAAACCATTGCATGAGGTTTCATGGTTCAAGACCACTTCTTCAGGCATCTATTAAAATGTTTGTGGCTGGTGGTCTGCCAGGCACTCTTCTTAAGAACAGCAAAAATTTTCATGGAATTAAGATGCCACTCTCACAGGAAGCTGGGCATTTGCTCCCAGTCCATGTGACCCTCTCTGAAGTGTAGCTTCTTTTTGTGGCCAGACAAAGGAATACATATGCCATTTGCTTCCCAACGGGAGGGTAAGGCTTCAATTTGGTATACATACCATACCTGTCAAGTATCCCATAATGGCCGGGATTTCCCGTATTTTAGCACTCGTTCCTCCCCTTTCCTGCCGCCATCCTATTTTTTGAACGGCAGGAAAGGGGTTCTGTGCATGAACAAATGGGTTTTGCGCATGCACAAAGGGGTTAGTGAGCATGCACGACTGCACATGCACAGTAATTTCCCGTATTTTCCGGAGCCGCGCTTGATGGGTATGATACATACTAGGCATGGGAGCATACTAGGCTGGGAGCAAATGCCCAGTTTCCTGTGGGAGTTTACATTTTGAATATGGATCACATGGCTAATCTTCCTTGTTTGCCAAATATTGGTGTTTATATTAGTTCAGTATAACATAACACAGAAAGAGCCTCCTCAAAAATTGTGGTATTTTTGAACCACAATCGGGCGTACCCTGGTAACGGCAACCTTGTGTTGCTGTGTCATCTTTCTCTCACTAGGTCAAGTGAAAGGAACTGCTGAATGAATTCACCAAAAGGAGCCTTCATTTTGGCAATTTCATGTCTGGCCTAGACACAAAAGATGAAGAAGCATAATAGTAACTTCCCTAGTGCTGATCTCACTCACAAGTAAACTGCTTGAATTTGTTCCACACTTAGAAAAGTGGTGAAGCACGTTAGGTTCAGACACAGAGATGAATACTAAACAAAGCAAGACACAAGTGTAGACAGCTAAGCTCCATGCTGAGGAGTAAATCCATCTCGTGAAACAGATGTAAGCTGGTGTAGGATAGTAGAGGAGGAACAGAACTGTTAACAAGAAAGCAAGTACAGTGGAATCCCAACATATAAATGGTTCTACTTACAAAAAATTCAACATACAAATAGTAATCCTGGCTTTAAAAGCATTCAACATACATAATAGGAAAAATTTGACATACAAAAAATATACGGTGTCACCTAGTGGCCTTTTCTGGTAATACAATGTGTTTGCGACATACAAATAACCTCGTGGAATGGAAAAAATTGTATGTAGAGGTTTTACTGTATGTCTACTGGAAACAAGAATAAGAAAGGCAAGGGGGAAAGTACAGTACCAGCAAAAGGGTGGGGGGACTTTAGGCAGGTATGCATTCTTTCTAGAGTATTCTGGCAGTCATAATCCAGAAATCAACTTTTCTAAGAACCATACTCAAGGACACTTGGCCTGTTCATGCTGCTGTAAAATAAACGTTCAAAGGTTCTAACATTATTGAGTCGGCTTCGGCCCGAGAAAGGCAGGGTACAAATTATTATTATTATTATTATTATTATTATTATTATTATTATTATTATTATTATTATTATTATTATTATTATTATTATTATTATTATTATTATTATTATTATTATTATTATTATTATTATTATTATTATTATTATTATTATTATTATTATTATACCTGACAAAATGGAATAAGAGTCTGGAATTGCACGATTGGTTATACATCCTGGGTATGACCAATTGTGCATTACTCAGGTGGAAGCACTTCTGAAATAGCATTTCCATCTCTACATACACTAGGACAACTACCAGGCATGCAACTTCACATTGAGTGCACATAGTTGTGCAACAGCATTTTGGCCAATGTGTTCAATGAGAATGCAGACTCTTCATTGTGATCTGCAAGTGTCTGTAATGGTAGGCGGTATAAACTAAGTCCAAGTATAAACTCAAAAAATAATGGTCAATTCTCTACATACCGGATTCAACCATCTCTTTGTTCTATAGAGATAGCAATGTTGACCTACTTTACAGCTGAGCTCTATGACTATATCAACACCATTTATAGAGTGCTCTAAGCCCTCTAAAATGCTGTCTTTATACAAAGCATTACTGTTGTGAAAGGGGAAAATCAATATTGTATTTTTAAACATATACTTTGGGGGGGGAGGGGAGTAGCCAATAACCTCATGACATATTGCACACAGTATGGTTGCTTCACCTTTACTTTGTCTTCTGCTCCATCATTGCTCACATTTGATAGGTTTTTCTAGCCAGCAATACAGGTCTGCTATTATTAAAGAAACAGCATCCCCTTCACAATAACCTCCCCAAATAAGAAATACTCCTGGCCATTGGCAGTGAAAAGATTAAGTTCTGCTATCTCATTTAAAAAGAAGAGAAGCATTAGAAACCAATGTCTATATCATTGCCAATATGGCTCTCTCTTTTCCATTACTTTTTTGGAGCACTAGCAAATACTGAGATTAAGAAGGATTAATACAACCAACTTTTTTTTTTGGGGGGGGGAATGCTCATTTGATGAATCAGTTGAGAAACATATATCATTCATTGACCTGGGCCTTGATTGTAAATGCAGGCCATAGAGGTCTGGTGTAGTCAGATAGTAATAAAGGAAGTCAACATGTGTCTACCTTATTACTATTATTATTGCATTGTCCATAAAGTGCCTAAATCCATATATAAATACTAAAGTGAGAGGCCAAGGGAAAATTCTTTGCTCCAATGTAGATAATGATCTATGCCTGGGTGACATAGAGCTCAGAACTTATCAAAAGTCATGGTTCATTTACATGGATTTGTGCAACGCAGCGTGTGATTCCAAACCCCAGACTCAGCCCCATATTTTGCCTACATAGGTGTAACCAAGGCTGGACTAAACAGTTGCAGTAATCTGCAGCAAAGATCTTTATTGTGAGTTAGCTGCAAACAGGTTAATAACTCACTTGTAGCACACACCCTTTTTAATGTGATTTCTTGCAAGGGAAGCTTTCAAAGTTAACATCTGATTTTTCCTTCTCTCTCCCTTCTTATCTGGAGAAGCGTTGTGAAAACAAGAGGGAAGCTCTACTGTGGATTTAAAAAGTGTGGATTGGGCGATGACTTATTTTCAAAGCTACTGGGGATAGTAAAGAAAAATCACATTCATCAAATTTTTCTTACAAATATAGCCAATTCCTAGACTGTAGGACTATTAACAAGCAAATATATCTTTCAGCATTCCCTAATTAGGAGGGAAAATAAGGAATCAAATTTTTGTGTATTATTGTTTGTTTCTTATCAAATTATAAACCAATAAGCAAGCTTTACTACAAATGTACACAAAACATGTTTTAGTCAAGAACAAAAATGCATAAAGACATATATATTGTGAAAAATAAACAAATGTTCCTATACTAGGAAAAGTGCATACCAAAATACGTACAAATTTCCATGCAAGAAGAGAAAAAACTATTGCAATCTGCTAAAGAGCCCTTGTGGTACAGAGGTTAAATTGAAATACAGTACTGCAACCAAAACTGTTCACAATTTGAGTTCGTTTCTATTCTACATTGTTGGTGCTGCCACTGAGAAAGCTTGTCTCCTTGTTGAGGTCTTCTTTGCCTTTTTTGGTATCAGCAACCAGAGCTACACTGACTGTGAAGATCAAGTGATGCAGGTGACTGATCTTTGGGAGAGATGGTCCTCCAGATAACAAGATTCTGAACTGTTTAGGACAGGGGTGGCCAACCTTGATGCCCCAGGTGTTTATGAACTTCAATTCCCAGAACCCGAAGTAAGGACACCTGCTGATCAGGGCTTCTGGGAATTGAAGTCCAATAACACCTGGGGCACCAAGGTTACACACACACACACACACACACACACACACACACACACACACACACACACACACACCTTTTAGGGTTTTACTAGCATTTTTTGCTTGGCACTGCTGGGCAAGTTTTTTTTTGGGGGGGTGTTGGTGGAAGGGGTGGTTTGGGGGTAACCACACACACAACACAACCACACACACACACACAACAACAACAACAACAACACGCACATACACACAATACACACAACACAACCACACACACACACAATACACACACATACAACAAAACCACACATGCAATCACACACACACGCACAACATGCACAACACACACACACACACACACACACACACACACACTGAAGCTGCGCGGGGAGAAGAGGGGGTCCCCCTCCTCCCTCCCCAAAGTTTTGGCAAGGCCACACACACACACACACGCCAAAGCTAAATGGGGAGAGGAGGGGCTCCCCCTCCCCCCCGAAGCCTCGGTAAGGCCGCACACACAACGCGAGAGGGGGGGAGCTCCAAATTTGGCCCTCGCCTGTTGGTGAAGGGGTGGATTTCTCTGACAGGCATGGGTGAAGCCGTGGCGAGGGCCCCTCCGGCCTTCGTCCCCAGGGCTGCGGGGAGAAGAGGGGCTCCCCTTCCTCCCCGTAACCCCAATAAAAGCCAGAAGGTGTTGTCTTTCCTCCGGGAGATGGAGGCCTTGAATGGAGCGCCGTTCATGGCCTCCGTCTCCTAGAGGGAAGCTGTTCATTTTCCTCAGTGGGCAGGGGCCAAAATGTTTGGCCCATGTCCTCCACAAAAGGTGATGTCTTCCCTCCAGGAGATGGAGGCCTTAAATGGAGTGCCGTTCTAGGCCTCCGTCTCCCGGAGGGAAGGTCTTCGTCGGTGGGGCCATGGGGAGAAGAGGGGCTCCCTCTCTTCTCCACAACCCAGCCAAAGCTGTAGGCCTGCATCTCCTGGACGCGTCATCCATTTTTTTTGGCATACGGCGCCTTCCCAGACTCTTCCATGCTCGCGTCTTTCAGCCTGATTGGCTGAGGGGTGGTGCGGCATAGAGGACACTGGGACATGTAGTTGTTTTTTCATGTTTGTGGGGCATTTGCCGCACTCTCTGTTTCGGGACCCTTGCGGCATTGTGAGTTTGGTTTTAAGGTAAATGTAGGCGGCTCAGTACAGGATGGTTGGGCCGGGTGTGGCCGCTAATGCCAGACACTCACCACCCATCCTATTTCTTATAGGTATAGATATGTTATCGTTAGAACCTTTTATCTAACATAGAAAGGAATCGCAAGCTAGTGTAGCTTGGCCAGGACCAGAGAGATTTTTCTCAATCCCAGAGATGGACCTTGCTGCCACATTTTGGGCCCTTTTCAGTTTCTGTATTAAGCACAAAGGAAGCCCCACATAAAGTGGGTAGCAGTAGTCAATCTTTGAGATTACCAATGCATGGACCAGTGTTGCCAAGGTTTGTCTGTCCAAAAGTGGGCACAACTGGGTGATCTAATGTAGTTGAAAATAGGGCATACTTAGATATGACCTCAACCTGCTGTTCAAGACTGAGTGACAAATCTACAATTTCAGACCTGGTCCCTCCAAGAAAGGACCACTCCTGCCAATGTAGGGGCCAGACCTCCTATTTGGGCAGTTGGCCCTTTCATGAACAAGACCTCCAACTTGTCAAGAATCACTTTCATCTTGTTCATTCTTGTCTGTTCCATAATCGCGGCCAGGCAGTCCTCAAGGCATCATACTGCTTCCACTGGACCAAGTCTAGCATAGGTAAAAGTAAAGGTCACCCTTGCTCAAAAGCCAGTCACATCTGGCTCTAGTGTTCAGTGCTCATCTCTGTTTATAGCCTAAGATCCTGCACTGTCTGCATCTGCAGATGTTTCCATAGACATGTGGCAGGCATACCTAGACACTGGAGTGCACGAAGTTCTGTTTACCTTCCAACTGAAGTCGTACCTATTTATCTACTTGCAATTTCTTTCTTTCGAATTATTAGGTTGGCAGGAGCTGTGACAGTACTTGGGTATTGAACTCCAACCTTCCAGTCTTCATCTTCAGTGTCTTAACCACTAAGCCACCACAGTCCCAAAGTGTATGCAGGAACAATCCAGATATGTACCCGTATTACTTTTGTCTGATAGTATATATGGTTGTGTGTGTGTAGGCTCAGTCTGAACAAATTACAACCTTAAGGGCAACTCCCAATTTCTCTCTCTCTCTCTCTCTCTCTGATCCCAGTTAATTTTTCTTGGGATTGTGCTTTATTATTTCTTGCAATGAAAAACCCTACCCAAAAAACAAATGATCTGCGAGCACTAAGAGTTTCTTGTTTTTTCTGTCTGTCGTTTCATTCCAAGAAAGATTATGGCAAAATGTCAGTTCAGGCAAGCTAATGCCCCTCCTCTGCAAATCTGAACAGATTTACAGAGTTTAACTGGAACAGAATCCTGAGGTGTCACCATGATTTCGTTCTTGTGGTAAAATCCAAAGGGAGTACCAAAATGAGCCCTTAAGAAAAGCCAAGAAAAGAATAATTACATCTACTTTGGAGTATTACCTTCTACTTGGCTGCTTTTTTTGAAAAAAAGGTAAAATAAAATAATAATCAGTCAAAAGAGTGGCTGAGACTGCAAGAATATGTTCAGAACATTCTCTTTTTAAAGACTATTCTGCTTATTTTTATCAACACTTTTGCCTTCCTGTTTTTATGATGTGGAGCCATTTGCATGAAAGCTGTGCTCCTCCACTAGACATTTTCACATCATGTTTGTGACAGTGCTGACATCTTCAATCAGAGGCAATGTCATAAACAGCATTCTCACTTCAAGTGATTAATAAGCAGCAAGGGGGGGGGGAGAACTTGGAGAGGATGTAAAAAAGAGAGAAAAATTGATTTCCACACAATTGCATCTATTAATTGTTGCCAACCTGTAGCAAGAGCCATAGCAAAGACTGCAAATAATTAATAAGTAATTTTCCACCTGTACATATAGCCGGCTGTGCACCACCTTTGGCCAAATGCTGGATTTTGGATTAATTTGGGCTAGTTATGTTGATCCAGGAACAGCCTGGAGTGAAGCAGACAGACTTGGCCCAGCTCCAGTGCAGATTAGGAATGTCCTAGATAACACCAGAAAAATACAGCATTTGAAGGACAGAAAATACATAAGCACACAAAGAACGGCAGAATGCCAGGAACAGGCTGAAGTACGATGAGATGATATAAAAAAGGAAAATGCTCAACTTTACTAACTGCTGGTGTTAACCCTCAATTCAATTCTTTTTAAAAAGCCTCCAGTTTCTGAATGTGGGCTATTGTACTTCTGTATCTACAATTCAAAAGGCCAGGAAAAAGGCTGATATCAATGTACAATATCATGCCTATGTTGCCAGCAGGAGATAAGTTGTCAAACTGTACATAGCAAAGGGCAGTCTGAATTGTGGTGACACCAATGTCAACAGTCAAGATAGTATACAGGACACCCTCTTGTCTCACTCACTTTCACAAAGAGAAATCAAGTAGGGGGCAAATTCCAAAACCTGACACCTTTTTTCATCTGTTAACCACTTCTCACCCAAAGGGGGGGAAAACCATTATCAGGGCTGCTTTTCAACAAGTTCTCTAGATATCTATTCCTTGGGAAATATGAATGATCTTTCAGGGGGTGGGGGTGATGGACATATATATCCAAATAATTAGTCATACATCTGTCATATTTTATTTTTTTCAATAACTTTGGTGTTTGCAAATATATTTTAAGTTTCATATCTGCTAACAAAAAAGTTCACCTATGTCTGAATCAGGTCTATACTTTAAAAATCATACTTCTCAAATTATTTAATGATTTGATATCATAAGACTGTCTGCTATAACTGGGCCAAATCTGGTGCTGATCTGATGGCGAGTTTCAAAGTAGCAATTTGATTGGACTGTCCCCGTTTTTTAGAATTGCCTTAATTTTTAGACTTGTCTTTAGAATTGATTCTAACATGTTAAGAACATAAGAACAGCCTTGCTGGAACAGGCCACAGGCCATCCAGTCCAGCATTCTGTCTCACACAGTGGCTCACCATTTCCTTCAGGGTATGTTAAAATGCTCTGCTGCACAATAGCAAGAAGACACAGAATCATGCACTTTATCAACCAAAATACGTTATGCATTTAGTGAAAAAATGCTTCATTATACATTTTTTTGTAATACGAAGTGTTCGTTATACGAAGCGTTTCTTTATACAGAGTTCCACTATAAAAGGAAAAAAATAAGCAGTGAATAGCTATGGGAGCTGCTCCTGACCTTCCTGTCTGGAGAGCAACATTTGGTCAATGACCTAGTATTACAGTTTGTGTTTCTCCATTCTCTGGAGATGTGGGTGGGTTAACAGAGAACAGGAAAAGGTTCTGCAGGATCCAAACAAGATGGGAAGAGAGGGTCACCAAAAGTGCAGACAGTGGAGCCATCTGTGTTCCTGTATTTGGTGGAAAACATAAGCACTTTCCTGTCCTGCTTTGTAGTTGAGATTACATGAGTGGAGAACGGAATTCATTATTTAATTTAATTTAATTTTATTTAATTGTTAGATTTATATACCACCCACTTGGCCAAGGCCGACTCAGGGCAGTTAATAATTGCAGATAAAAACAGGTTAAAGTTACTTACAACTACCCACACCCTAAAAAAGGGGTGCAGGGACTGAAGAGACCATGGGGAAAAACATTCTCTTCTATATAAGCCACCCAATGGAGGTTACCCTTCCACCTGCACCCCACACTTGGCCCGCCAGCCAGGTTTTAAGTTCTGTTCTGAAAGGCAGTAGCTCAGTCCGGAAATGTAATTTTGTTGGCAGGAGGTTCCAAAGGGCCTGGGTGGACACAGAGAAGGCCCTCCTCCTTGTGCCAGAAAGGTGAGCCCCTCTGGCTGATGGGATAATTAGAGAGCCCATCCGGTCCACTCTGGTTGGATGGACAGACGTCCTCAGGGTGATGCGGTCTCTTAAGTATCCTGGCCCACTACCATATAGGGCTTTAAAGGTCAAAAACAGCACCTTGAATTGTACCCAGAGACAGACTGGCAACCAGTGCAGCTCCCGAAGCAGTGGTGTGGCATGGGCATAGCAACCACACCCCATCACCACCTGGGCTGCTGCGTTCTGGACCAGCTGTAGTCTCTGAATGGTCGTCAAGGGCAGCCCCATGTAGAGCACATTACAATAATCTAGCCTTGAGGTCAACAGAGCATGAGTGACCATGAGCAAGGAGTCCCAGTCCAGGAGCAGGCGCAACTGGCGAATCACCTGAAGTTGGGCAAAAGCCCTCCTGGCCACTGCCACCACCTGTTCTTCTAGCAGCAGCCACGAGTCCAAGAGGACCCCCAAGTTGTGCACTGGGTCTGTCTGGGGCAGAATAACCCCATCCAGAACCAAAGATGGTAGCTCCCAGAATAACGCAGGACCCCCTATCCATAGTCACTCAGTCTTGCTGGGATTCAATTGTAGCCTGTTGGCCACCATCCAGACCCCAACAGCTTCCAGACACTTGGAAAGGACTTTGACAGCATCACTGAGGTTCCCACGGGCCGAGATGTACAACTGGGTGTCGTCCGCATACTGATGGTACCACACCCCGTGGGAATGAATGATCTCACCCAGCAGCTTCATGTAAATGTTAAATAAGAGAGGAGAGAGCATCGAACCCCCAATATGGGGTATATTGAAGTGCCTCCTTTGCTGGACCAGGAAGGAGAAGGGAGGACCGGCAGCTGTGTCAAGGCAGCGAGGGGTGGCTTCAAAATGCCTTCCAACCACCCCCTTTCCCAAATGCCTCCTTCTCTGAACCAGGAAGGAGAAGGGAGGACCGGCAGCTGTGTCAAGGCAGCGAGGGGTGGCTTCAAAAGACCTTCCAACAACCCCATTTCCCAAATGCCTCCTTCGCTGGACCAGGAAGAAGAAGGGAGGACCGGTAGCTGCGTCAAGGCAGGGAGGAGTGGCTTCAAAAGACCTTCCAACCACCCCCTTTTCCAAATGCATCCTTTGCTGGACCAGGCGGACAGCTTCAAGAACTGCAGCCCAACTCCAGCCATGGAGAACAGACACTGCCTTTCCTCCCAGCTGCTCCGCTGGAAGGGAATTGGTCTCAGCTGGGGAAGCCTTGATGGATTGATGGATTGGCACATTGCCGCCCCCCTCCTTCACCTCTTGTGGGATTAGGGAGGAGAGAGGGAGGTGGTGCCAGCAGTGAGGGCCCTTACCCCCCTTTTTTGAGTAATTGTAGGGGTTGGAGGGGTGGGAAGAGAATGGGATTTGGTTTGGGGAGGGATGGCCGGCACCCCCCACCTCTGATAAGGGGCACTTAGAAATGACCCAAGGAGGGTAGGGGGAGTATGGGGGTGGGTTCTGGGTCTGGAGGGGAGAGAGGGTGGGAGAAATTGCCTTGTCAGCTGGGTAGGAGGGGTAGCACTCCATCTGAGATGGGTGGGGAGGTTCCCAGAGCTCAAATTGGGGTTGTGATGGGCATGGGACGATATGGCGGGTACCGAGGGGCAGGCCACACTCAGGGAACATGGGACCGATGGTTGGTATCTGTTCCTCGTTCCAGCCCCACAGGTACATTTCTGGGTCCTGAGCAGCTGATCCAGGGTGACCCCGCCCTTAGGCTGCTGCTGACGAATGCCAGGTCGGTCTGCAACAAGGCCCCCCGATTCAAAATTCTATTTAGGAGGGGTGGGCTGAATTGGCATGCATCACCAAAACCTGGCTGAGACCAGAGGATGGTGTACCTCTGTCAGAAATGTGTCCAGCCGGTTTCGGCATCTGGCACGAGCCAAGGGATGAGGGAAGGGGCAGTGGCATCGCCACTGTAGCCAGGGAGTCCTTTGGAGTCGCCAGGGCTGCTGCTCCACACGTCCCGGGTTGTGAGGCCCTGCTCCTGCGGTTGGGCCCTAAGGGTCAGCTGGGAGTCTTACTCCTATACCTGCCTCCTTGCAGGGTAAGAGACTCCCTGCCTGAGCTCGCCTCTCTGGCACACGAAGGAGGGCCTTTTCTGTGTCCCCACCGGCCTTGTGGAACCTCCTGCCAGTAGAGTTGCGGGAGCAGACGGAGCTGCTGCCTTTCAGAAAAGAATTAAAAACCTGGTTGGCAGGGCAAGTGTGGGGCTCAGATGGAAGTGTTGCCCCCACCTGTTGGCTTATAAAATGAAGCCTCCCCATCTTTTTTAATGCAGGCAGTTTTAATGTGGGTAGTTTTTAATAGGTGGGTGGGTATGTTGGGGTTTTAATTATTTTTAATATGTATGTTTTAATCCTGTTGTGAGCCGCCCTGAGTCGGGTTCGCCTGATTGGGTGGCATAGAAATTTGAGCTATAAATAAATAAGTGGCTGGACCTCTCACTCTCTAACCACACCGACTGGGTCCGACCCCTCAGAAATCAGGAAAACCACACAGTGCCCGGGATCCCCAATCCTCGGAGTCATTCCAGAAGGATACTGTGGTCAACGGTATCGAAGGCTGCTGAGAGGTCAAGAAGAGTTCCATTGCCAACTGTCAATGCAAAGTGACACAGAGGGAACACTTCTCTAGGGCAGAGCTTCCCTGGGGCTGGGACAGTTTCCTCAGATGGTGTACTGTTATGGAAGCATAGGACTGCCTGGACCTTTTTAGCATGCCTGTTGATAAGAAGGTGAGGACCGGAACAGGTTAGGCAAGTTACTGCTCTGCCAGCTTGAACCAGAGAGGAATTTCATGACAGTGGGAAATTCCCACCTAAAATAGAGTGGTCTGCACAGACAAAACATTATTCTATTGCTGACTAATTTACGCATTGCAAATTTCTGTCACCCTGAATGCAGGATGAAAATGGTGACAAAGGTCAGGTCACTGGTAAATGCAACCTGTCCTTTATAAATCACCTAGGAAAGAGTATATAATGTTCACAACCCCAAGTGTTAACACCTACATTGTGTGAATAAAATCCCAATTATGTCTTAAACCAATTTAAAGGATGGAATGAGTTTACACTTTCTGTGTGCAAATGATTATTACAGAGGACTAATCTACTTTTAGGAGATGTTCAGTGTTTTGTAAGATCAAATTTCAAAAGATTGTAGCTAATCTCTCCTCCTACGAGAGTGAAGTAAGCTCAGTCAACTTTGCTTTTCTATGCAAAATGGCTGACTTTCTAATTTGTAATTAATGTTTCTTGTGCACACTTTGGCAGGAAGGGAATTATAGAGGGCAGCATTATTAATGCATCCAATACAATTCAGAAATGACAGGTAGAGTGCTGCCCCCTTTTGGTTTCATCTTGAAAGTGGGGAGGCACAAATCATGTATTATTGCATGGTTGGTAAAGAGTTTAAGAAGCTTAAATGTCGTGTGTACAAATGTGTGTGTCTGAGTTAATGAATGAGTGATTCCATTACATAGTATTTGATTGTCTCGTTTGTTTGTAGATGTAGGAAACTGTGGGATTTGGAATGATCCTATGATCTGACAAAGGTTTAAAATGAATTTATCGAAATTGTCTCCTTTCCCCACCGTAAAACCCAGCTAATTAAGCTCAAATAGTGTTTCTTCCCAGGACCTTTGCTCTTTCGGATTGCATTGTAGGAACCATTATGCAAATCTGTTTCAAATAGCCTCTGCAGCCTCTTCTATCCAGCGTGAGTAGATTACTGCTTCCCCACCCCCAATATTTTCCTTTTGCATCCATGTTGCTGCAGCGGATTCCCCCCTCCCCCCCCCACATGTTTGTTAGCTGAAATTGCTCTATGCTGAAAATCAAGTCTATTTATCTAGAATGCTTCAACGCTACCATTTAAATTACAAGTTGTATATTTCTCAATAGTATGCCATATGTTCCTCCAACTGAGAACAAGATGCTAACAATAAAACAAAATAAAATAGGTGAATGCTTTGGCCAGGAGTGCACTGAGAGAAAATAAACAGGACTCAAACTGTGAACAAATCATTGTAGTCCACTATACTTGAGTGTTTTGTTTTGTGTGTGTGTTTTAGGTAGTGCCTTGATGGTGTTTGTGAGAAGGTAGAATTACAGTGTTTTTTTAGCACATAGAAATTTTACAAGAGGGTATTAATGCTTCAGTTTGCATTGTAGTATATGCTCAACAAGATCCGCTGTACAGATTAAGTACTTGAATAGTTCACAATGAACACAAAGTGATACACGTTCAGAAGAAAGGGAACAGACTGTTTTTCCCCTTCCCCTGTTGTTCTTTAACACAATGCATGTTTCTGTCACCGCATGACAAAAAACAAGCACACACTCACACATCTGAATGCTATGTAGAATGCCTGTTTGCTTTTATTACTCTTTAAATAGACATCTCCGCTGTTTGACAATAAAGAAGAGTCCTTTGTGAAATGTTTATCCTTCACTTGTCAGGCTTAAGATCGCCACTTTCTGTCTAGAAGGAGAGAAACCAACTGAAGGCCCTGGATTGCTAGTTGGTATCTCCTCTACTACAAGGAACTAGGGCTTCTCACCTTTGAGTTTTCTCCTACGCCTGAGCAATAAAGAGTTTGCTGGCTAAAAGCTAGACCTGCAGAAAAGTTGCTGAGGGGAGGACTGGGCCCTGTTCTATCTTGAGCTTGCTTGTGGCTTCTGATGTATGCATTTTTAATGAAAATATGTAGTCTGCAATGCTACCTTTTTTATTCTAACCCTCACCCAAGCATTGGAAGCCTGAAAGTCATCTGTGCAAGCTTTGCATTCTTTACAGCACATACATAGGTCTAGGAGGCGATGCTAGGTACAGGATGTGTTAATGTAGAGATCTGGGTCTTTTTGGCCTATGTAAGCCTAGATACATCTCAAACTAATCTCATTTGCTCCATTAAAAGCCTCTTTTTTGGCGGGGGGGGGGGAGCATGTTCACTGTCTGATAAAGAATACCTCAATGTCCTTCATCATCAATGACCATAATGCACCATTACCCTCTGACCTCCGACCTCATCCCTCCTACTGACCTTTCACCCTAACCCCTCCTTCCTAAAGGCATATAAAACCAAGATCACCTCATCACGAGGCACCCCAATCTAATGGCGTCCTCCCTAAGGATGCTGTGTGAGAGAGGAGATGTATAATCAATAAAGCTTCTAAACTTATTCTGGCATCTGTGGTCATTTCAGCAAAACCATTCCTAAATCCTCACAAAGTGGTAGCAAGAGGATGGTTGCTGAATAAACCACAAAACATACAGAAATACAAAATGCCCAGAATAAAGAAATCAAAGAAGAACCAACCCAAAGAGACCAGCCCCCAAGGGGAGCTGGACAAAGCAACAGGAGGGGGCGATCTGGCCAAAGAGACCCAGAGAAAAATGGTTGAGGAAATTTGGATAAAACTTGCTGAAGTGGAAAAAAGCATCCGAGAGCTTTCCAACCCTGATTTGGTCGGACATCATACCGCGTCACGCTTACAGAGGGGGCTTTAACCTCCAGGCCCTTGACCGCACTCGTCGCTCGGTGAACAGGGCAGTAGCCTGGTTCCTTATAGACAAGGGTTGGGGGCGTGTCATCTGACACCCCACCATTAGTCTACAAAACTGTGATCTTTATGCAGGGGATGGGGTCCATCTGTCGCCCAGAGGTATGGACCTCTTTTTGGAAGAATTGCAAGCAGGCCTGTTGACCGAGCTGACGGTCTGGGGGGGGGCGGTGAGTCTTTATTGAAGCCTCCCCGTGTGGCGGGTAGCACTGGTAAGGTAAATAATTATGACCCACAGGTATCCGGCAGGTTCGCAATTGACTGGACAACACTAGATAGGCACAAGTTGGTTAACGTTGTCCGGTCAACGACGAACCAGGCAATGGGGTGATGGCACGAGATAGGCAGCATGCATCACCCCGTTATTTTACGGATACACGTCAGAGGGTGGGGTCAGTAGTTAGTTATTGACTACGGTCAACAATTTGTTTGTTGTAAACAAACAAATTGATATAAATGGATACATTGTAGCCAATTGCCGTTGGCAATTTTGGGAGGAACCTTACCAGTGTTACTGCGGCCTGCTTGCCTTAAGAATTATAATTGGTTGAATACCAATCGAAATTTATAATTCGGACTAGGGCATGAATCAATAAATGTGGCCCAATGCCGTTATCCACTTATACTGGTGTCTGAGTCCTTTTTTTGGGGGGGTGCCTGCAATGCAAGCGTGGCGCCAAAATGGCCACCGCACTCTTTGCGGGCACCCCCCACCGGACTTGGACATCTGGGTAGTTAGGGGGCATGGCCAGCCCTCTTTAAAAGGGGTGGCCACGAGGCAGCCGAGCTGCCATTTTGCGAAAGCGACGGAGTGGAGAAGTTTCATTGTTGAAACAACGCACGTTAACCAGCGCCCATCTAACCCAAAGCGAAGGAGATAATGGGGGAGAGAGCGTGTTCGAAGATGACCAGATCGACACGGAGTTCCAAAGCCTATTGCTGAGTCCGAAGGACGTAGGCAACACGGTAAGCCACCACAAGAGGGGAAGCGGCGGTACAACAATGAACTCCAGGCAGCCAATAGAAATAGCTACCGAACTCCCAACCAGCCTGGTGGGAAAGGGGAAAATACAGAGACAGACCCACCCCACCCCACCCCCCACCCCGTGGCACCAGGGCACAGAAGGGGAACCCAGTGATAGTGAAGAAGATGAGGTTTCCTGTACAACTTGACCGCTACTTTTCTAGACTCAGGGATATATACCTCCACATCCAAAAATGGGATAGATGAAGTGTGGACATTGGGGATGAATCGTAAATTGTGATCGATGGAATTAATCCATTGTACAAAATCACTGACGATATCCTGAGAATCAAGTATGAAAAATAAGTCATCTATAAATCTGCCATAGTAAATTACATGAGGCAAAAATGGATTGGAGGGCTGATACATGTGTTGACTTTCAAAATTATTTAAGTACATGTTGGCCACCGAGGGGGCCAGTGGGCTCCCCATGGCCATGCCCTTTACCTGAATGTAAAAGGATTTATCGAATCTGAAATAATTATGTTCAAAAATGATGTCCAACAAATCCATTAAGAAATGTGTTGGTGGATGTTGAGAGGCTCTAGTGTCTAACTTATCCTGAACTATGGTTCTTGCCTCCTCAAGGGGTATGTTGGTATAGAGCGCTTCCACATCAAGTGAGAAGTACCCCTGCCTGGGTGACTTCCAAACCCTCTACCTGAGACATAAAATGTGTTGTATCTTTGATGAAAGAGGGAGTTTGCCTAGCATATGCGTTAATGTAGGAATCCGTATCTTGATTATTATTCTCATCACCCAGCCTTTGTCAGGAACAATATACCTTTTGGGCTCTTTTCCCGTGCTAAGAGGAACTCCACAGCTGACGCAGACTTCAACAAATCCGCCTCAGATATTTTAACAAAACTTCGCTGCAGAGGTTATCCCACCCAGGTGATTAACTCAGCACTCCAGAGAGTTAGGGACATACCCAGAAAACAATTGTTTGAGAGGAAACAGCGACGAGGGGGCAATCTGATTAGGTGCTCCTTCGAGTATTCACCAGCAGCTAACCTAGTTAAGAATATCATTTACAAACACTGGCACTTGGTTCAGGATCTTCCTGGATGCAACATAAAACCGATGATTGGATTTAGGAGGTCGAGATCTATTAGCAATATTTTAGTACGATCCGATCATACAGCCAAAATTAATTTTGAGGACAAATCCTTTCCTACGGGACATTATAAATGCCATTCGTGCAGTGTCTGCCAGTTTTCCTGGGAAACCAAAGATATAGATGTCCCCCACAAACGCTTAACATACACCTTAAAATCCCTCTCCAGTTGCACCAGTAAATGCGTAATTTACATGTGGGAATGCCCCTGCAAAATGCGCTATGTGGGACTTACCAGTCGAACACTCAAACAGCGGATTTCAGAACACAGGTCTAAAATCAGACACCAGGTTTCAGAAGCTCCGCTGGTCTCTCATTACATTGAGAAGAGTCACACAGACAGGGATTTCCGCTTCGTAGTATTAGAAACGGTTCGACCAAAACCTTATGAAAGATGTGATATTAATAAGAAATTAAGACAACGAGAAGCATTCTTTATCCATTTCCTTGATACCATGTTCCCGAAGGGGTTAAACCAGGAACAAGACTTGGCGGCGTTCCTCTAGTTTCAAAAGGGTAATAATTTCGAGTCCGCCGCTATTGGTTTCATGTGAGTTAGTTCATAGTCAGCATAAAGGCAGCTGCTTCTCATACACTTTTCAACGTCCATATGCACCTAATAGTGTGAGCGGAGGCAAGGACGCAGTCTTAAGATACGTTGTATATACTGGTAAGCTTGTGCCGTTTGACTTTTGTTATTGTTACATGTTATGAATACTCATGTGTGCCAGTAGCTACTATTTTCAGACATGCTAATCATTATGCTTGTATGTAATCTTTATGTACAGATCTTCCTGAAGAAGATATAATTATTCGAAAAGTCGTATTAACTAGTATCGACTTTGTAACAGCAAATCGCTATATCAGTGAATCACATCTACCTGTGAAAGAAACAGTTTTCTCAAGACAGCTTACTTTATTTGTGAATCATCTTTATTCTTCTGTGAAAAGAAACTGTGCATCATTTACTTTTACCCATAGTGGAAATTATTGAGTTATTATGGTCTTGCATCATTCTATTTT
The DNA here is from genome assembly GCA_035047305.1 of Bradypodion pumilum. Classification (NCBI taxonomy): domain Eukaryota; kingdom Metazoa; phylum Chordata; class Lepidosauria; order Squamata; family Chamaeleonidae; genus Bradypodion; species Bradypodion pumilum. The sequence continues at coordinate 163,995,990 of JAWDJD010000001.1, read as the reverse complement.
ATAAAGACTTTGTACATATATCACATCTTCAGTTTTTTTGGATCCAGTCATTATTGCAACGGTTCTCTTTACCTGTTGAGTAACTTTGTATGGGACATGATTAGCACTAGAATTACACCCTCATTTCCAGCCATCGAGAACTGGTAGAAGAACTTTTGCTCTTTATCACCATTGCCAGCTACAGGTACGGTCCACCAACCATAAGAGCCCCACTTCCCTCAGACTTCCTAAAACCAAACACCTTTCAATAAATTCTAATTATAAAGGAGGCTGAAGAAACGGAAGAAAAATGGAAGCAGCTGCAGTGGCTCATTGGTAGGGGCACAGCTCTTGTCTTTAAAATGTTCTCAAAATGTAGACCTTCTTCAAGGTGAAGCTATCTTCTGTTTAGATAAAATGATTATAAGGGTTTGCTTTTGAAACAGTAATATCCTTTGTATCGGTTCTTCTGCAAAGTACATAATTAACCTGTCAGCCCACCCTGCAATAATAACCATGATAGGCAGGAAATATATTAGGAAGCAACTTTAGTGTGATAATGCTTTCAAACCCTTAGCTATCCTTCAACCAGCTTTCTTTTTAATTAGGCCTTGGACATTAGCAGATTATAATGGATTGTCATATTACTGTTATCAATATTTTTTGTTCTCAAAGAATAATTAAAAAGAGGCATCTTAGACTGCTTTTGAGGTGTTGTGGAGAATAAAGTTTTAAAAAGAGGGCAATTTTTAATGAGCACTTTAAGAAGTAATATTTGTGGGTGTCTGGATGTTAAATATACAGAATTGTATGTGTGTGTATGTGTGTGTGTGTGTGTGTGTGTGTGTGTATATATATATATATATATATATATAGATAGATAGATAGATAGATAGATAGATAGATAGATAGATATAGATATAGATATAGATATAGATATAGATATATATATATATATATATATATATATATATATATATATATAGATAGATAGATAGATAGATAGATAGATAGATAGATAGATAGATAGATAGATAGATAGATAGATAGATAGATAGATAGATAGATAGGTAAAGGTAAAGGTTTCCCTTGCTCGAAAGCCAGTCGTATCCGACTCTAGGGTGCAGTGCTTATCTCTGTTTCTAAGCCGAAGAGCCAGCGCTGTCTGCTTCTGCAGACATTTCCGTGGTCATGTGGCAGGCATGACTAGACACCGGAGTGCACGGAATGCTGTTACCTTACCACCGAAGTGGTCCCTATTTATCTACTTGGAATTTCTTGCTTTCGAACTGCTAGGTTGGCAGGAGCTGGGATGAAGACGGGAGCTCATTTCCATCCTGCAGTACTCGGGAATCAAACTGCTGACCTTCCGCTTCACAGTCAGCGTCTTAGCGACTTGAGCCACTGCAGTAGATGCAAAATGATAAACACATGAAACACACTCTTCAGAAACAGAGTGGGCTTGACCCATGGAAGCTAACATTAAAATTTAACAATTAGTCATCAAAGTGCTGCTTTTTTGTTTTGTTTTCTTTATTCTGCTATTCTTCAAAAACAGGTTTTTAGAACCCATTCTTTAAAAACATGTAATAACCAATTTTTTTAAAAAAAGGGAAGCCAGTTTTAAAAAACATCCCTAAAGCCAAAACCTTCTATATATATATATATATATATATATATATATATATATATATATATATATATATATATATATATATATATATATATATATATATATATATATATATATATATAGATAGATAGATATAGATATAGATATAGATATAGATATAGATATAGATATAGATATAGATATAGATACAGATATAGATATAGATAGATAGATAGATAGATAGATATAGATATAGATATAGATATAGATATAGATATAGATATAGATATAGATATAGATATAGATAGATAGATAGATAGATAGATAGATAGATAGATAGATAGATAGATACACACACACACACACACACACACACACACACACACACACACACACACACACACACACACACACACACACATCCCTATTGAGGTACACAGAAAGAACCCCCTCAAAGATTGTGGTATTTCAGAACCACCCCAGGCAATGGCAACCTTGTTGTGCCAGCTAATCTTTCTCACACCAGGACAGGTAAAAGGAACTACAGAATGAATTCACCAAAAGATAGCTTTATTTTGGCAGTTTCCTAGTTAAAAATGTCAATGTAAATGCTAATGCAAACCACAAATGTTACAGGATTTCAGAAACATTTTAATAGAGCATTGGTTCCCAACCTTGGGGGCCCAGATGGACTACAGCTCCCAGAAATCTTGGCCAGTATAGACAAAGGTGAAAGCTTCTGGAAGTTTTAGTCCAATGCCTTCTTGGTCTAAAATAGCATTTCCCAACCTTTGTTTTTTGAACTTCAATTTCCAGAAGTCTAAGTAAATTCCCCAAAGCATTGATCAGCCAGTGTACTAACTTAGGCTTCTGGGAATTGAAGTCCACCAGTGTTCCATAGAACGTAGTTTGGGAAATGTTGGTCTAAAAGTTTGGGAATCATTGGCATAGGGGGAACATCACTAAAATGGTGCCAGGGTAGGCATGCAGAACATATAGCTTTCAAGATGCTGCTGGCCTGCAACCACTCTCACAGGTCCCACAACTGGTGGTACAGTTGAGGGCTGATGGAACTTGTAGTGCAGCAGCATCAAGTGGGCAGCCCATTCCCCACCCTTGCATTATGGCCTGATGCACAGTGCTAAAGGAAGTGAGCTCCTCAAACCACTATAATGTATAATTTCTCAGGCTGATGGTTTCTGAAGGTTTCTTGTAGAAAAATGTTTTCTGACTTCACACAGATATTTTAGCAAACACTGCTAAATAACCCCAATGATGACAACATTCAGAAAACAAAGACTTTTCCCTCTGCTCTCACAGTCTCCAATGCCTTCTCCATGTGAAAGGGATCCCAGTGGAGGTTCATAACTTGGGAGGATAGGAAGTTTCCAATTTCCAAAAAGAAACACATTATGTGGTCATCAGATTTATGTGGCGTAAAGTTGTGCAACAGGATTTCAGCCATAATCTATTTCATCTTCACTGATCAAACTGCTAGACACGCTTGTTAACAAAGAGAAAGGATGTTTGCTTCTCCCCCAACACATTAGCTCACCAAATCATAAACTGACATTGCATAACATACATTGCATAAATCAGAGAGAGAAAACAAATAACATCAAAACAACAATTACGTAAATAAAAACATATTTTTCATCTTTCATGTCCCATCAAATCCTAGACTGCCAAACTGAAGCCACTTTTTTGGCTTTGTCATTGGCCAAATTTAAGTCCTCATCGGTGCATGTTTCTGGCAGTAATTGACAGACCAGGAAATGAGCCGGATTCTGGATCTGTCCACATTCACACCGTGTGTTGTTGTTCACCAGCAGCCCCCACTTGAGCATGTTGGCCTTGCATTTAGGGACACCGACCCTCAGCCTATTCAGGGTCCTCCAAGTGATGTAGGGGAGGTTGAGTTCCTCAGCTGTATCCTCCTTTAATATTGTTCCTTGTCCAGTGAACTCCTTCCTCCACCTTTTAATTTGGTTTTGCTCTTGAGTAACAAGAGTGTGCTTGCCATAAAGATCTTCCTGGATCTGAGCCAATGTATTTGAGGCTCATAGCAGTTCAGAGGATGTTGAGGGTCATTCTCTTGCTTAATTATCTCGGCATCCACTGTTACTTCTCTCTTTATCGTAGGTGGAGCGATATCAACAAGAGGGTATATTTTATCAAATAAAATCATACAAATGAAATATAATACCCACCAAGATGGCATCCCAATTAATCAACAAACCCTACCAATAATACATGATTTACATTCTCTTATTCACAGCTTACTAAACTCAGTTAAACCAAAAAAATAAGGGTTACAGCAGATGTAATATCAGTTTACTAACGAGGGAAAAGCTTGGTGAAATCGGAATGTTTTTAGTTGTTCTAGCTGAGAAAGGCAGGGTAAAAAAAATTATTTTTTTAATTTTGAATAAATAAAATAATTAATAAAATCACCTGCTCTTTCTTGATTAAGAGGGAGAGCAGGATTTGGGGAATTCCTAGGGGGTTTGTGGAATAAGTTGTTTTGGAGAGGCAGAAATCTGGATTGGAACTGTTCTCAGGCAGGATTAGGCCAAGGGGTTCTAAAATTATGCAACACAAGTAGAACCACATGTTCCAGCAACCATGTTTATGCTCTAGAATTCCCTCCTGCAGGAGACCTGTCTCACCTTCCTTTTTTTGTCATGTTCTGTGAAATTGCTAAATATATATCTATTGCTTATGATGCTATGGAGACTATTTCAAAACTCTGCTTTGTTTTGTGTTTCAATCTGCTGTGTTAAACTTTTAAAAATATATATCACTAAAGAATATTGACCTTTTCAATGCCCCCTTTTAATTTTATAGTGAATTGGCTTTAATAATCTTGATTTTTTAAAAATTGACTTTTAATTTATTTCAATAATATCTTGAGATTCTTATAGAAAATAAATCACAGGTAGAAGGATGGCAGCCAATTTGACAGTCTCCCTTTCCTGTTTTCCACAAGACAACCCAATATGTGGATGTGGGGAACACACGGCAAGATGATATAAAGAGAGATGGTTAAGATGAGTTGTTCCATTCCTGTTCTGTAATGTGTAGTCACACATAAAGCATTTATCCAAGAAAAGCACTGGGTCTGGAAAGTAAAAAACACTGGAGATAAGAATTTATCTATGGTGCTGTCAATAACAACCACAGCATTCATGAGTCTGGTAAATGAAAAATACATATGCCTTGAAAGCATGATTTTAAAAATTCTCACACATATTTCAGGCTGTTCGTTTTGAGGCAATGGAAGGATCTTTTTAGCAAGACAGTATTTCTCCCTGGTTATAAGGTTTTTTTCTATTAAATGTAATCACAGTGCTCCACCTGAATAGAAATCTTGTTAAAAATAGAGCTCTCAGTTTGAGGAGCTCCATCAATGCAGTCACTTGGATACAGTTTTCTTGCCTGAAAAAAGAGGAAGGTTGGGAGTGAAGGAACAGGAACATTTGCCTCATCTCCCTTTATGTGCTTAGAACAGGGATTCTCAACCTGTGGCCCATGGCACCGAGAAGTGCCATGTGGTGGAGAAAGGACAAAATGGCCATCCGGCCCCCGAAGCAGTCTGAGGTAGTATGACCCTGCCCCGGCTTTAGAAGGTTGAGAACTCCTGGCTTAGAAGAAATAATGCCTGGATCAGACTGTTAAGGTTTGGAGATGAAACCTAGGATGGGCATTAATCGCACAATTCAACATCTAAGATTTGAAAGTATGTGATGAAGTCCTATTCATCTCTATTTCTAAGCAAACCCCACTGAATTCATTGAGACTTAGGCCAAAAGGCAATTGGGTGAATGATGCATTCAGAGGTGGTGTTGGTAGTGGCAGAAAAGCAAGACAATTAAAAGATAACAGGCAGCCATACTTCACTGTATCTGGCCTGAGACAGTGAGCCGGGAGTATACAAACAAAATTATCTCTCCTTGGCCAATGCAGAACTATATCCGAAAAGCAATTTGGAATCCCAATGAGAAGAGGCAGGTTGTGTAGATGAACACACTAACCAGACATGCCCTAGGACACTTTGCTACTTGAGATAGCAGAGCATACGGTGCCCCCTGCCCCAGGTGAAGGTGAACAGCACTCAAGCAAAACCTAAGTAATTTTGGCCTGTGAGGCAGAAAAATCCTGCAAGCACCTCTCCCCTCCTCTGACAGTAAATCCAAGAAATAACAAAACAAATATTTTATTATTAAAGGCAACACATAGTCAGCAGATAACAAACAAGTGGCACCCCAAATCTGCAGCCCGAGCCCTCACTCTGATTAATAGCAGAACCTGTCCTGGCACAGGGAGTCCTAGTCAAGCTGCCAGTCTCTGAAAGGAAAGCTGATAACCTGCAGATAAAGCTGCTTCACTTCCCATCTTCCCAGAGAGCAGTTCCCATGCCACCTTGATAATATCACTCATTGGGTCCAAAAAGCTTCTACAAGTAAAACCATACAACTCCCATAGTCCTGAGCCAGTCTTTGCCCCCCCCCCCCCGGGCTCTTTCACTGCCTTGGCTCCAGGGCCGCCATGGGGGGGGGAGAGAACCAGGACTCCCGTCCTGGGCCCAGAGCTGGCAGGGGGCCTGGTGGTGGGCACCCCCACAAAGCTCAGATTGTGAATTTAAAAAAAAAATTAAACTGTTTTTAAATGCGGCGTGTGTGCCTGGTACCACTGCGCATGCCCCACCAGAGGGCCAGCTCTGCCTCGACCTGGATATCCGGGGTTAAGGCTTCACTTCAGCCCATGAGGCACACCGGTCCCAGTCTGGAAGAGACCGCACACCGGGGCTGGCTGTTGCGGTGACCAGCTGCCCCTAACTGCTCCTTCCCACCAGGCAAAGCCATGGAGGAAAGAGGCAGCAGGGGCTGGGGCTTAGGAGCGTGCACGCATGCAGGAGATAAGGGGAGAGGAGGAGGAATAGGGGGGAAGGAGGAAGAAGGCAGCCGAGGCCCGGGCTAATTCCAGTCGAGGCACCACAGCGGAAATGCAGGTTTCTCCCTCACCTCATCTCCTGGAACCTTGACTCATAGGTATTCTGCAGGGGGAATCCCCTCTCTGCTGGGTCCCCTGGCTCTGGAAGGGTTGGGGGGACAAAAGGGGTCTGTCCCCCCAACCCTTCCAGAGCCAGGAGACTGAGCAGAGTGGGGGTCACCCCACAGGACACCCCATTATTATAGAGAAGAAACCAAGCAGTTTCTTCTCTTTAAAAATGGAGTGTTGGGGGTGTCCCCTCCCCAATAAAGTGTGAGCCATGGGGTGAAGCAAAGCAAAGCAGACAGGGGCTCATGGAGGTATGTATGTGTGGGTACCATACCTGTCAAGCTGCAGTTTTCAAAACCTGGGAGCCGGGCACACATGCACAGTAAGTTTCCAGGTGCCAGACGGGAAAGGGGTTACTGTGCATGCACAGCCATCAGAAGCAGGGACACACATGCTCAGTAACCCCTGTGCACATGTGCAGTAACCCCTTTCCTGGCCAGTCAAATTACGGGATGACGGCGGGAAGGAGGGGGAAGGAGCGCTAGATTATGGGATTTCCTGGCCAATCCGGGATATTTGACAGGTATGGTGGGTACAAAGGCCTTTCCAAGCATGGATGCAATAGGCTGGTCTCAGGAGATGTTTGTTCTTAGCAAATCAAAAAAATGTTGCCCTTTGCAAAGGAGATGATCTCACACTAAGTCAAGGGAGCCTGACGTAGTTTACCAAGGGACATGGCCATCAAGGGCTCTACTCTAGCTGCTTATGGCATGGAGCATTGTAGAGCTCACTTTTCTTGTGCACATCATTGAGGGATGAGGTACTATGGTAGTATACAGTATATACCAATGTCTGATGCTTGGGCAAGGTCAGTCGAGAAAGTCATTCCAGTCTAGCATGTGTACAACAATAATGACATTGAAAGAAAGAGTGATGCTAGAAAAAGGTTAAAGACAGTTGAAATTGGAATGAAAAACCTGTTGACCAGAGGGAGGGGAAAGAACTGATGGGGCCACAGTAACTGGGACTCCATTCTTCTCTTCCATGACAAAGTGGTCATGGTCACTTGTGATTTAATGGAAGAGGTTGAGGACATGACTCCAATGCCAAGTAGCAAACAGCAGCTTTCAAATAGTTATTCAGTGTTGGTAAAATATCTCACATAATGAACTGAAGTGAAACTTTCACCTACTTTTATTAAAAATGAAAGAAGTGGTTTACCCATTATAGGCTGAAATAACTGCGGGATGAAGAGTAGTCATTTACTTCTTCACATGAAGCTAGTTTAAACCCAAGTGAAGAGGAACCCATAACTAGGTCCTGCTTTCTTTCCCCCACAGAATTGCAAGTCAATGAAAAATGGTGGGGAATGGTGGACTTAACCATTCACATCACTTCAACTGCCATGAGAGCACCTTCCATTTCCCAGCAGAATTTTGCTACCATCTCATGGAGAAAACCTTGAAGGAGTTCCCACAGGGCTCCCACGCAACTGTTTCCACCTTATGTTCATCAACTTTCCATTAAAGTGTAGACGCTGAAGCACAGACACAAGACAAAAACGTGCTCACTGTTGACAGGTATGACAGCAAATCAACCCAATTATTGCAGAATAGATAAGTCCCATAATTTCAGTTTGTACATTACATTTTACACCCAATGTTTGTTCACACTCATTTAACTATTTTCCATTAATATGAAAGAGTGAAAGGTGAAAGAGCTTTTTTTCCTGTAGTGTGTAAATGGTATAGCTAATCATTTTCAACAATTATGGTAAAATAGCATTGACATTTTCAGCTCTTTAAAATTATGCAAATGACTGAGTGGCAAAGCACTGTCGTTCTTTTCTCTAATAGAACACTGCTGTTTAAAGTGGTGGTGTATGTCAAGTAGGGTAAGGTGCGAGTACTTTGATTAGAATATTCCTCCCTTCCACCCCCATCTTTCCTGCAGTACCAAGCTGCCTGCCATCTGGTGGCCCACTGTCATTAGAATTCAGGAAGAAGTGTGATCATTCTCGACGACACGGCTGTGCTGCGATTTTTCCAGTTCAAAGCTGAAACAAATGTGTTTCAAATCTGCTATTCCTTGCATTCTGGAACTCCAGTTCCTTCCTTCCTTCCTTCCTTGTCTCTGAATGGATTTGTATGGATACACTTGCCTGCATCTAATAAATTAGTTAAGTCCTTTGTGGCTTCCTTCCTGATCTTACAGCAAGAACCTCTGAGAAGAATACTGCTTTCCCAGGCTGAGACATTTAGGGTGCGGGTCAGATGGGTGTTTACTCTGCTGCTTGGACCACTGCTGCTGCTGCTGCTTCTTATATTGCAATCTATACCTATAAGACAGGCAAGGAGGGAGGAAAAGAGGAATGTGCAGTCTGTGTGTGTGTGTCAGTGCCCAGGGAGAAAGAGCAGGGAGAGATGGGCAGGTGTGGTGTGTGTGTGTGTATATGCATGTCAGAAAATGAAGGGAAGGGCACTGTGGACACACGGTGTATGTGTGTGCCCGGGGAGGGAGGGAAGGTGTGGTGTGTAAGCCCTGGCCCACAACGGAACACCACCACCCCACCAAGCCCGGGCACCACTGGAGTCTGCAGGGGAAGACAGCGGGTGCCGGTGCACGCAGGCAACGCCGAATGGGGAGCCACCGCCACCCCACGGGTTGAGCCACGCACACACACACACCTATCGAAGACGGGTACCTCTGCTAGTCACATGATATAATTGCTGGGGCAAACCAGGTAATCTCCCAAGGTTCCTGTTCATACCTTTCTGGACCTTGTGACGGGTCTCAGCTTTTTTTTCTTGGTGCAGATAGAATCACTCTTGTTTGGCCCATTTCCAGAATTTGTGATTGCTGGAAACATACCTAAATTGAGCCTTGTTCTAAGGCTTAAGAAGAGAGCCACTTCACGATATTGGAAAACTAATCACTTCCTCAGCTCTGTGGAGGGGCCAAGGAAGTGCATTTAAAAAAAAAAAGTGTGGACAGGGCTGTGAATATTCCCCATATTGTTTTAAAAACCAAGAAAAAATAATCTTAGGTCTTTAAAGTGATACAGTAAAACCTCGCATAAAGAGCGTCTCACTTAATGAGCAGAATTTTCTCCGAATGGTCGCCTCACTTAACAACTAAAGCCAACCAAAATTTTGCTTAACAAATAAATCGGGGTTCGCACCCCCACCCCCCGCCAAAAGTCAGAATTGATCACTTACAAAGTGTTTCACTTAAAGAGCAAACTTGCTTAAAGAGAAATCCCATGGAACACATTATGCTCTTTAAGTGAGGTACCACTGTACAGTCAATATTTGCTACTCTAATAGACACTCTTTAAAACAAATGAAACCTCATCAGCCCCTCATGGAGCCAAGGAGATAATAATAACTTTATGTCAGAAATTATTCTGGGTTGAAAAGATTTTTGTGGATAAAAACTACACTCAGGGAACACCCAAATGAGACTCCTTTCATGTCCCCAAGAGCTGGAACAGAGACGGGCACTCAATCTTTCATGCAATACCCAGGTCACAAACTGCTGACTTGCCAGCCTTCCAGATAACAAAGCAAGCTTCTTAACCACTGAGTCACCTCAACCCAGCCAAGGAGATGATTAATTTGCTCTCTCCTTAACCCATTTCACAATATTGGCAATTGAAAGTTGGCTGCTGCAGACCAAATAGGGTTGGTTACTTGAAGTCTGCATGCAATTTGGATGGGAGAATTGCTCCAAATGGCATATCAGATCTCCTAGTGATGCTGTTTAGCCTGCTCCAGCCTACTCCTAATATGACATGTAGACAAACCTTAAATATCAACTGAAATGGTAGCAATGACAAGATATCTTGACATTCTTTCTGGACAGTCATCTATCTCTCCATACTTTATTTGTGGAAGCAATGCTACAATGTCATATAGCATCATTTTAGTTGGTGATTAGAATAAGATTAATTTAAAGACAAATGGGAGATCATGAAGACCAATACTGTCTTCAAAGTACTTTCCGCAGTTACGTATTATATCTGCAGTACCTTTAACAGATTGCTACCAGTTTTTTTCTCTACAGAAACATACCTGTCAACCTTCCTGGATTGGCCGGGATTTCCTGGTTTTCAGCGCCAATTTGCGCCATTTCCCACCCCGTGCTGCCGAAACCCCGGAATTTGGCAGTGGGGGAAAGGAGGTACTGCGCAGCCCTTCTGCACAGGTTGCCTTCTACGCATTTGTAGAAAGGTTTTACGCTTGCATAGCCCCCTTCTACGCTTGCGTAGAACCCTTCTAAACATGCGTAGAAGGCTACGCATGCATAGAAGGAGGCTACGCAAGTGTAAAACCCTTCTACGCATGCATAGAAGGCGACCTGCACAGAACCATTCTGCGCAGGTCCCGGATTGGCCAGAGCCGTGGTTGACAGGTAAGTACAGAAATACCACCAGTGAAAGAGAGGATACTACCGGCGGGGAGATAAAGGGAGCCTCCCGTGGCTCGGGAGGCTCCGAAGAGGGCCGCCGCCGCCGCCGCCGCCACGCTCTCCCCGCCCCCACCACCGGCGGGGAGATAAAGGGAGCCTCCCGTGGCCCGGGAGGCTCCGAAGAGGGACGCCGCCGCCGCCGCCGCCGCGCTCTCCCCGCCCCCACCACCAGCGGGGAGATAAAGGGAGCCTCCCGTGGTCCGGGGGGCTCCGAAGAGAGACGCCGCCGCCGCCATCGTCGCCGCCGCGCTCTCCCCGCCCCCTTCATCGGCGGGGAGATAAGGGGAGCCTCCCGTGGCCCGGGAGGCTCCGAAGAGAGACGCCGATGCCGCCATCGCCGCCGCCGTGCTCTCCCCACCCCCTTCATCGGCGGGGAGATAAGGGGAGCCTCCCGTGGCCCGGGAGGCTCCAAAGAGAGACGCCGCCGCCGCCGCCGCCGCTGCCACGCTCTCCCCGCCCCCTTCATCGGCGGGGAGATAAGGGGAGCCTCCCGTGGCCCGGGAGGCTCCGAAGAGAGACGCCGCCGCCGCCATCGCCGCCGCCGCGCTCTCCCCGCCCCCTTCACCAGCGGGGAGATAAAGGGAGCCTCCCGTGGCCCGGGAGGCCCCGAGGAGAGACGCCGCCGCCGCCGCCGCCGCCGCGCTCTCCCCGCCCCCACCACCGGCGGGGAGATAAAGGGAGCCTCCCGTGGCTCAGGAGGCTCCGAAGAGGGACACCGCCGCCGCCGCCGCCGCGCTCTCCCCGCCCCCACCACCGGCGGGGAGATAAAGGGAGCCTCCCGTGGCTCGGGAGGCTCCGAAGAGGGACGCCGCCACCGCCGCCGCCGCCGCCGCGCTCTCCCCGCCCCCACCACCGGCGGGGAGATAAAGGGAGCCTCCCGTGGCCCGGGAGGCTCCGAAGAGGGCCGCCGCCGCCGCCGCCGTGCTCTCCCCGCCCCCACCACCGGCGGGGAGATAAAGGGAGCCTCCCGTGGTCCGGGGGGCTCCGAAGAGAGACGCCGCCGCCGCCATCGTCGCCGCCGCGCTCTCCCCGCCCCCTTCATCGGCGGGGAGATAAGGGGAGCCTCCCGTGGCCCGGGAGGCTCCGAAGAGAGACGCCGCCGCCGCCATCGCCGCCGCCGCGCTCTCCCCGCCCCCTTCATCGGCGGGGAGATAAGGGGAGCCTCCCGTGGCCCGGGAGGCTCCAAAGAGAGACGACGTCGACGACGACGACGACGACGACGACGACGACGACGACGACGCGCTCTCCCCGCCCCCACCACCGGCGGGGAGATAAAGAGGCGTTGCCTCTTCCCGGGGGCCCACGTTATTCGGCTCGGGAATGGGAGGCAGGGGTGTCCCATCTCCCTTTGGACCCTGCCTGTTGGGGGGCTTAAAGGAGAGGCGCCGCCGGAGGCCCGGAAATTTTGTTCGGTGCTGGATTTGGAGGTGGATGGCGGAGGGGGAGGGAAGAGAGAGTGTTGGCCTTGCCAGCCAGGAAGGAGGGGCAGCACTCCGTCTAGGGAGGTTCCGGAGTTTAATATAGGTGTTGTGACGGGCATGGGGCGGTATGGCGGGTACCGTGGGGCGGGCCGCACTCGGGGAATGCGGGTCCGATGTTTAAGTGCGGTCCCTCATTCCAGCCTTGCAGGTACATCTCTGGGTCCTGAGCAGCAGATCCAGAGTGACCCCGCCCTTAGGCTGCTGCTGGTGAATGCCAGGTCGGTTTGCAATAAGGCCCCCTTGATTCAAGACGCCATCCGGGATGGGCGGGCCGACCTGGCATGCATCACCGAAACCTGGCTGACACCTGAGGTTGGAGTACCTCTTTCGGACATGTGTCCAGCTGGGTTCGGTATCTGGCACCAGCCTAGAGGTGAGGGGAGGGGCGGTGGTGTCGCCATTGTTGCCAGGGAATCTTTGGGAGTCGCTAGGGCCACTGCTCCACAAGTGTCTGGTTGTGAGGCCCTGCTTTTACGGTTGGGCCCCAAGGGTCAGTTGGGGATCTTGCTCCTGTACCTGCCCCCTTGCAGGGTAAGGGATGCCCTGCCTGAGCTCCTCGAGGCTGCCTCGATGCTGGCGTTGGAGTTCCCGAGGCTTATGGTTCTGGGGGACTTCAATTTGCCATCGTTGGGGATGGCCTCTGAGGGGGCAAGGGAGTTCATGGCTTCCATGGTAGCCATGGGCCTGACTCAGGTAGTTCGGGGTCCGACCAGGGGCAGCGGTCACATGCCAGACTTAGTTTTCCTGTCGGAGCAGTGGCAGAGTGACCTGAGATTACAGGACTTAGTCATCTTACCTGTGCCATGGTCGGATCACTATCTGGTGACTCTTGATTTCCTGGGGGCGACACTTCATCGTAGGGAGGCAGGGCCTATTAAAATGGTCCGCCCTCGGCAACTAATGGATCCAGATGGTTTCCAGAGGGAACTGGGGGATGTACCTCTGGATCGGCTAAACGATTCACCCGAGGCACTCGTCGACCTATGGAATAGGACGACAATAGCTGCCTTGGATGAAATCGCGCCACTGCGGCCTCTCCGCGTCCGAGGAACTAGGTCATCTCCGTGGTTCACAGAGGAACTACGGGAACTCAAACGGGCAAAGAGACGCCTAGAGCGCCGCTGGGTGAAGACCCGGGATGACTCCGATTGGACACTAGCTAGAGCCGCTATTAGGGCCTACCTAGTGGCGATGGGGGTGGTGAGGCGGCAATACTTCACCACCCTTATTGCCTCCGCTGATAATCGCCCAGCCGCCCTGTTCCGGGTAACCAGGTCCCTCCTTGGTAGAGGGGGATCGGTGCCCGGTTGGCAGGGGTCGGCTGAGGACTTTGCTGACCATCTGGTGGAGAAAATTGATCGGATTCGTTCAGGATTGAATCCTGGCGTGGATGGGGAGGGTCGGGGGGGTGCCGGAGCACAGTCTTGCTGTTCGATCTGGGATCGGTTTGATCCTGTTGTCCCTGATGAAGTGGACAGGCTCCTTGCAGATGTTCGTGCCACTACATGTCCTCTGGACCCCTGTCCCACCTGGTTGGTGAAAGCTTCCAGGGGGGTAACAGGGGGCTGGGTTGGGGGGATTGTAAATGCTTCTTTACGGGAGGGGGTATTTCCTGCACAGCTAAAACATGCTTTGGTGCGCCCCCTCCTGAAGAAAATGTCCCTCGACCCAGCTGTCCTTAACAACTATAGGCCGGTTTCCAACCTGCCGTTTCTGGGTAAGGTTTTGGAGAAGGCGGTGGCGCGCCAGCTGCAGAGTGTCCTGGAGGAAGCGGATTATCTAGACCCCTTTCAATCGGGATTCAGGCCCGGATATGGAACGGAGACGGCATTGGTCGCACTGATGGATGATCTCTGGCGGGAGCGGGACGGGGGTTGTCCATCCGTCCTTGCTCTTCTTGACCTCTCAGCGGCCTTCGATACCGTCGACCACGGTATCCTGCTGGAACGGCTCGAAGGACTGGGGATCCAGGGCACTGTGTTGTCCTGGTTTTCCTCATTTCTGGAGGGCCGTACCCAGTCGGTGTGGTTAGAGAGTGAGAGGTCCAGCCCTAGGCTTCTCAAATATGGGGTGCCTCAGGGATCTGTGCTCTCTCCTCTCTTATTTAACATCTACATGAAGCCGCTGGGTGAGATCATTCGTTCCCACGGGGTGCGGTACCATCAGTACGCGGATGATACTCAATTGTACATCTCGGCCCGGGGGACCCCAGTGATGCTGTTGAAATCCTATCCGGATGCCTGGAGGCCATTGGGGTCTGGATGGGGGCCAATGGGCTTCGGCTGAATCCCAGCAAGACAGAGTGGCTGTGGATAAGGGGCCCCACGTTATCCAAGGAGTTACCATCTTTGGTACTGGATGGGGCTGTTTTGCCCCAGACAGACCCAGTGCGCAACTTGGGGGTCCTCCTGGACTCACGGCTCCTGCTGGAAGAACAAGTGGCAGCTGTGGCCAGGGGGGCTTTTGCCCAACTTCGGGTGATTCGCCAACTGCGCACGCTCCTTGACCGGGGCTCCTTGCTTATGGTCACTCATGCTCTGGTTACTTCCCGACTAGATTATTGTAATGCGCTCTACATGGGGCTGCCCTTGACGACCATTCGGAGGCTGCAGCTGGTCCAGAATGCGGCGGCCCGGGTGGTGATGGGGTGTGGGCGATATGCCCATGCCTCACCGCTGCTTCGGGAGCTGCACTGGTTACCAGTTTGTCTCCGGGTGCAATTTAAGGTGCTGGTTTTGACCTTTAAAGCCCTATATGGCAGGGGGCCAGGATACCTTAGAGACCGCATCGTCCCAAGAGTGGCTGCCCGTCCAACCAGAGCGGACCGGAGAGGCTCTCTGGTGGTGCCATCAACGAGGGGTGCACATTTGACTAGCACCCGAAGGAGGGCCTTCTCTGTGTCCGCACCAACCCTCTGGAACCTCCTACCAACAGATCTAAGACTGCAAAGTGAATTGCTGCCCTTCAGGAAAGGAGTAAAGACCTGGCTGGCAGGGCAGGTATGGGGCCCGAACGGGACTATGGCCCCCGCCGGCTGGCTTTTATAAGACTCTCTCTCTTTCCCTCTGTGTGGTAGGTGGGACGGGTGATTGGGATATGGGTTTTAAATGGGGGTGGATGTTGGTTTTTTCTTATTGGGTGGGTTTTTTATTGGGTGGGTTTTATAAGGTTTTATAATGTTTTTATGTATTTTTTGGAGTTGTTGTAATGCCGCCCTGAGTCGGGTTCTGCCTGAGTGGGCGGCATTTACAAATGTGAATGATAAATAAATAAATAAATAAATAAATAAATTCCAAGGCATTCTGTTTCACTGTCCACCATTTCTTACTGTTTCCTACCCCTTGGTTGTAGTCTTGCTCACTTGAGTAGTAGAGAACAAGTGTGCGCCATCATCCATATGACCACTTTCTTGACATTTGAAGTTTGCTAATATGTCTTTGTTTAATTTTCTGTTCACCAAACTAAATTTTCCCATAAGCTAACTTTTTCTCGTAATGCTTCATTTCATTCATTTCATTTGATGGTTTCTAGACTCCTCCTCATTTTTGTTGTTCAGCCCTGGATGCCCCCTAAACTAAAAGATAGAACTCCAAATACACCCTGACTGATTCTGAATAGAGTGAAAGGTTAATTTCCCATTCAATCCCACACAAATACATATAATACTATGCTCTTTTTGGCACAAAAATATTACTGATGAATATTAGCAAAGAAAAGAGCAGGGGAATTACACTTGAATATTTTTACAATGTATTTTATTTAAATAAATAATTTTTTTAGATGTGCTGTAGAAAATGTTTGAATATTTGAAAATACAGCTTAGCCAACAGAAAAAGTGTACTACAAATGAAGCATTAAATACTCATAAATACATAGTTCAGGGGAAATGCATACCCAAATCTACATTAATTTTGGTATGAGGAAGAAAGAGAAACATCTGATGTGAATACTGAGCTAGAACAGGACAAAAATGGAGGTGGGATCCTGAGAAATCATCAAAAATTAAATGCTAATTATATTCAAATTAATAATAGTCATTTTAAGAATTCCCAGTGTTTATAAGCTTTATTGAGTTCTGTGTATCTACGGTAATATCTCTGAGAACTAACAAGTAGAAACAAAAAAATCTATAATTAGGTGCTGATAATGCTATCCAATGCATGCTTTCATCTAGGTTGTTTGGTGCATTCAATTCCAGTGATTAAAAGCTGAAATTTTTCTTCCACCATTTGGGACAGATTGGTAGCTTTATGTTCTTTATAATTGGAGAAATTAAACAAGTCTCCTCTTATCTTTTAATTTCAGTTTGCCTTGTTTGTTTGTTTTTTACCCTTTCACATTACTCAACTAAAATAATCTACACCATTCCAGCCCTTTTCATTTTGAGTTGTGCTAAGGGGAAGAAATTCTAGGTGGCTATGCACCAGAAGTTACATTTGTATAGGTGAACTGAACAGAACTTAGCAGCAGAGTGAATAGATCCACCAGAGACTTGACTTTTCCAAAGGTATTCGGAGCTCACAAAAAATGCTACCTTTTCCTTTGGCTGATATAGTTTGGTTGAGAAGAGTCAGGCACTCACTTGACCCAAATGGTGGGGTCCAAGATTTAGGTAAGCACAGTAGGGTTGAGTAGCTTTTCTTCAGCAGGTGTCCCAGTCATCCCAAATTACTAAAAAAAAGGGGCAAATATAGCATTAGGTGAGAAATTATTTTTGATAGGTAGTAAAGGTCACCCTTGCTCGAAAGCCGGTCGTATCTGACTCTAGGGTTCAGTGCTCATCTCTGTTTCATAGCTGAAGAGCCAGTGCTGTCTTCTTCTGCAGATGTTTCCATGGTCATGTGGCAGGCATGACTAGACACCAGAGCACACGGAACTCTGCTAGTCTTCCCACCAAAGTGGTCCCTATTTATCTACTTGCAATTTCTTGTTTTCGAACTGTTAGGTTGGCAGGAGCTGGGACAAAGACGGGAGCTCATTCGGTCCTGCAGTATTTGGGTATCAAACTGCTGACCTGCCACCTTCCAGTCAACGTCTTAGCCACTTGAGCCACTGCAGATGCTACCAAAAATTTGCAATTATTGGACATCTTCCCCAACTTCAGAAATGAAGAACCTGATAGAACAATGTATTTCTTTATATCAAAATTTTCGCCTAGAATACTTGAAGGGAAGTATTTTTTTCACCAAAGTTCCAAGCTAAAACATTTTTTGCCCAATGTACATTGACTGGAAAGGGGTCATAACATCTTTCCATATTAGATGCATAGATCTGTCAGCCACAAAACACGTCCCCTCCAACTCTTCCTTTTACTTCTCTCTATTCTGGTGTTTTCCTTTCCTGCAATCCTTGAAGAGAAATGCCCCATTTATTTATTTATTTTTTGCAAATGTGCCCCCTCTATCTTTTTTATGACTCTCTCTTCAAATCAGTGGGAGAATGTGGATTCACTCCAGAATTATTGTGTAGGTCTGATTCAGCTATGTTAACATCCTTTGAACATACCGGTTGTACAGAATTGTCAAAGTTAATTTTAAAAAATAAGCTCAGTCCACTATTAATGACAAGCATGAAATACTTAGATCTATTATTACTGCATGTTACAATGAGTATTGTAAAAATATTGAAGAAAAATGTTTATCCCATGGTCTGGAAGTCTGGGGTTTGACTTAACAACTTTCCCCCCATCTTTTAAAGCTATCCATTGTGTTGGTTATTCTGTTACTTATTGTTTTTCATTGTTTCTGTTACTTTAAAAAAATCCCTTAAGATTGATAAGGGTATGTCACAACACTTGAAAAACTCAACTCAAAATTCCAGTGAAAAGGTATATTTAAATGTCTCTTTAAAAATAGTAGTTAGAAAATGTGGTGCATAACTGAAATGCAAGAAAACTTCCCTCCCCTTTAGAGTTGCCATAATTGTCTCCCACAAAACCAGGACAGAAGTATACTTGACAAAAATGGCCGGGTTATCTACCTGGGGTGGGGGTGGGGAAGCAAATTAAGCTTGTTCTTAATAAAGGGAGGGGAAGCATGAAGCCTATGGAAACACACAAAAAGATTGTTCTGCAGGCACCATCCATACATTTTCCACCCAACCACCTACGGACCCCTGCCATGTGTCTCAACGAGTTCCTGCGTGGGTTTATTTTGCTCGTGGGGATGGGAGTAAAATAAGGTGGCAGCTCTCTGAGCCCTCCTCCGAAGCACCAGTTTGACCCCCTCCAGCACGAGCATGCTTACCATTGCCGGTACTGAGGCGGGCAGGTCTCCATGGGATGGTGAAGAATGGATGACTTTATGCCATTGGTGGCAGATCCCCCCAAGGATGATCCCATCTACCCCACCAGCCTTCCTGCCTGCTTCGCACTAACAACAATCGCCTGGCTGAGAGCCAGTGCATGGGCGGTGATCCCATCATAGAAATGAAATGAGGGATGGGATATTGGAGAGTAAACAAAACAAAAATACAACACCCCCCCCCCCTTGTGGCACCTTAAAAACCAACTGCTGTATTTTAATGTGAGCGTAAAAATCTGAGATTTTAACATGATTTTTATTGAACTGGCCAGGACAATTTTTTCGACCTTGAAATCGGGACAATCCCGGTTTTCTGTGATGTATGGCAACCCTACTCCCCTTTGTCACATTAACTTTAACATTAATATCATATAATTACATTTTAAAAAGAAATAAAAAGAGGAAATAACTTTGCCTTGTAACATGTACCGTTTGACTTGAGATCCAGGTTTTATCCAAATCTGGTATATCCCCCTTTAAAAATCGGCTATTTCAGTGAATGCACCATAACATGCACTTGTAAGTATAAAGGCTACCTTTGAATGTCTTGCTCTGACTTACTCTTCAATACCACTTTTTGGGACTCTGACAAATAAAAGATGTTTTCCTCCTTCTTGGTTTTGTTGTGAAATCCCATTTGCTTGTGAACCTATTTATTTCATCCATTTTTCATTTCAGACTTCCCATGCCTAGGCTGGTGATTGAAATCTAAGCATTAATCAAATAAAAAAGGAAGGGGAAAGAAAATTAAATGAATTCTTGCCCAGTCTACTTCAGCTTCATCCCTCCCCCTTTCTTTCTTTCTTTCTTTCTTTCTTTTATTAGCTCACTCCCTTGCTGTCTTCTCTTTTCTCTAAGGTACAGGTTGCAAAATTGGACAGAAAACAGTTACTTCTTATGTGTTTTCTTCTAAAATTGCACACAGAGACACCAACTCCATTCTATTCAACAGTGTTAACTTCAGTTCACTTGGGATTCTATATTATTTATTTTTTATCAATTTATCCCCAAGACTCAGTAGGATACTGATTGAAAAGCTTAGGTGGAAAATGTCACAACAAATATTGAAGAAAAATGTTTATCCCATGGACTGTAAGTCTGGGGTTTGTCTTAACAACTTTTTCCCCACCTGTTTTTTTTCCATGAGTCTAAGCTGTCACCTGAGCAAATTGATTTAAAAGAAAGAGGGGTTCAGGAGGGGATACACAATCTCTATTCCATTAATATGTCACAACAATGGAACAGTGAATTGTTTTCTTCAAATAACACCAGGTCTAGAGGGGGAGGGGGAGTTTTTTCTCCACTGAGGCTTTCAGCAGCAATATTTGATTTGGTTCCAAATAGTGGAAACAAACTCTGTAAATGATATGTGTGCTTAAAATCTCATTGAACTGGAGATGTGGTGCTCTGTTGTTTTAGAATACTCATACTTTCAATGGCATTTAAATACATTCAATTACTGCATCTCCAAGATTACACCTTGGCTTCAATGCACCCCTAGATATCTGAAACCAAAACTGAAACTGTCCTACTGCAATCTGAGTCAAGGAACTGCCCATGCCAATGGAGTTCATTATGAATGTGGCCATTGTATGTAAAATTCCATGCTCAGGCTAAAACTTTCAAACCTTTTATTAAGGGATGGCAGCTTCTGAGAATTGGGTGCCATGCCTTGCCTTGTAGAGTCATCTTCAGATGGAGAAGCCAGAGCAAAACCAGTATTGAAAGGATGGTAGAAGTCAGACCTTCCAACAAGGTATCAGAGGATGAAGGGAGCCTGACAAGTATGAGGATCATTTGACCAAGGAAGAGTTGGAAAATCTGACAATTGGAAGAGAAGCAAAGTCAGCATCTCAATTCTTCTGATGACTAATTGGAAACAGCTGAATGCTTGGGAGAGATACTCTAAGACAGGGGGCGTCAAACTATGGCCTGTGGTGTCAAATAATCCAACCTGTGCCCTTGCTGTGGTGCCATAGGTGGCACCACAGATGCCGCCTCAGTCCTCGTCCTCTCCCTCCCTTGTCCCTGAGCGAGTGAGGCAGGCATGTGTGGCAGCAGTGGCAAAGCCATTTGGGATCACAAGAGTGTTTGAAGAAAGGAAGGTAGGAAGGAAGGCCTTGTGCCTCAGAGTTGCCTCAAGTGGGGCTACCTGGCCTTGGCAGGTTGTCCCCTTCTCCTGCCTCTCCCCCAGCCGTAAGCTGAGGCTTGGGCCTAGCCAAGCCAAGACATGGCCAGTCCTCGGCCACCTGGCAGAGAATCCATGAAGGGTGGTCATGGCTCTTTGAAGGTGGCTCTGTTCTCTCATGGGGGGAGGATCCCAGGCACCTCCACTGTGCTGTGCCTTCAGGGCTGGGATGACCATTCTGGTTCTCTAGTGTGTATGTGTGTGTGTATGTGAGAGAGAGCATGTGTGTGTTCTTCTCCCATGCCTAGGCCAGACATGAATCTGTAAAAATGTCTGAAGAAGTGGACTTGATCCATGAAAGCTGATTTTTAAATACAATATTTAGTTTTTTGTTTTGCTTGCTCTCTGATATGCCAAAATGAAGCCACCTTTGGGGAGCTCATTCTGCATTTCTTATCACCCGACCTAGTGTGAGAAAGAGTAGCCAGCAACAAAAAGTGGCTGTTACTAGGGTATGCCCGATTGTGATTCAGAAATATCACAATCTTCAAGGAGAGTCTTTCTGTGTACCGATGTGTGTGTGTGTGATAGAGAGAGATAGAAGGGGGATGAAGCTGTGAAGGCTGTAGTTAGCTTCATGATACGCTGTTTCCTGCCACCCGCTCCCAAATCGCTCACCTTGGATAGAGGGAAGTTTACACTGCCCATCAGGATCAAGCTCAAAGTGGGTCCTTCATTTTCCCATTTCCTTCAATATCATCAGGTCATTGTTGAGAGACAGAGCAAAGGATTGATGGTCAATTGTATACTGTATATATTGCATACCCATTTTCTGTTGACATTGAAATTGTTGATCCCGTTTACCAAATGGAACTGGCCGAACTACATAGTTGTGACTCTCTGAAAGATGCACTCAAGTCAAGCAGCCTTTCTAATTTCTATGCATATCTCTCCTCTGACACATATCTTAATTTCAGAAAACATGCACTCAAAATGGCAACTATCTTTGGAAGCACATATGTCTGTGAACAGACTTTTTCCTGAATGAAACATCTGAAATCTCCAATCAGATCAAGACTAACTGATGCACACTTGCATCACCTATTATGATTGGCAGTGACAAACATGGAACCGGACATTGACTATCTCATTAGCCAAAAGCAGGCTCACACTTCCCATTGAAATACATTCAATTCAAAAAATAGCAGCAACGGTAGAGGATGATGACGATGATGAGGTAGCAGGTGGGGAGGCGTGGAGGTGGCAGAGGAAGCAGTGGTGGTGGTGGAAACAGTGGTGAGGTGAGTAGTGGTGAGGTGAGGCTGAGTGGGCAGAGGTACCATTCAAAAAATAGTCTGTCCCCTCAACGTTCTTAAAAAGTTTGAGGACTGCCCTGCTCTAAGAGGTAAAAGCTCAGCTCACTCAGTCAGCTAAATGTGGAAGACAATAATTGTAGTTGACTTTTGTTTACCACCCATTCTGCTTTCCAAGATTTCCCAGAATTCCTTAAAGCTTGAACTGACAATTCAAGCTGACAATTGTACTTCTGCCTGCTGAGGAAGTGACAATGAAGAAGTTATTAGAGTGAACTTTTAGCTTGGCTCACAAACCTTGTAGAACACCTTCATACTTGGACACTGACTGGCCTATGCAATACAGCACTGAGAATTTTCTGCCAAAATTGCACCCTGAATCTTGGAAGCCCACTTTCCTATATAAATTGAAATATAGACAGATGAAGCTGGAATTTGTAACATGCAATATAAAAGCTATCCAGTCAAGAGGCCATCCAGGGAAGAGGGGTGCAGCCTGTGATACATTGTGTTGTATTTGCCCTGAAGGAGGACATTTGCAATTTGTGAGTACATCTGGACCGGAATTTGAGCCTGAATTCTCAGGTGTTGGTGGTGGCCATCAATACATTTGCACAATTAATGCGGGCGAACATCTCTGCATCAGCTACATCTGTTTATCTGGCCTGGCCATGCTTATACACAGCTTGGTGACATTCCAGTTGGATTATTGTATTATGCTGTATGTGGCCCTTCCTTAAGCCAGACTCATTATCAGGGACAAATATTAGAAGTGTATAGCTCCCTAGAGTCTGGCCAGGTTATCAGGTTATGGTAGATCATACTGCCAGCAACTCAACACCGAGTGTCAGGCAGCATTTAACCACCCTGACATCCCTGAGGACTAGTGGCCTTGGCAAAGTCTGCAAGGAAGGGTGATGGTTCCCAAATGGATTAAATATCACTAGAATCCATCTTGATGGAGGGCAGCAGCTTCATCAATACTGGCCTGGTGCTGAGGAGGACTTTGCGTGCCAAAAGGGCTCAGGACCAGAAAGTGACTCACAGAGGTGGATCAGTAGTACGGGTGTCACACTGCGATGCAGAAGGCAGATGAAAGACCACAACATTATATTCACAGGACAGTCTTCATGGCTGATCACCATGATGATCACCAATATTTGGAATCAGATTCAGCACATAAAGAAGAACACTGTTAAAATTGGCGGTACCAGTCCCACACTGGGTACAATTCAAACTGCTGGGTAAAACCAAGAAAACCTATACAATTTGAAATAAGGCTATGTAAAATATCTCACACTCTTGTACTAATCTGACTTGGATCTGAAATCTATAGGATGCGTAGGGTATGAGGCAATGTCTATGGGCCATATGCACATGTGAGACTTCCCCACAACATTTTATTTATGTATTTATTTATTTTATTCAATTTGTATAGCCGCCCCAATCAATGTGCGACTCTGGGCGGTGTACATAAAATCCCCAATGTTTAAATTATAGTAAGCCTTAAAATTCCTAAAAACACTGAAAAACTACCTCCCACCTGCAGCTGGTATTTTACCAACTAGCAGTTGGTATTTTTAAAGAGCCCCTCCGGTCCGCTCTAGTGAGATGGGCAGATGTCCTTGGGGAATAAATGATGCAATCTCTTAAGTATCCTGGCCCACTACATGTAGGGCTTTAAAGGTAATTACCAGCACCTTGAATTGCACCTGGAGGCACACTGGCAACTAATGCAGCTCCCATAGCAGGGGTGAGGCACAGGCATAATGCCTGCATATGAGAATGTGAACCACTCCATAGGCTGCCAAAGCTATCAACTATTTCATAAGATCTGGCATAAAAAGATTATGCCAAGGGTATGTGTGGTAGAATACCTTACAGACGTAGAATGATTTCAGATGAGATTCATTGTGATTTTATATTCCCAAGGACGGTTGATTAATCACCATACATAAATAACTATCAAATCTCTTGCCTTAAAAGAAAAAAATCATCTAAAATGGTTTTTACCTTCAAAGAAACATTACCAATTCATCTGCTTGCTGTAGGGTCAGAATATTAATCCATCTACAGCACACAATGAATGGTACTGAGTATTAATCTAAGTATTTATGTAGTGGATAGAAGGATGAACTAGGATTCAGGAAACCAGGGTTTGAACGCTTGGCCATGGAAAACTACCAGTTAGTGGAGCTGGTAAAACCCCACCCCTCATATATCTTCTTTACTTTATTTATTTGTTTGTTTGTTTGTTTCAATTTGTATTCCACCCAATCGCCAGGATGACTCAGGATGGCTAACAAAGTACTGTATCACAAAGTATCAAAGAGTATCACAAAGTATCATATATACATCAAAAACACAATATATCCCAATGCAATCCACCACAGAAAGTTTGGAAAAGTTTGAAAAAATGCCCAACAGGAAAGTCCAAGTCCCAGCTGGCCAGGGGGGTGATGTCCGCCCGCCCGCCCCCCAGCCACGAAGGCCAAATCCTAACAATAGCATCCCCCCCTGGCCATTGGTGGGGCCCAGGGTCCAGGAAGCAGGAAGTCCTCTGCCAATACTTTGCCCCTTTTGGGGTAACTGTAAGTTGATTCAGACTTGATAATGTTAGGGAACGTAAGTTTTCACTGCTCTCCCTAACTAGTTGCAAGGCATATTGTGTCTGTGATGCTTTTAAGACTTTACTGCTGGGGCACACAGGTGCTGGGAGTTTTCCCTGATGTGCTCCAATGGCCAGTGTCTTTAGGACAGAACAGGGTTGCAGACCTTTAGCTACAATGCTCAACATGCCTGAGCTACAATGCTCAACTTGCCTGAGCTTCAATGCTCACCTTCCGCTGCTGACAGTCTGGACGAAAATTCCTGTATCTTCTGGAACCTGCTACGAGGACTGTTCCTGCTGATGGCTTTTGCTGGATATGACATCTGTGCTTACTGGACAAAGGAGAACTAACTGGGGTAAGCCTCCACCGGGAGGACAGAAGCTGTAGAACTCTTTGCCATTGTTTGTAACTACAGCTTGTCTTTACCCTGCTGAACTGAACTGTATGGACTAGTATATAGCACAACTATACTGTCACAGTGAGGTCAACTGAGCAGCCTGAGAGAATATATCTGTTTTGTGTTTCAGTTGTTGCACTGTATATGCTTGCATGCTTCTACTTTCTGAGTAAACCTACTTTGAGCTTTCTTCTACACCAAACTCTGGTCTGCCTGTTTTTCTCACAAGAGACCACTTAGCCAGGTGCGGACCTCTTGCTGGCCACTGAACCACTCTGCTGACCAATTACATCAACAGATGATACACAGTACTTCCACAGTTTGATATCTGTGAGATACTGTATCTCCCAGAGCTTCAAAGTAAAAAATAGACACACAATATGATATTTTGCTGTTATAAGCCCTCAAGTGAGAACCAATTTACAGAGATTCTAATAAGGCATTCAAGCTGAGATATTTAAGGAGTGGTTTTACTAGCCCAACATCCCCAGTGAGTCTCCATGGCTGAGCGGGAATTCAAACCTACGTCTCCTGAGTCCTAGTCCATCACTTTATCCATTACGCCACACGGGGTATCCACAATATAGTATTTAAACCAATATAAAAACCTTTTTAGAAGATGTGAAGCAATAAATAATTCGTTCATAATTAAGTAATGGAAACAATATAACCATTAGTAAAATTGGGGCAGGGGGAGAAGTCGATGAGAACAATTATTAGCTGGGTAATGCTGTATAACACATGCACATACAGGTGGATGCACACACATATGCATGCATACATGCTGACACACACTCAACCTCTCACCCAGCTACCACAACTGAGGCAAAATTCCACATATCTACACAACTGGATTACTTAATTACTTGGGGGACAATGGGCTTCAGCTGAATCCTGGCAAGACTGCGTGGCTGTGGGTTTGGGGCCCTGCATTATCCGGGAGCTACCATCTTTGGTGCTGGATGGGCTTCTTTGCCCCAAACAGACATGGTGCATAATTTGGGGGTTCTCCTGGACTCACAAGTACTGCTCAAAGAGCAGGTGGCAGTCGTGGCCAGGAGGGCTTTTGCACAACTCCAGGCGGAGTTGCCCCCCTTCAGGAAGGCTTTTAAAACATGGATTTGCCAGTAGGTGTGGGATGCATCTAGCACCACGATCCAGCCATGCTGGCTTATCTAGCCCTGTCTGGGTTTCTCCCCAGCCCAGGTGCCCCACTTTTAAAGGGATTAGGGTAATTTTTATGGATATTTTAGATGTTTTAGATGATTTTAGTATTTGGTTTTAATTGTATGGGGGATGGGTATTGATCAATGCTGTGAGTTGTCTTGGGTCACTGAAGTGAATTTGTTGTTGTTGTTGTTGTTGTTCAGTCGCACAGTCGGTTCCGACCCTTTGCGACCCCATGGACCATTGCTCTCCAGGCGCCTCTGTCCTCCACCATCCCCCTCAGCCCTCCCAGCTCTGTGCCCATTGTGTCCACAATGCCATCTAGCCATCTCATCCTTGGCCTCCCCCTTCTTCTTTTGCCTTCCACCTTTCCCAACATCAGTGCCTTCTCAAGTGAATCCTCCCTTCTCATTTGATGTCCAAAGTATTTTAGCTTCATCTTTACTATTTGACCTTCCAGTGAGCAATCCGGGTTAATTTCTTCTAGGATTGACCTATTTGTTCTCCTCGCTGTCCAGGGCACTCTCAAAACCCTCCTCCAACACCACATTTCAAAGGCATCTATTCTTCTGCGTTCAGCCTTCCTAATTGTCCAGCTCTCACATCCATACATTACTACTGGGAAAACCATTGCTTTGACTATTCTAATTTTTGTTTTCAGTGTGATGTCTCTGCTTTTCACTATGTTCCCCAGGTTTCTCATTGCTTGTCTCCCAAGAATCAGTCTCCTTTTTACTTCATGGCTGCAATCCCCATCTGCAGTGATCTTGGATCCTAAGAAAGTAAAATCTGTCACTGCTTCTACTTCTTCCCCATCTATCTTCCAGGAGCTGATTGGGCCTGTTGCCATTATCTTGGTTTTCTTGATATTTAGTCTCAAACCAGCTTTTGCACTCTCCTCCTTCAGCCCAATCAAGAGATTCTTTAGGTCTTCCTCACTTTCTGCCATTAGGGTGGTATCGTCTGCATATCTCAGATTGTTGATGTTTCTCCCAGCGATTTTAATCCCATATTGTGATTCCTCCATCCCTGCACTGCGCATTATGTGCTCTGTGTATAGGTTGAATAAGCATGGTGACAAAATGCAGCCTTGTCTTACTCCTTTTCCTATTCCAAACCACTCTGTCACTCCATGTTCTGTCCTAACTGTTGCTTCTTGGTTCATGTACAGATTTCTCAGGAGGCATATGAGGTGCTCTGGTATTCCCATCTCTTTAATTACTTGCCACATCTTGTTGTGGTCCACACAGTCAAATGCCTTAGTGTAGTCAATAAAACAAAAGTATACTTGTTTCTGGTATTCCTTTGTTTTCTCCATGATCCAGCGTATGTTGGCGATGTGGTCTCTAGTCCCCCTGCCTCTTCTGAAACCTGCCTGCACCTCTGGTAATTCTCTTTCCACATGCTGCTGAAGTCTATCCTGTATTATCTTGAGCATCACTTTACTGGCGTGTGGGATGAGTGCGATTGTTCGATAATTTGAACATTCTTTGGCATTGCCCTTTTTTGGGATTGGTACGTATACTGATCTTTTCCAATCCTGTGGCCATTGTTTTGTTTTCCAAATCTGCTGGCATATTGAATGCAGTAATTTGACGCCATCGTCTTTTAGCGCTTTGAAAAATTCAACTGGGATACCATCATCTCCACTAGCTTTGTTGTTTGCAGTGCTCTTTAGGGCCTTTATGACTTCGCTCTCCAGGATGTCTGGCTCAAGTTCTACTTCTTCATCATTGTGATTGTCAGGAGTGTTGAGGTCCTTTTTGTAGAGTTCCTCTGTGTACTCTTTCCATCTTTTCTTAATCTCTTCTGCATCAGCTAGCTCCTTTCCTTCTTTGTCCCTTATCATGGTCATTTTTGCTTTAAATGTTCCCTTAATTTCCCCGATTTTTTTGAAAAGATCTCTGGTTCTGCCTCTTTTGTTGTTTTCCTCCATTTCTCTGCACTGTTCTTTTAGGTAGTTTTCCTTATCTCTCCTTGCTTTTCTTTGAAATTCTGTGTTCAAATGGTTGTAGTTTTTCCTTTCTCCTTTGACTTTTGCGTTCCTTCTTTCCTCTGCTATTTTAAGAGCCTCATCAGACAACCACTTATAAATCTGAAAATAAATAAATAAAATTCCTGCCTACAAGAAATTACACAATTTTAAAACAAATTAGTTTGTCATGCGATAGTTTGCTGTTGTTGCTGAAATGAGCTTAACATAGTTATTACCTTTGATACCTTGGAGTCGTTATTCAGTGTGGAGTCACTGCATGAGCAGATATATCTGTGACAGTAATGGAGTGGGAGAATTGCAGTCAGTGTTCCCCCATGGAAATCAATTAGATAGCTCAACTTTGACTATGTATGGTCCTAGGTTAACTACATGTAAACACAATAAACATAACCTGAATGTCTTTAGTTCTAAGGTTATTCTTTATAGGTTTGGTGTCTCATAAGAAGTACAAAGAAATCATTGTGGATGTAGAGGCAAATTTAACTTTTGTTGATCCACAAAGATTTCAGAAAAACAATGAAAAGTCTTGTAGTAGTTTAGAGAATAGCAAGTTTTGTTTGGATTTGGCTTTCATGGATCATAGCCTGTTTCATCACAGCTATTCTCCATAAAACTTTGTCAAGTAAAACAGGCTGGCATTTAATGAGGCCACAATATTTGTTGTTGTTGTTGTTGTTGTTGTTGTTGTTGTTGTTGTTGTTGTTGTTGTTGTTGTTGTTGTTGTCTCAACAGACTAACACAGATATTGTTATATATTCCTACAAAGTGGTGGGAAGGACTTATAAATAGTATGTCATTGACTATTTGTAGTTTTGGAATTCTGGTCAGTCTCCTTGTTTAGCACTAGAAGTTGAAAATACAACATCCACAGGTTCATGTGGGAAGCTGGAAAAAAGTGCAGAGGAGGGCAACCAGAATGATTTGGGGACTGGAACATCTTTCTTACCATCTGAGGCTGCAACAGTTGGGCCTCTTCACTCTTGAATGACGGTGTCTAAGAGGTGACCTGATTGAAGTTTATAAAATCATGCACAGTGTGGACAAAGTAGATAAGGAAAAACTGTTTTCCCTATCGCACAACACTAGAACTAGGGGGCACCCCATGAAACTTTTAGGTACTAGTTCTCAAACAAATAAGAGAAAATACTTTTTCGCCCAGAGGATCACTGGTCTATGGAACTCCCTGCCAGAAGAAGTGGTGACAGCTGTCAATCTTGACAGCTTTAAGAAAGGATTAGACAGGTTCATGGAGGACAAGGGTATTAATGGCTATAATTATGGATACCAAGGACAACCTCTGGGTTGGAGAGATAGGCAGGGTACCTCTCAATGCCATTTCCAGGGAATCCTAAGCAGGTGAAGGCATCTGCTTGGGAATACCCTGAAGCAAATGGTGAGCCAATGTGTGAGACAGATTGCTGGACTGGATGGGCTGTGGCCTGTTCCAGCAAGGCTGTTCTTATGTAAGAACTGCACATAAATATGTGTTAAGAGCTTCTCTTTGTCATATGCAAAAAATACACCCAACTATATTTGCTGTGGCAAGCCCTCTGTCATATACATGCATGTAGAGACGCAAATATGCACTGGCCAGCAATACACCCTGCAGTGGTATTCCTTGATGAGAAAAACAAAGATTAAAAATATATATCCAAGGAATTATCTGGTTGAAAGAACTTGATTGGGACCTGTCAGTATTTTTCTCTCTCGAAGGGACTGCTTCAGTCAGCATCTTCTTTTGATTTGCAGCCTAGCTGGATAACCTCAAAATGAGGAGCAAAGTGGCAGGTGAGACTATGTGGGTTTTTCTGAATCCCTAAATATCTGTGGCTGTGCTTATAAATGCTCAGTGTTTAGCTTATGCTCTATGAGAGTATGACCTTAATCATGTTCAGAACTAATAATGATTAAAAGGTGGGGGGGGGGGACAGCCTTGTGGAATGTGCATGAAATGTTAAGGAAGAAGATTGAAGTCCCGGACTTCCAAGGTAGCATTTTCAGAAGTGCTGCCTGTCCCTCGCGCAGGACCTACCAGGCAGGCAGAGCTCAGAAGCCTCAATGCGTGGATGAGGCGGTGGTGTCGAGAGGAGGGCTTCAGATTTGTCAGGAACTGGAGAACATTTTGGGACAAGCCAAATCTGTTCAGGAGGGATGGGTTGCATTTAAACCATGATGGGACCAGATTGCTGGCACTCAACATCAAAAAGGCTGCAGAGCAGCTTTTAAACTGATAACTGGGGGAAAGCTGACAGGAGCTGGGCAGCATCCGGTTCGGGAAAGTGTGTACTTGAGTAGTGAGGAGGATGCAAAAATTACTGAGCAGAGCAAGGAGCTAGTCACTAGCATTCTAGCAGAAGGATGCAAGAGGCAGTCTAACAATGCAACTGGACACAAAAGACTGTGTCAGAAATGCATATATAAATGCTTGTATACAAATGCCAGAAGCCTCCGGAACAAAATAGGGGAGCTGGAATACTTAGCAATAGATAAGAATATTGATATTATTGGTATCACTGAAACCTGGTGGACGGATGATAACCAATGGGATACAGTTATCCCAGGCTACAAACTGTACAGGAAGGATAGGAAGGGGCAAACAGGAGGTGGTGTAGCCTTGTATGTCAAAGAAGTGATAAAATCTTATGAATTGGAATATCTAGGTGATTTAGAGTCACCATTAGAAGCTCTGTGGGTAAGAGTACCAGGCCACAAGGATGGTCTAACAGTAGGCATATACTATCGGCCTCCGACCCAAACTCTTGAGGGAGACTGGCAGTTGGAGAATGTTGTAAAGGAGGCATCCAGGAAGGGAAGCCTGGTTATAATGGGGGACTTCAAGACTGGGTGAACTGTTGTTCAGCACATGATAAAGAGATAAAGTTCCTAGATATGCTCAATGATTGTTCCCTGGGACAGATGGTTGAAGACCCAACTAGAGGTACAAGAATCCTTGACTTGATCCTGAGTAATACTCAGGATCTGGTGCAAGATGTTAATGTGACTGATCCAATAGGGAACAGTGACCACAACTCAATTATGCTTAACTTGAACATAGACCGCAAGTCACTGATAAAATCTAACACAGAGACCTTAAATTTTCAAAAAGGAAATTTCCCAAAGTTGAGGAAACTAGTAAAAAAGAAGCTGAAAGGGAAAATTGAGAGAGTCCAAACACTCCAAGAGGCATGGAGGCTGTTTACAAAAACATTAACAGAGGCCCAATTGGAATGCATACCCAAAAGGAAAAAGGGCACTGCCAGGTCCAAGAGGACTCCAATGTGGCTTACAGGAGCTGTTCGGGAAGTGATCAAGAGTAAGAAAAGCTCATTTAGAAGATGGAAGGCTTGTCCAAATGAGGACAGCAGGCAGAAACATAAATTCTGGCAGAACAAATGCAAGGCAACAATCAGGAAAGCAAAGCAAGACTTTGAGGAGCGTATAGCTAAAAATACTCAGAGGAATAACAAAGACTTCTTTAAGTACATTAGAAGTAAGAACCCAACTAGGAAGGCCATTGGACCATTAGATGACAATGGAAGGCAAGGGGTTATTAAAGAGGAAACAGAGATTGCAGAGAGACTCAATGAATTCTTTGCTTCAGTATTCACTGAAGAAGATAGAGACCACATGCCCAAAACAGAACCTATCTTCGTAGGGAGGGAAACCGAAGAATTAAGCAAGATAGAAATAACCAGGGAGGAGGTCCTTGCATGTCTTGTTAAACTAAACACTAACAAATCACCAGGACCAGATGGCATCCATCCACGAGTTCTCAGGGAACTTAAAGATGAAATTGCTGATCTCCTAGCCAAAATATATAATCTTTCCCTCAAATCAGGCTTTGTGCCTGATGACTGGAAGGTAGCAAATGTAACACCAATTTTCAAAAAAGGATCCAGGGGTGATCCAGGAAATTACCGGCCTGTCAGTTTGACATGTGTCCCAGGTAAAGTGATGGAAACCATCCTAAAAGATAGAATTAATAGGTACATAGAAGAGGAGGTGCTGCTAAAGGAGAGCCAACATGGCTTTTGCAAGGGCAAATCATGCCTCACTAATCTGTTGGAATTTTTTGAGAGTGTCAACAAGCATGTGGATAAGGGGGATCCAGTTGACATTGTTTATCTGGACTTTCAGAAGGCTTTTGACAAGGTCCCACACCAAAGGCTCTTGAATAAACTTACCAGTCATGGAATAAAGGGACAGGTCTTGTCCTGGATCAGCAACTGGCTAAGGGACAGGAAACAGAGGGTAGCACTAAATGGACACTTCTCCAAGTGGAGGGAAGTAAAGAGTGGGGTCCCCCAAGGTTCAGTACTGGGACCCCTGCTTTTCAACCTCTTCATAAATGATCTAGAGGTAGGAGTAAAAAGCAAGGTAGCCAAATTTGCTGACGATACTAAATTATACAGGGTAGTGAAAACTGTGAGAGATTGTGAAGAGCTCCAGAGGGATCTCTTGACACTGGGGGAGTGGGCAAAACAGTGGCAAATGAGCTTCAACATCAGTAAGTGCAGAGTGATGCATGTTGGGGCAAAAAAACCCAATTACATTTATAAACTGATGGGGTCTGAACTCTCTGCGACAAACCAGGAAAGGGACCTTGGTGTCCTGGTGGACAGCTCAATGAAGGTGTCAACCCAGTGTGCCTCAGCAGTGAAAAAAGCAAACTCAATGTTAGGGATCATTAGGAAGGGTATAGAAAATAAGTCAGCAAGTGTCATTTTGCCTCTTTATAAATCTATGGTGAGGCCCCATCTGGAATACTGTGTACAGTTCTGGTCGCCATACCTCCAGAAGGATATTATGGAGTTGGAGAAAGTACAGAGGAGGGCAACCAGAATGATTAGGGGACTGGAACACCTTCCTTACCATCTGAGGCTGCAACGGTTGGGCCTTTTCACTCTTGAACGACGGCGTCTAAGAGGTGACCTGATTGAAGTTTATAAAATCATGCACGGTGTGGACAAAGTGGATAAGGAAAAACTGTTTTCCCTATCGCACAACACTAGAACTAGGGGACACTCCATGAAACTTTTGGGTACTAGTTCTCAAACAAATAAGAGAAAGTACTTTTTCACCCAGAGGATTACTGGTCTATGGAACTCCCTGCCAGAAGAAGTGGTGACAGCTGTCAGTCTTGACAGCTTTAAGAAAGGATTAGACAAGTTCATGGAGGACAAGGCTATCAATGGCTATAATTATGGCTACCTAAGGACAACCTCCGGGTTGGAGAGATAGGCAGGATAGGCAGGATATCTCTCAATGCCATTTCCAGGGAATCCTAAGCAGGTGAATACCCTGAAGGAAATGGGAATACCCTGAAGGAAATGGTGAGCCACTGTGTGAGACAGAATGCTGGACTGGATGGGCTGTGGCCTGTTCCAGCAAGGCTGTTCTTATGTTCTTATGTAAGGTTAGTTTGGTATTAAAACTAAGGAACATGATGTAATAGATGTAAAATTACAACCTGGCAAAACAGTTGATTAAAAACACAGCTGAGCAGGGGCATATCCTGTACATCTCACTAAATAGATTATCTAGAAATTATATAGGATGAAGAGCACTGGCCCAATAGGAGCAATCATCTCTAGGAATTCTGTCTTAATGCAGTTACACACCTATGATTTGGACTTTGTTATTGTATTTTTCTTTCTTTCTGCTTTATTCTTGTCTTATTTTATTTCTGTTTTGTTTATGAATTTTTCCTTTTTATAAGTTGTCTTTCTATTATGTTTTATTTTAAAATTTAAATTAAAAATATTATTTTTAGAAAATGTTTTGGATGTTTAATTTCAGAAACTCTCGGACTTGTTGAGGACAATGGATGAGATTTCTATGAGCTCAGGTTTAAAACATTTGGATCGCCAAAAGGTAAATTAGACCAGTAATCCCCAACCTTTTCTTGGCCATGCCCCACCTACATTCTGATTTTAAGTTTAAAAATGTGTATATCATCTATACCTATAAATCCAAGGATTAACCATTGGAATTTACAACACGTTTCTGTACCCATCCATCCTATCCCATACCGAGCCTCCTACACTCACCCAAGCCCGGCCCGCAGGTTACTGCAGAGTTGCCGAAGCCGCCAGTGGGGCAAGAGCCCCACAAGCACAAAAAAAGTGAAACAACTTCAATTCCCAATGTCCTCTGCGCCACGCCGCACCGTGCCTCTGCCAATCAGGCTGAGAAGCATGAGCAAAAAGAATGTTGGGAAACACAGTGCGGCCAATTGAAATCGAGCCACGGAAAAAACCGCTGCACAAACACAAACAAAAAATGCAAAACTCCAAATCCCAGCGTCCAACACACTGTAAGCGTGCAGAATGCCGAGAAAGCCGGCACGTGAAAAATAAAATTAAAAAACACAGGCATTCCGCAACGGGAGTGCAAGTCCGCCGCAGGCAGATGCAGCACCTCACAGCCTCGCAAAACAAACACCCAAAAAACCACGGTGAGACCACCACCGGCCATCTTTCCCAGAGCAACAGAGAGAAGAGGGACTCCCTCTCCTCCACGCTACCCCGCCGAAGACACAGCGAGACCACTGCTGGCCTCAAGGAAAGTTGAGCCGGGGTGGAAAAAAACTAGCAGCAGGCAGCAGTTTGTCAGGGGTAGCCCCCCCCGGCAAATGACTGGCTGTTGCCTTTGTACTTCCAACACCACTGTTTCGAGAACTAACATGAAACAGTGGTGGAGGTAATACAAAAGAGGCAGCCAGCAATCCGCAAGGAAGAGCACCACCCCTTATGGATTGCTGCCTGCTGATCTCCGGTTAGGTAAGCAAGGAGAGAAAGGAGACAGGGAGGAGAGAACCATTGTCAGGCAGATAGCTCTCACAAAAATTAAACAAACCAGAAATAAACAAACCAATTAAACAAACCTAAAACCCAACTAAACCACAAAAGAACAAACAGAAACACCTCCCAGCCCACCACCATAAAAACAAAACAAAGAAAAAAACCAGAAGAAAAAAAACCAGAGAACACACCAGCACATCCTCCCTCCACGAGACTGGAACAGAAATGAAGAAAGAAAGACTACTTACCGGAAGAAGCCCCACCAAGAGGCCAGGAGAGAAAAAAATATGTGAAACGAAAACAAAACCAACAGTATTACTAACAGCCCCACCTGCAGGCCGGAATATTAAAAACAAGTCAAAAACAAAACAGCCCCACCTAGAGGCCACAACAGTAAAAACAAGTCAAAAATAACAATAAATCAAGAGTTTACACAAATAACAAACATATGTTAAATAAATAAAATAAGATTTATAGCATCCTCTGTTGATTTTTAACTAACCCCCCCCCTCCCAAAACCAAAACACAATGTATAACAGCCCGGCAATGCTGGGCAACCTATGCTAGTAATATATATTTATATACTTCAATATGAGGCCCCTAGAACCATAAGAAATGCAAAAAAATCACTGTCAATAACTAATTCTCGAATTGCCCTCTTTTTCAAAAAAAAATCACACTGCCCTTCTGTGGGGCATGTGCCCTATGTTGGGAACCACGGGATTAGACTGTCAAAGCTATGTAACCCTCAGGAAAAATTAAAGAGTCCATTCTGAACATAAGGTACGCTATAGAAGCAAATGGTATGTTCCCAATTGGGATACCGTAATCTGCAAATATACTTTGCAGCAAACTCTGCCCCCTGTTGCCTCAGGAACTTTCTATCATCTGTTCTTCCACATACCAGCTAGGAGTATAAGAAAGTGCCACACAAACCTACACATCTGGTGACAGGAACGTGGGCAGATGGAACTCTGAATGCATGAAAGTCAACTGTGAAGAGCAATAAATGTTAATTTCTGCACTGTATGGACAAGTTGAATTTGGCTTTGGACCTGGCTGTCTCAATGGAGAAGTAGATTTCTGCCATGGTCAGGTCCGCTTTTCTCCAACTTTGGCAGATTGCCCAGTTGTGTCAATATTTGGAGAAGTAGTGTCTGACAATGCCACTTAATGCACTGGTAATCTCAAAAATTGATTACTGTAATATTCTTACTGCTTAGATGCACCTCTGTTAAAATTTAAATATACCCTACAGTGGTCATATAACATACATGAATTCATATGTATGTCTGGAAGAAGAGTCCCCAAGAAATAACTGTCAACTCCCTGAGGCTTTTCTCTCAGAAAATACCCTCTTAAACATGCTATTTCAACATGCTCAGAAGGGAGAGATGTCAGGGAGGAACCCACTCTGCCTTGAAATTAGGCCCCAATTATCTTGTGGAGCATTTCCAGGTTATCTTCTTTATGAAATAAGTTAAGAGAAAAGTTTTCAGATCAAAGAGAGCATCTTTATGCAGGGGGGCACAACATGACAGCTGCTCTGAAATCCTGTGTGCTCAACGCCCACAGTCTTCTGTTTCTTACACATTCAGAGATATGTCCCATCCACCGCCACCCTCAAAATGAGTAGTCTCAACTACAATACATTTTGTATGTATGTAAGGGGGAGCACATGTTTTCCAAGAATAGCAAAAGTTAAAAGAAACGAAAGTGAATGCCCCAAAGAACAAATTACATGCTGATTATCTTGTTTCTAACTCAAAGAGTGAAAAGAAGAAAAAGGAGTTTAGATACGATTGATTTCCTCTGCTACCATTAACTCCTCTGCCTATCAATAGAACATTTGATGATATGTGTGTTTACCCCTCATAGCCCTATAGATGTTAACTTGCAGGCAGACACGCAATGGAGTGTGAAATACTAATTTATAGAGTTTTTAGTCCATTGAGCATTGGATAATTTTGATGACTTCTAAAACCCTTCAGCCTAGAAGTGCTTTATTTTCAGATCCCACTATAATTAGTTACAAAGGTTATTTGAGTAAGATGTGAAGCAAGGCTGGAAGGTTATTGCTAAATGAAATCAATTTCACCTACCTGTTTTCTAAGCAATAATGTTTCTCCTTAATCACAATGGGGGAAAAATAAGCTATTTCACGAAGCCATATCCCCACAAACAATGACATGGGATGGTATAGTAATTTCTTCAGTGCTTCCTAAACCTTAAATTAATCTTTGATTGTTGCTGCTGTTTGTATTTTCTAGTAGATACAAAGTCCTGACCCACAAAATGAACAATGCAATCCCATAAATGCCTACTCAGGAGCAAATGCTAAGTTCAGTGGAATTTGCCTTCAAACAGGAAGCTTGAGACTTATGGTGAAGGTCTGAGATAAAACTGAAGAGGGCTAGAGCACGTGGAAAAATATCCCACTGAGTGATCAGTTTACTGTTGTGTAGTTGTTCATATGCAACTTGCACAAATGATTGGTAAAATTTGCACCACCAGAGTGCTGCATGAAGTCTGTCCAAGCTCTTGCCAGCCTAGCAGTTTAAAAGGAAGAAATTGCAAGTAGATAATAGGTACCACTTTGGCAAGAAATGTAACAGCATTCTGCAAGCTCCAGCAGCTAGTTGTACCTGCCACATGATCACGGAAATGTCTGCAGACACAGACAATGCTGGCTCTTTGGCTGTAAACAATAATGAGCACTGAACGCTAGAATTTTACTCCATGTCATATGACTGGTTTTTGAGCAAGGCAGATGTTTACCTTTACTAGGTGTCATAGCTAGCAAACAGTTGTGCAACTAGTTACATAGTAAAACTGCACAATCAGGCTTGCAATGCAGACAATCTGACAGTGACTCCTTGTGAACCTTGCTAGGTTCGGCCAATGGATACCATACAGAAAAAAAAAACCATGGCACATATTTAGAATTGCTGACAAGGAGCAGATATTTGGCATGATTACAACAATGACATGGAGTAAAATTCTTCGTTCCATTCCCACTAAATCAGTGTTTCCCAACCTTTGGGTTTTGGACTTCAATTCCCAGAAGCTTAAGTCAATTCCCCAACACATTCGTCAGCCAATGTACTGACCCAAGCTTCTGGGAATTGAAATCCCCCTTTGGGGCATGTGCACCATGCTGGGAACCACTGCAGTCTAAACCCGCATTGAATTATGTTTAACAAGCCAAGTCTGAGCCACAATCCCCGCTGTGACTTAGCTGAATTTGGGGATCTAATATCCACTTCATGGTACAGGTCAGTGTGTCTCATCTGCCTTGACAAACTGCTTCCAAAAGAAGAGAAATACCAGTAGGTAGTTACTCTTTTCATAATTCTATAGAAATAAAAGTCAAAAGTGCCATCTCTTTCCCCTGGAAGATGATGCTCTAAGCAACAGAAACAGACACATTCCAACATGTACTCATTTTATTTCTCATGCTTCTCAAGATGAGCAACAAATATCACAGAGAAGTCAAAATATTGCTTAGTGGGCAGAGTGGCATTTCCAGCTGGAGGGGTGTGTGTGTGTGGAGAGAATCTAAAGGATATCATAGAATATCAGAGCTAAATCTGAAAGCTGTTTTTCCCCACACTCTCTCTTTTACCTTTATCTCTTGCTGAAGTCCAGACAAGGGAAGAAGATACTGTAGCTGTTGAAAGAATGTCAGTGATTAGTCTCTTGATCTTTCCACTACTGGGTTTCATTAACTGAAGCTCATCTCTGATAATAAGAATAAACCTTTATTTTATAAAGAGACTAGCAGGGGTGCCCTGCTTCATGCAGGTGGGTTTGGGGGGGGGGGTCTGTCTTACCTCCTGGAGTTGAGTTGGAGCATGGCCTCCATCCATGCACCCTCTCACACACACTCATCCTTTCTCTCTCTCCCTCTCTCCCTCTCTGTCTCTGTGTCTCTCTCTGTCTCTCTCTCTCTCTCACACACACACACACTTTATTCCTACTCAGCGCGTGTGCACACACACACAGTCACACACACAGAGCAGTGACTTACTCTGACTGCTCTCTCTCCCACTTTCTCACACACTCTCAGGTATTCTCTCTGCCTCTCCCCTTGTCTCTTTGTCTCTCTGTCTCTGTCTGTCTGTCTGTCTGTTTGTCTGTCTGTCTGTCTGTCTCTCTCACTCACACACACACACACACACACACACACACACACACACACACACACACACACACACACACACACCATCCCTGGCCTGCATGTCTAGACAATGGACTGTTTCTGGAAGCACCGTCCATTGCCTGGAGATGCAGGCCATGCTGTCGGGAGACGTGGGATAGCGCTGGGCTGGGCTTTATGGAGGCCCCTTCCGTGTGCTGGCTAGTTGCCCCCCTGTGCCCCCCATTGCTTGCTTTGCCTGTGGGGTGCCCTCCTCCATGCAGCCCAGCTCGGGGCTTCCGCACAGCTGCTGGCAGCATGGCCTGCGTCTCCAGGCAATGGCCGGTGCTTCTGGAGGCATGGTAGGTGAGGGTGCCATTTCCAGGGCTCGGGGTGCAGGTATCATGCTGTGTATTGGTAACATACAGCGTGGCACCTCAATTTTAGTTATATAGATAGACTAGCATATTTGTGCCCGGTCAACCGGGCAGTTTTTATTTGTGTGTGGGTTATTTTTTTTGGGGGGGGTTGGTTAAGGGTGGTTTGGGAGGGTGTGTTTTGCATTTGTGGTTTGTGACTTTTTTTGATCTATTTTATTAGATTTATTTGTGATTTGGATTTATTTCTTATTTTTCAGACTTGTTTTCACTCTTGTGGCCTCTAGGTGGGGCTGTTAGTAATAGTATTGGATTCTCTTTTTATTTGACTTGTTTTTTTCTCTCCTGGCATCTAGGTGGGGCTTCTTCTGGTAAGTAGTCTTTGTTTTTTCATTTCTGTTCTGGAGTTGTGGAGGGAAGACATGCTGGTGAGTTCTCTGGATTTTTTATCTAGGTTTTGTTTTTTGTTTTGTTTTTTTGGTGTAGGGCTGGTAGGTGTTTCTATTTCTTCTTTTGTGGTTTTTTTTTTGTTTTAGATGTGTTTAATTGTTTTGTCTATTTCTGGTTGTTTTTATGTTTCTGATTTCTTTTGTGATTATTTGTTTAATTTGTGGTATTTTTATTGTTTGAGTTAGGTATTTTTGTGTTGTAGTTAGGTGTTTTTTCTGTGCTTTCATGGTACTTTGGGTGTTTTTTGTGGATTTTGTTGTTTATTGCTTTGTTGGTTAATGTGTTTATTTATTTATTTGTGTTTTATTATTATTTTTGTTTGGCATTTTGGGTAAATGTTTTGTTTTGTTGTTGTTGTGTATTTTTGCGTGAAGAATGGGCTGCCTGTCGGTTCCTCTCCCCCCCCCATTGCTGCTTCGAATTTTGGTTTCAATGCAGCAATGGGGAAAAGGAGGAGCTGGCAGTCAGCTGGCTCTTCCCCCGGGAAGGTTCGTTAGGTAGATCGGGGAAGAAGGAGGCAGAGAAGAGCTATCTGCCTGATGATGGTTCTCTCCTCTCTGTCTCCTTTTTCTCCTGGCTTACCTAACCAGAGATCAGCAGGCAGCGATCTGTAAGGGGTGGTGCTTTTCCTTGCAGATTGCTGGCTGCTGCTTTTATATTACCTCCGTCGGAAGTACAAAGGCAGCAGCCGGTCATTCACCAGGGAGAGTGCTTCCCCTGACGAACTGCTGCCTGATGGTGGTTTTTTTCCACCCCGGCTCAACTGATCTTGAGGCCAGCTGTGGTCTCACCGTGGTTGTTTGTGTGTGTTTGTTTGTGAGGCCGTGAGGCGCTGTGTCTGGCTGTGGTGGACTTGCGCGCCCGTTGCAGGAGGCCGTGTGTTTTTATTTTATTTTTCACGTGCCAGCTTTTTCAGCATTCTGCGCTCGCGCCCTTCAGCTGGACTGGCTGAAGTGCTCATGGTGCGTAGGATGCTGGGACTTGGAGTTTTGTTTGCGTTTGTGCGGCAGTTTTTTTCTGTGGCTCAATTTCAGTTGGGCGCACCGTGGTTCCCAATGTTCTTTTTGCTCGTGCCTCTCAGCCTAATTGGCTGAGGCACGCCGCAGCGCAGAGGACATTGGAAATTGAAGTTGTTTCCCTTTGTTTGCATTCGTGGGGCTGCTGCCCCACTGGCAATGACCAAAACCCCGTGGCGTGAGAAGGCAGGGGTTACGGTGAGTGCGGAAGGCTAGGCCGGGGATGGTTGGGCCTGGTGCGGGAGCCTTTGAACGAACCCAACGGTTAAGGCCTCTTTTTATAGGTATAGATTGACAGCTGAGGGAGACAGAGAGAGAGAAAAGAAACTAATCCCCCCTCCCAAATAAAAAAGTATAACCTGTTTTAAAAAGCTGGATTTACCGGTAGTAGGCTCAAAATGGCAAAATTAATTCTGGCAGTGTTGCAGCAAGTTCTGTAAACACTAAACATGTTTCACACAGAATGTGTTCATAATTAGAGCTGTGGCAGGGATCTTAGAAGCTATTGCCCATGGGCAATAAAAAGGCATATATTCTGTTCATGTGTTGGCCAATTTTGACTGGCAAGCTTCTCCTACATTGGCCAGACTGCTGCACAGTATTCATGGCTCCCTTGCTTTCGAGGCTTAGTAGGTTCTGAGCTGTATGACCTGCAAATAATGTGGGACATATGTGTCACCTAGAGCCTTAACAGCAAATTTTGGAAAAGGGAATGTTATAAATTGTGTCCAGGATTTTGAAATGCACTTCAAAATGTTCAATTTGCAGTCAGAAGCTTGAAAGACAACTGAGCAGTCTTCAGTAGAATCATGCATTGGCTTGGGCTGAAGTCTGAATTGCTAACAAAATTGGTTTGATTGTGAGAAACTTTATGAGGTCCAAATGGAAATGGAATGGGCAGCTTTCATTATAGGGTGAAGTGAATTGAATTCACAGAACAATTTGGATCCAGAGCATAGGACACAATTTGCTTCCAGCTCTGTTCTGGTTGTTGCTGTTGAAAAGCACAAAGTTTTAAATGAAGCTAGAGGTTTGTTTGGGAGATTTATCTGACAGGTTAAAAAATCTAAATGCCACCATTTCTTCAGGTTCTACGTAAAGTAGACCATATGGGTTTGGCAAGTTTATATGAAATTCTACAGCTTGACACTCCTTTCCTCAAGGAAGAATCTTACTTTCAATAACTGTGGAACCCAGATAATCTATTGCACCTTAGCAAAAGCCTTCTGGTTATCCAGTTCCACTTCTCAGCAGAAAAATATGTTGTGTGATACTCTTTCATGTGTGTGTGTGTGTGTGTGTGTGTGTGTGTGTGTTTTATTTAGAAAACTTACTATTTGATGTAGGAGAGTATAGACATTCCAGGAAAGTACAAAATTGTTATTATGCTAAAAATTATTAATAGGAAAAACCTTAGCCATATTTTTATCATAAAAAGAATATAACTTTCTTAACCAAGAGTCATAAGTTTATAATAATTGACACACACCATAAAGTAAAATTCTAAAATGTAAATTTATTGCTGACAATGCCAGCAAAGTAGAGAATCTATCCATTCCTATTTCTCCAGTCTCTCTCTAAATAAACTTGTTTTTATATTTAACTAATTCAACTTATTTTTAATTCTTCAACCAATTAAGCAGGGCCATACTTAGTTGAGGCTTATTTATTTTGTATTTATCTCTACTTAGTTTTTAGCATTAAGTATTCATAATTATCCTGCAACCATCTATCAACATGTTTTTGCTGACAGAAATTGTTTACAAGCGTTAATTATAACAAATATACATCAGCATAGTCCAATCACATTTGCTGTTACCTATTAACAAAATTGTCTCTATTTTCTTTACTGCTGCCTTTAAGCCATTCTATCTATATGCTCTGTCTAGTTCTATCTTGTTTATATTTTCTACTAATATATTCCAATGTTATCATGCTTTTAACCAGTTTGGTTTTGGAAACATAAAGAAATGTTTTATAGAACCTTCTTATGGGCATTTCATTTGTAAACAAAAAAAATGGTATGGCCTTTTGCAGCCATTTAGTGAAATGAAAGTGTCACTGTGGTCAAATATTTTCTTTTTTTCCTTTTCATATCCAAACTGCCTGCCCATTTGTTTTAGGTGTTCGATGCAAGTCAATGGCAAGCTTTGTAAATCAGTTTGGATCCAGAGCATAAATTGAATTAAATGGCTTCTGAATGGAACAGAGGGATTCATGCACAGCCATAGACTTCCACAACAAGAAGTTGCCTGTATTGCCTTTGCCTTCAAGAGGACTTTGATGGCAGATGTTGATGGAAAGTGTGGATGGAGGAATCCTCCCCCACCTTGGATCAGCCCATCCTGAATTCCAGGGTATTATTATCTA
The DNA here is from genome assembly GCA_035047305.1 of Bradypodion pumilum. NCBI lineage: Eukaryota > Metazoa > Chordata > Lepidosauria > Squamata > Chamaeleonidae > Bradypodion > Bradypodion pumilum. Next base: position 163,952,378 of record JAWDJD010000001.1, on the reverse strand, counting down.
GCAACAGGAAAAACTGCAATGAGGATTTAAAAGTATGAAAGTTGCCTTTTATCAGCTCATGCTAAAAACTTGGGTCTAACTGTGAAGATTCTGCTAAAATTGATGATTTACATCAGTTCTAAGAAAAATAATACATCTTTTTCTACCATAAAGTGAAAGGGAAGTAGCAACAGGGTCCATAAAATGGACTAGTTCAGCAATGGAAGAAATCCATCCCCAAATCAATTTCTTCGATTTATTCTCCGCTGTCCCTTTCCTCATCTTTCTTCATCCTATTCTGAAAGTGCATAGTTTTCTATTCTTTCCTTCGCTAGAATTTACCCCAAGGAAAATCCAAAGTGTTGTCGGAGGGAATGTCAATGGCTTCCAAAGATGACTCTTGTCCTTTTCAGTCATTATATAACCAATCACAGGACAAAATGCAACAGGTCACATAACACCAGTCGAGCTGTATTTTGGATGGAATGTAGAATTGCGGTCATAAACACAGGTGGCCATTAAAGAGTTCATTACAATGTTGTGCAAGAAGAAGAGGCTACTGCAAAGGAGCTCTTCTGGGTTAATTGTGTAGTGCCTCTGACCCTTTGATTAGATTCTTGATTTTGTGCTCTGACTGCTGCATTCCATTTACAGTATGTCCACATTGTTACTAAAACTCACTGGACAAAACATTGCATTGTTTGTTTATATCCCATCTTTCAAAACTGGTGGGGATTTCCTTTCAAGCTTTAAGCGTTCAAAGTTTTTTTTTTTTTTGGAATTTTGAGCTTTCTCAGCTTCACAGAACCATACCCATCATGTGTTGGCAGTGAAAATACGTGAACTGCTCTGGGCTGGGTGCGTATGTGCAGCAAAAACTCCTTTGTGCATGCACAGAACCCCTTTACACATGTGCACCGCTGCCTCTGATGGGCACACAGACACAGTAATCCCTTTCCTGGCCAGCCAAAATACAGGATGGCCGTGGGAAGGATCAGTAAAGAGGGGTGAAATACAGGATTTCCCAGCCAATCCGGGATACTTGGCAGGTATGCACAGAACCATGGTTTATAAGAAATAATAGTCATGCAAGAGATGTTTCCTTGTCTCCACAAAGCTGTTTGTTAACTGAAGCTCCACTGTAAATACATGGATATTTGGGACCAGTATTACTACAGTCCATTCACTTTGGCTGGGCTGGATCAGCTGATAGGAGTAGTAGAGAAATGGTTGAAAGCAACCATTTCTGATCATCCATGATCTTTAATAAGACGGCGGAGTTTTTTGAGGAGCAATTGGTGGTGGACAATGTTACATACTACTATAAGGTCAACAAATGCTCCATTTATGTCTTTCTAAACCATCTTCTATATGCCAGGTTTGAGTTAAGATTTGAGCCATGCAGAAGATCAAGGACAATGTTGTGATAAATAGTTCACAATTTGGCAGGTTGTGTGGGGAGAGGACAATAGTGGTGAGTTCCACAGATTGAGTTCATTACCTGAATGGGCACCATGAATTATGTCATTCAGGTGCACAAGTGGGAAGGGGGCATCTGGGGCAACATTGGGATACGTCCAAACTCAATTCATGTGAATAAGGATGGAGACAGGCCTGGAGGTAGCTCTTGAACTGAGCTGGCTGAGGGAGGCCGGTGGTGCACAGTATAGCCTGGAGGTGGAGGACTCACCAGTTCCAGGTTGAAGAGGGACCTGGATAGTCTACCTGCCCTGGCCCAAGGATTCACACACTATTTTAGGCCTCTTTGCATATTAGGGAACTGAATGTTGTAGCCCAAGTTTTAAACATATTTGCTGTGTTTCATCTCTTTATTTGCTATGCAGAGGCTAATTGCTTGTAGCTTATGGGACTTGATGGTTCTTAGCTTGGTTTCAGTACAACAATTGCTTTCATCTTTCACTATATTTTTGGGATTTGATTGTTCACCCAACAGTTATTAAAGAGGTGAAGGACCCATTCTCTTGAGTTTTTCTCAAAATGTTTGATTTGCTCGATTGAGGTATCATTGAGTCCCACCTGTACAAGCTCACTGCAAGACAAGTGTGAGAAGAAAAATTAAAATATTGAGGGTTTGTGAATCATGAATGACTATGTCACTTGGAAGTTACTTATTATAGCTATGTAAGTCCTCATCAGTTTGGGGGCATAAGGCCTGTTGGTTTCTACAGTAATAGAATAGTGCAGCTAGTGTAGTAGGTGACTACAGTTGCATAAGAACATAATGTAACAACATAAAAAGAGGCCCAGCGAGAAGCCAGCAGCAGCTTATCATCTCCAATATAGGACTTGGAAGTCACTGAATAGGCTGAGAACTGGGGTGACACAATGCAGAACAAGCCTAAATAGGTGGAGCCATATTGGTGATGGTGAACAATGTGAATGAGGCAAGAAACAAGACTTTGAACATCTGCTAATCTACAGCAATTTACCTGAACAGTGTGATATCAAGGATTTGTTTGAGGCAGAATGACAGAGTTATACAAAATGTTGAATATTGGAAAAGTAGAGTGTGAATATATAAACATGTAGTTTCTGTATGCATACATTTTTAGATGATTAGTTTTTTAAAAAAATATATATGTTGTTTTTAATTTTTAGTGCTCCAGTCTTGGATAAATAAATAAATAAAGTGGCCCAGATTCATCTACTACAACATCACATCAGCCAGCCCAAACCTTCTGTGAAGTCCTTAAGCAGGAGTTGAAGTCTTTTTCAAACAGTTCCTTCCTTCCCAAGAGTGGGTCATAAGTTTTCACTTTCCATCCCCACCAGCCGCATTCAAGGACTGAAAATGGTCTGATTTGTTCAGTTGAATACCAGATCAGTCTTGTCTCATTTCTTGAGATTTCAGTATTACAACCTGTGACCAGGAGATGAGACTCCTGTAAATTTCCTCCATAGCCTCCTAAACAAATATTGTTTCTGCAACACATATACAAATGCCAAGTTAATGGGCTCAAGTACTTCTGGAAGAGGATAAGGCTGCAGTTTTTATCCTCCACCATTTCTACTGATCCTAAGATTTGTTATTCTGCCTGGAGGACATGTGACATACATCCTATTTCATCCCCTAAATCACATGGGTCTTGGGGCAGGTCTAACTATGGTACAGATCTTGCTACATAGTTCTGACTGGCTAATAAAGCAGTCAACATGAAGCCATGAAAGTGTGTGCCCACATGCATGAATAAGGTCCTATTAATAATCCCAGTAGGCATATATTGTTTAGGGGAAATTAGAGAATGTTGAAGTATAAATCAAACACCCAGATATTTTTTAGCTGTGTAATAAGTGCTAGAAACAACTTTGCCATTGTAAGCCTCACCACAAAGGGTTGGTGAGCTTTGTGACTTATGCTGGCTGTTTGCAATTTGTACACACAAATGAAATATTCCCAGCACATACGTATAATCAAAACAGGCCCAATTAAGCTCAGTACTCCATATTCCACCTCATTAATTGCTATTCCTAAAATATAGCAGATGTGAATGCTGCGGGCCATGAGTTAAAGACAATTTTTTTCAGCTGATCACTTAAAATGCAACCTAGAAGTTACATGAAGATTTAATTATTGCTTTCATTTTCAAGACTTCATGTAAAAGCTCATTTTTTGCTTAATAGCCATAGTGTTCAACTACAACTCATTGCAGAGATCAGTGTTTCATGCTACAGTGAAGAAATAATCAGAGTTTTCACTGACACGCTTGACCTCACTATTAGAAAATAAGAGACAGTTTTGGAATTTCAAAGCCAGTTTCTACCTGGAGTGTAGACAGCCATTTTGCCATCACTTTCTAAAACAGCCTTATAAATAGAGAAACATTTCAAGTTATGTAGTGTATTTAAGGTCAAGATGGTCCAATACAGCAGACTTGGGATTTTGGAGATTGGTAAGATAGTCATATATCCTCCTTTACAGAACCCAGTCCTCTTTTTAAAGGCATTTTATTAGAAAACTCAGCTTCACCTGAAAGCAGCAACTCGAAATGCGAATTTTGAAATTTTGAGGCTCTGATTGGCAAATGCAATTTGCAATAGAATTTAGAATGTTTTCCAGCCTTTCTATTTCAACTGAATCCATTTCAGGTTCTTCTCTACAACTGGTGATGCTACAATATGCTACAATTATTTTCAGAGGAACACAGTCAGTACTGAGTACTCACAAAGGCCTATAGTTTAGGTATGCAGACCTCCTCTTCTATCATCCTCACAGGTAAAGGTGATAAATTGCAGCATTTTCCTTGTTGGCACTCACAGTGAGGTTCTAGTGCAAATATTGTTGCAAAAATACCTGCAATTTTGTGCAAAAGCCCGTAATTTGTATAATTATGCAGATGGCACATCTTGCCCCAGATTTGGATGGCTGCTCATTTGTTTAAGAATCTGCCGTTCTCTCAATATTTGATAATGTTCAATGGAGTTGGGAGAAAAGAGAATTAATTACTACTGTAGTTTGGTAACAGCTGTAACATTATAGGTATTAAAATACTGGAAGATTGACTATGAAATTTGATTAAATGAATGATACAAGGAAGTGTGGGATTTGGTTATAAACAATAAATTGATATACAATAGTAAAACAAAGAAAGGACTGATAAAAATGTACTTTGGTGACATTTGAAAGATTTTTTTAGATTTTGTGTTAATAAAGAGAAAATGCCAATTACACAAGCAAGAGATCTATGTTATTTTGAAAGGATACAGGATGAAATTGTAAATACTGGTATCTCATTGGTCCTGGTATTGGGGGCACTATTGATTATGTGCTTTTTAATGTATTTGATACCATATTTTTGTTTGTTTAACTGTTGCTATTATGTTTCTATTTTTGTTCTTTTTGTTTTACTTTATTCTAAAAAAAATTTTAAAAAGCATCTGAAGCACGATGCAGGTTGTTTGCATCTTTCTCAACAATGAGCTTGTTATTCTGTGCATGTTGTGTAAGGGTTGTGTGCTTTGCCTCACAGACAGATAGGATATTTTAGATAGTTTATATAAATTACAGAATCCTTGAGCAAAAGGGAAAAAAACTCTTTGTTTAGTTCTCGCCTGGAGGCAAGGAGTCTCACCAGGCTTTCACACTCTTTCATCAAAGTTTCCCATTTTGTTGAGACAGTCTAATCTGATGTGAATGAGGAATCTAGCAAATATTGTTTCCACTGAGTTCTCTTTCCACCTGCAAAGCAGGGGTCAGCCCTCTTATAAAGCTTTTTAGAGTGATGTTGATCCTTCACTGGAAGGACACTGATGAAACAACCATGGGCACATCATCCAAGATGTTAGCTGGTAGGATTATGGGGGTTGTAGTCCAAAAAGATAGCTTTTGATGATCAGTATTGTTCTTAGACCAACCATATAGCATGCCCCAGCTGTTACTTGGAATACCTCTTCACTTTTTGCAAACAAAAAGGAGCCATATGTCTCCTTAAAGAAGTGGCAAGTTTTATTTAGCACAGGCTTTTGTTGACAGCCACTAACTTTATCAAACACATGGATCAGATGACACTGTTCAAATGAGCTGCAGTCCATGAAAACTGGTGCCAAGCAAACTATGTCAGTCTTTCAGGTGCCACACAACAGTTTTTCATTTTATTGCAATAGATCACTATGGCTACCCTACTAAAAATATCTCTTTAGAGCCAACTGCTCATTGTGGACCATTTCTTACCAGCCACCTTTTTTTATCCGTTTTGTTCCCCCCCCCCCAAAAAAAAAATTTCATCAAAAGGTGGAACACATATGTGTTTTGGATTACAACAAATGAATACCTTTTATGTTTGTGAAAATGGAGAATAGAAATAAACAAAGAAGCAAATTGGTGATTAGTGTCTAATCTTTGTTATTTACTGAGCACAGCATATAGGCACTTTAGTCTAATAGCACCTCTCTAATATTTATGAGGTGCCAGTTCCTCCAAATATATAAATTTTGGTAATTATAATGCAAATCATCCTTTATTTATCTGCTTTAGACTTTTAATCAATGAGAATTCCATTTATTCATTAATAATGAAAAACACCTTCTTGCTATCCTTTTGACGAATGTGGCCTTATTGTGTCATCATTTCCATTAGTCGTTCCCTCAGTGACAGGCTGTCACAACGATCACGAGTTGTGTTCAAGGGTGTGATCCAACACAGAGAGAAAGCATGCTTATGAAGCATTGCAAAAATGAGGCTGACCTGTGTGCTTAAATGTGAACAGGATACCCTCCCGGTAACAACACACTGTAAGGTCAAAAGGGTGTGCTGGAATTTACATTCTGACTGCATCTGCAGCCAAAGATTTTTTTAACAAGCACTGGGATTGCTATATTTCTTTATATAGATATATATAGCAGTCATCTTTGGAATCCAACATGAATACCAGATATTACTTTTTTCTTTTTAATTAATCATAAATAATGCTTCAAGCAGGATTATCCATTATCTCCTTGACAGTATAAGCAACATTGCACACAATATAAGCACACAATATGTTGCACACAAAGTAAACTGATTCAGCAGAGAACCTTCCAGATAAAACTACACAGCGTGCTACTATAGAATTCATCCAAGGGACTGTGATACCTTCTTCAGTTAAAAAGAACCCATATTTTTTAACAAACATAAAGGGGATGGTATGGCACTTTCCTCTCCAGAGGACTTGGTCCTGCTTCTGAATTTTGTTGGCTTCTTGGAATAAGGTGGCAAATTTCAGGCTTGGCCCCGTAGCTGTAGAAATATCTCTCCCCCACCACTTTTATACGAAACCAGAGTTGAACAAATTTAGGCAAAGTTTGAAAACTTTTGTCTTCTATCTATCTATCTATCTATCTATCTATCTATCTATCTATCTATCTATCTATCTATCTATCTATCTATCTATCTATCTATCTATCTATCTATCTATCTATCTATCTATCTATCTATCTATCTATCTATCTATCTATCTATCTATCTATCTATCTATTTTAGGATTTGTATTGCTGTCCAGTTCCAATGACTCTGGGCAGTGTACAGATATTAAAACCATCACAATTTTAAAATCACAATTAAAACCCCATTTAAAACTACCACAAAACATTCCCTACCCTCCCACTAGTTTAAAAAGAGGAGAGAGCATTCTTAAATCAGCCAGCAGGCTGGGACCACAGCACTGCCGGTGCCCCACTCCTGCTCTGCCAGCCAGGTTTTTAAACCATTACTGAATGGCAGCAACTCCGTCTGGAGATGCAACTTGGTTGATAAGAGGTTCCATAGGGTCGGAATGGACACTGAGAAGGCCCTCTTTTTGGTACTAGAGAGATGTGCCCAGTGGTGGGCTCCAGCAGATATGGAAAGAATCGGGAGAACCAGTAGTAAAACTGGCTGGCCCCGCCCACTGTCCTGCCTTCCCGCACCCACCTCCTCCTCCTCTTCTCACCCCACTCTGGACACGACTACAACATCTTTGCTGCTGGGTCCAGACACCCGGAGGGGGGTGAGGCGGAGCCAGCAGTTACTCTGCTGCAGTTACTCTTTAAAAGAAAATTAGAGCATCAAAGTGTAATTGCTAACTAATGGTCTGATGAAGTGGACTTGATCCACAAAAGTTCACATTAAAATACAGCAGTTTAACCATGCCCACCCAGTCACCTAGCCATGCCCGCAGTTGGCCACACCCACAGAGTTGGCCACACCCACAGAGTTGGCCACACCCACAGTGTAATAGTAAAAATTTTGAAGCTCACCACTAGATGCACCTCTCTAACAGATGGAACAATTGGAGAGCCTTTCCACTCTGCTCTGGTGGGACGGACAGATGTTCTTGGGGCGATGCAGTCTCTTAAGGATCCTGGCCCACTACCATGTAGGGCTTTATAGGTAACTAGCATATTTTAGCCTGGCCTTGCCAGGCAGTTTTTTTTTGTGTTTTTCTTTTTGGTTAGGGGTAGTTTGGGTGGTGGTGTTTTGAATTTGTGGTTTTTAAATTTATTTGATTTTGTTTATTTTATTTATTTTTTATTTGAATTTTTAAAATATATTTTGTCTGTTTTGTACTCTTCTAGCATCTAGATGGGCCTGTGATTTAGAGTACTGCGATAGACTTTATTTCTTCAGTTCTGTTCCAGACACATTGAGGGAGGACGTCTTTCATAAGTGCTCTTGATTTATTATTTTATTTTTCTTTTGTTTTGATTTTGAGGTGCTGGGCTAGGGGGTTTAAGTAGAGAGTTTCTATTTAAACCCCCCAAAGTGTTTTTGCTTGTTATTTCATATTTTTTCTGGATTTTAGATTTATTTTATTGTTTTGGATATTTCTGGTTGTTAATTAATTTTTTTGTTTTTTTCTGCATTTATTTTTGTAATTTGTGATATCATTGTTTTTAGTAAGGTATTTTCTTGTAGATATGTGATTTTAGTGATTTTTCATTGTTTTTCGGTAGCCTTTGGTATTTTGGGTGTTTTTTGTTGAGTTTGTTGTTTATTGTTTTGTTGTTTACTGGGTTTATTTGAATTATTTGTTTATTTATTTTGTTTATTTATTTATGTTTTATTATTTTTGTGCTTGGCGTTCTGGTTAACTGTTTTGTTTTGTTGTTGTGTTTTGTGGGGTGAAGAACGGCCTGTTTGTCATTTCCTCTTTTCCCCTCTGCTGTTTCGAAATTAGGTTTCGATGAAGCAATGGGAAAAAGGAAGAGCCGGCAGTCAGCTCGCTCTTCATCTGGTAAGGTTCATTAGGTCAGTCGGGGAGAAGGAAGCATAGAAGAGCTATCTGCTTCATGATGGTTCTCTCCTCTCGCCTCCTTTTCCCCTAATGGGAGATTGGCAGGCAACGATCCATAAGGGGTGGTGCTCTTCCTTGCGGATTGCTGGCTGCTGCTTTTCTATTATCTCCACCACTGCTTTGTGCTAGTTCTTGCAACAGCGGTGTGGGTAGTACGAAGGCAGCATCCAGTCATTCACCAGGGAGTGTGCTTCCCCTGACAATGTGCTGCCTGATGCTTGTTTTTTTCCCACCCCGGCTCAATGTACCTTGAGGCTGGCGGTGGTCTCACTGTGTCTTTCGCAGGGTAGTGGGGAGGAGAGGGAGTCCCTCTTCTCCCCATTGCTCCAGGAAAGAAGGCCGTCAGTTGTCTCGCTGTGGTTTTTTGCGGGTTTGGGTTAGCGAGGCTGTGACGTGCTGCATCCACCTGCGGCAGCCTTGCGCTCCCATCTCGGGAGGCACTGCATCCGCCTGCATTGGCCTTGCATTCCCGTTGCGGGAAGCGTTATTTTATTTTATTTTTCACGCACCGGCTTTTTCAGCATTCTGCGCGCTCGCGCCCTTCAGCCTGATTGGCTGAAGTGGTCATGGCGCAGAGGATGCTGGGACTTGAAGTTTTGTTTCTTTTGTTTGCATTCGTGCAGTGGCTTTTTTCGGCGGCTTATTTTATATTGGGCACACTGGCTTTCCCAACGTTCTCCTTGCTCTTACCTGTCAGCCTGGTTGGCTGAGGAGTGGTGTGGCATGGAGGATGTTGGAACTTGCGGCGATGGTCGCGCCGGGTAACGGCAAGTGTGGGTGGCTCGGTACGGGATAGTATGGATGGGTGCGGGCGTGTATGCGGGCGTGTCCCAATCTAGGAGCGGGCATAACTGGCGTATGCCATGAAGTTGTGAAAAAGTCCTCCTGGCCATGGCTGCCACCTGCTCTTCAAGCAGTAGACTTGAGTCCAGGAGGACCCCCAGATTATGCACTGGGTCTGTTTGGGACAAAGTAGCCCCATCCAGATGGTAGCTCCTGAGATAATACAGGGCCCCTAACCCATAGCCACTCAGTCTTGCCGGGATTCAGTTGTAGCCCGTTGTCCTCCATCCAGGCCCCAACAGTCTCCAGGCACCTGGAAAGGATTTTGAGTGCATTGCTGGGATCACCATAGGCTGAGATTTATAGCTGAGTATCATCACCTCACCCTATGGGAATGGGTGATCTCCCCAGCGGCTTCATATAAATGTTAAATAGAAGAGGGGAGAGAACTGTGCCCTGACACACCCCATACTGGAGAGGCTTGGGGCTGGTCATCACATCCTCTAAACACACCAACTGGGTCTGGCCCCTCAGAAATGAGGCAAACCAAGACAAAACAGTGCCCTGGATCCCCAAATCTCGGAGCCGTCACAGAAGGATACTGTGGTTGATGGTATCGAAGGCCGCTGAGAGGTCAAAAGAGCAAAGATGGACAGATTACCTCCATCCTGCTCCCGCCAGAGATATGATACTTGATATGGTAGGTATTACCTTCTACTAAAGAAGGTAGTAAAAGTCATGTGTCAAACTGTATTATCACATTGTCAGTTATCAAGCCACATCCCCAAATGGTGCCCAGGTGAAGTCCTTGCATAACTGCACTTCTGTGAGCATAACAATAAAAAAATCCAAATCATAAGCTAATGCTAATGAGACTTGGCATCAGTTTTTGTCACCAATCAGTATCGCAAGTTATTTGTATGTACTGTAACTTAGAATATTTCAAGTTAACAGAACCATAAAACAACAACCCACCACTTAATACTGTATTTATAGTATGCAGTCTTGTCTCCTGGGTTCCAAACTATCCCCTAAGTCAGTGGTGGAGAATATTTTAGAGGCCGAGTGCCCAAGCAGGAAGAAGCAGTGCGTGGACAAAGTGTCCTTCCTGCTCGTCTTTGGTTCCACATGATAAATCTTTCCCTCCTCATCTATCCACGTAATTGGTTAACCCTGACTGCCAGTAACTTTGCCTCAAATGTTCACTGCTTATGCAAATGACATATCATCCAATATGAATAAGAATTTCTCCTCTAGTGCTTCACAGACATCACAGCCACCCATTTAAATGAAGTATTAGAGAACAATGTGGTTAGCATGATCCACATGTGCTCTCATCCACTCTGCTATGCTTTGCTAAGGGGTTGAGTGTGTTCTATGGTGTGAGAACACAGAACCTATTCACACTGTTCTAGAAAAGCTGTTCAGCCACAGCATATCCCTATAGGAAAATGATAAATGCTATCAGTTACTGGGAAATATAATATGCCAAATGTTCCAGTCTGCACTATTTAGTAACACGATCTCACTTCCCTGTTGCTGGAATAAGCATCAGCCATCTGTTGCTGCTTGAGTTGGTAGAACTGTTTGCTCAGTATGTGATAGCATGTCAAAAGGACACTTGGAACTATTTCTTTAATGCAAAAACATCACAACATCTAAATTCCAGCCAAAGTGAAAGTCCAGGTTAAATGAACCAAAATGGAACTTGCCCCTTGTGGGTGTAATGGGTGCTTCAAGAAAGCATAATTATATATTTATCCTGGAGGCCTTGGAAGACCAACCATTTAATTTGTACAAAATTTACTGTTATCCTATCTACACTCAAAATGAGATTAGGCAGATGACATACTGTATGAGCTGTTTATATACTTAATTCTACATCCCTCACTCCAAGATGGTAGCTAATAAAGATGGCAGAGATCAAGATGGGACTATCTCCAGAGACTTGGCCATCCTGAAATGGATATGTTTTAAGGCAGGTTTTTTTTCGTGTTCAGGGAATAAAGAAGCAGATGAGTGAAGTTGTGAAATTCAGCTCTTTATTGGTGGGGTTTGAACACAGTTTGGATGGCGCAAAACTCTGATTTATATACACTATAAACAGTAACAGTAACGATAATACAACAAGCCCATTGGCTAACAGAGTGTGCACATTTTGATCCACTTATTTGCATAAGAATAGATACATGATAAAAGATACATTCTGCTCCTGTCAGAAAACACAGTTAACATACATAACATTCTTCCCCCCCCCCCCTAGGTAAAAACAAAATCCTTTAACCAGGATGGTGGTCTAGTTTCCCTTTTGGGTCGGACGCTTGGCTGAGTCGGCTCAGGGGCTCATAGGATGGGCGAGCCGACTGGAGTGAGGGATTGACTAGAGGGGGAGGATTGTAAACCCAAATTAAAGCCCCGTTTGTCAGATGGAGGAGCAGGGGATCACTCAAAACCAAAATCTAATTTTGTGGATGAATAAGACAACTCAGGGTCCCTCCTGTGTGTACTAAGAGTGGAGTGTGACTCCAAACAAAATTGGTCATCATCAATAAAGGAATCCAGAGTGCTAGGCTGGGACAGTGTAGGGGTACACCTGGCCGGAATAGGAGAGCATTCCACAAATTCCCCTTGAAATTGGTTCCTAGAAGACACTTCTGGGTCAATGTTGGCTGGCTGCTGACTATTACCTCTGCCCCCTGGGTTTAAACGGCTGGGGGCCAACCCTAGCATTGAGTATCTGTATTCATCTTGTGGGTCCAGTTTTCTGGGTCTCAATTGATCTGTGTGCCTCCTCCAGATCAGACCAGTGGCTGTTTTGATTCTGTAAGAAACAGGCCCAGTTTGATTGATCACAAACCCAGGCACCCACATAGGGCCACCAGCTGCATAATTGCAGCAATGTACAGGGTCTCCGGACGAGAAACCCTTCTGGTGTTGGATTGCTAAACTTGTGCCTTTGTCCTCTACCCTAGAGGGCTCCAATCTGTCCAGCAAGGATGACAGTTTCCTTCTCTGGAGCAATTCAGCAGGGGACAGCCCTGAGGCAAGGGGGGAGAGCCTATATGTGAAAAGAAACTGGCATAACTGGAGCTCCAAATCCCCTTCACCAATACGCTGAAGTGCATCTTTAGTTGTGCGCACCTGCCGCTCTACCTGGCCATTGGTAGCTGGGTGGAATGGGGCGGCAGAGATGTGCCTAATTGCATTCATTTCCATGAAGGATTGGAATTCTGCAGATGTGAACATGGACACGTTGTTGGACACCAGCACATCTGGAAGTCCAAATGCTGCAAACAGCCTTCTTAGGTGCATTATCGTGGTGGCTGAAGTGGTATTAGGCACCCTAATCACTTCCAGCCACTTAGAGAATGAATCACCAACCAACAAAAATAGGGCACCCCTAAATGGACCTGCAAAATCTATGTGCAACTGGACCACGGGCCCCAAGCAGAATCCCATTCCTGAGAGGGAAGGTAGGATTGCTCTGGATGAGAGGATCGACAACTGGCACAAGTGCCAACCATTTGTTCTATGTCTTGGTCCAGTTGAGGCCACCAAAAGTAGCTATGGGCAAGGGCTTTGGAGCGGACAATTCCCGGGTGACTTGTGTGAAGTAGATGTAAAAACTTTTTCCTGAGAGTGACAGTAATGACCACCCGCTGGCCCCATAGAAGGCAACCTCGTTCCACTGACAGTTCCAAATGCTTGTAGTGGAATGTTCTGAATTCCTCGGCTAGAGGAGAGACAGGCCAGCTTTTTTGTACCCAAGACATTACTTTAGTCAATGATACATCCTTGGCAATAGCCTTGGCTATATCTGAGGGGACAACTCAGGGCGAGTCGAAAGCCTCAATCATAAGGACCTGGTGGTTGCTTTCGATCTCGCAATCGGCTTCCCCGACCCCTGGCAGTGGAGAACGTGACAGGGCATCAGCGTGGCTGATGTTCCTGCCGGGCCTGTGCACCAAAGTAAAATCGTATGCATTTAGGAAAATTGCCCAATACAACATCCTTGAGGACAGAATTTGATGCGTGGTCTTCCCGTTCACAAAGATTCCAAGGAGGGGCTTGTGGTCAGTTACGATGGTTAAAGGTCTTCCATAAAGGTAATTGTGGAATTTCTTAGTGCCAGTCACGATTGCCAATGCCTCCCTGTCTGTCTGAGCGTAATTTTTCTCAGGCTTTAAGAGTGAATGGGAATAGAATGCTATAGGGGCTTCCCTCCCATCATTTAGTACATGGCATAAAACAGCTCCCACCCCCACAGGGGATGCATCACATACAAGTACAACTTCCTTGTTAGGATCAAAATGAGATAATACAGCATCCGAAGATAGCAGCCTTTTAAGTTCTAGGAACGCTTTCTCCTGGCAATAGCCCCAGTGCCAAACAGTATCTTTCTTAAGAAGCTGATGTAATGGTTTGGCAACTGAGGCTTTGTGATGGAAAAAAGCGTGATAGAAGTTTAACAATCCTAGAAATGATTGCAATTCGGCTTTACGTTTTGGCCTGGGTGCATTTCGCACAGCCGCCACCTTGGAGTCAGAGCAGAGAGCATGATACCTTGGGGTGTAATTCGGTACCCCAGGAACTCCACTTCCTGTGCCAAAAACACACATTTGTCAAAACGTGAGAGACTTGTTAGAGCCTGGCCCCTAGTTTGACGGTGTCCTTATCAATGATCAGGACATCGTCAAAATATGGCAGGACACTGGGCAAACCTTTAAAAATACGTTCTACAAGAGATTGAAATATTCCGGGGGCCGCATTCACCCCAAATTGTAGCCGAGTTACCTTAAATGCCCCCTTATGCGTTACTATGGTCTGGGCTATGGCAGCAGCAGGATACACAGTCAATTGTTGGTAGGCCTGGGCAAGGTCAGGTTTTGCGAAGCAATTTCCTCCATGCAAGGAGGCAAGAAGGTGGCTTACCATGGGCACAGGATATGCGTTCGGGCGAATAGCTTTATTGATTGTACACTTGTAGTCAGCGTATATCCTGACCTCCCCGTTACTTTTCAAAGCAGTCACTATTGGTGTCTTCCACTCTGCAGAGTCCACTGGAACTAGGATGCCCTGCCCCACCAGTTTGTCCAGCTCGGCTTCTATCTTCTCCTTTAAAGCAAAGGGTACCTAGAATGGCTTTATCCGGATGGGCCAGACGGTTGGGTCAAGCTCAAAGTCCACAGCGTATCCTTTGTTTAACCCTAAACCCTTTTTGAACACCTCAGGATGTGCAGCACAAACGTCCCGGATTGGGTCAGCATCTATTCCATGAATGCCAGAAAGCAAGATTCCCAGGGGCCTAAACCATTGGGTCCCAATAAGATAGTTAGTGTTCTGCTTAACTACAACCAATGGCAAGGAGGTGCGAATGTTTTTGAATTTGATCCAGAAATTTCCCACCCCCATGACCGGAATCTGGCAACCTTGCACATCCCGGAGGGAAGTTTTCAACAATTTGAGCTTGGGCCGAGAGGCAGGGGGAATTCTCAAAAACTCCCGCTGTGGGATTATGGAAAAGGTAGTACCTGAATCCACCTCCATCTTGAAGGGGACATCCTGCAGGCTCAGGTCTGCGAAGAAATGCTCGCTGACGATGCCCACTTGGCACGGCTCAGGCTCTAGTGACACTTTGGTGGTGGACGTTTTGTGGTGATGACTCTTCTTGGACTCAGGTGCTGGAGTTCTTTGCTTTTGCTGTTGGCATACTTTAGCAATGTGCCTTCATCGCCCACAGTTGTGGAATTCTGCGGTGCAGAAGGGGCACTTCCTGCGGTCATGCCGAGCTCCGCAGCCATCACACTTGTAAAGAAATTTCTTCTCCTGATCGTCACGGTGCTCTTGGTGCTTTCGTCAGACCGCTCGGACTTCTCCCTCTGCGCCGCTGGACTCCGATGAAGAGGTGGAACCAGGTGAAGCTGAGGAGGATGAAGATGAATTTTGCTGAGCTTGCACAGCTGAGTCGGTGGCACTGGCGATGTCAGAAAAGCTTGATGCTGGACCGTGCAGCCTCAGACGCTACCGCCTCTTCTAGGACAGCCTTGAAAGTTAGCGTCTTCCTGATCATGAGGCGACATTGAACATCTTCATCCCTCATGTCGGCCAGCAGACAGTCCAGGAGTGCTTCTTCAATGTTGTCCCACTTGCACGGGGCGGCAGCAATGCACAGAGCAGCAGCGTAGTCTGCAATGGACTCCCCAGGTTGCTGCTCCCTTCTGTGGAAGGCCACCCTGGCCGGGAAGATCAAGACCTCTAGCTGCAGGTGTTTCCTCAGTGTGGACATGATTTATGTGAGTGGCACCACATCCATGTCCCTTGGAAGAACAAGGTGGGTTGCCAGCTCAAGTGTCTCAGAACCGCACTGAGTGAGGAAACAGGAGCGCTTCTGGTCTTCGCCGCTGATCTTCTGCGAGGCCGTTGCATGGCAGAATCGGCATTCATATGTTGCCCATTTCTCTGGATGCGCTGGGTCAAATGGGTCGATGTTGCTGCTATGTGGGGACGCCATCCCATCCTTGTCACCAGTTATGTGTTCAGGGAATGAAGAAGCAGATGAAGTAGTGAAATTCAGCTCTTTATTAGTGGGGTTTGAACACAGTTTGGATGGGGCAAAACTCTGACATATACACTATAAACAGTAACAGTAACAATAATACAACAAGCCCATTGGCTAACAGAGTGTGCACATTTTTGATCCACTCTGGGAATTTATCTGGCTTCTGTCTGCCTGCTTTCTACACATTTTGTAAACAAAGGTCCCTTTGTTTATGGAGAGACAACGCTTGATTTTGTGCATGCGCAGAAAGTGAGAAAAATGCTGATTCACCCTCCTTATATGGGTCTGAGATTCTGATAGGCTGGTGTGTGCATTACTCTTGTTTTTATATACTCTGATGAATAAAGAGACGCCATGATTCCTTTGTTGAGCTCTAGACTGCAGTCGTGTGTATGTTTTCTCTCTATTTCTCTGTCTCTTCCTTATTCTGCCTAATGGAGCTGGCCTTCGTTAGAATTCTTAATTCTTCCTTTGTTTATTTGGGGCTGTAAACTACTCTGCCTGAGGCTGATTAGATCTTTACATGGATCAGATTACAACAATCCACTTATTTGCATAAGAATATACATGAGAAAAGATACATTCCGCTCCTATAAACAGCAACAATAATACAACAAGCCCATTGGCTAACAGAGTGTGCACATTTTGATCCACTTATTTGCATAAGAATAGATACATGAGAAAAGATACATTCCGCTCCTATAAACAGTAACAATAATACAAGCCCATTGGCTAACAGGGTGTGCACATTTTCGATCCACTTATTTGCATAAGAATAGATACATGAGAAAAGATACATTCTGCTCCTGTCAGAAAACACAGTTAACATACATAACAGGTTCTCAACCTTTTCAAGCTAACGGGCAGGTCATGCTCCCTCAGATAGCTTTAGGGGCCAAATTTATTTATTTTATTTATTTATTTATTTATTCAATTTATATCCCGCCCACTCAACACAAGGCCGACTCTGGGCGGCTAACAACATAAAAAGTAACCCCAGGGCAACCCAAGGAGTTTACAGACAATATTCACAAATACAACAATAATCCTAAAAACAGTTAAAACAGTAAAAAAAAAAGTTAAGACTACCCACCCCCTAAAAAGCAAGGGCTGCAGGATCGAAAAGGCACCATGGGGAAGAGTTCCTCTACACCAACCACCCCATGGTGGTTACCCTTCCACTCGCACCCCACACTTGACCTGCCAGCCAGGTTTTAAGATCCCTTCTGAAAGGCAGCAACTCCGTCCGAAGACGTAATTCTGTTGGCAGGAGGTTCCAGAGGGCCGGTGCAGACACGGAGAAGGCTCTCCTCCTTGTGCCAGAGAGGTGAGCCCCTCTGGCTGATGGAACAATTAGAGAGCCCCTCCGGTCCGCTCTGGTTGGACGGACAGACGTCCTCAGGGCGATGCGGTCTCTTAGGTAACCTGGCCCACTACCATATAGGGCTTTAAAGGTCAAAACCAGCACCTTGAATTGCACCCGGAGACATACTGGCAACCAGTGCAGCTCCCGGAGCAGTGGCGAAGCATGAGCATAACGGCCACACCCCATCACCACCCGGGCAGCCGCATTTTGGACCAGCTGTAGCCTCCGAATGGTCGTCAAGGGCAGCCCCATGTAGAGCGCATTGCAATAGTCTAGTCTGGAGGTAACCAGAGCATGGGTGACCATGAGCAAGGAGTCCCGGTCCAGGAGTGGGCGCAACTGGCGAATCACCCGAAGTTGGGCGAAAGCCCTCCTGGTCACAGCCGCCACCTGTTCTTCTAGCAGTAGCCGTGAATCCAGGAGGACCCCCAAGTTGCGCACCGGGTCTGTCTGGGGCAAAATAGCCCCATCCAGAACCAACGATGGAAGCTCCCGGATTAACGCAGGACCCCCTATCCATAGCCACTCAGTCTTGCTGGGATTCAATTGTAGCCCGTTAGCCCCCATCCAGACCCCCACAGCTTCCAGGCATCTGGAAAGGACTTTGACAGCATCACTGGGGTCCCCATGGGCCGAGATGTACAACTGAGTGTCATCCGCATACTGATGGTACCGCACCCCATGGGAACGAATGATCTCACCCAGCGGTTTCATGTAGATGTTAAATAGGAGAGGAGAGAGCACCGAGCCCTGAGGAACCCCCCATTTGAGGGGCCTAGGACTGGACCTCTCACTCTCCAACCACACCGACTGGGACCGACCCTTCAGAAATGAGGAAAACCAGGACCACACAGTACCCTGGATTCCCAAACCTCGGAGGCGTTCCAGAAGGATACCATGGTCAACGGTATCGAAAGCCACTGAGAGGTCAAGAAGAGCGAGGACGGATGGGTGACCACCGTCCCGCTCCCGCCAGAGATCATCCATCAGTGCGACCAATGCCGTCTCGGTACCATATCCAGGCCTGAATCCTGACTGAAAAGGGTCCAGATAATCCGCTTCATCCAGTACCCCCTGCAGCCGACACGCCACTGCCTTCTCCAACACCTTCCCTAAAAAGGGGAGGTTTGAGACAGGCCTATAGTTAGTTAGGACAGCTGGGTCGAGGGAAGATTTCTTCAGGAGGGGGCGCACCAAAGCATGTTTTAAAGGTGCAGGAAACACCCCCTCTCGCAATGATGCATTGATCACAGCCCCAACCCAGCCACCTGTCACTGCCTTGGAGGTTTTCACCAACCAGGTGGGACAGGGGTCCAAAGGGCAGGTAGTGGCGTGCACAGCTGCAAGGAGCCTGTCCACTTCATCAGGGGCAACTGGATCAAACCGGTCCCAGATGGCATAGCAAGACTGTGCTCCGGCTCCCTCCGGACTCTCCCCATCCACGCCAGGATTAAACCCAGAGCGAATCCGATCGATTTTCTCCACTAGATGGTCAGCAAAGTCCTCAGCCGACCCCTGCCAACCGGGCACCGGGGTCCCCCTACCAAGGAGAGACCCGGTAACCCGGAACAGGGTGGCTGGGCGATTATCAGCGGAGGCGATAAGGGTGGTGAAGTATTGTCGCCTCACCACCTCCATCGCCACTAGATAGGCCCTAATAGCGGCCCTAGCTAGTGTCCAATCGGAGTCTCTCTGGGTCTTCACCCAGCGGCGCTCTTGGCGTCTCTTTGCCCGTTTGAGCTCCCGCAGTTCATCTGTGAACCATGGAGATGACCTAGCTCGATGAGCTCTGAGAGGCCGTAGTGGTGCGATTTCATCCAAGGCCGCTGTTGTCATCCTGTTCCACAGGTCGACCAGTGCCTCGGGCGAATCGTGTTGCCGATCCAGAGGAAAATCCCCCAGTTCCCTCTGGAATCCATCAGGATCCATCAGTTGCCTGGGGCGGGCCATTCTAATAGGCCCTGCCTCCCTACGGTAAAGCGACGTACCCAGGAAGTCTAGAGCCACCAAATAGTGATCTGACCATGGCACAGGTGTTATGTCTAATTTCCGTAATCTCAGATCACTCTGCCACCGCTCCGACAAAAAGATTAAATCTGGTGTGTGGCCACTGCCCCTGGTCGGGCCCTGAATTACCTGAATCAGGTCCATATCTGCCATGGAAGCCATGAACTCCTGAGCCACCTCGGAGCCAGTCCCCAGCGAGGGTAAATTGAAGTCCCCCAGAACCATCAGTCTAGGGAACTCCAACGCCAATGCTGAGATGGCCTCGAGGAGCTCAGGCAGGGAGTCCCTTACCCTGCAAGGGGGCAGGTACAGGAGTAAGACTCCCAACTGACCCTTAGAGCCCAGACGCAGAAAGGCCCTACCTGCCACACATGGCACTTCAGGGTTTAGTGGAGGCAGTGGGAGCCTCATGAAATGGTGTTGCAGGCCACATCCGGCCCCCAGGCCGTAGGTTGAGAACCCCCTTTTAAGGTCTGAAATATGCTTGTTTTATATGCTCACAACGAGATAGAAAATAATGAAAAACAAGCTTCCCATTGTTCACACCGTCAGTAGATGCTGCTGCAAACGTGCCACAGCCGTGTCCATCGCCTTGGATTTAGTGAGGTCTCTCAACAATGATCCATCAAGATTTCACCTTTCTACTCCCTATGTCAGCAAAGGAAGCTTAGAGGGTCATTTTAACCTTCTCCTGCATTTAAATGTTTTAGACATCAGGTACCCCCCCCCCCGCAAAAAAAGAAGAAATACCTTTAAAATGAGGGTAATAATAATTTCATGTCCAAGATTACTCTGGGTTGAAAGGATTTTAGGGGATGCCTGAATGAGGCTCTTTTTATATCCCCAAGTGGAGCTCTCAGGTATCAAAACCCAACCTTCCAGTCTCCAGTTCAGCGTCCTAGTCACTAAGCCACCAGAGGAGCTGCAAGGAAAACCCATAGAAATTAAATTCTTACCCATTAGTTGCATTAATAGTTAGTAGCACCAGATCTTCACAGAATGGAGACAATCAATAAAAGTGTTAGGGTCAAGGAGCAAAGAGAGAGAGAGAGAGAAAGAAAAAGAGAGAGAGAAAGAAAGAGAGAGAGAGAGGAAAGGAAAGGAAAGGAAAGGAAAGGAAACTCTAATTCAGTACTGAGGGTTCAGTGACAACTGCTAGTTCCAATGAGTTAAAAGCCCAAACGCCTGGGTTTGGATCAAATCTATCAATTTCAGTTTCTCCTACATTTGGAATTTTTTAATGCCAGGTTCTCTCCCTCTAGAAAATGAAGATGTTTGTCAGCACTGTCAAGCATACACAGAAGTGAGCTGAATTTTCTCTGAATCTCCACCAACATCAGAGGAGAACAGTTGGCACTGTGACTGTGTCACCTTTTTTTTTTTTTTTTTTTTGCTTAAGAGCCAGTCCAGCCTTTAAATTATAGCTGAAACATCTGAGGGCTATTTCTCCAGCACATTTCAGCAGCTCCCAATGAATAAGTAAGATCTGGAATATTGTGAGTGTTGGGACGTTCAAATCTAAAAGAAACAAAAATGAAAAATTTACCTCTTCATAGCCCACCCATCATTATTGGATACCTTGCAGTGCTATTAGTGTTTACCCCAGAAATTCTGCTGATTTGGTGGAACCCACCATGCCTTAAAGCAGGGTTCCCAACCAAAGGCCTGAAGGCCAGATAGGCCCATGATACCATTTTGCATAGCCCTCCACCCCTCCAAGGGCATTTGAGAAACAAAATGGGCACCCTTTTGAAGCTATTGGGGCAAAATCAGTGGTGGGCACCAGCAGGTTTGCACCAGTTTGCCAGAACCGGTAGCAGAAATTCTGGCTGGCTGCATCCATTCAAGTTTTGAAATAAAGTAGTCCTAATTTGGGTGCAATGCATGGCTTTCCCCCTGGCCATGCCCACCATACCATGCCCACAGTGTGGTAGTAATTTTTTTTTTTGGAGCCCACCACTGGGCAAAATGGCCTCCCCATCATGCAGGCAGGGCTGGGCAAAATGGCCATCCAGCCCTTGAAGCTGAATGAGAGAGCGTGACCTGGCTCCCGGCTTGAAAAGGTTGGGAACCCCTGCCTTAAATAAATTTAATTAGACACTCAAGACAACTCTTGTTGCTGTTGGTTGAGGATGATTAAAGAAAAGATTAGTGAACTGAGATTAGTTTGCTGGATTACACTTTTATTATTCTTATGCTAATCCTTCTTCTACATATGGTCCATTTTCTTACTGCCATGATATTTATGATACCAACCTATGGAACCATAGGAGATATTAGATCTCACTCTCCAAGGCAAAAAGAAGAAGACTGACTGAGGATCTTTTCCAAATCCCCACCTATGTCTCATAGATCATTCCTCTCTTCTTTTTTTCCCCTCCCCAAATCCCCTACCATCCTTGAGTACATTTGGGGCTCACATAGCCACAAACCAAAGAAACAAGAACAGAAAGTTAGATGGAATGGGAACAAATATTCTCATAATCAAACATCCAGCAAAGCCCTAACATCACTATGAAGTCAATAAGGCAACATCCTAAACTTGAATGTTTGAAGAACGTTTTATGTACAGCAAAATAAATCCTTGTTTCTGCTTTATTTATATAAAGATGTTCAGAGCTAATATTTAAGATCCTTGTAATAACAAAATACTGTCTACCTCATTCTTCATTGCTAGACAAATTAAATCTGGAAGGCAACATGTTTTTGAAGCCAAAGAGATTTCTCATGGCAGTATATCATAGCAAACTGGCTGTTCCATTATGAATTGAAACGGTAGAATGAAAAGTTGCATTTAAGAAATGGGATGAAAAACTACATATGAAAAACAGTAGGAAAAAGTATTTATTTTGAGTTTTAAAACATTGCTTCCTACTCCCATCTCTATCCCAGAGCTCTGTCTTTTTTCTGTTCCTGCTTTTTTCCTCTCTTATGCTGGTCTTCCTCTCCTTTTTCTTGATACTGAGGGTGCAACTACACTGAGTTTCAAAGTGGGAAATCCTACCAGATTTATATTTTCCCCACTGACTGCATGAGACAAAAGTTTGTCCAAATCAGCCCACACGTTCCCCTTCAAACCATAGTTAATCACTGGAACCTTTACCTCTCACACAGACAGACACACAAACAGAGAGAGAGAGAAGATCCATTTGAATCAATTTAGGCAGTGTGATCAATTGAACTTATACAGAAGAGTATGTGAAGAGGTGCTAGGGGTATCCTCCCCCCCCCCGGTTTTCCTCTCCACCTTGTGGCTCATTCAACTTTTTCTCTCCAAACTCTCTTCTCTGCACATTTAGCAGGTATCTGAGATTCCTGTTCTTGGCTCTTGCAGTCAACAAATGTTTGTGAGGATTGTGAGAGCTAGAATGTAACTTGGAAGGGAACATTTAAGCTGTCTCCCAGTTGTACTCTCAAAGCCCAGTATGGAGCAAGTATTCTTGTGTTTACTTGCATTTAACATGAAAATTAATGTCTCTCTGCTCTCTGCCTCTCATCATCATCATCATCATCATCATCATCATCATCATCATCATCATCATCATATGGGTATATATAGTATATGAAGTTGCAATCCTTTGCACACTCCACTAAGTCTCCACTGAATTTAAGTAGGCTTACTTGTGAGTACATATGTACATGATTGAACACTGACATAGATGATAATGATGATGATATAACCAATTGGGACGATGCAGTCTCTTAGGTATCCTGGCCCTTCATGGTAGTGGGCCAGGATACCTAAGAGACCCAAGAGTGTCTGTCCATCCAACCAGAGCAGACCGGAGGGGCTGTCTAATTGTTCCACCTGCCAGAGGGGCTCGTCTCTCTGGCACACGAAGGAGGGCCTTTCCGTGTCCGCACCAGCCTTGTGGAACCTCCTGCAGACAGAGCTGCTGCCTTTCAGGAAAGATCTAAAAACCTGGTTGGCAGGGCAGGTGTGGGGTCCGGATGGAAATAAAATAAAACCTCCCTACTTTTTAATGCGGGTAGTTTTAATGTGATTAGTTTTTAATATGAACGGGGGAGGGGGGAGGGGGGTTTATTTTAGGTATTTTATTTTGGCTATGACCTTTCCTTTTTTTTCCTTCCACACATTTAAGTTTTGTGCTCTTCTTATCCATGCTCTTCCTACTGAACTTTGAATATTTATATTAATAGCTATCATATTGTCTACATTGTTTTCAATATCTAATTAATTAATTAATTAATTACATGCTGTCCAGTGGATTCCAACTTACAGTTATCCTCTTCCAGGGTATTCTAGCTAGGGAGTAGTCAGAAATAGTTTACCATTCCTTTTGTCTGTCATGGGACTCTGCAGTTTGCCCTAGGCAATGCAGGTTGGCTCTTCTCCCAGGAGACACAATACAGCATTGTACTGCCAATCCAGATGCTCCATCTCACTGAGCTGTCTGCCATTTGCCCATATTTAACAGCCCAACATGATGAATATTACTAACATGAACAAGCACAACATCCAGTCATAGACCTCTATCGTCATATTTATTTATTATTTTCAAAAATAGCAACTAAGAAGTATAGAAAGCTGATGGATGGCAAGTCAAGCCATTGACTCATCTGTCTTATTACTGTACCTGCTCCCCTGACTATCTGTACTCATTGTCTACCATTTCAGACTATATTTTCTCCACATTATATGGACATTGTGAAAATTAAAATAAAGCTATTTGACTGCCAAACACTGAGAATCTTCTTCTTCCATTCTAGGCCAGATGTGAAGCTGCCAAAATGAAGCCACCTTTTCGTGAATTTATCCTGTAGCTCCTTTCGCCTGACCTAGTGTGAGAAAGTTTAGCCAACACAAGGTGGCTGTTGTCTGGAATACGCCTGACTGTAGTCCAAAAATACCACAATATTCAAGATGGCTCTTTCTGTGTACAATAACAATGAAAATGAAAGCATGAAAGCCCTTCCCTATGAATGGTAGACAAGTAAATATATATTTTCATTATTAAAAACCTTAATATATTTATTTCTTTTGCTAAATAATAAAAAAACTGTGAGGACAAGAACTTGCTTTGCAATACGACATCAGTGGCATGACTCAGGGAGTTAAATAAGATGTAGTCATAGAGCCAACTTTTCTAAAAACAGTTCCAAAACAACACTTCACTCAGCATATAATTAGACTGAAGTAACTCCCACTGGAGATTACTGAAGTGAACATGGGGTGATGGATTTTTTTAAGGGTACCAGATATATCTGTCAGTAAGAACCCAGCAATTAAGAGCACTAAAATAATCAATTATCATGCTGGAGAGAATTGATGATTGAGGGGGAAAGGAGCATTTTTCTATCCATATTTTCTTTTCAATTACTCAGTGACTAAATAAGGAGGTGCATTTATTCAGCATAAGCTGCTAGATAAATTAAAAAAGAAAGTAGGACGCAAGGCTAGCTAGATACAACCAAACTACAGACTGCAAAAATAAAGCAATGGTTTTTATAACTTACCTGGCAGTAAATCCTACAGTGTTTAATGAGATTTACTGCCTTATAAATATGCTTCAGTGGTTTACTGCCTTATAAATGTGCCTTAGTGGTTAAGACACTGAACTTGATGACTGGAAGATCGGCAGGTCAGTAGTTCGAGATCTGAACACTGCACGATGGAGTGAACTCCCATCTCTGTCCCAGCTCCTGGCAACCTAGCAATTTTAAAGCAAGAAATTGCAAGTAGATAAATAGGAACCACTTTGGTAGGAAGGTAAATAGCATTCCATGCACTCTAGTCATTGTCTAGTCATGCCAGCCATATGTCCACGTCTGCAAATACAGACAGGACTGGCTCTTTGGCTATAGACAGAGATGAGCACTGAACCCTAGAATCAGATGACTGGCTTTAGAGCAAGGGCAACCTTTACCTAAATGTGCTTTGGCTTGAAAATGTCTTCAAGATGCCTTTATCATCTATTTTCTCTAGAAGAAGAGATTTGGGGTGGATCCAGACGACTAGGGAAAAAGCTGTTGGAATCAATGGAATGAGCCTGTCAACTACTTTCAGTCTCAATAAACCAAGGTGAGCAAAGCATTCAGAGTTGTTGGCCTGCAACTCCCCTCATTTTTCCACTGCTGGCTATGATGGCAAGAGCTGATGGGGACTGCATTCCAGCAACAGCTGGACAGCTCCACTTAGCCCATCTCTGCATTAAATCAATGGACACCAGCTACTCATGACTAAGTTAACCTCATCGATTTAATTTAGTCAGTTCTTAGGAGTATGTTCAAATCCAGCCCATCCTCTTTTGCGGTTACGAATAGATTCTATAACTTTCTAATTCAAGGTATTGGGTCTCTGGAGTCCTCGATCTCATCAGTGTTTCTTTCCACTGCCCCAGATTTTATAGTAGTAGTATTATTCACTAGAAAATGTTATCAAGCTGCCAAGTTAAGGCTCAGAAAACTGCTGAAAGGGAAAGAAACTGAAATGTAATCTTCTGCACTTGTCTCCATCAATCTGCTCCAGATGGAAACCTATATCTTATAAATCCTTTTCCAGGGCCATATATATATATATATATATATATATATATATATATATATATATATATATATATATATATATATATATATATATATATATATATATATATATATATATATATATATATATATATATATATATATATATATATATATATATATATATATATATATATATATATATATATATATATAATGTATATATGTATATATGTATATGTATATATGTATATGTATATATATATGTATATATGTATATGTATATATATATATATATATATATATATATATATATATATATATATATATATATATATATATATATATATATATATATATATATATATATATAGAGAGAGAGAGAGAGAGAGAGAGAGAGAGATGAAATATTCTCTGTGTATATATATTTATAAAAAATTTAAAAGCCATTATGATAGGAAATACAAAACAATTCAAGCTTTTTCATGAAAGTAGGCTTATCATCATATTTATCTGGAAGAGTCATAGTACAATAGGAGGGCACAGGCTTTGTGTACAGACTGACAGAATGGTATAAGGAAATGTGGGCTCTCGCATTAAATGATAAGCTAACATGGGAGTTGAATTTTAAAAAGGGTATAATGTAAGAAAACAGATTTTGGAATATATGGCAATCATTTGTGGATTCTGTACTGGTTGGAGGAGAAGGGGGCAGGCCAGGACCGGATCAAATGAGTTTTTGGAAACAATGAAAGACTGCTGTGATGTCCTGCATCCTCCAGGGCATTGTATAATACACTGGGTGTGTTGTGTCATTGTATTTTTATTATTGTATTTTTAGTACTGTATTCTTGTTTAGTTTTGGTTGTTTAATAGAATTGCAACAGTTTTATAAGCTTGTGTTAGAATAAATAAGGTAATCATAATAGTTATATGTATACATGAATGAGTATAGAATTGGATTTCTGAAAAGCAATACATTTATTTATTTATTCATTCGCATTTCTATTGCTGCCCAACTCGACAACGTAAGTCTTATAATGTATAAAAATATATCAGAATGTATTGTTGAGTTACAATGAAGGGTGGGTAAGCATAATATTGTTAAAGTAGTAATTTGTCTTTATTGTTTTTCTTTTTCTGTTCTTTTTTTCTTTTTCTTCTTTTTTGTATTGTAATTGTATTTTTTCTTTTAGTGGGTTGTCATTTTTTTGTATTCTTTGAAAAATATAATAAAATTATTATTATTATTATTATTATTATTATTATTATTATTATTATTATTATTATTATTATTATTATTATTATTATTATTATTATTATTATTATTATTATTATTATTATTATTATTATTATTATTATTAAAAAGGCTGGATTGGGCTAAATAGGAGGTTTGGAATTCCATTTGGTGAGATCCACACATCCAAATTGACAATGTGTACCTCAAGTGACACTATTTAGCCCACAGCTGCCTCCAATCAATTTGTCAATATAATGAAGTGGCTTAATAAGAAAGCAACTTCAGGATATTAGCAAATTAATCAAATCTTCTGTTCTGTGGAATGGTTGAAAAACTGGTTTAAAAAAAAACAACAACTGTTGGGCCATGAATTTCCCTATTTTATTTTTAAAAATCAAAAGACAAACAAATCTCTTGACTGGACCTTGAAGAGAAAAGCAAACAGACGTTTCTGGCAGGAAGCTTTCCATTTGTCTTTTATTTCTTCACAATGAATAGGTGCATATTTGCTTCCCAATATATACCTTTTTAAGGAAAAAAATCACTTCCACAAGCCCTCCATGGATCTTATACACACCATACTGGCAGCAACTCAAAGCAGATTGTAGAAGCCCTTGACAGAGGCCAGAAAGGTGTGAATAGGAAAGCTCTGGAGATGGTTGGGTTTGCTCCAGCGATTACGTCATGTGATAGCTGTCAGAAGGAGCAAACCAACTCATTCCCACAGTGGCCCAAACAGAGAGCTAAATGCCAATCTGATCACACCCTGAGATTTAAGTATCTAGTCAGAGACATTTTAGACTTATATCTAAGTCTTACTGTTTATGTATAAATATCTGGAGGATAGGCCTCTTGTTTTCCCCTTAAGATCCTACAGTAAAGAAAACTGGGCTGCTGTGGAATTTCTTCCAAAAAGCTATCTCAAAGGGCTAATTTGCATTAATTTTAATCTGTAATCTCTAGTAAATTACAGTATTAGAAAAAACCATTCAAGTGAGCAGAGATATGCTGTTATAAATGGAAGGTGGAATAGGTTAGATTCTTCCATTCAAACAAAGGTCCCCTAATTAAGTTAGACTTTAGGAACTCCAGTTTATTTAAACACAACATTAAATGAACCCAAGCAGATTCAGAATGTTTCATTTAAGAGACAGTCTGTTTATCTCCGCCTGGAATGCCTTCAAAGCATTTCCTCGGCGACCAAGCATGGAGCATTGTATTATTTTTTTAAGGACAGTGTTTTCGAAATTTAAAAAAATGCAACTGATTTGGAAATGCTTTTAAAAAGAAGCTAAATACGTGTCTACTTGTGACAGAAGTGTGCCAAAGCCTATTGACTTCCAGAAGGAAAAAAAAAATTTTTTTTCAGCTACTTTATTTTAATAGCAACAGCTGAATAGAGCTGCACAAAAAAGCATTAGTGCATTTTATATAATTACTTGAATATGAATAATAAACAGATCAAGGTTTGCTAACAATGCTTTTGTTACTGAAGGTAATAACATATTCACTAAGGATGTGCTGTGTTTTTCAGTGCTTTGCTTTTTCTACTTTATCGCTTTTATTACCTTGATTCTAAACAAGGCATCTGTAGCCAAGGCACTGGATGGGTAGTTTGGATCAGTATGTAATATTTAGCCAATCCCCATTGGGTTTCTCGGGGGGGGGGGCTTTGTTGACCCTTTGGCTTGCTGGGTACTGGTGTGGCTGTAGGAACAGCTAAGTTGGTTTTACGGGAAGGGAAGGCAGGTAGAAGAAGACCATCTTTTTTTTCTCCTAAGATTCCCAGCTGTTCTCTCTGCTAGATTAGTAGGATGCTGTTTGAGGGACATGGACTTGCAGACTGGATTGCTGTTCAGCAGTTTGAGAGCAGATTCTATTCCACTGGCAGTACTGACATATGAACTGAGTGGCACCCCACTTCCATACATGGAAAAAAAAACCAAAGCAGACCATTTATTTCAGGTTGCAAAATGTCAGGAGCCACTTCTGTATAACACACCTAGGAAAGTTCCCTATCAGAGGGCCTGTCCAGGGGTTTTTGGGCTGGCCTGTTGTGACTTTTTTTTACAGTGTCCACACTTGAAGGATGCCAGAGCAAGCCCAGTCAATCTCAACATGCACTTTTTGAACCCATGTGAGGGTGTTCAACTTTTTTGGCACACTTCCATATATACTGTTCCTAACACCCATGGATCCCGGGAATGGCATATATGGGAAATTTGCAGCTGTCAAAAGCAGCTTCTGGAGTCAATATCTGATATCCCAAAGCAGCCTGCTTAATCATACTGGAAAGCCTGATTAATCATACTGGAAACTGAAATTGAACACTTCCCCTGTGCCCTCTGCAGAGGGCCATGGAAAATGAAATCATATTATTTCTCCTATTCTCTTTTGAACTGTGTCAGTTAGGACTGTGAAAAAAAGGAAATCCAAAAGATAGGAAGATCAAAAGCAGCCTAATAACAAGGTATGACTTGAGAAACAGGGAAATTGAAGAGTTGAAACAAAGAGTTGGGACCATTGTGGAAAAGATCAACAATATGATAATGGAATGATGCAATTTTAGCAAAATTCAGTTTTATGTTAACCAACATTATTTTTATAAGACCTTTGAAAATGGATATGGTGCCACCACAAGTGAAAAGCGTAACAGAGAGAACACTCTGAAGTTTTGGAGAAGCTTATAGGAGAGCAACAAGGAGTATAATGAAAATGCAAAAATGGATCAAGCAGGTTGAAAATCTAGCAAAATCGTCCAAAATGGAAGATTTTCAGATAACAGATGGACTCAATGGTTTCTGGCTAAAATTGCTAACAAACTTACATGCAAAGTTAGCAAACCAGATGAATCAGGTTTTGGAAACAGCAGAAGGTGGAAATGGTTAACAACTGGAAGGACACTTCTAATTCAGAAGGATAAAGAAAAGGGAAATGACCCTGGAAACTTCAGGCCAATAATTTTTCAGCCAACAACATACAAATTACTCATAGGCATAATTGCAAGTCAGATATATGGATGTTTGAAAAACAATAAGGATAGTTCCGAGGATGTCTTACCTAAAATCTCATGTTATCTGTAAGTTCTAGTGTGAAAAGTATTTTAAAAGGAAAATTAAAATTAATCATAATTTCAGTGTGTATTGTTGTTGTTCAGTCACACAGTTGTTTCCGACACTTTGCAACCCTATGGACCATTGCCCACCAGGCATCTCTGTCCTCCATCATCCTCCTCAACCCACCCAGCTCTGTGCCCAATGCCCATTGTGTGTACAATACCATCTAGCCATCTCATCTTTCGCCGCCCCCTTCTTCTTTTACCAATACAAATAACACCTCAGCCCAAGAAAACCTTGGATGTTTGAGGGGCGTTCCATCATGGCGGGCTGACCAGCTGTGATTCCCATCAGTTCTTAAAGGAGGGCAGTTTAAAGTGGTCAAAAGTGGTTAAATAGTGGCAAGAATTATCTAAAAATATGTTGTACCGTGTCTCCTGTTGAAATCCTTTGATCGGCTACAGCTTGGGATTAAGAAAAGTGAGTCTCTTGGTTTCTAGTGGTGTGGAGGTTGGAGCGCAATACAGCGCAGCCGGGTTTTGCCTGTACTCTCTGCTCTGTTTGAGGTGGGATCAAGAGAAGAAAGAGGGAACTGGCATTGAGAAGGAGAAAGTGTGGAAGAATGTATGGACTGTGACTCTGCCGTGGCTTTGAAGTGTAGGATTGGCAGTGGAGGAAATAGAGAACCTTTGTGAAGAAGTGAAGTGAAGGAGAGAGAGAAAACGGGTGGATGAACAGATAAACAGCTATCAAACAAGCGGGCAAGTGGAGTTATTGGGGTAAGTCCGGGGGAGTTGACGGGGGGGAGCGGAAGCAAGCCTCAGTCGACCCCATTGGCACCTAATTGTCTCTGATCGGTGCTACGTGGTGTTCAATGCAGCTGAAGAGGTCGATGTTGAATATATAACAACTGATTTTGAGAATGGGAGTTCATCTAGTTTTTTCTCTCTGTCTAAATGGTGGCAGAATAACATTTATATTTCTCTGCTATAATTTTTTCCCCTCTTTTTCCTCCTTGGAACTTGTTATGGCACTTTTTTGCTGCCTTTTATATACAGGAAAAGTTTTTAAAGGGTACCTGGATTAGATGACACAATATTGCAGAAGCTGAAAAACTGTTTCAATTAGAGAAGGAATAAGAGAAGAAGATTCTTTTTGGTTTTCTGCTCGAAATTATAGCATTGACTTTCACTCATTACATGTGGCAAGATGGCGATTTAAGACTCTGGTGTTGTTGTTCTTAAAATTGTTTACCCTTCTTTTTTGGATACTCTTTCACACCCATACCCAACGCTCTGCTCTTCCATACCCAACGTATTTTTAAGGTCGTACAGCTCATACAGTACAGCCAGTAGTAAATCTGAAAACTCACTTGGAGATTTTTAAAATCATTTTTCAACCTTTTTTTTTTTCTTTCTCAAGGAGGGAGTTGAATTTACATATATATAATTAAAATGAACTGATCTGAATTGAAATAGTTAATTCCCGCTTTTCTGGATACTCTTCCACACCCAATGTATTTTTAAGGTTATACAGATCATACAGTAAAGTCAGTGGCAAATCTGAAAGCTTATTTGGAGGTTTTTAAAATCACTTCTTTAATTCTCCTATTTTTTCCCTTCTTTCACATATATATATATATATATATATATATATATATATATATATATATATATATATATATATATATATATATATATATATATATATATATATATATATATATATATATATATATATATATATATATATATATATATATATATATATATATATATATATATATATATATATATATATATATATATATATATATATATATATATATATATATATATATATATATGAAAGAAGGGAAAAAATAGGAGAATTAAAGAAGTGATTTTAAAAACCTCCAAATAAGCTTTCAGATTTGCCACTGACTTTACTGTATGATCTGTATAACCTTAAAAATACATTGGGTGTGGAAGAGTATCCAGAAAAGCGGGAATTAACTATTTCAATTCAGATGTACTTTTGACTCTGCATGTGCTCTTAAGCAGAGCTGCTGCTGAGGAGAGCCAAACAAAGGAAGTGAGCACTGGTAAGTTTTGCAGTTGGAGTAGAGCTGCTTTAGACGTGTACATTTTTGAGGCCCAGAATACTGCACTTGTTAAAATGGATTCTGAGGGAACAGTTGTAGTTACCTGCAATACTTGTGCCATGTTTGTGTTCTTGCCAAAGCATATGGAGAACTACACTTGCAGCAAGTGCAAGCTGGTTGCACTACTAGAAGAGAAGGTCCAGCAGCTAGAGGCCCGCATATCTAACCATGAACAAATTAAGGAGCTTGAGCTGTTCTTGGACAGAGCGGAGCAGACTATGCTGGACAAAGAAGAGACAGGGCACAGTTCTGAGGGAGAAGGCCCTTCACCAACTCAGGAGGGAGATGTTTGGATGAATGTGACTCAAAGGAGGAGAAGAGTAGGGGATCACTCTGAGAGTCTGAAATTACAGAATAAATTTGAGGCTCTTTCCCTCATCACACCTGATGAGGAACACACAGAGGAACAACTGGTTCCACCTGATGATCTCTCCTTCATCACACTTGATGAGATCCAGGAAGATAAACAACAGGAACAAACTGAGGTTCTCTCCCTTAATATGGTTAATGAGGTGCATGTAGATGAACAGATTGCAGGAGAGAGGCTCCTTGTACTAGGCAATTCAATAATTAGAAATACAGAGAAATGGATTTGTGATGCACATGATAACCGTGTGGTGACTTGCCTGCCAGGTGCAAAAGTTGCAGACATCACAAGAAATCTAGATAGATTGTTAAAGAGAACTGGGAACGAGCCAGTTGTCATGGTACACGTTGGTACCAATGATGTTGGGAAGGCCAAGCGGTCTGTCCTGGAAGCCAAATTCAGGTTGTTAGGAAGAAGATTGAGGTCCCGGACTTCCAAGGTAGCATTTTCAGAAGTGCTGCCTGTCCCTCGCGCAGGACCTACCAGGCAGGCAGAGCTCAGAAGCCTCAATGCGTGGATGAGGTGGTGGTGTCGAGAGGAGGGTTTCAGATTTGTCAGGAACTGGAGAACATTTTGGGACAAGCCAAATCTGTTCAGGAGGGATGGGTTGCATTTGAACCATGATGGGACCAGATTGCTGGCACTCAACCTCAAAAAGGCTGCAGAGCAGCTTTTAAACTGATAACTGGGGGAAAGCCGACAGGAGCTGGGCAGCATCCGGTTCGGGAAAGTGTGTACTTGAGTAGTGAGGAGGATGCAAAAATTACTGAGCAGAGCGAGGAGCTAGTCACTAGCATTCTAGCAGAAGGATGCAACAGGCAGTCCAACAATGCAACTGGACACAAAAGACTGTGTCAGAAAAGCATATATAAATGCTTGTATACAAATGCCAGAAGCCTCCGGAACAAAATAGGGGAGCTGGAATACTTAGCAATAGATAAGAATATTAATATTATTGGTATCACTGAAACCTGATCTAGGGGTAGGAGTAAAAAGCAAGGTAGCCAAATTTGCTGACGACACTAAATTATACAGGGTAGTGAAAACTGTGAGAGATTGTGAGGAGCTCCAGAGGGATCTCTTGACACTGGGGGAGTGGGCAAAACAGTGGCAAATGAGTTTCAACATTAGTAAGTGCAGAGTGATGCATGTTGGGGCAAAGAACCCCAATTACATTTATAAACTGATGGGGTCTGAACTCTCTGCGACAAACCAGGAGAGGGACCTTGGTGTCCTGGTGGACAACTCAATGAAGGTGTCAACCCAGTGTGCCTCAGCAGTGAAAAAAGCAAACTCAATGCTAGGGATCATTAGGAAGGGTATAGAAAATAAGTCAGCAAGTGTCATTTTGCCTCTTTATAAATCTATGGTGAGGCCCCATCTGGAATACTGTGTACAGTTCTGGTCGCCATACCTCCAGAAGGATATTATGGAGCTGGAAAAAGTGCAGAGGAGGGCAACCAGAATGATTAGGGGACTGGAACACCTTCCTTACCATCTGAGGCTGCAACGGTTGGGCCTCTTCACTCTTGAACGACGACGTCTAAGAGGTGACCTGATTGAAGTTTATAAAATCATGCACGGTGTGGACAAAGTAGATAAGGAAAAACTGTTTTCCCTATCGCATAACACTAAAACTAGGGGACACTCCATGAAACTTTTGTGTAATAGTTCTCAAACAAATAAGAGAAAGTACTTTTTCACCCAGAGGATTACTGGTCTATGGAACTCCCTGCCAGAAGAAGTGGTGACAGCTGTCAGTCTTGACAGCTTTAAGAAAGGATTAGACAAGTTCATGGAGGACAAGAGTATCAATGGCTATAATTATGGATACTTAAGGACAACCTCCGGGTTGGAGAGATAGGCAGGATATCTCTCAATATCATTTCCAGGGAATCCTAAGCAGGTGAAGGCATCTGCTTGGGAATACCCTGAAGGAAATGGTGAGCCTCTGTGTGAGACAGAATGCTGGACTGGATGGGCTGTAGCCTGTTCCAGCAAGGCTGTTCTTATGTTCTTATGTTCTTACTGTTTATGATTTGTAAGTGGAAGTGCAAGTGGATGAGTCGTCAGGGAAGAGGCAAAGAAAAGGAAAAGAAGTTAGGTTGGTTGAGAGATAGGGAGACGTCATCTGACAGGAGCTATTGAAGGCTTGTGCAGTTAGAGGTGGAGAGTGACATAATGAAGAAAACTTTAAAACAGGGGGTGATTGACGCTGAGGAGCAAGAGAGGGTCAGGAAGATTTAACAACAGCAACAGCAAAAACAACAACAAGGAGCCATTGCTAAAACAACAGTAATAACTCCAACAACAACAGCATTAATGACAACAACAGTAACAACAAAAACCACAACTATTGCCAAATCACCAGCTACGACCCCAATAACAATAGCAACAACAATAATAACAGCAGCGACAACAGTAGTAACAACTACAATTGCAGCATCGCCAATAACAATGATTACAACACCAGCATCAAAAATACCAACCACAGCAACATCGAAAACACTGATAATAATAACTTCACCGAAAACATCAAGCACAGTAATTCCAAAAACATCAATGGTAGCAACAGTAGCGCTAACCCCAACATTAGTGACAGATCCAATTGCAACTTTAACTTCGAAGCCCCAAGTGCCGGGTCCTAAGAGTGACTTTGAAAGGATGTTTGAATGTTTTGAAAAGATGGAAGCTAAATTGACTGCAGGTCAAATAATTCTACAGGATAAGATTGCAGATATGTCAAGAGACTCAAATAAAGGATTTGATGAATTAAAGAAAGGGCAAGTTGAATTAAAAAAAGAACAGGATGAAATTTAAAAAGAACAGAAAGAACTTAAAGTTGAGGTGAAAAAGATGAATGCAAAAGAGAAGGAAAGAGATGTTAAGGTGGGTTCATTGGAAAAAAGAGTTGAAATATTGGAAGAACAATTAAGATGCCCGAATATAGTAATTTGAAATTTTCCTGAGAATACACCGGATTCATTAAAAGACAGATTTTTGGGGTGGCTTAATTCTCTTGAGATGGAATATAGTTTTGTTCCAGAGGAAATTGCAAGTATATATCATCTTGGACAGAAGAGAGGTAGAACCAGACCACGGAACATTTGGTGAAGTTTGCAAATGTGGCTGCCAAGACAAGATTAATGTTACATATTAAACAAGCTGGACCAACGGTCTTGAAGATAGAGGGTGCTGACATTGAGATCTATAACGATATTGCAGTGGAGTAGAGAATGTGGCGACAAGAAATGAAACCGGCAACAAAACATTTGATTGGCAAGATTATTAAGTATAACTGGAAGTTTCCAAGGCAATTACTGTTCTGGAATTTGGGGAGAAGATTTTCAGTGCGAGAAGGTCTTAATGTCTTGGATATTTTGGTGGATGCAAAGCTATTGGAGAATGGTACTAAGGAATGGGAGGCTTTAAAGGAGGGTTTGATAATTTCAGGAGGGTTGTACTTTGGAAGAAATATGGAAGAAGAAGATTATATGCCCAAGGGTGCTGAAGGAGGAATGTAAGATGGGATCTGTGGGGAGTCCATAGTGGTCATGCCATTTTTGATGCCCTTTCCCCCTCTCTCCCCTTTGATTTTTGGAGGCTGCTTTTATAGTAAGTGGGGAGAGTTAAAAATGTTTTTTATTTTTGTTGTTGCTTTTTGTTAATGTTGGTTAAGTTTTATGTTAATTGTTTTGGGATAAGAGGTAACACACCCAATGGAGAACTCGGAAGTGGTGGAAGAGGGAGACAAATTAAACTAAATTATGAGAGCAATTAAAGTATTAACGTGGAATGTAAAAGGTACTGGTTCTCAGATTAAGAGGAGAAGGATAGAATCAGCTGTGAGGAAAGATAGACCGGACATAGTCTTTCTTCAGGAAACTCATCAAAAATCTCAGGATACAAACAAAAAATTTTTAAGTTGGATGCAGCAGTATGAAAAATCATATGGTACATCAAAAGCAAGAGGAGTTGCAATATTGATTTCGGCTAGATTGGGGTTTGAGATAATAAATAGTATCTCGGATCCTGAAGGGAGATTTTTGATTGTGAAAGGGAAAATAGACAATGATGAAATAATGCTGGTGAATATATATGCCGCTAATGATTATCAAGTGGAATTTTTAGAAAAATGTGCAGATTTTGGTAAAAGAAAAAACAATGAAGATGATAGTGGCTGGGGATTTTAATTTAGTAAAATCAAATTTGGATTGTACAAATATATTAAGATGTGGAAAAGGGATTAAAGGGCAGATGTTGGACAATTGGATGGCTGCCTTAGGTTTGAAAGATTCCTGGAGAGAACTTAAGGGTCCAGAAAGGGTATACATATATTTTTCACAGGTTCATAATTCTTACTCCAGAATAGATTATATATTTGCAACTGAAAATTTGGTTAAAAATATGGAGGAAATGGAAGTTGGAATATTTAAGGAATCGGACCATGCTAAGGTGATATTGGAATTGAAATTAAGGAATGAAATTAGATCAAGAAGGATTTGGAGGTATGATGTTAACTTATTTAGAGATCAAAAGTGTAAAGAACAAATTATGAAGAGTTGGAGGGAAAGTTGGCAATGGAACGATAATGGTGAGGTGGGGTATAACATGGTCTGGGATGCCATGAAGTCGGTCTTTAGAGGAGAGTATATAAAGTTGGCAAGTAATAGGTACAAAAATTATAAGTTAGCACAGGACAATCTTGAAAATGAGATAAAGCAGCTACAGGAGGAACATTTGAAGACAAAGAATAAAAAGGTTTTTGCCAATTTACAAAGATTAAAGACTGAATTGGTAGGTAAAGATATAGAAAAGGTGAAAAGAGAATTGGTTTATTTAAAAAGAGAATATTTTGAATTTAGTAATAAGAATTCAAAATTATTAGCAGAAGCAGCAAAAGATAAAAGGGAAAAAAGGGAAATTGGTGTTTTGATTAATGAACAAGGGATAAGATGCAATAAGATAAAGGATAAATGTAAAATTGTGAAAGAATTTTAAGCCCTTTATACATGAAAAGAAATAGATGAGGAGAAACTTAAGAAGCAACTAGAGAAGCAAATAATTAGTGGAATAAAACAGGAACATAGGGATAGAATGGAAGAATTAGTGACTGAGAAAGAAGTGAAAGAGGTAATTGCTGGTCTGAAGTTGGGAAAAGCTCCTGGGGAAGATGGTTTACCTGTTGATTTTTACAAGGAATTTAGAGACATTGTGGTACCAAAGTTGGTAAAATTATATAATTACATATTAGATGGAGGACAAATTCCGACTTCATGGTATAGGATCTCAATTGTACTGTTGCCAAAACCTGGAAAGAATTTAGAAAAAGTAGACTCTTATAGACCAATCTCATTGATAAACCAAGATGCCAAGATCTTCACAGCAATATTGGCTAATCGCCTTAATAATTTTATGGGGGAATATATAAATGCAGATCAAGTGGGGTCTTTGAAAGGGAGACACATGGCAGATTTGACTAGAAGAGTAGTAGACTTAATTGATACTGTGAGTCAAACAAAAGAAAAAGTGGGTTTAATATCTTTGGATATATTTAAGGCTCTCTAAAATGGATCCCAATTAAGGAGATAATTAAATGCTATGGATTCGGCGTAAAATTTAGAAGGGTAATAGGTCAATTATATCAGCAAGGAACAGCTACTGTCAGAGTGAATGATGAGGTTACGGATGAGGTAAAGTTAGAGGCTGGCACTAGACAGGGTTGTCCTTTATCTCCAATATTGTTCGTTATGGCAATGGAGTTATTAGCAAAAGCTGTAAGAGATGATGGAAAAATAGTGGGGATTATGGAAAATAAGGTAAGTATGTATGCCAATGACACTTTGATAATTGTAAAACAACCTGAGAAAGTAATGGACCGAATTAGAGTACAATTAAAGGACTTTGAAGATATTACTGGGCTGAGGATAAATTGGGACAAATCAGAAATGATGCTTTGTAACATGGGTGATGAAGACCAGAAGAAGATAAAGCAAGTAGTTAATATTCAGATTAAAAATAATTTGAACTATTTGGGAATAATTATATCAAACAGATTGGAAGAGCTTAAAAGACTGAACCATGATAGTTTGAAAATTGAAATTAAAAATAAGATACAAAGTTTTCAAAAGTTGAAACTGTCATGGTTTGGAAGAATTGCACTCACAATAATGATGTTGTTACCTAGAATAAATTTTTTATTTGAGGCGTTAGCGATTCAATTGAAGGATAAGGAAGTTAAGGAGTTTCAAAATTTGTTTAATAATTTTTGTAATGGTGGAAAGAAATCCAGGTTACCAAAAAGCTATGGTATTTATCATAGAAAGAAGGTGGATTGGGAATGCCGAATTTGATGACATATTATTGAGCATTTCAAATTAAGAATGTTGTGAAGCTCTTGGCAAGGGAAAAGGTAATATGGGAGGAAATTGAGATGAGGGACTATAGACATATAGGTAAAATGGTTTTTGTAGGAAGTAATTTGGGAAAGACAGTAACTAAAAATACTATGATGAAAGGATTAATGAATGTATGGAAGAGAGTAAAGAAAGATCTGGCCCCAAATGTTTCTCCAATATTGGAAATTTTGGATATGGCAAACTTTCCAATTAATATAGATGATGAGGTAAAGGATGTATTGGACAAGAATGAGGTTTTCCTATTGAAAGACTGGTTACGGATCTGTAGTGATGAGATTAGTAGGATAAATTTGTTTGAGCAATTAAAAATGAATTGGTTTCAGAGACTGGGGATTAATAAATGGAATAGCAAATATTTGAGGGCAAAAGAAGAAGGGGGAGGCCAAGGATGAGATGGCTAGATGGTATTGTAGACACAATGGGCACAGAGCTGGGAGGGCTGAGGGGGATGGTGGAGGACAGAGGCGCCTGGAGGAAAATGGTCCATGGGGTCGCAAAGGGTCGGAGTCGACTGTGCGACTGAACAACAACAACAAAATATTTGAGAGAATATGATTTGGAAAGAGAAGAGACGGAATTTGAAGATCTGATTCTAAAAATTAGAAAGGGAGATAAAAATACTAAGGGATTAGTTAGTAAATTGTACACAATATTAAATAGGGAAGGTGATCCACAAGAGGATTTGAAATTAAGGTGGGAGCAAGAGTTGAATATAAAGATAGAAAAGGATACATGGAGAAATAAATGGAAAAAGAGGATTATGAGATCTATGTCGGTTAGAATAAAAGAACATAATTATAAAATGTTATGGAGATGGTATCTGACTCCAGTGAGGTTGTACCAAATGGATAATAAAAAAGATAAAATGTGTTGGAGATGCAAGACACAATTGGAACGTATGAGCACATGTGGTGGGGTTGTAACGTGGTAAAAGATTTTTGGAAAAGAATTGAAAAAGAGATTGGAGAAATATTGAGCTCTCTCTTCTTCCCTTTGTATAGTAGGTGGGATGGGTGGGTGGGATATGGGTTTTTAAATGGGGTGGATGTGGGTTTTTATAAGGTTTTTATAATGTTTTTATGTATTTTTAGAATTGTTGTAATGCCGCCCTGAGTCGGGTTCTGCCTGAGTGGGCGGCATATACAAATATGACTATAAATAAATAAATTGGGTAAGACAATTAAACTGGATTCGGGTACCACTCTGTTAACAAATGTGGATGGTATTAATTTAAATAAGGATGAGAAAGAATTATTATAAATTATGCTTACGACGGCTAGACAATGTATTGCTAGAAATTGGAAAAATGATGTAACTATACAAACTGAAGAATGGTATAAAGAAATGTGGAATTTAGCATTGAACGATAAATTGACTTGGGAGATTAAGAAAAAAAGGGATAATTTAAAAGTGAATAGATTTTGGAATATGTGGAAACCTTTTGTGGATCACTCCCTTATGGGGGAGGATAGAAACAGACCTGTACCTGAACAAAGTGAATTTTGGAAATAAAATAATGAGATATTCTGAGCTCTCCAGGTCAATGTAAATAAACACTGGGTGATGACTATTTATAATTGTATTATTGTATTTTTTCCTTTGTTTTTCCCATCCTATCCATAATTGCATATTATGACTTTTGGGGGAAATGAGTATTGGAACATTAGCTAATGTTAGAGAATAACCATTAAATCATAATCTAAGAGATTTTTTTTAGGGTGGTGTTAAGATTTTGATTTTAAAAAGATAGGTATAAAATGTACTAGGATAGGTGTGTATATTTTTTTCTTTTTTTCATTGTTTGTGTATATTGTATTTATTTGTTTCTTTAGTATGATGTTGTTTCTTTCTCTTGTATTGTGTTTTGTATTTTATTTGGTAAAAAATTTAATAAAAATTATTATTAAAAAAACCTTGGATGTTTTCCTGGAATATGCAACTTTACTCCTCCTTACACCAGATAGCTCACATTATATATGTTCTATATTCTGAATCAGCATTCACATATGATGTCCTGTGCACTGTAATGATTTCTGCACCTTCCACTGACTTTGTTGTTTATTTGAAAGAGGCATCTCATTTTGCTTAGAGACCAACGTTCTTTAATACATCTCCACAATGCAGAGAAATAATTGGTTTGCAAATGCATTCAAGAAACTTTGGTTACAGTTATATTTTATATTTCATCTTCCCATTTTGCATATATATTGTAAATTGCCTACTCTTTGGAACCTTTTCTCCTATGTTTCCTTTGGTACAATTGAATATTAGCCATTTTCCTCATGTAATGATCAGCATTCTGGAATGGATGCCTAAGCCCTGTACCAGTCAGCATATATGGAATAGATTTTCTGTTTGCAAAATGCAGAACTTCAGTTTAGGCTTGCAGTGTCTTTTACTATGAGAAGGGAACTTAAGAGCAGCCAAACCTGCAAGTCAAAATATCTCAGTTAGGAAATGCCCACCAATCGCTTTTTAGAATTAATTACAAATGTGCTGATTCTCTGCTTGCATTAGTCTCTAGTGTGTTTCCCAAACTATGTTCCATGGAACACCAGTGGACTTCAATTTCCAGAAGCCTCAGTCAGTACTTTGGCTGATCAGTACTTTGGCGAATTGACATAGGCTTCTGGAAATTGAAGTCCAAAAATCAAAGTTTTGGAAAATCTAGAGCTGCTCCAGGTGCCTTGAGCATGCACTCACCCACTCAATATATCTAATTTATACATCATCTTTGTCCCAATGAGAGGACTCAAGCAACTCAAAGTGCTTAAAAATAGAATTTAAAACCCTAATAATAAATAAATGCATAAATTATATCTGAAAGAATTCAACAGTAATGAAAGGTTCTCAACCTTTCCAAGCCAGGGGCTGGGTCGCATTCTCTCAGTCAGCTTCAAGGACAGGATGACCATTTTGCCCTGCTTGCATACCCCCTCCCACAGGAAGACACCATACAGGTGGGCTTCTTACAAATTTGGTTCCACCCCAAGCACAAGTTTATAACTGGTTAATTCCTCTGAGCTGTTACTCTGAGACTGGTCTTTCACTTCTCTTCCTACAGCAGGGCTAGAGGCTACATTGCTGAGACAGTTAGGCACAATTGGGTCAGAAGAAGGATAAGCGTCAAGCACATATACATATTGTGTTAGTTAAGCAGAAACAGGGCATAGATCAGATACTGTACTTCATTCCTGAGATAATGAAAGAAGGGAAAGGCAGAAGAGAGCTCTATATTTTTAACATAGCAACACCTGTGCTCTACACCAGAAACCCACAGCTAGCATGCCCATTGCTATATTGGCTGGGAGATTCTGGGCAGAACTGGGGGAAGTTACTTTATTAAAAAGCAATGTATTCTGTCCTTCACAGCCACATTCTGTTGAACCTGGGTAGGAAGAGGTGTTTACAGTTCATCCTACTCTCCTTTGAAAAGGCAACACACTCCCATTCCACATTTGTAGCACATTATGGCTCTCCATCCCTGAGCTATCTATTGGAAAAGACACGGCAGTGCTCACTGGTGACCACAAGTAGCCAGTTCTGTTTATTACCCAAGGGGGGCACATAACAAACATAAACTTGACACTTTCTTCCCAGGTTTTGTAAACTGCAGTGCACGCACTCGCACGTGCTTGCACACATACACATACACACACAATTCAAGTGGAAATGGAATGTGTCAGGTAAGTAGAGTTTCTGTAGACTAGCATTTATGAATATTCATTTAGTGGACAAATTGAACTGCAGCTTGTTTGACAGAAGAGTGTGAAAGCAGGGAGAGTCAGTGAAGGCTAAGCCACAGAAACAGCTTTAGCTCGGGACCATCCAGAAAGCGAGAAAGGGAAAAAAAGATGTGGGCCTTGTACACTTTGCATTTCCTGATTGTGCTACCTTTCATCTTCCTCTAACTGCCAAAACTCCAAAACAAATCAGTTTCTTTGCAGTGTTTCTCCCCACAACTAACTTGAATGTTTTCAGCATATGGAGCTTCCTCCCTCAAGAAAGATAATGTGAGTAGATGGTTAAATGTCCTCTCTTTGCTGCTGCTAAAGCAAACTATTCTCTTTAATTATTTCTGCATCTCACATTATCTCACTTGTTCTGACAAGTTCTTACTTTCGGTCTCCCAAAGCAGGTCAATGGCTTTCACATAGTAATTCAAATTTCTGCAGCTCTTTCTTATTCTTATTCTTTTCCTCTTCTCTCACAACCCCCCTTGCTTTGGGGCTGGATTCTCCTGGTCTTCCTGCCCTGGTTTTTTTCTTGTTGACTTTACAATGCCTCCTCTTCCTCCAAAAGGAGAGGCAGTGTCAAGTAGCAGATAAACCATCCATGTAGTCCAGGAGTTCTCAACCTTTTAAAGTTGGGGACTGGGTTATGCTCCCTCAGACAGCTTTGGGGGCCAGATTGCCATTTTGCCCTTCCTCCACCACATGGCACTGCCTGGTGTGAAGGAAGTGGGGGACCCGCATGAAATGGTGCCGGAGCCGCATCCAGCCCACAGGCCACAGGTTGAGAACCCCTGATGTAAACCTTCATCTCTCCTCCAACTCCTCCTGCTGAGGGCAACAATGATCCACAAAGAGAGATTCTACACCAATTTTCAAAAAAGGATCCAGGGGTGA
Source organism: Bradypodion pumilum (assembly GCA_035047305.1). Classification (NCBI taxonomy): domain Eukaryota; kingdom Metazoa; phylum Chordata; class Lepidosauria; order Squamata; family Chamaeleonidae; genus Bradypodion; species Bradypodion pumilum. The sequence continues at coordinate 163,908,577 of JAWDJD010000001.1, read as the reverse complement.
TCCAGGAAATTACCGACCTGTCAGTTTGACATGTGTCCCAGGTATCATTAGGAAGGGTATAGAAAATAAGTCAGCAAGTGTCATTTTGCCTCTTTATAAATCTATGGTGAGGCCCCATCTGGAATACTATGTACAGTTCTGGTCGCCATACCTCCAGAAGGATATTATGGAGTTGGAAAAAGTACAGAGGAGGGCAACCAAAATGATTAGGGGACTGGAACACCTTCCTTACCATCTGAGGCTGCAACGGTTGGGCCTTTTCACTCTTGAACGACGGCGTCTAAGAGGTGACCTGATTGAAGTTTATAAAATCATGCACGGTGTGGACAAAGTAGATAAGGAAAAACTGTTTTCTCTATCGCATAACACTAGAACTAGGGGACACTCCATGAAACTTTTGGGTACTAGTTCTCAAACAAATAAGAGAAAGTACTTTTTCACCCAGAGGATTACTGGTCTATGGAACTCCCTGCCAGAAGAAGTGGTGACAGCTGTCAGTCTTGACAGCTTTAAGAAAGGATTAGACAAGTTCATGGAGGACAAGGGTATCAATGCCTATAATTATGGATACTTAAGGACAACCTCCGGGTTGGAGAGATAGGCAGGATATCTCTCAATGCCATTTCCAGGGAATCCTAAGCACGTGAAGGCATCTCCTTGGGAATACCCTGAAGCAAATGGTGAGCCACTGTATGAGACAGAATGCTGGACTGGATGGGCTGTGGCCTGTTCCAGCAAGGCTGTTCTTATGTTCTTATGTACTCTTAACAACAAAGCATCATCATCATCATCATCATCATCATCATCATCATCATCATCAAGTTTTATTTATATACCGCTTAACCTCACCCCGAAGGCAACTCGAAGCGGTATACAAATGTGGCATGCTGCCTACACAGCAGGCAGCAGCAAAAACACAGACATCTCAAGTACAGTAAAAATACAATATTAAAAGAAACAATGGCAAAAGGCAAAAATACAATAGTTACAGAAACATAATACAAAATGCAATCAAAAAACCCACGTAATATCATGTCGACAGTACCCCAGAAACACCTCATACAAAGCATAGTCATTCCTACCTTATTTTTACCAGTGCCAACCATGGACACATACAACAAAACAGAAGCAAAAGGTGGACCCCAGTGAAATGAGATGTCTGAAGAAGGCTGCTGGAGTGACTAGAAGAGATAAAATCAGGAATGAGATTATAAGGGAAAGAATCAACCTTAAACTATATATAGAAACAACAAGTAAAGTGGTTTGCCCATTTGGAGAGAATGTCTTGGAATTCCATGCCATACACGGCATATGTGAAAAAGGACAAAGACTGTGAGGCACACCCAGAGGAAGGTGGAGAGGTAACATCAAAGGAATATTACAAGAACACCAAAGAATATCAGTGGAGGCCACTAGAAGTGCCAGAGCAAGAAACTTGTATCTTGCTCGATACCCGGAGGTGTAAAAGAGGAAGCAAAGAAGAAAAGGAAGAGAAGCACAATCTTGTTGCTTCGGAAAAGGAGTGAATTACAGCTATGGTTGTTACCACCTCTGCTTTCCCTTCTTGATGTGAAACGTAATGTGTTACTTCTATCCCTATAAGTAGTTTTTCTATGTTTTGGCAAGGTACACAATACCTTTGCATTCACATAGACATGAACATTTGAAATGCTACTTTATCAGAGTTCTAGATTACACAGTACAGTGGTACCTTGCTTAAAGAGTATAATGCGTTCCACAGGATGGCTCTTTAAGCGAGTTGCTCTTTAAGCGAAACACTTGGAAAAAGCGTCACCGCTGGCATTGTAAGTGATCAATAGTGACTTCTGGCGGGGGGGATTGCGAACCCTGATTTAGTTGTTAAGTGAGGTTTTTTTTGTTTGTTTTTTTGTTTTTAGTTGTTAAACGAGGGCGACCATTCAGAGAAAATTCTGCTTTTTAAGCGAGTTAGTCTCTAAGTGAGGAGCTCTTTATGTTACGTATTACTGTATTTTCTGGCATATAAGACTACTTTTTAACCCTGAAAAATCTGTGCCAAAGTCGGGGGTCGTCTTATAGGACAGGTACTTAACCGCAGCTTGTTTCCCCTTGCTTCATATGTCCGGCACATATGGGGGGGGGGGTGCCGTGGCCGAGTCCCTGCTCTGTGCAGGGAGTATGAAGCAAGGGGAAGCAAGCTGCACACATCTTCCTGTACCTCGAGGAGGAGAACGTGAGCATGGATTAGCTCTCCACCAGAACCTGCCCATTCGACTCGGAGGGCTGCGCGTCTTCGGGTTGAGTGTGGGTTAATTTTTATTTGGTGTGCATTGGAAGAGAGGTAGTCTTATACGGCAAGTATATTCCAAACTCTATGTTTTAACTGGAAAAGTTGGTGGTCGTCTTATACGCCCAGTCGTCTTATACGTCGGAAAATACGGTACTATATTTCACTTCAGAGTCAAGTGAATATGTGACTAGAAGCAGAGCTTAGAAGACCTATCTTTTGGAATACCTTTCCCTGAATTCTATAGCAAGCATGGCTGGTCAGAAAATAAATCCTGACTTCATCCACCTTTATTCAACAATTGACAAACATAGCACAAAGCTATACTCACCAGGACATAATTGCTATTGTTGGTGTTGTGTATTGTTTGTTTATTAGATTTTTGTGTGTGTGCATTTTGTGTGTGTGCATTGTCAGCATGCATTTCAGCAAAACAGCAAAACATGATAACAATTGCTTTTTCCCATAGGCTACTAAACTGAGTAGGAATGGATGCATGGTTTATGCCTTTCTGATCAACCAGCCTGTTTTCTCTTGCTCAATAGTTCAATAAAATTACACTGGTTCCACTCAGAAATAGGAATTTTGTGCAAAGTTTATTTTTATGCAGATTATGGAAACTATGATGGGGGGGAAATTAAAGACACCTGTCTCCCTGTTTTGCACTGGCTCATTTTCCTAAAAAGCTGGGAAGCATAAGATTTGTTCATGTTTTAATCGGCCAGTGGCTTAATGGGCAATGAGATTCTGGGAGTAGTAGTCCCAAAGTGTTCTGTTCCAAGCTCAGAGAGGATGCTCCCTTCACACTTTTCTTCTCAAATGATAAATGTAGTACAACGGAGGAAGCAGGTATGTACAGCAATCTCACAGATAAATTTCCAACTCTCCCTAGTGAGAGTCCAAAGGACCTGGAGAAATGAGACAGAAAAGCAGAAACCTTTTTCATGATGGAGAAAGATTTTCAGAAAAGTGGAAGACAGATTTCAGCACAGTATACATTGCTTTTAGGAAGAAAAGAGGAACAGACATATAAACCACCTGGCACAGTGCTCAGGAAGCCTGAGGAATTTTATGAATTGCACCTCTTCAACTAGTACAGTACATGGGTTGATCAGATTTTGCACCTGAAACAGATTTCAACTTCTGAATATGTTCAAAATTGTCACTCAGTCTAAAAATGAAATAGATTAAAACGGGTGCCCAAACTTTTCAAGCCGCAGGCCAGTCATGTGGTTCAGGGAGCCAGTCACTATGGTCCGGGGGCTGGATCTGGCCTCTGATGCTAATTCATCTGGCCTGCAAATCCCTCATTGTTCCCAGAAGTGGAAGTAACATGAGCCCAATGGGAGAATGTCCTCCTTCCCTCCAGCACAGAGTTCGTCCTGCCTCTCTGCTTGGGTACTCAGTCTCTAAAATGTTTGTCATCACTGCCCTAGCTTGTTCTTTTGGTGGCATCAGTGATGGTGTATTGAGTTTTTCATGCATAGGTTCCTTGCCTATATTGTTACAGCAGCATTTTTTCCCAATATTAATTTTTAAATAGACCTTTAAATGAGCTTAAATAAATTAATATTGCCCATGACAAAATAAGTTTTAAACAGGGCACATTTCAGTGAGCTTAATTTAATATTCTGACCCTCACAATGAAAATGCTTGAATATTCTGATCTAGTATAGCAGCTTCTGCCATGATATCATTGTTATTGTTATTTTAGTTCATAAAAATAATCATGTATATAATTATCCTTTTTCAACCTCCTTGCATTTGCCTATCTTGCATTATGAAACTCAATAAAAAATGGGTTGAACTGAAAGCGAACGACCAATTTAAATTAAGTTTATAAATTAGATCGCTAGTCCTGATAGATTTGCCTCTCTTCAAACACAAAACTTGGCAGAAGAAATTGTGAGAAATGCAAATGATCTTTCTTTCTATAGAGATATTTGATGGCACAATACTGTTTCCATATCACCCGAGAAGTGCTGTAGGCACTGTGGGCTTTTAAGCAAATAATAATAATAATAATAAAGAAAAGCCCTGTGAGTCAGTTAATTTACTCAGTGTGGATCTGTTCAAACTGATATTAAACGCATTTGAATTTTTAATACTGCAGCATTCAAATTGCTCAGTTCATTGATTTTCAGAAGAAAACAGAACTAACTGCTTCTGATAAGGCTCCTCCAGAATCTTCTATTGACTCCTTTATCCTCCAAAGATTTTGAAGCACTTTTTAAACTCTAATAAACATGCAGCCTATTCCCAAACATATTTACTCAGAATTCAACAGGACACATTTTGTATTATTACTGTTCCATTGAAAGCTAACACAGTTTTCATGATGACGTCAATTGGCCTGGACTTGTATCTACGTCCAGGACCTCTCTTCCCAGAGATCTTCCCTTGCAGAGTGAGTTGGAGTATTCTGTATTTCATTTCGTTTCTCATGATATGCCCAGGGTATTGGAGCTTTCTTTGCTTAATGAGCTTAAACACCTTATTTCTGGCCAGACATCCTGCTACAGTAATGTAGTAGACTGTATAGTCAGCAACTCAATGGCTAGTGTTGGGTGCTGGGAAATAACCTGACTCCCTAAAGGAGATACGGGTACAGGGGGAAGAGCCCCTTTAGGTAGGGTGATGGCCCCCTCAGTGGAGGAAATGGCACTGAAAACCATCATACTGGACCCAACAACAAAATGAGCGGAGGAGGAACCACTTCACCATTCTGATTCCCAACAATGATGGAGGTATAAGTTTGTTGTTGTTCAGTTGCACAGTCGATTCCGACTCTTTGCGACCCTATGGACCATCGCTCTCCAGGCACCTCTGTCCTCCACCATCCTCCTTAGTCCACACAGCCCCATGCCCATTGTGTCTACAATACCATCTAGCCATCTCATCTTTGGCCGTCCCCTTCTTCTTTTGCCCTCCACCTTCCCCAGCATCAAGGCCTTCTCAAGTGAATCCTCTCTTCTCATTTGATGTCCAAAATACTTCAACTTCATCTTTGTTATTTGTCCTTCTAAGGAGCACTCAGGGCTAATCTCTTCTAATATTGACCTATTTGTTCTCCTCGCTGTCCAGGGGACTCTCAAAACTCTCCTCCAGCACCACATCTCAAAGGCATCTATTTTTCTTCGCTCAGGCTTTCTAATGGTCCAGCTCTCACAGCCATACATTACCACTGGAAATACCATTGCTTTGACTATGTGTACCTTTGTTTGCAGTGAGATATCTCTACTTTTCACTATGTTCCCCAGGTTTTTCATAACTTGTCTCCCAAGAATCAGTCGCCTTTTTATTTCATGGCTGCAATCCCCATCTGCAGAGATCTTGGATCCTAAGAAAGTAAAATCTGTTACTGCTTCTACTTCTTCCCCATCTATTTTCCAGGGACTTATAGCGCCTGTTGCCATTATCTTGGTTTTCTTGATATTGAGTCTCAGGCCAGCTTTTGCACTCTCTTCTTTCAACCTAATCAGGAGCTTCTTTAGGTCTTCTTCACTTTCTGCCATTAGGGTGGTATCATCTGCATATCTCAAATTGTTGATGTTTCTCCCAGCAATTTTGATCCCATATGGTGATTCCTCCATCCCTGCATTGCGCATTATGTGCTCTGTGTATAAGTTGAATAAGCAGGGTGACAGAATGCAGCCTTGTCTTACTCCTTTTCCTATTCCAAACCACTCCGTCATTCCATACTCTGTCCTAACTGTTGCTTCTTGACTCATGTACAGATTTCTCATGAGACATATGAGGTGTTCTGGTATTCCCATATCTTTAATTACTTGCCACATTTTGTTGTGGTCCACACAATCAAAGGCCTTGGTGTAGTCAATGAAACAGAAGTAAGCTTGTTTCTGGTATTCCTTTGTTTTCTCCATGATCCAACGTTTGTTGGCAATGTGATCTCTGGTCCCCCTGCCTCTTCTGAATCCAGCCTGCACCTCTGGTAGTTCTCTTTCTACATGCTGCTGTAGTCTATCCTGCATTATCTTGAGCATCACTTTGCTAGCTTGTGGGATGAGCGCAATTGTTCGATAATTTGAACATTCTTTGGCATTGCCCTTTTTTGGGATTGGGACATATGCTGATCTTTTCCAATCCTGTGGCCACTGTTTCGTTTTCCAAATCTGCTGGCATATAGCATGTAGTAGCTTGATTCCATCATCTTTTAGGGCTTTGAAGAATTCAACTGGAATACCATCATATCCACTGGCTTTGTTGTTTGCCGTGCTTTTTAGGGCCTTTCTGACTTCACTCTCTAGGATGTCTGGTTCAAGTTCAATTTCCCCCTCATTGTTATTATCCGCGGTGTTTAGGTCTTTTTTGTAAAGTTCCTCTGTGTACTCTTTCCATCTTTTCTTTATCTCTTCTGCATCCGCTAACTCTTTGCCATCTTTGTCTTTTATCGTGATCATTTTTGCTTTGAACGTTCCCTTGACTTCCCCAATTTTTTTAAAGAGATCTCTAGTCTTGCCTCTTGTGTTGTTTTCCTCTATTTCTTTGCACTGTTCATTTAGGTAGCTTTCCTTATCTCTCCTTGCTTTTCTTTGAAATTCTTTAAGTGATTGTATTTTTTCCTTTCTCCTTTGCCTTTTGCGTTCCTTCTTTCCTCTGCTATTTTAAGAGCCTCATCCGACAGCCACTTTGCTTTCTTGCGCTTCTTTTCTTTTGGTATAGTTTTCCTTGCTGCCTCCTGCATAATGTCTCTCATCTCTGTCCATAATTCATCTGGTACTCTGTCTATCTGGTCCAGACCATTGAATCTGTTCCTCACCTCCACCGTGTATTCCTTGGGTATGTTGTCTAGATCATATCTATCCGGCCTATTAGTTTTCCCTATTTTCTTCAGTCTGAGCCTGAATTTTGCAATCAGTAGATTGTGATCTGAGCCACAGTCCGCTCCAGGTCTTGTTTTTGCTGACTGTATGGAGGTTCTCCATCTTTGGCTGCAGAGTATGTAGTCAATTTGGTTTCGATGTTGGCCATCTGGTGATGTCCATGTGTAGAGTCTCCTCTTGTGTTGCTGGGAAAGGGTGTTTGCTATAACTAGTGTGTTATCTTGGCAGAACTCTATCAGTCTTTGCCCTGCTTCGTTTTGTGTTCCCAGACCAAACTTGCCTGTTATTCCGTCCACTTTTTGATTTCCTACTTTTGCATTCCAGTCTCCTAAGATAATGTGGACATCGTTTCTTGGTGTCTGTTCTATAAGATGTTGTAGGTCCTCATAGAACTGGTCTACTGTGGCTTGATCTGCACTGGTAGTTGGTGCATATATTTGGATTACAGTGATATTAAATGGTTTGCCTTGTAGTCTGACTGACATCATTCTATCATTTTTGAGATTGTATCCCATTACTGCTTTTCTCACTCTTTTATTTACAATTATGGCCACTCCATTTCTTTTGAGGTTTTCTTGTCCACAGTAGTAGATATGATGGTTTCCAGAGCTGAATTCGCCCATACCTGTCCATTTTAGCTCACTGATTCCCAAGATGTCAATACTTATTCTTTCCATTTCCTTTTTTACCACTTCCAGCTTTCCTTGGTTCATAGATCTTACATTCCATGTCCCTATGCAATATTGTTCCTTACAACACTGTATTTCTCCTCCCCCTTTCCTGCCCATCCCTTTCTGTCCATCTAATGTGCTGAGCATCCTTCCTGTTTCCTCTGATTTGCCCCTTTGTTTTGCCTTTGCTTTGGTCAATAGGGTTTTCTTGGCAAACTCCCTGGTGTGCTTTGCTGGTTTCTACGCCATTCCCCCCCCCCCATCATACATATTATCACAGTTTAGAACAAGGTAACATCATCATGCATATTATCACAGTTTAGAACACAGTATCAGTTTAGAACTGATGTCAGTCAGCTCTAAACTGACACAGTGACACAGTCACTATGTCAGTTGCTATAAGTCATCTATGTTCAGTCAACTATATTATTTCAGTTCGATTACTGATCCCTTGCATGCATGCAGCAGCTCTCGCCTCCCTTTGGCTGCGAGAAGTTGGTTAAAGGCGCCAACTCAGGCCTCACTGTGATGGTGGCTACAGATGGTGTCTTCTGGGGGTGGTCGAGGGTCTCCTGTGTCTGCAGTGTCTGTAGTGTCAGCGTGGCCCTTCCTCTTTGCCCTCTGGGGTGTTGCTACTCTAGGAGGACTCCCGTGGGCCTCTGGATGGTTACTGGGCAGTTGGGGCCTGTGTCCTTCTCTGCCTTTTCCTTCCTGTGTCCTTCTCTGCCTTTTCCTTCCTTGCACCCAGGATTTAGGATGGGGTGGGGGGGAGGGGCCGATTCTTCACTCACCTCCCCCCAAGGCCTCTGGATGGTGACTGGTCAGTTGAGGCCTAGGTCTTTCTCTGCCTTTTCCTTCCCTGCACCCAGGTTTTAGGATGGGGTGGGAGGGAGGGGCCGATTCTTCACTCACCTCCCCCCAAGGCCTCTGGATGGTGACTGGTCAGTTGAGGCCTAGGTCTTTCTCTGCCTTTTCCTTCCCTGCACCCAGGTTTTAGGATGGGGTGGGGGGAGGGGCCTATTTTTCACTCACCTCCCCCCAAGGCCTCTGGATGGTAACTGGTCAGTTGAAGCCTAGGTCTTTCTGTGCCTCTTCCTTCCTTGCACCCAGGTTTTAGGATGGGGTGGGGGGAGGGGCCGATTCTTCACTCACCTCCCCCAAAGGCCGCTGGATGGTAACTGGTCAGTTGAGGCCTAGGTCTTTCTCTGCCTCTTCCTTCCTTGCACCCAGGTTTTAGGATGGGGTGGGGGGGAGGGGCCGATTCTTCACTCACCTCCCCCCAAGGCCTCTGGATGGTAACTGGTCAGTTGAGGCCTAGGTCTTTCTCTGCCTCTTTCTTCCTTGCACCCAGGTTTTAGGATGGGGTGGGGGGGAGGGGCCTATTTTTCACTCACCTCCCCCCAAGGCCTCTGGATGATAACTGGTCAGTTGAGGCCTAGGTCTTTCTCTGCCTCTTCCTTCCTTGCACCCAGGTTTTAGGATGGGGTGGGGGGAGGGGCCGATTCTTCACTCACCTCCCCCAAAGGCCTCTGGATGGTAACTGGTAAGTTGAGGCCTAGGTCTTTCTCTGCCTTTTCCTTCCTTGCACACAGGTTTTAGGATGGGCCAATTCTTCACTCACCTCCCCCCAAGGCCTCTGGATGGTAACTGGTCAGTTGAGGCCTAGGTCTTTCTCTGCCTTTTCCTTCCTTGCACCCAGGTTTTAGGATGGGGTGGGGGGGAGGGGCCGATTCTTCACTCACCTCCCCCAAAGGTCTCTGGATGGTGACTGGTCAGTTGAGGCCTAGGTCTGTGCCTTTTCCTTCCCTGCACCCAGGTTTTAGGATGGGGTGGGGGGAGGGGCCGATTCTTCACTCACCTCCCCCCAAGGCCTCTGGATATAAGAGGCCATGCCAAATGAACTGGCTGTGAAGGCGCGCCTTGTTAATATTCTCAAGGCTGCAGCAGTCCATTACAATCCCGTTGTTAAATCTTGCATGTCTCATTTCATATGTGCCACATGAGATGGCTCCAGTGATAGGTTCCAAAAATATTTACTACCACACTGTGGGCATGGCCTACTTTGTGGGTGTGGCCTACTTTGTGGGCATGGCCAACTTTGTGGGCGAGACAGACAGAAGGAGGCAAGCAAGAAATAAAGGTCAAGGCCTCTCTTGCTTGAAAGCCGGTCATGTCCAACTCCAGGGTTGTGTGCTCATCTCTGTTTATAGCCAAAGAGCCAGTGGACTCGATCCACAAAAGCTCACATTAAAATACAGCAGTTAGTCTTTAAGGTACCACAATGTGGTTTGTTATGGGGGAGCCTAAGGGGGTTATCCTCCGTGGAGGGGGGGGAATGAGAGCATGGGGCTCCCTGGGTCAGCTGCAATCTGCCTTGGAGCAGCAGTTAGTCTATAAGGTGCCTGTCACATCTGGCCCTTATAAGAAACTAGCACATTTATGCCCGGCCAGCCGGGCAGTTTTAATGTGTGTTTTGTTGTTTAGGAGTGGTTTTGGGTGTGCACAACCACCACCACCCACATAAAATACCACTCCAACCACCAACACACACATTAAAAATTCCTGGCAAGGCAGGAGTGCCGTGTGTGTGTGTGTGTGTGTGTGTGTGAGAGAGAGAGAGAGAGAGAGACAGAGAGACAGAGAGACAGAGAAGTAGTGTGTGTTTCAGAGAGAGAGTTTGTGAGAGAAAGAGAGAGTGACAGACAGTTAGATTAGACCACCAGAGGGGGTTAGTGAGTTAGATAGAGCGAGGGAGGAGACAGGAGACAGAGGAGACAGGAGCTGAGGGTAGAGGCTACCTGCTGAGGCTGTGTACAGGTAATTTGGGACTGGGAGGGAAGGTTTGTCTGTGAGTGGGTGGTTGGGGTGGTTTGGGGGGTGAGAACCCCCCCCCAAAAAAAAAAACCACCCCAACCACCAACACACAGATAATAATTGGCCAGCAAGGCAGGGGTGGTGTGTGTGTGTGTGTGAGAGAGAGAGAGAGAGAGAGAGAGAACGACACCTCTGCCTTGACGGGCAATAGTGAGGTGGGTTAGGGGGTGGGGTGGGGCAAGGTGGTGGGGTAGGTGGGTGGCATGGGTGCCTGGCTCGTGCTTCCCTCCCCAACCCCCTAACCCCCACATCATGTACCCTTCTTTGTCAGTTGGGTATTTTCCCCCCAGTGTGGCCTTCTTCGTTGGGAGGCACACCGGCATCTCCTTTGTCCCTGCAGGCATCGAGGGCATGTCTCCTGTAGGGACAATATACAGGCCGGTGCACCTCCCTTGGCAGAAGGCTGCGCTGGGGGAAAAGACCCAGACGGCAAAGAAGGGTATGTGAGATGGGTCTTAGGGAGTGGAGGGTTGGGGCAAAGTGGTGGGGTGGGTGGGCGGCATGGGTACCGGGCCCATGCCTCCCCCCTCTTCCTCGCCCCACTTATCTTTTGCTGGTTGGGCTTTTTTTCCCTGGTGTATTTTTTTTTAAAAGGTTGGCACGCCATGCTTTTCCGGCCTCCTCTGTGCTCACATCCCTCAGCCTCATTGGCTGAGGGGTTGCGCAGCACAGATAACTCTGGGGGTCATAGTTTTGTTTTGTTTTTGGACACATTCGTGGGGCAGTTGCCCCACTGGTGACTTCTGGACCCTTGTGGCGATGGCCGGGCGGGGTTAAGGTAAGTGCAGGCAGCTCAGTTCGGGATGGTTGGGCTTGGTGCGGGAGCCTTTGTTACATTCCAACAGTTAACATCCTTCCTTATAGGTAAAGATAGTTGAGGCAATGATGAACAGAACAGCAACTAGAGTTTATTAAACAATCTTATCAGGTTAGGCTTACAAGGCATTCTGGAACAGAGATGGCTATACAATCCCATGAAATCAATCCCTCCAGAGTCTGCCATAGAAGAGGCAAGGGCTGAGCTACACTAGAAGCGGTAGCTGTGGAGGAGAGCCAGGCTTAGCACGTTGCTGGCTACCTGTGTGGAATGGGTAGTATAGGTCCGGTCCGGCCCCACCCTTGTTTACCCGTGGGGCTTATATAGTTTCTCTCCGGTGGTGGCTCCTTGATACAAAGTAGTGACCCACCAGACAAGCACAACCAATCATAACACGCTATATATGTAACAACCAATGATGAACAGGATCCAAAACTGTAGCCAATCACAGGACTCTGATTAGCATAATGAGTGTGCCCGGGACGGGGGGGTTTGTGCCAACTTTAGCTCTTAATTATAATGGCGGGAAACTGCCATTTTCCACTTACAAGGGCGCTGCCCGCGCTACTTGCAAATGTGTCTTAATACCCAACAGTGCCACAACGTTTTTGTCTTTCTGTTTTGTTTACTCTCTGATATGCTTGCACAGGATAAAACTTTTGAAATGGTAGCTGTGTTGGTCTGTGTTTTAAACATATCAGAAAGTAAACAAAACAAAAATACAAAATGTTGTGGCACCTTAACTGCTACTCTGAGGTAAACTGGACAAGGGAACCACAGCCCTTGTTCCTCTCTTCCTCCTCCCAGGGAAACCCCCTTTACCGGCCCCAGGCCCTGCCCGAGGCTCCATGCCTCCCCCTTCATCTCCCCCACCCACACACACTAGACCCATGGAGACTCAGTGACCAAGGCCACAGCAGGGGGCACCGGGGGCAGCAGTGGCAAAGCATCCCTACTGAGGCTAGCCTCTTCCTCCTCCTTGCCCCCTGGAAAACGGTGGTGGCTCCTCCTCCTCTTCTTCCTCCTCCTCAAGCGGATGCAGGTCCCACTCGGGCAGTGGTAAAGGAAGGGGAGGGATGAGCTCACACTGGCCAGACCAACCTGCATGCTGCGCCCGCCTCCTCCCCACCCCGAACACCTCCAGGTGCCCAGACACAGCAGTCCATGATGGCAGCGGCGAGCCAGCCTTGCCAGGGCTCAGGAGTGCCGCGGGCACCATCAGGGCCTCCGCTGGCCTCTCATCATCATCTCCCAATCTCCCCCCCCCCCTGGTGAAGTGTGGCATGCGTTGGTCTGGGTCTTGGAGTGAGGCTTCGGTGCCCGCCTTCTGCTTCTAGCAGCAGCAGCAGTGCCTGTAGTTTGTGCTGGGCAGGCAGGCAGACGGTCGAGGGATGATGCTATAGGCACTGCTGCTACTGCTTCTAGAAGCAGCAGGTGGGCACCGAAGCCTCACTCTAAGCCCCCGACCAGGGGGACTGCTGGGTCTGACTCAGTCCTCGACCGTCTGCCTGCCCTCCCACCTGCCTGGCACAAACTAAAGGTGCTGCTGCTGCTGTTAGAAGTGGTGGGTGTCTAAGCCTCAATCCAAGCCCCTGACCAGGGCATGCCACACTCCTCCTGGGGGGAGGGAGGAGGCAGACAACAACAAGAGGACAGCAGAGGCCCTGTTGGCTCCTGTGGCGCTCCTGAGCCATGGCAAGTTTGGGGTGGAGCCGCCATCAGTGGGACCACTGTGTCTGGGCACCCAGAGGTGGGCAGGGTGGGGAGGGGGCATGGCCAGCCATTTCTACTACCGGTATGCCCGGACTGGTCCAAACCGGCTGCAGCCTGCCACTGGATGGCTCCATGATCACAGTGTGTGGGTCACTTCATGGCAAGCTGCGATCCACCTTAAACAAATTCATGCCAGTGACATAACATATACTTGGATACAAGTAGCAGCTGCCACCACCAGTCTTAAACTGTTCTTTATCCATCTAGTGCAACACTTCTACATTAGTCACATGGTCAACCTATGATATCATTACAGTAGCAGTCCTCTGTAGGTCCATATTTCAAAAGCTTCGATTTTATTTTCAGATGCTTTAGTCAATGTCTAAACTTTAACTCCATATAGCAACATTGGGAATATGTAACATCTCACTATTCTGATAGTGCCTCTGAAAAAACTATTCCTCTGAATAGATATTAAACAGTGTCGGTGACAACACACAGCCTTGTTGCACATCTCTGTGAATTTTAACCTGCTCTGTCAGCTGCTCTTCAACTCTGACTTGAGCTGTCTGATTCCAATAAACGTTGGTGATCATTCTGATATCTTTATCATCTACACCTATTTTCTTCAGTGCTGTGATCATCTTCGCATGCTGGCATCTGTCAAAAGCTTTTGCATAATCTATAAAACATGTATGAAGAATCACATTTCATGCCTCTACATCTTTGTATGAGAACCTGCATCATAAACAATGTCTCTTTGGTACCCATAGAATTCCAAAAGCCAAATTGTGTTTCACCTTCACTTTCTTAACAGTTCTTATACATTCTACTATGGATTATTTTGCAAAAAGACCTTAAGAGCATGACTCATGAGGCTATTCATTCTGTACTCCTCACAGGACTTCACATTTGGTTTTTTCTGCAATGTAACAAAGGTTGATAGCAACCAATTGCTCGGAAGGATGCCTGTATCATAAATGGTGTTTAAAAGACCCATCATTTCTTTGATGTTAACTTTGGAAGTTTCCAAATTTCCCCCTCATTCAACTTTAACTCTACATGAGATTTGATAATAATAATTGTGTGCTGTCAAGTTGACCTCAACTTATGGCAATCATTTCCAAGGTATTCTAGGTAGAGAATATGCAGAAGTGGTTTACCATTCCTTTCTTCTGGGGGAGCCCTGGGGTTGTGCAGCTTGCCTAAGACCCCACAGGTTGGTTCTTCTGGGATGTGCAGTGGGAAATCAAACTCTCAAACTCTGTCTCTTCAGTCAGAGATTTAGCCCTATCAAATCATCTGCTTCTGTTCAACAGCTCAAGGATCTGGATCTCTGCCCTGTTTTACATATAATTCAGATTTTCAGAGCATTCCAGCTATTGGACTCAGCTTATATCAGCCACAGCCTGAACAATCAATGGAGAGTTATTGTGAGTTCATTAACATCTGAAGGTCGGGGGTGGTGGTGGTGTCACCACTACAGCTTTGGAATGTTATAGGCTCCTTAAACCTTGTTACCCACAACATGTGTGTACAGTTGCATGTACATGCATGTGTGTGCAGAGCTGCATAGACACTGATTACTTCTGAGTTCTTACCATTTTGAATGGGCAGCCCAAAGCAGGCATTGTTCTAACAAATGGAAAGCTCAATCAATTCTTGGAGAAAACCTTTGCTGACTTCATTGGAATAGCTCTAGCATCTGCAAATTGCAACCACAATGTTTTGATTATTATTATTATTATCTGTTGAAACTGATTTAAAACTATACATTTCCACAGCATTCTAAAAATGAAGAAGGGGATTAGAGCCTATTACACAAGAAAAGCCAATCATTTTTTTCAGATCCCACTGTTATGATCTACAAAGAAATAACCATGAATTAGGTAACAATTATGGGTAGGTTATTATCTGAAAGAATATGATGTCAACAATTTGGTATAGGAAACTGTGATCTCATCAGACACAGTGGGTCAGAAAAGAAGTTTATTGGCTAAATTTTTTCCACAGCTGCATATGAGCTGCATATGAGTCTTAATTGCATATTAATAATGAAAAGGTACAGTAGTAATCTCTGGGAAGCACCTGCTTTAGAAGATCCTATAAATTAGGAGGGGAAAGAACACCAAATTCTTCACTTCTTACTGTCAAACCCTGCAGGATTCCTCACCCCCAAGAAATAAAAACCAAAGCGATTGTGCACCTGAGCAGTCAGATTTACAAAGAATTTGTTGTTTTCACAGTGAAGAATTACAAAAGAAAGAAAGCTAACCTGCAAAATACAGGAGATGAGAAAAGGACCACCTTTCTTTCACAACTTGAGCAAGTTCTGCTTCTAACCACATACTGACTGTGACATCAACCTTGACCTTGAATTGGTGGTGTTGCTTTCATCTCCTATGGACTCTCTCGCTAAATACGAATAGGTTTGCTCCATGGTCTGTGAGGGAAGGGGCATCTTAAATCTGATGTTCACTGTGAGGCAATCCAAAATGTTTAGAAATGATAGAGGCAATTGACAAAAATAATTATTTATTTTGCTCAGGGTGTTTCCAGCATGTAGCGTGTGGCTTAGCAAAGGGTCTAACATTCAACCTCTATTAGGAGAATAATTGTCTCCTTCTACCTATGGCCTTGAGAACACAGAAGTTACTTTTTCAGACAAAGAGCCCCCAGAATCCCAGAGCCAGCAGTGGCACTAGCCCAACAGGTCCATCGGCAAAAATCTACAAAATAGTTGTTTTAGCACTATTTGAGATGAGGACTTAAGTTTGGCCAACCACAAAGTCCAGGGTTTCATCAGGACGAAAAAAAAGAAGAAGCACTATTTGAAACAGTGGTGACTAGTCCAGTCCATTAGGCGCAGCTCCCCCAGTGGCTTAGTGGTTAAATGCTGAGCTGGAGACTGGAAGGTCGGGTTTCTATACCCAAGAGCTGCACTTAGGGACATGAAAGGAACCTCATTCTGGTGTCCCCTAAAAATCCTTTCAACCCAGAGTAAGCTCTGACATGAAATTATTATTAGTCCATTAGGTGGTATGGGGCACTGCACGCTTTAGCTCAAGTTATGCTTCTGCTACCCTACTGGCCTTGTCTCCTGACTAGAGTGAGGGGCACCAGGTCCTTCCTTGGGTCCCACCTGCTGAGGGGCTTTCATACTAAAAATTGTTGTCACCTGTGGATGTGAGGAGAACATGGAAATGGAAGCAGAGAGAGCACCAAGCTGTCTGCCTTGACTCCAAGGTTGGTTGCCATGCATTCTGCCCCAACAACCACAGGGGCCAGTAGTTTTCACTGGTCTGAATCTGAAATGAAAGAAAGCCAGAGAAGCTTGCAGGGGGAGGGAGGCCTGTAGATCTACTTGCAAGATCTGTATGCCTCTCACCACTCTCACCTCCTTCTCATGTTCTTTTCATTCCCTTTCGTCTTGTTTCCAACCGCCTTAGGTCTTTATGGACAGACACCCTAGCTTCTGTTTTGGCAGAAAGGGGGAAAATCAATTAACAAGTCCTTTAAACCAGGCAGCGGAGCAGAGAGCTGTTCAGGGAAAGCAGGTTCTCATATTGCACTTTGGCAATAAAGTTATTCATACTGGGATGGGGGGACACTTAAGCTAATGCGTTAGAATGCTCTCTTGGTAAGTCATGAAAATCTTCCAACCCCCAGCAATCTCTCTGAACCTTTCAAAATAAGAAAAAAG
Organism: Bradypodion pumilum; assembly: GCA_035047305.1. Taxonomy (NCBI): domain Eukaryota; kingdom Metazoa; phylum Chordata; class Lepidosauria; order Squamata; family Chamaeleonidae; genus Bradypodion; species Bradypodion pumilum. The sequence goes on along the minus strand of JAWDJD010000001.1, from coordinate 163,891,689 downwards.
GTGAAGTGGGAAGCAATCTGCAACTGCCCTTTGAAGGCAGCAGAGAGGCAGAACAGAATGGCTTAGCTAGGTTTCTCTGTACCCAGCAACTTCTCATTTGTTTTTCAAAGAAGCAATGTTTATTTAACACCAACATTTTACTATATTCAGAGCTAATGGAGGTTAAGTAAAGACACAAGGGCAACACAACTTGCAGCTTGCAGCACAAGGACAAAAACCATGATGTGAATGAAATGCAAAATGTCTTCTCAATCCTCATAGTATGTTTGACACCAGGACTTGAGGGCTGCGCTTCAGTGTTTGAAGGTTTTCGGCAGTGCCATCTCATTTGCATTTGGAAAAATATAAATCATACCTGTCAATGTACTATTAATTTTTAACCAAACTCCTCTCCCCCAACCCAGCCTATTTATATGCCAGGTAGCTTCAGGCAGCTTCAGACATTGGCCCGTGCTGCCAAGGATTTGCATATGGTACATTATCTCAGCACTTTTATTCAAAAGTCCTGATTCCAGCTCATTTCTCAGAGGCATAGAGGGAGAAACATCTGTAGACACACAAAGAGCTTTCCTCCTAGCTGGTTGTGTAACTATTGGAGAGACACCCCTTTGTGGCCTGTTGTCCTTGCCACTGTTAATTGACAGAAAGGTAAATGCAACCAACTTTTGCCATCTGTGTGGCCAGGCCCATCACCACCGGAGAGAGAGGAGGAAGACCAGACCGGACCCAGCTGCGGCATGTCTTGGCGGTTGAAGCTACCCCCACCTTCCTCTCTAGGCTCCACCTGCCTGGGAAGGATAAAGGCGGTGAGTGCTCCCGCCTGCTTCTTGCTGGCCCCGTCGCTGCCGGAGAGAGAGGAGGTGGCCTCTGGGGCTTGGGGCAGCTGAAGAGGAGAAAGATGTTTCTCGTCACCGCCTTGAGGCTTCATACACCTTCCTCGCTAGACTTGCCTTGCTCTCGCTCTCTTGACTCCAGTCTTATTAGGAGGAGGACTGAGGCAGCTGTGGCCATTTAGCGGCCTGGGGACACTTTCACCCACCCAGCCCCGGGCTCTACCTGCCCGGAGGAGGACTTTGTTGCTCTGTTTGTTGCTGGGCTGGTGATTTGTATACCTCATTATTGATTTGAATATTGTATTTTGTATATTGTACTGTTGGATACTTTGTATTTGGGATCTGTATAATGTAACATTGTGTATTTATTGAGGATATTATGTATAAGTTGTTCTGCCTTTCAGAAAAGAACTTAAAACCTGGCTGGCGGGTCAAGTGTGGGGTGCAGGTGGAAGGGTAACCTCCATTGGGTGGTTGGTGTAGAAGAACTCTTCCCCATGGTGCCTTTGGATCCTGCAGCCCTTGTTTTTAGGGGGTGGGTAGTTTTAACTGTTTTTAACATGTGTTTTTTAATTTTTATTGTGAACCGCCCTGAGTTGGCTTTGGCCGAGTGAGCGGTATATAAATGTGACAATTAAATTAAATTAATTAAATTAAAATCATAGTGTTGATAATGTTTGTTTTTTAATTCTTGCTGTACTGATTGTGTGTATTATTAATATGTTGTAGCAGCCCTGAGTCGGCGCAAGCTAAATAGGGCGGGATATAAATAAAAATTGAATTGAATCGAACTATGGAAAGACATTTCTTCACCAGCAGTGAAGATGGTGATTTTTTTGCCTTCTAGGCTCCCAATTACTTCAGATTATCTCAGTGATGTGAAAGAGAAAATCACATCAGCCAGTGAGGTTCAGAAAGGCTGAGATCACTACCTCATCAGGGTAAAACCATTCGACATATATGTGTTTCTGGCCATTATTTAGGCAACTGGACAAAGTCTCCACTTTCAGTGTTGGCCACAGTGATAAGCATAGCAGAGTTTATAAAAAACAAATCTACTAGAGACTTCCCAGTTCTTTTTGGTTCAATGGTGAACTGAGTTCAAAATGCCCCACTGAGCTTGGCAGACTGCAGAACAAAACATTTTTGTGGTTGAAGTTACATTCCTTCAGGCTTTCACTCCTGATTGAGGCTGTGTTCTTTCTATATAAAGAAGAATTCGTAAGTATCAGCTCACAAACTACTTGCTATGCTGTAGGCGCCACTGCGGTGGGACTGGGACTATGGTCATACTGAGCAGTGTGGTTAGAACTGCTAATTTCCACTGACATTGCTAATTTCCAAACCAAGTTTAGCTAGATGGAAATAGTGGTGTTGAATATAAGGATAGATTAATCTCCCCCCCCTTCCTCCATAATGGTAATTTTTTTCAAGCATTTTTAACCTAGTCCTATTTTTATATTGGTTAGCAATTTTTTTAAGTCAGCATTATAATCCATATACTTTTCGTACATTATTTTCCTTAATACAGTGATACCTCAGATAAAGTCCGATTTGGATAAAGTCTGATTCGGATAAAGTCGCAGTTTTCATGCACACGTGATGCAATGCATAAAGTCTAAAACTGCTAAAAAAATGGACGTTATCCTAGGTATTTGGTATAGGAACCTCGGATAACATCCATTTTTGGACGTTATCCAATGGATTGCCCATTTGATTCAGATAAAGTCCAAAATTGGATAAAGTCCAAACTTGTGGAACAGAGTTTGGACGTTATCCAAGGTTCTACTGTAATCACATTTTTGCAAAGATTTTTGTTTGAAAAGTTTTCCACAACACGCACATTCTTGTGTGTGTTTGCTCTAATAACTGCCTCAGAAATGTTGAGAAGAAGTGGCATGACTGGAGATGTTCAACAGTCTGTCTGTCTCGTAGGCTGATTGATTGATTTTTATACTGCCCATCTGGGAAATTTTCCCACTCTGGGCAGTGTACAACAGTTAAAAACTATAATAAATACACATTTATATCTAATAACAACAATTATTGAATAACAATTGATGGTGTCTGAGGATGGCAGCATCCAAAAATAAATGATTACTAATTGACAATGTTATTAAAAGCCTCCTTAAAAGTAGTTTTCAGTTATTTCTTGAAAATGTCCGAAGATAGGACCTGGCATAGCTCAACCTATAAACCTGGTCCATGCCTGAATAAGAACACACAGATGAATGCCTGGCAACCCCTTTGCTATGTCAAAGAAATTCAGACTTTATCCTCATCTAAGCAAGTGGTATCTGGGAGTATTTGTGCATTTCCAGATTTCTAAGCATGGGGGGCGGGGGGCGGGGAGAGTATTCCTGTGAATAGAGGAAATGCAAGTAGGTATTACCCAAGGTGAAGAAGGAGCTACTTAACTTCATCGATATGAGAGATTTGGTAGACAAAAGGATTTTATTTCTGCCCACCAACACTTTTCTAGGAATTATATGAAGGCGAGTAGGATTTTTACCACCACAAAGAAGGGGGAAAGGCAATAATTTCCTTCTTCTTCCATGTCTAGGCCAGAAGTGAAACTGTGAAAATGAAGGCACCTTTTGGTGGGTTCATTCTGCAGTTCCCTTTACCTGACCTAGTGTGAGAAAGATTAGCCAGCAACATAAGGTTGCTGTTACCAGGGTGTTGAGTCCGGGCAAAGAAGTAATCTAACCAGCAGGAAGTGAGTTAACAACAGTGATCTTTATTCAGCTCATGATCCGGACTGGGGAATATGTACATGGTGGCCTGCTTATATACAGTGGAAATGGCTGTTACAAGAAGAAGATCAATTTTGGTGGGCTTCCAGAGAAGCGGGAACATTCAACACAGCGAATCAGCGATCTAGGCTGCTTGTTTGAAATACGAGCCTTTAGAAAATGGCATGCAGCTTCGCCTCAGACTTCCGACAAAGCTGACACACAAATAATAATAAAATGCTTCGACACAACACAGGGTACCTCAGATTGTGGTTCAAAAATGCAACAATCTTTGTGGAGGCTCTTTCTGTGTATCCCAGGTAATAATTGGAGGGAGGAAAGACAAAATCTCACCTGCCAAAGTTCATTATTATTATTTATTTATTCATTTGTATCCCGCTCTTCTGGCGCTTGCGCCATCCAGAGCGGCTAACAACATGTACATAGAAATGCACACAGTCATAAAAACATCTAAAAACCCTACCCAGAACCTCCCTAACCCCTTAAGAAAATAAAACAGTAAAAACTAACAAGATGAAAGTCATACAAAAAATATTTAAAAACAGCTATATAAAACATCTGACAATTCCCAGCAATGACCTGTAACCTTGGGCAACTAAACTAGCCAGCGGACCTGGGCCATTCCACAAGATGGATCCCAGACCCGCTGGCACAACCAGGTCTTGAGTGCCTTTCTAAAGGGTAGCAGCTCTGTCTGGTGGTGCCCCCACCTCTCAGGCCCGCTGGCTTGTCTAGCCGGGGAGACACACCTATCCTGTCTTGGATCTTGGTTTTAATGTGGGTGGTGGGTGGAGAGGGTTGTTTTCTGAATGTTTATACAGGTTTTATGTGTTTTAATATGGATTTTAGCTGGGGGTTTTAGCTGTGGATGTTTTTTAATTGTTTTATATTGTATTCTATTTTTATTTTCGTTTTCCCCTCTTCCTTTTCCCTCTTTTGTTGTTAGCAGCCCTGAGTGGTGTTCCCACCAGGAGGGCAGGAAATAAATAAATAAATAAGAGGTTCCACAGGGCCGGGGCAGACATTGAGAAGGCTCTTCTCCTGGTCCCAGCCAGATATACTGGGAACAAGAGGAACATGGGCATTTGTTCACTATAGTATATAGACTTAGTTCTAAACTGGGTACTAAACTAAGCTAGATAAGAAAGAACAAAGACAATTCTGGAATGCAAATCGTAACAAGAAATTATGGTGATAATCTTTCACTTTCTCCTGCAACTATGTGAAACGGCTGGTGAAGCAGCTGCAATGACAAGGAGCAGGTTCTTCTTTAATTCTAGAGATTACCTAAATGAGACAGAGTGGAGACCCTTCTCATCATACAGTGGAATGGTCAGAGGTTGTTAAATTTGCAACCGTATTTTTTATGCTTCTGGCAGAGAGAGCGAGTATGAAGAAATGTTTGGACTACAGTTCCCATAATCCCTGTTACCTCAGTGGGTGTGGTTCATGGAAACTATAGCCCAAACCATACAATCAGGAAAGCCAAAGGTTCCCTACCCCTCTTATAGCTGCTGTCACTGATCAAGGTGATTGTTAATGTTATTGTTAATGATTGTTAATGTTATTGGCTGAAATCCTGTTGGTGTAACATACACTGCATAAGGTGGATGATGTCATCATCATCAGAAACGTTTCAGAAATTAAACATTTGCCACTTTTCTCTATTGAAGGTGCCGAGGTTCCCATGGAATCTCTTTCATTGTCGGAAAAGCCATGGGAGCCATAGATAGGAAGCAAAAATCTTCAAATACTGAAATTCACTAGTAAAGTCCTCCTGGAGGAGATAGTTTTCAGTAACTGAACATTTCCAATTTTTGAGGTCCTCAGGAATTTCTGTCAATAAAAGAGATTCCATAGGAGCCTTGGGACATTAGGGGAAAAATCAGAATTGTTTTAATTCATGAAAAATTGCTACTGCTGACATCATCAACCTAACACAGCATAAGTTACAGCAATGGGATTTCAGCAATTATTTCTGAACATTTTAATTGTGTATGAATTTGTTTTATAAGAACCAGAGCCCAGTTGCGGGTTATTTTGATTTATCTGAGGAACAATTCTGTTGTAATAAATATTAAGAGGTATAATTATCGTGTGCAGCAGTTGGATATGTATTAAAAATCCATCTCTGAGACCAGCTATGCTAGCTAGAGTGGAAAGACTTTGCCTCAGAGAGCAGCACATTCAAGTATTTGGAGGACTGTTCAATAAGCCTGCTGCACATCTGGCTGTTTCAGACCTGCAGGAAAAAAAGATGAGAGAGGAGCTGCAGACCAGTGATCCAGAACCTCCGTCTGCCATCTTGAACTCTTTCATATACCAGAACAGTAAAATATTGCCACCCTGGGAAATAACTAGGAGCCAGCAAAGGCTGAGTGTTATTATGAGTTACATCTTACTAAGCTATAAGCTCTTTGATACAATCATCCAAAAACCTCTACTACTGTTGACTGGTTAATGTTTATTGTTTGTTTCTGCTGTGACTTAATAATGTTAAAATGAATAATAAGCAAAAAAGGGAAACACAAGCATGCACACATGCTTAACTATCTAAAACTGAACCTGCTCTTCTCTTCAGCTACTAGAATGGGAGTTCTTGTGCAAACCCTGCCTTTGAAGAAAAGATGATGTGAAACTGGATACATAATAAAGAACTAGCAGAAACACTCGGGTGAAATATTATCTGTTCTTAATTATAATGGCCATGAATTCCCAAAAAAGGAAACTAATTAGAGTAGCACATTATGAAAATAAAGATTACACTGGAAACTCATACAACAATCACCCCATATAGCAATGAACTCACATAACAATTAGGTTTTTTGGGGGAAGTGGCATCCCACATAATTTTCCCTATGGAAAAAATGTACAATGATTTTTCAATGGGAAAACCCACTTAGCAAAAAAAAAATTATCGTTGTATGATGCATCCCATAGGGAAAATCACTATACGATGCATGTACCATATAGCAATTGTTTCGTACAACAATGAGCCCCATGGAATGGATTAAAATCATTGTATGAGGTACCACTATATTAGTAACTGCACACAGAAATCTTTGCTGCCTATAAATCTTAAAGATTTTGATCAAAATCCTAATGCATAAATTACCCACCCAGAAGGGTAATGATGTTATTGGCAGAAGGAAGACTTTGTTCTTCTCTTTTGTCACTTGTCTACCTTTTTATTGTGTGGAAATCATGGGAGCTGCAAGACAGAGGGAGGAATTCTTTGATTACCAAAAAATATCTCCATACCAGTTGCTTAGAGGTGGTTAGGGTCTGGATGGGGGACAACGGACTACAGCTGAATCCTGGCAAGACTGAGTGGCTGTGGGTGAGGGGACCCGGTCGTCATAAGGAGTTATCACCACTGATTTGGGATGGTGCATTGTTGCCTCAATCCGACCAGGTGCACAACCTGAACCTCCTGGACATGCGGCTTCTGCTCCAGGAGCAGGTTACAGCGTGGCCAGGAGGGTTTTTGGTCACGTACATGTTATTAATCAATTGCACCCACTACTGGACCGGGAGGCCCTGCTCATGGTCACCCATGCCCTGGTCACCTCCCGTTTGGACTATTGTAATGCGCTCTACATGGGGCTGGCCTTGATGACCATCCGGAGACTGCAGTTGGTCCAGAATGCGGCAGCCTGTGCGGTGATGGGGTGTAGTCGTTTCGCCCATGCCTCACCATTGCTGCGGGAGCTGCACTGGCTGCCTATATGTCTCCAGGTGCAATTCAAGGTGCTGGTTGTCACCTTTAAAGCCCTTCATGGTAGCAGACCAAGATACCTTAGGGACCATATCATCCCTAGGACATCGGCCCGTCCCACGAGAGCAAACTGAGAGGGCACCCTTCAGGTGCCATCTTTTGGGGAGGCTCGCCTCTCCAGAACAAGGAAAAGGGCCTTCTCAGTTGTAGCCCCCACACTATGGAACCTCCTCCCAGTAGAACTACACCTCCAGGCCCAGTTGCTACCATTTAGGAAATAATTGAAGACATGGTTGGCAAAATGGGTCTGGGGGCCAGGATTGTCAACAAGCTCCCCTTTTTGACTCATCTGAGGCTTCTCCCCTCCTGTAATTAATTTTTAAAAGGTTTTTGAAGATTTTATATTTGTTTTTAGATAATAGATGGTACGGCGCAGGGGGGGTAATCTTGTTATGTTTTTAAATTGTTTTACCTGTATATTGGTTTTAACTTGTGTACACCGCCCAGAGTCCTTTGGATAGGGTAGTATATAAATCTATTAAATTAATTAATTAAATTAATTAACATCTCTTGGTGGCAGTGGTTTTCATTAATTAAAGACACCCTCCTTCTATCCTGCAGCTCCCATAGTTTTGTGCAAACCCCCCCCCCCCCAAAAAAAAAAAACAGAAAAAAGTTGGGGATGTGCACAATAGCTCCAATCCAGCGTGTGCCTAAATAAGAATGCATAGTTTGGTACCAAGTCCACCCTGTGCCTTTGGACAAGTTTTTCTCCAAGTCCATCATGGAATTTTTACATTTCCAGATCTCCATGAAAATCCTCATTTCCACAAAGGGAGAAGTAGTAATGCCTAAGCCAGGGGCCCTCAAACATTTAAAGCCTGGAGCAGGGGCCTAAAGGGAGGCTATGCTGGAGGGACTTCTCCATTGCCTGGGACTCTGGAGACCAGCTGGAACAACAACTACAGGCATCAGGGCAGCCTCCGACACTGGCGTCCTGAGCCCTCCCTCCCTCCTCCTCCCTCTGCCTCAGCCTGGAGCAGGGGCTTAAAAGGAGGCTATGTTGGAGGGACTTCTCCATTGCCTGGGACTCTGGAGACCAGCTGGAACAACAACTACAGGCATCAGGGCAGCCTCCGACACCGGCGTCCTGAGCCCTCCCTCCCTCCCTCCTCCTCCCTCTGCCTCAGCCTGGAGCAGGGGCTTAAAAGGAGGCTATGTTTGAGGGACTTCTCCATTGCCTGGGACTCTGGAGCACTCACCGTGGAGTTGGAGGAGGAGGAGGTGAAGGGACCCCGAGCTGCCAGCCCCGAATGGACCATGGGGGATTGTGGGTGCAGTAGGAAGATAGGGAGTTGGTCCTGCTAGCCAGGAAGGAGGGGCAGCATTCCGTCTAGGAGGGTTCCAGAGACCCATATAGGTGTTGTGATGGGCATGGGGCGGTATGGTGGGTACCGAGGGGCGGGCCACACTCGGGGAACACGGGTCCAATGTTTAAGTGTGGTCCCTCATTCCAGAACCGCAGGTACATCTCTGGGCCCTGAGCAGCAGATCCAGAGTGACCCAGCCCTTAGGCTGCTGCTGGTGAATGCCAGATTGGTCTGTAATAAGGCCCCCCTGATCCAAGATTTTATCCAGGAGGAGGGGGCTGACCTGGCATGCATCACCGAAACCTGGCTGACACCCGAGGATGCAGTGTCCAGCTGGGTTTGGTATTTGGCACCAGCCTAGAGGTGAGGGGAGAGGCGGTGGTGTCGCCATTGTTGCCAGGGAGTCATTGGGAGTTGCTAGGGCCACTGCTCCACAAGTGTCTGGTTGTGAGGCCCTGCTTCTATGGTTGGGCCCCAAGGTTCAGTTGGGGATCTTACTCCTATTCCTGCCCCCTTGCAGGGTAAGGGATGCCCTGCCTGAGCTCCTCGAGGCCACCTCGGTGTTGGCGTTGGAGTTCCCGAGGCTTATGGTTCTGGGGGACATCAATTTGCCATCATTGGGGATGGCCTCTGAGGTGGCAAGGTAGTTCATGGCTTCCATGGCAACCATGGGCCTGACTCAGGTAGTTCAGGGTCCAACCAGGCACAGTGGTCACACGCCAGACATAGTTTTCTTGTCAGAGCAGTGGCAGAGTGATCTGAGATTACAGGATTTAGTCATCTCACCTGTGCCATGGTCAGATGACTCTTGACTCTGGTGACTCTTGACTTTCTGGGGGCGACGCTTCATCGTAGGGAGGCAGGGCCTATTAAAATGGTCCACCCTCGGCGACTAATGGATCTAGTTGGATTCCAGAGGGAACTGGGGGATGTTCCTCTGGATCGGCTACACGATTCACCAGAGGCACTTGTCGACCTGTGGAACAGGACAGCAACAGCAGCCTTGGATGAAATCGTGCCACTGTGGCCTCTCCGAGCCCATGGGGCTAGGTCATCCCCCTGGTTCACAGATGAACTGCGGGAACTCAAACAGGCAAAGAGACGCCTAGAGCGCTGCTGGGTGAAGACCCGGGATTACTCCGATTGGACACTAGCTAGAGCTGCTATTAGGGCCTACCTAGTGGCAATGGGGATGGTGAGGCAGCAATACTTCACCACCCTTATTGCATCTGCTGATAAGCGCCCAGCTGCCCTGTTCCGGGTAACCAGGTCCCACCTTGGTAGGGGGGGGGATGGGTGCCCGGTTGGCAGGGCTCAGCTGAGGACTTCGCTGACCATCTGGTGCAGAAAATCAATTGGATTCATTCAGGGTTGAATCCCGGCATGGATGGGGAGGGTCGGGGTGGGACGGGAGCACAGTCTTGCTGTATGATCTGGGATCAGTTTGATCCTATTGTCCCTGATGAAGTGGACAGGCTCCTTGCAGCTGTGTGTGCCACTACATGTCCTTTGGACCCCTGTCCCACCTGGTTGGTGAAAGCCTCCAAGGTGGTGACAGGTGGTTGGGTCGGGGCAATAATAAATGCATCATTACGGTAGGGGTGTTTCCTGCACCGCTAAAACATGCTTTGGTGCGCCCCCTCCTGAAGAAGATATCCCTTGACCCAGCTGTCCTTAACAACTACAGGCCGGTTTCCAACCTTCCCTTTCTGAGCAAGGTATTGGAGAAGGCGGTGGCGCACCAGCTGCAGAGTGTCCTGCAGAGGTCTTCTTGACCTCTCAGCGGCTTTCGATACCATCGACCATGGTATCCTTCTGGAACGGCTCAAAGGACTGGGGATCCAGGGCACTGTGTTGTCCTCGTTTTTCTCTTTTCTGGAGGGCCATACCCAGTCGGTGTGGTTGGAGAGTGAGAGGTCCAGCCCTAGGCTTCTCAAGTATGGGGTGCCTCAGGGTTCGGTGCTCTCTCCTCTCCTATTTAACATCTACATGAAGCCACTGGGTGAGATCATTTGTTCCCACGGGTTGCGGTACCATCAGTACGCGGATGACACTCAGTTGTACATCTCAGCCCATGGGGACCCCAGTGATGCCGTTGAAATTCTATCCGGATGCCTGGAGGCCGTTGGGGTCTGGATGGGGGCAAATGGGCTTGCTGAATCCCAGCAAGACAGAGTGGCCAGGGAGCTACCATCTTTGGTACTGGATGGGTCTGTTTTGCCCCAGACAGACCCGGTGCGCAATCTGGGGGTCCTTCTGGACTCGCGGCTGCTGCTAGAAGAACAGGTAGCAGCTGTGGCCAGGAGGGCTTTTGCCCAACTTCGGGAGATTGGCCAGTTGCGCACGCTCCTGGACCGGGACTCCTTGCTTATGGTCACACATGCTCTGGTCACTTCCCGACTAGATTGCTGTAATGCACTCTACATGGGGCTGCCCTTGACAACCATTCGGAGGCTGCAACTGGTCCAGAATGCAGCATTCTGGGTAGTGATGGGGTGCGGATGATATGCCCGCGCCTCACCGCTACTTCGGGAGCTGCACTGGTTACCAGTTTGTCTCCGGGTGCAATTCAAGGTGCTGGTTTTGACCTTTAAAGCCCTATATGGCAGTGGGCCAGGATACCTTAGAGACCGCATCGTCCCAAGAGTGTCTGCCCATCCAACCAGAATGGACCGGAGGGGCTCTCTGATGGTGCCATCAACTAGGGGTGCACATCTATCCAACACCCGTAGGAGAGCCTTCTCCGTGTCCGCACCTACTCTCTGGAACCTCCTGCCAACAGAACTAAGACTTGAAAGAGAATTGCTGATCTTCAGAAAAGAATTGAAAACCTGGCTGGCAGGGCAGGTGTGGGGCCCTAATGGGAACACGGGCCCTGCCTGCTGGCTTATGTAAACAACTAAGAACTGTCTCTTCTTTTTAAAGTGGGTGGGATGGGTGGGTCTTTTAAATTGGGTGGGATGTGGGTTTTTTAAAGTGTTTTTATCTGTTTTAGAACTTATCGTAAAGCCGCCCTGAGTCAGGTTCTACATGAGTGGGCAGCATATATAAATATGACTTATATATATATAAGCCAGGGGCTGGTTCATGCCCCCTCAGGTTGTTGAGGAGCAGGGTTTCACTGGCAGGTGGTAGGACCACCCCAAGCCCCCACCATTCCCCCCAGCCTCCACCACCAGTGACCACCCTGAGCCCCCACCACTCCCCCTCAACCACCGCCACTGCCACCGCCACCAGCGACCACCCCGAGCCACCCACCACTCCCTCTCCACACCACTTCCCTGCTTACTTTTACTGGATTAAGGAGTGGTCCAGGCTGTTCTTCTTGCCCATGCTCAGCCAGAGCAGCCCCTGGGAAAGATGTGGGTGGCCACGTGCATCCACCTGGAAAGACGTGCTCAGTCAAAGTGGCCCCTAGGAACACAGTCACACATATCCTCATTTTAGTAGGTAAAGTTTAGTAAACTAAACTGGGTATGACATGTGTGAGGAAGCATAAGAAAGAAAATTCTAGGAAGCAAGTTCGGACTAACAGTGATGACACACATTGTTCTGTTTGCCCTACAGCTATGCATTGCAGGCGCACCCACCCAAATAAGACTCAGACACCGGTATTGGATTAAAGGCATTGGGCCACTTTTATTGAATAATGCCCTAGTCCAAATTATCACTTTCAATTGGTGTATCATCCAATTGTAATTCTTTAAGGCAAGCAGGCCGCAGTAGCACTGGTAAGGTTCCACCCTAAATGCCAATGGAAATTGGCTACATGTATCAATTTGTATCAATTTGTTTGTTTACACAAACAAATTGTTGACCGGAGTCAATATACTATCTACTGACCCCACCCTATGACGTGTATCCGTTCAAATATCAAGGTGATGCAGGCTGTGAAGCTCCTGACATCACCCCTTTCATGGTTCGCCCTTGACCGGCCAATCCTGTTTCCCCTGTACCTATCTACGTGTTGGCCAGTCAACTGCGAACCTGCCGGATACCTATGAGTCATAAATCTTTACCTTACCCAGTGCTACCCGCCACATGGGGAGGCGTCCATGATGACTCACCGCCCACCCCACTCCCAGACCGTCAGCTCGGTCACCAGGCCTGCTTGCACATCCTCCTGAAAGAGGTTCATACCTCTGGCCGACAGGTGGATCCCATCTCCTGCATATAGGTCAAAATTTTGCAAGCCTATCCCCGGATGTCGAATGGCTGTCCCCAAGCCATTCTCAACAAGGAACCAGGCCACAGCCCTGTTCACTGACCGCCGGGCACGGTCCAAACCACGGAGGTCCATGCCGCCTCTATAACACTGTCTCGGCATGATGTCAGACCATAGCAACCGTGTGTACGGCCATAAATGATGTAAAAATGCCAGGTCGCGGCACACCGACAATTTTACGGAAAGGCCAGTGATCTGTGCGAGATCATTGCCGCCGAGGTGCAGAATCAGGACATCAGGCGGTCCAGCATCCCTGATGGACATCAGGAATGGCAACAGTTCCCGCCATCTCATGCCGCGCATACCATACCAACGCATACGTGCAGCTGCACGCAGCCCGAGATGGGGTCCCCACTCCATCGCCGCAGCATATTCTGCTGCCCAGTGCACGTAACTGTGGCCCACCAGCCATACTGCCACCGGTGTGCGTAGACACACAGGGTCTGTAAAAGAAGAAAAAGGAAGTAAGGACATAAATGGTACTCATACAGTGAGGGGACGTACATATAAGGAAAAACGTGTGGACCCCCACCGACATATATCCGACATATATCAGCCTCAGAGTACCCAAACGCAGCCGCAGTTGAAGCGGCGCCTATCCTGAATGAATGGGTGCCGCAACGAGCCCCAGGGAGGCCGGCACTGTGAAGTGCCATACCGGTCACCCTCAAAAATCGAAATTTGGTAAGGGGAGACCCATCCTGGTGGCAGAAAAACGGGCCAGGGTGCATGCCACGCACTGCCAAAAATGCATGTAGAAGTAATAATACCAAAGACACCCGGAACAATCACAAGTGAACAAAATTTAATATTCAAGCTGAAAGTTGTGAGATATAAAAATAGTGTCACACTGAACTACTGCTAGAGGAGTCTAGAAACCATCATAATGTATACCCATACATGTACAACACTATATTTCGGGGAACAACGCCGAATCTATAGCATGCAAAAAAGGGAACAGTTCAAAAGGAGTACCCCTCCCCTCTCCTTCAAGACGAAACTGAGTGAGCCAAAAAGGTGCAAATTTCAAGCGACAATGATTTAAAGTTTAAGCATAACAACACGTTCGTGTAAGCAAAGTCAATATGTAGTTTCAGAGTCTTTTTCTACGTTGCTGAACAGCACGGAACGTGACACATCAGGTAGAAGACACATCGGCTCAACCCAGAAAAGGAGGATGCAAAGTCCGTTAAATACTGATGTCCCTCCGGTATGGCGACATTTCGGAGACTTCCTCAGAGTCTATCGGAATAATCTTTCTGGCGCGTGAACCTCATGGGTTTATTCTTATTGTGTTCTCGCGTATACATAATGGGTATACATTATGATGGTTTCTAGACCCCTCTAGCAGTAGTTCAGTGTGACACTATTTTTATATCTCACAACTTTCAGCTTGAATATTAAATTTTGTTCACTTGTGATTGTTCCGGGTGTGTTTGGTATTATTACTTTATCATATTACACCCCGGCCGTCTTTTTTGATCTCGCAAAAATGCATGTAGGGCACCAACCGGACAGATGTCAGCAAATGTGCATCATAGCAGTCTAACACCACTGCCTACTCCGTGCTGATCGGCCTTTGAGGAGCGAATCCTCAACTGAGCCCACTCCTGGTTGATAAAGACATCGTCAAGTTCCACTGCCCCACAAGACACATCCCCCTTTGACAATGGGACCAGCTCGCTGATTCGGAGAGCTCCAAAGAAAGCTACGGTGATAGCTGCATGAAAAAGAGCCTCCTCATACCTATCGTAACACAGTCTATGCCAACCTCGGGCAAGGTGGGTAAGAACACCTGGGGAAACAGGGTGGCGTGTGTCTGGGCGGCGGCCACGCTCATGTGTCCACCCTTCCAATATGTGGCGTATGTGGAAGTTATTCACGCAGTCAGTGAAGCCCCGTGCCTTGGCCATGAATGCCAAGGCGGAAAGCCTGACGGCGATGGTGCGTGGGTCTAACCCCTGATCATGAAGGTGCACCATATACTGTAAAATCTGGTCAACCGGTATTGGCCACATTTCGGGCAATTGCCTTTGCACACAAAACATCCTAAACTGGAGGAGTGCATGCAGATACGCCTTATGCATGCGAGGTGCCAAAGACATGCCAATCGCCCGGTTCACCTCTCCTCGCCAAATGTCCAAATCTCGGCCGGGAGTGGAGAGGGCAGTTCCTCTGCGTCTGGAGCCAAGGCACGGAACTGGGAGATCTGCAGGCGGGATAAAGCATCAGCAATATCATTATTAATGCCTGGCACATGTCTGGCCCTGAAGAGCACATTAAGGACCTCAAAACAAATTGGCGAACTAAGGCCATGACTCTGGGGGATTTAGATGTTTGGGCATTGACAATGTGCACCACTGCAGCATTGTCACACCAAAAGTGAACTACTGAATTAGCCCACCTATCCCCCCAGAGCATTAGGGCCCCTAAAATGGGAAAGAACTCCAGGAACGTAAGATCACGTAAGCGATCCATGCCTTGCCATGTCTGAGGCCATTGACCATAGCTCCACCATCCCTCAAAGTAAATTCCATAACCCAGGGAGCCGGAGGCATCCGACTGTACTTAAAAATGAGGGCTAACCATAAGCTCACACCTCCAAAAGGAGACGCCATTAAAGTCCTGTAGGAATGTGAGCCAAACTGCCAGGTCTGCCCGTAAACCCTTGGTCAGCCGTGCCCTGTGGTGTCGCTCTGTAAGGCCCACCATGGCGTCACACAGATGCCTGGCAAAGGCTCTGCCTGGCATCACTACCCTACAGGCGAAGTTGAGGTGACCATGAAGCACCTGTAACTCTCGGAGGGACACCTTACGCTTGGCAAGCATTGCCAAAATCACGGCAGAGATCCGAGTCACCTTTTCTATAGGCAACCTGGATGTCTGGGCAACGGTGTCGATTTCAATACCTAAAAAGGTAAGAGTGGTGGCTGGGCCCTCAGTCTTTTCAGGTGCTATGGGGACGCCCAGTTCACGCATAAGGACCTGAAATGTGGTGAGCAGACGGGCACACGTGCCCGTAGCATGTCCACCCCCGAACAAAAAATCATCGAGGTAGTGGGCTACCGATCTGGACCCTGACCTACAAACAAAAGCCCAGTGGAGGAAGGTGCTAAATCGTTCAAAGGCCGAACATGATATTGAACAGCCGAAAGGCATGGCCTTGTCCACATAAAACTTGCCCCGAAAACAAAAACCTAACAGCTCAAAGTCATCGGGGGGCACTGGCAACAATCGGAATGCCGATTTGATATCACACTTTGCCAATTGCGCACGAGTGTACCATCTGTAAGGCCTGGTCAAAGGACGTATACCTGACAGAGCAAAGGTCGTCCGGTATAGCGTCATTGACCGAGGAGCCGGCAGGGTAAGAAAGGTGGTGAATTAGACAGAATTCACCCGGGGACTTCTTAGGGACTAAACCTAGAGGGGATACCTTCAGGTTAGGATATGGGGGGGGGGTCGTCAAACGGCCCCACCACCCTCTGTGCCTTAATCTCCTTGGCTATCTGCTCCGCAGCAATGCCCTCATTATCCCTGAGAGACAGTAGGTTCAGGGCGTCCTGAGGCCCACAAACCCCTTTAAAGGGTATGCGGAAGCCAAACTGAAAGCCGTCAAGTAGGTATCTCGCAACATCCTGTCTAGGATAAGCGGACAACCATTGTTCAAGCAACAGGACATTAATTGGGGAGGGGGCCTTTTGAATGGGTAGCAATGTCAGAGGGAGCTCTGGATGCCCCCTGTCCACCCCTTCCTCTGTCCCTCGATCCACCGGCCCGCGGGCCCGCGGAGGCAGCATGAGGGCAGGAACAAGAAGGGCACTCGTGTCTATATCGACACTGGCGCTTGTTGCACACTCCGTTGGCGGAGAAACTCCAACCCAGCAGGTGGGCTGGAACCCCCTATCCGGCCGGCTGGCGGGGAGTCTGTGTCGTAGCAGCCCGCTGTACGGCATGGCCACAGTGGTACTGGTCACCAGGCGCCGGTCGTGTGGGGGTCATATACAGCAGCCACAACTGCTGGCAGGGCTCGTCCCACCTCATCTCAGGATGAAGGGCCACCCTCATCCTAAATTCTTCGTCATAGGCCAACCATGACGGTCCAGGGAAATCAACAACAGCCTGGTAAATATTGTCCAGGTACTGGACCATTGGAATGGCCAGATCAGGACGGGCCCTAAGGTATACTGCCATATAAATCAGATAGGCCGGTAACCAATAAGCCCAAGTGTGAGGTGGCTTACGATGACGAGACAACTCCTTGTTCCTGTCATCCTGCCCCTCCCTCTCCTCCTTCGTAGGTTCACGGTTCAGGAGGGAAAAAATGTCCACGTATTCCCCTCGCCAAATCTTTTCCCTTGTAGCCTGGGACAAATGGTCACCCAGGGGCAAGGAATAACCGGCCGTCGGCAGGGCCGCCATCGGCATGGATTTAATTGTTGGCGCCCGCAGTGGGCCCTGAAGGACCCCCGGGAAATTAGGCGTACCCATAGGGGCGGTCACCCCTGCAATAACCGGGGGATAATTGGGCAACCAGGAATTAACCGGACAGTGTGGATTAAACTGTCCTCCCACAGTCACTTGTTGCGGCCATGGCCACTGTCCCCCCCCAGCAGTATTGGCTAGTGTCACTGGTGTGCTGACTTGACCAGGATACTTACTCGGGGCACCCCCCTGGGCCGCCCCCACTGGGGGTTCTGGACTGCGGTGGGCGTCGGAGCTTGCGACAGGTATCGAGCTCTGCATCCCGATGCGCCCCTGCCAAGTAGGACCGGTGGCCGATGGAAAGCCTTGTTGTGCCGGCCTGATGGGGAGCTGTGAGGTGCCGGCTTGGGCTGGCCTAATGGCCTCTAGCAGCTCAACCCTGTTGATGGCCCACTGCGCAGCCGTGGCTGGCGTGTTGGCAGGGACCGGAGAGTTGGCAAGCCCACCATTCAAAGTTGGTGGAGCAATGCCCATTGAAGCCTCCAGGGCATCCACAGTCTCCGACCCACCAGGATAAGGTGGGCCGGATGGGCCAGATAGCCCACAGGGCAAGTGCTGAGGGAGAAACCCATGTGGTAATCCCTGGCCAGAATAGGGCCATGCCCAGTAATCCGGGCCATGAGGGGCCAGAAGGATGGTGGGGCGGAAACCCGCACCGTGCCTGAGTGGGCCGCTATGCCCCGAGCCAGGCAAAGAAGCAGCAGGGGTAAGAACCCCAGGGGAGCAGGCCTGTGCCGCCCCCACCCGAGTCCTCAGACCGGGCTCGTTGGTGGCAGTGGGTATGAGAACCCCACCACCACCCTGCGGGGGTGCCGCCCGAGCCCTCCAGCCCGGTGGCACCCCCGAAGAAGTGGAGGGGGTGGGCCGAGCCCCCCTTTTACGCGACCGAGGGGCCGCCTGAGCCTTGCGCTTGGGTGCCATGGCCCAAGCGGTGCTGTTCGGAGGAAGAGGAAAACCTCCGCTCGATATAATAGCTTTCTCTTTTCTCAGCCGGGATTCGAACGCGCAGACCTCTAGATTCCTGCAAGGCTTTATAGCCGCCGAACCCACTAGGAAAGGCAAAGCATAATAAATAATTATTGTAATGCAGGAAAAAAGCCTAGAATTGCTAAGATTTTTTGGTACTTATCTCAAAAAGAAGGAGGATTGGGAATACCTAATTTAAGGAATTATTATAGATCTTTTCAAATTAAGAATATTATAAAACTTTTAGCAAGGGAGAAGGTTGTCTGGGAAGAAATAGAGATGAAGGAGTTAAAATGGGTAAAAGGGGTATTTCTAGGCGACAAGAAAGGGAAAATCAGTGTTAAAAATAGAATGATGAAAACAATGTTGGATGTTTGGAACAAGGTCAAAAAGAAATTGAGTCCAGAACTATCTCCTATAATAGAATTAGATGATATTAAAAGTTTTCCGATACAATTAGATAATAATTTAAAGATGGTACTGGAAAGGAAAAATGTTTCTTTGTTGAAGGACTGGGTTCGCGCCTGTAAAGATAGTGAGAATAAAGCAGTAATTTATTCACAGTTGAATCTGAACTGGCTTCAGAAGGTAATGTTGGATAGATGGACTGATAAATATAAGGAGGAAAGTAGTTTAGAGAGGAATAAAACAGAATTTGAGCAACTGTTGTTGAAGATACGAAAAGGAGATATGGGATTAAAGGGTATAGTAAGCAGGATTTATAAAATTTTAAACAATGAAGGTAATCCACAAGAAACTTTGAAGTCATGCTGGGAACAGGATTTGAACATAAAAATTCAGGAAAAAATTTGGAAAGGTAAGTGGGGGAAAAGATATATGAGAACTATGTCGGTAAGAATGAAAGAGCATAATTACAAAATGTTATGGAAGTGGTATTTGACTCCTGAGAGATTATTTCAAATGGACAATGCTAAAAGTAAAATGTGTTGGAGATGTAAAAACTCTTTAGGGACATATGAACATATGTGGTGGAATTGCAAAGTGGTAAAAGAGTATTGGGGAAAAATTGAGAAGGAAATATGTGATATTATGGGGGTAGAATGTGAATTGAATTTAAATATGGTGCTGTTAACAGATGTGGAGAATTTGAAAGTAAATGAAGACAATAAGGAACTAATAGCTATTATGCTGATATCAGCTAGAATGTGTATTGCAAGGAGCTGGGAACTTGATAGAGTTCTAAAAGTAGAGGAATGGTATAAAGAGATGTGGGATCTTGCATTGAATGACAAACTGACATGGGAAATAAACAAATATAAGGGAAAAATTAAAGAAAATAGATTTTGGAAAATTTGGCAACCTTTTGTGGAATACTCACTGAATGGAGATCAGAGCAATAGCCTTGTACCAGAATATATATATTTTTGGAAATGGTAAAAAAGGCAATATCCCGCAGGCTCTTATAACTTGTAAATACACAGGGTGATTATTAGTAGTTTATGTTATGTTTAATGTAATTGGATTCGATAAAAATTGAATATGTTTTTTTCTTTTAAATTACGTGTTTTCTTTTCTGTATTTTCTTCTACTTTGTAATGTTTATCTTTTTATATTTAATAAAAATTTTAAAAAGAAAAAAAAGGAAAGGCAAAGCTAGCCTCTTAAAAGAGGCGAAGGCAAGAAAGGAAGCGTCGGAGCGAACTTCTCCGCTCCGTCGCTTCGCAAAATGGCAGCCAGGCTGCCTCATGGCCACCCCTTTTATAGAGGGGTGGCCATGCCCCCCTAACTAGCCCGGATGTCTGCGTCCGGGTGGGGGCCCCGCAAAGACCCCGGTGGCCATTTTGGCGGCGCGCTTGCAGAATAGCCAGTTGAGTGGCTGTGAGGAACTACATATTGCCCACTAACCTTTATCTGAGTCTTCTTTAAAGCCTCAGTGTCTGGAGTGCCTTGTAGAATTTTGGTTCTCATTGGGGGTTTGAGCTGTCACTCAAGCTTTCATTTAATGCTAGCTGTCATTGTTCTTCCACTTTTCCATCTGCTCAGTCTTCCTGGATACTATGCATTACTCTTGTTTTGTATTTCTTCACTTAGAACCACGGTACACCTTTTAAAAATGTTATAACACACACACCCCATGCTGGTTTTCGTAGCAAGTGTGGGAAGCTGCTCTATACTGTGGTTACCCCCCAAATCAGACAAATGGCCCAATTTTGTCTGTTTTCATACATTTATTCAAAAGACAGCACTCATCCCTGATTTCCAGCATTGTTACAATGTGCACTGATATACTGAGAATTTGTTTTTTAAAAATCTCATTCTCAGCAGCCGTAACAAACCAATATTACAAAAAATGGAATTGTAATTTTACAAGATCAGAGTATCCTTTTAAGTATCCATCATGAACTCATTCTCGTTCACTGTAGTGCAAAACTTAATGTCCATTGTAAGGACCAAATAAACTGTGTGTAATTACTGGAAGAATGTAATTACCATAATGGAGGTGGAGGTATTCTATGCTAGCCAGGGGTCTTAAGGTTGGGGAGCTTGTGATTGCACATCGATTGCTTAGATATTAAATCTCTGCAGAAAGGAAAACTGGGTGCAATATCTATCTTTCCTCTGACAAAACAGAACTATGTACTGATGGGATGAGAAATCTCCCCTTATGGAGATCGTTAGGGTCTAGACAAGAAGTAAAAATATAATAAAAGCTCACTTGTCCTGCATAAAAGAACTTGATACAATGAACCTACAGCTCATTGTCATTTGCATGGATAAAAACTGGTTTCAAAACTCTCAGTTGGAGCCTGTGAGATCCACCAATACATCTAAACATGGCCTGAAGGAGCCCACATAAGCAATTATTTGTAGAAGATTTTATCACAAAATGGGGGGAAATGAACCTTATCATTTCAGGTTGTAATACAAAGGAACATGTCACTCCAGAATAAGAAATCTCAGAGTGAGATCGTTCTTGTATCTGTATGGCCTTAATATGAATCTTCATAGCAGAAAACCTGAGCAAGGATGATAGGACTCTGTGGTGGCAGCAATATATAGAATCACTACAAGAGATTTTGGGATCTGGGTTTTTGCTGCTCTGTTAGTTAAGCTACAGCCACATGAGATTTGCATGCATAGTGAGAAGGTGGGGGAATGGGGCTAAGCATGTGATAGCCATATTGGTTCTGTGATAGCATGTTTAGTGTTTCCTTCCACTCAGGAGGAGCAGTTGTTGGAGGATGTGTATGGCAGGTGAGTTCACATCCCTCTAGCATAAAATACCATTAAGGAGATCTCTAGCCTTTCAACCACCAATTATTATGCCATTTGAATACTGGTACCTTTGGTCAAAGCTCTGGTTGTCCCCTGCTTGTTAGCTCTCTGCATGCATAACAGCAACAAATGGCATTCAGTAAGACATCTAAATTTCTGCCAACCTTTCTGTGCACCATCTTTGACCAAATTAACAAGTCCTGGAGACCTCCTGGAAAGAAATAACAATTCTATAAGAGGTAAAAGTGATCTCAGCATAATTCCCCCAAATATTTCTGCTATTTTTCACATATCGGTTTATTTTATTTTGTGATTAGCCATCAGACACAATGCTGTGAGAGGGTAGAACAGCTGAAACTTTAGCGTGTGATTTCTTCTTTTAATTTCATGTTTACTGTAGTCTCTGATTTGACACATTGATTATTTCTAACTTTTACAGAGTATTGATATGACACCGCTATGGCAGGTTGAAGCCACACTAATTGCTACTGCTGCATTTTGTGGAAACTTGCAATTTGCTTTTTAAAAAAATATCTGCTAGAGAGTTCTGTTATATTCTCCTGACTTACACCAAAGGAGTCTAATTACCACACTGAACTACAAATGCCAGGCTGCCGTTAGGTGGAGCCATGGTAACCTATAGTGGTTTCAAACTGCTACAACCATATGGTGTAGATACACCCACAGTGACAGCTTAAACAACAGGAAGAATATCCAGTGACTTTTCTGTTTTTATTATAACCACAGAATTGGAATGAATGAAATATCATGTTGCCTAAGATGTCTGCACATGTCAAGTATTGTCATATTGTTCAGAGAAGGGTTTTTTTCTTGGCAAATGAAGTCATATACATTTAATCATTTACTTAAAATTATTATATATCTCTATACATTATCAAAATTTCAAGATGTATATAAAATTTATTAAAACAATTAAATTTTTATGTTATATATTGGGTGTTGATTGAGTTAAGGTTTTTGATTTATGATTATTTGTAAAACACCTTTAACTTTTATACACCACCCAGAGTGGGAGAACATCCCAGATGATAGGTAGGTAGGTAAATAAATAAGTAAATAAGTAAAAGTTAGAGATGTAAGTTTTAGCTCAGGTCCCCAACCCGTTTTGCAAGGCATATAGTGCCTCTGTTATTTTAAGACTTGGGCACAGATTCACCCAGGTGCTATGTTTCTTCTGGAAAGCTCTGTAGCTGATCTATTAATGACTCAGCAGAGACCAGACCACAGTGCTTTAGCTTTATGCTCACCAAGGCCTTAATGCTTATCAAGGCTGTGCCTCAGCGTTACTGCTTCAAGGCTTTGGCTTCAATGCCCAACGGGACTACTAGGCTGTCCAGCTGCTGGCTTACTTCTGCACTCCTTGCTCTCAGCCTGGAACAAGGGTCCTGTGAACCAGAGATTGTGCAGCAAGGATTGAAACTCTGGCCCAGAGGACAAGTACCTGCTCAGAATGTTTGGCTTCTGGAGAGAAAGACTACTTGTGGGTAAGCTGCGAGGCTGTTTGTTGCCACCCTCTTGCCACAGCTTATGTATTGGACTGCCCTCAAGCTGTGTAAGGACTTGCACATACTTTGCTTCACCATTGTTCCTTAGTGAAGACAACTGGGGAACACAGAGGACTGTATTGCTCTTCTGTTTGTTTCACTGTACATATCATTGCACCTTTTGTTCTTGAGTAAACCTTCCTAAGCTTTTTGTACCAAAAACCAAAGGACTGTGTCTGTGTTACTGTTGCAAAGACTGTAAGCTCTTTCTATGTGTGTGCCTTCCTCCAGCATCCATTGTGCACCACTCAGCTGCCCATGGCTCTACCCCCTGGACACGCACAATAAGTAAATAAGTAAATAAATTGCAACAGACACACATCTACAGTCAACCCAAAATACCTTATAAGTGCCTTTGGAATCAGCAAATGATTGGCTAATTTTTTCAAAACCAGGCACCAAAACTAGTGTCTGCTGTACTAGGTGTTGGGGCAAGAATCCCCAAAATAGAACACTACAGTTGAAAAGGCCTTGCCACTTTGGTTGGTTGGTTGGACATCTATACCACCCATCTGGGAGGTGTTTGCACTACTCATCTGTTGAGTCTGAACCCAATAAGCAGACGTGTCATCAGTAGTTGGGGGAAAACAACTCAGTGCTTTATTAACAGCTCAGTTCAGACTGGGGAAAACTACAGTGATGAGGCAGCAATTTATATACAGACAGAATGGATACATTTACCTGGGCTAAAGTTAGGGTGGGAAAACCTGTGCAAGATAATCAGGGTACATTGCAAACACATGAATAAGGCGCCTTACAGAAAGGGCGCACAATTTTGTCTTTAACAAAGACATTGATTAAACCTTTGGACACAACACCATCAGAAGTAGATATCTGTACAGAAATGACAACATTAGCCCCCACACGGGCACTGACCTAATTGCTGGTTGTAGGAGCATTCCGGTGCCTTCACCTATCTTACACTGTTGCTGACTGAAGAGGATTTTGGGAAGATGAAGCATATCTTCACTATTATCTCTAATTACTGTTCTATGATAATCCACTTGGAAGGATGAGCCATGTAAGAATCCATGAAACCCTCAGACCAAAGAGCAAATGACTATCAAAGTTGGTTGTAGGATTCCCAAAGCATGCCCTTCACCCCTCCATTTCAGCAAACACAAAAGGGGTTAACAGCCAAGTGCAAAAAGCAGAATTTTGGACTCTTGGCACTCAGTATATGTAGGAAGTTAAGGAACCACTGCTGTCTGTGTTTTCTCTCCTGGATGCTGGGAAACCAGCAAAGGTTCTACTTTGCACACTCCTCTTGTTCTTCCATAGGGAAGATTTATTATCCTGAGAGAGATGGCTGGCTAGCCCCACTTGCTCTTAACATTAAGGGTATTGGTGGTTTTATATTGGGCTCTGCAAGCAACCTTACAACATCCCCTAAAACAGTGTTCCCCAACCATTACTGTTTGGACTTCAATTCCCATAAGCCTAAGTCAATTCCCCAAAGCACTGATCAGCTAATGTACTGATTTATGCTTCTGATAATTGAAGTCCAAAACCCCAAGGTTGGAGAATACTACCATAGAACAAGGGGTCAGCAAACTTGGCTCTCCAGATGTTCTTGGACTTCAATTCCCAGTAGGCCTGATCAGCAGGTGCACTGACTTGGGCTTCTGGTAATTGAAGTCCAAGAACACCTGGAGAACCAAGTTTGCTGACATCACCCTAGAATAGTGGTGATGAACCTATGGCACATTTTTATTTAATTCAATTTGTATGCCGCCCCACTCGCAGAGCGACTCTGAAGGCTAACAAACAAAAACACAATATCACAATTACAGTACAAAATATAAAGTCATAAGTGTTTCAGAAACATTACAGTGAATACCCCAAACACCATCATAAAACTTCAACCCATCCTCACCCGCACCAATTAAAAAATCTAGTTAAAACTTTAAAAAGCATGAGAACTATTAGAGTCAAAGAACATAATTATTAATTATTGTGGAGGTGGTACCTGACACCAGTTAGGTTACATCAGATGGATAATACTGTACTAAAACTAAAATGTGCTGGAGATGTAAGAATACATTGTGTACTTATGTACACATGTGGTGGAGTTGTAATGTACATAAAGATTTTTTTGGGGGGGGGGAATTGAGAAGGAAACTTCAGGGATAATGGGAGTGAACCTTAAACTGGGGTCAGGTGTTGCCTTATTAACTGATATAGACAACATGAATATAGACAAGAGTAAAAAAGAGTTGTTATCCATAATATATCTGGTGCCAGCCTGCCACCTTCCTGCCACAACAGGAAGACAGTGTATTGCAAGAAATTGGAAAAATGAAGATTGGTATAAGGAAATGTGGGAAATTGCATTGAATGACAAGTTAACATGGGAATTGAATTTTTTAAAAAAGAATAATTAATGGAAATTAATTTTGGAGTATATGGAAACTATTTGTGGAATATACGTTGACTGAACGTAAAGGTGGCAGCCTGGCATCAGATCAACTGAGTTTTTGGAAGTAATAAGAGACTGTGATAAACCATAATCCCTAGGGCACTGTAAATATCACAAATGTTTATCTTTTTTGTTTTTTCTTAGTTGATTATGTATTATTATAATAGAGTAATAATGAGAGTGTTTTATATCAAAAGTTATAGATATAAGTAGAATAGAATTGAACAGAAAAATATATACAAATTGGTGTTTGAGGATTATAACACGACAGATATATGTATAAGGAGTATATATTTGATGAATAAGTAAAAAATGAGATTATTTTATTATATTGAATTCAAGGGAAGTTTTCGTTTTTATTGTATTGTTTTTATTGTATTGTAGTATAATTATGGTTTTGTATTGAAATATTATATGTGTATTTTGTTTGAATTTCTTTATTATTTACTTTGAAAATTAATAAAAATTAATTTTAAAAAAGAGAATTGTTTACTTGTCCTTACATGTATGGGGAAGTATTTAGTTTCTCAAAGTGAAAGGATGATAATTCAAGTTCCACAGCTTTGTCTTGCAAAATAAATCCTCCATAAAAAAGAATGACATCCCCACTCCCCACCCACCCCGTTCTAGACTGGTTACTTTCTAAAAATGTACAACATTCCAAATACAGGGATGGTTTCTGTCTTTTACTGCCAGTGTGTGGCCATTAAACTAAGACATACAAACAGCTGCTCTTTCAATAAATATCACAAATCTGTAGCGATGTCTGGCCGCTAGGGCGGCGTTGGATCCCGGGGGAGACACTTCGAGATCAGCGGGGGAATACATTGAGCAAAACAGCAAACTGCGATGCCTAGTATGACTACCCCCACCACCACCTTGATCACCGTCTGAAGCCACCCCCAGGGGATCCACGACCACATCCACTTCCACAGAGAGCTCCACCAAGCCCCCCATGCCGAGCCTTCTGTGATGCTGGCTACTATGGTGTGGAGATCTGTGATCTGGCTTTGAATCTTACGAGAGTTGTCCGTAAGATTAAAGCAGCACATACCATGAAAAGACTCGCAGCCCAAGTGGTGCAACAATAAGAGGTAGTCGATAGCCGCCCGATTATCGAGAATGGCATGGCGAAGTTCCGCCTGCTCCTGATTGAGGAGCGCTATCGCTGAGGAGGTATGGTTGATGGCCTTCGCTAAGCCGCAAGCCAAGCAACCGATCCTCTTTGCGTTGCCGACGGCTAAGCCGGGCACGCCAAAGATGCTGACTGCCAAGGAGAGGTATTCGGCAGGTCTCATTACTCTAAAGCTGCTCTCACATGAGCTGTCTAACATGGTGGTGCGAGTGTGCCTTATGAGTGAGGGAACATGGAATACATTAGAAACATTGGGAACGTCAGTGCTAGGGGCAATCATATCCTTGGTAGGAAGCAACAGTGTCAAGCGACTGATACAACATATAGAGTCTGTAATATTGGCGGGAATATAGTTAAACGTGTACTGGTTACAAGTGAAGAACCATCCGGATGGTAGGGTGATGTGTGCATACTTTGAATCAAGTGACACTGGGTTGTTGCAAGTCCAATTGCCGCTGCCCACATCGAGGCAACGGCGCCGGGCTCGGCCGGGTCCGGAGCAACCGTGTATCCGGCCGCAGGTAGAGTTCGGGCTGACCGCCACCCGAGGAGTGTGGAGAGTGGCTGCATCAGCCGGCAAGGTCATGGTTAGCCGCATCTCCCAACGAGCATATTCCGAGGAAGCTGATGGGATGTATGGGCTGAAGAGTCTCCTCACCAGCCAGTCCCCGTCCCGGGGGTGTGCGCCTGGAGAATGGCACACCGGGACAAGGCAGGTGCTGAGGATTGAGGCAGAGCCAACGTCCTGCCTGAGGCAAAAATCGGACTGGTTGACAAGGGTAGCCAACCTTTCCCAAATGTTGTACTGCATCCGGGCAGAGAGGTCTCCGCCTGGCATGAGATCGCTGGCCTCCAGTGAGGCGGCCTGGACGCCTCCCCCCAAAAGCAGGGTGAGGGCCAGGATGACGATGATCGCCACGGAGTTGGCATGAATCTGGGCAAGGACTGCTGCTACGAGGTTCTCCGGTGTCGGCTCCCTCTCCTCGCGCTGGAGGGCGTCCTCAGCCTTACTGCAAAGCGCCTTGACCATCCCCCAGGTGATCTTCGGCGCCGCCGGTGGCCGTCTCCTCCGGCGGGTCCTGTCGGTCAGCGTGAGGTCCTCCATCTCCGGGATCGGACTCAGGTCAGTCTGGGTCCACGCCATGCGGTTCCAAATGAGGCTTGACGCACCGAGCTGGGATCCAAACGACACCTGTAGGAGACATAACTGCAGCATACCCTCTTCCCCAGGTTATGAGCGGCACCGGGCCCCTCCAGGAAGGGTCTGGTGGCACTCGGTACCGGACCATAGGTCGCGGGAGAGCTTCCGAACGGCGGAAATGCTTCTCCTGCGGCGTACAATCCGAAAAAACATTGAGGTGATTGTATGTGAACAATACCTTATTCAGGCAGAACTGTGCTTTTCCCTGTGATTTGGGGAGGGCTGGTGGCTCCCCCCTTTCTGTTTGTTTGTCAATATAGGACTTTAGCGTCCGATTGACCCGCTCTATAATCGCTTGCCCTTGCGGATTGTAGGGAATTCCAAATGTGTGCTTGATGTCCCAAGTAGCCATGAAGGTGGCCAACTGCCTGGAACTGTAGGCCGGCGCGTTGTCCGTCTTCACGTGCCGCGGCTTGCCCATCGCAGCAATGCAGGAAAGGAGGTGCTGCTCCACGTGGGAAGCAGCCTCCCCTTTCTGCGCCGTCGCCCAAACGAACTGAGAAAAAGTGTCAATGCAGACATGCATGTATTGCCATCTGCCGAACTGTGGCACATGCGTGACGTCCATCTGCCATACCTGATTAGCCTCGGTTCCTCGTGGGTTGACCCCCCACGAGGGCCCCCCTGGTGCTCCTGCGCAATGCTGACAAGAGCGGACTATGCCTTGGGCTTGAGAGAGCGGCAGATTGAACTGTCTGGCGAGTGCCTTGGCATTTTGGTGAAAGAAAGCATGACTTTGAATTGGAGTAGTAAAAACTCCCAAAACCGAACGTTGCTGAATTTCCTTTGCCGCCGCGTCCGCTCTGCTATTGCCCGCGGAAATCGGACCCGGTAGGTCTTGGTGACTTCGGATGTGGGCAATATAGAGCGGCTCCGTGCGGTTCCGCAAGTGAAATTGAGCAGTGAGAAACAGGCTAAGCAAGTTCTTGTCTATCGCGGGAGTGATGTAAGCTCCCGGTAGACTGTGGAGTAAATTCCTAACGTATAGACTGTCAGTAATGATGTTTAAACGTTCCTTGGCGAAGGTGCGCAAGGCAAGGTTCACGGCCGCTAACTCCGCCCGCTGCGCGGACTTCTGTGGAAGAGTTAGCAGCGTGTGCCAAGCTTCGCCCTCCTGCCAAGTCAGGACACCATATGTGCGTCCCCCATCGGTAAAAACTGTTTTGGCCCCCTGAAGCGGGACCAGCGAAAGCAATTCGAACAAACTGACTGTTCCTGTCTGGAGTGAGACAAGTCTGGGGTCTTTGGGCAAATGGTATGCCAAGCTTCCAGTGAATCCTTCCAAAGCTATCGGAAGCGAGTCACCTAGCTGCATCAACTGATGAATTTGTTCCTTGGTGAACGGGACTATGATCTTAGCTAAATCGTGCCCAGAAATGTCCCTTGCTCTCAGCCTGCCGCGGTAGATCACCGCGGAGACCAGTTCTTGGGGCGGAACAATGTTCCGAGAAGAGGTGTTAGGCAAGTATACCCACTCCACGATTCTCGCTCCTTTCTCTGAGTCTACTCCTAGCGCCCCAGTGAACATGGATCCTGACCGTACGACGTACAAGTTCAGGATCGGGGCATATGGCCCCTGGGCGATCCTATCCACCCACCTCTGGCTGAGAACTTGGTTCACCTTCTCGAGCGCCAAGCGCGCGTCTCGAGAGATTTTTATCCGGTCTGCCGGCTGCTTACCTAAGGTTAGCAGTGAGAAGAGCGGTTTTAGAAGATCCGTATCTAGACGAAAATACGGTCTGGCCCAATTGATGTTTCCCAAAACTTGCTGCAACTCTACAAGGGTGACTGAGTCTTGTAAATTTATCTGAGGCAGAACTGGCGCCGCAAAAGAGCGGAGAAGCCGGTGACCCAAGTATGAGAAGGGCTCGGTTCTCTGCACCTTTTCTGGGGCAATGAGTAAGCCTTGGTCCCCCAGGCTGGCCTGGAGGTCAGAAAACATTTCGCTGCCAAGCTGCGGCAACGCTACTAAGATGTCGTCCATGAAGTGACAAACAATAGCTTTAGGGTAAAGGCTTCGGAACTTTGCCAGTGCGTCGTGAACATAAATTTGGCACAGGGTGGGCGAATTGAGCATGCCCTGTGGCAAGAATTTCCACGCGTAACGCTGCGTGGGCTCGCCGTGGTTCGCGACCGGCACCGTAAAGGCGAACCTTTCCCGGTCCCTGGGGTCTAAGGGGATTGTATAAAAGCAATCCTTGAGATCTACGACTAGAATCTCCCACCCCTCGGGAATCATGTTCGGATTGGGGATGCCGCATTGGAGCGGACCCATTGGCTGTATGCATTTATTGATCTCTCTGAGATTGTGGAGGAGTCGCCACTTCCCCGACTTCTTCTTAATAACGAAAATTGGCGAATTCCAGGGACTAGTGGACCGTTCTATGTGTCCTGCATCTAGCTGTTCCTTAACTAGCTGCTTGAGGGCAACTAATTTCTCTCCCACTACCGGCCATTGTTCTACCCAGACCGGAGTGTCGGTGAGCCATTTAAGTGGCAACGCCATTACCCGAAGGTAAGCGTAGCACCGTACTGCTGCAGAATGTCTCGCCCCCAAAGATTGACGTGCACGTCAAGAATGTGCGGCCGAATTACCGCCGTGCCGTCAGCCCTTGGGATTGTGACTTCTACCCACTCTCGGCTTCTAAACGCTTCCTGAACGCCTCCTACCCCCCATACATCGGAGACCGGCTCAATGGCCCACTCCTTTGGCCACTGGCTCCTGCTTATCACTGTCACATCCGCTCCGGTATCGAGCAACCCTGAGAACACCCTTTTGTTCAAAAATACCTCGATAACGGGGCGCTGCTTCCACTCAATGTTGGTCTCCACTGTCGCTAAGACCTGGTATCCTTGCACTGCCTCACTTGCGCTCGAGCGGTCTGCTGAACCGGACTCTGAGCTGTCCCTGAGCCTTCCCTGGCTGCCTGCTGGCGAGTGACAAGGAACCATGATCAGTTGCGCTAACGTGTCTCCCTTGTGGATAGTTTGGGGCAGGTGTGTCCAAAGCTGGACCTGGAGAATGCCTGAAAAATTCGAGTCAATGACTCCTGGAATTATAAAAATTCCGCGGGCTCCAGCTACACTACGGGGCAAAACTAAACCTATGAAGCCTCTGGGCAGGGGTCCCATGTATTGGGTGTCGACTAGATAGACTGTGCCTGGCAGATCGCATGTGACGTCCGCCTGGCAAGTCAATTCCAGCCCTGTGCTGCCCTTGGGGCTGGCCTGTGCCCTCGCAGTGCCTGGAATGTGCCTGGAATCTAGTCTAAATCTGGGGAGTGCTGGTTCTGGGTGAAGGAAGCCTCTGTTTGGACTGGGGCCAGAGACGTGCCCGGATTCCGGTTTCCCGAACTCGGACAATACCTGGCCCAATGGTAGCCTTTCTTGCACTTCGGGCAGGAGGTGTTCGGAGCCTTGGGACGACCGGACTTTTGTCCGCCCCCCTTGGATCGGCACTCCCTAGCGAAGTGACCAATCTTGCCACAAGTGTGACATGCCCCTTTGCTCTTGCCATTCGGTCTTCTTCCTCCCTGCACCGCTGCCGCTAGTAGACCCATCTTGTAGGAGTCTGTGCCAACGTCGGAGCATGCTCGGATCATGTCCGTTAAGGTCAAGTCAGGGCGATTGCCCAGGGACTGCAAGACTTTACGGCAGTCCAACTTGGCGTTGTCCTTGGCTAACTTAATCATGAGCTCTTGTTGGGCCTGCTCATTGTCAATCTGCCTGCTAATTGCTTCCTCCAGGCGATTGATGAAGTCCATGTAGGGCTCTTGGGCTCCTTGCTTAATAGCGGTGTAGTTCTTGGCCGTTTTGCCGGACGCTGGGACCTTGAAGTATGCCCTATAGGCAGCTTCGGCTGACATCTCTAGGGTGGCGAGAGGCAAGTTGATTTGAGTGTTGATGGGCTCAAAGGCACCTGAACCATACAACTGGTCAGGGATTACCGCGCCTCCCATCCTGGCAGCCCGAGCTTGCGCCTCTAGGCGGAACTCGCTGTCCCAAATCATGTACTGGCTGGGGGTAAGCATCATCCTCATGACGGCTTTCCAATCATGAGGAATCCACATGGTGGTTTCGCACACTTGCTGAAGCGTGCCCCTCGTAAAACGACTTTGGAGCCCTGTCTCTGAAATTGCTTTCCGTAAAACCATGAGGAGCTTGTACGGGACTGGGGAGTGTACTACCTGCTGTGTGCCCGTGAGCGCGTCCATCTCCAAGCGGATGGGGCAAATCTGTCTGAGTTCAGCTAGCTGTTCGACTGACAATTCCCCCTTCTTAAGTTCTATCTCAGCTGTGAGCTGAAGGGCACTCTTCATGACTAGGGAGCCTGGAGGTGTCAGAGAAGCGCCAGCGCCTCTCATTCCTTGCGTTCCCTCGGTGACGTCTGCAGCTGTCACCGCGGGAAGGCTCCCTGCGCTACTCTGCCGATAGCTAATTGACGGATAGAGTGCCGTAGGCGCAGTCGGCTCGACTGGCTTGCCTGATGGCTCAACTAACGGGGGTTCTTTGGCCTCTACCCGGACTGGCTCGATCTGCTCTAAGAGTCTCCTACACTTCCTCCATGTGCGGACTATCCCTCCTGGAGCTTTCGGGGGTTGCTGAATGCAGTCTCCTATCTGATCCCAGAGCTTCAGGGTTAACGTACCTACTTCTGGGTAAAGTAGGCAGTGTTCCCTGAGGTACGCCAAAAGTCTCGCTAGTTCCCTGCTGTGAAAACGTAACTTAAAAACCCTGGCCAGGATTCTGAACTCTTCTTCCCGAGTTCTTTGGCTAGCGGACGGACTTGGTCTATGAGAACAAGTCCCCATATTACCTGCGATTGGGTCTCCGGAAGAATCCTCCTCGGGACGAGTCGACGCGTCTTTGCAGGCAACAGGTTCGGGCGTCGGGTGTCTGGGGTAGACCTCGGAGCGTGGACCTTCTGCCACGGGCCCTTCTATCGGCCTCTGCGATGTCAGGGGCTCACAGCCTGCCCTGAGCGGAACGCGTTTCCCTCTATGGCAAACCTCTCGAAAGCGGGGAGGAAGCGGTAGGAATGTCTCTCTGGAATGCCTCGCGGCGGGCCGTTCTCTGTCCGGCTGGCTGCCGACCAGAGCGCCGCGCTATCCTCCGGGCTGGCGGGTCGCGGTTCAAGCGTGGAACCGGACCGCGGGGATCGCTACTCACGAGTAGACCTCTCCGGGGTCCCTTACTCACGAGTAAATCACGTCGGGGTCACCAGCTGTAGCGAAGTCTGGCCGCTAGGGCGGCGTTGGATCCCGGGGGGGACTGATCAATGACAACACGAGGCAACAGGAGCGAGATCAGATCAGTGGTTTATTGGGAAAATACATACACCTTATATAGATCAGAAGGCAGGTAGGAAAAAACCATCACCCGAAAGTTAATCACATCACCTTGTTTACTCGGGTTAATTGGGGAACCTCTCAAAGGGGAAGTTAATTATTTCGGGCAAACACGGGACGAGGGAGACCATTGTTTTAGGGCTTAGCCAGGGGCAAACATCTGCACTGTTTGCACCGGGGATTTTCCTCGGCCAGGAGATGAGTGTTTACCTGATCAGTCACTGGAGTTAGTGATTAGCCTACCTTGCAGAATCGTCGGTCAGGTCATGTAATTGGGTGAATCAAACCCTATATTTTATTCACCCCCCGTAATTTGTCTGCCCGCAGAGCCCGCGGCTCAAGGAGCGTCCTCCCGAAGCGGCCTCTGCAAGAGCCGTTTCCATGCCCGATGGGCATGGGGAAACCATACAAATCTAATCCTGAAACACTGCTTTTACATGCTTAAATGCACAAATATCATTTGTTAAACAATATCTTCTCCTCCAAACAATGTGGTTCTGGAGGCCTGACTGGACTTTGCAAACAAACATTAAATGATATTTTTCACTAGATACCATCTGTTCAGCCTGTAATATGAACATTAGTATCATTTAGGGTGTGAAGGGTTTTTTTTGTTTTTTTTTAATGATACAGTGGAGATGGAAATATGTCAGTAATGTGTGTATTTTATTTATTTGCATGAATTCTTTCATAGCATCTTCTTTAAAAGAGTTATAGGTTTGGGAAGCCATATCAAAGGTAGCTGAATAAATTTAACCTCTAAATCAGTGGTGCAGTGGCTCAGTGGTTAAGAAAGGCTGGAAGGCTGGCAAGTCAGCAGTTCGAGACCCAGGTACTGCATGAAGGATTGAGTGCCTGTCTCTGGCCCAGCTCTTGGGGACATGAAAGGAACCTCATTTGGGCATTCCCTGAGCAGAGTTTCTTCTGCAAAAATCCTTTCAACCCAGATTAATTTCTGACAAAATTATTATTATTATTATTATTATTATTATTATTATTATTATTATTATTATTATTATTATTATTATTATTATTATTATTATTATTATTATTATTATTATTATTATTATTATTATTATTATTATTATTATTATTATTATTATTATTATTATTATTATTATTATTATTATTATTATTATTTTTATTATCTGTGGTCCACAAATGTATGGGATACGGGGGACACATTAGAGTGCCAAATGCCTAAAAAGGACCACTTCTTAAATAAAAATGTAACAAAATTATTAACCTACCCATTTAGTTTAAAAGTAAATATTCAGAGGTAAGAAGTGTTATTTGAAGCAGCAGAGCAGAGAGACAGGTTTCAGGCAATTTTATGTTCAAATGCAAGTCTCCCAGTCCACCCCGTTTTAGCCCAGCTAATAAACACACTTGGACTAGACACTTGACTTAAAGAAAAATATTATTTACTCACAAAATGAGGTCAGAAGATACATATGCTCAGGAGTCTTGGTGAAGTTGGTTTAGAAGTATTTCTTCCAGCCATGTGGCCTGAAAGATGGAGGAGATCAAAAATGCATGTTTCCTCTTCCAAAGGCAGAAAAGCAAGAGAGAGAAGACCAGAGCAAAACAAAGGCCTTAACACATGCAAATAGGGTCAGGTGACCTCTAAGGCAGGAAAGAACCTTTCTAATTGTAATTACAGGCAAACAATGCAAAACAACTTCCTTTAGGTCAGGCTAGTATTTCCTGTCTCTCTGGTTACTGCATGCTGGGGTTGCACTAGAATACTGAATGAAAAGCAGGTTGGAGGGCTGTACAGAAAGAGCTGGATGGTCACATGCTACCAACATGGGCTGCAGGTTGGGAACCTGTTGGATCCGGTGATTATAAGCACTAGTCCAGGACAATGATGTAACAAACAGCAACAGGTTTTATTAACAGTCAACAAGAGATGAGCTTACAAGGCATTCCCAGATCCCGAAATGGCTATGCAATCCCACCGTATTCAGTCCCTCCAGACTCTTACCCGTCTTTGGGCAATATACGTACTACCATGAAGCGCAGCAGTGGAGGGACCCAGGGCATAGCGCTACCTGGCTACCCAACTGGTATGTGGGAAGTATAGATCTGGTCCGGCCCCACCCTGGTGTTCCCGTGGGGCTTATATAGTGTCTCTCTGGTAGTAGCTCCTGGATACAAGGTAGCAACCCACCGGATGAATGTAATTAACCAATCATAACCAGGGATATATATAATTAACTAATGGAGAACAGGATCCAAAAGTGTAACCAATCACAGGGCTTGGTTTAGTCTAACAAGCGTGCCCTTTTGTAAGGGTTTCGCGCCACTTTGGGCTTCTTGCAAGGATGGCGGGAAACCACCATTTTCCTTTTGCAAGAGCGCTCCCATGCTACTTTGCAATTGTGCTTCAATACACAACATTCCTCCCCCCTAAGTTTTCAGTTGGGGCCCCAGAATAAACTCAAGGTGTGGCGTCCTCATCTAAGAAGTGTTTACCCTTGTGAATGTGAACCCTGTCTGACCCTTCTGTGCAGGTGTCCTCTGGTTCCGGTGTTTTACTGGAGCTCCATGAAACAAACAAGGGACTTTGCATCCTGGGGGTTTTTGTGTGTGCGCAACCCAAAAGAAACCAGTTTGGTGAGTCGCGTAGCTGCTTTCCTTCCTGAGCTATATTCGTCATGTAAGACCCCATGTGTGGTGCATACAAGGAATCCCCATGCTTCCAACCCTCACCCCATGTCTTTGCAAACAGCCCAGGACTACCCCGCTGCTGCAAGTGAGGCCTCATGGCAGGGACTGCTCCCGGTTTAACTCCCGCAGCTGCCTTCACTTTTGGGCTTGGAGAACACTCTCCTGAAACACCCGAGGAAAGCTACGTTTCCGTTGGTGTACGGAGATTCCTTTGACTTTGACCGTTACCTTCCCGCCCTGGGGATTGAGAGTGCTCCCGCAACCCCTCCCTTTTTCCTGGGGAGTGTGAGCCTGCACTTTGGTGTTCCTTTTGTGCCAGTCTGTGTTAGGGGGTGATTGTGTAACCCGAATCCCCCCTCCCACCCCAAGGTATAGTGAGAGTCCACCTGCTGCTGAGGAACCTGAGAACCCTTCCGAACAAGCGGTGTCTTTAGTGGTGTGTCGTAGCTCCCAAATCTCAATGGCGTGTTCAATCCCTGGCCACCAGAAATAGCTACACATAACTTCTTTGGAGCAGAGAAAATCAAGGGACCCACTCAACAAATAACCAAGTAGTTTGGCCTGCAACCCACAAGGAACCACTGTCTTGCAGAGCCAAAACAAGCACCCTCCCAGCAGTGAGAGATTTTCATGGTCCCAGTAATACACACAAACCTCCGAATTGTAAGGAGGAGCCAGCCACCCAATGTCCACCCACACAATAACATCAGACAACAGGGGATCAGCTTTTGAAGCAGCGGCAAAGTTCATTGACAGTTTGAGAGAGGCAATGGCCAAAGCATCCCAGTTGGCAGGATTTCCAAAGTCTAGGGCATCAGGTGGCAAAAGTTCTTGTGACTCAAACACATTTGACTCTCCAGTCTTTTTGGTAAAGTTACTGTCCTTGGATGCAACGTGTGCTTGACGGAAAAACAATTCACCAAATTCTTCCAAAGAGGAATCACTCTCAGGGGCCCCCTGGGACAAACCCACCAGTGGTGGGCTCCAAAAAAAAATTACTACCACACTGTGGGTGTGATGTGGTGGGTGTGGCCAGGGGAAAAGCCCTGCATTGCACCTGAATTAGGACTACTTTATTTCAAAATTTGGATGGGCAGGGCCAGCCAGAATTTCTGCTACCAGTTCTAGCGAACTGGTGCGAACCTGTTGATGCCCACCACTGAAACCCACCCCAGGATGGAACACTGCTTGGGGTTCATCCTCGAGTTGAAGGACTGGCTCCCCCTCCCCCAACTGGATTTCCATAAGGTGGATATCCAGGACCCCGAACCAGTGGGACCCAAGAATATTAGTCTTACCAACATTAGCAACAACGAGGGGTAGGCTCACGTAGACATAGCTATAATGGACTTTGAAGTTCCCTATTCACCGAACTAGAACGTTGCAACCCTGTAAGTCCACTAACTTGCCTGAAAGACTCTTGAGCTTAGGCCACAGTTCAGGTGGAATGCGACATTACTCCTCGTCAGTCACGATGGAAAGAAAAGACTTGGAGTCCACCTGGAGATGGAAAGGCACCCCTTCAACGTGGAGGTCCACGCTGTACCTGTCTTTCAGGTCTTGTCACTCGTCATCAGCCCCATAGCTCGTGAAGACCTTGGCAATACAGTACCGGAGCTTCATCTGGAGCTTCAGCGACATCTCACCTTGTTTCCCACAGTCCTTGGAGATGTGGCCCACTTTTCCGCAACTATGGCAACAGGCGCTCCTGAAGGGACACTCTGTCCGGAGATAGCGCTTCCCGCATCCTCAGCACAGTGTTACCGACCCTGGCGTTACCGTCGGTGCCCTGGTTCCCTGTGGTGGACTGTCACGGTCTCCACGGACTTCGCTGGAGTTGTCGGAAAAAACAGACGCAGTTGAAACTGGACCCGATGACTCTTTGTCCTCGAGAGTTGACCTGCGCTGGAAGTGCTCATGCAGGGTGTGCAGCAAGGCCGGTAAGGAAATTTTCTGGAGCACATCAAGCAGCAGAAGTTTCACAACAATGTCGAGAGTCTCTAGCCTGCAGTGGGCGAGGAATGTCACCTTCCACAACGCCAGATCAACTTTCCTTACTGTGAAGTAGCTCTCCAGCTGTTGTGTTCTGTAAAGCTGTGCCTTTAACAATGTACCTTAGCCATGTGTTAACAATGTAACCTTTCTGTGTGCAACATTATAACCTTCAACTGTATCAATGTAAACCTGATAAGGGGACGCGAGCTAGTGACCACTAGATGGCAATAGCGAGCGTCCAGCTCTCATGGCTCAGATTCACCTGGATCAGCAGCGCGGGAAGGTTCCCCGCCACCTCTTCACCTGGTCAAGAAGGGCGTGACCTTCTACGACGTCACGCAGGCAGCAACCAATAGTCTGTCGACGAGCCACATTCAAATGTATAGCCAGCTGTATATATTGAGCTACCCATCCGCCATTACCACATGTTCCTCCGGATCATCATGCAATAAACCTGTGTTAAGCCAACCCTTCGGCTGTTTCATTGTCTTTGGTCCCTTACACTAAATTGGCGACGAAGGTGGGATATGGCAGCCCACGGGACCAAGACATGCGCCGGTTTCGAGATCAGGAAACCGGGCAACTGGGAGATCTTCGAGATGGACTTCCAGGCAGCACTGATTGAGTCCGAAGTCACAGAAGAGGCAAAGAAAAGAGCCATCTTCACCAGGATGCTCGGACAAGAAACCAAAAGGACCTTGGTGGATCTGATTGCACCGAGGAGGGTGAGCGAATTCAAGGCCAAGGAACTCATGCAGATGCTGCGTGAGCACGTCCGGCCCGCCACGGCGATGTTTCCCACTCGGAGTGCGTTCTGGAGGCGAGTCCAAGCGCCCGGGGAGACGGTCGCCGCATTCGTGGCGGCCCTGCGGCTGGCAGCCGGCCCGTGCAAATGGGAGAATGCCGAAATCACCCTCCGGGACTGTGTGCTGTGCGGCCTGAACGACGCCGAAACCCAGCGCACATTAATGAACCAAGAGCCGCCTCCCACGTTGCAGGAGGTCGTCAGAGCGGCCCAGGCCACGGAAGCTACAAAGGCTGGGGTCCAAGAACTCCAGGACTGGCGGCCGAAGTCGAGCAAGGCAGAGACTCCGGTACAGGCGGCCCGGCGAGCTTTGAGGTCGTCCACAGAGAGCAGCGACGACAAGGACGTCCGGAGGGTCCGGAAAGAGAGCCGGCGGTGCGACGGCTGTGGAGCGGCCCACGACCGCGTAAAGTGCCCGTTTCGGAAGGCCGAGTGCCACAGCTGCGGCCGCCGTGGGCACATCGCCAAGGTGTGCAGGAAGAGGCGCGAGACCCGGAGGAGCTCAGCAGACCGTTCCGCGGGACAAGACCGCTCAACGAGACCCAAGGACGGCACTCAGGCCACGCGGAAGCAGGACGGCGTGGGCCGCATCTCCGACGGCAGCGAGGACGACGCCCCAGTGTTCAGCGTGTCCATAGGACACCCCCGCTACTTTGTTGAGGTACTAGTCCAAGGGGTTCCCATTAGGATGGAAATTGACTCGGGGTCCTCATATTCAATCATTTCCCAGAGGGAGTTTTTGGGAATTGCCCCCCACAAGCGACCCAAGCTCAAAGCGTTGAGGTCCACACTACGGGACGTGCAAGGGAACAGCATTCCAGTGTTGGGGGTTGGAGAATTTCAGGTTAAATTCAAGAAGCACGCCGCGTCCCTCCCCCTAGTCGTGCTTAAAGGGGGAGATTGCAGCCTCCTCGGAACTCAATGGTTCCAGCCCCTGGGTTTGTTTATTGGGGGGGTGCACGCCGTTGGGATGCACGCCGTTGGGACTGATCCAATTCAGGAGGTGTGCGAGGCGCACCCCAAAGTTTTCAAAAAAGGACTGGGGAAATTCAAGGGGCCCCCAGTGACATTCGACCTGGACCCGGAGGTCCGCCCAATTCGTCTTAAACCACGCCGGGTGCCGTTCGCACTTAAGGACAAGATAGAGGCGGAACTGGACAAATTGGTGGGCCAGGGAATCCTTGTGCCTGTTGATTCTGCGGAGTGGGAAACTCCAATTGTAACCGCACTAAAGGCCAATGGGGAGGTCCGCATATGCGCCGACTACAAGTGCACCATCAACAAGGCGATCCGCCCGAATGCATATCCGGTGCCGGTAGTCAGCCATCTGCTGGCCAGGTTACATGGGGGAAAGTGTTTCGCTAAGCTTGACTTAGCACAGGCCTACCAGCAGCTTACGGTGTCCCCTGCCGCAGCTGCTGCGCAGACCATAGTCACCCATAAGGGGGCGTTCCAGGTGACGCGCCTCCAGTTCGGCGTGAACTCGGCGCCTGGAATTTTCCAGTCACTCGTGGAACGCCTCCTGAAGGGGCTGGAGGGGGTGTTGCCTTATTTTGATGACGTGTTAATAACGGGGGGGAGTCGGGTCGAATTGGCCAAGAGGTTGGGGAAGGTCCTGACAATATTCGAAAAAGCGGGGCTGAGACTGCGAAAGGACAAATGCGTCTTCTTCGCAACCGAGGTTGAGTTCCTAGGGTTTTGTGTGACTCCTGAGGGAATAAAACCATCCAAATCCAAGGTGGCAGCCATTAAGAAAGCCCCCCGCCCCACCTCCAAGCCCGAGCTGCAGTCGTTCCTAGGGCTGCTCAACTTTTACCACTCCTTCCTCCCCCGGAAGGCAGCGGTGGCTGAACCGCTACACAAACTGCTAAAAAAAGACCAGGCATGGAAGTGGGGCGATGACCAAGAAAGGGCATTTAGTGAGCTAAAAAGCCTCCTAGCGTCCAATGCCATACTGACCCACTTCAACCCCAAACGCCCGGTAGTTCTGACCTGTGATGCATCCCCGGTGGGGGTGGGGGCGGTGCTGTGCCACATGCTGGAAAACGGAAGGGAGGCCCCGATAGCATTTTACTCTAGGTCCCTGTCCCAAGCGGAGAGAAACTACGCACAGACAGACAGGGAGGCACTAGCAATAGTTGCGGGGACGAAAAAATTTCGCGATTTTCTGTATGGCCGCCCCTTCACCATTGTAACGGACCACAAGCCCCTGCTAGGCATTTTTACCGCAGATAAGCCCACCCCACAGATCCTGTCCCCGAGGATGCTCAGGTGGGCCATTTTTCTCAACGCGTACCAGCACGCGTTGGTCTACCGGCCCGGGAAAGAGATCAGCCATGCGGACGCTCTATCAAGGTCTCCCCTCCCCCTGATGCCCAGCCAGGTGAGCAAGGGGGAGCGGGACCATCAGGTCCTTATGATAGAGGTGCTGGATTCGCCCCCCGTAATGCCCGCCGACATTGCCAAAGCGACAGAGAAGGACAAGACGTTAGCGGCAGTTAGCTCCTGGGTGCAGAAAGGGTGGCCGGCGTCCTCCCCAGCGGAGGAGTTCGCCCCATTTTTCAGGAAAAAGCTAGAGCTGTCCCTAGAGAGGGGGTGCCTCTTGTGGGGGCAGCGGGTGGTGATTCCCACTTCCCTTCGGCCGCGGGTGCTCAAACTGCTGCACGTCAGCCACCCCGGCATCGTGCGATCCAAGGCGCTGGCCCGGAGTTACTTCTGGTGGCCCCAGCTGGACGCCGACATCGACCACATGGTCGGCACTTGTGGAAGTTGCCAATGCTCCAGACCAGAGGAGGCCCGCCTTCCCCACAGGGAATGGGACACGGCTAAGGGGCCGTGGTCCCGGGTGCACGTTGATTTCGCGGGCCCGTTCAGAGGCACCCTGTTCCTTCTTGTAGTGGACGCCTTCTCCAAGTGGTTGGAGGTTATCCCAGTCACGAGCACCTCCTCGGCCCAGACCATTAGGCATTTGCGGAGGCTCTTTTCCACGTTCGGCATACCCGACACATTAATTAGCAACAACCCTAGTTGTTTCACGTCCTCCGAGTTTAGGGCATTCATGGAGATTAACGCCGTTCGGCACATCACCTCCGCCCCGTTCCACCCAGCCACCAATGGCCAAGTAGAGCGCCTCGTCCGCACCACGAAGGACGCGTTGCGGCGCATGGGCCCCGGGGATCTGAACCTACAAGTGTGTCAGTTTCTGCTAGGGTACAGGGTGACCCCGTTGGCGTCAGGATACTCCCCCGCAGAGCTCTTAATGCGTAGGAAACTGACCACCATCCTTACTAGGCTAGACCCCACGAGGGTAGAGGACAAAGGAAGGAACATTGGACTAGAGGCCACAAAGAGTTTCAGTGTAGGCGCCCCCGTACATTGCAGGAATTACGCCAGCACGGGCCCAGCCTGGGTACCGGGCGTAGTTGTGGAGCAAACCGGCCCCGTGTCGTACCGCGTGGAAACCAGCACAGGGCTCCTGTGGAGGCGGCACGCGGACCAGCTCCGACGCAGAGTCTCCAATGAGCAGGGCACAGGCCAAACAGAGGAAAAATCAGCGTTAGGGTTCTCCCCCACCCGTTCAGCCCAAGGGGGAGGGAAAGGGGGCCGCGGGTCCCCACCAAGGGGGGAGGAGGAGGATGTTCTCGTAGATATCCTAGGGGATCTTTCTGAGGAGGAGGAGGAACCCGACCCCATACATATCTCGCGGAATGTCCCCACAAATGCGGATACCCCAACTGAGTTAGAATTTGATTTTCAGAACCGGGGGGGGGGGTTTTCGGAGTGGTCCCCCACCCGTCCAAGCGAGAAGAGGGGTTTTTCGTTAGCCCCGATTGCCCCCGGTCTGCCCACAATGGAGTTCTTCCCTTCCCCTAAGGCCGCCAGACCGCGGCAAGCCACTAACGAGTCTCCCTCTCCCATTTCAGGACAAGGGACCAGGGAACAAAGAAGCAGTAGCGCCCCCGGGGGGGTCAGCCCTCTTCACGGCCCAAACGCACATGCAACAAGCCATCTTGGCTGAGAGACTTCGTCTCATCCTAGGGGGGAGGGATGTTGTGTTCTGTAAAGCTGTGCCTTTAACAATGTACCTTAGCCATGTGTTAACAATGTAACCTTTCTGTG
Organism: Bradypodion pumilum; assembly: GCA_035047305.1. Taxonomy (NCBI): domain Eukaryota; kingdom Metazoa; phylum Chordata; class Lepidosauria; order Squamata; family Chamaeleonidae; genus Bradypodion; species Bradypodion pumilum. Next base: position 163,848,839 of record JAWDJD010000001.1, on the reverse strand, counting down.
TGCAACATTATAACCTTCAGCTGTATCAATGTAAACCTGATAAGGGGACGCGAGCTAGTGACCACTAGATGGCAATAGCGAGCGTCCAGCTCTCATGGCTCAGATTCACCTGGATCAGCAGTGCGGGAAGGTTCCCCGCCACCTCTTCACCTGGTCAAGAAGGGCGTGACCTTCTACGACGTCACGCAGGCAGCAACCAATAGTCTGTCGACGAGCCACATTCAAATGTATAGCCAGCTGTATATATTGAGCTACCCATCCGCCATTACCACATGTTCCTCCGGATCATCATGCAATAAACCTGTGTTAAGCCAACCCTTCGGCTGTTTCATTGTCTTTGGTCCCTTACACTAAACCAGCTGAACTTTATAATACAGCCACAGGTGAGGTTTGCTGGTGTCGAACGGACACAGCCAAAGAGGGATCTGGTCAGCCATCTCGATGTTCTTCTATCCCATCCTCATTTCCAATGTTGGATCCGGCACTTATAAGCACTAGTTCAGGACAACAAAGTAACAAACAGCAACAAGCTTTATTAACAGTCAACAAGAGATGAGCTTACAAGGCGTTCTTGGATCCCAAGATGGCTATAAAATCCCAACGTATTCAGTCCCTCCGGACTCTTACCTGTCTTTGGGCAATATACGTCCTACCATGAAGCGCAGCAGTGGAGGGACCCAGGGCATAGCGCTACCCGGCTACCTGACTGGTGTGTGGAAAGTATAGATCCGGTCCAGCCCCACCCTGGTGTTCCCGTGGGGCTTATATAGTGTCTCTCTGGCGGTAGCTCCTGGATACAAAGTAGCAACCTGCCGGACGGACGTAACTAACCAATCATAACCAGGGACATATATAATTAACCAATGGAGAACAAGATCCAAAAGTTTAACCAACGAGAGGGCTTGGTTTAGTCTAACAAGTGTACCCTTTTGTAAGGGTTTCGCACCACTTTGGGCTTCTTGCTAGAATGGCGGGAAACCACCATTTTCCTTTTGCAAGAGCGCTCCTGTGCTACTTTGCAATTGTGCTCCAATAGACAACAGAACCCCTGCTCTAAACTTCTTCTTGTGCCATATCTGATTCCGAATATTGGCAATCAGCCATGAAGATTGTCCTGGGAACAATATAATGCAGTAGCCTTCCATGCCTTCCACATCACATCATGACACCCATACTGATCCAGTTCCACAAGTCAGTTTCTTGTCCTGAGCCCTTTTGGCATGCAAAGTCCTCCTCAGCTCCAGGCCAGGATGGATGAAGCTGCTGCCCTCCATCAAGATGGATTCAAGTGGGATTTAATCCACCTGGGGACCATCACCCTTCCCTGTGGACTTCGCCACCCACGACTGTTAGTCCTCAGGGTTGTCAGGTTAGTTAACCAGTGCCAAACAATCGGCATTGAGTTGCTGGTAGTATGGTTTACTCTTTTACCATAGCAGGATGACCTGGCCAGACTGGCTGCTCTAAACTATAGGTTGGCTATCAGTAGTTTTTACAATACACTTTCTCTCAAAGCAAAATCCCTATTGGGATCCCTGTCATGTTATTTGAACAGAATTGGATGGAGGAGAGTAGGGGGTATCAAGCATGCTAAGCTGTTTGCCTTCATAGCCAGCACCCATATCTGCCATCAGTTGGAGGTAGGCCTGATCTCCTCTACTTAATCTTCCAGAATTTTAAGAGACCTAGTGTTCCTGCTGTTTAATCTCACCCAGGACAGAACAAGGACAGATCAGAGAAACAGAAAGACAGAGGGGACAGCTTCCTTCCTGGAATGAATGTCCTAGTACTCATTCCCCCTCAAGCAGTTCACATAGGGATAGGGATTAATTTAATTAATTTTAATTTAATTTTCACGCTTATATACCGCCCACTCAGGTACAACCCAACTCAGGGCGGTTTACATGGCGGACAATAAATGCATAATAATAATAATAATACAATACACATATCTCCAGAGATACAGTTACAAAATTTCAGACTACAGAATATACCATTCAGTCACAACAAAATATAAATAAAATATGCACTACAATACAATTTCAAAAGCAAAAATAGCAAAACATTAAGTCCCAGAGAAGAAGAGAAAACAACAATGAATACGACCTCCCTGGCAGTGGGTGGGGTCCAAAGACGCCGGGGGAGATGGAATGCCCCCGGCGTCCGGCGCTGCGCAGGCTTCCCGTCAGTGGAGCTGGGGTGAATAGGATCTGTATGTGTGAGATTGACATTGGTGTTTTGCCAAAAGGCAAGGGCAGGGGAAATTCCTCAAGAGGGTTTCACATAGCTCTAAAACAAACTGGTGTGTAATTAGATTATCATACCTCCAAAAAGAAGTCTTGCATGTATACTATTCAATATTCCCATTTGAGGACAAGGAAAAAGCATTTCCAAAAGAACATGAGGACTGAGAACACATTTGGAAATCCCCTGGGCAATGACAGCATCTTGTTGGCTAGTCTTCCCACTCTGGAAGCACCATTGGATAGCTTCTTACATGAATACAGAAGAAGACTATGCCAGCTGTTCCATGACATTAGGAGTTTGTGGGGACACATGCATTATTATCAATATCAGCATTATCACACACCCTGACAAAGTTTGCCTCTGTAGTGTCAGAGGAATTGAGATCTGGCCCAAGCCATAAAATTTATTCCTTTATTACCTTTGTAAATCGGCATATATTTGCACCTGCTTCTTAAATCACATCACCAGATTCAGTACAGACCCCTGTTCCACATCACTCTTATTTCTCATCAACTAGACAATCTGGACTGCAATTCTAAAATGGTGATATGGATTATTAGTGTTACTTCCTCAATGGTTTGCTGTGATCTGATATGAGTTCCATTACTAAATATCAGATTTAACTCTCAAGCTCAATGCAGCTTTCCAATCCAGTGATTGTGCACGTATTGCCACTGTTGTGGGTCCAGCTTTCTTTCTGTTTGAGATGAATATATTGCAGTGTCAAGAAGAAAGATAATGAGATGTGAAAGGTTTTGTTATTAGAATTCTCCATTTCACCTTAAATTCTCCATCCGATTACAATCATGCATCTCTTTTCTCATTACATGAACCTGACTGTTTAGGATTCAGTTATTTTAGATGTTCAGGTTGCCTGCCCTCCTGCCTGCCTGCTAAGCATCAATGGACCCAAAAGCTTCCAATGCCTAGAAACGTTTCTCTTTCCTACCCTTCATTTAACCCTTAATGCAGTACTTTAAAAATTATCAAATTGGCAACAAACTATCTCTTTCTCTATAGGCTAAACTGATCAAACTTGATAATTATTGATTGTTTACCTAGGAAAATCCTGTATTATACAGCTATGGACATTGCTGTGTAAATTAGCAGTTTCTCATATTACAGTCTGAAAATGGTATTCTTTAAATAAATAATTAATTAGCTGCCTAGAGTGGGATGATCTCCAAGATGGGCAGTGTATAAATGTAAAATATATTATGTATATATTGTCGAATTGTAGAATCTATCCACAACAAGGTAAAATCTGGTCTGGAGGCAGGAAATTCAGGTTGCAAATGGCTGTGTTGTAGCATTTTAGACTTTTCCTCCTTTGACTTGCTGCCTCCTCTTAAGTTGCAAACCAAGACTCTAATGGTGAAAAACAAATTTTTACTTTAGAATCACTACAAAAGACACTTCAAGAGACAACAGGAGTATTTTTAAAGAAGAGTGACAGCAGAGCCCTCTGTTTGAAGCTGCAGTCTAAATACTGAATTAGTGTGCAGCATCTGCCAGATTCCTCAAAGACTATGCAGGGCTTCTGCTATAGAGATTGCTCCAGAACCAGTGAGCTTGTAGGGATGTCCTGTATCTTCTGCACTGATGGCTCAGACAACAGCCAGGGAAGCTGCAACCTTCCTCGCCTTCCATTTCTGCTGTTTATTCTTCCAGTACTGTGCTCAGGCTAATATTTCAGTTGTGACTTCATTACATTTTCTCTGAATTCCAACCACATTTTCTTCATATGCAAATTTTAAATCAAATTGCAAGACTTTGCAGGGTCACGTGGAAATCTGTGCATGTTTTACTTGACCATTGTGCCTGATGTGCACAATTGATGTATTCTATCTAACGCATTGACTAAAGCATATTTATGATTTTTTTAAAGCATAAGTTTTCTGAATATCGTTTCATTCATTTGTTTTTAAAAATGCTTTAGGTGCATATTATTTCCCCAGAACTCCTCATGAACCTTAGAAGTGTGCAAATTCCCAAGGTGGGCTATGGTGTTTGTTTCTTCCACAACGGCTTGCAAGGTAGGAAAAGACTACTTGATCAAGACTAGTTAAGGTAGTCTTCTGTGTATCTCATATGATGGTGCTCTATCATTCCAAAGATGGAGGAAGAAGACTAAGCTGTGCAGTCTGATAGGCTGCCAGTATTTCCATTTGTATCTCTATGATAGAGAGTAGGGACAAAAAAAATGGTTTGGCTTGTTGATGGGCTTTTTCTGCTAACTAAGAGAGTGGGGCTAGAGAAAGACTAGCTTCCTTCCTGAGCTGGGCTGAAAATGCATAATTTAGGGATATCTTCAGATTTGAAAGTATTGGAGTTTTATAACAACTTTGTATACTGCCTGTAGCTGGAGTGATTGGGAGGGATTTTTCTGAACTGGGGTGACTGTCGCTTGGTCCATCACTAACCAATGAATCCTTCCTGCCACTAAATATAAAGAGTTCCACCTCTCTCTGCTCTGTGTTCTTTTCCTCTCTTTTGTTGGTTGGTGTTAGTCACGTTGTTGCTGTTCATCTTTTTGATTGGTTTAGCCTGCAGTGATGCAAGCACCATACACATGCCTGTAATTCTTTTTTTTTATATAATTTTTTTTATTGTACAAACTAAACAGACATACAGAAAAGAAAAACAATAACAATACAATACAAAATGACATCAAATTCATAAAAGATAGCACATGATAATAATTGAACTAATTATTTGCAATATAACCCGCAATATTGAATACCCACATTATGAGTTATTACTATAACCATAACAATCATAAAAACTTACAGTGCTACAACTGGTTTTTTTCTTTACTAATTACACATCACCCTGTGAATATTTACAATGCCCGGAGAGTTTAGTATCTATATCATCTCCAAAAACCACTTTGAGATGGTACAGGTCCAAAACTGTCCCTTGCCATAAGAGAGTGATCCACAAACGGCTTCCAAATACTCCAAAACCTATTTTCTTTTAATTTATCCCTTTTTACTTTAATCTCCCATGTCAGTTTATTGTTCAATGCTAAGGTCCACATTTCCTTATACCACTCTCCGATCTGTATGACGACATCGTTTTTCCAATTTCTGGCTATGCATTGTCTACCTGTAGTTAACATAATTTCCAATAATTCTTTTTCCTCCTTATTCAAACCCATGCCTTCCACATTTGTTAATAGGATGGTACCTGACACCAGCTTAATTCTTTTACCCATTATTTCCCCAATCTCTCCTTCTATTCTTCTCCAAAATTCATTTATTTTTTTACAGCTCCACCACATATGTTCATATGTTCCAACTGTTTCTTTACATCTCCAGCATAAATTATCCCTTTTATTGTCCATCTGATGAAGCCTCAGTGGTGTCAAGTACCATTGCCACAACATTTTAAAGTTATGTTCCTTAATTCTTACTGACATTGTTCTCATTATCCTCTTTTTCCATTTGTTTCTCCATTCAACTTCTCCTATTTTTATATTCAAATTTTGTTCCCACTTCCGTTTCAAATCATCATGTGGATCTATACCCTTATTCAATATGATATAAAGTTTGCTTACTAGACCCTTAATATTCTTTTCCCCTTTTCTAATCTTTAATACCAATTCTTCAAATTCGGTCTTTGCTCTATCTATCCCTACTTCCCTTCTATATTTTTTATTCCAGTTATCAACCTTCAATTTCTGAAACCAGTCCAATTTTAACTTTTCAAATATTTTTTTCCTCTTGTTTTCATCATCACAAACTTCTAACCAGTCCTTCAATAAAGACAATTCATTTTTATCCAGTATTTCCTTTTTTTCCTTATCTATTTTTATCGGAAAACACACCATATCAGTCAATTCCAAGATTGGAGAGAGATTTGGGACCATATCTTTCTTTACTCTTTTCCACACCTCCATGAGACCTTTCATCGTATTATTGCTTGTCTTTATCGGTTTATCCTTCATTCCCAAGAAGATCATTTTACCAATATTCCTATATTTTTTCATCTCCAATTCCTCCCAAATTACCTTTTCTCTTGCCAAGATCTTCACAACATTCTTAATTTGGAATGCTCGATAGTATGCTAACAAATTCGGCATACCCAAACCCCTTTCTTTCTGAGATAAGTACCAAAACTTCTTTGGAAGTCTAGATTTTTTTACCTCCATTACAAAAATTATTAAACATCTTTTGAAATTCATTAATTTCCTTCTCCTTCAAGTGGATCGCAAGTGCATCAAATAGAAAATTAATCTTTGGCAGCAATATCATTTTGCAAATTGCAATCCTCCCGAACCATGACAAATTCAGCTTTTGAAACTCTTGTAGTTTGCTCTTAAATTCTTCTTTCAAACTATCATAATTCAATCGTTTAAGTTCTTCCAATTTGTTTGAAATAATTATCCCCAGATATTTCAACTTTTCTTTAATTTGTATATTAAGTGTCCCCACTATCTTTCCCATCTCATCTACCCCCATATTGCACAGCATCAATTCTGACTTATCCCAATTTATCATCAATCCGGTTATAGCTTCAAATACCTGTAGTTGCTCTTTAATCCTATCCATTACCATCTCTGTATGTTTCACCATTAACAACGTATCATCTGCATACATGCTCACTTTATTACCCATTATCCCTTCTATGCCTGTAATTCTAAGTAACTATAAGGAAAGATACATTTTTTATTCTTTCCTATGAATGTATCCATTTGAGATTGTGAGTGCCAGTTAATGAGATAGGGGTGGACTCAGGAAGACTAGTAGCTATTCTCCTCTCTGGTTCACTGTACAGTGATACCTCATACAACGTCCAAACTTGGTTCCACAAGTTTGGACTTTATACGGATTTGGACTTTGTATGAGGCACAAAATCCTAGCCGCGATGCCTCATACAACGTCCAAATCCTAGCTGCGATGCCTCATACAATGTCGTTTCCATAGAGATAAATTGTACTGTAACAGCACAGACTTCAGGGCAAAGTCAAGGAAACAGACAGGAAACTGACAGAACTTTAAGAAATCATTGTCTAAAGGCTAAAAAAATTACAAAAACTTGTCATACAACCTTGATTGTCCAAGAACCTGAAGAATGCTGCAAAAATCCCAGGAATGCTTCTAAAAATTCTGATGAAAAAATTCAAAAAAATCCAAAATCGCGCTCAAAACCACTCCTAAACACTCTGCCTCATGCAAAGCCCACAAGAGCAATGCACACATGTGTCTTGTCTTTTATACTGCCCAGGCACAATGCAACCTGGGAAAACCCCAATGCCTCATACAACATCGCATGACTTTGTATGAGGCAACTTTTTTCAAGGAATTAGACGATGTTGTATGGATCCGATGTTGTATGAAGCGGACTTTGTATGAGGTATTACTGTACCTCTACTGTGCAGCTAAAGGGTTTTTTACCAGAAATTCAAAATTCTGCAACAGGATGTGGAGAAATCCTGTTATTTATCATTGAGTGATTGATGGGTGGGGCAAAGCAACATACATTGTTACTGTGGAAAAGAGTCTTCCTTTCATAAGTGATGGCATGACCTCCTGCCATCACTCCCCCTCCAATCACACACACACACACACACACACACACACACACACACACGACCATTTCTAAGCAATTCAAAAACAGCTGTTTGTTTGGCTGGCTTCAACTTGCCTGTTTTTAAAAAAGACATTTAAATCCATTGATGTGCTGTCAGAAGGATGGTTAGGGAGAAGTTACCAGGGTTACCAAGGGAGAGAGAGAGTCATAAGCATTACAGTTTAGTCCGAATTAAGAAAGAAATTAAGTGTGAATTAAGAAAGAAATTGGGACTTCTGTATGCATTTTTAAAAAGGGATGGCTTGCAAGGATTAGCATTCACATTGGGGAATCAGAGAGAGCAGATGATAGATCTGAAATTTGGTTGTAGCATTTTTCTCAGAAAGCGTTCGTTGAGGTTTCAAGGCACGGACATCTGGGAGGTCACTCTGTATTTAAAGCACAGAGAGCGGCTCTCAGAGTCTCCTTAAGGCCTTTGCTGTAGATTACATTTCTGTAGCTTTGCTCACTTTGTCTTCAAATTTAAACTCAGCACCTTTGGCTGTGCAATCCTGATTCCTGGAAGTTAGCTTCCATTTAGAATAGACTAGCATTTTTGTCCTGCCCTGCCGGGCAGGTATAACTTGTGTGTTGGTGGTTGGGGTGGTTTTTGGGGTACACACACACACACACACACACACACACCACAACCACACATGCACACACATAAAATACACACACAATACAACCACATACACACACACAATACACATACAGCACACACAACACAACCACACACACAACACAACCACACACACACAATAAACACACACAACACAACCACACACAACACACACAACACACACACAACACAACCACACACACAATACAAACACAACACAAACACACACACAATACACACACAACACAACCACACACACAATAAATGCAAACACACACACACCACAAACACACACATACACGCCGAAGCTGCACAGGTAGAGGAGGGGCTCCCCTTCCTCCCCATCCCGAAGCCTTGGCAAGGCCACACACACACACATGCCAAAGCTGCACGGGGAGAGGAGGGGCTCACCTTCCTCCCCCTGAAGTCTCGCTGAGGACACACACACACCAAAGCCGCATGGGGATAGGAGAGGCTCCCTCTCCCCTCCAAAGCCTTGGCAAGGACACACACACACACACACACACACACACACACACACACACACACACACACACACACACACGCCGAAGTTGCACAGGTAGAGGAGGGGCTCCCGTCCTCCCCCCAAAGCCTCGGCAAGGCCACACACAACACAACCAGACACACAACACAACCACACACACAACACACACACATCGCAACATGACCACACACAACCACACACACAATACACACACATCACAACCACTGACCGGTGAGGGCCTCCACCACGGCGGGCGGGTGGGCACTGTGGTTGCCAGCTGGGCCACCTACTTTTGGTGCCCCTCACCTGGCCGGCAAAGGCCAGGGATGGAGGACAGGCCGCACCTCAGAGGCATGGAAGGTGAGTGGCCCAGCTAAGAAGGCCAGGCCGGGGAGGCGCAGAGTGCGAAAGGCCCACCCGGCAACAGGTAAGTGGGGCAGGGGACAGGGACTGAGGGGGGGACAGGTGGGGGTGGGTTCATTTCCCCCTTTCTCCTCCCAGACCAGGGTGGATGGCGTGGTCCCCAGGCCCGTCTCCCCCCCCCTCAGTCCATGTTCCCCACCCCACTTACCTGTTGCCAACTTGGCCATTTGCTCTCTGCACCTCCCCGGCCTGGCCTTCTTAGCTGGGCCGCTCACCTTCCATGCCTCTGTGGCACAGCCTGTCCTTCATCCCCGCCAGCGTTGAGGCCTTCACCGGTCAGGCGGGGGTCAACAAAAGCAGGCGGCCCTGCCGGCAACTGCCGTGCTCGTCCGCCTGCCAGCCGTGGTGAGCTGGGGATGGCTTCCCTCCAGGAGATGAAGTGTTTCCCAGAGGGAAGTGGTTTGTGCATTGGCCAGCCATTTCTTTTTACGTGTGCACCACTTTCCCGGCCTGCTCCACACTCGTGTCCCTCAGCCTGATTGGCTGGTGGGTTGTGCGGCATGGAGGATGCTGGGAAACGTAGGGTTTTTTTTGTTCGTGTTCGTGGGGCATGTGCCCCACTCTCGGCATCTGGACCCTTGCGGCGATGCTTGCAAGGTCTTAAGGTAAGTGTGGCCAGCTCGGTACAGGATGGTTGGGCCAGGTGTGGCCACATATGCCAGACACCTACCACGCAACCCCCTTCTTATAGGTATAGATCTGTTGTCTTATACCTTCTGGAAATATCCTATTCGGAGCTTCAGACTACCATCTTGCCTGAGCATTTTCCAACCAAAATACCTTTTTTAAAAAAAGTAACAATTTCAGTTTTTTGGGAGATCCTGAGGTAGAAGAAGGGAGGAGAAACATGGAAGTCTACGAAAATTCAGAACATATGTTGAAGAAGGTTGGCTTTAGCATTCTATACATAATCCAAACTAATTTGTCCTGCACTCATATTGGATATGCTTGAACAGATATTCCTATCTCTATCTGTCAAGAGACACTTCCAAAAAGTTAATCTCTTTTTAGTCACGAAAGAAACATATGGTGTCGGAACACTTTGAGGAGATCACACTAGCCTTTTACCTCTCTTTTGTCATTTTCAAAAGGGAAATGTAAAAATCTGAAGAGATGGAGTCTATTTTGTTCCAGTAGTCTCTAACTTTGATTTGGGAGTACGAGTTTGGCTCGAATGAACAGGCTACATGGGTCAAGCAGCCTCTCCCTCTTCCATGCTCAGCATTGCCCTGGATTTTTCTCCAGCAAAAACCCTTTCAACCCAGACTAATTTCTGGCATGAAATAATAATAATAATAATAATAATAATAATAATAATAATAATAATAATAATAATAATAATAATAATAATAATAATAATAATAATAATAATAATAATTATTATTATTATTATTATTATTATTATTATTATTATTATTATTATTATTATTATTATTATTATTATTATTATTATTATTATTATTATTATTATTACCCTGTCCATGAGAGTGGGCTCCACAGCCTTCCTTAATGACCATTTAGAGATTTAGAATCTCTTCAGCGAATCTCCATTCCGAAACAAAACCTAAAAATGAAGCCCAAGAAATGGTACAAACTGCCCACAAATATTGGATTTGTTCTATCTTGGGAAACAGGTAGTAAAGACACATATATAGCCACTTTTAATATGTGGGAATGATGAAGTTATCCCTTTTACACTCAAGGAGTTGGAAGATTTGGTAATGCATTTTGTTTTGTTTATTCTCATTGCATTTACATTCAAATAAAGGGAAAGTAAAAAAAGGCAAAGGCAATATAATAGTAATAATAACTCAAACAAAATTGAGGAGACAAAACCTCTTTTTGAAATCAAAATTTCTTGTTCTCTTATAATAAGATACATTTGTGTATGTGAGTGCACGTGTGCTCATACACTGGGAGGAGAGATGGACGAGTAGTAATGTCAATCAGTTTTATTCATGTAAACACATATTAGGGATAGATGAGGCATAATTTAGATTCTCTGCTGGTTCTCTACATTTCTTGAGTCTGCAGGCAATCCTACTTCTCGTTACATTACCATTTTGATTGAATGAACCGGGTCAATACAGTCGCTTTTCAGCTTCCCCCTCCCACTCCATCCAGGAATAGAAAATTATGCTGAAGCCAATCATCAATCAATGTATGTAATCAACCTCTTTAACGTCCCTTGCCATTTTCACGTAACTAGTCTTTGGTGTAACAAAATCTAAATATCAACATGTTTTGTTGCCATCTTTGTTGTTTGCCTCACTTGATAGTCCTCCTGCATTCCCTCTAACATGTTAAAAGGCCAACTAGGATTTAAAATGTGTTTTGCTATTAAAAAGATTATTGCAGTAGATATATTCCAGAGGTTACATCATTCCCACTCCAGGTCTTTTCTGCTATGTGAATTCATTTACATATAATTGTTTATCCATTATTGCTACACATTATATAGTCTCGCTAACTTTATTTCCATTCCAGAGGTTAATAGCTTTCTGAATAAATTTAATTGTGTGCTGTCAAGTCAATTCTGACTTATGGCCACCCTTTTCAGGGTTTTCTAGATAGAGCAGGGGTGTCCAAACTATGGGCCATGGGCCGGATCTGGCCCATGATGCCAATTAATCCAGACCGTGCTGTGCAACCCGCGCCACTCCTGGAAGTGGAAGTAAAATGTGGTTACTTTGCGACAGCCGTGGGTCATTTATGGCTGCATTCTGCACATGCACATGTGCGTTTTACTTCTGCATCCAGGTGGGAGGAACCACATGACCGGCATGCTCGACCATGTTACCAGCCCATGGCCCAAAAAGTTTGGATACCCCTGGGATAGAGAGTACTAAGAAGTGTTTTACTGTTCTCTTCTTCTGGGGACATTACGGGACTGTGCAAAAAAGCTGATCTTCTGGGATTCATAGTCGTGAACTGAACTCTCAGCCTAACTCACTGAGCTATCTATCCAGGCAAATAAATTTAATAAAGACACACACACAAAAAACACTAAAATAAAGCAAATGAACTTTGAAGATAACGTTAAATGCTGCTGGCAGTCAATATGTCATAAATATGTAACACAAATCTAGTTGAGCAAGTTACTCTGTTCAGCAATGTATTGAAATCACCCAGAATTTTTTGGACCATCATAGCATAGCAAAGCCCTGTTTCATCTATAGATATCAAAGTAAGGGCCAATTAAAGTGATGAACACACCTGCATGATGTATCAGTTGCTAAGTTATACCCTTTTTGACTGTAAATGAGGACTGAATGCTTGAATGTGCCCCCGTTAATCATGATTAATAATTAATCATGTGAAGCTGTTGAGGTGATATTTTGCTTTACATTTGCATACATTCCTTCTTTAACACATAAGAAAACTGAAGCACACTCACTGCCCACTCTAGGGTTCCATCAGCAAACTCAGATTTCAATGCTGAAATGAGCCTTCCCAATCCAAGGATTATTACCATTCATGCTGCTTGTCCTGTTCAGAAATGTGCTGCACACGGGCAAGGCATCTCTGTTAGAGCTCCACACGTTTATAAATTTCACACTTTTTCACATATAATATTGTTTTAATAGTCAGAGAAAGAATGCAGTGATCCAATTGTTGGTTTCAGCTGCAGAAGACTCATCGGGTCAACAAAGCTTGTTGACTTCCTATCTTTTCATTAATTCAGCCAATCTACTCTAGTGGGAAATAAATGTTGGATATTGGCTATTGTTTATATTAGCAGTGTTACTATCAAAATGAACAGTATTACTATTATTATACAGTAATTAGAGACTAGCTAGAGACCCAACATGCTGTTTTGAACAGAGTGCCAAACTGGGATGTGCCAGACCTGGATTCAGTTTCCAGTTTAGTCATGGAAGATCACTGTGGGGGTAGCAATGATAAAGCCATTCTCTGAACATCTCACATATCGCAAAAACCCTTAGTGCCACTATTTCTTGCAAACAACTCCAGTTCATGTAACAATGATACAATATAAAAATAAGTCACAATTGCAATTTTACCTGGGACCACTTTACTATTTTTCTTTCTCACACTAGGCCAGGCAAAAAGAACTGCAGAACGAATTTACCAAAAGGTGGCTTCATTTTGGTAGTTTCATGTTTGGCCTAGACACAGAAGAAGACTATTTTTCTGGGTAGTGTCATCAAAATTTTAAATTTACTTTCATAATTATGAAGGCATTACTGCAATAAATGGCCTAGGGGGATTATGCTAAACCTTGTTCTTTCATGTTCTTCCTTGAAGTGACAAGAGGTGGATGGGAAAAGGATGTGGTTTGAATCATTCAGATTAATTACACAAGTGACAACATTACTTTGAAAAATATAATTTTTATTTTTGAGAAACTGGACAGTAAAAAGCTGCCTTCAAAGAATCTAAAATAGTCACTAACCATCTCAGGTGCTTGGTTCTATAACTAAACGTTATAAGCTCTATTCTTATCCATGATGGACAATTAGGTGTTAACTAATGAATTTGTGAGAATTTCAGTCAGCTTTTTAATATGATCATATGTCTTCTTCAACATGATGGAAATAACTTGATTAAAAAGAAATGAATGTGCCAGAATTCAAACCTGACAGTTTCATTCAACTGTGTTTCCACATTCATAAAATGTTTCATGGTTTTCTCAATCCATCTCATAAAGATGGGCTTTTGTTCCAAAGTGGATTTTATGTCCCCCATGTTGCCAAGAAAACATTGGTTTTAAAGATATTTTTAAAATACTGATTTAAAACAGTGATTACTGATCTGAATGCTAAGAATACATAAATAAAATAAATTACTGAATAAATTTTATATAATAAATTATATTTAATGCCTGAACTTGATTTACAGAGAATAATACTGATGTAAAATGAATGTGTGTGTGTGTGTGTGTGTGTGTGTGTGTGTGTGTGTGTGTGTGTGTGTGTGTGTGTGTGTGTGTGTGTGTGTGTGTGTGTGTGTGTGTGTGTGTATACTCTGGTGCATTTTATATGCTGGCATGGCTAAAACTGGGGACCATCAAGAAAGAAAACAAAAGTTTGATTTTTATTGCACAAGAACAAACATTTCAAACCTATGTTATGAAAGTGAGCATTTTTAGAAAATGAAATTGGAATACTATACTAGGGCAATCAAGTTATCATGAATAAAACAGTTCATTTTAATAAGCCAGATATTATACTACTGCATAAGCAATACAGAAAAACATTTTAACCTATAAAACCAAGGGTTAACCGTTGGAACTGGCTATAGGTTGCTATGCCTCGCCCTACTTGCCTGCACTCATCCTTCGTGCATACGGCCGATCTGGGTCCGCAGGTCAACAAAGGATTGAGAAAACCGGCAGTGGGGCAACAGCCCCACAAACGCGAAAAAAGGGAAACAACTTCCTTTCCCAACATTCCTTGCGCCGTGCCGCGCCAGAGCCAATCAGGCTGAGAGGCTCTTGCGCGGCGCAAGGAACGTTCAGAAATGTGCCACAGCCAATCAAAAGAAAACTGTTTTTAAAAAAATGCAGCACAAACACAAAGCACAAGCCCATAACTACAAGCCCCAGCGTCCTGCGCGCCATGGGCGCGCAGGACGCTGAGGAAGCTGGCACCCAAAAAATAAAACAAAAACACCAGGAGAGCAAGTCCGACAAGCCGCGGGAACCAAAGCCCCCCTCCCCATCGGCGCCTGAAGCTCCTAATCGGAGTTTCCCCTTTAATATCACTGGGTGGGGGGGTGTTGTGCTCCCCCTCTCTACTGGCTCCCCTGGGGTTGAGAGGGTTGGGGGGACCAAAGGAGCCTGTCTCCCCAACCCTCCTGACCCCAGGGGACCCAGCAGAGAGGTGATTCCCCTCCCCACACACACACACACCCCATATTAAAGGAAGAAACCAAGCGGTTACTTCTCTTTAAAAACAGAGGTTGGGGGGGATCCCCCTCTCGATGGCTCTCCTGGGTCCGGAAGGGTGGGGGAGACAGACCCATTTTCTCAACCCAACCCTCCCAAACCCAAGGAAGCCAGTGGAGAGGGGGATCACAACCCCCCCTCTGATGTTAAAGGGGAAACCACAATTGAGATTTCCCTTTTAATATCAGAGGGTAGCCTGGATTCGATCCCTTCTCCTGGTTCCCATGAATCTGGAAGGTTTGGGGAGACAAAAGGGGTCTGTCCCCCAAAGCCTTCCAGAGCCAAGGGAGATGGCAGAGAGGGGATCCCCCCCCGTAGGACACCAAAAAACACAAAAACAAACAATCAAAAACATTCAAAAATACACAAAAACAAACAAAAATAACACCAAAAAGGTTAACAACAAACATTTCCAAACACACCCAGCAACCAGCCAAACACCACAAAATCCAAACACCACCACCACCCCAAATAAAGAAAAACAGCCAACTCACCACCACACGTCCTCATACCACAGCGACTGGAAAAGAAATGAATAAAGAAAGAGACTACTTACTGGAAGAAGCTCCACCCAGAGGCCATGAGAGAAAAAACAGTCAAAATACAAGATAACCCCTACCAGCAGCACTTGCTGCCCACAATAATAAAAAAAATTCAGAAAGACACAATAGCCCCACACAAAAGGCCCCAAAAGTTTTTCGAAAAAGTTTATCATCCTTTATTCTTTTTTTCATCCACAAAACCAAAACACCAAACAAAACTCATCACAGTTTATAACAGGCCATCAAAAACAATTTGTATAAATAAAAATTTTAAAAATTTCAATTATAGACTAACCTCTTTTTACAAACATTAATAACAACAACAACAAAAACTTTCCAACACCCTTTAAAACAGCCCGGCAACGCCGGGCAACCTTTGCTAGTACCTTATAAATGTTTATATCAATAAGCAACCTTAACATTATAATACAAAAATTGTAAAGTATCAGATATTAAGGTATGAAATTAAAGGAAGATAGAAGCAAATTCATATCATTATTCTCCCCATACTAATTTCAGCAGCTGAAGTCATTCTAGAATATTTGGTTACCTGTTTTAAACAATTGCCAATAGCTATTGATTTGGTTCCTGAAATTCAAAAATCAATTATTTCACAAACATGTTATGTCCAAAGGTTTTTAGGACTTGACTCCTAATGTTTAGCCTTAACCGTTTGGCCCACCACCATACACCAAAAACGTGCATATTCAATATCACAGCAGAGCTAATTCTGGTACTCAGAATACATGTTCATTCATCTGCATTTTCTGTGTTCTACATCAAGCCTTATTCAGAACTTGGAAATGAAGTGTTAACTTTATATATTAATGTGAAAATTGTCACTTTCATGTTAAACAGGAAGAAAGGCCAATAGTTACATCTCGACAGTAACTTATTAAAATAATGATTTTAATGCTGACACATTACTTGCAAAGTGCCAACCAAAATGTGACCAAATGTAATTCTCTTGTTTAATACTAAAGTACCAATTTTAGCATTATCACCTCAAATTAACACACTGCTTCCAAGTTCTGCCCCAGTTAAGTACTGGTAATTCAGTCTGCAATTTTATCTACTGACTCAGAAGTAAGCTCCACTGAAAGCAATGGAATCGCCTTCTAAGCAAACATGAAAAAAACCTGTGCCCTAAATTACTTTAATCTTTACTTCATCCATAAGGATGCAATTTTTAAACTTAGAGAGTATGTCCCTCTTGTGATGACAATGCTTGGGACTTCAGGTTTTCAGAAAGTATCAGCAGACTGCTTGTTTAAAGGGAAAAAGTATATCCACCTACAAGGAAGAAGAATCTACCTTAGCCATGGGTGCATTCATTTTTCACTCACAACCACATAAAAGCCTTTTTTTCCCTTTAAATTGAAATTAAAACAAATATTTCTAATATTTTCCCAATATAAGACTTGATTTGTAAGTCTTGATAAGTGCACAAGGAAATAAAACATTACACAATGCTTCTTCTTTCAAGTCCCAATCAAACCATGGACAGCCAAAATAAAGCCACCTTCTTGGCTTTGTCATTGGTCATTGGTCCTCATCAGTGTATGTTTCTCGTAGCAATTGGCATACTTGGAAAAGAGCTGGATTCTCTATCTGCCCACATTCACAGCACATGTTGTTATCTGCCAGCAGCCCCCACTTCAGCATGTTGGTCTTACATTTAGGCATTCTAACCCTCAGCCTATTTGTGGTCCTCCAAGTGATGTAGGGGAGGTTAAGTTCCTCAGCCATATCCTCCTTTAATGTTAATTTTTGTCCAGTGTGCTCCTTCCTCCATATTCCAATTTGGTTTTGTTCTTGTGTACCCTCAAGAATGTTCTCTTTATAAGGTTCTCCCTGGATCTGAGCCAATGGACTTGAGGCTCATATCCATTCAGCGGATGTCAAGGGTAATAATAATAATTTTGTGTCAGAAATTATTCTGGGTAGAAAGGATTTTTGCAGGAGAAGCTCAGCTCAGGGGACACCCAAATGAGGCTCCTTTTATGTCTCCAAGAGTTGGGACAGAGACAGGCACTCAATCCATCATGCAGCACCTGGATCTCGAACTGCCAACTTGCCAGCCTTGCAGCTAACAAAACAAGTTTCTTAACCACTGAGCCACCAGTCATTTTCTTGTTAGTTCTCTTGACGTCCAGTGCTACTTCTCTCCTTATCTTAGGTGGAGCGATACCAACAAGATGATATATTTTTTTCAACTGATGTAGTTTTGAGGCATCCTGTCGCTTTGCACATTATTTCATTAACAGCAATATCAACTTGTTTCACATGTGCAGATGCGCTCCATACTGGAGCAGTGTACTCTACTGCAAAAATGCTCAGAGCCAAAGCATGGGTAGTTGAGCTCCCCATTTATAGTTTGTCAACTTCCTGATGATATTGTTCCTTGTACTAATTAGACAATGCTGTTCTTTATTGGACCATTCGGTTTAGATCCTGTTGTATTGTCAGGCACAGGCGCATGTAGACATAGCAGAAGCATAGCTTGGTCAGAGACAGAGCCTTTCTCAAAGGGTAAATAAGAACTTAAGGACAAAGGTTTAACCAGGCCGTAAGGTAACTAACTATTCAATGCAGTGGTTGTGCAGGGCTTTATTATGAAATATTCATGTGGCTCTGCAAGATACTTGACACAGTAGGACAGTAGCAATGTAAAGAAGCTGTGTTATATATATTTGGTTGAAACTGAGCATTTAATTATACATTGTTCTGAAAAACATTGTGAAATGTGTGAGGGAACTGTATCTTCTGCCACAGAATTCAGTGAGGGATGGTTGAGATGTTTAAAGACGATGCTATAACACTGACAAATAGCACTTAATCAACACCTTCATAATGCATCATAAAGCCAACTGTGTGGGAGGTTTCTGAAACTACCTAAAGGTATCCAAATGGGTAAAATTTGATCCCATCTACTGGTCTCATGGTGGTGGTAGTTAGCATATTGTATCACAGTGGCTTATTAGATCTTGGGTATGAAGATATTGATACGCTGGACGGCTCTAGATAAAAACAGCTTGTATCAGAACATTGGAAGGGCTGTTGAAGAAAAGAACAGAATAGGCAGTCAAAAATGGATAGATCAGTGGTTCCTAATGTGGGGCTCACACCCCACAAGGGGACTTCAATTCCCAGAAGCCTACGTCAGTACACTGACTGATCAGTGCTTTGGGGAATTGACAGGCTTCTGAGAATTGAAATCCAAAAACTAAAGGTTGGGAAACACTGGTCTAACCTCATAATATACTAAACGTTCTGTGTGTGACCCAAGTAAAGTGGCATAGCCAGTTTCAAGAGAGAGCTGTGGACACCGGGTCAGCCGATGGCGGCATGCCTGAGACAATGCATCCATTGACTGAAGGAAAGACTCAGAAAACAGTCTGATGAATCATAACATCTCCAAGCATAAAGTGCCCCAAACAGAATACATGCCCCAAACAGACAGAGAAGTGTTATAGAAGCCCTCCTAAATGATGAGCAAGTTAATTGCAGACTGGAGATTACAAGGCCATTGGATTAAAATTGGTTAGGAAAAAGAATCACTTGTCAAAGTAGTCAGTTTTACTATACTGTATAATATCAAGCAACATAGGGCACATGAATTTAAATAACATTTCATTTTATTATATACTTCTTCTTTTGCTGTATCTGATGACACACAACGTCCTCATCAGCCCCAGGCCAGTAGGGATGAAGCTGCTGCCCTCCATCTAGATGTATCCAAGTGGGATTTAATCCACTTGAGGACGGACCATCACCGTGGATTTTGCCATCCACGGCTGTTAGCCCTCAGAGTTGTCAGGTTAGTTAACCACCACCTGACGATCGGTGTTGTGTATGGTCTACTTTATTACCATAGCAGGATAACCTGGCCAGAATGGATTATATACATTTTATATATTATATACTATTATATTATATACATTTTATCCAAATAAAATAAATTTATTCTGTTTTGGTTTTAAGAATGAAAGCCTCTATATAGGTCCAATAATTCCTTTACAGAATGGGAGGGGGGGAATAGACAAATAAGATAATAGTAAAGGATAGCAGTGGCATTGAAATAAAGAATTTTAAATAAAAAAACACCACCAGATCCTATTTAAGTTACTAGTTCTCAACAAGAGAATGGAGATTGGGGCACACACCACGTCCTATGAACTCATGTGACAGCAAAATATTGATATGGGTTGAAATGAGAAGTGATTGCCTTGGTTCTCTCATTATATAAGGCAGTGATGATTAAATTTCTCAGCCGTGGAAGCAAGACCTATGCTTACAAAGTAGACTGGAATATGGCCAAATCCAGGCTCAGGACTTGCATTCTGAAGCTTTTGTGAGATGTTCCACCTGACAGGAAAGAAGGCAGCACTAAGTGACTTCCAGTGGTGGCTGTATGCTTGCCAAGCTGGAAACAGTGCACAAGATTCAAGTTCCACTTATAATTTGGCAACAATTCATGTTAGCCAAATTCAGCCAAGCCTCCAGTGGCCATGTTTGCCAGAGTACCTCCAGGACGATCCATCTAGATCAGGGACCAGAAAACTTGGCTCTCCAGGTGTTCTTGAACTTCAATTCCCAGAAGCCCTGATCAACAGGTGTACTGACTTGGTCTTCTGGTAATTGAAGTCCAAGAACATCTGGAGAGACAGGTTTGCTGACCCCGATCTAGAGCAAAGGCACAGGCTTGGAGTACAAAAGAAAGCAACAAAGATGAGAATGATTGCAATGCCATGGAAAGTGTCAAGAAAGCAACCTGCTTGACAAGGTGTGTTGGTGGGTTGCAGACTTATTCAGGGCTTTAGTTATGAAACACACACCCCCACACCCACACACCTTGGTCTCCAGTGGCTCAATGAAATAACCTCTACAAAAGATTCTGAGGGATTCCATGCCTTCAGCCATGAGCGAATACAAGGAACGGCAAACACCCAGCAACCTGCACAAACTGTCCCTGTGCAAAACGACTGCCCTTTTCCTTAGAAATGTGTCAAAAAAACTGGCTGGCTTTTTCAAAAGATACAAGCAACCCCTCCAGTTTTTAAACCTTTGGACAAAGTAACAGCCTGCTTCATCTGGGGCAACTTATGTTACAGTGATATAAAGTTTTCCCGACTTCCATAACTGGCTACTGGTAATGTTATGAGCCCTGGTGGCACAATGGTTAAACTGCTGTACTGCCACCAAAAACTGCTGATGTTGTGAGTTCAATCCTGATGGGACTCAAGGTTGACTCAGCCTTCCTTCCGAGGTCATTCAAAATGCTAACTATCTTGTGAACCACCCAGAAAGTGCACTAAGCGCTATGAAGTGGTATATAAGGGTAATTGCTATTGCTAATGATGGCATAACAACTCAGAATAACAGCTGGGAACAAGAGTGTTAGGGATGCTTTCACACTCAGGTAATCCTTGGGCATTGCAAAAGGCATCTGGCTGGCCACGATTGGAACAGTATGTTGGTCCGATCGATCTTCTGTCCCTAGAATAGAACAAAAAGAGAACTCTGCAACCCTAGTCAGGGAGGGCATGCTACTTTAATTGTGTTGACAGTGGTTTAATGCCAAAGGTTCTTGCCATCTCTTCTCCACTGAGCGCAGCTCTGTCACTTTCCACATCCCTTTAAAAGGAAGAGAAAGTTTGGGTGTTTCAGTTTAATCAGATGTCTGTTAAAACCTGTAATTATAATGCAGCAAGTCAGAAAGATGCTGACTGGGAGGTGGAAGGTTAGCAGTTCGATTCCCAAGTACTGCAGGACGGAAATGAGCTCCTGTCTTTGTCCCAGCTCCTGCCAACCAAGCTGTTCGAAAGCAAGAAATTGCAAGTAGATAAATAGGGACCACTTCAGTGGGAAGGTAACAGCATTCCGTGCGCTCCGGTGTCTAGTCATGCCTGCCATATGACCACAGAAACGTCTGCAGAAGCAGACAATGCTGGCTCTTCGGCTTTGAAACAGAGATGAGCACTGAACCCTAGAGTCAGGTATGACTGGCTTTCGAGCAAGGGAAACCTTTAACTTTACCTTTAATATCTAAACATTAAAAATAAGACCAGTATTTAAATCAGATTTAAATGAAAGGAGACTATTGTGGGCTCTGGGGATCTGAACTCATTCTTGCATTCCAACTTTTCTTAGTAAATTCAAGGTAAATCTTGAGCCATTAACTTTTACCCTTCCTCACCATACCGTTTCTTGTACTGTAGTTTAATGTGCTGTATTTTGACATCAGGCTGCTTAGCTCCTTTCCAAAATTATTCTTCTCTCTCTGGATCACATTAGCAAAGTGATAGAGGAGTTGATAAGCAGAGAAATAGAAGAGAAAGTTTTGATAAAGAAGGGGGAGGAAATAGTAACAAATTTTATAAAGCTGAGAATCACCTTGTGAATAGGAGCAAATAGTAACAGGAAAGTTAACAACTTGAAATGAACAGTTTGAATTAGCAGGTGCTATGGCATATGTTGAAGGGGGCTGCAAACACTTCTCACCTTCATTAAAACCTTTTCCTGTCATTTTAAGGAAACAACAGAGAAAAACTGAACAGTGCTGCATATGGAAAATGGATAAATAGCTGTTTAAGATCCAGTAAATTAGTAATCTAGAGGCTGGCAGGAAAAAATTGCTCACAAGTTTAATTGTTTAAACTTGTTTCTGTTCAATAATGCCATTCAATTTTTTTAACAATACAGG
The DNA here is from genome assembly GCA_035047305.1 of Bradypodion pumilum. Lineage (NCBI taxonomy): Eukaryota > Metazoa > Chordata > Lepidosauria > Squamata > Chamaeleonidae > Bradypodion > Bradypodion pumilum. The sequence goes on along the minus strand of JAWDJD010000001.1, from coordinate 163,826,309 downwards.
GTATACACACACACGCTCGCGCGCACACCCACACCGTCTTCTCCCCCACTCAGGGGGCAAACATGTTCCAAGATATCTGTTGTTATATATGACAACTTTTGGGACGCCCTATATTGTTTGTTTTAACTGTGTTTTGTATGTTTGAATCATCATCATCATCATCATCATCATCATCATCATCATCATCATCATCATCATCATCATCATCATCATCATCATCATCATCATCGAACTGCAGAGCTAGAAGGAACTGTATGTCTCATTGAGTCCAGCTCCTGTCAAGAAGGTACAGTGGAGAACTGAACTCCCAACCCCTGGTCCATTATCATTTTTTAAATATTTCCCTAACTGTCAAAGTGCAATTCTAGATACAAAAATGAGGTTTCCCAAACTAGGCAGATATACTGTTGTAGGGCTATGTTAGTTTTTAGCAAGTAAGGTTTACCCAATTTATGCATAAGTAAAGTTTACTTGACTTACTCACAAGTCAGGAGGCAGCAGTGCTTCCTGGTAATACCAGTGACAGCCACAGTATCAGGAGCTATTGGGGTACAGTACTCAGGAACATGGCGTAGTGCAGGGGTTCTCAAACTATGGCATCAAATACTCCGGCCCCCAACCTCACTCCAGCCAGCCCCACAAGAATCGGTCATGGACTAATTTATGGCTGTTGGGAATGTGGCCACGGCATTTGTAAATGAGTCCATGGCCGTCATAAATGCATTTACGACAGCCACATATGCATTTTATAGCAGTGTTTACGGCAGGAGGAACCACCAGTCCAGCCCACTCAGCTGTCTGAGGGGGTGTGGTCCGCCCCACGGCTGAATAAGGTGGAGAACACCTGCCATAGTGGCAAAAGCTGTGGCAGCGATAAAGTCATGACTTTTTCTAGCACAAGAAGAAGAGCCTTTTTAGTATCTACCCCAGCCCTTTGGAACCTCCTGTCGGTCAAACTGCATCTCCAGATGGAGCTGCTGCCCTTCAGGAAAGAGCCAAAAACCTGGCTGGCAGGGCAGGTGTGGGGAGGTGGGGGAGGAGCAACCACTACCACCCCCACTGGCTCATTTAGAGGATGACCTATCATGTTTTTAATCAGTTTTTAATAAGATTTTTAATTGGTGTGTGTGGTGGTAGACTTTTAGTATTTTAGGAATTTTAAGGGTTTTATAGGGAATTGTGGGGATTTTATGTATTTGTATTGAATTGCTGTACACTACCCAGAGTCGCCTGTCGATTGGGTGGCTATACAACAACAAACAAACAAACAAGCATTAGGACGGTGCCATGAGAAACAATCAAACCCAGTAGAAGGGCTACTCAGGGGAGCATTTAACAACAACAACAAAAGTGAAGTAGCAGCACCCCAACGTCTGACACAAATATGCTCTCATATGTGCAAGGTCTCTTTCTCTCACACAGATATACAGACACATAGACACACTCTACGGCTACAGAAAATTCCAAGTGGGAGAAAGGCACAAACATAATAAACAAAACCTTAACTAAAGCTCTCCACTCTTCCTCTCGGAAAGAGACACAAATCTTGCTCTAAGCAGATGAAAAAGTTTCTCAGGAAGAGTTTTGCCAGAGAAGATAGGGAGGGTGGACATCTCCAAAGACATTCTGTACAGAAAGTTGGGGAAAGGGGAGGAAAGGAGGTATCAATAATCAAAAGAGGGGAAAAGTTTGAACAATTGAAAGACTGGCTTGGCCCCTTCTGATGAGAGGGAAAAAATTAGATCAGTGTGAATAGAAGGATCATCACTGAAGTGAGAAATAAAATAGATCACACTAAAAAGAGGAGGCTTTTCAGTGTGGACAAAACCATTCCAAAATCATCCAACTCTTATTGGCTACTCTATTATATCTCTATCCATTTCTCTATATTATTTTCTATATAATCTTCCTTGGGGATGATGTTGTGGATTGTATAATTTATAGGGGGGAAATCTAGAAAGACCCCTAATTTAACCCCCCCCCCCCATCAAATTGTGCATTATACCTCTATCATTTTTAATTTCTCCTATGAGATTCTCCACTCTTTTTGTTAGTTTGCATAGTTCTGGACAACATCCTTCAATTTTTATTACTAAGAATAATACAAAATTTAAAATATTCTCTTCTTGAGTATACTAAATTGTGATTTCTCTCTCTCTCAATATTCTCTAATTCTTTCCTTTTGCAGATATTTTTGCTATAATTCTGTTATCTTTATCTATTATGTATTTTTCCAACAACTGTATGGAAAACCTTCCTAAACCTTTTTATTTGGTTTTCTCATGCTCTTTAGTGTTGTGTGATTCTTTAATACCAATTCTTCTCATCATCACTTTCACAGCCGTCCCAACCATTTGTTTTCCATATTTCCATATTTTTCTATTTTATCTTCATTTTATTTTGTTGAAAAAAATAATCTATTCTCCAACTTTTAGCTTCTTTATAATCTGATCTAATTTTAATATCATGTTTAATAAAGCATGGAGTGTTATACATATCAATCCAACCTGTGTTTTACGCACTCTCACATCAAATTGATAGATACAAACATACAATTTATTCTGGAATAACACTTACATATGGAAGAAAATAATGTGCATAACCTTTTATTTTTTCTTTCACTCTACAAATATCATTGAATCAGAGCTCCTTATTCTGTTCAAAACCATAGTACAGTACTATTATTTTTCTCAGTTTTGGTAAAGTTTGACTTGTCTTTCTCTTTATCCATTTTTATAATAAATTCACCTGCCATTATTATAAATCCTTTCCTAATCTTTTCTAATCCTTTAAACACTTCTTTAAGGAAAATGATTTGATTTACATTTGGAGAATCCTCCCCTCCCATCATTTCTCCTAACAATATATATCTTCCATTCCTCCCTTTATTTTTGTTACTTTAAAATTACTTTTAAATAATTGTAATTGTTCTTGAACTTGAACATACTCATGCTTTTTCATAAATACTAAATGAATTTAGTTCAAGTTCACTATCACTTTCTTTTGCGTGACAAATTTCTTAAGAAATGATATTTACTTTATCTGTATTCAATAATACACTACTCTGTTCTTTTCCTCTTTATGCCACTTGCAGGCCCTTCACATTTAAAATTCATACTGTATTCTTAATCAGATAACCATAACTATTACCTCCCGTTCTCCCTTTTGGTTCCAAACAGGGAAATACCCCCTAAACCACACACCCCAAATTAATAAACAAACAACTTAATCCCATTCGCTCTCTCTCTCTCTCTCTCTCTCAAACACACACACACAATCCATACCTGTCAACTATCCCGTTTCCCCCCAGGAAACCCCTTATTTTTACCCCTCTTTCCGCCCCCTCCCATTTTATTAATTTCACCATACTTTCCCTTATTTTTTAAAAAATATCCTGACCGGAGCCCTCACAGGCGAAGTTGCAGTATTTTTTCCGGCCACCAGAGGTTGCTGTGTGGCAGGCTTTTCACTTCTGGAAGGGGAGAGAGAGAAGGTGGTGGGAGCGTTCTGAGTTTCTCTTTCATTTTCCTGCCAGCCACATGGCCAATATGGAGGCTTTGTCTTTGGTCGGAGCCACCATGCTGGGAGGGACGGGAGTCTACTCTAGAGGTGAGCGATATTTCATATATGCAGGGGCAAATCAGCTCTTGGTCTGGGGGCAGAGACTTCTCTCTCACTCATGCTTTATTGAGCTGTTTCTGCCCTGCCTCCTGGCTGGAGGATTCCATTTCTAGAGTACTGGAGTTAACTTGGGAGGGGTGGGGGATGTGCTTGATCACTATATGCTAAAGGTAAAGGTTTCCCTTGCTCGAAAGCCAGTCGTATCTATAGAGTGCCAAGGTTCACCATCACAGTCATAGATTCCTACACTATATGAGAGAGAGGGAGGTTCAGTTTCTGTTATAGAGTTAACTTGGGAGGTGTGGGGGGATGGGGGGATGGTGTTTGATCACTATATGAGAGAGAAGGGGGTTCCATTTCTGTTCTAGAGTTAACTTGGGGGTGGGGTGGGGTGGGGGATGTGCTTGGTCACTATATGCTAAAGGTAAAGGTTTCCCTTGCTCGAAAGCCAGTCGTATCTACAGAGTGCCAAGGTTCGCCATCACAGTCATAGATTCCTACAGCGGCCAATTTTTAGAGCAAGAAGCTGCTTTTTGTACGAGAGAGCAGATCCAAAATACACGGGGAGAATTATCAGAGCTCATAGATCCAGTGTGCTTGCACGGTTGTGTAAGGGGATCTGAGTTAGGTAAAGGTAAAGGGTCGCCCTTGCTCAAAAGCCAATCGTATCCGACTCTAGGGTTCAGTGCTCTTCTCTGTTTCAAAGCCGAAGAGCCAGCGTTGTCTGCGTCTGCAGACATTTCCGTGGTCATGTGGCAGGCATGACTAGACACCAGAGCACACAGAACACTGTTACCTTCCCACCAAAGTTGTCCCTATTTATCTACTTGCAATTTCTTACTTTCGAACTGCTAGGATGGCAGGAGCTGGGACAAAGACAGGAGCTCATTCCGTCCTGCAGTACTCGGGAATCGAACTGCTGACCTTCTGCCTCCCAGTCAGGATCTTAGTCACTTAAGCCACTGAGTGAACAAGAAAGAAAACAAAACAAAAGTCCCCCAAAAAGATGGGGAAAGGGTTCTTTGGTCTACACAGCTTTGTGCCCATTGCATCTACAATACCATCTAGCCATCTGATTTTTTGCCACCTCCTTCTTTTGTCCTCCACCTTTCCCAGCATCAAGTCCTTCTCAAGTGATTCCTCTCTTCTCATTTGATGTCCAAAGTACTTTAGCGTCATCTTTACTATTTGACCTTTAATGAGCAGTCAGGGTTGATTTCTTCTAGGATCGACCTATTTCTAATCTAATACCACATTTCAAAGGCATTTTTCTGCGCTCAGCTTTCCTAATGGTCCAGCTCTCACACCCATACATTACCACCAGGAATACCTTTGCTTTGACTATGCATTTTTTTGTTTGCAAGGTGATGCCTCTACTTTTAACTATGTTCCCCAGGTTTCTCATAGCTTGTTTCCAAAGCATCAGTCGCCTTTTTATTTCACGGCTGCAATCACCATCTGCAGAAATCTTTGATGCTAAGAAAGTAAAATCTGCCAGTCGCATCCAACTCTAGGGTGCAGTGCTCATCTCCATTTACAGCCAAAGAGCCAGTGCTGTCTGTGTTTGCACACATTTTCATGGCCATGTGGCAGGTATGACTAGAGCCTAGCAAGTCACATGGCTATATTTGGCCACACCCACAGATTTGGCCACACCCACAGAGGGGTGTGGCCAAAATTTCCCTTATTTTCAAATCCAAATGTTAACAGGTATGACACAATCCCCTATTTTCATTTGCCAAGAATCTCTCATCCTAAGTACTATGTACAGTAAAACCCTGACTTACAAATGCCTCGAGTTACATAAAATTCAACTTACATAATGATTTTATGCTAAAACCATGTCCCGATTTACACAATTTCCTATGGGTTTGCTTCGAGTTACATAAAGATTCTGTTTTCTATGGGTTTGCTTTGAGTTACGTAAAAATTCATTTCCCTACGGGGTTGCTTCAATTTACATAAAAATTTCATTTTTCCTATGGGTTTGCTTCGAGTTACGTTAAAAAAAATTTCCTATGGGTTTGGTTCGAGTTACAAAAAAAAAACCAATTTAAGCAAAAGCCTACGGAACAAACTTTTTTCGTAAGTAGGGGTTTTACTGAATTCCAAAACACAAGGCAGTAAGGAATCTTTTACATCTTCCAAACCATCAGCCACCTAAGCAACTCCAATAATCTCATATAAATTTCTATTTTCTATCATTATGTTACATGCAAGAACTACTTAGTATTTTACTACTAAGTTGTTCTTCCCCTTCTACCTCATATGTATTCAAATTACATTCCTCACTTTCCCAATCTACAGAGAGTCTCAAAAGTTGCCATACACAGGCACTTTTGTATAACAACAGATATCTTGGAACCTGTTCGCCATGAGTGGGGGAGAAGGCTTCATGTATGTACAAAGAAAGATATGGCCAACACGTATTGTGTAAATATTGTGTAAGATTTTGCAATGAATTAAGATACAATTTCCCATTTGCCCTATGTATAGGGACTTTGGGGACAGCCTGTATTGGTCATACAGACTAAATATGTTTACCGTAATGCTTTTAGTGTAACTCTCCTACTATAATCTATCTAAACCACTACATTTTCTAGTAACTTCTTTTAATTGTTATTATTATTAGATGTTAAAATCTTTGTTAGAGGTTTTATTTCTTTGTCTCTGTTTTTAATAATAAAATTAAAAAGAAGCAAAGGATTAAAAGCATTCTCTGTGGTCCCAAAGGAAATATACACCAGGGTTCTGATAAAGCACCTTTCTTGCCTTTAATTGTTAAGGGGTGGGGTGGGGGGAGTGGAGCCAAACAACTTCAGCTCCATATCTGATTTATTTATTTATTTATTTATTTATTAGTTCAATTTCTATACCGCCCACTCAGCCTAGTCCGACACAGGGCGGTTCACAATCATAAATAAAAACAACATAGTTAAAACTGATTAAAACTACCCACCCCCTAAAAATAGGGTACAGGGACCAAGGGGGGGGAAGGAGGGGGGGAAGGAGTTTCCACTACACTAGCCACCGAATGGACACCCTTCCACCTACACCCCAGACTTGGCTTGCCAGCCAGGTTTAGAGTTCTTCCTGAAGGGCAGCAATTCCATCTGGAGATGTAACTCTTTTGGCAGGAGGTTCCAGAGGGCCTGTGCGGACATGGAGAAGGCCCTCCTCTTTGTGCTAGAGAGGTGAGCCCCTCTAGCCGATGACAATTTCATTGTTAAGCTGTAGAAGGCAAAGAAGTTTGGGCAAATGGAGAACCATTACAGGCCATAACAAGCCAACAAGCCAGAGGTTCCCCATTCCTATCTTAAGGAGATGAGGTGGAGCTTCTGGTCTTCTCTAAACTTGTATTTTGAGTCTAATTCATATATTGCATTTATGGGTAACCACCTAAAAGAGTTTTAACCATTTGCCTACAAATGTGTAGTTTGAATATGACAAATCAGTTGATGCCTATAACATATTTGTTTCAGAGCCTAGGTTAGCTCCAGCTCCTTTTGAGTGCAAACTGAGGGCTGAAGGAAACAAGGTAGTATAGAACTGAGCCTTCCCCACCCAGTATTGTCTCCTGGGAAGGGGAATGGTAAACCTCTACTCACTAGCCCTCCCCAATTGTCTCTGCAGGAGATTTGAAAAAGAAAGATAAACTCATTTGGTTTTTCTTTCTTTCACTCTATATGTTGTACCTTCAAATATAAAACACACAAATTTATGAGGATAACAGCTTGGACAGGAAGGTTAAACCACCACCTCTTGCATGTGGCAGTTTTGACCCAGACTGGGTCCTCCTGTGATTATTTGGAAGTAAAGAAGAAAATGAGACTCAACTGCATGCAACAGATGGGACATAGCATGGCAAACTCAAGCTTGTCTCTGGATAACATAAGAAATTAATTTTAGTGGATCTGATTGAATGGCCATTTTAGATCGGACAACACAAGTCTGTGGGTGTGAATGAGAAAGTGCTGCCAAATCGGAGCTTTCCTACCTTTTACAACAAGAGAAAGAGGCACAATAGAGCTTTCTATAATAAACTGGGGCTAAGCCAAGCTACTGCTGTAAGTTAGAAACCATAATCAGGTACACATAATAGCCTTCCATTTAATTATAATGTTCCAAAAAGCAATTAAATCAGAATATGCTTGGAGAGTGCGGAAATGACCTGAGTTAATGCATAACATTATGTATAATATTTTAAGCAATTTATATCAGGATTCTGAAGGTTTAGATGAAAAGGAATATGAGCAGATAGAAGGAAACCAACTGAATCTTATTCAGAAAAGTACCCCCTCATCCCTCTGCTAGCCAGGGACAATCAAAATATATTTTGCCTTGCTAATAGAAGATGTGTCCGCCTCTCCATCTAGAAAAATATCTTAAGCCTTACCAAAGGAGTCTCAAATTAGTCACAGCTGGGTAGCTTTTGTGCTGTCTGTTTCTTTCCTTTCTGCAAAAAAAAGTAGTAATTAGATTTTACTTAGATAACTTCAAATGCGCCTGCATTTTCCCAGTGTTTATCTATAAATTATACATGTTCTAAAATATCAGTCTTCCACTTCTTTCTGTCTCTTTCATTTTCTCTCTCTCTTTTTTATAGGTTTGAAGTAATACCCTATGTTTTGCACAGTAGGCAGACCTCCTGCTGTTTCACTGCTATGTCAGCCCCCCAAGAATAAAAAAGAGACTAAAGTAAGCAAAGTTTTATATCTTTCATTGGACTGACATCTGTTAGCTGGAGAAAGCAAGCTTTTGAACATTGTGGACTGTAGAAAAGGCTTCAAAAGTTGGGGAGGGGGTAATTCTTCACAGATTTCTTTAATGCTTCAAAGCTAGGGAGTTGCATATGTTAAGCATATTAGCCTTTCCAAAGCAAAGCAATGAGCTTCTGTGTGCCATATACCACAGGATGCAAGGTACTCTCAGAGGGTCCTTTTGAATTACATTCTTTCTCTTCAAAATAACATGTAAAATAGTGTACAAAGACTGGAAATCATGATTATTTATGTTCTCTTATTTATTTATTTATTTATTTATTTATTATTTATTTAGACTTATATCACCACCCGCTCGTCATGGTGACTATCCTATATAGTTATATCCTATAGCTATATCCTCCCACTGTTGGATGTATTCATTAATGTAGTTGTCAAGCACATCCTACGCGTGCATCACCCCAAGGCAGGGTAATAAATATGTACCACCCGACCAAGATCAGGGCTGGACTTCACCACACGATTGTCTCACGTGTCTTCCTTGCGGCCAGCCACTCCCACACCTGGGAGCCATCGCAACATGTAGTGATAATAGCAATGCCTTCAGGTGACTGGCCTCCACCACTCCTAGGAATGTCCACCAGGGCAAGATGGTCAAACTGAAACCAGGTAAATATGGATCCTTTTAAGGAATTAATGGTCACTCCACAAAAGATAACACATGTCTGCAACCAAAAAACCTGCATAGGATTTTTTTTACTGACTTTATCCCAAAATCTGAAATCCTTTTCATGATTCTAAAAACCCTATCCAAAATTTATTTCTTACTTTCATTTAATATTTATTAGAGCTAGAATCAAGAATAATCCAAAGAAAAAATAAGAGGAAGGGTGGGGGTGGGGGTGGGGATGTAGTCAGTGGTGGGCATCAGCAGGTTCACACCAGTTTGCCAGAACTGGTAGCAGAAATTCTGGCTGGCCCATCCAAGTTTTGAAATAAAGTAGTCCTAATTCGGGTGCAACGCAGGGCTTCCCCCCTGGCCACGCCCACCATACCACGCCCACAGTGTGGTAGTAAATTTTTTTGGAGCCTGCCACTAGGCGTAGTGTAGCTTTAGTGGTGTGAGGAAGCTCAGATGATCATGTCCCAACAGGTTTATTTTGTTTATAGCAAAAGGTGAACATATCCAGGAATCTTACTGGCTGGGTTGAGCATGCCTCCGTGCCCCGCCGGTCCATTCCCTCACCCAGCTGGGGCTGGAGGAAAGGTGCAACACCTGGGGTGACTGGCATGGCTTGAAAAATGCCACCGCCCGAGCTACCCCCCACCAGACTGCCTCTGTGTCCTCCACCAACCCCCCCCCCCAGCCGGACTGCCTCCATACCCTGCCAGACTGTTTCCTCACCCAGCCGGGGCTGGAGGGAAGGAGGAACACCTGGGGTGACCAGCGTGGCTTGAAAAATGCCACCGCCAGAGCTACCCCCCACCGGACTGCCTCCATGTCCCCTGCCAACCCCCCCCCCCCGGCCGGACTGCCTCCATACCCTGCTGGTCTGTTCATTCACCCAGTTGGGGCTGGAAGGAAGGAGGAACACCTGGGATGACTGGCGTGGCTTGAAAAACACTGCCGCCAGAGGGGCCCCCCACCGTTTGCTGGGACTATTGTAATTGTGGTTGTGGTTTATATTATTTTTATCTCTGTGTTAAATTTGATGTTTTGTTCTTTTTATATTGATTGGTAACTGTATTTATACTGTATTTTCTTTGTAATTGTATTCATATTGTATTTTTTTATAAGTTGTAAGCTGCCCTGAGTGGTGCTTGCACCAGGAAGGCAGGGTATAAATGCATATCTAATTCTAATTATAATGTTTTTATGTGTTCTCTGGGGTATTATAAATGGGTATGAACATGCCTACTGTCAGATTTGATCATGTTTCAACATGCTAAATAAGTTCAGGATCTTGGTTGCTGTATGAGCTATACTCAGTTTACATTCTGCATTCAAACATGACTATGCTTGTTTTTAGTTCTGTATTATGGTTCTAAGAGGTTGTGTTTGTCATGATATTTATTATTCATTTATTTATTTCTACACATTTATATCCCACCCTCCTGGTGGGTACACCACTTAGAGCGGCTAACAACATAATAAAAATTACAATAAAAACAATTAAGCAACAAAAGTTAAAACAGATCTAACAGCCCCAGTTAAAACCAACATTAAAAAACAAATCAACATTAACAAACAACCCACCCCCACCCTAACCCCTTTAAAACAGAATAACCAAGCCAGGGGGCAGCCCCTCACATAGGCTAAATCAGCCACTGGGCTTGACTGGTAGAGTCAAGCGTGGCCCAAAACCTGCTGGAAGAGCCATGTCTTCAGCATCTTTCTAAAGGGGAGTAGTTCCATCTGGAGCCGCAACTCAGGTGGTAAGAGGTTCCATAGGGCTGGGGCAGACACGGAAAAGGCTCTTTTCCTGGTCCCAGTAAGATGTACCTCTTTCACAAGGGCCTAGTCTTTTTAGAAGGGGGTCAATTCATATCTCTAATGTTTTGGCCAAACTCTGCTTAAAAACTGCTTGAAATTTCTGCTCTGCAGAACAGGGCCAGCGTTCCCAGAAAGCAGGCCTTTGTTTGCATATTTCTGCTCAGATAAATCCGCCCTGTCTGAGTCAGGCAGGAAAGCTCTAGCTCTATCAGCTAGAGTTCTTATCTGGTATGTTTTGCAGAAGCCTGCCAAGAAAGGCATGTGTATCTCTTCACCTACATGTTAGGCAGAACCCATGTTCCGCCTCTTATCAAACATGCTCCACCTCTTAGGAAACATGTTTGTCTCTCATAAGGTACACTCTGTACATGTTAGCTTTTCTCATACTAGTCAGCAAGATTTCTTTCTAATCTAGTCAGCAAGATTTCTTTCCCATAGGATGGGGGCCATATTATTGGAGGTGCACAGTTTAACTGTCAATCACATCATTGACACACATTTAGTTACCATGGTTACCCAGGATAACCCTATAAGGAGTCACCTCTAAGGAGAGGGAGAAAAAGAAAGGGGATCAAACATCTTTCAGAGGGTGAAACCTTGTCACTGTGATCCTCAAGATGCCCATCTAGATATGGGGGGGGCTCAGAAACCCCATTCTCTTATTAATTAGATTGATTATATATGTTTTTATTTTATTAGAAATATGTTTTAAGTGTAGATGTAGAAGAAGATTAATAAAAAATATTAAAAAGGCATTTTCTCTGTCTGCCTGTCTGTGCTGCTTGTCTGGGGAACATAGCCAGAAGAAGAGCCAATAAGAAGAAGGCTTGGCAGAAATCCCAGAAATACAGATCTCTCATTGAGAGAAATGGAGCTGGCTCTGCTTTAGGCGATCGTGATCAATGGAGGGAGAGTTCTTTCAGGGGGCTTCTCTGAAGCCCTGCAAGGGGATTCTCGAACTGAGACCTCATCGCTACCAATCGCCTCCCCCAACTTCACGACAGTGTTATTTCTCTGGAAGCTTTTGTTTTATTTGTCGTGACTACACTATTAAAAGTCAACAAAGAAACATAAGTGATTTTGTGAAGAAAGTGTATTTTGATTACTTCAAGTTGAAACTTGGGGATCAAGACAAAGCATGGGCTCCCCATAAGGTGTGTAGAAGGTGCGAAGAAGATCTTCATTTGTGGTTAAAAATAAGAAAACCTCATTCTGTTTTGGCATTCCTATGATGTGGTGTGAATAGCAAAACCACACTACTGATTGCTATTCCTGTTTGGTAGATGTGAAAGGCTTTAATACAAGAAATTAAACGAAGATATCTTACCCAAACCTTAATTCAGCTATTCGTCCAATACCAGTTCCACACCCACCTTCCAGTTTGGATAATATCCTGAGTGATTTGGAGGATGAAGACACATTTCCTTCCCAAGACGAATCTAGCTCAGATTTTTCTGCTGATGAGGTACCTCAACATTTTCTCAGAGTGAGCTCAATGACCTAGTTAGAGATTTAGTGCTTTCCAAAGATTCAGCTGAATTGATGGGGTCAAGACTATCAAGTAAAAACCTGCTGTCACCTGGAACATCATTTTCATGGTACAAGCACCAAGAGAAAGAATTCACTCAGTTTTTCTCCAAAGATGAAAATCTCATTTATTGTAGTGATGTTCAAGGGCTAATGAAGTGCTTTGAAATTGAATGTGATTCATCTGAGTAGTGCCTGTTCATTGATTTGTCTAAAACAAGCCTCAAATCAGCATAATAAGAATACATTTGCATCACTTCCTATAGGACACTCAGTGCATTTGGATGAAAACTATAATAATTTAATTGTGATTCTTGTCAAAATCAGATATCTAGAACATCACTGGATGGTTTGTGGAGACTTTGAAATACTAACCATGTTGTTAGGCCAACCAGCAGGTTATACAAAATATCCCTGCTACCTATGTTTGTGGGACAGTCAAGCCAGAGACCTCCATTGAGAAAAAAACAAAACCGCTTGTGGCTACACCTGAGTCCATGCAACTTGTGTTTTAAATGTGAAAAATCTCAACATTATGACAAAATGATACTGTTATAATCCAATTTACTTGTGTTCTACAAAGCATGTGTAACAGCTCAATATAACTCAATGTTCAAAGCATATATTACAGCTCAATATAACTCAATTTTCGAAAGACTACCAGACAAAGTTCTTTTTCGAGCTGTTACACATGCTTTGAAGAACACGAGTAAATTGGATTATAACAGTATCATTTCATCATAATGTTGAGATTTTTCACTTTTAAAACACAAGTTGCATGGACTCAGGGGTAGCCACAAGCAGTTTCAGTTTTTTCTCAGTAATATACAATTTTCCCATAGTTTTCCCATAGAGACCTCCATTGGACAAAAACTGACTGGCCACTTTGAGATGCCTTAATCCCCGGTGGGGTAAAAAAGTCATTAATACAACCTTGGTTCCAACAGAAAAGGTTTTATTGCCACCTCTTCATATTAAATTAGGGCTTATGAAGCAGTTTGTTAAATCACTGCCAAAAGATGTGGACTGTTTCAGATATCTGTGTTCCAAGTTCCCAAAACTGTCTGAAGCCAAGTTGAAAGAGGGAGTTTTTACTGGCCCCGACATACAAAACTGTTATCCAAACCACTCTTTTTAGAAACAATGGGAGAAAAAGAAAAGGAAGTGTGGGACTCTTTCAAAGACGTAGCTCACAAGTTTTTAGAGAATACTAAAGACCCTCACTACAAAACGATTGTACAACGCATGTTGAATGCGTATAAAGCTCAAGGATGCAAGATGAGTTTAAAAATTCATTTCTTACGCTCCCATGTCAAATATTTTCCTGAAAACATGGGAGCCTACAGTGAAGAGCAGGGTGAAAGATTTCACCAGGATGTCCATGATATCAAGAGACGCTACCAAGGAAGATGGAATGTCAATATGCTAGCTGACTACTGTTGGATGTTCAAATGGGAAACAGGAAACAGAAAGTGGAAAGCGAAAGCGTGTTCGGAGGAGCATAAAAGAAAAGAAGAAAAGGTTTCATAGACAAAAAGAGTGAACACGGAATGTTAAGTATATATTATGGAGAAATTGTTTGTTTAATTATAAGAAATAATATGTTTAGTTCATTGTAATAAAATAGTGATTTTTCTCATCGCTCTTATGCTTTTTTTAATGCAAAACCCTCATAATTTTGTGAAAAAACTGTAAGTGATGGGGGAAATTGAGGTCATTTTTTGATTCAGCACACTAGAAAACATAAAATTTACCAGAAATATCCTATGCAGATGAATGTATTATTATTATTACTTTTTGCAGACCTCTGTAGTTAATAGATTCAAATGTGATGAAGTGGAGACATTGTTGAATGGCCGGGATTGGGTAGGTGAAATAGTGGAAAGGGTCTTCCACATGATGCAGGGTCTTCCACAGGCAATATCAATGGTACTCAAGCTATCTCTTTTTAGTATAGGATAGAAGGTGGCACTGGTAAGACACCTATGATCATTTTTAAACTTTACTGGAACATTGAGTATGTGTGTGATTGTGGATCGTTGATCATTTTGTGAGGTTTGAGTGTCACACAATTAAGATACTTCATAGTCCCCTCAGGTAATAACCATTCATTGGAATTTTTTAAAGTGGACACATGGATAATATCACAGATCCAGGGACAGAGCAGGTAAGAATGTCTCCTAAATGGTACAATCCAAGTAGGTCCTTATGCCTTTGCCTTGGTGACAGGGATTTTGTATACTATTAAAAACTAAAGACAGGCAGGGATGGGAGATTCTTCCAAAAATAAAAACCTGCAATTTTGAAAGTAAGTGAAGGCTGCTCTCAAAGCAATTGGAATACAGGGGATAACTATGGACCTATGTTAAACAGCAGAGGCTGAGCTAGCAAAATCCTAATAAAAGTATGCCAGCAAATATAGAAAACTAGCTGATTACCCAGTGTTGCCTGAGTTCACGCACACAGTCACACACACACTAACAGAGAGAGAGACAGAGACGCATGCATGCGTGCGCTGGGGCAGTTCTACCCTCTCTCACACATGCACACACACACACAATTAACACAGACATGTGTGCGGGGTGGGATTTCTCTTTCCCTCTCTCTCTCCCTTTCACCCGTTGATTGCTCTGCGGCTGGCCAGCAGCACACACACACACACATGCGCACACGCACACACACACAGTCACACAGAGATTGACATGCACACAGACACACATAAAGAGAGACAGACACATGTGTTTTATTGTTTTGGATATTTCTGGTTGTTATTTTTTTATTTTTTCAATTTATTTATTATTATTATTTGTAATTTGTGATATTGTTTTTTGAGTTAGGTATTTTCGTGTTGTTATGTTGTAGATATGTGTTTTTAGTGAGTTTTCATGCTTTTTCATTAGCCTTTGTTATTTTGGATGTGTTTTGTTGAGTTTGTTGTTTATTGTTTTGTTGTTTACTGGGTTTATTTGAATTATTTGTTTATTTATTTGTTTTTTTATTTTTGATGGTTGACGTTTTGTTAAACTGTTTTGTTTTGTTGTGGTTTTGTGGGGTGAAGAATGGCCTGTCTGTTATTTCCTCTTTTCCCCGTTGCTATTTCGAAATTAGGTTTCGATGCAGCGATGGGGGAAAGGAAGAGCTGGCAGTCAGCCTGCTTTTTGTCTGGTTAGGTTCATTAGGTCGGTCGGGGAGAAGGAGGCAGAGAAAAGCTATCTGCTTCACGATGGTTCTCTCCTCTCAGCTTCCTTTTCCCCTGGCTTACCTAATGGGAGATCGGCAGGCAACGATCCATAAGGGGTGGTGCTCTTCATTGCGGATTGCTGGCTGCTGCTTTTCTATTACCTCCACTGCTGTTTCGTGCTAGTTCTCGAAACAGTGGTGTGGGTAGTACAAAGGCAGCATCCAGTCATTCACCAGGGAGTGTGCTTGGGAGCCCCTGATGAACTGCTGCCTGCTGCTGGTCCCCCCCAGCTCAACTTACCTTGAGGCCAGCGGCTGTCTTGCAGGGAGGAGAAGGAGTCCCTCTTCTTCCCATTGTTCTAGGAAAGAAGGCTGGTGGTTGTCTCGCCGTGTTTTTTTTTTTGCGGGTTTGGGTTAGCGAGGTTGTGAGGCACTGCATCCGCCTGTGGCGGCCTTGCATTCCTGTTGCATGAGGCATTATTTTATTTTTCACATGCCTGCTTTTTCAATGTTCTACACGCTCGCACCCTTCAGCCTGATTGGCTGAAGTGGTCACGGCGCGGAGGATGCTGGAAGTTGTAGTTTTTTCTGTCTGCATTTGTGGGATGGCTGCCCCACTGGCGGCTGCCAGACCCTTGCGCCGATGGTTGGTCAGCGTAAAGGGAAGTGTACGGGGCTCTGTACGGGATAGTATGGACAGGTGTGGGCATGTATACCAGATTCCAATGGTTAACGTCCCTCTTTATAGGTAAAGATAGATAAAGCAATGGTTTGAAACATTTGTTTAATATACATTGCAATCAGCAAAAGAGGAGCGGGCACAAACTGAAATAATTTTAGGGCCAGCCTGTTCTAGCATTCTCATGCTAGAAACTGATATTCCAGAATTTATAACACATACTTTTACCATCTATGAAACAGGAAATGCCAGATATTGAAGTGTGATTCAGAAAAGGAAAATGCATTAGAGATCAAATATACCTTTGTTATTGGATAGTACCTTGAGAATTTCAGAAGAAAACCAATCTATGTTTCATAGATTACAACAAAACCTTTAACTGGTCAGATTGTGAAAAGCTAAAGCTTGTTCTATAAGAAACTGATGAGGAACATCCTTTGATTGTCCTGATATGTAACCTAAACTCTGGACAAGAAAGTATTGTTAGGACAGAATATGGAGAGAACCAGAGAGGTTTCCAATAGGTGAAGCTGTCAGAAAAGTGTATGTTTTATCTTCCCATCTGTTCACTTTGTATGCACAACATACTATACAAAAAAGCTGAGTTAGCTTCAGAAGAAGAGTGAAAATTGATGGGGGGGGAGGAATTATCAGTAATTTGAGAGATGCAGATGAATCACATTATTGGCAGAAAATAGCAATGACTTGAAATGACTGCTGATGAATGTGAAAGAATGTGAAAAGGCAGGATTATAGAGGAAGGTTAAGAAGGCAATAATAGTACTGTAATTACACAATTACATAAATTTAATGTTGGCAATGAATAAATCAAAATTGTTTAGCATTTTCTATACTTTGGTTGAATAGCAAATCAAAATGGTGAATGCACTCAAGCAATCAGAAGATGACATAGATTTGGAAGGGCAGCTCTGAAAGAATGAGAAAAGATCAATGTAAGAATGTGTTGCTAGAGATCAAGATCTTCCATATTATGGTATTCCAAATTAATATGTAAAGATGTGAAAGTTAAACAATGAAAAATGGTATCTGGAGGTGGGGACACTAGCTGTGTCACATCTCTTTTGTGGGCTTCCCAGAGGCAGGTAGTTAGTCATTGAACAAACAGAACACCAAGCTAGATAGATGGTTATGACACTGCAAAGGCACAGAACAGTTAGCCTCAATGTCATGAATACTTATGTAGAAATAAATTCTGTAAAAATCAGTGAAATCTGCTAAAGACTAGCTTGTGACTAGAAATGTGGGGCTCAAGAGTCTCCTCTGCTCAGGTCATGAGCTACCTGGGCTGGTTGGGAGAAATCAAGACCCAGAGGTAGGACATAAGAAGCAAATTCAGCTTGTAAATCCAGCCAAATGATGCTTTTGGAATCAGAGCCTGCGACAGCTGTTTTTCCAAAGGTCTCTCTCGCTTATGTTAATTTCACAGTATTGTTTTTGACCTTTGAGTTGATGGCATTTACAGTTTACCCTTGCAAAAGAAAAAGGACTGTGTAATATCTTACTCCTGACAAAGGTGCAGGGTGTTGAAGGCACAGCTGCATTTCATTGTGCTACCCAAAATTTTTGTTTTTAATGGGGTAATTAAATTCTGAAAGCAATGCAATTTTCCTTCCTCCGGAGCCTTTGTGTATAAATTATACATTTTCTTAAATATCTCAATTTTCTATTTCAGGTCTGAATTGATAACCTATGTTTTTGCACGGTAGGAAGACCACATGCCAGCACATGCCAGAGCAAAAATAAAAACCTGACATTGTAGCTTTCTCTCCTCCCCAAGAAGCCCTTCAATAGCATACCCCAGAAAGGTAACACATTGCTTGGACTTCAAGCCAATGCCACTACAGAGAGTGGAGAACACTATAGTGTATCCTCCTTTCTCCAGAATTCAATCATGCCACATAGCCCAACAGGTTACGCTAGCCATAGCTAACCAGGGTTATTAATTTCCATAGAAGACAATGTAAAGCACCAGCATTAGTTCTAGTTGTACTGAGGGGACAATATGGTTGTCTTTTGAGGAGATGAAAATTAACATGAGTTAGTATGGCATAATTGCTTCAAATCATTAAAATTCATTATTGCAAGGCTTCTGCAGCAGCTGCAGCAGTGTTTAGAAACGGCCTGGAGAAAATTAAGAAAGGCAAAGTATCGCCAGAGTGTGGGGAAGATACAAATCTCACAAAACATGGAATAAACAGCTTCAACTCCTTTAGTGTTCAAGGAAAGAAGACGAGTCATATGAAGTAGTGAAATTCAGCTCTTTATTATTTGGGTTTGAACACAGTTTGAATGGGGCAAAACTCAGACTTTTATACAGTACAAACAGTAACAGTAACAACAATAAACAAATGTGTGCACACATTTTGATCCACTTATTTGCATAAGAAAGATACATTCCGCTCCTGTCAGATTCTAATTTGCATGTCACTCAAAATCTTGCGAGACTACGCTGTCTGGCGAGATTTCGTAGCTGTCAAACAGGGACGCTGTTTGACAGCTAGGAAAGTGCGGGAACATGGCAGTTTGAATCACCTTGATAGTTACAAGCATAGTTATCATACATAAAAACTCCCAGAATCCCCAGCTAGCATGGCCCCTGAGAGTTGTAAACTAAAACTAACAAAAATCCCTGCAACTCTTTAAAGATGTGCAAGTTGTACTTGGGCATAAGCTTTCATGGACTGCAGTCTACTCCCTCAGGCCCAAGAAGTGGCATACAGCCTATAAAAGTTTATCCCAGTCTTAGGTATCTGCCCAATAAAACCTGTTACACTTTGGCTGAAATCCTGTTGTGTTCAGTTATGCTGTGTAAGGCTGATGACATAACCAGCATGGTGATTTTATTATATTTTTGGAAATAAAATGTTCCTGATTTCTATACCAAAAGTCCACAAGGATTCATAGGGAATTGTTCATTGCCAGGAAGCCACTGAAGGCCATTTAATGGGGAGGAAGAAGTGCCTAATTGTTGGAAATCACTGCCTGTATCCATCCCAATGGCAGTGATTTTCAGCAATTAGATTTACCTCTTCTTGTCTCATGACTCCCAAAGGTGAAAAGATGGCACAAAATTCTCAGGACCTGGAGGGGAGAAATCAGAAATGTTTTTTAAGTGGCAGCCATTTTAAAGTGGTAGAAATGTTTTATTGCAGTATAACATATGGCTACAATAAAAACACTGGTATAAAAATATAGCAATTAGTCTTTAAAGTGCTGCAGTGCTTTTATTTTTACTTTTTTGGTTTTGTTTTCTGATATGCCTATTCATAACTATTTGTTTATATGCTTCCTTTCCTTCAGTGTGTTCAGGGTTTTACCAGACACAGTTGTTCTTCTTCCCCTTATTTTTAATTTATGAGAAAACCTATGAGAGAAAGAGACTAACATGGCTAGTATTCCAAAAAAGAAAAATTCAGTTATTAATACATCACTCTAATTTTTTGTTGTCCGAGAGAATGTTGTAAAGTGTTACTGTTCTATGATGTAGTTATTGGTAGTTTTCAGTTTATTTCTGCTTGAGCCTGTGTATCTCCCAAATAATAATAATAATAATAATAATAATAATAATAATAATAATAATAATAATAATAATAATAATAATAATAATAATAATAATAATAATAATTATTATTATTATTATTATTATTATTATTATTATTATTATTATTATTATTATTATTATTATTATTATTATCATCATCATCATCATCATCATCATCATCATCATCGGAAATGAGCTCCCGTCTTCATCCCAGCTCCTGCCAACCTAGCAGTTCGAAAGCAAGAAATTGCAAGTAGATAAATAGGGACCACTTTGGTGGGAAGGTAACAGCGTTCCGTGTGCTCCGGTGTCTAGTCATGCCTGCCACATGACCACGGAAACGTCTGCAGAAGCAGACAGCGCTGGCTCTTCGGCTTAGAAACAGAGATGAGCACTGCACCCTAGAGTCGGATACGACTGGCTTTCGAGCAAGGGAAACCTTTACCTTTACCTTTACATCATCATCATCATCATCATCATCATCATCATCATCATCATCATCATCATCATCATCATCATCATCATCATCATCATCATCAATAAGAGCATTTTAAAACTCAGAAAAAGTTTATCTCATGGGCAATGTGCACTTCAATCCTTGATAGAAATGAATGTCAAGCTATGCTTTGGCTTGGGTGTCATTGTATTGTTTTCAATTACTTTGAATCCATGGTACACACAACTCTAATATGTATGCCACTGCCATCTCCTTATGTAAAAGACATAAGCCCTAATGAGTAGTGTGTGTAATGAAGCACCGGAATTATATATTTTATGTATACAGTACATTACTCTACATTTTCATAAAACATTTCCTGCTACTTACTAAATTAACCATCAGAGATGGCATTTCTTTTATAAACGTCACACAGATATAGCCGAACTGCTTTATATGCTGTCACTTACTGTAGCTTCCCCAATGCGTAGGAAGTATTAATTAACCTGAAGAGGGTTATATTTCATTGGCAAATTCTAAAATGTCAGCATTATAAATAACTTCATGTAAACAAGTTTAGAATCAGGAGAAGAGATTAGGTGTTCCATGGTGGGAGATGCTTTTGAAAAATTAAATGGAAGATAATGATATGAATGTGGAAGTGGAAATTGTACATTTCTATGAATGAATAGCTACAACTAGGATGGCATCACAGTGGTTTTCCTAAGATTTAAATTTGGGTCACATGTGGTACCTAAAGGAAGCTATTTGTATGGAAAAACAGATGCATATACAGTAATACCTCATACAAAGTCCATTTCATACAACATTGCCTAATTCCTTGAAAAAAGTTGCCTCATACAAAGTCGCTCCGACTTTGTATGAGGCATTGGGGTTTTTAAAAACAGATTGCATGCTCCATAATTTTTTTATGTTGGTCTTTTAGGGGGGGGCACTGTTTAGTGGGGTGGGCAATTGTTTGGTGTTTGCTGCTGTTTGAATGATTAACACTGTGCTGCATGATGGGAAATGTTTGCATCTATTTTGTTCTCGCTTCCATCCAGTAATTGTTTACTGTAGCTTGTACAAAATGGATGATCGTCCGCATGACTGCAGATTAACACTGTGCTGCCTGATGGGACATGTTAACTTTTAAACCTGCACTTCATAAAGTTTTCAAAAGTTAAAAACTTGTTGTATGGTTTGTCCCCTAAAATCAGGGTTGTTTGACATGTTTTTGTAAGGTATTTAGCCTTTAGACAATGATTCCTTAAAATTCTGTCTGTTTCCTTGACTTTGCCCTGAAGTCTGTGCTGTTACAGTACAATGTATCTCTATGGAAACAACGTTGTACGAGGCATCGTGGCAAGGATTTGGAAGTTGTATGAGTCATCGCAGCTAGGATTTTGCATGCCACATACAAAGTCCAAATCCGTATAAAGTCCAAACTTGTGGAACCAAGTTTGGACGTTGTATGAGGTATCACTGTAAATGTTTATCTTAGCTAGAGCTGGAGGGCCTTAACTTTCAGCCCACTTAAATGTAGCATGTAAACAAGCTGCTGCAAATACGCAAGGCTTGGCTTAGAGTTACTATGCTCTGTGTAACATACCCCTTCAATCTTTGGGTATGCCTATGGATGAGTTCTGGTACATGGATAGGTTTCTGAGACTTGAAACTTGCCCAATGTTAATGATTGGTTTGGCAGCCATGGAATCAGTCAAACAGGAAAGAAAGCCCAGGAAAAACCAGATGGAATCACCAGGTCAGGTCACTAGCTGATCACACAAACAGATCAAGAATCAGCAACTGTAAACTGAATAATCCACTTTCATAAGCACAGGTCCCCAAACAGTTCCTGAAGGCCATGAACTAGTCCCAAAATCTGAGTATAGCCAGTGAAGGAACCATCTTAACCTTGTGTTGCTGGCTAATTTTTTTTGTACTAGGTCAGTTTAGTGTAAGGGACCAAAGACAATGAAACAGCCGAAGGGTTGGCTTAACACAGGTTTATTGCATGATGATCCGGCGCAACATGTGGAAATGGCGGATGGGTAGCTCAATATATACAGCTGGCTATACATTTGAATGTGGCTCGTCGACAGACTATTGGTTGCTGCCTGCGTGACGTCGTAGGAGGTCACGCCCTTCTTGACCAGGTGAAGAGGTGGCGGGGAATCTTCCCGCGCTGCTGAACCAGGTGAATATGATCCATGAGAGCTGGACGCTCGCTACTGCCCTCTGGTGGTCACTAGCTCGCGTCCCCTTATTAGGTTTACATTGATACAGCTGATGGTTATAATGTTGCACACAGAAAGGTTACATTGATAACACATGGCAAAGGTACATTGTTAAAGGCACAGCTTTACAGAACACAACAGTCAGGTGGAAAAAACTGCAGAATGAACTCACTGAAACGTGGTTTCATTTTGGCACTTTCACGTATGGCCTAGACACGGAAGAAGAAGACCCTAGGGCCTACAGTCTCTCTTGCAAACAGCAAAACAGCACCCATCCTGAAAAGACAGGATGCTGTATTAGATTTTTGGTGGAGAAAACCACACTGCCAAAATTGACTAGGGCCTTTTATTCTTCTGATGGCTTGCCCTGCGTGACTTTTTAATTATTCTTTTTAAGGAAAATGTGTATATCAGCAAAAAAAAATTCTCATTGGGAAACATCATATAGAGGTGTGCTAATTTCTGTTTCTGGACTACAGTTCCCAAGAATTCCCATATAGGCAATGGATGTGTTGAGTACTGGCAGTTGCTTTTCCTGTGCTCTGACTGATCCTGACCACTTTTTTCTTAAGCAAAATCATTTGCTAAACTAGAACAGTCCCTTAGATCAATTCACAACTGAAATTAGCCAGAATCTTTTTATTTACATATGCTAGTGTAAATCAAACGGAAAACATTGCAGTGATGAATTGCTACCAGTTAAAAAATCAACATCTTTTATTCCTTGCCATGCCTCAAGTCATATGACTGGTGCGTGGAAGGAGTACAAGCATTGATTTCATACAGTAGCCAGCAGCAATTCATTGCTGATATTACATGGTTTGACATATACTGGTAAACCAAAGCTACAGGATTCTACCCATAAACTGTGACATCCATAATTCTGGGTCTTGGACATGGAAACTCACTATCCTATTTGCCTCACACCCCAGTTTTTGCAACCTAGGACTCTCCAAGCCATAAATCTTGACAGGGTTTTCCTTTCATTCCAGAATTCCCAGAGCAGTTAGACAACAATAAATGATAATTAATATAATAATTGACTCCAACCAATCTATGGAAAGTTACCCTTTATATATATAATTTTTATTTATGTCATTAATGAAATCTTTTCCATGTTTTTTTAGGAACAGAATATTTAGAAGGGGATTACCCTTCTATAAATGGGATGTGTCTGCTATATCTGGGGAGCCATCTGCCCCCGTTGTCCCTGCACTTCCTGAAGGGTTACCCTGACACCTCAATGGTAGGGCAACCTGAAGGACCCCTTGGCAGGAGAACTAGAATCCCTGGCCATAGGGAGAGGACACTGGTGGAGCTAGACAGCAGGGAGAGGGCATAAGAGATGTAACAGGGAGAGGAGTCCATTGATTGGAATTAAAGGTTGCTCAAAGGCATGTCAGAGCTGCTCCAGGTCTTCAGATGCTGATCCTTCAAGACCCCAGGACAAGGGAGTGGGTCTGTTTTGCCAGAGCAGGAAAGCATCCTTCTTTCCCACACTGAAGCCGTTGCAGCAGTGAACAGACCATCATACAAAAACACACCCTAGAAAACCAACACCAACCCAGAAGAGGTTCTTAGAGGCATCACCAGGACCTCTGACATCTTGTGAAACTGGCTCTGGGGGAAAAAGAGCAGCTCTAGTGGGATGACTCTAATCAGCAAGATGCTACTGACCCTCTAGACAGCAGAATAGTTGCAGAATCCCAATCTCTCTTTACTTAAAACACATTGGTTTTGGATTTGTTTATTTTCCCTGCCATTTTTTCCGAACCGTCAAACAGAGGGGCTTCAACTTTTTTCTGAGAGTTTTTGCCTTTTTCCTTGCGGCACTACCAAAATTAAAATGAGCCCAAATACAAGAGCAAGTGGCTATTTGTAAATTTGTGCACTGCCCTGCACTAAACCCACTCTTACTGTTAAGTCTTGTACACAAATTAACTGTGTTAAGTTAGCATTCATTTCATCTAAAGAGAAAGGATTACTGTGTGGGAAATGCTTAGTAAAATGCCAGTAACACAATTTAAATAGCTGCACTGCAATTATTCTTGTTTTAAAAGGATGTATTCACAGAGTACTTTAATTGCAAAATAAAAGGACATAATTTGAACCTGCCCCTTGTACATATATTGGCATAATATGTGTGGTGAAATCACTTAAAGAACATTGCTTCCTACATTTAAGTAAAACAAGTAATTCCAGGCTTCACTGAAACTCAATTTCAAAAGTTAATGCATTCTTGGCCCAACTCTAGATTTTTTGTCTATCATAAATATTTTTATGTGTGCTGTTAGCCCTATTAGGACTCTAGGTGAGGGGGAATTTTTTTTTAAAAAAAATCATCATCCTATCCTGCCACAAGGTGCTGAATTATACCATTCACAAGGATTTCCTTGCAATGTCCTTCTTAGAAAATCTTGTTAATTGTACTGGACAGCCAGTAGTCCCCAGTTTTTCAGCCTTTGCCATCATACTAATATTTTTTCAAGCCAATCTTTTTACAGGGTCTTCTGAGGTAACTGGAAAACACTTTCGACTGTTGGGATAACAATCTTGCATACCACTAATAATGGATATCAGTGAAAGGCAGCCTTTGTTTTTTGGACTTCAATTCCCAGAGGTCAACTCCCCAAAGTATTGATCAGCCAATGTACTGACTTAGGCTTCTGGGAATTGAAGTTCCCCTGTGTGGCATGGGCCCCACATTGAGAACCACTGATCTAAATAGATTCTCCATTCCCACTAACCAAATATCAAAGGTGGCCTCTTATTTTGCCAATTTGCTTTGGAAATTTGATGGCTGATCCTTTTTGAGAGGATCAGGAGAGAGAGAGAGAGAGCATAGAGAATTTGGGCTTTTTTCTTACATATTCCCTAGTGCTGATATTTTTGCATTTTATCTCATATTCTGCTAACTGAGAGGAATAACCAAAATCCCTCAACACCTATTTCCTACTCAAACTGGGTGTTCTAGCAGCAGAACCATAAGAATTGTTTCCTTGTTGAATTTATATGAAATAAGAGTAAGTTAAAGTGCTGTATGGGTATGAGTTAACTGACTATTCTCTCATCCCTTACATTTTATAGGCCACCCTCCCTGAACTATATGGAGGTTATTTCATATACTGTACTGTAGTGTGGAAGGGAGTGGGAGGGAATCAATGCATTATAGATTAACAAGTTGTCTTCTTTTCAATCATGCTTCAGACTGTGTTCTCTCTTTTTCACACACATACTGTACTACTTCATAGGAATTTTGTATCATTGAAGTTGAGCTGCAGTCTTGTCAAAGACTGGTTTAAAATTTCACTGCAGCTCTCCCTGAGTCTAGAAGATAATGTTTAAGAGTTAAATGGTTTAGGGTTAGGCAGGATCATATATGGAGAAAAAAATTGAATAGTTGTACAAATGTGTTCATTCTAAATCAATTTTTAATATTCTAGAAAAAATAGGATATGCCCCAAAAGTCCTCCAAATTGTTGTTATGTTTCATTAAATCAGAACTTACGTATAGCAACCCTGACAGGGCTTTGAAGGTAAGTGAGATATTTAAGGAGAGTTTTTACCAGAGCCACACCCCATGGTCTGAACAGTGATTCGAGCCCAAGCCTCCTGAGTCCCATTTTGTCACTCTATTTGCTACATCACACTGGGTATCCCTTCAAACAGACTCCACCTAATTTGATGTGAAGGGTAACAAGTAATGGACAAACATAAGCTGTTAGGCACTTGAAAAAACTCAGTACTATTTTTTATTTTATTTCATAAAAGGACTACATGCTTTGCCACCTTTCCAAAGATACCATGAGGTAAAGCATTATTTCATCTCTTCTTTGTTGACTACCAATACACAGTGGCCCACTTACATCTTTATTATTAATTTCAATGTTTAAAAAAGGGTACAATGGTTGGCAAAAAGCATTTTTCTAGAGCAATGGTGGTACAGAGTGGTGCAACAACCTGCATTGGTTAAAACAACAACATATTTGCATGGATCATCCATGTGAACCAGCCTAGCAGCAATACCAAGCATTTTGGGTATCTACCAGCATCCCAATAAGAGTCTATTCTGGGCTCCCCATTGAAAATATCTTAATCCAACTGCAGTTGTCACAGTGGGTAGCTGGGTCAGGTGCCACCATTAACTTCAACCAAACTCTCTGAGCAATCCAGGGCAACTGAGACTAGCTGCTGCATTTATTTATCTCACTGACTCTCTGTCACAGCATCATTTTGCATATTATGGGACACTAAAATGTAGTCCTGTAGCTCCAGGCAAACCTTCCAGTTCCTGTTGCAGCCAGATAAATCCAAGGGTTTCCACACCAGAGAAAGGGTCACCAGAAGTTGATTTAGCAAGGGTATTATCAAGCCGGGTGTGGGATCCCCCACACGTCAACCCAAAGCTTCCTGAGAGAGGAAAGGCAGATGTGCTACCAAGGGAAGCTCTGGATATCCATCCTGTTTCCTTGTCTTGTTTCCTCAGTTGGGAGCAGACCAAAGCCCAAAGTTGGTGCAGAAAGGGGATTATAAGGCATGGGGACACCATTCTGTGCCCCAAGCAACCTTTTGTCACTCTCAGCCTCTGATTCTGTTAAGTTCCAGCATGACAAATGTTGAAGTATGACTGGAGCAATTCATTTTTGGTTTAAAAAATCCACCTGCTGGAACATCTACACACAGACTTGTCTTGATTTAGTTTTGTTTTCTGTTTTCTTGTTCTTGACTTGCTGGCATGTGTCCTTCAGTGTTGCATCCAACAACCAGAGAAAGGCAGTCACACTTCAAACATAGATGGTTTTCCTCATTCTTCAAAAATGTACTGAGAATGACTTTTGTCGCATCTAAAAGACTAAGAGGTTCTGTTTGGCATAAGCATTTGTGGTTTGTAGCCCACTGCATCAGATGCACGCTGAAGTGGGCGACAGTTCAGGAAAGCTTATGCCAAATAAAATATACCAGCTTTTCTGATGCAACAAAGTTGTTTGTTTGTCTTCATTGCAAAAACTTACCGTGCCCCTCATTATTTCCATCTCTTCAGCTAGATGGGATTCTTTTTCTCTTGTGGATAAAGACAAAGAGATTGACACAAAGGACTCCTTCCCACCACACACACACACACACACCTTCCTGAACTGCCTCCATATTTTGTGTAGAGCTCTTCCTCCTTGAAAAGCAAGGCATGCACCTACAGCAAGCACAGAAGATCTGGTTGATTGTAAATAAAATAGAAACAACAAAATTAAAGGCTTTTAAACTGTTTAATGTCCCCAAACTGAAGAGCAGTCCTCCTAGTTTGTACTGTTAATGTGCATTGATTTCTTTTGTTTGTTTTTGGAGGGAGGGAATCAAAAACAAAAGGAGACCTCATCTGGCCCCAAAGCTAGAAGAACGTGGCAATTCTTCATCCTACCTATGAAGACACAATGAGCAATCATAAATATTGCTAACCTTATACATATGCACTTTCTCACACATATACCTATTGCAGGAGATGAGTTGCTGTTAAGGCTGATTAAAATGATACAATCACGTTCTCATTTGTGTTGAAAAATATGTGCTGCTCCAGCTAGCGCTCCTCAGGTACCTTCCCAAAAGGTTACACTGCGCTTTTCAATTCACACATATGGTCAAAAACATTAAAAACTCCTGCCTTGGGGAATGAGCTGAAGGAGAAACAGATCAAACTTCCTGCTGTTTTCAGAATCAACTAGGATATTGTCTCTTTACCCATTCTCATTAGCACTGCAAACATAAAAAGAAATACTGATTTCTAGAAGGCTCTTCGCGAGGATCCTGGGAATTACAGGATGTCCTGGATTTAGTTTAAGACAAAATGTTAGTGACATTTGAGATGCATATAATGCAGGGATTCTCAACCTGTGGCCAATGGCCAGATGCGGCCCATGGCATCATTTCATGTGGGCCCCCTAATGCCTCCACCACACCAGGAAATACCATGTGGTGGAGGAAGGGCAAAATGGCCATCCGGCCCCCTGAAGCTGTCTGAGGGAGCGTGACCCAGCCTCTGGCTTTAAAAAGTTGAGAACTCCTGATATAATGTGTAGCAGCACAGGTGCTCAAAGGCTGAACAGAGAGTCAGAAGAACCTCATATAAAAGCTAATGCTGTTTTCTTACCATTTATTACTATTGGTAACAGGTTAAATGGAAGGAAGATATATTTGATAAGTTTGTCTTTGACAGTGACAACATCAACAAAGAAAGGATGGGAAGGCAAAACTGGAATTGTCAGCATCGATAGAGGGGCAGGGAGGTGAGCACAATGGTGGTGAGTCAAAGGGGGGGAGAGAGGTGAAAATATTTTTGTAATCATTGTTATTATTCACTAGGCATATGAAAATCTTTTGATGCTAATTTTGTGGGATTTTTCCAAATCTCATGGTATTTTACTTCCTGACCTTCTTTGGCATAAGACTGCAAGGAATTGTTTTTCTCTTGATGCTGTGAAACATGTATGCATTTGTACAAACTTTTTCTAAAGTCTTCTTTAAAATATTTCCCCAAAAAATGGGGCAGTCATCATAACTTTCATCATGGCAGTCAATGCCTTGTAATCAGAATTCTTTTACACTTATATACATAAACTGGGTGCTGTCATAACTATTGACTGCCGGCAGTTTGACGACAGGATCTTGACACATTGCTAGATGAAGAATCACTCAGCAATGGTATGATAAAGAAAGAAGGCTGGATTCTGATGAACTTTAATATCTAGAAATATTCTAGAAACAATTATGCTGTCAACTCTAAATTATTAGTTGAACAGAAATATAATGTAAGTTGCAAAGCAAGAGTGTGTAGGCTCAAAAATAAATTGGATTTTAAATTATACTGATATACAGCAATCCTACTATAAGATGATGTTACATTTCATTCATAACACAGGTAAAGAATGATAATCTTGTCTCCATTATACATAATAACTTTTCTTGCTAATGGAACCATAATTTCAAGTCATTGCTCTCATCCAGAGAAGTGATCTACATATAAAAACACGACATCCATCAACTTGGGCTATGCATAGAGTTTTCTTCCTTTCTCATTGTTTGCCCTGACCAGCATTCAGTCTCTAACGGCTACTGGTTTAAATGGTGTTGGATGGAAGCAGAAACATTGCAGTGCCTGAAGGTGAAATACCAACCAACTGTGCTTTCATGATGCATTTAGCTGCCCTTGGTTCTTGTCTGACCAAGAGGATATATTCACATTCACAAGGCAAAAGAAGGGAAATCTCTGTGAATCAAGGTTCATTGTGTGATCCTAAAATCTGGAAAATCATGATGACACAGAGAGGCTGCATTCCTCTTAAACTGAGCTTTCCACAGGCAAGACATAGGGCAGTGTTTACCAACCTTTGTTTTTTTGGACTTCAATTACCAGAAACCTAAGTCACTCCCCCTAAGCATTGATCAGCCAATGTATTGACTCAGGCTTCTGGGAACTGAAACCCCCCTGTGGGGCATGGTCCACCAGATTGGGAAACACTGGGTAGCAGGGTCAGCTTGCTTTCTTTTGATCCCTATGTTCATAGGTTAAGACCAACCCTTTTACTGAATAGACCTAGAGTATTACATTAATGCAGAATTTAGCACTGTAATGTGTGGATATATTTTTACATGTTTTACAACATTTATTTCTTATTTGGTTTCTTAATTCAGGTGGAGGCCCAGAGGTTGCTTGAGAGATAACCCAGCAATCATGTAACTAATTTTTCAAATGAAGGATAGATGCAAAATTCAAATGTTCTTTCAGTGCAAGTCACTTCCTTCTGAACCACTGTGAGATTTTTCATACTTGTAGAAGACTGAAAAACTAACACATATTTAAAGCAGCAGTAACATTAGCAAATGTATTTTATATAAAATTTTGGTATTACTGTGTGAAAAACATTTTACATAGTACAGCAACTTGAACAAAATACGACTTTTTGTGAAAAACACATTTTTGCAACAACAAAAAAACAACCACAACATTTCTACATTTTTGTAGAAAAATTACTTCTATTCTTCTTTTTTGTTTACAAAAAAAATTCCAAAATGCTAAAAAAGCAGCAGCAACAAAAAACACAACATTTCTTGTAATCTTACCAAGCAAGGAGAAAACATTTAATTTTCTTTCATCTTCATGTGTGAATCTAAAATATCTGTTTATTTGTATCTCTCTCAGGCTATTAACTTTCCAGTTGAAACACTCAAGTGATGCTCATACGCAAGTGATCTTCTGTGACAAACTCCATAATGCCTAACTTTCATTGGATCAAGTCTTCACTCTGGGCTACTCTGGTATCAGTTTTATATTAATATATGTCAATGGTTTTCCACAAAGGAATCCCAGGGAACTAGAGTTCAGTAAGGAGATTGATAATTCTCTGCTGGAGGTCTCTAACACCTGCTTAGGTCTCTCTTATAGGTATGACTTCTATAAATTCAATAGTCAGGGAGTCTCCTTTATTCTGAACCTTCAATCCAGCTCTATTTTTGCTGTCATTACAAATACATAAACATAGTCTCAAATCTTACACTGGCGAATCTTTCTAGAGCTTTAACCTCTATTTTCGGGCACTTACAACTCAGAAATCACTGAGAGTATTTTTCTTTCCATTTTGTATTTTCTGCAAACTGTGCAGTTTAACAAGGCCAACACAGTAATGATAGCTCACAATTGCAAG
Source organism: Bradypodion pumilum (assembly GCA_035047305.1). Lineage (NCBI taxonomy): Eukaryota > Metazoa > Chordata > Lepidosauria > Squamata > Chamaeleonidae > Bradypodion > Bradypodion pumilum. The sequence continues at coordinate 163,795,159 of JAWDJD010000001.1, read as the reverse complement.
TCTGCTGTCCTGATCCAATTTTGGTATGGTACTCTTCTGATAGATTGTAGCACAAAACACTAGCAATCCATATAGAAATTCAGCATAATTCCCATATTTAGGAAGCTGTGAGTCAACAATGAAAATACTAAAAGAAGAAAAAGGGAGCTTTTTTAAATCCATACTCCACTATTGAGTTATAGCTCTGAAAGACTGAAGGCAATTATCCTTTAACTTTTTCATCTACATCTGGCATACATTCTGCCATGAGATTAAAATAATTACAGGGTGAGTAATCCTATTTTTATATATATATATATATATATATATATATATATATATATATATATATATATATATATATATATATATATATATATATATATATATATATATATATATATATATATATATATATATATATATATATATATATATATATATATATATATATATATATATATATATATATATATATATATATATATATATATATATATATATATATATATATATAGCAATTTAATATTGTGCTAAGAGGATCTTACATAACATAGGACAACCCACTTGCTCTTACTAAAGAGAAATCAGAAATATTAAGCAACTGAAGCCAATTATTTAATTTTATTTATAGACTTTGCTGTGTCAAAAATGTCTTATCAACTCTTGCTGCTTCAGTACATGTTGTAAAGTTGGAGATGAAAAACTACAGAAGGAAATTGGCTTCGGGGTAAATTTAAAAAGGGGAACAGTGAAAATAAATGATGGTGATCTTACCATTATGCTGACTCTCCTCAAAATTGTGGTAGCTGGTGGCCCTATCATAATGTCCCACAATAAGACTTGGAAGCACTGTATTCGCTCAAATTTGGAATCATGACAACATGATGAAACAGAGTGTTACCAAGTTGCTTTTCTTTAATATAAAAGTACATTTTCACATCCTTAAAATGCATGATAGATAAAAGGAAAGCTTTTCAGTGTCTCAGCCTCAACAAACCACCACTTTATGGCCTATGTCTTGCTTTTCACATTGTATTAAATACATTTAATGTTTCTGTTCAAAAGTGTGTTCCTTTTCTGTAGTGCTGGAATAAGTATTCAAATGCAATCTGAAAAATCTTGGATCTGATTATATTTGAACATCACATCTTAGAGTATGATTCTGTTTCTGTCTAGTCAGAAGTAAGCATCACTGGCTTTGGTGCAATTTCTCCAACAACTGAGAGAGGAGAATCCTTGAACTCAATAGGACTTATTCAATATTGTTGTTGCTACATGCGGTCAAGTCATTTCTGACCTATGGCAACCCTATGAATGAGAGATTTCGAAAATGTCATGTCCTCCACAGCCCTGCTCAATTCCTGCAAGTTATAGTTTGCGGCTTCCCTTAGGGAGTTAATTCATCTTGCTTTTAGTCTTTCTCACTTCCTGCTGGCTTCTACTTTTCCCAGCACTACTGTCTTTTCCAGAGATTCTTTGTCTTCTCATCATGTGCCCAAAATAGGGCAATTTCTGTTTCATCATTTTTGCCTCCACAGACAGCTCTGATTTGCTCTAGGACCCACTTGTTGGTTGTTATGGCAGTTCAGGGTATGCGCAAAGCTATCTTCCAGCATCACATTTCAAGTTAGTCCAGGGGTGGCCAAACTATGGCCCGTAGGCCAGCCCTGGCCCATGGTGCCAAATCATCCAGCCATTCATTACCGGAAGTGGAAGTAAAACATGCCCACGCATATGCAAACGTTGCCGTAAATGCACCCGCAGCTGTCGTAAATGCATTTACGACAGCTGTGGACACGTTTTACGGTGGGAGTAACCACATGAATGGCCCACTCAACCATGTGACCGGCCCACAGCATGAAAAGATTGGGAATGCCTAAGTTAGTCTTTAAGGCAGCACAACATTTTTTGTCTTTTTCTTTTATTTTCTGTTTTGTTTACTCTCAGATATGCTTGCACAGCTACCATTTCAAACATTTCACATTTCAAATCAATCAATTTTTTCCCTATCAGCTTGCTTTGCTGTCCAGCTTTCACACCTGTACATGGCGATTGGGAATACAAATGTGTGGATGATATTGGCCTTGGTCACCAGTGATATGTCTTTAGACTTGATGATCTTTCTAATTCCTTCATTGCTGCTTTTGCAAGTCTCAGTCTTCTTCTGGTTTCTTGGCAGTCCTCAATTGGGTTGAAAATTGAGCATAGGTATACAAAATCATTCACTATATTTATTTCTCCATTGTCAACATTTAAGTTCAATGTAGTCATGATTTTTGCCTTCCTAATGTTCAACTGCATCCCTGCTTTGGCACTTTCTTCAAAAGCTGTCTCAAGTTATTGCTGTTTTTTGGCAGTAAGATAGTGTCATCTGCATATTTTAAATTATTGATGTTTCTTCCACCAATTTTTATACCTTTTTCATCTTTATTATGTGTTCCAACATACAGATTGAACAGATTAGGGGATAAAATACATCATTGTCTGACTCCTCTGTCTATAGGAAACCAATCTGTCTCTTCATATTCTGCCCCAGTGATAGCTTCTTATCCATGGTAAAGGCTTTGCATCAAGAAAATCAAGAGCTGAGACACCTCAATTTCTTTCAGACCAACCCACAATTTTTCATGATCCACACAATCAAATGATTTCTACTCTATAAAGCATAGGCTGATAATCTTCTGAAATTCTTTGATATGTTCCAGTATCCATTTAATGTTTAGAATATGGTATCCAGTTCCTCTTCTTTTTCGGAATCCAACCTGAACATCAGGCATTTTTTGCTCCATATAAAGTGAAAGCCTTTGTTGCAGCACCTTTAGCATCACCTTGCTTGTGTGGGAAATTGTTTCACTCCTTGACAGCTCCTTTCTGAGGATTGCAATGTATACTGAGTATTTTCAGTCTGTGGATCACTGTTTTGTTTTCTTGTAAAGATTTTAACAGATTCAGTCTCCAAGCTGTATCAGTATTCCATGTACTCCTGGCGACCTATGTGTTCTCAATACTGTACTTTCAAAGCAGCTTTCACTTCACTTTCTAGAACTGTAAGTTCTTCATCACAAGATTCATCTTTGATGAAGTCTGTCATCTGTTTATCTCTTTTGTATAGTTCTTTAGTATATTGTTGCCACCTTCTCTTTATTTTCTCCTGGTCAGATATGGTGCTTCCCTGTTGGTCATTTAACATTCACAATCTAGGTTTAAATTTCCCTTGGATTTCCTGAATCATTTGGAAGAGGTCTCTTTTTCCTTTTTTGTTGTTCTCCTTTATTTCTTTACACTGTCTGTTGTAATAGTTCTCTTTGTCTATACATACATTTAATTGGAATTTAGGGGTGTATGTATAGTGTTTGTGTGTTGTGAGCTACCCTGGGTTGCCTTAGGGCAAGTGGGCGGGATATAAGTTTAAGAAATAAATAAATAAACTACCCTGCTTGTCATAATAGAGCTCTGATCAGGCAACATTGAGTATACAGTGAATGAAAAGAGAGAGAATCACAATTATGTCCACAGACTAGGCTCCTAAACCTCTGTGAATTCTATAAGTGTTATGACTTGACCACATGTAACTTGAAAAGCAACAAACAACTATGCCTGTATAGTATTTGTTAGCAACATCATTGGACACTTGCAGGGCAGGAGTGGGAAATCAAATAGAATACTAATCCTATATTCCCTTCCCTCACAATGTTGTGCTTGAACACTCCATGGTATGTTAATTAAGTCATTGTTATCTTTCAATGCTTTCTTGATAAGTGATTAAGATAACGTTCTAGAATTAACCAATATGTACAGTATACTGATACATACTTATTAATCTTCCTCTGGGTTACTGCCCTGAATTTCTTCCACCCTCTTTAGTGAGGCAAATCATGCCCACTAATCTGTTAGAATTTTTTGAGAGTGTCAACAAGCATGTGGATAAGGGGGATCCAGTTGACATTGTTTATCTGGACTTTCAGAAGGCTTTTGACAAGGTCCCACACCAAAGGCTCTTGATTAAACTTGCCAGTCATGGAATAAAGGGACAGGTCTTGTCCTGGATCAGCAACTGGCTAAGGGACAGGAAACAGAGGGTAGCACTAAATGGACACTTCTCCAAGTGGAGGGAAGTAAAGAGTGGGGTTCCCCAAGGTTCAGTACTGGGACCCCTGCTTTTCAACCTCTTCATAAATGATCTAGAGGTAGGAGTAAATAGCAAGGTAGCCAAATTTGCTGACGACACTAAATTATACAGGGTAGTGAAAACTGTGAGAGATTGTGAGGAGCTCCAGAGGGATCTCTTGACACTGGGGGAGTGGGCAAAACAGTGGCAAATGAGCTTTAACACTAGTAAGTGCAGAGTGATGCATGTTGGGGCAAAAAACCCCAATTACATTTATAAACTGATGGGGTCTGAACTCTCTGTGACAAACCAGGAAAGGGACCTTGGTGTCCTGGTGGACAATTCAATGAAGGTGTCAACCCAGTGTGGCTCAGCAGTGAAAAAAGCAAACTCAATGCTAGGGATCATTAGGAAGGGTATAGAAAATAAGTCAGCAAGTGTCATTTTGCCTCTTTATAAATCTATGGTGAGGCCCCATCTGGAATACTCTGTACAGTTCTGGTCGCCATACCTCCAGAAGGATATTATGGAGTTGGAGAAAGTGCAGAGGAGGGCAACCAGAATGATTAGGGGACTGGAACACCTTCCTTACCATCTGAGGCTGCAACGTTTGGGCCTTTTCACTCTTGGGCGACGGCATCTAAGAGGTGACCTGATTGAAGTTTATAAAATCATGCACAGTGTTGACAAAGTAGATAAGGAAAAACTGTTTTCCCTATCGCACAACACTAGAACTAGGGGACACTCGATGAAACTTTTGGGTACTAGTTCTCAAACAAATAAGAGAAAGTACTTTTTCACCCAGAGGATCACTGGTCTATGGAACTCCCTGCCAGAAGAAGTGGTGACAGCTGTCAGTCTTGACAGCTTTAAGAAAGGATTAGACAAGTTCATGGAGGACAAGGGGATCAATGGCTATAATTATGGATACTTAAGGACAACCTCGGGGTTGGAGAGAATGGCACGATATCTCTCAATGCCATTTCCAGGGAATCCTAAGCAGGGGAAGGCATCTCCTTGGGAATACCCTGAAGGAAATGGTGAGTCACTGTGTGAGACAGAATGCTGGACTGGATGGGCTGTGGCCTGTTCCAGCAAGGCTGTTCTTATGTTCTTATATTTTATTTTATTTTTTAAAAAAATCTTTTCGTAATCTTTTTGTATGTTTTTTGTTGTTGGTAATGTTAAATAAGCACTTGGTTTTAATTTGGTCATTAGCATTTCTTTATTATTTTGTCAGTTTAATTGTAAAGCAGAAACTCAGCTCAACACAGACATATTCCAGAAACGATTGGTACACATGTTTAGGACAGCTACCTGTATTTCAAGATCAAAGTCCCATGTGATAGTCACACCTGTTTTCCAAGATAGAGAAAGATGCAGAAAAGCAGGACATTATTTAAGATATTTTAATTAAGCACAATATACAAATTATATGCCAATCATAAAACTCTAAACCCTGATGGTAACAAATACCTAACAAATACCTCCTTCCTTTGCATCAGATTCTGAATAATTGCCAAACCTGAAGCACATTCCCTACTTTAAGAAAGCCTTTGTAGAACTATCCTGCTTGTCAATAGTTAGTATGGTATTACCATATGCAACACAATCCAAGGATCTTAAATTCAAACATGTAGGTTTACTTCTGTCCCAACTGCTAACTCGTTTAGACTTATGTATATACAAATTAGTTAAATAAACAAACCAAAAATATCTTGGAGACAAGTGTGAATGTTCGAGGCAATATTCAACATTTACCAAACAATACCAGTTTGATCCCTGAGGTTGGTTTTGTAGATTTCACTTTATAATTTCTAGTGGCCTCTTGTATTTTTTTTCTTACTTTTCCACAGGCACTTGAAAATGTATGACAGTCCCACTGGCATTATTGTAGACTTTAAAACCTAAAGGTTATGTATCATTCTTCCCATTTTATGACACAGGTCTAGCTGTAGCACAGTTATTCAAACCCAACACACAGTAACCAACCTATTTAGTTCAATGCAGGGTGGATTTGATTTAAATCACTTTGATTTAAATCTTGATTTAAATCACAATTTAAATCACTAGTCTGTAAGGCTCGATTTAAATCATGATTTTCTACATAAAGACTCATTTTTGCTGGAGTTGTTTTAATCTTAATATTTGCAACCAGATAAAGGTTTCATTTTTAGAATAATAACTTTTCAGATTACAGTAGTTTTACAGTTATATCAGAAAATTACCGATTTGATGGTTACATACCATTAGAAATACATAGATAATTATGAAATTACTGCAAGGTGATCTCCAGTTTTATAGGTTAATCATTCATATTACCTTAACTTTTAAATAGTTTTATTTAACCAAAACAATAACATTACATAGCATTATGTATGCTTATATTTGCTTAAACATCTATGTATGTTAACTGATGTGGAAAATATATTTTAAAAAACTTAGACTGACAGTCATTGACTACATCAGCCAGATCCATATGATAAACTTCAGGCTGCAATACAAATAAAGATCTCTCAAGATGCAGAGTTCCATCCTCAAAAGTTTTCACTTTTATTTTACTGCTTGCCCCTCCCTCCTCAAACTTTGCTCCTTGTGCTATTCCATTCCAAACAACCTTCTATTCATTGAACTTCTTGAAACGTAGCATCACTTAAGAGTTAACAGGGTTGATTCTGTGTACATAGATTTGCAGAGGAACAATGGGATTAAGGTCTTTTTCGCAATTCTGATGTTTATTTTATAACATTTTTTTGCTATGAATGAAGGAGGCATGTTATCGCTACAGATCCAAATGCACAGTTTTGAAAACAGCAAAACCAAGCATTTAATTTGATAATATCTTCTAGATCGAAAAATTGCCCCAAATAATCAGAAACCTCTGGGAGAGCATGGCATTGTGAAAGGATTAATACAGCCTTATGCCACATAATTAAAAACTAATTTCATGATGAATAACCTTTGGACTATAATGTATTTTAACTAGAACACGATCTTTAGAGAGATTTTTCCTCAAAAAGCATTTAAATCAAAAAAATCCGATTTAAATTAAAAAAATACAATTTAAATTAAAAAATCTGATTTAAATTTTAAAAATTCAATTTTTAAAAAAATCATTGATTTTTTATCCACCCTGGTTCAATGTATCTACTCTAAGCAAATAACAGAAAAGTTTCCCTTTTTTAGATTTGGCTTCCTGGATCTCTTAACAAACACAACTGGTGGCTCTAAATCAGAGAGATGGAATCTGATTTTCCAGACATTTGGCCAATAATATCCATAAATTCCATCAAAACTTTCATTGCTCTGACTCAAGATGTGACAAACGCTAGAGAGGAAAGGCAAAATTCCTAAATGCTGCAACGTGTCATATACTATCCTTGCCTGTAACACTGGCATCATGAGCCCCTGCCATATTGGCAGGGTGGGTGGGGAATAAAGCTTTACTGCTGAAAGCGGAGGGCCAACTTTATTATTTGAATAAAAGGAAACATTAATCAGTCCAGCATTCTCTACCAGAAGGGAACAGAGAATATTTACAAAGAAGTTTAATGAGCGGCAACTAAATCTCAGATTATTAAAATAAAAGAGGAGGAAGACAGACTTTGAGTTGTGAAGAGAAATTTAGTAACCAGCAGAGGCTATTTTAAGAGCAGTTTCTAGATTTATTGTAAGCCCAGGGGTTTGGACCTGTAATCTTTATGACTAATGTATTTCAGGATGTCCTTCCTGGACTTTCCTAGTGGAGGAGAGGAAACCTGCTGGCCATTTTATAGAGTGCTTAGCTCTCACTGTTTTCATTTCCATCAAAGTACAAGGAGAAAGAATTGTAGAAAGTGTAATTGCGTTTTTCCTACTCCATAGCAAGCACAGCCGTTTCTTCCCACTTCTTTCTGCTATGCTCTTCGGGCCAATCACAATATGTCGCCACCACTAGGATGCCTCTTAAAATTTCTGCTCAACAACCTTGACAAGAGAGAAATACTAATGTTTATGGAGAATAAAAGAAATTGTACGCACAGCCACTGTAAAGTTACAAACATGAAGGGTATTCTTGTGCAGAGCTTGGAAGTACTGTATATACTTGAGTATCACCTGAGTTTTTTATACTCGGGTCAATGACCACAAGGGTCCCAAGACCATGCTGGATTGAGATGCGCCAACAATTTAATTAATTTTATAATATTTTCCGGTATTTTGATTATTGACACTCACTAGCAGCTGCTGCATTTCCCACCCTCGGCTTATACTTGGTTCAATCTATTTTCCTATGTTTTCAGGACAAAATTAGGTATCTCAGCTAATATTTGGGTCAGCTTATACTCGAGTATGTACGGTAACTAGTAACAAAACCAGTAACAAGTTAGATTAGATGTTTTATTGTCCAAGTGTACCAAATACACAAAGAATTTAACTCCGATACCAAAAGCTCACAGTGTGCTAACCATACCTGAGTATCCTGTTTTGCCCGGGAAAAGCCCGTAATTTAGTGCCCCTCTTCCTCCATCACGTATTTTTTTATAATCTCCCCTATTTTTAAAAAAACCAGGGACATGTAAATCTCCCATATATTGTTGTTCTATATTTTTATTCATGAGGTGTATGCCTTATACCAGAGCAGAGGAGTGTTGGGCTCCCCCTTGTGGAGGAAGAATTACTCCTTAGCATGACTGCTTTCCCCTTGCAGGGAAAAAAATAGTTAGCAAAACAGGCTTACTTACCTATTTTCTCCCTATTCGACTGCATTTCATATTATGGTGATTTTTCATGGAATTGTTTTTTACACTTTAATCAGTTAAATGTCTACTGTCTTAGCCTTTTCTGCCTCAATTTCATTTTTAAAAAAACTCTGTGTTTAAGTGAAAACCATGGAAGTATCCTGTTTATGCTGTATGCAAATATACTTGAAGCCGATTGGCTCATTGACTTCCCTTTAACACCCTCTTTCCCAGGAGAGAGAGGGCTTCAAGTATATTTGCATACAGCATAAACAGCATACTTCTGTGGTTTTCTCTTAAACATAGTTTTTAAAAATGAAATTGAGGCATAAAAGGCTAAGACAGTGGACATTTAACCGATTAAAATGTAAAAAACAGTTCCATGAAAAACCACCATAATATGAAATGCAGTCGAATTAAGAGGGGGAAATTTGAAATAGACTTATTACAATAAACCCGGCTTGCTGACTGCTTTTTTCCATGAGGGGAAGCAGTCCTGCCTTTAGGGGTGATTCTTCCTCCACTAGGGTAGCCCAACACTCCCTTGCAGCCCCTTCTCTTCTAGGTTTTTGGGTGTGCCTGGATTTTGTGCCTGGCAGAAAGGGGTGTGGTCTATAATGTCCCTTATTTTAATGTCCAGAATTTGACAGGTATGGTGCTAACTGGTACTCAAACCCTCTTTGCAATAGCTAGGGTATAACTAAATTACCGTATTTTTGGACCAGGCCTCCACTGCCGCCCCACAGCTGTTCCGGGCTGGGGAAGAAAGAAGGGGGGCACCATATTTTAAGGGCCATTACCACAGGTGGCCACAAGAGGGCAAAAATTCCAATTTCCCATTTAAATGCATTGGAGATCAATCAGCTTTTCTGTTTGTATCTTCCCAATGCATTTAAGTGGGAAACCAAACCTGCACATAAAAGAAAGGGTTTCATTTACCTTTCTTGTTTCTGCTTCATGTTTCCGTGCTACACGTGGTCAAAATGGAGGGGGAAAGCAATGCTTCCTGGTTGTAGGGAGAACAAGAGGCTAGCCTAGAGCATCACTTCCTGCTTTCATGCAATTGGCCTGCCCGCCCATTTCCCCTTCAGCGCCACCACTGGTTGGTGGTGAAAGTACAGGTTCAGATTTTTTTCCCCTTGTTTTCGTGCTCTAAAAATTGGGTGCATCTTATGGTCAGGTACATCTTATGGTCCGTAAAATATGGTACATTCCATGGACTGACTAACTTCAAACTTTTAGTCCTCTTATGGTGCAATTATAACAGTGTCTAATTGTTTTTCCAGCTGTACAAGACAGCCTCACAACTTGTACCACATAGCAATGGCTCAGGGAGGAACTACAACATTTCCAGAATGAAAACATTGATAACATTTTCAGAGGGATGTCTTAATGTGTCAAGATATCTCGAAATTTCAAAACACCCTTTTACACCGAGGGCAAGAGAATTTGTAAGCATACATTGCCTACTTATAGCAGGGTTAATGTTAGAGCTTTGGAAATGTACTTTGGAGGCAATAACTCTCCAAATGGCCCAGCTAGCAGATTTTGGAGGGCCGGAATCCTAAGCATTAACTTCCCCAAGCTCTGAGGAATGTTGAAAACCCAGTCACACCACCTCCAAAATTGTGCTGCATATACTGTAGCTTTAAACATTGTTCTTGGGTTTCCTGCCACATCCTGTCATCTAAGGCACAGCATGTCCCTGTGACTGCCACCCATTACCACACTTTGTTTACTTTGAGGCAGAATGGAAAGGGAGTCAGCTGTTTGACTACAAATAATGAATGTGGGAATGCATTGTGAACAATCCCCTAAGGTTTCCTGTTTATAGAGAGTACCCAGGTTTTTTTTTTTAATGTGACCAGCTGCAATTTTTAAACACACTGTTATGCATTATCATGCTTAGCACTTCACAGGTCCACCCGTCTATTTGGTGGCCGCCACAGTCAATCAAAATACTTCTGTCTTCCTTTAAAAACAAAACAGCCTATATTCTCCCCATCTGTATTGCCTGCCTCTACTTGCCATATACACAAATAATTACTCAGTCATAGACTTTTAAAACTCTGTAAAGCGAATCACAGCTGCTTGATTATACAGGGGGCCCCACCCCCAAAAGAGGCTTGAGGAAAACTATGGTTAAAATATTGAAATAAAAAGCATTATTTTAGGAAAGAATGTTTTGGAGATCAAAGTCATAATGGCATCTTAGATTCATGCAGTGAAAGCTTCTATCCTGTTCCCATGCAGAAAGCAATACTTACTGTAGCCCAGCAGTTGCTTATATTACAATTCCCATAATACTTGGTTGCTGGGATTTGCAACCCAACAATATCTGGAAGCCTGCAAGTTCCCAACCTTCTGCAAATATTAGTGAACATTTGACATTTTATATTACGTTTTATGCTGCAGCAGTTAAGCAGGGCAGTTTTAGACAATCTTAGTTTGAAATGCAAGTTCTCCAAGGCTTTACTTGCTGCTTAGCACAGCAATAAATACACTAAATTTTTAGAAAGAACAAGTGTATTGCTTACTCACAATTAGGTCAGAGAAATATACATGTGTTCTGGATTCTTGATGAGAATAGTTTCATAAAGAAATAAAGGTAGAGTTAGTCTTTTAGTTTTTTTAGGGCTGACATGTGACCCTCAAATATACATGTTTCCCCTTCAAAGGCAATCCGAGATTAGCTACAAAGGCTATGACTAGGAAGAGGGCCTTCTCAGTGGCGGCACCAGTGTTGTGGAATTCCTTCCCAGTGGAGCTGCACCTGTTACCATCTCTCCATATTTTTAAAAAGCAATTGAAAACTTCCCTTTTTAAAGAGGCCTTTGGCAATATTTTACCAATGGCCGATTGTTAGGCATTTTACTCTGCCCTGCTGCTTCCAAAAAGCCTAATTTTATGCTGTAAGCCACCCTGAGTAGGAGGTTTCTCCTAGAAGGGCGGGATATAAGTTTAATAAATAAATAAAAAGCAAAAGAAAGAGAGACCTGAACAACAGAGCCTTAATACATGCAAAATAGCTCAGATGGCCAGGAAGACAGAAACTTTCCTATGCTAGCATTCCATACAAATACACACACCATGTGTGTGGGTGAGTGTAGGAGAGAGAGATGCTAGCAGTATTTATTATTTATTTATTTAATCATATTTCTAACTCACAAGGACAGACAGATAATTTGCTGTCTATCTTTGACATTTACGCCCTTAATGATTTTCATTTGACTAATGTCAAGTGATCCATTTTACTATTCTGTGGTATGATATTAAATGAAACAAAACAGTAAAGGTTTATGTTGTGCCCAATTTGCGTGCTACAAAATATGAATTTTTGCCATATCAACATCTAAATATGACTAAAACAGCCATTGCTCTGGTACAGGGGTGCCCAAACTATAGCCCATGGGCAGGCTCTGTCCCGCGCCACCCTCACCTCTCCTGGAAGCGGAAGCTAAATGTGCTCACACATGCACAAAATTTCATTTCATTTCACTTTTTATTTATATACTGCTTTACTCGGCCCGAAGGCAACTCAAAGCAGTTTACACCAATGTGTGCTGTCTGCACAGCAGACAGCAGCAAAAAAGCGAAAGAAATATAATATAGTACATATAAATAACAACCAACAAAATATCAAACAGCAATGTAAATACAAATCACAAAATACAAAAGCACACTATAAAATACAATAACCGCCCCACTGACACAAACATACGTCACACCCAGCACTCACCCCAATCACCCCAAAAATTCCAAGATGGAAAGTAATGGAAGCAATGGAACCACAGCCCGAAAATGCTGCCATAAAACACCCGCAGCTGTCGTAAACGTGTTAGTGACAGCCGTGGGAACATTTATGGCAGCATTTTGCACATATGTGAGCGTGTTTTACTTCCACTTCTGATGGGAGGAACCACATGACTAGCCCGTTCAACCACATGATCGACCCACTCAACCATGTGACCGGCCCACGGCCCGAAAAGTTAGGGCACCCCTGCTCTAGTATCATTGTGAAAGGTGGAAGCCTTGGTAGAGATTAATAAAGGGATGCAAAAAAAAACTTTCAGAGTAGTGCTTGTTAATTAACATTTATTCGATTCTAACAATAAAAATTTTTAAAAAGGCCAGTGTGTTTTGAGAACCACTGAGAAGATAAATAAAGAGAATTCAGGATGGGTGACATTAAAAACAAAGCAAGCCAAGTACCTGAATATCATACAGCCCTTAAAAACCATTTATGAAAGATTTAAATGCATTACTTTGCAAAATGCATAGGAAATACAGCTACATCCTTTTCCTGGAATGTGCTATTATTGTATTTGATTCATCTTGTCTAGACTTTGCAATAGACCCGAGGGATTAAGCTGTATTCATTCTTTCATCAGTATAGATTTATTGTAGTGAAGGGCATTGAGGCATGATTTCCACATTTATTCGTTCTTGCAATTTGCAGCAGAACAATATATATTTTAAACAGCATTACTAGAAGACAATTGTAGATCAATATGTCCATGTTAATTTTGAGAAGCAATTGTAAGGTCAGCAGGACACATTATTATAACCTGTTATCCTTCACTAGTGATTGTATTGCTTAAAGCACAGTATTTATCATTTTAGTGGGGGGAGCACAAAATAGCTTTGCAAATATTACACACAAACAGAAATTGCCTCCAACCAGCAGGCCACCTACCTCAGTCCAACAAAATACTTTAAATGCGTTTACCATTAGAGGAAAACCTGCTGTGCTTCGTGGTCAATATCTGAGAAAGAGTCTGCTAAAATGGGAGTGATTGGAATTGGCCATTTTGTCCTTGATTCAACTTCAGACATTTCTTGACTTTTGCATGACTAATCAAATTTTTGGCCTCAAAAACTTCATTTGAATTTTGTTTCTTCAATTCAGATTGAATTTCCTTGGATATTAATTCAAAAGCCAAAACTTCAAACTTTTAAAGTCTGAGTTCCCTATGCAGGAATGGTTTCAGGGTTGAGGCAGCTTTGGCACCATGCCATCCCCCACCCCTGCTTTGTATTAGTAGGCAAGAAGGATTGATAGACTATTCAGTAAATACATTGTTTAGGTTATCTCAACTGGGCAAGGCACATGGACAAGAGGCTTGTTAAAGCTCCCCAGAACTCCTTCCCTCCAGGCAAATGCAAGACAGGAAATGTTTCCCTTCCCTCATCCAAGCCTTTGTAATTTCTTCAGCACTTTAAGTAAAACATATGCCTTTCCTTTTGAAAAGCAAAACACACACACATACACACTGGTGGTTCAAAATGTTACAGATATAATAGATTTAGAGAAATTTCCAGACAATCTCAAAACGTATTAACAAAAGAATTAGAAAGTGTTGGGGTAATAAGATTGAAGGGTTGGCTAAGCAAGTAGTCAAATAGGGATCATATTAAATATTTGATAAAGTTAAAGTACAGTGGTACCTCTCTTTACAAACGCCTCAGTTAACGTAATTTTCACTTTTAGTCCAGTCGAGATGTACTTTAGACCTTGCAAAAATTCACAAGTTAATGAAACTCTGGGATGTTGTGTATCGGTGCCCAGTGGAGCTACACTCAATTTATCCTACGAAATTTCCTTGTGGAACCTTGGGGGGGGGGCAAAAACTGCAAAATTTTAGCACTTTTCTCAGTTTTTTTATTATATCTTCTAAACCATGAGTTTTTGTTTACTACATGTAATTAGAAAGTTGTAGAGCATTAAAATTCCTTCAATTATCACTGGCCAAACCTATTTTTTAACGCCATAGGTATCGAGATACAGGGCTTTGAAAAAGTGCTAAATTTCTCAAAAATGTAAAAAAACCTGCTGAAACGGTTGGTTTTTGCTATGTATCTTCCATTTCACAACATATTTATTGGAATTTGGGGTTCTACTTCAATTACCAAATGTTCATCTACATCCCCCCCTCCCACCACCCCCTCCTCTGTAGGATGTTCATACTCACAGTGTACATGTAAGGTTTAAAGAGCATGAAAACCGAGTTCATCTTTCAGTTTGGAAATTTTGACCCCACACCATACACCCCAAAAACACACCTTTCTCAGTAATTGTTCATTCAGTACCTACCTACATGTTTCAAAAGTACATTAAAGACTTAATTTTCGTTTTATGTTTTTCAGTTGTGTCCCATCATTAAAGCTGCTTGTTTATTTCTTTATGTTTGTTTCAACTTGAGTGACAGTGATTACACGTACAATTATCTGGACAGGAGCTCCAATGGCCTCTTCCAGTGAGCCAGGACAGTGTTTTATTTGTCAAAGGAGTTTGGCAGGTCATCGGTTTTTTAAAATTAATGAATTCTTTATTGATAAGCATGCTCATTATAGTAGTTTTGATATTACAACTGCACTCTATTAATAAGTAGAGTACAATTTTAAGATATTCATAAGACATAACATAGATACCCTATACATAAAAAGACTATGAAATTTATTTAATGATTGATTTTATTTCATTTTTTATTATTATAATTTGTTTTTCCAGATAGTGAAGTGACAACTGTCAAGTCAAGAGGAGTCTCCAAGCTACTTGAATCCAGCACCAAACGAAGGAATTCCACTCATCAACAGTTCCTGGAGAGGATGTTGGGTGCTTCTGATAAACTTACAGTTCATGTCCCTTGTCAAAAATCTTACAACAATGAGAGAATGATTCAGGCTGCCATACACCATGCTAGTGCCAATCCTGGTCCTGCCCCTTCACCTATCCACTCGATCACAAGTCCCAGTATTTGATTTCAGCAATACATACTTTTTATGTGATGAAGTGGTAACTCAACAATAAAAAGACCTGCAAATGAAGTTGCCAGCTGCCAGACGCAATCAGGTGGTCCAAGTGACTCTACGTGAGATGCTTCTGGATGCCGCTAGACAGCACAAAGATGAATGGGGACAAAAAATAGATGACTGCATATCACAGTTGGAGAGTTTGAATACTGATTTAGTTGCTGTTAATGCCAAGTACCATCAAAAGTGCATTGTCCGTTTTTACAAATCATCAGGGACGGCTGGCCGAAAAAGGGGTCGCCCTCAAGATACTAATATTGAGGAAGCCATGGAAAACATATATGCCACATTGGAAAACAATGGTGATGGATGCCAGTTTTCCCTCGCACAGCTACTTGATGAGATTGTAGAAGAACAACATCTGGATGTGAGAACTGTGAAAACTCGTCTGAAGGGAAAATATGGAGAGGACATTCTTCTCTCCGATTCACCTAGCAAAGGATGTATCATCTTTTTCAAGAACATTGGCCACAAAGTTCTTTCTGACAGCTGGTACCTCAGCGATAAAAAATCAGACCCACAACAAGAAAGGCTTCAAATTGTTAAAACTGCTGGTGAAATAATTTTGGAGGACATTCATTCAAAGATTTTCAGCACTACTGCTTATCCCCCCGATAGGCAACTTTTTGGGTGGTTCACATCTTGTCATCCCTAAAATACTGCTTCTCCTACTTCACACCCTCATTCTGACAAACAAGAAGGGCTCATTAGATTCTTGGAAGAAAAAATGTCTTGTTTTGGCTCATGCCATCATGACAGCAGTTCGTCCAAGATTGTTTCTGTCTCCCATCATGATTGCAGTAGCCATTTATGTGTACAAGAAGTTTGGATCTAAACATCTATTGAATCTCCTCTCTTCTTTGGGTTTTTCAGAATCGTATGATGAAGCAAGTAGGCTTGAAGGGTCATACATTTTGCAGGCTGAAAAGTGAAAAATTAAAGAGTCCACTGATCTATTCAGCCAGTTCATATTTAATAATGCTGATTTTAACGTAAGCACATTGGATGGTCATGACACCTTCCATGCCATGGGAGAAATTATGGCAGTGACACCTAGAGATGCAGTAAGTAGTGAAACAGAAGTAGCTCACTTGAAAGTGAGCTCAGCATCCAACTTAAGTGCTTTAGTTGGCAATGTTCCCAAGAAACCATATCACATACCAACCAATGTTGGATTAAAAAATGTCATTGTGCAGAATATAGAAATTGACTACTTCCAGCCCCCTCAGCCATGTGACTCTGAAATTGCCTGGCTTTATGGGAAAAACTCAGTGCACTCCTCAACAGTACCAGGCTGGAATGGTTTCATGAAGCTGGGGTTAGCATGAGATGAGCAATATGAATGTTCTAAAATAGTTTGCCTACCATTTATCAATGTGACCCCAAGCGATTACCACACAGTATACACATCCATTCTTGCTGCTGTTGCTGAATGTAAATCCCTGAATCAGAAGAAAGGGTGCAGCACTGCAAGTTGCACCTGCAAGAAAGCAGGACTGCGGTGCTCCACCCTTTGCAAGAACTGCGCAGGAAACGGTTGTGAAAATTCTCCCGAGCCTGACCTCCAAGAGGAAGAAGTGGGGGACTATGAAGAGCAGGGCATGATGGATGCAGTGCTGGATATGGATGAAGAAGGAGAAGAAGAAGAAGAAGCTTCATACGGCGCAAAACGCCAAAAATATTAAATGTATGCTTCTCAATGCTTCCTGTTTTACTTTATGTACATACATATTGCTTCCTGTTTTTATTACATTTTACTGTACATAACTACTAATAATTTCATAAGAAATACATGTGTTTTTTAGTCTTTATTAACCTAAAGAACATCTTATACAGGTCACTCAGAATAAAGGCACGTCGTTGTGGGGGGTGGGTCAAAATTTCCAAACTGAAAGACGAACTCATTTTTCATGCTGTTTGAACCTTAGATGTACACTGTAAGTACGAACATCCTACAGAGGAGGGGGCAGTGAGAGGGGGAAGAGAGGGGAGGGGATGTAGTTGAACGTTTGGAAATTGAAGTAGAATCCAAAATTCCATTAAATATGTTGTGAAATGGAAGATACATAGCAAAAACCTGCCCTTTTAGCAGTTTTTTTTTTTACAAATTTGAGAAATTTAGCACTTTTCCAAAGCCCTGTATCTTGGTATCTATGGGGTTAAAAAATAAGTTTGACCAGTGATAATTGAAGGAAATTTGATGCTCTATAACTTTCCACTGGGTACCCATACACACCTTTTGTTGGTCTGTTCCATCTGTATTATCAATTCTTCAAATTTTGTTGTCTACACTAGCAACTATGTTGTTTTAACAAATATTCAGTCCATTTCTTCAATTGTTGTATATTAAACCAAGATACAGGCATACATCGCATACCTACAGAGTAGGTAGTAAAAAAAATGGAATCCCACCACTGGGTCATTTGCATATTTTTGTTTAATTTGCAACCCCAAAATGTTCTTATTATTGTTCTCAGTTCTTTCTGAGAATGACTCCAAATACCTTGCTGTCTTCTGGGGCAAAAATAAATACATTTGTTGTGCCACACATGTGAAGATGAGACAATCCAGGATTTACAATCCTAGTAACTATCCATGTACTTATCCCAAAGTGATCTACAGCACTGCTACTTCAGAAGTTCCATAGTTGGGGGGAATATAAAATGGTGACTGGTTTCCAGGGCTAACTCCCATGACCAAAACTCCAAGATCTAACACCATAAATGTGACTTATAGAGTTGTTCAGGCCTTGGTGGATGCTGGCAGTTGCTCATATGCTCTCAGAATTTTGGACCTAGATGGACAGATGTCAATTCTGATATCTCTTATGATAGGATTTTGCAATCTTTATATTCTTTTCATTTCAAATATCAGAATGAAGCGAAGATACTGGCAAATGGTTTTTCAAATGTGAAGGGAAATGAAATTCCTAGCCATCAGTATTGGGGTAGCTTGCCTGAAATGGGCATTAAAGTTCAGCATGGACATTCTAACCACAAGACCTCCTATGGTAGTAGAAAATGTAGGACTACCATGTTGCAGAGATAAATTTGAGATTGCTAGCAATCTGACAAAGTGGGAGATGCTCTCTCCTCAATCTCTCTCTCTCTTGCTCGTTGTGTCAGAGAAAGCAAAAGACAGAGGGAAATGAAAATAACACACTACCCCCAAGAATAGTGGCTTCTAGAAATGGTGGAAGAAATTGTTGTAATCAATACACATGGGACAAGCTTTCCTGAAGAATCAATCAAGCAACCCTCTTTCTAAGGCTACCCTCTCTCTGCTGGGCTGCACGAGGGGAGTAATTTCCTTTGTAAACAAATCTTTACCATGTCAGAGTCTTAATGTCAGTTTGAGCTGTTCTCACTACCACCACTATTTTCCTCAGCAGTAGAAACTCCAGCCCTGCCATTAGCAACTGCTGAGACAGGCCTGAAAAGAGACTGGTCTCTCATTGCTTGCAGTTCACAGAGCTGCAATGAGGCAATGAGCTTTGGGGAAAGCTTCCCTGCATCCATAGAAGCTGTGCTTTCCTGAATTCAAGCAAACAAGGAAAGGCCAAGATTATTTCCAAAGAGGTTTCAGAAAATGAAGGAACCCAAACTGAGATTTTTGCATCAGTATTAATGTTGATAGCAGAGACACAAATTGACTTGTAATGTCTGCTAAAATAGATGTTAAAAAATCTATATTCACTTAGATGTATCCTGAGCTGAAAAACTGCATTCAATACAAACACACACATCCTTGAATTTAAATAATTAAGATTTCCAAGTGTGCCTTTATTCAACTCTGCCAACAACATTTGTCCCAGCCTCTCCTCTGCATCTGCACTGAAGAAAAACCCAGTTGCTAACAAGACTTACAATTCCCTGCCCAACACGCTAGGGTGAAAATGGCATAGCTTTCAAAATTTGGCTAAATGTGTTTAGAGATTTTGCTTGCTCGCTTGCTTGCCTGATTGATTAATTTACATTTATACCTGACTTCTGATGGATTGCTCCAGTGTCCTCAATCTCTTTGAATAATAAATAATCTTGGAATTCCTCTAATTTCATTTCTCCATATATTTCATCCAAAATTCCCTTAGCAGCATAAATACTTCCATTCACTTATCATCCTGGACTAACAAGCAAAAATTAATACCCTTATATTATTTTCTGATACTTGTCTTGATATCTACAAAAGAACATCTGAGGGACCGGTAGCTGCCAAACTATCTTTTGATTTTAGTTCTTACAATTTCATACAATACAATTCCAACTCATGAGTTCTTCCTTCCCTTTCTCCTTCCTATGCTCTCTCTCATTTCTGTTGCTACTTTTGAAAAAAAAAATCCTTTCTTATTCTTGTTTTTTCTCTCTCCACATTACATTTTGGGCATCTCATTGCATTCCTTTCATTTCCACACTTCTGTAGTGTCATCTGGTTCTGGTGTGGTACAGTATTTATTAAATTTATATCTGAAATACCAACCCCTTTGCCTTCTGGTTTAAAACATTCCACTATTTTTACCCTCTTGGGACCATAACTTTGTG